>OZ024936.1:18842190-28842190 GCA_964017235.1 Sabellastarte sp. h YS-2021
TACATAGTGATGTTCTTCTTTTCTTTATGGCAATAACAACGAAATCAAGCATTATCATTTTTACGCATTCTAATGATTGATATCTGATCAATACTTTGCTACTGCAAAATGATGAAGTTTATTTAATTCAAAAATATATCGCCACGACATTTCCTACTTTACACAGGAGCACTCAGAGAGCACATACCTCCACCAAGGTTCAGCACCCCAAATATTGCTTATGACTGCAAGATATACCAAATTTTTTACAAAATTTCTGGATCACAATGGTGACCTGGATAGCTAGCCAATCTGTCCATAATTTTTGGAGTTGTTTTGCAAGCAGACAAATGCATGTTGCCAAAAATAGCATCAGAGATGCCCATACCCCAAAGCCTAGGGAAATATTTTTAATACCATGAGATATAGAAGTACTGTATCAGTATAAAGTTCAGGATACTTTCAGAGCACTGTCAGTTATATAAAGGTCCAAACAATGTTTAAATAGAGAAAATAATGTCTAGAAGAAAGATAATGCATGTACCCTTTATCTACATCTGGCATGGCCGAATTATGGTTTAGATATTTTGAATATTACCTTGTATACAGAAGTGGTAATACATTCAATGAATGCTTATGTGTGGTGTTGGAGCAAAATCTGTGGCTCACTTGATGAAATTCCATCTGTTACAATGGGAAGTTGTAAAAGTAAAACTCTTAATGAATTCTAATATAACTTTAACAGTGCTTAATCTGCATCAAAAGACAGACCCAAAGGTGCAACAAGATTTTAAAGGTCAAGGTCACTACGAAAAGGTCAAATCAAGGTCACACCATGACGTTGCACACCTACACATCCTAATCAATGTCCCTACCAAGTATCAACTTCCTACACCTTACGGTCTCTGAGATACAGCCCGGACAAACTTTTTCCCCGTCGCCCGCCCATCCGGACACCATGCGTGAAAACAATACCCCGACAGGGCTGTGGGGTAAAAACAAACAGCTCTGTAAAATACCTTTCGAGTAAAAATTCATAAAAAAATTAAGAAAGATCCAGGCCTGATACTCACAAAAGGGAATCTACTTGAGGTTTAGTACATATGTGCAAGATATGAGAGAAATCCCTGCAATAGTCAATGAGAAAATTGTGCTAAAGTGTTGAAATTTTCACACATAGGGTGGGAGGTACATTACATAAACTTTCTGGTGGAGGTAATTATGACTCATGTACTATCGCGGTTCATATCAGAAACTCACACATGAAAATTCTGATTTTCTCCAGATTTTTATCCAGTGTTAGGAGCAGTGACGGCTGATTTTTTTTCTTTGATTTTGTTCCTAAACAACCGTCAACTTTGATTTTTTTAGACAACAGAACATGTTCAAATGTCAGATTAAAAGTCATCATAGTTTTCATAAAACTTTGCAATAAAGCTAAATTATATATTGCCATGAATAATAAATTAAGCTAACTCTAAATTGAGGAATACAAAGCTTAAAAAACTTTAAAAACTAACATAAAAAAAACAAGTCTTTTGATAATTATATTGGAATTGGCATTTAAAATCAATATGGAGCCATACTTTATCAATACTGTAATTTGACCAGTACCACATTTACTAGTAAATTTGCCAACTAGGAACAAAGCTTTTACGGATTCTGGTAACAAATGAGATGACAAACTTACCATGGAGCAAAGAACTTCACAAATGTGGAACCCTCGGCTATTATTTTGTCGAATGTTGCAGCAGTCAGATCAAGGACTGGTCCCTGCAGAAAAAAATACAAAAAAACAAGACAATACTCATATAGTAAAGCATCATCATGTTAACCCCTTCGCCACCAAGGGAGCATTATTCTACTATACTGAAGGAAAATCCGGGATGAAGAGCTTACAGACAGTTTAATTTGCTAAAACACACACCACAAGTTGATTTACGTTGTCCACAACGTCCTCGTACATAATATTTTAAATAACGTAATCAGTATACCAAGACGTTTAATTCTACAGTGCTGAAGAAGCGCTGGCATATCATATGGGGGTGTCAACTGCTAGCCGACAGACATGGTACTGTAGAATACACATTGCTGTTGACTGCTAGTCGACAGATAAGGTCTTTAAGGGATTAAATAAAGACAGTAATAATGTAATTTGATTCAAGACATAAATATAATCTCAAAATAATTATAATGATACAATATCTTCACAAAATACATGGCGTCAATGGAATACAACAGGAAAAAGCCAAGCAAATGGCTGACACATAACAATCGAGCTTCTAAATTTTCTGCATTAATAAAACAAGGGTGCAGTGGGCTGGCTTTCTGCCAACCACAGAGTCGAATCTTAAGACGGCACTGGGTGTTGAAATCTGTAAACTCGGTATTATCGCCCGCATTTGCAAACCGCTTCCAGAGAGGTTGTTTTCAGATTTGCGTAGTGAGGTGGGTATTTATAGTCACGTGATGTGAAGAGTTTACAAATATAAACGGTGTGTAGATGCGCAGTATGAAAGTTGATTTTGAAGTGAGAAGACATATTTTAATTTTGAAGCTTGCAAATAATAAAATAACATTACCGAACTGGTTTATTTTGTAAATATAAACGAAAACAATTTGGAAGACATAAATAAAGTGTTACGTATATGGATATTTTACAGAAGCAAACTGTAAGTATTTTGATAAAATATTCAACAATTTCATTTAAAATAAGAAAATATATTTGCCTTTTTATTTTTTGTGATTTATGTACGAAATCACGTGATACCTTCTAGGAAATGGAAACCCAAATACAAAAGCGCATTTGAGTGGTGGAATATAGAACAACGGAGTTGTGCATATTTTCATTGTATCTGCCACATATCAATCTGTAGTAAAATAACATCCATTCATTTTTCTGTCTATCCATTTGGAAGGCCAATATTAGAAGACAGCGTGGTTATAATACAGTAAAATAAGATAAGCTAACTGGTTTATTTTGTAAACATAAAACAATGTACGTGTGGCAGTCGGTACTTTTCGTGTACGAAAATAGGCTGATTGGCTGGACTTTTGTTTGTAAAATATTGTTATTGTTAAAATAGACCACAAAGAAATTAATGAATGAAGTGACATCCAGGTAGTACTAGACATTGGCCAATAAAAATTTGGGATGATGCGCCGATAATGTTTTTACACTAACAGTGACTGTGCGACACTTGGTGGTAATACGACAATGGAATTCGTAAATTAATTTGCTTTCTTCATCTTTATCGCTATTTATTTCTCACAAAGATGACCTTAATACATGTAACTGCAAATATATTCCGTATATTTGGATGTTATTTTACTACAGATTTATTCGTGGCACAACTCCGTAGTTCTACAATATCTGTCAAGCGATGTGATTGGTTCATAAATACTTTTTAAATGAATTGTCATGCTTCGATGTATGAAGTTGTATGCGCAGACAACGATTTTACATTACCAGTGACTGCATGATAAACCAGCAGACCAATAAATAGATCTACTTTAACTAGGCTTTCACGTCTAGAAACCAGCAGACGAAACCGTTAAAAAAGACTCGTTCGAGTAGGCCATCACAATAGCAAACAATAGTTTCTAGGACATACGGGACCTTACAGAAAGCCAGACGTAGTGCTAGACAAGTTTCTTACTTTATAAAATATAACTTAATAAAAGCATTAAAAATTTTCAAAATGGCAGAGTGTATACTATACACCTTGATGTACAGATATGTGAACAAATATTATGCAGAATTTGATATTTAAGGGCTTAAACGGCCGATTTAAAATCTCGGCCACAACCCAGTACATAACTCGAATCAAAGATTCAACTAACAAACAAGTGCAGAACCTTGATTATCCGAACCCCATGGGAGACACACAATCCGGTCGGACAAACGAGGGGTTTGGATAGATGAAGGAAGCTGAAATGCACTGTCTATGGGTTACCGAGTGGGCGATAATTGAAGAAATATTGTTTCTATGCAATAAACATAGATGTTGGTGGTCATTGATAAAAAAATTTATTTGTGTCATAGAAGTGACCTTTCAATTGTTGCTTATGTGCTCCATATCCATGGATATTATTATTTTTTATTTAAAATATTACGCGAACTTGAGCTGGGTGTGTTCGGTTGGTACTTGCATTGTTAATGTTTTAATTTTAGATTAACATCGTCCCGCATTTTGTCAACTGAAAACGTCCGGAAGATTATTTATTGTAAAACCCTAAGCAAACACGCTTTCACTGATAGGTGTGTTTGGTTGGTAATGCATTGCTGACATCTTTTTTTAAAACACATTGTCAGTCTGTGAACCTACTCTTGGAGATTATAAATTGCGAAAGCCAATCGAACACGCTTTCACTGATTGGCGCATTATGAAAGAAGTTGTGTAGTGGGGTCGTGTAACTGAATTAATCCCTCCCCTATTGTAACAATGGTGATAAAGATCAAAGAAGTTAGGTGTTTCTGTGAATGGTACGTTGTATAGAGCACTAGAATTACAGTTTCCAAGACTGTGTAATGTCCTGTATTATCGCTCACGCTTGACGGTGCATTAATATATATAGGGAGACACGATTCTGGTTTGGTTAATCCGGAGATTCAGATAATAGAAAGTCGGATAATCTAGGTTCTACTGTAAGTCAAGAATTTTAACGACTAAGGTAATACATGTAGCATGCTTGATAGCACGATACACCAAATGGAAAAGAAGAATTAGAAATTCAGCTTACAGTGGGCATTTCTACTTCCTTTTTCTCCTCTTCATCCACTTCCTGTGTCTTTTCCGGAGATCCAGACTTTTCCAGAATGTAAGACTTGAGACTGTCGAAGTCACGGCCACCACCATATTTCTCCACCAACTCTCCATTATTGAAAAGTTTCAGGGTGGGGTAGCCTCGGATCTGCAAGAAAAAAAATAATAATCAATTCAATACTTTTACAGTATTTCAATTAAATGAATATAGACACTCTGGAAGTCCATATTTTGGGGGCTTTTATTGAGAATAATTTTATTTTTCAGGCTGGGGGAGTCTCAAATATGTGAAAACATATATTAAATACATTAATATGTAAAAACACTATAAAGGTACTATTGGAATTCAAAGTAAACATTTTTGGTGGGAAGCTTACTTTTTGCAAGTTCATTAATAACTTTCAACATATGTGACAAAAAAAATATGAAGTAAATGATAATATTTTATGACTTGTAAAGCGCATTACTTATATAAATACACTTAACTGAGATACAGCGGTCATAACAGACAAGTGATCTCTATTCGGTCACATGTACAGGTTTGAATGTACAGGTTTCAAAAACTGTTGAATGAATAATTCAAAGAAAAATACTCCTGCATCAGGCTAAAAATAAATTGTGGCACCCTTAATTGGGGACCCTCTGCTAGAAGTCTTGAACTATGTCATTATCTTGGCAAAAAAATTCATAAATAATAAGAGAAACCAAAACAAAGAACTTATATTCATTGAATTTATGTATATATTAAAAGAAAATTTTAAAATCTTGCACAGAATTGAAAAAAATAATGAAAAATTAAATTTTTATGAGCTTATGAATAACAATCCTTCCTAAAAATATTTGATGGTTTACTCAGGGCTGGCACACAACTACTGAATTGTTGTCTGATATGAATAGTATGATTTTTTTTTTCCCACCACTTTGTGTATGTCTAATGTGATGTGTATGTCTAGTATTGTATTTGTATATACAAATTGTATTGTACCTGTGGGTTGTGTACTGTATATGTTTTCTTGTTACAATAAAATAATTAAAAAAAAAAAAAAAAAATTGTGGCATATGAATATGACCTAATCACACACCTCTTGCTTTCCACACGCATCTTTCTGGGAGTCGCAGTTAATCTTTGCAATCTTCACGTTTTTGGCATCTTTGACGGCCTCCGCCAGTTTCTCCCAAGTGGGGGCCAGTCTCTGGCAGTGACCACACCTGTAATTAAAAGTGTATCATACTCTTTACACCCCTGATTACCTTGGCAACTGCTTTCTCATGAGTGGCGGTATTTGATACTAGTGTTGTGGTTGAATGCGAATTTTAGAGGCAGTTACTGAAAGCGGAAATTCGGCAAAAAGCTGGATGCGTTTGATTTAGTATATGCCAAGACACAAGTTTTCAAATGAGGACATGAGCTACAAGGCAATGTAAAAATGAACAGAGATGTATTTTTTGAAGACTATTGAGGGCAAAATGTATATATATTGACATATTGACAGAATATTATAAAAAATACTGTGAAATATTTGTTAAGTTGAATATTTTGGTAAACCTATTTTAAAGTAATGAATATATGTGTGAAAACTGGTTTTCCTTAAAAGAAAACGAAACATAAGTTTCTCTCGGTCAGCAAATACATTTCTGGTTTACAGTCTTCTACACTATTTGATACAGAACAAAACCACTGTGCTGGAAGTTATACCCTATTTGGAATTCCTATGGTCCACATTCCTTGGGTATAGACATGCCCACATACAAAATTGGAATAAAATACAAGCTAAGTTTTTAATATAAATCATTGGAAACCTTCAAAGTAACAGTGATAGTGTGATTATGTATGGGTCTTTAAGGTTACATAAATTGGACATCTTTCTGGGGCATACGAAATATAACTGGACTCCATCATGTAGTTTTAGACGAATGTTTTTTTTTCAAACAGGAAAATGTGAGAAAGCACAAACAACCTGCATTTAAAAACCTACCGTCTGGCTGGGCAACATGAGGCAACAGATAATAATTGAGATTTAGTGGGAAATTGTTATTTATTCTTGTAAAGATAGCAGCCAAAGCTTGTGTACACAGATACCATTGAAATCAGTGATATCCATTCTAGCAATATAGAAATATGACACTAAATTACAACTCACCAGGGTGCATAGAATTTGACGAACACAAAGTCTTTTGCAATGCCATCGGTGAAAGTAGCATCATCCAATACAAGCATTTCTCCCTGTAAATACCAAACAAGCAAAGCAAGATGAAGAGCTGTAACTCACATGCGATCAAGTTCTATCACAACCTGAGATATCTGAAAAATCCATTCACATAGGTCAAGAGAAAATGGCCAGGAATATACCAGAAATTTTAAAGTTAAAGTGAAGGAGGTACTGACTTTACTGTACAGTAGCAAACAGGCCCATTTGAATATCACAAAATCTTTTAACAGATTATTTCATCATCAAACTACTCAGTATCTCTTAAGAAGCATGGTTCCCACAGAGAAGCTGATGATGTGGATACCACAACACAATAGCAATATGTCCGCAGACTTTTTATGTTTTTCGTTGACAGGTACTAACTTCTGATTTCAATTACCTCCGCCAAGGAGGTATTGTTTTTATGTCTGTTTGTCTATTTGTTTGTAGGATTACACAAATCCTACCAGACAGAAAATCACAAAAAGAGTGACATGGATCGCCGTCTGTATACAAAAAAAAAAATCCAGATTTGCTTTGCTCACCTCCTTCACATCTCTCTCCTGTCGTTCTGGCACTTTCTCCTCACTCCCTCCTTGCTCCGCCTCTTGACTTCCTGTCATCTTCTCCACAAATGCCTTCAGTGTGTCCGCATCACGTGCCCCGCTATATTTCTCCAACTGAAAATAAATTTGACGCCCTGCTCAACGAAGATCAGCAATTAAAAGCACAAAGATTTGAACCAATGGCCTATTAATGCCATAGTCACATGCCCCATTTTGTTTTTTCCGCTATATATGGTAGATCAACTCTAAGAATCAAACCACTCAGAAGGTAGGCCAGTTATTTCTAGTTAACAGCACAAATCGTAATGTGACAGATTTGAACTCATAACCTGAGAGAGAGAGAGAGAGGTGGGCCACAATCATGGACATGCTAATATACTCGTAGTTCTGAAATACATGAGTGAAACGAGTACTTCATGTTTGAGTGCATAATGAACTTATACCCAGCTATTTATCACTAGAAAGCCTGTTGAAACTATATTTCATATATTTTCAAATATTACTCTTGCTTTTTTTCTGTTTTCTGAAATCAGTTTTTTTTTGGTTTTACCTTAAATTTGGCCTGTAATAATATAAATTTCTGTTTTCTGCGACAAAGTAATATATGTATTTCACACAGACACACACCTGTTGTCCACCCCTGAGGTAGAGGATTGTGGGATAGCCCTTCACTCCGTTTTTACTGCAGGTCTCTCTGTTGATGGTACAATCCACCTAAACAACAACAACAACCATCAATCTGTTTGTCCATAGAAAATATTACTAATCTAAGCTATGAAGTCAACGATTTGAATTTTATTTAGTACTTAACTTGCAGAAATATGCTGAGGAAATTGAACGTTAATTCCTAAATTTGTGAATTAAAACAATAATTACCAGTAATAATCTGTATCGAAATATCAAAAACAAGCAATCAGTGCCCGTGAATGGGCTCTTGGTCAGCTGACTCGTATGTTTTGAGCTTCAGATCAGATCAGAGCTTGTGTGACAAAAGGATGTTTTCATAAGGGTATATTACTTTGTCAAATTAACCTATCATTCTATATAAAAAATGTATTATTTTATTTATTTTGAATCCAAGGTCAAGTTTTAGTTGTCTTTTGCCAAGTTAGGAGAACATACACACTCAGTGGGTGTAACATTTGCTGAATATTGATTTGAAATGTCCACTTTCTCTGTTACAAATTTGTAATTAGCAAATTTTGGCAATGCAATTCTGTGTTCACAAGTACTGTTACCTTAAACTGTAATCAACAGCACATATCTGCAGATATCAATAAATATTTACCAAACACAGACAAAAACATCAAATATCAAAAAGTTAATCAATTACGATAACATTTGTTTAATCTTCGCAAGAAACTAATCTCTGATAACGAAAGTAGATCCTTAGCTAATAGCATATTAAAAGACAGTCTGTGGCAAAACTCACACTGATAAAACCATATCATCACAAGTAAACCACATATGTTATTTCACTGTTATGAAGCATTTAAGACTTCAAAGTCTTACTGTTGAGACTCTTTGGTTTATCCATGAAATCATGATTTGATGGATGGATTTCAAATGCCTTGTAATAGTAATCAATCAAGTAATCCTCACCTCTGCAATGGTGACTCCAGCATCATCAGCTGTATTTTGGCCCAGTTCCATCCAGGCAGGTGCCATGCGCTTACAGTGTCCACACCATGGAGCGTAAAACTTCACAAAGTGGTCACCTACACAGAGAGACACATAAAACAGACATAGATAGGACAGTACTCGGGCAGTTCTGGTAAGGAGCTGATGCTTGACTATGCTGAACAGCTCAACCATGATTTTTTTACTTCCGGGCTAATTGAGTATAATCGTGCCAATATTTTGAGCTGGGGCCAGTTTCATATAAGGACTTAGTCTGGATTTAGGCTTACTGTTGAGACTTTGGCGTTAAACTTAGGCTCAGCCTGTTTTCTTAGCCTTAGCTGATTTCACTAAGCAGCACTCTCCTAAGAAGTCAACTGGGTCTCATATTGTTGTAGTTTTAGCACTTCTATAGTTATGTACTGTAATTTCTTTGAAAAAAATTCTGCCATGTTCATTTTCATGAACTTCACCTTCCATTCAGGGACCTATCCAATTTGAAACTTGGTATTACATAAATGTTTTTGAATTGGTGCAAATATGAAAAACTGAAATGGAAAATATCGTTCCCTAAAAATCCCCCACAAATTGGACCCACCTTTCTCCACATGTTTACTGAAGGTCTGGTCATTCAACACCCATACACCATCAACCTTCTCTGCCTCAGCTGCCTCCCCACCTGCCTCCTGTCACCATGGAAACAAAGTACATTTAAATACGTCTGTTAAAATTTGATATTGATATTTGTATAAAATCAGGTATTGATATTTCAATATCCATTGACAATTGGAAGTGTCTTCCTGAATTTTGATGTTGATACTAAGATGGTCAATTTCAATATCATTTCCAGAAACCCACTGGGCTGAATTTTCCAATTATTGTTAAAGTTTGTCAGTACTTCCATGTTTTACTCATCGATATTTCAACAATTCAAGATTTAAGATATGTTAAATTGTTAATGAATTTGCATGATCAGGTTACATATACATCAAACTTTTTGGTAAATGAGATATTTAAAGCTGTCAAATTATGTATTTTATGCAAGAAATGATATTTTAATATTGATCAATGAAATTAGAATTGGGTATAAATAATGAAATTGCAATTCAATCCATTATCAAATGTACACCACAAAACAGACTAAGAGTTTCTCTTTCAGTTCCTAAGTCCATACTGGGATAGGTCTCTATTAAACTTCGAAAGAAATGATCAAATGTATCAGATAGTTATTAAATATCATGACCAAATATTCAAACAGTGATGTCGCTATTCTCTTTTCACAGCATTATCAAAAACTTATTATGCTTAAAATTAATATATAGCCACACTTCAGCTGTGAAGATGTGGCGTATTGCTTTCCGATCATTCAAAGTTTCAAAATACCATTACTCTAGAATGTTGCAAGCAGGTTATTGAGTGATATCTCTTATTATATCTTAAATCAATAGAAAACAGCTAAGGGAACAAAGCACATACAAGTTTGTAGCATGTAAAAAGATACAAAATGCGGGAAATCTAACACGTGTGGATATTCATTTAAAGTTTATTTTACCATGCAAATTTTTAAATGAATATCCACACAACATTAACACAAGTATAGTATAGGCTTTCATGTATATAATTCCAATATAAAAAGACCATTTAATTAGTCTTTCAATGACATATTTGTGAATATTTATGCTGCAAGAATAAAAAGGTGTCCTACATTGGTAGAAAACTAAGGAATGGATGTTAAAACATGCAATTTCAAGGAGTGAATCCCATTGGGTTTAAGATCCATGCCAAAACACCCTTGCCAAGCACTGAAGTATAAATTGCTTTCTACATTAAGTGTTTATTCTATAATGTTGAACATAAAACTATAGCTTTAATAAGGATTTTAAGCAAGAGAGTGTACATCTGAGAGACATTGTAGGACTAAAGGACAGATTTTAAGAATAAGAGAAAGCTTTTAAGAGTGAGAGAAAAAGATAGAGATTGTAGCAATATGAGAGATACTAGGGGTAAGAGAGAGATTTTAGGAGAGAGATTTTGGTAGTGGGTTTGCGGCAGCAGAGAGGAGTATTTTATAGGAGTATGGGAAAGTCAAAGTTTGATTTTTATAACCATTTCAACCATTAAGGGCCTCTATGCTTCCTATATGATGTCCTCGATTGGATTCAAACTGACAATGAAGAATTGGACTGGAGATAGGATAATAATTGAATGGCAAGCCAGCTTTCACCTTTCACTAAATGGAGAGCATATTTAAAAAGCTGTGGAACATCATCCATTAGTCAATTATCAGTGTAACTAGCAAATGAAATGTGACAACTGGAAATACACAGAAAAGAAAACGTGGCAAGATCTGAAATTACACAGGAAACTTTTCAAAAGTTACAATGCACATGATCTAAGAGAGCCATTTGTTTCCTCCCCTCCAAAGTGTTGTAAAAATTCCCCTATCTTTGGCTCAAAAGATTTATTTTGCAGTTCTGTTCATATTTTGTTTATATTTATCTTGTCAGAAATGTTAATTAAATGTTACTTAAATTTCCCTACATATTGCAAAACCATGTCCACAAACTGTAGATCGTCATCTGATGCAACTGAGCCAACAAATTAATTTGAAAAAAAATATACACTATAGCTCAAAAAGAGTAGTCATTTGTAAGAAAAAGCGAGTGTTAAAATATAAATTTACTGTAAAAATTAACACAGAATAATAAAGTATTAATGAAAATCAGCTAAGATGTCAAATTAGTAGATGTGAAGCAACCTATGCAAAAAACATTCAGTGGAAACAAGGGATGGGTCATTGGCACAGATATCTTGATCCCAAGATTATATTCACCGAGTATGCTGCAATGAGAGCACATAAGATGATGGGATGACTCAAGACATTAGAAACCTTTGATGAACAAATCTCAAGAAATTGTTACCTCAAATTTAGTATTTCTGAAGATTTTTACTAAAGCTTAAGCTACAATTTTGAGGAGGTTTTTCATGACATCTACTTCCTGTTAGTGACTCTTTACAACTGGGATGCTTTTTTGTGTCCATGAATCTAAATATTTGTTCAGTAATGGGATACAAATTCCCCCAAAATGCTCTGACCCATTCCTTACATGAAGAATGTTATGTGAAGCATGTTATGCATGTTATGTGAAGCATGTTATGCATGTTATGTGAAGCATGCTATGTGAAATATGTTATGTGAATCATGCCAGTTCATTCGGATTTACCTCAACAGTTTCTTCTTCTGCTTCAGGATCCTAATAAAGTACAATATACTCAGACTGCAAATATGATAGCTAGGGGTGTGAGGAGTACAAATGATTGGGGTCAACTGCTCAGGGATGAAATTTCAGCCCAACATCAAGCCCTCATTAAATTTAGTTATGCACCTTAGCAAGAAACAACATTCAATATGGCGGCTCCAGTAAATGAAAAATATATACAGATAAAAGACTCGAATAGCTTGAAATACTGAATATTATATTACAACTTAATATTGCATTATGCAACTTATGTAACTATGGTGTGCTATTAATATAAATTACAGGAAAATGTAACCATTTAGATAATAGTTTACACATACAAGAATAATCGACTCTTAAAATTGGATTGTTCATTCATGAAATATGGCTCATTTATTGAGCATCTATTTCTTGGTCCCAAATGATTAATTTGTCTTCAAGTACCTTGTGACAAAACCAGTTTCTGGGGCTTTAAAATAAAGGACAGTGACATGAAAGCTATTCATTGCATGACAAGGGCACAATTCCTTACAGTTAGGGATCTGAAATATTTACACCATAAAAAGTAGCCAATTAAATTGAAATACTGAATTCCCGACAGTTTTTTTCCAATTATAAGCAAGACAACACTCAAAAATAATATGGACCAAGATTCAAATCAATGCAATTGTGTCTAACAGTTGGAGTTGAAGGTAATGCTAAAACATCATCATTATTATTTTGAAAACCCTGGTACTCATATACAAGTACCTTACCACTGGCAAGCCAAAATACTTTGCCCCGTATTTGTCTTTTTATACATCTGCTGTTAAAACAAGACATAGCAATCCACAAAAGATGTTTCTTAAAGTCCCCTTCTATAGCTCTTCAGTTTATAAATCCAAAGTTCATTTCAACAAGTGCTTCTCATATGATGCTCCAAAGCTCTGGAATGATTTGCCACTGGAAATTCAAACTGCTCTTACACAATCATGTTTCGAAAGGCAACTTAAAACCTATCTGTTTCAAAAGTCTTTCCCTCCCTAAGTTTTCTTACTACCAAACACCGATGGTCCCATGCTAATGACCTTATTATGTTTTATGACTTCTAATTTAAGTATTACGATTTGGACGGTGTCCCTTAGAATCCGCCAGTTCGGAAATTACCTGATAACCAATACCTAAAACTGGTATCCATGTCCTCCAGTACGATGGGTATAATAATCAGCACAAATGTGGGTGTAGTTCTCTTGGATCAGAAATTGATATGTACAATGACACCACCATTACAAGACTAGCTATACAAGACCACAGTGGGGTGAATGAAATCCCAGATGTCAGTTTTTCGTTTCATTGTGGCAGAAACAACGAAATCAAAAAAAAAAACTTGGGAACCGGTTATTGAAAATGTTTATTATTTTCATTCATGATTTTAGGCTTTCTAATGGCTGATATTTCATCAAAACAACAAAATATGTACATACTTATGTACATACATACATATTACTTTATACTGTGCAAATATAATGTTTCCGCACTCAATAATATCTTACAAAAGACATTTCCATTTGTAAAGTGTGGCTCATGTATGCTTGCAGTTAATTTTGACGAAATCAGTGAGAAGTGAAAGAAATCAATTTTGATTTTTGTAAACAGTCCGACCACTACAAGACCATGACATCAGTGAATTTGTGAGCTAACAGAATAACAATACCTGTGCAATGCCAAGCTTTTTGTCAACAAAATCACCGAGTGGTTTCAATTCTCTGGATCCAGAGTACTTCTCTGCAGATTTGATGTCTTTGTTGAAAAATTTCAGGCTGAAAAGCGAACCAAGTTTATTATCTATGTGAAAAACTAGTAACCAATAAGCTGTTGCTCACAAGTCTGGAATTTTAGTCAAGGGGAACTGGCTGTAACTGTGTCAGGTGCTGTTAAATAGTAAATACCTCTGATCTATTAAAATATTATTAAATCACTTCAGGCTAAACTGTACAACCAACAATAATGAACAAACTGATTTTCAAAATGTAAATTGAGTTTCTATTTCAACAACTTTTTCTAAAAAGCCCATGAACTTACAAATATAGTTTGCAAATTAAAAGAATATTCAAAAGTTACAACACCAGTCAGTACCTTAGGTCAAAAAGATTTAAGCAACATGGCGAGATTAAATAGAATGTTTATATATCATTTGGTTAGCTAACATAGCTAAGATAAGATTTTTAGATAAGATCTGATTTATTATAGTGATTACGGCTGTCATGACTGGTATTTTTAGTGCAACAGAAGGGGACCTGATTCTCTACTCACATCTCAGATTTGTGATGCAGAAGACAAGAAAACAATTCCTTCATTAGGTTCAATAAAATTATGGAAGAATTAATAGTGCAAAATAATAAGATATTTATTGCCACTGGTCTTCTTATACATCACTCTTTGACTTTAACCAAATACAGTAGAACCTCGATAAAAGCACAGTAAAAACTTGCTAGTTATCAAATTATATTATGCCTGATGCCCAATTTAATCCTAAAACTTAAAATCAATGATTGTGGCCCACACTACCCCAGTTTGCGAATGAACGTGACTCCATTTAATCCATTCAAACCCCTCGATTATCCGACCACATTGGATGTCTCCAATTGGGTTTGTATAATCAAAGTTCTACTGTATTTTTTTTTACATCCCAGGTACTTAAACATTTACCTTTCCAATAAATTAAAATCTTTCGACTTACGTGGGATAGCCAGTGACACCATTGTCAGAGCACAGAGCGGTCTCTTGTGTACAATCAACCTGAAAACACAAACCCAGACTACCTGAGTCAAGCTGGTCAAGTCAAATGTCTTGGGAATTATACCGGCAATTCTACCTTTGACAGCAAATCCAGATAATGAGGTAAATTTCAATAAAAAAGGTTACCACACATTTACTACTTTTTTTTGTGGCAGTTGCGGGCTTGCCATTTTCAAAGATCCAAACTTTGCTTTGAAGCAAACAAAAACCTGTGTTCTGTCAGCTTATCATTAATATTGTGGAAAGTTACCCTTTTAGCCTTGAGTATATGTAACCTTAAAGCCACAATTGCAAATTGGAAATTTTGTAATACCTGTTAGAGAGTACAGTGATTGTGAAAAGGTACACAAATAGTCAAGTACATCTCAAAGAAACATGACTGAAAAAATAATAGATATGAACCAAGAATAGACATGAAGGTAACTTTGATGTCCAGAAGTGAGACAAAATTATGAGCTATTATAACGCTAAGACAAAATTTTGGATGGACAAAAAAATAAAGTAACTGTAAACCAATGGTAGACAGGCTGTACATGGTAAAACAGTACCACAGCTCTCCCACTGAAAAAGCATTATACAGCGGATTCAAATTAATATTATGAAATAAATTCAGCCAGTATTTCTTGATACAGTAGATCTCTGTTTTCTACAGTACCAATTCACTATATTGGGATAAACTGTTAAAAAAATAGTATACTTATCACAGAAAACAAATATACATTTGAGCATATAATACACTGCCAAGATACAAATAACAATACTGAAATTAAAAGTTACCCTTACGAGGTTATCAATCATACATTTGTGAGAGCTGACACTGCATGAATGTACAAATCACTCAAGCATTCATGCAAAAAACACCTCCAACTACTCTGGCAATTATGTATACACATACTTTTTTTTCTGTCTCAAACTAGAGCTACGAGTATCTTTCTTTTCAATCATGCAGAGCATAGAAAGCATGCTGTGACAGAAAGATTGACCACTGACTTGCCTACACTATGAAAATTCTTGGTACAATAGATTTGTATGCTGTGCATGTTTAAATATTTTGACAGTAAACAGTCTTCATTGTGTAGTGTAATTCAATCCTAAGTGGTAAAATCCAATAAATCAATATCCTCAATAGACTGAAAATTATTCAATTACAGTAGTGCAGAAATAAAAGCAAAAATTTGTGCAGACTAATTATCCTGAATAAGCCATTAGCCCTGCACCATTTATCTCAGAGCACTGCCTATAAATCATAAATTTACTTTTACAAATAAACTGAAATAATTAAATACAATCACAGTGCAAATGATACTGCCTAATTATGACTTCAATGCAATTTACATACAAGAAAGCCGAAAGGTGTTGATGCAATCTATAATCAATTGAGTTGATTGAGACATAAAACATCTGTGCAGTGATATTGGAAAAGGTGAAAAGGAAAAACTACAGATGTTGTCAAACTGGAACCCATCAATTTCTAATAATGAGCTATTTATTGTGGCTTTACCCTTTCAATCCCATTAAGTTTATTTTATTGGTATGTTTGCTGTGTAGGCACAATCAGACCATGGATTGTTACACACTCCACCTAAAATCAAGTAGCCATGGACAGAGTAAAAGGTGGTGAAAAGGAAACCTACTTCACATACGATTCATAGAAATATAAACCAAATCCAACCACTGAGGTGAACAACCAGAATTTGAAAAAATATACCATATTTTTCGAAATATGGCCCGGGCGTTAATTATTTTCAAATAGCATCAGACCAGGCGTTAAATTGAACCAGGCGTTCTTTTGAAATACAAAAAACAGTGTAATAAATTGTAAACAGTGTGCTTGGTACCAGGCGTTAATTTGAACCAGGCGTTTATTTGAACCTGGGCGTTATTTTGGAAATTTACGGTACATTTAAAAACAATTAATTTGAGCAAATGCACAGAATAATGCACTGAAACTCTCCATACTCTGCACTTACTGCTTGGCACCGTATCATGGCATAAAACTTAACTGGGCACAAAACAGAAGACAGAATACCTATTGTTATATAATTTCCATCAGTAAAATTCATGCACTTTTGCCTACCAAATAAGGGGGTTAAAGTGACGACAAGAAAAAGTTAAAATATCTTTAGCAATTTCTGTATGCAAATATTGCCAAGTTGGGGCGATGATTTCTAGTATAAATTATATTATCGCCCCTTAAAAAGCCTTCTAAAATGTTTGTTTTGATTGTTTTGATGTTAAATTACATTTATATTTTGCGCCTGTATCCACGTATTATTAATCAATATCCACGGAATACTTAACACGTAATAACCACAAGTAAGGATTCTGTGTTCACAGTATGCCATTAAAAGGTATCATAAACCTACTTTTGCAACAACAGCAGCATCACCTGAGTTGTACTTCTTACCCAGCTCATCCCAAGTGGGTGCAAGACGCTTGCAATGTCCACACCTAAAACACACAATCAAACAAATGAATTTGAGCAATACAGATCATTTAGAACTCAAATTTTTTTTTTAAGTTTAAATATCCATACATTTGTCAATATTATAATTCATAAGCCTACAGCTCAGTGAATTATGTACATGTGGACAAGATTACGTACATGAATTTACTCTTTTCATACAGATAACAAGGTAAAAATATAATTGAAAAAAAAAATCAAAATTTATTTGCAGAAGAGTTGCCAAGGTTTAGCATGCCTTAGATAACATTGATAATTTCACATGGACACATGTTCAAGATAAGAACAAACAATATTGAGGACTGAAAGATGTCATACAAGTGAAAACTTTACCCTAATTTTTTGACAGTAATGTCATATTGTTGTATTTTAAACAGGGAATACAGATAAAATGCTTTCATTTGATACCTTTTAATGTCTTAACTCAAAATATTCATAATTTTTTAGAATCCCATATGGGGCGATATATACATAAGAAAAAAGTCGACCAGTTTGGCAATATTGGCATCTACTAACACCTCGACAACCTAATAATAAGTTAACACAATTGTTTCAGCACTAACATTGATATTGGCAACTCTGTCCCAAAACAACAAATATCCCCAGTATCGATAAACAATTTTCTCCATTATTAAATGTCGATTAATGAACAAGACTGCTATCTGCCAAACTTAAGCGAAAACTACAGTTATAAAGATCCATTTGGCAATTTGAGGTCAATATGTTTTGCCTCTTGATAAATAAAAGGGAAACCCTTGGAGAATCTTTGTACACATATGTGTAAAGCATATGGAAAGTGTAAACAATGATCTACTTTATGGCAACATGAAACTTTTAAGTGCTGTGTAGAGCTCCACATCATACAACCAAACTTAGAACTACAGAATTGCCTTAATGGCCCACATTTGTCACAAAACTGAAACAGTTGATTTGTCTCACTGACAATTAATGACATACAAACTGATTTTCATCAAAGTACATAATATGACAAATGCAACCATACAAAATGATTGTAGGAATACAAAGTTATTCTAATACGTGTAAGTCTCCTTAACCCAAATCTCCAATTTTAAGTGGAGTCATAAATGCTCTACTGCTCAAAAAAAATTTAAAAATTACCATGCCTAATATTTATATATGTTACAGTTAGGGGTGTTGCGGTGGCGATTATTTCCTTCCGGTTTCACGTCTGGTACTTCCCGGTTGGTTACCGGTTAACCGTCTCTTATTTAACAAAACATGAGAACCAAATAGTTTCCATACTTTAATCAGGAATTCTGCTAACATGACACAGATGTGTCATCGATTCTGATTGGCTAATCGACAAACTACATGTATATGGTTTGCTTTGAATTATCGCTCATTGTGGTTGTTGTTTTACAGTAAAAAGCAAAGAAAAGTGGATTATGACATTTATTTTGTAATGTAAGGTTAGTAAAATTACTTTACATTGAACTTTAAGAGGAAAACCGGTAGCTGAACTTATGACAGTTTGCAATAATTTATTTACCGTACTGATGATACCGGTACTACCGCAACACCCCTAGTTACAGTAAAGTTGTGTAACTAGTAATTTCGTGAAATTCCTAAATATTTTAGCAATTTCACGAAATTACTGATTTGGTCAGTAAATTTGCGAAATTCCTAAAATTTTCAGTAATTTCACGAAATTCCTGAAATCTCTGATCATATTTTACACTGTTTTACTGATTGAATTCCAGTAAAATTGTGAAATGTTAGGGATTGATTTTCTGTACAATTAATTTGAGAAATAACGACAAAGTTAACAATAGTATGAATTGGGGTTGTGTTTTAAAGGATAAGCTGTTGATATACATAAAAAATATGTTAATTAATCTGCTGTTTGTTTCCCACATTGCTTTATTTAGTCAACCTGTAACATTACAATTTTGAATGCACTTGCAAAACTGTTATTTACAAATAATCTCACCAGTTACATAATTGTGTTTCATAAACACTGGAAATTACTAAAGTGATCTTTGGGTAAAAACTTGATTCCAGTAAGTAGCTTACAGGTACTAGTAAAATTTGTTTTTCCTTTATCTATGTGTGAAAATAAGTGCTTTATCTGAATATCTTCAAATACACTATTTTGTAGTTTGTTTGATCTTGGGCTTGAAACCTTTGATGCCCATAAATGTTCTTTTAAAATGGCTGTCATTCAAAATAATTGTAATTAAGTTATTCTGTATAGCTTAAGCCTTATGGCAAGGGTGAGGGATTAGCTATATTCTGATAATTGCCATATGCTCCCAAAACAGATATTTTAACACCTATCTTTAATTAATCCTAACTATTTACAATCAAAAGGGGGGAACTCTCATTAAAAGTAGTTGACGTAATAAATAGAACCAGATAACTCAGCCTGTGAACTTCAAAGGAGGATTATTTTATATTGATGTGTCACTGGTGCTGATTAATATCTGTAAATACCATAAAAAGGGGTATCATTCTGACAGTTCCATCAGTTTATTGTTATTCCTTTATTTATATTGATAGCTGTTTGCAAATAAACTGAAATTAATAGTGGTGATACTGATAAGTATTTGTCAGATATTAACCCCTGAAACTCAGTAAGTTGATAGTGTTTGAAAAAGAAAACTGAATCTGATTTCACAGAAGACAGATCTTCGGGAGATTTGTGTGAGAGAATGTGTAGTATACTGTGCCTGAATATCTTAAAGTTGCAAGCCAGAATGGGAACACCCAATGCACACCACACTACTACTTGTCAAATTAAGCCAATGCAAGGCATATCCATAATCATATGCAGTACTGAAAATTTTAGGAATTTCGCGAATTTACTGACCAAATCAGTAATTTCGTGAAATCCCTAAAACATTCAATAATTTCGTGAAATTACAGGTCACACAACTATACTGTAACATATATACAGGACAGTCATGAATCAGTCGTGATTATTTTGCCAAAAACACGTACTTAATTCATTGTTGAAATAATAAACAAGTAGGAGCAGTCCAGATATTCAATTATCTTCTGATTATTAACTTTGTAATATAGCACTCCTAGTGATGGATTATATATATAATGAAGAGTACGACGCTGTGAATTGGTCCTGACCAACTAATGGTCTCTCCCCCTATGAACATGATGATCAACTTAATTACTCGCAAAATACACCTGTCCTTATTTACGTTTCCATATCCGCATCCATAATTGTCTGCATCCATGAAACTTGACCCTTTTTTTGACAGATGCAGACGGAAGTTCACTGTTTTATACCAAAATATCTAGGGTCTTACAGGTGTGGACACGGACGCGGGTACGGATGAGCTTAAGGACAGCTGTATTTCCAGCCTTAAACAACTGTTGAAATACATTTTTACACGGACATTAAACTTTAGAGCTTCACATTAGAAATAAACCTTGAAAAGATGTGGCATGATCATAATTGGTGTACTGACCATATATTACTTGGCAAGCAGTATAAAGTACAGTGCGTACCACACGTTACCAAACATCGACTTACCAAGGAGCATAAAACTTGACAAAGTGGGGAGCACTGGCTATGGCATCTTCAAAGGAATCCTTGGTTAACTGGACCACATCAGATGCCTCTTCTGCATACACGGCAACCACTAACAACACGAATGTAGCTGTAAATTTCAACATTCCCATGCTTCTTTCTCTTCACAAGCCGGTAAAGTTGTGTACACGTCCCCTTTAAATACTAAATCATATGTCATTTCCTGTTGGCGAGCACTGAAAGTTAGAAAAGTTTGTTTATATACAACTCGCCCCTCCGCAACAACGCACACAAATTGCAATGTTAATTTCAGCCCTTTTAACAGTAAAGTGTTTTACAACTGAAAGAAAAGCTTATTTTTTATCAACGCTTTATGTCTCCATATATCTAAGATCCAACGATAGTTTACTTGATTTGAATTAACAGGTATTGTACCCTTGTCACTAATGTTAGACGACATTAATGTTAGTTCACTTGTTATATTTCTTAAAAATTCAAGTAAATTATGTGATAGTCTGTTGAATATTAATGCCATCTGACATCAATGACACAGGTGTACTGATATATTGAATAGTTTGGTACTCACTTGTGTCGTTTATTCTATTCTGTGCTTTTATGGTGCTTTATCTCTGCTAGGCAGACTGTAAGGTACAACACCAAAATCCAATTAAAAGTCATCTATCCATGACCATTGTCAAGTCCAGTACCACAGAGACAATGGATAGACTGTATGCTAAGTGGGGAGTGCCTTTTTGAAGATATGATTTTAACCTTTTTCTGAAACAGGCCAGAGCTGGGACAGAACTGACCTCATCAGGTAAATCATTCCAAACTGTGGGAGCATCAAAAGCAAAGCTGTGGTCAAAGTGTTTTTTTACTTATGTACAGATGAACAGAATTGTGGAACCTCCAAGAATCTTTTATCCGGATGGTTGTATCTTGTACTATATCTTCCACAAAGAGTAGACCAAAGAGAATCTAATTTACTGGGATGACCACTATAAAGAAACTTGTAAACTAGAGTGGCAGTTTTGAAGATACAGTGAAATTCAACTGGGAGCCAATGGAGTCATTTCAGAATAGGATACCCGTGTGTATTTGTTACAGTTTGTGATAATCCTAGCAAGTGTGTTTTGGATACACTGCAGTTTTCATATGTTGAGACTGGACAGACTCCTGAAGAGAGAGTAATCAAGGGGACTACTCACTAAGGCATTAGCTGCCAGGATAGTAGCCTCATCAGTCAAATACTGTCTAACCCACCTGTGATCACGCATTTAAATGAAGCATGTCTTACAACTATTGCGGACATGATCAGAAAAGGAGAAATTAGCATCAAACCAGACACCAAGGTTCTTAACAACAACTGCAGAATGCATGAAATTTCCAAATATCCTAACTGTGAGGTAGGGATCTAATTTTTTAGTTGAGCATGAAATCCAATGATAATAAATTCTGTGTTGCCAGGGTTTAATTTGAGCATACTTGATAACATCCATTCTTGAACATCTAGAAGACATGAATTCAGTTTGTCAAAAGCCAGAGCTGCATTTTTGTGAGACATATGAATAAACAACTGGGTATCATCTGCATAAAAGTTAAATTTGATGTCAGGGTGCATTACAATAGCCTTTATTTATTTATTTATTTGGGGTTTTACGTCGCTTTCAACACTGTACAGGTCATATCACAACGGGTAGTTGGAAGGGCAGAGGAAACCAGTACATACAGTTTGTTAGGGTTCTGTACTGCAAACTGCTGACCAACGGCAAGCAACTACCAGCTTTCCCACTTGAGGCCGTGCTGGAAATCGAACCCCGGCCTCAGAGGTGGGAGACGAGAGTGTTACCACTCTGCCACTGTAGCCCCAATTACAATAACGTTACTCAAAGCTGAGGTGTATAAGGAAAACAGCAGAGGACCAAGGATTAAGCCTTATTGTACTCCAAACAGCAGCTCACACAATTCAGAGAGGGTTGACCCAATTTTAATTGCTTGGAATTGGTGGCTGAGATATGACGTGAACCATTTCAAGGACATGCTGCACACACTAAACCATGACTTAAGACAATTAAGACAAGACAATTTTTACTACACATGTATTTTTTCATATTGTTAATTTCGATATTACAACCATAAATAAAGAAGTTTTCTTTCCTCAAATTCGTTGTTTCACACGAAGAATACAACTGTTCATGCCTTTGGCATCTTGGAGAGTTTGGCTTGCTCTTGACTTTGGTCGCATGTAACTGCTGCTCTAAAATTCAATGTTTTAACTGCTGCAGGAAGACTTTTAACCTTACAATAAGCAGGTGAGGAATCATTCGGTGTTTTACTATGCTTACCCATTCAATACTACATGGCAATGAAGAAGTATCCATTTTATGTCTCTTTCCACTGGCCAAGTCAGATGCAATAATAACTGAAAAACTGGGATTGATTTACATAGCAAAATACTTGACATCTGCTGTGAACACTGGGTTGTTTTCATGACAAGTATTTCAGTAGAGCAGAAACTCCCGACACTGGTATTCTGTTCAGTTATAAAAGGAATCCCAGTGTCATAAGCACTTGGTGTACTTGTAGGTAAATAACTGAGAAAGTGGACATCCAACTGTGGTAAATCTCACTTAAAAATTACATTTTCCTTACAAGATGTTTGGCAAAACAACCTCAACATATCTTATGCATACAAGACTTAATTATTTTGTCAGCACAACATAAACTTTGTGATAGTGTCTCTACTGGTGTGACCAATACACGAAAACACGGTTTGCAAGTGCGCATGCTCAAGTAGTCGCTGTAACTTCCTTTCGCGAGTAAACAAATGATACTTTTGTCGAGATTCGTATATTTTTGAAATAGTGTGTAAAATCATTTATGTTTACTAGATAAATAGAACTTTAATATGAAAATGTGTATCGTCCAGTAAACATGTATTCTGTATATTGACTTGGAAGTGTCATTTGAAAAATTTTACGTTTGTGGCAATAACTTTAATTATCGCCCAGTACTGTTGCATACTGAAATATAGATAGTGATGGACCAATAAGCCTTATTTGGAGTTCCGAGTGCGCATGTGCAACAACCATGTTTACAGTCGAGAAAGTGGAAAAACAATGGCCACGTGCGAACAAGAATATTCATTAATTACCCAGTTAAAATATATAAAAAAGAATTTGTCCTTAGTTTTAACATATTATACATCGTTTTGAAGCATACAGTACACAGATTTTAAATTCCTGTTGTGTTTTTAGTGTAGGCATCCATGTACGCGGGTGCGGCCTGCGGGTGCGGCTTGCGGTAAAAAATTCAATTGCTATAGTTTTAGTGGGAGTGCTTCCATGTACACAGCTTGCGGATGCGGCTCGTGGGTGCGGCTTGCGGTAGTTTCGATCAGGGATCGAATTTTGCCGCAAGCCGCAAGCTACCGCAAGCCATAGAGGACATATATCCATAAGATATTTAAGGTTATTTGATGTCAAAATTTGCGTCTCATTAAACTGAATACAATGGTGAAAGAATTTTCGAAATCGGACAACAAATAATGAAATTGTGGTCCTTTAAAGAACGTATTATTATCTATGTTAATTTATTTACAACTAGTTTACAAACAGGCCGCATCCGCAAGCCGCATACCGCACCCGTGTACATGGACCCCTACACTTATGGTTTTCTGGTGAATTCGTGATTATTTTGATCCTTACTTTTAAGTCAGAACAAAATATGAATTCTTGTAAATGCATTTGGAAAGTCTCAAATGGAAAATTCTATTTAAAGCCTAGACACATACATATATTTGGAATATGAAGAGTGAAATAATTAGATCAGATTTTATTTTAATGTATTTTAATCTATATTTGTGAGCAAACTATTTTAAAAATTGAAAAAGATAAAATAATTATTGTCAATTAGAGGTCTGGGGTAAAATTAAGTAACAAGTCTTAGGCTTAACTTTGTTTTACAAGTTTGGCCAGGTTAAGCCTACATGTACAAATTATAATTCTAGACATATACATGTAAATTTTAAAATATCAACAGATGTGCAAAGGTCACAGAGTCATGGGAAAAAAATACATCCACCCTAATTTTATAGAATTATGCTAATAATTTTATGATCTGCAATATTGTGACAGCATTATTTCCCATGTAAAATCGTATTTAGTCACATTTTCACCAATACATAAGTTTGTAATAAAAAAGGAAGATGAATAAACGCAAATATTCATAATATTTCCAGTCTTATTCATGGACAAAGTCACAGAAAAAAGGATACATGGAGACACAATTGTTTAAAAATAGGTATATGTGAAAAAATGGTTTCCTCTCATAAGGCATTCTTTAAGAATGCAGATGAATTAACAGTTTAGTACAAAAAGAATAGTGTAGAATGATTTTCATCTAAACTTATTTTCAAATAAAATTAATGGCACTGAATATAATAATGCTCGAGTAAGGTAATCCATTTATCAAGGGAATTATGGAGATATTTTATTGAGCTGATATGGCATTGTGACTTCTATTTACAAACACCCAATGGATCACAGTTATTGTTTTCACTGGGGACTATCCTCTCCCACACCTTCTTAAAAGGTTATTTATTTTCAGTGATCACTTTCAAAATCAGACATGGCTAGAAAAAATGTGTGGGCGGATAGTCCCCAGTTATAATTGTCCTCTGAATGGCTAGACACTGCAGTAAACAACAGCTAACATCCTTAATATCTGGTACCTCTAAAAAGTTTTCTTCGCCATTTAATCCCAAAATTGGCAAATATACAATCAAAATTATCCAAGTGAACGCAATAGGGCGCCGCCATGTTGGCTGTTCAATCAAGTGAACAGGGGTAATTTTTTTTCCAAAAATATACTGTAAACTTTTTCTGAATTAAGGTACAAGCAGACAATTAAAAAATGCACAACTTTATACACTATCGCATAGTATTTTAATATAATTATGAAAACAAGCTTATAGACTATTGTCTTTCAGCCAATAATTATGCATGGGAAAGTTGATAACAGCCGTAATGTTGATGCAGAATTTTAGACGTTTTAGAAATCGCTCTCGACCAATCAGAATGATGGACACATCCATGTCATGTTAGAATAAACTTTTCCCTTCAGAGGGTAATAAATAAGTTTGGCATTTTCCAACCGATTTTGACCAAATAAAGACCACAAGAAAGTTAATTTTCGTAGCTTTTTGCTTTTATTTAGATTCATTTGTTGTTTTACGTCGCGTTCAACAGCCAGGGTCATATTGCGACGGGTAGTTTACAGGTGGAGGAAACCAGTGCACACTGTAAACCACCGGGCATCAGCAAGTAGCTACCAACTTTCCAACATAAAGCGCCCGGCCCGAGATTCGAACCGGTGGCCTCAGAGGTTGGAGGGGAGAACTCTAACCGCTACACCACCGAGCCCCCTCGTAGCTTTTTTGAGGTCTAAGGTTAGTAAATATAGGTGCAATGCAAAATTCTGGAAGTAGTTACAAAGGTAAGGTTGACAGGCTGTAAATGTGAAGAAACCTGAAGAAGTGGTTATTTTTTCACCTTCTAATCAAATTCTCACCCTATTACAAAAGGTGCAATGTCTGATTTTTTAATTTATTTTTTACTAGAACTTACAGCTTGTGCGCATTTGTTACATAGCTTGGAGAAATCAAGAACAGTTTATGAGATATAAAAGTCAGTGGAAATTTTTATCCTTATTAAAAAACAAATTAAGTGCAACCTCAGACTGAGAGGCCTGGGTTTGATTCCCAGTGATGTGTAAATCAAGACATCATAGCTCAGTGATAGAGCACTCAGTCTGCAGGCAAAGAATATAAATGTTCTGAAAAGGATAGAGAAATTGAAAATATATGCTTTCCTGGTTAAAAGAGTGTGCACTATTAAGTCCTAGAAAACACGTCCAATAAGATGTACAAGGAGCAACATGGTGTTATGTGCTGAAAAAGTTACATGTTGGTCAATCGACCAAAATGCATCATAACTTGATGTTACAAAGGTTGCAAGATAAATTTGGAGAGTTTATTTATTTGGTTCAAACCCAAATTTTTACATATGCATGACCACCCACAAACCTTTGATGATTTTTAAGTACATGTAATTTGTTTTTATAAGGGGCAAATGTATTATTACCTCAGCCAAGGAGGTTATGTTTTCGCCTGGGTCTGTCTGTTTGTTTGTGAACTAGATAACTCAAAAACTTATGAATGGATTTCGATGAAATTTTTAGGATATGTCTGAAAAGGTAAAAGGAAGAAATAATTCAATTTTGGGAGTGATCCGGATCACTATCTGGATCTTCTGGATCAATGTAATTTTAAAGACAGATAACTCAAAAACTTCTGGATGGATTTTGATGAAATTTTCAGGAAATGTCCTAAATGGGACAAGGAACAAGTGATTAGATTTTGGGAGTGATCTGGATCTCTGTCTGGATCATCTGGATCCGCGCTTGGTGGAGGTCTGCGCTCTCCGAGAGCTCTTGTTTTTAAAAATGCAACAATGTGCAAACAAAATGTTTTTACCACACAGCCCTTAAGGGCTGTCAGGATATAGTGGGCCATAACTGGGCTACTGCTGGACCACTGACTGCATTTTCTCAAAATCATTAAAGCATTATAAACAACTTCATAAGCAACCTTGACTATTGTCACACCACCAGAGAACCACCATGCAGTACGTCATACAACATCTTGGTATGACTTTGATTTGACCTTTCACCATGCTGCAGTGACCTTGACCTTTAAAATCTTTTTTGGGCCACATATGTAGTTTTACTTAACTGTGCTATTTCTATTGACACTTGAATACATTGTACAGCATCATCTATTGTCTTGTATTTATGTTATGTACATAATCATGATGTAAAAAGGTAAGAAAATACAGCTGTATAATTAATATGGCAAGGTCTAAAGTCAGTGTAGATTTAACTTAATATTTATTTTGCTTCCATTTGCATACACCCAGACTGAGTGCTCTATCACTAAGCTATGATGTCTTGATTTACACATCACTGGGAATCAAACCCAGGCCTCTCAGTCTGAGGTAACACTTAATTTTTTTATAAGAATAGATAAACAATTTCCAAAGAAATAGTTCTGCATATCAAAAAAATACAAAAATTTTTTTTCATGCATACCTGCAAAGGCATAATCGATTTACAGTAGTGGGTGCATGTTTCCATCTTATGTTAAAGCAATCTATATATGTTGAAATCTGACATTTAAGCTTTTTAAAAAAAATACTCAAAAATCAGTCGTTGAACTTATATCTGCTAACCCTTTATATTTGGAAAGCTTTGGAAATGTACTTTCTTGTGGTCTTTATTTGGCCAAAATTGATCGATAAATGCCAAAGTTATTCAGCATTTTATAACCCCTGCCACATATACATACGTATTGCTTATGACTGCGGCCAACTTATGCAGGGAAGCAGTATAGTAGAGAAGTTTTAATATTGTCATACGGCATATGTATAGTATAGTATATAGTATTGTTGTACGCTGGTAACCACAAATAAGGAGGTGTGCAAGTTTACTAGTTGATTCACAGTGGCAGGAAAAGGCTACTTAATGGGCGATAATATGATATATGAAGTAACTACCACACATTGCAGATATTTTTGGCCTCAAAAATATGTCATACAATATCTAAAAAGTATACCTGATATATTGTTGTTAGAAACTTGTAGATTTCTGTAAATGTTCACTGACAATAAAATAAAAGTTTTCTGGAGAGAAACAAGTTTGTTTACTCGCAAATGCCTAACTAGGTCAAGATGGCGGCGAAACCGTGTTTCCGTGTATGAAGAAGTTTGGTTTACCGTATGGACCTTCACACTTGAGACATAACTGCTTTAAACATTTGAGGTTAACTCAGGGAATAACTTCTGGGCTTGGATTTACAAAGATTATTTAACTCATACTTAAACTCAGGCACATAATCATAGTTTTTGTCTCACATAAAATTATGTTGAAAGTCATATTTTTAAAAGTAATCTCACATGAGACAAAAACTCAACCTCTGAGTTTATGTTTAAACTCAAGTCATGCATGCTTAAACTTAAGTTTTAAACTTAAGTTTGTCAGTTTATACACAAATGGAGGTACATTTAAACAATTGTATGTATCCTAATGTGCAAATAAATTACCCATTTTGTCTACCATCTTTGTGAGCTTTTATTTATCTCCCGCCTGCGGCCGAAGGCCTTGGTCCGAAGATTATAAAACGCCTTCATTCCGTTAGTCTGTGTGTCCATCCGTTCGTCACGTTTTTGCATAAACCTTAATATCTCATTCATTTATAAAGATATCTTCACCAAATTTGCAGGGAATGTTTATGTTTATAAAAACCTGTCTCTGAAAAATTTTAGGCTCATTTTGAAAACAAAATGGCCGCCATAGCTAATTCTTTGAAAATCATAAAGGTGCTCTAAATCTTGAAATATTCCAGCTAGCTTCATCAAATTTGCACAAAAGCTATATGGCTAGAAAAGCTAGCCTGATAGTAATTTTGGCCTAGTTCAAAAAACAAAATGGCCACCATATCACATGTTTAATGTCAAACAGGGTTATCCTATTAAAAAAGCCTTATATCTCCCCAAATATTGCTCCTAGAGGTTCGGAATGTGAAACAACTTGTAGTAAGTCATGGCCAGGGAATCTTTTCCAGGTATTGAATTTGACCTTTGACCCCTGCTTCAAGGTTAAATGAGGTTGTCACACTAAAACATGCTTATTTTTCCCTTAATATTGGTGCTATGGCTTCAGAATATAAAGATAGACCATCAAAAGTCCTGTCTTTCAAATGTTTTGCCTCAGAAAAATTTTGGCCTTATTTTGAAAAACAGAATGGCCGCCATAGCTAATTATTTAAAAATCATTAAGATGCTCTAAAGCTTGAAATATTGCAGCTATAGGTTCATCAAATATGCGCAAAATATATATGGCTAGGAAAGTTAGCCTGATTTTAATTTAACCTAGTTTCAAAAACAAAATGGCTGTCATATCACATGTTAAATGGGATTATCCTATTTAAAAAGGCCTTATATCTCCCTTATCATTGCTACTAGGGGTTCCAAATGTGAAAACAACTTATACAAAGTCAAGGCCGGAGACTATTTTCCAATTGCTGACTTTTACCTTTGACCCCTTCTTCAATATCAAGTGGGGTTATCTTACTACAAAGGCCTTATATCTCCTTTAGTTCTCCATTAATACTGATTCTAAGGCGGGAGATAACCGCTGTGGCAGTGGCCTTGTTGTTACTAGAATTACTTCTTTTATATAAATCTAAAACATGTATTTCAGAAAAACAAACTACTGAAAAACAAACTGTTCAAAAAAAATTTAATGTAATTTTTACTTAAGTGAGAAATGTGTATTTTCCCTCTTTTAAAATATCTTTTTGTTTACTGTCCTTGACACAGCTACAAATCACATGTACTCAGTGAACTTTGCATGTATTGATTATTATCATAGTGACACATGTAGGGTCAAACCAAAGGCACACTAATGTTTACATTCTTTGGTATAACCAATCATATTTCTTATATCATAAACCCAATAGAGGACAACATGTAAGGTTTATATATTATGTGTTTCTTCAAAAGTTTTCAAAACAATGTGGATATTTTGTCAGGGAAAATTTAATGTGGCTCCAAATCACAGTTGTTAAACAAATAAACTGCCAACCTCAGAGGTTGATGTCAAGTGTGTTGCACTCTACACAACTGAGTCCACAACATAGCTTACTAAAAGCCCATTTCATTACAAATAACTATAGGTCATCTCATAGCCTCTTTAATTGATATTTATCCTGGTACTTGGGATTTTTTCTTAAGCAAGACAGTCTTTTGGTCTTTCTAGGTAAGACACAAGAGGTTTAAACTTAATAAATCAGCATACTTTCATATTACCATTTGAAGGAACACTGACAAAAGGTTTATGCATCCATACAGAAAACAAACTATATTACTAACACATTTTAATATGGAAGACTTAAAATATGTCAAAATAATAAAATGATAATTGTATTTCAAGGCCAGTATTTACAAAAAGGTCCTAATTCTGAGACAAAATAGTGTTAACTTTAAAGGTCATAGGAAGCATTTTTCATGAAAACAGTGAATTTACCTTTATTAAATGGATAAATACTTAAGGAAATGGAAAATGAGGTTGTTTTTAAGAAATATATGGTAGAAGAGTCACAACTGACAAACTAAAAGGTAAAAATCCCGAGTGCTGTGAAAAGCCGACATATTGTTTTACTCGTAGATGATGATTAATGATGTCACAGGTTCATAGCGAAGTTTATTTAGGTTTGACATAAACATATAAATACACACTTGGGGAATTAAGTTGGTGTAAGTTTTTTTTTCTTTTTTTTAAAGTTTCAGTTAACATAGAAGCAAACACAGCCCATTAATCTTATTTATTCACATGTTGCTGCTTCTTATCAGCTCTCACCTCATTTTTCTCTGGTTTTGCAACCATCTCAGTTAATATAAACCCTCACATGAAAGTCAGCCAGCATAAGGAATATGTGTGCACATGTCTTACTTGGAATATATACTTCTATGTCTAACTTTCTTCCTCTGCTAAATAACTTTCACAGTCTTGATAAAGACTCAAATAATAAGAACAAAATGATGCAAATGTACATGTATCAGTTCAAAAGCTTACAGTTGGCTTTGTCAGAAAGTATTAAACTAGTAAAATTCTGTCATATAAGGAAACACTTTATTGCTGAACCTTTTAAAGAATTTTGACAGATCTGGCCAATACTACAATCAGCATTGTTGTTAATGGAACTGAATTGAATCTATTTTGATTTAATGCAACATATTCGGACATATATTGGTAATAATAATTGGTGTCAGAGGCAAAAATCAGTGACAGTACTCTTTAATTACACCTTTTCAAGTATATGTAAGTAAATTTGAGTTATATAAATAGCTTGTGTAAAGGCTAGCCTCTTACATAGTTTAAACATTACCTAAAAATACCCAAGGTTGAAACAATATCTACACAGTCAGATATATTTATAGGTTTTGTGGTTGAAAGTCTTGCAATGGTACTGGTTACAGTTTGAACATTACATATCCTTGCCATGGGCCCAATCTCTCATATATTGATTCAGTGTTTATTTAATGATTATTTTGTGGTACGATAAGGTTTAAAACAAGGAAAAAACTATTGAAATTTATCATAAAAATGATCCAGCATATATGTACTATACATGTACATGTGTTATTTATGAAACTTGTTCCTACTTCCCTAAACATATAATTTTTAATATGAGAGCAATAGAAAGGTCTCCAAAGGCTATTTGTGTAGTTCATTGTTGCTCTCATACCAAATAAATTTCATTTAAAAACACTGAAAAATGCATACTTTTGAAAATGTTGATAGATACACGAAAATACAGTTTGACTATATGTTCTCTTCAAACATATATATTTTTATTTGAAAAATATCAACAACAAAAAACATTCTAACACAGAGAAAATAAATATGTTTGTATATGAAATAGCTTACTATGGCAACTTGTTTACAAACTAATGTGCCTGTGACATCAAGGTTAGTATTTTCTACGAAAGTTATCGAGTGAAAAGTAATGGCGACAGTTGTAAAAACCTTGAAAAAACTGACAGAAATGGTTGAATATAGCATGTAACCTTGTCCAGACGCATCTTATTTTTACAAAAATTGAAGTTTCACATCTATGTGTGTCTATTAACAATAGTTCTCAAAATGCTTCCTATGACCTTTAAATTCACAGACAGATTCTCAGCAAGTGAAATATGTATGTTAGTGAAGATGAAATAACACTTGAACGTTTTACTTAAACATCAACAATGATATGAGACAAAAAGCATAAGTCAAAAGTTGGAGATTTGGTCTAACTTATTTTGTGAATAACTAAGTAGTTTGAAATAAAAAATTGTGTCATTCTTGAGACCAGAACTTAAGACAAAATTTTGTCTCAGCATGTTTTATGAATGCAGGCCTTTTATCTCATTCAATTTCACACAAAATTTGTCATAAATGTAACCAAAATAAAGTCACTTTAGAAATCCATTAAATCTCAGATAGTAAAAAAGTATAACCAAAATAAGTTTCACACTGAAAGCAAGTTGTACTGTATATTTGATATTTAATCACGCTGCACAGTGAAGATTTTAATGTTGATATTATATACAAGCTTAAATAACTTTAAGTTAACCTGCATCAATTACTATATCTAATCTTTTTTCATATCTGTAACAAGGTCCAGTGAGATGTACAAATGAATGTCTAATTCCAAATCTGCTACCTATTTTTTCTTGCCATGTTGCAGAATTATAATTAGTGGATTGTGATCACTGGTGTGTCTTCAATAATGTTTCCAGGCTATAAAACAAAAATGTGGTGTTTGTCCGTGAGATAAAGAAGTTCAACATTAGCTATGTTCACATTGTGAAACATTAAAAAAGCATTTAAGGTGTCATGAAATATTTAATGACTAATACACTCAAAAGCAGCTGACAGGTAATGTAATTAATGGATGTGACAGTAGTAAATTGTCCTTTTCAGTGTACCGCCACTGTGAGACTGTTCTGATTTTGAAAAGGTATGCCTTAGTGCATCCCCAATTTTATTGCTACATGAAATGTGTAGTTTGTTTAGATTGAACTGATACCACCACCTACCTGATGGGTATATAAATTAAAATACACAAAAAGGGTTGAAAAGGGTTAATAATTTATCTATAGAAACTGCAGAATTTATGAAATGAATGAAATACTCAAAGACCAGTACTTTTAAACTTAGTTTTCACTAGACCAAAAATCAATGCCATAAAATATTAGACAAAACTTAATATTTTGACACTATCTTTTACATTTTTATTACACCCAATTTTTTTAAATATAATACTCTCTATAATTCTATTTCAATTAACATATTTTTATACCAACAAATATGGAGAAATAGTTCAGCTGTCACTTGAATTTGCAATACATACAACAAATGCCTCAATAAACATGGACGACAAAATTAAAATTTCATATTAATATTGCAAATTAATACTAAATATTAATACCTTAAACTTGGTGACTTTCCTCGAAAAAGTTGACATCCTGATGGCTTCTTCAATCAATTGGCTACAATAGCATGTCAATGTTGAACTCTAATTATGGTTTTTGCATTTGATACTTCTTGTTCTGGTATCCATCACATTGCTTTAAATAAAATGATTTCACTATTTGAGTGCACACAGAATTTCTGAGTTATGTAATATTCAATTTAAAAAATTTATTAATCGACTTGTCTCCCAACTATTACGTAAAGGTAAAAAATACAAAATGTGAAAATAAAATATTGTAAAAATTAACCAACATAGAATAATTGGGACAACTAATTGCAACAAATATATGTTAGTTTTGCTAACCAACTCAAAGTTTGTAGCCCCCACAAATCAGACTAGTTAACCAAAACCAATGTGTTAGTTTCTCTAACAAATACAATTAGTTAAACAAAATAAAATTATTATTATACTTAGTTTTGTATTGTTAAAACATCTGAAAAGAAAGCAAAACAGTAATAACATATAAAGCATTAATGTTACTGTGTGATCTCCATGAAATACATCAAATAAAGTGAATATTTAGCAATATTTATTTTAATGGTTGATAATAGAAGATTTTATCTACCTCAAATTTATAAGCTTCTCTACATAACTTACTTAACATGAAAACAGATTGCATAGCACATAATTTTAATCTATACATGTTGTACCAATGAATTTGAATCATTTTAACAAAAGTAGACACTAATATTGTCATATATAAGGAAAATAACTTACCCCTTTATTTAAAAAATTGCGCCATAATACAGATGTAAACAAAACATGGCACATGCTCAAACTCACACTTAGCTGGACCAAGCGGGGTTCTTAGTTTTAGAAACTAAATTATTAGTTAAAATTTGTTTTAACTAATGTATATTAGTACTATCTACCAACTTTTGGTTTTCAGTGAATGTTGAGCTCACTGTCTTGAGAGTGACTGTGTTGCAACTCTAACAGGGGCATAGGAAGCAATTTTTGGTTTGGGAGGTGAGGACCAAAGGAACTAGATTGTGCTGACACAACGCCAACATAGTCCCAGACAGGCCATCTCTCACCCCACAAGCATTCATTGGGTATTTTTGTATCACCCATTTTGTGAGATTCACAATTATTATGACTTATTTTTTGTTTACTTTTGTAAGTCTTTTAGATTGTTCATAGGCCTCATATACAGGTTAAATGTCTACTTAATGCCTTTGTTTTTGGCACATGTAAAACAAACATATTAATGGGTTTATTCAACTTTATTCAAAAATAAGGTATATTCATTATCTTCATTATTTTATAACAAAAGCATTATAATTATAATATTCACCATATTATTATAATTATAATCTCCCCACTCACCTGTGGTCCCCCAAGGTAGTCATATAAGCCCTCTTTAACATAATAGATCCTAAGGAGTAGTTATCCTCAGGATTAAGGAGCGAATCCACAGGATCATGGCGGACTCCTGAAATACAATTCAGTAACCAAATCTGTCCATCTCACAGCCTCTGATGAGACCTGACAACTCAGATAAAAATATTGACACCAAATAAGGTGTAAATATAAGGCAGAGATATATTTGAGTCTTCACCCTTTCACTGACACAACACTTATTTTATATTAATATATTGCCATATGGGACTTCAGTTCTATTGATCACATAGAATGGCAGCTATAGGGCTTAAAAGTGGCAAAAGGTCGATAAATTGGGCCTCTGTGTATCAAAACTACATACCTCAAATTTTTCATACACAAACATAACATATAGAAGTCATATCAAATACAGTTTGGCACTTATCAGACCTAACAAAGAACATGTGAATATATTCTCAGATGAAACTTCAGCTCTATCAGACACATAGTTATACAGCTATAGGGCTTAAAAGTGACAAAAAGTCCATAAATTTGGTCTCTGACAGTATTATAGAGATCTTAAGGTGACCTTAAAATTAAAGCTTCAGACTTTAAATGATGTTCAGACAAATGTTACATATCAAAGTTACATGCTTTTGAGACTTTGAGACAGTTTGAGACTTGTCAGACTTACCATTTTCAAATCATAGGGCAAAATGTGTGAAAAATAGGAGGATCTTTATGGGCCTCAAACACAATTGTAACCTTTACATAAAGTCTTGATTTTTGGTATATGTAAAAAGACTATATTAATATGTTTTCCGATAAAATTTGAGACAGATGAGCCACATAGTTTTTGACCTAGAGGGCATTTAGTGGCCAAATGTCAAATTTCTGACGTTAAGGTTGTCTCAAATTCTTTATTATTAGGAGTTAAGGTCACCTTTAAATAGGGTTCTTCTCCTGACCAAAATACATGTGTGTGCCAAGTTTGAATGAAATCTATAGAGGTATTTTTGAGTTATCGTGCACACAAGTCAAAACATTTGGCAGCAATGTGATGGAGGTGAAACCAGTATATCCTGACTTATGTTCGGGAGATATAATAAAATATATACAGACAGAGCTCTTGGGTTTTTATACTCTCACATATATCATAAACATCTTTACCTATGCCTTGCCCTTCAATGAAAATGAAAAAAATGATAAAAGGCCAAAGTGTCATGTGGTTCAAAAATTATTATCTTGTTGCATGTCTTTATCTGGAACTTCTAATCTTAGGTCCAAATAAGAAATACTTAAAATAATTAGTCAATGCTTAATATAAAGGAGTACAATTCTTTAATGAACTTGCAAAGTTTTGTTCGAAAGGATTTGGCACAGAAATAAATCTCACTTCAACAGATCTCAATACATGCAGAAAGTCCACCAATACAACAGAATCTGCATGCAGGCCAAATCCGAATTTCTTAAAGCAAAAATTCAGGATAACCACCGTGACCCCCAAAAATTATGGTGGTCCTTGGTGACGTTTTACACAGACTGCCAACCAAGATGCTACCATCAATAAATCCCCCTTGGCTCTTGGCTGACAGATTTGTGGAGTTCTTCACAAAAAAATATGCTCAACTTTTCCTACTTCCCTGAAGTCACAACACATCTCCCCATCTTGTTCTTGATTATCTAGATAATCTCATCACTCCCATCACTTCAATAATTAATGCTTCCCTTGAACAAGGGAAGTGTCCTAATTTCTTCAAGCAGGGCCATGTTACTCCCATCCTCAAAAAATCATCCTTTGACAAAGGAATTTTTAAAAGCTGTAGGCCTGTCTCCAATCTGAACTTCATTTCAAAGATACTTGAAAGGGTAGTGGCAATCCAGCTACAAACCCACCTTTATGAAGCTGGCCTTATGACTGCCTTCCAATCAGCGTATAAAAAACACCATTCAACTGAAATTGCTCTCCTTAATATTCACAACGATATTCTCCTCAATATGGCCAAAGGGTCTGTCGCAGCCCTTACCCTTTTGGATCTATCCGCCGCGTTCGATACCATTGACCACACCATTCTCCTGGACAGACTTAATGGTTACTATGGTATCAGTGAACTAGCACTTGGCTGGTTCAAATCATACCTGTCAGGAAGGACACACTCGGTCAAGGTACGTAGCACACTTTCTCATCCTGCTGCGCTCCAGTATGGGGTCCCCCAGGGCTCCTTCCTTGGTCCAATTCTCTTTTCCCTCTACACTAACCCAATTAGCTCGGTCATTTACTCTGATAGTAGTATTAACCACCATTTCTACACCGATGACACTCAGTTATACATAACACTCTCACCAACAAATTTCTCTCACTGTATACAAAAACTAAAAAACTGCCTAAACGACATTCAAAATTTCATGTTCGCAAAAACTCAACCCTGAGAAAAATGAGTTTATTCTGATAGGCTCCAAAAACAACCGTAAACAACTCCTTCCCCACTTTCCGATCAATATTCTTGGTAATCAGGTCTCACCAGCGCAAAGTGCTATGAACCTCAGAGTGGTGTTCGACTCCAATTTCTCATTTTCAGACCATGTGTCACAGGTCATAAAGTCCACCAGAGTTCATGCTAGAGACCTCTATAGAATTTGTCCCCTTCTAGACCTTAATACATCAGTTCTTTTAGGAAATGCTTTGGTGAGCAGCACATTGGATTACTGCAATTCCCTATTCTTGTCACTTACAGCTTTTGAATTAAGAAGATTGCAGTTAGTCCAAAACTCACTCTTTAGGGTTGTCACCCGTTCCTCTAAATACTCTCACATTACCCCTCAACTGAAAAAACTCCACTGGCTCCCTGTCAAATATAGGATATAATTCAAAATTGGTCTCATTACATACAAAATTCTCAACCAGGGTCAGCCAGTTTACTTAAGAGAATTAATTCATCCCTACACCTCTTCCAGGAATACAAGGCGAAGTACCCCTAAACTCAAGTTCCTTCACACCCCCCATTTCTGACCGTAAGGTTTTTAAATCAGTCAAACTTTTCTCCAATTCTTTCAGTCACTATGCCCCGGTTCTTTGGAACTCTTTCCCCTTCCAAATAAGAAATAGCCCCTCTGTAGCATCTTTTAGGAAACACCTCAAAACCCACCTCTTTAATTCCAGTTTCCCAACTTACTTTCCTTCCCACTTGGTCACACCGACAATTTCGGATTTCTGACCTTGAACGCCCCTCAACTCTCCTTATGATAATGATTTTTGTTAACTTAGCGCACTGAGTTCGTCTTTTTGGGGAAGATATTGCGCCTGCAAAGCAGTAGATTAGATTAGATTTCTGAGATTAGATTAGGTTGTTTCTGATGTTTTGTGGTGTAGATCATTAATGGTAATTTTCCTGGGCCAGTTTATTTCGCAGATTTTTCTCAGACAGTTATTGTGAAAGGCTAAAAGTTTATTTATGTCTTCTTTGGTAATTCGCCATGTCTCTGCTCCATATAATAGAACTAATTGGATGTAGTTAATATACAAATTCAAAAGCTCTAATTAAAATATTTTAAAGTTATCATGTACCAAAATCTCTGCAATGGAGGCATGACTGGCATTAATCCTAAGTATGCCCCACCTTATCAAGGTATAACATAAATACATACAGTAAAATCTGCATTTGAAAGATAATTCTAATATCCTGACCATGTGATGTTCTTTTCCTAAAAGATGACATCATAATGAAAATCACATAATTTTACTAGAAGTTTCCAGAATTTGTGACCCTTCCTCCAAATGCTGCTGCAAGATCTAATTTTAGTAAGGTTAATCCCCCAATTTATGGGGCTGTGGTGTATAATCATTGGACTGGCTAGGTCAAAAAACACACAGTAAATTGCTGTTCTAAACCTTCATTCTATGGGTATTTGAAACTACATATCTGAATTCTAAATAATTAGCAACAAGGTAAATTAAATGTTGAAGATTAGTATGTGTATAATTTCGGTCTGCCCAAGTGAAACATTTCACAGAATTTTAAAAATCCTGTGATAGGTTAACTGAAAATGTTCCTTTTTTACAAATCATAAAAATAAATAGTTTAGTTCAAATGGTAGGATATACAATAGTATATGTGAACAGTGAACAAGGTCAAAGTGTAATTTGACCACACATTATTGAGGTACCTGTAAACATTGGCATAAACTTCAAAATTAGAGTTTAGTTTCATTGCAAAGGTTGGGTGGGCAAAAAGATATCCCTGCCCCCCAACCGTATGGTTCAGGGGTGACTGCCCCCCCACCCCAAGGTCCTATGCTTATGTCTAAATTTTGCTGTAAGTTATTGTTCCTTTGTCTCTCTGTATCTAGCATGTGCTTTAATTAAACTCTTTCGTTTGTTCCTGTTTACTTTGAAACATGTTCAATTTCTTGACTGCATGGGTTGAGTAAACATCCATTCGTAGTTAATTAAAAATTGAACTGTCTAAGGTGACAAATTTCGTTGCTATGAATGCATAATGCTATATACATATATATTAAAACACTTCTTTTTTATAATGTTATAACCTGCTCATTTCATAATAGATCAATTATACAGTATAAAAGTGTATCTTTGATTTGACTGTTAATTTAAGTAACTTATGCTGTTTTTATGCCTTGACAAAATTTATGCCATTTGGGAAAAAAGATAAATATAGATTGCTTATGTAATTATTTCATAGTTAATGATATAGGAATATTATAAGTGCCAAACTTTGGTACTGGTTTTTTCATTTAAACATATTTATTTGCAATTGGATACTCTTTATATCTATTTCTATATACCTTCCAGTAATACAGTGTATATTCATTGGTGAAAGTATTAAATGCTTTAACTTAGATTTAGAAATTTGGAAAGATGATAAAATAATCTAGATATGTCTTAGCTTTGTATGTGTCTCTTTTTTGTTGTATTATAATAGCAGCAGCTGTGGCCATGGTGGCAGAGTGGTAACACTCTCACCTCCCACCTCTGAGATTGGAGTTTGTATCCTGGCCCGACCTAAAGTGGGAAAGCTGATAGTTGCTTGCCATTGATTGGCAGTTTACAGTACAGAACCTTGACCAACTGTATGTACTGGTTTTCTCTCCATAAAACTACCTGTCTTGATATGACCTATGCAATGTGTTGAAAGCAACGTAAAACCCCAAATAAATAAATATTAATAGCAGCAAGAAACAAATTGAATGTTTCATACTCAGATAGTGGTCATGGTGATGCAGTGGTTACACATTCACCTCTGAGGTCTGCCGTTCAAACCCTAGACCCTATGTGGGAAAGTTGGTTGTTGCTTACCAATGTGGTTTCATATAATTTTGACTTTCTTTGCCTTACTGAGACTCATGCTCCTATATCTAAATGTTCCTATATGATATTGATTGTTTTCTATATTCTCTTACTCTTCCCGATTTTGTGTTTATCCATAGGCCACATTCCTTAGGTATTGGTGGTGATGTTGGTTCCTTCATTGGGTGCTCATAGAAACTCCCTAAAATGGGCTCCTCTGTGTATTACTCCTTTGAGAACATGGTGGTGTCAGTTGTGCTTCCTTATTGTACACTGTTGCTTGTGTTTATCACCCCGGCCATCTTGTGCCATTAACAGATCTTACGTGGGAAAGTTGGTAGTTGCTTACCAATGGTCAGCAGTGGACAGTACAGAACCTTGACCAACTGTATGTACTGGTTTCCTCTGCCCACTGCACTACCCGTTGTGATATGATCTTTACAGTGTTGACAGCATCCTAAAACCCCAAATAAATAAATCATGTGCCATTAAGGTTTTCAATGAATTCATGTCTTCTGCTGTTTTTCATTCATCTATTAACTCTATTAAATATGTGATGATTTCAGTCTCCACGTTGATGTACTTGTTGGTTACAGTTATAAAGTTATTATTCTCCTGCATTCATGTGATCTGAAACAGACAGTAAGTCAACCTCCCCTTCTGCATACTCACATACCTGACATCATTTTATCTTGCAATGATCAAGATACCATTGTTGACATCAAAATCTGCGATTTTGTATATGATCATGCAGTAGTCAAGTGTTTTTGACATTCCTTATATAGTGGCTCATAAACCAAATAGAGTGTTGTATAGGAGAAACCACTGTATCAAAATGTTTGACTTCCGGTCTGAGCTCGAAAATACTCCTCTGGTCAAAACTCCAGCAAATTCTCTACATGATCTTTATGAACATTATTTTATGGCCTGGCTGATATTCTTCACAGGCATGCACCACGAGCATCTAGACTGATGAAAAGACTATCATATTGGTTGTCTGATTCTTATGAGTGAAGAATCTACTCAATAGAAGTTCACTCCATTGCCAGATTGCTCAGTACAATCAACATTTAAACAAGAAGAAGTCAGACTTTTAATAGTAAACTAATCCCAGATAATAATCACAATTCTAGAATGTTATGGAGGAACCAAGGAAAACCCTGAACAGGGATTCTAACCAGTCTGATAAGTGATTGGCTGTTTAGTTCGCATTCTTTATCTAAGATAAAATTAGGAAAATTCTGGATAATTTTGTTCTTCTTGAGACTAAAAATGTTTTTTGTCATTTTTGTCATTGATTTTAAAAATCTGCTGTGGTTACTCCTCTTATGAAGATTATGAAGAAGGCATCACTCCCAGCGCATGATCAAAAGAACTATTGCCCTGTATCTGGCCTAAATTTCATATCAAAACTGGTTTAATGTGTGGTTGCTAAGTACTTGTCTCTTTAATGGTGTAAACCAGTAAACTCAAATTGAATCCTGAGAAGACTGAGTTTATACTCTTTTACTCAAAAAGACAGAGGTCTAGTTTGGAAGAATGTTTCCTAATTGCCATCTTAGTAATGTGGGTGTTCCACCACACGACTAAGGCTCCCGATTAAGGGTTTTTGAGGGTCGGTTTGAAATATTTGCTTAGTCCCAGACCTTCTGTAAGGGTCGGTTGTGGTCGGTTGGGGCCGTGTGAGAAATCAAACATGTTTGATATTTCACACGACCCCAACCGATTATTTTTTCCCGCCATAAACAAAATGTCCAGTCCCAGGCGTCCTCAGGCCTCCTCAGATCAAATTTACACAGTCCTATGTGGTCCCAGGCCGCCTGCGACCCTTAGTCGCCGACCCTTAGTCCCAGACCCTCTATTCTTAGTCCCAGGCCTCCTGCGACCCTTAGTCCCATTGCAAAACAAAAATCGGCTATCTCGGTCTGGGGACGCCTGGGGACGCCTCAGGACACCTTGTGGGGTCGGGACTTAATCCTGGGTTAGTCGGCTCTTAGTCGGCTCTTAGTCCCAGGAGGCCTCAGGCCTCCTGGGACCCAGTCGGTTTGTCTACGACAGGATCGTGGTTCAAACCGACCACAAAAATGGCTTAGTCGGTTCTTAGTCCCAGACCAGTTAGGGACTGTCTGGGGCCTCCTGGGGCGTCCTGAGGCCGATCTGTAGTTAATCCCAGACCTTCATACCGATTCTGTCTTCCACCCCATTGGTCAATTTTTTTTCCATTTTTTCCAAGACTACCCACGATTAAGGGTCGCCGACAGGATCGGGGCTTAATCCTTTGGTGGAACAAGGGCATTAGGCCTCTCTGGCCGGCTGAGCCAGTCAATCTTGGGTTTGTGGTTTGACTCTGATTTTTCCTTGTCTAAACGAGTTAAGGGTGTGTGCAAAAGTTGTTTTATGTTATTCAAGAACATCAGATAGGTCAGGTGGGTTTCTTACTCACAATGCTTCTATACTTATGGCCAATGCACTTGTCAGTAGTTGGCTTGATTACTTTAATTCAATCTATATAAAGTTCACATCTCTGTAAATTCGGGATGTTTTTGTTCCTCTTGACACTGAAAATGATGTTTGTCCTCTTTTGACATTGATTTTTAAAATCTGCTGTGGTTACTCCTCTTATTAGGAAGGATTCTCTCCAAGCTCGTAATCTAAAGAACTATTGCCCTGTATCTGGCTTTAGTTTCACATCAAAACTGATTGAATGTGTGGTTGCTGATTAGTTTGTTAGAACATATCCACAAATATGACTTAAACAAGTCACACCAGTCTGCCTATGAAACAGGTCAATTGACTGAGACAGCTTTTCTGTCCATAAAAAACTAAGTTCACTAATCCTTGTCAAGAAGTGAACCGACTTCCTTGGTACTACTAGACCCATCTGCTGCCTTTGACACCATTAATCATTCCACTCTTCTCAATTGTCATTAGACAAAGTTTGGAGTTAGTGTGTCTGTTTATAAATGATTCACTCCTATTTGACTGATATATCAGTCTATGAAAATTGGTTCATTGGTTTGATCTTTGTAAATTCTTTTTTGGAGTCCCTCAAGGTTCTGTTGTTGGCCTTTTGCTGTTTTCAATATGCACTACTCCCATAAAGGTCTTAAGTTTCACCCAACTTTATATGCATTTGATTCAGAAAAATGCCTCTTCTGAACAGTTATACAGGTGCTTTAATGATGTGAAAGAGTAGATGTAAACCAGTAAACTCAAATTGAATCCTGATAAGACTGAGTTGATACTCTTTTACTCAAAAAGACAGAGGTCAGGCGGGTTTCTTACTCATAATGCTTCTATACTTGTGGCCAATGCCCTTGTCAGTAGTTGGCTGGATTACTGTAATTTAATCAATGTAAAGTTCAATCTATGTAAATTACAATGTATCCAAAATAGTGTGGCTAGAATTGTACAACCATTAATAGATACACCTGTATAATTACTGTTCTTAAGAAATTCCATTGGCTGTCTGTTAGACATCACTTTGATGCTCCCACTGTTTGAAATGTGTGTCCTGATTAGAATTGTGTTTCCCCTTCTTATGCCTTTACAGAAAGAAAGTTAAATCCTACCTCTACAATAAGGTATTCCCATCTTAGTCTTAATATCCCTGCTTTTCTCTTTGGTGCTTAACCCCTTTTTGTCTCTAGATACTGATAATAGGTGACCATTTGATTATGCCTTAGATTTCTTAAAAATGGAAAGATTAAGTGCTATAAAAGTCCAATAAGAATTAGAATTAACAAGCTTTATCCACTTCAATTTATCATTCAATAATCCAGTATGTTGTACAGAAAATCCCAAGGTATTGAATTAAATGCTTTTTCAAAATCTATTAACATGAAAAGTCCTGGAATTTTATTCTTTTTCTGTGAAGCACCTTATATCATATGCAAATCTGTAAAGTCTGCAGTGCCTCTGCCAGATATAAGCCAGATGGGTTAGATGAAATGAGATATGGTAGTTGGATGAGCCAAATAGCTTGAGATAAACGCTCCTGATCTTAAGGTAGCCGTAAATTTTTTATTGTTGGGAGTTTAAGGCAGAGTATTATAATGACTGGTATGTAGTAGGAAGTGTTGTCCTGTTATTATATGGAAGATAAAGTCAGAAGAAATGAAGATTAGTTCTTTATTGGTGCCAATACATTGTGTCCTGTGTATGATGCTTAAGTTCCATTCTTTTTAGTATAACTTTGGGCTCTGGATTAAGACCCTATTCACCAATATCTCTGTCAGTCTGACTGACCCTTCCTTTGTGTTGTGCCTTATATATATCATGGTAGAAAGTCCAATTTGGAAGAAATTCTCATTTTCTAAGAAATTCTACAAAGCTAAACTTAGAGTATTTATTATTTATCTACAGCTCCACTCATGTCGACTTTCAAAGGAGTGGTCACATAACATCACTGCATTATTTTACTAATGTTACTTGAATAAAGTCACATTTGTAAATATTTAAAGCTTTAATTGACTGTTTAAATTACCTCAGTATTATAGTGTTTTTGTAAAATCTACTTCTGTTCCAGATATTTCAACGGCACTTATACCATTTTCAAATGGTAGAATATCACTTTCAACCAAATTTTAATTTGTGACATGTTGTTAGAAAAACTAATCTGGCAAAAGTGGACTTTCTATCATGACATATTCATGGGACCTTATCTTTTGTACTTGTCAATCTCTAGTGACTACATACATATAACAATGCAAGGGATATTTCCCTTATAATAACAGATGTAGTTTTTCCTCTTGGTCTTTTTTTCATTAGGTGTTAAATCAACAACAATATGGATATGTTTGAACCCATCAAGAACAATAATTACAGACTCAAACTATTGATCTTAATTATTAATCCTAATCAATTAATGTTAAGCTAGAGCTTCATTTTTTCACTTCATTGTTTTTCCCAGTTACTCATTGATAAATTGGTCAATATATATCTTACCAGTCACATAAAAATTTGATCATACTTTTGATCTACTTCTATGTACACTACACAAAAGAGTTTTATACTGTAGTCACTTTCACCACCTCGTTGAGGTGCCACAATATGAATAAATTACAACAAAATATACAAAAGTCTTGTTTGTCATAAAATAATACTGTTTTAGTACCGTGTAGAAACAATTAATGTATGTTTAAAGCCCATTTGAGTTAAGTGAAGATGTCTTTATTTAATTTATGTGTAATTGTGTAAAATGTCATTATTATCAATTTGTGTAGTAACATATGTTTTTATATATAAAAATGTGACAATCAAATGTGAATTTGGGTTGCCAATGACAATAAAACACAAAAATACTTTTATGGATGAAGCATTGGTTTTTGTACACTGTTTTATCCATTTCATCAGGTGGTCAACTCTATTGTTGCCCATTTCATGAAATGGGGAAGCATATTGGGTAAATTTCCAGTTGAATGAGCTAGGCAAGTCAGTTACCTATTCATAAATTTTGCCAATTTCTTGCTACTTTACACAATTATCAAACTCATAGATTGTGCATAATATGTACATTATAACCTTATCTGAAATTGACACCAAACCGAAGTCATGCATATCTTATAAGACACTTAATAATACCTAAAAGCATGTAAACCTTGAAATACTGATATCAATCTCCTTGAAAGACATGCTTCATGACATGATACAATTAATTATTGTATTGGGACTATTATTTCACTGCCTAATACAATGTAATTAGTTATAACATTTTTGTAGTTTCATTTTTTAAATGCAACTATGGCACCTTTATGAAATGGGCTATACAGTGAAACAATCAATTTGTACAATAAGTACTATTCTCACCGGTAATAGTATTTGTTTTTCAACATTCTCCATAAATTACATTAAGGAGAATGCAAGAAAAAGTATGGATTCTTTGATTAAAAGTTCGAGGCCACCAGGTTGCTAATCTTGAAATCAAAGAATCCACAATTTTGGGTGCATTCTCTAACTTAAAATACACACCAGTTTGTAAACATATGTTTAACGAGGTACATTTAACCCATATATTATGAATAGTGACCAGGAAGGCAATTTTTTAAATAATTATTTTGTGTTATAAAAAGAAAGTAGAAAATTGCAATGAGTTTGATTTAATTATTCTTTGCAATATTACCGTTTAATATTAATTAGCATAGCACTTAAACCAATTAAAAATGTGCTTAGTGATCATCATTATGTTCAATTATTATGCTTAGATTGTACAATATATTCTATGAAAATCATGAAGAGTCATCAAATTATAAAAAAATGTATTACAAAATAATAAATTGTTCAGCATGATTACTGTTATACAGTTATGGTTCAGTAAAAGACATTATATTTTAACTACTAAGTTTTGGCAGATATTGTTAATTCTGTAAACTTATGTACCATAATGATTTCAGTAACTATTCCTCATTGCAAGGAGAATGTCTGTAATGGGTTATCATAATATTTCATATGTTCATTACACTGTTTGCTAGCATTCCCAAAAGTGTGGATTCTTTATAATCATTCAGGCATGAAAAGTCAACTTTCACCTGCATGTCTGTATGTTGTTATTCTATTTATATTTTGCTGTGAAATTGTTAAAATGGATTTAAATGATGATGAAAATGATATATTTATCACTGAGAATATATTTAGAGAGAATTTGGCTAGGTCAGTTGATAATGATACAGCTTTCAATGCTGTAGACATGCTCTTTAACATAGGAGACAAAACATTTCCAGAGATTGAACTGAAAATGCTAGAATTCTACCAGCAATAACACTTTGCCAGATTTTTCTGATATTTCTGACAATGCATTGGTACAAATCTGTGAAAAAATGGAGAGTTCTGTGTTAAAAGAACGGAATAATTTACATTATCAACCTAATTATGAAGACATTTCTGATGATGAAGATCTAATGTAATTTTACTACTGCTTAAGGCTACTCTGGCTAAAGTAATGACTTAGCCATGAAATCCAAGTGCAGATTCTTTTAAGAATCCACAGTTTGGGTTAAAAGAACCTACAGCAAATTGTAGATTCTTAAAAATAATCTAAACTTTTAACATTAGTATGACAAGACAAGTATATATTAATTTATAACAATGTGCTCTTGCCGCGGATACAACCCAATATTTGTGGCTTATTTATTCAATTCTTTCCACTGTGATCTTTAGTTCAAATACAGCTAGCTCACAGCCACATGATTTCTGGAAGCTTTGTCTTGACATGACTTTGGCTGTTGGATGTAAAGCCACAAGGTTGACTTTGTCTAACTACTCAACCAAATATACTGCAAGTAGGTCTACCTCTATGCAAATTATAACATACGCCTCTATCTCTAATATTGTTCAGTTTTACATCTGTCAAAGATTTTGTGTAATTGGCAGTTTGGCTTTGTTTTGTTGTTTGCAAAATAACTAAAAGAGAGATGGACGTATTTTAATGAAATTATTAGGAAAAGTTGCCCCTGGCACAGGGAACAGATGATGAGATTTTGTTTGTGATGTGGATCACTATCTGGATTCAGGATTTTTAAGGAAAACAGGCGTGGAAGTGAGGAGGTATGCACTCTCAGGAGTGATTTTTTAGTCTTTTCTGTGATTATAGCTTTGATTTCTTGTTGATTCTGAAAGGTATGACATTTGTGTCCCATAAAATGTTTTCTAGATCCACCGGCTCTCTCATTGTTCGTTCAATGTATTTTCCTCGGCCAGATTTTTCTATCAGTATCACAGTATTTGTCCTGAAACAAGCAAAAGAAACCAATGTACACTACATGAAAGAGGATGATCAGTCTGTCTTATTTATAATAGAGATAGTCTTTAAAATATTCACAAAACTATCGGAACAAATTGTTCAAACTCTATTATTTTTTCCAAAGATAAAAAAGGTCCTCTTTTATCAATCATATCATCACTGCCAAAACAGAATAGTTTTAATCCTGGTTACAGATCTTTCAACCAGATGAGAGCTGGGTAGTTTTTACCATGGTCAGACCTTTCTGTGCAGCCATTTCTGTTTGATTTCTGTTTCAAGACCTCACCCATTTGGCTCTGGAAAGAGACATTGTATCTGGCCAGTGCATATGAAAGAATGAGATGTCCAGTATATCCAACCTACTGCCCACTTCACCGCACCAGTTTGTTGTTTCCAAAACAGCTCTTGAGAGGTCGAGGGAGGTTTTGTAAACACTTCTAAAAGACAATACCAAATGTAAATATCTTTCTGAGTAGTGTTGAATTACCCCAAATGTGTCACAGGCAGAATTGCCCCAAATGTGTCACAGGCAGAATTGCCCAAAATGCATCATAGGCAGAATTACCCCAAATGTGTCATAGGCAGAATTGCCCCAAATGTGTCATAGGCAGAATTGCCGCAAACATATCATAGGCAGAATTGCCCCAAACGTGTTATAGACAATTCGACTGATTGTGTCCTACGTAAATGTGAGGCAGATTGAAAAAAACAACCAAAGATAGATGGGCACGTCTAGTTGTAGCTCTAGACCCTAGCACAGAAGTTGTGACCCACCTGGTGAATGGTGAATCAAGCTCTTTTTTCTAGTCAAATTTGTGTTTATTTTTTCTTTGATACTTTATCAATCATGTAAGCTACAATTTGTTATATATTATTAGAATGTCCCATTAAAATACATGTACAAATGGTGGAGAAGTAAGAAGTTGAAGTTTGTGTATCACTGCTGCCCCTATATACATAAATATATACATCGCAGCCTTTTCCTACATCCTTTCTTTTAATGATGGGCTTATTTCACTCATCATTCATACAAAACGGGGCATAATGGAAGAAAAACATCCCTCATTAAAAATATTAAAAATATACATTACTTATGTGGGTGAACAATAAAGTACTTGTACTATGTACTCGTATAATATTGTCTCATGTTCAGTCCTGGCATATTTGTAAGTGAAGCCAGCACTTTTAGAGATCACTTTTTCATTTTTTGGTCACCGGACTTTCATGAGAATTGGCATAGCATGACAAGTACCTGTCTCTTCTCTGAAGTTAAGCGCCAATGGGCTACATTAGTACTTAGATGGGTGACTGCTTCAGTGCACTACTTATGTCCCTGATAGCTTTGCAGCTCATGCTGGTAGACCGAAACCCCCTTTTGGTCTTGTTTTGTATATGTCATTCAGAAAGCTTGCCCATCGCATATAATTCATGTCCTACCTGGTTCCGTAGTTAATCTGCTTGGAGTCCACATACACTGCACTTCTCTGTTTCATGAGTGTCTCACTCAAGTAACCCTCTGACTGCCTACATAAATTGGAGTCTGGCATTCGACTGAAATATCCAAAGGACTGAGATCTTTCATTTAACTTGGTCTGTTTTATATTTCTAGGGCTTGGTTTCAAAAAGGATCTTACACTTAGCCAATTTTTTTTGCAACTGTGAGCCGTAAATCTAAGACTTTTGACCCGGCTAAGTTTTGGGCTAATATGGATTTCACAAAGTGTGACTAAGATAAGACCAAACATAGACTAATATATGTATATATAACTTTTGGGGAGGCGTTCTATGTATTTATATTTTATTTTCAGCTGTTTCAAGATTCTAAGTGGAGAAAAATTTATGGTTGTCAAATTTTAAGTCTTTGTTTTAAAAGCCCATCCCCTGACCCAGACAAACCAGATAGTCCATTTTTTTATTTATTTATTTGGCGTTTTACGTCACTTTCAACACTGTACAGGTCATATCACGATGGGTAGTTGGAAGGGCAGAGGAAACCAGTACATAGAGTTCGCTAGGGTTGTGTACTGTAAACTGCCGACCAACGGCAAGCAACTACCAGCTTTCCCACTTAAGGCCATCACGGGGATCGAACCCCGGCCTCAGAGGTGGAAGGCGAGAGTGTTACCACTCTGCCACCGTGGCCCCTACCAGATAGTCCAAGACTTAACCAAAGGTTAAACTGATTTGCTTTGTGATATCCACCAAGTTTGAAACAACAGACTAAGCCTAAGTTTAAGACAAAATTCTTAACTTTATTTATTTATTTGGGATTTTACGTCACTTTCAACACTGTACAGTTCATATCACGACGGGTAGCTGGAAGGGCAGAGGAAACCAGTACATACAGTTATTCAGGGTTCTGTTCTGTAAACTGCCGATCAATGGCAAGCCACTACCAGCTTTCTCACTTGAGGCCGTGCCGGAAACTGAACCACGGCCTCAGAGGTGGGAGGCGAGAGTGTTACCATTCTTCCACCGTGGTCCTAAGTCTTAATATAGCTTAACTAAGTCCAGGTTAAGTCATTGTGAAACCATATCCTAATGGACTTAAGTATGAGCTCCAACGGGAGCTAAAGCTTGGACTTAGCTACTTTTGTAAAATCTGCTTAGATTACAGCCTAAATTTAAGACAATAATCTTTGCTTAAAGTCTAAGTCCGGCATAATTCCTTTTGTGAAACTGGTCCCTGAATTCTCTTTTAAGAGTACAGGATATGGGGTATGGAACTGAAAAAAGAATATTGTTGCACACTAAAATGTTAGTAATATGTAACATAATATGTTGCCTATCATCGATTGTTTGGAGCTGATTTTAAAGAAAACAATTAACAGGCATCATGTATTGTGCCATAATTCAAGCACAGACTTTCAATTTTAGCTCAACTCTCCAGTGTCATTTTAATACTCGTAGGCTAGCATGCTACATCAAAAGTAATAATAAGATTTAAGTATACCTATTGACAACTTTCCAGTGTCAATTTAATACCCTACAGGCTAGTATGGTACATCTAAAGTTGGTATTTATAGTAACAATAAGATTTAAGCATACCTACATACAATACAATTAGATGTCATGCATACAGACCACAAACCTCCGTAAACAAGAAAAGAATTAATTGAAAAAGGTGAACAGCTAAAGTTAAACACTTATTAATGTTAACACCTACTTCTGTAGGCATTATAAATATTCATGCATTATATGTAAATGAGAGCATATGGTAGGTAATAAATCTGAGTTGCTACAAAAAAGATTTCTGAGTAATATAATAATAAATATGGTTGAATTACTAAATGATTTATTTTCAGCAGTACCGTACTTTAAATTTTAAGATCAACCAGGACGTTACGTTTTTCGACGTATTTATTTGTCTATCTGTGTATTTTCTTTGTGATAACGCCAAAAGTAAAATTGTAGGAGACCCATTGACCTGTGACTAGCTGAAAATCTCACCCACAAAAGGCTTACACAAATGAGACTCAAAAATGACCTGAAAACCCAATAAATGGCCAAAAATTTACATTATGTGTCTTAACAGTCCTAAGGAATAATTTTATGAAGCTTTATAGTATTGCAAACAATACTTAACTGTATACACAACACAATACAAGAAAGTAATCTTTGTGACCCACGTTTGACCTTAAAAGAGGTTCAGAAAGGTGGATTTAAAAAAAGTAATTCAGAATGGCTGAATATGATTTCTTATAGCTCCCCCCATATATTCCAAAGTTCTAAATATAAAAACACAAAAGATATGAATCATTAACTGAAACAAATCTGACCTATTCAGGGTCACAGAAATTACCTTAAATCCCAACATACAAGCAGCCAAAACACCAAGTGTGGAGAATTACCTTAAACCCCAACATATAAGCAGCTAAAAATAAGTCTGGAGAATAACTGTAAGAAGCATCAAAACATTCCAGGCAATACTTTACTAGATACACAGCAAAATGACTGTCACGATAAAGAAGTTATATCAAAGGTTTGGGGATTAGGCGCAAACAGCTTTGGTACAGTCCCAAGCCATAACTTGCTATTACCCTGCAATATATTCCAAACCACTAAGTGATTATGTTTAGTGCCTTTAAACCTGCTGGTACCTAAAATACTCTAAAGTAGGATCTAATTGCATCACTAACCTTGTGGTGTCATTGAGTAAAGTCATAAGTTCGGTTATTAAGGCCTCTTCTTGTTCCACACTATTTAGTCTTCCTGTGATCTCACACATCTGCTGCTTTCCATATAAAACCTTCTTGAAGGGTCGATCAGTGGGTGAGTTACTCGCTCCAAACACATGATCTGTCCAAATATATTATGTTGAATGATATTACCAATATTTCTATTAAAATATTAAATGACCTCATTTACACCCTGACAAATTTTGTATTTTATGATCCTATCTCATATCTGATGTCTCGATGAGCATAAGAGAATGTGTCCTAGCTCTGCTGATAAGCTAAAACAAAGCTTTATTATTTATATTATCTATCAGATCTACATTATCCTTGGAAGTCTAATGCTCATGAAAATATCCAACATTGCAATGCATTGAACGTGGGTGTTCCACTGGAACCGACCCTACAGCTGACCCTACGACTCTATGGTTGGCTGCAAAAGTTGGGGGTCGGGGACAAAAATCCACAAAAAAGGACGGGAAAAATCTAGGTCAGTTTCACCTCCCCAACAGGACATGATACATCCAGACTTGTCTGGATCTAGAGGCCGACCTGCCATGGGGTCGGGATGTATTGTACAAGACTAGTCTGGAAACTACCAGGACAAGCCCTAAACCCCTAACAGACAAGCCATATCAAGTTCCGACAAGCCGCACTGACAAACAGACAAGCCTGGAGAAACATACAGGCTCATCACGACCAAACTTGCAGTCGGTATTGAAATTAGTTTTTGATGAATTTCTGGGCAAAAAGAGGATCAAGTGTCAACCGATCAACAAATCTAAAACTAGGTCTAATCTAGTCTAATCTAATGTGAACTTTTATAGTGCTTAATCTCCATCGCTGATGGAGACTAAGGTGCATCTGAACATAAAGCAAGGCAGTTAACGTTAATCAGAGGACATAGCAAGATCATACTAAGGAAGCACAGGAGTGACAGGGGAGGCTATCGCGGATAGGCTTATGCAAACAGGTAAGTTTTATGCTTCTTTCTGAAGGAGGCAACTGATGCTGCACTGCACACATCATGACGGAGTTCATTTCAGATCTTAGGAGCATCAAAGGCAAAACTGTGACAAAAATGTTTGACTGACTTAAAGACTGATGAGGGGAAAGGAGGAACTGTAAGGTATTTACGATCTGGGTGACTATGCCTGGTACTATAGGAACAACTACTGAGAGACAAGAACGGTTGAAAATAGGCAGGAGAACCACTATGTGAAAATTTATAAACTAGTGTTGCAGTTTTGAACATACATCTGTACTTGATGGGCAACCAGTGGAGTTGCTTTAGAGTGGGTGTAACATGAGCATACTTTCTGTGATTTGTAACAATAAGAGCAAGGGTATTCTGAATACTTTGCCATTTGTGCTGATTGAAACATGACAAACCTCTAAACAGAGAGTTACAGCAGTCGAGACGACTACTAACCAAGGCATTTGCAGCAAGGACTGCCACTTCTGGAGTAAGATACTGTCTTATTCTATGAAGGTCACACATCTGAAGAAAGCATGCTTTGCAAATCCTCTTGGAATACTGACAGAAAAGTGGGAGGAAATCTTCTGACCCTGAGCCTTCGAACCAAAGACAATAAATTCAGTTTTTTCTGGGTTGAGCTTCAGTTTACTAAGAGACATCCATCGTTGCACATCATGAAGGCAGGCATTTAGCTTGGCGAGAGCAGCAGAGGCATTCTTATGGGAGAGATGGATGTATAACTGTGTATCGTCCGCATAGAAATGGAATTTAATATGTGGATGGACGCGGATGATTTTGCTAAGTGGTGCTGTATATAGTGAAAACAACAATGGACCCAGAACGGAACCTTGGGGAACACCCTAGATGAGCTTGCTTAATTCAGATAGTGTAGAGTCTATCTTGATAGCCTTGCAACGATTACTCAAGTAGCTCATAATCACTTTAGAACAGTTCTACCAAGACCAAAACAGGGTTTAAGGTAACCAAGGTCAAGACTGAATATTTGGATCACTTGACCAAAAGGTCCAAATTGACTTTTTTTAAATTTTAATTATTGTTTTCAGAAGTTTTCTTTAATATTATATAAAAAATAAATCAATGTATTTCTGCTTCAGATTATGACCGAATCAAAAATGCCCTACCCAGAAATTTATTGTTTTGTTGCCCTGAATTTATCAGTTTATACTACTGCTTTTTTACCATTTTAAATCATGACGCGGGAAAAAAAGTTTTAAAGGAATGCACCCTGCTCTTTAAAAATGCATCTTTGCTTCATCCCGCCAATTTTCCAATGAATTGTGGTTTAATCCACCTTTTGAGGTAGATTTGCCGTTTCCTAATCCATTGGGTTATCTGTGCACTCCACAACCGAATCCAATCTAGATTGCTTGGATTACGCCTGTGGAGGATGCTTAATGCCATGGTCCATAGGACCAATAACAATGAAAGATTGCTTTGATTTGCACCAAACATTGTCAGTCCAGCAGTGACGATGATGCAGACAATATACCCAAACTTGTATTTTTTCATAATGGACAACACCAATTTTGATGAAAATTAAAATGCACCTGAAATTTGAAAATGTCCCATTGGCCAGTACACATGTTGGTTGTCCAATCAAATCATTCCTTTTTAAAAAAGGATCATTAAGCTATAATTTGCAACATTTTGTGACCCATACCATTTTGCAATTGTGAAATTGCAATTGTAATTTTAATATTAAACTATGACCACAAGTTGTGAATGTCTTTCTATTTTAAACTCATTGTGTTTTGAAAATTCTCTCATATACTGTAATTTGATGTCTTGGGCTATAACCCCCACAAGACACCAGAAATCTGCCCAAAACAGTGTATAGTCATTTTATTATACCATTTGTGGTTTTTTTGCCAATGCTGTGTTCTGCTTAACTAAGAGCTATTGAAAATGTGTGTGGTACTGTCCGCTACATGTCTTGGTAGGACATCTGTGGTGTTATTCTGTGGAAATCCGTTTTCAATAGGACACATTTGACACAATATAGAACGTGATTTGTGTTATGGACCTCTTTTTTTCGAAATGTTTGAAGAACCTCCCTCAACCTATCATGAGCTGTATTAAACACTACAGGAAGAGGTGGGATGAAAATATGAGACAGCTGGTTCTGCAACGCACACTATCCACATAAGTGGCCTCCTTGTGGAGGACCATGTGGAGGAGATCATCCAGAGGGGAGTGAAATGTGTGCAGCAGTGACTGCATGGGCAGGTGTGACCTTGGCATTAGATAGATTTTTTTTTTTTTTTTTTTTTTTTGGGGGGGGGTATAATTTGGGCTCTTGGCATCGATTTATCATTCGGAACTGATTACTTGTTAATGGCTCCCAACTGTCAAATGCTTTAGCTAAGTCCTTAGCAGTGTTTTCTCCTGGAAGTTCCTCTCATTGTCCAGGGACAACTGCAAAATAGTCTTTTTTTATTTTTTCATTAAAATACTAATTGATGTATTATCTTTTGCCAAAAATAAAAGATTTGAAGGGATATCAGCATTTCATTATATAATGAAGTTGTCGAGCAGGTTTGCATCTGATTCAGTTTTGTCAGAGCTGGAATCTGACACTTCTAAATCTTTCTTTGTCATGCCAAACTTCCCATAAAGAATATCCACTCAATCAGAATTATGTGAAATTGGAATAAATGTTGCCGAAAAGGGGTTTTCGTGTGGTAGTGTTACACCAGCATTTTAGGGACTTTGCTGTGAAGTAACTTTGAAATTGAATACCTGGTACAACTTTCTGATGAAAACTATTGTGCATTCTCGTGTTTTATAATTGTGTAAATCTATTTTAGCTAAGTTGTTTATGTCATTTGTTTATGTCATTTGAAGGACAAGGCAAGGGCAGAAAAATAATGTAATTTTGATAAACCAACAAAATATTTTTGTAATTTGAAAAAAGTGAAACTTTACATGTAATTTAATCTCTAGTCTTCACCAAAATTATAACAAAACAAGAGGATATTTTAATTCTGATAAAACATATGTGAAGGTATGGTCACAAAGAATGAACTGTCACTTGCTTTAAAACAAATGAAGAATGGAAAGTCAACTCTCACAGATGGTATCACCAATGAATTCTACATATATTTCTGGTGTGATCACTGTTTCATACCCTCCTTCTGTTGTGGGATGATGCATTTATTCCTCAGATCAACAGAGTCAAACACATTACTACCAGGATTTGTTTAACTTTAGAGTTAGTGTCACTATTATCCTCCTCTTTGTGTTTAGTCTCTATGTGTGGGTCACCACTCTCTTTGTTTCCCTTGACATGTTTCCCTTCCCTTTTGCATGTATCACCCCACTAACCTCTACCTTATGATTGTGACAAATGTATCCATTTTTGCACTTTCAAACTTCCAGCATAACCTGCCAGAAATTGCTCACAAATATTCCCGAATTTTTATTAGCTGGAGAATCATATTAGTTGCCAGCTAATGTAATAATGTGTACTTACTACTGTGGCCTAGCGGGTAACACACTTGTCTAGGAACTCAGAGGACGTGGGTTCAATCCCAGGTACAGGCAGATACATAGTGGCTCAGATGACCACTTAAAATGGCGGTCCTCTGTCATTGGGTCCTTTCCCCAGTGGCAGGTTAAAGAACCTCAAGGACGTTGATAAATGGTCATCCTTGAGCCTCTATCTTCAAGTTAGGGGAATGTCAGTTACTTGTCAGTTGGGGCTGTACCTGTACAGTCGGATTGGTTAAATAGCGCTTTGAGTCCTGTAGTATATGGAGATATTGCGCTGAGTATAAATACACAATAATAATAATAATAATCATACTATACGTATATAGATCTAAATCAGTTACAGGGGAGAGATATTGCAATTAACATGTCAATTTTAGAAATACCTTATCTGTCATATGTGCTTTTTTTATTTTTCTTGAAAATGAGGGAGTGGGCTCCACTGAGTGAATATTGTTGTTTTAGTAACAATATTTTGCCCATGTTCCTATTCCTATATTCCCATGTTAGAGTTAACTTATTTACATGTGAACCAGAAGTATTATAAAAAAGAAGACACCTGACGTCATGGGTATTGCTTTTTATAATGCTTTGCTGTTATCGTGCTGGTTTTATTAAAACCCTTTTGAAATGTGAAAAAAATGGAAGATCTTGATCATTTTATTAACCCCATAGTTGGCTTTATAAAAGCAGCAGTATGATTCAGAGAAATTTGTGGAACATCCTGTGTATATGTATGCCTTAATTATTTCACATAGAGCCAAACCAGTAATTTATTAACAGAAACAGTACACTGATGAGAATGGTGTTGTAGCTATTATATAAAACATATAAATGTCATATTAGCATTGAAAATCAGGGTACCAACCGTTAATTTCTTTACCTATATCTGTTTTTATTGAGATTGAAACGGAAAACAGTTTGTTACCTTTTTACTGTTTGGGGCTGAACAAACTGAAATATACGATATAATCATTTTACATGTGATGTAAATGGAAAAATCACAAAACAGTAGGTATTAACCCCCTCACAAGGTACCTACTGTTAATATGAAAAACATTCTATAATTAGAACTTTTTACAAACAGTTGATCTCCCTTTTTCTGTTCACTGTTTGATTGTTCTAAGAAATAGTAACACATATTTAAATCAATTTCTGCCACTAAAGGGAGGGCTGATCAATCAAGGTACATACTGTTTACTACTTTACCTGTTTATACACAGAGAAACACAAAAACGGTAAAGCACCTACTTCCGTTTTACTGTTTTACTGTTTGACAGTTTTAACTTTCCCAGAGCTCTTTAGTGAAGGCCACAGTAGTCTGGATTGTGACGTCATATTCCACATAATGAACAGTTCTAATGCTGCTTGGTGCATTAACATTTAGCAAGTGGATCACACAAAGAATGGGGAGTATTTCTGCTTTATGGTGACCTTAAACTCCTGGCAATAAGTCTGTCATAGCAACTTCAAGGTTACCAAAAATAGGAAAAAGGCTTGGTGAATTTCAGTTATAATTGGTATATGGGTGATATTTGCACCTTGAAGCTGTGTGATGTAAGGTGGCCTTAAATCTGAACAATAGCAACTTATAAATGACTTTAAGGTTATCCAATTCAAGAGTCATTCATGGCCATGAAGAGCCCCAGAGAGACCCCCATACTATTTTTTTTGTAGAAATTAATTAATTTAAGGTAAAAAATTACTACTTAAAGTAATGTTTTGCATGCAAATAAATATTTTGAAATAAATGTTTTCATAAAATAATTTATTCTGGTACCTTTTAAAGATGAGTGCTCTTGTACCAACTGAGTACTTGGAAATTTTAATTAATACTAGGCGTATAACTTACATAATATAAGGAAACTAAAATGCATCAATGAAACAATAAATAAAAGTCTCAAAATGTAGATATCTATGAAATCCTACACATTTCATTTGCTGTTAATAAAGGAACATGTACCAGTAAAATTCACTGCATTGTTTATTTTAGGCCCTGTAAATGGTAACCTTAAAGTTGCTATAACTTATTGGCTGGAGTTTAAGGTCACCATAAAGTAGATGTGCTTGTCATCGTTTGTTTCATCCACTTACCCAATATAAACCAATTCCTTCAAAATTATATGCTAATATAAAATCTTTAAAATCCAATAATACTGTTAAATTTAGCATTGTGACGTCACAATCAAGACTACTGCGGTTACCAAGGAAATGACTTTTATTTGATTGGCTGTGGAAAAAAATCTAAAATATACCATAAACATTCTAAAGGAAAAAGCCTGTTTTCTGTTTTGAATCTTTACACTTATACAGTTTTCGTAGCTAGATCAAGTCAAAATGTAAATAGGAAGAACTCTGTATTCCAAAACCATAAAACAGTAAAACAGTAAAACGGAAGTGGGTGCTTTACTGTTTTATGTTTCTTTATATATAAATAGTTAAAGTAGAGAACTGTATGTCTCTTGATTGACTGGTTCACTACACATTAAATCATTTTAAAGCCACCAGATTAACAATTGGTACCACTGAAAAATTTCAACTGTTTTGCATTTTTATCAATTACACTTTAACTGTTTTTTCAAAGTCGAAAGTTTAAAGGGTAAACTGTAGTTTTCAAAGTTTTTAGTTGCAAGTTAAAATTCACGAAAAGTGTATTCTACTTATTATTAATTCATCAAATTGCAAGCATATAATGGTTTTAGGTAATTTTCCCTTTTAAATTTTAGAAAATAGTATTAGGTAAAGAAATTAACGGTAGGTACCCTCATTATTGAAATAGATTTGAATTCTTGTTGACTAAATGGCATAGCCTTTTGCTAAAAGATTTGCCGCCAGAGTCATAAGACATAATAAAATGGAAAATTTGAAAAGAGAAAAGCAATGTTAATGTGACTGTAATGCTCTGAAGATAGATACAAGGTGTTTTATTACACATTTCTTGTATTAAATTTCAGTGTTAATTTGGGTGATTGAAGTTAAAAGGCTTTGTTAAATCAATGGCTTGGTTATAATGTTAGCCATGCCAATGCATGTAAACAAAATAAAATGCATGCAGTGCATTCACAAGGAGCTGGGGCCAGGAGGATTTGACTTCAAGCAAAATTTACAAGGCTCTCTATCTCAACAGTTTGCTGGTGTAAACACCAGTCCAAAAACATAAGAGTACATTGTACAAACTTAAACTTTATTGCAAACAGATGTGTATGTGGCCCTAGATATCTAATGCTTGGTTTGTGATTTATAGGGTGAATTTTCTGTTTATGTTTAGACCCCATGGCCCAACGTTGGCCCAACTTCGGCATATTCATCGATCCGACATTGGCAGCAACCGTTGGCCCAATGGCTTTTCAACCAGCAAATGCTACATTGGTCCAACATTGGCAAGCCACAGGTAAAATTTTAATACCACTAAAGCATCAGCCAATCAGATTACAGCATGTAGTTATGTGGCCATTGTTTAAAAGAAGGTAAATAATTGACAGATTGTCGGAGGATCTTAGTTAAGGAAATACGTGATAAGTCACATGACCATAATTAACAATGGTGGAACAGTGTTTCAAGATGATAGTCCATAATCTAATAATACAATTATGATGTTCAAAATACAACTTTTCTTATTGCGAATTTATAATGAGAATATTATTTTTATGTCTAAAGTTGTTAAATAGTTAGTCAAAATTGTGGGTTCACTGGAATATGATTTTTAGACATAAAGAATTTTTAGTTTCCCAAAATCCCCTACTATTGTGCCCCTCCAAATCCGTTCATTAGCCCAACATCAGCAAAATATAGTTATGCAGCGCGAATCTGCTGATCATGCGACAAATAGCCAATGTCAATCTGACGGTGGAATGATATCTGGGAAAAGTTTACAGTTCATTGAATAAGAAAATTTAATAAAACAAAGATTCGAGTGTACATGCAAACAGCACTGGTAAGTTACCTTAATTTTTATTATTTATTTCTCTATCTCTTAACAGGATTACATAAATACTACTGGTCAGATCTTTCATGAAAAAAATGAGAAGATGGGTCTTGGTCCAAGTTAGATCCCATTAAATTTTTGAGAGTGATCCAGATCACTGCCTGGATACAAAAATATCAAAGATCCGAATTTTCCTTTTACTTATTATTGAGCCTTTAAAAAAATCATACATGCCTGGCGACAGGTCTGTGCCCTCCCTGTGCTCTTATTTTTTAGATTTAATTGAGTTCAACCAGTGGATGACTACCAGTGGATGCCTAACTTATATTTCTTTGTTGGAGGTCAAGAAGAAATGCATATATGCGTCTTCAAAATGGGTGCTCACTGATATATCTGGTTGCCTGTTAAATGGGTGATAATAGAGATTTAATGTCTATATACATGTGTCACTACATATGGCTACTGGTCTCCGTAAGGGTTTCAGATGTTCGTGGAATGAAACTTGAGAGCTTAACTAAACCTTTATTCTTGACTACATGCATTGGCATACCGTTATACAAGTCGGTAGAACACCACCATCAGCACTTGTGGTTAGAAACACAGCTTCGGACAAACACCTGCAAATTGTAACAATACACTATAATTAGCATATATCGGAGAAACAATGTATATGTTATGACTTATGTGTGAAATTGTCCATTTCATGAAACGGACAAGGAAATTGCTCATTTCATGAAATGGACAACCCAACTGTCCATTTCGTGAAATGGATAAAAAAATGCACTTACCATTTCATGAAAGTACAACCATTAATGTATTGTAAAACTATGTTTGAATAAAAATGCAGAAAAAAAAATTTTTTTTTTCACTGAATGAAAGTAAAAGTTTTATATATTTACTTGTCTATTTCTAAACATTTTGTCCATTTCACGAAATTGACAGTTGGTTTGTTCATTTCATGAAATGGACGATTTTCATGCCCATTTCAGAAAATGGACAATTTCACACCTGGGTCATAACATATATATAAGTCCACCAGAAAGCTACACAGCCCTAATCAGCAAGCATTTTACATAGCACTAAGACTAATGAATGTGACCTGTAAGCATGTTCAAGTTTTGCCAGCACGTGATTTCCTCTATAAGTTTCTTACACATCTAGGACTAAAGATAAAAGATGTTGTTGCACCTTTAGTTCTGGATACCTTTGTTTGACCTTCAATGAGAGGTTTAAGGCCAAATGTAACCTGCAGCAAAAATTACCAACCCATGATTTCCTATATTTTGGTTTCACAATCCAAAACCTGTAGAACCAATAAGTTATTAGGACTTGTAAATTTGGATTTTCTCGTTTGTGCTTGATAGAGGATTTCCAGGTCAAATCAGGATCTGCCAAATGCTTCTCAGTCTATGATATCCTGTAGGTTGGTCATATCTCAAACCTGTAGGGCCAATAATAAGCAGGTTATTAACAACTTTAATTAGGGGTGCCTACACTTGACCTCGAATCAAGGGTCAACGGTCAAATCTGACCACTTTAAAACAATTTAAGCTTGTTATTTCCTGGAAGTTAGTTTGACAATATCTCTAGATACTAGTTATTTACACACTACAGCGACAAACATAAGTCTAATCCGCCTTATCCATCAGAACCTTCCAGTGGACACAATTATAATAGCAGAATAGCTACTGCATATACACAAATGTTACCAAACTAAATTTTGCTAGCTATTAGTAACACAATATTAACACGACTGCCCTGATTCGATGCGGACACATCACCAGACTGATTATCTCTCATGCAGATTTTCTTTGGGACAAATTTTCTGCACACCACAATTATTTATGAAACATTTTACATTATTTGTACAGAGAGATGTTTGATCTTATTTTCTAAGTATTTAAATACTTGACTGTACACCCTAAAGTAGTAAGTCCAAAAACATTTTAATCCGTTTTGTATGTCTTTAGTATATTACTGGAGAGATAAAATGTTATAAAATATTGTTATTATATTTGAACAGACTGACTTATGTTTTACAATTTTAGATGTGTTACCATTAAATAAATGTGCATTAAACATTAAACATAACATTAAAATACACGAACACTGGACATGCCACTGAGGTTTAAAGAAAACCACGCCGAAAGGGGTTTCAGTCTACCATGGAGGCACAAAACCATCAAAGACACGAGTAGTGCACTGACGTGGTCACCCATCTCAGTACCAACATAGCCCATTGCTACCATTAACTTCTGTAAAAGCCATGTCTGTTACACAGACAAAAAAATGAAAGAAAGTGATCTCTAGAAGCGCAAGCCCTGATTGAGCTCGTGTTAAAAAATTCACACAAAATTGGACCCATAAACTGATCAACGTTGCTGCCCTCTTGTATTTCAAAGGTCAAAGTTGGGGTTTACACTTGCAAAGGCAGATGAAAAACCTATTTACCGAAGAGGCTTGGTTCTAGTAAATTTGGAAGTTGCAATAAAGTTACAAAAATAGAAAACATTTTATATAAACAGACAATTAATCACTCTCCAGTGAATCGCTTATGACCAGACTGATCTAAAGATACACTGGGTAAGGATATTAATGTGGGAAATGAATATACCAAATTTGTAAAGCCAAGTTACACAGTGATCACAAGGTATAATAATGGGTCCCTGTGGGCATTTTTAGAGACTTTAAGATTACCTTAATATTAAAGCCACAGAGCTGCAATTTTACACAAAGACTGCAGATATATGTTTCATCTAGTTAAGACTAAGACTTACCATTTCTAAATTGCAAAAAAAATGTGTCAAAAGTGTAGAAAAACTCCCCCATCTTTATGGGCCTCATGCACAGTACAAATATTGGCTTTCATTGTTGAACTTTGGCCTACTTAAATAGAACATATCATTATATTTCCAAGTGAAATGTAAGTTGGATGTGCAATATACGTTCACAGTTACAACGCTTAAAGTGATCAAAGATCTTATTCTGAGCTTTAGGAAGCCATAAGCTCTTTAAGATTGAGATTTTCATATCACCTTAAAATAGGGCTCCTCTCCTGGCCTAAATTTATATATCCGCCAAATTTGAAGGAAATTTCTAAAAGCTCTTTTGAAGTAATCGGGACAACTAATGAAAATCTACAAAAGTGCAATGAGAGTGAAACCAGTATATGGCAGATTTTTGTCTGGGGCATAATTTAATCCTTTGTCACGTTTTAATTTTATACAAATTTATCAATAATTGCATTGAAAAAGAATTACTAAAATTAAGTTACAGCTATGGCAACTCTAAAATGACGTGAATATTATACTATCATCTTTCTATTGAAGGATTCTAACTACATTACTAAGCTACATGTAATTATCATCTAAATCTAACAAATAAGAAATGTTAGTTACACATAAAAAATCAGTCAGACTATCTATTTTAAGGACTCTGTTGGACAGAATTAAGATTATGTTTGCAACAAGGCTGAAAGTGGTGACTGTCTACTAGCTCGAGCGCAAAGCCATCAGAAACATGAGTAGTGCACTGAGGCGGTAACCCATCCCAGTATTAATGTATCCCATCGAAGCTTAACTTCTGTAAAAGACAGACAGTCATTTTGGCCAGCCACAATTCATGAAAGTCTGGAGACAAAAAAATACAAAACGCAAAAAAAGTGATCTCTAGAAGAGCAAGCTCATGCTTCAAAAGAAAAGAATTGTGCTGTATCTTCAAAACTGCAGCTTTGGTTTATAGGTTCCTTTACAGTGGTTATCCAAGTTATTTCAGCCCTCATCTGTCTATTCATTGTGGAAGATATGACACAAGATATAACTGTGGAGATAAAAGGTCCCTGCAGGTTCCTCAATATTTCTTATATGAAGGGAATATAATAAATAGACACAAATAAAAAAAACCCACTTTGGTCACAGTTTTGTTTTTGATGCTCCCACAGTTTTGGAATGATTTACATGATGATGTTCGTTCTGCCCCAACTCTTGCCAGTTTAAGAAAAAAAAACTAAAATATGAAGGTTTTTCCATCTTAGCATACAAACTATCTGGCGTCTCTGTTGTATCGGCCTGGCTATGTCTATGGAATGACGATTTCTGAATTAGACCTGGTGTTGCGCCTTAGAGTCTGCCTTGATAGAAATTAAGCCAGTGACTTCGTCACATGCCATTTAAACCCTCAAAAACCAATAATACTTATGTTTAAACACATGCAACCACAACTTCTAATATTAATATGTAATTCTGCGATGTAAACTAAGTGTCAAAACGATTTAATATTGTCATGAAATACAGGTGACGAAATTCAATGGGTGACGAAATTCACTGGCTGAGCAGCATAAAACTACAGAATAAAACAGAAAGAACCATTGCATCAAAACAGCTAAAATGGACAATCTATAGCTTATGTACTACCATCCACAGTTAGTCATTTGAATCATGCATACACACACACACACCTATAATAAAATAATACAAACCTACTACCTTCACATACAGTCAAAAGTAATAATGAAGGGAATATAATAAATAGACACAAAATCTGAGATTTGATTACCCCAGTTTGACCCATGGGGGGAAGGGGGTAAATCTGACCTGGTTTTGAAAATCTTTCTGCATATTGTTTCTTGTTACCTTCCAATACATTATAGAGGCTCTGATAGTAATAGATAAGGAGACAGTACTGGGGGGGGGGGGGGGGGTCACCTGAATTTAAGCATTTCTATTGACACCTAGAATAAAATCCTAATTTGCTTAATTTTTGCCCAATCCCTCAAAAAATCTAATCAATTAGTATTAACATGCATGTTAAATCACACCCTATTGCAAATAAATACTTTTTGCTGAGAGGTAAACTCGAATAGAAGGGCACGGTCAAGTATATGCATGTGCAGGAGTTTCCTTGCCAACTGGATATAAGTGCCGAAAATAGTTACAAAATGCTTACTAATAAGGGAGATACTGGATTTTTTGAGACCATAAAAAATCAACCCCAAAATAAATAAGCACACTTAGTAGGGATGCTTAATTAGATTGTTTATTTAAGGAAAAGGATCATGTCAAAGGGATAGATATAGTTGAGAGGTTGTATCAGGCTATATTGAATATATTGAAAGTACTTCCGAAATAAGAAAGTAATGCCCACTCTAAACTGCCTTAAACACTTTTGTTTAGGGACTACAATTTCAAGAACAGCATCCAGGGGTTTTGTATTGTATATTTATACTCAGAACAATATCTCCTTTAACAAAGGACTCAAAGTGCTAGTTGAGCCTTGTGTAACTGTTCAAGTACAGTCCAGGATGCCTAGTGATTGACATTCCTCCAACTGAAAGAGAGGGTACCAGGAATGACCATTTATCAACGCCCCTGGGTTTATTAGCCTGCCACTGGGGACAGGACCCGATGACAGAGGACTGTCATTTTAAGTGGCTGTAAGCCGCTCTATATCTTTTCCTACCTGGGGTCAATCCCAGGTCCACTTTGTTCTTAGGAGGGTGTGGTACCCACAAGACCACAGTGACAGGGATGCCTTGCATTACTGCCAACTATAGATACAAAAATCAAGCAGTGTTTTTGAAAATAAACAAACCCTCACCCACAGGTATTGCCAAATAAAATCACGAAAAACGATTCCAGATTCACAATCCATGGCCTGATCCAGACCATCTTTGAGGAGGACTGACCTACAGAGAGGCCAAACTTAAGGTGAAAATGTGACCCAGACCTGATGTTTGTATATTGATGGACAGATAGACAAGTAGACAGGTATAGAGACTGAATTACAATACGGGGTGAGGGTAACAAATTGTCATGTTAAGAGAGAAATTATTGATTGGTTCTGTTTTGTTTCCACCCCATTGCCTTTAGATTACACACAGAGATAACTCAAGCCTAGCTCTTTAACCAGCTGAGCTAAAGGGGAATCCCCTGGAGCCCAGGTGTTAATATAACTGATATACATGAGGATATTAGATACCACCCCTCCAAGGAAAGACCTGTAATCAGGTCATAGATGACCTCATTATTACACTTCTTCTCGCTTGGCTGTGAGAGGGAAGGATCTTTAGACATTCCACCATGTATTGGGAAGAGAGAAATTGTTGATTGGTTCTGCTGGGTATTGATCCCACAGTCTTTGGATTACACACAGAAATAAACACAAGTGTAGCTCTTTAACCAGCTGAGCTAAAGGGGAATCCCCGGAAGCCCAGGTGTTAACAGAACTGATATACATGAGGATATTACACAATGGAAGTACCAGCGGAGTAAACTAGTGGTCAAAACTACCAAACAAGTAAAAAAAAATATGTCCAAAAACACCCAAAAAAGTGGCAGACAAATCTAAAAAATATCAGATTTTATCCATGCTATTTTTAAATACTAATCTGTCGGCTAATCTACCCTATCACAGATCTACTGTTTTACCTGTGATTTCTGTTGGTTCTAAATCATCACAACTGTACTGATAACTGTGCCAACCATCTGACCTGTAATACATGTTGCAGGCTATTTTTAACTCTGACCATTTCAAAACTAGCATTGGACAAATTAGTCTGGCAGCCGAGGGGGTTTTATCTCTGCAAATTATGTACCCATGGGGTCCCTGTAATAACATCCTGTATGATGTGGACATCTCACCCTTGGGCAATTTCAAATATTTACGTTTTTCAAAATGGCTGCCATAGTAACTACTTTTTGCCATATTTTTGCTTTTGCTTTATGCATATCTATTAGTTTAGGGGCAAAATCTTTTTTTAGTCAGTCAATAAATTAAATAAAACAATTATTCAGTAATCAGATTAAATGTTGGGTGTAATTCTCCAAAAAAAATTAAAATTCAATATGGCCGCCATATTTTTTTTAAATTTTCAAGAAAGTCCCATAATATATTGGCTAGCAGTGGAAGTGGATTTAATGTGAGGTCCCTAAGATGTTTTTAACAAAAGGGTACAAAATAATTAATAATATTTAATCAAAGACCATGACAAATCAATTTTCTTTCAAAAACGAGAAGGTGACACTTCTACTTTGGCTAATAATTTCATTCTTTGGAAGATGTTTATTCAAAAACTCATTTAAAATGGTAGTTATTTTAGCCTGTGACAGAAAAGAAACTGAGAAACTGAAAAAAATTGAATTTATTAAGGTAGAAGGATGTCACAATCAAAGAAAAAAAAAGTGTACATATATTCAATTAAAAAGGAAAGAAATAATATATGGATATCCAGGTGAAAGACTATTCTTAGATAATCTCAAAGACAGAATGCTAATCAGCTGAGGAAATCTTATATTTGTCAGTCATGCTATTATGATCACTCTTGGTCATGAGTTGATGTTCACCAATTTTGGGCACAAGCAGTTTGGATGATTATCTTCACATATGCATAATTTCTTAGGGTGCCATGGTGACATTAGATGAAGAAATTTGAACAAGTGATGTTCAATCTTCCTTCTGACCATGTTTCTCTAGGTTTCCAAAAGTGGTTAAGAAGAATCTGCAGTGTGCCTCCTTACAGCACCTGCATATCAGCTCTTTCAACATTTAGAGTAAAGACTCCAGATGTTGGTAGTTAAGATACCAGCTTTGAGTGGAACATGCAACCTATGATGACAAAGGGTTTAGAAGAGCATGTGTCATGGAACTGCAGTCAGATTGAGGATAACATGCAAGCATAAATGGGCAGCTTACACTGCAGCATCATCCACTGCTTCAGAAACATTTCTTGCACCACCTGCATTGTGATGGTGCCCACAAAGAACTTTCAGTACTACCTGTTTTGTTCCTCTAATATTTTGCTACAGTGTCACATCCACTTAGTCAATGAAAATGTAAAAGATTGCCCACTATATGTGTACATGTTCTCACACTTCCATCAATATCAGTTGTGCTTTGACCTCAAGATATAGATCTCATCATGTCAACTCTGATGGCTTTTGTAAACACAAAATGACAAAGAAGATGAAAATCATCTGTGTCATCAGTGGCAAGTAAAACATTGTGTGCATTATTCTTTATGATTTGGTGAATGATCAAAGTCTCAGCTTTTGACATGGGTTATTTTTATATCTGACCAGCTTGTAACTTTTCTTGCCTGAATTTGAATGAGTATTTGGGAATCGTTTATCAAAAAATCTCAATAAGATCTGATATTAATCAGCATACTTTGTTAATAGACTGGTTCATCAGAGAGAAAATACTCAACCAGCTGAGGCAGTCCTCAGATCAGCAAGCAATATTTGTTTATAAAGAGAAATCAAATTCCAGAATGAAGTATGACGCCAATAATTGTCAGAAGCTCTGCTAAAGGGTCTACATTGTCCTCATGATGGAGACTGAAAGCAGAGAATGTTCCATTGAATCTTGAAACTGGTAATGTCATCACATAATTGGCTGTAAATGTTGGTGATGCTGGGTCAGAAACAGATGATGGAATTTTAAAAAGGCTTGGGCTGATGTTCTTAGAAGGGAAACTGTGTATGCCAGAGGAATGGGTCAACAATACAGCCTGAGAGATTTCAATAGAAAGAATCCATTATGGACTATTACCAGGATCGCCAATTATGTCTTACTACAAAGCATAGCGCCAACTATATCCAAACATGTGCAAATGAAGTAACACCAAGTGAAAATCTCTTTAAAAGTGCCATTACAGATGGATTATTCCTGAATGATTGTGCAAAGTCAAAGTTGGGGTTTTACGTCCCGTTCAACAGCCAGGGTCATATTGGGACAGGTCCTCAGAATTGCCACTTGTGGGACTCGAACCCACAGAGGTGACAGCCTATGATTAGATGCCAAACTTGCTAACCACTAGGCCACTGAGGACCTCTTGAATGATTGTGCAGTATTATGAATAGTTCCATTGCTTGCAACTGGCAAGACTAATGAAACCTTCTTCAACAATTTCAGGATACATGAAATCAATTATCTCCACAGAATGTGTGTGCATATCTCACACTTGATTGGTATAATGATGAAAGCATAAAAGTGACTACCCATGTGAACCAACAGAGAACTGTCTCAGCTGGTATAATATTTTTTGTTTGACCAACTGCTTAATCACAAAGTTTGATGCTAGGCTTGTGTCCAGAAACAAGAAAACTATCATGGACCAGATCTGATGGACAGCAGTAACATATTCTCTGGTAATATTTTTGTGATGTTCATTTCCTCAATACCTATGCAGGTCCATGGCAGAGGCTCTTCAAAATGCTCTGGTAGTCAAAGTTGCATGTTACATGGTTCAACCCAAAGGTGGCATCTTTACCACCAGCATCTGAAGGTTTTGCACTAAATGTTGCCAGAGCCCACATGCAGGGTGCTATATGGTGGCACTGATTGCAGATTTTTCTCCACCAATGGAAGAGATCCAGGGCCCAGGGAAGCATGGTTGGAAGAAAGAGGGAACATCACTTGTTCCAGTTTCACTGCCTTAACTTTACCTATGGCAGCAGAACAAACTGATCAGGTGTAGCTATGGAAATGAAAGGGTGTGTAAAACCATGTGATGTGAATAAAGCAAAGCAAGCTTGCCATACAGAATCCTGCATGTGTAAAGCCAGTCAACAAATGTGCTGGACCCTAAAACTGTGAATATCAACTCATGACAGAATGATGGTGTTGATGATAGCAATGACAAATATAAAATTGGTTCAGCTGCTTAACATTCTTTCTTTGAAATTATTTGAGCATAGCATTTGACTCGGATATCCATATATTATTTCTGTCCTTTTGAATCAAATAGGTTCACTTGCTATGTTATCCTTTTTTGTGACACCCTATTACTTTAATAAATTTACTTTTTTCCTCAGTTTCTTTTCTTTTGCTTGTATTGAACTGTCACATGTTAAAATAACTACAATTGCCAAAGCGCTTTGAAATGATAATCTTTGAAAGACTGGAATTAAGAGCCAAAGTTTGACCAGTACTATTTTGAGGTCTTCAATTTGTCATAGCCTTTGATTAAAATATTTATATTTATAACTTTGTATATGTTTTGTCAAAGAACATTTTATATATTGACACTTCAAAATATATACAGTTCCACTACTTACCAAGATATTATAGACCTTTCCTGAAAATTTGAAAAAGGGTATGGCGGCCATATTGAATTTTAATTTCTTTTTGGTGAATTACACACAACATTTGATCTGATTGCTGAATAATTGTTTTATTTAATTTATTGACTGAAAAAAAAGATTTTGGCCCTAAACTAATAGATATGTATAAAGCAAACCCAGAAATATGGCAAAAATACGTTATTATGGCGGCCATTTTGAAAAATGTAAATATCTGAAATTACCCAAGGGTGAGATGTCCACATCATACAGGATGTTATTACAGGGACCCCAGGGGTACATAATCTGCAGAGAAAAAAACTATTGCTGGCACTTTTTGTTCAAGCTAAAATATCTACTTTGGCTGCTGGACTAGATGGTCAAATAATCATAAAACGTAAACTGAATGAAAAATATAAATCTGAGTGAGGACTTTTTTTTACAAAGCATAAGATAAATTACATTATGTGAAGTTAATTTCCTTGACAGTATTTTTGCTGATTTCTTTTTTATTTCAATGGATTTATGCCTATTATTCCAAGACTCTCTTGTTGAGGTGGACTTCACATTTGCAAATGAGCAAACATCTTAAGGCTGAAAAATTAATCCACTTTTAAAAATATTTATAAATATTACACATAAAAATATCAAATTACCCGACATCAGATGAAACAAATCAGGTTCAAAAGAATGCCACAACAAAATACCTTACTCGGTGACAAATTCAGAGGGTTTTAAATTCATTTATGAGACTTTATTGCTTAACACTTGCTTGGATATATTTGCTGTTGCAAAAGGTACAGTGATCTTACTTGTCGTGTACATACAGAGCCTCATATTCTTCATAAATATTCCTTGAGTTGTACCATTAAAAATATTTTAAAATACACCCAATGACTTGACGAAAAACACAGCTTCACTAAAACAAGTGGTATGGTTTTGAAACGTCATTTACAAACCAGGCCTAATTTTTGCAACGTCCAACAGTTTCACAATACATACCATGCTGATAAGTTACTATGACTTCCGACCAGGGACTGTATTCACAAAAGATCAAAGCCAACCATTCTTCAAAGCCCAACATTTCCACATACAATTTAATATTTTGTTAGAACACATAAGGCTGAAGGAGTTTACATTAATTACACCCCAGAGGTAGAAACATGTACCAATATTTTGATTTCATGAATTCGTATTATAGTTTTTTTTCAATCAAAGACAGAATAGACAGAATGGTATACAGGTAAATGTTTAATTATACATATTATAAGGTTGGCATGTAGGCATAATTGTTCAATAAAGGGTGGCAGGTGAGTGTATGGATAAACTTCTGACCAATGAGTCTGTCTCTGATTACACATGCCACATATTGTGTACAATGTCAAAGTTGGGGTTTTACGTCCCGTCTAACAGCCAGGGTCATATTGGGACAGGTCCTCAACATTGCCACTTGTGGTGGTCGAACCCTCATAGAGGTGACAGCTTGTGATTAGATGCCAAACCTGCTAATTACTAGGGCACCGAGGACGTGATATTGTGTACAGATCCACAACATATTTGTGGGTTACATAATTAATGAAATCTTCAATGGGCACCTATTTACATATTTGCAATGCTAATTATCCATGGTAAGGGACACCTTAGAAATATTACCCGGGCTGTATGTCCTGGTCTTTAGGTCAAGTGTTAAATAACAAAAATAATAACTTAAACTTACTACACAAAAAAGGAAATAGCACTGGACAGACCTTGAAATAAAATTGGATTCTTGGATTTAAAAATGAACGAAACCTGTTTCAAATGCTTTTCTGTGATATGGTAAAAATTTAGTGCAGTGGTATATGATCCTTACTTTATCATTGGAAAATGAAAAACGACCGTTGCGAAAATATTACAAAAAGAGGAAACTTCATTTTATTTTATTCCCAGTATAAAGTAAAAATGTGAGATATTTCACCAAATGTATTGGTTATTTTTTAGTGTTTTAATGAAGTAACAGCTATTTCAAACAAAAATGACAAAAGAATAACTTTTTCAAAAAGAGCACTCGGCAAGCATATACCCTCTGCCCATGCCCAATATCTTCAATATTGCTTATGAGTGCAAAAATTAAAAGAAACTGTGAAAAAAAACCTTCTGGATCAAGACGGTAGTCCAGATCACCTACTGAGAATTTCCTCAAAAACCATCCATAAATTTTGAAGTTATTCGCAAAAACACAAACAAACAGACAAAGAAAGGGACAAACAGACTTTGCCAACTGCATATCCTCCTTGACAGATATTATAACCGGTGCCCCCATATATTCTTTGCAGATTCTGTCATTTCTACCACATCCTAATGAGAAACTAAAAAACCAGATGACCGTTCATACTAGTTTGTTGTACCAATGACATTTTTATAATTGTCAGTGTAATGCACTTACTTGTATTCCATAAGCACCAAGTTAAATGGGTTGAAATGAGGAGCATTTTGTTGCACAACTTTCAAAAAGCTGAGTGGAGACTCAGAACCACTGATGTAGTCTACCACTAAATGGCCTGTAAAATTAATAACAAACATGTCAAAGCTGTAATAGAGTGTGAAAAATTGTCACTGGGAGTAAGATGGCTGTTCCACACTGTGGCAATTGTCCTCTCTAAATACGATGTTTAAATCCAGCATTTTGGAAGTGTTCAGAATTCGGGCTGACATCTAGGTGCCAGCAAGTTCATACCTTTGGGGACCTTAAATGAACATTTGCCACTTTGGATCACACCACTTAGCATTTCTGTGATCCTCTATGTCATTGGCCAGTTATTTCACTTCCATTCAAGCCACGAGGCAATCTTGAATTTGCCTTCTAGAAGTGGAAGGGGAAGCTCTAAAAATATAATTTCTTCCCACCCTTCTTGTACTGTCCCACCCCGGGACGTTTACCGTAAACTGGCTTGTGTTTTATATTATCGTTTTAGTTTCAGACTGTCTCCATTATCTTGATGGTATTCGATACAGATGCTTGTAATGATCATGTCTTTGCACTCTGGCGTTGTTAGCCTGGCCTGGACCTGCTGTAGTGGTGGGCCTGGATGTTGAAGTTTGCGACTTCCTTTTGTCTTCAAGAACTTTAGACCATGGACATAATAGCTAGTTTATTTACCATACTCCTTGCCACATCATTACTGTGGTCTAATCTAAATATATAATTTGTTACTTGCACAGTCCCAGATTTTATGCATGTTTTTAGTGTTGCTGTATCCATTGAATCTGAAATTTCTACTAACTGGTTCAGTAATGACTGGTTTTAAAATGACCTGTTTCAACTCTGAGTTTCAGAATGCCCACTTTAAACTGTAGAACAATTATTATGAATTATGAATTGGCTTATTCAAATCACCTGCAATCCATTATGAAACAGGTTTATTAATAAGAGTTCAGTGTATAAAGGGATTCGTGATAAAGACTGATAGTGATTGCCTGAGTTTGTTGATGAAGAGACAGTAAGGCTAAATATTCTACAACATATGTACAGAAGAAAATATCCTGTAGAAGAAAGATTGGTTATGGTGACACGGTAACCCTCTCAGCTGCCACCTCTGAGGTCAGAGTTTTAATTCTCGCCCGACTCAAGTGGGAAAGCTGTAAGTTGCTTGCCGTTGGTTGGCTGGTTACAGTAAAGAACCTTGACCAACTGTATATACTGGTTTCCTCTGCCCATAAATCTACCCCTCATGATATGACTTATCCTTCATGTAAAATTAAACTGATGTACTGTGGAACACCCAATGGCAGGCTCTGATATTCTGATTCAAGGACACCCCCTCAGAATGCCATAGAAGTGGCAAATCCCCTGACATCATGCGCTTCGTCTTGATTCAGTGAACTGGAGAAATACCTCAGAAATGGCCTAATCCACATCCTTCATGTAGTTTTGTCCAAGTAGTAGCATTGGACTCTAAGAGGACAAAGAAACCAACCTTCTTGTAGACATGTCAACTGTGGGAACCAGAGCCGGAATGACCACTGGGACTACACTACCTCTACATCCCTCTGTAACTGATTCTTAGACAAGAAACTACGGGGGGGGGGTATAGAAATAACTCTTTGTCCAGTTATTTTGGTGTCTAAAATCTTGTTAAGCCAAGCAGGAATCTCGCTTGTTCACTTGCCTGAGCTAAAAGGAAAACTGTTGGAAGGTCAAATGCTTAATAGAGACATCCTTAAAAGGTTCAAAGGGGGGGGGGGGGCTTGATCAGTTGTACTATAAGTTCTGTAAAAAGTGTCTAACAGTCTGGATTTTTATCATCACTGATATTCTGAGTGACATTGCCTGTGGTACTAACTTGAAAAATTCCCTTCTAACAGAGGCGCAGGAAGTACTGCAGAATGTGTTTTATAGATTGTGCTTTTAAAGTCCGTATGACTTTGTACTCCCAATCAAAATTAAGGTACCTCTTTTTATCATAGATGAGTTTGGTTGGGGATCTTTGAGAAACCTAGGTCCTTGCTGCCATTTCATCAGAGAAAATTTCTTTCCTTATGGGTGGACTCCAGGAGCCAAGCATGTTGGTTCAACTTTGGGAGATTCTTATCAAAGGCTCCTTTGAATGGTTGGGACTGAAACTAGGTCTGGCTCGGTGGGCACATAGCAATTTGAGACAACAGCATCACCAGTTCCTAAAACCAAGGCAAGCCCAGCCACCCTGGAACTACTGGAGTTCAGATTTAATGATCACTTTCCAAAGCAGCCTAGTGTAGCAAAGGCATAAATGTCAATTTCCTCCAATGACTGAGAACATCCACTGTCCAAGATTTGTCGTCTGAGAATAGGTAAAACCAGCCAGGTTATCCATTCATCCTTCTGCAGGGAAGCCCACTTGATTTTGGAATGTTGCAAAACAACAGGGAATTGGGTACTTTTACTGTTTCTATAGCCTGTTTTAGCAAGATGGTATGTAAAGCCAGGATGTCTTGTCGGACTGGGGTCTGGTTTTTGAAAGGCAGAATGTAAGCTATTTTCAAAATACCACCCTTGGATTCATACATGATAAAATTGTACAGGCAGCCTATCCCCACAGGGGTGCGATAAGTACAACATTGAGTGTATTTGTGACAGAGGGCAACCTTTGACTGTATGACAAAAACACATTTGACACCCTTTTTGGGGTCATTTTAAAGAGAGCCTTTCTTTTGAGGCAGCCCCTGTTTAAAGACAGAAGGTGCATGAAGTACAACAGTCTTTGAGGATAGATGATCTTTCAACAGTCTCAGCATTTGTCAAAAGAATAACATTTTTAGAATCTGAACACAACTTAACGAAGAATGACAGCGGGTGCTGTAGAAAGAAGTTGACACAGATAAGATATTGTGTATATTAGCAGGGTTCACTAAAATATCTTACTCTGGATAAAGCTTTCTTTCCTTTCTTTTATTTACAGGTAGGAATTGTCAGTTTATCTATTTATTCCTGCAAAAGTGATGTGCAGAAAGCCCAAGGGAGACCTTGTACCTCAGGATCAGTTCGGATTGCATTTTTCTCTACACAATGTGCACACTTGAGATGGGGTTCATAACTAGCCATAATATTACAAAAAGATCCTTGCTTCTGAGCCGTATGCTGGATTATTTACTTTAGAAAGTTCTACCTGCTTTGTCATGTGATTCATCTACCAGTTTAGTGTCATGGCTTGCCTAGTACGCTTAATGGATGATCCCGATTGTGACTGCAGCTGCCCTGGCCTTGGGTCTGGGCCATATGTAGTAGGCATGGATGTAACCCTATTATAATATTTTAAGATCCAACTACATCAGGTTGTGTGGATGCTTTGTGGCTGTTAAACTTGATTTCAGTGTCACCCTCAATTTGGCATGAATAATGCAATTGTTCTCTTTCTGTGAAAATTATTATCTTGTATTACATTAAAGTATCGGCAACAGACCATATATTGATTTTGATTTGTGGATAAATTGTATGGCTTGTCAGTAATATATTATTTTTAAGACTATTGTGTGGATATCATGGTTGTGCATGGTTGATTACTGTCAACTAATTATATCTTAATGTTTTCAGTATACACATAAACAAGTATGCAATATGTCATGTATGTTCTGCTCTTGTTGTGATTAGTAGACTGAATGAAAAATTATTTCTGATGATAGGCACCCTTGATAATTATATTTTACATTTTAATGGTAATAATAGAGGAATACTTGAAGCACCAGTTGTACACAAGCAGTCACACCCCTTCTCTTGCATCATGCTGTATTTAGGATGATTACTTCTGTATTAGTTTTTGTGTGTGGGATTTTCCTCCTCTCTTCACAACAAATTGAAATTTATAATTTTAACCTTTTTGAATGTTATACACTAAAACTTCACATAATTCTCAACATTGGCTAACAGTGCAAATTTCCCATTGGGATTCTGTCTTTAGGGCTTTCGCCATTTCGTATAACTTGGTGAAACCTATTTTGTTGAGTGGATTAGGGCTATTTTGCATATTAAAGTTTATTATAAGCCGATTATTGTATTCTCATTAGCCTATTTCCTGCATGTCCATTATGTATTTATTTATTTAAGTTTGATTGTCTGCATATTGTTATTGATAAAGCATGAAGTATCATAATTCTAATTGAATTTTTATAGCACTTAATCTCCCCTTTACTAATGTCAACAAATTTCAGTATCCAGGTATTAAAGGTTTTCACCAGAAACATAATGTCCTCATAAAGGAAGTGTAGATTTAGAAATGTTGTAATTTTAAATACATACATAAAACCCATTGGGTGTTATTCTGTCTCATATATTGATTGACATAACCTAGTACTGACCTATTTTTTGACTTTTGGAAAGAAAAAAAATGCTCTCTCTGCTTTTTGGCATCCCTCATATCATGGTGGTATTCCTAACCCTGTCTTGACTCCATTAATTCCTCTTTAAGAACTGCATTTAACTTTAATCTGTCTGGGTTATTTGACCTCTGGGGTTCAAATCTTTGGGGTAAGGAAAAGTGAAAAGTTATCCACTTATAGTGATGCGAGCTAGAACCTGAGATTGCATAAAGGCAGATCAGAAAATTGACAGCTGTAAAACTGCTTTTACGTTCCATGAAAATGTGCAAAATGTTTCCTGACCTTTAGACAAATTATCTAGCTAGACAAATAAATCAATGCTACCAACCTCTACCCAGCTTGGTGGGGTCATATATCTGGTTCTGAAGTATGTTCAGTAGACATCCTATTCTTCCTGATTCAATGTTGATGGCAATCCAGGTACCCCCCTCTCTTCCTGGCTTTAAGTCTATGCCTGTATAAAAATGAGTTAAAACTATCAAAACAAAGAATCCGTTTAGACAGCAGACGTTCTGTTGTATATAAATATACATATTAATACAAGTCTGGCCTTCTTCTGTCATAGAAAATGAATATAGTAAATAAATAAAACTGTATGGGTTTCAGAATATCCCTGCAAATACCAGCTTGGTTAATGCCTAGATTTTGAGCAATTCCCTGCTTAGCTCAGCTGGTTAAGGTGTCAGGCTTTTGTTAATTTCTATATGTAATCCACTAAATTCCAACAGATGTATGGCAACATACACTTGGCAAGGTGGAGAGCCTCAAGATTCCCAAGCAAGTTGAATTAATAGTGTGGGAAGGTATAAAATATTGTCAAGTACATCAGCTCTGTTACCTCCTGGACTTCTGGGAATTCCAATTTAACTCCGCTTGTTTAAGAGTAAAGCTTATGTTTATTTCTGTGTACAGCCAAGGACACTGCAATGGAATCACAGCAGAAGCATTACAACGTGTAATTTGCAGTTTTGATTGTTAATGGTATTAATAGAATAATGGTTTTTAGTATACACATAATGGACTCAGTTGGATTTTTAGGGGTTGACCTAGGTTTCACATTACAGCACAAAGAATAGTTCGGAGAACAGAGACAAGTGGTACATAAAAATTGGCGAAGATTCTGTTACGTAAATTTACTGGGCCTCAGCAAAAACTACCAAATGTTGCACTTCAGATAGGGGGGAGGATTTAAACCAACAAACTGAGGGATAGAAAGCAAGTGAGTCATCCACTATGCAGTGTCCCCTTTGATGTTGTAGGATTCAAAGATCTTACAACTAATTAATCTTTTCTTAAAATGTGTTACACTAATACAGGTTTGGTTCCACAATCTTTCCACTAATACAGGTTTTATTCTACAATCTTACTACTGATATAGGTTTTATTCCACAGTTTTTATCACTAACACATGTGTTATTCTATAGTCTCAGCATTAATGCAGGTTTTATTCTGCAGTCTCACCCTTATTATGGTTTTATTCTACAGTCTCGCCATTAATGCAGATATTATTCTACAGTCTCACCTCTAATACAGGTTTTATTCCACAGTCTCACCACTGGTATGGGTTTTGTTTCACAATCTTACACCTAATACAGGTTTTATTCTTCAAGCCTACCCTTGTTATAGGTTTTATTCCACAGTTTTATCACTAACACAGGTGCTATGCTATAGTCACACCATTAATACAGGCTTTATTCTACTGTCCCATCCCTATTGTGGTTTTATTCCACAGTCTCACTACTCATACAGGTTTAATTCCACAGTCTCACTACTCATACAGGTTTAATTCCACAGTCTCACCACTGATCCAGGTTTTATTTGACAGTATCATCCCTATTATTATTTCATTCCACAGTTTTACCACTAATACAGGCTTCATTCCACAGTCTTATTACCACTCACACAGATTTTATTCCACAATATTACCACTAATACAGGTTTTATTCCACAATCTTACCACTAATACAGGTTTTATTCCACAGTCTTACCAGTAATACAGGTTTTATTCCACAATCTTAGTACTAATACAGGTTTCTTTCCACAATCTTACCACTAATACAGGTTTTATTCCACAGTCTTGTCACTAATACAGGTTTTGTTCCACAGTCTTACCACTAATACAGGTTTTATTCCACAGGTGGGCAGGTTTGGTCTTTCGTTTGTAGGACTCATCTCGGTTGTTTGCTATGATAACTTGGTACTCTCCGTTTTCGGCGGAGTTGTTGACATACACGAATTGGATGCACATCGTTTGTGTACTGCAAATACATAGCAGCCGGGATAAAGGCAACAAACTGTAAGCCAGTGTGATAGAACAGATTAACCTGCCCCAGAATAATCCTGGGTATAGTTTGGGTTTGCTCAGAAAAGTCCATAGGGTATACTTCTGGTAGGCAATTTTGCATCCCAGGTGTTATTTTGAGCAAGCTAATATATACACCCTTTGTTCCATATTATTTCCAATAATAGATTTGGCTAAGGACAGTCTAGCCGCTGGTGTATACTTTGTCATTGCCCATTTTATTCTCTAAGTTGTAGAATTGGTTATTCCAAGATATACCTGTCAATTGATATGTCAAACTATTGTCTTTGGTAAATTTTTTCGAACAATTAATAATACTATACAAACTGATTAGTAATCAGTCAGGACCCAATCAGGAACTATTATTTTATTTTATTTTATTTATTTATTACAGTGACATCTACCAGGAACACACAAAAATACCAAAGAACATCTTTAGGTGTACCCAGCCCTACATGGGCTTATAAGTCACTACAAATTAAGAAATTGTCAGCAAACATACATACATGATACTTTTCTTTACTTTCTTCCATTAACAAGATCAAGAAGTACTTTAACATTGAGTGTAACATAAAATGTTGTTCAGTTATTGGTGTTAATGGGATAATTCCAACACGGAAAAACAAGGTTTGTGGGTTACACTTAAAATAGAACTCAGAGGACGTGAGTTCAAATCCAGGTACAGGCAGATACATAGTGGCTCAGACGGCCACTTAAAATGGTGGTCCTCTCTCATTGGGTTCTATCTCCAGGCCCAGAGGCAGGTTAAAGAAACCCAGAGATATTGATGAATAGACATCCATGAGCTTCTGTTTTCAAGTTAGAGAATGTCAATAACTTGAGAGTTGAGCTGTACTTGTACAGTAGGATTGGTCAAGTAACACTTTGAGTCTTGTAGTACATGGAGATATTGTGCTGGGTATCAATACACAATACAATACAGTCTTCAACTTTAGTGTGACTAAGTTTGCAGGATGTATGTTCGAGTTTTAACTGATTGCTTCATCCAAGCTCTGTTTTAAGTGACAATATTCCAAATCATAATTGGCAGAAAAAGAACATTTAAATCCAGAACAAGATTTCACGTAATTTCCAGTTTCAATATCATGTTTAAGAAAGGAGTAGGTACTAGGCTTAATCTTGTATTGGGCTTGAGTTTATGTATATCAAAGAGAAGATGACCAGATATTGAGGTTAAATCAAACTTACATCCGGCCTCAAAATGATTGGGCAAAACTTTTAGAAGTATGTCGACCATTTTACATTGCCCAGGGGAAGCGAGCAACTTTCATATAGTAAGAATCAGTAATGGGTTTATAAATATTTATTAATATTTAATAACATGACTATTCAACACATCTAAAATATTTGTATGTAAAATGACCCAAATAATGTAAATACATGGTTGACCATAATGCACTGATATAATGTCTATGACCAAGGGATCCGCTGGGAACCAGAGGAAGCCTTGGACGAAGCCCATGGCGAAGAGGGAAGCAATTTGGAAATTTCTAACGGGGTCAAAGACCCGGACGCCAAAGGTGAAATTCAAGGTCAAATACAAGCCATGGGGCTAAAATATGAAAAATGTATCTACACCCAAAACTACACAATTTTCAGTTTAAGAATAATTTAGCATGAAATTTGAAATTAAAACAGGCAAGTGTTTACCACATGGTGCCTTGGATAAGCTGTGAGAAAAAGTTAAAGGATTCTATATGAAGAAAAAGCCCCAAACAGCCAAAAATTTAGGTGTGTAGGTGTTGTTTGAAGGTAGAAGCAACTGGTGACAGCTGCTGAGGTAGGGTAGATACATAACGCCAGACACAGTCAGAGGACCAAGTACCATGGGACATAATGTCCTGAATGGGAACCCCATGCTGAAAGGCCCAGGTGGTGCCGGATCTACGAAACAAATGGAATGTAAGGTGTGTTGGTAGTTGTAACATTGTGGAAACTTTCTTCAAGTGCTTTCTAGCTGCAGAATCAGTAAGTGGAAGAAAGGTGCCATTTTTTGGAACTTGGAATAGGGGATCATTGGAAGATCCTGGCACATAGGAAAGCATGGCTTTCAAGGCTCGATAAGGGCACAGAGGGGAATTTCCAAGGGAGGGGACCGAAATGGTAGCTGTATCCCTTCTATTTTGGATAGTTTTTGACCATTTTATGATGATAACAATGGAATCTTTGGAAAAAATCAGATCATCCCTACAAAGCTGTCTGGTGGGATCGAACTTTTTACTGGTGTGGGGTAAAATATTAGAAAGGCGCAGAAAGGAGAAGAATGAAAGGAGATACAAAGCCCGATAAATAATAGGAAGCTGCAAAATGTCAGCAGCAGAGAGTATGGCAAGGAGAAGATCAGTATCAATGATAAGACTAGTTTTAGGTTCAAATCTGCGAGTATATTTTAAAGACCTCTGAAACAGTTGCAATCTTTGATCTCTGAAGGGAGACGTGTTCAAGCCATAGATTATGAAGTAAGATCTAATGCCTGCCATGTAGTTAACTACATTTGATACAGAGAAATCCTGCTCAACCAGAGATTCCATAAAAGCTAGTAGAGTAACAACTGTCACCTGATAAATGGAGATCCCAGCCACCACCAGGAAGCCAAGGAAGTCATGAAACATTCGCGCATAAGCCCTCTGTGTTGCTGGCCTGAAAGCGTCAAGTAACCTGCCAGAAGCCCTGGTGGACAGCTGGGCTGTAGTAGAGTTAGAATCTGAAAAAGAAGTGATAGGTGCTAAATTTCCTGATTATACTTTGTAAGATCAATGTGAGTAGGTATCCATTTGTAATTGGGGAGAAAACTATGTAATTTTTGGTGATTGTCTTTTGCCTCCCACCAGCGAGACAGGAGATCCGCAATTTGATTATCTTTACCAAAAATATGGGAAACTTCCAGTTGAATATTATATATGGATGTGAGAAGCCACATGTTCCGGGCAAAGGCTGCCAGGAGGGGATCCCTTGCTTTACCGTCCTGCAGCACTGAAACTACAGCCAGATTATCACATTTTATTTCAACACATTTATTACTCCAATGTTGGCCCCAGACCTTGAATGCAACCATAATATTTAGCATCTCAAGATGCACAATGGTGTAGTTTTCAAAACCATGAGGTATGGGCAAAGCATACACCATATCTTTATATATAGCCCCCAGACCAGAAAGGCATGCGTCCAGGGCAATGGTTGCATGGATTTGATTGTTATCATAAAAAGTAACCCCATTATAGGAACTCAGGAAAGTATTAAACCAATTGAGATCCCTATGGAATTCAGATGTAAGGTGTATATGCTTAAGTGCATGACCATCTCTAAGTACTTGTAGCATACAATTTAAAAAGAAGCGAGCTGGACGTACACATTTAGTTATGTATAGCAAATTGGGTGCAATTGGGTCTTAGTACAAGTACTTTTAGTACGCCAAACTTGACAAATGTCTGCAATTTCTTTGAGGTTTTCCTCAGGTATGGAAATAGTTCGATTAACCGAATCAACCAGTATGCCTAGGCATATGGCGGCTGTAGAAGGGGCAACCAACTTCTTTCGGCTAATTTCTAGACCAAGCTGTTGAAGAAGGTCCAGGAGACATTGATAAGAAGCCTCAATTTCAGATGGGAGGCCAATATACACTAGGTCATCAATATAATTTAGGAGGTTCGGATAACCGAACTTTTTCATGATGAATCTAATGGCATCTGAGCATTTCTGGAAGAAAAAAAGACCCATGTCGAAATCCAAAAGCCAAAGATCCATCAAGATAGTAGGAATCATGCTTTAAACCTAAGAGATCCAAGTCCCCAGGGTCGATCCTGAGATGGCGGAAGGCCCTACTAATGTCAACTTTATATATGAGGGCACCTGGGCCAAATTTCTTCAATCTGTCGACAATATTGTCTATAGAAGGATAAGAAAGATAGTAATATGAATCTAAATATTTGTTTTTATACACACCATCATTAACTGAACAACCACGGGGCCAACTCAGATCCACTATGGTCCTTCTGTTATCCGAACCCTGTTTCTCCTGTGTCATCATGGGTGAAATATGCATGTTAATGGTCTTTTCTTGGACAGGACCATACATGGCATTAAAAGCAACTTCCTCCCTTAGATACTGTTCAATGTCATTACCATATTCATGGCCAGAAGCATGATTAATTTCAGTGGAGATTAAGGGACGGGATCTATCAAAATCAACAGGAAACCCATACTCAATTAGATCCGGGAGCTGATGATCCCAATAATCGTGGAGGTAATACCTCCAAGCTCTAGGTTTAAGTTGAGTTTGGACAGGAATCCTGCAGCCCAAAAAATTGGGACAATCTGACTGACGTACAATGTTGTGTAACCGAATTATGTCAAGAATGGGTTGATTATTTGTGGTTTTACCTTCATAGAGCTTAATAGGGGTAAGTGGGACAGCCCCAAAGTCGAACCCATTTTGTTGGACACAACGTTGAAAATCAAGACACTGAAAACGATTATTCCATACATTGAGAGGTATAGCAGTGTTAGAGTAGGTGGAGTCGCATACACCTACATCAGCCTTTAAGTCAAGGCCTTGAGAAGTCCCAAGTGCGTTCGGTTGAGAGAAAAGACTTGTGTTTATTTCTCGAGAACACAAAAGGTTATCAGTACATTTGTCATTCTCGCCACAGGGGTTGGATGGAGTTTCACAATTCTGTAGCCGAAAAACAGGACCAGTAGTCTTACTTACTTGTAGTTCGTTTGGAAGGACCTGGCAAACCGGATCCGACTCAGAAGATTCTATATCCGAACTTGCAAAAGGCACCGTGTGTTTTATTTTAACCCTATGCTGTGGACGCAGTGCTTTATTTACAGGCGTTTCATCAAGTACCGCATCAGAAGTATCTATGTGTGGAGCCAATACTTTGAACCTGTTGTTTACAAGAATGGGTGCAGTCATGATGGCATTTATTGTGTAAAGGCCGTTTTAAATGAGTGCGATTTGTGGACCTAACACAATCAGATGAATTGTGTTGAAGTTTTTGAATAGGTGATTTATTGGGGACATATTTGGGGTAAGAATTGGACACAAGGTTACAAGGTTTGTTGTAAGAAACTACTTGTGCATATGTCCTGTTATCGATTTTTCCAGCAAACGCCTTGCCCCTGTTGAACCAGTGGGACCAGGTGGCTTTAGACGCCCCAAGTTCAAACGTAAGGTCAGATTCTTTCCTGCTAGAGGGAAAAAAGAGTCTAGACCTATGGGCATGAGTACCAAAATGACTCATGCCCTGGCTTCCTCGTTTTTTGAAGCACTTTTCTTTTTGTTTCTACATTCGGACTCAGTGTGTGAGAAAGATTTGTTGGCAGAGGTGAAACAAAAGGAACATATATGTTTGTATAACACCCCTTTTGTTTCATGTATGGTATTATGAGAGCACATTCCCTGATTGAAAAATTGACAAGGCATGGTTCTACTGGGTCTAATTACATTTTTCTTGGCATTGTTAGGTCCGGGAAAGGACTGGGGGTTACCTATGACATGCTTTTGGGCATTAGCCCTTCTAATACAGTCAATCCGGTCAACTTGGTCATAGTTTGACACCTCGCCTTGCTCCATACAACAGAGAAGCACGGCATGGCTGGCCTTTGCCGCAGTCCATGAGAAATCCTGTGCATCATCTAAAAGATCAATCAAGTAATTTAACATATGACTTCTTAAATTTTGATCATTTTCTTCTCTCATGGTGCGACAGAAGCCAGCCATCCATTGAACCATAGAAAGCTGATCGTAGGAGATGCGTTCTTTGGTTGAACCGGCTAGTACAAACTCATGGGGCCATTTGACTCGGTTTTGAACCAATACCTCAACCTGGCCACCACGCTGAGATTTAACCTTATTTGAAATACCTGTTTGTGACAAATCTGCCAACTCCCGTAAGCGCTGGTCTACTTGTACTTGAATATTTGAATCACATTTTATTTCCTGCAAACTAGGGACTCTAGTGTCAGATCTGACTTGGGCCACCGACTGTGTCTGGGTGTGTTTGACTGGGACTTTAGCCTGACGTATATGGCCACTGGCCAGCTGTGATGTGCCACCTAATGACCTAGGACTGGCAGTACTGAGAGTACCGGCCACGCTTGACGAATAACTCTTTTGAAATTTTTTATTTTTGATTTTTGACTGGTCAACCGTTTTCTTACAATTCTTCTTTTCTAAATTATCAAGCCTAGCACTAATTTTCTCAAGTTGTTGCAAGATAGTCTGATTCACTAACTGCTGGGCAGTATCAGTATCCGTACTGTCCGACCTAATATTCTCAGCCGAAAATCTATCATAAGACCTATGCTCATCAGCATCATCATGATCATTATCGGATGTATTAATCAGGTCTGAACATTCAAGATCACTGCCGGACTCAGAATCAGAAACTACTTGCCATTGAGCAGGGGTGGGGTGACTAGAACCCAACATCTGGGACACGAAGTCATAGTCATCACATAACTGAAGTTGGACAGGTAGTACTGTCTCTTTCTTGCCAGATCTGAGGTTATACTTCTGTGACATATCAAAGTTGAAACATAAACTCAATAAAAAACAGCAGTGGTATAAGACTAAAAACCTAAAATACTAAAAACACGTGGTTGCAAGTACAGAGTGCATGTAAAAATTTCTGACATGTGTCCCCTTGAGTGTCTGCAGATGAAATGGCAGAAGTAAGGGTTCAATTTTACCACAGAAAGGAATAGACCAATCACAGGCTGCCACACAAAAGTAAAGTGTGGTACTAAAGCCCAATTTTTAGCTTGGACATCTATTCACCTTCCCCAAGCAATGATCTTGCTGGCATCCGAATGCCAGCCCGAAAATTCCCAGCATTCACAACAGACACTTTTCATATTCCACTCAAACATATATCTGGTAAATGGGTTATCTGAGTGACAAAGTCAATGCGAAGAATGAAAATTTGACTTATAATATCTGTACCTTAGTAATATCCATTCCAACTCAGGGCTGAGGTCCTAGAATGTGTTTTGTTTTCTTTATGGGAATGCGTGATTTTGTTCCTCCAGATACCTAAGCAATAACATAGGAATGACCAGACATGCATGTCATAGAGTTTTGTAAATTTGCTATAAGTCACTTTGTTGGGGGCATGGTAGCATGTGATAACGTTCTCGCCTCCCACCTTTGAGGTTAGCAGTTGGTTACTGTGGGAAAGTTGGTAGTTGCTTATCGATGGTTGACAGTTTACAGCACAGAACCTTGATCAACTGCACGTACTGGTTTCCTCTGTCCACAAAACTACCCGTCATGATGTGACCTGTACAGTGTTGAAAGCGATGTAAAATTCTAAATAACTAAATACAAGCCACTTGTTTGAAAGTCCTAAATTTAGAAATAATTTTAGCAGGTGCTCAACCTGCCGAAGAAGAAAGAGTCTGAGCACAATCAGTATAATTCAGATTCTCATCAAGTATTATTTCTAGATACTTAGAACTAGATGCCAATTGAATAGACATTTGCCCAGTTTCTAATTTGAATTTACTATTTTGTTTGTATTTTACTCCGAAATGAACAATAATTTCTGTTGAAGTATCAATTACGACGATTTTCCACTTGTGGCACCACATTGCGAGTGAATTCAGCATTTGTTGAAGATCCTTTTCAGATTCAACTATCAGAAAAATCTCATCTGCATACATCCTTTTGTCGCCAAGCTGTACCCCTATTCAACCCATGAACCTCAGAAATGAAATCATTGACAAAGACATTAAACAAGGTTGGTGGTCGGGTGTCACCTTGTGTCACACCAAATAAGGAAGGATATTATTCCATAAAATATTGTGACTATGAAGAGTGACTATGAAGAGTTGACATTTTCCGTCAATGATACACTGCAGCAGCTTGTTAAATAATATTTCTCTATATACACTTTCAAAGGCTTTAGCCATGTCAATAAATGAAAAAATGTTATCTCTGTTTTATCACTAAGTCTGTATTGTATTGGGTATTTATACTTTGTACAATATCTCTGTATACTACAGGACTCAAAGCACTATTTAACCCATTCGAACAATACAGGTACAGCCCCAGGCTCACAAGTAACTGACATTGGCCTAACTGGAAGATAGAGGCTCAAGGATGACCATTTATCAACCTCCTTGAGGTTCTTTAGCCTGCTATTGGGGATAGGACCCAATGACAGAGGACTGCCATTTTAATTGGTCATCTGAGTCATTATGTATCTGCCTGTAAATGGGTTTTAACACACGTCCTCTGAGTTCCTAGACACGTGTATTACCCGCTAGGTCACAGTGGCAGATAAAAAGACAAAACTTCAAGACAAAACTTCATAATAGAAATAAGTTTGGAAACTTGATCCACACTAGATCAACCTTTTGTAAAACCCATTTGCTCATCAAATGATTCAAATATTTCTCAATACAAGAATTCAAAATGCTTCTATAAAGCACTAGACAACTAACTGACTGCATTGATTGATATTGTATAAAATCATAACACAAGTGTGTTTCAGTAGTTAATTAGATATAGTTCTTATCATCCACTGACTTTAGAAAAATGGAATATTTAGAAAAATTCCATCTTCATCATCTGCAATGTCAATGTTTAAATCGATGTTTTCATTAGTACTACAACTCATTGATATTTCAGGATGGTTGTGTATTTTAAAAATGTTTTAAGGAAATCATCATCTAAACATACTGGCAGTGTTTGGGGTGTAAAGTCTTGAGAATTCTAATTTCCAAAGATTCAATACCTCCAACAAATCACTGGTTTAAAGCACCATCTTTATAAATGGACAAGCTAATGTAACGATTTTTAAAATGAGATTTTTATGCCAGAAATGTTTACAGCCATTAGTGTTTATGAACTGCAGTTTTGAACAAACAAGTTGTTGTACCCTCCCACCCCACCCCTCCCCTTCTTAAAACCAGTCTGTTAAAATAGTTCTTTTTGAGAAACTAAAGTAATTTCTTAAGAAAGATTTGCTTGTCCTGTACCTCTACATGTAAATAATGATTTTATTTTATGGCTATGTTCCTACAGGGACATGTCATCATCTGTGTTTGTTTTCTTTTTGTCTCCTTCTGGACTTTAGCATCAAAGTTTTGTAATCAAGGAATCTCACTTCAACTAAAAAGTTGTTGCATCTGAGTCATTCTGATTGATGACCCAGTTTTGATAGTAGTCTTCAGTAAGTTTTCAAATAGAACTTTCTCACTGAACGCTATTGTATTCCTAAAGTCATTTGGTACAATACAAGTTGTGGTTTCTAACACCTGGTTGGTTTACGTAAATAAATACTTAAATATGCCCCCCCATCCCCCGTAAATTTTCCTCCACTTGAAACTTAGAAGTGGCTGGAAATAATGTATGCATTACTGGACATACCATCTCCATAAAGCAATCTTTGAAAGTTTTATGTTGTCTCGAGGTTTTCCACTGCAAAACAGTATTTTGCATGAAATAAAATGCGTTAAACCAATGATATGTATTAGTGCAGTGGAGTGGAAATAAAGTGTCATATGACACAGAAAACCATTCTGGTCTTTAGGTAAACTAGACTAAGGTTGGTCGAAGCTAAGCCCTGTTTTGTGAAAACCATTTAAGCCCAAGACTTAACCAAGGCTCAGATTTAAGTCCCTGACTTAGCACAACTTTAGCTGAGTCTGAGAACCTTTGTGAAACGGGCCCCAGGGGTTTGGTGTGAATACTTGAACGGTTTGTGTTGTCCTCAAATTATGTTGACAACATGTCTCTTTGCTTTGAAATGGTAGAATTCAGTAGAAGTATTGAATGGTCTGGTGATTTTTGTGCTTGAAAAGAGACCACCCGTATATGATATTATGGTTATAGAAAAGTAGTTCACTAAGATATGGCTGAAAGACTGAAATCTTTACACAGAAATAAATTCTGTTGGTGTATTATAAAATACTTAACAATAGATTTACAGATTGAAATGTATACATTTATAATTATTCAGCTCAGGCGAGCTCAGGTATAAGCCTGCAATTGAGTGAACACATCTTAATATCTTTTAGAAAAGCTTTAAATGCCTCACAGTATGTATTCTCACAGATTTCTACACTTTTCCTGGTACAGATGTTATTAACACCATTTCATTTTTAAAGTCACTTTCATTTCCAATGTGACAGTTAACATGATCAGAGTTTGTTTATTTGTGGTTTTACGTCGCTTTCTATTTATTTATTTGTGGTTTTACGTCGCTTTCAACACTGTACAGGTCATATCACCACGGGTAGTTGGAAGGGCAGAGGAAACCAGTACATACAGTTGGTCAAGATTCTGTACTGGAAACTGCCAACCAACGGCAAGCAACTACCAGCTTTCCCACTTGAGGGCATGCCGGGAACCGAAACCCGACCTCAGAGGTGTTGAAAGCGATGTAAAACCCCAAATAAATAAATAAAAATCAACATTGTACAGGTCATATCACGACAGGTAGTTTTATGGGCAGAGGAAACCAGTACATACAGTTGGTCAAGGCTCTGTACTGTAAACTGCTGACCATTGGTGAGACCAGCTTTCCCACATATGGTTTGGGGTTTGAACCGCCGACCTCAGAGGTGGGAGGCGAGTGTGTTACCACTGTGCCACTGTGGCACCTGTGTTTGCTTACAAAGATAAATTGACAAGTAACTAACATGCAAGTAAAATCAAGGACAATTCTGTGTTTTATTGGTCAATTGATCAATCATAATATCACAACGGACTTGTCAATCCAGGTAGCTTTACATATGGCAAATATTCCTGCAAATACCTATACCCTCAAGACTTTCGTAGTATGTCAGGCTTTGGTTTTCCCGTTGTTACCATACCATACATACCTTTTCATAAAAAATCAATGTCTCTGTTTTTGAAATGTATCAAGGTCCTCAGTGACCTAGTGGTTAGAAAGTTTGCTATCTAATCACAGGATGTCACCTCTGTGTGGGTTTGAATCCCACAAGAGACAATGCGGAGGAACCTGTTCCAATATGACCCTGGCTGTTGAACATAAACATATATGGAGCATAAAACCCCAACTTTGACTTTAAAATGTATTAATATTCAACTTACTTACTACAGTTTCTCGTAAACCACAGTGTACCCATTTGAAGTCATAAGTTTAAATCTTATTCCAGGCTATGTCATTTTGTGATACAAGCCCCTGTGGAGGAATCTGACACTTCCAGAACAGTATTTTTGCTTGCTCTGGCCTCAGCAAATAGCAAATGTGAAATCCACGCATGCACAGCCAGTAAGATTTCTACCTGGGTCAATAGGAGAAGGCCAAACTCTTCACCTCATCTGACGTTAAGGTCAAATGTCAGTTAGCCAATGAAGGAATCCATAGTCTTTCTTCAGTGATTATTCCTGCTTTCCTTAATACCATTCTGGATGGATACTAGTACTTGCAACAGATACCCAGGTACCCAAGTACTTGACTGTTATAAATAGCCTTCTGTTTCTGAAATCGTAGACCTGAGTACCCACACACAAGCAAGACAAAATAGCCATAGATATAAAACTGTGTAACTGAAAATGTATTTCCACTCTCCACCATGCACTGTATGTGATCTGTATACCGGGACATACAGATCAGGTAATATTATGAATATTGCCTGGCACCCCTTAGTTATCATGGATAATTTGTGTAATAAATACATTATCAAGTTTAGATTATTTGCAAATATTTCATTAATTATACAAGCTACAGATATGTTATGTAGAAGGCTTATCAGTTTGTGGGTCTAATGTTGGCGAATCTTTCATTTTGAACCTCAATAACACATACAGCATCTCATAGAGTTTTAGTGTTAACAGCTCAAAATAATAGGTTTGTTTTTCCTTTATCACTGGGTCAGATACTATTTCACCAATATTTACAGAAATATTAACAATGTTATGTTATTTGTCTCTGATTGCTAAAAATCCTTCATTTAGTTCATGGGTCTATTTTATCTTAAGCTTTTGAAGTTTACCATATACGGTAAGGTTATCTGTGACACTCATATTATACAATCCCACATGCAAATCCCTCCCTGTATAATATCAGAAGAAAACTACACGCAGAATCACACATAAACATTATACAATCATTCTCATTCACCTTGAGAGTCTTTCAGTCTTTCATAAGCCAAGCTAATTGTATTCAAGATCTGTCACCTAGTACAAATGACTAGAATTTCTGAGGCTAGAGAGGGAACATGACTGAGTCTCTGTAATTGAATAAAATTAATGTAGTGTTATGTGTGTTTGGATTTCCACTTTGAACATTGCAACAAACAGTACTTTATGTTCCACAAGTAAAACATGGCGAGACGGCAATCTACACTTGAAGTTTGCAACAATAGGCACAAGTAACACTACATTTAACAGTAGAAATCTACACAAAGGGTAACGTTAAAGATAATTGACCCAGTAAGTCACAGTCATATTTTACAACATCGACAAATAAACTGATCGCACGGTTATGAGCAATTTGAAACAGATTCTGCAAATATCTGGGGAAATCATATTATGTGAAATGGTCAAGGCATAACAGACCTATTAGTTTGATCTATTATAATTAAAAATATATGAAAACATGATGTATGTGTTCTCATTCCAGGCTATGTCATTTTGTGATACAAGCCCCTGTGAAGGAATCTGACACTTCCAGAACAGTATTTTTGCTTGCTCTGGCCTCAGCAAATAGCAAATGTGAAATCCACGCATGCACAGCCAGTAAGATTTCTACCTGGGTCAATAGGAGAAGGCCAAACTCTTCACCTCATCTGACGTTAAGGTCAAATGTCAGTTAGCCAATGAAGGAATCCATAGTCTTTCTTCAGTGATTATTCCTGCTTTCCTTAATACCATTCTGGATGGATACTAGTACTCGCAACAGATACCCAGGTACCCGAGTACTTGACTGTTATAAATAGCCTTCTGTTTCTGAAATCGTAGACCTGAGTACCCACACACAAGCAAGACAAAATAGCCATAGATATAAAACTGTGTAACTGAAAATGTATTTCCACTCTCCACCATGCACTGTATGTGATTTGTATACCGGGACATACAGATCAGGTAATATTATGAATATTGCCTGGCACCCCTTAGTTATCATGGATAATTTGTGTAATAAATACATTATCAAGTTTAGATTATTTGCAAATATTTCATTAATTATACAAGCTACAAATATGTTATGTAGAAGGCTTATCAGTTTGTGGGTCTAATGTTGGCGAATCTTTCATTTTGAACCTCAATAACACATACAGCATCTCATAGAGTTTTAGTGTTAACAGCTCAAAATAATAGGTTTGTTTTCCCTTTATCACTGGGTCAGATACTATTTCACCAATATTTACAGAAATATTAACAATGTTATGTTATTTGTCTCTGATTGCTAAAAATCCTTCATTTAGTTTATGGGTCTATTTTATCTTAAGCTTTTGAAGTTTACCATATACGGTAAGGTTATCTGTGACACTCATATTATACAATCCCACATGCAAATCCCTCCCTGTATAATATCAGAAGAAAACTACATGCAGAATCACACATAAACATTATACAATCATTCTCATTCACCTTGAGAGTCTTTCAGTCTTTCATAAGCCAAGCTAATTGTATTCAAGATCTGTCACCTAGTACAAATGTCTAGAATTTCTAAGGCTAGAGAGGGAACATGACTGAGTCTCTGTAATTGAATAAAATTAATGTAGTGTTATGTGTGTTTGGATTTCCACTTTGAACATTGCAACAAACAGTACTTTATGTTCCACAAGTAAAACATGGCGAGACGGCAATCTACACTTGAAGTTTGCAACAATAGGCACAAGTAACACTACATTTAACAGTAGAAATCTACACAAAGGGTAACGTTAAAGATAATTGACCCAGTAAGTCACAGTCATATTTTACAACATCGACAAATAAACTGATCGCACGGTTATGAGCAATTTGAAACAGATTCTGCAAATATCTGGGGAAATCATATTATGTGAAATGGTCAAGGCATAACAGACCTATTAGTTTGATCTATTATAATTAAAAATATATGAAAACATGATGTATGTGTTATCAGAGTTTAAAGTCCAATTTTCAGCACAATTAGACCCTAGACTAGTTAACTGATCAAAGTTCTATTATGATCTCAGATACTGTCTGGATAGAAACACTTACAGAGGAATAGGAGTTTCCTCTTCATATAATTTAAAAGAGGGCATATGTCAGATATCAGTCCTGCCACCATTGCTAAACGCGTTGTCTCTAATGCTAAATACCATCTGATCTGTACTCCAAGAAATTACAGCAGGACACAAACCTGCGCAGGTACTGCGACCACCTCTTCTTGTACGTATTGCAAGCTACACACAATCCTGCCCCACTCAAGGTACTGCTCCCACCTCTTCATGTCTAATACGCTGCACACAAACCTGGATCACTCAAGGTGCTGCTCCCACCTCTTCTAGTAGGTCTTGCAAGCTGCACACAAACCTAGAGCACTCAAGGTGCTGCTCCCACCTCTTCTTGTAGGTCTTGCATGCTGCACACAAACCTGAATCACACAAGGTACTGCTCCCACCTCTTCGTGTAAGTCTTGCAAGCTACACACAAACCTGAATCACTCAAGGTACTGCTCCCACCTCTTCTTGTAGGTATTGCATGTTGCACACAAACCTAGAGCACTCAAGGTAATGCTCCCACCTCTTCTGGTAGGTCTTGCATACTGCACACAAACCTGGATCACTCAAGGTACTGCTCTCACCTCTTCTTGTAGGTATTGCATGCTGCACACAAACCTGCAGCACTCAAGGTACTGCTCCCACCTCTTCTTGTACGTATTGCAAGCTACACACAATCCTGCAGCACTCAAGGTACTGCTCCCACCTCTTCATGTCTAATATGCTGCACACAAACCTGGATCACTCAAGGTACTGCTCCCACCTCTTCGTGTACGTATTGCAAGCTACACACAAACCTGCAGCACTCAAGGTGCTGCTCTCACCTCGTCTTGTAGGTTTTGTATGCTGCACACAAACCTGCAGCACTCAAGGTACTGCTCCCACCTCTTCTTGTAGGTCTTGTATGCTGCACACAAACCTGAATCACTCAAGATGCTGCTCCCACCTCTTCTGGTAGGTCTGGCATGCTGCACACAAACCTGAATCACTCAAGGTGCTGCTCTCACCTCTTCTTGTAGGTTTTGCAAGCTACACACACACCTGCAGCAATAAAGGTACTGCTCCCACCTCTTCTTGTAGGTCTTGCATGCTACACACAAACCTGAATCACCCAAGGTGCTGCTCCCACCTCTTCTTGTAGGTCTTGCAAGCTGCACACAAACCTAGAGCACTCAAGGTGCTGCTCCCACCTCTTCTTGTGGGTCTTGCATGCTGAACACAAACCTGAATCACACAAGGTACTGCTCCCACCTCTTCGTGTAAGTCTTGCAAGCTACACACAAACCTGAATCACTCAAGGTACTGTTCCCACCTCTTCTTGTAGGTCGGCAAGCTGCACACCTAGATTATCCACAAACTTTAGGGCTACCATCTATGGGAGCCTATATCTTCAAATAAGGGCATAGTCATCATACATCTCTAGTAGATTCAAGGAGTCTTGAAATACCCTCTTTCTCCTAATTGCTCCTTAAATCAATAACAACTGAAGTGCCATCACATTCAATTCATATACACTTCTCAAAAGAATAGACTCACAGAAAACACACAAACTATCCATAATTTACTAAACATGACCTGGGGTCCAATGAATTAGAACACAGAAAAAGTAGGCAGCATTTACCACAAATGATAGGGTCTACTAAATTTAGTAGTGAACTAATTGAACAAATTTGTATAACGCATGCCTTTGTGAAACCCCAAATCTAGTATGGTTCTACATTTATAAGACTACTACATATTTAGAAGCCTACTCATTACTGACAAGCCTATTGGTAATTAAGGCTCTGTCAGATATTTAATATAATATTATCTTAGTGAAACAGATAGTAAAAACTTATTAGACTACCAACAGTTAGCAGCCTACTGGTGGATTAACGCAAGTCCAGAGTATGTGAAGAACTATGAATACTAAAATTACTTCGGAGACATATTATTTTCAAACTACAGTGTGTGCCATGTTGACATTTTAGAATGCTAATTCAAAAGACATTGACAATGGTGTTTCAGCAATTCATATCAAGTGGTGCAGCCTGTGTCACACTTCAGTCTATAATTATATAACCTTAGTCAAGGGTGATACAGTCCAAATACCTTTTTGTGTGTGTTCTGAATGCTTGAAACAGTAATGTATAACCCTTCTCAGGAGTAACTCTATTTCAGCCAGTTTAGTCATAAGTCACTAAATATATGAAAGTCAAGAATATCAATTGGAAACTAATAATACTTAATACCTTTCACCTTTCAGAAAAGGGATGTAAAAAACATGAATTAAAATACTAAATTGAATCCCATTCAGTTTTCGAAACTCATGTTATAAACTCTACATTTCTATTGCCTCAATACTGCTAAGTGTGTAAGTTGCACTTTCTGCCAGTATTTAATGCCCCTGTTCCACCACATGACTAAGGCTCCCGATTAAGGTATTTTGGGGATCTGTTTTCTAAAAATGTGGAGTCCCAGACAATCTGCTTGAGTCTGTTCGGATCTGTTGGGGTCTGTTTAAAAATCAAACATGTTTGATATTTTTCACGACTGTAACCGATCTTCATTTGCCCCTACCCACAAATATTCCAGTCTCAGACTTCCTGAGATCTCCTCAGACCTAAATTTACACAATCTTAGGTTGTCTGAGACTTCCTGGGACTCTTAATGCCAGGTCGGCTTTGTATTAGTCCCAGGAGTTCTGTACGTAATGCCAGATCTATCCCCGACCCCCTATGCAAAACAAAAACAAAAATCGGCCATAGCTGTCTAAGGAAATCTGTTATTAGTCCCAGGAAGTCTGAGGCAGTCTCAGACCAGTCTGAGACCCTGTGGGTATGTCCCAGGCAGGATCGGTGTTGAATCCTATCACAATCGTGGTTTGATCGCCTCTTAGTCGAGGAATGATCATGAGTTATCTGAGGAAGTCTGAGGCTTCCTGGGGATGATCTGGGTTTGATCCCAGACCTGGATCAGGATTCCATTGCCCCACCCATTATTCATGTTTTTTCACCGACTCTCAAGGATTAAGGGTCCCAGGAAGAATCGGGGCTTAATCCTTTGGTGGAACAGGGGCATAAACCTCTTTACAGTACAGTTTCTTTGTAAAGTTGTACATTACTGTTATAAGTACTTTGTACCAGTTGTTTTGAATATTAATACTGTATGACCTTAACAATTGTAAAATATACAGGTGGCAACCTTGGGTTGGTGACAGTCTTGAGTAGCTGAGACAAAATATGATTTTTAAACAAACCCCGGATCTTTACCTATCTGTGTTTGTCAATATATTCCCCTTCTATGAACCATTTCAACTGACTAGTAGTCTCAGCATATGAAGTCTTCTGTGTCTGGGTGGCCAGTTATTTTTACTGGCATGTATCCGGATACCCTATGCAGGCGTTGTGCTCTTATTTAGACATCCAATTGAAGGTGAATCTATCTTGAGGGTTTATCAACCAAACACATTACTTTCAAGGTTCCCAGTAAAAGTAGTTCACAAGCATTTGAGTAACTGTTTAAGTGTAGCAAACTTTGGAGGCTTAGTCTACTTAAATTCACAAAATATAATACTTACAAGTTGAGTTTTGTTTTTGCCTATATCTTATAAATGAAATACAATATTAAAATAAATTGCTCTTGTTGTTTCTAAACTTCTAACACAAATATATGAACAACATATACGAGAGACAAAAAAATGTGGACAATTTTTGGTCCCCTTCGGTATATTTGCCCTCTATTCGTGGTGACACATTGAGCATGTAAAATGAAACAGACAAGAATTTTTCTACACACTGCTCCAAAGACAAATGTCTCACCACACGTTTTGAGTTATTTCAGTTTTAATTAAATAAAAGTTTTAATCTGTAAAATCGGAAAAAATAATAATAAGATAACATGATTACTTCTGTCGAGGAGGTTATGTAATTGGCAGAATGTGTCTCTTTGTCTGTTTACAAAATAACTCAAATATTTATGGATGGATTTAGAGGAAATATTGAGGAAATGTTGACAATGACACAAGGAACAGATGATAAAATATTGGTGGAGAGCCTGATCACCATCTGAATCCATATATTTTAAAGGACTTTTTATCATTGCACTCATTATGCCCCTTTCACACTACAGGTGTGATCGGTCAGAAATTTTCTCGGTGGCGGAACCGCATACAGGTTGCCCCATTTCATCTGAGTTGTTCACACTACAGACAGACAGCCACTGATTGGACACGGTTTTTTAACCGTCAATAACAGTAGGAAGACAGTAGTACAAACATTGGTCACTGAGAAGCAACCTCAACTCACCCTCGATAGCCGTGTGATGAACACATGGTGAAACGACCAAAAACTTAACTGCCCTTAAGTCACCATATTACACTGAAAGATGACCAGATCACAACCTTATGTACACCGTAGACCACACCTTTGGTTACCATAGCTAGAAATTCTTCCACGCATGTGCGAAATCGTCAGGGTACCCATGGTCACCCATGGTACCAAAAACAGAGGCAGAAATTTTAAACAGCTTAAAACTTCCATAGGAATCACAAGGTAATGGACAGTTCACCACCACTGACTCGCAAGGTTGCATATGGATGTTTATTTATTTATTTGGGGTTTTACGTCGCTTTCAACACTGTACAGGTCACACACCGACGGCTAGTTGGAAGGACAGAGGAAACCAGTACATACAGTTCGTCAGGGTTCTGTACTGTAAACTGCCGATCAATGGCAAGCAACTACCAGCTTTCCCACTTGAGGCCGTGACTGGAACTGAACCCTGGCCTCAGAGGTGGGAGGCGAGTGTTACCACCCTGCCACCGTGACCCCTTATATGGATGTCAGATGGTGATGTAAGGACAGGGACAATTCACCAAACGGGTGTTACCCTGTGTGATACCACCTGCAGTGAGAAAGAAATATTGAAAGTGTAGAGCTTTGGCGGAGGTATACTCCCAAGTACTCTTGTCTGGAGGATGGACTGAACATATTCAATTTAAACAACTTTGTCCCTATCCTTAAAATAACTTGGTTGAGCCTGCTCTAACACAATTCAACAACTTTAATTGGCAACTATGACATGTAATTTTACTAGGATTACAATACTCTAAAATAATAGGTAGAAAAAAAGGAGACAAGACATCTTGGAACCACAGTTAAAATGATTGGAATACTGTCGAGAAATTTTCAGGAAACGTCCACAAAGGTACTTATAACAAATGAATTGAGTTGGTCATCCTGTTCACTGTCTGGATCTAGGATTTTTAAAAGTATTTTAATCATTACACTCATAAACAATATTGAGGCCGGGGTTTGATTCCTGGCACGGCCTCAAGTGGGAAAGCTGGTAGTTGCTTGCCGTCGGTCAGCAGTTTACAGTACAGAACCCTGACGAACTGTATGTACCGGTTTCCTCTACCCTTCCAACTACCCATCGTGATATGACCTGTACAGTGTTGAAAGCGACGTAAAACCCCAAGTAAAATAAATAAAATCATAAACAATATTGAAGGTGTTGGGCCTTGGCGGAGATATAGGCTCTCTGAGTGCTCCTGTATTGTTTCACTATTTTTGTCAGACACTGCTGGTTTTAATTTCAAAGTCAGTCATACAATTTCACTTTGTTGTGTTTTTGGAGCTTTGTGTATTCATTGTGTGTTACATTATCAATCTGTTACATCGGGCAGAATAAGTATGCATTGAGTGGCAGATTTTTATTTACAATTGGTGTGACTTATGGGGGAACCAAGGAGATGTAGTATTATTTAAGCTCCCAAGCCTCTTTCTATCCGAGAAGACAAGCTCTCAAGGTGCCATACAGGCAGCCTTTGGAATAAATTCACTGTCCAGAGTATGGTAGATACTGTGTACACTTATAAGAACAAGAAGCCACATACATTACACAACCGTACAATTTTATGTAACAAGATGTACCATGTTATATCTATGGCTTTTTGCACACATTTTTGGTTTTAATTTACCTACTGTATATGGTCATGGAAATAAAACGTCTGTGTTGACATTGTAAGAAAACTGCCATTGTGATACCATAAACCTGTAAATTATCTCCTAAAAATCTTCATATATTCACTTATATGTATATACTCTAGGTGAACTTTTACTATCAATTACTAATGAAATAGGGTGATTCTGGATAAACAAAAGAGTTGTTAAAAGATTTATTTATTTGGGGTTTTATGCCACTTTAAAAACTATACAGGTCCTATCATGACGGGAAGTTTTGTCCATGGAGGAAATCGGTATGTACAGTTGGTCAAGGTTCTGTACAGTAAACTGTCTACCATCGGTAATCAACTACCAACTTTCCCATATAAGGTTCAGGGCTTGAACCGCTGACCTAAGAGATGGGAGGTGAGTGTGTTACCACTGCACCACCGTGGTCCCTTAGAGTTGTCAAAAGAAGAAGTTAAGATTACCTAAAGAGTCAAACTATCACAGATGACTACAGTTGTAGATTGACACAATTTACATGTTGCAGTTGAAGGTAACGATAAAAAAACATAGCTTACACGTTGCCTTAAATAACTGTAGCCTTAAATTACCAACAACAATTACACTGAGGTAAGGTCTCCCTAAGTATAATTTACGTTTCATGTACAATTTACAAAATTAAACATGAGACACTTTTAGATAGCATAGATAAGTGTGCAATGTATGAATGTCATCAAACCATTATCTTTTTTGTGATTATAGGAAAAGCAACAAGCTCCAACTAGATGGAAGCAGGTGACCTTAAAAGCCCCTGCTGAAGGAGAAAAGACCTTTTGAGGGGCATTTTCACTTTGAACCAGGTATCTTCAGACACAACACTTCAGGGAGCTCATAGCATAGGACTACAGTTTCTTTGATCTATGATGAGATAGAGGCAGGAGCGATACAAAGACCAACTCTTTGTTCTTTGTAAGGTCCGAGGTCCTATCCAGATAGTAGCGTAGAGCTCTAACTGGGCAGAGGGACCTGCCAGACTTGAGTGATTTATCCAGAGTTGGGGTCAGGGCAGGAATAACCACTGGAACCACACACTCTGGGCCCTCTTTTGCAGCTGATTCTTTGCAAGCAAGCAGGGTGAGGAGTAGAGAGACACATTGGACCAGTCTGTCTGGTGTCTGATGTCTTTGTAGAGCCAAGCATGGATCTCACTCCTGGGTTTTCCAGAACCCAGAGCTAAGAGGAATACTGTCTGAAGGTCAGGTGCTTCAAAGGAAGCCTCTTTAAGGGGTTCAAGAGGAGCTTTTGTAGGCGGGTGAAGTACAAGAGAAAGGTTCCAAAAGGGAATGCCTCTGCAATCCTTAGGACTGTCTCTGTGGAAACTTTCCAGGAGACGAGTGAGATTTTCGTCTTTGCTGACATTAATGGGCAAATTTCTCAGTTTGTTTGCTATGGCTGATCTGTACCCATCGATAATACTTGGCTGGAACTTCCTTTGCTGGAACAGGTACAGAAAGAAGTCAGATATGGATTTGAAAGTTGGTGGCCTAAAGTCCACCTGATTGCTGTGCCACCATTTTGTAAAAATGGTCCACTTTGCTTCATAGATTGATCTGGTTGAGCCTTTTTGAGAAGCCTTAATTTGTGCTGCCACTGCCTCAGACAAGCCCTGCTCCTTGATCACTGAGACTCTAGGAGCCAGGCATGGAAATCTAGGTTTGACAGATTACTCTGTGGAATTTGGCTGAAGAGTTGAGTCAGTAGATTGGGGAGGTTGGGCAGGCACAGTGGGATTTGACTTGACCAGATCCCATAACCAGGGCATGTTGGGCCAACCAGGAGCAATTAGAATGTTTCTTCTGCACGGGTTGTCGCTTAGCTTCGACACCACTTTGCCCAGAATGACTACTTGTGTGAAGGAATAGGGATCCAGATATTCTCAAGGCAGACTGAGTGCATCCACTGCCCAGGCTAGTGAGTCTGGAACTGGTGACACAAACTGAAGTAACTTGTTGTTGAACCATGTCGCAAAAAGGTCTGCTTGAGGTTGATGCATATCAACTGGAAGACCTCTGGCAGAAGAGACCACTCTGTTTGAATGACCTGGCCTACTCTGGATAGTTTGTCTGCTACCACATTCAGCCAGCCTGGAGTGTGTCGGGCCTTGAGAGTTACCTGTTTCCTCGAGCAACATGCCAGGATTCTCCAAAGAAGGACACACAATAAGCCACCACGTGAACTGTGGTGTGTCTGTGGCTGTAAGTACTTTCTTGATTGCACAGAGGTCTTGAAACTCTTTTAAGGCCAAAAAGATCGCCCTGTACTGGACCTGCTAAACCCTGCTGCCTGGTTGCAAATAAAGGTTGAGTCCCTGTCCAACCTCTCCCATCTTCTCAGGGTATATAGGCTGTTGAGCCAAAAGATAGGGACTGTCTAGCAATTCTGGGAAAAGAGGTATTGAGTTTTTTCTAGTCCAGGCCAGTAATTAACTTTTTACCAGGGAAAGTCTCTCTTTTCCCAATACACATCATACCACTTCTGAGTATAAGGAACCTTGTTAAACTGGTACCTGGACAGTCCACTGGGACCACTGGTATTAAAACTACGTGTGGCGTAGCCTTCTGTCAGAATCAGGTTCAGCTTTTCCATTTCCTGGCAGAGCCAGTCATCTGATGGAAGTTTCACTGATATGCTAACAGGTGGCTGGGTCCTGGGACCAGCATAGAGGTTATCACCTTGGGAAGAGACTAAACTGTTAAATTCCAGTACTTGGTACCACCCCACGAAAGACCTCTTGGTCAGAGACCTCACCTTCTTCTTCCATAGGGTGAACAGGAGAGGTGGGGTGGGTCTGTTGTTCAAAGTCAGAGTCGGGTCCTGTTGCACAGCAGCAACTGAGGTAGTGGATAGGACAGCAACCTGTATAAAACCGTTTGACCAGTAGGCTTCTGGAAGGTCTTTGCAAAAGCATGACGTCTTATCTGGAGAATCTCTCAGACCACTTCAAGTCCAGTGCCTTAATATCTTCACTGGTGGTGCTGGCAGAACTGTACAACTTGGAAGATGCTTTCTTCTTAACAGGTTCTCTAGTAGAGTTCTTTCTTCTTGCTAGTGGTTGCCTTATCCGAAGTCTTGCTACTTTCGACCTGTCCTAGAATCTGGACATAGCCAGGATGCACTAGGGAGGGAGATGGATTGGCCGCGTTTGTAGATTCTGATCACTTCCACTGTTTTTTTTCTTATTCTTAACATAATTCACCATCGACTTACCACTTTCCTTGGTTTTCCTGGTAGCATTATCCTTAATAATTAGAAATTGAGTGTATCATACGGCACGTGTAAACCCTTAAAGTCTAACATGGAAGACATATGTAATCATGCAGAGCACTTACTATAGAAGCAATCCAAATGCAGGTGTCCTGGACATAATTCAAGTCACACTATAACCAAGACCTTGACTTGTGCAGATCACACATGTCTCCCTCAAGTGTAACTCAAGCTTCTTGTAAATTGCCCTTGAGACATACATACGTGCATAGGCATACTGCAAGCATGCAGAAAATAGTTTGTCAATTTTACTATGGGGTCTTTGTGATCTCGAACTTCTATTATGAAATTACACATGTAGCTTCAGTGTCCCTTGCAAATTAGTCCATTTTTGGCCATACCCAGGATCTATCTGCATCTACGATGGGATGAAAGAGAGGCTTACTAACAAACAACAGACCTTAGGATTGCTGCAGTGAACTATAAGCTATAAGTCAGTTAGCTATGATGCTATTGTGCACTTGATTTCACTTGACACTCACAAGTATTCTATTTTTTGAGATTTTAATAGCAGAATGTCTTATTTAAGAGAACTGCAGTGTCAGTGCTAGTTTATCTCTGGACTGAAAGCAGTTTGATACCTCTCTAATTGTTGCAACCACTTTGGTCTCCTTTTTTCTTAATTTGATTTTTATGCCTTTAGCCCAGTCCTCGGGTATAGCTTCATCTCTCCAGATAAGCTGAAACAGGCTGTGAAAAACTGTTGTTGTTGTCTCTATGTCAACTTTCAGAACTTCCATTGTGATTTTATCAACACCTGGGGACGTTTCTCTTTTTTTAGTTGTTTAGAGCACTTTTTATTTCATCCACGGAGATTTCTTCAAGATTCATGCCCTTGCCCATATGTTGTGCCAGAAATTTCCTATGTCGCTGTGTATGTTAAGGATTTCTTTGAAGTGTTTTGTCCACCTGTCCATTTGTTGCCTTTCTGTTGTTAGTCTTTTTCCTCTTTGTGACTTAATTGGTCTTTCATGTTAAGTCCTTGCTAGTTAGTTTTGTTATCCTATATAGTGTTGCTATTTGTCTACAGTTTGCAGCCTCTTTAGCTTCTGTTGCCAGCTTTTTGTGGTAAATTTTTGTGATCTATTCTCGCAGACTTGTGTGATAGCAAATCTGTTCCTCAGTTCTATTTCGAACTTTTCGTTAACATCTTTCTTCTGAAGCTCATCAATGCTTATTTTTATCTTATCATTTCTGGCCTCCTTTTGTGCTTTCAGTTTAAGTTGTACCTTAGCAACAAGTAGATGATGATATGGTCAATTGGATTCTTGACTTTTCTATTTGGAGAATTCCATGTTACCGTGGTTTGCTTATTTAGTTTTATCTTGGTTTCTGCAGCTCTAAAGTTATTCACATGGTGGGGAAGCTGCCCCGACACAAAACCCTCCTCCTTTCCCATCCTGGACTTGGAACAAGGCAATGGTAGACTACTTCCAGTGCCCAGTAAAATATCTAGTATAATATGGCGTCTTAGCCATTCAAGTTACAAAATAAAACTGAGGGAACCACAAAACAGCGGGAAAATTAATTAGTTAATTAGGTCAGAGGTTACAAATGTGAGTCACAAGAAAAAAGCCACTGAAATGGGTGGCACCCAAGATGTCACCCAACCATTCTTCAAAATATATTAACATTAAAAATCGTTGAATTATAGTTTTTTTTCTGTGTAGCCGACTATATCAAATACAAGTCTTGTACATTCTGTTATGCTTCTGCCAGATATACACCAGATTGGTTTGGTGAAATAATCTCTGGAGAAATCTTAGCTGGGTGATTATTATTATTATTATGTATTTATACTCAGCGCAATATCTCCATATACTTCAGGACTCAAAGCGCTATTTAACCAATCCCACTGTACAGGTACAGCCCCAACTCACAAGTAACTGACATTCCCCTAACTGGAAGATAGAGGCTCAAGGATGACTATTTATCAACGTCCTTGAGGTTCTTTAACCTGCCACTGGGGATAGGACCCAATGACAGAGGACCGCCATTTTAAGTGGTCATCCGAGCCACTATGTATCTGCCTGTACCTGGGATTGAACCCAAGTCCTCTGAGTTCCTAGACAAGTGTGTTACCCGCTAGGTCACAGTGAGCCACATAGTTTGAGAAAAAGCATGGTTTGTTGTAGAAAGTGTTTTTATTGCCCGTCCTGTTATTATATGGAAGATAAAGACAGAAGGAATGATGATTATTTCTTTATTCGTGCAAATACAGTATTGTACAATGTACTATGTACCACACTTGGGTTTTATTCTTTTAAGTACAACTTTGGGCTCTGTCTCCTTTTTATGGCCCTATTCAACAATATCTCTATCAGTCTGACTGACCCTTCCTTTATGCTGTACCTTGTATAAGTCATGGTAGAAAGTCAAATCTAGTACAATTTAAACTTCTTCTGATAGGAAGTCTTAGAAAAGTTTTTACAAAGCTAAAGTTGGAATATCTATTATTTTTATGTAGCTGTATTAGAGCCAACTTACGAATGAGTGGACACATAACAAGGACCTATAATATTGAATTACTTAAAGATAGAGTCACACATATGTAAATATTTTAAACTTTCATTAAATATTTAAATCTCTTCAATATTATGTCTTTTTATATTGACTTCTGTACCAGATATTTTCAATGGTATTCTGACCATTTTCATTTTATAGAATTTGAGTTTCTACTAAATATCCAAGTTTAACATTCTGACATAATTGAACTTTCTATCAGGACTAATATTGGGATGTTATATTTTATATGTGCCAATCTCTAGTTACTGTATATAACAACACAAGGGACATTTCCCTTATAACATCGGATGTATAACACTTAGCAACAATATGGACATGTTTGAACCCATAAAGAGCAAGAATTACAGACTTGAAGTCTAACTATTCAGCTTAAATAATCCATTAATCCCAAACTTGAGCTTTATTATTCACATTGTTTTTCTCATTTATTGATGAACTCACCAGTACTTAACTGTTCAGCAGTCACACATATATGTGATCATAATTTTGATCATGCTGGTTCTATAAAAGTTATACACTGTATATACAGAATATACATTGAACTGTTAATTATAAACAATTAATGTGTTTAATATCCAGTTGCTGTTTGTGTTTACTGAAACAGATGTTTTTGTTTTTATTTTATTCATGTGTAATTGTGTAAAGTAGTTATGAAATGCTATATATTATTAATTTGTGTAATAAATGTGAAAATGGAGTCTGAAATGGAGTGTACAGTCACAATAAGACAAATACTTTTGTGCATGATAATTTAGTTTTTCTACATGGTTTAGCCAGTTTCATGAATTGGACAACTCTACTTTGCCCATTTTATGAATAGAAAGCAAACTAGATAAATTGCAAACTGAGTGAACTAGGAAAATCAGTTCTCTATTTTGTAAAATCGGCTAATTTTTTGCCTATTTTATAAAATCAGCAATTTCATGGATTGGTCGTAATATGTGCACGAATACCTTATCTCAAATTGACACCAAATTGAAGTCATGCTTATCTTGTAAGACACTGGATAATTATTAAAATCATACATGCTACAATTATCAAACTTCTTGAAATACATATACATCATAAAATGATGACTTTTCTTATTCTATTATTGGTATTATTTCACTGCCTAATGTAATGTATTTGTCACCCTTTGATACTTTCATGTTTTTAATAATCCTTGCCCAATTATGGCACATTATGAAATGGTTTATGCAGTTAAACATATAATTTATTCAAGGAATACTATTTTCACCGGTACTTATATTTCTTTAGTGACATGCAAATAATAGTACAATATTTAATTTTATAGGGCAATATGCTGTAGACATGGACTGCCTTCGATGATTATTGGCCTGACACATCCATGGATGTGAAAGGCCGATAATCATTGATGAAGGTCCATGTCTACAGCATAATGCCTGTGAAAATTACATTATTACTATTATTATTAGCTGAATTTTATATAACTGGATGTTGTGCCAGTCCAAAAAAAAATATATATATAATATGATTAAAATATTTCCAAATATTAGTCATCTATATATAACTTTATATTTGCTTATATATCACAAGGCTGCATTGTTTCAATGGACAACAAAAATATAATTTTCTTAGTTAAATCTTGGCTTATGTTTATCACAAGAAAATAAATGTGTTAAGGAGTAATCCCCTGTAAAATCGATTGTCAGTTACAATTTCTCTGCAACTTCAATTGTCAATAAACAGAACTATTATGTGCAAACCCATGGAAAATACGATGCTTGAAAACCCCAATGATACGAAAACACCACAGATAACCATATATAATGTTATGACATCATCTAAGTACAGGCTAATAAAAATACGTAATCACAATGTTTTGTTTTGAAATAATTCTTGGGTGTGTTTCCCTGTAAATAAGTGCCGTATTTTTCATAATAAGCAGTTGACCTACTAAAACAATCTATATATCATTGAAAAGCTATCTTTACAGTGTTTTTTGTCGTTTTTGTTTGGTTAAAATCTGTGCAGTAATAAGTGAGATATTGTGAGTTTAAAATTTCAAGTGAGAGTACAGTATTTGTAAACAAACACTTGGTGACGTCAGAACCCAGTCAATAATACTCATTATTGGACCGCGGACCGGCTATCAATAAATACTGTGTTTTCAAAGACTCGATTCTGCAATGATAATCTACAGGTAACGCACACTCAGCTAATAATAATAACAAGCGAACAATAATTAAACAAGTAAACAAACAGATAGTAAACAATTTGCCCAGCCCCAATGGACATATATGACACTTTTACAAAGTAATAGTATAGGAATAAAAGACATATTCGAGTGCTTTATGATGGTTTTAGACTATTGGTCGACTGAATATTACAGCCACGAAGCCCGAAGGGGTTTTTTTTTGCATGAAGTTTATTACTTTTATTTCAGAATGAGAAAAATATTCGAATATCTAAATTGTAATTATTTAAGAAGTGGCTGGGCTACCATCAGTGATGGACTCACAACTATATGTTTTGGTTACTGGTAGCAATGAATAAAGGTGTTTTCTGTTGAAGCAGTTGACTTGAAATTTCCAAATATTTGTTATTCTGAAAGTGTATTTTGGCACAATGTTTATGATATCAAAAATGTCACATTTGGCATTAAAATTGGACAAAAATTCTACCACTTCAATTTTAATAAATTTACACAGGTGAGAGTTTGTTTCTGAGTAATAGTTTATATCTATATTACAAGATCATAAAACAACCACACTAGGGTTTAGTTCAGCTCATTGAAATGAACACAGTGGTGAACAGGTGATAAAAAGTTATGCTCATGTAAAGTAAGTTAAAATGAATGAAAACAAAGTGAAAAAATGTGATTGCTAAAATTCGTAATTATCATCCATTTAAACCCTATTCATCTACCTCTGATTGCTTCAGATATAAACTGCATCGGAACTGGTTACTGGATGCATAGCCACCTCGAGTTTTATACTTTTATACATATTTGGTACTATATATGTAATAATTATTGAACTAGAAATGATAAGACCTATCAACAATAAAATAGTTAACCTTGTACCTATATGGTTTTACTTGTACAAAAAGTAAGTTATGTTTACAACACTGAAATAATAAATTTTGCTAAATTTTAGTTCATATTTCTTTGTCTTTCACAAATGTACCATAAATAAATCAGCTAGGGCCTATTTCTTTACTACTGTCTGAATATTTTTCATCGAATGTATCATCAGATTTTTGTGGTTCAAAGCAAGAGAGTTTTAAAAGTTAATGAAAATTATTTTAACTATATGCCACATCAGAACTCCTACTTCATCCATAGATCATTAGACTAACTTTTAAATCCATAGAAATTTTCATTTTTTAAATAAATCTTTTAAACATAAAACTTGCATATAAGCTTTAATGTTTGTGTAAATGTAGAGTTGTGTACTGAGATAAACAGGATCACCATGCATTATCTACAGTGACGTAGTTCAACAGAGGAGGGATTTCACACAGAAACATACACACCTTCTCTGCAGTGGAGATGAAAAGCCAATTATGTGCTGTATTGTGTACTCTCTTCAAGAAAGAACTTTATAAATGTGTTTCAGTACACAAAACAAGCTGTGGGGGGTATATTAGTTGAGTTTCATAACTTTTCTTTTCCTATCTCTTTTAACCATGTTTAACTTTATCTAAATTATAAAACAGTCCTGCCAAAATCTCCAATACTGTTCAATTTGTACCTCCGGTAAGCAGGCTATGTAATTGACTGCTTGGGGTTGTTTCTATGCAAAATAATGAAAACAAATAACAGACATACTTTGACGAAATGACCAGGAAATGTCAACAATGGCACTGGGAAGAGATGGCGAAATTCCTGTGGTTATGTGATGGTGATACCCTGTTACTATAATAAATAAATGTATATATGTATCACCATATGGACCAAGGATCTTTTTAAGGAAAACAGTATAAAGGAGTTGCATTGGAGAGGTATACACCCTTTCAGAGTGCTTCTGTAGTCTTCTCTGTAATCATTGCGGTGATGCCTTGTTGATCTGGAAAGGTGTGACATTTGTGTCCCACACTATGTTTTCTGTATCCACTGGTTCTCTCATTGTTCTTTCTACGTATTTACCTCTGCCAGATTTTTCTATCAGTATCACAGTATTTGTCCTGAAATAAGTAAAAGAATTCCATGTACATTGCATGCAAGAGGATGATGGCTACTCTATCTTACTTCTATAGAGGTAGTCTTTAAAATATTCACAAAACTATATATCGTTCAAATTTCTCTTTTTTCAAAGAAAAAGTCCTCTTTTATCTATCATAATCATTGCCAGAATAGAAAATTTTAACCCTGGGAATTGATCCTTTTTACTAGACTGGAGTACTGTAGCTTATGTCCAGGCCACATGTTTTTGTGCAGTTGTTTCTGTGCATGTTGCTTCACGAATGTTTTGTGGCTTTGCAAAGAGACTTTGTATCTGGCTAAACCCATGTTGTTAGAATAAGCTGTCCCAAATATCCATCCCACTGTCCAACTTCATCCCGCCAGTGTGTTGATTTTAATACAGCTTATGTGAGGTTGCTGGGGGTTTTGTAAATATTTCCAAAAAGTGATCCAAAATGCTAATCTCTTTCTGAACTTTGTCGAACTGCCCAAATTGTGTATTATCCAAACGCAAATCCTACCAAATGTGTCCTACCTAAATATGAGGCAGACCAAAGAATGACTAAAAACAAACAGACCAGTTTGGTTTTAGCTCTAAACCCCAGCACAGAAAGTGAATGGTGAGCCAAGCTCTTTTCTAGTCAAATTTGTCAAGAGGTGTTGATTTTGCAATAATATTTCATTAATTATGTAAATTACAAATGTGCTAGATCAATCATTAGAATGTTGCATTAAAATACATGTCGAAATGGTGGAAAAATCTCAAGCAAAGAGTTACAGTTTTTATATTCACTGTTACAGGGCCACAGTGGAGCAGTGGTAACACACTCCTCTCCCACCTCTACGATCAGAGTTCGAATCCTGCCCCGATCTCATGTGGCACAGCTATAAAAGTTGCTTGCTGTTAATCAACAGTTTATGGTACAAAACCTTGACCGACTGTATGTACTGGTTTTCTCAGTCCTTCCAACTACCCATAACAATATAGCTTATAAGGTACTAGGTGTGACGTGAAACACTAAATAAATAAAAATAAATTTATTCACTTCTGAAATCAATATCCTTCTCAACGCAAAAGCATAATTCACCGTAGTGTGTTAATGCATTTGAAATGCAGGGCTGTTTTCCTGAGGAAAAAACAAAAAATACGTAAACTTAGGCTGAAAAAAAAAGATTCCCTCTAAAACCAAGCAGGAGTTTGGGGAAATTCCTCTTAAATGCCAATTGTGTGGTGCTATTTTGTCATGTTAATTCTGTGGCTTATGTAGTGCATGCTTTAAATTAAATTATCTGTATGTTTGTTAAGCAAAAGTAGAGCTCGCTGTGCATGAATGAAAATAACTTTCAATTTGTTGTCTTTGTGTTGATCCTAAAATCCCCATACATCACCCAAGTGAGATTTTAATCAAGTCATTTGTCTGTTTCACAGGTACACAAACAGAATTTGGTAGAAATGAAAACTATATTGAAACTATATAGTATTCCTCAAAAATTAATTCTTGTGATGTGTTATTTGCTTTGCTGAATTCTAGAAACATTGCATCACAATGTGACCATATTTCTTGCAATTTTACACATTTGCAACTTGATTACAGAAACAAATTATGGAGCTGCATGAGTAGAAAAATGAGTTGATGAGAAGAACTTTTGTATTTGTAATCATCTTAAAAAGTAACTTTTCAAAATTTGGTACTGAAAAATACAGAGATGTGGAGTTATATTACATTGTGTAATAGTTCCAATATGTTGACAATAAGTGTCTGGTACCTTCCACTGGTCCATCTGTCAATTGCCACTAAGTCTTGAAAATAAAACTTAATTTAAAACAGCACTCAGTAAAAAGGGTAAATGTTTTGAAGTAATAAGTTTCCTGATTCTCTTTGTGCTGCATGTTTACACATTTTTTTTATCATTTTTATCATAATTTACAACTAGGCACACATTTTTTTGTAACTATAATTTCTGTATTTCAAAATTTCCCAAACTGCAAATGTGTCATTTTGCTGGCAAATGTGCCTGGAATATGCTCATTTCCTGCTGATGCTATTTTTATGCATTTACAATGTATCACTAAATACTTAAATAACTTGAACATTCATACTTGTATTTGCATATTTACTGACTGTTGATGATAACATGTTACTTCAACTTATTTAACATTCAAGCAATCTAAAATTAAATTGTTAAAATTTTAAGCATTGTTTACTTATACAAATAGCATTTATGCACAGAGTAATCAGTTCCAGAATAATAATTATCTCCACTGGCCTTGTCACATTACCTGACCAGAAAACATGTAGAACTTTCTTTCACCATTAAATTATTTATTTTCATTGAGGTAAAATTATATTTAAACTACTTTTAAACAGCTAACCAACTTTGTTTTTCAAAATAGACCCATAAACTAATTCAACAGTTTTGGTCAATTAGAGACAGGAAAAGTAATATTTTTAATATTTGCATAAATATTAGGGGATTAACATTTGGCACAGTAATAAAGGGATAACACACCTATTATTTGGGGTATTAACATTAAAACTTTTTTACGAAATACTCTTTGTGTTATTGAGGTTCAAAGTCAAAAATTCACCAAAATTAGACCCATAAACTGATTAACACTTCTATATGGTTTATGTTTTACCTCGTTCCGTAGTGGATCTGCCTGGAGTCTACATACACTGAACTACACTGTGCCATCCGTGTCTCACACAGGTATCCCTCTCCCTGGCTACGTAACTGGGAGTCTGGCAATCGACTGAAATATCAAAAGTACTGAGTTACCTAATTTAACTTGGCCTGATTTTATATTTCCACGGCTTGGTTTCACAAAGGATCTTACACAAAGAGCTTTACAACTAGCCACGTTTTTTTTCTTGGTTAAGTCTGAATCTTAAATCTAGACCTTTTAACGTGGCTCAGTTTGGGGATTAAACAGATTTCACTCAGTGTGACTAAGCTAAGACGAAGTTTAAACTGATTTTGCTGTGTGATGTCAACCTTTATTTCTACTCAAAATATACACTACTAGTGACATATATCCTTTGTTTTGATACATTTTTATCTCAGGAAAACTTGCCGTGTTCAATGGAAAATCTATTAACCATAAAAAGCATTTGGAGACTAGTTAAGTGAGGTGTTCTGTATATTTGAACTCTTTTCAATGTAAACCATTTAAAATTCTGAAGAGGGGAAATATTTATGTTGGCCATATCTGAGTCTTTGTTTAAAAACATTAAGCCTCAAATGCTGGTTTCACAAAGGGTCTCAGACTTTATAGATTTTTTTAGCAAGTTGGGGACTCTAATGTGAGCATTTTCTCTTTATTAAGTCTATGGCTTTAAAGCACTGGTGTTCATGAAATAAAAGTTAGGAATGTTCAGTTTCATAATTTTTTAAGATTCTAAAAATCTAAATAATTCCTAAAATCTAAGTATTGTTGTGGAATATGGCACCAGGTGAAGTCATTTGGTGAAACCTTCCCCTAGTGGACTTTACTTTGAGGCTCAGCTATAGCTAAAGCTTGGACTTAGTTACTGCTAATGCCCTTTTCACACTACAGGTGGAACGTCCCATGGTTAGAAGTTTTTCTTGGCGGTGGAACCGCCCTCAGGTTGCCCCATGTCATCCGAGTTGTTCACACTACAGTGGCGGACGGCCACTGACTGGACATGGTTTTTTAACCATCAATAACAGTAGGAAGTCAGTACTACAAACGTTGGTCACCGAAAAGCAACCTCAACTCACCTTCGGTAGTCATTGGAGAGTCAGTGGTGAAACGACCAATACCTTAACTCACCTTATGTCCCCGTCTTACACTGAAAGATGACCGAATCATAACCTTATGTACACCATGGACCACACCTTCGGTTACTGTAGTAAGAAATTGATATGAGCATGCACGAAATCGTCTGAGCATGTCACCAGTACCAAAATCAGAGGTGGAAATTTTAAACAGCTTAAAAGCGCAAGGTAATTGATGGTTCGCTACTCACTCGCAAGGACGCATTTAGATGTCAGACAGTGATGTAAGGACAGGGACGTTTCACCAAATGCGGGTTACCATGGGTGATATCGCCTGCAGTGTAAAAGGGGTATAAGATCACACACTTGGCCTACGCTTAAGACAATAACATTAGGTTAAGGTCTAAGTCCAGGATAAGTCATTTTGTAAAACTGACCCCTTGAGTTCTCCTTTACTAGGTTATGTAAAGCAGAGAATTAAATATGAATATGGCTCTACACTTAAATAACATCATACTTTAGGTATCAGCAATTAATTTAAGTTAATTTTAAAAGAAACCAATTAACAGCAATAATGTAGAGTTATAATGCAAATACAAACTTTTCATGTAAGCTCATTAACAACTTTCCACTGTCATTTTAGTACTCTACAGGTCAGTGGGCTACAAGGAAATTTAAGTAGGTGTTTACAGTAATATTAAGATTTACTGCAATTCTCTATCAGTATGCATGCATACAATTAAAACAAAGCTGTGCTAAAAATTCATAGAGCAGAATACAGGAAAATGACCTTCATTATACTGATTTTACCGTGGATGTATGCGAATCAAAGGAGAATCTAACAGGTTTTGTACGATCCCAGGCCATTATTTCCTATTACCTCCCAATGTATTTCAAACCAGGAAGTGCAATAATAAAAGTGATATAAATATCTGAAAATCTGACCCCGCCCACCACCTAGGGTCATAGAATTGACTTCGAAAAACCAATAAGGGATGAAAAGGTCATAGCACTAGATCTGAATAGACGTGACAAATAATTCAGTCAAGTTTTATAGAATTCTAGGCAATGTTATTCTTGATACACTGTAAAATACAAGAAAATGTACTTTATTTACGACCCCAGTTTGACCTTGAGGGATTTTTGAAATCCCAGGACCTGGTCACCAATACCTCCCAAATACACTGTAAAAGCTTTTAATCCAAAAATATCAATCTCTTCTGCGTACAGTAGGCGTATTTTACAACCATAATCCGTCGATTTATTTATTTATTTATTTGGGGTTTTACGTCGCTTTCAACACTGTACAGGTCATATCACGACGGGTAGTTGGAAGGTCAGAGGAAACCAGTACATAGAGTTTGCTAGGGTTGTGTACTGTAAACTGCGGACCAACGGCAAGCAACTACCAGCTTTCCCACTTAAGGCCGTCACGGGGATCAAACCCCGGCCTTTTTGGGAGGCGAGAGTGTTACCACTCTGCCACCGTGGCCCCCCATAATCCATCGAATCTAGATTCAGATTTAGATTCTTTGGATGAGCTAGATTTGTGAAATACAATTTTCTGTAGAACTGAATCCAAATTTCAAACATAACATAAACAAACATAAATATCATATATTATTATAAATTATGATGCAGTAATATAATATTTTAATATGACAGCATAATAAAAATTTGCCAAATTTCCTGTCACATGTTGCCGCCATTATTTTTCAAAGAATTATGGGTAATCCAAGCAATCTGAATCCGTTTATCTACCTCGAGAGGTAGATCAATGGATTCATAATCTGGATTCAGATTCAAGTCACAACACAAGCGAATCTGTTGATCTGACGAATCTAAATTCGACGGATTATGGTTGTGAAACACGCCTAGCATAAGGCACCCTATTCGGCTGATTTTGATGCCCCTTTTAAAACCTGCACACACATTTTGACACGTCAATAACATAGTTAACCTGTGTAAGCTCCTTCATTCCAGTACATATGCATGTGTCACAAAATGTCAACTGGAGCATGATTTTTACCAAACAATAATTAATTGTCCATCAATCGGTCATTTATAGTCTGATTGATATGAAAACTGACTGGTGTCTAGATATTAATATGTAGCACTTAGCTGGCTTATATTTTGAACTTTCTGAGAAATTATTGTGAAAAGGCAGTACAAGACTAGACCTCAGTCGAATATAGGGATTGGTATCTCCTACGACGACCTTCACCTATAAATGCTGCGTTCTTTTGCACATTGTGAGCTGGTGTTAAATAACCTTGAAGCACTTCTTTGCACTTATAATGGCATTTTTATAGGATGTATTTATTTATTTATTGGTTGTTTTACGTCGCGTTCAACAGCCAGGGTCATATTGCGACGGGTAGTTTACAGGTGGAGGAAACCAGTGCATACTGCACTGTAAACCACTGGTCATCGGCAAATAACTACCAACTTTCCAACATGAAGCGTCTGGCCCGAGATTGGAACCGGCGGCCTCAGAGGTTGGCGGTGAGAACTTTAACTGCTGCACCACCAAGCCCCCTGTTTTTTGGATGTAAACAAGTATGTATCAGTCCTGAATAGATGAAAGAATGCATCATCAATATATGTACAGTATTGGGGAACCCCAATTTTGGTAATATTATGGTACTTAAAACATCAAATATTGCTAATTAAATATAAAAATTATTTTGTAATGACAATAATGCTAAAAAGCAAATACATATTTTTAGGCAATAATAAGAGATTAACATTACTTAAACTGATAAACATTTTTTATTTAACACAAATGTCATTTAATTATTATGCGATATCATTATATTGTAAAAAGTGCATATAATGTTAAAATGTACACCAAATAAGTGGATGACAAACACATTATATTTTGTTTCTTTATTGCTGCAACGTGTAACTAGGAAAGCCAATTGTTCAAACGGTGGCAGAATACCTGACCCTTTATTGCAGAGTAAAGTGGTCAACTTAATTAGGTTAATTAGTTTTCTGGCATAAATAAAACAAACACCACCTGTTTGCTATTCCTGACTACATTTCCTTATTCTGATTTTAAAAAAAAACTAATGGAACCAGACGTAATACACCAACATGGACATTTTTGAGTTAGTAGTTCTATTCTTCCACACTTCTACTATTCTTACTTACTTACTTACTTACTTACTTATGAGAAATGAATGTCCAATTTGAATCTGTTGGAACCTAAAACTCTATAAAGTAGGATGACTCACCTTGTGGTGTCATTGAGTAAAGCCATCAGTTCTGCTATTAAAGCCTCTTCTTGTTCCACCTTGTGCAGTCTTCCTGTGATCTCACACATCTGCTGTTTTCCATATAAAACCTTCTGAAACGGTTGCCCTATGGGCGAGTTACTGGCTCCAAACACCCGATCTGTCCAAATATATGCTCCTGAATTCTATTATCTGCATATTTCAATAAAACAAACTCATTGTCACCTTTACAAATCTTGTATTTTATGAAGGCGCTGCTATCCGATATTACAGCGGACAAGAGAGGCTGCACTGTAGCTATGATGATGAGCCATTGGATTATCTTAAAGAGTATTTAACCTCAAAATTTAAGGGGCCACGGTGGCAGAGTGCTAACACTCTCACCTCCCACCTCTATGGCCAGGGTTTGATTCCCGGCATGGCCTCAAGTGGAAAAGCTGGTAGTTGCTTGCTGTTGGTTGGCAGTTTACAGTACAGAACCCTGACAAACTGTATGTACTGGTTTCCTCTGCCCTTCCAACTACCCATCATGATATGACCTGTACAGTGTTGAAAGCGACGTAAAACCCCAAATAATAAAAACCCCTGAAAAAATTAATGTTCAAACTTTCTGTCAGAGCATAATTATCATTGAAAGCCTAAAACTGCATTGCATTAAAACTAATTGAATAGAACATGCATGATTAAGTCCAAGTTAGGGTTATTGTGTACCATTCAACAACCAGGTGTACAATGTTCGAGAGAAAAAATGTAAATAATGCCTTGCCCATAGGACCAATAACAACGAGGAATTACTCTGATTTACACCAGAAGTTGTTAGTCCAACAGTAAAGTTGATGTATAGCAAATATATCCATACTGGTAACAATTGAAAACGAAAGACAAACATATAGGTGAAAATTGCGCTTAAAATTTGAAAAGAAACCTCTCATTGTCAATAAACATGTTGATTGTCCAATCAGATGAGTGCTTTCAGATTCTGAAGATCATTGAGCGATAATAAACAATATTTTGTGACCCATACCATTTTGAAACTCTGAAAGAGACATTTTTTAATTTTAAAATTCAACTACGATCACCAGTTATGAATATTTTTTTTAATTTCCAACTCCTTGTCTAAAAGACAACAGAAATTTACCCAAAACAGCCATTTTAATAGAAGTAGTTTTGTAGACTGTGTGCCTACTGTAAGCCGGATTTATAATGCTTATAAGTATGTTTTTATTTGTATTCAGTTCAATATTCTAGGCCACACATGTTGGGGTCATGAGCTCCAAATGAACAGGCTTGTGTATCTTTGGCTGTGGATCAGTGTTGTACAGCCCACTTTGTGTATAGGTAGGACGTCTTTTGCATGATTCAGTGGGACTGACATTTGGGAAAGACACATTTGACATACGTCTGTGGCTCCTGGTCGCCCATTATCATACTCATCAGGGTTTGCTAGTTTCCAAGAAACACAGTGACCAGTAGTATCCCACTTGCAGTTGGTATTTATAGAAGTCTAAAGATTTTAGCAGTAAAGTGATGATAATCTTAATCCAAGTTTTTAAAAAACTGCTTAAACAATGTCCAAGAAATTTTATACACTGTATTGAAAAAATGAAGCAATTAATTCCCCCAGAAAAACACTTACACTGTATATCACAACTGTAACACAACATCAGAGTGGTAGGAAAAAAATGTGTGTGTAGCCTTGAAAGTGGGATGCGCAAGTGAAGCCTACTTAGTGCAATGCTATCTCATGTAGTTCCAAAGTGATATAACAGTGTGAGGTAGAACACAGAATGTGATTTGTGATTTTGGAACCTCTTTTTTGGAAATGTTTGAAAAACTTCCCTCAACTTCTCACCAGCTGTATTCAACTCTACAGGGGGGGGGGGGGGGGGGGGGGGTTGGGATGGGTGTATGGGACAACTCGTTATTCAACACTAGCCAGGTAAAAGCCAGGTCACACCGTGGCGATTTTTTGTGGCGAATATGCACGATCCTGAAATTCTTTCCTGTTGGTAGCATATTCTTGGTCCATCTTCACTGTTTTCCACCATTCTCCATGGATTGTCATCTGGCTACAACAGTTTCAAACTGTTCAAAACTATCGCCCGGCCGGTATTCATTGATTCTTGGCGTTTTTTTAGTTTGCCATGGGAATTCGCCACTATTGGTAGCAGATTCTTCTACATCGTAGCTCTGTGGTAGGACATTCTCCAGCAAATCGTACTTCTTTCTTGTTCTCAGTAAATTCGCCAAATATTCTTCCTTGTTCTTCCTTTGTTGTGGAAGATTCTTCAAAGATCGCATTCATTCTCCCCCACCTTTAGTTAATTCGTGGACAATTGTAGTCAAATCGCCAGATATCTTCACCAGTTCGTAGGGTATTCTCGGTATATTCTCAGTGTATTCTTGCTTTGTTGAGGGTTAATCTCAGGACAGTCGAAAAGCATCGTAGAACATCATAGAGGGGTTGTAAAAGTATGAAGATCTTTTATCACGTGACCACATTTTCCCGCTTTTTTCGGCTGTTCTGGTGAATTTGAAATCACCTCTATTCTTCCATATTCGCAGATATCATCGTAGCACCCTCGCCACTGTGTGACCTGGGCATAAGAGATCTCTTTTTCAGAGCCTTAATGATGAGATCGTGAAGTGGATATCAAATACGTACAGCAGTGGCTGCATTGAAAGGGTTTTGGGGGATATAATCTGGGTCACTGGCACTGTTTTATCATTCTGAAATGATTACTTGTTAATGACTGCAAAGTGTCAAATGCTTTAACTAAGTCCAATAGCTGGAAGTTCATTAATGCGATTTAATTTCCAGGGACAACTGCACCACAGACTTTTCATTTTTCTATTAAAAGACTAATTTGTCTATTATATTGTTATGCAAAATAAAAGATTTTGAAGTGATGTCAGTATTTTTATTATATACTGTCCATTGGGGCATTATTTATTAACAGTTAAGGATCTTTTAACTAAGGCTACTTTTACTGTATATACAAAGATATAGATTAGAATATTAAATGTTATATGTATATTTAACAGTTCTGAAAATAATGAAGTTGTCGAGTACGTTTGCATCTGAGACAGTTTCAGCACAGCTGGAATCTGATACTACTAAGTTCTAAGCCCTTCTCAAGGAGGCCAAACTTCCAATAAAGGGTATCTGGGCTATCTGAATTAAGCCTAATTGGATCAAATGCTCTTGCAAATTGGCTTTCTTTTGGTATAGTGTTACATCAACATTCAGGGACTTTGTAATAACGAAACTTTTGAAGGTAATTTGTTCTGTACACCTTTCTGATGAAAACTCTTGTGCATTCTTGTATTTATAACTTTGCGGTTTCTTTAATTTACTAGACTGACGTTTCAATTGTTCTAGTCTTAGATGCAAACATTTGTGGAACAGTGTATTCCTGGTGAATCTCTTGTGATTCAGAGGATCCACTGATCTTGATTTTCTTATTTGGAAACTGATGGACTACTTTAGAGCCATTAAGATCTTGGTAATATTCTTTTTATCACTGGGATTGGGGTTCGCTTAGATTCGAAGAGTCTTGTGTGTGTAGCCATCTTGTCTTTTGGGTGATAGGGGATTACTTTCCCAGCAATCTGGTCTGCCCAATGATATGAGTATGGCTTTCTTGAGAGAGCTGACCTATACGTCTCTACATCATTTCTGTTCTAGATCTCTTACTGTTAGTATTCGGCAGATATAGAAGCACTTGTCTTGCACTCAACTAATGTTGGGAGGTTAAGTAAGTTGTTCAGATGTCACTTCAGGGAGGTTTTCATCATTACATTTTTCAAGATGTTATTGAAGTTTATCCAGTTTTGTTTGTGTGTGTGTTTGGAAATACATTTTATATAAAGCCTCTTTTCTCCATGTTAATGCTATACTTCTGTCAATAAAATTAGCCACGGAAGTTAATTTGCTCACCTGGTATATGTAAAGTATACTGTGTTACAGCTGTTGGTTGCATTTGTTTCGTCCGGATGTGCACCCCTGCACTCTGGCACTTCTTTCCTCCAGTCCTGTTGTATCTATTGCATTCATTCAACAATCAGGGGTTGTTTGCAAGGGTCTTGCTTGCGTCTATCACCAACCTTTGCCTTCCGACCGACTAAAATGAAGTATTCACTTGAATGCTCCCTATGACACCTGCCTCAACTCTGTCCCATGCTCCAGCTGTATTTGCTGCTGACTGTTCCTTTTGTTTTGTAACAGGCAAGTTCTTGTTCTTCTGATCCAGGCTATCTACCTCACATCTTCGATATCCGATATCCAAAGTTATGGTTTTACTCTGCCTAGCAGTCTATTTGATCACTCTCTTGTCCAGGCAGTTACTCATTTTATGTCCACGGTCCTCTGACCTCAATTCCACAGTGTGTGTGCCACCCTTTTACCAGTTTTCTTCTCCATTCAGACTTTGGTGTCTGATTTAATAATCTTGATATTGCTGATCCTTCTCACCATAAAGCTTAACTACTCTGTGGCCTCGGCACACATAGGATCATCAGTAAGCATGTCACTACTGGCTATAAATGCTACCATCATTCCACAAGTTTGCTCTTTCAGTACTAATTTGGGTGTTTGAAGTGAAATGGTTTTGTTAAATTAATGGCTGGGTTATGTTGTTAGGCATACAAATACATGTGCATATAAATCAATTAAAATGCATGCAGTGTATTCACAGGGAGATAGAGCTAGGAGGGATTTGACTTAAGGAAAAAAATTGACAAGGCGCTCTCCCTGTCCCGAGCAGTGTGCTGGTGTAAATACAGGTACACATATATGTAAGAGTACATTATGCTAACTTTAACTTTTGTTATGCACACATGTATCAGGTTCCCAATTTCCGATGCCCAATCTTTGATTTACAGGGAGAACTTAATTTATCTTTACATTTTTTGACGAAATTACAATTCATTAAATAAGAAACTCAGTAGAAACAAAGATTCAAGTGTATATACAAACAACACTGGTAGTTTTCCTATTTAATTGAATTGGAACATCAAATAAAAGGAGTCAACCCCTCCCGATGTAGTCTCACACACAACTAATAGAAGTAATGTGAATACAGACAAGGATAATACATACAGCCTGAGAGCTTTCATTTAATTCCTCCCTTTAAAGCTAAATTCACAATAAAACAGTTGACCAATGAATTTCTGCCAGTGAACATCTACCTTATATTTTTTCTTTGTTATAGAGCCAAAGACAAACGGTTCCATGCATCTACAAAATGGGTGTTCACTAGTATTTAGAGTTCACTATTAAAATGGGTGATAAAAAAGATAATTGTCAATATATATGTCACTGTATACTGGTCCTGGTCTCCATAACAGTTCAGGATGTCGGTGGAACGAAACTCGAGCTAAGTTAAGTCTTCATTATTCACTACATGCATTGGCATACCCTAATATAAGTCGGAAGAACATCAACATCAGCAGTTGTGGTTTAAACTCATCTTCAGGGAAACGCCTGTAAATTGAAACAATACACTAGAATTAGCACATGGGAGAAGCAATGCATATTTTGTATCCACTGGAAAGCTACACAAACCTAGTTACCACGCATGTTACCTAACACCCATGGTAAGGCCAATAAAAATGACTTTTTGTCACCTTTATGTTTGACCAATCTCATTTGTCCTTGAAAGTGCAATCCAAGGTCAAGCCTAACCACATCCAAAGATTGCCACAGCATGACATTCTATAGGTTGGTTGCATATCTGAAACCTCTAGGACCAGTAATAAACCAGTTATTAGCACCTTTAAGTTTGGACACCCTTGTAGACCCAAGGTCAAATGTAATCACATCAAAAGAAGACCAGCCCATGATTTCTTATAGTTTGGTTTGGCACTCCAAACCTGTACTTTTATGTTTGGCTCTCCGTGTTTGATCTTGAAAAAAAGAAGATTACTTATCCAGTCCAACCACATCAAAAGCACACCAGCCAATAATGTCCTATAGGTTGGTTTCAAACCCCAAACCTGCAGGACCAATAATAAAGAAGTTATTAGCACCTGTAATTTTCGAGCTCTTCTCATTTGAACAGGAAGGAAGTGTCCAAGGTAAATTTGATAGACAGTGGCAATAAGAAAATCTGTCAACACATTGCAGTGGGTAAGAAAGTCTAACACAATTTATCCACAAGGGCTTTCCAGTGGAGACAATAATAGCAACAGAATAGATGCTGGATATACACAAATGTTAACCAAACTAAATAGGTTAGCTAATCATCAATCAATCAGTTGTCCGAGTGCTTAATCTCCAGTCCATCCAGTTCGTAAGGCATAAATCATCAAGACATTAGACATGTTCCAAGTCGTACCCAGGGAGGCAATCCGGTGTTCGATAGTTAGAAGCTAAGGTGGAAATGATTTCTGAAACAGGTAGGTCATAATACAATATCAACAAGACTGTCATGACTCAATGCCGACATATCCCCAGATAGGTGATCTCTTGTGTATTTATTTGGGGGACCAATACATGTATACCTCAATTCCTATGAAACATGATGCATTATTTCATTTGCAGTGACAATATTTGACCCTTTGTCAAAGTACCTAAATAGATGACTATAATCTCCATAACAGTAGGCCCAAAACAGCTCAATCTGTTTTGTATGTCTTTTGTATATGTTACTTGAGAGATGATTTTTTTCAAAACCTTGTGATAACATCTTCACAGATCGATTTATATTTCAAAAGTTTGGAATTTTTACTATTAAATATTTGTACATTTTTGTCGTGCAAATATGGAAGAACAATAATTGTTAAGGTAACTTGCAATGACGTTAATTTCTCATGAGGAAAATCATTGTTATCTATTTACAAAACATACATGTATATATGACTACATACTTATATCAATTATTTCACTGATAAGGAAATATTTACAAAGGTGAGCAGGCACCAGTAGAATTGGTCAACAGTTTGTGGGACTGTGCACCTCTAATTGAAGCTATTAACATTAAAAACACACAAAATACTGCATTTGTCGTTGAAATTAAAAAGTAAAAAAAATCACAAAAAATGGACCAATAAAATGATCAACATTGCTGCCCCTGAATGCACCCCCTTATATTTCAAAGATTAAAGTAGGGATTTTACCTCCAGTTCAACAGCCCCCCCCCCCCCCCCCCCCCCCCCCCCCCCCCCCCCCGTCGTATTTTACAGGAGATGACATAAGTTATACATGGAACAGGAGATGAACAACATAGTTGCTGCAGTTCAGAGGCTCAGTTCCTTTTTGAAAAGTTAATTTTTGAAATTGTGAAAGTGATAAAATCAAGATAGAAGATATTTTATATTCACAGATAATCAGTCACTCTCTAGCCATTCACTTTTGGTATTGATAGGTCCCTTTAGGCACTGTTGAGGCTTTGATATTACCAAGTCAAAGCTACAGAGTTTATATTTTCCAAAAAAAAAATAAAAAAACACATATAAAAGTATGTAATGTATGTAATACCGACTGAGACTAGTCAGACTGTCATGTCCTCAGTCTCTGCATACATAGCTAAAGGGTCAATTTCAAGCCTTGAGTTTGAACAGGTCTTAACAGAACATATCAGTATGTTCCCTCAGTGAAGTTTTAGTAGAATGAGCCACATACACTGAAAACTACAGGGCTTAAAGTGATCAAAGGTCTAATTCTGAGCTTTGGTTAACCATTAGTTCTTTACCATTGTGAGTAGGCTACCTTCAAATACGTTTCCTCTCTTGGCCTAAATGTATATATCTGCCAAATTTGAACGAAATCTATGAAAGCTTTTTTTGAGTTCTCTAGAACAAAAGTCAAAATGTACACCAGCGCAACAAGGGGGGAAAACAGTATATGCCAGGCTTTTGTATGAGGTCATAATTTAATCATAATAGCATTTAGTTTAAAATTTTATACAAATTGACTAATATTTGTATTGAACTATAACTACTATGTTACAGCTAAGACAACTCTAGCTAGTCCTAAATAACTCAAATACTATACCACCGCCTCTTAATTAAAGGATTACAAAACTAAGCTAAATACAATTTATATTTACATGTAACAAATAAGAAATGTTAGTTACACATAACAGATCAGTAAGACTACCTATTTTCAAGGATTATCATTAGATTGTGTTTACAAAATGCAAAGTACCATTGCACTTCACAGCCCAAATGGACAATCTGTGGAATATGTTCTATCATCCATGGTGCAGAAATTTCAGTCATGCACACACTTTAAAAGTATACAGACCTATATGCAGCTTTTCCTATTACATTCCAATACAGTGTAAAGCTCTCAAAGTAATAATGAAGGAAATATACAACAAAAACCTCACAAAATGTGATTTTATGACCCTAAATATAATAGACAAGGAGATAACAAGGCTGGGGTCAGATAACTTTCAGCTCTGTGATTGCTCTGTGATTTACCTGGTGAACCCATAAAGAAATCTTTTTTGATCATGTGACCTTGATAAAGGTCAAATGTGCAAATAAAGGCATGTGGAAAATTGGCTTTGATTCTGGTATGTAAGTGCCGGAAATGATACGAAAATGCTTATTAATAAGGGAGACACTAAAGTGAGACCAGAATGTAGGGCGGAAACTCAAAACATAAACAAATAAATACACTTTACAGGGACCTTTAATTAGGTTGCCACAGGAACGGTTGAGAGGTGGTATCAAGTTATATTAAATATACAGAAAATAGTTCCGAAATTGGGACATAATGGCCACTCAATAAACTGTCTTAAAACTTCTGTTTAGGAGTGTATTTTCATTAACATCATCCAGGCCTTTTTTGTATTGTATTTTTGCATTGTACATTTATGTATATATCGGACCCAAATCCGATGGTTAAATACATGGACAGACAGACAGACAGACCTAATTACAATACGAAATAGGAATAACAAATCTAATTAAAAAAATATGTCAAAAGGAACAAAACAATTGGTAAAGAATATCACGTTTTATATGCACACAATTTTTCTTTTATATTATAATCTGTCGATTAATCTACCCTATCATTGATCTTGTCAGAAGCAGTTTGAGTATTATACTGCTCATACAAACACATGTATACTTCAGTCACAGATCTACTTTCTACCTGTAATTTCTGTTGGTTCCAAATCACCACCACAACTGTACTGATAACTGTGCCAACCGTCTGACCTGTAAAACACGTTGTAAAACTGGTCATTTCGAAACTATCTTTGGCCATTCTGAAACAGTCAGATAATTATTGTTCCAAGACTCGCTTCAGGCAGACTTGTTTCACTTGCATATGAGCTAAGTGCCAAAACTTTAGGGTGAATCAAATTTATATTAAAGCGAAGAAAAATCAAAAGCCCTTAAAATTACCCAGCAAGTTGTGACACATCAAGTTCAAATAATGCTATTGTGTGACAAGGACGCACAACACCTATAACCGTGGGTTATACTGATTGTCCTGTGATGGAAACGCCAAATCTCAGAATAGATGAGTCGACAAGGAAAAACCTCTAACCGCGGAACGTACCACCTAAAGCCTCTCTTACATCCCATCCTAGGTGCACATATGTCCCAGTTACAGAGAAAAATCGCCTGATTTGCAAGGGACCCTCAAGGTACACTTGCAATTTTATAACAAAATATCAAGGTCGTACAGGCCCTGCAATGGAAATGAACATGCACATTTTCTCTGCGTGCACGCAGCATGTCTACAAACGCATCCATGCCTCAAGGGTAACTCATGAGAGACTTAGGCAAGTGCATTCTCCTTGCAAGTGTTGTAGGTTCTCCACATTTACTTACATTGTTTACACATGCTGTAAGATACATTCACGTGTATCTTGTATGTATATAAAGCCACTGTACGACCTGTAGCTAGCCGCAATCTTTTCTTTGATCTTCAAGTTGTGACACTTTTGTTGGGAGAATACACCCTGTTTGCAGGTCAAACATCTACCACCCCACTACCAGGCTAAGTTCATATTTACTTATGTGTCTATACACGTACGACGGGATGTAAGAGAGGCTTTAAGTGTGAGTGGATCATTAGAGTGAGGCACACTTTTGAACACTTTACCAAAATTAGGGTTCACACACTGTTCCTAAAACCCCTGAAAGTAAGCCCTTTTACTGGAACTACTGTCTGCACCTATAGAAATGTTTCTGTTCTACATCATTTATATCACTTTCATTTTGGATTAATTTTGAATTCTGATTAATTTTTCATAAAACAGCTTACAGTTTAGCATTTCTAAGGTACCTTTGTTGTGTTATTCTATTCGTTATACGGAATAGAATCATCTTGTAATGTGCACTTTGCTGGACTACATGGAATGTGTTTGTTTCTTATATTACGTTGTAAGATAATTATAAGTGTATTTCTTATGAATAGAAAAAAAGTTTAAATCTGAACTTGAGATAGCCCAGCGAATTCCACTTGGATTTCAATGTAACAGAACTGAGGAGAAGCTCTGTAAAAGTAGCGGCCCAACTGTGTGTACAATGCATGTATGTACTTTTTACGTACATAAATAATGAACTATTAAAGAGGCCCCACCTTTGATCTTTGTTTAAAGAGTTTTTTTAAGACTGTGACTGTAATACACTTACTTGTACTCTGAAAGTATCAAGTTGAAAGGGTTGAAATCTGGAGCATTTCGCTGCACACCTTTCAGATAGCAGAGTGGGGACTCGGAGCCATTGATGTAGTCTACCACTAGATGGCCTGTTAGTTAATAACAAAAACAAATTATATGATTGTTATAGAACTGTATAACTATGACAAAATGTGATAATTTGTCAATGTGACTAAGATGGCTGTTCCACCAGGGCAATCATCCTCCCTGAGAGCTTTACAATCCTAAAAATGAGCTATTCAGGAGTTTTTAGGAGATCATTCTTTTTTTTCATTTGGGAGGTATGTAACCACAATCTTAATAGGGAGGTGGGAGACAACGTTTTTGAAGCCTGTACCCCCCTGGCCGTATCTATTTTTCACTATTTTACACAGCAGTGATTTTTGTGTTGAACATCATTTCATAATGTCAAAAATACCAGCCGTTACATATTTTGTGTTAAAAGTGGCTTTCCCACATTAATCTCCGCCATGATCTTGTTTTAATTTATGTTGCATTTTTGTGTTACGTTTTCAACAAAATGTTGTTTGCAACCTCTCTAATGTGCAGGAATGGCTTGAGATCAGCAGTTAAACTGCAGAAACATTCGGGGATGAGCAAGTCCCCAAAAATGTAAACTGTTTTGTTGTAATTTACATTAAAGTTCTGCTATCCTCTATAATCCTTATCATATCTACCACTCAGAAACACAATTCTAAAGCTATCTTATATTTATAAAGTATCCTGCTCCATTTTAAGTCAGTATAAGCCAATTTGTTTGGCAAAGGGACAATTTTAAGGTATTGTGGACACCTGGCTACCCTTGAGCTATCAGGATTATCCCTTTGCAATGACGAGTTTGGATTTTTTTCATCTTGGAATAGGGATACAAGCTTTAGAAATTTGATGTTGTACCTGGTGCTAAAGCTAGGGATGATGCCATCGATGGCAAAGAAAGTTACTTGAAGGATAAGTCACTCTGTCTGGATCATCTGTTTTCACTCTACGTCCACGGTCATGGTAAATGACCCGTTGAGCGGAGCCCTTAAGTATTTCCTACGCCTGGATTAAAAGGTATCTGCAGGTAAGAATCGCTGAAGCAAGACTACTCACTCATTCTTGTGCAGGCAAAACCTGATTGTTTTGGTGGTCTCAGACTGTTTTAAACAAGAGGTAGCTAGGTACATTGGCTGTTTCAATAGCCTGTCTGATCAAGAGAGTGTGCAAAGCCTTATGCTTGGCATGCAAAAATTAATTACCCATTTGGACTCGAACCCTAAGAGGCCCACAGATGCCAAAGTTTCGCAGGCAGCTTACTCCCAAAGGATGAATTGTTAGGACAACATAGAGTGCATTTGTGATAGAAGGCAAACTCTGATTGAAGAACAAAAGAAACACCTTTGACATGCCTGGTTGAAGGTGTTGACCCTGAGATTCCAGGATAAGAAATGACACGAAAATACAGCCATGTAGGTTTAGTACCTACCAGTCAAGTTTAATACAGATTAAGACACTTGCACCCTGCTGCCTATGTTAACTCTGAATGTCACTTGAAGATATTTGTACAGAAATCTTTTTTTTTGAAACAAAAAGAATAATGTACAGGTCACTCATAAGGTGTATAAGTTATAAATATTCAAAATAGTTTTGAATGTGGTAATTGCTGATCACTTGCTTAAAATGCCAGTCAGTTTAGAGACTTATATTTTTCTAAGAGCTACTAGGACTACTTTCCATATGTCAACCTTGGATAACAATCTATTATATTGGCATATTATAAAGCAAAGCCAGGGTAAGAGATTAACACGCTCGTCCTTCAGCCAAATTCTTAGAAGTTTGTTTTTAGTCAATATGTGACAAATATGAAATAAAACAGAAACAAACTGATAAGTTTTCTAAGTACAGTGATCAGAGCAGGAATTTGAGATTTAATGAAAACAGATCAGAATATTGGGTAAAGAACTGCCCTGGGTTCTGCAAAACTGTCCAAAATGCCTTTCTGACCTTTTGGACACATTATCTGGCAAGGATAGATAAATCTCTGGTACGTACCTCTACCCAGCTTAGTGGGGTCATATATCTGTTTCTGTATTATGTTAAGTAGCGAACCTATTCTTCCTGATTCAGTGTTGATGGCAATCCAGGTGCCCCCCTCTCTTCCTGGCTTTAAGTCTATGCCTGTATAAAATGTGTTAAAATTGTTTAAAAATATACACATCCAAAATATTGGATAAGGTTAGAATTAATTCTATATTACACTAGAATATTATCCAATCATATGAGTTGAGAAGTATTTTGACTGGAGGATGTACAGAAGCTTTTTAAATAGAACAGATATTCTAGTACAAAACAAGAACAGGTCTGTAGCCAGATTAAAGATGCATCTGTTACTTGCCGGTTCAAAACCTTTGGCCGTTTTGATACGTTTGCAAGGTTTAGAAATGGCTTGGCCATTTCGAAATGGCCAAATGACAGATTGGAAACGGCCAACTATTCCTCTTGGCCGTTTTGATACCTCACCAGTTTGACATTGTTGGACAGGTTTATTCTTTTGATTTTAAGTGTAACAGTTGTAATACAACAAATACTTAAGACAGAAATCAGATATAGCACTGAAAAAAGGAAATATATAAAACAAATGTATTCTAGCTCATCTACTCTAATTCTTTGAAAAGTCAAACGATAAATCCCTCCTTGATTGATCTTCTCATTAGGTGAATTTATTTAGCATTTAATACTACTCCCTTTTAAACAGCCCACTAATATTTAAGTGAAACAAATCAACAGCAAAAGAGAGCTGTGACAATAGGAATAAATCCAATTAAGCACTTCTGACAATCAATGGCAAACAAATCAACATCACAGAATTAATATTTATCATGGCTTCTTTGAGGCTTATTAATTAATCTGACAAGTGAAAAAAACAGATTTAAATATACAGCCCCTTCATGCAGATAGATTGATGATACAGACTTTGTGTTATACAACAACAAAATACAATTCACCTGATTTAATTTTTTTCCGGTAATATAGGCTTACAAAAAAGTTTAATCCAAACATTAAATATCAAGTATGTACTATATGAAAACAGAAAATACAAACAAACAAAAGTTACATTAATCATTAGCATAAAACATAGACCAAATTGACACTAAATATTTTGCAAAGTGGCAAATATGTTAAGAAATTTTTTTCAAAGGACACAATTGAAGATCACATGTTAACTGTAGCTACTCCCACACCTTATTCGAAGAATCCACATTAAAATAAATTTACATTTTATACATATAAAAACACACGCTATAGAAAAATTTAGAAATCAGGTAAGATTTCAAAATGGCCAGGTTATTGATTTGGCCATTTTGAAACCCGGGTTTGAACTGGCCAGGCCATTTCAAAACCAACTAAGGTTTCAAAGTGGCCAAGTAAATAACTTGGCCATTTTGAAATGGCTGTGAACATATCCACTGGAAAATTACAAATGACGTGGTTTTGAAGAAAAATGGCACCTTTCGAGAATTTAAGAAAATTTGGAAATATTCTCAGACATTAAAGATGTAATCCATCCAGTGGGCCAACATTTGCTCAGAATCGCTCTATCTCTTATACAGTTTTCCATATAACCTATTTTTTTCCATGTAACCTATCTACTGCTTTGCAGTCGCAATATCTTCCCCACAATGGAGAACTCAGTGCACTGACTTAACAATATCATTGTCATAAGGAGAGTCAAGGGCGTTCAAGGTCAGTAATCCAGACTTGTGGGTATGACCAAAGGGGAAGGAAACTAAGTTGGGAAACTTGAATTTAAGAGGTGGGTTTTGAGGTGTTTCCTGAAAGATGTGACAGAGGGGTTATTTCTTATTTGGAAGGGGAAAGAGTTCCAAAGAACTGGGGCATAGTGACTGAAAGAATTGGAAAAAAGTTTGACTGATTTATGAGCCTTACAGTCGAAAGTGGGTGTGTGAAGGAACTTGAGTTTAGGGGTACTTCGCCTTGTATTCCTGAAAGAGGTGTAGGGATAAATTAATTCTCTTAGGTAAACTGGTTGACCCTGGATGAGAATTTTGTATGTAATGAGGCCTATTTTGAATTGTATCCTATATTTGACAGGGAGCCAGTGGAGTTTTTTCAGTTGAGGGGTACTGTGAGAGTATTTAGAGGAACGGGTAACAACCCTACAGAGTGAGTTTTGGACTAACTGTAATCTTCTTAACTCAAAATCTGTGAGTGATAAGAATAGGGAATTGCAGTAGTCCAATCTGCTGCTTACCAAAGCATTTGCTGAAAGAACTGATGTATTAAGGTCTAGAAGGGGACAAATTCTATAGATGTCTCTCGCATGAACTCTGGTGGACTTTATGACCTGTGTCACATGATCTGAGAATGAGAAATTGGAGTATACAGTTTTCAAGATAAATGGCATTTTCTTTTTCTACCAAATTGAAGCTGGCGGCCAAAATTCTGAAAAATCATAATGTTTCAGAGGTCCTAGAGCAGCAGTGTAATCAGTTCCAAGGAGGTCCAAAATTTGCCTAAAATCACTCTATCTCTTATGGTTTTTGAGATAAATGATATTTTCTTATTTTCACCAAAATTCAAGATAGAGGCCAAAATTCGGAAAAGCCTAAATTTTCAGAAGTCCTACAGAAGTAGTTGTTAGAAGCCACAAAATTGTTCTATCTCTCATGGTTTTCGAGATAAATGAGATTTTCCAGTTCTGCCAAAATTCACGATGGCGGCCAAAATTCTGTTGTATGTGGGTGTTCACTATAGCACAAGTCTGGTTGTCTTCTGTTGCACAAAAATGAATAAACTAAATAAATAAAACTGTGTGTGTTTTAATATAGCATTGCGAATACCAGCCCTAGTCTTTCAGCAATTCCCCATTTAGCTCAGCTTTTCAAGTAGCCAGGCCCTCTTTTTGTAATCTTATCAGTCGAATCCCAGCAGAGGCATGACAACATCTTACTTTCATGGTAGAGAGCTTAAATTTCCCCTTCTCAGAGCCAAGCAAGTTGCAGAGTAATGGTGTGCTGAGGTATCCATCATCCTCAATTATATCAGCTCACTTAATATCTGGTCTTCTGGGATCCCAATTTAGCTTAGTTAAATTGCCCTATGTTCAGCTCTGAGCGTAATTCAATGACACTGCACTGGACCCCATGCAGATGTATGACAACATCCAATTTACAATTTTGATTACTAGTGGCATTTTCATGTAATAATGTTTTTATAATATACAGTTACATACAATTACCTTCAGAACATAGTGTAGATCAATGCACAAAGGATATGTTAAGGAAGAGAGAAAACTAGTGCATAAAAAGTGATTACGATTGAAGATTCTGTGCTAAAAACTATTGGGCATGAGAGAAACAAGTGCCTAATTTTTTTACTTCTAACCGGGATAAGGATTTGAACCAATGAACTGAGAAGTAGAAGGCAAGTCTTACCACTGATACAGGCTTTATTCTACAATATTACCACCAATACAGGTTTTATTCTACAGTCTTACCACCGACTGAGGTTTTATTTAATGGTTTTACCACTAAAACAGGTTTTTATTCCACAGTTATGTTATGTATTTATACTCAGCGCAATATCTCCATATACTACAGGACTCAAAGCACTATTTAACCAATCTGACTGTACAGGTACAGCCCCAACTCACAAGTAACTGACATTCCCCTAACTGGAAGATAGAGGCTCAAGGATGACCATTTATCAACGTCCTTGAGGTTCTTTAACCTGCCACTGGGGATAGGACCCAATGACAGAGGACCGCCATTTTAAGTGGTCATCCGAGCCACTATGTATCTGCCTGTACCTGGGATTGAACCCACGTCCTCTGAGTTCCTAGACAAGAGTGTTACCCGCTAGGCCACAGTGGCAGTCTGACCACTAATACATTATTTCAGAGTCTTACAAACAAAACAGGTTTTATGCCCCATTCCTATCACTGACACAGGTTTTATCTCATAGTCTTACCACTAATACAGATATTATTTCGCAGTCTTGCCACTGAAGCAAGTTTTATTTCACAGTCTTACCACTAAAACAGGGTTTTATTCCATAGTGTTGCCACTAACACAGCTTTTATTTCACAGTCTTACCACTAACACAGGTTTTATTTTACTTACCACTAATACAGGTTTCCTTCCCGAGTCCTACCACTAACACAGGTTTTATTCCACAGTCTTATCACTAATACAGGTTCCATTCTCCAGCCTTACCACTAATACAGGTTTCATTCCATACTCTTACCACTAACACAGGTTTTATTCCACAATCTTACCTCTAACACAGGTTTTATTCCACAATGTTATCCCTAATACAGGTTCCATTCTGCAGTCTCACCACTAATACAGGTTTTATCCCACAGTCTTACCACTAATACAGGTTCCATTCCACAGTCTTACCCCTTATATAGATTTTATTCCACACTCTTACCACTAATACAGGTTTTATTCCACAGTCTTACCACTAATACAGGTTGCATTCCACAGTCTTACCACTAATACAGGTTTCCTTCTGCAATCTTACTACTAAAACAGATTTTATTCTACAATCTTACCACTAATACAGGTTCCATTCTGCAGTCTTACCACTTATACAGATTTCATTCCACAGTTTTACCACTAACACAGGTTTTATTCCACAATCTTACCACTAATACAGGTTCTATTCTGCAGTCTTGCCACTAATACAGGTTTTATTCCACAGTCTTACCACTAACAGAAGTTTTATTCCACAGCCTTACCACTAATACAGGTTTTATTTCACAATCTTACCACTAATACAGGTTTTATTTCACTGTCTTACCAATAATACAGATTTTATTCCACACTCTTACCACTAAAATAGGTTTCGTTCCACAATCTTACCACTAATACAGGCTTCATTCCGCAATCTTGCTACTAACACAGATTTTATTCTACAATCTTGCCACTAATACAGGTTCCATTCTGCAGTCTTGCCACTTATACAAATTTCATTCCACAGTCTTACCACTGATACAGGTTTCATTCCACAGTCTTGCCACTAACGGGTTTATTCCACAATCTTACCACCAATACAGGTTCTATTCTGCAGGCTTGCCACTAATACAAGTTTTATTACACAGCCTTACCACTAATAGAGGTTTTATTCCACAGCCTTACCATTAATACAGGTTTTATTTCACAATCCTACCACTAATACAGGTTTTATTTCACAATCTTACCACTAATACAGGTTTCATTCCACTGTCTTACCAATAATACAGATTTTATTCCACACTCTTACCACTAAAATAGGTTTAATTCCACATTCTTACTACTAACACAAGTTTTAGTTTACAATCTCACCACTAATACAAGCTTTATTCCCCAGCCTTACCACTAACACAGGTTTTATTCCACAATCGTACCACTAACACAGGTTTATCCAACAGTCTTACCACTAAAACAGGTTTTATTCCACAGTCTTACCACTAATGCAGGTTTTATTCCACAGGTGAGCAGGTTTGGTCTTTCGTTTGAAGGACTCGTCTCGGTTGTTTGCTATGATCAGTTGGTATTCTCCATTCTCTGCCGAGTTGTTGACATACATGAAATGGATACACATGGTTTGTGCACTGCAAATACATAGCAATCAGGTAAAAAGACAGTCTGATGTAGCCAGTGAGATAAACCTGCCCCAGAATAACCCCAGGGTATAATTCTAACTAGGCAATTTTACACCCTTGGTACCATTTTGAGTGAGGCAAAAATTTACCCCTCTGTTCTAAATTATTTTATGTATAGATTTGGCTAAGGATAGATTAATCCATGGGTGTAGTTTGGCATAGCCAATTTCAATCCCTATGGTATGAAGTAGGTTAATTTAATTTATACCTGACTAAATCATATCTCAACCTATTGACTTGAAAACCTTTTCCCAACAATTAATAATACTATACAAACCGATTAATAATCAATCAGGACCCAGTCGATCAGGAGCAGTGGTAACATACTCACCTTCCAGACTGAGACAAAAGTTTGAATCCCAACCCCGACTCAAGTGGGAAAGCTGATAGGTGCTTGACGTTGGTTGGCAGTACAGGGTACTGGTACAAGGTTAGTTTACAGTACAAGGGTAGTTTATAGTACAGAACCTTGTATAGCTATATGTACTGGTTTCCTCAACTTTTATAAGTACCTATCATATTATTAGTGATACAAAGATACCAGGTATGACGTAAATAAACAAATTAAAAAAATAACTGATCATGAGCTATTATTTTAGTCATTTATTTGAGTGACATGTACCACACAAGGTACATAAAATACCTAAAATTAACCAAAATTAGACCCATAAAATGATCAGTGCTTCTATATATAATACCTCCCTAATACATGTGTTCCACTGGAGCTGACCCTGTAACCAACCCTACAACCTTAGGGTCAGTTACAAAAGTCGTAGAGTCGTGAGAAAAGGCGTGCGAAAATGCTGAGTCAGTTATGAAATCCATGACAGGACGGTATAGTTACAGACAAGATGTAATGGTCATCGCGACAAGACATAGGGTTTGGGAATTTTTTTTGCATGGCCAGTCTTAGAAGTACTACGACAAGCCCTAACAGAGAAACCAGATAACAAACAGACAAGCCGGGAACATGTTCCCCAACCCTTTGCGACAGGACTGATTGTTTTTGAAAGTCGGGATCCAGAATCATGATCCATATCAAACTATATAGTGTGAATATTTCAACTACAAGGGCTACTTCTCCCTAGTACTTTTGGCTTTAGTCAATGCAGATTACAAGTTCCTGTGGGTCAACACGGGGGCCAGTGGGTCATCATCTGATGCACAGATTTTCAACAGCAGCAAATTGAAAAAAAGAATTGAAAACTGAACCTTGGGATTACCACCACCTGAACCACTTGGACCTGGGAGGCCAGATCTACACTATTCCTACTGGAAGACGATGCCTTTGCCCTGATGCCTAGGTTGGTCAAGCCTTACAGTAGACGCCAACGGGCCAAAGAAGAGAGAATAGCCAACTACAGGATATCCAGGGGGAAAAGGGTGGTCAAGAACTCCTTTGGTATACTTGTCAAGCACTTCAAGGTGCTATTGACCACCATGGAGCAGAGGCCAAAAGTTGTGACAGACATTGTGTTAGCATGTGTGGTACTACATAACATGTTGAAAAGCCATCAGGGGGAGCAGACAGACAACCCACTCCAGCTGACGACATACAACTACCACAGCGGGACCAGGGGGAACAGAGACATCATAAGAACTTAAGAAACCCATTGAGGGAGGCCAAACATCAACAAGACCTACTGAAAGACTACTTCAATCATGTGGGGGTGCTGGCTGGGCAGGAGAACAGAGTTTAAGAAGACTGAGGGGGGAACATGCTGTCATCTATCAGTCCTTTTCAGGACTACCCAAATAATCCAAGAACTTTTATTTAGCAAAGTGTTGCACAAAAATAACCCCAATTTTCTAACTCTTTTATGTAAGTTCCATTTCACCAAAAACATTCTCCATCATAAACACAAATCCCCCCCAAACTCAGTTCACAAAAATAAATTTCATCACCTACAGATTGAAACCCAGGTCCTCAATTTACAAAGTTGATATCCCATCCCAACAAAACCTGGCTTTATTCTTACAAAAAATAACTCACAAAGTAATATGAAAAAAGTTTCCAAATAAATACCTAAAAGTATTTTATTCCAAGAATTAAAAAAGGGCTAGGAAATTTGTAAGGCAAAATTGTACAGGTTTGCAGTCCAGTTTAATATTTTTTATTCAGTTTGTTAGTCCAGTGCAACTCATATGTGGAATATGTTGTTAGGCCTCACATTTGTCTGTCTGTGAGTGTGCATGTGGCATTTTATTTCAAGTTGGGTTTTGGGAGGGAGGGATGTGGGGTTGAGTCTGGATCTTGTTTTTATGGTGGAGTGTGTGTTTTTTAAAATGAAGTTTTGTTGGGGGGTGGGGTGGTTTTACTTTAATGTCTTAGGGATTATTTTAAGGGGACGGTGTGCTGTTTCACTCATTCACACAATTTTTTGTGTACTGTTGGGAGGTGTCAGTGTTGGACGGTGTGCTGTTTATGTTTTTGGGTAGACATGCAGCTTGTTAATTGTTTTTGGAAGATTCGGGTGGCCCTGAGAAGGGCCGGTTTTGGTGTGAACCTGTTGATTTGGGCTGACTCTAACTCTGCTGGCTGGACTGGCTGGGAGGTCTTGACTGTTCATGATGAGTGGAAGATGTTCATGATGAGTGGAAGATGTTGAGAGGGTGAAAATGGCTGTGGTGTGTCCATCTGCTGATACTGAAGCACACTGGGAATAGCTCTAAAGAGACTGAATAATCCAGAAGTGTTGTGCTGACTTTCCTCCTGTGGTGAGGGTGCAACTGAAGGTGGGTTGAAAATCATCTGTCTGGAAGTCCCAGGCTGTTGGTTATCCACAACTACGTAAGAAGTTGGCTGTGATGACACTGATGAAGGCCTTGATGGTTGCTGTACTTTGGCAATCACTGTAACAGACTCTCCTGTGGCTGTCTGTGTAGGCTGCACAACTGAAATGGAGATTGGTTGAGTTTAAGGTATGGTGAGTATGTATTCATGTCCTGTTGTGGCTTGTGATGCTTTTAGAAGTTGAAATGTGGTGACCTCTTGACTTTTGGTGACCTGTCTCTTGTGTTCTTTGACCTTGTACTGTATTTTACTGAGAAGCTTCACTGTCTCATTCCTGAAATTTAAAAAGTCCTTTTCTTCAAGGTTTTCAATCTCAGAGTGGAGATAGTTGCAGAATGACTGTCTAGGACTTGGAGTGGGGTCATGACGTGCAACCAGAAATGTGGAAATCATCGCCCTCATCTGCTGGAACTAATCTAAGACTGAATCACTCAGGAAAATGGGCCCAGTGGCCTAGTCATATGACCTTGGAAAGAAGTACACAATCTTGGGGAAAATTTAGTTTATTCTATGTTGTTTGTTCTACATATTATTTACAGACTGATACTTAACTTTAAAGCCACCTTATATTATGAATTACAGTTTTACCAGTTTGAGGTGGCCTTAAACCACACATTGAGATTGTTAATGTACGAAAAAGTTAATACTGGAAATGAAGTTATATACATATTCACAGTTATACACTGAATTATTATTATTATTATTATTATGTATTTATACTCAGCGCAACATCTCCATATACTACAGGACTCAAAGCGCTATGTAACCAATCCTACTGTACAGGTACAGCCCCAACTCACAAGTAACTGACATTCCCCTAACTTGAAGATAGAGGCTCAAGGATGACCATTTATCAACGTCCTTGAGGTTCTTTAATGACGTGCAACCAGAAATGTGGAAATCATCGCCCTCATCTGCTGGAACTAATCTAAGAATTGAATGCTAAACATGATTACATTGTACTGTCATAAAGTTACCAGTTAAAGGTTTGACCTGATAAGGTCACAGTTACACATATTTACTAAAGCATGTTTTGATATTTACTAAATGATGTAATATAGTCACGACTTAAAAGTAATACATGAGTAAGTTACTGAAAAGTGTTAAAGTTACTTTTACAGTTTACTTTACTCTGTTACAAATGAACTACTATCAGAACTCCAAGCCCCAAGTATGAGTAGTTAGGTGGACAGTTGGTGTTTGAAGGTAGTTGCTACCAGATCTGAAGCCTTATAATCCTGAGTAATATAATTCCACACTGCGTCCGACGTCCAGGTGCCATGACTTTGGATGTGTTGCATAGGTATATTTGAATTTAACGCCAGAGTAGCACCTGAATGGCGAAAGGAGTGAAAAGTTATGTTTTTGTTCTGTCATCCTAAAATTTTTGAAACTTTAGAAAGAAATTTTCTGAGTCTAGTGTCAGTTAGTGGTACCCAAGTGTCATAACACTTGATTTGAAACAGAGGAGAATTCTTGTCACCTTTGTATAGCTTTAGCATTTGCTTTATTGCAGCGACTGGGCATAGTGTGACGAACCTAAAGAAGGTATTTTCAATACCTTGACCTTCTTGCGAAATTGTAAGGTTTTAGACCACTTAATGATTAAATGAGCACCTGGAGGTGCAAAAATCACATCAGCTCTAGCTAGTTGCTTCATATAATCAAAGGTGGAGATAGAATGTGGAACTAAATTTGAAATTCTCAAGAAACTGAAAAAAGACGTTAGAAAGGCAGCTTTAAAAATTTTTCCCATATACATTCTGTCACATTGAACAACCAGTTGTAATAACATTTCAACATCAATTATAGTCTTGATATGAGGATTTAGGGGAGCATGCCTCATGATAGCTTTGTTGTATACCTTTATACGTTGATCATTGAAACATGTAACATCAGCCCCAAGGTTTGAGAGGGAGGTTTTAATTGCAGAAATATAATTTGAAAGACCTGAGTGAGAAATTTTGTTGAAGGTAAGAAATTCCCAAAAAAGCTAGAATAACATCCACTGCCAGATTGGAAAGAGAAACTGATGCAAAACAACAAAATGAGACAAAAATGCTAAATTTTTTATGATAAGATCTATTGGTAGACTGTGGGTAAGCACCTGGAAGCCTTGTCTTTGCTCTTGAAGCCAGTACTTCTATCTGATGAGAGGTACCTGAAAGTTGTAAATTATATTTCCCAATTTATTGTTAAAGCATTGTGAGGTATTTGAACCTATATGTGGTTTGGCATCAAGTGACAAAGGCTAGAGCTACATCCCTCTGCAATAAACCAACGTGATAAAATATCAGCTATCTGGTTATCTTTACCCCTTATATGAACGGTACGCAAGCAAATGTCTTTAGCTGCTGTTTCCATTAGAATATTCCTCGCTATGGCAGCTAATATACTGTCTTTAATTCTACCTGTAGTTAGGACACTGACAACTGACTGATTATCACAATGAATTCTGACTGTATTTACAGTCCAGGCTAGGCCCCAGGTTCGAATAAGCAGAGGAATATTCAACATCTCAAGATGTACAATATTCATGTTTTCATAACCTAATTGCAATGGAATTGAATAAACTTCATTACCCCATCTTGCTCCAAGTCCTTGAAGTCAAGCGTCCAATTCAATTTCATAATGAACATTTTTATGAACAAAAAAGGCTGAACCATTAAATTTTGGAACAAATTTGTAAAACCAGTTCAAATCTGCAGTTAACTGTATGTGAGAATTTTTACTGCTGTTTCTAAGCAATTCAAGCATTCTGTTGAGGAAAAACCTGGAAGATTTGATACATTTAGTTATGTATAATAATTTTCCTAAAAGCGATTGAAGCTCTCGCTTGGAACAGAAAAATTTAGTAGTCCAAGCATTACAGGTGTCCAGAATTTCTTAGACTTTTCTGCAGTTATGGAGACTGTGAAGGCTATAGTGTTGATTTCCACGCCTAAGCATGTGACTTTGGTACTGGGGCTACAATTTTCTTAGCACTTATGTCAAAACCTAACCGAGAGAGCAGTTTGCGAAGAGTTTCAAAAGATTCAGTAGCCTGGCTACTAATGGAATGCCCTATTATATCATCTATGTAGTTTGTGACCTGATAACCTAATTTGCTCATAATATACCTCACAGCATCACTCATTCTCTGAAAGATTCCTGAACCATGTTTAAATCCGAATGGAAGACAAGAATCATAATAAATGCAATCTAAAGATAAGCCTAATAAATTTTATCTCTTGGGTCTAGCTTAACATGCCGAAAAGCTCTACTTAAGTCTATCTTGTAAAGTAATGAACCTTTGCCATTTTCCTTAACTTTTTGAGTGATGTTATCTAGAGTTGATAGAGTAAGTAAAAAAGGGGTTTGAAGATAGGTATCAGAATCTACACCTGCATTCACTGATATTCCTTCAGAGTAGCTTAAACCCTTCTATGTGGAGCCCCAGGTTTGTCTCTGGTTAGGAATGGTAAAATGTGCATATTATCCAAGGGTTTGTTCTCATATGGTCCAAATATGGCACCATATTCTCCCTCTTCCTGCAAATATGCTTTTACATCATCAGTATACAGGTTAGCAGTACTGTGATTTTTCATTTCGTGTTGAAGTGGAGAACCTTGTTTGAAATCTAGAGGAAAGCCATATCTTATTAAAAACATAGTTGCTTATCCCAATAATCACTCAAATATTCGTCCCAAACATCAGGATTCAATTGTGATGGAACTTGAATTTGAGCCTGCATAAAATTGAATTTTTTAAAAAATTTTATGGTTTCATGGAGTACTTTGATATCTGAAATTGGTTTATTTTTCTTATTTGTTTTTGGTACCAGCAAATCACTTAGTGGAATGAACCGGTATTTGTCTCTCATTTGGTTATCCCAGGACTGAAAAGTTTGATTATTTTTGGCTTCTCCTATCTGTTGTCTATGTCTGGGTTTGAACCTAAGTTCTAGGTCGTATTTTTTATCACTTTCAACTGATACAACTGTATTATTTGCAGTACATTTGTTATTTTCCCCGTACATATTTTGTGTACAGTTTTGCTTACCTTTATCATTGTTTTCAACACTATCATCTGATACGACTGTATTATTTGCAGTACATTTGTCATTTTTCTCGTACATATTTTGTGTACATTTTTGCTTACCATTATCATTGTTTTCATCCATAATATTGTTTTGATTCTCTAAAGCAAAGTCACTTGTGCCCGTGTCAATGATATTAGTTGTTTTGTTTACCACATTGCAAGCATTTTCACTATGATGTTTCATGTCCGAATCATAAGAATCAAGATTGGATAACACATTGAATCTATTTTGCAACTGAATGACGCCATTGTTATGTCTGGTAAACACGTTGCAATGTTTTTGACATTTACTTTATTTTCAACACATGGTGCAGTCTTGATAGGGCATTTGTTTGCTTGACTAACTGGCAGAGCTTTTGGATTTAAACTTACTGATCTTTTTTGGGTGAGACCCCTGGCCACATTTGCATATGAGACCCCAGAAAACATTTTCCAATCAGCTCTCCAGTTGACACTTTCACCACTTGTAGCAGTATTATTTACAAATAACCTGGTCCACACTTTATTTACATTTTTTGATTTACTTTGAGGCACTGCTAGGCAGTGCCTTACTCGTTTTTTGCATTAAGTCTACAATCTGTTGATGCATGTGAAAACTTCTTACCATTTGCAAAACACAGACTACAAACATGTAGGTACATGTGGCCATTTGTTTCATGATCTGCCTTGTGAGAGCATTTGGATTTTTGAAAGAATTTGCAAGGTGTTGGTTGGTCTTTAGCTGAACTACGTTTTGTAATTTGTGTACCAGGGCCTGTATTTTGAATTTTATGGGCATGCGCCCTTCTGATTCTATCAATCTTGTTTGTTTCTGCCCAATTTAGCCTACCCTCTTACATTTTACACAGGAGTACCGCATGGGCACCTTTAGCCGCCCCCCAGCCAAAGTTATGGCTATCTTCCATAATCTCGGAAAGGTATTCCAACATGTTTTGCTTAACATCAATGTCAGGTTCATCATTAATTATCATTGCAAATCCAGATACCCATTGGGAAATTGACAAACTATCATAACTCACTCTGGATTTACTTGTAATTTTGGGGCCAGGGTACCTCTTTTTTAACAAATACTGTTTCATCCCCTCTCCTCTGTGACTTCAACTTGCCTTTATCGTGTGATGTTTGTAGATCCTTGATCCTGGCATCTACTTGGTCCTGGATCTCTCTGGATGACCTCAGTCTGTCCAATGATGGTAGTACCAATTCTGTCTCTGTATCATTATGGGATGGTCTGCTTGTGGAACTGGCTGATGGGGATTTCATCACATCCAGGGACTGCACTTTTGATTCCATTTCTGTCACTCTGGAATTCAATGTCTGTAGTTCTTTTAAAATCATGACATTAGTGTCCACATGTTGCTCTGGTTCCTCTGTTTCCATTTCTTTACAGTTTCTATTTATTGGTCTAGGGTGATGTCCACCACATTTGACACAGTCATACGATTTCACCATTATGATATTAGTACAATCAATGTTAGTACTGAAAATATATAAGTAAACCACTATGCTGAGACTCGGAATAGGCAGCCTTATGTTTGTATGCAACAAAACTCGACCATAAACTGGCTATTAGCACAAAGAAATTAGGGTAGACCGTCCCTTCAGAGTGTGGCCAACAAGCATAAGGCTGTCTCGACGACTCAACACAGTGCAATGGTAGTGAAATTTGTCAAAACGTCCATCAAGGTAGCACACAGTTTATATCACAATCCATGTAGGGCAAGTACAATCCATAACATTATAATACAGCACAAAGACTAAAGGTAAGAACAAAACGTAAAATAAAGTTCTGTGAAATTAAAGTTCAATTTTATGCTTAAAATGGCGTCTCAATTTATAAATTTAAAGTGAGGTTTGATGTGAAAACACGGGAATCTTAATTGGAACTAGGGTAAAGGTAACCAATGAGATTTTAACTAGCATTACACTGAAAATTTGCCACTGAATAAGGTGGCACCCAAGATGTCACCTTCCCATTATCTGGCCCTTCTTCTGTCTGGATTGAGTTGATTCTACATCAGTATCCGTGTCAGTTCACGTTCTCTTCTCTCCCCTTTCCTGGCTCTCTTCCTTCCTCTCTCTCTCCATCCTCTCTCTGTCCCTCTCTTCTTGTTCCGTCCTCTCTCTCATCCCTCCTCCTTCTCTCTATATCCTCAGCCGTATCTCCTAACTCAAACTGTGGTTGAGTGTCAGTTGGTACTTCAATCTTTCTCCTTCTACCCCTTGGCATGCTGATCAATCAATCAATTGTACAGCTTGTTTAAAAAAAAACTTAAAATTAATAATGAAACCTCACAGAACAGATTTCACTCCCAACCAGTCCAGCCTAGCTCAAAACTTAAGCTAATTTTACAAAAGATAAAAACCTAAAGAAAAGCTGCACACCAGTTGTCTCTCGGCTAGTCAGAGCGCAAATATATGCAGATTGTCTACCGACTCGTCTTTTTATACCCACAGATTTTGAAACCGGCAGACCGTAAGGTGCAAAAATATTGCCAGCCTGTCTGTTACAGTTCCCGGCTTGTCTGTTAGTGATACAAGTCTGTCGGTTATTGTTTACAGCTTGTCTGTTTCAGTTTAAGGCCTGTCGGTTACAAATGTTCCCAACTCTAATAGGGAAATATCATCAGGGAGGATTAAATATAATGGATATCGAATCCAAAATAATGTCTTTAAAGATATCTTGGCTACCAAGATTAATGGCGGATAACAAGGTATCAGACTTGTTTGATTTGTACCTCAGGCAATCTGGCCTTAAAATTAACACAATTCTAAGGATGAATTTTAGAGATAAAGATTCTTGTGATTTTATGAAGACTCTACCTAATTTTTACCAAGACATAATATTAATGTTTAACACTTGCAAAAACATTAAACCAATTCATAAATTAGCAAATGTTGAAATGCTAACCCAAGTCATATGGGGTAATGAATACTTCAAAACCAAAAACAAATGCTTGTTATAAATTGGATACCCAGCGATATTATCTATGTAAAAGACTTATTCGATGCAAATGGAGAATGGATATCCGAAAAGGAAATTTTAAACAAGCTATCCAAAAAGTACAACTGGATTGCAAAATATTCCCTTATTAAGAAAATTGTAGGAAAGCAAATTAAAAAATTTGATGGTAGTATTGGTAAATACATTCAAAATCCAATGCTAAAATGCACTAGCTTTTATGCACTTGGTAAATATTGGGGAATACAGGATATTAAATCAAATGTAATGTACAGAATAGCTGTAGAGAAAAAGGTTTTGCAACCATACTCACGATGGATGTGGGAAAAGTTATGCCCTGTAAATTTGAATGCCAGTGACTGGACTGAAACATATAAATCAAACATTTGTCATTTAAAACATAAGAAATTTGACGAATTCAAGTTTAAAATACTCCATGATATTTTACCTTCTCGTAATAAAGTCTCTAAATGGCGAAAAGATGTTTCACCTAACTGTGAATACTGTAATGAGCCAGAAGATACTTCACATATGCTTTATAAATGTGAAAGAGTTTTGGATATTTGGAAAAGAATAAGTCAATGCCTAAAGAAAAACATCAAACTGAAGCATGTTGTTTTTGGCCTAAAATGTGATAATATTGCAAATACTAGTATACATCTTGGTATTGTGATTATTAGTTATGCTATTTATGCAGTATGGTGTAAATGTTCTGTTGAAAGTGTAAACTATAGTAATATAAATTTACATAATGAAATTAAAAAGCAACTCTATTTTTACTCTAGTTTCTTTGAAGGTACTATGACTAGTATAGGAAATAGACACTTTACAAAAGTAATGAAATGTATGATTGAACATTTGTGAAAAATATGAACCTTGAATAATGTAATGTTGTTGAAAAAAAAGGTTGCAAAAAAAAAATGTTGTGGTCAATCTCTGAAGCCAGTCATTATGTATAGTTAAAGTGGTGGTATGGTTCAAAACAATCAAAGTTATTTAGAAATTCATGTATCTACATGACTATTTTATTTACTGCATATAATTATATAAATTCATAAAACAGTGAAATATTCTGAAAGTAGCTAAATCTTTTTATGCAGTGTATTATTATAAGGGTTAAACCAATTGCTTATGGTTCAACATAGACTAATGGTTTAAATATGTAAAAGTTTTGATGAAAACAACTCTAAATCATTTACAAAGATTGACTGAAATTTTAGAAGTCAATCTCTGTGAAAATGGACCATATAGTTCAGTCATAAGGCAAAGTGGGTGAAAAGTTTAGTCATTACAGTGTAATGGCTGGTCAGTTGAATGATTACATGAAGTGACTGAAACTTTGAGCCTTTATGTGTTTCACAGATTCACTATTGTATACACAGTTATAGTCAGCGTTATGGGTGTGAAAATGATTAAAGGTGCATTGGACAGTACTTTAATATAAAGCCGAATTGTGATGTTCTGGAAAAAATTGTATTCCAGTTTAGATTAAATTAAACTTTTTTTATATCATTTGTATAAATGAATGACTTCAGTGATTAACATAATAATATATTATTATCATAATAATTTTTCAGATTGTTAAGTTAGATTATCTTTGAAGTGCTATTTAATTTCCTGTAGAGGTATCCGACAAATATGTAACACAGTTCTGATTCTGGTATTCTGAAAATTTTTTCCACTTATGCAGTTGTATAAGCCTGCTAATGGGAAGTACACATCATGAAAACAATGTTTCAGTATTGCTTATGACAAAGTTACTGTTAAAGTATTAAATTCTTTAAAGAGTGAAAAAAAATAAATAAACCCAACTTAAGCCATTAAAAAAACATTTCCCAACTCTAGGACCCAGTCTGTTAAAGTTACCGACTGGCCTGTAAACTTTACAGGCCTGTCGGGAACACTTACAGACGGACCGGCTAAAGTTACCGACTGTACTGTAATACTTCCCGTACCGTCGGTGAGTCATCACGTACAATCTGGAAGTCCATATTTGGGACAAGCCGGATACTTGTTACAGACAGGCCTGTTTGATTAACCAACAAGCCGGGAAGTGTAACCGACAGGCCGTTAAGTTAATCGACAGGCCTGTTGCTAGAAGGCTGATATTAGAGTCGGATAGAAGGGTACATGTTTGATATTTCACTGACTCTCCCCGACAGGCCCGTAACTTGAAACCGACCCTAACTGACCATGTAAACATTGGTCCCAACTCTCCAAAAATGCATAGTTACCGGCCTGTCGGTTCCAGTGGAACATCTGCATAAAGTAGTCTTTGGAATTTGCTTTCTGGTTACAAAGTTTACTATTGAAAAAAAAAAAAATAACTTTTTTATTTCCTGAGATAAAAAGCGTGAAACAAAGGTTACATACTGACATTAGCATATTTGGAGTAGAAATGAAGTATCATATGACACAGGAAATCACTCTATTTAGTTGATATATCAGTCTAAGCTAAGTCCTCTTTTATAAAACCCATTAAGCCCAAAACTTAGAAAAGACAAAAGGCTCATATTTAAGTCCTTGACTTAGCAAAAACCTTGGCTGTCTAAGACCCTTTGTGAAACCGGCCCCCAATGGGTCTGTTGTGACAACTTGTAAAAGTTTGTGTTGTCGTCATATTGGGTTAACAGCAAACTATGCCATTCGGCACTGAAAGGGAAGAATTTAGTACAAGTATTGAATGGTCTGGTGATTTCGTATTTGAAATGTGGTTAAACAAAGACTACCTGTCTGTACTTTTACGGTTTTTGAAATCTAATTCACGTAGACATGGTTAAAATACCAAAGCCTGTACAGAGAGACAAATCCTCTTGGAGTGTCATGAAAATATTCAACAGTAGATTAACAGATTGAATTTTATATATTTAGTAGATTCTATTGCTGAATAAAAAGATCTTAGCATCTTTCACAGAATGTATTCTTAAGATCTGTACAGTTTCCTAGTTCAGATATTATCAACACTAATATATAATTACTAATAATACAATGCACTAATATATAATTACTAAAAACCTTTTATAATCATTTTATAATCATCCCAGTTTTTAAAGTGGTCTTTATCACACCTAGTTTGTTCTTTGTTACAATTAAAGGTTTTTGTTCTCCGATTCCCTAACAATAATGAAAACCCAATCAAGTGATTACTTAAAGAGACTGATTTACATGTCACTACTAAAGGAATAAACACTAAAAAGAAAACACTGGGTCGGGGGGGTTACTTTCATTTGGATTGCTTCTTAGGTGTAAATGTTAATTGCATTTAAATTCTTTTACTGACTGCCCATAGACCAATCATAAACTAAACAATGTATTAAAACAATAGGCATATTGTATACTGAAATGGCCAGGAACAGTAAGACCTACATCAATCAGTGTCTAAGACTTTCCTAAGCAGGTTTTTGAGATCTATCTATACCAGAAATGGTTGTTGCAGTTTCCTGATTATAAATTGATTTTGTTCAAATTAAGTAGAACATAATCAAAACAATATTAATCTGGATTCTATCACAAAAAGAAAACTGATATTCAAGAACATGAAGACATTTTGCAGTATGGAAACTAGTTATGTCTTTTTCTTTTTCTTGGGAAAGGTATTGCTTTTTTTTGCAATTTCATTAGTTATTAAAATTATGAGTCTGTGATATTATACTAAGGTGACATAACTGGTGTGTCACTTGTCTCTTTGGGGACATTTTTGGTTTTCCAACCTGCCTAATTCGATTTGCCCTACTGAAATGTTGTTCCGCTACCCTATTTGATATCTTCTTAGTCTATAAAGGGGCCACGGTGGCAGAGTGGTAACACTCTCGCCTCCCACCTCTGAGGTCGGGGGTTCGATCCCCGTGACGGCCTTAAGTGGGAAAGCTGGTAGTTGCTTGCCGTTGGTCGGCAGTTTACAGTACACAACCCTAGCGAACTCTATGTACTGGTTTCCTCTGCCCTTCCAACTACCCGTCGTGATATGACCTGTACAGTGTTGAAAGCGACGTTAAACCCCAAAATAAACAAATAAATCTTAGTCTATAAAGATAATTTAACAATTTCAGGGGCGTAGCTTATGTAAAAGTCAATAGACCCATGAGGACTTTATTCTTAGCAGAAGCATTGATGAGATATACAATGCCCCATTCCCTAACAAATATTAAATATAACCATGACTTTCTGAAAAATCAGGCCATATCAGATCAAAAATCATAGCTTCACCCCTGGATATCCTAGCATTTGCATAATGCACAAATCCTTCTAATGTGCAAATGTGCAAATTCTTACTTAGTCTTAAAGGATTTACTTTGTGTGCCATTTTCAAATACTGATAAGAATCTATTCAGGCTACAAATATGTATCTGTTTTGATTGTATAGGAAATTTATTAATTCTCCACTAGGGGTCCCAGAATCACAACCAAGTCATGCTACTTATTCACAACCGAATTCATTGGTCTACCCAAACAATATGTGTGGGTCTACACTATAAGCCATGTCATTAGAATTTTATGTTATTTTTCTAACCAAAATGTTTCAGTTGGAACCCTTCTAAAACCATGTGTCTCATATTTAGACCTAGATATATATATATATGTGCAGTTACATTCCATGGCCGTGTCATGACAGTTTATTCTGTTGATAGATGGGGTTTCCCAACAAATTCAAATGTATAACTAATACAAGTAAATCTGGTTTAAGGTCGTCATCTCTACTGGGTCATTTCTTGACTTTATTAGTGACTGTAAGAATAGAAGATTTAATTGGTCTCATTAAGTGTAACTGTTTACTTTGAACCTCAACATCATTTGCATTATTTGAAACATTTTGAATGGTAAATGTTCAAATAAAAAGTGTGTTATCAATTTATCATTGTACCAACTGCTTTTCAATTAATGTTTGTGTAAATATTAACAACATTGTTGTTTTTTCTGTTGAAGATTGCTGAATGTTTTTTTGGTAAGTTTATGGGTGTATTTGTTAAAGTGACAGTAGGAAAATTCTTCAACTATTTGAAGGTTACCATATATGGTATAATTATTTGTGGCCAGTAATCAATTTAAGGTGAACTTAAATAAGAGAAAAATCACCTTAGCATTGCAAGATGGTGTATTGATATGGTAAAGATTAATTACAGGCATAGTTTACAATAACCTATAGCTGTAGTGAAAATTACAAACACAGAAAAGAGGAAAACATCTTGTGACCTCTGGAGGTCAGTTTGTCACCCCAGAAATGTTGATATCTGAAGGCCACCGATGCAGTATTGAAGCATGCGGTGATATCGGCGAAATCGGCGATATTGCGTTTTCACCATTTTTTATGATATAGTTTGAAATTTATGTATTATGACTGTAACTTGTATTTATTTACCTTTTTATTGTCATATACTGTTATTCTTGTTGTATATGATTGCTGTAAATGGTTTGTATTGTATCCTCACATCAATGTACAGAAGAAGTTGTCACTTCAAAGTCTGGGGGAATACTAAATTTTAGACCAATGGGATTCCTTGTTTCAATTTTACAGATGCAGACTTCGAGTTATTCTCTCATGTCTGGGATTTCTCTATAAAAGCAGGGTGGATTCTGTCATTCTTTGCTGAATTGGTATAGGTAACAGGAGACAGTCATGTCAGGGTAAAACCTGGTATTTTCTTCTGTGGTTAGATTTTAGAGATGTCAGTTTAAAACCTGCATGGTATTATTTTTATAGTTTAGGTTACAGGGAAAGTTGCAAGATGACTTTGGTAACATCTTAAAGCAGGGAAAAGAGAATGTTCTGTACATAATTTCTGTTTGATTTCAGGGTAAAACCTATTTGGGAATTTAAAGTATAATGATATTTTAACTGTTTATTTCAGGGGAAGTTGAGTTTTCATTTAATACTTTGCTACTTGTTGTATTTGACTATGTTTGAATGAAATAATGATGAAGTAGTTTGTATTTATTTCTAGTGGCAGGGTAAAACCTGGAAAGAATTGAATGGGCTGAAATGTTATAACTGCATGTGGTTGATTGTGCATGATGTATTGATTTCAGTCATATGATTATAGGTTTCATGCTGAAATGCCGGTGATTTGATCAATGTTTCATGGGGTAAAACCCATGACTATTTGAATTCATTTCATTAGGTACTGAATCTACTATGGTACTTGATAAAGGATGGAACCAGTGTTTTGACATAGAGTATGATCCAAGGTCTAAGTGTTAGTAGACAGTAGGTTTCCAGTGTTATGTCTTGTTTTCAATTCTTTTAGAGGATTCTGGGGAAATGATCTGAATGTATATAATGCAAATGTGAATTCAGATTATTTTTGATACTTTTGTGACGTTAGTGCTTGTACCAATTCAGCCCCAGCAATTGCTGGCAAAATACTTGTTATATTTCGTAAATAAATGTTCTGTTATGTGACTTAAGGCTTTCTCTTGACTTTAGTTCAACTCAAGCCCCTTGACACGTTACAGTATCATCTCCAAGTGAGGGATCACTGAGTTGATAGATAAAAATTAAATGCAGCGATAAATTTAGGAAAGCCAGAAAAATTTCATATAATTGCCTTTATTATAATACAAACAACTTTAAAAGCAATAATAAGCATTATAAGCATGACAAGAACCTTCTTACTGCATGTGATAAATAAACATTGTAATTTAATTAAGAGTTCCTTCCATCTGCCAAGTAAAATTTAATGAAATGCATACTGCTTTGCGTCATAACTTGTGACAGAAGCCACAACTTAGCACATAGAGGTAAAACTTGTGTATATTTGACAATACCATTTAAGACAGCCGAATTAAATGTGAACATAACTTAATTATTATCTGGAATTTTCGTATTTAATTTGTGCTATGGTTGGCGGCTCCGATTTTTTAATATAAGTTATTGCTTTGATTTTATTTTCGTAAAATGCAGTTATAACTGTGCTTATGTCAATAACTATTTTACTCAAAATAAGTTCATATAACTACACTTAAAACAACCAAAAACTAAGGTTTCCTGTGTCCAAATTGTGTCGAGAAAATGGGGGGGGGGGGGTTGTTTAATTTATAGAAGTATTTCATTTATACTGCTGTCATAGCTTGGCCCAAAATGCAATAGATGTGACAATACCCAAGAAGTGATAACATCACTCCTACCAGCTTGGCCAGTAGGGATTTCCCTTATATGTCACTATATTTATTGGTAGAGTATGGGCCTCTGGAGTGACAGGATCTGGGTTCAAGTCCCCTGGAAACCTGGTGCTGTGACATACAGAAGATACTTGCAACTCTGATGCACATCTGGGAATACATTTATTTATTTGGGGTTTTATGTCACTTTCAACACACTACAGGTCACATCAAGATGGGCAGAGGAAACCAATACATACATTTGGTCAAGGTTCTGTACTGTAAACTGGGAATGTAACACATCATTTGAGGTAGTCGAATTCACCACATAGTAAATAAACTGTTTTCGGGGAATTTCCGGGTGCATTTTCCCCCAGTTTTGTAGATGTGGTACCAGTCTACCTAAACCAAAAAGGGACTGGTATCCCCTGTAGTGACCTTCAATAAATCTGGTTGCCATACATATTTTTATTTTTAAAGCGGCCGTTGGATTGTCATGAAAGATGAAACTTGTCAAATGAATATACATATTTAAATCAATTTGGTATACGTATGTTCAAATTATTTTTACAATATATGGTTTCTGTTGCGGTTTTACGTCCCATTCAACAACCAGGGGTCATATTGGAACAGTTCCTCAGCATTGTCACTTGTGGGAGTCAAACCTGCACACAGAGGTGACAGCCTGTGATTAGATGCCAAACTTGCTGACCCACTAGACTACTGAGGATCTTTTTACAACACATAATAGAATTTATAATATGAAATATTGGTAATAAAATAAAATAACATTAGGTCTGGAAGTTTATTTAAAACCCCCCAAAAATGTATTATAATTATTGAGCGATAATAAGGTCATTTGCAACAATTAAACTAATGTACATATTTTATTTAAGGCAAATTTTAGTAAACCATAATATGACGACATAATACAGTAAAACTTCAACACAATATTAAAATGTCCAAAACACACATTCATACTGTTTTGGACAAGTGATTTTTTTAAAATTCCTATTCTGACTTATACTAGTCTTGCACATAAGAATGATTGCTGCACCACATAGATTTTAAAAATATATATATACATGTGTGTGTATTCACAATATACTACTCTTTGTAATAATCGCCAGTATCCACCTTTTTGCTATGTTTTTACGGCAGAGATAAAGTAAATATTATGTTAGATTCTCCTGCACGAAGGTAGTTTTCAGTGTAGAATTACAATTTCCAAAGTGGATATTCAAATTTGATTCTCATCTTTTGACAGCAGAATAACAGTTGAGTTGAAATACTGAATATTTTTTTGTATAAAAACTGAATTTGTTATTATTTAACAAAATATATTTAAAACAAATCAGCACAGGTTGTAGAGATTAGAGTTTATGGTGATTGTCTAAAATATACCTATAAATTTTTCATTCATTAATTTTTTTTTAAGTTTTCATAAATGCTGGAGACCACCCAAAATTTACTTTTTCCGATATTTTCAGTTAAACAAATTGTAATTAACTTAGAAATTAATAAAAACTATACCTTGAGGAAAAACACACAAATACAAAGCCACATAACAAGGTTGAATAAAACTCTTTTTTTGCTTACATTAGAATGAAATTTTGAAAACCTCATCAAAAATGACAGTTCCCAGGGAATGTAAACATACTCGAACCTAATAGTATTCTTGTAGTAGAACTTGTATTCTCCACTTATTGACAGACTCGAAGGTGCATCATTCCTAAAAGCAATGATCCAAAATCATAAAGCCAGAAACATCTTAGAGGTCAGCGCCACTGAAACAAAACAAGAAAACTAGGGTGGGTGTGCTCCTTCAAAGAGATAGTTTTCACTTCTTTCTGAATGAAGAGAGAGATTTGCCTGACTGTACATCATCAGCCAGGTCATTCCAAATCCTTGAGGCATCATATGCAAAGGTCAAAATGCTTTTTTAGACTTCTATGTTGATGCCACTTGCGGGACCTCAAGCAGCACACCATCAGACTGGCTTCTGCGAGTTTTGTACACACTATATCTGGGTGTAAGGAAAGGCTCAAAATATGTAGAATAACCACTTTGTAGGAACTTGTCAACCAATAAGGCCGTCTTGAAAACAGAGCATATATTTTTTCCCACATTCAACATGTTTTCTCTTCTAACGTACGACCAATCTTTCACGTCAGAGAACTAAACTAGATTTAGTAGTGATTATTCCTGTGAAATATAGCCATTTTTCATGTAAGAAACCTAATTTAGGTTTAGTGTTCATTAGTCTGAAATGTATCTACTTTTCATGTTAGAAATCTAGACTTGCACTTAGTGTTACAAATGCATGCAGAAATGTCAGGATCAATTTTCAACACTAAGATTTTCTGTTCTGAAATATGACTACGTTTTCTTGTCAGAAAACTAAGTGGGATTTGGTGTTGAAAATGCTTACTTCAATTGTCAGTATCAGTTTTTAACCGCTAGGCCACCTATTATATGAGCTGATAGCATTAAAATATGTGAAAACACATAACATGTTGTTCAGATTTCAAAGTTAAAAATCACCCCTCAAAAATCCATAAACTGATACATGCTTCTAGTTTCAGTAAGTTCCTGATATTCATTTGTATGGAAGAAACATCAAGCATGAAATCGTTCCCTTTGACACCGAATGGTACATAATGATATACACAATTATCTCGGCCAATCTTTTGTATGCCTTATATGGCAATACGGTAATGCATTATTTTGTAATGTTTTTTCTTTTCCCTGATTTCAATAAACCATAACATTTGATATTTGAGCCTTGATATATGAACATATGTAGATTCAGAAAACACACACATACCATCATCAGATTTTTAATGTCAGGGAGAGTACAAAGAGTAAAATAAGTACTGCAAAATAATATAGAATATTATTGATACACAGAGGACTGTTACACTATTGCAATTGTCTTTCTCATTGGAATATGATCCCCAAATTTTGGCCATTCTGCAGGTGGATCTTTTCAATTGGAATGATTTCATAGGGCTGTTACACTATTGCGATCCAATCGTAAACCTAGTTCTCGATTGGAAATAATGAAAATATTCATAATCCAGGGGTTTAGTTTGAGACAGGTTTAACATAGGTTTCCAATATTTCCTGATAGTTTTTTTTTTCATTAATGATACAATAGGTTTAAGATAGGTTTAAAATCCACCTGATTGGTTCATGAACCTTAAAGACCAACTTAAGATGACAAAACATAGATTTAAGATAGATGTAGGATGGAAAAGATTGCTTTGCAAATGTTGAGACAGGTTTAAGATTAAAAAAATAATAACTTTACAAATGTTAAGAAAGGTTTAAGATGGGTTTATGATGGATTCAGGATCCCAGAATCTTATAAGGATCTTTTAGGGGTTCTGGAGCAGCTTGTAACAATTTCAAACAGTTAAATATTGTTGTAAACTGTTCCCAGTGTACTCTCCTGTACTGTTATCATAAACCAATACCAGAACTTTCCATGTGAATGTTTTCATTATTTCCAATCGGGAATTAAGCTTACGATGGGATCATAACAATGAAAAAAAAACCTATAAAATCACCAGTAAACAAGTTTGTTTTAGTTTGTTTGCTGTATCAAACTAAAGTAAAAGTATTTAACAAGTGTTACAAAAGAAGTTGCAAGACAGTTTTTTTTATATGTATCAATAACATATTTTCCTCTCAGTGTAAGATTGGTGTTGACATAGAAAAGTGTTTCTGTACTTACAGAGATCTTACACAAAATTTAATAATAACTTTTGTTTTTTTATGGCACACGATACTCTGACGCACTTCAAGAAAACCTTCACATTTATCGCAAATTATGTTTGTGAATATTCCAATATTAGCATAAACGAGGACAAACACACTAAAATGGATTTTATATTCTACGCCTGGGGACGGCGTCCATTTCTATGAATTTTTACATCATTTTATAGTACTAAAGCCAAACAGTTACTCATCCAATATTTGCAAAAAGAATAAATAAATATAATATTTTGCACTAAAGAGGACAGTAAAACTGGTAAGCAAAAAATCTAAAAAAGGGAATTGCAGAAGTCACATGACCAGTTTAAATGGAGAAAACATTATATCAAACACTCATTGTACTACAGAATTAAGGTAGATATAAAGTGAATACATCACTTAACATTGGCAAAAGGATCCCAATACACAAACTACATTCGACACCCAAACAAAGAGCAGTAGGCTTTTAAAAATGTATTCTCAAAGTAAGATTACATTAGGTTATATTTGACTTAATTAAGAGTTATATCAAAGACTTAATTAATTAAGAGTTGCATCAAACTTTAACTTTTTTTCTTTTGGGACATATTTTTGGCTATATTACATTTGTTTTAGGGAAATGTTTGGGGTCAGCTATCCATCTAGCTTTCCCAAAATGTTTTTAGTCTTATGAAACAATGAATGGTCGTTATGATAACTAATACTCTCTCCTCCTATGTGCCATGGCTGGAGCTCAGTGACTTTAGATAGCAAATAAACCACCACATTGTGACAAAAGTCACCCCATAAATTGAACTGTTCTCGTTGGATGACTGTCCCTCGGTGTACAGCTCTCTTACATCACCAACATATCCTTTCTTCAAGTTTTTAAAGGCGAGCTCTAACAAGGTTTGTGTTTCTACAGATCACTTTTTTCGGGCTTTTTTTAAGTGCGAGCCTCACTAGAGCCTGCACTTCTTACAGATCTCTTTTTTTTTGTTGTTTCTGGACTTTGATGAAAGTGACAACACCTGTGGATTCTGGATTTGCCTCCCTTGCTCTCCAATAGCTAAAAGGACACATGTATATGTCGCGCTAGGGGGCCAAAACACCTTTTGGCTTTTGGCCTTGTTTTGTCTCTGGACTTCATGAATTGTGTACAACCCAGGTCTATTATGTTTAGGAGGAGAGACAGTAGCTTAAATCTCTGTTCTTATTTCATACTATTGGGACCATGTGAAATTATGGTGGTAACAAGGAAACTTAGTTCACAGCAAAATTGCATTAAAACAAAATGACAGTTTTCATCACAAATCATAATACATCATAATGATCAGCATAGGTTTATAGAGCGTTTTTAACATGATGCTACTTTAGGTCTTGATTATAGTTGATATAAAATTTTGCATCACCACATTGTATTTCATTGAATTTTATGTTATTGCTGTGCATAATGCCCCCGTTCCACCGAGCATTCAGCCGCTGACTCAGTCTGCGACCATTATTCCTGGACATTCTTGACAAAAGTGGGTGGAGCAAACAGTCTTTTGCTTGTCTAGAGTAGGCCTCAAGATTAATCCCAGGCTGCCTGCAGTTGCCTCAGACTGCCCCCGATCAACTCAGGACCGGTACCAGATTGGGCCAAGATTAAGCCTGTAACCATCCACCACTGAACAAGATTTGTAGCAGACAGCCTCAGGCCACCCCAGACAGTCTGCGACTAGGCCCAAGATTGATCGGCCATTGCCCCAAGACAGGTGTAAAACTGCCGCAGAACGTCTGGGGCCATCTGAGGAAGCCTGGGACTAGTCACAGGATGACCCCAGGGATCCCAAGGCAGCAATAGTGATTTTTGTATTTTGACATTTTTACCCAGTTTTAACCTAAAATGTTTTATATAATAGCTGCTAGTTAGGGGTTTTCCAAGTTTTATCAGATACAGGTATTGTTACTTTTGTATCAAATCAGGGTTCGAACCCAGCAGGAATCACCACCACCTCAACCAGTACCACTGGTCAAACGAAAATTACCATTATAAATTTTAAAAGAAGCAATAAATGTGTATCTGCTTGGAATGTAGCCAAGAATATCTGTAAAATGTCAAGCCCACCAGAAATATTGTGATTCTATTTTCATGAGAAAATATTCTGCACCAAACTTTTTTCCACAACTGGAAGGGGGGGGCTTGCAGGGCAGCCTTTTCAATGAGGCAAAATACTGGCAATTTATTTTATTTTAAAGCCTTTACGTGCAAATAAAATGACATTACTTGAGAATTCTAAAGATTTATTTCTTTAACACTATTATTTTGAGAGATTAGCAGTTAAAGAATGCATAAGACTGTCGCAGACTGACCAAAAATCTGTCTGAGGCCATCTGGGACAGCCTGAGGCTTTCGCAGAATAAACAAGATTAAGGTTCACCATTAAGGTAGTCGTTAGGAGTCAGGAATAATATCAAACATGTTTGATATACCTCACGACAGCTTACGACTACAAGCGATGGCTTGAGACTGACCCAAGAATAGGTCACGACTTGCAAATTTCCTTAATCGTGAGGCTTAATCGCTCGGTGGAACTGGGGCATAACTTATAGTTGTATGTCTACTAGCAACAACTCTTGTCTTGTCAAGACCATACGAAACATTTCATTTTATGAAGTAATATTATTTAACTTCTATGATACTATTATTAAATCTGCATATCACTATCATTTTGCATCAACTACCTTGTTTTATTTACTCTTTTATTGTATTTTTACATGCATAGTTTATTATCTACATCTTTTATCTTGATTTTCAACCTACTGCACATTGAATTGGCAAGTTCATGTAGTCATTGTGTGATCTATGAGCTGTTAATGTTATTGGGGGTGTATTATTCGGTCACATAGGTGTATATACTAAGCTAGAGGGGTTGCATGAGCCGTCAATTCCCTAACCTTGCCATTGTATCATCGCCTTTTTTAATTCTACTACTTGGACTCACCATCCACGTCCCCTTTTGCAGGGTGTCACTCAATAGTAACTTATATAAAGCTTTATCCAGTTTAAATAACAGTTTATCTTGCTATGCCCCTTATATGGGACATTTATGAAATAGGTTTACAGCCCTGTGGCTTGGCTCTCCTCCATTTTCTAAATTCTAGTCAAAGGGATACATTGAGTAGCCACAGGTTGGACGGTCTTACTTTCACCATGGCTTTGAGAGTCCATTGGTGTTTAGGGGGCTTGTCCCCGTCACTTGGTTTGACCTTTAGTTTCAAGGTCATCCAAAATCGCTTGACCTTGAACCAAATTCATTTGACCTTTGTTTTCATGTTTGACTTGCTTTGTTTCTTAGTAAGCTCCTCCAACCAGTTGTTGCAGAAAGTCAGCTTAAATAACTATATAAAATCATTATCACTAGTTTGTAAATTACAACCATGTTGAATGTGCATAAAAAGTTTCTAGTAGATTGGAAAATAGAATTTTTAATCCCATGCTGGTGTTTTACTGTCTTGGTGGGGCTCCGTGGGGACTGATACCCCTTTCACATTACAGGCGGAATGATCCACAGTTATGGGCGTTGGTTAAAAGGCCCCAGTTCTTCAGCTACCATCTGACGTCCATAGCTGAGCTTTTGATAAGTAAGTAAGTAAAAAACACTTCTATAGCACCGAAATTGATGTAGACATCCTCTAAGGCGCTGATGTGCAAAAAGGGATAGTCCAATTCTAGAAAGAGTTCCGTTTCCAATTTTATCGTCCGAAAGGGGAGATAGGCTAATATCTTTGATATAGTGCAAAATGTTCAATTCATTGCGTGTGCTACAGAAATATTAAAATGTTTAAAGTTTCCGCATCTGAATTTGGTATTGGGAGCATGTGCAGATGAATGTTTTTGATACGGTAACTGAAGGTGTGGTCCACAGTGTATATAAGGTTGTGACTTGGTCGTGTTTTGGTGTAATACGGCAATACAAGATGAGTGAAGGTAAATGGAGGTTGTCTCTCAGTGACACACGTTTATGCAGTTACTAACTGTGTCTATTGAGTGGCCATGCATGCCCTTCCTTATGGATACCCCAAACCTTGGAAGATATAGAGGCCTCCTGGGAGGCGGTTCCTCAGCCGAGTAAAACTTCTAACCACAGGGTATACCGCCTGTAGTGTGAATGGTGTATTAGACAGCCTCCACACTACCTGGAAAAACTGTAATTTTCACAGCTTATACCTCTGAACTTATTGCTGGGGCCAAATTCTGGAAAATAAATATTAGGGTAGTGCTGATCACAATGTGTTGCCCTTTGATGATTTATTTATTTAGTGTTTTATGCCACGCCTAATATCTTTGTGTCAGTTATAGTGAGATGGGTAGTTGGAAGGACAGAGGAAACTAGTGCCTACAGTCAGTCAAGGTTCTGTACTGTAAACCACGACCAATAAGAAATAACTACCAGCTTTCCCATTTGAGGTCAGGAAGCCAATGTGACACCACTGTGTCACCATGGCCCATAGCCCTTGATGGTATTTCATCTTCTATTTCTATAATTCTATTTTTACCTATTCTACCCCGTGGTAATGAAACCAAGTGTGACCAGGCATCTCTTTCATGCATCACAGACCTCCTCCAGAGTTTAAAAGGAATAAAACTGACTCACGCAGTCTATTGGATATCACAGTTTAATCCCAAAGCCCGAGGGCCAGGTGAGATCAGTAATTGATTTAAGCCATCTGAATATCCACTTAAGAGATGAAAAATGGAGACTCCCAAGTTTATATGGACGTCCATGAACACCGGAGATTTAGCCTTGGTAATAATAGTGTTAGATGCACGCGAGTATCCACTCATTTAACATACAAGGGCATTTTATATGTTTTACTGTCCTTACATTGGGATTAGCAACAGCTTCATACTCAGTTACCATAATTGTGAAAGGTGTTAAGATAATGGCAGCATCAAGGGCCATCAGACCATATGAATATTGGGACTGTACTGGTTAATACTGATACCCAAATCATGAGGAACCTAATGTTAAGCCTGTAGTGAGTGATTAACAGCTCCGCACCTTTACATGTGGTCATAACTTGCTTATAATTGTCTTAGAGGTTCGGCAAGAGAAACATTTCTATAGAAGAACATATCCTGTAATTATTGTTATGATATTTAACCGCTACTCTGAGTCAAACCAGTGTAGATAAAGTGCTTAAAGTGCTTATAACTCATAACTGGCTTATTATTGGTTCTAGTGGTTTGGGTGGGTAACCAATCTAAAGGACATTAGGTGTCTGTATGGAAGTCAAAAGGGTATGCCGAAAACTGAAAATGACTAGTTAGCACTAACATGGGTGCTCTGTTAATTGTTTGCCGACTAGAGTTTCTTATCTGTCCGGTATATACTAATAATTGTATCATTTCTCTGATGGACTAAGTCTAGTGGTGATCTTAAATTTGCCTCTTACTTTCGTGTAAAATGATGTCCACGAACTATGTCTGAACTATACCTGTACCTAGGGATTTCTAAAAACCAAAAATGTTTCCTTTAAAATGGAATTTCTAAATAAACTATATCCTTCTAAGAGATTTTTGAAAGGCGCTTTATATGTTTGTTGTTGTGGTTTTTTTTTAATTTTCTCACAGACATGTAACAGGTTTAAGAAGAAGGGGAGTGGAACAATATATCACATCAGCCCAGTCTTGAATTTCAGGGAGGGTATTCACCGCAAATATCATAAAAATAATTACAGGATATGTTCTTCTATAGAATAATCAAATAATACTGGTGTGTTGTCTCTTTCTCACTGTGTCAGATACAAATTCCCTAATATCTACAGCAATATTGATAAATTTTTTTTCTCTCTCTGACTGTTGAAACCCCTTCAATCCGTGTTCTGGTCTGTTTTGTAAAATGACAGACAGTGACTGAATACCTTAAGTATTTGAAGTTTACGATGTAATTCCTTACCATATATGGCACTGTTATCTATGACATTCATGTTATACAATCCCTCATGCAATCCCTTCTTCTGTAATATCAGAACACAAACAAACACAGACCCGTACATAAACATTATACAATTCTTCTTTTCAATCATCCTTGAGAGTCTTTCAGCCATTCTTTAGCCTTGCTAATTGTATTCAACATCTGTCACCTGGTATACATAACTAGAATATCTGAGGCGAGAGAGGGAACATGACTGTGTCTCTGTAATTGAATTAAATTAATGCTGTGTTATGGGAGTTTGGGTACAAATAAAGGAACATAAATGGGAACATCAATATAGTAATAATCATAGAAAATAACACGTTTACACAACACATCATACATAAATGTTTGGACCTACATTTTGAACATTGCACTAAAGGGCATATCACTTGCCACAATTAAAACTTACAGAGACACTAATCTACACTTGATGTGTGAAACAAATAGGCACAAATAACACTACATTTAACAGGGTATACATTTATGGTAAACTTCAAACAGTTGACCGATTCAGCCTGTGTTTTATGAAAATAAAACAGAGCCATAAACTGATTGCAGGGTTTTCAGTAATTTTAGACAGCAAAAGAAATATTTTCACTATTTTGTACACATGCCTGGGGAAATTATACTGTGCACAATGTGTTATTGAGGGTATAAAGTAAAACTTTGACCAAAATTGGGCTGTATACTAGTTAACTGATAAACTAATCTATCATGATTATTTATTGCTAAGTTTGGTGTCAAATAAGGTATTAAATGTATGGCACCCAAACACGCACACGATAGGCATAGCAATTTATAATTTATCTGTCTCTTTGTGATTTACGTGTATGCTTTCTTTGGTAAGGGTTTCTGCCTGAAAACACTCCTCTGAAATCCTCTCTGAAATGTTAGGTTTATGGAGAAGTTATCATAATAATGATAATATTAATACAAACATTTATATAGAACAAGATTAACAAAAATCCTCTTGTGGGCTGGAATCCATAAAGGAACACTCCAAAACCAGATAGAAGTCATAACCTAGTTAGATCTAGCCAGGGAAGGGTGACAATGGTGGTGTGTATGCCAATCTGAACAGATATGTCTTGAATTGGCTCTTGAAACTGGAGAAGGTCTGTTAGGATCTAACATCAGTGGAAACCTGTTACATCCAACTTGTGTAGCCATTGGCTAAACTGTACCTGCCTATCTCCTTTTTGGGATGGTTTGGGGAAACTGATAGCCTATTACCAAGAGTGAGACTGCTAGACTTGATTAAAGATGACAAATAGGGAGGTTGGGTGAATTTTATGGCATTAAAAAGAGGTTATATGTTGAAAAGATATACTCATGAGGGATATTACATTGCACAACACTGTAATATGGTTCCCGTTACTGGCCCATGAAATTGACTAACCAAATGCCACAAAAGAATTGGGAAATTAAAAAAAAAATTGTAAGTTAATTGTATGGTATGTTTCGACTCAGTGCAATATCTCCTTGTTACTACTGGACTCAGTATACTATTTGACCCATCGTAACTGCACAAGTACAGTCCAAGCTACAAAGTGAGTAACATCCCCCTAAAATAAAAGACAGACTCTCAAGGATTACCATGTATCAACATCCCCAAGGTTCTTTAGCCTGCAACTGGGAATAGAACCCAAAAACAGACGACCACCATTTTAAGTGGTCATCTGAGACAATATGTTTCTGCCTGGGATCAAACCTAGGTCCTCTGTGTTCCTGTTCAAGTTTCGTACCTACAAGACCACCATGTCAAGGGAATATATGTTTGATGCTAGCCATTCCCACCAAACATTGGAAAAAGGTATACTGAGCTATGCTCTGGGCAGACCAATTAGTCCCCCCTAGTGGCTAGGTATTAAGAAACCAATTTGAGATAACTTCCAGTTCATGCTATCAGACACTGCCTGGATAGAACCAAAGGCTTACAAGGAAACAGGTGTCTCTGATTGATGTCACTGAAAACAGGGCATGCTGCAGATATCAATCCTTCCATGATGGCTTTTACAAGTTATATCTAATGCTGTAAAACAAACTATTTAATACTCCAGTCTGATCAGGTATGAGGTAAAGATTATGGCATTAGAGTATCTGTGCCATCTGAAGCCTTCTTTGTTTACATAGCTGTAGATAAGGTTGTGCAAGTTTGAAACTGGAAAGCACATAATACATGTACAGGCTTTCATCTTAAATATATTACTTTGGTGGAAAATAGTGACAGTAAGGGGTTGTGAATAGAAAACCCCCTGACATCTTGCTTGAAACTATAACAGAAGGACTCATATATATCAAGATTGTCTGAACCAGATAAAGTATTGTGTGATCAAGCCATTACAATTAAAGAATGTTCAAGAGCACCTCTAGGTGACACTAATAACAAATCATCTGGCTGTGATGGTATGCCAATCTCATTCCAAAGAAAGATAAAAAAAATCTGTCAGCTTAAAAATTGGAAGGTAAATTGGGAAAAAAAAACAAATATCAAGTTAAAGAAGTAAGGCCAATTTAAAGCCTTTGGGCTGTGGTTGTCTGATAATAACAATGACTCTTATGAACTTAAGTTAAAGCCTAAACTCTGCATATGTTCCTCAACACTTCATTAAAAAGATCTATCGAATGATTTTTAGCTTTTTATGGGGCTAAAATAAAAGACCAAAAGTTACAAAAGATGCAGTAACGAATGCTACTGATGAAATCTGGAGGTTCAAAAATAGTCAACTTTGTAAATGAAGTAATTTAACTGAAGGCCACTTGGATAAAGCAGGGAGCTGGACAAATCAGCCCTTTGCCAAATTGGTCCTAGGAGAATCGGCCCCATAAAAACTTGGCCCCCAGGTAAAAAATAATAAAATGTAATGCAATACGAATACTTTCATGACACTTAATCTCTATCATATCACAGACTCTAAGACTGGTAGACATTATTAATGAACAGTACATCAAGTAAGCATGTATCATTTTATTAATGATCATTCATGACCAGGGCCCATATTCACTAACATTCTTATACTTAGAATAAGAATTTTCTTAGAATTTTTCTTAGAAAATTCTAAGAATAAGTATTTTTGGTATTCACTAAATTCTTATTCTTAGAATTTTTTCTAAGAATGATGCTCAAATCTAAGAATGATCAAGACCTTACTTAAGTTAAGAAAAATGTGACATATTTCATATTTTTTTATCAATTGCATGCAAATAGACATTTTTTCTATGACCAGACATATCCAGTGTTTGTTTTTTCTTTCTGATCTGCAATAATTATTTACAAGAACTTTATATTTACAGATAAAGACTGAAGTGAATGATTTATGCTATCTTGTTGACTGGTTTTAAATATGGCTGCCATGAAAACTTTCCCCACTTCAAAATTTAAAATGGCTAGAATTAAGTTAAAAATACTTACACACCCCTCTATTAGTTTTTTGTATGTTTTTAAGAGGTTAGAAGGTTCTCAACTGCAAAACTTATCCCTTTCTGATCCAAGTGTCAACAGTAAGTGGACAAGTTTTACAGTGTACATCAGTGCTTATAGTTACTGCAACACTGTAATTTTGTTTTCCTTTTGAAGTGTAAATCTGATTTGAAATGTCTTATTCTGAAATTGTATGAATTTAAGAAGTATTTATATAAGAGTGATGGAAATGGATAGGTTAATGCATTCATTTTATAGCCGTCAGGACTCAGGAGATGAGTTAACCAGTTAATATTGATACTTTTACCTGTGTGGGATATACTTATTTCATAGTTAATATGTACACTGCCTTCTGATTTATGTTCGATAAATTTGGTTACATGAAAAAAATCAGTCTTGGTCCTAAGTTGATGACTTTTGTTCAAGCTGAAACCTGCTTTACGAATACCTATTTATGAAAATTCCTAGCTGAAAAAAAATCTTGTATTTAAGACTGGGCTACGCCTAAGAAAAGGCTAAGATTAAGACCTTTTGTGAATCCGGCACCTAATTCTGACTCCATTTCAAACAATAAAGGTGTAAATATATCACATGACTGATCATGTGACATCAAAAACTATATGCATATACATGTTTCTGTGAACTATTCTTAACTAAGAAAATTCTTATTCTTAGAAATAATTCTTAACTAAGAATTGCTTTGTGAATACAATTTTTTTCTAATTCTAAGAAAATTCTTAGATAAGAAAATTTTCTAATTCTAAGAAAAATTCTTTTTCTAAGTATAAGAATGTTAGTGAATACGGGCCCAGTAATGATAATTCTTTGTGATCCTATTAATTTTGTTTCACAAGGGTGATGTTGTAATCAAGCCCATTTAACTTAAGTCTTTTAGACACCTGTTTATGCTACATTAATTAGAATCATGTTTATTTGGCAGATTCAGAAAATCTTAGCAAAGACAGAAGAAGAAAGCTTGAGAAATCAGAAACCTGAGAAATATGTCATGAATCACATTCCTCATATAAGAAAGCAAGGGGCAAAATGACTTCTAAGGATTTATACACTTTCTTGACATATAAAGCAAAATCAAAATATCCTACTGTGGTAAATAAATGGATTGAATATTCTAATTCTAATTCCACTTTTATAGCGCTTAATCTCCACTGAGTAGTGGACTCTAAGGCACAACAACACAATAGCAATATCCAAGATGAAAGTCCAGGGACAGAAAATAGGCCAGCACCACAGAGAAACCATAAGAGAAAATGAGCTACTGAGGTTATGCCTTTGCATAGAGATAGGTTTTGAGCATATTTCTAGAAAAGGCAATAGTGGGTGATGCACGAATGTCTTCAGGAAGTGAATTCTAAACAGTGGGAGCATCAAAGGCAAAACTGAAGCCAAACTGCTTAGTAGACTTGTGAATTTTAGGTTGAAATTTCGGTATATTGTGGAAATCGGCAACACTGACTAAGTCTTGTATTGTAAGTAGTGCAGTATGTGGATAGGTGTGGAGCAAAATATTTAGGGAAAACAATATGAATAAACTTGTACACCAGGGTGGCCAATTTGAACTCTGTGCAAAACTGAATAGGGAGCTAATGGAGCTTCCTGAGTACTGGACTTATTCGAGTGTATTTACTCAAATTTGTAACAATTCTAGCTGCACTGTTTTGTATAGACTCCTGAAAAGTGAGTTACAGTAGTCTAGCCGACTGCTAACAAAAGCATTGGCAACTGACACAGATCCATCATGAGTCAAGAACTGCCTAATATTTCTAAAATCTCTCAGTTGAATGAAGTAGCCTTTACAAACATACTGGACATGTTTAGAGAAGGAAAAATCAGAGTCAAACCATACACCCAGGTTCCTGACTGACTCGGTGGGGTGAAGAGGGTTGCCCAAGATGTCTATTGGGAAACATGCTTTTTAGCCTTTCTCTCTGTTTCTTGGAGCCAAAAAGTATGAATATCTTATAAATAAATGATAATAATTCCAAAACTGTACATTCAGTCGTAAACATGAGAAAGGAATCAAACCACTTCTTAAGGTCATTCCAAATTCAACTTCTATTAGGACACTATAAAAAATTCCATGCAATAGTGATCGATACAAATTTAGCCTGTTTATATATATGTTATGTACAAGTTGCGATTTTGTACAAGTTGCAACTCGTACAAAGAGCCTGTACAAGTTGTAACATGTACAAGCTGTTTGTACAAGTTGCAACTTGTACAAGATTGGCTGTATAAGTTGTAACTTGTACAGAATTTCACCGTCAAATACTTAATCACAACTTGTAAAATACTGTTGTACAAGTTGGATTTAAAAAGAATTTTGGTTAAATTAACGATTTTATTGAAAATATTTCTTATTTTATGTGTATAAATATCCAAATTAATGTGAGAGTGCAATATATGTACATATATTTTTTTCAAAAATAATTAACACTGAATTTACAGAAAAACCTTGGAAATGTATTAATATTAATGTATTTATATTAATATATTAAGTTGGTACTTTATCACTCAAATGTGAAGGTATTTATATTGCTTATCATGCAGAAAAAAATTAAACCTTTGTGTTTAGTACTAAGTTCAGCATAAATGTGAGCTGTTCCTCATTGATGCTTGTAAGACTTGAGCTTTGTTCTCACCAGAGTTATGTAACTGTGGACTGGGGTCTTTTTTTGATAAAAACTTAGGCAGAAAAGTTTTATCATAACAATCAGACTTCTAAGATGAAAATTAAAATAAATAATCACCAATAATTAGAAATCTCTTAAATACAATCAACTGTCTTGGTGTGGCTTCCTATAGCATCAGGGCTATTTTGTGATTTAGCTGTAGCCATTATATTATTATCACAAGTGGGCAAGGGGAAGCATCAAAGGACAGGGGATAGTATATGCATAATTGTAATTAACACATGCTTTTCATAAATAAAATCCTTGCATAACCTTAAAATTCGGATATGGTTTTATCATTATAAAATAATTCATTTTATGTATCTTTTTGTTGTGGAATAAATCAATTTAAGATAATTGTTGACAGAAAACATGATCATGAATTTTTAGGTTACCAACACCAACAAACCGGAAAAGTAAGATACACTGCCGGGACTCAGTTGGGCCAGTGTAACTCAAACTTTCAAGATAATATAAAAATCTACATTAAAGGTGGCGTAATTGTAAACAAAATTATGAAAATATACAGGTCAACAGTTTCCCTTCTGATCTAAGAAGCATAAATTATTGTGAATTTGTCATTCATTAAGATTAGATATGTTGATTTTATGAACTATAAAGTATAAATTCATTAAAATTCAATGTTGAATTGATAAATATGGAGTTTGTGCAAGTTGCAACTTGTACAGGTCCAAAATTTGTACATGTTGCAAATTGTACAAGTCAACCTGTACAAGTTGCAACTTGTACAAGCTGTAACTTGTACAGATTTATTGTACATGTTGCAACTTGTACAAAATCTCAACTTGTACGTAACATATATAAAATGAAGCATAATTTTCTATCAATTTGTTTCAGCTGCCTGAGATCAAACATGGCTTATGAGCTTCGTATTTTGTTGACATATTACAGACCTTGTTCCAGAGAATCACAGCTGATTTTAATTGAATTTCATAAAAAAAGTTTTTTTAAAGAAAATGCTACTGCACTGATAATTACCTCTACCAAAGAGATAATGTTTTGAGTGTATTAGTTTGTGTGTATTCTACAACTAATTAACAGATTTTCCTGAAAGTTTTAGGTGTTTTATGTGGATAGGCCTTGACAAAAGGAGGGGCCACGGTGGCAGAGTGGTAACACTCTCGCCTCCCACCTCTGAGGCCGGGGTTCGGTTCCCGGCATGGCTTCAAGTGGGAAAGCTGGTAGTTGCTTGCCGTTGGCCGGCAGTTTACAGTACAGAACCCTGATGAACTGTATATACTGGTTTCCTTTGCCCTTCCAACTACCCGTCGTGATGTGACCTGTACAGTGTTGATAACAACGTAAAACCCCAAATAAATAAATAAATTGACAAAAGGAAGACGTGGTTAAATTTTAGGAAAAACCTGGATCACATTCTGGATATGAATAAAAGAACACCCAGAATGTACCACAGGCCCATTTTCACTTAATTTTCAGAAAGGGTTCTAAGCTTTTCTTGATCCAGAATTGTGTTTGGGGTTTTTTAGGCAATATCCTTGTTTCTGGATTCTCCGACTACTTGAGCTAGACAGAGAGAAAGTGTCACTCAAAAAGAAAAAAAAAGAACTATGGAGAGTATAATGATACTATTTCAATTACCAGGGATTATATTTTGAAGAAAATGAGGACATGTTTATGGGTATAAACTTATGGGAAACAGTAGCAATGTCATCTGAAGTGCCACCACATTCAGTTCATATACACCTCTCGAAAAAGAAAACTAGTCTCACACAAAATCACAAAAAATATTTAAAATTTTACTAAAAATGACCTTAACATTTACCACTAACACATACAGCATAGTGTAGTCAAGTAGTGAACAAATTGGTATAACACATGCCTTTGTGAAACCCCACATTTAGTAGGGTTCTACATTTATAAAACTACTAAATATTTAGAAGTCTCCTAATTAGTTAAAAGCCTACTAGGAAGGCTCTATTAAATATTTAGTAGAACAGTGGCTCATAGAAACAGATAGTAAAAACTTATTAGACTAACAACAGTTAGTAGCTAACTCTGTGAGAGTAGTTTAAGAACTATAAATACTAAAATATACTCCAAGAAAATACTCCAAGAAAATACCCCAAGACAAATTATTTTCAAACTACAGTGTGTGTCTCATTGACATTTCAGAATGGTAATTAAAAAAAAACATTGACAAAAGTGTTTCACCATTTCATATCAAGAGATGCAAAACTATGCCACTTTACAGCTTTTAACTATATAACTTTATTCAAGGGTGATGCAGTCCAGACACCGTGCTTGTGTTTTGGATGCCTGAAACAATAATGTAAGTACTTTCTTGGGAGAAGCTATAATTCAGCCGGTTTAGTGTTAGGTTAATGAATATCTGAAAGTCAAGAATGAAAAATACTAGCTGGAATCCCAGACAGTTTTAGAAACTCATCCACAAACTCTGCATTTCTGTAGCTCAGTCAATACTGCCCCACTGCCCAAATGTCTCACCCTCCCAAGTTTGTCACTTGGATTCTCTGACAGTATTTAAACTTCTTGACAATTGCTTTTTTCGTAAAGGTGTGCATTACTGTTATAAATCCTTGGTTTCAGTTGTCTTTTAATATCAATACTGCATATTTTGTACCAGTTTTAGACGAAACAGGTGGCGAACTTGGGTTGGCGACAATCGTGCACAAAAATATGTGTAGTTATTAATTAACAAAAAAATCTTATCTTTACCTGTGTGTGTTTATCACTGTATCCCCTTTCAGTGGATCATCTCAACTGACTAGTATTCTCAAGATAGTAATTTTTCTATGTCTGGGTAGCTAGATATTTTCATTGGCAGGTATCCGGATACCCTATTCAGGTGTCGTGCTCTTATTAAGACATCTAAGTGAAGGTGAATCTATTCTTAAAGAGTTCATCAAGCAAACATGAGTTTCAAGGTCCTCAAAGTAGTTCACAAGCATTTGAATAACTTTTTAGGTGTATCATACTTTGTAGGCTTTAAGTCCCATAAGATAATATACCATTTCCCGGACATGTGATGAAAATGAAATATAATATAAATTACCCTTGTTGTTTTGAAACTCCTTATACAAATCTATAAACAACAGATACCAAAGATAAATACAAAAGAACTATAGTTGATTATGGTCCCCTTACGTATATATGCCTTCCTTTCATGGCGACACAATAATCATGTAAAAGGAAAACAGGTACCTACACACTATTCCAAAGAAAAATGTCACCCACATTTTTTGAATGACTGAAATTTTTAGTGAATGTAGGTATTAATTTTCAGAAATGAAAAAGAAATAGACAAAATAAGATTATTACTTCCATCAATGAAATTATGTAATTACACATTTTTATTTAGCTTTGTCACGGGGGCGCCATGGTGGTGTAGTGGTAACACACTCGCCTCCCACCTCTGAGGTCCGTGGTTCAAATCCCAGATCTTATGTGAGAAAGTTGGTAGTTGCTTAAGGATGGTCGGCAGTTTACAGTACAGAACCTTGACCAACTGTATGTACTGGTTTCCTCTGCCCACAGAACTACCCGCCGTGATATGACCTGTACAGTGTTGAAAGCGACGTAAAACCCCAATAAATAAATAAACAAATAAATTAGCTTTGTCACAACACCGCTGGATTAAAGGTTCAAAGCAATTCATAAAATTTTACCTTCTTGTGTTTTTGGAGTGTTGTGTAGTCAATGTTTTGCGTTATTCTTCTGTTACATCAGGCTGAACACTAGCCTTGCATAAGACTCAAACTTTTACGTTATCTTTTTTCGAGCATGTACACAGAGATATTCAGTATTTATAAAGCCCTGAGAGATTGAAGCTCATCAGACAGACTCTGTATTAGCAGTGTGTTCATTTAAAAGCAAGCAGTTGTGAGAGTACATTACAAGAACTGAAGATTCACTGTCCAAGCTGAAAGTTTTCCCTAATTATTAGAAATTTGAGTCTTTATCAAGGCTAGTTGAATACATACGTACTGAATGACAGGTATTTATTTACGAAAGACCCAAGGAGAATGTGGCATTATTAGCCCCTCACCCCCCCCACCCCCCCCCCCCCCCCCCCCCCCCCCCAACTCTCTTTCTTCCCATGAAAACAAACACTCACGGAGCCATACATGGAACCTTTAGAATGAGTTCACTGTCCAAGGTGGGGTATTTGGAAGTCCCCCCCCCCCCCCCATTTGTGAAAAACAGCCACATACATTATACAACCGTGTAATTTTATGGTGCGCGGACAAAATGCTGGTGGACAAAATGCCAGTCGAATTTGCATAGGTGGACAAAATGCCGGCCAGTTTCTGGACAGGGTGGATAAAATGCCGGTTTCATCAAATCATATTTGAATGAAAAATTAATGCCGAATAAACGTTTACTAGAAACACTTTAACACAGAAATACATCTTCAAGTACTATTGGCACAGTATATTTGAAAAAGTGAGCATTCAACATTGATACATTTAACGCTTATATCACAAGTCTTCAATTGAGATGGTTTGGTTTGACTTATGCACACACAGGTTGAAAAGTTTCTCTTGAAGATCTCTTGTACATTTTCTCAGTCTTTTCATATAATTAACTGCCAGAGTAACTCTCAAAGAACTGTGCTCATTTACACTTTACCCGAGTACTTTCTTTAAAGAAGCAGATTACAGATAATGGATTGTAACTGGTAATATTCCTTAGTCACCTTATTGTATTTTATATAGAGTGGTAACACCTGTAGTTGCTCCTGAGTAGGCTTCAGAGAAGTATGATTCTTAATTTTCTTATGATCAAGTTTCAGAGCACTTTTCAAAGGACCATGGTCATTTCTGCTTTATTTTCAAGTACCCAATTAGGTTAAATAGTATTAATAGTACTTGAAAGGAACTATATTCTGTGTAAAACTTAGTTGCATGTATAACAATACAAACAAGAAGATATGAAGTAACATTTATATCAAAATACTTCATTTTTTAGATTGAAACATATTAAAATATTGGGATTTACTATGAAACTGAACTAATTAAAAAAATTTTAGAGGCCGGCATTCTGTCCACCCTGCCCCAAAACCAGCCGGCAATTTTGACTGGCATTTTGTCCACCGGCATTATGTCCACTGGCATTTTGTCCTGGATTCTAATTTTACACAACAAGATGCACCATATATATATATGGCTTTTTGGTCACACATATTTTACTTTACCTACTTATATGGTCACAGAAATATAACCTCTACGTTCACACGGTAAGAAAAATGTCATTGTGACACTATTAAACATATAAATTATCTTCTTGAATTTGCATTCATTTACAGTGTCACAAATACCCAATAGGTGAAGCCAAAGTGAGGAGACTGGTTGGGAACAATATATTTTATTCAATTATACGTATACACTAGGTGACCTTTGACCATCAATCAGTCATGAAAAGTGTGCCCAAATGAAGAAGTTAAGGCTAACTAAAAAAAACCATCAAACTATCTCAGATTGACCTAATTTACGTGTCACATGAAGGTAATCATAAAATCCTTTGCTCTTAAACAGCTTGTACTCCCAAAGTTACATGTCCCTTTTTTATGTGTATGTATAATACATCCTCAAACAAATTTGTGACGGTCACATGATCTGACTATCTCATGTTGCCCTACTTGGGAGTCAGCCCATCTTAAGATGGGCTATAATCCAACTTAGGATCTTAAGTTTGGTAGATTATCTTAAGATAGGCTAGAACATATCAGCCCAACAAAAGATAATAAAATTCTAGAATGATTTTTATGTTGAGTATACAGTAATATAAACCATTTACAAGGAAATTATTTCATGCAAAAGATGACATTGATATACTTAATTGACCCTTGTACAGAAGTACTTTGTACTTATTTTTTATTTTATATAAATATGTTTAAATTATCTTACCTCAACAAATAGTCTTTAATTGCAGATACTTAAATGAAATGTGTTTCCGGAGCCTCAAAAGCATTAAAATATTCCTTTGATGTGTATGTCTTTCTTTGGAATGATTTCTTAATTGGATTTGTGCCTATTGTTTCAACATTCTATTGATGTTGATTTGTTTCACTTGGGGTTGGTGAAGTACACAATAGGGCAAAATATGAAAGAAATCTGGAAAGAAATGTGGACTGTAGGTCGCTAACAAGCAATATTCCACATTTTAGACATTTTTGTCTACCACAGGCCTAATTTAGACATAAACCCTTCCAAAAAGACAGGGTGGCGAGTCCTCTACCATATCAAGCCACCTGCCAAATATGAAAGAAATCTGGAAAAAAATGTGGACTGTAGGTAGCTAACAAGAAATCTCTGCGGACGCGAATGCGGACGACGATGATGAATCCATAGTATCCCCGCTTCGCGTCGGGGATACAATTAACTGAGACAGAATAAGGGAACTAAGATTAATCCGATCAATACATAATGAGGTAAACAAAACAGGTTACATTTTAGTAGAAATATAAGTAAATAATATTTTAAGTACAAAAATAAAAACTATGTGTGCAAATTATAAGTTGGGCTAAGACCTGTTACCAAATCTTCAGATGAGATAAGCACAACAAATGTTTAATACTATTTTACAAACAGATACTGTATAATTGAAATATAAGTATTTAAATAAACTAGCACGGTTATATTCAATTTCATGAATAAAACCAGCAATGGAGTCTGACATAAATTAATGTTAAAGTAGCTGGTTAATATTGAATTTTAGCTTTAAAATCATTCCTGAGATACTTATCCCAAGTTGGGCTGATATGTTCTATCCCATTTTAAGGATCCTAAGTTGGGCTATAGCCCGTCTTAAGACAGGTTGACTCCAACATCATCTTTGGGTGGCATTGGTGGTAATTAAGTTCAAGATGACCAAAGATCAATCAAGATGCCCTGACCAATCAAATGGCCAATCCCAGCTCCAAGCCCCAGCCAACAAATGTTGACAACAATTTTTTATTACAAACTAAATCAGACTATGCCCGCGACATGCCCTGGTCCGATGGTTATCCTAAATAAATAGGGGAGCTGTGCCTCAAGTTCAGATGTCAGTCCTTAAGGGTAAAACTGAATCATGGAAAAGATCTATCTTAAATCAAATACCTTAATTATTGTAAATAGAATTCATGTTTAACAGACAACCAAAACGTTTACTCATTTTAATAATCAACCAAATATTTGACAATAATAATAGAGGCACCAATAACAACAGCCACAACACAATCCAAAAGCAGTTAATTAATAGTGTTCAATAACCTCATGACATCTTAAACGGTTATACCATTAATGTTTTACTCCCATTCAAAATACCATGCCAGACATAGTATCTCAAAATTAGCTTGCTTAAAATACTTAGACATTCTCTTATGTCACTGTAGTACTTAACCTTAACCAGTACCTTTCAAGATACTAGATAAAACAAGCTAAATTATTCCTAAGAAATAGCCCATAATATCAGTGATCCATCTGATTGATTTCACACCAATATTCCCTATATTCTAGCAATTATTCCAATAGTAACTACATGTATTACAGGCCAATAAATGATGCAATATCAGTGATTGATTTCACACCAGTACACATTATACATAACACTTATGACGTGATACCAGTCTGATCCATCTGATTGAATTCACACAATTTATATCAGAATTTACTGTAATACTAAACTAACATTTTGTATGATTAAACTACTAATTGATAGGACACCAGTTGTCTGTCTGATTGAATTCACACCAGTACACATCCTAGAACTTACTTTAACAGTTACTTAACCTACTTTATCATTAGGCTAACAAATGACATGACACCAGTGATTCATCTGATTGAATTCACACCAGTACACATCTTAGAACTTACTTTAATAGTTAACCTACTTTGACATGGTACTAATGATCCATCTAATTGAGTTCACGCTAATACAGTTCATAAAAAATTCAGAAGAATAATCATTCTATCAAAACTGATTATTTATCAAAGAAATACATGATAAACACACACAATAGAAATAAAGTTATCACAATTAGACATTTACTACAATACACATGTCTCTAAAAGCTTGCATTATTATCTACATATTTACAATCATGTATCAAAGAACATAACAAAAATATTTAAGTCATAATACTCACTGTCTTATGTGTATCTTCCACTACTGCTTCTAGGCATAAGTTGGCCGTGGTCATAAGTTGGCCACCACCATCATATTTTGAAATTTCTATAAATCTAAAGGCCTGTATCATTATTGAATGGTCTATTATAATAAGATTTATGATAAAGACCACTTTTAAACCCTGTGCAACCACACATTTGTCTGTTTGACACATTTAAATGAGTGGTGGCCAACTTATGACCGCGGCCAACTTATGCCTAGAAGCAGTAGAGTCCAAAACAGAAAATCTTTGAAATCAGTATGTATTTCTGAACTTCCCCCCAAAAATGTCTCCTAATTTGTAAACATGGTCCTTCCATACTGAAATTGACCACCCAGGATCTAAGTAGGTACATAAACATTTGCAGATTCAAAAACAGAAATAGCCATTTATCCATATATATGTTGCCATTGATGGACATAAGACATCAATAACTGTCATTTCTGCAACAATACATGCATTTGTGTTGACAAATACAGGAATATAAACCAGGTTAAAATGAGTTTAATTTACCCTTCATTTAGGGTGAGAATGTATCCCCAGGTCATCAGTTTTAGGCCTTTGAGGGAGGTATAGTCGGTGGACATTTTGTAGCCTTGCACAAGGCCTTCAATTTATTAAAATCTTACTTATTGTATCTTATTAATACACAAATATAAATCACATAATTTAATGATTATGACAAGGCATTTGCCATGCCGCCACAAATTCATTTACAGCACAACCAGTCACAACGCAGACTTGCTCCAAGTCTTTGTATTTCTCATTCCACCAAATTTGACATTCATGAAATCATTATGAATCCACTTGACAAGGATAAAAAAATTGTCACCTGAAATACAAACATTTTGTAAGCCCAAAATTCTGGTAAAAAAGTCATTCAGTCCTCATACAATACCTAAGATAAAAGGACTTGAAGAAAGGCTAGTTACAACGAGCCAATGTTGTGCTACAAACTTAACATTTTTCACTCAAATTACCTTCTTGGAAGGAAAAGTTCAACGTCAAGGAAATTCAACGTCAAGGAAGTCTAAAGTTTGTGTATGACTTCATCATAGGATTACGAGAGATTCTACTGCAACTCTAGTGTGGGTTTTTGTTACCTCCCAATACATTCAAATGCTCTGAAAGCAGTTATAAAGGAGATAAAGGCTAATAAACAAATTCTGGGATTTTATCACCCTAGTTTGACCCACAATGGAGGCTGGAGGGTAAATATGACCGGCTTTCTAGATTCAATGCATATGGTTTCTTATTACTCCCCAATGCATTTAAAAGGTTTAAAGGTAGTGATAAGGGAGATAAAAGCTAAAATTTGCAAATTTATGACCCTAGTTTTACCCATGGGGGAGGAGGTAAACCTGACCAGCTTTCCAGCTTTCTAGACTCCCAATATATGGTTTCCTATTACATCCCAATATATTCAAAAGTTCTAAAAGTAGTAATGAATGATTCAAAAGCCAAAAACACAAAATCTGTGACTTTATGACCCCAGTTTTATCCATAGGCGGGGCCAGGATGGTGGTTCAAAATGCATTTGCGATATAAAGGACAACAGCAATGCCACAGAACCCAATGAATGTCACCTCTGCAGCTGAAGTTTGTTGCACATGTGGGGAGGGGTTGCTAAATGAGGATGACCAACACATACGAGCACCAGGACAGTAGAGGAGGAGGGGGGGGGGGGTCAGGGATTGGACCTTGAAGATATGGATATCCTTACAGCTAACAGCTGAGATCACAAGAAGACCAAGGATCAGAGACTGTATTTGAAATATTACTGCAACTCACCCACAGTGGAAGTGGGTGCATTGATAAATACAGATGCTGCACTAGTAAATCGGGGGGGGGGGGGGGGGGGGGGGTTCAGGAGGCTCGACCCCCCCCCTTTGAAAAATAATGTAAAGGGGTTCAACCCAAAGTACAAAATTATTTCTTGAGAGTGGTGTTAAATTTACAGGAAATGCACTATATTTTTACCAAAAATTAATTTTTTTCCCAGGGGGGATGCCCCCCGACCCCGTTAGTTATAATATGTCTGATGTGAACCCCCACCTTACTCAATGTGAACCTCTACCTCACTCGATGTGAACCCCCACCTTACTTAAATCCGCCTTACTGAATCCGCCCCTGTGCTGTGACACAGCAGAGTCCAACAAACGGCCCTCTTCAGGGTCAATCTGATTATCCGAAAAAGAGTATCTCAAACCCAAATGGCTAAAACAGCACATATAAACCCACATGTTAAACATATATAAGCACTACTTCAGATTCATCTCAAATAAATAAAGGCAGATGCATTTTCACTTGACCTCAATCTGACCTTAAACTGAGTCTGTGCCAATGCATGTAATCTTGACCCACTGCATGCACTATTTAAAATGATGTGAACATAAAGAAACTTAACTTGCTTGAATGTTGATCCACATACATGCAGTATTTATAATACGCACATGAGAAGAGTGAAGGTATCCTTTATGCTTTGCATGAATTCTTGACAAACAAATATTAATTGTTTGAAATAATTAGTATGAGAAATTTGCAAATTTAATAAGTAAACTAGATTGGGCCAACTCGGCGCCAACATATCCCCAGACAGGTCATCACTCACGCCACAGGTTTTGATCGGGAATTTTTAAAAACATAATTGCCCATTATTATATGAACTTCAGCACATCAATCTACTCTGTTTATATCTTCCCAAGGAAGATGGTGTATCCCCAGACGCCGAATACATAACTCAAATTATATTTTCAATCTTCCTGCAATGATAACTCTAAACCTATTTTCAAAGTATTTAAATGACTGATGATTGAATGTCCATTCTAAAATAATAATCCCAAAAGAGCATATCTGTTTCTATATTTGTTGACAAATAAAATATTATTTTTAACTCAACTCATCATACTTTTCAATCTTCCTTCAAAGTATTTAAATCATTGATGATTCAATGTCCATTCTAAAATTCATAATCCCAAAAGCGCATATCTGTTTCTATATTTGTTCACAAATAAAATATTATTTTAAAAAAAATTATTTATATTATTATTTTATTATATTATTTTTAGAAATTGCAAATTGTTTTCAGTTATTCATTTCCTCTATACCTATATATGTGGTCCATATATATGCAACCTAAATATGTGACACAATCTCAGTTCTGACTCCCCTTTGTGTTATATGTAATGAAGCCCACCACCTCCCACCCCCACCCCTCTCCCCTTCTCCACACCTCTCTCACTATTACACAAGATCTGCAACCCCATTGAGTTCTTTGTTTCTCATCTGATATCATTAAATACCTTTGTTTATTTAGTGTCACTCAATATAGCTGGAGGTCCCAGAGGTGGGTGGGGGGAATCCGGGTGGGGGATGTGGGTTGGGACTTAGTTTAGTTTATTAGTTTATTATAGTGACATGTATTATGTTGACAAGGATTATACAAAAACTATTGAAGTAATACCCAGCCCTATATGGGCTTATAAGTCACTTTAAATAGAGAGTTAATAACAAACAGAGCAAACATATTTTGAGGTAAGATACAGTAAATAAAGACAGCAATTCAATACATAAAAATTAACAATATAATTTACTTTTTCTTTCTTGCCACAAATCAAAAATAAAATTAATAACCATATTGACATTCATATGAGTTAATACCCTTGATAATTGATCTATTAATAATTCAGATTTATCTATATTTAAAATTTTGAAATATTTCATACGAATCAGCTCTAAAGCTGGACAAACACAAACAAAATGTATCTCATCTTCTACATCTTTTTTACACAGTTTACATGTTCTCTCAAAGAGATGGAGTGCTACAGCATAAATGGTAAACAAACAATCTATATAAAAGGGGTACTCAAATACAAAAAGAATTGAGAATTTTAAGTATGTGATTATCAACTGAAATGAGTTCATAACTGTAGGAGCTGTGTCAAAATTAACGGAGGCAAGTTGAATAAAACTGGGCTAGTTGAGGGTTAAAAATCCCCTAGTTTTACTACATATGGATATAATTTCATTAATATTGGGACTTAAAGCTCACTTAAAGTGTCCATTTTGTCTACTTGAATATGTTTAACTGGCGTTTAACCAGTTTCATTTTAAAAAGTTAAAAACTCAGCAACCAGAGGTATAACACACAAAAATAAGTTCTTAAAAGACTAAGAGAGCCATAACATTATTAATATTCAAAATTTAAATAGACAGGCATTTCCTTTTAAAAATTCAAAGATTTCAGCTCTATAACCCACATAGTTTGACAGTTACTGGGCTTTAAAGTGGCATAATGTCCATAAATTGGGTTTCTGTGGGCATTTTACAATTGTTAAAGAGACCTTAGCAATTAAACTACAGATCTGAAACTTTTTGGGGGACATACATAACAAACAAAAATTATATATAATACAGTTTAAGACTTGTCACACTAAGCATTTCCAAATAACAGGGCAAAATACGGAAAAAATGTCAAAAAAGGCACTTGGGCGAGTGTCTATGGCCCTCATACACAGGTTAAATGTCTACTAAAAACCTTGATTTTCGGCATATGTAAAAAGGACATAATAATGCATTCCCAGATGGGATTTCAGCTCCATCAATCACATAGTTTAACAGTCACAGGGCGTAAAGGTGGCAAAAAGTCCAAATATTGGGTCTCTGTGGGCCTTTTAGAGATCTTGATGTGGCTTTCAAATTAAAACTTCAGACTTAAAATTTGTTACATACTAAGATTACACAGAATATGTATCTAATAAAGTTTGAAACTTCTCAGACTTACCATTTCCAAGTTACAGAGCAAAATATGTGAAAAATGTCTTAAAAGGGTCACTCAGGTGGGTGTTTAAGGTCCTCATACACAGGTTAAATGTCTACTTGAAGCCTTGATTTTTGGCACATGTAAAAAGAACATAATAATGTATTCCCAGATGAGATTTCAGCTCTATCAGTCACATAGTTTAACAGTCACAGGCCTTAAAATTGGCAAAAAGTCCAAATACTGGGTCTTTATGGGGCCTTCTAGAGACCTAAATGTGGCCTTCAAATTAAAGCTTCAGACTTAAAATTTGTCACATACTAAGATTACACATAGAATATGCATCTAATACAGTTTGAAACTTCTTAGACTTACCATTTCAAAGTTACAGGGAAAAATATGTGAAAAATGTCTAAAAATGGTCACTCGGGTGGGGATTTATGGTCCTCATACACAGGTTAAATGTCTTCTTAAAGCCTTAATTTTTGGCACATATATAAATAACATACTAATATCTTCCCAGATAGGATTTGAGCTCTATCAGTAACATAGTTTGACAGTCACAGGACTTAAAAGTAGCAAAAAGTCCAAATATTGGGTCTTTGGGAGCCTTTTAGAGACCTCAATTTGACCTTCAAAATTAAAGCTTCAGACTTAAAATCTGTTACATACTAAGATTACACACAGAATATATATCTAATACAGTTTGAAACTTCTCAGACTTACCATTTCCAAGTTACAGGGGAAAAGATGTGAAAAATGTCTTATAAGGGTCACTCGGGTGGGTGTTTATGGTCCTGATATACAGGTTAACTGTCTATTAAAGGCCTAAATGTTGGGGCACATATAAGAAAACACATAGATATATTCCCAGATGATATTTAACTTAGATGAGAGACATAGTTTGAAAGCTACAGTGCTTGAAAGTGGCAAAAAGTGCATAAATTGGGTCTCTGTGGGCACTTTTGAGACCTTAAGTCGACCCTTTGGGTAAACCTACAGCCCTAAAATTTTCTACAGACAAGGATTACATATCAAAGTTATACCTAGCGCAGTTTGAGACTCATCAGAATTACCACTTCCAAATTATAGGGCAAAATATGTGAAAAGTATAGCAAAAAATCCCTAAGTGGGGGTATTTATGGGCCTCAAACACAATTTTCTCCTCAACTTAAAGTCGTGATTTTCGGCACATGTACTAAGAACATATTAATGTGTTGTCAGGTAAAATTTCAGCCAGCTGAGCATCATAGTTTGTGACCTACAGGGCTCTAAGTGGCCAAAAGTCCAATTTCTGACCTTAAGGTGGCCATAAGTTCTTTTTTACTGGGAGTTTAAGATCACCTTAAAATAGGGATCTTCCTTTGGGCACCCTTAACATGTGTACCAAGTTTGAAAAAAAAAATATTAATTTGTTTTTGAGTTATCGCGTCCACAAGGAAATTTCTACGGCGGCGGCGCGACGGACCTGAATCCAATATATCCCCGACTTTCGTCTGGGGATATAATTAAATTTTTATAAGTTAATACCCTATCCAATGGACAATAGCTTATGCGGTCGGCGCGGACCGGCCCGCCAAACGTCAGAAAAAGACGTCCTGTGTCTCCACCGGCCAGGCCGGTCCAGTACTGTGCACTCGCCAGGTGGCGTGTCGTACTTCCTTCCTGTCTAGACAGAGTGACGTCATAGCATCTTTTTCGTTGTCTAAACCTATTAGACCCCTAGTAAGCTGATAGCGGGGTCGGTGGGAGGGTCTTGTTTGTCCATTAGATAGGGTATTAACTTATAAAAATTTAATTTACTTATTAAATTTGCAATTTTATTGCGTTAATACATCCTATCCAATGGACAATAGCTGAATAACTACTGCTTGGTTGGCGGGTAAGTTACTAGGGACTAAACAAAAGAACTCATGCTACCAAGAAACCTTTTTTAAAAAGCCCAGGTATACCTTGAAGGTCGGTAACCCTTAAGGCTATGGTCGAATATCATCATCCGGTTATCCGGCATTGAACCGTCAGAATCGACCTTGCTCCCCCCCCTTTTTTTTTTACAGACCTCCTCTGAGGTAGGGGAAGAGAGGGATGAGTTCAGTACCATAGAATTTAAACCTCCCGAAAGAAGCATGTCCCATTTTTTTTTTTTGCTATATGTACAATAACTACACCTATGTACAACTATGTATATATATACAGATCTCCTCTAGGCACTGGTCTGTTGGTGGATCTGCTGAGCAGCCACAACTGGCCCAAGATGGTAGAGCTCCGAATCAGCCCAAGCCACATCCTTCAGATAAAATTGAGTGAAGGTATTATGAGACTTCCAGTGGCAGGCTGATAAAATTTGCTCTAAGGAAACCCCTGACTGGAAAGCCTTAGAGGCAGCGAAGGTCCTGACATCATGAGCTTTCACTTGATGCAGGGTGTGTGCTTGATGATCAGAGAGCTCATGGCATAGGATCACAGTTTGCTTGATCCAAGAGGAGATAGTAGCAGGGGAGACGTCTTTGTCAAAAGCTTTCTTGAAAGAGACAAAAACTAACTCCTTGTTCTGCCGGAGGTCCTGTCCAAATAATAGCGCAATGCTCTGACTGGACAAAGGGATCTATCAGACTTGAGGGACTTATCCAGAGTATGAGCCAGGGCTGGTATGACCACTGGGGCTACGCTCTCTGGACCCTCCTTGGCCAGCTGGTTTTTGGACGGAAACAGGGACACCTTAGACCAGTCCGACTGGTGCCTGATGTTCTTATGTTGCCAAGCATGGATCTCACTCCTTCTTTTGCCGGAACCCAGGGCCAAAAGGAAGACAGTTTTGAAGGTCAAATGCTTCAGTGATGCTTCCCTAAGAGGTTCAAAAGGAGCCTTTGTCAGCTGGTGTAACACCAGAGAAAGGTTCCAGGAGGGTATACCCCTCCGCCCTTTGGGTCTGTCTCTGTGGAAACTGTCCAGGAGACGGGTGAGATTATCATCCTTGCTGATATTGACTGTTGTGTTACCCAGTTTATCAGCGATGGCAGACCTGTATCCATCAATGGTGCTAGGTTGCAAGTTCTTGACCTCAAAGAGGTAGAGGAGGAAGTCAGCCACCGACTTCACAGGTGGTGATTTGAAGTCCACCTGATTAATGATGCACCACTTTGTAAAAATGGCCCACTTTGTCTCATAGACTTATCTGGTTGACCTTCTTTGAGGAGCCTCAATTCTTGCTGCCACTGCCTCAGAGAAGCCCTGTTCTTTGATTGCTGTGGCTCTAGGAGCCATGCATGAAGATTTAGATTTGTCAGATTTCTGTGAGGGATCTGACTGAAGGGCTGTGTCAGCAGGTTGGGCAGGTTGGGTAGGCTGAGAGGGACTTGACTGGACATGGTTACCAGGTCCCAAAACCAAGGCATGTTGGGCCACACCGGAGCAATGAGAATGAGTCTTTTGCACGGGGAGTCCATTAACTTCTCCACCACCTTGCCCAAGATGGTGGTCGGTGGGAAGGCATATGCATCCAGATCCTCCCATGGCAGAGAGAGGGCGTCCACTGCTACAGCCAGGGAGTCTGGGACTGGAGACACAAACAGAGGTAACTTGTGATTGAATCTTGTGGCAAACAGATCTATCTGGGGTTGGTGCCACTGGCAGCATATTTTTTGAAAAATTTCGGGAAGGAGAGACCACTCTGTCTGGATGGTCTGACCCAGTCTGGATAGCTTGTCCGCTATCACATTTAAATGGCCTGGGATGTGCCGGGCTTTTAGAGTCACTTGTCTCTGGGAACACCAGGTCAAGATTCTCCACAGTAGGGCACACAGTGGGCCCGACCTCATGCCTCCTTCCTTGTTTATGTAAGCTACCACTGTGGTATTGTCGGTTGCCACCAAGACTATTGTGTCTACACAGAGATCTTGAAACTCTTTTAAGGCTAGGAAAACTGCTTTTAACTCCAAATAGTTTATGTGCAGCTTGCTTTCTGGCACTGACCAGGACCCTCTTGCAGTGCGTTCGTTTAAGTGAGCGCCCCACCCTTCTTTTGATGCGTCTGTAAAGATTTGCAGAGCATGTTTTATGGGGTGTAATGGTTGACCTTGGAGCACATTGCTTTCCTGTAGCCACCATTGCAAATGGGGGTGCAGGGACCTGGGTAGAGGGATGATCTTCTCCAGAGACTCTGGTACCCTCCAATTGTTTTTGAGATGCCACTGAATGGGTCTCATATGTAGCCGGCCTAGGTGAACTTGTTTCTCTGTGGCTGTTAGTAAACCTATCAGGGACATGAACTGCCGGACCGGACAGGCCGGTTGAAGCAAAAGTGAGTTTATTTTGTCCTGAAGGCTTTGCCACCGGTCCGGAGTCGGTCTGACCCGGCCGGACCTCAGGTCGAACTGATAACCTACAAAGTTAAAGATTTGTTTTGGTTCCAGTTCCGATTTTTCGGTGTTCACTAGCCAACCTAAATCCTGGCACATTTTGACTAGAATTTGGGTGTGTTGAAGGCAAATTGAGGGGGAGTTGGCCCTCACCAACCAGTCGTCTAGGTACTGGTGGATTCTTATACCCTTGTGGATAGCCATCAGTTTTACCTCCTTGGCTACTACAGTGAACTCCATGGGTGCTGTGGACAGACCAAAGGGGAGTGCCTTGAATTGGTAGGTCCGGCCCTGGACATGGAATCTGAGATATTTCCTGGATTGTTCCTGTATGGGTATGTGGAAGTAGGCATCCTTGAAATCTACTGAGGTTACCCACTCCCCTTGCCGGAGGGATGTTCTGATGGTTTCCGGTGTCTCCATCTTGAACTTCTCCACCCTGAGGAAGAGGTTCAGTTTGCTTAGATCCAGTATAGGCCTCCATTTGTTGTTGGGCTTGGGTACTAAAAATAGTCGGTTGAAGAAACCTAGAGAAGTTTGGTTTTGGACCAATTCTATAGCATTTTTGTCCATAAGCTGATGCAATGCTTCTAACAGGTAGCTGTTCCTGTGAGGATTGGCATAACAGCTTATGACAGTGGGAGACCTTGTAAGATTTGGTCGGTTCCGGAAGGGTAGGGTATAACCCTCCTTCAGAGTTTGAATTGTTTTCGGACCGGCCCCCATTTCCAGCCAAGTTTGCCAAAAATTTTGAAGTCTGGACCCGACAGGCAGAGTCTTTGCAACATGAGGGACATTGACCACATTTTGGACACAAGATAATTGAATGACAGAAGAAACACCTTTGACATGCTTTAATGTGAAAACTTTGCTTTTTACATCTGTCAAGCCAGGACTTATTCCTTTCTTTTGGGGATGCCCGGTTGCAGAAAGTACATGGTTTACAACATTTAATCTTACAGTGTCCATAGGTTGAAAAATTAATGTCTCTCTGTTCTTGCTCCCGGCCAGCAGCCGTGTCTGTACACTTGAAATACATTGATTGTCATTTATACGGCTGCTGGCCCTTGGCTGGTCGCGAGGAATACTGATGTTTACCCTTCACGCGTCTGTGCTGGCTGTGAGAGGAGATATTTTTCCAGGCCGGTCGGTCCTGTTTCTTATGTTCAGATTTCCTGTCCGGCCTCTCATAGGGGTGAAATCTGCCTTTCTTGTAATTCGACCCTAAACGGTTTCTGTCGAAGTTGGCAATATCCTCCTCTGCTTGTTTTATAACTGAGTCCGGGAATAAAGTATCCAACTCTAGTGGGGCAGGTCTGAGAGCATTTAAAGTGTCGGCCTTCACTCCAGCTTTGAGATAAGATAAGTACGAGTCCCGTCTTAAGAGGGTAGTATTGGCCATATTCACAAATACGAAATCTGTTAAATGTTCCATAGCTCTGGCCATGGCCTGGCAAATACTGGAGTTGAAGTCTACCAAGAACTGGAGTTCGTCTGTAGCTGCGGACACCTTGCTAGCCGTCTTGCCCTTGGATTCAGTCCGGATGGTACGGAGCTGATTCTGCATGTTTTGCTGGATCTTTAAGAGACAGCGATTGAATCCAGCAGCTTGATTGCAGATTATGGATGATTCCCGGCCTGACCTTTCCCATTTTCTTAGATTTTCTTGAGAGATAGGCCTTGAAAATGGTGGGTTTGAGGCAATGCCAGCCTGACGAGCAATCCTGAGGTAAGTGCTATTGATACGGGAAGATGAAGTATTCCAAGCCTTGACTGTAGAACCAACACTAGAGTCCTTCTTAATTTCAGAATGAACACCGTACCATTTACTCTGGGATTTTGCCGGTCGGACAAATTGGTCCCGCTGAAGTGTTCCTGCCTCAGTGGTACGAGAAGGGTAGCCCTGTACAAGTGTAAGGTTGAGTTTAGATAGCTTGTTGCAGAGCCATTCGTCCGTGGAGAGGTTGACGGATACCTTGCCAGGAGTTTGGAGTTTTGGTCCGGCAAAAGGGTTGTCATCTGACGTCTTGGTGCCTGAATCAATGTCCGGAACATGGTTCCACCCCATGTAAGGTCGAATCCCTCTCATGGTTTCCCTATAAGACTGTTCCTCCGAGAGGGATTGGTCGGGGTCAGTGAAAGATACTTCATGGTCGTCAGATAGTTCACCCTCTTCCAGGTACAGATCAACTGGAGGTCTATCTGAGTCAACACTTTCAGAATCTGAGTCACTGGACGATGGGTCCCTTCTAGAAGTGTCAAAGGCAGTGGAAAATGATCTCTTCGCGGGCTGGTCGGCAGTCCCTGAAGTTTCTGGTCGGTGAGGGGGTTGAGAAGAATCAGAACCGGCCTTAGAAGCATTGGTGACATCAACAGATTCAGCAGCCGGTGAATTAGAAGCAGCCGGTCGGTGAGTCGGCTGTGAAGATGAAGAAGGTTTCAGGAAAGGTTCTGAACTGATAGCACTGGCCGGAGGAGCATGAGAAGGGGCGACCTTGACAGCACTGAAGGTAGGTTCCCGGTCCAAAGACTTGGCCAGTAGCAGTGCCTCCAACCGGTTAAACCGGTCCAACTAACGTTGCTCCATAACTTCAAGTTTCTGGTCGGTGGAATCAGTTGGTGGTCAGTGAGATGACTTAACCGACTTGTCCGGCTTTGCCGGCTTGGAGGAAGATTTCTTATTTTCCTTCTTCTCTTCTTTCTTCGTCTTCTCAGAAGATTTGTCACTCAAGCCAGGAGGCCCGGCTGGGCTCTGACCATCCACGACCCCCATTACCGTCACTAAAGACGGGTCCACAAGGGTGGGACTGAGAGTGCTGTCTGTAGTAGAGGGATTCTTTGAAGGCGTGGAAGACTTCAAATCACGCTTCTCCTTCTTCATCTTATAGGACGGCGTAGAAAGCTGAGCCAACTGCTCTGGGGTGAGAGCATTGCAATGATGACAAACGGCACCTTCCTTTTCAACACAAGGGTCCTTGCCCTTTTTCTTATCACGACAGCGTGCACATACTGAGTGAGAATCAAAACCTGCCATCATGTGGCCACAACCGCCCCGCCGTTGACTGGGAGAAGACATAATAGTCTATAAGTGTTCTAGAATCCAATATACTTAAAAATAAATGAAAATAACAAATTGTTCTAACAAAATATAAAGATGAAAATTCACTGAGAAAATCCGTGCAACATGTACATGCGCCAAACGAAAAAGATGCTATGACGTCACTCTGTCTAGACAGGAAGGAAGTACGACACGCCACCTGGCGAGTGCACAGTACTGGACCGGCCTGGCCGGTGGAGACACAGGACGTCTTTTTCTGACGTTTGGCGGGCCGGTCCGCGCCGACCGGATAAGCTATTGTCCATTGGATAGGATGTATTAACGCAATAAAAATGTAAATTATATGGGCCATCATATATCTTAACTTAAACCAATCCATATGACAATAGTGCATATCTTGATCAACATACATGATTTGTGTGAAATACTTAATTTGAGAATGGTGCATATATATTCTTCCACATTGCTCTTGAGCAACATAACTGCTTCTTTGGAAATAAATCCTAACATATTTCTCCCTTCAAATAAAATCTTGCATTTCAGGTTTCAGTAAATCAGTCTTGAATTGAAGCTTTTCATTTCAGGATCCAACAGGCCAAGTTGAGAAGAGTTTATAACCAGAGGTTTTTCATTTTATAATTTATCAAAGATATTTTATTTTCAAAGAAACCAAATCATGTACAAAAACACATGTTAACTTCAAGTTATATACATTATTTGATAGATCCCAAAAATATCAATGCAATGAACAAAAAATAGTAGAGACTACAATTTACACAAGACAGACTTAGAATAAAATGAACTCACTAATACCAGCAAGATATGGCAATAGCCATATGTCACATAGTTAATCAAGTCAAGATATAGTTCCTATTTTAAATATTATCATATCACAGTGACTTTGTCCATATTTACTACACTACACCTAATATTAAATTACTACAGGTAATATATCTTAAAATTAATAATAGTACAAACAGTGACACAATTGTGCAAAGTAATGTACTGTTTATGTCAGTTGAATTTGGATGGCTGTGAAATTTACACTCACGTGAGCACCACGGAAATGTTGGAAAATGACCTCTCCAAATCTGAAGAGCCACAGACATTGGTTTCACTAATTCACCCAGAGTTTGCCAGCTGCTGGGAGCCAGGAATATCTGGCGCTTGATTGTGATGGACCAGGCTGTTGTGATCTTAGTGGAGGAATGCTGCATGGTTTGTGTCTATGCAAATACCTTGTCAATGTGTAGTTGGACTGTTTGAACCAGGAGCTCTTGTACTGATGGTGATAGATCCACAGGGTACTCCTGCAAAACAAACTTCTGTGGTTGTTGATGTTGTTGAACCAGCCTCTGCTGCTTCTCCAGCTTGCTGCTACTGGTGTCACCACATCTAGTCCTTCGTCCCCTCCTCCTCCTTGTCATGGCAGTTAGATGGCTGAGACCTGGAAGGCACCATGCTTCAGGTCTTCGGTAGGATGTGGGACCAGATCTCTGGCCATCTATGTGTGACCCCAGGGGGTATGGTGGCAGAACTGCACTCTAGGTTGATCAGGATGTGGTGAAAGCACTGGGGAACACTGCTGACTGTCTCAGACATCTTACCAATATGTCTAAGCAGTTGTGGCTGGGGAAAGGTTGTTCAGGCATGGGGATACTCGACCAGGACACCCTAATAACCTCTGCCTTCCTGTGTCTAATATCTCTGGCCTCAGTTTCCACCTACTCTGTGATCTGATCTGCAGGTTGTCAGGCTTGCAACTGACAAAACATAAATTTAATAATGTTTTGGGTTGACTTTCTTGATTAAACAATTGTTTGCAAATATAACTCCCTCATCATCTAAGATTAAAATCACCAGAAATTTATTTCGTTTCAATATAAATATTCATTTTTACTGGGAAATGACTTGCATAGCAGGATCAGTACATGTAGTTTAATATCTGTTTTTCCACTTGTATTTTAAAGTGTTTCAGTATGATTATGAGACATATAATTGTTATAATGTCATACTGTTCTAAAATAGATTCCACAATGGACCTGTTAATCACTGAGCAATCAAAACCCTACAATTTTGTCAAATATGCACTATTAGACAATCTAAATAGCCAATCAAAGGAAATGTGTCCCACAGAAGCACATGTCTCTGGAGCTGAGCACTCCCTACCTGAGGTCTTGAGTTTTGATCTTCCATCTATTTAAATGTCTAAATTCTAAATTCAATGGACTTGAGGGAAGATATTGGACTTGTGGCTTCTGTTGCTGATTCAAGTTAATAAAGACAGCGAACTTAACATCTGCCAAGTTACACTCTCTTGTCCATAAGGACAAAGCAAGGTGGAGATACCGGCTACCGATCCCGGAACCTCTCACAGACAAACAAGTTGAAGCGCAATAATGTATTCATGTAAGACCTAGGGACAGATCTTTCCTTGAAGGGTGGGTATGTAATATCTTCACTTATATCAGTTCTGTTAACACCCGGGCCTCTGGGAATTAGCTCAGCTGGTTAAAGAACTAGACCTGTGTTTATTTATGTGTGTAATCTAAAGGCACTAGGATCAGACATAAATAGTCGGGGGTTAAAAATTAAAGATTAAAGATTGAACATTTTGATTGACTGACTACGACCCCTGTGTTTGGGATCCTGTCCTTGAAAAATGAAAAGATTGGTGGTATGACCTCCATCACTGGTCATCTTGGGGGTCGATTTTGTTAAGTATTCTAACATATATTTGACAAATTGGACACACAAAAAAAATGGTTGTAACACCCTAAAAGTTGGTTATAAGGCTATTGCAACTGAACAGATAAGACATGATTAACTACAAGGCAAAAAATAATTAATTGCAAACGTTTTTAAACATGATATGATCATGACCTTCCTGATTGGGTTGGCTTTCATGAATAATAAAACTAGACCTCCTCAATTGGATTATCAATGGTTGGGAGGCCCATTCATGTGATTGCAACAGGGCTAAAATTTCCTGGAATTAAAGAACAGTGTTATCAACACATGAAATGTGGCTTGGGTCTCATTGTATTTTTAATGGAAAATATACAGGTTGTGTAGGGTGGCAATATAATAGAAGCATGAAATATTTGGAAAATCACATATTTGGAGCTATGGGCTTTAATTTCGATAAATTAAAATACTACTAACAAACAACAGACATTAAGATTGCTGTGATGAACTACCAAAGTAACTATAGCTCCGTTACCTATGGAGCTAAAGCTCTAAGCATACAGCACAACAAAAATCAATAAGAATGTAGATGAAGAACAAATATGATAAAAATCCTGTAAATATATGTAATAGTGTTTCCCCACTGTTACAAGTGATTTAGTTATTGGCAAAAATGTCAAAGTAGTTATTACTAAGCTATTCAGAAACAAGCTATTCACTCAATTTCTTTACTGTTAAAAACAGAAAATAGCTATTACTCACTTAGCTATTGAGGTAGACTTCAAAACCAGGTAACATCTTGTAGGTACAAAGAAAGTAGTTGAACAACATAATTTTGCGAAATGCTCTAAATGTAGTGATATTGGAATCATAAGCAATTTACTCGAACTAGCCACCAGCACTATGACTCACTTAGCTAAGAATTCGAACCTTTATCTTAATATCACCCTGGTTGTTCTCCATGGTGTTTGACCTCTTTCTGTTCCCCGATACTGATATTGGTTAACCATTTTATTATGTTGCAGCTTAGAGTGCCCTTGCAGAGGGGAGATTAAGTGCTATAAAGTTCAAAGAGAATTAGAATTAAGGAGTGTATGACAATTTAAAAAAACAATAACCCCAAAGTCATTTAACAAATAGAAGAAATAAAGCAAAAATGCAAAAATTGTCAAGTTACAATTACTAAAACAAGCAATCAGTGCCCGTGAATGGGCACTGTGTCATCTGACATGTGTTTTGAGTTTCAGAGTAGAAGTTAAAGCAGAAAAGGATACAAGATGTCGTGCAAATGGTTTTCAGAAGTAAAGTACAAAGTTAACTATTAAGGTGTAAAAAGTAGGTGAAAAACATATTTAAACAGATTACTGCAAATGCAATAGTTTTCAAGTTACAACTGATTTACTCAGCAGTGAGAATCTCAAAGTAGCTTTTGCTCAGCTATGCCAGGAGCTACAGGCCTGCAATTTCACTATGTTATAGCTGAACCATAAGTAGGTGAATAACACATTTAGACAAAATTTTCTAAATGCAATAGTTTTCAAATTACAACTGATATACCCAACAGTGAAAACCTGAAAGTAGCCTATAAGTAAGTGAATAACATATTTACACAAAATTCTGTAAATGCAATAATTTCTAAAATTACAACTGATTTTCTCAACAGTGAAAACTGGAAAGTAGCTGTTGCTTAGCTATGCATTGAGCTACAGGTATGCAATTTTACTATGCCATAGATCATCCATTTCCACAAAGATTCTAGACCACTGTCCATTTTTTTTTCTAGAGGAAATAGTCCTTACTACACAGTTTATCCGTAAATTTGAGTTTTACATACTCCTAAGTCTTCAGCAATCTATAGAGGATTTCCCACTTGAGCTAGAAATTATTAAATTTAGATGTCTGAAATGGGGAAAACGTGAAAAAAAAACAATATACATTTGAAAGAACAGCATACACAGCTAGGCTTGATAAAACTCAGCGAAAATTAACCTTCCAATTTACTTTCATTTCTTATATTAGTTACCCAACACATAAGTAAGACAAAAAAGATACACATGTAACACATGTTCCGTCTTTGTTTGAATGAAGTGACAAATACACATATACCCACGCACACAACCTCTCACCCCCCCCCCACACACACACACAGAGACAATTCTCACGTACATTTTATATGGTGTAGGAGAGTGGGCAGTCTGTCTGTACAGATTAGCATATTCATTGTTTTGTGCAGTATATATAGTTTGTATAGCAATTACCTAACTATGAGATGAGCTAACACAAAAATAGGTCAAAAACATATTTAACAAAATGTTCTAAATGCAATACTTTTCAAGTGATTTAGTGCATGATTTCATGCATTTTAATGCATTAAAAATTATTTTAGAAATTCAGCTGACATAAAAACACTTCCAAACATGGCAATTCATGACCACTAACAACTGCCAAAAAAGCCCCAGATATTAACAACAGTACAGAGTAGTATTCAGCTCGAGACAATGTACTAAATACCTTTGACAATGTTAAAGCTTTAAACTCACAAAATAATATGAAGATGTAGTGTATGATTTTGTATATGTTGGATCTCAGCTTAGGATTTTACACTATGCCAGTCCACCTTAAGACAGGTAGCTCACCTTTCTTAATATTTGGCAGCCTATCTAAAGATTGTCAGCCAAACTTAAAAACCATAGTCAGGGTCCACCATACACACCTGGGGTCGATTTCACAAAAGGACTTAGCCCAGACTTAGACTTAAATTTAAGACTTTTGTCTTAAAATGAGGCTAAGTCTGTGATGTTAGACTTGGAGGATTTCACAAAGCTGCTAAGTCTAGGTTTTGGCTAAGTCTACCCAAGAGTGGGCTTAACTTTTGTTAGCAAAGGCTTAAATATGGCCGCTACATATTTTTCTCACTTCAAAATTTGAAATGCTTGAGAATAAAGAATAAATATACAGAACACCTCCCTAAATTAGTCTTTGGATATATCTATATGATTACAAGTCTTCCTATTGAAAAACAGCATTTTTTTCATAGATAAAACTAGATTGGGCCAACTCGGCGCCAACATATCCCCAGACAGGTCATCACTCACGCCACAGGTTTTGATCGGGAATTTTTTAAAACATAATTACCCATTATTATATGAACTTCAGCACATCAATCTACTCTGTTTATATCTCCCCAAGGAAGATGGTGTATCCCCAGACGCCGAATACATAACTCAAATTATATTTTCAATCTTCCTGCAATGATAACTCTAAACCTATTTTCAAAGTATTTAAATGATTGATGATTGAATGTCCATTCTAAAATAATAATCCCAAAAGAGCATATCTGTTTCTATATTTGTTGACAAATAAAATATTATTTTTAACTCAACTCATCATACTTTTCAATCTTCCTTCAAAGTATTTAAATGATTGATGATTCAATGTCCATTCTAAAATTCATAATCCCAAAAGCGCATATCTGTTTCTATAGTTGTTCACAAATAAAATATTATTTAAAAAAAAATTATTTATATTATTATTTTATTATATTATTTTTAGAATTTGCAAATTGTTTTCAGTTATTCATTTCCTCTATACCTATATATGTGGTCCATATATATGCAACCTAAATATGTGACACAATCTCAGTTCTGACTCCCCTTTGTGTTATATGTAATGAAGCCCACCACCTCCCACCCCCACCCCTCTCCCCTTCTCCACACCTCTCTCACTATTACACAAGATCTGCAACCCCATTGAGTTCTTTGTTTCTCATCTGATATCATTAAATACCTTTGTTTATTTAGTGTCACTCAATATAGCTGGAGGTCCCAGAGGTGGGTGGGGGGAATCCGGGTGGGGGATGCATAAATGGTAAACAAACAATCTATATAAAAGGGGTACTCAAATACAAAAAGAATTGAGAATTTTAAGTATGTGATTATCAACTGAAATGAGTTCATAACTGTAGGAGCTGTGTCAAAATTAACTGAGGCAAGTTGAATAAAACTGGGCTAGTTGAGGGTTAAAAATCCCCTACTTTTACTACATAAGGATATAATTTCATTAATATTGGGACTTAAAGCTCACTTAAAGTGTCCATTTTGTCTACTTGAATATGTTTAACCAGTTTCATTTTAAAAAGTTAAAAACTCAGCAAGCAGAGGTATAACACACAAAAATAAGTTCTTAAAAGACTAAGATAGCCATAACATTATTAATATTCAAAATTTAAATAGACAGGCATTTCCTTTTAAAAATTCAAAGATTTCAGCTCTATAACCCACATAGTTTGACAGTTACTGGGCTTTAAAGTGGCATAATGTCCATAAATTGGGTTTCTGTGGGCATTTTACAATTGTTAAAGAGACCTTAGCAATTAAACAACAGATCTGAAACTTTTTGGGGGACATACATAACAAACAAAAATTATATATAATACAGTTTAAGACTTGTCACACTAAGCATTTCCAAATAACAGGGCAAAATACGGAAAAAATGTCCAAAAAGGCACTTGGGCGAGTGTCTATGGCCCTCATACACAGGTTAAATGTCTACTAAAAACCTTGATTTTCGGCATATGTAAAAAGGACATAATAATGCATTCCCAGATGGGATTTCAGCTCCATCAATCACATAGTTTAACAGTCACAGGGCTTAAAGGTGGTTAAAAAGTCCAAATATTGGGTCTCTGTGGGCCTTTTAGAGATCTCGATGTGGCTTTCAAATTAAAGCTTCAGACTTAAAATTTGTTACATACTAAGATTACACATAGAATATGTATCTAATAAAGTTTGAAACTTCTCAGACTTACCATTTCCAAGTTACAGAGCAAAATATGTGAAAAATGTCTTAAAAGGGTCACTCAGGTGGGTGTTTAAGGTCCTCATACACAGGTTAAATGTCTACTTGAAGCCTTGATTTTTGGCACATGTAAAAAGAACATAATAATGTATTCCCAGATGAGATTTCAGCTCTATCAGTCACATAGTTTAACAGTCACAGGCCTTAAAATTGGCAAAAAGTCCAAATACTGGGTCTTTATGGGGCCTTCTAGAGACCTAAATGTGGCCTTCAAATTAAAACCTCAGACTTAAAATTTGTCACATACTAAGATTACACATAGAATATGCATCTAATACAGTTTGAAACTTCTTAGACTTACCATTTCCAAGTTACAGGGCAAAATATGTGAAAAATGTCTAAAAATGGTCACTCGGGTGGGGATTTATGGTCCTCATACACAGGTTAAATGTCTTCTTAAAGCCTTAATTTTTGGCACATATATAAATAACATACTAATATCTTCCCAGATAGGATTTGAGCTCTATCAGTCACATAGTTTGACAGTCACAGGGCTTAAAAGTAGCAAAAAGTCCAAATATTGGGTCTTTGGGAGCCTTTTAGAGACCTCAATTTGACCTTCAAAATTAAAGCTTCAGACTTAAAATCTGTTACATACTAAGATTACACACAGAATATATATCTAATACAGTTTGAAACTTCTCAGACTTACCATTTCCAAGTTACAGGGAAAAAGATGTGAAAAATGTCTTATAAGGGTCACTCGGGTGGGTGTTTATGGTCCTGATACACAGGTTAACTGTCTATTAAAGGCCTAAATGTTGGGGCACATATAAGAAAACACATAGATATATTCCCAGATGATATTTAACTTAGATGAGAGACATAGTTTGAAAGCTACAGTGCTTGAAAGTGGCAAAAAGTGCATAAATTGGGTCTCTGTGGGCACTTTTGAGACCTTAAGTCGACCCCTTTGGGTAAACCTACAGCCCTAAAATTTTCTACAGACAAGGATTACATATCAAAGTTATACCTAGCGCAGTTTGAGACTCATCAGAATTACCACTTCCAAATTATAGGGCAAAATATGTGAAAAGTATAGCAAAAAATCCCCAAGTGGGGGTATTTATGGGCCTCAAACACAATTTTCTCCTCAACTTAAAGTCGTGATTTTCGGCACATGTACTAAGAACATATTAATGTGTTGTCAGGTAAAATTTCAGCCAGCTGAGCATCATAGTTTGTGACCTACAGGGCTCTAAGTGGCCAAAAGTGCAATTTCTGACCTTAAGGTGGCCATAAGTTCTTTTTTACTGGGAGTTTAAGGTCACCTTAAAATAGGGATCTTCCTTTGGGCACCCTTAACATGTGTACCAAGTTTGAAAAAAAAATATTAATTTGTTTTTGAGTTATCGCGTCCACAAGGAAATTTCTACGGCGGCGGCGGCGGCGGCGCGACGGACCTGAATCCAATATATCCCCGACTTTCGTCTGGGGATATAATTAGCTAAACAAAAGATATATGTTGCCACTAAAATATTTTGAGTAAAAATAAAATGTCACATGACATAGAAAACCACTGTGGTTATATGACAGGCCTGGACTTCGCTAAGTCACTCTTTGTGAAATCTATTTAAGTCCAGGACTCAGATTTAAGTCCGAGACTTAGCCTAAGTCTAAATTACTTAGCCTAAAAATCAAAATCTGTCCATAAGTTTTCGAGTTATCTTGTTCACAAACAAACCCACACGAAAACATAACCTCCTTAGAGGAGGTAAAAAAGCAATCACAAATACAAATGGCATTACATGTTGTGTAAAAGGTGTTCAAATAAGACAAAAAGCAGACCCCACTACATCTAACCACAAGCAAAAGTACACAAAGTCCATCTGTTTGGAGCTTGTAACCCCAGCACAGAAAGGTGGGACCTGGGTTCCAGAGATTGCCACATGAAGATTTTTCAAGTTCAAGTTAGTTTCACACAAACTAATATCTCTCAGCTTTTGCAAGATGGAGTTGGCATTGAATTGTTTTCTGTGTTTATTTAAAGATCATACATTTAAGAACTCGGTGATAATATTTTGTGAAGTTTTTTCTTGCGAGGTGTTGCGAAGTTAAGTTACTACCTATTATCAATTTTTTTTTCCATTTCAACTAAGGCAATATGATTCAACTTTATCACTAGAAAAAAATAAATTAACAAAGTGATAAACCAACCAAGAATGATAGACGTCTTCTGTGCAATGCTTGAACCACGAATATAGCATGGCAAATAAAACAACGCTGTTTTGAATTCTACGCGCATGGTCCCTTCGCGTACAAATGTAAACAAACAACTCGCGATAGAATAAGTGCATAAAATTGTCATTTTTTGCTTGATTTTAACACAAAACATATCGTTTTAAAGCTTACAACAAAATAAAAGAATCTACAATAACAATCTGTCAATGTATTATGACTATTTCTGTGAAATAGGAATAACAAAAATACTTGGGTTTTTTTTGCCCTAGATATCACTATGCTGCATGTTTAGTTTATGGAACAGTCAACATGGCATTGGATTTGTTTTGATTTTTGTGTAAGATTTACCACTTATTTTGAACAAAATATCATGTAACCATTTTAGAATAGGAATAAAAGACGAATTCTCGTACTTTATGACGGTTTAAAATTATCAATCTGCTGTATTAAAGCACTCAGCCCTTCGGGCTTTGTGGTTTTAACATTCAGCCGAGCACTCAAATATGTCTTCTATTCCTATATTATCGTATGACATGCCCTTAGTGAACCCTGTATGTTGCCATGAAATGGGCTCAAACTCACAGAGGGGCCCATCAGCTACATCTACAGTGCACAGTACTATAACACTGAACATATCCATGGCTATATCCAACTTAGCCTTCTTTTTCTTTTTCAAGTATAGATGTTGGGGTTGCAAGCTGTTGAGCTGAACTGGGGTTTAAGTAGAACAAATGTCATAACTTTGCCCCTGTATGCATGCGTCAAATCGTTTCTCTACATCTAGCACATCTTGAATGACTGTTGAGCACAGCCATAATGTGCCCGCCCTGACCTTTCCTCTGTCAAGAAGATGACAAATAATAAATGATGTAAAGTTTAGGGAAAAAAACACTGAAGTAATAACACTAATATAAAAAAAATAGGCCAAGGCCTGCTGCTTACTGGCGACCCGCATGTTGTTGTGTTTTTCCATTCTTGGCGAAAATTCGCAAATTCAAAATGGCCGCCATTTTTGGGGAGGGGAAAATTTTTTGAAAATTGCCAATAGTACATTCCTCTGATACCCTGCGGGTCGAAAATTTGGACGAAATCGCTCTATCTCGCACGGTTAAGGAGATACAAGCAATTTTGTGTTTTTCCATTTTTGGCGAAAATTTGAAAATTCAAAATGGCCGCCATTTTTGGGGAGGGGAAATTTTTTTGAAAATTGCCAATAGTACATTCCTCTTATACCCTGCGGGTTGAAAATTTGGACGAAATCGCTCTATCTCGCACGGTTAAGGAGATAGAAGCAATTTTGTGTTTTTCCATTTTTGGCGAAAATTCGAAAATGGCCACCATTTTTGGGGAGGGGAAAATTTTTTGAAAATTGCCAATAGTACATTCCTCTTATACCCTGTGGGTCGAAAATTTGGACGAAATCGCTCTATCTCGCACGGTTAAGGAGATAGAAGCAATTTTGTGTTCTTCCATTTTTGGCGAAAATTTGAAAATTCAAAATGGCCGCCATTTTTGGGGAGGGGAAATTTTTTTGAAAATTGCCAATAGTACATTCCTCTTATACCCTGCGGCACGAAAATTTCGACGAAATGGCTCTATCTCGCACGGTTAAGGAGATAGAAGCAATTTTGTGTTTTCCATTTTTGGCGAAAATTCGAAAATTCAAAATGGCCGCCATTTTTGGGGAGGGGAAATTTTTTTAAAAATTGCCAATAGTACATTCCTCTTATACCCTGTGGGTCGAAAATTTGGACAAAATCGCTCTATCTCGCACGGTTAAGGAGATACAAGCAATTTTGTGTTTTTCCATTTTTGGCGAAAATTCAAAATGGCCGCCATTTTTGGGGAGGGGAAATTTTTTTGAAAAATTGCCAATAGTACATTCCTCTTATACCCTGCGGGTCGAAAATTTGGACGAAATCGCTCTATCTCGCACGGTTAAGGAGATACAAGCAATTTTGTGTTTTTCCATTTTTGGCGAAAATTCGAAAATTCAAAATGGCCGCCATTTTTGGGGAGGGGAAAATTTTTTGAAAAATTAACAATAGTACATTCCTCTTATACCCTGTGGGTCGAAAATTTGGACGAAATGGCTCTATCTCGCACGGTTAAGGAGATACAAGCAATTTTGTGTTTTTCCATTTTTGGCGAAAATTCAAAATGGCAGCCATTTTTGGGGACGGAAAAATTTTTTGAAAATTGCCAATAGTACATTTCACTTATACCCCGTGGGCCGAAAATTTCGACCAAATCGCTCTATCTCGCACGGTTAAGGAGATAGAAGCAATTTTGTGTTTTTCCATTTTTGGCGAAAATTCGAAAATTCAAAATGGCCGCCATTTTTGGGGAGGGGAAAATTTTTTGAAAATTGCCAATAGTACATTCCTCTTATACCCTGCGGGTCGGAAATTTGGACGAAATCGCTCTATCTCGCACGGTTAAGGAGATAGAAGCAATTTTGTGTTTTTCCATTTTTGGCAAAAATTCGAAAATTCAAAATGGCCGCCATTTTTGGGGAGGGGAAATTTTTTTGAAAATTGCCAATAGTACATTCCTCTTCTAGCCTGCGGGTTGAAAATTTGGACGAAATCGCTCTATCTCGCACGGTTAAGGAGATAGAAGCAATTTTGTGTTTTTCCATTTTTGGCGAAAATTCAAAATGGCCGCCATTTTTGGGGAGGGGAAAATTTTTTGAAAAATTAACAATACTACATTCCTCTTATACCCTGTGGGTCGAAAATTTGGACGAAATCGCTCTATCTCGCACGGTTAAGGAGATAGAAGCAATTTTGTGTTTTTCCATTTTTGGCGAAAATTTGAAAATTCAAAATGGCCGCCAGTTTTGGGGAGGGGAAATTTTTTTGAAAATTGCCAATAGTACATTCCTCTTATACACTGCGGGTCGAAAATTTGGACGAAATCGCTCTATCTCGCACGGTTAAGGAGATACAAGCAATTTTGTGTTTTTCCATTATTGGTGAAAATTCGAAAATTCAAAATGGCCGCCATTTTTGGGGAGGGGAAAATTTTTTGAAAAATTAACAATAGTATATTCCTCTTATACCCTGTGGGTCGAAAATTTGGACGAAATCGCTCTATCTCGCACGGTTAAGGAGATACAAGCAATTTTGTGTTTTTCCATTTTTGGCGAAAATTCAAAATGGCCGCCATTTTTGGGGAGGGGAAAATTTTTTGAAAATTGCCAATAGTACATTCCTCTTATACCCTGCGGGTCGAAAATTTCAACGAAATCGCTCTATCACGCACCGTTTCTGAGATAAACGCGTTTTTGTTTTTTCAGCGTTAAGAAAAATCGTGACATTTAGTAAATCATTAATAAGTCGGCCATTTTGTATTGGATCGTTTCGAAAAGTTATTGATTTCTAGACATGTATATAATGAACCTACTTGCAAAATTTCATGTGAATAGGTGAAGCGCTTTTTAAGTTATCATCCAGACAAGCACACCCTTTTGAAAAACATGTTTTTGGTCATGTGACTTTTCTGATTGGTGGAAAAACATGCAATGAGGAAAAATGATAGTCCTCCACCCAAGGAAGCTCCATACCAAATTTCAAAGAAATCGGTGCAGTAGTTTCTGAGGAGAAGAGGCTGGAAAAAAATTGTTGACGACGCCGACAACAACCACAACAACAACAACGAAGACGACGCCAGGCCATGCCATTAGCTTACGGCCGTTGGCCAGTAAGCTAAAAAGAGACCTTCTCATAATCCCAAGTTCAAACAATTGCACACCAGACAAAAACAGTAAAAACCAAAGTGATGTAAATACGGGTAAGAAAAGTTAGAAAATTTACAATGCTTAATGGACAGATGCAATTTCATTGACATTTAAAAATGACGGCAGTAAGACCTGATGTAGTTTGTGGTTCTTTCCACTGAGCAAGACTATTCTGGGACGAACTGAGGAAACTGATAGTCTATTTCCACAAGTTAGACCACTAGACTTTATCAAAGATGAAAACACAAGACTTATTTATGATACTTTATCTAAGTTAAATGAAATGTCACAATAATCAGTGCAAGCCATAAAAACACATACATATAACAAACTTTCATATTTTATTAACTGATCATTTTAAGTTATTTCCAATAATTATTAGGCCATAAAGATTTGACCTCCTATAAATAATCTGTCCTTACATGATTTTTAATTGCCTAAATTAAATTTTTATTTCCACCATTATTATTTTGCAAACAAAATGAATTTTATTTGCGACAATTTGATTGGCTAATGTCTAGCTTATAATCCAATCAGAGGCAAGGACTTAAAATACATGCCATAAACCAGAAAACACTGGAGTCTGAAAATACTAGAGCACATAAATAGAACAAAGGGACAGTATATCTCGTCAATCTATACAAGGTAGGTGTACAGGTTAGATTTCTTGAAATAAAAATCTTCAAAAAATGATTTCAGAATTAAGGCCACCACAACTGATACTTACGTTGAAATCTTACAGTTTTGACCTTAAGTAGCAAAAATTTGGCAGTTACTTGTGGATGCTTATTATATGACAGACCATCTCTTCAACTGTACACTGAAATTAAACAGAGATTGTTGATACATGTATATTTAGGCCACTCCCCTGTAATTGGGTCTGTTTGTACACATGTTTTTCAATGTGCATAACTCAGAAACTACATATTGGATCTGGATCATATTCTCACACTAGGCGAGGTCTAACTTTTCAAACTTGTTTGTTCTAATCATTGCCGTGACTACTTGTTGATCTGGAAAGGTATAATGCTTGTGTCCCACACTATGTTTTCTGTATCCACCGGCTCTCTCATTGTTCTTTCTATGTATTTACCCTGTCCAGATTTTTCTATCAGTATCACAGTATTAGTCCTGAAAGACAAACATAATAAATATATTATGCACATTATATTTTCTTCAATTTACACCTGCAGGTATTCTATTTTGAGATTTTAACAGCAGAATATCTTATTTAAGAGTCCAAATCCGGGATCATACTAAAGTCTTGTTTTAGCATATCGCCCGCCAAATAGGCCCACTAACAGGAAGTTTATCAAAACAAAGTATGTCAGTTCTGATTAAGAATGTATTAAAATCTACAAAAACTGGTATTCAAAATTTACTTATATTGCTTCAATTTGCTTGGGAAATGGTATATCAATAAGGCAAGAACTGATGCAAGAGAAATAGTTTTTACAGAATATCTGATTTTAGTAAAGTCCAAATTGCAAATATATTATCACAGTCAGTGTTATAAAAATAAAGGAGTTGACCTTCATACAGCTATGAAGAGAGTAAGTCTATCTGTAATGAAGAATGTAGTAAATAAGTTTATGTTATTACTAGTTTGTAAGTATATTGAGTAAATCAATATTATGTATGATAATTACTGGTAATATAGGTACATGTTACAACTTTATTGTACTGTCTATTATATCTTTATATGTAATGTACACTCTATGACCAAAAAAAAAATTAAAATTAAAAAAAATCAACAAAAATATGAAATAAAACTTTACATATAATTTCTTCAAATTAGTGTTTAATTCAAATATCTGAAGTGTAACTTTAAGGATATCTACAAAATATGGATATTGATATGTGTCTTTGCACGTCAATATTGGCAACCCTCTCCCCAAAACAATAAATATTGGCAATATTGATAAAGGATGTAGCCACTTCTATTTAAGCCCTACATCACCAATAAAGCAATATTCAACTGCACCAAACAAAATTCTGGAACGAAGGGCTTGCAGGCAGTTTAAATTGCTAAAACAAACAGCACTGGTGTTCCTTGTCATCCATAATGTCCTCGTACACAATATTTTAAACAATGTATTACAATAGTATTACAGTAAGAGGTTTAATCCCACAGTGTTGAATGGTAGAAAAATAACCATTTACAGAGGTGCCCACTGCTAGTCAACAGATATGGCATCTTTGAATACTCTTGGCTCTCGACTGTGGCATATAAGGTCTTTAATAATAGTACATTAATGTGATTTTGTAGGGCATTATACTTCTTTGGCATGCCACGAATCATTACAGCTTGAGGGCCATTAGCCCTATAATGCCCATGCAAAATCACATTATTAGTATTATTATTAGATCTGCATTTGTCATTTTTTACCCCGCAGCACTTAATGGCATGGTTTAAACCCACCCATGGTGTTCGGATGGGCAGGCGGACATTCGGACGGAAAAGTTTGTCCAGGCTGTATCCATAAGATGTAGGAAGTTGATACTTGGTAGGGACATTGGTTGGGGGTGTAGGTGTACAACGTCACTGAGTGACCTTGATTTGACCTTTGACCTTGCCATGCTAACATTCAGTTTGAAAATCTTTCCGGCTATATTTTGGAAACCATTGGTTAGGGGTTGTAGTTAACGCTCGACGATAGGAGAGGGTTATTGTGATCAGTTTGTTTCTGTCTGTCCGTCTGTCTGTCTGTCTGTCTGTCTGTCTGTCTGTCTGTGCACCGTTTCGCCATTATAACTCAAAAACTATAACACCAATCTAGCTCAAATTTGGTGGGCAGGTATTTTATGGGGTACAGACGGATTCTTCCAAATTTGGTGTAATTTGTGTGAAAATTAAAGCCAGGAGAGAGTTTTTCTTATTTTTAATTGGGCTTTTACAGTGAAAATTCTGCTTCTCTGTCTGTGCACCATTTTGCCCTTATAACTCAAAAACTATAATATTAATCAATCTCAAATTTGGTGGGAAGGTATTTTATGGGGTACAGACGGATTCTTCCAAATTTGGTGTAATTTGTGTGAAAATTAAAGCCTGGAGAGAGTTTTTCTTATTTTTAATTGGGCTTTTACAGTGAAATCTGCTTCTCTGTCTGTGCACCATTTTGCCCTTATAACTCAAAAACTATAACATCAATCAATCTCAAATTTGGTGGGAAGGTATTTTATGGGGTACAGATGGATTCTTCCCAATTTGGTGTAATTTGTTTGAAAATTAAAGCCAGGAGAGAGTTTTTCTTATTTTTAATTGGGAATACACAGTGAAACTGCTTCTCTTCATCACATACGTAAAAAATCAATATTTTGCTTTCTGATGATGTCATTACTCCATGATGTCACAATGCAACTGACATTGTGAGGTCACAAACCTACCTTGTGATACTTGCTGTCTTTAAGTAAAAATATTTCTTCTCATTTTAATAAACATAATAAAGAGGGAGGTGGTATATTCATCATTTTTATTAATTATTATTTCTGTTTTATTTTCTCTTTTTTCTTTCAATTCCTCAACAGTCCATCACAAAAAATTACCCTGCGTGATTTTCACCAAGTGACCTTTAAGCAATATTTTTACCTCCACCAGCAGTTTATGTTTTTGTGTGCTTATTGTTTATTTTTTTTATTATTTTATTTTAGTTACTATTTGTGTGTGTGTGGGTGGGGGGTGGGGGGGTGGGGGTGTAGTTACTAAAAGAAAGAGCAGGATCTTAATTTGGATACAAAAAATTCATGATTTTTCAGAGGTCCCATTTCAATGTATTTTAAATGACTTTAGCTTTCCACTTGATATTTCTATGAAGATTAATTTACATGTTTGGTTGTATTTTATTGTCTTCCTTACAATACTTTATATCACTTGATGGACTGGTCACATGGAGTCGAGCGTTTTTCTCTCTCTGAGTGCATCTTGTTATGCATTGTCATGGTGTGACCTTGATTTCACCTCTGACCTTGGTGTAGGGACCTTGACCTATAAAATATTGTCCGGGCTATATTTCGGAAAACATAAGGAGTAGGAAGTTGATACTTAGCAGGGACATTGGTTTGGGGTTGTAGATGTGCAACGACCTGGTATGACCTTGATTTGACCTTGCTGTAGTGACCTTGACCTAAAAATTCTTGTCCAGGCTATATCTTGGAAACCGTAAGGTGTAGGAAGCTGATACTTTGTAGGGATATTCGTTAGGATTGTAGGTATGCAACATCATGGTGTCACATTGATTGACCTTTGACCTTGCTGTAGTGACCTTGACCTATAAAATCTTATCCGGATTATATCTCGGCAACCGTAAGGTGTAGGAAGTTGATTCTTGATAGGGACATTGGTTGTGGATTGCAAGATATGACCTTGGTTTGACCTTGACCTTAAACATTTTGTCTAGCAATATCTCTGAAACTGTAAAGTGTAGGAAGTTGATATTTGGTAAGGAAATTGATTAGAGGTTGTAGGTATGCAACATCATGGTGCAACCTTGACTTGACCTTTGACCTTGTTGTAGTGACCAGGTGTTTTAAAATCTTGTCCAGGTTTTTCTTGGATTCTATATGGTATAGAAGGTTGATTCCTGGTGGGGACATTGGTTAGGGGGTGTAGGTGTGCATCACGTTGTGACCTTTAACTTTGGCACCTGCCATAGTTGAGACATAGTTCTCTCATGACAAAGATATATGGATTGGTGAAACTGATTATTATATGTACTTTTACATAATTGTGATATTTCCATTGACAGCTATTCTCCAGTTAATACAATTGGCAGCTTCATAATTTTTAGTTTTTATTTTTTTTAATTTTTACTGAAATGTTTTAATACTTTAGCTTTACATACATTTTCTTTCTTTTAGATGTCATTTTCTCTACCAAAACATCAATTGCACCTTTATATAACTGACACTGTTCTGAAAGTATGCCAATCTTTGTACAGTTTTCACTATTTCTCAAGGTGTTGAAAACTATTTCCTCAGGCTGTGGGGTATGGGGCTGGCAGATAATGAAAGAACCTGTGCAAATACGGTATTTTATGGACCTTTAAAAACAATTTATGAGCTACGGAATGCTTGCCTATCTAATAAAATGGTACAATAACCTGATTATGTAGGGCATTATAGGTTTTTAGCAACATGATATTAATCCTTAACAGCTCAAGGGCTTAATGAAACAAGTGCTGCTAAAAACCTATAAACATTACAATGTCCATACAAAATCATGTTATTACTATTATTATTACATGACAGTTATCATATTTTTACACAATGACAAAAACAAAATGCTCGAATTGAGAAGATTCTCCAATCAAAGAAACTTGTATTTATAATTAATTTGTCAACTTTTTGTTAAACTTTCAACAAGAAACCATATACTAGAATGATAATTTTAGAAAGGAGCCATCCCAACTCAAAATTTATAGCATTTTATTATCCACCACGCAACGTATTTGCCCTAAATACGGGGAAATACAGACCGGGATGTATTTTTTTTGTATACACCGGCGCCCCGGTACTATAGATATTGAGTTTGATTAGCTTCCGGTTTTTCAACAATATCTCGGAAAGTATGTAACTTACAAATATGTATAATATATCATTAGAAAGGTGTTATTCTAGCGCTTCTGCTTATGTATGTTGCATAAAAATCCATGCAGAAATAACTGAGATATTGCAAGTTAAAGATTGAAGTTTTATATTCAGTGTTGCTCATGCTTTTTGACAGTCTGTTTCACGTTTTTTCATTAAATATTCATATTATTTGACCCATAAATCGCACAAAATGTGGATAATAAAAGTAAAACATCCCTCATCAGACACATACAGAAAAAGTATATCACTCATGAAGATTAACAATATAATACTCGCGCTGCGCACTCGTATAATATTGTTATCTTCATTCGTGATATATTTTTTCTGTATGTGTCATTCGGGACGTTTTCATATTGTGATACCACATACACTTGTTTCCTGCAAACGTCATCATAACATCTGAATGACATATATAGTTACAAATGGTCACACATGCATTTTCCGTAATTAAGATCCGGGCCCATATTCACTAAACCTCCTTTATTTTTAAGGTTCCTTTATTAAAGGAAGGTGAAAAATCTCCTTTGGTAAGGTGACCTTTAAAATGCTATTCATTAAACCTCCTTTACGGTTTCCTCACCAAAGCAGACCTTAAATAAAGGATCCTTTATTAAAGGAGTGAATTCTGTCATCTGATTGGTCAAAAAAGTTTGTTCATAAAGGCTCCTTTATGTTTCCCTTACTTTTGTATTTTCTTCTTTCCATGTTTATTATTTGTTTAAGATTAGTGTTATGATGTGTTTTATATTGCAATTTAAGATGATATTTCATATTTCAAGAAATAAATATCTAACTTTTAAAGATTTTTGTATTTCAGGTTAAAGATTTTAGTTTTTATATGCACTGGTGGACATGCTTTTTGACATGCTTTTTCGCATCCCCTCATTAAATATTCATACATTTTAACCCATAAACCATACAAATGGTGGATAATAAAAGTAAAACATTCCTCATCAGACATACACATCAGAAAAAATACTCATGAAGATAAACAATAAAAAAGTCATGCGGAAAATTTTCCTGTTGTGGCAATAGCCACTTTTCACACAGATATTGTGACACACATCACATGCATTTTCATTGGGTTTGACGACCTATTTACTGAATATCCCAAAAATTTCAAAGAAATATGGTGATATTTATGATGTAATAGGGACAAAAAAGGTGCAAATGTCATAACATTTTACCAATTACCTCAATTTTTACTTAAAAAGTCAAACCAATAAAACTCCCCTTTATCATAAAGGTAGCCACACACTTACCTTGAAAATTAAGGGAAAAAACCAAGGATTCCTCAGTAAAGGAAGGTTAGTGAATATCAAAACTCAAGATTCCCTTGAAAGTTAAGGATTTCCTAGATATTTAAGGTTTCCTTGAAAGTCAAGGAGAGAAAGTTAGGCTCCTTTGTTTGAGGGAAGTTTAATGAATACCAAAACAAAGGAAGGGGCAAGAAATCAAGGAAATCATTACTTTTTAAGGGTTCCTTGGAATAAAGGAGGTTTAGTGAATACGGGCCCTGGTCTTTTATAATTGTTTTTTACTTAAAATCACTATGTTATGGTTAAACCTGCCAGCATATTTTATATATCATTAGAAAGATATTTTTACACTGCTTTTTCTGATTTTCGTTTGATCAAAATGCACACAGTAATAACAGAGATATCGTAAGGCTGAATATTTGAAGTGAGAGTAAAATATTTGTAAACAAATGTTATATGATGTCACAGTGAGGTACTCGAAACAAATACTTGATGAAGTCAGAGGAGAGCCGTAGATAGTTCAGCACTCTCATTAACTGCCCGCCCTCAGTCAAGGAAAAATTATACTGTTTTACAATACATATAAAGTCTTGTTAATACACTAGTAATGCATGCATATCTAATAATAATAATAATTGAAATATTTGTAAAAGGGTGACTCGATATAAATGTCTCCTAATGTACTATTGTTCAAAAGTCAAAGTTGGGCCTTTATGTGTTGTTCAACAGCCATGGTCATCTTGGGACAGGTCCTCAAAAGTGCCACATTGCAGAGGTTAAACCCACACAGAGTTGACAGCCTGTGACTAGATGCCAAACCTGCTAGCCCACTAAGCCACCAAGGACCTCTGCTAGTGTCTTAAAAGGTACATCGGAACATCTGCCATGTTGAGGATCGATATCAAACAAAAATTCAAGGTGGTGGATCAATTGATATTTCAGTATCAGAACTGTTAACGTGAGCCTTGGGCCATAACTAGAGGTTTTATTGAAAGATGTACATTTTATTTCAAGAAATAATTAAAATGTGCTATTTATCCGCCAAAAATACATTTCTGCAAATAGAACATAAAAACAGTTACATAAAAAAGCGTTTCATGGTTTACTGTGTAATAGCTGTCAGGTTTTGTATCTCTTCCATCAAACAGGAAGCGGGTCACTAACAATGTTAACAAAGATGGCGCCGGACTTGAGCCATTTTGTTTCATTTGTAACTGCGTCTTTTAAAGATTTTATACAAAAATATTCACTTAAGCAGTAAAATTGCCAGGTTTTTTTTATTTTTTTGTCCGGTGTATGTTATTCAATATTGAAATACTGGTAGTAAGTGTCGATATCGGCAGTTCTGTGAGATAATCGATCGACATTGAAAGATCGGGTATCAATCCCTATACTATCTATAATCAGGCCAAACTCATCATCAGAAAAGGCAGCACTAACCAGGGGGATCGCTGTGACGGTGGATATACTAATCTTAAGATGTGCGTCTTGAATTGACTTCTAACACCAGTCATATAGTCTGTTGGTCTCTGATATTGTTGGGAAGTCTGTTCCATTCAGATGGTGCAGCATGAGTGAACCTACGTTGTTCTTTGGTTTAGTGGAGGAAATGATAAGTCATTTACACGAGTGAGATGACATAATTTTAGGGATGGGTCGGAATCGAACAAGTGTACATCTGGAGGCCACCAAAGCAAAACTGTACCGATTCCGGGACTTCTCATTTTAGTACACCCCAATCAAATACAGACGTTTCCTCTCAACAAAATCGTAATAAATTTAAAGTCCCCAAATACACAAAATATATAAACTTGTGTAATTTCTTCAAATATGTAGTTTGTTTGCAATATTTTAAGACTTCCTTCTATAAAATGTTTTGGCAAGCGAGATTGAGCTTGTAAAGTGTTGTAACCAAAACATGGTTCAACGTAATCGCTACTCAGTATAAAAGTCTGCAAATGCACGAAAATATGGGATAAAAGCTTCTAATTTCTTATGTTTCTAACATTTTAAGCTTTTCTTCAGTTATATGTGAAGTGAAGTGCCAGCTTTCAAATCTCGTCACGGACACCAGTGGCCAATTTCACAAAGGGACTTAAGTCCAGATTTAGACTTAAATTTAAGACTTTGGAAGAATGTTAAGTCTGTGGTCTTAGACTTGGCGGATTTCACAAAGCAGCTAAGTCCATGAAATTGCTAAGTCAGTGGACTTAACCTAAAGTCTGGGAGGTAGTGGGCTTAAATTTTGTGAAGAGGACTTAAATATGGCCACCATAAACTTTTCTCCACTTCAAAATTTGAAATGGCTGTAAATAAAGTATAATTACACAGAACACCTCACTAAAGTAGTCTTTGGGAAGTTTGTATGTGGCAACAAGGTTTTCTATTTTCAAAACAGAAATTATCCTTAGATACAATACATCAAATGAAGGATATGTGGCACCAGTATTATATGTTGAATACATACAAAAGGTCATATGACACAAAAACCACTGTGGTTATTTGATAAGCTTGGACTTAGCTAAGTCACCCCTTTGTGAAATCCATTTTAAGTCCCAGACCTAGCTAAGACCAAAGTCTTAGATTGAAGTCCCTGACTTAGCCAATAAAGGGACTTAGTTTATGTCCTTTAGTGAAATCGGCCCCAGGCCTATAGACCCATCCCTACTTCTTGATCAAATGATTGTATTTGTACTGGATTCTTTGTTTTATGGGGAGCCAGTGAAGTTCCTCTCAAAATGGAGAGATGTGGGAGAAATGATTGAAACTTAAAACAATGTGGCATTTTTCTTAAGGTGTTAAAATTCTTCTGTATATGATTCCACCCATACCTGGTTCCGTAGTTAATCTGCTTGGAGTCCACATACACTGCACTTCTCTGTTCCAGGAGTGTCTCACTCAGGTAACCCTCTGACTGGCTACGTAACTGGGAGTCTGGCATTCGACTGCAACACCAAAAAAATACAGACTTCACTTTGGGCAGTTAGAGAATAGTCAAGTACTCATTTACACAGTAACAGAGTATTTTTAGCACTGAATTACATAAAAGAGTACCTTTATGCTATTGACTGTCAAGATTTAGTAGTGTACAAAAACAACAAATTCTGTTGATAAATGAAAAAAAAACAATCAACCAATGTTGTTTATTATAGCTCAATTTTGTTCATTATTAAAATCTTGATTCTCCATTGTAAGCTGGATAGTTATTTAAGCACACAGGTACAAACAAGAGGAGAGTGCCCGTGAACGGGCACTGTGTCAGCTGACTGAATGTTTTTGATTTGTGATGGTGATAATGAGAGGAAAGCATAATTATCAGGGAAAGGGCTGTACAGAAATACAGTAAATGGTAACTGAACAGCATGTTCGAAAGATATTCCGAAGCTGACAGAAGAAAAGGACAAAAAAGTTGTGCCCTGCAAATGGTATTATGAAATAAAGTAACAAGGTAATTGTTTAAGTGTAAAAAGTAGGTTAAAAATATACTATAAATGAAATACTATAAATGCAATATCCTCGTTCGACCATGAAGAAGGGATCCAAAGGTCAAATTTGACCATACCAAAAGATTCCCAGCCAAAGAATTTAGGATGGTTTACCATCCCAAACCTCTCGGACCAATAATAAGTGAGTCATAGGCACTTTTTAAGTTTGGCTATCCTTGTTTGACCTTGACGGAGGGGTCTAAGGTCAAATCCGACCACACAAAAAAATTCCCAGCCCATGATTTCCTGTAGCTTGTTTACCATCCCAAACCTGTAGGACCAATAATAAGCGAGTTATAAGCAATTGTAAGTTTGTCTATCCTCAATTGACCTTGAAGGAGGGGTCCCAGGTCAAATCTGACCACACCAAAAGAATCCCAGCCCATGATTTCCTATATGTTGGTTTACCATCCCAAACCTCCAAGACCAATAATACGCGAGTTATAAGCACTTTAAGTTTGGCTATCTTCGTTTGACCTGGAAGGAGGGGTCTAAGGTGAAATCCGACCACACCAAAAGATTCCCAGCCCATGATTTTCTATAGGTTGGTTTTCCATTCCAAACCTCTAGGACCAATAATAAGCGAGTTATAAGCACTTTTAAGTTTGGCTATCCTCATTTGACCTTGAAGGAGGGGTCCAAGGTAAAATCCGACCACACCAAAAAATTCCCGGCTCATGATTTTCTATAGGTTGATTTTCATTCCAAACCTCTAGGACCAATAATAAGCGAGTTATAAGCACTTTTATGTTTGGCTATCCTCATTTGACCTTGAAGGAGGGTTCCAAGGTCAAATCGGACCATATTAACAGATTCCCAGCCCATGATTTCCTACAGGTTGGATACAATGATTTACTCAACAGTGAGAACCTGAAAGAAGCTGTTGCTCAGCTATGCCATGACATAGAGGTCTGCAATTTCACTATGTTATAGCTGACCAAAACGTCTGTGAATAACATATTTAACAAAATACTCTAAATGTAATAGTTTTCAAGTTACAACTGATTTACTCAAGAGTGAGAACCTCACAGTAACTATTACTCAGCTATGCAATGAGCTACATGTCTGAATTTTTGCTCTGTTATAGCTGACCTAAAAGTAGGTGAATAACATATTTAAGCAAAATACTGTAAATGCAATAGTTTTCAAGTTACAACTGATTTACTCAATAGTGAGAACCTGAAAATAGCTATTGCTCCGCTATGCCATGAGCTATAGGTCTGTAATTTCACTATGTTATAGCTAACCCAAAAGTAGGTGAACAGTATATTTTAACAAAATACTCCAAATGCAATATTTTTCAAGTTATAGCCGATTTACTCAACAGTCAGTGCCTGAGAATAGCTATTGCTCAGTTGTGCCATGAGCTACAGGTCTGTAATTTCACTATGTTATAGCTGACCCAAAAGTAGCTGAATAACATATTTGCACAAATTTCTGTAAAGGCAATAGTTTTCCAATTACAACTGATTTACTCAACAGTGAGAACTTCAAAGTAGCTATTACTCAGCTATGCAATGAGCCACAGGTCTGGAACTTCACTATGTTATAGCTGACCCCAAAATAGGTGAATAACATATTGCAACAAAATACTCTAAATGCAATAGTTTCCAAGTTATAAGTGATTTACTCAACAGTGATAACCTAAAAGTAGCTATTACTCAGCTATGCCATGAGCTACAGGTCTGAAATTTTACTATGTTATAGCTGACCCAAAAGTAGCTGAATAACATATTTATACTAAATTCTCTAAGTGCAATAGTTTTCAAATTATAAGTGATTTACTTAACATTGAGAACTTCAAAGTAGCTATTACTCAGCTATGCAATGAGTCACAGGTCTGGAACTTCACTATGTTATAGCTGACCCCAAAATAGGTGAATAACATATTGAAACAAAATACTCTAAATGCAATAATTTCCAAGTTATAAGCGATTTACTCAACAGTGATAACCTCAAAGTAGCTATTACTCAGCTATGCCATGAGCTACAGGTCTGAAATTTTACTATGTTATAGCTGACCCAAAAGTAGGTGAACAACATATTTAAGCAAAATACTGTACATGCAATAGTTTTCAAGTTCCAACTGATTTACTCAATAGTGATGACCTAAAAGTAGCTATTACTCAGCTATGCCATGAGCTACAGGTCTGAAATTTTACTATGTTATAGCTGACCAAAAAGTAGCTGAATAACATATTTATACTAAATTCTCTAAATGCAATAGTTTTGCAATTACAACTGATTTACTCAATAGTGAGAACCTCAAAGTAGTTATTACTCAGCTATGCAATGAGCTACAGGTCTGAAATTTCACTATGTTATAGCTGACCCAAAAGTAGGTGAACAACATATTTAAGCAAAATACTGTAAATGCAATAGTTTTGAAGTTACAACTGATTTACTCAATAGTGATGACCTAAAAGTAGCTATTACTCAGCTATGCCATGAGCTACAGGTCTGAAATTTTACTGTGTTATAGCTGACCCAAAAGTAGCTGAATAACATATTTATACGAAATTCTCTAAATGCAATAGTTTTCCAATTACAACTGATTTACTCAATAGTGAGAACTTTAAAGTAGCTATTACTCAGTTATGCCATGACCTACAGATCTGAAATTTCACTATGTTATAGCTGGCCCAAAAGTAGCTGAATAACATATTTATACGAAATTCTCTAAATGCAATAGGTTTTAAGTTACAAGTGATTTACTCAATAGTGAGAACTTCAAAGTAGCTATTACTCAGCTATGCAATGAGCCACAGATCTGAAACTTCACGATGTTATAGCTGATCCAAAAATAGGTGAATAACATATTGAAACAAAATACTGTAAATGCAATAGTTTCCAAGTTATAAGCGATTTACTCAACAGTGATAACCTAAAAGTAGCTATTACTCAGCTATGCCATGAGCTACAGGTCTGAAATTTTACTATGTTATAGCTGACCCAAAAGTAGCTGAATAACATATTTATACGAAATTCTCTAAATGCAATAGTTTTGAAGTTATAAGCGATTTACTCAACAGTGATAACCTAAAAGTAGCTATTACTCAGCTATGCCATGAGCTACAGGTCTAAAATTTTACTATGTTATAGCTGACCCAAAAGTAGCTGAATAACATATTTATACGAAATTCTCTAAATGCAATAGTTTTTAAGTTACAAGTGATTTTACTCATGATGGAAGTTACTGAAAAGCCCAAAAGTAGCTATTACTCACTTAGCTATTGAGACAGACACCCAACTTACTCACCATATTGTAGCTATGAAAAAAGTAGCTGAATAACATATTTTAACAAAATGCTCTAAATGCAACACTTTTCAAGTTATAAATGATTTTGTGCATGATTTCATGAATTTTAATGCATTAAAAATTATTAAAAAAATTTATTAAAAAAAAAGTAAGACAGATCCAGGTCTCATACTCACACAAGAGAATCTACCTGTGGCCTAGTACATATATGCAAGATATGAGAGAAATCCCTGCAATAGTCACTGAGAAAATTGTGATTAAGTGTTGAAATTTTCACACTTTTGGTGGGGGTACCCCCCTTGTAATGTCTCTAGCAAACAGACGAACAGACAGATTTGCATGCCTTGAACAATTTTTCATCCTCGATAGATAAGGTATCTTTAAAAAAAACAGCACGTCTCTAGGCCTTGTAGTTTTGGAGGAGAAGTTGTTCACGCGTACGCCCACGCCGCAGAGTGACGACATAATGTCAGCTGACTGACAAGTCAGCTGACATAAAAAAGTATATTTCATGAAAATGCTACACTCCAAATACTTTTTCAGTTATAAGCAAAACAAGGGGTGAAAGAATATTTACCCGAACCATAAAGTCACTATAATTGAATCATTGTTAGACATTTATAGTTACCTAAAAGTGGTCTCACATCAACAGTGTACACTAATTAAGAAAATAGTTCTATTTTTCACATTTTTGCAAAACTTTTCTTTTGTAATGTATTGTGTTGTTGTAGTGTGGTTGAGTAAATCAGTTTAGCTATTTAACGTTTTCTTAAAGGCTGGAGTAATAAGCATTTCTGAGTACAAAATCAAGAAACTACCACTGTCTTCTATTTGAATACATTATCATGTTTTACCTTTGTGAAATATATTTCAAAATCTCTTGTTTGGGACATGTGGTCAAATGGTTATGGTCAAATATTCAACTACTCAAAGTACTGTATCCATTTTCTAAAATGCCTGTAGACAAACTTACCAAACATCAGGCAAAAGTTGGGGATGTTAATGAAAACAGACCAGGTATTATAAAACAAATGATCCAAATCTAGTAATTCAGACCTTAGCGTGAATCAGCTGGAAGTAAAAAGTGCTTAGATGTAGACAAATATCTGTCCAAAATAAATGGGAAATAACTACTTAAATAAGGAAACTTACGTCGAAAACAAACATAGGAAATCAAATGTGACCAAATATTAGCTTCCCTGGTGTCTGAATGACTCTGAACTACTTTATTTTTAGCAATTTCTGGGCAATAATGTGTGATTGGGAGAGGGGCAGCACTTACAAACACACAGGCCTTACAGAGAATGGTAGCAGTATGTCTCAGTGACTTAGAATCTCCTAGTTCTGAGATGAAGTGTACGAGCAATCTACTAGTAAGGAAACCCTCAATTTCCTTGCTTTGTGGGAAATACTTTTTATGCATTTGTGAATTTTGCATTAAGCCCTCTGAACCCCCCCCCCCCCCCCTCACACACACACATGGAAAGTGTGAAAAAAATAAGAACACTAGCCTTGTACTGTCATTGAGTAACACCATCAGTTCAGCTACTAAAGCCTCTTCTTGTTCCACACTGTGCAGTCTTCCTGTGATCTCGTGCATCTGCTGTTTTCCGTATAAAACCTTCTGATAAGGACGATCGGTACGCGAGTTACTCACTCCAAACACCTGATCTGTACAATTACATTACACCAAAAACACTGCTGTGGCATTAAAAACACACAACACCAATACATATGGATAAGAGGACGAAAATAAATATGAGTGTTTCCCAATCAAATCATTTGTTCACATTTTCAGCAGTATATACTCATGAACTGCTTGAAATATTTGCCGACCCTCTGCTATAGTGCCAACAAGTTGGTGCCTGTTAAGAATGCTGACTGGAAAATAGGAGACAAGTAATATCAGTGACCGACTTAAATGGTCATATATCTAAAAGTGTACAAAGCAATGCATTGACTCTGACATTTGTTACTCCATTTGATATTTTACATTACACTGTTCAGCTGCAATTTCTATCTTACCCTTGCATTACAAAAGCGTGTCTGCTTCTTGCATAGAACATAGGACTCACTTTCTGGGTTTTTGACTGGACTGGGAGTTAGATGGGTCTCAATGATTGGGGCTGAGAGTTTGAAATGTAAACCACAGTCCAAACCTGTGTAGAGTAAGAAATCTAAAATTCACCACATATCTGAAATTCGCCACATGGGAAAATACTAATAAAATAAATGAATTATGGTGAGATTTGATGACTGTATAGTAAATTAAGGTTTTTTGAACTGAAAAATACCGATTTTTAGACAAAAACATCATTTTCTTCATAAAATTAACTAAGGTTTTAGAGGTGGCGAATTTTAGATTCCTGGCGAATTTTAGATTTCTTACTCTACCTGCATATTAATTCAGCAGACCTTTGATTATCAATGCAGGTTGGGAGAGTGAGACAGGGAAGGTTCACAAAGTAGAAGAGATATTTTAACACGAAACAATATGAACCTAAAACATTAGAAGACTGGAAATGAGTAGCGCAGTAATGATGGGGGGCCGACTTGGTCATAGTCGTTCTGGAGTGTTGAAATTACGACATGTCGGTTCATGCATTATAAAGATCGATTTTCCATCAAAACTTTCATAATACACCAAAATATTACTTACCCAATAAAATCTTATGATAATTAGCATTTTGTAAAGAAAACAATCACATTTTTAAGTTGTCACAGCTTTCAAGTGGAAACAACAATGGCTGCTTCCCTCAATGTTTTAACCGCAAATATAAATTTTCACGAGATTCAGTACTTTATCAGATAGGGTCAAACATCAAACTACAAAAATTTGTTTTTTATTTAAAACCAGCTAATTAATCAAACATATTTCTTCTGAAGTCCTCACTAGCGAGACTTTCGTCGGTTTACCGTCGTCTATTTGTTCTGACGCATCGACTCTAGTATTTCTTGACAACTTACAGCACTAGAAATGAGTTTATAAAATCGAATATATTGTACACTATTTTTGGAGGTATCACAAATATAGACAGACAATGGAACACACCTAAAAATATAACCTCTTAGGAGAAGTATCAATAAAGAACTATATCTTTAGCAGTGTGGAAATGAATTCATAAAATGGAATACTTTGACAACAGGAGGTTCTGCTGTAGTATTCTACTGTAAGTACCAGTAAAGCAAATTTGGTGGCTGACGTAAAACAGTTTGTCAAAAAATGAAATGTCAAAAACAAAAATAGCATCAGAGATGCCCGTACCCCACAGCCTAGGGAAATATTTTTAATACCATGAGATATAGAAGTACTGTATCAGTACAAAGTTCAGGATACTTTCGGAGCACTGTCAGTTATATTAAGGTCCAAACAATGTTTAAATAGAGAAAATAATGTCTAAGAGAAAGATAATGCATGTAAAGATGAAGTATTAAAACAAGACAATTCAATAACAAGATGACAGCATTATGCAGTAAACTAAACATTACGACACTCTTTATCTATATTTGGCATGGCCGAATTATGGTTTGGATGTTTTGAACATTACCATGCATACAGAAGTGGTAATACATTCAATGAATGCTTATGTGTGGTGTTGGAGCAAAATCTGTGGCTCACTTGATGAAATTCCATCTGTTACAATGGGACGTTGTAAAAGTAAAATTCTTAATGAATTCTAATATGACTTTAACAGTGCTTAATCTGTATCAAAAGACAGACCAAAGGTGCAACAAGATTTTAAAAGTCACTATGATAAGGTCAAAGGTCAAATCAAGGTCACATCATGATGCTGTACACCTACATCCCCTAACCAATGTCCCTACCACACATCAACTTCCTACACCTTACGGTTTCCGAGATATAGCCCGTACAAGATTTTATAGGTCAAGGTCACTATGGCAAGGTCAAAGGTCAAATCAAGGTCACACCATGAGGCTGCACACCTACACCCCCTAACCAATGTCCCTACCAAGTATCAACTTCCTACACCTTACGGTTTCAGAGATATAGCTCGGACAAGATTTTATAGGTCAAGGTCACTACAGCAAGGTCAAAGGTCACATCAAGGTCAGACCATGACGTTTCACACCTACACCCCCTAACTAATATACCTACCAAGTATCAACTTCCTACACTTTACGGTTTCCGAGATATAGCCTGCACAAGATTTTATAGGTCAAGGTCACTACGGCAAGGTCAAAGGTCAAATCAAGGTCACACCATGATGTTGCACACCTACAACCCCTAACCAATGTCCCTACCAAGTATCAACTTCCTACACCTTACAGTTTCAGAGATATAGCCCGGACAAGATTTTATAGGTCAAGGTCACTAAAGCAAGGTTAAAGGTCACATCAAGGTCAGACCATGACGTTGCACACCTACACCCCCTAACCAATGTCCCTACCACGTATCAACTTCCTACACCTTACGGTTTCCGAGATATAGCCTGGACAAGATTTTTAAACTCAAGGTCACTACGGCAAGGTCAAAGGTCAAATCAAGGTCAGACCATGACGTTGCACACCTACACATCCTAACCAATGTCCCTAGTAAGTATCAACTTTCTACAACTTTTGTACTTTCTACTAATGTCAATATCAGGTTTCACCCAACAACATGTAGCGATATAAACCACATTTTAATATACATGCAACTGAGTTTCTAAGCAAAATGATTTACCTGTAATTTCTGTGGGATCCATATCACCAGAACAGCTGTACTGATAGCAATGCCAGGCATCTGACCTGTGAGGTATACAAAAGGTCATACATGATATTCACCCCACACTGTAGAACTATGGAACTATAATAATTCTCAAGACATATTACTGCTATTTTATATAGATATGGATCATTTTGCAAAGATCAATATGTCAACACAGTTGAACACACAATTTGATATTTTCATTCCAGAATGTGGAAGAATTGTAGCATTGCCCTGATTATTAGTTATTTGCAATTATACCTGTAATACACGTACTTGTTTTCCATAAGTACCAAGTTGAAAGGGTTGAAATCAGGAGCATTTTGTTGTACACCTTTCAGATAGCCGAGCGGAGATTCAGAGCCACTGATGTAGTCTACAACTAAACAGCCTGCAAAATAATCAGGGAAAAGTTAAACATGTCACGGAAAGTGGAAATTGTCACTTGAAATAACTGAAGAAAGTGGTGGAGTGTGTGGTGTGGAGTGCAAATCCAACAAATATACCCATAAATTCAGCCATGTTGGTTGATGACCCTTTTTCACAAGCGTGTGCAGGTTGAATATATCCAAGCCAGTTCTTGTATTTTATCTTTCCCCCATTACTACTGGGTGTGTCAAACTTTAGCTTGAACTGTACACCATACCTTGTACTAACAATTTCATGTAAGTCTAGTTGTCTCTGGGACAGGGTGTAGGATTGTTGGGTTTTAAACTTTTACTACTGATAACTGGCATTCATTACATTCTTTTTTCTGAATCCTGGTATATGTACATGTATCCCCCATATATATTTGATGTTGACCAGTCACCTAAATCCCATGATGTGAAGTTGTGACAAAATGGGTAAATAGTCAGTGCTACCACTATTTATGTTTCAACTTTATTAGATTAGTTTGGCGAAGTTTATTCTTTCTGTATTCCAAGATTGGTTTACCACATACCCTTCTAGATGTTTACTGCAATATTCTCATATATATCAGTTCTGTTGACATCTGGGTTTCTGTGGATGAACCTTTTAGCTCAGCTGGTTGAAGAGCTAGACTTGTGTTTATTTCTGTGTGTAATCCAAAGGCACTAGGATCGACTCCCAGCAGAGACAGTCAATGAATTTTTTAAAGTACATTACTGATGATCTGTAGATACAAGAAGGTGTTACCTATTAATATACATGGAGCTTAGATAAGATTATCACATCCTGAAGGGTTAGCAGATTTTAATTCTTAAGATGACATCAACAAAGGTAATGTTCAGGCATTATGCGAAATGCCTAGAGCTCATTTTTAGTCAATACATGAAAAGCCAAGGCCTGAACCATTTAGGCATTTCACAAAATTACTGAAATGTTCAGTTATTACGCATAATGCCTGGTTACACAGATTGCCTATAACATATACACATGGATGCAGCTCCTGATATCCAGTTTGCATTTTCCCCATCTTCAAATTTATGCATGGGTGTTTTTTGTGTCAGACTGTAATTTGCAAAGCATGACTGCCAATATCTGATTTCAATTTTCATACCCCTGGATTAATGAAATGGGACTGAATGTAAAATCTAGAACCTACCTCTGCCCAGCTTGTTGGGGTCAGGTTTCTTGTTTTGTAGTATGTTTAGTAGTGTCCCTATTCGTCCTGTTTCAGTGTTAATGGCAATCCAGGTTCCTCCCTCTCTTCCCGGCTCCAAGTCTACTCCTGGATAAAATAGTGTATGACACTGTAAAAAACAGGTGAAGTAGGAAATCTGCTAGGATATATGCTACCCTGCACCTTACAGTTAATTCCTACTATGGGAGAATCTCCTTTATCTAGCCATGTTTGAAGAGAACATTCTGCTGAGATATCAGAAGGTTTATCAAATACAGGAGATATTATTATAATAGTGTAAACTAATAGTGGAATAGAAATTTAAGTGAACACAAGTTCCTAACATCCACTTCATGTATTGTGATAGCGCATGGGTGGATAATTGAGATTTGGCTGTACATAAAAGCACAACAAAAATTACATGGCCGGTCTTCTTCCCTCATACAAAATGACCCTGAAATTAAGTTAGTGGAAAAAAGTAGTATTTACTTTCTGTATATGGATAGTGTCATGAAGCCTAACCCCAATAAGATCACTGCAGTGTTCCAAGCATTTCCAGCCTGATCATAATGATAAACATATGGAGTTGAGTGTAATCATCTGGCTTGGTAATAATTTAACATGCTCTGACTCAAAAATGCCAAAGGAAGGAGGTATGTTATATACACATTATTTCCCAGTGGCATTAATCAATACATAGAAGTTACATACCCTTGTGTATTACATGGTGCCAGTAATGTCACCTGTTTCAGTCTTAAAGTTTGAAAGATTGATTAATCTGAGTCTAACTTTTGTTTCAATACATTGTATCAATCATATATCACAAGGTACAGTTAAGAAAACAGAGAAAAGCATTGTATAAACCAGTTGGTGAAGATTCTGTTCTGGAAATTCTCGGGCCTCAGCAAACAACTTACCCACTATCTCACCTCAGATCAGGGAGAGGATTCAAATCCATAACCTGAGCAGTGATTATGTTATGCATTATGCAAGTGTTCCCCCCATGATATGGAGACAGCCCAGGGTACTAGTCTAATGCTCAGTAGCCACAATATCTTCCCCACAATGGGAAACTCAACATGTTAAGTTAACAAAAATTCTTATCACTGATGCAGGCTTATTTACAAATTCTTCTCACTTAAACTACTGTTTTATTCCACTGAGTGACTCTTACTACTTCCAAAGGATTTACTCCAGTCTTACAGCATAGTGACCACACACAGGTGTTATTTCATATTCTTACCTGGAGCCAGGGTGGCACAGTGGCAACACACTCACCTCCCACCTCTGAGGTTGGCGGTTCAAACCCCGGACTTTTTGTGGGAAAGCCGGAAGTTGCTTACCAATGGTTTACAGTACAGAACCTTGACCATCTGTATGTACTGGCTTCCTCTGCCCACAAAACTACCTGTATAGATATGACCTGTACAGTGTTAAAAGCAATGTAAAACCCCAAATAAATAAATTCACTTTCTTACCACTAATACAGATTTTATTCCACAATCTTACCACTAATGCAGGTTTTATTCCACAGGTGGGCAGGTTTAGTCTTTCGTTTGAAGGACTCATCTCTGTTGTTTGCTATGATCACCTGGTATTCTCCATCCTCTGCTGAATTGTTGATGTACAAGAAGTGGATACACATGATTTTGTGTATTCTCTATAAATACATAGCAGTAACACTAAAAATATCTATCTGTGGCAGCCATTTTGATTTTCTCACAATCTACGTGCATTACAGAAGGATATAAAAGATTTTAAAAAGATTTTTTACATATGAAACTATATATCCTTTACTCAAACCAAATATTTATGACAAAAACATGAGACAAAACAACTTTTCCATATTTTTGTTGCTATTGGTGACCATTGCAAATTTTGCCGACAAAATTCTTCTTCAATGGTGCAAACTTTGCACCCAGTTTTAATTTATGATCAGTAGGCCTTAATTAACCAGAAACAACAATGAAACATTTGTTATCAAAAATTCCACTACAAAATCATGTCTTTCAGACCCAGTGCCCACTTTTCTTCTCAAAGACTATGTGGATATTTTGCTCCCATCTACTACAAAACTCGTCAATTTGTCTTTGAGGGTGTTTTCCCCAACAATTCAAGAAGGCGGTCGTCACACCCCCTTATTAAGAAAGCATCACTTCCAAGTTACAACTTAAAGAACTATCACCCGGTATCAGGACTATGTTTTATGTCAAAATTGGTGGAGCGGGTTGTTATCAAACAGCTTATGTAACATATCAATAGTAACAATCTGGACAATCCTTATCAATCAGCATGTAAAACTGGTCACTCCACTGAAACTACCCTACTGCATATTAAAAATGAGATCCATCTCTCGCTGTCACATGGCGAACCTACTGCACTTGTCTTACTTGATCTGTAGGCAGTCTTTGACCATGATACTCTTCTGAACCATCTTAAGTCCTGGTTTGGTGTGTGTAGCACGGCCCTGAAGTGGTTCCCCTCCTATCTCAGCCACCGATTCCAAGCAATTAAAATTGGGTCAACCCTCTCAGAATTGCATGAGCTGCTGTTTTGAGTGCCTAAAGGCTCTGTCCTTGGCCCTCAGACTGCTCTTCTCTCTATATATACACCACTCCTTTGAGTAAGGTTATTCGAAGGCATTCCAATATCAATTTCCATTTTTATATCAACGACACTCAGTTGTTTGTTCATTTGTCCTACAAAAGTGCCACCTCAGCCTTTGATAAATTGAATTCTTTTCTTCATGATGTTCACGAATGGATGTCGTCAAGTATGCTTAAATTAAACCCTGAAAAAACAGAGTTCATTATATTTGGATCTCATGCTCAGCTAAAGAAATTAGATTCTTACCTCCCTGTTAGGATATTTGGTAAACTCTTGCATCCATCAGCTGTTGTAAAGAACCTGGGTGTCTGGTTTGATGCTAATTTTTCCTTTGGTGATCATGTCCGCAATATTTGTAAGACCTACTTTATTCAAAGGCGTGATCTCAGGCAGGTTAGACAGTACCTGACGAATGACACTGCTGTCCTGGCAGCAAATGCACTGGTCAGTAGTCGTCTGGACTACTGCAACCACCTTTTCAGAAGTGTATCCAGTTTCAACATGCACAAAATGCAGCGTATTCAAAACACACTTGGTCGGATTCTCACGAATTGCAATAGATACTCACGCACTACTCCTATTGTCAAAAAACTCCATTAGTTGCCTGTTGAATTTTGGTGTATTTTCAAAACTGCCACTTTGGTTTATAAGTTTCTTCAGAGTGGTCAACTAAGCTATTTTAACCCTCATCTGTCTATTCATTGTGGAAGATATGGCACAAGATACAACCACCCAGATAAAAAGTTCCTGTAGGTTCCTCAATACTACCAATCAGTACACAAATCAAAAAAACACTTCGGTTACAGTTTTGCTTTTGATGCTCCCACACTTTGGAATGATCTGCCTGATGATGTCTGTTCTGCTCCAAATCTTGCCTGTTTCTGGAAAAAGCTAAAATCTTATCTCTTTGATAAGGCTTTCCCACCTTAACCTGTAAACTTCCTGATGCCAACCTGGCTATGTACAAGGCATGATGATTATTGATTATCTACCTGGTGTTACACCTTAAGAGTCTGCCTTGGCAGAGATTAAGCTCTATAAAAGTACAGAATAGAATAGAATAAAATAGAATCACACAAAATAATGTTTTGTAGCTGTCCACCAGACTAAAAAGCTAACATTGAAGTATTTGTTGTTTGTTTTCCTGCGAATATCTTCCACCAAAAACAAATATTTCATGTATTTTAATTCCTTGCAAATTTAATATGCCAAAGGTAAAACAAAAAAAGTAATCAAATTCCACACATGTAATAAATTCTTCTAAAACAGTACCTAGTTTTAACTCTACTTCCTCAACGTCGCTCCGAAGGTAACTTCATTAATAGTTTTTCTTTTCTTCTTACAAACTCTCATATTATAGAAGCATCATTGTGCTGTATCATCGCTATCTTTATTTTGAAGTAGGTCAAAGACTTATTCATTCAAACATTGCTCCCCCCTAAACTCTCAGGAATAACATTTTATTAGGATTAAGGACTCAGATATTTTTACATTCTACTTTCTATTATATAATAATGTAAATGCTCATTCAGATCAAATGTCACTTGCTCAAAATGAGCAGATAGATATCTTAAACACAGTTTTTGACCTTAGAATGTTTCTGCAGTACAAAACAACACTGTAGGTTCTACAGTAGCTATTCCATGCAATACTTACTGTTCAGGTAGAAATTGCTACAGTAAGCAGAATTCTATCAACAAACTGAACTTGCGATAGATTGGTCAACACAAAAACTAAACTGTAAAAACATACAAAACTCCACCTAACATATGTACAGTGTGCTAGATACAAATGAAGCTGTATTAAACAACAACAATAAACACATGCATTAATTCACATTCTGAGGTTTTGTGTAATTAATTTTTTTTTGGGGGGGGCAGAGTGGGAGGTGGGGGGGACCAAGATATGGAAGCCAATGCAGTACATAAAGCAAAATAATATATTCTGTCGATTTAAAAACACAAATCTATTTTAATTTCATAATTTACCAGGGTAATTAGCTTGTACAGTAATTGAGTTATAAATTCTAATCTGTGTTTACCACAAAACAAATGAAAAAAGGTTCTCTTTGCCACCAGCTAGACCTCAAATGGGCTTCCACACAAAGATATCACAACAGGGAGACCTTTCAACATTTGGCCATTCAGCATAATTAACATTTACAATGATTTAATGAACAGACTGTTGTTTCTCACACTGAAACAAAGACCAATGACGACCTATTTGAATATTGAAGGAAATTATTTGCCACTGTTACTGTGTAAAATATTATTACCCAAATATTTTTGGAACATGCTGGGAGGCTGGGGTTGTTTTCGATAAGAAAATGTTAATAGAAGCAGTTCAGTACAAATCAAAAGAAAATTAACAAAATTTTGGAAAGTAAAACTTAGTTCATAATTTTGAATATTTGGATAACAGGTCAGATAAAAGAGGTATTTGGGTACTTGATTAACTTATGAAATCACCTGTCATATGTTACTACATTACAGTAAATATATTATATTTTCTTACTTAACAAACTGAATTTATAAACATAGCACAATGAAAATAATAAATAGCTAATTTTAGAGTAGGACTAACTGTTTGACATTACTGTTAACAAATTTGTTATACAGCAAGACCTGTGTATTGAAATGCTTGTTTGTGCAGTGGAGAAGTTAATATATATGAAGGAACAATGGGCTTCTTTCCTCTCTTTCAAAAATAAAGACAATAGTCTGGTTGTAATTAATATGTTGGCAAGAAAATTGATGACAGCCAACATACATTTACCTCAATGTGGCTGAACCACTAGTCTTGTTTCAAACTTTCTCCTGCTGCTAACGCATCAATAAGCCCACACAAATGTGTATGTTATTTGTCTTGATGTACAGCTACAAACATGTGGCATGTAAAAAGCTCAGTTCCACTGTCCCGAGTGGACCATTCGAACAAAATCAGGAGGTAGTACAACTTAGCTTTTCACTTAGGAAGACCAGGAGCCAATTCCAAAAACACCCAATCCAATGTTTTTTAATCAAGTTTAATATTCTTTGTGAGTGAGCATTTTCTGTCCCAACTCATCACACCAAATCTTTTCAGTCATAAGATGCTTCAGCCTTACCTTTAGGCTGCTACTGGTATAGCTTACTATCTCCAGCCAGCAGCCGAAGGCATTGGTCGAGAGATTATAAAACGCCTTCCGCCCGTGTGTTTGTCCATGTGTACCATTCATCACAGTTTTCGATAAATCTTAATATCTAATTCATTTATAAAGATATCTTCACCAAATTTGCAGGGAATGTTTACGGCAATAAAAGCATGTCTGTGCAAAATTTTTGGCCTCATTTAAACAAAAACAAAATGGCCACCATAGCCAATTGTTTGAAAATCATAGATGCTCTAAATCTTGAAATATTGTAGCTAGCTTCAGCAAATTTTCACAAAAGATACATGACTAGGAAAGTCAGCCTGATACTAATTTGGCCTAGTTTCAAAAACAAAATGGTCGTCATATCACGTTTAATGTCAAATGGGATTATCCAATTAAAAAGACCTTATATCTTCATTATCACTGCAACTAGGAGTTTAAAATGCAAAAACAACTTGTAGGAAGTCATGGCCTGGGAATCTTTTCCAAATGTTGAATTTGACCTTGGACCCCTGTTTCAAAACCAAAATCACTAAAATGTCCTGATATCTCCCTTCAGAATGTTGAAACAGCCAATGGGAGAGTCTCGGCCTGCAAATGTTTTGCCTGTAAACAGTTTTGTCCACATTTTGAAAAACAAAATGGCCGCCATAACCAATTATTTCAAAATATTAAGATGCTCTAGGTAGTTGTTTATAGTACTTTATACTAATGTTAATTTTTTACAAAAAACGATTATTGAGTCCACAATTCAGTGAACTAAATAACTTTGAATATAAAAATGTAAAAATGAATTTTACCATTTATCCTTCGTGACCACATTTCAGTCCAAATGGTTTTTATTGTCAGACTTATATACATTTTGTTCACACGTATCATGACTATAATAATCATTCCAAAGTTCTGATGGATTGGTGTTTCTGGTATGACATATACATATATAGTAGATGATCGTAATGTTGATATGCTCAAAAAGTCGATCAATCGGCATTGACAGCTTTACAGCACATGACGAACAAGATTTAAAATTGCAAATAAACAACACCCCTTTGCTTGAATATACTCTACAAAAATACCCATGCAATGTGTTCCAAGCAGATATATTTTTATATTTTCTGGATTAAACACTAAAATATTACCTCATTACAGAAATAAACCATAAAGTTTGTTATAATACAACTAGTATATAGTCTGTGCACAGAGTTTTGTTCGTTAGATATAATTGATCATCTGGTGACAAGTTTTTCATCTTGTTATTGCCAATGAAAGTTGTCGTACTAGGTGATTCAGACTTAATGATCAATCTTACAAACGATAGTCTTTTTTTTGCATTTTCAAACCCAAAGTTGAATTTTCTGTTGAAAAAAATTCTCAGAAGTCTTGTAGGGTTTTGTTAGTTTATTTGCTTTATGAGGTCATATTTTTCAGTGTATGTTAGTATTTGGAGGTTGATTTTGACTTTATAAAGTGAAAACAATTGCACCTTTTCAAGTATTCCTTAAGTGTTCAACATTATGATCATCCACTATATATGACTATTATAGCCATAATGCATAGGGATAAAATGTTATGTACTGTTAATTAAGATTGAATTAAACTTAAGAGTTATTTATTTCTTTTGATAACATTTCCAGTTTCATTTACCGGATTTTAAGTTCTCCAAATCTCTCCAAAAAACAAGACCACCACAGTGGTATGATCTCCCACCAGGGATTAAACACGAAATGATAAACAAATATGAAGCCATGAAAATATGTCATAAAACAGAATATCAACTAGACCAAGGATGCATTTGTGGCCAGATACAAGATATATTAGTACCCAGAGGGTCCAAAATTTGCCCGAATCACCCATCTCTTACCTTTTTCAAGATAGACTTTTATATTTCCAACAAATTTCAAGATTGCGGCCCAAATTTGGAAAATTCTCAATTTTTTTAGCAGCCATAAGGGAGGAGTCCTCAGTACCCAGAGGGTGCAAAATATGCCTGAAATCGCTGTCTAATATGGTTTTTGAGATTAACGATATTTTCAATCTCTGCCAATATTCAAGATGGCAGCCAAAATTTGGAATGTTTTAACTTTATGGCAGAACTTAAAGGACTAGTCCTTAGTACCCAGGGGTCTAAAATTTGCATAAAATCACCCTACCTCTTACTGTTTTCGAGATGAAGGACATTTTTGATTTCCGCAAAATTGAAGGTAGCAGCTGCAATTCGGAAATAAAAAATTTTTCAGGGACAGTGTATCCAGGGTATATAGTGCCTAAAGGTTCCAAAATTTGCTCAAAATCACTCTATCTGTTAAGTAATGGTTATCAAGATAATCGACATTTTAAATTTCCACAAAATTAAATATGGTGGCTGGAATTCTGAAAATAAAAAGAAATGTTAGGCATAAAATATAGTGTCTGTGGTATCCAAAGGGTCAAAAATTTGCTTGAAATGCTCCATCTATAGCACTTTTTGAGATAATCAATATTTTCCATTTTTAGCCAAATTATGGATGGTGGCCAGAATTCGGAAAATAAAACATTTTTTTAGAGACCTTATATCCTGGGTCTACAGTGCCAAAAGGAGCCAAACTTTGCTCAAAATTGCCATATCTCTAATTGTTTTCGAGATAATAGACATTTTCCATTTCCGGCAAAATTTGAGATGGTGGCCAGAATTTGGACATTAAAACTTTTTCCAGGGACATTATATCCAGGGTCTATAATTCTGAAAGAGTCCAAAAATTTATTCAAAAAACTATTTTTCCAAATAATCAACATTTTCCATTTCTGGCAAAATTCAAGATGACATCTGTAATTTTTCACAGGCATTATATTAGGTCTAGCGTACCCGAAGGATCCAAAATTTGCTCGAAATCGCTGTACCTATAATGATTTTTGAGATAAATGACATTTTCAATTTCCAGCAAAATTCAAAATGGCAGATACAGCTATTACTCAGTCAGCTATAGAGCAAAAGTTCTGAAAATCTGCCATGACACAGGTCATGAAAACATAGGTGAACAACATATTTCACGAAAAAAATGTAAATTCAATGGTATTGAAGTTACAAGTTATTTAATCATTGGCAAAATGTCAAAGTATGTGTAGCTATAACTCATCTATTACTCAAACTAGTGATGGGATCATTTATCAATATTTCAATATTGATATACTAGTATCTTCCTAAATTTCAATATCGATACCAAAAGTGTTAATTTCAATATTGTTTCTAGCACCTGCCAGGAAGAATTTTCAGAATAGTGTTGCAGTTTATCAATTCCCTGTTTGATCATCCATACTGATACATTAAAAGACTTATTATGAGATTTTTCATGAGATTTAATTGCTTTTTTTTTGTATTAAATTCAGGGTTTGTTTTGTAGATATAATATGTTTGCAAAACGATTTTTGATATAACTAAAGTATCAGTAGGTGCAAAATAATGCATTTTACGGTGTGAAACAATATTTCAATATCGATAGATGTGCAACACCAATTTAGACCTTGATATCAATATTGAAATTGCATTTCAATCCCTATACTAACTCAAAGTATTTGATTTAAATTTGCATTTGAATAATATTGCCATTTGTTTTGTCACAGACACAGTCTCTCACTTGGCTGATGATACATCCACAAATAAAGTACTTCATATCTGTAAGCTTCTATTCATTGATATTATAATGAGCAATTTCACACAAATGGCATAATCCATTTAACAATTAAACACAACAATAATACCAGTCAACAGGAGTAGATATCAAAAGATATGAAGAGCATAATAAATGCTTATCAAAATACTACAAAGGAAATTGTGCACAACACAGTTAAGGTCAATTAATCAACTGAATCAAGGGAGAGACCCGATATATTTTCGGGCATGGTCGTGGGATGCTAAAGCATTCTGTAGAAAATATGCTACAGTATGGATTGCTGTACTGCAAACCTTTTTCTTCGATGAGGTTTTTCACTAACAATGATTTTCATTTGTTAATTAAATTAATCACATTTTCAGATAGAAGTAGACAGGTGGGCAATCATCGCTTGACCTAATACCATTAATTGCAGTTCAGCTGTTAATGTATCTATATTAGGCAATAGTTGCAATAACTTCAAAAGAATTTAGCTATTAAACCCAGAGGGGGGGGGGGGGGGGGGGGGGGGGGGGGGGCAATCTACAAGTGAATTGCTACAGTTGCAAATGAGATGGTGGATGGATTATTAGTGTGCCTTACTAAAATTAAATATATTTTAAAGAGTAAAACTCACTAGATATAGTAAAATAAATGTCACAGAATGTAACAATTGTTACGTAATTCATTCAAAAAGTAAATGGTTCATTTTATTCAGGAAAAATTACTTTGGAAAAAAATGTCTAAAGTTCCATGTATTCTCAATACTTTTTTATTTGTGAACAATTGCTGAACTAATTTACTCTGAATGTCAAGGTTGTAAAAACTGCCAGACACTACAGTAATGTGCCTTTAAATTGTTGCAAAATAGAATATTTCAAGTAAAACTTCCCTGTAAACAGATTCAGTTAAAACGATTACCGAGACGTTTCGACCCGTTTTTCCCAGATGTTTCAACCTACTTGTGCCAGACGATTCGACCCAATTTGGAAGCATAGAGTAGGTTGAAACGTCTGAAAAAAACATGGTCGAAACATCCGGTGGGTTGAAACATCTTAATTGATACCATTAAAACGTGCCAATTGCCATGATGCAAGGCTAGTGTAGGATACCAGCATGAACTGCACTTGTGCAAATTGCATAGAATTAATGCTGCCATACTACAGAATTTCTTCTGGAGTGTGGCGATTTGCTGTACTCTAGCCACTTCTTATATTTTATTCTGGTTTTAGGATCATATATTTTGCAATTTCAGGTATTTAAATGAAAACTTGAAAACATATGCATGATATTATGAAAGAAGACACTTCATTATTGACTAAATAATTACAAACTTATTCAAGCTAAGGCATGTGCAAATAACACAGCGAAATTATATGTGAACCTTACCTAAATATTCTCTTTCCTTCTTTTAAGGATTGAAATCATCTAATATTTGAGCATTTGGTGTATTTCTTAGTAAAAGCCTCAATCTAACTCCCCCATGTCTGTAATAATAACTGATTAACACATAAATTAAAGCCAAGGCATAAATATATGCCCTTATTAATACAAATATATAATCTCCCTCTGGAATGCTTGACTGTGGAGCTAAGTCTTCTCTCTGTTTCCACTTTTCAAACTTTTCTGTAGCTGCTCTCAGACACACAACTGCTTTTGTTTGAGAAAACCATGCACGGAGATCAAAGTCAAACATGACAAAGTAAACAATGCTGTACAAGTAATATCTGGCGAACTGAGTCACTGACAAAAACAAATTAATAATTAAATGATTTGCAACATTCTGTCTTTACTGTATATATTTTATATAGTTTGTATTAATTACTACAGTATTCCACAAATTCAAGTTTTGAAGTCAAATGTCAGATGTCAACAAAGACAACAAATGGAAATCCTTTGGGGGATATCCAATTGGGTAACACTAAAGGTACCAACACTAAACGTCCATCAAGTTTATAACAGAGATAGCCCCGGTATTACATAAATTATGGTATTGGCAAATATAACGTCATATGTTATAGCAAATACAAAACTTTATGCTTTGAATACATGCAATGACCAGTCATTACACATAATGACTAAAATTTTCAGTCATTTCACGTAATAACTGAAATCTATGGTTCATTTTTACACAGATTGACTGGATAGATTTCAGTCAATCTGTGTAATTGATTTAGAGTTGTTTTTCATCACAACCTTTATATTATTCAAAATTTTGTACATTGTTCCCCTGCATTGTGAACATTTGTGCTAGAGAACTGTTATGGGTATTAAGTATTAAATTATTTTAATCAAATTAATAACTTTGGAATTCTTACATACTTTCTGCATTTATATTCAGGATTTTCAAACCTAAACCCACACTTTCGTAATTGTAGACTCTATTGTCATTTTACAAAAATGTGTTTGAAATATTGAATGGTTAGATGGATTTAATTACCTTTAGAATGTTATGTGCATACTAAATTGATATTTGTGGTTTTTAAAACTAAACTCATTGTCATACAATGAAAATATCTCTTTGTAATCAATGGAATTTATGTCTTGTTTAAAGACTAATTTTTATTTATCCATCACAATTTATAATATTAAAGACTCAGTTCTATTGTGGCAGGTTGTTAGGAAGCAGGAAACCATGAAGCCCTTGAAGTGAATCTTGTCCACTCTTACTTGTGCAATGCTGCTCTTTTTATCCTGTTTTGTTCTTTGGGACCATGTTACTGTTGTTTGACCTCTCCACACAAAGATCCTGGTTATCAAAGGTGAAGTGACCTTTAATGTTCAAAAATAAGTCTTGCAGCTTAATCCATTCTCTAACAGTCAATAAATCTAGATTGAGGTAATTTCTGAGCTCACAACTGGGTACCATTGTAACTAGAAATAATCCTCAAGATACATGATTTACCCTATAGTCTTCAGTTGGACATACATGTTACACAGAAGTTTAAATTTTAGCAAGAGTCTATATTGGTTTTGTGTTCGTTAGAAATCCTACCTATTCATTGGTCATATTTTACGAGTAAGTACATGTATATGAACTTCATTTATTATCACATAAATTAAAAGAAGTGAGGCAAAGTTAAAACAACTAGAGAAGAGTTTGATAATTTGATCTTGTTGGAATCTGTTCAAATCTAAAGTGATAATTTCATTAGCCCTCCTTAGTAATCACATAATTTACAAAGTCAAGGGCTATTTCCATACATGCAGTATCCGGTACCCGATGTAAAAGTGAATCCTTCCCCCCCCCTCCCCCCCCGGAAATTCTACCCCAACCAGGAAATCCTATCCCCACCTCTTCAAAATGAAACCTCTTTAGGGTTAAAATGAAAAAATCTTTAAATTTTGGGTTAACTTTATTTTAGATAAATCAACATATTATTCACAATTAAATTCACATAAAACAACATATTATGCACAATTAAATTCACAAAAATAAATCACCCTACCATTAGGCACACTATTCATTTACATAAAAGAGGGCTACACTTTAAAGCAGTTATATACCAGAGTACACTTTAAAGGCCTAAGCGCATAGCAGGTTTATTGTAAGAGGTATGCAATTGCAATTATATGGGTTACAGATAAATAGTGGACTGGAACTAGTGCCCTTTGATCAGTTAATAACAAGAGTTGTTTTCTCAGATCAAAGAAAGGCATAAAAGCAGAATTTGTGTAACATTAAGACAACTGCACTTGTCAAGCTTAATAAATAGTGTACAAAATATAGAGTATTCACCCATTTTGACAAGTGCATTAAAGAAAAAGTCCATGTATATGGCAGAACCTATTTAGTCCATGAATTAATATCCCAAATTTATCAACTTACATCACTATAGATACACTAACTATAGACAAACAAACATTTATGAGATGTCAACTGTCCAATTTGGGGGCATTTATACATTTGCTTATTCAGTATGCCAAACCAATAAATTAAACTTAAGTTTTTAACAAGAATTTGTGTAAGTTTGTAATAATTGCACTTTTAAAGGCTAATAAATGTAAACTGTTTATTCTTGGGGTGGGGGTAGAATTTCCTGGTAGGGGAAGGATTTACTAGGAAATTATCCCCCGGGTGGGAGGATTTCCTAGGTCACTAGCATCTGGATATGGCATCCGGATCTGCAATCATGCAGGCTGGTGTGTTTCCATATGCACTGGCATAAATTGCTACTTAGCTGAATATTTTTGATTTTCAGACAAATTTCAATAAGATGGAGTGCATCAGCACAATGTTCATCTTTTGTAAATATTTAAAAAATATGTTACCCCCACACAAAAAAAAGCAACAAAAGATAAACATCATTAAAAATGTATTTGAACAATGTTTGTGCTGTTTTTATTAAATTAAAAGGGCTAGCTGAAGCATACATACAGATCTGTATATTAGAATAAAACGGGACCCATTTGTTAGTCACATCATAAATTTTATGATGGATGATTCTCATGACAATCTATTTAAAGCTATATATCACAAATCAGCCATTACGCGTAACAACTAGACCTTATTTTCAGTCATTACGTGAACTGACTGAAAATTTTGGTCATTACACATAATAACTGGTCACTTCAGGAATGACTGGTTTCACAGATTGACTGTAACATATATGGGCGTACATATAAGGCACTCCAATGAGGAACATACATCATTGTTGGCGGTTTTAATACCTCTTTCACAAAAGTAGTGAAATGACTTGGTGGAATTTGTGACGTCAGTAAACAGTAAGTGTGTATGAGGCCTGAACCAGAAGATGAATGTTATTGAAGGTCCAGGTCCATCATTACCATTTACTATTTTATGAGTGCCAAAAGAAGAATGTCAAAAGAAATGTATATATCAACGTGATCATGACAATTTCTCTTATCATTGTCCTGATATAACACAAAGGAATGTGCCTGTGGTACAGTTTTAACTTTACATCAGAGTAACACAGGCGTTAGACTTGGACCAGTGTGGCAAAAAGTAAACATATGCCAGTTAAATTATTATAAGTTTATGTATAACTTTCTGTAAATTTATACTTGGTTCAATATCTCTTCACCACAAGACTCAATACCCTATTTGATCCATACCGAATTAACAGGTACAGACTAAGCTATCCAGTGACTTACTGGGGGCCACGGCTGTGCCATGGTAACACATTCGTCTCCCACCTCTGAGATCAGAGTTTGAATCCCAGTCTGACCTCATGTAGGAAAACTAGTTTTTGGTTGGCAGTTTACTGTACAGAACCTTGACCAACTGTATGTGTTGGTTTCATCTGCTCTTCTAACGATAACCTTCACAATATAACCACTAAAGTACTGGGTGTGATGTTAAATGTTAAATAAATAAATAACTTAGTGACCTACATTATTCTAACTGAAAAGTCTCAGCAATGACCATTTATCCAAAACCCAGTGGTTCTTTTGTCTACAACTGGGGATAGCCAAGAGGAGAGATATTTTATATATATTGTCATCCGAGCCTCTATGCTTCCAAATAGGGTACATAAGATATGTTGGAGTCTCTGTCACAGACTATCAATGCAATGCTGAGTCACTAAACAAACACTATTAAAGTGTGCATGCAGATAAACATATTTTCTGGAATAAAAATTTGATGCAAGCATTCTAAACACATGTGTATTGACCTCTGATTTATATATCATTCATACAGAGAGGTGCAGGTATGAACATTAGAGAAATACAGGATGGTCAGAACATATTGAGCCTTGTAAGAACAAAAGTAGTATATATTGACTTTAGTTATGGAGGCATAATGCTTGTCCTACTTCTGTATGCATGTCCTGTGAAAATTTACAAGAAGATAAGGACAAAGGATCAGGCAGGGATCCCCTTCAGACACAAATGTTGGTTGAAATGTCTCATTTACTGTAAAACTTATCTAAATTACCATTTATATGCACATTATCTTACTGCACATGCAACACTTCTATAAAATTTCTGCAACAATGGTAAAAATATAAAGAACATTATGACAGCTTCTCCACCTTACAGGCCTATAGCATTTTTTGGTTATATTGTGAGTCAGAGGAAACCAATACATACAGTTAGTCAAAGTTCTGTACTCTAAACTGCTGACCAATGTCAAACGACTACCAGCTTTCCACATGAAGTCTTGCTGGGATATTTTCTCTGATCTAAGAGGTGGGAGGTGAGTGTGTTACCACTCTGCCCCAAGAGGTGTATTTATGACTACATTTCTAGAGAGTAAAAAGTAACAGATATATTAAACAGGACCTCTTAACATACCCCAAATGTTAAGAGGAATCCTTGTGATAAGAGTCAGATTTTAACTTCTTATATTAGATTGGCTTTTTTTAAAAATTTGTGTAGGTAAAAACACGAGAAGTAGTTGAATTGTTGAATAATAGCTGCACATTTATACTGTTTGGTGAAGCTTTTAAACTGAAAACAATAAGCCACTGTCAAATAACTATACCAATTTTACCAATTCAGATCAAGTTGGGACTTGTTTCCTGTCTAAAAAATGTTGTGTTTTCCCCCAGAGGCCTATTTTTTAATTCCACTTCCATCACTCACTTAGACAGTAATATAATACAGTTCGGTGTATAAGGCCTTAAAGTGTAACAAAATCTAGCCCTGTAACTTAATATAGTTCCTTATAATATTAAACCAAGAAAAATGCCAGTAATCATGAAAATCTATGTATAGAGTAAAACACCATACCAATGAAATAACCAAGAAATATATAACTTGGGTTTTAAGCAATCTTCAATTATTTTTTTTCTTTGTTTCATGCTAATTGGAATAAGCCGTGGATATTGAAAAAGGTATTAATTCTTTTTATGGTTCATTCTCATTTAAAATAGAGGTAGTGTACAAATCAATGTGAATCACTTGTTTGTGATACAGTATTGAAACAAACAAAAGAGTATTAGCATAAAGATATACCACTATTCTTACTGGAGCTAAATTTAGAAACAACAGCACCTGAAGTGCAGGCAGGTGTGTAACCACTGTATTAGTCTTTCAAAGTTGAAGTACTGAATGGTTCAACCCACCATGGATATTAAATAAACCTATCTAGTTGCAGTGGCAAACCTGGGCCAGGATTCACAAAAGGTCTTAAGTCTTAGGCAATTTTTTTGCTTAGACCAGTCTTAAAGTTAAGACTTTTGTCGTAGCTAAGATTTTTCTTAAATTGGGATTCACAAAAAGTGCTTAGCAAAATCTTAGCTGAGACAAATTTTTTGCAAAAAGTCTTAACTACTTTGAATTCAAATTAACAAATTTGAGTAAAACAAAAACATTTTTCATTGATAAATACATCAAACATGCTCTTCAAAATTATAAAACAGATTTGTTACTTTTTTTTTGTAAAATTATGTAAAAATAGTAGTCTTTGTGTTTTATTGTGAGTCAGTCATTTTTATGACAATATTTTTACCACAAGAAGGTAAAATGTGGAAATTTATATGTAATTAAATGACGTAAATTTCTATTACAATCCACAAAAATTACTTTTATAGGAAGTATAGATCCCCATAGTATATATGTTGCTGGCATAACAATGGGTAAAATGTAAATACATGCAATGGGATATTTTAAAAATGACTTAAGTCTGACCTGCAGTGGTCTTAAAATTATGACAAAATCTAAGACAAGTTTTTGTCTAAGATCTTTTGTGAATCCCATTTTGTCTAAGCAAAAAAAGTTTTAACTTTATGACAAAATTATTTCACAGTTAAGACTTTTCTCTCAAAGTTATGACAATGTTTTGTCTAAGACCTTTTGTGAATCCCGGCCCAGATTGTTCTTTGCATGATGCATATATTCATATACCCACCCAAATTACCATTTAGGCAATAGGGAATCAAATGTAAAGTGGTGAAGACAAAAAAGGCACATTTCTAAACAGATGCAGGCTTTCCGGCAGCTGCCATAAGAAAAGTGTGACCACTTACCCGGAAATGTTATATAGTCGCTCATAAGGACCACAAATACTTATGTATTTTAGTATTTTCCAAGGAAAATGAACTTTCGATTTTTGTTACATAAACAACAGATTCCCCTTCTAAAAAAAGTTATTCGAAACCTATCAGCGCGAATTAAACGATATGATGGTAATTTTGTATTTACATCAATGTGTCGTACAGTGTCATTTGGTTAAACACTATTTTCGTGTTTAGTCATATATTATCGCCCACTTAGCCATACCGCCTAGTGGCATTCTACCAGTAAACGCCCATGCTGAAGTTAATATATTGAATTTAAATTAGATTGACAGCTTTATATTTTATTCTTCTACCACACGATTGTCAAATGATATACACTACAATTATTATCTGAGATACATTTTGTTACATTTGTTTCAACACTTTATATTTTATCATTTTATCTCTATTATTGGCCGTTTTACTGCAAACCAGAAATACCAGCATTTGTCCTTGACCTCTAACAAAGAAATAGAAGGTGGGCGTTCACTGGTAGGCGGGCGTTCACTGGTAGAAAGCCACTCTAGGCCAAATCAGCATTTCGAGTAGTGGCATTCTACCAGTAAACGCCCATGCTGAAGTTAGTATATTGATTTTAAATTATATTAACAGCTTTATATTTTATTCTTTTAACAACAGATTGTCAAATAATATAAACTGCAATTAATAACCGAGGCTCATGTTGTTTTATTTGTTTCAAGGCTTTCTATTTTCATAATTAAGCGGCCCGTTAGGGCCGCTTATTTGTTTTCACCGAGGTTCGACTGATCACCGCCGCCGCCGGATTATGGTCTCCCTTGAATAACTTCTTAGCCTTTCAAATTTTTCTTCCCTTCTTATCTTTCTTTAAAACTATAGGGGCGGGAAAAATTTTTGAGATACTTTGCGCAGACCTTAACCTTTACTTAAGGTAACCTTAAGCATACCTCCAAAACACCTCGTCATCGCGTTTCGGAAAAAACCACACACACCTGTGCTATAAAATTTATCAGGTACATTCTAGACCAAATTTCCAAGGTCGGAAAGGATTTTCTCATCAATCGGACCATAGATGCCTGAATGGGAGGCGTTTTATTTTCGTAAATTTTTTAAAAATGGGTACTTGGTCTGTATCTCAAAAACGGTCAGGATTTCGGCGTTTTGTTGGAATAACTTATTCAGCTACTTTTTGATAATCTTTCACATGCCGAAGTTTTAGCCCTGTATCTGCAATTTTAAGGTCACCTTAATGTCAAAAAACGGGGTTTTAGCCCTACAGTTCACTTAGTTTTTCACTTTTTTCAACCAAACTTGGCACATATATTAAGATTTGCCAAAGGAATATCCTGACTTTATGGTGACCTTAAACTCAAAATGTTAATGGACATTTGGCCTGCTTAAAGTAATCAAATTGGAATAAAATGCTCTGGCTCCTTTCTTTTTCCATTTTTTTATATCGAAATTATCACTGGTATTAAACTAGATAAAAATAATACTCATGGTCACCTTAAACTCTCAGTATGAATGGAGTTGTAGCCACCTTAAAGTGAAATAAGGGGGTTTTCAGCCTCCAAGTATCTTATTGTTCCACTGACCTCAGTTAAACTTTGCACACTTATAAAGGATGGCAAACCAAAGGGTTATCCTGACTTTAAGGTGACCTTAAACTGTTAATATAATTTTGGCCCCCCCTAAAGTCATAACATTTGAATAAAGCCATGAGCTAAACTTTGTACACTTATAAAGGATGACAAAAGGGACATTCTCATTTTATGGTCACCTTAAAGTCGCAATATGGAGTTTTTAATCTCCAGCTATCATATTGTTCAGCAGAGCTCGGTTAAATTTGTACACTTTTAAAGTTGACAATTTGGGACATTCTTATTTTCTTTCCACCTTGGAGTTCCAATACAAGAACAGTCATGGCCATCTTGACGTGAAAATGAGGATTTTCAGCCCCTAACTGATTTACTGTTCAGTAACATCAGTTTAACTTGACATTGATTATACTAAAGTAAGATTTTCTATAACATTTCACTTAAAATTCCTGTACTTAAGAGGCTTTGACCATCTTAACATGATAAATATATACTTCTTGCTCCCTCATTTATTTTAACACTTTTTAAAACCACACCTGGCATATGTATGCTTAAAAATATTTATGCTGTCTGCCAAACCTAATCTCTTAGTGTTTATGAAGTTATGACATCTTCAAAGAAAAAAATGAGCTATTTATGATGCACTGATGTGGTTATTAACATATTGCAACTGATCAGTGTTCACATAATATAAATTCCCAATTTTAGGCAGATTAAAAAACACACATTCTTCTGATTCCATTTATTTGGAAATGTGGGGATATAACTTTTCCTTTTTGGAAAAAAAGCTTCAATTGATTCAACTTTTGTTTTGTAGAAGGAGTTGATGATCTAGCTACTTGTTCACATAGACTATATAAATTGGTCAAATGTATACACCTGACTTCTTTCACAATATAAGATGCTTGAAAAAAAAAAACACTTTCTCATAAACAGTTTTTCTTGTACAGCATTTTATGTATCTCCAGCTGAGTGGAAATGAATGACTTGTCCTTTTCTTCTTCCTCCCCAACTCTGTTGTGTGATATCTATCAAAAGGCACATTCATGGAAAGTCTTTCTATGCAGAAAGAACCCCCCCCCAACTCCCCTTTAGTGCACACAAAAAGCAAGTGGAAAAAAGAATGGCCTCAGTGGGGGAAGTGGGGGGGGGGGGGGTTCATGGAGGGAGATGATAGATAGAGATATATATATGTGTGTGTGAAGCAAAAGTGGAACAAAAATAAAAAGTGGAATATTTATGCTGTTCTTTCGAATGTATATTGTTTTCTTTTCTTTTACTTTCTTCCATTTCACTTAGACTTCTACATTTAATTAATTTTAGCTCAAGTTGGAAATGAATTTTTGAAACTTTAATGCATTCAAATTCCTGAAGTGATGCACTAAATCACTTATAACTTGAAAAGTATTGCGTTCACAGCATTTTGTTAAAATATGTTATTAGGCTACTTTTTCCACAGCTACACCAAGTCCAGTAACTCTTAGGTCTTAATTTTGTGCATTATTGAAGTGTGGAATGGATCATGATCTCCTACTGTTATTCCTAAGCCTAGATTTTTAATTTCAATTGCTAAATCATTCATAAATATTGCAATATATAAACTCATACTTTTCTTTCCCAATAAATCCAGTAACATTTTTCTAGCACTATAGCTTGACTTGTTTGTAACTTGATTTTTCTTGTAAGCAATAACTCTGAAGCAAAATCAGTAACTTTTGAACAAAAAGTCTAACACACTTTGGTTCACTGGATTTTATTAGTGGTTTTGTTAAGTTTTTAGTTGAAGCACAATCAGTAATTTTAAACAATAGTTCTTAAGCATCGTAGTCCACTGCATTCAATTAGTGTTTTACACTTAAGTCTGATACTAATGACATTTTGAACAGAAATGTCTCTGGTCAGTGTACCCTTTCACTTGAGACCTCTTCTCTGAGAACATTACCAAAGAATGTAGGACATACAGAATCCGGGGAAAAAAATGCCTCCTGGACAAATGCCTCACAGAAAAAAATGCCTCCTGGAAAAAATGCCTCCTAGAAAGAATGCCTCCTGGATATTTTGTGACTAGGAAAAAATGGCTCCTGAGAAAAAAAAGTTATTTCAATTTGTAAACATGTTACATATGAAACCTATAACGTATAATATCAAAAACATGTTAATTTCAGATATGTAAAGTCAAAACCAGAACGTACAATATCGTGAAGTACAAATTACAAATATCTTCTTGAAAGGGTATCCCTTCAGCTGTACTCTGGAGCAGTTTAAAAGCAGGATTTATGGCTGTGAGGTTTCTTGATGAAATAGTTGTGGCCTTTATGGCTTACAATATGCATTCTTATCAAATTACAACATAGGTTATCCCCTCTGTAAGGAGTTGATCGCAGTTACATGCACTAGGAGGGGCAGAAATGTAATTACAAGAAAAACACGACACCTGTCATAATGGAAACCAGGGATGAGCAGCCAGCCAAAAGAGTGAGAAGCACCAGCAAAACCTTACAAGAGAAACTTACATACCTTCGTACAGCTAAGCAAAATGGGTAAAAGACTGTGAATTTTTGACAGGCATTGGCGACTATAAGACTCAAGTGGAAAAAATGAAGATGCCTCTGAAGTTGTAATGTGAACCTGTAGTGTTATAATACTTGAAAGAACTTTTTTTTCTTAGGAGTTATTTTTCCTGGTCACAAAATATTCAGGAGGCATTCATTCTAGGAGGTATATTTCCTAGGAGGCATATTTTCTAGGAGGCATTTTTTCCAGGAGGTACTTTTTCCACGCATCGGACATACATTCTTTTGAGAAGTAAATTTCACACCTACAATTTCTCTTCTGCCAAGCTGTGGTCGTTCTTTCATTTGTTAAATATGGTAACATACACAATGCAATAAACTTTACATTTTCTATTCCTTGTGATGCATATCTTCACATCTTTTACGGCTTACTTCACACTTTTTCATCAGGGCCGCTTCGTTTTTGTCAGCAAAAACATTTTTCTAGTTTAGCTCTATTATCGGCCATTTCTACCGCAAAATGGAAATACCAGTGAACACCCATTTTGTAGTTAAATAGAAGCATTTGTCCTTGACCTCCAACAAAGAAATAGTAGGCGGGCGTTCACTGGTAGGTGGGCGTTTACTGGTAGAAAGCCACTACATGGGTGGACACAGAATATGCTTAAATTAAGCTTAAATTAAGCTTATCAAGACATTTGTTATTTATTTTGTGAAATTTAATTATTTAATCCACTAAGATAAGCCAAACTCTCAAGACCGTTTATCTTCGTGTCCGTTTATCTTTGTGTACACATGTATGAATAAATTATCAGCTCTCCCATTTCGGGATAAACAAATCTACGTAGATCTGATTTTTACATTTATGAGAACGAAAATAATATATATTTTCGTGCATGGCACAATCCATGCAATCTCAATTTTGTATAAAAAATATACAAATGGATCTACAAAACATTGTTTTTTCGCAGAGAAAAGATACTTTAAAATATTGTTTTTATTCTTCCAAGCAGGGCGAAAATGGGGTTACTTATAAATATAACAACAAAAATTAAATCCACGACTCTGTTTCAGTTTGATTGCATAGTCATTTTAAAATAGTATAAAAAACGTCATCTAAATATGAGGCTGTGAGCGTACAGTTTAAGTGATCAAAAATGTGAATATATCAAAAACCTGTACATCGGTTATACAGATGTTAAAAAATTTATTATAGCTTTCAGATATTTTTATTTGAAATAATCGGTACAGTTTTAGCTAATAAATTAGGGAAATTATTGAGAACACCAGCAACTGTATATTTTAATTACTTGAAAATAATTGTGTACATATTTGCTAAAAAATTTGGAAAATTTTGGATAAATAGGTTGTGTTCAAATTTGGTGGGCAGATATTTCATGGGGTACAAATATCTGAAAATAAAATTTACATACAGTTGGGGAAAAAAATAATAATAAAATTATTGAAATTAATTTTATTATTATTTTTTTATTATTTATGGGTAGATTTTGAAAGAATGAATATAAGGAAAACCAATGTTGGGGGGAGGGGGTGTATCAATAAAACTTAAAAAAGAAAATTTACATACAGTTAGAATAAAAATTAAATTTCAATAATTTTATTATTATTATTTTGTTTTATTTATGGGTAGATTTTAATGGAATGAATATGAGGAGAAGCAATGTTGGGGGGGAGGAGGTGTGTCAATAAAAATAAAAAAAAACATTGTGGACATAAGATGGGTATTTGTGTACATGCATCGTCCATTTTCTTAGCAATTGGACAAAAAATTAAAAATTAGGAATTACAATTGCTGAAAAGTGAAATCATTACTCTTATTTTGGTATTATCAGCACGGCTTGTCAAAAATGAATATGTTCTTAATCTTAAATTTTTTCAAAATATTATAACATAAATATCTTAATTTTTTTAAGATATGTCAGGCTAGCCAACCTGGTCTATACCCAGTATATATAATTCACTTGTCTAAAAAAGGGTAGAAAAATATAATGAAATGGAGCGGCATATATAGTCCCATTGGTAGTGTACTTTTGTACTCCCTGGCTGACCTTAAACAAGGAAACTAAAGGTCAAACAATGCGCTTAAGATTTATGCGTAATAAATCTAATGAGTGAGGCTAAAAAGAATAATAGGAATTTTTACAAAAATATTGTATTATAATTGTTTATCCTTCAAGTGGATATAAGTGCTATAAAAATTAGTTACAAAACTTACAATTAGAGTGTGTATATACATATATATCTTTACATATTTTTGACTGCTTTATTTATTATCAACCAGTTTCTTTAAATACTAAGTAAAATAAGCCCATCTGTAAAAATTGCAATAAATGTCTGTCATATGGGGTGTGAAATTAAAAAAAAAGAATTGAAAAAGACCGGAATTTTTTCGGATTTGCAAATATAGCTTCTAACTCATTAGTATTCATGACGATATATGAGGTCACAGATTTTCCTGGTGTTTTCTAACAGTATTTAAAAAAGAATGGCTGCTTACAGATCAAATACTTTAAATTCTCGGACTTGAAAGAACAGCACCCAAATCATTAATATTCATGAGGATATATGTGGTCACATATATATCCCTGGGGTTTTCTAACAGTATTTTAAAAAAGAATGACTACTTGTAGATCAAATATTTCAAATTTGCAGAATAATGTATCATAAATAGGAAGGCTCCTTGCTTATGTTTTACTTCAGTTGGAACTCAATTGAAACTCAAGCATACTCACTAATAATCCAATTGTGGATTTGTAATAAAAACTTTTGGCATCCAATGTCACAATTTTAAGGACATCCTTCTTTGAAGGTGTTTAGTTTTGACAAATTATCTCTATTTCGCCTTCTATGTTGCTAACCGGAAGTAACAGTGAATACATAAAGCCAGTAATGTTTTAAGCATATAATATAACCAAAACTATACATGTTTAATAGCATATCATTAGTATAAGGTACTTATTTTAACAGGAACCCATTTAATGGGACATAGGTACTGAGAAGTCTATATATGCTACTTTATTACATAACTTGGATATCCCTATATTCCCTTCACTCAGTATTGAGAATATTTTATGAAAATACTTTGAAGACTCTTCACAACCGCCATCTCAATGGTAAGCACACATAATTGAAGGAAAACTTAAAATATTAGACACAAATCCTCAGTAAAGAACTTAGAAACTTTCATCCCATTTATTTTGTGTATTTAAAAAGTTTGTAGCAATTTTGTTGTGCAGAAATGTCATGTTTTGGTTGGAGTTCATGTGGTTTCATGAGTTTTGCTTTCTGTAAATGTGCCTATTTGATTAGGGATGTACTAAAACACACATTTTTTTTTGAAATCCTGGAATCAGAATGGTTTTACATTTGTGGCCTCCTGATTTACATATTTTTGATGCTGACTCACCCCTAAATTCAGAGGTTATAGATTTGTCAATTGTTACCACATATTTGTCCATGCAGATGAGCTGTGGCTAATTTATCAGGTGCAAACTCCAGTATCATTGATTGAAAAACAGAAGTGTTGAAGTTATTTCATACTGCCTTGCAAACCTTAGGGATGGGTCTGTTTTTGCCTGTGGATTTGGTATAAAGAGCATTTTACTGAAATATGGTGGTGATATTTTACAACCACCATCTTGTTTGTAAACTCATATAATGGAAGGAAACTTAAAATATTGGAAACAAACCCCAAATATACAGAAGTTTTCATAACCCTTTTTTGGGCATTTGCAGCCTTTTATAGGAATTTCATTGATCAGAACTGACAACACTTTGTAACCACCATCTCGCTTGTCAACACATATAATGGAAGGAAAACTTAAAATATTGGGAACAAACCAGAAGATGCACACTTTTATCCCATGCGTTTGTGCATTTGGGGATGTTTATTGTTATTTTGTTGAAAGCAAATGTCCATGTTTTGATTTCAAGAGCGGAGTCCCGGAATCTGAATGGATTTTCATTGGTTCACCTCCCGATCTACATATTTGTGATACTGACGCATCCCTAGGAAACCATCAGTATTGGTTACTGCCTTGCAAGTCTGCCGACACATCATATTGTGAAAAGCATATCTTCAACAGTTGCAACAAACTGTTGATCGATGGCAGTAGGAAAGGGTGTCATTGCTGTAGTTTATGTTTTTATTTTATATTCTGATAAAAAGGATTAGCTTATACATGTATCAAACCAAGCTAGCAAATAATATTTGTTTGTTTTTAATGTAGTATCAAAGGCTGACAGTCATTATGACCTAGTGGTCATAGGAGGAGGTTCAGGGGGCCTGGCCTGTTCAAAAGAAGGTAAGATGATTGACACCTGTCACTCAAACATGTGAGATGGAAAAAAACAGGGATAAGTGACTTGTACCAGTCCAAATAATATACACATGTACAGCTGAACCAAATATCCAACTACAAGAGATCAGAAAAACCTGAATTCCAGGTAACAGTGTATAAACTTTATGAAAAACTGACCACTAAACACAAAGTATTTATTTTAGGGAATTCTGCTGTACAATGTTCTACTTAAAGAGAAATATTATGTGATGGCTTCTTTTTTATTACAAGATTATATTAAATTATGTTTTGCAGATTTAATATCACTTGTGTCAAAGCCAAAGAAAAAAAAATACTGTTTCTTTTTGTCTTTCTTAGATTCAAGGTAAAATCTACTTAATCATATTCTGACATTTGTAGAAACCCTTTATGTCAAATTATGATTCCTGGTGAACTGGTTGAATTTTTATGGAAAAGTCTATCAGAGGTCCTAATATTTACTCTTGGAAAAGCAGTTGTGGCTAGTAGTTCAGAGTTCCACGCAGTTTGCACTTTCTGTACATATGTTTATTTAATCTTTGTCTTTCAGCTGGTGGTCTGGGTAAAAAGGTGGCTGTGTTAGATTATGTGGAGCCTTCTCCAAGAGGTAAGACTGGTGGTTATGATTCTGTTGTTGGTGAATTTTAAAGCTGGGATTTGATACCAAGTAACAGTAGATTCATGATGGCTGTATGCTATGCAAGACTAGTAGGGCCATTTGAAAAAACTTTTTTCTCCTATTTTTTGACTTACTCCCTAAAAAATCAAGATACTTAAATTGATGTATTGAGTTACTAACTAAACAAATCGACTTATGTATCTCAATTTATTGATTTACTCGATAATTTGACTTAGTTATCTTATTTTATGGAGTTAGTAAGTCGATAATAAGAAAAAAAAATTTTTAGAATAGAGCTACTACTCTTCCATACTAGTTGGATTGGGATCTGAAAACCGATCTTTCAGGTTTAAGACAACAACAACAAATGGATATCCATGAAGCTGTATCAATCAATATTGAAATATCACTACAATAGTTAACCTTTATTATCAAAGCAAGTTTTAGATTTGTCTGCAAGATAAGATTTTTATTCTTAGATACCATTCACTAACACTTCCTGAATAAGTTTGCATTTAAATTAAAACTTAACAATATGTATAGTCACACAGGTATTTTTTCTCACTTTGTCACACAAGTAATCATGTAAAAATGATTTTGATTAATAGGTCAAATCTAACCTGAGCTTTTTTTTGTTTCAACCTAAATTTTTTTTCTGTTTCTTAGCTTGAGTAAATGTCTGGCTGAGAGAAAATTCGCATTTGAGACAAAGATTCCAAAGAAATATTAGATGGAGACTTTGTATGAATATGGCCCCAGGGTTAAAGTCTGTTTCTTTGAGGTACATTTTGGGTTGTTGTAGGTACTGTGTGGGGTCTGGGAGGTACCTGTGTTAATGTGGGCTGTATTCCTAAGAAGCTGATGCACCAGGCCTCACTACTTGGAGAATCCATCAGAGACGCCAGAAAGTATGGCTGGGACGTGCCAGAAAATATTGACCATTCATGGTAAGATTTATAACTGACCAGTGGATTGTTTGGTGGATTCAATTGAGGATTTTGATTGACTGATTGATCGATTTTATTTATTGATTGATTAACTTGATTCATTGATTTCATTGTAAATTTGTTTGATTGCTTGGATTGTTGTTTCATTAATTGGTTCGTTGATTTAGCAATTTTATTGAATGGGTGATTGATTGATTTTATTCATTGGTTGACTATTGTATGGTTAATTATTTGCCAGAGTTTAAAGAGTCATCAAACTCGATAGATGAAATGTTTATGTTCATGTACATATGAGTCCAACTCTGTACCATATCAATGACTAGAAAGTATGAGAACCTCATTTCGATTTTTGAAAAGAGTTTGGCCATTCAGTTGATATGGCTTCACTAAAATCTAAAACAAATAACCATAGTCACTGACTATAAGGTTAGCAAAGCACTATCCAGCTCCCAATTTGTTGGACCAGTTAACTGCTTTCTTATGCATATCATCTCATTTGGCATTATACATAATTGTGTTAGAAATGTTTAATATTTGACAGGGGGTTTAGTTCTACTAGTGCGAGTCACAAAGCCATCAGAGACACGAGTAGTGCACTGAAGCGGTCACCCATCCGAGTACTAACGTAGCCCATTGCCGCTTAACTTCAGTGAAGCTACAGGCACTCATCATGCTATGTCACAATAAACAAAAAAAAGTGACTCCTAGAAGTGCGAGCCTCACTAGAGCTTGCACTTGAAAAGGGACCAAATTAAAGCATTTTATCTGATAAATGTATATCTGATATTTATAGTATTTCCTCAGACACTATACATTAGAAACTGGTGATTGGACGGCATATGGAAGCAGCTACTCAATGACCAAATTAAGCTAATTGTTTCAGCCTTTGAGTTTACACTTCTTCACTTGTAAACCTCTAATTTTAGATCATCTTTAAGTTTTGCTTGTAAGAGCATTTGTTCTATTTTTAGGACAACCCTAGCTGAGGCAGTACAAAACCATGTGAGGTCCTTGAACTGGGGTCACAGAGTGCAGCTCAAAGACAAGTAAGTTACTTTTTATATGTTTGCAGACTATGTTTTGCTAATGAAAAACTACCATTAAATTGGTCAGCACATGCATACCTAGCATTTGGTGAACATAATCTGTACACCTGTTATTTCACAATTGAACAATATCCCATTATGGTATAATTTTAATGATTTCTCAGTGTACTGAAACTTGAATTATTTCCCCTGTGGTGTAATTTAAATGACTTCCTTGTTTAGTAACTGATGACTGAGTTTCCAGTAATGATATTCGGTTATGTCACAGTATGGTGTGATTTGAATGCTTTGTCAGAGTAGTTAGTGTTGATTTCCTGGTTTAGTGACTTTTGAATGATTTCCTCATGTGGTGGCTCTTGATTCCCTCAATTTTGTCAATGAATTATACCTGTCAGTGCTGTCTGCATATGGTTAGTACTAGTGCTGTGCAATCACTGAATATCGGGTTCGACGTTTGGTATCTGTACAAGCTAGTGAACTTCGGTCTAGTTCGATCTTCGAAACAACGTTTTCAAAACCAGTTAAAATGCAGAAATCTCACATAAAATCTTGTCACTTTATTGAAAATATAGCAAAAATTTAAAATCCATATATTTTTAAAATAAATTCCACCATATTTTCAACAAAAGAAACAAGTTTTATAGATGGGTGAAAATAGGATCCTTTGGGATGTGGTGTGATATTGGGGATTTCTAAACGTTTTGCAAAGTCCGAATTTCAGACGTTTTGAACCGAACTCCGAAATCAGGGCAGAAAACGAGCGAACTATCAAACTTCTTCAAACATCGTCGCAGCACTAGTTAGTACATCCTGGATTTCAACAGTTATGTATATCTGTGTTTTTAGGAAAGTGGAGTATCTAAATGCCCGTGGTTATATGATGGATGACCATACCATTAAAGCCACTACTAAAAATGGACAGGAAGTAAGTTGTCCAGTAAATAATGTACAATGCACTGTCGAAGGATTCCCCCTCTCTTCTCCATCACAACTTTGGCATTATATTGAAAAATGTTAATATCTCTGAAAAGTTTGTTTTGGTCACCGATTATAGATGGTTAAATGATAATTGGAATCATTATGGGCTGGCTGGCATTTTTAACACAGAATGCTTGTAATTTCACACAGCACAATTTTCGTTGTTGGGAGAAAAAGCTGAGAAAATTCTGCATTGAAAACCACGGGGCAGTGGCAAGTTACTAGCAACATTTTCTATGACAGAGAGAGGGATAGATTATAAAGTGACAAAGTGATGTAGACATTCCTCTATAGTTCAAAGTTGGGGTTTTATGTCCCGTTCAACAGCCAGTTTCATATTAGGACAGGTCCTCAGCATTGTCACTTGTGAGGGGTCGAACCACAAACAGATGTGACAGCCTGTGATTAGAGGCTAAACCTAAACTAACCAACAGGCTGCCACTGAAGGCCTCAGACATCCTCTAAGGCACTGATATCAAAGGAAGGGATGGTCAAATTGCCAGAAAAAGTCCATGTTCATGTTAGCATCTGGTGGAAGAAAAGACTATGCTGGGGGATAGATTAAATAATCTGAATTCTTGCATCAGTCCTGTGCGCTGACCACCACATTACTGTGCAACCTTTAGGGAATTGTTTGGATTGTAATGTTATATCTTTAAACAAGTGACATTTATTTAAGTAGAGATGACAGCTTGTTGTCCATAACATATCTATTTTTAGACAATCCTTAGAGCGAATAATGTTGTCATAGCAACAGGGATGCGACCAAACTACCCATCTGAGGTAAGACAAGCATTAAATCACCTAAAACCTATGCTTATCCAATAAATCACTTACTATGCTCTATGTTTGATATATTTACAGTTTTACACAAAGGTTTACTTCACATAATATTGTTCACAAGCCTTGACATTCATATCGAGTCCAATCATGGCGACGTAATAAAACATTCTGACTTTGAGCTTGTAACATGACAGTGTTTGTAGAATTCTGAAACTACTTTATTCGTGTTAAATTTCATTTTGTCTCTTCTGACCAGGTACCAGGTGCGATGGAGTTTGCCATTTCAAGTGATGATCTGTTTTGGCTGAAGGAACCCCCGGGGAAAACGTGAGTTAATTGTATTAATGAGTATTTGATTCAACTTTAAAAAAAGACTGAATTATGACATGGTTCAATTGTAAATCAAACGACTTTAATGTGTACTATGCTCTTCCTAATCACATTTACTTAAAACACATATGAAATACTAACTAAAGGAGAACTTACATTGTCATTAATAATAAACATAAAAAAAGGTATTGTGCATTGTTAGACATGATTAGCTTAACATTTAGTTATGATAATAATTTTTTGGCACAAATTCTTCCCATTTCCTTATGCCTAAAACTTCATCCATGCATTGTTTGAAGGGCCATTAAATTCCTTCAGGTACCTGTTTAGTTGTGTTTCACTGGAAAATACAGTTTTGACCAAACCGTCCTAGAAGTAATTTTGGAATATTTATAGTTTGTTCAAATGATTAACTGTAATTATGACACTGTAAATTTCAAAGGATTTTTGATCATTGCACTCTTAAGCAACATTAGAGGTGTTGGACCTTGGCGGAGTTACAAGCTCTCGTAGTGCTGTTGTTAGATCTGTAATTTGGTCATACTGTTATATGCAATGCTTTACACCTGACTAAAATTTGAGGTTTCCAATCGGTCATACTGGACACCTGTTTTTTGCACGACTTAAAGAGTGTAAGCTTTGCAATGAACCCCAGTTTCCGCTAATTATTCATTTCACAATGCACAAAATACATGAACATTGAGGAAAATAGGTGATAACTGCCAATTGTAGTTATTTTTGAAAATGACAGTTGGAATTTCAGTACACCTTTCTTCCACGACATCTCTCTAAAACACTAAATATATCCTTTGAATGTCCCTTTGTTATGTCTCTGTGTTGTAGGTTAGTCATTGGTGCAAGTTGTATCCTTTGTAGTCTTACCATTGTTTCTTTAGTTAATTAAAATTTAATTGCTTTCAGTATAAATACAATATTTTTTGCAAATAATTGTTATTGTGTACTGTTAATAGCATATGAATAATACATTATGAACAATTGAGTATCATATGTTATCTAATGGTATTATACGCTTCAAGGAAGAGACTTAGCTGACACTGGGGTATAAGACAGTGAACTAGAAACCTATTTACTGACTGAAAGATACTTATTCTTTAAATCAGTTACATTCTATTTGCACTTAACTATATATTACTCATTAATTCCCTGGTTTAACTTCAGTTTTCCAAAATATCACTTTTAATACTCAGCTGTCAAAATATTTTGCATTATTTCATTTTGTTCTTTTAGGATTTCAGCCATTTGATTGAAAAACACTTAAAGAAGCATGTGGCTGTTGATATGTATAAAACATAGAGTAAGGAATGTAAAATTCGCCACCTCTAAAAACCTTTGTTAATTCTGTGAAGAAAATGACGTTTTGTCTTAAACTTAATTTATTAGTAATTCCACATGTGGCGAATTTCAGATATGTGGGGAATTTTAGATTCCTTACTCTATATCCATTTTGAAAAACTCCTGTCATGATGCATGCTAAATCAAACATACCCAGCCTTTTTTTCAAATTTTTACTTTAAGAAACCAGTTCTGAAAATATAGGATTCTGCGCCTTAGAGTCTGCCTTGGCAGAGGTTAAGCGCTATAAAAGTACTAAATAGAATAAAATGGAAACAACCAGAGCACTGATACTGACAGGAAGAAGTGTATCGGGTATGCATGATTTGTTTATTTCCGAAATGGTATACTTGTTGCAGCATAAATACTAACAATGAAAATGATCTCTAAAAGCCTCTTGTTACCTCTCTTCCTTGACGCTGCTGTTCAGATGTGGCGCTGGAGTGTGCCGGCTTTCTCTCAGGTCTCGGGTTTGAGACCACAGTGATGATGCGTTCAATTCCTCTCAGAGGGTTTGACCAGGTAAATAGTGGGATGTATGTGTACATTGTGGTCGTTACCTCACATGACAGTTTGTCTCATTTGTTGTCTGTTTGCTTGTTAACAGGATTACGTAACAGTGATTGAAATCACCTCCAATTTGCATGGTCGATTAATCGTCCATTTTTTCCGAGCGATGATGGAGCCATAATCGATTCCATTGTTGGTTATATCATGAAACGCATTCCGGGATGAAGTGTATGTTGATGTGGTATGAATAACTCTGTTCCGCCGTTTAGAATCTACCAAAAACGCTCACTTCCTGTAAATATGGCAGTAGATATAAACAAACCCAAAATTTGTGACAAATCTGTTGATTTATTAAGGAAACTGCCCAAATATTAAAAAAAAACGTGTGGACATTTAGATACATAAAGGAAGGTAATTAAATATTACGAAATTTTCGGTGATAGTGATAAATTGATGGACACTGGTTCCAGATCGATCATCGCTACTACTACAGTGAATTTCGACCAACCATTAGATGTCTGTAGAAAATCATTCTACCACTATTACGCAATGTTGGAATTTCATGAAAAAAAATCAGAAGATGGGTCTTGGACTAACTTAGATTCCATTAAAGTTTAAGAGTTTTGTCTTGATACAAAACAAAAGATCATTGTCTGGTTGAAAATGTACAGATTTTCCCATTTACTGGATTATGTAAATTCCACTGCTAGGAATGTAAGAAAAATCATATGTTGGGACTTGGTCAAACTTATATCCCGTTAAATTTTTTAGACAAGGATGTAGAAATATCTACAATAAGGTAAAGACAAAAGAAGTAGAATGCGGATATAGAGCCAAATGGAATAAAGATCTTGGTATACAGATAGACAATACAACATGGAGAAGAGTCTTTTATCTTATATTTAATGTAGAACAGGATAATAACTTGATCTGGTTTCAGTATAAGTTGATACATAGAATACTTGGTACAAACAGTCAAATGTATAAAATGTCCATTGAGAAATCAGACAAATGTAGAGTTTGTCAATCTGATTCTGAAACATTTATCCATCTCTTTGTGAAATGTCGCTATGTAGTAGACTTATGGAAAGATCTAGAAATCTGGATACATTCCACTTTGGGGAAATTAATAAATTTTTCACCCCTGGATATAATCTTAGGATATTTACACAGGGACAATCAGTATATTCCAATCAACATATTAATTGCTACTACTAAATACTATATTTTCAAAAGTGCTTTAAATAAAAGTGTTCCAAATATATCAGGGCTTAAAAATAAATTAAAGAAAAAATATGAGGAACAATTTTATATTAATTCAGAATGTGATTTTGGAGAAAAACTCTATACTAGTTGGGGTATTTTTAACAATCTGTTTGAATTAGCCTAATAATTCATACCAAGTATAAGGTCAGATTCCATTCATCAGATATGTAGCCTTATAATGTTAACATATTCAGTGCAAATAGTAAAATTTTGTTAAAAGTTTTTTGTGTTATGTAACATTATTTATATTGTGACATTATTTATATTGTGACATTATTTATATTGTGACCAATAAAAAAAAAAAAAAAAAAAAAAAAAAAAAAAAAAAAAAAAAAAAAAAAATTTTTTAGACTGATCTGTATCCCAATCTGGATACTAAAAAATCCAGAATTTTCCCATTTACTTAATATTATTATGTGATTTAGACAGATCTGCACTCACAGAATGCTCTTGTTAGGAAATAAGCCCTACAAGAGTGCATTCTGTTTGAATATTATTCACAAGCATTGGAAAGAAAAATCAGTAATTTGCAGAAGATTACTTGGCTTAGTAATTTGGCAATTGCCTAAATTTGGCACAAGTAGTAAGATTACATTTTAACATCTAGCTAATCATGATCTCTGATACAAAAATAAAGCATTGTAAGCTGTATGTTAATTGGCTGTATTTGAATTTAGACATTTCAAGCAGAAAATCTTATTACCACCCTTTGAAAAAAATTCTTAAAATATTATTCGTCAGTTTCTTGTCAAAAGCCCCATTCATGTGGTATACTTTTGTCAGTGAATACTTTAATGAAAGGAAAGTAAACAAGAGCATTTGGAGAGTGCATACCTCTGCCAAAGAAATCCTTTAAAAAATCGTGGATTAAGAATTGGTAACAAACCTTTCTCAAAATTAAATCAAATTTGAGACAGACCAAGACCCACCTTTTGTGAAAATTTGATTTAAGTCCTGGGCAGGATTTTTAAATTTTTTTTTTACAATTTTGCTAACAAAGAAACGGAATCCAAGGATCACCTAACCTCCTTTTGGGAGGTAATTAAACAGAAACAAGCACAACTAAATTGCTTGACAAGCAATTATGGTCATAGCAGAAATAATGGACATTCCAACTTTTCTTACATTCATCTTTTAAGTTTTCAAATGTAGCTACTGTTTTGCAGTGGTAGATAATTTACACAACAATAGAAATACATTTTTACATGAACATTAAACTTCAGAGTTTTAGATTTAGAAATAATGCTAGAAAATATATAGGGTGACCATAATTGGGGAACTGACCAAAATTGCTTGTTAAGCAGTAATGCAGAAAAATATTCGGTCCAGTATATGTTTTTGTACTATGAAGAAAAATGAAAATTTTATGTTTTCAGCAAATGGCTGGGCTAGTGGTGGATGCTATGAAAACGAAAGGCACCAGATTTCTCACTCAGTGTGTACCAACAGTCATAGCACGAGAAGCAGATCAGAGACTGAGAGTGACCTACACAGACAGCACCACTGGAATGCAACACACAGAGATATACGACACTGTACTCACAGCAATGGGTAGGTCAACTAGCATTTTTATTTCATTCATAGGATATCATTGCCGTTCCAGATATAATTTCAACTTTTATACAGAGATCCATTATGTCAGTTGTAGGCTTCATTATAATGCCAATGGTTGGCTTGTTGCTACTGTTGGGCTCTTGTCATAAATGCAGGATGGCTGTCGCAGCTGCCATCTTAAAATAATGGATATACGGTAATATGTCATTGCTAATTTTAAACGAAATTTTGCCAGATATCATATAATATTATTTTTAGGTGTATTTTGCATATAGCGTTCTTGCTGCTGATGTTAGGCTAATAAAGAAATATTAAAAAAGCTTAAATAAATGTTTTGGTCAAACACGGGTTAGTTTTTGAGTTAGATTGAGACCTTTGGAGAATTTGGGGCCAGTTTTATGAAGTGCTCAAATTTTGGACACAGATTCAGCCTCTAGTGATTTCATAAGGGGACTCCACCTGAGATTGAGCTGAGTGATACACTCAACTTTGAGCCCACCAAAGAGTCTTTTCTCTTGATCGTGTATGTTTACATGTACAGTTGTACACAAAGTTATTCAAAAGTGTATGTTTTCAAAACAAACTAATTTGACAATGTCATCCTAACATCACACAATGACGTATCTGCAAAAGATCAATACAAGATTTACAATATCAGACAAGTAGGGATCAAAGGGTTATAATTTATTTGGATTGTTGTCTGTTTTCAATGTATTTTAGTTTAACAGACTATTTTGTGTATGCCACTTGTGATATGTTGTTGTATTTCAGTATAATGGTCTCTTTGTCTGGCTCTTGGAGCTACCAACTCCTCGCTTATCCTGAACACAAAATAAAAACAGAGAAAATTGTTGCATACTTCTATATAGTGTTATACAAGATCCTTCTTATTAACAGGCAGGCGAGCAGAGACTTCCCACCTCGGGCTGGAGAACACGTCCGTTACCATGGATACCCGTGGGTACATTGTGGGTGGGTTTGGTGGAGATACTGAAAGAACAGCGGCTTTCAGTACTTATGCCATTGGGGATGTGCTCCTGGTAAGGTTCTGTGAAGTTTTGACCATACAGAGAGTATAATGTAAAAAGGTAACCTAGATAATCTTATGCTGTCATACATATGTAAATATTATTTCCCACAATGACTTAAGTGACACATCAGGACTTAACTGTTATCTAATGCCCCTGTTCCACCAAAGGACTAAGCCCCGACCCTGTCCCCGACCCTTAATCGTGGACAGTCTGTGACAAAAAAGGTAAAATGGGCGGGACTACTGAAAGTCTGGGATTAAGTTCAGATCGGCCTGAAGAGGCCCCAGGCGGCCCCAGACAGTAACAGACTGGTCTGGGACTAAGAACCGATTAAACCATTTTTCTAGTCATAGACAAACCGACTGGGTCCCAGGACGCCTCAGGCCTCCTGGGACTAAGCCCCGACTAACCCACGATTAAGTCCCGACCCTCCAAGGTGTCCCAGGCTTCCCCAGACTGAGATGGCTGATTCCTGTTTTGCAATGGGACTAAGGGTCGCAGGAGGCCTGGGACTAAGGCACTAAGGGTCTGGGACTAAGGGTCGGGGACTAAGGGTCGCAGACGGCCTGGGACAACATAGGACTGTGTAAATTTGGTCTGAGGAGGCCTGAGGAAGCCTGGGACTGGACATTTTGTTTATGGCGGGAAAAAATAATCGGTTGGGGTCGGGAGAAATATCAAACATGTTTGATTTTTCACACGGCCTCAACAGACCACAACCGACCGTTACAGAAGGTCTGGGACTAAGCAAATATTTCAAACCGACCCTCAAAAACCCTTAATCGGGAGCCTTAGTCGTGTGGCGGAACACCCACATTATATACATCTGTGTAGATCTGCACAACATTCTTTGGTTACCACATTAATTCGCAAAATGCCCCCTCCCTATTATATGAATTTTATGTGAGACCTAGTACATTTTTGGTTATATAGTGACACAGGTTGTTGGAAGGCGGAGGAAACCAGTACATACAGTTGGTCAAGGTTCTGTACTGTAAACTGCTGACCAATGCAAGCAACTACCACCTTTCCCAATTGTAGTCCAGCTAGGATTCAAACTCTAATCTCAGAGGTGGGAGGTGAGTGTGTTACCACGGCACCACCGTGGACCCAGAAAGTGACTAAAGCCAAAAAGTGGTCATATCATTCCTTCTGGCCTGGCTAGTAGTAAAGTCCCTCACAGCTCTCCTGGAAGAGTTTGTATCTCTAGTATGAGAGAATGTGGGTTCAAGTCCTCTGGAAATCCTGTCATGTGTAAGCTTACTGTGTCTACTTTGTAGGGAGGGCTAGAATTAACCCCTGTGGCCATCAAAGCAGGCAAACTTCTTGCTCAGAGGATATTTGCAGGGTCAAACCAACAGATGGATTATCACAATGTGAGTGACTTTTCTCTTCAATGTGTATTCCTTCTGTTTTCACAAATGCTTTTTATTATTGTGAATACTTCTTTTATAAGCTGTGCTTTGTATATCTTGATTGAATATCACATAATTTTGGATTTTAGACATTAGCATAACTTAAAAATTATGTATTACATGTGGGCCATATTTTTATATAAAGTGTGATCTACCCATGTCTATATCCTGCTCAAACATTATCCGGTTCAAGATCACAAGTGCAGAATTATTACTGAGGGCTTTTATTTGTTTTTGACCTGTGGTTATGCTGTAGGTTCCAACCACTGTGTTCACTCCCGTAGAATACTCCTGTGTGGGCATGTCAGAAGAATCTGCCTCAGAGAAGTTTGGGGAAGACCAAATAGAGGTATAGATACTTGAACTTGTGTTGGAAAAGTAAGCTTGTATTTGTCGGAGAAAAGTGAAAATCACAAAGAATATTTAAGAACTGGTTAGAGAGAAAATTTTCAATAGTTTTAGTTATTTTTACAGCTAATAATTCATTTGATTTATCAAGAAACATTTCACTGCTACGTCTTAAATGTTATATCAAAGTAAGTCACAGTGTTTTGCCAAGTAAGTTTCATAATACAAACTTTCCAAAACAATTTACACCTGGACTTTATAATATACAATGGAGATCATGTAACATGACAGTTAGTTGAAGGTACAATACAATAAAATAGGCCTTTAAAGTGCCAAAATCTATTAAGTATATTCAGTGAGTCTTGGGAATTTACAAAAGGTGATTGTATTCTTCATGAATCTGTGAATGCCAAACAATGCCTACCATTTTTTTCGTAGATTACAATAATGGGTTTAATCCTGTGTTTTTGGTAATATCTTGGTCTTTGTTTCACTTTTGGCCAACTTGTAAACTGTACTATACAGGTATACACTGTGATCTCATGCTGTAATATGCATGACTTGTTGAAAGGTGATGAAAGTTTTGGATGTTACAGAAATAGGCTGTCCAGGGTGGCATGCATTCTAAGTATGTCTGTTGTAGGTGTTCCATGCTTTTTATAAACCCCTAGAGTTCACTGTAGCAGAGAGGAGAGCAGAGCAATGTTATATCAAAGTAAGTTGTTTTATCAAAGTATTGGTGTGATATCCGAGTGTCTTGCAAGTTTTATTTTAATTCTAATTGGACTTATATAACACTTAATCTCCCTATTAATAAGGGGACTCTAAGGTGCAACAAATGCCACAACAGTTTCAGTGTCAAGGGACAGAAAGGAGGTCAAGACACTATGAAGAATGACGGGGGGGGGGGGGGGGGCGGTGTTAAGAGTCAAGACTAAAGTGGGTATGCCTAGGTGAAGGGATAGCTTTAAAGCTTCTTTCTGGAAGACACAATAGAGGACACATACAGATCTCATCAGGAAGATCATTCCACACAGTGGGGATATCAAAAGCCAAACTACAACCGAACTGTTTAACAGACTTTTGCACAGATGGGTAATGTGTAGATGAGTTATATCACAGAGATATACAAATGTTGTATCAAATGATTTATAACTGTTATATCAAAGTAAATTTTGAGTTTAATATTAAGTTACTAGAATCATGTCAAAGTAACTAACAATGTTATATAAAACTTAATAGTCAAAGTTATATCAAAGTATGTTATGTTGTTATATCATGATAGATTGCAGATTTATATCAGAGTAAGTAACAAGTATCATATCAAAAAAGTTAGTTTAATATCAAAGTAAGTTGCCTATGTTCTGTCAAAATAAGGTATTTCATGACATGTTTTATGCAAGTCAGTTACAGAGTTTAATTAAAAACATGAGTAGGTTTTAAATGTTTTATCGGAGTAATTCGTAATGTTTGTCAAAATGATTTATAATGTTAAGTCAAAGTATATGTTATAATGTTACACAAGAAGAAAGTTGTAATATTACTTCAGAATATGTTGATTCCAATCTACACACAGGTGATCTCACAGAGAGAGGACACGGGTTCAGTTCTTGGTATTCATTTCACTGGTCCTAATGCTGGGGAAATCATGCAGGGTTTTGCTGCAGCTTTCAGGTAAACATGTCAGTCTAAACAGACTGCAAAATCCACAACTTACAAAAACAGTTTTTCTGAACATGACTGATGATTTCAAATGCAGCAATATCTCAGTGCGTCCGAATATGATTCAATGTTTTCAGATGTGTTTCCCTTTCAGCATTGAAAAAAAAAATTCTTACACAAATATGTGATTTTAATATCTGTGTGCAAATTTGGGCAATATTTATCGATCTGAGGAGGATTTACTGTTTATTTTTGAAACACTTAGACTGTTGAAAAATGGACATCACAGTCGGATGTCACTGCCTCAAATCACACAAATCACAGCCGCCAGTCACAACCACAAACAAAGGGGGTGAAAATAAAGGCCTCAAAATAGAATAGATAATATATTTGTCACCATAATAGTAATTATCCATAAATGTTTAATCCAATAAATATCATTTCTCAGCACTTTATATTAATATTTGGGTTCAGACACAGCTCATGAATTACTGATTATTGTCAGCACATTATGTTGGCGAGATGCTGTCTGTGAGTTCTTTTGTTGGAGGAATGCAAATATACTCCTTCAAAAGGTGAAAATGCAAATAGAAAAGGTTTTAAAGTTGATGCTTAAGTCCAAATTGAAGCAGTATTTTAGTGTCATTTATTGCAAAAACCTAATGCCCCTACCATGCTGGAGGCGGTACGTCCCCCGGTTACAAGTTTTACTCACGAGCAGAACCGTGTACCAGGTTGCCCCATTTCATCTGAGTTGTTGACAATACAGGCGGTGTAATTTGCAGTAAGAGGCATTTGGCGAAATACCCCTGTTATTCAACTATCATCCGAGATTCTTACGCGACTTTGTGTTACAGTGACGAAACGTCCAATAGCTCAACTTACCTTGTATTGCCATATTATACCGACAAATGAGCAAATCATAAGCTTATGTACACTGTGGACCACACCTTTGGTTACCATAGTAAGAAATTGATACGTGAATACTCAGAATCGTCTATGCATGCACATGGTACAAAACCAGAGGCGGAAAGTTTAAACATTTCAAAACTTCTGTGGGACATGTAAGTATTGGGAGGGTGGACCACTGACTCTCAAGTTTGCAAATGGACGCCAGGTTGTGATCCAAGGACAGCGACGTTTCACCAAATGTGGGTCACAGTGGGTGGTAACACCTATAGTGTGTAAGGGGTTAAGTAAAGTTTTGTCTTCATTTTCAGAAAGTATATCAATTCCTTTATGAATGAGTACAGTTGTGCTTTTTTCCATACACAGATGTGGTTTGACAAAAGACGCTTTATTCAACACAGTCGGTATCCATCCCACTACTGCTGAGGAAGTCGTAAAGATGCATATCACCAAACGTTCTGGACTCGACCCCACGGTCACAGGATGCTGAGGTTAATTTGCCTGTCCCCATGGAAACACACAATGCATCCTTTACACTATATTGCCGTGTAAAGTTAGTGTCATTGGTGTGAGAACTGCTTAGTGTCATATCCACAAAATTTGTGCATATTCCAATGTGTGAAATTACTTTCTCCGCAAAAGCATCGTAAACTTATCAAAAATTTACAATAATGCCTGAAAATCTGAAATATGTACCCTTGCCAGCAAACTGACAGAGGTTTCGGCTTGCTATTTTGAGACTCTAGATTTCCTTGCCAAATTGACTTGTTTTGGCTAAAGTTTTTTTTTTTTTTTGTGAATTTAGTAAAGTAGTAAGTAAAAATTGATTTGCATTATTTCAAATTTACAGGTTAGGTAGTATGGTTAATTGTTTTTTATATTAATTTCCAGTTCTCGCTCTGATGGGCTAAGTTACACAATGGCGCTTGCCGATGGCCATGCGTTGGTAGTGTAAAGATTCAAGTGGTGTGTTGAAATATATCAGGTTTTTGACTGGTGTCTTATTTACGTTATTGGGTTCTGTAAAATGAGAAATGTTTGGAGATGATTTATTGAGAAAAAAGGTGTTTTTCATAAACCGCATACTTTGGTGTCACCAGCGTGACAAACCACAAACGGGCTGCAACAAATAAATTATTTGCACTCCTATGTAGCTGATAAGGCCAAGACAGAACTGTGTGACGTAGGTAGAAACATTAAAATAGAAAATTGATAATGTGTGAATTACTGAAATGCTTCCTTATTTTGATGTATGAGAGTGCAAACTTTCACAAGACTAGAGTAGTTTTACAGTTTTAACTGTAAACGTAGCGATAAACATTTCTCATTATACAGTAGTAAATACAGTTGGCCCCTATTAAGCGGAACCTGAAAGGATTGGTAAATTTTTAAGTTGAGAAAATGACTTGATATTTTCCTTCTACCTATAGTTCATCATAAGGGTGCTCAGCTGTAGAGGGCACCTGTCAAAAACTTGAATTGTGGGACAGGCTGTACAGGAGTACTGTATGCATTGTACACAATGTCCTCATGTATTGCCTGAAAGACATTTGTGCATTTTGTAAAGAGTTCCCGATTTCTATCATATTTTCCACAAGTGAAATCCAGTTACTTTCATTTTCACTTTCCAGTTACGTATTTTTTCCAAAATATGGCCCAGGCGTTAATTATTTTCAAATGGCCTTAGACCAGGCGTTAAATTGAACCAGGCGTAGTTTTGAAATATAAAAACTAGTGTTATAAATTGTAAACAGTGTTCTTGGTACCAGGCGTTAATTTGAACCAGGCGTTTATATGAACGTGGGCATTATTCTGGAAATTTACGGTACTTTTAATTGTTAAATTGATTTATTAAATCATGCTTTCAATAGCTAAATAAATATATTTTTTTCAAAATTTTTTTTGCAGAAAAAAAATCAGAATGAAAAATTTTAAGTCCATTCATTTATCTTACCAGTGTGCCCCCTCAAACCACTGAATAGACAGTTTTACTAGTTGTTTGTATTGAAATTCTAAATTTATTTACAGAACTCAATTATTACATGTGTTACTTATTATAATAATTAAGTGAGTAATTGAAGGATATAATATGCTTGAGGGGTCTTTTTCCAGGCATTACAGTTCTCAGGTAGATCTATCTTTCAAAGTTTATGAATTTTAATGGCTGTAACATCAATATTTCATCAAATTCTATTACATTAACTTTGCGGAAATTGGAGCAGTTAATAGTAGTTTAAATAATATGTTATATGACTTAAAATACAATGTTTAAGTCACATATTAATAAAACAAACATTTTTAGGAGATTGTTGTAGCCTATGAACTCTCTACAAAGTGGCACAATTGGCTTCAAGCTGGTATCTCATGGATGACAATGTTTCCTGAAATCTCTCTGGGAGGGAAATATTTGAATATTAGAGGTACTGGTTTAATACAGAGGGTGAATGTGTAGCTGTACATATAGAGTTGTATATAAATACTTAACAATTAAAAGAATCGTGTTATTTATTTTCTGTCAATAAATTGTAAAAAAGCAGCTATCTAATCTTATCTAATGTGGACTTTTATAACGCTTAATCTCCCTCAATTGACGGACACAGAGGCGCAGCTAAGCTTAAACAATTTGAAAAGTCATGGGTCCATTGATGTAGCCAGGTCATACCAGAGCAGACGCAGGAGTGAGGGGATGTCTATGGTGGATGAACTTTTGCATTGTGCTCATGTTACACTATCAAACACACAAATCCACGAAGAAATGCCCATCAGGAAGAATGCCCATCAGGTATTTTGCCCAAATCATCTATGTTCTCTTTGATAAATAGACTTTATTAACAAATTATAGAGAACTGACAAATAGATTCCTAATTGCACTTTTTATATACATGCTTTAGTATAATCAAAAGGGGCAAAGTTCCTGATGAGCATGGTACCTGATGGGCATTCTTCCATACACCAAAGCACACATTCTCACTGTCTATTAATTCTGATTGTTTTAGCTGGTAAACTTGGATCAGTAAAAACTTGAAAGAAAAAAAATAAACTATACAGTCTAACTGAATGGGTTCATTTGCAAACGGGTAAATGCAGTCAATATATAGAATAGGATTTGGTTGGTCATTAAGACTGAAACAATTGACTCTACCAACTAAGGCTGAAACGATTAGCATAATTTGGTAGTCAGGTGGTTTCTTTGCATTAATTTTCAACTAACCTGTTAGCTGTACAGCATCTTGTGTGTCCTGGATGTAAACAAACAAAATGATGGATTGTGAGATGAAAGAAAAGCAGAAATTTTCACACGAATTATTGTGTACCGTATTTTTCCAAAATATGGCCCGGGCGTTAATTATTTTCAAATGGTTATCAGACCAGGCGTTAAATTGAACCAGGCGTTCTTTTGAAGTATAAAAACAGTGTCATAAATTGTAAACAGTGTGCTTGGTACCCAGGCGTTAATTTGAACCAGGCGTTTATTTGAACCTGGGCGTTATTTTGGAAATTTACGGTAATTTGGAAATAATGTCACATTTTATATTAATATAGAATTTCTGCACTGTGCAGAATTTCTGCACTGTGTGTAATGTAATATTTGAGAATTTTCCATTGTAAAGTAACTGCGTTTTCCTGCATATATACCAAATAAGCTAACATTAAACACATATTTCCTGTGGTATGAAAACAAGAAAGAAAAACTGAGACGATGGCTTGTGACAGTAATGTATTGTTCACAGTTTCCAGGTGTATTGTCCTGATGCACAACACTAAGATAGTTGATATAGGTCAAATGTTAAGACTCTATCTGTAGCGAATCCTTAAAGTGTCCAGGAAAGTCCAGAAATGTGATCCTCTAATGGTCAAAAGTTAACATTGGGGCCTTACGTCCCATTTAACAGCCATGTAACCCTGCATGGACCACAAAAAAGTGCAAACAAGGCCAGAAGAAAGGGATATTCTGGAAAAGCAAGCTTCTGGGAGATTGTGCTTAAAAAAATATATTCCATTTGTGACATATTAAACAGTTTAAAAACATATGTGCAAACTTTTCTTAAAGACAACCCCCCAAGTAAAAAAAATGAAAGAGAAATGGTTCTTCATATAAAAAGCCATCTTTATGTTCTTATTCATACCCTACATATGTTCTATGTATCTTTTTGTGGTGTCATCATTCCAAGTATCATCTTCTAAGTATGTAAATTACAAAAATGGTTTTACTTTAAATGATTACAATGTTGGCGCAAATGCAGTTTGCCCGAACTAAATGTTTTAAGTGCTGATTTGCTGGATGATTAAGGTAATGTGGGAGGGGATCACCTATGGGGGGATACCCCCCCCCCCCCCGCCCCACACACACACACACAACATACACATACCCATTTTCAAAAAGCATTAAACCTATTTTACAGAAATATGTTTTTGGTTTTTCTCTGGGAATTTTTACTGTAGAAGAGTGGTGTTAAAAAGGTTGGTACCGGCAAACTGCATTGTAGCCAAAATATTTGCGTATGTGTATTAATTCTGTATTTCCTAACTATAAATCTTGGTAAACTTAGAGGAACGCCCCTCATAGCTGTAAAGCTGTAGGCAGTCAACACTAAAGATATTAAAAAGTAAAGAAAGAAACAGCTAGTGAATTCTGTGGCTCGATCGCAGACCATTTGTAAAATAGAAGTACATGTACATTGAGGCAATTTTAATTCTCCCTCTAGAAGATGCGAATACCCACCTTTTCATAAAGATTCTGTTTCTGTGCTTTGCCCAGAAATTTGAAAAGAGTTTCTTTTGTTTTGTAGAGCGTGTGTGGTTCTTCTTGTGTTTTACAAAGAAGACAAGCTAGTTTACAAATAGTTATTATTATTTAAAAAAAACAGCCCTCTACACTAATAAGAACAGTTTCTTATTTAAAATGAAGGTTTAAGTGTTTGAACCACTCTTTCCTGAGGAAGTTCATAGTGAAAAACTCTAGTTACAGCTGCTTATTGTGATGTGTATGTATTGTCTGTCTTATTTATTTCCACACAGTGATATTATGAAATAAACTAAATAAATGTGTTTCCATTATTCTTTTTTTTTTGCATGAATTTAGGTGGAAAACTTTTTCTTTTGACTCATAATACAGTCTGTTTGGTGGGATCGGAAACAACCAAGGCCCGTATTTTTAGAAAGATTCTTAAACTCAGGCTTAAACTCAGACACATCATCTCAGTGTTTGAAATTGGTATTTTCAAATGTAATCTCACATGAGCATAAACTCTGCCTATCAGTTTGTAGCTTAAAATCCAATGTACAGTCAATACTGTCAAATGTTTGTTGATAGTACAGTCAATACTATCAGATGTTTGTTGACCGTACAGTCAATACTATCAAATGTTTGTTGTGAGTACAGTCAATACTATCAAATGTTTGTTGACAGTACAGTCAATACTATTTTGATAGTTTTCCCTAAAATTTAATCCAAAATTCAACAAAATTGTCAGTTCAGCAGGACGTCGGTCTGCAGACCACACCTCAACAAATGCGATCAATAAGATTACAGCAGAGAGGCTGATGCCAGGCGAGTCCTTAAAAACTTTTTAAAACCCACAAAAAGTATATAAATTCAGTAAAATATGAGAAAAGAATGCATTGGTACACTGGTGGCAGATATTTCGTCATAAAAAAACTATTTCTCTAAAATTACAAAATACTTTTTGTGTCTTTTAATGAACTAACCAAGAATGACTAGTTGCCGCCATAGCAAAAAATGAAGTAGTGGGTATCACACTTGCTGCCAGCCACTCAGGTACTAGGTTTGAGTCTAGGCAGGGCCTGAAGAGGGAAAATATATGCTTACTTCCTGATGTCTGGTGTATCTACACTGTCTGGCGTCTCCGTAGGATTGGACTTTGCAATGGCTATGGAATGATGATTTTTTTAAAATTAAATTCTGGTGTTGGGCCTTAGAGTCTGCCTGGCAAAGATTAAGTGCTATAGAATTACGGAATAGAATGTCTGATGGTGACTTTTGGTACAAAATCGTTACCAACTAATATGTACTGTTTTTCTCCATCCATTCAGTTATCTGTCGTTGTACATAATTGTACGTTGTGTCATTGTACGTTGCTGTATAATGTGATGGAAGAACTATAAAGCAATAGCTCCTTGCAAAAATCAAATGAAAATTTTAGTGGTTTACCAAAAACCTCAAAATAATATAATTAAGCGTCCCCGCAAGGGACGCTTGTTTGTGTATGGGAGACCTTCAGGCTCCACTGGCTCCGCATTTTGTTTTCCTTATAACTCTGTAACCGTTAGGCGGATTCTTTTCAAATTTGGCAGCTTTAGGCAGTAGCCTTGGGGAATTTTTTTGAATATGCTGCAGTGACATTTCAACTAATCAGAGAGGTCACATGACCAAAAATGTCTTTTTTCGATAGGGAAGCTTGTCCGGATGATAACTTGAAAGGACTTTTATCAATTCACCTGAAACTTGGCGAATACATTCATTCTATTAAAATCTGGAAATCATTAGATTTTGGCATTGATTGGTTAAGAAATGGCCGAGTAATTAATGATTAATTAATCATTATGAATTTTCCAAATAAGGAAAACACAAAAATGCATATATCTCGAAAACCGTGCTAGATAGAGCGATTTCGACGAAATTTTTGACCCACAGGGTATCTATGCAGAGTAGTTATCCCAATTTTCAAAAAATTTTTGTCTCGCCCAAAATGGCGGCATTTTGAATTTTCGAATTTTTCGCAAAAATTGCAAAACATAAAAATGCTTGTATCTCGAAAACTGTACTAGATAGAGCGATTTTGATGAAATTTTTGACCCATAGGGTATGTCTGCAGAGTAGCCATGCCAATTTTCAAAAAAATTTTGTCTCGCCAAAAATGGCGGCCATTTTGAATTTTCGAATTTTTCGCAAAAATTGCAAAACATAAAAATGCTTATATCTCGAAAACCCTGCTAGATAGAGTGATTTCGACGAAATTTTTGACCCACAGGGTATCTCTGCAGAGTAGCCATGCCAATTTTCAAAAAAATTTTGTCTCGCCAAAAATGGCGGCCATTTTGAATTTTCGAATTTTTCGCAAAAATTGCAAAACATAAAAATGCTTATATCTCGAAAACCCTGCTAGATAGAGCGATTTCGACAAAATTTTTGACCCACAGGGTATCTCTGCTGAGTAGCCATGCCAATTTTCAAAAAAATTTTGTCTCGCCAAAAATGGCGGCCATTTTGAATTTTTGAATTTTTCGCAAAAATTGCAAAACATAAAAATGCTTATATATCGAAAACCCTGCTAGACAGAGCGATTTCGACAAAATTTTTTGACCCACAGGGTATCTCTGCAGAGTAGCCATGCCAATTTTCAAAAAAATTTTGTCTCACCAAAAATGGCGGCCATTTTGAATTTTCGAATTTTTCGCAAAAATTGCAAAACATAAAAATGTTTATATCTTGAAAACCCTGCTAGATAGAGCGATTTCGATGAAATTTTTGACCCACAGGGTATCTCTGCAGAGTAGCCATACCAATTTTCAAAAAAAAATTTTCTCGCACAAAATGGCGGCCATTTTGAATTTTCGAATTTTTCGCAAAATTGCAAAACATAAAAATGCTTATATCTCGAAAACTGTGCTACATAGAGCGATTTCGACAAAATTTTTGACCCACAGGGTATCTCTGCAGAGTAGCCATACCAATTTTTTAAAAAAAAATTTTCTTGCCAAAAATGGCAGCCATTTTTAATTTTCGAATTTTTGCGCAAAAATTGCAAAACACAAAAATGCTAATATCTCGAAAACCGTGCTACATAGAGTGATTTCGACGAAATTTTTGACCCACAGGGTATCTCTGCAGAGTAGCCATACCAATTTTCAAAAAAAAATTTTCTCGCACAAAATGGCGGCCATTTTGAATTTGCGAATTTTTCGCAAAATTGCAAAACATAAAAATGCTTATATCTCGAAAACTGTGCTACATAGAGCAATTTCGACAAAATTTTTGACCCACAGGGTATCTCTGCAGAGTAGCCATACCAATTTTTCAAAAAAAAAATTTCTTGCCAAAAATGGCGGCCATTTTTAATTTTCGAATTTTTGCGCAAAAATTGCAAAACACAAAAATGCTAATATCTCGAAAACCGTGCTACATAGAGTGATTTCGACGAAATTTTTGATCTTCAGGGTATCTCTGCAGAGCAGCTATCCCAAAGAGCTTTCACTCAGTGAAGTTTCAGACCCGTAGCTAATTATTCACCTACTCAAAATGAGTAAATGCTAATTATCTCTGAAACTATTGTGGATACCCAATTTTTATCAAATAACTCATTCATCTACTTGTGGGAGAGCTTTCACATGGTGAAGTTTCAGACCCATAGCTAATTACTCACCTACTCAAAATGAGTAAATGCGAATTACCTCTAAAAGTATTGCAGATAGCCAATTTTTCTCAAATAACTCATTCACCTACTTTTGGGAGAGCTTTCACTCGGTGAAGTTTCAGACCCATAGCTAATTACTCACCTACTCAAAATGAGTAAATGCTAATTATCTCTGAAACTATTGTGGATACCCAATTTTTATCAAATAACTCATTCATCTACTTTTGGGAGAGCTTTCACATGGTGAAGTTTCAGACCCATAGCTAATTACTCACCTACTCAAAATGAGTAAATGCGAATTACCTCTAAAAGTATTGCAGATAGCCAATTTTTCTCAAATAACTCATTCACCTACTTTTGGGAGAGCTTTCACTCGGTGAAGTTTCAGACCCATAGCTAATTACTCACCTACTCAAAATGAGTAAATGCTAATTATCTCAAAAACTATTGGGGATACCCAATTTTTATCAAGTAACTCATTCATGTACTTTTTGGAGAGCTTTCACATGGTGAAGTTTCAGACCCATAGATAATTACTCACCTACTCAAAATGAGTAAATGCGAATTATCTCTTAAAAGTATTGCAGATAGCCAATTTTTCTCAAATAACTCATTCACCTACTTTTGGAAGAGCTTTCACATGGTGAAGTTTCAGACCCATAGCTAATTACTCACCTACTCAAAATGAGTAAATGCGAATTATCTCTAAAAGTATTGCAGATAGCCAATTTTTCTCAAATAACCCATTCACCTACTTTTGGGAGAGCTTTCACTTGGTGAAGTTTCAGACCCATAGCTAATTATTTACCTACTCAAAATGAGTAAATGCTAATTATCTGTAAAAGTATTGTGGATACCCAATTTTTATCAAATAACTCATTCATCTACTTGTGGGAGAGCTTTCACATGGTGAAGTTTCAGACCCATAGCTAATTACTCACCTACTCAAAATGAGTAAATGCGAATTATCTCTAAAAGTATTGCAGATAGCCAATTTTTCTCAAATAAATCATTCACCTACTTTTGGGAGAGCTTTCCCTTGGTAAAGTTTCAGACCCATAACTAATTACTCACCTACTCAAAATGAGTAAATGCTAATTATCTCAAAAACTATTGCGGATACCCAATTTTTATCAAATAACTCATTCATGTACTTTTGGAAGAGCTTTCACATGGTGAAGTTTCAGACCCGTAGATAATTACTCACCTACTCAAAATGAGTAAATGCGAATTATCTCTTAAAAGTATTGCAGATAGCCAATTTTTCTCAAATAAGTCATTCATCTACTTTTGGAAGAGCTTTCACATGGTGAAGTTTCAGACCCATAGCTAATTACTCACCTACTCAAAATGAGTAAATGCAAATTATCTCTAAAAGTATTGCAGATAGCCAATTTTTCTCAAATAACTCATTCACCTACTTTGGGGACAGCTTTCACTCCGTGAAGTTTCAGACCCATAGCTAATTATTCACCTACTTAAAATGAGTAAATGCTAATTATCTGTAAAAGTATTGCGGATACCCAATTTTTATCAAATACTCATTCATCTACTTGTGGGAGAGCTTTCACATGGTGAAGTTTCAGACCCATAGCTAATTACTTGCCTACTCAAAATGAGTAAATGCGAATTATCTCTAAAAGTATTGCAGATAGCCAATTTTTCTCAAATAACTCATTCACCTACTTTTGGGAGAGCTTTCACTTGTTGAAGTTTCAGACCCATAGCTAATTATTCACCTACTCAAAATGAGTAAATGTGAATTATCTCTAAAAGTATTGCGGATACCCAATATTTATCAAATAACTCATTCATCTACTTTTGGGAGAACTTTCACTTGATGAAGTTCCAGACCCGTAGATAATTACTCACCTACTCAAAATGAGTAAATGTAAATTATCTCTTAATAGTATTGCAGATAGCCAATTTTTCTCAAATAACTCATTCACCTACTTTTGGAAGAGCTTTCACACACGAAAATGATAATTGTGAATATCTCGGAAAAGCTATTTCTTGTCCTTTAATGCTCGGCGGGAGATACACACCGCGGCAGTGGTCTTGTCAAAAATTTTTGTCTCCCCCAGAATGGTGGCCATTTTGAATTTTCAAAGTTTTTGCAAAACACAAAAATGCTTATATCTCGAAAACCATACTAGATGGAGCGAACTCAACAAAATTTTTGACCTGCTGGGTATCTCTGCAGAGTAGCCATGCCAATTTTCAAAATATTTTTGTCTCGCCAAATATAGCGGACATTTTGAATTTTCGAAATTTGCAAAACACAAAAATACTTATATCTTGAAAACCGTGCTAGATAGAGCAGACTGCACTGACTTTGGTTGCCACAACAGTATAAGGCTAGAAACGAAGCATTTTCTTAATACTTTAGCACTCACCTTTATATCCTTTTCGGGATGCTTTGTTTTTGCTATGCAAAAACATTATCTTTTTTTTTTGCGAGCGATCCTCTAGTTCTCTTTGAACAAGTACTGAAGTACTATTTGTAATGAATTATCTGAGTATGAACCCATAAATTGTAGCCATGTTATTGTTCAGGCTTACAGCACACCATGCTTAATTTTCTGTTAAAAGATAATAAGTGAATTTAAATGCAATGGCAAAATAGAAGTCATTTACGGTAATCTTTCCATTGGGAGGCAAGTAATCACACAACCAGGTCCAGGGAAACAGGATACCAGACGTATTTCTGTGAAAAGTTAACAACACTGTAGGTTCTGTGCATTTTATCTATTGAAAAGAAAATCCTGTTCAAATCAGTAATAACGCACATGATGATTCATTGAAATAAGACACCACTAGACAGTGTGTGTAAACGTCTTTATGTCACACAATATGAAGAAAAACTCCACTGACTTACCATTTCACATCCTTTCATTATTTAAATATAAAACCTTATTAAGGCAAAACCTTTCTCCCGACCTTCCCATTTGTCATTTTCAATCTAGTATGGCAGTCTCATTTAAATAGGTTATCCGTGGTATCTTCAGTTTGCCCTGAAAAAGGAGATAGGCAAGCACAGCCACACCAGTTGAATACAAGGGGCTCTTAGATCCCAACAGATCATATCCAGGAGTCAACTAAAGACATAGACATTTTTACTGCTATGTTTAGATTGCGTAGCAAGTATACTTCTCTCTAGTGGATATATATGTGAAGTATTGGGACTGATTATTGTGTGTGTTTTTTTTTCTTTCTCTCTTGGAAAAATGGGACATTACAAGACAAATTGTACTGAAATTTATGTTCAATAATGTGTGTCCTGTTTGATAAAACAAGAATCACATAGGACAGGAAAATGGGCAGAGAAAACCTGGAAAATAAAAAAAATTCATGGAAGATTTCAGGGAATGTATTTTGTCAGCCCAAAAACAAAAGCAGAAATGCAGCACTTCAATTTTTTGTGATATAAGTACAAGTAGTTTAAGTGATTTCTATAAGCAGACTTTTCAGTTAAAGCATTTGTTGATTGGATTTTCTGTGGACTTTTTCCAAGTTTATAGTAACTTAGTCAGAAATTAAATGGGTTTCCCCTTTAGTTTCGTTCTGTGATAATTCCAAAAATTCTGCAAGTCACTTTAGTTTGAAAGATCACTTTACAAACATTTCCACCAAATTCTTGTTTTTTTTTTCACATCTTTTGAACAATTATTTAACAAAACTCTGACCAATGAGATTTGGGTTATTTAACAAGAGAAAATTCTCGGGAGTTTTAAAAGTAAAATTGCATAGGGGTCTTAAAATAAGGGATTTTTTTTCAGCTGAAAGATGTAGGCCAAATACTCTTTTGTGGTTGAATTCATCTATGTAATGTCTTGTTCACACTCACCAAAGTAAGTCAATTGTTGACTACATAGTCATAGCTGAGTAGTTACCCAAAGTACCAGGAAGCATTTAGAAATGTGATTATCACTGGATAAAAAAATAAAACAAGGCAACATAAAGACATCAAGAATTTTTAACAGTGTAACCGCCGTACTCTGTTGATGTCTATATGATTCAGTCTTATCGGAGAAGTGTGAAAGGGGAATAACAAATCCGAACAAATACTCCGGTTCTCCTGACATGGTCAACTGATAAAGCTGTATGGTATTTTACTATTAGCCTTGATAAAGACTCTAGTTTCTATGCAATTAGGGATCAATTCAGATAATGAAGTTTCATTTTATGTAATGTACTCATATATATACTACCATACAACTATGACATTATCTCATAACATGTATGAGCGCCTTATGAATACTAAATATCTGTATACATGTTCGCAGAAGACGTGATACAAATGTGAGCCTTTATCAAGGCCATTGTACTGGATACTTTCTATTACCGACCAAGAGAATCCCTCGACTACCCATGAGAAAAAACACTTTCTGTTAACTTGGCAAACTGAGATCCCCATTGTTAAGAAGATATTGCGCCTGCAAAGCAGTAGATTAGATTTGATACTTTGTCAATGGAATTTCAGTGTGAATTATTTTACTTTTTGTGGGTTTTTATGAGAGAAATAATGGGACTTCCCCACTTAATGCCATTAATTAGTTACCAGTGAGTGTACATAGTTTTTATGGACCACATTTATCCAGGTCTTTTGTTATCTACACATTTCACGATGGGGCTTTCCCAATGCCAGGAATATTTTGGGAGCCTCTCGAAATAAGTTTTCTGGGTTCTTTTTCTGGGCGTGGGAATTCTGGAACATAACACCTTTCTTCCTGCATGCAACTCTGGACAACCTCCCAAATACTGAAAAAAAAACATTCCTTGAACATGAGCAATATGTCTTGGATCAAATCCCAATTGATTTACAATGACTTCACAACAGTTCTGGAGATGATTCTTCATTTTATTTCCAGATCCAAGTCCCTTTGAAAAATAATACACTTGAGGAAGAGTGCATTAAGATAATAAAGATCAAGAAAAATTAGTTCACAAGCATGCCACCAATTTGCAAAATAACATTGTCGGGATATAGATCAAAGAGGAAAAAAATGTAAAATGAAAGCTAACTGCTTCTGAAATTTATGCTTTAGAAACAATTTTTTTTCTTGGGAGTGAGGGCTGTATCACAGCAAATGATTTTCAGGAACAAGTCTGGGGACCTATATTCAGAATATTCTTGTCCTTATCCTTAGAGTTGTTCTTAAAGCCCCCAGTTTCTAAGAAAAATTCTTAGTGTGTGAAAACAGTTAAAAGATGAAGAATTTTGAAATCCGTGTGAATTTTTTTGTCTTCTAAAGGTAAACATGGCATGTTGGATGTAATAATAGAAGTCTAGAAAGTAAGTCACTTTTGAATTTTAGTCTTTTATCAACACAAACATGTCATTTGTAGCGGAGAGGGGGGATTCCATGCACTAACAAAATAATGGGAAAACTAGACCTATCGCATCGGAGAACTGATGCAAATTGTATCCACCAGAAAGAAAACTCACCAAAGCCACACAAAAAGATTCCTAGCCCATGATTTCCAATAGGTTGGTTTACCATTCCAAACATCTAGCACCAATAATAAGGGAGTTGTAAGAACTTTTAAGTTTGGCTATCCTCGTTTGACCTTGATGGAGGGGTCCAAGGTCAAATCCGACCAAACAAAAAGATTCCTAGCCCATGATTTCCAATAGGTTGGTTTACCATTCCAAACATCTAGCACCAATAATAAGTGAGTTGTAAGAACTTTTAAGTTTGGCTATCCTCGTTTGACCTTGATGGAGGGGTCCAAGGTCAATTCCGACCACACCAGTAGATTCCCAGCCCATGATTTTGTGTAGGTTGGTTTACCATCCCAAACCTCTAGGACCAATAATAAGCAAGTTATAAGCACTTTTAAGTTTGGCTATCCTCGTTTGACCTTGAAGGATGGGTCCAAGGTCAAATCCAACCAAACCAAAAGATTCCCAGCCCATGATTTGCTGTAGCTTGGTTTACCATACCAAACCTCTAGGACCAATAATAAGCAAGTTATAAGCACTTTTAAGTTTGGCTATCCTCGTTTGACCTTGAAGGAGGGGGTCCAAGGCCAAATCCGATCAGACCAAAAGATTCACAGCCCATGACTTCCTAGAGGTTGGTTTACCATCCCAAACCTCTAGGTCCAATAATAAGCGAGTTAACAGCACTTTTAAGATTGTCTATCCTCGTTTGACCTTGAAGGAGGGGTCCAAGGTCAAATCTGACCACACCAAAAGATTTCCAGCCCATGATTTCCTATAGGTTGGTTTACCATCCCAAACCTCTAGGTCCAATAATAAGCGAGTAATAAGCACTTTTTAGATTGTCTATCCTCGTTTGACCTTGAAGGAGGGGTCCAAGGTCAAATCTGACCACACCAAAAGATTTCCAGCCCATGATTTCCTATAGGTTGGTTTACCATCCCAAACCTCTAGGACCAATGATAAGCGAGTTGTAAGCAATTTTAAGTTTGGCTATCTTCGTTTGACCTTGAAGGATGGGTCCAAGGTCAAATCCAACCAAACCAAAAGATACCCAACCCATGATTTCCTGTAGGTTGGTTTACCATACCAAACCTCTAGGACCAAAAATAAGCAAGTTAAAAGCACTTTTTAGTTTGGCTATCCTCATTTAACCTTGAAGGAGGGGTCCGAGGGCAAATTCGAAAACAGCAATAGATTCCCAGCCCATGATTTCCTATAAGGTTGGATTACCATTCCACACCTCTGGGACCAATAATAAGCGAGTTAACAGCACTTTTAAGTTTGGCTATCCTTGTTTGACCTTGAAGGAGGGGTCCAAGGCCAAATCCGATCACAGCAAAAGATTCCCAGCCCATGACTTCCTAGAGGTTGGTTTACCATTCCAAACCTCTAGGACCAATAATAAGGGAGATATAAGCACTTCTAAGTTTGGCTATCCTCGTGTGACCTTGAAGGAAGGGTCCAAACAAAGAAACGCCCGTGGCAGCCATCTTGTTTTTCAAAATGAGGCCCAAAATATTCCCAGTCAAGATTTTATAATGAGGAATATATCCTGCGAATTTGAGATCTATTCCTATAATACCCTTTGCTCTAGAGGGCCAACAAAAGTCCTTGTTTAAAGTCGAATAAACGTCCCTGGCAGCCATCTTGTCTTTCAAAATGAGGCCAAAAATATAACCAGGCAAGAGTTTATGGTTATGAATATATCCTGCAAATTTGAGAAGGCTAGCTATGATATGTTTTTTGTTAGAGCGGTAACAGTGAAATCTGTCTACACACTGCGGCGGCATAACAAAGTCAAATCCATGCAACCGTTGAATATTTACCCCAAACAAGGAAGTATATTTAATTGGCAGCACACATTGGTTTCTTTGCAAAATAATTTTAAAAAGTTGTGTATGGATTTTCAATAAAAAAAAATTCAGAAAATGTCGCCAATGGCACAAGGAACAGGGAATTTGGGTGGCAATCTGGATCACAGTCTGAATCCAGGAATTTTAAAGGATTTTTTGTCATTACACTTACTTGCAGGTATTGGGACTTAGCAGAGGACGTCTGATCTCTCAAAGTGTTTTTTCCAGTTTTTTGGTAAGATTTGTAATGACGAACAGTGTAAAGAGAAATTATTAAGTACAATTGGTTTTAAAAATTCTCGGAATTTGAAATTTCATTTTTTTTTTTAAAGAAAATTCTCCAAAATATGTGTATGCTGGTTTGTTTCTTCCTCTTCTTCAAGAAGTACTAACATTGCATACATCTGATTGATAAGAGAACTTTCAAGGCATAAACATTAGTACAATTAAATGTATCTTAATATAGTAGAAGGCATACTACCAATAACGGTTCATACCAGACAGTCAATAATAATATAGTGTTAAATATTTGAAAAGAATATTTGAAACAAACATGTCACATTTAGTTAGGATATGGGATAGAAAGAAATATATTTTTCCAAAAAATTAATAAAAAAGTTTGCCTAGTGGCTCCATTTTTTTTTTGGTCAAAAATGTCTTTGGACCCTTTTAGTTTAGCTAGAAACTTTTGTTTTCATTATATATATCCTTGTATACGTATAATTTGTTTTTGTAGATGGAATATATTTAAATAAAATTTCTTTTCTGAGCACTGTTAAATGTGGGCTCGTTGATTCTTGTAGAAAAGGCATCAGATAAAGACATAAATAACATCTTTGGAATAAAATGAACAGGATTTTATTTATCAATATAACGATTCACACAGTAAATAGCATGTACTTCCTGAACACAAAGGATTTTACTTGTGCCAGTCTGAACATCTCGGAATAAATCTGTGGATTGTAAACACCAGCACAACTTGTATGACCAGTGTCAATGAAATTGGGGATTTAAGAACATTTGACACCAATTTTTGTAAAAAATGTAACTCGGTTTTTTTTTCAAAAAAAAAATACAATGTTAATGTACAATACCATTCTGATTATACACAAAGCAATTTTGTCAGTGATGCTAGCTGGTTATAATTTGCGTATATGTTGATTGCTTTTTTTTTGTTGTGGCGTGGACTGTGAAGCTAATGTTACATAACCATACATACACACAAAAAATTTATCTGCAACAATGGAAGAATACAAACTTTTTCATCACAATAAATGCTGTTTAAAAATAAACAAAAGAAACTGACAAATTTTGTGACACATATGTGAGATTTTATTACACACAGTAGAATGCTGTAATAAAATGATAGACATAGATAAACTGAATAAATTATAACAGGAATGTTCTCCTTAATGCACAGCAGATTGAGTATAATTACAATCAGTCTAAGTACCTTTACTAAAGTATTGCCAGGGTTTTAGTTTTATGCCTAATAACCCCACTATAAAAGACCCCACCATTAAAAATCACAAAATCTCTAGCCCATAAAAAAACCCACAATCACAATTGCGGGGACATAAAATAGGGTGCACGGGGAAAAAGATGCACAGGAAAAAAAGGACTTTGAAAATTTCTAAACAAGGTTTTAAAAGATGTAGTTTATGATTGTAAGTATAATTTTCAGAACTATAATGATACTAACATTGAATAAAACAATAAAGAAATAATAAAGTCCATTCATTTATTTAATCAACTGTACAAAATAATGAAAACGATACCACTATAAAAAAGAACAAATAGCAAGTGTGTAAAATTAATAACAATTACCTAAAACATGACACCAACCTATTTAATATTCAATTATAAAAAGAGGCCACCATTCATCCAAAAGTATCTTTAAACTTTCAAAAAAATACTACAAATGGTGGATTAATGATATAAACTAATGAGTATACAGACAGAGTATTTGAATTCTCAGTAAGAATGCATCGAATGTCAAATAATACAACATAAGAGACATTCTTCTTGATGAAATCCTCTCAATTATAACGATTTTCCAAGCTATGATCACTTCAGTGAAACTCCATTATAACAAAATTTCATAAAAGTGAAATTGTGTATTTGAAAAAAAAAACCTGCAATAATGTGACATAGTTTTCACAGGAAGGATAAAGTTATTCTAACAAAGTTGAAATTAAAGAGACTTTTTACAAAAAGTGGGATTTTTTCAGAAGTGGCATTACAACTACAACTTAATAACTTGAATATACAAGATATTAAGTTGTATGCAGAAGTTACTAAATTGTATGTAGGATTTACTAAGTTACATATATGACTTACTAACTGATACATATTACTTAATACCTGATAAATATCCTAACTAATAGATGAATGTATGAGATATTAAGTCATATGTATGAGACACTACGAGCCCAAAGTGGTATACAGTTTACTAACTCAATAAGTCACATACTGAACTAAATAATTTGTATATATGTGACTTGATATCTCATATAACCAACTAAATTTGTCATATATTTGACTCAAAATATATAAATTGTGGCAGCTGAGACCTTCCATTGAAGCCATAATCCTGAGTTAGTTTCTTTATCTTTTGGAGTTGTTCCACTTCACTGGATGGTTGGGGGGAAATTGGGCACAGCAGTGGTGGAGTGGCCATTCTTGGTCTTGGGGTTCAAGCCTTGCCTAAGTGGGCCAAATTTTGTCTGTTCTAGTTTGGGAGGGCCATAGGTAGATTATTAAATAAAGTTGACACGAGGGACATTGTAAATATCTTTTGTATTTCTAACTTTTAGAGTGTGTAGTCTAGGAGCTTGTCCTAACAAGTAACTATGTGTTGTGGTGTCGACAGAGATAAGTAAACTACTTGAGATGGACAGGCATTGGGTTTTTTTCTTTTTTTTTCTGTTTTGCTTGCTGTATTTCTTTCTCAGTCTCTTTTTAACTAAAAATCACGGAGCATTGTTATCCATGGTGAACTAGTTGCTGGGGCTATGGGGTTTATGGGAGTTGTTGTCCTCGTTAAGACATTGAGCGGGGGATGCCACAGCAAAACTTCATGGAGTGTCGACATATAAACTGCAGTCCCCAAACTTTTCCTCCAAACCCCTGAGAAACGAGGACACAGGTGAGATGTTTAAGAGCTCTTCTAATGGTGTGAGCTTTGCGGGCTGCAGTGAGTGTTATGTTGCTGGACTGGTTCCTATGGCTGTCTTGGCTGTCTTTGGTTCTTCTATTGCCTACGCCTGTTGCTAAATTAGGCAATGGAAAGGCTGCTGTTGCATTGGCTGCTTGACTGGCTGAGCCTACTGCTGCATTGGCTGCTGTAATTGCTGACCCTATTGCTGCATTGGCTGATGGATGTGCTGACTGCTGCATTGGTTGATGCATGGGCTGAGTCTGCTGCTGCATTGGCTGCTGGACTGGCTGAAACACTGGCTGCAATAGCTGCTGTACTTTCTGCTGAAATGGCTGCAGTGGCTGTTGAAATGAAGTGGTGGAGGAGGTACGGGGAGGCATGACCTTGGCCTGGGGTTTGCTCTGAAGGGGTGAAGGAAAAAGATGCAAGAGTAGGCACACCCTTTGCATCTTCCTGCTCTGTCATCAGCCTCTTAGCCAGGTCAAATGTTTCATTTGGTGGAAATGTATATTACCCACTTTTATTGCCTTATGGAACAGCCAGTCTGTCCATTACCAGTGTTAATTTTTTTGGTGGGGCCAGTCGACCTCTTAAACATCGCATCCAGCAATTACCCTAGATGTTCAGTTATTTTCGACCCCTTTTCTGGCCTCTCTATCATTTCCTTCAAGAGGGTGGGTCTGGCAGATGAATCAAGCATGTAAATCTTCTTGATAACTTGTGATGAGGTTGTACAGGACGTCTCAACAGACAGGTCATGCAGTATGATGGTATCATTGACTGCTGGGCCTGGATCATTACTCTTATAATCTGGAGGACTGGAAACCATGACTGAGGCAGTGGTAGAAGGTCATGGCTGCTGTGGCAGTGCCTGTGGATGTGACTGTGGTACCACAGATCTGAGAGTGCTTCTTAGCATACTCTGTCACTTGATACATTGCTTCAAGAATTCAAAGTTGTGCATGACCCACTGCTGCCTCTCAGTCATCTCTGCTCTGTCCAGACCTGGTGTGGACCAACTTCCCATAGACTGTCCTCTGCATACAAAACCACTGCTTCAGCAGCTTTACAAGGACATCTGTGTGCTGTGACAGCTCCAGCCAGCCCCCTCCTTCTTGGCCTGTCCTTGTAATTTGCGCAATTCTTGTTGTAGAAAAGATCATGGGCCACATCCTTGAGCCACTCCATCACCTTTTGCTCTTTCTTTTCACACAGACTGACAGCAGCAGATTTCATCCTCTTCTTCTTCTTGAGCGCCCGGCTGTCCTTCTTGTCAATGGCCTCACTACTATCCCTTAGGTCTTGGATGGTTTGGGTGAATGATTGGGATGATTGGGATGACATTTGTGGCATCTGGGTCTTCAAAATCACTACAATATCCCTCTCCACTCATGTTGTAGGTATGTCTCTGTCCTCATCCTCCTCCTATTTCCCTTCTCACTCAGGTAGGTTGGCTTGGCTTTTCCTTCTCCCCAGTCTTCTTTAAACTCTCATCCTTCTTCTTCCTCAGTGGCATCTCCATTACATATACATAAAATGTTTGCCCAAAATAGAGTGACGTGTTCTTTACTTCTTGGCATACACATGAAAATTATTGCCTCATTCAACATCTGGGATCAATACACAGGGGCCCTGGAAGGTTCAGGAGATATGGGAGAAATTGACATTTGGCCAGGCAAGTGAGTGCCCGGAGCTACAGGAGTGATACATGGCTGGTATGTGGTTGGTCCAGCACCAATTGGGAGAAGAAAGTGGCTGTTTGAGGGATATTTGGGAGTGATATGTGTCTGCTATGGAACTGTACCGAGGAAATATGGGAGTGTAATTGGGGGCGTGGCCTATGCACTTTCCAGCTCTGTGAACTTATGGGAGTAATACTTGTCATACAGGAGGCCATCTTGCACATTCGGCGGTAGTTGGGCGGGGGCAGGAAAGTGGTGGAAGGTACACCCTGTTTTAGTGCAGGATTACAAGGAACATTAAAGTACCTCCAGTAGTACTCAGATAGTAATCCTACATGACTTAGGAATGTGTTTGTTCCTGGTTTACTCCCGGAAATTATGGCAGATAGGGCCAAAACAGTATGGAATCATCCAGAATGCTCTTATCATGGATGATTATGGACGACCTCCAGAATATCTATGTTTGGCAAAAGAATGCAAATTTTCTGGATTCAGGCATAATACGGGAGTTTATGGTAGAAACGGAATGGGCCTATTACCTTTTTGTTAGAGTTTGTGCATTTCCAGGCACTGCTTATTTGTTGATGTACACATGTTAAATGTTGCTTTCAGTATATTCAATAGGCTACATCTCATGGTTAGTAGAGAGGAAAGCAGTGCATACTATAGCCTTGCCTAGGGCTCATACTTGTGCTATACCTTTTTCAAATATTTACACAGATACTGGGTATTCATGTATAAAGGACACATACATGTTAGGGTATATAATGCAACAGATATCTGTCTTAACTGATACTCAATCAAGTAAAATTTTATGTAACACTGAAATCTTTTATGTCTAATATCCCTAATTACAAAGAAACTTGGGTCTTCAACGAGGTTACAAGGATATATTTCCACAGCTTACCAAAAAGCATGCTGATGTAAAGCCAGCATATATACGAGTAAATTGAAACTTCAGTTTTTAAAATTTTCCCTGATCTCAAAGACATTTAAGCAATGCTATGCATACTGCTATTATTCATCGGCAGATTACTACATCTACATCTACAACCTTGTTTAAAGTTCAGATTTGTACAGTATCTTTTTCACAGATATTTTGTATTTACAAAGCACCCCTACAGGTTAGGAGATATAAGCCAGCACCTGTATGATTATATTATATAAACTGAACTTTTATTATATACTTATATCTTGTGCAATCAGATTGGCAATGATTGCATCTATGTTTGGTGCTTCTTGCTTTTGTTGTGATTCGTGGCATGTGCGGTGAGCATTTTCACAATAATGCCCAAAATCTGAGACAAAAATCAGTCTCTAATTTAAGACTGAGTCTCAGCTGAAACCATAACTCAACTTTTGTTTAATAATCAAAATGATTTCATATTTATTGTACAAACTAGTTTGTTAATCTGTTTTTTTTTTAGACAAGCCACTTCAAAATACATCTTACTCCTTCAAAACTAAAATAAGACCAGTACATTTACACCGATGACTCCTAACCTCAAGCTTTCCAAACATGTGACATCACATTGTTGGTCATTGTATGTGAGTGCTCAACATGTCTCCCGGCACAGCAACCTGCAAGTCTCAACTTTGTATTCATAACCACATTCTCAGCTGAGACCAGGCTGAAACTTATCACATGTCTTGCAAATGTAAACAAACTGTAAACTAACTCACAGATCTTTACAATTTTTTTTTGCTATTTCACAACAAAATGAATAAAATTTATTTAAACCATTTTTTTACAAAATTAAGGAAAATTTCCTTTTTCATTTTCACGTGACAAGATCTACTTCTCTGTTGCTTTATAACCGAGTCAGAAAACTCAAAAATATTTCTAATTATTTCTAATTAATTCTAATAATTTTCTAACCATAAAAAGTTCAAACATGCTCCTCAGTTCAGATGAAATAATGTTGGAAATTATGGGTCTTTTTTCCCAAAATGCACCAGTCCTAAATTTTACAAGAAATCTGAGACCAAATTTGCTCTCAATTATTTCGTGAAAAGCCAGCAAACGTGAGAGCAAAACTGGCCTCAGACATTAGAACAAAACTTTTATGAACACAGGATCAGACCTACAAAATAGACAACTGGTTTTCTAATCGACATTCTGGAATTCCGCTGCCAGATTTTCTACGGCACTGTCTCTTTTTAAGGACTCGACAAACTTGTAGACCCAGCGGTCTGCTGGTTTGGTAAATAATTTCTTCATTAGTTCGCGTACCTTTGTAAATTTACTTTGTTCTCTACATGTAAGCTCCTCATACTCTTCCGGAGAGAAGACTTGTTCTTGAAACAAGAAGTCGATGTGACCATTAGGCTCTAAATTTTCGATGAGATGCGTGTGTCTCGACTGGATGCAATCTTTAATCCTTTCAACTGTAAAAATACAGGAAAAATAGAAAACCCAATGTAATACTTTCACAGAACACAAGAAAGTAATGGTGACGAAACACAGGAGAAAAACCACCAAACTTAACTTCCATGAAAAGTTAATACAGTTTCTATGCACCTTGATAAAACTGGAAAAGAGTGAGCAATAAATAAGACATGAAACAGGAACGTGACACGATATAAACTGACATTGAATACAATAGGAAAAGTATCCCAAAGTATACTTTCATAAAACAAGAAAACAGTGAAAAGTTTTATTTCCCATAAAACAGGAAAACAGAAAACTTGAAGGTGGAATGGATATATACACAGTTGGTCATTCTATCATGTGAACCACCCACATAAGATGATCTCTTATCAGAGGATGGGTTGTCAACAGGAAGACAAATACATACAGAAATGACCCATCAGGAAAGGTGTGAAGTAAAGAATAAAAAATTTGCCAGAAATCTAAACTTAGCCACCTCTAAAACCTTACTTAATTCTATGAAAAAGAATGACGTTTTGTCTTAAACTTGGTATTTTTCAGTTCAAAAAAGCCTTAATGTACTGTACATTCAACAAATCTCCCGTCAATCTATTTATTTTATTAGTATTTACATTTGTGGCAAATACCAGATATGTGGCGAATTTTAGATTTCTTACTCTAACCTTAATGAGCTGATGTTTAAAATCAAAGTGAAATAATTTGACCACTGGCAATTAAATGTTCTACTTAAGATAACCTGCTGTTGGTAATACAATCAAAACTAGAGCAAGGTTTTTGCTCACAAAAACAAAGTGGCCCTGCTGATTAAGTTGAGATGAAGTCATTGAAAACTGTAGAACTTATCAATTTAAGAAAGGCTATAAGTTGCCAGAAGAATAAAAGCCAGGTTTAAAATTTCACCGCTATAACAACTGTTTGTAGAGAAATTCCTCCTAGGAATATTGCGTCTTTCATATTTTGTATTCTAAATTAAATATGTCTTACAAAATAACAATCTATAGTACTCGAAAATGTCGTTCTATTTATGTCGAAAGAAAGGAATGAGTTTCAATATTGTGGATTTTGTTAAGTATCTGTATGCAATTGAAGAATATTCAGGAGGAATGAGAGACATTTTCTCCATCTGGAAAATTTTGCAGGATGTTTTTCCAGATCTTTGATAGTTTTTGTGTTGAGCGGGGCATTAACACATTGTATATTTTTTAGGCTTATTATGCCAATGAATCAATTTACTTTGTGAAAGAATATCAAAAAGTAACTGAATAACATATTCCAACAAACTGCTGAAATTCTGACTGTTTTAGAGATAGGGACAAAGTATGCATTTGTTTTTTAATTTTTGAAAATCAAATGCCTCCCATGTAGGCATCCATGGTCGAGTGATCAGAAATTCCTTTCCAACATGCAGGTTTAGTAACAGAATGTACCTACAAAAATTTTATAGCATTGGTGTAAGCATTTTTTTAAACACAATGAAGGGGGGTTTTAGAAAAATGCTAAAAGGTGACCTTATTTGACATTTAGGTTTTGCCAAAGTATCCTAACAGGAAGAAAGAAAAATTTCCAAAACCATAAAAGTTATTCAAAGGGCACCATAATCTGGCAGCAGTGGTGATCAGTCGAAGCTGCATGGTAAACCTGATGGGGTGCTTAATTATATTCTCTAGATCTGTATATTAATAACAGGGGTTAACACTTTCACAGTGTTCCAAATTGGTCTGATCCAGTAACCACATTGCAGGGTCAGCAGCTTGCAATTTGGGCTACAAATATGTTGCTGTAAATTAAGTTGGACTCAAAAACCTGTCTTTTACAGAGTTCAGAAATGAAAGGGATCACCACATCTTGTATTATCACTCACTTCTTTTGAGCATTTGAAAAGTAATTTTGGTGCAATTTCCAATGAGAGATTTTCATCGAGTACTATTGACAGGTTTGTGTTCTCTCTATGCAGTTATACTGTCAACATATTTTGTTATAATATCGACTTTTAACTGACAAACTGATCACTTTACTTTATTTGTTTTTACGGTAACTTTTCATCTCAAACAAATTTACTTGGTCGTTTATTGCTGTGGTACCTAGGTCACATCTTTCCATGCTAGGATCATGGACTAGAAATGAACAGTTTTGTATACCTTTAGCTGTGTATTATTTTGGTATGATACCAATCTTGTCTTGACAAGACATCTTCGGCTCGAGTTGCTGAGATTCACATTTTAGATGCTTTCGACACAACACAGAACATGATTTGTATTCAGAACCACTGTTTAAAAAATGTTTGAAAAACTTCCTTATGACCTCTCGCAAATTAATGTATAATGCAATTTACACTCTGGAGGTCCGTTGGGAGGGGCAGGATGGATCACAGGGTGGCTTGTTATTCAATATGTACTACCAAGATACAATGTTATGTGATGAGTATTTATACACAATATGTCCATGTACTACGGGATTCCAAGCTCTATTCGACCCATCTGACTACACAAGTACAGTTTAGTTACTGACATTCCCCTAACTGAGAGACAGATGCTCAAGGATGACCATTTATCAACATCCTTGAGGTTCTTTCGCCTGTCACTGGGGATAGGACCCATTGACAGAGAACCACCATTTTAAGTGGTGATCAGAGCCACCATGTATCTTCCTGTACCTGGGTTGGAACCCACGTCCTCTGTGTTCCAACTTCTTAGGCTAGTGTATTACCCACTAGGCCACAGTGGCAGATACAAAGTCTCTATTCAGAGCCGGAAGGGCTACGTCAACATATGGAAAGGAAATACATACGGAAACAACCACACACAAAAAATAATTTTAAAACTTTAGAAAAATTATATTTGTATTGTGTTTAAAATGAAGTCCCTTTTATAGGGACATCCAAATTTTAAATGTTAATAAATTTTTTTTTTCTAAAAAAAGATACATTCAACATCTAACATAACCAGTGATCCACTTTATATAATCCATAAACTTTAGATAAGAACAAAGAAAATCCTTCTTCTACCTCGGCTTCTCCGCCTCATCCATGGTACTGGTTGATCTTTCGGACTGGTTGATCTACCGTGGATGACCTGAAGGGTTTTCTCTAACATGTCCAGCCTCTGCATGATCTCATTAATCTGAGCTGGACTGGCTTGCTGAAGATTCTCCTGGTCTACAGATGTTTGTGGCCCTGTTAAGAATTTCATCAAATTAAGGACACAACAGCACTCAGAGAGCACATGCCTCAACCAAAATCCAACACCTCCAATGCTTACAAGTGCAATGAAAATGTCATTGATCCAGAATTTGTTGCAGACCATTCCCAAAAGTAAATCAGATTTATGTTCAAGGTGTATCCAGTCATGGGAAACCTGGAAAAGTCATGGAAATTGACTCCAGGTTTTGGAAAATTTATAAAAACGCATTCTCTCGCAAAACGTCATTGTTCCTTTCTTTCATCCAGCATTTCAATTTTAGGATACGTTTATGTAATCAGATCAAATTTTGGTGTCTTCCACGTCTTCCTGTACTGTGACTGGAACCTTGTGCACAGTTCTCAAGGCAAAAAGTGGCGGGAGCTTATGGCCTCAGAGGGAGCTCATGGCCTCGGTCCATGTCTCTTTCATGCCATGAGGCATGTAAACAGTCCTTGATTTTAAAGCTTTGGTCATGGAGAAGTCATTGCAAAAAATATTAAAATTTAGTGGATACACCCTGTATGTTGAACCTAGACACAACTGCTGTGAGAATTCGATGTAAATACATGCAGTAGTTTTTTTTCATAGTCTAACCAACAAACAAATTAACAGAATACAATCATTGCACAACTTCTTTGGCAAAGATAATAAATATTAATCAGTTCTAAATGTCTTGGGGCAGTATGTGATAGGTAAAGTTTGAAAAAGTGTCCCCTTTCATGGCGGTAGAATTATTAACAATGCATCCATATATTTCAACATTACTTTCACAAGATATATTATTCAGCAGAATCATGGACAACTCAGATCTTTGGAAAATCGGCCACCACCCACCTTGGCCCATTGGGATGCAAACTTGGGACCTTAAAAAAATTCATGATCCCAAAGTCAGTCTTCTAGTTATGTGTATTATTCATGTTGTTGTCATATGTTATCTCTATTCTGTTTCTAACAAATCAATTTGAATTCTAGCTAACAACTGGTTTCTATCTTCTTTGGTATCAATGGGAAGAACATAATTGATTGCGTCAGACATGTGTATAATTTATATATACAAGATTTCATCATACCATTAAATCCACGATTAAAAACTGATAACACTGATACTGATACCTAGATGATCAAAATCCATCCATAAATAAAGATCTTATGCCAGTTCCAAGAACTTTTTAAAGTACAAATATTAAAGTTTTTCTTGCCACTAAATAGGTCAGAGTTTGTCTCTGAATAGTGCTGAATTTTTGCCATAGATGGGGTTCTAGTTAAAAGAGGACAAATTCCTTGAGGTCAGAGTTGACCACTTGCCATTTACTCTCTTGGCTCAGGCAAAACACGTTTCAGGTCAGGGAATAGTGTGCAATTACCTTTGAATAATGCACACTTTCAACAATACACTGACATAACAAGTGTGTTTTAAACATTACAAACATAACTGTGTGAAAAAAATGAATGATGATCTATTCAGAGTAAAAACATTTTGAAAGAATATACCCTAGTTTCATAAGCACTGACCTCAAATAAGTCAATTAATTTGGCCCTTCACAAGAAAACCTTGCATATTTTGGCATTTTTTCCCCAAAAAATAATAAAGAACTAGAAATCGGCCGCCCTGTTGATAGTAGATGCGAATAGAAACAGGATAGCATAGAAGAACACACATTATCATGTGTAATGTCCACCCATGAACCTTTTGCCCAAATTGTACAGTAGTCTTACAAGACCCTGTTTCATTTGTAAAATATATCAATGATGCTTAAATATTTGTTAGTGTAGATGTAAATTATTTCAGCTTCATGCCTTTTTGCATTGGTTGGGTTGAAAATTTTGACGAAATCACTCTATCTGGCATGGTTAAGAAGATAGAAGCAAATTCCTGTTTTTCTATTTTTGGCAAAAATTTGAAAATTCAAAATGGCCGCCATTTTTGGGAAAAGGAAATTTTTTTGAAAATTGCCAAGAGTACATTTTCTAGATACCCTATGGGTCGAAAATTTCAACGAAATAACTCTATTTTGCACGGTTAAGGCCAGTTTGTGTTTTTCCATTTTGGGCAAAAATTCGAAAATTCAAAATGGCTGCCATTTTTGGGGAGGGGAAAATTTTTTGAAAATTGCAAAGATTACATTCCTTAGATACCCTGTGGGTTGAAAATTTCGACGAAATCGCTCTATCTCGCATGGTTAAGGAGATAGAAGCAAATTTGTGTTTTGCCATTTTTGACAAAAATTTGAAAATTCAAAATGGCCGCCATTTTAGGGGACGGGAAATTTTTTTTTAAATTGCCAAGAATACAATGCTGAAATACCTGTGGGTCGAAAATTTTGACGAAATCGCTCTATCTCGCACGGTTAAGGAGATAGAAGCAAATTTGTGTTTTGCCATTTTTGGCAAAAATTCGAAAATTCAAAATGGCCGCCATTTTTGGGGAGGGGAAAATTTTTTGGAAAATTGCAAAGATTGCATTCCTTAGATACCCTGTGGGTCGAAAATTTCGACGAAATCGCTCTATCTCGCACGGTTAAGGAGATAGAAGCAAATTTGTGTTTTGCCATTTTTGGGAAAAATTCGAAAATTCAAAATGGCCGCCATTTTTGGGGAGGGGAAAATTTTTGGAAAATTGCAAAGATTGCATTCCTTAGATACCCTGTGGGTCGAAAATTTCGACGAAATCACTCTATCTCGCACGGTTAAGGAGATAGAAGCAAATTAGTGTTTTGCCATTTTTGGCAAAAATTCGAAAATTCAAAATGGCCGCCATTTTTGGGGAGGGGAAAATTTTTTAAAAATTACCAAGAGTACAATGCTCAGATACCCTGTGGGTCGAAAATTTTGACGAAATCACTCTATCTGGCACGGTTAAGGAGATAGAAGGAAATTTGTGTTTTGCCATTTTTGGCAAAAATTCGAAAATTCAAAATGGCCGCCATTTTGGGGGAGGGGAAAATTTTTGGAAAATTGCAAAGATTGCATTCCTTAGATACCCTGTGGGTCGAAAATTTCGACGAAATCGCTCTATCTCGCACGGTTAAGGAGATAGAAGGAAATTTGTGTTTTGCCATTTTTGGCAAAAATTCGAAAATTCAAAATGGCCGCCATTTTTGGGGAGGGGAAAATTTTTGGAAAATTGCAAAGATTACATTCCTTAGATACCCTGTGGGTCGAAAATTTCGACGAAATCGCTCTATCTCGCACGGTTAAGGAGATAGAAGCAAATTAGTGTTTTGCCATTTTTGGCAAAAATTCGAAAATTCAAAATGGCCGCCATTTTTGGGGAGGGGAAAATTTTTGGAAAAATTACCAAGAGCACAATGCTCAGATACCCTGTGGGTCGAAAATTTTGACGAAATCGCTCTATCTGGCACGGTTAAGGAGATAGAAGCAAATTGGTGTTTTGCCATTTTTGGCAAAAATTCGAAAATTCAAAATGGCCGCCATTTTTGGGGAGGGGAAAATTTTTTGAAAATTGCAAAGATTGCATTCCTTAGATACCCTGTGGGTCGAAAATTTCGACGAAATCGCTCTATCTCGCACGGTTAAGGAGATAGAAGCAAATTAGTGTTTTGCCATTTTTGGCAAAAATTCGAAAATTCAAAATGGCCGCCATTTTTGGGGAGGGGAAAATTTTTTAAAAATTATCAAGAGTACAATGCTCAGATACCCAGTGGGTCGAAAATTTTGACGAAATCGCTCTATCTGGCACGGTTATGGAGATAGAAGCAAATTTGTGTTTTGCCATTTTTGGCAAAAATTCGAAAATTCAAAATGGCCGCCATTTTTGGGGAGGGGAAAATTTTGTTAAAATTACCAAGAGCACAATGCTCAGATACCCTGTGGGTCGAAAATTTTGACGAAATCGCTCTATCTGGCACGGTTAAGGAGATAGAAGCAAATTTGTGTTTTGCCATTTTTGGCAAAAATTCGAAAATTCAAAATGGCCGCCATTTTTGGGGAGGGGAAAATTTTTTGAAAATTGCAAAGATTGCATTCCTTAGATACCCTGTGGGTCGAAAATTTCGACGAAATCACTCTATCTCGCACGGTTAAGGAGATAGAAGCAAATTAGTGTTTTGCCATTTTTGGCAAAAATTCGAAAATTCAAAATGGCCGCCATTTTTGGGGAGGGGAAAATTTTTTTAAAATTACCAAGAGTACAATGCTCAGATACCCTGTGGGTCGAAAATTTTGACGAAATCACTCTATCTGGCACGGTTAAGGAGATAGAAGGAAATTTGTGTTTTGCCATTTTTGGCAAAAATTCGAAAATTCAAAATGGCCGCCATTTTGGGGGAGGGGAAAATTTTTGGAAAATTGCAAAGATTGCATTCCTTAGATACCCTGTGGGTCGAAAATTTCGACGAAATCGCTCTATCTCGCACGGTTAAGGAGATAGAAGGAAATTTGTGTTTTGCCATTTTTGGCAAAAATTCGAAAATTCAAAATGGCCGCCATTTTTGGGGAGGGGAAAATTTTTGGAAAATTGCAAAGATTACATTCCTTAGATACCCTGTGGGTCGAAAATTTCGACGAAATCGCTCTATCTCGCACGGTTAAGGAGATAGAAGCAAATTAGTGTTTTGCCATTTTTGGCAAAAATTCGAAAATTCAAAATGGCCGCCATTTTTGGGGAGGGGAAAATTTTTGGAAAAATTACCAAGAGCACAATGCTCAGATACCCTGTGGGTCGAAAATTTTGACGAAATCGCTCTATCTGGCACGGTTAAGGAGATAGAAGCAAATTTGTGTTTTGCCATTTTTGGCAAAAATTCGAAAATTCAAAATGGCCGCCATTTTTGGGGAGGGGAAAATTTTTTGAAAATTGCAAAGATTGCATTCCTTAGATACCCTGTGGGTCGAAAATTTCGACGAAATCGCTCTATCTCGCACGGTTAAGGAGATAGAAGCAAATTAGTGTTTTGCCATTTTTGGCAAAAATTCGAAAATTCAAAATGGCCGCCATTTTTGGGGAGGGGAAAATTTTTTAAAAATTACCAAGAGTACAATGCTCAGATACCCAGTGGGTCGAAAATTTTGACGAAATCGCTCTATCTGGCACGGTTAAGGAGATAGAAGCAAATTTGTGTTTTGCCATTTTTGGCGAAAATTCAAAATGGCCGCCATTTTTGGGGAGGGGAAAATTTTTGGAAAATTGCAAAGATTGCATTCCTTAGATACCCTGTGGGTCGAAAATTTCGACGAAATCACTCTATCTCGCACGGTTAAGGAGATAGAAGCAAATTAGTGTTTTGCCATTTTTGGCAAAAATTCGAAAATTCAAAATGGCCGCCATTTTTGGGGAGGGGAAAATTTTTGGAAAATTGTAGATTGCATTCCTTAAATACCCTGTGGGTCGAAAATTTCGACGAAATCGCTCTATCTCACACGGTTAAGGAGATAGAAGCAAATTTGTGTTTTGCCATTTTTGGCAAAAATTCGAAAATTCAAAATGGCCGCCATTTTTGGGGAGGGGAAAATTTTTTGAAAATTGCAAATATTACATTCCTTAGATACCCTGTGGGTCGAAAATTTCGACGAAATCGCTCTATCTCTTACGGTTTCTGAGATATTAGCAAATTACTCAAAAGTAGTACTGAAAATACACAATGAAGTACCTAAATGGCTATTACTCATGTACTGACAAAGCTATCAGTCCCAAATGCAATACCAAGCGAGCTATGGACATAACAATCTTGTATTCAAAATTGTAGTAAAATATCTTTAATTATTTTGGCTTAAATGCACGGAAACCAATGGGTACTGAAAATAGCTGTACTTAAGTATTACTCAGTAAGCAAAAGAGGTACAACAGCCAAAAGCAATCCCAAGCAAGCTACTGACCCAATAAGCCTGCATACCAAATTTGGTGACAATAGCTCTAATACTTTTCCTTTAAATGAGCGGAAACCATGCGTGACGCCGGACATCGGACGCCGGACGCCGGACATCGGACATCGGACGGCGAAAAAAGCAAAAATAATATATCCACCCCCCAGGGGGGTGGACATAATACTAATGAAACAACAAAACAATGGTAACTCAAAAACTTCATTCTGTCTGATGATGTTGTATTAGTATAAGTTTGAATGTTATCAATTTGTATATCTAGACACCTACCCGTTGGTACTTGACCCTGTGGAAATTTTTGTCTGGTATTCTCCCATCCAGTATTCATGTCCTTGTTGTAGACATCTGCCACCATTTCCTCCAGTGAGCTAATCCTCCTAAACACCTTTGGTGACACAATGTTACTACTCCGCAGCTGTTCCTGAAGACGATGAACCTCTCTCTCCATTTTGTCCACTCTTTCATCCGTTGTGCGTCTCAGTACTGTTTGAGGTGTTTTCCTCTGTGTCACACCTGCTGGTGTATAAATGTCTTCTGCAGAAATCTCACGTGATGGGCATTCGTGTTCAACTGGGTGAGGATTATCTCTTACGATTATTCCATAACCGTCGACGGTATCTTGCCTATTTTCTGAATCACTTGGTGGAGTACTACAGCTATAGGGTGAACTTTTCAAAGAGATGGGTTTCACATACTCGGTGGCCTCTTGTAGTGGGTTAGGTATTGTCTCTCTGCCAGCTTCTGGTGATGGTGTATTTATTACAGTTAGATACTCACTCCCAAGTTGCCTTGCGGCATCTGTCTTACTCTCTAAAACACAGGCCATCTGGTCAAAGCTTTTCGAACGAGCAATATCCACTGGAGTCCGTCCTTCCCGATTTCTTACAGTTAAATCTGGATTGTGCTCCATTAGGAGCTGAGCAATGGTAATTTTGTTGTACAAAGATGCCCAATGTAAGGGAGTATTCATCCTCTTGTTCTTGGCATTTATATCAGCGCGGTGTTCCAGCAATAACCTCACAATCTCCTCGTGTCCTTCCGCTACAGCTTGGTACAGCGGGGTCTGATCATTCTTAGTTTTCAGGTTGACATTGGCTCTGTACTCTAGTAGGCACCTCACACAGGATTCATCCTTAGCACTAGCTATGTGTAAGGCAGTGTCTTCATTCATGTCATCGGAAATATCCACTTCGGCACCTTTAAGGAGCAAGAGCCGTGCAATTCTACTGTTACCTACTTCACAGGCATACATCAAGGCTGTTCTTCCATTTGGACCATGTTTCGCATTCAGGTCAATCTGGCCCGACCTTACCAGGGCATCTGCCCTTGTATGATCCTTATCCATGATGGCTTTCACCAGTGAAGCAACATTTAAACTCTTTGCTGACATTGCCATGGCTGAGGAAATTTCTGCTCAGATCAATATGTTTCTTATCTGGAAAGGTAACCAAGAAACACAAAATGAAAAAAAAAGAATTACAAACTGTCGCGTTATAGTTGTAATTGAGAGATAGTACCTCATAATATTTCCTCCAACACATTGTACAGGTTGTATATCAAGATGAGTAGCCGAAGGGATGGAGGTGAAAATTCTGCACTGAAAACAATCAGTAACTGCCACAGAAAGGTCAGTTTTCCTACCTCAGTCTAGGAATCAAACCCAAAAACCTGAGAGGTGAGAAGTGACTGTGTTAACTACTGTACTGACATGGCCACTTACTGCTCTTTGATAACAGCAGTTTGTTTATATATAGGGTATATTAACACTAAGTGATGATCCCAAGTCAATGAGTAGTAAGCATCACATAAAGATGTATTGATACTCACTGGTGCTATAAAGGTTTTCTGTAATATCTATCTATTTGACAGTTAAATCAGGAGGTCTTCAGTGGTCTAGTGGGTTAGAAGGCTTGGCATCTAATCACAGACTGTAACCTCCGAGTGGGCTTGACTCCCAAGAGTTTCAGAGCTGGGGACCTGTCCCAATATGACCCTGGTTGCTGAACAAGACGTAAAACACCCACTATGACAGTTAGACCAAATCATTATATGATTCCTACAGTGTTACTGCTTTGATATGTGTACCTGCTATATGGCCATGTATGTGTTAAGATGTTTACGTGAAAAAGGGCCAGGAAAACTGGCAAGGCATGAGATATCTCCCACGTAATAAGTCTAACAGTTGAAAAAGATAACTCTTATGACCAGCTTCTGATTGCTACAACTCATAAAGATTGCTGGTAACCAAAAGATTACACTACCCTTGTTCATTAATCAGTCCAATTGTTTCAGGGGACAAGATTAGTCAGTTCCATATTTACAGAACAGTTTGCAAGATAAGTCCTAACAGCATACAAAAAAGTGGTAGCTGTAGGTGGCCCATGGCTGAAACCATCAGTTGCGACAACTTAGAACAGAAATTCCACTTTGCAAAGGTTTTAGACATGCCTAAAAGTATAACAAGTTCCAGTAGTTGCTGCAGCTACATGCCTGACCTTTTGCGGCTAAAAGGATAGATTGCATTTTCAAAATAATTATGTTCAGGTTTACATTATTAGGGTGGTCTGGCAGCAAACCTGTGAGACTGAAACCTGGGTATTACTGTGCACCATTCAACCGGAGTCTAAACTTGGTCAGTTCATCTGGAGAGGTGTGAACGGTGGCTTAAGATTTAGTAACTTTTCTGTTTATTACTGAATGTAAGGTCTAAATTTAGACAAACATCATAGCCATGTGACAAGGGTGCCTTGTTTCACAGCCACAAACAAGAGCCTCTTGTAAGCAGACTATTCATTTTTCCATGGGGGGGTGGGGTGGGGGTGGGGGGTGTTCCGTGTATTTTGTAGCTGAAAGAACCTACTTCAAAATTGCATGTGTGCTTTCAGTAATGAAAAGAAAAAAAACAACCTGTTGCTTAGGGGCCAGTTACACTTCCAAGGATACCCTACCGATATAGGCCACGGTGCCATACATATGGCAACTGACGGGGATGCACAAGGGATGAGGGTGGGTCATGTAAAAGATTTACAGAGCTGTGAAGGACCTGCCAGGGATCTGCTATGGACCGCCATGGACAGGTTTGCGGATGAAAAAAATAGCACAAAGGATTGGTCTTATGACTGTTTTTTAATCCGCAAACCTTTTCCATGTCAGTCTGTAGCAGATCCGGTTAGATTCGGCAATGTTTTTATGGATATTTATTGCTGCAGAAGCATCAAGGATGAAAGGGATGCCGCAAGGACATCCAGGAGGGGTTCTGTATAATTAAACTTTATTTACAGCCATTTCAAATTTTGAAGTGGAGAAAAGTTTATGGCGGCCATATTTAAGTCCTCGTTACAAAATTTAAGCCCACTACCAACCAGTCTTAAAGTTGAGCCCTTGGCTAAGCTTAAGACCAGTCTTAAATTCTTTGTGAATACCACTAAGCCTAAGACAAAAGTCTTAGCAGTTTTTGGGCAGAAACTTGAGACAAAAGTCTTAACTTTAAGCCTAAGCCCTGGCTAAGACCTTTCGTGAATAGGGGCCCTGGAGAAGTCTGATTCAACCAGCACTCACGTCTGTGAAATATTATCAACATAAGTATAGACTATTTATATATAAATTACATACCGTTTTTGCCTCCAAGCAGGAAGTATTTAAGAATCCACGTTTTATATCCTATTTTGGTTATGCTTAAAATTTAGTCCAATTTGACTCCATATGACAAATCAAATGTTTAGAGTTAATATCATTCCTCTAACTTATATACCACAAATATATATACTTATATCATTTAAGCATCTATATATGAGATATATGAATCTACTCCATATTTAATCCTATATAACATACTTAATACTTATACTCATTTTAACTGACACGCGCTTTATGTCATACTTAATATCTACTAGTATATGATACTTAGTGTTTAGTTCCAATCAATTCACATTTGTACTATATGTACAAATATATGTACTTAAAATGTACAGTCCTCTTCTTGTAGCTTATATTTGATAACAACTGTCCAGCTATGTATGCGCTTGAGCGTGTAGTGTTTCCAAGTAATTTCACTTTTATCCTTTGCTGTAACTTGGTTTTACTTACACATAATGTCAATACACAAACTACTTAACATTAACAATGCCACTGACAACATCTGAGTAGCAGAAAGATTCATTTCATCGCAAAATCTCTTTTTTCACTTCTTAGACGTCTGAAAGGCCTTACCAGTATTTCATATGAAGATCTATTTATATTTAGACACGAATGTTTATTTATCAGTATAATAATTTCCTTGTGTATATTTATACTAGTTCCGATGTAAAATTGCTAAAGAGAGGTATACAAAAGTCGCATATATGTCTATATTTTTGTAACTGACCTTGTATCCCTTTTATTACTATGTTGCTAAACGGAATTTGATTTTAAAGAAATCACTTTTCAGACAAAAATTCATTTTAAAATACTCCTAAATCCGTAGATATTCGAGTATGTGCAACACTTAAAACAACATTTATCAGTAGAATCTACCATAAAAGAACGTGTTTGGTTTCGATGTATGGTAAGACAACGTCATATATCCTGTATAGTTATTTTTAGCAAACCTGGAAAATATCATGCATGCATATATAACCATAAAGTTTTTTCTCTGTAAACACTATACGTGTTATCACTAAAATGTTTCTTGTTTATTAGACGTTGCAATTACGTAAATACATGATATGTTATAATACACTCAAAGGACACGTCTTTCCATAATAGCAAAGGTAAAGGATTCCAAGGGATTGGAACCCAGGGCTCCTCACTATCAAGGTCCACACTCTATAAGGTTAGCCATAAAGGGGGTGTTCCACTATGGAGATCTTGTCCCCAATTCGTATACGATCCCACATTTTTGCCTTTGGGAAGGTCGATCTTTTTAATCAGATTGATCTTAAAGCCATTGCAAATTACAATCTGGATGATTGTGTACAGAAACTTTGGTATATTTCCCGAGTACTTCCAGATTGGATGTATTCGGGAGACCATCGAGAGCAGTTTACGACAATAATAAAGTGCTTGAATTTATCATAAACTGCCCCTCATCCATATCAGATCCTACAATCCGAATAACACATCTTAAATCCCATCTTACATTTTGTAAAGTCATCCTTTTTATCTTACAGCAATCTTAAACTTATCTTAACATTCGCAAAGCAATCTCTTCCATCGTAAGTTGATTCTTAAAGATTTGTAAACCAATTGGATGGATCAGGAGACCATAGTAAACTTTTCAGCAACCTATCAACAAGACTTCTTGAAGCATCCATTAGAAAGCTACCAGGAATATATTGGGAATCTGTCTTAAACTACACCCATGGATTGTGAAAGTTTTTATTTATTTATTTTTTTTTCAAATTGGGAATTAGGTTAACGATCTGATCACAATAATGGAACAGCCCCATAAGGGAAATTCCTACTGATCAAGCCAGTAGTAGTGATTTTTATGACTTCTTGGGTTTGGTCACAGTTAGATCACATCTGTATATTTGAGCCCCTTAGGCACCAGGCAAGCACACTGGAAAGGGTACTGCGATAACCTTGGCAAATGAATGAGAATCAATGCAATTTTAAAACTCACTAATGTTTGTTAGAGACACCAAACTGGAGTAACTTGATTAAAAAGATCCATGGCCCGTATTCACAAAAAAGAGATCAAGCTCAAGTTGAGCCACAAAATCAGCTCAAGTTTACAGTTGTTTATACTAAACTTGAGCTAATTTTTGGCTCAACTTGATCTTGGTCCCTTTTGTGAATATGGGCCCGGATTTCTCTGATGCTAATTTGAGTATACTGAAACGAAAAATCGACAAAGCATGTTTATAATGAGAATACCACACAAACAGGTAAAACTGCCTGGTAGTGTTCATACAAATACCATTGAAATACCCAACCAATTCGCTTGAGGGTAGGCGAGAAATGAAGTGTGATGGATTCTCTTGCCATAAACTAAGAAGAAGGTGTGGCAATTTGAGGATTAGGAATTAGATGAGGAAGATCATCCAGAGAATTCGAAAAAGAAATGAGTGTGCACATTGGTGACCGCTCCGGTGAAGGACTTACAACATCAAATTATGTGCCACCCACTGTTGGGAATTGCCATGGTGAACTTTCAAAGGCGAAGAAGAATGACCACAATAGTCTTGGACAGCAGGGTTCCTTTGTGGTGTATGTGTGTGTGTGTTTGTGTGGGTTGGGGGATGATGAAGAGGTTTCCAGAAAGAAGTTTCCCCATGAACTTCAAAGCATTTTCTATTCGTTGATATTCAGCTTTTTAAAAAATCCCCATTGTCTGACTCGGGTGTTAGAAAGATTAGCTAGGGGCCACGGTGGCAGAGTGGTAACACTCTCGCCTCCCACCTCTGAGGCCGGAGATCGATTCCCGTCATGGCCTTAAGTGGGAAAGCTGGTAGTTGCTTGCCGTTGGTCGTCAGTTTACAGTACACAACCCTAGCGAACGGATTAGCGAATTCCGGTGACAGTTTTCAACATCAGGTTGTTGTCACAGTGAAGTGGCAAATAATGAAGAGAACTGAAGACAAATGAAGAACAATCACAAATCCACCAAGAATACTGGGGAATTCGTCACTCTGGGACCTGGGTTTTAAATAAATTTCACAAAGAGTGACTAAGCAAAGAATCTGTTTATCACATAACCACAGTGGTTTTCTATGCCACGATATCCTTTCTTTCTAATCAGACTATTTTTACCGGTGATAAATGCCTTCACACATATCATTATCTCGGCAAACTGTTTTTCAGAGGTAAAAACTTGTAACTACATAAAAGTGTCCAAAAAACTAATATAGTGAGGTGTTCTCTATATTTCTTCCGTTTTTTTCAGACATTTAAAAAATTTGAAGTTTCTTTCCACAAAAGTTAAGCTCACTCCCACGCAGGTGTACTTAAATTTGAGGTCAAGGCTCGAGCAAAGCTGAAAATTATCTGATTGGTGAAATCTATTAAGTCTAAGACCATAGACTCAGTTTAATTGCAAGACAAATATCTTAACTTTAACACGGAGTCTTTAACTTTAAGTCTTTACATCTAAGTCTTATCTAAGTGGATAAGATAGTTTGATACACTGTATATTTTATGAACATCAAAACCCCTACTTTTGAAGACACTCAGAATATGTTAAGTTTCTGTTGCAGCTCATAGTTTGAGATATAACATTAATTACTTTTGCATAGCCTGGTCTAGGACCTCTACCATTGATTTGTGAGATTAACACGCGTGTTAATGCATATGTTAACATTACATAATAATATAGACTTGCTCCAAGTCTTTGTATTTGTATCCATCAGTAACCTGAATAGTTAAATTTAAATTGGAAACTTACAGGAGTTCATTATACCACTAGCATTCTGGAGTTAGGGGGATAGTCTCTGAAAAAACAAAGACTTGTGCCACCCATTTAGCTTCAACTGTAATGAGGACACATTTATGCAGATTGTATGCACAACAGTATGGAGAAATCTCCAACATATTTACATACTGTTATTTATATGATGGGGGTTTTCCCTCTTGAAAGCATGCTGCCACAGCTGTCATGCTGGGTTTCTAACTGTGGATGGCTGTTATTCATAGTATTGTAGAACACAAATACAGACAACACTTGGAAGCCTTTTATGTATATACTTGTTGAGAGTTTACTTTGATAACATCAGAGTGAAAAGTATGTAAATGAATTAAATAGGTGTAAAGGTTGTTGCACATTTGCGCGGCGCGGTGCGGCGCGGTACGATTTTTACTACATGCTGAGTAGGTGAATTTTCTTTACTTTGCACATTTGGGCGATTTTTCCCAGCGGTTTTCAGTAAATTTAAAAAAAAATTAAACTACAGCAAAGTGGCTACAATAGTTAAACTAATCACATATAATTAAACATCTAATACCCCACAGTACATTTCCACACCTGTCATACCCTTACATGCAATTTAATCCCTTCACAATGAAGAGCCTTGTACTTGACCAGTGTCCTTTTTATAATACTGGTGATTACACCCCCTTTCAATTAAATTCTGGCTGTGCTTTGTTTATATATATTGCCACACACCTAACTTGACATCCCTTCCTCCATTTAAGTACTTAATCTATCTACAAACAAGACCCTTGGCCAGTGTGTCCCTTCTAGAATTACTGTTAATTGCAATCTTCATTAAATTAAACCCTTTCCTGTGTCTATATTGACACACATCATATTTTGTGATCTATCTGCCAGCAGCTAATCCCTTCACAATGAGCCTGTGTGCTTGCATTTTGTTTTCCAATTAATATATTTGTGTAGAATTCTGTGATACACTACAATTTTAAATATGTGGAAAATCCTAATATCCATGAAAACTTGGGTAAAACAGAGAAAAAACCGCGCGGTTTTTTTAAAAAATAGAAAATTTTCTAAATAGAAAAATCCGCGCCGCACCGCTAGCTGCCGCGCCGCACATATGTACAAGTAGTGAACTACTGCCATTATTTCTATTTTATTTAGCCGCGCCGCACCGCGCCGCGCTAGTGTGCAATGGGCTTAATAGTTTCCCAGAGTATTTGTATGAATATTGCCTTGTTTTAGTTTTGAGATTCTAAATTCCCATGGTTTTGAACATATTGTAAAAATTGGTAAAAGTCCCTAAGAGGGCTGTTCCATATTGGCGATCCAAATGTATACCTTGTTTCTAGTTAATTGGAAAAATTTAAATTGTTCATGATCCATGGATAAAGAGGCTTGATTTTACATTAGCTTTTCAAATGAGATTTTAGGGGCTCGGTGGTGAAGCGTTTAGCGTTCTCGCCTCTAACCTCTGAGGTGGCCAGTTCAAATCTCGGGCCGGGTGCTTCATGTTGGAAAGTTGGTAGTTACTTGCCGATGCCCGGTGGTTTACAGTGCAATATGCACTGGTTTCCTCCACCTGTATACTACCCGTCGCAATATGACCCTGGCTGTTGAATGTGACGTAAAACAACAAATAAATAAATCTAAAATCAAGTGACATTTTGATTGGTATTAAAAAACTTTTGATTGGTTCTTAAATCTCCTTGAATCACATATGAACCTTATGAAAGCCTCGCCAATACCAGTGTAGGATGGAAAAGATTGATATACAAACTTTATAAAGCTAGCTTAGAATTGTGTTCCTAAATGTAAGTTATGCTAATGATTATAGAGGATCACAGAAAACTTTTGACAAATTTAAACAGTATGAATTTATCAGGGTCACAAACGATTCATCTCTACCTGAAGTTTAACCCTTGGTTCCAGGCCAGTGCTGAAGGCTCTCAAATGTTATGATCATTGTTATGGACGTCAAAATGAAAAGTTTGACTTCCGGCCCATCCCTTCCAGATAGACTATCTTCAGGACTTGAAATATATCACAGAGGGGGATCAGCATAGTGGAATAGCCATATTAGACAGTAAATTCCATTTGAAAGATTATCAACAAAACATAATGTAAAGTGTGCTTGATGGAAAATATGTTTTTTGTGGTGTATGGAAAAATGTATCCCGGACAATATCTCATGGAAAAAATGCCTCCTGCATATTTTGTATCTATGAAAAAATGTCTCCTAAGAAATACTAACAAGTAATATAGCTAGACCAAGAACGCATCTGTGGCCAGATGTAAGGACAACTAACATGGTTTTGAAGATGAACTGCATTTTTCAAGATGGCAGCCAGAATAAGAAAATTCTAAATTATTCACAGACATTAAAGGAGTAGTCCTTGTTATCTAGTGGGGCCAAAGTCACTCTATCTGTTATAGTTTTCAAGATAAAAGTTTCCATTTCCATCAAAATTCAAGAATGCGACTAAAATTTGGAGAAGTCATAATTTTTTTAGAGGTCCTAAAGGAGTAGTGTACTATAGTGATGGGAATCGCCTCCAAGTTGCATGGTCGACTAATCGTCCATTTTTCTGAGTGATAATCGAGCCATAATCGAATCCAATGTTGGCTATAGCATGAAACACATTCTTGGATGAAGTATATGTTGATGCGGTAGGAATAACGGTGTTCTGATGTTTAGAATCTACTGAAAACGTTCACTTCCTGTAAATATGGCGGCAGATATAAACAAACCCAAATTTTATGACAAATCTGTCAAATTATTGAGGAAACTGCCTAAAAATTTGTGAAAAAGCGTGGATATGTATAAACATAACTAAATATTATGAAATCTTCAGTGATAATGATGAATCGATCTGCACTACTTCTGGATCGATCATCGCTACTACAGTGAATTTCGACCAACCATTCGATGTCTGTAGACATTTGTTCTACCACTAGTGTACTAAGTACTAATGCAGTGCAACCATTCCTAAAATCACTCATATATTATGGTTTTGGAAATAGACAACTTTTTCCATTTAGTTTCAAGAAAAGTTACCCTTTAAACTATACCTATGACAAGATCTAAACTGAATGATGCTGATGTTATTAGACATTATTTGTACACATTTAGTATGTTTAGCCATGGTGGTGTAGTGGTAACACACTCACCTCCCACCTCTGAGGTTGGCGGTTCAAACCACAGACCTTATGTGGGAAAGTTGGTTATTGCTTACCGATGATTGGCAGTTTACAGTACCGAACCTTGACCAACTGTATGCATTGGTTTCCTCTGCCCACAAAACTACCCATCATGTCCTGTACAGTGTTGAAAGCAACATAAAATCCAAATAAATAAAGTATGGTTTTTTTTTCAATTCCAAAGATGGGGTTTATTCACCTCATCCCACTATGATATTTTTGCATAGAAAAAAAAATTGTTTATAATTTTTTTTTTTACAGCATTTTTTCTGGAATACAACATATGCAGGATTTATTCTTTTGAGGAGGTATGGTTTCAGGAGGTATTCTTTCTGGGAGATCTTTTACCAGTAGGCATTTTCCCTTGATTTGTTTTTTCCTCAACAACTAGATCTAGAAAATTGATAATATACCTTCAGACCCCAACTGTAATGAAATATGCTGAAACAAATTCATTTATAGAAAGACTACAAAATAGTGACAATTATTATAACCTATTTATAAGGTATTGACAGAAGAAAATTTTATGAAACTTTATAAAAAAAGGTTTCGAGCTGCATATCCTGGGGAGAGAAGTGAAATGTGAAAGAAATTATTCAAAAGAAAAACAACTACAATTTTAGACTACAAACATAAAAAATACTGAACACCTCAATTCCCCTTTTATTTGGACATACATGATACTGAATCACACATGATATATATCATATATATACTGATAAGCAGCACATTCTCTTGAAAGTGCATTTTAACTACACTGTACATGGAAATGAGAGGTCCCACAGAGCTCATGGAGATTGTATTTTTACACATACCAGTATTTTAGAGAACACGTCTGTTGGATTAAATATAGAATTATGCTATGGATATAAGAGTGGGGCTTTTTTATTGGCTTAAAAAGTGCACAGGAATTCCTGAGTTCTTTAGTTATTTTTTTTAACACTAGGCGGACAGTCACTTCCTGAAGTGAGTGAGAAAAGTCCTTTTGTCAGGGCTGACTGTTTCTTCAAAAGTCATACAGTACTCATATATTTCACAAAAGACAAAAGGACTTGGTGAAAGTCTAATAATAATAGGGAAACTTACACAAATGAAGATAATATTATACGAGTGCATAGCACAAGTATTATTGTTATTAAATGAACCAACATAAATGTCACTTGCATTCTTTTATGTAGCTGACTGATAGATGAAATAAGTGAAATAGATTTTCCATTCCTACACTGAAGTTCCCATATCAGCTTAGACTTGCTCCAAGTCTTTATATTGGTATCCATCAGCAACCTGAAAAGTTAAATTTAAATTGGAAACTTACAGGAGTTCATCATACCACAAGCATGCTGGAGGAATGGGGATAGTCTCTGAAAATAACTTTTGTCAGGGCTGGCCGTTTCCTCAAAAGTCATACAGTACCATATATTTCACAAAGGACAAAAGGACTTGGTGAAAGTCTAACATCAGCTCAGATTTGAGGATAATTCCAGAGCTCTTTATCTGATCCCAGAGCAATAAAAACTGGTACTTGTGTGTAGGAGTATTTACATAAAATAATACTTGAAAAGTATACCACAAGGAGAGTACTCAGAGAGTGCAGTTTTCCGCCAAGTGAATGGGGAAAATCCAGATTGCTTTTCTTGTATCCAAACGGTGAACCAAATCACTTTCAAAATTTCAAAATCTTCTGAGTCTCTTTCATGAAGTTCCAACCAGTAATGTTTGCGTAATCCTGTTAAAAAACAAGTAGACAAACGGAATAACCCGCATGAAAATTATACTTTATTGGCTCATATAATAAAGGCAAAAACTAAAGTAGAACATAACAATAGTAATCAGTTTTAGAAGTGACATAACAATAGAAGCCAAAATCATCCTGTATTTAAATGGACCGACAACTTTTATCATCTCGAATGTAAAACTTTCAGTTTCTTTATTACACAAGGAATTTTTGTAACGAGTGTTGTTAGCACGGGTATTATGTTGCTTATCTTCATGAATGATATATTTTTCATATGTTATATCTAATGAGGAATGTTTTATTTCCCCTACCCACCATTTTGCTTTAATAGTAAGTGGAAAAGCCATATATTTTCTACCAGAACAGGAAACAAGTTAGTCCTGAAATGTAACCATAATTACACAGAGCATTAAACTTAAAATAATTAAATATGTCTCAGTCTGTATATCATGATTGATCAGCCCCCAGAAAGTCCCACATAATAAGGAATAAAACACCAATTGAGTTTAAAAAAAATTTATTTCTACTTCTTTTGACATGTGTACATTTATCTATTGTTTAACAATGCAATATCTCTAAATTTCTGATCACAATTGAGTTGAGAGTTTAAACGAATCTATATGGTAAACATCTAAATAAGATCGAAATAAGGTTGACAAATATCAAGCACATGGTTGGTCAGATACTGTGTTTGGTGGATAACAAAATAAGTTATTAAAACATTAATAAACTCTTTAACAAAGCCGAAAGGTGTTTCGGTCTACTTGCACGAGCTGCAAAGCCATCAGAGACAGCAGTAGTGCACTGAAGAGGTTACCAACCCCAGTACTAACATAGCGCACTGCTGCTTAACTTCAGTGAAGAGACAGATACTCATCAAAGTACGCCACAATCCATGAAAGTCCAGAGACAAAAAAAAAGTTATTTATTGCTGCATACAGTCATCCCAGACTAGAGGTACATGCATAAAGTAGTGTGTTTTGAGAGGCAAGCCATTGTTATCTTAGACTTGCAGCCAAACTTAAATATCCTAAGGGGAACTAGGGTCAGTCTTTACATGGGTTGGATCTCAAGTTTGCCTCTAGTATATACATTTGCTCGTGAGAAAATAAGTTGTCAGCACCATATGATCTCGTACTATATCTATTAATACTTTGTTCTGATCTCCTTGCCTCAATTTCGTACCATATCTTTTACAGATATACACACACACTATATTTGATATTCATAAAGCACTCGCACATGTCAGGAGATGTAGGTTCACCAGGCTGTCTTAGTAATGTGTAAAAGCCAGCATACATATAAGAGTGCATTATATAAACTGAAACTTTGTTATCCAAACGGAAAGTTTTTCCTCCTAGAAATAAAGAAACTGAGGCCTTAAGGAAGGCTAGGCCACTTACTATGTGGTGCTCATTACTTGTTACCTCGTGATCACAGCTAGCAGATATTGTGATCAACGTGCCGACGAGTAACTCACCAGATTTTCTCATGCACACCATTATCAAAACTTGGCACGGCTATATGATGTAAAACTGGACTGACATCAATGATTATTGGCCTGACACAACCATTATTGCATGAGGCTGTTTACATAGCTAAAGAACTGTGTCAGTGCTGATATTACCTCTCGTGAGTAGGGAACCTCCCAAAGCTTTCCAGGTTGTGACCTTCACCTATGATGACTTAGACTTGCTCCAAGTCTTTGTATTTCTTATTCCACCAAATCTGACATGCATGGAATCAATGTGAATCCACCAGATGGGTGGGTATTCTTACTGTCTGATGAAATGCAAAGACTTTTGTCAGCACCAAACTATGGAAAAAAGTCATTCAGTCCTCATATAATACCTAAGACAAAAGGACGGGAGGAAAGTCTAATTATGACTGTAAACATGCACAATATGTGTATTTTGGTTATGACAATTTCATACATGTGTAAACATACAGGTGGTGAATCATAGCAAAGAAGGCCTTCTTCTGTCCATTAGTAGGCACGACCTCACTAGTGGTAAATATCACCTCAAAGAATGCACCATCAATCAGAGCAATAATTGATGTGATAGGGCAATAATCATTGATGAAAGCCCATTTTAGCAGTACATAGGACGAGGAAATACAAATGCGACTAGAGGCAATTGTATATTTGCAAAATAATGTGAAAAGCTGTGGGCGGATTTTGATGAAAATTTTCGGAAATGGTAATAATGATGGCATGAAGAAGATATGATTAAATTCTCGTGTTGAATCGGATTTTGTTACAAGAATATTTAAAGGATATATAGCATTGTTACATTAAAGAGCCTGTAGCACCCTCAACACAACACAACCAGTTGAAAAACCACATAAACAGAGCACCTACATACAACATTTTGAAAACTGCCATGTTATAAGGGAAATATTTCACTTTTTATGCAGCTCCCTCCCCACAGCTTTCAAACATAAACAGCCATGTTAGCAGAATGCTGTGGCGTATGAGAATGGATTGCTTTCTCATGGCCACTGTATATCCTAGTAATATTGCACTATAAACTGTACAGTAAAATTTTTGTCTGGTGCACACAAATTGTTTTAATTTACATAAATAGTTATTCTACTTGAGTAAATGGCCAATAATTACTCAAAGATAGTATTTCATGCACATTTTATAAAATGGAAACCCATCTACAGGAAAAAATACAAATACAAGTACACAATAAAAGTTTTGTTTATAGTTTGTGTTTCTTGAAAAAATAGTGGCAATGGACATGAAATATTCCAGGAGTAACTTAATATTAATTTATCAAATAATACTTACATTAAAGTATGTATATAGCTTTTCATTTGACATTCCACTCAAATATAGTCAAATATAACATGTTTCAATATTTTATTATGTTTATATTTTGTAAACAATTGTTATTAAATGCTGTAATTACAAGAATGTCAACTTCTATGAGTTTCATCATGCACACATTTGTATATCACATAAAAATGTTATGACAGAACTTCAATTCTTATGGCAGAATTTGAAATTCTTTTGACAGAATTTCCAATCTTTGTATTGCAGTGGTTAAGAAGAATATCAAGTTCGGTCAGCAGAATTAAGACAGAATTCATAATTCTGTTGATAAAACTTAAATTTACAGTATTCAAAAACATTTTGTCCACATGCATTATGAATAAGATTAATTCAGAATTTAAATTATGACAGAATAATCCTCAGCAAAATCAAATTGGAGGTCCAGATTTTAGTTTACTTTAAAGAATTATAATTATCCCATCTTTTTTGTTTATCTAATACTACTTTTCTTTTTGTCAAGTCAATTATGGTAGTTCAGCTAAAACTTACCTAGCCATGGTTTGAATTTTGATGTCAGAATTTCTCATGTTTCTGGTATAATATACACAAGTTTTATGAGCAAATAGAGTTTTAAAACTTTACATGTAAAACCAGCAAAGTCAAACTTTAAAGTGATGTTTCATAAAAACCTAAGAGATAAAAATTCTATGTAAATTGCAAGGATTATTTATAAGAGTATATTTTGTTTATTTATTTTTTTTATTATAAATAGCAATGGTGCCATTTAAGTAATTATTATTATGCTAAACATTAAGGAAAGAAATTATATTGAGTAAAACAATACAATTTTAAAAATTGCCATATACAAACCCAGGTTTCAAATCATTAGCCCTAATGACTTGGTATGTGGATAGAATCCAAATAATCTTGTTAACTTTGAAATGAATTTATATTACATTCAGTATTTTGTAATCTAAATATTATTGACATAAGAACCATTGATATTATTTATATTCATATCTTCATTTTCTTTATTTTCACTAGTACCAACTTCTGAATCTGTGCATGATTAATGTATACAATTTTCAACACCAGGAGACATAATTAGATTTTAAACATGAGGAAATAAGTACAAGAATACTGTAGTCTTTATAGTGTGTTTTTGTGCAAGTGGAAATCTCTGCCATTGTGTGACGTACTACACACAAGTTTTGGACTGCTGGCCTTGAGTGTTTTTCTTCCAAGAGGGAGGGAAATTTGAGTGATAAAAGTTAAAATAGTGGCATAAACATTGGTGTGGTGCAACTGGGAGAAGTGTAAATGTCTTTGTGTGGTTATGTACTTTATATACAACTAAAAAAAATGGTATGTTAAATTTGGTGCTACAGGCTCTTTAAGTATAGATAGCCTTTAAAAACATGGTCAAAACCTGTTTAAAGATTCTTAATAGTTTTCTATACACAAAAATATGTGAGAACATTTGATCATACATATACATATGCACCTTCTTAAAGTTTTACTGTAGAAAGTCAACAATCACTGAAAATGGTATAAGCAAATTAACATGGTGCAAAAAGTACCCACGGAAAAAAAACTCCCACGGATCTTAGATGAAAGCATTGTCAGTTGGCTTTTTCTCTTTTCATGGTTTTAAAATGGAGAAAATGAATAGGTAATTGTAATTGTTGCTGTAAGGTAGCCTTGCTGAAGGCTCAAGTTTCTTTGCAGAAAGTTTTCTGTTCAGATAATGGAGTTTTAGTTTCTATAACATACTCATACACATACTGACTATACAGCTGTCGGATGCAGTTCTTTCTCTTAACATGTATGGGTGCTTTATGAATACCAAATATTTGTGTGTATGTTTCAAAAGACATCATGCATATTTGAGCCGTAAGCAAGGCTAGCTGTAAGGTAATGCAATGAATACTTTTATAGCACTAAATCCAGTGTATGAAGCTTTTGCTGGAAACCCTTCCAGGTTCACCGGACTTGCAACTAAAAAATGTAACAGGTTCATGGCAAAAGTTGCAAGTCCGTATAACAATGACAATGAAATAAATAATAATTTTCAAGTTTGACCAAGTGGCAAATGCTAAAGAATGAGTGGTTTAATTTTATTTACCATAGAAAAACTGTAGTGGTGGCCCTAATAATTTTGACGATTGAAAAAAGATATTATTGAACAGTTATTTTTAAAGTTACAGGACATATGGACCTGTAACTCTAGAAAGATATAGGTCAGTCAGAAAAGGTGTCAGTTCCATACAGAGAGACTCTGTGATTGCTTCGGGTTTTTTTTTATTTGGGGTTTTACGTCGCTTTCAACACTGTACAGGTCATATCACGACGGGTAGTTGGAAGGGCAGAGGAAACCAGTACATAGATTTCGCTAGGGTTCTGTACTGTAAACTCCCGACCAACGGCAAGCAACTACCAGCTTTCCCACATAAGGCCTTGACGGGGATCAAACCCCGGCCTCAGAGGTGGGAGGCGAGAATGTTACCACTCTGCCACCGTGGCCCCTGTGTGATTGCTTCAAGAAGTCTGACAGATTTGCAATAGTTTCCCAATCCAACCGATTGGTTTACGAGCCTAATGGATTGACTTAAGATGGACAAGATTTCTTTAAGATCATTGTAGAATCAGAAAGATGACTTAACGAGCAGAAAGATAGGTTTAAGTCGGCTTTAAGATGATAAACATCAGATTAGGATGAGGAGTCGTTTGGAATAATTTCAAACAGTCTATATTGTTGTAAACTAGCCAGTAAACATTAGCAACGTTTTAAAATGGTTTACATTATTAAAACACGTTTAAAAACCTATTCAAATTATATCTTATGGTTTTCTTAACGTTTCCAAGTAAGCATTTAGGATGTAATGTTAAAAAAAACGCTTTATAAACATTCTCCATACAAAGGTTTTTACTGAAAACATTTATTAAGCGTTTATAAAATAGCGCAAGAAACTATATAGGTTTGACTAGTAATACTAGTTTTTTCAAACGTTTAAAAATAGCTGAAGCAATGGAGGTTATGCTGGAAACGTTTCTAAATGTTTGTGCTGAAAATGTTTTACAAACATTGAATGGCAATTGGTTTTTCATACCCATCGTTTTAAAGTATTTTTAAAATGACCCCATTATTATTGAGACATTATTATGTTCATTTGCAGCGTTTTTTAACGTTTATCATTAAACGTTTGATAAATGGAATATATAAAAGGTTTCGGAAATATTCTATTCAGTCCTACATACAAGTGACCCCTGAATTTCTTGCCTTTCAACCACACCACAAATTTGGTTTTCTTCACCTTAACTTAAAAATCTAAAAGACTGGGATAGGATTTAAGTTGAAAAATATGTGGCTCTAAGAGAAGACACAAACCACAGAAAGGTTGTAAAAACAAACATGCAGGGAGGAGATCCTCATATATGATGAAGAGAACTTGTTCACATTCTAATGCAGTGAGGGTTTGTGAGCATTTGAAATGTAGCATTAGAATTCCTATCACTTTTAATTTGTTTCCCTCTATAGCCCATTGCACACTAGTGCGGCGCAGTTAAATAACATAGAAATGAAGGAAATAGTTCACTGCTTATACATATGTACAGTGCAGTAGCTAGCAGTGCGGTGCTGATTTTTCTATTTAGAAAATTTTCTATTTTAAAAAAAAAATGCGTGGCTTTTTTCTGTTTTGCCCAAGTTTAGATATTTGGATTTCCCACATGTTAAAAGTGGTAGTATATCACACGACTATACAGAAATATATTAATTACAAAACAAAATGCAAAACAGACAGGCTCATTGTGAAGGGATTAACAACTGGGAGACAGATGATAAAATGTGATGTGTGTCCAATAGACACATAAACAGGTTTAACTGAATGAGGATTGCAATTACCAGTTATTCTAAAAGGGACACACAGGATGAGGGTCTTGTTTGTAGATGGATTAAGTTCTTATAATGGAGAAAGGGATGCCAGGTTGGGTGTGTGACAACATATGTAGACATAACACAACCAGAAGTTAATTAATTGAAAGGGGTGTAATCACCAGTATTTTTAAGTGTGGGGTCTTAGATGTTTAATTATATGTCATTGAATTAACCATTCTAGGCACTTTAACTGTAATTTACAAATATTTCGTCAATTTACTGGAAAAAATGCTGGGAAAAGTGACCCAAATGTGAAAGGTAAAGAAAATTCCCCTGCTTAGCATGTAGTATAAATCGTACCGCGCCACACTGCATCGCATATATGTACAAGAGCCTTAAGTGTTTCAAACTATTTATCTGGGTAATAATATCAGATAAATTTTGCATTAAAATGTGTTGTGTTAATGTTTTAAAAAGTAGGTATACAAATATAAAATATATTACTTAACATACATTATTGCACAGAGGATAAAGTTATCAATTTTGAATTTTAAAGCCTAAGTAAACCCTCAAAACACAGAGAGACATTTAGAATACAGTATGTATAATCTTGTATTTGTTAATCTGATCCCCAGGGTAGAGATGCATTTAAATTTTCTGGCCTGTTTTGGTAAAGTTTAGCATTTTTCAACCATGAGTTGCTGATTTTAAAGTTTGAATCACCATCTGGGCAGTCCATGAATATGGAACCAGGCCTTAACTGTCAATACAAACTCAGCTGGCTCCTACAATATCCAGTGTTATATTAAGTGGTGGTTCCATATTACCAACTATGGTCCTACTATGCAAAATTTTAAGTCAGGACCAAAGTGTCTCTGCTCATATATGTCACGAAGTAATTTCATGGATGGCAGCAAAATTTGGGAGAATATAAAACATGTTAGATATTTTTGGGGCAAAAATTGGTGACTTTGAGACCCCCAAAAGTCAGGGTTTAGAGCCCAACTTATGTTGATGCCATTAAATCAAATTGCAATGTTTAGGACCCACTCCATTCAGATCTTACCACCAATAAGTCTAATTGTATTGTTCTTACAATCAACTATATTCAAAATCATACAGGTTACAGACTTATTGGCCCAAGTTTTGACGAAAATGATTACATGGAATGGCCATGTGCTTGTCATCCCCTATCACTTTTATTGCTGACTGGCATAATTAACTAATACTAAGGTAGCTCTTTATGGCAACTGGATTGTATATGTGGTCCCCAATTGGAAACATTGAGATTGGTTGAGATCCACAGAAGAAGAGGGGGTGAAAAATAACAGTTTCTGAGAAATGCTACAACTTGTAATTAAAAGCTTCTCATTGATTCCGGAAAACCATTTCTGATTGGTTCTCAAAATTTTCCAACTTGGATACGAACATTACAAAAGTCTATAGATGATTATAGCAATTGACTTCAAATGAATCGAAAGAATGGCTTTAAGAATGTTAAGCTGGCTTTCAGATTGAATTCCTGAATGGTACATCTGATAAGGGTCATTGTAGTTTATGAAAAATTCAGACAGATTGAATTTATCGAGAAGATATGCTATTCACTCCTGAATGCTTCTAAAGTTTGACAGTCAGTCCCAGGCCCTTCCTAAACAGCAAGATCATGATTTACTAACACCCCAAATAAAAAGAGTTCCTCCCAACACTCCTATTTGATGATTGTTTAAGATTGTAGCCCAATCAAGGGGGGACGTTCACCAAAGGGGAACATGGCCCTAAGTTTTTTATTTTCTAGTTTGATAATCCAAGAAAATTCAAAAAGCTTCAAAATTGTATCCAGTCAACATACTATGCACAAAAACATAGCTTTAAACACGTTCACAAAAAAAAATCCACAAAAGATTTCTGTAATATCCAGTATTATTCCACAGCTGATGTTGATAAAGCAGTTACTTGTATTCCTTTATAAAATCAGATAAAAGAGTGTATGCAATGTATATTGAGATTACCTTTCACTAGAATGACAACAGACCACAGTTTATTTGTTTTAGCTGGGATGTACTACTGCACACATGTAGTAAAAGCAGCAACTTAAGCCACTCTTACATAGAGGAGGGATAATTGTAAAAAAACATGCAGAGAGATTGTGGTTGCTCAAAACGAGCAGGTCTACCTTGCTTGTATGTAGGACTGTATTATAAGAATGGCTTTCATATCCATCATTTTTTTCTTGCTTTTGCCACACGTTCCTTTCAAACTTTCACAAAACCCTAAAATGTTTACTAGGCATGCCAATGGACTTAAGAATACAGCCAATCGGGAACACATCAGGAAGTACCGGAACTTCCATACATGATGTGTTTACAATGGCTTCAAGATTATTCCAGTTGTAAAGATTGACCTCCTGAACTGACAATTTACAGGCTCATAAACCTGATTGCATATAAAAATCTCCAGATTGAAAATCTCCGGATTGAAAATCCCTGGAAATCTGTAGACCCATAGAAAATACCCAGATGGGGCTTAGAAAATCCCCAGATCAAAAATTGCCAAAAAATACTATTCTCTATACAAACGTTTTTACTGAAAACATTTGTTTAAACATTTATGAAATAACTCAAGAAACTAGATTTGACTAGTTTTTCAAACATTTACAAATAGCTGAAGCAATGGACATAAACTTGGACAACATGTTAATTTCAAATCTAAACTCCAGTTCACTTCATTGGGCAGTGGGGTTTTATATGCAATGGTATATTCTATTAAGCTTCGTAACCTGGAAATATTTTCATGCTTATTATTTTCAACAAACTCCGATATCAGTTTTTAAACTGTAAGATATTTTTCAAAAAATATCTTAAACTTATATTTTTGCCTTAATTAATCTGGGGTACCATATTTCCATCCAGATTTACCGTATCTCCAATTACAAGAATGCCATGTTTATACCAATAGGAAAAATATAAATTGTTTGTAGAAATACAAGGGCCAAACCAAGTGGAAAGTGGAGTACTGGGTTCAAAGGTATCGATTAACGTTAGTCCACAACTTTAACTACATCAATGAATGTCATTTTAATGCTTTATATAAGAAATCCACGGATAGTTTTAAATGTTGAGAATGGAATTTTCAAGAGCTGTACTAAAGTCCATTTTTGACAAAGAATGGTGTGATATTTCATATTAGATTAACCACCACTTTCAGTTACACCTACATTATGTACACGTATAAACAAAATAAGTCCTACCTAAACTAGGGCTAGTGTAAGGTCCTTTCTTAGTCCACTATGATCTCCAAGAAGGAAGTTTTACTTCAAGTGGGAGTAAAAAAAAACAAACTGCACTCATTCATTGTCTCAAAAATACCTCCCACAAAGAAAAGACTTGCAAGCAAGTCTATACATTAATCTGAGTGGGGCATCACATAATAAGTAGTGGGGACAATATTATACATTGTCAGGATCACATAATAATTTGTGAACACTATGTTATAAATTATAGTACTCTGGGGATTACAAAGAAATGAGGGTGCTCACAAGGTCTTGTTATTATTCAATTAGCCAAGTGGGTAACACACTCGTCTAGGAAAACTGAGGATATGGGTTCAAACCCAGGTACAGGCAGATACATTGTGGTGGTTGGTCACTTAAAATGACGATACTTTGGTGTTGGGCCCTATCCTGAGTGGCAGGTTAAAGAATGTTGATACATGGTTGGGGGAAGTCAGTAACTTGAGATGTTTGGCTGTACTTGTACAATAGAGATTGGTCAAATAACGTTACGAGTCCTGTAGCACATAGAGATATTGCCGTGCGTATAAATTTATATACAATGCAATAACCACTGCTCATATGGTAATAACAACTTGTGCATAACATAAAATAGTGATATTGAGAAAGCACATGGTATAATACAAATCAGCATGTCCTAAAATGGACTCCATAATATTTCACATGAAAGTAGAAAAAATGATTTGATTTTTTACCCTACACCATTTGAAGGTATTGTTTTCAATCATACCGTCTGGCTAGGGCGGGCAAGCAGGAGTTTGTGTGGGCAGTGGAAAAATCTTGTGTCTCAAAAAGTTTATGGTGTAAGAAGTTGACACTTGGTAGGGAGATTGATTGGGAGGTGTTGATGTATGGAGTCATGGTGTGACCATGATGTGACCTGTAACCTTACTGTAGTGACCTTGACCTTTAAAATCTGGTCTGTGCTATATCTCGGAAGCCGTAAGGTATAGTTGATACTTATTAGTGACAAGGGTAGGGGTGCAGGTTTGAAATATAAAGATGTGACCTTTATTTTACCTTTGACCTTGCCAAAGTGACTTTAACCTTTAAAATATTTTCTGGCTTATACCTCCAAATCCGTAAGACCCCAGTTACACATGGCCGGATGTACCGCCGGATCGCGGCAGGTTACCAAATATGGAAAATTGTGAGTGGTTTACGGATGATATTTTTCATCCATGAACACATCCATACCATCTGTAATATCCTTGTGGCATCCGCCATGGATGTGAAGTGTCCGTGGGGACATTACGGAAAAATCAAACTGCTTGAATTTTCTGTAAAAGGTTTGCGGATCTGAGGTGTAATTAATATCCGTATCGGATCCATATGTAATCCGTAGGTCGTCCATAATGTTCTTACAGCACCCATACATTTCCTTGTGGCATCTGCAACATCCTTGACTCATCTGTGTCAATTAACAGTCGGAAAGTTTATACGGATATCCTCGGAGTGTGTTCAGAGGCTGTAGAGACGCCTCCGGAAGTTTACAGACATTGCCAGAAACCACCAGGATCAATAGGGATGGTCGTTGGAGAAGGTCACGGATATGAAATTTGCCTGCGGATATACACAGATATTCCCGGAGGTGTATGAGGACAATAGGGACGGGGTTTACGGATGATAAGGATGTCTCAAGGACAATAAGAATGGGGTTTATGGATAGATTTTTAGCTTCACACTGCACTCGGAAACTTACGGAATGATGCTTTCTCATGCATGAAATCCTATATAAGGGCCACTTGGCTTGGCTGTTTCTTCATACACTTTCTGCAATTTAATGTGAATACATCAATTTTTGGAACTTTACAGCTTATAATGTATATGTTTGAGGATATGTTTTGCTCGCATATAACTTCCAAAAGTATTTCAGACTTAATTTTTTTTTCCAAAATAGGGAGATTGGTGAATATTTCTGTAAAATGCCACCAAAGAAAAGAATCAAGAGGAGAGGTAGTCAGGAGACGGAGAGGATGTGTACACAGGTCCAGGCATGGAGTCCAGAGTTGGATTAGTTGACTTGTGTTCCAGAGACTCAGCATAGCCAGCAGGCAGCTGGGGTGGAGGAGGTGGTGGTGGGAGTTGAGGATCCTCTGCAGATGTCGGATACAGAACAGGGTGACATTGCACCTGAGACACAGCAGGATTCGGATTCAAGTGATGAGGACATTGCTGACACACAGGACACACAGGCTGCTGGAGGGACACACAAGGGCAAGGGCAAAGGCAAGTGCAAGGGCAAGTCAATGACAAGAGAGGGGCAACATCTATCAGAAGAGAAGGCTGACAAAAGAGTCAAGGAGGCCGCTGTTTTGTTCAGTGCTGACAATGAGCAGAAATTAGTGGACTTTTTGCATGACAATGAAATTCTCTACAACAAGCGTTTAAAGGACTACAAGGATAGGTCCAAGAGGGAGGCTGTTTGGGACAAGTTTTGTGAGGAGACCAACTTAGAAAAGATGCCTGCCAAAAGTGGTTCCAGATCCAGCACACACTCTTCGCAAAGGTCACTCACATAAAGTCGGTCCTGGGAGGATCACAGGTGACAGAGCGGCAGAAATGGACCAGAGACTTCCTGATGGACAACATCGTGCACCGTCTTAAAGGAAAAAGTGAATTCAGGGCTCCAAGCCGGTGCAGCAGCGAGCTCAGCATTCAGAAGGGAGACTGTGCACATGGAACCGTTCCAGGATACTTTTATTCCAGAATCCACATATGACCTAGCAGACATGTCGCACCTCGATACACATAGGCCTACTCCTAGATTGCATGGCATTAGAATGACTTCAATCTTAGCAGATTCTGACTTCCAATCAGCTCTTGTGGAATCCCAGATGGGGATAACCAAGTTGAAAGACATTGTGGCCAAGAAATTGACTGATGACAAGGCTGATAACCCACAACATGGCGTCTGGGACTTTCTAAAGGTGGAGGTGGTACAACTAACCGTGACTCCTATAACGAGTTTCAACAAGACACGTTTAACTTGTTGATGAGACTTAAATGGAGTGACAAGCAGAAAAATATCACCACGGAATGGGCAAGAGTACCACCGCGTACAGCCAGGCCTCAAACCAGTACCCATTGTCTCACACCCAGATGCAGGCCCCACAGCAGCAGATGCCACAGACATTTACACAAGTTCCACAAGGACAGCCACAGCAGCAGCATTTACAACATTCACAGCTGCACTTCCAACAGACATTTACACAGCCACATGCACCGGTGCAACAGAGTTCCTAAGCATGCTGTCAGAGTAGCCCATACGACCGCAGCAGCAGCAGTCTATGCAACAAACTGTCCAAGGTTCAGAGCAGTAGCACATGTAACAGGACAGCCAATAAACTGCACAACAGCAAACATCACACAGCACAAATTCCTCGCAGCTGTGGGTCATATCGCCACCAGTCACAGACACTAGGAGAGAGAGCAGCCCAATACCATTTACCAGCACACCAGCTAGAATCGGTTTCTCACCACCACCAAATCCACCCTCAGTTGGCAGCCCGTACTTCAACAACATACCGAACACATCACAAGATGCCAGCTTTGGGGCCATCCATACGCCTGAGTTCCAGCCAGTTGACGAAACATCCACCACCCCAATAGACCACCCAGCCGCAGGGGAGCAGTAGCCAGCCAAAGCCAGCTGATAACTCAGCGAAAGCTGATACTATTAAAAGGCTGTTTTAAGGGCTGCTAAATCTTCCCAAAACAATTATTTTAGCTATGCTGTTGCTACATATAAATCTAAAGGAACCCACCAACAAATGAAATAAAAATACATAACAAAATGGACAATAATGTTTGACAAAAATACACAATTAATACTTCAGTTTATCAACAAGTGTCCTTGTAAAACTACAGTAAAATAATATAGTACTCGAGGTAGCATATACATTTTAGTGTGCCATTGCAGTATTTAACTGAGACAGTCACTGTATTACAGTATTCACACAATTATTTATTTTACTTACATAAAGTCTAAATTTGGTCCATTTTGCCAAGGTATCTGCCCATCGGTAATGAAATAGTCCCTCAGAATATTCCTCTGTATCTTGGCTGCCTCCAGTGGGTTTTGGCCCTCATGTGGAATGTCATTGCCCTCCAGTGCTATTCGGGGCTGGCCATCTGCCCCAAAGTCGTCCTGTTGACCTGTGGGGTATCACATCCTCAGCAGGTTGTGGAGTACTAGGCAGGCCATGACCACCCTGGCCGCCACAGGAGGCTTCTGCTGTATCGGCCTCTGGAATATGCAAAGTGGGACGTTAGTATCCAGAAGGCATTCTCTACCACCCTTCTTCCCCGGCTGAGCCCGTAGTTAAACACCCTCTGGTTCAAGTCCATACCACATCTTGAGTAGGGCTCCATAAGCCAAAAGCTTGAGGGGAAAAGCATTGTACTCGAGGATAAAATAGCTCACATTTGGCCCATCATCATCAAGAGATTCGCTCTTTGGGAAGCCGATGGTGCCATCCTCTATTTTGTACCTCAAATCTGAGTGCCTGAAAACCCCAAAAAGAGAGGCCAAAAGGCATTCAAAATTACTCATTCCCCATGGTCAAATATTTTGCCTAACATCCCAGACACATACATGGCAATTGCTACATAATTAATATGCATATTAAAGCTGCAACACTGCTGTGAATATAAGGGATTATAGGGGATTCACTGGCAGGCAGATGCAATACTTCAGCAGCAAGCTGCAGTTGGTTTTATTAATACTTGTGGCTACCACCTATAAATATCCCAAGAGTAAAATTTCAAAACTTTCTACTTTAAATTACACTTTGGTATACTTTGAGATTCAGTATACAAGAACCAACAAATTCAATTGTTTGCTAAAGTAATAAGTATATATGTATGACAGTAGCCTTGATGAAGACTGAAATTTCTTTGTAATTAGAGAAAACTTTCAGTTCAGATAATGAAGTTTCAGTTTATATAACATACTCATATATACACTGATTTTACATTGACATAGTGTTAAGACAGAGACGTCTGTTGAGCTTATATTTCTTAATGCTTATATGTCCTTTATGAATACCAATTATGTGCACTTATTTGGAAAAAAGTTATGGTACAAATTTGAACCGTAGGCAAGGCTAGCATGATATTGAAATCCTCTTAAAAACCCTTATATTTACATCACCATTACTGTTTTGTGTACAGTGAAGTTAAGTAATGTGCAACTTGCCATGTGTTTGTTGGGATGTTTACTTTAGCATGATATCTGAAAGCCAGTGTCAACTTGGGACAGGCCCTGAACACATGTGGGTGGTCAAACCCACATCGAGGTAACGGCCTGTGGTTAGGTGCCAAACTTCCTAACCAACTAGGCCACTGAAAAACTTCCTAACCTTACTAGGCCAAAATATGTAGCATTTTACCAACTGTCTTTCAACTGGAGCTAACATTACATATTTGGTACTGTTGTTTCCTTGAGAAGTTGTGCAATAACTGCATCTTTCATTTAGGTCAATGTTGTGGCCTTCCCCACTGGATGCAAATGAAGGTTAACACCAACTGTCAAGGATTGATCCTTGGACCTGTTAAATGTTTTAACCTCCATACAAGGACAGACAATGCTGTATCCTTGTATGCCGACCTTTAAAAATTTCCATAACCTTAAGACTTGGTATAAAATGTCCCTGGTAAAATGTAATGGTAACTTGGAGGAAAGCTTTAGTAAAGTTGTCATTTATCCTTGGATCAACTCACATTGCTAAAATGTAGGGATTACTTGAAACATTTGTTAATATTTTGGTTTATGTTTACATGTAGTTGGAAATAAGTGTTAATGCTTGTATTTAAATTGAATTGTACTGTGAATCAATTTGATACAAATAAAATGAGAGAAAGTTACTTGCTTCTTTTGACTGTGACACAACTGGTCCTTAACTATTGAGAATTCCAGTGCTGGAGTAATTAGTCTCATTAGCGTTCACGAAGCTGAGGAGATTGACCCTATCACATATTACCAAAAGGTCATAGGTAAAATCCCACATTTGATTTTTGACGAAGCTTTTTTAGCACTAGTGGATCCAGTGGGGGTATTCAGGAGAGTCAACCGCACCTCACATGTTAGGTTTGGTAGTGAACTTTCTATGTGTATATGGCCTGTCCAAAGGAAGAATTTACTACATTTTGAGAAAGACATGAATTATATTCCGCATACCAGGCTGACCTGGCAATGTCTGAACTCTAGGAGAGTTTTCTAATTTTGTCTTTTTAGTGAGGCTCGCACTTCTAGAGATCACTTTTTTCTGTCTCTGGACTTGAAATGTGGCTTAGTGTGATGAGTGCCTGTCTCTCCACTGAAGTTAAGTGGCAAAGGGCTACGTTAGTACTGGCATGGGTGACTACTTGGGTGCACTACTTGTGTCTCTGATGGCTTTGTGGCTCACGCTTGTAGGCCGAAACCCCTTTAACTCTTGTTTTCTGTGTCTCCAGTTACGTCAGTTATTTGCCATAATATTATACGGTATCTACACAGTATATTTCTGTATCTTTTCTGTGGCATTTCTTTATCCAAAGTGACCATTTTGCCTCCCAAATTATTATTCTCTTCTGTAATGGACCATTGACACAGTTCATTGTGGTATAAATCAGCACACAGGAATAAGCAGTCTTTCCAAATAAATATTTGGAATTCTGGATGCATAATTGGAAATTCAAATATCTATTTGTAATTCTGAGTATCTATGTTGCATTCAAAATATGCTATTTGGAACCCGTATAACTTTTTGGAGTTCCAAATATCTATTTCAAATTTTGAACATGGCTAGTGGTTCCAGGCTTTTGTTGATTCCCCACGTTTATGGCCATATTTGGGCACATACATGTATATTAAGAGCACTGAATATGCTTATAAATATCTTTTATTGTCTGACGTCGGCTGAAGGCTGGGGTCTGGAGATTATGAGTTTCTGAGTGTGTCCATTTGTCACATTTTTTGCATGAACCTTTATATCTCATTCATTTATGAAGATATCTTCACAAAATTTGCAGATAATATTTATGGCTATAAAAATATGTTTACTAAAAGATTTTGGACTCATTTTGAAAAACAAAATGGTCGCCATGCATTACCGATTGTTTGAAAATCACTAAGATGTTCTAAAACTTAAAATATTGCAGCTAGCTTTATCAGATTTTCACAAAACATGAATGTCTGGGAAAACTTGTCTGGGAATACATTTAGTTTTGTTTAAATGGCTGCCATTTTACATCTGTAAGGTCATACAAGGCTTATCATACCTAAAAGGCCTTATTTCTTCCTTTTATTGGTTCAAGAGCTTTAACACATAGAAACAACCTTTCAGAATTCATGACCTGTGAATCTTTAAGCAAGTCTGGAATTTGACCTTTGACCCTTGCTTCAAGGTCAAGTAGAGTCATTATACTAAAGAAGCCTTATGTCTTCCTTATTCTTAGTTCTAGAACTTCGAAATGCGAAAAAACAAGCTACAGGAAATCATTGCCTGCAAATCTACTGCAATTGTAGAAGCTGACCTTGATCCCTCCTTCAAGATTACTTGGGGTCAACATAATAAAAAAGCCTAATATCTCCTTTAATGGTTCTAGAGCTTCAAAATGTGAAAGTTTTGCGATTTTTTTGCAAGTTTCAAATGTGGCCTTTGACCTTGTTCCCCGGTTCAAGGTGAAGTGGGGTCAATTTCAAGCAACCTATAGATAATTACAGTCTGCGAACCTTAGAGTGGAATTTGATCTTTGACACATATTTCAAGGTCAATCTTTGACCCTGCTTCAATGTTCTGTTGGGCTTTGAATCCTGTTTCATGGTCAGACTGCCTCCATTTTGAGTTTATACCCGGTGGGAGATAACTATCGCGGCAGTGGTCTTGTTACAGCTAAAACAAACCCCCCAGTAAGCATTTCTGAGTTTTCCAAATGTTTGAAAAGAGACGTTTGGCAAAGGTTAAAAATCGATGGGTATGATACCCATTTAATGATAACAGTTAGAACAGGTTGTATAATTACTTTGGCATTGCTCAGCAATATTAACCTAAATCAGAGTCTGTGGTCAAATGTAATATCTTTTTAGGTTGCAAATATTATTTTTATGCCTAAAATTGTAAGATGGTGGCTTATACATTGTGCCCCCATTCAATTCTTACTTTTAAGGATTGCATGTGGGACACTTCTAATTCTAATTGGACTTTTATAGCGCTTAATCTCGTCAATTCAAAGGGGACTCTAAGGCGCAACAAAACAAAAAGTCAACAATCTCAATGACCAGGGACAGAAAAGAGTTCGAGCACCACGGAGAACGCCAGGGGTAAGTAAGACTAAGGAGGGTATGCCTTGGTGTAAAGGTAGGTTTTGAGGCGTTTTCTGAAGGAGGCAAGAGAGGGGGACGCACGAATCTCATCAGGAAGAGCATTCCAAACAGTAGGAGCATCAAAAGCATAACTATAACCAAACTGTTTGACGGATTTATGGACTGAGGGTTGAAACTTGGGAATGACGAACAAATTTCCACCACTCTCACTGCGCCTGGTACTGTAGAAACTACTGTAGGAAGAGATCTATGGAGCAAAATATTTGGGAAAACCAGTGTGGAGAAACTTATAAACAAGAGTGGGAGTTTTAAAGACTGAGCAATGTTCAACAGGAAGCCAAGGCAGTTTCTTAAGAACAGGAGTTATACTAGTGTATCTGCTGGTATTTGATACAATTCTAGCTGCACTGTTTTGGATGCACTGTAATTTACGAAGATTGAACTTAGAAAGACTCCTGAAAAGTGAGTTACAGTAGTCCAGTCGACTGCTAACAATAGCATTGGCCACAAGTACAGAAGCATGAGTAAGAAACAATTGTTGATAACGTCGTCTAAAATCCCCTGTTATTGATCACCACCATAGATGTTTTCAGCAAAATTGTTTGTATAGAGAATGTTTATAAAAAAACCGACTTTTTATCTAATTACAATGTAAATGTTTACTTGGAAATGTTTGGTAACCCCCAAAATAGGGTTTAAATATGTTTTAAAAGCATTTTGTACATGTTTAAACCATCTTGAAACATTTTCACTGTTCACTGAACTGAGGTTAAACAAGGGCTTAATTTTGGCACCCTTATGTGATATACTTATAACAACCCCTAGGGGGCCAATAGGTATCTAAACTCTGCCTTTTTCTGATGGGAATGTTCCAAAGTTATTTTTAAATTTGATGAGCTGTGTTGCTTCTTTTATATAAGACACTGAAAATGCCAGATATGAGTCACTTTCATTTTAGACTTCATGCAGAACATATCCAAAGTTGCGATCCAATGATCAAAGTTCTTGACAAATTTGGAAATGTTGGTGGAACATTCCTACTTGGTTTACTCATATGTTATGTCCTGTGACCTAAGACTTCTGGAACTTGTTTCATTTGGTTCACAATCTCCATTTTATTGTAAGAACTCTATTTATTATCCACCGACACGACATATTTGCCCAAAATACGGGGAAATAAAGACTGGGAAGTATTTTTATCGCCCGCCTGCAGCCAAAGACCGTGGTTGGGAGATTATAAAACGCCTTCCGTACATGCTTGCATCCGTGAATCCGTCCGTGAGTCCGTCCGTCCATCCGTTCGTCACGTTTTTACATAAACCTTAATATCTCATTCATTTATAAAGATATTTTCACCAAATTTGCAGGGAATGTTTATGGCTATAAAAACCTGTCTGTGCAAAATTTTAGCCTCATTTTGAAAAACAAAATGGCCGCCATAGCTAATTGTTTGAAAATCATAAAGGTGCTCTAAATCTTGAAATATTCCAGCTAGTTTCATCAAATTTGCACAAAAGCTATATGACTAGAAAAGCTAGCCTGATTTGGCCTAGTTCAAAAACAGAATGGCCGCCATATCGCATGTTTTATGTCAAACAGGGTTATCCTATTAAAAAGGCCTTATATCTCCCATAGAATTGCTCCTGGAGCAACAACTTGTAGGAAGTCATGGCCTGGGAATCTTTTCCAGGTGTTGAATTTGACCTTTGACCCCTGCTTCAAGGTTAAATCGGGTCATCAAACTAAAACAATCTTATTTCTCCCATTTTATTGGTGCTATGGCTTTAGAATGTGAAAAAGATAGACCATCAAAAGTCCTGGCCTGCAAATGTTTGGTCCGAGAAACATTTTGGCCTTATTTTGAAAAACAAAATGGCCACCATAGCCAATTATTTCAAAATCATTAAGATACTCTAAAACCTGAAATATTGCGGCTATGTTAATCAAATTTGCACAAAAAATATAAGGCTAGGAAAGTTAGCCTGATAGTAATTTGACCTAGTTTTGAAAACAAAATGGCCGTCATATCTCATGTTTAATGTTAAATGGGATTATCCTATTAAAAAGGCCTTATATCTTTGGACATATTATAATTTTATCAATGAACAAGAGCACTCAGAGAGCGCAGACCTCCACCAAGGCAGTTCAGTCCCGCAACACTGTGTCTACTGCATAAAATAATTCTTGGGCTTTGAAAACCTACCATTAGCATTGATATTGTATTTTTTACACTTTGTTCCCTGTCCCATTTCAGACATTTACTGAAAATTTCATCCAAATCCATCCATAACTTTTTGAGTTATCTTCCTTTAAAAATACCTGGATCCAGAAGATCCAGACAATAATCCGGATCACACCCAAAATCTAGTCACTTCTTCCTTTTCCCATTTTGGACATTTCCTGAAAAAATTTTCATTGGAATCCATCCATAACTTTTCAAATTATCTTCTTTTAAAGAATTCAGGGATCCAGAAGATCCAGACGGTGATCCGGATAACTCCCAAAATCTAATCACTTGTTCCTTTTCCAATTTCTCACATATCCTGAAAATTTCATCAAAATCCCTCCATAAGTTTTTAAGCTATCTTTCTTCAAAAATTAAATTTCTTGGATCCATAAGATCCAGACAGTGATCCAAATCATTCCCAAAATCTAATCACTTCTTCCTTTTACCATTTCGGACATATCCTGAAAATGTTATCAAAATCCGTCCATAAGTTTTTGAGTTATGTTGTTCACAGACAAACAAACAAATAGGCGGACAGACAGACAAATCCAGGTGGAGGTAATTATGGAATATCATCTTAAAACTCTTATCCACCATTGTTTATGTAAAAATGATTACATCATTGGTCATGTGACTTATCAGTGATTCCCTTAGCTAAGATCTGCCCAAAACCTGTCAATCATTTGCTTATCCACAAATGGCCACATAACTATAGGCTGCAATCTGATTGGCTGATGCTATTGCATAACTTCAGCCAGCGTTTTGCCACTGGTGGGCTCAACGGACAAAAAGAAAGTGGCCCACCGGTGGCAGCCTCCGGTGGGCCAACAGATTTGCCGTTGGTGGCCCACCATTGGGCCACCAGTGGACTGTTATCTGGGTTCAATTAGTCAAGCTGTTTTTTCTTCCAAATAATATATATACTCATGAAAATGAATGAACTTCTATTAAAGTGTTGTAAAATGCTGTTGTTGTCAGTCTGCTACCAAACACCAGATATCAGGTATCCAAGTGCTTGATCTTCGAACTGGCATATTCTAAGGCACACCATCCAAATTGTAATGCACAAATCAGAAAGTTGTAAAACATAATCGAATTGTCATGAAGGGGACCATCAATGTTCGTTAATCTGAAAAACTAGAGAGGGAAAGACTTCTGAAGCAGATAGGTTTTAAATCGTCTTTTGAAACATGAAAGTGTAGGAGTAGTTCGAATTTCTAGTGGAAAATCATTCCAGAGTTTTGGAGCATCATATGAGAAGCACTTGTTGTATTGACCTTTAGATTTATGAACTGAGGAGCTGCACAGAGGAACCTTGAGAAACATCTTTCTGGATTGCTGCATCTTCTTTTAACAGCAGATGTATACAAAGACAAACATGGGTCAAAGTATTTTGGCTTGCCATTAGTGTGGTACATGTGTACAGGTATCAGGGTTTTGAAGATGATTCGTTGTTTAACAGGAAGCCAGAGCAGAGACTTTAAGGTGGGAGCGATATGAGAAAATCTGGAAGCACCAGAAACAAAGTTTGCCAAACAATTTTGGATTTTCTGGAGCCTTATGATGTTATTGGAAGACAAACTATGAAACAGAGAGTTCCAATAATCTAGCTAGATGACCACTGACCAATGCATTTGCAACGATGACTGAGACACCATATGAAAGAAAATGCCGGATGCAAATCACGTAGGTTAAAAAAACAGGATTTGATCACAGATTTTACTTGATTGGTGAAACTAAGTTTGAGTCAAAGAGTACACACAGATTGAGAACAACCTATGTCAATTAGGGAGAGGCAGTTTCATAAAATGTTGACAGGGAAGGAGTCCTGGAGTCATTTTTTCTTATCAGTAGAACTAAAGACTATCAGCAGTCCGTCAGGTCTACATAACATTATTTGATTATTTTTATTTCTCAAACTTACTCTAAATGAAGATACAATACTATGTTTTAGGAGTATTTGCATCCGTGTAACACATATCCATATGTTTAGCACGGCCAATGCTCTAAAATTTTTGAAAATGTAAAAATTCAGAAATTACAGAAAAAAATTAGGAATTATTGCAACTAGTAACTATCACCCCAATCGTTTCTGAAAGAACAAACATATGTAAATCAATATCTGCAGTATTTTTTCCCTAAATTGTTCAATAAAATATGTTGTGGAGGTTACTTTTGATGGTGTATTGAATTAATGAATTTTAAATTATAATGATTTCCCAGATGTACCTTTTCATACTTTTTATATGCTTTATCTTCATGTGTCTAGTTATGTATGGCGAAATTTGTTCAATATATGGCATTCGGGTGTGCAAGAATCACCTGTATTGATGATTATTCTGATATTTCACTAAAATACATTATTTTAAATGTTTATATAAAGTTAATTGGCAGACATAGTCTAAACTTAGTCATATGAATAATTGGGGATAAAAATACCTATCTATGAGTCTATTTTATTGGTCAGATCATAGGTAGGTATTTTTATCCCGATTTATTCTTAATGACTAGGTTTATTTTATATATTTTTTTATTTAAAAAGAATTAAGTAAAAAAATATATAAATTAACGTAGTCATAAGAATAATTCGGGATAAAAATACCTATCTACGATCTGACAAATAAAATAGACTCGTAGTTACTGCCTCTTTCGTGAGATGGCACCACTGATCAATGAAAATATATTAATCAGAAAATCAGCAGTTGTGTTAAAAATGGCTAGTAAAATTAGACGAGGGAATTCTTATGATCATTTCTACTCTATTAATGAGAGACCCGTTGATGAAATATCTTTGGAATTTTTCTACAAACCACACACAATTACATTGCTAACTCTCTCAATTTTGAGTCTGTTGTATCTGGCATTTACGAGGTGAGTAAACATGATCTTCGAAACACGTGAAATGAAATGTCAAAATCTGTCGAGGATTATAACCTTGAGGATTACTTTGTAATCAAAAAACAACTCCAAGCTTTTTAAAATGTGCTTAAAACAATCTTGATTTTGTAATGTAGCGTTTGAATACAGCTAAATATAATCTAAAAGTCTGTGTCTCGTAAAAATAGAGGATTTAATCTTAGTGAGCGATAATGGAAGATTTCTCGACTGACATTAATTCTTAAGAGATATCTTGTGTAAAAAGTATAATCATTTGACAAACTCCTTTACATCATGAAAGATGGTGCCTTAATTTAACAATGTGTGTTAAAAAAAAAGAAAAAAAATCAAAATCCGTTGTCATTTGACACAAGGGCTGGTAAATGCAGTACATGGGTGTCATTAAGTGCTACTGGTACAATGTTAGACGTCTTTAATGATACACAGTGACAAAACATTAACAGGTAGATAAACATATTTTATGTGATACATCTACATTAATACATATAAACCAGGGTTCACTTATTGCATTTCTTAATAATTTAAGGAAATTACCTAAAATTAGACAAAATAATGACAACTCATCTAACATTATATAATTACAGCTGACATTAATGACATCTGTGTACTGTATCTCCTTAATTGCACAATATTAAGCAAATATTGAAAGACTATTTAGCATTTGTAGCCTTGAATCTTGCAAACTACTTTAAATATTAACAAGTTGAAGAAATTCACATTACAGGGAACTATACTGGGCAGTAATCTATGCAATAAATTAACTTGTCATACATTTTTTACAGTATCATTTCTAGACTGAATTTCTGTCAGTCTACTGGAAATTAGGAATGTAATTGCAATAAGTGTATGTCCAGGATAATTATAAAGCCCAACATTTAGAGTGTCCAGAGCTCTCTTAGATTGAAAAGAAAAAAAGATGCAAATTAAATACAAAGCCATTAGTCGTTGAGCTTTTCAGGTTGTTAGAAATAGCCCTGCTTTCTGTGTGAGCTGTTGAAAACCTATTTTTGCTTCCCAGAACAATGAGTTTGTTTCAGATACTCTGAAGCTTTAAAGCACCATCCCTGTGCATTGCTCAATTAGTTGCCCCATAAGCCTTTTTCAAGGGGATCAAAATGTGCCAGGCTGGGATTGTTCAATAAGCTGAGTTAGTTACTGATCAATACATGCAGATTCTGTGTCTGATAGAACATATTTAGTTTTAATTATTAAAATTGTGAAAAAAAATAGTGTGACAAACGTAATTGTGGCACATATAGTTTTTTAATATGGAAGTCAAACATAACTTTTACATGGATGACATTTGAGGAATATGCTAATTAGTGATTACTCAACTATTACTTGAGTCAATCAGTTATGATCAGTCCACATATTTTCTGAGGCACTTTGAACTTGTATATAAATAACTGTAAAGGCCAAGTACTGGCTTAATTTACCTTTTGTTTGTTTCTAGTTGCTGTTGTCCCAAAGAAGGTTTTTTTTTATAAAACTATGAAAATGTCTATATTTTCTTGCCATGTCATTAATTGCTTGGAAGGGTTTATACCTGGAGAAATCAGTTACAGCTGCCTCTACAAATCAGGGTTTATAATTTGCACCTGCCTGAGTGGCAAGATATCTGGGGGATAGAAAACACTAACCTATCAGTCATATTGTCATAATATGTCTACAAAATTTATAGCTATGAATTTATGTAGAGAGTCAGATTATTTTAGGTAATCATTTTGTTATTTATATTTGAGATAACGTAACTATATTACATTATTCATTCAGCTGTCCTATGTAGAAGTTGGAACCCTGTAAGAAGTCAAACTTTCCAAGAGAGTTAATGTCTCATGACATATTGATTATATAGCCTTCAAAACATGTCAGAAATGCACTGCAACACTAACAATAACTGGAATTTCAAAACACCAAATAAGGTAAAAGTGTTTTCTTGAAAGTCAAGAGATAAATTTAATTTTAACAGTGATGTTTGGTATCAGGGTATGAAATTCTGAGAAAACTGCTTGAGGAAAATTTGGAGTTGCAACTTACTGTGACGCAACAAAGTTTCTGACCTGAATACATTTCTTTCAGTCTAGTATTAAAAGGCAATTGAAAGGTACTATTATATTTACTGCTACTTTAACATTAAAGTTATACTCTCCATCTCATTTTGTGAAGGTACCATATATTTTATTCCATCTCGTTAACATGATCATCAGATCTCAAATCAGTTGTCAAATCATTAATAAACAGAGTGCTTTAAACTTTTAGATTCTTGCCTAATTTGTAATTAATACACCATGATAGTCAGTCCCTGTAATATAATGTATTAGGTATTTTAACTGGCCTTCAAACCAAAAACTTTGATCTTAATGTCTAATGTAAAGTTATTTGCCTTTTCTGTGATGGGGCTGTTCCATTTGAAATGGTTGTAGCAGACAGCACAAAAGTCACTTCAAATTTTGTCAAACATTTGAAGGTGAGGATTAGTTCATTGTTTACTTGTCACTTTTATTGAATAACAATTTTGGGTGATAACATTGTATTCCAGAGAAAGACATATATTTCATAAAGGAGAATGTAGTACACATTAGGCTTTCTGCTTTCTCTCTAATACTTCAACTTACAAAAAAAAAAAAAGTTAACATAAAACTTATTATTTATAGTATTATTGTATTAGGTTAACTGGTTACATGTATTTACTTATTTGTCAGTAAATATTAGAGCTGAAAGGGATATTCGCATTATTCATTCTCCGCTCATGAGCAAACAAATATTCCGTATATATGTATAATAATTAGGCATCAAAACACAAAATAGCACAATTAAGTATGATTTTTGTCCAATACCATAATAAATCATTAAAATTAAGGAAAATATACCTCGTTTACTTAAGTTTTTATGACAACTTTTATGCGGTTGTACCAACAACCGCATTTGGGTATTTCGGCAAAATAAATGGACAGTGCTAAAACACACCAAACGAATATTCGAAAATTTCCGAATTCCAGGATGCGGATATTCGACCACGATTTTTGTCTTCTCTTTCAGCTCTAGTAAATATCATGTTCTATAAAATTTCCCATCATCACAACACTTAATTTCTAAATTAAAGTGACTAATAAGCCCAATAGCAGGCTGGGTATTTTTTTATTTGTTGTTTTGTGAAACATCTGTTGTCACTAAAATAGAATAAACAATAATAATAGTGGACCTTTTAATGTTATAAAGACAATAATTATAAGTGGATAACAACATTAGTAATTAATTGTACATTTTCATCAATACACGCCCCAATGTAATAACCAGAGATTTATTTAGTATTGTTTTCTATAAACATTTTGTTTGATCTTTTGTAACATGGTGCATTGGAAGAGGTTAATTTATTTGAAACACATAATGAATTTGATGGTGTGTTTTTTAATTTATTTTGTCATTCACAGATGAAAAGTACTTGTACTTAAGTACTTTAAAAAGTACTTGTACTTCTACTTAAGTACTTTTATGAAAAAAGGACTTGTATTTGTACTTGAAAATTAAGAAAGTACTTGTACTTGTACTTAAGTACATTTCAAATTTTTAGTGTACTTGACCCCAACCCTGTCCATTTCTGTGGTATACCATAAACCCTGCTCTCGATTGTCAAATTTCAGGAATCTGGAATTGAATCATAAATACATCATAATGATCTTAAAGCCATCGTACACACATCCTGTACGGAAATACAGAACTTCCCAATAGGTTTTCAAGTACAGCACTCATGAGTCCATTAGGAACAGTTTACGAGAATTTCAAATTTCCTTGAAATTATCACAAACCTTTCCTGATCCTTATCAGATTTATAATATCATAAACAAATCATATTGTCATCTTTTTAATCTTACAACAATCTTAAACCTATTTACAGTTGTACAGCAATCTTTTCCATCTTAAGCTATCGGTTTCATCTTAAGTCCATCGTAAACCAATTGGATACCAATCGGATGGATTGGGAACCTGTTGCAACTTGCAAACCTATTGGAAGATTTTCTGAGGCAGTGGCAATGCCATTTGGGAAGCTATCGGGAAAATATCATATACATCGGGAACACATCCTTAACCCATCTCAAATCTATCGGAAACTATACCCTGGATCGTGGATTTTTGTATAACTTCAAATCGTAAACCACATTCACAGAAATGAAACAGAACTTAGTGTTAACTGTACAATGGCTAGGATTTTGAAGTCTTGTAAAAGCACTGCATCTGCCTTAATTTGTACAATATTCCTGTACATTGTGTATGGATTGTTTGTTTTAAAACCTCTACAAAGATAAAAACAGGGAACAACATAGTGGTGATCTCAAATCTGCATTCAAAATGTTACATCCATGAACTGGGCAAATTTACTAAAAGTCTCAGAAGTGGTTGAGTACATATTTGGGTCAAATGTTATGCAGTGTTACAACTTCATTAAAGGGCGAGATCAATGCTCTTCTTATGCAGTGGGCTCTTGTGTTTAATATGCTCTATATAAATTAGGAAAAAAATATTATTTATTAATACCGGTATTACGAAAGTGTCATAAGATGCAAGTGTGTTTAAGGGATTTGGAGTGCGACAGAAACAGATACATGTATTTGGTATCATTGAAACACTTTTGTCCTTAAACTATTGAGTTAAAGGCTCTTTTAGAAATATCTTCAGTATAGACCAGTAATGTTCTCTGTTCCCAGACCTATTTTTTCTCCTGGTTGATGTGATATAGGTAATTATAATGGTGCCAGCCTGCCAGGTATATTTAAAGTGCCACATTACTAATTAGTAGTGAGTGGAATCGCCTCAATTTTGATGGTCGATTATTCGTCCATTTTTCCGACCGATGATCGACCCATAATCGACTTTTTTACTCCACTGTTGGCCAATATATCCTGAAACACGTTCCGGGATGAAGTATATGTCAATCCGGTAAGAATAACGGTGTTTCCGACATTTAGTACCCACCAAAAGTACTCACTTCCGGTAAATATGGCACAACAAACACAAAATTCATGACAAATCTCTTGATTTATTAAAAGAAAGTTTAGGAAACTGCCTAAAATATAAAAAATACGTGGATATTGAGACACATAAAGAAGGGTAAGATGTAATCGATTTCCAGAAGTTATCAGTGACCGAACGCGATTGTACCATGACACCGACAATTAATCGAACGTTCGTCTAATCGTCCACCCACTACTAATTACAATATTTTCAGAAAAAAATTGCTGCATAGTATGACCAATTTTTTACCAAAATATGTTGTTACAGTCACCTTTACTATTGTTTTTAACATTTTTTTTTGTTCGTTTGCATATTTTATTCTTTTCCTAGAACCAGCCATTTTTGGACGACAGAAAGAACTGTAACTGTGGCATGGAGAGCTGCTTATTTATTGATAAAATGAGTTTGAAAAATGATTTAAAAAAAACAAACAAAAAGAAAATAACAAACCGATATCCAGCCAGTTTTGTCAGTCTAGATATCATTTTTCATACAGTTTTCCTTTTTTTACAGAAATTTGAAAAAATGTGTTCACATAAGCATGTTTTACAGGTCATTCCAGTTAATTACTAGCTAATTATCTTTTGATTACCATTAAAATATTTGTCCTAGAATTCAGGCCAGGTTGCATAATGCTAGCTGCTGGTCCCACCAACAATTTATGCTTGCCTCACAACTAGCTATAAATGTCAAAATTTTTAGTTCTGTGTACAAGTAAGAAACAACCAAAGAAAACGGCAGATTCTGGCCACCCTCTATTGTTAATTACCTAAGGAGACTTCAGTACTTTGCTGGCTGTCATTGATTTCTATTTTCTATGCCTTGGAAGTGTCAATTATCACCAGCTGGTCCTTTTAAGTTGGGACAGCAAAATACATTGTCAGAGTGGCCACATACTATAGCATGTTCCATTTGTGTTGTAACTGGGGATGATCTGATATTCCTGATAGCCAATAGCCTTGCCTGTGGCTTGCTTTTCTTTGTGGTAATCTCGCTTAAAGCAGATATGTTTCAGCAGCGTTTGTTTGTCAGTTAGTTTGCGAAATCGAAAATCTATAGATGCATTGTGATAAAATTTTTAGGAACTGTTGACAATGACACAACGAACAGATGATTTAGTTTTGGTGGTGATCTAGATCAACATCTGAATCCAGGAAATGTTTGAAGGACTTTTCATCATTATGAGATAGGAACAATATCAGCACGCTAATTTAGGTAGTTGAGCAAAATTCTCAAAACTATGATCCAGAACAAGAAAAGATGATGGTGGAAATCAGCTGTTTGGCAGAGATCTGCACTCTCCAAGTGATTTTCTATTTGGGAAAAAAGTTGTACTGTTGTTTTTACATTAACATACTGCCAAAATAGAGACTCTGTTTGGTGTGCTAACTGTCTCTGACATATAGGAGTCTCTTAGGAATGCAAATCATTCAAATATGTTTGTGAAAAGACTTTTGGCATGAATGTGAACCTTAAGCCAGGCTAAATTAGTGGTAACTGTGTTACTGTAACTGAATCTACTGCCATAATCATCTTGGTTAAGAAAGTGTCCCCTGAAATAAAAAAGATCCCTTCATGTTCATGGTATAGAAATCATCGTCATGAAAAATTGGCATCATATTATGACTGAACATGTTCACAGTGCTGCTTGTTGAACAGGAGGTAACTTAAACCTATGGGTTTAGTTTTCACAAATGATAAAATGATAACAGCTTCATTATTTTAATTAAGACACCAGATGTTATGTTTACATGATGAAGTATTTATTTCTGCAAAGTGACGATTCTATACCATTTCGATGTGATTTGAATCAAAAATCCTTCAGAAACCGCCCCTTTATTTTGTAACGCTCTAGTCCAGCAGCTTTCCTAATTCAGCTGAAAAAAATATTCAGTTTGGTTCCAGAAAATGGTCCAGTAATAAATTCTTCTCTATCTAAGCTGTTGAAAGGGGTTTAAAAACAACTTAAAACTTGAAGCCAATTAGTGAAAACCTACTGAGAAAACAACAAGTCTAAGACTTATTCCTACCCCTGGGCCTGGGGCTTTTTTCTATGGGATACTATAGTGCCTTGAATATAGTTTGAAGATGTAGCAGCTTAGTATTGATTTTTTGTCATCAGACACTTGACTTCAGTCTGAATGTTGGATCATTTGTCTGCTGTAACAGACGGAATCTGGGGCAGGGCAAGTATAGAGTAGTGGCGGGAGGGGGGGAAATGGCATGAAATAGGGACCATATGCCATGTACATAAATATTACATGAAGATTTAAGGTAATGAATATGTGTACTTCTAGCCTTGATTAAGCCCAGTGATGACCTAAAGCAGAGAGAAATGTTTTACTTTTAATTCATCTGGTACTAAAGTTAGTAGCAAAGTTTGTAATCTAATTTCTAAATTACTCCATTCTTCAACAAGTTAAAAAAAGGTATAGCCAAATTTTGCATGTCCAGCTTGACATAAACTAAGGAAGAAGTTTGGTCATAGGTTTTGTCTTTGATGTGCCCACTCATTTCTTTGTGGGTTTAACTGTCAAGAGTGGCAATGCAGGGAGCCCTTCCCAATAAATTGACAATAATATAACTAGTGTAGTAACGATGCGGCTCGACTTGGTCATAGTCGGTCGTGAGTGTTGAAATTACGACGCGTCGATTCATGCATTATAAAGATCGATTTTTCATCAAAACTTTTAAAATACACCAAAATATTACCTACCTAATTAAATCTTATGATAATTAGCGTTTTAAAAGAAAATAATCACATTTTTAAGTTGTCACAGCTTTCAAGTGGAAACAACAATGGCTGCTTCCCTCAATTTTTTAACCGCAAATATAAATTTTCACGAGATTCAACACTTTATCGGATAGGGTCAAAGAACAAACTACAAAAATTTGTTTTTTATTTAAAATCGGCTTATTAATAAAATATTCTTTATCTTGACGACTTGCAGCACTAAATATAACCCTGCACATTGAAATTTTGATGTTCCCAACTTCCCACAGTTTGAAATATACTGACTGATGATATTCATTCTGACCCTGTATTACCACATTTAGATAGAAGCTGATATGTTTGCCAGAGCCTTCCTAAATATCTCAAGTTTTTAACCAGTTTGCCCTAAGGACGTCATCGTCTAGAAGTTTGCTGTCTGGATACTGTGAACAAAATAGTGGGCGATATCGCGGTATTTATCGCTAAGTTAACATCTACATTTCAACTTGATATTTGTTATTCAAAACATTATAAACCCTGTACATTCTCCAAAATAACATAGATTTTCACTTTATTATGGGTAAAATCCAAGGATCTTCACTTTAGAATAAACTGAGAGCCATTTCCACTTATGAGTTCAGGCTCCGTACACCCACGTATTTAATTTTTCATCAATGTGGTAACTAAATCCCGGAAATCGGGTTATGAATACAAAGCTCGATATCGTGTGCAGACTTGAACCATCGGCGATATGATGATATCACGGAAAACGATGACGTCCCTAGTTTGCCCACAAGTGGCAATGTCGAGGGCCTGTCAGCATGACCCTGGCTGTAGAACTGGACGTAAAACCGTAACATTTGACTTACCCTTGTTGTGGTCTCTGTAGTATTATGACCCTTACTATGACCACAGAGAAAGAACTTATGAAATTGTCACAAGTGTTGTGGCATGGAATCTGCCTCTGTATGCAGATTAAGTGCTATCAAAGTACACAGATTAGAATTATTGCTGCCATCAGAGCCATGAGGAGTAATGTTTGTACTTTAGTATTTTTTTCACTCTGCTCTTCAACGAGTACTTGGGGGCTTGGAAGTGAAGTGGTTTATGTGCTCACCTACCTCCAAGGGCAGCAGTTCTAACCCCGGACCAGACCTTATGTGTGAAGATGGTAGCTGGTTACCAATGGGTATTTTAGAAACCTTAAGGTGACGTTAAACGTAAATCTACAGACTTTAAATTTTACTACAGACAGAGATTACATATGGAAGTTATATCTAACACAGTTTGAGACTTGTCTTACCATTTTTAAGTTACAAGGCAAACTAGGTTAAAAATTTGGAAAAACATCACATCATTGGTGTGTTTAAGGTCCTTATACACAGATTGAATGTCTATGAAAGGCCTTAGGTTTTTGACACATGTAAGAATAACATATTTTTATGTTCCCTGGTGATATTTTTGCCTAGATAGAGGCATAATTTAAAAGCTATGGGGCTTAAAAGTGACAAAAAGTCCATAAATTTGGTCCCTGTGGGCAATTTTGAGACCTTAAGTTGACCTTAAAATTAAACCCAGAGGCCTCAAATTTTTCACAGACAAATATTAGATATAGAAGTTTTTTTATATCTGGTACAATTTGAGCCTCATCAGAATTGCCACTTTCAAATTACAGGGCAAAATATGTAAAAAATGTAGAAAATGATTGAAAATGATTGGAATTATAGAGAATCCTTTAAAAAATTCCTAAATCCAAATGGTGATCTGGGCCACCACCGAAATTGAATCATCTGTTCTTGGTGTCATTATCGATATTTTCTGAAAATTTCTTTAACATCTGTAAATAACTTTTTTCATGTAATCAAACAAACAAACAAAAACCACCAGTTACATAATTTCCTTTGTGGAGGTAATCATTATCATTAAGATTCTACACTGTAAAAAGAGGGCTTTAAGTGGCCATAAATACCCTAGGATAATTTTTGTGGTGACCAAAGTCCAGCTAAATCTGCCTGACCTCAATTGGGAAAGCTGGTAGTTGCTGTCGTTGGTCTGCATTTTACAGTACAGAACCTTGACCAACTGTATGTACTGGTTTTCTCTGCCCTTTCAACTAGCAGTCGCAATAGAACAAGTAAGATACAAGGCATGATGTAAAACACTAAACAAATAAATCAGGCGAAGTGTATCAGAAAAATGAACAGTTGCACTAGGAAGTTTAAGGACTGAATTTATAGAAATACTGAGCTTTATTCATGAAAGAATATGTGAAATTTTCTGTGAGATCTTTGCCAGTGTGTTACGGCACACACACACACACACATACATGCTGGTGTCATGCTTAGCAGAATTCCATATGGATTTATTTTGGAGATACAAAGCATAATATTTGTGTATCCTTGTGTCCCTATGTTACACTTCATTTGATCCCATATTTCTCAAATGATCATGATTCATAAGGTTTATAGTGTACAAATAATATGTTTTTAACAAGGAGTCATCAATAAAGAAAGGATCATATCTATTGACATTAAAGAGGCCATACTGAGTGCATACTCGTATAGTGCCCAACATATTGTGGAAATATGTTCTTATGATGTCATATCTTGATCCTGAACATTAGACCTTCATATTTTATGAAACTTACAGGTATGTCAGGTAATACCTTTCATGCTACTGTTGCTTTAAATTAGTGATTGTTTTGTATGTCTAGATTTAAACATAGTCCATGAAGGATTGGGCCATAGTTGTCTCTGGTGCCGTACTGGTGGCTTTGGCATCGGTGGCAGTGGCAGAGATAAAGTTTGTCGGTGCTTTATGGTCCAAATTTTCTCTAACATTTAAGATGGTGGATAATTTCAAAAGTGTCTTGTTCCTTTCAATTATACCTGCGAATGATTGCAAATCTACTGGTTAATCAATCAATCAATCAATCTCTTTGTATTTAAAGGAGTGATGATCACACAGAGGTGAACATTTCCACTGGTTTGTCGTGTGTGGTGTTTTTCTTCCTTCTTATCAGTGTCCTAGCGTTTCCAAACGGTAAGTAATATACCCACAGAATGTTTGTTAAAAGTTGAAATTACCATGGTTATGTACCTTGTGTGGTTATGTCTATTCTTGTGTCCTATTATCAGTGTAGTAAGTGCAAAATAATACTAGAAGGATAACTGATATAGAAAGTTGAAACGGATGTTCTCAGTTAATTATCATGCGAATTATAGAGTAAGGTTGGAATTTAAAACTACAACATAAATCCCGCACAGTTTTGTGTAAAAACATTGGACTAGTCATGGTTTGATTGACAGTTATCATTGGATGGTTGTTTATAATTGGTTGTTTTACTCCTTTCACACTACATGACCCGAGGCGTTAGTCAAAATACCACAGTCCTGCAACTATCGTCTGACGTCCGTGTGCGAGCTTGTGAAATGTCCAGTTCTTTGAGCACCCCATGGAAGTTTTAAAAAGTTAAAAATTTCTGACTCTGACCATGACAATGTTGGTCACTGCCATTCACTGTCCTTTGTTAGAATTACCATGGTGCCTTTATACAAGTGTCCCCACCCATCAATTTCAGTGACTTTCCGCAGATAAATTTTTCAAATGGAAACTGAAGGCATGGTCCATAGTTTATATAAGGTTGTGATTCAGCCTTGTTTCAGTGGCACATGTTTGTCTGACGGCTACTGAAGGTGAGTTGAGGTTAAGAAAGATTGTCTCTTGCTGAAAAACTGTTGTCCAACTGTTATTGATGGTTATAAACCACGTTGCTTCAGTCGCCATTCGAGTCCAATCTTTTTAACCCCACAAATCTCAGAAGGGATGAGGCTTCCAAGGAGGCGGTTTCGCTACTGAGTAAAACCTCTAACCACGGGGCTTACTACCTGTAGTGTGAAAGAGATATTGTATATATTATGTTGTTTCATATAATAAGCATTGGCTTTTTACCTAAAGCCCTTAAGGGCTGTCAGGGTATTTTTTCACCTATGGTGTCCGGATGGGTGGGCGTTCACCGTTCGGGCAGGTGGGCGGGCGGCAGGAAAAGTTTGTCTAGGCTGTATTTCAGAAACCGTAAGGTGTGGGAAGTTGATACTTGGTAGGGACATTGGTTAGGGGGTGTAGGTGTCTAACATCATGATGTGACCTTGATTTGACCTTGCCGTAGTGACCTTGAGTTTGAAAATCTTGTCCGGGCTATATCTCAGAAACCGTAAACATTGGTTAGGGGTTGTAGGTGTACAATGTCATGGTGTGACCTTGATTTGACCTTTAACCTTGTCATAGTGACCATGACATTTAAAGTCTTGTCCGGGCGATTTCGTAGAAGGATGGCACTTGGTAGGGACATTTGTTAGGAGGTGTAGGTGTGCATCATGGTGTGACCTTTTTGATGTGCCAAAGTGAATTCACCTGCCATATTTGAGACATCTTTCTCTTATGACAAAGATGTATGGATTGTTGCAACTATTTATTATATGCAGTTTTACATAATTGTGCTATTTCCATTGACAGCTATTCTCTAGTTAATGTTACAGCTTCATAATTTTTAGTTTACTGATTAATGCGGTCATCTTGCTTTTGAATTGTTTTGTTTTAATACTTTATCTTTATATACATTTTCTTTCTCTGAGATGTTATTTTCTCTACTTAAACATTATTTGAAAGTTTATAGAACTGATACTCAGAATGTATCCCAATCTTTGTACTGTTTAACACTTCTATATCTCATGGTGTTGAAACATACTTCCCCAGGCTGTGGGGTATGGGCATTTCTGATGCTATTGTAACTTATTTCTGTTAAGTGCATGTTGTTTTCATGATACGAAATGTCTGACAAAAGTGGCTGCAAAATATCAAGAAATTTTTCATCACTTTTAACTTATATTATAATTATTATTGTTGTCCATTCACAATTGAAACAATTGCAATGACAAAAGTGTATCTTTTCACTACAATATGTAAACATAGTACCTTGTGAACAATAGTGCTGGGAGATCGCTTGGATTTTCCCTGTTGATGTTTGTATCGGACATTTGTAACCAAACTTCGAACATTTCCGATTATGGAGTCGAAGTGTAAAAAGACAGATAAAATATTAATATTAAATTATATCAAGTAAAATATACACAAATTACCACAAATATGACCAAAATATAATCTAAAAGCCATTCACAGACGTCTCCCTCACTAACAGACCATGCTTGATGTATCCTCACTTGTGATTGGCTGATTTTATGATTACCTTGACAACAGTTGGAAAACCCCAAGGTGTTTCTATTTACGTTATTTTATTGCATTCACGGCTAGTTTTGTGATTTTAACTGATGGATATTTCAGATTTTTACAAAATATTATTAAGGTTAGCATTTTATTGTGACCAAAAGGCTGCAAAGAAATGGATTTAGCAAATATCGGTTTTACTTAAATTTTACCGATCATTGATTGGCAATGAGCCAGCGAGCGATAATACCGAAGTTTGCGAACATCGTCCCAGCACTAGTGAACAATAGAATAAACCAGAAGTAAAGAATTTAAAAGCTTTTGATTTAAGATATAGAGACTCTTAGAGATGGCTTTTTGTAATATTTAGTGTATTTTTAATTTAGCAAAACTATCAAATGTCCATATACTCCTTGGACATAACATTATTTGCCAAAAATGCAACAATTTGTTGTACTTGTGATATCCTGATGTTCAAATTAAATTTCCAATCTCTCAGTTTCAAATATATTCTGATATCATGATAGTATTTTTGTACAAGTTCTGTGAGATTGTTTACTGTGTGTCTTTATGCTTACAGGTCCGTTCACAAGACCCCACCCTGCAGTATGGAGAATCGTATTTGGTGAGTCTTTTTGAAATAATAGCATCTAACAGGAACATTAAGTAGCTTGATCAGAAGGGATTTTCTTTGAAACTAGCTCTCGATAACCAAAACTTGACAAAATTCAAATGTGTTTTAGTATTAGACCAATAGCCTTTCTGTAAAATTTTATGTGAGTGTACATGAGACATATTTTCAGCCAAAATTGTTGTTTATTTGTGAGTAGAATTAGACACTTTAGACAAAAATTCAACACTATGGACAAAATATACACGGGTGGTCGCAATTGTGTCCGGTTCATAATAATATCCGATTTTTACTGGAGTCTATTTTTTAAATATTGCAACCAGAATTTTGAATATTTTTTTCATATTATTTACTTTGAGATTGATTTTGTTTCATGAAAATGTTAAAAATTGAACCAAACACCCAAACTGAGTACCTTCAACTTTAGTAAACAATTAAAGGACACAATTACGACCCGGACACAATTGTGACCACCCGTGTGATACAAGTAGAGAATATTTTAACGTTTCTCTAGCATATGCTTTTTTCAGAAACCAGTTCTTCACAGGTTTATAGTTGTATGAATCCAACAGAAATATCTGGTTTGCCATTTTTTGACTTTGATAGCCTTACAATTAAGGAACATTTTCATGGTTTTCAGTTGGTAAATGGTTCGGTGCCACCAGTACCTCAGTTATTTGGACCATTTCAGTTTCCATGACAACACTTTACAATATGCCTTTCAATTGTCAGCACATACGGTTGTGGGAAAACTGAAAAAAACAACAACTAAGAAACAAACCCTAAATCTGGAGAAATTAGAAACTTTTAATGGAACAGCTGTGTTGTTTTCATGAGCTTCAGTTTCTGTTAATGGGCCTATTTTTTTTTTCTTGATTCTCTGAATCAGAACAGTTTTTCATTGGCAGGATACCAAATCAGGAATTATGATAACTCTAACTGTTCATACTTATTGACGTAATGGCTGATATCCATATTACAGCAAATCTGCTTAACGCAGCAGGTTCTTATAATTACTTCCAAATGGGAGTGAAGACCTCCTCTTGTAAACAGCCATGCATATACTTTCACATAAATTGCCTTGAATTGTTAGTTCTAGTTAACAAAATGGAGATGTACAATTTTGTATGTGATATTTAAACTAGTGTTGACTGCTGAGGCAATACTGTCGTATTGGGAAGGGTTAAGCTGGTATTCTGGTTTTTGTTAGGTGAATAAAAGGGTTAAAACTGTTGCGAATATGTAAGATCTGGTTATCGAATGCTTTCATATGTTTATGTATTCTTTATTATATCCCCAGACGAAAATCAGGGGTATACTTGTTTCCCATCTAATATATGTTTCTTTCATATGTCAAGAATTAATTTTCACACATTTTTTACTCAACAGCCCTTAAGGGTTGTCAGGGTATTGTTTTCACTACAAATCAGAAAGTAGATATTACTCACTTAGCTAATGCAGCAGAGCTCCAAACTACGGGCTTCGTGGCCTTAATATTCAGCCGATTGATAGTTTAAAACCATCATAAAGCACTAGTAAGTATAATCACTTTTTAGAAATGTTGAGGATCAGTCCCAATATGACCCTAGCTGTTGGATGAGACTTAAAGCCCTAACTTTGACTTTCACTTATAAGGACTTCTTAAAAATTAAAAGCTGATTAATGCAGTGGCAAAGCTCTGAGGGTTATTCCAGTTCCCATCCAAAGATATAGACTTGCTCCAAGTCTTTGTATTTCTTATTCCACCAAATCTGACATACATGGAATCATTATGAATCCATCATGATGGGTGGGGATATTGCTCAGTAATAAAATACAAATGTCAGCACCAAATTCTTAAAAAAAAGTCATTCAGTCCTCATATAATACCTTACACAAAGGGACTTGAAGAAAGTCTAACAAAGATAGTGTGGCGAAGAATTTTGAGGATAAATTAGGAAAAGAAAAAGCTTACCTCAAATAATTCGGTTTTAATAATTCTCGCCAAGAAAATCATGTGAATTTTGGTGATTTGGTGCTGAACTTAGTGGTGTCATCACGAGCGGCGATATCGCAGATTCACCGGTGATGAAAAAAATGGACGATAATCGAGGATTGATGATCATCCGCGATGCATCTCATAAACATATTGAACCATTAACTTTAGCTTATTTTCGAAGGGATTTAATAAAAATATGGTGAAAAATATTCATCTAATTTCTACTTTTATGCGGTTTTGTTTTGATTTGTGACATAACTATGGTGATGACCCTTTCCACTTCCTACAGGAAGTGAAAAAACGTAAGTTTTGTTTACTTTTTATTGCTTCAAATATCCACCATTTTAACAACTGACAACACAAATGAAACATAAAATCTATTTTATTTCAGTATTAGTTGTCAATGTACATTATTTAAAGAGCAAATATAGGTTTAATTTGTGAAACGATGACACCGCGATGTCGCTCACTGTTTTGTTCACGGTATCGAGACCTCATATACCCAGACGATGACACCACTAGCTGAACTAGATCGATAAAGAGTCCAGTAATGGAACAGAGTACACGATAATGTACACGATAATGTGGTGATTGCAGATAAATTTAAGTGTCTATTTCTAGCTCCAATGGAGGGGGCCATGGTGGTGCAGTGGTGACACACTCTCCTCCCACCTCTGAGGTCCGCGGTTCAAATCCCGGACCTTATGTGGGAAAGTTGGGAGTTGCTTACTAACTGGTTGACAGTTTACAGTACCAATTGACCAACTATATGTACTGGTTTCCGCTACCCACAAAACTATCCGTCATGATATGACCTGTACAGTGTGGTGAAAGTGACATAAAACCCCAAATAAATAAATCTAGCTCTAATGGGACTTTGCTTATCAATCAGTGTTGTCTGACATGGTGAAATGCATCATGTACAGTCACCAGTGCCTTATTTATATGAAATAACACATAAGATAACAGATGAGAAGGTTTAGGACAAGACTTGTGTACATGTAATCAAATTCCTCTAACATCTGAGAATAAAACTTCCAACGTATGAATATTGATTATCAAATAATAAAGCATAGAAAGCAGTTCTAATGTACAACAGTATGGTGCCACGTAAAGTACCGTCTCATCGGAATATGTTGACAAAAATATAATAAGGTAATCAAATCAAAGGCTCAAACAGGGGTGCTAATATTTTAATCCATAAATTCAGTAAATAGATTCCACAATTATATATTTGAAATGAAAAACAAGTTTAAAAAACACATCGCATTATAAATACAGTAGACTCTGAGTAACTTGATTCTGTGTTACTTGAATTTAATTCTAATTTTGACCAAGAATCAAGCCCCAAACAGTTTATGTGTAGATAACGGTATAGCTCAAACTTCATATTTGTATTTTAGACATTCATTGAAATATTCAAATCTGTTCTAAAACCAGAGAAAGTGATCTTATTTTTATATATCTACCACATGCATGTAATCTGTTTCCTATGCTGCCAGTGGGCTCGGTGGTGTAGCGGTTAGAGTGCTTGCCTTCAATCTCTGAGATTGCTAGTTTGAATCTCGGCCCGGGCATTTCATGTTGGAAAGTTGGGAGTTTTTTGCTGATGCCTGGCGGTTTACAGTGCAGAATCTTGACCAACTAGTAGACACTGGTTCCACCACCCATAAACTACCCATCACAATATGACCCTGGCTGTTGAACGCAAAGTAAAACAAAAAAGATAAAAATAATAAATAAATCCTATGCTGCCATTGATGACAGAGCTCAACTAGCATTTAAACCTATCACTTTATTTTCTACCATCTGTTCACAGATGTAAATTGCAACCAAAATTGTATAGCTGTCAAGGGGATTAAACAAGTGCTTCAATACTTGTTAAAGGTTGGAGCAATAGTAAGTACTTTAGAGTACAAACTTGAGAGAAAGAAGTATTCCATCCTAGTAACACTTTAACATTTTTCCGATTCAACTTAGTGGGTACATTGTTTATCGATATTGGCGATAGTTATTGCTTTACCGATATTTATGTCTAAAGACGTATATCAACATTCCCATTTTGAGTAAAACTGTAAACTTATACTCCATATTTGAAATAAAGCAAAATTTGAAGAAATTCTACTCTTTTGTCTTATGTTTTTGTAAGTTTTCACTGCGTTTTTGACGAAAACTGCCAATTCTGATCAGAAACACATTAAAAACTACAAAAATATAATGTAAACTTTCTTTGGATTTAATGCTCTATTAATTTAAGATATTTGCGGTATAAGTTATAGTTTTATATAAAATATATTGGCAGCCCTGTGCCAAAACAACAAAAATTGCCTTATTGATGAACGATATACCCAGTAGTAAGACTCCATTAAGTACTCGTTTCTGGTAACATTTTAGCAATTTTCCACGTAAGTAATTATTATTATGTGGTTGTGGTAAAGACGGCACACCGTTTCGTTGGTTTCTATTCAATTCATCAAAACGTAAATGAAAGCGGACAACAGAGGTCTAAGAATCGGTTCCCGAAAAGCTACATTTTCACATCCAAAATATAAAATATTGCACAAAAATGCTTAAAATGTGTACTTGTATTATGTTTTGTAAACATGCAGTGACTTAATACCCAAAACAATAAATATAATCACAAATATTTATTCGTATAAACGCCTCAGGGGTGATGCATTTTTTCAAAAGGGGGGCTACTATTACAGATAAAAAAATCAACTCCCGAGTCCATTGACAATGGGTGATAATAGACACTTCCAGAAATAATCTCGCTTGCCAGCATGTATAATGAAGGGTGCTTAAAATATTGGAAACAAACTTTAAAAATCTGAAGAAATTATAAAGTAGAGAGGAGGCGGGGACGATTAATAGGGAGGGGGCGTTTATACGGATAATTACAGTATTAATAGTTGAGCCAAGTTATTAGGTGAAAATTAGTTAACAACTTAACAGTGAAGTGGTTGGGTATTAGCATTGGTAATTCTGGTGCCGATTTCACTAAAGGACTTAAACTAAGTCCCTTTATTGGCTAAATCTTGGACTTAAATCTAAGACTTTGATTTTAGCTAGGTCTGGGACTTAAATGGATTTCACAAACGGGTGACTTAACTGAGTCCAAGCTTATCAAATAACCACAGTGGTTTTCTGTGTCATATGACCTTTTATATCCTTCATTTGATACATTTTATCTAAGATAAGTGCTGTTTTGAAATACAAGACCTTGTTACATCATTAAACTTCCGAAAGACTACTTCAGTAAGGTGTTCTATATAATTATATTTAATTTATGGTCATTTCAAATTTTGAAGTGGAGAAAAGTTTATGGCGGCCATATTTAAGTCCTCTTTACAAAATTTAAGCCCACTACCTCCCAGACTTAAAGTTAAGTACACTGACTTAGCAATTTCATGGACTTAGCTGATTTGTGAAATCCACTAAGTCTAAGTAAGACCACAGACTTAATGTTCTGTTGACAAAATTTAAGACCAAAGTCTTATATTTAAGTCTAAATCTGGACTTAAGTCCCTTTGTGAAATCGGCCCCTGACTTTTCAACAGACACCCTGTGAGGCTGTTAAATTGGAGGAACCTATTTTTATGTACACTGAAGAACAGCTTCAGCTAATCCCAAATTATAAAGGAATAACAGGACTTTTGATGTACACTGAGGCCCAGTTTCAACTTATCCCAATTTATGAAAACAAAGAATAAATAGAGTTTTGATTTACACTGAGGCCCAGCTTCAACTAATCCCAATTTATGACATCCAAAGAATAAATAGACTTTTGATGTACACTGGGACTCAGCTTCAACTAATCCCAATCAATCTCATCAAAAGGATAATTGTGTCCCCGAAAAGCGGGGATACTATGGATCACACACGGTCATCATCCGTGTCCACATACTCGTCCATGTCAGCAGAGATTTTTTTGTGTTCAACCTACAAGCCACATTTCTTGGGATTTCTTTTAAACTTTGCAAGTGACTTGCTATGGCAGAGATCTGGCCACCCTATTATTTTGGTAGCCCAGGAGTAAAAATTATGCTCTGGGGAGTCAAAAACGTCAATAATTTTTACTATTGCTTGTGTTCAAGCGAGTAATAGCTATTTTAAAGCTAGGAACCTAAAAACCTTTGACTTGTAACTTGAAAACTATAGCATTTAGAGAATTTTGTTTAAATATGTTATTCAGCTACTTTTGGGTCAGCCATAACGTAGTAAAATTGCAGACCTGTAGCTTTTTGCATAGCGGAGTAATAGCTACTTTGACATTGTCACTGTTTAGTAAATCAGACGTAACTTGAAAACTATTGCAAAAGTGCTTATAACTCACTTATTATTGGTCCTAGAGGTTTGCAATATAAACCAACATATAGGAAATTATGGGCTAGGAATCTTCTGATGTGGTTCAATTTGACCTTGGGCCCCTTCTTCAAGGTCCAATGAGGATAGCCAAACTTAAAAGTGCTTATAACTCACTTATTATTGGTCCTAGAGGTTTGCAATGTGAAACCAACGTTTAGGAAATCATGGGCTAGGAATCTTCTCATGTGGTCAGATTTGACCTTGAGCCCCCTCTTCAAGGTCAAATGAGGATAGCCAAAGTTAAAAGTGCTTAATAACTGCTTATAATTTGCTTATTATTGGTCCTAGAGGTTTGGGATGGTAAACCAACTTATTGGAAATCATTGGCTAGGAATCTTCTGATGTTTTCAGATTTGACCTTGGGCCCCTCTTTCAAGGTCAAATGAGGATAGCCAAAGTTAAAAGTGCTAATAACTCGCTTATTATTGGTCCTAGAGGTTTGAAATATAAAACCAACTTATAGGAAGTCATGGGTTGGGAATCTATTGGTCCTAGAAGTTTGGGATGGTAAACCAACCTATAGGAAATCATGGACTGGGAATCTTTTGGTGTGGTTGGATTTGACCTTGGTCACCTCCTTCAAAGTCAAACAAGGATAGTCAAACTTAAAAGTGCTTATAACTTGCTTATTATTGGTTGTACAGGTTTGAGATGATAAACCAACCTATAGGAAATCATGGGCTGGGAATCTTTTGATGTGGTCTGATTTGACCTTGGACCCCTCCAAGTTCATACAAGGATAGCCAAACTTAAAAGTGCTTATAACTTGCTTATTATTGGTTGTACAGGTTTGAGATGATAAACCAACCTATAGGAAATCATGGGCTGGGAATCTTTTGATGTGGTCTGATTTGACCTTGGACCTATCTTTCAAGGTCAAACGAGGATAGTCAAACTTAAAAATGCTTATAACTCGCTTATTATTGATTGTACAGGTTTGGGATGGTAAACCCATTTATAGGAAATCATGGGCTGGAAATCTTCTGGTGTGGTCAGATTTGACCTTGGACCCCTCCTTCAAGGTCATACAAGGATAGCCAAACTTAAAAGTGCTTATAACTTGCTTATTATTGGTTGTACAGGTTTGAGATGATAAACCAACCTATAGGAAATCATGGGCTGGGAATCTTTTGATGTGGTCTGATTTGACCTTGGACCTCTCTTTCAAGGTCAAACGAGGATAGTCAAACTTAAAAATGCTTATAACTCGCTTAGTATTGGTCCTAGAGGTTTGCAATATGAAACCAACTGATAGGAGGTCATGGGCTGGGAATCTTCTGATGTTTTCAGATTTGACCTTGGGCCCCTCTCAAGGTCAAACGATGGTTCACTGGCTTTGGTGAGTTGTCTTTTCGGTGGATACAAATTTGCATTAGTTCTCTGATGTGTAGGTCTAGTTTTATTAGAATTTAAACATTTGGGGAATTTCAGATATGCAGTGAATTTTAAATTCCTTTCTCTTTATATTAAAACCCCTTTAAGTAAATGGCTTCATTGGAGTTGTCCCCTGTTATCTGGAAAACCCTGGTTGAGGAGATGTATTTCTCCCCAGTCTTTGAGATTTGTCTGAACTAGGGTTAAATGTAATGTACAGGTCTTATTGATTTGAGTTCAGTTATCAGCGGTTTTCAGATATAAATTTATACACCTCCCATAGTATTTGTTACCTTGTATTTGTTTTGTGTAATGCTGTGAAATCGCTTCGAATATTGGGTCCCATGTTTGGTATCTGTACAAGACAGCGAACTACGATTTTGTTCGATCTCTGAAACAATGTTTCTAAAACCAGTTAAATGCAGAAATCTCACGTAAACTCTTGTCATTTTGTTAAAAATATAGCAAAAACATAAAATCCATGTATATTTAAAAAAAATTCAGCCATATTTTCAATAAAAAAAACTGGTTTTATAGATGAGCGAAAATAGGATCTGTTGGGATGTCGTGTGATGGTGGTCATTTCTTTCATCCAAAATCAATCCTGAAGAGAGACATACTTTTATCTTTGGGGCCATTGTTAACTTACCTACCCAAACCATAAATCAGTGGAGTAAAGAAACTTTGAACACTATGAATTGAGTTGTTATTGTTAAAGAATAGATGTATCTTTAATATGTTTCCTTATGTAACTATTATATGCACATATACATGTTATATACCCAAAAAGATCAATAAAAAAAAAAAAAAAAATATAGCAAAAACATAAAATCCATGTATATTTTAAAAAAATTCAGCCATATTTTCAATAAAAAAAACTGGTTTTATAGATGAGCGAAAATAGGATCTGTTGGGATGTCGTGTGATGGTGGTCATTTCTAGACGTTTGAACCGAACTCCAAAATTGGGGCATTAAACGAGCGAACTGTCGAGCTTCTTCAAACATCATCGCAGCTCTAGTTTTGTGATCTGCAACAGTTATCTGTCCTTTGTAAGAGTAAAAAAAATGGTTCCACAAGTCCAAATCTGATTTCTAATTTGACACAGCCAGTTTTTGATTGCAGTTCTTGTGCTTTCACAGAACACAAAGAAAGTTGTGTGTGTGTCAAAATTGCATCAAAAATTTGTGTGGGGAAATACCTCAATGGAATAAAATATACCACTAATTATTTTAAGTGCAGAAGTACAATTCAAAAGCTAGCACAATTTGGTTGGTTATAATAAAGCCAACAGTGACATAATGGCCTCATTTAAGAGAAACTTACAAGGTACATCATTAGAAGAGAATAATGTATTTGACTTCTCAGTCAAAAACGATTTCACTATGTTCTCATATAAGTGTGATGTAAAGAAAATGATTTGTTCATAAGAACATTCCTAAAGAAGTGTGATGACATCCTATATTGCAGTGTTGGTGTAACTAGAAAAATTAATTTTTCAATTCTGTAAGAATCCCACACTGAAATGCCCATATCTTCATAAATACACACCCTGCCAATCTTGTATTATATTGCGGAATGCTGATACATGTAAACCTTCTAACCTTATATTTGGTTTTAGTTTTTGACATAGTTGTGCTATTCTTAGTAGTTATTTCACATTTTAGGTGGCTAGAAAAGTTTTTTTTTTTTCACAATTAGAATTTCATTAACTCGGCTTTCAATATTGATCACTATAATTGTATCCCCGGACGAAAGTCGGGGATACTTAGGATTCAGTACGGTCATGCCGCTGCCGTAGAGATTTCCTTTCGGACGCAATGACTTAAAAAATATTTTAGTTAGACCTTTTTTTTCAAATTTGGCATGTGGGTATATATGGGCAATGCATTGAACGCTATTGTTTTTTGACCTTAACCTTCAATTTCAAGGTCACTAAGGTCAGACTTTGGCCATTTTTTTTTACATTTTGGCCCAGTTCTTATATACAGAAAGTTAGATCATCCTATGGCTGGTATGTATAATACATATACAATGTATATGTCTTCTGTAAGCATGCAAAAATTTGGCCTTGAAGCTCTTGATTGAAGGTCATCCACAGACCCCCAAAGTACCTGACCGAGACCATTTTTGGCCTTTTTGGAGATATTTTCATACTTAATGCTGACTATATTGCATGGAAACTATTGAAAATGGCTTTGGAGGTTGAGTACATGATGAAGTACCAGGATCCAGGCTTACCGGCTACAGAGGATTGTTGGTTACAGAGAAAATCTGCTGATTCCACAGTTATGGACATGAAGAAGGCAGTTGTTTCATGTAAGCCTACCCCTACTGAGACGTAGTCTAGGGACATTGGTTAGGGGGTGTAGGTGTGCAATATCATGGTGTTACCTTGATTTGACCTTTGACCTTGCTGTAGTGACCTTGAGTTTGAAAATCTTGTCTGGGCTATATCTCGGAAACCGTAAGATGTAGGAAGTTGATACTTGGTAGGGACATTGGTCAGGGGGTGTATGTGTGCAACGTCATGTTGTGACCTTGATTTAACCTTTACCTTGCCATAGTGACCTTGATCTGTAAAATCTTGTCTGGGCTATATCTCAAAAACCATAATGTGTAGGAAGTTGATACTTGGTAGGGACATTGGTTAGGGGTATAGGAAATCATGTGCCCCAAATCTTGTGGTAGGGTCAGATTTGACCTTGGAGCCCTCCTTGAAGGTCGAATGTGGTCCTTCATACCTATAATGGTGTATATCACTCTGTATGTCATGCTCCAACCATGTCCCGTCTGGGGATACACTGCGTCGAGACGCAATGTCTAGTTTAAAATATTGTTGCTTATTTTAACATTCATAGATTTAAATTTAAACCTTTTCTTATGATATTATTTAAACAATATACCATATTATGTGGTGTGACATATCGGGATTGCTCATGCCCATTCTTGAGTAAACGCCCCTCTGAAACTCTATAAAATGTATGAAAAAATAACGAAAATGGTACAAACACCCCCAAATCAGAAGTAAAGCATGCTAATTTATAAAAATCACAACAAAAGTTACAAAACAACAAGATGAAAATACATGAATTATTGCGTCCTTTAGCTCAGATCTCTACTCAACAACAGTTACAATCGCACTTCCTGTTGAGGTAAGTAACCTAATCACATGTTTTGCAAACCGTAAATTGATCAATGTAACAAAGGGTGAAATGGTCATTAGAACTCCAGAAAATGTATACTAACAATAACTACATCAAAGAAAATGAAAATGATGTTCACGTTGACTCTTAATAGGGCTGCAAGCGAGCCCGAAAATGCGCCTCGATTCCTCGTTTTAGAAGAATCGACATGGACTCGGTTAATCGCTTGATTATCGCCGACGAAATAAACTACTTCATATTTTGACATATCACGCCTTGTAAAATGGTTCTAAACCACACAACAGGAAAGAATTTTGATAATTTATTGAATTTTTGGGAAAAGACGCATTTATAATCCAAAATATAAGAAACTTTAACCATCTTTATATTGCGAGATTTGAGGCGTCTTCGAAATACGTTATAATAAAATGCCATGTTATAAAACGTTGTTACACAAAGAATTAAAGTTTGCAAATACTTAAAATATAAATACTGAAACGGAAACGCCTTATATTAGTAAAATATATAAATATATTCATATATTTAAAGAAAAAATAGAATTTTGTAGTAGATTTTATGTCTATGTTTAGTTGTTTTCGAAGACCTGGTTCACTTTTCTTGCCTCGAGTATTGAACTGAATCGTTTCGTTTCCGAGTAACCAAAGAATCGTTGCAGCCTTATCTTTTAATAGTAGCATTAAAACTTTAAACCATTATAAAACAACATTAAAACTTACCCGGTATATACAATATCAACACTAGAGTACACCACTAGGCATAATAGGTTCTACCTTTGGCAGATTTATGATTGTTGTCTTGTTTTTGTGAGCCAGTGTTTCAATTATCTGATTAGGTCTAACATGAAGAAGTACTTTTGTCCACGTTTCTAATGGAATAAGTGATCTACTATTTCACACTAGTTTTTAAAAGACAGTTCTTGTTGTAGAAAGTAAGGCTGAAAATGGAAAGTAAGATTGTCAATGCAAACCGTGTTTATCTGGTTATTATCTTTGTTGGTCAATGAAAGCAGCAACTGGTTATATGTTATTAAAACCACTGTGGCCTAGTAGTGTAGGGATTGAAATGCAATTTCAATATCGATATCAAACTTTATTTGTGCTTTGCATATCGATCGATATTGAAATATCGTTTCACGCTGTAAAATCTGTTATTTTGCACCTACTGATTTTTCAGTTATCATAAATCGTTTTGGTAACTTGTAAGATATACAAAACTGACCATGAATTTAATACAAGCAGAATATAAAAGGAATTAAATTTCATGAAAAATCTCACAATAAGTCTTTTTAATGCATAAATATTAAACTACATGGAACTGATAAACTACAGAACTATTTTGAAAATTCTCCCTGATGGGTGATGGAAACGATATTGAAATTCCCACTTTTAGTATCGATATTGAAATTTAGAAAGACATATCGATTTGAAATATCGATACATGATCCCTCCCTTGCTATCAGGAACACAAATATTTGATACACGTCTGCCATTGCTTGTATCAAGAAAATTAATCAGAAAATGAAGTAACTAATATGTTTTAATATCTATTCAGCCGTTATCTTAAAAGTAAAAGTAGGTTTAATGTTGGTACACAAGAAAGGTTAATAAATATAAAAGATTAAAGAAAGGTACCTTGGAAATATAAATGTTACAGGAAATTAAAATTCACCAAATATATTTTTTTTTGTGAAAATTCATCACAAAATAAAATTTTGTCATATAATTTAATATGTACTCAAAAGTTTAGTCATAAAATTAAAAGTAGGTATCAAGTTGGTACCCATGAAATGTTCATAAGTAAAAAATGTTGAAGAAAGGTACCTACCGGTAATAGATATATTAATTTTACAGGCAATTAAAATTCACCAAATAGATTTTTTGTGAGATCATATTTGAATAGTACTCTATGCATACAACTAGTGATTACCTAGTATATGCCTCTCAGCCTCAGCAAATAGAGCTATAGAGCTTTAGGGTCAGTGGGTTATTGGAACAAGCATCTCACTGCAGTGGATATTTACACGTTGACCTCCATAGAATAACTTAGTACCTTTAAATAGTGACTACAACAACATAAACTCTGAGATAGACCTCACAGGTAACCGATAGGAAGGATGGTAAAAAAAATACATATAACCATAATTTGTAGAAATAGGAAAACGTTCATCCAGGGAGAAAGAACAAGACCCATCAAGATAATGCCTTAAAGTGGTAGAGGCACCAGTTTTTGCCATTACATGGCATTGTATATGTGCTGAAGTAATTGAGTTATCAAAGGAAAAAATCCATTCCCAGAAAAGCATGGGGTCTTTTGAACTTTCAAGAGGTGGTGGAGAGAGATAGTAAGGAATACTTATGGTTGATCTAAAGTGAAAGGCTCATAGCCCAGGGTTCACAAACATAAACTAAGGGGGATGGGGGGGGGACTTTCCATAAAGGATTATTATATGAGGGGGAGGGCCAGAAAGGGGGAGGTTTGTCTCGCAAATTATTTTTTTATTGGAAGTGGAGATGTAAAGTTTTCCATTTCATGTGAAAATTTGTCCCCAGAGTATAATAACAACTTAAAAGCACTTCAAGAGTGCCAACCTCCACCAGGGGTGCATTTCTGTAAATTTAAGATTTTTGTATCATCTTCTTTTTTTTCATTCTTTGGTCAGATATAAAAATTGTTATGAAGATCTGTTCAATAATTTTAAGTAGGGCAGGGTCGGTAGCAGATTTTCCATTTCGGTATCCCGCCTGTGTAAAACCGTACCGATTCTGGGATACCGAAAGAAGAAATTGCGTTCTAGCATATTCCCAATCGAATAGGTCCACCAACCGGAAGTAAGATTCGCGAAAAGAAAACATTGCAGTTCTGAAAGAAACCACTATAAAAGTGCTGAAATATATAAAAATATGGGATAAAAGTCTGTAATTTCTTCAGATTTAAGGTTTGTTTCTAATACTTTACGTTTTCTCACAATATTATATGCTGACTTTCGAAATACCGGCTGTAAAGTGTCACAACGGTGTTGAAGTGAATTGATGTTGATACTGAGATACCGGTGTTACCGACCCTGCCCTAATTTTAAGTAATGTTAACCAGAAAGCCAAGGTCATTGAAAATGAGACCCCAAAATTTAGGATATTTGTTTCCAGAAAAGATCCAGATGTTTTAAAAAGTAGCCACATTATAAGGTTTTTTCACAGTGGTCATCTCAGCTATTTTGGTTCTCCTCATCCTATTTATTATGGAAGACAAATTGGCACAAGATATAACCATCCAGATAAAAGGTTCCTGTAGGTTTCACAATTCTACCCATCTGTACATAAACTAAAAAAAAAAACACTTTGGTCACGGTTTTGCGTTTGATGCTCCCACAGTTTGGAATGATTTACCTGATGATGTTCATTCTGCCTCAACTCTTGTCTATTTCAGAAAAAAGCTAAAATCTTATCTCTTCAAAAATGCTTTTCCATGTTAGAATATATTTAAACTGTCTGGCTTCACTGTGGTATCAACCTTGCTATGTCTATGGAATAATGATTATTGAATTGGTTCTGGTTTTGCACCTTAGAGTCTGCCGTGGCAGAGATTATGTGCTATAAAGTATCAAACAGAATTGAATATAATTATGGTTGCACCTTTATAAGTTAAACCTGAAAGGACCAGAGTTCTTGTTTAACCAGAAAAATTCCAAATAATTGGGTAAATTTTAAAGAAAGGATAATGTCCAATTTGAGGCCCTGATAATAATTTCTGTATAACAAGGATGTCTAAAAAAATTTGGTTAGGCTGCTTTTACATGGTTTATCAACATGCATGGCCAGTTTTCGATGGACTTGGCACCCTATGTCACTACCCTAATTAAAACAAGGTTGTCTTTGTCCTAAACCAGTAGTGGTCACCAGTTGACCTGAATAGCAAGATTCTATGACCTAATTTCATCATCGAGTTAAATAGATGAATTAAATGCTTTGTTTTCTAGAGTGGTTTATAAGGGATAAAAACAAATATAAATCGAGTTTGCGGATGTCAGTCACATTCCAATCGCAACCCATGATTGATGAAAAGTGCCTCAGATTGTAAGCTGTTCAAGACATCAGTCTCCAGCTGAGTATTTACTGTTGTTTTCTTGGTGTTTTTGTTACAATTTAGAAATAAACCACTGTTTTTACAGGCGCTGTAGCCAGAATTAATCTGACGTATTAGTTTGGTGGATTTAGCAATTGAGAATCCTGATCATGTGTCAATCATGTGTTTAGTGATAATTTTTCTCCCTTTTTTGTGGCTAGGATGATATAAAAAGGCTTTTTGTTTGGTCATGTTAGAAGTATGGAAGACTGAAAATAACATTCTTAGAACTGATATTTGAATCCATCAATATTTTAGGCTTTCTAACATCTATTGTGTCATGAAAATAGCAAAAAGAGAAATACTAAAAACCTATGAGGTTGTGTCTTGCTGCTATTACCCAAACTCCACTTACATGACTAATAGTAAGCCCTGGGCCCGTATTCACAAAGATTCTTATTCTTAGAATTAGTCTTATTCTTAGAATTTTTCTTTGAATTACACTTAGTCTAACCTGTGCACACAATTATTTTTACTGTTATTCTTAGAATTATTCTTAGCTAAGAATTGTTTTGTGAATAGGTTTTTATTCTAAGAATAAGAAAATTCTTAGCAAAGAATTTTTCTTAGACTTAAGTGTAATTCTAAGAAAAATTCTAAGAATCTTTGTGAATACAGGCCCTGATTTATACCTGTGGTGGCTGCAGCAACTGACATTTGGTTTTACATCAACCTCAATATCAATGTTTCATTGATAAATTAAATAGTACGTCCTGTTGGTAAATACTAAAATGCAGGTAACTGGACTCTGGACAGTTGTTGCACTATGGATAATGCACCGAACCCTGTTTTTGTAGTAGTAAAGATGACAAATTGGATAGTTTGTTTCTATTCAATGGAAAAAATGTCAATGTAATCCCCTTTTAGACATACAAGAACCAGTTCCAAAAAAACTACATTTCACATCAAAAGTATAAATTACATGAATTTGCACAGAAATGCTTAATGTTGTGTTCTTGTGTTACATTTTGTCAATATACAGTGAATTAATATCCAAAATGTTAAATATAATCACAAATAAACAGCATTTTAGTTGTTATGTTTCATGCACACCTGCAGAGGATTTTACAGTTTGGTATATTATTATTTCAAATGGGACCTAGTTTCCAATTTTTTTTTTTAGTGGGGGGTCATAACACTGTTGTTTTTGTATTGCATTCTTAAATGTTAGAACCACAGTAATCCCCAATTCCACTGTGACAAGTGCATCTGTGAGAATTATGATTTTAATAATTTTTTTTTTGCAGACCTCTGCTATCATTGATCATTTAGAAGGGGCAGGGATTGGGTTGGAGGCATCTATCCTTAGGCAAATAATGTTTATCTTGACTATTCATGACCAGCATGCCTGTGTTTTTGATATTTCTGCTTTGTTAATGAGGTTCACAGAAAGTTATTGGTCTGGAGAATATGCCAACTCATTAGGAACTGGATAATGACTGTTTTGCCTATATTGTTATTCCATTAAATGCTATACTTTCCTGAAGCAGAGATAGAATTATGTGACATTGTTGATGAAATAATGCTATTTCTTTCTTCCTTTGTTATTTATTTTTTTTTTTTTTTGCAAAATAGAATATGTATTCTCAAAGATGATTTTGCTTATTTTGTGTCAAAATTGTTGTCTCTTTGAACTGAACTCACTGATGAAAATATTTGACAATTAATTTTGATAGATATGCATTTGGCTTTGTTAAACTATTATGCACTAAAAAGTAAAATACAAGCTCAAACCAGACTTGCAAGCCACACATATACAACCGGTTGCCCATATATGCATGCACTGAGACTCTGTAAGGCTAACACTTCACCATATCCATCATATTTGTCCTGTGTCGCCCTGTGTGTTCGTCTGGACAACATTTCGGGTCATTTGGACGACATGTAATGGAGATTTAGTGTGCAGGATTATTTAGTACTTGGTTGTCCCTGTGATAAATCATCAATCGGATCACATGTTTATGTCTCTTGAAGTAGTTTTCTGTCTGAAAAAGTACTTTAAAGCAAAGAGTCATGAACATGTTTCTTCATGTTTGATGTTGAATTTCTATTTTGCCAGCAGAGGTTGTGAGTGTTTTACAGATATTTTGTTTTTCTGAACAGTGTAGTAGAACCCCCATTAACCAACCTTCTAATATCCATATATTCAGTAGTAATGTGATCAATACTTGTTTTCTAGAGCCTTAAAGTGAATGAAATTGAATGTTATGTCCTCTTGTCACTGGTTTGGTAAAAGAAAGATGTCTGTATGGGTGAGCTATAATTGTATCCACTCGTTACCCCTCTAGAGGCCAGGGTATTATAGGTAGACTTCTCAAATTTTCAGGTTATATTCATAACCATAAAATCTTGCCTGGGAATATTTTTGGCCTCAATTTGAAAAACAAGATGGCCACCACTGCCGTTTTTCGACTTTTAGCAAGGAGTTTTGTTGGCCCTCTAGAACAAAGGGAATTATAGATAGAGATCTCAAATTCGCAGGATATGTTCACCATAACGAAATCTTGACTGAAAATATTTTTGGCCTCATTTTGAGAAACAAGATGGCCGCCACGGGCGTTTCTTTTCAGTCATGAAAAGTGCTTATATCTCCCTTATTATTGGTCCTAAAGGTTTGGAATGTCAAACCAACATATAGGAAATCATGGGCTGCGAATTTTCTTGGGCCGCCCCTTCAAGGTCAAACGAGGATAGCCAGACTTAAAAGTGCTTATAACTCGCTTATTATTGGTCCTAGAGGTTTGGGATGGTAAACCAACCTATAGGAAATCATGGGCTGGGAATCTTTTGGTGTGGTCAGATTTGACCTTGGGCCTCTTGTTGAAGGTCAAACGAGGATAGCCAAACTTAAAAGTGCTTAGAACTCGCTTATTATGGGTCCTAGAGGTTTGCAATGTGAAACCAACTTATACGAAATCATGGGCTGAAAGTCTTCTGATGTGTTCAGATTTGACCTTGGGCCTCTCCTTCAAGGTCAAACGAGGATAGCCAAACTTAAAAGTGCTTATAACTTGCTTATTATTGGTCCTAGAGGTTTGCAATGTGAAACCAACCTATAGGAAGTCATGGGCTGCGAATCTTCTGATGTAGTTAGATTTGACCTTGGTCCCCTGCTTCAAGGTCAAATGAGGGTAGCCAAACTTAAAAGTGCTTCCAACTTGCTTAATATTGAAAAATGCTGTTTATCTTCTAAACTATGTTAGTTGGCCTTTTCCGGTGGATACATCTTGCATCTGCCCACAGATGCATCCTTGGTCTAGTTATATCCCTAGACAAAAGTCAAGGATATACTGGACTCACCCATGACACACTGGTTACTCAAAAAAGGCTGTTTTCTGCCACTGAACCAAGGGAATACTGGCATTCCGTTACTAGCATTTATATTTGATTTAACTGATTTCCTCTTTAACAAATTTGCATTTGACTGTTCTATTATTCTGAATGAATTCTTCCATTTTATGAACTATTTTGTTCAGTGTTATCCAAGTGCAATTTTACTCCTCCCCCAGAATGTTCTGATAATGTAGTTGGTTTTTTAACCCCAGCCCATAAAGGCTGGGGTTATAGTCGTCCCCTGTGCTGTCCTGGCGGCGGCAGCGGTGGCGGGCATAAAGCTTGTGGGTGTTCCACAGCCTAAACCCCTGCACGGATTTTCACCAAATTTTCAGGGAATATTTACCCCAAGACGATCTAGAGCTGATTAGGTTTTGGGGGGTATCCGGTAACAACTGTTGCCATGGCAACACTTTTAAGATTTTTGGGTCTTTAAGTTTGTGGGTGTTCCACAGACTAAACCTCTGCACGGATTTTCACCAAATTTTCAGGGGATGTTTGTCCCAAGAGGATCTAGAGCTGATTAGGTTTTGGGGGGTATCTGGTAACAACTGTTGCCATGGCAACACTTTTAAGATTTTCGGGTCTTAAAGCTTGTGGGTGTTCCACAGACTAAACCCCTGCACGGATTTTTACCAAATTTTCAGGGGATGTTTACCCCAAGCGGATCTAGAGCTGATTAGGTATTGGGGGTATCCGTCAACAACTGTTGCCATGGCCTTAAAGTTTGTGGGTGTTCTACAGCCTAAACCCCTGCATGGATTTTCACCAAATTTCAGGATATGTTTGTCCAAAAAGGATCTAGAGCTGATTAGGATTTCGGGGGTATCCAGCTACCACTGTTGCCATGGCAACACTTTTAAGATTTTCGGGTCTTAATGTTTGTGGGTGTTCCACAGCCTAAACCCCTGCACAGATTTTCACCAAATTTTCAGGATATGTTTGTCCCAAGAGGATCTAGAGATGAATATGTTTTGGGGGTGTCCGGTGGCAACTGTTGCCATGACAACACTTGTAAGTTTTGGGGTCTTAAAGTTTCTTCTAAAATCTTTGATGTTTTCTGTAACTAAAATATTGAAGCTAGCTTCATCAGATTTGCACAAAATGTAAATGGATATGAAAGCTTGCCTGAGAGTAATTGTGTCCTTGTTTTGGAAACAAAATGACCGCCATATCACATCTTTAATACCAAATAGGAGGGGCATCATATCAAAAAAGCCTTATATCTCCTTATAATTGCTTCTAGGGCTACAAAATATGAAAACTACATATAAGAAATCATGGCCTGTGAATCTTTTGTACAACATCTCGTGGGTTCTCTGTACTTCTTACAACAGAAGTTGTTCCTAAGATTTTCCCAAATCTCAATGTTGTTTGCCATTTAGCTGTACCTGCGGGCTGGGGTTCTTGCCTGCCGAGGCTGGCTATTTTCATTTATCTCTCTTAATTAAGATTAAGAAGGGTCCTTTTCCGGACATTCACAAGTGAGATTATGAGGCATTATGATGGTATTTATTGGATTTTCACATTTCCGCATTTGTTCATTGTGACAAACAAGTAGTGGTCTCAGCTGGTTGCAATATTCATCATTAATATAGAGCATTCCAAATTGGTGGCAAACTATCTACTCGAGTCCAGTAACTACAAACCACAGGGTTAGTTTCTTTTAAAATTTGTCAGTCCATTGGTCCAGTAACTTTCAATAGCCCATTATATCTATATCTATTTGCATTAATACAGATAAATATGGTACTATGCACACTTGACTACCCGTCATGATAGACTGACATCCTGTTTAAGAGAGTAAATGTTAGTGGTGGCTTTGTTTACAGAAGTCAAAACCGGTTACCGGGGCTTTGAAAGGAAACAAAATCCGGTATTTCGTATACTTGTTCTGTGCATTGAAAATTATTCGCAGGCATACATGAGCGATAACTTGCAAATGGAAGTGGCTTTCGCGAGTTATTATTAAGTACGTAAAAATGATTTTTACTCAATATAAAGTAATATTGGGACATATTTTACAAAATATGTATATTTTTTGTCGTTTCTATGAAGTATCAGCCATTAGAAAGCCTAAAATAATAACTTTTATTGCGTTAATACATCCTATCCAATGGACAATTGCTTTACCGGTCGGCGCGACCGGTCCCGCCAAACGCCAGAAAAAGACGTCCTGTATATGCTACCGGCAGGACCGGTCACAGAGTGTGCATTCGCCAGGTGGCGCATCGTACTTCATTTCCTGTTTACCTCTTGACGTCATAGCATCTTTTTCGTTTGGCGCGAAAGAGTGTGCAGAAGATTTTCTTCAGAGATACGTTTTTGAAGTTTTACAACGAACTCTTCCAAGTTTCTTGTTTTTTTATTAGTACGGAGTAATTCTACAACGTTACTGATCATTATGTCGTCTCCTGGACAGAAACGAGGTTCTTGCGGGCACGTTATGGCCCTTTTCGACAACCATAAGAAATGCGCGCGTTGTCGTGACAAGGGGGTGGGAGACGACCCGTGTGTGAAGAAGTTGCCTTGTAGTATCTGTAAGGCGTTTACGCCTGCTCAGATTCACCAGTTAGCAACCCCCACCTACAAGGAACGGAAAGAACGCTCCAGCCAGAAGAAATCTGAAGAATTGACAAGTACGTCTCCCAAGCTTGTTGATCCGTCTGAGGTTTCATTGCTGGGTCCAGTCAACTCAGGGACGCAGTCTCCTGTTGATTCTACACCCAAGCAGAAGAAGAAGCGTTCTGATGGCTCCCCAAGGTCTAGTAAACGGAAGCACAGCAGTAAGCCCACTTCAGATGACCTCAAGTCCCTTGATGACAAGTGGAGTGAGAGATTTTCCCGTCTGGAAGCAATGCTGATTAACCAGTCATTTGCTGTCCCTGTGAGACCGGTGAATTCTGCTTCTGTGGTGCCCAGAGAACACCCCTTCTTTGATCCGGGTGCTTCTACAAGTGTTATGTTTTCTGAAGGCACTAGTGACGTGGCTACGCAGTTGACGGCTACCCAACCTCCTCTGGGGGTTCCCGGTACACAAGCTGTGAAGGAAGTGACTAAGAGTGCTACCCACCCTGTTCAGGGCCCCGGTACCTCTGAGACTGTTGCCACCCAACCTTTACTGGTTCCCGGTGCAGGGACTGCCACCCAGCCTCCACAGGCTCCCGGTGCGGGTCCTGAGGTTCTGCCTTCCGGTTATGAAACTACGCTGTCTAACCAGTCGCCTCCCATTGGCCAGAATTCTGAGGTTGCTAGGGAATCTGACAGTGAGGCTGAGGTGGATGCGGAACCGGCTTCACCGGCTAGTGTTCACTACCAGGGTGATGTACCGGAATCTAACACTGACCAGGATCTTTCTGAAGATGCTAATTACCGGGAAACATTGAGAGGGGTGAGGAGTTTCATGGGCTGGCATCAAATCCCGGATTATGACACCTCAGCTGCATCTATGGATGACAATCCCTTTGCCGGTTCTAGAGTGAAGACTACCGGTAAAGTGTCAGTAAAATTGCCGGTGGATGAATGGCTTTGTAAGAAGCTGGAGAAACTAAATGTGACTATTGCTGAAGGTTATCCTTCTAGGAATACTGAAACCAGTGGACTGCTGCGTGATCAATTTGTCAAGACACCCCGTACTTCCAAGTGGTACGACATGCAAGCTGTTAAGAAGGATGCGTCTAACCAGGCTGTTGGTGACTGGTCTCCGGAACCGGCAAAGCTTAACAGTATGTTTTCTAGAGTTGCAAGGCGCAGTTTACCTTCTGCCCCAGCTTCCAGGACCTTCAGCCAGGACACCCTTAGAAGGTGGGAGAGATCATTCAGAGAACAATCAGTGATGTGTAATCACGCTGCTGGCCTCTCTAGATGCCTCACCAAAGTACAGGACTCCATGGTCACCCAGTTAAAGTCCCTGAGGTTCGATTCCTCAAAGGGCAAAAGTGCTGAGAAACAGCAACAAGCTGTTGAAGAACTGGAATATCTGGTTACGTTTAACCGGTCAATTTCACAGGCTATGCAGCGTGCCATGCAGGATTTATCAGAGGGAGTCTTTATCAGCATGGCTAATCTCACCCTGGCACGTCGAGACAGTTATTTAGAGTTCATAAGGGGTGGCATTAAACCGGACACCTTGTCTGCCTTACGTACGTCTCCAGTTCACCAACTATCACTCTTCCCGGACAGCTTACTGGTCAAAGCTGAAGAGGAAATCTTACGTAGTGAAGAGAGGCGTTCTGCTGGTACCACACCAAGGAAACCTGGACGTTTTCATCCATACGTCTCCTCCAACCGAACCCCTCACCAGCCGGACCGGAAGCCCACTACTCCGGCATGGAAGCAGATTAGAGACCGGCAAACTGCTCAGAAAGGGGGTGGTAAAGCCTCAAACTTCAGCCAGAAGCCGGCCAGAGGTTTTAAAAAGCATAAATGACAATCACTGTTTTGCAAATGTGGTCGGATTGCTGAACTCTGTAAATGTATCCGACAAGATGGAGGGCTTGAACCCACCACCTCCAGTGATACACAAGAGCGAGACTGTGTTTCCACATGTAAACTCTTTTGTTGCAAGTGTTCCTTTTGTCAGCGGGTCACCGCAAAAGAAAGGTGTAAACCCCGCTTATTGTCAATCTATCAGAGAAATAAACCATGTGAAAGATGTTTCCTGTGTAGATCACTTGAGTTTTGTAAATATTGTCACAAATGTCCAAACTGTTGTCACAAATCTTCCTGTAGGGGCAAGACTTCAACAGTTTTGGGAAAAGTGGGAAACTCTGGGTGCGAGTCCAAAAGTTATCAAAATACTGAGAGAGGGCTACACCCTTCCCTTCCGGTTCAGACCCAACCTAACCAGGTCACCAATGGTCATCAGCAAATATGTAAACCCCCAAAGACAGGCCTTCCTTTTGGAGGCACTGACTCAGCTAACCAACAAGAATGCAGTAGAACCGGTAACAAATCAGACCTCCCTAGGGTTTTACAACCGGCTATTTTTGGTTCCCAAACCCAACAACCGGTGGAGACCTATCTTGGACCTGAGCACTTTGAACACCTTTTTAAACACAGAGTCGTTCAAGATGGAGACCCCAGAGACAATAAGAACCTCCCTACAGGCAGGGGAGTGGGTCACATCCATAGATTTCAAAGACGCTTACTTCCACATTCCAATTCACAGTCAGTTCCAGGAAGTACATGCGTTTTCACATTCAGGGCCACTCCTACCAGTTCAAGGCCCTGCCCTTTGGTCTTTCCACAGCACCCATGGAGTTCACAGTGGTGGCCAAAGAGGTCAAGCTCATGGCCTTACAACAGGGTATAAGAATCCACCAGTACCTAGACGACTGGCTGGTGAGGGCCTCTACCCTCCACACCTGTCTCCAGCATACTCAAACCCTGGTCACTCTTTGTCAGGAACTAGGGTGGCTGGTGAACAAGGAAAAGTCAGAACTGACACCCAAACAGGTCTTCAACTTCGTAGGTTACCAGTTCGACCTGAAAGAGGGCAAGGTCAGACCAACAGAAGAACGTTGGCAGACTTTGACAGACAAGATCAGATCAATGATGTCGGATCCGGTTTGTCCGGTCCGGAAATTCATGTCCCTCATAGGTCTCCTCACAGCAACAGAAAAACAAGTCCACTTAGGGCGACTCCACATGAGACCCATACAGTGGCACTTGAAAAACAACTGGAGGGTCCCAGAATCACTGGAAAAGGTGATACCGGTCCCCAAGTCCCTCCACCCTCATCTAAGGTGGTGGCTGGAGGAAAGCAATGTGCTACTAGGTCAACCATTACACCCTCTAAAACATGCTCTGCAGATCTTTACAGACGCATCAAACGAAGGGTGGGGCGCTCACTTGGACGACCATACTGCAAGGGGAACCTGGTCCCTTCCAGAAAGCAAGTTGCACATAAACCACTTAGAGCTAAAAGCAGTTTTTCTAGCTCTAAAGGAGTTTCGAACCCTGGTTTGCAACAAGACTGTGTTGATAGCTACAGACAACACAACAGTGGTTGCCTATATCAACAAAGAAGGGGGGATGAAGTCGGGGTCACTGTGTGCCCTACTGTGGAGAATCCTGTCCTGGTGCACCAGACAACAGGTAACCCTCAGGGCACGTCACATCCCCGGCCGGCTGAACGTGATAGCAGACAAGCTATCCAGACTTGGCCAGACCATTCAAACAGAGTGGTCACTTCATCCAGCAGTTTTCCAAGCTGTATGCGCAAGGTGGCACCAGCCAAAAGTGGACCTGTTTGCCACCAGGTTCAACAACAAACTACCCCAGTTTGTGTCACCGGTGCCAGACCCCCAGGCTTGGGCAGTGGATGCACTCAGCCTCTCCTGGGAGGACCTGGACCCATACGCCTTCCCACCGGCAGCCATCTTGGGCAAAGTGGTGGAGAAGCTCCAGGACTACCCCTGCAACAGAATAATCCTGATTGCCCCAGGGTGGCCCAACATGCCCTGGTTTTGGGACCTGGTAGCAATGTCAAGCCAGATCCCACTCTGTCTGCCCAGCATACCAAACCTTGTGTCTCAGCCGTTCAACCAGGTCCTTCACAGGAACCTGTCGAATCTGAACCTACATGCCTGGCTCCTAGAGCCTCAGCAATCAAGAAGCAAGGCTTCTCTGAGGCAGTGGCAGCACGAATTGAGGCTCCTCAAAGAAGATCAACCAGATCTGTCTATGAGGCAAAGTGGACCATTTTTACAAAGTGGTGCCTCAGTAATCAGGTGGACTTCAGGGCACCACCTCTGAAAGCCATTGCTGACTTCCTCCTGCACTTGTTCCAGGACAAGAAGTTACAACCAGGCACTATTGATGGCTACAGATCAGCCATTGCTGACAAACTGGGCAATTCCACCATTAATGTCAGCAAAGATGAGAATCTCACTCGTCTCCTGGATAGTTTCCATAGAGACAGGCCTAAGGGCAGGAGAGGTATACCCTCCTGGAACCTGTCACTGGTCTTACACCAGCTGACAAAGGCTCCTTTTGAACCTTTAAAAGAGGCCTCATTAAAACATTTGACCTTCAAGACTGTTTTCCTGCTGGCTTTGGGCTCAGGTAAACGCAGGAGTGAGATCCATGCTTGGTTACATAAGAACATCAGACACCAGTCAGACTGGTCTAAGGTGTCTTTGTACCCCTCACCCAGCTTCCTATCCAAGAACCAGCTGGCTAAGGAAGGTCCAGATAGTGTGGCACCAGTGGTCATCCCAGCCCTGGCACCATCTCTGGATAGGTCACTCAAGGGTGACAGGTCCCTATGTCCAGTTAGAGCCCTGCGTTACTACTTGGACAGGACTGCAGACCTCAGGCAGAATAAGGAGTTAGTCTTTGTCTCCTTCAAGAAGGGTTTTGATAAAGACATCTCGCCTGCCACCATCTCCTCATGGATCAAACAGACTGTGGTTCTGTGCTATGAGCTCTCTGACCAGGAGGCCCTCACCTTACATCAGGTTAAAGCCCATGATGTTAGGGCCTTTGCTGCTTCTAAGGCTTTCCAATCAGGGATCTCCTTAGATCAGATCTTATCAGCCTGCCACTGGAAATCTCACAACACCTTCACCCAGTTTTATTTGAAGGATGTTGCCTGGGCTGATTCAGAGCTTTTCCACCTGGGACCTGTAGTGGCTGCCCAGCAGGTGCACCACCAGGCCCAGAAGTGAGGAGATGTTGTATATATGTAAATATGTACATATTGTAGATATGCTAGATATGTACATAATGTAAATATGTTGGATGTACATATATGTTCCAAAAAAAAAAAAAAAAAAAAAAAAAAACTGTGACTTGCTTCCTTTGGGAAGTTTATTTCTTCTGGGACTGAACTCAGCCCCTATCTCTCCCTATCTTTCCAACTCAGCCACTCTGAAAGGAAAGGAAAAAGGGGGGGGGGGCAACGTCGGTAGGCTCCCGGTTAACCGGTGAGTTAGTGACCGACCCTGACCTTTCAAGGTTCTCTGACCCTAGGTCGAATGGGCCTGTTTTAAAATTGTTGTTATGAGTTCACATAAGTCCCTAGCTGCTTACCCGCCTGCCAAGCGGTAGTTATTCAGCAATTGTCCATTGGATAGGATGTATTAACGCAATAAAATTGCAAATTTAATAAGTAAATTAAATTTTTATAAGTTAATACCCTATCCAATGGACAGGCAAGGCCCACCCAACCGGCCCCGCTATCAGCTTACTAGGGGTCTTACTAGGATTAGACACGAAAAAGATGCTATGACGTCAAGAGGTAAACAGGAAATGAAGTACGATGCGCCACCTGGCGAATGCACACTCTGTGACCGGTCCTGCCGGTAGCATATACAGGACGTCTTTTTCTGGCGTTTGGCGGGACCGGTCGCGCCGACCGGTAAAGCAATTGTCCATTGGATAGGGTATCAACTTATAAAAATTTAATTTACTTATTAAATTTGCAATTTTACAATAACCAGTTCCCAAATATTCTTTGCGGATTTTGTTTTTTCTACTAAAACAAAACGATATTCCGCACACTGGAAAACCGTTAACAACATTAGTAAATGTACATCCATTGATTCATGAAACAGAAACCAGAAGTAAGCCTCGATCATGTGGGCCACTGGGCCAAACAATATCATGTACAACTTAGAAATTTACTTTTAAATAAAACTGAGACAGAACAGAGATTTAAGCCCTGTAAAAAGTGTGATTAACTTATAAAACTAAAGCTCATAGTTCACTGAACTTACTGTAACTTAATAAATGTTGTGCTGGACATTTTGTTATCCTTTTAATCTCAATAAATGACATTTGTAACAATAATTACACCCGTTTGCCTATGATGAAGGGCTTGATTAGAGAGAGTATAATATAAAATTTGCATTATACTTTGCTTTAATCATCTTTTATCCTGATAAATTAACAATAGCCATGTTCCCCTGCTGATATGTCTTTGGTTAAATATTACAGGCTTCAAGTTCCATTACAAAACATATTTTTCTTTAATCATCTGGCAGCATTTTATGTCATTAGTAATTATGCCCCGTAGGTTTGGTGAAGATTCCATAACGTACCAGTTAGGAAGAGTAATTTTTGCTCAATTAACTGTTTGTTCCCATCATGCTGATTGTCAACAAACGATGTATGATAGGGATTCAGAGAGGTCCTCAGTGGTCTAGTCGGTTAGCAGGTTAGCTAGTGTGGTTTCAACTGCCACAAGTGACAAAACTGAGGCGCTGTCCCTATATGACCCTGGCTGTTGAATGGGCCAAAGAACACTAACTTTGACCTTTGATAAAAATTTATTGGCTTCTTTGATTTATTATTCAGATGTTTCCATACACCAGACAATGGCTAGCAATAACAGAGATTTTTGCTGCCAGAACGTAGAAAATTATTGGTGCCAACTATCTGCTTATAAATATTGACAAAATAAATCAAAATCCTAACTATCTCTTTATGTCATAAAATTGGCCAACAAAGATTTGCTGTCCAGTAAGAAATCATTGGATATTGGTGAGAGGATTCTACTTAAGTGTGATTAATTATCAGTTATGGTATGGAAACATTTTCAACCATTTCAAAGTGACTTATTGAAACATTTCTTTATGTATTCTGCGACAATATACATATTTTCAGAAGGGATGGGTCAGTATAAAAAAATATGTAGATCATTGGAGATCGCCAATGTCAAACCATTCCGATTCCGGGACTCAGTGTTTTAGTACATCCCTATTTAAGTAGACTTGCTCCAAGTCTTTGTATTTGCAGCCACCAGTAACCTGAATAGGTAAATTTAGATTACAAACTGACAGGAGTTCATTATACCACAACCATTCTGGAGTAAGGTGGGTAGTCACTGAAAAAAAACAAAGACTTGTGCCACCCATTTAGCCTCAACTCTAATGAGGGATACATTTATGCAGATTGTATGCACAAAATATGAAGAACTTTTGTCAGGGCTGGATGTTTCTTCAAAAGTCATACAGTACCCATATATTTCACAAAAGACAAAAGGACTTGGTGAAAGTCTACTGTTTAAGCAGTGGAAACGCACAACAAAACAAAAACATGGACGTTTCCTCTCAACAGCATAGTGCAATAAAAGTCGTGAAATGCACACAAATATGGGGTAATAAAAGTGTGTAATTTCCTCACATTTCCGGTTTGTTTCCACTATTTCCAGTTTTCCCTCCATTGTGCATTGACAAACGAAATGGAGGTAAAAAGCATTATCACTTATTATCTTCTGCCCGGCTTTAGCCCGGGAGGGAGATTATGAAATGATGCCTGTGTGTCAGTGTGTTAGTGTGTCACGCAGAATTCTCCAAAACTACTACAGCTACAGATTTTTTGTAAATCAATTGTCCCAATGAATTTTCATGTCCTTGAATTTTTTTTTGGATTTTATGGGCTTTGGCCTAAAGAAAAGTGAGTAATAGCAATCTTAGCTACTTTGAGTAAAGGACTCATAACTCAAAAACTATTGCAGTTACAGGTTTTTCTTCAAATATATTGTTCAGCTACTTTGTCCTTTGCAATTGCCATAAGTGAGTAATAGCTATTTTCTTATTTGTAGCAAAATAATGACATAAGTAAATGTTGAATATCTTCAAAAGTATTAAAGTTAGGGGAATATTTTCAATATGTTATTCATCTAGTTTTTGATAAGCTATCACATAATAAAGTTTCAGACCTGTTGCACATTGCATAGCTGAGTAATAGCTACTTTGAAATTCTGACTGTTGAATAGATCCATTGTAACTCCAAAACTATTGCAGTTAGAGTATTTTCCTAAAATATGTTGTTCAGCTTCTTTGTCCTTAACTATAAGATGGCATATAGTTTGGGGTTCTATTGCATGCCATAAGTGAGTAATAGCTATTTTCTTATATCTAGCAAAATAATGACATAAGTAAATGTCAAATATCTTCAAAAGTATAAAAGTTAAACAAATCTTTTCAATATGTTATTCATCTAGTTTTTGGTAAGCTATCACATAGTAAAGTTTCAGACCTGTTGCACATTGTACAGCTGAGTAATAGCTACTTTGAAAATCTGACTGTTGAATAAATCCATTGTAACTCCAAAACTCTTGCAGTTAGAGTATTTTCCTAAGATATGTTGTTCAGCTACTTTGTCCTTAACGATAAAATGGCATATAGTTTGGGGTTCTATTGCATGCCATAAGTGAGCAATAGCTATTTTCTTATTTGTAGCCAAATAATGACATAAGTAAATGTCAAATATCTTAAAAAATTTAGGCAAAACAGTTAAGACTAAAATGAGTAAATGTCTTTTATCTCTAAAAGTATTACAGATCGGCAATTCCTTCTAAATAAGTCATTCACCTACTTTTGGGTGATCTACCACATAGTAAAGTTGCAGAACTGTAGCTCTTTGGATAGCTGAGTAATAGGTACTAAAATGAGCAAATGTCTTTTATCTCTAAGTCTTAGAGTATTACAGATCGGCAATTTCTTCTAAATAAGTCATTCACCTACTTTTGGCTAATCTACCACATAGTGAAGTTGCAGAACTGTAGCTCTTTGGATAGCTGAGTAATAGCTACTAAAATGAGTAAATATCTTTTATCTCTAAAAGTATTACAGATAGGCAATTTCTTCTAAATAAGTCATTCACCTACTTTTGGGTGATCTACCACATAGTGAAGTTACACAACTGTAGCTCTTTGCATAACTGAGTAATATCTACTAAAATGAGTCAGTACCCTGTATCTTTAAAAGTATTACAGATAGGCAATTTCTTCTAAATAAGTCATTCACCTACTTTTGGCTGATCTACCACATAGTGAAGTTTCAGATCTATAGCTCTTTGCATAGCTCAGTCATAGCTACTAAAATGAGTAAATGTCTTTTATCTGTAAAAGTATTGAATACACACAATTTCTTCTAAATAAGTCTTTCACCTCTTTTGGGTGATCTACCACATAGTGAAGTCACAGAACTGTAGCTCTTTCCATAGCTGAGTAATAGCTACTAAAATGGTTAAATGTCTTTTATCTCTAAAAGTGTTACAAAAAGGCAAATTCTTCTGACTAACTCATTCACCTTTTGGGTGATCTATCACATAGTGAAGTTGCACATCTATAGCTCTTTGCATAGCTCTCTAAAAGTATTGCAGATGGGCAGTTTCTTCTAAATAAGTTGTTTACTTTTGGGCAATCTACCACATAGTGAAGTTGTACAACTGTAGCTCTTTGGATGGCAGAGTAATAGCCACCAAAATGAGTAAATGTCTTTTATCTGTAAAACTATTGCAGATGGGCAGTTTCTTCTAAATAAGTTGTTTACTTTTGGGTGATCTACCTCATAGTGAAGTTACACAACTGTAGCTCTTTGGATGGCAGTGTAGTAGCTACTAAAACGAGTAAATGCCTTTTGTCTTTAAAAGTATTGCAATGAAACATTAAAGTGCCTCTTGCTTGTTCTCACTTCTACATGAGCATGCGTCAGAATGCTTGTTTCCATTAAATTGGTATAAAAGTCTGCAAATGCACAAAAATATGGGATAAAAGCTTATACAGTAGACCCTCTATTATCCGAATTTTCAATTATCCAACCTCAAACCCACTCTCCCAACTCCCTTTAAATTTGTTATTTTAGCCCTTCTATTATCTGACCCTTCTATTATCCAAACCAATGGTTCCTCCCCCAAGAAGGTCGGATAATAGAGGTTATACTGTATTTTTCTTCATATTGGGGTTTGTATCTTCTATTTTAAGTTTTCCTTCAATAATATATCATGACAAGCGAAATGGCAGTTTTAAAATCTTGTTACTATATTTCAGTAAAATGTTCTCAATATCGAGGCACTGGTCCTACTGACCCATTCCTAATTTTGGATGGATACTGAATATCAAAAACTGCTGAAATTCTTGTCCAGTTGATTTAAAGTACATATGCAAAGTGTCCTATGGCATAATGGCAACAAAATTATTCCAAATTGGGAGCAAGCTCCCATCACTAACTTGTCAGCCAGCAGTAAGAGATGGCAACGTGAACTTTAACAGTTGACACGGGTGCAATTGAGAATTTGATAAGAAATAGAACATAAAAAGCCTTTTCATGTTCACTGTATGAGTTTTTTGTGTATGGCCAGAGGAAACAAGGATTGCCTTAAATGTCAGTCACAGCCTCAGGAAGCCCAGATGGGATTGCTTTCAGTAATAAGATGTTTTTAACAAATTTTTTTGTAAGGAAGAACCTTGAATGTTGAGACAGTATGTGGTATTTTTTTTTGCCACTGAAAAAAAATCCCCCAATTTTACTTGTGAGTCATGTCAACTTTCTCTGGACAGTATAGATATCTGAAAACTTTCCGAGAGACACATTGGAAAAAATATATCAGGAATAAAGATATTATTAGTTTATGAGTGTGTAGCAGGAGTAATATATAATCCATCTGAGTGATATATATATATATATATATTGCATGTGTCTCATGAGGGATTTTTACTTTTATTATCCACCATCTTGTAATAAGTATATAAGGTCCATTTTTATCAAAAGAATGCCCATAAATAGCTCTGAAACCAGAGACACTAGTGAATATAATAAGCTAATTCCTAATTTTTCATCTTGAAATTGCTTCATCATTTTTGCATACATTTTAATGAAACAAAAATGAGCAGCAGCTCTATGAAAATACCGTTCTAGTGATGTATATATTTGTAGCTTAGATAGGTATTAAAATCTTAATGAAAGATGGCACTTATTCATGAACTTGTAATGCTTTTAATGCATAGTAATTTAGTAACTGGCACTGTGTGACACAAAAAAATATTTCTGAGTTTGCATGTGCTCCTATTTGGGTCAAGAAATGCTCATGCTGGATAATCAAAGTCTCATTAAGCGTCCCGCAAGGGACGCTTGTTTGTGTATGGGAGAGCTTCAGGCTCCGCCGGCTCCGCCGGCTCCGGCGGCTCCGCCGGCTCCGCCGGCTCCGCCGGCTCCGCATTTTGTTTTCCTTATAACTCTGTAACCGTTAGGCGGATTCTTTTCAAATTTGGCAGGTTTAGGCAGTAGCCTTGGGGAATTTTTTTGAATATACTGCAGTGACATTTCAACCAATCAGAGAGGTCACATGACCAAAAATGTCTTTTTTCGATGGGGAAGCTTGTCCGGATGATAACTTGAAAGCAATTTTATCAATTCACCTGAAACTTGGCAAATACATTCATTCTATTAAAATCTGGAAATCATTAGATTTTGGCATTGATTGGTCAAGAAATGGCCGAGTAATTAATGATTAATTAATCATTACGAATTTTCCAAATAAGGAAAACACAAAAATGCTTATATCTCGAAAACCGTGCTAGATAGAGCGATTTCGACGAAATTTTTGACCCACAGGGTATCTCTGCAGAGTAGTTTTCCCAATTTTCAAAAAAATTTTCTCTCGCCCAAAATGGCGGCCATTTTGAATTTTCGAAATTTTCGCAAAAATTGCAAAACACAAAAATGCTTATATCTCGAAAACCGTGCTAGATAGAGCGATTTCGACGAAATTTTTGACCCGCAGGGTATCTCTGCAGAGTAGTTATCCCAATTTTGAAAAAATTTTTGTCTCGCCAAAAATGGCGGCCATTTTGAATTTTCGAAATTTTTGCAAAAATTGCAAAACACAAAAATGCTTGTATCTCGAAAACCGTGCTAGATAGAGCGATTTCGACGAAATTTTTGACCCGCAGGGTATCTCTGCAGAGTAGTTATCCCAATTTTGAAAAAAAATTTGTCTCGCCAAAAATGGCGGCCATTTTGAATTTTCGAATTTTTCGCAAAAATTGCAAAACATAAAAATGCTTATATCTCGAAAACCCTGCTAGATAGAGCGATTTCGACGAAATTTTTGACCCACAGGGTATATCTGCAGAGTAGCCATGCCAATTTTCAAAAAAAATTTGTCTCGCCAAAAATGGCGGCCATTTTGAATTTTCGAATTTTTCGCAAAAATTGCAAAAGATAAAAATGTTTATATCTCGAAAACCCTGCTAGATAGAGCGATTTCGACGAAATTTTTGACCTGCAGGGTATCTCTGCAGAGTAGCCATGCCAATTTTCAAACAAAAAATTTCTCGCAAAAAATGGCGGCCATTTTGAATTTTCGAATTTTCAGACCCATAGCTAATTACTCACCTACTCAAAATGAGTAAATGCGAATTATCTCTAAAAGTATTGCAGATAGCCAATTTTTCTCAAATAACTCATTCACCTACTTTTGGGAGAGCTTTCACTTGGTGAAGTTTCAGACCCATAGCTAATTACTCACCTACTCAAAATGAGTAAATTCGAATTATCTCTAAAAGTATTGCAGATAGCCAATTTTTCTCAAATAACTCATTCACCTACTTTTGGGAGAGCTTTCACTCTGTGAAGTTTCAGACCCATAGCTAATTACTCACCTACTCAAAATGAGTAAATGTGAATTATCTCTAAAAGTATTGCAGATAGCCAATTTTTCTCAAATAACTCATTCACCTACTTTTGGCAGAGCTTTCACTTGGTGAAGTTTCAGACCCATAGCTAATTACTCACCTACTGAAAATGAGTAAATGCGAATTATCTCTAAAAGTATTGCAGATAGCCAATTTTTCTCAAATAACTCATTCACCTACTTTTGGGAGAGCTTTCACTTGGTGAAGTTTCAGACCCATAGCTAATTACTCACCTACTCAAAATGAGTAAATGCGAATTATCTCTAAAAGTATTGCAGATAGCCAATTTTTCTCAAATAACTCATTCACCTACTTTTGGCAGAGCTTTCACTTGGTGAAGTTTCAGACCCATAGCTAATTACTCACCTACTCAAAATGAGTAAATGCCAAATATCTCTAAAAGTATTGCAGATAGCCAATTTTTCTCAAATAACTCATTCACCTACTTTTGGGAGAGCTTTCACTTGGTGAAGTTTCAGACCCATAGCTAATTACTCACCTACTCAAAATGAGTAAATGCGAATTATCTCTAAAAGTATTGCAGATAGCCAATTTTTGTCAAATTAATCATTCACCTACTTTTGGGAGAGCTTTCACTTGGTGAAGTTTCAGACCCATAGCTAATTACTCACCTACTCAAAATGAGTAAATGCGAATTATCTCTAAAAGTATTGCAGATAGCCAATTTTTGTCAAATTAATCATTCACCTACTTTTGGGAGAGCTTTCACTTGGTGAAGTTTCAGACCCATAGCTAATTACTCACCTACTCAAAATGAGTAAATTCGAATTATCTCTAAAAGTATTGCAGATAGCCAATTTTTCTCAAATAACTCATTCACCTACTTTTGGGAGAGTTTTCACTCTGTGAAGTTTCAGACCCATAGCTAATTACTCACCTACTCAAAATGAGTAAATGCGAATTATCTCTAAAAGTATTGCAGATAGCCAATTTTTCTCAAATAACTCATTCACCTACTTTTGGCAGAGCTTTCACTTGGTGAAGTTTCAGACCCATAGCTAATTACTCACCTACTGAAAATGAGTAAATGCGAATTATCTCTAAAAGTATTGCAGATAGCCAATTTTTCTCAAATAACTCATTCACCTACTTTTGGGAGAGCTTTCACTTGGTGAAGTTTCAGACCCATAGCTAATTACTCACCTACTCAAAATGAGTAAATGCGAATTATCTCTAAAAGTATTGCAGATAGCCAATTTTTCTCAAATAACTCATTCACCTACTTTTGGCAGAGCTTTCACTTGGTGAAGTTTCAGACCCATAGCTAATTACTCACCTACTCAAAATGAGTAAATGCCAAATATCTCTAAAAGTATTGCAGATAGCCAATTTTTCTCAAATAACTCATTCACCTACTTTTGGGAGAGCTTTCACTTGGTGAAGTTTCAGACCCATAGCTAATTACTCACCTACTCAAAATGAGTAAATGCGAATTATCTCTAAAAGTATTGCAGATAGCCAATTTTTCTCAAATAACTCATTCACCTACTTTTGGGAGAGCTTTCACTCTGTGAAGTTTCAGACCCATAGCTAATTACTCACCTACTCAAAATGAGTAAATGCGAATTATCTCTAAAAGTATTGCAGATAGCCAATTTTTCTCAAATAACTCATTCACCTACTTTTGGGAGAGCTTTCACTTGGTGAAGTTTCAGACCCATAGCTAATTACTCACCTACTCAAAATGAGTAAATGCGAATTATCTCTAAAAGTATTGCAGATAGCCAATTTTTCTCAAATAACTCATTCACCTACTTTTGGCAGAGCTTTCACTTGGTGAAGTTTCAGACCCATAGCTAATTATTCACCTACTCAAAATGAGTAAATGCGAATTATCTCTAAAAGTATTGCAGATAGCCAATTTTTCTCAAATAACTCATTCACCTACTTTTGGGAGAGCTTTCACTATGTGAAGTTTCAGACCCATAGCTATTTATTCACCTACTCAAAATGAGTAAATGCTAATTATCTGTAAAAGTATTGCGGATACCCAATTTTTATCAAATACTCATTCATCTACTTGTGGGAGAGCTTTCACATGGTGAAGTTTCAGACCCATAGCTAATTACTCACCTACTCAAAATGAGTAAATGCGAATTATCTCTAAAAGTATTGTAGATAGCCAATTTTTCTCAAATAACTCATTCACCTACTTTTGGCAGAGCTTTCACTTGGTGAAGTTTCAGACCCATAGATAATTATTCACCTACTCAAAATGAGTAAATGTGAATTATCTCTTAATAGTATTGCAGATAGCCAATTTTTCTCAAATAACTCATTCACCTACTTTTGGAAGAGCTTTCACACACGAAAATGAAAAATTGTGAATATCTCGGAAAAGCTATTTCTTCTGCTTTAATGCTCGGCGGGAGATACACACCGCGGCAGTGGTCTTGACAAAAATTTTTGTCTCCCCAAAAATGGTGGCCATTTTGAATTTTCAAAGTTTTTGCAAAACACAAAAATGCTTATATCTCGAAAACCGTGCTATATGGAGCGAACTCAACAAAAATTTGGACCTGCTGGGTATCTCCAATTTTCAAAATATTTTTGTCTCGCCAAATATAGCGGACATTTTAAATTTTTTTATTTTTTGCAAAACACAAAAATGCTTATATCTTGAAAACCGTGCTAGATAGAGCAGACTGCGCTGACTTTGGTTGCCACAACAGTATAAGGCTAGAAACGAAGCATTTTCTTAATACTTTAGCACTCACCTTTATATCCTTTTCGGGACGCTTTGTTTTTGCTATGCAAAAACATTATCTTTTTTTTTTGCGAGCGATCCTCTAGTTTGTCTTGGTATATTGATCAAAATTGAAATTTGTCAGCTAGAAAAAGTATTGCCTACATATTTTGGTCTGACCTGACTTTGGAAGTTACTTATTGGTGGCCAATGGCTTTTCAGTTAATAATATACTATGCATGGTTTTCAGTCATCTACTGCCAGTTGTGATATGACCTGCTTAATATGTTGAAAGTGATGATAATCCCAACGCAACCGATTTTATGGAATCTAATTAATTTATGACAAGAATGTTCGAAAAGGGTTTGACATTCATACAATATCTCAAAAGTATTACTGTTTTAATGTGTTAATATTGATGAAGTACTGATGCACTCCAAGTGTTTTATGAAAATAGCAAGCCATGTTAATTTCCCCGAAGAAATGCATTCTTAAAGATTATTCTTATCTTTGGACCAGGTTTCATTTCCTCCATGGCTTGCTGAATGGTCTTATTTCTAAGTTGGAGAAAGAAAAATGAAAAGACTATGAAAACTATGTAAAGTGGTCTTCTCTATGGCAAAATGTTAGTCTTGACACGGTGTAAATCATAAATCTAACTCCTCATGTACATTTATAATTTTAGATGTTAGTATAAAAAACAACAGTATTGTGAAAACACTTCCAAATGGGTTATTAGAAGCTATATTTAAATGACACTTCAGTGTTCACTCACTGTTCAGTGTTGATACGGACATCTTTATTACACAAGCTTCAGTTCAGAGCATTTGGTCAGACAATTACTCTGCCAAGGCCCGAAGAGATAAATTCCCATAGATTTCTACATAATAATCATTATAGTGTTATTATTATTATTTCTTAGTTAGTACAGCACAGAAATAGAGATAGGAGCTGTAATTTTTTTACCTGTTGTTTTAATTGATAAACAAGAGCCTACTTGTAGAACCTCGGAGGTCTTTAAGTGTTATAAAGTGGGCAGAATGGTGGGTGGGTATTATGGAGGGGGGGAAGGGGTTCAGGGGGAAAAACACACATAGCAGCCTAGAAATTGTGATGTCTGTAGAGATGTAAAAATTCACATAACATTACATTTCTCCTTACTGAAGTTATTGGTGTAGGTAACCATGAGCAGGATAAAGGCCATGGTGGCAGATTGGTAAAACACTTGCCTGTAGGGCAGGGACAGGTGCTAAAAAACAGGCCTGACACTCTGACAGTCGACCTGAATTGGTGTAATTGCAAGATTTAGTATCTACCATTAGAAGTCTTCTGTAAACAAATGGCAGCAAAATTTTGGAAGAAAAACGTCTTAATATTTAATCAGGTATTATAGAATATGGAGTAAATTATGCATTTTCAAGCAAAAACCACAACTTTAATTGATATTATGTGGTGAAAATGCAGAAATGTGGCATATTTTAAACAAATATTTTGTTTCACGGGCAATAATACAGTATGCTGTGAGTACTCGAGTAGATAAAATAGACTTGAGTAATAGTAAAGACTGACTCATCTATCGAGGCTCTGGTAACCGCTCGCAGCCCTACTCGCCCTACTCGCATAAAATTATAAGTTATCCTCACACAAAAGTAGCATTATGGCATCACAGAAGGCAAAATTATAAGTTATCCTCACACAAAAGTAGCATTATGACATCACAGAAGGTAAAATTATAAGTTATCCTCACACAAAAGTAGCATTATGACATCACAGAAGGTAAAATTATAAGTTATCCTCACACAAAAGTAGCATTATGACATCACAGAAGGTAAAATTATAAGTTATCCTCACACAAAAGTAGCATTATGACATCACAGAAGGCAAAATTATAAGTTATCCTCACACAAAAGTAGCATTATGACATCACAGAAGGTAAAATTATAAGTTATCCTCACACAAAAGTAGCATTATGACATCATAGAAGGCAAAATTATGTTATCCTCACACAAAAGGAGCATTATGACATCACAGAAAGTAAAATTATAAGTTATCCTCACACAAAAGTAGCATTATGGCATCACAGAAGGCAAAATTATAAGTTATCCTCGCACAAAAGTAGCATTATGACATCACAGAAGGTAAAATTATAAGTTATCCTCACACAAAAGTAGCATTATGACATCACAGAAGGTAAAATTATAAGTTATCCTCACACAAAAGTAGCATTATGACATCACAGAAGGTAAAATTATAAGTTATCCTCACACAAAAGTAGCATTATGACATCACAGAAGGTAAAATTATAAGTTATCCTCACACAAAAGTAGCATTATGACATCACAGAAGGTAAAATTATAAGTTATCCTCACACAAAAGTAGCATTATGACATCATAGAAGGCAAAATTATGTTATCCTCACACAAAAGGAGCATTATGACATCACAGAAAGTAAAATTATAAGTTATCCTCACACAAAAGTAGCATTATGACATCATAGAAGGCAAAATTATGTTATCCTCACACAAAAGGAGCATTATGACATCACAGAAAGTAAAATTATAAGTTATCCTCACACAAAAGTAGCATTATGGCATCACAGAAGGTAAAACTATAAGCTATCCTCACACAAAAATAGCGTTATGACATAACTAAAATTTACATTAAGTTATGATAAAATTATCCCACCACAGAATGTAGCTCGTGGGCTTGACAAACAAAAACCAATGTAGGCATTTCGTAACCAGTTCAGGTTCAAATGAAACATTAACCTAAACAAGTAAATTGTATATGTTTCTGCACAAAAATATTCAGTGACTGAACAATTTTTAGTGTGGTAACAGAATTACTTGTCAGAGGATTCATTTTTTTGTGAAACAAATATGAGAAAACAATGACGACATAAAGATCTATAATGGTGGATCCATCGCCTTGGAAATGGATTAAGTAGTCGGCGAACTCATTATTTGTGAGAAAAATGAGAACGTTTAAAGCAGTCCAATTTAAGATGTAATCCGGATGTAACCTCTTAGTTGATTCTCTATAAACTGTTTGTGTTATTCATGTACAAGCTTTAGCTGTCTTCAACTGTTTGAAATTATGGTAAGTGTGATGCATGGACAACAAGCATGTGAGGTTTGGTTTGACAAAAACTGGCATGTGGAGAATTTCTGACTCAAGAAATAAAATAATAATATACCGGTGTATTACTTCTGAAGATTTCAACAATGTTAAAGTTATAAGCATCTGCTGGACAGTTGGGGACTGTTGTTAATCAGCAAATTTTATAGTTTACTTGAGTAGAAAATGGAAGTATATGTGAAATAAATATTTTTAGTCTTAACAAGGCTAGTATTAGATTTAGTTTAAGTGTGAGTCTTTTAGCTATAGTTATTATTGTAGTGATTCAAGGCTATAGTTTTTTGAGTTTATGGCGTGTTTTATCTGCCACTGTGGCCTAGCGGGTAACACACTTGTCTAGGAACTCAGAGGATGTTGGTTCAAACCCAGGTACAGGCAGATACATAGTGGCTCGGATGACCACTTAAAATGGCGGTCCTCTGTCATTGGGTCCTATCCCCAGTGGCAGGCTAAAGAACCTCAAGAACGTTGATAAATGATCATCCTTGAGCCTCTGTCTTTCAGTTAGGGGAATGTGAGTTACTTGTCAGTTGGGACTGTACTTGTGCAGTCGGAATGGTTAAATAGCTCCTGTAGTATATGGAGATATTGTGCTGAGTATAAAAATAAATACACAAACACCATGTTAAATGATTCTATGAGTCGTTGAGAGCCTAAAAAACACTTGGGCCTGTTAAAGAATAACATTTTATTGCGAGAAATACACTTACGTTTCCTGACCAAAGCTATATGTTGCAGCCATCCAACTCACTGGCCAACATTGAAAAACATTTATAAGGTACCGTAAGAAGCCAGTGATTGAGTGTGGACTAGGAAGCCCCCCAATGGTTATGTGAATACGCCAATAGGTGCCATTGATTATTTTTGTTGGCCATCCTTGAGTGGGGATGTGATTTTGAAATAGTTTGTTTAAACCTTTTTTTTCATTGATTACTGAAAAGTCAAGTTGCTCTATAAGTTTACATAATGTACTCTTACATATGCTGACATTTACAGTGATCAAGGTTCTGCTAAGACAGATTGGCTTTAGCTAGCAAGCCAATATAACCCCACAAGTCTTTAATGAATGTTAAACTTTCATAAGCAATTTACTCAATTTACTGCATGTGAAAGTTATGGCAAGTTTAACCTGAACTTGTTTTACTGAATCTTTAAAGCTGTGCCAGGCTAGCATAATCAATTTACTGAATGTACCGTAAATTTCCAAAATAACGCCCAGGTTCAAATAAACGCCTGGTTCAAATTAACGCCTGGGTACCAAGCACACTGTTTACAATTTATGACACTGTTTTTATACTTCAAAAGAACGCCTGGTTCAATTTAACGCCTGGTCTGATAACCATTTAAAAATAATTAACGCCCGGGCCATATTTTGGAAAAATACGGTATAAGCCTTAGCAAGGTTACCCAGAACTTGGATTATTGAATCTGTGAGTCCATGCCAGGCTATCATTTATAAGCTTTATTATTTTAACTGGATTTGTGACACTTGGCAAGGTTAACCTGAATTTGTTGTACTGAATCTGTGAGTCTGTGGCAGACTAACCTGTACCTGTGTTGTGGAGAGTGTGTGACTCCCACACAGAGGAGTGGAGATAGGGACTGTGAGTATATAAATGTGCAGGATGCTCACTGCCGCTATCACACACACCTAAAAGGTTTCAAGTAGTGGCAGTTAATTGAGCTAATGTCTTACTTTGTTGCCGTCAAACGGCTACTGTAAGAACCATGAAGTGAACTCAAACTTGAATTGAGATTCATTTTTCAAGAGGGAGTCTCCGATATCCAGTTACGATGGTTTTATATTTTTATCATGTTTGCCTGTCATGATATGTAGCAAGAAGGAGTTTTCGTGCTGTTGTGATCTTGGACCCTAAATTTGAAGTGGACAATATCTCAGTGGAATTAAGGGGAGAAGACAATGAACTGAAAAAAAATATGGATTTTTGTAGGTTATCTCTGAAAGGTAGTCAGAGTTGTAAGATATAATATGAAGGAAAGTTGTGGTAACTACTGGAAGATATTACATAACCAGTATAACAGTCGATGAGCTTACTTTATAGAGTCATAAAAATACTCAAGGAACCTTGCTATGTTTGAATATATTCTGGATTTCTGTTATCAGTGTGTGAGATGCATTGTGGGTATATGCCAGGACTCAAAATGACCCACTGGTGATACATCGGTATAGTTGTAACAGGGCAAATTTGCACTACATCTGTACATTTATACCTTGTTAGATTGAATACTTCTGTTTACCCCAGAATTCGAGATAATAGGATACATTTTGGTGTGAACAAACCCAAGTGGGGCTGTGTTATCACCATGTACTCTAGAATTGAATTGTCTGCTTTTCACAGAGCTCTTCTCACACAGGGTGGACTGTAGATTCAGTGAAGAATTGGCATTGCAGTTCAATATTTTAGTAATATCAGAAGTAAATATAAGGGGTAGGATGGGGAAATTTTACATGGTGTTGAATTTCTAATAATGTAGTGAATTTGACATTTCTTTGTATAAACTGGACAACAAAACACACTTTGACTGATCTGTGATGTATGAAATCATTCACAGGGGTTGCAGACTTACAGTTTCATTGATCAAAATCTTTCACTTCATTGCACACAGGGAGAGAGGATGAATTCCAAGAGAAAAAGTAATACAAAATGATGGCTCATATTTACTTTCACCAAGGACTGGGTTAAACTGTTGTCTTGTCAAGAATAAAATTCCATTGGTTATATATAAAAAGGGATTTCTTCATTTGCACTTTTCATGGTTGCTTGTCATGTCTTTTTCATTGGAAGAATAGCATGTTTTAATCCAGGAAAAAACATTGTTGTAGTTACGATGGATTTTTAAATTTCATGGCTTTTAATTTAAAGACAGGAACTTATCAATTAGTCAGCAACGGTAAACACAGTTTCTGCAGAAATATGACAATTGTTTTGGCAGAGAGTGTATCATTGTATAGTATTGGACATAACATTAGATACTGCTAGTCTGTCTGCACAAAACTATAAAACTGTGACTTCGTGGAACTTTGTATAACTGTAGTTAAATATATAATAATAACAACAAATATATAATACTACTGACAAATATATGTCTGGTATATATGTCTTTCCAGCAAGTGTTTCTTTCCTACATACTCTTTATGCTGGCTCACAGGAAATTTGTCAAGTCTTGGTGTACAAACACAGAAGTACAAAGGAATAAAAAATAAAGACATGGCTTATCTGGCAAATGTCACCTCTGTGATGATTTTCAGTAGTCTGTCATCCATGAACTCTACGTCTGATGTGTACGAGAAATCCGCGGACATCAAAGATATGGATCGACTGCTGTGGGTGTACTGGTCTCCCTTTACGTTCGCCACAGGTTTCCTAGGCAATATCCTGGTGATCAAGATCTTCTGCTTCTCCAAGACCAAGAACATCACAACAGCAACAACCACCATCTACTTCATTGTCATGGCGATCGCTGATGCCACCTTCCTGCTTTTTGGGATTGTTCCTGAATGGCTGGAGGCCTGCCAGTTTGTGGTGCTTAAGAACATCCACCCTTTGACCTGTAAGCTGGAGAAGTTCTTCTTCTATGTCAGTGGGGATGTGGCTATCTGGATCATTTGCGTTAACACCATGGACCGTTTTATCGCCGTCTGCTTCCCTTTCACCCAGCAAAGGTTCCGCAGAGCTGTCTACGCCAAAATTGGCTCCTTTATCACCTTGTTGGTCGCCGTTGCCAAGAACATGCATGTCTTCTGGACACGTGGGCCCACTTACACGCTCACAGGTGAGCTGTTAAAGGTTTGTGGGCGCCCTGAGAGATATGCCCACTTTGAATACTACGTGCGGCCGTGGATAGCCTTTGTGTCTGTTGCCTTGGTTCCGTGTATCCTTCTCTTGATCTTCAATGTCTTCATTATCCGTTTCCTGATCCGTGAGCAGCGCCGCTGCAAGTCTAATTTGGGCCGCAAACACCAGGCTGATTTCTTGCAGACCATCATCATGTGTGTGGCTGTATCTGCGGCTTTTGTCATCTTGGTTACCCCGAGCCTCATCATGTACATAGGAAAGCCGTACTGGGATGATGGCAAAAATTTCAACTACAGCATCTCGAAAGCTGTCAGCAACCAACTCTCGTACGTTAACCATGCCATTAATTTCCTGCTCTACTGCATCACCGCCAAGAAGTTCCGTGATGAGGCCATAAAGATCTTCCTACCCGAACGATGGAGTAAGAGTCTCACACGGACAAAGACCACAGATATCGAAGATGCTACATTTTCCAATAAAGAGTTCTCACGTTTCTCAGTCATGAAGAAGTCACTAAAGCTTATTCGGAGTGGTTCAGCTAAAGGTTCCAAAAGGTATGGCAACCACCAGGCCATACGAGGCCCTAATGCAAGGGCTTCAGCGAGGGTAACAGGTATAAATACAGGAGACTGTGTGAACCAGAGTACGGAGCGACAAGAAGGCATGGCCAAAGCAGGAGTGGGGAAGAGATTGGAGCAGATTAGAAAAAAGTCTATGGATGAAAGACTGGATTGTGAGAAAAGCAACGAGAGTACAGAGAATCTGGCTACAGAGAGTGAACAGGTGATGGGTGTTTAATAACCATAACAAGTGGGAAAATGAGACCTTGTCTTAAGTCAGATAACCTGTTGGGTAGCATCTATGGTCAGGTGTACCTTATAGCAAGAAAGTGAGTCACTATTGAAAATTGTATTGTCTAGTCAAATTGATACAGAAATAGTGTAAGAATAGAAAGGCAATGTCAATGTCGATATCAAACTCTTAACTTTGTAAATCCATCGATATTTTGTACTATTTTACACAATAACCTGCTACTGTTTCTTTAGCTAAAAAATACAGAAGATATTTGAAAAAAAAGCCATAAACTGTGGACAAAAGAAATCTATATATCGCTCGGCCTATAAGGGTCAAACATGGCGTGCAGTGGATAATAAATGATCAGACTAAAAGCTAGTTAAAAATACAGCAATATTTTTAAAAGCACTCTCATTTAAGGTATTAGAAATAATATTAAATTCACACATTTGGTTTTTGATATTAAACTTGACCAAGTTGTATCAGTCGATATTTATATATTATAAGACAACAATGTTTACCAATCCAATGCAGGAAGTAAACAGATCACTTGGAACAATTTTCTGTTGAATTCTGTTGCGGTCATTTATTGTGTTATTTGCCCTTGTGAACAACCATTTATTGAGATAATTCTTAACTGGTTATTTGCATTTTATTCGAGTATTGATTTGGCCACACATGTCAATATTAAAAACGGAACGTAAATGTGAAAATGCAGAAATGGTTTGATGCTTTTTAAAATATATTGCCTGGTTAATGTACCAGTTTTAAGGACAATGTAATGAAGAGTGCGAACTCGTGATGATAGGGGAAATAGGATGTTTGGTGCATACTTATTAATATGCCAAATAAGTGAAGACAGATACACAAATATCAAAAGGATGAAATAACAAATATTGTAATTTGATGAATTTTTCATATGTAGCCAGTATTTATGTGTAGATAAATAAAAGGCTGTTTATACAGAGTTATTCTCACTTTTCTGTGGTAAAATGATTGGGGTTGAAGTGTGATGAATTATATGAAATATTGTGATAAAAATAGCCAAAAACAAAGAATAATTTGGTAAATACGACAGATACAGTAGAAACTGTTACTTTCTATTATCCAAATACTCAATGGAGATTTGGGTATTAATCTGGGGTCTGAAATCTAATAATCTTGATATTAAAATCTCAGAGATTTAGGTATTGCTCTGTGTACCAGAATGTAATCTTTGTAGAAACTCAATATAAGCTTGAAAAAAGTCGAACTGAAATACAAAAAGTGGGCTTTCTATTCATATAAATCTGTCACTTAAGCCAGGTGCAGCTTTAAGAATTGAAGAAAATGCGTATTAAAGAAGATATTTTTACTGTGACACATATTTAACACAATTAAACATGACAGAAACTGAAAGTTTCAGTCTATTTCAAGAATTTTACAATCAACATCAAATCCCATCAGTATTTTTCAAGGGAAATCTGTAATATTGACATTACTGATTTAAGAGATAAATGCCCTATAACAAGTGTTATACAAAACTACAGCTTCAGCCAATTAAATTTTTACACTTGCATTTGAGCAATTAACAACTACGCTTCTGCAGTAGCATTTATCAGATTTTGGACCCTAGGGCAATACCCAAATCTCCCAGAGAGGACTTTCTACCACTAGAAACTCCAATTTCTACTGGTACAAATTCCTTTATACTGGTAGAATTTGAAATTTTACCAGATTGGACTTTCTACCATGACATATATATCACAAATGAATATAACAATATTTTGTGAGGGTATAGCATGAGTATTATATTGTTAATCTTCATGAGTGATATATTGTTCTGTTTATATCCAGTGTGGGATGTTTTACTATTATTATCCACCATTTTGTAAGATGGATCTGAATATAGAAAACTCAATCTTTAATATGCAATTTCTCAGCCATGTCTGCATAAATCTATGCAAAGTGCTGTAAAAATACATTTCTGTTGATATGTAAACCATATTTGTAGGTTACATAGTTTCTGAGGTATTAATTAAAAATCAGCACTTATTAACATTAACTATCCTTAGTAAGGAGGTGCCACTGTACACAAAAACTATACCCCACTCTGCTCATGATAGATAATAAAAATTAACATTTGCACAGATGCTATATTTTCAGTGTACTTGTGAACATACTGAAGGAACATTGATGAATCATATTTGTCATTAAAGACTACAGTTCTGTCTTGGCTTTTCCAAGTTTTTATATTTAAGAATTTCAGAACATTTTTGAAGAATGCGTGTACATTTCTTTCAGATTTTCAAGTAAAGTAGTTTCCAAACAAAATTACATTATTGACATAAAAGTAGCCATTTCAATCCTTACAGTTTAATTTATGTTGCAGTATTGTGACTGTTCTTCAATGACATAAAATGTGTGCATATTAATTTAAAAGATCTCACAGAGTTTTCAAATATTTGCCTTAGACTTTATCTGAGAGATTTTAAGCTCTCAGTCCTTCTCCACTGAACAAATTCACATACTGAAGCAGCTTGAAAATAAAAAAATTTACTGGCTCACACCAAAATAAAATTGCCAGGGTTCAGTTGGCAATTATGGCAAATTTTTGCCCCCGCTGTTCAGTAGTATTTAAGGCTATTGAGTATTTAAGACTATTGAGTGAATTAATATCCAACTAATTAAACCGGGAAGTTTTGTTCGTTGAATCATAAATGGTCACTGCTTTTTGTCATGAATTTTTCATATGTTCATTAATTTGAGGTGATACTTTAAAAGAATTTTATAAATGAAATGTGAAAGTAGTGATAAATAATGTGGAATTGTTCTCTGGAGCCGGAAAAGCCAGAGAAAGTTTTGACGGTAAATAGATATTTTTTTTATAAAATTAAATTTACTAACTTAAAGATGTAGTACAAAACTGTATCATTTGCCAATTAAAAACTATGATGGCTTGTATCTTAAAATGTAATCTTCCAAATGTTGTTTGGTAGAATGAAAGAATATTCATTTAAATTTAATGTGAATATTGTTGGTTATTGTGATATATTGTTTTACCCCACAGCCCTTAAGGGCTGTCAGGGTACTGTTTTCACCCATGGTGTCTGAATGGGCAGGCGGGAAAAGTTTGTACGGCCTGTATCTCAGAAACTGTAAGGTGTAGGAAGTTGATACTTGGTAGGGACATTGGTTGGGGGTGTTGGTGTGCAACATCATTGTGTGACCGTGATTTGACCTTGCCGTAGTGACCTTGACCTATAAAATCTTGTCCGGGCTATATCTCAGAAACTGTAAGGTGTAGGAAGTTGATACTGGGTAGGGACATTGGCTAGGATGTGTAGATGTAAAACGTCATGGTGTGACCTTGATTTGACCTTTGACCTTGCCGTAGTGACCTTGGCCTATGATGCCTTGTCCGGGCTATATCTTGGAAACCATAAGGTGTAGGAAGTTAATATTGGTAGGGACATTGGTCGGGGTTATATGTATGCAATAGTGTTAGGAATCGGTCTAAAAAATCAGAATCGATTAATCGGTAACTCTGAGCAATCGATTATCGATTATAATCGTTTTTCTGCTTGCTTTGTAAGAAAGACAGAATATTCTTTTTTACCAAATATAATAACAGTAGTCTTCCGATAGGTCAGTGGTGAAAAAAATCTAGGTTATTTGTTTACATTTTGGGGTAGGGAAGGGGGTATGTTAGGAAACCAGTAGGTTGAAGAGTCAACAAGTATGTGTATCAGCAATAATATAATAATCTATTAAGATGGCCTTAACAGTTACAAAATAATATTTATTTTCATTCTCCCTTTTCATCAGCTAAATCATTTACAGTGTTTGAATGTAACATCAGCAGATTAGCAACCAATCATGCTTAAAATAAACAATATTTCAACCCTAGACTTTCTTCAAGTCCTTTTTTCTAAGGTATTATATGAGGACTGTATGACTTTATACTAGAATGTGGGGCTGACAACAGTACTGTTTCAGCATAGAGAAGGATTTTTCCCTCCTTAAGTGGATGTATAATGTTTTCATCTATGTCAGATTTAGTGGGATGAGAAATACAAAGACTTGGTGCAAGTCTATTTCAACCCCTTTTGTTCAACATCACCATGTGGTACACCTGTGTTGTGAACTCAGGACACTTTGTATATATGCAACAAAGAAGAATAGAATATCTGCTTATCATTATCATATGTCAAGAACAGTGACTGCCAAGCAGCTTCTGAAAATTATCCTGAATAAAATGCTCCTTTGGGAACTAAACAATACATAAACATGTGTTCATGGAAATTTCCTTCCATTTTTAACTCAGGACACTTTTCAAAGACATGCTACTTTCATTAATCAAATGGAAGAGTGACTTTTATTGTTTCTGGTCAATATTGATGTTTTGTAATATATACTAGGTTATATGAAACAGTTTGGCACAAGTGAACATGTATTTCAGCATTGTCACTCAAGTTTATGTGTATTGGATGGGGTCTGGAAAATCTGACTCTTATCCTGAAAACAATATTCCATGAATTTCGTTTTTTAAGAAGATCTTCATGACCTATTCATTCCATATAGTTATAATTTCTTAGATACTGTAAAATTCTAAGTATGGCAATGTAGTAAACATTTTAGTTTTCTTGTTCAACAAAATTTGTCAAAAATATTCATGGCAGACTGCTGAAGTATTACAGTAGTGTGATCTCTCTCCACTTGATTTATGGCCAAGGTTATTATTCCCCATTTATAGGGAGTATACATGTTGTGTGTGAAGCAGTGAAAGTTAAATTTAATTTAGGTTGAACTTAGTTTATTGTATTAAAAGATCTTCTAAATACCTACAGAAATTTTGAGTTTTAGTTGTAATCAACAGGAAGTAGATACCAGTGAAAGAAACATGGCAGATAATGTAAACAAATGTTACGAAAATAAAATGTTAAACATCTGTAGAAAAAGGGAAAATTAGGTGGTTTATAAGTCTTACTTTCGATTCACAATCGATTCTTAAAATGAGAATCGATTTTCTACATCGAAAGTTTTAAATAGACGATTAATCGATTTTCCGTCTAATCGTAGGACCACTAGTATGCAATGTCATGGTTTGACCTTGATTTGACCTTTGATCTTGTATATCTGATGCTATTTTATTTCTCTACGGGGATATCTAATACTATTTTATCTCTCTTATATCTATCTTATATCTTTTTACTGGAATCCTGGTTGTTGCACCTTTGGGTATCTTTTGATGTAGATTAAGCACTGAAACAGATGGTATTCTTCAAATAAGCCACAGGTTTGGCCCCAACACCACACAAGCATGTGTTGCCACATCTGTATATATGGGTAATATTCAAAACATTAAAACCATAATTCAACCATACAAATATTAAAATGGGAAAGGACTTAAATGTTAAATAAAATGTACAAGGTGACTTTGGTGTAGTTGAACAATATCGAAAACATGCAAATCATAATTCAACTGTATGAAATGTGCATGTATGACTGTCTCACAGCTTCTAGGACAAATAGACTGGCAGGATCGTAATCTTTTCAACCCAATAGCATTTCTGTCTGTTGCTAATTTCAAACCCTGCCTTAATTTGACCTATAATATATTGTCCGGACATATCTCGGCAACCGTAAGGATATGGATTGCTGCAACTGATCATTATATGTACTTTTACATAATTGTGATATTTCCATTGACAGCTGTTCTCCAGTTAATAAATTTTACAGCTTCACAATCTTTAGTTTAGTGAATGGTCTTGTTTTAATACTTAATCTTTACATGCAGCTTCTTTCTCTACTTAAACATTATTTGGACACTGACACTGCTCTGAAAGTATCCCATTCTGTGGACTAATATGTTTCACTACTTCTATATCTCATGGTGTTGAAAACTATTTCCTCAGGCTGTGGGGTACCAGCATCTCTGATGCTGTTTTTTTATTTGTACAGTGATTCTATGTTTTTGATATATTTATTATTTGAATAGTGTACTCTGTATAAGTTAAGCTTGCTTACTATGTGTACTTTGTGTAACAAAATATCATAGGAAATGTTTTTCATATTGGTGTCCAACCGATTGTAAAGTCGTTATGCTTTGTGAATTAAAAGAAATGAAGATAAATTTCAACCAAATCTTATGAAAATACAACGAATCACAAATGAAAATAAGGAAATATCCACAACTTTTAAAAACTGTTTTAAAACACAACTTTCAAATCGCGCCAAAGAAAAAATCCCTCTGGCGAATGAAGCAGGAACTAGGCCACCTGGTGAGTGGATTGTAGTGTACCGGTCCTGCTGGAGGTGAAACTCGGAACATCTTTTTCTGGCGTTTGGCGGGACCGGCTGGCGCCGGAGTATAGCTATCGTCTGTTAGGTAAGATATTAACTGATAAAATTTAATTTACTAATTAAAATGTGCAAAACTATTGACTGGTGAAAATTTCTTCAGATTTACTGCCTATATTATAGTTTAAGGTTTTACATAATTTCAGGTGTTGAGAATTGAGATCCGGTATAGCAGAATATACCCCGCCTTGAAAATCACACTCACCCCACATGAACGATATCCTAGTACCCCTTAATTATATCCCCAGACGAAAGTCGGGGATATATTGGATTCAGGTCCGTCGCGCCGCCGCCGCCGCCGCCGCCGTAGAAATTTCCTTGTGGACGCGATAACTCAAAAACAAATTAATATTTTTTTTTCAAACTTGGTACACATGTTAAGGGTGCCCAAAGGAAGATCCCTATTTTAAGGTGACCTTAAACTCCCAGTAAAAAAGAACTTATGGCCACCTTAAGGTCAGAAATTGGACTTTTGGCCACTTAGAGCCTTGTAGGTCACAAACTATGATGCTCAGCTGGCTGAAATTTTACCTGACAACACATTAATATGTTCTTAGTACATGTGCCGAAAATCACGACTTTAAGTTGAGGAGAAAATTGTGTTTGAGGCCCATAAATACCCCCACTTAGGGATTTTTTGCTATACTTTTCATATATTTTGCCCTATAATTTGGAAGTGGTAATTCTGATGAGTCTCAAACTGCACTAGGTATAACTTTGATATGTAATCCTTGTCTGTAGAAAATTTTAGGGCTGTAGGTTTACCCAAAGGGGTCGACTTAAGGTCTCAAAAGTGCCCACAGAGATCCAATTTATGCACTTTTTGCCACTTTCAAGCACTGTAGCTTTCAAACTATGTCTCTCATCTAAGTTAAATATAATCTGGGAATATATCTATGTGTTTTCTTATATGTGCCCCAACATTTAGGCCTTTAATAGACAGTTAACCTGTGTATCAGGACCATAAACACCCACCCGAGTGACCCTTATAAGACATTTTTCACATCTTTTTCCCTGTAACTTGGAAATGGTAAGTCTGACAAGTTTCAAACTGTATTAGATATATATTCTGTGTGTAATCTTAGTATGTAACAGATTTTAAGTCTGAAGCTTTAATTTTGAAGGTCAAATTGAGGTCTCTAAAAGGCTCCCAAAGACCCAATATTTGGACTTTTTGCTACTTTTAAGCCCTGTGACTGTCAAACTATGTGACTGATAGAGCTCAAATCCTATCTGGGAAGATATTAGTATGTTATTTTTATATGTGCCAAAAATTAAGGCTTTAAGAAGACATTTAACCTGTGTATGAGACCATAAATCCCCACCCGAGTGACCATTTTTAGACATTCTTCACATATTTTTCCCTGTAACTTGGAAATGGTAAGTCTAAGAAGTTTCAAACTGTATTAGATGTATATTCTATGTGTAATCTTAGTATGTGACAAATTTTAAGTCTGAAGCTTTAATTTAAAGGCCACATTTAGGTCTCTAGAAGGCCCCATAAAGACCCAGTATTTGGACTTTTTGCCAATTTTAAGGCCTGTGACTGTTAAACTATGTGACTGATAGAGCTGAAATCTCATCTGGGAATACATTATTATGTTCTTTTTACATGTGCCAAAAATCAAGGCTTCAAGTAGACATTTAACCTGTGTATGAGGACCTTAAACACCCACCTGAGTGACACTTTTAAGACATTTTTCACATATTTTGCTCTGTAACTTGGAAATGGTAAGTCTGAGAAGTTTCAAACTTTATTAGATACATATTCTATGTGTAATCTTAGTATGTAACAAATTTTAAGTCTGAAGCTTTAATTTGAAAGCCACATCGACTTTGGACTTTTTACCACCTTTAAGCCCTGTGACTGTTAAACTATGTGATTGATGGAGCTGAAATCCCATCTGGGAATACATTATTATGTCCTTTTTACATGTGCCGAAAATCAAGGTTTTTAGTAGACATTTAACCTGTGTATGAGGGCCATAGACACTCGCCCAAGTGCCTTTTTTGACATTTTTTCCGTATTTTGCCCTGTTATTTGGAAATGCTTAGTGTGACAAGTCTTAAACTGTATTATATATAATTTTTGTTTGTTATGTATGTCCCCCAAAAAGTTTCAGATCTGTAGTTTAATTGCTAAGGTCTCTTTAACAATTGTAAAATGCCCACAGAAACCCAATTTATGGACATTATGCCACTTTAAAGCCCAGTAACTGTCAAACTAGGTGGGTTATAGAGCTGAAATCTTTGAATTTTTCAAAGGAAATGCCTGTCTATTTAAATTTTGATTATTAATAATGTTATGGCTATCTTAGTCTTTTAAGAACTTATTTTTGTGTGTTATACCTCTGCTTGCTGAGTTTTTAACTTTTTAAAATGAAACTGGTTAAACATATTCAAGTAGACAAAATGGACACTTTAAGTGAGCTTTAAGTCCCAATATTAATGAAATTATATCCTTATGTAGTAAAACTAGGGGATTTTTAACCCTCAACTAGCCCAGTTTTATTCAACTTGCCTCAGTTAATTTTGACACAGCTCCTACAGTTATGAACTCATTTCAGTTGATAATCACATACTTAAAATTCTCAATTCTTTTTGTATTTGAGTACCCCTTTTATATAGATTGTTTGTTTACCATTTATCCCCACCTCTGGGACCTCCAGCTATATTGAGTGACACTAAATAAACAAAGGTATTTAATGATATCAGATGAGAAACAAAGAACTCAATGGGGTTGCAGATCTTGTGTAATAGTGAGAGAGGTGTGGAGAAGGGGAGAGGGGTGGGGGTGGGAGGTAGTGGGCTTCATTACATATAACACAAAGGGGAGTCAGAACTGAGATTGTGTCACATATTTAGGTTGCATATATATGGACCACATATATAGGTATAGAGGAAATGAATAACTGAAAACAATTTGCAAATTCTAAAAATAATATAATAAAATAATAATATAAATAATTTTTTTTTAAATAATATTTTATTTGTGAACAAATATAGAAACAGATATGCGCTTTTGGGATTATGAATTTTAGAATGGACATTGAATCATCAATCATTTAAATACTTTGAAGGAAGATTGAAAAGTATGATGAGTTGAGTTAAAATAATATTTTATTTGTCAACAAATATAGAAACAGATATGCTCTTTTGGGATTATTATTTTAGAATGGACATTCAATCATCAATCATTTAAATACTTTGAAAATAGGTTTAGAGTTATCATTGCAGGAAGATTGAAAATATAATTTGAGTTATGTATTCGGTGTCTGGGGATACACCATCTTCCTTGGGAAGATATAAACAGAGTAGATTGATGTGCTGAAGTTCATATAATAATGGGTAATTATGTTTTAAAAAATTCCCGATCAAAACCTGTGGCGTGAGTGATGACCTGGCCGAGTTGGCCCAATCTAGTTTGAAATACAATATGGCCACCACAGGCGTTTCTCAACTTTCAGCTAGGAGTTTTGTTGGCCCTCTAGAGCAAATTTGCGGGATATCTTCATCATTGCAAAATCTTGACTGGAAATATTTTTGGCCTTATTTTATAAGCCATGAAAACAGCTTATATCTCCTTATATCTCCCTTATTATTGGTCCTAGAGGTTTAGAATGTGAAACCAACCTATAGGAAATCATGGGCTAGGAATCTTTTGATGTGGTCACATTTCACCATGGGTTCCTCCTTCAAGGTCAAATGAGGATAGCCAAACTTAAAAGTGCTTATAACTCGCTTATTATTGGTCCTAGGGGGTTGCAATGTGAAACCAATCTGTAGGAAATCATTGGCTAGGAATCTTCTGATGTGGTCAGATTTGACCTTGCGCCCCTCCTTCAAGGTGAAACAAGGATAGCCAAACTTAAAAGTGCTTATAACTCGCTTATTATTCGTCCTAGACATCTGCAATGTGAAAATAAGCTATGGGAAATCATGGGCTAGCAATCTTTTGATGTGGTCAGATTTGACCTTGGGCCCGTCCTTCAAGGTCAAACGAGGACAACCAACGTTAAAAGTGCTTATAACTCGCTTATTCTTGGTCCTAGAGTTTTGCAATGTTAAACCTACTTAAAGGTAATCATGGGCTGGATATCTTCTGAAGTGTTTAGATTTGACTTTGGGTTCCTTTTAGGTCAAACGATGATGGGCAAATTTAAAAGTGCTTTAAGCTTGCTTATTTGTGGTCCTAGTGGTTTACAATATCAATCCAGCCTATAGGAAATCATAAGCTAGGAATCTTCTGATATGGCCAGATTTGACCTTGGGCCTATGCTTCAAGGTTAAATGAATGTAGTCAATCTTAAAAGTACATACAACTTGCTTATTTTTGAAAAATGTTGTTTATCTTCGAAACTGTATTTTTGAAATTGTCCTTTTCCAGTGGATACATCTTGCATCTGGCCACAGATAAGTCCTTGATCTAAGTCTTGTGTTACAAAACAATATATATTTCAAGTAGTTTAAAAAGGTCTATAAGTCTTGTGTTACAAAATAATATATATTTCAAGTAGTTTATAAAGATTGAAATTAGAAAGTTAAGGTGGGGGGAGGGGGCTTTGGAATATTCGTAGGAAATTCACTTAATTAAGTGTCCCTGAAAAGGGCGCTTATTTGTTTTCGCGTTTGTTTCTTCGCTGCTGCCGCCGCATTATGGTCTCCCTTGAATTATACACACATGTTCATACTATCAAAAATACGAGCTGATTAGATTTTGGGAGCGATCCGATGAAAAGTGACTGATTTATGAACGATTTTCTCACAGGTACCAACCATAAAGCTTAAAATTCATGCGACCCCCCCATTATCTTCTTAAGTATTGCATTTAGAGCCATAAAATGTAGTGGGAGGTAGTAGGAAACCATATGTGGAGAGTCTAGAAAGCAAGTCAATTTTCCCCCCGACCCCCCCCCCCCCCGTGTAGGGGTCAAACAGGGGTCATAAAATAACCAATTTTGACATTTTCCTTATATCTCCTTTATTATTGGTTTTAGAGCTTTAAAATGAGTTAAGAGGTAGTGGGAAACCATATGTGAAAAGTCTAGATAGCCAGTCACATTTACCCCCATCCCCCCCTCCCCCCCTCCCGGCCCCCCTGGGACATACTGGGGTCATAAAATAGCCGATTTTGTCCTTTTTGCCTTATATCTCCTTTATTCTTGCTTTTACAGCTTAAGAGTGTATTAAGAGGTATTGGGAAACCATATGTGAAGAGTCAAGATAGCCGGTCAAATTTACACCCTGACCCTCCCTTATGGGTCAAACTGGGGTCATAAAATAGTTGCTTTTGTGTTTTTGTCTTATATCTCCTTTATTCTTGCTTTTACAGCTTAAGAGTGTATTAAGAGGTATTGGGAAACCATATGTGAAGAGTCAAGATAGCCGGTCAAATTTACACCCTGACCCTCCCTTATGGGTCAAACTGGGGTCATAAAATAGTTGCTTTTGTGTTTTTGCCTTATATCTCCTTTATTCTTGCTTTAAAGCTCCAGAATATATTACGAGGGATTGGGAAACCATATGTGAAGAGTCTATATAGCCTGCCAGATTTACCCCCTGACCCCCACTTATGGGTCAAACTGGGGTTATAAAATAGCCGATTTTGTGTTTTTGCCTAATATCTCCTTTATTCTTGCTTTTAGAGCTTCAGAATGTATTAAGAGGTATTGGGAAACCTTACGTGAAAAGTCTAGATAGCCGGCCACATTTACCCCCCTGACCCCCCCCCCCCCCCCAAATTAGCCCTCTGATCCCCCTCTTGTGAGTCAAACTGGATCATATAATATCAATTTTTCTGTTTTTGCCTCGTATCTTCTTTATTATTTGTTTTATAGGTTTACAATTTTGTAAAAGGTAGTGGGAAACCATATATGGAGAGTCTTAATAGCTGGTCACACTGGGGTCATAGATTGCAATTTCTACTTTAATATTTCAATATTAATGATGTCATTATCTTAATGTTATTTTCTTATCTTAGTGCAAAGGGTGTAACTTTTTGAAATTGCACTCATGACTTATACATACAATTAAAGCAGGTAAAATACATTCCTATTTTGTTGTCATCATCTAAAATTATGATATGCATCAAATTTTCTGGGGACTCATATGCATCAAATTCTCTGGACTAATTCTCTGGGGACTCGTCAAAGACTGGCAATTACATATAAATAGAAATGAGTATTATTCATAAGATATAAATAGGCTTGTGGGAACATTGACCTTTTATTTACTCATTGGGGTAGATGTGTTCAGAGCATTGTGTCATAAACTTCTTGTCTTTCTAAAAGCTCAAATTTTACTACGCCTTTTTCTAAAATGTAAATAGATATATGGCATTTATAAAGCACTGTTACTCTTTAATTAAGTAGTTTTGTGGTGTAACTTTCAACCTATTATTAAGTATTGATGCTTTATACATTCTGAGCCTGAGGATTTATTCAATTAATTTTTCACAATTTATGACCATAGAAAACCAAATGAAGCTTAAATTTTTCTTTCATATTAATGCATAAACTTTCAAACTGTCTGCTTAATTTTCACTTCTTCTCTCAGCGCTGCATGTTTTTAATTTCAAAAACCGTTTTCTACTTTATATTATATTGCATTTAACCTTTGGGGACGCTTTGTTTTTGTTAGCAAAAATATTTTTCTAGTTGGGGGTAGCATTTCCGTAAAGTAATCTTGATACTTAAATACCGACATTTCTATCTCACCGATATTTATATATGGTTGCATATATAATTGAAAAACGTGTAAAAATATTTATTGTTCCATGTGATTCATCTGTACCTGTGTTGTACTAGAACTCGCCATAATAAAGAAATATTTTGATAAAAATGCAAATCTGTTTGGTTGTCTATATTAATTTAATCCTATAAATATATTTAATATGATTTATTATTACATGTGGACCCTGTATACCTCTGTTGTAAGATGTACGAAAATATAGAAACATCTTCATAACTTACTTTTTGTCTCATTGCTTTTATGCATAAAAAATGCCATTAAGAATCATATTCTAACATCCTTTCATTGACTAGTGTTTATGTGACCTGAGTGAGTTACTATCAGCTTTTCCTTACTGGACTCTCACATCTCTGGTTTAGTGTTTGAATCTGGCTCAGTCGTTAACACAATATAGGTAGGAGATTCACAGATTCCATTGGCTTGCCATTAGGCAAATCAGTGATATTCATTGATGTCTCAGACTTGAACTTAATTCCTTCATTTAAAAAGAAATTTATATACACAAAACAATGAGGAGTGGGGTACTCAATGGTAAGGTAGCTATACATGCATCACAATATCCCCCAATTAAAGTCAATGGCAAGTACTGTCCCGTTAATATCTGCGAAATTCAGGTCTTTCGACCCTACCCTGTTATATTGTATAGACTCAGACTGGACCACTATATCAATTAGTGGGAAAAAATTTGGGTCTATTGAAGCGACCAGATTTGGCATACTCAATGGTAAGGTGCTATACATGCATGACAAAATCCCCAAGTTAATTCTTGGGAATTTGTAAAATTTGACAACTGGTGAAATTTTCTTTTTGCTGACAGTTGCACTGGTAATGTACTTTGTAACACCCAGAGAAGTGTGAAGGAGGATTAAAATAATTGCCGTGTTAACCTTGAGCGTACATCAATGAGGAGTGCTAATCATATCATCCGACCTTTGACCTGTTTGCTGGCGGCTGAAATTATCAAGTCATGCCTTCCACTACAGTTGCCTTCATGTTTGAAAAACATAAGCTTCAAAAGAAAACCCAAGGTTAATATCAAACGTACCGTATTCTATCTTAAAATGACAACTGATGAAAAAAAGCTACCCTGTAAAGTGAAACATACATTTCCATGTCCACCCACTAATCACTAGGGGTAACAGAAGGGAAAGTATTGCATATTCATTGGTCAAGATTCATCATCAGACACCACTAACTTTTTCAACCCCAGTTCAAAACTGAAATTTAAATCCATCACCATTAACAAGTGGTAGGCGAGTGTTTTTACCCATGATTTACTGAGTTTCCCAAAGTAAATATAGAGTTGAGCTATAGTAACATTGCAGAATGAAGTGCCCTGTTGCTAGTAGGTTCACACCTTCACACCTGCCTAGATGGAGGATGGTATGGTGTTTGATGAGAAGAGTTGTAAATTCATAGGGTCAAGTAGTAGACCAAGTCTTTTTGAAGTCATGAGATATACAACAGTAGAAGCTGACCATTGTGATAATATAGTGGCTGTATGATTACAGGATACAAAGGGTTTTTGTTTCCTGCTGGGTAATCTCACAACCGATTGATTCACACAGTTGAGTCTTGTTAAGTGACTCCCCACTCGCACCTTTCCTTACTTTCCACCTTAAAACCTTGTCCTGATGCCCTCCGAAAAGAGACACTTGTATCTGAGTAGTACATGTTAAGAACAAACTGGACCCTCTGAAAAGAGACACTTGTATCTGAGTAGTACATGTTAAAGAACAAACTGGACCACATAGGCGAAAATCCTGCTTCACCCTCCTGGCATGTATTGTTCTGTGCAGCCGCTGAAGGCTTATGTGAGGTTTTTTTCAAACACTTCAAATAAGTGCTCCCTAGCTAAAAAAAAAGATTGTGGAGTTGCCAATAAGGACATCCTACCCTAGTAGAAATCCCAACGAAAGTGTCTTACCAAAAAATACAAACTGAATTTAGACCAGAATGGTTGGTCATATCTTGTGACTGTAGCAAGGAAAGGTTGGAACTGGATATTACAGATTTTCCACTCTGAAGTCTAACACACTATCCATGAAGGTCACAAAGAACACCACTGAAAAGGAAAGTTGCATAATTTTCCAGCCAACAGTGAAGGCTCTCCATTTGTGGACTGGCAGATAGTAACCTTTATCCACCAAAGCTGTCTATGGGAGAGTGAACTGTACATTGATTATGTTGCATTGGAGTATGAGCAATGCAATTTCTTTAATGGTTAATTGGCACCGGGTAACCTTGGCAGTACATAGTTATTGAATCTTATTGTCTCCTAGGGACCCAAGATTCTATTTTCCTGTGAAAATTTGTTTCCTGGGATGTTTTGAAAGGTTTATATTTACAAAAGGAAAATAAATGTTGTTTGAAGTTTTGATGTTGATCGATCTTTGTTTTCTGATATAATTTCTCTCAACTTAATACCATTTTTATGCCTTATAGGGTTGACTTAAAGTGTTTTTCATAGGTGGAACGGCTTGTTTTTATGTCAGCTGACTTGTTCAAAAAACTGTTCAAGCCATGCAGATCTGTTCATTCGTGTGTTCCCCAGAGCCATTACAAGTCAGGTACCCCCACCCAAAGTGTGAAAATTTCAACACTTTATCACAATTTTCTCATTCACTATTGCAGGGATTTTTCTCATATCTTGCATATATGTACTAGGCCACTAGTAGATTACCTTGTCTGAGTATTAGACCTGGATCTGTCTTAATTTTTTTTGTTTTATTAATTTTTTTTAATAATTTTTAATGCAATAAAATTCATGAAATCGTGCACTAAATCACTTATAACTTGAAAAGTATTGCATTTAGAGCATTTTGTACAGATATGTTATTCAGCTACTTTTGGGTCAGCTACTACATAGTAAAATTTCAGACCTGTAGCTCAGTGCATAGCTGAGTAATAGCTACTTTGAGGTTAACACTCTAGAGTAAATCAGTTGTAACTTGAAAACTATTGCATTTAGAGCATTTGTTCGTCCGCAGAGATTTCTTGTTAGCGACCTACAGTCCACATTCCTTTCCGGATTTCTTTCATATTTGGCAGGTGGCTTGATATGGTAGAGGACTCGCCACCCTATCTTTTTGGTAGGCTTTATGTCTAAATTAGGCCTGTGGTAGACAAAAATGTCTAAAATGTGGAATATTGCTTGTTAGCGACCTACAGTCCACATTTCTTTCCAGATTTCTTTCATATTTGGCAGGTGGCTTGGTATGCTAGAGGACTCGCCACCCTATCTTTTTGGTAGGCTTTATGTCTAAATTAGGCCTCTGGTAGACAAAAATGTCTAAAATGCATTAAAATTCATGAAATCATGCACTAAATCACTTGTAACTTGAAAAGTGTTGCATTTAGAGCATTTTGTTAAAATATGTTATTCAGATACTTTTTTCATAGCTACAACATGGTGAGTAACTTGGGTGTCTGTCTCAATAGCTAAGTGAGTAATAGCTACTTTTGGGCTTTTCAGTAACTTCCATCGTGAGTAAAATCACTTGTTACTTGAAAACTATTGCATTTAGAGTATTTTGTTTCAATATGTTATTCAGCTATTTTTGGGTCAGCTATAACATAGTAAAATTTCAGACCTGTAGCTCATGGCATAGCTGAGTAATAGCTACTTTTAGGTTATCACTGTTGAGTAAATTGCTTATAACTTCAAAAGTATTACATTTAGAGTATTTTGTTTCAATATGTTATTCACCTATTTCGGAGTCAGCTATAACATAGTGAAGTTCCAGACCTGTGGCTCATTGCATAGCTGAGTAATAGCTACTTTGAAGTTCACACTGTTGAGTAAATCAGTTGTAATTGGAAAACTATTGCATTTACAGAAATTTGTGTAAATCTGTTATTCAGCTACTTTTGGGTCAGCTATAACATAGTAAAATTTCAGACCTGTAGCTCATGGCATAGCTGAGTAATAGCTACTTTTAGGTTATCACTGTTGAGTAAATTGCTTATAACTTCAAAAGTATTACATTTAGAGTATTTTGTTTCAATATGTTATTCACCTTTTTCGGAGTCAGCTATAACATAGTGAAGTTCCAGACCTGTGGCTCATTGCATAGCTGAGTAATAGCTACTTTGAAGTTCACACTGTTGAGTAAATCAGTTGTAATTGGAAAACTATTGCATTTACAGAAATTTGTGTAAATCTGTTATTCAGCTACTTTTGGGTCAGCTATAACATAGTGAAATTACAGACCTGTAGCTCATGGCACAACTGAGCAATAGCTATTTTCAGGTACTGACTGTTGAGTAAATGACTTGTAACTTGAAAAATATTGCATTTGGAGTATTTTGTTAAAATATGTTGTTCACCTACTTTTGGGTCAGCTATAACGTCGTGAAATTACAGACTTATAGCTCATGGCATAGCTGAGCAATAGCTATTTTCAGGTTCTCACTATTGAGTAAATCAGTTGTAACTTGAAAACTATTGCATTTACAGTATTTTGCTTAAATATGTTGTTCACCTAATTTTGGGTCAGCTATAACATAGAAAAAATTCAGACATGTAGTTCATTGCATAGCTGAGTAATAGCTACTTTGAGGTTATCACTGTTGAGTAAATCAGTTATAACGTGAAAACTATTACATTTACAGTATTTTGTTTAAATATGTTATTCACATAATTTTTGGTCAGCTATAACAGAGTGAAATTGCAGACCTCTATGTCATGGCATAGCTTACCAATATCTACTTTCAGGTTCTCACTGTTGAGTAAATTATTGTATCCACTGGATAGCCGCAGTGTGTAGAGAGATTTCACCATTACCGCTCTAACGAAAAAAATATTATAGCTAGCCATCTCAAGTTTGCAAGGTATATCAGAGGGTGCACCACAGTATTCTATTGGTAGTCTTTATGTCTAAATTAGGCCTGTGGCTAAATTACTTGCCTACTAAAAATGAGTAATTCTGCATTTTCTCTAAAAGTATTGCAGATAGCAAATTTTTCTTAAATAACTCATTCACCTACTTTTGGGAGAGCTTTCACATGCTGAAGTTCCAGACCTGTAGGTAATTACTCACCTACTCAAAATGAGTAAATGCGAATTATCTCTAAAAGTATTGCAGATAGCCAATTTTTCTCAAATAACTCATTCACCTACTTTTGGGAGAGCTTTCACTTGGTGAAGTTTCAGACCCGTAGGTAATTACTCACCTACTGAAAATGAGTAAATGCAAATTATCTCTAAAAGTATTCCAGATAGCCAATTTTTGTCAAATAACTCCTTCACCTACTTTTGGGAGACCTTTCACTTGGTGAAGTTTCAGACCTGTAGCTAATTATTCACCTACTCAAAATGAGTAAATGCTAATTATCTCTAAAAGTATTGCAGATATCCAATTTTTATCAAATAACTCATTCATCTACTTTTGGGAGAGCTTTCACATGGTGAAGTTTCAGACCCATAGCTAATTAATCACCTACTGAAAATGAGTAAATGCAAATTATCTCTAAAAGTATTCCAGATAGCCAATTTTTGTCAAATAACTCCTTCACCTACTTTGGGGAGACCTTTCACTTGGTGAAGTTTTAGACCTGTAGCTAATTATTCACCTACTCAAAATGAGTAAATGCGAATTATCTCTAAAAGTATTCCAGATAGCCAATTTTTGTCAAATAACTCCTTCACCTACTTTGGGGAGACCTTTCACTTGGTGAAGTTTCAGACCTGTAGCTAATTATTCACCTACTCAAAATGAGTAAATGTGAATTATCTCTAAAAGTATTGCAGATAGCCAATTTTTCTCAAATAACTCATTCACCTACTTTTGGGAGAGCTTTCACTTGGTGAAGTTTCAGACCCGTAGGTAATTACTCACCTACTGAAAATGAGTAAATGCAAATTATCTCTAAAAGTATTCCAGATAGCCAATTTTTGTCAAATAACTCCTTCACCTACTTTTGGGAGACCTTTCACTTGGTGAAGTTTCAGACCTGTAGCTAATTATTCACCTACTCAAAATGAGTAAATACTAATTATCTCTAAAAGTATTGCAGATATCCAATTTTTATCAAATAACTCATTCATCTACTTTTGGGAGAGCTTTCACATGGTGAAGTTCCAGACCCGTAGGTAATTACTCACCTACTGAAAATGAGTAAATTCGAATTATCTCTAAAAGTATTGTGGGTAGCCAATTTTTCTCAAATAACTCATTCGCCTACTTTTGAGAGAGCTTTCACTTGGTGAAGTTCCAGACCCGTAGCTAATTATTCACCTACTCAAAATGAGTAAATGCGAATTATCTCTAGAAGTATTGCAGATAGCCAGTATTTCTCAAATAACTCATTAATATAAAAACAACTTATAGGAAGTCATGGGCTGCAAATCTTTTCATGTGGTCAGATTTGACCTTGGGCCCCTCCTGCTTATTATTGGTCCTAGAGGTTTGCAATGTGAAAACGACTTATAGGAAATCATGGGCTGCGAATCTTTTGATCAGGTCAGACTTCACCTTGGGCCCCTGCTACAGGGTCAAATAAGGGTAACCAAACTTAAAAGTGCTTTCAGCTTGCTTATTAACGAAAAATGCTGTTTATCTTCTAAACTATGTTAGTTGGCCTTTGTCGGTGGATAGTCCTTAGTCTAGTTTAAATATGTTATTTACCTAATTTTGGTCAGCTATAACATAGTGAAATTGCAGACCTGTAGCTCATTACATTGCCGAGCAATAGCTATTTTCAGGTTCTTACTGTTGAGTAAATCAGTTATAACTTGATAACTATTGCATTTAGAGTATTTTGTTTAAATATATTGTTCACCTACTTTTGGGTCAGCTATAACATAGTAACATTACAGACCTGTATGTCATGCCATAGCTGAGTAATAACTAATTTCAGGTTCTCACTGTGGAGTAAATCCGTTATAACTTGAAAACTATTCATTTACAGTATTTCTTTAAATATGTTATTCATCTAGTTTTGTGTGAGCTATACCATACTAAAATTGCAGCCCTTTAACTGATTGAATAGCTGAGCAAAAAGCTAGTTTGAGATTCTAACTGTTGAGTAAATCAGTTGTAACTCAAAAAAACTATTGCATTTCCAGTACATGTAGTTTCTTTAAATATGTTTTTAAACCTACTTTTTACACCTAAACAGTTACCTTGTTACTTTCCTTCTAAATACCATTTGCAGGGCACAAGTTTTGTGTCCTTTTCTTCTGTCACTTCTACTCTGAAACTCAAAACACACAGTCACCTGACACAGAGCCCGTTCACGAGCACTGATTGCTTGTTACTTTACCGGTACGAGATTTGGACGATAATACAATTCAACGTTTTTTAGCAATTCCTTATTGTAATAATACACAAAAAGACAATTTACGGGGGTTGGTTACTAAAACTTTCCATGGGTAAAAATATATATACTACAATGACTGGGTGTTTTCTTGTGTTGCCGATCCTCAAGTGTTGAAATAAGTAACAGTAATTCTAATAGTACTTTTATAGTACTTAATCTCCATCTAAAGACCAACTCAAGGTTCATTATACAGAAAAGCAGAAATACATAATCGTAAAACCAGACACATAGCAGGGTTTAGTGCCACAGAGAAAGAGTGGGACGAGGCCAGAAATAAGGGTGGGTATGCTTTTGTAAAGAAATGGGTTTTCAGCTTCTTTCTGAATGAATGGAGAGGACTGGCTGAATGTATATGATCAGGCAATTCATTTGAAATATTTGGAGCATTATGTACAAAGCTGAGGCCAAAATGATTAGTGGAATTAATATAGTGATGAGGCAAAGTGTGGGACCTCCATGTATTGCAAACACCTTGGTTTAAGAAAAGGTTCAAGATATTGTGGACAACCACTTTCGTGGAACTGGTACACCAGTAAGGCAGTCTTAAATATAACAGAGCAATGTTCAATAGGCAACCAATAGAGAGTCTTTTTAACAGGAGTGATGTGTGAGTACTTGGTGGTATTGGTAACGATTCTAGCAAGATTGTTCTGGACACATTGCAGCTTATGTAGAAAGCTTACAGAGACTCCTACACAAGGAATTACAGTACTCATGTCAACTACCAACCGAAGCATTTACAGCCGTAAGAGCAGCATCACATGTGAGATGACCTCTGAGATGCTTAAGATCCCAGATCTGAGCAAAACAAGACTTGCAAGTGTTCTGAATATGCCTTGAGAAAGAGAAGTCATTGTAAAACTATACACCAAGGTTTTTTCATTGCTTGATGAAATTGCCAAGAATATTGACTGGGAAAAGTTTGTTGATTTTTATATTTTTACCTTGTATGTTGAAGTTTACTCTATTTCCAGAAATGAACTTGCTGAACTTCATCCCGCTGCTGCAGCTTTTCATGGCTTGCTTTTTTTTAGACCCTGTATTTTGTAATTTTCCTCATGTGTTGTATTTTCCCACTACTTCTAGGTAGGGGCGGCACAACTAGCCGACTAATCGACAATGGTTAGAATAGTGTTATTAACCGGTTCACTCAATGTAGTAAAAGATGGCAGAAGGTCTGAATCCATCAAATATATCCATATTGTCACATAAAATATGTTAAAATCCAACAGCCATGTTTTCTGTATTGTTTATGCAGTCACGTAAAACCGGAAGTACCATATACCTCTTATATCGCCCACTTCCTGTCTGAAATAAACGAAGCAGAAGTTGCAGGGAAACGGCAAATTTATTAAAGTTTACAGATTCCAAACATATATTTTCATTTTGTTTCACGTATTTTTCGGTTTGTAGTCATGACATCCCTACAGAAGTAGGTATGAGTGCACTCTACTTCTTGTTAATGCTGTTCTTTGGGATTTAGTTTGTATATTCGCTCAATATTTTGTGTTTTTTTCCCATGTTTTGTATTTTTTTTACTGTATTTCCATGTATGAGTGTGCTGTACTTCATCTTATGCCATTCTTCAGGACTTAGATTGAATGTTCACCATGTATTTTTATCCCCATGTTTTGTATTTTTCCTGTGTATTTCCAGGTATGAGTGTGCTGTACTTCATGTTACTGGTGTTCATCTTATTCCAGCGTTTGGATCATGTCAAGGAGATGCTGTTCTGGGTTTATCCAGAGCAGAGACATTTCAAATTGCAAGAAAAGGTAATATAAATTTCTGAATCTAAAGGGCATATTTAAATTAATAAGTGACTCAGTGTGGTCACTGGTTGCTTGTTATTTTGTTTGGAGGCTTTAAGCTTATTTCATTAGTTTATATACTCCAATAAGGGTTGTGATTCAGGGTTTTGAATACAGGGCGGTTATTGATGGTGAAAAAACGTACTCATGCTTTACTGTTTACCAATTGGAGGTACCACAAAAGCAAATCTGATAAATAATGTAAATAAAAGGTTAAGCTTCTGTCTGAGGGAACTGATTCAAAAAGTAAAGCAAAGGGAGACAAATCGCACTGACAATAATGTTTTAACCATATAAGTTTAAGAAATAAGCAATGTTTTTTTATAGTTTTAGGAGCACCAGGTTCACTAATTTGAACTGATTTTCCCATTTTCAAAAAGTCATTTACACTGTCTTAATATTTTGCACTCATTTCACCCCAAGCCCCAATATACATGTGAAGTGCATTTTATTTTCTCCATCTTCTTTACAGTGCATCTCCAAAACAGTTGATTGTTTGTTGTGTTGTTAATTTTTTCGGAGACTCTGAGGTTTATGACTGATTTGCTATGGTAACTGATTGATTGTTTCTGTACTTGATCAAAGGCTGCTTCTTGTTTTTTTCGGAGACTCAGATTTATGACCAACTCACTGCAGTCACTGATTGCTTGTTGTTGTTTTGTTTAGAGAGTGACATTTATGACTGCTGTATTGCGGTCACTGATTGCTTGTTTCTGTACTTTCCAGCAATACGCAGTGAACTGCTCCAGCGTGAGTATGCGGAGACTGTGGAATGAACTGGACGTGTTTGCATTTGGACATTTCTGGGGCTGGGTGATGAAGGCTCTGCTTGTGAGGCATTATGGGATATGTTGGACCATCAGTGTCACCTGGGAAATCACAGAGGTAGTGCTATGTCAGTGCATCAGAAAATACCTCACAATATTTTGCACTCTGTGGCATTATCACTGGTGCTGAGAAATCATTCAGAGTTTTTGGTTCAATGTATAGTGTCCCCACAAGCTATTGAACTTTGATCTAGTTTGATCATCAAAATAATGTTTACAAAACTAGTAAAAACTAAAACAGTGGTCTAGTATGCACATTTTTTCCTCTCCGTAAACACAATCGTGATTTCCAGAAATGGTGTCTGGATGTCTCTTAAATAGTTAAGAAGGTATCCAAAACTTATAATACTGTTATAAAATGAGGAATGTTATATAAAACTCCCAAATATACAAAGAATTCTGACATTTGGCCGTGTTGTCATGTTTTGTCGTACTGAAAAATGTGACCAAGTTGGCGACATTATAATATATTGCAGTAGTTAACAACTATCAAGTGGACCAGAAAGTATTTGAGATCTTCCCAAATCAACCAATATCGCGAATACCAACCACCAGGTCACAGCCTTAATATAAATATACCACACAATCATTTTCATGTCTGTATCACACAGTTTGTGTGTAGTGCAAGTGTCATATGATATCAATACTTCAGTGTGAATCAATATTGCTTCCTTGGTGTCAATATCCATACCAAAAAGGTTAATTTTAATATCTTTTCATTTTGCTTTGGTTGGTTTTTTTTCGTAATCCATGTTATGTGACCATCTGTGTTATGTGACCAATTTAATCGTCCACTGATTGCTTGTTTGTTGCGTTTTATTTCTTAGATGGCATTTGCTCACTTACTCCCTAACTTTGCGGAGTGTTGGTGGGACATGCTGATTCTGGACGTGTTGCTATGCAATGGATTGGGTATTTTTTTCGGCATGGTGATCTGCAAGAAGATGGAGATGAGAAACTACCACTGGGAAAGTATCAAGTGAGGAAAGAAATTGTGTGCAGATAGTGACATCAAAGTTAGAGTTGTTGTTAAGGTTGTGATTTGGGGTGAAAAATAGGGCTTTAATGTCTCATTCAACAGCCAGGGTCATATTGGGACAGGTCTTCAGCATGACCCACTTATTGGAGCAGAACCCACATGGAGGTGAGAGCCTGTGATCAGATGCCAAACTTGCCTAAAACCAGGCCACTGATAGACTACTTTGACTAACAACAGCACTGACATATAAACTACTTCTGCCTTGCCTGACAACACTAACATTTGCTTAAGACTACATTAACATAGTTCAGTACCGCTGCCTTGATATGCAACTAACTAAACTAACATATGAACTACCAGTACAGTGACTTAAAACTGCACTGACATTATAGAACATGTCTTAAATGAGAACTATAGTATCAATACACTACAGTTACCACAGTAACAAAATAGGATACCACTGTTTTGGCATAGAAATATATTGACTTTATATACTGTGATTGCCTTGACTTAAAACTACACTTGACTTATTACTACTTTAATATAATAGAATGTTACTTATATTAAAACTACATTAACAATATACTTTGACTGCTTTGACCTCAAACAGCATCGACATGATAGTTCAAATATTGGGTTTTTACAACCCATACAACAACCAAGTCATATTAGGACAGCTGCTCAACAAAATACCAATGGTGGGAGTCAAACCCACACAACACAGTCTGTGATTAGGTGCAAAATTTGCTGACCCCTAGGTCACCGTAGACCTCCCGTTTATTAGTCATGGACAATACTATTGTATTTAAGGAGTGGAGGTTTAACTGGTATTTTTTGGTTTGCAAGTCATTTTGGTGAATTGAAGCTTTGTTTTGTTTTGACTGCCAATTATGTAGAATCAAGTTGAAGCAAGAATTGCTGTTACTTAAATGCCTTGCATAAAATGATGGTACATAGGTGAAAGGAGGCTAAAACAGCATTGTCATAGATTTCGGCATTATATCTGTGAAAAATACTGTGTCTAGGTACAGAAATGCAGGAGAAACTACAGTGACAAATATTTGTAATACAAAAAGCCTTTATTAAGCGTCCCGCAAGGGACGCTTGTTTGTGTATGGTAGAGCTTCAGGCTCCGCCGGCTCCGCATTTTGTTTTCCTTATAACTCTGTAACTGTTAGGTGGATTCTTTTCAAATTTGGCAGGTTTAGGCAGTAGCCTTGGGGAATTTTTTTGAATATGCTGCAGTGACATTTCAACCAATCAGAGAGGTCACATGACCAAAAATGTCTTTTTTTCGATGGGGAAGCTTGTCCGGATGATAACTTGAAAGGAATTTTTATCAATTCACCTGAAACTTGGCAAATACATTCATTCTATTAAAATCTGGAAATCATTAGATTTTGGCATTGATTGGTCAAGAAATGGCCGAGTAATTAATGATTAATTAATGATTACGAATTTTCCAAATAAGGAAAACACAAAAATGCTTATATCTCGAAAACCATGCTAGATAGAGCGATTTCGACGAAATTTTTTGGCCCGCAGGGTATCTCTGCGGAGTAGTTTTCCCAATTTTCAAAAAATTTTTGTCTCGCCCAAAATGGCGGCCATTTTGAATTTTCGAAATTTTCGCAAAAATTGCAAAACACAAAAATGCTTATATCTCAAAAACCGTGCTAGATAGAGCAATTTCGACAAAATTTTTGACCCGCAAGATATCTTTTTTCAAAATTGGGATAACTACTGTGCAGAGATACCCTGTGGGTCAAAAATTTCGTCAAGCTCCCATCTCTGACACGCCTTTTATCAACCCGTCTCCTGACCCCGGAGCCACCGGTCCGGTGAGGCCTCCAGGTCAGGAGTTAGAGGTTTCACCTGCTGTTAAAAAACATAAGGGAAAATCTAAACACAAGAAGGCTATTAAACCGGCGGCTAGTGCCGGTTCTTCAAATCAGATTGCTTCGGATCCTATTCCTCCTCTCAAGACAGTTGTGCCCGGTCCGGGTTTGCAAACTCTTGAGAAACCGGAGGAAACTGTTACCAGTGTCACTTCTCTTGGATCCTCTTCTCAACCGGTCATCACCGGTACGCAACCTTCCAGTGGTTCTGCTTCATTTGCTCCAGACAGTTTTACTCAGCCGGATCCGGCTCTGTCAGATGAGGAACCCCTTCCGGACCGGTCAGATAAAGACTCCGGTGAGGAGGGTGAACTTTCAGATTCTGAGGTAGTGGAAAGAAATGAACTACAGGGAAACGGTCCGGTCGGTCCGGTCTTTCCTTGGCTGGTCTCACATACCGGATTTTGAAGCTGCTGTAGGTGACACGGATAACCGCTCTGACAACCCTTGGAAGGGTAAACACCCTCGTCGTACGGGAAAAGTGTCAGTGGAATTGCCAGCAGACGACTGGCTGTGCTATAAAATGGAGAAACTTAATACACGGGCTGCAGAGGGCTACCCTTCCCGTGCTCAGGAAGCAGCAGGTCTGAAACAGGACCAGTTCATCAGGACACCTAAAAGCCAGGCTAAATGGTATACCCAGTCCCGAATGAAACAGGATGGCAACCAAAGACCCGGAAGGACTATCTTTGGCTGGTCGGGGTCCGAAGCTAGATTAAACTCTCAGTTCTCACGCATTGCCAAGATTTCCTCTTACCCATCCTCAGGACCGGCTTCCAGGCCTATCTCTCAAGAAATCCTTAGAAGGTGGGAGCAATGTGCTAGGGAAGGCTCCTTGATCACCAACCATGCCGCAGGGTTTAACAGGTGCGTGAGTGAGATCCAGGACAAAATGAACCAACATATTTCCTTTCTGAACAGTACCATTGTTAAAGGTAAAGCCCCAAAGGAGGTCACAGACGCAGTCAAGGACTTAAAAGACTTGTCAGCTTTCCATTCTAGCGTCTCTGTGGCTTTGGGTACTGCTTTTCAGCACCTCGCAGACAGTTTGTTTGTCCAACTAGCAAATTTCATTTTGTTGAGGAGAGATTCCTACCTAGAATATGTTAGACCGGGACTGAAACCTGACACCTGGAATAAGCTACGCAATGCCCCCCTTTTTACTTACGGGTTGTTCCCGGATGATGTTCTGGCGGTGGCTGAGCAAGACATACAAAAGCATGAGTCTAATAGGAGTGCTCCTGGTCCCGGTTCGGGCACATACCAGCACTCCAAGAAACATCAGTTCAGGTACCAACCCTACGACAAGAAAGATAGTCGTCAATCTGGTTTTTCGTCTTCTCAGACTCAGCAACCTTGGCGGCAGTTTTCGGGCAGAGGCAGAGGCAAGAATCGTGGTAGAGGTGGCTCTAGCTCCACCTATTACTCCAAGCCTGCCCGTGGTAGTAAGCCATATAAATGACAATCAATGTTTCAATCGAGTGTCAGCAACCAACAAAGTGACTTTTCAAAAGACTGTAAATTTGCCTGTTGTTCTTCCTGCAGTTTCTGTAACAGGGCCGTTGCAAAAGAAAAACGTAAGACCCTCTCATGCCAAAATAGAAATAAAATCTGTGAACAGTGCTTTGTCTGTAAATCAATGTCTTTTTGCCCCAAATGTCATAAATGTACCTTGTGTTGTCAAAGATCCACCTGTGGGAGGCCGTCTGCAACTGTTTTGGCAGGTTTGGCTCTCCCTGGGGTCAAATCCAAGGGTAGTCTCCATCCTCAGGGAAGGGTATCAACTACCCTTCAAGGAGAGACCACCTCTAGCAAGATTTCCTGTAATAGTCAGTGGTTCATCAGCTCCTTTAAGAAACAAAAAGCTGAACGAAGCCTTACAGTCTCTAGGTCAAAAACAGGCTATAGAAAAAGTGTTAGTTCAGTCATCTCTGGGCTTCTACAACCGGTTGTTCCTGGTTCCAAAACCCAACAAAAAATGGAGGCCCATTCTAGACCTAAGTCAACTGAACCTGTTCCTTGCTCCGACAACGTTCAAGATGGAAACTCCGGAGACCATCAGACTCTCCCTGCAACAGGGGGAGTGGGTCACTTCGCTGGATTTCAGCGACGCTTATTTTCACATCCCCATAAACCACAGGTCGCGAAAATATCTCAGGTTCCACTTAAAAGGTCAAACCTTTCAGTTCACAGCACTTCCCTTTGGCCTGTCGACGGCTCCGTTGGAGTTCACAAAGGTGGTCAAAGAGGTAAAACTCATGGCTCAATCGAGGGGTATTCGGATCCACCAATACCTAGACGATTGGTTACTGAGAGCCCCATGCCGGGAAATTTGCCTACGTCATACGCAGATCCTTTTGGACCTTTGCCGCTTTCTAGGTTGGGTAGTCAACATGGACAAGTCAGAGCTGGTTCCCCAACAAACCTTCGACTTCGTAGGTTATCATTTCGACCTATCTCAGGGGTTAGTCAAACCAACTCAGGACAGGTGGAGGAGTCTATCTCAAAAGCTCAACCTTCTCCTGGGACTGGAATGTTGCTCAGTCAGGCAGTTCATGTCTTTGATCGGCCTTCTGACAGCAACAGAAAAACAAGTAGTATCGGGGAGGCTGCATATGAGACCCATTCAATGGCACCTAAAAAAGCATTGGCATGCCCCGGAATCTCTGGAGAAGGTCATTTCAATTCCTTCATCTCTCCATGTACATCTAAGGTGGTGGTTGGACCCGGCCAAGGTGCTCTCCGGTCAGCCCTTACACCCTCTTCAGCACGCCCTTCAACTGTTTACAGACGCCTCAAACGAAGGTTGGGGCGCTCACTTAGGCGATTACATGGCAAAAGGAGTCTGGTTAGAGTCAGAAGGCGCCTTGCACATAAATTTGTTGGAGCTCAAGGCAGTCCTGCTGGCCTTAAAACGGTTCGAGCGGTTATGTTGCAACCAGATAGTTCTTGTTTGTACAGACAACACCACTGTGGTCTCTTACATCAACAAGGAAGGGGGTATGAAATCAGGCTCACTCTGTGCCCTCCTTTGGAGACTGATGCTTTGGTGCAATCAAAGGCAGATTGTCCTGAGGGCCAGACATATTCCGGGTCACCTGAACGTCATTGCCGACAAACTGTCCCGACTCAATCAGGTGATCCAAACGGAATGGTCCCTCCTCCCGGAGGTGTTTGCTCAAACATGCCGGCGTTGGCACCGCCCGTCTGTGGACCTGTTTGCCACCCGGTTCAATCACAAACTTCCCCGGTTTGTATCCCCGGTTCCAGACCGATCAGCGTGGGAAGTGGATGCCTTAAGTCTCCCTTGGGAGGACCTGGACGCTTATGCGTTCCCACCGACGGCCCTTCTTCATCAGGTGGTAACGAAACTCTTGGACCACGGATTCCGTCGTCTCATTCTGATAGCACCAGGTTGGCCCAACATGCCTTGGTTTTGGGACCTGGTCAACATGTCAGCTCAAATTCCCCTCCTGCTCCCTCAGGTGTCGAATTTGATAACTCAACCGTTCAATCAGTGTCCTCACCGGGACCTTCCCAATCTGAACCTTCATGCTTGGCTCCTAGAGCCTCTGCCATCCAACAAGCCGGGTTCTCGGCAGAAGTGGCAACAAGAATTGAGGCTCCTCAAAGACGCTCTACCAGAGCCATTTATGAATCAAAGTGGTCCGTTTTTGTCAGATGGTGTGAGAAAAATAAGGTGGACTCCAGAACTCCCTCTATAGAGCAAATTGCAGATTTTCTCCTGTCCCTTTTTCAGGAGAAACATCTTCAACCTAGTACCATAGAAGGCTATAGGACTGCCATAGCCGACAAAGTGGGGAATTCCAGAATTAACATCAGCAAGGATGAAAACTTGTCCAGGTTGTTGGACAGTTTTCATAGGGACAAACCAAAAGGCAGGCGTGGGGTTCCTACGTGGAATTTGTCTTTGGTCCTTCACCAACTCACACAACCTCCTTTTGAACCTCTCAGGAAGGCTTCGCTGAAGTACCTCACTTTTAAGACTGTCTTCCTTCTAGCCTTGGGCTCTGGGAAACGGAGGAGTGAAATTCATGCTTGGGTCCACAGGAACATTAGGCACCAAGAAGATTGGTCGAATGTTTCCTTATCGCCTTCTCCTAGTTTCATCTCTAAGAACCACCTGGCTAAAGAAGGTCCCGCTTGCGTGGCCCCTGTTATCATTCCAGCCTTGGCTCCTTCATTGGACAAATCCCTCAAGGAGGATAGGAGTCTGTGCCCGGTCCGGGCACTACGTTATTACTTGGACAAAACCAGAGATCTCCGTTCAGGCAAAGAATTGGTTTTTGTTTCCTTTAGGAAGAGTTTCCAGAAGGATATTGTCCCTGCTACCGTTTCCTCCTGGATCAAACAAACCATAGTCCTTTGTTACCAAATGTCAGACCAACAGGCTCAACAGTTGCATCAGGTTCGGGCTCATGACGTTCGCGCGTTCGCGGCGTCCAAAGCCTTTCAGGGGGGTGTTCCCTTAGACCAGATTTTGGCAGCCTGTCACTGGAAGTCTCATAATACCTTCACCCAATTTTACCTGAAGGACTTGGCCTGGGCAGACTCGGATGTGTACCATTTGGGTCCTGTGGTAGCTGCCCAACAAATTAGGGACTAAGTAGAGGCTCCCATGTATATAGTGTATAGTGATGTATATATGTATTCATTCATGTACATATAAAAAAAAAAAAAAAAAAAAAAAAAAAAAAAAAAAAAAACGTCCCATCTTAATCTTCAATTCCCCTTCTTCACTTCCTCGTGGACTCGTCAGCTACAAACTAGGGGGGGGGAGAGAGACTGTACCTTTCCAGGGTAGTTAGAAACCCTTCCCGGGTGATTCCCTCTGGAGTTACGGAGTATATATGTAGATCTTAGAGTCTCTGTCTCCCCTTTTTTCCATAGCTACCCTCCAACCACTGGGTAGTTATTCTGCACTGGTCCACTAGGTAAGATATATTAACGCAATAAAATGGAAAATTTAATGGTTAAATTAAATTTTTATTAGTTAATATCTTACCTAGTGGACCAAGAGAGTCCCACCCTACCTGCCCCGCAATAGCTAAAAGGGGGACATTCTTAGGTAGGCCACAAAAAGAGGAAGTACGCATGCGCGCGCACGCGCAGTAGGGGAGCTGGGTGCAGTCACGACACCTGGCGAATGAGGAGTACACTACCGGTCCCGGTCAGAGCCCAGCTCAGGACGTTTTTGTCTAACATTTGGCGGGACCGGCTGCGCGCCGGACAAATGCACTGGTCCACTAGGTAAGATATTAACTAATAAAAATTTAATTTAACCATTAAATTTTCCAATTAATGATTACGAATTTTCCAAATAAGGAAAACACAAAAATGCTTATATCTCGAAAACCATGCTAGATAGAGCGATTTCGACGAAATTTTTTGGCCCGCAGGGTATCTCTGCGGAGTAGTTTTCCCAATTTTCAAAAAATTTTTGTCTCGCCCAAAATGGCGGCCATTTTGAATTTTCGAAATTTTCGCAAAAATTGCAAAACACAAAAATGCTTATATCTCAAAAACCGTGCTAGATAGAGCAATTTCGACAAAATTTTTGACCCGCAAGATATCTCTGCGGAGTACTTTTCCCAATTTTCAAAAAATTTTTGTCTCGCCAAAAATGGCGGCCATTTTGAATTTTCGAAATTTTCGCAAAAATTGCAAAACACAAAAATGCTTATATCTCGAAAACCGTGCTAGATAGAGCGATTTCGACGAAATTTTTGACCCACAGGGTATCTCTGCACAGTAGTTATCCCAATTTTGAAAAAATTTTGTCTCGCCAAAAATGGCGGCCATTTTGAATTTTCGAATTTTTCGCAAAAATTGCAAAACATAAAAATGCTTATATCTCGAAAACCCTGCAAGATAGAGCGATTTCGACGAAATTTTTGACCCACAGGGTATATCTGCAGAGTAGCCATGCCAATTTTCAAAAAAATTTTGTCTCGCCAAAAATGGCGGCCATTTTGAATTTTCGAATTTTTCGCAAAAATTGCAAAACATAAAAATGCTTATATCTCGAAAACCCTGCTAGATAGAGCGATTTCGACGAAATTTTTGACCCACAGGGTATCTCTGCAGAGTAGCCATGCCAATTTTCAAACAAAAAATTTCTTGCAAAAAATGGCGGCCATTTTGAATTTTCGAATTTTTCGCAAAATTCCAAAACACAAAAATGCTTATATCTCGAAAACCGTGCTAGATAGAGCGATTTCGACGAAATTTTTGAACCACAGGGTATCTCTGTAGAGTACCCATGCCAATTTTCAAAAAAATTTTGTCTTGCCAAAAATGGCGGCCATTTTGAATTTTCAAATTTTTGCGCAAAAATTTCAAAACACAAAAATGCTAATATTTCGAAAACCGTGCTACATAGAGCGATTTCGACAAATTTTTTATCTTCAGGGTATCTCTGCAGAGCAGCTATCCCAAAGAGCTTTCACTTGGTGAAGTTTCAGACCCATAGCTAATTGCTCACCTACTCAAAATGAGTAAATGCGAATTATCTCAAAAACTATTGCGGATACCCAATTTTTATCAAATAACTCATTCATGTACTTTTGGGAGAGCTTTCACATGGTGAAGTTTCAGACCCATAGATGATTACTCACCTACTCAAAATGAGTAAATGCGAATTATCTCTTAAAAGTATTGCAGATAGCCAATTTTTCTCAAATAACTCATTCACCTACTTTTGGAAGAGCTTTCACATGGTGAAGTTTCAGACCCATAGCTAATTACTCACCTACTCAAAATGAGTAAATGCGAATTATCTCTAAAAGTATTGCAGATAGCCAATTTTTCTCAAATAACTCATTCACCTACTTTTGGGAGAGCTTTCACATGGTGAAGTTTCGGACCCATAGCTAATTATTTACCTACTCAAAATGAGTAAATGCTAATTATCTGTAAAAGTATTGCGGATACCCAATTTTTATCAAATAACTCATTCATCTACTTGTGGGAGAGCTTTCACATGGTGAAGTTTCAGACCCATAGCTAATTACTCACCTACTCAAAATGAGTAAATACGAATTATCTCTAAAAGTATTGCAGATAGCCAATTTTTCTCAAATAACTCATTCACCTACTTTTGGGAGAGCTTTCACTTGGTGAAGTTTCAGACCCATAGCTAATTACTCACCTACTCAAAATGAGTAAATGCGAATTATCTCTAAAAGTATTGCAGATAGCCAATTTTTCTCAAATAACTCATTCACCTACTTTTGGCAGAGCTTTCACTCTGTGAAGTTTCAGACCCATAGCTAATTACTCACCTACTGAAAATGAGTAAATGTGAATTATCTCTAAAAGTATTGCAGATAGCCAATTTTTCTCAAATAACTCATTCACCTACTTTTGGGAGAGCTTTCACTTGGTGAAGTTTCAGACCCATAGCTAATTACTCACCCACTCAAAATGAGTAAATGCGAATTATCTGCAAAAGTACTGCAGATAGCCAATTTTTCTCAAATCACTCATTCACCTACTTTTGGGAGAGCTTTCACTTGGTGAAGTTTCAGACCCATAGCTAATTACTCACCTACTCAAAATGAGTAAATGCGAATTATCTCTAAAAGTATTGCAGATAGCCAATTTTTCTCAAATAACTCATTCACCTACTTTTGGGAGAGCTTTCACTCTGTGAAGTTTCAGACCCATAGCTAATTACTCACCTACTCAAAATGAGTAAATGCGAATTATCTCTAAAAGTATTGCAGATAGCCAATTTTTCTCAAATTAATCATTCACCTACTTTTGGGAGAGCTTTCACTTGGTGAAGTTTCAGACCCATAGCTAATTACTCACCTACTCAAAATGAGTAAATGCGAATTATCTCTAAAAGTATTGCAGATAGCCAATTTTTCTCAAATAACTCATTCACCTACTTGTGGGAGAGCTTTCACTTGGTGAAGTTTCAGACCCATAGCTAATTACTCACCTACTCAAAATGAGTAAATGCGAATTATCTCTAAAAGTATTGCAGATAGCCAATTTTTCTCAAATAACTCATTCACCTACTTTTGGGAGAGCTTTCACTTGGTGAAGTTTCAGACCCATAGCTAATAATTCACCTACTCAAAATGAGTAAATGTGAATTATCTCTAAAAGTATTGCAGATAGCCAATTTTTCTCAAAGAACAAAAGTATTGCGGATACCCAATTTTTATCAAATACTCATTCATCTACTTGTGGGAGAGCTTTCACATGGTGAAGTTTCAGACCCATAGCTAATTACTCACCTACTCAAAATGAGTAAATGCGAATTATCTCTAAAAGTATTGCAGATAGCCAATTTTTCTCAAATAACTCATTCACCTACTTTAGGGAGAGCTTTCACTTGGTGAAGTTTCAGACCCATAGATAATTATTCACCTACTCAAAATGAGTAAATGTGAATTATCTCTTAATAGTATTGCAGATAGCCAATTTTTCTCAAATAACTCATTCACCTACTTTTGGAAGAGCTATCACACACGAAAATGAAAAATTGTGAATATCTCGGAAAAGCTATTTCTTCTGCTTTAATGCTCGGCGGGAGATACACACCGCGGCAGTGGTCTTGACAAAAATTTTTGTCTCCCCAAAAATGGTGGCCATTTTGAATTTTCAAAGTTTTTGCAAAACACAAAAATGCTTATATCTCGCAAACCGTGCTATATGGAGTGAACTCAACAAAATTTTGGACCTGCTGGGTATGTCTGCAGAGTAGCCATGCCAATTTTCAAAATAATTTTGTCTCGCCAAATATAGCGGACATTTTTAATTTTTTTATTTTTTGCAAAACACAAAAATGCTTATATCTTGAAAACCGTGCTAGATAGAGCAGACTGCGCTGACTTTGGTTGCCACAACAGTATAAGGCTAGAAACGAAGCATTTTCTTAATACTTTAGCACTCACCTTTATATCCTTTTCGGGACGCTTTGTTTTTGCTATGCAAAAACATTATCTTTTTTTTTTGCGAGCGATCCTCTAGTTTATTTATTTGGCTAATTCTTTTCATGCATAACTTACTCTTATAAATATGCACTTCCTTATTTGGTTGTTATACTCATTTGCCAAGTGGCAGTTACAAAGTGAAGTATTTATTCAATCCCATTTTTACTTTTAAGGTCAAATACAATCCACATATTAACTATAAACATAGGTTAAAACTTTTAAAAGTGTTGATGCCATTTTCTTTCACTGATATTGTTGATGACATATTTCAGGGACATCCACTCCACCACTGGCAAGATCAGAAGAGCTGTACTACAGTTCACACCAGCCAGGTCAGCTTACAGGATCTTCCTCAAAGTCTCCAAAATTATTCTATAAATACTTATCAAAGGATATGTGGTGCACTGTAATGAATATGGATCAAAAGCTCTATTATCCTATTTTCTGAATGTGGGATTTGATAAGAGTATTTTCTTTTAGTCTTTTTATTTAATATTTGCGTCCTGCTTCAGCTCTTTCTGTATTTATTATCCTGAAAAAGAAGGTCTTCTCTTGTTCTGTACTGTAGTGACAACACTTTATTGAGAAGTGTGTGATCTTTGGTGAAAAAAATAAACTAGACTTTTGCGCAAAGAAATAGAAAAATTAATGGATTTTAAGAAATATTCATGAACATATTACAATGTTCTTCAAGGAATTTTTGAATGTCTTTGCAAAAAATACATTGATACCTGAATGATAATACAGCCTCACAAGTTATTCTTTTGATTTGCAATTAGTCCCTATAAGTTTCTAGAGAACAGACTTGTAACTCTATAAAGTTGTTAGACCAATTAAAATAAGTATTAATTAATAAAATTATTATTGTGTAATGTCGTACACTTTCTTTTCCTTTTTGTACAGTAAGTAGTAATCTATGTCCCTTCGATTAATGTTAACTGCCTTGCTTTATGTTCAGATGCGCCTTAGAGTCCATCAGTGGTGGAGATTAAGCACTATAAAAGTCTACATTAGATTAGATTAGTAAAGTCCCTGTGAGATGGTTATAACCTCTGCCATCTGTACAGGGTGTCTGAAAAAATTTTAATAGATGGAATAAAACCTATTTAAAAATTATTGTTGTAATGAGTGGCGTCCATTCTATTCACAGCTGGACACATGTGCGCTGGTTGGATCCTCATTCTTCTTACATGAGAGTGGTGGCCATTTCTGTGTTAGTTGTCATTTGGAATGTGAGTACACCTTGTAACTGTGAAATGTGAAGTGTCGGTATCTGAAACCTGTCAATATCCTGTTCTGAAATAGATACCATTGCCTACAAGTGCTGTGATGCAGTAATCATAAAAAATCGGGAAACATATACAAAGCAAAGTTCATTTATTACACGGATGGAATGGTACCAGATTTTCTCTATTAGCATCCCAATAATACCAAAGAGTCTAAATTGAACAAGCAAGAGGTGCCAGAACTCTTCAATACAAATGACACAATATTGCATTGTGGCACTTTAACAAGAAATATGTGAAAATTTTGACAAGCATATTCTTACACAATAGCACATCAGAGGTTTTTTTTTTGTACGTTTTTGGTCTATATTGTGTGAACATAATTGTATCCACTGGATAGCATCCGGTGGATACTATGGATTTCGCTTTGTTACGCCGCTGCAGTGTTTAGAGAGATTTCACCGTTACCGCTCTAATAAAAAATATTATAGCTAGCCTTCTCAAATTTGCAGGATATATTCATAACCATAAAATCTTGCCTGGGAATATTTTTGGCCTCATTTTGAAAAACAAGATGGCCGCCACGGGCGTTTTTCGACTTTCAGCAAGGACTTTTGGTGGCCCTCTAGAGCAAAGGGTATTATAGGTTGAGATCTCAAATTCACAGGGTATGTTTCTCATTACAAAATCTTGACTGGGAATATTTTTGGCCTCATTTTGAAAAACAAGATGGCCGCCACAGGCGTTTCTTTGTCAGTTTTAAAAAGTGCTTATATCTCCCTTATTATTGGTCCTAGAGTTTTGGGATGGTAAACCAACATATAGGAAATCATGGGCTGGGAATCTTGTCATGTGGTCAGATTTGACTGTGGACCCCTCCTTCAAGGTCGAACGAGGATAGCCAAACCTAAAAGTGCTTATAACTCACTTAGTATTGGTCGTACAGGTTTGGGATGGCAAACCAGTCTATAGGAAATCATGGGCTGGGAATCTTTTGATGTGGTCTGATTTGACCTTGGACCTCTCCTTCAAGGTCAAACGAGGATAGCCAAACTTAAAAGTGCTTATAACTAGCTTATTATTGGTCCTAGAGGTTTGAGATGGTAAACCAATCTATAGGAAATCATGGGCTGGGAATCTTATTGTGTGGTCAGATTTGACCTTGGACCCCTCCTTCAAGGTCAAACGAGGATAGCTAAACCTAAAAGTGCTTAGAACTCGCTTATTATTGGTCCTAGAGGTTTGGGATGGTAAACCAACCTATAGGAAATCATGGGCTGGGAATCTTTTGATGTGGTCAGATTTGACCTTGGACCCCTCCTTCAAGGTCCAACAAGGATAGCCAAACTTAAAAGTGCTTATAACTTGCTTATTATTGGTCGTACAGGTTTGGGATGGTAAACCAACATATAGGAAATCATGGGCTTGGAATCTTGTCATGTGGTCAGATTTGACTGTGGACCCCTCCTTCAAGGTCGAACGAGGCTAGCCAAACTTAAAAGTGCTTAGAACTCGCTTTTTATTGGTCCTAGAGGTTTGGGATGGTAAACCAATCTATAGGAAATCATGGGCTGGGAATCTTATTGTGTGGTCAGATTTGACCTTGGACCCCTCCTTCAAGGTCAAACGAGGATAGCTAAACCTAAAAGTGCTTAGAACTCGCTTATTATTGGTCCTAGAGGTTTGGGATGGTAAACCAACCTATAGAAAATAATGTCCTGGGAATCTTCTGGTGTGGTCATATTTAACCTAGGACCTCTTCTTCAAGGTCAAACAAGGATAGCCAAACTTAAAAGTGCTGATAACGTGCTTATTATTGGTCCTAGAGGTTTGCAATATGAAACCAACTTATAGGAGGTCATGGGCTGGGAATCTTCTGATGTTTTCAGATTTGAGCTTGGGCCCCTCCTCCAAGGTCAAACGATGGTTCACTGGCTTTGGTGAGTTGTCTTTTCGGTGTATTTAGAAATTTGCATCGGTTCTCCGATGCATAGGTCTGGTTATTGTCTTCTCCCCTTCTGTGTATCTTTAGTTGGTAGAGCTGAACACATTCTTCATCAAGCACATCTTTGAATTTCTGCCAGAACATCCGATGACAATCAGTAGGATATTCCTCATCGCATTCATCTCAGCACCCACAATCAGGTAAACACATCGAGTGTCGGGTGAAAATACCCAGTATCAGGTAAAAATAACAAATAACTGTTAAATTACCAAAAACTGGGCAAATATATGATGTGTGATCACATTCTACCAAACATCAGAAAAATACACCAAATATCAGGTAAAATACCAAATGCCAGCGAAAACTCCAAATATGTTGTATAAAATAACCAGTAATGAGTATATATACTATGTATCAGGTGAAATGTCAGGTAAAATTACCAAACATGTTGTCAACTTACCAAGTCTCTAGTGAAAATACCAGTTATCAGATAAAATATATGTAGTTTCTAGTATACAGCAAATATGTGGAAAATTTTAGGTAAGAATTCAAATATCTCATAAAATTATAAAATATTTGTCATGTACCTGTTACAATGTTTTACTTCAGCATCACATTAGACAGAGGAATGAATACTTCTGAGTGACCTTTGACCCTTCAACTTTGGACTTATAAATTTGACCCAGTTTTCCTTTTTGTCGTTTTTTCAGACAGTACTACAGCTATGTGACAGACACTCAGTGCAAGAGAGTTGGTACCCAGTGCTGGGTCTTCTGGTGAGTTCAACATTTCTCTATATTTTACCTGTGAATTCCTGATTCCAGTCCACTGTCATATATAGTGTTACATTGGTTTGAATTTTGATCGTGTTTTATTCAGTAATGGCCTATTCTCAAACTGCCTTAGACATCTCATTATAAGGGACATAACATCCACAAATTTGAGATCATCCAGGACATAATACTTCACAACATAAAAAAATATCAATATATTGCATAATGTGTTTCAGTCATCTGGGTGTGCCATGACCTTAGACATTAAAAGAGACATAACCACAAGTTTGACCTTGTCCAGGAAATAATATTTGATAACATCAGACATATCAATTTTTGACATAATGTGTTACAACCATCTGATTATCTATTCAGTATTCTTTTGTTGTAGGTTGTTACCTGTGGTTTTAATATTCAGCCAAAATTCAGACTAAAGTGGTTGTGCTGCTATCAAAGAGACCATTTTAATGAATACCAAAACAAACTATTGTAAACAGCATTTCAATTATCAGTACATAAAATGATGGAAACTTAAAGTATGAGGAATAGACAGTAACTGTGAAAAAAATTCTTTTTATCCATTTATTTTGCGTATTTTAAGCTTTTAGTGACTTACTTGTATTGACTCCAGTTCGTGTAAGTGGGGATTGTTACAACACTAGAAGTCTAGAACACTATTTGTTTCAGTGTCCCAGAATCAAAACAATTTTACCATTCTGGGATACCAATTAGGGAAATATTTATTGAATAAAAGTGTGATGTGTACTTACAGCGCCATCATATTTACTGAATCTCTGATCTGCCTGAAGTTTGGACTGCAAATCTTCAAACAGACTCAAATTACATACATTGTGATGTGGCTCACAATACAGGTGTGTATAGATATATCACAGTGCAGGTGTGAATAAAAATGTCACAGTACAGGTGTGTATAGGCATATCACAGTACAGGTGTGTATAGATATATCACAGTACAGGTGTGTATAGGCATAACACAATACAGGTGTGTATAGATATATCACAGTACAGGTGTGTATAGGCATAACACAATACAGGTGTGTATAGATATATAACAGTACAGGTGTGTATAGGCATAACACAATACAGGTGTGTATAGATATATCACATTACAGGTGTGTATAGGCATAACACAATACAAGTGTGTATAGATATATCACAGTACAGGTGTGTATAGGCATATCACAGTACATGTGTGGATAAAAATGTCACAGTACAGGTGTGTATAGATATTTCTCAGTACAGTTGTTTATAGAAATATCATGCTTGATTATGGATCTCTGTAGAAAGTCACCCTGACCAGATGCATCAGAATTAGGGATGGGTAGTTGGGCCCAGTGTCTCGGTATTGAGAGCATTTTACTCTAATACCATGACAAGATTGTAGAACACGCCACTTCATTTACGAACACATATAACTTGAGGAAAAATTATAATAATGGAAACAAACCCCACATCTGAAGAAATTGCACACTTTTATGTCATATTTTTGTACACTTGAGGAATTTTCTTGCAGTTTCTTTCAGCAGAGGTGCTGTGTTTTGGTGAATAATTACAACTCTTTATAACCTTCATCTTGCTTGTTAGCGCTTATAATCGAAGGAAATTAAAATATGGGAAAAAACACAGATTCGAATAAATGACACATTTTTATGCCAATTGTTTGTGCATTTGGGGACTTTTATTGCAATTTTATTGACAGGAAAAGTCCATGTATGATTGGGTTGTATTAAAACGTAGAGTCCTGGAATTAGAGCAGTTTTTGCACTGGCGACCTACATACATTGATACTGACCCGTCCCTAATTAGAATAGACGGCTCATTAAAGCTGTCATATTACATCAGTGAAACACACCTCGTCACTTTTCTTATTTGTAAGGTCTATGGTTACTGCTGCTGTATTATCCACATTTTAACTCTGTAGTCGGCCCATTAATGAATTCTGAATATTGGCAGGGGATGTTTGTGGACCAAGTTGTTCCCCTTCTTCACCGTAAATGGAGCAGTATTCTTGGAAAGAGGAATGTTCAGACATTTTAAGTTGCTAAAATGTACACCACAAGTGTTGCCCATAACATCCTCATACAGAGTATTTTAAACAATGTGTTCTAATATACGGAGGGAGTTTCAATTTACGCAGTCATAAATGAAAGTATAATTACCATACAGAGGTATCGCTTCTAATCATCAGACATAGTACAAGTGAATACAATGGTTGTTAACTGCCAGTCAACAGACTTTGTTTGTTAAAGGGTTTACGGGGCCTGTACAGAGATCATAACCTCAATGTAGAATTGACCAAGTTAACCTCTAATGGACAAATAACTAAGGATTACGTATCTCTGTTTTTCAGATGGTTTCGTGTCTCCTGTGTGTGTACTTGTGTGCCTACATCGCCAAACGCTCAACTGTGAGTACTTACTTGGGGTTTTATGGTAATTTTGATATTAATAATTATTATAATACTAATAAATGGATTATTAATAAGCATTAAAAAACATCTCCTGAGTATTGGGTGGAAAATCCAAATTCAAAGAACAAAATACAAAAAACAAAATTATAATTTCTCTAAAACCCGGCTAAACTACATATATTCCTAATATATGTGTTATTTTGGCTGATAGATTATCACTGAAGACGCAGGTTGGTTGCTTTTACTCTCCAAATAGGTTAGACCTAGTGCAAGGCCCTTCCTTAGTGCAATGTAATTTTCTGAGGACATTTCTCTCCGGAACAAAGTTTTACTTTCAGCAAGAGTGTAAAGTCCAAACTCATTCATTGTTTCAAAAAGCCTAAATTGTAACCCTTTGTGAGCAAATCTGCAAATAAATTGGCTGGCTGCTTTTAAAGTTGTATATTCAGATTTTAAAAGTGCTGTAATTTTACTTGCCACACATTGATAACTCTGTATAATGCCCACATAAGTAAACAATTTGGGAAAAAAAAAACAGCCTGTAAAAATATTAAAAACAGATGTTTTGTTTCAATGTCTCTCAAGATTCAGACCCAAATCATATGGACGGTGTTTATGATGTCTGTTTTTTGTCCAAATAACACACAGCGAGTATTTGCTTCATTTTCATTTAAGGTTTCTCTTCATACCACCGAATAAGATTATAAATGAGAAATCTGACTTTTTATCCTACAGGTTTTGAAAAATTGGCATTTTGTGGTGTCAGTAATCCCACTTCATCCATTAGGCCCATTTGATTATGGGCTCAAGTGCTGTATTGTAGATTTTTCCAGGACATTGATGAAGAAGCCTATTTTTGCAAACTTCTGCTAGTTATGAGTTACTTATTTTGTCTCAGCAGCCAGACATCCAAGAAGATTTCGCCAGCGACACTACAGAAGAACACCACCTCAAGCCAGTTGCCAATGGTAACAGTGTCCATCACAACCATTCCAGCCTGGTTTTGGGGTCAGCTGACAGTCATGTGACCAATGGAATCGTAAACCACAGCAAGGACGACCAGCGCAGTGCTTACAACTTGCGTCACCGAGACAAAGTACCATATAAAAAGAAGGGACAGCTCTAATGGTCGTCGTCTGCAAGAATGATAAATATAGGGTGGGTCTAGGGTAATGCTCATGGTCAGTATAAACAAAAAGGACAAATTTATAGGGTGGGTTTCTGGTAATTACATATGGGTTGGTATCTCAAAAATGTGTACATCTGGAGACTGTCATCTCGAAATTGTTCTGATTCTGGAATTCCACGGTTTAGTACACTACCAATCAAACATGGACTGACTGGAAGTGAAACTAGTGAAACTAAAACGTAGACATTTCCTTTTAAGGAAATCACAGCAAAACTGCTCAAATGCACAAAAAAATATGGGATAAAGGTGTACAATTTCTTCAGATTTGTGGTTTGTTCTTAGTATTTCAAGTTTACCTTCTGTTATATGTGTTGACCTGCGAGATGGCTGTTTTAAAATCTTGTCACAGTATTTCATTAAAATGCTCTTGATACCGAGACACTGGGACCACCGACCCATCCCTAATGGTAATGATGTCCTTGGTCACTTACTACACACCTGGCAATGGGCTGTTGGATGTGATTGGTTTTGGATTATCTGAAAGATTGCACTTAGTTTGTATTCAAAAAGATCAATACCAGGGTATAAAATCATGTGTAAAAATTTAATCTGTTTTGTAAATTTTTTTCTTCTGTGTTGAACAAAATAGGAAATCCATAATCTTTTCACATCCAAAACCATTGATTTGTGTATTTTTGTATTTCCTTACCCTAGTGGGAAAGTATTCCTTGCATTACTTACAGATTTAACATAATACGGTTTAACTGCATAATATTATGTAATTTTCTCATAAAACCTCTATACATGATGGAAAGTATGGAGGTTTAATCCAAGTGTGTTCTATTGTCATAACCTGGTGACTTCTTATTATGTCATACTGTGAGAATTTAATTTATGGAAGCTTCTGTAATTAGTGCTTTGATCAGAAATGTCACATGTTATTTATGGATAATTATGTTTGGGTTTATCAATTTTGTTCAAGTGTTCAAATGATGAAGTGTTTTTAATCCCTACACAGCTGTTATTTAGGTGGATTTGTCTATTACATCATCTGTCAGGATCTCTTCTGTGTATAAATCATGTAGGGTACAGTAGTGCTTGGGTCAGAGGCCGGCCATTTTTACAGATTCAGCCTCGTATCAGCAAAACATGTTGTGTTCGAGTTGAACTCGAGTTGGTTAGCTGTCAAATTATGTTATGAACAGACTTAAAAAGTCATTAAAATATTTGTTTTGTGAACAATTATAATATAACATTTTACTGTAATTGTATATGGGTTAAAAGGTACTTTGAGCAAGTCTGTTCACTGTGTACATATTGTTTCAAATCTCTGAGTGTAAATACAGGATATTACATAATTTATTTAAGTTGCAAATGCAGGAAAGAAAAAAAAGACTCGTGGCTTTTGTTAGACACAAATAAGAATTTCTATAATTGTGTCAAAAGTAATTTTACTTTATTTTCACAAATCTTTTTGTTTCATTTTTACCCAAGAGCCTTTAAGGGCTATCAGGATATTGCATTTAACCATGGTGTCTGGATGGGCGGGCAGACATTCTGGCAGGTGGGCGGCGGGAAAAAGTTGGTCCAGGGGAATTTATTTTACAGCTTCATAATCTTAGCTTACTGATTAATGCTGTCATCTTACTGTTGAATTGTATTGTTTTAATACTGTATATTTACCTACATTTTTTCTCTCTTAAAATTATTTTCTCTACTTAAACAGTATTTAGACCTTTACATAACTGACACTGTTTGCTCTGAAAGTCTCCCGATCTTTGTACTGTTTCACTTATTTATCTCATGATGTTTAAAACTATTTCCCCGGGCTGTGGGGTACGGGCATCTCCGATGCTATTTGATCTTTCATAAATCCTCTTGTTAGTAACAGCACAACTGAGAGTGTACATGCATGGTCGTTCTCAGTCATATTTAGACTCAAGATAGAATTTTTATATTTCTGCATATTTTTCTGTCTTTTTTTTCAAAAATGGCTGTATGAGAAAACTCAAAGCATTTATCCTGATGATATTATGAGGAAGACTCTGCATAACCAGAACATCAAATATCCACAGGATTTGGTTTAGTTTTGACTATCTAATTATACCAACAAAAAATAATGTATTTTCTTTTTGATGGGTTGGGGGCATTGTGGGCAGAACAACCTCCTTCCACCTGTTTAGTTTCAGGTTTGACTCCTGATTTCTACTTAAAGTGTGAATGTTGGTAGCCATGCCCGATGGTTTTCAGTACAGAATGTTAACCAACTAGTATGCACCGTGTTCCTCCATCACCACCACCACTCACTTTGATTTGACCTGTACAGTGCTGAAACCAAATCAGTCGGTCAAGCTGATGTTGGGACCTGAAATTGGTTCCTAAATTGGACATGTACTGGTTCTGTTGATACAGTGAACTATATTTAAGTATTTAATTTCTGAGAACAATAAAAGTCAGATGACAATAAAATATGTATAATTTGTGATGTCAACAGCATTATCCACTGTGTATATATTTATTCATATTTACAGTTAGACTTATTGTATTAACCAGTTTGTTCATGCATATGTTTTGTCTAGGGTAGTTACATCTTTTAACTGTTATTATATTTTTGTTTCCTCTTATTTAAGTAGCTTAGATTTTGTTTACTTTTTAAGTTGATGTAAACGCCCAAAATATCACTGGAGTTAATACAAATATACAAAAAAAAAACCGCCAAAATTAAGGAGTTGACGTGAGACTGTCCAAGAATTTTATAAGCACAAATTAACATTTAATGAACCTGTCTACCTTTGTGTATTGTATAACAGTAGACTATGTATAAATGGAACTTACATTTAACCTCTTCAGGTCTTTGTTTTAATCCCTGACCTAGGTGTGAAGTGGGAAAGTTGGTAGATGCTTCCCATAGCGTGATGGTTTTCGGTGGAAAATGTTGACCAACTAGTGTGCACTGCTCTCCTCCGTCATCTCACCTTCTATCATGAGAGGCTTATAGATTGTGATGAATGTAACCTTAAACCCAGATCAGTCAGTCCTGCTTAGTGATGGAACGTCTACTGTAATACACTATTACAATTATTTTGACAGCACTTTGAGGTTTAGATAGACACTTGTTTATAAATGTTGATTGTTTGCAGTTGTATTCCAACATTTCTTTGCTGGCCGAACCGTATTTTTGAATATTGCTGTAAACTTTTTTGTTGATAGATCTGTTACAATGTTGCAATGTCACATATTAGTTTTATCAGCAACTGTATTTTATGTGAATTGGATAGAAAATAATGGCAACCACCTTTAATATGGCGATACTATCACAAAGTAATCGTTTTGTTAAGAATTCATGTATTGTGTTATGTTGGGTGATTACACATTACACACTTAGTCTCTGCAGGTTGAAAAGAATGGGTTATCCTGCTTCATTTCCTGCATTGTTTGAGTGTGTATTTTGAACAAATGATATGCTTCAAAGATTGACCAAAGTCAGTGAAACAAAGCTTATGGTTTGTGAGCTGATTATTGATTGATTGTATGTAAACATTGACTGAGCTGATTTTTGAAAGGTAGCAGATTTTTTTTTTTTTTTTTTGCATTGAGTATAAAAGTAGGTAATTCTCAAAGGGTTTTCTAAGAAAATGTAATCCAAACTGTTTCACACAAAACATGCGTTAAAAAGGATAATCTTATTCAGTTGTACTGAATGACCTAACCAAGTAGTAAGCAGTTATTTCTCCAAAACATCCTCACATGGATTATATCTTTTCACTGAAAATAAACCCCTCACAGAAACCACAAGAAATTCTGGGAATTTACCAAGATATATATTTTACAATTTGTGAAAAGATGTGTTCATTGTCATATAAATATATAAAATATATATAATACTTATTGTTATATATCTTTAAGCATATTTTTTGTAAAATTTATATGCAAATTAAGGTAATAAAGGTAGAGGTTTGGTGTATAAGTGGCTATAGATGCTGCAGTTTCTTAGAGAATTAGTTTTCAACTGAAAACAATCTCGCGAGAGAATATCTCCAAAATGGGGTGGCAAATGTACGTCAGATGTCACGCAGCATGTCGCATCATAGAGGAAGGATGGTGGGGGTCTTTTTAATTTGAGTACTTGTTTTTGAATGTAGAATCCGGTTTTGTATTATCCAGACTTCGATCACCTTTTAACTTAGAATTAAAGGTGTTATGATATTAATATGTTCACCAAGGTAGCTTAAAATCCTCTATTATCACCCGTTGCAGTATTGTTGTACGTGTTTGCTTTGAACGCACAGTCAGTTGTACAGGATTTGCTGCAAAGAAGCTCATATTTAAACTGACCACCATTCCACGATACAATGCTTGATGAGATATTTTCTTGTGAATTTTTCACCGGTATTTTGTAAGTGGTGTTGCTGTATGTGAGATATTACAGGGATGTTTGTTCAGGATAATTTTTTCAGTTCTTGCCATCACTGGAGTAATTCAGAATAAAGCATCTGGTCTGCTAGAAATCCCCCCCCCCCCCCAAAAAAAAAAATAAATAAATAAATAGATAAATAAGTAAATGACCTCAAATTTGTATGTCTGTGTGTGTGTCAATAAGTTGGTTCCAGTGCACACTATTAACAAATGTTAGGTATTTCTGATAAACACTTACTTAAAGTAATAATTCAGATTTCAAATTTTGTTCATTGTTTCCTCTCATTGGCACTGGCATCAGATTTGAAAAAAATTGTCTTGAATAAACTGATCTGTGACATATATGTTTGTATTTTTAAGAAATTTGAAAATTTCCCACAGTATGTGAACTTCCCCTTATAAGTAAAGGCAAAGTAATGGAAATTTGTCCCAGTTCCAGTATCAGAGTAAACCAGAATCTCAACATAGTCACAACAATTAAAAATGTGAATTTTCCACAAGACAGTGAAATAGAAAGGTTGGTTCCTGTGCTGGTGACTTTCACATACTGTGCTAAAATTTCATCTTTCCTACTCTTAATGTGTTCACATAGCCTAAATGTAGTATTATTCTCAGATAGCATAAATTCTTGTCAAATGTAGCACATGTATTTTCTGCATTTTTATAAATGTGTACACAAAGTAACAGATAACATTATGAAATTATTAATTGGAAATGGCTGTACTTGCGATATGTAACTGTTAATATGTTAGTTGTACCAAGGTTAAATGTTCATTGTGTTCAGTAAGATTTGTATTTCAATCCCTCAGTGACTAAATCTGTTGGTCAACAATCCACAGCAACGTGTATTCACAGGTGTCAAGCCTGTGTTGGCTGGCATTTTGACATCCCTGTGCCATTTATTTAGTTTCCTGCAACAATGTGTGATTAAAACTCTTGTCTTATTGGAATTTGTTCTTTGAAAAATTGTGAAGTCTGAAATTATTATAGATGACAGATATCACATATAGTGCGAGTCTTGATACTGTGTGTACAGCCGATGTCATAGTTATTCCATATGGTTTGTTTTGGATTTAAGTAAGGCAACATCATTTCATTGTTTTGTTTTTTTGCGACATGTCATAGCAATTTAAAGTATGAATGATCTTGGACAAATATTCAAATTATTATTATAATTATTACTAAGATATTGTACTCAAACAGCTACCACATTGGTTCATAGCATTATATCATCTAAGTCTGTTGTTTATAGTACCTTTATAACATTACTTGCAAAGATATGTCCCTTGACTAGCAAATTGTAAAGAGCATACTTCATCTATTCATTATAAAGTTTACAAATAACTGCATGTATCAGTTAAACTGATTATATTTTGCAGGCATTTTTATTTGTCAGATATACTCCATATTTTCTTTTCTGAAAGGTTGGCATTATTTCCATGAAGCCTACAAACTCATAAAAACAAGACGTTTTTATTCCTCAAAATGTTAGTGATATTCAATCCCACCATTTCCACTGTCCATATCAATAAGCTTTACATGGCAATAGGATTTGTTTTGTGTTATATATATATTGTTACTCGGTACAATATCTCCTTCACTGCAGGACACAAACCTGTATTTGACCCATCCTGACTACACATGTACAGCCCAAGCTCTGAAACAACTGACTTGGGGGGCCACGGTGGCAGAGTGGTAACACTCTCGCCTCCCACCTCTGAGGCCGGGGTTCGATTCCCGGCATGACCTCAAGTGGGAAAGTTGGTAGTTGCTTGCCGTTGGTCGGCAGTTTACAGTACAGAACCCTAACGAACTGTATGTACTGGTTTCCTCTGCCCTTCCAACTACCCGTGGTGATATGACCTGTACAGTGTTGAAAGCGACGTAAAACCCCAAATAAATAAATAAGTAACAACTGACTTTCCCCTGGGACTGCTATTTTTTGTATGTGTATACATGTGCCAAAAATAAAGTATTACTACAAAGAGGTCTCCTTTAAGGAGTATGTGTTTCATTGTATGTCTGTATCTTTCATTCTGTCAGTCAAGACTTAATTTGTCCTCATAGGTGCTTGTAGTTCTGTATCAACTCTACATAAAAATATTTTTTTTTGAAAAGCGATTCTTGTTTGTGTGGTAAGCCCCACGACTGCTCACAGGGTTCTCATGCTTTTGTTGTTGAATGGTGAACAGAGTTGGTATTTGAGAACCTGATTCTCACCTCCGTGGTCCTGGGTTCAAACCCACCTCATGACAAAATGTCTGATACTCTGTGAACCAATTCACCTCGGACTTTTGCTGCGTAATTGTGAACATTTCTTGTGTCTTTAGGTGTGTAACTAACACTGGACTGATTCCAGTTTTATTATTATTTAAGAAATGCATATTGTGGTTAATTGAAGAACAGTGGTATCATTACAGAGTAGATTTTGTTGAAAGTCTGAGTGCTGTATATATTAAAGGTTCTAGCTATACAGTAGTGAAAACTCTACATTATGGAAATGTCTTGTGTCACATTTTAATTTGTATTGTTATGAACCTGTACAAAATATTAGGTCTTCGGTGGCCTAGTAATTAGCAGGTTTGGCATCTAATCCCAGGCTGTCACCTCTGTGGGTTTGAGTCCCACGAGTGACAAATGCTGAGGAACCTGTCCCAATATGACACTGGCTGTTGAATGGGATAAAAACCCCACTTTTGAATTTTGACTGTGTAGGAATGTTGGTGATGTATTGAGTTTTAGATTTTTTTTTCTATGAGTGTATATATGTTATTGAATAAATTTAAAAAGGGTGTAAAAAATTAGACATAGTACTATTAGTAGTTAACACCATCTGGATAAATGACTCAATTTTTACTGTGTCTCGCATTGATGGGGGGTATCACCAATTGATGTGGGAGTTGTTTAAGCTGTATAATTCAGAACAGTTAAACTTTTTGGGGGAGATTTCTGTCACAGATCAAAAAGCAAGCATTAAACCATTAAGACTTTATTGTTTGACAGCTGAGATGCATTATATCCTGTATTATCACTCACACAAAAACGTACAATAATGCTTCAACAATATTTCCAAAAAAATTATGATTTCTAATGAATTAGCTGCTTATTGAGGCACAATTGGTGGCTATAATTTGAGGAAAATCATATGAATACAGTCAGAAAGATTCCATTCATTACTATGTTATAATTTCATTCTCGCGGATGATTTTACAATCTTCACTTCAAGTCCTTAATAACTGTATTGCTAACAAGTTTGGCATTAAATCACATGTCTTTGTAGTCTTGTGGGTTCCAATCCATCATTATGTCAACATGTGAGAATCACTGTATAATACTTAAAATTGCTGAAACCAGAATGTAAAACCCCCAATCTTCACTGCCCCCCGAGGCTATTCCATCACTCCCTGATTTGTTTTTCTTATGTAAAAGTCACATGCATGTTAGTATTATGAGCGTATACAGTTTTGTGTTGTAATATTATCTTTATTGCATAGATGTTAGGCTGTATAATATATATATATACATATATGTATATAGGAAGGTTTGTTTTTGTATAAAACTTTTTATTTATATGTACAAATCGTGTTCAAAGCTACAGCTGACTGATATTCCATATTTTTGAGATGTAAGCCCAGTATAAAATGAAGAGTGTGTTTTAATTCAAATGAAAACCTGTCATTTCAGTTGGAACGATTCATATTGGTTTGTTAGTTTTACTGCCTTTTTTTTCATCAGGATCAGTCGAATTAATCCCTTGAGTTTGAAATCACCCAGGTCTTGCAATAACTGGCAAAAGTGGAACAGGGGTTATTAGGTGTAAAGTAGAACCAGGTTTCAGGTCCCAACCATCTGAATATCTTTGTTGCTTTAGGTGAAATAGAACAAGAACCCAATCCTGTGGACAGTGTAGTAATTATACAGTGTCTGCTGTCTTACATTTTCCAAACAGATGTTTTCAATATATTCAATCAAAGTAACACCTGGATATTTGTTAAAGAGAGAAAGAAAAAAAACTAATCTGGGCTTTATCTCACACAAAAAAAAAAAAAAAATCAGGTGAATTTTACTCAGTGGAAATTGATAGTATTGCTCCAAAGTAAAATACGTATCTTCATGAGTTTTAGATTCGGGATAAAATTAATGTAATAGAGGTTTTGACTGAAGAAGGTGTACAATGATTGTATTGTAATAATTACAGTTTTCCATGAAAGCACAGAAATACCCCTCTAATTATGTAACTCATATCATCAGAATATTACAGTTTATCCAAAAAAAAATGTTTACTGTATAGTAATCTTCTATTGCTGGAGTTAAGTACTTTTCAACACAAAGCCAAGAATAATGTCCAGGAATGTTAATCGGTCACTGAATGCTTGTTAAATGTATGTAGTAATTCAGGTGTATGTCAGATCTGCATGGAAGATCTGAATAGTCACAATAAAAAAAGACATGTTTACTCACCACTACTAACAAGTTTTTTACTGGTTCAAAAGATTTAATCTTTGTATGGCAGAGCCCATTGGCATGAGAACTGCAATCCATTGAAACCAAGTGGTTTCTATTCTGGAGATTTTGTCTAAATAATAGTTTTTTAACCCCAGCCCATAAAAGGCTAGGGATATAGTCATCCCCTGCGCCGTCCATGCGGTGGCGGCGGCAGCGGGCATAAAGCTTGTGGGTGTTCAACAGCCTAAACCCATGCATAAATTTTCACCTAATTTTCAGGGTATGTTTACCACAAGAAGATCTAGAGCTGATTAGGTTTTGAGGGGTGTGTGGCAACACTTTGAATATTTTGGGGTTTGACATTTTTTGGTGTTCCACAATCTAAACCAATGTGTGGATTTTCACCAAATTTTCAGGATATGTTAACCAAAACAGGATCATAGAGCTGACTAAGTTTTGGAGGTATCTGGCAACACCTGATGCCATGACAACACTTTGAATACTTTTCAGCCTTAAACTTCTTAATTGAAAAAGGGGCACTATTAAACTGATGTCACTACTGGTGGATTTTTATCCCCCTCTGGCTAAGGCCGGAGTTGGGAGATTATGAAATGCCTTCCGTGCATGCATGTGTCTGTTAGTCATATTTTTTAATCAATCTCTATATTACATTCATTTATGAAGATATCTTCACTAAATTTGCATAGAATATTTATATCTGTGAAAACATGTCTGTAACAAATTTTGTACTCATTTTAAAAAAACAACATGGCCGTCATAGCCGATTGTTTGGAAATCATTGAAATGTTCTAAAATTTAAAATATTGCAGCTAGCTGTGTCAGATTTGCACAAAATGTAAATGGTCAGGAAAGCTTGCCTGTTTTGAAATCAAAATGGCCGCCATATATATTTAATGTCAAGTGGGGGCATAAGAAAAAGCCCTAATATCTCCCTTATTATTGGTCCTAGGGGTTTGGAATGATAAGACAACTTATTGGAAATCATGGTCTACAAATCTTTTGTAATGTCAAACTTGACCTTTCACCCCTACTTCAAGGTCATGTAGAGTCATCATGCTAATATCTCCCTTATAATTGGTTCTAGGGTTTCAGAATATGAAAACAACTTCTAAGAAATCATGGCTTGTGAATCGTACATCTGACAATATTTTGTGGATTCTGTAAAGTTCTTACAACTGATGTTGTTTCTAAGATTTTCCCAAATCTCAATGTTGTTGCCCATTTAGTTTTACCTGCGGTCTGGGGTTCTTGCCTTCCGAGGATGGCTATTTTCTAAATATTAAATTGTATACAATTTAATTTATGATTTCCAGAAGAAAAATACTGAGGTCACCTGGAGTGTAACAGGAAAATTTATAAATATTAAGCAGCATCACCTGAAAGCCGTCTCGTAAAGTTCAAAGAAAAATGAAGGAGCAGTCCTCGTAGCACTTTTGTTACTGTTTAAGCAGAATGTTTCATCTACCATATTGAAATATTGGTAGATATTGTCCCAAAATTTGGTGACTTATGCACAATATGTTTCAGGTTTTCACACAGTACTATTGCTCATTTAAGCCTCCAGCCTTGGACAAATTTGATCAGTTTCAATGCCTCAAAGCTGGACATTCCGAACTCTTTGATCAAAATATCTTCATCCAGATCTGCTAGCATGGCTCCATCTATGTCATTTTCCTTGAACTGCTCTGTATATTTATCTAGCTTCAACAACATCAATGTCGCACTGACTTCTTTCATGGACATTTTATTTACCGGAACTTTGACATCCTTGTGTGTAAAGTATGTTGGTTCTTTAGTTTTATCACGGTCTGGTAAGTCCCACTCCTCATAAACTTCCCTAGATCTACCAGTTGTTTTGTTGTCCGTATGTAGATGACTTCGTGCTTGTGGTAAACGTGGGACTGTTCCTTCGTTTCTCTGTACCCAGACACTCGTCATAAGCTGTTTTTCGCCTGGAGATCTCAGACCTCCTGTGTCTTGCACCATTTGTATCCTGCCTTGCTTTTGATCTGCTGCTATGACGTCTTGTGTCTGACTTAAACTTTTATCAGGGTGTGGTGGGGCAGGCTTTCTGATACTTCTGCAAGTAAGAAGAATAATGAGAAAATTACATGTAATTATTACCATACTTCATCATAATAACGCCTGGGGAGCCATGCATATTTTAGAAGTGGATGGCTGGTTACAGATAAGAAAATAGCATCAGAGATGCCCGTTCCCCATAGCCTAAGGAAATATTTTTAATACCATGAGATATAGAAGTACTCTATCAGTACAAAGTTCAGGATACTTTCGGAGCACTGTCAGTTATATAAAGGTCCAAACAATGGTTAAATAGAGAAAATAATGTCTAAGAGAAAGATAATGCATGTAAAGATGAAGTATCAAAACAAGACAATTCAATAACAATATGACAGCATTATGCAGTAAACTAAACATTATGACACTCTTTATCAAAATTTGGCGTGGCCGAATTATGCTTTGGACGTTTTGAATATTACCATGCATACAGAAGTGGTAATACATTCAATGAATGCTTATGTGTGGTGTTGGAGCAAAATCTGTGGCTCACTTGATGAAATTCCATCTGTTACAATGGGAAGTTGTAAAAGTAAAATTCTTAATGAATTCTAATATGACTTTAACAGTGCTTAATCTGCATCAAAAGACAGACCCAAAGGTGCAACAAGATTTTATAGGTCAAGGTCACTACGGCAAGGTCAAAGGTCAAATCAAGGTCACACCATGACGTTGCACACCTACATCCCCTAACCAATGTCTCTAGTAAGTATCAACTTCCTACACCTCACGGTTTCCGAGATATAGCCCGGACAAGATTTTATAGGTCAAGGTCACTACGACAAGGTCAAAGGTCAAATCAAGGTCAGATCATGATGTTACACACCTACACACCCTAACAAATGTCCCTACCAAGTATCAACTTCCTACACCTAACAGTTTACGAGATATACCCCGGACAAGATTTTATAGATCAAGGTCACTACAGCAAGGTCAAAGGTCAAATCAAGGTCAGACCATGACGTTGCACCTCTACACCCCCTAACCAATGTTCCTACCAAATATCAACTTCCTACACCTTACGGTTTCCGAGATCTAGCCCAGACCAGGTTTTATAGTTCAAGGTCACTACAGCAAGGTCAAAGGTCAAATCAAGGTCACACCTTATGGTTTCTGAGATATAGCCCGGACAAGATTTTATAGGTCAAGGTCACTACAGCAAGGTCAAATCAAGGTCAGACCATGACGTTGCACACCTACACCCCCTAACCAATGTCCCTACCAAGTATCAACTTCCTACACGTTGCAGTTTCTGAGATACAGCCGAGACAAACTTTTTCCCGCCACCCGCACGACCGCCCCTTCGGGACCTCGTAAACAGTCCATTATTATCCAATAGTGGACACTTACTTGGCCATTAACCTATATTTCAATCAGGGATTCTACAGCAGACGTGAGGTTATTTCATTGAAAATTTTGTTTTTCCTTAGTTGTTTTTTTTAACTCACCGATTTATGCATTCAGATATGCAAACTAAAAAGTTTTAAGAAACCATGAGTACCAGCTTAAACCCATTTTGATTACTACCAATTTACAATGTTAAAATAATCAAACTTTCTGGATTGGTGTGAACTAATCCCCAGCCACTTGTATAAATTCAAAGCAGAAATGTTATGTTCAATTTAAGGCACTTTATTTTCACCTTGTGTTTGTTGGTTTACTTCTTGTTGGTAAATCAGGCGGTTTTTCAGGATACAGTTTATCGTATGTTTGAGGCAGTTCATTCTGAAAAATAGAAATACAGCAACAGATTATTTTATTGCGTTAATACATCCTATCCAATGGACAATTATTAATCCGGTCAGCGCAGACCGCCCACCAAACACAAGAAAAAGACGTCTTGTGTTTCCACCGGCCGGCCGGTCCCAGTGGTGTGAACTTGCGAGGTGGCGCATCGTACTTCCTTCCTGTCTAGACAGAGTGACATCATAGCATCTTTTTCATTTGGCACGTGGTGTGTGCACACAGATTTTTATGTGAAGAAGTTTTTTGTGATATACATCTTACAACTTTAGAATTTGATTATTATTTTTGTGTCTACACATTTCGGAGAGTATATAGATCATCATGTCCCCACCTGGACAGAAGAGGGGCTCTTATGGCCAGTTTTGATGGACACTCATTTTGTGCCCGTTGCAGGGACAAGGGGAAGGCTCCATGCATTGAAACTCCTGCAAATGACTGTAAGTTCTGTCTTGCCTTAACGCCTGAACAATTAGCCCAGCTTGCTACACCATCATACAAACTTAAGAAAGAAAAATGGGAAGCATGAAAATTAGAAGCAACTCCTAGTAAGGACAGTAAAGACAGTACTCTTGTAGACCTGTCAACAGTTGCTGTTATTGGGGCTGTCAGTGAGTTAGGAACTGTCGCTTCTCCTACCCCTGTCATCCCTGAGAAGAAAAAGGAAAAGCCATCAACTTCCAAGGCTAAGAAATCTTCTGATAAATTGGCCACTGACTCCAAGTATGATGAACTTGATAAAAAATGGACCGACCATTTCAACAGACTTGAAGCCTTGCTTATGCCTAAGTCTTTCCAGCCTGCTGTGCAACTGACCTTTTCTTCTGATATACGGTCAGCCAGCCTCATTCACACCAGAACCGACCTGGTATGGACCCTTCTGCCACCAGACATGTCTCTACCAGCAAGCCACATTCCGACCGTCCTAAACCTTCAGTGGCCACCGACACCGGCTCACCTGCACTGCATAGACAGGACAGTTTTTCTAGTGTGAGCTCTGCAACTGATAGTGAAGTGTCGGACCGGCCACCTGTGGATTTATATGCAGAACAGGGAGAGTTATCAGACAAACAGGATTTGAATGTCAACGAACCCGACCAAGCCATGAATGAGGAACAGACATAGAGAAACAATGAGTGGCATTAGATCTTATATGGGCTGGTTGAATATTCCGGACATTGATAGTGCAACAACTGGGTCTGATGACAACCCCTTCTCTGGACCTAAAACTGTTACACCAGGAAAGGTTTCTGTACAAATGCCTACAGAAGAGTGGCTCTGTAAGAAGCTTAGTAAATTGAACATCACCCTGGTTGAGGGATACTCCTCCCGAAAGTCTGAAGCCAGTGGCTTGATGATGGACCAGGTTTTGAGACCTGCAGTCACAGTCCAAGTGGTAGGGGCTGTCATCCGACCACAAAGCTGACCCTTCCACTGTCTAAACCTAAATAAGGATGCGTGTAAACTCAACATTTTATTGCGAAAAATACACTTGCTATTTCCTGACTATAGCTATTTGTTGGTGCCATCCAACTCACTGGCCAACGTTGAGAAACGTTTTAAACTACCTTAATAAGCCAGTGAGTGAGTGTGAACTAGGAAGCCCCCCAATGGTCATGTGATGACGCCAATAGGCGCCATTCATTGTTTTTGTTGGCCATCATTGAGTGTGGATGTGTTTGCAATAGTTCGTCTTTTTTCTGGAATTTCTGGAATTATTTAACTTTATTTTGTTCTGTAGTGAGACATATGTTTTTACAATGTCTTCACAGGATAAGATTAAGAAAGGACAGAGGAAAAGTGCTTTTTGTGGCCATTTTATGGCGGATTGGGATAACCACCATTATTGTCCCAAGTGTCGTGATGACTTGAAGGGTGACGATTCCTGTGTTACTAGCTCTTCAAATGATTGTTCTGTGTGTACTGCTTTTTCTGAAGATCAGAGGAAGAAAATTAAAAACAGAAACAGGTATAAAAGTAAGAAGGATCATAGTTCTGAAGGTTCTAGTAAAGAAGTCGCCATTGATGATTCTTTATTGGATGATGACGATTCTTCAGTCGTTATTGCTTCACAAAGATCTAGGCCTCAGAAAGGTAGATGTTTAGAAGATAAGCTGGACAGATTTTTTACAGAATTTGCTGATTTTTCCCAAAGATTGAAGAATCTTGAGGATAAAGACTCTGAAACTGTCGGCAGTCGCCATATCTCCGACAGGGACAGTGTACATGTTGCCAGGCAACCGTTGGCGAACGATAAACTTTAATCAGCCCGGTCTTCCTCATCCGGACATTTGGAGAGAAGGTCGGCCACTATTACAAGGGCTGAAGCTGAACAACAATCTGGGGTTTCTCACAGATCTGAAGATGCCGGATTCAATCTTGGAAGGAAAAGATCTTTATCTCAGTCCTCAGATGAACCGGATCCGGATTTAGAACAGGGTGAAATCCGAAACAAAGAAGAAGAATCTCCAGCTTATGCTGACACTTTAGAAACTATTAAGAAATGGTTGGATTTACAAGTGTCAGAGGTGGATTCTTTGGTTCCTCCTTCTGTGTTTTCTGGTAGAGACCAAGTAAAGAAATCTGTGCAACAATCTATGGCTTTGCCCCCGGCTCAGCCATTAGTGGAATTATGGAAGTTCAAGGAGTTCTCTGCTTTTGGGAGTAATGATGTTGATGACAATGATCCCCATCATCCTCCGATGTCCAAGGGGCAATTTTTGAATTTTCCAAAACCTCAAATGAAGTTCTACCAAATGTCTCCTCAGTCGTTTTCTTTAACAGCACCAAGACTTCAAGATGCTTTTAAGAATATCGCTTCTCCTCCTTATCAGACTCCAACTTCAGTTTCCACTCCTATGAAACACTATTTTATTGCGAAAAATACACTTACCATTTCCTGACCATTGCTATATGTTGGTGCCATCCAACTCACTGGCCAACGTTGAGAAACGTTTTAAGAAACCTTAAGAGGCCAGTGAGTGAGTGTGAACTAGCATGTCCCCCTAGTGGTCATGTGACCACGCTAGTAAACAACCTTCATTATTTTTGTTGGCCATCCTAGAGTGTGGATGTTTATTTTCTTTTCGGATTTTTATTAAGTATTTGGACTTTTTGTGGTTTTGAGTTCTGTTATAAGACGTCTGTGTTGACTATGTCTTCTCAGGACAAAATTAAGAGGAAAAGCACAGAGGAAAAGTGCTTTTGTAGACTTTTCTTCACGGATTGTTTACCACTTTTTGTAAAATGGCGACAGGGATGTTTGTCGCTGGATGAAGATCTTCTGCTGCTCAGAATGCCTGTTTTTCTTCATAACTCTCGTATTACATCATATGGGAGTTCTTTTTATGCAGTTTTGAAGATTTACTTCATTTATTAACACTGAAACTGTCGGCAGTCATACTAGCTCCGGCAGGGACAGTTTACATGTTGCTAGGCGACAAAGGAAACGATGGAGACAATTCGATTGTCACAAAGCTTATCACGTCGGGTTCGTATAGCCAGGTGTTTGGTAGCAAAGATCTCACCACATCTTCCTCTACCGAATAGGCCACCGGTTGGAATTCCCCGTGGTGGCAGACATCATTGATTTTCTTGGAGGCTACATCGTGGGCAAGTTCCGGATGCAGAGTGGATCTTTTACACCGTTTATTTCCTCCGGTGAGGTTCAGTCGAAACTTTTCACGGAGGAAAATACCTGCATGACGTCATCCGGATACAATCGAGTTTCCATACCTCCCAAAAGGTCAGAAATCGGTTTGTCAGATTCCCGGAGCTGTGATTCATCCCAGTAATGGGCATTTGTTTCTGTGGTTTCTTACCGGTTTTTCGGCTGCTCTTAGACCGGCACCGGTACTTATGAACTAGTAGCCATTATCATTTTATTATTCGGGAATACAGGTTCTCTGGGTTTCTGCTGCAGAGAGCATGTTAAAGCCTGGATAATTTTTTGAAGTGGTCTAACAGGACCTCTGGCAGGACGTCTTCAAGGAGCTAAGGATTGCAGGATCTCACAGAGTTTCTTTTATGCCTTGGGCTGTGTGCAGAGTTTGCAATTACAGCCTCAGTAGTCAGGAATTGTTTGTTGGGCAGTGCTGGGATCAGTCTTCAACTTGTTACTTATCAGGAGTGTTACAAGTCTTACTTTTCTCTATCTTATCTCTTACATGATTTTGGTAGAATAAAAGTGCATTTTTCACTCTTAATGAGGTTTTCTCCTGCTGAACTTTTGGTCAAATGTCCAGGAAAACTTCATATTGTGATCTCGGGTATAGTGTTTCCTCTGTCTGGGAAGGAGCAAACTCCTACTCATGGCTAGAAAAGGGTTTAGTGCCCCAGGGCAGTTTTTGTTCCCATTATGATAATTAATCCTCCAACTTTGTTTCAAACTCTCCTCCTCTGTAAGTCTTAGAGGGGTTGGGAGTAATCTTTAGGAGGAATGTTTGTCCACTAGTGGCAGATATTCTACATTTTACATCTCAACATAGTAAGAGGATTCTTTCAACCATACTTTACTTTTTACAGAAGCAACAGTAGCAGGAAGGATTACTTATTCATGTTCCTAAAGCAGTTGTGCACATGTGTTTGAAGAATAAATGAATAAAATGCGGGAGACATCAGTTTGCATAAAAGCTGTGTATGAAATGATCGACAAAAGGGCGATAACACCAGTAAGATGGTGATATCGCTACAATTTTACAGTTTATCGGTTGTGATAAGCTGGGAAGAGATGGCTACCGCTAATAGTTGAGGTAAATAAGCCTAATTAAGTACCTTATTTTCATATTGTTGGGTTTTTTTTGCGAGTTGTTACTTGTAAGTGAATGGGTGTGTTAACGCGTTTCCTTACAGTGCAGTTGCATTCTTCCATAGCCAGATTCACGCGAATTGTTATCTTCACTTCCCTGTTGATGACAGTTCACACCGGTTCACTGCCTGTTTGCTATGTTAGTCCATGGTGAGGTTGTGGGATCTATAAGAACGCATCATGCTTTACCAATATATAGACCATTTCATTGCTTTGCTCTTGGAAATGGTTTATTTTCGACTTTACTATTGTATCAACGGATAGTGAACCTTATGGCTGCAGTAGAAGGCATTGGGTGTTCACCAGCTTATATAAAAAAAAAAAAAAAAAAAAAAGCACCAGGATTTTTAGTTTGGATTGCAGATTCCACCTTAGGGTACTTCTTCACTCATAGCAAAGCATTTTCTCCGGCTAATGGTTTCTAAGGAAGCCATTTCTTTGGTGGTGGTATGGCTTCATAGGACAAAACAGTGCCATTGGGTCATTTGTTTAGCTGCTAATGTACCACAGATACCACACATTATACACAGATAATGTACCAGTTTTTCTGTTCTCAGGTTCTTAGGGATCATCTTCAGTTTGCAGGAGCTCCCTGTACTTCATCAGAAGGAGCACAATCTCCTTCTGTTATTAGATCTTTTCTTTAACGGTTGGGATGCACAATTATGGCATCAAACAGCCATTGGTCTGTTGTATCATGAGGGCTCAAGACTCCACAGTAACAGGGCTACTACCTTTAGAATCATTTGGAGGTCTGATTCGGATTCTGAATCTGTTGATTTCCCCAGATTTTTCATCAGTGGTTTCCTATCTGAACAGGTAGGGAGGTATCCACTTTCAGGAATGTTTTTCTTATCTGAATAATCATTCCTTGGACGAATGCAATGGGTTCAGGTTCAGGCATATCACTTCCCAGGGTATACAATATTCCAACAAATTCTTTGTTCATGAGAGTCAAGATGATTCAAATTGAATGTGTTTTGGATGACTTTTGAATCTTCTATTCTGATTCAGGTGTTCAATCAAATCTGTCTTTGATTACAATCACCAATGATGGGTTTGTTTTGCAACTAGTTTGAACCACAAGCTTGTCTTTTTATTGCGTTAATACATCCTATCCAATGGACAATAGCTTATCCGGTCGGCGCAGACCGGCCCGCCAAACGTCAGAAAAAGACGTCCTGTGTCTCCACCGGCAGGTCGGTCCCTAGTACTAGTGCACTCGCCAGGTGGCGTGTGGTACTTCCTTCCTGTCTAGACAGAGTGACGTCATGGCATCTTTTTCGTTTGGCGCGAACTAGTGTGGAAGCTTTTTCATAGCAGCCAGGAAATTTGTGTTTTTTTGTGAAATATTACAAGGATTTTAACTTTTATTTGCTTCTGGATTCTTCTAAGTGTGTAGGGCACGTTATGTCTTCACCAGGACAACGAAGGGGCAGTTGCGGCCATGCAATGGCCAATTTTGATGGACATAGTTTCTGCGCGCGTTGTCGTGAGAAAGGGAAGGGAGAGGAACCGTGTGTGGCTAATAAAGACACTACTGACTGTAAGTTATGCAACTCCCTTACCCCTGAGCAGCTTTCACAGCTCGCTACTCCATCTTACAAGATTAAAAAGGAGAAAAGGGAATCTAAACGGTCTGAGTCTGCTAACCCTACGGATGACACCCTTGTTGACCCTTCTGCTGTTGAAGTTATTGGGGTTGTAGGTGATGCTCAGTCTTCTCAAGCTACCTCTGTTCCTCCGGAAAAGAAAGCAAAGAAACTTCCCTCCAAGTCTAAGAAGGTGGTTACCCCTTCTTCTGCGGATAGTAAGATCTCTGACTTAGACCAGAAATGGTCCGAACGTTTTAGTAGGATTGAAGCTCTCCTCTTGTCAAAGTCTTTTCAACCAAGTTTTTCTTCAGAGGTCCGTGTGTCCCCTACTCACACTCCACCTGCTGGTATACGAAAGGATTCAGAACCCTTCTTTCAACCTGTGAACTCTTCACCAGAAAAGCGCACTGGCCCAGACATACATGCTTCAACGCATAAGTCGGCCGGTAAGCTGAAAACAGGAACAATTGATCAAGGACAACCATCTTCAGAGCGCACTGGCCCAGACACACATGCTTCACAGCATAAGTCGGCCGGTAAGCCAAAGTCGGATTCTCACCGACTCAGAACTTCTGCATCAGGGCGCACTGGTCCAGACATTGCTAAAAAGCACCAGTCGGCCGGTAAGCCTTCATCCGACCAACATCAAGCTGATAGTTTGCACTCCGACTCCGACCCAGCTGTCTCCAAGCCTCAGCCTTTTAGCAAACTGCTCTCCGACCGACCTCGCACCGACCGACCAGGCACCTCCTTTATTGCCAGTTCGGAGTCCCCTCCTCTTCAACTTTCTGAAAGAAGGGACAGCATCTCCAGCGTCGACTCTCAAGCTGATAGTGACATCTCCGACCGACCTCCGGTCCAGCTCTTTGTAGAGGAGGCTGACCTCTCTGAGGATCAGGACTTTATGGAAACCGACCAACCATCATCCGAAGAACAGACTTATAGGGAGACCATGAGTGGCATCCGTTCCTTCATGGGTTGGACCCATGTACCTGAGATGGATAGTTCTAACCCTTCGGACGATAACCCCTTTACGGGTCCTAAAGCTCCTGCTCCGAATAAAATTTCAGTACAAATGCCCACAGAGGAGTGGCTTTGCAAGAAGTTGGGTAGACTCAATGTGACTCTCATTGAAGGTTATCCTTCACGAACCACTGAAGCTGGTCATCTGTCTATGGATCAATTTTTAAGGCCGGCCCGGTCTCAGAATAAATGGTACGGGCTTTACCCCGGACAGTCAACGGATCCTTCTGTAGTTTCATGCTGGAGTACCGGACCATCAAAACTGAACAGTAGTTTTAGTAGAATAGCAAGAAAGACTGGTTTGACTTCCATCCCACCGGCATCTCGCCGTATCTCACAGGACACTTTACGCAAATGGGAGAGAAGTGCAAGGGAGGCCTCTGTGATTTGTAATCAAGCGGCTAGTTTCAATCGCTGCCTTTTCAAGGTGCAGCAAGAGATGCAGTCACAGCTTAAAACTATCCGGGGGGAGTCAAAAGGCAAGGTTTCCAAGAAAATTTCAGAAGCCTCTGATGAATTACAGTTCCTCATGACCTTCAATAACAGCATCACGCAAGCCGCCGCAAAATCAATGGAGCACCTGACGGACTTCGTTTTCATCACCATGGGTAATTCAACCTTGGCCAGGCGGGACGCCTACCTTAGCCATCTTAAAAACGGTATAAAACCGGACACCTTTGCAGCCCTCAGAACTGCCCCTCTACAAGGTGGAACTTTATTTCCCGATGCCATTATCAAGAAGGCGGAGGAAGAGATTTCTCACTACGACAACAGGGGTCAGTCTGCATCCTTTGGCCGAAATAAACTCAGATATCACCCTTATGAAAGGTCGGAAACCAAGAAACAGGAGAGTCGGTCGGAGGGAAAGCAGGACAGGCCGGCATGGAAAAACATAGGACGTTGGCAGTTCAAGAGAGGCAGAGGACGTTCTACTAACTTCTCCTCCCGTGGTGTTAAGGGCCAGCAGTCATATAAATGACAGTCATTGTTTAACCCAGTGCCCAAAGAGACTGCTGGCCGGGAACAATGTAAAAGAACAGACTTTGAACTCTTTGACTGTAAACTTAAGTGTTGTAAAACTTGCCACTTCTGTCCCCGGGCATTCGCAAAAGAAAGGAGTAAGTCCCGGGGCAACAGATTGTCATTGTGTAAAACAAGAATTAAAATATGTGAACAGTGTTTCTTGTGTCACTCAATTGTCTTGTGCCCCACTTGTAACAAATGTCAGAAATGTTGTCTCAAATACGCCTGTAGGGGCCAGACTTCAAAGCTTTTGGAAAATTTGGCTGGATCTGGGTGCCAGTCCCAGAGTAATTCAGATCCTAAAACAGGGTTACACCCTTCCCTTCCGGATCCGGCCTCATCTCAGCAGATCTCCCACAGTAGTAAGCTGTTATGTCAATCCTCACAGGAACAGCTACCTGTTAGAGGCATTACATCAGCTTATGATCAAAAACGCGGTAGAGGTAGTGCACAATCAGAATTCTCTAGGGTTTTTCAACCGACTGTTTTTGGTTCCCAAACCCAACAGCCAATGGAGGCCAATACTGGACCTGAGCAAGTTAAACCTTTTTCTCAAAGTGGAGAAATTCAAAATGGAAACACCGGAAACCATCAGAACATCCCTCCAGCAAGGGGAGTGGGTCACCTCAGTGGACTTCAAGGATGCTTACTTCCATATTCCGATACAGAACCAGTCCAGGAAATATCTCAGATTCCATGTCCAAGATCAGACCTACCAATTCAGAGCGTTGCCTTTCGGACTGTCCACAGCACCCATGGAATTCACTATTTTAGTCAAGGAGGTGAAACTGATGGCCACGCGCAAGGGTATAAGGATCCACCAGTACCTAGACGACTGGTTGGTAAGAGCCAATTCATACCCTGTCTGTCGCCAGCATACGCAGATTCTAGTACAAATGTGTCAAGAACTAGGTTGGCTGGTAAACACAGAAAAATCGGAACTGGAACCCAAGCAAGTCTTCAACTTCGTAGGTTACCAGTTCGATCTCAGGACCGGCCGGGTCCGACCGACCCCGGACCGGTGGGAAAGCCTCCAAGACAAAATTCAGACACTTTTGTTACTACCGGCCTGTCCGGTCCGGCAATTCATGTCTCTGATAGGCCTGTTGACGGCCACAGAAAAACAGGTTCATTTAGGCCGTCTGCACATGAGGCCCATTCAGTGGCACCTCAAAAACCATTGGAGGGTACCGGAATCTCTAGAAAAGATTATCCCTCTGCCCAGGTCCCTGCACCCACACTTGCAATGGTGGCTACAGGAGGGCAATGTTCTCCAAGGCCAACCTTTACACCCCATAAAGCATGCTCTGCAGATCCTTACAGACGCATCAAAAGAAGGATGGGGCGCTCACTTAAACGAGCGCACTGCAAGAGGGTCCTGGTCGGTACCGGAAAGCAAACTGCACATCAACTACCTCGAACTAAAGGCAGTCTTGCTAGCTTTAAAGGAGTTTCAGGATCTCTGCGTGGGCGAAATCGTCCTAGTAGCTACAGACAACACCACAGTGGTAGCGTACATAAACAAGGAAGGAGGCATGAAGTCGGGCCCCCTGTGTGCCCTCCTTTGGAGGATATTGACCTGGTGCTCCCAGAGACAGGTGACTCTCAAAGCCCGACATATTCCAGGCCATCTAAATGTGATAGCAGACAAACTATCCAGGCTAGGTCAGACTATCCAAACAGAGTGGTCCCTCCTTCTGGAGGTCTTTCAAGAAATATGCAACAGGTGGCACCAGCCCCACGTAGATCTGTTTGCCACGAGGTTCAATCACAAACTGCCTCTATTTGTATCCCCAGTTCCGGACTCCCTAGCTTTTGCAGTAGATGCGCTCACTCTGCCATGGGAGGATCTGGATGCATATGCCTTTCCACCAACCCCCATATTGGGCAAGGTGGTGGAGAAGTTATTGAACTCTCCATGCAAGAGACTAATCCTCATTGCACCCGGGTGGCCCAACATGCCTTGGTTTTGGGACCTGGTGAACATGTCCAGTCAGGTCCCCCTCAGACTTCCAAATCTGCCCAATCTGTTGACACAGCCCTTCAATCAGATCCCTCACAGAAATCTGACAAACCTGAACCTTCATGCATGGCTCCTAGAGCCTCAGCAATCAGGAAACAGGGCTTCTCTGAGGCAGTGGCAACAAGAATTGAGGCTCCTCAAAGAAGATCAACCAGATCAGTCTATGAGGCAAAGTGGTCCATTTTTACAAAATGGTGCATCGCTAATCAGGTGGACTTCAAGTCACCACCTTTGAAGTCGGTGGCTGATTTCCTACTTTACCTCTTTGAGGTCAAGAACCTACAGCCTAGCACCATTGATGGATACAGGTCTGCCATTGCTGATAAGTTGGGTAATGTTATACTCAATGTCAGTAAGGATGAGAATCTCACTCGTCTCCTGGACAGTTTCCATAGAGACAGACCCAAAGGGCGGAGGGGCATACCCTCCTGGAACCTTTCCTTGGTGCTACACCAGTTGACAAAGGCTCCTTTTGAACCTCTTAGGGAGGCGTCTCTGAAGCATCTGACTTTCAAGACCGTCTTCCTTCTGGCCCTGGGCTCTGGCAAAAGAAGAAGTGAGATCCATGCATGGCAACATAAGAACATCAGACATCAGTCAGACTGGTCTAAGGTGTCTCTGTTTCCATCTCCCAGTTTTCTTTCCAAGAACCAACTGGCCAAGGAGGGTCCGGAGAGTGTAGCCCCAGTGGTCATACCAGCCCTGGCTCCTACTCTGGATAGGTCCCTCAAGTCCGACAAGTCTCTTTGTCCGGTCAGAGCCTTGCGCTACTATTTGGACCGAACTTCAGGGATGCGGCAGGACAAAGATTTAGTGTTTGTCTCTTTCAAGAAAGGTTTCGACAAAGACATCTCACCTGCCACTATCTCCTCATGGATCAAGCAGACTGTGATCCTATGCTACGAGCTCTCTGATCACCGGGCCCACACCTTACATCAAGTCAAAGCTCATGATGTCAGGGCCTTTGCTGCTTCTAAGGCCTTCCAGTCGGGGGTCTCCTTAGAGCAGATCTTATCAGCCTGTCACTGGAAATCTCATAATACCTTCACTCAATTTTATCTGAAGGATGTGGCTTGGGCTGACTCAGAGCTCTACCATCTTGGCCCTGTGGTGGCTGCCCAGCAGGTCCACAAGCAGGCTAATCTTTAGAGGAGTTTTTGTATATATGTATATAGTATTACACATCTGTATATATTGCACGATTGTTAAAAAAAAAAAAAAAAAAAAACATTCTGGAAGTACTTCCTCTGGGAGTTAGTAGCTTATGGGACTGAACTCATCCTTCTCTTCCCCTACCTCAGAACAGGGCGGTTCTTGAGAGAAAAAAGGGGGGGGGGCAAGGTCGACTCTGACGGTTTCAACCCCAGATAACCGGATGATGATATTCGACCATAGCCTTAAAGGGTTCGGACTACAAGATCTACCCAGGCTTTAACGGGAATAGTTATTATTCTGACATGGGTTAAATTCATAGTCCCTAGTAACTCACCCGCCAACCAAGCGGTAGTTATTCAGCTATTGTCCATTGGATAGGATGTATTAACGCAATAAAATTGCAAATTTAATAAGTAAATTAAATTTTTATAAGTTAATACCCTATCCAATGGACGCACAAGACCCTCCCAACCGACCCCGCTGTTCAGGTTACTAGGGGTCTATTAAGTTTAGACAACAAAAAAGATGCCATGACGTCACTCTGTCTAGACAGGTAGGAAGTACCACACGCCACCTGGCGAGTGCACTAGTACTAGGGACCGACCTGCCGGTGGAGACACAGGACGTCTTTTTCTGACGTTTGGCGGGCCGGTCTGCGCCGACCGGATAAGCTATTGTCCATTGGATAGGGTATTAACTTATAAAAATTTAATTTACTTATTAAATTTGCAATTTTCAACTTTTCTTGGGATGGACTGGACAGTTTGTTGGTCCTGTGACCTTGATTCTTCAGGTGATGCAGGTGAATCATTTGGCTTCTAAGGCTCCTTTGATTTTCAACCTGTAGTCATTCCTGCTTTGGAATTTTCTTTGGATCATGCTTTGGTGCAAGATAGGTTTCTTTGTCCAGTGAGAGTTTTGAGAGGTTATCTGGATAAGTCAAAGATCTCAGGAAAGTCAAGAAAATTCTTTTTGTAGCTATTAAGAAAGGCTACTCCAAGATTTAAGTGCAGAATCATCTGGATTGCATCAGAGTGGCTAGGGATGTCTTATTTTTGGGATCTGGTGGATCTGTTCCACAAAGGTTCCTTTTTAAGGCTTCCCTTGCTGGTGAGTTCAATCATTATGCCATTGGTATCCAACAACCTGAATCTTAAGCTTCCAGTGTATGTGTTTCCTTTCTTAGACTGTGGGGCTTGGGGATCAGGTGCATTACTCATTTCTTGGGAGGATCTGGACAGCTTTGTGTTTGTTTCCAGTGGTTCTCATTCCTCAGGTGACTCAAGATGATCATCTACAGGTGCAGAATCATCATGATTGCACCAGGATAGCCAAGGATTCTTCAGGTGATTTAGAAGATGACCACCTTCAGGTGCAGATTCATCATGATTGAATCATGATGGTCATGGTGGATGTTCTTGGTTGTGGGACCTGGTAAATCTATGCACATCTGAGGCTTCTTTGTGGTGAACTTCTCAGATACTTCTTTTCTAGATGTAGCAAATTTCCTTAATTATTTCTTTAAGGAAAGGAATCTTAAGCCATCTACTATTGCTGGTTTCAGAATAACAATGGTAGATTGCTTTCCTTGAAGGAGAATAAGTCTCTAGAACTCTTCAGCTGTATAGATTGTTGACATATTTCTATAGAGACAATCCAGTAGTCAATAGGTTAAGCCTTCTTTACCTTTTGTCTCTGGTCTTGTTTGGTCTCACCAGACAGCCGTTTGAGCCTTTGGGGAAGATTTCTTGGAGGTTATTAACTTTCAAGACGGTCTTTCTTTTGACTTTGGCATTAGGCAAAGGAAGAAGGGTATTTTCGTTAGCTTTGTCTTCCCTTACTTGAATGAGTATTGCTCACAAGTGGCTCTGGCCATTTATTAACCAAGATTCAGTTGGCTTTGGATGGGCCTACTTCAATTAAGCCGATCGATATGCCAGCTCTCAATCACTGGGACAGCAGTTTTACTCAAGATAGATCTCTTTGTCTTGTGAGGTTTTGAAATACTTTTACTTGGGACAAAGGATTCAATGAGGAATTATTATGTCTTGTCTGTGCCTAGTTAGGAAGGCTTTACAGCTGATATTTTCAGGTCTACTATCTTATCTTGCTGTAGGCAGACTAGCTTTTTGACTGAGGAGAAGTCAAATTCTGACTCTCAACAGCAGCGAGTCAAAGCAAGAATCTTTAGGTTTTAGTATAGTGTTTCTGTATATGAATTTTCAGATGCCTGTTACTGGAAACCATAACTTTTTCACCAATTTTCAGTCTCACCTGCTTGGTTTGCTTGTGGTCAGACTTTGATATTGTGTCCTACAGTTTGTTATCTTATAAGTATATGTGTGATACCTATTTTGATACTTTAGTATACATTTGCATCTGTATGTCTGTCATACTATCTGTCTTTTTATTAGGCAGAATTGTTGACTTCATTCAGGCTTGGAATTACACAATATGCTGATGACACTTCCAATATTTGTGTCACCTGTGTGGGTGTTGGATGTTTGTCTAGATGCAACATTCAACTGTGACAATGACTGTCAGTTTGTGAGAACTTCAACTACATACTATGATTTAGGGGATCTGTATGGTATGTGGTGACTGTTGGAAGTTTATATGTTGTGGTATGCATGTAAATTTCAATGTAAACTTCTCATAATGTTTTAGTTGTAGGCTAGGTAGTGAGTCTCTGTTATGATTACTTCCTTCCTACAACAGCAACAACAACAGCAACAAGGCTGTGTTGTTTTGTAGTGCTCAACAGTTCCACTGCCTCATCTGGGAGGTTAGTTTGGATCTGAATGCCTATAGGTTTGTGCTGTGTATGATAGCTGTGCAGAGTGGTGTACTGGGTCTTTAAATTCTAGTACTGCCCTCCTTCCATGAAGGCTGCATTCAGCAATGGTCAGGAAATGGTAAGTGTATTTTTCGCAATAAAATTGAAAAATTTTGTTGTAATTTTAATTTTTATTAGATAAATACTTACCATTTCCTGACCAGGATAGTCCCCCCCTGCCTCCCCGCAGATTCAGTACTAGGGGAGTATTTTCTGCAACAAAAATAATGAAGGTTGTTTACTAGCGTGGTCACATGACCACTAGGGGGACATGCTAGTTCACACTCACTCACTGGCCTCTTAAGGTTTCTTAAAACGTTTCTCAACGTTGGCCAGTGAGTTGGATGGCACCAACATATAGCAATGGTCAGGAAATGGTAAGTATTTATCTAATAAAAATTAAAATTACAACAAAATTTTTCAATTTGGCTTGGGAAACAGTGTCTAGGGAGACCATTCAGATCTTGAATCATGTGTTTTGGTTCAAGTCTGCTATTGAAAAAGCTACAAATGAAATGTTTACAGAGGTAGATAAACTCAAGGATTCTGTGGTTCAGGAAGACATTCAGCAAAGTATGAGTTTTATACAGAATTGTCTACATTTGCAGTCTAGAACCATGGGTTGTCTAGGCAAAGCTTTGGATGATGTGTTGGACACGTCTATGACAATGGCCTCTAATCTTTTGCTCAACAGAAGGGATAATTGTTTGAAACTCTGGCACAAGGATGTTACTGACAAGGACATTGCTAAGTTAAGGAATGCTTCCCTAACTAAAAAGGAGTTGTTTAACTCTAAGGTTCTTTCTGAGGTTGAACAAAACTTCATTCAGTGGAGCCAGATAAACCGGGAGCCAGTATATAAGAAGCAAAGAACTGACAATTATGGTTCCCGTTATTCTGATTCTAAGAAGGATACCTCGCAGAACAGGTACCAGAATGCTGCCTTCCAGAATTTTCGTCCCCAATCGAAACAGGGAGATCAAAATAAGAGACAATCTGGCAGTTACAACTCCACTAGAGGCTCTTCCCGAGGGGGTAGGGGCAGGAGGAAGTGACTACAGAGAGGTGAGTCTAAAATATCCTGGCGCCCGTTTACAAAGTTATTGGAAAGTGTGGGAACACTTCAAGGTGCATCCGAGGGTAGCTCTTGTTTTAAAGCAAGGTTATTGTCTTCCATTCAAACAAAAACCTCCTTTGGCCCGGTTTCCAACAATCAAAAGCAGTTATTCGGTTCCAGTAAAGCAAGAAGCTTTGCTGGAGGCGGTTCAACAAATGGTTAAAAAAAAGGCGGTGGTTCCGGTTCAAATCAAGAACTCTCTCGGATTCTACAGTCGTTTGTTTCTGGTTCCAAAACCAGAAAACAAATGGCGACCAGTAATAGATCTCAGTGTGGTAAATACATTCTTGCATGTTCCCACCTTCAAAATGGAAACTGCAGAAGTCATTCGGGCTTCTCTTCAGGCAGGCGAGTGGGTGGCTTCCATAGATCTTACCGACGCTTATTTTCATGTACCCATACACCAAAAGTATCTACGTTTCCATGTTCAGGGTCAGGCTTATCAGTTCAGAGCCCTACCCTTTGGGATAGTGACTGCTCCATTGGAGTTCACTCGAGTAGTGAAAGAGGTCAAATTCATAGCACTTTCACAAGGGGTTCGAATCCATCAGTATTTGGACGATTGGCTGGTGAGGGCCAAGGATCCGGATTTTTGTGCTCGAGATGTTCAAAAATTGATCACGCTGGTCGGAAAGTTGGGTTGGATTGTCAATTTGAAAAAGTCAGAACTCAATCCAACTCAGGATCTCGAGTTTCTGGGTTATCGGTTCAATCTTCGAGAAGGTTTGGTCTACCCAAATCAAAAGAAGTTGGACAAGCTCAAAATTTTGGCAGTTTCCATTTTGCAAGGTCTCAATACTACTCCAAGAAAGCTCATGTCACTAATTGGGGTCATGGCTTCCATGGAGAAAACAGTTCCTTTGGGTCGAATCCATATGAGACCGTTTCAGTGGTTTCTGAAGACCAACTGGCAGTTTCCCCAGTCCTTGGACATGGTAGTCCCAATTTCTCAGTTAATAAAGGACCATCTGACCAGGATAGTTCCCCCCCCCCCCGGCCTCCCCGCTGATTCAGTACTAGACTACTAGGGGTGAGCTTTGCAACAAAAACAATGAATGGCGCCTATTGGCGTCGTCACATGACCATTGGGGGGCTTCCTAGTTCACACTCACTCACTGGCTTCTTAAGGTATTTCAAAACGTTTCTCAACGTTGGCCAGTGAGTTGGATGGCACCAACAAATAGCTATGGTCAGGAAATGGTAAGTATTTATCTAATAAAAATTAAAATTACAACAAAATTTTTCAAGTTCATACAGCAGAATTTCTAGGCAGGCTCGCCTCACTTCTACCCATCCGACTTATTTCAGAAGGTGGGAGAAGCACTCAGAAGGTGGGAGAAGTCTGCAAGGGAGGCAACTGTCATCTGCAACCAGGCTGCAAGTTTTAATAGATGCCTCTTTAAGGTGCAGCAGAATATGCAGGAACAACTTAAGACTGTACAAACTGAGAGGAAAGGAAAGAGCTCTTCTAAAGTGTCAACTGCCATGGATGAACTGCAGTACTTAATGAACTTCAATTCCAGTATTTGCCAGGCTGCAGCTAAGACGATGGAGCATCTTACTGAGTTTGTCTTTATCTCCATGGGGAATTTGACTCTGGCCCGCAGGGACACTTACCTTTCTCACCTTAAGACGGGTCTCAAGGCGGATACTTTGGCAGCACTGCGTACAGCCCCTATGCATATCTCTACTCTCTTCCCAGACAGTGTTATCAAGAGGGCTGAGGAGGAGTTTGCCCATTTTGAAAGCAAGGGTCATACTTCAGGATCAAGAGGCAAGGGTCGGTACCACCCATATGAAAGGCCGGACAAAAGGTCGAATAGAAAGTCCTCTTATAAACCAGACAAGCCAGCATGGAAAAACATTGGCAGGGGTCAGCAGAGGGAAACAGACTAGTTATTCCTCATGACCAGCCAAGGGCCAGCAGTCGTATATATGACAATAACTGTGTAACCATGACCTCATCACCAAGACAGACAATAGACACTTGTACAAATTTAAATGTAAATTTTCATGTTGTAAAAGTTGCTCATTCTGTGCCCAGGCATTCCCAAAAGAGAGATTTAAGTCCTGGGTCAGCAGGTTGTTATTGCAAAGAACACAAATTAAAATATGTGAAAAGTGTTTCTTGTGTCACTCAGTTGTCTTGTGCAAGTTCTGCAATAAATGTCAAAAATGCTGCACAAAATCTGCCTATAGGGGCGAGATTTCAAAACTATTGGCAAATTTGGCTGGATCTGGGTGCCAGTCCGAAAGTAGTTCAAATCCGGAAAGAGGGTTACACCCTCCCCTTTCGGATTTGGCCCAAACTCTCAAGGTCTCCCACAGTCATAAGCTGTTATGTCAGTCCCCACAGGAACCTCTGCCTGCTGGAGGCATCACATCAGCTTATCAACAAAAATGCAGTAGAGCTGATACAAAATAAAAAATTTCTGGGTTGTTTCAACGGACTATTTCTAGTCCCAAAACACAACAAGTGGAGACCTATACTAGATCTGAGCAAACTAAATCTTTTCCTCAAGGCGGAAAAATTCAAAATGGAGACACCAGAGACCATCAGGACATCCCTCCAACAAGGGGAGTGGGTCACCTCCATAGATTTCAAGGACGCCTACTTCCATATACCAGTACAGGAGCAGTCCAGGAAATATCTGAGATTTCATGTGCAAGGTCGGACATACCAGCTCAAAGCACTGCCCTTCGGTCTGTCCACAGCACCCTTGTAGTTCACTGTAGTGGCAAAGGAGGTGAAACTGATGGCCATACACAGGGGTAAAATAATCCACCAATACCTAGACGACTGGTTGGTGAGAGCCAGATCCCACCAGGTTTGTCTCCAGCATACTCAAGATCTAGTGAAAATATGCCAAGGACTAGGTTGGCTGGTGAATTTAGAAAAATCAGAACTGGAGCCAAAGCAGATCTCTGATTTTATAGGCTAACAGTTCCTCAGGGCTGGTCTGGTCCGACCGACACCGGACCGTTGGCAGAATCTTCAGGACAAACTACTAGGAATGCTGTCACTACCAGCTTGTCCGGTCCGGTAGTTCATGTCTCTGATAGGTTTATTAACAGCCACAGAAAAGCAAGTTCACCTAGGCCGACTACATATGAGACCCAGATAGTGGCATCTCAAAAACAACTGGAGGGTACCGGAGTCACTAGAAAAGGTGATCCCAATTCTCAGGTGCCTGCACCCCCACTTAAAATGGTGACTAAAAGAAGACAATGTTCACACAGGCCAACCAATACACCCAATAAAACATGCTCTGCAAATCTTTACAGACGCATCAAAAGAAGGGTGGGGCGCTCACTTAAACGAGCATACTGCAAGAGGAACTTTGGTCCCTTCCAGAAAGTAAGCTGCATATAAATTATCTGGAACTAAAAGCAGTCTTTCTAGCCTTGAAAGAGTTTCAAGACCTCTGCTCAGACAAGATGGTTCTTGTAACAACAGACAACACCACAGTGGTGTCATACATAAGCAAGGAAGGAGGCATGAGGTCGGGCCCACTATGGAGAATCTTGACCTGGTGTACCAGAAATCAAGTAACTCTCAAAGCCCGACACATTCCAGGCCGGCTGAAAGTGGTAGCAGACAAGCTATCCAGGCTAGGCCAGACCATCCAAACAGACTGGTTTCTCCTTCCAGAGGTCTTGGAGACAATATGCAGCAGGTGGCACTGGCCAAAAATAGACCTCTGCCACGAGGTTCAACAAATTGCCTCTTTTTGTGTCACGGGTACCGGATCCCCTGGCCACAGCAGTGGATGCACTCAGTCTGCCATGGGAGGATTTGGACACATATGCCTTCCCACCAGCAGCCATATTGGGCAAAGTTGCAGGACTCCCCATGCAGGAGACTCATTCTCATTGCTCCAGGGTGGCCCAACATGCCTTAGTTTTGGGATCTAGTGGCCATGGCCAGCCAAATCCCACTGAGTCTGCCCTTTTTGCCCAACCTTTTAACCTTTTGACAAGCCTAAATCTCCATGCATGGCTCCTAGAGCCTCAGCAATCAAGGAGCAAGGCTTCTTTGAGGCAGTGGCAGCAAGAATTGAGGCTCCTCAAAGAGGATTTACCAGATCAGTCTATGAGGCAAAGTGGGCCATTTTTACAAAATGGTGCATCACTAATCAGGTGGACTTCTGGGCACCCCCTGTAAAGTCAGTTGCTGATTTCCTTATGTACCTATTTTAGGACAGGAAGTTACAGCCCAGCAACATTGATGGTTACAGGTCAGCCATCGCTGATAAACTGGGAAACTTGCCCATCAATATCAGCAAGGACGAAAATCTCACTCATCTCCTGGCTAGTTACCATAGAGACAGACCGAAAGGCCGGAGGGGAATCCCCTCCTGGAACCAATCCCTGGTCTTGTGCCAGCTGACAAAGGCTCCATTTGAACCAATCAAAGAGGGATCTTTGAAGCATTTGACCTTCAAAACAGTTTTCCTCTTAGCCCTTGGGTCGGGCAAATGTAGAAGTGAGATATATGCTTGGCAAAACCGAAATATTAGACACCAGTCTGACTGGACAGGTATCCCTGTACCCATCACCCAGCTTTCTTTCCATGAATCAGCTGGCAAATGAGGGTCCAGACAGTGTGGCCCCAGTGGTTATACCAGCCCTGGCCCTAACTCTCGATAGATCCCTCAAGTCTGACAGGTCCCTCTGTCCGGTTAGAGCATTGTGCTACCATTTGGACAGGACCTAAGACCTCAGGCAGACCTCTTTGTCTCCTTTTAAGAAAGGTTTTGACATCTCACCTGCAAATATCTTTTCATGGATCAAACAGACTGTGATCCTATGTTATGAGCTCTCAGACCAAGAGGCCCACACTTTGCATCAGGTTAAAGCCCATGATGTCAGGGCCTTCGTCGATTCTAAGGCCTTCCAGTCAGGAGTCTCCTTAGAACAAATCCTATCAGCCTGCCACTGGAAGTCACATAATACCTTCACTCGATTCAACCTGAAGGATGTGGCATGGACTGACTCAGAGCTCCCTGTAGTGGCTGCTCAGCAGATCCATCAGTAGCCCAGAACATAGAGGAGATTTGTACATATGTAAATAGTTGTACATATGCATAGTTTAAAAAAAACCCATTAAAACCAATCAAAAAAGCCTGTGATGTGCTTCCTTCAGGAGGTTTATTCTGCTTCTTATGGGACTGAACTCATCCCTCTCTTCCCCTACCTCAGAGCAGGTCTGCTAAAAGAGGGGGGCAATGTCATTATAGCCCCGGGTAACCGGCTGCTGATATCCAATCAAGGCCTTAAGGGTTTCTGACACCAAGGTCGACCCAGGCCTGGAGAAATTTTGTTATTTTGGTTTATGAGTTCCCTTAAGTCCCTAGTAACTTACCCACTGACCAAGCGGTAGTTATTCAGCAATTGTCCATTGGATAGGTTGGGGGTTTAACGTCCCGTTCAACAGCCAGGGTCATATTGGGACAGGTCCTCAGCATTGCCACTTGTGGGACTCGAAGTCCATTGGATAGGATGTATTAACACAATAAAATTGCAAATTTAATAAGTAAATTAAATTTGCATAAGTTAATACCCTATCCAATGGACACACAAGACCCTCCAACCGACCCCGCTTTTAGTTTACTGGGGGTCTAATAGGCAATGAAAAAGATAATTTCACGTCACTCTGTCTAGACTGGAAGGAAGTACGATGCGCCACCTAGTGAGTGCACACCACTAGGACTGGCGGGCCGGCGTAAACACAGGACGTCTTTTTCTGGCGTTTGGTGGGCCGGTCTGCGCCAGCCGGATTAGCAATTGTCCATTGAATAGGGTATTAACTTATAAAATTTATTTTACTTACTTAATTTGCAAATTTGGTTGCTTGACATTGGTTTGACCACATTGCACATGTCCTGTGACAGCTGTTGAATTGTATGCACAAATTTCAGTTAAACTAAACCTTAATTTTATTGCGTTAATACATCCTATCCAATGGAAATTCAACAATTATTTGAATTTTTATTTACTTATACATATTTCTGCCATATTACTGATTATCATGTCATCATCAGGACGGAAGAGAGGCTACGTTATGGCTTTACTTGAATGCCATCTTAAGTGTGCATGATGCAGGGACAAGGGAATGGGTGACGATCCGTGCGTCTTAAAGGACTGCTCCATTTGCAGAGCTTTTGCCCCAGAACAGCTTCAGCAATTGGTCACCCCCACATACAGAACTAGCAAGGAAAAGGAGCAGAAGCAGACAGTTTCTGCCTCCCCTGTGACTGCTACCCAAACTCTAGTGGACCCTTCACAAGTCAATGTGTTGGGATGGGTAGAGGGTGGGAAGGCTGATAAGAAGACAGAAACCACTCCTGCTGGCAAGAAGAAGCGACCTGACAAATCACCAAAGCCTAGCGAGAAGAAATCAAGAAGTAGCAAACCCATGACCAACGACTTGAAGATCCTGGACGACAAGTGGGCTCACAGGTTTGCCAGACTTGAACCTATGCTACTGGCCAAGTCTTTTGCTGTACAGGTGGAGCCAGTGAAGAAAACTGCTGCAGTGGTGAGCAGCACTTTTTTGATCCAGTTTCAATACGATGTTGGTCACCCAGCCAGCTGAAGTCTTTGCCGGTGCCAGCCCTGTTCAGCCCACCGGGGATGTAACTCCTACCCAGCCCAGTGAGGCTCCTGGTATGAGACGGAACAGTGCTGTCAACATGACTGCTACCTGGCCTGTTGAGGCTCACGGTACAGGAAGATGCGCCACCCAGCCTGTTGAGGCTCCCGGTGCTTCCTCTGATGTGCAGATGCAACCTACCGGTACCGGCGGCAGAGATAGCAGTCCTGTGGACCAGTCAATCACCGGTTCGCCAGTACTAGAACTGTTACTGACAATACTGGTGTGTCTGACACAGAAGATGAGATGGCTAGTGAACTGGAATCCCCTGCTGCAGAGAGTGACCAGGAAGTGTTGTCAGAGAAGATGAGCTGGACCAGGAACATTCTGAAGAGGCCAACTACAGGGAGACGATGAGAGGGGTACATTATTTTATGGGCTGGCACCAGATCCCTGACTTTGATTGCTCGACGATAACCCTTTTGCCAGTTCCTGAACCCAGCCTACCGGGAAAGTATCCATCAAGTTACCGGCTGATGACTGGCTGTACAGGAAACTGGAGAAGCTGAACCTCACCATTGCAGAAGGCAGGAATGCTGAGACTGCTGGGCTGTTGACGGACCAGTTTGTGAGGATTCCCAGAACTTCCTGGTGGTATGACATGTACACCGACAAGAAGGACGCATCTACCTCCAAGGTTTTGTACTGGTCTCCGGACCTGGCTAAACTCAAAAGTACCTTCAGTAGGGCCAGCTTGCCTTCTGCCCCAGCCTCCTTGGCTTGCCTTTTGCCCCAGCCACTTTAAGGCGTTGGGATAGATCAGCCAGAGAACAAACTAACATGTGTAATCAGACTGCTAGTTTGTCCAGATATCTCAGCAAGGTACAGGACGCTATGGTGGCCCAGCTTAGAACACTGCAGTTGGACAAGGGCAAAGGCAAGGCTCCAGTAAGGTCACAGCAAGCTGTAGACGAATTGGACTATTTGGTAACCTTCAACAGGTCCATCACCCAGGCTATGGTGTGTACGATGCAAGACCTTTTAGAGAGTGTCTTTGTAAAGATGGCCAACCTCAGACTGGCCAGAAGGACAGACAGTTACGATGTGGGGAAAAACAGGACACTGTAACTGCCTTGCATACTGCCCCACTGCATTCACACTGTTCCCGGAAAAGTTGTTTCAAGAAGTGAGGAGAGGTGTTTGTCTGGCAACTCACACAGGATGCCCGGTCGTTTTCGGCCCTATGCTTCTTAAACTGACAAGTCATCTCACCAACCGGATCGGAAGTCTGATGTACCAGCTTGGAAGCAGATAAGGGACCGGCAACAGAGCACGAAAGGTCGTGGCAAGACCTCAACTTTCACACAGAAACTGGCTAAGGGTTCAAAGCAGCATAAATGACAATTGCTGTGTGTGACCGGACTGAAGGACTGTGCTCATATGTGTGTGACCGGACTGAAGGACTGTGCTCATATGTTCAGCAAAACAGGAAGTTTGAAAGCCCTTCACCATTGATGGCCGGAGAGAAGGACATGGCCAGCAAGAGCGAGACTGTAAATTTACATGTAAACTCTTGTGTTGTAAATCCTGTTCTTTTTGTCAAAGAGTATCCACAAAAGAAATGTGTAAATCCCAGTTATTGTTATCACTTTCAAAGAATAAAGTGTGTGAAAGATGTTTCCTGTGTAGATCACTTGTGTTCTGTAAATCTTGTCACAAATGTCCCAACTGTTGCTCCAGATTTACCTGTAGAGGCCAGATTGCACAAGTTTTGGGAAAAAAGGCCAGCCCTAGGGGCCAGCCCCAAAGTAGTAACAGTATTCAGAGAAGGCTACACCCTCCCCTTCCGGTTCCAGCCAGATTTGACCAGGTCACCAACTGTCATAAGCTGCTATGTAAACCCCCCACAAGAACCTCTACTTGCTGGAGGCTTTTCATCAGCTCCTGACCAAAAATGCAGTAGAACTGGTAGCAACTCAAAAATCTCTGGGTTTTTACAACAGGTTATTTTTGGTACTCAAACCCTACAACCGGTGGAGACCTATCTTGGACCTCAGCACCTTGAACAACTTTTTAAACACAGAGTCGTTCAAAATGGAGACACCAGAGACAATAAGAACCTCCCTACAGACAGGGGACTGGGTCACCTCCATAGATTTCAAAGAAGCAGGACCTTACTAAGGCACCTACTGAGCCCGGCTGCTTGATTACAAACATAAGTGGACTCCCTTGCTGCCTTCTCGCAACATCTGAGAGTGTCCTGAGACAAGGTCTGTGAAGATGCAGCTGGTGATGTAAGTCCGGATGATCTTGCTATCGTACTGTATGCACTGTTAAGCTTGGCACAGTCACAGTGCCAGAATGATACAGAACTGCCCGATCTGTCCTGGTCGGGGTGGAGCGCGTGCCATTTGGCATGAGATGAACCATTGCTTTACTGGTTGGTGCAACAGGTCCCGCAAAACACCAGAAAAAGACGTCCTGTATATACTATCGGCCGGACCGGTCACAGAGTGTGCATTCGCCAGGTGTTGCCTTGTACTTCCTTCCTGTCTAGACAGCGTGACATCATAGCATCTTTTTCGTTGTCTATGAAGACCCCTTGTAACTTGATAGAGGGGCTGGCTGGGTGGGCCTTGCCTGTCCATTGGATATTGTATTAACTTATAAAAATTTAATTTACTTACTAAATTTGCAATTTTATTGTGTTAATACATCCTATCAAATGGACCATTGCTGAATAACTACCGCTTGGTAGGTCGATAAGTTACTAGGGACTTAAGTGAACTCATTAACAAACAAAGGTCCGGGAAAGGACCTAAGGTCAAGAGACTCTATGAGGTCATGGTTGGTTACCAGTAACCGGTTACCCAGGGTATGCCGATGTTTCCCCTCCCCTGTTTCCCAGACCTGCTCTGATAAAGAGGAAAGAGAGGGGTGAGTTCAGTCCCACAAGAAATCAACTTCCCAAGGAAAGCAAGTCACATGTTTTTTGGTTTTTCTTTAAATTTTTTATACTTATGTACAAAATACAAGGTATATACACTATATACATATGTACACATCTCATTTTGGGGTTTGGTGGTGGACCTGTTGAGCAGCCATCACTGGACCCAAATAGGAAAGCTCTGAATCATCTCAAGCCACATCCTTCAAATAGAACTGTGTGAAGGTGTTATGTGACTTACAGTGGCAGGCTGACAAAATCTGCTCCAAAGAGACTCCCGGCTGGAAGGCCTTAGAAGCACCAAAGGCCCTGACATGATGGGCTTTAACCTGACGTAGTGTGAGGGCCTCCTGGTCAGAGAGCTCTCAGCATAGGACCCCAGTCTGCTTGATCCATAATGAGATAGTGGTAGGTGAGATATCCTTGTCAAAACCTTTCTTTGGAGGAGACAAAGACCAGCTTGTTGTTCTGCCTAAGATCTGAGGTTCTGTCCAAGTAATAATGCAGGGCTCTGACTGGAGATAAGGACCTGTCACCCTTAATTGACTAATCCAGAGTGGGGGACAGGGCTGGTATAACCACTGGGGCCACACTGTCTGACCCCTCTTTAGCCAGCTGGTTCTTGGACAGAAAGCTGGGTGAGGTGTACAAGGACACCTTAGACCAGTCTGACTGGTGTCTGATGTTGCCTATGTAGCCAAGCATGAATCTCACTCCAGCGTTTACCAGAACCCAGGGTAAACAGGAAAACAGGCTTGAAAGTGTTTTATGGAGGCCTCTTTTAGGTGTTCAAAAGGAGCCTTTGTCAGCTGGTGCAGAACCAGAAAAAGGTTCCAGGAGGGGATGCCCCTCTTACCCTTGGGTCTGTTTCTGTGGAAACTATCCAGGAGATGCTATGATGTCACGCTGTCTAGACAGGAAGGAAGTACAAGGCAACACCTGGCGAATGCACACTCTGTGACCAGTCCTGCTGGTAGTATATACAGGACGTCTTTTTCTGGCGTTTTGCAGGACCTGTTGCACCAACCGGTAAAGCAATGGTCCATCTCATGACAAATGGCACGGGCCCACTCCAACCAGGACAGATCGGCCAGTTCTGTATCATTCTGGCACTGTGACTCTGCCAAGCTTAAAGTGCATACAGTTCAAAAAATTTAAAGAAAAACAAAAAAAATGTGACTTGCTTTCCTCGGGAAGTTGATTTCTTGTGGGACTGAACTCATCCCTCTCTTTCCTCTTTATCAGAGCAGGTCTGGGAAAAAAAGGGGGGGCTACATTGGTATACCCTGGGTATAGCAAGATCATTCGGACTTACATCACCAGCTCCATCTTCACATACCTTGTCTCAGGACACTCTCAGATGTTGCGAGAAGGCAGCAAGGGAGTCCACCTATGTTTGTAATCAAGCAGCCGGACTCAGTAGGCACCTTAGTAAGGTCTAGCAAGGTATGTAGTGTTAGCTCAGAATTTTACAGTCTGAACAAGCCATAGGGAAGTCGGCTGGCAAACTAGGAGCTGCTACAGAAGAGTCTCACTATTTGATGAACTTCAGCACCAGTATCTCACAGTGTGTAGCCAAGGCCATGGAACATTCAGATTTCACCTTTGTATCCATGGCGAATGTGACACTCTGGAGAAGGCACTCTTACTTGGCGTATGTAAAGTCAGGCCTGAAACAGGACACACTGGTAGCTTTACATCAATCTCCTCTGGACTTATGTTCACTGTTTCCGGACTCTGCGTTGAAGAGGGTTGAAGATGATATTGGTAGATCTGAGGACAGGTCTCATGGTCAGGCTGATGGCAGGAGGGACAATGGATTCCACCTTTACAAACGGTCGGATAGACAAACACAGGAACAGAGATCTATCAAACCAGCATGGAAACAACTGGGTCATTTCAACAACAAGAAGAGAGGTGGTCAACAGTCAAACAAATTTTCCTCACATCCGGCCAGGGGTCAGCCATCGTATAAATGAGAATTACTGTGTAAGTGCTCCAATGTGCAGGTGGCTGACCCAGGGCAAAGAGGCTGTAAATAGTGTAGATTTGTATCAGCACCATCAAACCGGACCACATGAACAACAAAAGAACTGTAAACTTGTATCAGTGTCACCAGACCAGTGTCCGGAGAGACAGTAAATTGTTGTCAGTCAATAATAAATGTAACCTAGTTGTTGTAAATCATGCACATATTGTTCAAGGTCAGCCCCAAAGAAAGGTGCAAGTCTGGCTGTTGTAAGACAACATCAGTCATTAAAATATGTGAACAATGTTTCCCGTGTAGATCAATTGTGTTCTGTCAAACTTGCACCAAATGTCCCAACTGTTGCACAAAATTTGCTTGTAGGGGCCAGACTAAATCAGTTTGGGGAAACTTGGAAAGCCTTTTGGGCCGGACCCAAAGTAGTACAAATATTGAAAGCAGGTTACACCCTACCTTTTCCAGACCAGACCAAACTTGACCAGGTCACCGACAATAATCAGCTGCTATGTATATCCCCACAGGAACCTCTACCTGTTGGAGGCATTGCATCAGCTGACAAAAAAATGCAGTAGAGTTGGTCAAAAATCAAGAATATCGGCTTTTACAACCTGCTAATTTTGGTCCCAAAACCAAACAACAAATGCAGACCTATACTAGATCTGAGCAATCTCAACAAATTCCTCACGGAAGAAAATTTCAAAATAGAGACACCAGAAACGATTCAGACCTCCCCCAGAGAGGGAACTGGGTCACGTCCATAGATTTCAAGGACACCTACTTCCATATACCCATACAAAACAAATCAAGAAAATGAGATTTCATGTCCAGGCAAAACTACCATTTGGCCTGTCCACAGCTCCCCTGGAGTTCACTGTAATGACCAAAGGGGTCAAACTGATGGTCTGGGTAAAGGGTATAAAAATCCACTAGTACCACCAGTAAAAATGGGTAAAGGGTATAAAAATGCACCAGTGCCTAGACGACTGGTTGGTCTGAGCAAGATCCCACCAAACTTGTCTCCAGCATACACAAACACTAGTAGCACTTTGTCAGGACCTAGGTTGGCTAGTAAACGTGGAAAAGTCAGAACTGGACCCCAAGAAAGTTTTCGACTTTGTAGGTACCAGTTCGACCTGAAAGAGGCAAGATCAGACCCACCCTAGACCAGAAGAAAATTATTATCAGAGAATTATTAACCAGACCGATTTGTCCGGTCCAGCAACTGATGTCTCTCATAGGGCTCTTGACAGCAACAGAAAAACAGGTTCACCTAGGTCGGCTTCATATGAGGCCCATACAGTGGCACCTCAAACAAAACTGGAAAGTCCCAGAATCACTGGAATAGGTTATACCAGGTTGCTCCACCCTCATCGAAAATAGTGGCGGGAGGAAAGAAATGTACTCCAAGTTCAACCATTACACCCACTAACGCATGCTCTGCAATTGTTTACAGAAGCATCAAAAGAAGGCTGGGCGTTCACTTAAACGATCACACTGCAAGGGTTGCCTGGTCTTTTCAAGAAAGCAAGCTACACATAAATAACCTGGAACTAAAGGCGGTCTTTTTGGCCCTAAAAGAGTTCCAAGACCTCTGCCAGAGCAACATAGTTCTAATAGCCACAAACAACACCACAGTGGTTGTCTATATAAATAATGAGGAGGGATGAAGTCGGGCCCTCTGTGTGCCCTTCTGTGGAGAATCCTGACCTGGTGTACCAACAAATAGGTTACTCTTAAAGTCCGACACATTCCAGGCCAGCTGAATGTGGTAGCAGACAAGCTGCTGTACCAGACTAGCAGACCATTATGATTGCAACGGGATGGCCCAACATGCCCTGGTTCTGGGATCTAGTGGCCATATCCAGCCAAATCCCACTGAGTTTGCCCAACCTGCTCATTCAGCCATTCATTCAGACTCTTCACAGGAATCTGTCAAACCTAAATCTGCATGCATGGCGCCTAGAGTCTCGGCAATGAAGGAGAAGGGCTTCTCTAGGCAGTGGCAGCATGAATTGAGGTGCTTCAACCTCAACTAGATCAGTCTATAAGGCAAAGTGGACCCTTTTAACAAAGTGGTGCCTCAGTAATCAGGTGGACTTCAGGGCACCCCCTATAAAGGCAGTAGCTGACTTCCTCATTTACCTATTTTAGGACAGAAAGTTACAGCCCAGTACCATTGATGGATACAGGTCAGCCATTGCTGATAAACTGGGAAACTGACCCATTAACGTAAGCAAAGATGAAAATCTCACTCATCTCTTGGATAGTTTCCACAGAGACAGACCCAAAGGACGAAGGGAAATTCCCTCCTGGAACCTCTTCCTGGTGTTGCACCAGCTGACAAAGGTTCCATTTGAACCAATTAAAGAGGCCTCTTTGAAGCATTTATCCACCAAAATTATTTTCCTCTTGACCTTAGGGTCAGACAAACGCAGGAGTGAGATACATGCTTGGCAGCACATCAGACAACAGTTGGACTGGTCAAAGGTGTCCCTGTACCCATCACCCAGCTTTTTTCCAAGATTCAGCTGGCCAAATAGGGTCCTGGCATCAACTCAGGATAAGTCTGGCAGATCAATTTTGCCGGTTAGAGCATTGTGCTATTATTTGGACAGGACCGCTGGCAGAACAAGGAGTTAGTCTTTGTCTCCTTTAAGAAAGGTTTTGACAAAGACATCTCACCTGCCATTATCTCCTCATGGATCAAGCAGACTGTGATCCTATGTTATGAGCTCTCTCACCAGGAGGCCCACACTGGTAACCGATCATGGCCTTACAGGGTTTCCTGACCTTAAGGCCTGGGAAAATTTGTTAGTTTGTTTTCTGAGTTCACTTCAGTCCCTTGTAACTTACCCACCGACCAAGTTTGAGGGTATCCCTTTCAAATGGATTTTTGTCCAGTTCATAAGTGAATTAGAAAGTAATGTAAAACCTCAGCTTTGATCTTATCTGAAAATTTGTTATTTGCCCGCTCATGTCAGAAGGTTTGCAAAGCAGACAGAGTCTTTTCAAAATTGTAAGCACTGGTTTGCTTCAAACCCTAAACTACACATGTGAGCTGTGCATCTAAATCAATCAATAAATATAAGCAAATTCCAAATAGACCGGTAAACAACGATAAAAGGTGTAACCTTATAGAACTTGCAGCTACAACAAAATATGCAATTTAAATGCTACAAACCGTTTTCACAATCTTTTCATAGCATTCTCGTTTCTTTCCTGTTGTATCCTGTGTGTCTGTAACAGCTTTGGGTTTCTTTCGTAGTGAGAACTTTCGATCTTTCAGTTTCTCCATGATATCTTTCAGTGTAGAGTTTTCAACAAGGGATTTGGAATGCCTCATGCTGGGACTATTTTCTGCAGGTAATGAAGCTGAACTTCTGTAAAAAGTAAAAAACACATTCGTTTTAGTAACAAAAACGGCTCCATATTCACTAAAATTTTTGTGCTTACAATAAGAATTTTGTCAGAATATAAGCATTTTCTAAGAAAACAGTTCAATAATGAGAAAAGGTTTTTAAGGGCTACCATCAATATTACCTTTTAGAAATATAAAAATTCCCTTAGCTATATAATTTTTTATAAAAGATATATCATATCCCAAGATTTGTTTTTCAAGAATAACAGGTCTAAGAATAAGAATTTTTATTGCAAAAATATACTTGCCATTTCCTAACCATAGCTATTTATTAGAGCCATCCAATTCACTGGCCAAGGGTGAGAAACATTTTAAGCTACCTTAAGAAGCCAATGAGAGAGTGTAAACTAGAAAGCCCCCATAGGTCATGTGACCACTCCATTTTTTTTGCTCATCCTAGGGTATGGAATTGTATGTTTAATTTCAGATTTTGATTAAAAGTTTTTTTAAAATTTATTGTGTGATTTTGAGATCTGGTGCGGATCTGTGTTGCCAATGTCTTCTCAGGACATAATTAACAAGGGACAGAGAGGAAAAGTGTTTTTTATCGCCATTTCATGGAAGATTGAGATGACCACCATTTTTGCATCAAGTGTACAGATTTTATGAAAGGTGACCATTCCTGTGTTACTGATTCTTCTACAGATTGATCTGTATGTACAGGATTTTTAGAGGAATAGAGGAAGAAAATAAAGAACAGAAACATATATAAGATTAAGAAAGGTCAGAAGTTTTCTGGGGGTTTTTTCTGAGTGTTCCCAGCAGAGATGTGCCATTGATGACTCATTATTTAACGCAGACAATTCTTCAGTTCATAATTCACCCTAAAAGTCTTTTCCTCAAAGAGAGAGGTCTTTACAAGAAAAGTTGGAAAAGTTTTTTTTTACTGAATTTGCAAATTTTTCGCAAAGATTGAGGAATTTGGAGGAAAAGGACACTGAAACTGTCAGCAGTAATACTAACTCCGACAGGGACAGTTTATATTTTGCTAGGCAAACCTTGGCGAACTTCAACCACCTCATTCTGCCACTGCCTCTACACTTCCCGAACGTTTGGAGAGGTCAACTACCACTACTTAAGTTGAAGCTGAATGGCAATCCAGTTCAGATCAGAAATCTGGTGAATTTGGTCTATTTGGTTGTGTATTAAGGAAAATATCTTACTCTCAGTCTTCAGATGAGCCAGACCTGGGTTTAGAACAGAGTGAAATCCGGCTTCGGGAAGAGGATTCCCCAACTTATTCTGACCCTCTTGAAACCATTAAAATGGTTGAATTTAGAAGTGAGAGATATGGGGTTACTCCTTCTGTGTTTACGGGTATGGATCAAGTTAAGAAAGCTGTCCAGCAATCTATGGCTTTACCTCCAGGACAACCTTTCATAGACCTGTGGAAGTAAAAGGAGTTTGCGGCTTTGGGTGGTAATGATGTGGATGATGATGATGATCCTCACTATCCATCTATGTCCAAAAGGCAGTTTGTGACCTTCCCAAAGCCTCAAATGAAGTTTTACCAAGTTTCACCTCAGTCGTTTCCTTTGACAGCTCCAAGGCTGCAGGATGCTTTCAAAAATATTGCTACTACTCCTTATCAAGCTCCTACTTTAGTTTCAGCACCGATGAAGCATTTCTTGGCTTGGGAAACAGCGTTTAGAGGGACAAGTCAGATTTTGAACCATGTCTTTTGGTTCAAGGCTGCTAATGAAAAGGCTACTAATGAGATGTTCAATGAAGTGGATAAGCTTAAAGAATCAGTAGTTCAGGAAGACATTCAACAAAGTATGACCTTTATACAGAACTGTCTTCATTTGCATGGGATGCCTGGGTAAGGCTTTAGATAATGTATTGGACACTTCTATGACTACTCAACAGGAGGGATAATTTCATTAAGTTGTGTCATAGGGATGTTACGGACAAGGATATTGCCAAGTTAAGGAATGTATCTCTTGCAAAGAAAGAATTATTCAGTTCCAAACTGTTGTCTGAGGCGGAGCAAAACTTCATTCAGTGGAGTCAGATTGACCGGAAACCGGTTTATAAAAACACAGCGGTGATTTCTATTCATCCTGAGAAGGAATCCTCGCAGAACAGATACCAGAATGTGGCATTTTAGAATTTTCGCCCCCCAATCCAAGCAGGGTGACCAAAATAGGAGGCAAACCAGCTGTTACAACTTTAACAAAGGCTCTGCCCGTGGGGGTAGGGGTAGAAGGAAGTGACTACGAGGAGGTAAGCACAAAATTTACTGGTGCCCGTTTAGAAGGCTATTGGAAAGTGTGGGAAAACTTAAATGTTCATCCCAGGGTAGTTTTTGTTTTACAGCGAGGTTATTGTCTACCAGGCAAGCAGAAACCACATTTGACTTGGGTTCCTTTAATCAAAAGCAGTTATGCATCCAAAGTAAAACAGAAAGCTTTACTATAGGCAGTACATCAGATAGTTCATAAAAGGGCAGTGGTTCCAGTTCAAAACAAGAACTCTCGGATTTTACAGTTGTTTGTTTCTGGTTCCAAACCCAGAAAACAAATGGCATCCAGTAATAGACCTCTGTGTGGTAATTTATTTTAATTTGTTAATTTGTTATTGCGTTAATATATCTTACCTTACAGATGAAACCCTCTGGGAAGATGAAGCGATAACCCAGAAACTTGATATCCTGAGTTGGTTTGAACTCTGATTTTTTTTAAAATTGAAAATGCACCTCAATTTTTCGACAAGAGTGAGCAATTTTTGAACGTCTCAAAAATAAGACTCGTGATCCTTGGCTCTCACCAGGCAATCATCCAGATATTAATGGATTTGAAACCCTTGTGAAACAGCTATGAATTTGACCCCAAGTGAACTCCAAAGAAGCAGTCACAATCCCTAAGGGTAGGGTTCTGAACTGGTAGGCCTGACCCTGCACATGAAAACGTAGGTGATAATAGACCATCATGTCCTCTTTGGGACAAAACAAAGGTTCTTTTGGCCACATTACGACCATATTTGATTCTCATCTGAAATTTGCATGTAAACGGGGTGGGAACAGATCCCTGTGTGACTTGTGAAGAAGCTTGTCCAGCATGTGTCACTTTAACCAATGAGTGAAAATGTGTACACACCCACTAGCATCGCAAGGACAAGAAAAAATAAAAATCCAAAAAGTCTGACAAAACGGATAAATTAGTTGACCCGTATTAAGTCTCTGTAATTGGTCCAGCTTCAACTGCTGATGAACACATGGAGTCCATGGATACTTCTGAGCCTTATTCTCACTCCATTATTGTGAATCCTTCAGAAGCACAATTTAAGAAGTTCAACAAACTCTTTCACTTTACTGGCAAAGGTCGGTTCTCAAGATCAGGTAGACCCTTTGGTTTTTTACCCTCCCCCGTCTCATCTGCACCCGCTGTGGGACCTCAGAGGTGGTCTTTCAGGTTCCTAATTTAACCACATCAGTTGGCCCATGCAGATGCCTCTTTTCAGGGTGCACCAAAGACTTCAGTTCTTCAACCGGTCCCTGTGCATAGTTCAGCTGGTCTGGCTGACCAGCACTGGGAACTGTTATTCAAGCCTGGGACCAATTGCCAGACTGGTTAGCCATCCACAGCCTTTCCAGCTTACCTTTGCCCCTCCTCAAGTTGCAAGTTCCACTGGACCAGTGTATCAGGCCCAGCAAGCACCTTTTCAAGCTATACAGACTGCATCTTCCAAGCATCCCACTCTTGTGCTTTCTGTTGGTCCTACTTCAGCATCTACTGCACAGGCCAGCTGTTGGGATATCGCTCCTCCACTGGATGGTGACCAGGGATATGTGACTTCTGTTATAGATCTCTACCTGGACCAAGGTGCTGATCTGGAAGCCTTATGTGACAGTCCCACGGTCCGGGAACCGGTCACTTATGATGTTCGGATGCTCCCTCTGGCTCTGAAGCTGACCCAGCATTATTGGGAGACAGTTCATGCAGTATGATCTTACATGAAATGGTCTTTATCCCTTCTTGTCAGGCAGGGATAAAGGCAGCAGATCTCATCCTACATTTAGATCTCTCCTTTAGGGCCACGTCTCTAGATCAGGTGATAGGAACTGGCTGCAGAGTGATCAATTTATCAAATCTCAGATTAAATGCTACGCGATACACTCACCCAAGATCCTTCTGTTTCTCGCCCAGGGAAATCCCTCAATAAATGGTCTGGTGCATTCTCTCCACTCATCATCTCCTTTACCAAGATCTGTAAGACACTCGGTGATATCTACCAAGTTTCTAAACCTATCCCACAGGAGACCATGAGGAAATGAGATAAGTCCCTCAAGGAAGCTACAATGATCACATAAAGACTTTGTTCACTGATACTATCAGCAAGGGTAAGCCATGGGTAAGGGTATGCCTGCATGACGAAGCTTCGGCAACAGATCTAACTTTACCAGAGGCAGGAACAGGGGTTCTAGCTCATTCAAGCTTGGTTCTTTCAGGGGAAAGAACAAGCAAAACAAATGGCAATTACTGTTGGATACATCTCCTATGACTATGGAGTGTACTGACATTATGTATAGTAGTGATGTCATTGATGTTAAAGCTGTTGAGACTGTTGTGGTTCTGACACAGCTAAAACTGATGATTCTTTGAATAGTGACACTGTTGAGACTCTCAATATGGTCCAAAATGATTCTGACACTGTTGATAGAACAAGATAAACGTTGTAAATTACATGTATGTTGCAACTCATGCACTTACTGCATTTTTTCGAGGACATCTGCAAAAGAAAGGAAGCTCCACAGTGAAAAAGATCAATATAAAGCCTGTAAAGCATGCTTCTTTTGCAAGTCATTTGTTTTCTGTCCTCTTGTAGAAACTTCTCACAATGTTGCTCAAAATATACCTGTGGGGGTTGTCTAAAGGAATTTTGGGGAAACATAGGCCTCCCAGCGTGCAAGCTCCAAACCCAGTAAATGTAAATGTTTCCAAGTGAATGTTTATGCTGTAATGTTTGAACAACGTTTTTTAAACATTCTCCATACAAATGTTTTTTTCTGAAAACGTTTATTAAACATTTGTAAACTAAAAATTTGTAACTCAAGAAACTAGGTTTGACTGGAAATGTTTTTAAACCATTTTTGAAATAGCTGAAGAAATTAAGGTTTTGCTGGATATGTTTTTCAAACATTCATCATGAAATGTTTGATAAACAGTACACATAAAATGTTTAAACAATATTGCTTCTCAAATGTGATAACATCGCATTTAAAAAAATAAAATTTTTTTGTTTTTCTTTCTCTTACTTTCATTTACTATTCAAAAGACCTATGGAAACTTGAAACAATAGTGTTAAATATAATTTAAAAAGCTGTGTTGTGAATTATTTTTCCTACCTGTTATTTCAAATTTGATTAAGATTTGTAATTGTTTGAAGTTGTTATTTTGGGACTTCTATATTTTTGCCCAAGCATAATTTTTATTGTCTTTTTTCAGTTAAACAAATGTTTGTATCAATTAACTGATTAAAGTGGCTTTTTTGTACTTTGAATGTATAGTTAAAAATTGCATTTCAATTGTAGAGGTTAATAACTACAATTATAATGCGTACAATGTACTAAACGGCCTTTTTTAAGATTTTGTACAGGTATGATGAACAACGTTTTGAATACAGTTTTTTTGTATGTGTAATCATTTTGTAAAAATTTGGCATTGCAACGTGCATAATGTAGTTGAGTTGATGTTCTTGATATCTTATAAAGATACACCAAAGAATATTTCTTTGTACCCTGATTGAATTATGTATTTTATGTATGGTGTATGAATTATAGCTGTATGATTACTGTTGTGTTTAATTCAAGTCAGAGGGATAATATATATAGTATATTTATTATACAGTCTTGCTCAAGTTGCTTTTCCATCAGCTTGGTTTATTTCTTTGTTTCCTTAATTGCAAAATGCCTTTAGGTATGAATTGTAGCTGTATGATTACTGTTCTGTATAAATTAAACCTCAGGTATAATATATATAATCTATTTATAGTCTTGCTGTAGGAGGAGTTTTGACTGCTTGGTTAGTTAAAACTTGAATTGTTAATATAATGTGCACGTTCAGGTTGATATGATATTCTTTAATATGTGATGTAGTTTTATCAATTTATATAGAAATTTCTTATTTCTCATCTAGTAATGCTTTTAAGGCATGTAATATAACTTTACCATTTGTATTGTTTGAAAACTATAAATACAACAGTAGGTATGCAAAATTTGACATTTTTAGCCTAATTTGACTGTTTATTATAATGTACCCAGTTATGTATAGTTGTCCTATCTGAGGGATAACTTTAATATACCAAAGAATATTTAGTTGTATTCTTTTTTAATAATACCAAAACCTAAAAGGTTTGTTAATAAATAAAGTGTATCAGCAAAATCACAGAAAATGCTCTATGGCTACTTTATAGAAGGCAATATTTGATAATTCGAATAGTTAACTGTATTAATTCAAGTTTTAATCTAGTTGTTTTACCATAATGGAATTTTTATTATCTTTGGCTTTTTAAACAATGAATGCAATTAATTCAGTTTTCAATCTAGTTGTTTTAACATCTTGGAATTGCCATAATATTTTTTTCATCTGAAACAATGAAGGTAACTGTACATAACAATGTGCTTTATTATAACATATATACCTTACAATGAAAATATCTAACAAGCTTTACTACTTGAAAATGTTACAAGTGTCTTAAGATACATGCAATCTGACATGAATTCCCATTGATAGTAGCTAAACTTTTTCTAACTTAGGTTGATAAAAAATTCTTTATAAAGTTATTACTTTGAAGTAGTAAATTGACATTACTTTAGAATATAGCTATATAACGGTAGGTGAGACTTTGCAGATTACTAGTCAAGGAGTTTTTGCAGATTACTAGTCTTTCTGTAGCTAAGGATGGATTAATAGTTTCTTTCAAAAAAGGGATTACATATTGGCCTTTCTAATATAATTTTTGTCATCTTAAACAATGATGGTAACTGTACATATCAATGTGCTTTGTTACAATGTATATACCTTACAATGAAAATATTTAGTAAGCTTTACTACTTGAAATGTTATAAGTGTCTTAAGATACATGTAATTTGACATGAATTCCCATTGATAGTAGCTAAACTTTTTCTAGCTTAGGTTGATAAAACATTCTTTATAAAGTTATTATTTTGAAATAGTAAATTGACATTATTTTAGAACATAGCTATATAACATTGGGTGAAACTTTGCAGATTACTAGTCAACGGGACTTTGCAGATCACAAGTCTTTTGCAGGATGGATTAATAGTTTTTTTTTGTTTTTTTTTAAAAAAAAGAATTAATTAAAATTGCTGTTAGATTTAATTTAACATTAGCTGATAAAGTAGTCTAATGCAGTTTTATTATTTATTTACCTTATCAGGTTAATTTATCATTATGTTGATAAAATAGTCTGTCGTAGTCTTATTAGTTTGGATAAAATAGTCTATATTAGTCTTATCTTTTTTGAATAATATAATCTTCACTGGTTTTTTTCTTTTGTGTATGCAAAAGTGCTAATGTTAATGTTGTAACTTTTAAATTTATTTTGCATCTAGTTGTTAAGGCATTGGAATTGTTTATTACATGTAAGTATTGGCTAAGCCTTAATTCTTTATACTCTGATCAAATATCATATGACCCAAATAGAAAAATCAATTGATTGAAACTCGGCACCTAACTCTGTTGATTGTAAAAGTTAGTGGTATCAAGGAATTGTGTTTCTTTTGTCATGTTTTTATTGACATACATGTGCACTCCTAATTTTTTACACAATTTATTTACAGTGACATTATTACTATGTATTCATATGTTAACACTTACAAGTGATTTTGAAGAGTATTTGCTTATCCACCTTAAATACAAAGTGGCCTTTTTGTATAATTTATGTTTAGCATTCATTGATGATTCTGTATTGCTTCTCAGAGAGTCCCAGGATATTTTTAATGTCAGCTGGTGAAGAACTTGTAGTATTATCAGCGAATTGTCAGATGAGATGTAATTGATTATTTAAGTAACACTAAAGTGGGCATTTATGTTTGCAAGATACCCATTGGACATCAAAAGATGAAAACACTGTAAGGTCAATGTGGAAAGGAGAATGTATTTTAAATGGTGAATCCTCGAATTCACAAGGTGTTGCAGTTTTGCTAAGCACTAATTTTGAATACAACATAATGTCAGTTTCTAAAGATGTTGATGGCAATATGATAGTACTTGACCTAAATATTGGAGATATATCTATAAAACTGCTAAACATATATGCTCCAAATAAAGACTCACCAGAATCTTTTAATCATATTAGATATATTATTGAATCAATATCCAAACTTATATACTTTTATGTGGGGATTTGAACCTTGTACTTGACCCTTTACTAGACTTTGACCATTATAAGCATATCAATAATCCTAAATCCAGATACCTTCTCTTAGAAATCATGAATAGTTTTAATTTAAGGGACACTTTCCGTTTATTTCACCCTTTGGTGAGGAGATACACTTGGAGAAGGAAAAATCCAGTCCGTCAGGCCAGATTAGACTATTTTTTAGTATCACATACCATGTGTGATATCATAACAAGTTGTTGTATCAATCCTAGTTATAGAAGTGACCACTCAAGTATACAAATTAAAATACTACTTAACAAATTTGAGCGAGGAAAGGGACTCTGGAAATTTAACTGTAGTCTCTTGAAAGAGCAGGAATATATCGATTTAGTTAATTCTATAATTCAGGAAGAAAAATATAAATATGCTCTCCCAGTATACAACTTAAGATACTTGGACATAGCTCCCGATGTCGATGTTAGTTTTACTGTCAATGATGGACAATTTTTGGAATTGCTATTATTACGAATAAGGGGTGAAACAATTAAGTTTGCATCTTACCGTAAAAAGGAAGCGAATAAACATGAAAATAGACTGAAATATGAGATCAAATTTCTTGAAAATATTGGCAATTTGGCCTTAGCAGAAATTATAGATATCAAAAAATTAGAATTAGAAAATATTAGACAAAAATCTACAATTGGTAGTGCTATTCGTGCCAGAACTCAATGGCGTAATGAAGGTGAAAAACCCTCCAAGTTTTTCTGCTCATTGAAAAAGTATAACTATACTGAAAAAACAATAAAAAGTATCCAACTACAAGATGGTCAAAGCATTACTGACCAGAAAAAAATACTGGAACAGATTAAAAATTTCTATTCATCACTTTTTTCTGAAAAAAAAACACAAGATCAAAATTTAGATACTTTATTTAAAAAAAAATATGTAAGAAAACTGTCCTTATCTGAATCAAAAATTCTAGAAGGGGAGTTAACGCTTGATGAAATTAGCCTAGCTTTAAAGCAGATGAAAAATAATAAATGTCCTGGGGTAGATGGCTTTCCAGCTGAGTTTTTTAAAATATTTTGGGGACGTATTAAATATTTTGTTCTTAGAGGATTAAATTATGCATATAATACTGGTGAAATGACAGTTTCATTAAGAACTTGCATCATAAGCTGTCTCTCTAAAGGAAATAAGCCCCGTGAATTTTTGAAGAATTGGAGACCAATCTCTTTACTATCAGTCTTATACAAAATAGCCTCTTCAGCAATTGCAAACCGTTTGAAAAAAGTACTCGACATCTTAATATCTAAATCACAAACTGGTTTTATAAGTGGGAGGTTCATTGGGGAGAATACAAGACTTGTCTATGATATCATGCATTGTGTAGAGAAAAACAATTCACAAGGTCTCCTAATGCTTGTTGATTTTCAAAAGGCATTTGACTCTGTTTCATGGAACTTCTTGTCAAATGTGCTCAGCTTTTATAAATTTGGGACTAGTTTTTGTATTTTGTTTATTTGGGGTTTTACGTCACTTTCAACACTGTACAGGTCATATCACGACGGGTAGTTGGAAGGGCAGAGGAAACCAGTACATAGAGTTCGCTAGGGTTGTGTACTGTAAACTGCCGACCAACGGCAAGCAACTACCAGCTTTCCCACTTACGGCCATGACGGGGATCGAACCCCGGCCGCAGAGGTGGGAGGCGAGAGTGTTACCACTCTGCCACCGTGGCCCCTGACTAGTTTTTGTAAATGGATTAGTGTTTTCAACAAAAATATCAAGGGATCTGTGATACAATCAGGATTTCTGTCAAGGCCATTTAACATAGAGAGGGGATGCAGACAAGGTGACCCCATAGCTGCTTATGTGTTCTTACTATGTGCGCAAATTCTTCTTCTCATGGTTGATAATAACAACAGTATTGCTGGAATTTCGATAAAGAAGCACAGTTATAAAATCACACAGTTCGCTGATGATACTACAATATTTCTGGATGGAAGTAGGGACTCTCTAATTGCAACACTAAACATGTTAGAAATATTTGGCTCTCTATCTGGACTCAAAGTGAATACAGATAAAACCAAAATAATATGGTTGGGGAAAAAAACATTCTCATGATATGTATGAAACCCCACAGAAGCTAGACTGGGGTACAACTGAATTTAACTTGTTGGGGTTACAATTTTCGGTTGATCTGAATAAAATACCTGCAATGAATTACTGTTTGATACTTAATAAAATAGAAAAAATTCTGATCAGGTGGAGAAGAAGGAATTTGACACCAGTTGGGAAAATTACAGTTCTTAAAACATTTGTTTTAAGCAGTTTAAATCATGTATTTGCTTCTCTTTCTTCTCCAGATAAACAAACAATTAGCAGTTTAAATAAATTAATGTATTCCTTTCTATGGGATAATAAACCTAGTAAGATTAGTCGCGATCAAATTACAAATGATTTTTTCAATGGAGGACTAAAAATGATAGATTTGGACAATTTTGTTAGGGCTCAGAAGCTTGCTTGGGTGAAACGTTTGATTCTATTTCCCGATTCTCCATGGAGTAAATTATTTTCATCCACAGTAAGCCCAGATAAATTCTATTTGATGGGATCTTTGTGGTCTAAAATTTTGGCAAATACCATGTCAAACCCATTTTGGAAAGAAGTTTTGATGGGTTGGGGTGAATTCCTTGACAAAAAAACACTTAGTCCCACTGAAGCCTTATCAAGTCCTATGTGGTACAACTCAGGGATATCCACTGAACCACTATTCTTTTCACATTGGTATAATGCAGGGATATGTGTCCCACTGGGCATAATGCAAAATGGAAGTTTGATGGAGCTAGCTGATATTCAATGCCATTATAACTTAAAAAGCAATTTTTTAGAATACCTTCGAATTCAAAGATGTTTGAAACAATTTTTTGGTAAATGCGATATACATAATTTTTCGATTGACAGACCAATTTTTCCTCCATATTTGAAAACACTGCTTAATAATAATAAAGGAAGTCGGTATTTTTATGAAATTTAAAAGATCAATATCAGTAAAAAAGATTGGAACATGATTTATAAGATCTGTTTTAAAACCTTAAAACAAAATGACTTTATTTGGTTCCAATACAGAATTATCCAAAGAATTTTAGGTACAAGGGCTTATCTTAATCAAATTTGTATAAGTAATACCTCTACCTGTGTGTTTTGTGAAACATCTGTAGAGACTATATACCACATTTTTACTTCCTGTCCAGTGGTCATACAATTCTGGAATAACTTAAAATTGTGGCTCCAACAGTTCTTCAACATGTACCTAGATCTTAATCCAAAGATTAATATCTTTGGTATACTTGAAAAGGAAGTAGACTTTTTCCCCAAAAATATTATTATTATTGTTGCAAAAAAGTACATATTTACATGTTCTAGAAATTCAAAAATACTTGATCTATTTGGTTTTCAAAATTTTCTAAGAAGTGTATACATTGATCAAGAATATATAGCCAAAACCAATAACCAGTTAGAACAGTTTGTAGCAACTTGGTCAATATTTGAGAGAATAAAAGGGAGCTGAAAATATCAAAGTGCCTTGTAGTTAAATTGAAAATTAACAATGTACTTTATACACTTGTAGTTTATGAATCAATGGTTATTCAAAGTTAGTTTCACGTTACTGTATTTTGAGAAATGCTTTTTTTTTCTATTTTGTGTGCACATGTGTATTTGTTTTTCTCTTGTATATGAATAAAAAAAAATGTTTAAACAATATTGCTTCTCAAATGTTTTTAAAACATTCTGTTAAAGACGTTTCTTAAACCTATATTTTTAAACCTTCCCCTTCAAACATGTTCAAACAAAAACGGCGGTGAGCAATAATAGGGGGTTTTAGAGGACTTTGTCAAACATTGCCTCACATATAATCCCTAAAAGTAAGAATTAAATGCAAGCACAATTTCTGAGCCACTGTCTTGCAACTTTAGACATAAAAATAATATTTTCAATAGTAAGCAACCATACAAAGATATTGAATTTGGCCTTTTACCCCATTATTATTCAGACATTATTATGTTCATTTATCTAATCTAATCTAATGTGGACTTTTATAGCACTTAATCTCCATCACTGATGGAATCTAAGGCACAACTGAAGATAAAGCAAGGCGGTTAACATTAATCCGATGACATAGCCAGCTCATGCAAAGGAGACACAGGGTGACAGGAGAGGCTATGGGGGATATGCTTTTGCAAACAGGTAAGTTTAAGCTTCTTTCTGAAGGACTCAACTGATGCTGCACTACACTCATCATGAGGGAGTTCATTCCAGATCTTAGGAGCATCAAAGACAAAGCTGTGATCAAAATGTTTGACTGACTTGAAGATTGGTGAGCGGAAAGGAGGAACAGTAAGGTAATGATGATCTGGGTGACTATGCCTGGTACTATAGGAACAACTGCTGAGTGACACGAATGGTTGAAAATAGGAAGGAGAACCACTTTATAAAAATTTATACATTAGTGTTGCAGTTTTGAACATACATCTGTACTTAACGGGCAGCCAGTGGAGTTGCTTAAGAATGGGTGTAACATTAGCATACTTTCTATGATTTGTAACAATCCGAGCAAGAGTATTCTGAATTCTTTGCAATTTATGCTGATTGAAACATGACAAACCCCTAAACAGAGAGCTGCTTTAGTCTAGACGACTACTATCCAAGGCATTTACAGCAAGGACTGCCACTTCTTGAGTAAGATACTGTCTAATTCTACAAAGGTCGCGCATCTGAAGAAAGCACGCTTTGCAAGTCCTCTTGACATGTTCACAGAAGGACAATTCTGCATCAAACCACACACCTAGATTTCTGACTGAATCAACTGGATGAAGGAGGCTACCAAGAATACTAACAGGAAAACGGGAGGAAATCTTCTGACGCTGAGCCTTAGAGCCAAAGACAATAACTTCAGTTTTTTCTGGGTTGAGCTTCAGTTTACTAAGAGACACCCATCGTTGCACATCATGAAGGCAGGCATTTAGCTTGGCAAGAGCAGTAGAGGCATTCTTATGGGAGAGATGGATGTATAGCTGTGTGTCCTCCACATAGAAGTGGAATTTAATATGTAGATGAAGGCGGATGATTTTGCTAAGTGGTGTAGTGTAAAGTGACAACAGCAATGGACCCAGAACAGAACCTTGGGGAATGCCGTAGATGAGCTTGCTTAATTCAGATAGTGTGGAGCCTATCTTGATGGTCTGGCATCGATCACTCAAGTTGGAAGCAAACCACTTTAGAACAGTTCCACCAAGACTAAACCAGGATTTCAGCTAACCGAGGAGAATATTATGATCTATGGTGTCAAACGCGGCTGATAAATCAAGAAGAACTAGAGCCATAGGTTCGCCGCATGCCAGAGAGAGATGGACCTCATTTTTTATTGACAATAAAGCTGCTTCAGTGGAGTGTCCTGGCTTATAAGCTGACTGATGCGTATTGTCCAGTTTGTTATTATTGATGTGTGACGTAAGTTGCTCAGCAACAACTTGCTCCACCAACTTTGACCAGAAACAAAGACCAGACACAGGGCGATAGTTCTTAAGGTCATTTCTGGGCAGAGAAGCCTTTTTAATGAGGGTGGTGACGACCGCTCTTTTGAAAGCACTTTTGAAGAACCATCAATGAGAGAGTAATTTACCAACTTGGTAATAGGAAGGAATATGTCAAGACAATCCTTGAGGAGGAATGTTGGTATGGGGTCCAATGGTCAAGATTTAGTAGGAGACTCATTGATGCACTTACTGACCTAGTCTTCAGTTACAGGCTTAAAGGTATTGAAAGCAGGGGGCACTGATCCAGGTACATCATTGAATGAACCAGAAGTAGGGAAAGTGTCTCTGATTTTGCTGATTTTATTGGTTAAGAAAGAAGCAAACATATCCACAAGGCTTTTTTCTGAGGAATGAGCTGGCAGAACAGTTTCAGAGGTGTGATGCAATACCTTCCTCAGTGACTGCCAGAGCTTCTTGGGGTCATCACTATTCGCAGTAATAAGATTGGTATAGTAGGAACCCTTGTCTTTATTGGCCAGTTGATTGCACCAGGTACTTTGTTTGCGGAGCCTTGACCTGTTCAACTGTGTCTTGTGTTTCCTCGACATTCGTTCAAATTGCCGCCTTAGAGAGCGAGCCATGCGATATGAATCAGACAGCCACTCATCTGACTGCCGTTTTGTCATGCGTGAGATGATAGGAGCATGCTTCTCAAGTACTTGGTTACTCCAACCATATACCGATCATACAATTCTGCCTCAGTTCCTCCAGGGGACAGTACAAATGGTATATTACTCAGGTTATTGCAGAACTGGTCGATATCAATTCTATGATACCTACGATAAGAGACCATTTTTTCAATGCAGGTTGTTGGGTGGGAGAAGTCGAGTTGACATCGTATAGCAGCATGGTCTGAGATAAAGTCTCCAACATGAACATTTCAGACAAAATTAGAGTCACAACGAGATATCAAAATGTCCAGAGTGTGACCCAGTATGTGAGTTGGGCCACTGACACATTGACTCAAACTGCAGCACTGAAGGATGTCGTTAAACCTAGACCTATCACCACACTCAACATCCAGATGAACATTCATGTCACCACAAATGATAAAATTGGAACCAATCGAAGGCAGAAAGCCAGAAAGAGCCAGAAAATCTTCCAGAAATTGAGTAGTACAAGAACTGGGTGGACGATACACACAAGCAGCAACAAAGCTATTGTAGTCAGACCTGAAAGATAGTACAATGATTTCAAATGATCTAAAAACTGGTGAAGAGACAATACTTGGAGAGAAGGATTTTCTACACAGAAAGCCAACACCACCACCCAATCCAGTACACGTAAGTTTTTGGATTAAGTTATAATTTAATGATGTTAGGGAGTTTAGGAGACCATCAGTGTCAGTTGGTCTGATATGAGTCTCAAACAGGCCCAGGATATCCAAGTCACTGCATTGTATAAGGTCATGCGGGAGAGAGCCTATATTGCGAATGGATCTACAGTTGACGAATCCAAAATTGGTTGGGCCAGGGTTTACAGCAACATCGCCACACAATAAGAGATGTAGGAGTAAGTTTTTTAGTTTCAGTTGTGGAGGAACCTGTTTTGAGTTTCCGAGGTAGCAATATTTACAGAACACAACAGGGAGCCGAAAAATAGGTGGGATACTTCTGTTAACTTTTACACAATTCTGACCTTTGTCAGCATTAAACCAGTGCCAGGAGAAACCAACACATAGAAAACATATCAATGGATTTGCTTTTACAACTAACATGGCCAAGAACACACTACTACTGGATCACACTACAAGGACTGTCCAAAAATAAACTATAACAAGAAACAGAAATGGGAAAAGGTCACAAAAGCCCGTGGGTTAACAAACCATGAAAGCAGAGAGACCCATGTTTTACAATCAGTCAAAGCAAGAGTTTATAACGTTTTTCTAACATTTATCATTAAACATTTAATAAACGTTATACATAAATGCTTTAAAAACATTCTTTTACAAATTGTTTTCGTACCCATCATTTTTTAACCTTTGCCAAACGTTTCCTTTCAAATGTTTGCAAAACCCAAAAATGTTTACTGGGAAAGTAGTGTCCATCCTAAAAAACCTTTCCCTTCAAGGTCAAACTTCCTCTCACCAGAATCCCACAAGTCAAAAGCGGTTATGCAAACTGCTACCAAGATCAAATTCCTGCAGGAGGCTTTGCATTACTTTTTGGAAAAACAGCCCATAGAAATGGTCAAGGTTCAATCCTATCTGGCCTTTTGCAATCGCCTATTATTAGTTCCCAAACCGAACAAGATGTGGGGCCCAATCTTAGACCTCAGTTCTCTAAACAAGTTCCTGAAGGTCCAAACCTTCAAAATGGAAGTATATAAGGCTTTTGCTACAAACAGGAGAATGGGTCTCCTCTCTAGATTTCAGTGACATTTTCATATTCCCATAAGCCAAAACTCTCGAAAGTACCTGCGATTTCACTGTAAAACTTAGACTTTTTAATTCACAGCTCTGCCTTTCGGCCTCTCCAGGGCTCCCATGGAGTTCACCATTGCAGTACAAAAGGTGAAACTTATGGCCCAAAGTCATCACATCCGGATTCATCAATACAACTGGCTCATCCAGGCAAAGGATGAGAAAACGTGTCACCAACGTACCCAGTTCCTTCTGGCCTTTTGCCAGGACCTGGGCTGGACTGTAAACCTACAAAAGTCAGACCTATTACCTCAGCAAGTCTTTGTAGACTATCAGTACAATCTCAAGCAAGGACTTGTCAAGCCTGCCCCAGAGATGTGGGAGACCGTGAACTCAAAGATACTAACTATTGCAAAGCAAACACAGTGCATGTGGAGGCAGTTCATGTCCTAATAGGCCTTTTCATTACCATCACGAAAAACAAGTTCCCTCAGGACTTTTGCACATGAGGCCAATTCAGTAACATCTAAAACCAAACTGGCACTTCCTAGAGTCCTTATAAAAGTTTATTACCATTCCAAAGTCCCTTCACAGACACATGCAGTGGTTGCTACAAAAAGACGTCCTAGTAGGCCAACCATTACATCCTCTTCAACATGTACGGCAAATCTGTACTGACACATGAAATAAAGGATGGGGCACTCATCTAGACCACCTTTGCAGGGACCACACTGTTCTCATAGCCAAAGACAAGCCTACTGTTGTTGCCTACATAAACAAGGAAAGGGGTATGAAATCAGGCTCTCTTTGTGCCCTTCTTTGGAGACTCCTGTCATGGTGCAACCTGAGGATAATTGTCCCACAGACCTGCCATATTACGGGCAGGTTGAATGTGATAGCGGATAAATTATCCAGTCACAACCAAGTTATCCAGACAGAATGGTCTCTCCACCAGGGGATCTTCAACCAGATCTGCCAGAGGTGGCACACACCCCAGATATATCTGTTTGCCACCAGGTTCAACAAGAAATTACCCCTGTTCATGTCCCCAGTCCCAGACAATAAAGCCTGGGTAGTCACTCTGAGCCTATCATGGGAGGGCATGGATGGATATGTCTTTCCTGAAACTCCCCTGATAACAAATGACATAACCAAGATCCTCATCCACGATTGCCACAGGATAATAGTCATAACTCTGGGCTGGCCCAACATGTCGTGGTTTTGGGATCTTGTGAGTCAACCCAGATTCCCCTTTGCCTTCCTTGCCAACCCAATCTCCTAACTCAACCATTCAACAGGAGCCTGCACGGAGACCTTCCCAATCTTAATCTCCATGCTTGGCTCTTAGAGCTTTGAACATCAGAGTCCAAGGTTTCTCTGGTCAACTAGCAGAACAAATTGAGGCTCCACAGAGACACTCAACCAGAGCAGTCTACGAGGTGAAGTGACCCTCTTTTGTTTGAGGGTGTGAATCGAATCAGGGGCACTTCAAAGTGCCATCTATAACTGAATAGCTGATTTCCTCTACCTGTTCCAGGAAAAGAAACTTCAGCCTTCCATTAGGGTTGAATACATCACTGTCATAGCTGACAGGGTGGGCTATTCCTCAGTTGAAATAATTAAGGAAGATAACCTTACTGGACTACTACAGTTTCCACAGGGAATTGATTAAGGCACCATTCGAATCACTTAAGAAGGCCTCCCTTAAACACCTTACCTTCAACTGCCAATAGGAATATTAGAAATGGAGGACTAGTCTCAAGTCTCCTTTTACCCCTCCCCCAGTTTTCTTTCTGAGAACCAACTGGCTCGTGGGGGTCCTGATTGTGTGGCTCTAGTGGTTATCCCTGCTCTGGCCCCCACCTTGGACAAATCTCAAGGAAGATAGGTCCCCCTGTCCAGTCAAAGCACTCCGCTATCAGCTGAACAGAATCAAAGACCTCAGAGACAACAACAGCAAGTTTTTGTCTCATTCTCATCAGGTGAATGCCCACGATATTTGGGCCTTTGCTGCTTTCAAAGCCTTCCAGGGAGGAGTTTCCTCAGAGTAAAAACCATCAACACCTTCAAGCGAGACTCCCTGAAGGATGTTGCCCGGGCTAATTCTGACCTTTACCATTTGGGTCCCATTGTGGCAGTCCTATAAATTTGTCAATAGCTGCTAGCACTATGAGATTTCTTCCTCATCCTGATCTATCTTTTATATAATATATATTTAAGAACTATTTACTCTACAGAACTTCTCCACCTTGCTTCACTCTGGGAATCCCAAGGGACTGAACTCTTTCTCCCCTCTCTCCTCCTCAGGGGAGAAAAAACTGGGCGGGTCCCTGGTCCGGTATGGTAAACTGGTTAAACAGTTGGACCCAGACTTAATGTGAGGGTCTTTTCTGACTAAATTACTAATAGAGTTGTATCTTTTCCCTCCAGTAAACTACCCACCAGCCTTTTGGTAGTTATTCTGGCATTAGTCTGCTGGGTAAGATATATTAATGCAATAAAATAGAAAATTTGATAAGTAAATAGAATTTTTATAAGCTAATATTTTACCTAACAGACGAGAAAGTCCCACCCTCCAACCCCGCAAATCTGCCTTACTGGGGTCACAAAGGTCAAGTTTTCAGACAAAAAAGAGAAAGTAATGTCACTAGCCAACTGACGAGTAACGGAGACACTAGGCTTCCTGGTGAGTGGGGGCTGCTCCATGGCCGGTTCCACTGGAGACAACTCAGGACGTCTTTTTCTGGCACCGGGCCAATGGCATTACTCCGTTTGGTAAGATATTAACTTTAAAAAATTTAATTAGCTTATTAAATTTTCTAATATGCATGTTCCCACCTTCAAAATGGACACTGCAGAAGTCATTCGGGCTTTAGACAGGCGAGTGGATGGCTTCTGTAGATCTCACCAGAATTTATTTCCATGTACCGAAAGTTTCAAAAATACCTATATTTTCATGTGCAGGGTCAGGCCTACCAGTTCAGAGCCGTACCTTTGGGATTGCGACTGCTCATTTGGGGTTTGCTTGGGTGGTGAAAGAGGTCCAACTCATAGCTGTTTTGCAAGAGGTTCATATCCATCCGGATGATTGCCTGGTGAGAGCCAAAGATCAAGAGTCCTGCTTTTGAGATGTTCAAAAACTGTTCACTTTGGTCCAAAATTTGAGGTGGATGGTCAATTTTTAAAAAATCAGAGCTCAAACAAACTCAGGATATCAAGTTTCTGGGTTATCACTTCAAACTTCGAGAGGGTTTAATCTATGCAAACCAAAAGAAAATAGACAAACTCTGGCAGTTTCCATTTTGCAGGGTCAGACTTCTACTCCAAGGCAGCTCATGTCTCTAATTGGGGGATCATGGCTTCCACGGAGAAGACAGTTCTTTTCGGTCCATATAAAACCATTTCAGTGGTTCCTGAAGACCTGAAGAAGATTGGCACTTCCCAAATCCTTGGCTCAATATGTTGATGTTCACGGATGTATCAGAGAAGGGATATATCTAGCTCTAAAACATTTTTAAAAACAATTGAAGCAAAAACTCTTGTTAGTTTTTTCAGACAACTCAACTGTGGTCTGTTATCTTAACAACTAAGGAGGCACTCATTCCTTCCAAATGTGGATCTTGGTATAGAGAGTTGTGGCATGGGCCAATGCCAGGGAGATCCAGATTGGAGCGAGGCATATTCCAGGGAATCTCAATGTAATAGCAGATTCCCTATCCAGGAGGGACAAGGCGATTCAGACAGAATGGTCTCTATACCCTCTGGGTTTTCATGAAATCTGTCAAATTTGGCACAAGCCAATGGTGGATTTGTTTGCCACCATCTTGAATGTCAAACTTCCAACTTACGTAGCTCCCATCCCAGGCGACAAGGCCTGGCAGATGGATGCATTGAACATTTCCTGGGAGGCTCTGGACGCCTATGCCTTTTGTCCATTGGCCATCGTGACCCACTTAGTTCCGAAAACAGTCACCTACAGGTGCAGGGTCATTGTGATAGCACCAGGGTGGCTGGGGATGCCTTGGTTTGGGGGTCTGGTGGAACTTTGGACTGAGACTCCACTGAGACTTCCTCAATGGAACAATCTCCTAAAGCAACCCCTCAGTCTTAGATTCCATAAGAATCTGGAGTATCTGGATCTTCATGTGTGGTGCCTGGACTCCTACAAGAAGGTCCAGGAGTATTCTCTGTTCAGGTAGTATATAGAATTAAGGCACCTCAGACAGAATCCTCAATACGATTGTATGATTCAAGATGGGCCATATTTCAAAAGTGGGCCCAGGAGAATCAGGTGGACTTCACCAAACCTTCTTTATTCCTCAAGTAGCTGAATTTTTAATCATCTCTTAAAATCCAGACCTATTGCTTGAAACAGGACTTTGGTAGCAGATGGGCTAAGTTCCTCAGGTCAAATGATTTCTCAAAGCCTTGATTTGAATCGTTTGATTGCAAGTTTTCACTGAGATAGACCTTCAGCTAATAGGGCTATTCCAAATTGGGCTTTGTCTTTAGTCTAGCTCGTCCTCACTCGGGCTCCTTTTGAGCCTATGGCAAAAGATGATCTTACAATTTTGACATTTAAGACAGTCTTCTTATTGGCTTTGGCTTCTGGCAAGAGGTGAAGCAAAATACATGCTTGGACTTTTGACGCTTTGAGTAGAAAGAGGGATTGGTCAGAAGTTACTTTTTCACCTTTATCTGCGTTCATAGTCAAAAATTAGTTGGCTTGTAAGGGTCCTTTGATTATTCAACCTGTAGTTATTCCGGCTTTGAAACCTACATTGGATCCATCTTTGGTGCAAGATAAGTCCTTTTGTCCAGTTAGGGCATTGAAATGTTATCTTGATAAGAAAAAGATCTCAGGAAGGGAAAGAAATTACTTTTTATGGCTATTAAGGAGGGCCTATCAAAAGTCTCTTCAGGAGGTTCAAAATGTTTCCCAAGTCAACGAACATGACGTTAGAGCTTTGGACACATTTTTTTTGGCTTTTAAGGGAAGAGTTTCTTTGGATGAGAGTATGGTTTCTTGTTTTTGGCAAAGCCATTCAACCTTCACAAATTTTTACTTGAAAGATTTGTGCTGGCATAATGGTGATGTTATAAAGATTGGGGCTGTGGTTGCAGCTCAACGTGTTGTGATTTTTTTCAAGTAATGTCATTGCTATACTGTCATTTTTTGTTATACTTGTATTTTTGGTAATTTCTCACGCCTCTATTTGAATTACGTTCTTATATTTGGCTTTTTATATGTTTCAGGTGTGGTCTGATGTTTGTGTACAGCTGTAGATACTGTCTGTTGCTGTTTGTTCAATGGCGAAGGATTGGTTTATGGTGGAGGTGTTGAACAGTATCATTGCACAGAGTTTGATAACTTTTCCGTCCTTTTTTACTGGGCCTTTAAATTCTAGTACTGCACACCTTCCATGAAGGCTGCCTTCAGCTATGGTCAAGAAATGGTAAGTGTATTTTTTTCGCAATAAAATTGAAAAATTTTGTTGTAATTTTATTTTTTGTCAAAACCTAGGATTTGATATGTGGTAGACCCACAGATGTACTAAAGAATCAAAGTACGCAAGGTGTTTGGGTTAGGTCTGTGGTGTATTTATTTATTTATTTGGGGTTTTACGTCACTTTCAACACTGTACCGGTCATATCACGACGGGTAGTTGGAAGGGCAGAGGAAACCAGTACATACAGTTTGTTAGGGTTGTTTACTGTAAACTGCCACCCAACAGCAAGCAACTACCAGCTTTCCCACATGAGGTCGTGCCATGAACCGAACCCCGGCCTCAGAGGTGGGAGGCAAGAGTGTTACCACTCTGCCACCGTGGCCCCCGGTCTGTGGTGTAATCACAAATTTTACAAATTCACAAAAAATGTTGCTAAGGCAACAATTGGTTAACATACATGACCAAAAGGTTATTATCTCTGCCTCCTTTTGGGCTAAAAATACAGTGTATTAAAATTTACTGAAAATGCAGGAAGTGGTGTGATCTGCAGGTCACACATAATTTTATTCCTGCAGCCTCGACATGAGTCCATATTTTTGCAAATTACTGTAATTGTCAGAAAGCCAGTGAATATTACCGTTTGCTCTGCCCTTGTATTCTTCCCTCAGAAATAACGTCCAGCTGGCTTTTCAGTTGCACGGGCTCATAATTGTGGCGAGTTTCTCTTTTAACCTGTAGATAGATTAACAAATACTGTGGTTTATTGTTTCAATGTTGAACACAAGTCAGTTGACATTATGGCATCACTCTGCTGTGTCCAGGTGAACAACGTCTCCTCCAAAATCTACAAGGCCCAGAGACATGCTGGCTTTTTTTAAGATACCTTATTTATCAAGGATGAAAAGTTGTTCTTGGTATGCAGATTTGTTTGTTTGTCAATTCCCCAGACCCATTACAAGTGAGGTACCCCCACATAAAGGGTGAAAATTTCAACACTTTATCACACTTTTCTCATTGACTATTGCAGGGATTTCTCTCTTATCTTGCACCTATGTACTAGGTCAAATGTGGATTGCCTTGTGTGAGTATCAGGGTTGGATCTTTCTTAATTTATTTTTTTGAATTTTTGAAATAATTCTAAGTGCATTTAATGCATGAACTTATAACTTGAAAAGTATTGCATTTAGAGCATTTTGTTGAATATGTTTTTCACATACTCTTGTGTCATCTATAACATAGTAAAGTTTCAGACCTGTAGCTCATTTCATAAGTAAGCATACCTGAAAGGGCACTCATTTGTTTTTGCTTCAGTTTCCTCACTGCCGCATTATGGTATCCCTTGAATATCTCCCTTATTATTGGAAGCTTTCTAACCATATTTGGCAGTTATATACCTTAGGCGTGGGAAAATTTTTCCACATGCTTAAATTTGGCCTTTGATCTTTATCAAGGTGACATGATAAAAAAAATAGTTTTTTGGGGGTACACCCACCCGTCATCGCCGATCAGCAAAATCTACTGACCGCAGAGGCTTGTAATTTCATATACGCGTTCATACTATCAAAAATGCAAGCTGATTAGATTTTTTGAGCGATCTGATGAAAATTGGTCAATTTATGAGCGAGTTTCTCAACCAGAAAGCTTAAAATTCATGTGAACCCCTCCTATTATCTTCTTAAGTATTGCATTTAGAGCCATAAAATGTATTGGGAGGTAGTAGGAAACCATAAGTGGAGAGTCTAGAAAGCAAGTTAAATTCCCCCCGACCCCCCTATAGGGGTCAAATAGCCGATTTTGACATTTTGCCTTATATCTCCTCCATTACTACTTTGCTGAAGATTGCTGAAGATTTACGAGTATGTAAAACCCAAACAAATTTTGGATACTCTGGGTAGTGAGGACTATTTACTCTAGAAAAAATTAAAGTCTGACAGTGGTCTTGGATTTTTGTGGAAATGGATCAGCTATGAGAGAGTAAAATTTCTAACTTGGAAATTATTGCATTTTGAGAAATTTGCTTAAATATGTTCTTCACCTGCTTATGGTTCAGCTATAATGCAGTGAAAATGTGGACCTTTAGCTCTAAGCATGGCAGAGCAATAGCTACTTTTAGGTTCTCACTATTGATTAAATTAAATTTAATTTGAAATTTGAAAATTATTGCATTTACAATATTTTCTTTAAATATGTTATTCATCTACTTTTGTATCAGCTGTAACATAGTAACATTGAATAGATGAGCAATAGCTACTTTTAGGTTTTCACTGTTGAGTAAATCAGTTGTAACTTGAAAACTATTGCATTCACATTAATTTGTTTATATAAGTTTTTCACCTACTTTTTACACCTTAACTGTTAACTTTGTACTTTACTTCTGAATACCATTTGCATGGCACCTTTTCGAGTCCTTTTATTCTTCACTTCTACTCTGAAACTCAAAGCACAGTCAGCTGACACAGAGGCCAATTTCACGGGCACTGATTGCTTGTTTTTAAGCACTACTTGTATTTTTTCAGTTGTAGTAGCTTATGGTAGATTCTGTTTGGATCAAAAACAAAGATTTGGCATTGTGAATTGATATCTATTCAGTAAGTCTAGAATTGATTTATGTAAGTCTGGAAATAATGTATTTTCTTCAGCGATACAATTTGTACACCATTGTTGGTTTCCATGATCGATAACAGGGCAAGTGATTGATAACTGGGAGCCTGTGTAACATGTTGATGTTATTACCTGTCCAATGGAAACATAATGTGACTGCCTGATGTCAGTGTATGGCCCAGCGTGACCACTCTCTTCCTCAAATAACATGATTTCTGCAAACAACAAAACAAAAGGTTATTCCTTTGATAGAGATATTTACTACCACTTTACAACTATTTCTGAATGTGATATCCTTTTTTTAATTTTATGGGAAATTTAAATCTCAAGAGATATAAATGACAAATGTGTTAAAAACAGGTAGGATTACTTATAACTTGTTTATTAACATGAAGGTATTACTTGTAGCCAAGAATATATTGTAAATACACCTTTCATAAAATGTTAGAAAATTCTTGTCCTAAACATTTTTTTTCTTATTAATTATGTAAAGTTTTCTACAACCACTCCTGAACATACATCCTAGCTGGTTACTGACTGTGGTATCAGTGGCTTGAAATGATTGAAATTCTGGTGACTTATAGACAAATGCTTGTTTGACCAATAGATTTAAAGCAATGTAAACAAGCATCACATTGGAGTGCCTGTGATCACATGTGACCAGTTTTTTTACTGGCTATGACGTCATTGATGATGCAGCTCTGGCGTCAGATCCAGAGAGAGAGAGAGAGAGAGAGGTGTGTATATGTAAAGGTTTTACTAGAGAAGCTCATCAGATGGTAACACACAGACTGAATGTATGGTTGAAAGTATGAAGCAAGAACAGCGTGAATATCTTTCTATTTGTGATAAATGGTTAATTTGCATGCAGCAAGGAAAAGTAAATCTTTTAAAAAATATTTGTTTATAGTATATTTATAACTTTTTTACTGCTTTTGTATACAGAGTGACTTATATGTATATCAAAAAGAGTGGTGTCACGTTTAGTACCTGCTACAATTAATTTAAAAGTAACCCTATAATTAGTTTTCATTTGTTTTTAATTGATGTATCACCAATAAGCTCTTAGACTGCCTTAACAACGTTTTACAAACACTATATCTACAAGGTAGCGCAACATTTTTACAGAAGCAACAACCATCTTTCTCCATTCTATTTTGACACTAAAACAATTAATGGGCGCCACATTTAAAATTTAATCTAATCTAATCTACTGTTTGGTAAGTGCAATATCTTCCCCACAAAGGGGAATTCAGTGCACTAATTAAACAAAATCATTATCATAGGAAAGTCCAGGGGTGTTCAAGGTCAGTAATCCAGGATTGTGGGTGTGACCGGGAGGGAAGAAAAACTAGGTTGGGAAGCTAGAGCTGAAGAGGTGAGTTTTAAGATGTTTCCTAAAAGATGCAACAGAGGGACTATTTCTTACATAGAAAGGGAAAGGGTTCCAAAGGTCAGGGGCATAGTGACTGAAGGAATTAGAAAAGTGTTTAATTGATTTGTGAACTCTGCATATCAAAGGTGGGGGTTTGAAGGAACTTGAGTTTGGGGGTACTTTGCCTTGTGTTTCTGGAAGAGGAGTAGGGGTGGATTAATTCTCTTAATAAAAACTGGTTGACCCTGGTTGAGAATTTTATATGTAATAAGACCGATTTTAAATTGTACCCTGTATCTGACTGGTAGCCAATGGACTTTTTTTTAGTTGAGGGGTAATGTGAGAGAATTTAGAGGAATAGGTGACAACCCTGCAGAGTGAGTTTTGGACTAGCTGCAATCTCCTTAACTCAAAATCAGTGAGGGATAAAAAGAGTGAATTGCAGTAGTCCAGCCTGCTGCTCACCAAAGCATTCGCTAAAATGTCTTGTTGAAATCATCCAATATGTGTTATTAATCTGGCTAGCTGTTTTCACTCATCGTGATGTGGGCATTTAGTATTCATAAAAAAATATTTACCATGAGGCACAACAATTCATTTTGTTGTATGCCAAGCATATGGAAAGGTATAAAATACATATACCATAATGGGTGTGCTACATTAAATTCGTAAGAATGTAAAATGTAGAAACTTGACAAACAAGATTGTCTGTTTTAATAAGGTAGCAATCTGACAATTACAGAATATGCAGAAGGTGACCTCAATTTCAAGTACATCAGAATAATTCACTTTCTGACCTTAAGTCGAAAAATATATCAAAACTACAGGTCATATCACGAAGGGTAGTTCGAAAGGCAGAGGAAACCAGTACATACAGTTCGTCAGGGTTCTGTACTCTAAACTGCCGACCAACGGCAAGCAACTACCAGCTTTCCCACTTGAGGCTGTGCCGGGAACCGAACCCCAACCTCAGAGGTGGGAGGCGAGAGTGTTACCACTCTGCCACAGTGGCCCCTAGAATCTGTTTTGAAGAATCCTCCCACTTTTACAGAATTTAGACCGTATTACCAGCATATATACAACAGAATGCTTAAACCAAAAATGACCTGAACTTACTTCAGTGTGGTCCAGTTAAAAAATTTTTTTTCACCATTTTGTCCAATTGAAAGAGTATTCATATTTTAGTATATTATGGAAGATTTTATCAAATCGTACTCACGTTAATTTAATATATTACCTTTATTCCCTGGGACGGTATGGTTTTTAGCTTTCTTGAAGACATAATCTAGATGTTCTATAAACTGAAATTGAAACAAAAGAAAATCAAATGTATGTGAAGTTTTTGGTGCCTGTGATTCTGGACATCATAGCAAACAGGAAGTAAACATTAAAATTCAAATTGTGATCAGTTAGGTTCCACGATACAATAATAATACTTTTGCAAACAGTATACTGACGGGCTTAGAAGCAATTCAGGGTGCTAAGGTAATTTTAAAAATACTTCCACAAAAAGATTAGTTTAAAGGTGATTTGCAGTGAATGTTAGGCATAAAATTCGTTGCTGCATAATGAAGAGAAAGTTTTTCACATTAAAATACACAGAAAAAAGCATAAGCAAACAATTTGTGCACAAAATGTTTGTGAATTTTTGTCCAAAGCACTAGTTATATATAATATGCCTGTTCCACTGTTGTGAAATTGCCTCCCAACCACCTGATTGTGTATTTATTTATTTATTTGGGGCTTTACATTGCTTTCAATACTGTACAGGACATATCACGAGGGCTAGTTTTGTGGGCCACGTAAGGCCCAGGGTTTGAACCGCCAACCTCAGAGGTGGGAAGAGGCTGTTACCACTGCACCACCATGGCCCCCACCTGATAATGTGCTCCTAAAGCTAGTATTATTGATGTGCTCCTAAAGCTAGTCTTATTGATGTGCTTCTAAAGCTAGTCATAATGATGTGCTCCTAAAGCTAGTCTTATTGATGTGCTTCTAAAGCTGGTCTTATTAATGTGCTTCTAAAGCTAGTCTTATTGATGTGCTCCTAAAGCTAGTCTTATTGATGTGCTCCTAAAGCTAGTCTTATTGATGTGCTTCTAAAGCTAGTCTTATTGATGTGCTCCTAAAGCTGGTCTTATTGATGTGCTCCTAAAGCTGGTCTTATTGATGTGCTCCTAAAGCTAGTCTTATTGGTCCGATATAGGCTAGAAGTGTAATATCGTGGCGATACATGTAACAGATGTTCATTGAAAATATTATGTTTAAAAGACCTTTACAAGTAATTCTTTTTCTGATTTTTTGTCACAAGACTAATATTCAGGGTGCACAGACTTATCATTATTTTTTTTTCTTTTTTTTTGGGGGGGGGGGGGGGCTTCTATGGTGTGTCTTGTTTACTCTTACATAAAATAAAACTGGGAGATCTTTACTCAAGAAAACATTAGTCAAATGAATCCTTGGATTATTGCACAAGAGTGGTTGCGGACTTTTGTTACAAATTCTCACTATGAATCCTAACAGTAAGGAACAGGCTGTAAGACTGTTGTTTTTATTTGTCTGCATGACTTTAGTTTTTTTTCAGTCTGGACAAATTATGTGATTTGTCAGTTCCCCTACCCACATTTATCAACAGGATCACTCAAAGAATTATCTTGAGATTGAAACCAACCAGTTCTTATGATAAATCTTGAGATGGAATAGTGAGATGTGTATTGCAATTACTTTGTTTTAATGTAACATGCAGCAAAGCAAACAAAGTATACATACTTGTCCTTTTCTTCAGAGTAATTCAATATATCTAACCTCTTGAAAGCTTTCACGTGGTTCTCCCTTGAAACCGTCTATGACCTCGACCTTAGCTGGCAGCCATATTGGTATAATGATAGGAGATAAGGTCACTTCCTCTAAAACGGGAAATTTATCAACTGTTTTACTTTCCAATGTTTTCCAATGAAATGAAATCCAACTAATTTTAGGTTTTGATGGCATAAACTAAATTAAAGTTTTCGTATATTGAGGGGCGTTATCTACAAGAATCAATAAAGTGAACTGGTGGCTAAGGTATTGTATTGTTTTTTTTATACTATGTGCAGGAGTCACAGTACTATATGACCCATTCCGACTGCACAAGTACAGGCCAAGCATAAGTGACTGGCATTTCCCTAACTGAAAGACAGTGACTGAGGGATGACCATTTATCAACTTCCCTGAGTTTTTTAACCTGTCACGTGGATAGGTCCAAGTGATAAAGGATCGCCAGTTTATGTGGTCATCTGAGACACCCTACCTCTATGTGGCCGTTATATGGATTGAGTCAAAGTCCTCTGTGTTCCTAGATGAGTGAGTTTCCCACTAGACCACAGTGGGAGATGACATGAAATGACGTGAAATCCTCTAGAAACCCTTATATTCTCCAGACCAATTGCATTACTGGCTTTCCAGGATTACTATTTTTGGTGTCGGAACCAATTTTTTTGAGTACCAAGAAGATGCAACCAGCCATCCCATAAAATGAAGCAAAAGTGATCTTGTTGTAATAGAAAAATTAGTTGTACGATTCTGCCAAACAATCTTCTCTACCTCCAGTGAATGATATGGACTTGGTATTGGAACTATTGTGAGTTCAACTTATTGGGACTCTTATGAGTTGTATTTATTTGGACTCTGGTGAGTTGTATTTATTGGGACTCTTGTGAGTTGTTTTTATTGGGACTTTCATAAGTTGTATTTGTTGGGACTCTTAGGAGTTGTATTTATTGCGACTCTTATGAGTTGTATTTATTGGGACTTTTATGAGTTACATCAATGGATCATGACAGTCTGGAACGGGTCATTAGTGCTGTTTTTCAGCTTATATGACCGATTGTTTAACTTCTAGTCTAATCTAATCTAATCTAATGTGGACTTTTATAGCGCTTAATCTCCATCACTGATGGACTCTAAGGCGCATCTAAACATAAAGCAAGGCAGTTAGCGTTAATCAAGGCACATAGCCTGGTCGTACCAAGGAGACACAGATGTAACGGGGGAGGCTATGGTGGGTAGGCTTTTGCAAACAGGTATGTTTTAAGCTTCTTTCTGAAGGAGGCAACTGATGTTGCACCGCGAACATCTTGAGGGAGGTCATTCCAGATCTTGGAAGCATCAAAGGCAAAACTATGGCCGAAATGTCTGGCTGACTTGAAGACTGATGAATGGAAAGGAGGAACTGTAAGGTATTGACGATCTGGGTGACTATGTCTAGTACTATAGGGACAACTACTAAAAGACAAGAACGGTTCGAAATAAGAAGGAGAACCACTATGCAAAAATTTATACACAAGTGTTGCAGTTTTGAAAATGCAACGGTACCTAACAGGCAACCAGTGGAGTTTCTGTAGAATGGATGTAACATGAGCATACTTTCCATGATTAGTAACAATACGAGCCAGGGTGTTCTTAATACTTTGCAATTTGTACTGATTGAAACCGGACAAACCTCTGAACAGAGAGTTACAATAGTCCAGACGACTACTAACCAAGGCATTTGCAGCAAGGACTGCCACTTCAGGAGTGAGATACTTTCTAATTCTACGGAGGTCACGCATCTAAAGGAAGCACGCTTTGCAAGTCCTCTTGATAGGCTCAGAGAATGAAAAATCTGCATCAAACCACACAACTAGATTTCTAACAGAATCAACCGGATGAAGAAGGCTACCAAGAATGCTAACAGGAAGGTGAGAGGAAATCTTCTGATGTTGAGCCTTGGAACCAAAGACAATAAACTCAGTTTTTTCAGGGTTGAGCTTCAATTTACTGAGAGACATCCACTCTTGGACATCATGAAGGCAGGTATTTAGCTTGGCGAGAGCCGAAGAAGCATTCTTGTGGGAGAGATGGATGTATAACTGAGTATCATCCGCATAAAAATGGAATTTAATATGCGGGTGGAGGCGAATAATTTTACTAAGTGGTGTTGTATAGAGTGAAAACAGTAACGGACCCAGAACAGAACCTTACGGAACTCCATAGATGAGATTGCTTAATTCAGATAGTGTTGAGCCTATCTTAATGGCCTGGCAACAATTTCTTAAGTAGGAAGCAAACCACCTAAGAACTGTTCCACCAAGACCAAACCAGGATTTAAGGTAACCAAGGAGAATATTATGGTCTATAGTGTCAAATGCGGCTGATAAGTCAAGAAGTACTAGAGCTGTGGGTTCACCGCGTGCCAGAGAGAGATGAACCTCGTTTTTTATAGACAATAAAGCAGTTTCTGTGGAATGTCCTGGCTTATATGCTGACTGATGAGGATTGTGCAGTTTGTTTTTATTAATGTGTGACGTTAGCTGCCTAGCAACGACTCGCTCAACCAACTTTGACAGGAAACAAAGACCAGACACTGGGCGATAATTCTTAAGGTCGTCTCTGGGAAGGGAAGCCTTTTTTATGAGGGGGGGGGGGGGGGGTGACAACCGCCTTTTTGAAAGAAGTTGGGAAAGATCCTTCAATGAGAGAATGATTTACCAACTTGGTAATAGAAGAATAGGAGGATATCAAGACAATCCTTAAGGAGGAATGTTGGTATAGGGTCTAGTGAGCAAGATTTAGTGGGGGATTCACTAATACACTTACAGACCTCATCTTCAGTGACAGGCATAAAAGCATTGAAAGCAGGAGGCAACGAATCCGGTGCATCATTGAAAGAGCCAGAAGTAGAGAAGGTGTCAACTTGAAGTATCTCACATGCATTGATCTCTTTTGAGGATTAAAATTTGAGTTTTCCTACCATTTCGGATATGGTAAGTTGTAATAGCCCTGCGAAGTGAAATTATATAGATTTAGCAACCAATTGTGAATGTGGAATTGGGGAGTAAACATCCATATAAATTGTCTTTGTAACTCACTAAACTACAAACCTATGCATACTGTGATTCATAAATGTCCCAGAATGTATGATTTTTGAATGGAATTAAATACTACAGCCATTGTCAACATGCTCTAAATAAATGAAATTGAAATTTAATTTTAAAGTAACAAAACTAACGGCTTTAATTTAATAAGTTTATATATTTCCTATGTTACGTAATGATGATAAAGCACAAACTAGCATTTATCTGTCACTGTGGCATAGAGGGTAATAGCTTTCCGGAAGTCTCAAGTTTCTTTGCAGTTAGGGAAATCTTTCAGTTCAGATAATGAAGTTTCAGTTTATATAATGTACTCATACATGTACTGACTTTGACAGTAGCATACAGCTTATATCTCCTTAAATGTATGAGTGCTTTATGAATACTGAATATCTGTGTGCATGTTTGAAAAATATATCATGCAAATTTGATCCTTAAGCAAGGCTACATTTATATATGTGTTTTTACAGAGCAAGAGTCAGTGATTGACATCACAGAGCCATGTCGCTATCCAGTTGCTGTGAGTTTGGAGAAAGAATACATTCCAGACCAAAATATCTGGGCCACCTCCCAGACCAACCCTGAAAGGGGACCAAAGTATGGTCGCTAAGAGGGTAACACACTCGCCTAGAAACACAGAGGATCTGGGTTTTATCCCAGTGACAGGTAGATACATATTGACTCTGATGTCTACTTAAAATGACATTAGGTACCATCCCAAAAAGTAGGCTAAAGAATTCGAGGGACATTGATAAATGGTCAGCGAGTAGGGAGATGGGGTGTACTTGTGTGTAGTTGGGATGGATTAAATAGCCATTTGATGTCTGTACTAAAGGAAATATTGTGTTGATAAGAAATATACATTACAATACAAAAAAAATATTGCGACTATGAATTACTGATTTCATAATAATTTTATCTCTGAATTTTCAACAACATGTTGACTTACCATCCAAAACTCCATTACCCACTAGGTATCTCTCATCATACTTGTCCACTATTTGGAGGTTATCCATTTCCATGCTAATTTCTTCATCTGCACCATTCCAGAATACAAGTTCTTCATTGTCCTGCATGGATTAACAAGACCATTCTCTTGTAAAAGACATGCCAAAAGTCGCCAATATTCAAAGACATTGCTGACCTTTTGTTGCCATTTTTGAACTTAAACTGAACTTAATGTTTTAAACGTAATGCTTCATTTACAGGTACTTATACTTACAAGTACCTAAAACACAACATCACCACAGGGAAATCAAATAAGATCAGTTTTGTCTTGAAGGAAGGTTGCAAGATGTTTTTGTACTTCAATATCCCATATTATTTACACTCAGATAAAAATTTAAAAGTAGTGTAGACTCTCAGGGGCGTTGGATTAATGGTGTGTGTATTGCCCCACAGGTCAAAAAGTTATCAGTTGCTTTCCAATTATTCCCAGTGCTGAATTTTGACCAACTAGCATGCACCGGTTTCCTCTACCACCTTAACATCTCATCATGACATGATCTATAAAGTGGGTTGAAAGTGATGCTTAAACCCCAAATTAATCCATAAATTCAGCCCCCATCTATCTGCCATGATGTCAGCTGTATAATATGCCCTTAAATGGACACAAGCCCCAAATTTATCAAAACTAGGAAACTCTCCTAGAGCACAAACTTCTGCCAAGGCAGTCTAGTTTCACCACATTGTAATTGCACCCAAATACTGCTGTTTTATTTTTACCCTTATAACTGGATGGCATGACCATGCACTGAGGTTCAAACCCTGGACCTTATGTGGGAAAGTTGGTAGCTGCTTACCAATGGTCGGCAGCTTACAGTACAGAACCTTGACCAACTGTATGTACTGATTTGCTCTACCCACAAAACTACCCTTCGTGATATGACCTGTACAGTGTTGTAAGTGACATAAAATCCCAAATAAATCAAAAGGCATGACCATAAATCAGGCCCGGGGTCAAGTACATGGAACCAAGTACAAGTACTTTAACGAGTAGCAAGTACAAGTACTGGTGTCAAGAACCAAGTACAAGTATTTTGACAAATTGCAAGTACAAGTACTTTTGAACGTAGAGTTAGAATGTAGAGTAGGTTTGAAACACAAATGTTAAAAACATAAATATTCAGTGAAATGTGGACTTTTATCACATTCCAATTTTTTTGGGTCTCAAGAGTACGCTATCCATATTTTTAAAAAAAATTAACCACTTCTTGATCTTGTCAGGCCCTATCTACAATAAAAAATTCCGAAAGATCCATTTGTTAGTTTTGGATAAATTGCAAAACAAAACCTGACAAATGAATGAACGTACACCGTAACCTTCTTTGCAGAAGTAATAAGTGATAAATAAGTAAGTAACTGTTACCTGTTCTAGACCTCTAACTGGTGAAATGAATGTGAATTTGGGGTTGTCTTTGTAATATACACTCTCCAGAATTTTTTCTAATGTTTGGGCTTGAACTGGAACCTTGGCTGAAAAGAAATACTGTTTTATTAGAAATTTTAAGTACCAAAAAAATTTCACTAATTCTTCATTTTTTAAGAAATTAGCTGGACTTAAGTTTCATTAAGGTCGAAGTTTAACTTGATAGATTAAGACATTTGTAATATTTCATTGGGAATTAATTTGCACTCTTTGAGTTCATTATATATTATAGTTAGAATGAATGCGTGGTGAAAATTTTACCTTATACAGTAACATGGTCCATATTTGTAAAAAAAGTGTGGAGTCACATTTAAGACTTAGACTCAACTGACACCAAGTTCTTTTCAAACAATTGCTCACTCCAGACCAAGCTGAGACCAATCTCAAGTGCTTATGATGTGAGAAAACTGTACACAACCATCATGGGTGGAATACTTTTAAAAGATCGGAAGTAGTTTGCGTCTTATTATTATAAACAAGAATTTAGTAGAATTATACGGTGTCACCAGCATTGGTTAAAGACTGAAGCGAATGAAATTTCGAAAGGGCAAAAATTCTGCTGGATAGACAAAAAATAGTTGGCTATTTAACTCCAATCTGTGCAGGGGTTTGGAAAAGCAAAGAACCCATAAACATATTTATAAGTCCAAGTAACAGAAAACTACTGTTTCCAGGTATTGCCAAAAAACTAATCAGCTCCAGTTTGTGTAGTGGTATGGAATGCAAAGAACCCATAAAAATATTTACAAGTCCAAGAAACAGAAAAAAAAGGTGTTGTCTTGGCAACATCTGTATCGTTGAAAAGCTAACCAGCTCCAAATCATGCAGGGGTTTGGAATGGAATGCAAAGAACACCAAAGACGATTTTTAAACCCAAGAAAACATAAAAAAGTGTCAGGTGTTGCTGGAAACTAACCAGTTCCAATATGTGCAGGGCAAAAGAAAGCAAAAACCCATAAAAATATTTATTGATAAGTCCAAGGAACAGAAAAAAAGTATTGTCGTGGCAACACTTGTTGCAAGGTATTGGCAAAAAGCCAATCAACTCCAGTCCGTGCAGCGGTATGGAATGCAAAGAACCCATAAAAATATTTATAAGACCAAGAAGCAGAAAAAGTGTTACCATGGTAACCCATGTTTCCAGGTATTGCTGAAAAGCTCATCATCTCCAGTCCTTGTAGTGGTATGGAATACAAAGAACCCATAAAAATATTGATAAGTCCAAGAAACAGAAAAAAACTGTCGTCATAGCAACACTGGTTGCCAGGTATCATTGAAAAGCTAATCAGCTCCAGTCCATGCAGGGGTTTGGAATGCAAAGAACCATCAAAACGATTTTTAAGCCTGTTGCCAGGTGTTGCCGAAAAACTAATCAGCTCCAATATTTGCAGGTGTATGGAAAACAAAGAACCTATAAAAATATATATAAGTCCAAGAAACAGAAAAAGTGTCATGGCAACACTTCTTGCCAGGTATTACCGAAAAAGTCATCAACTCCAGTCTGTGCAGTGGTATGGAATGCAAAGAACCCATAATAATATTTTAAGTCCAAGAAACAGAGGAAAGTGTTGCCATGGCAACACTTGTTGCCAGGTATCAATGAAAAGCTAATCAGCGCCAATCCATGGAGGGGTTTGAAATGCAAAGAACCCCCCCCCCCCAAAAAAAAAAAAAAAAAGAATTTTAAGAAACATAAAAAAGTGTTGCCATGGCAATACTTGTTACTGGTTACCAAAAACTTGCCAAAAGGCTTAATTACTCTTCTAGTTCCCCTTGCAAGAAATATATCCTTATAAAAACGCTGCAAATTAAAAGTAACAAACAACAAGAAAAGTGTTGCCGTGGCAACAGCTGTTGGTAAATGTTGTTCAAAACCAAATCACAACAAGTTCCTCTTACAAGAAACATATTCTGAAACTTTGCAATAATGTTACATGGTCACAAAATTACAAGACCAAGAAACAGGAAAAGTGTTGCCATGGCAATACTTGTTGCCAGATATTGTCAAGAAAGCAATCACATACAAACTATCATGTCATCAACCTCCAGACCAAATTTAGTTGAGGCACCTAAAAACCTGTACCTGTAAATGAGCAGCAATAAAGGGTGATTCAGAGGGAAAACCAATATAATACCCCATGCCCGTCAAGATGGATCTAATAATTAAAATAAATTCCTGTAGCTACCTGGGGCCGATTTCACTAAAGGACTTAAACTAAGTCCCTTTTTTGGCTAAGTCAGGGACTTAAATCTAAGACTTTGGTCTTAACTAGGTCTGGGACTTAAAATGGATTTCACAAAGGTGACTTAGCTAAGTCCAAGCTTATCATATAACCACAGTGGTTTTCTGTGTCATGTGACCTTTTATATCCTTCATTTAATACATTTTATCTTAGGATAAGTGCTGTTTTGAAATGAAAAACCTTGTTGCCACACATAAACTTCCCAAAGACTACTTCAGTAAGATGTTCTGTGTAATTATACTTTATTTACAGCCCTTTCAAATTTTCAAGTGGAGAAAAGTTTATGGCGGCCATATTTAAGTCCTCTTTACAAAATTTAAGCCCACTACCTCCCAGACTTAAGTCTAAGTCCACTGACTTAGCAAATCCATGGACTTAGCCCCTTTGTGAAATCCACTAAGTCTAAGCCCGCTGACTTAGCACATTTTTGACAGAATTTAAGACCAAAGTCTTAAACTTAAGCCCAAAACTAGGCTTAAGTCCTTTTGTGAAATCGGCCCCAGGTCTTTATGGTAACATTGCTATAAAGATCTTGTTTTGGTCTAGATATGTATGTATGCTTAATGTAAATGAAAACGCTCAACTACTACTTGCATTCAATGCAAATGTTAAGAATTTAAGATCATGTTAACCATATAGACTCTGTTCAAGGCTAGTTAATCTAACATTTAAATATGCTTAAAATCTATTGCACAATATTTAACATATTATTCGAAATTTTAAAAGAAAAGTAGTTACAATTATGCTATTACTGGGAGTTTAAGGTCACCGTAATGTAGTCGTAGGGCTTTTCTGTAAAATCTGTTGCATGTACCTGCAAAATATAGACTAAATATGTCATGCTATTTTTGGTATACTTATTGAAAGATAGAAAAACTTGAGCTCATTAAAATTCTTTTACACATGAGAGTTTAAGGTCGCCTTAAAATATACAAAACCCTCAGAAATAGATAATCAATATAGCTAAGTTAAATTAAATCTGCCATGCACTTTTGAGATACTCTCCAGCAATTTAAAAGTTTAAATTCAATATAATTATGTTATCGCTGGGAGTTTAAAGTCACTTAAAATAGGCCACACCTTGAAGACCAGTTACACCCAAACTGTGAAGCCATTTTAAGCTATTGCCCACAAATCGGATAAGTTAGATTCAATATAAATGTGTTATTAGTGTGAGGTTAAGACCATCATAAAATGGGGCACATGTTGATGACCGGCAACATCCACATGCCAAATTTGAAGTCATCCTACAAGCAATTTTGGATAAATTTTCCAGAAAGAATGTGTGACAACAATAGTGGTTATATATGTGATCCATCACGGCTGAGTGAGACCAAACTGCTACAACCTTAAACTCATAAGTTTCTAAAATATCAACAATTTATTGTAACCTTACAAAAGAGAACTTTTTTGTCTAAATATATGTACATGATGAATATCAATGAAAAAAATCTCACTTAGCACATCAAATATCTTCTAAACACCAAAACAATTGTCCCAACATTAAAGTCAATGTTAGTTTGCAGCTGTGGGGGAGTTTAAGATAATCTTTGCATGAAGGTGCTGTACAAGGTTTGTTACACCCACAACTTAAATATGCCTGGAATTGCTCAGTATTTGAAATTCTGTTCAAGTCTGCCAAACTTCAAGTGAATATAATTCTGTTATGACTAGGAGTTTAAGGACAACTTAATGTATGGTACTTATCTATGACCAGTTACATATACATGCAAAATTTGAATGAAATCTGTCAAGTTATTTTCAGTATACTCTATGGAAATATAAAACAAGAGGGTCAAAGATTCCCCAAAAGGCAGGTTGCGCAGGCAGCAATAAGATTAGCGACTGCTGTAATTAAATTTAGAAACAAGGAAAGAAATGCTAGGTCATCCAATTAAAGTAAATATGTTAGAGTTGCTAAGAAATGTAAAACTTATAATCTAGGTTACATAATGGTATCTATGCTATAAACGGACAAATGAACAAACGGAATTACACCAATTTCAAAAGCAACTTAGCCATGATGGTGATCTATCTCCCTGTCAAGTCTGAATTCGATTAGACAAAGCTTTTATGAGTTAGAGTCCCGAAACGGAAATGTCGACGGACAAACAAATGGACAAAAAATGGACAAACAGACAAGCAGAATTACACCAATTTCGAAAGGAACCTAGCTATGATGGTGATCAATCTCCCTGTCAAGTTTGAATTCGATTGGACAAAGGGTTTTCGAATTAGAGTCCGAAAACAAAAATGCTGATGGACAAACAAACGGACAAAAAACTGACAAGTGAACAAACGGAATTACACCAATTTCGAAAGGAACCTAGCCATGATGGTGATCTATTTCCCCGTCAAGTGTGAATTTGATTGGACAAAGCATTTTTGAGTTAGAGTCCGGAAACGGAAATGTTGACGGACAGACAAACAGACAAATGGATGGACGGAATTACACCCATTTCGACAGGAATCTAGCTATGATGGTGATCTATGCCAAGATTGAATTTGATTGAACAAAGTGTTTTTGAGTTAGAGTCCGGAAACAAAAATGTTGATGGACAGACAGACGGACAGACGGACACATCAATCTAATAGGCGGGTTGGTTACATGCCACCCACCTAAAAACGTAAACTCAACATAACTTTTTATACATGGGTACATCTGGAAAACCAGTAATAACCACGTACCAACTTTGAATTGAATCTGTCAACCAATTTTTGAGCTACTGTCCAGAAATGAAAAAAGATAAACTCAATATAAGTATGTTCCTACTGGGAGTCTGAGGTCACCTTACAATCGGGCACACATTGAGTACCTGCTACATTCACATCAGAAATTTGAATTTAATCCATCAAGCCAATTTTGACATATTGTCTGGAAACCAGGTGTGATGACGACACAGACCATGTATGTCCTCCATCATAGCTGCTACTGACACATAACTGTTGCAACCTTAAACTCATACGTTTTAAATAAATGCAATTTACTATAACCTTACAGAAGACACCTTTTTGGTCTAGATATGTGTACATGATAAATATCAATCAAAAAAAATATGAATTACCACTTGAAATAGCTTTGAGACACCAAAAAAATTGTTCCAACCTTAAACTTAGTTTAGCAGTTGTGAGGGTGTTTAAGGTAATCTTTTAATGAAGGTTCTGTTCATCTACAACTTAAACATGCCCAGAATTATATATAGTATTTGAAATACTATTCAAAAATGTGCAAACTTAAAGTGAATATAATTCTGTTATTAATGGGAGTTTAAGGTCACCTTAATGTATGACACATAACTATGGCCAGTTACATATACATGCAAAATTTGAATGAAATTTGTCCAGTTATTTTTATTATACCCCATGGAAAAATAAAAAAACATAATCTTAAAACAATTCCTTTATATGTGAAGTTTAAGATCACCTTAAAATAGGGTACACCTTGAAAACCAGTTACAACCACATGCCTAATTTGAATTCAATCTGTTTTGAGATACAGTCCGGAAAAAAATTAAACTCAAGATAAGTATGTTACTACTGTGAGTTTAAGGTCACTCTACAACAGGGCAGACCCTGAGGACCATATACATCCACATGACAAATTTGAATTTGTCCATAACAGAAAGTGTAATGATAACAGACACAGCCGCCGATGATGACTCCACAAAATGAGATGACAAAGCAATCCCTATATGTAATGCAGCATAAATGCTGGTGACACAAAAACTAATTGCAAGCCTGTTGCATTCTATCACATTACATACATGTTTGTCCTTTCTGCGACACCAGAAACTTGAGGCAGTGGTCGACTGGGAAACTGAGCAGCTGACCAGAAGAATCCTTTACAACCACCCGCTTCTGTTTGAGTATGTGGGTGATTCTGTAAATCTGATGAAAAAGAATCAACTTGAAGACAAAGTTCCAACTGACATTTGGTTGTTGATGGTAATACTCACACATTTCCAACTGGTATGTGCATGTGTCTATCAGTATCTGCATTACATATACTATCTACTAGATATTTATCTTCCTCAGTGATAAAGTAGGAAAAATTCTATAGGAGGCAATGTTTGCCTCTATCCCATCATGTTAATATGGGATTCACAAATCACACAAGTTCCTTTCCATCTCCTCTAGTCATTATACGTGAATCTCTGGAACTCCCTTCATTTCCACATAAGAAATAGCTCTTCTGTTACATCCTTGTTCCCGATTGTGAACTTTTGAGAATCAGGAACAGCCTATTTTACATCTTAATGATCTGAAAGCCATCGTCAACCTATCGTGTTTGAAAAAATACGGTAATTGCCAATGGGTTTATGATAACAACACTCGAGAGTTCATTTAGAACAGTTTATGACAATTTTAAACTCTTTGAAATTATCGCAAACCACGCCTGATCCTCATCAAATATTTACAATATTAAGCCCATCGTAATGTCTTCTTTCTTTCTGACAACAATCTCAAACCTATCTTACAGTCGTAATTTTTTTCCATCTTATACCAATGGTAAGCCCATCCGCTTCATCTTAAGAGATTTGTAAATCAATCAGATGGATCAGGAAACTATCACAAACTTATTGGAAGAATTTTTGAGGCAACGGCAGCGTGAATCGGAACTCTATCAGGATAATATCTTATACATCGGGAAGGCATCTTAAACCCATCTTACACCTTGGATCATGCATTTTATTATTACTTCAAATTGTAAATCTACCATAAACCACGCTCCCATAAGTGGAACAGGACTCTTTTAGGAAACATCAAAAGAGTTGCCTTTCATCTCAAACTTCCCTACTTAGTACTTCTCCCTCCAGTCACACCCACAACCCTGGATTACTGACTTAGATTATCCCTTGACTATCAATTTGAATACTACTTTTGTTAACCTAGTGGTGGTTGACCACGCCCATGTAGCTATTCATATTCACCCCTAAAATAATACAAGACAATTACAGTTGCAGAATAAATTGCCAACACATGTAATCAATTTTATAATTATCTCTTAAGTGGTAAGCATATTTTTTATGAAAAACTATAAACTTTGAAGAAAATTGAGAGTAAACAAGAACAGGAATATGGGTATGAATTGGGCCACCAGCGCTAGCACATTGAGTTCCCAATTGTGGGGAAGATATTGAGCCTGCAAAGCAGTAGATTAGATAAGTTTAGAATACATTAGATTAGATAAGATATGAACCATATAATGTATAGAAAGTGAAATTAAACCCAAAGCAATAAAAAGTTAGTCATTTCAATTGCAGAGGTATTATCAGGAAAGGCCCTGGGAGCAACTGACAAGCTGACATGGATTCAAACCCACGTCCACAGAAGTGTGAACCAAGTGATTAAATGTCAAACTTATGGATCAGTGGGTCATTAAGGCTTCACTAAACAGAGTTAAATCAATACACATATATACTGGACTGTTTGTGGGCCCCCAACGAGTGACGTCACTTTAAAGCACCTGTCAGTACAATATTAGAATTGCATACAGTGAAAAAAGAAAGCCACGGGGACCTAATAATTAACTGCAGACAAAGCAAAATTATCTCTGGTATCCAGAGAATTTGAAAATAATATGTGAAACTTCCATATAGAAAACAGACATTTACTGTTTATGGCCAATTTTTCAGTTTTGGTTTGGAGCAAACATAATTTTTACTTTTTCTTGAATTAAAAGATTTTCAAAGTGCTAAATATATACAGTGATATGTTCCAATAAAACACAGTGGGTAACATATAACACTTATTGAGTATGTAATAGTAAATTATTGTTTAATATATTACACTTATCTAGTAAGTAAGTTTAAATGTATGGACTACTATTTTAAAGTATTTAATTTATTTATATCAACATAGGGTCCGGGGTTTGAATCACAGACCTCAGAGGTGGAAGGTGAGTGTGTTACCACTGTGCCACCTTGACCTCTCATTTAAAGTATTTGAATGGTATATTCTACATGTTAATCATTATGTCACCTTGAAGGGGATCCACTTTACAAATGTTTGGACTCGTACCCACCTCCCCTGAAGACAAAGTGAAGTCTTTCTCATTAAGGCTATCGTATCCTTCCTTTATATGAATCAACAGTGGCAAGAGGTTGGAAAAATCCCCAGAAAACTGTCCCAAGGTCAAACTTCTGGAGGCAAAGGTCATGTCACAGTCAAGAGGCCGCAGCAAAGGACAAGTGTTTGCTTCATCTTCTCCAATGCCAGGATAAGCCATACTGCTTTCTCTATAGAATAGCTTCTGACTTCTTTTTGTTGTGCTGTCCAAGGGAAAATGTCAACATCACAAGAAAAGAGAAGGAATTCACTAGTTAATATATCATAAAAGAAAGTAACTAGCTTTAACGTTTTACTTAATGTTAAACTCACAAGTCATAAATGTATTCAGAAAGTAATTTGTCATATTAGATATTCTTGTTCTTATTTTTAAATCCAAAGTGTGTGACTTCAGCTAACCAAATATACCCGGAAACACAGAAATGTTCTATGTTATTGTTTTATCCATCATACACAAAAAATATTCTCTGCGATTCTATCCATTACCCACAAACACTAAAATATTCTCTCCAATTATTCTATCCATCACACACAAACACTAAAATATTCTCTCCAATTATTCTATCCATTACTCACAAACACTAAAATATTTTCTCCAATTATTCTATCCATCACACACAAACACTAAAATATTTTCTCCAGTTATTCTCTCCATTACCAACAAACACTACCATATTCTCTGCGATTATCCTATCAAAACCAACAAACACGAAAATATTCTTGTCAGTTATTTCTTTCCAATTACTTTATCCAAGTGATAATCCGCTGACATGTAATCGGTACTATTTTTGTTCCAAAATTTCTTACTAACGACAAGCTACAACAGATAAACTTTTAATTCTGATATTATTAATTGTATGGCTATCCACTTACAGGCTAAACTTTTAATTCTGATATTATTTAGTGTGTGTATAATTAGTTTACATGTCTGTAATGTACATATCATGACACACAATCATGTTCAAAGTATGTCTAGTTTCTTTTGAGTTTATTCCTATGGATTTCTATATATGGTAAAATATCTCATTCAAAACTTTTTAAAAACATGCCACCTTTAGAGAAGTTACACACTGTCTTGTGTATACAGCATATTCCTCACAGGCGACAGTTTTTTTATTGCCACCACAATACTGGAACTAGACCAACAAGGAAGTAACAAACAATTCTATAATACTCATTTATAATAAATAATAACACACTTTTATATCATGTTGTATGTATCCCCATATGTTATGTCATATGTAAATGTAACATACACTTGAAGTACATGCAAAAATTTTGGCGAAACCCTTGAGACTTTTTTGAGGGAAATAGCCACATTTGTGGAAGATATAGACAGCCTGTTATTATGGTTTAGTCACACCTTTACTTACAGTATAGTAGTATCCATGTTTATTTCTGGTTGATTTGGTCCTTATCCCTCTGGCATATCTAGTTGAAACAGCATCTGAGATATTGCAATACAATCATTTCAGGCATATTTAAATAGCATACCTGAACACAAATCGTTTTCTGACTGTTGATTTGCCCCGAATGCATTCTGTCCAAGTGCAAATTGAAACGAAGACATCCAACCCAAATTTGATGAACAGTAAATGAAAGTAGCCCAACCCATTCAGTTGTAGGATGTGTCCCCAGTACGGAAAGGTTTGACCTAGGTGTTATACTGCATTTACACCTGTCTGAAAATACAAGGTGCCCTTATATGGAAATGATATCCTTTCGAAAGCGTGAGGATGTGGAAATGTGTCTTTAAAAATTAGTATAAATTGTGTCAGATTACATGTTACAGAACATATTACCTTCATATTCTGGTTCAGAAAGTAAACATTTCTGGTTTCACTTTTCAGCTTTTGGCCAAAATCAAGGGTAGTTTTTCCGAACTTTCAGTATACTTTAGGGATCCATAATTTCTGGGTACTGAAGCTTGAAGCACCAATGACATAGTAGGATTTATTTATTTATTTGGGGTTTTACGTCACTTGCAACACTGTACATGTCATATCATGACAGGTAGTTGGAAGGGCAGAGGAAACCAGTACATACAGTTAATCAGGGTTCTGTACTGTAAACTGCCGACCAATGGCAAGCAACTACCAGCTTTCCCACTTGAAGCCGTGCTGGGAACCAAACCCCGGCCTTAGAGGTGGGAGGCGAGAGTGTTACCACTCTGCCACTATTGCCCCTATGACATAGTAGGAAAATTCAAGTATAATTTTACTGTTACCTTGAATAAGGACAAAAAATACCACCCAGAATTCTGGGATAATGAGTCTATTTTTTGTATTTTTGAGTGATAATGTTGACATTATGCTTTACAAAGGTTATTTTAGATTCATCGTCTTTGTTTGACTGAGTAAAATAATTTTCCATATTTACCTGAAAGAACACACTCGTAGCAAACAGAACCTCTGACCCCCAGTCATTTTATATCCATTCCATATCACTGGAGACATAACATCAAAATAATGATACCATGCAGATTCTCAGAAACAAAGTGACGTAGTAAATGAATTAAATTTCCTTTGGCAATATCCTCAGACTTAAAATTTTTGAGCCCAAACATTGACTTTAAATGGGATTTTTACTTTTCTGCACATTCTGGATTGCTTGCACCCGTTATCCCTCGCACAGCTTTGCTTGATAGTCCTGGTTGCTAAATTAGCTAGCCTGAAAGTCAAAGTCAAAGTTGGGGTTTAACGTCCCGTTCAACAGCCAGGGTCATATTGGGACAGGTCCTCAGAATTGCCACTTGTGGGACTCGAACCCACAGAGGTGACAGCCTATGATTAGATGCCAAACTTGCTAACCACTAGGCCACCGAGGACCTAGCTAGCCTGAAAAACAGTTTTGGAAAGAATATTAAACATATTATTCTGAGGCTAAAAACAATTTTTTTCGGGAACAAAATTTGGTGATATTGTTTGGATTAATCCAATTTTTGGAATTAGTGCAGTCAATTATTCATAGAATAATGGTACACTTTCAATATTTCTTTAGCCTTGCTTAAGACTTAAATTTATACAATATCTTTTTCAAACACGCACACAGATATTTGGTATTCATAAAGCACTCGTACATGTTAGGAGATATAAGCTCACCAAACATCCCTGTCTTAGCCGTATACTAATGTAAAAGCTAGTACATTATATAAACTGAAACTTCATTATCTGACCTAAAAATTGTCGCTAATTGCAAAGATTTATTTATTTATTTGGGGTTTTATGTTGCTTTCAACACTGTACAGGTCATATCACGACGGGTAGTTGGAAGGGCAGAGGAAACCAGTACATACAGTTCGTTAGGGTTCTGTACTGTAAACTGCCGACCAATGGCAAGCAACTACCAGCTTTCCCACTTGAGGCCATGCCGGGAATCGAACCCCGGCCTCAGAGGTGGGAGGCGAGAGTGTTACCACTCTGCCACCGTGGCCCCCTAATTGCAAAGAAACTCGAGCCTTTAGCAAGGCTAATATTACGTTAAGACCTAATAAAATCTAAAGACCATAATACAGTACAATGAAAAACTACTAACAAACTAAAAAATCTTACTTTTCACATTGCTGCAGGCTTCCCATGTTTTCAATCTACTGGCTGTTCTTAAACAATGATTGTAAGGTATTTCACAAATCCCTCATCTTGTATTTCACTACAGTACACTGATTTGCGGAGGGGCAAAAACTGTGTCCCACTATTTCAAAGGGTTGAATTCAAAATCCTGTTTGGATTGTTTGATATGTTAGTGTTCCAATAAAGTAAATCCACATTTCTCTCTGCGTTGTCAATAAAGCAAACAGACATTATCCTCTATTTTTACGGGACATGATTACAAAGAATGCAAATTGCACACAGATTCAACACCAAAAATGGCAGAACACATACATCAGCAGAAAAGGTTCAATTAAAATAAATGGAACGTTTTCACAATCAACACTTTTTACTCAAAGAACTGGTCAGCACATTTAATATAATTAGACCTTTAGGCCAACTGTAAGTAAAAATTTGTTTTCCGTGGCCTGTTTGAAGTTTTATGCCTGGAAAGCCACTTTAAAGTGTCTGTTGACAAATTTGTTTGGGAAGTAAAAATGCAATTCTTTTTTTTTTTTCTGATTTTCCTCAGAATATTTAAAGCACAGCTAAATAGTTACTATGTTTACAATTACTTTGTTATCGTGTTATAGTGAACCTGAAAGCTCTCGTAGAGCGCAGGCCCCCATCAGGGCAGATTTCCAAAACATTCCTCAATGCTTTGTTTCCAGAATATGAAACAGATCTTTCCGAAAAATTAATTCATTTCTCCCTTTGGTACAAACTCACCCACATAAAAGATCAAAAAGTTCCGTTCATTACTTTTGGAGTTACATGTATTATGAACACAGACAGACAGACAGACAAAAAAACTCATGGTGCAATCAAGAATCAACCAGGCAGGGTTACTATCTGCCCACATTGTAGATTTAGTCCTACAATGTCAGATTGTCTCAATCATTATTAATAAGCCAATTACAATAGGGGATTGGAAAATGAAGGATTGAGTCCAACAGCACATTTAAATGCATGGGTTGAGAGGACCAATGAATGGAATGAACCGAAAATCATGTATTTGATTAAATACACACGTACTATATATATATATTTTTATATATATTTTATTTTATTTATTATAGTCACATGCAAATACAAATTTACAATACAGTAATTAAAAATATCAATGTTTGCCCAGCCCCATAGGACTTATAGGTGACTTTTAGCATACAAGTACTAGGTACAGATGTATGTGTTTTTCACTCAGATATCCATGCACAAAGAAAAACATAAACATAACAATTAAAGCACAAGTTGATCTAGTTGCAATGAAATAATTATGTTAAATAGGTTGATAAATATCTGATTTTACTGCAAGATAATACTATTTGTTGATTACATTCTGTCTTATATTCCAACTACTATGCAGATAGCATATCAGTGATTTTTCAAAATGTGACACAATGACTGCCAATTTTTCTACATCATCGAGATTGTCAAAATTTTGTATTTCTGATTTAACATTGTTGTACAACACCTCTCTTGGCTCACTAAAAGCAATGCATAAAAAGTGAACCTCACCTTCAATAGCATTACTATTACAAATGCCAGTTTCTATTTGCAGTGGCAGAACTCCCATTCTGAATTGGGCCAAAAGTGACCTTTTGTATCGTGGAATATTATTTTGAAGATAACTTTCAGGCTTAAAGTTACATTTAAATGTCTTATACAAACGGAGTTTGGTTTTTGTTCAACTTTTTCTTTCCACTCCTTCTCTGCTCTCTGATACAGTTTTACTTTTACATCTTTTATATTTATGACACGTAACTGCTGGTAGTGATTTTGGATATTCAGAATGTCACATGCTTCCTTTACAGTTTTTGACCAACTTGGTTTTGAGCTGTTAAGGTCCCAGAAAAATACAAGTTTGGGGAGTCTGTTCGGTTCCATTTAAATAAGCTTATTCCACAGTCTGAACATACACAAATATCTTCTGTATTTACAAGGTAACCACCCCATATCCCCATTTATATAATTCAGGATTGAGAAATCAAGAATCAGGTAAAATTTGACTTTTTACAGATAATATTATTTATTTCAATGTGAATACAAAATATGGAAGAAATAAATCTCAGATTAAAATGATACATTCTGCCGAACATACAGATTCGTTGCAGTATGAATTAGCCTTAAGGTGTTGATAGTTTTTGTACCTTTTTCATTTCACTGGCAGATTGTGTCTTAATGTAAACAAAAATACATCAAAAATAACTGAGGTTTAGGGAGTTTTATCAAACAAGACCAAAACTATTGATGTACATTCACAAATACAGAGAAAGAAATATCTTTTTATTCCCCCTAAAACTACATACAACACTGACTAGCTACACAGTAAAATGAAATTGAAAGAGTTGAAGCAGAAATTCACACAGAAGGCACCTCTACTTTAGACTGTTTTTTAGCTTGAATAGAAATGTTAAATTTTATGTTCGACCCATTTGTGGAACCTCCACTAAAGCACATTATACATGGGAAAATCTGGATTTTTATACTACTACTACTACTACTGCTACTGCTGCTGCTACTGCTGCTACTACTACGACTACTACTGCTACTACTACTACTGCTACTGCTGCTGCTTCTACTCCTACTACTGCTACTACTACTACTACTGCTGCTACTACTGCTGCTACTACTACGACTACTACTGCTACTACTACTACTACTACTGCTGCTGCTTCTACTGCTACTGCTACTACTACTTCTACTACTGCTACTACTACTACCACTACTACTACTACCACTACTACTACTACTGCTACTACTACTACTACTACTGCTGCTGCTTCTACTGCTACTGCTACTACTACTTCTACTACTGCTACTACTACTACCACTACTACTACTACCACTACTACTACTACTGCTACTACTACTACTACTACTGCTGCTGCTTCTACTGCTACTGCTACTACTACTTCTACTACTGCTACTACTACTACCACTACTACTACTACCACTACTACTACTACTGCTACTACTACTACTACTGCTGCTGCTTCTACTGCTACTACTACTACTTCTACTACTGCTACTACTAGTACTACTTTAGACATGTTCAAATATGGACAGACAATCTATGATTACTTTGATTATGCCTCAAGCCTTTACAACTCAGAAGATAACTCTTGCCACGGTTAACATAACTTTAGGACTATATTATCAGGGCAACCCAGAGGTTAACTTGAGAGAGTGGAGTGGAAGTGTTAACAAAGTGGACTCTTTTTCAAGACTAAAAGGATATAAATTCTAAAGCCTTTTTGTTAATGCGTAGAGTAAGAAATCTAAAATTCGCCACATATCTGAAATTCGCCACATGTCAAAATACTAATAAAATAAATGAATTGTGGTGAGATTTGTTGACTGTAGAGTAAATTAAGGCTTTTTGAACTGAAAAATACCAATTTCTAGACAAAAACATCATTTTCTTCATAAAATTAACTAAGGTTTTAGAGGTGGCGAATTTTAGATTTCTTACTCTATACTAATGGCCATTTCAAAACCTAAACTGGGGACCGGATTTGCAAAAGGATTTAAAGTTAAGACTTTTCTCCTAAACTCAAGCTAAGTTTGTGGTCTTAGAATTAGCATGTGGATTTTATAAATCAGACAATGCTAAGCTTTGTCCTTGGGTTTTAAAGTCCACCTGAGAGGGGGCTTAACTTTTCTAAACAAAGACTTAAATGTGGCCACCATAAATTTCTCCCCGCTTCAACATTTTGAAATTACTGAAAATAAAATGTAAATATATGAAACACCTCCCTAAAGTAGTTTTAGGAAGCATTTCTATGAGTACAAAACTTTCCTTTGCACAGCAACAATTACCTCAGATAAAATGTATCAATAAAGGAAACGTATCACATTAATATAGTTTGGAAAGAAATAACGGGTCACATGACACAGAAAATCACTGTTTTTATTTGACAAGCTTGGTTTTAGCCAAGTCATTGTTTGAAAAACCAATCAAAGTCCCTGATTTAGCTAAGACAAAAGGCTCAGATCTAAGTCCAGCGTAGGTTTAAAACACTCGGGGAACTGGCCTCAGGTTCTGAAATGGCTTAACTGTTTCAAAACAGTAAAACAAACCCTGTGACCATTGCAAAACCACTTGTTTTTTACCACATTGTGTTTTTCAACACAGTAGATTTGTTTCAAATAAGAGGGTATGAATATATATAATTTAAAAACTTTATGATGGTGGCAATTTCCTCGATGTTCCAAAATTCTACCCTTCTACTCAAAAGTCTGTCAAGCAGTTTGGCTATAGCTTTATTTCTTACACTCCCACTGTTTAGAATTTTTTTTCTGGTGAGATTCATGTGCTCCCTATCCTCTTTCAGAATACAGCTTAAAACCTTCATGTACAACAAGGCAGACCCACCTTAGTCCCTGGTATTCTCTATGGTGCTTGACCTTTTCTGTCCCTCGATACTGAAAATTGGTTGACTGTCTTGGTGCTGCTGTACTTTAAAGTCCCCTTTTATAATTTGGAAGATTAAGCGCTATAAATGTCCAATGAGAATTAGAATGATTTCAAAAGCTATGAATTTGTAAGTGGTTATTACCTAGATTTACCTTCTGACAAGATCTAGCCACTGAATGAAATCTTGATTCATATAATTCCATCATAGTGTAATTGCAGCTATACACTTCCAAAATTGCCAACTCAAGAAAGTCGTTCAAGTCAAAGGCCCAGGTAAACCTTCCATTGCAGCTATTGACTAACTGCCCTCTCTGGAAATCCTTTCAAGAAACAAGGCCAAAAGCGGTTTTGAGTCTACCAGCGCAACCCTCAAAGCCCTCAAGTAATGCACTGGAGCGGTCACCAATCCCAGTACTAACACAGCCCATTGCTGCTTAACTTCAGTGAGGAGGCACGCACTCATCACACTATGACACAATTCATGAAAGTCCGGAGACAAAAAAGGGTGATCTCCAGAAGTGCAAGCCTAGCTAGAGATCATGCTTAAAAAGGTCCCATTGAAGATTATTCTTAATTTAAGGCTAATAACTACTCTATTTACCAACTGAGGAATCTTTTTCAACTGAAAGGGTTCAATATAAAACAATAAGACCTCATTATAGCTACTCACTACACTAAATATAAAACAATAAGACCTCATTATAGCTACTCACTACACTAAATATAAAACAATAAGACCTCATTATAGCTACTCAACTACACTAAATGCCCTCCAGGGAAAATCCTATGTCAGATGCATGTCATCACGAGGGGTACATTTTCAATGTCCGTATCCTACCCACATTTGAGATGTGGACCAAATATAAAGTTACAACAACAAAGGATAGACAGGACTGTTCTTTTTTCAGCACATGAGCTCGGTATGGAAATGTGAGACCTAGTTTTTACAAAGAGTGATAACTACTTGGTCAAAGGTCAAAGTTGGGGTTTTACATCCCCCCCATCCAACACGCATTGTTATATTGGCACAGATTCTCAGCATTGCTGCTTGTGGGAGCCGGACCATACATAGGAGAGGGACTGTGACTTTTGATGCCAAACTTACTAGGCCACTGAGGACCTCAATAGGTACTTGTTGCTATGAGTAATAACTTACAAGGAATTATCTTTAAATCTATAAAATACAGTAGAACCTCTATTATCGGACCTTCTCTTCTCCGAATTTTTTCAATTATCCGACCTCAATCCCACTCTCACAATGCCACTTAAACCTGTTAGTTTAGGCTTTCTATTATCCGACCTTTCTATTATCCATACCAACTTGAGGTTTAATGAGAGCCCGTTTTTTTAGATTGGCCATCTTGTTTTTTTTTTAAAGAAACAAACAATATATATATATAATACATGTTTATTGTCATAATAAAAAATGTTACAACTATACATATAAATTCATACACAACCCAGTGTAGTTACAACTGGTTGAAGCGGACCTCTACATACATATGTAGAATTTATATGGGTACATCATGATTCAGTATTTTTCGGGTGCAAATGCTTGTAAACAAAAAGAAGCTGATATACATGTGTACATTATGTGTACATTACTTTTTTGCATGAAATTCCAAGTTCGAGGTAGTTTCAACGGCCCATTTACATCCACAAACTTGTACTGATTTTTTAAATATTTTTTTAAAATGCATCATACATATTGTAGAGATATTTAGGATCATTTTAAATACTTAATATACTGAACACTATCATTCCCTGAGAATAAAAAAAGTAAATACAAATAAATACATATAAAGCCTTCAACTAAATGACAGCAAATCAAGTAGATTTTTATTCATTCTTGGTGCACAAAATAATTTATGGTTACAATGTTTTTTTAAATATTTAAAACATTATGCCGTTTTTTATAAATTAAGTTATTAACTTATATTAAATACAATATGATTATAATTGTTTAATAAATACAAAATTCTATTATCAATCGCAGACTGTTATATTATAAATATCACATGAGTCGGTTTCAAATCCTTTATTTTACACAACATTATAACATTATCATACTTACAATTATTTTTATAATCCCAAACATAATTCTTCATACATGTATAACATACTGTACGAAACCTCCTTCATTTTGGCACTGTATGAAACTAAAAGGTTTCAAGCAAAATAACTTCATTGTCCTTTTTTCTATATTTACATAAATTTTAATATTTTTTAATACAAAAATAAACATTCTTTCACTTGTGGTATAATAAATTCTAGCAGCACTGAGAATAAAAATTAAGAGACCATATATGGACATAATAATATTTTTCCTGTTCTTGATTATGTGTTTGATTAAATCTTAACAGGATTAAAACTTTCTGCAGCTTTATTATGACTTCAAGAATAAGTAAATATATATCTCATCAATCTGATTACAATAATACCTGTCTCGGGTAAAATTCTAAAAACTATATGTTTATCAAAAAAGAGAAAAAAATAGATAATAAACTATTGCAATATGGGATCTAGTTCTGCTTACACAATTGTCCTGAAGACACTTTCTGGCCTATTTAACTAGAGACAAATTTACACCGGAGACAGGTCACTGGATGTTTAAGTAAGATACTATTGGATTCTACATACTTAACAATATCCCTACTCACTCTCCCAGTTAAAGCACTCGGGTAGATAATTCTATTTTCATATACTTATCTCACACTCTAGATTATACATATGCTTCTCCCTGTGTTATTGACTTGGCCCACAGTTGTCTTTTCTCAGAGCCTATTGTCCATCACAGATACCTCTCGCGTGCAGCTAATACCCTCGCCTTCCATCTTGATTGGCAAACCACCCCCAGCCTCGCTTTCGAGTTTTACAAACATGGAGGGGGATGTCTGGAAAATTCTCTGCCCAGAACTCGTGACAGACAGAGGGCTCGACATCTCAGGGCTCGTTTCCGGGGTAACGAGCCCAAATGATGGAATGGTCGCAGCGGCTGGTGGAGAAGAGAATTGCATCTGGGAGTAACCACTAGCAACAGGGTAACCGGAGTAGGTCATCAGAGGGGATGTATAGGTCGGTTGTCCATTGATTGCCGGTTGGGTAGTGCTGGTAGCCTGATGGTGTACAGGGGACGGAGTACTCGAGTTGGTACCCGTTGGACTGGTACCTTGAGTATGGCTGTTGGCTGTCTTGTCTGAAAAGAGAGGATGAAAATGGATGAGAGATTCACAAGGGTGGATTTGTGAAACTGTAACACTGTGCTTATGTAAACCTAAATATTATGGGTAATATTATGATTTTATACCATTAATTTAAAAATTTAATGAAACTTGCCACCATCTTTCTTGGCACCAGAGAAATACTAATCTCTTCCAGAAGACGTATACGATACAAGATGTATTCAAAATGGCAGAGATTTAAAACAAATTTAATAAACACTTCTTTAAAGAATAGTTGGTCGAATTACAAAGATTTACATAAATTTACATAAATTTCATTTTAATTACATTGTACTGAAGCTAATACATCTACAATGTCCCCATACGGTGAATGACACCTGTATGTTGGTGTGTCACAGATTTCAAGCATCAAACATTCCAAACAAGATGTGTTACCTTGAGGGGATGAGTTCTCCACTTTGATGTTTTTGTTGGAATTCTTGGGCTTTCTTTTCCTGGTTTGGATCCCCTCTTTTTTCATGGACAGAGGTCGGTTTACCTGAAAATAAATTACCACAAAACTAATAAAATTTCCAGCAATCCAATTTTTTTACATTGAATTCCTTTTGGCATTTGGTAAGTATTTGCATATTTTGCAAACAAGCTTGAAATTTTCCTTCGCAATTTAAACTAAATGAGAACAGTATTTTAAAGTCTGGTTCTCTGTCCACTGTTATTCTGAGTTTTCATATATGTAGTTTGTTGTCCCTTAATTTAACCATGCAGTTTGACTCCTTAATTTACACACCTAACTCCTTAATAAACACACTCAAATTCAACAGGCTTAACTTAGTTCACTAAGGCATTGATATCAAATCAGATTTCCTGGTTTCCATAGTTTGGCCTGGTTCCTTGCATTTTACCATCTAGCCTGGGTTTTCAATTTCAACCTTAACCTGGATCCCTATTCTTGACCGTTAACATCTACTTTCAGCTCAGCCAGGCTCAATATTATTCACGTTTTAGCCTGGTTCCCTATTTTTCACAACTTTTGCCAGTTCTGCTAAGTCTCAAAGGTTTAGCCTGGTTGCCCTACCCCGTGCAATTTGTAGTACAGTCCACAGGCATTACACACTGGCTCGCCTTCGTTGTTGCGCCTCCACAGTGTGGTGGTGGATGTATGACAGTTGGAACAGGACAGACCAACACGACGAGAGGCGGACTGCTGTAATAAAATAACATGTGACAGTAAAATTTACTGATCAAGTCATGACAGATATATTGAGAGTTAATTCAGTGTGTGACCTGATGGTCAGTTTTCTCTAGTGTTCATGTATCAGTTTTCAGCTATGCTAGCTAGAAGTTTTGCTAGTTATTATTGTTGTTACATACATCCCAGATTAGAATTGGTGACCATGTCTAATTTGGTCTAAGTTAACTTATTTTATGCAATATACAAGTACATTATAACCATAGATATTCAAGGTTTTGCTTGGTGAAAAGACAAGGTGGCGTCATTATTAGTTTTAGCAGTCGCACAATAATCTCATATATTTGGACCATATGCGTATTTGCGCTTTATCTAATGAGAAATAATTTTATTATGCTGATTATGCAACTACACAAGTGCAATGTGATCAAATGACATGCTGTTGTAACTGGACGGCATTACAAAACCATACCATATACGAGTACATTATGTACCAGTGTGTCCCTCTTGCTAATGTAATGTCTATGCTACTCACCAGGCGTCTCTGTGGTTTAATCAGAGGTCTGTTAATGCCATTCATTCTGGAATAAAGTCCACATGCATTACACAAGTAGTGGCCTGTGCCGTCACGCCGCCATAAGGGCGTAGATATGGAGCCACAGTTCACACACTCACGCCCTTCTGGGAAGTACTCTGGACCAGTTAAATCTGAAACAAGAAGCCACAGAATTTATTCAGAAATGAATATTAAATTAACTGCATTCTAATTGAACTATATGTTTTAACAAGACGTTGTTTGTGTAAATGCATGTTTTGATATTCTATCTTACAACTTTCTTGCATGAATTAAAATGTAGGCCTACAGAAAATATGTATCAGAAATCCTCACATGTTGCATTAAGCTGGATTCTAACCTACAGTCACAGATGTGAAAGTGAATTAATTATTAACCAAACTTGAAAATCACTTGGTTATATGGGTCCATCAAATTGGAATGATTTGGATTTATAATGAATACGACAATGATATTTATCCATGGATAAATACCCATAATTAACCAACAAAAGTTACATTATTTGTTATCAAATAGTTGTTTTTTTCACTTTCAATATAATATGTGGAATTGTGGTATTGGAACAATATGCAAGAAAAGCGCCACTGCCTTTAACCAAGGTTAAATTCTTAATTCTTGTTCAGTAAATTCAACAATGTACTTTTAATACATGTTAATACATCACATTTATCCAATAGGATGAACAACAAACTGTTTTAAAATTACCTCCAATTCTGGTAACACCCTGGGGAGTACCAAAGCCAAGGTTGTAGGAATTCCAGGCGGAAGTGACGTCACTGCCTACGTAAGGGCTGTAAGGGGTGATTCCCGCGTGTCTTCCTGCCAAATTACTCACGTAGCTGCTAGGGTCGGCCGCTCTGCCAGTCGGGGAGTTTGGGGTGGGTGGAAAGGCAGCCAGTCTAGAAGCCATGGACGGGTGGCTGCCTGGCGTGGTGTACGGTGAACTATCTGTCTGGAGGGGCCAAACTGACGTAGGGGGAGGTTGGCTGGTCTGACTTGTACCATACGGTGACGTTGCCGTTAGCATAGCCCTAGTTGTGGGTACATACACGGGACTGGTTGTGTTGCCTGAAAATGTAAACATGTGTTAATATGTTTAATTAAATAAGAAAAAAATCAACCAGCCTAGTTACAGGAGTAATCCAGTATGTCTAATCCTTAGTCTCCATCAAATGACAGAATCTAAGCTGCTATAACCATATTGAATAAAGGACAAAATGGAATTCTCTGGGCCGAATAAACCAAAGGGTTTAGCCAGGTTTTAGGCATAACTTTTGTGTACAGATATAGCCAACTTAAACCTAACATTTGGCTAATATCTTTTTTGAATACTTGCCCTGGGGCATAACAGACCGGCGCCCTGCACAGAGATGCCCTTGAGGGAAGGTTATGGATGGTAAACTTTAAGGTGTTGCATATCACGTGTGTGACTTTGAAACCCTTTGAAAAGCGTTGTATTCACGTTAGTATTAATGACCTAATATGGTTGCTTAATTTTGCTGATGTTACATTACCATTGCATTTGAATATAATTGTTGTTTAAACCCTGTAGGGTTAGTGTTTAACGCAAAACAATATACTACATGTTATAATGCAGAAGATGTTTAAATACTTTTCTATATCCAGCATATAAGTTGTTGTAATAAGGCCAGATTAATGACTTACAATGTCATGAGAGGGATAAATATGGCTTGAATCATATTTTACTCATTACAGAAGAGGATCACATGACCAGACTTCAGCCAATGAAACTGACATTTGATTTGATAGTGAGAGAAAATGATAAACTTATTTATGACATATTAACCAGTTTCACTCAAATGAAGCTATAATCTCACAATGAACTGTGAAACACTTGTTACATAGGATGTCTGTAACAATATTAGTAATTAAATACGTCTCTAACAATGTACAACAAAAGTTATGGGAGTGGTTCTTTATAATTCCATAATTTATCGCAACCAAAAGTTTCCCCAATTTTTTGTTGCTCAGTAAAGTTTTTTATTTGTTTTGTGTGTGGTACTGGTACAGAGCGCAGTGGTATGGATTCAGAAAAAGTCACCAATATAAAAATCTGACTATTAATCTAAAAATTCAACATTTTGAGTTGAACTTCATTGAATGTCTCAAGAGTTATGCCTTTATCACAAATCCCATAATATTTGAATTCAGAGGTAAAAATTGTCTCAAACAAAATATATACATTGTATATATTTTTTTTCTTTGCTCTCTTTTGGAAATACCGGATCAGGGTTAAATTTTCTTTCGTATTTGTTGTATTAATATTTAAAAATATCATAGAGACTCAGATGATGTCAGTTGTGAATCGCCAAGGTTGACATGGATGGTCTTAAGGCCAATGCACTCAAATTTGATCCTATAGAAACTAATGTGACCGATTCAGATTTTAGCTTTCCAGTGAAAGTATTTGAGAAATTGGGCAGAAAAAGAATTTTAGTTATCTTTAAATAGAGGTCTTTGCTAACTTAATGTATTACTACAATAAGTATTACCACACATTCCAATGAAGTATTTTTCACTTTAAAATTACTTTGTCGTTGCCAGTAGAAAAATCACTTATTGTATTATTGTTTTTTTTTTGTTCTCAGCCATTTCACAACTCTGTCCTGTGGCCATTTAAAAAAACCCTTAACACATATTCAAATCCTAACTGGCCGGAGTACAAAAATCTGAATGCTGCTTGAAAATATGACCAGTAGTTAAAAGAATGGCAAATATTACATGTATTGTATTTACTCCCATTTAGCGAGAACAGTAAAATTATGTATAATAAAACCACATGAAATCTATTTACCATGTAGATAGGTCCCGCCAGTGACTCCGACATTACTGGGGTACGCTGGAGGGGAAGCGTGGAGTCCTGTTGCTCCTTGGTGATGAAACATTGCTCCGGCTGGATTACTGGAGGCACTTATGGGCTGTGCTCGATCCAGAGACTTGAAGTATTTCTCCACGTCTTCGTTCTGCAGGAGATGTGAGGCGTCCGCAATGTTGACAGGAAGTGAGGCGTGTGGTGGCGAGCGGAATATCCCAGTTGGATGCGGGCCAGGTGATTTGTTGGAAGCCGGTGGTGACCTTGAGCTCGGAACTTGATGCTGGGAGGAATCCAGGTGACTGGCGGCAAAGCTTGGTAATGTACCACGGTCCATGAAGAAATGGGAGGAGGTTGTTCCTGGATTGAAAAGTCCTGGAAATGTAAAAAGAGAGATTGTAAGCTAAAAATGTAGAAAATGATACTGTCAGAGATATACAGCTGTACAGATGCTTTTGGAAATATATGAGACATATAGATATCCATCAATATGCATGTGTGAACTTTTCCTTGAAACACACAAAAATGTACTTTGTCAATAATCTAGAAATTTTGGTGTGGATTTGGTAGAGTGGACTGCACTTGGAACATAAAAATAAAATATCAACGATATATGTGTGGGGGGTTGCTGGAAATAGTGACCCAAAGCATGCAGGAATGGGCAGAGAAAAGTACTGAGTTTGCCAAAAAGGGGGACAGAAAAGATGAATTTTTGCATCAAATGAAGATAACAGATACTGGTCTATGCCTTGTTAAAACCTGGCTGGAAATATAGAGAAAATGCTTGAATTTTGCCATGAATAAAGAGAAACATACTATTACCTGCCCCAAGGAAGTATTATTTTCATGACCGTTTGTCTGTTTGCCTTTAATTAATTAATTTATTTATTTGGGGTTTTACATCGCTTTCAACACTGTACAGGTCATATCACGACGGGTAGTTGGAAGGGCAGAGGAAACCAGTACATACAGTTCGTTAGGGTTCTGCACTGTAAACTGCCGACCAACGGCTAGCAACTACCAGCTTTCCCACTTGAGGCCATGCCGGGAATCGAACCCCGGCCTCAGAGGTGGGAGGCGAGAGTGTTACCACTCTGCCACCGTGGCCCCTGTTTGCCTTTAAGTAGGATTAAGCAAATACTACTGGTTTGGAACATAATGAAAAAATCAGAAGATGCATCTTGATCAAGCTTAGATCCCATTAAATTTTAAGAGTGATCTGGATCACCCTCTGGATATAAAAAGTCTTGATTTTCACATTTACTTATTAAGTATCACATTGTTTTTTTGAAATTTGATTGTTGATAAGAATATACAGAAAGTGATACCCTTTTGTCTTATCAATTTTCGTTTGCACAAAATGTCCAAATCAAGTAATCTGGAGTATGTATGTTGAGCACCAACTTGCGATCGGGAACATCTCGAGATTGTCCTTGCACAAACTCAAGATCTTGAGTTGAGGCAAACATCTCGAGATGGGAGTCCCATCTCGAGATTGGGCTGCACAAACTTAAGATGTTTACCTAAGGCTGTGATTTGCTAATTAATTGAATCTACTAATAACTGATTGGCTAATTTTAGTGACTAGTCAATATTGTGTGTGCTCAGTCAGTTAGTCCTTTTCATTTATAATTGCAATTTTCTTTCATTATGACGAGTTCTTTGTTGATGTTTTTTTAACTACAAAGAATCAAACAAAAGATATATGTATCCATGTTTACATGAAATGTGATTTATTTCTGTGAATCTGGGTTTTAGACATATCTCAGAAAAAATGTAATGAAGAACTAAAAAGTCATCAATTTTAACCATTAAATATTTGTAGATGACTTTATCTCAATAACTGGTTTTTTTTAATTGCTACCTTAAAACATCAAGTGTTAATATCCACCATATTCCATAAACCTGTTGATAGGAGGATTCAGTGCTATAAAGTGCAATTGGTAATCATAGTCCAGGGAAATACCTGACAACACACCAACAATTATAGAAGTGCAATTAGGAACCTGAGAAAAAGTTCAGACAACACTTTACACAAACAAATTCCTTTGATGAGATAATCAAAGAGTTTTATATTCAATACCATTGTAATCCTTTGCCAGATTATATTTGGAAGCCACATTTGTGGGTTTCTCTAAATACAACCATGTTTAGTGCTAATGACAATTCAAAATACATCATCTTAAGTATGGGCAGCACCATCTCGAGATGTTCTGCACAATCTCGAGATGTTTGCCTCAACTCAAGATCTTGAGTTTGTGCAAGGACAATCTCGAGATGTTCCTGATCGCGAGTTGGGGCCTAACATGTACAGTTTCAATGTATTTACACAATAAATGAATATGCATACTGTATTTTGCTAAACACTTCGAGAGTGCCTGATATAGTGTCATTAAATAACAGATCCAAATTATGTAAATAACTTCTGACAGTAAAAAAGTACTTGGATTAATATGATAGTCATTTGAAGTTATTACAGCTACTTCATAAACTATCACTTAATTATCAATTATTTAAAGAACAGATAATAAAAATATACAATATATAAGTAGATATATATAGTTTTTTTTTCATATATACCTTTAAGAACATATGATATGCTTTTGACTATACATAATTACACCTACATAATTGACCTATCAGTGAAAAATAATAAAAAAACAACAATAAATACTATGCAATAAATGAACTGCCAATCATTGCTATCCACTACTTATTCAAGATAACCTTTGTAATCCAGTTTGACACCAACAAAAAGGTAGCCAAAAAAACTAAGATACTAATTAGCTAATAAAACACATAAAAACATCTAAAGAGATATCCTATCTTACTGTATGTGACACCGGGCTATCATCTGAAATCACATGCAGCCATCTTTAGCTATCTCCGGTCCATTGATATGTATTCCCCATCACTTATAATACGCTATTACTAGCTATTTACCAAGAAAAATACCAGCAACCACCTAAAAGTTATTGCAAGTTTAGATAGCCCCTTGACCCTCTCAAGTTATAACAATGTGAACGGTAGCCCACCCTAAAAATATTGTCACCCGAATCACGAATGCAAAATCTAGAACATCGATTATGTTTTATCAAAAACTAACACCTCACAGAAACTGCAACGAGTTCGAAGAAAATCAAGAACCAAAATAGCTACCTTACTATACATATTATTGTAATGTATGTACATGTATATCTATCTCAGTCAGGGAGATTATGTTCTTCACAGCATTTGTTTGCTTGTCTGTTTATTTCTTCATTTACTTACAACTCAAAAAGTTATATGGACAAGGTGACAGAAAATGTTGGTAGTGGCAAAAGGAACAAATGACTTGATTTCTGTGGTGATCCAGATGACAGTCTGGATCCAGGAATTTGTACATTTTTTTACATTGCAGATACAATGTGAACTTTAAACTTAAGATAGCAAGATATTTATTTGTAAGGTATTCATTCATCATAAGGTGTTCATATCTGCGATTGTAGTTTCATATCTGTGGGATAGCTTCCTATGTTGTACCTATCTTGTATCAAGGTAGTCAATGTGGATCCAATTTACCTTTTATAACAAGTGTTCGAATTTTCAATGTTGACACCACACCGGTGAAATGTGAATCTTGTTTAGTGGCATTTTCTGAGACTAAATAGACTTACGTTGTCCAATTACAGAATTATTAGTTATACAGTTTTGAGTTTTAATATTGCAACAAAAAATGGTCGGGTAAAACTTTTGAGGTGGTGTATATTGTGACAATTGTCTTATCAGTGCCGCCACTTGAATAGTGATGACACCTTATACTTGAGATAAGGGTACTGATAACAGGTAGATAACACAATTACATCTCCCCACTACAAGTTTATATAGAAAAGTCCTTAATAATTCTTTTGAAAAGACAGTTTTAAGCTCTACACGACAACTTCAGAAACCATTAAGAATGTTTTTATGATATAATCGCCGAAATCTGATATTTCATCTCTGTTTATTTACCATGCTGATCCTTAAAACCCATAGTTACAGAAACCAACAGTTACAGAAATCTGGCAAAATATCCCAGATACAGATATAAAAGTGTATCTAGGAAATGAAGTTGATATTTATTAAGCACAATACAGATCACCACGTTTTGATATCTTTAAGCAATCTTAAATGATGGAAAACCCGATTAGGAGCCACCAAAGCTTGTTTTGGCAAATGTAAAGCGGCCCATTTTTGACTGAGAGCTCTCAGGAAAATATGAATAATGATTTGTACTGGTCACTTATCCTTGAGTCTCTAGCACTATGGTATCAGCCTGTGGCTCACCTTTTGTGAAAGACAGTTTGATGTACAGTCAACTATCCAGCACAGTAGGTTGCATTGTTTGTGTTTATTACTAGAAGTGTATTAATCCGATAAACAAACAGCCTTTTATTAAGATAATGTACACAGTATTGTATATAGGTCATCTCATTGATTTTACGGAATTTGTGAAATTACTTTGCGCGTTAGTGCTATAACTGCAAGTTTTTAATTTTAATAAAGTTTTTTTAAAAAAGTAAAGTACCTGAAAGTAAGTCCCTGTAAAGTAACACCATTCAAATCACAAATTATTCCACAAAAACTATTGGGAAAAAGCAACCCCAAAGTTGGGATTTCGGTTTTGTAAAAAAAAACCAAAAAAAACCCGATAAAACACTGCTTCGTTTCATTACATTCAAATCTATCCACATATAAGAAACAAAAATACTTAAAGTCAAGTTTGTTTTTACAAGTATTTATTTAGCTCTGCGTTGTATAATACTTCTTAAGAAACCTTTAAGAATATATAACGAATTTCCTCCTACTAAAAACGGCCACAAAAACTACAATAAAATACCTCCCTACTAACGCTAGTATCACACTGATAGCTACGATAATTTGATTAGATATGAATGTTTAAATTAAAGGTCACTTCATTTTTAAAAAAAAAATCGTCAATATTATATTTGTGTACGAGATGTGGGTTCCAATTAGCGTGATGTTTTACCATGGTCCCGAGATGCCTCTCTCCCAAAACAATACCATCAGTTAAGACTATTTACTGTTTGATATCTATAATAGCTTAAGGTGAATATTATACAACAAAGTAACCAAATCCAAGTCCAAACTTTACAGAATTGTAGCAGAAGTCCATTTCCAATCCAAAGCTTGCCAACCCATTGCTGACTATAACTAAACTAGTTTTAAATCTTCACACCAGATCAATAGCCATATGAGCAACTGTAAGATACTTATTTAGAAGCAGAAAAAAACACGTCATAGATATCCATAGAATTAAAACATAGTAAAGACTTTAAAATGTATTCAAATATACCTGTTTCACTTTTTATTACCTTTCACTAAGCCGATTGCACATCCACAGTCAGATCTCAAATAAATCAGTGATATATCCACACAGTTATCAAGTCTGTTAAATTAATCACAAATTATAATATATCAATCTTATTTCTGACACAAGCTATGATAATAATAACTCCTAAAGTTTAATAGTCCAGTTTTTATTTTGAAAAAGAAAAAAGCCCACTTCATTTGAATATACAGAAGCAATATACTCAAAAATGCAACAGGTTGCAATTCTGTGACTTCTTATCAATGAGAAATATACACAGATATGGATAAGAGAGTGAACCTACTTGCCAAGTTTATATACTGCTGCCACAAGCCACCTGTAGTAAAAAGGAAATCCCCCCTACCTATCATGTAAGGAGAGATCTGATTGGTCCAGCATAGAACTGCCCCCTTTTCTTGCCTTTTTTGCATTACTCCGGAGTAAAAGATTAACAAAAACAAGTGCAATTGATTTTGTATAAGGGAATAGCCAAGGCTCAATGAAAAGGCTAATATTGGATTGCTATAGAAAGGGCGGGGAAAGGGGGGGGGGGGAGGAAATTTATTGATGCCAAAAAGGTGTCACAATTATTGTTGCCAAAAAAGGAAGCCATATTGGTTTGACTTTTTCAATGAAAACTTTGTGGATCAAAAGGTAGATCTCTTTCATCACAAAGTTTAATTGTATAAGGGTCTCCATACAAATGGAGAAAGGATGGACTTTCGTCAAGGAAGCCATGCATGTTTCTGGAACTGTTGCACTTATTATCAATAAGCTGCAATTCTTTGATGGACTTGTACTATTTGTGTCTTTTTAAAAACAAAATGCAAAACAAAACTTTTAGTTTATAATTTGGGTTATAATTAACCCAATATAAGTAACTTTTTAAACAAGTATTGGAAAGTTATTTGATTATTATATTTGTTGACTTTATAGATTAAAGTGAAAAATCAAATACATTAGAAATCTAAAGTAATGTTAGATATAGAGTGTACACAGCTTTATGTTTCACCAAAGGCCTTAAATTGTTTTGATATAAAAATAAAACAGTAAATAAATAAACATTTAAACTGTTTTCACGATAACCCTAAAACTAAACTAATGAACAGATTCTCATGGAATTTTGTATTTGGATAGGTCCTGACCAGAAGGAAGAAATGACTAGATTTTGGAAAAGATCTGAATCATATTCTGTATACAAAAAAATCCTGAATTTGTAAGAAGCTACAATTCACACTGTATTACAATAGTTATGCTATTTCATTATGAGTGTTAAAATAATTTTAAAACCCCAATGTTTATCTTGGCGTAGGCCTGTGCTCTAGGAGTACTTTCTATTTGCCTTTGCAGCAAAATTCAAATTATTTGCCATGTTAAAATGAAGACTCAAAACTTGTATTAAGCCAGTGTAATCTACACATGAAACTGCACACAAAATAACTACCCCCGAGCCGGAGTAGTGTTGTATCATAATATGTTTCATGTCTGGTATAATCTTATAGCTGTGGAGTTATTCATAACCAAACAAAGTGAAATAGCTATAATTCCGGCCACAATTCCAGCTTCATTCCTTTTTTCTTATCCACTGTACGCAGGAAAACCTGCTAAATAGCATTTATCGAAGTCAAATTAGCCATGTACAATAGCATTGATAAGTTCAGTAGCCATACCCACAGAACCTACTGTGGGTTATCTTATCTGAGAAAACTATTCTCTCTTTTTGTTTTCTCCTCAAGTATATTTTTCACCTCACTATATTGAGATATCTCGTTGATGTATATAATAAAGTAACAAGCTGGAATTGTAGCTTTTGTAATCACCCATCCGGTTCCATTTTTATTGGACAAGACAACAACCCAACTAAACTCTTGGAGAATGTTTCCTTTATTAAATGGCTATTTAATATATACAGAAATGACATATTCATATAATTCACCTCAAAAAAGCTATTCCATAATTCAAATGGTTTCTGGGATAACATTAAGACACACATACTAAGCTTTTGGATTGGTAATATAATGGTAAGCAACTTGTAACTCTCAAGGCAGTTGCATTTTCCGAAGAAATAAAATATTTCTCAGACATTGGATAGAAGTGAAGATTGATTTCAGGCATATGACCAGTATTTAAATTGATATTACTTTAAAGTTAATAAACTTTCAGTTTCAATTTAAAGGCAATAAATGGTTGGGGAATTTTGAATGGGTAAAATTGGAGGAGGGTTTTTATTACACATGGGGCTGAATTACAGTATTTGTTTACATGTCACGAGGAAATGAATCCAGCAGGCATATCAGAGCAACAAATCTTAACGGCTAACTAGCCGCCATTGTGATGGCTCAATTCCCGTCTAAACATCTCACATTGTACCACTAATTAAACAACAGATTCACTTCTTCCTTGAAACCTCTTGAAAATTCTGCTAGGAAGCAAGCATGAAATCGGGGTGACATTAAGTAGAGGGTTCTCTATACCATAAAGATGTCTCCAGAAAGTGGATAGGGTCTAATGAGATAACAGATAGATAAGGGGGTGTGTTTAGATAAGCAGGAACAACATACACAATATGAAAACCTGTAGTGCCAGAGTCCACATTTATATCAGCCTTGCATCGGGCGTAATATTGAAAATAATAAAAAAAAATTGTTATTAGTCCTTTTTTGTCACAGAAATTCCTTCGTGAAGTAATGATATCAATTACTATAAATTCTTACATGAGTGTTGTGAATACTTCTGCCATTTGAAAGATTAAAATTTTATCTTATCAAGTAAACAGATAACGCAACAAATAAAGATTTCAATGAAATTGTAAGAAGAAAAATGGGAATTTAAATTTAGGCCAAAGATTTTATTTTAAACACAAGTTTGTAGAGATAATAACACAAAAGGTAGCTGTGGTAATGGAGGAAAACAGTGTGTACTAATTTGATCAAGTCTCTGTACCACTGAAAGCCACTGGTTATTGACAAGAATTTACCAGTTTTCCCATGTAAGATGAGACAGGATTGGACCCCATGGCCTGGGGATGAAAACCAGGTTTGTTTAAAGTTGTGGATGTCACAATTTTAATCATGGATATTTTAAACATTTATCATACAGTGACTAGAAATATTAATACAAATATCAGGCAGATATGTTTTATGATCTATATACTTTCAGCATATGTTTTACTTTTCTTCTATTCCACGTCCATATATATACCGTCCATAAATTCATTCTGTGGTTTTATCAATAAATACCAAAATGACTGTCTGGCTCTTGTATCTGTAGTGGTGGGTTTCCATCCAAATCATGTGGAAATTCCTGTTGGCCTGATACAGTGCAGACTTTCTTCAAGTCCTTTTGTTCCAGGTATTGTATGAGGACTGCATGACTTTTTTTAACCAGAATTTGGGGTTGACAAAAGAGTATTTCATCAGACAGTAGGTTCCCCACTCATCATGATGGATTCATAATGATTCCGTATATGTCGGACTTAGTGGAATGAGAAATACAAAGAGTTGGAGCAAGTCTAGTTCCTATATGACGCCAGTAAAATCAATGTAAGTTTGAATCATTTAAAATGAGAGCAATGATTTGTGGCAATCGCTGGTGATCAGTCCCTATTTAAGATAAGTTTAAATTATTTAAAATTGATTTCTAAAGCCTCACAAGGGGCCATGTTGGCCACACACACTCGCCTCTAACCTCTGACATAGGAGTTTGAATCAGCCCAGACTGACCTCAAGTTGGAAAGCTGGTAGTTTTTTTTTGCTTTTGGCTTACAGCACAGAACATTGACCAACTGTATCTACTGGTGTCATCCACCATTCTAACTAACCCTCATCATATAACATATACAAAGGTACTAGGCGTGACGTAAAATACCAAATAATTAAAATAAATCAATAAAAATTAATTTGTGTTTATGTAAAAAGGAGCCAAAAGAAGGCTAACGTTCCAGGGTGATTTTAGGAGCATTAAAACTCCAGGGATTGTGTGTTGACAAGGGTCATCTTGTCTGATTTCCTGGCAGGGGTCTGGTTAACCAAACCCATTACAGAAAGCCCCCAGCCAAACTCTCCCTCCAAACCCCCCAGAGGGTGAAAATGGGGTGTGGATTGTGTGTTTAGACATCCACTGACATTTTATGCCATAGAAACTGGCGTTAATGAATAAACACAAAAACATTTTTAAAACAACTTTCTGGGGAAACAGTGAAGGTTGGGGATGGGGGGGGGGGGGGGGGGGGGGGGGGGCGATTATAATCTTTGTGAAAATAAGAAAATAGAGTCCAAGGTCTGGGCGCGAAAATAATAAAGCAGACGACTTTTGACAAGTATAAAGAACGGGAAATTCCTAGAAATGTGCAATCCTATTTTACCGGGCTGGAAAATTCTATGTTAAATCATTTTGCAATTCCATTTATTTTTAATATTATATTTCAAAATTGCTCAGAAAAGAAATCGAATGAACAAGTCGATACAAAGTTTCATTATTTAAAAAAAACTGAAATAATCTACAAAATCTATACTATATCTGTATTGTTATACAACTAATGTGAAAAAAATGAAATGGAATAAATGAAATCCGATATTTAAAAATCAGCTTTCAACAGCCAATACAGATTTAACATAATCTGTCATGACACAGATTTCTTCCTGCAAACTTAAATGGTTTTATCAAACGGTCCTCATCAAACTGTAGCTTTACAAATGTGACATAAACGGGAGTATTTTTTCCTAGTCACAAAATATTCAGGAGGCATTCTTTCTAGGAGGCATATTTTCTAGGAGGCATTTTTCCCGGATTCACAGTTTATTGGTGGTTTTCATATGGTCAAGACTGACAGCTATTTCAGTAAGCTAGCACATAATGAATATAAAACTGGACTTTGATAACATAACTAGTCAATTAGAATATAGGAAAAATGTATTTTTAAATCTTAAAAACCCCAGAAACTCATTAAACATAAAACCACATCAGTTAAAATCTCTCGCAATGAAAGCTATTTCCTTTACCATTAAACGATAGACTTCAGATGAACGCCGTATCATTAATTAAGATGGGAGATAAGTATCTAGCAATTTAAGGAACAAGTTTAAATTCAAACTTCACATTTAGATAAGGTGATTTGTAAACACGGCTGGAGTTCCGTGTAAATTATGAATTAGCAGAAATAACTGTCTTATCTCAATTGACAAATGACCTCAATTAATTACAGAATTCAAACGCCACATTAAAGGCTCAACCAATCCTGTTACAGGACGTACAGATCAATCCATTGAGGTTTACACACAGTTTTCTGATAAGATGCCATGGTATTGTGGAAACAAGTCGTGGATCCTCTCACTTTATTTCATAAAGTATATGACCTGGATTTTAGTGGCAATACATTGTTTTTTTAACTGTTGACAACTGTGTAATGTGAATTTAAAACATATTTATTCTTTGGTTGAGTAAAGAACTTCACTCCCCACACTGTGTGTCTTGTGTTAGAAAAAATCAAACACATCCGCCCGCCAGGGCCCAACACCCCACCATTGCTGATGATAACGACTCCATCAAATAATCTGCGATCCATAATTGGTTATGCATCATTCCAAAAATTAAGATCCACCTTTTGCTAAAATTTGATGTAAATTCTTGCAGTATTTTTTAGGAAGTCTTCCTAACATAAACACAAACAAATACAATCTAATAAACACATAACCTTCTTTATTTATTAATTTTTATTTATTTTGGGTTTTACATTGCTTTCAACACTGTACAGGTCATATCACGACGGGTAGTATTGTGGGCAGAGGAAACCAGTACATATGTTACATGCCATTTTGACCCCATCCGCCGTTTAAAATGGCAGTCCGCCGTTTTAAATGGCAGTCCGCCATTTTAAACAGCAGGCTGCCATTTTAAATGGCCCAGCCAAATAGAGAGCAACAATACATACTTCATATATGTATGCATTAATGACATAAGTACCAACTGACTTTTGTATGTCATCCAGCCACAATTCAAGAGAACAACCATTCTACTGCTTGATGCAATTGCAATTAACAGCCCTCCTTGTACATTACTTATTTATACAAATTTGCATTTCATTAAAGTTGTCCTTAGGAAAAAAAACTCACTGCTATGGTGTTTGAAGTACATACATTCTAAATGTTTGAAATTCATCCTTTTGTGAATTGACATATGATTTGTACATCAAAGGGGGCAAATCTTATAAACTGATTATCTTTCCCTGTGAATTAATCAACTGAAAAGGGTATGGCTTCCACAAATTCAATCCATTATGTTAAATCCAACCTACATATTAGACAATACATCAGAAAGTAATCCTACATGAAAAGAATGGCTTTCCACTGGCTAGTCTTTTCATCACAGTGTGGAAATCATCTCTATTGCATTGATTTGTTAACTATTATTCAAGTGATTACCTAATTGGATTTGTCCCTATTGTTAAGGTATCACAAAATTAGCTATGGCTGAAACTATGATTGACTTGATAGTGTTAAACTGTTTGAATGAAAATTCATAATTGCTATATATTGATATAATTATATTGCTGCTATTTAATATTTCACTTTTTAAATTTTAAGCTTAAATGAAAAATAATGGATAAAAGAGTAATTACATAATTGTCATGAAACATTAAACTTGTATGCCACAGAAGACAAACACTAATTCAATAGTTAACAAAGTAATAGCTAGAAAAAGAGTTAAAATGGCTGAGAGCTGAAATGGCTCAGCCATTTGCAACCCCTTATTTAAGCCTAGTTGGTGTAAATGGCAGGGTTTGCCATTTAAAACGGCGGGCCCCGCCGTTTTAAACGGCTTGGGGGTCAAAACGGCAGTGAACACATACAGTTGGTCAAGATTCTGTACTGTAAAACTTCTGGTCATCGGTAAGCTACAACATTCCCACATAAGGCCCAGGGTTTTGAACCCCAACCTCAGAGGTGGGAGGAGAGTGTTTAACCACCGCACCACCATGGATCGGGTTGTCATAATATCGTGTGTGTCATAATTCCATGCTTCAATATTCCACAAGGTAACTGTGAAACCTATCTATTCAAATTACAGAAAATTAAGAACTGGGCGATAAATAACGATCAATCAAATGATAATTTAATAAAATATGACATGTTGAAAGACAATGTATTGCTGGATAGGTTGATAAACAGAAATGCACGGTATTATGACATGCTCGGAATTGTGACAACCCCCCTGTCCTCCAGACAATGATATGAGATTGTCTCAGCTTTAGACACATTTATAATTAGAGCAACATTGGAGTGCCCTATCAGTAAAATGTGACAGGGATATTAGGTTTGAGCCATTTAAAAACTCCTCATACTCAAAACATGTGTAAAAATTCCACCACTAGAAACTGGAAGGGGAGGAGGGGGAGGGGTTGTTGGGTTGGGATCCATGCTTTCATGTGCATAGATAAGAGGAGCTGTGAAACCTACAACCGTTAGAAGGTAGTTAAGAGATACTCCTCAGATCTTTTCCTGCAAACATTAGTCCAAGCAGATCATTTGGTAGGTAAATATTTATCCTGGAAGACAAATTGGAAACAACCTTTCAAAGCAGACCATTATTCCCTGGCGCATCCAATATTGCACAGATATCATCACCTTTAAATTGGGAACAGATAACTCCATGTGTGTGTCTAGAGTTATCTCCGCCAACCCATGTTGTACTGATAAACTTAAGACCGACCTTATTATACAGATATAGGGTCTTTACAGCCAGAGATATGTTGTTTAAATAATGTTCATATGTCACCTCTATGTGACTTCATCACTTGTTATTCAGCTATCTGGTTTCATATACAATAAACTTCCACTCTTTGTATGTACACTTGAGTTAAATTCAAAATATACATACGAAATTTTTTTTAAGATTCAGTAATGTATTGTTAAAATAATAGCCAAGTCTCACAGAAAAAAAGGTTGTAGGACGACCTTATTGCTGAGGAACGCAGAATTATTGATCCGTAAGCAGTGCAAGGGAGCATGGAATATTTCATGCAACCGGAACACGTGTCCCTTCAAAATTGCACAAATAGATCAACCGCAAATCAAGCAGGCTTTTACCGATATATAATTTTTTTCTCCCTCCCGGGGGGAAAAATAAGTTCTTTGGTGTGCTGGTTTATTGTCCGAATTTTGAGAGATTTATCTTGACTGATTGGCCTCTTAACTTGTCTGTCTCTTTCTTTTTTTTGTACTATAGGTGTTTCCTGGATTACTGTTTTTTATCATTTTCCTTGATTCTACAGAAAGAAAAACCATCACCAATGGTGTATATATTATTTAAATCTTTTGATTACAAGTTTGTAGATGATGTATTATCTATAAATCATGTCTTTTCCCATCAATAAGGGTGTAAATTAAAAACACAATCATCTGGAAAGCTAGTGCTTTCTTGGTCTGTATTCTACAAACCGTTTCTCCACACCGACCACCAACATCTGATCACCGATACAAGTTTTATCACTTTTATTGATTCTTAACTGCAGTGCTGCCTATAGAATATATGTAAATTATTTGTGCCACAATCTATACATACTTAAATACTGATGAGATAGGACAAGGAATAATCAAAGAGGTAAATAAGTTACCCCATAAACCCAACCCAGTAAACATACTTGTAAAGTCAAAGAATAAGATTATAGATATATCAGCATTAGAGATTGATGATCTGGAAAAAACAGACTAAACAGATTTCTTTCAAATCATCCTTTACATGTTTAGCATGCTGGCTTATTTCATTTCAATATCCTTAGATTATTATCTTTACCAAAGAGGTTGTATTTTTGAAGCATTTTGGTGAAATTTTCAGGAAATGTAGACAGTAAGGCTATTTGGATGGGGTAAAACTCTCGATCACTTAGATTGCTTAACAAAATCACTTGCAAGTGATCACAGATACTCATAAGATCACTTGGTATAATAATATTAGTTTCACTGAAAGGCCCCCATCCGAATGGCAAAGATCACATCCGATCACGCAATTCACTTAAATCAGCCCCAATTGCTCAACGAACAGGTGATGAGGCCCCTTTTGGTTTTAATGTTAATTTCAACACATAGTAATAGGTCATATTACAATATATAGTTAAGGAAATCTGTGCATACTTGTTGGTTGAAATTTTGCATTGAAAATCGACCAGCGTTCACAGGCAATGACCAACTTTCACAGATCAGGTTTTTGCACCGCCAGAGGGGCGGGAGGTGGGTGTGTTACCTGCTATGCTATGGCTACACCCAATCATTATTCTTTGAAGGAAAAAAATGAAGTAGTTAAAATATGTATATATTTCTCTTTCCCAAATCAATTGTATTGTATATTTATACTCAGCGCAATATCTACATATACTACAAGACTCAAAGCACGATTTGACCCATCTGACTGCACAGATACAGTTCAAATTTCAAGTTACTCACATTTCAGTAAGTGAAAAACAGAGGCTCAAGGGTGACTATTCATCAACGTCCTTGATGTTCTTTAGCCTCACACTCAAGATAGGACACAATGACAGAGCCCCGCCATTTTAAGTGGCCATGAGAACCACTATGTGTTTACCTGTACCTGGGTTTGAACCTACTTTCTTTGTTTTTAGGCGAGTGTGCTATTTACCAGGCCACAGTGGCAGATAGCTTTAAGGCAATGCAACAAACAGAATTTAACATCTCCTACCCAAATATATTTTAAGTAAATAGTTAATTGTTGCACAATATAATTTAGAAAGACAAATTATTTTGTTGCTCTTTGGTGGGTGATGCATAGTCTATCCCTTCTTTTATTTATATTCAGTCGTTCCCACAGGCCAGACACTGACAGTTAATTATGCCTGGCTGTTTTAGCTACCCAGATCACAAAATGATCAGTGTTAGCCATCTGCTTTTAAATGCTTGCCATGCAAAAAAAATCTATGTAAAAACACCTATTGTAAAATTAGCTAAATCCTGGTGCTCCAAAGTTATGCCATAAAATCCGGTAACATGTAGTACATAAAAAGACAGAAATCGGTGGGTGGCAGTTTGATGCATGGAAACTTGCACTTAATATTCTGAGCTTCTAAATCCTTGATAACATAACTCCTCCCTTATTCCTGTGAGATTTTCTTTTTGCCTTTTTTACCTGCCACCATTTTCCTGGGAAGTTCAATCCTGACTGTTACATTAACCTATAATGGATCCTCTTGGAGGCTTATCTCTGAATCCAGATAAAGTCTCTTAATGTTATCTCTATGTGTTTGTAGCCACAGATATAGCCCCCTTTAGACACTGAAAATCATGTTCAGTTGTTTTGCTGCTAGGATTTCATTGTGTTGTCTGTTTCTTGGGAACTGTTAAAAGCTTCTAGGAGAGTTTTCAATGCATCACTGAACTGTAGTAGTGGAAGCTTTTACAAATCCCACACTAAAAGCCAATCTTCTTATTTTACACACCTTTGGACTGTAGATGGGCCAGTTCAAGATCTTAAGTTGAATTATATTTGTCATGTGTAAAAAAAGTTTAGTTTCTTTCTCTACCATCAGTAATGACAGATTTTCTCGCTTGTCATGAGAGGTTTTTTCACAATAACAACTATGTCTGTCAGAAACCGTAGGGACTGTGGTCCATTGTACAATTACATACATTTTAACACTCTAACTTTAACATTTTTTCCCAATGAATACACTTAAACATATATTAAATTATTATTATATGCATATTATATTTATATGTATTGCTATACCACTTATACCCCTTTCATACTACAGTATCACCATGGTTATCAGTGTTTGGGGAAACATCCCCATTACCTTGCGAGTCCTACGAAAGTTTTAAACTGTTTAAAATTTCCGCATCTGTTTTCGGTACCATGGGCAGGCGCAGACGATTTCACACATGCGCGTATGAATTTCTGACTACGGTAACTGAAGGTATGGTCCACGGTGTACATAAGGTTGTAATTCTGCTGTCTTTTGGTGTAATACGGTGACATAAGTTGAGTCAAGGCTTTGGTCAGTTTATCGGACGGCTACCGAAGGTGAGTTGAGGTTGCCTCACAGTGACCAACGTTTGTGGTACTGTCATTCTACTGGTATTGATGATTAAAAGACCGTGTCCAATCAGTGGCCTGTGGGAACAACTCAGATGAAATGGGGCGACCTGGGGGCAGTTCCGCCGCTGAGAAAAACTTCTCACCGTGGGACGTACTGCCTGTTGCGTGAAAGGGGCATTACTATAAGTACTTCTTAGTTCACCCCAGAATTCCTTACAGTGTCCTTGAGGGTAAATTTAAAAAAAATGCACGAGGAAGAGAATGGAATATTGGTGGAATTTTAAATTGGATAGATAAATCTCACCCATTTTAATCTGAACTGCAAAGTTGTTTGTAACAGTTGTAAAATGTGATGAAACTGAGAGAAAATACAACCTACTTATTTGACAAAGTAGAATATAGTAATGCCATAACATATTCTTACAAGAAATAATTGCTGGGATTTATTCATCTTGGGGCAATAAGCAATGTAAAAATGTAAAATACTTTCAGTAGATTCGGTGTAAAGCAACTTTCACAGTGACCAGGAAGAACGACAATGTTGAGCGACAAATCTTAAAAGCAAGTGTCACATTAATGTATGTGAGAATTGAATGTAGTTATGCCACAGAATGTATCACAAAACACTGGAAACAGTAAAAATGAACATAAAATATCAATACCCTTTAGTCATATAAAAATGATGACACAAAACTCGCAATATTAAAAACTGTCCTATTTGTATTTAAAACAGAAGTTTTAGTTAGTTTAAAGTGTAAACACAGCAAATTCCAAAGGTCTGACCCCATCTAACTTATAGTTATTTATGTACGGAGTTACAAGAAAATACCACATTGTTTAGTGTGGGGTGGAGAGGTATGGCTCCCTGGGAGCCAGAACAGAAAGGTGTGACATATGTTAAAGGTATTTTATTAGCAGACCAGGCTGTAAAAATTGTCATTAAATTAGATCATACCGTCAAATGCTTTACAATTCAGCCCCCAAAATAATTTCAATAAAGTGTGATAACAGTCAAAATTGCTTAGATCTCCACACTCAAAATTATCATTTTCAAACAGATTTCAAACACAAGTTAAAAAGTATATTTACTTCCCTTAACGCATAATATTTCATCATCAATGATTTCATCTTGTTTTATTGCTTCCAGGAAAAAATTATCTTTGACATTGACGATTTGGTCTTAAAAGTTTATGGTGGTTACAATTTGGTTACACCCTCTTATGCATTTTAATGTTCCCCAAACCGGACCTTCATGAAGAGATAGAGTATCTACATGAGTACATTATGATAATGGTGAACAACATTTGAAGTGACAATTTGATACACATAAAAACAGTTAAAGACAACCGTCTCAACAGATATATTAACATAAATCTAGGGTTTCGGTGGGGAAAAAGCTCTCCAGTAACAATGGGAATTTCTAAGTGTCTGGCATTACGATTAATACAGGACAGTGCTGTAAATGCTTACCAGGAAAAAAAATCAAAGTTGTGGTATTTTCCAAATGAACACTCTAAATAGATAACACTGTGATATGAAAATTGAAATTTCAACTAACAATCTGGGAATTTGATCACATAGTGAAGATGAATTGGTATTGGTAGAAACTGAATTGACTTGAAAATTCGCTATAGTAAGTGGCTCCCCGGTGTAGTTTATACTACAGTAATTGTGCTGATGAGTTGACTGGATTTAATCGCCCTTCAGAGTGATAATTTACTTTTCTATTGCTGTATTTGGTTTGATATAAACATTTTTAAAAATTTGAATCTAACAACTTCCTTCAGAGGTTTATATACAGGTAGTAACTAGTAAACAAATTTTCAGTGGATTTAAAGTGGCTGCCTGTGGATCAACACTGAGAAGGACAGAGCCAAGGGTAGACAGTACCTTGCAAGAAAATATGAGAAAGAAAGAGCCAAGGGAAGGTAGTGCGTTACATTAAAATAAGAGGACAGAACCAAGGGGAGCCAGTACATTGCATGAAAATATGAGGAGGACAGAGCCAAAGGGAGACAGTACCTTGCATGAAAGTATGAAGAAGACAAAGATAAGGGTAAACAGTACCTTGCATGAAAATATGAGGACAGAGCCAAGAGTTGACATATTTTCATGCAAGGTACTGAGAAAGACAGGGTCAAGGAAGACAGCACCTTGCGTGAAAATATTAGGAGGACAGAACCAAGGGTAGACAGTACCTCGCATGAAAATGAGGGAGGACAGAGCCAAGGGTAGATAGCACCTTGCATGAAAATAAGGGAGGAGAGAGCCAAGGGTAGACAGTATCTTGGATGAAAATATGAGAAGTACAGAGCCAAAGGTAGACAGTACCTTGCATGAAAATATGAGGACAGAGCCAAGGGTAGACAGTACCTTGCATGAAAATATGAGGACAGAGCCAAGGGCAGACAGTACCTCGTATGAAAATATGAGGATAGGGCCAAAGTGATAGTATCTTGCATAAAATTATGAGGCGGACAGGGCCAAGGAAAGACAGTACCTTGCATGAAAAAATGAGGACAGAGCCAAGGGTAGACAGTACCTTGCATGAAAATATGAGGACAGAACAAAGGGTAGAAAGTACCTTGCATGAAATATGAGGAGGACAGGGCCAAGGGTAGACAGTACCTTGCATGAAAATAAACAAGGACAGAACCAAGGGTAGACAGTACCTTACATGAAAGTATGAGGACAAGGCCAAGGGTAGACAGTACCTTGCATGAAAATATGAGAAGGACAGGATCAAGGTTAGACCGTACCTTGCATAAAAATATGAGGAGGATAGGGCCAAGGCTAGATAGTACCTGGCATGAAAATACGAGGACAGAGCCAAGGTAGACAGTACCTTGCATGAAAATATCACTCTGATATGATTTATAGATTTTGAGTTTACACACATGGATTAACAAACTGATAGACGGATGGAAGCAATCACAATACCCCTACCCCCCACCCTGTTGACAGTCAAGGGTAAAGACCACATTTTCCTTATCCCTGGTCTCGGGTCGTGTTCACAAACAATACTTAGACAATTCCTAACTTAGATTTTAAATATTACTTATATTTCAAGTGAGAAGCTATGAAACCAGTATTCACAACCATTCCAAACTCTCGTTTAGTGAATACCGATTCTAGAAAAAAAACTTAGGGGAAAAAACTTCCCTTGCTTAGATTTAAGGTTAGCCTGGCCTTCCAGGCTGTCTAAACCAAAATGCAGATATGAAATATTTTGGCCATAGTGCACACTGTATTAGAGGCCTTTCTTGTCTGGGAGTTTTCCTCAGCTAGCTAAGCTACATAAATATATGATAACATTATGAAAAATAATTATAATAAAATTAAACACTTGTGTCTATACTATACATATTAACGCCTGTGGCAAGGCTAATCTAAGGTGAGCTTATGGAAGTATTGTTCGCAAATAGGACCCCAGATTTTGAAAAGTTTTTAGACCTATTCAGCCTTTAGTATACTGCACAGGCCTTTAGCCAACAGGCTTGCTGAGCTAGGTACCTCGGTGGTCAAGTGGGTGACAAGTTTTGTGAAAATCATCTCAGTTGATGTGGGTTTGAGTCCCAACTCATGATACCTCGTAAGAAATACAGATAATCTGCTCCGATACCAACCCCCTCAACTGTTAAAAAGCGACAATGTCAAAAACTTGGTGTACGGACGTTTGCCCACAGGACCTTTGCCTACACAGACCTATGCCCACAGGACTGTTGTCCACAGGGACCTTTGCCCACAGCAAATTTTATGGGGTAGGACATTTGCCCACAAAACTAATAAAACAATGTCTCTAATATTTTGGGTTTTTTTGTTACATTACATTAATCTACAACATTTAGATCAACTTTTGGTTTGATCTATTTTACAACTATGTGACATAAGTAGATATCTAAGGCAGTACTGATTGTAATATTAAAATGGAAAGAAAGCCTTTTGTGAAATGTTTGAATGTTTGATCTATTTTACAACTATGTAACCTGAGTAGATATCTAAGGCAATACTAATTGCAATAATAAAAAGGAACCTCTTGGTGAAAAGCAATTACTGCTGTTTTAAATCTATATATCTTAAAAAGTTATCTAAACATTGTTTAAATGTTACAAAAGAAACACCAAAGGCTGAAGGGATGCCTTTTGTAAAGTATATTTATACTTGGTCCTTTTAAAACTGAAAACTTCTAAAGCAGTTTTTGGACAGTAATTGTACTATATTTAAACTTATTTTTGTACCAGGCAAAGTTTATACATTCATAAAAATATTTCTTAGTATTGTGGGCAAACGTCCAAAAACTCAAACATACCTTTATATGAGGTCATAGTGCGCCTTCAAACGAGACTATACTTTTCCACTAGAGTAAAATCCATCATACAACACACTTCCAGCAATCTCAATTAATAGCAAGCAATAACAAATACAAAATAAATCAAACAAAAATTGTTTTGCATTTTTTATGGAGGGATGGAGTAGAAATTGCTGCAGGAATTCTCTTATAGAAAGTTTGGAGCTGTCATGATTTCCTGCACCTCTGTGATAACCCTCAGACAGGGAACAACCATACTAATTAGAGGGGCCCAGAAAACAGTACACAACTGAAAGGTGGAAATAAACAAACACAAAATAAACACCGCCTTGGCAGGTAACCCCAGAAAGTGTGTGATTTTTTGCTTTATGTTTGAGAGTGTATTCAAGATTATATAAGGTTGCAAGTTTGTTGAAAAGAAATTGAAGTAAATAGACCTGATTCATTTTTCCCCGTTTTGTTGCTTATATTTTAGAGGTTAAATTGGGTACGCGCTCTGAAAGAATTATCCAAAGATTATTATGCACTAAAAATTTTACTTTGTGTGTATGTGTGTGTATAAATGTTTCAGCTTCAATCAGAAGTGATTTATGAAAGAAAAAAAAGGATTAATATTCTTTTTTAGCTGTTTTCCTTCCGAGAAAACACCTGAGCTTTTTTCCACTTTTGACAAGTTCAAGCTGGTTTAGGTGAAGTATGGGCGGGGAAGGATGGGGGATTGGGGGGGGGGGGGGGGGGGGGTTGTTGTTTTTCTATGTTTGAGTGTATATAGGATTTGTTTGAAACCAATTTGACACGAGCATGAAATATCACTACAAACTTCTGGCTAAACGTTTAAACCATTAGTTATAAGAGAGAAAGAAATTAAATGTTTAGAAAGAACTAGAAACGGACACGTTCCCTCACTGCAGGTTATTATGTATCTCTCCAGTTATAATCAATAAATCCTCGCAGAAATCCATCAACGTAAGCTCTATTATCGCCCACCAGTTTAAGGCTACTGTACGCCGACTGTGCATATAAAATTGCGGCACGCACCTCACCCCGGGAAATTGTAACCTAACCGACAGTTTGTTGCCTGGGGGTGGCAACTCGAGTCTGCTAGTATTATACCCAGCAGCAAATTATTTTCTTGATAGCTACCCGTTGCTAGCACTGGTGGAGGAGGGAACAGTTTTTTGTGAGTCTCATAATATTTTGGATGTCTGTAACCCAGTTTGACGTCCCAGCTAGGGGTCCCAGAACAGAATATACCAACACTTTTCCTTACCACAGTTATATATTATGGCAAAACACAGTGCCATGAAATAATATCTGCTCCCTGTAAGAGAAAGAACTTATGCTCCCTCCCCCTTTCACACCTACTGGTAGCTTGTGAATGCATGCAGCTATAGTTTTGATTTATTTTTGCAAGTTTAGGCAATCGTAAACAAGGTAATTGATAGATTATATAATACTCTTGTTACAATCAATTTCTATTAATTATTGCAAAAACTATAAAAAGTCTTCATTGTGTCCTATTACTAAACAGAATGCACCTAAAATACTTACTCATGAGATTCAGAAGTGTGTTTTAAACAAAAATACTCAATCCCATACTTCTAGTTTATTGCAGTAAAAAGTCATGCACATTCCTTGAGGTACCCATAGTATTTTTTGTGGCGATGTCGATTAATCTACATTTCACTTCTGGCATTTTTGATCCCCCCCAAAGGGATGCCAATTTATTTCTTGTTCATTACAACACTCCAGGCTAAGGTACTGTAGTCTGGTTGGCTGAAAATTCCTTGCAATTTTTTTGGCTGATTTTATTGTATTGGGACCGTATTCATAAAGAGCTCTTAAAGCCTGAAAAGTTGAAGGGTAATTAATGGTCTGGGCACAACAAACTGACCATATACAGTCTGATACAGTATATTCATACACATGCACTCTTCAGTGTGAAGGAAATTTTAAAATTGATCCAGAAATAAAACAAGAGCGCCCAGAGAGTGCATACCTCCACCAAGGTATGTAACAATAAAGAAGTGGGGAAATCAAGATTTTTTTTTTTTTGGGGGGGGGGGGGGGGGCAGGCAGTGATCCAGATCACTTTCAAAATTTAATGTGATCTATGCTGGACCAACACCCATCTTCTGATTTTTTAATGAACTTCCAACCAGAAGTATTTGTGTAATTATGTTGACAAACAGACAAATGGACAAACGGTTATGAAAGTAATGCCTCCTTGTAGAGGCAAAAAAAACGGTCATTTTAATTGGAGGTGTATACTATATGCTGATGATAGGTACCTTTCCAGTTCAAACGAAAGTTCTTCTTGAAATACAGCAATTCTTTCGTCCTTGTTGTAAACAGGCCCTTACTCTGCATTCAAAATCACTGATTCCTCTGTTAAATGTGATGCTAGAGTAAACATATGCATGACCAGTGTCACATTAGCAAAGGAAGAATTTATACAGGATTTCACTGTCACATAAATGATATACTGTGTCTCAGCAACCAGTTAGCTGGGTTTATCTTTTCCTGTAAACACCTCTAAATACACCAAAACGTTTTGTCCAAGAACGAAAAGTTGGCCCATTATTGGGCTGTTCCATTATTATGATCCGATTATAAACTTATCTCCCAATTGGAAAATTTTTTAAAAATCACAATCCATGAGTGTAGTTAAAGATAAGTTCCCGATAGCTTAGTGGTTGATGCTGCAATTGCTTCAAGAAATCTCCCAATAGGTTCCCCAAACTGTTTGTAATAGTTTCTTGATCCATCCAATTTGTTTACGAACCTTTATAAGGATCGACTTAAGATGGAAAGATTGCTTTGAGCATGTTAAGATAGCATTAAAATTGCTGTGACATTAGCCTTGCGTAAGGCTCAAATTTGCATGATATCTTTTTCAAACATGCACACAGATATTTGGTATTCATAAAGCACTCATACATGTTGAGAGATAGAACCTAATCAGACAGTTTCTCTTAGCTGTATTCTGCTATAAAAGTCAGTACATGTATGAGTACATTATAGAAACTGAAACTCCATTATCTGAACTGGAAACTTTCCCTAACTGCAAAGAAACTTGATCTTTCTGCAAGGCTACCGTAACATAAAAGAAATGACTTTACAAATGGTAAGACAAGTTAAGATGGGTTTGTGGTAGGTTCACAAATGCAAGATCAGTTCAGGATCAGCTACAGTTTATGATAAATTCCAATAGTTTAAATTTATCGGGAAATGTAGCCTTGCTTAAGGCTGAAATTTGTACCATATGTTTTCATACTTGTACACAGATATTTGATATTCATAAAGCACTCATACATGTTATGAGATTTGAATTGAGCACACATACAAGGTTGTCTGCCTATGCCATATTTGTGTGTAAAATCCACTACATATAATTGTAAGAGTACATTATGCAAAATGACCATTTTTTTCTGTATATTTTCTCTTAATGACAAGGGTACTTGAAAGGCTACGGGCAGGCTATGGGAAGTGATGCTATTGCTTCCCATTTGACTCCCAAATGTTTTCAATGGGGATCCAATTGGAAATACCAGAACTTTACATGATCGTCCTGATTGAACTTTGCGATGGCTTTAACATTATTTCCGAATGAAAAGATTGACTTCCCGAAAGGCAAAAATATGGTATCGTAATCCAGTTGGAGCCACGAGTACCATAGTGGAACAGCCCTATAAGATTCAATCTTTGGAGACATGAGACTGGTATAGCAATAGTTCTACCATAAAGGCCAAGAATGAATATGGACATTACAGAGTTGTTTAGGACTTCCAACCTCTACAATCAAACCTGTGTGTAGATAGATGGTTAACACAGATAAAACATTTTGTGAAAAAGGTAGATTCTATACAGTTGAACACAGTGCTGTAGATGGGATAGGAGACAAACTTAGAATTCTCCCTCAAAAACAAATGATAAAAACGTGATACGTGAGCTTTTCCCATCACCCTATAATCCACTAGCTATTTCTTGTGTATATTGATATAACTTCCTTTGGAAAACATTTTCTATCGTGTATGTCATATCACAGTGGATCAGTGGATCATGGAGGGGGTGGAGGAGAGCAGTGCATACTAGTTGATCAAAATTCTGTTCTGACCTCTGTGAAGTCAGTATTTCCGCCTCCCAAATAACTGCCCATCACAATATGATTGTGATTACAAAGGTAATCTAAGCATGACGTTAAATGACAAATAAATAAGAATATTATCCCTGTCCTCTACCTCGGCATGTTTTCCCCGGTTGTTTGCCGACTGATCTCATTTGCCTGTTCAGGGCATCATGGTCTAAACAGTGAAAACAATTTTCACTCAAATTCATAGAGCCATTGGCTGAGTATGGTTTTATTCTATAGATGGGCCTTAATAATAAAGAGTGATAGAACATTTTTTACAATTTTAATTAATTGGCCCCTCTGCAGTCATTGGTTCAAACCCATCTCATGGCAAAATGTGGCTTTGAGTGATAGCCCATCCTGATATAACCTTGGCTGTTTGAAGGGATATCAAACTTCAACTTTGACCATACTACTTAGCGAATGTGTATTACAGAGATTAATGTACAACTTCTTTGAATAAAACGTTAACAGGCAGTCTATTATATAGATAAAATATAGATAATATAGATAAAATAATGTTTTAAAAAGTTATCCTAGAAATGTAAGTAGACATTATACCAGTAAACCAAATAGAAAATCCCCACAAAGTAGCACGGAGTTCAAAGGTTAAAGGTCAAAGTCTAGAAGTTCATATCCCTTTCCATGGATAAGATCATACAAAGAGAGACCCTCAATTTATCCAACATCTTGTGATCAGCTGGACTTGCACCTGAGACCACAGAGGTGATAGTTAAGTTATTAACTGTACTAGTACAAGGTGGGTATATTTATTTGTTGTTTGATGTTGCTTTCAACACTGTACAGGTCATATCATGACGGGTAGCTTTTTGGGCAGAGGAAACCAGTACATACAGATGGCTATGGTTCTGTACTGTAAAGTGGTGACCAACGGTAAGAGACTACCAACTTTTCCAACATAGGTCTGGGGTTTGAACTGCCAACCTCAGAGGTGGGAGGGGAATGTGTTACCACTGCACCACCGTGGCCCCAGGTGGGTATATAGAGTATAACAAGATAACGTGGAGTTTTGTAATCTTATGATACTCAGTAAAAATGCTAACTTAAAAAAATGACTTCAATAACAATGTCATATTTGACCAGTTAAAGACTCTCAAAAGGCCAAATCACTACGTATATGTGTATACCGTTCCTAAAACGCCATGACCTAAGGGATTAATTCCATAATGTCTGAATCTCAGATCATACAAAAAGTAAAACTGTCTAGTCGGCAGTATGAAGCAATATATAATTATTCATACCTGTAAGTTACACCTGCAATTTCCTCTGCCACCCACTTCCGGTTGTTACAGTAGAAAAAGTAGGCGAGATTTTCCAGATATCCTGTGTGGAAAAGGAGGGTACTTTTTTCTTGGCGGGAAAACTAAGAAAGTTGTCGTCTGCTTTAGAAGAACCAAAAAAAAGCTACTGGAATTATCGTTAGTCACTCCTACCAGTGGAAACTGTTGAGTTATTACTAATCCATATGAATCAATGGTTAAGATGCAGAAGTCTAAAAGTGATTGTAATAAAAAAACTGAACTGACATAAAAATCAACATCAGAATCCGGAAATTTCTACAGAATTCTTCAGGGAAAGCTTAGGAACTGTAGCCAGTAGGTTTCAGGATTTCTAGGAAGAAAGTTCCCTGGTAAGAGCAATTTCATTGGCTAGTATTGTGGGCAAATCAAATTGCCTGGCACAAAGTGGCTGTGTGCTTTGGATATGCATTGAGTCTTCTTGTGAAGAGAATTAATCTGATGCTTTCAAAACAACCAGCCTTGCAAATGGATTTAGTGTGTGATAGGCGATAATAAGGGAACAATCAGTGTGATATAATATATATATATAGATATGTGTGTTGTGCTTTGCACAATAACAAATTGAGCTGAACTGAAATACAGCAAATTCAGTTAACACCTCTTTATGAAACTTAATCTTACTGTGGGAGAAAGATGTCTGCTTTTAAGCATATGATTTTTGGTTGTGTTAATGTGTCAAACTGTACTTCTCCATAGATTTAGATTTTAGATTTAGATTTATCTTGTTGTTTTACGTCGCGTTCAACAGCCAGGGTCATATTGTGATGGGTAGTTTACAGGTGGAGGAACCAGTGCATACTAGTTGGTCAAGATTCTGCACTGTAAACCACCGGGCATTGGCAAGTAACTACCAACTTTCCAACATGAAGCACCTGGACCAAGATTCGAACCGGCGGCCTCAGAGGTTGGAGGCGAGCACTCTAACCGCTACACCACCGAGCCCCCTTACTTCTCCATAGAATAAGTACAGTTGACTATGTTGATGTTATGAAAATGGTGGTCCACACAATAATCACTGACGCGTAACATACCAGAGAACACATACAGGTTTTAAAAACATTGTTTACAAAGTTTCTAGGACCAAGCAGGCATGGTTGAGGTGTTGAGTAATGTGACGGGCATCATATCCCTGAGTTGTGGGTCCAAATCTTCACCTGGTCATTGAATGGTGAAAACTCTTAGTTTCGTGTTGATTCCATATTGTTTACGGTTCAGAATCCTGAGCTTCTTATTCATATACACTGCATTTATCCACCCCCAGACATATCCTCCATAATTTGACCTACCAGATACAATGAAAAGAAACAAAATTAAACTGCAAACTGTCTCCAATAATTTGTGTGGCTAGTGCTTTGTGTGAGCAGTCAGTTGGTTCCTGGTTCAAACCTGAACAAGTCTACCCAATTTTATATGCTCAGTTAATATCCTTAACTCCTGTTTTACTTCTTAATTAAATAAATTCACGAACTTAATTGTTTTTCTTTTACCAGATCAGTTGCTATAATATGCAGCTTTCCTTGGAACTATTATCATGTCAGAAATTATGGACCTGTACAGGTGTGTTAAAAGCGGCGTTACAGTGTTCTTGGTGACCTTATGGTCAGGAAATTTAATATCTCATCACAGGGTGTCTATCACCTGATACAGGTGGCAATGCTATAACACTGCCCTGATGTCACTCTGACTGCTGTACAGGACACAAAACTCTGAACGTTGAAACTGCCGTCACACCTACAGAAGTCAACAAGCACACTAAATTGGATGTCACAAAATCATCAATATATCATCACATCTTAAAAAAAGTATCCAATTTGACCTATTTATGAAGGCAAAAAATAGTCATATATACTCCAATTTGGGTTAGTGAGTGAGCCCAATGGTACAGACTTTCACCATAATTTCAATGGGTGTGTTCAGACAGACTTCAATAAAGTATGGCACATTTTGCTAAAGTTTTAATTATGTTTATAACTACCAAGGGTGTACAGCATTTTCCTGTAACACAGAATATTGTGAAAATCCATGATATCGGTATTTCAAACTTACAATCATGATTTCTCAAGTTCAAGAACTTGATATAATATTACGCTCATTATGTTTACATTTAGTTATGACGTCAGTATTACCCCCCCCCCTCCCCCCACACACACACACACACGCCACAACGCTCAGCCCTCATTTGTGCCAGTTATACATGTAATATTATTTGAATTTCTTTGAATTAAAATGTGAATTTTCACAAGAGCGATATTTTCATTGTTATTTAACTCCCCCCCCCCCCCCCCCCAAAAAAAAAAAAAAAAAAAAATCAAGTTAATTAATCTTTTGGGGTGCTCTAACGGACCCTAATACAAACCAAACCTTGAATTAAAGCCCCAGATTGGCACAAAGCTCAGAAATTGCTCTCGGAAATTCCCGAAAACATAAAATTAGTCAATCATCCACTCACTAGGTTCTTTACAAAAAATTTTAAATATAATCCACGCGGAAATGTACAGGTGTTAAATCTCCCGCCGATTGGACTTCAGTTTTCCGCCAAATTTAGGTATGTATCAAGTTATGACTCCATTCAGTTTTGTTGTGACCTAAGAAAATCAAATCTATTCCATGGATTGTTTATAAAGGCATTATTTGTATAGGTTGTTTGCAAGATGAGGTAAATAACTTGTGTACAATTATCAGTTGTCCAATCCCAATGGAGGTTATGTTTTTGGGTGTATTCATTAGTCTGTTTGTCTGTTTTCGCCGTGATTCCCAAATTTATCAAGGCATCTTATCGATTCTTTCTATGTAAAAGGTCTGAACAAAATAAAAGTGATTACATATTAGCTAAATTCTAATTCTAATTTGACTTTTATAGCACTTAATCTCCACTGAGTAGTGGACTCTAAGGCGCAACAACGCAATAGCAATATCCAAGTTCAAAAATCCAGGGACAGAAATAGGTCGGCACCATGGAGAAGCCATAAGAGAAAATGAGCTAAGGAGGATAAGCCTTTGCGTAGAGATAGGTTTTGAGCTTCTTTCTAAAAGAGGGAATAGTGGGTGATGCACGGACGTCTTCAGGAAGTGAATTCCAAACAGTGGGAGCATCAAATGCAAAACTGAAACCAAATTGCTTAGTGGACTTGTGAATTTTAGGTTGAAATTTTGGTACATTGAGGAAATTGGCGACACTCTGACTACATCTAGTATTGTAAGTAGTGCAGCATGTGGATAGGTGTGGAGTGAAATATTTAGGGAAACCAGTATGAATAAACTTGTACACCAGGGTAGCCCAATCTCATAATACAAAAGAAAGGAAAAAATCCCCAATTTTCAAAAGTACCTTTTTCAATGACTCAACCGCCCTGGCAAATGTCTGTGCTCTGCAAGTGCTTTCTGGTTATAAATCTGTTTAGAGTTAGCTCCGTAGAAAAGGGGTGTAGTGGTTATCCGTGCAGAATCCAAATTGGTGAAATCATTAATCTGGTCATACTAACATCTCACTTGGTTTTGAGGTGGCCTGGTCATTTAAAAATCTATTTCTAATAATCTTTAAGCAGTGGAAATAATCTTTAAGCAGTGGAAACAAATCTGAGTTAGCAGTGGAAATAAATCTGAGTGACTTAGGCTTTAATTATATATAAATGTTCACGTAGTTCAATTTGACAGTTAAAACCAGTCTCCTTATATGCCAATAGAGATATAACATAAATAATAATTGTAAGGTCTCACAAATGTTTCACTTGAAATAAAACTTCTGTCTTAAAAACCACAGTTGAAATATATTTGAGCCAGTTAATAGTAGTGTCAACAATGATTAATTGTATAAACAATATACAACAATTAAATATACAATGGGTTGAAAAAAAGTCCAAAATCTATATAAATGAAAATTTGGACATCATGGTGCATATATTATGTTAATTATAATGTAAATATGTCACGTGGTTTGTTGGTGTTTTTGTTCATTCATTTTTATGTAACAGACAGATCCTGTGTTTCTGATAACTTGTGTTGACCCAATCTCGATAACTTCTGTCACGCCTGTAGAGATAAATTCCGATAACTTCATTTTGGCACATATCAGGTTTCAAGTTTGTTTGTGGGTATAAAAAAATCCGTTTTTTTAAACAAGTTCCTTTAATTATTAAATCTCTTTGAATTGAACAAAAATCCATGCTTTTTAGGGGTTTCCTATGTACAAAACATTCCATTTACAACTGCTTGGTTGCAAGCTCACATTCATAGTGAGCTAGTACCTCAATATTATGTTACCTCTATGAAGGTATTCTTTTCATGACTGTTCATATGCCCGTCCAATTGTCTGTATGTTTGTTGTTAGCAGGATCACGCAAATACTATTGATTAGATCTTCACGAAAAATCAGAAGATGGATCTTGGTTCAATCCAGAAACCATTAAATTTTGAGAGTCATCTGGATCACCGTCTGGATACAAAAAAATCCTTATTTTTCCATTTACTTATTATTACATGCCTGGCTCTTGTTGATATTATCTTTATATAAGATCATAATTCATGTTATTATCTAGATATATTATTATCATTAATGATAAGAGCAGAACTCAGAGAGAGGCCATACACCACTGGTCAATTTGCATTGCTTGACATACACCATAAAAAACAACTCAAAATTACGATTTTATGTCCCGTTCAACATCCAGGGTCATATTGGGACAGACCAACAGCTTTTGTCATTAGTGGGCCTTGAACCCACAGAGTTGACATCCTGTGAGTAGATGCCAAACTTGCTAACCACTGGGCCACCAAGGAGCCTCAAATACCAGTTCAGCAGATGCTCAAACTCTTAAGCTATTTGTACATCCCACCATACCAAGATATAACATATAGATTCTACAGGCCCTACAATGTTTTTATGATATTTACGGGGCCAGTTTGTCGGGGGAAGTAGATCTTTGCCATTGTGTCTTACTTACAAAGCAAGTGTATCTTGTGGCCTTGCTACGTGTCAGTTACTTCTTTGACCAAGCTGAAAATAATGTGCATAACAGTTTCTTCTCTATAGCCATGGCATGCATGCTTGCGTGATGAAAATACCCGAACAGAAACACTGCATTACATTTACGTGTCACTTGCAAGTTTTGACCATTCCCTGGGGTCTAGACATAGACACAAGTACCGTGGGATTTACCAGAGGTTTAACTGAAAGTCTGCAGCCTTCTTCCAGGTACAGCACATAGTTCACCTCTCCATTTAACATAAACTCAGCTTCCTTATTTCTGGTCTAATTTGGATTTTATCCTCACCATAAGCTTCAGCCTGAAGATTTATTTGTTTATTTAGTATTTGGGGTTTCACGTCACTTTCAACACCGTACAGGTCATATTACGATGGGTAGTTTTATGGTCAGAGGAAACAAGTAGAAACAGTTGGTCAAGGTTCTGTCAAACTGTCAAAAGTTGGTCAAACTGCCGACCATCGGAAAGCAACTACCAAGTTCCCACATACGGTCGGGCCGGTCCGGGGTTTCAAACCCCGATCTCATAGGTGGCAGGCGAGAGCGTTTATTGGTTGCTCTTTAACCAAATGTTTGACCTTCATGAATCCAGAGCCGGGCACTTCATAACGTGTCACTTTACAGGCCTTGAGATCTCCTGATTAATGACGGTCATACATACACAAATACATGCACACATACAGACACCAAAGCAAGCCCATAAGACATTAATATGTTTATCCCCGTATCCCCCTACAAACAACCCAGGGTCCACTAATTACCTTGTAATGACCCAATCAGTCACTCAGCCATACACCTGTAATATGTCCACTCAGATGAGAGGTGCACAGGTGTACTGGTCTGTATGGCTGAATGGATGGTTGTACCGGTGTCTGAGTGAATGTGTGTGTCTAATGGTCCATTAAAGAAAATCCTGCAGCTCACCCTGTATACAGGAAATGTCTTGAAATGTTGTAATAATGATTTGAACATTATTGCTCCCACAGCAAAATGCCTAAAAATGGCAATAATGAATACATATTGCATTTGTTAGGTTTAAGGTCTAGTCATACTTGTCCAATCCAGGAAAACCTTGTACGGGGAAAAGATAGATTGAGAGATATTATTAACAATGAATTAACTGCTGTGAGAAGCTACAATTAATTTCTACTAATTTTCAGATTAACACACAGATTTAAAATATCATTAGAAATTACTTTTGAAAACTGAAACCTACCAACTAAAATCCATGAAATAGGTGCCTACAGTGCCGAAAATGTTGCTGAAACAATATTTTGTCATCAACCACACTAGGCATTTGACACACAGGTCATTTCTTTTGTTTATTGTCAACCTCGCGCCCCTTACCATGGATAATTAACTTTACAAATGTGTATACAAGTGCTGATTTATCCTAAATTATTCATTAATTGTGTAAGCTAAATTGTGTCAGCATAATTACAAAGGTATTTTTTGAGAGCATCTACTTTTCATTTAAATGTATGGAGAAATGGCATAGAAAAATCTTGACTTTAAAGCTGGAGTATTTATGTTGGGCGCCAACTCGCGACAGGGAACAACTCGAGTTGTTCCTTGTGCCAACTCGCGGGGTTGAGTTGTGGCAAACATCTGGAGATGTGCGCACCATCTCGAGTTGTGGCAGTACAAACTTAATAACACAATGTCCAGTACTGTCAGTGGTTACATCTAATCTAATCTACTGCTTTGCAGGCGCAATATCTTCCCCTCAAAGGGGAACTCAGTGCGCGTACTTAAAAAAAAAATCATTTTCATAAGGAGAGTCGAGGGGCATTCAAGGTCAGTAATCTGGAGTTGTGGGTGTGACCAAGAGGGAAGGAACTAAGTTGGGAAACTGGAATTAAAGAGGTGAGTTTTGAGGTGTTTCCTGAAGGATGCGACAGAGGGGCTGTTTCTTATATGGAAGAGGAAAGAGTTCCAAAGAACCGGGGCATAGTGACTGAAAGAATTGGAGAAATGTTTGACTGAATTATGAACCTTACGGTAGAATGTGGAGGTGTGAAGAAACTTGAGTTACGTGGTACTTCACCTTGTATTCCTAGAAGAGGTGTAGGGATGAATTAATAGGTAAACTGGTTGACCCTGGTTTTTTCAGTTGTGGGGTAATGTGAGAGTATTTGGAGGAACGGGTGACAACCCTACAGAGTGCGTTTTGGACTAACTGCAATCTTCTTAACTCACAATCTGTAAGTGATAAGAATAGAGAATTGCAGTAGTCCAATCTGCTGCTCACCAAAGCATTTGCTAAAATAACTGATGTGTTAAGGTCTAGAAGGGGGCGAATTCTAGAGGTCTCTCGCATGAACTCTGGTAGACTTTATGACCTGTGACACATGATCTGAGAATGAGAAATTGGAGTCAAACACCACTCCGAGGTTCCTAACACTTTGTGCTGGTAAGACCCGATTACCAAGAATATTGATCAGAAAGTGAGGAAGGAGTTGTTTACGGTTATTTTTGGGGCCTATCTTCTTTTGTAATAGGTAAATTATTTACTTTCACTTTTGGTTTAGAAAGTGCTGAAGTACAGACTTGATACAAACCATGGATACAAAACAAATCACTCATGAACAGCAAATGCTATTATATTGTCATCTTCATCCATAATATATATATTTTTCTTAATAAATATCATTCTAGGAGTTTTGTTATTATATAGATTGTTTGACTGACTGATTGACTGACTGATTGAATGGGTATAACATGACTTTCAACACATTGTACAGATCATATTACAACAGGTAGTTTAGTAGATGGAGGAAAGTTGCCAGTTGGTTGACATTCTGTTTTAAAATATATGGGGAACTTATGACATTATGGAAAGATGCTTTTAAAACAACTGCAGCATGTTTTGAGAATACGCCCCACCCCACCCTGTATAAAATGTCCAAAGTTACTCAGTTCTATATCACCAGTGAAAATAGTTACGTCTTTTGCAAGTCTAAAACAAAAAAGATTTTAGTCTAAAAGTTTTGTCAGAGCTGGTATTTTACACACTCTTCTGTTATCTCTGCTATAGATAAGATCCTATCACAGGCTGCTCACCAAAGCTACTCTTTACTCATGTTGAGTAGATATCTTCTTCTTCTTTTCATTCTTCATCTGTGAGTATTTTCCATCGTTTTTCAGGGTTTTTGTTTTTCTCTAAAAACTCTTCCCAGATTTTGTGGAGATGTCAGTAATTATCCAATAAATGAATTTGATGTCGTGTATAAAAGAAACCCAATCAGATTAAACCACTGTCACATTTTCCCATTTTAACATCTCCACAGTTACCTGTCATTCATAAATGTAACACTACATATGACAGCTAGTTACCTATGTCATTAGGTTACGTTTTAGGGTGGGGCCATTTGTTTTTTTGACCGTGTGTGGGATTTTTCCAAAAATAATAAATCTTTATAAATTTTCTCATGTTGGTAGGGCTTGGAGAAAGAAAAAAAGTGAATCATTTATGGGAGAGATCCGGTCCATATCCTAAATACAATAAAAAGTTTTGTAAGTTTTGTTTCAATGACTTTGGGACTTTGATAAATTAATGCTTATATATCTTATGTTGTAAATCTTCATGATTTTAATTTTGACAGTAATTTTCTGCCTTATTAGTATATGCTGTCAATGGTAATTTGAATTTATATTGTGATTTAAAGTATTGTTTTACTAATTATAATAACTTGTTCATAATGTTGTTCAAAGTTACTTATGTATGTAATAACACCATATTAAAAAGCTTAGTGGATAATAAATATATATTCCCAACTGCTATGTTTTGTTGGGCTTGGGTCCCCTGGGGAATGTTCGGGCTGGCACCTTGGTGCCAGCTAGGTCATTCCTGGGGGGACCTTAAACTTCTTCTTTAGTTGTTACCACCATGCTGTTTGTAATCTGTTTTCTCATTGGCTGTGGCAGCTCCCTGTGTTAAAGCCTACTGACCCTTCTTCCATTTGCATTCTAGATCTGGAAGGGGCAACACTGAAAAATTTTAAAAATTTGTTTCCCTCCCATGTCACAGTATAACCCCCCCCCCCCCCTTGTATATGGATAGATGCTAATATGTGTTCTAGTTTCAGATCATCTGTGATTTCTTCATCACTCAGGGTTTTGGCCCTCTCATCTCATAGAAGCTGGATTTGGCTTCTGCTGGGTGGACCATTATCAGGCTTCCACTCCTCCTGCACTTCTGGACATTTAGACCATGGACACAATATGTTAAAATTGCTTTCCATGCCTTGCATGATTATGCTGTTATTGCTTGCATATATAGTGTCATTCTTGCTGTTTAATTTTTATTGCTGTAGTTTCATAATTGCTGTGCGTTGCTATGATAGTACTTGTGCATTTATTTCTGTGTGTGCTCCTTTGCTAGATGCAAATGTGTTTTATTGTCTTTATTAGACCTGTAACTTACAACGAAGTTTTATCTCATGTTTTAAATAACTGGCAACTTTATCTTTTGACCTTCAAATTGACCTACCTGCCATACGATCTGCCTTTCAGGCGAGCTTTTATCTGTCATGATGGCTATTGCTTGGCGGCCATACTGTGCTATATTGTTCACATTGTGGCATCCTTGCCTTTGTCTTTAGTGCTTACTATTTTTATGTATTTAATCTCACTCTGCCAGCTACATGCTGGTTGCAGCTCTAAGGTAGGGCAACTCATGAGTAATTTCCAATCAAGCCATTATATTTGGACTCTGTTGGTCCTGGTTCTGTACAGATCCTTCACTTTGGGCCCATGGCGTCCTTATGTCTTTGTCTTTTAGTGGCAACTTACTTTTATAGTCTCTTAACACCCGGATTCTTCTGGGCTTCAATTTTACTTACTATTTCCAATCTAAGTCAGAATATTTGAGTACTGTTCGCTACAGTTATGTACAGTATCTATTCTTTGGCCTATGGTACTCTTATGTCTTCGTCTCTAGTAGTAGTAATCTACTTTTATGGTATCATCTCATAATCCACCATTTTCCAAGGTCCCTGGCTCAGTTGCCATACATACAAGGGCCCTTGTAACATGGATTCACACACCCCCTGGTTACATTTCCATCTTCAGCTATTTGCTTTTCTACATCTCTATGTTTTAATTTAAATCCATACCCCTCCTCACTAAATTTCGCCACTCGGTGGCTGTTCTCCTTTCTATCACATTTTCTGTAGTATTTTACATATAATTCATTTTTGGAACAACTACCTTCTCTATATTGTCATTTACAACCTCACTTATATTTTAGGTCGGATACGACCTTACTTTGACCTTTACCTTGTCATTCAAGGTCATTCTTTTTCACTGTATTATACAATATTCTGTACTGGTATTCTGTTCTATCTAGTACAACTCTTCCAAATTCTAATTCTAATTCATCTTCTCACAGGTCGGCTATCACTGGTCCCATGACCTTTACCTTGTTATTCAAGGTCAGTATATCTTACTTTGACCTTTACCTTGTCATTCAAGGTCATTCCTCTTCACTGTATTATACAGTGTCCTGTAATGGTATTCTGTTCCATCTAGTACAACTCTTCAAAATTCTGATTCTAATTCCTCTTCTCAGAGGTCGGGTATGACCTGTCACATGACCTTTACCTTGTTATTCAAGGTCAGTATCATTTCTGCTATTTGTTATAATGAATTCTACCAGGGGTGTGTGATGCTAAATTAATGCTTATATATCTTATGTTGTAAATCTTCATGATTTTAACTTTGACAGTAATTTTCTGCCTTATTAGTACATGCTGTCAATGGTAATTTGAATTTATATTCTGATTTAAAGTATTGTTTTACTAATTATAATAATTTGTTCATAATGTTGTTCAAAGTTACTTATGTAGGTAATAACACCATATTAAAAAGCTTAGTAGATAATAAATATATATTCCCAACTGCTATGTTTTGTTGGGCTTGGGTCCCCTGGGGAATGTGATTGATTTTACTGCAAAATTAATGGGTGGACCTTCACGAAAAATTTTATGTCAGTAGGTCTGGCTAAAAACAAAAGTGATTACACGTTTTGAGAGGTTCGGATTACATATGAGATACAAACAAAATCCCAAATTTTCAGAAACCCCTCTGGTGGAGATTTGCACCCAAGGAGTACTTTATAGTTACATGATGTTCTGATGCTTAGACTTATAATTAAAAAAAACAATATGGAGAACTTGAGCACAACCGGTCACTTTCCTGCATGTTTGATGTTGACTTTAGTCATTTTTAGAATGTTTCTGTTTGTCCCGAGGATCGTGAAAGCCCCATTCTTCTATCTGTTTCAGTGATCTTTTGGATTAATTACTTTATTTGTTATGCGCCCTAATTTAGAACAAAGTATCACGTAAACAGGCCTTTGCATTGTGGGAAACATTGTGACCAATCACAATCACCAATATAAATTATGTAAATAAAATTTTAAAAGAGCAATAATGTCATGGAACGTTTTCTAAACCACAAGCAAAGGACTATGTGAACATGTGAAAGTTGTGCTTCAAAAAAGCATGTTTTAGTTGACCAAAAAAAAATTCACATTAAATTACATTTAAAGCAAATGGTCATCAAGTATGTGTTTGTTGAAATTGTGTTGTAACATGTGAGGGGCCAGTGATAATCACAGTGAGTTTGTAACGCAGAGGATACGATTTCAATCCCACACAGTACGCCTCAATTTGGTCTCAGATTGTGTCCAAACTATGACGAAATTACACACAGTTATTTGGGCCATGGTCACACTTTGACGGTTTGTAAGTGATTGAATTATGGATATAACCTATTGACTATCATAATGCTAGCCTGTCATGTGTGTCATGCTTGGGGTTAGAGATAGGTGTTGATACTCCCAGATTCTCATGGCTATATTGGAATCAAACTTAGCATCTCTCCAATTTTAAGATTAACGCCAGTCCAACTCTGTGGTGCTTGATCCTAAATTTGGCTACCAATATTATAATGGGATGGTCAGTCTAAGGATGGAACCCTCATACCGGGAATTATTTATTAATATTACAGTCATGCTTTGAAGATAACTCTATGGAAGAGGTACAAAGCAAATTCTTTTAGAAGATGTTTTTTTCTTTGTATAAATAATGCATATGCAATACATGAGTGAATTCAACAAAAAACGTGATTATGGTTTAACTTTTCATTTACAATATTCTACAAAATATTGGCAGCCAAAATTTGGATCCCAAATAGATCTAGCTCCAATGTTAAAATTTGCTAAGACTCTTATTTGTCATTGCTACACCTGCAATAATAGGGCTATGACCATTAAAACAGGGGTGTGAAAAAGCTCAAATCTTTGACCACATTTCCCCCGAATGTTTGCATCCTCACTGAAAGGCTAGACAATTGTAAACATTAGTCCTAGAATTATGGGGAGCTGGCTATCTTTATGTGAAGATACACAACCCATTGAAATAAATGTCCCTCCCCAGCTAGAGAAAAAAGGAATTGTTTTGCTTCTGTGGTGGGTTTTTTGTTATCTTCGGCTAACGACGGTGTTTAGATTAAAGTCATTCAGTTATCTGAATAACTTGTTCATGGCGCGTGTTTGTGAGAAATTTGCGTTGAGTAGAGAGGGATGGGGGGAAGAGGGGGGGGGGTCAAAATGAGATGTGCTGGTTACTTTTCAAAGTCTTTGGTAGATAAGGGTTCCATTTAGAATGATGCATCACCTCCCTAGTCGTGTATTCCTACGCCAAAAGGAGTAAAGAGGTCCCATCCCACTTCATGGTACAGTGATGTCTGTTATAGAGTTTACTAGTGTATAAGTCCCCGTTTCCTGCTAACCGAATGACAATGTCGCTGATGGTCGCAACACACCATATATTACAGCTTAGTTTGTTTACAACAGTATACTCTGTTATTTAAAATTCTAATTCCAAATATTTTCCCCAAAGTAATTGCTCGCCATCAAAATTTGGGGTATACCTTAACTTGGCATAAAAGAGGACTATCTACATAAATTACAATTTGCCCAAAACAGTGCAGCCAGAATTGTATCAAACACTAGTAGATACCCCAGTATAACCCTTGTTCTAAGAAATAGGCAGCTTGTTGAATATGTTCACAAGTTTCTTCACATTGGTTTTCCCAACTATTTAGCTTCATATATTTCTTCTTATAGTAGTAGGCACAATGAGAGTACTGGAACTTTGGTTATAGCTCTGATTTTGATGCTCCCACTCTGTGGAGTGCTCTTCCTGATGAGATTGTGCATCCCCATGTATTACGTCTTGGGGCCCACGGTGGTAACGCACTCACCTCACACCTCTGAGATCAGAGTTTGAATCCTGGAATGACCTCCGGTGGGAAAACTACTAGGTGCTTGCCAAAAGTCAGCAGTTTACAGTGTCGAACCTTGACCAACTGTATGTTCTGGTTTCCTCTGCCCTTCCAACTACCTGTCACAATATAACCGATAAGGTAAAACACTAAAGAAACAAACACGTAAATCTATTGCCTGTTTCGGAAATAAGCTTAAAACCCTACCTCCATACTAAGGCACCCCACATTAGTCCCAATACCCCCCCCTGGTTGTTCCCTGTGTTGTTTGACCTCTTTCTGTTCCTGGGTAATGATATTGGTTGACCGTTCCTGTTATGTTGTGCCTTATTTTCCCCTAAAAATGGGACATTAAGTGCTATAAAAGTCCAATTAGAATTAAAATTAGAAGTACGCTAATTGACCATGCTTGTGCATTTCTGGGAATGTATTAGTACCCTAAAGGACAGCCCAAGGTGATAACAAACATACATTTATTGATTTCAGCTTTCTCCCTATATATGCAAATTCCCAGATTTGAATTAAAAATTATATGATCGCGCTTTAGAATGCACTGCAAAAGGTAGATTTATATGATTTAAAAAAAAAAACACTTAATACTTGTGCTTGTTGCAATGCATAATTCCCTGTCACTGTGCTTAAAACAAGCATAATTTAGTGATTTCAGGTCTAATTTGTGTCAAGTTAGAGCGGGGAGCAGAATGAACCCTTCACTTGCCTTTCTAGCAATCGTGACCACCACAAAAGTAATGGTAAGTCTATACTTTCTGTCACAAAACCTTCAGATCAAAAGTTTCAACATACTGCTACTGTTGGATCAAGGCACATTACTTGAGACAGTTATTATAAAATATTAGGCTATGAGAAATGAATCAGGAGAATGCGTTGGGTTGGCCACACTTAGTCTACTGACCATGATATTGCTTGGCAAGTAGTCCTGTTTTTAACCAGAGTGGTAACACTCTGGGCTCCCACCTCTGAGGCTGGGGTTTGTTTCCCAGTGTACGCTATATTTTGTATGCCTGCCATATTCTGTATCCCCTCTTTGATCTTTTATGGGATACAGAATGTGGCTGCCATATTTTGTATCCCAACAATGGGGGGTTAAGGGGGGATTAAGGGGGCAGCCACATTGTGTATCCCCATCATATTCTGTATCACCTCAATTAGGAGGTGTAAAGCGGGCAAAGCTGGAGAGGATTAAGTTGCCATTGTTTAGGATGATTGTTGCCAGTCAAACAAATCAGTTGTCTCATTCTGACCACTTTTGATTTGATTCACTCAAGAGTGAATAGGGTTGGAAGTAAATCAGAGTTATGAGGATATAGAGTTCTATGCAATATAGTGTACAGGATCATGCCTTATACATAGAAAGTCATAAAAATTCATAATAACTGTAGCACTGAAAACCATTTTAAAATTCAAAGTTATCCCTTTTACTTAGTGTTCACAGTATATGAAGTTAGTGCTAGCCCATCTTACGGTGTAAAACTTTATGACAAATTTTGCAATTTTTATTAAATTTTGAAGAAATAACTCTACTAGGAAACTCATAGTGAATATTATATTTACATTTTTCTTTGTATGTGTAAGGAATATTATTTATGTAACATTTTATGTATCAACTCCCTATTCACAAGTTTTTTTACGAGATATGGTCACTAGGTAAGATCTGTGAAACAAATTTAGTAAGCTTAAAATAAAAACGGTTAGAAAAATTGATAGTAAATCTTCAAATGATTACATATTCATGGCCTTAAGTGGGAAAGCTGGTAGTTGCTTGCCATTGGTCGGCAGTTTACAGTACATAACCCTGACAAACTGAAAGTACTGGTTTCCTCTGCCCTTCCAACTACCTGTCGTGATATGACCTGTACAGTGTTGAAAGCGACATAAAACCCCAAATAAATAAATAAATCCTGTCCTTAACCATCCAATACTCCAAATGACCTTTTATATAACCTTTTCTTATTCAAACCAATTATTTTTCTCTGTCTGTGCCTGAAATATACTCTGGTTCGTGTAACTTCTTTGCTCTGCTATAAAGGGTCAGATATCGGTCACCATTTTGACAATTAACCTGCATAGATACACCCAGCAATAACAGAGAAAAATTGAATATAATCTATGTCTGGTTCAAGGACAAGGAAGGTTTCAAGGCTGCCAGACAAGGACACTTGCAACAAAAGCATCCAACAAATCGGCATCGCTGATACATAAGTATAGCTTTGTAAGCTAAATGTTGATTAGCCATACTGGAGTTCTCGTTCATGCAGCCTGGTTTTATATTGTCTGTGTTGTGGAAACTACCGTTAAGAAGAGTTATGTATTTATTGGAAACTGGGAGTGGGGAGGGGGAGCATAAGTGGCTTTGAAAAGTGGACAACACACTTGTTTTATTGGGGAGTATGTGCCACATTCCACTTACAGGTGCTTCAGAAAGGGTTTAACCTGCACTGTGGGACTTTTAGAACTATTTTTTTGTACTTTATTTATTGTGATGAACACTCTCAGACCTCCCGGAAATAATGAAGGATTCCTGTCAAGTGTGAAAAACGACCTTTGCTCTTTTTATCTGCCATTTTGGCTGTTTGAAGTATCTTTTTCTGTCAGGTTTTCTTAAATAGAAAAAGTTTTGTTCAGGATGAATATCTTATGACCCTTCATAATAATAGTAATAATAATATAATAATAATATTATTATTATTGGTCAACAGAATTTGAAATCTTGCTGGACAGCTTATTTTCATTATGTCCCTTTCACACTACAGGCGGTCATCCCACGGTTAGAAGGTTTTTTTTCAGCGGCGCAGGTCGCCACATTCGTCTGACTTTTTCACACTACAGGCGGACGGCCACTGATAGGACACAGTTTTTTAAGTGTCAATAACAGTAGAATGACAGTACTACAAACGTTGGTTACCGAGAAGCAACCTCCATTAACCTTAACTCATCTTCAGCGAAATGACTAATATGTTAACTGACCTTATGTTGCCGTATTACACCGAAAGATGACTGAATCACAACCTTATGTACACCGTGGACCACACCTTCAGTTACTTTAGTAAGAAATTGATATGCACGTGCGTGAAATTATCTGTGCATGCTCACGGTACCGAAATCAGAGGTGGAAAATTCATTTTAAAACTTTGGGAGGATGCGCAAGGTAATGGACGGTTTGCCACTGACTCGCAAGGTTGTACACGGACAGCAGACTGTGATCCAAAGACAGGGACATTTTCCCAAACGTGGGTTGCCACGGGTGATACCACATGTAGTGTGAAAGGGGTATTAATAACTTTCAATATCAGTGTTCTTTAAGGTTCATGGGTTGGTTCCTTTTTTGTAAATAGACTTGCTCTTGTGTTGATGTGTATTTTGATCTGGGGAAATTTGAGCTTACATATTTGGAAAAATAGAAACTTTACAAATAAGGACTTTGTATTTTAACTTATACTGTGCCGAAAGGATTTATAGAAACAGTATGTTAAATAAATAGCCTTAATGAAGGTACTTCTTATTAATTAGAAATGCTAAATCGTTTACCCTGCTCAAATCATTTCCTAGAACAGTGTAAAGTAGGCGTTTCCGGAAGTGACGTTGCATGACCATTAGTTTTTTGTGCCTCAATGATTTTGCTAACTAAGTGGGCGTGGCCTAGCTTCTCCAGGCGTGACCAGTAGCTGTCGATCAGAGTAATGCATTGAATTTGTAAAACACATCACCCCAGAACCTGTACAAATTTAAGGTAACCTTAACATTTCGTTTTTGGAATAGCAGTAATGTACTAATGGGGAGTGTCATTATAAATGCACCTGTTTTAATTTCTTTATATATTTTTTTGCAATTAGCTGGAAATTCTTCGGAAAATATGTTATAACTAAATAATCTGTTCACATTGGGGTAGGAGGGTGGTGGGAAATAACAGGTGAGTAATTCCCAAAGGGTTAGGGGGTCTGGTACAACAGATTATACCAATAATCCATCATTTTGTTCTGACACTAGACAGGTTCCAGAGTAGCTCTACCAAAAATCAGTATGAAAAAGGTAGAATTTAATATACATATGGTAACTAAATATTTAGCGTTATAATAGTTTTCAGATTTTGTCAACCACTTTTGTCATAACCTTTATCTATGTATTACTAATATTAAACTCTAACCTACCAGGTTTGCTTATACAAAAATAAACCATTTTGTTAACTGAATGCCAATATAGGCTGTCAAAATGACATAACCATACCTGAAAAGTATTCTGAAAGGTCAATTAGCTAGTATATTTTTGGTGTAAGGTACGTTAAAACTGATGCTTCTATCAATGGATGTTATACCTAAAATAATCTAATCTGATTCACATAAAACCAGTGCTAACAGAAAGTGCCTGAGGGAGTACAAACCCTCGCCAGAACCAGATCCTGGCCAAACATAAAATAATCTGGAGTCTCAATACAGATCTGCATCATGAGGTGGACCAAAGTAAGGCTAGACCCCCCCCCCCCTCCTTGTGTGTAAATGAGACCTTCATGTGAAAAATAATTTAGTGTCAAAAAATCTCCCCAAAATTCCCTGAATCTCCCTCTTGATCCAGATTAGAATCCACAGTTGTGGAGCACCAAGGGTAAATTTGACCCCCCCCCCCCCCCCCGATCAGATGTATTGTTTTCAGATGGACAATCAAACAAACACACAACTGGACGTGATTACAAAACGTCATCCCCCCAGGGCTCGGGGCAACGGTAACAGAGAGTTTGTTTTCTTGATGTGCCAAATCACCCAGCCAAGCCTTTTTTTGTAAATTTGGCACTCCTGATAGCTTAGTCCTAAATACAATCACATTGGTTGTACAATTTATTGTTAATTGTTCTGAGAGTTTAATTGTTTAGTCATACAAGACTTATCAATATAAATATTAGATAACCAACCAATGCCTAAAAACCTTTGTAAGCGAACATTTTTGTCCTGACTACGATAACACCCATCTCTTCTTAAGGTAGTTATAACTAATCTTGAGATTGTTATAACCAATTTTTAGGGTGGTGCCACTTATATTTTTGGCTGCTGCGATTTATCTTATTCTTGTATAGAAATGGCGTCTACTCTTGTTATAGGATTCCCTGGATTGCTGTACACGAGTGTACATGACTAATTAGATGTAACACGTGATCTGCGTCACTCGTTGCAGCCGCTTCCTTTTCTTGTCCTTTGTAACAGGATGAGTTGTTGTAAGCACTACAGGTTTTAAATTGGCAAGACCTTACCATTAGTTGCAACAGTAAAATATAGTGGCATAGGGAACTGCAAAAAGTTGGAGAATTCTTCAAACTAAAAATGGTTTTATTAATAGGCTTCGACCATTGGAAGAAGTGATCGCATTTTGCAAAAGACTGGGATCACATTCTCAATAAAATAAAATAAAAATATAAAATAAAAAAATGAAGTTTAAAAAAAAAGTTCGGGGGGGGGGGGGGGGGGGGGGGGGGGTCTGATCTCAAGGAATACTTTCTAGTGTTATATAAAATTTAGTTGTGGTATTTCTACATGTCTAGGTAATAGCTGAGTATTCTTATATTCCTTTCTAATTGGGCATATTAGTTACTGACGAGTTCGGTGAAAATTTCTATGCCATTATCTCATTACATTTGTGCATTATAAAATGCTTTTCTAATTTCTATGATTATAACATATGATACAGAACAAAGAAATATCGCAGAACAAATCACAGCTATATAAACAGCAGCTGCACCATTTACCGAACTAGCAAGTAAACGTCCGGTAAAAAAAGTCAGACCAAAAGCCGAAAAGGTTGTCATTCGACACCCTGTAATTTGTTAGAAATGTTGCACACAATACAAAACACGATTTATTACTTCCTAAGTAGCTACACCTGTTTGCCAAGAAAAAGAAAAGAGTTACCATTCGTCTACCCGTTCCCCCTCTCCACGCCCCCCCCCCCCCCTCCCATCCTTCTCAAGTAAATTTTCTTATTTTCTTTCTTTGAATAAAGTTTCCACTAAAGCAATCATTAAGCACTGATCAACAATTGTTGATTTTGATTCTATTAGTATTGGAACAAGCTTTGGATAACCCCCGCCCTGACTCGGTGGGCGATATTTGGGAGATTGGAAATGATTTAACCTAAATTTCCAGTATTTTCCACAGATATTGACTTTCATAATAAAAGGAAGTCAGTAAACATAGCCCAAGACATATGTCATTGTTGAAACTATAAAATTGATTGTTCTTATGATTTTCAAACAACTTTCGCAGATCAAGTTTGTGATGTCTGAAACCAATTTACAGAATGCGTTGATGCCATAGCTATGTAGAAATAAATCACTTTTCTCATTATATAGAACACACACAATGGAATTAAAAAAAATGATAGAAATCCTCTAATGGCGGACATATATGGCCATTTCACTGCACTTACCCAACTTTATTTATTTATTTATTCTGGGTTTTACATTGCTTTCAACACTGTGTGGGTCATATCACGGCGGGGTAGGTTTGTGGGCAGAGGAAAACCAAAACATATAGTTGGGCAAGGTTTTGCACTGTAAACTGCCGACCATCAGTAATGCCCCTGTTCCACCAAAGGATTAAGCCCCGATCCTGTCTGGGACCCTTAATCGTGGGTAGTCTTGGAAAAAATGGAAAAAAAATTGACCAATGGGGTGGAAGACAGAATCGGTATGAAGGTCTGGGATTAACTACAGATCGGCCTCAGGACGCCCCAGGAGGCCCCAGACTGTCCCCAACTGGTCTGGGACTAAGAACCGATTAAGCCATTTTTCTAGTCGTAGACAAACCGACTGGGTCCCAGGACGCCTCAGGCCTCCTGGGACTAAGCCCCGACTAACCCAGGATTAAGTCCCGACCCCACAAGGTGTCCTGAGGCGTCCCCAGGCGTCCCCAGACCAGGATCGCCGATTTTTGTTTGGCAATGGGACTAAGGGTCGCAGGAAGCCTGGGACTAAGTGATAGAGGTCTGGGACTAAGGGTCGGGGACTAAGGGTCGCAGGCGGCCTGGGACAGCATAGGACTGTGTAATTTTGGTCTGAGGAGGCCTGAGGAAGCCTGGGACTGTACATTTTGTTTATGGCGGGAAAAAATAATCGGTTGGGGTCGGGAGAAATATCAAACATGTTTGATTTCTCTCACGGCCACAACCGACCACAACCGACCCTTACAGGACGCCTGGGACTAAGCATATTTCTGAAACCGACCCTCAAAAACCCTTAATCGGGAGCCTTAGTCGTGTGGTGGAACACCCACATAAGCAACTACAAGCTTTCCCCTATAAGTTCTGGGGTTTGAACTGCCGACCTCAGAGGTGGGAGGCTAGTGTGTTACCACTGCACCACCATGGTGACTATATGGTGACTATATTTATGAATTGGTAGCTATCATCAGCAAGAAGTATACAATTCCTGTTCAAATAATGATAACATACATATTTCTGGTCTGTTTTCAAAACAGATTGACACTACTCTGTGTAATAAAGATACATATGTGACCATATTGTAGATGGTTGTACCAGTCGGTTTGATGCACACAAAGTTTTTTACTCCAAGGAAACTAGTAAAGGTGATTGGGAAGTAATTAATACAGGAAAATATGTCATATAACCTTATGTGCCTAATTGGGTATGCATGTGGTTTAAAAAAGCCTGTTTTAGCATAAAGCATTTCTATTGCCATACTGATGACATCTGAAAAAGAATCTTGAAATTCGTTTTTGCACTATGGCAGTTATGGCTTCAAAATGGGAATACATGATTGATAAAAACAAGGCCACTGCCGCAGCAGTTTTCTCCCGCCTTAGAATTAGTAATAATGGAGAACTAAAGGAAATATAAGGCCTTTGTAGTAAGATAACCCCACTTGGCATTGAAACAGGGGTCAAAGGTAAAAGTCAGCAGTTGGAAAAGACTCAGGCCATGACTTCCTTTAAGTTGTTTTCACATTTGGAACCCCTAGTAGCAATGATAAGAGAGATATAAGGACTTTTTAATAGGATAATCCCATTTAACATTAAACATGTAATATGACGGCCATTTTGTTTTCGAAACTAGGCCAAATTACTATCAGGCTAACTTTCCTAGCCTTACATCTTTTGTGCAAATTTGATTAACCTAGCTGCGATATTTCAAGTTTTAGAGCATCTTAATGATTTTCAAATAATTGGCTATGGTGGCCATTTTGTTTTTCAAAATAAGGCCAAAATTTGTCTCAGACAAAACATTTGCAGGCCAGGACTTTTCATGGTCTGTCTTTACATTCTAAAGCCATAGGACCAATAATAAGTGAGAAATAAGGACATTTTAGTGTGATGACCCCTTTTAACCTTGAAGCCGGGGTCAAAAGTCAAATTCAACACCTGGAAAAGATTTCCAGGCCATGACTTCCCACAAGTTGTTTTTGTTGTGGATGTTAAGGATTTTAGAGTCATTATCTAGGCTAGTAAGGTTTTCCAGATCCCTCTCATTATCTTAAAGTGTCAATGACCAGATATCCTGATATCCTGTATGTTGTTATAATATACCTTGGAGATTAAAACATAAAAAGATTCCCACACACTTCACTGAGACCTTCATGCAACAACTTGTGTTTTAATAAATTATAATACCTTGATACATGTTAATATCTGATTTAAAGAATTAGAATTAAACTTGTGTTTAATTGCAAAACATGGTGTCAGAAGTGGGATTATTAGAGTAAAAACAGCCTCTAATTTCTGACTTGGATTATTGGAGTAAACAATAAAGCCTCTAATTTCTGGCTGAGACAATTGGAGTAAAAACAAAGCCTCTAATATCCTGCAAAAGAACCTATTGAAAGTGTGGATAGTGATTTAGCTTGCAGAAACTGTTATTTGCCTATACCTGGATATATAGTGCAATATGTCTGAACCAGTAGCAGCATCAGCAGCAGTTGTGAGTGTCCCATCAAACTTCCCAGTTCCATCACCAATAGACTGCAAAGGGGATCGGGCTGAAAACTGGAAATTTTTCAGGTCACAATGGGAGGACTTTGAGACTGCAACTGAGTTGAACAAGAAATCTGCTGCGATAAGGATTGCGACACTGAGATCTGTGATGGGGAAAGACTGTCTCAGGATTTACCATCACTTGGATATATCAGCAGAAGACAAGCAAGATGTGAAGAAATCACTTGATGCCTTAGAGTCACACTTCAAGCCGACAAAGAATGTCATTTATGACAGATGTGTTTTTAACACATGTATACAGGGACCAGCAGAAGGGATAGATCAGTATATGACAAGGCTGAGGCAGCTAGCCTTTAGTTGTGATTATGGCACTCTAACAGATGACATGCTGTGTGACAGATTAATCTTGAGCACCAAAGAGCCAAGGGCCCGCATGTTCAGAGAAACTGATCTAACCTTATCCAGAGCAATAGATATGTGTAAGATCGCAGAAATCTCACAGCATCAACTACAGCAGATTGGTAGTAAGCAAGAAGAAGTCAATTTCATGAAGCAACACAAGCAACAGTCACAAAAACAGCAAGGAAGGTCTCAACAGCCATCTAAGCACAAGAAATGCAAATATTGTGGACAGAGCCATACATTTGACAAGTTGAAGTGTCCTGCATTTGGGAAATTGTGCAAAGCCTGTGTCAAAAGAAATCATTTTGCTACAGTAGGAAAGCAGAAACAGCGTGTAGAGAAAGCAGTACACAGGATTGACCAGGATTCTGATGATTCATCAAGCGGAACAATTTTCCACACAAATCAGTTTGTGGGAGCAGTCAAAACAAGAGGTAAGCAGCTTACAGTACCTCTGAAGTTTGGGAAGACCAAGGATTCTGTGTCAAATAACAGGTTAAAAAGCCTAGTGTATCAGCTGGATACAGGCGCCACCTGTAATGTTCTGAACATTGAAGATTACAAGGCAGTATCTGGTGAATCAGATACAAATCTGAAAGAAAGCTCAGTTCGTTTGAACTTCTATGATGGCTCATGGATGAAGCCACTGGGATATGCTACTTTTTACAATAGAATCAATGGCAAGAACTTTAAGCTTGGCTTCCAGATTGTAAACACAAGGGTCGCACAAAAACTCTTGTTATCAGCAAACACATGCCAGCGATTGAATTTGCTTTCAATCAATTCAGATGAAGTTGTCCACATGTCACAGGAAATCACTACAGGACTGTCTAAAGAGGATATACGTGGCAGATTTTCAGATGTGTTCCAGGGATTAGGGCAGTTTCCAGGTGAACATCACATTGAGCTTGATGAGACGATCGCGCCAGTGCAGCATCAACCGAGAAGATTTCCTGTTGCCCTTAGAGCAGAACTTAAAGAGAAAATCGACTCAATGGTGGCACAAAGAATCCTCAAGAAAGTGGTAGAGCCAACACCATGGATTAACAGCATGGTTGTAGTTAAAAAGCCAGGGAAGCTACGACTCTGTATTGATCCAGTTGACCTAAACAAAGCGGTCAAACGACCAAAATATCAGATGCCAACTATTGAGGAAATCCTGCCAAATCTAGAAAATGCTAAAGTGTTCTCTGTCCTAGATGCGAAGGATGGATTCTGTCACATCAAATTAGACGAAGAAAGTAGCATGCTCACAATGTTTTGGACTCCATTCGGGAGATACTGATGGTTGTGTCTACCGTTTGGCTTGACCTCAGCCCCTGAAGTGTTTCAGTGTAAACAGCATGAAGTCTTAGAAGGCCTGCATGGAGTGGAAGTCATTGCAGATGACATCTTGGTATACGGTTGTGGCAAAACACAGGAAGAAGCTGTAAAAGACCACGATGCAAATCTGAATGAGCTGTTAAAACGAGCACAGAAGGTCAACTTAAAGCTAAACAAAATGAAACTAAAGCTGAAGATGACAGAAGTGTCCTACATGGGTCATCTCCTCACATCTACAGGGCTTAAACCAGACCCAGAAAAGATAAAAGCCGTGAATGAGATGAAGCGACCATTAAATGTGAAAGAAACTCAGTGTTTTCTTGGATTTGTAAACTATTTTGCCAAATTTGCACCACATCTCTCAGATGTGTCTGAACCTCTCCGACGTCTCACCGACAAGGGCGCTGTTTGGGTCTGGCAAACACAGCAAGAGGAAGCTTTCCGTCAAGTGAAAGAAATTGTGACAGTACAGCCTGTTTTGAAATATTACAGCCTATTTGAGCCTGTCACACTGCAGAGTGATGCCAGCCAAAAAGGGTTAGGTGCCACATTATTGCAAAATGGCCAACCCATTGCATTTGCCTCCAGATCCTTGTCAAAAACAGAGCAGTCATATGCTCAAATTGAGAAAGAGTATCTCGCTATAGTATTTGGGTGTGAACGCTTCAAACAGTACTTGCTGGAAAGAGATTCCATACAAGTTGAGAGTGATCATAAACCTCTGGAAGTAATAGTCAAGAAATCACTTCTATCAGCACCCAAGAGACTCCAAAGAATGCTCCTGAGGTTGCAGAAGTACAGCTTGCAGGTGAAGTACAAACGAGGCAGTGAAATGTACATTGCAGATCTGTTATCTCGTGCATCAGTCTCAGCAGCTTCACCTTCAACCAGTGATTTTGAAGTATTTTGCACAAAACTAGAACAGATAAGTTATACAGAACATTTAAAAGTATCTGACACAAGGCTTGATCAGATTCAAATATCAACATTGCAAGACAGTACACTACAATCTCTTAAAAGCACAATCCTGGCTGGATGGCCAAATGACAAGAATGAATACGTGCATGCCTGAGAGAGTATTGGCCATACAGGGAAGAACTTAGTGTTCAAAATGGAATTTTGTTCAAGGGAAACCAGATTTTGATTCCAAAGGCAATGATCCCAGAAATTCTTTCTAGGATTCATTCTAGCCACTTAGGCATGGCCGCATGCACAAGAAAGGCCAAAGATGTCCTGTATTGGCCACACATGGCAACTGACATCAAAGAGCTGATTTCAAAGTGTGAAACCTGTGTGGAGCTTGAAGAGAACAGAAGAAAAGAACCTCTTATGACACATGAAATACCGGACAGAGCTTGGAGTAAGCTTGCATTGGACCTGCTTGCATTGGACCTGTTCTGTCTGCAGGACAAAAATTATCTTGTTACTGTAGACTACTATTCCGATTATTGGGAGGTAGATGCTCTCCATTCTACTTCAACTGCAGCTGTCATCAAGAGGCTGAAGCCACATTTTGCAAGATGGGGAATTCCAAATGAAGTTGTCACTGATAATGGGTTTGCAAGGCTTGCCAAGTAATGGAATTTTCGCCACATCACCAGCTCACCTTATCAGAGCCAATCCAATGGAAAGGCCGAGTCAGCAGTAAAGATAGTAAAGAACTTAATAAAGAAAACCCAAAGAGCTGGAGATGATTTCTTCAAAGCACAACTAGATTGGCGCAACACACCCACCAGCGAAATGCACAGTAGTCCTGTTCAACGCTTAATATCATGTCGGACATCAACATTCCTACCTACATCAGAAAATCTGCTACGACCCCAGGTTGTGGAAAATGTTCAAGAAAAGATCAAACTGAAACGCCAAAAGCCAAACTGTTCCATGACAAACATGCTCGACAACTACCAGAACTAGAAATTGGGCAACCAGTCTATGTTAAGCCATTACCAAACTCAACTGTCCCATGGAAGAAAGGAGTGTGTACTGACAAACACTCACCTAGATCTTATGCTGTGACGGCTGATGATAAATCTTACAGAAGAAATAGATTCCACCTACGAGAGAGAGAAAAGGAGGTGAAAGAAGTTGTCCATCCTCAGACCACTGACAAACAAAGTGCTGTTACAACAGAAGACATACAGTGTGACAGCAGATCAGACAGAGCAAGTGTACCAACAAATTCACCCAGTAAAACAACAGAAATAAGAAGACGTGGGAGAAACAAGAAGACCACTGAACATTACCAAGCTGGTTTTAATTAGACAATTGACTAAATAAATAAATAAAACAGGTCAAAATTGGGATTGTAACTACAAGTGTCAGAATAATACACAGTTACAAGCTTTTGTAGGAAGGTAGTCTACGCTTACCTTTACCAATTTGGAAGTTTTCTAAATTGTTTTAAAATTATATATAGCTTACGTTTTATTCTTACTGATTCACAGAGAGAAAAGGAGGTGAAAGAAGTTGTCCATCCTCAGACCACTGACAAACAAAGTGCTGTTACAACAGAAGACACACAGTGTGACAGCAGATCAGACAGAGCAAGTGTACCAACAAGTTCACCCAGTAAAACAACAGAAATAAGAAGTGGGAGAAACAAGAAGACCACTGAACATTACCAAGCTGGTTTTAATTAGACAATTGACTAAATAAATAAATAAAACAGGTTAATAGTTTATTTGGTTTTTTGTTTATTTGGGGTTTAACGTTGCTTTCAACACTGTACAGGTCATATCACGACGGGTAGTTGGAAGGGCAGAGGAAACCAGTACATAGAGTTCGCTAGGGTTGTGTACTGTAAACTGCCGACCAACGGCAAGCAACTACCAGCTTTCCCACTTGAGCCCATGCGGGGATCGAACCCCGGCCTCAGAGGTGGGAGGCGAGAGTGTTACCACTCTGCCACCGTGGCCCCCTAAAACAGGTTAAAATTGGCATTGTAACTACAAGTGTCAGAATAATACACAGTTACAAGCTTTTGTAGGAAGGTAGTCTAATCTTACCTTTACCAATTTGGAAGTTTTTTAAATTGTTTTAAAATTATATATAGCTGACGTTTTATTCTTACTGATTCACAGTTTTTATAGTCTTTTGTAAAAAAGGGAGGATGTTGTGGATGTTAAGTATTTTAGAGTCATTATCTAGGCTAGTAAGGTTTTCCAGATCCCTCTCATTATCTTAAAGTGTCAATGACCAGATATCCTGATATCCTGTATGTTGTTATAATATACCTTGGAGATTAAAATATAAAAAGATTCCCACACACTTCACTGAGACCTTCATGCAACAACTTGTGTTTTAATAAATTATAATACCTATGTACATGTTAATATCTGAATTAAAGAATTAGAATTAAACTTGTGTTTAATTGCAAAACAGTTTTCACATTCCGAACCTCTAGGAGCTGTTTTAGGGGAGATATAAGGCCTTTTTTAATAACCCCATTTAACATTAAACATGTGATATAAGGGTCATCTTGTTTTCGAAACTAGGCCAAATTACTATCAGGCTAACTTTCCTAGCCTTATATCTTTTGTGCAAATTTGATTAACCTAGCTGCGATATTTCAAGTTTTAGAGCATCTTTATAATTTTTAAACAATTAGCTGTGGCGGCCATTTCGTTTTTCAAAATGAGGCTAAAATTTTGCACAGACAGGTTTTTATAGCCATAAACATTCCCTGCAAATTTGGTGAAGATATCTTTATAAATGAATGAGATATTAAGGTTTATGTAAAAACATGACAAACAGGTGGACTCATGCACGGACACACGGACGGAAGGCGTTTCATAATCTCCTGACCATGGCCTTCAGCCACAGGTGGGAGATAATAATGAAAAGTAAATGTTTTTGTTTTGTAAACATACATGATAAGGCTTTAAACTTTTGAATATAAATTTTAAAAAATACAGTCGGTGTCATGCATCTTGGGCTTGACGTAAATTGTTAAATTGTAAGGAAAAAGTAATATCTTCACCTAAAACTGTGGATGTTATGATTATCTCCAGTTTTATCTTGTTTGTTTGTCAGAAGGAACATTTTAAAAGTACAGGCAATTAAAAGAGAAATGTCTTTAATTATTTGGCATAGTCTAATCCACTCAAGATTTCCACACCCCTTAATGACTGTATTAGTGGGCTCTAAGCCATATAAAAATCATATCCTCGTTGGACAAATATTAGTGCTCGACGATTGAGATACCACATGATGGAATATGTTAATTCGGAAAAGAATTCGTGTTGAACAGATATATCTTTCTACACCTTTTTTACTGAAATGAGTCCATGGTTTACAAGTTTAGCATTACACCACCGGGCCTTCACCTCTATGGCTGTAAGTTCGAAGCCAGCTCATAGCCACATGGGGATGTACCAAAAACCTGTCTTGATGTCAACTATTGACTTGAGCTAATAACTTGAAGCTCTAACTTTGGAACAAGTAAGTCATGTAATAAACTGTCTAGACATACTTCATTCCATCAACTTGCCATTATTTATATTTTGAGATGTTGTAAACTGTACAGGAATAAGGAACTCTGTTGTCAACTTTCGTAGTGCACTAAAATATTGTGAATAAGCAATATTGCTGTTTATGCTGTTTCTTTATTTGGACGGTTTAAGTTTGACATTGATTTAAACACATAGTCTAGTACATATCACAATGGATAGCAAAGGGGGTGGAGGAAAGCAGTGCATAAATGTTGGTTAAAGATTCTGCACTGAAAGCCATCAGGTGTTGATAAGCAGCAAGCCTTCAGTACACAATATTCTAATTTATAAAGCCAAATCAATCGATATTTATAACATGGTGTCATGATCCGTGTTCTGTTTATGTCTATTGTTATAGGGAGTATTGAATCTAGAATATATATATATATTTTTTTTTTCTATTGAACATAATTATCATCCCTTTGATTTATTTTTGATATGATGCCTCTTTTCATGTATTGCATAAGTTGCATTCATTCATAGTAATTTTAGAGGTTTTAAAGTTAAGTCAAAATGCTGCGGTGTACATCGAAAGTTATTGGCAGTATAGCTTTGAACTTTCCTACAAAAAGTAAAGGCTGAACTGTGAATGCAGAATCTTGCCTTGCAAACACTGACACACTGGACATGAAATATTCAATGTGAACCAATGGAAGGTCTTAACAAGGCTATTTTAACTCCTAGAATTCCAATGTATCAATGATATCTCTTTGAAATAGCCTTTACTTGAAACATAGCCTTCTTGAGGCGTACAGGAGTGCTTATTCCAAGATTTGTTTATTTGGGGTTTTATGTCGCTTTCAACACTGTACAGGTCATATCACGACGGGTATTTGGAAGGGCAGAGGAAACCAGTACATATAGTTCGCTAGGGTTCTGTACTGTAAACTGCCGACCAACGGCAAGCAACTACCAGCTTTCCCACTTACAGCCATGACGGGGATCGAACCCCGGCCGCAGAGGTGGGAGGCGAGAGTGTTACCACTCTGCCACCGTGGCCCCTGCTTATTCCAAGAATAATTATGTATAAATTGTATTTCTTTATTGTGTGAAAACAATGCTAACTGAGGAATGTGTCAGATATTAATGGTGTAAAGGCAATGGAAATCTTGAAAATCTTTTAAATAAGAAAATGCTCTTTCGAAAACAAAATAAAGATTATTAAAACCTTTACCTTGAGGAAGGCTGTTGTGGATATTTACACCATGGATCTGTCAGCTATAAATTCAAAATATCTTTTGTTGTGAAGTACAGTTTGTTTAAGAGGAGACCTGACTATCTTTATTCTGTATCATAAACTTCTTGTTTAGCTTCTGTTTCCTCAATACCGATTACTGATCAGGAATGCTGGTGGATGACATAAGTGGTTCCTTACACCAGCTGTTTCAAAGTTCACACAGACTTAATCCATATACACATCTGTAGAAAAGACGTGTGATGGGGATCTTTTATATTTCAATATACACACAGCTGAAAAGATGTCTGTATCATCAGCAAATGTATAATATATGTCTTCATTAATTGTCATGTAGTTGACACTGCATCTTGAATTGCATACATCAAGGAATAATCATATTTTATCAAAAAGAAAAAAGAGATTATTACAACAAAAAATAATTAAAAAAGATTATTACATAGATTGTCTGAAATCTCAAATACTTGTTCAGACAATCTGTGTAACACTGAACATTATATTTCAGTCATTATGTGAAATGCCCAGACATTTCACGAAATGGCTTAACTGTTTAGGTATTTCGGGAAATGACTGAAATGTTCAGTCATAACACGTAATTCCTGGTTGCACAGATTACCTGTAACATATGCTTTTGATCAGTATGCTTTGTTCCCCACTACCTCACAACTCTAAGGATGAGTGGTCTAATACAGCCAATCAATAGATTTAAAAATATAAAGCACTTAAATATACACTCTGGTTCTCTGGTTTAAGACCCATTCAAGGGTTATGGATTGAGATATTTTGAATAATGACTTCCTTTCTGCCCTAAGTACCTTCTACTGCAGAGATTAAGCAGTATAAATACATGCTTAGTTTTAGTTTAACTTAGTCTGGGTTTAACACCTCTTTGGGTAGTTTTAGAGTAAAGGAAAACCAGTACATACTGTTGGGTAATGATTCTGCACTGTAAACTGGGTTAGGTTCGGGAATTCAAACTGCTGTCCTCAGAAGGGGTTGGGGGTCTGATTGAAACACAGAACCCCCAAATGTATGGTTGGATTATATTAGATGTCAATTGTAAAATGTGTGTATTTGAATTCTAATTGTATTACATCTGGTTTGGATCATCCATGATAAGGGGCGCCGTGGAATACAAACCATCACTTCCTCCTTTTGAAACAGTTTTAGGCTTTGAATTTCATCTAATCTCCCTATTTTTGTGTCTTGGTCAATTCATATCCAAGTCTTTACAACAGACTATTTCTTGTGGATTTGCATCTACAAATAGGCTAGACTTGCTCCAAGTCTTTGCATTTCTTATTCCACCAAACCTGACATACATGCAATCATTATGAATCCATCATGATGGGTGGGGAAATTACTGAGGGATGAAATACAAATTTGTCAGCCCCACATTCTGGCCAAAAAGTTATTCAGTCCTCATACAATACCTACGGCAAAAGGACTTGAGGAAAGTCTACAAATAAGCTGGCTAGCTTGAATTTTGCAGTTTCAGCACTTTGCGAGTGGGATAGACCAATAGTTGGTTTGCAAACAACCATCGCTGCTGTACCAAACTAACTAAAGACTTGTCTTTTCAAATGTACCACCACCTCTGCCCTGTTTAATGCTGTGTCTGGTGATGACCTCTCTGCTATGCCACTATACCTTCTTGTACACCCTGGCAAGATGTTACAGAACATTTTGGTGCTGTACAAATTATTCAGCTCTTCAAACCAAAGCTAAGTAGCAGAGAACCTGACATAAAAAATAACATCCTCGTATATAGGGTTACATGGCTTAGAGATTAAGTTATTGTTTATCACTGGTGATGTAAAACTTCTACAGGGTGCTGAAACCTATCTGGATACATTGGTTAACAACTGGATAAAAGAAGCTAGATGATTAATAGGTGAGCTGATGAATTGATTCCTGTGAAAAGCTTTTCAAATCCTCGTACATTGTTATCTTACAGATGTGCAGACAATATTAGGACAATAGTAATGACAGATAGGACTCTGGCGGGAGCTGAAAAAAATCAATAAAAGGAAATCTAGGTATGTTTTCAAAGGATTATCATCAGGCTACATATGGATGTTTGTATTAAATCGTCTAGCCTTTCTTGATCTCTGTCTTAATATATTTAATTCATTAACATATGGACTAATTAACCTATTATTGGCTGTAGTTCAGCAAAGATATAGTTCCTAAACAACTACATTTCTTGACTCAATAAATAGACGTTTTTGCGTTAAAATCATACCAGTCTTTATAATAGCAGATAGGGCTTTTTCCATTATTCTCCCCTGACGTTTGTGATTTATTCGCCGATGCAGTACTCAAACTTTGTCCTTTATTGCGACAATAACTTTCAACAAACAACCAATCAAGATACAGCTTACCAACAATCATTATTTACATCAGGGATCCTGACTGGCCAGAGCTAGAATTCATCATTGTTTGACTCACATCTGTGCCAATTTAAAATAAGTGCTAAATTATGGCAGTGAACAGTAACTTTAGTGGCCAAATCAGATTTTTAATTCCAAAAAAATGAGATCTTGTTTTATGACAGTTTAGATATAATCCTAACTGTGTAAGGGTACAACAATAAATTATGGGATATATGTGTAAAAATAAAAAGTAGTAACCAAACGCCAAGATATTGCATGAATAAAAATGTAAAATGCCGTTTGCCAGACAAAACATTTGGCGCTTAATTTGTATTTACTTCCTATAATAGTAGGAATTGTAAATGGCCCAAATAACAATTTCAAGATGATTTTTACTGGGATAGCCTAAACCTAGGACAATAAATATAATTTCTACCTTTAGCAATATGCAAAAAAAAGAAAGATGTATTTTGTTTGTAATATAGTTATAGATAGTCCAAATGCAGGATCACCCAGTACACTGTAATTTAACCTGTTGTATATTGTCTATTTACATTCGTTCAATACAAACCTCCAATGAACCTCTGTCAGGAAACCAGTCTTTACAGTTTGAGTATGTTTGATTTGCTTGTTTTTGGAACAACAGTTGGGGTGCATATGTTAGGGTGACATGTCTGGGCCTTTCTGGTATGTTGGTGATCAATTGCCGAATGGTATTGTATTGTTATATCATAGCTTTTTATATTCAGTACAATAATTACTTAAATACAGGACCCAAAGTGTTTACTGGGCAATCCCAACTGCTCAACTACAGCCCAAGCTCTCTAATGGCTTACATTATGTAATGCCATATAGTCACACTATAATAAGGTATAGTCTGGTTCCCATACCACAGTTCTCCCGTAGAATTTTATTTATTTGGGGTTTTACGTCGCTTTCAACACTGTACAGGTCATATCACGACGGGTAGTTGGAAGGGCAGAGGAAACCAGTACATATAGTTTGTCAGGGTTCTGTACTGTAAACTGCCGACCAACGGCAAGCAACTACCAGCTTTCCCACTGGAGGCCGTGCCGGGCACCGAACCCCGGCCTCAGAGGTGGAAGGCGAGAGTGTTACCACTCTGCCACCATGGCCCCCTCAGTATCAGGCTCTGGTATCAGCCACCATTTTGGATAATAATCATTGTTAGGTACACTTTGTGATCATATAGAAAAAAGGTTTATGTAAGTTTTACTCAATGTATATGGTGAACAGTTTGATATCGTCTCTCTTTTCAATTGTATTATGTCACCAGTTAATTTTTTTTTCAAAATTTGTCATCAGTTGAAAATGCTTGAATCTTTCATTATCACTCATGGAATAAGCTTTTCCTTTCAGCAAATATTATTTCATTTCACTTTGCAATATTTCAGAAAGAAATACTGAACGGAATGCATTATTTTGTTGTAAATGTACTGGTAGAAATGAAATAATGAATGAGCACTGATAGGTGAGAGTTCATCATTTGATTTACACCTGTGCACCAATGTATGACTACAAGTAATTTATAAATAAGGACTAGTTTGATTTATGTTTTATGTTTGCATGATAGGAGCTGCTTTATTGGCTGTTTTATCAGGTGAACAACAAAAACAGAGATTATCTGCGCAGTTGACGAAAATGTGTGTCTGCGCATTTTGTGGATGACACCATTGAGGGAGTGATACTGTACATTACATTATGATTTATATAATGCTTATATATGTTGAGCACCAACTCGCGATCGGGAACATCTCGAGATTGTCCTTGCACAAACTCAAGATCTTGAGTTGAGGCAAACATCTCGAGATGGGAGTCCCATCTCGAGATTGGGCTGCACAAACTTAAGATGTTTACCTAAGGCTGTGACTTGCTAATTAATTGAATCTATTAATAACTGATTGGCTAATTTTAGTGACTAATCAATATTGTGTGTGCTCACTCAGTCAGGTAGTCCTTGTCATTTATAATTGCAATTTTTTTTTCATTATGATGAGTTCTTTGTTGATGTTTTTTCTAACTGCAAAGAATCAAATAGATATATGTATCCATGTTTACATGAAATGTGATTTATTTCTGTGAATCTGGGTTTTAGACACATCTCAGAAAAAATGTAATGAAGAACTAAAAAGTCATCAATTTTAACCATTAAGTATTTATAGATGACTTTATCTCAGTAACTGTTTTTTTATTGCTACCTTAAACATCATTGAGTGCTAATATCCATCAGATTCAATAAACCTGCTAATAGGAGGATTCAGTGCTATAAAATGCAATTGGTAATCATAGTCAAGGGAGATACCTGACAACACACCAACAATTATAGAAGTGCAATTAAGAATCTGAGAAAAAGTTCAGACAACACTTTACACAAACAAATTCCTTTGATGAGATAATCAAAGAGTTTTATGTTCAATACCATTGTAATCCTTTGCCAGATTATATTTGGAAGCCATATTTGTGGGCTTTCTCTAAATACAACCATGTTTAGAGTTAATGAAAATTCAAAATACATCATCTTAAGTTTGGGCAGCACCATCTCGAGATATTCTGCACAATCTCGAGATGTTTGCCTCAACTCAAGATCTTGAGTTTGTGCAAGGACAATCTCGAGATGTTCCCGATCGCGAGTTGGGGCCTAACATATACACAAGTTCTTTACAATTTACATAAAGTTACATAAACTAAAGTAAATTAACAATTAACTCTCCTATGCTATTTGAGGGGCCACGGTGGCAGAGTGGTAACACTCTCGCCTCCCACCTCTGAGGCCAGGGTTCGATCCCCGTCACGGCCTCAAGTGGGAAAGCTGGTAGTTGCTTGCCGTTGGTCGGCAGTTTACAGTACAGAACCCTAGCGAACTGAATATACTGGTTTCCTCTGCCCTTCCAACTACCCGTCGTGATATGACTTGTACAGTGTTGAAAGCGACGTAAAACCCCAAATAAACAAAAATAAATCCTATGCTATTTGAAATAAGAGTGTTTTTTCAGCTGTTTCCTGAAGTGTGAGATAGTGTTGCAATTTCCTAATTTTAATGGCAATTTGTTCCACAGTTTTGGAGCTGATGTACTGAAGGACCTGTCCTCAAAGGATGGCACAGACAACAGGTTGTTTGAGTCAGACCATAAGGAACGAGAGGGTATATATTGTTTCTGCAGACTGGAGATGTAAGTAGGTGCACATTCACCCATAGCCTTGAATGTGATAAATAATATCTAGAATTCAATAGGCTATGCCTAACTGGTAGCCAGCGGAAGGATTTACATAATATACAGTACAACGTTGAAGAAATCATAATTAATGTTTAATAACAGAAATAAACTACTGTTTCTTACTTTTTATTGTAGACTAAGTCACAAAAGTACCCTCAAAATATAAGTCTTTTTTGGCAAGTTACCAGTCAAGTTTTGAGTTATGCTCACTACTTTCAACAGCAAGTCTTTGTCGCTCTATATTTTAACGGCCGTGACTTGCAAGCTATGTCTTGCAACTTCAAGTCTTTATAATTGTCGTTTATTCACCATATTATTGAAACCTTTATGAAACAGAATTAAATACATATTTTTGTTAATTCCTGGAAGTTCCTGCTTCACCGCAATCAGTCCCACTAAGCACTGATGTAGTTTTGACGGGCTGGGTGAAGGTCATCATACATGATAGCAGTATCCTCTTGAATGGAACCCCATCTACAGATAATATATTTTGGCTGTTTACAGACCTCATGAAAAAAGACAGACAGAATGTTGTACCTCATGTGAGACCCACCTACACACTTCTAGGTACAGTCTTGCTACAGAAGAGAATCAGAATACGGGAGGAAAATGGCCACAGCAAAAGATAAATATATAAAGCACAAAATATATTCTAAAGATACAGCTATGTCATGGCAAACATACAGCTTAATTGAAGATACAGAAAGATGCAGAATCACACAGAATTAGCAGGAAAAGCAGTAGAACAGCCAGAGAATTGATGCAACACCCTGCAGTTATAAGAGACTAAATTTATCAAGGTCATTGGTGTTCTTTAGCCTGCAACTGGTGATAAGACCAGTAACTTATCTACTTTGGTCATTTGTCTCTGTTTCTGATGTGGCAAAATTGCACTAAATTATCAACGTTAAATGTTCAGCACACCTACCACTTCTCTTAGTTCTCCTCTGTCCGGTTAAACCGTGGAAGTGTGAAGGAACCATGAGTAAACTTTATACACCAAAAGTACAACATTTTTTTTCAATTAAAAGTTTTTTTTCCGATTTTTTTTTGCAGTAATTATTTTCAGAAAACCAATACCCCATGGTGTGTTTAACACGTGCCAGCATTGGGTTCCTTGTCAAAATTCTAATTGTGTAAGAATTTGGTCATACTGTTAACAACACTTCTTACCCCCTGGCCCCCCTCACTTCATGTTTATCTAAGGCGTGAAAAATCCAGCCTCCAAAAATATTAATATAACCAACCGACCATGCTGTGATATGCTGTGTTATGTTTTCATTTTTTACCTACTCAATTTTTTTTCTGAAAAATGAAAACCTATGTATAATTTGGAAATGCCATATTTTTGAGTAAATAAGGTTATTGCTATGAGTTTAACTTACATAAATTTAAGATGGCTAGACTTTTTTTGTCGGGGGGGGGGGGGGGGGGGGTATAAATTTATTTTACAATTTCAAGCATCCTAGAAAAATGAAGTAAATTATGAAAGCTACTCTTTAGTATTAATAATTTTATGAGGAGTTGTCATTTTAAAATACTTGTTTTATAAACTACTTGTTCCCTGAGAGAAACCACCCAAACAACAAACATGTATTTGCAGTTCATTAATTTGGCATTTGGAGAAAGATACGTTAGCCTTCTCTTGTGAGAAATTATTTTAACTTTAAAAGCTGTGATATATCTTTTATCTGATCAATAGTGAAGGAGAAAAATATAGAATTTTAGCTTTTTTCTGAAATTTGAGTTATACATAATTAATAAATGTAATCTAAGGGTTTAAGTTCTTAAGTTGAAGCTTTTGTTTATAAGCTTTCAGGTCCTTAACTACCTTACACAAATCTCCACAGGTAAATGTTTTTAAGGGAGGGAGGGGAGGCGGGTATCCCACCTTCATTTTACCAAGTGGCCCCGTGGCTAACCTCAGTTCCTTTGAAATTGTAGCCAGTTCGTTTAAGATAGCATATCTGACTTCAAACTGGGAGCTATCGAGTTGTTAAACACTCCAGAGCACCCCAAAAATCCACAGTTTGGACCAAAGTAGGATTTTTTAGCTAGCCTTTCTCCAGGCGTTATGTTTCAATTTAAAAATCAAGGTTTGATACAAAGATGTATACAAACTATATTTGTGGGTTAAACACTCTCCTAGGAATACAAGGGATATGGGTTTGAACCCAGGTACAGACAGATAAATATAAGATGACCACTTAAAGTGACGTTAGTTGTGTCATTGGGTGCTATCATGATAGCAGGCTAAAGAACCTCACGGATGTCACTGAATGGCTGTCCCTGAGCCCCTGTCTTTCAATTAGGGGAATGCCAATCACTAGAAAGCTTGGACTTTACTTACTTGTGCAGTCAGGGTGGGTCACATAGCACTTTGAGTCATGTAGTAAAATGAGATATTGTGCTAACTATAAATATATAATAAAAATACAGAAATAGTCTAACAGTTAAAACTGTCTAGCATTCAGCAATATTTGGGCTCCGAGGTTCAGTCATGTATTATGTTATGTTAAAGTTTGATTGAGCTCCATTTCCACTGTGATATCACAACTTTAAAAACACGAAAATAACAGTGTGTCCATGCCATTTCCTCCATTTTCCTGTCTAATTTAGTAGGCCCCAATAAAGCACAGAGGGTTTAAGGTCAGAACTTTTCGCAGAATGATCATTATCATATTATTCACAAGGTTATGGTTAGTCTAGTGTAACAAAATCTGGCCTCCCACATTTAAAGGTCATGGGCTTAAACCCTAGTCCTGAGTAGGAAGGCTATCAGTGGCTTGCCTGTACCTTGTAGTATTCGGGGCCTAATCTTCACCAGGTAGTATGTACAGCTTTCATGCAACCCTTAAACACATGCCTCTTGATATGGCATATGCAAATGTGTTGATTTGAACTCCTAGACCTTCATTAACCCCTCCCCTTCTCAAGTGTGAGCCTCCCAGAAAGGCTAATGTTTCCTGTAACATTAGAATGCAATAACTCATAAAGTCAATAACTGCAGAGGTCTTGGGAGAAAATTAGGATGTCAAAAACAGTCAATAACTTTGACAGGCTGTAAATGTCATTATTAACAAGTGCGTCCAGTGGAGTAAATAATTCTGTAATGAGATATTATAAATATATTTTTCTCTTGAACGTTTTTGGGGGAAACTGTAAAATAAATGATATAAACATTATTAAGCCTAAAACATCCAAAGTTAAGTAAGACGTGTATTAGTGCACAGTCAAAAATTGTGTATATAATTCTGGTTTCTGCCCTTAGGTAGAAAATTTTTTTAAATACAGAGATTTTTTTCGTTGTCGGTCTCTAGTGCAAAATACATAGTTTGTTAATGAATGTTATTGTTCCCTATTGTTTTTGCAATTGCAACCTACTGTGTATGAATACATTAGACTGTTTGCACTACTTTCAGAAAGGTGCATATATTAGTTCTACCTTTGCGGTTCAACTTCGATACAGTTTTCTAATGCGCCTTGGCTTCACGTTTGGTAACCGGTTGCTCGGGCAAATTGTGTATCTGTCACAATGAGAAGAACATGACATTTATCATAATAATAACATATACATTTTGTTTTAATAGAAATACACACTTCATTAAACTGTGATAGATTTAAGTTATTTTCACAATCACAAAACTTTCAATGACTGTAAAGAAATATTCTATTACATAAAACTAAAATCGCAAGAGAAGACACTACTGCTCTTGGCTGAAAAATCAGCAGAACTATGTAAGTGAGCAATGAAATCAAACTCTTACCAATGGTCACTGTTGATACAAAATCTATGATATTCTAAGCTATGTAGTGATTGGACATATACCAGTTTAGGAGGTACCTAGTTCAAAGAGAAAAATGGTATTATCACACCTGAAATTGTCAGTGCTCTAAAAGGTTAGCTGGGATGAATAATTAATTTACACATTATGATTCTGCATTCCAATTGCATTGATCCATGGGGACAGACAAATATTTTGCCAGGTACTATTTTTCATTGGAGTGATATAAATGTGGATGTTGGAGCCAAACTTGAGATGTCGCCAATCTTAAGATTGGCTCCAGCCCAACTTAGGATCCTAGGTTCGGCCAAAGACAATCTTAAGATGGGATGGCCAATCTTGAGATGGGCTAGGGAAGGATGGCTAATCTTAAGATGGTCTATGACAGGCTAGCTCATCTAAATGTTTGCTAGCGCACCTTAAGATGTGATTTTGAGGATCCTTAGTTGGGCTAGCGACAATTTTAAGATTGGCCAGATCTTAAGTTTGTCTCCAACATGGATACTTCTAAACCATTTAACTCAGTAAAGTTCACACTGTTATCTGGACTAGAATGGAAAGGAAGTGATTGATTTGATAGATGGGATTCATGACACCCCTTCTCCCCCCTCGATATACTCTTCCCCATCGCTGTTGATATTGAACAATAATCATTAATTATATTCAAAATGTATAATGTCATAATTTATTTATTTATTTGGGGTTTTACGTCGCTTTCAACACTGTACAGGTCATATCACGACGGGTAGTTGGAAGGGCAGAGGAAACCAGTACATAGAGTTCGCTAGGGTTGTGTACTGTAAACTGCCGACCAACGGCAAGCAACTACCAGCTTTCCCACATAAGGCCTTGACGGGGATCGAACCCCGGCCTCAGAGGTGGGAGGCGAGAGTGTTACCACTCTGCCACCGTGGCCCCTTATAATGTCATAAGAGAAGTGCTGAAACTGCTTTAATAAGCCAAGATTTCCTTACCCACCCCTTCGCCACTATCAGCTTTGGTTTTTGAATGATATTATCTGCTCCCCCCCCCCCCCCCCCCCCACACACTTCCCGTCATGTCGCTGGTTTTGTTCTGAGCAATAATGGAATTGTCACTTTTGTCCAGCAATTAGAGACAACCTACCAAAATGTTTGGTGACTTTGCAATACATATTTTATTACATCCACCAAAGAGGTATTCTTTTTCATGACCTCCGGTTTGTATGTTTGTCTGGTTTGGCAGCAGGATCACGCAAATACTACTGATTGGAACTTCATCACAAAATATCTAAAAATGAGTCTTGGCCCAACTTACATCCCACTGAAATTTTTTTTGCGAGTGATCTGGATTACCATCTACAAAACATACCAAAAAAAATCTGGAATTTTGCCATTTACTGAACACTTCTTCACTTTTTATTTGTCTTGTCAGAGGTTTTTTTTTCTTTCTCTGAGTGCTTTTGTTAACATATGTTAATATAAAAACATAGTCTGATTTGTTAATTTCATAGCATAGCATGTTCATGTATAACTCTCAAAACACTTCTACTCATTTCGTTGTTACTGGCCAATTTGCCACGAAGACGAAGATGTAACCAACCAAAAAGTACTCCCCTTGGACAGAACTTCAAGTAGACTTCTTGTTTTCTGTGATTTTATGTGTTCGGAATTATGAAGTACCACATTTAATTGAGGAAGAGAAGCATTATAAACTTGAGAGTTTTTATAAAACATGTATTTTAAACAAAGGGCAGAGAATATGACACGCCTGACAAGGCCGTATCAGAATTATATGGCCCCAGGGGGGCAGATCTTTATATATACTGTAGGCCATAATCCAAACTTATCATCTGGTTATTATAAATAAATATTGTCCGGTTGTCTTATTATCTGGTTATGAAAATTGAGTAAAATGTTTTCAAGTCCATTTTTAAATAATAAGTGGCTACTATAATGATAGCTACAAAGCAGTTATGCAATGTTTACCCAAGCTGCTGTAATCATTTTATTGCTCCACGCAGTTATACCCATTAATGCCTTTAGTCGATTATGTATTAAATATTGTGAGATTACCTTAAGTGATTAATAGTAAATATTATAAACAGTAAGTCTGTCACCTCTGTGTGGGATTGACTTCCACAAGTGGCAATGCTGAGGGCCTGTCCAAATATGACACTGTTGAACTGGGCCTGAAGTCCAAATTTGGACTACAATGATAGGGAGTCTTATTTTGGTCAATAAAAATTATACTGCCCTCTGTACTTTAAGAATCCTCCCTCTGGTTAAAACTCTCAATTAATAAAGGGTCATGTGATCTGATCTGAGCCAATCAAATTTACAGATTTGGCACTCAATAATTGTCAATTACTTGTGCACAAGACTATTCAGTAAATTGTTAAACTTTTGTATATTCTGTACACAAGGACTGGAGGAGTAATTTAGCCTCCAACCTCGCGTAACAATAGCATACACAGTCGCTCAGTCTGTGTTAGACCAATAATAACACTGATAACAGGGCTTCTTATCTGGACTTATATGCCGTGGTATAGGCTTATCTGGAGTGAAAACAACCGACCAGATAAGGGATATCAACAAAGGCGTGTGCCCAAATAGACATCTTCAATTGAAAACTTTAGAGTGTTTGTTTTACCTTCAATAAAAAATTATAGAAAAATAATGGACATTTTTGATCCCCCACCCCCTTTTTGTCAAATTTTAATGCCAGTCTTTTGTATATATGTGCAAAGGGTTCAGTGAAATGTACTCCCTGTCCAGAAATAGGGACGTAAGCAAAAATTGGAGAATTGAATAGTAATTGTTGTTTGGGAAACAATAGGTAATTGATTTTATTTGTCACTTTTTTCTGGAATTTTTAAAATATTTGTTTTTCTATATAGTTCTTTTTTAAAAACTATATAGTGGAAATGTCCTTATTTGACCTGCTACACAAACAAGTACTTAAACAACATTATATAATTAGCAAAAAATATCGACTGAAATTGTTAGGACATGTCTCCATGTAGCCGACTTCCCCAAATAGACACTGTACGTCAGTAATATCACTTTGTTGCATTTTATATTATGTTTTGTATGATAATTATTCTTTTATTTTTAGTCTAAATGAGCCATCCAGAAAATAATCAGCAATGGTTTGTTGCTGTGTTCGTTAGCACATGTATAGGGCAAAAATTTCCCTTATATATCTGTTAGCTTCACATCAAAATTAATCACTAAAATCAGTTTGTAATTATCAGAGATTTTCCCTTTGAGACCCACCTTCTTCTACAGAGTAACTATAAAGAAATGCTTTATTTCACATATATTTCCATTTAACAGACCACCTAATTTGTGTTTCTGTTTTCAGTATGCTATACTTTACTGTATTGGTTGAAGTTTGCATACTTTGGAATTATCTACTTTCCCTGACAATCAGAAGTTTTAAGCTGCTCATTATACCCCCTCCCCTGCCATAAGCAGTAAGAAGTTCCCATAACTGCCGGTGTAGCGCGAGGTAATGGCTCCCCTATATTTGTCACTGGGGGGTAAAATATTGTAATGTGGGTTGAAATATTTTGACCCCCCTTGCAAGATTTGGAATCCCTCCCACAAATTAGTGATTACTATGGTGTTGGGGATTAACTTGCAATGGAACACTTGCATTCTATTTAATATTGATGTGGGCCAAGCAAAGCACATGCATTCTATTTATTTATTATTTATTTATGTTGATATTATATTTTGCATGAATAATGAAATAATTATTGCATGAAGTCTTAACTAAAGCTATGCCTTTTTCTTGAGATTCCTTTTGACATTAATAATAATATTCACATAATTTATTATATTATTTTATATAGTGTCTTAGGAAAATTGCCCCAAATCAAGAAATGAACCAAATCAATATCAAAGTAATATGTAAATATAATGAGACTTACTCAAATTAAACCTTTAAGATGACTGTTACATATGTGGGCAATATATAAGTGCATTGTTTAATCTAAGCGTTATGTCTCTATATTGCCATCTAAGGTAATTGTGTTATTGATTCTTTTTATATGTTATGCAGTACTGATCTATTTATAGATTGGGGTAATTCTTCTAACAACCTCAGTGATTATATTAGTAAATTTGGGGAAACCCAATTACCAGTAGTCTCTAGATCTTCCTTGATGAGTCTGGTAGCAGGTGTTAAATTCAGGTTGGTTCTATAACTGTCTGGAAGTTTCCATGCATGTATATAAGCACTATATACCTGACCACAAGTGAACTTAGTATTCACTGGCTATAAGGAAGGCTGTTGTGTCTTGGAATATAATATTCAAGTGGATATATATATAAAGTGCTTGTGTTGCTGTGAACATTTACTGGAGTGAACTGGATATATTGTCTGGATAGATTTACTATACTTTGGATATTTTTGGATATTGGAGAGAGTGGATTTACTGCATTTTGGGACATTGTCCGTATGTTGGAGCAGACAGTAGAGTTGTGCAAACTCTCTGAATATCTCTAGACAGACATTCTGTGTGATTGTATATAAAAAGGATAGCAGGACAAGGACTTTTTGTGTTATGGAACATTGGATAGATCACAGGATACAAACATCTGTGTGTTAGTGAACATTGGACAGACCACAGGACAGATCATAGCACAGATCACGGGATAGACTGCTGGATACAGTGGATAAACTTAACTGTCAGTTACATTGGTCAGGTCAGAGTGGTTTCATTATTGTATCATTGTATGTACTGTTGAGAGCATACCAGTTGACTGTGATCTTTATTTTTAATTGTTAAATAAATTTGTTAAGTTAAACTTTTTGTCTTTTCCTGTTGTAATTTAAAGGCAACCAGTAATTGCTACTGCGCTTGCCCATGGCCGTAACAGGAAAATTGGGGGCTTGTCCGGGATCCAACCATTTGATCCAACCATTGATCCAACCATTCAGTTAACATTTTGAAAATTTATTTGATTTGACAATTTGTTACAGTCAACAGTGCTCAAATGGCTAGTGCTAAAGAGTTTGTGCAGTCACCATCTATGGAAGTTCTAGAAACTTTTAAAAAAGATATGTTAATGCAAGTAGCACAAGAGTAACAGTTAGAGGTGAAAAGAACAACACATAAACATGAACTAAAACGACTTAATGTTGAACAGTTAGTTGATGAAGAAGTTTTACCTGATAGTTGTTTGGAAGTGTATAAACCTCTACCAATGGAACCTTCTCTGCAATTTGAGCTAAGGCGAATAAAAAAATAAAAGAGAGCTAAAACTTAGAGAATTTGAAGCTCAACAGTGACAAGAAGAGCTTGAAGCTCAAGCTTAACAAAGAAAAGAAGAACTTGAAGCTCAAAAGGAAGAGCGTGCGCTTAAACATGAAAGCGAAATGAGAGCTTTAGAACTCAATGCCTGTAGAATTGCCCATGAAGAGTCCATTGCTACCAAATTTGATTTGGGTAAAAATGTGCGACTGGTACCACCTTTTAATGAACCAGAAGTTGATAAGTACTTTCAACACTTTGAAAGAGTAGCTCAAAATTTGAAATGACCCACAGACCAGTGGCCTTTATTACTGCAAAGTGTTTTGAAGGGAAAAGCCCAAGAAGCATATACAGCTTTGCCAATTTCTGAATATGTGGACTACGACTGTGTCAAAAATGCAATTTTGAAAGCATATGAGTTGGTGCCAGAAGCATATCATCAAAAATTCAGAAATTATTGAAAACAAGAAAGTCAAACTCATGTTGAATTTGCCCATGAGAAAGAAGTGTACTTTGACAGATGGTGTAATTCTAAGGAAGTAGGTACAAACTTTGAACAACTTAGGCAAGTCATTTTGATTGAAGAGTTCAAAAGGTGTGTTCGCGATGACATTAAAACCTATTTAGATGAACAGAAAGTTGAAATTAAATTTGGCAAAAGCAGCAGCTTATGCTGATGACTTTTAACAAGAAGAGATTCTTTGATTCCACCTAGAAGTCTTATCCTGAAGTAGGAAAGAAATCTGAAAATGTAGCTCCAGAAAAGAGTTCAGATAAGGGTCAAACCTCAATTCAGACTATGGGTAAGGATAGGAAACCCAGATCCTTTGCTCCTGTATGGCATTATTGTAGGAAACCTGGGCATGTTATGTGTGACTGTTGGCTCTTAAAAAAGGAAAGAAAACGAGGCAATGCCCAACGCCTTTGTGTCTAGCAAATCTAACTGGTGTTCAAATCCCAATAGAGCAGAATCTAGTATTGGTTTAGACAAGTCTGAGATTATCAGGGAAGAGTTCAAACCTTTTGTATCTGAGGGTTTTGTATCCTTGGAAAGTAGTTCCAGTCCAGTTCCCATTAAGATATTAAGAGACGCCGGAGCTACTCAGTCCTTACTTTTAGAAGGTGTATTGCCATTGAGTGTAAGCACACCTACTGGTGAGAGTGTTATTGCTCAAGGTATTGAAGGAGGCTGTGTGAACGTTCCCTTGCATAAGATCAACTTAGTATCAGACTTAGTTACTGGTTCTGTTGCAGTGGGTACCAGGCCCACATTACCCATTAAAGGGGTATCTTTGTTATTGGAAAATGATCTAGCAGGTGGAAAGGTGGTTGCTGATCCTAAGGTTACTTCTAAGCCGATCACTTTGGTTAGCACTGAGAAATTAGAAGAGGTTATTCCTGGTATTTTTCCCTCTTGTGCTGTGACTCGAGCTATGGCTAAAAAAGCCCAAGAAGAAACAAAAGATTGTAAACAATCTACAGATGTCTTAGTTGATTTGTCTGATATATTCTTGAACAAGTATAATCATGATGTGCAAAATCAAAGTGATACTAACCCTAAGACTAGGATAGATTCTGAAAATCAAGACCCTATAGATGGTCCAGATGTATCACTTTCAAAATCAAAATTGATTTCAGAGCAGGAAAATGACCCTGAATTAGCTCCTCTATTCAAGTTGGTCTTACCACCAGTAGAGCTAGATAAGGTCCCTGTAGGCTATTATGTCTGAAATGGTGTGCTTATGCGAAAATGGAGGCTACCAAATGTCCCTGCATCTGAAGAATGGTCAGTAGTACACCAAATTGTTGTGCCAAAAGTGTACCAAAGTGAGATATTGAAATTGGCTCATGAGTCTTCAATGGGTGGCCATTTAGGTATCAATAAATCCTACAGCAATCTTTTTTGTTAATTTTTATTTTTTTCTTGAATAGTAGTACTATAAACAAAATACTTTGTCAAGACAAACATTGTATATACAATATATGTAGATACAGGGGGAAAAAAATGCTTTTTTTCCCAGTTTCTCAGTGAATCGTTGTGACTTTTAAATTATAATTCACAAAACTGTATTCTGATCCATATTGTATCTATTCTATTGTTGTGTGTTATGGATATTTTGTTTGTAGTATTTAATATAGTCTCCCCATTTACATTTCATTATTACCAGCTATGGAGAGCTAAATATGACATTTGAATTAATTTGTATTAAATCGGGAAATTAAACCATCAGAAAACTTGATAGTATGATCTTTTCCTTTTTACATGTGATTAATATACAGCGCTTGAGTAAATGTAACAAATATGAATTATTTGTTCACTCCCCATTTACAATCTTGTACTACTTATGGGGAATAATGTGTACAAGATTATAGGGGAAAATATAATGTAAAATCTCATAGTATAAGCTGTTCTTCTGCTTAAAACTGACTGATCAGGCTTACAAGTATTAATTGCAATCAACTTATCACCTGTAAAGACAGTACCAAATCAACATGAAATGCCTTCCTATTAACAGGGCCTGTGATTATTAGTTAGTGATTAGTTAATTGGATTTACTCAGGTCTTTCTTTGCTTGGACTCTCTAATCTCAATAGGAATCCATGTCTTTTATGTTGATTGGCGCACTGTCTTTATATATAAGCTTTACTGGTAGTAGCAAATCAACATGGATGGAATGGCTTCCTATTAACATGGCCTGTGATGATTAGTTAGTGATTTGTCATTTGGATTTACTCAGGTCTAATATTGCTTGGGAGCACTAGTCTTAATAAGAATCTATGTCGTTTATGTTGATTTGTTAAGATTTGTTGTGTTTATCTTATCTGAAGATGTGGTAACAGATATTAGCCCAGCTTATAAATTGCACAGGCAGTATTTATTTTTGAAATTGAAATAATATTATTAACTTATTTTTCTACTTGAATGTTACTTCTTTTTTTGCTTCATTATTTATTGATAGGACTAATCTTTGTTGATTGATTCCTTTGTTGTTCCAAGATTCTGTCACAATTAATTTGACAATGAGAGGGTCTTTAGGTCATAAGGTGTCTATTGTTCAACCATTGCTTTCAACTTGATTTGTTTCACTTGTGGATAGTGATTAGGCAACTGGATTAGACTGTGATATATCTGTTGTTTTAACATTCTTTTTAAGTTAATTTGTTTGACTATGTGTGTGACTAGGTAACTGAATTAGTCTTAGATTTATCTTTTGTTCTAGCATTCTTTTGAACTTGTTTCCTTTCACCCTTTCACTTGGTTGAGTGACTACAGATAAAGTACTTCTGTACAAGGGTCAGTTAAGTTTATCAATGTTAATGTCATATTTTTCTTGAAAAATGATTTCCTTTTAAATAGTTTATATTATATTCAGCATAAAAATCATTCTTGGATTGTATTATCCTAAGTTGAGCTGATATGTTCTAGCCCATCTTAAGATAGGCTACCAAATTTAGGATCCTAAGTTAAGCTATAGCATTACTATTGCAAATAAGACATGTTTGTTCACATGTTTGTTCTTCTATATTTATTTTTCTATACAATTCTATATATTCATAACTCTGCCTTACTTCCAACTCTATTCACTCTTGAGTGAATCAAATCAGTTGGTCAGAAAGAGACAACTGACTTGCTTGACTGAAACCAATCAACCCAAACAATGGCAACTTAATTCCTCTCCAACTGTGTTTCCTATTTATACCCCCACCCATTACACCTCTAAATTGAGGGGATACAGAATATGATGGGGATACAAAATGTGGCTGCCATATTTTGTATCCCCTTAATCCTCCCATTGTTGGGATACAAAATATGGCAGCCACATTTATGGCGTTACACCAGTACAAAATGTCCGGGTACGAATTGTCTGTACCCCAGTTTCCTCTGCTCCTCTCAACCACCCATCACAATAAAATTGATAAGGTTTCTAGTCATGATGTGAAACACTAAGTAACTAAATAAAATAAATATATCTTAATACATCTTGTGAGAGGACATTTTACAAACAGAGGTTCTGAATGTGAACGCTTTCAAAGTTGTGTCAAATCACCCTGAATGCATCATACGCAAATTAAGATGCCACTACATATACATCCAACCCAAATGCAAAATTGACCAGACCAGAATCAAAGGTAGACAAACCCGAAAGGTGTGACCAAGGTAATAGAAGGCTTAGAATCAGTGTCAGGTTTCAACCATCGCCGTATGCCAATGGCCTCAAAACAGCCACTACATAAATTATTTTAGTAAGGTTAGTGCTTGGGAACATAATTTTAGAAAAAATACTTTTAGAGTTTATTTCAGTTTTATAATATTGATTTCTATAGTACATTATAATTTCTAAAAAGATATTTGTTCCCATTAGTATTTCTTCGACAAAAAAATAGAAGATAAAGTACACATAATTCTCAAAATAACATTATTGCAAATTATTAACACAAAAATATGCCAAAAGAGGATATATATAGAACTCAGTTATAGCTGCATTCCTTATTAAAAATATTTATGACCACACCATTTATTCAAAGCTAATTATCAATAGTTTACGTTCCATTGTTAGAGTAAAAAGTGATAATTTTCAGCTAGAATGTCAGAGATATGGTTAATTACAGAAAATCTCCATTCGTAAAGTGAAGCTACAGTAAGCCAATGTAGACTTGCTCAAAATAAATCTGACATTATTAAGACCAGAAAGGAACTCTGAAGGCAAAACTTTTGCAGGAAGTAATTTGTAGCCATCAATTGATTGAGTACACTGAACACAGTGACAGGAAAAAAACTTCTATAGAAAGTAATGGGGGTCCAGATACTATCAAGAAAGTTTACAAATATCTGTATTATTTTCTTAAAAATATGCCACAACTGGTATTTGTACTGGTAATACTAAAACCCTCGAGTTTATATTTAGCTTAAGAATTGAGGACAGAGATCTGCCATAATGAATGAGCTGTAAGGTGGAAGGGATAAGCAAAGGCGGAATATGTCAGCCAAATACAGGAATATGTCAGCCAAATACAGCCTCTCGGACTTAGTGTCAACCCAGTAAAACATTTAAAACAATGGTAAGTTAATTGTATGTAGCCTGACACCTTGCCAAATCTCGAGCTTGGTTTTGTGTCATGTCGATAATTCAAAAGCTGTTGATGTATGGTGGTTTGCAGTATATAGTATTTGCCAAATCATTTTGTACGTTTTGTCCATTTCACGACCCATTGCTACAAAGAGGATAAAGTTAAGCAAAAAAATGGAAAAATGGCTCACCTAATCATTGGATTAAATCGGTATTCACAAACTTAAACTAAATTTTGGATTAGGTGCAGCATATTAAACTATATTTAACCCATCTTCTTGGCTGGATTAAGGTTAACCCCAAAACTAGCTTAACCTCTGTGTGACTAGGAACCTGAATCCTAATTCAACTTTTGGATTAACTTAAGCTTATTTTTGCTGATCGTTTGCTTATCCCTTTTGTGAATATGACCCCTGTGATGGGTCTCCCCTCAAAATCTAAACTCCTATCAAGATAGGCCCCTCAATATATCCCACAGGCTCTGATGAGTTGGAATAGAACCCACAGCCGTCAATTTAAGAGTTAAATCATTAAATGCTGACATTTTTAACCACTTAGTCTTTGAGGCCCAGAGATAAAGAGACTGTATTTCTTCAAATGAGCCTTACAAATATATGGGGCAGTTTTTAATAACTTTACAGTACATCCATGCTTATAAGCTATGGATTTTGTCGCCAAAACTTTTTTTACCTTTATATCTAAGGATTTTTTTTTATTTTCCTGGAGTCACAAAGATATTACATAAAACTCTGGATTTTACGGTTGGCAGGAAACTTCTGACCCCTAACCAATTTGTCCCAGTGTAAATTACAATGGTTGGCTTACATTTCCACAGATTGTTACACGTGTAATTCAAATAGTTTATACATCATTGTTGTTTGCCAGTTTTCAATTAACCTGTTTGGTACTTTGGTGTTTTTTCTGTTGTAGTAATAAATCTGAGGATATATTGGGACCTATAACTGGATATGCCAATTGTGTGGCTTTAAAAAACAAAAGGAATGTATGTAATTCATTCTTATTTTAATTTGTATGAAAGTAAGAACTATTTGACATAGAAAAGGTTTTTAAAATTACATTGCTTTTTTTTCAATTGGCATATCTCTTAAACAGCCACATAGATGAACCACACAATGTATTCAATATCTGGCCAGTCAGGGTAGATAATATTACAGAAATAAAGCAGTGTAAGCTTAACTTTGATTGGTTGTATGTTAAATTTATGGCTCTGATATTATCGCTCATCAAAATGTGCTCAAAGAGGTTGAAAGATGCAGAAGGGGTGAATCCATTGGTAGTGATCTGATTTTTCTCCAAAATGCCCCAAATTACAATTTATTGTGAGGGACTAGACAAAAACTGGTGAACTATCGGGCACCTTGAAAAATTCGGCCGAAAAAGGCATGAATTGTTTTATGCATGTACACTATAACTCCATTCTATAGCAAGTTATCTTTTCAATCAAAAACTCTCCCTCTCAGAGACTGGAATGTGTCCATGTCCCGCTGTACAGCTGTACTGTGTATGCAAATACATCATATTAGTTAATTCTTTTACTTGTATATATTCTACAATAAATATACTTAAATATGCATATAACAATAGATATTGTGTATAACCAGTCGGTAGTTATTATTACAACTGTTACAACTTATTACTAGGTCTTGTTAAATTTGAGGGATCCCTCGCAGTTTTTTTCTAAACGCTCATGTTTCTTTGCAATTAGGGATCAGTTCAGATAATGGAGATTCAGTTCATATCACATACTCATATATATACTAGCATACAGCTAAGACATACATCTGTTTGGTGAGTTTACATCTTAAAATATGTACGAGTGCTTTATGAACACCAAGTATCTTTGTGCATGTTTATAGAAGATATGGTACAAATTTTAGCCTGAGGCAAGGCTAGTACTTTGTCAAAATTTAATACAATTTTCAAACATGAAACGGCAAAAATAAAACAGGAAAGAAATCACCCCCTTGGCCATCAAAGAGTCAGATGTAGGTGGAATCATCACAGACCAACTGAAAAAAACTGTACACACTTTTTCTTTCTATTGTTTTGTCACTTTTTCTATTTAATTTATTTTTTGATTTGAGTTTAACATCACTCATATCACCACGGGTAGTTATATGGGCAACGGAAACTATTACAAAGTTCTTGATTAAGATTCTACTCTGTAAACTGACGGACATCGGTAGGCAACTATCATCGGATCGGATCGGATCAAGGATTCAGAAAGCCCACCTCAGAGGTGAGAGGCTAGTATGTTAATCATTACACCACCCAGCCCCCTTGCAGTGCTTCTAGAACCCGGTAGACTTTGCAATATAAACGTATGCAGCAAAAGTCAATAGTAATTGTATTGTTCATTGTTTTAGATTGATTTCAGAACAAACATATTAAGTTGGCTATCCCCATACACACAAAAAAAAAATCCTTGTAAGTGTCAGTCTTTATTGAGTAAATGGACTTATGTCAGGTTTGGACATAATATTGTGTATATTCAAAACAACAGATCCTACCTATGGAGATGACGCCGTTATGTGTACCACGTGACCTGTATTTACAACTCCATCATCAGGATTAACTGACATTTCTTTATTACTGGTTCACTGCACAAGTAAAAAAAAACCGGTTACACGAATCCCATTCCCCAGTCCAGTATAGGTGGCCAGTGCCTCCCTTCACATAACTACCCCCCCCCCCCCCCCCCCCCCCCCCCTGCATTTGGACACGAACATTAAGAGAACTAATCAGCGGGCTTGTTATAGAACTTTTAATTTTTGAATAATCTTTTTCTTTTTCAATACAAAACTCTGCACATTGATCCATTGTCCACTGCTTATTTTGTGTTGAAAATAACTTAGATTTAGCACACTTTAACTGTTCACATTGGTGTTACAAAATTACATGTAGTTAGCTCTATCAGTTTCCTCAGTTCCTCAGGCCATAGACGGACATGGTTTTGCCACTGCTGGTCCAGTGAAATGGGACAGGCTCCCACTACATTCCACAGAGTCTCCCAATACAAGAAAACATGGGTTGGCAAAATATAATTTATTCTAAAATCCTTTCATTTAACAACTGTACAGCTCACATGATTATATGATGATTACACTATAATTACATACTGCCAGGGGTGGCAATGACAAGCAAAGTCATCACAGTTTAAGATAAAGAAAGAATTTATTTATTTGGGGTTTTATGTCGTTTTCGACACTGTACAGGTCATATCACGACGGGTGGTTGGAAGGGCAGAGGAAACCAGTACATACAGTTTGTCAGGGTTCTGTACTGTAAACTGCCGTCCAACGGCAAGCAACTACCAGCTTTCCCACTTGAGGTCATGCCGGGAACCGAACCCCGGCCTCAGAGGTGGGAGGTGAGAGTGTTACCACTCTGCTACCGTGGCCCCTAATAAAGAATAGAAAGGGACCCTGGTGACATAAGTCACCCAAAGACTAGGGGGCCAAAAATTATATAGAGTAAATGAGTAAATAATAACAACATGCATTAGAAGAAAGGATTAACAATGTTATGTCAAAGCAACACCCGGTCAAAAATCGGTGATGAGCTGGTGACCTACAAAGTCAAAGGAGGTGAGGAATAGTCACCCCAAGCACCAAGAAAGACATGAAGCTATGACAGTAGGTGTTGACGAAAGGCTGTAGACATGGGGCAAGGTTTGGATAGGCTCCCACTTAATGTTAGATCACAACAGACCATTTCAAGTTTTAGGAGTCAACTCAAGACTTACCTGTTTAGGTTAGCATACCCACCACCATAGTCATCTTCCCCTGGTGGGCGCTTTCTGAGTTATGAGTTGTGCACAATTTCTCGACTGTTCCTTTCCAATATGACCCTGGCTGTTGGACAGGAGGAACACCCATCAGTTTGACTTTGAACCAATTGGGGATTGATCATTAGTGATCAGCCATCCTCTGAATGGCAACCTGGCCTTATAGGTTTAGAGATGAAAAACAGTATTCGCAGAAAACTATTAAAATGAGTGACACATATTTCTACAGGTTATGGGAAAGGAGGTGTGTATGTGTGTGTGTATGTGTGTGAAGGGATGTGTCAGAACATGATTAAGTAAGCAGAAGTCACACAATGACATGTCATTACTTACAAACCTATTAACGATATGTATTAACATTCTCTCACTGTTGTTCATTGTATACCTAAAACACAGTTCACACTTAGTGGGAATTCAGCCTGGCTCAAGGCGTAACATTCTTTGTCATCAGGGAAAGCTTTCAGGTCAGATAATAAAGTTTCAGTTACTATAATGTACTCTTACATGTGCTGGTTTTTACATCAGCATACTGCCAAGGCAGAATCTCTGTCCTATGAGCTTATATCTCCTAGCATATACGAGTGCTTTATGAATCCTGAATAGCTGTGCACATGTTTGTAAAAGATATACATGTAGTACAAATTTGAGCCATAAGCAAGACTAGTGTGAATCGTACCTGATTGACAATTTTGATTTTATCCTTTTTGCTGTTTTCACAAAACAGTTTCCTTGCGCCCGACCATGGCCAATCACTGTTCCTAGTTTTCCCTTCATGTAGCAAAACAATTTCTTAATTATTTTTGACCTCAAATTATATAGTTCGTCTCAGACCATACTCATATTAAAATTTCAGACAGATCTGTTCAATAATTTGAGAATAATCATGAACACAGACAGACAGACAAATTTACCCCAAAACATAACCTGGTGGAGGTGATAAAAATATAATTGAAAATCAAACCCACTTCTGACTTTTCTGAGGCAATATATGGTTAGTGAAGATAGTGTCATAATTGATGCTTAGTCAGTGAACGTCAGTCGGACTGTTTGGGGTGGGGGGGGTGGGGGGGTGGGGGTGGTAACACACTCACCTACCACCTCTGTAGTTTGTAGTTCTCCCATGTGGGAGAGCTCGTAGATGCTTACCAGTGGTCTGCAGTTTACAGTACAGAACCTTGACCAACTGCATGTACTGGTTTCCTCTGCCCATAAAACCACCCGTCTTGATATAACCTATAGTGTCGAAAGCGATGTTAAGAGAAAAACAAATAAATGAATTAGTAGGATGTTGGTAATACACATTAGTGAAAACAAGCTTATCATACTTCAATATCTGGTGGAAACAGGTGTAGTGACAGCCATGTTGGGGTTGACACTGGTGATCACTTGACATGCATTGGCAATTGGACCTATAATCTTGCCTTCAAAAAAAAACTTAATTACACCAAGAAAGATATTATTTTGTTGGCCCTGTGCATTTGTCTGTTTGTTTGTCTGTACAATACTTCGAAAAGCTATGGTTTGATTTTGTTGAAAAGTTCCGGGAATGTCAACTATGGCCTAATGAACAGATGAATTTGGTGGTGATCCGTCACCATCTGGGTCCAGGGTTTTTTAAAAGAATGTTATTATTGCACTCAAAAGCATTTTTGGAGTTGTTGGTCCTTGATGGGGGTACTAGTATGTACTTTCCGAGTACTCTTGTTATTATAGTATTTAATGGTGAAAATAGTGAAACTACAAAAGTATTTACAGGCAGTATTGTAAAAGTTTACTGTAAACCTATGCAGGTGATTTATATGAAGTTTTTCTTTCATATTCTCAAGTATTTAATTCTGACTTTCTCAAATTACAGCCTAAGAAGTACACATACCAGTAATGTGGTGGTCTTTCCAAAGGCTAATATAGTTGTAAAAAGAAAATCTACTTAAAGAACAATAAAAGGTGCATAATAACCTCTGCAATGTATTATGAAATATTGAGCCCCCCCCCCCCCCCCCCCCCAACAAAAAACAAACAAACTGTATAACCATGTACATTAATTTATTTGTTTGAAAAGTGAAATGTCGTCATTATTTCTGCAGACATTACAAACCTACAACAAAAGTAACAAATTCATAACAATTGAGATTATATATTTTTAAATCCATTCAGACAACACTGGCTCCTTAAAACCAGTGAGATGGTTTTGGAAATGGCCATATGATTTATTTGGCAAATTCCAAACTGCCAACCGTTTCAAAACAGCAAGAAACCGTTACAATGGTTTGATTATGACCAAAGTTATTACATTGTACACCTGCACAATATGATACCTATGTTAGATACTGTATCTTATTGTAATTGTACAGTGTTGAAAGTAGCGTAAAACCCCAAATAAATAAATGCAATCCAACAGATGTCTGGGTCAAGCACAGGTGGATGCACTTGGAGAGTGGTCCTGTCACAATATAAGTGAAGCAAGGTATTAGATTTGATCAAGCTACATTTTCTAAGACTGATAATTTCATTTCATTGCGCATAAACAGCTGAATACTTAGACGGAAATGAGGATAACTTCTTGATTTATGGTCAGATTTTATATTTTGCACAACTATGTATCCGAAGTGATTGGATCTTATTTGGATCAGATCAGTTTAGTACACTAAGGCCTGTGGAACCCACAGCAGAGACTGCACAGCTATTTGTTCTGTGGAAAATTTTGCATAAACTTAAGCCTTCAAACTAGGCCAGTAATACACCTTAGATTTCTGTGAGTTGACATACCATGTTGCATATTTCTTGTGGGTTTTATTGCAACGCTAAAGCATTTGTTTACATAGACCACTGGGTTAGTTAACGTACACAGTTTGTCAAAAACTTTGATGTATTGTCTAACAAGACATAAACACTAAGTCCATGGTTCCTTAACACCAACCTCTGACTCTTGATCCCGGGATATCCCAGTTGCTAATCACAGAGACTTGATGACAACTCTTACCTCATATATTGGGCTCAGTCCTACATGTTCTTGGTCAGACCTGACCCCAGGTCAGTAGGAGTGCTTAAACTCAATGCAGAGAGGCAGGTAGGTAACACATTGGATTGGACCCAAACCCTTTGACCAGTGGCTTCATAATATCTCACCCCAACCAGGTGATACTAGTAATTGAAAGTCAAAACTCGCCTCTTACATGGGCCATCCCTTTTGGATCAAATATGGTTGAATATTTTTACTTAATACAAAAAAATCTGCTTAAGTTTCTGAGACCCAAGTTTACCTAAAGAATACCTTAGTTATTTTCTGCAATTTGATTTTTGCCTTTAATCCTTCTTCCTAAATACAGCCCCGGATATCAAAGAGTGGTGTTCAATTTTAAGGCACGAAACTATCACCTATCTGGTCAGCATTTTAAAAAAAACATCAAACATGGATATATTTTAAAATAAATGTCTAATTTATTCCACAGTTGTTATTTAGTCATTGTTTCAATATTATTATCACCGAACCCCATTCACCAACCTCTGACACCAGTTTGTTGCATTCATTACTTTATTGAAGTTTTTTATGACATTTGACCAGGGCTAATGCAAATGTACAATCACGTACCTAGTTTTTTTCTTTCGGTATTGCACGGGGCCACTGTGGAGAAGTGGTAAGACCATCACCTCCCACCTCTGAGGTTGGCGGTTCAAACTCTGAACTCTATGTTAGAAAGTTGGTGGCTGTTTACCAAAGGTCAGCAGTTTACAGTACAGAGCCATGACCAACTGTGTGTACTGGTTTCCTCTGCCCACTAAACTAACCACATGTACAGTGTTGAGAGTCACGTTAAACCCCAAATAAATAAATACAATTCAGGTATTGCACATATTAGCCCAAACCTGCAGTCGGATAGTAAATTATAGAAAATAAGAGCACTTGGAGAATGCATAAGTCTGCCAAGTCCCAAAAACCCCACTTTTGTTTATGAGTGCAATGATAAAAAAAATCTTTAAAAACCTTGGGATCCAGAATAAGTTACAGATCATTTCCTTAATTAAATTAGTTCTATGGTAGACCAAGGATCTCTTTGTGTAAATACTTAATGTTAATATCATGCAGTAGTTTTATTTTTTGTAATCTTGGAAAGTAACAAAAAGAATCAAATGGTAACATAACCTTCTGGTGGAGGTAAACATCAAACAAGTTCCAGTCTATTTTATTCTGTACTTTTATAGCAGGTAATCTCTACCAGGCAGACTCTCAGTAACCAGACCAAATTCACACTTGAGATAACAATATAATAATTTAAATCAATTGCAGCGATAAAGATGATACAGACAATTGGGTAATGTAATTCGGCTTTGTTGAAACACAGACTAATCTAAACTACTGCTGTGACTCAGATCACGCAACACAATACTCACCTTACATCTATGCTGATGATATAGTCTTTTCTTCTAAGAATAACATACTACAAAGTGTTATGTATGATTGAAAAATCTTTCTGTTTGAAACACTCATTTATTTTCACTTTGAATAACTGTTTAAAAATATGTGACCAAAAATAATGTGTCATGAATTGAAATTTATAACACTGTGTCATACAGTCACCTATTAGTTATACAGAGTGATTCATGATATTTATTATGCAGCCAATACTTAAATATTCAATGTACTTTGACAAATTTCTTGCTAGGTGGTTGATATTTTCTGTTCTATAATTTTTCAATTATTTCTTGTCCTACACGAAAATGTAATTAATTCTGTGGATGATTAAGTGTTTAGGTTCATATTTGTGTTGATAAAAGTAAACTTTTTTTGAATTAGTGTATAAAGTTATCCAACGGTTTAATTGGTCAATGCTTACTTTTGGTTTGTGTGGCACAAAGCAACAGTGCATTTTTAATAATATATTTTATTTTTTTGACAATGTCGACCTTTTAAAAAGTTTTTTTGGAAAACAAATTAATAATTTCTGTTGAATTTACTGTCTGAAGCAACTTTTGCACAACACTGTATTGTATTGTACTGTATTGGATTTTATACTCAGCAGCACAATATCTCCATATACTACAGGACTGTAGTATAAGCACAATTTGACCCCAAAGTACAGCCCAAGCTCTCAAATGACTTGCATTCCCGATTCCCATAACTGAAAGACAGATACTCAAGGATAACCATTTATCAACGTCCTTGAGGTTCTTTAGCCTGCCACTGGGGATAGGACCCAATGACAGAAGACCGCCATTTTAAGTGGTCATCCGAGCCACTATGTATCTGCCCTTACATCACATAATATTAAACAGTAAATAAAATAATAGTAGTGATTACAAAATTACACAAACAATTGATATTGGCTAATAACCATATTGAATTCACTGTATATTTATTTATTTATATAAAACAAGCCAAATATTCATTACAAACCATTACAAATGATTTATCACTTTTACAGTCTACAGTGGTCTACGAGTAAAACTTGTGGATGTGAAGAAACTAGTCGTGTGAGTGTGTGTGTGTTGGCAAGATAGAAACAGTTTTGCAGGTGTATAAAATAATGTTCAGTTCACTGGTGTTTGACTTTAAGTTCCCACTTAATGTCCCCCAGACAGTTGTACATACTAAAGCCATAAATAGCAGAAATTAATATATGTAAAACCCAGAATGTATCATTTAACAAAATGACACCATACCAGAATTTGGGTTGTTTATTATCATTAAAGTAGATATACAAGCATACAATGACCCGCGTATGATTTGCCTATTATCGCTCACAGTAAGACTGCCCGAGCAATGGACCTATTTTTTCAGTACTAAACTCTCAGATCCAGAACACGACTTTACACACCCGGAATCCATCATACCAAAGACCCTCCGCTCTCATTTCACTCAATACAGACTCACAGGCGCCAAGCCTGCCAACTTCTAGCTGACATGAGGGGGGAGTGGGGAAAAAAGAAGTGAATGAGGTAATAACAAGATATTCTGCGCCAAATAAATTTCTCTGTTATTAATCAGATTTTGTTGTGATCTTATTTTCATCTACTATTTGTGTGGAAAGAAACCCTCGGAGAAAGCAAGGGTAGTTGTGGGAGAAAGCAAATAAGTACACTAATCATTATATGGTGATATAAATATATGTGTGTGTATTAATATATATTATGTATGCATGCATTGTACTCATTATCATTTATATTAAGTATGTTTATGTTTGAACACGTGTACACAGGGGGCAACTGTGGTGCAGTGGTAACACACTCGCCTTCCTCCTCTGAGGTCGGCGGTTCAAACCCCGGACCTTATGATGGAAAGTTGGTAGTTGCTTACCAATGGTTGGCATGTTCACAGTACAGAACCTTGACCATCTGTATGTCCTGATTTCTTCTGCCCATAACTATCCTTTGTGACATGACCTGTACAGTGTTGAAACCCCCCAAAAAAACCAAATAAATAACAATGTGTGTACAAGTGAAAATATTAAGCAAAGAAGTGTTGCTGTGTTCAATGGACCGTAGACACAACAGTTTCTGCAATACTAGTATTATTTTATGAGAGCATGATAAAATCCCATTGGGTATCTTCCATAAGGATGGAGTAAGTCTGTGCAGAGTAGTTGGTTATCATTTTATACTGTGAAACAATATTTTACCAGGACTAGAATTCAGCATTTCAATTAGTTTTTGGTGCATATAAACTATTTGAAATACTGTCCATGCAGTTAGGTAAATTATATTATATTATATTCACACTTACCCGATAAGTGGCTCTAGTATTCATAGTTTCCAACGGGTCTGCCACAGTGCAATATTGTATGATCTGTGGCAAAATAGGGCAACTTTTTTATTTATTTATACACTGTCTTGGTTATTTCAAGGATCCCTTACCACTACATTGTCTAGGTTTAACACATGTTTTGACTGTGGTATCCGCTTTCCTGATTATCTGAAACAGTCTGAACAATGCATTAACATTTTATGTCAATATTTATGTGCCGGTGATTCATGTTATAATAATTTGAATAGTATATAAGATTTAAAAATAACATTGCAAATATATGTTATGTTTTTATGTTTAAAAATGTACTTTTCACATTTTTAACGTGTTAGTGTTATCGGTCAAATGATGTTTTAAATTCAAACAAATGCGTCTGTATATTTAGTGATATTGATATAACTTACAAAATAATTTCTGTACATCTTACCAGGAGCCATATTATTGTTAGAGAAGAGTTAAAATGTGAATCTAGTAAGGCCACCAAAATTTGAGATGAATGTCCTAGACTATATTTTTCTTCAAAATTTAACTCTAATCTTTTTCATGAAGGATATTTTTTATCAAATTGAGAAGAAATAAAAACATTCCGCTCATTTCCTGAAGTGTAAGGTAATAGATTACCTGTGAAATCTTTCTTAATGTTTAACTTGTCATTGTTATACAAACAGAGCCAAATAAACAAAAACACACACACTGGTGTGGATGTAGAAGGTAATCAAGACCCAGTCATCTGTATTTTCAGTCAGGTTAACCCTTCCCTTTTTCCTGTCATTTATCATTACATTGCCTAGCCTGAACCAAGGCCCATATAGCCAGTATTTATACTGCTGTAGATGGCAATATATTTCAGCCAATTCACACTGCTCTGTGCAATCGTATCAACACATATTTAACTTTTGCTTCATGACTTTGTTCTTGTTATTAGGTCTCCAGGGATACCACATACCTTCGGAGATTTGGTAAATCATTGACACTACAGATGTTATAATCCACGGTTACCTTTAACTAGCGCCCGAGGTTCATATGCAACCTTGTGACAGAGTGTCAAAATCTCCATTTACCTCCACTTGCCTTATGTTGCCATGTTACACCGAAAGACAATCGAGTATCAACCGTATGTACTCTGTGGACCACACCTCCAGTTACCATAGCAAGAAATCCATCTGCGCATGCTCGCATTCATCTTCCGATGGTACAAAATTCAGATGCAGAAAAACATTTTAAACATTATAAAACTTCCTTAGGAGGCGGTAGCCAATGGACGCTTCACCATTGTCTCACAAGTTCACATATGAACCTCAGACGGTAGTTGAAGGACAGGGGCATTTCGCCCAACACCTATAACGGTGGGTTGTACTGTCTGTAGTGTGAAAGGGGTATTAGTGCATGTTTAAAAACAAGCTAGCCATTCCATCTCCCCGTTCACCTCTCTGGGATGTAGCTTTTAGTTTAGCATGCAAGTGTACAGGGAGGTTTTTCAATATTTCCAACATTCCTCCAAATGGCTGTTCATGTTGTGTCAGACAGGTCAGACTTATGAATCCTTATGGATACTGACAAAAACATAAAATGCATTGAGCCCGAAAAGAGCTGGAGTTTATACGAAAATGAGGCTTCAAAATCTAAAGACCCAGTTGTACCCCAACGATAGTCAGATATTTCTGTTGGAACTTGTATGAAATACCTCTTCTAGTTGCACTGACAACAGTCCCATGTAAGCCAATATTGAAATGGTTTTCACCTCGAATAATCTTCCAAGTGGTATAAGACTAATAGCTATAATCTATTTAAAATGACAAGAACTTAATTATTTCTGTTCCGATAGTGATTTTTTTCACCACATTCCTTAGTATGTAGAGCACTTGTATCTTAATGTATATTGTGTGGGATCATACCAGATTGCTTCAGAGTGTACCAACCTTTATACAAAATGGAATTGAGTTCTGTTTCAAATTTGAGATTTTCTTTCAAATGAATTTTCTTCTTTTGTTCTGCTATTTAATAATCTATTCTAATATATAAAGAACTTTTAAAATGTTTAATCTCCATCACATGACATGTTGATTTCAAGTGCATTAATGTATCCAGGTCATACCATAGAAGACACAGGGGGATTGGGGTGGTAAGACATAACAGGTAAGTTTTGAGCTTTTTCCTGAAGTAGGCAATAGGGGTTACTTGTGTATGTTACCAGGTAGGTCTTCCTATATTTTAGGGGCATCAAAGGCAAAACTAAGGTCATAATAAGACTCATCTTAACTGACACATAAACCTTCTTTTTTAAATTTTTACCTAGCAATCAGAAAATCTTGTAAGGTTTTCAGGTAGGGAGTTAACCACTACCTTAGAACCAAAACAGAAAACAATCCTTCATCTAATTGCGTCATCCCCTCCCTAAAAAAGGGAAGGTTGAGCAGATTGTAATGGTGTCTGTCCTCACTCATAACAGAAAAAAACTAGACATTAGCTCATGATCATATTTTCCACACACTCTGGGGGTCTGCACATTCCTCTACCGTCATAAAAGATGACCTGGATGTGGATTCAAAAATGTGAATCTGAAAAAGTTTATTTTTGTGATTTTTCTGCAACATGTACAGATAACTCAAAAAATATCCATTGAATCGGGTTTATAGCTTTGCTCAAGTTCTGGTTCAAGTTGAAACTTAAGTTTTCACCTAAGTTGACCCAGATCCAGATTAATAATCCTTAGTATTGGTGTTTTTTCAGCACTATCTATACAGTCCAGGGTTTGTGCTTGCTTTTTTACTTCTTCAAGCTTGGATATTGTTTATTTTTTAACTTCTTCAATATTGGATACTGCTTATTTTTATACTTCTTCAAGCTTGAATACTGCTTTTTTATTTCTTCAAGCTTGGATATTGCTTACTTTTTTATTTCTTCAAGTTTGGATACTGCTTACTTTTTTATTTCTTCAAGCTTGGATATTGCTTATCGTTTACTTATTCAAGCTTTGATTCTACTTACTTTTTTTTGCTTCTTCAAGCAATAGGGTAGTATTATGTCTAAATCATGTGGCTGGTTGTTTCTTCTTTATGCCGGTGAGAGTGGCAGTCTGCTGTCCATCCATGGAGTACTTTTTAAATTCAATCCTCGGCTCCACTTGCAACCAATGCAAGAGACCTTGATATGGACAAAGCATGCCTTTTTTGTAAATAACTCCAGTATGTCAATAACTTCCAGTGAGAAGCCCTTATGCAATACCATTTAACCTCTTTGATAGTGATGCTTTTGTCCAGTGATTTATTGCTTTTAGTTCCTGTGCTGTATGTTGACTTATTGAATCCAACACATTTGGCTTATACTTTTATAAGGTTACACTACCCATAATTTTTGTCTCATTGGTTCAATTAAATAACATTTAGAAAAGACAAAAGAAGCTGTCAGTGAGTGAGCTACTCAGCCAGTAAGGTTCGTCACCCCAGTGAAGTTTGTCACTTTATGTCTTATGACACTCAGTTTTTGACATTATTAAAACTTCTTTATTATACATTTTTAGCATGCAGTTATACCTTGCTGCCACAAGTAGCTATTCCATTTATTGTAAATCTGAATATTGCTTTTCCCTGTGTCTCTTTTTTACGGCAGCTGATAAAATTCTTTGGGGCGACAAAGTTGACTGGCTGAGAATTATAAATACAATTAAAGAATTTGATAAGCCTCCGGAAAGGCTACCTAAGGAATTACCTTTCCTCTGCAAGAAACACATTGAGGAAAAACGACCTAAAACACATTCGTTTGGCACCAATCACATACAAAGCACTGACCTATATATTATGGTTGACTGGAGAAAATAAACACTAACACAACAATAACGATTTTTGGGACACCTATGTGTATGAAAAGGAAATTGATTTTTTTACATATTTTTTGGTTTTGTAAACACAAGGTTATCTTGATCTAACAGCATGGAAACAGATATATGTCTTGATTATTTGGTTATATATATATACATGTATATATGTGTGTATTTGTAGCATTGAGCATGTTTATAAAATTTTGTGCAGGGTATAACTTGCACAGCTGAGTGTTACAAATAAACATCCATGGTTGAAGATCTGTATAAACTCTGTCTTATATTAGATCTTTGTTTCTACAAATTATGACTTTACAACTGAGTTGTAATAGTTATACATTGTACAGCTGAGTCGTAATGGTTATAACTGATATAGGTGTGTTTTAAAGTTAAAACTTGTACAACTGAGTAGAAGCAGTTATAACTTGTGTGCAACAAAGTTGTAGAAGGTATAACTTGTGTACAGGTGAGTTGTTAAGGTATAACTTGTGTACAGGTGAGTTGTTAAGGTATAACTTGTGTATAGCTGAGTTGTTAAGGTATAACTTGTGTATAGCTGAGTTGTTAAGGAATAACTTGTGTATAGCTGAGTTGTGACAGCTACAAGTTGAAGGAAAAGTATAGTAAAGATCTTTTATTTATACCTTAAAGTTGTAACTGGTACAGCTGGAAGGTACTCGGTAGCCTAGTGGTTAGCAGGTTTGGCATCTAATCATAGGCTGCCATCTGTGAGTGGGTTTGAGTCCCATAAGTGACAATGCTGAAGACCTGTCCCAATATGACCCTGGCTGTTGAACGGGACATAAAGCCCCAACTTTGACTTTGGTACAGCTGGATTATTAAAACACCCACCTTGCATGCAGCACATTCACATCTACACTTCTTGGTCAAATTTGATGTATTGGTCTTTATCTGAATGGACTATTTTGAAATGTCTCACTTGTTGATTTATAATGAGTATGGTCTGTTCGAAGATAGATCTGAATGAAAAATTACCAAGATGTTTTAAACTATAGAAATCTGTTGTGGTATAAACCTTGAACTGTTTTGGATCTAACACTGCTGACATTTCTACATATTACAGATACATACTTTAGGGATCCGTTAAAGCCACATTTCCATCATTTGAAACATATTAGTGAAAAACTGGGTCCTGTTAGAACTGCGACAATCCCTCATTCTATTATGACAAAATTTGAAAAAAAATGCCTGAAAAATATTTTGGTACACTTGTGCATTATTTATTTTGAAGTTTCTGTTTTAGTAAAGTCACAATCAACCATGGTTTCTTTCAGAAAGAAGTTGCTCAGTAGCCTAGTAGGTTAGTAGATTTAGCATTAAATCACAGGCTGTCACCTCTGTATGTGGGTTCAACCCCTACAAGTGACAAAGCTGAAAACCTGTCCCAATATCACACTGGCTGTTGAATGGGACATAAAACACCAAATGTGACTACAAAACTACAAACTCAGCTTTTCAGACTTGTATTGTCACCCCCACAACTGTCTCTCCCCTGATAGATGCTGTTGGGGTGGGGTGGGTGGGGCGGGGGTAATCTTCTTGCAACTGTACCGTCCATTCTCGGCCAATAAGCAATTTGGACGTAGATAATATTTCACACTATTTTGGTACTGCATCAATTATTTCACTCAAACCTGGGCATATATTTGAGTCTTTACGGTAATGTCTACAGACGCACAAGATCACTGGTTTCTTTCCCAGCATAAACTGCGGTGTAATGAAACTTTTGACAAATTTCCTACATTCCTGGACATATTTTATCGACGGACAAATTTCTGACATCCTTCGTGGATGAAAATTACAGCAAAGCATTGTTATTTAGTACTTAATGATTTATTGGCACTAATTTGCAAGGGGGGGGGGGGTGTTCATTGGCCCTTGTCCAACTGTTTTTCTCAAGCCCGGCACTTTACAAGATACAGGGGGCCTGGTAAAACATTATTCAGTGTCCATGAATTTGTTTTTTAAAAATTTAACATTGGCTTCCCATTAGTCTTGCTTGAGGCTCAAATATGTACGAAAAAGCCTGTTCAAATTTATGCACAAGGGTTTGCTATCCATAAAGCACTCGTACATGTAAGGGTATGAGTACATTATGTATACTGAAAATTTATATTGTAAAACTTATAACGTGTCTTCCCACATTTACAAAGAAACTAAAGACTTAAGCAAGACTACCTTCTTACACAACGTTCACATGTTTTTGAATAAACTTTCTCTTTGATATATTTTTTTTAATCTGAATTGGTGTGTACCCATAATTTACACACAATCCGAGCTGACAAGATCATCCATCCTGCACAGGAAAAATTAACTTAATTTAAGCTAAGTGAAAATTGATAAAAATAACAACTACTTTTTCAATGTTGACAAAATTGATGAAAGAAGCCAATTTCATATAATATACCATGTAAGTATATTAAGTTATAAAATAAATCTTTGAACTCATTGCTTCTTGTCGTAACTCCACACACACAAACTCTAGCCAATCAGGAGGGCGGATATAAAAATTAATGTCTGTAAAGAATGGTGCATTCCCATTGTTATGAATTTCCAAACCAAGCACAGTATGTTATATAAATTACTGTGATTGAAGTTGTGAAATGTTTGCAAAAAATCAATGTTTTTTTGCATGTACAAATTGGCTATTTTTGTATAGCAAGCTATTAGCTAAACTTAAAACGTATGGAGATGGTCATAACGTCATGTTGCTTATTAGGTTCAATACATAGCAAAGCAGATAATAAATCCAGATGCATCCACCTCAGGCCACCTGTATCTAATAAATATTAAGATGACACCTTACTGATCGTCTTAACCTATTGATTTTGACTTCATTGACAAATATATAGGTGAGTAGCCTTGCTGAAGGTTCAAGTTTCTTTTCAGTTACTGAACATTTTTAGTTCAGATAGTGAAGTTTCAGTTTATATAATGTACTGGCCTTTACATCAGCATACAGCTAAGGCAGATATCTGTCTGATAAGCTTATATCTCCTAATATGTATGAGTGTTTTATCATTGCAGGATATCTGTGTGCATGTTTGAAAAAGATACCATGCAAAGTTGAGCCTTAAACAAGGCTAATAAGTGAGATGACTTTGTATCTCATTCATTCCAAGTTCATACTTCCTAGATCTGGCATCTCGGGTGTAAAATTTTGCCATGGTTTAAAGGTGGGTTGGGATAGGGGCCAAATTTGCCAAACACTACCGATTGTGCATGAGAATATACATATTTTTGTCAATTGTTGGCAAAGTAAAAATGGAGATCATCATAGTTTTATCTTGTATCCATAATATATGTGAAAATGTAGACACTAAAATGGTGACAGATGGACAGACATGATGAAGTTTTGTGCCATCATAGTTTTAAACAATTTGAAACATTTGAAACCACATTTTTACAGATTCAAAAGTGAAATAATCATACACTACTATAGGAATCTGAAACAGTGAATATTTGAATATTTTTTTGAATATTTGACTATATTGGAGCATCTCATCTAAAAATTGTGAACATTATTATAAATGCAACAATACTACTAAAATTGTCCATAGAGTGATAGCTTATATTATAACAATAACAACTTACTCCACCATCAGTATAGCAAAAAAAACAACGATTATGTTATTAATAAACAGTTCTTACTTTGTGCTATTTATAGTAATTACTTTATATATAGCTTTACTTACACCCAGTTCACACCATTCCATGCTCTACTAGTCACAAGCTACAACCAAATGAGTTTGTGTACTTTCGATTGAGGTTCAACTCGCTTCCTATTTTAGTATTACGTCTTCGTGGAGATCCAAACACGTGTAGGATGTCCTCATCAGCATTCAACAGACTTTGGTGAACAAAATGCCTTCAGGGCCACTTTTGAAAAATGTTTGAAAAGCTCCATGCAGCCCCTAACAAGGTGTACTAAAATATACATGCTGGAGAAATGAAGAGGGGGGTGGGGGTGGCAGATTTGCTCTTACACCATGTTCTACCCAGGTACCAGATCTCCTTTCAGAACTATATGGGGAAAGGTAGTCGAGCGGAGGGTAAATATGAGCAAATATGAACGACTGTAATGGAGAGGTGTGACTGGACCATAAGTGTGTTATGGTCTATCTTCTGGATGCAATCTTTTTCATTGTACAACTTATCATGTCCACTATTTTCATGATACAACCAATAATCCTCTAAAATTCAAAACTGAGTGATCTTTCCGCAAGAGAAGAATAATCACACAAGTTTACTGTTTAATCTTCTCTGTTTTAAGGAGTGATAGCAACTTTACATTACAGGCCATCTTTATAAATCACAGCATTGGGGTGTAGGTTATATAAGACCTGTCTTGTTGGTTGTATGAATAATCTTTTCACTTGGAACAAATCAGTGTTTTTCCTGAATGTTCCATTTCATTCCACTTTGCTCTACAAGATCAGTGAGAATCCTGAGCTTCAAATCAGCAATGGTTTACGATAGATCATGAATGTGAAATCGGACAGAAGTTCCACATCTTTTACAGACTTTTCTTTTTCCTGTTATTTCCAGCAGAGAGAAAATTCTATTTGACAAATAGCTGCTGTTTATTACCAAATTGTTATGACTACTTCAAGATTAATGTCAAAGTAGGGAAAAGAACGTTCTGAGAGAAATACACACTGTTCTCCATTAATTGGCACAACTCACACTGGACTGGGGGCTGTATTCACACTAAAATTATCAGCGAAAGACCAACAAATACATCACTTTGTGTTAAATTTAAACCAATTGTTCATAAATCTTTAAAAGTCCCTTTGGTGAATACTCCTCAGGGACACAAGTTATATGCTATTCTGTTACTTTACTCGTGATAAAACTTATGTATTTTGGGTATATGTGATGTCATTAGTGACGAGAGATGGGTTGCCTTTATGGAAACACTTGTGAAAGGAGTTTGATACATAACTTTCTCCTTACACCAATCTGTACAATTCTAGACAGTATCAAGATGAAGGTAAATTTCTTGTGGTTCCACAGTTTTGTTCCTCCGTTCATACATCAGTTAATAGTTTTGATCTACCAAGCAAGTGGCATGGGTAGCCTGATGAGGTTTACACTTACCCCTCCATTGACTCCTCCAGTAAAAAAAGATCTAAGTTGTACCTCTTTCTCAAAGTTTATCCACCATAGCCTATTTGTTGAATCTGTTTCTGCATTGTGATGACCTTTTAACCCTTATTTCCTGTCCCTGATCTTTGAGATAAAATATTGTTCTTATAACTGTTGACTCTGTTTCTCAGTGGAGATTAAGCACTATAAAAGTTCATTAGAATTAGAATTCAAATGGAACTAATTGCTGGTGCTAATCATCCCTATGGACACGGCCACTTAAAGGAAAATGAGAGCTGATACATATCCATCTATTTGCCAGATTGGGCTTATAAATCTAGCTAATGTATCAAGTTATTGGGACAAAGTGTGAACAAGTGTTATCTGACCGGAATTCCCCCTTTATCGCCCATATCAGTAACTTGTGACAGATGGAAACTGGGCTCTATCTAACCCGGTGTAACTCAAAACCACAATTTTTCAAAGCTCTGTGTGAATATATATATATACCCCCACCTCCTTCCCCCCTCCTATTTACTATTTTTATTTATTTATATTTTTTTTCTGTTGTGGTGTGCTTTTTTGTTGACGGAAATTGCAAATTAGAAGTATATTGTGTTGAAAGCAGGAGGTTATCGTTATCTGGGAGATTAGCGATAATATAGGTTTTTTATTTAATTTTTTTTCAGTAATACAAATGGTGGAAATATTTTGTTTTGTACTTTCTTTTTTTTTTGTTCTCTTCTTTGTGGACCATAAGATGTATCTTAATTTGAAAATTAGAGCATGAAATCTATACGGGAAGTAACTGTTGATATATAGGGATTCAAACAAGGGTTATCTTAGGGACTGGTTTAGGTAATGGCTTCATATATAATAAAGGAAAATTACTGCACAAGAAAATCACCCCACAGAATATATATATATATATATCATATATATCTAGCAGGGAAATCAGCTATATGCCTTGTAGTTATACGGTTCTCAGAATAACTACTTGCATCCGGGATCTGTAATGCTGGGTTCGAAACCAACTTATGAAAATATGTGACAAATAGTGACAACCTACCCACATATGAAGTTGCAATAGGCTGTTAAAGGGGGCCTTTAAAACATCTAGCTCTGAACTTTCCATAGACTCAGAGAACACATGCCCTCACGTTTCAATGATTTGCTGTTGAAAGGGGCATAAGACCCATCGACTTTGACCTAATATTTTGATTGGAGAGAATTATTGAAGTCACTTGTCAGCATCAGAAAATTGTCGTCTTGAGTTTGTACCTGATTTGGAACCTGATTCAATTAATACGTCTGTGAATAATTTACAAGTTCACAACATTTTTAATGAACACATTGACTTGTAACAAATCATCGTTAATGAATATAGTGGTCATTAATCTTTGTAAGCTGTACGTTCATTGGATAAGTGTTAATTTAGGCCACCAATTTCATGCAGAAGTTAAATCAGCCGACCCACCCCTCCCCCAGGTCTGTACACATGAAACCGATCCTAAAGGATTCATTCCCCCCAAAAAAGCCATCTTCAAGATGAAAAAAAATAGTAAAATTTTATTTTACACTATTCAAGAAATGGAGAAATTATGGGCATTTTGAGTGGAGGTGGATACTGTATGCTGAACATACCTTCTGACTCAGATACAGGTTGGATAATCTTTTATTAGAAAAAACATAATCTCTTATTGGCTCATATTGTATTGGATTATATTGTTTACCAAATTAGGGCAGTAGACAGATTGCTCTTTCTGCATGAGGGACACCTCGCATCCATTTGAAAGTATTATCACTCAGCCAATGGAATAAAATCAATCTCATAGCCAAGCGATATTTTATGTGAATAAAATACACGATATTCTATTCCAATCTAATAATTAAATTTGAAATCATATGATATTCCTTAGTCTATTCACACCAACAATGACATAACATTACAGATGATAATGGCATTACATTAACATGAGAAGATCATTAGTTTATAAGAATTCTCTAGCTTTTATTGGAGTCGTAGGAATCAGAAGTGAATTTTTATTTCTGATCTACTTTAAAAAAAAAATGAAAATTACCATATTCTTCAGCTTAAGACGGGCATGTATCTGAATGTATCAGATCAGTCAAGTGTGTTTGACCCTTAAGTCCCACTGATGTTCAATTCCATTTTACTTTCACTGATTAATAGATATGAATCAACTTTCAAAAACTCACACCCACAAATTTCAATGTCTAAATTATATTAAGTTTTTAATTAGATTTTATATTATCCCACAAAATATTTGTAGCAATAGAAGAGTGTGACCTGTGTCTTATGTCACATTCTCAGGCTACTGAACGGTACATACTAAAACCTCGGTTCCCTAACAACAGAACATAATATGGGAATTCTGGGTTTCTTATTCAGATCCCCAACCAGCAGATACAGATATATATGTCTATGTATATAAAAACGAGCCATTATGACATACAATCCAACAAAGACGTGTGAGGGATTACTCATAAATTTCCTCTGATCCAATTTAATCTCACTAGGGATACTAGTGCCAGATTGCTAATACATTCGCCAGGGGGGCGCCCAGTGTTTTAATCAACCTCCAACAGGGGTGCCAGAGTGTAGTATTTTAAACGGGAGCTGCTATGTATGTTAAAGTGGACTTCTTAATAATGGCAAACGGTGCTTGGGGCCGTCTATATGTAATTAAGTATTTTTTATTTATGTATGGTTCACATTTCTCCTATCTGTTGTTTCTGATGTGATTTGGCCGGGGGTTTAATGTGGCAGATGAGATCACAAGGGGCAACATTTGCCAAAACACAACCATGGATGGATTTGCTCTGATATTGCTAGGTGTTGTAACTTGGCACACGCCTGAACTTGGCACAAACTGGAACACAGAAAACTTATTGGCATTTGGTTGTCATTAGCAACACTCCTGGATACCTGTATACCATAGAATGTTGCTGAAGTGACAATGGAAAGTTCCAAACATTTTGTATATTTTTCTGATGTCTCTTCAGCTAACATTGCCTCTACCTTTGTGCACCGTTGCATATATTACGGTAATGCACCATTGGCAGCCAACCTTTAATTGGTGTTCCACATTCCCTTTTGTGTCAAGTTAAGGCGAGTGCGAAGTTATGACCCTAACCAGAACCAAAATAGTGTCTGGCTTTCTGTTTAATTGCTTGCTAGCTTTCTTGAAAACGTAAATTGGGGATTTCATTTTATCCAATCATACTACACGAAGTATTGGATATGTTTATAGACAGTTTGCATAATGCCTCATTCATCCAGGTATTGCTATACTGTTGTCAGTAAAATTATCCTACTGAAGCATTCTATGCCTTCCACGGCCACCCACATGGAAATACCCCAAAGTTCTGACCACCAAAGTCAGGAAGACGTTTACTGCCCTTAACCGTCCTATCATTCTATAGCTGTTGTGCTGCCTTTCCTCCAAATTATTTGTGATTCTGTCTCTTTCTGTATCTTCTCTCAAGTTGTATGCAAACATCAGCATTGCTGTATGTATTTACAGTGTTTTTTCTGCATAAAGCGGTGACCATTGTCCTCCCAGAATGCAATTCACTTCCGTAGCCACACTGTAGCTAAAGGTGTGCAACTGAGTTTCACAGGGGGGAGATCATTCTATCTCTTTTCCTGCCATCTATAACCACCACAAATACAGCCTGTGGTGAGCTTATATACGGGCCTTTTATAGCACTTAATCTCTGCATAAAAGCAGACACTGAGGCGCACCAAACATAAGCAGTATCACAAAAATTCGACATCATACTGTACATGAAAAAATACACAAATATTTTACAGTCTGAAGATCACACAATTATTAGCCCGGTTATTAAGGATGGACCGTTATTGATGACTGTAAACAACAAGCTGGCTAAGGCTGGGTTCAGACACAAGTCAGGGAGATGGGCCACATATTCATGGACACTATTTGTTATCTGGCAAATGCAATTTTTGGCCAACTTATGAAATCTCTTCCGATTTGTCAGGTAAATGGTAGCTAATTGCACAAAACAAAGTGACGTATATATATATATGAGTAAATCTCATTCTACTAAGGACCTATCTTAATCAGTTTTTTGCTTTGTATTGTATATTTATACTGAGCACAATGAATCCTTCACTACAGCAGTCAAAGTGCTATTTGACCCATCATAATTGCACAAATATAACCCAAGCTTTCTAGGGACAGGCATTACCCTAAATGAAAGAGAGGCTCGACGCTAATCATTCAACAATATCAATGAGGTTCTTTAGCCTGACACCAAAAATAGGACCCAAATGACAGAGGACCACCATTTCAAGTGGTTGTCTGAGCCACAATCTATCAATTTGTAGTTTTGACCAAAACCTAAATCTTCTGTATTCTTAGGTGAAGGTGTTACCCACTAGATCAATATAACATGTTGGCAACAGGTTAGAAGAAAGAAATTTATGGTTGAAATATTTTTAGATAGACATGTACATAAATATAAACGGTCAGCTTGTAACCGTAGCTATGGTGAAACAATGGCGAAATATAATGTAAAATGTAATTTTATAGGGCTTAATTTCAATTCTATGACAACATAAGTCACAATCCATATACATAGCAGACCAACACCAGACGTAAGGGCTTTTGCTGAAGAGGCAAATCTACAATATATTCCTGAAAGATTACAGAGAAACTGCTGTTTGGATGTCATCAAGGAGCTCATTCTGCAAAGTTGGAGTATCAAATGAAAAGCTAGAACTGCTTGCCAGAGTGTTTATTTCATATATGTGCACCAAAGACAAGAACTGAGGAACCTGCTTATAGGTAATTTCTGACAGGGCTGCTGCACCCGGTGTTGGTACACAAAGTTAGAGTGAGGTACTACTGAAAACCAGTATAAGGCTGAACCAATATAGTATTTTTGTTTTTATTTATACTCAGCACAATATCTCCATGTACTACAGGACTCAAAGCACTATACACTACAAGTACAGCACAACTCTCAAGTTACTGACGTTTCTTAACTAAAAGACAGAGGCTCAAGGATGACCATTTACCAATGTCCTTGAGGATCTTTAGCCTGCCACTGGGGATAGGATCCAATGAAAGAGGACCACCACTTTAAGTGGCCATCTGAGCCACTATGTGTCTGCCTGTAACTGGGAATGAATCCACATCCTCTGCGTTCCTAGGCAAGTGTGTTACCCACTAGGCCACAGTGGCAGATAACAGTAAGCATTTACTAAGTGAAACTTTTACAAATTGTGAAAAAAAATCTCTAAGTGTGACTGGGTAAATTTAACAGTCTGAACTCTGAACAAGAATTACATTACTGGAAAGGTATTCAGTAGCATGGTCTATGGAACTAACCCCTGTATTTTGGAAGATTTTGCAAATTGGTGCATGTGGGCGGGACACGTTTCAGTAGCTGGGATTGAGGAGAGGGAGGGGGATTGTGAGATGGGCCATAACATGATATATGGACCAACAGTGCAGACTGTAACTATAACTAGTTAATATGCTAGGAACCCATGGTGTGAATGAGGATGGGAGTTCTATAAATACTGGATTGAATTTCCAGAAGAGGTTTGAGGGTAGATGGTGAGGTGGTCATTCTGGTTATATAGAAGTTTAATAACTGTGACTAATATTACAAATGTAAAGTCCATCACTTATTATAGCGATGTGAGTACTGGCGAGGTCAGTAAACATATATTAGAAACCCACTGGAAAATATATTTCATTGAATTTGTATTATCGTCCACCATGAAAATCACTCTAAAATGTTAATTTGGTGAGACTATGCGTGTGTGCAGTATGTCTGCTGCACTTGTAAAGACAAATGTATATATTCTTAAAAGTAAGTAATGAAAAAAATTATGGTAAAGTTGTAAAAATGTGACTTATCATAAGACATTTTGATTGATTGATTGACTGACTGATTGATGGCGATTTACAACACATATCACAACAGGTTTTTGAGGCGATGAAGGGAATGGGTGTATACTTATTGGTCAGGATTCTGTACGAAAACCATTGAGAACATCCAACCCACGTCCAAAATTCCAACTTCAGGTCAGGAATTGAAGCCAGCATCAGGCATTTTGGAGACGGGTGTTTTACCCATTATTCTACTATGCCCATGTTCAATAACTGATGCAGGTCTCTTTTCACTTTAGGTCAATTCTACTGGCCATATAATGAGTGACAGTTTCAGAGGCAAAGGAAAGCAATGATTACAAGTTGGTCAAGATGTTGCAACATAGATCTCACTTTATTACAACAAGTCTCTCACTTTATTTCTATGCTTCAAACCCATGACATCTGATGTGCAATACGGGGATATTAACCACTACAATACATGGTAATTGGAGCCAATAACTTGTTTTAATATTTACTCCTTTTTCAATAAATTCCACAGAATGTTATAATTTTAGTTTATTATTTCCCAGAAATGTTGAATCAATGGCATCATGTAAATACATGGTTTGATTGTTTGGGCTTTAATGTCTCTTTAAACACACTGTACATTTTCTTATCACATCAGGATGGAGGAAAGCACTGCATACCAGTTGGTCAGAATTCTACACTCACGGCCATTGGGCACCAGTAGGCAACTATCTTTTTTTTTCTCATGTTAGATCAGGTCTGGATTCGAACACAGTACCTAGGTGTTGGGACATGAGCGTATTACCCACTACACTAGTATCCACTTCTAGAATGTTGAAAGAATACCTCTGGGATTGGAAAGTGGGCTGTTCCACTATAGCAATCGTCCTCCGCAATTGCTCACCTGGGAGGATTGCAAACAACATTTTTAATGTTAAGGACTTTTGGCTTGGATTCGGTGATGTTCTAGAGCAAATCGCATATGTTCCTGATAAATTCAAACCGTTTGAATTTTTGAAGACCCCGTATGATCCTTATCAGATTGTGCATTAGGGAAGTCAATCCTAAAGCTATTGTTACATTTGTAAAGCTATTAGTTAGATCTTAACTCAGTTGTAGCAATCGTATTAGCATTCATAAGGTTCGTAAACCCAACCAAGACGGGTTCAGCTACTATTCAGGAGGGTTGGGGAATTAAACTCTACCCTTTTTGACCCATGGATTGTGAGCTACACACCCGAATTGTGGCCAATTCAAGGTTACAAGCTTTATTCTTGTCAGATTTAAGCATTTTCCAATTGGGAACACAGACCGCCAATGTGGAACAATCATCTCATCTGGTAAAATTGACAATCTACAATTATGTAATTGTTTTGGTGAAACTGGATTTATTTTTTATTAAGGTATTTACTGATACAGTCATAAGTTACAAATATATATATTTTTGAAGCATATCAACAGAAGCAACCTTTTAAATGAGATAATATAATTTCTGCTGAATATTGGTGCCGAAAAATCAGCACAAGTATCCAGCTGAGAGCTGATAAAGTTATATTTTGTTAGTGCTAAATTATGGTGTCTGCTGAATTATGTAAACATTGCAATGCAAAAGAAACCCATGAAATAATGGCAAATTAATTTATAGCCCCCAAAATAACACAAAGTAATTAATATTTTAAGAACTTTAGTGAAGCCAGCCAAAAGCAAAGTATCATATTTAATTCTTTTTCTCTTTTTTTTAAAAGCAACATTGTCGTGTGACTTAACCTAAAATAATGAGAAATGCAAATGATATGACATTCTATAGAAAGTATTCAAAAGAATATCACTATGTCCGTTGTTTTATTTTTGGTTTTCAATACTTAGAATAACATACTTAGAATCAGGTAAACCCATTACAATCAGCCAAATAAGTGGACCAGTATTCCTCAACAAAGTCACAAAAATGTAGTAAAGCGTTAGCCAGCCATTAAATCTTTACCTTTAAGTTCTTGTTTTTGACCCCTGCTGACCCAAAATACACTCCATCACAAGTGCACAGCGTGAAACAGGAAATAAAATCAATAAGACGGGCATGTCTGCTAGGAAATGTGATCCGGAAATTAATGAGGCATAACACTCCGGGTATAAACGGGGAAAAATAATTTTAGGTCAAACGGTTGGAGGTCAAAGGTTATATCCGCTTTACTGGCCACGGTGATTCGTCAGCCACTTTGAAGTGTGATGGTGTTCGTGGGGATAGGGGGGGGGGGGGGGTGTAATTTGTAGCAAGTAGTGCAAAGCCATATTTCCTTACTATCGATCAACACAAGATTGTCGATTGTCGACAATGCAGTCTTAACATGTATTAATCCAAAGAAATCTATGTTATCCATTAGATACTCATACCCAAATTCCATATACTCAACTTATTGTAACAAACTAGGCGATTTATAACTTAGGCGGCTGTTAAGACCAGTTTTGCCAAAACATGGCCGAATTGGCAAAGCATGTGATTATGTCCAAGTGAAGATGGGTCATATGACTGACAAGATTGACCTTGTGACCTGCATGTGACCATGTGACTTCCTTGACATCTGCTTGTGACCCTCACAACGCGCTTAGATGTAACAGCAATAGGATTTGATATATTGAGAATATAGGATATGGTTGGAATGTTTCCCCGTCTCAACGACTGTCTTCATGTGATTATTATTAGTTGGACTGGAGATTTCAAACAGTGGGAGAAGGGAAGCAAAGCCATCAACTTTTCAGAAAAGAATCAATCATGTTTAACATTTTCCCAATATTCAGACCTTCCTGATCTTGCTTCCAGACCTACATAATTACCTCTGTCAAGGAGGTACTAAATTCATGACTATGTGCCTGTTTGACTGTTTGTTTGTTTGTTGGCAGGAATATGCAAATACAACTGATTAGATATTCATAAGAAAAGAAATAAAACGATGGGACGTGGTCCAACTTAAGATTCCATTAAATTTTGAGACTTATCTGGATCACCACTTGGATATAAAAAGTACCAAAGATCCAGATTTCCCAATTTACGTATTATTACATGTCTAGGAGGAAGTTTAAGCTGTCCGAGTGCTCCTGTGTTACAATTGTGGTCAAAATAAGCAAGAGTAGGGGCTAAACTGCAATGACCACTTTCATATGTAAAAGGTTTAAAATTGACCTCAATCATCAGTGATCGGACTTGGACGTACGGTAACGTGAAAACTTTCATTAACTGTAAATGGTTGTTACAAGGTGCAGAGCTATAGTTTATTTTTATTACATTATAGTTGTGTTCATTTCTTTGATGGAAAAGTGTGTGTTATGTTTGTGTATGTTTATAAACCCGCCCGATTTCCTTCAGAGGTAATTGGCAAAGATTAACCAGACGATATTTGAGCTGCCTTAAAATCTCCTTTTTTCGCCCGGTAATTGGGGAGTCTTGGAAAATCACCTTTCTTTAGCTTTGTATACCTGATTTTGGACAGAAAAAAAAACAAACTTAAGGTACATATTGAATTTTTTTCTCTCCATGACTGGTCTTGATTTATAAATAAACATATTATTAAAACAGCTTCACACAAGACAAATTTAGCATTTTGTAGCTATTTTAAAGGTGTAAACATGTCAATGATATTTTCGCCGGGTGTGTTTTGTCAACTGAACTGTATGTGTGCAGTGTCACTCAAGTTTATTCAATGCACTGGGTTGATGAAAAGAAATCCATATCACAAATGTAAGTGAATACTTCACTTGTGAATAGTTTAACACTAGCTGAACTTTAGCACAATTTATTTCCAGCTGGTAAGGGAGAGAATTTAAACATTCACCATAGTGTGTAAAATTCGCCACACTGGGCCCAGCTGCTTCTGTTTGATCACACAAACAGCAGACGAATGCTGAACTACCTATGAAACCTCCAAACCTCATACCTACAGTTTTGCTATAGAAGAGTATAGGAATCTGGGAGGACAATGGACTAGTAGACATACGTATGACAGCGATTTCATACAGAAAGGATAAAGTAAAAAAAAAAGTACTAGTGTCATGGAAAACATATGAGTTGACCGAAAAACACAGTATTAGACAGAATGACACAGAATGAGAAGGAAAAGCAGCAGAGGAGCTACAGCAAAAAGACGACAGAAATTTTGAATTGTATGAAATTTATCTCTATTGGTACAGGAAGAGGGGGGTGTTGAACAAAGAATGAGACAATTCAGGAAAGGCTGTGGTCTATGAAGGAAAAGACAGGTATCTGTACAGCTTCTAACCATAACCATGGTGTCCCAGTGACACTGCAGGCAATTTACCTGATGATCATGGAAATTGAAACAGAGAGGGGGTGCTACAGAATAGAATTGGTGTGTAGGAGGACAAAGACCACAGCTTGAAACAAAAGAGGTATGGAAAAGATACCGTAAAGGCTTAGTAAGCTTATAGCAAACAGAACCTACAGAACTTTATACCATTGATGGTAGGGGGAACATAGACTTGCTCCAAGTCTATGTATTTCTTATTCCACTAAATCTGACATGCATGGAATCATTATGAATCTATGCAATACAAAGACTTATCTGAAATACAAACTTTTGTCAGCCCCACATTCTGGTAGGAAAGTCATTCAGTCCTCATATAATACCTAAGACAAAAGGACTTGAGGAATGTCTAGGTGGAACACTTCCACATTGTTGGCCATGAAAAACAGAGAATGCAACCGAATGCAAACTGACACAAGTGTGGCTGTACATTGGGGGGAATGGGACAAAATACAAAAATGTTTATAAATGTAGGGACACCTGCAATATGATCAGGCTATAAGCTTTACAATCTGTGAGTATGCTTGGGACAAGAGTATGTGTTTCTACAGCAATGACCAGTGATGTCCGACCAGTGACACCCAATCCATGCTCCTAAGTCTATCAGTTGAGGCCTGTTCAAAACATTCTGTACAGTTGTACTAACCCGTATTTGCATTTGCGTCCCGACCATGTCCCTATTACCCCGTATATGTATCTCGGCAGTGCATAATTAAAAAATAAACTGCCCGGTATAGCCATTCAGAACCCATTTCATCCTTCCTACCTGTATATTTCAATAGAGTTCATGAGAGGATGAAACAACTATATTAAACATGTCAGAACTTTCACCACATGCTACAAACGCTGTCCGTGTTGCATCAAATGCATCCTAAATAATTACAGATACCCAAATTATTAACACTTATGAACCCTAATGGATACTGCTAAAATACAAAAACCCATCGAACCAAACACGAGTCCCGACAAGTTTACTATTTGTGGGGCTTGTTTATAGCTTGTGAGACTGGCACAGAACAATGTGACCTGGGTATTTCACTGACTACATTGGAGGTATTTCATAACATAGAGCTTTGACTAACCCCGTTCCCAGTTTTTCCCACTGTGCAAAATTTCAGCAACCCAAGCAGTAAGGTTATTGTTTGGTTTATGTTTATGCTGATTTTCAGTGGAAAGCACAAAATAGGGAATACATTGTAAAAATCATTGAAATATTGGACAATGGTGTACCAAGTTCCACCCTCTGTGGTTGTTTTTAAATGTATTACTGTACAGTAAACAATAATCCAAAGGTCTAGATGAAAGTACACTAAAAACTGAAATACAATTACTTTTGTCTCCAGTTTTCATGTAACGTTTTGATTCACAGCTTTGGTTCTGCTTGCTTGTATTCTAGAAGCTTTTACACAGCTGCGAGCTGATCCATATCCTTCAAATTAGTTATCAAAATGTGATCAATCCAGAGACAGAATTTGGTCACAATCCCAATCCATGCATCTGGAGTGGAGAGTGACGATGTCTCACATTTTTAAAAGGGTTTCACATAACGCGTCATTCCTCCTTGTACTGCCACACTTCTGTCAACATTTTTCAAACTCTCCTCTTACCATAGAAGCTATCAAGTTTTGTAGGCCTATAGGGGAACTACAGGGTGTACTACCATTTCTGAAGATCTTCCACTGTAGTTCCTCCCAATTCTGTGTTATTCTGTATGTATTTGTGTCCAGTGTAATAGAAAATTTTGGAAATAGAAATGTCTTCACGCTAGTGGCCCTGCCACTTATATCTTAAAGTATACCTTATTTTATGTTTTTATTTGTTCTAGTCATGCTCCAAAGTGCCGAGCCGCACATATTCTACATTGGACTTAAGGTGACGGAGATGGGAACAGATAGGTCGGGTATTTTCTTCTAAATCTTAGATATATCTGTGATGATTTTACACAACAAACCTTGATTTTGAGCCCAGTACGTTTATGGATACTTTCTACATGACCAATGTTTTTACACTATTTTGAAGACAGATCCAAGCTGTCCAGATCCAAATCCGATCACCTGAAAAAATATTGTATTGTATCATTTATAGAAGAGAGGACTGCATCAATCATAGTTTAATTTACACATAGCTGAAAATTTTATTCTTTTGATAAACCCATAGCAAGTACTTATTTAATCAGTAAAACCACTGTCAATAAATTGTCAACCATCTAAGATATAACTTTCAACTAAAACAGTTAGAAAAAAATAAACATTTATATTCTAATAAAGTTTTAAGTTTTATAGTGCCTAATTTCCACTCAAGAACAGACTCTAAATCACATTAGTCAGAACAATATTCAATCTCAAAGATCAGGCCACACAAAAAAGGTCGACACTCCGGAGACACAGGAGGCTATGGCGAATATGCTTTGAGAGGTCTTGTCTGTTCAAGGGGGAACAGGGGCCACGGTGGTACTATTAGATCCCAACTCGGGATCGGAAACATCTCGAGATTGTCCTTGCACAAACTCAAGATCTTGAGTTGAGGCAAACATCTCGAGATGGTGCAGAACATCTCGAGTTTGGGCAACACAAACTTAGGATCTTATATCCTACCCACTCACCTCCCACTTCTGAGATCAGAGTTTGAATCCCAGCCTGACCTCATGTGGGATAGCTGGTAGTTGCTTGCTGTTGGTAGACAAGTTACAGTCCAGAACCTTGACCGACTCTATGTACTGGTTTCCTCTGCCCTTCCAACTACCCGGTAAGGTACTGGGTGTGACATAAAACAAACAAATAAATGGACAAACAAAACTGTGGAACCACCAGACGTTTACCTTCATGTCTACATCACCTGGCATTGTACAGCTATATCATGCACATTCCCCCACCCCAAGGTCAAGGATAATCAAAATGATTTCAATTACTTTTAAACCACTAGCAATAATTATTTTCCAAGCACATCTACCGCCAAAAGAAACCCAACAGAAAGCATTCTGAAAGGTCATAGGGCATCCATAAGATGATGCACAGTATTAAGTTTGAAGAAACTCGTAAATCAGTGAGCCAGTTTTAAAAATTGAGTAATGCTGAACAGGAAGCCAATGCAAGTTCTTTAGTATTCAGACTGAAAAATTAGTATTTCTTTATTCTATTCACAAAACAATCAACAGTTGATTACAATTAGTTTATTTATCAACAATCGCTTGTGAAATCATCAATTACACTTTGATGCTTATGAAATCCGATCAGCTTTAAAATTTATATCTTCTCATTATTTATTATTATGATTTTTAACCAGAATAGATAAGTTGTATTTTATTATATTGACTATTGCCTTTAAATTTATAGTTCTGTCAGCATTCATCTAGATTTGCTTGAACAATCTGACCTACTCTTCAAAACAAAGATGCACAACATGTTTGTAGGAAACAGACATTCAGATCTGGCTGCGGATATGCCATGATGTGTATGGTCCATCTTTGAAACGTCAAAAAAAAGTATTAGTTCACATTCAGATATGGCCAGTGTAACTTGTCCATTATACTCACTTACATTAACCCACCCCATTCTTCCTTTTCCATTAACCTTTTAAACCTTTTAACCCTTATTCTTTTAACCTGGCATTATGGCAGACTCTTTAGAGAGAAGCAGGCTACTCCTGTGGGGATACAGCATGGCTAGATAATTTGGCAAGAAAAGGGTAATAAGCAATGAATTCACACTCCAGCCAATCAAAATGATAGATATAAAAACTGCCAAGCTTTGTTTGAAACTGTTCATTGAAAATCTGACTTGAATTTATCCTTTGTAAGTGGTGCCAGTAAATATATATATATTTTTAATTCCACTTTTAACTTGAGATTTGAGATTTCTCCTCCATGTTTGCATGGATTTTAATACAACGAGAATGAGCAAAAGCTCTTTACAATATCTTCCTAAAATTTGTTCATAAAATATTTGTTGGTTACATGGTCATAGAAATTCTTGCAAAGCAAAGGCACGTGGTGAGCGCATAACTCTGCCAAGGACACGTAATAATAATAGTAAGTCAAAGAGGAAATTTCGATTATTTTTGGTGTTCAGACGGTGATCCAGATGACTCTCAAAATTTAGTGGTGTCTAAGTTGGACCAAGACCCATCTTCTCGTCTAAGTTAGACCAAGACCCATCTTCTCGTCTAAGTTAGACCAAGACCCATCTTCTGGTCTAGGTTAGACCAAGACCCATCTTCTGGTTTTTAAAAGGGAGATCCAACCAGTATTTTTTGTTTAATCATGCTGGCAAGCGAACAGACAAATGGACGGACAAACGGTAGTTTAAATAAGGCCTCCTTGACGAAGGTAAAAAAAAATTTCCTGTCTATCTATTCATAATGCTAATTATCTATAATACCTAGCGTCCTGAGTGGAAAATGCAACATTCTCCCATATTTAAGTCAAACACAGCTGCTGACAGATCATGTATAATGTGTTAAAAACTTGATATATCTTAATTTTACCTGATGCTAAAAGTCATAAGTAAAACAATGTATTTCCTTGTGAAAACAAAATATCTCACGCCCTTTTCACGATGATTACTAGGACATTAAATTATGATTCTCATAGAGATTTTCATCAAGATTATACAACATTGATATGTTTTATGTCCTATTTTTTAACATCTGTAAAACATACAGTTACATATACACATATTTATATTTCTTTTGGATAAAATTTCCTATATGTTATAAACTCATGGCCAAATGAATAAAAATACAAATAAGTTCACCACAGTACCCATGTATTTTTTTATGTACAGTATGTATTTTTTTTTGGACTGAGTTTCCATGTATAATAGATATAAATCATTTGTGATTCTTCTGTTTCCATCCTTCATCTATAAATCATTTTAAAATTGAAATATATGGATGACAAAATGCTTTGTGTTGAAAGATCTGCCCTGTTTTATAGTTGACTGAGAATTAAGCCACAACAGTTTCCCATTATTTTCTTCTGGATTTTTGAAGTCTTTACATTAAAAAAACACCTTCAATCCCCTCTTCCTGCCCACCTCCTCTCTTTGGCCACATTCACACTTCTCCAGATGAATATTTCAGATTTTTTGTTCTATCAAATATCCACATTTCAATGGTGTATACCAATCAAGACAGGAAACTAGATAAACACGTCCAGCAAAGTTCTAGCCTGATAGAATGGTCACGAATAAATGTCACCTTGGGACACTGTAACAGAGGCAGATTTCTTACCTTACCGTAAAAGTCTAATCACACGACCCTCTCAAGGCAAAAGGCAGCATGATTGAGTGTTTGGGAAACAATGGTTCTGACCAGCAAGACGATCATACACTTCATGTGATGTGATACCAAACCTTAAGCCATGTTTACACGTGGGGATTAATCCCAGTGCCTAATCGGAAATGTGATTTTATGTGCAGATATTTGGTCAGATTTAAGTCATCCATAGTTAATTCCCTACATGTATTATTTTGCTCTCTTTCCTTTTGTAACTAAAAGGAAGAGTTTTGTGAATATAAGTTATAAATATCTATTCATAAGTTATGCTTTTATGTCAAGTCTAGCACCTTTGTTGCAGGTATATTGTGATGGGTAGTTGGCAGGGTAGAGGAAACCAGTACAGTTGGTCAAGGTTCTGTACTGTAAACTGCAGGCCAACAACAAGCAACTACCAGCTTTCCCACTTGAGGTCAGTCAGGAATTTGAACTTCAATCTCAAAGGTAGGAAACGAGTGTCACCACTACAAATGTAACTATAATGTTACACTGATAACTAGACTTCAAAGTGGAATTTACTTCCCAACAAATCCAGATCTGCCAATTTTAGTCTGAGGATTTACTGATGAAAAGATATAACACTCTTTGAAAACAAGGCTGAAAAGGTTTTTTTGGTCTACTAGCGCGAGCCGCAAAGCCATAGGAGACACAAGTAGTGCACCAAAGCGGTCATCCATCCCAGTACTAATGTAGCCCATTGCCGCTTAACTTCAGTGAACAGACAGATATTCATCAGGCTGCACCACAATTCATGAAAGTCCAGAGACAAAAAGAAGAAAAGTAATTTCTAGAAGTGTGAGCCTCACTAGAGCTCGCGATTAAAAATGTGTCATATTATTGGTGGTGTCTCAAAGTTTTGAAGTGAATATCAGCAGCTGTCTTTAGGATCATAACACCAGTCAAGGCAGATGTAAGTAATGTTCATCATTTTTATACCAACGTCAGCAGTTGGCAAATTAATAATATACATACATTAGTATAGAAATGATTGTCTATTCAAACGGAGGATATACGTAAGCACAAGCTCTCAACTAATAGACAATTAGTTATGGCTTAAAACAAATTTATAATAATAAATGTTTTTCACCAAAGGGGAGATAATATCTTTTATAATATAAGAATAAAGGTGAAGTCATTCTTTAGGCCTAGTGGGTCATATGACCAATACTTATTTTTTAATTCTTTGGCATGCAGCGAATGCCCAGAACAGAATGCCAACATGTCACAGGTACCTTCCCGACAAGTATTGGTACCCTCTTGTACCCCTGGGTGAAGATGGATAAATGTGTAGAGTACCTACTCCAAGGGTAAAATCACCATGACCGGGCCAAGGATTGAACCCCATACCTTCCTCTATGAAGTCAAATACCCTAACCACAAGGATATAGAGACCATACAAAAGATACGTATCTGCTTTTAATATCTGGTGTGTTGAAACAATAATGTCAGCCATTGGTATTGGCTCTCAGCGATGAAATGTCATCCGACACTGCTCTGGAAACCCTCACCCACATACACATTGCACAGGTTTTACCACTAGTGCTTTATTTATTCACCCAAAAGGACATTAGGCTGTCTTAAACACTTTGGCTATTACAAAATTATTATTAAAAATGACCTGAAAATACTTGTGACTATAATGAAGAAGAATAGAACTTCAAAACCATCGCAGCTTGATTTGGTAATTTTGCATAACCAGAATACAAAACCTTTATTTTTAAGTCTGTGTTTAATAAGCCAGATTGCATTTATTTTGTTCAGAGTTTGACACTACTGGAACTTATAAACAGACAAGTCAATACCAAAATAAAGATACCAATGAAATCCCTTCTAACAAATAAGGATTGCTGATGTAAAACTACTGATATGTAAACTGTATGTTGATCGGTCATGTGCCTATTGGGGGCTTTGATTTTAAGACGGAATTGTATTATCGAATATATAAACACTCGGAAAAGTTGGCATTTTAATCCTTACACCTTGCCTTTCCACCAATGAAATACAGTCACAAATAAAAACAGTTTGCCATTGTGGCAATCCTTGACAGGGAGCAGTTCATTGTACTGAGTGGGTAGTCATTGACTCAGTGGTGAGCAAGTTTGGCATCTAATCACTAGCTGTCACCTCTGTGTGGGCTTGACTCTCACAAGTGGAAATGCTAGGGCCATATTCAATAAAGGGATCAAGCTCAAGTTAAGCCAAAATCAGCTCAAGTTAACAGCTGTTTATACTAAGTTTGTGTTAATATTTGGCTTAACTTGAACTTGATCCATTTTGCAATACCAGCCCTGAAGACCTGTCCTAATATGACCCTGGCTGAACTTTCCACTGATGCTATATCAGTTTTCTATTTTTTCACTTATATATGTATTGATTATGTACAAAACAGTATGTTTCTTTTGGAAAACAATAACATGCATAACTATATTTTGGTAGTAAAAGTGACATATAAGCCTGTATCGGTAGGGCATTGTAGATAAATATCACTGTAATACATAAATAAACACACTCATCTTGAAGTTCTCAAGTTGTGGGTTCAACTCTGGGCAAAGTATTACTGGGTTTACAAAAGCGTTGGCAAGGGAAAAACAAATATTATTTCCAGTTTGTTTGGTTATTTAGAAATAGTAAAAACAGGTCGCTGGAAAAATCAGTATGTCACACTTTTCAGAATATTAAAATTTATGAAAACAGAGTAATAACTGGATTGCAATAACATATCCCTAGACAGGTCATCTCTGACACCACATGCATCCATTGAGTATTTTTGTAACACCCATTATTATAAATTATTTTTCATTTATTTTTATTTATTTTTTTAGGTCAAACCATTTTTTTGGTCATTTTGGAAAGAAAAAACACTCCTCTGGGTAGAATGTTTATGGGCCTCCTGTACAGGTTAAATGTTTAATTAAAGTCGTGGTTTTTGGCACATGTAAAAATAACGTATTATTATAATCCATGAAGAGATTTCAGCTCTATAAGTCAAATAATTTGACAGCTGCAGGGCTTTAAAGTGGTAAAAAGTCCATACATTGTGTCTCTGTTGGCATTTTAGACACCTTCAAGTGACCTTGAAATTAAAGCTACAGATTTCAAATTTTATAAAGACAAAGATTGCACATAGAAGTAATATTTAATACAGTTGGAGGCTTGTTGGACTTACCTTTCTAAATTACAGGACAAAATATGTCAAAATGTCGAAAAACTGTCACTTGGGTGTTTATGGTCCTCATGCATAGGTTAAGTATCTATTTAAAGCCTTGATTTTCCCGCATGTAAAGATAATATATTAATATATTGTCAGATGAGATTTTAGCTCTATCAGTCACATAGTTTGACAGCTATAGGGCTTGAAAGTGGCAAAAAGTCCATATATTGGGTCTCTGTGGCCATTTGACAGATCTTAAGGTGGTCTTAAAATTAAAGCTACAGACGTTTAGTTTTGTAGAGATAAAGATTACATATTACAAGTATATCTACTACAGTTTGAGACTTGTCAGACCATTTTAAATCCCAGGGCAAAATATGTGAAAAATGTCCAAAAAAAGTCTAAGTAGGGTCTAATCAGGCCTCAAACACAATTTTAATCTTTGATTTTGATTTTGGACATATGTAAGAAGAATATATTAAGGTGTTCCCAGGTTAAAAGCTTCAAAGTAAAGCAAGAAGGTAAAATACAACGAGCTGGTATCATCAAAGACTTTATGCATATGCGTGAAGACATTCTATTAAATACAAAAGACAAATCAAATGTATCTGAAATAATAGAATTTTTGTGCACATCTTAATATTTTTAATCCTTCCCTTTTTTTTCTTTTTTTTTGTCAGTTACATTACCTGTTACTATTTGTTTGGGTTTTTTCTTCTTCCTCATTTGTTGAAGAAAAATATTGTTTGTCATTCAACATTCAGTTATAATATTATGTATTTGCATGTATGTGTGCAACATAACGAATGAATAAACTTATATATAAAAAAAAAATTTGACCTTAAGGTGGCCATAAATTCTTTATTATTAACAGTTGGATTACTCTCCTGACCCAAATACATGTGTGTGCAAAGTTTGAATGAAATCCGTGAAAGCGTTTTTGCGTCAAAATGTACGGTGGCGGCACAACAGATGTGAAACCAATATATACCGACTTTTATCTGGGGATATAAATATAGTAAAAAAACTTCACTTGAAGTAGGACTTTTTAAATTTCCATTTTGTCTTGTAAGGAAATTGAGTAGTTTGAATGTTGGCTCGTGTATATTGTATATTATTGGTATTTAAGCTCTATAGAGACAATATCTCCTTGATTACAGGACTCAACCATGAAATGGCCTATAACCACTGCAAAAGTACATCTCAAACTCTGGTGACTGACACTCCCTATCTGAACAGCAGAGGCTTAGAGACGACCATTTTTAGTCAATATGCCCGAGGTTCTTTAACCTGCCACTGCAGAGAGGAAACAGTGACAAGAGGACATCCATTTTTCTAATTCTATAACTTCTTTTATAGCACTCATCTCTTCATCAAAGGCGGGCTCGGTGCAATGACAAAGAATAAAAAAGACCAAAAACCAAATTCATAGTCCAGAGAAACAGATGTGTGGGTCCACACAACAGAGACAATCAGTAAATCAGCAAATACCATGAAACCTAGGGTGGGTAGGCTTTTGTGAAGAGATAAGCATTTAATTTCTTCCTAAAGGATAGAAGAATGTGGCAGAGCTGATGTCATCTGGCAACTCATTCCATGTCTTGGAAACATCATAGGCAAAAACTAAAGCCAAATTGCTTAGTTATCTTATGAACAGATGGAATAAACTGTGGCACCCTAAATTTTACATGGTCATCTTAGCTGCTACATGTATACGTTACAGTAAATATGTGAAATCAGTAAATACGCGTATTTACTGGGGTTTTTTTGTCAAGTAAATATGCGTATTAACTAAAATCATCATGAAGATTTTATAAATCTTAAATAGTTGGGTGTTATCTGCTGTGTCTTCATATTAACAGTTATTTCAAACTTTAAATGGCTTTGTCATAGTCAAAGTTTGATACTTGTTTACAATCCAGCGCTGGGATAACTATTTAACATAACTTTATAATTTCAAAAGCAGTTGCATGTGATATGTAAAAAAAAAGACTTGTATATATATATTTTTTTCATTTAATATAAACTGTAATGTAAATAGACAAGTTTATAAATTTAAATATCCAAATATTTATCAAATTATGATGCTTTATGTATAAAGAACAACAAGCAAGGTAATAAGGTTCAGATATATTCTAATTTCTATTTCTAATAGCACTTTTTATAGTGCCTAATGTCTGTCAAAAGACAGACTCGAGGAGCATCACACCATAAAACATTGTTCAATATTCATAAGCCAGAGACATTGCAGGGGTCAGCACCACGGAGAGAGAAGGAGCAGAAAGGAGAAATTAGGGTAAGACTTCAGCCTTGACCTGGAGGAGGCAAATGAAGTTGCAGAGCGGACCACGTCAGGAAAGTCGTTCCAAATCATAGGTGCATCATATGCAAAACTGAGGCCAAAATTCTTTTGAGATTTGAAAACTGAAGCAAAGTCAGATTGACTTCGACGAGTATTATATGCACTATGTCTGGGTATTAGAAAGGATTCAAAGTATTTGGGGTTACCCCAGTGCAGAAACTTATATACAAGCACGGCAGTCTTAAAGATAGAGCGGTACTTAATCGGCAACCAATGTAGTGCCTTTCTAACAGGAGAGATGTATGAATACTTGGTGGTGTTGGCCACAATTCTGAAAAGACTGTTCTGAACACACTGAAGTTTGTGCAGATCCAGAGCAGAGAGACCTCTGAACAGAGAGTTACAGTAATCAAGATGACCTCCGACCAGTGCATTGGCAGCCATTAGGGCAGCTTCTTGAGTCAGATGTCCTCGGAGTCACTTAACATCCCTGACCTGAGCAAAACATGCTTTGCAGACCTTCATGACATGGAAAGAGAAAGAGAATTCAGAATCAAACCATACACCAAGGTTCCTTACTGCATCTACAGGTGATATCAGTTTGCCAAGTATATTGACTGGGAAGGAGTGATTAAGTTTTTCACGCTGAGAACTTGAGCCAAACACAATGAATTCGGTCTTATCAGGATTTAATTTTAGCTTATTTGTAGAGAGCCATCTATTAACATCAGCTAGGCAGTGGGACAGCTTATCAAGGGCCAGGGCAACATTTTTATGTGTGAGATGCACATACAACTGCATATCATCCGCATAGAAATGGAAACTAATACCAGGATGATTCTGTATGACTTTACTCAGAGGAGTAGTGTAGAGTGAAAAAAGGGTTGGCCCCAGGACAGAGCCTTGAGGCACACCATACAATAACTTTTTAGCATCTGATAAAATTGACCCGATAACTTGTTCAAGAACTGAATTTCACTTTACTTTTAACAATATATTTTAACAATGTATTTCTTTTCCAAAGGTCACCAATAAAATTTAGATCTATAATTAGGGTTAAATAAAACTTCCCTTTGATGTTATCCCTTCAATAGAGGAAGCTACACCACAACCATATATACCTTAAAAGAGATTAAGTCCCTCTGAAAGACTATGATGAAATCCAGTTAGGGGCTAGCTGGCATTTTCATTGTTTCTAACAACAATTCTTTGATCAAGTAGCCAGTATCTACACTAAAGCCATAAATTCTACCAGAAAATGGCAAAATATTAAGCCTGGATTGAAATAAAATAAAGAAACCACTCACTAATAATCTCTAACAATAGATTGAGAATACATGTAGACTTGTTTCGATGTAAATCATGTTGTCTTAAATGATAAGGTAAAATTTCTGCTGAATGAAAGTACAGTTAAAATATGAAAAAATTTAGAAATTTAAATTAATTTCTTAAACTTTCATTTATTTTCAGTAAAAACACTTTTTATGTTTCAGTCATATAAAAATAGTGAAAAGTTCAATGATCTTTAATCATTTGTAGGGATGACATAGTTCCTTAGTAGCTGTGGGATTGAAAATAATATAAGCTTAAATGAAATACATGTATCTACAGAAAGCACATATATAAAATTTTTTTAAATAAATATTTATTTTATAATAAAAGCACAGTTCTAATTTTTAGCATATTTGCATGTAATGTACTGTAAAATGAAGTATGCTTAGTATGTTCTAATAGTCATCATAATAGACTAAAATGTTCCAATATAATTCACAGTTTGGTTTACCATTTAATATTATATAGTTACAACCAGTAAACATCAAAGTTTCATTTCACATATTTACTGAAAGTCAAACCAGTAAACTTGTCATAAATCAGTAAATATGTGTATTTACTGAAAATTTTAGGGAACACACGTATTTACTGACCAAATCATTAAATACGCATATTTACTGAAATTTTCAGTAAGTATGCGTATTTACTGATTTCACATATTTACTGTAACATACATATCTGTCTTTATGCAGGGATTGAACCCAGATCATCTGTGGTTCTGGTGCATGAATTTGTCAAGTTATCTGTATACAATTCCATTAAGGAACAAGAATGAACATTGAATAATATAGAACGGGAAGAAAAACACGCTACAATTTTCTTTCTATAAATATTTATTAGATTGACTTACTGTGTTGCTAAATACTATAGAATGCTCAACATGTAGTAAAAATATATTAAACACCTTTTTTTATTTACAGTAAACTTTAAAAAAACATATTTTTTACAAGGTAATTTGCATTTACTGTTTTCACTGCATGGAGAAAGCTATTTATACATGAAGCAAATGACAGTTACATAATCATCATATGACTACAGTTCTAGCACCATTTGAAATCAGGGCCATACCCCTATCTATAACAACAGCTGTACCAATATTCAAACAATAACAACAAATTATATCTTTACCCAAATTATTGCAATGGGGACGCTATGGTGTAGTGGGTGACACACTCACCTCCCACCTCTGAGGTTCAAACCGTGGATCCTATGTGGGAAAGTCGGTAGTTGCTTACCGATGCCCAGCAGTTTACAGTGCAGAATCTTGACCAACTAGAATGTATAGGTCTTAAAACTATTCATTGTGATATAACTATAATATATGGAAGGTATTTCTTGTCTCAAATGGTTGCAATATATACCGAAAATACTCCTTGTCTCAAAGTATTGCCATATATATTACACTGAAAACGCCCAATTACCACATACCTTGTACAGAAAATACTGCTTGTCTTGAATTATTGCCATATATTATACTAAAAATTCTTCTTGTTTCAAATTATTCTCATATATATTATATAAAAAAATACCCCTTATCTCAAATTATTGCCACACATTATACTGAATATACTCCTTATCCAAACTTTCTTCAATATAAAGCATATAAACCCTGGTGTAGCTTTTCATATATAGATGCATATCTGTAATAAAACAAAGGTACATAACAGCCTTGTATTGAAAACAGACGGTATATATATACACTAGTGACTTTCACATCCCATACACAAGTAGCTGGAAAAAACTGGATTGTTACAAATGGTGAAGTCATTGAGTACATGATTGTGATATAAAGCTTCACTATCAGAGCAACACAATATTGTTGTATCTTTCCTGCAAAAAAAAAATCAATACAAAAAAGACAGTTTGATAAGTACAAGTCCAAAAACTAGGATAGCAATTATCTTGCATGGACCATTGACACTGTTTCATCCATTTTATGTGGAATACATTCAAAAGTGCAGAAAGAATGTTTTTAACAACAAGAATACAATAAGCCACACAAAAATGTAGCTTGTATTATAAATATCTTATCTTCACAGCAATATGCTTATCTCCTACCCCATTTCATTAACAAATGATAATTATCAGTCATAACACAATGAGACTCTATTTTTATAGTAGTTGTAGAATCATGACACAAAATACAAGATACATAATGCAATATATTTTTGTCTTATATGTATACTTTTTGTGTGGAATTATCTCTGTTTTGCAGCTTGTTACACGTGTTAGCTGCTGTTCCCATATCCTTGACATCTGACATCCAACTGAAGTTTACAGAACACCAGTTTTGTGTTTTTCGGCAATTTTTCTGGGAGTTATTGCTCCATATTGTAAATGAATGCAGGTTAAATTTGGTGACACATATTAATTGAAGTTATATTCATACTTTGGTATATATAAGGAAATTTAACATCAAATTGTTCATATGTTCAACATATTGCAATGCAATAAGCAATTTGAGCAAAACAGAATATACCGATAGGAAATTGATATCAAATAGTTCACCCTTTCATACTAAAGACAAAGGTAAATGAAATCAGCAAAATCTATTGTAAAATAATTAAGTTTCGGTTGGAAAGCAAATATTACAAAAGAATTGCACCTATTTGAATCTTTATTGTACAGAGATACAATACATAACTCTGGTGTGTAAACATTGTCGCTAACCATCAGTATTGGTCATCTGCGATTGGGTGTGCTGTTGGTCAAACAACTGGCTACAAGTGCTCACAATACATACAAAATCTTTTGGTAGAAACTGTCTATATTATATATTGTATGAAGAGACACAAACATTTTCTCTTGTCATGTATATTATATATTTTTATATATATATATAGCATTTATAAACTAACCGTATCAACAACATATATATGGAACATAAGTTATTAAGTAATTAAGTATATAATTATATGAATGAATACTACAAGCAATATATTAATAAGAAAACTAAAAAGTACAAACAAAGCAAAATGAATGTCATGGTGTATACAGCCTTTGCATAGTTACACAGCTGACAATCTTGATTTTGGAAGAATGTTATTACTTTCATTTACTGTTCTTGCTTAAAGGTCCAACTGTGTTTTAGATGGCATGTTTCCATAGTATTAACCATTGCCACCCACTGACAACCTCACTGCTCTGAGTCAAAGTTGGGGTTTTAATGTCCCGTTCAACATGGGCCACATTGCGACAGTTTCTCAGCATTGCCACTTGTGGGAGTCCAACACACATAGAGGCGACAGCCTTTTGTTATATATATAGCCACAACAGTATTGATGATCAGATGTTGGTGGTCTGTGGTCTGGAAACATCCTTTTACAAAAGTAAATTCTCTCTTTAAGTCCCATCTCCATAGCCTTGAGTAACTCTTCACAATAATTACCATGACACATACCCGGTGACAAAGTGTAATAAACAAAAACGATGTATAGAAAATAAACTAGAAAGTTAATTAGTGATATCACTACCCTCAAACTGTGGCTCCGATGGCGGTAGAAATACTAGGAATGAAGTCCGTCAGATCCTGGTGTGGGTGTGTACTGTGGTGTAATCCGTGAGAATGGAGGCTCGGCTTTATAATCAGCGGTTCGTGACTAGGGTACAAGGATTCATGTGCGTATGTTGGGGAGGTTTGTGATCCCGGACTTGATTCAGGAGTCGGCAGGCCATAGCCAAGTCCATTGTGAGACAAGGAGTTGATTGGCTGATTCACACCGAGGCCATGGAGGCTTGTAGAGAGAGGAATTTCTGGGGAGAGTGATGTTCTGATGGTGGGGATGTTAAGTCCTTCACTGCTTGGGGATGATTTTAAGTCAGTGTCGCCAGAGGAACCTTTCAGTAACGAATTGTCAGGAGTTGTCCGTTCGGATTTAACACCTGTAAATATATATCATATGTAAATGTTCTTAGAATTGTATTGTTTGTTTTTAACAAGGATGACAAAGTATTATAATAGCATATTTATTGAATGGCAAAGAAAAGTCATGGCTCCTATGGATTGCTATTAACCTCAGTAAAGCAGTACATAGAGTATGGTAAAACAGATTCTCTTCACTACTTACTTGTCATTCACAGGGTCAAAAGGCTGAAGTTTGTAACATTATACACATAAAGAAATACAATTAACTCTCTATCTGAGAAGTAAATCAACTAAATTAACTGTGTAATACTATGGAAGATTAACTTCAAGTCACAACACAAGTTGATCTGGCTTTGCATGGCTTTATCTCAAGACCGGAACCATTCTGACCACTAACTTGAGTTTCAGAGCAATCTGTTAAATATGATTATATATAGACATATAGAAATAATGTAAAGTGTGACCTACCAGAGGTAATGCCAGCGATTGATGTGCCTGTGTTAGATTTCAATGGATTCTTAGGCTTCCTCTTGCGTGTTTGGATACCGTCTTTGCGCATGGACAAAGGCCTGTTTACACCATGCAGCTTGTAATATAGTCCGCAGGCATTACAGACCGGTTCACCTTCGTTATTCCTCCGCCAGAGAGTCGTGGTGGTGGTGTGGCAGTTGGCGCAAGACAAACCAATTCTTCGTGACGATGACTGCAAAACAGGCATGTCCTGCATTAGATAAAGGGCAAAGTTGTAAAGAGTTGTATGTGATAGACAGGATAAAATTATAAGGGTTATATGTGATAGACAGGATAAAATTATAAGGGTTATATGTGATAGACAGGATAAAATTTTAGAGGGTTATATGTTATAGACAGGATGTAAGTGTACATATTCCTCTTTCAAAATAAATAGAACACAAATTGTGTATTTGTGCTTATTTAGTTTAATTTATTTTGATCAGAAAATGTATTGACACGAGTAAATACCTTATTAATATACTTTACACACAAAAAATGTTAATAAATTTACCGTTTAGAATGGTATTCAAGACTGCAATAATAAAGTAAAAACACAAATTTTGTGCCCTATATCACACAAATTGGTAAACACTGTTTTGGCTCTGATTTCTCAAGCGATACACTATATTAATAAAAATATTTTTGTTGGAAGATATACTGAGTAATCCTCACTGAATTTATTTCATTTTTACTTCTAGATGATTGACGAGTAATTTTTTTAAATTTTACGCATGAAGGGGGTAACACTTGTTGATAAAGTATATAAATATGCCATATGTTCTGCACCTACCAGTCTTTTCTGTGGTTTCATCAGGGGCCTGTTGAGGCCATTCATGCGGTGGTACAGCCCACATGCATTGCACAGGTAATGTCCTGTCCCATCGCGGCGCCACAGAGGAGTGGAGATGGCTCCGCAGTTGACACATTCACGTCCCTCGCAGTAATATGCATCTTCTGAAACAAACACAGAAGGCAAATATAATCAATACATTTGCTTAAAGATTTGAAGGCTCTGTGGAAAAGTGGTTAAGGTGCTGATTTTCTGAGTAGGAGGTCTGGTGTTCAATCATTGCCTAGGTCAATGGGATTGTGAACTTGGAAGAGTGTTTATGTCCATGTGTACCTTTTTCCATGGAGTATATATTCATAAATGGGTAGCCACCAGTTTGGAGAGACTAGCTTCTTGTTCAGAGGAGTACACTGAATCACTTAATGCCATAAGGAATCACCTAATGCCCTAAAGGGAAACAATATTGGTCATATGGACCACTCCCCCACCACCAAGAAAGAACTTACAAGAATTCATTTGATATGTGTGAATTTAATATCTGCTTCAACATAAGAAAGATTCTGCTGAAACAGTTCGCACAGTTTAGTCACCAGGCGACTCCTTACATTAGCTGACAACTAACCAGTTAACTGTTTCCCATGGCTAATATTTTTGAACAGAGAGGACACGAAGGAAATGTCAAATACGCATGCACCGTGGAGTCATTGTTGTAAAAAAAAAATATGACAGATCCCAAGGAGCTGGAAAAGTAGAAAATTAATGCAAACTGTTGGCTAGTTTGCCCTTAAAAGTGATATTTTATATTTTAACATAACAGACAAAATGCTTTATTTAAATTAACACCTTTTTAGATTTTATCCCTGAATATTAATAATTCTAACAGTTAATTGTTTCAATTCTAAAGGGTATGTTAGGAAATACTATATTATATCCAAAAATGATGAGAAAACGTTCATGTGAACATGAAATATACATTGAATTCAGGGTTACTAAAACTTGCACCCCACCGCTTATATATATGCAAAAGCCCTTACCCTGTCGGAATCTTAACAGAAAAATGGCTACAACAAAATTTTATGGTAAATGTACAGAACAATACTCCTGCCTACTTTTGATATTCATTTTCTTTACCCACAGCACACCTGGCCATCTATAGCTGTGTTACAGCATACTACAATCTCAAACCAATTACTGTGTTTCTTTCCTTCAGTGTAATCTCAAAACAGGGATTTTGTTTCTGCCACTTTTATCAGTCATTTAGCCAGAATCTTTGTAACCTAATGACATTCAAATCAGGAATTGAGAGCAAAAAAAATATGTCTGCAACACTTTTTTATTGTCTTCTCATGTACTTGTTACAAAGTGTTCAGATTTTATGGTCAGTTAAAAAGAAAGGACTTGAATGATGAAGAAATGTTATGGCAGGGGTCACACTGCTCTGGTTGAACAGAGAACTCCAAACCTAATAGAACCATGTGTCATAGTCGACAGACTTCTTGGGTCTTGGAAGTAGCAGCTGTGACATAATAATTGACCATAGTAGTTTTTTGTAAAAAATTGTAAAAACCGATATGAATATACTGATAGAGATCCAAATCCACCCAGTCTCATCTGTCCCCAATTTATACATTGGAGGTTATGTGAACAATGGTTTATATTCATTTAAATGTGTTGTTTGTATGTTAGAAAGGTTATGAAAATCCTACTACGAGGAGTAACAACAAACTTTTACAGTTGACTAGTCTTGGTTTAATATAAATCTGATTTAATTGTGGCAATGGTAGATGGCAAATTCTTAATCCAGGATTTTTTGAAGGATTTTCTTGTCATTTCAGTCACATGCAATTGTGGATCTGCTGGACCTTGGCAGAAGCATGTTCCATCCGACCGCTCTTGTTAAGACTGGGTCAGAACTATATCGGAGACTACAGATCGGACAAGTGGGAACCAGGTTTAAGTGTAAAATCATGTACTTCTTACAACTCAAAAACAGCAGCACAAAAACACAGACTGAGTAAGTGACTCAAAGTTGATTTTGTTTAGCAGAATGTAAAAATATTCTACATCAACATTCTTAATGATTTTAATTTGCACTCACTTCAGTATCAAAGGTGGCCTCTTCTCTTTAATGTTGAACTGTTCCTCAGAACAAGAAGTGTTCTACCAAAGTGCCCCACTCGGGAACCTGTTATTGTTGTTGTTTTTGTTTACTTTGTTGCCACACTGCTTAATTTAGTCCAATAACAAACAATATAAGATGCCTTAAGTGTAGCAACACAGCACTGGGTGTAAAGCAGGCTTGTAGGATCCATTAAGTTGATTTTTTGTGTTCATATAGATTGTTTTGGATAGGCAAAAATGCAATTGGATGACTACATCAACTGCTACATCTTGTATCTGGGTTCACACTTTCCCGACAAGACAGCTCCCGGGGACTGACATTTGGAAACAGGATTTCAATATCTGGCACCACTACACATCATATGATGAAGTTTCATGCTGATCTTAACAAGATAGGCACCAAAAATGTCCAATTTTCATTGTGCAAACCCTAATAATGTGTCTATTTCAGCTGTGTGTGCATGCGATTGTGTGCATGTGTTTCTATGCTTATGTATGTCTATTTGTCTGTTTACTTGACTGTCTTTACTTATAATTACTCTACACAATGAAAGGATCTTTGTGATTCTTTTTAACATGTGATTATTTCTGGAAAGAACCGGATCATATTCTGGATATATGAATATTTGGACAGGACCCTAGAGAATGCTTGCACTGAATGTGGACTTTTTGTGTGAGTGTGTATTGGGGAGGGTGATCATGTATGTATCAGAAGTATAAGTTATAACACATCTTCTAGAAAATAACATTTCTTCAGCACAGTGAATTTCTTAATGGCGCCAAAAATGATAATCCAGAAGACATTTTCTTGTTTTCCTCCTTCAAAATTAACTTCTTATTAAGCAGGCCCCTTCCCCTGTAACTCGACACTCAGTTTATACATGCAAGGGGTAACAATTATACTGCATAGTATATTTGTTTGTTTTAGTCGCCCCAGACAGACACAAATAAAGAGCACAGTCAAAAGTGATGTTTACTTCTGTCGGAATTAACTACTTATTATTCTATCCCGCCGGCAGTCTAATATTAAGTCTAGTAAATTTGTCAGAGAGATAATACCACAAATACTATTTCTCTCTCCAGACAGTGTATTCAAATGTGTGTGTCTGTTCCCATCCTTTACATAATATATCTGTTTACACTTTGTCCCCAGAACATACAAACACAAGCATTTTGTGTCCTCTGTGTCCAACAATAACAGAGAAATCACCAACCCGAGAGAGTTATCATAACGGCCCCCCACCGCGAGAATAAGCGAGACTTTAAAAGTGATGGGGGGACAGAAAAAAAAGCAAAAATACCAGACCCCGAAACTCCACCAAAAATTAACACAAACAAATTGATTGCCAAATATTTAGGTAACCCCTCGACCTTAGCATAACAACGCAGGCATTTGGTTTGGTAGCATTATGAGACCACATGGCGCCTTGGAGGCGAAAGCTTTTGGCCTAAGGTGGCTGGTTTGTTGTTGTGGGGAGATGTTTGGGGGAGGAGGAGGGGTTACTTTTACTGCTGCAGTTTTGAAGTTTTGAGAGAGTGGCTTTTTTATTTCATAAGGAAAGGTGTACAATGAATAAAGAATGCATTTTGGGTTATTTTATGAGGAGGAGGGATTGGGGTCCTGGGAGTCTGAGGTTTTGGATCTCTGTGTTGTTAGCCTTTGATTAAGGCTCATATTGTACCAAATAACTTTTTATACTTGATTGATTGGTTGATTGACATGGTATAAGTTATATCAAAGAGAAGACTAGAAGGGGCGGAGGAAAGCAATCCATACTAGTTGGTTAACATTCTGCAATGAAACCAATCACACCAAGAGATTGATTTTCATAAAGTACTCGTACATATTAGGACATATTAGTTTATCAGAGTATGCCAGTGTGAAAGCCAGTATTTATATATAAGAGTACATTTTTGCAAAGTCACGTTTTTATTTATACAATTACAAAGTAACTCAAGCCTTCAGCAAGGCTAGTGTTTTGTGAAATATTATATGACTGAGTATCTAGGATATCTAACATAGTTGCCTGTCATATGTAATATATGGCTTGTGGTTGATGATACATACACCTCTGGGATTTCTGGATGTTGCTTTTTCTTCTTGGACCAGCTAAATTTATTGGGCTATGGGTGTCAGGTTCTGAAGGGTTTCAGAGGAACAAGTGATTAGTTACATTTTTTATGACTGAACTGATGCTTTGGGTGGCACCTTTTTATAATAAGCAGTTTTCTCCTAGAATTGGTGTCTACAAACTTTCTTGGACGATTTAATGTAATGATACACTTTTATAAGGCTTAATGTCTGTGTTTAAAAAAACCCATTAAAATAACTGTTCAAATTCAGTGATTTTATGAATATGGATCGGTCGCTCGCTGAAGACACTGGAAAAGCATGTAGAAATTATCATTGTCAAAATAAGTAGTTTTAAGTAATTTCCTAATATGGGTATGATATTTGCATAAACACAGACAATGTATGGCAAAGTACCGATCTAGTGTAAATAGCATTTTTGAGAGGGACTGTCAAGTTTACCACAATGTTTGTTAAAATAAGTTGCAAATTTGCACAGTTGTATTATATCTAGTATAGGGGCCACGGTGGCAGAGTAGTAACACTCTCGCCTCCCACCTCTGCGGCTGGGGTTCGATCCCCGTCATGGCCGTAAGTGGGAAAGCTGGTAGTTGCTTGCCGTTGGTCGGCAGTTTACAGTACAGAACCCTAGCGAATTATATGTACTGGTTTCCTCTGCCCTTCCAACTACCCGTCGTGATATGACCTGTACAGTGTTGAAAGTGACGTAAAAGCCCAAATAAACAAATATATCTAGTATCAAATCTCATGCCATAATTTTAAATGGGGCACTATAACCTCACCTCCCCCCAAACGCAGTGACGTAGTATTTAATGAGCATTGGACTCTCGTCACTCTGGTGGTGGGTTCAAATCCAAGCTATTGACACAATGTGAGGGGTTACTAATGACTCATTGCCATATGACACTGGCTATAACCATGATAACATTGGAAGAGCCCTGATATTTCACCTGTAAAACTTTCTATCTGACAGCCTCCCACTGATCAGGAATCTTCAATCTCTTTCACAAAAAAATCCAAAAAACCTTCAAAAACTTTCAATTGTAATTTAATATGGATTGGTGGACATGAAGTATGTTTATTTGTGTGATCACATGATTTGCTGTGGAATATCTTGGGAGTGGTTGGTTTGGTTGGTTTTCTTATGGGCTAGCCTTATTTCAGGCACTAGTTTCTGTATAGAAAACAGGCCTTTTCAAACATTCACCGGTTAAAGTACCAACTCGTGACTGGAAACATCATGAGATGATCCGTGCACCAACTTGCAATCTTGAGTTTGTGGCAGGCATCTCAAGAAGGGGATCTACATCTGCAATCGCAGGTTGCACCAACTTAAGATACTTGCCTGGGGCTGTGATTGACTTCTGGGTCAGTCAGTATTGGGCATAATAGTTAAAGGTGATATTTTACATCTTGTTCAAGAGCCAGTGTTATGGTGGACCCTAAGTATTGTCATTTATGGTAATCGAACTCACACAGGTGACTGCCTGTGATAAGATGCCAAATTGCTAATCAGTGTCGATATTTAGTAATAGCTGAAAATTGTTTGAGACCTCAAGTTTGTCTCCAACATTACTGAGCTGGTACATGAACTTCTTGAGATATTAGAAACAACTCAAGATCATGAGAATGTCACAAGATGTGCCATCACCAAACGTCTTTAAGCCAGGCTAGCTGTGGGGAATCATTCATACACTCAAGCATACAGTGGCACAACCATACATGTAGACGGACATCAATAGTCAACCCCTGGAGGCCTGAAATTACGTTTGAAAGCTGCTATGTTGGGCTGCCAGAAAAAGGCAAGCTTATTGTCTCTAAAAACAGAAATTGTCAATCTCTGTTTTAGTGACTTTCAGATGGTCTGCAAAAACAGAAAGAGGTTTTGTTGCAAGAGATCTAGCAATTTCCATCACTTTCTATTTGCCACTGCTTATATATATATATTTCCCGGAACCTTGGTGTTTGAGAAAGACAAAAAAAGACATAACCTAACATAACCCACCACCAAATTAGAGCTGCAACTTCAAATATTTTTAAAGCTTAAATCCCCTGCCTACCAATGGCAACACTTTATGACACAACCCGATAAATAAGATTAGCTTAGAATCATTCAGTTAGGGTAAAATTCAAATAATTGAATATGATATATTGGCCATTTAAATTAACACGAACAATTGCCACGCCATAATAATATCGCTGGGACAGTGATCCACAGGGCAAATATTTACTGTGTTACCGTATAGCAGATATTTTATTGTAAGACAATACTTTCCCACATAAATTCTCTCTGTGGAATGTTTACTGTGAAACCCATGTGGTCTTATAGTTTAATAACTAACAAAACATTCTAAAACCGTTTTTGTTACATTTTGATTTCTCATTTTAATCTTTAAAAACAGATATTAAGAAGAACCTGTTTTATATCATAGTCACATGATGTGTTAAATGATGTAATGACTGAACTCTAGAAATATTTCTCAATATTAAAATATTTTTGTCATGTGATTTTGTGTATTTAGCCATGTATGGAGTGCACATACTACTTTTCTCTTAAGGAGACCATGGTTTCACAAGAGAATTCAGTCTCCATCAGAGAGCGTTGTGTCCATCTTGTATTGTATAAGAATTAATTAATATATCGTTACTTGAACCTATATTTAACAACAGCTATACTCAGATGTATATATAGATAGACATATACTATTAAATCACTGTAAAATTGCTTATTATAATGAACCATATAGTTATATATAACATATATGTCATTAATATAGCAATACTTTTGTAATAGTTGAAATAACAAATAGTTCCCCAACATTTATTTGGGTCTTCTGTTTTTTTAGGGTCTGATTCACATGGTCAGTTAAATGGCGGTCCTGTCGCAATATAAAGGAAACAATGTTAAATCAATCAATATTAATTTTTTCATTGAAAAACATTTGCGACTGGGGATGGCTAGTAGCATTTATTGCCCTGTAAGTTATCTGTGACAATACTGCAAAGTTCTGTGTGACAACAAAAGGCAATATTTTAACCAAGGCCACGGCTTAGCACTTGAAGGTACAGAGGTAGGTACGGCGGGGGGGGGGGGGGGGTGTACTTGATAAATAATTTGTTCCATACTGTCACATCTCTTATCTCTATTGTTATTGTCCATGTGTCAGTCCTTATCTGATAAGGATTTCTTGTCAAGTGCGAACATGCTTTACTACAGTTCTCTAGGTGTTCATTTACAAGGGTATAGTAGTACAAGGTAAAAAGATGCCTAATATTTCAATGCCTATCTTATATATAATTTAATTCCACGATGTGTTGCCTGTAAAATTTATATCTTCCTAACATACTTCCAAGAGAATGGTATGAGGTTTATAAAGACTGACTAATATAGAATGCAAATTACAAGCTACTTCAGGAGCTTTCAGGTAACACATTTTACAGTGTGAAAAGATATATCAAAATTGATCAATATGCAAAGCCAAATTGCATGTGAGATTAATATCAGGTTTTAAATTGTACTTTAATAGATGTCACTCTTACCTGGCCTGGAAATCTGGAAGCCCTGGGTGGGTGATAACTGGAGATTCTGTCCATACTCTGGCCACTTGTTCAGTCCCGAACTCATGTAGGTTGTTCCACTGCCATAGAGACCACCCAGGCTTGGCTGTCGGAGATGTTCAGTATTTGGCGACATCGGCCATGAGGCTGGGTAGCTTGGGGTCGATGGAAGATTCATGCCACTTGTGTAAGAAGGCAGATCGTAGCTGAAACTCGGTGTGATCGGGGAGGTGGCCGAGGTGGTATTCGTCCCTTGGCTAGTGGGGGCACTATTGCCATTCGGTTGAAGCATCGTGGAAGACGGGTGGGTAGTAGGTACGTAGAGTGGAGCGCTCGCTCCAAGAGATGGGGAGGTTTGCTGTTGGTGCTGATGATGAGATGAAGTGGAAGAAGATAGACTACTGGCGGGTGAAGATCCGGATGTATTGAGGATGGTTCCGGGTCCGGTAGCATTGTACGGAGTGAAGCTGCTCTTCCATGCGGGACTAGTTAATGGGTTTGGACCCCCAGGAAATAGGCTGTTGGTGCCTGTCTGTGCCCCTCCTGTCACCAGTTGCATGGCCATATGTTGGTTGGTTCAGGTACCAGGCTAAAAAGAGAAGAGATATAGGTACATACAGACAAATATTAGTATCTTTGAGATGGACAGATACCAAAGTAACTGGGAAACCGTAACTGGATGTCCCTGCAGTCTTGAAGGTCAGATATTCACTTTTGACAGCTTCTGAGAGGTTGCAAGACAGAAACAAATTTTGCATATAAGTGCAGACAAGTGAGACATTGGCAAGGCAATGACTGTGAACCAGTGACTGCATATCAATTTTCGTACATGGTTGAATTCTCTCAAGGTTGAAAGGATTTTTAGTAAATTCAGATTTACCCTAATCGGGTTTAAAATGATGTTAAAATGCAAATAACTTATATGTGCTTATCAAAGCAGGTGATGATGTTAAGCACCAACTCACGATCGGGAGCATCTCGAGATTATCCTTGCACAAACTGAAGATCTTGAGTTGAGGCAGACATCTGGAGGTGGGAATCCAATCTCGAGATTGGGTTGCACAAGCTTTAAGATGTTTACCTAGGGCTGTGATTGGCTAAATAATTGGGGTCTATTAATAACTGATTGGCTCTTTTTTGTGACTAGGCAACTATGTGTGTGCTCACTCAGTCAGGTAGTTATTTCCGTAAATAATTGCAATTACTGTGACATTGTGGTGAGTCCTTTGTTGGTGTTTTTCTGTATAACTACAAAGAATCAAACAGATATAAGTATCCAAGGATTCAGTGCTATAAAAGCGCAATTGCTAATCTAGTAAAGGTAAATCTTCTAAATACAGTCATGTTTAGAACTAATGAAAACTTAAGCTAGTATCATCTTAAGTTTGGGCAGCACCCACCCGAGATGTTCTGTACAATCTCGAGATGTTTGCTTCAACTCAAAATCTCGAGTTCGTGCAAGGACAATCTCAAGATGTTTCCGATCACGAGTTGGGGCCTAACAATACCACTGTGGTTGAATTAAAGTTATTCTAGAGGATTTCACAGTCACAGCATGATACACCTGCAGTCAATCACAGCATGATACACCTGCAGTCAATTGGGTTTGTTCATTCTAGTAGACGACAAGTCTAAATACACCAAGAACTCAATGGAACCTTTGTGCAAAGGAAGCAAACGACTGACCAACCATCTGTCATACACAAACTGATCATATGTTAGTATACTCGGCCTTTTAAGTGTATCATTAATTTTGTACATTTGTGAAATGCATCTAGTTAGAGATGTTATTCAATGGCAAGCATAACATTCGAGATTAACGAAGCGATTGATACAAATACTCTTTAATCAGCTAAGTACTGTTTTAATCATATTACTAACTATATAGCTATTAGTATCAATATCCGGAGACATTTAATGCTACAGCAATAAACTAGTTTAATACTTTTTCAAGATAACTACACAAGTCATTAGAATACAACATTTTTGTTACAATAACATTCAATAAGACCTTGACCTTTGTTGACCTAACAGGTAAATTTAGCCTAAAGCTTAAAGTACCGTAGTTTAATTTAATTTTAATTTTACCATCAATGTTGTATTCTTTCTGGATACCTATGCATTTTAGTGTCACCGAAATTGGTCACAATATAGGCATCCATTTTATTACACCGATTTCCACAAAACTGAATCATGGTTTAAATTTAGAAACTAACTTCCTTCCTTTGGACATTATTATTCCCAAGTTTCACAGACCTGTTCTTGTGTTTGCATGTGTTTTAACATTCCTGTAAAAAATGTTTCCCATAAATTTAAGCTGTGTATCGTGTCCACACCAATAAACAAAGGATGGAATTGAAACCTTGGCTGTCAAAATAAATCAATAAAACTGTGTTTGTAATAGTTTGTTCCATAAACAGCACTTGTTACATTATACCAAAGTTTCGGGACACCCGATTTGTGCAAATTTTCGGCGAGAAATGATTATTTTCGGAAATAGCTCAAACTTGATTTATTTCTGGTTTTCTTTAGTGAATGTATTGTTTATTTTTAGGCCTATCTATTCTTTGAAAACTTTCCATTAACTAATCTATCTATTTACTCTAAATTGTTATATGTTATCTATATTGTAATTAGTAAAAACTAGATCTGTAAATGCTCGTCTGAGGGTTAATTTTTCAAAAATACACAATTTATTTTGAGTCGTCTGGGATTTTATTATTGTTGTCATAAGCGGCTGACACAACTTTCACAGGAAAAATGACTCATATTATTGGAATTTTTGCGTGACTTTCCATCAAATTTTTTCGTTTAGCAAAATTACTGTCACTTAAGTGTCAAAACACAGATTTAGTTTTACAAACTGCCTCTGTTGTATACAGGATACAAATAGTGTGCTAAAATTCCATGAATTTTCTCAAAAGTTTTCTGTTATGGTTTTTAACCTTCCATCTTACATATCCTGATGAACGTTTTATTTGTGATTCAGACAAACTGTTATTGTCAAATGATTAACTCTTAGGTAATAGACGATTATGTACGTTTATTTATAAATTCATCTATCAATATAAGCATGGTTAAAAGAGGGTGTATTTTTACTTATTTGGTTATTTTCATAAGGCTATTAGTCAATATGTTGTCATTTACATTTTTTGTCGTCTGATAATGACTACAAGATATCTTCTATTTAAATTGAATTTTCAAATAACTGTTGTCTAATTAGTATTCTTTTTAAAACGTGACATATAAATCCAATGGTGCGGGCCAAATGGTTTAAAAATATCCAATATATCATATTTATTTTTATTTTTGATGTTATTTATCATTTTCCGTGCTGTTGAAATGTGAATTAGAATCTTTTGTGCTGGAAACAAAACTGTTGAATATATCTCCCAAAAAATGTAACTGATTGGAAAAATATCTGAACTGTGCCTCTAGTATCAATGTCACTTTTTTATATCTGAAAGCAGCATTGTATTTTTGTTTTTTATTTCAGAAACACCGCTCAAAGGTGGAATGGGCTTAAGGTTCGGGTTTTTATAACTAATACCCTAGGCATTTAAACCTCTAATCACCAAGGTCTTAATTACAAGGAACTGGTAGTAATAACAAGTTGACCTGTATACAACTTCTACACACCATAATCACCTCTGTTAAAATGGGAAATCGGGATGCTACAGGTATAAAATACTACTAAATTAACTGCAATTAAAGCCCCCTAAGTAACCCATTTAAAACTCCATGGGGATTAACACCCCGCTCTATTCCACTTAATATATAGTCCCCCCAATATTCCAAGATGTCAGGAAATCACCCAACCTTTAACCAGTTGTGTTCATTCATTCTTATCTGACCTGCCTTATCTAATGTCAGATTTCACAGTTGGGCATGCAGATAAGAATTCCTTCTAGGCGTGCCATGGCTACAGACATGCTCAGTTTGGTGAAACATTGCAGGGAGTTTTGTAAAGCATCCATACAATAAGGGGGTGGGATTTTTTGAAGAGTTTTGTTCTTGAGGGAATTAGGTGGTGAAATGGAATGCTGTTTTAAGAGAGGGTGTCCACAAAACCCGTTAATGACCCTTTTTTCCCTGGGGGGAGGGGGGAGTTTGGGTGGACTATCTTGCAAGTAGACATGTCAGGATTTATTACCTCAAGGAGGAACTCAAGACTTCAAGATTTGAAAGAGTTCCAAATTTTCATGGAACAGAAGATATTCAATGGTTTAGGTGAACCTTAAATGGATTTATTTATTTATTCAACTTGTGACACGCAAATTACAAAAACAATAATAGATATACTTACTTACATATTACTTGTAATACAGACGCCTAGTCCCCTAATGGGCTTATAAAGCTCTTATACACCAGACTTTGTGAACAATTATAATGGTGACACAAAAAGCACAACAAAGGCGCCTAGGACACTTTCGTTTTGTTGTCAATTATGAATTACACATTGTTAAAATTACTTAATTTAGTTAAAGTATAGCTTCAAGTAAAGCAGGTAGCTGTCATGAATATTAGTGTCATCAAGATATTTTACATGCAGTAATCTTGTCATACTAAAAATTGTGATGGCAAAAGTCTTTAAAAATTATCTCCAGCCATAGCTGTGGATAGACTGGATACTACCACCTAAAATAATTAGAAGATTTTAATTTTCCATAAAAGTCCTTCCAATAAATTAAATTTTTGTTTTTTAACAATCTGTCAGCCTCTTACCATTTATCACTATCAAGAACTACTTAGTGATTAGAACGGCTTATCACACAATGTGATAAAATTATAATTCTTAACATTGGCTAATCTTTACGTTTTTATTAAATATTTACTAAAGTGTAATTGTAGTATCTTCTCTCCATATAAATTGCATGGTATCTGTTACAAATTTTCAGATAACTTTCATCTCTGAACCCCTCCCCCCCCCCCTCCTCCTTTTCTCCTAATTTCATCCCCCAGCTCAGAAAGAAAGTCACACTTCATTACCTTGTCTCAACAATTATTTCAAGCTTTCAGCCAAAATGTGAAACACAAGGTTTTTTGTTTACCATAGGTGGCAGTTGGGGGGGGGGGGGGCACTACAGATTTTGACTTTGAAAACTGAGAAAGCAATAGAGTATGATGAGAGGGCTAGATCCAGAGGCCTTATGTGCACCAGCGAGAAAAGGCGAGAACCGTTAACGAGAGTTTGTTTTCCACTTCATTACCCTGTCAGGACAATTATTTCTGCTTCCCCAAAAAGTCCGAGAAGTGATGTTATAAAGAAAACCCCTGGGGAATCCCCCCCAAACCCCACTCCCGTTGGTTAAAAACAGACACATCCACAAACTAATTAATCTGATACCCCTTTGCAAGAAACTAAAATACTATTAAGGTTTAGTTGTCTCATATAAATGATAATGCATAAGTAAGCAACAACATTAAATAGTATAAGTATGATCTTTCTGCTTAAACAACAACTTCATCTTTATACTTTATTGTTTAGTACTTTAAATACTCATAAAATGACTTTCTATAACTTTGTTTTAAACAAACAAAAAAAAACATCCTCTCCTTGGAATATCTTTCAACCAATGCTGTATATGCCAATTGGTTTTGATTCTTAAAATGTGTGTATATTGCTGTTTTTGTTGTGCTATGGGTTTTGTAAGACTTACATGACAGGATGTGTTCAGTGCATATCCATTATTTTACCCTGGATATCACTCGGTCTTGTCCCTGGATTTCTCTCTCTTTGCAAAAAGCTTTTTGGTTTGTGGATCAAGGAAGAACAACAAGGGGATACAGATTCCACTGAAGCATTAGCAAATCCGTGTTTACTCTTCAAATTTGGTATGAATTGTTCTGAAGCACAGGCAAAGAGTTTTGTAATGTGAAAAAAGGCCAAAGCAGGGGTTTTGTGGGATTTTTGTATTGTTTGTAGGCGTGGTGCCCACACACATATTTATATTTGAGAAGACTTTAGGGGGTAAAGTTGTGACAAAAGTCTTTTTGATAAGAAAAGCCAACAAAATATTGGTGAGATAAGATAGAAATATATAGATATCTTAGATATATGTTGGATAAGATAATTATTTTACACTTAAATGAGCTTTTGAAATTTAAACCAATGTATATATGTAGCTGAGAACCTTTTGGAATGGAATTCAAAGCTAGACAAAAAATAAGGAGAGTTTTGTACACATTTCTAGCATTCCAGTAACATATATTATCATAGTTAGTCTAACCATTATAACCTATTTCCAACAAATCATTTGCATTTACTTAGAACTTTTAATTAAAGAAAGAATAACAAGACATATAATTGATATTCTGTATGCTGTTATCAGTAACCACAATTTGTTGGAAATAAATGTGTATTGTGATGTCAGTAAGATTATACTCTTCTTCATTTGCGCATGCGCCAATTGCAGTCCCCTATGTCATAAAACACTTGGTCAAAACCAAATAACTGGCCCCCCAATAAATTGCTGGCTTTTATGCATATTTTTATGTCCAATATAGTTTCAAAGCAACAGAGAGATGACCATGTCTTATAAGATTCAGACATTTTGTGGGAACACCACCTGACTAATTGTATTGTTTGGTTGGCCTTCACAAAAGCTATAAGGATATGATTTTATGGCATAGGTAATGTTAAGATATGTTAGTATGTTAAGCAAAGAGTAGAACAGAAGTGTTTGAACATAAGATCAATCGCTGTTATTGCATAGAGTTGGGAGATTATTCTGAAGTAAAACTAAAGTCCTTATTTGTGTATTTATGACTGTAGATTCAACTTTATTTGTAACTTGTTAATTTGAAGTTTTTGGTCTTTTACAGATTTTCAAGGGTTTTTTAACTGTTTTAAAATATTACATGACAATGAAAGTAATTTCCTAAATCTATAGGATATATGTTAGCCATAGATGAAATATCATCAAAAAAGTAAAATTAAATTTTGAGATACACATTTATTTTTCTTTCAAAATAGATAGTAAACAAAGATAACTTACTGCTAAAGAAAGTTTAAACTTTATTTTATAAACAGAACCAGTCACATTTTACAACACAAGAATTACGTAATTTTGTCCTGCCATTTTTTTCTGTTTTTCTTAAAATATGTCTTCATGTATTCATTTCGACTTGCCTATATAAATTAAACACAACTTAAAAGAGAAAACTCATCAACTAATATCCCATCTTACAGAGAACACATTTGATGTGGTATTTAATACCAGATATATTACGCATTTTATAATTAAGATACTGTTCTAAGTCAATGAGACTTACATATTATTTCTGTGGTGTTTTATCATATCTTTGTAGGGTAATTTCTTTTGCAGCAAACATTTGGCATGTCCCGTGGAAGTTACTTCTAAGTCCATCTTGGTACACTATTAATGTACAGGATCCTAAAATGGGCTTATATAGCCCATCTGAAGATGCCCCTATCCTTGCTTTGGAATCCTACATATAATACTTGATATAATATTTGCTACATTCAGTTGTACTGTTGACTACAATAAATTTAGGCTGCTTATCTATAAAGCTGTCTCCTTTATCTTGCCCATGGTCACACAATTACCCACTTCTTCATCATACGTATATTGACCTTACCTTTTCAAATATGTTGGAATGGTAAAGATACCCCCTTCCCGCCCCCCTCTTTTTTCCCTCCTTCATAATACAGTGACTTACCTTTTATGGTAGATCTTACAACAAAGCCTGACATTTATGTTAGCAGTTAATGTCAGTTTCAAGTGTTTCACTAAACTGAAGCATTAGATATGCCAGGTATCGTACTTTAGTTCCTGAAGATAAAATCATTTTGTAAATATGCAAAGGATAATCTTGAAATGAAAACTCTATTTGAATATAATCTACTCATCTATCATCAATCAAGTATATGAACTGTTAATTGTAGTAAAACAAAAAAACTAACTCCCATGTTTTCTTAAGTATACATTAAAATTGAAATTAAAACAATTAATTGGTTGGACAAGAGTTTTAACCTTACGAACAGTCCAATTCTACTTAACAGTAAGAGAGTTGACAGTCAAAGATAAGAAATAGAACATTTTATCTTGACCTGATTCACACAGTGATAGAGAGATAATGGTATTTCTTCAACTGAAGTATCCCCCTCATACAAATGATTCAACACATCAATGTCTATCTTTTATACTATGTGGGACAGGTATATATTTGTCTAAACAATAATCTGGAGTCATATTTCTTTGTTGGTCATACATTTGTTTATTAATCTGTTACATAGAGTTAAAGACCTGCGCAGTACGATGATGGTGTAATACACGATCACATGAGGGAAACAATGCAATGGTATAATTGCTTCCGCCAAGTAGATGTTAAGTTTGTGAGCATTTGTCTGTTTGTTAGCAGGATTACGCAAATACTTCTGGTTGGAACTTCAAGAAATAAATGAGAACGGCGGTGGTCCAGCTTAGACCGAATAAAACTTTGTGACTGGTCTGGATCACCTGCTGGATACAAAAAATATGAAAGATCCAGAATTTCCCATTTACTTATTATTCCGTGCCCCGGCGGAGGTCTTTGCTCTCTGGGTGTTCTAGTTGGATCTAGTATGGTATGATTTGACTTATCGCATCACAAACAAGACAATGGGAGCTGATACAGAGAGATTTTTGTGTATTTTGACATCCCCAGGTTTTTTTTTTCAAATCAGATACCATTGTAAGCATTAAGCACCACCAGTTAAAATGAGCAGAAATTTCTTAGCTCTGATCCAATTTTTGAAAAAAAAAATCCTCATTAGGATAGGACTTGAACCTGAGCCTAGTTGTATTGATTCGATGCAATGTGTATGGCACTTTAGGAAGCTTAAGAAGTGTTTTTTAGAATTAATACATTCAGCTATATTGAATATAAGATAGATTTGGTGTATCTTCTAATATAAACTGTTGTTTAAGTTATCTTGTATTCTTCCCAAATGAAAGTACAGAATAGAATAAACAACTGACTGAAAAAGACCTCAAATTTACTTTATCTGTGTTTTATATTTCAACAAATCAGATATATTTTACTTCAAGCCCTTGTAAAATATGTATTAACCTTATTTAGTTCTAGGTTTCTTGATCAATATTACACAAGTAATGCTTGGACGAGAACATGTTGACCTTATATGGTAAAACAGCATTTCATTGGTTGAAAGAAGAAACACTTATGTTAAAGCATTCCTAGTTGCTTCAGGGTAATTTGAAGATGATTGTGAGGAAATGCATAAATGAATCAATAACATTTAAAGGTTAAAAACTGGTAGCACAAATTCAGTATCAAAAGGATTACTATTTGAATTTATGTAAAGATACACGTTTTCACAGAAGCATGATATTTAAATGATTTCCGACAAAGCCAAACATGCATATTAATTATTAAGTATACTGGTTTATGAAGCATTGTGCATTTACTATAACCTATTTCTGAAATAAAGCAAATATTTCTATCTGATTGTTTAAAATATCTATTAATGTTCAAGAGATGCCATTTCAAACGTGCAAAACATGCATCTTACTTTTGCTTAGACATATTGTTATAAACATTTAATTCCCGTAATTTCCTGCAAACTTTACCATGTCAAAATATGGGCAAACAGGTGTTATTTTCATTTTCAAGCACTTTTCCTCTTTCCAGGAAATTATAATCTCTTAAATGTTACTTTGATAATCTTCTTCTGTAGTGCCTGTATTTTTCTGGGTAACTTATACCTCTCTGACAGTCTTATTTGAAATTGTTTATATCCTTGTGTTTTAGGAAGTAAAAATAAAATCAGTACAGAAGATCCAAGCCATATTGTTTACGGCCCACTATCTGGGACACTTTAGAAGTTGCCAAAACACTTTCTGTCAAGTTGTGGCATGAGTTTACATTAAGACTTGTACAAGCGTGGATTTCATTTCAGTTTGTTTTGCTTGCTCCTTGCTACTGATAAACTGGCGTAAACAGGGGGCTGATAAGGTAGAGAGACAATCTTCGGAAACATTCGGCAATCTCCGGAATTTAAGACTTCAGATATGATTAAGATTATTGATGAGTTTGTGATAATTATGACAATATTCAAGAATTTAACAGTTTTGTAAGGAAATATATGTCATTTTAAAGTTGTGCATTAATTGAAATAAGGTTCCACACAAAATAAATTTTCTGCATTTTTAACTAAACCATTTCTTTGACGAAAAATTACATTAGAGATATTTGATATTTTGCTTTTAAGAAGTACTGGGAGAGGGCAATACAATTCCAGAAGAAATTAAACTATTGTCAAAATCCTATAAGGCCAATACACATTTGTCGCCAAATCAACCCTTGCAATGTACATTCAACATTTACAGTATCAAATACAAGCTGATACATTAATATAAACTAGGTCATTTATTTTTCATTATAGTACATGTTTCTTGATTATTTTCAGTTTACATTCTATAAAATGTTCAAGAAACAGGTATTGTTCATTTTAAAAATTCTGGATTGAGTGTCTACTAATTCTGCCCTGGGCATAACGTATCTATCATTGTAAATCAAATTTAAAATACAGATGTAACTTCCTTTGATGTTAACTAACAGCTCCAAGTAATATGCTTGAAATTTCTACACACTTGAAAATATTCCATGTTTGTACTTATTTCCATTCACCTGCGAACTGATTGGTGTATGTTGAAACATATATAACATGTATAGTTATATTATTCCTGGAACGATAATAGAGCTACTTGGAGATTGTTATAAATCCAGGTTGTGAGATTTTAAAGTTACAGCTCACATCTTCAACACTGTTAAATAAACACATGCATTTCTTCATATCACCCTGTGTAATTACTTTATCACTTAAACAAGTCTTATCTTATCTGTTATCACAAACTTAGGTTCACTAGTATATTTACCTGTGCTCAATTCAACTCACCTGTAATATGTATTATTTTCTGAAGACTTTCTTTTCTTCAGTCTTCTCTGTCAGCTTTCGGGTCAATAGATATGCAAACACAACATGTAACTTTATAAAAAAAATACAGTCATTTAGTCTGATGTAACAATCGTTAATTTCCGTCCCAGTTGTCCCGAGTATTTTCGCGCCACACAAAATAACTGTAAATGATACTGGTTTGTAACCAATTATCGACTGCTCATAATAAATAGGACTCCTTATCCGATTTGCGATTGCTTATCCCAGCAAATTGTCAATGGGTCCTTTTATATATAACAGCCACACAACTCAAATACTTATAACTCAAAGCTTTATATACACACTCCAGCAAACAGGATCAGAGTTGCTGCTTAATGTATGCAGCTGCAAAGGCGGAAATCTCCGAACAGCTCCCGAGCCAAGGCAATTGCTTGAAAAGTGCTTTCGTATTGAGTTGTAGAAATGATTGACAGCTGATGGCAAACCAATAGAAGAAGAGTTCCATTGTTTGTATTACAGTTAAGGGGCGTGGCCTTTTCTGGAAACATGGGCGTGGCTAAAAAGAAATCTGACATGGATAATATCCACCTGTTTATGTAAGAATTGGTGGGTGGGTTGGGACAAGCTGGGGGGGGGGGGGGGGGGGGGGGGGGGGGGAGGACAAAAAGAGAAAATTAATGCATAGAACATTCATTTTGAGTTGCGGTCTATTGTAAACAATAACAACATTAATCTTTTTGAATATTTATAATATGTGTAATGTCATAGAAACATAAAGGGAAAACTGTGGTTATTTGTGTTATAATACGTATTCTTGTTAAAGTTCCAATGTTATCAGCAATATTGTGGCATTTGTAAAGATTAAAATCTTGTACTGTTTATTTGACTGTGGTGTAAATTTCACTAGGGATATGGGCAAACGAATGATATTTCACCTTTGTTATGAGGTTAAAATTATGGATGTAGTTTACAGTTTAAAAGTTTAAAAATTAGAATTTCTAACATTCATTCAAGAAATGTTAAATATTACAATAACTGATCAGGTAAAATTTTTAAAGCCACAAATATTTACTTATAATAATGAAATATAAATTGTAAAAGCTAACTAAACAAATGTTCCCGGCCGTTTCGAAACCCTGGCCGTTTCAAAATGGCCATTGGCCGTTTGGAAATGGCCAAATTATTTACTTGGCCGTTTTGAAACCTTCCTTGGTTTTGAAACGGCCTGGCCAGTTCAAAACCTGGTTTCAAAATGGCCAAATCAATAACCTGGCCGTTTTGAAACCTCCCCTGATTTCTACATTTTTCTATAGCATGTGTTTTTGTGTGAACATCAAATCTGTCCTTTGATTATAAAAAAAATTCATAAATCATGCCTCATAAATCATATCTCATCAATCTATCTGCATGAAGGTACTGTATATTTAAACCTGTTTGTTTGACTTGCCAGATTAATTAATAAGCCATACAGAAGTCATGATAAATATTAACTCTGTGATGTTGATTTGTTTGCCATTGATTGTCAGAAGTGCTTAATTGGATTTATTCCTATTGTTTCAACTCTCTGTTTAAAAGGTAAATATGAAAGGTTTAACAAATTCACATAACAGGAAGATCAATCAAGGAGGGATTTATTGTTTAACTTTTCAAAGAATTATTGTAGATGAGCTAGAACAGATTTGCTTTTTGGCACCTTTTTTACTTAATATTACTCAGTTAATACTGACATATAATTATAATGCTTTGCTATTATTATTACTTTATAAGATATCTCTTGATGTTGATTTGTTTCATTTGCATATGGGTGGGGTGCATAAAAGGGATTAGTGGTAAAATATTGTTTAATCCTATTTCATTTTTTTCTTCTTAATATTGATATATATTAATAACTATAGTCTTTACAAAAAGTGTTTATATGCACCAATAAATGTTGTTATATGTTCTGTTAGATATATGTTTCATAATATACCAAATGCAGTTTTAATAAATATACTGTTTTTATTGTAATACAACTGCTACACTTAAAAGCAACAGAACAAACTTGTCCACCAATGTCGAACTGGTGAGGTATCAAAACGGCCAAGAGGAAAAGTTGGCTGTTTCGAAATGGCCAAGCCATTTCTAAACCTTGAAAAGGTATCAAAACGGCCGTGGCCGTTTTGAAACGGCCAAAGGTTTTGAAACGGCAAGTAACAAAAACACAAAAGTTGAGTATTAATGGTCATGAAAATCATGAAGTTTTTTGGGTGAAACATTTGGTTATATTTAAAACTATTTCTGTAATTCTAATATGACAAAATACGAATATATATCCATAAAAGACCAACTGATATGCCTCATTAATTCTTCATTACAAAGTTTATTACTGAAGTTAGATCTGCCATCTTAAAGCAAAGCAGTATTAAATGAAATATATATATTTTTTTCTGATATATCAAACCATTAAAATCCTTTCATATAATGTTTACAGTCTTATGTTAAGCATTGGCATTGCCAAAGGAAATTTTAAAAAAATGACTCAAATCTGGAATTAACATTCACAGAAACAGAAAGATTTGTTTTAAAAGGTAAAACATTGCTTTGTAACCTGAGCAAAAAACCAACTGTATAGTATTTTTTGTACAAAAATTCCCAAGTTTTCTCAAATAAACAAGTATCGTGTGTGTAGACCATGACAAACACACTTGCTGAAAATGTTCAACAATATGGTGTCTGTCATAACATGTGATGTCTATTTGCGTAGGCTTGCCTAAGACTTTGATTCCGTAAAACATTCAGTAGGCATGCTAAAGACTTACTTTGCATAATGTAATAATAATAATAATTATGCTGGGCTCTTATATAGCACTTTTTCTATAATTAGCTCAAGGCACTTTACACAGTATTACCCCAGCAAGGATAGCTAGCCTTGGTAACCTTACCTATTGCTGCCATGCAAAGAGCAGAAGCCAGTATGCCTTATAGCTAAATACCCATATTTTCCCCTGGGTGGAGAGAGGCACAGTCCATGTTGACATCTTGCGCAAGGATGTTATGCCACATGAAACAGTTGGCATCAGTGGAGATCGATCCCATGACTCTTGGATTATGAATCCAGCACTCCTACCAAGTGAGCCAAATAAGACCCTGTACTTTTGTCTCCCAACATTTATGAGTGCTTTATGATGACTAACATTTTTGTAATAATTTCGATACTTATTTCCTCTTAAAGACCAAAACACACCATGCAGATATAATACAGTACATGGAGATACAAGCTCTTTCCACATTGTAAAAATATATCAAAAATCAGAATCGAATTTAAAAAGACAAAGTTATGGTAATTATAACTGGAGATGTGTGCTATAGGAACAAAAACTGGTCTCCTAAAAACTGGCTTCCTCCAAATATGTGGGGTGGAAAATTTATCTCCCTTATTTTTTGCAAGGGGAAATTGTAGGTTAGTTTATAATTGTTGATGGGGCCACGGTGGCAGAGTGGTAATACTCTCACCTCCCACCTCTGAGGCCGGGGTTCGATTCCCGGCACGGCCTCAAGTAGGAAAGCTGGTAGTTGCTTGCCATTGGTTGGCAGTTTACAGTACAGAACCCTAACGAACTGTATGTACTGGTTTCCTCTGCCCTTCCAACTACCCGTTGGTATCAACTAATTGTTGATATGTATAGAATATAGAAAAAAAGAACAACGCATTTAGTTGTTAACTGAGGCTATTAACTCCTGAATACAACTGTGTGAAATTAAAGGCAAAAAGGGTAATTGAAGTGACATATTGTTTTATTGTTTTAATTCCCTATTACTTTTATAAAGGCAATAAAGCTTTAGTGTTGCATGGCTGATCAGGTATTTGCACAAGACCTGAATATACAATTCAATAACATACTGCTTTCTTTGAAATGAACTGCTAAAATTTACATAAAAAGTACCTTGGACTCAATAGTTAGATGGAGGAAATTATTGTTTCTGTCTTCTTATATTTTTAAATATTTTTTAGATTCAAATGATATAAATAGACAAGCAATTTTATAATCATGAAAATCCATACGGAGATCACACTTCATCTTTCCAGGCAAAATTGGGGGAGGCCCAAAGTCCTGTCAAGTCAATTTACTAGGACGGTTCTGGTGTGACCTATCCTTTAATACTCACCTTGCTTATATGTGTTATGTTGTGGTCACCTGTTGTATACTATTTACCTTGAAATTTAGTTATTTTTTTAATCAAACCAGCACTCTCTACGATAATTTGGGTCTTACATAGAATTTAATCATTTGTGACTGGCATCATTTTAACCTTTCACTTTTGCTTTTACCGGTGTAACGCCATATTTTACACCCTTTCTTTGATCTTTTAGGGGGTGCTTTATATGGCAATCATATTTTACACCCCTAACAATGGGGGATTAAGGGGGTGTAAAATATAGCTGCCATATTTTACACCCCCACCAAAAGTTACACCCCCTATCAGTCCATAGAGAGCAAATCAATGGGGGATTAGGATCAAACCCTTTCTTGGTTAGATTGCAATTGGGTTTGGAAATTGTCTATTGTCTAACCGCTGCTTAGAACTTGATTTGTTTTACTTTTGGGGTGTGACAGATACTGGATTATGATATGTCTATTGTCTATTGACTCTTAAGTTGATTTGTTTGGCTATGTATATTTGACTTGGTAAATGGATTAGTCTTAGATTTGCCTTTTGTTTTAGCATTCTTTTGAATTTGTGGTTAAGTGACTAGCCAAGCTAACAGGATTAATGGGTATTGTTGAAAAAACCCTTTTAAGCTGTTTTGGGGAGATACAACTCCTCCATGATAATGTTACATAAATTCCTTTCATTTACACAAGCTTGTATGGTTTATATTATTTAGAGTTAAAGACATTCTTGAAGAATTTTATTATACTATTATTATTACATAGAAAATTGTAAAATACCATTGTTAATAAAATACTGTGACATACAGTAACATTCAATGTGCTCAGATATCATAAAATACATTTCAATATTCATGGGAATTAATCATATATTACAACAGTTCAATCAATTTATGTACATATGTCATTTTTGCTTGTTCATGTCCCATCTGGTAATCCTGGTAACATAACTAAGGAGAATCCACAGTTAAAATGAAATTTTCAACACATTAAATACTACTACTAACACAGAAGAAGAAGCCGTATCCAAATAGGATGACAAGTAAGAAATCCTATCTAATTTCTAGCTTCTAGATGAGAAGCCACAGCTATGTTGGTCAATGGTCCCATTTAGTTTATTATGTGATATAAATCCAACCAAAAGAGACAATGCATAGATTATCTAATTAACTAATCACTCACTAGTCATGGAACAATAACTTATGTCTTACCTAGCAATGTTAGTCTCTTTGAAGTCAATAAATGAAAACACTAACAGTACACAAAACAAGAACCCCAGGTGAGAAGCCACAGTTAGCTTAAAGCCTTACACATAGTTGCAGGTCTATTGGCAAGATTCTAATCAACCGGCTGTGGTGATTTGAGACAACAATAGGGATAATTTCAATTAGGGACTAGCCTAGTAAATACAAATCAACAACAATGGTTTGGAATCTCATATCAAAGGAAAATATAGAAATGATTTTGTCCCAATCTTAGACATTAGTGAATTAACTGAAAAGTCACTGGATAATAATTAGCTATTATTATTTAGATGGGCCATCAAATATTTTTAAAATGTAGATCTATTATTTAGATGGGCCATCAAATATTTTAAAAATATTTATCAATTTGTAAGCAAAGGAGTTATTGTCTTTGAGTTTTAATGCTTAATTTGTGGATGTTTATAGCTGTTAAACTTCACTTATTTCATAAATATATCCACCAAGGGGTGTAAAATATGGCAAGGGGGTGTAGAGTATGGCAAGGGGTGTAAAATATGGCAAGTTCACTTTTTATGTGGGGTGTAAAATCTGGCGCTACACCGGCCAAAAAATTGCTATGACCTTTGACCCTGCTGTATGTTATTAGATTAACTTATCTTCTATTATCTTCAGTATTTTACATTATTATTGTTAATGTAGACCATTAGTAGATATGAGTACATTATGACTATAGTAATATCGTTTGATGTTTATGTATTTGGAAACATTTTTGTAGTTTTGTGTATTCATTAATTTATTTTTAGCTTTACTTTCAACACAGTACAGGTCATATCACAGCTGGTAGTTCTGTGGGCAGATGACACCAGTACATACAGTTGGTCAAAGGTTCTGTTCTGTAAACTGCCGACCATCAGTAAGAAACTACCATCTTTGACACACGGCATTTGAACCGCCGACCTCAGAGGTGGGAGGCGAGTGTGTTATCTTTACACACTGTGGCCCCAGTAGTTTTGTGCAATAAAATTAATAATCCCATTGAGTATCTTCTTTTTAGGGCTTGGGGAATGAGTTCTAGCAGGCAATGAGTTCCACCCTGACCACATCTTTGTTCCCTATTAAATTTAGGAAAATTCCATATATAAACCATATCATTGGGTCATGTAGTCTCCTATTGTCATTGGTGTGAAGAGCCTTTGAGCAAGGCTATGTTGTTTGTGCTTCATTGGATGTTTGTTTGAATACCATGTTTTATGTGTCAATTGGCTGGAGAAGTAGCAATTTAGAAGTGTGGGGTGTAACATTACAGCTAAATAAAAAGCTTGTTTACTAAACAGGCCAGCAATTAGAAGAGTGTTATGTTGTGCTTCCAAAATTTGCCAAAATATGCCTGGTTGTACCGTTTTGTGAAAAATCTACAAGTACCAATAACAATATAACAAGAGATGTTTCAAACCGATGGTAAAATTGAAATTTATACATTGACTATTTATACATTGACTATTTGTACTAAAGATGAAGCAATACATGCCAGTATGAAATAATTCCTCAGCTGGAAGAATTCTTCAGCTTTTTATCAGGTTTAGGTGTCGTCAGCATATAGTGAAGATCTCCACTTTAAATGCTATAACTTTTACAACTCTGTTTTCTTCAGCTTAGAGATTTTACACCTGGCCGCTTAGCAGACCTGGCTTTAAAAAGAAAATAGGTAAAAAGTGAGATGATTTTAAAATGGCCGAAAGACATATTTGGCCATCTTGAAGCCTGGTCTAGGTTCTGATAAAGTATTGAAAATTTTGTGATATATAATACTTGAACAGAAGGACTACCATCTCAAAGAGGATACGTGATATGTCTAAATCTCACATAAACATGAATTCTGTCAAAGTTCAACTTAGAATGAAAAAAGAATATTATATATTTTAAAAAATTAGTGGTTTTGAGGAATCCAATCCTACTAAAGGCCCAAGAACAACTCAAATATAACATTTGCTGTATCTGTAATTATAAAATATATTATTTAAATTATGTTTTCTAAAATTATTTAGTGTTTCCCAAATTACATCTTTCCTGTTACTTTCTTGAATATACAAAGTTTTGACCACATATCAAAATAGAAGTTACAGGTCATGGTGTTCTGTAAGTAACCCTGAATGATCAGATGTAGAGTTTATTGTTTACAATACTTTTATGTTAAGTTGAAGTTTGTGACAATAAGCAGTATCTTACAAATCTTAACTTTTTACTGAAAGACAGGGAAAATGATATTTACTGACCACTGGGCATTATCTCATGGGGTCAGCATGTATTGTTACACCAGTCTACACGGGGATGTGTCACTCATTTTGTATATGAAATTGATATATGCGATTCAAGCCCCCCACACACACACACACAGTGTAAATCATGTGACTTTATACTGTCGCTTAGAACATGATAAAAAATATTGTGCTTCAGTTTCATTGATTTTTTGTTTTTGTTTGCGGTCTTGTCAGTGGATAACCTTGAAGAAAGAATTCATATCAGGTTATTTTGTGACAATGTTATGATAAATACGTATATGTATGATATAATATAAAGTAATTGGCGTTTATGTTCTGATCACAGTGCAGGTCCACATTTGTAGACTTTTTCTACAAACTGTGGCATTCCTTGCTTGCCTTAACTGCCTGTAACTGCAGAGTGTTGTGTCATTTCTGTATCTCTTCAGCTACCTTTCATCCCCATTCTGTACTATTGTGTCTCTTTCTGTATCTCCAGTCAAGTTGTATCTTCGCCATAACATAACAAAATGCTTACAGTATCTTTTGTGCAAATTTTTTACCGAACTGTGTCCATTGTCCTACAATATTCCCATTCCCTGTAGCAGAGCTATAGCTAGGGGTGGGTAGCTGGGTTTCACAGGAGGTACAGCATTCTGTCTGTTTGTCACTTATAACAGTCAACAATACCACCTGTAGTACGACTGAGTATAGACTTGCTCCAAGTCTTTGTATTTCTTTTCCAATCAAATGTGACATACATGGAATCTCTATGAATCCACATAATAGAAAGACTTATCTGAGATTCTTTCTGTTATTTGTAGTGTGTGTTTTTCTCACTAGGTGGACAGCCACTTCCTGTGACCTATGAGACCCACATCCTGGTAAAAAGTAATTCAGTCCTCATATAATACCTAAGACAAAAGGACCTGAGGAAAGTCTAGAGTGGCTGTAGCCTACACAAAAGAAGAAGCAATAAAGACTTGAGGGTTCATGTAAGCTCAAAGTGACAGGATCGACTATCATTGTTGTTCGGGTATTGATTAGAAAGCTCTGAATTCACCCAGAAAAAAGTGTCCCTCAAATCTTGTACAAACTTAATCTCAGATGATTTTTTATTAAATTGTATATTATTTTCTCAGTTGACTTTTGGGTTCAAGTTGTTATGACATTTACAGAACAAATCTTATTTCTGCAAAAAAAAAAAAATAAAATAAATACTCATCTCAGATATGACCTGTTATTCCAAACCATGTGAGATCTTCGTGTATCTGCTGGAGCCGACTTTACGAGTGAGACCATGTTAAGATGAGCTATAATCCAACTTAGGATTATAAGGATGACTTTAAGAGGCATAATTTAATATTGTCCCAATGGATAGATTGGCTGAACTAATTGTAAGATGGATTAACAGATTTCAACCCAAAAATGATGTAACAAGTTAATCATGAAATTGAATTGTCCCAGCTTATTTAATTACATAAATTTCAACAAGAACACTCAGAGAGTGCATATCTCCACCAGGGCTAACACCTATGCTATTGCTTATGAGAGATATAATAGAAAATATTTAAAAAAACATCCTGGATCATCACCCAGATCTACTCATCTGGGTTTTTGTTCTGTACCATTGTTGTGATTATTTTAATATTTCATCCAAATCTCTATACATTTATCGAGTGATTCTGCAAACAAACAGACCGACAAACAAACATACAATACCAATTACATAACCTCCTTGGTGGAGGTAATTAAGCAGTCCATTATTGTGAAATATTACACTAGATTCTTAGTACTTATCCAATCTAAAGGTTTGGTAACAGATATTTGTTTCAAATCAGGCTGAGTAATTGGCTGTTATATCTAACACTAAACTGAAGCTAAAACTGTGCCTGTAAATTCACTGAATACAGACTGGGGGACAAAGTCCCAAACCTTTTCTTAGATTTGGTGGAATAAGAAATACAAAGACTTGGACAAGCCTTTGTATTTTATCAGAGAGTAATATCCCCGCCCATCAGATGGATTCATGATGATTCCATGTGTGTCAGACTTAGTGGAGTAAGAAATACTTGGAGAGAAATACTTGAAAGAAATACTTGAGACTTGGAACAAGTCTACTGGCAAACAGATCAGATGTAGTATACCTTAGCAGTCAGTTAGTTTTGTTTACTCTTATTTTAGATAACGCCTATACCTAATCCAAGAATGACATTTAATAAGACTTTTGTCCCAGGACAAAAACTTTCCCCGTGAAATTTTTCGTGAATCCACTGAAGCCTAGCCTATTTCCAGTCCTCCCTTCACTCATATAACATTTCGACACCAGTCATAATTTTGAGAGGCCAGCAGGCTAAACCCATACACAATATCATACAAAACAGTATTTCTTTGTGTTGAAAGGATGCATGTACATTTGTAAAAAAAAAGTTATATATAAATTCTTCATTTTTTGCTAGTTATGTACAAAAAATATACTCAATGTAATCCTAGTGCTTTTAAATAAAAACAGCACATATTTGAAGTAATAAAACACACCAACAACAGACGACATTTCACACTAATGGCGGTAATTTATCTTGATTAAACTTGTGGCTATTTCTCTGCCGATTTCAACATGGAGACACACATACACACCATAATTCTTTGTTGACAAGTTAAGATCATGAATTACAGCTTTGAAAGCATCTTAAAAATATAAATCATTTGGGTGTGATGAAGGTGGGGGGATACACATATTAACTTGAAGTGTGAAATTTTTGGTTTTCAAGAAAAAAAGTCATAATTTTTTGTCAATATTTCTGGACAATTGAAACACTTGGTTTCCATTATATTCTAGCCTTAGCCAAGACCCTAGGTTGCTCCGAAAATGGTAGAAAATCCATCATTAATTGTAGCCAATCACTTACTTCTGTTTGTTTTTATTACTACATTATTCACAACTATTTACCCCCCCCCCCCCCTTTAAACTTTGCTTTTAATAATTCCAATCCAATATGACATCTGAACACAGCTACTTATAATTCGATCTTAATCGGAACAAATATACTCAAAATGTTCACAATGTACCCTACTATTTTCAACTTAATTACTGACAAAAATATGTACGAGTACATTGTGGAACATTTAATCAAACTTAAAAGGTGCTTGTTTTCGTAATAACAAATTCTAAAGTGTCACACCGAAGTCACTATCTGTCCTTGAGTCATCAACAATGGACAGAAGGGGGTTGTCAATCATCTGTCTACCAGGAACAGAAGGCTACGCCTAGTTGCAAGAGTGTGCATGTTGAAGCTGCCACAAAAAAGAGTCAGAAATAGAGCATTTTTAATGCATTTAGGATAGAACTTTCACAGGTTTAGAGTATCACATGCAAAACGTTTGACGTAATTTTTGTATAATATATTTCATTTGTGTACCTGACATTAAAACCCTTTGTTAATAAACAAAAACAATATTGGTTGTTACTAATCACAGGGCAAGGCTAAGACAAAGGCTAACTTTGTGGCCACCCTAGGCGCTAGGAAACAGAACCCACAAGATCATTAAGATACTTTGAAAATATGGGAAAAGACACATTATAGACTTTACAGATCCATAGCTATATGTGTAGCCATGCATAAGGTTCAAATTTGTACACACACAAAAACATCTGAGCATTTATACTAAGCATTGTGATCCATAAAGCACAGATAAATGTTTGGATATGTAAAGAGATATAAGCGGACGTAGCTAAATGTTCACTTGCATTAAACTAAATGAAAAAAAAATTACAAAGAAACTCGGACCTTGAGCAAGGTCATTAGGTGGGTTGGTGCAAAGGCAATAAGAACCCTGCTATGTAACTATAATCCTCCGACTCATATCTGGTGGATATTTGGTGTATTATATTGTAACAATTTTTGAGTTGCATATTACTTGCTGCTTTATTTTGGCAACCTAAATTGGCAGAGATATGAAATAAGCCATGAATTGAAACTTTAACCAATAAAGATGGATGGTTCAAAAATATAACCTTGAAAATGTGTACTGATTGAGTAAATATGTGGGTTTGGGATTCCTATTTCAAGTAAAAACTTAATAATATCCCCATCCCCACAAACCAAAGTTCTCTTGAAGGTAAATTGCATAAAGTAATTTTATAAGTTGTTGTAGTTGTGTTAACATAATTCAAATTACAGACAATAAGAAATTTTTATATAAAAGTTCTACTTTTCAATGCCCATTTTGGGAGCTCAATTCATGCACAAATTGTACTTTCGTCCCTAATAAAGTACTCTAAAAGGTTAATTGGCAAACAAATTTTATTTCTTACCCCTATAACAATGCATGTTTCAATATGAAAAAGAAATCCAGGCCAAAGTACACATAGCTGGAAAGTACTCGACCACAGAGCCCAGGGAACAGATTTCTGCCTGGGGCATTTCCAATATTCATTATTTTTTTGTATCCAGAGTATGATCCAGATCTTTTCCAAAATTTAAGCACTTCTTCCTTTGGCCAGGTCCTACACACATGAAACATTTGATGAAGATTCCTTCATTACTTTTGGAGTAATCACAAACATAGACAAACAGACCGACAAACAGATAATCGAACACACCCAAAAGCATAACATTTTGGCAGAGTACATACGAAAAGAAGGATTTAGTTTTCAAGTTATTCAGCAGCACCAAGTTCCTGAAAAAAAGTCATTCAGTCCCTCATAGAATACCTAAGACAAAAAAGACTTGAGGAAAGTCTAAGTCACATTATGACACACACTGTGGACAGTGCAAGTAAAGTTGTGAGTCCACATTAAATGACTGTTGAGAGAAAGCACTAACTTTACGGTCGGCGGAGAAGCATGACCAGAAGTACCAAAAAGGTGGAACATCAAAACCCTTTTCGTTTCAGCCAGAAGAGCTATACGACTACTAGCCTTGCGGCAGGGGTTTATATGTATAGTATACACATAACTGTTTGATAGCACAATTTATAGCAAGTATTTTTCATAATGTTCTGCTGTATCTATGTAGATTATCTAGTTGATGAGAAGACTAGAAAGGCCTCCGATACAGTGTGCATTCTGGCAAAAATATTTCTCGTTTGCATTATGGTTCAGACAGCCTGGAAGTTCAGGCAATACGATTGCAATCTGTCCTATATCTCACTAGACAGATCACAGATATGACATAACGGGGTCATATCCCTAACCCTCTTGATTTTACTGAAAATTTAACTTCTGGTCACTCCATCTCATTATCACAACTACAACCTGTCCCTGGACTGCTCCCAACATTGAGAATCGGGGACCAAAGTCGCTGACTTTTTCAAAAAATATTGAACACGTTTGATATCCTTTCCGACCTTGCTTTCCGTTCCCGACCTCAAAATCGGGAAGGTCGTGAAGGTGGGGAATATGGGAACATTAGTTATGGAATAGGTAAATATCATGGTAGAAGGTCCAATCTGGTAGATTTTCAAATTCTACTGGAATAAAGTCCAATAGGACTTTTTACTAAGATGAACATGGTAGAAAGTACAATTGGAGTTACTACCAGTAGAAAGTCCAATCTAGGAGATTTGGGCGATGTCCTGGGGTCCAAAATCTAATAAACTTGGTAGATATTCCAATCTCAGAGATTTAGGTATTGCTCTGTGTACCAGAATGTAATCTTTGCAGAAACTCAACATAAGCTTGAAAGAAAGTCCAACTGAAACACACACACAAAAAATTGGGGCTTCAATACATTAAAATGTGCGCAGCTTTTAGAAATGAAGAAAATGTTTGTCACAACCGCTCGTAGTACTGTCATCTCATCCAGAATTTCAACAACCATATGAGACAGTTTAGGAAAATGCACATTTCTCTTGTCACCTAAATGTTCAGTACTTTAAAAAATCTTTTTTTATCCTTGCTGTGATAACAATCAACACATAGTTTTATTGTTCTTTTTCAATCTTCCGCCGGTAGTACCAAGTTTATAGGATTTCGAACCTTAGAACAATACCTAAATCTCCTAGATTGTTTCTACCAGTAGAAAGCCAAATTAGACTTTCTACAATGTTTATCTTGGACTTTTTACCAGTTAAATTTGAAATTCTACCAGATTGAACTTTGTAACATGACATTAACCTACATGTTCAGACTTGTTTTTCTTTGAATTGTACATCAGTTGTACAGTTCTATTTGACATATATTTGTGGGGGGGTTTACATCGCTTTCAACACTGTACAGGTCATGTCACGATGGGTAGTTTTGTGGGCAGAGGAAATCAGTACATACAGTTGGTCAAGGTTGCTGCAGGTTTGAACCTCAGAGGTGATGTGTTAGCACTGCCCCACTGTGAACCCTCATTTGACGTTTAAGATGAGGGTCTATATTTGTGCTAACACCTTGGTTATAACTCTCTGTAGAGGGGTCACATGGTACAACCGACCAGGGTTGTCTACCTTTGATAGTGATGCAGTCTGCCTGGTATTTAGATAGAACTCATTCAGTGCAATTCATTGGGATTTCCACTTAGGGAGGATATATAAGGGGCAATTCGACATAACTTTGTAAGTGATTTGCATTTGGGACTGCTTTTGAAAACGGCTTTAAGAACTTCCTGCAGCTTCTGGTGAGCTACATATAAAAATGTACAGGCTGGAGGGGTGAGGGAAGGCTTGGGTTTAATATACAATCTGACTTTTTTCAAACTTCACTAGCCATATATACCAGGTCTGATTTTGGAGCCATGAGGACAAGATCATGAGCTTTAAAGCAAATACATGTATATACAGAAACCACTGAAAGGAAAGCTGTGACCGAGGCATTACTGATTAATTTTTTTTCTTTTGAAGATTTCATTGAAAATACCTCTTCTATTAGCTGTCAATTTAAAAAAAAACAAGAAAAGCCAAACACAGTTAGGCTTAGTGGACTGATTTTCCTATAGCCAATAGTTTAATTTGGTCATCTCAAAATGACAATGGCCATTTCAATATCACCATTGGTGTCAAACAGCAAGCTACAAATTGATCTCAGTGAGCGGTTTATGGGGAAAGATCTAGTATGCTCTGTCTTCCTCCATCCTTTAACAGAAAACTCATTTGTTGTGAATAATCTTATAACCTTTGTTGGAAGCGATGTCAGACAACATTCACTCAAAATTCATAAGCTACCAATGGATCTGTAGTTATGTATGTACGGAATTTACACCTGTTTTTAAATTCTGGAAGCCAGTTGAGGAAGAAGGTGGGGAGCATTTGGGGGAGGGGGATAGAAGGATTTCTCTTCTTGCCAGACACTAATTACACCTATTAACTGACACCCTAAAGTCCTTATGCTCAAGTCCAGATGATTTATTGGGTCCATTTTCCACTTGTTTTCCCCACTTGACTTTGCATTTTTTCAGTGTAACCAGTCACATTAGCAACGGTGATTTTTTGTGCAGGTAAAGCCAATCAGCTGTGTTATTGGTACATGTAAAAACAAGGAGTGGAATTTGAGCATGGTCACATTATTTACAGAGAATACCGAGTTGGTATTTCTGTTCCCAGTTTCTGAAAAAGAAGCCAGATAAGACGATTTATTTTACTCTTAACTATGCACTATGCATTAAAAATTTTTAATTTGAGTCATTTTCTGTCTAATCCTACAGCAAAAGTTATACCAGCCCAGGCTTTTAAGCGAATCCATAAATTGCAGTCACCAAAATTCGTTCCCTGGACCACAGGGCTAACGGTCTATGACCAAGTTGTTTTTGCATATTCCCACTTGATTTCAGGACTCCAAATTAACACATGATTAACAAAGCACATCTTTGCAAATAATATTTTTAGATCCGGGATCATGATTGGCCAGAGACTAAATTCATTGCTGAGCTATTGGTGTCCCAATTTGAGGGGTATTGGCCAAAATGACAAAGGAAAAGCCATACATTTGACACAAAGAAAATTAAAGAAGAGACCTTAAGCAAGGCTATGGAGTGGCCAGCAGTTTTCCAAAGCAGTGTTTCACTTCAGTGTCAGCTGAGGGCGTGTGGGTAATTAGTATCCTTGTCATCACGTGGTACAGCTGGGTGGCAAGCATACAATATGGAGTCTGTTACAAAAAGGAAAATAAAACAGTGATTTGAGGGACTTGGGGAGGGCATATCTGGCAGATTTATGGCTCCTGCTTGATCTGTATGGGTATGTGTGATGTATTTGTGTACACATTGGTTCCACGCAAGCATGGTATGTGTGTGTGGCTGGCTGGGCAGGTGAAATAAGTTGCTGTTTCCACAGTACCAATCGTTGGTGGTCTAAGTCGATGCTGTCAATTTCTCTGATGTTGTCATTACTTTAACTCCTATCCAACATCAAGTGGACTATCCAGGCCTCAGAAGCCCAAACCTATAATCCCAGTTTTAATCACAAGTAAACACATAAAAAAGTAAATGCCATCAAAGTCTTGATTCTTTGTATCCAGGTATTAACTTCAAATACGGTGCACAATAGACAGCTAGTACAATTTATTCCTGGAGTCAGCATCCCAAATTAACACTTGGCTAATCAAAATATAGCTTACAAATTCTTATATTTATATCAACGTTTTTAATTGGCTGGGGTTTGAAAAATATTTACACTTGAATATGTGCCAATTCTAGGTGTATGTCAATGTACTGAGTCAATCGGTATTTATATCAGGTATTTTGTTCAATGTATATGTGCATGTAAAATAAACCCATGACTATATGTATCACATCTCTTCTCTGAGAATCCATTTTTATAGTTTTGTAGTTTCTTAATTCCGTCCCAGGGGACTTGAAGGGGCCACAGTGCACAGTAGTAACACATTCGCATCGTACCTCTGAGGTTGGCGATTCAAACCCCGAACCTTATGTGGGGAAGTTGGCAGATGCTTACCGATGGTCGAAAGTTTACAGTACAGAACCTTGACCAGCTGTGTGTACTTGTTTCCTCTGCCCATAAAACTACTCATACTTCTATGACCTGTAGAGTGTTGAAAGCAGCATTAAACCCCAAATAAATCCGGGGGGGGGGGGGGGGGGGGGGGAGCTGGGATGGCTCAAACCATTGGACTCATTGTCTTTGTAGTAACTTACTGATACCAGTTTACAGTACAGTACTTGTCCAACTAATATCTACCGGTTTCCTCTGTCCATAAAAGTACCCGTCGTGGTCTAACCTTTCAGTGCGTTGAAAGTGTTGATAAATCAGAAATAAATAAATAAATCTAAATTTCTTTCAACAAGAAGTGACCAAGTACAAAGAGCAAGTGATTTTCTTGGTAAATTAAGAACAGTGATATATATTATTAATTGTTTAGGCTATAAATATTACCATCCCCAATTCCTAAATGAATTTTTTAATTGTATGACAAACTCTAAAGGAAAAGTAGCTTCAGGTACTCAATTTGAACGAAATCACAGTAGATTGGTGAATTAATGTAGGTTAAATGGCAGTAAAATGTACATTTACTGAGTTTTCATTAAATGCACGTATTTTTGCTTTTTTAAACATACCAGTCGCAAATAAGATTTTTTTTAGCCAAAGTTTTGATCAATTAACTTAGCCAAGCTTACCTGTAAACTTTTCGCCCTTACGAAATATAGCGTTACAATGTCCTCATCTATGTTTTTATTGTAAATATAGCCTTAGAGAAAACATTTGTACCAAAACCTTTTCCAATATAATACAGAAGATTTGGTATTCACAACGCACTCCTGAATGTAGGGAGATGTCAGCCCACCAGATTGAGATGTCTTAGCTGTATGCTGATATAAAGGCATGTGTATGTAGGAGTACATTATGTAACTTAAAGCATTAAAATGTAAATTGAAAGTTTTTTCTTATAAACAATGAGACTCGAAAGGCTTGCTTGATTGTGCAGCCAAAAGATACTTCTATAGGCTAGCCTTGCTTAAGGCTCAAAGTTGGAATATATCTTTTTGATCGTTACATACATATTTGGTATCCGTACATCACTCACATACGTTAGGATATGTAGGCTTGTCTTAACAGATATAAAACCCAATGCATGCATATGAAGGAGTACATAATACAAAATGAAGATTTAGTTTCCTTATTACAAAGTAACTAGAGCCTTAAACAAGGACATACATAGGCTGAAAATTTACCCCTGAGGTGAAGCTCTATTAAGTATTAAAACAACATACCCCACAAATTCTGAAATGTCATTTGGCCAAATAAAACAAACACTGGTATGTAATTCACTTTCCAAAGACGTTACATTGGTATTTCTTCATCCATTAAAGCAACATTCGATTGTGGTTAGTTCATTTAGTCAAGTCATTTCATTCGATTTTTGAATAGCAATTGTATTGTAGTGCAAAATATATGAAATGAACACTTGTTTGACATCACAGGTCATTTCAGAGTAAATAATGTAATATTGAAAAAACAAACTGGAATTCAGCCTTTTCATTTGTGTAACTGCCAGTGTAATTAAGATTATCCTGCAAAAAGATTTGGCCGAAAAGAGATAAATGGATCTAAATGAATACTATAAGGATAGGATATACGAAGCCGTCGACTATATAAATGATCCCACCCAGCCACACTTTTCTTCAACATTTTGTGAAGATTGTTAAAAATGAAATAGTGGTATCATCGAATCAACATATTTTTTAAGTGCTTATTCTGTGCAAGCAATGAAAGCTTTAAAGTGATTATGTCTGGGACAGATAACGGTTGTCACTAAAAGAAAGAACCTACTGACAAGAATGTCATGGTAAAAAAAAGCTTAGTTAACAGGCAGGTTCTTAGACGAGAAAGAAATATGATGGGAATACATCTAACATGCCCTAGCAAGAATTGCTAAAGTCTAGCACCAAAACAGAACTGAACTTTGAGTGGCTTCTTTGAAGTTAATCCTAACTTGCACAGGCAGCCAATGAAGGGCCTTCAGATTGCCACTGCTATGGGAATGCAAGGAATGTGAGTGTCTACACAGAAGACTTTTGGAGAAGCCTCATTTGTCACGAGAGAGTTGCAACAGTCCAGTCTACTGCTGACTCATGCATTTGCATGTGATGTTGCCACAGTCAATGTTTTAGATGATGTCTGGTTGAAGGATGATGCTTCTTTTGTGGTGATAATTATTATATATCAACCTTCCTTTCCAGGTAAGAAAGTGCAGTTATCTGTTTATGTTTTATGTAATTTTGCTTATATGCAGCCAGACAGAGAGTAAGTGCTATAAAGGTGCTATTAGAATTAGAATTTTTGTTTTTCCTAAGTGATTAATAGCTAATGTCTAACAGAGGTCAAATTGGATATGATGAAATTTATAAGATGAAATATTTCTGTTACAAATAGAAGGTCTAATTTCTCACTTAAAATGAGGCAACTTTCTTTATTTTTAAATTTGATGTGAGTGATATTTATACAAACCCGACATATAGTGCCAGAGAAAGGATAATATTTGGATTTCATACATCTGACCATTGGATTGGTTTGTTTATACTTTACACTGTATCAATGACACCTCAGCAACATATGTCCCTTGCCCAATGATTCCTCCCTGCCTCCACACACATACACGTGCAGCGTGGAAGGTTCAACAGGTGCACATATCACTGAATGCCAAACTCAACCAGAGTGTGAACAGAATCCAGCTGGCAAGACTGGTACCCAATACTTTCAGCAAAAACCAAATACCAATGGGACAGAGAATTCCTTGCATCAGTTCCTAGCCTTGCTGAGGCTAGTTTTTTTGTAGTTGAGGAAAGTTTTAAGTTCAGATAATAGAGTTTCAGTTTCTATAATGTACTCATACATGTACTGACACTTAGAGCAGCATACATCCAAGAGAACTCTGTCTGATACAGGTCTATGTCTTAACATGTATGAGTGCTTTATGAATACCAAATATCTGTGTGCATATTTGAAAAGATATCATGCAAATTAGAGCCTAAAGCAAGGCTGATAAGTTCCATGCTATCCGTAGACTTGATCCAAGTCTTTGTATTTCTTATTCCACCAAATCTGACATATATTGAATCATTATGAATCCATCTAGGTGGGGATATTACTCTCTCGTGAAATACTATTACCAAATTCTGGAAAAAACGGCCATTCAGTCCTCATATAATACATAAGAAAAAGGACCTGAGGAAAGTCTATCAATCAGTTGTCCAAGTGCTTAATCTCCGTATCTACGGATTCTAAGGCACACCATCCAGCTCGTAAGGCATAAATCATAAGACATTAGACATATGTTATGCTATGTCTATGCTATCCGGAGTTCACCTTTATTGAAAAGACTGTGTTTCTACCCCAACCAGATTAATATTAAAGTATCCAAAAAAAAATGTCACAATGGCTGTGTGTATTCAGGGTATAACCTGGTTACCTGTGCCAAAGTAGTTTATATTCTTGAGGTGTTTGTTGGTAAAATAACTCGAACAGTTATAGGTGGATTTTGATGAAAGTATCAGGATATGTAAAGAATAGCATAAGGAATGGATGAATAGATTTTGGCTGTGATCTGAATCAGCATCTGGATCCAGGATTTTTTTTTTGAAAAATGATTTTTGATCATTGCATTCATCAGCAATATTGTTAGGCCTTGGTAGAGGTGTGCCCTGTCAAAGTACTCTTGTTGTGTAAATCAATTATTTTACATTTAAAAACATTATTAAAAGGCAATATCAGAGTGTACTTAGAAGATCAAGTTATACGTTCAATGTATGAATAATTTTTGAGGTAAAAGCTGATAACCTTACAACTACTAAGTGATATTTATATATTCTAAGTTAAATATGCAATATTACGAGTCGTCTATTTTTCATTTTGCCTTTTGTTCTTATTATTTTGTGTGCTGACAATATATACAACTTTTCAGTTTAATTTCAGTTACTGTATTTTGACTATATATTTAAATAATTTCTGTTTGGAAATTAATCAGCTTTTGTTGAAAGATAAAATGTATATTTTAACTTTAACTTCACATGTGTATACTGTCACTTAAAAAATGTTAACTTTAGCTTTTAGTTACATGCACTTGGTTATTTTAAATTAATATCGTTTTTTAATTATTCCTTCCATATCAATATTTTTCAAGTAGAATCACGTTTACTTTCAAGCTGCATGACTTCCTTCAAAATAAAATTTTTAGTAACTATGGTAATAGTTCTTTAATTTTAGTTACCTGTTTGATCAGTCAGGGGTAGGTGGCTTCTTTCTGAGTGGAAGGATTAAAGATGAATGAGATAAAGACGGCCAAATCAGAGTTCCGAGAAACCAATTGGATTAACTGAGAAAATTTGACATATATTCACTGTAACATATGCACACATATAGTAGGTGGTATACATGAGGTACGTATGGCAATTAATCAACAATTTCGGTTACATATGGAGCCATATGGGAGTAAGTTTACTCAGACGGTTTCAGATTGATTCACAGTAGAGTTTTTACATTGTACACCAGTGGAAAGTAAGCTGGATAGTTACATACCTAATATGGCAGTGCCTGATCTAAATAAAATTTGAGGAGTGGCAACTTTTTGTATGTGTACTGCTCAGCCAGTGAATTTCGTCACCCCAGTGAAGTTCGTCACCTGCTATAAAAGCATTCAAGGACTAGCAATATCCACATTTTAAAAAGTGGAATTCTTGCCTTGGAGAGCAAGGTATAATTGTTTACAAGGAAGATCATAGTAAAGAAGTTTTAATACTGTCATAAAATACGAGTGACGAACTTCACTGGGGTGACGAAATTCACTGGCTGAGCAGTAGAGCAATATTTGTGTACACATCAAAAACTGGACAATATGATGTATTGTCTGTTGGAACCTTTTGAGGACTGGCCAGTAGAATCTATTATGAAATCTCAAGTGGCTGCATGGTTATAAAAGGTCTGTGGTGCCTGTTTTTTTACAAATTAGTGTGTGTGTTCTTGCTAAACTGTGATCACATTTGTGAGCCACAGAAGTAACAATTAATTATTTTGTTGATGATTGAAAAGATAACTATAATTTGACAGCTAATAATTTCATTGTAATAGTTGGGTAAACTAACTATTGGAGTTTTGAACTGAAGCAATCACATTTCATTAGTGTAATATGCCAGCCCCTTAGTTATTGATTGCCAATGGGAAAAAGCCCTACAAAGAAAAGCCCAATAGTTTTTAATATCCATGTAGAAAAGCAATACACTATTTTCTAGATCTTGGAGAAAGCTGTATGCATTATGGTTAGTTTACAAATGAAAGGGTTGATCATTATGTTGCCGCTGTCTCCCAGTGGATCATATGGGTCACCAGACGAAGGACTTACAGTGGACGTGAGAATGGAAACGCTTAACAATCTTGATCAGTTTATTAACTACAGAGGTCCTACCATGGATGAAGCAGTCCACAATCACCCATACATCAGATCAGAACATCAAGTCAAACAGAATTGGTCACCGACCATACAAAAACACCTACAAATAATCAGATTCAAAATAAGAAATCTGATATGGGACCACAATAATGATTAAACAACATACTAGAAAGTTACAGACTAAAATAGGTATCACCATTATTGGTATCACAGAATTCATAAAACAATACTAATCTCCAACAGTAATGCATTAACGACAACTACAAAGCTCATCCCAATAATGTAAAGTATTCAGGATAATTATTACAGTTTACAACAGATACAGTAATTACTGAATCAAAGATAGATACAAGTTCAACAATTCAATTTAGTTTTACTAAAACAGTAAGCAAGTTACCAAGCACTAGATAATGTAAAAAAACATAATAATTACTGAACAGTTACAATACCATTCATGCAGTTATAACACTAACCTGCAACATCACCAACACAACCAACAACTTTCACACAAAGTTTTCCTCAAACCCAGCTACTGCAGAGGCATCCTTACTGTTTAAAATCACCTTCAAAACTGAACAAAATGTCCGTTTTCCCGCGATTGTAACACACAAGCTGGCGGAAGTAAAATTCTTTTATTTCTAACCGCTTAAATAAAATAGTTATCGACGAGTTCTAAAACCCAACCGCGATCGCGGTGACAATTACTTAAAGGGTATTTCAATTGCTATTCAAACTACCATGTGCTGTAATTTTCAATCCCAATGCCCCTTTGTAGTTTTAGAAACAGTATAAAATCACTTTGTTAACAAAGTAAAACCACTCTTGATTACAGTTACTCAATCTCTTGATGATAACTGATCAAAAAGAACATTGCATTGAAACTTCAAGTAGAAACGGAGTTTTGTTCCAGAATTTTTACAGTCAGTTGAACTTAGAATTTGTTTCTGAAGATTGGGATTTCTTTATTTTCCTTTCATTAGTAATACAATAATTTTTTTGGGTTTTTACCCCACAACCCTTAAGGGCTGTCAGGGTAATGTTTTTACCCATTCTGTTTAGATGGGTGGGCATCCAGGCAGGTGGGCGAGCAGGCAGCAGGAAAAAGTTTGTTTGTGCTGTATCTCAGAAACTGTAAGATGTAAGAAGTTGATACTTGGTAGGGACATTGGTGGGTTTTTGGTGTGCAACGTCATGGTGTGACCTTGATTTGACCTTTGACATCGCTGTAGTGACATTGACCTTTAAAATCTTGTCCTGGCTATAACTTGGAAACTGTAAGGTGTAGAAAGCTAACACTCAGTAGGGACATTGATTGGGAGTTGTAGGTGTGTAATATCATGATATGACGGTGATTTGACTTTTTGATCTTACCGTAGTGACCTCGACCTTTAAAATTTTGTATCCCGGTCTTTGTACTGTTTCACTACTTCTATATTTCATGGTGTTGAAAACTATTTCCCCAAGCTGTGGAGGTACAGGCATCTCTGATGCTATTTTTATATGTTATTTGTATTGTGAATGTTAAAAATATTTCATATTTTAGTTTGCAGAACAATAAATGTGTATGTGATATAGCAAATACTAAAAACAATAATAATTTTGAAACAACAAAAGTGATATGTAACTTTGAAAGAGTTTATGTTTGCACATTGTACTATCTCAAAAGGACTCTTATCTACAGTCTCAAAAATGGTGTAGGGTGTTCTCAAGGGGGTCCACAAATTGTATGACTTTTTTCTGTATGGGTTTTCTATGCAGGGCTTTTCTATACTTTAAATGATGAAAAATTGGTGCAGGATATTTTGGAAAAAGGAAGCACCAAGAAATTGTCATTTGTGTAACTTGATAAATTTTACACACCAGTGAAATATGTCATTTATCTTAGGCTCTGTGAAAGGAATTCTGGTAGACATGTAATAAATAATGTTTTGTCACACTTCACAATTGATCAAGTGATATTTTAAAACACCAACCCCACACCCTGGTATATCACATTATCAGTTCAGTGCAACAATACATCTAGCCTTGTTCTGTACCAGAGCCCCTGGCTAAATTTCTAAAATGCTGTAAGTCTGTACAAATACAAATACAAATGGCTTTTACATGAAACATAAAAGCTTGGTATTTGATCCTGGACCTTAGTTAATAGGCTCTGGTTAGAACTAAGCAGAATGTCACGTCAAATGTAATGCTGATTCCCTGTGAAAATTAATTATGTTTGTTTTTGTTTTTTTCAGTCACACTTAGTTCCAATATTCAATTTGCTCTTTGAATATCATGGATACTTACTACTGGAAAAATATAAAATAAGAAAAAATATAGAAAATATAAAATGTTAAAAAAATATCTAATAGCCTAGAACCAGACTACTCAAAACCAAAAAGTGTACAATACTGTACATACATATTCCTTTGCACTAACCTTTTCCATAGTGAAGAACAGTCATATTTGGCCTTGTTGATTGTGAAATATGTTCTAAGTCCTTCATCCCTCCAACAAAATGGGATCGATAATATTAAAATTTTCTTTGTTAATGAGCTGAAACACCCCTTGTACACCACTGACCACCCATACTACCCTTGATGGTTACTTCAAGCTCCACCCACATGCCTGTTAAATGATTTCATTGGTAATTCACAAATAGGTCAGTGTACTACCCTGGGTAGGAATGGTTACAATGGAAAAACTCTAATTAGAACTCTAATTAGAATTAGAGTTGCTCTAATAGAGTTTTACATTGTAACCATTCCTTCCTCCTAGCTCATTAAAAAAGAAAATTTTAATATGAATCCATTATGTTGGAGGGATGAAGGAATTGGTACACATTTCCCAAACAACAGGGTCAAATATGACTTTTCATCACTATGCAAATGATTAACACCAAGGAACATGTATGTACAATATTATGCACCTTTTGATTTTGGGTAGTCTTCTTCTAGGCTCTGAGATATTTTTTATGTTTAATATTTTTTATATACTTCTGTATTTTTATATTTTTTCAACAGCAAGTATCCATGATATTTAAACAGCAAATTGAATACTGGAACTAAGTGTAACTGAAAAAAACCAATCTGACCTGTACAAAACATAATTAATTTTCAAAAGGAATGAGCACGACATTTACATTATATTCTACTTAGTTCAAACCAAAGTCGATTAGCTAAGGTCCAAGATCAAATACCAAGTTTTTATGTTTCATTTAAAAGCCAACATAATATTTGTACAGACTTACATTATTTTATGCATTGAGCCGGGGGCGGGGGGGGGCACAGTGGCAGAGTGGTAACACTCTTGCCTCCCCCCTCAGAGGCCGGGGTTCGGTTTCAGGCATGGTCTCAAGTGGGAAAACTGGTAGTTGCTTGCCGTTGGTCGGTAGTTTACAGTACAGAACACTGACGATCTGAAAGTACTAGGTTCTTCTGCCCTTCCAACTACCCGTCGTGATATGACCTGTACAGTGTTGACGTAAAACTCCAAATAAATAAAAATAAAGCATTGAGCCAGGGGCTCTGGTAAAGCCCATAGGCAAGGCTAGATGTATTGGTACACTGAATTGATAATATGATAAACTAGGGTGTGGGGTCAGTGTTTTAAAATATCACTTGAACTATTGTTAATCTTGAGGAAACAATATTTATAACATGTCTACCAGAATTCATTTCACAGAGCCTAAAAGAAAGACTCCAGAATTTTAAGGATAATACATATTTCACTGGTGTGTAAAATTTATTAAGTTACAGAAATAACAATTTCTTAGCACTTCCTTTTTCCAAAATATTCTGCACTAATTTTTCATTATGTAAAGCATAGAAAAGCCCTACAGAGAAAATCCATGCAGAGAAAAGTCACACAATTTGTTGACTCCCCCATCGAGAAATGCCCTACACCATTTTTGAGACTATGGATAAAAGTCCTTTTTAGATAGAACAATGCCAAACATAAACTGTTTCGCAGTTATGTATCACTTTTATTATTTCAAAATTATTATTGTTTTGAGTATTTGCTATGTGACATACACATTGATTGTTCTGCAAACTAAAATACTTTAACATTCACAATGCAAATAACATATTAAAAATATTGTATTACTAATCAAAGGAAAGTAAATAAATCCCAATCTTCAAGAACAAATTCTAAGTTCAACTGACTGTAAAAATTATGGAACAAACTCAATTTCTACTTGAAGATTTCACTGCAACATTTTTTTTAATCAGTTATCATCTAAAGATTGAGTAATTGTAATCCAGAGAGGTTTTACCTTGCTAACAAATTAATTTATTTTATTGTTTCTGAAACTACAAAGGGGCATTAGGATTGAAAATTACAGCACTGGTTAGTTTGAATAGAATTGAAATACCCTTTAAGTAATGATCAACCCTTTCATTTGTAAACTGAACATGATGTATGGGGCTTTCTTCAAGATATAGAGAATAGTGTATGCTTTTCTACATGCATATAAAAGAACTGTAGCGCTTTTCTCCTGTAGGGCTTTTCTTTGTAGGGCTTTTTCCCAGTCTTCAATCAATAACTGAGGGGCTGGAATATTACACTTATGAAATGTGATCGCTTCACTTTCAAAACTCCAATAGTTAATTTACCCACTAATGTGGCTCACTAATGTGATCACAGTTTAGCAAGAACACACATGCACCAATTTGTTAAAAAAAGGCCCACACACTTTCTATAACCAGCCACTTGACATGTCATAATACTGGCCAGTCTTTAAAAGGTTCCAACAGACAATACATCATATTGTCCAGTTTTGGATGTGTACACAAATATTGCTCTACACATACATAAAGTTGCCACCCCTCAAAATTTATTTAAATTTGGCTTTGCCATATTAGGCATGTAACTACCCAGCTTACTTCCCACTGGTGTACAATATAAAAACTCTAATAGACATTATTCAATAAGCAGTGTTTTACCCTGGTTTTGGTGTATATTCAAAACACCAGGAGAAACACCAAAAATTTACATATTTGGAACAGGCAATTTTCATTGAAGGTTTTAAAGGTTTTACTATTGAACAGACAATGTATTCATGTCAAATTAATTAGTCATAGGGTCGCTTAGATTGGGAAATTTTTTCTTGTAGAGGGGAAGCTGATTTTCAATTTCTCTCCATTTTTGGGCATATTCCTTTTTCTTGAACGATCTAAAGCTCTCCAAGTTTGAAAGGAAAGCATTAGAAATCATAATTTGTAAGAACAAAACAATATGGTAAAAAGATAACCAGGAAGTGGTTTTTGCAGTTCAAAAATAAAAGTAATATAACTTTTCTTGTATAACACACAATGAAAAACATGTATATAGATCCACAAAATAGAGCTTTTTTACTTGGAAAAATGAAATTTTCTATTTAAAGAGAAATGATTGTGGTTTCAATTAGAATTCCTAAAATGTGAATAATTTTTACACTTTTTATGAAAACAGATCTTCTGTTTGTGGAAATAGATGGTTCCAATATAATCCAACATATATGTGTAAATGAAACTTGTGACTTTGAATGTAACATATTCTATGTAGTAAACACCTGGGGGTCGGTTTTAAAAAGGGACTTAGTCTAGAGGCCAGTGTCAGAAAAGAACTTAGAATGGATTTAGATTTAACTTAAGACTTTGCCTTAAACTCTGGCTAAGTCTGTAGTCTTAGATTTAGAGGGTTTCACAAAGCTGAAAAGTCTCTGTTTTGACTAAATCTGTCTGGGGTGGGCTTAAGTTTTGTAAACAAAGACTTAAATATGGCCTCCATAAACTTTTCTCACTGCACATTTTGAAATGCCTAAAAAGAATAAACATATATAAAGGTTATATGTCACCAGTAAAAGCTTTGATTAGAGATAAAGAGTCACGTGACATAGAAAACCACTGTGGTTATTTGATAAGCTTGGTCTTTGCCAAGTTCTTAGACTTAGCTAAGACAAAAGGCTCAAATTTAAGTCCCTCACTTAGTCCAGACTAAGTCTAAGACCCATTGTGAAAAGGGTCCCATGGCTGGTATTCACCAAGGGCCAGAGACTGAGCCAGGTCTTAGGCTTAACTGTGGGCTTTGACTTAAGACTATTGTCTCAGCTAGGTTATGTCTTACATCTGTATTCACAAAAGGTGACTTAGTTAAGACTTTCATGTTAAGTTTTATAACCACAGCAAACTAAATGATCAGCCAGACATTCAAACTATTGCTTGCAATTATCTAGTCTATGTGATTGCAAGCTACAGACATCTGCTAATTTTCCCATTATGTGTGAGATTTTCCAAGCAGGTGTTAATCAAAGAATTAGGCTCCGCCCATGAATAAAAATTTGCAGATGCATTCTATGTTTGCATGTGTACAAAAATATACAAAGTTTATATGTTACAATAAATAACATCAGCTATATATAAATACATACACAAATATAAAAATACACTGTAATTAATCTTTTCATACTTAATCTTTATCGTATTTAAGACCTATTTGAAATACTTAAGAGCCATACCTTCCAGTCTTAAAATATGACATTGGCTAAGCTTAAAACTGGTCTTAGCATTTTTGAAAATACTGCTAAGACTAAGTGAAAAGTCTTACCTTATTTTTCCAGGAAAATTATACAAAAGTCTTAACTTTGAGCCTATGCCCTGGGTAAGACCCTTCCTGAATACTGGTCCAGGTTTTGCAGTGAACTTTTCCCCAACAATATATAACAATTTGAAAAGTTCAAAGGTCAAAGTTACAGTTTTCAAAATCTGTTTGACAGCCAGGGTTGACATTGTTATTTGTGAGAGCATATGTTCATTGACAGGGATCAGCAACAAATTGTTTCAGATTGTTCCTTGAAAATAAGCTATCCACTAAACCAATTAAAACGTCCATTTGTCTTTATGTTTTAATTATTGACTCATTCTGTTATCAAATTGTCATAAAAGGAACATTTATGAAATGAGACATTTAATTAAAAACTTACGGTATCTGTAACGATTTGTATTCAATTTCAAATGTAGCTCAGTATTATGAAAGGACGTGATGAGTGTAAAGACAGTGAGGACTAATCTTTAATCATTAAATAAATTCTTTGTGCAAGCTCGCAATATTATGACAATAAGAACATTTAACATTTTTATTTGAACATATTTATTTGACCTGCACCACATAACTATTTGGTGTATGAGGCTTGTTTAAATCACTAAAATATCAATGCATTAAAATGAAGTTTTTTAATTTTAAGTTGTAACTTTAAGAGGTGGATTTTGCCAAGGGTAAAAACTCTCACAATCAAACTGAATTTATTTTTGTCAATGTCACATTTGTTCACAACAGTTTCTAGATATTAAGTGAAGAATAACTATTTTTATTATATGTAGAAGTTTGGTAATCCCTTTTATTAGACTTTAAACATAATGATTAAAATTTAGTGAATTATTTACAAATGACATACATTGATATACATATTCAAATGGTTAATTATAATTAGCTTTTCTATTGCATTATCTTTTTCACTTCAAGTGTAAAGTCATTTGGTCAGTGAACATAGAATTAAAGCCAGTCTGATTCCCTTACATCTCTAGTAAAATTGAAGAATCAACTTTCCCATTTGTGACACATGACCAATTAGCATACTAATGAACAGCTATTTTGGTGGAAACTCTGGCAGAAACACCAATTTATATTGATTTTAATTGACTGGTGGATATGCAAATTACATTGGAGTGGGGTAAAACACCACTTACTGAATAATGTCTAATAGGACAACTTCCCAAATGACATATACAGAATAAAATATATCACAAATGAATATGACGGTATTTTTAAACGCGTATGCGGAGTGTGATATTGTCAATCTTCATGAGTGATATATTTTTTTCTGTATATGTCTGTTCCTGGCCATTTCACAACTCTCACAGTTTCAAAACCTCTATTGGTTTTGAAAACGCCTAGCCATTTTAAAACCTCAACAAAGTAAATAAAGCTGTTTTCTGTAAGGTTGATTTGATTGCTAAATTAGTCTCTTTAAGTAATTACTTGATTGGATTTTCACCATTCTTAGGAAATCAGAGAATAAAAACCTTTAATTACCTCCTTCCAGCAGCTGAAGGCCATGGTCAGCAGATTATAAAATGCCTTCCGTATGTGCATCTGTGAGTCATTGCATCTGTTTGTCACGTTTTTACATAAACCTTGATATTTGCTCCATTTATAAAGATATTTTCAAAAAATATGCAGGGAATGTTTATGGCTATAAAAACCTGTCTCGACAAAATTTTTGATTACTTTTGAAAAACAAAATGGCGGCCATAGCCAATTGTTTGAAAATCATAAAGGTGCTCTAAATCTTGAAATATTCCAGCTGGCTTCATCAAATTTGCACAAAACCTATATTGCTACAAAACTAGCCTGATAGTAAGTTTGGTATAGTTCAAAAAACAAAATGGTTGCCATATCACATGTTTAATGGCAAATGGGGTTATGCTATTAAAAAGGCCTTATATCTTCCCTAATATTGCTCCTAGAGAGTCGGAATGTGAAAACAACTTGTAGGAAGTCAAGGCCTGGGAATCTTTTCCAGGTGTTGAATTTGACCTTTGACCCCTGCTTCAAGGTTAAATGGGGTCATCACACTAAAACATCATTATTTCTCCCTTATTATTGGTGCTATGGCTTCAGAATGACAGACCATGAAAAGTGAAGGCCATGCTCAGGAGATTATAAAACTCCTTTCGTCCATGCGTCTATGAGTCCGTTTGTCACATTTTTAACTTAAACCATAACATCTCATCCATTTATAAATATATCTTCACCAAATTTGTAGGGAATGTTATGACTACAAAAACCAGTCTGTGCAAAATTTTGGCCTCATTTCGAAAAACAAAATGGCTGCCATAGCCAGTTGTTTGAAAATCATAAAGGTGCTCTAAATCTTGAAATACTCCAGCTAGGTTTATCAAATTTGCACAAAAAGATACATGGCTAGCAAAGCTAGCCTTATAATAATTTTGGCCTTCTTCTAAAACAAAATGTCCACCACATCACATATTTAATGTCAAATGAGATTATCTTATTAAAAAGGCCTTATGGGGGCTCCGTGGTGTAGTGGTTAGAGTTCTTGCCTCCAACCTCTGAGGCCGCTGGTTCGAATCGCGGGCCGGGCACTTCATGTTGGAAAGTTGGTAGTTACTTGCCGATGCCCGGTGGTTTACAGTGCAGTATGCACTGGTTTCCTCCACCTGTAAACTACCCGTCGCAATATGACCCTGGCTGTTGAACGCGACGTAAAACAATAAATAAATCTAAATCTAAAAAGGCCTTATATCTCCCTAATCATTGCTACTAGGGTTTCCAAATGTGACAACAACTTATAGGAAGTCATGGCCTGAGACTCTTTTCCAATTGCTGAATTTTACCTTTGATCCCTCCTTCAATGTCAAGTGGGGTTATCTTACTACAAAGGCCTTATATCTCCTTGAGTTCTCCATTATTACTGATCCTAAGGCAGGAGATAACTGCTGCGGTAGTGGAGTTGTTGCAACAAAGTACCCTCTGGGTATGATAAAGGCCGTTTTTATAACTCCTTCAATTGCAAAGCTTTTTAAAACTGGACATCCAATTAGAATTATGAAAATTATAAAAATATATATATAATGCCCCTTTCACACTATAGACGGTATGTCCCACGATTACAGATGTTCATCTGTGGCAGAACCACCTCCTAATTGGGCCCATTTCATCTGGGTTGTTCACACTACAGGCAGTGTAGTTCACATATATATAATCATTTGGTAAAACGCCTGTCCATCAACTACCATTTGAGATTTGTTTGCGGACCTTTGTCACAGTGGCAAAATATCCATGTACCTCTGCTCTCCATATTACACTGAAAGATGAGTGAGTCATAACCTTATATACACTGTGGACCACACCTTCAGTTATTGTAGCAAGAAATTCATCTGTGCATGCTCACATTCATCTGCACATGCTCACGGTACCAAAATCAGCAGCACAAATTTTAAACATTCTAAAACTTGAGTAGGATGGGCAAAGTATTGGATGGTTTGCCACTGACCTGCAAGTTTGCAAACAGATGTCAGATGGTGAACCTTGGATAGGGACATTTCACCAAAAGCGGGTCACCACATTTAATATCGCATGTAATGTGAAAGTGGTATATTATTGCAGATACAAATGAGAATATATACTTTTAAATAAGTATTGAAAACAGAGACTGACTGAAACTACTGCGATGGTTTCGCAACAGCCAAACCATATCAAAACATCTCTTAGGTTTTAAAATAGCCTTATGATTGGCCATTTCAATCAAATAGTAGGCCATCTGAAAGTAGACAAGTCGTTTGTAGCTTGTGACACCAGCAGGGAAAACTATGACCTAAGTATACTGAGGGATGTCTTAGTTTTAGGATATTCCGTTTTGTATGAACAATATGAATTAGGAAAATAAGTTAATTTTTAAAGAAATAATGCAAAGAAAGGACTATGATATCTAGAGAGCCACCAGTGAATATGAATATAACAAAATCAATTTTAGCTTTTGTGCTATCTCTATACGATTTATGTCTGGATTTTAACACAACAAAAACGACCAGGAACTCTCTGTACAATGACCCTCTAAATGATGTATCTCTAACATATTTGTGGGTCACATAATTATGGAAACATTCACTGCACTTATAACCATGTTAAATATACAATAGTCCTGTACTGCCTACTATCCATGGTAGCTTTCCTCAAGTCCTTTTGTCTTGGGTATTATATGAGGACTGAATAACTTTTTACCAGAATGTGGGGCTGACTTAGTATTTACAGATAAGTCTTTGTATTACATGGATTCATAATGATTCCATGTATGTCAGATTTGGTGGAGTATGAAATACAAAGACTTGGAACAAGTCTACTAGTACAGTTGAATGCGAAAAATATGTCCGTGTCTGTAACTTTTTCTGTTTAGTCAAAGCCAGTGTGTTGAGTATTATATGAAAACTTCATGAGTGATACATTATTTTTCTGTGTATGTCTAATGGTGGATGTTGTATTTTCATTATTTTATATGATTTACTAGTAAAATACATCCATATTAACCAACAATGCAAAAAAATGTGTTTTATTTAGGGGGACAAGTGAATACAAATACTTTTTTTATTTGCCATTTCTGTGAGGATTTTCATGTAGTGACAGCCAGTCTAAGTGTAGTAAAATACCTTTCTGGTGGTATATCTAACATATGTATAACCCTTGTTTCAGGGAAACCGCCTTCCAGGATTTCATGTACCCACATGGTGGGTGCTACAGTGCCATGGTGATATTTACATTTATTGGCAGTGAAGGACGGTGATGCTGCTTCCTTTGAAGTTTGTGAGTCATTCTTCTTTTGGTATCAGGTGTTCATCCGACGACTACATAAGGTGAGTGGAGGTAAGTGGAGGTTCACACTAGTTATCCATGGTAAGGAGATGCTCCTGTGTACAAACAAATATGTGTACTGACCTGTATATCCCCCTATACAGGACATACATGATGTGTGCTGGATAATAAAATAAAACAGAAAATACAAGAACAAGAAGATACAAAGAAGTAGGTACAAGAATCTGTGATTAGAAGTAGTGTTATCTAATTTTAATCAAACAGTACAATCTTTTAATTATATTTAAGAAAGCAGTAATAAGTGAAGTGGGAAGTTATAATTTTTAATAGTTTAGCAAATAGTAGTACCTTACACTCCAAGATGATTGATTGTTGCATAGGTTTTCAGACTTCCAGAATAAAACAGTGGCATCATAGATGTCCATACTTTACAGCCTGGGAAATAGTGTTGGCAAACATGAGATATAGAAAAGGTTATACAGTACAAAAATCAGGGGGCCTTTTAATCTCCAAGCACCAACTCACGGCTTTTTAGATATACCCCAGACAAGTTTTAAAGTTCAAGGTGACTACAGCAAGGACAAGGGTCTAATTAAGATCATACCATGATGTTGTGCAGCTATACCCAACCAATGTCCCTGCCAAGTATCAACTTCCTACACCTTAACTTTTCTGAGATATAACCCGGACAAGATGTTAAAGGTCAAGGTTACTATGGCAAAGTCAAGTGTCAAATCAAGGTTACACCATGACATGTTGTACACCTGCACCCCAAGCAATCTCCATCCTCCCAATTAACCAACAATCCAGCTTTTAAAACTGTGGGGTAATAAACTGTGAACTGATATTGACAATTTGAAGAATTATGACATTTTAAGGGCATTGCCGCAAATAAATGAAAGATGCCTTAAAGCATGCGTAGGTTTTAAAAACCCTCTCCTTCAAGATAACCAAAAAGTAAGATTGTGAGAAAATAATGGACCTAACAACAAAGAGAAATCATGGGTTAAGTGGGTAATTGGAACTCCTTTACCCTCAATGTATGTGTTTCTTTTCTGTACATATATATCAGTTTGTGTGAGTTCTTAAGACAATGAATGAGTGCACTGTATAACAGTCTCACTGGCAGGTAATGTTCATAGATAAACATAATGCACTAAAGAAAAACATTGCACCAAACATCTAAATTAGCACATTGTGACACCATCAAATCCAAGGAACCAGAGCAGCAGTTCCTAGCCTTGCCAAAGGCTAGAGTTTCTTCTTATTGGGTTGGATGAGAAGTTTCGGTCTACAGAACAACATTTCACTATATATGATGTGTATCCCAATATACACTGACTGTTGCATCAGCATGCAGTAAAGACTGTCTTGTGAACTGATATATCCTAACATGTAGGCAGCTATATGAATACTAAACCTCTGTAGAGGTCACAGTGGAGAGTCTGATTTAGAAGTAATGGCCACTCCACTAGTGGAAATAGTGATAATAGGTTCCCTTAGTGGAGACTCCACTCCATAAATGGAAGGTTTGTCGTAATTGCTGTTTCGGCTGTGGAAATCAATTATTCCCCTGGTTCTGAGACAATCTTAAAAATCATGTAATATGCTTTACAGTGTCATAAAATCAATTATTGAGAAAATAAGCGCAATTGTGTAGTTTTTTGCAATATGTTTATTTAAAATGAGACCTGATTGAAAACACAATAAGTGAGACATGGGAAAAGATTTAAGGATTTATTAAAAATTTGTTGTTTTTTTCAGTAATTAATATATATTTTTTACTAATATCCTTTTGGACCAGTGGCAATTGATTTAGCACTTGAATGTAGCTTATGTATAGGCCAGTGTGCCCAGACGTACCATTCTGTTAATAGAACCATGAATGATACAATACCCCATCCGTTAATATTGCATATGACCACAAAATCAGGGCATACCAAATCAGAAGACCTACTGCCCTGGACTCCAGTGGCTATTTTCACAAACATTCTTATGCTCAGAAAACTTCTTTTAGTGGGCAAAATTTTCTTTGAATAAGAATTTTAAAAATCGTTGTCCAGAATTTGTTGATGTCTAAAAGCAATAATGACAAATTGGAAGCAATAGCCACACATAATATAGGTAGTGTTTTGTAAATTGATATTCTGATCATCATGAAGCTACAATGGGAAATAATTTATTCATATTCAGGTGATGTATTTATCATTGTTCCATTATAAAAACCAAATGCATTAATGTGTAGTGGTGAAAACCTGAAGTGAAGTACAATATAGCATAGGGAAGTACCAAAGGGAAGTTTTAGAATTGTGTTAGCGGCTTATATGTTCTCACATAAGAACAAGATAGGCAATGTATTTAATTTCAGTTAGAAAGTTGTGTGTTGAACTTACATCACAGACTTTTGGCCAGTGGAATTAGGGATTTCACCTAGAGGGAATTTTAATTGGAATCTGCCTAGTGGAAACTATGATGATTGCAGCCTTTATAATTAGAGTTTCCACTAAGAAAAACTATGACCAAGCTCACCACTATGTGGATTGGCGATTCCACTGAATGGAATTCTCCCCTGTGATAGAAACCTGTTTGAAAATGCCTCTGGTACAAATGTGGGGCCTCCAGCAAGGCTAAACGCTTCCCACTATTAACCATTGACTAAGAGGGACTGTACTAGATAAAGTTACAATGTTGTAATGTGCTGTGGTTAGAATGGCAGGATTTAGCCTTGCTGAAGGCTCAAGGTTCTTTCCAGTTAGGGAAAATTTTCAGTTCAGATTATGGAGTTTCGGTTTATATAATGCACTCATACATGTACTGACTTTTAGAGCAGCATATGGATAAGAGAAAGATAAGCTGTCTGATAAGCTTATTATAGATAACATGAATAAGTGTTTGATGAATACCGGATATCTGTGTGCCTGTTTGAAAAAGAAGTCATGCAAATTTGAGCCTTAAGCAGGGGCTAGGCAAGACTTTGCCCAAGGGTTTAACTGGGTGGCCAGCAGTAATAAATGACATACATGACAAGCAATCCTGTGACATAAATATTTGCATCAATTCATATCCTTATGCACAAAATCGCAAATGTAATTGATCACTTACTTCATTGCCATTTTAAAACTTTTTTTCTAGGAGAAACAAAAAAACTGGTTTCGTGGAATGGTGAATTAAAACAAGGAATTGAAAATATTCTGTTTGCTATATTCTATGAGGCTTAATCTCTGCCTAAGGGAGAATATAATGAAGAAAACCAGAAATTCAGTAGTCATTATTCCGTGGCAATAGCAGGAAGAGACAACGGGTTAATTTTAAGCTATAGCGGAAAGCCTTACTGAAGAGATAACATGTTTTGTGAAACAGACAAGGGAGGAGGAAAAACGCACATCTACCTGTTAAACTATGATCAAAGTGTTTCTTGGATATATTACAGAGTAAGGCCTGAAACAGTCCATTATTTACTGATATTTCCCGCTGTCGCCATTATTTCTCTCTCTATATCTTTCTCAAAACATTTTCAAGTGACAGGTTCATTGACAACGTAAAGAAACCTCCTTTTTGGTAACCCTTTTATTACTCATGGAAGTATTGATCTACACTCTAGCCTGGAGAGGACTTTAAAATGGATACAGAGAGGTGGGTCACAAGTTAATGAAACAAAAAACCTGCAGCAAATCTTCCTTCTGAGTGATACAAAGATTAAAATCTCACCTTCAGACAATTAGTTTATAGAATAATAATGCACAACATACTTATGATCACCCTAAATGGGATTATATTTAGTAATATTGTTCTTTTGTGTGGGAAATCCATGAACCGGGTCAAAGGTTAAAGTAGTTTCTTCAATTTATAAAAGGCAATCCTATGTATTCGGAATTTCAAATATGTATTTAGAATTCCAAATACAGTATTTGGAATTCCAAATACCCGATTCAGAATTCCAAATACGTCTTCAGAATTCCAAATAAGTATTTGGAATTCAAAATACGCGACTCTTCCCACCAAATAACAGAAAAAGTTGTCTAATTCTAATTGTAATAGCACTTTTTATAGCACCTAATCTCTGTCAAAAGACAGACTCAAGGCGCATCACACCATAAAACATTGTTCAATAGTCATAAGCAAGATACATTGCAGGGGGTCTGCACCCCGGAGAGACAAGGAGGAGAATGTAGAAATTAGGATGGATATGCCTATCCAAAGAGGTAAGACTTCAGCCTTGACCTGAAGAAGACAAGTGAATTTGCAGAGCATACCACATCAGAGAGGTCGTTTCAAGTCATAGGTGTATATTACGTAAAACTGAGGCCAAAATGTTTTTGAGACTTGAAAACTGAAGTAAAGTGGGGAACCTCAAGAAACATGCCATCAGATTGACTTTGATGAGTGTTATATGCACTATGTCTGGGTATTAGAAAGGGTTTAAAGTATTTGGGGTTACACATTCTAAAACTTCAGTAGGACGGGCAAGGTATTGGATGGTTTGCCACTGACCTGCAAGTTTGCAAACAGAAGTCAGACGGTGAACCTTGGATAGGGACATTTCACCAAAAGCGGGTCACCACATTTGCCTGTAATGTGAAAAGAGTATATTATTGCAGATACAAATTCATAACAAATGAGAATATATATTTTTAAATTAGTATTGAAAACAGAGACTAATTGAAACTACTGCGATGGTTTGGCCATGGCGATGGTTTGGCCATATCAAAATCTCTCCTAGGTTTTGAAATAGCCATATGATTTGTTTGGCCATTACTAAATGGCCATGGCCATTTCAATCAAATACTAGGCCATGTGAAGGTAGACAAGTCGTTTGTAGGTTGCAGTACAAGCAGGGAAAGGTATGACCTAAGTATACTGAGGGATGTCTTACTTTTAGGATATCCTGTTTTGTATGAACAATATAAATTAGGAAAATAAGTTAATTTAAAAAAAAAAGAATGCATACAAAGGTCTGTGATATATAGAGAGCCACCAGTGAATATGAATATAACAAAAACAATTTTAGCTTTTGTGCTGTCTCTATACCATTTATGTCTGGATTTTAACACAACATAAACGACCAGGAACTCTCTGTACAATGACCCTCTAAATAATGTAACTTTTTTACCAGAATGTGGGGCTGACTTAGTATTTCAGATAAGTATTTGTATTGCATGGATTCATAATGAATCTATGTATGTCAGATTTGGTGGAATAAGAAATACTTGGAGCATGTCTACTAGTACAGTTGAATGCCAAAAATATGTCCGTGTCTGTAACTTCTTCTATTTTGTCAAATCCAGTGTGTTGAGTATTATATGAAATCTTCATGAGTGATACATTTTTTGTGTATGTCTAATGGTGGATGTTGTATTTTCATTTTTTGAATGATTTACTAGTAAAATACATCCATATTAACCAACTATGCCAAACAATGTGTTTTATTTAGGGGGACAAGTGAATACAAATGCTTTTTTTATTTGCCATTTCTGTGAGGATTTTCATGTAGTGAAAGCCAGTCTAAGTGTAGTAAAATACCTTTCTGGTGGTATATCTAACATATGTATAACCCTTGTTTCAGGGAAACTGCCTTCCAGAATTTCATGTACCCACACGGTGGATGCTACAGTGTCATGGTGATATTTACCTTTATTGGCAGTGAAGGACGGTGATGCTACTTCCTTTTGAAGTTTGAGTCATTCTTCTTTTGGTATCAGGTGTTCATCCACGACTACATAAGGTGAGTGGAGGTAAATGGAGGTTCACACTAGTTATCCATGGTAAGGAGATGCTCCTGTGTACAAACAAATGTATGTACTGACCTGTATATCCCCGCTGTACAGGACATACATGGCGCATGCTGGATAATAAAATAAAGCATAAAATAACAGGTACAAGAATCTGTGATTACTTACAGGAATACGTAGTGTTATCTCATTTTAATCAAACAATACAATCTTTTAATTATATTTTAGAAAGCAGTAATAAGTGAAGTGAGAAGCTATAATTTTTAATAATTTTGCAAAAGTAGTACCTTACACTCACTCCAAAATGATTGATTGTTGCATAGGTTTCTAAAATAAAACAGTAGCATCATAGATGTTTATCCTTTACAGCCTGGGAAATAGTGTAGAGATATAGAAGACGTTAAACAGTACAAAAATCAGGGGGACTTTCAATCTCCAAGCACCAACTCACTGCTTTTGAGATATACCCCAGACAAGTTTTTAAAGTTCAAGGTCACTACAGCAATTCCAAAGGTCTAATTAAGATCATACAATGATGTTGTGCAGCTATACCCAACCAATGTCCCTACCAAGTATTAACTTCCTACACCTTAACTTTTCTGAGATATAACCCAGATAAGATTTTAAATGTCAAGGTCACTATGACAAAGTCAAGCGTCAAATCAAGGTTACACCATGACATCCTGTACACCTACACCCCCAAGCAATCTCCATCCTCCCAATTGACCGACCATCCTGACTTTAAAACTATTCGGTAATAAACTGTGAACTGATATTGACAGATTAACGAATCATGACCATTTAAGGGCATTGCCACAAAAAATGAAAGTTGCCTTAAGATTCTAGTTACACATGGCCGGATGGACCACCGGATCACGGCAGGTTACCAAATATGAAAAATTGTGGGGGGGTTACAGATGATCTTTTTCATCCATGAACACGTCCGTAGCATCCATTATATCCTTGTGGCATGTGCCACAGATTTGTTGTGTCCGCAAACCTTTTACGGTAAAATCAAACTGCTTGAGTTTTCCGTAAAAGGTTTGTGGATGCCATGTGTAATTAATATCCACAACTGATCTGTATGTAATGTCTATGTCATCTGTATTGTCGTTACAGCACCAGTAGATCTCCTTGTGGCATCTGGGACATCCTTGACTCATCCACACCAATAATGGCTCGGAAAATTTCTACAGATATTCCCGGATGGTGTTTGGAGGCTGTAAAGATGCGTCCAGAAGTTAACAGAAATTCCTGGAAACAACAAGGACCAATAGGGATGGTTTGTAGAGAAGGTCACGGACATGTAATTAATTTGCGGATATACACTGATAGTCACGGAGGTGTATAGAGACAATAGGGATGGTTTATGGATGATATGGACGCCTCAAGACAATAAGGACGGGTTAATGGATGTAATTGCAGTTTTCCATGACACTCAATAATTCATATATTATATTATATTATTAAAAATAATAATAAAGCCAAAATAGTCCAATTTAAAACATGAAGGCCCAAATTCTGTGAAAACCTGTGCCCACAATGCCCTTGCAGTTGCAGAAGAGGTTGCCTCCCCCTTGTCGACATGTGATTGGAATATACTTTCCATCCAGGGCACCCAAGGCATGTGGAAAGTTCCACCTCTGGCCTAAGACGGACTCGACAAGCAACCAATCCTCTGGGAGTGTGGGGCACTGCATCACCTGATCTCGATAGGCCCTGGTGATAATGTCACAGACCTCAGGCACAAACTTCTCAATGGTCAGACTGGCCACCCTGAAAGCATACTGCAGAGTGATGTAGCTGTCACCAGTGGCAAGATGTCTGAGGGTTATTGCCAACTTCACCCCTGGACTCACTGGATCCCTGGACATCTCTCATCAAGGTCCTGTCCCTCTGGAATTCAGCAGCGATTCTCTGTTCCAACTCTTGACAGAGCTCAGGCGGCATCTGGATGAAGTTTCTATATGCCATAGGGTCATCTAAGTGGTGCTTTGGCATCAGTCTGCTGTACTGACCCTCTTCTTCAAGCTCCATTTCTAACAGTTGAAGTTAACAATCTAAGAGTTGAAGTTGTGCAAGATTTCTGTCGTGTCTGCCCATATAGCCATCTACATTGTATCTGGCTTGAGCTGGACCTCACCCCCTTTTATAGCCATTGGCTATAAAATTCCGTAATCGACCAGCTGAGATCTGGGGGAAAAATATGATCTGTAATCCCCATCCTTCAGTGTCAGCAAAATCTGCATACCCATCTGGGGTGTCCTTGCGACATCCTGATGCACCCCTATGTTGTTCTGGTGTATCCTGGTGTGTTTCCGCCGCACTGCGGGTGGTCTCAGAGGAGTATCCAAGGTCACCCTCAAGCATCCCTGATGTCCTTGTGGGATCCCTATCATCCAGTGAGAGATCCGTGCCGCATCTGTAAATCACCCACTTTTTCAACATTCCCCCAAACACCATGATCCGCACGGGATCCTTGGCACTTTCCATATATGGAACCGTAGCCTATATCCATGGGGGATCCGTGAAAGAGTAACTGGTCCCTAAAGCATATGTAGGTATTAAAAACCCTCTCCTTCAAGATAACCAAAAATTATGGTTGTAAGAAAATAATGGACCACAACAAAGAGAAATAATGGGTTAATTCGGTAATTGGAACTCCATCACCCTCAGTGTATCTGTTTCTTTTCTGTACACAGGTACATGTACATGTACAATGTATAGACCCCTAGGTATCTCGACTCGCTTACAAGTCTCCAGTTTGTGCGAGTTCTTAAAACAATGAATGAGTGCATTGTATAACAGTCTTACTGACAGGAAATGCATCAAGCATCTAAAATAACACATTGTGACACCATCAAATCCAAGGAACCAGAGAAGCAGTTTCTAGCCTTGCCAAAGGCTAGAGTTTCTTTGTTATTGGGATGGATGAGAAGTTTCAGTCTACAGAACAACATTTCACTATACATGATGTGTATCCTAATATACACTGTCTGTTACATCAGCATGCAGTAAAGACTGTCTTGTGAACTGGTATATCCTAACATGTAGGCAGCTTTATGAATACTAAACCTCTGTAGAGGTCACAGTGGAGAGTCTGATTTAGAAGTAATATCCACTCCACTAGTGGAAATAATGATAATAGGTTCCCTTAGTGGAGACTCCACTCCATAATTGGAAGGTTTGTCGTAATTGCTGTTTTGGCTGTGGAAATCAACGATTCCCTTGGTTCTGAGACAATCTTAAAAATCTTGTAATATGCTTTTTAGTGTCATAAAATCAATTATTGAGAAAATAAGCACAATTGTGTAGTTTTTTGCAATATGTTTATTTAAAATGAGACCTGATGCAAATAAGTGAGACATGGGAAAAGATTTAAGGATTTATTAAAAATTTTTTTTTCAGTAATTAATATATATTTTTTACTAATATCCTTTTGGACCAGTGGCAATTGATTTAGCACTTGGAAGTAGCTTATGTATAGGCCAGTATATCCAGATGTACCATTTTAAATAGAACCATCAACGAGACATACAATACCCCATCCCTTAATATTGCATATGACCACAATTTTTGAAAAATCAGGGCATACCAAGTCAAAAATTCCTAGCTTCTGCCCTGGACTCCAGTGGCTGTTTTCACAAACATTCTTATGCTCAGAAAGTTCTATGAGTGGGCAAAATTTTTCCTGAATAAGAATTTTAAAATATGTTGGAATTTGTTGATGTCTAAAAGCAATAATGACAAATTGGATGCAACAGCCAAGCAGAATACAGGTAGTGTTTTGTATCTTGATATTCTGGTCATCATGAAGCTACAATGGGAAATAATTTATTCATATTCAGGTGATGTATTTATCATTGTTCCAAAATAAAATCAAAATGCATTAATGTGTATCACTGAAAACCTGAAGTGAAGTACAATATGATAATATAGGATATTCTACTGATCATAATATACTACACATAGTTTTTCATAGATAAATTACCCAATACATTTTCCACAAAATCCTAAGGGAAGTTTTAGAATTGTCCTAGCAGCTCATATATTCTCACATAAGGACAAAATAGGCAATACATTTACTTTCAATTAGGAAGTTGTGTGTTGAACTTACATCACAGACTTTTGGCCAGTGGAATGAGGGATTTCACCTAGAGGGGATTTTAATTGGAATCTGCCTAGTGGAAACTATGGTGATTGCAACCTTTAAAATCAGAGTCTCCACTAAGAAAAACTATGACCAAGCTCTCCTCTAGTTGGATTGGTGATTCCACTGAATGGGATTCTCCCCTGTGATACAATCCTGTTTGAAAATGCCTATGGCCTCCAGCAAGGCTAAACATTTCCCACTATGAACTATTGACTAAGAGGGACTTTACTAGATAGAATTACAATGTTGTAATGTACTGTGGTTAGAATGGCAGGATTTAGCCTTGCTAAAGGCTCAAGTTTCTTTGCGGTTAGGGAAAATTTTCAGTTCAGATAATGGAATTTCAGTTCATATAATGCACTCATACATGTACTGACTTTTAGAGCAGCATACAGCTAAGAGAAAGATAAGCTGTCTGATAAGCTTATAATAGATAACATGTATAAGTGCTTGATGAATACCAGATATCTGTGTGCCTGTTTGAAAAAGATGTCATGCAAATTTGAGCCTTAAGCAAGGGCTAGGCAAGACTTTGCGCAAGGGTTTAACTGGGTGGCCAGCAGTAATAATTAAGAATATTCTGGTTTTTTCTTTCTTTTTTTTAAATTTTTTTTTTAATATTTTATTGCCTCTCTTGTATCATTACATAAAGCAAAACTGTAGTATAGAATATCAAAATAGTCTATACACAACATGAATATGTTTTCCAGTACTGTAACAATAAGTTCTATATTTTAATATAGATTTTTAAAAATAATTTTTTTTATTTATTTTTTTTTTTGTTTACCCATTACAATATATGTACACAGCTTTCAGTTGTAGAGAATAATACTAGTTCTTCTTAAAAGTCATGAAATACCATTTAAATTTCTTGTTTTGCGAACTCTAGCATAATACTACATTATTATTGAGTCTACATTTAACTGAATATTCATTAATTAAAATAGCTGTACAAGTTGCCAAAGAGCTTATCAAAGGTCTCTAGATTTTCATTTAGCATATAACTCATTCTCAAAATTTCTAACCTTTCTTTTACTAGAAAATAAAAGTTGGAAAAGGTTATTCGCTGATTGTTAGAATGACTTTTATTAATGTACCATTTTCCTAACAATATAATGTAGTTAAATACAAACTCCATACACCCATCAGTGGGGAAAGCAGCACAAAGACCAAAAATTATGTCACACACCGTGAGAGAGAGCTTAATCAAATTTATCTTATAAAGCCCTGTGCTAACTTCTTTCCAGAAATTGATTGTTACATTATGTTTGTTATCATAATTTCGTTTTTTTAATTCAGGAAATATTTTGAATTTTTTTCCCCTTCTTCGGCAAAGCGTACTTTTGATCTTAATATTGCGCCACTAGTTTTTTCTAATTGGATGGTCTCCCATTCTTTTTTCCAATTCTCATATTCTGTAAACATGGTTTGGTTGTTGGTTAGGTAACAGTTCTCTTCTAATTGTAATAGCTTCTTCCAGATTTCTTTTTCTCTCTTATTTCTGTCTTTTGCTTTATAACCAGAGTAAATCATAGCTGTTGTCCTACTTTTACATTTAATAAAATCCCAAAGCATTCTTTTATTATTAAATTGGTTATTAGATAAAGCTTCAGCAATGATTTCTTTAACTATCTTTATATAATCCTTGTCCTTTAATAAACTATTATTAAATTTCCAGAAACCTTTACCTCTTTTCTGGCCTTCTAATAATTTTATATTGAGGTTAATTAGGCTGTGGTCTGTTCCAAAACCTGGTTTAATTGTTGTATTGTCTATTTCAGACTCTAAAGAGACTGATATTAAAAATAATCCAACCTACTTTGAACTATTCCTCCACGACCTTTACCTCTCCATCTGAATTGGCGTTTGTCTTGATTTCTCAACCTCCATATGTCAATTAATGAAAATTCTTCCATAAACTGTATAAGATTATCTTTATACGATGATGTCTGAGGACTTACCCCTCCTCTTTTATCGAGCTCACAATCTAAATAGGTGTTAAAATCACCGCCGATTATCAATGGTTTATCATTTTTAAATTTTCTAAAAGTTCATTTTGTAGAGTTATATTATCCTTAGTTGGTGCATAAATGTTTACTACAATTACTTCTCTATTGCACATTTCAGTATGTGCTAGTAATATTCTACCTTCTTTGTCAGTTTCAATGGCTTTAATTGGTAGTTGTTCATTCATATATTTAGGAATTAATAGAGCAACACCCCTACCACTGCTAGACCAATGTGAGAAATAAATTTTCCCTTCATATTCTTTTTCCCATGATTCTTCAACTGAATCATCTGAATGCGTTTCTTGTAGCATTATTAAGCCTCTTTTTTGATCATTTAGCCATTTGAAGAGTGTATTTCTTTTTTGTTTACTTCGCAATCCTCTACAATTAAGGCAGCATATATCTAAATTGGTCTTCATGAGTATAACCTATGAAATATATGTTTTAATAATATCCGAACTCCCGTCACAGTATAATTTTTCCAGACTGTATTTTTACACATGTTGTGATATAATAATTTGCTATATATAACAGATACAAGGCAAAAACAAATAATTGAATATACTTTCATAACTATGTAAGTCCAAAAAGTATATGCACCACTGTTCCTTTTCAAAAGAGAAACTTGAATCAGTAAAAAAAGAATGCTGTTTAGCACTTTGTCAAGTGTATCAATTTAACTAATACATGGGCCAACCTTAACTACATGTATTTAGTTTACACAGTTTACTTTTAAAGCAAATTGATCAAATAAGTATTTCTTATTCTCTATTCACTACTTGCTTGTTTACTGTAAAGATTTGAAAATACATAGCTATCATATTACTTCCCATTCTACAGCTTATGCTGCTCAGACAGAGGCAAAACCATAAGGCTAATCATAGGATGTAAATAAAAGTTTGCAGTACCTTATTAGTGGCAAATTCTTTGCAAATATATAAGAATGTGGTACTTGCAAAGACATAACTTCTTGCTAATCTGTGAGCTGCTAAGTCATATATTTTACTCTGGTATAAGTGACTACAGTTTTACTGAATCTCTACTATTTGGCTACTTGAATGTACCTAACTGCAAAGTATATTCATTTGACAGACACACGTAACAGTCTAATCTTGAAAACCTCTGTCTTTGTCAGTATACTCAGACTTCCCCAAGTAAAATTTTTTAACTTCCAATTTTCACCGCAATTTTTATAGCATTTTCACTATTTACTTATTTTATAGAACCAATATACATCAATTAAATTTACACAGCTATTTACCAGTCACCAATAGGATTGTACTATATTTAATGACAACCAAATACTTCCAACAAGAGAGCGGTTAGTATTTAGAAAAATACTTTGCCATAAACCTTCTTATTACATTCAATTACTAATTATTTACTGTTGACTCACTGTATAAATGACATACATGACAAGCAATCCTGTGACATAAATATTTGCATCAATTCATATCCTTATGTACAAAACCGCAAATGCAATTGATCACTTACTTCATTGCCATTTTAAAACTATTTTTCTAGGAGAAACAAAAAAAAGCTGGTTTCGTGGAATGGTGAATTAAAACAAGGAATTGAAAATATTCTGTTTGCTATATTCTATATATTCTTTTATAGGGCTTAATCTCTGCCTAAGGCAGAATGTAGTGCACAAAACCAGAAATTTAGTAGTCATTATTCCGTGGCAATAACAGGAAGAGGCAACGGGTTAATTTTAAGCTATAGGGGAAAGCCTTACTGAAGAGATAACATGTTCAGACAAGGGAGGAAGCAGAACGCACATCAACCTGTAAAACTATGATCAAAGTGTTTACTGGATGTATTACAGAGTAAGGCCTAAAACAAATTCCCCTAAAACAATCCATTATTTACTCATATTTACCGCTGTTGCCATTATTTCTCACTCTATATCTTTCTCAAAACAGTTTCACGTGACAGGTTCATTGACAACGTAAACAAACCTCCTTTTTGGTAACCTTTTTCTTACACATGCACGTATTGATCTACACTATAGCCTGGAGAAGACTTTATAATGGATACAGAGAGGTGGGACACAAGTTAATGAAACAAAAAACCTGCAGCAAATCTTCCTTCTGAGCGATACAAAGATTAAAAGCCTTTCTCCACTTTACAAAAGGCAATCTCACCTTGAGATAATTAGTTTATAGAATAATAATCCACAACATACTTATGATCACCCTAAATGGGAATATATTTAGTAATAATGTTCATTTGTGTGGGAAATCCATGAACCGGGTCAAAGGTTAAAGTAGTCACTTAAAACATTTTCTGTCGTATACATAGAACTGAAGCTTGCCAACTATGCAGTTTCTAAATATGTATAATACGTATTCGGAATTCCAAATACCCTATTCAGAATTCCAAATACATATTTGGAATTCCAAATGCATATTTGGAATTCAAAATATGCGATTCTTATCACCAAATGACAGAAAAAGTTGTCTTATTCTAATAGCACTTTTTATAGCGCCTAATATCTGTCAAAAGACAGACTCAAGGCGCTTCACACCATAAAACATTGTTCAATAGTCATAAGCGAGAGACATTGCAGGGGTCAGCACCGTGAAGAGACAAGGAGCAGAATGTAGAAATTAGGGTGGATATGCTTTTCCAAAGAGGTAAGACTTCAGCCTTGACCTGAAGAAAGCAAGTAAATTTGCAGAGCAGACCACGTCAGAGAGGTCGTTTCAAATCATAGGTGTATCTTTCACAAAACTGAGGCCGAAATGCTTTTGAGACTTGAAAACTGAAGCAGAGTGGGGAAACTCAAGAAACATACCATCAGATTGACTTCGACGAGTGTTATATGCACTATGTCTGGGTATTAGAAAGGGTTTAAATTAATTGGGGTTACCCCTGTGTAGAACCTTATATACAAGCATGGCAGTCTTAAAGATAGAACGGTACTTAATCAATAACCAATGTAGTGCTTTTGTAACAGGAGAGATGTGTGAATACTTGTTGGTGTTGGCTACAAATCTGACAAGACTGTTCTGAACACACTGAAGTTTGAGCAGATCCAGAGCAGAGAGACCTCTGAACAGAGAGTTACAGTAATCAAGATGACTTCTGACCAGTGCATTGGCAGCCATTAGGGCAGCGTATTGTGTCAGATGTCCTCAGAGTCACTTAAGATTCCTGACATGAGCAAAACAAGCTTTGCACACCTTCATGACATTGCAAGAGAAAGAGATATCAGAATCAAACCAGACACCAATGTTCCTAACAGCATCAACTGGTAAAATCAGATTACCAAGTATATTGACTGGGAAGGAGTAATTAAGTTTTTCATGCTGAGACCTTGAGCCAAACACAATGAATTCGGTCTTATCAAGATTTAACTTTAGCTTATTTTTGTAGAGAGCCATCTCTTAACATCATTTAATTCTAATTCTAATAGCACTTTTATAGCGCTTAATCTCTGTTGAAAGACAGACTCTAAGCTGCATCACACAAAAACATTGTTCAAAATTCATAAACCAGAGACATTGCAGGGTCAGCACAGCAGAGAAAGATGGAGGAGATTGGAAATTTAGGGTGGGTATGCTGTTCCAAAGAGGTATGACTTCAACTTTGACCTGAAAGAGGCAAGTGAGTTTGCAGAGCAGACCACATCAGGAAGGTCATTCCAAATCATAGGTGCATCATACACAAAACTGAGTCCAAAATGCTTTTGAGACTTGAAAACTGAAGCAAAGTGGGGAACCTCAAGAAATATGCTATCAGATTGAGTTTGACGAGTGTTATATGCACCATGTCTGGGTATCAGGAAGGGCTCAAAGTATTTGGGTTACCACTGTGTAGGAACTTATATGCAAGCACCGCAGTCTTAAAGATAGAACGGTACTTAATCGGCAACCAATTTAGTGCTTTTCTAACTGGAGTGATGTGTGAATACTTGGTGGTGTTGGCAACAATTCTGGCAAGACTGTTCTGAACACATTGAAGTTTGAGCAGATACAGAGCTGAGAGACCTCTGAACAGAGAGTTACAGTAATCAAAACAACTTCTGACCAGAGCATTGGCAGCCATAAGGGCAGCTTCATGTGTCAGATGTCCTCGGAGTCGCTTAAGATCCCGGACATGAGCAAAACAAGCCTCACAGACCTTCATAACATGGCAAGAGAATGAGAAAAATCTGAATCAAACCAGACACCAAAGTTCCTAACTACATCTGTTGGTGATATAAGATTACCGAGTATGTTGACTGGGAAGGAGTGATTAAGTTTTTCATGCTGAGACTTTGAGCCAAACACAATGAATTCAGTCTTAAAAGGATTTAGCTTGAGCTTATTTGTAGAGAGCCATCTCTTAACGTCTTCAAGGCAGTGTGACAGCTTATCAAGGGCCAAGGCAACATTTTTATGTGTGAGATGCACATACAATTGTGTGTCATCAGCGTAGAACTGTAAACTAATACCAGGATGATTCTATATGACTTTACTCAGGGGAGTAGTATAGAGTGAAAAAAGGATTGGCCCCAAGACAGAGCCTTGAGGCATACCAGACAATAACTTTTTGTCCTGTGTTATACAGGCCACAGTGGTCTGGTGAATAACACACTTGTCTAGGAAGTCAGAGGATGTGGGTTCAAACCCAAGTACAGGCAAAAAGGTACATCAATTTTAGGATCAATTTTCAACCCAACATCACCAAGACTTTTTGTCTAAAACATAACTACTTTTTGTTGTTGAAAACCTAAACAAAATTTAGAGTTAATCATTCTTGTGAAACATGACTACATTTTCTTGTCAGAAATCTAACTTAGAAATAGTGTTGAAAATATGTCAGGATCAATTTTCAATGCTAAATTACCAGTATTCCATGTCTAAAATATGACTACTTTTTTATGTCAGCAAACTAACTTAGATTTAGTGTTGAAAAATAGTCTATCAATATCAGCATTCGGTGTTCGGTAGGACCGTAACGGATGCGCATTTTAACAATATAAAAAATTGATGGAAAATATCAAATAATCTGGGCTTTTAGTCGTACTTTTTCTTATTATTACTGCTTTCCATTACATACCTTCAGTTATTTATCCTTTTTATGTTGTTCTGAAGGGTTTTAACTGTACAATAGTTTTGCTAGTTGATATTGCGGGTATTATCGCCCACTACCGGGAGTTACTCGGTGTTGTTTGGTTGTGTCTTTTTGGTTGTGGTTTGTATTTTATTGTCCTTTAATGTTTTGCAGTGAATTTTTGCATGTTCATGTTGACTGTGGTTTGTGATTCCTTATGATGCGGATTGTTAGACTCCTTCTTTGTATTGTTGGCCTCTTTGTACATTGCCATAAGAGTCAAAACAGAATTCAGACTAGGTGCGATGTCAGCCTGCATGGATGTCAATTTGATGGACCTACTGCCAAATCCATTTTGTCCATTTATGTCAGGACACATAGAGTCACTTTTTGTGAAAAGGTGTCTTTCAGGCAGCTTGCTCTGGTTCTACTGTCAGGTGATGTCGCTCTAAATCCTGGGCCACTGAAGCTTGGGTTTGCTAACTGCCGGTCCATTAGGAATAAAGGTCTAATTCTCTGTGATGAAATCCAAACTGGAAATTTTGATGTTTTTGGTCTCACCGAGACCCATATTAAAACTCTAGACACACCCTCATTTCTAAATGAGTTAACGCCTGAAGATTTTTCCCTTGTTCACACCAACAGAGAAAACAAACGTGGTGGCGGTGTTGGCTTTTGTATTAAATCTGCTCTTGATTTTAAAACCATTCATTCCCCTGAGTTCTCGTCCCATGAAAATCACACTGTCTGTCTCACTCTCGATGGGCGTCGCTTGTTTCTTGGGGTCATTTACCAGCCCCCTGCCTCATCTGTAGTAAAATTTTTTGAAGATTTTCTGTCATATGTGGGTTTTTTGTCTTCCTTATCCTCCTCCTTTGTCATTTGTGGTGATTTTAATCTTCATGTCGACATTATATCTCCAATAGTCTCTGAATTTAAATCAGTCATTAATTCTTGCTGTCTGTCCCAACACATTGATTTTCCAACTCACCTTCATGGTCATACCTTAGATTTGTTGATGGCTCCATCCGAGTTCTCTGCAATTTCTGATGTGAAAGGTTCAGGCTTCATTAGTGATCACAAAATTATCTCTTGTGTGGTTGACTTTCCATCTTTGGATACACCAATTCAGAAAATTGTTACCTTCCGTCAGTATCATAAATGGAATATTGATAAATTCAGAAGTGACCTCCTGCCTATTCACCATCTGATGACATAGATTTATTGCATGAACAGTACATGTCTGGTTTGTCTGGCCTTCTAGATATTCATGCACCAGTGCAGACTTAACAGCTCATCAAACCAGCCCCAAACTGGATAACCGATGAGTATAGAACTGCCAAGTGCATGAGAAGGCAGTATGAACGCGCCGCGACAAATCCTCTAGAAATCGTTCCCGTCTTCGATGGCAGATAAACAGATGTAACCACATTCTAAATAGAAACAAGGGGTGTTTCTACCGTGATCTAGTTAGTGAAAATTGCGGTGGTAGTAAGAGGCAAGTAATGGCATGCACTAAATAGAACATTGAGTCGGTCAAATTCTACTGTCCTCCCATCCTTTGATGATGAAAAATCTTTAGCAAACAGATTTGGTTCGTTTTTCATTGATAAAATTAAAAAGATTCGAGACACCTAAATACACCAGATCCCAGGTTCTTCACCCAGACAAGGAGCTGCCGACTTTCAGTTCCTTTCAAGTTGTCACTGATACTGAAGTCCTTAAGTTCATCAAGGAATCCATCAAAAACTTGCTCCCTTGATCCATGCCCCACTCACATTGTGAAACAATGTATTGACATTCTTCTCCCTTCATTGACTAAACTGGTTAACTTGTCCCTCAAAAATGGCATTTTCCCTAATTCTTTCAAACAGGCTATTGTCACACCCCTCCTCAAAAAGTCCACCCTTTCAAAAGAGCACTTCAAGAGCTATCGACTGGTGTCCGGTCTTAGCTTCTTGTCAAAATTGGTCGAGCGAATTGTGGCTGCCCAAATTAGATCTTGCATGGATTCTCATGATCTTGGTAACACTTTCCAGTCCGCCTATAAGTTGGGGCACTCAACAGAAACTGCCTTGTTGTGCATCAAAAATGAGATTCACTTATCTCTGTCCAAGGGCATGCCTACAGCACTAGTGCTACTTGACCTGTCCGCGGCTTTTGACACTATCGATCATGACACACTCCTATCCTGTTTGTCGTCTAGATTTGGTTTTGCTGGATCGGCACTAAAATGGTTTAGATCCTACCTCCAGGATTGTTTTCAGTCAGTCAAGATTGGTTCCAGTCTTTTGAATCTGTTCAAATTGAAGTTTGGAGTCCCCCAAGGTTCTGTCTTAGGTCCTCTTCTGTTTTCCCTCTACACAACACCTCTTGGTCCAGTCATCAGAAAATATACCGGAGTCCGTTACCACTTCTATACGGGCGACACTCAGTTGTTCATTCACTTATCCCCTGATGATAGTCTCAAGTCTTTTGACCGTCTTAAATCGTTTTTGAATGATATTCAGGTCTGGATGTCTGAAAACAAACTCAAGCTAAATCCTGATAAAACCGAATTCATAGTCTTCGGTGCCAAAGACAGACACAAATGGCTCAGTGACTCATTTCCTGGGTAATTGTCTCTCTCCCGCAGATGTTGTACGCAATCTGGGTGTTCTGTTTGATGCAAAGTTTTGTTTCACCAATCACGTAAATTCTGTTATCAAATCCTGTTTTATTAGCCTCAGGGACCTTCATCGCATCAGGAGGTTTCTTTCTGTGGATACATCAGTGGTGATTGCAAATGCTCTGGTCAGTAGTCGTTTGGATTATTGCAATTCTCTTTTTCGCAGTTTGTCATCCCGAAATGCTACAAGGCTCCAATATGTTCAAAATGCGATTGCACGGTTTGTCACTGGTGCTTCAAAGTACACTCACATTACATCCACCCTTAGGACACTTCATTGGCTACCCATTAGACAACGTATTATCTTCAAAACCCTAGTTTTGGTTTATAAGTACCTCACCACTGGCCAGCCTAAGTATTTTGCACCATATCTCCCCTTGTACAAATCTGCCATGAATACAAGACGTTCCAATCCCAAAAATTTGTTCCTTCAGGTTCCCTCTTACTGTGCTTCCATCCATAAATCAAAGGTCCATATTAACAATAGTTTCTCATATGGTGCCCCTAAGTTATGGAATGATCTTCCATATGATATACGCAGTGCTCCAAATCTCTCCAGTTTCAAAAGCCAACTCAAAACCTACCTATTTCAGAAATCATTCCCACCATAGCTTCTTACTACCGAACACCGGACGACCTCTCTGGGAACGACTCGGAACATGTCTAATGTCTTATGACTTATGAATTGGATGGTGTGCCTTAGAATCCGTTGATACGGAGATTAAGCACGTGGAAAACTGATTGATTGATTGAGTGATCAGTATTGATTTTCAACACTAAATCAGCATGTTTTCAAAGGTCTGCGCCTGGTGGGTATGGTGGCCATTTTGTTTTCGAAATTAGACTGAATTGCTATCATACTAGCTTTCCTAGTCATGTATCATTTGTGCAAATTTGATGATGCTAGCAGCAATATTTCAAGATTTAGAGCATCTTAATGATTTTCAAACAGTCGGCTATGGTCGCCATTTTGTTTTTCAAAGTGAGGGAAAAATTTTCACAGGCAAAACATTTGCATGCCAGGATGTCCCATGGGCAGTTTCTACATTCTGAAGCTGTGGGACCTGTAAGAAGGGATATATTAGGACATTTTAGTTTGTTGACCGCATTTGGCTTTAAAGCAAAGGTTAAAGGTCAAACTCAACATTTGGAAAAGTTTCCCAGGCCATGACTTCCAATAAGTTATTTTCACATTCTGAACCCCTAGTAGCAATGATAAGGGAGGTTTTATGCCTTTTTAATAGGATAAACCCATAAACCCACTGTCATTTTAAGTGGTCATCCAAGCCACTATGTATCTGTCGGTACCTGGCTTGAACCCAGGACCTCTGAGTTCCTAGAAAAGTGTGTTACCCGCTAGCTGACAGTGTACTGTATAACACAGGACAACTTTTTCTGCCATTTGGTGGGACCAGTCACATAGTTTGGATTCCAAATATGTATTTGGAATTCCGAATAGTGTATTTGGAATTTCAAATAGCGTATTTGGAATTCCAAATAGGGTATTTGGAATTCTGAATAGGGTATTTCGAAATCTTGAATACGTATTTAGAATTCTGAATAGGGTATTTGTAATTCTGACTATGTATTTGGAATTCCAAACAGGGTATTTGTAATTCCGAAAAGCATATCTGGAATTCCAAATAGGGTATTTGGAATTCCAAATACATATTTGGAATTCCAAATAGCACATTTCAAATTTTGAATTTGGAAGGCGGTTCCAGGCTTTTGTATTTAGACCATGTAGATGGTAAGTTTTCCCAATTCATTCTAACAGTGAATGAAACTGGATCTACCTTGACCCTCTTAAATGGCTGTTCAAAGCCTGTGACCTATACAACTGTGACAGCCTCCACGTTTCCCAATCTCTCTCAGTTTGCTTCCAAACCTCCTGAGGCCGTATTCACAAATTGGATCAAGATCAAGTTGAGCCAAAAATCAGCTTAAGTTTGAAATAAACAGCTATATACTTGAGCTGATTTTTGACTCAACTTGAGCTTGATCCCTTTTGTGAATACCAATCCTGAGTTACAAGCATAATTGTATCTCTTTCGGAGCTCTCTAACAGCTCTCTAATACTCTCTAACAGAAGTAGTTACACTAATTGGAGTAAACCAGGACAAAGCTTTTTATGTCTTCCTCTCTCAAAGTTGCATAACTTATGTTTGGTTGTTATATTTCTGTTAAAACATGAAGGGGGAATCACGATATCATGGGGGGAAACCATACATTAGTGGAAAATATGGGGACAATCAGTGATTTTCTCAAAAGTCTCAGGGACATTATAATAACTTCTGCCCCAGTATCAACTAAAAACCCTGTCCTTGTCTCTAAAATACACAATGGCAAATACACAGATTCAGGATTCTTCAATGGACATTCACGGGCATAATGTCCATTCTCATGGCAACTGTAGAATTCTATGTCTGCTTTGTTCCTGGACCTAGGAGGGTTTTTCTTCTCCAGGCTCTTCAGCATTGACTCGAGCTTGGTTATTTGCTTGTCGACACTAATAAGGATCTCCTCACCAAACTGCTTCAGCTGTTGTTATGTCACATACTAGGCCTCTGGATTATCGACGGCAGTTGTCACTCTTGCCCTTGGAGGTCTTCCAAGATCTTCCCTCAGACTACTGTAAGTTTCCAAGGCAGCACGGGCCTCCTCTAGGGTCTGGGTCTGGGTCCTTCATTCCCACTGCCACAGCTGTGTTCTGATCAGGCAATCCCTTCAGAAAGTGTTGCACCTTGATGGTCTCCCTGGTCCTGTCATTGGCTGTTGGGTAACTCCTCAAGACCAACCTCCTGATGTCAGCCAAGAACTCTGACACCTTTTCCCGAGGCCTGAAGTTTCCTCACTTCTAGCTGTGCCAAATAAGATGTCACAGGACTCCTGTCCTTGAAATGCAGCTCCAGTGCAGCCACCAGCATATCAAACAACTGGAGTGACTCATTTGGGAGAAAACCGAAGGTGTACTCTGCCGCTTCATCACAGAGGCTATTTGTTAGCTGAAACAACTTTTCCTCTTGGCTCAACCCACAAGAAGCACTCAGCGAAATGAATGGCTTTATGAAGACATCCCAGGATGACCTTCCATTGAATAACATCTGACATGGTAGTGGGACATCACTGGATAGCCGAGATGATTCCCCTCTTGAAAATCGTTGGGATCCCCTTGGCACTGGCTTGACAGACGGTGTACCCTGCACAAGTGGAAACACAGGTGGGTAGATGCCTTACTGATGTATGTGATCCTGATATTTGGTGTTTGGCCCTATGACATCATTAAGGCCCATGTGGCTGCATCTGCCTCCTTTGACTTCTCTACTAACTCATCAGACAGCCTGGCATTATCTCGAGTACATCTCTCCAGGTGCTCGTAGTTCTGGGAGAGTTTTCGCTGTAAATTCTGCACCTTTTCTCTTTCCTCTTCTGCAGACGTCTCACACATTCTTGCTCTTTTGAGGATCTGCTCATAATCGCTTTCGGCAGACTCTTCCCTGAGCCTCCCTGGCAACTGCTCTGGCCTATTCAAGAAGAAGCGGTAGTGCCTCCAGCTGTTCTCTGCAGCTTGCCTCATCTTCTGAGGGTTCTGCTGTGTTTAACTTGGAGGTGTCCTTCTTGGTGGTATTTTCTCACTGGTTCAGTTCACTTTCACTTTTCAAAGTTCTGTTTCACAGTTTATTCTAGACACAATTTACTCAAGTTTTTGACACAATTAACCTCTCCTGTAATATGTTGATACAGTTTACAAATAGTTATTTTCTCCAGTAACGTGTACAAGTCCAAATCCCACCACTGCCACCATTTGTTGGGTTTCTCACCATTTGTTGGGTTTCTATTTTTCTGTTTTTGTCCTTTTGTGTGGTGTGTGGCCAAATTTATGTTTAAAGGAATGATTTTCAATAAAACACCAACTTTTTACTAATACACTTTATTGTCTTTATATACAGACTATGTACAATTTTTCACAATAAGAACAACTATGTACACTGAAGCCTCTCACTTCACTCAATTTATTTATTTATTGGTTTTTTTTTACATCGCTTTCAACACAGTACAGGTCATATCACGAAGGGTAGTTGGAAGGGCAGAGGAAACCAGTACATACAGTTCGTTAGGATTCTGTACTGCAAACTGCCGACCAACGGCAAGTAACTACCAGCTTTCCCACTTGAGGCCATGCTGGGAATCGAACCCTGGCCTCAGAGGTGGGAGGCAAGAGTGATACCACTCTGACACTGTGGCCCCTCTCACTTCACTCAAGACTCTAACCCTAGAGTCTCTCTAACACAACTCAAGATGTTACTACCAAACACGACAAACTCAACTGGTTGTGTGCTTCTCCTTTTATACTGTTTTCTGCACCCAAGCCGACATCCCATCAATCACTAGCCTTCAAAACTGTGACATAACATAAAGCCCATAAACTGTGGGTCCCTGCAAACTGCGGATGCCCGCAAACTACGGGTGCCTGCAATAGCCCGCAAAACTCTGGGAGGCCCGCAAATAGCCCGCAAACTGCAGGGGCCCGCAAATGCCCGCAAACTTGTGAGGAGCTCACGAATCCCATATACAGAACAGTTTACCTGGCCCACTTAAACATAACCTAAAGAATACACAGTACAGGTATATCATGTATATGCTACAAAATAAAACATGAAGGAAAATGTGCAATTTAAAACCATAACAATATCTATATTTTTCTCTATATGTCATTCGGGAAGTTTTCCCATTTTACAGCAGGACATGAATATATCAGAAATAAATACATTAGACAAGTACCTAACATGACTACTATATTGTTGATCAATCATTTTTTTGTTGAAAGCATTGATCAATTTAATGTTGAAGTCTGAATTTGAAACTTAATAACACGTCCAGTATTTTGTTTCATATTAAAGTTTCACCCGTCTTTTTATATAATTTTGTTTGTGTGTCCCCCTATTTAGGGCAAATACAGTGTATATGTGATGGATAATGCGGAAGCTCTAGGCTATTTTATATTAGATCATTGATTCCATTTCATCATGGAATTCATATAAACACACAGGTGGTCAAAAGAATAAAAGGAATTTAAAGGATTTTATATTTCATAAGTCATAAAGGTATTAAAATAAATAAAAGACATCTTGAAAGTTATTAATATTTTAGAATATCGGAAGTAAAAACCATTACTTATAGATTGTATTAGGGAGGAAAAAACTTTAATTAGAATAGTTTTTAATTGTTTAGTTAGTCCCATGTTTTATATATGAAATGGTTAGTCAGTTTGTATAAATCATGATACAGAGGCGAAAATCACCATATCTGAAAGTGTTTATATAAAGATCCACACATTACAATATACAATCGTACCCTGCTTTGCTCAATGTGCTCAACAAATTTTTAAAAGGTTAAAATGCTCAATGTGCTCAATAAATTTTTAAAAGGTTAAAATAACCAATAAACAGAAAGCTTTGTATAAAACACCAAACAAACGTTTTTGCCTTCATCCTTAATTTGAGGCTATTTTTGTGATTGAATCGCTGATACATCCGCGCATACATAGTTTATTTCTACAATAAATAAGCAAATACATCTTAAGCTCATAGTCAAATTAAGTCAAATTGTGAAACATTTGTGTTGTGTAAATAGTTCAGCAAAAAAAACCCAAAAAAACCAGATGTTAACCAAGAGTCAGTACATTGTAATAAAGCAATGTGTGTTGTTTTACACCGTAGTTAAAACTGTTCTGAGTTACCAGTAATTAGATTTAATATTTTGCGCTGCTAATCATACAAGAAATGCAAAATCTTTCATTGTAAGTTTTATTTGTATAATAGGGTTACACAAGTGTAAAGCATAATATTTAGATATTAGTTTGGCAAAATATGTGGTCACGTGATATTTTGAGGTGTAAGAAACGGTATTTCCCACAATTCCCTCCAATCACATAACTCTCCTTATACAGTTCTTACTTTCTAGTCACATGGTTTACAGCTTTTCTTATGTAGGTAAGTCACATGACCATCTACAAGCCCTTATTAGGCGAGGTGTTGCTCACATGATCAAACAGTGTATAAGAAATTACTAAATTCTCCAATCATATGACTTCTTTCTTTGGTCATTTTACTGAGTTATGTGAACATGTAACCATTAGTTCCTGTAACATTCCAGATAGAGGAATGTTTGTGACTCAGGGCTTGCATTCCATAATTTGTTATAAAAAGAGCCAGTTTGGCCAGTTTTAGTGAGATCATAAGGAGACCATGAGGTTATGTTGAGGTAACTAAGGCACCATCACCATCAGAATTTATCAACTTTTGTGTAATAACTTTGAAATAAAAGCTTAAACACAAACAGTTTTTTTACGAAATACACCAATTGTCAATTAGAAACCCAGGACAAGAAGAAAACAACTTACAGAAGGCAACAACTGACAACCAAAGCTACCACCAAACCTCTACTTGACAATTGAGTCTTTATTTCTTAATGTGATTTAAACTATATATTGTTAAGCTGTTCATCATAATACTTTCTAGCAGAAGTAGTTACACTAACTGGAGTATCATGTAAAAATTTTTTGAGTTTTCACTTTATTTACTACTCAACCATAATTTTGTTAAAATAGGAAGTGGGGAAATCACGGTATCATAGGGAGAAAACCATACATTAGTGTAAGGAAAGGGGGACAATCAGTGGGGGGGATTCAGTTGACAGTTTCAGTTATAACACCAACATACCATGTTGATTATACGATCTCATATAATAGAGTTAATAACTTGTATATTCAACTTATGTTCTCATATATACGACTTAGTATCTCATATGTTTGGCATAGTATCTTGCATATTTAACTAAGTATCTCTTATACTATACTGGACTTCACATTAGGTATCATGTGTAAATTATTGTATAAACGAGATGAAAACTCATATACATATATGAGTTACTAAGTGGTAAAAATGAGACACTAAGTTGTACACACAACTTATTTACTCTTATATACGACTTAGTAATTTGTATGTATGACTTAATAACTCGCATCTTTGATTTAGTATAGGTAGCATATTGTAGTATATTCCACTTCATAACTGATATATCTATATATACATACATATATAACTTACTTATTCATACATATGCGACTTACCAAGTCATAGCAGTTACCAAGTTGTGTATATGAGGTACCAAGTCGGATATAAGTCAAGTAATATATTTAGTCAAACAATATTTTTGGCACAAAATGGTATTGGGTTTTATTTACTTATTTATTTATTTATTTTTTTTTGGGGGGAGGGGAGGGGGGGTAGAAACAAATTTAGAAATTTTAGTGTTAATGAGTATATTTTTTCGCAATATGAACTACATAGGCTTCCGCACACAGCTGTCTGTAAAATGTTGACTGATTTGATGTTTATTTCTCATCTCTGTGTTAATCAGACTCCCAAAAATGGCAAGCTTGAGGGCCTGTCCCAGTAGAGTTTTTACATTGTAACTATTCCTACCCAGGGTAGTACACTGACCTATATGTGAATTACCAATGAAATCATTTAAGAGGTATGTGGGTGGAGCTTGAAGTAACCATCAAGGGTAGTATGGGTGGTCAATGGTGTACAAGGGGTGTTTAAGCTCATTAAGGAAGAAAATTTTAATATGAAACCATTATGTTGGAGGGATGAAGGACTTAGTACACATTTCCCAAACAACAGGGCCAAATATGACTATGGAAATGATTCACACAAAGGCACATGTATGAAGAGTATTGTACACCTTTTGGTCTTGGGTAGTCTTGTTCCAGGCTCTAAGATATTTTTACATTTTATATATTTTTTTCTATATTTTTTTATATTTTCCAACAGCAAGTATCCATGATATTCAAAGAGCATATTGAGTACTGGAACTAAGTGTGACTGAAAGAAACAATCTGATCTGTAGAAAATATGATTAACTTTCAAAGGGCATTACTTCTTACATTTTACATAACATTCTACTGAGTTCTAACCAGAGCCTATTAACTAAGGGGGCCACAGTAGCAGAGTGGTAACACTCTCGCCTCCCACCTCTGAGATCAGGGTTCTGTTCCCAGCCCGACCTCAAGTGGGAAAGCTGGTACATGGGTGACATCAATTTGGGGCAGTTTTATTCTGTTTTTACCATTTTTTGCCACTTTTCAACATAAAAGTACAGTTTCATACTTATTAATAAACAGAACACCACCAATATTTCATTGTGTGGTAATCATTTTGTCTTTTTCTATGTTTGTACAAGCCAAAATTAGACAAAAACTGAATGTTGCACCCAAAACAAAGGGTCATTGATTTGGGACGCTTCTGGGACACCCCCGAAATTACAATCCACTGAATTAAGACATGCACTTTCATTGGCCCTAAATTTTTGTAAATAGTAAACAGACATCAGTTACTTAACTTTTGTCATGTATGAGCTGTAGGAGTTGTACAAAAGCCAGAACAGACATTTATTATAAAACTACTTTATGGGAGACAAAAATTTTGGCCATCATATTAGCACAGTATGGTATAGTCAACTAGAGAAGCAACAGCCTTGTTTACAATAACTACAAAGCACTCGAAATTGATTTTATGTGTCCAGAGAGAAGATATGATACCAATGTTTTGTGGTCATTAATTTGGACTAACCTCATACTTTGATGATAACACAAGGACATTTTCCATGTGGTGGATATGGGGAATGTGTATAATTTTCTTTTATATAAAATGTCACATATAAATGCTAAAGGTACAGTACCAGTGGATAAAATCATATTTATAAATGAGGTAATACTTCTAAAATTCATTTTTGTGCCGTCAAGTCAAACAAACAGTTTGTTATCCCTAAAGGGAAAAAGTGTCCCAAATTGATGACCGTCCCAAATTAATGCCGCCCGTGTAGTTGTTTGCCATTGGTCGGCAGTTTAGAGTACAGAACCTTGACCAAGTGTATGTACTGATTTCCACTGCCCTCCCAACTACCCATCGAGATATAACCTGTATAGTGTTGAAAGCAATGCAAAACCCCAAATAAATAAATATTAACTAAGGTCCAAGATCAAATACCAAAATTTCTGATTCATTTAAAAGCCAGCACAGTATTTGTACAGACTTACAGTATATCAGGGGCCATGGTGGCAGAGTGGTAACACTGTCGCCTCCCACCTCTGAGGCCAGGGTTCGATCCCCGTATGGCCTCAAGTGGGAAAGCTGGTAGTTGCTTGCCGTTGGTCAGCAGTTTACAGTACAGAACCCTAACGAACTGTATGTACTGGTTCCCTCTGCCCTTCCAACTACCCGTCGTGATATGACCTGTACAATGTTGCAAGCAACGTAAAACCCCAAATAAATAAACAAGCATTCTGACGCATGCATTTATCTCCCGCCGTATAAATTAGATGTACTAAAGATAGTGGAATATACATTTTCTTGTGAGATGGAGGCACATGTAGAAGTGACAACAAGTTTAATGTTTGATTGCAATACTTTTAAAGATAAAAGGCATTTACTCACTTTAGTAGCTATTACTCTGCCATCCAAAGAGCTACAGTTCTGCAACATTATTATGCAGTAGATCAACCCAAAGTAGGTAAGGATGTATTTAGAAGAAATTGCCTATCTGTAACACTTGTAGAGATAAAAGATATTTACTTATTTTAGTGGCTATTACTCTGCCATCCAAAGAGCTACAGTTCTGCAACTTCACTATGTGGTAGATCACCCAAAAGTTGGTGAATGACTTATTTAGAAGAAATTGCCTACCTGTAATACTTTTAGAGATAAAAGACATTTACTCATTTTAGTAGCTATTACTCAGTTATCCAAAGAGCTACAGTTTTGCAACTTCACTATGTGGTAGATCACCCAAAAGTATGTGAATGACTTATTTAGAAGAAATTGCCCACCTATAATACTTTTAGAGATAAAAGACATTTACTCATTTTAGTAGCTCTTGCTCAGCTATCTACTCACTTAGCTATTGACCTACATCTGCAAAAGCAACAAAAATATAAAGGACACAGGAAAGTAAGCTTTTGAAAAACTAGATGAATAACAAATGAAAAGATTTGCCTAACTTTGGTACTTGTGAAGGTATTTGACATTTATTTCCATCATAATTTTGCTACAAATAAGAAAATAGCTATTGCTCACTTATGACATGCAAGGAAAAAGTAGCTGAACAAATTATTTTAGGAAAATCCTGTAACTGCACTAGTTTTTGAGTTACAATGGATTTACTCAACAGTCACAATTTCAAAGTAGCTATTACTCAGCTGTCCAGTGTGCAACAGGTTTGCAGCTTTACTATCTGATAGCTCATCAAAAACTAGATGAATAACATATTTGAAAATATTTCCCTAACTTGAATACTTTTGAAGATATCTGAAATTTACTTATGTTGTTATTTTGCTACAAATAAGAAAATAGCTATTACTCACTTATGGCATGCAACAGAACCCCAAACTATATGCCATCTTATAGTTAAGGAAAAAGTAGCTGAATAACATATTTTAGAAAAATACTCTAACTGCAATAGTTTTGGAGTTACAATGGATTTACTCAACAGTCACAATTTCAAAGTAGTTATTACTCAGCTATCCAATGTGCAACAGGTCTGAAACTTTACTATGTGATAGCTTATCAAAAAGTAGATGAACAACATATTTGAAAAGAATTCCCTAACTTTAATACTTTTGAAGATATTTGACATTTACTATGTGATAGCTTATAAAAAACTAGATGAATAACATATTTGAAAAGAATTCCCTAATTTAATACTTTTGAAGATAATTGAAATTTACTTATGTCGTTATTTTGCTTCAAATAAGGAAATAGCTATTACTCACTTATGGCATGCAATAGAATCCCAAACTGTATGCCATCTTATAGTTAAGGACAAAGTAGCTGAATAACATATTTTAGGAAAATACTGTAACTGCAATAGTTTTGGAGTTACAATGGATTTACTCAACAGTCACAATTTCAAAGTAGCTATTACTCAGCTATCCAATGTGCAACAGGTCTTAAACTTTACTATGTGATAGCTTACCAAAAACTAGATGAATAGCATATTTGAAAAGAATTCCCTAACTTTAATACTTTTGAAGATATTTGACATTTACTGATGTCATTATTTTGCTACAAATAAGAAAATAGCTATTACTCACTTATGGCATGCATTAGAACCCCAAACTATATGCCATCTTATAGTTAAGGACAAAGTAGCTGAACAACATATTTTAGGAAAATACTCTAACTGCACTAGTTTTGGAGTTACAATGGATTTACTCAACTGTAGAATTTCAAAGTAGCTATTACTCAGCTATCCAATGTGCAACAGATCTGAAACTTTACTATGTGATAGCTTATCAAAAAGTAGATGAACAACATATTTGAAAAGAATTCCCTAACTTTAATACTTTTGAAGATATTTGACATTTACTTTTGTCATTAAATAAGAAAATAGCTATTACTCACTTATGGCATGCAATGGGACCCCAAACTATGTACCATGTTATAGCTAAGGACAAAGTAGCTAAACAACATATTTGAAGAAAAAGTTGTAACTGCAATAGTTTTTGAGTTATGAGCCCTTTACTCCAAGTAGCTAAGATTGCTATTACTCACTTATCTTTAGGCCTAAGTCCATAAAACCCAAAAAATTATCGAGGGCGCGAAAATTCATTGAGACAATTAATTTACAAAAAATCTGTAGCTGTAGTAGTTTTGGAGAAATCTGCGTGACTAACTAACGCACGCACACACACACAGGCATCATTTCATAATCTCCCTCCCGGGCTAAAGCCCGGCGGGAGATAATAAATACAGTATATCATGTCTTGAGCCAGGGGCTCTGGTACACAGCCCATGGTCAAGGCTAGATGTATTGGTACACTGAATTCATAATATGATACACCAGATTGCAGGGTCAGTGTTTTAAAATATCCCTTGCGCAACTGTGAAGTTTGAAAAGATATTATTTATAACATGTCTACCAGAATTCCTTTCACACAGCCTAAAATAAATGACTCCAGAATTTTAAGGATAATACACATTTCACTGATGTGTAAAATTTATCAAGTAAAATTTATCAAGGTAGAAGCGTGAATCAGTTTATGGGTCTAATTTTGGTGAATTTTTTACTTTGAACCTGAATAACACAAAGAGTATTTCATATATTTTCAATGCTAATACCTCAAATAATAGGTGTGTTATCCCTTCATTACTGTGCCAAATATTAATCCCCTAATATTTATGCAAATATTAAAAATATTACTATTTCTGTTCCTGATTGACCAAAATCCTTGAATCAGTTTTTGGGTCTATTTTGAAGAAAAGGTAAACACTGAATGAATACTTCAACTACAGTCAAACCTGTTCATGCGACCACTCTCAAACAGAGACCACTTGCTAGATGAAACCACTTTTATTCCCCCCAAGGAAATTTAGATGTAAAACATACCCCAAATAAAGACCACTCCTTAGTTGTGACCAGAGACCACTAAAATCATTCCCAAGGAGACAAAAAACCTCTATGCAAGAGACCACTAAATAGAGACTGGAGACTAATGGGCACTGATAATCAATGGATTGGCCATATATGGTGAATCGTCCCCATAATCCATTTCCAGATACATCTTCAATTAAGGCCTCCACCTAACAATAAACAGATTTAAAATACCTGCCTATTTTCTTTGATCATTAAAAACAAGGTGTTACATATATTGGACACTATATTAGTACATTGTATATTACATATATTGGGCACTATATTAGTGCATTGTTTGATTTAAGCTTTATGTTTATACATTGTCATAAAAGATAATTGTGTTGTTGGTTCTTTTTGTGTGTTAACATTTAAAGTAAGGGAGTTATTGATTTTTGTGTTTTAGTGTTTATTGATTTGTTCACAGACTGGGGGAAATCCCCCCCTCAGTGGTTATGTTAGATTTGGGGAAACCCAATTACCAGTAGTTTCTAGAACTTCCTCCTTTGGCCTAGATGGCTCCAGCTTCTTTTGAGTTGGTTCTGTACAATTCCAGAAGGAATCTGTGAATGTATATAAGGAATGTACATCTGACCACAAGTGAACTTTGTATTCGCTTGCTATAAGGAGAGCTATTGTGTTTTGGAATATAATATATACTTATATCACTGTGAACTTTTACTGGAGTGAACTGGATACATCATCTGGACAGATTTATTGTACTTTGGATGTTTTGGATATTGTACATTCATATAACAGAGAGTGAATTTACTGCATTTTGGACATTGTCCACATCTTGGAGCAGACAGTACAGTTGTGTTAACTCTCTAAATATCTCCAGACAGACATTCTGTGTGACTGGATATATAAAGGATAGCAGGACAAGAACCTTTTGTGTTGTTGAGTGTGAGACAGGTCACAAGATATAGATATCCGTGTGTGAGTGAACATTGGACAGATCACAGGACAGACCACAGGACATTGGATAGACCACAGAATATACTACAGGACGGATTACGGAACAGATTGCTGGATACGGCAGATAAACTTAACTCATAATCTCTGTGGTCAGGTCAGCTAGATCTTATTATTGTATTAGTGTGTTTGGTTAAGAGCATACCAGTTGACTGTAATCATTATTGTTGACTATTAAATAAATTTGTTAAGTTTAACTTTTTGCTTTTTCTGTTACAACTTAAAGACAACCGGTAATTGCTACCGTGCTTGCCCGTGACCGTAACAGGAAAATTGGGGGGATTCAACCATTTGATTACAACTATTTGATCAACCGTTCAATTAACATTTTGAAAATCCATTTGATTTAGTAATTGGTTACAGTCAGCAGTGCTCAAAATGGCTAGTGCTAAAGAGTTTGTACAGTCACCATCTATGGAAGTTCTAGAAACTTTTAAAAAGATATGTTAATGCAGATAGCGCAAGAGTTACAGTTAGAGGTAAAAAGGTCAACACGTAAACATGAACTTAAAAGGCTTATTGTTGAACAGTTGGTTGATGAAGATGTTTTACCTGATAGTTGTTTAGAAGTGTATAAGCCTCTACCGATGGAACCTTCTGGGCAATATGAGATCAGGCGATTAGAAATTGAAAGAGAGTTAAGACTTAAAGAGCTTGAAGCTCAACAGTGAAAAGAAGAGCTTGAAGCTCAACAACGAAAAGAAGAGCTTGAAGCTCGACAAAGAAAAGAAGAGCTTGAGGCTCGAAAAGAAGAGCTTGAAGCTCAAAAATATGAAAAAGAACTTGAGCTTAAACATGAAAGAGAAATGAAAGCTTTAGAATTAAATGCTCGTCGAATTGCCCATGAAGAATCCATTGCTACTAAATTTGATCTGGGGAAAAATGTGCGACTGGTACCACCTTTTAATGAGTCCGAGGTTGATAAGTACTTTCAACACTTTGAAAGAGTAGCTCAAAATTTGAAATGGCCTATAGACCAGTGGCCTTTATTGCTGCAAAGTGTTTTGAGGGGAAAGGCCCAGGAGGCATACACGGCTTTGCCAATTTCTGAATGTGTGGACTATAACTCTGTCAAAAATGCTATTTTGAAAGCATATGAGTTGGTACCAGAAGCATATCGTCAAAAATTCAGAAATTATCGTAAACAAGAAAGTCAAACTCATGTTGAATTTGCCCATGAGAAAGAAGTGTACTTTGACAGATGGTGTAATTCTAGGGAAGTAGGTACAGACTTTGAAAAACTTAGGCAAGTTATTTTGATTGAAGAGTTCAAAAGGTGTGTTCGTGATGACATTAAAACCTATCTAGATGAACAGAAAGTTGAAAATTTGGCAAAAGCAGCAACTTATGCTGATGATTATGCGCTAACTCACACATCCACCTTCAACAAGAATAAGTCCTTTGGTCCTGCTAAAAAGTCGTATCCAGAAATAGGAAAGAAATCTGAAAATGTAGCTCCAGAAAAGAGTTCAGATAAGGGTCAAACCTCAAATCAGACTATGAGTAAGGATAGGAAACCCAGATCCTTTGCTCCTGTTTGCCACTATTGTAAGAAACCTGGGCATGCTATGTCTGACTGTTGGCTCTTAAAGAAGAGAAGAGAAAAGGAGGCAACGCCCAACGCCTTTGTGTCTAGCAAGTCTAACTGGCATTCAAATCCCAATAGAGCAGAGTCTAGTATTGGTTTAGACAAGTCTGAGATTATTAGGGAAGAGTTCAAACCTTTTGTGTCTGAGGGTTTTGTATCCTTGGAAAGTAGTTCCAGTCAGGTCCCCATTAAGATATTAAGAGACACTGGAGCTACTCAGTCCTTACTTTTAGAAGGTGTATTGCCATTGAGTGTAAGCACATCTACTGGTGAGAGTGTCATTGCTCAAGGTATTGAAGGAGGCTGTGTGAACGTTCCCTTGCATAAGGTCAAGTTAGTATCAGACTTAGTTACTGGTTCTGTTGTTGTGGGTACCAGGCCCACTTTACCCATTAAAGGGGTATCTTTGTTGTTGGGAAATGATCTTGCAGGTGGAAAGGTAGTTGCTGATCCTAAGGTTACTTCTAAGCCGATCACTTTGGTTAGCACTGAGAAATTAGAAGAGGTTATTCCTGGTATTTTTCCCTCCTGTGCTGTGACTCGAGCTATGGCCAAAAAGGCCCAAGAAGAACGAAAAGATTGTAAACAATCTACAAATGTCTTAGTTGATTTGTCAGATACATTCTTGAACAACTATGACCATGATGTGCAGAATTTTAGTGATACTAATCCCAAGGATAGGGTAGATTCTGAAAAACAAGACCCAATTGACTGCAGAGATGTATCGCTTTCAAAATCAAAATTGATTTCAGAGCAGGAAAATGATCCTGAATTAGCTCCTTTATTCAAGTTGGTCCTACCACCAGTAGAGCTAGATAAGATCCCTGTAGGCTATTATGTCAGAAATGGTGTGCTTATGCGAAAGTGGAGGCCACCAACTGTCCCTGCATCTGAAGAATGGTCAGTAGTACACCAGATTGTTGTGCCAAAAGTGTACCAAAGTGAGATATTAAAATTGGCTCATGAATCTCCAATGGGTGGCCATTTAGGCATCAACAAAACTTACAACAAGATAACCAAACATTTCTATTGGCCTCAAATTCGGCACTGTGTGGCAGAATTTTGCAAGACTTGTCACATTTGTCAAATGGTAGGAAAGCCAAACCAAAAAATTCCTGTAGCTCCTCTCAAACCCATTCCAGCATTTGAGGAACCATTTAGCAAGGTGATAATTGACTGTGTAGGTCCCTTACTAAAAACTAAATCCAGAAACCAATATCTTTTGACCATTATGTGCACCTCAACCAGATTTCCCGAAGCCATACCATTGACCAACATAACAGCTCCCAAAATCTCAAAAGCTCTGGTTAATTTCTTTACTCTAGTTGGCTTACCAAAAGAGATCCAGTCAGATCAAGGGTCAAATTTTATGTCAGGACTATTTCAACAGGTTGTATTTCAGTTAGGTGCCAAACAGATCAAATCTAGTGCTTATCACCCAGAATCCCAAGGTGCACTTGAAAGGTTCCATTCCACTTTGAAGAATATGATTAGGACATATTGTTTAGACAATGAAAAAGATTGGGATGAAGGCATCAGCTTATTATTGTTTGCAGTTAGAGAGTCTGTTCAAGAGTCTTTAGGCTTTAGTCCCTTTGAGTTGGTCTTTGGCCATTTAGTCCGTGGTCCTCTCAAGCTGTTGAAGGAAAATTGGTTATCTGAGAACACCGAGAGCCTAAATCTACTAGATTATGTTTCAAAGTTCAGAAATAAGTTAAAGAAGGCTTGTGAGCTAGCGCAACAAAATTTGAAAAATTCTCAGTCAAAAATGAAGATGCTTTATGATAAGAAATTACAAAATCGTATCTTCAATCCTGGAGGCAAGGCTTCAGTGTCATCACCTGGCCAAATGAATAAACTACAGGCCAGAGAGCTAGGGTCATACCCAGTAGCAAGGAGAGTAGAAACTCTCCAAAAGACCATTAAAAACTGTGATAACAGACATTTCAACCAAATGTATGAAATTACTATGGTAAAGCCATACTTCGAAAGAGGTATAACATAGCTTATGATGGCTATTAATAGAAACACTGTTAAAGATAAGAATTCAGTGTATAAACAGGACTTTGAAAAAGTAACATATGGCGTCCGCATGGATACGCCCTGTCCAGAAGCTGTATTTAAAGTGTAATTTATATACCTGTAATTAGTAAGTTTATAAAGGTTATACATGGTACTAATTTTACTTTTGTATTTAGACAAAAATGTTTTGTAAAATGTTATTACCTGTGTTTGTATACATCATGAAAATCTCTTGTAAAATTTTGTAATCCCTTGGTTTCCAAAATTTTTCTTTAAGGGGGGAGGTGTTACATATATTGGACACTATATTAGTACATTGTATATTACATATATTGGGCACTATATTAGTGCATTGTTTGATTTAAGCTTCATGTTTATACATTGTCATAAAAGATAATTGTGTTGTTGGTTCTTTTTGTGTGTTAACATTTAAAGTAAGGGAGTTATTGATTTTTGTGTTTAGTGTTTATTGATTTGTTCACAGACTGGGGGAAATCCCCCCTCAGTGGTTATGTTAGATTTGGGGAAACCCAATTACCAGTAGTTTCTAGAACTTCCTCCTTTGGCCTAGATGGCTCCAGCTTCTTTTGAGTTGGTTCTGTACAATTCCAGAAGGAATCTGTGAATGTATATAAGGAATGTACATCTGACCACAAGTGAACTTTGTATTCGCTTGCTATAAGGAGAGCTATTGTGTTTTGGAATATAATATATACTTATATCACTGTGAACTTTTACTGGAGTGAACTGGATACATCATCTGGACAGATTTATTGTACTTGGATATTGTACATTCATATAACAGAGAGTGAATTTACTGCATTTTGGACATTGTCCACATCTTGGAGCAGACAGTATAGTTGTGTTAACTCTCTAAATATCTCCAGACAGACATTCTGTGTGACTGGATATATAAAGGATAGCAGGACAAGAACCTTTTGTGTTGTTGAGTGTGAGACAGGTCACAAGATATAGATATCCGTGTGTGAGTGAACATTGGACAGATCACAGGACAGACCACAGGACATTGGATAGACCACAGAATATACTACAGGACGGATTACGGAACAGATTGCTGGATACGGCGGATAAACTTAACTCATAATCTCTGTGGTCAGGTCAGCTAGATCTTATTATTGTATTAGTGTGTTTGGTTAAGAGCATACCAGTTGACTGTAATCATTATTGTTGACTATTAAATAAATTTGTTAAGTTTAACTTTTTGCTTTTTCTGTTACAACTTAAAGACAACCGGTAATTGCTACCGTGCTTGCCCGTGACCGTAACAAAGGGATTTCCATAATCTTTTCAAAGAAAGTGTGACATATGAATAGCTGGGAAGGGAAAGGGGGGTGTAGATCAGTACACTGTGGATGAATGGGAAACTGAACCGGCTGAACTTTGCCAGGACTATTTAACATAAGATATTTATAATATGATCTGTGTAAAATAAGAAAATAAAATAAACCAGCTTTAACTGGTTATTACAAATGAAGGAGACATTTATGCAGAATTAGTAATGACCAATTTTTTAATCCAAAATATCTGGCAACTGTTCCATGTGCTTGTGTACATTTTGTATTTTGTTGAATAATCATTTTAAACCAATTAACATGATTCCACAAAGACAGTAAGTTTTACTACTATTGTATTATTTGCTTCATTGTGGTTGAAAATGAATGGAGAGGGAAATTCAGTGAAAGAAAAGAAATTTATAAAATGGTTTCAGATAAAGACCGACCCCTATGAAAGACCGTTTTTTGCATTTCCCTTGGGCAGTCTTTATACACAAGTTTGACTGTACATGAAGTGTACCATATATGGCATTGATATATGTGGTCAGTAATCAAATAAGGCGCCTGTTTAACCAATTTCAAATGTGAAGTAGTGTCTGCATGTTTATATTTCTAGAATATGAAGTGTTTTTGGTGTAAGTAATGATCAGTTCATGGGTCTAATTTTGGTATCTTTTTTAGTTCAAACCTTAATAACAAATCCAGTATTTTCATTTGTTTTCATGGTGATAGCTCAGATGTTATCCCTTTATCATTGTACCAGATATCATTTTCTAAATATTTGTAGAAATATTGAACTCATAGTTTCTTTGTATCTTATTGCTGAAAACCCTGTGATCAGTGTATGGTCTATTTTGGAAATAAAAATGTTACACTTGACTTATCACTTCAGAGATTTACAATATATGTACTGTTACCTGTGGCCACTTAGGACTGACCAAATTCTGATTTCAAATTGTCCAAACGCAGGGTATTGTTTTCACCCATGGCATCTAGCTGTGCTGACAGGTGAATGGATGGGTGGCCAGTTGGGCAGGGGCAAATATCTTATCTGGCCTGTATCTCAGAATCTGTTAGATGTTACCAAGGATATTGATACTTGATAGGGGTATAGATGTGCAATGTCATACTGTGACCTTAATCTGACCTTTGACCTTGACTGTCAAAATGTTTTCTACAGAAATATTTCAAACATATTTCTCTCATTACAATGATATATAGATTGCTGCAACTGATTATTACCTCCACCAAGGAGGTATCATTTTTATAACGGGGATCGGAGTTCAAATCCTAGCCTGACTTCAACTGGGAAAGTGGCTTGCTCTTGGCCAGCAGTTTACAGTACAGAAGCTTGACCAACTGTATGTACTGGTTTCCTCTTCCCTTCCAACTACCCATCGTGATATGGCCTGTACAGTGTTGAAAGTGACGTAAAAACCCAAATAAATATTTTTATTACTGTCTGCTTGTCTCTTTGTCTGCTTGTCGTTAGTAGGATATTGTAAATACTACTAGTTGCATCTTCCTGAACAGAAATCAGAAGATGTGTCTAACTTAGATCCCGTTAAGCTTTTAGAGTGATCTGGATCATCATCTGGATACACAAAAATAACTTGGATTTATCTATTTACTTATTATTACATGTATTGGCAGAGGTATGCACTCTCCAAGTGCTCTGGTTATAGGTAATTCTACCTAATTCTGTTATTTCCATTGACAACAATACTTCAATTAATAAATTTTTAAGCTTCACAACTTTTAGTTTACCAATTAATGATTTGATATTTGCCTTGTTTTGATACATTGCATACATTTTAGTTATTTGTCTTGCACCTTAGTATAGCTTATAATGCAAGTTCTTTATGTAATGTTGTCCAATGCTATTTCCCCAGACTGTTATATTTTTTTAAGAGTGACGATCAGAAAAATGAAAATGTTGTAATAAAACACCCCAAACATAAATATGTGTTACATTTGTAATACATCAAACACACAAAAGTTTTTATAACTGAAGTACTTGAAGACACACCACTTTACAAAATGCTTGGTCAAAATAGGATCACAATTTGGTCAGTGTTCTTGTGTTATAGTCTATATATAGTGAACTTGAAACAGCTTGGGGTTCAGTCAAGTGTGACTTTTTTTTAATATAGACCCAAAAACTGATTCAAGGGTTTTGGTCAATCAGAGACAGAAAAAGAAATATTTTAATGCTTGCATAAATATTAGGGGATTAATATTTGGCACAGTAATAAAGGGATAACACACCTATTATTTGAGGTATTAGCATTGAAAATATATGAAATACTCTTTGTGTTATCCAGGTTCAAAGTCAAAAATTCACCAAAATTAGACCCATAAACTGATTTACGCTTCTACTTCCTTTTTCCAAAATATCCTGCACAAAGTTTTCATTATGTAAAGTATAGAAAATCCCTGCAGAGAAAATCCACACAGAAAGAAGTCATAAAATTTGTTGACCCCCACCCTCAAGAACATCCTTCACCATTTTTGAGACTGTAGATTTGGTTTCAAGTTCAACTGTTTCACAGTTACATTTCACGTTTTTATTTCAAAATTGTTATTGTTTTTAGTATTTGTTATATGGTATACACATTAATTGTTCTACAAACAAAAATATGAAGAAATACCTGTAACATCCACAATACAGATAACTTTATTGTATTACTAATGAAAGGAAAGTAAACAAATCCCAATCTTCAGACACGAATTGCAAGTTCAATTGAGTGTAAAAATCCTAGAACAAAACTGCATTTCTACTTGAAGATTTCACTGCAATGTTTTTTTTAATCAGTTATCATCCAGATTGAGTAACTGTAATCAAGAGTGATTTTGCTTGTTAACAAAGTACATGTAATTATTTTAATGTTTCTAACAGTACAAAGGGGGATTGGTATTGAAAATTACACAGGGTAGTTTGAATAGTAATTGAAATATCCTTTAAGTAATGATCAAGTCTTTCATTTGTAAAATAAACATGATGTATAGGGCTTTCTCCAAGATCTAGAAAATGATGTATTGCTTTTCTACATGGATATCAAAAACTGTAGGGCTTTTCTCCTATAAGACTTTTCTTTACAGGACTTTTTCCCAGTTTCCAATCAATAATCAAGGGGCTGGCATATTATACTAATGACAAGTGTTTGCTTCACTTTCAAAATTTACCAAACTGTTACACTGAAATTATTAACTGTCAAATTAGAGTTACACTTTCAATAATTTTGTTGAACAAAATAATTAAGTGTTACTTCTGTGGCTCACACATATGATCACAGTTTAGCATGAACGCACACACTAATTTATAAAAAAATGGGCACCACATAATTTTAAAAAACAGCCACTTGAGATTTCATAATAGATTCTACTGGCCAGTCTTTAAAAGGTTCCAACAGACAATACATTATATTGTCCAGTTTTGGATATGCAAACAAATCTTGCTCTGCACATATATAAAGTTTCCACCCCTCAAATTTTATTTAAATCAGGCAGTGTCATATTAGGCATGAAACTACCCAGCTTACTTCCCACTGGTGTCCAATGTAAAAACTCTACTAGTAGGACTGTGGCTCTTGAATGGAACACACAAACCCCAGTTTGACGTTAATAATGTATGCTTTGTGCATGCATATTTTAATGAATCGAAATCTATGTTATGACCCATACAAGTACATTTATTTGGGGACATTAGCTATGTGTGCTATGTTCCCGAACATCTATAGTTTCATTCACACAATTTTCAAGATTTATTTGCATTAAATTCATTTATCTCATTCCTTTTACCTCCTTGCCCTTAACCAATCAGATAGTCATATATAGACCAATGGACTGGACACCAGTCACCTTAAAAAGAAGCTTGGTATCCCCTGTGGCGACCTTCTCCTAGTCTGCCTGAATTACAGTCTTACAGTCATGAATCAAGGCATTAAGGTATTTCTGGAAATAATTGAATTACTTTGTTTATTTTAAGTTAGTTTTCTAATGTATAGCTAGAATTATAAAATCACATGTTTCTTTAAAACTTAACCATATTGTCCATGTAATATAACTTTACTAAGATTATTATCTCAAAACATTACACAGCCAGGAAGCACTGGTAGATATCAGACCTTTACCAAGTCCCAATCTAATCTAATCTAATGTGGTCTTTTATAGTGCTTAATCTCCATCACTGATGGACTCTAAGGCGCAACTGAACATGGAGGAAGGTACTTAACATTAATCAGAGTTTTGAGCTTCTTTCTGAAGGAGGCAACTGATGCTGCACTGCGCAAATCATGAGGGAGTTTATTCCAGATCTTCAGAGCATCAAAGGCAAAGTTGTGACCAACAGCTCCAGTATTGCTTATGAGTGTAATGATAACTCCTTTCAACATTCCTTCATTCAGATGGTGATACGGATCAAAAATAAAATTTCACCACCTCTCCCTTGTGCCCTTGTCTACATTTCCCAAAATGTCATCAAAATCAGCCCTTAACTCTTTCCAGTTCTTTTGCAAACAGACAAACAAACAAACAATACTTTTCACATAACCTCCTAGATAAGAGGTAATTAAAAGGAGGACAAAACACATCAAAATGGGCACAAACTAGTCCGCCACAAGATTTTCTTACAAGGGATTTCATCCTATTTTATTAATATTAAACCAGGCCATCTTACAGTGTTTATTTGATCAGCACAGCTTTATTTGGTTACTGGATGATCTCACATGAAGAGCGACTTTTATGCAAGTCAAAACTGTAAACAATATCTGTCAATATAGGTGTCAATTAAGTCACATAATCCGCATACACTGTGCATACCTGATTGCACACAAAAAATTCTCAGCTTTTCAGAACAACAAATGAACTGAGGAAGTCTGTGGACACCCCTCGAATTTGGAGACGAATAAAAACACTGATACGCAAAAATCTCATTCCTGAGGCTCAAAGTAGTTCCAATGGCCTAGTTTCGTTATTGCCTGAACCCTTTGTGGGAGATAGCTTTAGAAGCCACACAAAGAAATATAAAAAGTATAGGTAAATATTTGTGTCAATTTAGTCACGTAATACGTATACACTTGTGCATACGAGGTTGCACATAAAGAATTCTCAGCCTTTCAGAAAGGGATAAATATTGTGTTTGTAGCTATTCCCCACATGCAGAGACACTGTATAAATACTTTCGGATCCCACAGTTATCCTTAGGGCTTTTCAAACTTGTACATTTTTTTATTGATATTAAACCAGGCCATTTTACAGTGTTTATTTGATCAGCACAAAACTTTGTTTAGTTACTGGATGATCTCACATGGAGACCAGCTTTTTACACAAGTCAAAAGTGTGAACAATATATGTTAATATAGGTGTCAATTAAGTAATATAATCTGCATACACTTAGCATACCTGATTGCATGCAAAGAATTTTCAACTTTTTAGAACCGCAAATGAACCAAGGAAGTCTGTGGACACCCCTCGCGTTTGGAGACGTGTAAAAACCACTCAGATGCAAAAAAAGTCATTCCTGGGGCTCGAATTTGTACCAAAGGCCTTATTTTGTTATTGACTGAGCCCTCTGTGGGAGGTAGCATTAAAAGTTACACAAAGTATTATAAAAAGGTATATGCAGATATATTTGTCAATTTAGTCACATAATACGCATATACTTATGCATACTAAATTGCAGATAAAGATTTTTCGGCTTTTCAGAAAGGGACAATGGTTACATAAAGTTTTTTTTCAGAGGTTCAAATAAACTGGAGAATTCAGAAAGGGTACATGCTGAACAGAGTCCATGGTACTGCAATCAAGTAATGAACCTATTTTACCAATTTCAAGTGTGAAGTGGCACTCTACACGTTTTTAAATTGCACCTTTGAGGTTTTTTTTGTTAAACCCCTTTGACATTTATTTCAATTAAAATGATCATTAAAAATGCGCACCAGAAATTGAGCAATGAATAGCAAAGGATGTTAAATAACATTTTTAGCATTACAAATTAAGGGAGGGTGTAAGTTAAATAGGTTAATAGCCTTGTAAGTGTCCAATATTTGACAATAATGGACTGTTTACAAGGACCCGAGCTATTAACCTATACTTAGTTCTAGAAAATGAAGTATTGTTTGGTGATAGTAATGATCAGTTTTATAGGTCTAATTTTGGTATTTTTTAATTTGAACCTCACTAACACATCCAGTATTTAATTTATTTTATTGTTCATAGCTCGGATGCCATCTTTTTATCATTGTGCTAGATATCATTACTCAAGCAATTGTGCAAATATTAAAATATTACTTTATTTGTCTCTCATTGCAGAAAACTCTGTGATCAGTTTATTGGCCTATTTTGAACAAAAAAATTCAAAGATTTATGTATGTACTGTTATCCGTGGTCACTGAGGAGAGGCCAATCTGACACAGTACGTTCCATATCTTATGGTGTCCATTCTATTTCCCCAAACTGTGGAGTATAGGCAGCTCTGATGCTTTTCTGTCACTTGTTGAATGTAATTAAGAGTGATGACCAAAAACAATGTTGTAATAAAACACCCATACATAGATCTGTGTTTACATTTACATTACAAAATACACTCACAGTGTGGTCACTCTCCATGGGTTGCATTCCATTTATGATGAACTTGAAACAGTTGGGGGTTCAGCCAAGTGTAATATTTTCCATAATAGACCCATAAACTGATTCAAGGGTTTTTCCTTAATTAGAGGCAAACAAAGTAATATTTTCAATATTGCATAAATACTAGTGGACAAGTATTTGGAAAGATAATAGAGGGATAACAGACCTATTATTTCAGCTGTTAACATTACAAATATATGAAATACTGCTCATATTATTGAGGTTCAAAGTAAAAAAATTCATCCAGATTAGACTCATAAACTGATTAACGCTTCTAACTGCTTGACCAAAACAACATGCAACTTGTTGAAAAAAAATGTATGAAATACACTCGACTTATTATTCAAGCTTGCTCATGCCTGTTGAAGTTGGCTCCTAAGAGGGCTGTTCCATTATGGCAATTCCCCTCTGCAATTGAGTTCTGATCCGAATTTTTTTGCTGAGCTAAATCCTTTTGATCTTTTTCATTGCAAACCACTATCCGCCATTTGCCAGGCTTTCAAACGTATCTTATAGCTAGTGCCCAGAGTGGTGATAATTTCAAACTATTTAAATTATCAGAAACTTTTCCCGATTCTTATTAGATCTTACATTTGTATACTTGGTCAAAAAACCTATCACAAACCCTTTGATCGCTTTGATCACTACTCAATCTTTCGGGTCGTCTGTTTGTCCAAAAGCAATCTTTGGGGTCATACACCTATCACAAACCTTTTGTGTCATTTGAAAGACTTCAAATCCACCAGTGAGATTGCCTATGTGAGCACAAAAATGTTTATGGTAAATAAGATTACGGTTTCCAAAGATGGGTTTGCAATAGGTTTACAATAACTTCAGTACATAGATGGGGTTAGAAAGATCACATCAAAGAGGCGCCATAGTGTAGATTGAACACTGCTTTCCAGGTCTCAGCATTCATTTCATGGCAAGAATTCAAGGAATACAGATACTTGTATGATCAAATTGGAGATACATTTATGGGACTTAATACTTTGCAATTTTCACTTACTGGCATTTTGTCCAATTTTCTATGAGTTAATTTTATAGGGTGTTTTAAAACATCTAAAATGCCACGAAAGAAAAAGCAAAAGAGAATGGCTCCTGCAACAGACAGAGAGAGACACAATCCAAAAGTTAAGAGATTGTGGGTTGACAGTTTGACCCAGGAGGCTCTAGAGATTGAGGCTACGCAGGAAGTTACACAGGGGGCTACTCAGGAGGCTACAATGGAGACTACAATGGGTGCCACAGCAGACATTACAGCTCATCCAAAAGCAGATACAGCTGCCCATGCAACAGCACATGCAGCAACCAGTTTCACAGTAGATGACAGCAACTAATGCAACCACAAATGCAGTCGCCCAGTTAGCAGCAAATGCAGTGACCAGTTCAACTCCGAATTATTCCATATCGACAGCTAAGTGCACCAATGCAGAGCCCAAGACCAAGCTGAGTTTCCTCATCAGTTACTGTCCTGTCTCCACAGACTCATGCAAACAACGACTATTGAACCACCCTCAGTAGGCCTCAGCCGACAACTCATTTGGACATAACTAGCAACAAAAAACCCAAAGTTGTTACATGGGGAGAGTTAAAAGCCAACCGCACCTTTATCATGTAATGTACATGTTTATCCATTAATTGAAGGTCCTCCCTTTCAGGTCCACACTGCTTCAAGAAAAGGGTTTCATGAGCCACGTTCTCAGTAGGAAGGCATCATCACAGAGGAGGTTATCTTCTATCTCTTGTTTTAGGTCACAATAGTTCAAAATCCGGGGATCAGAACTGGATCCAGTGACACCAATGTCATACCATATAAACTTGTATTAAGCATCAACCATGGCCAATAGTACCAAGGAGTGGTATCCCTTATAGTTACAGTACATGCTGCCTGATAGTATGGGGCATCTAACAGGGATATATTTGCTGTAGAACCTCATGGGGTGGGGTATGTTCCATCTCTCCCTGAATCCCCACTCTATCTCCTTCCGAACGTTGGGTTAGGTGTGACATCCTACCTAATTGACTGTAATGCCTGATCACACACCCCAGGGACATTGCCATTTATGATCGAGCACATTTTCCTGAAGCTGTGCCAGAGGAAGATGTAGCTTTTCCTCTGGCCAGATGTCCTGGCGATCCTCAGGCCTGGTGTCAGGGATTTTCTGAAGAATGTGGTCTGTCTCTGCATAAAATTTGAGAATGCAGGCTGGTCTTCCTGGTACAGTTCTGCAATGAGGTTGTGATATTGACCTTTGCCTAATGCATATACTGCCCACTGAGTATAAGTACCAATGAAGTTGAATAGCATACTTAAAACCTGCCCACACATATTATTCACATAATGAGTGATGTCATTGAACTCATTACATGTAGGAAGTAATGGACAATTTGCTTGACCCATAACTATTGTGAATAATAAATTTAATATCTAGACAACTGGAGCCACTGGTATTTCATCAGATTTATAGGATTGGCCATTACCAATGAGGGGTCCCGAAAGTCATAAAAAGCTGAAGTGCTTGGCTCGTTTCTCCTGTTGAGCAAATGTTAAACCAATTCCATGCCATGACACATAAATAAGGATTTTGTCTTCAATTTCTGTCAGTCTGTAGAGAGGAGCAGTAATCCTTACGGTGCTGTTCCACGGGACCTGTCATGTTGGTAACTATGGATTTTTCACGGATCAGAATTGGATAGGGTCCATTGTAGTTTCTCAGCTTGTCCCAACAGACACACCAACAGACTTTGAATTGGGAGATAAAGCTGATGACATCCAGAGGAGGAGGGAGGAGAGGGAACAGAGGAGAAGGAGGCAGAGAAACAACAGAGGGAGGAGAGGGAGAAAGTCAGGAGGGCGGAAACTCCACGATGACAGATGGATGAGGCAGTGGCCAAAAATGACCAAGAACTGAGAGTAGTGAAAAAGAAAGACATAGGTCAGAAAAGAGGCCAACACATCTACTGATATTTCTTTGAATAATTGAGTAGTCCTGAAAAAGACTGATAGATGCTAGCTTCTTCTGTTCCCATGGTAGTTAGGATGGTGGTAATTTCCTTTGCATTCTTAGGGTCCAGCCTTCTTCATAAAACCATCAAACAGTTAGTAATAGGTTTGTTTTTGAGGTCCAACTGTTTGGAATGCTCTTCATGATGAGATTTGTGTCCCCTCCCTAGTTTCTTTCAGAAATGCCTTAAAACCTACCTGTACACCAAGGCATACCCACCTTAGTCTTACTCACCCCTTGGTGTTCTCTTGGTGCTTGGCTTCTTTTTAAGTCCTTGTATACTGAAATTGGTGGACTGTTTTGGTGTTATTGAGCCTAAGAGTTATAAAAGTCCAATTAGAATTTGAGTTCCTTGTCATATCTCAGATACTCTCCAGCGCCCAGCCATTGCACAAACATTATTGAAGTAATCCTTCAGTTAATTTTGCTATTGCTTTGCTTTCCGCAAAATATTGTCTACATCAGGCACATACATCTGTGGTTTATTTGCTGTGGCTACTATGTCATCTGCTTGGTGGGGTGCCCTGTCTAGTCCGCTTTGCTGCATTATGCCTTGTATGACTTTGAAATTGCTCACTAGGATTCAAAGCGCATTATTCACGACCCTCCTGCTTCTGGAGATCCTTCACTTTGCTTTTCTCTCTTCTTGAGTGAGTTGTCTTCTGCTAAAGGGTTTCACAAGCCATGGCATAAAGGCGAAGGCATTGTCACCCAGCAAAAAATAGTGCAAACCTGGTCCTCTCTCCCGGGGGTTCAGGTGACAGATGATGTAATGCTCTATCTTTTTCTTCAATTTGCTACAGTTAAATATTTGTGTATCTGATAAAGATCCGCTTGACTCAACTACACAGAGGAATCTGTAGGCTTTGTCATCTATAGTTAGATGCACCAGGGAAACGAAGTCCTTATAATTATAAAATTTAGATCCAAATTTCTTCTTTATTGTGATATGTTTCCCCTCTAGTGCCACAAGAGTGTGGCGAACATTCCATCTGATTCTAAACTTCTCCTCGATGTGTTTTCAGTCTTCAGGAGTGGTAGGGCAGCTCAAATACTCTTCCTGGAAATTAGCAAGGATTGCCTGGCAGACAGTAGGGACGCATTTACATATGGTGGTTCTGACAACCAGACAGTGATACTGTAATGACTTGTATGACAACCAGACAGTGATACTGTAATGACTTGTATGATTCACCTGTTATCAGGTGTCTCCATGTTATTGCCAGTTTAAATCCAACTTGTAAAGGCTCCTAAAATTGGCGACTTTCTTCTTGATGTGGTGGTGTATGTGTTCTTCAATTAGGTGAAAAACTGACAAAATTTTGGTAATCTGTGATATCAGTCTGTATTAAGTCGGTTTGTGTCTTTCTTCACCTGAGTGGTGATAGAGGCTGTGGTGAAGGGTACTGGTTGTATGGTCAGTGCTGGTATTGGGCTCAGATGATTTTTTTGTCTACAAATCATAAAAATCAAATTATTTCTCTCAATAAAAATAATAGGGCCCTATGCTTTTGTAGAAAGTCTCTCTGCTGTTGAGCTTGTATCATTGCAGTAATAAATAATGGGTGATAGCAGACAGAAGGGGTTTATATCGTGTTGCTTTGATCCCAACTCGCTATCCCAACTTCAGAAATTAATCAGTCTAGTTTGCCAGTTTGTCACTATAGCTTGTTGTGACCTGATAAAGCTTGTCAGTGAAGGCTTTATGGCTTGTCTTGGTAGTTTCCTGTGTGGTCGTGGGTAAAAGCACCTCAATACCAAGGCAGACAGGGAGGTTGATCCAGACAAGCCGGAATGTGCTATGTCCTGTCAGAGAAGTGAAACAGATCCATTTTTTCACACACTTTTTTCTAGCTTTTCATTCTTGATTCCTGACTCAGATAACCTACCCTAGATTCAATAAAGGTGGGTTTGGGTCGGTTCCAGCAGAACAACCCTATTGAGTATTATGAAAGACTAGTAATGTGATTCTCATAAAATGCCACATGTGGAAATAATTTTATTTGCAAGGATTTTCTTTAACAAAAGTTAACAGAAGGAATATATAATGAAGTTGAATATGTAAGATCAGGAGGATACTTGCTAGACTGAAGTAAAGCTTTTGATTGAACCTATATGTTTGTCAGCAACACAATTAGATATTCATATGTGTTATGACACATTTTCCACAAAATATTATTGTATTGGTTTACCTATTATACAAGCGATACAAGCGTATTTGGTACTTTGGTAGAATTGTTTATTAATCAGAGAAAGCTATTATGGTCAAAGACTTTGCCATGAAAAGCCCATATTGGTTTTCCCAGCAGTGTTCAATACAGCAGTGTCCACTAATAGCCATGTAATTGCTTCCACTCAAATCTGTCTCTTAGCAACCCTACTATAAGCTTTGCTAATGGGATAACACATGGCAGCGGTGTGGTTATTTAATGTGGTTATTATAAGCATGAGGTCATTGCTAGATTTAGATGCTATGTTTCAAAACGTATTCCTTTGTCCTTATTAACACTGCACAGTTCATTTGGCTTTAAAACCCCTGCTTCTGCTAAGGGAGCATGAGACGGGCAGAAAAAGCAAAGGATAAGGATGAAGAAAAAAAGGAAAAAATATGGATATCTCGGAGCAGAATATTTGGATATACTATGTAGAACTTAGACAAATTGTCAGCTCTGAGAACTCTGGTTATTTTGAGTGAATTTGCTTTTAACAAATTTGTCAGTGTTCGGACTTATAACATTTCACAGATTTCGACCTATAGTATTTCACAACATGTGGACTTGTATAATTCTACAGTATTTGACATCCCAGAAATATATTTCATATTATTTAGGAACACAGAATTTTATATTTTCATGATGTTGATTTAGTGTTAACAAAAGATACCAGTAATTGTTCTTTCATTTCCCTACTGGTTATTGGAATTGCAATTGGAAAATGAAAGTGTTCAAAATTTCGTTTTGATACTACATTGCTTCTGTAATGAACTTGCCATCAGTTCTATCTTAAATTAAATTATACAGACATCATATTATTTGGTAAATAAATTGGATGGATATCATTTGTGATTTTTCTATCTGTGGAGATGTCAACAGCCAGATGCCTAGATCCTAACACTTACCATCTCAGAATAAAAAGAAAGTGTGTGTTATGGCCTGATTCCATCTCACTTCACACTGTGGGGACTTCTGTCTTCTCACATTCTTTTATGACTTTTAGGACCCATATTATAAACCAAATCGAGGTAAATAAAAGCCTATGAGCCAACCAGGAAAATTTATATCTAAATCCTTCATTTATTTCCAAACAAAAACACAAAAAACCAAAGATTATATCAGCTCTAATTTGTTGATGTGGTTATAGGTTGTGACCTACAGCACAGAAAGGTGTGACTTAAACATAAATGTTCATTATTATCATATTAGACTTGAATGGGTAAGTATGAATCATATTCAAAATACAAAGTCTTGAATTTTGCATTTGTAATGGGGCAGTTCCACACAGATCCACACCAACAGGGCAGTTCCACACCAATAAATTAGTTGCAAACCAACCTCCCAATTGGTAAAATCAAACCATTTACAATTCAGGGTTGGATTTCATGATATGTTTCTGACAGCATTCCGAGTGACATTGCCATTGCGTCTCATTACTTCCGATTGGTTCCCAAAACCCATTCCTTACAGCCCTAAAAAGCCTATACAGAATTTTGTGAGTGGATAGAATAGATTGTTTTACAAATGATAAGATATATTTTAGATAGGTTTTGTGAATATCAATTACAACATATAGCTAATTTGGAAAGCTGATAGAAAAATATAGCTTCACAAGTTGTATGTGGATTGGTCATTGCTCATTTAGAAGTTACCTTAGGACTGATCAAAAAGTTTTATAAAAGGTTAATTATTTGGCTTTTTATATCTGGTTTGCGGCCGAAGGCCATGGTCGGGAGATTAAAAAAAAGCCCTCCGTACGTGTATGCGTCTGTGAGTCTGTCCATCTGTTTTTCATGTGTTTACATAAACCTCAATATCTCATTCATTTATAAAGATATCTTCACCAATCCTGCAGGGAATATTTATGGCTATGAAAACCTGTCTGTGCAAAAATTTTAGCCTCATTTTGAAAAACATAATGGCTGCCATATCTAATTGTTTGAAAATCATAAAGGTGCTCTAAATCTTGAAATATTCCAGCTAGTATCATCAAATTTGCACAAAAGCTATATAGCTAGAAAAGCTAGCCTGATGCTAATTTTGATCTAGTTCTAAAAACAAAATGGCCGCCATATCGCAGGTTTTATGTCAAATGGGGTTATCCTATTAGAAAGGCCTAAGATCTCCCTTAAAATTGCTCCTAGAGGTTCAGAATGTAAAAACAACTTGCAAGAAGTCATGGCCTAGGAATCTTTTCCAGGTGTTGAATTTGACCTTTTACCCCTGCTTCAAGGTTAAATCGGGTCATCACACTAAAATGTCCTTATTTCTCCCTTTTTATTGGTGATATGGCTTTAGAATATAAAGATAGACCATGAAAAGTCCTGGCCTGCAAATGTTTTATCTGAGAAAAATTTTGACCTTATTTTGAAAAACAAAATGGACACCATAGCCAATTATTTCCAAACCATTAAGATGCTCTAAAACTGTAAATATCACAGCTAGGGTTATCAAATTTGCACAAAAGATATAAGGCTAGGAAAGTTAGCCTGATAGTAATTTGGCACAGTTTCGAAAACAAAATGGCTGTCATATCACATGTTTAATGTTAAATGGGATTATCCTATTAAAAAGGCCTTATATATCCCTTATCATTGCTACTAGGGGTTTCAAATGTGAAAACAACTTAAAGGGAGTCATGGCCTGAGACTTTTCCAACTGCTGACTTTTACCTATGACCCCCTTTTCAATGTCAAGTGTGGTTATCTTACTACAAAGGCCTTATATTTCCTTTTGTTCTCCATTATTACTGATTCTAAGGTGGGATATAACTCCTGCGGAAGTGGCCTTGTGTCTTGTGTGCTGCATATTTAAAAGTCTTTCTCGTGAGAATGCAAATTTCAATTAAAGAAAATGCATCTTATCACGCATAGAGTAAGTACAAAGTAAGGATTTTGTGTTCAATTTGTGCCAGTCTATGGTGTGGAGTAAGTTTTAAGTATCAGGAAAGGCTAGTAAGGTAATCCTCATATGACCACAAATGGCAAATATGGAAAACTTATTTGCATTGAGGCTTTCCATGCGCAATGGTTTGGAGGAAATATAATGAGGATTTATGCAAAACTAAACGCAGATATTTATCTGACTACTGGAAAACTGGTGACTGGTATTGCGTATAGAATATAAAGATCAATTACATTTATGTTATTCTAAAAAAGTCATACATTTCTTAAACAATATTGAAAATAACAGATAACAAGTGAAACTTGAACTTCAGGATAAAATATATTAACAAGGTTATTTTTTGCCAGAAGCACTTTTTGAAGATTCACATACATTTATTTTTAATGCATTTATATGAAATTGGATACATTATTAAAGCTACATAAAGTTGAAAACAGATCAACTTAAATTGTGTCTTCACAGATACAAAGAAGAAACAGCAGTTGGTAGGTACCCTTTGCGGGGAAAATTATTGTGCAATTTTAATACTATATATTTGTATATGGAAAGTTATTCGATTTTTTTTGTGCATGTGCTTTTGCAATTGGTCATGTGTTTGTATTTTACAACTTATATAAGCTGAGGCAGATACAGAATTTTCTGGAAGCTTGGTATGTGTTGTCTGGGGTTTGGATATTTCATTCGTCGACATTTCGTGGGGGGCAGTTTTGTATCAATTATCAAGTAAACAAAAAAAAAAAAACAGTACAAAAAAAAAGACACATTCAATACAGCGGATCGAAGTACATAGAGGAAATTTAATAATTTATATAAATTTGTGACACTGAACCACATGTTTTAAAATCCACAAGTAATTTGCACCACATAATTTAAATATAGAATAATTATATTAACAGCAAAGGATCAGATGAAACTCGAAGTTTGCAACATAAGTAACTGTGTTGTAGGAAACTCTAAGTTTCAGAGGCTTGGGTATTTTTCAAACTCCTTTTTGGGAGGGTTCTAGAAGGAGTTTCTTTTAATTTTGTTTTTTTTTCTATATGTTTTTCCTGTACTTGGTTGGCAGATATGTATAAATCTACCTGTTTTCTGCCATGTACAGAATAATATGAAATCATGAAATAAACTTCAAAGGGGCTTGACTACTGTTAATAGCAGTTGTGGGACTGTAAAATATAGAGAAATATACTTTGATCTCAATTTATATGCCATAATGATTTTTCGACTTTTATTTTAAAGCAACATGACTGCGGCAGCGGTTATCTCCCACCTTAGGATCAGTCATAATGGGAGCTCTAAGGCAGATATAGGGCCTTTGTTGTAGTATGATCGCCCCTTATGACACTGAAGAAGGGGGTCAAAGGTCAAATTCAACATTTGGAAACCAACCTCAGGCCATAACTTCCTACAAGTTGTTTTCACATTCAGAACCCCTGGGGTAATGATAAGGAAAATATAAGGACTTTTTAATAGGATAACCCCATTTTACATAACACATGTAATATGGTGACCATTTTGTATTCAGAAGAAAGATCAAATTACTATTAGGGTAGTTTTTCTAGCCATATATCTTTTGTGCAAATTTGATTAAGCTAGGTACAGTCTTTTGAGGTTTAGAGCATCTTAATGATTTTCAAACAATCAACCATGGTGGCCACTTTGTTTTTTAATCACAGGAACACACTAGTATTTTTGGGAGAGTTAATATAGTATTATTTCAAATCTGTCAATAATCTGTCACTAACCTCAGTTTATCAATTTGCAAATTCCCGACAACAGTTTATTTCCCCCGTTATGTTGACTTCCATAGTTTTTAACCTTGTATGGTGTTGCAAATTTCTAAAAAATGCATGAGTGCAGGATAATGACCAGTGTGTATTCTTTATTAGGGTTAAAGTTGGAGCTTTATGTCCTGTTTAACAGCCACAGTCATGTTGGGACAGGTCCTCAGCATTGTCACTTGTAGCAATCAAACCCACAGTGGTGACATCCTATGATTAGAAGCCACTTGTGGTCATTATGGCCGTTAGAGTTTTTGATGAATTTCTTTGAAAAAATGATTTCATGATAGGACAAGACAAGAGGTGATAAGGCCAAGACTGGTAGTGATAAAGACAAGACTGGGAGTGATAAAGACAAGACTGGGAGTGATAAAGACAAGACTGGGAGTGATAAAGACAAGACTGGGAGTGATAAAGACAAGACTGGGAGTGATAAAGACAAGACTGGGAGTGATAAGATGAGACGGGAAGTGACTAGAACAAGCCCGTTTCTAGGTGGGCATGGCCACGGTCAGGAACAAGAGTCATGGAGGGTGGGGCAATATCAAATCTGTTTTATATTTTGCCAATCCATCCTGACTAGCCAGGAAACTACGAGTGATCCTAAAAGACTATGTTAACAAAGTTCCCGACAATTGAAAAATACCTAGTCACCAACCGGTTGGCTCCAGTGGAACACCCCCATTAGAACAAGCACAAATGTGCAATTATTCTGTCAAATCAAGCAGCATTAGCATTTTATTTCCACAGTTGCAACCTATTATAGGTACTTAGCAATACAAATTCATCAACAAGCGCTGATTTTGGTCAATATTTCATTACTTATGTCATAGGTACAGTATTCAAAAGTGTGCCTCACTGGGAAACTAATGGACACTATTAATCGACCCTGAATTTACTTGACGTAAAGCTCACTAACTTTAGGATAGATTCTACAACCCCTTGAATTAATTGCACTTTTATGGACTTGTTTCAAAAGCTCTTGACAAACCAATTAAAAAAACTCAATATACTTGATTTGTTGCTCTTTTTATATTGGCCTTTGTATGCTGTCAATGTGTTTGTGTCTGGTATTTCTTCACTTTTGTAGAATTTTTATTCTAAAATGGAAAGCAGGAATAAAAGTGACTCTAATAATTTGTTTATAAGTCAGGAACTGTTTGTAACTCAGAACACTTTAAAACATTATAAAAGACATAAATCATGAAATTACACCGGAGAGATTTTCATTTGTTTAGAGTGTCCAATATCTTTCACTTAGAGGCAGCTGTTCCACTCAGTGATAATGACCATATATGGAAACCCTTTTTGTATGTTTCAAAGAAACCCCTTCACCTTTCATTTAATTAAACTGAAATATTATTGGGAAATTTTAATAACAAATGTTGGCACATATCATGAACATGCTTCTAAAAACTGTTAAAACAAGTACCCTGTATTGTACTGAAACACTTTATTCATGCAAACACAGGCATGTTAGATTTATGTAGCCTTGAAATCCATTATATAAATGGTCAGCACAGTGCAGTCTAGTGCGGATACATTAATATGGCTGCTCCACTTGCTCAATGAAGGAAATTCAGGAATATTGTCGTTTGTGAACTCGATCTTTCCCATTGTAAACCTGCATCAGGACATTTGGGACATTCCTAAACCTATGGAGTAGCTATTGCATGCCTTCCCAATGATTTCAAATTGCTTGCATTTATAGTAAACTTTATTTGATCTGTCATTTGTGAACCCTAATGCAAACCCCACTGTTTACATTGTAAATCCATCTTCAGATCATATGTTGATCCCGAAGTCATTTTTTTGGTCGCAAGACGTAACATGTTTCAGATGTTGTATGATATGATAATAAATTTTAAACAGTCTGAAACTTCCGTAGGACTTGCCTAGTAATAAACGGTTGGCTACTGACTTACAGTGTTGTATACAGACGTTAAACGGTGATCCAAGGACAGGGTTCCACCAAAAGCAGGTTACCGTGGTTGATACCGCCTGTAGTTTGAAAGGGGTATTACCTTATTAGAACTGAAATGTCTTCATTTTTGTCCATTTTATCCCCAAACCATGACATTTTCACATTTTATTTTGTCAAAATGACAAAGAGGAATCGTGGACTTCGAGTCATGCAAATACTGATATCAAATAACTTTTGCTAATGATCAAATTTTAACCTTCATACAGAGGTAGGACGTAAAACATATTTTGATTTTTCACATTAGAGGACAAATGAACCCAAACAACTAATGCTTATTATTTAAACATATACACTAAGGAAATTGGATTTGTGAAATTTAAGTTTAACCACGATAGAAGAACCAGGCTTAATAATAGAGAGGTTTAGTACTACGTTTTGGTTAACAAAACCTTTAACGCAAACGTATCTATGTCAGCAGTAGATGTGTATCAGGTGATTTTTAGCGTTTTAGGGGTTAATTAAGTTACGTTTATACGTAAAGGGTGCCTTCCTTACGTTCACTCACCCCTATCTATTTTATTAGAGAACTACATAATACAAATAAATATACCACAGCCACATATGAGGATAAATATGTACATCACATTTTGGTTGAGTGTTTGCTTGCTATATTTTGCCATATAAATACCAGAGGCATATTTATAAAGTGCTTCTTTTGTTGTTCACCAAAGAAACAACGGGGGGGGGGGGGGGGGGGGGCCTGCATTGCTTTATATGGACGTATTGCTAAACCCTAAAATGACAAACTCATATCCACTTCAAACATAACGTATCTCTTGCGGAAAGTATTATACGTTTTGGGGGCTGTGAAATGCATCACTGAACCTCTCTATTGTCAGCTCCAAACGGAAGATTGTACCGGAGCAGTGAAAACCTAGGACTATAAACCATATTGCATAACAATTATTTACATAAGCGTGGCCTTAAATATCCAGGCATAGAAGATTCCTGAAAGAAATGGTTGGCTATGGAAACTTAATAGTTCTACATTGGATCAATATACTAGCTGAATGGCTATGGTGATTTTCTGATTATATAGCTTAATAAATACACTGTATAAAAATGTCAATTCCTGAGTAGACATTTCACACCATTCATGACGTAACAATTAAAGGTTTTTTTAATAGAGAGGGTTAGTACTCCGTTTAAAAGGCGGGTAATGTTAAATAATTACCATAAGAGATAAGTTACGTTTCAAGTGATGTGTTTGCTTTATTAGGGTTTAGTATAATATTATATGCCCATATAAAGGAATGCAGGTTGATGTAGTTTCTTTGATGTACTAAAAATGGCCGTGATATATTTACTTGTATTATGTAATTTTAAAATAAAATAGAAGTGAATGGACATATGGAAGTCACCATGTACGTATATACAGGGGGGTCACATTAAGAACAGGACATCCATAGCGAATGGCTATCTACCATGACATTTAAAACAATGAGACAGCGGGGGGATAGGGTTCACCAGTGGATAGATGATCATTTATTTATTCATTCATATATTGAAATAAGTGGGGTGTTGGAACCCTAGCTGTGCCCTAGACGTGGTTACCTCGGCTCTACTTTACTTGCATGTAGAGCCGTGGCACGACCCCACATAGAACTGGAGATTTGTATAAAACACACAGGTCCTCGGTGGCCTAGTGGTTAGCAAGTTTGGCATCTAATCATAGGCTGTCACCTCTGTGGGTTCGAGTCCCACAAGTGGCATTGCGGAGGACCTGTCCCAATATGACCCTGGCTGTTGAACGGGACGTAAAACCCCAACTTTGACCTTTGTATAAAACACATATTTCATAAAAATGTGTACACACAACTGCCCCCACAACTATTGTGTTACATTTCCTTTGACAATCAGTCAACATGCAATCATAGTTAACTAAAAATACATGACATTTCCACATTTTCAGTGTTTTTTTGACCATTTCTCTAAAAATTGGAAAATGTTCTTTTATTATAAAAGATGTGTAAAATAGCATGTATTTTATACACATGCTGTATTTACTGTGTCCTTGGGTTAATATAAATTGTTTTAAACTACAATATACAATTTCTAGTCATTTTATCAAGTTTTTATTCAACAGAAAAGGATTTTATGCAAATCTCCAGTTTTATGTGGGGTCGTGCCACGGCTCTACACGCAAGTAAAGTAGAGCCGAGGTAACCAAGTCTAGCTGTGCCCCTGCTATCTATCTTTTTAATGTTACGGTAGAATTTATGGATGTCCCGTTCGCTAACGTGACCCCTCCTGAATGTAATGTAAGCCGCAATTAACCCCCAAAACGCTAAAAAATCTCACCTGATACATATCTACTGTTGACGTAAATAATTTTGCACTTACGATTAGATAGCCAAAACGTAACACGTATCTGAACCTTTCTATTTGGTGTTACGTCACTCTATTTGGGAGTGAAAAACGTAGTGAGCATTCTATCACACCATTTTTGCAATATTGTGACTATACTTTTTACATTTTACTGGTCATAGTATATGTATACATATGTGCATATTGCAAGTGGAGAAATTTGGCGTCACGTTTGACGGGCTTGCAACAACAAATGATTTCTGTAAGCGATACGTTTTGTTTGTTCTGGATGCATTTGATAGTTCATGTTTTGATCAGAATATGCTTTACATATATATCTGTATAGTGGGTAGCTATCACACATTAATAAGATTGACAGGTTAGTACAGCATACAAAGCTGTCACTTTATGCAGTGGACCCTAAAATCACCGTACGTATTCACATCTACTGCTGATGAAATTATGTTTACGTTTGTGTTCACTATAAAGCCAGAATTAATGTCAGATACTTTTTTTATTTTGTTTCAGTTGCTGGTTATTGATCACACAGGAAACTGAAATGGATACATCTTAGTTTGTAAATAGTGGCAGGTGAATAGAAAACTGCATAAAACAACTCGTGTAACGTCATTTCAAACTAAATGGACATTTTATTGAAAATCTACACAAAGAAAAGTGTGTGACTTCTGTAAAAGAATAAAAAAATGAATGATATATTTAAAGCTGCAGAATTTAATAATATAACTGTTGTAAAGGAGTGTCTTTCAAAAGGAATCAGTATTAACTGTATAGATGATGAAAGTCGTACACCTTTGTATGTAGCATGTCTGTACAACAGTGTGAGTGTAGTGGAGTTCCTGTTGTCACAGGGTGCAAACACTGAAGTGAGGGCGAAGAAACATCAGTATACAGCACTGATAACAGCAGCAAACAATAACCGCAGTAAAGTGGTGGAACTACTGATAGAACATGGAGCCAATGTAAACAGGCCGGATGAATACGGTCAGACAGCACTGTGGCGTGCTGCATTTCAGGGACATGAAGAAGCTGTCAGTGTGTTACTCACACATATTGCTGATGTGAACAGGGTGAAGTGTGAGAACCACCCCACACCACTACATGTGGCCAGTCAAAACAACCACAGTGGTGTGGTGAGACTGTTGCTCCAACATGGAGCTGATGTCAATTCACAGTTTGCTGATGGTGCCAGTCCATTACATATGTCATCACAGAATGGACATGTGAATATTGTGAGTGTTTTACTCCAACATGGAGCTGATGTCAATTCACAGTGTACTGATGGTTCCAGTTCATTATATGCATCAGCACAGAATGGACATGTGGATGTTGTGAGTGTTTTACTCCAACATGGAGCTGATGTCAATTCACAGCGTATTAATGGTTTCAGTCCATTACATATGTCAGCACAGAATGGACATATGAATGTTGTCAGAGTTTTACTCCGACATGGAGCTGATGTCAATTCACAGTGTACTGATGGTGCCAGTCCATTATATATATCTGCACAGAATGGACATGCGGATGTTGTGAGTGTTTTACTCCAACATGGAGCTGATGTCAATTCACAGTGTACTAGTGGTACCAGTCCATTATATGTATCAGCACAGAGAGGACATGTGGATATTGTCAGTGTTTTACTCCAACACAGAGCTGATGTCAATTCACAGCGTACTAATGGTTCCAGTCCATTACATGTATCAGTATACAGTGGACATGTGGATGTTGTGAGTGTTTTACTCCAACATGGAGCTGATATTAATTTATCTTTGAAGAATGGACAGCCACCTCTGTACTCTGCAGGTTTGTGGGAGTAACTATTATATAATACATAATTTACCATTCCGATTAACTGGTCATTATCATTTCTTTTATCTCCTTTAAATCAGACTGTTTTTCCAACAGTTATCATATTTCTATTTGTCTGTTCTTTTATTATATTATATTATTTTTTGTACTACAATTGTAAGAATGTACCATCACGTTTCAACATAAAACAGTTTTATCTTTTTACTTTTTGTAGTGGCTCACTTTGAGTGGATACTTTATTGCCTATCCCATGTACCAAATATATCTCACTTTTTATGATGTTTAATATTTGTTTTTAAGCCTTAAGTTTCTTATTTTCCAACAGATTTTTGAGATTGTTTTTCACCAATGTCCTATTAAAACTAACTGTATGTGATTTTTTTGTGCAACACAAAATAACATAATATAAAGAGGTTTAGTACTCTATATGACAGGTCCATAACTTAATATATTTTCTGTAAGAGATCTATTACGTTTGAGCTAAATTTGTTTGCTTTATTAGGGTTTAGTAATACATTCTTATTTCGAATACTATACTACTATATACTATACTAATACTATGGATTTTCTGTCTGCTATTCCAACAACCTACAGTTTAAAGTGCAATACTTTTAACATCCCTATGAGTGGTGCACCCATACCCACCACCACCATAAGTAATTACATTATTTTATTACTAATGGGGCCCTACCAGACTACAGGATCCTGCATCTAATAAAGGCAAGGATCTTAAAAGAATAACACTCCAGACAATATAATATACTGGAAATACCAGAAAACCATTCTGTAATAATGTTTGAACACTACATCAGTGTTTGAACACTACACCAGTGCTCAGTATTTTAGCCAAAAGGCTACTCCAGTCTCTATACATTCACACAGAAAAACATTCTGTGAAATACAGGGAATCCAGTATTTTGCTTTGGAGGGGGGATCCAACAAGCCCACATGCCACCACCAGGCGCAGGCACCAATTACTATATTTTATTTGGGCATTCCCTACACTCCACCTTGCAGGCACCAACATGTTTGTATGAAGCTATGTCCTCTCAATGCACCCCTTACCAGGTGCACCCTTTCTCTTTTATTTTTATATTGGGCACTTCATACAAGGGCTGACATCTCAGCGGCATCACTGATGTGATGTCACATATGACAATGACGTAAATGACTCATTATGATGTCAATCTACCATCATTAATCATACCTCACTGTAACCTGGTAATCTTACCAGTAACTTAGTTACCCGTAACTTAGTTACCCTCACTACCTATATTCTGAGGTTGAATTCAAATCACTTACCATATATGAAGATATCATTTTTTTTCTTCTGGTACTTTTTTTCAAGATATCACCATTATTAAAACATCCCCTCATGTTAAAAAGGGCGATTGTTATGATATCCAAAAATTAACTTGATATGTTCAGTATTTCACATCTAACTTTGAGATTTTCCAAAGGCATGTTTAGCTAGGAATTGGGATTTCTGATGGAAAATTTACGTTTTTTCCACATTAATACCAACCTAGCAATTAAATATGCATTAATCTCACCTAAGTAGCACCAAAATTGACCTACCAACTGATATCCAAACAATATGCTGATTTTGGTTGTTGTCAGTCATCACAAACTGATTTGAGACAACAAAGAGTTAACCAACACACACATAAATAGACATGTGCCAGCACAAACATCCAACTTTGCTCATTACAATATGAAATACCTGTATTGATGCCTTTGCTCCACATTTGTTGAGACAATTGCAATCAGTAATTCAGTTGTACAGCCACCTAGCTGCACTTTCTGAATGTAATGGTCATCTTGATCAATTTATGGAGCTATTATGCTCTTTCCTCACAAGTCCTTTTATTCGTGTATCTACATATTTATTCAAACCTTCACTCCCATAAAATGGTGTGTTCAGCCAATACTTAACACACAAATGGTTTGAACTTTTATGGAGCCACAATCTCTTTAAAATAGCTATCTCATTGATATTCAATGGTTATTATGACTGAAAATACTTTAAATAACCAATATTTAAGATTTCATATCTGTTTCCTCTCCAAAAATCCCAAATCCACCAAATTCGCCAAATCCTCATTTTAGAGGCTCTATTTGGCGGATAATCTGCTCAAATTGGCGGATATAAGTGGATAGGTTTTTTGTACCTTAGAACCAAATGTGGGATGACTGTTCAGCCTCTGATGAGAAAATCCATAGTATTTTCGAAATATTGCCAAACACTTTGGACAATATAAGGCAGTTAATTGAGGGATTAACAGTCTGTCACTGACACATAAACTCCTATTTATCTATCTTTGGAGTAATTACAAAAACAAACAGACAAATAGACACACAAATGAACATACCCCAAAACAAACACCATTGGCAAAGGCAATTATATTACAGAACACAGCATAATTACATTTTGAAGTCATTGTTATTGGTATGTTTGATTATTTGTTTTAGTTGTGTCGATATTTCTTTAGAAAGGCTCCAAAGAATGTGTGTGAATTATAGTCAAGTCAAGATGTATGGCATAAAACTGATAAAATGTGTTTTTTTGTGTGTATAGTATTAAAACTTAAAAATCTCAACACTCTCATCATAATGTTATTCTTGCTGAGATTCCTGTGTTTAGTGTATTTCAATATGTCAATGATATCATGTTTGCATTGTGGAATAATATTATGATCCAGGGTCATACAGCATTCTAGTGAAGTTAAGGTTACACGATAAAATATTTTTGTTTATTTATATATTTCAAATGTTTGTTATTTTTTTGTATTCACTGGATAGCAACCAGCAGATAATATGGATTTCACTTTGTTACACAACTGCAGTGTGTAGAAAGATTTCACCGTAACCACTCTGGCAAAAAAAATATTATAGCTAGACTTTTCGAATTTGCAGGATATATTCATAGCCATAAAATCTTGCCTGGGAATATTTTTGGCTTCATTTTGGAAGACAAATGGCCATCACATGTGTTTTTTCAACTTTCAGCAAGGACTTTTGTTGATCCTCTAGAGCAAAGGGTATTATAGGTAGAGATAAAAATTTGGAGGATATGTTCATCATTACAAAATTTTAACTGGGAATATTTTAGCCTCATTTTGAAAATTGGGCATTTCTTTGTCATTCATGAAAAGTGCTTATATCTCCCTTATTATTGGTCCTAGAGGTTTTGTATGTGAAGCCGACCTAGGAAATCATAGGCTGGGAATCTTCTCATGTGGTCAGATTTGACCTTTAGCCCCTCCTTCAAGGTCAAACAAGGATAGCCAAACTTAAAAGTGCTTATAAGTGGCTTATTATTGGTCCCAGAGGTTTGCAATGTGAAACCAACCTATAGGAAATCATGGGCTACGAATCTTCTGAGTCAAAGGAGGGTAGCCAAAGTTGCTTATAGCTCACTTATTATGTCCACTCCACTGGGGGGTGGACATATTAATTTTGGTTTTTCCGCCGTCCGCCGTCCAGATACTTGGTTTCCACTCATTTGAAGGAAAAGTATTTATCCTATCTTTACCAAATTTGGTATGGGGGTTTATTGGGTTAATAGCTTGCATGGGATTGCTTGTGGTGAAGATAGCTCTATGGCTAACTAAGTAACAGCTACTTAGCTACTTTTGTGTACATCTTTTGTTACCGGGCATTTTAAGGAAAAATATTTGACATATCTTTACCAAATATGGTATGAGGTCGTTAGGTCGATAGCTTGCTTGAGATTGCTTTTAGTGATAATAGCTATATACCTGACTGAGTAAAAGCTACTTAGCTACCTTGGCAAAACACAAATTAGCTTATATCTCCTTAACCATGCAAGATAGTGATTTTGTCGAAATTTTCGACAAATGGTGGCCATTTTGAATTTTCGAATTTTTGCCAAAAATAGCAAAACACAAATTTGCTTCTATCTCCTTAAACGTGCGAGATAGAGCGATTTCGTTGAAATTTTCGACTCACAGGGTATCTTAGAAATGTACTCTTGGCAATTTTCAAAAAATTTTCCCCACCCCAAAAATGGCGACCATTTTGGATTTTCAAATTTTTGCCAAAAATGGCAAAACACAAATGTGCTTCTATCTCCTTAACCATGCCAGATAGAGCGATTTCGTCGAAAGTTTCGCCCCTACCAATGCAAAAAGGCATGAAGCTGAAATAATTAATATGTATACTAATAAATATTTAAGCATCATTGATGTATTTTACAAATGAAACAGGGTCTTGTAAGGCTACTGTACAATTTTTGCAAAAGGTTCATGGGCTGGACATTACACATGATAATGTGTTTTCTATGCTATGCTGTTTCAATTCATATGTCGCAGCTACTATCAACAGGGCATCCTATTTTAAGTTAAAATGCTGTTTATTGCAAAACCATTTAAGTTGTCCTGTAATGGTGGATACATCTTTTTTATTTTTTTAATTTAAACATAATATATTTAATGACAATTGCCATCAGCCTGTACTGCCACAAGGGGCTCTTGTCCAACAACAAATGCATACAATATTCAAAGACAATATATGTTCGATATATATATATACAATATGTATTTATACAAACTGTAAGAATTTTCTTTTCTAATTTGCCATATTTAATTTCAAATTTTCATATATACAGTACCTATTATTTACAATGTTTACAATCTAATTCAGGTTGTAAGTTACATTATGTGCTCACTTTTGGCTGTGAAAAGTAGAACTGTAAAATATTAGCTGTAAATCAATTACATCCACACAAACCTTTTTGATTTTGTTATATACTTTGTTACTGTTGTGAATAACTTTTTATCCTCATTATAATTACCAGTTCCAAAAAGAATTAACTCTATCAACTTAGTTTCTGATACATCTTGCATCTGGTCTTTCCTTTTCATACAACCAATTTTATTTTATTTGTAACCTCAAAATGAACTGAAAATTGAAAAATTGTAAATATACATTGAACATTATAAATAAACAGAAAAAGCCATATAATTTAGCTCATACAGTAAAGCTATACAAGGGCATTGGTGGTAGTATTGTTTAGTCCTTACATGTACTGCTCTTGGGAAAAATTAACCATATGGAAACTACTGATCAAAGGTTTAGTTCATAACATTTGGCACCACTTAATCTTGCTTTCTAGTTCTTCATAGCTGATTGGTGAACACGTTTGATAGTTGATCACTTGTCTCATTTCTAAGGATGTGGGTACAAATACATGTCATGACAGCTTGTTAGATTTAGTGAGGACATCCCCTGAAATGAACCTACCATGTTTATTTGTTTAAACGCCCTGGGGGTGACACATTTTTCAAAAGAGGGGCGACTCTTCTAGATAAACAAACTCAACTCTCGAGTCTAGTGACAATGGGTGATAATAGCCACTTAAACCCTTGATCTTGCTTGCCAGCAAATATAACAGCGAGAAAGCTTAAAATATCAGAAACAAACCTTAAATTTGAAGAAATTATAAAGGTTATTTCATATTTTTGCAGATTAGCTCATGGCATAGCAGAGCAATAGCTATTTTCAGGTTCTCACTATTGAGTAAATCAGTTGTAACTTGAAAACTATTGCATTTACAGTAATTTGCTTAAATATGTTGTTCACCTACTTTTGGGTCAGCTATAACATACTAAAAATTCAGACATGTAGCTCATTGCACAGCTGAGTAATAGCTACTTTGACGTTATCACTGTTGAGTAAATCAGTTGTAACTTGAAAACCATTATATTTAGAGGATTTTGTTTAAATATCTTACTCACATAATTTTCTTGGTCAGCTATAACATAGTGAAATTGCAGACCTCTATGTCATGGCATAGCAGAGCAATATCTACTTTCAGGTTCTCACTGTTGAGTAAATCATTGAATCCACTGTTAGCCGCAGTGTGTAGAGAGATTTCACCATTACCGCTCTAACGAAAAAATATTATAGCTAGCCTTCTCCAGTTTGCAGGATATATTAATAACCTTAAAATGTTGTCTGGGAATATTTTTGGCCTCATTTTGAAAAAGAAGATGACCGCCAGGGACGTTTACTCGACTTTAAACAAGGAATTTTGTTGCACTCTAGAGCAAAGGGTATTATAGGTAGAGATCTCAAATTTAGATATATTCCTCATTATAAAATCTTGACTGTTAATATTTTTGGCCTCATTTTGAAAAACAAATTGGCCGCCACAGGTGTTTCTTTGTCAGTCATGAAAAGTGCATGTATCTCCCTTATTATCGGATGATAAACAGACATATAGGAAATAATGGGCTGGGAATATGTTGATGTGCTCCAATTTGACCTTGGACGGCTCCTTCAAGGTCAAACGAGGATAGCCAAACTTGAAAATGATTATAACTCCCTTATTATTGGTCCTAGAGGTTTGGAATGGAAACCAGCCTATAGAAAATCATAGGCTGGGAATCTTTTGGTGTGGTCAGATTTGACCTTGGACTCTTCCTTCAAGATTAAATGAAGATAGCCAAACCTAAAGTGCTTATAACTCGCGTATTATTGGTCTTACAGGTTTGGGATGGCAAACCAACATATAGAAAATTATGGGCTTGGATTCTTTTGGTGTGGTCAGATTTGACCTTGGACCCCTCCTTCAAGGTCAATTGAGGATAATTTAAACTTAAAATTGCTTATAACTCGCTTATTATTGGTCCTACAGGTTTGGGATGGCAAACCATCCTATAGGAAATCATGGGCTGGGAATCTTTTGGTGTGGTCAGACTTGACCTTTTGACCCCTCGCTCAAGGTCAAATGAAGACAGCGAAACTTAAAAGTGCTTGGAATCTTTTGGTGTGGTCGAATTTGACCTTGGCCCCTCCTTCAAGGTCAAGCAATGATAGCGAACTTAAAAGTGCCTATAACTTCCTTATTATTGATCCTAGAGGTTTGGGATGGTAAACCATCCTATAGGAAATCATGGGCTGGGAATCTTTTGGAGTGGTCAGATTTGACCTTGGCCCCTCCTTCAAGGTCAAACAAGGATAGCAAAACTTAAAAGTGCCTATAACTCCCTTATTATTGGTCCTAGAGGTTTGGGATGGTAAACCAACGTATTGGAAATCATGGGCTGGGAATGATTTTGTGTTGTCGGATTTGGCCTTGGACCCCTCCTTCAAGGTCAAATAAGGATAGCAAAACTTAAAAGTGCCTATAACTCGCTTATTATTGGTCCTAGAGGTTTGGGATTGTAAACTATCCTATAGGAAATCATCAGCTAGGAATCTTTTGGTGTGGTCAAATTTGACCTTTGGACCCTTCCTTTAAGGTTAAATGAGGACAACCAAACTTAAAAGTGCTTGTAACTCGTGTATTATTGGGCCTAGAGGTTTGGGATGTTAAACCATCCTAGGAAATCATGGGTTGGGAATGTTTTTGTGGTGTTGGATTTGACCTTGGACCCCTTCTTCAAGGTCCAACGAGGATATTACATTTGCAGTATTTCTTTAAATATGTTTTAACCTACTTTTTACACTTAAACAGTTACCTTGTTACTTTCCTTCATAATACCATTTGCAGGGCACAACTTTTTTGTCCTTTTCTTCTGTCAGCTTCAGAATTTCTTTCGAACACACTGTTCAATTATCATTTACTGTACTTCTGTACAGCACTTTCCCTGTTAATTATGCTTTCCTCTAATTATCACCTTCAGAAATCAAAAACACTCAGTCAGCTGACACAGTGCCCATTCACGGGCACTCTCCTCTTGTTAATATTTGTTGTGGTAAAATTTCAGACTCTACATAATAAATGTTGTAACTGTAATGTTTTTCTCCAGATTTTTTCATTAAAAAACAATAACAAAGTCATACTGCTGAAAAATTTGTATGCCTGGATTTTTAGTACAGTCACACTGCCACTACTGCCAAGATTTTCTTGGTTACATAATAATTTAAAAAATATTTTACATAGACCTTTCAAATTTGGAACATTTGTAGATATGGGTAAGGTCTCAGAAGCTAAAGTTTTGTGGTATCGGCTAAAGATCTAATGTGATGTCTTTGTTTGCATTTTGGCTTAACGCTCTTGTTGTTCTATGGCTGATATAAATAATGCATATGTATATGTTTAAATATTGGACTATCTGTATTTTTCCTGTACAGATTTCCTTTCATAATGCTTCAAAAGAATTTATATAGACCTGTCAAATTTGCGTGTGTGGTATATATGGCTAAGGCCTCACCGTATACTGTTTTGTAGCATCAGTCATCTACAAGACCAATGACAGCCTTCTAAAGATCCAATTAATGGTGTTCACATTTTGATCTTGTACGCATACATGTTGACACAGAAGGACAGATTGCTGATATATATAACACATATGTAATGTGCCCTTTAATTATAATTTGACCTTTGTCCTCTTAGCAGGCTTTCAAACATCAGCCTATTAGCATTACTTTTGGTAAAGAATTCCTTTCTTAAGTGATATCATTAAAAATATTTTGTGTAATTTGAAGGAGGGGCCCAAGGGGCCTTCAAATTTGGTGTATCGGTATATATGAGTAAGATCTGAAAGTATATTGTTTTTTCATGTTGGCATTCAACTACAAGACCACTGGTGGCCTTCTTAAGGTTAAATTTAGGGTATTTCTTTACATTTAGGCCTTTCGTATGCAGTAACATAAAACACATTTTACTTAGATCTTTCAAATTTGGTATGTGGGTATATATAGGGGAAAAGGCCTCGGAGGCTCTTGTTTTGTAGCATCAGCCTTTCACAAGAAATCAATGATGGCCTTCTGGCAGAAATAAAAAAAAATGTCATTGATCTTGAAAGCCTTTAGAGATAGAGTGATTTTGATAGACAGCCTTTGGAGATAGGCCGTGTGGGTACTACTGTTCTTGGGTATAATTCCAGTGAAAAATTTTAATTTTCCGAATTTTTGCTGTCATTTTGAATTTTACATAAATTGAAAGCATCATTTATGCTAAAACAGTTACAGATAGAGTGATTTTTTATATGGGAAAGGCCTTGAAGTCTATCAGATGTAATATAACTCACAGTTTGCTAGTTATCTATATATATTTAGAAGTTATCAGTTATATGTGGAATATTTATGTTAGAAGGAGCAACCGTTTTATCATATTGAGGTTTCTTATATTTATAATGGTAGGGTTTATATTTTACATTAAATTGACGCAATTCTTGTTAAAATATGATTTCTCAAGTTTTTATGTTTTTTTAAGCAAAAGTAGAGGTTACAAAAATGTCACATGACACAGAAATTTGTTTTACTGGTTATGTGATAAATCTGTCTTGGCTAATTTACCCTTTGTGAAAAGCATTCATGCCCAAGCCTTAGTGAACAAAAATGTCTCAAGCTTAAGTCCATAACTTAAGTCCATGTCAAAGACTGGCTATGTCTTCTTTAGAATATTTATTCATGGTTGATTTTGTAGATTTTATTGTATCCACCGGATGCGTCTCATGGATACTTTGGTTTAGCGTTCTCTATGTCGCCGCCGCAGTGCACAGAGATTTTCGACGTTAAGGCTCTCAGAGGAAAACTACGCCACCTACCTTCACTAAATTTGCAGGATATTTTCATTTGGAGGTAAGCTTCTCTGGGAACGAAATTAGCCTCTTTCTGAAAAACAAAATGGCCGCAGTGGCCATTTCTTAGAAAATTATTCTACTGGCTGGTTATCATAAGTAGAAGGTTGAATCTCTTCATAGGTGATATGTATAACAGATATACATGTCCGCTACAACTTTAGAGACATTTGACCTTGAGCTCCTCATTCAAGGTCATCCACAGAATGCCTAAGTATCCCAAGTAGCAGACTTTAAAAGTGATTATATCACCCTTATTACTGGTCATAGAGGTTTGGCATGTGAAATCATCCTATAGGAAATCATGGGCTGCGAATCTTCTGATGTGGTCAGATTTGACCTTAGATCCCTCCTTTAAGGTGATATTATTCCACAGAATTATAACGCTATTACAGTGGGAAAATGTGTTCTATGGATTTGGAATCTTGATAACAAAGTCTGCACAAATTGGAACTTGTCAGTTTCAGTTTATAAAGATATTCATTTGTGCCTAAAATTCTGTATGTTATTCAATACTGAAACCAAATGTAATTATTATCAGGGATAGATCTGAAACATACCCTATAAATAGTTTCCCAGTGATTGTTACATATCATACTTAGATTCCATTTGACCTTATGCCGTTGTTCAGACTTTTTTATATCCATTAACTTACTGTAAAATTTCTTACTTCGCTGTTGTGAATTAAACAGAATTTCTGCATGGAATGGAATAAATGGTCTTATTATTTCAAAGTTGTCTCTTTTTTATGGATTTCTAGAAATTTATTCACCAATTTCTTAATTGTATAGTAATTAAGTATATTTATCCTAATATGATATTTAATTTTCAGTGACTCTATATCGATTACGTTCCCTGCCAAATTTACTATATCAGCAACTGTACTAATAGCATTGGCAAACCAATCTGGAAAGAACAATTTATTTATGCCTACTTGATTATTAAACCATAAAGAGCTGTGCAGAATGCAAGAAACAGTGTGCTTGTGCTTCATAAGTATCCAATTTTGGAATTTGGAGGACAGCCAAACTTATAACTCGCTTATTATTGGTATTACCGGTTTGCAATGTGAAACCAGCTTACAAGAAATCATGGGCTGGGAATCCTTTGGTGTGGTCAGATTTGACCTTTGGACCCCTCGTTCAAGGTCAAATGAAGACAGCCAAACTTAAAAGTGCTTATAACTCACTTATTGTTGGTCCTAGCATTTTGCAGTGTGAAACCAGCTTCCACGAAATCATGTGCTGGGAATCTTCTCATGTGGTCAGATTTGACCTTGGGCCCCTCCTTCAAGGTCAAACCAGGATAGGCAAACTTAAAAGTGCTTATAACTCGCTTATTATTGGTCCTAGAGGTTCGCACTGTGAAACCAACTCACAGGAAATCATGGATTAGGAATCTCCTGAAGTGGTCATATTTAACCTTGGGTCCCTCCTTCAAGGTCAAATGAGGACAGAGAGAGATAAAAGTACTTATAACTCACTTATTATTGGTCCTAGAGGTTTTGAATGTGAAACCAACTTACAGAAAACCATGGGCTGGGAATCTACTGATGTGGTCAGATTTGGCCTTGGGTCCCTTATTCAAGGTGAAACGGTGGTTGACACTGGCATTGGTGAGTTGTCTTTCCGGTGGATACAAACTTAAATCGGTTCTCCAGTGCGCTAGGTCTAGTTATTTTATGAAACTCCCATATATCTAGAAATTAGTAATTGAGTGATTTCAGGCTTATTTGTGATCCTAAATGATACAGTGCAAGGAATCATTAGTCTTCACAGTCCTTACGCCTTTAGTCAAGTTAGAGGCAGATAGAGTGATATTCAGTGAAAGTGAATTTGTAAACCCAAAAGTCACCCAAGTAGTTTTAGATTAAAGTTTTAAAAAGGTCAAAATATGAAGTATCAGATGCTAAGCTGAACATTTCCAGCATCAAAAAGTTGGCCAAGCCCACCCCCTTTATAGTTAAGTTCAGAAAAAGATAAGTAACGAATATCCACAAAGATTAAAATATTTATTCAACTCATTTATACTTATTCAAATATTTCCTTGTGGTCCATGTGCAATGATTTAGATATAACACTATAAAAATGACTGTAAGATGAATACAATGACATTCAACAAAAAGATACAAGTGCCTCAGTAAATAGTCAAACTTGTACAAATGATCCTTTTCACAACGTTAGCACAGGTTTTCTTATTTCTGTGTATATGTATTTCAAATATGTTTGACCTATAATCAAAAGATATAAATTTGTAGTCATTCTAGGGAAAATACTTCAGTTTGATTAAATTTATTTATTGTTTAACGTTGCTTTCAACATTTTATAAGTCATATCACGACTGGAACGGCACATAAAACCAGTACATACAGTTGGTCAAGGTTTGGTAAAGTAACTGTAAACTGCCAACCAATAGCAAACAACTATATGAGTCTGGCATTTGAACAGGACTTACTGTCCCAACTTTGATGTAATAAGATTTTACTGCAAATATGAGTTTCGATGACATTCTAAGATAGATATGTGAACACCAATAAATATCATAATAAATATCACAACAAATGCTGAATCCAGAACTATTTAGAACAAAGAATTTAACAAAATTTTATTTCAGTTCACACAAGACTGTCCATACAATGAGCTAATATTACAACTGAAAAAATTGTCTATTAATTCCAAATTCAAGAAATATTCACATCTGTTATATAATTCACCTTCCAAAACCCTTCAAGGTTATGACTTTTGTTATTTTATTTTCTGAAATAAAGAATACTTAATTTTGCAACTAAACAGACATTGTTATGTTAGGCCCCAACTCGCAATCGGGAACATCTCGAGATTGTCCTTACCCAAACTCAAGATCTTGAGTTGAGGCAAAATATCTCGAGATTGTGCAGAACATTTCGAGACTGGGCAGTACATCTCGAGATTGGGCTGCACAAACTTAAGATAAGTTGATATTATATATTGATATAATATATTGATATACATGGAAAAGTCTTTGATTTCTTTCGATCTTGAAATGCACTTCTACATATATATTCTATATATTGATATAATATATTGGAATACATGGAAATGTCTTTGATATTATAATTAAAGGGTCTTGTTTGTGAGATGTGATTCCCTTAGAATGTGAATTGCAGTGGTTCAAAATGAATAACTTTCGGTAGGCCTTGATTACAATTGTTTTTTCTCAGTTGTGTATAAAAGACCCCAGATTCACTGTGACATAAATCATAGTTCAAGATGATCCCAACAGCCAAGACTGAGAATCTAATAGCTCAGTTTATCAAGAATGACTTTTCCAAATTAACTTTCAGACTTCAACCAGTACAGAAACAAAAAAAAAATTGATATGACTGTGGGGTTTTTGCCATTGCCTTTGCCACCTCAAATCACAAAAGTTATACTTTGCTTCAATATGATTTACTGTAAGCACATTTAAGGCTACCTTAAAGTTTGACTTCAGTTTACTCATGTTTTACTTTAAGGCTGAGGTAAGATCACCTTAAGATTAACAGCACTATGTTATCTCTACAACTACTCTACTGGTCTATTAACAGTTTATTTACAGAAATGAAGATTGTGAAACTGCCAATACAGGCTAACAGCTGAGGGGTGGGGTGGTGGCAAAATTCTTAACAACTTTTACTGTGTTTACCACCTGATCTTAAAATCCAAACTGAATTATTCTCATTGGTAGCTAATGAAAATGAGGCTCTCTAAGGTGCCTTATGATTAAGATATTAAGGTACACACGACTTTTAGGCCGAGACTGAAGGGAGGTGCTAACTTATACTCACCACTTCAGAAACCAGAGAGTTGGGCTGCTATTGTAGAGGTGTCATTCAACAGTTACTTTCTGTCCAGTGCACACTTTGTAGTTTGAAATGCCACACATCATGCATTCCATGTAGAGCACCACGCAATTGACACAAATGAATTTTACTTTTAATCTGTATAAATATTTTGACAAACATATGGTAAAATAAAAAAATGAACTAGTTATACAGAAACAAAGGAAAATGTATTGTGATTTCCTCATATTTAAGTTGTCCTTTGTGTTGTGTATTAATGTTTTAACGATACTGTGTCTTGTTTAAATGTTTTAATAGATAAATGTTGTAATAGACAAATGGTGAATAAGTAAATAAAAACATAATTAAATAAATTAATTGTAGAAAAGATCAAGGGATTCATCATAATGCAATTGCAATTCAATGTAGTAAGGAGTGCCAAATATCAAAGAGCTCAGTAACTATAATCAGCCAATCAGGTAACAGAACACCACAACTGATTAGCAAATTACAGCCCCAGACAAATATCTTAAGTTTACGCAGCCCAACCTCAACTCAAGATCTTGAGTTTGGGCAAGGACAATCTCGAGATGTTCCCGATCACGAGTTGGCGCTCAACAGTTACACCTCAGAATTTTAAATTACACTTTGATGAACTTTAAATGCCTTTTGACTGACATAGTACAGTAATTAAACCACAATAAACTGCCTTATATAAAAATAGACTTTCAATTCAAATTTCTGTCAGTAATTAAGTGATAGATCTTTCCACACTAAGGAAAGAGATCTGGTTAAGTTTTATACTGAGCACAACCACATCAAAGCTAAAACTCACAGTAATGTTTTGTTTGTGGCATTTTGTTTGACTCTCTGTGATACAAATAAATACTAATATCATCAAAGTACTAGACTTCTAACAAATCTCTGATTAAATACCACATTTTATTGCTCTACAATAGCTTACCATGTGGGACTGAATGCTTTTATCAGAGGCTACCAGACTCAGCCAACGATTAAGAAAAATAACCGTACAAATTTGGCCGAGTCCTGGAACTAGTATGTACCCTAGCAGTGCATTGTGGTCGCTCTTCCTTCTTCTCTCATTGGCTGCCATCTTGGAACTCGATTGAAGTTGCTCTCAACAAAATACTGATTTCTCAGCACATACGTTTTGTTGGATGCTCATTTTTCATTATTTCTTTTATATATATAGCACATTCTGGTAAAGTTTGGGAAGTATTCATTTTGTATTTTTTGTTTTATTAACGTCTGTGAGTTTTCCGCATCTTCCGCTTGGATCTATTACTCACTAAAGCACGTTTACTTGCTTTTCACCAACACGTTGGAGGTTAGTCGCCTCCTCCCTTCATTATCGCCCAAATATATCATTGTATATGTTATTTTATATAGTTTCTCAAGTTTTCACTTGCGAATCACGTCTTTGTGACTGTTTTGTCCCAATATTTTATTCGTAGTCGGTGAAATTTGCTTCCGAGCTCGGATTAATAATTTTATTGCATAAATATGTCTTTCCCAACTAGTGCAAAGCCAAGGTCATCCTTACATTCACCCCTAACGTCTTTACTATATTTGCAAAGATCTCCCTGCAGACATCATTCTAATTTTGAATAGACGTCGGTACACTCGGAAGTTGAAGTCGAGTGTAAATACCAGTTTTTAGACGACCTTGACCTTCTAGGGGACGATGAGAATTTTATTTTTTACTGGCTCTGAAGCAGACTTGTAGGGTACTGCTGATAATGTATTCTCATCTCCCCACCCCCTACCATTAATCTTGAAGTTTGTCACTTCATCTCTACATTGTCCCTACCCCAGGTACTGCATTTAAATAAATTAAAAATCAAATCAAATCAAATAAAATCCCTGGGCATTCTTTTACATCCAACTGAAGTAAAAGATGGGTTTGTTCCAGGCTTCCATGCTTGATGCCATGTAATCTCTTTGAGATGAAATGTTTTCAAATAAGAGTTGGGTGTACATGAGACATCCGATTCTACTCAAGCAAAACCCATGCCTGGTCTATTAATCCAATACTCGGATTTCTGATCTGACTCACTTGGATCACTCGGAAGTTCAGCCAATGGACTTGGAACCTTATGGTCCTTCTCTTCCTCCAAGGTCTATACAAAGCCTCATCCGAGCGTGGTGTACACTCGGATCTTCACTAGGAACACTTGGATCAATCCTCTGATTCCTAGTATTTCCAGGCAGGACCTAACTTAATAACATTCTGACAGGAGGAAACACAAGTCCAAACCCATCCATAAATCTCAGTCATCTGCAGAGGAAGATGAGTCCTTTGCTCACACTCGAGGGTTTACTCAACTTCAACTTAAGGTTCCTTCAGAACCTCAAACTCAGGCCATCTCAGATTCAGTCTTCTATAGGGAGGTAGATAGAATGATCTACATTCCCATTTCACACAGAAAATTGAAACCTTTAGGCAATTCCTTGATCTCCCTGATCTCTGGAAATCTATGCCTAGGTCCTCTACTACTGTGCTTGGCCTAGACGACTAAGGCCAACAAGAACTAAGGCCTAGAGGCCCTTCTGCTATGCTCCCTCGGAGCCCCTTTCTCAAGGATGCCTTCGAGAAATTTGAGCAAGATTTCTTGGCCTCTAACTTACCTGAGGGTAAGTACATAAAACCTCCAGCTTAAACAGCTAAATACTTTTATGTGGGACAACCTTGCTTCCAAGACAAGCTTCAGGAGCTCAACTCAGATTTTGTCAAAATCTGTTTTTTCGCCCAACCCTCTGGGGCGCCCGTTGCCAAGGTTCCCCTTCATATCCTTAAGGAACTTGAGCAACAGTCTAGACAAAACCTAGGGCCTTCCCAGTGCCAGATCTGCCTTCAGGAAGACCAAATTTTGGATAGACCTGACTCATTAAACATGGTTACCAGAACGCATGTGAATACCTTGATATAATGGAGAAAAGGACTCTCATTCAACAAAAGGCCCTAGTATGCCTCAGTAAGTCAGTAGCTCACATCCTCCAGAGGGAACTCTACACCTTGGGCAACACCGGCTTTCTACTAAGAGAAGGCCGACATGACCCTCCTTCATCCCCATTTGGGGGAATCGAGACTTCAGGAGTTGAGGAACTCTCCATTTTGGCCCTCCCCTCTCTTCAAGTCTCAATTGGTGAAAGATGGAGAGGTCTTTCTCCTTTTAAAAAGGCACTGGCAAAAACTCTCAGGGTTTTGGACCCTATCAAAACAAGCCCTTTCGTGTTTCCCACCACAATAAATAAGAAGCTCCTACAGGAAACACCCCTATGGGGGCAATTCCTCCCAAAGCATTAACCAATAATTTTTCCTCTAACCGAGGAAAACGAAACTTCAGAGGCTCCAGGGGTCATTTCCGACCCCACAATAGGGGACGAGGGCGTAGAAACCCCTCTTCCCAATGAATCTTTCAAAGCCTCAATCAGTCCACTAGTAGGTCGCCTCCGTTCTTTCAGCAGAGACTGGCAAATAAACAATTGTTCCTCAAATGTGTTAAACATTATCACAAATAGCTACGTTCTGCCATTTCTCTCAAAACCCAACTTGGTCAGATTTCCTCTGATTGTATCAGATTTCCAGGCCCTTCCCAAGACCAAGCTCTGGCAGATTGTACCCAGTCTCTGCTGTCAAAGAACGCAATCGAAAGAGCGGAAAATGTAAAATCTCTCGGGTTTTACAGTCGTCTGTTTCTTGTACCCAAACCTCACCAGAGGTGGAGGCCAGACATAGACCTAAGCAGGCTCAACACTTTTCTACATGTAGAAAAGTCCAAAATGGAAACTCCGGAGTCCATCAGGACTTCCCTGATCCTGGGGGAGTGGGTATCGTCGATAGACCTATTGGACGCCTACCTTCACATCCCCATTCATCCACTCTCAAGGAAGTACCTAAGATTTTGCCACAGGTCTCAGGTGTTCCAGTTCACATCCCTCCCCTTTGGAATGGCCACAGCCCCCCAGGTCTTCACAATGATTGTGAAAGAGGTGAAGATGATGGCCCTTACAAGAGGTCTCAGACTTCAGGAATACCTGGACGACTGGCTGATCAGATCCCAGTCTCAGGAGGAAGCCCAAGTGAACACCCAGGCAGTGGTAGATCTAACTCAATCCCTGGGGTGGATTATAAATCTGGAAAAGTCAGAACTAAAACCTACTCAGGTGTTTTCATTCGCGGGCTACGAATACCATATCGATTCAGCCCTTGTAAAACCCACTCAAGAGAGATGGCTCAAACTCCAGGATTTGATCCTACGACTCAAGTCAAAACATGTTTTGACTGCAAGATGTTTGATGTCACTAATTGGGTTGCTAGCCTCAACGGAGAAGATGGTCCCGGAGGGATGCCTTGACATGAGGCCCTTTCAGTTTCACCTCAAGGAGCACTGGAAATTTCCTCAGTTGCTGGACAGCCTCCTTCCTTGGACAGAAACGATTTTTTCACACCTAGATTGGTGGCAAATCCTGTCAACGTGATGAAGGGCGCAGACCTTCATCCCAAAGACCACAGTATCCAACTCTTTACAGACGCCTCAAACGAAGGTTGGGGCGCTCACTTAGAACAAAGTTCTACTCAAGGTCTGTGGTCAGTACAAAAAAAAGGCTACACATAAATGTTCTAGAATTGAAGGCGGTCTCACTGGCCCTTCGTCAGTTCAAGGACCAGTGTCAGAACCAAACAGTCTTAGTTGCCACGGACAACTCAACAGTAGTAGCCTACATAAACAAACAAGGAGGAACTCACTCAGCGGAGATGTGTACACTCCTGTGGACGATAATGACTTGGTGCCATCACTACCACATAACACTGAAAGCCAGACCCATTCCAGGCTGTCACAATGTGATGGCCGACCTTCTATCCAGGTTCAACCAAGTTCAGTCGACCGAATGGTCTCTACATGCACAGGTGTTCACTCCTCATGTTGCCACTCATCTGCACCACAAACTCCCTCTATACGTGTCTCCTATCCCAGACCCAAAGGCCTGGGACATAGATGCTCTGAACATAAACTGGATGGGTCTCACTGCCTATGCTTACCCTTCAACGGCTCTCCTTCACAGGGTGATCCGAAAAATCAGGCAATGCCATTGCCTGATCATTCTAATAGCCCCAGGCTGGCCAGGGATGCCCTGGTTTTGGGACCTTGTGCAGCTCTCAACAGAGATCCCTCTACAACTCCCAGTGTCAACAACACTACTCAAACAGTCCTACAGTTACATATTCCACAACAATCTGCAACAATCTCAACCTCCACGCTTGGTGTCTAGGAGCGGACAACTCCAGGAGCAAGGCTTCTCTGTGGAGGTGGCAGAATTGCTGCACCTCAGAGATCATCAACAAGCAGAGAAAATTTGGTGGATTTCTCCTCTCCATCTATAAACAATCTCAGATATTTTCATGTATCTGTACCAAGACTTAAACAGGCGCCCCTCTACTATTGACGGCTACAGGACTGCTATTGTTGACACTTTCAGCCCTTCGGCCCAGTTCATAGCACATGATCCAGACCTTCACAGGTTACTCTCCAGTTTCCACCAGGATTGTCCCAAGAGTTCCAGGAATCTTCCAAAGTGGAACCTTTCTGTTGTTCTCAATGAGCTCACTAAAGCACCCTTTGAGCCTATGAAAGACACAGACCTCAAACATCTTACTCTCAAAACTACTTTCTTACTAGCCTTGGCCTCTGGCAAGTGCCGCAGCAAAATCCACGCCTGGGTTGCAAACAAAGTGTCTAATCTAGGCCAATGGGAAAAGGTTGCCTTGTTTCCTTCTTCTGACTTTTTTGCCAAAAATCAGCTAGCAAGAGAAGGTTCTCAAAGTGTGTCTCCAGTGATTATTCCTGCTTTAACTACCATTGTAGATAGACAATTCAAGGAAGAAAAGACCCTGTGTCCGGTCCGGGCCCTGAGGTACTATTTGGATCAAACCAAGGAGCTAAGAGGTTCCCGATCCCTTCTTTTCATCTCCTTTAAAAAAGGACATACCTCAGATATCAGACCCGCTACTCTCTCTTCCTGGTTGAAACAAACCATTCTACTTTGTTACAAACAAGCCGACCAACAAGCCTTGGACTTGGTCCAAGTCAAAGCGCATGACATTCGGACCTTCGCGGCCTCTAAGGCCTTTTACGGTGGGGTATCGGTGGACCAGATCATGCAAGCATGTCACTGGAAAGCTCACAATACGTTTACCAATTTTTATCTAAAAGACCTTACTTGGTCAGACAATGACAACAATATGTATCTGGGACCAGTAGTAGCGGCTCAACAAGTCCTAGACCCTTCTCCTCAGCATCCTCATCTTTGGGAAGAAAAGAAGGGGGGGCACGCCAGCTGCATCCAAGTCTTCAGGAGTCTTTCCCAGGGTCTAGGTATCCGTTTACCTTCAAGATGTTCACGATAAGGTCTTTTATCCTTTAATTTTTATCTGTATAATGTATTTCCTTATCCAATGTACCCAAATCTCATTTTTTCAGTGGCAAATGTTATGAGATTCAGGCCTACGGTCTGTACTTTAGCAGTGATGCCTTTACGGGCTATTCCTGAGTGAGCTCGGCTGCACTGTCTTCTCTCAGAACATCTATACAGTATTCGTACCATCGTCACTTCTTCTGGTTTTTGGCAAATTATAGACCCGACCATTAGAACTGGGGTTCTGTAAATGAGACTCAGACTGGCTCTTTTGACCAACTTTGGGTATTCTTGACATCCGTAAATTTTAAATTCTAAGAAAAATAACAATGTTTCAGTCTCAGCTGTAATCCCGCCACTGGGCGGTTGAATTCAGCATTCAGTCCCACATGGTAAGCTATTGTAGCACAATAAAATTGAAAATTTTAATTACGTAAATGTAGCTTTTATAAGCTACAAGCTTAGCATGTGGGACTGAGGAAAGTCCCACCCTACCTCCCTGCTGTATTCCAGCAGAGGGGGTAAGGACTAAATTACCACGAGAGAAGAAGGAAGAACGACCACAATGCACTGCTAGGGTACATACTAGTTCCAGGACTCGGCCAAATTCGTACGGTTATTTTTCTTAATCGTTGGCTGAGTCTGGTAGCCTCTGATAAAAGCATTCAGTCCCACATGGTAAGCTTGTAGCTTATAAAAGCTACATTTACGTAATTAAAATTTTCAATTTTATCTGCCAGGGGGGTCGGTGGTGTAGCGGTTAGAGTTCTTGCTTCCAACCTCTGAGGCCGCCGGTTCGAATCTCACGCCGGGCACTTCATGTTGGAACATTCGTAGTTACTTGCCGATGCCCGGTGGTTTACAGTGCAGTGTGCACTAGTTTCCTCCACCTGTAAACTACCCGTCGCAATATGACCCTGGCTGTTGAACGCGACGTAAAACAACAAATAAATACATCAACGTTTACAGGTCTACACACCTGAGATTACATTAAGTGTCACCTGCCAAGTTTCAAAAAATCAATTTTCTTGATACTTATGTAGTCTGCCATTCCATAAATTTTCATCAATTTATGGTCCCCATAGGCAGTAACATAAGCCCTGCACTTTGTAAAGTAAACACATACCTCGTGTTTTCTGCCACAGTTCATAAAAGTACTTTTAAAAAATTAATCCAATTTAAGTATATGGCCATAGTCACTCCAGCCATGCATGGAATATGCTCAACAAACTTTGTGTTGTATTTCCTATTCAACAGTATTAAAATACAGTAATGGCGTCACTCTATTGTTAAAACAATAGATTTGTACAACAGAATGTACTGTTTTCATTGGATTCTGATGCACGAATCTACAGTTTTTAGTTGATACTGCCAATGGTTTGAAAGACCTGTGCTGCATGAAAAAGAAATTGATTTTTTTTTATATCTATCCAAACATATTTGTCATTTATAAAAGTATTTTAGGTTATGAACAAATCATTTTCTGAATCACTTGATGAATAATTCCTTGCCATTTTTACCCTTGCTTTAAGCAGAGAAGACATTTATGAAGTATACTAGAGAGGACTGCCTGTAGTATCCATAAATTAACTTGAACATTTACACTTTAGCCTTCAAATATTGCTACAGTTTAAGTTCCTGTATCAGTATTTTACATTCTTTCAAATGCATTCAAAATAGACTGTTTGGTGTGTGACATTAATAATTTTAATGTTACACAATTTGGGATTTAAGAATTATGTAAAAATGTGTTAGAATTTACCCACATTATTTTTTTGTTCTGTAAAACTTTAAAGGAAAAATATTACGTACACCAACATTTAAAGGTTTTATGTTTTGCAAGACTATGGTGTGACATATATACTCAAAGCCCAGATCTATTTTGCATTCTAATTTCTATAGTTTAAGTATTTAAGATTTTATTTAGGCTGAAATGTTTATAATTTGACATATTTACAACAACTAATGGTAATGTGATAATTTTGGAAAATTAACCAATAAGATTTCCATGCTATGAGAAAGGTCTTTTAAAATATAGAAATAACTTGAAACCAATGTGTTATTCTTAACTTACAATACTTAAGTGGGAAAATATCATTGTCCAATATTAGAGTAAAGGTCAAACAACAGTCACTTTAAATTACTGGCACACATGCTCCTTTGTAGATTTTCAAAATTCAAACTTACATATTTTATAAAATTTAAAAAGCCAGGTTATTTTAAAAATACTTTCAAGTACAATCAAATATGACTAAGCAATTTTGATATGTATATTTTAGCATTTTGTCTATATTTCGACTGATAAACTAACAAAAAATGCTAAAATTGTTACTGTCATGGTATTAAACAGTATTTTAAGTCAGAGAAAGCACTTTCTTGTGCTTTATCTATGGCAGGATTAACCACTTAAGAGTTTTTTAACTTATTTGGAAATTCTTTTAAAAACTTATTTTTCAACAGCACTAAATACCAAGCCTCTGATGAGTCTCCCTGACAAAACTATGCACCTTCGATTTTGCTTATATAATGTGTTGGAGCCCAACATTGGAGTCAGCCCATCTTGAAATGGGCTATAGCCCAACTTAGGATCCTAGCTCAACATACTAGCTCAACTTAGGATAAGTAAGCTCATAAATGATTTTAAAACTAAAATTTAATTTTACCAGCGAGTTTAATATTAATTTGTTATGTCAAACTCCATTGGTGGTTTTAATCATAAAATTGAATATAACCATGCTAGTTAATTTAAATGCTTATACAGTAGAACCTTGATTATCCGAACCCAGTGGGAGACATACAACCCGGCCAGATAATCGATAAATGAAGAAACATTGATGTATGTGTTGGGCGCGAAGTTTCGATCTGCGCAATCTCGAGATGGTACTTGTGCAATCTCAGCATCAAAAGCAATCTCGAGATGGAGCTGCTCCAACTCACAATAATTTTTTTTATTGATTTTGAAAAGGTCTTTGATTTAGTAAAGCAAGAAACGTTTTGATACAATAAGTGGATAGTTGTGTGTACTAACGTTTAATCCTCTTTGGGTATTGAAAGCGACGTAAAACCCCAAATAAACAAAATTAATCCACTTTGGTTAATTAAATGTTGACAATAGAGAGGCCACATGTAATCCAATTAGCTGGTTACAATAAAGTGGTAGATCTCTTTATATGTATGGGATATCTTTAGTTTACAACCATGATCCTTCAAAGATCACATACATAAATTCCAGGGACCATTTACTTAAATATCTCTCACTGAAAAGGATTACACCTTTCCCATCATATGCTGCAGACCATGTGGGATCATTACATTACACCATTACATTACAACCGGGGTGTCTCGGGTGTGTTTGTAGAGGAATAATAAAGGATTTACCTGTTGTTAGGATTCCTGTTGGGAGGATTTCCTAGAAACTGTAGTCAATTTAAGTGACAAGTAATACTAAAAGGACTGGACAATATTGAACAATGATGTACTAGCTGTATGGATCTGGTGTACTGATGTATGTTAAAATGGGTTTTAACCATGTAATGTGTTTGTTTACTGCTTTAATGTTTCAATATCCATGTATGTACAAACCTGTTTTATACTCACTCAAATGTCCTAATAAAGTGTGTTGTGAAAATCAGCCAATCATTGACCACCTCAAAAATTAATACAACCAATCATATCTCACTATTGTGTGATAAAAATCATTATGAGTTGGAGCAGCTCCATCTCAAGATTGCTTAAGCAATCTCGAGATGGGCGTGTGATCTTTTGATGCTGAGATCACGCAAGTACCATCTCGAGATCATGCGGATCGGTACTTTGCGCCCAACATATGCACTAAATATAGACATCGGTGATATTTGAAGATATAGTTTAATACATTTGTATGATATTATATAACTGAACCTATAATTATCACTTATTTGCTCCATATCTATGGATATTTTCATTTTTTTCATTTAAAATATTACGCGGATTTGAAATGGTTGTGTTCAGTTTGTACATGCATTGTGACGTTTATTTTTAGATAAACATTGTTATGCATTTTGTCATTTGGAAAAACCCCGCGAGATTATTTATTGTAAAACCCCAAGCAAACACATCTACAGTGATACGTGTGTTTGGTTGGTAATGCATTCTTGACGTCTTTTCTTTTGATATACGTTGTCAGTCTGTAAACTTACTCCGGGAGATTATAAACTGTGAGAGGCAATGGAACACTGTTTTATTGATTGGCGCATTATAAAAGAAGTTCTGAGCGGGTTTCCCTGACTATTCTAACAATGGTGATAAAGATCAAAGAAGTTATAGGCATTTCTGTGAATGGTACATTTTATAAAGCACTGGAATTCATCGTTTCTCAGACTGTAAAATCTTGTATTACCGCTCACGCTTGACTGTGTAGTATATATAGGGAGACAAGATTTTGGTTCGGTTAAACCAGAGATTTGGATAATAGAAGGCCGGATAATCGAGGTTCTATTGTATTTTAATTATACAGTATAGGTTTGTGAAATATTATTTAAGGTTTGTTGTGCTTATCTCATCTTAAGATTTGGTAACAAATATTAGCCCAACTTATAATTTGTACATGTAGTTTTTATTTTTAAATTTAAATATTATTTACTTATTTTTCTACTTCTTTTGTTACTTATTTTCATTACCTTATCATATATTGACAGGATTAGTCTTAATCCCTATATTGTTCCAAGACTCTGTCTCAGTTAATTTGATGATGGGAGGGTTATCAGGTCATAAGTTGTCTATTGTTCAACCATTGCTTTCAACTTGATTTGTTTCACTTGTGAGGAGTGATTAGGCAAATGGATTAGCTTGTGATATATCTATTGTTTCAACATTTCTTTTAAGTTGATTTGTTTCACTATGTGTGTGACTTGGTAATTGGATTAGTCTTAGATTTACCTATTGTTCTAGCATTCTTTTGAACTTGATTTCTTTCACCTCTGATTGACTGACTAGCTAGCAGGATTAATAAGCATGGTTTTATTGTCTTTTATGGTGTTTTCGGGATGATACTTTACAGGTTTGTAAACAAACTGATTAATTTAATCGTAATTTTCAAATGTTTCATGTTAAGTTTTTTAATGGACATTTACCCATATAGCCTAATAGAAAACACCAATTTTATATGCAATGTGCATTTAATATTTTTTTATCAATTTTATGCATCAGTGTGTTGTTTGACTAAATTTACAGAATTAACTTGTTTAGATTTAACTGAGCTCCAAAGATAAAGCACTTTATAAATCCTGTTAAAATGCTGTTTATAATACAAAAAAGTAATTTTATAATTCTTTGATAAACTTAAAATATATAATCAGGTTCATCAATAAAATCACCCACTATATTTGGCTTTTCTTCTCATGGGTTTGATAGAAGTAAGCTTCATTATATTTAGAGATTACTTTGATATTGATTTGCTTTACTTTGTGATTTGCGGTATTCGCTGTTGTGTACTTTCCCCACCCCAAGTGAAACAAATCAACATCAATAGAATGTTGAAACAATAGCCACAAATCCTATTAAGAAATCATTGCAATGAAAGATAAATGACATCAAAGGAATACTTTAATGCTTTCAAGGCTCAGGAAACGCAATTCATTTTAGTTTCTGCAATTAGATACATTTTGTTGAGGTTAGATAAGTTAAACATATTTATATAAAATAAAAAGGAAGTACAAAGTACAAGGGTCAATTAAGTTTATCAATGTCATCTTTTACAAGAAAAAATAATTTCCTTGTAAATAGTTTATATTATATTCCACAAAAAATCATTCTTGAATTTTACTATCTTAAGTTGGGCTGATATGTTCTATCTTAAGATGTGCTATAGACCATCTTAAGATGGGCTGACTCCTAAGTTGCGCTCCAACACAATGTTGTATATCCCTTATATTGTGTTTAATTTTGCTTATATAATGTTGTACATCCCATATATTGTGTTTATTTAAACCTACCGTTAATAAACACATGGACAGCAAACTATGATGTCACAAGCACAAAGTTGTGATATTACAAATGTTATAACATCACAGTGACCTCAATCACTATGTTGTCTAGTGACAAGCAAAATGTTACTGCCAATAAACAACTAGGTCCTCAGTGGCCTAGTGGTTAGCAAGTTTGGCATCTAATCATAGGCTGTCACCTCTGTGGGTTCGAGTCCCACAAGTGGCAATTCTGAGGACCTGTCCCAATATGACCCTGGCTGTTGAACGGGACGTAAAACCCCAACTTTGACCTTTGGCCAATAAACAACTGAAATTCAAATCACTTGAGCACAGTCAGACATATAGTGCAGGGGAATAAGATTTGAGACCTTGTCACGTTTACAATATTATTATACTGAATGGGTATATGGTTCAGGATTGTTTTTCTGCTTGAATGGTCAAACTTATTATCTTGGGTTTATTTTTAAAATCAGTTTGTTTTTACATCCTGATATGGATTTTTGATTCAGTTGATGTGAATCGACCCAGAGGAAAAGAATATTATTATTCTTTCATAAATACTATCATAATAGAATATTCTTCATTGAAACATGAACTTAACTTTGTTGAATACTGTAATAATGTAAATCATTTGTGGTATTATGTAATAACATGATTTGTAAGTGACAAGTCTTTGAATATTTTATGAATATTTTTTCTAAAACTTCTCTTTTCATATAAATATTTCAGTGAGGTATGGTCATGCGGCTGTGGTTGATACACTACTGGCCCACAGTGCTGACATAAACAGCCGAGGTTTTCATGGAGAAACTCCAATGCTAACAGCCTGTTTATGGAACCAGTTAGCAGTGGTGAAATTGTTATGTAGGAGGGGTGCAGATATCAGCGTTCAAACAGATGATGGTGACACTTCATTACACTTGGCTGTGAGGGAAAACTTGCTGGAGATTACAAAGGTTCTCCTCAGATATGGTGCTACTCACATCAAAAACAAAGTTGGATTGACCCCATTAAACATAGCTGAACAAAAACAGTATACTGATATAGTTGCTGTCTTACAGATGCAGGGTACACTTAATTACTAAATCTTTATTTTAATCTCTTTTTGAAACTATGTGTTCTAATTTTGTTGATGTTTGATGTTTGTCACAATATCTGTCAGAAATGACTACACAAATAAAATATAATATCAGCTTGAGAAAATATAAAGATGAACGATTTATTATGACAAACTAGGGAAATTCATGAGTTTTGTTTAAGTTTTGTGGTATTGTAAATATATATATGTAAAATAACTGTGATATTGTAATTCTGTTATATTATACAGGGCTAGATAATGAGTTTCTGCAAGAAGCAGCAACAAAGCTGGGTGACAAATGGAAGCAACTTGGTGCTGCACTTGGAATGAACTATCATGACCTTGAAGGCATTTATGAGAAACATTCTGGAGACCACAGCTATGCTGCCTGGGCCATGTTGATTCAGTGGAGGGATGCATCAAAAACAAACAGTGACAGGAGGGCAATTCTGACAGGGGCACTTCAAAAACTAAACAGACAGCAGAAATCAGCAAACCAAAGTCCAGTATCTGTACATGGTAAATCAGGGAACTTTTTAATATTTTGAAGTTGTGTTTATATTAACTTCATGATAATATACTGATATGGTGTCATACTATTTATATTCATACTGTCTTTTATCCACCAATTACCTTCAGACATATTTTTGAGTGATAATGACTTGTATTAGTTTGAAATGCTGATATTAAAATGCTGATAATTAAACCAATTCATCAGTTTATTTGTTTATTTGTTGTTTTACGTTGCTTTTAACACTGTACAGGTCATATCACGACGGGTAGTTGGAAGGGCAGAGGAAACCAGTACATACAGTTCGCTAGGGTTCTGTACTGTAAACTGCCGACCAATGGCAAGCAACTACCAGCTTTCCCACTTACGGCCATGACGGGGATCGATCCCCGGCCGCAGAGGTGGGAGGCGAGAGTGTTACCACTCTGCCATCGTGGCCCCCACCAATTCATCATTATTTGGACTGAAAAAAGGATAGAAGAAGCACCCTTGTACAATCCTGCTTAACTGTGATTGAAAATAAGAGAAACATAATTCAACTTTAAATACATGCCTTGCTCTGAGTTAACCCAATAAAGGATAAATACTGTACATGCAGTCAAATATTTTTGTAGATTCCAAAAATCAGTTGCAAGCTGAGCTAGATATGTTTCAGCAGTATAACCAGAGAAGCAGTGAAGAGGTTGGTACAAATATACTGTGCATAATTTACCAATAAGTCTTGGAGACGGAACTGTTTGTAAAAGTCCAACATAATACATCACCCAGGGTATTAACATAATGTTATTACAAAATAAACTAAATTTATAGCTTTATTTAATAAATAAATAAATAATTTATAATATCCCCTGTTGGATGTTAGGATGGTTATTTTGAGCCTTTGTCAATCACTTCCTCACATGTTATAGATCATTATTGGAGTAATTTTAGACTTGGAACCCTTTTGTGAGTTGTTAGAAGTGCGGTTTTATATAACCTTACGGATCATTTCCTCACTTTGCTTACTACAATCATGTCTTCTAGTCAGCGTAGGGGGGGGGGCTGCGGACACATGATGGCTGGATTTGACCATCACTCCGTATGTGCTAGGTGTCGTGACAAGAAGAAGGGCTCTGACCCTTGCACAAAGACTCCACCTGAGCCTTGTGCCCATTGCGACAGTTTGACACCAGAACAGAAGACCCAACTTTCAACCCCCTCCTACAAACTTAAGAAAGAGAAGAAAGAAGCCAAGTCATCAACACCCGTCAAAGACTCAGACACTCTTAGTCCCACCCTTGTTGACCCAGCACTTGTGTCGGTAGTGGGGGTCGTGGATGGCCAAAGCACCCCTGGTGCTTCTGGTTTGAGTGGGTCAGTGGAGAAGAAAAAGAAAACTGAGACAAAACATTCATCCAGCAAGTCCTCCAAGGCTGAGAAGTCGGTCAAAGCTACTTCAAACCAACCACCGACCACTTCATCCGAGAGCAGATCCACCACCTCCTCTACCGACACAAACATTGCTGACCTTGATAAGAAGTGGGCAGACAGATTTAATAGACTGGAAGCATTACTTCTGGCTAAGACTCTTAATCCTCCCTGGGATCCTGTCTTCAGTACGGTGAAAGTTACGCCAGCTCATGCTCCACCAGCTAACGTGGTCTGGACCAACCCCTTTCTGAAACCAGTCTCTCAGCCTTCTCAACCGACCGACCCTGCTGGTGACTCACCGGGCACCGACTCTTCTCATCACAAGTCGGATGTCAAAGCCTCTTCTTCTGCTCAGCCTGACCCACCGGCTTCAACTACAGTTCAGAGACCTTGACATCTCACGCAAGGAATCTCTCTCTTCTAGTGATTCCGATTCTGACTCCATGTCATCAGACCGACCCCCTCTGGATATTCTACTGGAAGAAGGCGAACTGTCGGATGATCAAGAAGCTAATTTCTCTGATCATGAACAGTCTTTGTCTGAGGAGCAATCATACCAAGAAACCATGCGGGGGATCAGATCTTACATGGGTTGGGATCACATACCAGACAGTAGTGGGGGTCGTGCTACCACCTCGAAGGATAATCCCTTTGCAGGCCCCAAGCTACATGTGCCTGGCAAGGTCTCTGTTAACCTACCGACAGACGAATGGTTGTGCTGTAAGATGGCTAAGTTAAACATCACCTTGACTCAAGGATATCCCACCAGAATGTCTGAGGCCAGAGGTCTTCAAAAAGATCAGTTTGTTCGCCCGCCGAAATCACAGTAGAAATGGTATGGGTTTCACCCCAATCCAAAGAAGGACACTGAACAGACTGTTTTTTCCTGGCATACCAGCTCTTCAAAGCTTAACAGCACTTACCTCAGAATTGCTAGGCAAGCCGGTATTGCAACACAACCTCCCACGTCCCAGCCTATTTCCCAAGAAACTCTGCGAAAGTGGGAGAGATCCGCGTGTGAATCTACTGTGATCTGCAATCATGCAGCAAGTTTCAACCGGTGTCTCTTGAAAGTACAGCAGAATATGAACTCTCAACTAAAGGCTATAAGAGTGGAATCAAAGGGGAAAACGGCAGCCAAGGTGTCAGCTGCAGTAGATGAACTACAGTTTTTGCTAGACTTCAACTCGAGTGTATGCCAGGCCATGGCAAAATCCATGGAACATCTAATGGAGTTTGTCTTTGTCAGCATGGCTAACACTACCCTTCTCAGAAGGGACTCTTATTTGGCTTATCTTAAGGCCGGTGTGACGGCAGATACACTCAATGCTCTGTGAACAGCCCCACTCTGCTTGGACACTTTGTTCCCGGATAGCGTAGTAAAGCGAGGAGAGGAGGACATTACCAGCTTTGATAAGGGTCGGTCTGGTTCCACCTCCAAGAGTAGAAGATATCACCCATATGAACGACAGGAGACTAAGTTGGACAAGCATTAGGATAGGCCGCTGTGGAAGAACTTATCACGCACTCAGGAAACAGAGAAAACAGTCACAGTATTCCTCATGACCGGTCAAGGGTCAGCAGCAGTACCAATGACAATCAATGGGTAAATCAGTTGAAGCCTCTGCTGCTGGCCGGGAGCCCCGAACAAGAGACAAGAGACACTTGTACTGCAAAGCTAAATGTTGTAAATTCTGTACCTACTGCGCCCGGGCATTCTCAAAAGAAGGAAATAAGTCCCGGGGCAGCAGTCTGTCATCCATACACAGACAAATTAAAATATGTGAACAGTGCTTTTTGTGTCATTCCATTGTCTTATGCAAACATTGTAACAAATGATCCCAATGTTGTCACAAATCTACCTGTAGGGGCCAGATTGCAAAACTTTTGGAAAAAGTGGTCAGATCTGGGGGCCAGTCCGAAGGTAGTTCAAATCCTGAAAGAGGGTTACACCCTCCCCTTCCGGACCCGGCCAAACTTGTCAAGAACTCCCACAGTCATAAGCTGTTATGGCAATCCTCACAGAAACCTCAGTCTGTTAGAGGCATTACATCAGCTTTTGACCAAAAATGCCATAGAACTAGTACACAAACAGACTTCACTAGGGTTTTTCAACCGGCTATTCCTGGTCCCGAAACCCAACAACAAATGGAGGCCAATCCTAGACCTAAGCAATCTGAATTTTTTCCTCAAAACAGAAAAATTCAAGATGGAAACCCCAGAAACCATAAGAATGCCTCTCCAACAGGGAGAATGGGTAACATCCATAGACTTCAAGGACGCCTATTTCCACATTCCAATACAGGAACAGTCCAGGAAATACTTGAGATTTCACGTCCAAGGCCAGACTTATCAGTTCAAAGCACTGCCATTTGGCCTTTCCACAGCTCCCATGGAGTTCACTGTCATAGCAAAGGAAGTAAAACTGATGGCCATTAAAAAGGGTACAAGGATCCACCAGTACCTAGACAACTGGTTGGTGAGAGCCACATCCCACCGGGAATGTCTCCTGCATATGCATCTCTTAGTGAGAATGTGCCAAGATCTGGGTTGGATGGTCAACACAGAAAAGTCGGAGCTAGACCCCCAACAAATCTTCAATTTTGTAGGTTACCAGTTCGACCTCCACGCCGGTCGGGTCCGACCAATACCGGACCGGTGGCAGAATTTGCAGGGAAAGATCATGGAACTCCTGGCCCTCCAGACTTGTTCGGACAGGGAGTTCATGTCACTGATAGGCCTTTTGACAGCCACAGAAAAGCAGGTTCACCTAGGCAGATTACACATGAGGCCCATTCAATGGCACCTCAAGAGTAATTGGCAAATCCCAGAATCCCTGGAAAAAGGATCCCTTTACCCAGATCTCTACACCCCCACCTGCAGTGGTGGCTAAAAGAAAGCAATGTCCTTACCAGACAAACCTTACACCCACTGCAGCATGCTCTGCAAATCTTTACAGACGCATCAAAAGAAGGGTGGGGCGCTCACTTAAACGAGTTCACTGCCAGAGGAACTTGGTCTCTACCAGAAAGCAAGCTACACATAAACTATCTAGAACTCAAGGCAGTTCTGCTAGCCTTAAAAGAGTTTCAAAATCTATGCATGGGCAAAATGGTTCTTATAGCAACCGACAACACCACAGTGGTAGCTTACATAAACAAAGAGGGAGGTATGAGGTCCTGCCCACTTTGTGCCCTGCTATGGAGAATCTTGACCTGGTGTACCAGCAAACAAGTCACTCTCCGGGCATGACACATTCCCGGCCGTCTGAATGTAGTGACCGACAAGCTGTCCAGATTGGGTCAGACCATTCAACCAGAATGGTCCCTTCTCCCACAAGTCCTTCAAAAGATATGCGACAGATGTCATCGACCTCAAATAGATCTTTTTGCAACAAGATTTAACAAAAGCTTCCCATCTTTGTCTCTCCGGTTCCGGACTCCCAGGCCACTGCAATAGATGCACTCAGCCTTTCTTGAGGGGACCTGGATGCCTATGCCTTCCCACCGACAGCCATCTTGGGCAAAGTGGTGGAAAAGCTTCAAGACTGCCCTTGCAAGAGGTAAATTCTCATTGCACCGGGGTGGCCCAACATGGCATGGTTCTGGGATCTGGTGGAGATGTCCAGCCGGATTCCATTACTCTTGCCTCAAATGCCAGACCTTCTAACTCAGCCATTCAATCAGACCACTCACAGAAGTCTGCCCAAACTGAATCTCCATGCATGGCTCCTAGAGCCATACTTATCAGGAAACAAGGGTTCTCTCAGGCTGTGGCAGCAAGAACTGAGGCTCCTCAGAGAGGATCAACCAGATCAGTCTATGAGGCAAAGTAGACCATTTTTCAGAAGTGGTGCCTCTCTAATCAGGTGGACTTCAGGTTACCACCTTTAAATTCCATAGCAGACTTCCTCTTGCACCTCTTTCAGGACAGGAAGCTGCAACCTGGTACCATTGATGGTTATAGATCTGCCATTGCTGATAAATTGGGAAATTCCCCCATTAACATCAGCAAGGACAAAATCTAAGTCGTCTCCCAGACAGTTTCCACAGAAACAGACCCAAAGGTAGAAGGGGAGTTCCCTCGTGGAACCTTTCTCTGGTGCTGCACCAGCTCACTGAGCCCCCTTTCAGAAGCTTCTAAGGGAGGAGTCTCTGAAACATTTAACATTCAAAACTGTTTTCCTCTTAGCTCTGGGTTCGGGCAAGAGGAGAAGTGAGATACACGCTTGGCAGCACAAAAACATTAGGCACCAGGCCGACTGGTCCAAGGTGTCTCTATACCCATCACCCAGCTTTTTATTCAAAAATCAGCTGGCCAAAGAGGGGCCAGACAGTGTGGCCCCGGTGGTTATCCCAGCCCTGGCCCCAACTCTGGATAAATCCCTCAAGTCTGACAGATCCCTCTGTCCGGTCAGAGCTCTACGCTACTATTTGGACAGGACATCAGATCTTAGGCAGAACAAAGAGTTAGTCTTTGTCTCCTTCAAGAAAGGTTTTGACAAAGACATCTCCCCTGCCACTGTCTCCTCTTGGATCAAACAGACTGTGACCTTGTGCTATGAGCTCTCTGATCAACAGGCCTTGACCTTACACCAGGTTAAAGCCCATGATGTACGAGCCTTTGCTACGTCTAAGGCCTTCCAGTCGGGAATTTCCTTAGAGCAGATCCTGTCAGCCTGCCACTGGAATTCTTACAACACCTTCACACAATTCTATCTGAAGGATGTGGCGTGGGCCGACTCAGAGCTTTTCTACCTGGGACCGGTGGTGACTGCCCAGCAGATCCACCACTGACCAGGGCGCAGAGCAGACTTGTACATATGTAAATAGTGTACATTTGTATATATTGCACATATAGTTAAGAAGCATCAAAAAAAATCTGACGTGCTTCCTTAGGGAGGTTTATTATCTTCTCAGGGACTGAACTCATCCCTCCCCTTCCCTTACTCAGTGGAGGTCTGTTCACAAAAAGGGGGGAGATAGGTCGGTTTGGACCGGTTATCCGGCCTCTGTTGACCGACCACATGCCTGGGGTTTTTACTGATCTGGATATCGACCCAGCGTGAAGGATTTGTCTTGTTAGTTTTTCTTCTGAGTTCATATAGTCCCTAGTAACTTACCCGCCGACCAAGCGATAGTTATTCAGCATATTGTCCATTGGATAGGATGTATTAACGCAATAAAATTGCAAATTTAATAAGTAAATTAAATTTTTATAAGTTAATACCCTATCCAATGGACACACAAGACCCTCCCACTGATCCCACTGAGCTAGAGGGTCAGCCACTATGTCCTGACTAAATACCCCCAAAATATTTATTCAGTGCCTGGATGTATGTGTTCAAGTATGCAGGTGTTCCTAAGTGGGGAGAAATCTACTGAAAATTAATTTACAGGTTTGGTTTCATTTTATAGTCTTCCTACATAGCTTCAAATACCAAAAAAATAGATGGTCTGTAATTCAATTCTTAATAACACTTGTGAGACTGGTCACATAGAGTAGAGCGTTTTGCTGTCTCAGGGATCAAGTTAAGCCTTAATCTCAGGACAGTAAAAAACGTCACAAAATATGAAAGGTTGGTAATATTTTTATCAAGTCACCACACTTTCCTGCCTTTGTTTAACAAATTCTCATGAACTTTAATGCTTTATTCTAATATATTCACTAATATGATCATAACACGTTCTCCAGTGTGTGACATGGGCATAACTTTTTCATTGGTCACCCATTACTTGTTTCTATTGCTTAGATATGGAACAGAGTTCCATTTGCATTCCACAAAGCAAAATACATGTCCGTTATTGAAACTTTCACTTCATTCAGGTCTATAGTATTGGTTATTTTTGCATTTTAAAGTGCTTTCTTTCTTCCAATACATATTTATTTATAATTCTAATATTTTCCATTTAGTCCAAGCTATCATCACGTCCAGCAAAGCATCCATCATCAGATCATGGAACAGTAGATGCACTGGAAACAACATGTTTACAAGAAGATGATGACCTTAAGGAATTGAAAAAAATCTTCTATAAACACATGTCAGAAGAAAGTATCCGCTCCTGTGCAATGATTATGGAAATACCGTTGAAGGATGACATGGACCCACGCAAATTCACTGAAGTCTTCCTTGAAGGCTTTGTTGGACATACCATCCTGCAACGGTTACAGTCACTAGTCAAGTGTTTGAGAGAGAATCAAAAATTTCCCTGCCTGTCAGATCTAACACATGAGCTAGAGTGGCTGACATATAAAACATACCTGAAAGGGAAAGCTTTTGAACTTTGTGGAGAGGTTGAAATGAGCACATTTCCTGAATATGTGTTGGAAAAACTACCAAACGAGACATGTCACTTAAAATTGAATCAATATCCTGATATGAGAAGCAAGTTAACATGTCTGATAGAAATAATCCTGCAAAGTCCCAAAAATTACAATGTATTGAAAACATTTTGTCAACAGACGGATGCATTGAAAAAGTATGTATCACTGGATTTTGAGATCAGAGCTGAGGTCATGCCTTATGTAAGTGTTTTTGTATTTTCTATTCCCATTACTCTACATCTGCTTGAAGATTGAGTTACTATTTAATGCAGCCCCAAAGGTTTAAGAGTTTTGTTTGTTTTGATACAACAAGAATGAAGTAGGTTTCATAGCTTCTTCAGTCTTCTTATGGAATGAAGATTTTCTGTGATTTAGTAGTTTTCCTATTATAAACTCACAGTTAAATTAACACATTCTTACTTACATATCCTTTATGGAGTAAATGTTCTGCAGATGTGAGATTGCAAAGTATGTTTTAATAATCATAAAAACTACTACTCAAATTGTATTACTACTCAAGAACAAGACTTGTCAAGCCTAAGACATTGTCTAGGTATTTAGGTTGTTTAAACATATATGTCAGTTATTTTCTCTTGACATTCACAAAAGATCATTTTTATAAGGCTTATGCCCCCAAACAAGCCTTATTGTCCATTATCAAATATTAGGGCATGACTATTCATATTCATAAATCTGGAATAATAAACTGTATTGATGCTTATTTGTATACTTAACAGGATAGACAGCAGTATGAACTGCGGAGTCTGCATCCAGAATGCCTACTGGCTGTTGCTAAAAAAACTCTGAATCACCGAGAAGTTATTCCTATCTTGGCCAGAATTGGGAAAGCTTTTACCTCACACTTAAGTTATGAAATTATCTCTTCACATAGTTTGCAAAAAATACACAGTGTCACTGATGCTGAAGCATTGTTCCACATCAGAGAGGTATGCCTATATTTTGTCATAAGGCATGTAACATAAAATTAAAGCAATAGGTTATTGCTTCAGTCAATACATATCGAAATCAATACTGAGTATTAATTATAAATATGAAGGGGATTTAAAGTATGTTAACCAAGTAAGATATGAAGGTGACTTTGAAAAAAGAATTATGTGAAAACACATTATTTATGCAGTTTCAGATGAACAATAAAGCTATGACACAACCACAATGACACTTACATAGAAATGATAATAAATAAGCTACAACGGATGTTAATTATAAAAGTGCCAAGCACAATACATAAATTTGCATCCACATTGAGTGCACACAGTATGGCTATAAACACATACATGTCTCAAGGCTAACTTACAAGAGACTTGCTCACACACATGTGTTTTCCTTGCTAGTGTTCTTCCCCATTCACTTGCAGGGCGCCGTATAGTACCCTCACGTGTACATTGCATCCATATTAACCTACTGTGTTGTCACTGTTCAAGTGATGACACTCTTGTTGGGAAAATACACCTTGTCTGCACGCTGCAAATCTCTGCTAAGCTATAAGGCTACGCTCGTATTTTTCTACAATATTAACCTTACGACACATGTATCCATCTATAGTGGAAGAATAATGTGCTTTAAAACTGAAATACTAATAATTCCTTTAAATTGAAGGACATCATGGCAATCACGTTCAACAGCATGCTGACCTTTTATAGGTTACTTTCCTATAATTCCCATATGGTAATGACTAGAATGCAAAATAATGTCTCAACACAGAAATATAATTTACAGTAATTGGGTATTCTAAGCCTTGGTGCTGAAGACATTTTGCAAAAATTAAATTAAATGACATAAAAAATGTCAAGTCGGACTGACAGAAAACAGATAAGGCCATTAATAAGTCAATATTTAGACAGATAAGAGAGATATATCCTGGCCTTAAAAGCTGATGGCAAAAGAGTTGCAACCAACGTATTATTTACAATTATATATTATATTTTGTCAAAAAATACTTGTGGTTGACCAGAGACCAAATACTCTTAATTACATGCTGAATGTATTTAAATGCCACCTTGGCAGCCACTCAGCATATACAGTGTCAATACCTACATGACTTTTCTGTGTCTGAATGTCAAAACTCACAGTTAACGTCCAAATTGATCTTGCATAAGGAGCTATGAGTCCTCAGTGTCCTGGTGGGTCAACAATTCTGGCATCTAACCACTGTATTTTGTGTATGTAAAAACTCTATTTCCCTGTTAAAAGATTACGTGCTCAGTGTAAGATTATCTGCTCAGTGTAATCTAAAGTCGATAATTTTGTAAATAATTAACAACTGGTCTGCATCATACTCTATAACAAACACTGTGAGGTTACTGATGGGGGGTTTCTTCCCTTGCCCCTCCAGAAACTGTTGCACCTGTGTATTAAAAGATAAAGATTTAAAAGTCTAATCACAGGTTGTCACCTGCATATTCGACTCCCTCAAGTGATAGGCTTTTAAACAGGCTGTATATCCTTAACTTTGACTGGCTCTTTGGCATAAATGGACAGACTATAATCACAAGTTTAATCTGATTTCACAATCACAGACTCATTGTCACACCAAATTTTAGTCAATTGATGTCCTTATTTGTGAACCCATGTTTTCAGTATAACCCTCATATTTATAAGGTAAATATGTACTATTGACAGGTTAGAAGGAAGGCAGGAAAGAAGCAGCTTAGATGCATAGACCCTGTCATCCCAAACAGGCCCAGCTTTTGTCAATAAAGCATCTACATATACATTGAAATGTCGACACTCTTGGTTGTGTATAATAATTTTCATATTTTCATACAGATTAAACCAAGCAATACTCCATTGTAAACGGCCATTCAAGATAACATGTTTTGATGAATGAGTACCTCTGAGTTTTCCCAACATTTGGTGGACAAAAGTCTAGAATCAGTGTGAAAGTTTCTATCCATGACACTATAGTTCCTAAGTCCTATCCTCAAATTTTCAGCAGCTTGACTAATGTCAAAACATCTTTCCCGAAATTTGAAATCTTATCAGTAATTTTATCAACAGAGAGTGGAAAATCATAGCCATCATATGGATCTGCAACATGTTCCTGTTAACTGAATGAACCTATGGATATGAGGGGCTGTCATTTTTAGGGCTAGTAAAGGTAAAATATGTAATTTTTAAAGGGCAAAGATTCAGATGACCCAACCAAGGATTTGTGAGCTGTTTTTGTTACAAAGTAAACATTAACATCATCAAAAGAGCACGTTGCTAACAGATGATTTCAAGTTGATGTCAAGGAAAGACCCTTCTACCTTGGTATTCCTCAACCCCTCCAGTGTAGTGGGACTCTGTTCTTAAATGATTCACCTCCTACTTGTAAACTTATGTTTGGTGTTCCCCATGATTCTGTTTTGGTTGTTTCTTTTCATCGCATACTGCTCCTCTCAGTTTGCTGATTAGTAAACACAAAGGTATTAAGTTTCATGTTTGTATATGATACTAAAATGTATGTGTCACAGACGAATACATCTTCTGCCTCTGAACAGTTGAACAGGTACCTTGATGATATAAAAGAGCGGATGTCAAATAGAAAATTTAAATTGAATCCTAACATGTTTGTGACTACTCTTTGGTTCAAAAATGACAGCTGGATAAGTCAAAACCATATGTTTCCCAATTGATATCCTGGGCAGCCCCCTCTGCGAGTCAGTCAAGAACCTGGAAATGTGGTTTGACTCTGCTTTTTCCTTATCGATCTCCATGACTTCAGACTTGTCATGTGGCTTTATACTGATGATGCTTATATATTTGTGGTCAATGCTCCTGTCAGTAGTCAGGTGTTGTAATCCACTTTTCAGGAGTGTCTCAATGTTCAATCTATGTCAATTACAATGTATCTCATAGTGCAGGTACAATCAGAGTGGTGGTAATTTCTTTACTGTTCCAAAGTTCTGCCCCTTTATTCACATGTATGTCAAACTGCTTGATTAATATTTGCCTTTGATCCTCCCACTGATTGGAATGCTTTGATGAGATCAGTTAATGAGATTAGTGTGTCCGCCTCCCTGGTTTCTTTGAGAAATCTTAAAACCTATATGTACACAAAGACATACCTTAGTTTTAGTCATACCCAGGTGTTCTTTATGGTGCTTGACCTCTTTTCTGATTCTGGGTAGGGAACTGATTGTTTTTGTGCTGTTGCATCTTAGAGTCTTCTTCATCAAGGAGAGATTAAGCAGTATAAAATTTCAAGTAGAGTTGCGAAAATCCAAACTAAAAGTAGTCTAGAGGTTGAGGATCATGACAATCAGTGGACAATGCCAACCACAACCTGAGATTGAGATCTGTTTTGCCTAATATTGGAGCATTTTATAGTTATTTCCCCAGTGTCAAAATCAGTCTTGTGAGAATTCTGAATCCATTCCTTGTTTGAACTCGCCACTATCTTTCCAAAGATACTTGGATGTATTATTATTTTTTTACGAACATCAATGTCTTGTATGGACATGTTTATTTGCGTTTACAAGACCATTCTAGGTCCGGATTTTTATTAGGAGCAATACACCTGATTAAAGCTGAGCTTTAACTAGTTTTAGACAAATAGATGGTATTCATATTTTGTATCCTGCTTACAAAGGTGATATTGAGCAACTAACTTTGCCATTTATATATCAGAAAATTGGCCATGAAATCAAGAAAACCTGTGTCTACTGGTCATTTTCTTCCTTCCTTTGTTTCTATTACATGAGACCTCACTATCATAGCAAAATCTTTTGACCAATCTGTGACAATATGCACATGCTCCCCATCTGTTTCTACACATTTATGTTTATAGGTACCCCAGTTATTAAATTTACAGTTTTGTGAACCTGATATGGATTACTTGAAGTTTGTGTATACCAAACCTGGATTTGGTTAACTGTCTTTCCAAGATAATTTTTTTTTTGATATGCCCAGTTCAACAACCAGGGTCATATTGGGAAAGGCCTGTCAGATTTCTACTTGTACAGTGAACCAACTTAGAGATGACAATATATGCCACATTTGTTAACCAGTCGGCCACTGAGGACCTTACTTTCAACATTATATTACCATATTCCTGCAGAGGAGCTGGAAGTACTTCATTGGACTTAAAGGTTTGAACTGCGGCACCAGTTGCAGTGATTAAGGACAATCCACAAGGTAGCATCTCAGTTATAAAACCAGCTGATGCATAGATGAAATGTTGGATACTCCACATCCTCACACGTCTGAATATCTCCAGGATCTCAAGTCACTGGTTAAAATCTGCTTTCCAGTGACCATTTCTGACCACATTTTTTTAAACGAGTGTCTGCAAAGTCAAAAAAGTCATAATGTATTCTTTGACTTAATTTGAGATCCTTTCAAGGACAACTTTGTCAGTATGCATATTTACCGAGCAGGGAAAAGGGTTTTATTTTGTACAGCGTCTGGGTGTATTCATGGTTCTGTGAGTGCTTGCTATTGTCTTCTGATAATATTATAAAAGAATTGGAAAAATAGCTGGAAAATTAATTCTACTACTTTCTGTCAAGTCTTGCTATGTAGGACTTTTTATAAAAAAAATTACTGGACCATAAAAAGATATTTTATATATATTTTATTAATTTTATTAATATTTTGCAACATTAACAAAAAATAGTTGTCTCCATAGGAGAAATGCAATTACCACGGTTCACGGTTGTGTTGAAATTTTATTCATATAATTGACATTAGCATCATCAAGCACTTTCCACCTAATTGATAAATAAGCATTGTACAGTACACCTTCACACTGATTACTCTATTTTTTGCGGTGACACACAAACCTTTGAAAATTTACTCTCAATAACAATAATACTTTTTTACTTTTGTTTTTTTTCATGAAATATTACAAAATTTTAAATGTTAGTCTTTTTTACAAAATACGTTTTGATCACAAATTAAACAAATTTTAATGAGATATTAGGTCCAATTTGGGAAACTGTTGTAGCTTTCCTTGGGCTAAAACTACAGTTACTTAGTCTGTTCTTTAATTTTTTGTCTATTTTTGTTAACGTTGATATGGAATATGATATTGCAAGGCTATATTAGAAATTAATGAAACACAGAATTAAAAGGTATCCAGCCTATGAAGGCAAGAACCAAGCCCGCAGGTACAACTAAATGGGCAACAACTTTGAGATTTGGGGAAATCTTAGGAACAACTTCAGTTGTCAAATTATACAGAATCTGCAAAATATTATCAGATGTAAGATTCACAGGCCATTATTTCTCCAAGTTGTTTTCATATTTGAAACCCGTTAACCATTATAAGGGAGATGTAAGGCCCCTTTAGCGTGATGACCCTACATAACCTTGAAGCAGGGGTCAAAGGTCAAATTTGATACTTGCAGAAGATCTGCAGACCACAATTTCCAAACAGTTTTCTTATTCCAAACCCTTAGGACCTATGATAAGGAAGATATTGAGGCTTTTAGGTATGCCCCCACCCTCATTTGACATAAAATATGTGATATGGCAGCCATTTTGTTTTCAAAAAAGCCAAACTACTATCAGGCAAGTTTTTCCAGACAATATACATTTTGTGCAAATCTGACACAGCTAGCTGCAATATTTTAAATTTCATTACATATCAATGATTTTAGAGCAATCAGCAATTTCATAAAGATGTCTTCAAAACTGAATGAGATATAAAGCTTGATTTAAAAACATGACAAATGCACATATACATGCATGGATGGAAGGCATTTCATAATCTCCCAACCCTTGCCTTGGCCCGTGGGAGATACAAATGCAACTGCGGTACCATCAGTTTAATGGTGCCCCTTTCTCAAATAAGATGTTTAACACCAAAATCTATTTAAAGCGTTGCTATGCCAACAGGGGTTTTTAATTATCCTTCAAAACTCCACCTCTTCTCGCTTTAAATATCCTGAAAATTTAGTGAAAATCCATGCATCGGTTTAAGCTTCGGAACACCTAAAACTTTAATACCAAAAAAATCTCAGAAGTGTTGTCATGGCAACAGTTGTTGCTGGATCCCCCCAAAACCTGTGGAACACCCACAAGCTTTATGTCCATTGCCGACGCCACCCAGACGGCACAGGGAATGCTCCATTCTCTAATCTTTAATATGTCAGTTAAAGTTAATCTGAGAAATTATGGATCAGTTTGCATTAAAATTGATTTGAACCCAATGGGAAAATGAAGTTCTAGTCCCAGCAATGATACCATGAAGTAATTCACTGAGTATTAATTGATTTAAATGATTGATTTAAAATGTCAAGAAGACAGATTTTTAAACATTACAAAAATTAGTAATGACACAATAAAAACATACAGCTAATAAGACTTAATAGCTAGTATAGAAAATACTGACACATAATTAATACGACTTTATACCTAGTACGGGTATGACAGTATTCTCCAGTGAGCCATTATACCAGCCTGGGTGAACAGTTAGTACTGATTTGTAAGTGAGTCAAATAAGGGGAGGTAGCCAGGGTCAGCTTGGCCTACCTTAGTGTATATTCAAAACTTTGATAGGTAAGTTAAGGAGTCTCTGCTACAACTAAAGCCTGCGAGTTAAAACTCCTTTGCTAAGAGATAAATGGTGAGAGTACAGGATATAGAGGACTTAGTCAAATCAGTAAGGGGAGCGATGGTTAGCCTGGGCTGCCTGAAAAAGTCACAGTACCAAGGTAACTCACATCAATCTGTGAGTTAGTGTTTAGCGTTCACCATGGGAGTAACGTCTCTTTTCATTTACATTTATGATATAGTTATATATTGCTTTTTTAGCCGCTGCCTTCCACGAAAATGGCCATTTAGTATGAGATACCAATATTAAAATCATTTACACCAGCTTCTGTTCCAGTTTGCATTGCTTATTACCTTTTTTGTCCCTTATTTTAGCCTTCGGATATTATCACTCACTGTCGGGTATTATTGTGCTTACTGGTCTTCTCTCACATACTGCCAGTTTATCATTTTGGTTTCAAAATATAGTTTGAATTATTAATTGATGAAATGTTAAGTGGTGCATACAATTACTCTCATTTACTAAAAAACTTTCCCTGTCTACACTTGGTGAGTTTTTAGTTGGTTTCTCACCAGTCATTATACACATTGTCAGTGAAATGCCTTTACTTCATTTTGTTTGTTACTTCTTCCTGGCTGGTATTCTTGTCTTTGGTCCATTTGAATCTGCTTGTTCTTTGGCTCAATTAGGTTTATCTATACCCCTTGTCATCAGTGCAGTCATTCATATTTGAGACTGGCATTCACCCACACATAAACAGGATTGCTCACGCATTTTTGGCATTCCAGTGCCACATGCATAGGGTCTTGCACTCTTTCAGGAATGTGAGTCCTTGGGTGTCTTTCTTACATGTGCTTTCTGGTGATGTGAGCCTCAACCCCAGTCCAGTTTTGAGAAACTTGACAGGATGTTTCCTTAATAATAGATCAATCTTGAACAAGTCTGGAGCTTTTGTTCATTTTGTGAACACAAAAAGGTTGACCTTGCTGCATTTACTGAAACATGGCTAAGGAGAGATGACACTGATAATTTCATTACCAGTTTTACTCCCCCAGGTTACATATATACCCATGTGCCTTATACTACAGGGAGAGGTGGTGCAGTAGGTTTGTTTATTTGAGAGGACTTATGTTTCAAGTCACTGTCATAACCATGTGTTCATATATAGATAATGGCCAAGTGGCGCTCTACTATGTAAACTTAACACCTTGTACCAAATGATCAACCAAGACAATCTTTGCAATATTTCCTTTGGTTTGCATATCATATGGGGCTTTCACTAAATTAGTTCTATGATTGTTTTTTATTTCAATACAAAAACATACATTGTTTTACCATGTGTACCACTGGTTTTCCTTTATGGGAAAATATTTTTGGATAAAGCTTGAAAAGTTTTAATATAATCTGACTGCCACAAAGTTTAATCATGGATAATAATAATCAATAAAATATGGATCTGTAACTTGCAGAAAGCACTTTCCAGAAAAAAAAAATTAGATTGGTCATTTAACAATGCTGTGGATAATTTGTTGTGGTGAGTGTTTCATGTTACTTTGTTGATCTGTGGTTATTTTAAGACAGTAAGCTATTATTTTTGTATTTCAGGCATTGGAAGTACTAGAAACTGGAGAATTACTTGTTTCATTATGTGTTGAGGTTTTTCGGTTTCTCAAGATTTTTCTTTTGCATGCTTCTTTGTCTCTTAATTTTGAATCAAGGAAAAATGCCTCCTGGAAAGATTGTCTACTGGAAAAAATTCCTCATAGAAAGTATGTCTACTTCACATTTTGTATTTAAGCAATACGTCCTATGAAAATTAATCTAAACATTAAGAACAATATTCATTCAACCACAAACAGTGTATCATTTTAAAAGTATTGAAAAACATTGAAACTTTAAATCAAATTTAAACCCAGTAGTAATGCATTTCAGTACTGAATTTTTGCACTACGTTTTTATTTTAGTCTATTTTAAAATCACTCCTTTTAATATAGTATGCTGGGTTAGATTTTTACAGTGAGTTTCTTTGACAAGAAGCTACTCCTTTGATTAAGTTCACAGAAGATTATTGTAAAGTCAGATTGTAAAGAAAACGCAAAGAATTAAAAATATCCAACTTTATAAATTAAATTGCTTGTTTTGTATTTGTCAGGAGGTATTTTTTCAACGTAGCATTTTTCCATGTGGTATTTTTCTATGAACTGTGAATGTCATTAAGAATTGAAAAGACTTTGTAAATGTACCCACTGAACTAATTAATGTGACAGAAGTTGTGAAAACATTTCAATATTGAATGCACTGTGCTAAGGATGACTGGCATTTAATACCCTTTTGTTCTTGGCAGACTGGTCATTGAACTAAACCACATTCCAGGGTTTGAAAATAGTGGAGTGTTAACTCTCCATTATGCAAAAATAATAGAGAGTTGAGACAATGGAAGGGTCACCCGTCTGGGTTTTATTTCATGTGAAAGCATTTCTGTTCAGTTATCAACTAGTAGTAGGGATATTCAGTGGTTAGAAATTGAGGAAAGTCTTAATGGCTTTAGATTATATTGCACTTCGATAGAGATATTCCATAAAGGCCAATATAATGTGAAGTTCTACCCCAATATTGGGACCTAGTAAAGATGATAAAGAGATAAAGCTAAATTTGAGGGGGCCACGGTGGCAGAGTGGTAACACTCTCGCCTCCCACCTCTGAGGCCGGGGTTTGATTCGTGTCATGGCCTCAAGTGGGAAAGCTGGAAGTTGCTTGCCGTTGGTAGGCAGTTTACAGTACAGAACCCTGATGAACTGTATGTGCTGGTTTCCTCTGCCCCTCTAACTACCTGTCATGATATGACCTGTACAGTGTTGAAAGCGACGTAAAACCCCAAATAAATAAACAAATAAAATAAGAAAGCTAAATTTGTTCTGAAATGTTCTGAAATATTGAAATGTTTTCTTATGTGCTGCTGTAGTTGGAGGCATGTACGGACCTCTCCATGTTACTCTGCCATGTTCCTCCAACCAGAGATGATGTGAGGTCATTGGTGCCTGAAATTAGATATTCAAATCAAGATTAAATGATTGTGCTGTAACTCTGTCCTTGGTACAATTGTTTTGAATGTGTTGTTACAGTTTATTGTTCACTGTGTTAGGAGAATACAGCCTGGAAAGAAGGTCAGCAATATTATTATTTTACCCACAATATGATTCATGTCCAACTTGATATCTAGGGATGCTGAAAGACGCCATATGTTTCTTATGCAAGAAAACGTCTTTGGTGTTGCTGGTCCTCACCACCTGGACCACCTCCAAGTTGTCCGAACAGATCCTGACAAAAGAGTGGGACCAAAGTTTCCCCACAAACTAAGAGCTACCACTCTATTTATAATCTCCAGATGGACTATTTTCACTTCAAAGTTAGGAACTAAAAAGATCGAGATGGGGTATAACATATTGTTCCAGACTCCACCTAAGCCAGTTAGGGAAGAATCTTGATACAAAGTGTCACAATATTGTACAGTTTATTTCATCATGTAAGTGAAGCCATTAAAATTCGGCAGGAATTTAGTAAAAAAATTGATATTACCAAATGGGCAGTCAGAGTCAAAATCAGAAACGATAGTAGTAGAGCAGGAAAAATTTTTATAAATCTTTGTATGCTAGTATTGTACCTCCTGATCCAAGGACAAATAACTTTACAAACAATGTTAATATACCAAAGTTAAATAATATTGAAAATGTAATACATGTCATATGAACCTAACAAGAACAGATATCGGTCAAGCACTAGAAGAGCTTCTGAATGACCAAACACCAGGGAATGATGGATTATCTACCATTTTTTGCCAAATATTAAAGATATGCTTTATGAAAGTATAAAATATTTCTTTCATAGTGGCCTCTTATCACTTGACCAGCGAAGAGGTATAATTAACATATTTCCAAAAGAATGAAAAGATTAAAGCTATCTTTTTCATTGGAGACCTGTTACAATTTTTAACACAGATGAAAAAGTTAAAACGTAGGCTTTTTCCAATAGAAATTTCAGAATGTGTTACCAAAACTAATAATCCTGACCAAGTTGACTATATAAAGGGTAGGTACATTGTTCAGAATATTAGAATTATTGACAATATTCAAAACTCTGCTATCTCAAAATTTCCAGGCAACATTGTTTTAGTAGATTCTAAGAAGGTCTTTGACAGTGTCGAATTGTCTTTTTAATGAAATACTTGAAGTCTCACATTTTTGGAAGTACAATATCCAATCCTGTGATCGAAAAATGGTTTCTATTCTAGCTACTTTAGTGTGACGAGAGGAATAAAACAAGGGAGCCAAATATCTACACTACTGTTTATATTAGTAGTATAAACACTTGCAATAAAAATGAGACAAGCAAAATCATTTTATGGTATAAAGATTATTAATGTTGAGGTTAAATATCAATGCTAAGGGTATTGTCGGCTATCTCTGTGGATTCCCAAGCAGGTAAGCTCTATAGTAGGGGCAGTTCGCTTCTCTGTTCATGGCTAGGCTTAATTAGGTTAAAAGGGCAGAAAGCTCAATAAAAATCTTTCTGCCTCAAGTTTCAAATTCACCTCCTTAAAGTAATCATCTATGTAACAAAAAGTTTTTGATGGTTAGTTCTCATCATATGGGTAATGGCATCTCACGACATGTGAAATGCAGAGAACCCATGACCTAACCAAATATGATGCACTGTCCACGTTGAAGCCAAGTGATGCTAAACTTCAGGACATCAGCTGGGCGACCCTCAGGTTTCTAAATGCAGGGGGCGCATCGATCTTACATAGATATACATCACCTACCATGTCCAAAAAGTAAGCCACAATATTATCTACTGATGGAAAGCAAAATCATATTACTTTTTAAGGTGACCTTAAATCCCACGCATAAAAAAACTTATGTCCAGTTTATGTTTTTTCTTTCTCCATGGAGTATACTGAAAGCAACTTCAGAAATTTCATCCCTCTTTTGCATTCATATGTATCTGGCCATAGGTAAGTGCCATACAATAAGGTGACCTTCAACTCCCATTAATAACAGAATTATATTCTATATATGCTAATTAAGACTTTAATCTTTGATATTCATCATGTACATTTGTCTGCACAAGAAAAAAAAATCGCTTTTAAGGTTATAGTAAATTCCTGATATTCGATAAACTTATAAATTTAAGGTGCATTACTTTTGTGTCATTAGCAGCTGTTGGAGGACAAATATAGTCAGTGTCGTTGTCACACTTCCTTTCCAGAGAGTATCTCAAAAATGACATGATGGATTAAATTCAAATTTGGCATGTGCATGTAATTGATCTTCAAGGTGTTCCCTATTTTAAGCAGACCTTAAACTCCCAGTAGTAACATATTTATATTGAGGTTAAGGTTTTTAGTTTACAGAGAGTATCTCAGTAATGGGTTGATTGAATTAATTCAAATTTGCTATGTGGTTGTAACTGGTTTTCAAGGTGTGGCCTATTTTATGGTGACCTTAAACTCACACATATTAAACAGGTATTTTTTGAGTTTACATTTTTTATTTTTCCATATAGTACACTGAAAATGACTTGAGAATTTTAATTCAAATTTTGTATATGTAACTGGCCATAGCTAAGTGTCATACAATAAGACCTTAGCTCTCAGTAATAACAGAATCATATTCACTTTAAGTTTGACAATTTTTGAACAGTATTTCAAATATTGCGCAGTTATAGGAATGTTTCAGTTGTGAAGGTAACAAACCTTGCACAGAATCTTCAGGAAAAAATACCTTAAACTCCTTACCTTAAACTATTATTGACTTTAAGGTTGAGACAATTCTTTTGGTGTTTGGAAGATATTTGATATGCTGAAATCTTTTTCATCGATATTCATCATGTACATATATTTAGACTAAAACATAAAGGCCTCTTTTGTTAGGTTACAATAAATTGCTGATATTTTAGAAACTTATGAGTTTAAGGTTGTAACAGTTCCGTGTCACTCAGCTGTGATAGATCACCTATAGGACCAGTATCGTCATCACACTGAAAAATAAAAATATGTCAAAAATTGCTTGTAAGATGAAATTCAGATTTGACATGTGGGTGTTGCTTGTCATCGATATGTGCTCTATTTTAAGATGACCTTAAACTCCTACTGATAACACATTTATATTGAATTTTACTTTTGCAATTTGTTGGTAATAGCTTAAAGATGGCTTCACAGATTCAAATCAAATTTCGCACATGGGTGTAACTGGTCTTCAAGGTGAGGCCTATTTTAAGGTGACCTTAAACTTCTAGTGATAACATAACTATATTGAATTTAAATTTATCAATTTCTGGAGAGTATTTCAAATCTACATGCCAGATTTAATTTAAAATTGGTATGTTTATGTATCTAGTCCTGAAGGTGAGCCCTATTTTAAGGTGACCTTAAACTCCTATATGTAAAAGATTATTAATGAGCTTAACTTTTTTTATGATTCCACAAAGAATACCAAAATGGCATGACATATTTATCTATATTTTGCAGGAAAATGTAACTGATGTTACAGAAATGCCCTAAGACTATACTGAGGTGACCTTTAACTCTCAGTAATGGCATAATTATATAAATTACTTTTATTTTAAAATTTTGGATAAAATGTTAAATTATGTGCTATAGATTATCAGTACATTTAAATTTTGAATATAAATAACCTTGAAAAGAGTCTACATAGTTAACATGACCTTAAACTCTTAACATTTGCATTGACTTACATTCAGTTTAAGATAAGGACAAATTTTTATGATATTTGGCAATATTAACGTGGTAGTTGAGTCATTTAAGCTAAACATGTACACGTATCTAGACCAAAACAGGAACTCTATTGTGATGTTGCCATAAAACCTGTTCATTAAAGAAATTAGTTTAAGGTTACAACTTATTTTAATTCTTATATCCATCCTGCTGGACACGGATATTATTTTGTCTTTCCCTTTGAATCTCCCTTCATTGCTGCTCATATACAGGTAGTGTTTCAGCTAAAATTGGTGTGAAGGTTTCATGGCATGAGCATTTCTGTGTAACTGCTTTCTTTGCAATATCTAGCAACAAGTATTGCTGTGGCAACACTTTTCATGTTTCTTGGGCTAAAAATCTTTTTCGGGGTTCTTTGCATTCAAAACCCCTGCATAAGCTGATAAAACTAACAACAATAACTGGCAACACCTTTGCCATGGCACCTAATGTTTTTATGGGTTCTTTTACTTTTCATACCCCTGCACAGAATGGAGTTCATTAGCTTTTCATTAACACTTGGCAACAAGTGTTGCCCTGACAGCAGTTTTTTTTGTTTCTTGGACTAACAAATATTTTTATGGGTTCCTTGCTTTCCATATTCCCCACCCCCCGTGCAGATTGGAGCTGAATAGTTTTTTGGCAACACCTGGCATTATGTGTTGCCATGGCAAAACTTTTTCGTTTCTAGGACTTACAAATATTTTTTATGGGTTCTTTGCTTTCCATTTGGCAACACCTGGCAACAAGTTTTGCCATGGCAACACTTTATGTTTTTGGACTTAAAAATCTTTATTTGGGTTCTTTATATTCCCAACCCCTGCACACATTGGAGCTGATTATTTTTTTCAGCAACATCTAGCAACAAGTGTTGCCATGGTAACATTTTTTTCTGTTTCTTGGACTTATATTTTTGTGGGTTCTTTGCATTCCAAACCCCTGCATGAATAGGAGCTTGTTAGCTTTTCAGCAATATCTGGCAGCAAGTGATGCCATGGCAACAATTTTCTGTTTCTAGGTTGTGGATAGAAAATGACCTGAAGAAGACCTGTATGGTAAAGTGACCTAACACTCCACTATATTAGGCAGTGATACTGCTCGTTTGCTGTCCCACAAAATGGTGGACAGATATAAGTCCTTCTTTCCTCCATGAAGAGAGGAGGTGAACAAATATATGTACTTCTTTCCTCAATAAAGAAAGGAGGCAGACAAGACAGGACCCATCTTGCACAATGCATAAATTTCTATGGTCATATGACTAGCGGTAAGTTACCAAAATGATATTATCCACTGCGCAACATATTTACCCTAAATACGGGGAAATACAGACCAGGTTGTATTGTACACTGACACCCTGGTGCTATTGATAATGAGTGTGAATAATTTCCGGTTTTTGAACAATATCTCGGAAAGTATGTAATTTACAAATATGTATGTTTTTCATTAGAAAGGTATTCACACATCACTGTAACAGGTTCTCCAGTAGAAGTCTGTGTTGGCTGTACAACTGGAATGGAAACTGTCTGAGTTTCTGGAATGGTGAGTATGTATTCACATCCTCCTGTGGCCTGTGTTGCTTGTGGAAGTTGAAATGTGGTGGCCTGTTGACTTGTGGTGACCTGTCTCTTGAGTTCTTCGGTTTTGTACTGTATTTCACTGAGAAGCTTGACAGCATCATTCCTGAAGGTTAAAAAGTCTTTCTCCTCCAGGTGTTCAATCTCAGAGTGGAGATAGTTGCAGAACGACTGTTGTTGACTTGGATTGGGGCCCCAATGTTCACCCAGAAATGTAGAAATTATCAACCTCATCTGCTGGAACTGATCTAAGACTGGATCTGCAGATGACAAAGTTGCAGTCATGACTGGAGGCGGTCATCACTTAGGATTGGTGCTCGAAGGCTGATGAGTAACAATTAAAGCAATACTGATTTCCATCTCAGATTCTTTGTCTCTGGATGTATCCTGAACTGAGGCTGCGGCTGCAGAAGGCCTCTTGGGTGACTTGAATGCAGAAGACTTGCAAACTCCCTTTCTTCTGATGTGACCTTGTAGAAAACTGAAATTGTCCTTCAACCAAGTCTGACATTCTGTACTCTTCTCATCCCCTTGGCCTGAATTTGTGTGAGTGAGCTTGCCATATCTGGTACTGTGACTCTTGAACCACTTCTTCAGAGTCTTGATAGGCAAGTTTCTGGTAGCTGCTACCTCCTCCCAAAGTCTTTCCTTCTTCTGCTTGTCTTTGAAACTGTCGTTGGTCTTGTCATAAAGTTGCTCATGCTGTTTAACGAACTCAACAATGGCTTCTTTGTCTGAATCACTCAGTAAGATGGTCTTCATCTGGCCTTTCTTCTGTCTGGATTGAGTTGATTCTGCATCAGTATCCATATATGTTTGTGCTCTCTTCTCTCTCTTTTCTTACTCTTCCATCTCTCTCTCCCTCTGTCTGTCCCTCTCTTCCTTCTCTCTCCTCTCTCCCTCCTCCTTCTCTCTTTATCCTCAGCTGTATATGTTAACTTAAACTCTGGTTGAGTATCTCCAGTTGGTACTTCAATCTTTCTCCTTCTGCCCCTTCACATGGTGATCAATCAATGAATTGTACAGATTGTTTTAAAAAACAAAACTTAAAATAAATAAAAGTGAAACCTCACAGAACAGATTTTACTCCTAACCAGTCCAGCCTAACTCAAGTACTTAAGCTAATTTCCAAAAAATAAAAAAAACCTAAAATCAAAGCTGCTCACCAAGTTGTCTCGACAAGTCAAGCCCGAATATACACAGATTGTCTACCGACTCACCTTTTTATACCCAGAGATTTTGAAACCGACAGGCCGTAAGATGCAAAAATATTGCTGACCTGACAGTTACAGTTCCCGGCTTGTCTGTTAGTGTTACAGGCCTGTCAGTTGTTATTTATAGCTTGTCTGTTTCAGTTTACGGCCTGTCTGTTACAAATTTTCCATGACTCTAGGACCCAGTCCGTAAAAGTTACCAACTGGCAGGTAAACTTTACCGGTTACAGACAGGCCAGCTAAAGTTACCGACTGTATTATAACACTTCCCGCACTGTCGGTGAGTCATCAAGTATGGTCTGGAAGTCCATATTTGGGACAAGCTGGATACTTGTTACAGACAGGTTTGACTAACCGACAAGCCGGGAAGTGTCACTGACAGGCCGTTAAGTTAACCTACAGGCCTGTTGCTAGGGGGCTGAAATTAGGGTCAGATACAAGGATGGACAACGGTCATAGAAATATCAAACATAATATTTCACCGACTCTCCTCAACAGGCCGGTAACTTGAAACCGACCCTAACCGACCAAGTAAACATTGTCCCCGACCCTCGAAAAATACCTAGTTACTGGCCTGTCGGTTCCAGTGAAAACACTGCATAACTGACAGTGCTCTGAATGTATCCTGAACTTTGTAATGATACAGTACTTCTATATCTCATGGTGTTAAAAATATTTCCCTAGGCTGTGGGGTACGGGCATCTCTGATACTATTTTTCCTTTTTTGCAGTTCTGAATTTCAGGGTGACATCAAGATGAAGTTATTTTCAAACTTTGATGAAATTCTTAATAGTAAAATATTTAGTAGCGAGTGTCTTTTAATCTTAATTGTTTTATTTTTTTCTTACAGGCATTGGACAATTGTTTATACCCAGAGATGATTGATGATATTCTGAATGTCCTTTATATTGAAAACATGGGTAAAAGAGCACATGCCGATGAACTGAAAAAACATTACCATCAACAGATCAGCAGTCACAAGCCATGTGAACATTGCCAAGCTCAGGTGTAAAAACAGAACCATGAATAAAAAAATGCAGCAAACTTAAGTATATTTCTGTAATTGATATTGTAAAGCTTACTTTAGTTTTGTTAAGTTTATTGTTCTGAATTCCAAGCATGTCATTTGTTTAACTTTTATACACTCTGCAGTCAAATACCACTTATTTTATGTCATTAAATTGCCTCTTCATTTAAAAGCTTAAATTTATGAAGCCCAGGAAGGGATATAGAACTGTTTTCCTGTCAATTTTTATCTCATTGCCACAAGATAGTAAGTCATTACCACAAGTTGGAAAATTGTTCTCACAGGTTAGCGAGTCATTACCATTACCACTAGACAAAGAAATTGCCTGTACATTGAAATCAAAGCACGACCTAGTAACTCGTGGGAATGACTTCATATCTTGTGATAATGACTTGCTAACCTATGGTAACAACTTGGTAACTTGTGGGAATAACTTGGTAACTTGTGGGAACGACTTGGTAACTTGTGGAAACAACTTGCTAATTTATGGGAACGACTTGCTATCTTGTGGGAATGACTTGCTAAATTGTGGGAATGACTTTCTAACTTGTAGGAACGACTTGCTATCTTGTAGAAACAACTTGCTATCTTGTGGGAACGATTTTCTAACTTGTGGGAACAACTTTCTGACTTATGGGAATGACTTGCTATCTTGTGAGAACAACTTTCTAGCTTGTGGAAACAACTTTCTAACTTATGGGAATGACTTGCTATCTTGTGGGAACAACTTGGTAATTTGTGGGAACGACTTGGCAACTTGTGGGAACAACTTGCTAACTTGTGAGAATGACTTGCTATCTTGTGGGAATGACTTGCTATCTTGTGGGAACGACTTGGTAACTTGTGGGAATGACTTGGTAGCTTGTGGAAACAACTTGATAACTTGTGGGAACAACTTGGTAACTTGGGAACAATCTTCTAACCTGTGGGAAAGACTTGCTATCTTGTGGGAACGAATTTCTAACTTGTGGGAAGAACTTGCTATCTTGTGGGAACGACTTTCAATCTTGTGGGAATGACTTTCTAACTTGTGGGAACAACTTGGTAACTTGTGGGAACAACATTCTAACCTGTGGAAACAACGTTCTAACTGATGGGAACCACTTGCTATCTTGTGGGAACAACTTTCTAACTTATGGAAACAACTTTCTGTCTTGTGGTTGTGAGTTGCCAACTTGTGGTAATCAGTTGTTAACTTGTGGTAATGAGTTGCTAACTCATGGGCACAACTTCTTATCTCATGGAAACAGGTTAAAAATGCCAAGAAAACAGTTTTATGTCCCTTCCTGGGGTCCGTATAAATTAACAAATGTTTTATTAATATTCTATGTCATCATATTGAATCTCTATATTTCACTTTGTGTTTTCACAATAAATAAGGTAAATAGATTTCGATATTTACAGTCTACAATTCCTTTTGTACATGCTTGCATCAAATGAGCTGCGGGTGTATTGTGCTGTAGCTACTCCATACATAGAAAATTGTTAATTTATACAAGAAATATTCTGTAATTATAAATATAGTTGTATATATGTACATATTTATATCCACTTGAAACATAAAAAAGTGACACCAGCTATCTACATCACTCTCAGAAAAAAAGACTACTCATACCTAGTGAGTACACATGAAATCCGTCCAGTCTAAAACTTAAATAAAAACCTATTCCACCTTTTTCTTGTATGACCTGCACTCTGTTTGGAATGATATTGCTGGCCCCCACCATTTGGCAGAAAGTTTTTAATTCTGTTTATTATATGCATAGTTACGTGCATTTCAGTTGAAATTGTCAAATTTAAAGCATTTCTGTGAAGTATTTGGTACTTGGTAATTCAGGTGTGCAATGTTATAGTGTGACCTCGATTTGATCTTGGACCTTGTAAGTGACCATGATCTTTAAAATTCTGTCTTGACTTTTCTTTAAAACTGTAAGGAGTAAGAAGTTGATACTTGTTGGATCATTTGTTGTAAAGTGTAGGTGTGCAATGTCATCATGTGACCTTGAACAGATTTTTTACCTTGCCCTGGCCTATAAATTCTTGTCTCAGCTTTCTCTCAGAGACTGTGAGGTGTAGAAACTTGATACACTATAGGGTCCCTGGTCGGGAAATGTATGTGTGCAACATGATGCTGTGACCTTGATTTAACATACAACTTTGGCTTTGCTAAAATGTTTTCTGCTGCCATTTTTGAAAGCATATTTCTCCCATTACAAAGATATATGGATTAACATCACTGATTATTACATGTATTTTTACCTATTATATCCTTGAACAGCTATACTGCAATCAATAAATTCTACAGTTTTAAAACAATAGTCCGTGTTTCAGTATATACCCTAGCAGTGCATTGTGGTAGTTCTTCCTTCTTCTCTCGTTGGCCGCCATCTTGGAAAGACATTTGAAATATCTCTCAACAATATACTGATATCTCAGCACATACGTATTGTTGGATGTTCATTTTTCATTACTTGTTAGTCGAATCTTTGGTTCGAGTTATGTACTGAGTTGTAGCCACGATTTTAAATTGGCCGTTTAAGCCCTTAAATATCAAATTCTGCATAATATTTCTTCACATATCTGTACATTAAGGTGTATATTATACACTCTGCCATTTTGAAGATTTTTAATGCCTTTATTAAGTTATATTTTATAAAGTAAAAAGCATGTCTAGCACTACGTCTGGCTTTCTGTAAAGTCCCGGATGTCCTAGAAACTATTGTTTTTGCTATTGTGATGGTCTACTCGAACGAGTCTTTTTTAACGGTTTCATCTGCTGGTTTCTTGACCTTAAACCCCAATTAATTTATTCGTCTGCAGGGTTTATCACGCAGTCACTGTTAATGTAAAATTGCTGTCTGCGCATCTACGTGTACTCAATTATTTGTCAAACAAATAAACCGCAAAGAAATTAATGAATGAAGTGACGTCACGGTAGTACTATACATTTTTCGTTTAGCCAATCAAAATCGAGGACACCTCTGGCAGAGACATGAAAATATTCAAACTCCGTAGTTCTACATTCAACCACTCGAAGGCGCTTTTGCATGTCCTAGAAGTTATCATGTGTTTTCATTTTTCTGTCAATCCATTTCTTATTTTGGAGGAAGTTGTCTTCCAAATTGTTTTACAGTATATTTACAAAATAAAGCAGTTCGCTAATCTTATTTCCTGACAATATTTTATAAAATGGATGGCAGAAAAATTTCACGGGACAGTGGTAAAATACAGCATAATCTGATTCTCCCTATTTTCGCTCATTGTGGCTATTTGTAATATTGTAGAAACAACACACAAATATTTTATTTAAATACTTACATTTTGCTTCCGTAAAATATCCATATACAGTACTATATATCCACGCTTCAAAATTGAAATATGTCTTCTCATTTCAAAATCAAATTTCAAACTGCAAGTCCATGAACAGGAAATATGCTGGTAGTTTTCATCTTAAACCAGCCTTGTAAAATATTGTCGGGAAACCCCCACAAAGAACTGCCGTGACTGCACATGTTTGCTCATTAATATTAATGAGGCAAGTCCGTGGACAGGAAATATGCTGGTGGTTTTCATCTTAAACCAGCTTTGTAAAACTGCGCATCTACAGACCCTTTATATTTGTAAACAAATACCCATCTCGTGACACAAATCTGAAAACTTCCGTGAAAGCAGTTTCCAAATGTGGGCGATAATACAGAGTTTACAGATTTCAACACCTTTTGTGTTCTCACACACCTTATATTTATATTTCTTTGTTGGTGAATCTATTCCACTCTTCCAAGCTCGGATTCTTTTTAATTCTTAAGAATGTCTTCCCACCAAGCTGGTGCAAAACCAAGGTCGTCTAAATGCAGACACTTCTGTTTTTCTTTTGATCTTCACAACTATTGTCTGATGTGCAGAGAATCTGGTAAAAGGGACGACCTCTGTGTTACAAACCAAGCCCCTTGCAATATTTGTAAAGACCTCTCTGCTGAACAGCATGCAAAATTCAAGAATAGACGTCGGTACACTCTGAAACAGAAGTTGGATGTAAATACCAGCAAAGATGACCTTGACCTTTTAGGGGACGATGAGGAATTTTTTACTGGTTCTCAAGCAGACTTGGAGGGTGCTGCTGATAATTTATTTTCTTCCCCTCCTCGCCCCCAACCCTATGCTTTGAAGCATTATCAATTAAAACTCCACATAATGTCCCACCAATCCCAGGTACTGCATTGCAAAATCCCTGGGCAATATTTTTAACATTCAACTGAAGCAAGAGATGGGTTTGTTCCAGGCTTCCATGCTTGATGCCATGAAATCTCTTTGAGATGAAATCCTTGCATTACAGAAAAAAGAATCGGGTGTAGATCAGACATCCGATTCGGCTCAAGCAAACACTATACTTTGAATTTTTCAAAGAAATCCTCCAACTTGGACTTCTGATCAGGTTCCCTCGAATCACTCGGAAGTTCAACCAATGGACCTGGAGCCTTATGGCCCTTCACTTCCTCCAAGGTCTACTCAAAAGCCTCACTCATGTTGTACACTCGGATCCTGACTGGGACCACTCGGAACAGTGTTCCGATTCTGAGTATTGTCAAGTATGACCTAAACACAAAATACACTCTGACAAGAGGAACCATGAATCCAAACCCAACACAAATCTCAGTCGTCTGCAGAGGAAGAAGAGTCCTCTGCCCATATCCGAGGGTTTACACAATCTCAACCTAAGGTTCCTCCAGAACCTCATCCCCAGGCCAGCTCAGATCGAGTGTTCTATAGGGAGGTAGATATGAATGATCCACCTTCCCAGTATACAGAGGAGGTTGAAAACTTCAGGCAAATCCTTGATCTCCCTGACCCCTGGGAAACTCTGCCTAGGTCCTCTACCACTGTGCTAGGCCTAGATGACGAGAAAGGCCAACAGGAGCTAAGGTCTATAGAAACTTCTGCTATGCTCCCCCTAAGCCCTATTCTCAAAGACACCTTTGGGAAGTTCAATCAAGATTTCTTGGCCTCTAACTTACCTTATGGTAAGTATATAAAACCCCCAGCTTCCACAGCTAATTACTACAAGGTGGGACAACCTTGCTTTGAAGACAAGCTTCAAGAGGTCGACACAGATTTTGCCAAAATCTGTATTTCGCCCAAACCCTCTGGGGCCCCTGTTGCCAAGGTTCCTCTTCATATCCTAAAGGAACTTGAACAACAGTCTAGACAAAACCTCTCTATCATCAACTTCATGGCTACTTTTGCCAAGACTTCTTCTGCATGCAACACTGTTCCTTCTCTCAGGAAGACCAAAAACCAAATTTTGGATGGGGCTGACCCTAGGAAGCTCATCAAACAGGGTTATCAGAATGTTTGTGATTACTTTGACATAATGGAGAAAAGGATTCCCATTCAACAAAGAGCTCTAGCATGCCTCAGTAAGTCTGTAGCTCATATCCTCCGGAGGGAACTCTACACCATGGGCAACACCGGCTTTCTACGAAGAAATGACCCTCCTTCATCCCCATCTGGGGGAATCGAGACTTCAGGAGTTGAGGAACTCACCCCTCTCCTCTCTTCAAGTCTCAACTGGTAAAAGATGGAGAGGACTTCCTCCTTAAAAAAGGCACTGGAAAAAACTCTCAGGGTTTTGGACCCTAACAAAACAAGCCCTTTTGTGGTCCCCACCTCAATAAGAAAAGAGGCTCCTACAGGAAACGCCCCTATGGGGGCAATTCCTCTCAAAGCAGTAACCAATCGTTTTCCTCTGGCCGGGGAAAACCAAACTTCAGAGGCTCCAGGGGTCATTTTCGACCCCACAATAGGGGATGAGGCGTGGCAACCCCTCCTTTCAATGACTGCTCCAAAGCCTCACTCAGTCTACCAGTAGGAGGTCGCCTCCATTCTTTCAGCAGAGACTGGCAAATAAACAAATGTTCCTCAAACGTGTTAAACATTATCACCAATGGCTACATTCTGCCATTCCTCTCAAAACCCAACTTGGTCAGATTTCCTCTGATTGTATCAGAATACAAGGCCCTGCCAAAAGACCAAGCACAAGCAGACTGCATCCAGTCTCTGCTGTCAAAGAACGCAATCGAAAGGGTGGAAAATGTAAAATCTCTTGGGTTTTACAATCGCTTGTTTCTTGTACCCAAGCCTCACCAGAGGTGGAGGCCAGTAATAGACCTAAGCAGGCTCAACACTTTTCTACATGTAGAAAAGTTCAAAATGGAAACTCCAGATTCCATCAGGACCTCCCTGATTCCAGGGGAATGGGTATCGTTGATAGATCTATCGGACGCCTACCTTCACATCGCCATACATCCACACTCGAGGAAGTACCTAAGGTTTTGCCACAGGTCTCAGGTGTTCCAGTTCACATCCCTCCCATTCGGACTGGTCACAGCCCCCAGGTTTTTACAATGGTTGTAAAGGATGTAAAACTAATGGCCCTCTCCAGAGGCCTCAGACTTAATCAATACCTGGACGACTGGCTGATCAGGTCCCAGTCTCAGTAGGAAGCCCAACTGAACACTCAGGCAGTGGTAGATCTAACCCAGTCCTTGGAGTGGATCATATATCACGAAAAGTCAGAACTGAAACCTACTCAGGTGTTTTCCTTTGTGGGCTATGAATACCATCTAGATTCAGCCCTTGTAAAACCCACTCAAGAGAGATGGCTCAAACTTCAGGATTTTATCCTACAGCTCAAGTCAAAACATGTTTTGACTGCAAGATATTTGATGTCGCTAATTGGGTTGCTTACCTCAATGGAGAAGATGGTCCCGGAGGGACGCCTTCACATGAGGCCCTTTCAGTTTCATCTCAAAGAGCACTGGAGATACCCTCAGTCGCTGGACAGCCTCCTTCCTTGGACAGATACAATTTCTGCACACCTAGACTGGTGGCAGAACCCTGCAAATGTAATGAAAGGTTCAGACCTTCATCCCAAAGACCACAGTATCCAACTCTTTACAGACGCCTCAAACGACGGCTGGGGTGCTCACTTAGATCAAAGTTCTACCAAAGGTCTGTGGTCAAAACAGGAAAAAAGGCTACACATAAATGTTCTAGAATTGAAGGCGGTCTCACTGGCCCTCCGTCAGTTCAAGGACCAACGTGAAAACCAAACAGTTGTAGTTGCAACGGACAACTCAACAGTGGTAGCCTACATAAACAAACAAGGAGGAACTCACTCAGCCGAGATGTGTGCGCTCATGTGGAAGATCATGACATGGTGCCATCATTATCACATAATATTGAAAGCCAGACACATTCCAGGCTGTCTCAATGTGATGGCCAACCTTCTGTCCAGGTCCAACCAAGTTCAGTCGACAGAAGGGTCACTACATCCAGCAGATCAGTCAAAAGTGGTTCACTCCTCATGTAGACCTGTTTGCCACTCATCTGACCCACAAACTCCCTCTATATGTGTCTCCTATCCCAGACCAAAAGGCCTGGGATATAGATGCTCTGAACATAAACTGGACGGGTCTCACTGCCTATGCTTATCCTCCAACAGCTCTCCTCCACAGGGTGATCAGAAAAATCAGGCAATGCCATTGCCTGATCATACTTATAGCCCCAGGCTGGCCAGGGACCTAGTGCAGCTCTCAACAGAGATCCCACTACAACTCCCAGTGTCAACAACACTACTGAAACAGTCCCACAGTTACGTATTCCACAGTAATCCGCAACATCTCAATCTCCACGCCTGGTGTCTAGGAGTGGACAACTCCAAGAACAAAGCTTCTCTGTGGAGGTGGCGGAGAGAATTGCTGCACCTCAGAGGTCATCAACAAGACCCGTGTACAAGTCAAAGTGGGCCCTATTCAAAAAAATGGCGCAGAGAAAATTCGGTGGATTTCTCCACTTTATCTGTGAAATAAATCTCAGATTTTTTCATGTACCTATACCAAGACTTCAACATGTGCCCCTATACCATTGATGGTTACAGGACTGCCATTGTTGACACTTTAAGCCCAACGGCCCAACATATAGCACATAATGCAGACCTTCATAGGCTACTCTCCAGTTTCAACAGGGATCGTCCCAAAAGATCCAGGAATCTTCTGTTGTTCTCAATGAGCTCACAAAAGCACCCTTTGAGCCTATGAAAGACACAGATCTCAAACATCTTACTCTCAAAACTGTTTTCTTGCTAGCTTTGGCCTCCAGCAAGTGCCGCAGCGAAATCCACACCTGGGTTGCAAACAAAGTATCTAATCTAGGCCAATGGGAAAAGGTTGTCTTGTTCCCTTCTTCTGACTTTATAGCCAAAAACCAACTAGCAAGAGAAAGTTCGCAAAGTTTGTCTCCGGTAACTATTCCTGCTCTCACTACCATTGTAGATAGACAATTCAAGATAGACAGGACCCTATGTCTGGTACGGGCCCTGAGGTACTACTTGGATCGAACCAAGGACCCAAAAGGTTCCTGATCCCTTCTTTTCATCTCCTTTAAGAAAGGACATACCTCAGACAACAGACCTGCTACACTCTATTCCTGGTTGAAACAAACCATTCTACTTTGCTACAAAAAAGCCGACCAACAAGCCTTGGACTTGGCACAAGTCAAAGTGCATGACATTTGGGCCTTCTCGGCCTCTAAGGCCTTTTACAGTGAGGTATCAGTGGACCAGATCATGCAAGCTTGTCACTGGAAAGCTCACAACATGTTTACCAACTTTTACTTAAAAGACCTTACTTGGTCAGACAACGACATCAATATGTATCTGGGACCAGTACTAGCGGCACAACAATTCCTAGACCCTTCCCCTCAGCATCCTCATCTTCGGGAAGAAAAGAAGGGTGCACGCCTGCTGCATCCAAGTCTTCAGGAGTCTTTCCCAGGGTCTAGGTATCAGTTACCTTTCCAGATGTTCACGATAAGGTCTTTTTATCCTTTAATTTTTATCTGTATAATGTATTCCCTTATCCACTGTACCCTAATCTCATTTTAGGTGGCAAATTTTATGAGATTCAGGCCTAGGGTCTGTACTTTAGCAGTGATGCCTTAGTGAGCTCGGCTGCACTCTCTTCTCTCAGAACATCTAGACAGTATTTGTACCGTCATCACTTCTACTGGTTTTTGGCTATTTACAGACCCAACCATTAGAACTGGGGTTCGGTAATTGGGACTCAAACTGATTCTTTTGACCAATTTTGGGTATTTTTGACACCTGTTAATTCTAAATTCTAAGAAAACTAACACCTTGTCAGTCTCAGCTGTAATCTCGCCACCGGGCGGTTGAATTCAGCACTCAATCCCACATGGTAAGCTATTGTTGCACAATAAAATTGAAAATTTTAATTACGTAAATGTAGCTTTTATAAGCTACAAGCTTAACATGTGGGACTGAGGAAAGTCCCACCCTACCTCCCTGCTGTATTCCAGCTGAGGGGGTATGGACTAAATTTACTACGAGAGAAGAAGGAAGAACTACCAAAATGCACTGCTAGGGTACATACTGAAACACGGACTTGGCCAATTCCAAACAGTTATTTTTCTTAATCGTTGGCTGGAGTCGAGGCCTCCGAATAAAGCACTCAGTCCCACATGGTAAGCTTGTAGCTTATAAAAGCTACATTTACATAATTAAAATTTTCAATTTCATAGTTTTAGTTTAATAATTAAAGCTTTCATCTATTGATTTTCCCTGTTTCCATTTTATATACTTTTATCTGTTCATATATTTTTTCTCTACTTCATTATTTTTTCCCACAGCTTAATATAACTGACACCATCTATTCTGAAAGTGTCCTGAGCTTTATTCTGTTTAGCTCATGTATATCTCATGTTGCTCAATACTATTTCCCCAGGCTGTGGTGTACGGACATCCTTGCAAATTTTATATTACTTTTATGACCTGTATTTCTAAACTATTTTTATAATATTATTGCCAGATGCTATGTCATATGCTAGGCTGTCTTGTAAGAATTAGTGCAGCTTGTTTTATGAGTTTTGTATGTTAATGAATTTCTGACTATGGGTGGAAGTTTACACTGTTGAATGTCTAAACATCAAATAAATAAATGTATCTTAATGGGTAATGAGCACTTATTATGTGCAATATGGTATGAATGTCCTTTTTCAGAACTAGATGAAATGTTTCCATGTTCACTGATTTTCCAAAGTCATCTCAAGTTCATAACAGTACTCAGTATGAAACTCAGTACAGTTATCGTCCAATTGCTCAGTTGCATCAGTTATTAACTATTTATCACTTTTTATACAAAGTCAAGCCCAGGATATTTCATCTTCTTCCTTTGTGAAATTTTTCACAGCATGTCTCAAAATAGCCAGTAAATTTATACTCCTGTAAATTTGCATGACCTGAAAATAAACCCTTGACTGTGCCTATTGTATATCATTTAGTGCCAGTGAGAAAAAATTGCTGATGTGTTATCATAAACTAGATTGAGTAAATATTTTTCAAATAGAAATAAGGAGCAAAAATGAGCAATACTAAATAAATTTTCTGAGGTGGTGTTTTGAAAGACTCTGACTACAAATTTCACCTTTCTAGGTCTCCACTTTTCAGTGAGTCGTGATGATGAGTGTAAAATTAATTATTGTAAAACTATAAAAATAGCCAAAACTGAAATCATGAAATGGCAATCTAGATATCTTATTCCAATAGGTAAAATAACAATTATAAAAACAAAAATCCTCTCTAAATTTATTCATTTATTCTTGAAAAACTTAAAAAATCAATAAAATTCTATTTCAATTCCTATGGAACAACAAACTGGACAAAATAAAATGTATTATTATTTGCACTAAGTATCAAAATGGTGGATTAAATATGCCATCTTTAATTTTAAAAAATGCTTAAAAGTAAGCTGAATGCAAAGACAACAAAGCCGGTTGCAATGAAGAATTTTACTGCAGGAAACTATCAGTGAAATTGAATGAATTTTTATTATGTGCCCGGAATTATGATTGCACATGTGGGTGTGCAAACTCTCATTCCTGCCTCCCACCTTAAATCGTATTTATCTCAGATGTTTTAACTTTCTGTAGGTGACATAATTTTTTGACCCTTAATTTCATTGGTTACAGGGTCCTGTCCTTCCCTCCAGTGATTCACCTCATGCAACATAACAGACCTCTTGAAGAAAAATTTATTTTCTTTTATTTTATTTCATTTTAGTTGTTTTTAGTTCTTGACTATTTGTTAATATGGAACACAAACAATATAATCTGAGGTCAAAGAAGAAAGAATGCAGCATTCCTATACAGCTCCAGCTTGCTAGTGATGAGGACTTCATGGCAGCGCTTAAGCCTTCAACTTCTGGGCAAGTTTTTGAATCTGATCATACTGATTCGAGTGATTCAGACATTGATGTTTCTGATTTAATTAATCATTCAGATCAAAATTTATTGGATCCGGTTAAGAGGGACACAGGGGCTTTCCCTGGGGGTGGACAGGGCCCTGCAAATCAAGAGGTTTCAACTGATTCTATTTCCCAAAATGATATCAACAGGCAAATTTTGCAACAACCCAGTAATCTGGGGGATCGTTTGGCTGTTATTGAAGGTACTAGAGGACACAAACCTTATGAAAAGACTACTGATGCGAAACAAATCAAAACATCAAATAAGGTCAAGCGTTCTAAAGGGGCTGTCGCACAGTCTAGTCCAAGTCATCAGCAAGGGGAGATGGGTGTAGGTTTGGCAAGCAATAGAATCCCAACCCCGGATAAGCTTAGACAAGAAGCATATGTACAAAAAGGAAGTGCAGGCAAGACTGCTACATCTGGTGGATAGGGCAAAAGCAGGTACAGACAAAATTAAGTCTCAAAGAGGTGGTTCTGTGGATGTGTTCGTTTCAAAAAGAGTAAAATGGCCTCATGAGTATGTGTTGGCGGGCCAGACCAAAGACCGGATTTCATACAATCAACTGTCTCCCATTCAATGGATGGTTGGCTTTTGCAGAAGTATCAAGGAGGAATCTGATAGCAAGATTAGAGAAAATATGTTAGATTATTGCATTAATTTATTAGAAGATGCTACAGACTTCTCATGGTCCTCTGCAAAGGCCAGCCATGCCGTCTTGCTATGCCGTATGGAACAGGGTGAAATTGGCAGTTGGTCAGATACGGAAAAAATCGACAGGGTCAGAAGGGCCCATGCACAGAAACATGTAGGTACTCACAATGCCACAGCCAGGTCAGACAAAAGTCAAAGTACTGGTAAAAGTACTCCCTGTGTTTATTACAACAAAGGTACTTGCATACAAAAGGCTACTCATGAAACCAAAGGAGTTTTATATAAGCATATATGTGCTTCTTGTTGGTCAAAAGATGGAAAGCACTTTGCACCCACAATCTGAGTGTAGGAAATGCCAAAGCCAATCAAAAAACGAGTAAAGATGGGCATGCCAAGGTTGAGACATGCCCATCAATCTCAAATATTTGTTAACTCAAATTGGAATCCTAATTTGGACAATGGTCCTTTTTCTTCACCAGGTAATATGAAATCAGTTTTTCAAAGGGCCATCGCCTTCTGTAACAAACGAGATGGCAGATTGTGGGGAGTGCCTTTCTCCTCTTACCGGTATCAACCATTAGTTTGTTACATTTACATGCCATTCTATTATATATACTATGGTACACTTCTTCTTATCGGAGGTTGGGGACATATGTGCATATATATTCATAGATATATTGTTATAGTTCTTATTGCTTGCTGGGCCATTTACTTCCCCTTACAGTGCACACAGGTTGTCCTTTGTCACTTGATCTCATTAGTTTTACGGGCTCCCGGTTATTGGTGTGACCTTGGGGCCTCATATTTGACCTTTGGGTTTATATTGTCTTGGTTCACTCGGATGCAGCCTGGTTGGCCTTTGGCCATTGGTGGGATAGGCTTGTGATTTTGCTGCACCTTGTGAACCAAGTTGTTCTTTGGAGCTTTGGTGTCCCGTAGCATTAATATTATGACCTTGGGTTTTATAGTGACCTTTTACTTATATATATTTTCACCTGGTCTGGTGGGCTTGTTGTGTAATTATTTTGATACTACTGGGCCTCGTGATTTACTTTATCTTTTAGTATAACTGCCTTATTATTAATGGTTACTTAAATATTTTATGTTGACCAATACTGTATGTTAGTACATTATGAAGTAGCCATACAAACATTTTAGTAGTAACATGTTATTGAATATAATAAAAATATAATCCCATTGTTGTTTTTGGTGGGGGGTTGGGAATGGGTGTAAGTTTTTTAAAACAAAATGTTTCAAATAAATTTTGGTCAGAAGTGTTTGAATGCTGGGCCTATGATGGTAAAGAATTGAGAATGAATTCAAACTCAGATGTTATGCAACCCTGTTTACGGAATAATAGGTACATATCTGAAAATCAAATGTTCCTCCCTCTGTGGTTCAAGAAGGTTTCTATACAACTGGTGATATTACAGATTTATCTGGCAAAATACTAGATTGGTAGAAATAAATGCAAAATTCAACTTACAATTCAATTTCTTACACTATTTTAAATTGTTCAGAGAAATACAAAGCTTCATTCAAGAAAATGAAAAGGACTGCTTTTTCCCTCGACGAAATCTGGTTTTCCCCCACACCTGCACTTGTCAATGCATTTCAAAAAAGGCTGTGAGGACATATATTTAATCATAAATCAAAAAGATTAAAAAGAACTTGTGTCAGTACCTGGCTACATTTTGAGTCAGGACTGGATGTATCAATTTATAATAAAATTTATGGGGATCTTCCAGTGTAAAGTTTCTTATTGAATACAAAAAACTAAATTTTGGGGAGTCACCAAAATGACTGACCACTGGAAGGAAATCCAATTTCACATCTGATGAGTCTTAATTTTGTGTAGGTAGATTTTGCCTATAAATATGGAAAGCATGGTAAGCTCATTCACAGAGAGAGCAAAAAAATGGAAAAGGTAGTGAAAAACAGCAGGTTGAGGAAAGAAGCTTTGATAATTGTTGGAAGCAGTCTCTTTTTGAACTTAGGAGTAAATTTCCAAGTAGGTTCTAGAAATGTGGTCATTTGCTAATGGGTAAATGATTCTTTTAACTTAATTTTGTCTTTGGTAATGGATTTGGAATTTATTTTAGGATTAAGAATTTGAATTTGTAATTTGGAAATGTAAAATTTCATTTTGTATGTGTAGTTTGCTTTGCTGTAGCACTCGTATTTTATTCTGTGTATTTTGATGAAGTTATAATAAGACTATTATTGTTTATTGAATTTTAAAGTAAATGTCATATTTGAAATTTTAAATGTAGTGTCATGTTTACTCCCATTCTGATATTATGGTGAATTGTTCGATTAATTATCTGGGGTATATCTAAAAGTGAAGGTACTCATATATGATCAGTATTAGATGTGTAGATCAATGTGCATTTGGGCTGATCCATGGACAGTATATGTCTGCATATTAGTGTATCTTTATTAGGATTAATGGGCACTAAGTTTAAGCTTTAATATACACTAAGTTTAAGAAATAATATGTTTACTGTATTTGCCAGTTTGTGTATACAGTAAAACCTCCCTTGTGAACCCCATATTTGTAATGTGTATGTAGAGTCACAATCTTCTACAGTAACTTTAGTTTTGGGTAAATCACATTAAGACTTTTAGGTATATTAATGGATAGTGAATTTTCAGCAATGTGTATTCCACTAATATCCATGAGTTTATGCTGTATAGAATGTACAGGCTGCACCAACACTTTCATGGAAAGTAGAGTAGACTATATTATCCATCAAGGGTTGGACTATAGGGGCAACTTTATTTCTATTTTAAGTGTTGAATGTAATTCTGACATTTCTATATAAATGACTGATTCTAAAAACTATTTATTTTCTTTACATCATATATTTTAGTGTAGTGTATTTCTATGTTACCAAGATTTACATTTCATTTGTTTAATTCTGCTATTGGTTGATTTAATTTAGGATGTGTCTTATTCCAGTTTATGAGACTAAGCTAAGTCTAGGATCCTGGGAAACTGTAAGGATAATATTAAATTTGGTTTTGTCATTTGGGTAAGAATTTTATAAAGTAATTGTTTTAATTAAGTTATTGTAAATTCACTGATTTGGTGCATATTTTGTTTTAATAAATGTTATGTATTCTAAATTTATTCGTGACTGTTTCTTGTTTGGTGTGAGCCATTGATTTGTGTTTTGCTCAAAAATACAAGAGGTCAAACCTCCCTATTAGTTCAGGATGAGAAATGGACAGGGCATGTTGCAGGCATTACTTAGGTGATTTCTCTGACTTGCTTGATTTTGTCAATTCTGTTGACTGGGGGCTTGGAGCTAGATTAATGATTGGCTATTTATAGTTATTTATTAATCAACACAAAACAGAGCCTTCCATAGAAAGCATCTACAGTGGTGTGACCATCACAGGGGTGTTGAATTTTGGTAGAGGTATGCACTCTCTGAATACCCTTGTCTTGTCACATATTTTAACATAAATACTTTTACACAAATCATTTTAAGCTATTGACTTTTTTCAAGTCATTTTATTTTAATCTAATTATATTTTCTATTTTATTTTAATCTAATTATAAACTGTTGCACTTTTTCGGTAGTATTACATTACTTTAGAAGAAATAATTAAAAAACCACTGCACTTTAGTGATATTAATTTTGCTGCTGGCAAAAGTGCTATCTTTTTTAAAGAACACATTTGAAATTTTTTGGTGTAACTTAATATTTTTATACTTTTTAAACATTTTTCCTTGGACTTTAATTTTAAGTTGTTTTCCATAAAATGATTTCCAAAATTTTTACTTCACAGTGCTTAGGGTTTCTTGGGGTGTATGTGTTATAAATATATGAATGACTAGGGTAGATGCAGGGAGTACTTGTTTCTTTTGATGATGGGATAATTTGTCTGAGTAAACAAGACTCGAATGAAAAATGCAAGTGTAAATAAAAATGAAACAATTCATAAGAACTTCTGTAAGTAAATAAACTCAAATATAATATCACTTGGACCACTGGATTTGGAGATTTAAAGGCTAGACTTTCCATTCCAGAAAAAGTGACTAAATTTCACTTTTCCCATCTATAGAAGTTTGATCTAGCAGAAGAAAAAAACAAACTGGCAGCTGAGGTTTCACCACCATCCTGTAAAATATTCTATAAACTCTTATTTTTATTGTGTAAAATACCCTTACCTTATCCTCACTAGTATTTTTGCCTTGGCGGGAGCAAACAATACGACGAAACAAGAATATTTTAAAATAAATATTCTTGACGGTAGCACTATGTATACGCGTGACCGCGCATGCACCTCCACCGGAAGAACCCTGTTAAGCCTCTCTTAAATTTTTGATCGTCAGGAAGCAAACTTCGTTTGTTTACATTGCAGTATTCATTTAGGAAAATCAAAGAAAGATGCCTGAAAGCCAAATTAAGTTCAAAGGACAGAAAATTGCTTCAAGATGTCGCCATTTTACATCAGAATGGGACTCTCATCATAATTGTTGGTTATGCAGAGATACAAAGAAGGGAGATGATGTTTGTGTAACCTCAAAAGAGGAAGACTGCTATATATGTCTTCAATTCTCTCCAGAAGACCAGAAGAAGAAATTGAAAGCAAAGAAAGCATACCAACTGAAGAATTCTAAGGATATCTCTAAAGATTTGTAAGATTCTTTGCTGCATCCAGAAGAACCTCCTACTACTCTAGTTTCAAGTTCTGCCACTTCATCTGTAGCTACACTTTGTTCAGATAAATCTTCTTCAGATCCCTTGTTCCTTATACTGGAAAGACTTGATAGTATACAAGGTAGATTATCAGCTCTGGGGAAAGGAAGTAGCTCTGTCTCGTCAAATGAGGTGAATATGACAGAGGCAACCCCTGGTACAGAGTGATCTGAGAGAAGCAGAAATTAATCTTGCAGTGTATTTGCTGTGACAGAGGAAGATGAAAACACAGAGGAGTATAGGGAGACCAGATCTAAAAGAGCACGTTATTTGTCTCCATCATCAGATAAACCTTCCAACAGTAAGGATGAAGAGGTAGATGATGATCCATCCTATAGGCAGGTGTTGGCTTCTGTTAGAAGTTTGTTAGATCTGTCTACTCCTGAAGAATATACAGAAGGTCTTTCCAAGAATTTTGGTTCCGAAGATAGGAAGAAAAAAACACCTATTCTGCCAATATCTTTGCCTCCAGTGGAAGAGATCAATAGCTGATGGATAGAACTGGAAAAGAAGGTGGTTGGTAATCCTTCAGATAATGGGGAGAGGTTGCTTCAGCTCTTTATAAATCTGATACTTTTCTGCCCTACTCCAGACCTTTGATGAGATTTTATAGGTCAACTTCGTCAGATTTCACTACTATTGGACCAAAGTGCCAGGATTCATTTAAAAGTGTGTGTTCAAAGTCATTCACCACTCCACCTACGATCTCAGTGCCTATCAAACAGTTTACTATCATAGAGGCAGTAAAAGGGAACATTTACAGATGCTCGGATTTGTAAGCATGTTCATTAGAGCTATTGAAATATGTACTATCAATATGGGGGATTTGATTCAATCTTGCTTTAGCTCAGTGGGTGAATCCTTACATAAAGACTTAGAGGGGTTATTAGGCTTTATTCATGTGCAATTGGCCACCATTTCTTCTACAGAAAGGGCATTGGAAACGATCACTGAAGCCTCTATGGCCATGGCTTGTAACTTGGAATTGGCAAGAAGAGATACCATTCTCAAGTTCTTTGCTCCTCAGTTGCATAAACACGACAGAAATAGTCTGTGCAGGTCTGGCATTACATCAACGGACTTGTTTTAACCTTCCGTATTAAATAGTGTAGAAAATAAATATGACAGAGAAAGATCACTGAAAAGACAGAAGTTGAACAATAGATCTTCTAAGCACTTCTTATGGGCACTTCTTAAAGTACTAATCAGTCCTACACAGTTACAAGATAGTGTTGAAACAGCCAAGCAAATTGTCTGTAACTCCAACAATTTGAAGTGGTTATGCAAACCCACAAAAACAAAAGTTTCTTTTGGATTGTGTTCAAGAAATGCTTCAAAAAACGCCATTATCCAGGTAAGAATGAATGCAACTCAGGGCTTTTACAGCAGATTGTTTTCATTCCAAAACGAGGGGGAAAATGGAGACCAGTAATAGATTTGAGTGTATTAAACATGCATCTATCCATCCCAACATTCAAGATGGAGACTGCGGAAGTCATCAGGAGCTCCATTCGCAAAGGGGAAAGGCTAGTCTCTTTAAACCTCACAGATGCATGCTTCCACATTCCCATTCATCAAAAGTCGCAAAAATCTTTCATGTTGGAGGACGTTCTTTCCAATTCAGATGCCTACCTTTCAGTTTAGCGATGGCTCCACTCGAATTTACCTGTATTGCAAAAGAGGTAAAGCTAATGCTTATTGACAGGGGTATACACATTCACTAGTACTTAGACGACTGGCTACTGCAAGCTCCAACACAGCAGATTTGCATGGATCAGTCAAAATAACTGGTCGCATTTGTACAGGAACTCGGTTGGGTAATCAACTTCAAAAAGTCGGAGTTAACATCAACTCAAAAATTCGACTTCCTAGGGTACAGGTTCGACTTAAGCAAAGAAAAGGTCTTACCCACACAAAACAAATAGCTCATTTTTACAATAGCCATGGAAGATCTAAAAAAGAGTTTGACAACAACTTCCAGGATCCTGATGCCGTTCATAGGCATTCTGGCATCTCTAAAGAAAACAGTCCTAATCGGCAGGTTGCATGTGAGGCCCTGCCAATGATACCTGAAAACCCATTGGAAGTATCCTCTCATTGAAAAAAAACATCTGATCTGGTGGAAAAATAAAAAAAAAACGTATTAATAGGTTGTCCGCTGCATGCAAAAAACAATCTCCTGTTGTTCACAGATGCATCTGTCAAGGGTTGGGGTGAACATTTGGGAGACCTGTCAGTCAGTGGACTGTGGTCGGACACAGGCAAATTTGCATATAAACACTCTGGAATTGAAAGCAGTGTTTTGGCAATAAGGTCTTTTCAAACCCAACTAATTAACAAGAGGGTCTTGGTGGCCTCAGACATTGCAACAGTAGTGTCCTACCTCAACAAGCAAGGAGAGACCCATTCCCTGGAAATGTGTCTAATGAATTGCGGCTGATGGTATTCTGCAACCCCAGGGCAATTTTGTTAAGGGCTCAGCACATGCAAGGCTGTCTGAATGTGATAACAGACAGCCTTTCTTGCAGGGACAAGATTATTCAAACAGAATGGTCTCTTCATCCCAAGATTTTTCAGGGGGGTTACCAAATTTGGCACAGGCCAATAATAGATACGTTTGCAACCAAAATGAACAACAAACTACCGCTTTATGTATCTCTAGTCCCAGATCCAAATGCAATGGCAGTAGATGCATTGAATATCTCGTGGTAGACACTAGACTTTTATTCCTAATGTCCAATAGCTCTCATACCAAAAATGATTCAAAAGATGAGAACCTATGCTTGCCAAATGATTGTAGTAGCCCCAGGGTGGCCAGAGATGAGTTGGTTTGGGGATCTAATAGAACTTTCTGTAAAAACCTCCACTATAACCTCCACATTCGGAAACTCTTCTCAAACAACCTTTCAGTCAGAGATTCCATCAAAATCTCCAATATCTCAATCTTCATCTGGATTCGAGACCAAATCACCAGTGACAGAGGGAATTAAGAGATCTCAAGATTTTCATCCAGAAAATTTCATTCCATCTTTTTTTGAATCATGGCGCAAAGAGAATCAGGTGGATTTCAAAAACTTTCTCTTTCCTCAACAGCAGATTTCTTGACCTATCTGTTTAATGAGAAGAATTTGAAACCCACTACAATTGCAGGCTATAGGACAGCAATTGCAGACCACTTCGGGCCTGGAGGGATTGAGATCAGTCATAGTTTTGAACTCAACAGATTGATTTCAAGTTTTCTTTGGGATAGACCAGTGAAGGATAGGAGTATACCTTCTTGGGATTTGTTCTTAATTTTTTTTCTTTGACAAAACCACCTTTTGAACCACTCAAGAATGCTCCTTTGAAAATTTTGACTTTCAAAACGGTCTTCCTTATGACTTTGTCCTCAGGTAGAAGGAGAGGTGAAGTTCATGTTTGGACCTTCAAGTCCTTGAAACATAAAACTGGTTGGAAGGTGGTCACAGCTGCTCCTTCATCAGTGTTTCTGGCAAAGAACCAATTGGCTTCGGATGCTAGATTATCCTGCTGGTAGTCATTCCTGCTCTCAAACCAACTTTGGATCAATCTTGGTCTGAAGATGTGACCCCATGCCTAGTCAGATCTTGGAGATATCACTTTGATAAGACTAAAAATCTTAGGGTAGGAAAACATCTCATGTTTATCATCTTCAAGAATGCATTATCAGGTGATATTCCAAGGTCTACCATATCCTCTTGGATAAAACAGACAGTTATGCTAGCGTATCAGGGATCTGACCTTGAAACTCAAAATTTGTTCAAGGTCAAGGCGGCTTTCTTGGCTTTCAAGGGAGGAGTCTCTCTTCACCAGATACTAGGTGCATGTTTTTGGAAGTCACATACCACATTTACCAGTTTTTAATTAAAAGATGTGGCTTGGAAGTCAAAAGAGGAGTCAGAATATTCCCTGGGTTCTGTGGTTCTGGCCCAGCATATAGCAAAATTATAGTATGTATCTAATACAAGTGTAACTATAATTCATTATAATTCATTTTAATCTTGCTTGGCAATGTGCATAGTTTTACATACATACATATGCTATTGTGTGTACATGTTTCTCCTTTTGTTTACAGGTCATTCAAGAGGATGTTTGTAAATAAGAAGTGTTGGTTATTGTTGGAGTTTGTTGTCATTGTCGTTGAAACCACAACTTTTCAAGCACAGTGGAAAACAGCCTTTAATATGTACAACAACACAAACTGAATATAGGGCCAAGGCACAGGTGGAAAGCGGCCAGTTTAGTGCTTACAAACAAAACATAATTATAAATGTTATTTTGTTAAGTTACTTGTTTGCATAAAATAGTTTAGTACTTTGTACTTTTGTACTTTGGCTTATCGTTTGATTATACCTACTTTTGGTGTCAAAAATATTGAAAATCCCACCACCAGTATGGTTGTAATCAAGCACTAGTGAGGATAAGGTAAGGTATTTTACGCAATAAAATGTAAAAATTTTATTGTAATTTAACTTTTTTGTAAGTTAACTACTTACCTCATCCTCACTAGATTCGGGTGCCTTAATAGTATGTTTATCCTTGACTTTGAGGAAAATTTAAAGCTTTCACAAATTTTTACATATGTGAGGTGGGGTTGGGCCACTTTAACATGATTGACTTGTGATCTCTTATGACGTTTTATTGTAATTTAACTTTTTTGTAAGTTAAATACCTATCTCATCCTCACTAGATTCGGATGGCCTTAATAGTATGTTTACCCTTGACTTTGAGGTAAATTTAAAGCTTTTACAATTTTTTACATACCATATGTGAGGTGGGGTTCGGCCACTTTAACATGATTGAGTTCTGATCTCTTCTTATGACATTTTCTTCCATTTTTGACACTGTAACATCTTATTGCTTGAGTTGTTGAAGAATCTGTAAATGTGATTTTTTCGATATTGTCATTTTAGTTTCATTTTAATAGCTACCACAATTATTACATATAGTCAAGCACCTTTTTAGGAGGTATTGGTCACTGTGAAAAGAAAACACTTATTTTTGAAGCCTGTAAAATTGGTTACCATAGAGAGGGTTAATGTCTGAAATATGGCAATTGAAGTAAGAACTTTGGTTCTTAGAAATTATTACAGCACTGTTTGACAGGAGAAAGCAATATTCACACTACTCTAACACAAACACAAAACCTCTTGACTGAAATAGTTCATCAAGATCCAGTCATCAGCAACGAAGAGCAAACGCACACTTGAGTTGAAATCCTAGTCTTAAGATAGTCCAGGATTATTTCACATTTAAAATGATAGAACAGTTTGAAACTGAATAGAGTCCACTCCTGTGTTAAACTTTAATACCAGTGTCACACGGAGGTATGTTTCTTGCTGTATGTATGCGACTGAAAAATTGGACCTCCTACTCCAATTTTCAACTTGATGACTGTCCCACCCCCAATAGGGATAAACCCAGTTTTACCTTTTCTAACCATCACCTAAACCATTGCCTCCCGCTCCTATATGTCTTTCACCTTTCTTGCAAGTTTAACTGTGCCAGTGAAAGTAGGTTCCCATCAAATTTTCATTATGTCATTCCCCGTCTGTATCTGTCCTTAAATGTTGCCTTTTCTTGGTAAACATTCATGCTACACATCACCCTAAGTCTGTCATAGCTGTGACCATTGATGTCCATGGAAAAACTCTGTACCCTGTGTTATGGTGACGGGGCAAGCACGGTAGCAATTACCGGTTGCTTTTAAGTTGCAACAGGAAAGACATTAATACAATAATGCAACATATCTGACCTGACCACTGAGACTGATAATTAAGTTTATCTGCTGTATCCAGCAATCTGTCCTGTGGTCTGTCCATTGATCTGTTCAATGTTTGCTAACACAGATATCTGTATCTTGTGATCTGTTCAATGTTCAATAACACGATATATCCTTGTCCTGTTAACCTTTTTGTGTCCAATCACACAGAATGTCTGTCTGGAGATATTCAGAGAGTTTGGAGTTTGCACAACTGTACTGTCTGCTCCAAGATATGGACAATGTCCAAAATACAGTAAATCCACTCTCTGTTATATGAATGTACTATATCTAAAATATCCAAAGTACAGTAAATCTGTCCAGACATAGTAGAAAGTTCACTCCAGCAAAAGTTCACAACACAAGCACTTTATATTATATTCCAAGACACAATAGCCTTCCTTATAGCCAGTGAATACTAAGTTCACTTGTGGTCAGATGTGCAGTCCTTAACTCCCTTACTTTAAATGTCAATACATACATTAAAACTCAGACCAAATTTGCACAGATACAGTGCTCACATATGTAACACTTGTTAGAGGCACCATCGCCAACCTCTGTAATCTGCTTGGAAATGTTTTTTTTATATTTTTATTTCTTTTCTAGTATATATATATTTCTTCTATATACAGTACTTTCAAAAAAAGAAAGAAACAGAATGAGAAAAAAAAATACAAGAAAAGAAACAAAAACAACAGGAGGTAATATAGTGTATGAAATTGCTACATTTCTAAGGCATATCATCCTAAAGATAAGCCATGAAAACAATAATTATTCGTGTTAAACATAAATTCTATACACTGAAAAAAACTATTAAAGTTTTTTCCATAGATACAATCTTAAATTTTAAATTGACACCTTCATGTGTTTGAAGATGAATTAACTTGAACAACTCCAACATACAGATGAAATTTTTATCTTAATCTGATACCTTCAAACAATTCCCAAATACAGGAAAAAAACACGCACACACATTGGAAATACTTGACTTAGATACCATCAAATAATTTATTCCACAAACTCCATTTTTTATTATAATGCTGTTCTATTAAGTTGATCTTTTGTAACATCTGTTGCTCTATGTAGTTCCTTTTTACTTCTAATTAAAGAGTAAATATATTTAGTGGATACCCATTTTTAGAACACTGGAAAATGTACTTTCTTGTTATTAAAAGAACAAAGTTAAGGGGCCAGAAATTTACATCATGGAATAGATATCCCAAAATTTTCATTGATATACTTATGGTAATATTGATTCCTAATTTGTTTCTAATCCAGTCTTGTACATTATACCATAGTTGTGACACAATAACACATACAGAAAAAAGGTGTTGAATAGACTCTGAATATTGAGTACAGAATGAACACATCTCACTTGGATATATTTTTATTTTATATAAGTATTGCTTTGTACAAAGTATATTTAAAAGAATCCTGTATTGGAACCATTTTATATTATTATCTGCTATAGTTTTGAAACAGATTCTGTAGATTGTGTTCCAAATATCTTTTGAGAAGATTTCATCATGCTGAAGAATAGGCTTCCATTTTGTTTCAGACTTTTTTTCAGCATTGCTATCCACATTCTTTAAAATATTATAAAAAAGTTTGCAACTATTATGGGATGTAATAAGGGGCTTTATGTGAGTTAGAATAGCTGGCCTGGTATAATTACACGTAGTGGAGTCTTTACACCAGTATTGTTTCAAGAGGTCATTCAGACCCAATCGCAAAGTGAAATAGTTCCAAAAATTAATTTTGAAATCATACTTTAGTTCAATTTTGGCTTTTTCGATAATTTTCCCATCAGATGAAAGGATGTCTCTTATTAAATAAATTCCTTTGTTAAACCAACTTGGCAGAAAAACATCACCTTTGTGTATTTTAGAGTTATACCAAAGGCATGAGTGAAGAATATCTGAATTTGTGGCGATTTGTGGTTTTTGACTTAAGAGGGCCCAATCTGTAACTACATCTTTCCAGAATGGATTTTTTATTATGGGTAACATCTTCAGACACCACTGGTCACCAAATTGTATAACTTTATCACAGCTTTTGTATATTTGTTCAAACATCTGATTCCATAATGGTTTCTTCTGAGATAATAATTTTTTATCCAATTTACTTTTAGTGCTCTTTTGAAATTATATATATCTACCATTTTTATTCCACCTGACATGTAGCCACTAACCATAATTGATCTTTTAATTTTATCTGGTTTGCCATTCCATAGAAAATTAAAAATTAGCTTGTTGGTTGCTTTCAAAAATGTTTCAGACCTTTCAGTTGAGGATAATAAGTGAATACATTTTGATAGAATGTTTGTTTTCAACACAGTTATTTTTCCAAAAGGTGTCAAGAGTCTTTTGTTCCAATTTCCATTTTCATTTTAGTCATTGCCTTACCATAATTCAAAGAGGGAATTTTTTCTAAGGCTGTTGAGAATTCCAGACCCCATAAGCTGAATTGTGTTTCACCCCATTTTAGATTTTCAGATACGTTTAATTTTTCTTTGACAAACTTCTTACGCCCAATCCAAATTAAATTTGTCTTATCTTTGTTCATTCTCAAACCAGATAGGGTACCAAATATCTCCAATGTATTTAATGCTGATTGTAGAGAGTGCAAAGTACCTTCAAGTATTAGAGTAGTGTCGTCTGCAAACTGAACTAGTTTAAATTTGTTTTCCCCAATAATAATGCCAACAATATCAGGGCTCTTTAAAATCATTATAGAAAGAATTTCTGCACCAAGTAAAAACAAATATGATGAAATTGGATCACCCTGCCTGCAGCCTCTTTGGATTAAAATTTTATCTGATAAGTGTCCACACTGCAGGATGTAGGCTGTAATATCAGTGTTAAATAATTTAATCCATTTAATGAAGTTTTCACGGTATCCAAAAGAGTTAAGAATTTTATAGAGAAAGGTCCAAGATAAAGAATCAGATGCTTTTTCGAAATCAATTAACATTAATAGCCCTGGTAATTGCTTATTGTCAACATAGTGCATAATATCATAAACAAGTCTAGTACTCTCACTAATAAGTCTGCCTTTAATGAATCCAGTTTGGCAATGAGATATAACAGACTCAAGAGTGCCCTTTAGTCTATTAGCGATTGCCCCGATGCAAATTTGTATACTACACACAGAAGAGAAAGAGGGTGCCAGTTCTTAATTAAAGACTTCTCTTTATTTCCTTTTGGTAAACAGACAACTACCCATTGGTGGAGGGTTGTTGACAGCTGTCCTTTCAAAAAACAAAAGTTTATGGCATTAGTAATAATATACTTCAGTCTAAGCCAAAACACTTTAAAAAAATTGGATGTAACACCATCCATATCTGGTGTTTTGTTGTGCTTACACTGTTTAAGGACAGCACCTAATTCTTCTACTGAGACTGGTGCGACCAAATCTGAACAGCTCACCTTGGGAATATTTAAATTTTTCAAAATTTTATTTAGTTTTTCAAAATCAACATTGCTATCTTTATTCTCAAAGAGTTTAGAATAAAATTTGCCAATGTGGTTAAGCACTTCTTTTTGTTCAAAAATTATGGAACCATCTGAAAGTTGCATTTTTTTCATTGTTTTATCAATAAAATTCTTATTTTCTAAATTACAGAAAAATTTTGTTGGCTTTTCACCATCTTTTAACCAATTAACTCTTGCTCAAACCATTTCACCTTTAACTTTTTATTGTCTAAAAGTTCAGCCTTTTTAGCTGTGAGTTTGGGATCATGCCACCCATCTCTAAAGTTTCAATGTCACTAATCAATTGCTGCTCAACTTTGTTGTTTTGTTGTTTCTCATGTGATGCAAATTTAATAGTCTCTCCCCTAATTTGAAGAAACATTAGCTCAAGGAACAAGTCGTAATCAATAGGTAATGTCAAATCCTGGGTTGCATTCTTAATAAAATCGAAACTGTAAACCGGTAGAGAATATCTATTTAGTTCTTCATCTATTACATCATTTATGCGAGAGATATATTGTGGCAGTTGCAGAAGGTTATTGTTAAATTTCCAGATACCCTTTCCAAAAGTAAAATTGTTAAGCAGAAAGTCCATTTCAAGGATAGAATGGTCAGATCTATAGCTTGGTTTAATATCACATTTAGTTATGATATCAGACATAATTGTTGAAATAAGAAAAAAGTCTAACCTGGCTTGTTTAATTGGATTTTTTTGTGCCAATAGTAGCGTTTTGTCTGGGGATGTTGATGTCTATATACATCCAATAGATTATGTAATTCCATAAAACTTAAAACTGCCTCCCTGCCTTTGGGGTTGTTCACATTTTTATACTTGTATGTATCAATTTCAGGATTTAAAACTAAGTTGAAGTCACCACAAATGATATTATAGGTCGTATCATATCTTTTGTAGCAGGATATCAATAGCTTGATAAAACTCGGGGTTGTCTTTATTTGGACCATAAATGGTTAATAAATATATTGTCATTGTAGATAGCTTCAAGAGCAGCCCTAAGTAATTACCATTTATATATTCATCACATGACAAGACCTCGTACTCAAAGTTAAAATTTAGGAGAATTGCTACACCGCATGAATTTGTTTTTCCTTCACAAATGAAAACTTTGTTACTAAAAATATTTTTAATTATATCATTATCTTCTTCTAGCCAATGGGTATCTTGTAGACAGACAATATGCGGCTTCTTTTTATTCATATATGAAATCACATCTTGACACTTTTCGAAACTTTTTAAACCTTGGAAGTTTACAGACAACACCACAATATTATTTGCTAAGTAAATAGGGGTGGTTTGCACTCTCTGCATAGAAATATGGCATCATATTGATTAGTTCAGAAATTAGGCAGACTGATAAGTAATACTCTAACTGTATTTTTCTCATTCTTTCTTTAGTAATTACATACTGAGCTGAGTGCATGTAGGTGCCAATTTTTTTTACAATACTCGCTCTTAAATTAATATTTTCCGTAACATTTTTAACATGTTGTAGCAATCTATATGTGAATTCAATAAGATATGTCAACAAAAAGGAAACAAATTGTGAACCAACAAATATAAACAAGGTATTTACATCATTCATACCATTTATATGGCTTGCATTTACCGGAAATTATATTTTTAATTTATCATATTTACACATCAGCACTCTATTAATAACCAGTAAATTATGAAGTGTTACAATTAACCATTTCATACAACTGAAGTTTTGGTGGAGGATGATAAAACAACAGTACCTCAAGCTAATATATCAAGCATTTGCTTAAATGTTTGTAACTGATACTTTAAAGTTGTTTAACTTTTAATATTGTTTTGGCAGATTTGTACATACAATGTATATGATCAAGGCACTCGAATATCTACATAGTAAGTTAGTGATTTGAGTACCAGGAGTAATAATTACACATCTGCAGCATTCTATTAATAACCAGTAAATTGTGAAGTGTTGCAATTAACCATTTCCTACAACTGAAGTTTTGGCGGAGAATGATAAACAACAGTACCTGAGACTAATATGTCAAGCATTAGGTTTAATGTTTGTAAGAGATACTTTAAACTCTAAAAAGATTTGTACATACCAAACATAAATATCTACATGGTAGGTTATTGATTTAATTACCAAGGGATACATTTTAGTGTGTACAAATATTTGCCCAGCTAAGTAAACATCATAGTGAGGTATAGAAAATTTACATGCTAGATCATGCACCATATAGCACAAAGTAATGCAACTATTGTATGCTAGCACAGCACAAAATGTAAGGGGTATTTAGTGTACAAACTAAACAATCATTCTTCTTGATAAACATAGGCATATAAATAGACAGAATAATGTAACTATGGTGTGCCAGTAAAGCAGATAATGTTGGGGGTGATTAGTGCACAACCCAAACAATCATTCTTCTGAATATCTCAAAGTTTTACACATTCTTTTGCATTAAAAAGAACAAGAGAGTCAACGATGCCCTAAAAGGCAGGTTATGTAGGCAGCAATAAGGTCAAACGACTGCTGTAGTTAAATTTAGAAATGGGACTGTTGACGGACAAACGGGCAGGAAATGGACAGTCAAAATTACAGCTATGATGGTGGTCTATGTCTTTGTCAAGTTTGAATTTAAATGGACAAAGCGTTATTGAGTTACAGTCCGGAAACAGAAATATTGTTGGACAAATGGTCAAAAACTGGACAAATGAGATTACACTACTTTCAACAGCAACTTAGCTATGATAGTGACCTATCTCTTTGTCAAGTATTAATTTAAATAGACAAAGTGTTATCGAGTTACAGTCAGGAAACATAAATACTAATGCTTTTTTGAGTTAGAGTCCGGGAACAGAAATGTTGATGCACAAAACAGACAAAAAAAACCCGGCAAAATGAACAGATGGAATTACACCAATTTTGAAAGCAGCTTCGCTATGATGGCGATCTATCTTCAGGTCAAGTTTAAATTCGATTGGACAAGGTGTTTTCGAGTTAGAATCCAGAAAAAGGTGTTGACAGACAGACAGATATTAGACACATCTATCCAATAGGCAGATTGGTTGTACAAAAACACCCCTCCAAAAATACATGTTAACTTTAAGAGCACTTGGTTAGATACTAGAGCTAGGAGTAGGAACACAATTATTTAAACAATATAAAGCCTATTGCAAAGCCAATTAAAGTGACACAGAGTGATTTTTTTACCTATCTGCCAAGTGCCATACAGAGTAACATTCTTTAACAAGAAATTACTGTAGTACATTACATTTTTATCATTGAGTATACTTGATTTACCTTAAAACATGATGCTATGATAAAAGGCAGATATACAAAGACAGAGAAATACAAGTACAGTTAATTAGTATTCAGTGCAACAAATAATGTAAGGGACAATTAGTGCACATCCCTGCACAGTACGTCTACTCAAAATCACAGAAGTTTTAGACAAGATATAAGCTGAGTATAGCAGCATATTTCGGTTCTGTAATTAATAGACATTCTGTCCCATGGTATACATTGAATATCAGAGCAGTGTTTCAAACTCAGATCTAACAATTGGTATACTCATTTTACCATCTAAAGCCAACTGTAGAAGCTGATATTGTAACCATAACTTTTTACCAAAAAAAAACACTATAGACTATGCAAAAAAAATATAGACAGTTATGTAGTAAGGTTAAGTCACCAATCGCATTGCTGATATTTATTAAATATTTGTCTTTGGTAGTGATTACCTTTTATCAAAATTATAACTCTGTTTTTGGCTATTTTCCCAAGTAACAGTTGATTGACATTGTATAAGCTACAGCAGCATTGTTGTACACATCAATGTAAAAAATTGTTTTAAAGTTCTATTTTTCTTTTAACTTCTGACTTCTGTCTTATCAAGACAAACCTCTGTTTACAAATATTTGGTTCACTATGTGCTCAACTCAAGTTTTACACAAGATGTAAGCTGAATATAGCAGCGTATTTTGGTTCTGTAGTTAATAGATACTCTTTCACAAGGTATACAAACCTACAAACTTTTTGAAGCAGCAAGTGCATCATTTTACATGACCTAAAAAGGACAGTTATGTGGTGAGATTAAGTCATCAATCACATTGTTGATATATATTTAATATTTGTCAATAATAGTGATGGCCTATTATCAAAATGATCAAAAGCAGTGTTTCAACCTCAGATCTAACAATTGGTATACTCATTTTACAGTCCAAAGCAAACTGTAGAAGCTGATATTGTAACCATAAGTTTTTACCAAAAAACATACAAAACATACAAATATAGACAGTTATGTGGTAAGGTTAAGTCACCAATCACATTGCTGATATATATTAAATATTTGTCTATGGTAGTGATTATCTTTTATCAAAATTCTATAACTCTGTTTTTGGCTACTTTCCCAAGTAACAGTTGATTGACATTGTATAGGCTACAGCAGCATTGTTGTACACATCAATGTAAAAAGAAATAGTTTTAAAGTTCTATTTTTCTTTTAACTTCTAACTTCTGTCTTATCAAGTCAAACCTCTGTTTCCCAATATTTGGTTCATATAATATTGGTGATGACGCCTTTGCTTTTGGAAGAGTTTCTTATGAAGCCTTATGAATTTGACCCATGTAGAGAGAATGTTCAACTACAGATTCTCACGGGCAAGACATGTAGCTGAAAACACCTTCGGCATTATGTTGATGTGTTTCTGAGCTCTTACAACAACTGTGAAACACAGACCAAAGATTGCAATCTAATCACCAGTGCATGTTGTGTGCTACATAACATCTTCAGAGACCACTACCCGGTTATGCAGGCTCCCATGCTGGATTGAGAGGACCAACATTATAACTTGATCCCAGGTGCCTGGTGGAATGGATATAATTTGCACATCAAACAGAAACATTGGTGGTAACACCTACAACAAGGGCCAAGGCCCAGAGGGACTTAATGAATCTATACTATAATGACATTGGTACTGTGCCCTTGCAGTACCAACTACCCTGGATTTGAACCCTAACGTCAGAGGCTGAAGGCTTTCCTAAAAAAATTTGGGTGCAGTTTACAAATGCATCCCCTTTCCAACTTGCGCAGTACAGTACCCTTCTTGACAACTGCAGTTATATCATTAAATGTTAACGTTTCAAGTATTATAAGAGATTTTTCTTATAAAGATAGTAAAGTTTTGACGATCTGGTGTAACCGGTAATGCATCAGATAATCAAAGATATGAAGTAGTCATTGTAAATAACTACCAATCTAATATGTAGTAATTCAAAAGTATGTTGACTAAGTTTCAGTGAGCTTTGTGCCCTATGGCTAATAAGGACAACATTTGTCAACATTCACTTTTATTGCATTAATAACAAGTATTGCCAAAAACATAATAAGGTGTGATTATGCAAGCAACAATGGTTTAAAACAGTGAATGGAAGATTAAAACCTGTACATATTAACAGACAACAGCCAATACATAGCACTGTGGAATTGAATGAACAGTCACCAACAGTTTATAAATGCAACAAGCATTTTCAAATAATAAAAAATCTGTTAAGTTCTTATTTCTCTACTGAATATTTCATGATAATTAAAACTCAATGTTTCATATGCTACACTCAAAAAGTAACATTTGGGTCTATATTTAAATTTATACTGAGCATATAACAATACACAAGCAATGACAGTTCCAGACACTAAAAGGTCAACAACTTGTGTCTATGTCTGGGGAAGGTGCCCTAGTGATAGTGGCTACAGTGCCAGTCACTGTAGACATAGTGGTCAGGCTTGTGGTAAGAAAAGTGGCCAGAGTGGCAGGGAATGATGTGGTAATGACTGTTGTCATCAGTGATCTTCATTGGCTGTAGTGGTTCTGGTAGAGGGCCAGAGGATGCAGAGGCAAGTATGGATGAATCATCTGGTCTGAGAATCTGGTAACCTCCATTCTTTGACAATACTTTATAATCATCATCACTTCTCAATTGAGGTCTACTGATAGTACTGGTGGAACTGATATGGCGCATTCCCTTCCAGGATAGGTTTGGGGTGGTTTTCTTGGAAAGACTTAGATTGGCATCCCCAGGGTTTGTCTCCATTAAAAGGGATGTCTCTGGTACCAAGCCCAAAAAGTAAATTGGGCTATTGTCCCAGGAGGTTAAAATTAGTGGTTACTGTGACATCTGGATGTCACACCAGACATACATGCAGTCTGTGTAGGTTCCATGGCCTGGGCAGTGTCAGTCATCTGAGTAGTATCCTGCAATTCAAGAGTGTACTGTGGGGGCTGCTGTGGATGTTTCTGATGAAGGGTTGGCTGTTGTTGGACTTGCGGCTGCTGTGGAATGTTAGGCTGGTTTAAGACTAGTGGCCTACTGCTGAGAAATGGTAGGCTGCTGTAAGATTTATGGCAGCTGATATGGAATGGTACACTGTTGGAAGACTTGTGGCTGCTGATGTGTCTGCTGCTGCGGCTGCTGCCTCTCCCTTTGTTGCAATACCAAACTCCGCTGCCTGTGAAGCACAAAATACAAAGAATAATTAGAAAATGGATTTAATGAAACATAATGCTGCTGCATGGAAAGAATTATATGTTGATAATTATTATTATTATTATTTACTTTAGAGTGCTTACTTTGTAAGTGTACCAACTTCTAAGTAAGGGAAAACCCAGACATATAACTCTACATATGGATGTTTTTACTTGTGTGTGTTTTAATTTGCATCCAGCATCCAGGGTGATGTTATGATGAGTAGTTCATGATTCATAATAAGAACTGGTGCAAGGTAGATGATCATGAATCTGCACTGTTAACCATCAAGCATCAGCGAATAACTTAAAACTTACTAACATTAATTGCCCCGCATAGATTTGAACAGAACTCAAAGGGTGAAAAGAAGTGAACAATAAGCCCATAATGGCATATTTTTAATCATTATGTGCTCAGCAGCTGTGTACTCAAACCAAAGGGAGCTGTGGATGCCTTCGAAGATGGCAGTCATTGTTTTCTGGAAAGATTGGATTGGGCAGTTGACATCGCCACCTGTGGTCTGCATGAGCTCAACCATTCTTTCCTGCAGTCTTGTGATAACCTCTAACTGCTGGATAATGCACTGCCCAATCTGAAGGATGAATGCCTGGCTGTCCTCTGATTCAGACCTCCTCTTTCATTTGGTAGCCTGGGGATTCTGCCTTATGGCCTCAGGGGTTGTGGCAGACAGGCCCGACAGACTTGACATCTGCAAGAAAGTGCAACACATTGTGGTAATAAACATCACAACGACTTAATATCAGTTACATTCAGTCAGGAAGGCATACAGGTCCATCCAATAAGAACTGAATGCATGTGCAGAAATTTTATATGAGAAACACCTTTTACTTGAGATGCATTATAATTTATTGTTTAGAAACATTAATAACACATAAAAAGGGGGTTTTGTGGACAGTGACCACACAGACTTTTTTCATTTTTGGACCCCTTTTTACGAATCCGTCCAACACTCAAGCTCTCTGTACGTTTCAAAATGCAGTGTACTTCATTAATTCCACCTTAATTTAAATTCCTTGGGAATAGGAATATAGCAGCAATAGCTAAAATCACTGGAAGTATAGTGTTCAACGAAAACTCACCTTGCTGCTCCTGATAGCCCCTTTGCCTGGATGTGTTCCCTCTGGGAAAATTGTGTACACTGACACCTTGATTGATGTGTATACTATTCTGATTGATTACTAAGGGTATTGGATTCTCATTAAAGATCCACAAAATAAAAAAAAAAAAAATTAAAATAAAATACTTTTGTCCACAAATTGTATCAACCAACAAGTTTTATCAATAATAATCAATAATTATATGTTGATACAGGTACAGCATAGCCCCATATGTATTTGTCAATAACATGTCATGTGATGTGAAAAATAAGACAATCACAACCCACATATAGCAATTCCATATTTATTCATTCTCAACTTTCAGGTACACTTTACAATTATTTTATTTTACCAATCTAATGAAAGTTATATGCATACACACATTACCACACATTACATATATTTTAAAAATATTAAAAAATTAAGTTAAAAATAAGTTTTTACTTACAGCTGAAGTCGTTACCAGGATCACTGTATCGATACTTTTCCTTCAGGTAAAGAACAAGTCTCTGCCAAGTCTCCATCCACTTCTGTTTCTTCTGATATGCATACTTCTTATCATTGGACCAAAGACTGGGTTCACCTCCATGAACTCAAAGAATGCATCCAGCATTTGATTTGGGAACTCAATGTTGGTCATCTTTGGTCCCTCATTTCATCTTCTTTTGGTGTGCTGGGAGGAAGCCTGGGTGGTGGGTGGTGGCATTTCCTGGCTGGCTGCTGGTTTCTCCTCAATGACCGCTGGCTCATTCGAAACTTCAACTTCACTGGCCTGTGGCTCATTCTGTGTGGCTGGAACCTGGGATTCTTCAGTCCTCTTCTTCTTGCCTTTGCTTTTCTTTCCCTGGGTCATTTTTGGATAATTATTGTCCAACACCCGTATATCTGCAAGTATATTCACTAGTATATCCACAAATATTCATAAATGAAATGAAACTCTCTCCAAGTGCATGCGTGACTCTCACCATCAATATTTGAGCTTAGAATGCTGCTGTATTCCATTTAAAATCCACATACAAACAGGAGACAACTCCCCAGCAACCAATAAAATTACTTCTCCATTCTTAACCATCGACTACACTCAGTAGGAGAAGATGGAGTATGATGGGACAAAATATAGAGGAAGGTGGATAGAAGTAATCCGATGGGGAGCGACTGGAAAAATAATGTCACTTAGCTCAGCTGGAGGAACAAAGTGTAGAGACAGATTGAGAGAGGACAAGACGGGGAAACACTGGAGACAAAGGATAGCAGCAGTAGGTTAGATCTTCTGTAAAGTAAATTTGGAGAAGTGACATGACCAGATTAAACACAGAGTGAAATGGGGTAATGTTTCACAATGACGCTTTATGCAGATCCAATTTCTTAAACTCTCTGTGCCTTGCTTTATTTCTAATTACGTCACTACCTGCAGAGAGCCGTCTTTCATCCCATATATAACTGTCAGTTTCTGTTAAGGGGGAAGCATAAGACAAGAGGAAAAGTGTAAAATTTTGAACATTTCAAAATTTTAAATTTTCCTCTTCCTGTCATGCATTTCAATAAACATTCCTCACTTTGCTTCACGTCTTCAACAGTCTCACCCTGTCAAATGTACCGTTGCCCCCATTTTGGCCAGTTTTCTTAACAGCAAATAACGGGAACCCGGTGTGAGTCCAACATCAAAGATTTACATTTTCTAGCATCCTTAGAATCAAATGTATAAGTGATTTTGAACCCTAAATGGTGGGAATTTCGTACCAAAGTGGTCAAAAGTGACTAATAAGAATGTTAACAAGAACATGATCCTGCCTAAGAGGACACTCACCCATATAGAGGCAGATACAGGACTTACTGAAAGGGAAGTGGGTTCAGGGTATGGAAATTTCATACATGGACATTTCTTAATGGGGCTTTTTGTACCAATTGTTGAGCAAATGGAAAAAATCATGGAAATTATTTTTTCCCAATTGACTTTAGAATCATTTGTCTGTCACACCAGTCAAGCCAGGTTAACCAGTTCAGATCAATAGCATATGCTGCGTTCACCCTTTTGAGATAAGTACATTATGACATACGAATGGGAGTGAAATGCATTTAACTAGGGAAAGAGCCTATATTTTACAGACTACTACTTTACACTACTACATGTGCATACATTAGTGTTGTTTAGCTAATAATTAAAATAGCAAGGACAAAAACGTCCCACTTAGATAAGTGTAACCTCCTAGGTAGCAACACTTGTACACAAAATATTTACTTTAGAGAAATAAAAGCAGTGCAAAACGTTGAGACTATTATACTGGTCAAGCCATGTATGATAAGTATAAAAACAATCCTTTGTACGAATAAACACAAGAGTAAAATAGTTACATAAAATTACTTTGAGAACGTAGTTTTACCCCACTTAACCCACCTGAAACTTGTCAGTATATATAAAGTAGTGTAAAGGACAAATAATCTATGAAAGGTGTTGTGTGACCAGTGGTGAAGCCAGGGAGGAGGGTGGATGCTTTTAATCTAAAGACTTCCAAATTCAAAGTGAAGAAAGATGTATAACATAGACACATGGGTGGCCAAAAGGCAGAAATATCTGACACTGTGAACATGGTTCATTATTAACATTAGAAGTGAGAACTGACAGAACTTGAATTTTACATTACAAAAAAAAGGCTTCGACTGAAAAGTTGTACCCAGGCATCAACAAACAATAGCTATTCACTGTGGTGAACAAAATCTTAGAGTAAACTTTGAATAGGGTTAGATAATGTTATCATGGTTGTGCAAATGTAGAAAAACTCAAGAGCATACATCGATCAAAATATGTGTTTCCTAATGTTTCTTTTTGGTTTTCAACTAAAATGGGTTAATTGTTGTTTAAGGTTATTTTGTCAATTTACTATATGCCTAAAAATTGTCTGGTTTTGACTTTGCAACGAATCCTTACACTTAGTTTATGTGTCTTGTAACTTAAATACCTTACAAAATCTACCAGAGCCTATAATTGAATTTGTAATGAAGATCTTGTAAGTTAGTTAAACGAGCAACAGCTGCATTAAATTTGGCACATTGAATTAATTTTGTAGGTGACAAATTTATATTTGATAAATAGTAGAGAAGGGAATACATTGCATTAAGAAGATATAGAAAGGCTAGTAACATATCCATTATTCCCAGATTCCATGTACAGGATAATGACTTAGTGATTAACAAAGACTGTCCTTAATTAGCAAGTTGTGGTAAATCACTAAAATTGGGGTCAATGGGAAAACGGTGTAACATGGTTTTCCCTGGAAATGTGTTACTACTATTGACAGTTCTGTTATGCTAATAATGTGATTTTATCCAAATTTTCTACAATGAGACAACTATTTATAGAGAAAAGAGTATGATTCATGAAGGTTATGATATAAACATCTATCTTAGTGATAAGAGTGATGGCGACTGATGAAGATTGTGCTAGAAAGTTGTTGAACAATGGAGACAGTACTGAGGTTTGCATATTCATATTCACCCACAGTGATATGTGTCAGGTATTTAGGGATGGTCTTTTTTATTATTACTGCTGGTACAAAGATGGATTATAACATCACTGTGGGCAGACCACCTTAGAAATAATTGTAATGAAAGAGGGACACAAGGATTGACTAAGACAGAAATCAAGTGATTACTGACAATGACTTTTTTAAGCAGTTCAAAAAATTGCCACACTATGAAGATAGTCAGTGGACAATGAGGATGATATAAAAACTTAGGAACACTTATGCTGATCATAATACAAGCAATGAGGACAAAATCTTCAGCAGTTGTCCCTTAAAAGTGCCAAAGTGGTACCTGGGCATCAGAATATGATCAAGAAACTCAGACAAATTGATATCAGTTCTGATTTTTCTTTTTCACACACAAACCACAAATACATTTGTGAAAATAAGGAAATAAGCATTATGATATTATATTTTACAATGTTAGGCATATGGTACTTCAGATTGCTATTGAATAATTTGTATTAATATTTATGAACCTACAAAGGTCAAAGCTGGGGCTTTACATCCTGTTCAACAGCCAGGGTCATATTGGGACAGGTCCTCAGCATTGTCACTTATGGGAGGCGAACCTACACAGATGCCAGCCACTGAAAACCTCTTTTTATGGACCTACGATATCAACATATAAATTCATATATATACTGTGAACTGTACCAATGTTTAGTGTTATGAAGTTATATTCACAAATAATTGACAATTAGAAACGACTGATATTTCATAACTGTAGAAACAATCCCCTACATTTAGTTTATAATATGAGGGCAGATATATATATATGATACACTTGAGGACTTTTCCACCATCACACATGTTTCATGAACCTGCCTTAATAATAGTTTTTAGTGGTTCTTCCAAAGCAAATTCCTCCCAAATACAAACCACTCCATACATCCTTGTGAAAAAAGTTTCCCTAATGTAAAGAATGTCATAGGTGAGCAGTAATAAGCTCCGGTATTGGATTTGTTGTTTAGGATATAACCTTGTTCAGGTGCGCTTCTGGCGGACAACTCCCGAACACAATGACATGGTAATCATTCAGTAAAAAATTTTGTACAAATGTCCCAGCACGGAGCTGAACATTTTAACTTTATTCAAAGGTACATTCATGTCAATGATAGATTGAGTCTAGTTTCAAGACTTCATTTAGGATCATGCTAGTATGATTGTTAACATAGTCCTATCCAAAACAAACAGGTTCTGGATTCAAATCATGCTTCTTACCTAAAGTTTGGAAATTGATAGATACCAGATGGATAGTCTTCAGTACAAAGTGGGGTTTTCTGTTTTTCTTCATTGCCATAACTACCAGTTATTATGCAACTGTTATAGCATGTTTAACGCAATATTTAGCTCAAAGGACAACAGGCTAAATCTGTCCCATAAATTCCTTAGAATGTCTGATATGTTTTTTTTCTGAATGAGTTATGGTGTAATTGCCGATTATTTTGCCCTGTTGAGTATTACCAATATTCAAATATTGACATTTACACAAATTAATAAAACACATTCCCCCACCCCAAAGTTTAATGCATATTTTGAAGGTAATGCAAACTACTAATTATAAAGGGGTAAAGCAAATTCCAACAGAACAAGCATCCCAAAACAATTTAAGCCAAAGTTCAAATACATGAGTTCAATCTAAAGATCAAAAGAGAGGTCAATGCAGATAACCTAAGATGGGTGTTTTTGGCAAAGCTAAAAAGTCATACTTCAAACATCAAATTGCACAAGCCAATTTTATAAATGTCGGAATTGACCTGAGCTCAGATCTACAAAGGTGAAAACAAAGGTCCAAACAAGTTCAAAGCACACACACCAAAGGAAATAGGCATCCCTAATTTACAAGACCATAAGAACCCATCACTGGCTATAATATTTTTTACATTTTCACAGTTATAAGCTAAGAAAGAACTAAAAGTTTTTTGCAGGATAATGACATGACATAAACTTTTATACAATCAGTCACTAGATGTTTTGTGGTGACAATGAGTTAAAGAATATTTCCAAGGCCTTAATAAGAGAGAACTGCCACACATTTTAGCAGACTAGTATAAATTATTAAGATAAGAAACATAATTTTACTATCAGTACAGACCGTAGAAGTGGGATTTTTCTGTTGTTTTGGAATTTAGTCACCCTTTACTCCAAAAATACAGCAAGATATCATATTATATAAATATAGTATAAGTAAGGTTAAATTAACTTCTGAGCGGTTAGGCCACCTGGAGATATATGATCTCTTAAATTACTGAATTAAGCCACCCACCCAACCACCACCCCCCCCCCCCCCCCCCCCACCACCACCACCACCCCCACCTCCCCCGAATGAAAGTACAACATCAAATGGGACCCAGAATAACAATTTTAAGCTAAAGCCAATGGCTTAAAGTAAAGAATAAAGTAAGTATGCAATATCACACACACTGTACATAATGAAACATGAGATAGTGACTCTGGAGATAAACCCCAAGACATAAAAATAGATCCGAAGCCATACTATCATAAAATTGCATCAGTATACTGTCACTTTAAACTGCAATAAACAAGATTAGCAAGCATGTCTCTGGTCACAAACTAATCAATTGTATATATAGTTAAGCCTTTTATTTAGCCACACTGGAGTAGAGTTAAAGTCTCTGAATAGTCCTAGAAGCCACCATCGAAGCCAAGCAGACGTCAACCAAGCTGTAGTCCAATCACCCTCATAGCTCCAGTGATGGAGACGCAATCCCCCACAGACAGAGAACAGTAGCAGTAGGCCACCAGCCTACCAGATCATAACATCATCATGCAGATTGCAAGATGCAGGCTACAACTAGAAACACTCAGAAAAAGCAAATGTATGTGATAACATAGGTAGGATAAGAATGAGAAAATAAATTTAAAATTATTTTTATGTCTTGTCAAGGCAATTGCCAGTTCAGATCTGATCATTATCTCCTTAGTCAGCCAAAGGGTCAAAATTATTAACAAATCAGAAACTGCCAAATGGAATGACCAGTAAATTTCAAAAATATATAGATAAGTCGGTTATAAGGGAGTGCAGGAATGACTAAGGTTGGCAACTTAAATGTCAACCCCAGCATACCCCCACCCCAAAGTTTAAGCATATTTTTACGTTAATGCATATTACTAATTACAACTGCCAAAGCAACTTTAACAACACGAGCATGCAAAAACATTTTGACCCAAGTATATTTTTTAAGTTAATTCATACCACTAATTACAAGTGCTAAAGCAAATTTCAAAAGCACGAGCATCCCAAAATACTTTGACCTAAAGTTCGAATACATGAGTTCACTCCAAAGGTCAAAAGATAGGTCAATGCAGGTAACCCAAGATGGATATTTTTGACAAAGCTAAAAATTAATACAACAAATATCAAATTGCATTAGTCAATTTTATAATTTTCGGAATTGACCTGAGTTCAGATCTACAAAGATCTTCAGAATATAGTTTGATGTTGACAATCATTGCCTAAAATTTGATGATATGGGTATGCAGCATTCTATCATTTTATGCAAATTCGAAAAAATTATACTTTTGAACATGAATACTATATTGTGGCACATATATGGACAAATTTCTATATCACATAGTTTCTTGTAATCCTACTGTAAGTCACACTTATTTAACATTTATAAACACTTGTTTGGGTGAACTCGTATATCACAATTATCTGCTTTCAAAGAGCAAATTTGCTCTGAATGAAGTAACCTGTGGGATTCTACACACTGTGTCACTGTGAAAAAGGCTTTGCTGTATTAAGTTTCATGGTTAGAATAACAAACATGAAAATAAGATTAAATAACACATTCTCCAAAATATCTGTTATCACTAATCCATAGTTTTTGTTAATAGTTATAGACAATGACATTTTAAATAACAGCTACTACTATTAATTCTAGATCTGGAAGGGGTAACACTGAAAATACAAATTTTTGTTTTTCTTTCCATTAGCCACGTGTTCAACTGTTACTTTTGTATTTTATTAACTTATTTTAGTGTTTTAACTTCACTTGGCTCAAGGAAAAAAAAAACAAAAAATACAACTTGCGATCTGCAAAGTAAGTTGATACTCAGATGCATACACAACTGGGTGGCGACATGGACTTTGTCACAAGCTTGTTGGGGGAAAGCCCCAGTACTTCCAACCAGCAGGGGTGTGATAGCCAGTCGTCAGACACTGAGTAAAGTTTATGTGATATGATTCATGTATCTGATTCGGATGATGCAGGCAGTCGGAATCAGTCATATAACAAATTTCAGCCTGAACAGCCGAGTACTTCTGTTTTGCAAGACAGTTCAAATATTCAAACAGCTATTAATCACCTGATTCTAGCCATTTGAGTCAAATAAGACAGCGTTTGAAAAATTAGAGAAGGCAGACTCTAAAAAAATCAAGTGATCCTAAAAAATCAAAAACAGAAGTACCTGTACACATGGGAAAGTTGCACCAACTATGACCAAAAACAGTCCTGACAGTACTGCCCACTCAGCCATGGCTTCTGCATTACCTGATACTATACCCTTGCCGTTGAATGCTACTGGTTTCCCTTCATTAACAAACATTAGACAGAATGCACATAATTCAACAAAAAGTCAATCAAATATTTATTTATTATTGGGTTTTAACGTTGCTTTCAACACATTGTATAGGTCATATAACGATGGGTAGTTTTATTGGCAGAGGAAACCAGTACATACAGTTGGTCAAGGTTCTGTGCTATAAACTGCCCACCAATGGCAAGCAACTACCAGCATTCCCACAACAACCTCAAAGGTGGGAGGCAAGAGTGCTACTACTCTGCCATCGTGGTCCCTAAATCAATCAAAGAATTGCACCAACTGGCAAATCCAGGTATGGATACAAAAATTAAGTCTCTCAGAAGGGGCACTGTTGACATATTTGTGAAACACCGGGTTAAGTGGCCCCATGAGCATGTCTTGGGTGGTAGCACAAAAGAACGAGTTTCATCTGGTCAGTTGACCATGGGCCAATGGATGGATAGCTTGCTGTGCTCTTGTGCAGAATGGAACAAGGCGAGATGTCTGATTATACACAAACTGATTTAGTAGATAGGGTTTGAAGAGCACATGCTCAGAGACATATTTTTCCAACTGCTTCAAATCAAAATCAAAATGTCAAAAAATCAAAATTGCACAAATCTATGCCCTGTACTTTTTATAACCAAGGGTCTTGCAACTACTCAGCTACTCATGAGACAAAAGGGGTGCTTGATAAGCATATACGTTCATTTTGCTTTTAAAAAGGGGGGAAAGTTTTGCACTCGCTGAAACAGACTGTGGAAGCAAAAGCAAATTACCAACAAAAATGAGTAAAACTGAGAAACACCATTCCAGAAAACATGTAAATATCAGATATATTTGGTCTACCAAAACTAACAAGAAAAATGGTTTCAAAAGAATTATTAGCAGATAAAAATACAATTCCGAATTGGTTTAAAGTAGGCAATTGCAAACACTTGGAATGGTAGGTCCTACGCTCAGGTAGCAGCGCCAAAATGTAAGCTTCCAGTTTCAGCTGCCTGTATTCTCCAAACCCCTGATAAGAATGCAAATTATAAGAAAGTCAAAGGTTTTCTTAAAATCAATAAACCCAAAGATTCACTTACTGCGCAAGGTCTCTCAGAGATTGTTCTCACGGCCTGGCTAGTGTAGAAAATAAACAATTAAATGTCATGCACAAACCTCTGGTCACTTGCTCTTCCGCAATCCCTGCTGTGATGACTGTAAACCCTGGCTAATAGGTTTCACGGCTTGGAGATGGATGAGAACGAGAATGAAGTGCAGGAAAATTTTGTCACAAGTACTTCTTCAGTATGTGTACCAACATCCAAATCCAATAATTTGGTTCAAGTATTGGAAACTTCAAAGTTTCCTGTCAAAAATAGTACTTTTCATGTACCATCCAATGATTTTTCACAATAAAAGTCTGTTTTGTAAAAAAAATTAGAAAGGCAATCTTTGAAAAATCCTACTGTTGGTGAAACTGTTGTTAATACATCTAGTAACATAGTAGATAATACAGCTTCTCAAATAAATGATCTTTCTGAAAATTTACAACCATCACAACAACAAATTGGTGTAAGTACTGTTGGTGAACAGATAAAAAACGTCCCTACAGAAATCTGGCTTAATAGATTCCAATGTGCAGATTAGAAAGTGTGCATATAACAGAATGGCAGTGACTTTGGTTACATTCCGTTGACTAATTTAAATACATATAATAGGCATTTGATTCAATGGCCTTCCACACCTGATATACAGCGAGCTAATAAGTTGATTTGTGAAAGCAAGGTTCCAAATTTCTTGAATTGTCGTATCCTTGTAAAAACTCAGTTGAACCCAGATAAATGGGGCTCTAATTTAGCTCAATATTGGGATAAGCAATCTCCCTGATCCCCTAGATTTCAATAGGGATTCTCCACTTATTTCTTCTGATGTTACTCCTGCACTGGAACATCAACAACATATTGAACAACATATTTCTGAAGAATTAAAATATGATACCCTTTGTGGTCCATTTCAAGATACACCTACGCTTGTTCATATTTCTCCACTTCTGACCAAGGCAAACAATTCTGATAAGAGACACACTATTGTCTATCTTAGGTGGCCTTCTGACCAAGGCAAACAAAATTCTGATAAGAGACACACTATTGTCTATCTTAGGTGACCAAAAACTGCTTCAGTTAAATGTGCAGTCAGTAAAAATGTTTATTTAGGATCAAATTTTGCCTTAAATATCCATGACTTGATGATATAACTAGACAATTGAAAAAAACTTGGTCCAGGGGCTCTAATCTACAAGGTCGCCATTAGCAGGGCTTTTAGACATTTCCATATTGATCCGGGCAACATTGATCTGCTGGGAAATCATCATAAAAATTGTTCCGACGCCATCAGATATATTATGAAAAATTTAGGTCATAACGCCCCCATGAACTACATTGATTACCTCATATATATAGGTCTTCCATTAAAAATTCATGACTCTTATAATCAGTTACTCCCTCTCCTTGATGAATTAGGTCTGGAGGTAAGTAAACCTAAGTTAATACCTCCACCTACCTCTGCGGTTTGCTTAGGAATAGAAGCAGATACTGTTAAATGTACTCTATCTATCCCTCATGAGAAACTGATAGAAATCAAACATTATGTCAGGAATGGGTTTCCAAGAAAAAATTCAACAAAAAATCAGTTTCAATCACTTTTAGGATCATTGTTGTACATTACAAGGTGTATACGTCCTACTAGAATATTTTTGAGTAAAATGTTACAAATTCTTGACAATGCTCTCAATAACTGTTTTGCCTGGCCCCAGGAATTCTTTCAAGATTTTAATTGGTTTACAGTTTCTCTACATCAATTCAATGGGATTACTTTTTATGATAATCATTTAATACATCATGAAGTTAATCTGAATGCCTCCTTATCTGAATGCCGGATATAAAACTTATCTTTAAAGTGACAGAACTGTGTGCTTTAATTTGATATGTTTGTTTTGTTTCTACCTCAACGAGAAAATAGTTAAAATGTTTTTTATGAGTACACCCCTATCAATTTGACTGTAAGACCAAAATTTTGCACAACAAAATATATCAAACATAATACTCTTCTAGTCTAAGAATTACATATTTACAAATAACTAGAAAATTTAAATATAGGTAAATTAAATTTATATTAGTTAAAATCTTACCTTACAGACTACTGCTATTGGTCCCAAGAAAGCCGGTCCCACCAAATGTCAGAAAAAATGTCTTGGAGTCTCCTCCAGCAAGGATTGGCAATGCCCTCATCACTTTAGAGGGCTAATGCTTCCTGTACTAGTGGTGGCTATGCTGTCGTATCCTCTTTTTCAGTTTTAAAAACCCTACCCTAAGGACCTCAGGACGGTAAGAAAATGTGGATGTTAGGGTGGGAATCTCCCATTTCTTAGGTAAGTTAGGTAAGATATTACCTAATATATATTTAATTTACCTCTTAAATTTGCTATTTGTTGCAGACTACTACGAGAATAACTACCCAGTAAAAGGAGGGTAGCTGACTGTGGGACTGAAAAGAACTGTAAGAGGAATTTAATCCCATTATAGGGTCCCAAGGTCTTCCTGGTTATACCAGTTACCAGACCTGTTACCACACCCCCTGTTTTTCTCCCCTGATATACAAAAGGGGAGGAAGAGTTACATCCCTGAGGATTCCAAGAGGAAGGAGCCAGGAAGACTAAGGAACCCATCATTCGACCCCAGGATAAGGGATTCAATCAAGCTTAAGCCCTTCCTTTGAAAGGGACATCAGCTTACGCCCAGGTCAAAAGGTGGTTGGAAGCAATGAAGACACCAAAGTACCCCAAAATACCTGGATTAGAGATAAATGGGACTTAATAGTGAATGTGTTGAGCTGTCACTATTGGTCCAAGATGATAGAGCTCAGAATCAGACCAAGCCAGATCCTTTAATAAAACTGAGTGAAGGGGTTATGCAACTTCCAGGCACTGGCTGAAAAAAATCTGCCCAAGGAAACTCTTTAAACAACCTTTGAAGTGGCAAAGGCTCTAACATCATGGGCTTAGACCAAGTGATTCTTGGTCAGACAGCTGGTAACACAATCATTTTTTTGCTTGATCCAAGAAGAAATTCTGGCAGGAGGCGCATCCCTGTTGAAAATCGGCTCAAAGGCAACAAAATACCAGCTACATGTTAGCCCTGAGATCCTCAGTTGTGTCCAGGTAATATCATAAAGACTGTACTGGTCAAAGTGAGCTATTCTCAAGATATCATTAAAGAGTGGGGGCAAAAGCTGGGATCACCACAGGGGCCACACTCTCCAGGCCATGCGCCCCCAGCTGCTTCTTAGAACCCTCGGGAAAGGATACAAGGATAACTTCCACCAGTCTGCCTGGCAGGAAGTGTTCTTGTTTAGCAGGTGAGCATTTCACTTTTGCTTTTTTCCGAACCTAGGCCAGGGGGAAAATGGTCTTGAGAGTTTCAAAAGGAGAGACTTAATTAGTTGATGAAGCACTAAGGACAGGTTTCAGGAGGAAGCATATTAGCACCCTTGGGGTCTGTCCCTCTGCCTGGTGAGATTCGCATCTTTGCTGATATAAAGGGAAGAGTTTCCTACCTTATCAGCAAGAGCAGTCTTATAGCCATCTATGGTGCTGGGCTGCAAATTCTTCTCCTGTAAAAGTTACACAATAAAGTCTGTTATATATGATCTTCTATAGATGGTGAATTGAAGCCCACCTTACACGATTAACACCACTGAACAAAAACAGTCCACTTTGCTTTACAAAGAGTTTTGGAGAAGAGAGCCATCTCATGTGTGGATAGTCTGCAGAGGTCCCAGTAATGACAATAGCACATACTAAAAAACATTAACAACTTGTCTAGTTGCTTGCTTATAAACAGGTCAAGTATTTGTATGCAGATTAAAAGGTTTTACAATGGTGCTATCAATTACTCTTCCTACACTGAGACAGAAACTGCTTTTACACTGGATAAAATAAAGACTAATTTTTATAAATACTGAACCAGAAAAAGTTGGAGAATTCTTAATCAGTATCTATTAATAGTACCAGTGTATCAGTGTAAGGTATAGGCATAACGGTTGTAACTTTATAATAATATTTTATTAGATCAGAACAGATTGGTTAGAACTATCATTTAAAGTATATCTATTGAGGTTATTGTAAAGCCTTAATTATTATTGTAATATGTTCTTGATTATTTACACAAATGTGTACATATCTTATGAAGCCAAAAAGAATAAACAAAATAAATATGCTATTTAAGATTTTGTTCAATTTGCCACTTGTATAAATATTTTTTTTATATAACCAGGAAAAAATATTGAAGTGTTTCATTTAAAATTTTAAAATCATCTTATGTTGTTTTTGTGGGACTTTTATTTCAATCTCTTATTCAGTTTATTTCCTTCTTAGATGTAAAGTCCAAATGAATAGCATATGTGTAAATATATGCATCAGTGGAGCCACAAAATATGCATGCACTTATATGTACACCAATGCACATTTAAGAACTCTCAGCTGTAGAACAGGACAAAATGGTGTCTACAAACACACACATGTAGAGAAATTGTTTAAATAGTGTCTGATCCTACAAAGTCATGTTCAAGCAGCAGTTCCACATTCAATATATGTTAGGTCCAATTTTACCTGTCCTGAGCCATCCCTAAAACCTTGAACATTATTTGAGCCCAGGCTGAGCAATAAGTCTGTGTAAGCCCCTGTGTCTTCTTTGTACCATAGTCCTCTCCCCTACCTCTGGATTTCTAGGTCTCATAAGGAGAGAGCTACATCTAGCCATGGTTCTGTCCTTCATCTGACCATGGCCCCCGGCCAATGCTTTCCTCCACTGCCTCTATATATCTTGCATAATGCCAGTGAAGGTTTTAAGGCCTATTAAATATGTAGCTACCAAAGATATGACAAGCATGACAACTGAAATTATGATTCCTCTATGTAGCGGTCTCTACACAACAATCTCAATTATCTGGATGCAACACTATATGCTCCCCTTTTATAGTGTCATTGTCACAAATGAGAAACTAAACGAGAGGAATATGGTGTGATAATTGGCCACCAGATGCCCAGTTGAACTCAATCCCTGGGTCCCAGGACCCACATGGAGAAAACCCATATCCACATGTACCCGGTGGCATGTCCTCCCATCGGGGCTGATTCGTGGATCACAGGTGTTTATCCAAAATACCAATGAGGGTTTCCACAGATGCTAGATCCTAGTATTCTCCACGACGCTCAGAGAATGTGGAACAACCACATTAGGGCTCACATTTGCACCAATGCTGTAATTGTTTAAAACTCTTCTAAAAGGATTCATGAAAAGTTTCCTTGCTCCATCTGATTGGTTTATGAATCTTATAGGGCTGTTTCGTTATTACAATCATCTATCCAATTGAAATACAAGGCCGCTTTTTTGCTGTTTGGGAGGTTGATCTTTTCAATCAATCTTGAACCCATCACAAAGTATAATTGACATGATGGTGTGTGGAAATTCCGATACTTCCCATATGTTCCTTATTGGATGCATCTGTGAGTCCATCAGGAAAAATGTGTGATAATATTAAAATATTTGAAATTTTCTCAAGCTGCTCTCGCTCCTTAGCAAATTTTTACCATCTTAAGCCCACCTGAAACCTATCTTACCTCTCATAAACTCGTCTTTGTGATCTTAAACATATCTTTTCCATTTTAAGTTGATCTTAAAGGTTTGCAGACAAATCAGATGGATAGGAAAAATACCACAAATCTATCAAGAGCCAATGAAAGACTTCTTGAAGCTACCATGGTCTCCATCCAGAAACTATCGGGAAAAATCAATAGCCTATCTTTAACCTATCTCAAACTGAAGTCATGGATCATGAATATTTTAAGTTTTTTAATCAGGAGGTAGGTTTTTATTTTGGATCGCAATAATTTAACAATCCTCTTAAAGATTGACTTAAGATGGACAAGATTGATTCAGAAATATTAAGGTAGATTTTTTATCGCTGTAAGATAAAAAACCTAACTTAACGAACAGCAAGACAGATAGATGGGATTAAGATGGATTCCCAATTGTTGGGTCTGATAAGGATCCGATAAGGTTTGGGGGCATTTTATGATAAATTCAGAGTTTAATATTATCACAAACTTTTCCTGATGTACTCCCTGAGGTTTGAAGATCACTCCAACTGAAAAATATGAGCCTCCCAAAGGGCTAAAATGAGGGATCTTATTCCAATCAGGAACACAGTTGCAATAATGGAACAGCCCTCTTAGACTTTCATTAAAGGTATGTGAAAACACAGTCATAGACCTTTGCAACAGTTTATAACATGGTAGAAACTTTTTAATCTGTTCAATTTGATTACCTCATTGGGCTGTCACGTATATCAATATGTAGCAGTTATTTTCAAATAACTTTAACATTACCAAGTCAATTGTTTCTATCAAGGCTAATTTTGCGATAACATAACATAACACATGATTTTTATATAGCGCTTATCACTTAGTATGTCTCCGTTTGTTAGCCTATATACATATGATCTATAAGCACAGGTTATCTTATTAAGACAGATATACACATCAGATCCTTGGAGTATTTATTTCATACACACAAGGTTAGTTCACACACTTTCGAATACCTTAACTCAAGGTCAATTTACAACCCAATAAATGTTAAGTGTTAAGTTAAGGTCACCTTGGTGGTGCCACTATGTTACTTCTACCATTTCGTTAAAACTAGCTATGTTAATGACACTAATCTAAGCTATTTACAGATATATATATAATAGTGTATAAAAATGAATCTACCAAACGTCTAATGTGTTGTGGAGTAGTTATGAGAGGTGTTCTTGGAAGGTGCACTCTACTGTCCCAGCTGCGTGCAGGGTTTTTATAAGATACCTCTAGATAGCATCAGAACTCCATCCCCAATGTGTCTTTATGTAATCCAGAGCCACATTATTATCAAATGCCCAGGACGCTGCTGAGCGCCTGGATGTGTGGAAGCCATATTCCCTGGGGTCCCAACCCAGAAACATCACTGCTCTCCACAGGGTTAGGCGCACTTTAGATGCAGGCAGCACTGTGGATATCCCATTCTGATTGGTTGTGAACAGTGGAACATCTTAGAGTTGTTTGGTATTCACTTCCTGAAGACATTCGTACATCAACCACTATTGCCTCTTTTAGAAAGAAACTCAAAACCTATCTCTACAGGCATATCCTCCTTAGCTCATTTCTCTTATGGCTTCTCCATGGTGGTGATCTATTTCTGTCCCTGGACTTTGAACTTGGATATTGCTAAAGCTGAACCTGTGAAGAGCAACCACCCAGGGAAAATGCAAAAGTGGTTGCTCTTTGCAGGTGGTTGCTCTTTGCAGGTTCACTTTTTGGGGCCATGAATCAGATTTATGTGTACTCTATTCCGGACCCCTCTATTCCTATGTGTTACAAACCAAACATCTATGATATTGAAGGATTTTCTTGACATTCACTAACAAGAGTATTATGTATGAGGAAAATATGACACATTAAGGTAGTTGTTAACAAATTTATATATAAATTAGGTATCTAAGGTACATTGAAAGTGTTAAGAATTATAACTTTTAGAAATGGACTGAAGACTGCATTTCAAAAGATTATTAAAATTAATTTGCTTCTTATCTGTAGGATGATAAAATGAAAACTTTTTAAAATTAAATTTAAAAATATCATTAAAATTTGAGTTTTTAATGTCCTTTGATAGTTTAAAATTAACTGTTGATAGTATATGTAATGAAGGCTATGAAGTGAACTCAACCTAGAGTCACTTCTAGGTGATCTATTTGCCATTGGGGTTAGGCACAATGGTGGGGGGTGTTAATCCCATGTCCAGTTACTACTGACACAACCTAATCATGAGTAATCCTATAGACAAACAAACACACAACTTCACTGAAATCTGTTAGCAAAGATAATAACTTGAAAGTACATGATCTGATGACTTTTTAACATGCTTACAACACACAGAGCATGTACAAACACCCTGTATAGAAAAAGCAAATTTTTTGTTTTGCATACAGATTATAATACGATATTGGCTTGGAAAACTGCCTCGAAAACTTCAGTGTATAAAATGAAAAAAATGTATGTACCTAGATTGTATGTCAACACATGTACAATATTAAAGTAAGGTAATTTTAAAGAACAGTTATGTTTATTACAATGATAGTATGAAATGTTATATCTAGGTGTAATGAGCTGCTGTTAATTAGCAAAATATGTCGTGAATTTAAAGTAAATTGGGATTTTTTGAAAGGAAAGGGTGGTTGCTCTTCACAGGTTCAGAGCTCCTGTCGGACATAAAAAGGATGATTGATAGTTACAGGTAGCAGGTGGTTCATCTTCGCAGGTTCAAATTAATGCAAAATGCCTTGGTGGTTCTCCAGGGTGGTTGCTCCTTGCAGATGGTTGCTCTTTGGAGGTGGTTGCTTAAGCAGGTTGGACTGTATTCTGTTGGTGCACCGTAGAGTCCTCTACTCGGGGGAGATTAAGCACTATAAAAGTCAAATTAGAATTAGAATCTCAGTTTGTCTATCTACTTGTTACTACACTTTAAAGTGAGCCACCTTTTGGTCCTATATTCAAAATTTCAGAGACAGACGTTCCTCACAGTGTGTGCTGGTTGTACTGCCCAGATCAGACAGTGATGAATTAAGTTATTCCATGTTTTTTACCCTTTACAAAACACAGTGCTATTATATCCTCATGTACGTTTTTCATTGAAATATAATGATGGTTTAATTGTAGCCTTCGTTTATGGATCAAATTTGTTCCCAAAAGCACTCAGTCCATCAGAAATAGTTCCTGTCTTATCGGTGCACTGATATATGCAGGACAATTGATCGTTTTTGAGAACTCAAGTGATTATTGTTATTGTAAAGCAGAGACTCTGTTAATGTGGAATCATGTAGGAATATCTGTATCTGTGAAAATATTAATTTGGTCAGATTAAGTAGACAGGACTACTTGCACATGTAAATTTGCATCTGTATAAGTTTTATTATAAAACAATACACATGCAGGCCCCTTTGAGTGATTTTTGCATGCATATGAACCACATATACATCTATATCACATTTAATATGAATGAATTTCCTTACATGATGTATGAAGTTTTGTAACTTTTCAATAATGAAATAAAACATTCTTCAAAAATTCACCTAAACCTAAAATTTTTCCTTGTAAATCTTTTTCATGTAATGCATACACATCTTTTGTTAAGGGAGCATCAATTTACTCCACTTTAAAGTTATTTATATCTGAATTACTAAGCCATCATTTGGCTGTCTAAGTACTGTGGTTTGTCAATGTATGTTAATTTTAGGTGGCAGTATAAATTTTAATCTGTTCAATGTAAAACAGTTAAGTTTTCAGGTTTAAATATTTTACTATGAATTAAAGTTGGGCTATATTTTAAAGAGAAAGTCACCTGCTAAAGTTGGGGAATCTACAAGCACACCCAATTCACTGAAATATACTGACACGTTACAAATATTATATCTTTGAAATTTTTGTACACTTAATAGCAATGTCAAGGCATCACACTATATGTAAATACACACATTTTACATATATACAGCATATACATATATTCACACATAATGGATACATAATTTTTATGTGAACTTGAACTCAGTTTGAGCACCTATATGGTGGTACTTGGTTACTTTACTTTCCCATCCACTAATTTTTTTTTGTAGGAAGTCATGCCTTTGAAATGTTTTCCAGGTGTTAAATTTGACCTTTGACCCCTGCTTTAAGGTTAAATGGGATCATCAGACTAAAACATCCTTATTTCTCTCTTATTATTGGTCTCAGAATATAAAGACAAGCCATGTAAAGTCCTGGTCTGAAAATGTTTTGACTGAGGAAAATTTTTGCCTTATTTTGAAAATCAAAATGGCTGCCATAGCCAATTATTCCAAGATCATTAAGATGCTCTAAAACATGAAATATTGCAGCTAGGTTCATCAAATTTGCACAAAAGATATATTGCTAGGAAAGTTAGCCTGAAAATAATTTGGCCTAGTTTCAAAAACAAAATGGCTGTTTGATGTTAAATGGGATCATCCTATTTAAAAGGCCTTATATCTCCCTTATCATTGCTACTAGGGATTCCAAATGTGAAAACAACTTATAGGAAGTTATGGCCTGAGACTCTTTTCCAATTGCTAGCTTTTACCTTTGACCTCTTCTTCAGTGTCAAGTGGGGCTAGTTCTCAATTATTACTCATTCTAAGGCGAGAGATAACTTTTTTCTGTATATTTCTGCTCTAAAGACCATGTTAAAAACTTCTTCAATTTTAATGCTTATTAAAACTTGACATTAAATTAGAATTATGAAGATTATAAAAAGTATATGTTGCCCCTTTCACACTAGAGGTGGTATGTTCTGTGGTTACAGGTATTCCTCGGCAGCCAAACCACCTCATTTCACCCATTTGTCTACACTACAGGCAGTGTAATATGTGGTTATCGGCAAATATTTGTCGAAACACCCCGGTCCTTCAACTACTCTTCAAGATTTGTATGTGATCTTGTGTCACAAATGTCCATGAACCTTTTCTCGCCTTATGTCACCTTATTACACTGAGAAATGATCGAGTCACAACATTATATACAACATGGACCACACCTTCAGTTACCATAACAAGAAATTCATCTGTGCATGCTCACAGTACCAAATTCAGAGGCAGAAATTTTTAACTCCACTGACTCGCAAGTTTGCAAGGACATAAAATGGGGTATTCGGTAATTATATATTAGTGCAGATAAAAATTCATAAAAACTGAGATTATACACTTTTGAATTAGTATTGAAAACAAAGACTAGTTGAAAATACTGAGAACGTTTTGAAATGGTCAAGCCACATCTCCTAAATTTTGAGACGGCCATATGATTTGTTTGACCACATTCAAATGGCCATGGCCATATCAGTGAAATACTAGGCCATCTGAAAGTAGACAAGTCATTTGTAGCTTGTGACACCAGTAGGGAAAACTGTGGCCTAAGTGTACTGAGGGATGTCTAAGTTTTAGGATATAAACAAATATGAATGAGGAAAATAAGTCCATATTAAGAGAAAGAATACATACAAAGGACTATGATATATACAGAGAGTCACCGGTGAATATGAATGTAGAAAAGCCAAAAATATGTCCCTCTCTGTATGTTCTCCTATTTTGGCCAAATCCTAGTATTCTGTGTAAACTAGGAAAACTTCATAAGTGATATAATATTTTTTCTGTATATGTCTACTGATGGATGTTGTACTTTTACTATTTTAAATGATTTACGAGTAAAATACATTCATATTAAACAACAATGCAAAACAAGTGTGTTTTATTTAGTGGGACAAGTGAACACAAATGCTTGAATTTTTAATTGGCCATTTCTGCGAGGATTTTATGCTGTAAAAACCAGCCTAAGCACGATAAAATACCTTTCTGGTGGTATATCTAACCTATGTGTAAACCTTGGTTAGAAGTATTAATCGGCAAGGAAACCATCTCCCAGGATTTCATGTACTCACGTGGTGGGTGCTGTGGTGTCATGGTGATATTTGGGGTTTATATGTGGTAAAGGACAGTGATGCTACATCCTATGAAGTTTGTGATTCATTCTTGTTTTGGTATCAGTTGTACATCCAACGTCTACATAAGGTTAGTGAAGGCAAATGGAGGCTGTTTTTCTGTGGTAGACGTTTGTACTTCTGTCATTCTAATGTGCTATCAGTGGCCGTCACACCTTGTTTAACCTTCAGTTACTGTATCTGCAAGTCACTGATATTGACAGATGGGGACAGTGACACATGTATAAAGGAACAGTGATAGGGCGCAAAAAATGGTTATGAACTCTGGATGGGGTTGAATTACTTTGAGAAATTCAAAGGCTGAAATTTTGATCACTCTCAAAACTTTCATTCTAGGAATTGGATGGGTGGCCACGATGTAACAAGTTTGCATACAGATGTCAGATGGTAGTTGAATGTCAGGGGCATTTACAAAATACCTATTACCGTGTCCTATACCGCTTTTAGTGTGAAAGTGGTTTTACAAAGTTTCTGAAATGTTAATAAAAAACCGGCACTTGTTCACACTAGTTATCCATGGTAAGGAGATGCTCCTGTGTACAAACGAATGTATGTACTGACCTGTATATCACTCTATACATGACTTACATGGCAGGTGCTGGATAATAAAATAAAACAGAAAATAACAGATACAAGAATATGTGATTACTTACCGGAATAAGTATTGTTATCTAAACTTAATCAAACTGTGCAATCTTTTAATTATATTTAAGAAAGCAGTAATAAGTAAAGTGGGAAGCTATAATTTTTAATAATTTTGCAAATACCTTACACTTACTCCAAAATGATTAATTGTTGCATAAGATTTCATATTTCCAAAAATGTAGCATCAGAGATGCCCATACCCCACAGCCTGGTAAATAGTGTTGGCAAACATGATATATTGAAGAGGTTAAACAGTACAAAAATCAGGGGGACTTTCAATCTCCAAGCACCAACTCACAGCTTTTGAGATATACCCCATAGTTTTTAAAGTTCAAGGTCACTACAGCAAGGAAAAAGGTCTAATTAAAATGAAATCATGATGTTGTGCAGCGCAACCAAACCAATGTCCTTACCAAGTATCACCTTCCTACACCTTAACTTTTCTGAGATATAACACGGACAAGATTTTAAATGTCAAGGTCACTATAGCAAAAACAAGTGTCAAATCAGGGTTAAACCATGACATATTGTACACCTGCACCCCAAACAATCTCCATCCTCCCAATGAACCGGCAATCCAGCTTTTAACACTGTGGGGTATTAAACAGTGAACTGATATTGACAATTTAAAGAATTATGACGTCTTAAGGGCATTGCCGCAAATAAATGAAAGATGCCTTAAAACATGCATAGGTTTTAAAAACCCTCTCCTTCAAGATAACCAAAAATTATGGTTATGAGAAAATAATGGACCTCCTAACTACAAAGAGAAATCATGGGTTAAGTGGGTAATTGGAACTCCTTTAACCTCAATGTATGTGTTTCTTTTCTGTACACATATATCAGTTTGTGTGAGTTCTTAAGACAATGAATGAGTGCATTGTATAACAGTCTCACTGGCAGGAAATGTTCATAGATAAACATAATGCACTAAAGAAAGACATTGCACCAAACATCTAAATTAGCACATTGTGACACCATCCAATCAAAGGAACCAGAGCAGCAGTTTCTAGCCTTGCCGAAGGCTAGAGTTTCTTTGTTATTGGGGTGGATGAAAAGTTTCAGCCTACAGAACAACATTTCACTATATATGATGTGTATCCCAATATACATTGACTGTTACATCAGCATGCAGTAAAGACTGTCTTGTGAACTGATATATCCTAACATGTAGGCAGCTATATGAATACTAAACCTCTGTAGAGGTCAATGTGGAGAGTCTAATTCAGAAGTAATGACCACTCCACTAGTGGAAATAGTGATCATAGATTCCCTTTGTGGAGACTCCACTCCATAATTGGAAGGTTTGTTGTAATTGCTGTTTCGGCTGTGGAAATCAACAATTCCCCTGGTTCTGAGACAATCTTAAAAATTTTGTGACATGCTTTGTCATAAAATCAATTATTGAGAAAATAAGCACAATTGTGTAGTTACTTGCAATATGTTTATTTAAAATGGCACTAGACGCAAAACACAATAAGTGAGACATGGGGAAAGACTTAAGGATTTATTAAAAGTTTGTTGGTTTTCTTCAGTAATTAATATATATTTTTTATTAATATCCTTTTGGACCAGTGGCACTTGATTTAGCACTTGGATGTAGCTTACGTATAATCCAGTATGCCCAGATGTACCGTACCATTTTTTCAATAGAACCATCAACGAGACATACAATACCCCATCTCTTAATATTGCATATAACCACAATTTATGAAATATCAGGGCATACCAAATAAAAAATCCCTAGCTTCTGCCCGGGACTCCAGTGGCTACTTTCACAAACTTTCTTATGCTCAGAAAAATTCTTTGAGTGGGCAAAATTTTTTTCTGAATAAGAATTTTAAAATTCGTTGGAATTTGTTGATGTCTAAAAGTGATAATGACAAATTGGATGCAATAGCCAATGCAGAATATAGGTAGTGTTTTGTATATTGATATTCTGATCATCTTGAAGATACAATGGGAAATAATTTATTCTTATCAGGTGATGTATTTATCATTTTTCCATAATAAAAACCAAATGCATTAATGTGTAGTAGTGAAAACCTGATTTGAATATGACAACATAGGGTATTCTATTGATCGTAATATACTATTCATAGATTTTAAAAGATAAATTGCCCAATGATTCCACAAAATCCTGAGGAAAATTTTAGAATTGTGTTAGCAGCTTCAATATTCTCTCATAAGAACAAAATAGGCAATGCATTTACTTTCAGTGAGAAAGGTTTGTGTTGAACTTACATCACAGACTTTAAGCCAGTGGCATTAGTGATTTCACTAAGTGGAGGCTTCAATTTGAATCTGCCTTATGGAAACTTTGTTGATTACAACCTGTAAAATCAGAGTCTTCACTAAGGAAAACTATGTCCAGGCTCTCCATTAGTTGGATTGGAGATTCCCCAGAATGGGATTCTCCATTGTGATACAAACCTGCTTGAAAATGCCCCTGGTACAAATCTGGGCCTCAAGCAAGGTTAAATATTTCCCACTATTAACCATTGACAAAGAGGGACTGTACCTGATAAAATTGCAATGTCCTTATGTGCAGTGATTAGAATGGCAGGACTGTGCACAAGGATTTAACTGGATGGGAAGTAGTAATAAATGACACGCATGACAAGCAATCAAGTGACATAAATATTTGCATCAAGTTGTATCCTTATGTACGAAACTGTATGTGCAATTGATTACTTACTTCCTTGCCAATTTTAATTTTTTTTTCTTGGAGAAACAAAGAACTGGTTTCGTGGAACGGTGAATTGAAACCAGGAAATGAGAATATTCTGTTTGCTATATTCTATTTTAGACTTTTATAGCGCTTAATCTCTGGCTAAGACAGACGAATAGTCAGACCCTAATGCGCAAAGCAAGGAATTCAGTGGTCATTATTCCGTGGACATAGCAGGCATAGACACCGGGTGAATTTTAAGCTATAGGGGAAAGCCTTACTGAAGAGATGACATTTTTTGTGAAACAGGCAAGACAGGATGGAGAATGCACATCATCCCATAAAACTATGAACAAAATGTTACTTGGACATTTGTACAAATGGAAAAAAAATTGAGGAAGATCAATTTTGCTAATAATGTCGATGATGAACCACAAAGTTTGATCACTGTTTTTGGTAAATGCTAGATTAAGAAAATAAGGACCGAAAAAAATCCATTATTTACTGCGGTTTACTGCTGTCACCATTATTTCTCACTCCATATCTTTCTCAATTCTAATTCTAATAGTATTTTTATAGCGCCTAATCTCCATCTAAAGACAGGCTCTAGGCGCACCAAACAGAAAGCAGAAAAACTATAATCACAAACCTGAGACATAGCAAGGGTCAGGGCCATGGAGAGAAATCAGGGAAAGCAAAAGTTAGGATGGATATGCTTGTGCAAAAAGATAGGTTTTGAGCTACCTTCTGAATGAGAGGAGAGAAGTGGCCAAACGTACATCATCAGGCAAATCATTCCAAATCTCTGGAGTGTCATAAGCAAAACTGAGGCCAAAATGCTTAGAAGGCTTATATATATTGAAGGGGCAAAGTGGAGGACCTCAAGAAACACACCATCAGCTTGGCTTTTGTGTGTGTTGTAGACACTCTGTCTGGGTTTAAGAAAATGTGCAAAATATATTGGATGACCACAATGTAGCAACTTGTACACCAGCAATATGGAATGGTGTTCAATAGGCAACCAACTGAGAATGTTCCTGACATGAGTGATTTGTGAGTACTTGGTGGTGTTGGTGACAATTCTGGCCAGACTATTTTGAACACATCACAGCTTACGAAGATCAAGAGCTGAGAGACTCCTAAACAAGGAATTACAGTAGTCAAGTCGATTCCCAACCAAAGCATTTGCAGCCATAAGAGATGCATGATTTATGAGGTAACCTCTGAGATGCTTAATATTCCTGATTTGAGCAAAACAGGATTTACAGATATTTTGGCCATGAAAAGGAAAAATCACTATAAAACCATACGCCAAGGTTCCTGTCCTCTCCAACAGGAGAGAGGAAATTGCAAAGAATATTAACTGGAAAGGATTTGTTGAGTTTTTCACGCTGTATTTTTGAACCAAAAACAATGAATTCGGTTTTATCAGGGTTTAGCTTCAACTTATTTGCAGACAACCACTTTTTGACATCCCCCAGACACCTTTTTAACCCGACAAAGGCATGAGCCACATTCTTATGTGTGAAATGAAGATATAACTGTGTATCATCTGCATAAAAGTGGAAACCTGTACCAGGATGTTTTCTAATGACTTTGCTGAGGTGAGTAGTATATAAAGAAAAGAGTATAAGACCTACGACAGAGTCCTGACGTACACCAAACAAGAGCTTCTTTTCTTTGCACGAGACAGCATAGAGCCAATCTTAACGCACTGCGAATAATCAGAGAGGTAGGACTTGAACCATTCCAAAACTATGGCACCAAAGCCAAACCAAGAACTCAAACAATCTAGGAGTGTACCATACCAAAACATTTTCACGTGACAAGTTCATTGACAACTTAAACAAAACTCCTTTCAGGTAACCCTTAGGTAACAGTCTCGAGAAGACTTTGCATAGGTTCTCAGATTTTAAGGGATACGAGAGGTGGAACACAAGTTAAAAGAAAAAACCTGAAGCATATCTCCCCCGCCTCCCTGAGATATGTAAAGATTAATAGCCTTTCCCCACTACAAAAATCAATCTCACCATGAGAGAATTAATTCACAGAGGATTAATTCATAACATAGCTATGATCCATCCAAATAGGACAATATTAAGTCATAATGTTCATTTGTGTGGGAAATACACGAACCGGGTTAAAGGTTAAGGTGGTCAAGTAAATATTTAAGCTATGAGAAAAAGCATTATTGAAGAGATGCATTTTTTGCTTTTTTTCTTAAACAGGAGAGAAAAGAATAAGAAAGCAAATCATCTTGTTAAACTCTGTTCAAAGTCTTTCTTGGATTTATGTACAAAAATACAAAAAAATGAGGGAGATTTGAATGTTAACCTGATCTCAAGATGGCTAAAAACCCAAAATTATCACAGCCCACGTTGGTCAGCTTGATACATGGGGAATCAGAGTTTCATTCAGATTTCTTCAGAGTTTACTTTCTATAAATACTCTTCTGGGACTGAAACCAACTGTTGCAAGCATCCTGCTGCAGTCCAGTCCTTTGACCTTTGACAAAATTTGTCCAGAGGGCTGTCCACTTGATGGGATCGCTGTAATCCATCTCTTGCTTGTCTAGGTAGTAAGTTCAGATGGTCAGTTTTTTCCACAAAACTGACAGGTAGGCATGTCCTGTCCATCAGTGAATGGTACCTTGACCCTATTTAACTGTTGTTCAACCTCTGTGGCCTTTCCAACTGTGGCAGTCTCCACACCTCCTGGGCTGTATTCAAAGGGATCAAGATTTTTGGCTCAACTTGAGCTTGATTCCGTTTGTGAATACCTGAGTTACAAGCATACTTGCATTTCTTTTTGAGCTCTCAGCCCTGATCTGTGATTCTCTCCTCTGTATCAGTAGTAGTCACCCTCTTCTACCCTCCTTCTTTTAGGCATATTTGAAGCAATAACATTCTACCACTTGCAAAAAAGTACCCTAAAAATTTAACCCACCTTCCCAAGTACCATTAAGTCATATAAAACGTGTCCAATTAATTTTGACATTGATGCTCTCTTTTCGATATGTAGACATGGGATGCAGAATGTCCCATAGGCGGCTTAGTTTATAAGCTAAGATATGATTTGCCTATGATTTGCCCCCATGAAGTCCCCCCACTGATTGCCCCCCTCTTTTTTTGACTGAGCTATGGTTTTCCCACAATGACACAGTGATTTCCCCCCTTTATATATTTTAGTCCTTTGCTGCTATAAATATTTCATTTTGAGTTTTCCTCTTTATATTTTAATCATTTAGTACTATAAATATACATTGAATTTAGTCTCCAAGATTTATGATATGGAACTTGGAATAAAAACTTTCAAATCACGGAAATATGCTCAGGCTATTGTTTATTATTAACTTATCAAAGAATGATCAGTGTTTGATACACGATCTGGATTCTGCTTCGAAGACTTCAGTCTGATAGAAAAGTACTCAGGACTATTGTCCACCATTGTTCATATCTACTCTAGTTGTACAATTATAGACTTGACAGCTAAACAGTAAAGGCTGTCATCACAAGTTTTGTACATGATCAAATTTTACAAGTTATTTGCACTTACTTGGCTTTATTTGTGTTTGTGCATATATAAACCCCATGGATTATCTGAAACATTAACAGATCATTGATTCTAGAGCATATGTATATCAAGAAAAAAAACCTTAAAGATTGTTTGAAGTGGGGAATTTAAAGGATTTTATATTTGATAAGTCATAAATGTATGAAAATGAATGAAAGACATCTTGAAAGTTATTAATATTTGTAGTATATTAGTGGTCAAAAGAATTACTTACAGATTGAATCTTTATTTCTCAATGAGATTGAAACCATAAAGTGTTAAAGATATCCATTATAATACTCTCTAACAAAAGTAGTTACACTAATTGGAGTAAACCAGGACAACGTTTTTTATGTCTTCCCCTATCAAAGTTGCATCACTTATGTTTGGTTGTTATATTTCTGTTAAAACATGAAGGTGGAATCACGGTATCATAGGGGGAAACCATACACTAGTGGAAAATATGGGGACAATCAGTGGTTGGTTATTTGTATTAGGGTATGCTATAAAGTTAATTATGGTCCAACCTGACAAGGTTACAAACACTCATGATGATTAACAATATGATACTCGTGCTACATACTCGTGTAAACTACTTCTAGTTTCATTTTACATCCATTGTCTACACTCTTTGGCCTAACTTCTTTGGTTTGTTTATTTGGGGTTTTACGTCGGTTTCAACACTGTACAGGTCATATCACGACGGGTAGTTGGAAGGGCAGAGGAAACCAGTACATAGAGTTCGCTAGGGTTGTGTACTGTAAACTGCTGACCAACGGCAAGCAACTACCAGCTTTCCCACTTACGGCCATGACGGGGATCGAACCCCGGCCGCAGAGGTGGGAGGCGAGAGTGTTACCACTCTGCCACCGTGGCCCCTCCTAACTTCTTTGGGGATTTTCTAAAAAAGTCTCTGGGACATTATAATAACTTCTGCCACAGTATTAACTAAAAACCTTGTCCTTGTCTCTAAAATACACAATGGCAAATACACCGATACACCATCTGCATGTGGGTGTCTACCTACTCTCACTATGTACAAGTCAGACTTGACCGAACCTTGGCCATCAGATCCAGTCACCTCTAGTTTCCTGAACCTTCAGGATTCTTCAATGAATAATCACAGGCATAATGCCCTTTCTCATGGCAACTGTAGCATTCTATGTCTGCTTTATTCCTGGATCTAGGAGGGTTTTTTTCTCCAGGCTCTTCAGCATTGACTTGAGCTTGGTTATTTGCTTGTAAACACTAATAAGGATCTCCTCACCAAACTGCTTCAGCTGTTGTTATGTCACATACTGGGCCTCTGGATTATCGACGGCACTTTCCCAGGCAGTACGGGCCTCCTCTAGGGTCTGGGGGTCCTTTATTCCCACTGCCACAGCTATGTTCTGATCAGGCAATCCCTTCAGAAAGTGTTGCACCCCGATGGTCTCCCTGGTCCTGTCATCGGCTGTTGAGTAATTCCTCAAGACCAACCTCCTGATGTCAGCCAAGAACTCTGACACCTTTTCCCGAGGCTGAAGTTTCCTCACTTCTAGCTGTGCCAAATAAGATGTCACAGGACTCCTGTCCTTGAAATGCAGCTCCAGTGCAGCCACCAGCACATCAAATGACTGGAATGACTCATTTGGGAGAAAACCGAAGGTGTACTTTGTCGCTTCATCACAGAGGCTATTTGTTAGCTGAAAACAACTTTTCCTCTTGGCTCCACCCACAAGAAGCACTCAGCAAAATGAATGGATTTATGGAGCACTGGCACTGGCTGGACAGTGTACCCTGCACAAGTGGAAACACAGGTGGGGAGATGCCTTGCTGATTTATGTGATCCCTGATATTTGGTGTCTGGCCCTATGACACAATTAAGGCCCGTCTAGCTGCATCTGCCTCCTTTGACTTCTCTACTAAGTCATCAGACAGCCTGGCATTATCTCGAGTACATCTCTCCAGGTGCTCTGGGAGACTTTTTGCTGCAACTTCTGCACCTTTTCTCTTTCCTCTTCTGCAGATGTCTCACACATTCTTGCTCTTTTGAGGATCTGCTCTCAATCGCTTTCGGCAGACAAAACTCTTCCCTGAGCCTCCCTGGCAACTGTTCTGGTCTCTTCAAGACGAAGATGGAGTGCCTCCAGCTGTTCTCAGCAGCTTGCCTCATCATTTGGTGTCTGGCCCTATGACACAATTAAGGCCCGTCTAGCTGCATCTGCCTCCTTTGACTTCTCTACTAAGTCATCAGACAGCCTGGCATTATCTCGAGTACATCTCTCCAGGTGCTCTGGGAGACTTTTTGCTGCAACTTCTGCACCTTTTCTCTTTCCTCTTCTGCAGATGTCTCACACATTCTTGCTCTTTTGAGGATCTGCTCTCAATCGCTTTCGACAGACAAAACTCTTCCCTGAGCCTCCCTGGCAACTGCTCTGGTCTCTTCAAGACGAAGATGGAGTGCCTCCAGCTGTTCTCAGCAGCTTGCCTCATCTTCTGAGGGTTCTGCTGTGTTTAACTTGGAGGTGTCCTTCTTTGGTGGTATTTTCTCACTGGTTCAGTTCACTTTCACTTTTCAAAGATCTGCTTCACAGTTTATTCTAGACACAATTTACTTACAGTTTTTGACACAATTAACCTCTCCTGTAACGTGTTGATACAGTTTACAACCAGTTATTTTCTCCAGTAATGTGTACAAGTCCAAATCCCACCACTGCCACCATTTGTTGGGTTTCTCACCATTTGTTGGGTTTCTATTTTTCTGTTTTTGTCTTTTTGTGTGGTGTGTGGCCAAATTTATGTTTAAAGGAATGATTTTCAATAAAACACCAACTTTTTACTAATACACTTTATTGTCTTTATATACAGATTATATACAGTTTTTCACAATAAAAACAACTATGTACACTGAAGCCTCTCACTTCACTCAATTTATTTATTTATTTGGGTTTATTTATGTTGCTTTCAACACTGTACAGGTCATATCACGATGGGTAGTTTTAAGGGCAGAGTAAACCAGTACATACAGTTTGTTAGGGTTCTGTACTGTAAAATGCTGACAAACGGCAAGTAACTACCAGCTTTCCCACTTGGGGCTGTGCTGGGAATCAAACCCCGGCCTCAGAGGTGGGAGGTGAGAGTGTTATCACTCTGCCACACTGGTCCCTCGCACTTCACTTAAGACTCTAACCCTAGAATCTCTCTAACACAACTCAAGATGTTACTACCAAACATGACATAACTCAACTGACTGTGTGCTTCTCCTTTTCATACTGTTTTCTGCACCAAAGCCGACATCCCATCAATCATTAGCCTGCAAAACTGTTACATAACATAAAGCCCATAAAGCCCAAATGAAGACACATCACACTTTTTCCTTTTTTGCCCCCTATATACAAATATCAGAGATGAACTGTTGCGATCATTACCCCCGTCTGATAACTCAGTAATTCTTGACCAGATTCTCTTTGGAAACCAAAACTTATGTTTTGAGGATAATATTAAAATATTTGAAGCAGTCCATAGATATATTGTCAAGTCTAAACGCTTTTGATTCTTTAATTGCCAGCAGTGACCCTTTTGTGCAGCCTCATCTTCACATCATCTGTAAATACTTCACCCTGCAAGAGGGCTTAATATAATTGTATCTTTTACGATTGTTGCCTAATTGCTAATAAAATATGTTTAAATCAATCAAATCAAAGCCCATAAACTGTGGGTCCCTGCAAACTGCGGGTCCCTGTAAACTGCGGATGCGTGAAAACTACGGGTGCCTGCAATAGCCCGCAAAACTGTGGGAGGCCCGCAAATAGCCTGCAAACTGCGGGGGCCCGCAAATGCCCTTTAATTTGTGAGGGGCCCACGAATCCCAGATACAGGACAGTTTACCTGACCCACTTAAACATAACCTAAAGAATACACAGTACAGGTATATCATGTATAGGCTACAAAATAAAACATGAAGGAAAATGTGCAATTTAAAACCATAACAATATCTATATTTTTCTCTATATTTCATTTTACAGCAGGACATGAATATATCAGAAATAAATATATTAGACGAGTACCTAACATGACTATTATGTTGTTGATCTTCACAAGTCATTTTTTTAAAAGCATTGATCAGTTTAATGTTGAAGTCTGAATTTGAAACTTAATAACACGTCCAGTATTTTGTTTCATATTAAAGTTTCACCTGTCTTTTTATATAAATTGGTTTGTGTGTCCCCCTTTTTAGGGCAAATACAGTATATATATGATGGATAATACGGAATCTCTAGGCTATTTTATATTATATCATTGATTCCATTTCATCATGGAGTTCATAAAAACAAACAGGTGGACAAAAGAATATAAGGAATTTAAAGGATTTTATATTTCATGAGTCATAAAGGTATTAAAATAAATAAAAGACATCTTGAAAGTTATTAAAATATTAGAATATCGGAAGTAAAAACCATTACTTATAGATTGTATTAGGGAGGAAAAAACTTTAATTAGAATAGTTTTTAATTGTTTAGTTAGTCCCATTTTTCATATGAAATGGTTAGTCAGTTTGTATAAATCATGATACAGAGGAGAAAATCACCATATCTGAAAGTGTTTATATAAAGATCCCAATATTACAATATACAAGGGAACCCTGCTATGCTCAATGTGTGTTATTGTTATCATTTACTTTAAGTTCATTTACTTGCTGTCCTTCAAGCTCAAGCTCTCAGTGCTATTTAGTATTATGATCATTGTTGAGATATTATAATTGGGAGGTTTTTAATCTACATTATGATTTTACTGAAATCACTGTCAATAAGTCTCAGTAATCCTAATAATTAACTTGTAAATGAAATTAATTATAAAACAGACATCTGCGCAGTCGGCGAATATTCCTCTCTGCACATTTCGTGAGAGTAATTAAAGGCCTAGTAGCACCTAACATACAACTTTGTCTCAAATATTCAAGTAACATGCACACATCCCAGTAATTATAACCACACAGCTGAAAGTTGTGTACTTAGATAAACATTTCACTTTTTATGCTGCTTGTCGGCTTTCTGCTTCAACACAAACAGTAGCCATTTTATCTCTTGTGTATATGTTACGACCCGAGTGTGAAATTGTCCATTTCACAAAATGGACAGTGAAGCTGTCCATTTCGTGAAATGGACAAATCCATATATATTTTGCTATCCATTTCATGAAATGCACACAGTCATGTACAAAAGTTTAACTTTCATTCATGGTCAATCTTTTGGTTTAATTTATACTTTATTCACCTCTAATAATGATGTGTATAGTATATACCTTACATTAAGTTAGTTAATAGTTAAATAGTTATAAATATTTGAAATATATTTGAAATACAAGAGTCAATTACATAAAGTATACTTTTTAATGGGGATAATTATTTAAAATTACACTTACACTTTTAAAAAGCATATTGGTAACTGGTATATTATTTTTACTGTTTGCTTAAAAGAAATATAATAGAGTTTTGTCTCCTTTGTGCACTAATCTTCTTTAGAAGGCTTTCCCTTAATGATTAGATCTGAGGAATTGAAGTCTGCCCTTTGAAGATTATATCCAAGGGTTATTAAAAGTAACTGTCAATTTAGAAAGGTTGATGCCATCCCAAAGGTTACAAAAAGAAGTGGGCTAATTACAATTAAATCCAACTTACTAGGCTTTCTTTTAATGAGATCTGAGGATTGTAGACACACATTTGAGGATCAGATCTAAGGGTTAATTCAGTGCCTGTCATAAATCTTATGATAATGTGGACAAGCAAATAACAACAGTGATATCAACATTTGCAATTACTAATGTAAATAGTATGTGGCTCAGTGTTAAAAGCTCTTAATGTTGTAAACAAGTCTCACCTACATTCTATCTCAAATTTTTAAATTTTTAATAAATGTAAATGCAAATATTAACAAATACTTAACTAATCTTGTAGCTTAATAATATTAGGTTCATGTTAAATTTTATAAGAAAATGTTAAATTTTATAAGAAAATGTTAAAGGAATTATAATAACCTGCACCTCACCAGTAGACTTTAGGTTAAGTATAACCATTGATGTATTCTAATACAATGTTTCAATAAAAAAGCAACAAGTTTTTTTCACTGTAAATGAGAGTAAAAATTTCGTACATTTAGTTGTCCATTTCATGAAATGGTCAGTAGATTTTTTGTCCATTTCACAAAATGGACAAATATTTTGTCCATTTCATGAAATGGACAATTTCCTTGTCCATTTCATGAAATGGACAATTTCACATTTGGGTCATAACATATACGTCATCTGTTGTGTGTATAGTCAGTGTACAGTACTGACTTCACTATATGATTTGCTGTTTGTTGATGAACTTGATAAAAAACTGTCAAGATGACATTGACCAATTGATATTTATAATTGCTTGACTATCAGTAAAGATTGTAATGAAATTCTATAGATTGAAAATTCCCAGATTAAAAATCCCTGAATATTCTCAAACCCATAGAAAATCAAGATGTGGCATTAAAAATCACCAATATAAAAACTTCTAATACTATAGTATTTACAAATGCATTTTCATTTTATCTTGTTATTAATTCATTTCTGTATAAACATGTAGACCTTTAATGTGACTTCCATTTCCTGTTCTTCATACAGAAATATAGTTGTTAATTACAATCAGGGAAAATAGTTTTCATTTGTCTTGTCTATATGTAGAAGTTGAACAACATATATAATGAAAGGTATACAGACTATTACTGCTATTAGGTCAAGCTTCCTGATTTGTTTTTTTAATAATACTTAGAGAGTTAAAGGTACAATACACTTTATTTAAGGGGTGTTATATGTTTAAGAAATACATTAACTAAAATGTTGAGTCAAACCATTTGACTAAACATTTTATTTAATGTATGCTCTAAAACATACTCAAACAACCCTCAAATAAAATGTATTGTATATTATTATTATTTTATTCTCTTATTTTATGGATATTTTATCTTGGGATTTCTGTGCAAATATTGAGTGATTTTTTTATGTGGGGATTCAATGTGTTTCAAAAGTGAAATAAAAAATTATTTGGAAAGTAAATCAACTTTAGAATATATTTTAGATAATTTTCCCTCCTTTAACAAGTAACTAACATTGTTAATTTAATCAAGTAATAGGTGACATATGTTTTATGTCCAGATTCTGTGGAAACACTGGATGTATTTAAATCTACTACCATATTCATATACAGTAGAACCTCAATTATCCAGCCTTCTATTATCCGAATCTCCAGATTAACCGAACCGAAATCTCGTCTCCCTACATATATTAATGCATCGTCTAGCGTGAGCGATAACACAGAATTTTACACAGTCTCAGAAACTATTAATTCTGGTGCTTTATAAAATGTACCATTCACAGAACTGCCTAACTTCTTTGATCTTTATCACCATTGTTACAATAGGGGAGGGATTAATTCAATTACACGACCCGCTACACAACTTCTTTCATAATGCGTCAATCAATAAAAGTATGTTCAACTGGCTTTCGCAATTTATAACCTCCATAAGCGACAATTAGAGGGTCACTTACAAAATATTATACAAATATATTAAATATATCATCCATGAATACTGATGTCTATATTAAGTGCATAAAAGAGATTTTCTATTATTGCCAACTCGATAACCCCTAGACGGTGAATTTCAGTTTCCTTCATCTATCCAAACCCCTTGATTATCCGACTGGATTGTATGTCTCCCACTGGGTTCTAATAATCGAGGTTCTACTGTACATTATATTTATTTATTTATTTGGGGTTTAACATAACTTTGAACACTGCACAGGTCCTATGATGATGGGTAGTTCTGTGGGCAGAGGAAACCAGTGCATATAGTTCATGTAAACAACCTACCATTGGTAAACAACTACCAACTTTCCCACATAAGGTGCCGGGTTTGAACTCTAGACCTCAGAGGTGGGAGGCGAGTGTTTTATCACTGTGTCACTATGGCCCCTCATTAACATTATAATCTACTTTACTGTTTTGAAGAATACTGAGAAAATTAAGAAAAAGATTATTTGTAAAAGTTTATTTAAATATTCATTCTGAAAAGTGGAATAGTACTGCTTTGATTTGATAAAGGTTAAAAGTTATATCTAACCCCTGATTTTCAATTTCCAAACCCAGATGTCCCATATCCTCACAATCACCCAGAACCTATAAAACCAGATGTGAGATATTGCACATTTTTAAAATTCTCACAGGTTCCAGATATAAAATGCTTTATTATTGTCCAATATGATAATGGAGTATATATCTCATTACACAATCAAATATATTCAAGACTGTCTTACCAATGAAGTAAAGATGGATAATTTTGGTCCAAATTATCCTTCTTATTACTACTTTCATAATCATATATACAGGCCTCAAAGTTATAAGGTTTTATTCTTGAACATTCCTACCAATCCTATCTGGTAAGGTCTGTGTTCTCTCCATCATTTTTGCTACTTGGTACTGTTATTATCTACTTAGTCATTTTTGGTTGTGGTTGTACTTTATTGTCCTAAATGTTTTTGCTGTCAATTTTTTGCATGTTTTCATTTTGTCTACTGTATGGTTGTTAATCCCTTATGATGCGGACTGTTAGACTCCTTCTTTGTATTGTTGGCCTCTTTGTACATTACCATAAGAGTCAAAACAGAATTCAGAATAGGTGCGATGTCAGCCTGCTTGGACGTAAATATGATGGACCCACTGCCAAATCCATTTTGTTCATTTATGTCAGGACGCATAGAGTCACCTTTTGTGAAAAGGCGTCCTTCAGGCAGCTTGCTCTGGTTCTACTGTCGGGTGATGTCGCTCTAAATCCTGGGCCATTGAAGTTTGGGTTTGCTAACTGCCGGTCCATTAGGAATAAAGGTCCAATTCTCAGTGATGATATCCAAACTGGAAATTTTGACGTTTTTGGTCTCACCGAGACCCATATTAAAACTCTAGACACACCCTCATTTTTACATGAGTTAACGCCTGAAGACTTTTCCCTTGTTCACACCAATAGAGAAAACAAACGTGGTGGTGGCGTTGGCTTTTTTATTAAATCTGCTCTTGATTTTAAAACCATTCATTCCCCTGAGTTCTCCTCATTTGAAAATTACACTGTCTGTCTCACTCTTGATGGGCGTCGCTTATTTCTTGGGGTCATTTACCAGCCCCCTGCCTCATCTGTAGTAAAATTTTTTGAAGATTTTCTGTCATATGTGGGTTTTTTGTCTTCCTTATCTCCCTCCTTTGTCATTTGTGGTGATTTTAATCTTCATGTCGACATTATGTCTCCAACAGTCTCTGAATTTAAATCTGTCATGGATTCTTGCTGTCTGTCCCAATACATTGATTTTCCAACTCACCTTCATGGTCATACCTTAGATTTGTTGATGGCTCCATCTGAGTTCTCTGCAATTTCTGATGTGAAAGGTTCAGGCTTCATTAGTGATCACAAAATTATCTCTTGTGTGGTTGACTTTCCATCTTTGGATACACCAATTCAGAAAGTTGTTACCTTCCGTCAGTACCATAAATTGAATATTGATAAACTCAGAAGTGACCTCCTGACTATTCCGTTTGTTAGCTCACCATCTGATGACATAGATTTATTGCATGAACAGTACATGTCTGGTTTGTCTGGCCTTCTAGATATTCATGCACCACTGAAGACTAAACAGCTCATCAAACCAGCCCCAAGCTGGATAACTGATGAGTATAGAACTGCCAAGTGCATGAGAAGGCAGTATGAACGTGCCTGGAGAAGAAATAAATCCCCTGAAAATCGTTCCCGTCTTCGACGGCAGATAAATAGATGTAACCACATCCTAAATAGAAACAAGGGGTGTTTCTATCGTGATCTAGTTAGTGAAAATTGCGGAGATAGCAAGAGGTTATGGCATGCACTAAACAGAACATTGAGTCGGTCAAATTCTACTGTCCTCCCATCCTTCGATGATGAAAAATCTTTAGCAAACAGATTTGGTTCATTTTTCAGTGATAAAATTAAAAAGATCCGAGACACCTTTAAATACACCCGATCTCAGGTTCTTCATCCTGACAAGGAGCCGCCGACTTTCTGTTCCTTTCAAGCTGTCACGGAGACTGAAGTCCTTAAGTTTATCAAGGAATCCCCTTCAAAAACTTGCTCCCTTGATCCGTGCCCCACTCACATCGTGAAACAATGTATTGACATTCTTCTCCCTTCATTGACTAAACTAGTTAACTTGTCCCTCAAAAATGGCATTTTCCCTAATCCTTTCAAACAGGCTATTGTCACTCCCCTCCTCAAAAAGTCTACCCTTTCAAAAGAGGATTTGAAGAGCTATCGACCAGTGTCCGGTCTTAGCTTCCTCTCAAAATTGGTTGAGCGAATTGTCGCTGCCCAAATTAGATCTCACATGGATTCTCATGATCTTGGTAATACTTTCCAGTCAGCCTACAAGGTGGGGCACTCGACAGAAACTGCCTTGTTGTGCATCAAAAATGAGATTCACTTATCTCTGTCCAAGGGCATGCCTACAGCACTAGTGCTACTCGACCTGTCCGCGGCATTTGATACTATCGATCATGACACACTCCTATCCTGTTTGTCGTCTAGATTTGGTTTTGCTGGATCGGCATTAAAATGGTTTAGATCCTATCTCCAGGATCGTTTTCAGTCAGTCAAGATTGGTTCCAGTCTTTCGAATTTGTTCAAATTGAAGTTTGGAGTCCCCCAAGGTTCTGTCTTAGGTCCCCTTCTGTTTTCCCTCTATACAACACCTCTTGGTCAAGTCATCAGAAAATATACCGGAGTCCGTTACCACTTCTATGCTGACGACACTCAGCTGTTCATCCAGTTATCCCCTGATGATAGTCTCAAGTCTTTTGACCGTCTTAAATCATGTTTGAATGATATTCAGGTCTGGATGTCTGAAAACAAACTCAAGCTAAATCCGGATAAAACAGAATTCATAGTCTTCGGTGCCAAAGACAGACACAAATGGCTCAGTGACTCACTACCTGTCAATATCCTGGGTAATAGCCTCTCTCCCGCAGATGTTGTACGCAATCTGGGTGTTCTGTTTGATGCAAAGTTTTGTTTCACCAATCACGTAAATTCTGTTATCAAATCTTGCTTTATCAGCCTTAGGGACCTTCATCGCATCAGGAGGTTTCTGTCTGTGGATACATCAGTGGTGATTGCAAATGCTCTGGTCAGTAGTCGTTTGGATTATTGCAACTCTCTTTTTCGCAGTTTGTCATCCCGAAATGCTACAAGGCTCCAATATGTTCAAAATGCGCTTGCACGGTTTGTCACTGGTGCTTCAAAGTACACTCACATTACATCCACCCTTAGGACACTCCATTGGCTACCCGTTAGACAACGTATTATCTTCAAAACCCTAGTTTTGGTTTATAAGTACCTCACCACTGGCCAGCCCAAGTATTTTGCACCATATCTCCCCTTGTACAAATCTGCCATGAATACAAGACGTTCCAATCCCAAAAATTTGTTCCTTCTGGTTCCCTCTTACAGTCCTTCCATCCATAAATCAAAGGTCCATTTTAACAATAGTTTCTCATATGATGCCCCCAAGTTATGGAATGATCTTCCATATGATATACGTAGTGCTCCAAATCTCTCCAGTTTCAAAAGTCGACTCAAAACCTACCTATTTCAGAAATCATTCCCACCATAGCGTCTTACTACCGAACACTGGACTGCCTCTCTGGGAACGACTCGGAACATGTCTAATGTCTCATGATTTATGCCTTACGGATTGGATGGTGTGCCTTAGAATCCGTCGACACGGAGATTAAGCACCTGGACAACTGATTGATTGATTGATTGTTTATTATCATCAAAATCAAATAAGTTTTAAAAATTATATTCATCAGATATATCTTTGATAAATGATGTCAGCCAGTTTGATTATCTACACACACAAATGAGAAAAAAACACACACACCACACTGAAACTGTGTGTTTCTGTATACACACAGAGAGCATTCACAGTACAAGAATATTTGTTGTGCACAACAGTTGACGTAGTACACACAGTTTCTCAAGGGGAGGTTTTGACAGGAGAAATGGCTAATTTAGAGTAAATAAATCAGCTGTAGAATCATGAATACTGGATTGTTTTTCAAAAGAGAGGTATTTTTCAAAACAGGATGATCAGTGCAATGTTTTAAGCCTAAAATATTAGTATGTTAGATTTGACGCTACTAGGCCTTTAAATAGAGAAACTAATGTACGCTATTCCAATCTACAAACATCGTTGCTGAATATAATCTCGAAAATAAATTTTTAAAAGCTTAAAATAGACAATAAACAGAAAGCTTTGTGAAAAACACCTAACAAACCTTTTGTAATAGTTTCGTCCTTTATTTGAGGCTATTTTTGTGATTGAATAACTGATAAATCCGTGCATACATAGTTTTATTCTACAATAAATAAACAAATACATCTTAAGCTCATAGTCAAATTAAGTCAAATTGTGAAATATTTGTGTTGTGTAAACAGTTCAGCAAAAAAAAAACGATGTTAATCAAGAGTCAGTACATTGTAATTAAGCAACGTGTGTTGGTTTACACCATAGTTAAAACTGTTCTCTGTTACCAGTAATATAGATTTAATATTTTATACTGCTAATCATACAAGAAATGCAAAATCTTTCGTTGTAAGTTTTATTTGTATAATAGGGTTACACAAGTGTAAAGAATGGTATTTAGATATTAGTTTGGCAAAATATATGGTCACATGATATTTTGAGGTGTAAGAAACAGTATTTCCTACAATTCCCTCGCATAACTCTCCTTATAAGGTAATGTTATCACAGAATTATCAGATAATAGGTCACATCACCATCAACACTTCTTACTTTCTAGTCACATGGTTTACAGCTTTTCTTATGTAGGTAAGTCAGATGACCATCTACAGGCCCTTATTAGGCAAGGTGTTGATCACATGATCAAACAGTGTATAAGAATTTACTAAATTACTAATTTCTCTGATCATGTGACTTCTTTATTTGGTCATTTTACTGAGCTATGTGAACATGTGACCATTAGTTCCTGTAACATTCCAGATAGAGGAATGTTTGTGACTTAGGGCTTGCATTCTATAATTTGTAATAAAAAGAGCCAGTTTGGCCAGTTTTAGTGAGATCATAAGGAGATCATGGGGTTATATTGAGGTAACTAAAGCACCATCACCATCAGAACTTAGAAACTTTTGTGTAATAACTATGTTGAAATAAAAGCTTAAAGACAAACAGTTCTTTATGAAATACACCAATTGTCAATTAGAAACCCAGGACAAGAAGAAAACAACTTACAGAAAAACATTAGAAAACAACTTACAGAAGGCAACAACTGACAACCAAAGCTACCACTAAACCTCCACCTGACTATTGAGTCATTATTCCTTAATGTGACTTACACCATATATTGTTTAAGCTATCCATCATAATACTTTCTAGCAAAAGTAGTTACACTAACTGGAGTATCATGTAATAAACTTTTGAGTTTTCACTTTATTTACTACTCAACCATAATTTTGTTAAAATAAGAAGGGGGAATTCACGGTATCATAGAGAGCAAACCATACATTAGTGTAAGAAAAGGGGGGACAATCAGTGGGGGAGGGGGAATTCAGTTTCAGTTGTAACATCAACGTACCATGTTGATTATGCAATTAAGTATCTCATATATTAGAGTTAATAACTTGTATATTCAACTTATTTTTTCATATATACGGCTAAGTATCTCATATGTTGGGCATAGTATCTTGCATATTTAACTAAGTATCTCTTATACTATACTGGACTTCACATTAGGTATCATGTGTAAATTATTGTATAAAAGAGATGAAAACTCATACACATATATGAGTTATTAAGTGGTAAAAATGAGACACTAAGTTGTACACACAACGTATTTACTCTTATATACGACTTAGTAATTTGTATGTATGACTTAATAACTCGCATGTTTGATTTACTATAGGTAGCATATTGTAGTTTTGTATGTTCCACTTCATTACTGATATATCTATATATACATACATATATAACTTACTTATTCATACATATACGACTTACCAAGTCATAGCAGCTACCAAGTTGTGTATATGAGGTACCAAGTCGGATATAAGTCAAGTAATATATTTAGTCAAAATATATTTTTGGCACAAAATGGTATTGGGTTTTATTTACTTATTTATTTATTTATTTTTGTTTTGAGGGGGGATAGAAACAAATTTATAAATTTTAGTGTTAATGAGTATATTTTGTCACAATATGAACTATATAGGCTTCAGCACACAGCTGTCTCTGTAAAATGTTGACTGATTTGATGTTTATTTCTCATCTCTGTGTTAATCAGACTCCCAAAAATGACAAGCTTGAGGGCCTGTCCCAGTAAAGTTTTTACATTGTAACCAGTCCTACCCAGGGTAGTACACTGACCTATATGTGAATTACCAATGAAATCATTTAACAGGTATGTGGGTGGAGCTTGAAGTAACCATCAAGGGTAGTATGGGTGGTCAATGGTGTACAAGGGGTGTTTAAGCTCATTAAGGAAGAAAACTTTAATATCAATCCATTATGTTGGAGGGATGAAGGACTTAGCACACATTTCCCAAACAACAGGGCCAAATATGACTGGTCTTCACTATGGAAATGATTCACACAAAGGAACATGTATGAACAGCATTGTACACCTTTTGGTTTTGGGTAGTCTTGTTCCAGGCTCTTTTTTTTTGTTCCAAGATATTTTTTACTTTTTATATATTATTTAATTTTTTCTATATTTTTTATATTTTCTGACAGCAAATATCCATGATATTCAAAGAGCATATTGAGTACTGGCACTAAGTGTGACTGAAAGAAGCAATCTGAAAGAAGCAATCATAGAAAATATGATTAACTTTCAAAGGGCATTACTTCTTACATTTTACATTACATTCTAACCAGAGTTCTAACCAGAGCCTATTAGAGCCTATTAACTAAGGGGGGCACAGTAGCAGAGTGATAACACTCTTGTCTCCCACCTCTGAGATCAGGGTTCTGTTCCCAGCCCGACCTCAAGTAGGAAAGCTGGTAGTTGTTTGCCATTGGTCCGCAGTTTAGAGTACAGAACCTTGACCGACTGTATATACTGATTTCCACTGCCCTCCCAACTACCCACCGAGATATAACCTGTACAGTGTTGAAAGCAATGCAAAACCCCAAATAAATAAATATTAGCTAAGGTACAAGATCAAATACCAAAATTTTATGATTCATTTAAAAGCCAGCACAGTATTTGTACAGACTTACAGTATATCATGTACTGGCTAAGGGTAGATGTATTGGATTGCTGAATTCATAATATGATACACCAGATTGCCTCCCACCTCTGAGGCCGGGGTTCGATCCCCGCACGGGCTCAAGTGGGAAAGCTGGTAGTTGCTTGCCGTTGGTCGGCAGTTTACAGTACACAACCCTAGCGAACTCTATGTACTGGTTTCCTCTACCCTTCCAACTACCCGTCGTGATATGACCTGTACAGTGTTGAAAGCGACGTTAAACCCCAAATAAACCCCCCAAAAAAACAGATTGCGGGGTCAGTGTTTTAAAATATCACTTGAGCAACTGTGAAGTTTGAAAAGATATTATTTATAACATGTCTACCAGAATTCCTTTCACAGAGCCTAAAATAAATGACTCCAGAATTTTAAGGATAATACACATTTCACTGATGTGTAAAATTTATCAAGTTACTGAAATAACAATTTCTTGGTACTTCCTTTTTCCAAAATATCCTGCACCAGTTTTTCATTATGTAAAGTATAGAAAATCCCTGCAGAGAAAATCCACACAGAAAGAAGTGATAAAATTTGTTGATCCCCACCCCAAGAACTTCCTTCACCATTTTTTGAGACTGTAGATTTGGTTTCAAGTTCAACTGTTTCACAGTTACATTTCACGTTTTTATTTCAAAATTGTTATTGTTTTTAGTATTTGTTATATGACATACATATTTATTGTTCTCCAAACAAAAATATGAAGAAATACCTGTAACATTCACAATGCAGATAAGATCAGTTATCATCCAGATTGAGTAACTGTAATCAAGAGTGGTTTTGCCTTGTTAACAAAATACATGTAATTATTTTAATGTTTCTAAAAGTATGAAGGGGGACTGTTATTGAAAATTACACAGTAGTTTGAATAGTAATTGAAATATCCTTTAATTAATGATCAAATCTTTCATTTGTAAACTAAACATGATGTATAGGGCTTTCTCCAAGATTTAGAAAATGGTGTATTGCTTTTCTACATGGATATCAAAAACTGTAGGGCTTTTCTCCTATAAGACTTTTCTTTACAGGACTTTTTCCCAGATTCCAATCAATAATCAAGGGGCTGGCATATCACACTAATGACAAGTGATTGCTTCACTCTCAAAATTTACCAAACTGCTACACTGAAATTATTAACTGTCAAATTAGAGTTATACTTTCAATCATTTTGTTGAACAAAATAATTAAGTGTTAATTCTGTGGCTCACACATGTGATCACAGTTTAACAAGAACACACACACTAATTTATAAAAAAATGGGCACCACATAATTTAAAACTAGAGTGAAGTGGCTAGCTTTCACCCAACCACAGAGTCGAATCTTAGGACAGCACTGAGTGTTGAAATCTGTAAACTCTGTATTATCGCCCGCATTTGGAACCCGCTTTCAGGGAAGTTTTAGGATTTGTGTCGCGAGATGGGGATTTGTTTACAAATATAAAGGGTCTGTAGATGCACAGTTTTACAAAGCTGGTTTAAGATGAAAACTACCAGCATATTTCCTGTCCACGGACTTGCCTCATTAATATTAATGAGCAAACATGCGCAGTTACAGCAATTCTTTGAGCGGGTTCCTGACAATATTTTACAAGGCTGGTTTAAGATGAAAACTACCAGCATATTTCCTGTTCACGGACTTGCCTCATTAATATTAATGAGCAAATATGCGCAGTCACAGCAGTTCTTTGTGGGGGTTTCCTGACAATATTTTACAAGGCTGGTTTAAGATGAAAACTACCAGCATATTTCTTGTTCACAGACTTGAAGCGTGGATATATAGTACTGTATATGGATATTTTACAGAAGCAAATTGTAAGTATTTAAATAAAATATTTGTGTGTTGTTTCTACAATATTACGAATAGCCACAATGGGCGAAAATAGGGACGCACAGATTATGCTGTATTTTATGCAAAAGCGCCTTCGAGTGGTAGAATGTAGAACTAAGGAGTTTCAATATTTTCATTGTCTCTGCCAGAGGTGTTCTCAATTCTGATTGGCTGAACGACAAATGTGTAGTACTACCGTGACATCACTTCATTCATTAATTTCTTTGCGGTTTATTTGTTTGACAAATAATTGAGTACACGTAGATGCGCAAACAGCAATTTTACATTAACAGTGACTGCGTGATAAACCCTGCAGACGAATAAATTAATTGGGGTTTTACCTCTAGAAACCAGCAGATGAAACCGTTAAAAAAGACTCGTTCGAGTAGGCCATCACAATAGCAAAAACAATAGTTTCTAGGACATCCGGGACTTTACAGAAAGCCAGACATAGTGCTAGACAAGCTTTTTACTTTATAAAATATAGCTGAATAAAAGCATTAAAAATCTTCAAAATGGCAGAGTGTATACTATACACCTTAATGTACAGATATGTGAACAAATATTATGCAGAATTAGATATTTAAGGTCTTAAACGGCCAATTTAAAATCGTGGCCACAACTCAGTACATAACTCGAATCAAAGATTCGACTAAAACAGCCACTTGAGATTTCATAATAGATTCTACTGGCCAGTCTTTAAAAGGTTCCAACAGACAATACATAATATTGTCCAGTTTTGGACGTGCACACAAATATTGTTCTACACATATATAAAGTTTCCACCCTTCAAATTTTATTTAAATCAGCCACTGCCATATTAGGCATGTAACTACCCAGCTTACTTCCCACTGGTGTACAATGTAAAAACTCTACTAGTAGGACCCTGGCTCTTGAATGGAACACACAAACCCTAGTTTGACGTTAATAATGTATGCTTTGTGCATGCATATTTTAATGAATCGAAATCTATGTTATGACCCATACAAGTACATTTATTTGGGGACATTAGCTATATGTGTGCTATGTTCCCGAACACCTATAGTTTCATTCACACAATTTTCAAGATTTATTTGCATTAAATTCATTTATCTCATTCCTTTTACCTCCTTGCCCTTAACCAATCAGATAGTCATATATAGACCAATGGACTGGACACCAGTCACCTTAAAAAGAAGCTTGGTATCCCTGTGGCGACCTTCTCCTAGTCTGCCTGAATTACAGTCTTACAGTCATGAATCAAGGCATTAAGATATTTCTGGAAATAAATGAATTACTTTGTTTATTTTAAGTTAGCTTTCTAATGTATAGCTAGAATTATAAAATCACATGTTTCTTTTAACCTGTAAAACTTAACCATATTGTCCATGTAATATAACTTTACTAAGATTATTATCTCAAAACATTACACAACCAGGAAGCACTGGTAGATATAAGACCTTTACCAAGTCCCAATCTAATCTAATCTAATGTGGACTTTTATAGCGCTTAATCTCCATCACTGATGGACTCTAAGGCGCAACTGAACATGGAGGAAGGCAGTTAACATTATTCAGAGGACATAGTGAGGTCATACCAAGGAGACACAGGGTGACAAGAGAGGCTATGGGGATATTATTTTGCAAACAGATAAGTTTTGAGCTTCTTTCTGAAGGAGGCAACTGATGCTGCACTGCACACATCATGAGGGAGTTCATTCCAGATCTTCATAGCATCAAAGGCAAAGCTGTGACCAACAGCTACAGCATTGCTTATGAGTGTAATGATAACTCCTTTCAACATTCCTTCATTCAGATGGTGATACGGATCAAAAATAAAATTTCACCACCTCTCCCTTGTGCCCTTGTCTACATTTCCCAAAATGTCATCAAAATCAGCCCTTAACTCTTTCCAGTTCTTTTGCAAACAGACAAACAAACAATGCATTATCACATAACCTCCCAGATAAGAGGTAATTAAAAGGACAAATCATCAAAATGGGCACAAACTAGTCCCCCACAAGATTTTCTTACAAGGGATTTCATCCTATTTTATTAATATTAAACCAGGCCATCTTACAGTGTTTATTTGATCAGCACAACTTTATTTGGTTACTGGATGATCTCACATGAAGAGCGACTTTCATGCAAGTCAAAACTGTAAACAATATCTGTCAATATAGGTGTCAATTAAGTCACATAATCCACATACACTGTGCATACCTGATTGCACACAAAAAATTCTCAGCTTTTCAGAACAACAAATGAACTGAGGATGTCTGTGGACACCCCTGGAATTTGGAGACGAATAAAAACACTGATACTAAAAAATCTCATTCCTGAGGCTTAAATTAGTACCAAAGGCCTAGTTTCGTTATTGCCTGAACCCTTTGTGGGAGATAGCTTTAGAAGCCACACAAAGAAATATCAAAAGTATAGGTAAATATTTGTGTCAATTTAGTCACGTAATACGTATACACTTATGCATACGAGATTGCACATAAAGAATTCTCAGCCTTTCAGAAAGGAATAAATATTGTGTTTGTAGCTATTCCCCACATGCAGAGACACTGTATATATACTTTCGGATCCCACAGCTATCCTTAGGGCTTTTCAAACTTGTACATTTTTATTGATATTAAACCAGGCCATTTTACAGTGTTTATTTGATCAGCACAAAACTTTGTTTAGTTACTGGATGATCTCACATGGAGACCAGCTTTTTACACAAGTCAAAAGTGTGAACAATATATGTCAATAGTTGTAAATTAAGTCACATAATCTGCATACACTTTGCATACCTGATTGTATGCAAAGAATTTTCAGCTTTTCAGAACCGCAAATGAACCAAGGAAGTCTGTGGACACCCCTCACGTTTGGAGACGTGTAAAAACCACTCAGATGCAAAAAAAGTCATTCCTGGGGCTCGAATTTGTACCAAAGGCCTTATTTTGTTATTGACTGAGCCCTCTGTGGGAGGTAGCATTAAAAGTTACACGAAGTATTATAAAAAGGTATATGCAAATATATGTGTCAATTTAGTCACATAATACACATATACTTATGCATACTAAATTGCAGATAAAGATTTTTCGGCTTTTCAGAAAGGGACAATGGTTACATAAAGTTTTTTTTTTCAGAGGTTCAAATAAACTGGAGAATTCAAAAAGGTGACACGCCGAACAAAGTCCATGGTACTGCAATCAAATAATGAACCTATTTTACCAATTTCAAAGGGGCCACGGTGGCAGAGTGGTAACACTCGCCTCCCACCTCTGCCGCCGGGGTTCGATCCCCGTCATGGCCGTAAGTGGGAAATCTGGTAGTTACTTGCTGTTGGTCGGCAGTTTACAGTACACAACCCTAGCGAACTCTATGTACTGGTTTCCTCTGCCCTTCCAACTACCCGTCGTGATATGACCTGTACAGTGTTAAAAGCGATGTAAAACCCCAAATAAACAAACAAATTTTACCAATTTCAAGTGTGAAGTGGCTCTCTACACATTTTTAAATTACACCTTTGAGGTTTTTTTTTGTTAAACCCCTTTGACATTTATTTCAATTAAAATGATCATTAAAAATGCGCACCAGAAATTTAGCAATGAATAGCAAAGGATGTTGAATAACATTTTTAGCATTACATATTAAGGGAGGATGTAAGTTTGCAAAAATACCCCTCATAAAAAAGAAGAACACACAGTATACACTAGAGTCAATGCAGAAATCTACACACAGTAAATCTCTGCTTACCTCAGTAGGACCATGTGACTGAAAACTGCCTTTGTTTGTTGAAAAGGTCTATAGGTTAATAGCCTCGTAAGTGTCCAATATTTGAGAATTATGGACTGTTTACAAGGACCCGAGCTATTAACCTATACTTAGTTCTAGAAAATGAAGTATTGTTTGGTGATAGTTTTTGAAGTATTGTTTGGTGATAGTAATGATCAGTTTTATGGGTCTAATTTTGGTATTTTTTAATTTGAACCTCACTAACACATCCAGTATTTAATTTATTTTATTGTTCATAGCTCGGATGCCATCTTTTTATCATTATGCTGCATATCATTTCTCAAGCAATGTTGCAAATATTAAAATATTGCTTTATTTGTATCTCATTGCTGAAAACTCTGTGATCAGTGTATGGGCCTATTTTGAACAAAAACGTCCAACTTGACGATTACTTCAAAGATTTATGTATGTACTGTTACCTGTGGTCACTGAGGAGAGGCCAATCTGACACAGTGCGTTCCATATCTTTTGGTGTCCATTCTATTTCCCCAAACTGTTGAGTATAGGCAGCTCTGATGCTTTTCTGTCACTTGAATTTAATTAAGAGTGATGACCAAAAATATATTGTAATAAAAACACCCCATAGAATCTACATATACAATGTATCTGTGTTTACATTGCAAAATGCGCTCACAGTGTGGTCACTCTCCATGGGTAACATTCCATGATGAACCTGAAACAGTTGGGGGTTCAGTCAAGTGTTACATTTTCCCAAAATAGACCCATAAACTGATTCAATGGTTTTTCCTTAATTAGAGGCAAACAAAGTAATATTTTTAATATTGCATAAATACTAGTGGACAAATATTTGGAAAGATAATAAAGGGATAACAGACCTATTATTCCAGCTATTAACGTTACAAATATATGAAATACTGCTCATATTATTGAGGTTCAAAATAAAAAATTCATCCGAATTAGACTCATAAACTGATTAACGCTTCTAACTGCTTAACCGAACTACATGCAACTTGAAAAAAAATGTATGAAATACACTCGACTTATCATTCAAGCTTGCTCATGCCTGTTGAAGTTGGCTCCTAAGAAGGCTGTTCCATTATGGCAATTCCCCTCTGCGTTCTGATCCGAATTTTTTTGTTGAGCTGAATCCTTTCGATCTTTTTCATTGCAAACCACTATCCGCCAATTGCCAGGCTCTCAAACCTATCTTATGGCTAGCGCCCAGAGTGGTGATAATTTCAAACTAGTTAAATTATCATAAACTTTTCCCAATTCTTATTGGATCTTACATTTGTATACTTGGTCAAAAAACCTTTGATCGCTTTGATCACAACTCAATCTTTCTGCTCGTCTGTTGGTCCAAAAGCAATCTTTGGGGTCATACACCTATCACAAACCTTTTGTGTCATTCGAAAGACTTCAAATCCACCAGTGAGATTGCCTATGTGAGCACAAAATAAGGTTTGCGGTTAAAAAAAGATTATGGTTTCCAAAGATGGGTTTGCAATAGGTTTACAATAACTTCAATACATAGATGGGGTTAGAAAGATCACATCAAAGAGGCGCCATAGTGTATATGAACACTGCTATCAGGTCTCAGCATTCATTTCATGGCAAGAATTCAAGGAGTACAGATACTTGTATGATCAAATTGAACATATTTTTATGGGACTTAATACTTTGCAATTTTCTCTTACTGGCATTTTTTGTCCAATTTTCTGAGTTAATTTTATAGGGTGTTTTAAAACATCTAAAATGCCACGAAAGAAAAAGCAAAAGAGAATGGCTCCTGCAATAGACAGAGAGAGACAAGATCCAAAAGTCAAGAGACTGTGGGTTGACAGTTTGACCCAGGAGGCTCTAGAGATTGAGGCTACACAGGAAGTTACACAGGGAGCTACTCAGGAGGCTACAGTGGAGACTGCAGCGGGTGCCACAGCAGACATTTCAGCTCATCCAAAAGCAGATACAGCTGCCCAACCAGTTTCACAGTAGACGACAGCAACTAATGCAACCACAAATGCAGTCGCCCAGTTAGCAGCAAATGCAGTGACCAGTTCAGCTCCAAATTATTCCATGGCAACAGCTAAGTGCACCAATGCAGAGCCCAAGACCAAGCTGAGTTTCCTCATCAGTTACTGTCCTGTCTCCACAGACTCATGCAAACAACGACTATCGACCCACCCTCAGTAGGCCTCAGCCGACAACTCATTTGGACATAACTAGCAACAAACACCCCAAAGTAGTTACATGGGGAGAGTTAAAAGCCAACCGCACCTTTATCATGTAATGTACATGTTTATCCATTAATTGAAGGTTCTCCCTTTCAGGTCCACACTGCTTCAAGAAAAGGGTTTTATGAGCCACGTTCTCAGAAGGCATCATCACAGAGGAGGTTATCTTCTATCTCTTGTTTTAGGTCACAATAGTTCAAAATCCGGGGATCAGAACTGGATCCAGTGACACCAATGTCATACCATATAAACTTGTATTAAGCATCAACCATGGCCAATAGTACCAAGGAGTGGTATCCCTTATAGTTGAAGTACATGCTGCCTGATAGTATGGGGCATCTAACAGGGATATATTTGCTGTAGAACCCCATGGGGTGGGGGATGTTCCATCTCTCCCTGAATCCCCACTCTATCTCCTTCCGAACGTTGGGGTAGGTGTGACATCCTACCTAATTGACTGTAATGCCTGATCACACACCCCAGGGACATTGCCATTTATGATCGAGCACATTTTCCTGAAGCTGTGCCAGAGGAAGATGTAGCTTTTCCAGTGGCCAGATGTCTTAAAGTATTGGCGATCCTCAGGCCTGGTGTCAGGGATTTTCTAAAGAATGTGGTCTGTCTCTGCATAAAATTTGAGAATGCAGGCTGGTCTTCCTGGTACAGTTCTGCAATGAGGTTGTGATATTGACCTTTGCCTAATGCACATACTGCCCACTGAGTATAAGTACCAATGAAGTTGAATAGCATACTTAAAACCTGCCCACACATATCATTCACATAATGAGTGATGTCACTGAACTCATTACATGTAGGAAGTAAGGGAAATATTATGTAGGTATCAGTGGGTGCCCATTGAGAAATAGGAGTTTTGAACACAGTTTACTTGTTCCCAAAACCAAAGGAATGCAGAATCATACTGGTCTCCAAAAGCATTACAGAAACTTGCACAACTGTATGCACTGGTTTCCTCTGCCCTTCCACCTTCCCGTTATGTGTTATGGCCTGTACAGTGTTGAAAGCGATGTAAAACCCCAAATAAATAAATAAAAATAAAACCAAAAGCAGTTTACAGAGACAGATCATTCTCGCAGGGATATGTAATGCTCCCTCTAGGAAAGGTGTTCCCTCAAATAGATCATTGCCAAATCTGATCATATGAAAGTGAGAAAGAAGTGGTTAATGTGTAATATTTGGGCAATACATCCAATATGCTTTAACCAATTTATTTATTTAAATATGGGTTCAATAAATTGTCCTTCACTGTTTGAACATTTCACTTTTTAATCCAGTCTCATATATAAAACTTGTAGCAGGGCATTTATTACTCGATCCATCTTGGTCAGTCTTATAATAAACAATAAATTTGACCTGTCCAGTGACCCCGATATTTACCCCTATGTTATAAATCTTTAAAATCACGAGGGGCATCTAGAAGATGCCATTAAGAGATCTTTTGATTTTTGGGGATCGCATATCGTATGCATAATCTTTCTCATATAGCTTATCACGGCCAGTGTATTCCTATTGCAACCATTGCATGGTTATCATATATTTTATGAATTTGCAGTCCCATCGCAATTCTATGCATAAGGCTAATGCACTGGTTGCAAACCCGAAATTTGATCAGAGAGTGCATCAGAAAACCATCTCAGACCTTTTCTGCCACACAGTGTGCACAGAATTGCAGAGAAAACAGGTGATCCAGGCAAATTCTGAGCCAAAGGCTAGTTTTAGAAATGTATTGCCAAGATGGAACAGCCCCATAAGGTATTTCATTTGATTATTTACAATGAACTATAAAGCCTTTCCGAAGTGCAATTCTATGACTGTTATTCATGGAGCAGTCCCACTTCAATGGATGGACTGGGAACAGTCCAAGAGTGTTGTTTTTGGGATAAATCTTATGGTTTGGGAGCTTCGCTCCAGATTTTATATGCAAATATTTACAAATATATATATTTACTCTTCAAGGTATGGTACTGATGCTACCACAAACATCCAAGTAGTACTCAAAGCTTTCCTCCCAGATATCCCCAAATATACCCAGATGTGTCCTCAAAAGACCTTTATGCACCCTCAGTAATGCAAAACTACTTCTGTTTTCCTCACTGATAGAGATTGTTTTCACACATGTCTCTATTTCACCCCTTGTTCAGTGAGGGATGCCACAAAACTCCACTAGTCCTTAAGTATCATAAAATTCCCACTGTGGTCCCCCAATAGCCCCCCCCCCCAACTTAGAGATCAGTCATAGACAACAAAATAATCGCTTCACTCCTGGACTGCTCCTGGAAATTATGTGTAACACATAAGATTTTTGAGCAAAGTCAGACGGCCTGAAAGGTCATTATCAAGATTCATCCAGTATACTCCTGGATCATTTAGATAGGCTTTCAGAAGGTCCACAATTGTCAAAAAACGCACAGTTATCTTGGTTCAGGGTCAAAACATCATCGACTTAAATGAAATTGGGGTTTTAGGCTTTAATAATAATACTAATAATAAAGTATTTGTAAAGTGCTGAATTGATGTAGACATAGTTTAAAGCAGGTATGTTTAAGATGAAATAGTCTAATTAGGAGTCCATGTTCATGCTAGTGAACTGAGTGACTCAATCAGCAGCTGTACAACTACTTATCACAATGCATTTGCTGGGTCTGGTTGAGGAAACCAAAAGGCATTGTAGTTTTTTCAGTAATGGTATGATATGACTCAAACTGTTCAAACTGCATGCGATGCAATATGAGGTGTGAAGTCTACCCATGTTTGCTCTTATTGTGTGATAGGATGGGGACTTGGAGTAGTCCTGAAGGCTCTTGGCCTTGGCATTAGCCACCATCACTACCATCTTGTGAGTGAAATACTGTGCGCAGTTCACTGTCATTGTAATGACAATAGCACAAATGACAAACATTGGAAACATGAAACTTGTCTGTACATTGAATTATTTGCATCCAGGTTGGTATCTAGTTTTTTAACAGACTCATCTGGTTTCACGACAGTCTTCAGGAGACTTACAGGAAACAATGCTTCACAAGCTTTCTTATCCAATCTTCACCAATCAGAATAATTATAGTTTTATCAGGACTGCGGTTCAGTTTAGTGATGCCCATCCACACCCTAGCAGCCTTAAGGTAGTCCAATCCAGCCATACTAGAACAAATTTCCTGAAATGTATCTGAGGTCAGAGTTTGAAACTGTATGTACTGGTTTCCTCTGCCTTCCAACTACCTGCCATAGTGTAACCGATAAGGCATTAGGTGTGATGTAGAACACTTAATAAATAAATAAATGGGTAAATAAATAAATGAATATAAGTTTTCTTGGAGGAGTAGTGTAGCGGGTGAAGGGGAGTGGGCCTAAGACTGTACCCTGAAGGACCCCAAGGGTGAGTCCAGTAGTAATTTTCTGTTTTTTTAAAATAGAGGTACAAGGTGATTTGATTGGCTAGAGGTTTCAGAAGGATGAGAAGATTTTTGTGTTTAATGTTGTTTGTTTTGTGTTTTATTTTTGTAGATAATATTGGTAATATTTACACAGAAAATTCTTGCCACTTGGCTCAGTAAATCCCATACCTTGCTTGGCCCATAGCTAATGTGAATAATAAATTTAACATCTAGACAACTAGGATCACTGGTACTTCATCAGATTTATGGGATTGGCCATGTACCATTAACGATTTTGTCTTCAGTTTCTGTCAGTCTACAGAGAGGAGCAGTAATCCTTACGTGGCTGTTCCACCAGACCTGTATATATCGTAAATATGGATTTTTCAAGGATCAGGAGCAAGGTTTACAGAATTGGTTAGGGTTCGTTATCCAACAGACATACCCGCAGACTTTGAGTTAGGAGATAAAGCTGCTGACATCCAGAGGCAGAGGGGGAGAGGGAGCAGAGGAGGAGAAGGAGGAAGAGAAACAACAGAGGGAGGAGAGGGAGAGGGAGGAAGTCAGGAGGGCAAAACTCCACGTTGACAGATGGATGAGGCAGTGGTCAAAAATGACCAAGAACTGAGAGTAGTGAAAAAGACAGAGAGACAGAGGTCGGAGAAGAGGCCAGCACATCTACTGAAATTTCTTTGAATAACTGAGTAGTCGTGTAAAAGACTAATAGATGCCAGCTTCTTCTGTTCCCATTGTAGTCGGGGTGGTGGTTAATTCCTTTGCATTCCAAAGGTCCAACCTTCTTCACAAATCCATCAAACAGTTGGTTATAGTTTTACTTTTGATGCCCCTATGTTTGGAATGCTCTTCCTGATGTGATTTGTGTCCAATCCCTAGTTTCTTTCAGAAATACCTCAAAACATACCTGTACACGAAGGCATACCCACCTTAGTCTTACTCACTCCATGGTGTTCTCTTGGTGCTTAGCCTCTTTTTAAGTCCCTGTATACTGAAATTGGTTGACTGTTTTTGATGATATTGCACCTTAGAGTCCCCTATCAAAAGTGGAGAGTATTCGTTATAAAAGTCCAATTAGAATTTGAATTATTTCCTTGTCACATCTCAGATCCTCTCCTCCTGCCCAGCCAATTCAACAACATGATTGAAGTAATCCTTTAATTAGTTTTCCTGCTGCTTTGCTTTCTTCAAAATATTTCTGCAATTTTCATCAGGCACATATATTAATGGTTCATTTACTGTGACTGCTATGTCATCTGCTTGGTGGGGTGCCCAGTCTAGTCCTCCTTGCTGCATTATACCTTGTAGGACCTTGAATTTGCATACTAGGATTCAAAGCGCATTATCAACGACCCTACTGCCTCTGCAGATCCTGCACTTTGCTTTTCTCTCTTCTCTAGTGAGTTGTCTTCTGTTAGAGGGTTTGACAAGCTATGGCATCAAGGCGAAGGCATCTTTACCCAGCAAACATTAGTGCAAATCTGGTCCTCCCTCCCCAGGGGTTCAGGTGACAGCAGTTGTCATGGTCTATCTTTTTCTTCAACTTGGTACAGTTAAATATTTTTGCATCTAATAAAGATCCACTTGACTCAGCTTTACCCAGAGGAATCTGTAGTCTTTGGCATCCATAGTTAGATGCATCAGGGAAAAGAATCCCTTATAATTATAAAATTTAGATCCAGATTTCTCCTTTATTGTGATATGTTTCCCGTCAAGTGCCCCAAGAGTGTGGCGGCGCTTTTTCTCGATGTGTTTTCAGTCTTCAGGAGTGGTAGGGCAGTTCAAATACTCTTCCTGGAAATTAGCAAGGATTGCCTGGCAGACAATAGGGATGCATTTACATACGGTGGTTCTGAGAACCAGACGGTGATACTGTAATGACTTGTATGATTCACCTGTTATCAGGTGTCTCCATGTTATTGCCAGTTTAAATCCAACTTGTAAAGGCTTCTTAAAACTGGTGTCTTTCTTCTTGATGTGGTGGTGTATGTGTTCTTCAGTTAGGTGAAAAACTGACAAATTTTGGTAATCTGTGATATCAGTTTGTGTTAAGTCAGTTTGTAGCTTTCTTCACCTGAGTGGTGATAGAGGCTGTGGTGAAGGGTACTGGTTGTATGGCCAGTGCTGGTACTGGGCTCAGATGAGTTTTTGTCTACAAATCATAAAATCAACACATTTCTCTCAATAAAAATAATAGGGCCCTAAGCTTTTGTAGAAAGTCTCTCTGCTGTTGAGCTTGTATATTTTCATTGATAAATGATGGGTGTTAGCAGACAGAAGGGGTTTATATCGTGTTGCTTTGATCCCAACTATCTATCCCAACTTCAGAAATTAATCAGTCTAGTAGAGGTGGATCAAGACATTGCTCCAGTCTTGTCAGTTTTTCACTATAGCTTGTTGTGACCTGATGCAGCTTGTCAGTAAAGGCTTTATGGCTTGTCTTGATAGTTTTGTGTCCGGTCGTGGGTAAAAGCACCTCAATACCAAGTTAGACAGGGAGGTTGATCCAGACAAGCCGGAGTGTGCTACATCCTGTCAGAGAAGTGAAACCGACCAATTTTTTTCACACACTTTTTTCTAGCTTTTCATTCTTGATTCCTGACTCAGATGACCTACCCTAGAGTCAGTAAGGGTGGGTTTGGGTCGGTTCCAGCAAAATGACCCTTTTAAGTATTACGTAAGACTAGTAATGTGATTCTCATAAAATGCCACATGTGGAAATAATTTTATTTGCAAGGATTTTCTTTTACAAAAGTTAACAGAAGGAATATATAATGAAGTTGAATATGGAAGATCAGGAGGATACTTGCTAGACTGAAGTAAAGCTTTTGATTGAACCTATAGGTTTGTCAGCAACACATTTAGATATTCATATGTGTTATAACACATTTTCCACAAAATATTATTGTATTGGTTTACCTGTTATACAAGCCATACAAGCGTATTTGGTACTTTGGTAGAATTGTTTATTAATCAGAGAAAGCTATTGTGGTCAAAGACTTTGCAATGAATAGCCCATATTGATTTTCCCAGCAGTGTTCAATACAGCAGTGTCCACTAATAGCCATGTAATTGCTTCCACTCAGATCTGTCTCTTAGCAACCCCACTATAAGCTTTACTAATGGGATAACACGTGGCAGCAGTGTGGTTATTTAATGTGGTTATTATAAGCATGAGGTCATTGCTAGATTTAGATGCTATGTTTCAAAACATATTCCTTTGTCCTAATTAACACTGCGTGGTTCATTTGGCTTTAAAACCCCTGCTTCTGCTAAGGGGGCATGAGACGGGCAGAAAAAGCAAAGGATAAGGATGAAGAAAAAGAGGAAAAAATATGGATATCTCAGAGTAGAATATTTGGATATACTATGTAGAACTTAGACAAATTGTCAGCTCTGAGAACTTTGGTTATTTTGAGTGAATTTGCTTTTAACAAATTTGTCAGTGTTCAGACTTATAACATTTCACAGATTTCGACTTATAGTATTTCACAACATGTGGACTTGTATAATTCTACAGTATTTTGCTATCCCAGAAATATATTTCATATTATTTAGGAACACAGAATTTTATATTTCATGATGTTGATTTAGTGTTAACAAAAGATACCAGTAACTGGTCTTTCATTTCCTTACTGGTTATTGGAATTGCTATTGGAAAATGAAAGTGTTCAGAATTTCGTTTTGATACTACATTGCTTCTGTAATGAACTTGCCATCAGTTCTATCTTAAACTAAATTCTGCGGACATCATAATATTTGGTAAATAAATTGGATGGATATCATTTGTGGTTTTTCTATCTGTGGAGATGTCAACAGCCAGATGCCTAGATCCTAACACTTACCATCTCAGAATAAAAAGAAAGTGTGTGTTATGGCCTGATTCCATCTCACTTCACACTGTGGGGACTTCTATCTTCTAACATTCTTTTATGACTTTTAGGACCCATACTATAAATCAAATCAAGGTAAATAAAAGCCTATGAGCCAACCAGGAAATTTTATATCTGCGTACTAAATCTTTCATTTGTTTCCAAACAAAAACACAAAAAACAAAAGCCTTTATCAGGTCTAATTTGTTGATGCTGAAGATCCAAATGGTGCATCCCGCTTGCTGGCTCACCTTTCATCCCTGCAGGAACCACAGTCCAGGTGAAAAGTAGCGGTGGATTGATAAAGTATCATACATGTCTGACATTTAGCCTACCCATCATGTCATTCTGGGAAGCCATAACTGACCCTATTAGACAGTAAAAACAAAGGCAACCTACACTTGAGTCGGGATGAGTTAACGTTGGCTCCAGTGGAACACCCTGTAAGGCAAACCAAACTACAACCACATTTACACAGACCTGTGTGGTTATAGGTTGTGACCTCCAGCACAGAAAGGTGTGACTTAAACATAAATGTTCATTATTATCATACTAGACTGGAATGGGTAAGTATGAATCATATTCAAAATACAAAGTCTTGAATTTTGCATTTGTAATGGGGAAGTTCCACACAGATCCACACCAATAGGGCAGTTCCACACCAACAAATTAGTTGCAAACCAACCTCCCAATTGGTAAAAAATCAAACCATTTACAATTCAGGGTTGGATTTCATGATATGTTTCTGACAGCATTCCGAGTGACATTGCCATTGGGTCTCAATACTTCTGATGGTTCCCAAAACCCATTCCTTACAGCCCTAAAAAGCCAATACAGAATTTTGTGAGTGGATAGAATAGATTGTTTTACAAATGATAAGATATATGTTAGATAGGTTTTGTGAATATCAATTACAACATATAGCTAATTTGGAAAGCTGATAGAAAAATATAGCTTTACAAGTTGTATGTGGATTGATCATTGCTCATTTAGAAGTTACCTTAGGACTGATTAAAAAGTTAAAGAAAAGGTTAATTATTTGGCTCTTTATATCTGGCCTGCGGCCAAAGGCCTTGGTCGGGAGATTAAAAAAAGCCCTCCGTACGTGTGTGCGTCCATGAGTCTGTCCATCCGTTTTTCACGTTTTTACATAAACATCAATATCTCATTCATTTAAAAAGATATCTTCACCAAACCTGCAGGGAATATTTATGGCTATAGAAACCTGTCTGTGCAAAAATTTTAGCCTCATTTTGAAAAACAAAATAGCCGCCATATCTAATTATTTAAAAATCATAAAGGTGCTCTAAATCTAGAAATATTCCAGCTAGTTTCATCAAATTTGCACAAAAGCTATATGGCTAGAAAAGCTAATACTAAAGCCTGATACTAATTTTGATCTAGCTCTAAAAGCTCTAAAAAAAAGCCGCCATATTGCATGTTTTATTTCAAATGGGGTTATCCTATTAAAAAGGCCTAAGATCTCCCTTAAAATTGCTCCTAGAGGTTCAGAATGTGAAAACAACTTGCAGGAAGTCATGGCCTGGGAATCTTTTCCAGGTGTTGAATTTGACCTTTGACCCCTGCTTCAAGGTTGAATCGGGTCATCACACTAAAATGTCCTTATTTCTCCCTTTTTATTGGTGATATAGCTTTAGAATATAAAGATAGACCATGAAAAGTCCTGGCCTGCAAATGTTTTATCCGAGAAAAATTTTGGCCTTATTCTGAAAAACAAAATGGCTACCATAGCCAATTATTTCCAAACCATTAAATGCTCTAAAACTGTAAATATGACAGCTAGGTTAATCAAATTTGCAGAAAAGATATAAGGCTAGGAAAGTTAGCTTGATAGTAATTTGGCACAGTTTCGAAAACGAAATGGCCGTCATATAACATGTTTAATGTTAAATGGGATTATCCTATTAAAAAAGGCTTTATATCTCCCTTATCATTGCTACTAGGGGTTCCAAATGTGAAAACAACTTAAAGGGAGTCATGGCCCGAGACTTTTTCAACTGTTGACTTTTACCTATGACCCCCTTTTCAAGGTCAAGTGTGGTTATCTTACTACAAAGGCCTTATATTTCCTTTTGTTCTCCATTATTACTGATTCTAAGGCGGGATACAACTCCTGTGGCAGTGGCATTGTTTCTTGTGTGATGCATATTTAAAAGTTTTTCTGGTGAGAATGCAAATTTCAATTAAAGACAATGCATTTTATCACGCATAGAGTAAGCACAAAGTAAGGATTTTGTGTTCAATTTGTGCCAGTCTATGGTGTGGAGTAAGTTTTAAGTATCAGGAAAGGCTAGTAATGTGATCCTCATATGACCACAAACGGCAAATATGGAAAACTTATTTGCATTAAGGATTTCCATGAGCAATAGTTTGGAGGAAATATAATAAAGATATATGCAAAACAAAACGCAGATATTTATCTGACTACAGGAAAACTGGTGACTGGTATTGCATATAGAATATATACTCATTTATGTTTTTCTAAAAATTGTGACACATTTCTTAAAACAATATTTAAAAAAAAGGTAACAAGTGAAACTTGAACTTCCAGATAAAATATATTGACAATTTTAGTTTTTGCCAGAACCAATTTTTGAAAGTTCACGTGCATTTATTTTAATGCATTTATATGAAATTGGATATATTATTGAAGCTACATAAACTTTGAAGCAGATCAAGTTAAATTGTGTCTTCATAGATACTCACAAAGAAGAAACAGCAGTTGGTAAGTAACCTTTACAGAAATATTATACTGCAATTTTAATATAACATTTGGATATGGAAGGTTTTTTGTGTGCATATGTTTTCCCAATTCGTCATGTGTTTGTATTTTATAACTTATATAAGTTGAGGTTTCTTGGTGAGACATTTCATGGTGGACAGTTTCCTATAAATTATCAAGTAAATGAAAAAAAACCTAATAGAAAAAACTCAAAGTATGAAAACTCAAAGTAGAAAAATTACCAACACTTTTAATTCATCAGCAGATAGAAGTACATAGAAAAAATTTAATAATTTATATAGATTTATAATGCTGAACCACATCTTTTAAAATCCACAAGTAATATACACCACATAATTTAGTTGTTGAATAATATAACAGCAAAGGATCACATTTTGTAATCACAAAGACTCTTAGAATTTTTCTTTGAATTGTGCTTAAGTCTAAGCAAAATTCTAAGCTGAGAATTTTCTTATTGTTTGAATAAAATCCTACTCAGAAAACAATTCTTGGCTAAGAATTATTCTAAGAATAGAAATAAAAAGAAATGTGTGCAATTCTTAGAATTTTTCTAAGGCTAAGTGTAATTTTAAAAAAAAATTGTAAGAACCTTTTAGAATACAGATCTTGGCATATGTGAACAGAAAGTTGGAATTTTTTTTAAATAAAAAAGAGGCTGCATTTCAGTACAGTACGCACAATATACAATATGTATATGTAACATTCTGTTCTGTATGTCTATTTGCAATCAATTGCTGCACTATAATCACCAAAGCAAGTATTTTTCTTAAGTTAAACATTCTATATGCCAGTCTATGTGCCAGATTTAAATCAAATTCTTAGAATACTCTAAGAATAAGAGTTCTGTGAATATAAAATTCTTATTCTTAGAAAAAAAGTCTATGGACAAAAATTATTATTAGAAACATCTTAAGAATAAGTGTGATTCTAAGAATAAGAATCTTTGTGAATAGGAAAATTCTTATCCTTAGAATTGTTATAAGAAACAAAAACGACAATTCTAAAAAAAATTCTGAGAATAAGACTAATTCTAAGAATAAGACTAATTCTAAGAATACAGATCCTGATGAAAATCAAAGTTTACAACATGAGTAAATGTATCGTATGAAAATCCAAGTTTCAGAGGCTTGGGTATTTTTCAAACTCCCTTGAGGGAGGGGATTCTAGTTTGAGTTTATTTTACTATGGCTTTTTCTACAGGTTTTTGTCTGATGATTTTCATATTAGAACAATATGACTGTTGCAGTGGTTATCTGCCGTCTTAGGTTCAGTAATAACGGAGCTCAAAGGGAGGTATAAAGTCTTTGTAGTAAGATGAATCCATTTGACACTGAAGAAGGGGTCAAAGGTCAAATTTAACATTTGGAAACCAGCCTCAGGTCATGACTTCCTACAAGTTGTTTTCACATTCTGAAGCCCTAGGGGCAATAATAAGGAAGATATAATGCCTTTTTAATAAGATAACCCCATTTTAGATTAAACATGTGATATGGTGACCATTTTATTTTCAAAACAAGGTTAAAATTATTACCAGGATAGCTTTCCTAGCTATATATCTTTTGTGCAAATTTGATGAGGCTGACTGCAACATTTCAAGATTTAGACCATCTTAATGATTTTTAAACAATCAGCTATGGTTGCCATTTTTTTCAAATGAGGCCAAAATTTTTCAATAATGATTTTGAGTATGATAACTCACTTGATGCTGGGGTCAAAGTTCAAATTTGACACTTGAAAAAGATTCTCAGGGTCTGACTTCCAATAAGTTATTTTCGCATTTCAAACCCCTAGGAGGGAGGTATAAGACATTTTTAATAGGATAACTCAATTTGACATTAAAGATGTGCTATGGCGGTCATGTTGTTTTAAAAACAAGTTACTTTTGAGCAAATTTGATTATGCTAGCTGCAATATTTCAAAGTTTAGAGCATATTAATTATTTTGAAACAATCGGCGATGGCAGCCATCTTGTTTTTCAAAATGAGACCAAAATTGTTGAAAGGCAATAATATTTGCAGGCCAGGAATTTCCATGGGCTGTTTTACATACTGAAGTCCTAGAACCAGTGATAATGGAGATAAAAAGATGTGTTAGTGTGATAACTTATGACAATTTGACCTTGAAGCAGGAGTCAAATACTTGGAAACGATTCTTAGGCCATGACTTTCTTTAAGTTGTTTTTCATATTTTGAACCCCTAGAAGCAATGATATGGGAGATATAATAGGAAAACGTCCCGAATGACACATACAGAAAAAATATATCACGAATGAAGATAACAATATTATACGAGTGCGTAGCACGAGTATTATATTGTTAATCTTCATGAGTGATATATTTTTTCTGTATATGTCTGATGAGGGATGTTTTACTTTTATTATCCACCATTTTGTGCGATTTATGGGTCAAATAATATGAATATTTAATGAGAAAACGTGAAACAGACTGTCAAAAAGAATGAGCAACACTGAATATAAAACTTCAATCTTTACCTTGCAATATCTCAGTCATTTCTGCATGGATATTTATGCAACATACATGAGCAGAAGCGCTAGAATAACACCTTTCTAATGATATATTATACATATTTTTAAGTTACATACTTTCCGAGATATTGTTGAAAAACCGGAAGTTAATCACACTCAATATCCATAGTACCGGGGCGCCGGTGTATACAAAAAAAATACATCCCGGTCTGTATTTCCCCGTATTTAGGGCAAATACGTCGCGTGGTGGATAATAAAATGCTTTTTATACAGGACAACCCCATTTGACGTACAACTGTGATATGATGACCAATTGAAAGTAGGACAAAATTACTATCATGTCAATTTGGAGGAACCCTGAAAAAATCCATGAGTCAATCAAAGGAAATACTAGTACTTTGCTGGGAGAGATAATATAGTATTATTTGTTTCTAATCTGTCAATAACTTGGCTAAATCTCAGTTTACATTTTATGTCCCTCGTTATGTTGACTTCCATAGTTTTTACCTTGTATGGTGTTGCAGAATTCTAAACATGAATGGGTGCAGGACAATGACCAGCATGTATTCTTTACTGGGGTCAAAGTTTGGCTTTTACATCCCGTTCAACAACCAGGGATATACTGGGATAGGTCCCCAGCATTGCCACTTGTGGGGTTCAGACCCACAGAAGTGACAGCCTGCGATCAGATGTCAAACTTGCTGACCTCTAAATCACCCAGGACCTCCTGTATTCTGTGTCGTATTTTGTACCAAGTTGACATTTGAGACTACTTTCGGTAGTGGACATTACAAACTATAACCCACACTTGTATGACAGTGCACATTTTAATCTAAAAAACTTTATAACACATAAAACAAGCACAAATGTGCATTTTTTGCTGTCAAATCAAGCAGCATTGGAATTTTATATCCCCTAGTGCAACCTATTATAGATACTTAGTATTCCAAATTCACCAACAACTGCCAATTAATGTCAATATTTCATTATGTGATAAGTAAAGTATTTAAAAGTGTGCCTCACTGTGAAAATAATGTACACTATTACTAGACCCGGAATTTACCAAACTTAAAGCTCACAAACTTTTGGATACAACCAACTAAAATAATTCCATTTTTATGGAACTGTTTCAAAACTTCTTGACAAACCAATTAACCTATATCTCAATATACTTGATTTGTGGCTCTAATATTATTTTTGATAACTCAGAACTGTTTGTTTTACTTGACGTTTCGCAACGGCCAAATAAATCTGTTATCCTAGGAGAGGTTTTGAAATGGCTTGGCCATTTTGAAAGTGTAATATTAATGCACATCACAAGTGTGCTTTTAAACATTATAAAATACATACATAATAAAATTACACCTGAGAGTTTTTCATTGTTTTAAAATGTCCAATATCTCTCACTGAGGGGCAATTATTCCACCCAATGATTATGACCATATATGGAAGACCTTTTTGTATGTTTCTGAAGAAACCCCTTCACGTTTCATTAAATTGAAATATTATTGAGAAATTTGAATAACAAACGTTGGCACACATCATATAGATGCTTCTAAAAACTGTTAAAACAAGTACCCCGTATTGTATTGAAACACTTGATTCATGCAAGCACTGACATGCAGATCTATGTAGCTTTGAAATCCATTATATAAATGGTCAAGCACAGTGCAGTCTAGTGTGGGTACACTAATATGGCTGTTCCACTATGGCAAAAATCTTCTTGCTCAATGTAGGAAATCCAAGAAATCTGTCGTTTGTGAACTCTATCTTTCCCATTGTAAACCAGCATCAGGACGTTTGGGACATTCCTACACCTATGGACTAGCTATTGCATGCATTCCCAATAATTTCAAATTGCTTGCATTTGTCGTAAACTTTATCTGATCTGTCATTTGTGAACCATAATGCAAACCCACTTTTTACATTGTAAATCCACATCTTAGATCATATGTTGAACCTGAAGTCAACAAGACTTTACATGTTTTCGATGTTGTACAACACGCTAATAAATTTTAAACAGTGTGAAACTTCCGTAGGACTTGGCAGGTAATGGACGGTTCGCTACAGACTTACGAGGTCATATACGGACGTTAGACGGTGATCCAAGGACAGGGACATTCCACCAAACGCAGGTTACCATGGCAGAGGCAGATCTGGGGGTGTGGGGGCGCACACCCCCACTTTCAGAGTATGAAACTTTTGTCATGGTGGTGTTCTCCTCCACGACCCCCATACCCAACTCCACGTCCCTCATACCCCACCCCTCTGCTCTGTACTCCCTCACCAGAGTAATATACCTATTTGGAGTGACAGCTATTAATTAATCCTGTGTCATTGTCTTACACAACCCCATAGGGGATTAGACTCCTTTGTGTTTGTACCAAGTTAGGTCAGATATTCAAACAAACTGAAGATTATATGTCTTGTTGATAACTTTGATTGTAAACCTAATCAATTTAATATGATATGTTTAAACAACTGGTATATATAATTCACAGAATGGAATCACTTCTATTTTATCCATAATTAATAATTTAGTAGTTCACTCTGTGTTAATCAGAATTTTAACTGATTAGTTTTATTAACAGTACCTTTTACAAAATTAAACTGAAAAACAATTAAAATTATGAAATAGTTTTATTAAATTTATCAACTCCTTCAAAAGAAAACTACGAAAGTATCTGTTATTTTAAAATAAAATAGTTAAAAAAGGAATAATTATGGTGTAAAAATTAAGTTCTGTGTATGTTTCCCTAATTTCTACAGTCCCACAACTGTTAATTACAGTAGCCAAGAATCAAGGTACATACCGTTCACTGCTTTACCCATTTGTATACATAGAAACAGAAAACGGTAAAGCTCCCACTTCCGTTTTACTGTTTTACTGTTTTATGGTTTTGAAATACTGTATTTTTACCCTTTACCCAATGACCAGCTACAATTAGGAAAACTGTATAAGGGTCAGGATTTGAAACAGAAAATGGCCTTTTTCCCTTTGACTGTTTACGGTATTTTTTGGCCTTCAAAGAACCCACAGCATATTAAGTGAAGGCCATGTCCCTGGCAACCACAGTAGGCTGGATTGTGACGTCACAATATAATATTTAAATGTGTGAATGGGTTTAAAGAGATTACATTGCCAAAAAAATTAAAATACTCCAAAACTGCTTGATTAAATTAATTAATATTTGGTATGAGGATGACACAAAGTGTGGAGCGTACTTCCACTTTATGGTGACCTTAAACTCTACACAATAAGTCTATTATAGCAACTTTAAAAAAAAATTAAGGTTACCACTTACAGGACAAATTATAAAAAACATACTTGGCGAATTTCAGTTATACTTGATACATAGGTGTTGTAAGTGTAAGGTGTCCTTAAAATTTGAGCAATAATGACTTACAAATGACTTTAAGGTTACCCATTCAAGGGTCAAACAAGAGTGACTTGACAGATTCAATTTATTTTCACATATGGCTGTGCATAGATCTGGGGACAGACAACAACAATAAATTTTTGTAGTCATTCATTAAGATTCATAAATACTATTTCAAGTAGGGTTTATACACAACTAAGTTTTTGAAATAGGTACTTTCATAGAATAATTTATTCTGGTAATTTTTAAAGAAGAGTGTTCTGTGCATTTATCTATTTGCTGTTATACCAGTTATACTGTGAGGGTAAGTTGGAAGCCCATAGTACATGACAAGATAAGACCAGGATTTGAACTCTAATCTCAGAGCACCACTGTGTCACCATGGCCCTCAAGTTATTGTTTGGAATGGGTACTGAGAAATTGTATTTAGTAATCAGCTTATAATTTACAAACTATAAGGAAACTAAACTTCATAAATGACACAATATACAAATTTTTTTAAAAAGTTTTCTTTGCTTCCTGACTCCCCAAGTCAGAATTGCCAGCCCAACATATCGTAATACCGTTAAGTCAAATCAGAGAGATCAGAAGGCACTCCAGACAGATCCTATCACCAATATGTGGATACTGGGGCTAATAGGTCTATTCCGTTTCTACAAGTTTCAGGGGCTACGGTGGCACAGTGGTAACACACTTGCCTTACCGATGGGTTCTGTGGTTCAAACCCCAGACCATATGTGGGAAAGTTGGTATTTCCTTACCTATGATTACCAGTTTACAGTAAATAACCTTGACCAACTGTTTCTACTGGTTTCCCCTGCCCATAAAACTACCCATCGTGATATAACCTCTGCCAGTTTCAACCCCTATAAGTGGCAATTCTGTTGTGACATCACTAGCATGAGTGACGTCATAGGCCTTTGAAGTATAACCACAAGTGTCACTTCTCACCACCACGTGGCTGCCCCACTCCCCCTGCCCCCCCCCCCCAAAAAAAAAAAGAAAGGAAGAAGAATAGACAAAAATAGTGAAACAGTTAATAGGTATTATATAAAACAGTAAAAGGCCTGATGTTCAATGATGCTTTATTATAGCATATAAACTGTTAAATGGTGCTTTACACATTTCTCATTAACTTGCCAGAAAATAGAATTAAGTATCTAACCCTTTAACTGTTTCAAAACAGTAAAACAGTAAAACGGAAGTGGGTGCTTTACCGTTTTCTGTTTCTATGTATATAAATGGGTAAACTAGTGAACGGTATGTACCTTGATTAGCCAAGCCCCTTTGATGTTTATTTCTTGTTATTTTTGTCCATGAAAAGAAAGTTGAAAAAAATCCAAAGTGGGTTTTAAAAAACCCAAATCCCTAGAACTCTGACTTTCATGGGATACAGTTACCTATGAGTTTTGAATTTCACCTGACCCTTCTGTTATTATATTATGTTATATCTATGTTATGGGATGCACATTACTTGTGCATTTTAAAACATGTCATTCTTAGGTTAAAGGGTTATTACACCCCCAAAACAAAAGGCCTTTAAAATATTTATTATAATATGGTAAATCATTTCCCCAAAGAGAATTTTGAAACACAGCTTAATTACTGAGTAATCAGCAATTAAAGAAAATACACCTTTGCCATATATGGCAAAACTGAGCACAAGCCACGGAAATTGCCGAGTGCACTGCTGTAGTAGTGGGTGTGTGCACTGACGTCATGATGGCCCATGTATTTTCTCTGTTTTATGCACCGGTAAGTCATTCAGATATAGAAGCTTAGATATACTTGAAATGGCCTCATTTTAAAACTGAGAAAGAGAACCAAGATACTATACATACTGTGCTTCATCGTGGCCTTATGTTTAAGACTGTAAAAAGATTAAATAACCTAACAAAATGATGATAAAAGTAATAAAACTGACCCATTAATTGTGGTGGTTTTACCACCACAGTTAACACAGAGAGAATTGTAAAAAAGGACATTAGATGCATGATTTAATCAGGTTTCCATTACTATACATTACTACATAACAAAGTACATTAAGGGTGACCTAACAAGAAAGTTTATTTTGTAAGTTATAAACATTCTGTTATCAGATTTGTGTGTGCTTCAAGGTATCAAAGACTCCAAGTATAGTTCAGTGCAGTACTGGCAAGTGTTTTTTTTCCTGTTCATCACACACACTGTGTGATCAGCTGAAGAAAATATCATTTTGTTCCTGTATCTCATGGCTTGATGTGGAATATTGAAAATATACTGGTCATTTTGGTCAGGTTATAAGTATTAATTATAATGATATTGAGGAGTCTTCTAATTTTTACTGTTTTGTATAGTTCATAATTCTAAATTGAAATGAGATATTGTATATCGAATTGATAAAGTTATATAAAAGTTATTACCACTACATATAAATTTAAGTAAGTACATCACTGTAATGCCACAAATAATAATTTTCATCGAAATGCAATTTTCAGTTTTGTTCATAGGGTCACATCAGTATCTATCCAAAACATTTCCACCTAAGTGAATTTTTACTGCAATATGAAAATTACACAATTTACCCTGAAGAATTTTTTGTTTAAAATTAGAGTTTAAAAAATGAATGCCCAGTATGTATCCTTATCCAGTTTAGTTATACACTTCACACATACAGGCGATGATACAAATATGAGACAATATTTAGTAATAATTTATTTAGTAATAAATACTAGGCTCCACCACATAGGATATGGTTTGAACACAGGTAAGAAAAAAACATAGTATTGAACTGCTCATTTCTCAAAAACTAGCAATGTTATATGACCATCAATAATTCAGTCCATATGAATTCCATTATCTCATAAACTTATTTTTATCAGAAGAAATACTGAGGAAAATTCAGATGTCTTAATCTTCTTTGTAAATTTTTTAAAAGGGGCCAAAACTGGACAAAATAACTACTTGTCATAAGTCACTGCAAAAATCTCTTTTACAAGGTTTTTCCCATTGCACAACACTTGTAAAACATTACAAATGTATATATTTGCTAAATTCTTCTAAATTCTACACATTCACATCTAAATTCTTCTCTTTTTTGTATCTGGTAGTTAGTAAAGTTAGTAAATCATCTTATTTTCATCTTCACTAAACATTTGCTCAATTATGTTAAGAACATAACTTTGTTATATCACCTTTTATTGAGGATATGTCCTGCTGTATCTTTCTACTTGCAATTTTTCAGTACTGTATGTAAAGTTATCCTGGTTTTAAATACTTAAAAAGGGCCAGTTTTTATTTTTTTTTCCTTCTGACATTTATCTTATACGTTTATTCTGATAAAAAAATACTTTTAAATTAAATGATCCTGAAAATAAGACATGTATACTGTATTAAACACAGACATGCATTGAGATAGGCTATAGCCAGATTCTCTAGTGGGGCACTGCTGACGTAAGAGCCCCAGCAGGCAATAGGATATCAAAAAGAAATAAAAAAGACACTGGGCAAGACATCAGAAACTGATGCTTATTTGAAATTCGAAATGACATCATATGTTAAATGTCAAACAGATCTTTAGTAGCCTAGTCTATTTGACATCTCCAAAAGCCATAAAAATGACATCTAGTAGCCGATATAAATTTGATATCAGCATAAGACATCAATATGATCGCCCAATTTGGACTGACTTCATGTCTATATGACATCAGAAACTGACATCAATTTGATGTACTGATATAAAAATCTGATTGACATCATTTCACAAGTGCTGAAACTAATTTTCAGTAATAAAAATATTGGTTAATAACATTTTGTTTTCACAGTTAATATCACATTACATTGCTTTAACTACCATTTGTGTACACTTACCTGACACAGCCTTAAGTGATTTCCATGTACTATAAAGATTATTCCATGGGAGAAAATAATTAATGTTCAGTGGGAACCAGTTCAAAAATTTATACCATTTGTAAAGATACAAATTATGGGTACAAAAGTTTGAATATTAGAAGCCCTTTTTCTGATCTTTTATCTTTATTTATTCAATCTTTGGCTTGGTTGCAAACACGAAAGTATACATTTGTTTACAAAACAACATATTTCTTGTAAATTTTTGCTGTCACACAGCATTTTAGTTACAGTTTTAAACATAATTGTTTTGTCTGTACCAAAACTTAATTATTTTTGTCAAAGCAACATCACAGAGACTAGAGGCCAAGTTAGTAGGTTCAGCATCTAATCAAAGGTTGTCACCTCTGCCTAGGTTTGACCCTACTCGTGTGAAAAAGCTGAGGGCCTGTCCTAATATGACCCTGGCTGGTGTACAGGATGATATTACATTTGTAATATTCCTAAAAATGATATAATTTTATAGAATACTGATGTTAATTCGATCTCAAATGATATGATGATACTCCACTTGAAATGTTTTAACAAAGTGACATCATATTAATATCATCAAGATGTCAGAAACAATGCCCGAGTAGAATATCAGGTCACATCATATTATTCGAACATCATATTTTCATCATTTGACATGACTACAAAAAGTCATGTTGGGATGGTGTCAATTTTATGTCATTGAATAGGATAATACAATCACATTAGGTCTGGTTATCATTTTGTCATCTAGTTGATATTGTAGGTATGTTATTGACATAAAGTCATGTCATGTCACATAAACTGGATGTCAGATTTGTGTCAGATGACGTGACCACCTTAAATCATGTCCGAGTGATAGTTACTTGATGTCATATACTAACATGACCAAAACATGATGTCAAGAATTGGACCTGTGCCTGCTGGGGCACCTGTTTACTGGTGAATTTGCCGAAGTGAGAAGTGTGTGCTGTTTCCTTGACAGGCCTGTAATAAAAGTCATTTTATAAAGTGTGTGGTTTGTTTTGGGAGGTCTAACTGTGGGTAATGTATATAAATACTTTAGTTGAGTTGATTACAAGAAAAAAAAGATATAGTAATTTTTGGAGGATAGTAACCCTTTAAGTATCATTAGGTGATTTTTAATTAGGGATTTTTGCACTTTGGGTTTTTTTATTGAGTTTTTTTTTCTACTGGGAGTTTTTCCATTTAATTGATACAAAATTGCTTGTTATGAATTATCCGCGTACAAAATATCAATGTCCCGGACAAGCCATGCTCCCCTTTCAGAAAATCCTGTATCTGCCTCTGCGTGGGTGATACCGCCTGTAGTGTTACAGGGGTATTACCTGATTAAAACTGAAATTACTTGATTTTCATCCACTTTATCCCCAAAACGGACCTTTTCACATCTTATTTTGTCAAAATGACAAAGAGGGGTTGTGGACTACGATTCCTCTGCCTGTAATATAATATATAGATAATCAAGTTTACATTAATGTTATGCAGGCTATTCTTTGTTCTACACAAAGGCAACCGAACAGAAGTTTCAGTGAAGTGTTAGGCCAAACGTATTTATATAAATCTTTCGTGTGTAAAACCTGACCATTTTACACTTGTCAACACAATGATCATATTGTGTAAAATATATTTATTTTGTCGCATTAAACAAAAAGTGGACACTTTCTAAATTGAGATCGAGTCACAAAAAAAACTGTGACCAAACATCTAATACTATTATTTAAAGATATATATACAAGGAAATTGGATTTGTGACTTAAGTTTAACTGTGATAGACGGACCAGAGGTCACAATTATTACTGTCGAAAAAACTAGGTTTACAAACCACATTGCACAAAAATTATTTACGTGAGCTTGGCCTTAAATACCTAGGCATAAAAGATTCCTGAAAGAATTGGTTGACTATGAAAACTTGTTCTATCACTGATAGTTCTACATTTGATCAATATACTAGCTGAATGCTATAAATTATACCAGAGATTTATTTGTTCAGGGATTGGGGCGCCGATTATCTGAATTTTGTCAAGTGGTTTATTACACTCTTTGAAAGGCACATGACATTAAGTAATTCCCGTAAAAGGTAAGTTACGTTTCGGGGGGATGCGTTTGTTTATTAGGGTTTAGCAGTATTTCCAAATAGGTTTGATACAGTCTCTTTGGTGTACTAAAAGTAGCATGCATGCCTTGTAAATATATGCCTCTGGTATTAATATGACACAATATAGCGAATTAGTGACAATTGACCAAAATGTGGTGTAGGGTACATGTTTATCTGCATATGGGGCTGTGGTATATTTATCTGTGTTACGTACAGCATGTAGTTTTTAAATAAAACAGATAGAGGTAAGTGGATGTAAGGAAGTCACCATGTACGTATAAAACGTAACACGTAATTAACCCCCCAAAACTCTTTAAAAAAAACACCTGGGGCCGTATTCACGAAAGGTCTTAGCCAAGTCTTTGGCTTAAGTTGGCTATATTTTTATACAAAAGTTAAGCCTAAGACTTGGCTAAGACCTTTCGTGAATACGGCCCCAGATACACATCGACTGCTGACGTAAATAATTTGCGTTTACATTTTGATAACCAAAACATAACACTAAAATTACCTCTCTATTTGGTGTTACGTTTGTGGGAGTGAAAAACGTTGTGAGCATTCTATCACACCATTTTTGCAACACTGTGACTATACTTTATATATATTTTGCTGGAGTGTTTGGGCAAAAGCGTGTTGTGTACATGTTCTGTGCATATTGCAAATGGAGAAATTTGGCACCACGTTTGATGGGCTTGCAACAATAATTTACGTAAGCGATACTGCTCAGCCAGTGAAGTTCGTCACCCTAGTGAAGTGTGTCACCTGTATTTTATGACAATATTGAAAGAATTTTTACTGTGAATTGTCGGCATACATGTAAACCTTGCTGCTGAAAGCACCTATTCTGTTTATCTAAACAGGAAAATTGCCTGTCCTTCAGCGTTTTTACTTCAGGTGACGAAATTCACTGGCTGAGCAGTACCGTTTCGTTTGAACTGGATACATTTGATATTTTATTGTTTGACCAAAATGTGCCATACATATTTATCTTTTTAGTTGGCTGTCTCACATACAAGTAGGAACTTCACCTGTCCTTGCCCGTGTCCGTTTTTTCAATCAGTGTCCGTGACCTTGTCAGTGACAGTGACTACACCTATCCTTATTTCTGTACGTGTTTTTCATTTAAGATTATTCTGTTGAGGACACGGATGGGGAGGGGAACTTAATTTTCATGTAATCCTCAAGCACTGTAGAAGTTCTGCTCCCGTCATCCGTGTCCGTGAAAGAACGATCAGAAACCATCCCATCCGTGCACTGACACGGGTATTAACTTTCAAGGGTTCGGGTAAGGACAGGTGTAGTTTGCTGTGATACTTTGATTGGTTTTATTCTTTTCATGGGCACGGATACGGACACGGGTACGGATGAACAAGGACAGGTGAAGTTCCTACTTAATGTGTATTTTTAACAAAATAGACAGGTTAGTACAGCTTACAAAGCTTTCACTTTGGTTATAAAAATATTACGCAGTGGACCCTAAAATCACCTTATTTGCATCTACTGTACTGCTGATGAAAATATGTTTATGTTTGTGCTCACTATAAAGCCAGAATTCACGTCAGATACTGTTTATTGTTTTGTTTCAGATGCTGGTTATTGATGACACAGGAAACTGAAATGGATACATCTTGGTTTGTAATTAGCGGCAGATAAACTACATAAAACAACATAACTCGCGTAACATCATTTCAAACTAAACAGACATTTTACTGAAAATCTACTGAAAAAAGTGTGCATCTTCTGTAAAAGAATAAAAAATAATGGATATATTTAAAGCTGCAAAAACTAATAATGTAACTGTTGTAAAGGAGTGTCTTTCAGAAGGAATCAGTATAAACTGTACAGATGATGATGGTCGCACACCTTTGTTTCTAGCCTGTTGGTACAACAGTGTGAGTGCAGTAGTGGATGTTGTGAGTGTTTTACTCCAACATGGAGCTGATATCAATTTACAGTGTACTGGTGGTTACAGTCCATTATATGTATCAGCAGAGAAAGGACATGTGGATGTTGTGAGTGTTTTACTCCAACATGGAGCTGATGTCAATTCACAGTGTACTGATGGTGCCAGTGCATTATATATATCAGCACAGGAAGGACATGTGGATGTTGTGAGTGTTTTACTCCAACATGGAGCTGATGTCAATTCACAGCGTACTGATGGTGCCAGTGCATTACATGTATCAGCATACAAAGGACATGTGGATGTTGTGAGTGTTTTACTCCAACATGGAGCTGATGTCAATTCACAGCGTACTGATGGTGCCAGTGCATTACATGTATCAGCATACAAAGGACATGTGGATGTTGTGAGTGTTTTACTCCAACATGGAGCTGATGTCAATTCACAGCGTACTGATGGTGCCAGTGCATTACATGTATCAGCATACAAAGGACATGTGGATGTTGTGAGTGTTTTACTCCAACATGGAGCTGATGTCAATTCACAGCGTACTAGTGGTGCCAGTGCATTACATGTATCAGCACAGGAAGGACATGTGGATGTTGTGAGTGTTTTACTCCAACATGGAGCTGATATCAATTTACAGTGTACTGGTGGTTACAGTCCATTATATGTATCAGCAGAGAAAGGACATGTGGATGTTGTGAGTGTTTTACTCCAACATGGAGCTGATGTCAATTCACAGCGTACTGATGGTGCCAGTGCATTACATGTATCAGCATACAAAGGACATGTGGATGTTGTGAGTGTTTTACTCCAACATGGAGCTGATGTCAATTCACAGCGTACTGATGGTGCCAGTCCATTACATATATCAGCACAGAATGGACATGTGGATGTTGTCAGTGTTTTACTCCAACATGGAGCTGATGTCAATTCACAGTGTACTGATGGTGCCAGTCCATTACATATATCAGCACAGGAAGGACATGTGGATATTGTGAGTGTTTTACTCCAACATGGAGCTGATGTCAATTCACAGTGTACTGATGGTTCCAGTCCATTATATGTATCTGCACAGAATGGACATATGGATGTTGTGAGTGTTTTACTCCAACATGGAGCTGATGTCAATTCACAGCGTACTGGTGGTTACAGTCCATTACATATATCAGCACAGAATGGACATGTGGATGTTGTGAGTGTTTTACTCCAACATGGAGCTGATGTCAATATATCTAGGAACAATGGAAACACACCTCTGTACTCTGCAGGTTTGTGGGAACAAATTACTACTATATAATAACTAATTTACCATTTTAATTGTGTGTTGTTTAAAACGTATAGTCACTGATAAATTTATATATGGAACTATTCGTTTCCATTTCGTGTGCTTTAAATTAATTTTTTTTCAAACAGTTATGATATTTACTATTTTCTGTGGTGTACTTTGATCAAATTAATTAATTTTTTTTTTGTATTGCAATTGCAAGAATGTATTTTTAAATACATCACCTCACAATATAAAACAGATGTAAATTTTTACTTTTTGTAGTGTCTCACTTTGAGTGGGATATCTTGTTGCCTGTGCCACATACTAAATATGTTTAATTTTTTATGGAATTTTAATTTTTGTTTTTAAGCCTTAACTTTCTCATTTTCCAACAGATTTTTTAAATTCTCGTTAACACTGCCCTACTGAAACCAACTGTATGTACTTTATCGAACAACACTCAATATTGTGGCATAAACAGGTTTTAGGCATGTAACATATTTTTTCTATGATGTCTGTTTTGTTTGAATGAGATTATTTTGCAATATTAGGCTTTAGTAATACAAATATTTCAGGACAGAATGGAGGAACAATACAATTTATTCTGTTTTCTGGACCTACATAAACAGTCCGTGCATTTGGGAGTGCTAAAAACACTTTTTGGCTGATTTTTTATTATTCCCACATTATGCACCCCCATAAACGGCATGAATTTATCAGCCTTTGTAACCAGTTCTGTCCTATCAATCATAACATTGGGAATGGGGAACTACAAAATGTATCTGTTTATTTGATCCTCTTTTAACAAAATACATAGAGAATCTGCTTACCCAAAGCAGCCATCCTTTACAAATAAAACTGCAACGTAATGTACAGTTTTCTAAACATAATTTGCATGATGCACATTTATAGCTGGTGTTCACTCATGTCTCTTACTTGTGATGTAATTTTTTTGTGTTTGTTACTGATTTACGAAACCAACTTTTAACATAATTTTTTCCAAACTATAGCACCCACAGATGTGTAGTATACATCATTGGAAAATTAATTTTATTATCGTTTTGTTTATTAAAATTTCTCTAAAACTAAAGGAAAAATAAAAAATCTGAATGACGTTTTTATATTCACAGATTTCTGTTAATATAGATACATGTATTTACTGCTGTTTTTACAAAAACAAGTGCAACTTTTTAGATTAAATCTAAAAGTCTATGAAACTTGTACATGTGCTACCTATATAATTATACCAAACATACATTGACAGCACATCTGCTGATATTTGCTTTATTTTTTGTGGCATCTAAGATCGCTCCAGGAATGAAAGAGAAATAACAATTTAAACATTTCAGTGTAGATCTTTTCGTTATAGAAAGATTTTATGTATCACTTTCACAGCAATTTTCTACAAATATTTAAAATATATTTATCATAAATATACACTTTTATTATCTACCACATGCTGTATTTGTTCAAATGAGGGGAACATGTACTAGCCTTTTTGACATTTACCTGTACAACTTACTTTGCATAATTAACATTCAAAAGTCCTTATCATATGTCATTTTTATCATTATTTGTGACACAGTATAACCTACAAGCTTCTGCTTGTTTTTGATGTATTAAAATCCATGCAGAAATGGCAGAGAAATCTCAAGTTAATAATTTTTTATACTAATCAATTGATGGCCCTTTGTGTATGATAGCCCTCTTTTGCATAACTTCTTTTCAAATACAAACTCATGTCATGATAGCATGTTAGATTCAGTGAGGACGTCCACTGATATGAACCTATCTATTAAAAATCCCACATGTAATCTTTGGTCTTGAACCCACTGGCAGTAGGATTTATGAAGGTTGGTTGATTTTAGCTAGCTTCATCAAATTCGCACAAAAGCTATATGACTAGAAAGGCTAGCCTGATAGTAATTTTGGCGTAGTTCAAAAAACAAAATGTCCACCATATCACATGTTTAATGTCAAACAGGGTTATTCTATTAAAAAGGCCTTATATCTCCCCAAATATTGCTCCTAGAGGTTCGAAATGTGAAAGCAACTCATAGGAAGGCATGGTCTGGGAATCTTTTCCAGGTGTTGAATTTGACCTTTGACCCCTGCTTCAAGGTTAACAGAGGTCATCACACTAAAATGTCCTTTTCTGGCTTCAGAATATAAAGACTGGCCATCAAAAATCCTTCAAATGTTTTGCCTGAGATTAATTTGGGCCTTATTTTGAAAAACAAAATGGCCACCATAGCTAATTATTTAAAAATCATTAAGATGCTTGAAATATTGCAGCTAGGTTCATTAAATATGCACAGAATATATGTGGCTAGGAAAGTTAGCCTCATATTAGTTTAGCCTAGTTTCAAAAACAAAATGGCCGTCATATCACATGTTAAATGGGATTATCCTATTAAAAAGGTCTTATATCTCCCTTATCATTGCTACTTGGGGTTCCAAATGAGAAAACAACTCATACAAAGTGAAGGCCTGAGACTATTTTACAATTGCTGACTTTTACCTTTGACCCCTTCTTCAATGTCAAGTGGGGTAATCTTACTACAAATGCATTATGTCTCCTTTAGTTCTCCATTATTATTGATTCTAAGGCTTGAGATAACCGCTGCGGCAGTGGCCTTGTTAGTCGAATCTTTGATTCAAGTTATGTTCTGGGTTGTGGCCACGATTTTAAATCGGCCATTTAAGCCCTTAAATATACAATGCTGCCTAATATTTGTTCACATATCTGTACACTAAGGTGTATAGTATACACTGCCATTTTTAAAAATTTTTAATGCTTTTATTCAGTTATATTTTATAAAGTAAAAAGCTTGTCTAGCACTACGTCTGGCTTTTTGTAAGGTCCCGTATGTCCTAGAAACTATTGTGTTTGCTATTGTGATGGTCTACTCAAACGAGTCTTTTTTAACGGTTTCATTTGCTGGTTTCTAGACGTGAAAGCCCAATTAAAGTATATAAATTTATTCGTCTGCTAGTTTATCACGCAGTCACTCTTAATGTAAAATCGTTGTCTGCACATCTACCTGACTCCATTCATTGAAGCTTGACAATTAGTTTAAAAAGTATTTATGAACCAATCACATCGCTTGACAGATATTTGTGTCCCAGTCTTCTAATTTGTCAAACAAATAAACTGCAAAGAAATTGATGAATGAAGTGATGTCACGGTAGTACTAGATGTTGTAGAAATAACACACCACTAGCATGGGGTTATGCAGGGTTTTACAACGAATAGCCATATTAGTAACACAAAGGTGAAGCATGACATTTCATTTTTAATATTTATTCCTTGTCTTCCTACTGGTTTTATGGAGATTTGTAGAGCAAACTCTTTGTAATTTGACTTTTAAAAAGTGAAGTGGGATTATCGCCCACATGTGAAAAACTGGCCGTGATGTTATGCTCTCTTTTACAACGACAATTGACCAATCAGAATCGCAGACACCAGCAGATGCGCAGACAACGTTTTTACACTAACAGTGATTGCGTGACACTCGGAAGTCATGTCTTCTCACTTCAAAGTCAAATTTCAAACTGCGCATCTACAGACCCTTTATATTTGTAAACCTTTCACATCATGTGACAATTACCCATTTCGCTACACAATCTGAAAACAACTTTTCTGGAAGCGGTTTGCAAATGCGGGTGATAATACCGAGTTTACAGATTTCAACACCCACTGCTGTCCTAAGATTCGACTCTGTGGTTGGCAGAAAGCCAGCCACTGCACCCTTGTTGTTTGTGTTACTGTTTTACAAAAGGAACACAGAAGGCTGTTTTTAATTTTTACATGAAAACTAAATTTATTTGTTTGATTTGTACATTACTAAAACCACTTGGGTTATATTCTTCTACACGTTTTGAATGTGCTTGAAATACTAGTATTCTTGACCTCATTGGATCATCAGTTATTTCAAGTTCTTAACTCCACTATAGATAGAGTCAATACAGCTCATCTAGGGTTTGCTTATTTTTATAAATTTAAAAAAATTATTGTGGTAAAATATCAGACTGGAAATGGTGAATAAATATATCTGATGTCTTTGTACACATGATAGCCAAGAGCTGGCTCCACAAAGGATTTAACCCAGAGTTACACTTAAAGTTAAGACTTCTGTCTTAGATTTTGGCAAGTAAGTATCAGACTTAAACTGGAACATATTCACCATATACATTTTTCTCCAATTTAATATTTTGAAAGTAGATAATATTAAGCTTAAAACATTTTGCAACACCTTTTGAAAGCTTTTAGGTGGTGATTATGATTTCCTTTGCAAAATGTTGTGATTTTTCTGATCAATTTAAGTATCACAAATAAGTGGAGAAATGTCCCTTGCATATAAAGAAAAGATTTGGATGGAATTTTAAAAAGTTTTATGCATACTATGTCAAGTCCAGTATCAACAGTGACGAAATTATTCGATCTCCTGACAGTCTGACTAAACAAATTTATCTATTTCCATAATAGATCCTTGTAAAGTGGATAATAACATTCTAACTGTAATATTTTCATCTAGATTTTCCCATTCAAAAGGAAAATAAAATCATACTGCTGAAAAAATTTGTCTCCCTGGATGAAAGTCAGGGATACTTATGTTTTAGCACAGTCACACTGCCACTGCTGCAGGGATTTCCTTTGGTATGCAATAGTTAAGAACAACACATCAAAGATGCCCGTACCCCACAGCCTGGGGAAATAGTTTTCAGCACCATGAGTTGTAGAAGTAGTAAAACAGCACAAAGATCAGGATACTCGGGACATAAAGGTCCAAATAATGTTTAAGTAGAGAAAATAACATCTAAGAGAAAGAAAATGTGTGTAAGTATAAAGTATTAAAACAAGACAGGTCAATAGCAAGATGACAGCATTAATTCAGTAAACTAAAAATTCAGTAAATTAAAAATTAAACTAAAACAAACCACTTTACTGTTTCAGAGATATTGTCCGGACAAAATTTTAAAGGTCCAGGTTACGACCGCAAGATTAAAGGTCATATCAAGGTCACACCATAATGTTGCATACCTATAACCAGCAACCAATGTCTCTACAAATTGTTAACTTGCTACACCCGACATTTTCCGAGATATAACCATGTCAAGACATCATAGGTCAAGGCCATTACAGCAAGGTCAAAGGTCAAACCAATGTCACACAATAACCTTGCAAACTTACAACCCTTAACCAATGTCTCTACTGAGTATCAACTTCCTACACCTTACAGTTTCTGAGATATAGCCCGGACAAGATTTTATAGGTCAAGGTCACTACAGCAAGGTCAGAGGTCAAATCAAGGTCACACAATGACTCTGCACACCTTCATTCCCTAAGTAATGTCCCTATCAAGTATCAACTTCCTACATTTTACGCTTTCTTAGATATAGTCCAGACAAGATTTTATAGGTCAAGGTCACTTCGGCAAGGTCAAGGGTCAAATCAAGGTCACACCATGACGTTGCACACCTGTACCCCCTAACCAATGTCCCTACCAACTATAAACTTCCTACACCTTACGTTTTCAGAATTATAGCCCGGACAAGATCTTAAAGGTCAAGGTCACTACGGCAAGGTCAAATCAATTTTACACTATGACGATGCACATCTACATCCTCTAACCAATGTCCCTACCAAGTATCAACTTTCTTTCTGAGATACAGCAGGTATTTCATAAGCAGTAAGTTCAAAAATACTTTATGTGGCAATTTCAAATTTGGTTTATGGGTGTATGTGTATATGGGTAATATCTCACTGCTTATAGTTTGGCAGTGGCATTCTACTAGAAGACCACAGGCATTCTCCTTAAGGTCAAATTTGGAGTATTTTACTTTTGGCCTTTGTTATGTAATGCCATAAATATATTACGTAGACCTTTCAATTTGGCATGTGGGTATATATGGGTAAAGCCTCAAGGGCTGTATTCACATAAGGGATCAGGCTCAAGTTGAGCTACAAAATGGACCAGGATGATGTTAGTATTCACAAAGAAGTTGAGCTGATTTTTTTTCAACTTTCAGCTTAACTTTGATCCATCCATATTGGAAACTTTAGAAATTAGAATTAACTGAAACATTAAACATGTGAAAAATAAAGCATTGTTAAATAATACTCAAGTCTTTATATAGTTATTTAATAACTTTGTAATACTTGCATGGTTCCTGTTTTAAGTTTGCTCATATAGATCTATAAAATGGGTTACATTTTGTTGGTTTCTTCTGGGTCAAAAGTGGTTAACTTATGCATTGCTATGTGAGATTTTTTCCAACTTTTTGGCTCAGAGCCAAAGATCAGCTGCACCATTGTCCTTCATCCTAATCTGATTTTGAGCTGATTTTTCACTCGGCTGGATCCTTATTAGTGATTATAGGCCCAGAGGCCCTTGTTTTAGAGTGTCAGCCTTTCACTAGAAGATCGGTGATGGCCTTTTGGCAGAAATAAAAAAATGTCTTTGATCTTGAAAGTCTTCAGAGATAGTCACTTTGATAGAGACCCTTTAGAGATAGACCCTGTCAGTACTAAAGAATCTAGGTACTGTGGCTGTGAAAAATTTTAATTTTTCCGGATTTTGGTTGTCATTTTGAATTTTTTAAGTAACTGAAAACGTCCTTTATGTTAAAACTGTTACAAATAGAGTGATTTTGTATATGGGCAAGTCCTTGAAGCTGATCAGGAATGGGAAATGGACAACATTCTCAGATGTAATGTAACTCACAGTTTGCTAGTAGAAGTTACTGGTTATATGTAGAATATCTATGTTAGAAGGAGCAAACTATTTTATTAAATTGTGATTTCTTATAATGTCTATAATGGCCAGGTCGGAGATGTTATGTGAAACCAGCTCCAGGTAGCTCTGCAATCCCTATGAACTAAGCCTCTGGGGCGGATTTCATGCAAGGTCTCAGACTTAGCCCAGTCTCAGCCTGAGCCACTGGCTCAAATCTGAGCCTTCAGCTAAGTTTTTTGTCTCAAATGGTTTTCACAGAAGGGGTCTCAGTTGAGACCAAGTTTATCAAATAACCACAGTGGTTTTCTGTGTCATGTGACCATTTTTTGTAGTGAAAATATTCTACTGAATGAACAGATGACATATATGTTCCTTGTTTAACAGATAATATCTCTGGTCAAATACCATTTTGTAATGGGCAACCTTGTAAAGATGTAAATACACCCAAAGGCTACTTCAGGGGGTTGTTTTATATACCTGTACCCTATTTTCAGCCATTTTAAATTTTGAAGTGAAGAAAGAATTATGGCGGCCATATTTGAGCCTTTGTTTACAAAACTTAAGCCCACTTTGTACCAGTCTCAACATTTGAGCTAGTGGCCAAAACTGAGACTGAGACCTTTTGTGAAATCCATTCAGGCTGAGCCCGTGAGCTCAAGTAAAATTTGTTAATAATTTGAGACAAAAGTCTCAAGTTTGAGCACGAGACCGGGCTAAGACCTTTCGTGAAGTCCACCTCTGATCTTTATAAATTTATTTTATTGACTTTGTCTCATTTTCTTGAGTTTTAAAAGCCATTATTTAGAATATTTATTTATGGTTGATTTTGTAGATTTTATTATTTTTGAAAATCCCACATATCTAGAAATTAATAATTGAGTGATTTCAGGCTTGTTTGTTATCATAAATGATACAGTGCCAGGAATCATTACTATTCACAGTCCTTAAGCTTTTAGTCAGTCAAGTCAGGGGCAAATAAAGTGATATGCAGTCAAAGTGAATTTGTGAGCCTAACAGTTACCCAAGTAGGATTAAAGTTGTGCACAGGTCAAAACATGAAGTATCAGATGATAATCTGAACATTTCCAACATCAAAAACTTGGCCAAGCCCACCCCCCCCCCCCCCCCTTCATAGTTAAGAAATAAAATACCATAAGTTTGTGTATGACAGGTCAAATTATTCAGATAAAGAAAAGTAAAGAATATCCACAAAGATTAAAAATATTTATTCAACTCCAATATTTCCTTTTGGTCCATGTACATTAATTCAGATATAATACTATAAAAGTGACTGTAATCTGAATAAGGTGATACAGCAATTCAACATTAATGATTCAGCAAAGCATATTTTTCAAAAAGACACAAGTGCCTCAACAAATGATCCTTTCCACATTACCACAAAGTTTGTTATTGTATCCACCGGATAGCATCCGGTGGATACTATGGATTTGACTTCATTACGCCGCCGCCGCCGCGGTGTGTAGAGAGATTTGACCGTTACCGCTCTAACTAAAAAAATATTATAGCTAGCCTTCTCAAATTTGCAGGATATATTCATAACCATAATATCTTGCCTGGGAATATTTTTGGCCTCATTTTGAAAAACAAGATGGCTGCCACGGGCGTTTTTCGACTTTAAATAAGGACTTTTGGTGGCCCTCTAGAGCAAAGGCTATTATAGGTAGAGATCTCAATTTCGCAGGATATGTTCCTCATAATAAAATCTTGACTGGGAATATTTTTGGCCTCATTTTGAAAAACAAGATGGCCGCCACAGGCGTTTCTTTGCAGTCATGAAAAGTGCTTATATCTCCCTTATTATTGGTCCTAGAGGTTTGGGATGGTAAACCAACCTATAGGAAATCAGGGCCTGGGAATCTTTTGGTGTGGTCAGATTTGACCTTGGACCCCACCTTCAAGGTCAAACGAGTATAGCCAAACTTAAAAGCGCTTATAACTCGCTTATTATTGGTCCTAGAGGTTTGGTATGGTAAACCAACATATAGGAAATCATGTACTGGGAATCTTTTGGTGTGGTTGGATTTGACCTTGGACCCCTTCTTCAAGGTCAAACGAGCATAGCCAAAATTAAAAGTGCTTATAACTCGCTTATTATTGGTCCTAGAGGTTTGGTATGGTAAACCAACATATAGCAAATCATGTGCTGGGAATCTTTTGGTGTGGTCGGATTTGACCTTGGACCCCTCCTTCAAGGTCAAACGAGCATAGCCAAACTTAAAAGTGCTTATAACTCGCTTATTATTGGTCCTAGAGGTTTGGGATGGTAAACCAACCTATAGGAAATCATGGGCTGGGAATCTTTTGGTGTGTTCGGATTTGACCTTGGACCCCTCCTTCAAGGTCAAACGAGGATAGCCAAACTTAAAAGTGCTTATAACTCGCTTATTATTGGTCCTAGAGGTTTGGGATGGTAAACCAACCTATAGGAAATCATCGGCTGGGAATCTTTTGGTGTGGTCAGATTTGACCTTGGACCCCTCCTTCAAGGTCAAACGAGCATAGCCAAACTTAAAAGTGCTTATAACTCGCTTATTATTGGTCCTAGAGGTTTGGGATGGTAAACCAACCTATAGGAAATCATGGGCTGGGAATCTTTTGGTGTGGTTGGATTTGACCTTGGACCCCTCCTTCAAGGTCAAACGAGGATAGCCAAACTTAAAAGTGCTTATAAGTCGCTTATTATTGGTCCTAGAGGTTTGGGATGGTAAACCAACCTATAGGAAATCATGGGCTGGTAATCTTTTGGTGTGGTCGGATTTGACCTTGGACCCCCCTTCAAGGTCAAACGAGGATAGCCAAACTTAAAAGTGCTTAAAACTTGCTTATTATTGGTCCTAGAGGTTTAGGATGGTAAACTAACCTATAGGAAATCATGGGCTAGGAATCTTTTGGTGTGTTCGGATTTGACCTTGGACCCCTCCTTTAAGGTCAAATGAGGATAGCCAAACTTAAAAGTGCTTATAACTCACTTATTATTGGTCCTACAGGTTTGGGATGGGAAACCAACCTATAGGAAATCATGTGCTGGCAATCTTTTGGTGTGGTCGGATTTGACCTTTGGCCCCTCCTTCAAGGTCAAACGAGCATAGCCAAACTTAAAAGTGCTTATAACTCGCTTATTATTGGTCCTAGAGGTTTAAGATGGTAATCCAAACTATAGGAAATCATGGGCTGGGAATCTTTTGGTGTGTTCGGATTTGACCTTGGACCCCACCTTCAAGGTCAAACGAGGATAGCCAAACTTAAAAGTGCTTATAACTCACTTATTATTGGTCCTAGAGGTTTGGGATGGTAAACCAACATATAGGAAATCATGTACTGGGAATCTTTTGGTGTGGTCGGATATGACCTTGGACCCCTCCTTCAAGGTCAAATGAGGATAATCAAACTTAGAAGTGCTTATAACTCGCTCATTATTGATCCTACAGGTTTGGGATGGTAAACAAACCTACACAAAAACATGGACAAGGAATCTATTGCTGTGGTCGGATTTGACCTTGGAACCTCCATCGAGGTCAAACGAGGATTGCCAAACTTAAAAGTGCTTATAACCCGCTTTTTATTGGCCCTAGAGGTTTGGTATGGTAAACCAACATATAGGAAATCATGTGCTGGGAATCTTTTGGTGTGGTTGGATTTGACCTTTGGCCCCTCTTTCTAGGTCAAATGAGGATTGCCAAAATGAACAGTGTTTGTATCTTGCTTATTCATATTCCTAGAGGTTTGCAGTGTCACACTAACCTATAGGAAATCATGGAAATCTTTTGATATGGTCAGATTTCACCTTGGGCTTCTCCTTCAAGGTTAAGCGATATCAGAATGGCTTTGGTGAGTTTTCTTTGTGGTAGATACAATTTGCATCGGCTCTCCAATGCGCTAGGTCTAGTTTCTGTATATAATTATTTCAAATAAAAACAATTTGACCCTATGATCAGAACATATTTATAGTTATTTTGAGGAAAACACTTCAATATGATTAAAATTTGCCATCTTGAATTATCATTACAAAAATGCAGGATAATGTTAGAAAAGGATTATTATTAGTCGAATCTTTGATTCGAGTTATGTACTGGGTTGTGGCCACGAGTCTAACAGTTTCGTCTGCCGGTTTGTAGACATGAAAGCAAAATTAAAGTTTATATATTTATTCGTCTGCTGGTGTATCGCGCAAACACTGTTAATGTAAAATCGTTGTCTGCACATCAACGTAACTTCACATGACTTTAAAAAGTATTTGTTATGAACCAATCACATTGCTTGATATTTATGTTTAAAATAGGTAGCCACAGCCTTAGTACTCATTTGTCAAACAAATAAACTGCAAACAAATTAATGAATGAAGTGACGTCACATGTGTCGTTTACCCAATCAGAATCGTGGACACATCTGGCAGCACAACTCAGTACCACTCGAAGGTGCTTTGGGTTTCCATTTCCTAGAAGTTTTCATGTGATTGCATTTTTTCTGTTCTTGATTCTGATTGGCTAAACGACGAAATACTTCATCGGTAAAATACAGCATAACCTGTGTTTCCCTATTATTGCTCATTATGGCTGTGGTATGGTAGTTTTCGTCTTAAACCAGCCTTGTAGAATATTGTCAGGAAACCCCCTAAAGAACTGCCGTGACTGTGCATATTTGCTCATTAATATTAATGAGGCAAGTCCGTGAACAGGAAATATGCTGGTAGTTTTCATCTTAAACCAGCCTTGTAAAATATTGTCAGGAAAACCCCTAAAGAACTGCCGTGACTGTGCATATTTGCTCATTAATATTAATGAGGCAAGTCCGTGGACAGGAAATATGCTGGTGGTTTTAATCTTAAACCAGCCGTGTAAAACTGCGCATTTACAGACTACAAATACCCATCTCGCTACACAAATCTGAAAGCAACTCTGGAAGCGGTTTGCAAATGCGGGCGATAATACTGAGTTTACAGATTTCAACACCCAGTGCTGTCCTAAGATTCGACTCTGGTAGAAAGCCAGCCACTGCACCCTTGTTTGACAGATGTTCCGTGGTCTAGTGGGTTAGCAAATTTGGCATCAACTCCTACAAACAACTATGATGTGGGTCTGTCCGAAAAATACTTGGGGCATTTGAACAGGAGCTCCATTTTTGACTTCATTAGATTTTACTGTGTATATGAATTTTGATGCCATATTCATATAGATATGTGAACAACAATAAATATCATAATAAATATTACCACAGAGGCTGTCCAGAATTATTTGGAATAAAGGATTCTAGATAATTTACATTTCAGTTCACACAAGACTGTCCAAATAATGAGCTAATAGTATAACTGAAAAAAAAATATCAACAAATTCCAGATTGGCTTCAAAATGTAAACCAAATAAAATTATTCACACCTTTCATTAAATTCACCTTCCAAAACCCTTCAATGTTATGACTTTTATTATTTTGTTGTGAAACAAAATGTTTCATAAATAAAAAAGCTTAATTTTGTGATTAAGCAGACATTGTTACACTTAATGCCTTCCACCTGACATATCACAGTAATTAAACCACAGTAAATTGCCTCGTATAAAAATAGAATTTCATTTGAAATTTCTGTCAGTAATTAAGAAGATTCCGCAGATACATCTTTCCAAAATAAGCAAGATAAAATTTAATACTAAACAGGAAAATGATTCGGGATAGTTTTTCTGTATGAATGGTCAGACTTATTATTTTGTGTTTATTTTCAAAAAATCAGTTGTTTTGTGTCACCAGCAATCATGCTGAGTGGCATATAGGGATTGCTTTGTCATCCAATTTTGTGGCGTCGTCATTGTCCGGCGTCGTCTGTAGTGGTCACACTTTGCATTCCGGACAGTATCTCAAAAATGGCTTGTCAGATTTAATTCAAATTTAACATGTGGATGTAACTGGTCCTGGGGGTGTGTTGTATAGTTTTGTGACCTTAAACTCCCACTAGTAAAATACTTAAACTCAATTTAAGTTTTTTCGTTTCCGGAGAATATCTCAAAAATGGCTTGATGGATTCAATTCAAAATTGACAGAAATTTCATTCAACTTTTGCAATTATATATAACTGGCCATAGGTAAGTGCCACACAATAAGGATACCTTAAACTCCCATTAATAACAGAATTATTTCACTTTAAGTTTACTAACTTTTGAACAATATTTCAAATATTGTGCAATTCTAGGCGTTTCAGTTGTGGATGTAAAAAACCTTGAATGGAATTTTCAAGAAAAGATTACCTTAAACTCACTAACACACAGCAGTGCAAATAAACTTTGATTTTAAGGTTGAGCAATATTTTTGGTGTTTGGAAGATATTTTATATGCTAATTAAGACTTTTTGCATTGATATTCATCATGTTCATATAACCAAAAATGGTCTCTTTTGTAAGGTTATAGTAAGTTACTAATATTTTATAAACTGATGAGTTTAAGGTTGCATTAATTTGTGTCACTAACAGCTTTGATGGAAGACATACATGTTTTCAGAGTAGTCTTTACACTTACTTTCCAGGGAGTATCTCAAAAATGTCTTGATGAGTTAAATTCCAGTTTGGCATATTGATGAAACTTTTCCTAAAGGTGTGAACTATTTAAGGTGACCTTAAACTCACAGTAGTAAGATACTTATATTGATTTGAAGGTTTTTTGTTCCCGGACGGTATCTCAAAAATTTGTTGCTGGATTCAATTCAAATTTGTTATGTGCTTGTAACTGGTTTTCAAGGTGAGCCCTACTTTAAGGTGACCTTAAACTCTCATGTATTAAAAGGTTATATTGAGTTTACATTATTTTTCAATAGAGTATACTGTAAATAACTTGAGAAATTTCATTCAAATTTTACATGTATATGTTACTGGCCACAGGTAAGTGCATTTCAATAAGGTGACCTTATACACCCAGTAATAAAAGAATTATCTACACTTTAAGTGTGGCAGTATTTCAAACACTGCAATTCTAAGCATCTTTCAAGTTGTTGATGTAACAAACCATGAAGAAAAGCTATAGGAAAAGATTCCCTTAAACTCCCTCACATCTACAAACTAATTTTGAGCTTAAGGTTGGGATAATTTTTGGTGTTTGAAAGATATTTGATGTGCTAATTAAGACTTTAATCATTGATATTCATCACATACATCTGTCTTACACAAGAAAAAAATCTCTTTTGTAAGGTTATAGTAAATTCCTGATATTTGATAAACTTATGAGTTTAAGGTTGCATTACCTTGGTGTCACTAGCAGCTATGTTGGAGGACAAATATGGTCAGTGTCGTTGCCACACTTCATTTTCAGAGTGTATCTCAAAAATGGCATGATGGATTAACTTCAGATTTGGCATGTGCATATAATTGGTCCTCAAGATGTGCTCTATTTTAAGGTGATCTTAAACTCCCAGTAGTAACATATTTATATTGAGGTTAAGGTTTTCCTTTCCAGACAGTATCTCAAAAATGAGTTGATGAATTCAATTCAAATTTGGTATGTGGTTGTAGCTGGTTTTCAAGGTGTGCTCTATTTTAAGGTGACCATAAACTCCCACTAGTAACATACTTATATTGATTTTAAGTTTTTCAGTTTCCAGACAGTTTCTCAAAAATTTGTTGATGGATTCAATTCAGATTTGGCATGTGGTTGTAACTGGTATTGAAGGTGTGTCATATTTTAAGGTAGCCTTAAACTCCCATGTATAGAAGAATTATGTTGAGTTTAAGTATTTTTACTTTTCCATAGCGTACACTGTAGGTAACTCAAGAAATTTCATTCAAGTTTTGCATGTATATGTAACTGGCCACAGGTAAGTGTCATACATTAAGGTGACCTTAAAGGCATAAGGGATGAAATTTAAATTGGGTATGTGGATATAACTGGTACTCAAGGTGTGTCCTGTTTTAAGGTGACCTTAAACTCCCACTAGTAACATACTTAAATTGATTTTAAGTTTTTCAGTTTTCAGACTGTATCTCGAAAATTGGTGGATGGATTTAGTTCAAATTTGGCATGTATATGTAACTGGCCACAGATAAGTGTCATACATTAAGGTGACCTTAAACTCCTGGTAATAATACATTGTCAGTGCTGTTATCACACTTCCTTTCCAGACAGTAACTCCAAAATGGCATGAGGGATGAAATTCAAATTTGGCATGTGGATGTAACTGGTACTCAAGGTGTGCCCTGTTTTAAGGTGACCTTAAACTCCCACTAGTAACATATATTGATTTTAAGTTTTTCAGTTTCCAGACTGTATCTCAAAAATTGGTTGATGGCTTCAATTCAAATTTGGCATGTGGTTGTAACTGGTATTGAGGGTGTGTCCTATTTTAAGGTGGCCTTAAACTCCCATGTATAGAAGAATTATGTTTAGTTAAGTTTTTTTTTACTTTTCCATAGCATATGCTCAAGATAACTCAAGAAATTTCATTCAAGTTTTGCATGTATATGTAAGGTTACAATAAATTGCTGATATTTTAGAAACTTATGAGTTTAAGGTTGTCACAGTTTGGTGTCATTCAGCTGTGATGGATCACCAGCATCGTCATCACACTTTGTTTCTGGAAAATATGTCAAAAATTGCAAGTAGGATGAAATTCAAATTTGGCATGTGGGTGTTGCTGGTCATCGACATGTAACCTATTTTAAGATGACCTTAAACTCCCATTTATAGCACATTTATATTGAATTTTACTTTTGGGATTTGTGGGTAATTGCTTAAAGATGGCTTCACAGATTCAAATCAAATTTGGTACGTGGATGTAACTGATCAAGGTGTGGCCCACTTTAAGGTGACCTTAAACTCCTAGTGCTAATATAACTATATTGAATTTAAGTTTTTGGAGAGTATTTCAATTCTGCATGACAGATTTAATTTAAAATTGGCATGTTGATGTATCTAGTCCTGAAGGTGTGCCCTATTTTAATGTGACCTTAAACTCCCATGTGTAAAAGAATTTTAGCGAGCTCAACTTTTTCTGTAATTCCACAAAGTATACCAAAATGGCATGATATATTTGATCTATATTTTACAAGTACATGTAACTGATGTTGCAGAAATGCCCTGAGACTACTGTGACCTTTAACTCTCAGTAATGGCATAATTAAGCGTCCCGCAAGGGACGCTTGTTTGTGTATGGGAGAGCTTCTGGCTCCGCCGGCTCCGCCGGCTCCGGCGGCTCCGCATTTTGTTTTCCTTATAACTCTGTAACCGTTAGGCGGATTCTTTTCAAATTTGGCAGGTTTAGGCAGTAGCCTTGGGGAATTTTTTTGAATATGCTGCAGTGACATTTCAACCAATCAGAGAGGTCACATGACCAAAAATGTCTTTTTTCGATGGGGAAGCTTGTCCGGATGATAACTTGAAAGGAATTTTATCAATTCACCTGAAACTTGGCAAATACATTCATTATATTAAAATCTGGAAATCATTAGATTTTGGCATTGATTGGTCAAGAAATGGCCGAGTAATTAATGATTAATTAATCATTACGAATTTTCCAAATAAGGAAAACACAAAAATGCTTATATCTCGAAAACCGTGCTAGATAGAGCGATTTCGACGAAATTTTTGACCCACAGGGTATCTCTGCAGAGTAGTTTTCCCAGTTTTCAAAAAATTTTTGTCTCGCCCAAAATGGCGGCCATTTTGAATTTTCGAAATTTTCGCAAAAATTGCAAAACACAAAAATGCTTATATCTCGAAAACCGTGCTAGATAGAGCGATTTCGACGAAATTTTTGACCCGCAGGGTACCTCTGCGGAGTAGTTATCCCAATTTTGAAAAAAAAATTTTCTCGCCAAAAATGGCGGCCATTTTGAATTTTCGAATTTTTCGCAAAAATTGCAAAACATAAAAATGCTTATATCTCGAAAACCCTGCTAGATAGAGCGATTTCGACGAAATTTTTGACCCACAGGGTATATCTGCAGAGTAGCCATGCCAATTTTCAAAAAAATTTTGTCTCGCCAAAAATGGCGGCCATTTTGAATTTTCGAATTTTTCGCAAAAATTGCAAAACATAAAAATGCTTATATCTCAAAAACCCTGCTAGATAGAGCGATTTCGACGAAATTTTTGACCCACAGGGTATCTCTGCAGAGTAGCCATGCCAATTTTCAAACAAAAAATTTCTCGCAAAAAATGGCGGCCATTTTGAATTTTCGAATTTTTCGCAAAATTGCAAAACACAAAAATGCTTATATCTCGAAAACTGTGCTAGATAGAGCGATTTCGACGAAATTTTTGACCCACTGGGTATCTCTGCAGAGTAGCCATGCCAATTTTCAAAAAAATTTTGTCTTGCCAAAAATGGCGGCCATTTTGAATTTTCGAATTTTTGCGCAAAAATTGCAAAACACAAAAAAGCTAATATTTCGAAAACCGTGCTACATAGAGCGATTTCGACGAAATTTTTTATCTTCAGGGTATCTCTGCAGAGCAGCTATCCCAAAGAGCTTTCACTTGGTGAAGTTTCAGACCCATAGCTAATTGCTCACCTACTCAAAAAGAGTAAATGCGAATTACCTCTAAAAGTATTGCAGATGGCCAATTTTTCTCAAATAACTCATTCACCTACTTTTGGAAGAGCTTTCACATGGTGAAGTTTCAGACCCATAGCCAATTACTCACCTACTCAAAATGAGTAAATGTGAATTATCTCTAAAAGTATTGCAGATAGCCAATTTTTCTCAAATAACTCATTCACCTACTTTTGGGAGAGCTTTCACATGGTGAAGTTTCAGACCCATAGCTAATTATTTACCTACTCAAAATGAGTAAATGCTAATTAACTGTCAAAGTATTGCGGATACCCAATTTTTATCAAATAACTCATTCATCTACTTGTGGGAGAGCTTTCACATGGTGAAGTTTCAGACCCATAGCTAATTACTCACCTACTCAAAATGAGTAAATGCGAATTATCTCTAAAAGTATTGCAGATAGCCAATTTTTCTCAAATAACTCATTCACCTACTTTTGGGAGAGCTTTCACTTGGTGAAGTTTCAGACCCATAGCTAATTACTCACCTACTCAAAATGAGTAAATGCGAATTATCTCTAAAAGTATTGTAGATAGCCAATTTTTCTCAAATAACTCATTCACCTACTTTTGGGAGAGCTTTCACTTGGTGAAGTTTCAGACCCATAGCTAATTACTCACCTACTCAAAATGAGTAAATGCGAATTATCTCTAAAAGTATTGCAGATAGCCAATTTTTCTCAAATAACTTATTCACCTACTTTTGGGAGAGCTTTCACTTGGTGAAGTTTCAGACCCATAGCTAATTACTCACCTACTCAAAATGAGTAAATGCGAATTATCTCTAAAAGTATTGCAGATAGCCAATTTTTCTCAAATTAATCATTCACCTACTTTTGGGAGAGCTTTCACTTGGTGAAGTTTCAGACCCATAGCTAATTACTCGTCTACTCAAAATGAGTAAATGCGAATTATCTCTAAAAGTATTGCAGATAGCCAATTTTTCTCAAATAACTCATTCACCTACTTTTGGGAGAGCTTTCACTTGGTGAAGTTTCAGACCCATAGCTAATTACTCACCTACTCAAAATGAGTAAATGCGAATTATCTGTAAAAGTATTGCAGATAGCCAATTTTTCTCAAATTAATCATTCACCTACTTTTGGGAGAGCTTTCACTTGGTGAAGTTTCAGACCCATAGCTAATTACTCGTCTACTCAAAATGAGTAAATGCGAATTATCTCTAAAAGTATTGCAGATAGCCAATTTTTCTCAAATAACTCATTCACCTACTTTTGGGAGAGCTTTCACTCTGTGAAGTTTCAGACCCATAGCTAATTACTCACCTACTCAAAATGAGTAAATGCGAATTATCTCTAAAAGTATTGCAGATAGCCAATTTTTCTCAAATAACTCATTCACCTACTTTTGGGAGAGCTTTCACTTGGTGAAGTTTCAGACCCATAGCTAATTACTCACCTACTCAAAATGAGTAAATGCGAATTATCTCTAAAAGTATTGCAGATAGCCAATTTTTCTCAAATAACTCATTCACCTACTTTTGGGAGAGCTTTCACTTGGTGAAGTTTCAGACCCAAAGCTAATTACTCACCTACTCAAAATGAGTAAATGCGAATTATCTCTAAAAGTATTGCAGATAGCCAGTTTTTCTCAAATAACTCATTCACCTACTTTTGGGAGAGCTTTCACTTGGTGAAGTTTCAGACCCATAGCTAATTACTCACCCACTCAAAATGAGTAAATGCGAATTATCTCTAAAAGTATTGCAGATAGCCAATTTTTCTCAAATTAATCATTCACCTACTTTTGGGAGAGCTTTCACTTGGTGAAGTTTCAGACCCATAGCTAATTACTCGTCTACTCAAAATGAGTAAATGCGAATTATCTAAAAGTAGTGCAGATAGCCAATTTTTCTCAAATAACTCATTCACCTACTTTTGGGAGAGCTTTCACTTGGTGAAGTTTCAGACCCATAGCAAATTACTCACCTACTCAAAATGAGTAAATGCGAATTATCTCTAAAAGTATTGCAGATAGCCAATTTTTACATTCACCTACTTTTGGCAGAGCTTTCACTTGGTGAAGTTTCAGACCCATAGCTAATTATTCACCTACTCAAAATGAGTAAATGTGAATTATGTCTAAAAGTATTGCAGATAGCCAATTTTTCTCAAATAACTCATTCACCTACTTTTGGGAGAGCTTTCACTCTGTGAAGTTTCAGATCCACAGCTATTTATTCACCTACTCAAAATGAGTAAATGCTAATTATCTGTAAAAGTATTGCGGATACCCAATTTTTATCAAATACTCATTCATCTACTTGTGGGAGAGCTTTCACATGGTGAAGTTTCAGACCCATAGCTAATTACTCACCTACTCAAAATGAGTAAATGCGAATTATCTCTAAAAGTATTGCAGATAGCCAATTTTTCTCAAATAACTCATTCACCTACTTTTGGGAGAGCTTTCACTTGGTGAAGTTTCAGACCCATAGATAATTATTCACCTACTCAAAATGAGTAAATGTGAATTATCTCTTAATAGTATTGCAGATAGCCAATTTTTCTCAAATAACTCATTCACCTACTTTTGGAAGACCTTTCACACACGAAAATGAAAAATTGTGAATATCTCGGAAAAGCTATTTCTTCTGCTTTAATGCTCGGCGGGAGATACACACCACGGCAGTGGTCTTGACAAAAATTTTTGTCTCCCCAAAAATGGTGGCCATTTTGAATTTTCAAAGTTTTTGCAAAACACAAAAATGCTTATATCTCGAAAACCGTGCTATATGGAGTGAACTCAAAAAAATTTTGGACCTGCTGGGTATCTCTGCAGAGTAGCCATGCCAATTTTCAAAATATTTTTGTCTCACCAAATATAGCGGACATTTTTTATTTTTTTATTTTTTGCAAAACACAAAAATGCTTATATCTTGAAAACCGTGCTAGATAGAGCAGACTGCGCTGACTTTGGTTGCCACAACAGTATAAGGCTAGAAACGAAGCATTTTCTTAATACTTTAGCACTCACCTTTATATCCTTTTCGGGACGCTTTGTTTTTGCTATGCAAAAACATTATCTTTTTTTTTTGCGAGCGATCCTCTAGTTATAATTACTTTTCTTTTAAAATTTTGGATAATATCTTAAATTATGTGCAATAGATTTTAAGAACATTTAAATTTTGGCTATAAGTAGCCTTGAACAGTCTGCATAGTTAACATGAACTTAAACTCTTAACATTTGCATTGGCTTACATTCAGTTTAAGGTTAGGACAAATTTCTGTGATATTTTGGCAATATTAAAGTGGTAGGTTAGAGTTTTTCATTTAAATTAAACATGTACATGTGTCTAGACCAAAACAGGATCTTTATTGTAATGTTACCATAAAAACCCGAAAGTAAAAAAAGTAAGTTTAAGGTTACAACTTATTTTATTTATTAAATCCATCCTGCTGGACATGGGTATTATTTTTATTTTCCATCTGAATCACCCTTCATTGCTGCTCTTTTACAGATACAGTATACAGTATGTGTCTCAGCTAAATTTGGTGTGGAAGTTTAATGGAATGAGAGTTTGTGTGTGATTGCTTTCTTGGCAATATCTGGGAACAAGTGTTGCCATGGCAACACTTTTTTTTTTGTTTCTTAGACTTGTAAATATTTTTATGGGTTCTTTGCTTTCCATACCCCTGCACAGACTGCACCTGATTAGCTTTTCAGCAATACCTAGCAACAAGTGTTGCCATTGCAACACTTTTTCCTTTTTTCTGACTTGCAAATATTTTTATGAGTTCTTTGTTTTCCATACCCCACACAGATTGGAGCTGATTAGTTTTTTGGCAACACCTTGTTTCTTGGGCTTAAAAATTTTTCGCGGGTATCTTTGCATTTTCAAACCCTTGCATTGATTTCAGCTGATTAGTTTTTTGGTAACACCTGGCAACAAGTGTTGCCATGGCAACATTTTTTTCTGTTTCTTTGACTTATATTTCTGTGGATTTTTTGCATTCCAAACCCCTGCATGAATAGGAGCTGGTTAGCTTTTTCAGCAATGTCAGGCAGCTAATGTTGCCGTGGCAACAGTTTTTTCTGTTGTGGATATAAAAAGTCCTGAAGAAACCTATATGGTAAAGTGGCCTAATACTCCACAAGATTAGACAATGCTCGTTTGCTGTCCCACAAAATGGTGGACAAATAAATGTCCTTCTTTCCTCAATGAAGAGCTGAGGCAGACAAGACATGACCCATCTTGTACAATGCATTTACATGTATTATGACTAGCTGAGTGTGCTTTACTAGTGGATTATCAGTGTAGAATTGATAGACAATGATCTTGCTTGTTTGATCTCCCACAAAATGGTGGACAAATATAAGCCCTTCTTTCCTCCATGAAGAGAGGAGGTGAACAAATATAAGTCCTTCTTTCCTCCATGAAGAGAGGAATCAGACAAGACAGGACATCTTGCACAATGCATTAATTTGTATGGTCATATGACTAGCAGTTTAAGTTATATTTTTCAACAAGGTGGGGTTTCACCATGACTCAATCCTTCTGAAAGATGATCTGGATTTGCAGAAATGCTGCACGTCAACTATTTTTGTCTATCTAGTGTAAGTTATGTCCTTTCGAATTTCATGCCCTTCAGTCTTTAACCAAAGCTGGTGACACAGTATAATTCTGTTGAATTCTTGTTTTACATCCTGATCTTGATTGTGGATTCAGTTCATGTGAATTCACCCTGAGGAAAAGGATATAATTATTCTTTCATAAATATTATCATGATAATATATTCATCATTGAAATGTAAAATTAACTTTGTTGAACCCTGTAATAATGTAAATCATTTGTGGTAGTATGTGATAAGATGATTTGTAAGTGACAAGTTTTTGATTATCTTTTGTAAAACTTCTATTTTTGTATTAATATTTCAGTGTGGCATGGTCATGCTGCTGTGGTTGATACACTACTAGCCCACAACGCTGAGATAAACAGCAGAGGTTTCGAAGGAGAAACTCCACTGCTGAAAGCTTGTTTAGAGAACCAGTTAGAAGTGGTGGAATTGTTATGTAGCAGGGGTGCAGATGTCAGCGCTCAAAGAAAGGATGGTGACACTTCATTACACATAGCTGTGAGGGAAAACTTGCTGGAGATTACAAAGGTTCTCCTCAGATATGGTGCTACTCTCATCACAAACAAAGATGGATTGACCCCATTAAACATAGCTGAACAAAAACAGTATGTTGATATAGTTGCCGTCTTAGAGATGCAAGGTACAATTAATTACTAAATCTTTATTTTTTCTCTTTCTGAAACTATGTGTTCTAATTTTGTGATATGTAATGTTTGTCACAATATCTGTGAGAAATGACTACACAAATAAAATCTAATATCAGCACTTGAGAAAATATAAAGATGAACAATTTATTATGACAAACTAGGGAAATTCATGAGTTTTTTTAAGTTTTGTGGTATTGTAAATATATGTATGTAAAATAACTGTGATATTGTAATTATGTTATATTATACAGGGCTAGATAATGAGTTTCTGCTAGAAGCAGCAACAAAGCTGGGTGAGAAATGGAAGCAACTTGGTGCTACCCTTGGAATGAACCCTCATGACATTGAAGGCATCTATGAGAAACATTCTGGAGACCAAAACTTTGCTGCCTGGGTCATGTTGATTCACTGGAGAGATGTATCAAAAGCAACCAGTAACAGGAGGGCTATTCTTACAAGGGCACTTCGCAAACTAAACAGACAGCATAAAGCAGCAAACCAAAGTCCTGTATCTGTACATGGTAAATCAGGGAACTTTTTCATATTTTTAAGTTGTGTTTATATTAACTGCATGATAAAATACTGATATGGTGTCATACTATTTAATTATAGTCATAATGTCTGTTATCCAGCAATTACCTTCATACATATTTGTGTGTGATAATGACTCATATTAATTTACAATGCTGATATTAAAATGTTGATATTTTAAACCAGTTTATCAGTATTTGGACTCTAAAAGGATATAATACCCTTTTACTAGCCTATTTCACTATAATAAAAACTAAAATAAAATGCATGCATATTTTTTACTGTTTTACATTCCACAGAGACAGTCTTTCTCTGACTTTAACCCAGATAAAGGCCAAGTACTCTGCATGGAGTCAAATGTATTTTGTAGATTCCAAAAATCGGTTGAAAGCTGAGCTAGATATGTTTGAGCAGTATAACCAGAAAAGCAGTAAAGAGGTTAGTAACAAATGTACTGTGTATGATCTACTAAAAAGTCTTGTAAGATGGAACTGTTTGTAAAAGTCCAACATAATGGTTTGCAAGCACTGTGCTGCATGAAAAAGAAATTGATCATTTTCAGATATATCCAAATAATAATTGTCATTTATAAAAGTATTTTGTGTTATAAACAAATCATTTTCTGAATCACTTGCTGAATAATTCTTTGTCATTTTTATCCTTGCTTTCAGTAGTGAAGACACTTTATGAAGTATACTACAGGATTGCCTGTAAAATGGTTACTTATTGCCTGAACATATGTATTGTCACCAATATATAAGAAATGTTGAACATGTTTCAAATTGTACAAAATATTTTACAGGTAGAGGCAACCAGGGAGAGGTCAACTGATTTATCTCCAAATGAAGAATCTGTGTTTCATCAAGGTGCACGTCCTAAAAGAACAATGATAGGTAGGTTTGTATATCTGGATCTGTATCATACATCATTTAATCTTTTATTAAGCATCAAATGTAAAATAATGATTTTGGTCTACAGGAATTTCTGAGAGTCTGCTTAAATTTAGTGATGAGATGGTGATTCATTACACTATGCTACAGTTCATGAAAGTCTGGTGACAAACAAAAAGATAAATAGGTAAAAAGTGATCTTTAGTAGTTTGTGTCTCGCCAGAACTCACGCTTAAAAACAATATCAAAGTAAGACTCAAGATTTTGTTGGATTGATTTGGCTTTCTTAACATATTGCAGGAGTCATATCACAGTGATTACTTAAGATGATCTAGAAAAGAAGTATAAGTTAGTCAGGATTATACATGGAAAAAAAATTGGACACTGGCAAGTAACTACTAACTTTCCTACCTCAGACTGACGTATGTAATATACACAGGACCTGAAAGGTGGGGGGCATGTGGAGTTACACATTTTAGTAAGAAAAATGCCAAGGAATCCAAATATATATTCCACATTGGGGACAATGAAGTGCTTACTGTATCAACATATAAATATACTTAGGTGTTATTTTAGATGAGTTTTTAGATTTTCAACAATGTTCCAAGATTTTATCTGAAGCTGGAGGGAGAGCCCTAAATAAAATAATAAGTAAGTTCAAAAAGGTCAAAGAAATAAACTTCAGAACTTTCACAAAACTGTTTGATACCTGTGTCTGGCCTATTTTAGCATATGGCTGCAGTGTCTGGGATCATAATATTATAGTTGTGCAAATACAGAAAAAAAATACAATAGAACAATTAGATTCTACTTTGGATTACACAGAAATGCACCAGTTTTGGGTTATCAAGGCGATATGGGATGGACACTTCCAAAGTATAGGTTTTTTTATCTCTTCACTAAGACTGTGGAACAAAATCTGTAAAATGGAATCTAGTTATCTTACAAGGATAATTTTTGAATGGAGCTTGCAAAACTTTACATCTGACACTTGGGAGTGCCACATATTTAATATATTAGAATCTGTAAATCTCACGGATTGCTTTTTGATGGAGAATAGGTGGATCTTTCCACTGTTCAAAGCAAACTTGATGAAATAATGCATAATGAATGGCAATCGAAACTCCCATCCAAACTAAAACTAAGAACATAATTTATTATTCATTATTCAAAAATGAAATAAAGACAGAAGCTTATGCTATTCTCAATGTATCAAAATATAAAAGATCTGTGTTCTTCCAGTTGCAAATTGGTGTACTACCACCCAAAATTGAATTAAGAAGATATTATAGGAAAAAACTCGATGAAAGGGTGTGTCAGCTATGTAACAGAGCTATAGAAAATGAAATCCACTTGTTGTGTGTTTGTCCAATTTATACAAATATTCGACTGGAGTATTATTATAAACTTAATATTAGTAAAAGTCAAGGTATTTTAGAAGACTTTCAAAGTATTGTGTGTCATGAAAACAACACAAATGTACTAATAAATTTTGTGTATGATCTCTGGAAGTATAGAAATGATCTTTTATGTAAACTGTAGTGTTGCAACAAGAAAATGTTTTTGACAATTAATATTTAAAAAAAAAACTTTCAAAAAAACTATTCTGCCACTTTAACTTGTTTAATAGTGACTAATAAGCTCTTCAGGGCTGGGTATCATTAATAATATTTGATATTTTATACCAATTATTGTATGCCTGTCACTTAAATAAATAAATAACTAGAGATTGCATCTCGACGCAGTGTATCCCCGGACGGGACATAGTTAAGGCGTGAATATGTCGGTCTTGAGCCTGTTTCCTGGAGCACCAGGTCAGGATTCTCCATAGTACCAGATTACTCCCAAAAGCTAATCACTAGTTCTTTCACTTATATCTGTCTTTAAAAATTACATTTCATGGATCCAGATGTGATCCGGGTCACTTCCAAAATTCAATCATTTCATCCTTTTACCTTTTCAGACATATCCCGAAAATTTCATCAAAATCTGTCCATAAGTTTTTCAGCTACATTGTACACAAACACATCTGGCAGCCTGGATCCAGATGATCCAGACACTGATCCAGATCACTCCCAAAATCTAATCACTTGTTCCTCGCACCATTTAGGTCATTTGCTGAAAATGTTATCACAATCCATCCATAACTTTTTGAGGTATCTGTCTTTAAAAATTACATTTCACGGATCCAGAAGATCCATATAGTGATCCGGATCACCTGTGAGAGCCTTAAGTGGGAAAGCTGGTAGTTCCTTGCCGTTGGTCGGCAGTTTACAGTACACAACCCTAGCAAACTGTATGTACTGGTTTCCTCTGCCCTTCCAACTACCTGTCGTGATATGACCTGTACAGTGTTGAAAGCGACAAAAAGTGAAAAAATGGCCAAAATCTGACCTTTAAGAGGCCACCAGTGACCTTGAGATTGAAGGTCAAGGTCACAAAACAATAGTGTTCGTGGCATTGCCCATATATACCCACATACCAAATTTGAAAGTTCTAACTAAAATATTTTTGAAGTTATCACGTCCAAAAGGAAATCTCTGTGGCGGCGGCGGCGTGACCGTACTGAATCCTAAGAATCCCCGACTTTCATCCGGGGATACAATAATAATACTCACTGTATCACCATCACTGTAAGGTTTTGATGAAGCATTTCTGAAAAAGGAGAGATAAATAGTATTTGACTTGATCAGAGCTTAAAAACAGTCAAAATGTTGGACCTACAATATACATATTATTTTGAGAAATATATTACATGTATGATGATTGAACACACTCGCCTCCCACCTCAGAGGTTAGTGGTTCAAACCCTGGACCTTATGTGGGAAAGTTGGTAGTTGCTTACCGATGGTCCACTGCCCACAAATCTACCTGTCGTGATATGACCTATACAGTGTTGAAAGCGACGTAAAACCCAAATAAATAAATAAGAATGCTGCAATACAAAGGTTTAATGCACAGTACAAACTCACTGATATTATCATAATGTAGCAATAAAGGACAAGGTTTTTGAGTATTGAATCGGTGAATAAATCAGAAACTTCCAGGCGGAATAATGGACAAAGCCTGATATACAAGAAACAAGCTCTGCAAAGATTTTCTGCTCGAATTGGATGAGATTTAGGCTGTGTCTTAGAGTAGTTTGAATATATTTGTAGATCATAAAGCTGGTCTAAATCACATGTATAGCATTGGTGACACCAAAAACTGGTTTCTGTAAAATTCTGTGCTTCGTACTTTAAAGTAACCAGTCTGTGGAACTACTTTACAATCAGATTCCTTGCATTACAATGTACACTAGCAACAATGTGCAGGGACGAGTTTATAATATTAACTAATTCAGCATGAACAACTATTTATGTGTGTAATGTTGTTTAATATTAACAGGCAATGAAATCTCAAAACATTATGACAACTTCCACAAGATGTTTAACAAGCAAGGCTTTTTCCACAAGGAGGTAAGACTTTTTATATCTATTTTCAGACACAGTTTGATCTTCTACCCCAGTTACATCTATTGTAATTAGTCTGTAATTTTCTCACCTGATTGTTTAAAGTTTTAGATCAACTTGAAGAAGCAGCTTAAAATGGCGGTCCTCTCACAAAGTTCTCTCCCAAGTGGCAGGCTAAAGAACCTTAGGGACATTGATTAATATTCATCCCTGAGCCTCTGTCTTTCAGTTAGGGGAATGTCAGTCACTAGTTCTTGGACTGTACTTTTACAGTCGGGATGGGCCAAATAGCTCATTGAGTCCTTTAGTAGTGGAGATATGCACTGAGCCACACTACAATACAGTGCAGTGTCCCAGTATGAATCTGGCTCTTGAAGAGGATATAAAATCTGGACTTTCAATTTAGAATAACATATCCTTTTTAAAACAAAACCAAAATATTTTTTCAACAGGGTTTCTCAAAAGAAATTTAAGAGCTAGTGTCTCATCTTACTTGCACTATCATAATAGGAGTCTGATTATCAGTTATTTCAACAGGAACACACAAAAATGCATTTCTAGGCAAAATTCCTGTTACATCTGACATGGGATTTGGGGAAAAAAGCATAAAGGGAAATCCATTGAAATATGAAACTTAAGTCCTATGGTTTGTTAATGAGGAATTCTTTTGCTATTATTAATTAAATGTTTGTTGAACTTGGTAAGCCTTGGTAAGTTGGTATACATAATCAGAAAATTCTTTTTTCCATACACTTTGAACAACATTATATATGGGTAAATATATATATAAGTCTAAGTTCTCACTTATACCGCTTAGGTTGCTGCAGACCTCTGTATGAAAATAGCAGCAGACACTCTGGAGGATCCAAGGTTTCCTTTGGAGAGAGTGAGCTGGCAGATTGTGAAAAATCTCCCTTTTACTGTCACAACACAGGAATACAGAGACCTAATAAACCCACCTTCTTTCACTGTAAAACAGGTATACATGCAAACGACTTACAGGTAGTAAACTACTTGTCTTTTTCAGTCTTCACATAGCAACATACGAAGAACTAATACACCTATCTCCTGTGTGTGGGCATAATATATTCATTCTTTTAAACTTCTTAAGAGTGTACGTTAATTTCCTGTGTGAGAATAAAGTGCCAGTTGTGTAACTATTTACATTTTTTGAAAAAGCCTTTAAAGCACTTTTAAAACTTGAAAAATCATAATGTTTTTATATCTAACAAGTATTTATTGTTTATTAATTCTAAAATAAAGCTTTCATTCTTATAAATTATATAAATATTTATTCTCTGTTTTTGATGGGGTTTTTTTTTCATTATAAAAAGACAGAAAAGCACACAGTAAGAATGATGCATATTAAATATCCAATGTAACGTATGTATCAATCCAGGCACTGTGTGAGAGCAGTGATCCCCAGAAGTTGAGACACCTGATAGTTTCTGTCTTTCACTATCAACCTTCACTGTATAGTGAAATGGAAACAATCCACAGCCACTACACAAAGCAACACATCAGACACAATCTTCAAAGCTCAGGACCAAAAAAGGTAACATAGCTGTATAACAAAATGAATGATGGCTTGCCATTGCTATAGAAATAGAATCCTCTATAGCATAGTGGTCTTACATCAAATTATGTTTAATTATCAATTCAAAGCAGCAGTATATAAAGTATTGGCAAATGCTGATATATACAAGCAATGAACATGAACTGATACTCATACAGTTCGCATGAAATGTGAGTTAAATAGAGTCTGGTTATAGTAGGAAAACGTCCTGAATGACCTATACAGAAAAAATATATCACGAATGAAGATAACAATATTATACAAGTGCGCAGCACGAGTGTAATATTGTTAATCTTCATGAGTGATCTATTTTTTCTGTATATGTCTGATGATGGATGTTTTACTTTTATTATCCACCATTATGTATGATTTATGGGTTAAATAACATGAATATTTAATGAGAGTACGTGAAAAAAGCTATCAAAAAGCAGTGGCAACAGTTTATATAAAAGCTCCAATCTTTAACTTGCAATGTCTCAATCATTTCTACATGGATTTTTATGGGCAGAAGCGATGTAAGAATACCTTTCTAATGATATATTATACATATTTGTAAGTTACATACTTTCCGAGATATTGTTGAAAAACTGGAAGTTATTCACACTCATTATCCATAGTACCGGGGCACTGGTGTATACAAAAAAATACATCCCGGTCTGTATTTCCCAGTATTTAGGGAAAATACGTTGTGTGGTGGATAATTAAAGATTGGAATGGTATGGATAATTTGGGGTCTCACCTTCCAATTTTCACAAACTACAATACCTGTTAAACTTGTCTTGCTGACCATTCCCTGCATTTCTGTATGGTGTGAGATTGCAGTTCTTACAAACATATCCACTTTCATTAAGCAGACTTAGTTGCCAGATTGAGTCACAAGGAACTGTCTAAGTTAGATTTCCCTCTAAATAGACTGATCTTGTCACAATGTTAGCAATCCTGTACTTCTTGCTGTGTCATGCCATAATGAATCTTCCTTGGTTACATCACTGAAAGACCTTCAGAAACTTTATGGTTTAAATTTTTGGGCAGTTTCTTTTATGATAAAGAAGATCCCTCTGCAAACATGGTCGATTAAAACAGGGTCTCTTGATTTCTTAACTCAAATAATATGACAAACTTTAACCCTAGACACCTCGAAATACTTTAAAATTACTTTGTATCTTGTAAAGTATTTGTATAATAAATGGTTATTGCTTTAAAATTTTGCAAATAATTGAACTGAAATGTTGACAAATTGGAATCATTTTATAATAGCAAATATTCAGTTCAATTGTAAATTTTTGTAAAAAGTCTAGGAGTATAGTAAACTAATAATATCTGAGAAGGTGAAATGTAAGTTTCAGTATTTAATACGTGTGATTCTTATTAATGAACCAGAGAGTTTTATTGCACTACAATATCTTGCCACTATTGGTGTTCTTGGAAGGCTGTTTCTGACTCGGCCAATTCTAGATAAAATAAGGTTCAATGGTCCAAGCGGATTGTTGGGATGATAGTACCTCAAGGTGATCTGAAAAGTGTTTGGGAATGTGTACTTCCTTCTTCTTGTTGGCCACAATATTGTAATTGCACATTTGTTTTGACAAAAATAAAACATTTAAATTTACTGGATATATAGCCTTGAAGTGAAAGTTGTTTGTGTGATAAAGTGTTTAAGCAGGGGCAGATCATTATTGCATAAAACTACTTTGCATTACAATGTCTGATTTACCAAAGCATGACAAAAACGCAAAATGTCAATAAATGTATAGAGATAACAGATCAGTTGCTCTGTCTGCATGGGTTAAACAGACATTTATTATTTGCTATAAACAAGCAAATCCACAGGCGTTGGACTTGGTCCAGGTTAAAGATCATGATATCAGAACCTTTGTAGCCTCCTAAGGTTTTATGGTGGGGTTCCTAGCCTACGAGATCATGCAGGGTTATTACTCAAAAGCTTACAGTATGTTTACCAACTTCTATTTCAAAGACTTAACCTGCTCAGACAATGACAATAATATATATCTCAGGGTCCAGTAGTAGCATCTGAACATATCTTGAATTCTTCTTTCCCTCAGAAACGTCAGCCTGGAGGGAAAAAAAAGGGAGAAGGGACACAGCCTATTCAGTCAAGCCTTTCAGAGCGAAAGGAACCCAGGTTCATAAGGTTCTGCAGCAGGATACCAATACTTAGAAATCTGGTGAGCGTTTTTTTCTATATTTTGGTCAAATCTTCAGTTTTACAGTAAAAAATTGTGAATTATGATGACCTTACCCTTGCCAGCTATTAACAAGTATATTAAAATGGATACTTTCACTTGTATGGATTACATGTAACTGATGCATGATCTCAGAGTGACTCATTGCTCTTTGAACAGTAAGTCTACTGTTTAAGCAGGTCTGACATATTATTATGTAGATAATGGCCAAGTGGTGCCCCATTAGGTAAACTTAATGGCTTGTTAGGGCCATACAACAATTAAGGTTACATAATGAAAACACATGAATTGAAACCAGCTAATTTATTGAATAATGGAACACCTTTTACTTAATGGTCAAATTGTGCAATCTTTGCAAGGTCAACAACACTTAGCTTCTCATAGACTTTCACCAAGTCCTTTTGTCTTTTGTGTAATATATGGGTACTGTATGACTTTTGGAGAAACAGCTAGCCCTGACAACGGAGACTATCCCCCTCCAGAATGCTTGTGGTATAATGAACTCGTGTAAGTTTCCAATTTAAATTTAACTGCTCTGGTTACTGATGGATACAAATACGAAGACTTGGAGCAAGTATAAGTCTCTCAGGGGAATTTTATAAAGTGAAGTATGGATTTTATAAGGTTGAGTTGAAAAATGGATTTCAGTTTCGCCTTTTGAGAAAAGGAAGTGAACACTCATTTTTCAATTTGGTATGTGCTGTCAAAAATGTAATAATATCATATATCAGTATCTTAAGACAATATGTCTTATACAAAATATGCAGGAGGGATTTTCTCAAGATTGTGTTTTTACCACGAGGTATTTTTCCATGCACCTAAATTATATGCAAATTATCTTATAAAGTTTATACACTAACTAATTAATGTGAAAAAGTGGTGAAAACAGTCAAGTATTGAATCTATTGTGCTGAGGATCACTGGCAAACACCCTTTTGTCTTTAGCAAGCTGCCCACTATCTTTAATTCTCCATTATGCAAAAATAGTAATAGATGGGTCCCTGATCTTAGTTTATGTATGTAACACAAAGCTGCATGTACTCTAATCCCTTGAGTGCCTTGGGTATTATGTTGTGTGCGACTCTCCTGTTATCTAAAATATTGAATAGATTCAAATATTTTACTTGTTGCCCCAGTTTAAAGCTTCTTCATTACAACGATATTGTGTATTCTAATATGGTACGCTGCGCAGTGATCTTAGAACGTCTTTTGGGCAATGCTTGAACCTCAAATATAGAACGGTAAATAAAACAAAACTCTTAAATTCTGCGTACATCGTCCCTTCACGTACAAATGTAAACAACCCACGGTAAAATAAAATGTAAATTATATGCAGCAAATATGAAGTCTCATAATTCAATGGGGATTTTTATCAATATTTCATGTAAAGATCGACTACTCATTAATATATAGGATATCATGGAATTCTGTGAGGGATTTCCTAACAATATTTTAACCAAAAGGATGTTTGCACATCCATCACTATGCATGTTTAGTTAATGGAACAGCCAACATGGAATTAGACGTCCTGCAAGGGATGCTTGTTTGTGTATAGGAGGATATCAGGCTCTGCCGGCTCCACGCTTTGTTTTCCTTATAACTCTGTGACTGTTGGGCGGATTCTTTTCAAATTTGGCAAGTGTATGCATTAGCCTTGGGGAATTTTTTGGAATATGCTAAGGTGACATTTCGACCAATCAGAGAGATCACATGACCAAAGGTGTGTTCTTCAAAAGGGTGTGCTTGTCCGCATGGTAACTTAGCAAGCGCTTTACCTATTCACATACGGAGCAAGATAGAGCGATTTCGACAAACTTTTTTACCCGCAGGGTGGCTGCAGAGTGTACTGGCGACTTTTTGCAAAAATCATTTTCCCGCCACTTTTGGCGGCCATCTTGAATTTCTGCATTAAATGCAAAACGTGTTTATCTCAGAAACGGAGACGATTTTTTTGACCCACAGGTTATCTGCAGAGTCTACTGACGACTAGCAAAAATTGTTTTCCTGCCACTTTTGGCGGCCATCTTGAATTTCTGCATTAAAGGCGAAAACCTGCTTATCTTGGAAATGGAGCGAGATAGAAGCAATTTTCGACGCAAGTTTTGACCCACAGGGTATCTGCAGTATCTACTGGCGACTTTTCGCAAAAATTGTTTTCCTGCCACTTTTGGCGGCTATCTTGAATTTCTGCGCTAAACGCAAAAATGCGTTTGTCTTGGAAACAGAGCGAGATAGAGTGATTTCAACGAAATTTTTGACCTGCATGGTATCTGCAGAGTCTGCTGGCGACTTTTTGCAAAAATCATTTTCCCGCCACTTTTGGCGGCCATCTTGAATTTCTGTGTAAAACACAAAAATGTGTTTATCTCGGAAAAGGAGTGAGATAGAGCGATTTCAACGAAATTTTTGATCCGCAGGGTATCTACAGAGTCTACTGGCATTTTTTTTTTTTTTTTTGCAAAAATTGTTTTCCCGCCACTTTTGACAGCCATCTTGAATTTCTGTGTAAAACGTAAAAACCCGTTTATCTTGGAAATGGAGTGAGATAGAGCGATTTCCACAAAATTTTAGACCTGCAGGTTATCTGCAGAGTCTACTGGCGAATTTTCCCAAAAATCGTTTTCCTGCGACTTTTGGTGGCCATTTTGAATTTCTGAATAAAATGCAAAAAAAAAAAGTAAATAAATAAATAAAATAAAATAAAATAAATAAATAAGTAAAAAAAAAATGAACAAACCAGATTCATCTAGGAAACCTTGCATTTTGTCATAAATGGAAAAACTTATTAAACACAGGAAGACAGTCATTTCTACAAACTGATTAATTCTCATCGGGACGCTTTGTTTTGCTGTGCAAAAACAATTTCTTTTTCTCTTTCGAAGCAATCCTCTAGTTGGCTTTGTTTTGATTTTTGCGTAATTCTCTGTATTAAAGCACTCAGCCCTTCAGGCTTCATGGCTTTAATATTCAGACGATCGATAGTTTAAAACCATCATAAAGCACTCGAATATGTCTTTTATTCCTATAATAAACTATTTATATTTTTACTTGTTACATTATAGCTTATACAAAAATGACAGTTATTTTAGAAATTTGAGGGTTTTTGATAGTTTTAATATAATTCTGTCTCTATATTTGTAATATATGTGTTTTTTTATTAGGATGTTGTATCACTTTTATATAAATATTTGTTTGTTTTTTGTGAGTGTTGTATGTAAAATAATAATTCAGTCTCTTGAAAGTTTATATTATTAGTTTACCGGAAGTTGTGGTTCAAAATTTCCAGTTCCCCGCTACGTGTCAGAATAATACACAGGGGAACTGCTGTAAAAGTAAAGGAAGGTAGTCCACCCTCACCTTTACACATTTGGAATATATTTGTAAAACAGTTATTGTGATTTATTAAGTCAATTAATATGATGTTAAAACATAGCCACTGCAAAGGTTAAGATATTTTCTTTGTCATTTTCACTCCTAGAAACATTTATGTGTTTCTCCAGCTGCATGCAACTTATTACTTTGACAGTTTAACTATTATGTTCAACCCTTATGTTATTGTAGATCTTTCCCTTCCCACAGGGCAGATTTGGATTATGTCCACATAGGACAGTTTTCTGAGTTAGTTTTGAGGGAGTAAGAAGTGTTTTTCAGCCATAGAGCTAGATATATGTTAAAATACATTATTTAGGCAGACCTAAGTAATTTTTATCTGAACAGTTTTGTAATTCTTTAAGAAGTATTAATTGGGCAGACCTAATTAATTACTATAAAATATATGTATCAGGATTATTAATGTAATTTTACTGCAAATAAAAGTAGAACTAGCAAACTGGAATTTTATCAGTGATTACCAGGCAACTGCACATCTGTGTTTACACAACAATATTGCAGAAGGGTGTCCGAGGGAAAAATGTGGAACAAAAACATGAAGCATATCCACAAAGCCAAACAACAGAAACACCAATGATTCATGGAGGTGCAAAAACACAGGTAGTAAAATCAGACTGTAATTGGCCATATATGTTTTCTTACTTCAAAGATATCAAACATTCTAAAAAAGAAAAGCACCACTTGCACCAGATCAGGAGACCAGTAAATAGGAGTTTAATCAATGTTTAATGTTATTCACAGTTTTTACCCCACAGCCCTTAAGGGCTGTCGGGGTATTGTTTTCACCCATGGTGTCCGGATGGGCGGGCGGGCAGGCGGGTGGGCGGGTGGCGGGAAATAGTTTGTCCGGGCTGTATCTCAGAAACCGTAAGGTGTAGGAAGTTTATACTTGGTAGGGACATTGGTTAGGGGGTGTAGGTGTGCAACGTCATGGTCTGACCTTGATTTGACCTTTGACCTTGCCGTAGTGACCTTGAGTTTGAAAATCTTGTCCGGGCTATATCTCGGAAACTGTAAGGTGTAGGATGTTGATACTTGGTAGGGACATTGGTTAGGGGGTGTAGGTGTGCAACATCATAGTCTGACCTTGATTTGACCTTTGACCTTGCTGTAGTGACCTTGACCTATAAAATCTTGTCCGGGCTATATCTCGAAAACCATAAGGTGAAGGAAGTTGATACTTGGTGGGGATATTGGTTAAGGGGTGTAGGTGTGCAACGTCATGGTCTGACCTTGATTTGACCTTTGACCTTGCTGTAGTGACCTTGACCTATAAAATGTTGTCTGGGCTATATCTCGGAAACTGTAAGGTGTGGGAAGTTGATATTTGGTAGGGACATTGGTTAGGGGGTGTAGGTGTGCAACGTCATGGTCTGACCTTGATTTGACCTTTGACCTTGCTGTAGTGACCTTGACCTATAAAATGTTGTCCGGGCTATATCTCGGAAACTGTAAGGTGTGGGAAGTTGATATTTGGTAGGGACATTGGTTAGGGGGTGTAGTTGTGCAACATCATGGTCTGACCAGGATTTGACCTTGCCGTAGTGACCTTGACCTATAGAATCTTGTCCGGGCTATATCTCGGAAACCGTAAGGTGTAGGAAGTTGATACTTAGTAGGGACATTGGTTAGGGGGTGTAGTTGTGCAACATCATGATCTGACCTTGATTTGACCTTTGACCTTGTAGTGACCTTGACCTTTAAAATCTTCATGGACCTTTGGGTCTGTCTTTTGATGCAGATTAAGCAAAAGTCATATTAGAATTTATTAAGAATTTTACTTTCATAACTTCCCATTGTAAGAGATAGAATTTCATCAAGTGAGCCACAGATTTTGCTCCAACACCACAATAAGCATTCATTAAATGTATTACCACTTCTGTATGCATGGTAATATTCAAACCATCTAAACCATAATTCGGCCATGCAGATGTAGATAAAGAGTGTTGAATTTTAGTTTACTGATTAATGCTGTCATCTTGTTATTGAATTATCTTGTTTTAATACTTCATCTTTATACGCATTATCTTTCTTTTAAACATTATTTCTCCATTTAAACATTGTTTGGACCTTTATATAACTGACAGTGCTCTGAAAGTATCCTGAAGTTTGTACTGGTACAGTACTTCTATATCTCATGGTGTTGAAAATATTTCCCTAGGCTGTGGGGTACGGGCATCTCTGATGCTATTTTTGATTTTTTACAGCTAAATTGTTCTCAGCTCGGAAAGGGTTATTGTCTAAATATACTCCATGTAGCAGACAGTAACCAGCCAGGAGAGGGAAATTCAACTGAATTACTAAAGTTGCAAGTGATACACGAGTATAAGTGCTATAGTCTGCATGAGCTTTCAAATTTGACTTGAGGAAATTTCAGTAACTCATTAAATATTTGACATTTTACATGTGAAAAAAAAATCCAAAATAAGGGATATAAAAAATTTACTTTTTATGTCAGCTGACTTGTCAGTCAGCTGACATTATGTCATCACTCTGCGGCGTGGGCGTACGCGTCCGCGTACGCATGAACAACTTCTTCTCCAAAACTACAAGGCCTAGAGACATGCTGTTTTTTTTAAAAGATACCTTATCTATCGAGGATGAAAAATTGTTCAAGGCATGCAAATCTGTCTGTTCGTCTGTTTGCTAGAGACATTACAAGGGGGGTACCCCCACCAAAAGTGTGAAAATTTCAACTTTTTATCACAATTTTCTCAGTGACTATTGTAGGGATTTCTCTCATATCTTGCATATATGTACTAGGCCAGAGGTAGATTCTCTTGTGTGAGTATGAGACCTGGATCTGTCTTACTTTTTTTTTAATAAATTTTTTTAATAATTTTTAATGCATTAAAATTCATGAAATCATGCACTAAATCACTTATAACTTCAAAAGTGTTGCATTTACAGCATTTTGTGAAAATATGTTGTTCAGCTACTTTTTTCATAGCTACAATATGGTGAGTAAGTTGGGTGTCTGTCTCAATAGCTAAGTGAGTAATAGCTACTTTTGGGCTTTTCAGTAACTTCCATTATGAGTAAAATCACTTGTAACTTAAAAACTATTGTATTTAGAGAATTTGGTATAAATATGTTATTCAGCTACTTTTGGGCCAGCTATAACATAGTGAAATTTCAGACCTGTAGCTCATGGCATAGCTGAGTAATAGCTACTTTTAGGTTATCACTGTTGAGTAAATCGCTTATAACTTGAAAACTATTGCATTTAGAGAATTTCGTATAAATATGTTATTCAGCTACTTTTGGGTCAGCTATAACATAGTAAAATTTCAGACCTGTAGCTCATGGCATAGCTGAGTAATAGCTACTTTTAGGTTATCACTGTTGAGTAAATCACTTATAACTTGAAAAGTGTTGCATTTAGAGCATTTTGTTAAAATATGTTATTCAGCTACTTTTTTCATAGCTACAATATGGTGAGTAAGTTGGGTGTCTGTCTCAATAGCTAAGTGAGTAATAGCTACTTTTGGGCTTTTCAGTAACTTCCATCATGAGTAAAATCACTTGTAACTTAAAAACTATTGCATTTAGAGAATTTCGTATAAATATGTTATTCAGCTACTTTTGGGCCAGCTATAACATAGTAAAATTTCAGACCTGTAGCTCATGGCATAGCTGAGTAATAGCTACTTTTAGGTTATCACTGTTGAGTAAATCACTTATAACTTGAAAACTATTGCATTTAGAGTATTTTGTTTCAATATGTTATTCACCTATTTTGGGGTCAGCTATAACATAGTGAAGTTTCAGACCTGTGGCTCATTTCATAGCTGAGTAATAGCTACTTTGAAGTTCTCACTGTTGAGTAAATCAGTTATAATTGGAAAACTATTGCATTTACAGAAATTTGTGCAAATATGTTATTCAGCTACTTTTGGGTCAGCTATAACATAGTGAAATTATAGACCTATAGCTCATGGCACAACTGATCAATAGCTATTCTCAGGTACTGACTGTTGAGTAAATCAGCTATAACTTGAAAAATATTGCATTTGGAGTATTTTGTTAAAATATATTGTTCACCTACTTTTGGGTCAGCTATAACATAGTGAAATTACAGACCTATAGCTCATGGCATAGCGGAGCAATAGCTATTTTCAGGTTCTCACTATTGAGTAAATCAGTTGTAGCTTGAAAACTATTGCATTTACAGTAGTTTGCTTAAATATGTTGTTCACCTACTTTTGGGTTAGCTATAACATAGTAAAATTTCAGACATGTAGCTCATTGCATAGCTGAGTAATAGTTCCTTTGAGGTTCTCACTGTTGAGTAAATCAGTTGTAACTTGAAAACTATTACATTTAGAGTAATTTGTTAAATATGTTATTCACAGAATTTTTGGTCAGCTATAACATAGTGAAATTGCAGACCTCTATGTCATGGCATAGCTGAGCAATAGCTACTTTCAGGTTCTCACTGTTGAGTAAATCATTGTATCCACTGGATAGCCGCAGTGTGTAGAGAGAGATTTCACCATAAATTGACATTACTGCTCTGATGAAAAAAAATATTATAGCTAGCTTTCTTAAGTTTGCAGTATATATTAATAACTATAAAATGTTGTCTGGGAATATTTTTGGCCTCATTTTGAGAAACAAGATGGCCGCCACAGGTGTTTTTTGTCAGTCATGAAAAGTGCTTATATCTCCCTTATTATTGATCCTAGAGGTTTGGGATGATAAACCAACCTGTAGGAAATCATGGGGTGGGAATCTTTTGGTGTGGTCAGATTTGACCTTCAATGACCCCTCCTTCAAGGTCAAACAAGGATAGCCAAACTTAAAAGTGCTTATAACTCGCTTATTATTGGTCCCAGAGGTTTGGGATGGTAAACAGACAGGAAATCATGGGCTGTGAATCTGTTGATATGGTCGGATTTGACCTTGGAACCCTCCTTCAAGGTCAAATGAGGATAGCGAAAATTGAATGTGCCTACAACTCGCTTATTATTGGTGACAGAGATTTGGGATGGTAAACCATCCCATAGGAAATCATTGGCTCGGAATCTTTTGGTATGGTCAGATTTGACCTTTGGACCCCTCCTTCAAGGTCAAATGAGGACAGCCAAGCTTAAAAGTGCTTATAACTCATTTATAATTGGTCCTAGAGGTTTGGAATGGTAAACCATAGGAAATCATGGGCTGGGAATGTATTTGTGTGGTTAGATTTGACCTTGGACCCTTTCTTCAAGGTCGAACGAGGATATTGCATTTGTAGTATTTCTTTAAATATGTTTTAACCTATTTTTTACACTTAAAAAATTACCTTGTTATTTTCCTTCATAATACCATTTACAGGGCACAACTTTTTTATCCTTTTCTTCTGTCAGCTTCGGAATTTCTTTCGAACTTGCTGTTCAGTTACCATTTACTGTATTTCTGTACAGCCCTTTTCCTGATAATTATTCTGTCCTCTAATCACCTTCACAAATCAAAAACACTCAGTCAGCTGACACAGTGCCCGTTCACGGGCACTCTCTTCTTGTTTACTTATTTTCTTGTCTCTGATGAATGGACACTTTCTCCAATAAAAATTGTCAGAAACTATTATCATTAACCTTCGAAACTGTGTAAGCATCATGTTTGTAGCTTTATTTTATACTTGGATATGTACATTTAATATATGTAATTTCTGCAACAACTTAATAAAACTTAAAAATTGCCACCTTCCAACACCTCTTTAAAATTGTGAACCATTGCTAAACTGATTTGTACCAAATAAGAAATGATACAAATTACAATTATTTATATTAAAAATGTACAGAAAAATTAAATAATGTAAACAAGTACCTGTTTTAACAATCCAACGTTTACCAGTGACATGAGAATGTAAACAAATATAATTTTTTCTTCACATTCCCAAATTTGCAAGATGCAAGTGTAGTTTAGGATACCAGCTTGAACTGCATTCTAGTTAATTGACTGGAGTACGACATATGAATGCTGCCATATTTTAGCATTTCTTCTTGATTGTGGTAAATCACTGTATTCCAATCACTTGGTATCTCAAAAGCTGTGGGATTTTAAGCTTTTTTACTTAGGGGAAATTTATCTGTTTATCAATCATTTAACTTACTTGATAATGTCATGATTTCAGTACACAGTTTCCAGGTCTTGATAAAAACTCTGTACTTTAAATGAGTATTTGCCTGCATCTCAGGCTTATTATCTAATTCCCTATAAAACCTCTTTTTGCAGTGTTACAATTATAGAGCTTATTTAATGCTTACAGATTTTAAATAAATATTTCAATCTATTTGAAGATCTTCATTATTTTATGTATCATATGAAATTCTTGTGCTTATAATTCAGACACTTCTCCCCTGGAAGCATGAAGATGAAGAATACCCAATCAGCCAAGCAACACAAATGTCACTGACCCAAGATAGTGCAACAGCACAGGTAATAAAGATAATAGACAGTCTGACTAATGTCTTCATTGTAAAATGGTATTTTCAAACAAAATGCTACATCTGGGCCAAGAGGTGAAACTTCCTAGTATTGCAGATGTTATCTTCAAAAGAGTAAGCATTTTGTTGTTTTGTAGAGATTGATTTATTCATCCACTTTATATTGTCTAATGGGTCAGTTTTTCGGTTCTCTAGCTGCCTTAATCAGGAAGTACATGGACATGTAACAGTAAAACTGGATTTTTAACTGAAAATTATACAACTGAAATACAGTCTATGCTATTGAACAAAAGAACAATGTTTTAGCAGCTGGGATCTTTGTTATGTAGCAAATGGAATTCCTGTGACTATATTTCAGACACCTCTTTCATGGAGTCCAGAAGAAGAATACCAAAACACACAAACAACAGAAACAGCTATGACCCAGGGAGGTGCAACAGCACAGGTAATACAAGCCTATAATAGACAACAAAACTTTTGGTTCGTTGAGGGTACTGAATAATTTCCAACTAAAAGGTTACAGCTTGGTCAAAGCACAAGATTTTAAATAGAGATAACTGACAATATTCTATTCATTCGCCATTCATATTTAACAATTGAGCTGTGTTTTTCTTCTTAATAAACAGTTCTGTTGTCACACCGGGATACTGCCCTCATGCAAAAAGGAATTATTATATCCCCAGACGAAAGTCGGGGATATATTGGATTCAGGTCCGTCGCGCCGCCGCCGCCGCCGCCGCCGTAGAAATTTCCTTGTGGACGCGATAACTCAAAAACAAATTAATATTTTTTTTTCAAACTTGGTACACATGTTAAGGGTGCCCAAAGGAAGATCCCTATTTTAAGGTGACCTTAAACTCCCAGTAAAAAAGAACTTATGGCCACCTTAAGGTCAGAAATTGGACTTTTGGCCACTTAGAGCCCTGTAGGTCACAAACTATGATGCTCAGCTGGCTGAAATTTTACCTGACAACACATTAATATGTTCTTAGTACATGTGCCAAAAATCACGACTTTAAGCTGAGGAGAAAATTGTCTTTGAGGCCCATAAATACCCCCACTTAGGGATTTTTTGCTATACTTTTCACATATTTTGCCCTATAATTTGGAAGTGGTAATTCTGATGAGTCTCAAACTGTGCTAGGTATAACTTTGATATGTAATCCTTGTCTGTAGAAAATTTTAGGGCTGTAGGTTTACCCAAAGGGGTCGACTTAAGGTCTCAAAAGTGCCCACAGAGACCCAATTTATGCACTTTTTGCCACTTTCAAGCACTGTAGCTTTCAAACTATGTCTCTCATCTAAGTTAAATATCATCTGGGAATATATCTATGTGTTTTCTTATATGTGCCCCAACATTTAGGCCTTTAATAGACAGTTAACCTGTGTATCAGGACCATAAACACCCACCCGAGTGACCCTTATAAGACATTTTTCACATCTTTTTCCCTGTAACTTGGAAATGGTAAGTCTGAGAAGTTTCAAACTGTATTAGATATATATTCTGTGTGTAATCTTAGTATGTAACAGATTTTAAGTCTGAAGCTTTAATTTTGAAGGTCAAATTGAGGTCTCTAAAAGGCTCCCAAAGACCCAATATTTGGACTTTTTGCTACTTTTAAGCCCTGTGACTGTCAAACTATGTGACTGATAGAGCTCAAATCCTATCTGGGAAGATATTAGTATGTTATTTATATATGTGCCAAAAATTAAGGCTTTAAGAAGACATTTAACCTGTGTATGAGGACCATAAATCCCCACCCGAGTGACCATTTTTAGACATTTTTCACATATTTTGCCCTGTAACTTGGAAATGGTAAGTCTAAGAAGTTTCAAACTGTATTAGATGCATATTCTATGTGTAATCTTAGTATGTGACAAATTTTAAGTCTGAAGCTTTAATTTGAAGGCCACATTTAGGTCTCTAGAAGGCCCCATAAAGACCCAGTATTTGGACTTTTTGCCAATTTTAAGGCCTGTGACTGTTAAACTATGTGACTGATAGAGCTGAAATCTCATCTGGGAATACATTATTATGTTCTTTTTACATGTGCCAAAAATCAAGGCTTCAAGTAGACATTTAACCTGTGTATGAGGACCTTAAACACCCACCTGAGTGACCCTTTTAAGACATTTTTCACATATTTTGCTCTGTAACTTGGAAATGGTAAGTCTGAGAAGTTTCAAACTTTATTAGATACATATTCTATGTGTAATCTTAGTATGTAACAAATTTTAAGTCTGAAGCTTTAATTTGAAAGCCACATCGAGATCTCTAAAAGGCCCACAGAGACCCAATATTTGGACTTTTTGCCACCTTTAAGCCCTGTGACTGTTAAACTATGTGATTGATGGAGCTGAAATCCCATCTGGGAATGCATTATTATGTCCTTTTTACATATGGCGAAAATCAAGGTTTTTAGTAGACATTTAACCTGTGTATGAGGGCCATAGACACTCGCCCAAGTGCCTTTTTGGACATTTTTTCCGTATTTTGCCCTGTTATTTGGAAATGCTTAGTGTGACAAGTCTTAAACTGTATTATATATAATTTTTGTTTGTTATGTATGTCCCCCAAAAAGTTTCAGATCTGTAGTTTAATTGCTAAGGTCTCTTTAACAATTGTAAAATGCCCACAGAAACCCAATGTATGGACATTATGCCACTTTAAAGCCCAGTAACTGTCAAACTATGTGGGTTATAGAGCTGAAATCTTTGAATTTTTAAAAGGAAATGCCTGTCTATTTAAATTTTGAATATTAATAATGTTATGGCTATCTTAGTCTTTTAAGAACTTATTTTTGTGTGTTATACCTCTGCTTGCTGAGTTTTTAACTTTTTAAAATGAAACTGGTTAAACGCCGGTTAAACATATTCAAGTAGACAAAATGGACACTTTAAGTGAGCTTTAAGTCCCAATATTAATGAAATTATATCCGTATGTAGTAAAACTAGGGGATTTTTAACCCTCAACTAGCCCAGTTTTATTCAACTTGCCTCAGTTAATTTTGACACAGCTCCTACAGTTATGAACTCATTTCAGTTGATAATCACATACTTAAAATTCTCAATTCTTTTTGTATTTGAGTACCCCTTTTATATAGATTGTTTGTTTACCATTTATGCTGTAGCACTCCATCTCTTTGAGAGAACATGTAAACTGTGTAAAAAAGATGTAGAAGATGAGATACATTTTGTTTGTGTTTGTCCAGCTTTAGAGCTGATTCGTATGAAATATTTCAAAATTTTAAATATAGATAAATCTGAATTATTAATAGATCAATTATCAAGGGTATTAACTCATATGAATGTCAATATGGTTATTAATTTTATTTTTGATTTGTGGCAAGAAAGAAAAAGTAAATTATATTGTTAATTTTTATGTATTGAATTGCTGTCTTTATTTACTGTATCTTACCTCAAAATATGTTTGCTCTGTTTGTTATTAACTCTCTATTTAAAGTGACTTATAAGCCCATATAGGGCTGGGTATTACTTCAATAGTTTTTGTATAATCCTTGTCAACATAATACATGTCACTATAATAAACTAATAAACTAAACTAAGTCCCAACCCACATCCCCCACCCGGATTCCCCCCACCCACCTCTGGGACCTCCAGCTATATTGAGTGACACTAAATAAACAAAGGTATTTAATGATATCAGATGAGAAACAAAGACCTCAATGGGGTTGCAGATCTTGTGTAATAGTGAGAGAGGTGTGGAGAAGGGGAGAGGGGTGGGGGTGGGAGGTGGTGGGCTTCATTACATATAACACAAAGGGGAGTCAGAACTGAGATTGTGTCACATATTTAGGTTGCATATATATGGACCACATATATAGGTATAGAGGAAATGAATAACTGAAAACAATTTGCAAATTCTAAAAATAATATAATAAAATAATAATATAAATAATTTTTTTTTAAATAATATTTTATTTGTGAACAAATATAGAAACAGATATGCGCTTTTGGGATTATGAATTTTAGAATGGACATTGAATCATCAATCATTTAAATACTTTGAAGGAAGATTGAAAAGTATGATGAGTTGAGTTAAAAATAATATTTTATTTGTCAACAAATATAGAAACAGATATGCTCTTTTGGGATTATTATTTTAGAATGGACATTCAATCATCAATCATTTAAATACTTTGAAAATAGGTTTAGAGTTATCATTGCAGGAAGATTGAAAATATAATTTGAGTTATGTATTCGGCGTCTGGGGATACACCATCTTCCTTGGAAGATATAAACAGAGTAGATTGATGTGCTGAAGTTCATATAATAATGGGTAATTATGTTTTTAAAAATTCCCGATCAAAACCTGTGGCGTGAGTGATGACCTGTCTGGGGATATGTTGGCGCCGAGTTGGCCCAATCTAGTTTGTTAATTCACTTTCAGTAACTTAAATATATTAACCATGACTCCACCATTTCTGTTGAATATGTTCTTTATGTATGATTTTTCTTAGTCATGTTCACAGTGGAGAATTTTTTTCTGAAATTCCTTGATCCTAATTTTAAAGCAATGTGACTGCTAGGATTAACTGACATTTGATAATTTTTCAGCAAAAACTATATGTTATTAGTTAATTAAGCATCCATTGAAATGGGAATGCTTCTAGGTTTTGCCCCTCCCCCCCCCCACTGTTTTCAGAGAGCCTAATGCTACTGCCACAGTTGAATAGCTCATTTAATGTAAGGCCTATCAAAATGATGTTTAGCAGTTATCTATAACCATGGAAATTTTTTGATAGGTACTAATATCGACCCTTATTGAGGTGACATGATCAAAAAATGTTATTCTTGTACAGTAGAATGTCTATTGTCCGACCATCTATTATCTGAAATTTCAATTTTCCGACATCAAACCCACTTTCCCAAAGTCCATTTAAACCTGTTATTTTACCCTTTCAATTATCCAACCTAGTTAATACTGGCCCCAAGATGGTCAGCTAATAGAGGTTCTATTGTTCTTCCTTTTCACCACATCTACTCAGAAAGTACTACACATAGATCATCAAAACTTGGCAAGCATACTTCAAAATCTAGGTGCCAGTCAAATTTCAGATAAATTGGGCCATAATTGACCAATAAAGAGCAAATTGATTATCATTTAGTGAAAAAAAGACATACTGAAATTATATGTATCTACTCATAGTAAGTACCTTAGATGTGTTCAGTATCTTAGTAAAACATGAACAATTTTTCAAAAGCTTCAAAATTTACATCATCATGTTAACCCTTGTCAAGCATACATCAGACAAGTACTGAGATGTGACTTTCACCCAGCAAAACATTCTTTGTGCAAGTATGAATGACAAAACCACAATATATCGGCAATTGAAGGTCATTACAGTAGACCCAATCAGATATATCCCATCATGTGAGTGACCTTTTTAAAAATCTTCTAGTGAGATGATAACTAATATTTTTGTGTGGTTTACTTGTATGTTTTGCATATTTAATTGAGGAGAATCCAAGCAACGGGCTTTGCTGTATAAACTTTTTTCTCACTGGTTAGTTATTGTACAAAAAAGGTATATACTGCTTCACTGAAAGTATTGAATGTTTTGCATTTTGTTGGTATAAATTAATCATCTACATTTTGATTTGCAACATATGACATCATATTTTACTGCTTGATACTTTGTATCTAAAATACTTAAAGGTGTTGAGACTTTTTATGAATATCTCAATATAGATAATAACGCTTAACCATAGTGTGTATGGTTAACTAGAAGTGTTTTCTCTTATTTGTGGGAAAACAGTATGATTTAGTCACATGCATTTTTCATGTAATGTAAATTTTCAGATCTGTAGCTTCGGTACCTTAAGACTATTCAATTTATAATTTAAGGAACTGTTTTTTTCACAAATTAGATTATAGTTAAAATGGGTTCATTTTTTTAAATTCAGAGTGGCATGTGGTAAAAATATTTCTTTACAATATAGTTTGTAATTGTAACTAATGTTTTTATTTCATAAAAATGTAAATATACTATACCATATGAAAACACTTGGGTAGGCGTAGCTTGGCGTTCGGTGACCGCCACGTACACCGTACATAGAATTTAAATATATGAGGGGAGACCCTCTTTAAACCTATATACTTGCTACCTTTGACCCATGGTGACCTAATTCACTCTGCCATGCGCAGTAATACAGAAATAGTTCATTCTTTTTGTGGCGGTTGTAGTGTCAACAGGCGTTTTTGCTATCTCACTAAGACCTGCATTTACACATTTTTCATGCTCTGTAAGTACACTTAAGCTGTTTTATTCACTTTTCCTCCATTTTATTTACCTTTTACTTCAATTTCTGGTGAATTTATTGTATACTTTGGGCAATATTTTACGTATTTCTTCAAAATTCGTATTATCGCTCATCTGGTCACGTGGTGTTAGAATGTCGGATTGCCTTTGGAGATATTCATTTCCTTAGTAAATTAATTCTTTTTATGCACTTCTACAGGCATTTTTATTTTAATTTACCGTTTTCCTTCATTCTTTCAATGAAATTCTTCGTTTCTCCACGTATTTTGACCGTATTGTCACCTTGACTGTGCATTGTTTTTCACGTAGATACCTATTTGGTATTTTCGCTCATCGGGTCACGTGGTGTCAGAATGTTGGATTACCTTTGGAAATATTCATTTCCGCGGTGAATTAATTCCTTTATGCACTTCTACAGGCATTATAATTCATCTTTTACGGTTTTTCTTCATTCTTTTTACGAAATTCTTCGTTTCACCGCGCATATTGACCATATTTTTGAGCTTTTTACGAATCATTTACCAGGTCACATGATGATGACGTCACATCCAAAATGGAGGTCAACCGATCGGTTGTCAGAAAATATTCATTTCATAGTGATTACAGCATTTCCAGGTTTGTTTATACATTCCTCCTACATATTTCTTTGAATATTATTATGTCAGAGCATATAATGTGTAATAATTTCAATTGTTAACGCATTTTTCATAGCGTAACATTACGGTATTTACTACCTACCATTCACGGTTCTTTACTTGTACAGGCCCTTTCATTTGACATTTCTGGAATTCGGATCCTGGTTTCAGTGTTTTGGGGTTCAATTCTGAGCCTAGGGTCTCCATTTTTAGCCTTTCTCCACCTTCAATTTTGGAGGTTGGGAGTTTACGGCTTCTGGGGAGGACTTTGTCTTCCACCTTTTGGAGATCCATTTCACTGTTACTGGTTTCCTACATTCCAATTTTATGTCAATTGGTAATTTGGTTTCTCAGTCCATTTTTAGTCCTTTGGCCTCTTTTGTGCCTAGGCTTCAGTCTAATCAGACTGTTTTTAAGCGTCCCGCAAGGGACGCTTGTTTGTGTATGGGAGAGCTTCAGGCTCCGCCGGCTCCGCATTTTGTTTTCCTTATAACTCTGTAACCGTTAGGCGGATTCTTTTCAAATTTGGCAGGTTTAGGCAGTAGCCTTGGGGATTTTTTTTGAATATGCTGCAGTGACATTTCAACCAATCAGAGAGGTCACATGACCAAAAATGTCTTTTTTCGATGGGGAAGCTTGTCCGGATGATAACTTGAAAGGAATTTTATCAATTCACCTGAAACTTGGCAAATACATTCATTCTATTAAAATCTGGAAATCATTAGATTTTGGCATTGATTGGTCAAGAAATGGCCGAGTAATAAATGATTAATTAATCATTACGAATTTTCCAAATAAGGAAAACACAAAAATGCTTATATCTCGAAAACCGTGCTAGATAGAGCGATTTCGACGAAATTTTTGACCCGCAGGGTATCTCTGCGGAGTAGTTTTCCCAATTTTCAAAAAAATTTTGTCTCGCCCAAAATGGCGGCCATTTTGAATTTTCGAAATTTTCGCAAAAATTGCAAAACACAAAAATGCTTATATCTCAAAAACCATGCTAGATAGAGCAATTTCGACAAAATTTTTGACCCGCAGGATATCTCTGCGGAGTACTTCTCCCAATTTTCAAAAAATTTTTGTCTCGCCAAAAATGGCGGCCATTTTGAATTTTCGAAATTTTCGCAAAAATGCTTATATCTCGAAAACCGTGCTAGATAGAGCGATTTCGACGAAATTTTTGACCCGCAGGGTATCTCTGCAGAGTAGTTATCCCAATTTTGAAAAAAATTTTGTCTCGCCAAAAATGGCGGCCATTTTGAATTTTTGAAATTTTCGCAAAAATTGCAAAACAGAAAAATGCTTATATCTCAAAAACCGTGCTAGATAGAGCAATTTCGACAAAATTTTTGACCCGCAGGATATCTCTGCGGAGTACTTCTCCCAATTTTCAAAAAATTTTTGTCTCGCCAAAAATGGCGGCCATTTTGAATTTTCGAAATTTTCGCAAAAATGCTTATATCTCGAAAACCGTGCTAGATAGAGCGATTTCGACGAAATTTTTGACACGCAGGATATCTCTGCAGAGTAGTTATCCCAATTTTGAAAAAATTTTTGTCTCGCCAAAAATGGCGGCCATTTTGAATTTTCGAATTTTTCGCAAAAATTGCAAAACATAAAAATGCTTATATCTCGAAAACCCTGCTAGATAGAGCGATTTCGACGAAATTTTTGACCCACAGGGTATATCTGCAGAGTAGCCATGCCAATTTTCAAAAAAATTTTGTCTCGCCAAAAATGGCGGCCATTTTGAATTTTCGAATTTTTCGCAAAAATTGCAAAACATAAAAATGCTTATATCTCAAAAACCCTGCTAGATAGAGCGATTTCGACGAAATTTTTGACCCGCAGGGTATCTCTGCAGAGTAGCCATGCCTATTTTCAAACAAAAAATTTCTCGCAAAAAATGGCGGCCATTTTGAATTTTCGAATTTTTTGCAAAATACAAAAATGCTTATATCTCAAAAACCGTGCTAGGTAGAGTGATTTCGACGAAATTTTTGACCCACAGGGTATCTCTGCAGAGTAGTCATGCCAATTTTCAAAAAAAATTTGTCTTGCCAAAAATGGCGGCCATTTTGAATTTTCGAATTTTTGCGCAAAAATTGCAAAACACAAAAATGCTAATATTTCGAAAACCGTGCTACATAGAGCGATTTCGACGAAATTTTTTATCTTCAGGGTATCTCTGCAGAGCAGCTATCCCAAAGAGCTTTCACTTGGTGAAGTTTCAGACCCATAGCTAATTGCTCACCTACTCAAAAAGAGTAAATGTGAATTACCTCTAGAAGTATTGCAGATGGCCAATTTTTCTCAAGTAACTCATTCACCTACTTTTGGAAGAGCTTTCACATGGTGAAGTTTCAGACCCATAGCCAATTACTCACCTACTCAAAATGAGTAAATGCGAATTATCTCTAAAAGTATTGCAGATAGCCAATTTTTCTCAAATAACTCATTCACCTACTTTTGGGAGAGCTTTCACATGGTGAAGTTTCAGACCCATAGCTAATTATTTACCTACTCAAAATGAGTAAATGCTAATTATCTCTAAAAGTATTGCGGATACCCAATTTTTATCAAATAACTCATTCATCTACTTGTGGGAGAGCTTTCACATGGTGAAGTTTCAGACCCATAGCTAATTACTCACCTACTCAAAATGAGTAAATGCGAATTATCTCTAAAAGTATTGCAGATAGCCAATTTTTCTCAAATAACTCATTCACCTACTTTTGGGAGAGCTTTCACTTGGTGAAGTTTCAGACCCATAGCTAATTACTCACCTACTCAAAATGAGTAAATGCGAATTATCTCTAAAAGTATTGCAGATAGCCAATTTTTCTCAAATAACTCATTCACCTACTTTTGGGAGAGCTTTCACTTGGTGAAGTTTCAGACCCATAGCTAATTACTCACCTACTCAAAATGAGTAAATGCGAATTATCTCTAAAAGTATTGCAGATAGCCAATTTTTCTCAAATTAATCATTCACCTACTTTTGGGAGAGCTTTCACTTGGTGAAGTTTCAGACCCATAGCTAATTACTCGTCTACTCAAAATGAGTGAATGCGAATTATCTCTAAAAGTATTGCAGATAGCCAATTTTTCTCAAATAACTCATTCACCTACTTTTGGGAGAGCTTTCACTTGGTGAAGTTTCAGACCCATAGCTAATTACTCACCTACTCAAAATGAGTAAATGCGAATTATCTCTAAAAGTATTGCAGATAGCCAATTTTTCTCAAATTAATCATTCACCTACTTTTGGGAGAGCTTTCACTTGGTGAAGTTTCAGACCCATAGCCAATTACTCGTCTACTCAAAATGAGTGAATGCGAATTATCTCTAAAAGTATTGCAGATAGCCAATTTTTCTCAAATAACTCATTCACCTACTTTTGGGAGAGCTTTCACTTGGTGAAGTTTCAGAGCCATAGCTAATTACTCACCTACTCAAAATGAGTAAATGCGAATTATCTCTAAAAGTATTGCAGATAGCCAATTTTTCTCAAATAACTCATTCACCTACTTTTGGCAGAGCTTTCACTTGGTGAAGTTTCAGACCCATAGCTAATTATTCACCTACTCAAAATGAGTAAATGTGAATTATCTGTAAAAGTATTGCAGATAGCCAATTTTTCTCAAATAACTCATTCACCTACTTTTGGGAGAGCTTTCACTCTGTGAAGTTTCAGACCCATAGCTATTTATTCACCTACTCAAAATGAGTAAATGCTAATTATCTGTAAAAGTATTGCGGATACCCAATTTTTATCAAATACTCATTCATCTACTTGTGGGAGAGCTTTCACATGGTGAAGTTTCAGACCCATAGCTAATTACTCACCTACTCAAAATGAGTAAATGCGAATTATCTCTAAAAGTATTGCAGATAGCCAATTTTTCTCAAATAACTCATTCACCTACTTTTGGGAGAGCTTTCACTTAGTGAAGTTTCAGACCCATAGATAATTATTCACCTACTCAAAATGAGTAAATGTGAATTATCTCTTAATAGTATTGCAGATAGCCAATTTTTCTCAAATAACTCATTCACCTACTTTTGGAAGACCTTTCACACACGAAAATGAAAAATTGTGAATATCTCGGAAAAGCTATTTCTTCTGCTTTAATGCTCGGCGGGAGATACACACCACGGCAGTGGTCTTGACAAAAATTTTTGTCTCCCCAAAAATGGTGGCCATTTTGAATTTTCAAAGTTTTTGCAAAACACAAAAATGCTTATATCTCGAAAACCGTGCTATATGGAGCGAACTCAACAAAATTTTGGACCTGCTGGGTATCTCTGCAGAGTAGCCATGCCAATTTTCAAAATATTTTTGTCTCGCCAAATATAGCGGACATTTTTAATTTTTTTATTTTTTGCAAAACACAAAAATGCTTATATCTTGAAAACCGTGCTAGATAGAGCAGACTGCGCTGACTTTGGTTGCCACAACAGTATAAGGCTAGAAACGAAGCATTTTCTTAATACTTTAGCACTCACCTTTATATCCTTTTCGGGACGCTTTGTTTTTGCTATGCAAAAACATTATCTTTTTTTTTTGCGAGCGATCCTCTAGTTTGGTACTGGGATTACCTTCTCAAGACCATTCATGTTCAGGGTCCCTTAGAAGAGTTTATCAGTTGAATCCAACTGATTTTGCTACTTCCTTAACACTACTCCATTCATTTTCTAAATCTAGAAAAATTTTGTTTGGGGTTTGGTGGAAATCTTCTGTTAATCAACAGCTATTGTGTTTTCACCATTTTTTAGATCTGACGGTCAGTGGGCACATCTCCCTTTTGGGTATGTTGGGGGTTCCTCTGTCTACAGTTTACCTTTAGGCAGACTTCAGGAACCCTACTTTTTGGTGCCAGTCTGTTGGACTATATGGGTGCTTAGGACTTCGTCCTTTAATCTTCTCCACAGAAGATTTTCAAGCTTCCTGTCTAACAGAATTAGGGAATAAATTTGACTGCTCTTTCCTTTTGATCATTCTTATTTTTCTCTAAGTCAACCACTTTTCCCAGGCTTAGAAGTTCCTTCATGAGGCCAGATACTTACTTTCTGTCACTCATTCATTTTGGGATCTTCTTATTCTAACTTTTGTAGGTTGGGTAATTACCCAATTTTCCTTCTAAAACTTAGTTTTGCCAGGTACAAATCCTCTTCAGAGGGTTTTTTGGGTTGACTTGCTCAGGTTTCCGGACCTGGGATCTAGCCTGATGGGGTTCTTAAGACCTTCTCTTCCCTAGGTAGAGTTCCTCTGCTATTAGGGGAGATCTGAGATGGACCTTAGGGTCCTTATTTCTGTGGGATTTTTTCCTTCAGTCCTGTTTTGTTGATCACTTAATCAAGTTGATTGACAAGGCAATACTTTCTCAGTGGTCTTTTTCATCCACCATTCTTTGGACTTCAATGGGTCTTCTAGCTCCATTTTAGCTGGTTGATCTATGGCCCTTTTTCAGCCATCTTTGCACTTTGTTTTGAGAGATTTCTTTATCCATTTCCCTCACTTGTGCTTAGTCACTTGGTAGGGTAAATTGGTCCTATTTTGGTCTTATGCTTTTTCTTGTGGTGTCTCTCTTGGGAGACCATTTCTTCTCACATATAACAGTATAAGCAGAAGCTTTTCATGTGGCCCTTACTCAAGGTGCGTCTTTTAACCTATCTGCATTAGCCTTTTGAGGCACACCAATTAAGACCTTTTTCCTCCCATCCAGGGAGTTTTCTCTCTAACTTAGTGCTTTAAGGATGTGGTTCCTTTCCAGGTTCCAACATTCTGATGGTGGAATGCCTTCCAGAGGTAGAGGCTCAGCCTCAACCTCTATTATGGTGTCCTTCAGGAGATAAGAGTGTTGTTTTACTCAAATTTTCACTCTTACTTCCAGATCCCTCCACTTGCCAGTGGGAGGTCAACTGAGTCCAGTGGTCTCTCAGATTCCACTTTCCTGATTCTTTCAGCTCTTCTCCACAGAATGCTGTTCTTGGTCATTCAGTCTCTCACACTGTCTGTTCACATGAGCAGTTCAAGTATCATGAGCTCCTGTTTTCCTGATTTTTCAGGGCATTATCCTTGACAAAGATATACTGGAAACCACCATTAGATTTATATCTTTTCCTGGTTTTCCAGACTATCAGGATGCAACTTATCAGTTGATCATTTTCTCAATTGGCCAGTGGATCACTTCTCTTCCTCAATTGCCTCCTTTCTCTCCTTTGGCTCCTTTGGTTCACTCTTGCTCATAGTTTTGCTTTTGGGCAAGGTGTACCACTTTGTGGCAATGCCTTTTGGTCTAGCCACTAGCCCTTCAGGTTTTTCTTCCTTAGTCAAGGAAGTAAGGAAAGTTGGCTTTGAGGTTGGGCATCTCAGTGCACATGTGACTACAAATTGGCTCATTAGAGCCAATAGTTGTCAGAGGCTCATTTACCAACTCTATTAGAGTTGACTTTGGGCTTCCACTTGGAAGCCGCTTCTTCAAGGTCCCTGCACATGACACTTCTTCTGTGTCATCTCAGGACACTTGATTTTCCTTCTCAAAGGTGCTCTGGATTTTCCATTTCTTGATCCTTCTATGAAGGTTCATTCAAGATGGTACTATCCTGGGAACTATGTCTTTGCATCCCTCCCTTTAATTCCCTAGTTTTTACATCTACTTTCATGGATGTTTCACTGCAGGGTTTGGGAGTTCTTTGTGCTCTGTGGACCACCTAAGGTCTATTTTTGATGTAGCAGTCCAGTCTGTGCATCAGTTCTAGAGCTCATAGCTGTCCTTTTTGCTCAGACATTTGTTCCTGTATTATCCTTTCATCAAAGGATCATCCTTTCAGCCTCAAACAACTCAGATGTCTTGTTCTCAAGACATTTGTTCCTCATTTGTCCTTTCTTTAAGGGATTCTTCAGATAGTCCAGGTAACACTGTTGTCTGGGCTTTCTTTATATCAAGACAGCTTCCACTCTTGGGACATGTGTATTTTGGCATCTTTTGCCATTATTTTTACAAGAACAAGTCTGTTCTTCCACCTCATGTTCCAGGGGCATGAATCCTTGGCAGACCATCTCTGGAGGTCTTTTCTCACCTTTCATATAAGGTGGCCCTTCAATTCTTGGATCTTCAGATGGTAGTCTCAGACTTCTCATCTTATTTCGATCTCTTTTGCCATGTGATTCAATCACAAGCTGCTCTTACATGTGCCTCCTGTGCTAGATCCTTAGGCTCTGGCAACAGATGCCCTGGAGTGTTTTGGTCCGGAGTACTTGTTTTACTCCTTCCCTCCTTCAGCTCCTTGTCCTCTATGGCCATGAAGTTAATCAACTTTCAGAGCTGTATCATTCTTCTTGTAGCCTTTCCTGGTAATTGCCAGGTTTGGCCTCAAGATCTCCTTTAAGAAAGCCATTGGCTCTTCCTCTTATTCTTCTATAACAATCTCATCTAGAGTTTTGTTATTTATTTGTATGGAGTTCCTTTCTTCAAGCTTTCTGGAGCTTTCTGAAGTCTCCTTTAAGAAGAATTTTCACAGGAGGGGTCTTGGAGGATTTTTATCCTCCATAACTGTCTATGAAGCAATGTGGAACTGCTTCAAAAACTTGTGAGAAACATGGCCACTCTGCCATGCTTCAACTGTCCCATTTATTGCTGTTTGTTCCTTTTAAGGAATTATTTTTCAGACAATAGGGATACAGGTCAGCTCTTTCCAGGTACTACTTGGAGTTGGGTTCTTATAGGGAGCTTGGAAGTCTCTTGTAGAGCTTCTTTAAGTCCACAGTAAGGGTAGTCGTCACCTACCTTTTGGTACTTAAACCTTGGTTCTGCAGGCTCTTACCAAGGCTCCTCTTGAACCCTCTTTACTTGCTGAGCCAAGTTTTTCACATATTAGACAGTCTTTCTTACTCCCTTTCTTTGGGAAGGAGAAGGAGTGATTTTGATTCCTTTATTTAAAAGTTTTCTCTCACTCTCTAGGGATGGCCTAAGTCATCCTTAAGTCAGATCTTACTTTCCTGGCTTAAGCCAGTTATCTTCAGAAGGCTCTTCCTGCTTTGACTTTTTGTCTTTGGTCAGGATGACTTAGAAGACCTCTCCTTTTTTACATTCAGATTCCTAAGATACTTTCTATCTAGCTATTCTGACTTAAAAGGATTTCTTCTTGGTCTTTCTTCTGAAGTCCAAGAGGGTGATATTGCTGCTCAGACAATATCTTTTTGGATAGCACTTTATCCTTTATTCCCTCAATCTCTGTTCCACAGAGAATGCATCTCTTCATGGTGTCAGGGCTCATCATGTCAGGGCACAGGGGGCTTCCTGGTCCTTTAGGGGTGGAATCCCACTCCTAGTCAACATGAGATCCTGCACGTGGAAGAGCCATTCCACTTTTACATCCTTCTATTTTAGGAATGTATTTGCCTTCAGAGATGTTGTTCTTAAGAATCTCTTATGATTTCTTAAGTGGAGTGGACATCCTTTTCCACTCAGCCATTTCTTTCCTTCTTAAATTCCTCAATTTAAGTCCATCTGAAACTTTTAGTTTCAGAAAAAGGGGGGTGGCATTTCCCTTTTAGGGAATCTATTCTTCATCTCTATTTTCAGAACCGTGCTTCTTAGTGCCTCTGGGCATGTTGCCATTCTGAGCACAGGGCATACTTATGCCTTCTCCTTTGAGCTGACCTAATAGGGTGTAGACAGCAGTGTTGAAGTTAGTGCAGTGGTTAATGCTACTCACTTAACTCACTCGAGTTATTGCTTCAGCACAGAGGTTTTGGGTTCAATTGCATTGCACAAGGAAGTATCCTTTTGTAGCAATTTAACCTTAGGGTGGTTTTCTTCAGGCTGTCTTTTTCCCACCATCCTTCCATGTGGGCATTCAACCCAAGTGTTTTCATATGGTATAGTATATTTACATTTTTATGAAATAAAATTTCATATTTTTAAATGTAAAATGCATTTTTATGAATAAAAATGTATATACTTACCATATGAAAACAGCAAATCACCCTCCCGCCTGCCCCGCTTTTAAAGACCTTTTTCCAGCATTTATGTTTATTCACAAAAAGAATGAACTATTTCTGTATTACTGTGCATGGCAGAGTGAATTAGGTCACCAGGGGTCAAAGGTAGCAAGTATATAGGTTTAAAGAGGGTCTCCCGTCATATATTTAAATTCTATGTACGGTGTACGTGGCGGTCACCGAACGCCAAGCCACGCCTACCCAAGTGTTTTCATATGGTAAGTATATACATTTTTATTCATAAAAATGCATTTTACATTTAAAAATATGAAATTTAACATTTGGAATGCTCTATAAGTATCTCATGAAATTCTTGTGTCTATATTCAGACACCTGTTCAGTTGAAACAAGAGGGACAAGATCACGGTAGCACTACACGCCAAGCCACAGAAATATCAGAAATAGTTCATACAACACAAGTGAAAAAACCAGAAAGTAGCCAGGCATTCTCAGATGTGCTGAAGGACATTAAACAATATGAAATCAAGAATCTACAACTTGATCGAAACAATTTTCTAGGAAGAGGGAATTACGGCCATGTATATTGTGCTAAATGGCTGGGAACATTTTATGCGGCAAAAGATGTGCCGCTTCTTGGGAAAAAGAAACCTCACATAGATCCATCCATTGTAAATGAGATCCGGGTAAGTGCAGCCATTAAACACCCATCAGTTGTCCAATTCATTGGATATTCTCTGAACATTGACTCCATCAGCCCAAGTATCTTCATTGTATATGAACTAATTTATGGCCATGACCTTGAAAAGATATTGGATGATGATGAACTCATTCAGAAATATCGCTTCAATACAGACAAGAAAAAATATAAGACAATGGTAGATATTGCAAGAGCCTTGGCTTTTTTACACTTTGAGTGGCCAGAAATAATAATACATGGTGATGTAAAGCCTGCCAATGTGATGTTGTCTGATGATGGACAAGCCAAATTATGTGATCTCGGCTTGGGTAAAATCAAGCAGTCAAATTTTGAAACAATGTCAGTAACTGGGGAAGGTGGGCTTGGTACACCTGCCTACATGGCCCCAGAAATTCTTCTTGATAGGAAAACTTCCTCTACCAGCAGTGATGTGTATTCTTATGGTGCTACATTGTACCAAGTGATGTTTAGGGAGGACTTATGGGACACTGACAAGATGGGTACCTCAGGACCTATAAAGTTTTATTATGGCCCATCAAGAAACCCTTTAGAACTTTTAAAAGGAAAAGTATCCACAGAACAAGTACCAAAAAAATTAAAAGACAAGAAGCATCCAGCAATTGAAGTGATCACAAAATGTGTACAGTTTGATCGCCATATTCGTCCCTCAGCAAGGGAAGTGTTAGATAGCATGAAGGACTTACATGAAACTGCACCTTAGCAGGTCAGCTCTGATTAGGTATTGTTGTTTCTAGAGGAAAATTGGGGATACATGGGCTTTAGCATGGTCACACTGCCACAAAGATTTCCTTTCAGATGCAATAAGTAGAAAAACATTTCAGCTAGACCTTTTCAATTTGGTAAGTTGGTATATGTGGGTAAGACCTTGGAGCCTATCTTTTTGTTGCCCTGGCTTTCCACTTGAAGACTGATGGTGGCCTTCTAAACTTGAATTGGGGATTTTATTGCGTTAATACATCCTATCCAATGGACAGTTGCTTTACCGGTCAGCGCGACCAGTCCCGCCAAACGCCAGAAAAAGATGTCCTGTATATACTACTGGCAGGACTGGTCACAGAGTGTGCATTCGCTAGGTGGCACATCGTACTTCCTTCCTGTCTAGACAGCGTGCCATCATGGCATCTTTTTCGTTTGGCGCGTGGAGTGTCATCCCCAGGACAGAAGAGAGGCACTTGTGGCCATGTTATGACTATTTTTGATGGCCACTTGAAGTGTGCAAGATGTTGGGACAAGGGGGTTGGAGAAGACAACTGTGTTCTTAAAAAAGACTGCCCTTTATGTAAAGCATCTACACCAGAGCTGATCCAACAACTAGCCACCACAACCTACAGAGAAAGAAAGAACAAAAACAAGAAAATGGTTTCGCACTCCCTTATCCCACTGTCATGGACCCTTCACACGTTAGTGAAGTGATTCACCCAAGCCTTCTTCCGATTCCAGCAAGAAGAAACCCAGTACCAGCAGCAGACCTTCATCTGAAGATTTGAAAAATCTAGATGATAAATGGGCTGAGAGATTTGCAACACTGGAAGCAATGCTGTTGTCCAAATCCGTTGCAGTTCCCGTGGAACCAGTGGTGAAACTAGCAGAAGTCATCACCAGCCAAAAGCCATTTTTTTTACCTTGGTGGTAACACCAGTAAGTTGGCTGAATCTGCAGAGCCTTCCAGTCGCAGCCTTGTTCAGGCCACCAGTGATGGTGTTGTTCCACCCCGGGAGATGAGATCCAGCAGAATGCCACCCAGCCTGTTGAGGCTCCCGGTGCGGAGACGGCCACCCAGCCTGTTGAGGCTCCCAGTGCAGGTCCCGATGTACCGCCTTTCAGTACCGATGATGCTGCCCTCAGTGTTGACCAGACCCTGACCGGTGGTAAAGTTGTCCAGAGCACCAGTGGGTCTGAAAGTGAGGATGACCAGCACAGTGAGGCCGGTTCTCTGTTGGAAGGAAACTTCCGGGACGGTTCCCCAGTCAGAGAACTCATGTGTAACTAGGCTGCTGGACTGTCACATTGCTTGACCAGTGTTCAAGATGCTATGTCTTCTCAGTTAAAAACTTTACATCTGGATGGTATGAAGGGCAAGTCCTCTGAGAGATTGAAGCATGCTGTAGATGAACTTGACTATCTGGTGACCTTTAACCGGTAAATATCTCAAGCCATGGCCAGGAATATGCAAGATCTTTCTGAAGGGGTTTTTATCAGCATGGCGAACTTTACCCTTGCATGCAGGGACAGTTCTTTAGAATATCTACATGCTGGTGTGAAGCAGGACACCCTCACTGCTCTGCGTACGGCCCCAGTTCATCTTCACTCACTGTTCCCTGACCAGCTTATCACCAAGGCTGAAGAGGAAATCTGCAGAAGTGAGGAGAGGCATTCTTCTGGCCAGTCTCACAGATGTCAAGGTCACTTTCACCCTTATGCTCCCAGTGACAAGTCTGCTAATCAACCAGACCAGAACTCCAGTAACCCACCATGGAAGTAAATAAGGGATAGACAGCAAGAAAAGTTGTGACAAGCCTTCAACCTTTTCACAGAAGCCGGCTAAGGGATTCAAGCCGCGTAAATGACAATCAATGTGTAAAGTTTGCAACCGGACTGAAGGACTCTGATTATGTGTCTGGTCAGATAGGCTTGAACCCTTCTCCAGTGATAGCCAGAGTGACTGTACATTCTCATGTAGACTTTTGTGTTGCAAATGCTCATTCTGTTACAGGGTTGCCACAAAAGAAAGGCGTAAATCCCAATTATTATCACAATTACACAGAAATAAAATATGTGAAAGATGTTTCTTGTGGAGGTCACTTGAATTCTACAAATCTTGTCACAAATGTCCCAACTGTTGCTATAGATCCACCTGTAGGGGAAAGGTTGCACAATTTTGGGAGAAGTAGGAAGCTCTGGGTTCGAGTCCAAAAGTAGTTACCACACTCAGAGAGGGTGACACACTTCCCTTTCAGTTCAGACCAAACTAAACCAGGTCACCAACTGTCATAAGCAACTATCACAACCCATCCAAACAGGCCAACCTTTTGGAGGCACTGTATCAGGTGGTGGACAAAAATGCGGTAGAAAAGGTAGCAAACCAAAAGTCACTAGGATTTTACAACCAGCTATTTTTGGTACCCAAACCCAACAACCCGTGGAAACCTGTCTTGGACCTGAACAATCTGAACACCTTCCTAAACACAGAGTCATTCGAAATGGAGACCCCAGAGACAATAAGAACCTCTCTACAGTCAGGAGAGTGGGTCACATCCATAGACTTCAAAGACGCATTCTTCCACATACCTATTCACAGTCAGTCCAGGAAGTACATGCGTTTTCACCTCCAAGGTTGATCCTACCACTTCAAAGCCCTACCCTTTGGCCTTTCCACTGCACCAATGAAGTTCACAGTGGTGGCCAAAGAGGTGAAACTGATGGCTTTACAGAGGGGTATAATAATCCACCAGTACTTAAAAGACTGGTTGGTGAGAGCCACATCCCACCAAACTTGTCTCCAGCATACACAGACCTTGGTAGCTCTCTGTCGAGAGTTGGGTTGGCTGGTGAACAAGGAGAATTCAGAACTGGAGCCAGAACAGGTTTTCAACTTCGTAGGTTACCAGTTCGACCTGAAAGAGGGCAGAGTCAGACCCACACCAGAGCATTAGCAGACTTTGATAGACAAGATTCAGTCAATTCTGTCTGGTCGGGTGTGTCCGGTCTGGCAGTTCATGTCCTTTATAGGGCTCCCAACAGCAACAGAAAAGCAAGTCCACTTTGGTCGACTTCATATGAGACCCATACAGTTGCTCTTGAAGAACAACTGGAGGGTACCAGAATCACTAGAAAAGATGATATCTGTTCCCAGATCACTGGAGGAAAGCAATGTGCTTCCAGGTCAACCATTACACTCACTTAAACATGCTCGGCAGATATTTACAGATACATCAACAGAAGGGAGGGGCGCTCACTTAAACGAGTGCACTGCAAGGGGAACCTGGTCCCTCCTAGAAAGCAAATTGCATATAAACCATTTGGAGTTAGAGTGCTCTGTCTGGCCCTAAAAGAGTTCCAAGAGCTCTGTTGCAACAACATAGTTCTGGTAACCACAGACAAAACAAAACAGTGGTTGCCTATATCAACAAGGAAAGGGGGATGAAATCGGGCTCCTTGTGTGCCATACTGTGCAGAATCCTGTCCTGGTGCACCAGGAAACAGGTAACTCTCAGAGCACATCACATCCCCAGCCAACTTAACGTGACAGCAGACGAGCTATCCAGACTTGGCCAGACCATTCAAACGGAGTGCTCCCTTCATCCAGAGGTGTTCCAAGCTATATGCTCCTGGTGGCATTAGCCTCAAGTGGATCTCTTTGCCACCAAATTCAACAAACTACCACAGTTTGTATCACCGGTTCCAGACCCCAGGCATGGCCAGTGGATGCACTCAGCCTGTCCTGTGAGGATCTGGACCCATATGCCTTCCCACCAGCAGTCATCTTGGGCAAAGTAGTGGAGAAGTTGCAGGACTACCCATGCAACAGAATCATTCTGATTGCACCAGGGTAGCCCAACATGCCCTGGTTCTGGGATCCACTGGCAATGTCCAGTCAGATCCCACTGTGTTTGCCCAACCTACCCAAGATGGTGTCTCAGCCATTCAGCCAGACCCTGCACAGGAACCTGTCAAACCTAAACCTACATGCCTGGCTCCTAGATCCACAGCAATCAAGGAGCAGAGTTTCTCTGAGGCAGTGGTGAATTGAAGCTCCTCAAAGAGGATCAACCAGTTCCGTCTATGTAGGCAAAGTGGAGCTTTTTTACAAAGCGGTGTCTCAGTAATCAGTTGAACTTCAGGGCACCACCTCTGAAGGCCATAGCTGACTTCCTCTTGCATCTGTTCCAGGACAGGAAGTTGCAGCCAGGTACCATTGATGGATACAGATCAGCCATTGCTGACAAGTTGGGCAACTCTCCCATTAATGTCAGCAAAGATGAGAATCTCACTCGTGTGCTGGAGAGTTTCCGTCGAGACAGGCCCAAGGGCAGGAGGGGTATACCCTCCTGGAACCTGTCCCTTGTCTTACATCAGCTGACTAAGTCTCCCTTTGAATCTTTGAAAGAGGCCTCAGTAAAACACTTGACCTTCAAGACTGTTTTTCTGCTAACCCTGGGTTCTGATAAGCGCAGGAGTTTGATCCATGTTTGGTTACATAAGAACATCAGACACCAGTCAGACTGGTCTAAGGTGTCCTTGTACCCCTCACTCATCTTTCTATCCAAGAACCACCTGGCTAAGGAAGGTCCAGATAGTGTGGCTGCAGTGGTCTTACCAGTCCTGGCTCCAACCCTAGATAGATCACTCAAGGGTGACATGTCCTTGTATCCAGTCAGAGCCCTTCGCTGTTACTTGGACAAGACCTCAGATCTTAGGCAGAACAAGTTGGTCTTTGTCTCCTTCAAAAAGGGTTTTCATAAGGACATCTCACCTGCCACTATCTCCTCATGGATCAAGCAGACTGTGATTTGTTATGAGCGCAATGACCAGGAGGCCCTCACACTTCCTCAGGTTAAAGCCCATGATGTCAGGGCCTTTGCTGCTAAGGCCTTCCGGTCGGGGGTCTCCTTAGAGCAGATTCTGTCAGCCTGCCACTGGAAATCCCATAACACCTTCACAAAATTCTATTTGAAGGATGTGGCTTGGGCTGATACAGAGCTTTTTCATTTAGGGCCAGTGGTGGCTGCCAAACAGGTCCACCACCAAGCCAAAAAATGAGGAGATATATAAATATATATGTATGTACATAGCATGTATATTTCTATATAATACACAAAAAAAAACAAAAAAACTGTGACTTGCTTCCTTTGGGAAGTTTATTTCTTATGGGACTGAACTCAACCCTAATCTCCCTTTCTCAGAGCAGGTCTGAGAAAAAGGGGGGGGGGGCAACTTTGGTAGACTTCCGGGTAACCGGTTAGTCTTAGCCTACTTTGACCGATGGGGTCATTTGGCCCTAGGTCTACTGGGCCTTCTCAACCTTGTTTTTGTTTATGAGTTCAACTGAGTCTCTTGTAACTTACCCGCCTACCAAGTGGTAGTTATTCAGCAATTGTCCATTGGATAGGATATATTAATGCAATAAAATTGCAAATTTAATAAGTAAATTAAATTTTTATAAGTTAATACCCTATCCAATGTCCAGGGAAGGCCCACCCATCCAGCCCCACTATCAGATTACGAGGGGTCTGACTAGGCCTCGACATGAAAAAGATGCTATGACATCATGCTGTCCAGACAGGAAGGAAGTACGATGCGCCACTTAGCGAATGCACACTCTGTGCCTGATCTTGTTGGTAGAATATACAGGACGTCTTTTTCTGGCGTTTGGCGGGACTGGTCGCGCCGACCGGTAAAGCAATTGTTTCATATTTATACCTAATACTCACATATAGGTCAGATCATCCTGTGGCTGATACATATGAGAAATATTTGAACCTATAATCATTCAGAAATGTGACCTTTGACTTCTCTCTTCAACGTCATGGCTGGCCTTCAGACATCTACGTTTTGTTTTTGTTTCCTGTGGATATTTCCTTTCACATGATATGACTCAAAAATATTTTGGTATACCTTTCAAATTTGGTATGTGTAATTTGTGCTACGGGTAAGTGCATAAAGCATATTGTTTGTGGCCTGGACCTTCCACTAGAAGACCAATGGCAGCCTTCTAAAGGCCATATTTTCTGTATTTCTTCACATTTTGACCTATCATGTGCAATAACTTGAAAAATGCACAATGTTCAAATTTGGTATGTGACACTGGGTAGATGAGGGTTACATGTCAAAGCATATTGTTTTGTCACTTCGTTCTTCTACTAGAAGACCAACGACTGCCTTCTAAACTCAAATTGAAGTATTTCTGCATGTTTTGACCTAGTACTCACATATAGAATAATAAATAATCATACCTATATCCACCATGAATTAGGGGACGACTTTCACCTTGAACTGAAATTCTTTATAGGTCATTCTACTTGTCCAAAACAATATGATTTGCTGGTATAAACTGAGTTTTCTGCTGAATATGGAGCAAGACTGAGCAAGTTTAACCCCAGCCCATAAAGGCTGCTGCTATAGTCGTCTCGTGCACCGTCTGGGGCAACGGTGGCAGGCATAAAGCTTTTGGGTATTCCACAGCCTAAACCCATGCACATATTTTCACCAAATTTTCAGGGTATGTTTACCTCAAGAGGATCTTCAGCTGAATAGGTTTTGGAGGGTATCTGGTAACAGCTGATGCCATGGCAACACTTTTAAGATTTTTTGGTCTTAAAGTTTGTGAGTGTTTCACAGTCTAAACCCATGCACAGATTTTTACCACATTTTCAGGGTATGTTTACCCCCAAAGGATCTAGAGCTGATTAGGATTTGGGGGGTATCTGGTAATAACTGTTACCATGGCAACACATTTAAGATTTTTGGTCTAAAAGCTTGTGGGTGTTCCACACCCTAAACCCAAGCATGGATTTTGACCAGATTTGTAGGATATGTTAACCGAAACAGGATCTAGAGCTTATTAGTTTCTGGGGGTATCTGACAACACCTGTTGCCATGGCAACACTTTAAATACTTTTCAGTCTTAAACCTCTTAATTGAGCCTTAACTTTTTCTATTAAACCAGTGTTACTGCAGTTGCATTTTAATGTTGCAGCTAGCTGTGTCAGATTTGCACAAAATGTAATTGGGAAAGAAAGCTTGCCGGAGAGTAATTTTGACCTTGTTTTGAAGACAAATTGGCTTCCATATCACATCTTTCATGTCAAATGGGGCCATATCAAAAAGTCCTAATATCTCCCTTATCATTGGTTGTGTTCTACAAATCTTTTGCAAGTGTCAAGTTTGACCTTTGACTCCTGCTTCAAGGTCATGTAGGGTCATCATGCTAAATTGGCCTTATATCTCCCTTATAATTGGTTCTTGGGCTCCAAAATATGGAAATTAGTTGTAAGAAATAATGGTCTGTGAATCTTACATCTGACAACATTTCGCAGATTCTGTATACTTCCTACAACTAAAGTTTTTCCTAAGATTTTTCCAAATCTCAATGTTGTTGCCGATTCAGTTGTACCTGTGGGCTGGGGGTCTTTCCTGCTGAGGCTGGTTATTTTAAAGTTGTGGGCTGGTTTGCCTTTTTAGTTCACTCTTTCCCAGGAAATACACTACTGCAATTTAATATGATAAGCCTTAAAACTGCATTAATGGGTAAAATATTAATCTAGTTTAATGCACTCTACATAGGCTAGTCTGAACTCTCCATGAATATAAGTGTGAAAATACTAAAATGCTATGTCATATTTATGCCTGCTATCCCTTTATCATGTCTTTAAATATCACTGATAAAATTTCATTTTGACCTTCAAAGTTGGCTTCAATTATTGCAACTTTGCCATGATTTAAATTAAAAATTAGAGGAGAAATTTTGTTCTCATTTTACATCAAATACAGTACTTATGTGCTGATATTTGGTAGCTGTAGTTTTCACTTTGGGCAGATGTTTTTGGCTTTTTATAGATATTTTATAATTGGAAAAGTCTCAGAACCTGTAAAAGAGTAGTTTTGAGCACCTGTTTCACCTACAGGTACCAAAAACGTCCTGTTTGGTAGCTTTGTTAGGAATCTTGCATTTTGGAGAAAATGTAAATATTACAGAAATAGTGAAACATATTTTTCACCATATGGGCTTTCTGACAGGTTGTGCATTGATTCATACATGTTACATTTACATTTATTATGTTCTTCCTTATAAGATTCTAATCCCATCATATCCGATTGGTTCATACATCAATCTAGGATCTACATCAAGTGTGACTACTTTAAAAGATTCCAAGCAGACGACTTCCTAAAAATTGGTTTCAGATCCCAAACCTCAATCAGCAATAGTAAGCAATATTGGCAGTTCTAAGTTTAGCCACCAACCAAGGTTGGCTTTCTGAATCAATAATAAGCAGGGTAATATGTAAGTGTGGCTAAAATCGGGGTACGGTAACACATTGTTTGGCTAAAATCAAAGTAGTGTGGCCATGACTTGTTTGTGAATATAAATGTCATTTAAATTTGATAAGCTCAGAATGATGTAAAACTTTTCCCCAGCATAAAAATGAGAAAATCGTTGCGTACCAAATAATAAACTGTTTTCACTGGATGTGTCTAGTAGCTACAAAAAATCTTTTATTCAGATTTTCACAGCCAGGGAAGCAAGTTTACCGAATTGATTATAACTTTTCAAGTTCCAAGGTGTGAACTATAGTAGTGTAATAAAGCTACATCCACATATTTACCGCTGTTTTAAAACGAACACCTCTCTTGATGACAGAAACCAGTTGTTGGTCTGAATATGCTTTTGATTGGAATAATTAACTAATTGGAACATTGGTACTAAGAGAAATCTGAAATGCCTGTTTAAATAATAGCTATAATTGTGTCCCTGGCTAAAAGTCAGGGATGTTTAGGTTTCAGTAGCCTCTACAGAAATTTTGTTTCATAAACAATTTTTTCTAGACCTTTCAAATTTGGTATGTGAGTACATACGGTTAAATACTCGAAGGCTATTGTTGTGTGATGTTAGCCTTTCACTGGAGACTAATGTGGCCTTTTATATATCAAATTTGGGGTATTGTTTGATAACATATCTTGGTCTTTAAAATGTGGTGCATGGGTGTACATGGATATTGTCTCAGAGTCTATTGTTTTGTGGTCTTGTGCTTTGACCAGAAGACTAATGGTGGCTTTCTGTAATTCAAATTTGAAATATTTCTTTGATAACTTAAAAATATTTTATGTTGACCTTTGAAATTTGGTATATAGATGAGCAATGGTGACCTTGTAAAGATGAAAGTAAAGTTATTCCTTCACATTATGGCCTGGTACTCAGACACAGAACAGATTGCCCTATAGTTGACACATTCAGTACATATATATGTGCCTGATGTATGTCATTCCTTAAGATTTCATGGCTGCATCGCCAGTCATATTCAGAGTGGCTGAATTCATGGTATGTTAGGTTACAACATGATAAACTGCATCGAGATGCACGGCTCCATGAGCTCCACTTTTTGTTTTCCTCAAAACTCGGTGACCATTCGGCGGATTCCTTTCATATTTGGCAGGTGTATGCAGGGGAATTGTTTTGGATATGCTGCAGCGACATTTCGAGGTCACATGACCAAAAATGTGTTTTTTCGATGCGTCAGAATGTAAGGATGATAACTTGAAAGGGATATTATCAATTCACCTGAAACTTGGTAGATACATTCATTCTATTAAAATCTGGAAATCTGTAGATTTTGGGATTGATTGGTTAAGAAGAAATGGCCGAGAAATTGTATCCCTGAAAAGCGGGATACTATGGATCACGCACGGTCATCATCCACGTCCGCAGAGATTTTCTTGTGTTCAACCTACAAGTCACATTTCTTTTGGGATTTCTTTTAAACTTTGCAAGTGGCTTACTATGGCAGAGATGTGGCCACCCTAGTGTTTTGGTAGGCCAGGAGTCAAAATTAGGCTCTGGGGAGTACAAAATGTCTAAATTTTGACTATTGCTTGTGTTCAAACTGTAATGCACAGTTTCTTTCAGATTTATTTTTTATATTTAGTGCATGAATTGGTGGGTATGACATCTCGCCACCCTATTTTTTTTGTAGGCCTTGGGTTAAAATCAAGTGAATAATAGCTATTTTAAGCCCTGGAGTCAAATTTATGTTCTGGGGAGTCAAAAACATCAATAATATTGACTTGTAACTTGAAAACTATTGCATTTAGAGAATTTTGTTTAAATATGTTATTCAAATACTTTTGGGTCAGCTATAACATAGTAAATTTGCAGACATGTAGCTCCTTGCATAGCCAAGTAATAGCTACTTTGAGGTTCTCACTGTTGAGTAAATCAATTGTAACTTGAAAACTGTTGCAAAAGTGCTTATAACTCACTTATTATTGGTCCTAGAGGTTTGAAATGTCAAAGCAGTCTATAGGAAATCATAGGCTAGGAATCTTCTGATGTGATCAGATTTGACCTTGGGCCCCTCCTTCAAGGTCAAAAAAGGATAGCCAAATGTAAAAGTGCTTATAACTCGCTTATTATTGGTCCTAGAGGTTTGAAATGTAAATAAACCTATAGGAAATCATGGGCTGGGATTCTACTGGTGTGGTCTAGGAATCTATTATGGGCTAGGAATCTTCTCATGTGGTCAGATTTGACCTTGGGCCCCTGTTTTTCAAAAATGTGGGAACTTTCACAGGTTTGAACTTTCCAGGGATTTCTATACATTTTATCCTTTTCATACGCCTCCTTGAAGGTGAAACAAGATTTCTAAAACCCTAAACTGCCTTGACCTCTTTTATTATTACTCCTACAGGTTTGCTATGTTCGGGGATACACCGCAGGCTCGCAATAAAGCGAGCGGCCTTTGTCTAGTTAATGATTAATTAATCAACACAAAAAATGCTTATATCTCGAAAACTGTACTAGATAGAACAATTTGGACAAAATTTTTGACCCACAGGGTATCTCTGCAGAGTAGCCATTCCAATTTTCAATACATTTTTGTCTCGCCAAAAATGGCGGCCATTTTGAATTTTCGAATTTTTCGCAAAAAATTGCAAAACACAAAAATGCTTATATCTCAAAAACCGTACTAAATAGAGCAATTTGGATGAAATTTTTGACCCACAGGGTATCTCTGCAGAGTAGCCATCCTAATTTTCAAAACAAGTTTTGTCTCGCTAAAAATGGCAGCCATTTTGAATTTTCGAATTTTTCGCAAAATTGCAAAACACAAAAATGCTTATATCTCGGAAACCGTAATAAACAGAGCAATTTGGATGAAATTTTTGACCCACAGGGTAGCCATCCTAATTTTCAAAAAGAGTTTTGTCTCACTAAAAATGGCAGCCATTTTGAATTTTCGAATTTTTCACAAAAATTGCAAACCACAAAAATGCTTAAATCTTGAAAACCGTGCTACATAGAGGGATTTCGCTGAAATTTTTGACCCACAGGGTATGTCTGCACAGTAGCCATCCCAATTTTTAAAAAAATTTTGTCTCCCTAAAAATGGTGGCCAATTGGAATTTTCAAAAAAATTGCAAAACACAAAAATTCTTATATCTTGAAAACCGTGCTAGATAGAGCTGACTACGCAGACTTTGGTTGCCACAACAGTATAAGGCTAAAAGCAGAGCATTTTCTTAATACCGTAAATGACCTATTTAGCGCACAGTGCGCTAAGCAAAGTCTTTTTTATTCAATATTTGGTGGGAAAAAATTCCCCTTTTAGTGCACCCATCATGAAACACTTTCCGGGATGAAGCATAGGTCAATCCAGTAGAAAAACGGTGTTTCTACATTTAGAAATACCCACTTCCTGTAAATATGGCGGTAGATGAAAACAAACTCGAAAGTCGTGACAAAAATGTCAATTTATTAAGTAAAAATAGGTACAATATATAAAAAATATGTGGATATTGTGCACTGTCACCGATGATATTGCTAGATAAAAGAGGTAGGGTGCGGTTACAAGGGTGGATGCACAAAATAGGTCATTTACGGTACATTAGCACTCATGTTTATATTCTTTTTGGGACGCTTTGCTTTTGCTGTGCAAAACCATTAAGTTTTTTTTGCAAGCGATCCTCTAGTTTCAATTGAAATTGTGCACAAAAAGACTAAACCATTGAATCTATTGTGGCTGTAGTGTAATAATCAGCAAAACACTAATAGCAGTATTGAGGAGTTTTCCTAGTACCTCTTTGGATGTACCTTGTATATTGTCTCAATTTTAGATCTGTTATTCTATTTTGAACTTATTTGCAAACCTAAACAGTTTAACTGTGTTCAAATAACAGCTGTGTACAATGTACTTCACATTACTTTTGTCCCCCATTGCTGGAAACCCTGTGATCAGTTTTGAGATCTATTTTGCAAAAGTGACAGAATAGCTGAATACCCCTGACATTTTAACTTTACCATGTGGATGGATGTACTGTTATTTATGATAGTTTTAAACCATGACTAGTACCTTTTTATTGGTTATATTGGACATTTGGAAAGGCAGAGGAAAGCAGTACATACAGTTGGTCAAGGTTCTGTACTGTAAACGGCCAACCAATGGCAAGACACTAAAAGCTTTCCCACCTGAGATCAGGCCAGGATACAAACTTCAATCTCAGACAGGCGAGTCGAGTGTTACCACTGCTCCTTGATGTCACGGTGCGGTCGCGAGAATTGATATTTTAGGGTTTATCGCTTCATCGTTTATAGTATTGAACGGCTGTTTATTTGTACGGCTGAAGTATTGCAAGTGTTTTGAAGTGAGAAAAAGGCGCGGTTTGCCCTTTGTTGGGTTTTGAAAGGCAAGGAGAGAGGACCTTTGTGTGTTTGTTGTTACACAGTGATTTGGGATGATTAGTATGGAGCTGTAGTTCACGAAAGCTGTGTACAGGTGTATTTTCTGGTCAATGATGGACGACAACTGCTGGTGCTGATTGTTTATTGATTGTCATGGTAGTCCACCGTATGTAGATAGGAAATAAAGCTTTTAGTTGAGCTTCAGTCTCATTTCACCGACAACCAACCCCTGCAAGTCCAGAGCTGTTACAGAGTGGTAATAGTGCGCGGCGACATTGATATGTGATATTAGTTTCTGCCAGTAGTCATGATGAATCTGGTTTGCACTAGTCAAGTGTAGCGTCTCTGCATGTCAATATTTGTTAGGTACAGGAGACACAAATGTACCGGTATGTATAATGTGTGCTGCTACCAAGTTATTATTTTCTATGATCATTACCTGTATATTACTCAACAAATCCATATTTCATGATCTTGTGTAGTTAAGCTTATAACTTTCTAAGTACCATTTTACAGTATCAGCATATCATATTGTAAATGGTAATTTGACTTTCTCAAACATAAAGGTCACCTTAACTTCCAGTGGTAACAGTTGTCAATGGTGAACATTTTATTTCTTACTCAACCTTGGGCAACTTAATATGCTGCTATGATAGATAGTTCTCAAATAATTTTATGGTGACCACACACCTGTGTTCTGTTGTTGCAATATCTCACACAATGTCCCCTTAGATGATAAATAAAGGTATATTTCTCAGTCTAGTTAAAATAAATTGCAGTATTAAGGATTTTATTGCATTAATATATCTTACTTAACAGACTAATGCCATTGGCCCGGCACAAGTCTGTCCCACCAAACGTCAGAAAAAGACGTCCCGAGTTGCCTCCAGCAGAACTGGCCATGTTGTCTCCCCAACTTGCTAGGGGACCTCATGTATGCCTCACTTGTCAGGTGATCAGTGACGTCATTTTCTCTTTATCGTTTTGCACAAATCAAATAAGACACAGTTTTTGTGTGCCTTTTATTTCTAACATAACAGATTATAAAACGCCTCCTGTGTGTGCGTGAATGCGTGCGTGTGTGCATTAGTGTGTCACGCAGATTTCTCCAAAACTACTACAGCTACAGATTTTTTGTAAATTAATTATTCCAATAAATTTTCACGCTCTTGAAAATTTTTTGGGTTTTGTGGACTTAGGCATAGAGATAAGCGAGTAATAGCAATTTTAGCTACTTTGAGTAAAGCACTCATAACTCCAAAACTATTACAGTTAGAGCTTTTCTTCAAATAAGTGGTTGTTCAACTATAAGATGGAATATAGTTTAGGATTTTATTGCATGCCATAAGTGAGTAATAGCTATTTTCTTATTTGTAGTAAAATAATGACAGAAGTAAATTTCAAATATCTTCAAAAGTATTAGAGTTATGGAAATCTTTTCATAATATGTTATTCATCTAGTTTTTGATAAGCTATCACATAGTAAAGTTTCAAAGCTGTTGCTCATTGGATAGCTGAGTAATGGCTACTTTGACATTCTTACTATTGAGTAAATCCATTGTAACTCCAAAACTATTGCAGTTACAGTATTTTCTTAAAATATGTTGTTCAGGTACTTTGTCCTTAGCTATAAGATGGTACATACTTTGGGGTTCCATTGCATGCCATCAGTGAGTAATAGCTATTTTTTATATGAACTAGTTTTATAAATGCTGTATGTATTGTAGACCATCATGTCCTCTCCGGGACAAAAGAAAGGTTCTTGTGGCCATTTTATGGCCATCATTGACTCGCACCAAAAGTGCGCACATTGTCACGATAAAGGAATTAGGAATGATCCATGTGTCTCTGGGGGCAAGTTTTGCACTTCATGTGCAGCATTAACCCCTGAACAAAAACTACAGCTTAGTGTTCCTTCATATAAAAAGTGGAAGAAAAAGAAAAAAGACAAAGTGGATAAAAGTGATAAATCTGACAAATTTGTGGACCCTCCCTCAGACTCCATTATAGGTCCAGCATCTGACGACCAAGTGGAGCAAAGTGATACGTTTTCCTCCACTGCACTGGATCATTCAGAAACACTCAAGAAGCTTAATGACCTTTTTGCTTCTGGATTCACCAGGCCCTGCTAACAAAAGTTAGTTCTCAGGAGGCTTGTTTTGGCTTGTTTCAGCTTTTCACCCTCTGCAGGGTTCTGGTTTAACCATTCAATTGGCCTGGACCCCTCACTGCAGGGTACACAACAGCCTCCAGTACTTTATCTGGTTCCCATACACACTTCAGCCTGGCTGCATGATCAAGTCCAGGAACCAGTCTTCAGCCCCGGTCCTGCCAGTGCTACTGGTTCGGTTAGCCGCCTGCAGCCAGTTCCACAACCGGTCCCACCAGTCTCCACTCAGGTTCGACTGCCCCAGTATACCAGACACTGCAACCTCTTTACCAGATTTCTCCGGCCGTGTCTTCAAAGCACCCCACTCTAGTGCTCTCTGCCGGTCCAACTCCCGCTCCAATCTCTCAAGCCAGCAATTGGGATCCTCCTCCACAGAAGGGTGATCAAGGCTATGTCTCTCCCCTTGTGGATCTTTACCCAGAACAGGATTCAGATCTAGAGGCCCTCTATGCAGACAGTCCTGCTGACCGGGAGCCGGTATCATATGAGGATGTTTTGGATGCTGCCTCCAGTTCAGAAGCTGATCCAGCGGAGTCTGAATCTATCCATAGTGAGGACCAAAGCTATAGAGAGACAGTTCACATGGTCAAGTCTTACATGAGGGGGTAATTCATCCCAGACCTTGAGTATGTGGAAGTGTGCGCACCTCACATCAGGACAACCCTTGGACAGGCAGCAGGTCTCACCCTACGGGAAAAGTGTCGGTAGCCATGCTTGTGGACAACTGGTTTTGCTCCAAAATGGAGCAAATGAATCTTCACCTTCTTCAAGGCCATGTCATAAGATCAGGTGATAGGAACTGGCTGCAGTTTGACCAGTTTGTAAAAACCTCTAAAATCCCAAATGAAATGGTATGCAATGCACCCATCTCCAGATCCCTCAATTTTGCGCCCAGGAAATTTTGTCAACAATCTCAGGAGGTACCCGCTTGGCTTAATTTTGGGAATAGATCCAGCTTTATACATGGCAGGAACAGGAGCGCATCTGCTCCAAGGCGTGGCTCTTTCAGGGGAAAGAACAAGCCAATAAATGTTAGTTAACTTTGGATACATCCCCCTCTAAGAACTTAGAGTGTGACAAAAATGTAAATAGTGCTGCCAAGCATACATCTCCCACTAAAGCTATGGAGTGTAATGACAGAGACTATGGCAAATGCTGACATTGTGCAGAACAGTTGTGCTCTGACAAAAGTTGAGACTTTAGTTCCTTCTGTTTCTGGACAGTTAAGCATGGTAATTCTTGCTCAAGTGACAATGTTGATACCCTCAAAGAAGTGCAAAATGTTTCGGACACTCTTGAGTCTGCAAACTCAGTTCAGCCTAGAAGGCTTATAGATCAAGAAATACATTGTAAATTGCATTCATGCTGTAATTCTTGTACCTTTAGTGTTTTTTCAAGGGCATAAAAGAAAGGAGTAAGCCCCGCAGCGAAAAAGATCAAATTAAAACTTGTAGAACATGCTTCTTTTGTAAATCACTTGTCTTCTGTTCTTCATGTAGAAAATGCTCACAATGTTGCACAAATCTGCTTGGGGGGGGGGGGTTGTCTCGAGGAATTGTGGAAAACATGGGCATCTCAGGGTGCAAGCTCAAAGGTAGTGTCCCTACTGAAAAATGGTTACTATCTCCCTTTCAAGGTAAAACCTCCCCTGACCAGAATCCCAATAGTCAAAAGTGGATATGCAAACCCATTTAGGAACAAATTCCTGGGAGAGGCCTTGCTTTCCCTCTTGGACAAATGAGCCATAGAAATGGTCAAGGTTCAATCCTCCCTGGCTTTTTACAACTGCCTATTCTTAGTTCCCAAACTGAACAACAAGTGGCACCCAATCATAAACCTCAGCTCTTTGAGCAAGTTCCTGAAGGCTCAAACCTTCAAAATGGAAACACCAGAGTCAACAAGACTGTCGCTGCAAACAGGAGAGTGGGTCTCCTCTCTAGATTTCAGCGACGCCTACTTTCACATTCCCAAAAGCCAAAGCTCCCAAAATTTTCATTGTCAAAATCAGACCAATCCGTTAACAGCTCTACCTTTTGGCCTCTCCACAGCTCCCATGGAGTTACTATTGTGGTAAAAGAAGTCAAACTCATGGCTCAAAGTTAACATATTTGAATACATCAGTACCTAGATGACTGGCTGATTTGGACAAAAGACATGAAAACCTGTCACCAACACACCCAGTCCCTTCTGGCTATATGCCAGGACCTAGGCTGGATTGTCAACCTACACAAGTCCAACCTAATTCTTCAACAGGTCTTCAATTTCACAGGGTATCAGTACGACCTAAAGCGAGGACTAGTCAGGCTCACCCTGGAGAGGTGGAAAGCCCTGAACTCAAAGATAACCCTCCTAAAGCTAAGAGAGTGCAGTGTGAGACAATTCATGTCTCTAATAGGCCTTCTCACCAGAACAGAAAAACAGGTTCCCTCAGGACGTCTGTACATGAGACCCATTCAGTGGCACCTCAAGTCAAATTGGCACATCCCAGAGTCCTTAGAAAAGGTTATTCCCCTTCCGTAGTCCCTTCACAGGCATTTGCAGTGGTGGTTATAGGAAGAAAATGTCCTGATAGGCCAACCCCTTCATCCCCTACAACATGCATGTCAAATCTTTACCAAGGCAACAAACGAGGGGTGGGGCGCCCATCTAGATGACTGTACAGCCAGAGGTCTGTGGTCTATACCGGAGCAAACTGCACATCAATTTCTTGGAGTTATAAGCAGTTTTGTTAGCTCTTAAACACTTCGAGCATCTTTACCAGGACCAGACTGTCTTTATAGCCACAGACAAAAGCACTGTTGTTGTCTACAGCAACAAGGAAGGGGGGTAAGAAATCAGGCTCGCTTTGTGCCCTGCTTTGGAGACTCCTGTCTTGGTGCAACCTCCGGAATATTGTCATACGGACATTCCGTGCAAGTTAAATGCAATAGCACACAAGCTATCAGAGCAGACAGAGTGGTCTCTCCACCAGGGAATCTTCGACTGGATTTACAACCAGTGGCACACACCGCAAATAGGTCTGTCTGCCACCTGGTTTGTATCTCCAGTCCTGAACAAGGAAGCCTGGGCAGTGGATGCTCTGGATGGATATGCCTTTCCCCCAACGTGCCTGATAGCAAATGTCATAAACAAGATCCTCAGCCACAACTGTCACCGAATCATAGTCATAGCTCCGGGCTGGCAAGACATATGGTTTTTGGAATCTGGTGAATCTATCAACAAAGATCCCTTTGTGCCTACCTTGCTAAGCAAATCTCCTGACTCAACCATTCAACAGGAGCCTGCATAGAAATTTTCCAAACCTCAACATCCATGCTTGGCCCCTAGACCATCAGAGTCCAAGATTTCTCTGGTCAAGTGGCAGAATGAATTGAGGTGCCTCAGAGGTGCTCAGCCAGAGCAGTCTATGAAGCAAAGTGATGGTGTTTTTTATTAGATGGTGTGGATAGGATCAGGTGGACGTCAAAGCTCCATCTGTAACTCAAATAGCTCACTTTCTTCTAAACTCTTCCAGAAGAAACTTCAGCCCTCCACTATAGATGGTTACGGAACTGCCATAGCTGACAAGTTGGGCAATTCCTCAGTTGACATTAGTAAGAATGACAACCTTACTAGACATCTAGATAATTTCCACAGAGATAGGCCTAAGGGTCGCAGAAGTGTTCCCTCTTGGAACCAGTATCTCTAGCTTTGCATCAGCTGACTAAGGAGCATTTTAACCACACAGAAAGGCTTCCCTAAAACACCTCACTCTTAAGACCATCTTCCTGCTGGCCCTGCATCTGGTAAACATCAAGTGAAATCCATGCCTGTGTCAATAGGAACATCAGACACAGGGAGGACTGGTCTCCAAATCACCCTTTGTCCCTCCCCTAGTTTTAAGTCTAAGAATCAACTGGGGTTCCAGACAGTGTGGCCCCAGTGGTTATTCCTGCCCTGGCCAGCACCTTAGATAAATCTCTCAAAGAAGACAGGTCTGTCTGCCCAGTCAGAGCACTTTGCTACTATGTGGACAAAACTAAGGACCTGACAGACAATAAACATGTGATCTTTGTCTCCTTTAAGAAGATTTTTGATAGGGATATTTCCCCTGCCACAATCCCCCTCTTGTGTCGCCAGCTATTGGACCAACAGGCACTGCAAGTGCATCAGATGAAGGCCCATGATGTTCGGCCTTCGCTGCTTCCAAAGCATTCCAGGGAGGAGTCTTTCTAGAGCAGATCCTCTCGACTTGTCCCTGGAAGTCCCAAAACACCTTCACACAGTTCTATCTGAGGGATGATGCCTGGGCTGATTCTGATCTTTACCATTTGGGACCCATAGCGGTTTACTCTATGGGTTCACTTTTTTAAACAGAACCTGCCCACCTGCCCCCACTAGAGTTAGCAGTTCTGCCAGTGTTACCCAATGTACTTCCTCTGGGAATCCCAAGGGACTGAACTCTTCCAGCCCTCTCTCTCTATTTAGGGGAGAAAAAATGGGAGGTAGAATGGTTAACCGGTCGTGCCTAGACCTAATATGGGGGATTTTCTGAATAAGTACCTTGTAGAGTTCTTTCTTGTCCCTCCAGTAAGTTACCCAACATCCTTTCAGTAGTTATTCTGGCATTAGTATGCTAGGTAAGATATATTAATGCAATAAAATTTAATAAGTAGATTAAATAATATCTTATTAAATAGATTAAATAATATCTTACCTAGCGGAGGAGAAAGTACCAACCCGTGATTCTACATTACTGGGGTTCTCAAGGGTCAGGGTTTTCAAACAAAAAAAGAGGAAGTGACGTCTCTGGTCACCTGACAAGATACACGAGGCCCCCTAATGAGTAGGGGAGGCACCATGGCTGGTTCCACTGGAGGCAACTCGGACGTCTTTTTCTGATGTTTGGCTGGACCGGCTTGCGCCGGGCCAATGGCATTAGTCTGCTAGGCAAGATATTAACTTATAAAAATTTAACTTACTAGTTTCCTCATTACCTATTTGATGTACCTTATAATGTCTCAATTATCATTAAATCTGTTATTTTATTTTGAACTTAATGTGCAAATCTAAGCATTTTAACTGTGTTCAAATAACAGGTGTATACAAGGTACTTTTGTCCCTAATTGCTGAAAACCCTGTGATCAGTTTTTGTATCTATTTTGTAAAGGTGACAGAATAGCTGAATTCCCTGACATTTTAGCTTCACCATGAAAATAGATGAACTGTTGTTTTAACTTTACCTTGTAAATAGATGTTTATAATTGTTTTATTTATTAGTGTTTTAAACCACAGCTAGTACGTTGTATTGGTTATATTGTTACGGGTATTTGGAAGGGCAGAGGAAATGAGTACATACAGTTGGTCAAGGTTCCGCACTGTGAATGGCCAACCAACAGCAAGCAATTACCAGCTTTCCCACTTGAGGTCAGGCCAGGATCCAAACTGTAATCTCAGACATGGGAGCTGGGTGTTACCACTGCCACTCAAGATGTACTGTTAGCTTCGGCTAGTAGTCATTATAAACCTATTTTGCACAAGTCAAGTGTAGTGTCTTGCACGTTAGTATTTGTTTGGTGCAGGAGACACAGATGTATGTATAATGTGTGTTGCTACCAAGTTATTATTTTCTATGATCACTACCTGTATATTACTCAACAAATCCATACTTCATTATCTTGTTTACAGTATCAGCAGATTATTTTGCAAATGGTAATTTGATTTTCTCAAACAAAAAGGTCACATTAACTTGTAGTGGTGACAGTAATTGTGAATGGTGACCATTTTGTTTCTTGGCTTAACCTTAAGGAAATTGAACATACTATGGTAAATAGTTTACCTAACAATTTTATTTTGATCACACTTGTGTTGTTATTAAGCATCCCTTGAAAAGGGGATGCTTATTGTTTTCGCCCCCAGTTCTCAGACAGCTGCGACGCCGCATTATCCTCTTGCTTCAATATCTCCCTTGATATTAGGCCTATCAAAATGATATTTATCAGTTATAGTAGGCATGAGAAAATATGTTGACAGGCATAAATTTGACCTTTATCAAGGTCATTTGATCAAAAACCAATTTTTTCTTGTATTCCTGTTTCACCAGCTTTTCTCAGAAAGTACAAACTATGGGTCCACCAACTTTGGTGAGCATATTCCTTGCATCAGAATCTGGGTAACAGGCAATTTTGAGATCAATCGGGCCATAATTGATTAATGGGCAATTAATTATCAGTTGGTAAAAACATGCTAAAATAAAGCCTTTTGGCTACATCTTGTGTCACTTTCAGGGAATTAAGGAGCCGAAAAAGGTTCAGTATCATATACCCTTGGGTTGAAATATGACCCTTGGGTGTATAGGTTTAAAAGATTCAACCTCTTGTTAAGGCTACCTTAAAATCAGGCAAATCAGGCGCCTTTCCTACACTGTGTACAGGCGGGAGAGGTCGTTAAAATGTCAAATATCTTCTTTATTGTTGGGTTTAGAGTTTCAGAATGTATTGGAAGGTAATAGCAAATAATCAACGGGGAGTCTTCTGATGTGGACAGATTTGACCTTGGGCCCCTTCTTCAAGGTGCAACGAGGATAGCCACTCAAAAAAGTGCTTATAACTTGCTTATTAATAGTCTTACCTATACAAAATCATGGGCTGGGAGTCTTCTGATGTCAGATTTGACCTAAGGCCCCTCCTTCAAGGTCAAATGAATATAGCTAAACTTAAGAGTGCTTATAACTCACTTATTATAGGTCCTACTGGTTTGGGATGTGAAACTAACCTACAGGAAGACATGGTCTGGGAGTCTCCTGATGTTAGACTTGACCTTGGACCCCTGCTACAAAGTCAAACTGGGATAGCCAAACTTAAAAGTGTTTGTAATTCACTTATTATTGGCCCTAGCAGTTTGGGATGTGAAGCCAACCTATAGGAAATCACTGTTTGGGAGTCTTCTGGTGTGTTCAGATTTGACCTTGGGCCCCTGCTTAAGGTCAAATGAGGATAGCCAAACTTAAAAGTGCTTATGACTAATTTATTATTGGTCCTAGAGGTTTGCAATGTGGACTAATCCTTATTTACCTCATCACATCGGTCCTTTAGTATTTCATATGAAATTACAAACTGCGGGGACACTTTTTTTTTGTGTACAAAAACCCTTTGTCTGGTTTTAATCTCTGACACAAAGTCTCCTTAGATGGTACAAAAGTGTGTACTTCTCAGTGTAGTTAATGTATGTTGACCTTATGTTTGATTTCCAGTTCAACTGCTTGGTATTAGGAACTGTAAATATCTTTCCACAGACATAATTATGTATCTTGGCATACTTTTGAGTTAAGCTATGAAGTCTTCTCAGCCAATGTACTGTTATTACAGTGTTTTGATTTATTTGTTTCAAATATAAAATGCCAATATTTATATATTTATTCACTTCATGAAAGCTTATGAAGCTATTTTAATCTATTTATACAATTATTATTATATTATCTGCTTGGTTTGACCACAAGAAATAGTATTTTTACCTTATTTGTATAAACTGTAAAAGATACAGCAATGTGTGGGCCACTTTTTATATGCCTAAGCTTCTTTCAATCAAGTAGTCGTTCAAAATGTAAAATTTATCAGAATATTATATGTGTAATATAAGTCAGAAAACCCCCTTGTATTTCTCATACTTGTGTAAAGTTCTCTGTCCATCTGGGATTGTGTAATAACATTACACCTTCAATCTCTGCTCATTCATGCAACATTTACACAAATTTTGATGGACCATTCTTACTTTTATACAGTGAAAATGTGAATTTCAAATACTGTAGCAAATATTAGACTACATTTCTTATAATAATAAAGATATGTTAGTGTGTATTCCGACATTGATTTCTTGTACACCTCAAATGAATGTATTATGTATAGTTTAGAATCAATGAAAGACAAGCTTTTTCTCACCACTTGCCCAAACACCCACCAGAGACCCCTTTAACGGCTGCAGCGTAAAAATGTTACAAATTCTTTGGACAGCTATTACTGTCAAGACAAGCTAAAATTTTTAATCAACACATGCATTAAAACCCATTATATGTTTTCAGTTGCTGAATCCTCCAAGAGGATTTTCGACTTTTGAATGAAAATCTTTAAAAATTTATATGCTGAAGAAACTGTTCTTACAAATTCTTTCAATGGTTTAGGTCAAACTGAGACTGATTCATAATGAATTTATATTTTGACAACCCTTTTATGGTTTGATAGCAAGCTTTGTAAATAATCCATTTTAAAATTCAAAAGGTGACACTTGGTGAGGATTTCAACTGATGTATGACAGATTACATTTCAGGGGATTTTATTGCTTCACCCAATTATTGTAACATATTTTATGTAGTTACAATGTATAGATATACAAAGATACAGACATTACAAATGCTGTAAACTCATTTCTTGCTGTTCTTCAGGAATTTATTTCCCATATTCTAGGAAATCTAAATCGTTATGTATTATCGATCATATAGATAAAAGTGTATAATTTCATTGTATTATAATATAGATCTACACTTCTCTCAAGAATAATATGGCCAAACAGTTAGCTTTCTGTAAACTTAGCTTTCCTCAGCAAAGTTGCATTACAACTATAAAATAAAGACAAACCACAATTTATCCTGAGGAAAAGGATAAGTGGTATGACTGAAAAGATTGGCCATATGACTTGTTATAAATCTAATTGATCTATATAGCTATAGTAAAACTCAATGTGTATATATGGATTGCCTGTACCATATATGAGTGTTGTCAAGTCAGTATTGTTTTCTGTTAGTTTATTTGAAATTTCTTATGTATTCTCTTCATGCATTTAATGAGTCATGGCTATAAAATATATGTGCGGTGATCTAAAAATAGAATAAAAATTGTGATTTAAATGTTATGGCATGCCAATGCACTGCTTGAACTTGTTTCCTTGTTTTTATTTGTATTGTGTATCAATTTAATTAATAAATATTTGAGTTAAAACGGAATGGGGTAGTTCTCATGACTCTTCATTGATCTTAATCCAAGTAAGAAAATAATAATAACTAGACATTGCGTCTCGATGCAGTGTATCCCCGGATGGGACATGGTTGAAGCGCGACATACAGTGACATACATCATTATAGGTATGAAGGACCACATCGACCTTTAAGGAGGGCTCCAAGGTCAAATCTGACATCACCAAAAGATTCGGGGCACATGATTTCCTATAAGGTGTCTTCACATCCAAAACCTCCACGAGTAATAGTAAGGGAGATATAGGCCATTACAGGTATCAAGTTAGACATTCGACCATGGAGGAGGGGCCCAAGGTCAAATGTGACCGCCAAAACTTCTAAAACCAATAATAAGGGAGATATAGGCCATTATAAGTATCAAGTATCACATTCGACCTTGAAGGAGGGATCCAAGGTCAAATGTGACCCAACCAAAAGATTTGGGGCACATGGTTTCCTATAGGTTGTCTTCACATCCAAAACCTCTACGACCAAAAACAAGGGAGATATAGGCCATTATAGGTATGAAGAACCATATTTGACCTTGAAGGAGGGGTCCAAGATGAAATCTGAAACCAGCAAAAGGTTCAGGGTACATGATTTCCTTTAGTTGTCTTTACATGCACAACCTCTACAACCAATAATAAGGGAGATATAGGCTCCTTTGAGTTTGGTTACCTCAGATTTTCAAATTCATTTGCCATAGCAACCAACCCAACTGAACAAACTGGACCATAACATTAGCCAGGCAAGATTTCATAGCAGGGAAGATATCCTGAAACCTTGGTAAGGATAGGTCATTATTGGTATGGAGAAAGACATTTGACCTTGACCGATGGGTCCAAGGTGAAATCTGAAATCAGCAAAAGATTCGGGGCACACGACTTCCCATAAGTTGTTTTCACATCCAAAACCTCTATGACCAATAATAAGGGAGATATAGGCTCCTTTAAGTTTGGTCACCTCGGATTTTCAAATTTGTTGCCATAGCAACCAACCAAATTGAACAAAATGGACCAAGATTTCATAGCAGGGAAGATATCTTGAAACCTTGGTAAGGATAGGCGCAACTGATTTCCAGCTATAAGTGATTTACTCAATGGTGAACTGTCAAAGTAGCTATTACTCAGCTATGAACCTACAGCTCTGAAAATTTGCACCCGAATTACACCAATTTTGAAAGCAACTTAGCTATGATGGTGATCTAGCTCCTTGCCAATTTTAAATTCGATTGGACAAAGCATTTATGAGTCAGAGTCTGGAAATTGAAATGTCGATGGACAAACAGACAAAAAACGGACAAACGGAAAAAAAAAGAATTACACCAATATCAAAAGCAACTCAGCTATGATGGTGATCTACCTCCCTCTCAAGTTTGAATTCGATTGGACAAAGCGTTTTCAAGTTAGAGTCCGGAAACAAAAATGTTGACCCACAGACATGCGGACAAAAAATGGACAAACAGACGGAATTACCCCAATTTTGAAAGGAACTTGAAAGTCAACAAATTGGATACTGGTATTCCATCATGTACTCAACCTCCAAAGCCATTTTCAATAGTTTCCATGCAATATAGTCAGCATTAAGTGTGAAAATATCTCTAAAAATGGCCTCGGTGAGGTACTTTGGCAGTCTGTGGATGACCTTCAATGAAGAGCTTCAAGGTCAAATTTCTGCATGCTTACAGAGGACATATATATGTATTATATATACCACCCATAGGATGTTCTAACTTTCTGTATACGAGAACTGGGCCAAAATGTCATAAATGGCCAAAATCTGACCTTTAACAGGCCACCAGTGACCTTGAAATTGAATGCCAAGGTCACAAAACAATAGTATTCGTGGCATTGCCCATATATACCCACATACCAAATTTGAAAGGTTTAACTAAAATTTTTTAAGTTATCGCGTCCGAAAGAAATCTCTGCGGTGGTAGCGTGACTGTACTGAATCCTAAGTATACCTGACTTTCGTCCGGGGATACAATAAACACAACAGCAACTGGTTGGAGAATTCCTCCAGTGAGCCACACAGCTCACTATAAACCAGACACATTTATACATATGTACACAGAAGCAGGGTACAAAATTAACACCTAGGCTGTCATGTACACACAGGGGGTACCAATGACTATAAAAACTTTAATCTTTAACTTGCAATTTCTCAGGCATTTCTACATTGATTTTTCTACAGAGGGGCTGTAACATAACACTGTCTTTCTAATGATATCTAATGATATATAAAACATATGTACAAAGTTTCCAAAACATTAATGTAACACTGGCACCTGTTGAGGCTAATTATCCATGGTAAGGAGGCACCGCTGTGTACATAAAACATATATCTTGCTCTCTACATCTCCCATACAGGTCATATGTGGCACATGCTGGAAAATATAATATATAGTTTGTAGTAAGCTATTTCAAAATTTTAAAATTCTTTGTCAGCTATTACTAGCTGAGTTCAAGTTAATGGGTTTTGGTGTATTGATATCTATTTTTAGATAAAGAGACAATTAACATCTGTCTTTGAAAATATCTTGCATTTCTTGTATTTTTTATTAGGGTTCTAACATCACTTTCAACACACTATATAGGTGATATCATGACAGGTAGTTTTATGGGCGAGGAAACCAGTAAATACAGTTTGTCAAGATTCTGTACTGTAAACTGCCGACCAACAGCAAGCAAGTACCAGCTTTCCCACCTGAGGTCGGGCTGGGATTCGAGCTCCGATCTTGGAGGTGGGAGGCAAGAGTGTTACCACTCTGCCACCATGGCCCCCTTGTATTTCTTCGAGTCTATCGAGCTACACCCTCAGTCTACAAGAGGGTGAAACGTGTTAAACATCCAATTTTCTATCACTTTAATCATCTAAAACAGTGTATGTAACATCAGTAAATTATTATGATTCCATTCCACAGTGAAGGAAATTCCCACTTAACTACCATTTTCTCATATTATTGAAATACAAAGAATAAATGAGCAAAAAATAATAATAGTGTTACTTAGTTTTATTGTTATTACGCTGTCACTGTGTCATTTCAGTACATTTACAATTTTATGAAACAATTTCTCACAATAACTAAGAGAGACAACAGGGAAAAATGTACAAGAAGATTATTATGGGCCAATAAGTTGTCATATGTGAAAAACAAAAAACATCATAGATTCAACAATGTAACCCACTGTAACCCTATCTTGGTGCAGTTTCACAAGCCCTTCCATGTTAAGTTGATCCAGAGCTAAGGTGAGGCATATTCTTACTTTTCGGTAGGCCTCCTTTAAGCCCTGTTTCACAAAACCTCCTTTAACACCTGCATGGATTTTATGTTGCTTTGAAAAGTATACTAAAAAAAAATACGTCAGAGATGCCCATACTCCACAGCCTGAGGACATAGTTTTCAACACCATGCGATACAGCAGCAGTGAAACAGTACAAGACTTAGTATAGGGATACTTTCAGACCGGCATCAGTTATATAAAGGTCCAAATAACGTAGATAAAATGTATGTAAAGATAAAGTATTGCAACAAGACAATTCAATGGCAGGATGACAGCATTAATCAATAAACTAAAAATTATGAAGCTGTAAAATGTATTAATTGGAGAATAGCTGTCAATGGAAATAGCACAAATATGTAAAAGTACATATAATAATCAGTTGCAGCAATCAATATATCTTTGTCACATGTCTCAAATATGGCAGGTGAACACACTTTGGCAGAGCCAAAGTTAAAGGTCACACCATGATGCACACTTACACCCCTAACCAAAGTCCCTACGAAGTATTAACCTTTTACACTTTACAGAATCCAAGAAATAGCCCGGACAAGATTTTACAACTCATTGTCACTACGACAAGGTCAAATCAAGATCAAACCATGATGTTGCACACCTACACCACTCTAACCAATATCCCTACCAAGTATCAACTTCCTACACCTTACAGTATCTGATATATAGCCCAGACAAGATTTTATAGGTCAAGGTCACTGTGGCAAGGTCAAAGGTTAAATCAAGGTCACACTATGACAATGCACACCTACAACCCCCCAACCAATGTAGCTACAAAGTATTACCTTCCTACACCTTACAGTTTCCAAGATATAGCCCGGACAAGATTTTATAGGTCAAGGTCACTGCGGCAAGGTCAAAGGTCAAATCAAGGTCACACTATGACACTGCACACCTACAACCCCCAATGCCCCTCCCAAGTATCAACTTCCTACACCTTACGGTTTCCAAGGTATAGCCAGGACAAGATTTTCAAACTCAAGGTCAGTTAGACGAGGTCAAAGGTCAAATCAAGGTCACACTATGACATTGCACAGCTACACCCTCCGAACTAATGTCCCTACCAAGTATCAACTTCCTACACCTTACATTTTCTGAGATATAGCCCGGACAAACTTTTTCCTGCTGACAGTCCGCTTACCCGCCCGCTAGCCCATCTGGACATCATGGGTGAAAAACAATACCCTGACAGCCCTTTGGGGCTGTGGGGTAAAAATTAAATAACCAATTACGTCAAAGGCAGATCTTTTATTTCCTTGAAAATTAATGGAGATTCCTTCAAAGGCCCCTTCTAGTGAAGAGATCAAAAGCATTTACAATTACTCATTCCTTCGTTAAATCTGATGCTAATTTTACAAACAAATACAATGGCAAGTATTATAACTAGAGGAATGCTTTTGCTAACAAAAGCGAAGCTTCCCTTAAAGTTTAAAATGCTTTGTGGTTTTAATAAGCATGCTGTAAGCTAAGAATGCACAAAGCTGCACCGTATGCTTTCCCAATACCTCTTAATACATTCTGAAGCTATAAAAGCAACAATAAAGGAGATATAAGGCAAAAATTCCAAAGCAGCTATTTATGACCCCAGTTTGGCACATAAAGGAGGGTTGGAGGGTAAAACTGACCAGCTATTTAGACTCTCCACATATGCTTTCCCAATACCTCTTAATACATTCTGAAGGTCTAAAAGCAACAATAAAGGAGATATAAGGCAAAACTCCAAAGCAACTATTTTATGACCCCAGTTTGACCCATAAGGGGGGGTCGGGGGGTAAAACTGACTGGCTATTTAGACTCTCCACATATGCTTTCCCAATACCTCTTAATATATTCTGAAGCTATAAAAGCAACAATAAAGAAGATAAAGGCAAAAACTCAAAATCAGCTATTTTATGACCCCAGTTTGACCCATAAGGGGGGTCGGGGGGTAAAACTGACCGGCTATTTACACTCTCCACATATGCTTTCCCAATACCTCTTAATATATTCCGAAGCTATAAAAGCAACAATAAAGGAGATAAAGGCAAAAACTCAAAATCGGCTATTTTATGACCCCAGTTTGACCCATAAGGGGCAGTCGGGGGGTAAAACTGACCGGCTATTTAGACTCTCCATATATGCTTTCCCAATACCTCTTGATACATTCTGAAGCTATAAAAGCAACAATAAAGGAGAAAAAAGGCAAAAACTCAAAATCAGCTATTTTATGACCCCAGTTTGACCCATTAGGGGGGCCGTGGGGTAAAACTGACCGGCTATTTAGACTCTCCACATATGGTTTCCTATTACCTCCCAGTACATTTTATAGCTCTAAATGCAATACTTAAGAAGATAATAGGGGGGTTGGCCTAAATTTAAGGCTTTCAGATTGGAAGGTGTCAGAAAATCACTCATAAATGAGACATTTTTCAAGGGATTGCTCCCAAAATCTAATCAGCTCGCGTTTTCGATAGTATGAACAGGTGTGTCAAATTATAAGGCTCTGTAGCAAGTAGTTTTTCCTGAACTGTGATGACGGGGGTGGGGGGTGGGGTGGGGTGTACTTCAAAAAATTGTTTTTGATCATGTGACCTTCATAAAGATCAAAGGTCAAATTTAGGCATGCAGAAAAATTTTCCCACGCCTAAGGTGTATAACTGCCAAATATGGTTTGAAACCTTCTAATAATAAGGGAGATATTCAAGGGAGACCATAATGCGGCGGCGGCGGCGAGGAAACTGAGGCGAAAACAAATAAGCACCCTTTCAGGGACGCTTAATTAAGATGATAATCTCCAAAAGGGAGCTTTAGATGAAGTCCTACATAAAATGAAATTGAAGCTCACGGGTAAATTTACATGTAAGGTTACCTTTACATTTAGGAACTTGTGTATCAAAGCTTTGATGATTCTTTTTAACAGAGTTTCACATAAAAGGATGGAGAAATCTATGGAAGAATTGCTAGATGTAACATGGCAATCACCTACAGGAGGCTTTGTGAACAGTTTATTATTAAAGGAGAACGACAGCCCAAGGAAAATCTGATGTAAGATGACCTTCACCTTAAGGAGTCTTTGTGAAACTGGGCCCTATTTTCTCTGAAGTTAATAAAACAATATTCACATTCATGAACACATACCTCGGAACATAACTTAAATTAAATTCTCAAACAAAAATTATTCAAAAACCATAGCCATTTGTTGTAACAATCATTTATATCTGTACAAAACTAACAACATTCATTTTGAATTTACCAGCAATGCAGAAATTATAATTTTCTTAAATACTAGTCTAACTGAAAGTAGGGAAGCAACACTTGACTAACTAGCTAAACTCTTACAAGGGTATGAAGTTACCTTGCAAGCAGCATCAGTGATTGTTTTCCACCCAGATTATACACGTTGTCTTTAAAAAAGGACAGAGAAAACTGCTACAAGAACATTATGTTCTTGTTTTGACATTCATGTAGGCAACAGTTTCTTCAGTGAAATCACTGTTTTCTATTTTTGTAAAGTCTTAAAATTTATCAAGAAATTTGAAGTTTGGATGTAATTTAATATCTACTTCTACCAGAGCTCTGCTTCACTTCTTGTCCAAAAATAGAGAATCCGTTAATAAGACGGTAACCAACACTAAAAACAGCATCCAGCTCAGGAGAGACAGCCATGGTGGTAAAAGCGAAAGCCTGAAAATACGAGTGTTTAGTTTGTATCTGCAAGAAGCCAATACTGTCATCTGTATATTACAGTAATCAACTACACAATAGAAACTAGAACCGTTTATTTTTGCTTGGCAAAAATTAAGCATCACTGGAGGGGAAGATCAGAAAGAAACACACAACAGTATGTTATATTTGTTTAAATTACAGTAAGAAATGGAAAAGTCACCACAGTATACAAGAATTCGCCACTTGGGCTAGCCTTTACAATTAAGGTGAAACTTTTCCCAATTTTGTATCACAAGTAGAATTTCCCTCTCATCTGGGATATAGAAAGGACTTTCCACACTAGTATATTTGACATTTATCATTCTAGATCAATAATATGGTGAGTAAATTCAACTTTGAATCACATTAATAGATTGTATCTATAATTCTATATGTACACTGTACACACATAAGGTGCATCAATATATGTACACACATCGAAGAGTTATGTTCCCATGGTCCATCATTTACAAATTATTTTTAAAGAAGTTCTAAGATAAGAAGGGAGGATATTTGGGGTGGAAAAATAATAATTACAACAAACTGAAACTTGTACAATGTTTACACATCTAAAGAATTTTTACAAGTATTCCCTTTATTGAAGAATTTAAGAGGATACACTATTTAATTAAAATAAACATAAAATATATTTGTTCTTTTATTTTCACTTTATGGTTGTCAGGAGTTGGAAGCACATTTTTGAACATTCCTTTGTAACACCATTTTAATTTTGGGATACCAAAAGGGTTTTCTAGTTTCAGAATTATGGTAATTAATCAGACCTGTCAACAGGAAGTGCAGTGAATCAAAACAAAACCACCGACATGACAGTTACCTCGGGCCAGGGCATGGTCCAAATCCAGAAAATATAAATAAAATCCATCACATAGTTTCAAAATACATGTAATCAGTTATTAGAGTGAAAACCTTGAAGTCGCACTAATGAAGTTAATATACATTTAACATAATGGATATCTTTCAGTGGTCTAAGTACACCCACATAACAAATATAAATGAAATCCACGTTGTAGTTTTTAAGTAATTGTGCATATCAATAAACATAATCTCCTCCCCAGATGTAAATACCGAAAATATGCTCAGCAAAATTACCAAGAATCCTAAAAATCTGATAAAAAGTTTAATTAGACCCGCACACAGAAGTAGATATAATGAAAACAATTCATGCTCACCAATACTGCAAGAACAGTTAAAAATCTCAAACAAGAATAATTTTTTATCCACAAAACCTATAAACACCTGTGAGAATAAGGTAAGGCTACTTTTCGCAATAAAATTTGCCATGACATTAAAAAATATGCATGTGTAAAGGATAAAATATTATAATTGCCCCAGAGGTTTTGTAAGTTTTTAATATAAGTTTTCCTACTATTGTATTAATATTTCACTATGGTGTTTCAAATACATAGTCCCAAACGCAGACAAACTGACCCTACCAACTCCTCTGTATTTTGGATTGCCACAGGCCTAATACAATCTTAAATATATAATTTACATTCCTCTGTGATTTATTCTCAAATTATTCAACAGAAACATATACCCAGCCTCGGCAGGCTGTAGTAACATAGGTTTAATAACGCCCCTTTTCCAATTACGAAGTTTAATGTCAAAAAGTATTTAAAGCATTGCCATGGCAACAAGTGTTGCCAGATACCTTCAAAAACCTAATCAGTTCTAGATCCCGTTTCGGTTAACATATCCTGAAATTTTGGTGAAAATCCATGCATTGGTTTAAGCTGTGGAGTACCCATAATCTCTATGACACCAAAATCTTAAAAGTGTTGCCATGGCAACATTTCTTGCCGGATACCCCCCACAACCTAATCAATGCTAGATCCTCTGGGGGTAAACACACCCTGAAAATTTGGCAATAATCTGTGCATGGGTTTAGGCTTTGGAACACCCACAAGCTTCATGTCTACCGCCACCCAGAGGGCTCAGGGGATGACCATAACCCCAGCCTTTATGGGCTGGGCTTAAAAACCAAAACAATGAATGTACCAGTAAGTGAATACAAAATAACAACTCCCATTATTGCACAAAGCATAGATACAAATAAACCACAGTCTTAAATATTATGTCAAAATCTATTCTTTTCTATTGAAATTTAAATAACGCAAAATTACTGCAATGTGAAAGCTCACAGAGTTTTTAGGTTTTTAATACATTAACTTTGTATTTGCATGTGTGTGAAATGACCTTTAACTGTACACTATACTGCACCACTTTTTGTTCAGCATGGCATAAATACAATATCTTCATATAAGAAAACTTACCAAAAGGAGAAATGTTTAAATCGTATCACAAGGGAACAAAAATACAGAAACATATAGTCCAAGTTTGGAGTGACAAAAATTTTAAAAATAAATACCTCACAAATGTTAATTTATATTTGATGATCAACCAACATGTCCTATACACGTCAATGGTTACTTGTTGGTGTGTTTTTGGTTCTGCTGATTTCTCAATGGCATTTTTTTTACAACCTGTGAAAATGTTCCCTTTCTAACAAAGAACACGTCACTCTCTTCACACTAAGAATAGCTACCAATTCAACAACAGTTTGGGAATTCTTTAATATAACAATCGTTTTGTATTGGTTCATATTATCATCTTCAGTGTGTTTAGACAATCTACGTCATACCAGTACTCATTATATTCCTGGACAGGACAGATTCTTCAGGGGTGTGAACTGGATTTAAAGTTACAAAATTTTCAGCAACTAGTGAGCTGTTTACAAATTCTCTGTATATTTCAAATGTAAAATGTGACATACATTTCATCTATTCTTCAGTTCATCATGGAACAAAAGTACAGAGTTGCAACACAAGGCGCATTTCACAGTCACAGTCCAGTCTACATTCCTCACATTAACTTTGGACTCGCTTGTGATTATGATGATTTTTGCCAAAATTTTTCTTTTGAATAATAAACATTACCAAATAGGTTTGTAACTTTAAGATGTTAAAACTGTTAAAAGAAACATTCATGTCACACAATCTTGTCAAATTAACTGTTAATTTGGTTGCCATTCTGAATTTATAATTAACAATTTTACGTCACATGACCAAAGATTGCCTGATAAATCCAAAGTCAATGGTGGAATTTATTGTCCCGTCAGGGTCATACTGAAACAGATCCTGACAGCTATTTCATTTACGGGAGTTGAACCCACACAGTCAGTTATTGTATCCATTTAGTCAAAAATATTTAAAATTTTTAAAAATACTTATTCTTAGACATTTTCTTATCCCGAGCAATTTTTTCCAAGAAAAAAAAATTCTGTTTTTATGTAAAAAGAGAATAATTCCAAGTATAAGTATCTTTGTGAAAATGGACCCTAATCTTATTCCAGATTCTTTAGATTTGTCAGATTAATGTTTTGTGAAATACGTCTGATGTGAATGGTAACTGAAGCCTCTATATTATTGGGTTTCCAACACACACAACCGACTCCTTTCATCTCCATTTGAAAAAGGATCAAAGCTGGTTACAACCAGTTCATTCTATGTTCTGACTTTAGCAGTTCTTTGCTTGGTCTTCTTCACCAAACCATTCTTCACGTGGCCGTTACGCCGCGGTTTACTGTTTATAAACAAGGTTTCCTCGTCAGTGGAAAATTCCGACTCAGACATCATGATGCTTGTACTCTGCAGTTTACCTGTGAATACACACAGGGGCAAAAGTATAGTGACAAAAAGATATCATTGTAAAAATCATACAACACAGTTTACTTGTAAATTTTTGCACAGACAAAAGTTAAGGAATATGTGATAGTTATGTATTATCATCGGTTTTCAAGCAGTTTACCTGTAAATACACCCAGAGACAAAAGTCTAGTGACCATAATGCATCAAGATAAATTTACAACGCAGTTTACTTGCCAATACAAACAGGAAGAAAAAGTTTGGAGACAATATGCATTAATGTGATTTCTGTTCTGTAGTTTATCTGTAAATATACGCACAGACAAAAGTGATACTCTGTGTCAAGGCAATTGTGCAGTGCTGTTGACACTTGTGAATTAACACTATGATTAAAGTAAAATGAAATGTATTATCATCATTGGGCAATGAAGTGTTCCCAGAAATACACATAGAGACAAAAGTGGAGGGGCAAAAACGGATTACAATCATTGCAACAAGCAATCAGTGCCCGTGAACGGGCTCTGTGTCAGCTGACTGTGTGTTTTGAGTTTCAGAGTAGAAGTGACAGAAGAAAACAAGAGGAGAGTGCCCGTGAACGGGCACTGTGTCAGCTGACTGAATGTTTTTGATTTGTGATGGTGATAATGAGAGGAAAGCATAATTATCAGGGAAAGGGCTGTACAGAAATACAGTAAATGGTAACTGAACAGCATGTTCGAAAGATATTCCGAAGCTGACAGAAAAAAAGGACAAAAAAGTTGTGCCCTGCAAATGGTATTATGAAATAAAGTAACAAGGTAATTGTTTAAGTGTAAAAAGTAGGTTAAAAATATTTAAAGAAATACTATAAATGCAATATCCTCGTTCGACCATGAAGAAGGGGTCCAAAGGTCAAATCTGACCATACCAAAAGATTCCCAGCCAAAGAATTTAGGATGGTTTACCATCCCAAACCTCTCGGACCAATAATAAGTGAGTCATAGGCACTTTTTAAGTTTGGCTATCCTTGTTTGACCTTGACGGAGGGGTCCAAGGTCAAATCCGACCACACAAAAAAATTCCCAGCCCATGATTTCCTGTAGCTTGTTTACCATCCCAAACCTGTAGGACCAATAATAAGCGAGTTCTAAGCAATTGTAAGTTTGGCTATCCTCAATTGACCTTGAAGGAGGGGTCCCAGGTCAAATCTGACCACACCAAAAGAATCCCAGCCCATGATTTCCTATATGTTGGTTTACCATCCCAAACCTCCAAGACCAATAATACGCGAGTTATAAGCACTTTAAGTTTGGCTATCTTCGTTTGACCTGGAAGGAGGGGTCTAAGGTGAAATCTGACCACAGCAAAAGATTCCCAGCCCATGATTTTCTATAGGTTGGTTTTCCATTCCAAACCTCTGGGACCAATAATAAGCGAGTTATAAGCACTTTTAAGTTTGGCTATCCTCATTTGACCTTGAAGGAGGGGTCAAAGGTGAAATCCGACCACATCATAAAATTCCCAGCTCATGAGTTTCTATAGGTTGGTTTTCATTCCAAACCTCTAGGACCAATAATAAGCGAGTTATAAGCACTTTTATGTTTGGCTATCCTCATTTGACCTTGAAGGAGGGTTCCAAGGTCAAATCGGACCATATTAACAGATTCCCAGCCCATGATTTCCTACAGGTTGGATACAATGATTTACTCAACAGTGAGAACCTGAAAGAAGCTATTGCTCAGCTATGCCATGACATAGAGGTCTGCAATTTCACTATGTTATAGCTGACCAAAACGTCTGTGAATAACATATTTAACAAAATACTCTAAATGTAATAGTTTTCAAGTTACTACTGATTTACTCGAGAGTGAGAACCTCAAAGTAACTATTACTCAGCTATGCAATGAGCTACATGTCTGAATTTTTGCTCTGTTATAGCTGACCTAAAAGTAGGTGAACAACATATTTAAGCAAAATACTGTAAATGCAATAGTTTTCAAGTTACAACTGATTTACTCAATAGTGAGAACCTGAAAATAGCTATTGCTCCGCTATGCCATGAGCTATAGGTCTGTAATTTCACTATGTTATAGCTAACCCAAAAGTAGGTGAACAATATATTTTAACAAAATACTCCAAATGCAATATTTTTCAAGTTATAGCCGATTTACTCAACAGTCAGTGCCTGAGAATAGCTATTGCTCAGTTGTGCCATGAGCTACAGGTCTGTAATTTCACTATGTTATAGCTGACCCAAAAGTAGCTGAATAACATATTTGCACAAATTTCTGTAAAGGCAATAGTTTTCCAATTACAACTGATTTACTCAACAGTGAGAACTTCAAAGTAGCTATTACTCAGCTATGCAATGAGCCACAGGTTTGGAACTTCACTATGTTATAGCTGACCCCAAAATAGGTGAATAACATATTGCAACAAAATACTCTAAATGCAATAGTTTCCAAGTTATAAGTGATTTACTCAACAGTGATAACCTAAAAGTAGCTATTACTCAGCTATGGCACGAGCTACAGGTCTGAAATTTTACTATGTTATAGCTGACCCAAAAGTAGCTGAATAACATATTTATACTAAATTCTCTAAATGCAATAGTTTTCAAATTATAAGTGATTTGCTCAACATTGAGAACTTCAAAGTAGCTATTACTCAGCTATGCAATGAGTCACAGGTCTGGAACTTCACTATGTTATAGCTGACCCCAAAATAGGTGAATAACATATTGAAACAAAATACTCTAAATGCAATAATTTCCAAGTTATAAGCGATTTACTCAACAGTGATAACCTCAAAGTAGCTATTACTCAGCTATGCCATGAGCTACAGGTCTGAAATTTTACTATGTTATAGCTGACCCAAAAGTAGGTGAACAACATATTTAAGCAAAATACTGTAAATGCAATAGTTTTGAAGTTACAACTGATTTACTCAATAGTGATAACCTAAAAGTAGCTATTACTCAGCTATGCCATGAGCTACAGGTCTGAAATTTTACTATGTTATAGCTGACCCAAAAGTAGCTGAATAACATATTTATACGAAATTCTGTAAATGCAATAGTTTTCCAATTACAACTGATTTACTCAATAGTGAGAACTTCAAAGTAGCTATTACTCAGCTGTGCCATGACCTACAGATCTGAAATTTCACTATGTTATAGCTGGCCCAAAAGTAGCTGAATAACATATTTATACTAAATTCTCTAAATGCAATAGTTTTGCAATTACAACTGATTTACTCAATAGTGAGAACCTCAAAGTAGTTATTACTCAGCTATGCAATGAGCTACAGGTCTGAATTTTTGCTCTGTTATAGCTGACCCAAAAGTAGGTGAACAACATATTTAAGCAAAATACTGTAAATGCAATAGTTTTCAAGTTACAACTGATTTACTCAATAGTGATGACCTAAAAGTAGCTATTACTCAGCTATGCCATGAGCTACAGGTCTGAAATTCTACTATGTTATAGCTGACCCAAAAGTAGCTGAATAACATATTTATACGAAATACTCTAAATGCAATAGTTTTCCAATTACAACTGATTTACTCAATAGTGAGAACTTTAAAGTAGCTATTACTCAGCTATGCCATGACCTACAGATCTGAAATTTCACTATGTTATAGCTGGCCCAAAAGTAGCTGAATAACATATTTATACGAAATTCTCTAAATGCAATAGGTTTTAAGTTACAAGTGATTTACTCAATAGTGAGAACTTCAAAGTAGCTATTACTCAGCTATGCAATGAGCCACAGATCTGAAACTTCACTATGTTATAGCTGATCCCAAAATAGGTGAATAACATATTGAAACAAAATACTGTTAATGCAATAGTTTCCAAGTTATAAGCGATTTACTCAACAGTGATAACCTAAAAGTAGCTATTACTCAGCTATGCCATGAGCTACAGGTCTGAAATTTTACTATGCTATAGCTGACCCAAAAGTAGCTGAATAACATATTTATACGAAATTCTCTAAATGCAATAGTTTTGAAGTTATAAGCGATTTACTCAACAGTGATAACCTAAAAGTAGCTATTACTCAGCTATGCCATGAGCTACAGGTCTAAAATTTTACTATGTTATAGCTGACCCAAAAGTAGCTGAATAACATATTTATACGAAATTCTCTAAATGCAATAGTTTTTAAGTTACAAGTGATTTTACTCATGATGGAAGTTACTGAAAAGCCCAAAAGTAGCTATTACTCACTTAGCTATTGAGACAGGCACCCAACTTACTCACCATATTGTAGCTATGAAAAAAGTAGCTGAATAACATATTTTAACAAAATGCTCTAAATGCAACACTTTTCAAGTTATTAATGATTTTGTGCATGATTTCATGAATTTTAATGCATTAAAAATTATTAAAAAAATTTATTAAAAAAAAAGTAAGACAGATCCAGGTCTCATACTCACACAAGAGAATCTACCTGTGGCCTAATACATATATGCAAGATATGTGAGAAATCCCTGCAATAGTCACTGAGAAAATTGTGATTAAGTGTTGAAATTTTCACACTTTTGGTGGGGGTACCCCCCTTGTAATGTCTCTAGCAAACAGACGAACAGACAGATTTGCATGCCTTGAACAATTTTTCATCCTCGATAGATAAGGTATCTTTTAAAAAAAACAGCACGTCTCTAGGCCTTGTAGTTTTGGAGGAGAAGTTGTTCACGCGGACGCGTACGCCCACGCCGCAGAGTGACGACATAATGTCAGCTGACTGACAAGTCAGCTGACATAAAAACACAAAAGTTGTGCCCTGGAAATGGTGTTTGGAAGAAAACTAAGAAGGTAACTGTTAAGGTGTAAAAAGTAAGTTAAAAACATATTTAAAGAAAATATTGCAAATGCAATAGTTTTAATTTTACTATGTTATAGCTGACCCCAAAATATGTGAATAACACACTGAAACTAGACCTATAGCATCGGAGAACTGATGCAAATTGTATCCACCAGAAAACTCACAAAAGCCATTAAAACATGCTTAACCTTGGAGCTCAAGGTGAAATCTGACCATGTCAAAAGATTCTTAGCCCATGATTCCTATGGGTTAGTGTGACATTGCAAACCTTTAGGAACACAAATAAGCGAGATATAAGCACTGTTAATTTTGGCTTTCCTCATTTGACCTTCAAAGAGGGGCCAAAGGTCAAATCTGATCACATCAAAAGATTCCTAGCCCATTATTTCCTATAGGTTGGTTTTCCGTTCCAAACCTCTAGAACTAATAATAAGCGAGCTATAAGCACTTTTTAAGTTTAGCTATCCTCGTTTGACCTTGAAGGAGGGTTTCAAGGTGAAATCCGACCACACCAAAAGATTCTCAGCCCATGATTTCATAGAGGTTGGTTTTCCATCCCAAACCTCTAGGACCAATAATAAGCAAGTTATAAGCACTTTTAAGTTTGGCTATTTTTGTTTGACCTTGAAGGAGGGGTCCAAGGTCAAATCCGACCACACCAAAAGAATCCAGGTCCATGATTTCCTATAGGTTGGTTTACCATCCCAAATCTCTAGGACCAATAATAAGCGAGCTATAAGCACTTTTAAGTTTGGCTACCCTCTTTTGACCTTGAAAGAGGGGTCCACGGTCAAATCCGACTACACCAAAAGAATCCAGGCCCATGATTTCCTATAGGTTGGTTTACCATCCCAAATCTCTAGGACCAATAATAAGCAAGTTATAACCACTTTTAAGTTTGGCTATTTTTGTTTGACCTTGAAAGAGAGGTCCAAGGTCAAATCCAACCACACCAAAAGAATCCAGGCCCATGATTTCCTATAGGTTGGTTCACCATCCCAAACCTCTAGAACCAATAATAAGCGACTTAAAAACACTTTTCAGTTTGGCTATCCTCGTTTGACCTTGAAGGAGGGGTCCAAGGTCAAATCCGACAATACCAAAAGATTCCCAGCCCATGATTTCCTTTAGGTTGGTTTACCATCCCAAACCTCTAGGACCAATAATAGGCGTGTTATAAGCACTTTTAAGTTTGGGTATCCTCATTTGACCTTGAAGGAGGGGTCCAAGGTCAAATCCAACAATACCAAAAGATTCCCAGCCCATGATTTCCTTTAGGTTGGTTTACCATCCCAAACCTCTAGGACCAATAATAGGCGTGTTATAAGCACTTTTAAGTTTGGGTATCCTCATTTGACCTTGAAGGAGAGGTCCAAGGTCATATCTGACCACACCAAAAGATATCCAGCCCGTGATTTCCTATAGGTTGTTCTATCATCCCAACCCTCTAGAACCAATAATAAGTGAGCTATAAGCACATTTAAGTGTGGCTATCCTCGTTTGACCTTGAAAGAGGGGTCCAAGGTCAAATCCGACCACACCAAAAGAATCCAGGCCAATGATTTCCTATATGTTGGTTTACCATCCCAAACCTGTAGGACCAATAATAAGCGAGTTATAAGCACTTTTAAGTTTGGCTATCCTCGTTTGACCTTGAAGGAGGGGTCCAAGGTCAAATCCGACCACACCAAAAGATTCCCGGCCCATGATTTCCTATATGTTGGTTTACCATCCCAAACCTGTAGGACCGATAATAAGCGACCTATAACCACTTTTCATGACTGATAAAGAAACACCTGTGGCGGCCATGTTTTTTTGTTTTTTTTCAAAATGAGGACCCAAATATTTGCAGTCAAGATTTTATAATGAGGAACATATCCTGCTGTCCGGTGGATACAACTAAATACTCTAAATGCAATACTTTTGAAGTTATAAGTGATTTACTCAACAGTGATAACCTGAAAGTAGCTATTACTCAGCTATGCCATGAGCTACAGGTCTAAAATTTTACTATGTTATAGCTGACCCAAAAGTAGCTGAATAACATATACAAACAAATTATTGTAAATGCAATAGTTTTCAAGTTATACGTGATTTACTCAACAGTGATAACCTGAAAGTAGCTATTACTCAGCTATGCCATGAGCTACAGGTCTGAAATTTTACTATGTTATAGCTGACCCAAAAGTAGCTGAATAACATATACAAACAAATTACTGTAAATGCAATAGTTTTCAAGTTATAAGTGATTTACTCAACAGTGATAACCTGAAAGTAGCTATTACTCAGCTATGCCATGAGCTACATGTCTGAAATTTTACTATGTTATAGCTTACCCAAAAATAGCTGAATAACATATACAAACAAATTACTGTAAATGCAATAGTTTTCAAGTTACAAGTGATTTACTCAACAGTGATAACCTGCAAGTAGCTATTACTCAGCTATGCCATGAGCTACAGGTCTGAAATTTTACTATGTTATAGCTGACCCAAAAGTAGCTGAATAACATATTTACACAAAATGCTCTAAATACAATACTTTTCAAGTTATAGATGATTTAGTGTTGAGTAAAAACCTCAAAGTAGCTATTACTCAGCTATGCAATGAGCCACTGCTCTGGAATTTTACTATGTTATAGCTGACCCCAAAATAGGTGAATAACATGTGTAAGTAAATACTCTAAATGCAATAGTTTTCAAGTTATAAGTGATTTACTCAACAGTGATAACCTAAAAGTAGCTATTACTCAGCTATGCCATGAGCTACAGGTCTGAAATTTTACTATGTTATAGCTGACCCAAAAGTAGCTGAATAACATATTTACACAAAATTCTCTAAATGCAATAGTTTTCAAGTTACAAGTGATTTACTCAACAGTGATAACCTGAAAGTAGCTATTACTCAGCTATGCCATGAGCTACAGGTCTGAAATTTTACTATGTTATAGCTGACCCAAAAGTAGCTGAATAACATATACAAACAAATTACTGTAAATGCAATAGTTTTCAAGTTATAAGTGATTTACTCAACAGTAATAACCTGAAAGTAGCTATTACTCAGCTATGCCATGAGCTACAGGTCTGAAATTTTACTATGTTATAGCTGACCCAAAAGTAGCTGAATAACATATTTACACAAAATTCTCTAAATGCAATAGTTTTCAAGTTACAAGTGATTTACTCAACAGTGATAACCTGAAAGTAGCTATTACTCAGCTATGCCATGAGCTACAGGTCTGAAATTTTACTATGTTATAGCTGACCCAAAAGTAGCTGAATAACATATACAAACAAATTACTGTAAATGCAATAGTTTTCAAGTTATAAGTGATTTACTCAACAGTGATAACCTGAAAGTAGCTATTACTCAGCTATGCCATGACCTACAGGTCTGAAATTTTACTATGTTATAGCTGACCCAAAAGTAGGTGAATAACATACTTACACAAAATGCTCTAAATACAATACTTTTCAAGTTATAGATGATTTAGTGTTGAGTAAAAACCTCAAAGTAGCTATTACTCAGCTATGCAATGAGCCACTGCTCTGGAATTTTACTATGTTATAGCTGACCCCAAAATAGGTGAATAACATATGAAAGTAAATACTCTAAATGCAATACTTTTCAAGTTATAAGTGATTTACTCAACAGTGATAACCTAAAAGTAGCTATTACTCAGCTATGCCATGAGCTACAGGTCTGAAATTTTACTATGTTATAGCTGACCCAAAAGTAGCTGAATAACATATTTACACAAAATTCTCTAAATGCAATAGTTTTCAAGTTACAAGTGATTTTACTCATGATGTAAGTTACTGAAAAGTCCAAAAGTAGCTATTACTCGCTTAGCTATTGAGATAGACACCCAAGTTACTCACCATGTTGTAGCTATGGAAAAAGTAGCTGAATAACATATTTAAATAAAATGCTCTAAATGCAATACTTTTCAAGTTATAAATGATTTAGTGTTGAGTAAGAACCTCAAAGTAGCTATTACTCAGCTAAGCAATGAGCCATTGGTCTGGAATTTTACCATGGTATAGCTTACCCCAAAATAGGTGAATAACATATGAAACTAAATTCTCTAAATACAATACTTTTCAAATTATAAGTGATTTACTCAACAGTGATAACCTAAAAGTAGCTATTACTCAGCTATGCCATGAGCTACAGGTCTGAAATGTTACTATGTTATAGCTGGCCCAAAAGTAGCTGAATAACATATACAAACAAATTACTGTGAATGCAATAGTTTTCAAGTTATAAGTGATTTACTCAACAGTGATAACCTGAAAGTAGCTATTACTCAGCTATGCCATGAGCTACAGGTCTGAAATTTTACTATGTTATAGCTGACCCAAAAGTAGCTGAATAACATATATACAAACAAATTACTGTAAATGCAATAGTTTTCAAGTTATAAGTGATTTACTCAACAGTGATAACCTGAAAGTAGCTATTACTCAGCTATGCCATGAACTACAGGTCTGAAATTTTACTATGTTATAGCTGACCCAAAAGTAGCTGAATAACATATACAAACAAATTACTGTAAATGCAATACTTTTCAAGTTATAAGTGATTTACTCAACAGTGATAACCTGAAAGTAGCTATTACTCAGCTATGCCATGAGCTACAGGTCTGAAATTTTACTATGTTATAGCTGACCCAAAAGTAGCTGAATAACATACTTACACAAAATTCTCTAAATGCAATAGTTTTCAAGTTACAAGTGATTTTACTCATGATGGAAGTTACTGAAAAGTCCAAAAGTAGCTATTACTCACTTAGCTATTGAGATAGACACCCAAGTTACTCACCATGTTGTAGCTATGGAAAAAGTAGCTGAATAACATATTTTAATAAAATGCTCTAAATGCAATACTTTTCAAGTTATAATTGATTTAGCGCATGATTTCATGAATTTTATTGCATTAAAAATTATTTTAAAAATTAATAAAAAAAAAATTAAGACAGATCCAGGTCTTATATTTAGGGCCGTCACGACTAACCGACTAATCGACAACGGTTAGAATAATGCTATTTACCGATTCATATTTTAAAGTTGGAATAATCGTCTAATGTAGTGTAAAAGATGGCAGAAGGTCTGAATCTATGAAATATGTCCATATTGTCACATAAAATAAGCTGAAATCCAGAAACAGCCACGTTTTTTGCACTGTTTATGCATTCACGTAAAACCGGAAGTACCATATACCTCTTCTATCGCCCACTTCCTGTCTGTAATAAACGAAGCAAAAGTTGCAGGAAAACGTCAATTTTATTAAACTTTATATATTGTATACACATATTTTCATTTTATTTCACTTATTTATCGTTTTCAATGCTTTTTACAATATGAAACTTAAGATTTTTGGTTATTTTATAAATTCGACGGCTATTCGGTGTCGACACGAATAGTATTTACCGATTAGTCGACATGAAATATTTGGAGTCGTGACGTCCCTACTTATATTCACACAAGGTACTCTACTAGTGGCCTATTACATCTATGCAAGATATGAGAAAAATCCCCGCAATAGTGAATGAGAAAATTGTGATCAAGTGTTGAAATTTTCACACTTTGGGTGGGGGTACCTCACTTGTAATGGCTCTGGCAAACAGACGAACAGACAGATCTGCATGAATTTTACGATTTATCATCCTCGATAGTTAAGGTATCTTTAAAAAAAAACAGCATGTCTCTGGGTCTTGTAGTTTTGGAGAAGAAGTTTGTCACGCGGACGCGTATGCGTACGCGTACACAGACGCGGACACCGCAGAGTGATGCCATAATGTCAGCTGACTGACAAGTCAGCTGACATAAAAAGAGTTTTACCTACAAATACACCAAGAGACAATAGCTTTTGGTAATAAAACAGATTTTTATAAAAAACACTTAGTAGTTTATCTGGTGTAAACTGCAGGCAATTTACCTCAAATACACTCAGAACAAAAGTGAACAAGACAAAGTAAGGTACAGAAACTACAACAAAATGACCATCAGAAGAAACTAAAACATCTTGACACAGGTAGTCCGTAGCTTACTAAAAATATACAGAGTCACAAAAGTATGGTGGCAGTAAAACAACAATAACTAGTGTAAGACTTAGTGTCCGCAAAAATCCCTGTTCTGTGGTGTGAAAATGAACCAAATCGCTTGCCACTGGGTGTGGTGAATTGGTAGACACAAACATGCATAAGCCAAAAATTGAAAATAAGTTATAATACAAACTTTACCCCATAAAGTAAAGGTGAAATAGGTAACCAAATTTATAGGATAATTTATCGTTTTCACAAAATACCCCCCCACATAAATGTGTAAAATGAAAACATTTTGAAGCACCAGTTCTTTTCATTGAAACCAGTTTTTAACTATTTCTTCTATTATCAAATGCACAGTGGAATTAATAATGGTTTTCCACTGACAACAGCAAAGGTAATACCAGCTAGAATTTGTGAAAAGTCAATGAAATTCTTATTACACTAAGAAATACACTAGAACTACACCGAAAGAACAGACATTTAAAACACTGAAATTTAAAGTAAAAAGAAGCTAGAAAATCGTTTTTGCAAACAAAACCTACTTCAACTTAGTTAGCTTTGGCGATATAACCGAGGACACATGTAGATATAACATATCAAACATGAATGTACATGTATATCCTAAGAAGAAAATCAGTGTTCCTTTGTAATTCACTTAAAATGAGCAGAGATTATTTTTACGATTGCATCAATCCCAATGAGTGGTGAAATTAATGGGTTTTTGTCACCTGCTACACATAAAGGATGTCAGAAAAATACGACGGAAAAAGTTAGAGAAGTTATAGTTAGGATAAAGCACTAAGGTTATCATTATGAGATAAAATAGTTTCCTGAAGTGTGACCCGACAGGGCTTCTTCTGCAGAAGACCGATGGGCCATAAGACAACACTAAACATTTAGTAAACAAATAAGAATAGATCAACATAAACCGATTTTCAAACAAGTTTACTGTACCAAACAACTCGCCCCTTTTGTAGCATGAATAAGTTTGTCATTTACTGAATAAAACAATGTATGCTGAGCCTAGCTCTGAACTTCTGTATCAGTATTAAAAGTGTCAATTTACAAACAACTTATGAGCAATTAGTGGATAAATTTTAATTAATTTTCTTTAATTAATAACAATGAACATTAAAATCAACGAACCTACAGCTCAATTTGATGCTTAATTTGATGCTTCACAAAAGCTATAATAATTTTGAGTAAGTTGCACAAAATAACATGATGTGTTCGCAAATTAAGCACAGGTTGTTGGATTTCCTGGCAAAAGAATATTTCAATATTGACCAATACACATAGCTACTCTGAAAGTTGACATCAACACTGACATTTCAGTTTCAATACCATCAATCATAAAACACCAAAAAGCTACAGATACACCACCTAGGTTGGAGTTCCTGCCACCAGGTGTCACAGTTGCAGTGTCCTTCACCTCCACTAGTTAGCAAAGCAAGCAGTGAATAAATAATAAGTAACACTGATAGAGCCCTCTGCCTGAATATGGTACTAGTAATAGCAATACACAAAGAGGGTACATTGTGGGGAGGAAACTTCCAACCAATCAGAACACACATAATCAGAGTATATAATACTGTAGACAAAGTTGAGACATAAAGCCTTCTGCCTTAACTTGGCAATGTTCTAATTTGGCAAGAACAGGGTGAATATGAAGAGGAAATTTCAAAACAACTGATAAATAAGAGCATTCTCTAACTCAACGATCTATGTTATCATATTATCGGTACATAGAGCCCAGTTTGGCACAAAACATACAGAAGAACATACATTATGGGAAAAATATTTGAAAACTAGAAATAGGACGCCCTGTTGATAGTAGATGCGAATAGAAACAGGATAGCATAGAAGAACACACATTATCATGTGTAATGTCCACCCATGAACCTTGTGCCCAAATTGTACAGTAGTCTTACAAGACCCTGTTTCATTTGTAAAATATATCAATGATGCTTAAACATTTATTAGTGTAGATGTAAATTATTTCAGCTTCATGCCTTTTTGCATTGGTTGGGTTGAAAATTTTGACGAAATCACTCTATCTTGCACGGTTAAGAAGATAGAAGCAAATTCCTGTTTTTCTATTTTTGGCAAGAATTTGAAAATTCAAAATGGCCGCCATTTTTGGGAAAAGGAAATTTTTTTGAAAATTGCCAAGAGTACATTTCTTTGATACCCTATGGGTCGAAAATTTCAACGAAATAACTCTATTTTGCACGGTTAAGGCCAGTTTGTGTTTTTGCATTTTGGCCAAAAATTCGAAAATTCAAAATGGCTGCCATATGTGGGGAGGGGAAAATTTTTTGAAAATTGCAACGAGTACATTTCTTAGATACCCCATGGGTCGAAAATTTCAACGAAATCGCTCTATCTCGCATGGTTAAGGAGATAGAAGCAAATTTGTGTTTTGCCATTGTTGGTAAAAATTCAAAATGGCTGCCATTTTTGGGGAGGGGAAAATTTTTTGAAAATTGCAAAGATTACATTCCTTAGATACCCTGTGGGTCGAAAATTTCGACGAAATCGCTCTATCTCACACGGTTAAGGAGATAGAAGCAAATTTGTGTTTTGCCATTTTTGGCAAAAATTCGAAAATTCAAAATGGCCGCCATTTTTGGGGAGGGGAAAATTTTTGGAAAATTGCAAAGAGTACACTCCTTAGATACCCTGTGGGTTGAAAATTTCGACGAAATCGCTCTATCTCACACAGTTAAGGAGATAGAAGGAAATTTGTGTTTTTCCATTTTTGGCAAAAATTCGAAAATTCAAAATGGCCGCCATTTTTGGGGAGGGGAAAATTTTTTGAATTTGCAAAGAGTACACTCCTTAGATACCCTGTGGGTTGAAAATTTTGACGAAATCGCTCTATCTCACACAGTTAAGGAGATAGAAGGAAATTTGTGTTTTGCCATTTTTGGCAAAAATTCTAAAATTCAAAATGGCCGCCATTTTTGGGGAGGGGAAAATTTTTGGAAAATTGCAAAGAGTACACTCCTTAGATACCCTGTGGGGTTGAAAATTTCGACGAAATCGCTCTATCTCACACAGTTAAGGAGATAAAAGGAAATTTGTGTTTTGCCATTTTTGGCAAAAATTCTAAAATTCAAAATGGCCGCCATTTTTGGGGAGGGGAAAACTTTTTAAAAATTGGCAACAGTAGAATTCTCAGATACCCTGTGGGTCGAAAATTTTGCCGAAATCGCTCTATCTCGCACAGTTAAGGAGATAGAAGCAAATTAGTGTTTTGCCATTTTTGGCAAAAATTCGAAAATTCAAAATGGCCGCCATTTTTGGGGGAGGGGAAAATTTTTTGAAAATTGCAAAGATTGCATTCCTTAGATACCCTGTGGGTCGAAAATTTCGAAGAAATCGATCTATCTCGCACGGTTAAGGAGATAGAAGCAAATTTGTGTTTTGCCATTTTTGGCAAAAATTCGAAAATTCAAAATGGCCCCCATTTTTGGGGAGGGGAAAACTTTTTAAAAATTGGCAAGAGTAGAATTCTCAGATACCCTGTGGGTCGAAAATTTTGCCGAAATCGCTCTATCTCACACGGTTAAGGAGATAGAAGCAAATTAGTGTTTTGCCATTTTTGGCAAAAATTCGAAAATTCAAAATGGTCGCCATTTTTGGGGAGGGGAAAATTTTTTAAAAATTACCAAGAGTACAATGCTCAGTTACCCTGTGGGTCGAAAATTTCGACGAAATCGCTCTATCTCGCACGGTTAAGGAGATAGAAGGAAATTTGTGTTTTTCCATTTTTGGCAAAAATTTGAAAATTCAAAATGGCCGCCATTTTTGGGGAGGGGAAAATTTTTTTAAAATTGCAAAGATTGCATTCCTTAGATACCCTGTGGGTTGAAAATTTCGACGAAATCGCTCTATCTCGCACGGTTAAGGAGATAGAAGCAAATTTGTGTTTTGCCATTTTTGGCAAAAATTTGAAAATTCAAAATGGCCGCCATTTTTGGGGAGGGGAAAATTTTTGGAAAATTGCAAAGAGTACACTCCTTAGATACCCTGTGGGTCGAAAATTTCGACGAAATCGCTCTATCTCGAACAGTTAAGGAGATAGAAGCAAATTTGTGTTTTGCCATTTTTGGCAAAAATTCAAAAATTCAAAATGGCCGCCATTTTTTGGGGAGGGGAAAATTTTTGGAAAATTGCAAAGATTGCATTCCGTAGATACCCTGTGGGTCGAAAATTTCGACGAAATCGCTCTATCTCACACGGTTAGGGAGATAGAAGGAAATTTGTGTTTTGCCATTTTTGGCAAAAATTCTAAAATTCAAAATGGCCGCCATTTTTGGGGAGGGGAAAACTTTTTAAAAATTGGCAAGAGTAGAATTGTCAGATAATTGTCAGATACCTGCGGGTCGAAAATTTTGCCGAAATCGCTCTATCTCGCACGGTTAAGGAGATAGAAGCAAATTAGTGTTTTGCCAATTTTGGCAAAAATTCGAAAATTCAAAATGGCCGCCATTTTTGGGGAGGGGAAAATTTTTGGAAAATTGCATAGATTGCATTCCTTAGATACCCTGTGGGTCAAAAATTCTGTCGAAATCGCTCTATCTCTTACGGTTTCTGAGATATTAGCAAATTACTCAAAAGTAGTACTGAAAATACACAATGAAGTACCTAAATGGCTATTACTCATGTACTGACAAAGCTATCAGTCCCAAATGCAATACCAAGCGAGCTATGGACATAACAATCTTGTATTCAAAATTGTAGTAAAATATCTTTAATTATTTTGGCTTAAATGCACGGAAACCAATGGGTACTGAAAATAGCTATACTTAAGTATTACTCAGTAAGCAAAAGAGGTACAACAGCCAAAAGCAATCCCAAGCAAGCTACTGACCCAATAAGCCTGCATACCAAATTTGGTGACAATAGCTCTAATACTTTTCCTTTAAATGAGCGGAAACCATGCGTGACGCCGGACATCGGACGCCGGACAACGGACATCGGACGGCGGAAAAAGCAAAAATAATATATCCACCCCCCAGGGGGGTGGACATAAAAAAAGTTGAAACCAACAGGAACCATATAAAACTATAGTTAATGAACCTGATGGTAACAATGGTAAGTGAGGAAACGTTCTTTTGACCCAGTGTAAAGTAAAAATGTGACCGATTTCATCAAATAAGTACATTTTTCATTGTTTTGCCCAAGTATCAGCCATCAGGAAGGCTAAACTTATAACTTTTTCAAAAACCGATTCCCAAATACTGTTTCTGGATTTCGTTGTTTCTTCCATAATGAAACAATTTACTGTATACTGGAATACCGTTAACAACTACATTAATTTAAATCTGAGTAAAGGATTTTACAAAAAGACTTGGTTTTAGAAACTTTAAATACTTTGTATTTAGTATCTTCCAGATTCATAGAAGCAGTGTTGTGAACACAAGACATGATCAAACAAAACTTGACAAAAAAAAAATAATTACAAAATTGTCATAAAATAAATCTGAAAAGGTTCTGTTAAAACCAACAGCCTGAGATGTATAAACAAGAAGTGGATTTTATAATGAAAGTGAAATGACAAAGTAAATTTTTGGGGGGAATTTTTGAGACATGTGTAATGATTTTTGCACAGGCAAAAAGCAAGCATTCCACTCCAGGAAGCTAAAGGTTTATAATCTCCACCAGGCACCAGGAGTCATTTCTGAAAATTTGGAATTTTTTGATATCCATAATATGATATATATCTTTCCAAAAATAAAATAATATCTTCCTTTGGCCAAGTCCTTCACACATAAAAAAGTTCCAGGAAGATCAAGTCATTACTTCTGGACTTGCAAATGGGATGTTTGAAACTTCGGGACTTTTTGTGTCCCAAAATATGAACGGGACCTTTTTCGAAATTACGTCATGTCTTCCTTTGCTCAGACCCCAGCCACCCCACCCATGTAAAATTATTTAAGATCTGTTCATTTTGGAGTAATCCTGAACAAAGACAAGCAAACAGACAAATGAACACAGCCAAAACATAACCCCCTGACAAAGGTAGTAAAACACTATTATATTTAAGAGACTGGAAGAACAACTGTGTAAATAACTTGAACTAAAAATCATAAAACCAATTGAATCATTTAATTTTCATTGTTCCTGGACTGGTCAATTTGATCATCTTAAAAATACATCTGATTAAATTCTGTTTAAACCAACACATGCTTTACATGAATGAAATATCATACTGAAAGTGAAATAACACGACACTTGGGGGAATTTTTGCCAGCATATAAAAGGAAACCTGTAAAATGATTTTGCAAAAGAAAAAGAAGTGTCCCACTCCAGGAATCAAGGCGATCAAGTTAAAAAACACTATTATATTTCACAAACTTGAAGAACAAAAGTGTGACTAACTTGAAGTTAAATTGATCATAAAACCAACTGAATCATTTAAGTTTCATTGCTCCTGCAATGGTCAATTTGATCATTTTATAAATAATTCTGATTAAATTCTGTTTTTACCAATATATGCATTACATGAATGAAATATGTTATAATGAAAGTGAAATAACACGACACTTGGGGGCCTTTTTGCCAGCATACAACAGGAAACCTGGAAAATGATTTTGCAAAAGAAAAAGGAGTGTCCCACTCCACGAAGCTGAAGGTTTATATAAACAACAAAAACATTTTGCAACTGAAAAACTGGAAGGCCAATTGTGTGAATAATTTGAACTGAAAATAATTATTACAAAACATATTGCGTTATTTCCTTTTCATTCTTCTTGTGATGACCAGTTGGGGCCATTTTAATAGATGTTTGACTGTACATTCAAAAACAGCGTTTTTCTATTTTCTATGTCTTTAATGTTTTCCTGGAGAGATGAAATGTTACCAAAAGTCACTAACAATACTGTGAAAGGTCATATCACGACAGGTATTTTTAAGCAGAGAGGAAACCAGTACATACAGTTGGTCAAGGTTCTGTATTGTAAACTGCTGCCCATTGGTAAGCAACTACCAGCTTTCCTACATAAGGTACGGGGTTTGAAACACAGACCTCAGAGGTGGGAGGCGAGTTTGTTGCCACTGTGCCATTGTGGCCCCCGAGTGGTGTCTAGATGTAAATATGGTTGATATAATACATTGCTCAGATTGGGTAGACATATTGGCTTCCCAGATATATCTTATATACTGTCTGAGAATAATACAGTAAAAGTACAAATTAATGAGAAACAAAAAAAAAAGCTTTTTTAACTATGTGACCTTGAGAAAGGTGAATGGTCAGGATCATGTATTTAACATATTTACTAATCATTTACACACTATTAATTTTTAAAGGAGATATTAGAGCAAAAATGCTATTTTTCCTATTAGTATATAACAAACATAGCAACTAAAACTTGTACAATACCTAAAGAAACAAGCACTTCAACAAGTTATTTGGTAGAACAAACCTAAGTTCCCCTTAATTTAGAAGTTATGAGCAAGATAAGAGTACAAATAGGAGTTTTTTTAAACAGACAGGCGATCAATCACTTGTCAATCAGTCATTTATGACCCAACTGATTCAAAGACTGATTTGGCTTGGGTAATTAATATGGTGAATATAAAGGCCACATTTGCTAGACGTAGCTTAAATAGATCCTGAGAAAAAGCATTCAGAAGCAAGTGTAAGTTAAAAAAAAAATTGGTTCATCCGACCTTCAGAAAAGGTCAAAGATTAAGTTAATACGACTGGGATGTTGGTGAGAAAATCCTGCCCAAAACAAAAAGAATAGGTCTTTCAAGGCGATACTTCATCACTCCAGCGATAAATAGTCTGATATTTTATCAAAAGGACAAAAACAATAACATCGTTATCTGTAATAATAACTTAACAACTAGAATAGAATAACAAAACTTCTTAAATTAAAAATCTTAAATTGTGTTAGAGATCTTCTTTGATAAAACATACCTGCTAAACCCTGGAAATAAGTAAGATCCAATTCTGTATAAGAATATTTCAAAAAATGACAAAATAACTAGGGCTGCCAAGAGGGTGAACATAGTACTCTCTCCGTATTACTGTACTCTTCAATTAGGAACCCTTTTAGCTATAAATATGACAAAATATACCAAGCTTTCCTGAAAATTAACAGAACTTTGCCCATTTTATGTCACTTTTTAATGTGAATATTTTGAAAAGTGCCATGATTTGAATGGATGAGCGTACGCCTTTCATTTTTTACTCCAAATAATTTATTACTCTAGTCTTTAATGAGTACTCGAGTAAACTTCAACAGCCCTAAAAATAAAACTACAACCCAAGTAAACCAAAGAAGGATGAAACAGTGAAAGATTACAATCTACATCAGTTAGGAGACAATAAGATATCTTTTTTATGGTTTTCCCACCTACACCAAAAAACTGTTCTAGTTCGACCTGGTTTAGTCGAAAGTGAATAGGTGCACTAATCAGAAATGGAGCCAATGAAAAAAAAACAATACCACATTAAGGTAACCAAAACTGCTTAATTTATGTAAAAATATTGAAGAAACGTCCAGTATTTCTCTTTACATTCCCTGCTTGGTGTTCCTAGAAATTCATTTGTAAAAATGATGGTCACATGCAAAATGTGGCTTGTACCCGAAATTTTAAAATTTGTTTCGACTACTTAACCAAGAGCTCCATATAATGACCGGGTATTTGCAAATAAAAGATGCACCCTTGGGATTTAATTTTACTCATCTTAATTCTTTAAAGTTATTCTACTCAACAAAATACCACTAAAAAGAGGCCAAGGCCTGCTGCTTACTGGCAGTAAGCAGCAATTATGTGGACTAGACTCTGCAGATACCCCGTGGGACAAAAATTTCGTCGAAATCGCCTTATCTAGCTCAGTTACCGAGATAAATGCGTTTTTGCATTTAACGCAGAAATTCAAGATGGCCGCCAAAAGTGGCGGGAAATGATTTTTGCGAAAAGTCGTCAGTAGACTCTAAAGATACCCTGTGGGTCAAAAATTTTGTCGAAATCGCTCTATCTTGCTCCGTTACCGAGATTAACACGTTTTTGCATTTAATGCAGAAATTCAAGATGGCCGCTAAAAGTGGCGGCAAAAAAATTTTTGGGAAAAGTCGTCAGTACACTCTGATGATACCCTGTGGGTCAAAAATTTTGTCGAAATCGCTCTATCTCGCTCTGTTTCCGAGATAAACGCATTTTTGCGTTTAAGGCAGAAATTCAAGATGGCCGCCGTAAAAACAATCCCATCAACATGCAATGATAGTCCTCCACCCGAGGAAGGTCCATGCCAAATTTGAAAAAAATCGGTGCAGTAGTTTCTGAGGAAAAGAGGCTGGAAAAATTGTTGACACCAATGACAACGCCAACCCATTGCCAATAGCTTACAGCCGATGGCCAGTAAGCTTAAAAGGGGTAGAGTACTAAGAAATCTAAAATTCGCCAGAAATCTAAAATTCGGCACATATAAAACCTTAGTTAATTCCATGAAGAAAATGACACTTTGTCTTAAAACCTTGTATATTTTAGTTCAAATTGCCTCGATTAACTATACATTCAACAAATCTCACCTCAATTCATTTATTTTATTAGTATTTCCACATGTGGCAAATTTCAAATATGTGGCGAATTTTAAATTTCTTACTCTACTTGAAGATTCTACATTGTTTTGCTTCGATCCACCTATATCTGACCTCTTTTTGTCAGTGTGGTTCACTGGAGTTTAGAACATTTGTACAAGAATCACACACAATTCTCAGCATCCACATTTACTTTATTTTTTTTTCAAAAATTTGGCAGCAAAGGATTGACGGATATCAATATATCAAGCGAATTACAAGTGTGCTTCAATAATTCAACATCAGCTAGCTTACCTTTTGGGATCATTCCAATGCCATCTCTGTCATCATCCATTTCTTGAAGAAGTTGATACCTATGTCTCTTTTTCGGACGGCCCCTATACCACCTAGAAAAGAAAACATGTCATCAGCTTTATTGTCTGGAGTCCCAGACTTTGCTTTGGTATATAAAATTTGGACACTTTGACTGTTAAAAATGTTCTACAGAAAAATGCACTCACAGATCATGCTTTTCCCTGAAGGTGATATTGAGCTTATTATCTGAGAAAAGTCTGAGCATAACAGCAATTAACAAAATGTGAGTAGTAGTTAATCACACTATATATTTTATGCATAAAACCTCTAGCTATAATTTGGAGCTTCTCAGAAATTCCAGTAACTTAAACAAAAACTTAAAGAAAAAACGGCGACAAGTACTTGCAAATAGCTACTGCAATCTAGTAAACAAGTTTCTCACAATAATGACAAGTTATCCTTAACTTCCATAAATTACTTGTTTGAAACCTTATTTTACCAGATAAGTGATATTACTGTATTTGCACTTTGCAACGCCCATGAGTGATGTGAGTAAATATTTGCGTAAGTTGGGGATGGACAATTACAACACTGAAAAAAATAGCATCAGAGATGCCCGTACCCCACAGCCTGGGGAAATAATTTTAACACCATGAGATATAGAAGTACTGTATCAGTATAAAGTTCAGGATACTTTCAGAACACTGTCAGTTAAATAAAGGTCCAAACAATGTTTAAATAGAGAAAATAATGTCTAGGAGAAAGATAACTAGAAATAGGACGCCCTGTTGATAGTAGATGCGAATAGAAACAGGATAGCATAGAAGAACACACATTATCATGTGTAATGTCCACCCCATGAACCTTGCCCAAATTGTACAGTAGTCTTACAAGACCCTGTTTCATTTGTAAAATATATCAATGATGCTTAAATATTTATTAGTGTAGATGTAAATTATTTCAGCTTCATGCCTTTTTGCATTGGTTGGGTTGAAAATTTTGACGAAATCACTCTATCTTGCACGGTTAAGAAGATAGAAGCAAATTCCTGTTTTTCTATTTTTGGCAAAAATTTGAAAATTCAAAATGGCCGCCATTTTTGGGAAAAGGAAATTTTTTTGAAAATTGCCAAGAGTACATTTCTTAGATACCCTATGGGTCGAAAATTTCAACGAAATAACTCTATTTTGCACGGTTAAGGCCAGTTTGTGTTTTTCCATTTTGGGCAAAAATTCGAAAATTCAAAATGGCCGCCATATGTGGGGAGGGGAAAATTTTTTGAAAATTGCAGAGTACATTTCTTAGATACCCCCTGGGTCGAAAATTTTGACGAAATCGCTCTATCTCGCACAGTTAAGGAGATAGAAGCAAATTTGTGTTTTGCCATTGTTGGTAAAAATTCGAAAATTCAAAATGGCTGCCATTTTTGGGGAGGGGAAAATTTTTTGAAAATTGCAAAGATTACATTCCTTAGATACCCTGTGGGTCAACAATTTCGACGAAATCGCTCTATCTCGCATGGTTAAGGAGATAGAAGCAAATTCGTGTTTTGCCATTGTTGGCAAAAATTCGAAAATTCAAAATGGCCGCCATTTTTGGGGAGGGGAAAATTTTTTGAAAATTGCAAAGATTACATTCCTTAGATACCCTGTGGGTTGAAAATTTCGACGAAATCGCTCTATCTCGCACAGTTAAGGAGATAGAAGCAAATTTGTGTTTTGCCATTTTTGGCAAAAATTTGAAAATTCAAAATGGCCGCCATTTTAGGGGAGGGGAAATTTTTTTTAAAATTGCTAAGAATACAATGGTCAAATACCTGTGGGTCGAAAATTTTGACGAAATCGCTCTATCTCGCATGGTTAAGGAGATAGAAGCAAATTTGTGTTTTGCCATTTCTGGCAAAAATTTCGAAAATTCAAAATGGCCGCCATTTTTGGGGAGGGGAAAATTTTTTGAAAATTGCAAAGAGTACACTCCTTAGATACCCTGTGGGTTGAAAATTTCGATGAAATCGCTCTATCTCACACAGTTAAGGAGATAGAAGGAAATTTGTGTTTTGCCATTTTTGGCAAAAATTTGAAAATTCAAAATGGCCGCCATTTTTGGGGAGGGGAAAACTTTTTAAAAATTGGCAAGAGTACAATTGTCAGATACCCTGCGGGTCGAAAATTTTGCCGAAATCGCTCTATCTCGCACGGTTAAGGAGATAGAAGCAAATTAGTGTTTTGCCATTTTTGGCAAAAAATTTGAAAATTCAAAATGGCCGCCATTTTTGGGGAGGGGAAAATTTTTGGAAAATTGCATAGATTGCATTCCTTACATACCCTGTGGGTCAAAAATTCTGTCGAAATCGCTCTATCTCTTACGGTTTCTGAGATATTAGCAAATTACTCAAAAGTAGTACTGAAAATACACAATGAAGTACCTAAATGGCTATTACTCATGTACTGACAAAGCTATCAGTCCCAAATGCAATACCAAGCGAGCTATGGACATAACAATCTTGTATTCAAAATTGTAGTAAAATATCTTTAATTATTTTGGCTTAAATGCACGGAAACCAATGGGTACTGAAAATAGCTGTACTTAAGTATTACTCAGTAAGCAAAAGAGGTACAACAGCCAAAAGCAATCCCAAGCAAGCTACTGACCCAATAAGCCTGCATACCAAATTTGGTGACAATAGCTCTAATACTTTTCCTTTAAATGAGCGGAAACCATGCGTGACGCCGGACATCGGACGCCGGACATCGGACGGCGGAAAAAGCAAAAATAATATATCCACCCCCCAGGGGGGTGGACATAATAAATGTAAAGATGAAGTATTCAAACAAGACAATTCAATAACAAGATGATTTTTTTTTTTTTTTTTAAATCAAAAAACTTTTTAAATCAAAAGATAACGCTGGCACTCAAGTCATCCTGATCCACACCAAGATGCCCAATCAGGGCAAGCCCCTCATCAGATCACATAACCACCGTACTCTTAAACCAGGAATATGAGTTGGAACCCTAACCAGGTTGCGTGATTACAGCAACCGCAAGTTGCATACAGCACCTCAAACTGCCATTTGGGGACTATGGGAACACCCCATTCCCTTACTTCACCATTTTGGTTATATCCCATGACACACCAGTCACAAAAACAGCACTAAAATTACCCCCATTAGCGTCTGATGAGCCTCTCCGGCGAAACCGTGCTTCCCAAACAACACACACAACCACACTAGGTTGGTTGTGATGTCACAGCTACAACATTTGTGATGTCATAGCTCTGGGACCCATCACAATGACACCATATAGGTTACTTAGTGATGTCATCATGGCCAGTGATCCAAGTAAATCTATTGGTCAATCTGATAAACTCTCTTTGGTTACCCAATCTTGACCATTCAAAGTCACTCACAGCATGGTCACGCAACGTGTACTATTGGAAGTCTCGTAATAATTTGCCATGTTCAATATATTATCAATAACAAGATGACAGCATTAATCAGTAAACTAATCATTACGACACTCTTTATCTACATCTGGCATGGCCGAATTATGGTTTGGATGTTTTGAATATTACCATGCATACAGAAGTGGTAATACATTCAATGAAAGCTTATGTGTGGTGTTGGAGCAAAATCTGTGGCTCACTTGATGAAATTCCATGTTACAATGAGAACTTGTAAAAGTAAAATTCTTAATGAATTCTAATATGACTTTAACAGTGCTTAATATGCATCAAAGGACAACTAAAGGTGCAACAAGATTTTAAAGGTCAAGGTCACTACGACAAGGTCAAAGGTTAAGTCAAGGTCACACCATGATACTGCACACCTACAACCCCTAACCAATGTCCCTACCACGTATCAACTTCCTACACCTTAAGGTTTCCGAGATATAGCCCGGACAAAATTTTATAGGTCAAGGTCACTACGGCAAGGTCAAAGATCATATCAAGGTCAGACCATGTCGTTGCACACCTACACATCCTAACCAATGTCCCTACCAAGTATCAACTTCCTACACCTTATGGTTTCCGAGATACATCCTGGACAAGATTTTATAGGTCAAGGTCACTACGACAAGGTCAAAGGTCAAATCAAGGTCAGAACATGACGTTGCACACCTACACATCCTAACCAATGTTCCTACCAAGTATCAACTTCATACACCTTACGGTTTCTGAGATAAGGCCCGGACAAACTTTTTCCCGCCACCCGCCCATCTGGACACCATGGGTGAAAACAATACCCAGACAGCCCTTAAGGGCTGTGGGGTAACGAGCTGGGTATTACAAAAAAATGACCCAAATTTGTGAAATTGTGTTTTAGCATACACCGACTGGAAGTAAAGCACGGTTGATGAAAACAACAGTATTGCAAATTTAATAAGTAAATTAAATTTTTATAAGTTAATACCCTATCCAATGGACAATTGCTAATCCGGTCGGCGCAGACCGGCCCGCCAAACGCCAGAAAAAGACGTCCTGTGTTGCCACCGGCTGGCCGGTCCGTAGTACTGTGCACTCCCCAGATGGCGCCTCTTAATTCCTTCCTGTCTAGACAACCTGACGTCATAGCATCTTTTTCGTTGTCTAAACCTCTTAGACCCCTAGTAAGCTGATAGCGGGGTCGGTGGGAGGGTCTTGTGTGTCCATTGGATAGGGTATTAAGTTATAAAAAATTAATTTACTTATTAAATTTGCAATTTTATTGCGTTAATACATCCTATCCAATGGACAATTGCTGAATAACTACCGCTTGGTCGGCGGGTAAGTTACTAGGGACTTATGTGAACTCACAAGTAATAGCAAATTTTAACCTATGGTCTAGGCTGACTTCGTCAAGAGACCTATAGGCCCAGGCCTGGGTTGACCCTAAGGTCAGGAAACCCTGTAAGACCTTGGTCGGTTGCCAACAGCCGGTTATCCGGGGGCTATACCGACGTCGCCCCCCCCTTTTTTAACAGACCTGCTCTTAGGTAGGGGAAGAGAGGGATGAGTTCAGTCCCAGAAAGCCAATAAACCTCCCGAAGGAAGCACACCACATTTTATACTATGTGCTTGTGGAACTGTTTATATATATATATATATATATATATACAAATCTCCTCCATCTAAAGGCCACTTGTGGATCTGCTGAGCAGCCACTACCGAGCCCAATTGGTAAAGCTCTGAGTCAGCCCAAGCCCCGCCCTTCAGATAGAACCATGTGAAGGTATTATGTGACTTCAGTGGCAGGCTGACAAGACTGTATCTAAGGAAACTTCTGACTGGAAGACCTTAGAAGCATCAAAGGCCCTGACATCATGGGCTTTAACCTGATGTAAAATGTGGGCCTCCTGGTCCGAGAGCTCATAACATAGGATCACAGTCTGCTTGATCCAAGAGGAGATAGTGGCAGGTGAGATGTCTTTGTCAAAACCTTTCTTAAAGGAGACAAAAACCACCTCCTTATTCTGCCCGAGGTCCTGTCCAAATAGTAGCGCAATGCTCTGACTGGACAGAGGGACCTGTCAGACTTGAGGGATCTATCCAGAGTTGGGGGCCAGGGCTGTTATACCCCTGGGGCCACACTGTCTGGACCCTCTTGGGCCAGCTGATTCTTGGAGAGAAGGCTGGGTGATGGGTCGGACTGGTGTCTAATATTTCTGTTTTGCCAAGCATGTATCTCACTTCTACTCTTGCCCGACCCCAGGGCCAAGAGGAAAACTGTCTTGAAGGTCAAAAGCTTCAAGGAGGCCTCTTTAATTGGTTCAAAATGACCCTTGCCAGCTGGTGCAAAAACCAGGGAGAGGTTCCAGGAAGGGATTCCCTTCCGGCCTTTGGGTCTGTCTCAGTGGAAACTATCCAGGAGACGAGTGAGATTTTCATCCTTACTGATATTGATGGGCGAATCTCCCAGTCTATCAGCAATGTCTGACCTGTAACCATCAATGGTGCTGGGCTGCAACTTCCTGTCCTGAAATAGGTACATAAGGAAGTCAGCAACTAACTTACAGGGGGTGCCCCGAAGTCCACCTGATGAATGATACATCACTTGTAAAAATGGCTCACTTGCCTCATAGCCTGATCTGATTGATCCCCTTGAGGAGCCTCAACTCTTGCTGCCACTACCTCAGACAAACCCTGCTCCTCAATTGCTGAGGCTCTAGGAGCCCTGCATGGATATTAAGATTTGTCAGACTTCTGTGAGGGGTCTGATTGAATGGCTGTCAACAGGTTGGGCATATTGGGCAGGCTCAGTGGGATTTGGCTGGACGTGACCACTACATCCCAAAACCAAGGCATGTTGGGCCACCCCAGAGCAATCAGAATGATTCTCTTGCATGGGGAGTCTTGCAACTTCTCCACCACTTTGCCCAATATGGTTGATGGTGGGAGGGTGTATGCTTTCAGATCCTACCATGGCTGACTGAGCGCATCCACTGCTGTGGCCAGGGGATCCGGTACCGGTGACACAGAGGCAACCTGTTTTTGAACCTCGTGGCAAATAAGTCTATTTTGGGCCAGTGCCACCTGCTGCATAGAGTGGAAAAACCTCTGGAAGGAGAAACCACTGTTTGGATGGTCTGGCCTAGCCTGGATAGCTTGTCTGCTACCACATTCGGCCGGCCTGGAATGTGTCGTGCTTTAGAGTCACTTGTTTCCTGGTACCCAGGTCAAGATTCTCCATAGTAGGGCACAACGTGGGCACGACCTCATGCCTCCTTCCTTGTTTAAGTATGACACTACTGTGGTGTTGTCAGTTGCTACAAGTACTATCTTGTTGAGCAAAGGTCCTAGAACTCTTTTAAAACCAGAAAGACTGCTTTAAGTTCTAGATAGTTTATATGCAGCTTGCTTCCCGGAGGGGACCAGGTTGCTCTTGCAAAGTGCTCGTCTAAGTGAGCGCCCCACCCTTCTATTGATGCGTCTGTAATTATTTGCAGAGCATGTTTTATTGGGTGTAATGGTTGGACTGTAAGTACATTGTCTTCCTTCAGCCATCATTGTAAATGGGGGTGCAAGGACCTGGGGTTGGGATCACCTTTTCCAGTGATTCTGGGACCCTCCAGTTGTGTTTGTGATGCCACTGAATGAGTCTCATATGAAGTTGGCCTACATGAACTTGCTTTTCTGTAGCTGTTAGTAAGCCTATCACGGACCTGAATTCCCGGACCGGGCAAGCCGGTAGGGATAGCAATTTCAGCATTTTCTCTTGAAGGTTCTGCCACCAGTCTGGAGTCAGTCGGACCGGATCAGACGGGAGGTCGAACTGGTAGCCTACAAAATCAAAGTCTTGTTTGGGCTCCCGCTCTGATTTCTGTAAGTTCATCAGCCAACCCAGTTGCTGACACATTATTTACTAGTTCCTGTGTATGTTGGAGACAAGCCTGGGATCTGGCTCTCACCAACCAGTCGTCTAGGTACTTGTGGCTTCTTAAATCCTTGTGTATGGTCACAAATTTCACCTCCTTTGGTATCACAGTGAACTCCAAAGGTGCTGTGGACAAACCGAATAGCAGGCATTACCTGGATTGTTCTTGTATAGGTATATGGGAGTAGGTATCCCTCCTTGAACATTTGTAATACCTAGGGTCCAGCCCCCAAGGCTTTCTAAGTTCCCGAAAAAGGGCTTAGTCTGGACCCTACAGGCAGATTGTGTGCCACATTTGGGACATTTGGTATTTTGACTAACATTTTCTGTCCCTCCGGACACTGGTCCGGTCTGGTGACAATGATCCAGGTTAACAGTCTCTCTGTTCTTATTGTGGTCTGGTGGGGCTGACACAACTTTTCACATTAATAGACTCTTCACCCCAGACCAGCAGCCTGCAAGGTGCAGCATTTACAGAGCAATTGTCATTCGTGAGATGTCTGACCCCTGGCCGGACATGATGACAAAATTTATTATCTCTCCAGCCAAGTCCAGCACTGATAACAGGTTGTTGAGAGATATGATAAGGGAAGGTTGCCTGGCAGTAGCTTGGGACACTGTCATGTCACATCACCAAGACCCCTGACCGGTCTAAGAATTCTCTGTAACCAAATTAACCTTAGGCAACTCTGTCCGGTACCAGGACTCCATACCCGGTACTTAACTGTAATCAACAATCCTCTGTAACCGGCAAAAAACTGGCAGGCTGGGGTCACCAACCAATTGACCGCTACTGGTCTATATTTAGCCAGCTTTTTTTTTTTTTTTTTTTTGTAACCAGTTGGGTCGAAGCACTATTCAGTAAGGACTGTGTAGCCAGCACCCTGTTAGTAGACTTGTAACCCGTAGGTTGAAGCAAGTGTACTAGGCTGTGTAGCCAGTACCAGCCGGTACACTTTGTAACCAGTTGTTGAAGCAAGTGTACAAGGCTGTTGAAGCAAGTGTACAAGGCTGTGTAGCCAGTACCAGCCGGTACACTCTGTAACCTGTTGTTGAGGCAAGTGTACAAGGCTGTGTAGCCAGTACCAGCCGGTACACTCTGTAACCAGTTGTTGAGGCAAGTGTACAAGGTTGTGTAGCCACTACCAGCCGGTACCCTCTGTAACCAGTTGTTGAGGCAAGTGTACAAGGCTGTGTAGCAAGTACCAGCCGGTACACTCTGTAGCCAGTAGTTGAAGCAAGTGCACAAGGCTGTGTAGCCAGTACCAGCCGGTACACTCTGTAACCAGTCATTGAGGCAAGTTTATAGGGCTGTGTGGTCGGTACCTGTCAGTACACTCTGAAAACAGTTGTGGAAGCAAGTGTACAGGGCTGTGTAGCCGGTACCCTGCCGGTACACTGTAACCAGTTGTTAAAGCTACTGTATAAGGCTGTGTAGTCGGTCGGTGCACTGTAACCAGTTGTTGAAGTAACTGTACAAGGCTGTTTAGCCGGTAGTGGGCCGGTACATTCTGTAACCAGTTGTTGAAGTAAATGTACTTGCAACTATCTTGTGTTGAAATCAGCTGGCTGTAGGTTTCCGCCATTAATAAAGTATTTCTTTTGAACGCACATCTTATTTGTAGATTTGACAGTTGCTGGGAAAGCCCTTATGATCTATATTTAGAAACAAGTGTTGGTCGGTGTGTCACATGACCAGTTTGCTGGTCGGAGGGAGAACGTGATTGGCTGATTGGAGATGACGATCAGCTTCGTGACCTGGTCGGATCTTCCGACCATTTCCGACCTTCCTGTTCGGTGAATCACGTGATTTACTTCGTGACCTGGTCGGTGAAACCACGTGACCAGCTTCATGACTGGTCGGAGGACACGCGATTGGTTAACTGGGGATGACGTCAGTATTCGCGTTCTTGGTGTGATGCTTGCTGGCAACTTTACAGTCCACCAAACCCCACTACCGACAACCAGGCCGGGTCTGCAAGGCAGGGACTGGAATACCGTAGACGTGAGTTCTGAAAGAACGCACTTCCGACCTCTGAGGTCGGTGAAAAAACATGACCTGCTTCGTGGTGGGTCAGAAGGACACGCGATTGGCTGACTGGATATGACGTCAGAGGTCGCGTTCTTTTGAGATGGTCGGTTGGCTGATGCTTTTAAAGCAGAGAAGCCTGGACAAGTGCGCTCTGTAGATGAAATTCCTGGCCGGTCTGGAGTCGGTTCTTCTTCTCAGCCGGCTGTACACTCAAACCAGTTTCCTGGCCATCCACTGCCCTTATTACCGACACAAGTGCCGGGTCCACAAGGGTGGGACTGAGAGTGATTAAAGATGAAGTTCTTCTATGTAAATACTAGGTGAGGTCGGCTGACTACGAGCTTGCCGGTCGACTAATGCATTAAAGCAAAGATGTCTGGACCAGTGCGCTCTGAAGAAATCTGAAGAATTCATCTCTTGCTTCTGATGAAGAAACACTGAATACTCGAGCTAGGCTGGTGTGACTGATGCTATACAGCAGAGAAGTCGGTACCAGTGCGCTCTGAAGATGAAGAATGCATCTTGCTGGGGGAATTCCTTCTTAACAGTGTTCAAAACTATGTAGACTGAAGTTTCCCGTGATTTCTATTTGTAGTACTAGAAAAGACGTTTCTATGGTGATGGTAGCTGGAAGGTCACAGCAGGTACATTCAAACAAAAAACACGGATAAAAATACCTTGTAAGTAGTATATCCATTATAGTTCTAAATATTGTCGATCTGCCCCTAACAACACCATTGTTGAATGGGAGGAAACTAGAAAATGGCTGCCTTCATATTCTCGTAGATTACTGCCCTATCATCAACACTAAATTGAGTCAACTAGGGAGCGTTTCCAGCAGATTTCTCGATGTATATCCGTGCTTGATATGAAGGGAACACTTCTACAATAAATTATTTGCAAATAAGGTATAAAATCCGTCATAATGCACACTTTTCTTTAAAATATCTGGAGATTGTTGAAAACACGTCTGCACAGTACACGCGCCAAATGAAAAAGATGCTATGACGTCAGGTTGTCTAGACAGGAAGGAAGTACGAGGCGCCATCTGGGGAGTGCACAGTACTACGGACCGGCCAGCCGGTGGCAACACAGGACGTCTTTTTCTGGCGTTTGGCGGGCCGGTCTGCGCCGACCGGATTAGCAATTGTCCATTGGATAGGATGTATTAACGCAATAAAAAAATGTTGTTCAAAATAGATAATAAAACTTGACCTATTATTGGATTTTAGTGGGAAAACCTTTACCTCGAAATGACAGCTTGTGATTTATTAGTGACAATGTAAGATTGTGGGGATGCGCTTATGAAAACATAAGCAAAACAGAGCACACCACCAGTGGACTTTCGATAAATTCTGTTTCTTATCTTGTTTTATTGCCTTGAGTAACATGCTTAACTTCAGGGTTCCCACAGACTTTTGATAACTCGATTCAAGGTCTTTTCAAGGATTTTCAAGGTCTCAAGGATATATTTTAAGACACGACCTCCTTTACCACCCCTTCTAGATATCTGTTCCTCCCACAAAATTCTTTATTGTCACATGATTTTAACATTTTATAAACTCATTACAGCAATGCTAGTTGGGCAATAACAAATTCAAGGACTTTTCAAGAATTTTATTCAATTTTGGCCAAATTCAAGGACTTTCAAGGCCTTGAAAGTTAAGCAATTTTTTCAAGGATTTTCAGAGATGTGGGAATCCTGATTAAGTAATTCTGTATGGACAGTAATTACATGACACTGTGACCAAAATCCCACCAAGACACACTTGTTTATAAACATGATAGAGAGATTCAAGAGACCAATTTTCACAGTCAAGTTTGGTGTGACAATGTACTCGTATAACACCTTAGGACAGGTCTTATTGTAATGTCCTTATGTATACCAGCTATACTGACAATACGGCATCTGCAAATTTCACGTTTGATGAATCTGTTAAATAACCAGTCTTGTGGTTACAATGGGTATAAATCTCAGACATGGCTTTATACTGAGGCCAGAAGATTAAATGAATTTTAGATATCATCACTAGTGCTGTCACTCGTTGGTGCAAATTAACATCGAATATCGCCCACGTTGGCCGACCGAGTACCGACATGTGTCGACTTCATAAACTCACCTCAAAATGAAACTATTTAATTAAAATATAAAATAATATATTGTTTCTCACCCGAATACATCATTTTAGGGTCATACTTGTCCTTTTATTTTGGTTGTTTATGCATTGTCAATCGTAGGAATACTTTGAAAACCGTCAGTATATTAAAACAATTATCTAATTCTGACTTCATAAAGTGCTGCATAATGGCATTATAATATCATGTACGCCTCAAATAAATAGAACTACAGTGTTTTTTGAAGATTATTTGAAAGCTTTATGTTAATTAAATTGACTTACCAAGTATGAAAAAAATAAAGATGCAATTCCGAAACTACATTCGGGCAATGGGTTAATGCTTTCCTGATAGGTCATGTGACTAGATTTGTATGGACTGTGTTGTCAAAAGGCCGAAAATATATTTTAAAATGCTGAATAATCCTTCACTTTTAAAAGATATTCTATCTTTATTATATAAATATGCTAATATCTTTGCAATCGGATTTGAAAAAACGCACCCGATTATCGCTCATACTAGACCTAGCAAACAATAGTATCGGAAGTAGCGAGTGTCGCAACAGCACTAGTCATCACCACTGCCTACCTTTTAATAACAAAAACACAACCCCAGGTTAGGAGTGACCCTCCAACTACTATCACAAAACAGGCAATGATCACATAGAGAATGCTCCAATCTGAAAATAAACCAACACAGGACATATGGACTATGACATGTGAAATTCCCCACTGAGAGCGGCATGTTTGTAAAAGCAACATCAAAAAGGAAAATAATCATATAAATTTTGCATCACGAGAGATGACAGGCCTAAAAAAATAATAGTATGTCTAGAAATTACTAGAAGTCCAGGAAATAGAAGGGAGGGAGTATCCTCACTGGTTAATCTCAGATTTTGTAGTGAATGTTGTACTTCTTATTCTGTCGTGTAACCTCTAGTGTTATTTAAGAATCCATTTTCACCATGCCAAATTTGTGACTCCTACATGTAAATAAAATCGACATAAGTTCCTAATAACAACACCAGTACATAGTGTAAAAAAAAGGCTTTGTCTAGATATTGGCTGGTTTTGTTATGAAAACCAACAACCATTTATTAAATTAGACAATCAGTGGCTACTTTATTTTTTTTAAATATATATTTTATGATCAAGTTTCTTTGAAGATTTCAATGAAATATTGTGTTAAAAAGGTTACAAAAAGCCAGTTATTTGACGAAATAACAAATCACCTGAACCTTGCCTGGCTTGGTCTTTGCCAAGCTTATTACAGGAATTCCTCAACATGATGAGGCTATTCTCCTCATTCATAGAGCTGAAGACAGTTTTATAATGGCTTTTAACCAGAAGTCAGCCATTGATGAAAAGCAACAGTCAGATTTGTAAAATTCAAACTACTTGCAGTCGTTTTGAGGCAAGTGGATGCTTCTGACAGTTTACATAATAAGATCCCAGGGGTACTTACCACAGTTAGATTGCTGGTCAAATAGACGCGCTTTGAAGAAATTCTGCATCCAGAAAGCTTCACACTCGCAGAGTTTGGTGGCCTGGTTACAGGAACCGTGACCGCTGCAGTTATTCTGACACACTGGATCAAACAAAATAAAACAAACCAATGTGTCACGTCAGATTAAACAGAGAATTCTGACAAGATGATGGTTTTTGTAAACAAAATGATGCTGTAGTAAGTAATACATAAAAATTCGATGTTCACAGATGCTGTTCCACATGTATACTGTGTCTCTCAACCATGAGTCCACTGGCCACTACATAGTGCTACAAGATTCTGAAAATTATTGGCCTTCTTGCCCCCCCTCCTTGCCCCCAATCTTTTGATTTCTCTTCTTCACATCAACAGAACAAATGAGAGAAATTGCAAATTAGCTACTGCCATACTATTCATTTCATGTTCACAAAAATATTTCATATCTATTAAATTCAAAAACAGCCAAATCAGACAGTAAATACATGTACATTGATATTAAAAATTATATTTCAAACTATAATCCAATCAATACGCACCTAGCGTGTCGAGACTTATAACCTGGAAGTCTATGAGGCCATGAGATGAGATCTTTGTCCACAGGAAGTCGACCACTTCCGGTCCACTCCAAACTGTCTCAACGTTGTGTTCGTCCACTGTGGACACGTAGAATATGAACACCATGCTGAAAGAAGTGAAGTAGGCATCATTGTAGAAAGTTACACCTTCATCTCAGGGAACAGGTCCAACGGATAGCACATAGTTAGCAAATTAAAAGTAACACTACTATTCTACTCTATTCTGTACTTTTATGGCGCTTAATCTCTGCCAGGCAGAATCTAATATACAACTCCAGAATACCATTCAAATAATCATCATCCCATAGCTGTTGCCAAGTCCAATACCACAGAGATGCTGGATAGGGCTGGGAAAAATATCACAAGTTACCACACACCATGAATGGACATTTGCAACATAAACTTAGCTTTCTCCTAGCCAATGTTATTTATGAAAACAAGACCACTGCCGCGGTATGTATCTCCCGCCGAGTACCGCAGGGGAAGAAATACTACATTGAAATTTTTCCCCTTTGCATAGGACACTGTTGTACCATCCTGCAGGTCGAAAATTCGCTCGAAATCGCTCTATCTGTTACGCTTTTTGAGATTTTGACACTTTTCCATTTTCAGCAAAAATCCAAGATGGCCGCCAAAAGTGGCGAAAAATGAAATTTTTCCCCTTTGGACAGGACACTCTTGTATCACCCTGCGGGTCAAAAATTCGCTCGAAATCGCTCGATCTCTTACGGTTTTTGAGATATTGACACTTTTTCATTTTCAGCAAAAATCCAAGATGGTCGCCGAAAGTGGCGAAAAATGAAATTTTTCCCCTTTGGACAGAACACTCTTGTATCACCCTGCGGGTCAAAAATTCGCTCGAAATCGCTCGATCTCTTACGGTTTTTGAGATATTGACACTTTTTCATTTTCCGCAAAAATCTAGTAAGATGGCCGCCAAAAGTGGCGAAAATTGAAATTTTCCCCCTTTGCACAGGAGACTCTTGTACCACCCTGCAGGTCAAAAATTTGCTCGAAATCGCTCTATCTCTTATGGTTTTCGAGATATTGACACTTTTCTATTTTCCGCAAAAATCCAAAATGGCCGCCAAAAGTGGCGAAAATCGATATTTTTCCCCTTTGCACAGGACACTCTTGTGCTACCCTTCTGGTCAAAAATTCGCTTGAAATCGCTCTATCTCTTACGGTTTTAGAGATATTCACACTTTTCCATTTTTCGCAAAAATCCAAGATGGCTGCCAAAAGTGGTGAAAATTGAAATTTTACCCCTTTGCACAGGACATTCTTGTACTACCTTGCAGGTCAAAAATTCGCTCGAAATCGCTCTATCTCTTATGGTTTTCGAGATATTCACACTTTTTCATCTTTTTCCGCTAAAATCCAAGATGGCCGCCAAAAGTGGCGAAAATTGAAATCTTTCCCCTTTGCATAGGACACTTTTGTACTACCCTGAAGGTCTAAATGCAATAGTTTTCAAGTTACAAGTGATTTCACTCATGATGGTAGTTAGTGAAAAATCCAAAAGTAGCTATTACTCACTTATCTATTGAGATAGACACCCAAGTTACTCACCATGTTGTTGCTGTGGGAAAAAGTAGGTGAATAACATATTTTAACAAAATGCTCTAAATAGAATACTTTTCAAGTTATAATCGATTTACTGCATGATTTCATTAATTTTAATGCATTAAAAATTATTTTAATAATTCATAAAAAAACTTTAGCATGTGAAATATCTCCAAAATGTAGGTGAATGAGTTATTTGAGAAATACTGGCTATCTGCAATACTTTTAGTGATAATAGGCAATTACTCATTTTGAGTAGGTGAGTAATTAGATATGGATCTGAAAATTCACTAATTGAAAGTTCTCCCAAAATATAGGTGAAGTGAGTTATTTGAAAAATACTGGCTATCTGCAATACTTTTAGAGATAATTCGCATTTACTCATTTGAGTAGGTGAGTAATTACCTACAGGTTTGGAACTTCACCATGTGAAAGCTCTTCCAAAAGTAGATGAATGAGTTATTTGATAAAAATTGGGTACCCACAATACTTTTAGAGATAATTGGCATTTACTCATTTTGAGTAGGTGAGTAATTACCTACGGGTCTGAAACTTCACCATGTGAAAGCTCTTTCAAAAGTAGATGAATGAGTTGAGAAAAATTGGCTATCTGCAATACTTTTAGAGATAATTCTCATTTACTCATTTTGAGTAGGTGAGTAATTAGCTATGGGTCTGAAACTTCACCATGTGACAGCTCTTCCAAAAGTAGATGAATGAGTTATTTGAGAAAAATTGACTATCTGCAATACTTTCAGAGATAATTCGCATTTACTCATTTTGAGTAGGTGAGTAATTAGCTACAGGTCTGAAACTTCACCAAGTGAAAGCTCTCCTAAAAGTACATGAATGAGTTATTTGAGAAAAATTGGCTAGCTGCAATACTTTTAGAGATAATTCGCAGTTACTCATTTTGAGTAGGTGAGTAATTAGCTACAGGTCTGAAACTTCACCATGTGAAAGCTCTCCCAAAAGTAGGTGAATGAGTTATTTGAGAAAAATAGGCTATATGCAATACCCTTAGAGATAATTCGCATTTACTCATTTTGAGTAGGTGAGTTATTACCTATGGGTCTGAAACTTTGCCATGTGAAAGCTCTTCCAAAAGTAGATGAATGAGTTATTTGAGAAAAATTGGCTATCTGCAATACTTTTAGAGAGAATTCGCATTTACTCATTTTGAGTAGGCGAGTAAGTAGCTACGGGTCTGAAACTTCACAATGTGAAAGCTCTTCCAAAAGAAGATGAATGAGTTATTTGAGAAAAATTGGCTATCTGCAATATTTTTAGAGATAATTAGTATTTACTCATTTTGAGCAGGTGAGAAATTAGCTACACGTCTGAAACTTCACCAAGTGAAAGCTTTCCCAAAAGTAGATGAATGAGTTATTTGAGAAAAATTGGCTATCTCCTATACTTTTAGAGATAATTCGCATTTACTCATTTTGAGTAGGTGAGAAATTAGCTATGGGTCTGAAACTTCACCATGTGAAAGCTCTTCCAAAAGTAGATGAATGAATTATTTGAGAAAAATTGGCTATCTGCAATACTTTTAGAGATAATTTGCATTTACTCATTTTGAGTAGGTGAGTAATTAGCTACGGGCGTGAAACCTCACCAAGTGAAAGCTCTCCCAAAAGTAGATGAATGACTTATTTGAGAAAAATTGGGTATCTGCAATTCTTTTAGAGATAATTCGCATTTACTCATTTTGAGTAGGTGAGTAATTACCTACGGGTCTGAAACTTCACCAAGTGAAAGCTCTCCCAAAAGTAGATGAATGAGTTATTTGAGAAAAATTGGCTATCTGCAATACTTTTAGAGAGAATTCGCATTTACTCATTTTGAGTAGGTGAGTAATTACCTATGGGTCTGAAACTTCACCATATGAAAGCTCTTCCAAAAGTAGATGAATGAGTTATTTGAGAAAAATTGGCTATCTGCAATACTTTTAGAGATAATTCGCATTTACTCATTTTGAGTAGGCGAGTAATTAGCTATGGGTCTGAAACTTCACCATGTGAAAGCTCTTCCAAAAGTAAATGAATGAGTTATTTGAGAAAAATTGGCTATCTGCAATACTTTTAGAGATATTTAGCATTTACTCATTTTGAGTAGGTGAGAAATTAGCTACAGGTCTGACACTTCACCAAGTGAAAGCTCTCCCAAAAGTAGATGAATGAGTTATTTGAGAAAAATTGGCTATCTGCAATACTTTTACAGATAATTAGCATTTACTCATTTTGAGTAGGTGAGTAATTAGCTACGGGTCTGAAACTTCACCAAGTGAAAGCTCTTCCAAAAGTAGGTGAATGAGTTATTTGAGTAAAATTGGCTATCTGCAATATTTTTAGAGAGAATTCGCATTTACTCATTTTGAGTAGGTGAGTAATTAGCTATGGGTCTGAAACTTCACCATGTGAAAGCTCTTCCAAAAGTAGATGAATGAGTTATTTGAGAAAAATTGGCTATCTGCAATACTTTTAGAGATAATTAGCATTTACTCATTTTGAGTAGGTGAGTAATTAGCTACGGGTCTGAAACTTCACCAAGTGAAAGCTCTCCCAAAAGTAGATGAATGAGTTATTTGAGAAAAATTGGCTATCTGCAATACTTTTACAGATAATTAGCATTTACTCATTTTGAGTAGGTGAGTAATTAGCTACGGGTCTGAAACTTCACCAAGTGAAAGCTCTTCCAAAAGTAGGTGAATGAGTTATTTGAGAAAAATTGGCTATCTGCAATACTTTTAGAGAGAATTCGCATTTACTCATTTTGAGTAGGTGAGTAATTAGCTATGGGTCTGAAACTTCACAATGTGAAAGCTCTTCCAAAAGTAGATGAATGAGTTATTTGAGAGAAATTGGCTATCTGCAATACTTTTAAGAGATAATTAGCATTTACTCATTTTGAGTAGGTGAGTAATTAGCTACGGGTGTGAAACTTCACCAAGTGAAAGCTCTCCCAAAAGTAGATGAATGAGTTATTTGAGAAAAATTGGCTATCTGCAATACTTTTAGAGAGAATTCGCATTTACTCATTTTGAGTAGGTGAGTAATTAGCTATGGGTCTGAAACTTCACCATGTGAAAGCTCTTCCAAAAGTAGATGAATGAGTTATTTGAGAAAAATTGGCTATCTGCAATACTTTTAGAGATAATTCGCATTTACTCATTTTGAGTAGGCGAGTAATTAGCTATGGGTCTGAAACTTCACCATGTGAAAGCTCTTCCAAAAGTAAATGAATGAGTTATTTGAGAAAAATTGGCTATCTGCAATACTTTTAGAGATATTTAGCATTTACTCATTTTGAGTAGGTGAGAAATTAGCTACAGGTCTGACACTTCACCAAGTGAAAGCTCTCCCAAAAGTACATGAATGAGTTATTTGAGAAAAATTGGCTATCTGCAATACTTTTAGAGATATTTAGCATTTACTCATTTTGAGTAGGTGAGAAATTAGCTACAGGTCTGACACTTCACCAAGTGAAAGCTCTCCCAAAAGTAGATGAATGAGTTATTTGAGAAAAATTGGCTATCTGCAATACTTTTACAGATAATTAGCATTTACTCATTTTGAGTAGGTGAGTAATTAGCTACGGGTCTGAAACTTCACCAAGTGAAAGCTCTTCCAAAAGTAGGTGAATGAGTTATTTGAGAAAAATTGGCTATTTGCAATACTTTTAGAGAGAATTCGCATTTACTCATTTTGAGTAGGTGAGTAATTAGCTATGGGTCTGAAACTTCACAATGTGAAAGCTCTTCCAAAAGTAGATGAATGAGTTATTTGAGAAAAATTGGCTATCTGCAATACTTTTACAGATAATTAGCATTTACTCATTTTGAGTAGGTGAGTAATTAGCTACGGGTCTGAAACTTCACCAAGTGAAAGCTCTCCCAAAAGTAGATGAATGAGTTATTTGAGAAAAATTGGCTATCTGCAATACTTTTAGAGAGAATTCGCATTTACTCATTTTGAGTAGGTGAGTAATTAGCTATGGGTCTGAAACTTCACCATGTGAAAGCTCTTCCAAAAGTAGATGAATGAGTTATTTGAGAAAAATTGGCTATCTGCAATACTTTTAGAGATAATTCGCATTTACTCATTTTGAGTAGGCGAGTAATTAGCTATGGGTCTGAAACTTCACCATGTGAAAGCTCTTCCAAAAGTAAATGAATGAGTTATTTGAGAAAAATTGGCTATCTGCAATACTTTTAGAGATATTTAGCATTTACTCATTTTGAGTAGGTGAGAAATTAGCTACAGGTCTGACACTTCACCAAGTGAAAGCTCTCCCAAAAGTACATGAATGAGTTATTTGAGAAAAATTGGCTATCTGCAATACTTTTAGAGATAATTCGCATTTACTCATTTTGAGTAGGCGAGTAATTAGCTATGGGTCTGAAACTTCACCATGTGAAAGCTCTTCCAAAAGTAAATGAATGAGTTATTTGAGAAAAATTGGCTATCTGCAATACTTTTAGAGATATTTAGCATTTACTCATTTTGAGTAGGTGAGAAATTAGCTACAGGTCTGACACTTCACCAAGTGAAAGCTCTCCCAAAAGTACATGAATGAGTTATTTGAGAAAAATTGGCTATCTGCAATACTTTTAGAGATATTTAGCATTTACTCATTTTGAGTAGGTGAGAAATTAGCTACAGGTCTGACACTTCACCAAGTGAAAGCTCTCCCAAAAGTAGGTGAATGAGTTATTTGAGAAAAATTGGCTATCTTCTATACTTTTAGAGATAATTCGCATTTACTCATTTTGAGTAGGTGAGAAATTAGCTAGGGGTCTGAAACCTCACTAAGTGAAAGGTCTTCCAAAAGTATATGAATGAGTTATTTGAGAAAAATTGGCTATCTGCAATACTTTTAGACATGATTAGCATTTACTCATTTTGAGTAGGTGAGTAACTAGCTACGCGTCTGAAACTTAACCAAATGAAAGCTCTCCCAAAAGTAGGTGAATGAGTTATTTGAGAAAAATTGGCTACCTGCAATACTTTTAGAGATAATTCGCATTTACTCATTTTGAGGAGGTGAGTAAGTAGGCCAAAGTTCACCAAACCATTTTCCCCTTAGCATAGGATACTCTAGTACTACCCTGTGGTTCAAAAAGTTTGCTCGAAATTTCTCTATCTCTTACAGTTTGAGAGATATTTCTGATTTTTCACATTTTCACTAAAAGTAGCAATAAAGTAGCCATTACTCACTTGTACATCGAGCAACAGTTGTGAAACTTAAATATGTTACAGTTCACAAAAAAGTACATGAACAACATATTTGAGAGAAATTGTGTAGCTGCAATACTTTTGAAGATATAAGCCATTTACTCATTATGGTTATCATTAAAAATTGAAAAAGTAGCTATTACTCACTTAGCTATGGAGATACACTTCCAAATTACTGACCATGTTATAGCTGTGGAGAAAGTAGCTGAACATCATATTGGAACAAAATTGTGTAGCTGCAATACTTTTGAAGATATAAGCCATTTACTCATTGACAGTTATAAGTCATATAATTATATTAGGTAAAAGCGCTATTACTCACTCAAAAGTAGGCCAAAGTTCACCAAACTTTTTCCCCCTTAGCAATAGGATACTCTAGTACTACCCTGTGGGTCAAAAATTTGCTCGAAATTGCTCTATATCTTACAGTTTGAGAGATATTTCTGATTTTTCACATTTTCACTAAAAGTAGCAATAAAGTAGCCATTACTCACTTGTACATTGAGCAACAGTTGTGAAACTTAAATATGTTACAGTTCACAAAAAAGTACATGAACAACATATTTGAGAGAAATTGTGTAGCTGCAATACTTTTGAAGATATAAGCAATTTACTCATTATGGTTATCATTAAAAATTGAAAAAGTAGCTATTACTCACTTAGCTATAGAGATACACTTCCAAACCACTGGCCATGTTGTAGCAGTGGAGAAAGTAGCTGAACAACATATTGGAACAAAATTGTGTAGCTGCAATACTTTTGAAGATATAAGCCATTTACTCATTATGGTTATCATTAAAAACTGAAAAAGTAGCTATTACTCACTTAGCTACGGAGATACACTTCCAAACTACTGACCATGTTGTAGCAGAGGAGAAAGTAGCCGAACAACATATTGGAACAAAATTGTGTAGCTGCAATACTTTTGAAGATATAAGCCATTTACTCATTATGGTTATCATTAAAAATTGAAAAAGTAGCTATTACTCACTTGGCTATGGAGATACACTTGCAAACTACTGACCATGTTGTAGCTGTGGAGAAAGTAGCTGAACAACATATTGGAACAAAATTGTGTAGCTGTAATACTTATGAAGATATAAGCCATTTACTCATTATGGTTATAATTAAAAATTGACAAAGTAGCTATTACTCACTTAGCTATGGAGATACACTTCCAAACTACTGACCATGTTGTAGCTGTGGAGAAAGTAGCTGAACAACATATTAGAACAAAATACTGTAAATGCAATAGTTTCAGAGTTATAAGCCATATAATTATATTAGCTAAAATAGCTATTACTCACTCAAAAGTAGGCCAAAGTTCACCAAACCCCAAAAATATTGAAGAGCAAAAGTACAATATCCAAAATTCATTAGGACTTGTGATTTACCAAAAATGTGTAACTGTAGTAGTTTCAGAGAAAACTGCGTGACACACGCACGCACGCACGCACCCACGCACGTACACACGCACATGGTGCAAATTATAATCTCCCTCCGGCGAGCCGGGCGGGAGATAATAAACAATATTCTAATAGTATACGAGTACCCTGTCCACTACACTGTACACTTGGTCTGTTTCCAAGCTGTCATGGCCTTACACAGTACTTACTTGCCAGTCTCCCTGTTACTCTGAATCTCCTCCACTGTGACGTGTACCTCCCCCTCCTCACTCTGTTTGTGCAGCAGTATGGCCAGCTGATTTTGTAGACTGACCTGAATGCACAACAAAATGTTCACAAGTAATTGGTGACCACCTAATTCAAGTGACTAAACAAGGTGGTTTTTACTGACTGACTTGAAACTCTATTATATTAAATATTTTTATGGAATTTAATCTCTGCCAAAGCACACTCTTAGGCACAACACTAGAACCAATTCAATAATCATTATTCCATAGACATAACAATGTGGATACCACAAAGATGCCAGATAGTTTCTATGTTGAGGTGGGAAGGACCTTTTGAAAAGATTTTAGCTTCTTTCTGAAGCAGGCAAGAGTTGGGGCAGAAGGGGCCTCATCAGGTAAATCATTCTAAACTCTGGAAGCACCAAAGGCAAAACTGTGGCCAAAGACTTTTTTGAATTTATGTACAGATGGGTAGAATTGAGCAAACACCAGGAACCTTTTATGTACACAGTTGTATCTTGTGCCATATTTTCATAAACAGAAGATTAGCAAATCATCAGCTGGGATGACTGTGAATAAACATATAAACCAAAGGAGCTGTTTTGAAAATGCAGTGAAATCCAACGGGCAGCCAATGGAGTTGTCTGAGAATAAGCGTTGCTCATGTGTACCGCACAGCCACATACCACATGAACTCAGTGAATGATTCAATTGTGTCATTAAAAGGAGTCAGTTCTTTAACTTAAATCAATTTACCAACATACTGTAAGCACTCAGCGACTCAGGTCAATTCTTTAATCTCACAAGTTAATTAACTGACAAAACAAGAGACTCAATGTTTGAGAATAATGATAAATACTAAGTGAAAGTCACAGCTAGGTAAATTGGCAGATCTGAAAGATCGCCTAATATTTTCCACCAATTTCTGACGAAAAAAAGGAGTAAAATATGCAAAAGCACAGAGGGATTACTATGTTTTTAGCTTGTACAATATCCAACCACTGGCATCAGTATAAAGTTATAATAATGAAGTAGTGTTCTCAACATAATAATTTTTGTGGGACCGGGTGGGTAGTGATTTTAACGGGCGGGTACCCGGGTACTCGCTCCGATGGGCGATAATAGGTGATAGTACTAAAATCTCCACATTTACCAACTTAAAACTCACACAAAATATAGGATCCAACCATTTGCTTTATCTACTTCACTTGTTGGTGCATTCAAAATGCCAGGACACGGAAGAAATGTTGATAAAAAGGCTTCTGTACAGTACATTCAAAACACAGTTGTTTATTCCATAAAAATGGAGTCACATGACCTATTAGTTACACAGCTCGAATGCAGTTTCGGAATGGCAACTTTATTTTTTTTTAGGGTCGATAAGTCTATTTTATTGATTCAAAGTCACAAAATAATGTGTAAAAACATTGTACTTTGATTTATTTAAGTAATGCATGCCACTGTATGGCCAAATACACAGGAATTAATGCTGTCAGAATTAGATAACGGTTTCAACACACTGACGATTTTGAAAGCGTTGCGGCTTTTTACAATGCATAAACAACAAAAATAAAAGACAAATAAAATACTATAGATGGTGTACAAGGGTGAGAAAACAATATTCTTTTGCATTTTAATTGAATAGTTTCATTTTTAGGTAAATTAATGAAGTCAAGCTATGTCTGTACTCGGTCAGCCAACGTGAGCGATATTGGCAGAAATAATGCTTAGATTCGGGTACTCGGGCATGTGATTTCGGATTCGGGTAAATATTCAGGGTTCGGGTACCCAGGTATCTGGATACCCATTGAGATCACTAGAATGAAGGCATTTAGTGTTTGTAAAAAAATAACTAAACAGAGAATGAGAAGACTTACTCTGCTCTCTTCCTTAAATGTGTTGATATCTGCATCTAGCTGGAGCTCAACCAAGTCATCCTCATTTACATCTACAAATAAATAAAAATAATTCTTGTGTTCAATCTTATTTGAAAATCTTCTTAACATAATGGTATGTGTTCAAAGAGTTATGGTGGGTCACAAGACCAAGATTTTTCTTTTTTTTTTCATTCTTTTTTCAGTCATCTTCAGGATGTTCTTTACTGTAATTTTCTATTGTATTAGTAGTTACTTTTGAGTGACTTGATTGTGTTCTATTTTCAACAAAAATGGATTCCTCTAAATGAGCACCTCGTCAAAATCAAATGGGAGTGGTGATGTCGCACAATAAAACTGTCGTATTTATTTTACACTATAAACTTGTAAATAAATTGCTGCATAGAATCAAACCACAGCATATTCTAATGAATATCTATTGCTTTAAATAATTTTCTTTAAAAAAATGCCATGTTCTGGGAACAATTTGTAAGTATAACAAACACTTAAACGCTTAATAAATATTTTTACATATTTTGCACTGAAATTGTATTTTTAATTCCTTCTTCCTCGCAAGCAACACTGTGTCATTAATACCTTACCAATTCCTAAAAGTCCTTTAGAATTTTAAAACTCTTATTTTCGTAATTCTAATTCTAATTGGGACTATTTGAAGCGCTTAATCTCCCCTATTCAAAGGGGACTCTAAGGCGCAACAAAACCAAAACAGTGAACGAATTTCAGTATCCAGGGACAGAAAAAAAGGCCAAGCACCATCCTTACAATTTTCTTAGAAAATGGCTGTTTTCTCAGATAACTATAAGAATATTCTTGACAAAGTTCACTTTCTCTTGGCTCCGCATGGAAAACAGTGTGCTTAAAATCTGAGGCTTTCCAGTGTAAGTGACAAACACTGTACTTAAGATGCTTTCTATATACCGACCTGGTTGCACAATGAGTTGAGCCGTGTCAGTAGAACTCAGACCCTCCGCATCCTTCACCTCCAGCGTGAAGATGTACCGTCCCGCCACCAAGTTGGAGAGCTGCAGTACAGCCTGATGATCAGAGTGGTTCAACACGTACTGAAAATAACAGTTCAAAAAGTACTGAAAATAACAGTTCAATACGTATTGAAAATAAATAGTTCAACACATACTTAAAATAACAGGTCAAAATGGAACGGAAGATAACAGTTGTAAAACGTACGGAAAATAACAGTTCAATATGCACTAAAAATTAAAAAATAACAGTTCCTTTTATTAAAATAACACTTGAACACACACTGAAACTAATGGTTCAAGACACTCTGAAAATAACAGGTTAACACAAACTGAAAATAAGTGTTCAACATGCACTGAATATAACAGTCCAATACATTCTGAAAGTAACGCTTCAGCATGTAATGAAAATAACACTGTAACACACTAAAAATAACAGTCCAAGAAGTACTGAAAATAATAAGCATGAGGAAAGTATAGGGCACCTGTGTTATCAATTGAACGTCCAACACAAGCTTAATATACTTAACATAAACTCAACTTCCAACAGTCATGTTGTACGGGTTATCAAGGAAGGAAGTAATAAACAAGATGGGACAGCAATGCTAAAGTGAAATATATAAAAATCTGATTACCTTAGTTGTTTTCATGAATTTTCCAAAGATTTACACAGATATAAAACCATAACAATGCTTCAAATATATTTTTCGTATTGATATTTCATGTCAAGATTTGTGTTAATGAAACTGTCATTCTATACATTCAAGTGAACTAACTTTTAATGCTACATTGGTTATATGACCTACACTCAATTCTGGAGGCAAACTAAGTGACATCCAATTTACATTAAGAAATTCTACATTTGCATATTTCTAGGGACGACACCAATGGATGACTCTGGTGGTGAAGGTAACAAAATGATTTCTATTTGTCCTTTTATATGTTAATATGGTCCAATCAGACGGACTTGCCTACGTTTTATAGATACTGCATCTTGGCTTTGATAGAATATATATAATTGAAACTGCCACATCTCACCAGTGATATGTGTTATGTGTATTACTGATCATTTCTGTCCGGAATAAAAAATAACTAGCATACCAAGCCACCTGCCAAATATGAAAGAAATCTGGAAAGAAATGTGGACTGTAGGTCGCTAACAAGCAATATTCCACATTTTAGACATTTTTGTCTACCACAGGCCTAATTTAGACATAAAGCCTACCAAAAAGATAGGGTGGCGAATCCTCCACCATATCAAGCCACCTGCCAAATATGAAAGAAATCTGGAAAGAAATGTGGACTGTAGGTCGCTAACAAGATATCTCTTCGGACGCGGGTGCGGACGACGATTATGATGAATCCATAGTATCCCCACTTCGCGCCGGGGATACAATAATGCCAAGTACTTCACCACCTCCTAAAATGTTACATATTTAACTCTGTACACACCCCTGCTGCCAAGCTGTTGGGGTTGCGAGTCCACTCCCACGACACAATCTTCCTGTCGTCTGTAGACTGGCTACCATCCAAGGTGACAAAGTGTGCGGGCAGATGTTCAATCTTGTCTCCACCTGCATTCGCTTCAGGAGGGTGGTTCTGATCTGATGCAAAAGAATACATTGCGTAAGAGCCTTACCTGGTCACAGTTGTGTTTTTTATGTCTGAACAGAAAAGCAATCATGTTAATCTTTTCAATATCGTCGGAGAAAATGGCCAACAAGTGTTGTATAGAAGCCTAAATTAATTAGTAATATTAGCCATCTATTACTTTGTCAGTTCGCATTTTTTTTGTACTTGTACAGTTCTCCAATGACCTAGATTCAGATGACATGACCTACTTTCTTTCATGGTGACCTCAACTATTAAGTGTGATCAAAGATTTTTCACCTTTAGATTGCATTCAACATATATTTTAGACAATGACATACTTTATTTGTCACAAGTTTCATTTCAGATGACCTGACCTACTATTTTTGTATATACATCCCAATTTTAGATGCTTAACTGATTTTGGACTATGACTATGTAACACACTATCATTATTTTCTCTGTCACAGACATTCAGACTACCCTACTTCCATTGTTAAGTCTGTAACAATTTTCCACTTAACAGGACATTTTAGACTGTGATGTAGTTTGACCTACTTTCCTTGACGGTGACCTCCATGATGGCGTCTCCCTGCAGTCCCTCGCTGTCTGACACTGTCAGCTTGAATTTGTACTCGCCCTGTTTGAGCTGCGAGGCTGTGGCCACTGCACGGTCGGCGTTGTCAATGGTGACGGATGAATGACCCCTGCAAAACAGAAAGCAAATCAAATACCATGAAATAAACACCTACACAGAAGGTAAAAGTACAAGATCAGTATTACTCACAGAAGATTATTATCCCCTGTTTATTATCTCTTGTATGCTCTTTCAATTGACAACTGTTCTCTTTATCTATTTACGTAATCTATTTTGGATCATTTAAAAAAAATATAAAAAAATATGTTGAAATGTTGCACAGTAACTATGATTTATTCAAAGTATGAAAACTCACTGGAGTGATAAGGCTTGAAAAGAATGACTAGAAATTACACATTGCTGGGATTGGGTGAGGGGTTGGATGGATTTTGTAGCACAACATCAGAGTAAGTGATAGGTCTAGCTTACCCCACTTGTTCCCATTTATACGACTGAATCTTGTTATCATCGGTTGAGTTGGTACCATCAAGTACAACCGTCGTGGTGGGCAGAAGAACTGTCTTCTTGGCAATTACTTTTGCTACGGGTGCTTTGTTTACTTCTGCAAAAATAAAATAAAAATTTACACTGATTATACTCTTACAGGTTTTAATATCTCTAAAGCAAATTTTAAGTGGCAAAAGTGTCCATTAAATTTAGAACTTGAAATAAAGCCACTGGACTTATGTGACTAATGAAACAGAAATGAGATTTGACAAACCAAGGAAACATGCTCAATACTAGCTTAAAAGCGGCAGGCTTTACTGTTTAATATGAGACTAGAGTGGAGGGCCTTTGAAAATCATAGAGCCTTCTAACATGTTATAACCCTGCTGTATCTGAATTAATAGAATGTTATGTGACCAGAAATTTACCAATAAATTGACAGACTGAGTTCTGAGTATAACAAAGATCAAAAGATTATATTTAGATGAAATCAGAGGGAAATGCAAATTTCTGAGCTTAAATGACTTCCTGAATCTGAATCATCAGTAAAATAAAGCCTTCCACAAGGCGTTCACTGTACCTGCTTTTACGAACACATGCACATCTGCTGTGGCCGTCTGACCTCCACTGTCTGTGACCTTCAAGGTGAAAGTGTAATCGCCAACCTCCAGGTTTTCTAAATGCAAAACTGGTGTCACTGACCCCTGAAATAGGTACACAACATACTGAACCATAGTTGCAATTTAATATTATTTCTGACTGTAACACTGACAGTAACAGCAGAGTTCACTTCTCTGTAACAGTACAATCGATTTTTACATCCATAACATATCTCACAAACCCCTTTCATAAGATGGGTTAAAGGTCAAAGCAGGACTTATCATCTTCCATTAAATCAAACTTCTTAAGAAAGTATTTTACACACTAAGACATCCTACTTATGAACCAATCATATTTAGCCTATGTCTAATTTATTAACCAATCATGTCTCAGTCACACCTTCCTTATTAACCAATGATATTTCAACAACACATGATTTATGGACCAATCAGCTTACAATCATGTTCAGCTTATTGACCAATCTTCTGATCATCATATCTTCCTTCTTAACCAATCAATTCACAGTCAGAACTTATGACCGAAAAAAAACTTACAGTCATGTCCACAGTGAGCTTGTCATCTGACTTTTTGATCCACTCGTAGCTCACTATGGCCTTGTCATCTGTGCTGGCGTTTCCGTACAGAGTGACAGACTTCTGGGGCAGACTGATAATCACATTGGAGCCGGCATTCGCTTTGGGAGGGTAGTCCACTTCTGTAATGCATAAAAACAAAGATCTTTACATACAAGAAAAATTCAGCCAAAAATTAACTCAACTTCTTTGTGAAAATAAACTTAATCCTGGTCCATCTTTTAGCTCATCTTAAGCTGATTTTTGGCTCAACATGAGCTTAATCCCCTTTTGTGAATATGAGCCATGAGGCAAACCGTCCATAAAATCAATGACAGAAGTCAGTTCATGCCAAACTTGTTCACTGATAATTTTTTCTCATATCTGAGCTTAATATTGCAAAAGTTGCCTGTATCAAACAAGTAAAGAGAAATCTTTTCCCAATTTTGTACTCGGGATAGTTTTTCACTCACATTTCATTTCCTGTTCAGATATTCTTTCAAATTAAAACTATGTCTCTCAGAAACTTGCATATTTCAGTATTACAGTAAATATTAAGATACAAAATTTTTAAATAAATTCCTCGCTATTTCTTATGTTTGGTTTCCCTGAAAGAAACACCCCCACATGGGGACACTCATATTTGACATGTATTTGAGTTATTTTTACTTCCCTAATATTTCTATGCTTTCATACTTCACCTTTGATCAGATTCAGTGTGGCAAACTCTGATGACTCCACCCCATCTGAATCTGTGACTGTTAGCCTGAAAATAACAAATACAGAAGATTATTCATATTGGCCCAGTGATTACTGTACAGGAAAGGAGAGACCTTAGTGTCAAGAGTCATGTTTATGATCAGTAGGTTTATTTAGGGCTTTTACATTGCTTTCAACACTGTACAGGTCATATCATGACGGGTAGTTGGAAGGGCAGAGGAAACCAGTACATACAGTTCGTCAGGCTTCTGTACTGTAAACTGCCGACCAACGGCAAGCAACTACCAACTTTCCCACTTGAGGCTGTGCCGGGGAATGAACCATGGCCTCAGAGGTGGGAGGTTATGATCAGTAGGAAGCAGGCTGTTAGGCCAATCTTTTTGGTTGTATGCCTGATTTTTTTTTACCTTGGACAAATCAGATGGTTTGTCAGTCTTCCCATCCTTTTCCCATACGATCAATAATAGCATCCCGAATTGAGACTAGCTCTTGTGATTACTTGTGATTGCACAGTGAATCAGTGGAGTTAGTTGAACACTGGCCTAGGAAGTATCAGGTACCCATGTGCTTAATCTCCGAGAACATGATGGTGTTGCAGCAGTTCAAATTTCCCGTGGCAAATCATTCCAGAGTTTTGGAGCATCATATGAGAAGCATTTGTTGAAATGAACTCTAGATTTATGAAATGAAGAGCTGTAGCAGGTGACTTTGAGAAAACTCTGGTGAAGTTTTAATTGTATTATACTATTTGTAACAAGAAGAATTGTACTCAACGGAAGATGAACTTACTTGAACTTGTACATGCCGGGGAGCAGACCCTTCAGGTCTATGGTGGACTTGGAGACTTGATCTTCTCGAATGTTCTCCGTACCAAGTGGACCGGACACCTGCTCCCAGTGATACTTCACAATCTTGTCATCGTCTGTGCTTTCTAGTTGCAAAAAAAACATACAAGCATTCAGTGGCCTACAGGACAGACATCTGAGATACAGAACATAGATGGCTGAGATTGAGTGGCAGTTGTTTGTGAATTTTCTAGCTGGCTTTCAAACAACTGTTTAAATAGTGATGTTATAGAAACAGTTTATCACTTTAAAATGCGCTTGGTAAAAGTAGATTGTAAAGTCTTCTGGGCCTGTATTCACAAAAGGGATCAACATCAAGTTGAGCCAAAAATCAGCTCAAATTTAGTATAAACAGCTGTCAACTTGAGCTGATTTTGTGGCTCAACTGGAGCTTGGTCCCTTTTTTGAATACAGGCCCTGCAACATTTGTTTACTTTCCATAACATTTTAGAAATTGAAAGATTAACATTAATGAAGCTTTAAATAAACAATGAGGAAACAGGTATGTATGTAATTCAAACAACTGTATCCATGGGAAATAGTGCAGACCCAGTACAAGTTCCTTACTTAGTGCACAATATATCACTGAGACTGTTTCCCTCCAGTAAATGTAAAGTTCTGACTGCTTATAAAAGCCACTCATTTACTTTCATGTCAAAAGATTGCACAGTGGAATTACAATTGGTTACTAAGGCAACGGGCAACAAACAACATATTTGTAAAGGATCCTGTAAAAGTTCAATCCAAAATGGCTACCATGGGAACAATTTTCATTTGATCCTCTCCAAGACTGGGATGTAAAGATCAAAGATCTATCTGGGATGTACCTGTACACCAAATTTAGTGAAAATCTGTCAAGGGGCTTGAAAGTTGTGTGTTTAACTGAAGCATCTTTGATGGACAAATGGATGAAAGACATTTAACATCCCATTTCCACTTCAGCAGAAGCGGGCAAACAAACTGTAATGCTTACCTGATCCATCTAGTAGTACATCATTGGGAACGTGCACAGTTTGATTGACAGGTCTCACCACCGCATGGGGAGGCTCGTTTTGTCTGGCAACTACAAACAAGAAAAGTTTTTTTAAAAAAAAAACCAGTGTAACCTGAACAAAAAATTAAGTGCTAGTCAAACTTGAAATGGTTTGATTAGCACTGAATTTATGTTGCCTTTTCTTAGATCCTAATTCTTGGGTCCCAATTTGCAGTATTACATTTACACTCTGTGCACATTTATATTTTTACCGTGATAATAATAATCCACCATTGGTTGTAGACCTGCAGTCTGATCAGCATTTAAGTAGCATGAAGGTAAACTAACATGATAAATATGCTTAAAATATACTTAATGAAAAAAAAACATCATTATCTTCCTATGTTTCTCTAATAGAAATCAAAAACAGCTGTTCCATCAATTTAGCTTTAAAGAATTGATAGGGTCACTATGTGACAATTATTCATGCAATGATTCTGGTTAATGATGATGTAAAACTACTGATAAAGTGGACTCTAATCTATTTCCACCACTCAACTAATATTATTAAGAATTGCGATACGAGAACTCAAAATCAGAATTTAATTTGATGTATCTAACTTTTCTTACTCATTTCTGGAATGTTATTGCTTGTATTAACTGATGATATGTGCAAGGTGACCAATCAGAATTAAGTTGCATATTTTTGTTTTACAAATTATGGGATATGCCAGGTGCGTCTTCAACTTGCTATGAAAAGAGTATCGAGATGCAGTCGTTATATTCGGGAAGGCCATTCTACAGGGCTGAAGCATGCAAAACTACTGACATAATCAACCACACACCTATGAATGCCTGGCTTGGAATTTAAGCAATCTAATTATTTGACCTCAAACCAACTCCCCCAACTCCATTTAAACCTGTTATTTAAGCTTTCTATTATCTAATCTATTTGTTATTCGCCCAAGAGGCTTGAAGAGGGTTGGAGTATAGAATTTTTACTGTTCTTTAGTCATCCCCTAATCAAATAAGAAAGACAGAAAGTGGACTTTATGAAAAAAGTGCTCATCAAAATTGCAATGAAATCTATAAAATCTACAAAACATATGGGATAATAGAAAGTTATTTTCCTCTTATGGTTAAACCTTTTCTAACACTTTAAAGTTTCCCACAATCTTATTTACCAACAATCAAGATGGTGGCTACAACCTTTTGCTGACAAACATACTTGTGCAACTGATAAATTGGCAAAAGCTGCCATTGAAAACGGTATCGTTACTTGGAACTTACCTGGTAAAACGGTCACGTTGACAAAGGCGTCACCATAGGAACCCTCCCCAGTGACTGTAACTTTGAATGTGTACAGTCCTGCAACCAACTGCAATCAGAAAAAGCATTTTTAAATCAATTTGGATGTAGTTTTATTACTCATACAATGGCTACATCCTTTTTTTCACTGCTGCTGTAATATTTAGTATCTATATTTTTGTCCTGATTTTGCAATATGAGGTGCAGTATTGACAGCTGGGTATTAGTCTAGCAGATAACTAAACCTCACCCTGTTTTTCTGTGTATGTTAATGTTATTAGGTTTAACTTAAATAAATATATTGGCAAAATTTCTATTTGGATTCTGGTGGAATGGATTTTAAAATACCATAAAAAATTTCGATTTATGCAGTAAGTTTACATGCAACATGTTGCAAATTTAAATCATGCACCTAATACTATTGATCCACCTACACTATACTGCATGGCTTTTTGTACACAACTTGTGCACTAAATCAGCAGTTGCGGTTCTTGTTGTTGAGCTATGTGATTCAATTTTCAGAAGTTTGCCTAATTTTAACCAACCCAAAGTACAATGCATCCATAACAGTTTTGCATGGCTTGTCACTAACCACAATAAGTACATGAAGGCTACGCCAATCCTAAATAGTTTTCATTGATTGCCTGTTAGACACTGCTGTATGTTTAACATGGCCATGGCTGTCTGCGAGTTTCTCAGAAGCGGTCATCCTAGTTACTTCAGTCCATTCTTGCTCCCCTACAGCATCTACTACAACACAAGATGGGGGAGACTAGACAGAAGGATCCTGGAGGTTCCTCAGGGTTGTCTATCCTGGCACAAAGCTATAAAGCAGTTTGGTCTTTGTTTTGCCTTTGTTGCTCCTACTATCTGGCATGATTTGCCTGATAATGTTCATTCTGATTCTTCTGTTGCCTCTTTCAGGAAGAAACTCAGATTATATCCATTTGCCTAGGCAATTTCCATTACAGTTTCCAACTAACCCAGTATCTCTATGGAAACGACTGTTGCTATGCCCATGGATTGATGAATTTTGTATAAGGCTCATGGTTGTGGCATCTTAGAATCTTTCTTAAATGCAGAAATTCAGCACAAAAGTTAAAATTGGAATATGTTTTATGCAAATAAAGGTGGTTTTCTCTTCACATAAACATGCATTGACACAACCGTAAGTAACATAATTAATGGACAACAAAAATGTTTCACCTAGTAAAAGTAACCCTTTCTTTTTGGAATACTCTTTAGGGGGTGACTATACAATTTCTACTTGAAATCAACTCCCAAAACTGGCATATGAACCATTAATACACAGGTTACAGAAAGGCTATATTTTTGTACCTGTATGTGTTAGATGACTTGTCAAAAACTGTTACCTCCACCAGACTTTTTTGGCAGTGTGAATTTGCCTTGTCTGTTTGCAAAATAATTTGAAAAGTTTTTCAAGGATTTTGATAAAATTTTCAGAAAATGTGGACATTGGCATAAGGAACAAATGATATAAGTTTTACAAAGATTTTGATAAAATTTGTCAGTGCAAATCATAACCTATTCTCTCACATGAGGCACAAGGGATCCTGACAAAAGTCATATTGCTTGGCATTGAAGGAGATAACACAGATGAAATCTGGCTTTGGCTAAGACGTTTGTAACCAATGGTTTCCTGCTATTTTTCCAATCCCTATTGATCAATAATAAGAGAGATAGAAGGGTTTTATGGTGCATCCGCCATGTTTAACCTTAAAGGGTGAGAGTTCGAATCTGTCCCCACAAAAACTTTGACAGCCATGGATTTCCTACAACTTACTTCAACATTAGCAGCATGTGGAATTCACCAGTGTGGGACCCCCTTCTATACCCTTGTGTGTTATCCTGCACACATTTGCAATTTTTTGGTGGTTAATTTAGGCTTTTAATCCACCCTGATGCAAGCTGTTGTATTACTTTGTCTAACTTTTAAAGAGTAAACAGCAGCGGTGTTTTTTTTTCACATTCCGTGACAGAAGTTCACATATCCTTCTCTAATTTCTGTGTACTAAAAATGTGGACATCAATCTGAATTAACCAATTGTATGATGTCAATCTATAAATCATGTCTCAACTGTAAATATGTCTGTGAGCTGTCAATAGTTGACATTAAATCATGTTTGTAAATGTTGGAATGCACATAATGACTGGCTATAAACAACCAGTAATCATGTGATGTCAGATGTCCTCTTTTTTTTTTTACAAATTGGAATAAAAACCTTGCGGTGCTAATATTTACCTTGAAACTAGCTGTAATTCAACTGTAGTTTCTTCTTGATTCTGGTACCCATATACACTTTCAGAGAATAGAGTAAGGAATCTAAAATTCGCCAGGAATCTAAAATTCGCCACCTCTAAAACCTTAGTTAATTTTATGAAGAAAATGATGTTTTTGTCTAAAAATTGGTATTTTTCAGTTCAAAAAGTCTTAATTTATCATACAGTCAACAAATCTCACCACAATTCATTTATTTTATTAGTATTTTTACATGTGGCGAACTTCAGATATGTGGCGAATTTTAGATTTCTTACTCTACCTACTTTTAACTCTCAGTAATTATTTTAGATGAGCATGCAACCTTATGCAACTTCCCATGTTGTGACAGCCCATTTTTATGTAGTAATTGGGTACCAATTTACCATGACAATTAATGTGGCATGTAGCACTGTTAAAGTGTACTTTGGCCCTCCTTAAAGAGCGATGAAATATTTGGAGAACAAAATTAATAAAACTTTGTACTCTTTTTCGGTTAAAATTTGTCAGTTTTTGACAATATTCATATAAATAGTGACCTAAAATGGACAAATTTCTGATACTTTTCTGGAAGAAATGCCACATTTTGTTGAAGATTAGTGAATAAAGAGAACTTGAGCACAAAGATCACTGCTCAGGGCAGCCATAGCAAAATGACAGTATTACAAGTAGATTTCATATTCATCCACAGATTGATCTTTAAACAAGCAAATTCAATTGATTTAGGTTTAATATCACTTTCAACATTTTGTACTGGGGCCGTATTCTACAACAATACTTAGATAAGGTGACCTTAGATCTAAGTAAGGGATGGTTTTTTTCTGTACTTTGTATTCACGAAACAAAAGTTAGGAATGTTCAGTTTCATCATTTTCTTACTTGAAATCTAAGTTAGAAATGGTTAGGTAGTCATCCATTGGAAAGCAGTGTTCTGTAGTTTGTCAGGGTTCTATCCTGTAAGTTCACTCCACCTGTCACTTATCCCCTTTCACACTATAGGTTTGTTTATTTGGGGTTTTTACGTCGCTTTCAACACTGTACAGGTCATATCACGACGGGTAGTTGGAAGGGCAGAGGAAACCAGTACATACAGTTCGCTAGGGTTCTGTACTGTAAACTACCGACCAACGGCAAGCAACTACCAGCTTTCCCACTTACGGCCATGACGGGGATCGAACCCCGGCCGCAGAGGTGGGAGGCGAGAGTGTTACCACTCTGCCACCGTGGCCCCTTTCACACTACAGGCAGTATGTCCCGTGGTTACAGGTGATCCTCAGTGGAGGAACCGCCTCCCAGGTCGCCCCCATTTCAACCGAGTTGTTCACACTACAGGGGGTGAAATTAGCAGTTATAGGCATTTAGCAAAACACCCCTGTTCTTAAACTACCGTTCGAGATTTGTATGCGACTATGTGTCACAGTGGCGAAACGTCCATGTACCTCCACTTGCCTTATATCACCATATTACACCAAAAGACGACCGAATCACAACCTAATGTTAACCGTGGACCACACCTTTGGTTACCGCATGCGAAATCGTCTGCGCATGCTCCCCGTACCGAAATCAGAGGTGGAAATTTTAAACAGTTTAAAGCTTCCATAGGTCTCGCAAGGTAATGGACAGTTCACCACGGACTCGCAAGGTCTCAAATGGATGTCAGACAGTGATCCAAGGACAGAGACGTTTTACCAAATGCAGGTTACCGCAGGGGATACTGCCTGTAGTGTGAAAGAGCCATTGGGGCTGAGACAGTATTACCGGTATTACGGTACTGAGAACATTTTACTGAAATATCGAAACAAAATATTAATTCTGACATGCCGGTTGTCAGTGCATAAAATCATTGGGAAATGTGAAATATTACAAACATATCATAAATCTGAAGAAATTCTCACATTTTATCCAGTACATTTTTGCAAATTTAAAGGTTTTGTAGCGATTTTTGATGAACATGTTTGATTAATTCCATTTCCTGTTGAAAGTCGGTTCAATTGGGGAAATACTAGAAAGCATTTGATAAGGGTCTTTCAGAATCGGAATGGTTTTGCATTGGCAGGATGCCAAACAGAAAAATCTGCTACTGACTCATCCCTACTGTCATCTCCCCTACCATGCCTCCTCAATCAACTGCTTAATGGCGGCAATTCTTGCTATGGTTACCTTTGATAGTTTGAGTTCGCTGGTGTTAATTCCATCCATATTTCCATATTCATTCCCTTCAGGTCTTTCCACAAGAGACCACTGATACGTATAACCCTCTGAAAATACAGTGAAAACACAATGAAAAATACACATACAGTGAAAAACTAGAAATAAGGTGCACTGTTAAGAGTAGCTACAGCATATTATCATGTGTAATGTCCATGGATGCTCTGCAAGAGTTTTACAGTAGGGGTTCTCCTGGCTTCACTGTTAATTGTTTATTCACTCTAGGTTAATTGTGTCTGCAATTACTCTCTTTGAAGAAAATGAGAATTGAGGTATCATGTCCTCTTTCATAGTCCTACTTCTTCAAAGATGTTTGACGTCCAAATATGGAAAAATCAATTTTTGGGGTCATGTGACGCTGGTAAGCCAAAATATGGAAAAAGTTAACTTTTCATTATACAGTAGAGTTGACAGCTTATGCTGCTTAAAAAAATTCACTCGAAATTGCACCAGTTTTAAGATATTGGTCATAATTTTTTCAAGTTTAAAAAAATTTCTGATCATATAACCCAGGATGCCCAAATATGCAAAAAGCTGATTTTTCATGTGGGTGGACTTACCTGTCCCAGAGGAGTAGGAGCTATGCGAGTACTTATGACTATATTTGTTCCAATGTATTTCTCTGTCATATCTTGCCCCATTAAGCGCTTTTTAAGCACAACTAGAAATAGAATGTGTGATGCTAAAGTCAACATCTTGACCCTATGCCTTGGAATATGTACAGGATCCATGTACAGTAGACTCTGTGTCAGTAGAACCAGTCCAGGTGAAATATAGGTAAAAGTGGAGCCAATTTTGAAGTCCCAGCTTAAGAAAATGTGGTATTTTGTTATTTCAGTTCTTCAGGAATGTTTTCTCTTTAGTGTATCCCATAACTGTCAATTGCTGTCAGGGAAATTTGACAGATTTTTAGCCCTACCTTTCCTTTTCTTACTAATTTATAAAATAGCTAGTTTAAAATTGTATTTTTTAATCTACTTGTGTCAGAGTTATGGATGAATACTTTCTCTATTAGTGTGTCCCATAACTGTAAATTGTTATCATTAAGAGCGCTTTTCAATTTCTGCAATCCTCCCAAAATGAAACAGAAATAAAAATTATATTAATTAAGATATTAATTCTTGTTGAATGTTTTATTATTTTGAACAAAGTATGTTTTAAATGTACTCTGACTCATATTTGTATTGGAGTACTTTAAAAAGTATTCACACTCATACTTGAGTACATTGCATAAAAATGTACTCGTACAGTACTTATACTTGGATATTTTAGATGTACTAATTTTTGTACTAAAGTACATTGACTTGTACTTGGCCCTAACCCTTATCTTTACATATTAGTGAAATCTAGTAGTTCTGCTATGAATGTACAATATATCAGGTTTGTTAATTCAACATATTATGTAACAGTGTCAACAGTAGTGCTGCAATGATGTGTGTACAAGTTGGATAGTTCACTTGTTCACTGCTCCAAAACAACGCTCAGTTCAACTGTCTGAAATTGGGACTTTGCAAAATGTTTTGAAATTGCCGACATAGCACAAATGATGACATTTTCATGTAACTAGAAAAACTACATTTTGTTGAGAATATGGTGAATTTTTTCTAAAGTGGTTATTAATCTCTATGGATAATTGGATATTATGTTTTTACTATATTCTTAACATAGTTACAATATTTTATGTCAGATTTCCTTATCTAAATGGTTTTGAAATGAATGGTTCCACGATCAAACTAGATCCAATTCGTACAGATATCAAACATTATTGCTGATCACTTGAACTTGTTGTTGTAGAGGCAAGCCGTGGATACTGACTTAGCTCACAACTTAAACTGGTTCCTGTAAATGCCAATGAAAGCCGTGGATACTGACTTAGCTCACAACTTAAACTGGTTCCTGTAAAGGGCAATGAAAGCCGTGGATACTGACTTAGCTCACAGCTTAAACTGGTTCCTGTAAATGGCAATGAAAGCCATGGATACTGACTTAGCTCACAGCTTAAACTGGTTCCTGTAAAGGGCAATGAAAGCCATGGATACTGACTTAGCTCACAACTTAAACTGGTTCCTGTAAAGGGCAATGAAAGCCATGGATACTGACTTAGCTCACAGCTTAAACTGGTTCCTGTAAATGGCAATGAAAGCCGTGGATACTGACTTAGCTCACAGCTTAAACTGGTTCCTGTAAAGGTCAATGAAAACCATGGATACTGACTTTGCTTATTGCTCAGACCGGTTACTGTAATATCAAAAATAGTATCAGAGATGCCCGTACCCCACAGCCTGGGGAAATATTTTTCAACACCATGAGATATAGAAGTAGTGTAACATACAAAGTTCAAGATACTTTCAGAGCAGTGTAAGTTATATTAAGGTCCAAATAATGCTTAAGTAGAGAAAATAATATCTAAGGAAAAGAAATGTATTTAAAGATGAAGTATTAAAACAAGACAATTCAATAATAAAATGACAGCATTTGTCAGTAAAATAAAAATGGCCGAATTATGGTTTGGATGTTTTGAATATTACCCATGCATACAGAAGTTGCAACACATACCATGAATGCTTATGTGTGATGTTGGAGAAAAGCCTGTGGCTCACTTGATGAAATTCCATCTGTTACAATGGGAACTTGCAAAAGGAAATTCTTAATATATTCTAACATCAATAGACAGACCCAAAGGTGCAACAAGATTTTAAAGGTCAATACAGCAAGGTCAAAGGTCAATCAGTGTTACACCATGACGTGGCACAGCTAAAACCCTCAACCAATGTCCCTACCAAGTATAAACTTCCTACACCTTACAGTCTCTGAGATATAACCTGGACAAGATTTTATAGGTCAAGGTCGCTACAGCAAGGTCAAAGGTCAAATCAAGGTCACATGACGTAGCACACCTACACCCCCTAACCAATGTCCCTAACAAGTATCAACTTCCTACACCTCTTACGGATTCCAAGATATAGCCCAGACCAGGTATTATAGGTCAAGTTCACTACGGCAAGTACAAAGGTCAAATCAAGGTCACACCATGACGTTGCACATCTACTACCCCGAACCAATGTCCTCACCAAGTATCAGCTTCCTACACCTTTCAGTTTCCGAAATATAGCCCAGACAAGATTTTATAGGTCAAGGTCACTACGGCAAGGGTCAAAGGTCAAATCAAGGTCACACTATGACGTTGCACATCTACACCCCCTAACCAATGTCCCGAGATATAGCCCGGACAAGGTTTTATAGGTCAAGGTCACTACGGCAAGGTCAAAGGTCAAATCAAGGTCACACCATGATGTTGCACACCTACAACTCCTAACCAATGTCCCTACCAAGGATCAACTTCCTACACCTTACGGTTTCCGAGATATAGCCCGGACAAGATTTTATAGGTCAAGGTCACTACAGCAAGGTCAAAGGTCAAATCAAGGTCAGACCATGATGTTGCACACCTACACCCCCTAACCAATGTCCCTACCAAGTATCAAGTTCCTACACCTTACGGTTTCTGAAATATAGCCCGGACAAGATTTTAAAGGTCAAGGTCACTACGGCAAGGTCAAAGGTCAAATCAAGGTCACACCATGACGCTGCACACCTACAACCCCTAACTAATGTCCCTGCCAAGTATCAACTTCCCACACCTTATGGTTGCCGAGATATAGCCCGGACAAGATTTTATAGGTCAAGGTTACTACGGCAAGGTCAAAGGTCAAATCAAGGTCAGACCATGACACTGCACACCTACAACCCCTAACTAATGTCCCTGCCAAGTATCAACTTCCTACACCTTATGGTTGCCGAGATATAGCCTGGACAAGATTTTCAAACTCAAGGTCACTGCAGCAAGGTCAAAGGTCAAATCAAGGTCAGACCATGACGCTGCATACCTACACCCCCTAACCAATGTCTCTGCCAAGTATGAACTTCCTACACCTTACGGTTTCTGAGATACAGCCCGGACAAACTATTTCCCGCCACCCGCCCGCCCATCCAGACACCATGGGTGAAAACAATACCCCGACAGCCCTTAAGGGCTGTGGGGTAATAAAAACCATGGATATTGACTTTGCTTATTGCTCAGACTGGTTGCTGTAATATCAATACAAGCAATCAGTGCCCGTGAACGGGCTCTGTGTCAGCTGACTGTGTGTTTTGAGTTTCAGAGTAGAAGTGACTGAAGAAAAAAACACAAAAGTTGTGCCCTGGAAATGGTGTTTGGAAGAAAACTAAGAAGGTAACTGTTAAGGTGTAAAAAGTAAGTTAAAAACATATTTAAAGAAAATATTGCAAATGCAATAGTTTTAATTTTACTATGTTATAGCTGACCCCAAAATATGTGAATAACACACTGAAACTAGACCTATAGCATCGGAGAACTGATGCAAATTGTATCCACCAGAAAACTCACAAAAGCCATTAAAACATGCTTAACCTTGGAGCTCAAGGTGAAATCTGACCATGTCAAAAGATTCTTAGCCCATGATTCCTATGGGTTGGTGTGACATTGCAAACCTTTAGGAACACAAATAAGCGAGATATAAGCACTGTTAATTTTGGCTTTCCTCATTTGACCTTCAAAGAGGGGCCAAAGGTCAAATCTGATCACATCAAAAGATTCCTAGCCCATTATTTCCTATAGGTTGGTTTTCTGATCCAAACCTCTAGAACTAATAATAAGCGAGCTATAAGCACTTTTAAGTTTAGCTATCCTCGTTTGACCTTGAAGGAGGGTTTCAAGGTGAAATCCGACCACACCAAAAGATTCTCAGCCCATGATTTCCTAGAGGTTGGTTTTCCATCCCAAACCTCTAGGACCAATAATAAGCAAGTTATAAGCACTTTTAAGTTTGGCTATTTTTGTTTGACCTTGAAGGAGGGGTCCAAGGTCAAATCCGACCACACCAAAAGAATCCAGGCCCATGATTTCCTATAGGTTGGTTTACCATCCCAAATCTCTAGGACCAATAATAAGCGAGCTATAAGCACTTTTAAGTTTGGCTACCCTCTTTTGACCTTGAAAGAGGGGTCCACGGTCAAATCCGACTACACCAAAAGAATCCAGGCCCATGATTTCCTATAGGTTGATTTACCATCCCAAATCTCTAGGACCAATAATAAGCAAGTTATTATAACCACTTTTAAGTTTGGCTATTTTTGTTTGACCTTGAAAGAGAGGTCCAAGGTCAAATCCAACCACACCAAAATAATCCAGGCCCATGATTTCCTATAGGTTGGTTCACCATCCCAAACCTCTAGAACCAATAATAAGCGACTTAAAAACACTTTTCAGTTTGGCTATCCTCGTTTGACCTTGAAGGAGGGGTCCAAGGTCAAATCCGACAATACCAAAAGATTCCCAGCCCATGATTTCCTTTAGGTTGGTTTACCATCCCAAACCTCTAGGACCAATAATAGGCGTGTTATAAGCACTTTTAAGTTTGGGTATCCTCATTTGACCTTGAAGGAGGGGTCCAAGGTCATATCTGACCACACCAAAAGATACCCAGCCCGTGATTTCCTATAGGTTGTTCTATCATCCCAACCCTCTAGAACCAATAATAAGTGAGCTATAAGCACATTTAAGTGTGGCTATCCTCGTTTGACCTTGAAAGAGGGGTCCAAGGTCAAATCCGACCACACCAAAAGAATCCAGGCCAATGATTTCCTATATGTTGGTTTACCATCCCAAACCTGTAGGACCAATAATAAGCGAGTTATAAGCACTTTTAAGTTTGGCTATCCTCGTTTGACCTTGAAGGAGGGGTCCAAGGTCAAATCCGACCACACCAAAAGATTCCCGGCCCATGATTTCCTATATGTTGGTTTACCATCCCAAACCTCTAGGACCGATAATAAGCGACCTATAACCACTTTTCATGACTGATAAAGAAACACCTGTGGCGGCCATGTTGTTTTGTTTTTTTTCAAAATGAGGACCCAAATATTTGCAGTCAAGATTTTATAATGAGGAACATATCCTGCTGTCCGGTGGATACAACTAAATACTCTAAATGCAATACTTTTGAAGTTATAAGTGATTTACTCAACAGTGATAACCTGAAAGTAGCTATTACTCAGCTATGCCATGAGCTACAGGTCTAAAATTTTACTATGTTATAGCTTACCCAAAAGTAGCTGAATAACATATACAAACAAATTATTGTAAATGCAATAGTTTTCAAGTTATACGTGATTTACTCAACAGTGATAACCTGAAAGTAGCTATTACTCAGCTATGCCATGAGCTACAGGTCTGAAATTTTACTATGTTATAGCTGACCCAAAAGTAGCTGAATAACATATACAAACAAATTACTGTAAATGCAATAGTTTTCAAGTTATAAGTGATTTACTCAACAGTGATAACCTGAAAGTAGCTATTACTCAGCTATGCCATGAGCTACAGGTCTGAAATTTTACTATGTTATAGCTGACCCAAAAGTAGCTGAATAACATATTTACACAAAATGCTCTAAATACAATACTTTTCAAGTTATAGATGATTTAGTGTTGAGTAAAAACCTCAAAGTAGCTATTACTCAGCTAAGCAATGAGCCATTGGTCTGGAATTTTACCATGGTATAGCTTACCCCAAAATAGGTGAATAACATATGAAACTAAATTCTCTAAATACAATACTTTTCAAATTATAAGTGATTTACTCAACAGTGATAACCTAAAAGTAGCTATTACTCAGCTATGCCATGAGCTACAGGTCTGAAATTTGACTATGTTATAGCTGGCCCAAAAGTAGGTGAATAACATATACAAACAAATTACTGTGAATGCAATAGTTTTCAAGTTATAAGTGATTTACTCAACAGTGATAACCTGAAAGTAGCTATTACTCAGCTATGCCATGAGCTACAGGTCTGAAATTTTACTATGTTATAGCTGACCCAAAAGTAGCTGAATAACATATACAAACAAATTACTGTAAATGCAATAGTTTTCAAGTTATAAGTGATTTACTCAACAGTGATAACCTGAAAGTAGCTATTACTCAGCTATGCCATGAACTACAGGTCTGAAATTTTACTATGTTATAGCTGACCCAAAAGTAGCTGAATAACATATACAAACAAATTACTGTAAATGCAATAGTTTACAAGTTATAAGTGATTTACTCAACAGTGATAACCTGAAAGTAGCTATTACTCAGCTATGCCATGAGCTACAGGTCTGAAATTTTACTATGTTATAGCTGACCCAAAAGTAGCTGAATAACACACTTACACAAAATTCTCTAAATGCAATAGTTTTCAAGTTACAAGTGATTTTACTCATGATGGAAGTTACTGAAAAGTCCAAAAGTAGCTATTACTCACTTAGCTATTGAGATAGACACCCAAGTTACTCACCATGTTGTAGCTATGGAAAAAGTAGCTGAATAACATATTTTAATAAAATGCTCTAAATGCAATACTTTTCAAGTTATAATTGATTTAGTGCATGATTTCATGAATTTTATTGCATTAAAAATTATTTTAAAAATTAATAAAAAAAAAATTAAGACAGATCCAGGTGTTATATTCACACAAGGTACTCTACTAGTGGCCTATTACATCTATGCAAGATATGAGAAAAATCCCCGCAATAGTGAATGAGAAAATTGTGATCAAGTGTTGAAATTTTCACACTTTGGGTGGGGGTACCTCACTTGTAATGGCTCTGGCAAACAGACGAACAGACAGATCTGCATGAATTTTACGATTTATCATCCTCGATAGTTAAGGTATCTTTTAAAAAAAACAGCATGTCTCTGGGTCTTGTAGTTTTGGAGAAGAAGTTTGTCACGCGGACGCGGACGCGTACACAGACGCGGACGCCGCAGAGTGATGCCATAATGTCAGCTGACTGACAAGTCAGCTGACATATATTCACACAAGGTACTCTACTAGTGGCCTATTACATCTATGCAAGATATGAGAAAAATCCCCGCAATAGTGAATGAGAAAATTGTGATCAAGTGTTGAAATTTTCACACTTTGGGTGGGGGTACCTCACTTGTAATGGCTCTGGCAAACAGACGAACAGACAGATCTGCATGAATTTTACGATTTATCATCCTCGATAGTTAAGGTATCTTTTAAAAAAAAACAGCATGTCTCTGGGTCTTGTAGTTTTGGAGAAGAAGTTTGTCACGCGGACGCGGACGCGTACGCGTACACAGACGCGGACGCCGCAGAGTGATGCCATAATGTCAGCTGACTGACAAGTCAGCTGACATAAAAAACCATAGATATTGACTTTGCTTATTGCTCAGGCTGGTTGCTAAAATGCCAATGAAAGCCATGGATACTGACTTTGCCTATTGCTTACACTGGTTGGTATTAATGCAAACCATTGATACTGACTCTGCTTATCACTTGGACTGGTTGCTGCAGTCAAGGTGACTTTGTCTTCAGGCAGCTGAACCTCCAGGTCTCCACCAACCCTCACCTGGATTTCTGACACTGTAACAAATAGTCAAACAACACAGTCAAAAATGTGAAATCTGCCACAAAAGAAATATCAACCAGCAAGACTTACAGTATTATAAACTAGAAGAATAGCTAATGTAAACAATAACAATCACTGTGTCACTTGATATTTTGAACTTTCTTAAAAGCATTTCCGCATTAGGCATTAAATATAAATTTTGGTGGAAGCCTTATTCACATATTAAATAAAATCTTGTGAAAGATTATAAAACACTGCTATGTGATGGAACCCGTGGAATTATTTTAAGTTCTTAACTTTCATACCTTTTATTGGGAAAACTTATAACATAGACTCGCCGAACTGATGAAGCTATGTGCTTCATTTGTAGTTTTGGAAAAGATTTTTAATACATTTTAAAATTGATAAATGTTATCATTCATTTTTGGAAACCAATTATCGGTTTTGGAAAATTAAAACCACCTGCAACTCTACTATTTATTTAGCTGCAGAGTCACACATCCAGTGTGTTATGTACACATCAATACCATCCCAACACTGAACAGGCAACTGACACCTTATAGCCTTGTACCTGTAACATTGGATGCTAACATCTGCAACGCTTGTGCTGTAAATGAGCCATATTGTTTTTCAAAATCTATTTATAAGCAATAAACATGTGGTGAAACTTTTGTATAGCTTAGAACTGACACAACAGTCTTCCTTTGAGTGTTAACAAAATAGAATCGCTGTACAAATAACGACAGCGGGTAGAAATACGCATTACAGGAGATCCTTTTCAGTGTCATTCTACTGGGATTTGTATTATTAATCTGCTGTACAGTTTTAATAAAATCAACTTCTCATGGTTTAATTTACCAACTAGAGTTAAAGGCAGATCATCAATTAGTCAGGCAACTGAAAGTTTGCATTATCAAATGGAAGTTCACCCAAGTATAAACTGAACATTAAACTTGAATTTGTGTTTGGCACTCAAATATGGGGTTTGAAGTTTTAACCATTAACAATTGGTATTATATATTATGTAGTTAAATTAATTCATTTAATTGATAAATTTGTCACTAATTTCAACTTTGTTTACAATTACTGCCCCATCAACAGGAAGCAGATATTTTAGTAGCTAGAGACTTTGAAAACAATCCTATCAGTGAAATGTGTTTTACAGTAAAATGACCAAAACAATACTGGCGCCGTGCTCGTATCTCTCATGTTTTTGTAAGCGCCCTGAACAATCTTACATTATCATCCATAATTGCTAATATGGTGTTCTGAGGAAAACAAAGTCCATTAGACCTGAATATTAATTCTAATTTCATTTAAGTTTATATCAATTTTCTACAAACGCTGTGGTATTTTTGCAATATTTCAGTTAATTTTATCAGTATATGCTTTCAGTTGGTGTGTACTAAAATGCAAGTACCTAGATTCCAGTCATTTTCTTTTGGAACACCCAGCTGGTTTTCACTGTCATAAATGCCCAACTTTTACAAATATTTGGTCATATCATCCCTGGGTGCTTAAGAGAACGGGCACCGGTAGTGAAAATAAGGTGATAATATATTCTGCTTGATTACTGGTCTGCAGTTTCTGATTCTTCAACTTGGAAAATATACAACTCTGGGCACGACATATAAAACTAGACCTACGTATCGGAGAACCGATGCAAATCTGTATCCACCGGAAAGACAACTCACCAAAGCCAGTGAACCATCGTTTGACCTTGAAGGAGGGGCCAAAGGTCAAATCTGACATCAGAAGATTTCCAGCACACAATATCCTGCAAGTTGGTTTCACATTGCAAACCTCAATAGGATCAATAATAAACGAGTTATAAACCCTTCTAAGTTTGGCTGTCCTCGTTTGACCTTGAAGGAGGGGCTCAAGGTCAAATCTGACCACATCAGAAGATTCCCAGCCCATGATTTCCTACAAGAGGGTTTCACATTGCAAACCTCTAGGACCAATAATAAGCAAGTTATAAGCACTTTTAAGTTTGTCTATCCTCGTATGACCTTGAAGGAGGGGTCCAAGGTCAAATCTGACCACATCAAAAGACTCACAGCCCATGATTTCCTATAGGTTGGTTTACCATCCCAAACCTCTAGGACCAATAATAAGCGAGTTATAAGCACTTTTAAGTGTGGCTATCCTTGTTTGACCTTGAACAAGGGACCCAAGGTCAAATCCGTCCACACCAGAAGATTCCCAGCTTATGATTTCCTATAGGTTGATTTACCATCCCAAATCTCTTGGAGCAATAATAAGCAAGTTATAAGCACTATTAGGTTTGGATATCCTCGTTTGACCTTGAAGGAGGGGTACAAGGTCAAATCGGACCACACCAAAAGATTCCCAGCCCATGATTTCCTATAGGTTGGTTAATCATCCCAAACCTCTAGGATCAATAATAAGCGAGTTATAAGCACTTTTAAGTTTGGCTATCCTCGTTTGACCTTCAAGGAGGGGCCCAAGGTCAAATCTGACAACACCACAAGATTCCCAGTACTTGATTTCCTATAGGTTGGTTTACCATCCCGAGTGTCTTGGACCAATAATAAGCGAGTTATAAGCACTTTTAAGTTTGGCTATCCTCATATGACCTTGAAGGAGGGGTCCAAGGTCAAATCTGACCACATCAAAAGATTCCCAGCCCATGATTTCCTATAGGTTGCTTTACCATCCCAAACCTCTAGGACCAATAATAAGCGAGTTATAACCACTTTTAAGTTTGGCTATCCTCGTATTTAGGAGGGCTCCAAGGTCAAATCTGACCACATCAAAAGATTCACAGCACATGATTTCCTATAGGTTGGTTTCACATTGCAAACCTCTAGGACCAATAATAAGGGAGATATTCTTAGCCCATGATTTCCTATAAGTTGGTTTTCCATCCCAAACCTCTAGGACCAATATTAAGTGAGTTATAACCACTTTTAAGTTAGTCTATCCTCATTTCACCTTGAAGGAGGGGTTCAAGGTCAAATCCGACCATACCAGAAGATTCCCAGTTCATGAGACAACTAGGTACAATACACAATACAAGGTACCATACACTTTGTGAACTATGACCCTAAAAATACTAGTTGCACAATCTCTAAATTTCCGTCACCCTGCTTGTCTGCCTGCAATTATGAATACCAGCAAACTCAGGCATGGCAACAGTTTGTTGGTTTCTGGTGTCCATACCCACAAACAAATTTGTTGCCAGAGTTTTACTGTTGTTTGACCATACCACTTGTAGTTAGGTCACAAACAACAAGGCTTGAAACACACTAACAAGTAAACCCATCTCTTCAGACTTGCCTTCCAGTCACCAGAATTATCTCTCCCCTGGCGAATGCTGCTTTAGGTGATGACCATCTTCTGCCTGTTGTACTTGAAATTCCCTTTTTGGAAAATCAGAAACTCTATGGAGGGTGTTAATATCAATAAATTAAATGGGGCAATATAAATTATTCAAACCATAGTCCAAACAAACAGTGGTCCCAGAAAAACAATAAGCAAATATATATTCTTACATTCGTCTTTGGTTCGGAGGTGATCTGAGGCTGCTAGACAGTATCCAATCAAACCAGGGCTGACAAGTAAGATGAGAACTGTCCAAAAAGCATGCAGGTTACATGTACTATAGTGTTTCATTGGTGTACACATACTGCCGTCCGTGCTGGAGAAGTCATCATGGCACACCCAACTACAGTTCTTCTCATTACAAGTACTTTGCTTGAACACAAGTGATTTTGATTATTTTCCTTTCCATTCAACTGTCTTTTCATGTCTTATGCAGAAGTACTTTAGGTACTTTTCTTTTGTATAAGACTATAAGTACTCATTCAAGTACTTTAAAACTGTCTTTGAACACTTTACTTTTGTTAAAGCACTACTTATTCACTCTTATTATAAAACTCTTTCTGCATAAGTACTTCTTCAAGTACTTTTTAGTACTTTTACAAGTACTTTGTTTGCTGAAGTATTATTTATTCACTCCTGGTTTCTAATGTCAATTCTTTCAGTTTTATGTTTGTTTATGTTCACCATTTTTAGATGTCTCAAACTACTGCTGTAATTCGACCCTGTATCATCCTGGCAATTTCTGACAACTGCACACTGAAAAATAGACATGGGTCAGTCGCCTCTATCTACTGGACTAACGGGAAGTCCAAAGCATTATTTCTACTGATTCCTTTACACACTGAAAGTGTTGTGTAATTAGTGAATTACTTTTAAATGGCCAGCATATAAACGCTTTTTCTTTCACACCCACAACGGTGGATTATCTACCAATATGTCCATCAACTCTAACCTCTGCCCATTCCAATGCCTGCAAATATAATCTTAATGTGAATCTAAAATTTTGAGGCGTGGGCAAGATCTTCTTTTGTGAGGACAAAACCCTTGAAAATCTTTGGTAATCCTAGGGTTAAAAAAGTATAAGGGGAGGGTATATCCTACTACACCAGTACTACAAATTCTTCTCGAAGTGTCACAGTAATTTACTTACACTGAAGTTAATGTAACATGTGCTATATCTCTTATCAACAAAGCAAGTGTATCATTTTGAAACTGCTGCTACAATAAATTATTGTACATTAGTAAATGTGTATCAGTTTGAACTGTTAATATAATAATACAATAAACAACTGCTTTGTTACTAAATAACATATGGGCAGAAATTTTAGCTAGAAAATATCACAAATTCTTCATAATAAAGAAATTCACCAGAATTAATTTTCACTAATGGCTAGTTTCTGCATAAGATATTTACAGAGATTTAAAAATTCACTAGCAATTAATTTTTCACTAAGCTCATTAGCTAAAATTGCTAAAATGAACACCCAATGCCTGGGGAAAATTTTAACTTATACAATAGCATGCAGGACTAGAATGATCAGTGGGGCCATGGTGGCAGAGTGGTAACACTCTCGCCTCCCACCTCTGAGGCCGGGGTTCGGTTCCAGGCACAGCCCCAAGTGGGAAAGCTGGTAGTTGCTTGCTGTTGGTCGGCAGTTTACAGTACAGAACCCTGATGAAATGTATGTACTCGTTTACTGTGCCCTTCCAACTAACCGTCGTGATATGACCTGTACAGTGTTGAAAGCGACGTAAAACCACAAATAAATAAATAAATAGAATGATCAGTAATTTTCATACTTTCACCATTACTCTACAGTAGGAACTACACCTATTGTTTATACATCGCTGGTGTCTGTGTCCATCAATGCCTGTACCTGTGATACCCTAGATCTTTTAGTATAAAACAGTGTAGTGGTCCTTGTCCATGAACAAGAAGGCTTTTGACTACACTGTACCAAAAGATCTGGGGTATCACAGGTACGATCAATGACAGACATGGACATGAGTGATAAAAAAACAATATGTGTAGTTCCTACTTATAAAAATTCCCTATTTCAGCACGAAATATGCAAAATTTGCATTACTTCATGGTGCAACTTAGAGAGAATGGACTCGCTATAGGTGTGTCAAATAAGTTTTTTGTGCAAAACTGCTGACATTAAACTGAAAACACTTTTTCCCGATTTTATTTTCTGAATGACCGAGTACTTTACTCTTTAAGTAATCCAAGTGTCTTTAACGAGTGTCCTTTCAATGATAAAGGTTGAATATGTCCAAGAGGTCAATACAAGCATGCTCCTAAATAGTCGAGTGTTTTCTAAAGATTTCCATTAACAACTGGACATAAATGGTTCAAGATATTATCCTGTGCATCATCAGCAAGCCTTGTTCCACTGGTACATTTTGTTACAATATCATCCCAATGGCTTTATTCTACTGCTTCGTTTATAATTATAAGCACTTTTCACAAGAGATATGTCACATTTTAATCCATCCAGTTTAGTTAACCAATCAATGAATCATAACTCTCATTTTTTTAAAGTTTAAATCACATTTATTTAGCTTCTAAACAAAATTTCAAATATTTCACTAACACCAGTCACTGGGGAGTGCTACACGCTAGTATGTACACACTGTTGTTGAACTAGTTGCAACATATTTCTAGATAGAAATCTATTTAATGATTGTATTTTAAACAGCAGAGAAATTGTTTTTCCTTTACGTCAGTGACAGATGTGTACGTTTTTCTTGCTCAAAATCCCAATGCATGTCATGAACTGCTTGATATTCCAGAATTGATTTTCATTTCTCCATTCCAAGGGATATTTATATTAGTTTAACTAGTATGAACCATGTTTACTTATAACAACCACCAACCTGTCCAGTTTCTAAATTAAATTCAATATTCAGATAATGTCTTTAATATACATCAATATTCTACAGCAATATTATCACATGATTCTGTCTACCTGTATGACTTCAACTCAACAGTGATTGAAAAAGAGCTATATATATGCTATATATATGTACATATATATCCATTATTTATGTTATTCATCAAACCCAATCTTTTGATAACATCGCAGTCACAGTTAATTATAAATTGCACATGTATGAATTCCTATCAATAAAAGATGCCACAAATCTGCCACATATATTTCTATAACTTCCATCCAAGTCATACAGGTACAGTATTACCTCTTTTATACAGTCCATACGTTTATCAGAATTATTGATTTAAAAACATAATTCCATTCTCCAATCTCTAATACCTGGCTTTTTAGCCCCACAAAAGATGTTATGTCTTTGAGTGTACTCAACTGTTCGTCTGTTTTTGTTTGTGATTACTCCAAAACTAATACACAGATCTTTATGTTTACGGGACTAACCACAGGAAGAAGTAGTTAAATTTTAGGAAAGAAAAAAAAACTCCAAATTTTCACCAGTCCCATTTTCAATGAGTATTTGGGAAAAATGATACTACAGAGATATGCAGCTGCCTTGGCGGACGCCGGCAATCTACATACATACCATCTCAATCTCCGAGGATATAGGTTATACTATAGTTTATATTTCAGTTTGATCTGGAAGCAACAGTCTCATACATTCTTATTCTTAGAACATACTTAGAATTTCCTTTAAGTTAGTAAAAAAAACAACTTCTTTTTTTTAAATAATTCTAAGAAAAATATTTAAAAAAAAAAAAAGTTCTGTAAAATTACATTTTCAACACAAGTTTCCCTATAAACAAAACTTTTTATATTCATGTATGCACAGAAAAAACACAGAATTCCTTGGGTTATCCTAACAATATTTTTAAATTATGAATGCTTCTTAAAGATCAAGTATTTTTTGTGAAACTTTTTGTTTAACCCAACTACCTCAATTTACCTGTTTCCTCAAATGGACCTATATTTTCTAGGGGGCCAAATTTTAAATAAGATGATTTGACCAGATTCCTTGTTGGTATGTAGGCTTCTTAATACTCTAAGAATATGGTTGTAATGGGTATGTAAGTTCCTTAATTCCAAGAATATGACCAAAATTCTGTATCCCTAGTTTTTACCTGTGATAAATTTGTAAATTCAACCCCCTGACTACCAAAACTGTCTTATGTAAAATTTTCCTTTAAATACCGGGTCCTTTTACGAGGGCTTTCCCCCGACAACTTCATTTTCCCTGACCATTGCAGTGAAATGATGATGATAACTGTTGCTTAGATCAATGTTTTAAAAACCTTTTCTGATCAACACTTTTCCATTGTCTTTTCAATTGAAATTTACACTGTTATCTCATATTCTTGATCAAGGAGAAGTATTTTGCTGCTAGACTATATCAAAGAGGAATCAGCTGTACTTGAACATCAGTAGACAAAGGTCAAACTTGTGGTTATACATCCCATTCAACAGTCAGGGTCATATTGGGACAGCCCCTCAACATTGCCACTCGTGCTAGTTGAACCAACACACAAAAGTGACAGCCTGTGATTAGATGCCTACCTTTGACTATAATGGTATTTTCATGACATATGATCACTAATTATATTCTATAAGTGCATGTCAACTGGGGTGTTAACTTGGATATTTATGGTAATTCTTATAATAATCAATCAATAAGTCACTGTGGCCCATTCAAAACTACTAATAACAGTTATGATATTTTCCCTTTATTACCTGAAGTTTTGTGTTTACTACTGAGTTATTACCATCACAGCTTTTGTTTACACTATTATTACTATATTATTAATTGCCATACAATATACATACATCGGGTGATAACACTTGTTTGACATTCAGTCAACATGACACTCTTTCCTGTCTGATGGTCAGAACAAACTGGCTAATTTACTCATTCGGCTATCTCTGGTTAAACATCACATTCTGATAACACTATCATTATTAATCCAACAGAGATCTTAGTTTCCTGTTCACCCCTTACTCATCCAGTGAACTTAGTTTGTCTACACTCCCTGAATATAAGTTTTGACTGGTGCCAAAGTAAGCAAGGCTAAAATTTCCTTGCATCTAGAAAAAACAATTTCTTTAAAATGTCAAAGAAATATTTGGTTGGGGCATAAAATCCATATCCAAGGTTTATTAAAGCATAATGTAAAACAATCTATTTGGTTTCGAAAACCTCCCAAGTACAACTAGTTTGTTACTTTGTTGTTCTTTATGTTAAACTGTACACTTTGCTCTCAGTAAAATGTAATGGCCAGCTGATGTGGATATTAAAATGCATGTTCAAGTTTGTGCATTTCAATGAATTTTGTGACGAGCTGAGGTTGTGGCAGACACTATTTTGTGTTTACTTTAGCAACCAGCTGATTTATATTAACTTTCAAACTGATACCAATTCTGAATATATACCAGATAACATGACCAAACTTTCTAAGCGCTCTTAGAGTGCAAGCCTCCACCAGAACAGCTGAGTATACTGATCCGGATCTTTTCTTAAATGTAATGAATTCCTCCTTTGGTAACAGGCCATACGCAAGTAAAATATTGCAAGCAGATCTATTCATTCATTGCTTTTTGAGTAATCTCCACCACAAACCCCAAATCACTGAAATTGGGACTGCCCAAAATTTGGGATGTTTTTGGTTTTAAGAATGTGACCTCGATCATTCCTCAAATTTAATAACTTCTTCCTTTGGTCAGGCCACATAAAAAAAACCATAAATATGAGTTCATTAGTCTGGTTGCATTTACAAATACCAACAGATAGACAAACAAATGCACTCATAAACACAACCTCCTTGACAGAAGTAAATTATAAGACAGTGATTTTTAATGTTAGTATTAATTTCAGCCTAAATTACTCAGTATTGTATGGCATGGAAGTGTCACAAAAATGATTCATCTCCCATATATATACATGGTACTTCTTACGGTCTGGAGGTTATATATTATTTCATACGGTTGGGATTTAACATCCATTGTCTATGTAAATGAAATGATGAATCAAATTTTTTCAAATTTGCCTGGGCAGATTTGTAATCAATATAGAAACCAAGACACAAGTAAATACAGATTGACGGGTTGATGGTTTGGGCTTTACCATCACTTCTAACATATCATATGGAATACATTGGATGATACATGATAATGATTGGTGGATGAATAGATGGAGGAAAGTAATGCAACATTCCACATAGTAAACTATCAGGTTATTCACTGATTAGACAATTGATACAAGCAGTCAACCAGTATTCAAGTTATCATTTTGTCCTGGTAGAAAAAACAAAATCCACATAGAATATCTGAGAACCAGGCTTTAAAAAGGTAAATATTTTAGGCTTTCTAATGGCGGATTTCATCAAAACAATAAAAAAACACCTATTGCTTCAGTTAAATAGCTCACATTATTACACTGTGTAAAAATTGAGTTTTATTTTAACTTCAAAATATCTGATCAGAAGACATTTGACATATACAATATATCTGAAGATATATCTTCTTTTAATTTACGACTCAAGCACCCAAAAATCCATCACTATCAGCTTTACAGTTCAGGTATTAAATTGAATTGAAATATGGTAATTAAACACTACCACCAACATCTCGATTATCAGCACATGTGAGAAAGTTTAAAATATCAAAAGCAAAGCATAAATCTGAAGAAATTAATATATCCATATATGGCTTACATTTTTGGTGTTTTTAGACTTTTATAATGATTTTTTGAGTGGGGCTTATTTTCACTTTTCAATTTATATATATTACTGAAACACCCTGGTCTGTCAATCAAAAATATTAAACTCCGCCTTCATCCATCCAATTACTGTAATATATAATACATGGCAAAGTTACTTTCTCACTGCCCGGCACATCTGCAATGGATGCTGAGGAAGGTGTATACTGATGTGAAGGACGGGAACCATAAGTAATTATTGTACTCAAGTACCCTCCTCTTTTTTTGAGTACTCTTTTCAGTATCAAACGAGCCAGTATTTACTTGATTTTCTTCAGATGACTCCTAGGAGAATATTTGAAAAATTGTCAATATTTAACATAAAATGAGCACTGTAATTTTACTCCAAATTATTTACATCACACTCTATTCTATTATCAGTAATGGAGTAGTCTCTTTACAGGGTTACCCTAAAAATAAATTCAAACAGTTTGAGTAAAACTGCCATCCCATTGGTTTCCTTTTGAAGAACTTCAAAAGCTTCCACTGACTGACACACAAAGGGGTCCAAAAAATGATAAGTGTATGTCAGAACATATACACAAACACACAACTACAGCTCTCGCTAAAACAATCTGCATTATTTTGAGATTTTTTGTATCCTTGTATAAACCTCTCTATGTCATATGCACTAGTTTTAGTTTTATTTATTTATTTTATTTTTTTTTGTAGTTTTTCCCTCCACATGTGTCATACTTTAGTGAATACTTAATCAGTAAGCTAGCTGTCAATCAAATCATGTCCCACCCTAATCCTAATCCCATCAAGTGTAAAGATTACTTAATGTGTAATTATTGTATTGAACAAGAGAAGATAATAAATATATATACACCATATTATGATACAATAATAAGGGTAGATATGTTGTTACATAAAGCCTATATTCATTTCAATATGTTTCCATGCATACGACCACCTGTCTGCAACAGTGACTTTTTCTAATTTCCTTATACTGGAATGTAAATAGGAAAATTAAAAATAGTGATTAAATTTAAAGCAAGAGCACTCAGACAGCACATTCCTCCACCAAAGCATGTAATTATAACTAAATGGGAAAATACATATTTTTTTTCTATCCAGACAGTGATTCAGATGACTCTTAATTTCTTAAATGGGATCTAAATTGGACCAAGATCTATCTTCTGTTTTTTTCCCAAGATGATCCAACCAGAAAAATATTCAATAAATTCACAAGAATTGGAATAAAACTATCAATTTCTTTGATTTTCAGGAAAAATGATGTGCTATCTGTGGATCCATGTGTACGGAAAACTGAGTTTAATAATAATTCAATATCTTGCTTCTCTATGAATCTAATTAAATAGGCGGAGAAGTACAAAATAATAGCAGTGAAAAATAAGCATGTGATCACACTTGACACACACACTGAACATATTCTAAGTCGTAAAATACCGATGACAGCATTTTAGTTCAACCCACTGACACTAGGCTAGTAGAGGAATGGAACCATGGTCTAAGTCTAAAGACTACTACCTGTAAATATGGTGTACATAACCAAGTGTAACTCTATAACTAATTTAACTATATAGACTTACACACATGAAGTACTCCTGACTTAATCAGCTTAAGTACAAGAAATCCTATCTGGCATGAGCTTATAAGTATTAGCTCCAAAAAACCTCTCCATAGTTCCAATGACTGAGAAAATAGACTCATAAGTGTATGCTTCCATATACACAGTTTGAGCAGGTGGAGAAAATCACCGATCACTAACAAAACTTCCCAAACACGGGCACCAAGTACACCTCAGTGAAAAACTCCATCCGTACACATGGCATAGAAATACTAGATACAGATGCACAACAATTAAACTCCCTTCATGTCCACTCGTATGTTGTTTATACAATATAACATGACCACTGCTGGCAGTTATTTCTCACCATGTATTCCTGTGGTCCACATGCCTAGGGTATAGCTTTAACTATATAGCGAATATGATTGAAACCATGCAGTCATTTTTGAATATTTATTAGAGCAGTAACATTAAAATAACAAAAATTACTGAAGTTGTTGGTGAAAGCACCCATGTTCACATTATCACCCGTCCCACAAAACACAGAAAACATTGAATTTTGTTATCACCTACCTTTTTCCACAAAATGCAGATTCCAGAATGTTTATAGAATGTTTATACACATTTCACTCAATTTCAACCATTTTACCTTTCAAAATAAAAGTGATATTTCACCATATTTTGAGAACTTTCAAGGATTTTGATTTGCTGAAAATGTGCCAGGTACAATAAATGTGATAGGTTGTCCGTTCTTAAGGTTGTGTATTTATTTCAGAAAAAAAAACTGGTATGTCATACATGGATGCTTAAACTGAATAAATGATTGCATAATACTGTGAGATATGTTACGCAACTTTTTTAATGTTTTATACGTATCTCAACTTATGGCCAAGGCTGGCATTATCATCTCATGCAAATGTCCTTCATTTCATCATAAAAATCAGCACAGTTCAATCTTGAAATGGGCAATTTCAAAGATTGTGTCTAAGGGCTGTTTTACTACCTGTAGGCACAGAAATCAGTCAATATAAGTCAATGTTTTACACCAATATCAGGAGTAGCAATCATTTGGACAGAAATCATTAGACTTCTGGTAACATCTGGCATAAATCTGAGATTCCCAATCATGTTTGCATTTTTATGACTTTTATCAAAGACAGAGTTTTCAAACATCAATAGATACATTTGTATCGGAATCAGTCTTACTTGTGTTGTCGTCTTCATATTTTTTAAAATACATTTTGCTTTAAGATTTAAAACTGTGTGTTTCAAATCATGCAAATTTATGCTCAATAATTGAATCTATAACACCACAAACCTTTTTATGAAACCTACCATATTCAGAAATACAGTCAGTTTGATGTTGTACAGTTTAACCATTTAGGTTTCACTGTTTCAAAATGCTTCTCAAAGAACTACTTAAAGTCTGACTGAAAATGAGACCTACACATTGGAGAACCGATGCAAATTTGTATCCACCGAAAAGACAACTCAACAAAGCCAGTGAACCATCACTTAACCTTGAATGAGGGGCCCAAGGTCAAATCTAACATCAGAAAATTCCGAGCCCAAGATTTCGTATGAGTTGGTGTCGTACTGTAAACATCTAGGATCAATAATAAGTGAGTTATAAGCACTTTTAAGTTTGGCTATTCTCATTTGACCTTGAAGAAGGGGCAAAAGGTCAAATCCGACCAAACCAGAAGATTCCCAGCCGGGCATTGCTTCAAATAGGTTGCTTACCATCCCAAACATCCAGGACCAATAATAAGTGAGTTATAAGCAGTTTTAACTTTGGCTATCCTCGTTTGACCTTGAAGGAGGGGCCCAAGGTCAAATCCGACCACACCAGAAGATTCCCAGCCCATGATTTCCTATAGGTTGGTTTACCATCCCAAACCTCTAGGATCAATAATAAGCAAGTTATAAGTACTTTTTAAGTTTGACTGTCCTCGTTTGACCTTGAAGGAGGGGCCCAAGGTCAAATCTGACCACATCAGAAGATTCCCAGCCCATGATTTCCTATATGTTGGTTTACCATCAAAAATCTGTAGGAGCAATAATAAGTGAGTTATAAGCAGTTTTAACTTTGGCTATCCTCGTTTGACCTTGAATGAGGGGCTCAAGGTCAAATCCGTCCACACCAGAAGATTCCCAGCCCATGATTTCCTATAGGTTGGTTTACCATCCCAAACCTCTAGGACCAATAATAAGCGAGTTATAAGCAGTTTCAAGTTTGGCTGTCCTCGTTTGACCTTGAAGGAGGGGCCCAAGGTCAAATCCGACCACACCAGAAGATTCCCAGCCCATGATTTCCTATATGTTGGTTTACCATCCCAAACCTCTAGGATCAATAATAAGCGAGTTATAAGCACTTTTAAGTTTGGCTATCCTCATTTGACCTTGAAGGAGGGGTCCAAGGTTTCACATTGCAAACCTCTAGGACCAATAATAAGGGAGATATAGGCACTTTTAAAGTCCGCTATGTGGGTTACTTCGGCACTCCGTGGATGACCTTGAATTAAGAGCTTCAAGGTCAAATGTGTGCAAGGTTGCAGAGGACATGTATATCTGTTATACATATCACCTATGAAGAGATTCAACCTCTACCTATGAGAAATAGCCAGTAAAAAATGTAGATTACTTTCAAAGAAATGCCCGTGGCGGCCATCTTGTTTTTCAGAATGAGGCTATGAGGTGGCATAAACCAAAGTATCCACTGGATGCTCCGGTGGATACAATAACCACAAAAAACTCTTCAATATACCGTAGCCGCGCTCTGTAACGCCCATGGGCAATGTGATAAAATATTTGCTGAAGTTGGGGATAGGCTTTTATGACAGCAAAAAAAACCGGGCGTTTTAAAGAAAACAACCTGTATTTGGGGAAACTGCATTTTAGCACACTGACTGGAAGTAAAATATGCGGTTGGTAAACAAATCTCAGCACAATAAAAGTTGACAAGACTGCTAAATAAGGAAAAGTTTATTGAAAATAGATACCACCAAGACTCCCGCCGCGCATTAAAGGGGAAGAAATACCTTTTCCGAGATTTTCTGCTCAATTTTTCGCATTTCATTTTCCGCTAAAATCCAAGATGGCCGCCAAAAGTGGCGAAAATTGAACTTTTTCCCCTTTGCATAGGATACTCTTGTACTACCCTGGGGGTAAAAAATTCACTCGAAATCGCTCTATATCTTACGGTTTTCGAGATATTCACACTTTTTCATTTTCCGCAAAAATCCAAGATGGTCGCAAAAAGTGGCAAAAATTGAAATGTTTCCCCTTTGCATAGGATACTCTTGTACTACCCTGTGGCTCAAAACTTCACTCGAAATCGCTGTATTTCTGACAGTTTTCGAGATATTCACACTTTTTCATTTTCAGTTTCGAGATATTCACACTTTTTCATTTTCCGCTAAAATCCAAGATGGCCACCAAAAGTGGCGAAAATTGCAATTTTTCCCCTTTGCATAGGATACTCTTGTACTACCATGTGGGTCAAAAATTCACTCGAAATTGCTCTATCTCTTATGGTTTGCGAGATATTTGTGATTTTTCACATTTTGACTAAAAGTAGCAATAAAGTAGCCATTACTCACTTGTACATTGGGCACAGTTATGAAACTTAAATATGTTACAGTTCACAAAAAAATAGATGAACAACATATTTGAGAGAAATTGTGTAGCTGCAATACTTTTGAAGATACAAGCCATTTACTCATTATGGTTATCATTAAAACTTGACAAAGTAGCTATTACTGGAGATACACTTCCAAACTACTGACCATGTTGTAGCTGTGGAGAAAGTAGCTGAACAACATATTGGAACAAAATACTCTAAATGCAATAGTTTGAGAGTTATAAGTCATATTTTCACTAAAAGTAGCAATTAAGTAGCCATTACTCACTTGTACATTGATCAACAGTTGTCACACTTAAATACGTTACAGTTCACAGAAAAAGTAGATGAACAACATATTTGAGGTAAATTGTGTAGCTGCAATACTTTTGAAGATATAAGCCATTTACTCATTATGGTTATCATAAAAAATGGACAAAGTAGCTATTACTCGCTTAGCTATGGAGATACACTTCCAAAGTACGGACCATGTTGTAGCTGTGCAGAAAGTAGCTGAACAACATATTGGAACAAAATACCCTAAATGTAATAGTTTGAGAGTTACAAGTCATATTTTCACTAAAAGTAGCAATAAAAGTTAAGTAGCCATTACTCACTTGTACATTGAGCAACAATTTTGAAACTTAAATATGTTCAGTTCACAAAAAAGTAGATGAACAACAAATTTGAGAGAAATTATGTAGCTGCAATACTTTTGTGGATATAAGACATTTACTCATTATGGTTATCATTAAAAATTGACAAAGTAGCTATTACTCACTTAGCTATGGATATACACTTCCAAACTACTGACCATGTTGTAGCTGTGGAGAAAGTAGCTGAACAACATATTGAACAAAATACTCTAAATGCAATAGTTTCAGAGTTATAAGCCATCTAATTATATTAGGTAAAAGTGCTATTACTCATTCAAAATTAGGCCAAAGTTCACCAAACCCCCAAAAATATAGAAGAGCATAAAATTTCATTAGGACAAGTAATTTACCAAAAATGTGTAACTGTAGTAGTTTCAGAGAAAACTGCGTGACCCACGCACGCACACACTCACGCTCGCACGCATATACACACACACATGGTGCAAATTATAATCTCCCGCCAGCGAGCTGGGCGGGAGATAATTAATCATATTTTACTGATTATTGGGTTTGTATAGACAAAGTTTACCTCAAAATGACATATTAGTATTTATGATTGATAATGTAAGATTATGGATGGGCGTTTTCAAAAGCATGAGCGTTACAGAGCACGGCTAAAGTAAATTAATCTCTCCCACAGAGGGTTCTTCTTCCATTGAAATTTTTGACCTCTTATCACTTTCTTATCAGACATTCCAGGTTTAAGAGCATATTTTAGACCCAGTTCCTGAAAGCAGAATTTCATTGAAAAAATGGGTATGTTTGATTTAGCGAATAGCATCAAATACCATTTTAAACTTACCAAAATTCATACATGATTACAATTCGTATACAATCTGTGGCTTCCTTTTTTGGCAATTTTTATTAAACAAAATAGCTGATATGCTATGGAAAAAGTAGCTGAATAACATATCTACACAAAATGCTCTAAATGCAATACTTTTCAAGTTATAAATGATTTAGTATTGAGCAAGAACCTCAAAGTAGCTATTACTCAGCTATGCAATGAGCCACAGGTCTGGAATTTTACTATGTTATAGCTGACCCAAAAGTAGCTGAATAACATATTTACACAAATTTCTGTAAATGCAATAGTTTTCCAATTACAACTGATTTACTCAACAATGAGAACTTCAAAGTAGCTATTACTCAGCTATGCAATGAGCCACAGGTCTCTAATTTCACTATGTTATAGCTGACCTCAAAATAGGTGAATAACATATGAAACAAAATACTCTAAGTGCAATAGTTTTCAAGTTATAAGTGATTTACTCAACAGTGATAACCTAAAAGTAGCTATTTCTCAGCTATGCCAAGAGCTACAGGTCTGAAATTTTACTATGTTATAGCTGACCCAAAAGTAGCTGAATAACATATTTATACAAAATTCTCTAAATGCAATAGTTTTCAAGTTACAAGTGATTTTACTCATGATGGAATTTACTGAAAAGCCCAAAAGTAGCTATTACTCACTTAGCTATTGAGACAGACACCCAAGTTACTCACCATGTTGTGAATGCAATAGTTTTCAAGTTACAAGTGATTTTACTCATGGAAGTTAATGAAAAGTCAGAAAGTAACTATTACTCACTTAGCAATGGGGATAGATGCCCAAGTCACTCAACATAATGTATGGATGGAAAAAGTAGCTTAATAACATATTTTAACACAATGGTCTAAATGTAATACTTTCATGTTACAAGTGATTTAGTGCATGATTTCAGGAATTTTAATGCATTAAAAATTATTTCAAAAATTCATAAAAGAATAACTAAGAAAGATCCAAGCCTGGTACTCACACAAGGGAATCTACTTATGGTCTAGTACATAATGCAAGGGAACAGAGAAATCCCTTCAATAGGCAATGAGAAAATTGTGATAAATTGTTGAAATTTTCTTACTTTGGGTGTTGGTACTAATGGCTCTGGCGAACAGACACACGCACAGATCTGCATGGATTTTACAATTTATAATCCTCAATAGATAGGCTATCTTTTAAAAATAACAGCATGGCTCTGGGCCTTGTACGTTTGGAGAAGTTGTACATGCATATGCGGATGCCACAGAGTGATGCCATAATGTCAGCTGACAAGTCAGATGACATAAAAATCAATCAAACTTTTAACACTACTGTGCCCCAGTCTATATAAAATACCATTGAATTGTTTACATTTTTACACAGTAAAAACACTGATAACATACCTTAAACTAAATTCAATAACATGTTGCCATGGCTACAGTTGTTGCCAGATATTTTGCCCAAAACCTAATCACCTCTAGTACATCTTGAGATATACACATCCTGAAAATTTGGTTAAAATCTGTTTGTCAGTTTTCTGTGTTGTGGATGACAGAGGTGACAGACGGATGAATGGAATGTCCTTATACACCCTGCCATTCAACCCCTTTGATAACATAATGTAACTAAAAAAAGCACTTGAAACTCACAGACCTCTGTCAAGTAGCTTATTTCCACCCCTATTTTTTCCCCTCTTCTGGATCATCTTTCAGTAAATTTCCAAAATAACGCCCAGGTTCAAATTAACGCCTGGTTCAAATTAACGCCTAGCGCCTGCTACTGTTTTTGTATTTCAAAAGAACGCCCGGTTCAATTTAACACCTGGCCTGATCCCATTTGAAAATAATTAACACCCGGGCCATATTTTGAAAAAATACAGTATTCAGAATTTTACTAGGATCCAGATTAAACTTAGGTATATTACAGACACTATTGATGGAGTGTCCTGTATTTATACCAACTAATCCGCTGATTAATTATAGACTAAGGTACATATACAAATACTGAAAATGGCTCTATCTCACTATGACAAAAGAGCATCGGTGGATCCACAGGGTGATCCAAATCACCATCAAAATCAAATCATCTGTTCCTTGTGGCAAGGTTCAGGTCAATTACACAAAGTAATTTAGTAATTAATTACAATTGTTTACGTAATTGTAGTTGCCATTGTCAACAGTTCTCAAAAGTTTCATCAAAATCCGTCAATAACTTTTTTTGACTTATTTTGCAAACCAAATGTCCTGCCAAACACGTGTCCTCCTTGCCGAAAGTAACAAAATTCCACTTACATGGAGCTTTGGTTGAAGGACTTGTAGCACGGACTGGTACTGTACTGCCCTCAACAGATGGCTCCTTCTTCTCTTTGGTTGGAATCTAAAAATATTTGAAAACTTATTCTATTAAACTATCACTAATGTTAGGAGATATTCCCACTTTTAAGTCATGATCAATCACCCAATTTGTAAACCAATCAGGAACAAGGCCAAAACGGGTTCAGTCTACTAGGCGCAATCCGCAAAGCCATCAGAGACATGAGTAGTACACTGCAGCAGTCACCCATCCAAGTACTAACGTAGCCCATTGCCGCTTAACTTCAGTAAACAGACAGAAACTCATCACAGTCTGCCACAATTCATGAAAGTCTGGAGACAAAACAAAAGTGATTCCTAGTAGTGGCAGAACGATTGTCTACATACATCAAATGGTCGGTCGAAATTCACTGTAGTAGTGATGGTCAATCTGGAAGTAGTGTCCATCGATTCATTATTATCACTGAAAATTTTGTAATATTTAATTACATTTCTTTATGTATCTAAATATCCACATGTTTTTTTAAAAAATATTTTGGGCATTTTCCTCAATAAATCGACAGATTTGTCATATATTTTGGGTTTGTTTATATCTACCACCATATTTACAGGAAGTGAGTGTTTTTGGTAGATTCTAAATGTCGGAACACTGTTATTCCTACCACATCTACATACACTTCATCCCGGAATGTGTTTCATGATATAACTAACAATGGAATAGATTATGGCTCGATCATCACTCGGAAAAATGGATGATTAATCGACCACGCAACTTGGAGGGGATTCCCATCACTAATTCCTGGAAGTGCGAGCCTCACTAGAGCTTGCACTTAATAAAGGCTGGATTCTTCTCCTTGTTTTGCTGAGTCAGTCATTAATCCACAAGAAAGAATCCGGTTGGTTGCTACTACTGTTCTATTAATCTTTTCTGCTACATATTAATAAATTGTCAGAACTTTCATAAATCACTGCTTCAAAGTTTTCTAAAAGCATCCATAGCTATAAAATACAGAACTATGTTCAGGCAATTTTTGAAAATCCCTGGGAAATAATTATGATATTGTAAGCTCCAATATAACCCTGGCCGTAAAACACCAACTATGATAATATTATAAAACTAGAATATTTTTAATAATTTATTCTTAACTTGTTATGTGATGTTCATACTTTATCATTATTTCTCTTTTTTTTAATAATTTAAATCCTAAACAACAATTCATTCAATGTTGATAGCAGTTTTATGCACACAAAGTCTGTTAAATAATGTAAACAGATGCCACTACTGTCCGCAAATTGGAAGCAAGGTTATCGTCATTCAGATTGCTCATCAAGTTTTATTCCACCTTTAAAGTGTCTTAATCTCTGGTGATATAACCAAGTACCAGTTGTACAACTTCTTAATTAGGTGGCCTGTCAGTCGTTTATGCCTCTTTCACAGGCGGTACGTCCCGCATTTAAAGTTTTACTCGGCAGTAGAACCACCCCATTTTGTCCAAGTTGTACACACTACAAGTGGACAGCCACTGACTGGACATGGTTTTTTAACCATCAATAACAGTAGGGGATGACAGTACTACAAACGTTGGTCACCGAGAAGCAACCTCCGTTAACTGCAAGTCACCTTCGGTAGCCGTTGGAAGAACACATGGCGAAACGACCAATACTTCCACTCACCTTATGTCGCCTTGTTACACAGAAGGCAACCGAAACACAACTTTATGTACACCATGCACCACACCTTCGGTTGGTGTAGTAAGAAATTCGTATGCATATGCGCGAAATTGTCTGCGAAACTTCTGAGGGATGCGCAAGGTAATGGATGGTTCGCCACTGAATTGCAAGATCGCAAACAGACATAAGGCAGTGATCCAAGGACAGGGACGTTTCACCAAACACGGGTTACCGTGGGTGATACCACCTGTAGTGTGAAAGGGGTGTAAGTACTTACAGTTCTGTGGTCCACAAAACAATGTACACTTCTAGGTCTCTTTTGCACCGACTACAATGTCCACATATATAACCACCGGTAGTGTTTGGGGGACCAGATTATGCCCATTATGAGATACATCTCTTGTAGCCAGGACAGCTAAGCAATGTTTAACCAATGGGTAGATTGGCAGGCCACCAATGTAAAATCATTCCGATTCCAGGGACTCCGCATTTTAGTACACCTCGATCAAACATGGGTGTCTACTCTCAACCAAATTGCAATAAAAGTTTCAAATGCACAAAAATATGGTATAAAAGTGTGCAATTTCTTTACAGTTGTGATTTGTTTCCAATATTTTAAGTTTTCCTTCCATTATATGTGTTGGCAAGTGAGATGGAGGTTACAAAGTGCTGTGGCTTATTCATCAAAACATGGCAGTTCTGATCAATGAAATCCCAAGAACATAAAATAGCATATGATACGCAAGATCAAAGGTCAAATCCAGGTCACACCATGACATTGCACACATATAACCCTTGACCAATATCCTTACCAAATATCAACTTCCTACACCTTATGGTTTCCAAAATATAGCCCAGACAAGGCATTATAGGTCAAGGTCACTATGGCAAGGTCAAATCAAGGTCACACCATGACGATGCACACCTACACCCCCTAACCAATGTCCCTACCAAGTATCAACTTCCTACACCTTATGGTTTCCGAGATATAGCCCGGACAAGATTATATAGGTCAAGGTCACTATAGCAAGGTCAAATCAATGTGAGATCATGATGTTGCACACCTACACCGCCTAACCAATGTCCCTACTACGTATTAACTTCCTACACCTTATGGTTGCCGAGATATAGCCCAGACAAGATTTTATAGGTCAAGGTCACTATGGAAAGGTCAAAGGTCAAATCAAGGTCACACCATGACGATGCACTCCTACACCCCCTAACCAATGTCCCTACCAAGTATCAACTTCCTAAACCTTACGGTTTCTGAGGTATAGCCGGGACAAGATTTTCAAACTCAAGGTCACTATGGTAAGGTCAAAGGTCAAATCAAGGTCACACCATGATGCTGCACACCTACACCCCCTAACCAATGTCCCTACCAAGTATCAACTTCCTACACCTTACAGTTTCTGAGATACAGGCAAACTTCTTCCCGACGCCCGCCCACCAAACCGCCCGCCGATGGGTGACAACAATGGGTGAAAACAATACCCCAACAGCCCTTAAGGGCTGTGGGGTAAAAAGCCCCAAATATATAAAAAATATGGGATAAAAATGTGTAACTTCTTTAGATTTGGTGTTTGTTTCCAATTTGTTTCCAGGCGTTAATAAAATTTCACCACGGTATGTCAGTGAAATGCTCTTGCTACTGAGACACCAGGCCTACTGGCCCTTTCCTACCAACACTTCCACAGAAAGTGGAGGAGGAGCTAAATATGTGAAGGATGATTTTATAATTTCATTTAAACTTGCAAAATTTACTTGTTTAGTTTTATTAGTTTCATTTTTATTAGTTTCATTTTCTGCTGTAACTACATCAATCTCAGTCACAGTGACTATGTTTGCTGGTAATACATTCTAACATGCTAGAACAAGAGTAATCTTCACTTGCCATAAAGATAAAATCAACAATATTTAATAGTTACTGGAACAAACCTGTCCTGGGCCGAGTGTGACTCCTATTGTACTTCCACTTCCTGTCACATCAGCATCCTGACCGTGAGAAATGACACTGACACTGCTAACAGCCAGTGGGGTGGTCCCAGATCCACTGCCACTCACAGATGTGACGGTGGTTGAAATGTGAGATTCTACAGTAAAATAAGAATAAAAATCAAACAAATACGGAAAGGGAAGGTAGATACATGAAAAATAGTGAAAAAATAGAGAAACCTGGGATGAACCAGTGGAACAATAAGGAAACCTGTGGGTAGCTCAGGGAAGAATAGGGAAACCTGGGGTTAACCTGTGGAACAATAGGGAAATCTTGGGTTAATCCAGGGAAGAACAGGAAAACCTGGGGTTAACCAGTGCAGGAATAAGGGAAACTTTGGTTCAGAAAACTACAATTTTCTCTCTTGCCAGTTTCAGAAAAAAGCTCATCTCTCAATAAGGATTTCTCCCATAGCATCTCTACTCATCTCTGTAGCTATTGACCATGAGTTGTCGACTGAATAATGACTATAGAGCTGACTACTGATGTGGATCCTTTGAGTTTGCCTTGGCAGAGATTAAGTTCTATCAAAGTATAAAATAGAATAGAATAGGGATAACTGTGTTACTGTCATTATAGTAGCATATACACAGGAGATTAACATAATGTTTTAAAGCAGGGAGAGCTATGCAAAAGCTAACTGTAGCCAATTTAAAACTAGAGGAATGCTTTTGCTAACAAAAGCGAAGCATCCCTGAAAGTTTAAAATGCTTTGTGGTTTTAATAAGCATGCTGTAAAGCTAAGAATGCACAAAGCTGTACCGTATGCTTTCCCAATACCTCTTAATACATTCTGAAGCTATAAATGCAACAATAAAGGAGATATACGGCATAAACTCCAAAGCAGCTATTTATGACCCCAGTTTGGCCCATAACGGGGGGTCGGGGGATAAAACTGACTGGCTATTTAGACTCTCCACATATGCTTTCCCAATACCTCTTAATACATTCTGAAGGTATAAAAGCAACAATAAAGGAGATATAAGGCAAAACTCCAAAGCAATTATTTTATGACCCCAGTTTGACCCATAAGGGGGGGTCGGGGGGTAAAACTGACCGGCCATTTAGACTCTCCACATATGCTTTCCCAATACCTCTTAATACATTCTGAAGATATAAAAGCAACAATAAAGGAGATATAAGGCAAAAACTCAAATCAGCTATTTTATGACCCCAGTTTGAACCATAAGGGAGGGCCAGGGGTAAAACTGACCAGCTATTTAGACTCTCCACATCTGCTTTCCCAATACCTCTTAATACATTCTGAAGGTATAAAAGCAACAATAAAGGAGATATAAGGCAAAACCCCAAAGCAACTATTTTATGACCCCAGTTTGACCCATAAGGGGGGGTTGGGGGATAAAACTGACTGGCTATTTAGATTCTCCACATATGCTTTCCCAATACCTCTTAATACATTCTGAAGCTATAAAAGCAACGATAAAGGAGATATAAGGCAAAAACTCCAAAGCAGCTATTTATGACCCCAGTTTGGCCCATAGGGGGGGGGGGGGGGGGGGTCGGGGGTAAAACTGACCAGCTATTTAGACTCTCCACATATGCTTTCCCAATACCTCTTAATACATTCTGAAGCTATAAAAGCAACAATAAAGGAGATATAAGGCAAAAACTCAAAATCAGCTATTTTATAACCCCAGTTTGACCCATAAGGGGGGCCGTGGGGTAAAACTGACCGGCTATTTAGACTCTCCACATATTATTTATATAATAGTAGGGATGGGTCTGTATGCGTGGTGTCTCTGTATTGAGAGCATTTTACTGAAATAACACGATGGGATTTTACAACCACCACTTTGTGTATTAACACATATAACTGAAGGAAAACTTGAAATAAAACAAGAAATTGCCCAAGTTTATCCCATATTTTTGCGCATTTGAGCCTTTCATAGCATTTTGTGGTAATATGTAACTACCTTTATGACTTTTATCTTGTCAAAACACATCATGGATGGAAATCTTCAAATATTGAAAACAAACCAATGATCTCACGAAATTACACATTTTTATCCCATAAATTACGTATCTTTTGACTTTTGTTGCGATTTTTTTTGAGAGGAAACATCAATGTTTTGGTTTCATGAGTTTCATTTCCTGTTTTAATTAGGGTGTACTAAAATACAGAGTCCCAGAATCAGAACAGCTTTTCATTGGCAATCTATCAATCTACACACTTTCGATACCAACTCATCCCTTCATAAGAGTCAGAGAGCTGCTGAGTTGGATCTCAGTCAGAGTTGCCAAATATCTGAGTATAGACTTATAACAAAACTGGGTACCCACCAGAAAACAGTTAACCTAATTTACCTTTTAGACTGCTTTGCTATTAGTAATTTAATACCCAACAAAGGTTTAACATTGCCACAAAACTCTGCACTCGGCTGACCTGTGAGTAACTCGCAGTAGTTAGTGAGTGGGTTTCTGGTGAAGCCGGTGCTACACACACACTGTCCCTGTCTGGAGCGACTGTTCACTGCCTCACACGTCTCGTGTTCCTTGCAATCAGACAGTACTCCCATCTCACAACTCAGGTCTCCTGCACGTGTGCCAGAGACACCCGCCTTTCCAGTGGCTGCAACCGAAAAGAAATAATGGATTGCAGTATTACATTACCAGAAGAAAATATGTGTAGTAATATTTAAAATTTAATTTTTTTTTCAACAATGTTTTTTGTTTTAAATTAAAGACTGTGTTTAATTTACAGCAAAAAAATTTTAAAAAAACTTTTAAAATCAATTAAAAGTAATTTGTGATAAATAGTCCAGGTACAATGCAATTTTAATTGAAATTTGGACTTTTATTGCATGTAAAATCCTGCCATGTAAATTAAAAAAAATATATGATTGCTGTCTTGCTGGTAATTCTGTACATGTCTTGTGAATACAAGATAGCAAACACTTTTAAAATATAATACTTCTTTCACAAAAATAATGGGGCAGACCAAAGCACATAGATACAGAAGTATACACAAGATGCCTCTAGGTAGCAAATGATAAGGTTGGCAGGTTAAGTCTTTAGGTAGTTTTTCTTAATTCCCCAGTGAAATAAACAGGGTAGCTGCTTTAATACATACTGGTTCCCATGCTGGATTCACACCAGCCTGTGGCCTGGTTCTCGGTATATCCCTGCACGCACTCACACAGACCATTCCTGGAACGTGTGCTTACTGGAATGCACTCCTCATGAGTGAGGCAGCCCTCAGCAACCCCCACCTCACACGACTTGGAGACAGGGCGAGCAACTACAAGAAGATTTCAGACAGATCAAGGCTTTCAAACTGTCAATGCACACCTGCATGGGCCGACCGTTTCACAGACTGACCATTCAATAGACTGACTGTTTAATAGAATGACTTGCACAAGATGTGAATACACAGAAATAGATTGTAGTTGCAATTAATGTGATTATTTAAAATAGTGATTATTAACTGCAGTAACTATTATCACAGTGACTGTGATTATTTATACAGTGACTAGTTAGTACAGTGACTATTTACTTGAGTGACAATACTGCGACTATTTTGTACAGTGATTATTTACTATAGGTACTATAGATAGTAAAGTGACTACTGACAAGTGACTGCAAAGTATTTACTACAGTCACTATTTCATACATTTCCTATGACAATGAGACTATTTACTTCAGTAATTACTTGCTAACTATTGAAATGTGAAAACACTGACTTACCCACACAACTGGTTGTGATCTCACTGTATACATAACCCTCCTCACACACACACATGTAGCCCAGTGTGCTCTCCTGTAGCTGTAAGTCACACACCTCATGCTCCAGGCAGCCTGACACATAGACACTTGACAGGTCAAACTTTCAAGGTTTTACAATGGTTAACTGTTACCATTAATGAGCTTTGCTATCATGACAAACAACAGAATGATAATAATTTTCAAAAGCAGTTGGTTCTGTTTTCAGGAGTCTAAATAGATTTTTTGTCGTTCCTGAAAATCAAAAACTGTTTTACAGGGCCTTCAGATGAATAAAATTCAGTATTTCCTTTGTGCATTACTGGTTTTCACTTGTAGGATCCTAGACCTAAGCATACATGAATCATAAACTGAAATGAAAAATAAATTTTAAAAACTCCAATTTTACTCCATACAAAGTTAAAATATGAGATACTTAAGAGATACAAGGATCGAGGACGGTTATTTTAACATCAACGCCCATTCCAGTTTTTCAGCTCCAGTCACACCCTTCCAATAAAGGGAGTTTTCAACAACCAAACTCCTTGTTTACAATTAAAATAAATAGTAATAAACTTCAAACAACTGACCTTTATTTTGAGTGGGGTCACACTGGTTGTTGAGTTCTATGCTATCCAGTAGCGATTCGGTGTTTTGTTTCGTTGTCGCTTCTATTGCAGTTTGTTGTAACAGATTTGTCTCCTCTATAATTGAGATTAACATTGATTTTGCATCCAACTAGACCTAGCGCATCGGACAACCGATGCAAATTTGCATCCACCGGAAAGACAACTCACCAAAGCAAGTGAACCATCGTTTGACCTATAAAGAGGGGCCCCAAGGTCAAATCTGACCACATCAGAAGATTCCAAGTCCATGATTTCGTTTAGGTAGGTTTCAAATGACAAACCTCTAGGACCAATAATAAGATATAGATATGAGATATAGTCACTTTTAAAGTCTGCTACATGGGGTACTTTGGCACTCCTTGGATGACCTTGAATGAAGAGCTTCAAGATCAAATCTCTGCAAGGTTGTAGAGGACATACATATCTGTTGTACATATCACCTATGAAGAGATTCAACCCTCTACCTTTGACAAGTAGCCAGTAGCAAATGGCAGACAATTTTCAGAGAAAAGCCTGCGGCAGTCATCTTGTTTCTCAGAATGAGACTAATATCAGTCCTAGAGAAGCCTACTTCCCAATGAAGATATCCTGCAGATTTGGTGAAGCTAGCTGGTGTAGTTTTCCGCTGAGAGCGGCTACGTTGGAAATCTCTCTAGGCGTGGTGGCGGCAGCATAGCAAATGCTAAACCAAAGTATCCATCTGATGCATCCGGTGGATACAATTATTCAATTCACAGTAATAACACACATGTTACATCAACACACACAAACATATATATTACACCCAATCCACCAAATTGGCCATTTTGTTAAATAAGCAACTGACTTACCCACTTCATGAAATGAGTAACTGATTTAAAAATTTCATGAAATATCCAATTTGCCCAGCATTCGCTCACCCATTGTGTGAAAAAGGCATAAACTGAGTTGCCCACTTCATACATTGAAGTATTTTTTACCTTTTTGTTAGCATTAACACAAATTCACACTTTACTTTCATATTTTTAATACAAAACTACACATTTTACTACAGGAACTGACAGCCATAGTGCTAGAACAGCAATAAAACAGAAAATATGTGACAAAATTTGACATTTACTAATTCAGACAAAAACATATCCTTCATATGACTTAAACATCAAGTAGGCATTAAAACATACATTTATTGTTCTAAACAATACTGAAATAGTACCCTTAGCATATGATTAACAAGCCATATTACATTGTCTTGTTGTTAACCTACATTATTACAGGATTTATGATTGTGTCAGGTATCATAACCACAACCCACATAAGGCCACATTGACTACTCAGTGATTTATCTGCTAGAGGTGACAAAACTTACTTTTGTATTAGTTTAATTTGTACAAATACATTACAAGTATGATGAAAGAACAGGCTAATCCATTGTAGCCACAGAACCTAATTGCAAATCAAATTTCAGAACACTGGTTTGCTGAAGGCATAAGAATATATGTGTTCTTAATCTTTTTCCTGTCTCTGTGATTTAGGTTTAACCCTTAACATTCACCTAGTCAGTTCTAGCACTCACCCACAGTGCGTAGACTTAACATGTAGGTGTCCTTGAACTTTGGCTCGTCTCTGTCTTCCGGCAGACAGGCAGTGGGGTGTGAGGTGTTACAGGTGATGAGGAAACACCGCTCCTTATGCAGAAATACAGAGTTACAGTCTGTGCGTTTACAGCAACTCAGGGAGCAGGATGCCAAATCAGTGGCAGCAGGGTCTTCTAGGTATTTCCCTGAGGGTGTAGATATATATACAGTACAGGTAAGGCGACTGGTTTAAGGGTTCGATATATGGGTTTCTACAAGCTCGCAAACTTTGATCTACTTTGATAATCAGACCAATATTTTCAGCATCACTTAGAAATTTATTATAAAATCTTGTCACTATGTTGAAAATGTGGCAAAAACACAATATCCACAGATATTTTGGGAAAATTTAATGATATGTTTTCATATGGGCAAAAATAGTATCCTTTGCTATCGGACCTACATGTGTAAGGGTAGGGATTGAAATACAATTTCACATGTTGGTATCTTGTAAATGTTTTGTCCACATTTCAGCAGCTTAAACAGAACTTTGTTTTGGGAGCAGTAAACAAGCAAACTATCAAACTTCTATAAACACTGTTGCAGCAGATGTAACTATACTATTATACTGGTGGTCAGAGTATGGTCAAAAACGTTTTCTGGAGCTTTAAAATAAGCCAAATTTGTATTTCAAGTTTTCATGAAGGAATTTTAAATGTTTACATTGTCACATTTATACAAAGATAGGTGAATTAGTTACCAATGAAATTTCAACCACATTTTTGTAGTATACAGTACCATTCATGAATGTCAAGCTTGTCTCAAATTTTAGGTTTCAGCTGAAATATCTGTCCTATTAACACAACCATTTCTGATAGCTTTGATGGTAAGCATTTTACAGTAGTAAAAAATACCTTACCCTGATTGACGTAACAAAGCCAAGTTGTTGTTCAATGTTAATCTTGACATTGCATTTCAATTCCTACCCTTGAACATGTAGGTACAACAGCAAATTAGACTTGCAGTTGATAAATCAAAGAAAACAAGCATTCTGACGCATGTATTTATCTCCCGCCGTATAAATTAGATGTACTAAAGATAGTGGAATATAAATTTTCTTGTGAGATGGAGGCACATGTAGAAGTGACAACAAGTTTAATGTTTGATTGCAATACTTTTAAAGACAAAAGGAATATACTCATTTTAGTAGCTATTACTCTGCCATCCAAAGAGCTACAGTTCTGCAACTTTATTATGCAGTAGATCAACTCAAAGTAGGTAAGGACGTATTAGAAGAAATTGCCTATCTGTAATACTTTTAGAGATAAAAGACATTTACTCATTTTAGTGGCTATTACTCAGCTATCCAAAGAGCTACAGTTCTGCAACCTCACTATGTTGTAGATCACACAAAAGTAGGTGAATGACTTATTTAGAAGAAATTGCCTACCTGTAATACTTTTAGAGATAAAAGACATTTACTCATTTTAGTAGCTATTACTCAGCTATCCAAAGTGCTACAGTTCTGCAACTTCACTATGTGGTAGATCACCCAAAAGTACGTGAATGACTTATTTAGAAGAAATTGCCTACCTGTAATACTTTTAGAGATAAAAGACATTTACTCATTTTAGTAGCTATTACTCAGCTATCCAAAGAGCTACAGTTCTGCAACTTCACTATGTGGTAGATCACCCAAAAGCAGGTGAATGACTTATTTAGAAGAAATTGCCTATCTGTAATACTTTTAGAGATAAAAGACATTTACTCATTTTAGTAGCTATTACTCAGCTATCCAAAGAGCTACAGTTCTGCAACTTCGCTATGTGGTAGATCACCCAAAAGTACGTGAATGACTTATTTAGAAGAAATTGCCTACCTGTAATATTTTTAGAGATAAAAGACATTTACTCATTTTAGTAGCTATTACTCAGCTATCCAAAGAGCTACAGTTCTGCAACTTCACTATGTGGTAGATCACCCAAAAGTAGGTGAATGACTTATTTAGAAGAAATTGCCTACCTGTAATATTTTTAGAGATAAAAGACATTTACTCATTTTAGTAGCTATTACTCAGTTATCCAAAGCGCTACAGTTCTGCAACTTCACTATGTGGTAGATCACCCAAAAGTAGGTGAATGACTTATTTAGAAGAAATTGCCTACCTGTAACACTTTTAGAGATAAAAGACATTTACCCATTTTAGTAGCTATTACTCAGCTATCCAAAGAGCTACAGTTCTGCAACTTCACTATGTGGTAGATCACCCAAAAGTAGGTGAATGACTTATTAAGAAGAAATTGCCTATGTGTAATATTTTTAGAGATAAAAGACATTTACTCATTTTGGTAGCTATTACTCAGTTATCCAAAGAGCTACAGTTCTGCAACTTCACTATGTGGTAGATCACCCAAAAGTAGGTGAATGACTTATTTAGAAGAAATTGCCTACCTGTAACACTTTTAGAGATAAAAGACATTTACCCATTTTAGTAGCTATTACTCAGCTATCCAAAGAGCTACAGTTCTGCAACTTCACTATGTGGTAGATCACCCAAAAGTAGGTGAATGACTTATTAAGAAGAAATTGCCTATGTGTAATATTTTTAGAGATAAAAGACATTTACTCATTTTGGTAGCTATTACTCAGCTATTCAAAGAGCTACAGTTCTGCAACTTCACTATGTGGTAGATCACCCAAAAGTAGGTGAATGACTTATTTAGAAGAAATTGCCTACCTGTAATATTTTTAGAGATAAAAGACATTTACTCATTTTAGTAGCTATTACTCAGCTATCCAAAGAGCTACAGTTCTGCAACTTCACTATGTGGTAGATCACACAAAAGTAGGTGAATGACTTATTTAGAAGAAATTTCCTACCTATAATACTTTTAGAGATAAAAGACATTTACTCATTTTAATAGCTCTTGCTCAGCTATCTACTCACTTAGCTATTGACCTACATCTGCAAAAGCAACAAAAATATAAAGGACACAGGAAAGTAAGCTTTTGAAAAACTAGATGAATAACAAATGAAAAGATTTGCCTAACTTTAGTACTTGTGAAGGTATTTGATATTTATTTCCATCATAATTTTGCTACAAATAAGAAAATAGCTATTGCTCACTTATGATATGCAATGGAACCCCAAACGATATGCCATCTTATAGTTAAGGGAAAAGTAGCTGAACAAATTACTTTAGGAAAATACTGTAACTGCAGTACTTTTTGAGTTACAATGGATTTACTCAACAGTCACAATTTCAAAGTAGCTATTACTCAGCTGTGCAGTGTGCAACAAGTTTGCAACTTCACTATCTGATAGCTCATCAAAAACTAGATGAATAACATATTTGAAAATATTTCCCTAACTTGAATACTTTTGAAGATATTTGAAATTTACTTATGTTGTTATTTTGCTACAAATAAGAAAATAGCTATTACTCACTTATGGCATGCACCAGAACCCCAAACTATATGCCATCTTATAGTTAAGGAAAAAGTATCTGAATAACATATTTTAGGAAAATACTCTAACTGCAATAGTTTTGGAGTTACAATGGATTTACTCAACAGTCACAATTTCAAAGTAGCTACTTCTCAGCTATCCAATGTGCAACAGGTCTGAAACTTTACTATGCGATAGCTTATCAAAAACTAGATGAATAACATATTTGAAAAGAATTCCCTAACTTTAATACTTTTGAAGATATTTGACATTTACTCATGTCATTATTTTGCTACAAATAAGAAAATAGCTATTACTCACTTATGGCATACAATGGGACACCAAACTATGTACCATCTTATAGCTAAGGACAAAGTAGCTGAACAACATATTTGAAGAAAAAGTTGTAACTGCAATAGTTTTTGAGTTATGAGCCCTTTACTCCAAGTAGCTAAGATTGCTATTACTCACTCATCTTTAGGCCTAAGTCCATAAAACCAAAAAAACATTTCAAGGGCGTGAAAATTCATTGGGACAATTAATTTACAAAAAAAATCTGTAGCTGTAGTAGTTTTGGAGAAATCTGCGTGACTAACTAATGCATGCACGCACACACGCACGCACGGTGCACGCACACACAGGCATCATTTCATAATCTCCCTCCCGGGCTAAAGCCCGGCAGGAGATAATAAATTTGTAGCGGATAGTAACCATGAAATATTACCTGCAAAAACTCCACCCATGGGTGTAGCACTCTGATGAAGTTTTTCTTCAATGTTTGATTGATCAACCTCCTCACACAGGTCACCACGCACTGTTAATAGAATTAAATACAAAAGCTATGACAACACAATTTAAATTTACAACGTATAGTTTAAGCACCTCCCTCCACCCTTGTAGGATGATATAAGGCATAAGCTTCCCTCCCACTTTCATAGGCCATGGATTGGTCATCAAAGAATTAGCTTCTTCACACATTAAAACCTGTAATTTTAACAACTTGTTGAAACACATACAATACATAACTGACCCTCTCATATTATATAAACAAGAGGAGAGTGCCCGTGAACGGGCACTGTGTCAGCTGACTGAGTGTTTTTGATTTGTGAAGGTGATTAGAGGACAGAATAATTATCAGGAAAAGGGCTGTACAGAAATACAGTAAATGGTAACTGAACAGCAAGTTCGAAAGAAATTCCGAAGCTGACAGAAGAAAAGGATAAAAAAGTTGTGCCCTGTAAATGGTATTATGAAGGAAAATAACAAGGTAATTGTTTAAGTGTAAAAAATAGGTTAAAACATATTTAAAGAAATACTACAAATGCAATATCCTCGTTCGACCTTGAAGAAGGGGTCCAAGGTCAAATCTAACCACACAAATACATTCCCAGCCCATGATTTCCTATGGTTTACCATTCCAAACCTCTAGGACCAATTATAAATGAGTTATAAGCACTTTTAAGCTTGGCTGTCCTCATTTGACCTTGAAGGAGGGGTCCAAAGGTCAAATCTGACCATACCAAAAGATTCCGAGCCAATGATTTCCTATGGGATGGTTTACCATCCCAAATCTCTGTCACCAATAATAAGCGAGTTGTAGGATACTTTCAATTTTCGCTATCCTCATTTGACCTTGAAGGAGGGTTCCAAGGTCAAATCGGACCATATCAACAGATTCACAGCCCATGATTTCCTGTCTGTTTACCATCCCAAACCTCTGGGACCAATAATAAGCGAGTTATAAGCACTTTTAAGTTTGGCTATCCTTGTTTGACCTTGAAGGAGGGGTCATTGAAGGTCAAATCTGACCACACCAAAAGATTCCCACCCCATGATTTCCTACAGGTTGGTTTATCATCCCAAACCTCTAGGATCAATAATAAGGGAGATATAAGCACTTTTCATGACTGACAAAAAACACCTGTGGCGGCCATCTTGTTTCTCAAAATGAGGCCAAAAATATTCCCAGACAACATTTTATGGTTATTAATATATACTGCAAACTTAAGAAAGCTAGCTATAATATTTTTTTTCATCAGAGCAGTAATGGTGAAATCTCTCTCTACACACTGCGGCTATCCAGTGGATACAATGATTTACTCAACAGTGAGAACCTGAACGTAGCTATTGCTCAGCTATGCCATGACATAGAGGTCTGCAATTTCACTATGTTATAGCTGACCAAAAATTCTGTGAATAACATATTTAACAAATTACTCTAAATGTAATAGTTTTCAAGTTACAACTGATTTACTCAACAGTGAGAACCTCAAAGGAACTATTACTCAGCTATGCAATGACCTACATGTCTGAAATTTTACTATGTTATAGCTAACCCAAAAGTAGGTGAACAACATATTTAAGCAAACTACTGTAAATGCAATAGTTTTCAAGCTACAACTGATTTACTCAATAGTGAGAACCTGAAAATAGCTATTGCTCCGCTATGCCATGAGCTATAGGTCTGTAATTTCACTAATGTATGTTATAGCTGACCCAAAAGTAGGTGAACAATATATTTTAACAAAATACTCCAAATGCAATATTTTTCAAGTTATAGCTGATTTACTCAACAGTCAGTACCTGAGAATAGCTATTGCTCGGTTGTGCCATGAGCTATAGGTCTATAATTTCACTATGTTATAGCTGACCCAAAAGTAGCTGAATAACATATTTGCACAAATTTCTGTAAATGCAATAGTTTTCCAATTATAACTGATTTACTCAACAGTGAGAACTTCAAAGTAGCTATTACTCAGCTATGAAATGAGCCACAGGTCTGAAACTTCACTGTGTTATAGCTGACCCCAAAATAGGTGAATAACATATTGAAACAAAATACTCTAAATGCAATAGTTTTCAAGTTACAAGTGATTTACTCAACAGTGATAACCTAAAAGTAGCTATTACTCAGCTATGCCATGAGCTACAGGTCTGAAATTTTACTATGTTATAGCTGGCCCAAAAGTAGCCGAATAACATATTTATACGAAATTCTCTAAATGCAATAGTTTTTAAGTTACAAGTGATTTTACTCATGATGGAAGTTACTGAAAAGCCCAAAAGTAGCTATTACTCACTTAGCTATTGAGACAGACACCCAACTTACTCACCATATTGTAGCTATGAAAAAAGTAGCTGAATAACATATTTTAACAAAATGCTCTAAATGCAACACTTTTCAAGTTATAAGTGATTTACTCAACAGTGATAACCTAAAAGTAGCTATTACTCAGCTATGCCATGAGCTACAGGTCTGAAATTTTACTATGTTATAGCTGACCCAAAAGTAGCTGAATAACATATTTATACGAAATTCTCTAAATGCAATAGTTTTCAAGTTATAAGCGATTTACTCAACAGTGATAACCTAAAAGTAGCTATTACTCAGCTATGCCATGAGCTACAGGTCTGAAATTTCACTATGTTATAGCTGGCCCAAAAGTAGCTGAATAACATATTTATACGAAATTCTCTAAATGCAATAGTTTTTAAGTTACAAGTGATTTTACTCATAATGGAAGTTACTGAAAAGCCCAAAAGTAGCTATTACTCACTTAGCTATTGAGACAGACACCCAACTTACTCACCATATTGTAGCTATGAAAAAAGTAGCTGAACAACATATTTTCACAAAATGCTGTAAATGCAACACTTTTGAAGTTATAAGTGATTTAGTGCATGATTTCATTAATTTTAATGCATTAAAAATTATTAAAAAAATTTATTTAAAAAAAAGTAAGACAGATCCAGGTCTCATACTCACACAAGAGAATCTACCTCTGGCCTAGTACATATATGCAAGATATGAGAGAAATCCCTGCAATAGTCACTGAGAAAATTGTGATAAAATGTTGAAATTTTCACACTTTTGGTGGGGGTACCCCCCTTGTAATGTCTCTAGCAAACAGACGAACAGACAGATTTGCATGCCTTGAACAATTTTTCATCCTCGATAGATAAGGTATCTTTTAAAAAAAACAGCACGTCTCTAGGCCTTGTAGTTTTGGAGAAGAAGTTGTTCACGCGGACGCCCACGCCGCAGAGTGATGACATAAAAATTATGTTGCTTCAAGCAACAAATCATATATTTTTACTTCCTCATCAGATCAAAATATATTTCATATCATAATTTAAAACATTTTTAGGAAATACTTAATAGATTGTCTTATGTGTTGAGGTGAAATGCCAGTAATAATAAATTTCACACTTCAAAAGACGACAGCAGTTTTTCTTTAAGATCCAAACAATACTAGCCTCTGTTGTCTATAACTAGATTGGAAATGTGAAAATCTCAATCAACAGTTAAAGTGGTGGAATATTGACTTTTCTCTGCTCCCATTAAATTTGTGTTCTATGAGCACAACCTCAAAACCCTGGCATCATTAATACATGGAAACATCTTTATTTACGTAAGATTAGATTAGTATCACATTCTCAAGAGTAATTTGTCAAAACCCCTGAAATGACTTTTCAGTGAGTATCATATTACAAGATAACTAAAAACACAAGAAACACTGAGAATCAATCTAAAAAAATCTAAAAACTTTCCTCATAGAGTTTTGTAGGTTTCATTACAATTTAGATGGGCATATTTCATATCGCCACTTGAGACACTCATAAATATCGGGGGTTTTAAAAGGATTGAAAAGTGGTTAAAATTCTATTTAAAATAGGAAGATTTTTCAGGGTAACAATATACACTCGGGGTGTAAAAAACAGGAGAGGGTATCCATTGCATTATAAGAAACCCGAATCCAGGTTCACCCGTCTTAGTTGTAATGAGTTGGAAGTACACTAGTTATAAATTGGTTGTAGCCATTTTTGAGTGACCACGAACCGTCACTAATATACACTTACCTGGACCAAAACAAACAAGACACAGGAATGCAGTAACAGGTAGGATCATCTTGACAAACATGACAATTAATATTGTGATTGTCATGTCATCTCCACCTCAGACAATAAATTGATATATCTACAATGCACAGGGCAGAAACAATTATGAAAATAAAAACACCAACTCTTGTCTGAAAGTGGTGTACCTTAAGAAATTATAAATATTATCAGACTCTCTTTTTTGTAAACTGGGAATACCAGTGCATGCCTATTTTCTAGACATATATAGAAGTACTTGTACTCAGGCCTGGAGCAAATACTTTCAAAAATACTTTGCATTTCCATGAATAGGAATATGAAAACGAATACAATAATTTCAAAAGTATTTGAACATAAACTATCAGTAAAATTAGTCATGCTTTATTTTACCAGTGACAGTTGGCAGAATAGCCAATGTTACATTAAATAATCAGGGAGTTGTGGTAACGAGACAAGGGCAGCAAAACAACATACTGAGAGGACACTTCATATGTAACAACTAACAAACATAAATAAGGTGTGTGTTCATTGGTAATTGGCACATGTCTACTGGTCCGAAGCCAGTACAAATTATATTTTCTGTGCCAAGTTACACTTTGGTGGGGTGTAGTGTGTTGATATAGATAGCAAGTAAAATAAAATCGCTTCATAACGTACAAAAAAGTGTCAAGTTATAATGCATTCTAACATAACACATTTGTGTCCGCAATTCTGATTGGTCAATTGCCATTGTAAAACTTAGCATAACCTCACAGCCAGTTTTTCATATGTGGGCGATAGTCCCACTTCACTTTTTAAAAGTCAAATTACAAGGAATATGCACTACAAATCTTCATAAAAACAGTAAGAAAACAAGGAATAAAAGTTAAATGCCATGTTATAATCACAATAACACATGACTAGCTAAGGGTAGACCGATTAATCTGTCTCTCAGCCAATATTTAAAAGATGGATGTATTGACAAGAGACAGATGGCATAAGTATGCAAAAAACATATACGTCCTGAAGGGCAACAAATGGCACACATCCTGACAATAAACATGTACTAGGCTACCCCTTGAGTATCAAGGATATGTCCCGCATTAAAAGAAATAAACTTTTTGCATAGTTAATGGATATATTTACCAAAATTTATTTCACTTGCAAAATTTCATAATTGTTTATACAAACAGGAAATGCAAAAAAGCGTCTATATTACTGCAAACACAGAAAATTGCGTTCCTGCATCTAAATGCTTTATACTGTTAATACATTTAAGTGGATATTTTAAAGTTTAAAGTGACAATAATTTTCAGATATTGAAGTTTTTTTGTGTGGTGAGGAACTCTGTCCCAAAATGCCATCCATCAGTTTTAAAAGTCATATTTTGGAACAGAAAACTCGGTCTATTTTATTTATTTATTTATTTGGGGTTTTACGTTGCTTTCAACACTGTACAGGTCATATCACGACGGGTAGTTGGAAGGGCAGAGGAAACCAGTACATAGAGTTCGTTAGGGTTCTGTACTGTAAACTGCCGACCAACAGCAAGCAACTACCAGCTTTCCCACTTGAGGCTGTGACCGGGATCGAACCCCGGCCTCAGAGGTGGGAGGCGAGAGTGCTACCACTCTGCCAGAAAACTCGGTCTAAGCTAAGGGCTATGCATATTTTTACAACTCATAGCTCATTAGAAACACCCAGGCTTCGCCTTCGTGTTACTAATATCGCTATTCGTTGTTAAACCCTGCATAGCCCCACGCTAGTCGTGTTATTTCTACTGCTCAGCCAGTGAAGTTCGTCACCCCAGTGAAGTTCGTCACCTGCATTTTATGACAATATTAAAGAGTTTTTACTGTCCAGCTATGGCGTATATGTATACCTTGGTGTTAAAAGAAGCTATTCCATTTATTTAAATGTGAATATTGCCTGTCCTTGAGCGTTTTTACGGCAGGTGACGAACTTCACTTGGGTGACGAAATTCACTGGCCAACCAGTACAGTATGCAATTGTCACGGCCGATTGTCACAGACTGAACCCCTCTTCCTGGAATCCAATTTGTTGTCGGAGACCTTTTTCAGTCATTACACTTTCTAAGCAAACGTTTAGCGAGCTGAAGAGTATGCAAAAATTAAATATTTAACCAATTTGGGAAAAAAGTATATCTGCCCGGGAATAAAATACAATTTACAATTAAATTTGCTGGATTTGACATTACATATCTGGAGTTCAGTGTGTATTTTGATGACGTCACCAGTTTGGGGGTATTCCTCTAGTGGGTACACTAAAACTGATTTATAAAAACGGAATTCTCTCCCGAAAGCTTATGCTAACTTGCTTCTTTGCATATTTGATACATTCTCATAAAATCGTTTCATTCCAGTTACTAATTTATATATTAATTCATTTATAACTGTTTCAAGGCAACGTGAAAATGACAAAACTTGGAGTACCTGCAAACCTTTTTACCCTACATGACGGTCTTCCTGTTATACATAGGATTCCTTTTTAATGTATTATTACTCCAACATACTAATTCATTGAGTTTAGCTACATTCTTTGTTGCCATTCTATATTGATTAATTGCCATTAAATTCGTAATCTGGGATAATTACAGTAACAACACATCCCTTAACCCTGGCTCAAACAGTGATAAATCTATTTTGATCACCTCCTCTGTGAGTTGGAAAAATCAAGATAAATTCAATTTTATTCAGAATGTTTTTCAAGCACAAATCCAATTTTCCTTCTTTTCTTTATACAGTGTCATATGCCATTATTATTCATTAAATGTAGAAATACATTATTTTTGTGTCAGATGAATAATCACAGTTTAAAAGGATGACAGCAAACTCCACAGAATATGATAGTGATGGGGTGAAGTAAATATACCCCATGTTTATGAGTGTGTTTTAGAGTAAACCTCAAAACTGGAAAAGTGCCGAGCAATAATCTCACCTCAAACTTTCAATTGCCTCACAGTATGATACACAGTTCATCACAACATACTTTATGATAGAATATGTCTCACAATAAAAAGTAAACTAAAAACAAAGTGAAATATGCCACAACTAAAATAAGAAGACATCCCATTAGTTATATTTTTTTCCAAAAATAGTCAACTATTTTACATTTGAAAATGGGACCATGGTGGTACAGTGATAACACACTCACCTCCGAGATCAGATTTTGAATCCCAGCCTGATCTCATGCTGAATGGGAAGCCAGTGCAGTTTTGTATTGTTTAGTTTGCACACAATGCGACATACAGTAATTTGAACTCTTTGAAATCTCCCAATATATGCCTTTTCGTGTGATAAAGCAGTGAAATACAGCAATCCAGGCAACTGCTTACCAAGGCATTTGTCAAATTCACAGTTGTTCATGGAATAAAATACTTGCTGACCATCTGGTCTTCCCAGAGATGGTAGTAACATATGCGACATAGATTAGCCCTGTGACTTTGCACTGAGTTGTAAGCATCCAGGATGGCACCAAGGTTTTTCACTGATTCAGCTGGTTCCATGGTTTTACTATGAAAACTAACTAGGAATGATTACTTTATGGAATTTCTGATTTGATCATCACCAATTAAAATAAATTCTGATTTGTCAGGATATAATTTAAGTTTGTTATTTCCCATCCAAGCCTGGATGGCCTCAAGGGAATATGCCAGATCAGTGCTACTAGGATTAAAATTCCTTGAGTCAAGTTCCAAGTAAATTTGTGTATCATCTGAATATAAATAATGGGTGACAATGAATTTAGATATGACTGTACTAAAAGGAGTTGTGTATAGGCTAAAACGGAGTAGACCTAAGGTATGACTCTACATACTTAAGCACAACCTGGTGTGACATAAAACACCAAATAAATAAGAACATTAGCAAATATAACTAGATCAAGGACGAATCTGTGGCCAGATGCAAGATGTATCCACCGTACAATGTCAAATAGCATGGTTTTGAAGATAAACAGCACTTTTAAGTTTGGCTATCCTCATTTGACCTTGAAGGAGGGGTCCTATGTCAAATCTGACCACATCAGAAGATTCCCAACCCATGAATTTCTGCAAGTAGGTTCAACATTGCAAAACTCTGGCACCAAGAATAAGTGAGTTATAAGCACTTTTAACTTGGCTATCCTCATTTGACCTTGAAGGAAGGGGCCAAAGATAAAATTCGACATCAGAAGATTCCCGGCCCGTGATTTCCTATACGTTGTTTAAACATTGCAAACCTCTAGGACTAATATTAAACGAGCTATAAGCACTTTAAATTTTGCTGTCTTTGTTTGACCTTGAAGGAAGGGCCAAATGTCAAATCTGACCACATTAAAAAGATTCCTAGTCCAAGATTTCCTTAGGCTGGTTTCACATGGAAAACTTCTAGGATCAATAATAAGCAAGTTATAAGTACTTGTAAATTTGGCTATACTCGATTGACCTTGACTGAGGGGCCAAAGGTCAAATCTGATATCAGAAGATTCCTAGCCCATGATTTCCTACTGGTTGCTTTTACATTGCAAACCTCTAGGACCAATAATAAGCGAGTTAGAAGCACTTTTAACTTCGACTATCCTAGTTTGACCCCAAAGGAGGGGCCCAAGGTCAATTCTGGATACATCAGAGGATTCCTAGCCCATGATTTCCTATAAGTTGATTTCACATTGCAAACCTCTAGGACCAATAATAAGCGAGTTATAAGAACTTTTACATTTGGCTATCACAGTCGTTTGACCTTGAAGGAGGAGCCCAAGGTCAAATCTGATCACATCAGAAGATTCCTAGCTCATGATTTCCTATAGGTTGGTTTCACATCCCAAACCTCTAGGACCAATAATAAGCATGTTGAAATATGTTACTTTTGGGTCAGTTGTAACATAGTAAAATTGAAGTTACTTTCATATTCTCGCTATTGAGTAAATCACTTGTAGCTTTAAACCTATTGCATTTACAGTATTCTTTATATTATGTTTACATCTTGTTTGGGACCTTCTTTTACATAGTAAAATTGCAGACCAGTACCTCATTGCAAAGCTGAGCATAGATATTTTTATATGTTTTTTTTTTCTACTTTCACTTGCACTGTCATTAACACGTCACTTTTGTGACCCTAACATGACCATTTCAGGAGAATTTCTCTTCAGTCAATAACATTTACCTCTTCACATCAGTCCTTTAAACATTTCATATAAAATTACAAACTGTAGGGATGCTCTGTTTTTGTGTACAGAAACCTTTTGTCTAGTTCTGACATTCAAATCCTCATAGCAGCAGATTCTCAGAAGAATCTGAAAAAAGTAGCAGAACAAAGCTGTATGTACAGTTGATGAAACTGCAAAAGAAGAAGTAACTACTTTCAGTTAAAGAAACTAAAACTTAAATGGGTCCCCTGTGTAAAAGTTTTTTGTCAGTATAGTTTGGTCAAAACTCTTTCCCCATAAGCTTTCCAATCCTAAATGATAAAGGGCATACATTTGGGTTATTCACCCAGGACATGGTTCCATGCAAAGTTCGCTATTGTAACCATATAGAGCAAAATAGCCATACAAGAAATAGAAAGACAGATGAGATTATTTGGTTCACAAAACAACATGCTATCCAGATAAATCCAAATAGTGTAGGAATAATTCAAATTATCCAAAGAGTCTCTACAGCTATGGTGCTAGATATAGTGCGTGTGGTGTTTTAATGTAATCGCAAGTGAAAAGACTTTAATTCACAATTCTTAACTTTTATTAGGCCCTATCAGCTTGGTGTTAATACAGAGACTGACCTTTCTTTTGCTCACAGTCTCTGGTATCATTACATTAATATTCAGCATTATGTTAAACAATTCATGTTATGATTCAATAAATACAAATACAGATCTAAAATGTATCAGTACAGATTTGTCACAAATCATGACATTATGGAATAATGTTATAAAAACTACAGTATGGAGCAATTGTTCATACTCATGAACAGAATGTTGGTGGACAAGTTCCAAGCCTCTCTTACATCCCATCATACGTGCCCGTACGTCCTGGTTACAGAGAAAATCGGCTGATTTGCAAGGGACACTTGAGCTACACTTGCAATTTTATGACAAAATATCAAGGTCACACAGACCCTGTAATGAAAATTGACATGCACATTTTCTCTGCATGCACGCAGTATGGCTACAAATGCATCCATATCTCAGGCGTAATATACGAGAGAATTTCGCACTTGCATTCTCCTAGCTAGAGTTGCAAGAACTCCCCATTAACTTGCAGGGTTTGCACGTGCCATATAATACTCTCACGTGTACCTTGCATCCATATTAACCCAATGTGGGGCCTGTAGCTAGTCGCAGTCTGTTCTTTGATGTTCAAGTAGTGGCAATCTTGTTACGAGTGTACACTTTGTTTTGCACCTGCAAATCTCTGCTACCCCACTACTAGGTCACGCTCATATTTTTTCAACAATAGTCGTAGCACACGTTGAAAAAAAAATTAATTTTTGAATTTGCTATCTTACATTTCAGAACTGATAATGATGGGTGTTCATATCACCTTCCACCTTGGACCTATAACAATCAGTAATGAAGGCAGTTGGCTCAGTGATCAGATCTATTTCAACTGCTTCAAGCAAAGTGAAGTATTTTCTGCCCTCCCAATTCCAAATAAATGTGAAATGGTTCCATCCTACAATGGCAAGTCGGGGGCCATGGTGGCAGAGTGGTAACGCTCTTGCCTCCCACCTCTGAGATCGGGGTTTGGTTCCCAGCCCGACCTCAAGTGGGAAAGCTGGTAGTTGCTTGCCATTGGTTGGCAGTTTACAGTACAGAACCTTGACCAACTGTATGTACTGGTTTCCTCTGCCTTCCCAACTACCCATCATGATGTGACCTGTAGAGTGTTGAAAGCGACATAAAACCCCAAATAAATAAATACAAAGGCAAGTCCAGCAGGCAGATATCTGGCAATACTTTTGTGGTCCATTGCTGTTTAGTGAATGTCTACAAATGCTCTCAAAGAACTTATCTCCCTGTGCTGTTTTGTTTTTCAGTCATTTATTCTTCCATATAGAAGTAAGGTAGTAAAATAATGGAATCTGTATAATCACTGATTACTTTGATAAGTCTTCCTTGAGATGACTTTCCTACGGAGCCCCTAATAGGACATGCTAAAATAAAAATTACACCATGTATTAAGTCGTGTGCACGAGATGATCTTGTGATAACGAGAAAATAAGTGGTGATAATGAGATGATCTCATTATAATGAGATAAATAGGACATGGTAAAATAAAAATTGCACTAGGTATTAAGTCGTGCACACAAGATGATCTCGTGATAACGAGAAAATAAGTCGTGATAATTAGATGATCTCATTATAATGAGATAATAAGTCGTGATAACAAGATCATCTCATGATATCAAGATGATTTGGTGATAATGAGATCATCTTGTGACATCAAGATCATCTTGTGATATCAAGAAAATAAGTGGTGCGCACGAGATGATCTCATTATCACAAGAAAATAACTTGTGATAATGAGATCATCTTGTGCACACCACTTATTTTCTTGATATCACAAGATGATCTTGTGCTCACTAGATAAAGTGGTGAGCTCCAGATGAAGTGGTGATAACGACTTAATAAGTGGTGAGCACTAGTTGATGTGGTGCTCACTACTTATTTTCTTGTTATCATAAGATGAAGTAGTGATCACCACATCATTTAGTTATAACCAGATCATCTCATGCTCACCACATCATCTGGTGATAACAAGAAAATAAGTAGTGAGCACCACATCATCTGGTGATCACTAGATGAAGTGGTGAGCACGAGATGAACTAGTGATAATAGAATGATCTGGTTAGCACCAGATTATGTAGTGCTCACTACTTCATCTGGTGATAACAACATAACAAGTAGTAATCACCACATAAACTAGTGCTCACTACTTATTATGTTGTGATAACTACTTCATCTGGTGATCACCACTTTATCTAGTGAGCACAAGATCATCTGGTGAGCACGAGATGATCTTGTGATATCAAGAAAACAAGTGGTGCTAACGAGATCATCTCATTATCACAACTTATTTTCTCGTTATCATGAGATTATCTTGTGCGCACGACTTAATACATGGTGCAATATTTTTTTTACCATGTCCTATTAGGGGCTCCGTAACAGACACATGTACACAGCTTTTGAACTATTTTTAACGGATGCATAAAATAATCAAAACTTCACAAGATCCTGTTTTGACACAGAGGCGCGTTGTGTGTCTGTTCAAGAGAAATATAATTACCGTAACATACTTAAAATTCCACCTAATCTTCTTTAACCCCAGTCACACTTTACAGGCTGTACAACCCGCGGTTGTAGGCGTTGGGGAAAACGCCGCTGTCCTTTAACTACCGTCCAAGGTCCGTATGCAACCTTGTCACACAGTGAGATCATCTCAAAATATTCATCGTAAACATCTAACTTGAGACTTCTCTGTCAGTTTTATATGGATTTTAATGCAACAAAATCAATTAGAAGTTCCGTTAAAATGGCTTTCTAATGATATGTCTAAAACTAGAAATATTATAAAATATTAAAAATACAATATCTACTCTAAAGTGGCACTTATTTGCACGAAACTAGCAAAGGGGGTCAGTTTGTCCTAATATTTAGTCAACCTTTAAAGTCAACATTTTATCATGTTTCATTTTTATATGTATTTACAATGACAAGAAAATGTAGCATATCGTATTACAAAGTATTTAAAAACTACACCTGCGTGAGAAGTACAGTTATCCACTGTTACGCAGATGATACTTTTGACAACATTTTGGTGTGTTGTGATATTACTGTGTCAATAAGTTTGTGTGTGGAGGGAATAAATTTGCATAAGTTGTCTGATTAAACTTACTGATACACCATACAGTTCTTTTACTTGCAGTACCTAACTAGAGAGAAATATAACATGTATAAACGATGGCCAAAAACATTGCAGCAAATATATGCTATACTGTTGTACATTGAATATATACTTGAAATAAAGGACATTCGGCTTTCTTCTAAGATTTCATATCTTTAAAATAACTTATATGGTGTTTAAGTTTTGGATATATATTTTTACTTAAAAATGAAACAAAAGCTGAACAGGATTGGACAAAATGTCAAAGAGATTAACTTTTAACTGGTGTTTGCTGTTTGTTTGGTTATTAAAACCATTTATTTGTTTATTGATTGCTTAAAACTCGTGGAGTGTAGTTCTTAGGCATGTTATTTTAATTAGTAGTATTACTGTTTCTTTTTTAGCATTTTCAGAAGACATGTAAAATGATCAACAAAACAAATCGTAACACTTGTGTATCCTTTGGTGCAGTCACATTGGACCTTTACTTTACAGACATGTAATGCTTGTTGGTACCAATTTGCTTACAAAGGAGCCTCTTCAAACTGAAGGAAATAGTAAAAAAACATTTTCAAAGGCGGACTCAGCAATAAGGAGGTTCTGTTGAGAGAGAACACTTCCTGTTATAATTTGGCTTAACTCCAACATAAAATGCTATATGTATGCTTGTTTTATGCATACTTACGTGGCTTTATTATGGCTTAAATATGTCACTAACACAAGAGATATGATTCTGAATGTTCTAGCCTCACAAAACATCAAGCCACTTCTTTCCCCGCAGTTTAAGTGGTAACAAAACCATTTGCACTTGAAATCAGACATAAATTCAGAACCTAAACTCCAAAATTGGAGAAAAAAATGCAATTTAATTTCCTCCGTGACCTTGGCTACCATCTTCTAATCTTATGTGGTGTGATATATTCCCAGAAATGTACGACGGTTGTCAATGACAACCACCAATCAATATTTGTATCAGATTTTAAGCCAAGTTAGGGCATGTGCCAAGTTACTCCAACAAGCAAAAAGTCCAGGCCCAATTAATTTCTTCTCTTAAGACACTTTCCAGTTACAATTATATAAAATTGCCAACTAACCACAGATTTTGTATTCCAGAAATAGTCTGCGAGACACTTTGGTGATTGATACTCCTGGAAGCATTTGGAGGTGTAGCCCAAGTAAATGAAATGTTGATGTTTTTATCTGTGGTAAGAAAAGAAACAATGACTGGCCTGTGGCTCTTGGCTTGTGTTGCAGTTTTTATCCATATTCCAGCTTTAAAAGGTAAGGAAAATGTCCCTTTGTGATTTAGATTGAAATTATTGGAGTGTTTATTTATTTCTAAATGGCCTTGCATTGATTTTGCTCTTCTACAATAATTAATTATAAAGATCTCTGGCCACTTTATTCACGTCAAGATATTACAAAATCAGAACCAATATTCCCATTACAACAACCAGCTATCACTGAGGTTATTTTCCAGCAATACAGAAACAGTCACATTCAATACCCAGAGGCTGGCATGAACTTGAAGTGGAAGAAGGAGGTCGTGTGGCCATGACATGTGAGTCTGGTTTTTATCCAGTGGCAAGCCGGAAGACAAATCATCTGAATCATGACAGTCCTTGCAGGGAACATATTGAACTGATCAATACAGGTTTGTGTAATTTAATCTCCTTTCCAAGTGAAACAGTTAATGAAATTCTTGAAATATACAATATGAGTAATTGAGTTTCTTGTAGCTAATGTAACCTTTAGCTCATGGAGTAAGAAAACCATTGTCTAAATATTGAACATCAGTAAAGAAGCTAAGGATTTCCAAATGCCATGGCAATCTCTATAGACACTTCACTTACCTTATATGGGATAGTAACTCATAGCAACGTTAATATAAGAAAGTGGCAAATCAATTTTTAGCGCATGAATTGAAGAGATTGATTGAAATGTGATTTTAATATCAAAATGAAACAAACCAAAATTTGGAAAGTCAATCAATATTGATAAATAGAAAAATTTCTTCTGACAGTAAAAAGTCTCAAGATGATAATAACATATCCACACCGGATGTAAAATACACTTTGTTGTGCCACGTCCTTTGTTCCAATGTTCTTTGGTCTCTTGTAAAACTTCCAATGTTCTTCTGTCTTTGTAGAACATTCTTCCAAGGCAGCAATGATGATACACAATTTTACGAGAGATTGTTTGAACTGGTACAGATGTGTAGCCAAAGAAGATAACATGCACGATGGCACAGAGGGTTAGTTTTGTGTACCACATTTACTCTGATGACCAGTAAAATGGTTATCCTCTGTCACTGGGTCCCCAGTAGCAGGCTGAAGAACCTCAGAGACATTACCAAATGACCGCCCCTAAGAGTTTGGGCTGTACTAGTGCAGTCCTAATTGGTCAAATAACACTTTTGAATCTTACAGCAAAAAGAGATTTTGCAGTGAGCATATTGCTCCTCTCTTTAACTTGGTAGAGTTTGGAAATAAATGCCTTATCTGTGGTTGTTTTTAGTTAGAGTAGCGTAGATTTCTTTTCACTAAAATATGCATTGACACAAGTGTAAGTAATCAATGTCCTTTACCAACATAAAATAAAATCACAAAACTTTTAACAGGGTTTTTAAGGGGCGATAATATAAGTTCTGTTTGAAATCATTGCCCCAATTTGGCACAGTTTGCATATGGGAATTCATGATAATGATTTATTTGTATCTGTCGTCACTACCTTGACTACCTTGTAAGGTATTCATTGATCCCCAGAAATATTTGGGCTATAACAACTAATTATTGATTGTACAACCTTAGATTATACTATTAATATCTACTTCCAACAGCCAATCATTGATTATAGAACCTTTGATTGTATCAATGATATCTACTTCCAACAACCAATTGCTGATTGTAGAACCTTAGCTTATATCATGAATATCTACTTCCAGCAGTCTGTTGATTGCAGAACCTCAGATTATATCTTTAATATTTATTTCCGTTTTGTGCCATGTTGAGGTGGGGAGCCAAGTTATGAAGCCAAGCAGTAAATATACAATACAAAATAATATCATCAACCTAATTCTCACTACTTTGTCTCCCAACCAATAGTATATAGCCCTGAACATTATCTAATTGAGTGTACAACATATCTTGTCATTTGTAAAGGTTTGCATTGTGGAAAATCATGGCAGCTGTAGATACTTGACCTATATTAAAATCAGTTGAAAATGTTTGAGAATATCCCCCCCCCCCCAGTAGTCGTGGTTCATCTCTACAGTCATAGGTCACTTATTACTTATCTTTAGAGTGCTATGACTTATCTTTATGGTGCTAGAACTTATCTTTCTGTTGTTATTTGACTCACCTTGTACACCCTTTTGTGAAACTGCAGTTGAGTAAATTTACAGAATAGTCATTCATTTGCAATGATAAATTCACAAGAGTTAGCAAGGCTTACTGTTATGACTTTTTTGTTTGAAATGCTCACAGTCAAGAACAGCTAGATTGGCCAATCTACCGAGCTGTAGACCTTGTCTGTTCACAGTTTGTGTGGTTTATCTTTCTTCACACCACTTTTTTTCAGCAGGACTAGTCTCAGCAGCCTCAAAATAACAAATTGGCTAGCTCTCTATATGTATATGAAAGTGGGGTGTACACACAAACATTATTTTACCTATCCCAAATAAAGTGTTATGGTTGATATTTAGCCCATCTGTCTGATAATGGCAAATGGTTGACCAGCAGTGAAATGACATTCTTAATACCTGGATGTGCTTATATGATGTAGCTTGGTTATCCGCAATGTGACATCAGACAATTTTTCAGACATCAGTAAAATTCTACAGCTTTTATGGCTTAATGAGATTTTATCAGAACATTTAATTGACCTCCAGTTAAAATGTTCAACAATACTTCCTTATTTGTGGTTTGATTTTGAAACTTTTCCATTTCCAATTTCTTTGGCTAAAAGAGGTTGCATATCTGAGCGTGTTGTATTTGGTATATTTGCTAAAGTTTGGGGGTTGGCTGTACAACAAAATTAACTACCCTTCCTCAGTAAAAGAAATAACTTTATCCCATAGGAACACCAGTAGTGGCCATCGTAAGTGAGAATCAGGGCACCATAGTGACAGGAGAAAACATCACTGTGACCTGCAATACTTCTGCTTTAATGTCCTCCACTCCTGTCTGGATGAAGGATGGTATATCACTGAGAGAATCCCAGAAGTATGCCATGGGGCAAGAAGAGTCTACAGCTTTTCTTACTATTGAGAATGTGGAAATATCTGATGAAGGGACATACACCTGTCTTGTGGAAAACAGGACTCATGCCAGATCCGGATCAGCAGTGTTATCAGGTAAAGTAAGCTTCATTTGTTCCATTCCAATAGATCTCTCATTCAGATACCTCGCATGAAAGCATGAGTACATGCCTTAACCTAACTTACATTCAAAAATAGCAAATTCTGCTTCTAGTTTGTAATGAATTAACACATCATGGCACACCTATATATAATGTCTAGGTCAGATAATGGCACATTATAATAGCAAATATCTGTGAATAGGGAATTTACTGATGTATCTGACTAATTTTTCATTGTCCCACACCCTGTTTAACATGCTACGGCAATAACCTACCCTTCAAAATTATGGTGGGCATTTAAAAGTTCACCATGATAATTCTCTATTGTAGGAAGCCTGTTCTCTCATTTTGCAAGCCCTTCACTGAGCAGTCCCCAACAGGTTATATTAGTTTAACTGTCTAAGTAAATTCTCTGGATCTTCTTCCTTCTGATGCTTGTCAGTTTGCAGTACAGAACCTTGACCAACCAGTATGTACTGGTTTCATGTGCCCTTAAATCTACCAGTTGTGGTATAACCTTACAATGTGTTGAAAGTGACGTTAAAAACCCAAATATATCAACAAAGTAAATGACGCACATTGCATCACCACTATCTGACCAGATGTATAACAAATTTTTCTCCGATATTGCAGGTGTTATTAGATTTCAGGTGACTCCTCAAGAAGTTGAAATAGTTTATAAGCAACCGATCACAGTGAGATGTGAACTTGAGACCAGTTTACACCTGCACTTCATGTGGCTTGTAGAGGATAACATTTTTCACAGTGTCTCCAACAACAGCTATGTGACAGTCATCAACACGGTGACACATGGAAAACACATTATGGAAGCCAAGTATAGAGAATTTCAACGCCATGGTGTAGAAGTGATAGGTTGCTATATTCAAGTTGGTGATGTGTACTTGAAGAGAGAGATCCCTGTGAAATGTAGGTGTACAGGTTTATGGCTGGTGTATAAGCCGGTATACCCAGGTGTGCCATTTTGTTAGTAGAAACAAACATGAGATATATAATATCCCCATCATTGTGGGGTACACAACAACACCCCACAAACACCTAACATATATTGCATATAACCACAACTTTCTTAAAAACCAGGGCGAACCAAATCAAAATTCCTAGCTTCTGCCCTGGTGTAATAAACTTCACCAAGGACATCTGATCATATTTTTTACTGAATTGTTCACTTTGTTTTTGTGGAGGGATATTAATAGAAAGTAAGGAGTAAACAAGGCCTCACAGAGATTTTCCGTTTTAAAATATAATGAGCTGAGTATGATTGCTCTAAATATTCCAAGACTTCCAAGATCCATATTCCAGACCATCAGTATGGAAAATTGCAGACAGTTGAATTATGATAACATTTCAAATTGCTAACATGCTAGACGTGACAAAATTGCTATGGTTTTTGTAATCATTAAAAGCCATTGAGAGTGCATTGCAGCAGCAACACCATAGTTTATAAACATAGCAGAAAACCTTTAAATTCCCCTCTCTCAGAGTCATGGCAGAGTAGTCGTAAAGTCCCCAAACAATCCTCATGACTATTTGCATCGACAAATGAATACTCATAAATTTATATTTCAATAAATGTGGTTTATCTCTTTTTACGTCAATATTGTACAATAAATAAATAGGTAAATAAATAAATGGGTAAATAAATAAATAAATAAATATTAATAATATAATTGTTTTGCAGATCGTTTCGATATCACTCCAGTACCCAAAAACTTGCAGTATGTTGCAACTGGTGGAGATGCTACACTAACCTGTGAAGTCTACAGCCTAGATAGTGGTGTTTCCAGCAGCTATGGGAATTACCAAGTAGACTCACCATATCTAAATAACACAGCTATCACTGTTCAGAGCATAGATAACAATACAGCACTGATACAGATGTCTGTCTGGAATATGACCAGTGATAATGCTGGAACATTTGAATGTGTGGCTTCAAACTATTTCGGTGAAACAAAGACAAAAACAATCAAGTTGTCAGGTTGTAGTAGCCTTTTGTTTATATTACTTCCTAGTTTCTATTGGGTGGTTACAGGGGTTGGGCGTTAATGTTGCTTTCAGCAGTTAAGCACATATCTGGACAGGGCCCTTGGTGTATCATTCATGTTGTCATAACCCGGATTTGAACTGGTGACCACATAACTGAGAGCCAGGAGATTGGACACTGATTTTTGAAGTCAATAACCCAGGGTTAACAGCCAAAACCCAGCAAATTTTTTCAATTGATTGATTAATTGGTTGATTGAATGATCAATCAATCATTTGATCACTTAATTGGTCACTCAAATGATTGATTGGTTGGTTGACTGACGCAATGTGTAAGTCATTTGTGAAAAGTATACGAGTGGAAATATGAAAGTAGTACATACCAGTTGGACAGGATTCTGCACTGAAAGCCAACATGCAATCAACAAGCAACTCTACCAGTTCATGTTGCCAGAAACATCTTCAGGTCTCAAAGTTTTAAGAATCTTAAATTTGAATTATATTTGCAACAGAAATGCTTCTTTGAACATATCCTTCAACCAAAAGTAAGATAATTCATAATAACTAGGCTCACTAGATGTACTTGAATTTCATTCTCCAAATGGGCTAGAAAGGGTGGTTCGTTAGAATCAATGACAGATTGGTATTTCAAAAAAAAATGTGCATTTGCTTTAAACCTCAGCACAGTTATAATTCAAAATTGCCCGAGAGTCTGCTCTGACTGTTTGTTGAGCACCTTCATTCAGTGGAAATATTAGATTGGAAATGCTCTAAAGAACTTTGAGTTCCGGATGAAACACCTTCTTACTCATCATATTCGAATTGGAAGTAGTGGATTGCTGTTAGCTGTACAAAACAAAAACCAACTGCATATCCCACTAACTAACTGACATAACAGATACAAAGGTAATAGGCAAAATAGTGACCATTAAATAAGATGTGGTCTTAATACAATTGGGACAGAAGTCATCTTTGTATAATGTCGTTTTACTTCATCTTATGATCATACAGACAGCACGACAGAACAAATCTCACCATGATACTTGGGCAGCAAAGTTGGTAGCTGGCTGTCAATATCCAGTAGTTTACTACTTTACAGAGCCGAATTAAACTAACTAGTACGTTTGCTTCACCCTGATAACAAGTATCAGGATGTTATACAGTATGACTGTAAAAGGCATAGTGGCATCTGACTTAAATAAATATGTATAAAACCAAGAACTTTTTATATTGGTGTTTGTACTGTATTGCCACTATTTCTACAAAGTGCATATTTATTTTTCAGTTGGCACAGCACCCAATGTTGTCATAAGCTCTCCTGTAGTCTACGAAGAGCCCGGTGGAGAAATCACATTAGAGTGTTTTTACAAAGACCATGATAGACCCCATCCATATGCACATATTCTCTGGAAGAAAGGTGTTGCCAAAGTGCCAAGGAAACCAGAAGGCTTCAATTACTTTAAAGAAACAGACTATGACTATTTGATGGTTACCGATGGATTGCTTGTTGTGAATGTAACAATGGAACTTCTAGGCACCTATACCTGCTTGGCAAGAAACCAGTTTGGCTGGAGTTACCAGCATGTAACTCTCAAAGGTACATTTTGATGCTTCTTAATACTTTTTTCTCTTTAAACAAACCTGCCTATATTGAATAATATCTACATGCTTACTCTGGTACACTAAAGATTGGAGTTTTTTTCCACAGTAGTGACTGTGGCTTGGATGGCCACTCAAAACAGCAGTCTCCTATCATTGAGTCGTATCTCCAGTGGTAGGTGGTTTAACCTTGTAGACGTTGATAAATTGTGATCTTCCAGCCCCTCTCTCAGTTGCAGGTATGACTTTCCTGGTATGACACAATGTGGCTGATATAGAGGTTAAACTCTCAACAAATCAAATCAAATTCTCTTTCAACAAAATTCTGCATCTGCGACATTTGTCCTGTTTTAATGTGCCTGAAAATAGTTCTGAAATAGTCCTGAAAAACATTGCATCCAGTATTCCAGTGGTAACTGTTTTACGACCTATCTGCCAGTTTTTAAATCAACTATGGAGCACAGTGAATAGAAAAAAAATCGTAAATTTTTTTTTGTTCTTTTCTGACAGGGATTCCAGGAAAACCGCCCATGATGGAGACTACATTTTATGTGAGAGATAACGACCATGTAGTATTTGTCTGTACTATGTACTGTCGGTCAAATGTGTCTTCCCTTCTATGGTACAAAGGCAAAACACTTCTGTCTGCCACAAAGACCAGGCGTAGGAAATATACATTCACTGAACTGTCCTCTACAATTCAGAAGGGCTATCACTTGAGTTTTTATTTCGAAAAGACATACATGCAATTCAAAGGGAAACTAATAATAAGGAAGTTCACGCCAGATGATTTCAACATGTATACCTGCCTGGGAAGGAATGACTTTGGAAACAGTAGTGCCACATTTAACATTACAGGTAATTTAATCTAATCATTATTGTGGCACTTAACCCACAATTTTAAGTTAGTATGTGATTTTAAGTCATTTTCTTGCTCACTATGGTTAAACAAATTGATCAGATTGGCAATTAAACAATTTCATTTTTTTTTTGGCTTATGTTTAAAAAATAATCACAAAAAACAACTATTTAAATAAACTTAAATTAAAATAAATAGGAGGGAGCTACAGTCGTGTTATGGTAACACACTCATAGTGCACTCCTGTGTTGAGAGTTCGAATCCCAACACAACCTTAAGTGGCAAAGCTGGAAAGTTGTTTACCATTGCCAGCAGTTTCCAGTAGAGAACAATTCCCAAATGAATGGTTGTCAAATGGTGTGTGTGTGTTTTTTTCTTTTCGGTCACTGAATATCACTTTTGATAATTGTGCCTTTAAGTGAAAATTTCCATAATCTCTCTGTAATTGTTTATCATTCTGTGTATAACAAATGGACCTGTTTATTAGTTTATTATTAATGGAAAGTGGCTATCCTAGCCCTCCCAGAATGTATGCAAGTACTTTCAAAAGGGCAAAGAAATCTATATTATATATACATATTCACTTCCGAAATAAAAGTAACTAATCTTTCTGTCTTGAGTGAAATGGAATTAGTTTTTTTTCCAGAAAATTATGGCCCACCACAGATTTTATACCATCGAAATAATCAAAATCTGAAGGCTTCACTAGGACAGAGAATACGCCTGAACTGTGAAGTCAAATATTTCTTTATGTATGCCATAAAATGGAGGAAAAATGAAGAGTACATCGAAGGCAATGGACATTACATATTACACAGTGAAAAGGCCAGAAGACCCACCTACTCAAATATCAAGTTTAAAGTTACCAACTGGTTTCTGGACATACCTAACTTAGATGAAGAGGATTTTGGAAACTACACTTGTGAGGCAACAAATAGGTTTGGCGAGGACGCTGTAACCTTCACAGTGGTAAAGCAAGCAACTTAAGATTTGCTAGCTTAATCTCCAAAAAAAAAACAATTTCTGTTTCCAATTAAGTTTGACAGGCTAATGCCATCTGTACATTTTTACTGTTTGTTTTTGCTTTACTTGTCTGTAGAGATCCCCATTGTTGGTATGACTTTCAGTGTCCATAACAATATATGAGTTAACATCTTAATAGGGTAGAAGGGTTTCCAAAAAGTCTATGCCTGTAATGTAAAGCCTATCACCCACTTAATGTTCATGGGCGTCTTTCATCTTTCAAAGCTTCAGTAGAACTACACTGGGAACCAGTACTATGAAAAACTGACTAGTATTGGTCCGTCCACTTGCTTCCTGTTAATCAGTCACTTGCAGATCCAGAGAGGGAGTTAAGGAGGATCAGCACATCTCCCTTTATAAAATGTAAAGGGGTTCTGACAATTAAATCAAACAACAAACTGATGATATTGAAGAACAACCTAATTTCATAAGAAGTGAAAGGCATTCATAGCTACATGCTGAATTAAAAACTCTAAAAATGGTGGGAGATTATGGAAACTGTTGAATAACAATAACAGAGAAACATGAAATAATGAAAAAAGAGAGTTGACGATAAATGGTGAGATGTCTAGTAGTAACCATCAATATAATAGAAATTGCTATGACAATAGTTTGGTTTCGTATTTTATCCATTTTGCAAATGGTTCCTTGTTTTGAAATGTTGAAGAAAAAAAAAATAACCACTAATAAGAAGATACTATTGACCTTGATAACCAATACATTAATTGTCCCAATTTATAAGTGTGGGAAATATTTAAATATGACACCTAGATTTGTATTCATCTCTGCTAGGGGCAATGCTGCTGCTTCCTTTGAAAAGTTCAATAACTGTTCCTAGACACAGTTGTTGGATACCTGACAATAAACTCAATCTTAATCACACTGGATTTATTGTGTTGGGTTCTAAACAACATCTCATCAAATTGACAAAATGGGTAATTCTCTTTATCTTACAGATGGGTGTGGTTTTGTACTGACTCCTCTTCTGCAACAAACATCAAGAAAACTTGTATCAGTCTCATGCAGATCATAGCTAACAAGAGAAGCAGCAACTGCTCTGTTGGGTTGTTGTCTGGCTATGATTGTCATAAAGAGTCGAGAGTCGAATCTGGCAGACATCACTCCAAAAGTAATGAAGAGGGGCTGTATTCATGAACAATACTTGGGCCATTTCTACCTTAGATTTGAAGTATGACTGAAGTTTCAAATAAGAAATTAAGAAACCCTATTCACAAATATTCCTAACTCTAAGGTGACCTAAGAACCTATTCTAAACACAGTTCAGGTTCTAAGTGCTTAACCGTAGAGTTTCATACATGCTTACCTTAAGTAATACCTAAAATCTAAGTTATGTATGGTCTAACTATTGTCATTGAATACAGCCCCAGGCCTTGAAGATATACAAAACTGTATTTTCAGAACTCTCACACTTGTTCATAAGTATTTCGATACTGGCTTCCTCCCATGTGTTTCAGCCCCTACGTCAAATTGGTAGAATGTTTCCACCACAGAAGATGTAGTACTATTATGACCCTTTTTGTATTGAAGGGCGATGGGATCAGGCCATAACACACACTTTTGTGTGTGTGTGTGTGGGGGGGGGGTTATGATGTTATGATGTCCACAGAATTTAAGATAAAACTGATGGCAAGTTCATTACAGAAGCAATGCAGTACAAAACCAAATTCTGAACACTTTCAGTTTCCAATAGCAATTCCAATAAGAGATAGGGAAATGACAGAACAGTTACTGGTGTCTATTGTTGAACACTAAATCAATATCATGACAATATAAAATCCTGTTTTCCTAAATAATTTTGAGGTATATTTCTGGGATGTTAAACACTGTAGAATTATACAAGTCCAAATGTTGTGAAATACTGTAAGTCCAAATGCTGTGAAATATTATTAGTCTGACCACTGATAAATTTGCTAAGAATAACCCAAGTTCTCAGAGCTGACAATTTGTCTAAGTTCTACATAGTATATCCAAATATTCTGCTCTGAGATATCCTCATTTTTCCTGTTTTTCTTCATCCTTATCCTTTGCTTTTTCTGCCCGTCTGCTATTATGCTTATTTTCATCAGAAGCAGGGGTGTTTAAAGCCAAACAAATTGCGCAGTATTAATTAGGACAAAGGAATATGTTTTGCAACTAGCATCTAAATCTAGCAATGACCTCATGCTTATAATAACCACACTATATAACCCCACTGCTGTGATGTCATCCCATTAGCAAAACATGCAGTAGGGTTACTGACAGAAAGGTTATGAATGGAAGCAATTACATGGCCATTAGTAGACTTGCTGTATTGAGCACTGCTGGGAATCAATATGGAGCAAAGTCGTTGACCATAATAACTTTCTCTGATTAATAAACAATGCTACCAAAGTACCAAATACGCTTGTATAACAGGTAAACCAATAAAATAATATTTTGTGGAAAATGTCTCATAACAGTACGTCTGACAGGAAATTCCTAGAGGTTCCACATAAATCACAGAAGCAGTCCTCTTACAACTTTGCCTATGATGCTCCTATGCGGAATGAGTTGTCTGGTCATATCTGTTCAGAAGTATCACTGTCTTCCTTAAGGAGTAAACGTCTTAAGACTTACACTTTTAGCAAAGTATACCCTTTATAGCTATCTCACTTTGAAGTCTCTCTGAAGCGGACCCTGCTATGTCTTATAACTTCTGCTTTTGTCTTATGTACCTGCCTGAAGCACCTTAGGATCTCTCTGTTGACAGAGACTAAGCATAATAAAGTATTCAATGCATTCTTTTTATCAGAAATATGTTGATCCCTGTCTTAAATGTCACAACTGAATATTAAAAGGAAAATGTTTATACACTGTTCCACAGAGAAATTGTTTCTCCGCATGTTCAAGGCTTTCTTTTGCTCAGATGCAGGATAGTTCACTACAAATGAAACGGGAATAACAGCATTTAAAAAAAGAAAATTAAATAGATTTCTGAGATTTTATCAAAATTGTTGTCAAACTATTGGATTTCTTGGCCATTTTCAGTACCTCTCTTACTTTACAGTGAAGTGGAAGAAAAATTTTACTTTATGAAAAACTTTCACTTATACCATTTTTTCTCTTTAGGTTTTAACCAGACTATTCACAGTAAAAATATTTATCTGAAGAGGACGATTCACAGCAATGGCATTTATCTGGAGCAATGTGAACATAACCTTAGTGCAACAATATGCCTGTAGTTATTCCAAAGAGAGTGTATATTGTTGTTTTATCCATGTAAGAATACTATTGCAATTTATCATAATAATACTGAATGTAGAACCCAAAGACTACACACTGTGTCACTTGCTCCAGTTTGTACTTCAGAAAGACTTCCAGGCCTGGGGCATTTTGAAAATTTGTTGTTTTATTTTTAGCCACTAAAGGGTTGTTCACACGTTTTCGGTATTATTGTGTTGATGTAATTCTAACGGTTCACTAAAACAGAAACTCTCTGATGAAAAAATCCATTACAAAATTTACTATCTTGATATGAATGTGTACATGTTTCTTTTGTGTAATTTTATCACAGATGTAAGTTGAAGTATACGCTATAATAGATTGCTAAGCACAGGTAAAACTTTCATACCTCAGCATCATTAACAGATCTCTAAAATGTAATGAAAATCTGTAAATGTGATTCTCATATAACTCCTCATAACCAAAATACAGTGAAAAGTTTTCAGGATTCTAAAATACCTGCAGCAAACTTGTTTATGTGTTAGAGGGGAACGTTTTCGACCCGGGACGAAAATCTCCCCAAATTACAAAGATCATACATTTGAAGTCTTTATATACAAATATCAACAAACACCACGGCTTACTGGGGTATAACATATCACTTTTGACTTTTGATAAGCTCTTCCTTCCAGACCAAAAGGGCATAAGTTCTCAAAGAATTTTGTTACTTGGTGCAGTTTTTTACTGTTTTAAAGTACACAAACTTTATTTAAATTTCAACAGCAGATTCCCACATAAGTCCTTCTGTTCACGGCAGTTGTCAATAATCAGAGATAGGTGTATATTACAATGCACTTGCCATGCAACATTAGTTTGCTTATTTTAGCATCACAACTGACAGAGGAATGAAGGTTCTTAAATTCTCTTTGACCCCTCGACTTTGGGCTTTAGAAAAAGCACAAATGCCCCACACTGTAGCCGATAATATTGGACACACTCGGACGCCTTATTGGGACAGTGTGACAGTGGTTTAATATCAGTATCCTTTGAAGCATTTGCATAAATTTGCATAGTCTTATTTGTGTGGCGTCCAATTTTTTTAAAGAATAAAAGTTTGCAAATTGTTACAGAAATAGAATGTGTGGATATTTCAGTAAAAAGTGGTTGATGTTGCAATAAGGAATTACAATGCATTACAAGTAGAGTGATTACTGGTTGACAAATGATGTTGTCTTGTATTCTCACCGACATGCGTTTTTGTGGAGTTGTTTACTTTTGTTGCTTTACATTTATCCAATTTGTGACAAGTAGGAAATGTTATTACAACTGTCCAATGGAAGGTAAGTCTGATATTTATACTTAGTCTATCAATATTCCTGTTTTAAAGTAGGAAAATAAAGAAGGAAAATGCATTTGAATAATTTTATAAAACCAAGTTTTTAAAAACCAAACACCAATATTATAGTGTAGGTGAGTTGAGTTAAAACAATGAAGCTTAAATAAAAGTTACATACTAATTCTTCACAAAATTTAACTTGACACGAGAATGGGGAGGGGACTTAATATGATGGCATAGTCAAAAATATGCTCGACTCCTGTCTTTTACATTCTGGGTTCAAATCCTGGCACAACGTGAATTGGGGAAGTTGGTCCAGGCCCTGTGGTTTACAAGGAAGAATGTTAACCAATGAGTGTGCACTGCTTTCCTCCACCCCTTTAACAACAGATCAAATACAATCAGTACAAGACTTTATGTTAAATCTATGACTGAGGCTAAGAATGGTACAAAGTAAATACATATTAAATTGATATTTCTAACGCTCCCACCTTCCAGCAACAGCACAACATTCGTGAATAATGCTGAATAATGGGCAACCATGAAATATTGACAACAAACAGCATCACCAGTCAGTACAGATTCAAACTGACTGATTTGTTATATATTTACAGAATGGAAGAGCTTTCGGTGTACTAGACCCACATTTGATTTATTGTACTGTGGGACCAGTTGTCCTGTTTTCTTACTCATTGTAGATCTTACAGAATAGTTGATCTTTCCAGGACCTTACAATAATGTACATTAATTATAAGATAGATAAAAAAACCTTTCAAATTTATATTTGATGCAGTGTACATGATTATAGCGGTGAAGCTTTCAAAGTATTTACAGTCACATTTTATTCACTGTACAATAGATAATATGATAATTTTATGAAAGATCTTAGAGTGACATTTGATTCAGTGTACATTAAACAAAGAATATGGAGATTTCAATGAACATAGTTTGATATTTAATTCCCTGTACATCAGGTAATATGGTAGATCTTTCCATGTATCCAAATGTGACCAATCAGACGGTTGGTGTAGAGGAACGTGTCATCATGAAATGTCCAGTCTCCACACTGTCAGGGGTAAGTGTTTGATTCAATTGAAATGATATTTGAAACCCCCTGGCACATTTATGATAAATCTGATTTTTGACAAAACCCTATTGTAGATGTACATCAGCGAATCCCAAAACAAAACTAATTCTGTGTAAATATTATAGATGTATATCTGATTTGCATTGGTTTTCTGCATTGGCAGAATGCGTGACATTTTAGATGCAGTTAAGTTTGATCCTTTTTTCCTGGTAGTTTGGGATCTCTGGTATGTTAGTCATAACAATCATGTTCCAGTAACATGGATTGTATGTAGAAGAAGATTTTAAAGTCAAAAACATGTTTCAAAATTTATCTAACACACTTTAGTTTGACACATAGTTTTTATATTTCAAGTGCGTACCAAAGCAATATTTACTTAAGTTTAAAGCATGAATGGTAATTGACAGTTATTTTCAATATAATCTTGTTTTGATACATTTAAAGATGTTTTTATTATAAAATTGTGTTTTATTTCTTAGTTTATTGCGACATCATTATTTCTGCCTTCACACCCTTAATGTAAATATTTAAGGTAACGTTTTTGCAGTTGTTGAAGTGTAATAAATATGAGCTATCATGAAGGTTTTACAACAACAAACGTCTTTGGCTTCCCTTTGAGTGGTGATAAAAAAATGTAATAAATATGTGCTAAAAAATGTAATAAATATGAGCTATCATGAAGGTTTTACAACAACAAAACGTCTTTGGCTTCCCTTTAAGTGGTAATAAAAAGTGATCAAACATAAAAATTTTTGTGTAGCTATTGCCATGGTATAGCTATAAAATGTATTTAATATCTAAAAAAAAATATGCCTGCATGTAAAATGTGGTCATTTATTGGTAATAAGGAAGGAAGTTGTCTTACCCGTGTAACCAGTTTATTTCTGCTCACAGTACTACATTCAGTGGACTCTTGCCACAAAGGATGAATTGCTGTACAGTGGCTTCACCAAGCTTACACCTGACACCAGATTTGACTTAGATGACACCAAATTAATGATATCCAGAGTAGATGTAGAACATAAAGGCGTGTATGTGTGCAGACACAAATATGGCACAGAAGATATAGCAGCTGTAGTACTGGATGTAAAAGGTAAAGTGCATGGGGGGGGGGGGGGGGGGTTAAAATTAAATGGGCTACTATTAAACTAGCTACTACCAACTAAAACTGACACACAGCCATTTAGCGTGAAGATTTCAATTGTCAATTTATATAACACTGGTCCAGACTGGCTACATTTAAACTTATATTGTTTACCCCTAACTTGTACCAATTTAAGGTATATGCCAAATTAATGAACCATTTACATGTAGTAGATTTTAAGATTTAAGATTTAAGTGTTGCAAAAACTGTTTAAATAACTTTTTTTATAACATTTCACTTGCATTATTTTATGTGCAATTTATTTATGATTGATGAGAATGTTTATGTCTCCATTTTATTGCAGATGACCCGCCCTTTTTCAAAAATGGATTCGAAAACAAATCAACCGTCTTAGGTGGCAGAGTGTTTCTGAGCTGTAATACAAGAAACCTGAGATTTGAAACCATGGTAACTTGGCATTGTTAAACGAATTCTGCAAGCAATTCTGTAAATTCTGTACATTTTCCAAGAACACATTTGTTATATCAATGTGTCTGTATTGGTTATATATTTATGGAAGTAAATTCATTTGAACACATTATCAGAAAAACTACACAAATGAAGTAAAGAAGTGCTACGGTAGGTACAGAATAGACCATAGATGCTAAGGTTTCTGAGATGTTATTTTTGATATTATAATGCAAGCCTGTGTTGCTACACTCTGGAACCCCTATTAGGATTTTCTGAGATATTTTTTAATATCCAGAAAAGCCAATTATGGTACATTACAGAGATCCTATTAGGATTTTCTGAGATTGTTTTAGTATTAAGACAAGTCAATATTGGTACACTATGGAGCCCCTATTAGAATTTTCTGAGATTTTTTTAATATCAAGACATACCAATATTGGTATACTATGGAGTCCCTATTAGAATTTTCTGAGATTTGTTTAATATTAAGACAAGCCAGCGTTGGTACACTATGGAGCCCCTATTAGGATTTTCTGAGATATTTTTAACATTGAGCCAAGCCAATGTGGGTACACTATAGAGCCCTTTTAGGATTTTCTAAGATATTTTTTTTAATATTGAGACAAGTCAACATTGGTTCACTATAGAACCCCTAATAGGATTTTTTGAGATTTTTTTTAATATTAAGACAAGCCAATGTTGGTATACTATTGAGTCCCTGTTATGATTTTCTTAGATTTTTTTAATATTAAGACAAGCCAATGTTGGTACAGTATGGAACCCCTATTAGGACTTTCTGAGATATTTTTTAATATTGAGCCAAGCCAGTATAGGTACACTATAGAGCCCCTATTAGGATTTTCTAAGACAGTTTATTTGCAATATTAAGACAAGTCAATATTGATACACTTTTGAGCTCTTTTTGAGGACTTTGTAGAGCATCATACGTGCTAAGTCATACGCAAGAGAAGATCTTGTGCGTCTTCAATCTTGATAAGATAATTAAGTCATGTGCAAAAGATCATACACTAGATTATCTTTTACCATAAGATTATGTCATGGGCAAATCTAAGTTATCTTGTGTTTATTGATGCAATTTCATCACAAGATAATTAAACTGTGTGCACAAAATAATCTAGTGAATACCCGATCAGCTCATACACAGAAGATCATAAAGTTGTTGGCATGAGATAGTTATGTTGTAAGCACAGAATCCTCTAGTATGTAGGACTCAGCATTTAATATATATCCTGCAATGTGATTATAGGGACTCCATAGAACACTGTTAGGTAAGATTAAAAAATGCTTTAAATAGGTGTACAACAGTGTGGCATCACAAGTGTATTTTAATTGAAAATGTTAAAATATGTCAAGCATCAGGGCTTTTACTTTTGATATACCTATTGTTTTGTATATTTTCTGATTAAAGAAAACCATGAATTGGACTTTCAATAATGCACTGATCTTCATTGAGGGTACCTCTGTGTCTGAATCCAGATTTGAGTTCAGAGGCTGGAGCCTGACTATCAACCAAGTGAGATCTAGTGACAAAGGGACTTACAAGTGTAGTGTTAATACGGGAGTTAGTATCATTGAAAGAGTCATCTCACTGGATATTTACTGTGAGTCAAACCCATTACTTTTTTCTACCTTGGATTTAATATATATTATTTTTAGCCACAATACTTGAGATATAGTTTAGCAAAATATGAAAATAAAGATGGGTTATATATTTTTATCTGTTATTCCCCAGAACCCCCCCACCCCCCCACTGTGTATACTCTTTGTAGATTTTTTTAGTCTGCATGTGTGAGCTGCCCAGCCATCAGAGACACGAGTATTGCATTAGAATTTATGAAAGTCTGGCAACACAATGAAATTCCAACTCAGAAACATCCCATAGCTGGTGTAGAACTCCACCTTCCCAGTACTAACGTAGCCCATTGCCAGGTAATTTCAGTGAAGAGACGGATATTCATCACACTATGCCGCACTCCATTTTAGTCCGGAGACAAAAAGTGATTGTTAGAAGCCCGAGCCTCTCTAGAGCTTGCACTTAAAACCGGCACTGATTTTGCTGAACAGTCCCAGTAAAACAAATAACTATCTCTGATACATTTTTCCAGCAATACAGAGACAATCAGCTGCAACACCAAGAGGCTGGCATGAGCTTAAAATAGATGAGGGAAGTCGTTTGGCCATGACTTGCGAGTCTGGGTTTCATCCAGTGGCAAGCCGGAAGACAAATCATCTGAGCCATGATAGCCCTTGCAGGGAACATATTGAACTGATCAATACAGGTTTGGTACAGACCAATTTTATAGTTTGTAATGTCCCTTATACCATTTGGGCGGATATCTTAGGATGTGTCAACAGTTTAACTGTCCATATATTATTATTATAATTATTAGAAACACAATTCTCTAAAGTGCTGATCTCAAAAGAGGTCATATCAATATTTGTTATGATAAGTTGCAATAAAAATTGCCTCATGTTAAACAAGGGGCTTGGGAGGGAATAGATAGATTCATCTAAAGATTACCAAAATTGACACATTTGGTCAGTGAAATTTTCATAATATAAGTAGTGCCAGAATACATTGCAATGTGTTCTACTGCAACCCAGGGAAGTAATGCAATGAACACATTTGATCAGGAAAAAAATTAACACTATCTTTGTGTCACATTACCTTTATCAGACCGAAACTCTGAGCAAGCCAGGAGATTGACACAATCTAGGGTAATTATTTATTCAAATATTTCCTGAGCGATGTACATATTAAAATTTTATCACTTAAATTATACAAATTTGTTTTTGGCATATGAGAAAATCACTCGGGTATATTTTAGGTTGTTCCAAGGAACATACAATATTAATCACAAATTTCACCAGGAGCTGCTATCCATGGTACAGGTGTGAAGAAGAATCTACAGTAGGCTTGGATCACACAAGAAATGGAAAAAGTAAGTGTTACTTACAAAATACACCTGTCCACATCCATTTCAGCAGTGTCAGCAAACATAATACACTGGAAATGCTGGTAAACAGTGTCTATAAAGAAATAAGTCCTTCACCCCTTCCTTAAGGATATAGATAACTATATATAGTGTCATAATAAACTAGAAAGTGCTCATAAATGTAGACCTCTGCCTGCCAAGTAAACATTAAAACATTTTAAAATGGTTTAACGTTTACAAAATGTTTAAAAACCCTATTTAAACCCTATTTTGGGGGCTATTAAATGTTTCCAACAAAACGTTTGCATTGTAATGTTTAAACAAGGTTTTAGAAACATTCTATATAGAAATTCATCCAAACGCCTTGAAAACCATTTAGCATCAATTGTAGTACATGGGGAATTAATATCCAGAATCGGTACCTGATTACAATTTACAACGAACTATCATCAGTATTTTGTTTTACAGCTCTGAATCTTCCAACAGTCACAATTAGTCAGAATGAGATATTAGCAGCCATAGGAGACACAGTCACCATAGTCTGCAGGTCCTCATCAAAACTTCTCTCAAAGGCAGTCTGGATGAAAGACAATGTACCAATCACGGATTCCCTGAAGCATCGCAGTAGCTACAAATCCACATTATCCTTTCTGACTGTGCAAAGAATTACATTGTCAGATGAGGGCATCTACAAGTGTCTGGTGCAAAACAGTGTCGGGGTGGCAACAGATCTGGTGTTGCTAACAGGTACTAATGATCACTATTACGGGTTAATGTTTCACTTTGTATAACTTGTTATCTTCACAATTTTTCACATGTAAACATCATTATCATTCACAATGTTAATACCTCAATGTGTTTTACTTTCTATAATATTATTTTCATTTTCTTTTCAGATGTTAGTTTTATTCTATTCCCCCATGTTAACTTTCTTTCACATGTTAGTTTCACTTTTTATCGCAATCTTCACTCTACCAACACATGTGTCAAAATATGAAATGTAACTCACACATTGCCTTTGCAAAAACATCTTTGTTTGGGTGAAATCTGGACTCTCAGATCACGTGTCCAACATCACTGTTGGAAAGCTAATGTGTAATATGTTGTCATGTTGTCAAGGTCAATCATCCTCAAGGGTATTTAAAATACAATCGTTATATTATATTTCAGCATGTGAACTGTATTCATGTATTCAAAACTAGCCTATAATTACATCTCTGACACATGATTTCCATTTCAATCATGGCTTATGCTTCCATAATTATTTCAGGGGGCTCAGTGGTGTAGCGGTTAGAGTTCTTGCCTCCAACCTCTGAGGCCGCTGGTTTGAATCTCAGGCCAGGCGCTTCATGTTGGAAAGTTGGTAGTTACTTGCCAATGTCCGGTGGTTTACAGTGCAGTATGCACTGGTTTCCTCCACCTGTAAACTACCCGTCACAATATGACCCTGGCTGTTGAACGCGACGTAAAACAACAAATAAATAAATCCATAATTATTTCACCACAATCATAGCCAGTTTTCACCTTTTGACTTCATCCTTTACATATTTATACATTTATATATGTCTCATCTTGTTTCAGTTCACCCAGACACAGTAAAAGAAAATATCTCCCAAAGTGTTTGCGAGGAGATACATGCACCTCTGTGTCAACAGAGCCTGTGGTATAATGCGACATCCCCATTCCCGTCTGGTCTTCATCCTGGGGTGACATTCCAGGCTGACCTCCTCCCACTGTTATACTCTCATCGTCTCCACAAAGCCCTCACACCCCAGTTTGCCAAACTGGCCTTCGTTCACTGTGCCCGGCATCTCCCACCATGTCCTGAGGATGACCAGAAGCCACATCAGATACTACTGCCATGTGCTATAGCATGCGCAAGGGCAACAAGTGAAAGCCACCAGTACTTATCATACAGCTGTAATGGTTTGCCAAGCACTGGCCCCTGTACAGCACCTGAAGGTTAGTTGTCCATTACACTTGTGGTAACTACACCTGCGTAAGTGCTGTAGTGGTATTGGGCATATTAGCATGATAGCTACAAATAACTGATAATTCATAAAATTCATTTTTCTGAGGGTACTAAGGACTATTGTCTTTGGGAGTGTTGATTCAAGCCTTCTTTCCCAGACATCTTAATTGCCACGGTTCCCAGAGGTCACATATTGGCTGTTAACAGGCTTTTCACGGCCAAGAAAAATAAAGTAGTCACTATTACTATTATTTCCGCTATTATTATACAGAATGCACAATATCTGTCCTTGGTACTCTGTTTTGTTTCGTCTAACCTCATGATAAAATTTTAAAATATGCATCACTTGGGCAATTTATGTGTTATTTATTACTACAAACACTGACATAATTACACAACGTTAGTCTTTTTCTGTTGTAATTTATTTCAGGTGTAGTCAACCTTGAAGTGATAATGGACCCTCCTAAAGTTGAAATAGCATATAAAACCCCTGTCACTGTTACATGCCGAGCTAAGACCAATTCAAGAATGTTCTACATGTATTTTGGAGAGACATCTCCGGATCATATTCTGCCAGACACTGTCCGCAACAGTAGCCATGTGACTGTTACCCAGACAGAAACAGATAAGGGAGTCTACGTCCTGGAAGCTAAATATAAAGAATTTACCAGTTTGGACATTACAAAGATTGTCTGCTTTGTCCAGACTGAATATATTGAAATGGAGAAAAGTACTGCAGTCAAATGTAGGTGACACATTTTCTATATTGACAGAATATAAGATGCATGAGAGATCCGTAACCGAAGTTATGGCCTTACGGCAGATACTAATGACAGCTTTCAACCCTTTCAAACAACACAGCAGCAACACACTCGCCTGCTACCCCTGAGACTGAAATTCAAACCCTAGCCCAAACTCTATTGGGAAGGCTGGTAGTTGCTTCCCCAAATGTTGATTGTTTATGGTTCAGAGTCCTGACCATCTGTATGTACTGCTTTCCTCTATCATTTCAACTACTCATGACAATATAACTGATACAAAGTTACTAAACATGATGTAAAGCACTAAATAAATAAAACCAATATAAATGTATATCTCGGAAAAGCTGAAACCAAGAAACCTATAGGCTATTCAATTAAAGATTAACACTTTTTGGGCCATTTAACTCTGGTTAAAGAAAATATATGTGTCAGTTCTTAACAAAAGGGTTAATGTCAAGAATGTGCTCCCTACAGATTGATTTTTTTAAAAATTGCTTCACATGCCCTTTCAAAAATAAATATAAAATCTGAAGTATTTAACCACATTTGAATTTATGGACATTTATTTACAGATGCAAAATGAACATTAAACCATTATACACTTTTTTTTCTTTTTTTTCCATTAGAAATATGAGTATGAAAATGAGATTATGTTTAATATATTATAACCTCTATCAACAGATTTTCAATGTTTCAACAAATGCGGCCTTTTATGTAAAACAAGAGTACTCACAAAGCACATACCTGTGACAGGGCCCAACACCTCTTCTATTCTTCTCTAGTTTAATGATAAAAAAGCCTCTATAAAATCCCGGATGCAGAAATTAGTTGCAGTTTTGGTTGTAATCTTGCAAACAAACAAAATACAGTAATCACATAACCTTCTTGGCAGAAGTAAAGTATGTCAGAAAAGTCTACATATCTGCAAGTTTTTTATTACTTTGCTTCCAGATATCTTTGAGGTTTTACCAATAACAAAGGAACACCTATATGTTGGTGTTGGTGAAAATGTCACTATATCGTGCAAAGTGTACAGCGGGGAGTGTCCCACCACCACTACAACAAAATGGAGGTACTTTACTTCCAAAGATAATATCATCGAGAGCAGTCGAGTAGTAGATGATGGCTCCTTGGTAATGTCGCTGACAGTGAATAATATGAGGACATATAACTCCGGGACATACCAATGCCAGTCAACAAACTGTGGACAGACAAAGCAGAAAGATATTACACTGATAGGTGAGTGATTATATATTTAAAGGGTTGTGCCATCTGAAAAATTCAGCACTTGTTCATGTGAAAGGTACCCATAGTAAAAGGCACAGGTGAACATTAAGCTTCTCTTACATCTTGCTGTGCGTGAACTTACATACTGGTTACAGGAAAACAACTGGCATTTTATATGCATAAGATGCACTTGTAAAGATTTACTCCCCCCTACATCGTGTCTTTAACTTTATAAATACTTATTCTGAAAGTACTAAGTGATGGCATGTGTTCAGTTTACCTAGCCAAGCAGCAAATTGACTAGCTTAAGTTTGTGTTCTCTTGTTAATACATTATATTTCCATTGCAAGTTGCATTTCCACAGTCAGTTCTGATGTGACAATCATATTCAACTGGTTCAGGGACCCAATTTTATCGCAAAACGCTCTTATCATTGACTTAAACGAGTCCATGTTTTATTACTTTGACAAATGGCAAGTTTAGAACGCAAATCCTGTTACAAAAATTCTAATTATGCCATGTATTACTCGCACACATCTGGCTCAGAAAACCAATCTTGTCATGTCACACAAAAGGCTTTTCCTGATTGATTCAAATGTACAATGTTACACAATGTAATCACACACACTCTCAGAATAAGAATTGCCTTAGACACTAGGCATTTTCTTCGTAAACATATAATAATAACAAAAACTTTGAGACTCAAGAATTTTTCAAAATTTTAGTAAAACACTGTGGCTTTGTAATACATTTTTTGTTTGTTAAGCAACAACAAAAAAACTGATGCTACCTGTTTTGTACGGAGCTGTTGCACCCATACCAGGTTGTCACTTTTTAACTCCAGAACTCCAAATATTTAACTTCAGAATTTCCCATGAATTTCATATTTCCTATCATAAAGATTTTTTCCTTCTTCTTAGAGATTTCTAAGAACATGGATAATTCAAAGAATAAGAATGTCAGTCAATTATGACCCAAGTTTGTCAAAAAAAGACTACTCAGATTATTTTAAATGTGTAATATGTTGAACTGCCACATCCAAATGTTTCATGACCATATCTTGTTTTAAAAAACTATTTCGGATTATCCTAATGCTCTAACATTAACTCTCAAATATAGCTTCAGACCCCAGTCTTGTTCCAGACCACCCCACTAACTGAATTTAATTCTCTTTTGTTATTTCTCACATACAGCTGGTTCAAGACCAAATGTTCTCACACGCTCTCATGAAGTCTACGAAGTACTTGGTGGGGAAGCCCGTCTGTACTGTTTCCACAAGGATGGTGTAGATCCAAACCCACATGCTTTTATTCGCTGGAAGAGGGGGGTTGAGGCTCTACCCAGGAGAATGGAAGACCCTGACTTCTACGGATTTGACAGTGAATTGTTTGTGCTAAATGTCACACAGAAAACACTGGGCAAATACACATGCTTAGCGAAAAACCAGTTTGGGTGGAGTTATCAGCATATCTATTTAAAAGGTGCATTCTCTAGTCTATGTAGATAGTATTTATGAAACAAATTTCTGTTTTGGCAGTGTAGGTTATATAACAATACCCCTAGGGACCTGTTTCATTATAGTGATCCAATACAAAGCTCTCCAATTGAGAATATTGGTGGATCAGGGTTATTGCTCACGAATGAGGGGTGCAATTTACGATAGCTTTCCAAGCGATTTTGTGATTGGTTCTCCAGACCTTGTATATTGGTAAACAAAAATATTGTGAATGTTTGCCTATCCATCAGATTGGTTCCTGAAAACCTTCAGATCAGCTTATAATGTCTTACCCTTAACATTATTATGTTGTGCATTGCTCCAACAAGATTGTTGCACATTTCACTTGTTTTAAATGACTACTTGAATTGAACAAAATTGTGAAACCTTTTCCAAGTTAGCAGTCTTATTCAGCTTCATCACCACTGTTTAAAAATGGTGGGGCCAATGATTCCAATTTTATACCTTAAAATATTGGCGTTAATTTCTTTACCCTCTCATAAAACAATAACACAAGGGCTATATGGCCCCTCCATGGTTTGGTGCTTCTAATCTAATCCACAGGCTGCCACCTCTGTGTGTGGGTTTGACTCCCACGAGTGACAATGCCAAGGACCTGTCCCAATATAACCCTGGCTGTTGAATGGGACGTAAAACAGTAACTTTGACTGCGACATAGATTGTTTGAGGTTAGATCTCCATATCTCTGATTTAAAATGGTACACATGCTACTGCTGTTGCAATTGGCTGTTGTTGGTTAATTTGAAAACAGGATCAATTTTACTGGTTTGATTGAAAGTGTGGAAATATCAACTTATAGTTCCTCACGTTGTCAGTGTTTATAACATGGCATTATATGGCATGATACATTACACTGACATGTTTTCAGAGCTTGCTGGAAAGCCTCCGCTTGTGTACACAGCTTTTAAAGTGACAGACGCAGACCGAGTTGTTATTGAATGTACGATGTACTCGAGGTCAAATGTGCCTTCCTTCCTGTGGTATAAAGGTCACACACAAATCTCTGCAAGCCGTAACCAACGTGGGAAGTACACAACCACTGCATTGTCTTCGTCTCCACAGGAGGACTACCACTTCAGTCAATATAAAAAGATGAAATACACTGAGTTTAAAGGGAAACTAATTATCAGGAGGTTTGAACCGGATGATTTTGATTCATACACCTGCTTGGGGAACAATGGATTCGGAAATGGCTCATCATCCATCAAGATCAGAGGTATGAAAACCAGTTTTTAGTAAAATTTCGAATAAATATCCTTTGTCATACCGGCATAGTAGTTTAATTGTATGTATTTTACTTGGGGCCCAGGCGTCTGCCCTGCCCTGAGATTTGTTGACCCATCCTTAGACATGCGACACTCAATCACAATTTTTGAAGCATTAAATGTTTATGACACTATTTTTTGCAACATTTTACATAAAATGTGTTTACTGGTATATATTATGTGTGATATAGTTTTTTCCATCATAAACGCATATTTGTATTAAAAACCATATTAATTATACAAATGTTAATAATACCCCGTTATAATTGTTAAAGCTTTTTTATCTAATTTACAAAAATCATCTGATAACAATAAGTTTGTCTAGTTTTAGACTGCATCCGATATTACTGATTAAGTTAAATAGACCAGCAGCACTATTGGCCTGAGAGAACTTTGTCAATTATGCATAACATTCCAGATCAAAACAGGCTCCCATTGATACGTATTAATTTTCACAGAAGTCACCACTTATAAAATATTTGCACCATTTCAAAAGTTACTTCAATTCAAAACATAAAAAAGATGAAGCATAGCAAGAGCTAGAATAAAAACATTTTCTGTGTCTGCTAAGAATTTATAGTCCACTGTGTCTATAGACAACTGGTATTTACACAAATGTATCTGATTTGGTCTTAAGCTCCTTTTTTTATATTGCCTTCTGCAGCTAAACTTGGGCCTCCCAAGATAAAGAACCGTTATTACCATGGCTTGATGGCATCCCTCGGTGATAGAAGATACATCTCATGTGACATCAAGCATTACTTCAACTTCTCGGTACAATGGCTGAGAAATGGGCAGCGCATTGAGGCAGATGAGCGTGTGAAGATACACACCACAGAGTATAAGAAAGACCTCACCTACTCAAGTGTGGAAATCACCAGAGTACAGGTAGAAGATTTCGCGAATTACACCTGCGAGGCAAAGAATAGGTTTGGCAAAGCTGTCATGGATTTGGTATTGTCACCAAATTGAAAAGGAAGAATAAATGATGCATGTTGAAAAAGATAGAAGAACTTCCGGAATGAGATGTACTAAGACATTATAAACAGGATTTAGAGCACCTTTATGACTTTCAAACAATTGGGTACGGCGGCCATTTTGTTTTTCAAAATGAGGCCAATTTTGCACAGATAGGTTTTTATTGCCATAAACATTCCCTGCAAATTTGGTGAAGGTATCTTTATAAATTTATCTTGGACACGCCCTGTTAAAAAGTGTCAGTGAAGAACACTTGTGACAGCCATGGGCACACTTGATGTAAAATCAGCCATCAACATTACATCTGGCAAAGCTGCATCTTACCCAATAAGCACCATCAGTATGAAATACTACTTCTGGTACCAATCTACTTCTGCACTCACGAAGCATACACCAATCTTGTGAGTACTCATACTGGTAATAAACGCCTTTGTAAACATATTTGCCCCTTATAAGCAAGACTCACCTGTGAAGTACATAATATAATATTAAATACATTGCATAAAGTGATATTAACAATACACAGGCGAGACAGGATGAGCAATTAGACACAAAATGTAGATACATTCAGTCATCACTAAGAAACACAATTCCACAGTCACACCAGTACCATAACACTTTCACTTTGTCACTCTCACAAACACATGGGATTAAGAGTAATTCAGTGGCTTGGAAATGGTACATTATCAGGCTGTTTGAGAAGTCGCAGAAGGCAGGAACTCAAACTTGCCCGGGATGTCCCAACTATTGTAACATATGGTGTCACTCAATATATATAAATTAATACCTCTTATTGGTATAATGTGTCCATATACCACCCCTTCTTATTATATTATCTTTATAAATGAATGAAATATTAAGGTTTATGCAAAAACGTGGTGGAAGGACGCACGACGGAAGGCATTTTATAATCTCCCGACCATGGCCTTTGGCCGCTGGCGGAAGATAAAAAGGAAAACTGCCCAAATGACATATAGGAAAACAATATATCACAAATGAAGAAGGAACTATTATACAAGTGCATAGAAGGAGTGTTATGTTGTTCATCTTCATGAGTCATATATTGTTTCTGTATAAGTCTATTGAGGGATGTTTTACTTACATATCCACCATTTTTGTGTGAGTAAGAAGTGAAATAAGTCAATATTTTAAGAAAGAATGAACCATGGGCTGCATTGGGTGGATAAAAATGTGTATCGTGAGCTTCCGTTCAGATTAGTTTCCCTGTTGGTTAACTTTACATCAGTTGTATGAATCAGTCTAAAGGTAAAATGTATGTAAATTGTTTTATTTTACTCTTATGTGACAATAATCACGTTGTTGAACTGCTGGCTGTGGCAGGTCAAGGCCTGAATACAGCAAGGTTAAGACTTCACGTGTACTGAAGTACATCCCACAAAGTACTATGCCAGAGTACATTGTACAGTGTTTTTGACTTCATGTATATATGTGTAACTTAGTCATAAACTCTTCAACAGCTAACATAATTCTTTGCTGACTGGTTCAAAATTTTTCATTCTTCTTCCAGCTGCTTCCTTCACGCCACCCCCACCCCCTCCAAAAATGGTTAATGACATAAGATAATGGAAGCAAAGGTTTCACCATATATGAAAACAATGTATCACAAATGAAGACGGAAGAAGTATAAGAAGTAGGAGTATCATGTTCATCTGTAACTACCGCCCGAGGTTCAAATGTAATCTAGTAACACAGTGATGAAACATCCATTACCTTGCACATCCCAAGGAAGTTTTAAAAATGTTTAAACTTTCCACCTCTGAATTTGGTACCTTGAGCATATGCAGATGAATGCGAGCATGAGCAGATGAATTTCTTGCTACAGTAACAGAAGGTGTACTCCACCGTGGATATAAGGCTGTGTTTCAGTCTCTTTCAGTGTCACATGGCACCATAACGTGAGTGGAGATGAATGGACATTTCGCCACTCTGCCACAACGTCACAAACGAACCTCGGACAGTACAGGGGCATTTCTTTCAATGAGAAAGAAGCAGAAAAAAGCACGGGTTATACCACCTGTAATGTGAATGAAACACCAGATCTTGGAATGTGTGTGACATCCTTGGAGGCGGTTCCACTGCCACAGAAAACCTGTAACCGATAGATGTACCGCCTGCGGTGTGAATGAGGCATAAGGGACATTAGGGAATGTCACCCGTGTGACTTCCCTTCTCACTACGTCACAAAATGTCCCCCCCCCCCCCAATTTCTTCACATTGCAAAACCTGGCCCGTTTGCTCCCGTCATAGAATTTTTGTCCAGTCTCATGAAGTTTATTCCCACAGGTCCTTTTTCTTGTAGTCAGAAAACATAGAACTAGCTACAGTAACTGAAGGTGTAGTCCACAGTATATATATGGTGTCACGTACATAGCATCATAAGGCGAGTGGAGATTAATGGACATTTCACCGCTGTGTCGCATATGAACCTCAGACAGTAGTTGAAGCGCAGGGGCATTTCGCCTGTAACCATGGGTTATACCACCCGTAGTGTGAAGGGAAAATTAAATATCTTATTCTCCCTTCCTTATTTTCCCTTATTACAAAGCAACAAAAGCCCTAAATGATTCTTCCATATGCTTAACTCCTAGTTTTCATACACTAAGGATCTTTTAACATGGGTTAGCATTTGAGTGAAAGAAAACCTATCGTGATTGTCTAAAATCTTCCCATAGTCACTGTTTCAAAGTTTATTTTAATAAAAGAAGCCATGTTTTGTTCTTATTTATGACCCAGTCACATTACAAGTAATAATTTAGAGGGTACTGATAGCAGGAGAAACAGAGCTGGAAACTTTTACCTTCTGCAAATCCCAGATACACTGGAGTTATCGCTAGTTGTAGGTGGTGACATTCGTATTGCCTTGGGTAGGCAGAAAGTTTGATAAGATTAAAACTTTCATGGATGCCCATATGAAGGAAGGAATATCACAGTGTGCAATCTTTCCTGACAGAAGTGTTGCAGTATATGGAGGAATGACGTGCTATATAAAATGCCTACAAACCTAGTCAATATTGCCTGCAATGTGACAGTGACATTAAGTGTAACCCTGTATATCAATTGTCAGACTGAACCAGAAAAATGTTTTGCTAATAAAAACAAAGCGTCTCCAAAGGTTAGATGGAATATTGTATAAAGTAGATAAAGGTTTTTGAAAGAAAAACATGCAGTGTTGAGAGAAGCAGACAGTGTGGAAGTTTACGCATTAACATGAAAGAAAAATGTGAGCTTTATTTTGGTTTCTATAAATTATGAAAAGTTAATTTAATAAATGCTATAGTTTGTAAGAAAAATAGTTTTAAAGGAGAAACAGCAACTCCGCTATTATATGACCCCAGTTTCACCCATAAAAGGGGGTCGGAGGGTAAACCTGAGTGGCTATATAGACTCTCCATATATGGAATCTATTCTAAAGCTGTAAAAGCAACAATAAAGGAGATATAAGGCAAAAAGAAACAAGCAATCAGTGCCGGTGAACAGGCTCTGTGTCAGCTGACTGTGTGTTTTGATTTTCAGAGTAGAAGTGAAAAGAGATAAGGACACAAACATTGTGCCCTGCAAACGGTATTCAGGTGTAAAAAGTAGCTGGAAAACATATTTAAACAAAATACTGTACTATTAAAAGTGAGAATCTCAAAGTATATTTCGCTCAGCTATGCAATGAACTACAGGTCTGCAATTTTACCATGGTAGAGCTGACTCAAAAGTAGGTGAATAACATATTCAAACAAAAAAACTGTATTTGCAATAGTTTTCAAGTTATAGCTGACAACGGCAAAGTAGCTGTTACTCGGCTATGCAATGACCTACAGTTTTACTATGTTATAGCTGATCCAAAAGTAGCTGAATAACAAATTCAAACAAAATACAACAGTGTATATACAACAGTGTTTAAGTTACAACTGATCTACTCAACAGTGATAACCTTAAAAGTACCTATTACTCTATGCAATGAGCTACAGGCCTGCAATTACACTATATTATGTACTATATTAGCTGTGGGAATGTAATAGTTTTCAAGTTCCACTGATTTACTCAACAGTGAGAACCTCGAAGTGCCTATTGCTCAGCTATGCAATGAGCTACACGTCTGCAATTTTACTATGTTATAGCTAACTCCAAAGTAGATGAATAACATATGTAAACAAAACACTGTAAATGCAATAGTTTTCAAGTTACAACTAATTTATTCATCAGTGAGAACCTGAAAATAACTATTACTCAGCTATGCAATGAGCTACAGGTCTGAAATTTTTCTATGTTATAGCTGACCCAAAAGTAGCTGAATAACATATGTACACGCAATTCTCTAAATGCAATAGTTTTAAGTTACAAGTGATTTTCCTCATGGAAGTTACTGAAAAGTCAGAAAGTAGCTATTACTCACTTAGCTATGGGAATAGATGTCTAAATTACTCAACATGTTGTAGTTATGGAAAAAGTAGCTGAATAACAAATTTTAACAAAATGCTCTAAATGCAATACTTTTCAAGGTATAAGTGATTTAATGCATGATTTCAGAAATTTTAATGCATCAAAAATTATTTCAAAAATTCATATAAAATAAGTAAGAAAGATTCAGACCTGCCACTCATACAAGGGAATCTACTTATGGCCTAGTATACATATGCAACACAAGAGAGAAATCCCTGCAATAATCAATGAGAAAATTGTGTTGACATTTTCACACTTTGAGTGGGGATACCTCACTTGTGATGGCTCTGGGGAACAGACGAACAGTTCTGCATGCCTTGAACAAGTTTTCATCCTTAATAGATAAGGTATCTTTTAAAAGTAGAGGAAAGAGTCCTTAATTACGGTGGCCCTGAAGGCTTAAAAGAAAAAAACAAATTGGAAACGAAAAAAACAAATTAAAAACGAAAAAACAAATTGAAAACAAGAAAACAAATTCTGAAAACGAAAAAACAAATTGGAAAAAATGAATTAACAAATTGAAAACAAAAAAAAATTAAAAACGAAAAGACAAATTAAAAACAAAAACACAAATCAAAAATGAAAACACCAATTAAAAACAAAAACACAAATTAAAAATGAAAACACAAATTGAAAACAAAAACAGAATTGAAAACGAAAACACAAAAAGAAAACAAAAACACCAATTAAAAACAAAAACACAAATCAAAAATGAAAACACCAATTAAAAACAAAAACACAAATTAAAAATGAAAACACAAATTGAAAACAAAAACAGAATTGAAAACGAAAACACAAAAAGAAAACAAAAACACAAATTAAAAACAAAAACACAAATTAAAACAAAAACACAAATAGAAAACAAAAACGTAAATAGAAAACAAAAACGAAAACATGTTAGAAAACGAGTCTTTCAAAGGCTATAATTTTTGGAATAATATTTTAAAGAAACATATATTCAATTTATAGCATTAGTAAAATGCATCGTATGATAATATTTTCCTAGAACTTACCCGCAGTAGCTTACACCTTCTAATAGCACTAGTTTAACAGTATGAATTACATTTACATTTTTAAGTGGGTTGTGTAACCAACCTGGCTATTAGATTTATGTGTCCGACGTCCGTCTGTCTGTCCGTCCACATTTTTCGCTTCCAGATTCTAACTCGAAAATGGTTTGTTCAATTGAATTCAAACTTGACAGGGACATAGATCACCATCATAGCTAGGTTCCTGTCGAAATTGGTGTAATTCCATCCTTTCTTTTGTCCGTTTTTGTCCATTTGTCTGCCATCCATCTGTCCGTCCACATTTTCGTTTCTGGACTTTAACTCGAAAAAGGTTTGTCCAAACGAATTCAAACTTGACAGGGACATAGATCAACATCATAGCTAGGTTTCTTCTGAAATTGTTGTAATTGCGTCTGTGCATTTGTCCGTTTTTTGTCTGTTTGTCCATCCATCTGTCTGTCCACATTTTTGTTTCCGGACTCTAACTCGAAAACGGTTTGTTCAATCGAATTCAAACTTGACAGGGAGATACATCACCATCATAGCTAAGTTGCTTTCGAAATTGGTGTAATTCCATCCTTTCATTTGTCCGTTTATAGCATAGATACAATTATGTAACCTAGATTACACATTTTACGTTTCTTAGCATGTCTAACACATTCACCTTAACTGGGTAACCTAACATTTCTTTCCTTGTTTCTAAATGTAATTACAGCAGTTAACCATATTGCTGCCTGCGCAACCCACCTTTTGATGCATTTTTGACCCTCTTGTTAAAATGCGTATTAACTTTACTTTATTTTGATCACATTGCATAAAAATGTGACATGAAACTAGGCAATGTAAACTGAAAAAGATTTGTTTGTTTAATAACATGTATTAATGTAAGTTTGGATGCCACATTTTCCCCATTTCCCCATCCTCACTGTTTTGTAGCGTTCTTTTATATATTTTATTTTGGCATTAGACCTGGCCTTTTCAAAAAGGAAAGACTAAGTAGACTTCTGGTTACTGTCAATGTGCTCATAATGCAAAGTGTAGCCTTTTCCAAAGCTCAGCTTTATGCAATATATTTTGCAATTATGTGTAGAAATATTGCCTTGTTAGCAATTGGCTAATCAGACACATCCACCTGCTGATTTCAGTAGACACATATGTAAATGTAATTCAAACTGTTAAACTAGTGCTAGTAGAAGGTGTAAGCTACTGAAGGTAAGTTCTAGGAAAATATGATCAAACAATGCAGTTTACTATTGCTATAAATTGAATACATGTTTCTTTAAAATATTATGCAAGAAATTATAGCCTTTGAAAGACTCGTTTTCTAATTTTCGTTTTCTATTTGTGTTTTGTTTTTTATTTGTGTTTTCGTTTTTAATTTGGGTTTTCGTTTTTAATTTGTGTTTTCGTTTTCAATTTGTTTTTTCATTTTTAATTTGTGTTTTCGTCTTTAATTTGTTTTTTCATTTTCTATTTGTTAATTCGTTTTCAATTTAATTCGTTTTCCCAATTTGTTTTTTCGTTTTGAGCCTTTAGGGCCACCGTACTTACTACCCAGGGTATCCAAAATTTGTTTGAGTTTTACTTACTCCTAACTCTTTAGCAATCTTTAGCGGATTTCCCGCTTGAGCTAAAATTTATTAAATCTAGAATTGTTTTATGTGCACTAAAGGGGAGTTGAGGGGGCTTCTTCCTGCATAGATCAACATTATACTGATTGTTTTGATGTACATCATGTACAGTTTGTATGGCTATTGCTTGCGTATGAAATATGCTACAGGTCTGAAATTTTACTATGTTATAGCCGAAACAAAAATAGCTGAAAAACATATTTAACAAAAATGCTCTAAATGCAATACTTTTCAAGTTATACGTGATTTACTGCATGAATTCATGACGTTTAATGCATTAAAACATTCTAAAAACTCATAAAAATGTAAGAAAGATCCAGTTCTGATACTCATACAAGGGAATGTACTTGTGGCCCAGTACATATACGTAAGATAAGAGAGAAGTCTCTCCAATGGGCAATGATAAAATTGTGATAAAGTGTTGAAATTTTGCGTTTGTGTCAACATATATGAGGAGGTGACTTTTTCCTGCTCTCCATATATGAGGAGGTGACTTTTTCTTGCTCTCCAGCGATTTTGTATTTTACTTGGGAAAACAGTGATAGGAAGGACATAAAACTTATTTGGAGTAAGAGACAATAGTGTTGTGCAACCAATGATATATTTATCAAAAACTTTTTTGGAGGATTTAGATGTCTTTTATAAACATTTATTTTTGTGATATTCTATGCTTAATTCTATGAATGACCATATTAGAAAAGATGGTGATCATATTTGGAAATATGTGACAATCTTAACCAGTGTGGGGAATTACATTGCTACACAGAAGAGCTTATCAAATATGTTGGATGTAATAATACTTAAACAAAAGGCACACATATTTGCTACAGATGAGCTTCAATTTGGGTTTAAACCCAACCATTCCACAACACAATGTACGTTTGCTTTAAATGGTACAATATTATATAAATAACAAGTCTACTGTTTATGTTCTCATGTTAGATTGCAGTAAAGCGTTTGACCAAGTAAATTATATCAAGCTTTTTTCAATATTGATTGATAAAGGGTTATGACCATCTGTTATAAGGGTGTTGATAAATTTATACACAAATCAATGTATGAGAATTAAATGGGGAAGCTATTTGTCAGACATATTTAATGTATTCAATGGTGTAAAACAAGGGGGTGTTTTATCACCCATCTTATTTATTTCTTTCTTTTATGATTTGTTCAAAAGACTGAGACATAGTAAACTTGGTTGTCATATAGGGAATATGTTCGTTGGTGCCCTAGGCTATGCAGACAATTTGACACTGTTAAGCCCAACACTCTCTGGCTTAAAGTCAATGCTACAGATTGCGGATACTTTTGGTGATGAGTATGATATCGTGTTTAATGTTAAAAAATATCAGTTTTTAGTGTACACAAAGGATAATCCTATACATGTTTTTTATCATAATGGTATATACATAAAGTCTCAGTCAGTAGCTAATCATCTTGGGCGTCGTATTGGTCCTAAACTGGACAACAAAGATGTTAAACATGTGTGTAATAATTTTTGAGTTGCATTTAATTCATTGATGTCAATCTTTGGAAACTTAAAGTCTTAAGTTATTTAAAACCTACTGTATGCCACTTTATGGTTCAGTTCTGTGGGACCTGTCCGACCAGGGTGTTGAATATTTTTGTACTCAATGGAGGAAAAGTATACGTAAACTTTTTAATTTGCCATACACTGCGCACTGTAATCTTTTAAGTTCTATTTGTCAAGATATACCAATCGAGTTTCAGTTAATGTCAAGAACAATGAAATTTCTGGCTAAAGTAGGAAATAGTGAAAATAACATGCTGCAGTTATGCTATAAGTTTTCCTTAAATGGATCAATGTCTAAAATCAGTAACACTGTAAATCATGTGTCTTGTTTATTAAAAGTAAGTAAGCACTTATTACTGCAAAGTTCTGTTCGACAAAATTTAATCAGATGTGGTAATCAAATTCCTGAAAATGTCATGGGTAAAGCTGGTAATATTTGTGATTTACTTCTGCTTAGAGAAAATAGTGTTATTTCATTATTCACATATGAAGAATTAACTTCAATGATAGACTATTTGTGTACAGATTGATCAGCATTTTTTCCTTGTATATATAACTGTATACATATTTTTGTGGTTCTTTGTGTTTCTGTGTAGGAGAAATCACGAGAAAGTGTGGATTCGTGAAACAGAAAATATGAGGCCGAAGGCCGAGTAATTTTCTGATTCACGAATTCACACTTTCGCGTGGTTTCTCTGGCTTAAACCACAAAAAGAGGCCATGTAAAAACCAATGTTACATATATGTGGCCTAAATCTCTAATCATATTGAATGTGGTGACCTGAACATTGAACAAAAGTGTTGATTCTGAAAATGTTCAATTTATTTAATTAAATCATTTGTATTCTGCTGGTGCATTTGTCCTTAGCATTTATGGTGTCAAGCTTCAGCCTTGCAACTATGTACAGTAAAAATATATGACAAAGCCTATTCCTGTTGATTATTAAAAATAAATATATAAATATCAGTGATTATAGGTTGAAAGGATTTTGAAAATCATACATAACAGAAATGGACTGTGCACAATGATGTGAAAAGGTAAGGTATTTCACTTTTTTTGCAGGATTCATTACATTTTATTGTGTTCTTTAGACATTTTATTAAATTGTAAATTAAATGTCAAAAATGTCAATATAAATGTTGACACTGAAATTAATGACTGCCCTATCAAATGACAAAACAAAATTCTGTACTAGGTTCTCCCGCAAACACTATCACATCAAATACTGTTCCCAAATTTGATTTAACATCTAGTAATATTTAATTGTATATTTATCTAAACTTATTTTCAGACTTGCTGGATTTCATTCACTGCTTCACTTTGGATGGAGGATTTTCATGCTGAGGATTTGAATGATATCATCTCAATTCAGATACACCTACAGCAATATGGAAATGATTTTAAATGGATGTGGGTCACACATGGTGTTTTTTACCAAATTTTCGCACTGTTGGATAAAGAAAAATTGTGCTCCAGTCATACACGATACCCTAAGAAGCTTGATCACCAATGAAGCTTTATAATCCTCCATCTTACATGTGGATATTTTTCTGACAAGAGACTTGTACAACTGCCACTTGCAACACATCACCAAATACACCATGGATTATAAAATTGATCATAAATGTTGAAAGTGATTCTTGTTCCAATTATTAAGATTGCTTTTTGAAAATCAGTGTCAAGTCTCAAATATTTTCAATTGTGAATTGTTTTTTTATTTTGATACAAAGTGAAGTGCTTCATTTATATGTAGTTGTACTACTGTGGTTGTGTAAATTGTTGACATGATGGCTCATAAAACAAAATTCTTTTAAAATCAATATTGAAATTATCAGATTATATGTTTACCTGATTTCATTGTTATCAGGGCTAATAAATTAAACACTTTAAAAAGTGTGGTTTTGTAATGTAAAAAGTGTGGATTCGTTACCTAAAAAGTGTGAATTCTGAAGCTTAAAAGTGTGGATTCTGAAGCAAAAAAGTGTGGATTCTGAAGCTGAAAAGTGTGGATTCGTGAAGAAGAATTCACACTTTTTCTATTGTCTGATACCAAAAGTGTGGTTTAAGTTTACCTGATTTCATTGTTATCAGGGCCAATAAATTAAACACTTTAAAAAGTGTGATTTTGTAATGTAAAAAGTGTGGATTCTTTACCTAAAAAGTGTGAATTCTGAAGCTTAAAAGTGTGGATTCTGAAGCAAAAAAGTGTGGATTCTGAAGCTGAAAAGTGTGGATTCGTGAAGAAGAATTCACACTTTTTCTATTGTCTGATACCAAAAGTGTGGTTTAATTTTTTTTAAATAATTGTACTCTGTGTACGAAACTGAAATAAAATAAATAAATAAATAAAAGCAAAAATAAAGAAGATATAAGGCAAAAACGCAAAATCCCGGTTTGACTGACAAGGGTGGGTGGGTGATAAATCTGACCTGCTCTGACTCTTCATATATGGTTTCCCAATACCTCTTAATACATTCTAAAGCTCTATAAACAATGATAAAGGAGATATAAGGCAAAAACGCAAAATCAAAGAACATATAAGGGTTGATTACTGAGTGCTTAGTAATTAGGATCATAGCTAGGGAAATTCACACAAATTGATTAATGCCAATGGGGGCCAGAGAGTGTAATCTAAAAATCCATGACAAACTCAATACACCTTTGTTTGGAAGTCATGGATGTTTCAAATTTTGGTGTACACCACTCTTGCAGGGTAAACTGCATGTGTTTGTGGTTATGTCCTTCACTTTTGAAGTGTCTGGAAACTGGTGTTTCTTGTCCATTGTATTGAATTGTAGCTTTATGTTCATACATCCTTCTCCTAAGTGCCCCAGAGATTTCTCCTACGTAATGTTGTTGGCTTTTAGTCCAGGTAATCATATATATGACATTACTAAGTTCATATGTGACTTTTTTTGGTAAGTTTATTGGGGGTTGTGTGACTTTTTGGTGAAGTTACATATGATTTCTGATTTCTTGTTGATCAGAGGGTAATATGTGAATTTATCTAATCTTGTGCAAACTGGTACATATTACAGGGGGTCGGGGGGGGGGGGGGAATTTGGCTTGCTTTCTAGACTCTCCACATATGGTTTCCTGCTACCTCCCAATACATTTTTGGCTATAAATGCAATACTTAAGAAAATAATGGGGATTCAGGTGAATTTTAAGCTTTCTGATTGGTACCTGTGAGAAAATCTCTCATAACTCAGTCAATTTCCATCGTGTCACTCCCAAAATCTAATCAGCTCGTGATAATGTTAACATGTGTATGAAATTACAAGCCTCTGTGGTCAGTAGATTTTGTTAAGTGGGGATGATTGGTGTACCCGCCAAACTATTTTGCCATGTGACCTTGATAAAGATTAAAGGTCAAATTTAAGCATGTGGAATGTTCCCACGCCTATATAACTGCCAAATATGGTTAGAAAGCTTCCAATAATAAGGGAGATTTTCAAGAGAGACCATAATGCGGCAAAATCTCTTCAAAATCATGCTGAAATCATTGCACAACAAATAGAAACTTAATATGACAGTCTTTAAAACTATTGCTCATATTGCCTCTCTTTCTTGAAATGTAAATAAGATAACAATAAACTTTGATTTTTGAACTGTAACAATAGACAATAATAAACTTTAACTTTTGAACTGTAACAATAGTGCTCAACCTTGGTTATGAATTTATATAAAATGTGAAACTTTAGATATACTGTAATCTTTAATTTAGCATAAAGTAATTCAAGAAAAAATGTGTAACGCAAAGTAAGAGTTTAACGTCATAGACAATAGACAAAATTATGAAATAAAGTGGTTTAATGTTCTGGATTTTCTAAATAACTTAGAAAACATATAAACAAATGAAATATGTTTTACATGGTGAATAGTGAATTAGTGTAATTGTTTTTCTTCCTCTTTGTTACTTTTGTTTGTTTACATACAAATATAAACATACAGGTGGTGAATAACCAAAGAACACACAAAACTTCCCATTGCTAGATACCAATGAGCTCATGACCTACCTGAGAATGCAGCATTGGTCTATGGGAAAACATCTTCATATGCCAAATGTTTAAGTTTGGATCTGCATCCCTCTCAGCAAGTAACCTATGCCTCAAATGATCCCCAGTAATAACATCTAAAACAATTTAAACTTCAAATGATACACAACCAATGACTATTTATGTTTTCGAAAATTTTCTATTTATTAAAAGCACTGACCCAGATAGCATGCCGCCGTCAGACCGATGTTGGCTGTTGGTCGCATGGTCGGCAGATTTTGCCGACGTTGGGCCAACGTTGGCCTAACATTGGCTATTGGTCGCATCATCAGCAGATTTTTGCCGACGTTGGGCCAACGTTGGCCCAACGGTGGCTTGCCAACCACTTCTCAGGTTAGATGTCTCTATGTTTTGCCGACGTTGGGCCAACGTTGGGCCAACGGCGGATTTTTATTCAAGATGGCGGCGTGCAGTAATAGGGGATTTTGAGAAACTTAGAAAAAAAATTTTGTTATGGTCTGTCTAAAAATCATATTACAGTGTGCCCACAAATTTTAAGTAACTTTTTAAGAATTTCACACATAAAATTAATGCTCTCATTATAAATTCATACTAAAAAAGTTGTTGGTGAACATTATCTGATTGGCTGATGCTATACATACAACATAATCGGTGGCTTGCCGATGTTGGGCCAACGTCGGGCCGCCGGTCAAAAGTTGTTGGGCCAACGTCGGAATGCTATCTGGGGAATAGATGTCCTGTTCTCCAACAGGGTGACAGAAAGAAGACATTCCTAAGTTTAACAGTTTTAATTGTAAATTCTTTGACCTAGGTACACAAGGTTCAGTGAGCCCAGTCACCAACATAAACAGATATACCCTATCAATAACATAGATAAATCAATGTAATTTTATATAAATACACTAATATAATAGTAAAGCTTCCCGAATGACACAGATGAAACTACAGCAAGGTCAAAGATCAAATCAAGGTCACACCATGACGTTTTACATCTACAAGCCCTGGCCAATGTCCCTAATAAGTATCAACTTCCTACACCTTATGGTTTCCGAGATATACTCCGGACAAGATTTTATAGGTTAAAGTCACTACAGCAAGGTCAAAGGTCAAATCAAGGTCAGGCCATGACATTGCACACCTACACCCCCTAACCAATGTCCCTACCAAGTATCAACTTCCTAAACCATATGGTTGCCAAGATATAGCCTGGACAAGATTTTATAGGTCAAGGTCACTACAGCAAGGTCAAATCAAAGTCATGTCATGACGTTGCACACCTACAACCCCTAACCAAAGTCCCTATAAAGTATCAACTTCCTACACTGTACAGTTTCCAAGATATAGCCTGGATAAGTTTTTATAGGTCAAGGTCACTATGGCAAGGTCAAAGGTCAAATCAGGATCACACCATGATGTTGCACACCTACACCCCCTGACCAATGTCCCTACCAAGTATCAACGTCCTACACCTTACAGTTTCTGAGATACAGGCCAGACAAACTTCTTCCCTAAGCCCGCCCACCCACCCATCCGGACACCATGGGTGAAAATAATATCCTGACAGCCCTTAAGGGCTGTGGGGTAAAAGTACACAATACCAATAAAGTGTGACAGGGTCAAAGGTAAAAGATATATTTTCAGAAAGGTAATAAGGTTGAGTTCCACAGAAAAGGGAAATATGGGTACTGAAATTTTTTCTGCCTTACATATGTGGAAATAAAAATAAGACAAACTTCTTCCCTAAGCCCGCCCACCCACCCATCCGGACACCATGGGTGAAAATAATATCCTGACAGCCCTTAAGGGCTGTGGGGTAAAAGTACACAATACCAATAAAGTGTGACAGGGTCAAAGGTAAAAGATATATTTTCAGAAAGGTAATAAGGTTGAGTTCCACAGAAAAGGGAAATATGGGTACTGAAATTTTTTCTGCCTTACATATGTGGAAATAAAAATAGAAGACCACCCATACCCCAAGTAGTGAAATCAAATCTCTGATTACCTAGCTCACATTGATTAAATCAAACTGCTTGATGTTTTAAAAAGGTGCATTCAAATAGTGGTAATTCATTACAATTGTAGCATGCTTCAAGTCTTGCCTTTGTGTGTACTTCACCACTTGACTTTAACTGATTTAAAATCGCTTTGAGCACATTCTTGTGTGCGGACACAGAGTGCCACCTCTGTTTACACAGCGGGATATGGTGAAGAATATTTTTTATGTTTGATTTTATTTGTAATTCAGGACAAGAGCTAAATATACAATACTAACTGGCAATCAAATGAATATAAACCAGCAACAAAGTATACAAATTATATATATATAATATATATAATCTGTTGTGTTTCATGTCTGCAAAATTTAGATTCTAATGTGAAATAAAAAACCTGGGCCGGGATTCACAAAAGGTCTTAAGCAAAAAATTGTCATAACTTTAGGAGAAAAGTCTTAACTGTGCAAGAATTTTGTCATAAAGTTAAGACTTTTTTTTGCTTAGACAAAATGGGATTCACAAAAGGTCTTAGACAAAAATTTGTCATAGATTTTGTCATAACTTTAAGACCACTGCAGGGCAGTCTTAAGTCATTTTTAAAATATTCCATTGCATATACGTGTATTAGCATTTTACCCTTTGTTATGCCAACAAAAAATATACTATGGGGATCTATACTTCCTATAAAAGTAATTTCTGTGGATTGTAATAGAAATTTACATCATTTAATTACCTATAAATTTCCACATTTTACCTTCTTGTGGTAAAAAATATTGCCATAAAAATGACCGACTCACAATAAAACACAAAGACTACTATTTTTTACATAATTTTACAAAAAAAGTAACAAATCTGTTTTATAATTTTAAAGAGCATGTTTGGTGTATTTATTGATGAAAAATGTTTTTGTTTTACTAAAATTTGTCAATTTGAATTCAAAGTAGTTAAGACTTTTTGCACAAATTTTGTCTCAGCTAAGATTTTGCTAAGCACTTTTTGTGAATCCCAATTTAAGAGAAATCTTAGCTAAGACAAAAGTTTAACTTTAAGATTTGTCTAAGCAAAAAAATTGCCTAAACTTAAGACCTTTTATGAATCCCGGCCCTGAAGCATAACTTAAAAAAATCTGATATACGGGGCAAGGAAGGGGTCAGTAACCAATGAAGCATTAAGAAAAAGCAGAAACTAAGCTGGATAAGCTTTCAACAGGTAAGATTTAAGTCTTGGTCTGGAGGATGTTATTAGCACACATAATCATGAATAATCAGTCATTAAATTCATCAAAGAATGAGACATAAAATAAAAACTGTCCCAGATCATCAAGCTACGCGCTGTTACACCACTAGGCATTAACCAACTTGTTTTGGGGGCACATTTTAAAGTGAGATTTTACTGGTCAATTCATATCACTTTTGGCCAAAAATATATGACCAAAGTTCCACGGTCACACTGAAACTTATTCAAGACCCCCCCCCCCAAAAAAAAAAGAAGAAAGAAAGCCTATTTATACAACTTAATTTCCTCTATTCAAAGGGGACTCTAAGTCGCAACAAAACAATAAACAGTCAACCAATTTCAGTACCCAGGGACAGAAAAGTGTTCAATCACCACAGAGAATGCCAGGGGTGAGTAAGACTAAGGTGGGTATGCCTTGGTGTACGGGTAGGTTTTGAGACACTTTCTGAAGAGGCTAGAGAGGGGGATGCATGAATCTCATCAGGAAGAGCATTCCAAACAGTGAGGGCATCAAAAGCGAAACTATAACCAAACTGTTTGACAGATTTATGAATAAACGGTTGGAACTTTGAAATAACAAGGAAATTACCACCACTCTGACTGCGCCTGGTACTGTAGGAACTGCTGGAAGAGATATATGGAGCAAAATACTTGGGAAAACCAGTGTGAACAAACTTGTAAATATGGGTGGCTGTTTTAAAGACTGTGCGATGTTCAACAGGAAGGTAATGCAATTTCTTAAGTGCAGGAGTTATACTAGTATATCTACTGGTGTTTGATATGATTCTACCTGCACTATTTTGGATGCAGTGTAATTTATGAAGATTAAACTTAGAAAGACTCCTGAAAAGTGAGTTACAGTAATCCAATGGAGTACTAACAACAGCATTGGCCACAAGTACAGAAGCATCATGAGTAAATCATAGCATTTCAATAACTGAGCCAACATAAGACTAATATTTAAATACACTGTATGTAACCCCCAAATGCAGAAAGTGAGGTCTCTGCAATAGCTACATAATATTCTTCAGCTCTTTTCACTTATGAAGGGCATCTTGAGCAAAGTCAAGTGTCATTTCAGAGAGGTTAAAAAGTAATATATTCTCTTTGTGGAAAGTTAATATTACAATGAAAAAGATCTCTGTATTTTTGTTCTCTATAAGTAATATAATAATTGTAATAAACTGTACAGTTGTCGGAGTCAGTTCTGAGGAGTGACATATGATCAATCATCTTTTAGAGGAATTTTGCCTTCTTATTTCAAGGGGTATGTAATTTACATGTTTATTTTAATAACATCTGCCAAGCTTGTTATGTTTGTTTATATGTCTGTTTGCAAAAGAACTCCGAAAACGATATTTGTACAGTGCTTGTGTTCATTGTTGTTGATTTTATTTATTTGGGGTTTTACGTCGCTTTCAACACTGTACAGGTCATATCACCATGGGTAGTTGGAAGGACAGAGGAAACCAGTACATATAGTTTGCTAGGGTTCTGTACTGTAAACTGCCGACCAACGGCAAGCAACTACCAGCTTTCCCACTTACGGCCATGACAGGGATCGAACTCTGGCCGCAGGGGTGTTGTTGAAAACAAGTCCATGTACAAATGGCGGAGAAAGCTCAAATGAAACAGTGACGTACATTGATTGGTGTCCCAATAAAAAAAAGCCTTTTTGCATTCTTTCTTTAAATATGGATTTCTTTTTCTTATTATTCATATAAAATTGTGGATCATAAAAATAAAACACCACCCATTAGACATATACAAAGAGATGATATCACTCATGAAGATGAACAATGGAAATACTCATGCTGTACACTCGTATAATATTGTTATCTGCACGTTTGACATTTACTGTTGCAAGTGTCATTCTGAACATTTTCCTATCATGTGTAAACTGAAGCACAACTATTATACCCCTGCCTTTTCTAGATTTATTGGTAACGATAAAAGCCTAATCTATCATGGATAATTTCTTGTACACTGGGGTAAAACTCTAACACGCAATTAAATGTTTTATTAAGCATAGTAACAAAAATGTGGTTAAACTATTTATATTCCTAAATTTGTCCTGCTTCTGTAATGGGGAAAGCTTCCAAAGGATCTGGAAGGCAAGCAGTGAGCTGTGGCTATTGAAGCACAGGAAAAGGGTCAGTTCAAGACAGGATGCCTTGTCTGTATCCAAAAGGTCTTGGGGTAGGCCTGTTTTCCTGTAAGACTGAATGTGAAAGTCCCTAGGACAAGCCCAAGAGACAAACAGACATGTCTTAATCTGGTAAGGATAAGCTGTGGTGACAACTGAATAAGACTGGAACAGTAACCAGACTCACACTTATTGCTAGTCTGGTTTCCATGTAGTTTCCCACCAGCAACTTCTGGGAAAAAGAGGAATCAAGTGTCGACCAATTACAAAATTGGAAATAGGATCACACAATAAAATTAGGTCAAGGCAAGTGAGCATCTGGATCCCATCACATAAACTATTGCATTGACATTTTATTTTTTTAATTATGATTTTCGGGTTTGAACTTTATAATTATATAAAACAATACGTCAGCCTATTTCTAATTTTGATTATATAACAAAAATCATCACTTAAAAGAGAAAAATTTCATTAAGAATATTGCATCCTATTCAGATATGCAGAGGGACATGTGCGTCTGACAATATGTCACGTGATAATGCTAGCATAAGGAGAGAAAATGCAATGAAGATCAGTTTATATGTTGACTGTCCTGGAACTAGTTTTATCAGGTTTTCATTTTTCTTAATATTGTTATGGTCATGTTGCAAGCGTGGTAGCAATTACCAGTTGATTTTAAATTGCAACAGAAAAAGACAAAGAGTTTTACTTAATTTATTTGACAATTAAAAATAATAATTGCAGTCAACTGGGATGCTCCCAATAGTACATACAATGATAGAATCATGAAACCAATCTGATCTGGGCAAAATCCTATTGATGTAACTAACAGTTCAGTTTGTCCACTGTATCCAGCAATCTGTCCTGTGATCTGTCAGGTGTCCACTAACAGACACATATCTGTATCCTGTGCTCAATTCAATATCCAATAACACAAAATGTCTGTATACAGCGTTCATAGAGTTTGCACAAATATGCTGTCCACTCCGAGATATGGACAATGTCCAAAACACAACAAATCTACTTTCTGGTAGAACTACAAACTATATCCAAATACAAAGTACAGCAAATCCACTCTTTGATAGCTCCACACACACTGTATCCAATTCACTCTGAGAAGAGTTCGATCACAAAGTATAAACAACACAAGAAGTTTATATCCACTTGATAGTAGTTCTAAGACAAACTTAGCTTTCCTTATAGCCAGGGAATACAATGTTCATCACTGGTCAGATGTGCAGCACTTATATACAGCTGTGGAAATGGCCAGAAGGTTATAGAACTTACTGGAAAGTAAACACTGTCACCAGAATCACCGAGGAAGCTCTAAAAACTAGTATAATCGGTTTCCCCATTTCTATTAATAGAATTCTTGAGGTTATAGGAGCCTAGAAGGGTTTCCCCCAGTCAGAGTACAATAAACATAAATACCACTTAACCAGTTATACAGAATACAAAAAAAAATCAATAACTCAATGACCTTACTTGGTAATACGTACAAACATAACACCTTTACTCAGATTAAACAATGCATTGGCACAGTGCTTATGTATGTAACAATATTTACAACAATATACCAGTTGACCTTGTCTACTTGTTAACTTTAGGATTCTGATTGCTTACACTAGTTTTTCTCCTCATTAAGATAATTAATTGATAATTAATGGATAATTAATACTGGAACTGGACTGGAAGTGAACGGGATAAGACGTTAAGTGACAAGGACACGCCTGTTTCATGGCAGGATAAAACTTAAAGTGATAAGAACAAGGCAGTTTCCTTCTGAGCTGAGCCACATTAAGGATGAAGAGTTGTGGTGGATCAGAGAAATATCAGACATGTTTGATATTCAGCCAACCCCTTACCAACTGTTAACAATGCAAATCGAAACTTGAGTCAGTTGGGGTCGGCTCTAATGGAACGCCTCTGTAAACTAATGAGACAAACACTCTGTATTTTTTAATTTTCAGATAAATCTACCAACTTTCATTGAGAAAGTCTAGCAAAATGAAGTGCCTAATGCTACTCGTGATCCTTGCTGTCTGTGACAGTCAAGTAACCACTAAAATTCACCAAAGACACTCTCAGAACAGATGATACTCAAAGAATTGCAGATGCTGAAGGATGAATTGCGTACAACTGGCTCCACTCTAAATACTCTACGAGGTAACATGAGAAGTAAAAATCTTTTAAAACCTTAATGTTTATTATTGCCTAATCTTATCTAATCTACTGTTTTGCAGGCATAATGTCTCCCCATCTCAGTGGATTGTTTGTTTATTTTGGTTTTTAACGTTGCTTTCAACACTGCATAAGTTATATCATGACGGGTAGTTTTATTGGCAGAGGAAACCAGTAGTAGTAGTAGTTTTAGTTTAGTAGTAGTAGTAGTAGTAGATGAAAACATCCTCTAAGGCGCTGATATTCAGAAAGGGATAGTCCAGTTTCCGAAAATAGTCCATGTTAGCATCCGATAGGGGAGAAGGACCATGATGGTGGGCAGGCTAACCTAAATAGGTAGGTCTTCAACTGTTGCCTAAATCCATAAATACTATCCTGAGTTCTGATGCCCACAGGGAGTTTATTTCATTCTGTTGGAGCAACAACTGCAAAGCAAAAGTCCCCATCCATTTATTAGGTCTGATAGAGAAAACTGAGAGGTGGTTGCCAAGTGTAAGACAACTACCTTAATTAACAAGGACAGGTATGGCCGTTGGCTAAAATTTATTGCTTTGTAGGTAATGAGGTTGTATTTAAACAGTATATGCTACTGAATTGGCAGCCAGTGTAGTTTGTGTAGGAAAAATGTCACATGGCTGAATTTACTAAGTTTGCACACAATACGACATAGGGTGTTTTGAATTCTTTGAAGTCTCTAATTGGTGATTGGTCATGGCTCTGTACTGTAAACAGCTAACCATGGGCCACCATGGCCACAACCCCTACCAGAGTGGAATTCAGTGTGCTAAACAAACGGGAGAATTTTCAACAATTTGGGAAAGTCCGCAGTTTGTGGTTATTGTTTTAAAGTCCATAATCTGAGTAGACTGGGAATTTCCATCACAGAGTGTAGTTATTAGGATCATGGATATGAGAGCTGTGGAACAAACTTATTGTCAAACCAGTCTATCAAAAAATCATAATCACAAGGCATTGTTACAATCAGGTGAAAGATTCATCATTTGACAGACTCTAAGACATATACATAAACATATAGAATAATCATAGGCCTATTAGCAAAGATCATACCAGAGAAGATACGGGCAGAAGTGTGGCTAAGGTGAATAGGTTTTTGCCAACAGACAAGTTTTGAGCTTTTTCCTAAAGGAGGCAATTGAAGTTGCATTATGTACATTGTCCGATAGGTCATTCCAAATCTTTGGAGCATCAAAGGCAAAACTATAACCAAAATGTTTGACTGATTTTGTAAAGGGAAGAGTGGAAAGGTGGAACTGTTAGGTCAGTTGATCTGTGTGACTCTGCCTAGTGCCATAATAACGGATACTGAGAGGATTAGGGAGCCACTGCGGAGAAATTTGCAGACCAATATAGCGATTCTGAACATACAATGGTACCCAACAGGCAGCCAGTGGTAATGTCTTAAGCATGGGTGTTACATAAGCAAACTTTGATTTAATGATTTATGACTGCATGTACAAGTGTATTTTGAATACATTGCCTGCTAATGTAGGTTAAAACTTCTGAACAAACGTCTGAACATTGAGTTATAATACTTTAAAAGACTACTGACCAAGGCATTTACCACAAGGATGGTCACTTCATGGTAAGATGCTGCCCAATGTGGCAGAGGTCAAGCATTTGGGGGAAACTGGCTTTACAGGACTTACGATCATGTTCTGAGAGGCTCCTCATTGGCCTAGTGGTTAGCAAGTTTTACAACTAATCACAGGCAGTCACTTCTATGTGGGTACAACTCTACAAGTGGCAATGCTGAAGACCTGTCCCAATATGACCCTGGTTGTTGAACGGGACATAAAACCCCAATGTTGCCTTTGACATGTTCTGAGAAGGAGAAGTCTGCATTGAATCACACATCTAGGTTTCTACCAGTGTCAGTTGGGTGAACAAGGTTGTCGAATTCAAGTATTCAGTTCCGACAGAGCAGCGGAAGCATTCGTAAAGTTGTACATGTGATTAAATAACTGCTGGCTTCATATTATGACTTGTACATATATTTTTCACAGCAAGTGTAGATAACAGATTCGCCCAGGTTGCTGTGGATGTAGAAAACATCACAACCCAAGTGCAACAACTGGATCCGGGTAAGTCTGCAACATGCCTACTGCTGATTCAAGGTACTCGTTTTTTGTGTGGAAAGGAGCACTGGGATTTACTTTCAATGATATGTCCATGTAGGACCAGTGTAAATTGATTTACCAGACACCAAAAGCTCTCCTCACTCATATGTATCTAAGGTGCAATGATCTGGAAGGATGTTCAGTAAGAGTAAATCCATTAACAGATCTGGGCTATAACAACAATGATGACAGGAGGTGAGGTGTCTAAAGTGGATAGGATTTTACAAAAAGGTAAGTTTTGAGTTTGCTGAGACAACGAAGGTGGAATTACATATGCTATCAGATAGGTCATTCCAGATTTCAGGTGTGTCAAAAGAGTGTAAAATGGTGGCCACAATGTTCAACTGCTAAGTACTTAGGGTTACCACGTCTGATGTTGTATGAGCCATTCCACAGACACAACGATGGTCCTAATTAGCCTGGAGAGTCACTGTGGATATATTTATAGACTACGGTAGTACATGTTAAATGCTCTTTACTGTTAAAATAAACAACTAATTTATGAATCTAAATAGCTAACACATTATATGTGCATTTGGGTTGAAATCAATTTTTATATAATTATTTTGAATATACGTCCGCCAGAGGTTATTTGTTGAAGGGGTTATTCTCTAAAGCAGATCTCCAGTTCTAAGTGGGGTCGTGCCACGGCTCTACACTGAGAAAACGATAATCCCTAGAAACCACATCTTGTCAATAATCTGCAGTGAAATGATGCTCGCCAAAAGAGAAAACAGCCTTTTGAGAGCCAGCAATGTTTTGAAGTCAAATTTGAAAAATAAGAGATTACCTTCATTTGTGCATGCAGTATCCAACCTCTCGAATTAATATGAATGAAGTTTATATTGTTGCATATTGTGCAACACTTTTGCAATTTGTTCATTCAGACATTGTGCCTGTACACTCTTGCACAGATAATTAGTTACATCTGTTCAATATATTTTTATTGTTACATGATATTCATGATATAAGACTTGGAATCTAGACACAGCGGTGTAGTGGGTAGGACACTCGACCCCCACCTATCAGGTCATTGGTTCAATATCCAGTTCAACTTGAAACAGCAAAAAAAGCGTTTGCCCAGTGGGTACCAGTGTAAAATTTTGACCACCTAGCTATAGTATGTACTACTTTCCTTTAAAATTACATCCATATTTTTAAAACATACATGTGGGAGTTTACTGTTTTGTTTATTAGTGTCATAACGTACTGAAAACCCATTGTAACAGAATGAACTCAGTCTTATAATTAACTATCACATATTTACGTCGACAAAATCTTTTGTATGTCACGTAACCATGGTAACCTTGTCACTGTGACGGTAAAGATTTTGTCTTTGAGGAAGAACATTCAACAACATTTAAGTTTGTCTTGCCTGATAGAAAAGAGACAGGCGCATAAAACAGCTTCTTGAAGTTCCTAGATATCACCAGTCAGTTGCCAGTCAATAAACTAACGCAGACAGGGTGTTAATACCATATATAAATTTATTTGAGGTTTTATGACGCTATAAATACTGTACAGGTGATATCAGGACAGGTAGCTTTGTGGGCAGAGGAAACCAGTACATACAGTTGGTCTAGGTTGTGTACTGTAAAGTGCCAAAAATCGGTAAGGAACTAGCAACCTTCCCACATAAGGTCCTGGGTTTGAACCACCGACCTCTGAGGTGCGAGGGAAGTGTGTTACCACTGTGTGCCATCGTGGCCCCTAATACCATATGTTAAAAGTTATTGTTAAAAGAATATATGTGACACAACAACATACTTTGATATATCAGTTGTATGATTCCATGTGCCTGTTACAGGGAATGTGGAAGGTAGACTGACTGAGATTACAGAAGTTCAGCAACATATGCAGAGTGAGTCTTATTTTATATTCATAAACAAGCAGCCCCATGCTCAAACACATCAAATTCACAGCCATATAAGCCTATGTATTAATCTGTTAAACTTTGTTGTTACCATACAGTGCAATAACACACAGCTGGATACAATCCAGTCTCTCACATTAAACTAGCTCTTAACATGAAGGACTAAGTTTTACAGTTGCAGTAATTTTACATGAATGCATAAATTTTCAGCCCTTCAAGTTACCCTGTACAGTAAACCATTGAAATAATTTGGTCAAACATGCACCACTTTCACAATTCAGTAATAACAAATTATTAATTTTGCTGTGTATGAATACAAAATAGTATTTTATCAAACACTAGTAGATAACCCTGTATAATTCTTGTTCTTAAGACATTGTATTGGCTGCCTGTTGAACATCACTCAGTGTTTAAAACAAGTACACCTGTCGACAAGTTTCTTCACACAGGTTTCCCAAGTATTTTGCTCTATATCGTTCTTCTTACTTACAGTAGTTTTATTGTACCAGGTGCAGTCAGAGTGTTGGTAATTTCATCCATCTACTCAATAGTCTGTCAAACTATTTGGCTATAGCTTTGCTTTTGAAGCTCCCACTGTTTGGAATGCTCTTCCTCATGAGAATTGTGTGTTCCCTCTAGTCACTTTCTTATTTATTTATTTATTTAGTGTTTTACATCATGGCCAGTGCCATATCAGTTTTACCGTGAAATGTAGCAAGGAAGAGCAGAGGAAATCAGCACATATGTATAGTTGGTCAAGGTTCTGTACTCTAAACTGCCAACCAACAGCAAGCAACTACCAGCTTTGCTTTCCCACATGACGGCAGGCTGGGATTCAAACTCTGATCTCAGATGTGGGAGACGAGTGTGTTACCACTGTGCCACCATGACCCCTGTTGCCTCTTTCAGGAAGAAGCTTAAATCCTACCTCTACACCAAGGCAGACCCACCTTAGTCACAATATTTCCCTGATATTCTCTGTGATGCTTGATCCCTTTTCTGTCCCTGGATACTGAAATTGGTTGACCACTTTTTGTGTTGTTACATGTCAGAGTCCCCTTAATAAAGAGTAGAGTAAGTGCTATAAAGGTCCTATGAAAATTAAAATTACTACATCAGGGCCTATATTCATCGACATTCTTATCCTCAGAATAAGAATTTTCTTAGAATCTAGGCATTTATCTTGGAAAATATTATCAGTTTAAGAAAAGTTTCTAGCAATAAGACTTATTACACAGCTATTGGATCTAATTTATTATTATTACTAGTTTACATACATTTTTCCAGTGAATGTAGATGCAAGATTCATTGAGGTAGCTTCAAATGTAGAAAACATTACAACTCAAGTGTAACAACTCAATCAAGGTAAGTCCTTCCAACATTTTTACATACCTGGGAAAGCATTATAATTACACAGTAATATGCACTGGATTTTATAGAATCGCACCTATGTAGGACAAATCTTATACCCCAGTCAAATTACAAGCACTATTTTGGACAGTTAAACATGACAAAGAAAACAGGGTGCATGCTGTAACTCCTGTGAAACCCAGCTACACACCCCTAGCTACAGTTAAAGCCTCTCTCACAACCCATCGTACATCCATCGTAAAATCGACTGATTTGCAAGGGACACTTAAGCTACAGTCAAATCATGGTCAGTGTTCTCTCCAATTCCCATTCTCTTCTGTTAAGCCTCTCTTATATCCTGTCGTACATGCACATACTTCCTGGTTGCAGAGAAAAATCGGTGGATTTGCAAGGCACACTTAAGGTACCTGTGCAATCTTATAACAGAATATCAAGGTCGCAAAGACCCCACAATGAAAACTGGCATGCACATTTTTTCTGAGTGCACGCAGAATGACTATAAATGCATCCATGTCTCAAGGGTAACTTACGAGAGGGTTGCGCACATGCATTCTCCTTGCTAGTGTTGCTAGTTCTCCCCATTAACTTGCAGGGTTTGCACGTGCTGCATGATACACTCACATGTACCTTGCATGTATATAAACCCACTGTACAGCCTGTAGCTAGTAGCAGACTGTCCTTTGATGTTCAAGTAGAGGCACTCTTGTTGGGAGAATACTCCTTGTTTGCACGTGCAAATCCCTACTACCCTACTACCCGGCTATGCTCATATTTTTCAACAATATTTGCAGCACACTTACGTGTGTATACACTTAGAATGGGATGTAAAAGAAGCTTTAGTAGCTTCTCTTACATCCCATCGTTCGTGTATATACATGTGCAAACAAGGCATATTTTTTCGAACAAAAGTGTCACTACTTGAACATCAAAGAATAGACTGCGACTAGATACAGACCACACAGCAGGTTAATATGGATGCAAGGTACACATGACGGTATTGTATGGGACGTTCAAACCCTGTAAGTGAACGGGGAGATCTTGCAACACTTGCAAGGGAAATGCACGTGCCCAAGTCTCTCATAAGTTACCCTTGACAAATGGATGGGTTTATGGCCATACTGCATACATACAGAGAAAATGTGCATGCCAATTTTCATTGCAGGATCTGTGTGACCTTGAAATTTTGTTATAAAATTGCACAGGTACCTTAAGTGTGCCTTGCAAATCCACCGACTTTCCTCTGTAACCAGGACGTGTGTGTACGTATGACAGGATGTAACAGAGGCTTAACAGACGAGAATGGGAATTGGAGAGAACACCGACCACGATTTGACTGAGAAATGATAGAGTAAGGATACTGTAACAATACCTTAGCTAAAGATACAGTAACATTAAAGTAATTCCTTTTTAAAGTAAAATAAAACACAGGAGACACCAAAAGACAGAATAACACAGAAGTAGGAGGGACAGAAGCAGAACAGCTACATAAATTATGGAACACCCTGCAGTTAACAGCTTTTACAATGAATAGCGATATTAGGATCACAGTTCTAATGAGCCATGTGTTGTAAAATCTCTTGTAAGACTGAGATCAGAATCAGTCATTTCTATTCTAGCATTGTGTTTTAAATAGTATACATACTGTTATAATTCACAATTTAATGGCAAACAAAAACAGGCTGCTTTAACCATTTTATTTTACAGGGGGTTATTTGTAGGACAGCCATATTTCTCCCATCAGAAAATCAGATTCACTAAAACAGTGGTAGAATGAGCAATAATTCAAACCTGTGAGGTTATGCCGAATTTTCTAATGAAATATTTCCTCGATTATCGTTGATTTGCCACTAGATAATAAGAATTCCAATGTTTAAACCACAGTATTGCAGGCATATTCTGTTGATTTTTTTGCATCTCAGATTGGACAAACTGAGTGTCCTTTGCTGGAGCTACCCTCCATATTGACAAACTGAGTGTCACACACCCTTTATCTATCCCTGCGGATATATCACTACTGACAACCTGAGTGTATTTGCTGGGACTACACTCCATGTTGACACTCCGTGTATTTTGGTATTCTGGGGAGTGCTCAGGGTGTACCGGTACTGACAAACTGAGTGTCCCATCCCTAATGGGTATCACTGCTATCCATTTGAATAGATATAAAATTATAAAAGGAAATAATAAAATTTCACACAAGTACATAACACTTTAAAATGATGTCAGTGAATTTGTATCCCACATGCAGTCTACAAATTCCACATTATATAAATGCACACAGAGATAAAATATGTCTACACTGAACACTAAGGAAACCAAGACTGGTAAACATTCTTTATCTCGGGTAATTCTGGAACTGCTGCGTGTGTAGAGAGTTAGCATACATGACAACTAAATTGTATACTGCTGTAATTTGTCAAAATTTTGTCAATATAAAAATCCTATAAGTTTTTCCTATTTTGCCCAAACAAATGTCAATTTCATGTAAATATTTCTAAAACTATATAACTAATAAATGTTACATTTTATCATTAGAAAGTTCTTTTTCAGAGCTTCTGCATTGTTTTATTAAATCCATGCAGAAACAAAAGGGAAAGCGTAAGTTACAAAATGAAGATTGTATGTTGACTGTTGCCCCTTAGATTCTACCCTATATACGACTCATTTTGGTGAAGAGAAAATACACTAAACTAAAATATGGACATGTTTAACTTATTCACACAGTGTCCTAAGCCATTTCTGTCTTTCATTTTTCCCCGACAGAAAAAGAAGTCAGGAGGTCTTTGGCATTCGTTGCTAGGGATCAGCAGCAGAAGTCAAATTACCAGAATGGTGACAGGTTGGTGTACAAGATTGCTGATCTGAACCCTGGTGGACATTACAACAGTGCCACAGGGGAATACTCCTGCAGTGCATCTGGTCTGTACTATTTCACCTATAGTATTTATGCATCCAAGATAGAAGATGGTCACAGCATATCCAGGGCAACCATACGTCTGATGAAGGAGAGCGTAGAGCAAGGCAACGTATTTATTGTCAATGAAAACTCCGAGGCTATCTTCACCACACTGAGTCAGTCGGTGTTAATTCAGTGCAAAGCTGGTGAGAAGGTTTGGGTGGAAGCCGGAGCTGATAACACCAACATTGGTTCTGGCCCTGGTCCCAATGTCTTTGTAGGTATAGCTCTCTACATCAACTGATTCAATGATTTTTTTGTTTGTTTTATTGTTTTTTTTTATTAAATTCATAAAACAGTGCAACACACAAAAAGAGCATTAGAGTCGGATGTGACTTTGAAAAACTCAATAAACAGACTTTTAAAGGTAATAAAAAATTAGTTACATAGTCAACCAAGCAATTTCTAAACTTCTCAAATTAATAATGTTTTTTTTTCAATTCGGCCATGTTTTCATACTATGTAGAGACTCCCCGTAACCTGATCCTACTTGGCAATCTGTATCCAAATTTCTGCATCCAGAATTGTCTTTTTCTACTTCTTTAGTAATATTTGCGCGAATAACTCTATAACTATTAATCTAATTGAGGTCATGCTTTTTCTGAGTTTGTCTGTGTCTTGGGACAAAAAAATCCAGAATTTTTTATGGATCACCTGTGGACTAGGGTAAATACATTCTCAGACATTGTTTGGCATTTATATAATGTTTGGACAACAATTTGTTTAGTTGGCACAAAAAGAATACAGTTTTGTAAGGGCAGCACAATTCTGTTCACATAATTCCATGTAGTTGTAACAACTCATTTTTTAATTTTGTTTATGACCTGCAAAAAAATACATAACGCTTTAAAATATAATAATAATAATACATTGCGTAAGATAGACTATATGTTTGCTACCAATGAAATGTGGTTAGATATTACCCATGACAATATGTATGTATGTATTCAAATTAATGAAGGAAGTTTTATGGTCATCTTGAGATGTGGTCATCTTCCGTCGTACTTACATGAAAGGTCGAAAAGTTAAAAATTTTCCAACTAAAGATTGAAACTATTGATACGTTCTTTTCTGACATGAATTTGATAGAAAAATCACCGAAATATATCTGAAAGACACAACTATTATTTTGCAAATAATACTGATGTGTTGTTACCTAGTTATGCACTATTTTTTAAGGTGTTACTTCATAAGGTAGTGCCAACTATATTAGTGGGGATCTACCATTTTTTCTAATTAAACATTAAGTTTAAATCTATTCTTTTAGGCTTTAGTGTCGACTTTTACAATATATTACTTTTGGTGTAATACTGCCATGTACTTTAATGTGCATCACATTGTAACAGTTGTGCATGCAGATGTAGGATTCAAAATGATGTGAGGTTACATTCTATTTCTCCATACATAAGTAAAATAATAATGAATTTGTTTGGAAAACTGTCAGAATTGATATTGAATATAATAATTTTTGGAAAAGCATTATTAATGTCATTCTGGGACGTTATCATATTTATCATAACTGTTTTTCCAGATAAATTTTCATATTTTAACTGTTTTCAGTGGTAACTGTAGCTTACTAACATCTGGCATTGCTAAAAAAGAAAGGATAAATGATTAAACACACAATTGTGTGCAATCATTGTTTTTGGGGAGATTCCATGTAACTAACCATGTGTCGGATGTCCATCAGTATTTTGGTTTCCGGACTCTAACTGGAAGACACTCCCACCTGTCATTTTCAAGCTTGAAATTTGCAACAGGACGCCATCCCTGATACTAATTGTGCAACCCGCCCTTTTGGGGTTCACTCAAACTCCTCTTATACGAGTGCTTTGTATGAATACAAAGTGTCTATGCACATCTTTGAAACAGACGTGTACTAATTTGAGCCATCAGAAAGACTAGTGATAGGTCAACCATAAATATGTCTGAATGGGGTAAATGTCAAGTGAGGAAACTCGAGTTGAAGAGGAGAATCTCGGGAATTGGATTTTGTATGGAGCTAAACGACTATTCCTAGGACTTGTTGTGCCACCACCACTGGTCCCAGATACATATTGTTGTCGTTGTTTGACCAAGTAAGGTCTTTTAGGTAAAAATTTGTAAATGTGATGTGAGCTTTCCAGTGACAGGCTTGCATGATTTTTGTTGACCGATACCCCACTATAAAAGGCCTTAGAGGCTGCGAAGGCCCTAATGTCATGCGCTTTAACTTGGACCGAGTCCAAGGCTTATTGGTCTGCTTGTTTATGACAAAGTAGAATTGTTTGTTTCAACCAAGAAGAAAGAGTAGGGGGCCTGATGTCTGAGGTGTGTCCTTTCTTGAAGGAGATGAACAGGAGGGATCGAGACCCTCTCAGGTCTTTGGTTCGATCCAAATAATACCTCAGGGCCCGCACTGGGCATGTACATGGTCATGTCTTCTTTGAATTGTCTATCAACAATGGTAGTTAGAGCAGGAATAGTCACTGGAGACACACTTTGGGAGCCTTCTCTTGCTAGTTGGTTTTTGGCTATAAAGTCAGAAGAAGGGAACAAGGCAACCTTTTACCATTGGCCTAGATTAGATACTTTGTTTGCAACCCAGGCATGGATTTCGCTGCGGCGCTTGCCAGAGTCCAAAGCTATCAAGAAAGCAGTTTTGAGAGTAAGATGTTTGAGGTCTGTGTCTTTCATAGGCTCAAAGGGTGATTTTGTGAGCTCATTGAGAACAACAGAAAGGTTCCATTTTGGAAGATTCCTGGAACTTTTAGGACGACCCCTGTAACAACTGGTGAGTAACCTGTGAAGGTCTAAACTTTGTGCAATATGGTGACCCACTGGGCCCAAAGTGTCAACAATGGCCATCCTGTAACCATCAATGGTCGAGGGGCACCTGTTCAGATCTTGGTACAGGTACATGAAAAAATCTGAGATTTGTTTCACAGATGGAGTGGAGAAATCCACCGAATTTTCTCTGCACCATTTCTCAAATAGGGCCCACTCTGACTTGTAGATGGTTGATGACCTCTGAGGGGCAGCAATTCTCTTTGCCACCTCCACAAAGAAGCCTTGTTCTTGGAGCTGTCCACTCCTAGACTCCAGGCATGGAGGTTGCGATGTTGAGGATTGCTGTGGAACACATAATTGTGGGACTGTTTGAGAAGATTTTTTGACACTGGAAGTTGCAGTGGGATCTCTGTTGAGAACTGCACTAGGTCCCAAAACCAGGGCATCCCTGGCCAGCCTGGAGCTATTACGATGATCAGGTAAGGGTATTGCCTGGTTTTTTGGATCACCCTGCAAAGGAGAGCCGTCAGAGGGCAAACATAAGCTGTGAGACCCTTCCAGTTTATGTTCAGAGCATCTATGTCCCAAGTATTTTGGTCTGGGACTGGAGACACGTACAGTGGAAGTTTGTGGTTCAGATGACTGACAAATAGATCTATATGAGGGGTGAACCACTTTTGTCAGATCTCTTTGAACACCTGTGGATGCAGTGACCATTCTGTTGACTGAACTTGGTTGGACCTGGATAGGTCGGCCATCACATTCAGACACCCTGGAATGTGTCTGGCTTTTAATGCTATGTGATAATGATGGCACCATGTCATGATCTTGCACAGGAGGGCGCACATCTCCACTGAGTGAGTTCCTCCTTGTTTGTTTATGTAGGCTACCACTGTTGAGTTGCAACTAGCACTGTTTGGTTCTGACACTGGTCCTTGAAGCTTTGAAGGGCCAGGGAAACCGCCTTCAACTCTAGAACATTTATGTGTAGCCTTTTTTCCTTGTCTGACCACAGACCCTTTGTAGAACTTTGATTTAAGTGAGCGCCCCAACCTTCATTTGCGGTGTCTGTAAAGAGTTGGATACTGTGGTCTTTGGGATGAAAGTCTGCACCTCTCATCACATTTGTGGGGTTCTGCCACCAGTCTAGGTGTGCAGATATCATTTCTGTCCAAGGAAGGAGGCTGTCCAGCGATTGAGGATATCTCTAGTGCTCCTTGAGATGAAGCTGAAAGGGCTTCATGTGAAGGCGTCCCTCCGGGACCATTATCTCCATTGAGGCGAGCAACCCAATTAGCAACATCAAACATCTTGCAGTTAAAAAATTGAGACGCAGGATCAAATCCTGAAGTTTGAGCCATCATTCTTGAGTGGGTTTACAAGGGCTGAATCTAGATGGTATTCGTAGCCCACGAACGAAAACACCTGAGTAGGTTTCAGTTCTGATTTTTCCTGATTTATTATCCACCCCAAGGACTGGGTTAGTTCTACCACTGCCTGAGTGTTCACTTGGGCTTCCTCTTGAGACTGTGACCTGATCAGCCAGTCGTCCAGGTACTCGTGAAGTCTGAGTCATCTGGAGAGGGCCATTAGATTCACTTCCTTTACGATCATTGTAAAGACCTGGAGGGCTGTGGCTAGTCCGAATGGAAGGGAGGTGAACTGGAAAACCTGTGACATGTGGCAAAACCTTAGGTATTTCCTTGAGTTTGGGTGGATGGGGATGTGAAGGTAAGCGTCCGATAGGTCTATCGACGAAACCCATTCCCCTGGAATCAGGGAAGTCCTGATGGACTCTGGAGTTTCCATTTTGGTGAGGCTTGGGGACTAGAAACAGGCGACTATAAAACCCGAGAGATTTTACATTTTCCACCCTTTCGATTGAATTCTTTGACAGAAGAGACTGGATACAAGTGGCCAGAGCTTGGTCTTTTTCAAGGGCCTTGTATTCTGACTGAATCAGAATGAATCTAACCAGATTTGGTTTTGAAATGAATGGCAGTACGTAGCCATTGGTGATAATGTTTAACACGCTGGATGAACAATCAGAATTAACTTCTTTGTGTGACTTAAATTCCTTTCTAATTAGCTGTCATCACACTTTAGCAAGGATATTAATGAAGGTTCTGGTTCTATTTTGAAAGCAGATTGTAAATTATGCTCTACAAAAATCTCTTACAATGCTAATAGTTCTTCAAACCTTACAACTCATTTAAAGGTATGTAGTTAAAACATAAAAGTAAACCAAAACATAAACTTAGAACAAAGAATTTGGTGTATTAATCTAATGAGTTTTTATATCATAAATGTTTTGATGTTTTTCATCTACATATAACAAGGGATGATTAGGATCATAAACGAGTATGTTTTAAGCTCAGTGTTAATAGTACATGTTTTTCTTAGATGAACTTTTTTTTTTATCTCCTACAGTATAGTTTACAAGTGTGTTTTAATTAGTGTTAGTCTCATAGTGTTTTTTGTTTAATTGAAAGATGAATAAATGCTTAAAATATACATGTTTTCATGGTCCCGGTACAAATGTAATAGAAAGTAATAGAAGTAATAGATTGTGAAGTAATAGTAATAGTAATAGATTGAAAATTTTGAAAAGTAATAGTAATAGATGGCAAAGTAATAGTAATAGATTGCTTGTAATAGACCCCATCCCTGAGGAGTAATACAGATTTTTGCAAAATCTGTATTCAACTCTTGAATTTTCTCCTCATAACAGGGCTGTCCCACCTTGTACCACTTTGCAGTGGAAGGAGGTAGTTTGATGGATTTACCCTCAGGCAAATTAGCGGCCTGGAAATCATGCTTGAATTTATGAAAAGCATCTTTGATAACTGAGGTAAGGGCATAGAGGAAGGACCTCTTGGTCTGAGATCCTGACGGCCTTTCTCATCATCCAGATCCATTACTGAAGTTGAGGACCTAGGCATGGACTCCCTGGGGTCAGCGAGGGAAAGAATGCACCTGAAAGTGTCCACTTCTTCAGCGTACTGGGAGGGAACGTCAGACAGAGCTACTTATAATAAGGGGGGTCTGGATCATGCTGAGGTTGGTCTTGATCAGAAATAGCCCCAGAAGGCTTTGAAGACCTGTGTCTAGCTATAGAGGACTGAATCTCCTCTGAGGAAGATGACACATATCTGGACCTAGCCTTATGTTTACTCTTGTCAGCATGTTTTTTTATTTGGAAGATGACATCCGAGGTTGATCAGATTCATCAGTGTATTGATCTGAGGCAGACCTCGGTTCAACATCATGCTTCCTATGAGAGTGAGTGTTTTTTAGGTTTATCCAAGACCTTTTTTGAAGGCTCCTCGGATGCACTAGAAGGCTGATCCGATGCCTGATGATGATCAGCACCGAGATGAGGTGGAAGTGCAGGACCATAGTCCACTTCCATTTGCTCAACATTTGAGGTAGTCTGTGGGGGCCTTGGAGGGGGTAAGTCCAGATTTACAGCCGCTTGAGAGGTTCCAGGCTTAGAAGTCGAGGTCTGATCCACCTCCACTTGCGTTTTAGAAGTCTATTCATCTCGGAGGGACTGGAAAGCTTCTTACATTGAGGCCTGAACGGAACCCATTTGCTGCTGTAAATGGATGTTAAGTGAATTAAGGATTTTTCTAGACATGGGGGGGGGGGGGGGGGGGGGGGGGGGGGGGACTTTTAGGCACTTTTGGACAACTGTGTCTGGTATTTATAATTACTGTCAGCAGTTTTTACCCCACAGCCCTTAAGGGCTGTCGGGGTATTGTTTTCACCCATGGTGTCCGGATGGGCGGGCGTCCGGGCGGGTGGGCGGGCGGCGGGAAATAGTTTGTCCGGGCTGTATCTCAGAAACCGTAAGGTGTAGGAAGTTGATACTTGGTAGGGACATTGGTTAGGGGGTGTAGGTGTGCAACGTCATGGTCTGACCTTGATTTGACCTTTGACCTTGCCGTAGTGACCTTGAGTTTGAAAATCTTGTCCGGGCTATATCTCGGAAACCGTAAGGTGTAGGAAGTTGATACTTGGTAGGGACAGTGGTTAGGGGGTGTAGTTGTGCAACGTCATGGTCTGACCTTGATTTGACCTTTGACCTTGCCGTAGTGACCTTGACCTATAAAATCTTGTCCGGGCTATATCTCGGAAACCGTAAGGTGTAGGAAGTTGATACTTGGTAGGGACATTGGTTAGGGGGTGTAGGTGTGCAACGTCATGGTCTGACCTTGATTTGACCTTTCTGTAGTGACCTTGACCTATAAAATCTTGTCCAGGCTATATCTCGGAAACTGTAATGTGTAGGAAGTTGATATTTTTTCAGGGACATTGGTTAGGGGGTGTAGGTGTGCAACGTCATGGTGTGACCTTGATTTGACCTTTGACCTTGCCGTAGTGACCTTGACCTATAAAATCTTGTCCGGGCTATATCTCAGAAACCGTAAGGTGTAGGAAGTTGATACTTGGTAGGGATATTGGTTAGGGGGTGTAGGTCTGCAACGTCATGGTCTGACCTTGATTTGACCTTTGACCTTGCTGTAGTGACCTTGACCTATAAAATCTTGTCCGGGCTATATCTCGGAAACCGTAAGGTACAGGAAGTTGGTACTTGGTAGGGACATTGGTTAGAATGTGTAGGTGTGCAACGTCATGGTCTAACCATGATTTGACCTTGCCGTAGTGAGCTGGAGTTCAAAAATCTTGTCCGGGCTATATCTCGGAAACCGTAAGGTGTAGGAAGTTGATACTTAGTAGGGACATTGGTTAGGGGATGTAGTTGTGCAACATCATGATCTGACCTTGATTTGACCTTTGACCTTGGCGTAGTGACCTTGACCTATAAAATCTTGTCCGGGCTATATCTTGGAAACCGTAAGGTTGAGGAAGTTGATACTTGCTAGGGACATTGGTTAGGGGCTATAGGTGTGTATTATCATGGTGTCACCTTAATTTGACCTTTGACCTTGTCGTAGTGACCTGGACCTATAAAATCTTGTTGCACCTTTGGGTCTCTCTTTTGATGCAGATTAAGCACTATTAAAGTCATATTAGAATTTATTAATTATAAATTAATTTATTTTAATTATAAATAAATTTATTTTTATTTTATAAATTTATTTATTTTACTTTCATAACTTCCCATTGTAAGAGATCGAATTTCATCAAGTGAGCCACAGATTTTGCTCCAACACCACACATAAGCATTCATTAAATGTATTACCACTTCTGTATGCATGGTAATATTCAAACCATCTAAACCATAATTCGGGCCTTGCAGATGTAGATAAAGAGGGTTGAATTTTAGTTTGCTGATTAATGTTGTCATCTTGTTATTGAATTATCTTGTTTTAATATTTCATCTTTATATGCATGATCTTTCTTTTAAACATTATTTCTCCATTTAAACATTGTTTGGACCTTTATATAACTGACAGTGCTCTGAAAGTATCCTGAAGTTTGTACTGATACAGTATACTTCTGTATCTCATGGTGTTGAAAATATTTCCCTAGGCTGTGGGGTACGGGCATCTCTGATGCTATTTTTATCTTAATATTCTTTCCTGTTTCAAGTAAGGAATCCCTGATAAGAAATATTGAGTTTACAGAAAGTTCCATTGAAGACTTCAATATATTTTTAGTGTTTGTAACTAACGTATTTAATGTTTGTATATATTGCTTATTTATAATTTGCCAGTCCCGTAACTTTGGTACATAATGGTTTTAATTTTGCTTTCATAACTTTTTTTGTAGAATTTATTTTTTGTTTATTTTGGAGCACTTGGATATAACTCTTGGAGTAGAAACATTAGCATTGTATGAAGTCTGGTAAAAATTAGTATCAACAGATATATCATGAAGCCATATTTACATGTCACAGAAATTTATAATGTGTGTATTAATCGTTTAATCATGTAAAGCAGTTTTATTGTAATCACGAAGTGTATTATTTTCAGAGTTTTTTTTTCAGACTTATTATATGCATGAAAAATTCCTAGTTTCAAAATAAAAATGATACAGTGTGAGATGCTGGTCTCTGACATGAAAAAAATAATAATTCTGAAAGGAAGTTGACTGAAATTATTATCAGTAACTTTTACAAATCACTTATCTTTCGTTGTTCATACATGTATCTTTTTAGAGATAACTCAATAAAATAGTATTAATGTATCTTACCACAGTAGTTTGTCATGTAGATTGCACTCACCATTCATATAGCAAGTCAAAGGTTGAGGGGGTTTACATCCTGTTCAACAGCAGGATTTATCCAACAAGATCATGATTTGTACTTCACGTGGAGTAACCTGCAACCCTGTACTGTGGTTCAATCTCCTCAAGCAGGGGGAAAAATCATTCAACCAGGTGGGGAAAAACGAGACAAAGAAAAGTGTTACAATTTTTAAAACAAGCAATCAGTGCCCATGAACGGGCTCTGTGTCAAGTGACTGTGTAGTGAGTTTCAGAGTAGAAAATGAAAGAAGAAAATGACACAAAAATTGTGCCCTGCAAATGGTAATCAGAAGTAAAGTACCAAGTTAACTGTTAAGGTGTAAAAAGTATGCGCAAAAAACAAAATTGCAAATTTAATAAGTAAAGTCCAGGAGACGAGTGAGATTCTCATCCTTGCTGACATTAATGGAATTGCCCAGTTTGTCAGCAATGACTGATCTGCCTTTGGGTCTGTCTCTATGGAAACTGTCCAGGAGACGAGTGAGATTCTCATCCTTGCTGACATTAATGGAATTGAAGAGTTTGTCAGCAATGGCTGATCTGTAGCCATCAGCAATGGCTTTCAGAGGTGGTGCCCTGAAGTCCACCTGATTACTGAGGCACCACTTTGTAAAAATGGTCCACTTTGCCTCATAGACAGATCTGGAACCAGGGCATGTTGGGCAACCCTGGGGCAATCAGGATTATCCTGTTGCAAGGGTAGTCCTGCAGCTTCTCCACCACTTTGCCCAAGATGGCTGCTGGTGGAAAGACGCATGGGTCCAGGTCCTCCCAGGAAAGTCTGAGTGCATCCACTGCCCATACCTGTGGGTCTGGGACCAGTGACACAAACTATGGGAGTTTGTTGTTGAACCTGGTGGCAAACAAGCCCACTTGAGACTGATGCCACCAGGAGCATATAGCTGGGAACACTTCTGGATAAAGTGACCACTCTGTTTGAACGGTCTGGCCAAGCCTGGATAGCTTGTCTGCTATCATGTTTAGCCAGCCGGGGATGTGACGTGCCCTGAGGGTTACCTGCTGCCTGGTGCACCATGACAGGATTCTCCACAGTAGGGCACACAGAGAGCCCGACTTCATCCCCCCCTTTGTTGACATAGGCAACCACTGTTGTGTTGTCTGTAGCTATCAGTACTGTCTTGTTGCAGCAGAGGGTTCGAAACTCTTTTACAGCTAGAAAGACTGCTTTTAGCTCTAGATGGTTTATGTGCAACTTGCTTTCTGCAAGGGACCAAGTTCCCCTTGCAGTGTGCTCGTCTAAGTGAACGCCCCACCCTTCTTTTGACGCGTCTGTAAATATTTGCCGAGCATGTTTTAGAGGGTGTAATGGTTGATCTGGTAACACATTGCTATCCTCCAGCGACCACCTTACATGGGGGTGGCGTGACCTGGGGACCGGGATCACCTTGTCTAGTCACTCTGGGACCCTCCAGTTGTTTTTCAAGTGCCACTGTATGGGCCTCATGTGAAGTCTCCTTAGGTGGGCTTGCTTTTCTGTTGCTGTGAGTAGACCTATGAGGGACATGAACTGCTGGACTGGGCATACCGGACTGGACAGTATTAACTGGATCTTGTCTGTCAAGACCTGCCAACGCTCAAAGAGCTACTAAGGTCTGTGTATGCTGGAGACAAGTGTCGTAGGTAGAGGCTCTCACCAGCCAGTCGTCTAGGTACTGTTGGATCCTTATACCCCTCTGAAGTGCCATGAGTTTGACCTCTTTGGCCACCACTGTGAATTCCATGGGAGCTGTGGATAGGCCAAAGGGTAGGGCTTTGAACTGGTAGGACTGACCCTGGAGGTGAAAACGCATGTACTTCCTGGACTGACTGTCAATTGGTATATAGAAGTATGCGTCTTTGAAGTCTATGGATGTGACCCACTCCCCTGTCTGTAGGGAGGTTCTTATTGTCTCTGGGGTCTCCATTTTGAACGACTCTGTGTTTAAAAAGGTGTTCAAGGTGCTCAGGTCCAGGATTGGTCTCCACGGGTTTTTGGGCTTGGGTACCAAAAATAGCCGGTTGTAAAAACCCAGTGAGTTTAGATTTTCTACAGGTTCTATTGCATTTTTGTTCACCAGCTGATACAGTGCCTCTAAAAGGAAGGACTGCTTGGCTGGATTGTGGTAGTTGCTTATTTCAGTCGGTGACCTTGTCAAGTTGGGTCTGAACCAGTAGGGAGGGTGTAGCCCTCCCTCAGTGTGGTGACTACTTTTGGACTCGAACCCAGAGCTTCCCATTTCTCCCAACACTTTGTAACCTTGCCCCTACAGGTGGATCTATAACAGCATGTGGGGCATTTGTGACAAGATTTACAGAACTCAAGTGACCTACACAGGAAACATCTTTCACATATTTTATTTATGTGTACATTTGACATGCATTGGGATTTTCGCCTTTCCTTTGTGGCAACCTGGTGACAATATGAGCATTTGCAACACAAAAGTCTACATTCAAATTTAAAGTCACTTTGCTGTTCCCGGCTACCATTGGTGTTGGGTTCAAGCCTACTTGACCGGTAACACACACAGAGTTCTTCTGACCGGTCACAGAATTTACACAGTGATTGTCATTTACGTGGCTTTGAACCCTTAGCCGGCATCTGGGAGAATGTTGAGGCTTTAATGAGGCTGTGATGTACCAGATGAACGCCTCTCCTCACTTCTGCAGATTTCCTCTTCAGCCTTGGTGATAAGCTGGTCCGGGAACAGTGAGTTGAGATGCACTGGAGACGTTCTTAAGGCGTTTACAGTGTCTTGCTTCACCCCAGCATGTAAGTATTTGAGGTAACTGTCCCTGCGAGCCAGAGTGAAGTTCGCCATACTTATAAACACACCTTCGGACAAGTAATGCATAGTTCTGGCCTTGGCTTGGGAGATTGACTGGTTGAAAGTGGTAAGATACTCAAGTTCATTCACAGCCTGCTTCACTTTCTCTGAAGACTTGCCCTTGCTGTCCAGACATAGGGTTTTAAGCCGAGTGGACATGGAGTCTTGAACCCTAGTCAAACACCTTGACAAACAAGCAGCCTGATTACACATTATTGTCTGTTCATGTGCTGCTCTCTCCCAACGCCTAAGCAGGTCCTGGCTGAAGGCCCGGGAGGGTGGGGCAGTAGGAAGATTTCTGTGAGCAAGCCTGCTGAAGGAATGATTGAGTTTGTCAGGTTCCGGTGACCAGTTGCGTACTGTGGAACTCTCACAGTCTTTCTCAGCATGAATCCCATACCATCTAGACGACCTGGGAGGCTTGATGAACTGATCTCTGAGGCCAGCATTGTCAGTGTTCCTGGTGGGATACCTTTCTGTGATGGTAAGGTTGAGTTTAAACTTCTTTCTGCACAACCAGTCGCCCACCGGAAGTTTGACACTTCACCGGTTGACTGGACATGTGTACCAGCAAAGGGGTTGTCATCTGCAGCAGAGGACACAGTTTCAAACTCTGGGATCGTATGCCAGTTCATGAAGTTTTTCACACCTCTCATAGTCTCCCTATAGTTGGCCTCCTCAGTAGGTTCCTGGTTAGCAGCCTCATCCCTGGGGACATCTCTCTCTGGTCTCTCTCCCGGTGGATCTCATCATCCAGGGAACCGGTAACACTGAGCTGGTCAGCCTCACTGTCACTCACTGTCACTGAGATCTCCCTCACCGGTTGGCTGTACATCAGGGACTGAACCGGTGGCCTGAACAGGCTGGGTTGCTGTCCCGGCACCAGGGGCCTTTAGAGGCTGGGTGGCTGTCTGCATCTCATCTACTGCCTCACCGGTGGCCTGAGCAAGGCTGGGACCAGTAGTCTCTCTAGCCAGACTGCTGGTGGTGGCACCAGGGTCAAAAATGGCATCTGGCTGGTAGTCACATCTGAAGCTGGCTTCACAACCGGTTCAACCGGTACTGTGAATGTCTTGGCCAACAGCATAGCTTCCAGCCGGGAAAACCTCTCTCCCCATTTATCATCTAGCTGCTTCAGGTCATCAGATGGTCTGATACTGGTGGATTTCTTCTTGCTGGCACAGGGCTTGGGAGAATCACTGTGTTTCATCTTCTTCGCAGTAGGGATTGACTGAGGCTGTGAAGACTTGTCTCCCTCCACTTTACCAAGCACACTTACGTGTGCAGGGTCCACAAGAGTGGGAGCAGAGGAGAACGCAGTTGCCTTCTCTTTATTCTTTCAATCTCGGTATGCGGGGGTGGCCAATTGCAGGATCTGCTCAGGGGTAAACCCTTTTCAAATAACACAGTCTTTCTTCAGAACACAAGGGTCCCATCCCCTTATCCCGACATCTTGCACACTTGGAGTGCCCATCAAAACTAGCCATAACATGGGCACAGGTGCCTTGTTTCTGTCCTGGGGACGACATGATAGTAGATAACACTGTAGAACTTCTTTAAAGTTGAAATAAAATGAAGGTGTTCGCTGCAGAACAAAATATTCGCTTGTCGTGAAAACACGACTTCACTCTCCACACGCCAAACGAAAAAGATGCTATGACGTCACGATGTCTAGACAGGAAGGAAGTATGATGCACCACCTGGCAAATGCGCTCTCCTGACCGGTCCTGCCGGTATTATATACAGGATGTCTTTTTCTGGTGTTTGGCGGGACCGGTCGCGCCAATTGGTATGGCTATTGTCCATTGGATAGGATGTATTACCGCAATAAAATTCTCTAAATGCAATAGTTTTCAGGATACAACTGATTTACTCAACATTGAGAACCTGAGAATAGCTATTACTTGGCTATCCCATGAGCTACACATATACAATTTTACTATGTTATAGCTGATTCAAAGGTAGATGAACAAGATATGTAAACCAAATTCTCTAAATGCAATAGTTTTCAACTGATTTACTCAACAGTGACAACCTCAAAGTAGCTATTACTCAGCTATGCAATGACCTGCAGGTCTGATATTTTACTATGTTATTGCTGACCCAAAAGTAGCTGAATAACATATGTATATAACATATTGAGTTACAAGTCATTTTACTCATTATGAAAGGTACTGAAAGTCACAAAGTAGCCATTACTCACTTCGCTATTGGGATAGACACCAAAGTTACTCACCATGTTGTTGCTACGGAAAAAGTAGCTGAATAACATATTTTAACAAAATACTCTAAATGCAATACTTTTCAAGTTATAGGTCATCTAGTGCATGATTTCATGAATTTAACTAGACCAAGGACGCATCTGTGGCCAGATGCAGGATGTATCCACCGACAAAGGCCAACTAATATAGTTTAGAAGATAAACAGCATTTTTTGTTAATAAGCAAGTTGAAAGTACTTTTAAGTTTGGCTACCCTTATTTGACCCTGTAGCAGGGGCCCAAGGTGAAGTCTGACCACATCAAAAGATTCGCAGCCCATGATTTCCTATAAGTCGTTTTCACATTGCAAACCACTAGGACCAATAATAAGCAGGAGGGGCCCAAGGTCAAATCTGACCACATCAAAAGATTCACAGCCCATGACTTCCTATAAGATATTTCATATTAATGAGTTATTTGAGAAATACTGGCTATCTGCAATATCTCTAGAGATAATTAGCATTTACTCATTTTGGGTAGGTGAATAATTAGCTACGGGTCTGAAACTTCACCAAGTGAAAGCTCTCCCAAAAGTAGGTGAAGGAGTTATTTGACAAAAATTGGCTATCTGCAATACTTATAGAGATAATTCGGATTTTCTCATTTTGAGTAGGTGAGTAATTAGCTACGGGTCTGAAACTTCAAGTGAAAGCTCTCCCAAAAGTAGGTGAATGAGTTATTTGAGAAAAATTGGCTATCTGCAATACTTGAAGAGATAATTCGCATTTACTCATTTTGAGTAGGGGAGTAATTACCTACAGGTCTGGAACTTCAGCATGTGAAAGCTCTCGAAAAAGTAGGTGAATGAGTTATTTAAGAAAAATTTGCTATCTGCAATACTTTTAGAGAAAATGCAAAATTACTCGTTTTAGTATGCAATTAATTTAGCCACAGGCCTAATTTAGACAGAAAGACTACCAATAGAATACTGTGGTGCACCCTCTAATATACCTTGCAAACTTGAGAAGGCTAGCTATAATATTTTTTTCGTTAGAGCGGTAATGGTGAAATCTCTCTACACACTGCGGCTATCCAATGGATACAATGATTTACTCAACAGTGAGAACCTGAAAGTAGATATTGGTCAGCTATGCCATGACATAGAGGTCTGCAATTTCACTATGTTATAGCTGACCAAAAATTATGTGAATAACATATTTAAACAAAATACTCTAAATGTAATAGTTTTCACGTTATAACTGATTTACTCAACAGTGATAACCTCAAAGTAGCTATTACTCAGCTATGCAATGAGCTACATGTCTGAATTTTTACTATGTTATAGCTGACCCAAAACTAGGTGAACAACATATTTAAGCAAAATACTGTAAATGCAATAGTTTTCAAGTTACAGCTGATTTACTCAATAGTGAGAACCTGAAAATAGCTATTGCTCAGCTATGCCATGAGCTATAGGTCTGTAATTTCACTATGTTATAGCTGACCCCAAAGTAGGTGAACAACATATTTTAACAAAATACTCCAAATGCAATATTTTTCAAGTTACAAGTGATTTACTCAACAGTCAGTACCTGAAAATAGTTATTGCTCAGTTGTGTCATGAGCTACAGGTCTGTAATTTCACTATGTTATAGCTGACCCAAAAGTAGCTGAATAACATATTTACACAAATTTCTGTAAATTCAATAGTTTTCCAATTACAACAGATTTACTCAACAGTGTGAACTTCAAAGTAGCTATTACTCAGCTATGCAATTAGCCACAAGTCTGGAACTTCACTATGTTATAGCTGACTCCGAAATAGGTAAACAACATATTGAAACAAAAAACTCTAAATGCAATACTTTTCAAGTTATAAGTAATTTACTCAACAGTGATAACCTAAAAGTAGCTATTACTCAGCTATGCCATGAGCTACAGGTCTGAAATTTTACTATGTTATAGCTGACCCAAAAGTAGCTGAATAACATATTTATACGAAATTCTCTAAATTTGAAAATTTTAATTACTTAAATGTAGCTTTTATAAGCTACAAGCTTACCATGTGGGACTTAATGCTGATCTCGGGTTGCCACACCCGGGGCCAACGTCTTAGAAAAAAAGACAGTTCTTGTTAGCCACCGGATATACTGGTAGTTGTCGTCACGTGATAACTTCTGACCAATCGTCCTACTTTCTCGTTGAAATTTTTTAAACCTACCCCTCAGCTGTAAACAGCGGGGAGGCAGGGTGGGACTCTTCTAAGTCCCACATGGTAAGCTTGTAGCTTATAAAAGCTACATTTAAGTAATTAAAATTTTCAATTTTATTACGCTACAATAGCTTACCATGTGGGACTTAATGCTGAATTCAACCGCCCGGTGGCGGGATTACAGCTGAGACTGGAAGGAATGTCATTTTTTCTAAGATTTTGAGTTAATATGTATAGAATAGTGCCAGAAATACCAGTCTGAGTCCCATTTACAGTGCCCCGATCCCGAAGGCCGGGCCTGTAACGAGCCAAAAACCTAAGTAAATGAGAGACAGTGCTAAAAACTGTCTAGATGTTTTATTGAAGGACGGGAGTGCAGCAGTGCTCACTCCGAGGTCTAAGGGTCCAAAAGGGGCCCTTCACGTGTGACTAACCAACCCAGAGGTTGGGAATCTCATAAAATTTTTACAACCTGAATATGAGATTAATGACAACTAAATAAGTCCTTAATAGAAAATACTTGATAATTAAAGGATAAAATGACCTTACCCGTAACATCTTGAAGGTAGAGGAATACCTAGATCCTGGGAAAGACTCCTGAAGACTTGGTTGTAGCGGATGTGCCCCCCCCCTTTTTTCTTTCCGAGGACAACTGGTCTGAGGGGAAGGATCTAGGACTTGTTGTGCAGCCACTACGGGTCCCAGGTACAAATTGTTGTCGGTGTCCGACCAAGTAAGGTCTTTTAGGTAAAAATTTGTAAATGTGTTGTGAGCTTTCCAGTGACAGGCTTGCATGATTTGGTCCACCGATACCCCACCGTAAAAGGCCTTAGAGGCCGCGAAGGCCCGGATGTCATGCGCTTTGACTTGGACCAAGTCCAAGGCTTGTTGATCTGCTTGTTTGTAACAAAGTAAAATGGTTTGTTTCAACCATGAAGAGAGTGTAGCGGGTCTGATGTCTGAGGTATGTCCTTTCTTAAAGGAGATGAAAAGGAGAGAACGAGACCCTCTCAGGTCTTTAGTTCGATCCAAATAAAACCTCAGGGCCCGTACGGGACACAGGGTCCTGTCTTCTTTAAACTGTCTATCCACAATGGTAGTCAGAGCAGGGATAGTCACCGGAGACACACTTTGAGAACCTTCTCTTGCTAGTTGGTTTTTGGCTATGAAATCAGAAGAAGGGAACAAGGCAACCTTTTCCCATTGGCCCAAATTAGCTACTTTGTTAGCGACCCAGGCATGGATTTCGCTGCGGCGCTTGCCGGAGGCCAAGGCTAGCAAGAAAGCAGTTTTTAAAGTGAGATGTTTGAGGTCTGAATCTTTCATGGGCTCAAAAGGTGCTTTGGTGAGCTCGTTAAGGACAACAGAAAGGTTCCACTTGGGTAAGTTTCTGGAACTTTTAGGACGATCCCTGTGAAAACTGGAGAGTAACCTATGAAGGTCTGCATTGTGTGCAATATGTTGGGCCGTTGGGCCCAAAGTGTCAACGATTGCAGTCCTGTAACCATCAATGGTCGAGGGGCGCCTGTTTAGGTCTTGGTACAGGTACATGAAGAAATCTGAGATTTGTTTCACAGATGGAGTGGAGAAATCCACCGAATTTTCTCTGTACCATTTTTCAAAGAGGGCCCACTTTGACTTGTAGATGGTCCTTGTTGATGACCGCTGAGGGGCAGCAATTCTCTCTGCCACCTCCACAGAGAAGCCTTGTTCTTGGAGTTGTCCGCTCCTAGACACCAGGCGTGGAGGTTCAGGTGCTGGGGGTTGTTGTGGAACACCAGCTTGTGGGACTGTTTGAGTAGGGTTGTTGACACTGGGAGTTGCAGTGGGATCTCTGTTGAGAGCTGCACTAGGTCCCAAAACCAGGGCATCCCTGGCCAGCCTGGGGCTATTACGATGATCAGGCACTGGCATTGCCTGATCTTTTGGATCACCTTGTGAAGGAGAGCCGTAGGAGGGTACGCATATGCTGTGAGGTTGGTCCAGTTTATGTTCAGCGCATCTATGTCCCAGGCCCTTGGGTCTGGGATAGGAGACACGTATAGAGGGAGCTTGTGGTTCAGGTGAGTGGCAAACAAGTCTACATGAGGGGTGAACCACTTCTGGCAGATCTGTTTGAAGACCTGTGGGTGCAGAGACCATTCGGTTGACTGCACTTGGTTGGACCTGGATAGCAGGTCGGCCATCACATTCAGGCACCCTGGAATGTGCCTGGCTTTCAATGTTATGTGATAGTGATGGCACCAGGTCATGATCTTCCACAGGAGAGCACACATCTCTGCCGAGTGTGTTCCTCCTTGTTTGTTGATGTAGGCTACCACTGTTGAGTTGTCCGTCGCGACCAACACTGTTTGATTCTGGCACTGGTCCTTGAAGTCTCGAAGGGCCAGGGAGACCGCCTTCAATTCTAGGACATTTATGTGAAGCCTTTTTTCCCGATCTGACCACAGACCCTTGGTAAAGTTTTGGTCTAAGTGAGCGCCCCAACCTTCGTTTGAGGCGTCGGTAAGGAGTTGGATACTGTGGTCTTTGGGATGAAGGTCTGCACCTTTCATCACCTTGGAGGGATTTTGCCACCAATCTAGGTGGGCTGCAATGGCTTCTGTCCAGGGAAGGAGGTTGTCCAGCGACAGAGGATATCTCCAGTGCTCCTTGAGATGAAACTGAAAGGGCCTCATGTGAAGGCGTCCCTCCGGGACCATTTTCTCCGTTGAGGCTAGCAACCCAATTAGAGACATCAAACATCTTGCAGTCAAAACACGTTTTGACTTGAGTCGTAGGATCAAATCCTGAAGTTTGAGCCATCTCTCTTGAGTGGGTTTTACAAGGGCTGAATCGAGGTGGTATTCGTAGCCCACGAACGAAAACACCTGTGTAGGTTTCAGTTCTGATTTTCCTGATTTATTATCCATCCCAAGGACTGAGTCAGGTCTACTACTGCCTGAGTGTTGACTTGTGCTTCCTCCTGAGACTGGGACCTGATCAGCCAGTCGTCCAGGTATTGGTGAATTCTGAGTCCTCTTGAGAGGGCCATTAGTTTCACTTCCTTTACGATCATTGTAAAGACCTGGGGGGCTGTAGCTAGTCCGAACGGGAGGGAGGTGAATTGGAACACCTGAGCCTTGTAGCAAAACCTTAGGTATTTCCTTGAGCTTGGGTGGATGGGGATATGCAGGTAGGCGTCCGACAGATCTATCGACGATACCCACTCCCCTGGAATCAGGGAGGTCCTGATGGACTCTGGAGTTTCCATTTTGAACTTTTCTACGTGTAGAAAAGTATTGAGCCTGCTTAAGTCTATGACTGGCCTCCACCTTTGGTGAGGCTTGGGTACTAGGAACAGGCGACTGTAAAACCCGAGAGATTTTACATTGTCTACCCTTTCGATAGCGTTCTTTGACAGGAGAGACTGGATACAAGTAGCCAAGGCTTGGTCTTTTGGTTGGGCCTTGTACTCTGACAGAATCAGAGGAAATCTGATCCAGTTTGGCTTTGAACGGAATGGCAGAACGTAGCCATTGGTGATAATGTTTAACACGTTTTGAGAACATTTGTTTGTGAGCCAGTCTCTCCTGAAAGAACGGAGGCGACCTCCTACTGGTGGACTGAGTGAGGCTTTGGAGCAGTCATTGGGGAGGGGGGTTTCCACGCACCCTTCCTCTATTGTGGGGTCGAAAACGACCCCTGGAGCCTCTGAAGTTGGATTTTCCTCTTCCCGAAGGAAAGGACTGGTTACTGCTTTGAGAGGTATTGCCCCCATAGGGGCGTTTCCTGTAGGAGCCTCTTTTCCTGTGGGGACCACGAAAGGGCTTATTCTGGTAGGGTGCAAAACCCTGAGAATCTTTTGAGGTGCCTTTTTTGAGAAGGAAGTCCTCACCTTCCTTCACTAATTGAGACTCGAACAAGGAAGAGTCCCAAAAGGACGAGTTCCTGAGTTCTTGACGTCTCGTTTCTCCTAATTGTGGATGTAATAGAGTCATCTCGGCTTCTCGCCTGAGCAAGCCGGTATTAGCCATAGAGTATAATTCCCTCTGCAAAATATGGGCTAGAGATTTGCTGAGACAAGTGAGGGCCCTGTGTTGAACAAGTACTGTCTTGTTCCAAAAATCTAAGTAGTCAGCTACTTCCTCATATCCGCGCTTTGCCGCTTTCTCAGGATTGGCACCTTTCTGAATCTGAGATTTAATCTTCTTGACGGTAGACTTAATGCTATGTTGGCATTTTTCCAATGAAGCATTGCAAGAAGATGAGGTTTTGGCAAATGCAGCGGTGAAGTTGAGGGTAGAGATGTTTTGTCTAGCCTGAAGTTCTAGCTCCTTGAGAACTGGCAGGGGAACTCTGGCTACTGGGGGCCCAGAAGGTCTAGGAGTAATACAGATCTTAGCAAAGTCTGTATTCAACTCCTGAATTTTGTCCTGAAAAGTTGGTTGTCCCACCTTGTACCACTTGGAAGTTGAGGGAGGAGGCTTGACATATTTTCCCTCAGATAAGTTGGCAGCCTTAAAGTCATGTTGAATTTATCAAAGGCGTCCTTGATAACTGAGCTAAGTGGAAGAATAGAGGAGGGACCTCTAGGTCTGAGCTCTTGACGGCCTTTTTCATCATCCAGACCCAACACTGAGGTGGAAGACCTGGGCATAGATTCCCTGGGGTCAGGGAGAGACAAAATACGCCTGAAGGTATCCACTTCCTCAGAGTATTGTGAGGGCATGTCAGACAAAGCTACTGCTCTATAATAAGGGGGGTCTGGATCATGTTGTGGGAGGTCTTGATCAGAAGCTACTCCTGAGGGCTGAGCCCTAGAGGGCTTAGAAGACCTGTGTCTGGCTACAGGGGAGTGATCCTCCTCTGAGGAAAATGACACATATCTAGATCTTGATTTATGTTTGCTCTTGTCAGAGTGCTTTTTGGATCTAGAAGAAGGGATCCGAGGTTCATCGGAATCCTCATTTAGTTGGTCCGAGGCAGAGCTCGGGTCAACTGGCTGCTTATGGCTTTGCTTTTTGTGAGAGTACGAAACCTCTTCGGGATGACCTTCAGAGGGGGCAACGTACTGATCCGAGGAAGGTTGAGTAGATACTAGACGAGGAGGAAGAGCTGGACCGTAGTCAACATCCATATCCTCGCTTGGAATGTTAGTACCAGATCTCGGAGGGGGCAAATCCAGAGGGGCAGCAGAAGTACTGGACAAGCCAGGTTTTGAAGCAAGAGTCGAGGACTGTGTCTCGACTTTCTGTTTTACAGCCAACTCCTCTCGGAGTGACTGAAAAGCTTCCAACATGGATGCCTGGAAGGAACCCATTTGCTGCTGTAAGTGTATATTTAAGGAATCACCGAGTGATTTCTCTAAATTTTTCTGGATTTTATTTTGCAAAGCTGTACCAGGGGTGGGTGGGACGGTTTTTGCTGGCGTTTTCAAAGACAGGGAACTGAAGGCAAGAGGTTGTGGACGGGGGGGTGAGGTAAAAAGGCTATCAGCAGCACACTCGAGGTCTACATTGGACCCAGTGAAAGAGTCCCCGTCGCCTTCACCCAAAAGATCTAGTTCATCTTTGGAACTAGTTGTCGCTTTCTGCTTTTTCAAATACCGTTTCCGGTTTTGGATTTTCTGTAGTTGCTCATCTGTAAAAGACGTGCAAATTTCGCAAGGGGTTTCAAAGGTGACACAGGGGTCATCTCCCTTGCCAGCCTCCCTACAGGTAGGGCAGAAATTATGTGTATCAAAACTAAAGCAGAAATGGCGGCATTTCTGCGCTCTCGGTTTGTCTTTATTTGCTTGATGTGTAGACATTTTGTACGCAATAAAAGACGTAGAATGTATTAGCCTGAACCGAGGAAAACTCAAAACACGCGACTGCAATAAAAATACTTATCCTGTGAAAATGAAACTTTTACAGAATGATCTATAATATATATTACAAGAAATATGCAAATATTAGCCTCCAACAATAAGTAAAGTCTGAGAAATAAATGAAAATGTCTGTATATTTACAAACTGCTACCAGTCAATCGTGGCCAACGAGAAAGTAGGACGATTGGTCAGAAGTTATCACGTGACGACAACTACCAGTATATCCGGTGGCTAACAAGAACTGTCTTTTTTTCTAAGACGTTGGCCCCGGGTGTGGCAACCCGAGATCAGCATTAAGTCCCACATGGTAAGCTATTGTAGCGTAATAAAAGCAATAGTTTTCAAGTTACAAGTGATTTTACTCATGATGGAAGTTACTGAAAAGCCCAAAAGTAGCTATTACTCACTTAGCTATTGAGACAGACACCCAAGTTACTCACCATGTTGTAGCTATGAAAAAAGTAGCTGAATAACATATTTTAACAAAATGCTCTAAATGTAACACTTTTCAAGTTATAAGTGATTTAGTGCATGATTTCATGAATTTTAATGCATTAAAAATTATTTTAAAAATTCATTAAAAAAATCAAGACAGATCTAGGGCTGCTACTCACACAAGGGAATCTACTTGTTGTCTAGTACATATATGCAAGATATGAGAGAAATCCCTGCAATAGTAAATGAGAAAATTATGTAAAGTGTTGAAATTTTCACACTTTTGGTGGGGGTACTTCCCTTGTAACGGCACTAGCAAACAGACAGATTTGCATGCCTTGAACAATTTTTCATCCTCGATAGATAAGGCATCTTTTAAAAAAAAACAGCATATCTCTAGGCCTTGTAGTTTTGGAGGAGAAGTTCACACAGACGCCAACGCTTCAGAGTGACAACATAATGTCAGCAGACAGACAAGTCAGCTGACATAAAAAAGTGCAACATCTGATCTTCAAGTGCTTGAATATTCATCATGTGCCCTATTTGGCCTGAATAGAGGGACATACACATCCCAGGTGATGTAATGTCTCTTATAAAATCCACGATATTTTGAAAATATAGCCAATTGTTGCAAATCCCTTACCAAAATATAAATTGCCAAAATTTAGGATCATAACCATTTCTAGCATTAGTCAGTGGCCTAGTGTGTCAGCAGCTTAGGTGTCAAATCTGTGTAAGTTTGACTCCTGCAAGTGACAATTCTGAGGCCCTATCTCAATATAACCCTGGTTCTTCATGTAAAGCTTTAACTGTAAGCACCTGCAAGGTGGAAAATGACCTGAAACTCTCTATTTCCCTCAACTTTTCCAAGATAATTACAAGTTGTTAACATAAACTCATAAAATTTTCCCAAAATACAAATTTGCAAAATTACAAAAATTACAATTCTCGCCGTTTATGCATGATGATGTGAAACTCGGGAAACATTTGTTTTACCTGGAAAAAATATCTTTAAAATAAACACACTTCTAAATGTAAAATGTGTATTAACAATGACAAAGCAATAATAGATATAAGTCAAATACCATATCACATATATAAACTACCCTTGGAATGTTTGCAAATGCTTATATTTACAATATACTTAATACTTGACAGGTTAATGGAGACAGTGACTTGAATATCCACAATATTTATACATATTTTCTTTTATTAATATAAAGTAATTTTTCCATTACAGATGCTTACATATAACAATTACACAAGTATTAAACAAAAGACAAAAGTGTTCTAGTTTTTTTGCTGTAGTTTATAAACACTTTACAATAGTTTAAGAGCCCCAACTGAGCACTGTGTTAGCTGACTCAGTGAACAAAAATTCACTTTGAACATAACAGCTTATTGCATTTGACTGGGTTTATCATATTCCCTTGAGTCTTACATCAGAGAAAGTTTCATGGTGAGCTAATACAGTGTGGCCTAGTCAGTCAAGATTCTAAAAGCACTTTCCCTCAGCAAGTAACTTTCCACCACTTCCTGCTGGGACTGAGATTCAAATCCACAAGAACAGATTTATGCAAGAACTATTTCGGTAAAATAACATTTATTTGATCAAAGTTTGTTTCCATGGAAATGTAATAATTACAACTTGATATTTCGCTGCTGACTTACAGTGGAAGACTCGATATTTAGCTGCTCAATTACATTAGAGAATTTGATAGCGGAGCATTTGCAAAGGAACACTTGATAGCTGCTAACTTGCAGTGGAGGACTTAATAGTTAGCTTTTGACTAACAGTGGAGAACTTGTACGCGCAGAGTGTGAAGAAAAACGCAGGGTTCCTGTTGTCCTATAAATTAATACCACTGTTGATTATATTAGCAGCCATCTTGTTTTTCAAAATACACCCGTAATATCAATACAAAGCAATCTAATCCACACAGTAGCCATACAAAATTTGAGGATATACATACTTTTCATTTAACCTATGCTTTTACTGTTATGAATGCCCCAACGTGCATTTGTTATAGACATAGGCTCTACCTAAAACCCAAACAGAATATTCCACATGGTATTCACCAAACACTATGATGCATTTACCACTTGGCTTGGTAACTGTGCACAACCTGAACACAAAACCTTTGTTTTCATTTTCCCATGTGACAAGGCTCATTTTTTATTCCCTTTGCGTATCTAACCTATATGTCTGTATTCAAATGCCATGTGTTGATACCAACAACATTTTGCTTCTCCAGTATGATATCACAATGTGTCTGACATCATGTGATATGTCAGATGATGCGTGATGTCATAGTATTGATCCAGTGCTATCCATGTAGTAAATAAGTAAAATAACCCATTACTACTATACACCTGTCTCTGTCAACAATTCTGCCAAAGGTTATAGATGACTGTAAAAACAGAGGTGGAAAGCTGTACGTCCTGTGAACCCCAGTTGCATACGTGTAGTTATAGTTTTGCTACAGAAGAAAATGGTAATCGGGGGAGGGCATTGGTCATGGTTTAACATAGAAATGATACTACAAGTTGGAGTACTTTAAAAATGTTGTAACAATACAGCAAATTGCCCAGTAGTCAACTTTATACTGCCCCTGGTAGGCAGATATTTTGAACATTTCAAAACTTCCATGTGGGTTGAAACAGAAAGCAGGGAATGTCACAATATGTGAATTTTATTGACAGAAGTGAGGCAGTTCACAGAGGAATGGGGAGTTTTTGAAAATGCCTCTAAACTTGTCTTGTTCTGGGCCCATTTTCACTCATAGTCTCTTAATGTTAGAAAGGTCATATATCCAAGAATAGTACTATTTTTTTCTATATTGTTATAACATATATTTTCCATATGTTTCCTCCACAAACAATATATGCATTCTGATCAACACCTAAAACACGCCATGTTTTCTTTGCAGCTTTTGTGTCCACAAAGTCATATTTTTAACACACTTGTTCCAATCATCCACACAAAAGATTTTCAAATTTCTGCCAATGTTTATGAGGATTGCATAGATTTATTTGGGGAGGAGAAAGGGCTGGGGTGCTGACACATTGCTCCTGAAAACATTGTTGGTAAAACATCTAAGTATCAGGAAAGGTTCATCAAAATCACCATTCTAGCTGTTTTTAATTTTGGGTTTCCATGTCCTTCTGGAAGATCATAGCACATTTATATAAGCTGATCTGTATTGATCTTTGTCGTCTCAAGCTTTAGTGTTCCTTGTCAATTCTGTGGTCTCTCCCAGACACGTTGATCCCCAAATATATGGTGCACTCCAGAATATTACAGGATAACTTTGATCACAGTTGCTAGGTCATTTCTTCACCATTGTAGATCACTCGGGGGGAACATTTCTTTGGTGGTGACAATAATCAGGAGGCTGAAGAGAGTGATTCATAGGAAGGCAGGACTTTGCTCTGGCAAATATTGCTCAGAAAAAAAAATGTCATTTGGAAGTTTCACCAATGAATTGTGATAGTGAAATTCTAAAAAAATATGAAGAGAAATTAAAAACTAGGCGATTCTCAGAAAATTCTGAGAATAAAAGAAATTCTAAGAACAAGAATGTTAGCAAGTATGGAGCCTGGTCTTTATTGCACTGATTTGTCTCCATGTTGTATGTGGACACTGTCTTCAGTAGCCCACTTTTAACTTGGCCCAGTTCTTTCTGTTGGTTGGAACTTGCACTACAACACAGAGAAAATAATAAAAAAAATTGATAAAATGATTTACATAAAAAACCCCACCATAAAAAACAACACCATTGAAAACCCCACTGATTTTGGAAAATCTAAAAAAAAAACCCACCCTCAAAATTTCTGGGGGCATAAAAGCCCCACCCTAACAGAATTGATCATTTTAGGAGACCATACAATACACTGACGAATTGTTTGGATTTCATCAGAGAAAGTAATAATATTGTATATTGTTTCTTAGTATTATTTCACAGGTGATTCAATGGTGAATATAACTGAACAGACAAACATTATGTTGTATGTGCTGGTCAGTGGGAAGCCCTTCCATATTTCAAGAAGCCACAGATGAATGTAATGAAACAATAGTCAGATTACTAGATGGCTTCTCATGGGATAACTTGTAGTTGCATTATGTATTCATTGTTACTCAATTCTTTCTGCAGTAATTTCTATGTTTGTATATATATGTTCATATTATGATATTTCTCTCTTCCATCTATATCCCTAATTTTAAGCAATGTAAATGGAGCCAAAAATTGTAACAGTGGGGTTTTTTATGCCCCCCTGAAATTTTGAGGGTGGGTTTTTTTATGGGTAGGCCAAAAAAGGTGGGGGTTTTTAATATTGGGTTTTTTTATGATCCCCCCGATAAAATATAGAAGGTGAAAAGGCCAAAAGTTTTGTCTTTCTTTGAGCAGTTAATGTCATATCAGGAGAGGATATGTCATACCAGTGTATACCACATGTCATTGGACTTGAAGTGGTGATCAGAGAGGTGAGAAAAAAATGATTAAATGTCACACTTGTTAACCATTCAGCTACTAAAGCCAACAATGATTCAGTATTAAAAAGATACGTTTCACTTTTCAATCACCAGGTGGCCTCTGGACAAAATCACAAACAGGTTTTGGTTAAAAAATATGGTAAGTCAGAACTGGAGAACAAATAAGTGTCCTTTGCACAAGCCTACTTAGTGTATTAACAAAAACAGTAACAGGTATTTGATAGAACAGGGTTAGATTAACTGGTGATAGAAAAATAACACGACTGTTGCAATAAGAAGTGAAGGAATAAAACTACATAAAGAAACTGCAAACTCTACACAAAGAAAAAGAATAAAGACATCAGAAATAGCAGCAGGCCTATGTTTCTGTGAGAAACTAATACTTATACAAGACAGAGCAGAGGATGTGAAATCTGTCAAAGTATGTAAAATCCACAGCTCTCTCAGCAATTCTAAAAAACGTGGAAATTTTCCTTGCCGAATTAAAAAGTGTAAAACATTTAAGGTAAACTTTTACTGGAAAAGAACAAAATTATTTAAACAAAGATACTAATACACAAACACACTAACAAAACAAACACCCAGCCTGTGAAACTGATTCACTTTTGATAAAGAAACCAAATGCTGGTGACAGAGCTTATAACAACTTACACTTACAGTGGTGGTGGAATGGAAATACAATTAAATTCTACTTTATTGTAACAGTTCCAACCAAGATATAACATCCAAAAGTTAGGAATTATCCCAATTTCTAGTACCTGAATAGATTCCAATTTCTTTGCTATTAAAGTTCACTGTACTACTTTAGTGCTACTAAAATTGTAAGAAAACTACAAGGGGTGGGGGTGGGGGGCATGTGCCAGGAAGCATTAAACAGTGGGTATGAAGAGTGTCACTTTGCAGACTGTCTATAATATCTACCAGTCTGCTTACTGTGCTAGTGGGTAAAACACTTGCTGAGGAACACAGAGGATACTGGTTAAGATATCAATATTTTTGCTGCAGCCTGTCCAGCAGCCCATGGGTGAAAATAATACCTGCATAACCCTTAAGGCTAAAATTGCAATCCTCCGAGTTTCTGTCTTTCAGTTAAGGGGATGTTAGTCACTAGAGCTTAGGCAATAGTCATACTGTTGGGATTAGTCAGATAAAACTTCACGTAATGTTGTAAAGGAGATATATTGCACTGAGTATAAATACCAACAACACAAAAATTCTGTTAAAAATTTACACCCCCAACATGTTCAGATGAAAGAGGATGTGTATGGCATAATGATGACATTCTAATTCTAATTAGACTTTTATAGCGCTTAATCTCCCCAAACAAGAGGACTCTAAGGCACAACTAAACATCACGTCTAGCCTCATACAAGTGGTCCCTGGATGTCTCACCTTCCAGTGGACTCTCAGGTAAAGTGTCCTTGAACCTATCCAGGGCAGCCAAGTACTCCTGATTGCCTGAGCTACGGTTGCTATGGGGACCATCATCGACTTCTTCTGGATAAATCAAAAAAAGTGCATGCAGAGAAAAACACGTCACACATCTCTACACTACTTATTAATAAGATGGTGGAGAATTAACTCACCTGTTGAATCATCAATTATTAGGCAATTAATCAAAATGAACAATTTGTCTTTCAAAGTTCCTTTCGTGTGGAATGAAGTGCTCCTTTATATAATGCATATTATCATCTTTCCGTTTTTAGGAAAAGGCTCAAATTCTATTTTTAGCATGTCTCTTTAATATTACCTCTCTACAGTTACAGTGTGTGGATGACTTGTAACTTTAGAATACTGCTTAATAATATATTGTTTTGCTTTAATCATTGAAATTATTTCAGGGTAATGAACACCACAACAGACATTCTTGCCATTATAGAAAATAGCATTAAATAATTTATTCTTTGGCCACTTGGTCAATTTTGAAACTTCAGTATTGATTAAACCTGCATTGAAATGTGGGCTGGCAATTTTTGCTACCACCCTGTAACATTTTGAGTTGCATGTCCAAAGTGGAGCCAGAAAATGTTCAGGCGAACTTCCTACACTGATTACAAGGGGAATCCTGAAATCGATATGGAATAAGGAATATATATTAACTGAGAATTCAACTTGTAATAACCTCTAAATCTTCTATCTTATTATATATAGGTTCATCTTCTAGATGCAATAAAGTATGCAAATACCGTAGATTATTGTACTGATAGCTGCATGACACTATGTTATGATAAATTAATCAAAACATATGAATTGACCTTAACTCTAAACTCTTTTGTTTTTTCCGACAATTACAATAGTATTCTAGCTCACACAATCACAAGAAATCCATATTAAAACTCTGAACCATTGCTGATCAATATTAAAATATTGATGTGTGATATACCAACACCAGAATTTAAACACTTCAGCAAGATGTATGTTAGTCAACAGAAAACGTGATGCAGTAAGAAATGAAAAATTTGCCATAGTATGTGAAATTCACACGTGTGAAATCCCCTATTTCTTTGCTTGTGGGGGAATTCTCAACACATTTCTGATATTTTTACCACAAGATAGAAACTGGCACAACATAATGAATATTTTGTCTACCTTTTAAAGACTGCTATTTCAGTGGCAAATTCACATATTGTGGCAAACGTCACATTTCCTACTCTTTGTTAGTCAATCAAAAGCTTAAAATGTGCATACAGACTGACATGATTATATGGGAGAGAAGTACATTTTTACAAACAAATCAACCCACTTCCTGGACATTTTATGCCAAAACATTTTTAAAGCTTTTGTGCAATTGCAGCTTTTAAAAAGCATAGTATTTAAGATTATTGCTATACTATCTTTTACACAGCACCAGAAAACAATTGAAAATTGATCCCCTTTGATCTCAAAAGTGTGAAATGAACTTATAACAAGACATGCACAAAGCCAATTACATTCAATCTATTAATAGAATGGTCTGACACAAACCATTCTATTAAGTAGTTATACAATACAAGAACATATTAAAATACTCTTCTGGGCTACACTGCAAACAATATTGAAACTGACACCTATTTATTTGCATTTATATAAAAATTGACCTTTACTTGCCAGTTTCTGATGGATTTTGGGGTGAAAAATGGTAAGTGTATATATTGGGGATAAGTTACTCTATGTATACAGACTGTAGGACAGTATTAAGTCTGACACTGTTTGGTTTAAAATCGATGTTGCATGTTGCAGATAGGCTTGGTAAAAATCTTTTGATATTTTTAATGTTAAAAAAATGCCAATTTTTGGGGTCCTTACAGGATGAACCAGTAAAAGGTTTATTTGGTAGTGAAATTCTGGACAACTTATAACTCCCCGCACTGTACAATCTCTGGTACAGGTCTCAGATGCCAACACTGATTTTATTACAAGTTAAATATTTGACTGGTATATATGACTTACTTACTGACAAATGTGATATACCGTAGCCACACTCTATAACGCTCATGCTTTTGAAAGCGCCCATCCACAATCTTACGTTATCGCTCACAAATTGCTAATATGTCGTTTCGAGGTAAACTGTCTCCATATAAACCCAATTATCGGTGAAATGTGATTGATTTATATCAATTTTCAACAAAATTTTCCTTATTTTAGCAGTTATGACAACTTTTATTGCATCGAGATTTGTTTACCAACCACATATTTTACTTCCAGTCGGTGTGTGCTAAAACGCGGTTTCCCTAAATTCGGGTTATTTTTTTCGAAACGCCGGGCTGATTTTCATTGTCGTAAACGCCCATCCCCAACTTTTGCCAATATTTGGTCACATTGCCCATGGGCGTTACAGAGCGCGACACTGATAATACCTTGGGTAAGTTAAATTTGGTTTAGTGTCTCATATATGCAAATTTTAAGTCACATGTATGGCTTATTAAATCAAACATACAACTTAGTGTCTGCCAAATGTATTTCATATCTTTTAAATATGACTTAAGAAATTACATATTTGATGTAATATAAACAAAGTTGGGCAGCTCAGAGCTTTTGTGGGGTCAACATGCAGGGATAAAGCAGAAAAAAAATAATATTTATGTTGAAAATGTAATCCCTACCTCAGCCGGTCACACAAACTGACGAGGTTGTGAGAGAATTGATCTTATCCATTATTACACAAACTCACCACTACTTTGCTTATTCAAGGGAGATCCCTGACTCTCACGCCGACTTTCCCGTTCTACAGCCGCCCTGTCTCGCCGTAGATGAAGTTTGGCCCAGTTTCTCTGAAAGTTTTAAAATTGTTGGGATTGTTTATAAAAAACTCTTAACTGAATAAAAGTTGTATCAAATATTCCATGAACCAAAATATAGATATTAAGCTTGAAAAATTAATTTCAACTATTACAAAATGGACTTTGTTTGGTGAGGGGGATAGGGGTTGGGGGTGGCATGTGAGGTGGTAATTTCGAAAGCTAGTAATAGGCAACAGGCAGTGTGAATTTTCTATCTTCACAAGAAATGGTGAACTTCTTTGTTGCTGTAAATATGTGGTGAACATGTCTTCTAAGTCAGAGTCCCAAGGTGGAAAGGTCAAAGAGTACATAAAATCACTCATCTCTCTCTGTAAGATGTGACTCTAAAGGCAACTTCCTGACATATACACAGCAAGTGCCACATAATTAATATACATATCAAGGCTGTAACATTGTTATGAATATAAGGATTTATATTTGTACTCTCTAATGGGTGTCATGTATTACCACTGCAGGCAGATGGGTTGGTTGATTATTGCATGTAAGACCTACAAAATTTGTCAACAGTGGAATTTTGAGTCAGATTAAAAAAAAAATTCCCATTTAAAGACATTCACTGCTTAGTATTGTTGAAATTATGCTAATAATTTGTCCAAGTGGGTCACAGATGTCACAACTTTGTGTTCAGCAATCACATGTGTATGGAGAATATAGGCTTATTTAGACTTACCCTCAGTTGTGCGTCTTCTACATCAGAAAGGTCAAGGTGACTGAGTGACTTCACTTCCTGTAGAACTAACAAAAAAATGAAACAAAATTACAAATGTCTTTAAAGTCAAATCTTCTTTTACCTACAACATAGTACTTGATATAAATAACAGGAAATGGGCAGACTAGGCCATACAGAAAAATATCACTATCAAGTTTCTTATTATAGATAATTAGCATAATTACAAATTTGTCCACAAAAAGATTTATATTGTCATTCTGGCTGCCTGTAAAAGCCATTTTCGTTTTAAATATTATGCAAATTTGTTAAATATCCCATTCCTATATGTGGCTGCACTTTCAACATGTTGCCTGGTACAAATAAAATGCATTCTGTAAATAAAAAGTATTAGTTAAACCCTAAAATGTCATAAATTGACCATACTAAAACGTAAGGAAACAATATAATGTAAGAATTAAGGGCGAGTAGGTGCTTATAAAGATATGGAACTTTCAGAAAGTAGGGATAGTATGTACAATACTGGGCAATGGAAACACCGACTTACTGTGTTCATTTCCTAGTACATCCAGGGCCATGAAATTGATGATTGTGACCCAGCAAGGAGTCTCAAAATCGTCAAATGTGTTCCGCACAAAGGCAAAGCTGAGCATACTGAGGGACTGTAACTTCCGCTGGTCGATGGACGCTTTTTGCAGTTCCAGGGCAATATGACTCTTATACTCCATCATACAGAAGATCTGAAACACGCAAAATATGCCCCAAGTTCACCAACGATGTTATTTGGACTGGAATTACACTATTTCTTAGATTTTTCCAAGGACAGAGTCATTTTATAAGAAAACTTCTGGCTATAAGAAAAATATATAACGGTTTTGATAAAATAGTGATCAACTGTGTGAATTTCCAGGCAGTTAATATATCTTGTATAAGTCTTGTTGACAAAAATGTTTGTGTAAGTATATAATTGTATTGGCAATTTTGGATAAAAATTCTTTGTTCTTCCAAAAATTGAATTAATTTTTATTCTCAGAATATTTTATTGGAATAACAATACTTAGCTAGACCAGGGAGAAGGCACTGTGGCTCAGGTATTTATTTACACAAATACAGAAAAAATATATCACTCAAGATTAACAATATAATACTCGTGCTATGCACTCATATAATATTGTGATCTTCATTCATGATATATTTTTTCTGTATTTGTCATTCGGGATGTTTTCCTATTATATCAGTGACTATTTTACAGCTGGTGTACCTTCATTGCCTTGCCTTTAGGCAGTCGTCCCATGTGTTCTATGATCTCTGCAGCAAAGCAGGCATTTTCTGGGTTCTTGTAGCCTTTACAGATGATATCGTTGTCAGAGAGACGGGTGGCATAAATGTTACCCAGCCCATCTCGACTCAGTTTTACACCCTTCAGAAAAAAACAGAAACAGTGTATTCAATACAGGATCACCTGACCTAATCACAACTATTACTATTATTATAACTATTACCTAAATAATCCCAACTCTATTGGTCAAATATTTCACTTTGTAACCCAATGTCCGCTCTCTCTAGTTTGCATTGAACTACTTTCTTATCTGATCTCATATGATCCACTGCTTTGCAGGTGCATTAGCTTCCCTACAATGAGGATTTCAGTGCACTTGGTTAACAAAAGTAGTGTTCAATAAGATAGTCGAGGGGCGGTGGAAGGGGGAAGTTAGAGTTAAAAAGGTCAGTCTTAAGATATATTCTAAAGGATGTAACAGAGGGGCTATTTCTTACATGGAAAAGAAGATAGTTCCAGAGGATGGTGACCATTTATCAACGTTTTTAACTTCATTAGCCTGCCACTAAGGTGGAACCAAATGATAGGCCATTTTAATTGACCATCCAAGCCACAATGTCTGACACAGTGGCGTGCTCCTGTAATTCAGCTACTTGGAAGCCTGAGTTGAAGCCATTTTTATTGACCATCCAAGCCACAATGTCTCTGTATGGACCTGTGATTAAACCCAGGTCTTCCTGGGTGAGTGTGATGTTTGGTCAAACACCAGAGGGTTCCACTGGTTTATGCATCACTAGGCTGCACGTTATTTGTAGACTCCTATGATTCAGGGGCTTACAAAATTAACAACACTGAAGTTAAACGTAAAAGTAGTAAATGTAAGTTATAATTGAGATCTGGCCATGTTTTCAATAACAAAAGTACTGATGCAGTGTTTGCCAACATAACATAGCACAGTGGTGTAAGTACTATGTAACTCTTGCAAGAGCTATAATCTGGGTTCAAATACATGACCCCATCAGGTGACCGATGGGAGTACTTTTCCAAGACTAAGACGTTTTCAACATTAAAAGCAAGGTCTTTTAAAAGCCAGACTCTGATAAAATCCTACACATTTTAAACCATTGGATTAAAACTTTTTGTTAAAACTTCCAGAATTTAGCCAACAGAAGCACTGCTATTGACAACTATTGGACAAATTCTACCAGATTGAGATCTATTTTAAAATGGGCTTGTTCGTGGTTGCAAACATACTTTTCCTATTTTCTTTAACAACTTCATATCTTTTGATGTGGTCGGGAATGAATTCAACCCAATTCTGAAAAAAATAAAAAAATACAAGATGCCTTCATGCACATCAAGAGAAGCTCAGCCCACGTGAAAAATTTGTTCAGAAAAACAGTACAGAATTGATATTAGGTAAATAAACAAAATCAAAATGGCCAAGATTCATTTGTGTATATACTTACACATGTAAACCTTTACAATGTTTTAGACAGTAGATAAGTAGATGAACAACCGATTTTAAAGTGATTGTGTCAAAGCAGTAGTTTTTAAGTGGCTAGTTTGCATAAAAAAAGCCTGGGTGTTGATATAAAAACAACTACAAGGCTGGATCTATGAAAGTTTGTGAAATTGTATTGAATAATTTAGCAGGTGCATGGGGTGTCTGTACAACTCTGACATTAATTCGCCCCAGTCAAATCACCCAAGATTCTTGGTTACATAAATCTGTGCATAATAGACAGTATATTTATAGACAAACTATTGTTACAAAGGACATAAAAACAAACCTAAATCTCATATTAATCTCTGATTATGTCACAGTTATTGTCTTTGTCATAAGTACATTTCACTATGCAATATTATGTTTTATTACATACTGATGAACATTAAAAATACATGATGACAATATAACCTCTATTTTCTTTGCAAAAAATATTCAAGAAAACAAGGCCGACAGGGGTTTTGGTCTACCAGTCCGAGTCGCAAAGATATCAGAGAGACCAGTAGTGCCCTGAAGCAGTCACCCATCCAAGTAATAACGTAGCCCATTGCTACTTAACTTCAGTGATGAGACAGGTACTTGTACTCATCACACTACGCCAAAATTCATGAAAGTCTGGAGACAAAAAAAACGAAGAAAAAAAAAACAAAAATGTGATCCCTAGAAGCGAGGGCCTTGCAAGAGCTCATGCTTAAAAAGCTGAAAAATTTAGACAAATTATTCATCAAGAGCATCATTCAGATTATGATTTCTTCCCAGATTTTCATCCCTGTGATCTCGTCTTTCCCATCAAACTGTGTCAAAATTTCCTCGGAAAAGACTGAATGTGAACCCCTACTTTGATGTTTAGACGGCAAACTGGATACCTGCTTCCTGTTCAATTCAAAGAACTACATAACTCACTTGCAGATGGACACAAGGGGTATCAGAAAAAAAAGCATTTTTAATGACAAATATACAAAACATTGCACACAAACACATCATATTCTCTAATTATCATTTTCTTGTTAATATGCATTGAATTAATTTAACCTTCTTATTTTACTCATACATAAACCTGATTTTGGAACAATTTGTGTCTTATGTACACTGATGAAACATTTTATAACCAAGCTAATAACAGATCAAACAAATAAAAATTTCATCAAATTTGTGTTTTCATGACCCAGTTTCGAAAGTCTATTTTGATTGATACACTAATCCTACTTCTAGTGACACATATTATGACAAGTACGCACACTTTCCCCTCAAAAGCCTCCTTGCTGCTGTCAATGATGACTTCCTTTTCCCTCAGGTACAGCTTCCCCACCACCTGGCTTTTCTCTGTGTAAATCACCTTGGCCCAAATGTCCTTTTCAAGGTCAGGAAACCTCTCCAATGTCTCGTCTAGCAGGTTCTAGCAAAATGGTATAATTTAAAATCAAATCACATTGTATAAAATCAGATAAGACCAGGTCTTAGTAAATGCCCAGACCCCAATCTTTAAAATGCAGAATTATACTAGATATATGTAGTTTTGAGTGATCTGGTCCGGGACATCCTATTCTCACCCTGTTTCACTACTATAAAATTAAAAGGAAAAATAAAGGTAATATTGAAGAAAAAGGAAGAAAACAAAGATTAAGCACCATAAAAGTATGATTAGATTAGATAAGTTACCATCATGAATATCTAGCAATAAAAATAAATAAATAAAGTTTATTTCAAAAAATATATCTAGTTGTTGTCCATTAGCAAATCTTTGTTGTTGTTATTTGTTGGTCATATTTAAAAAGTCTTGCTATTGAATATACAACAAATATCTGGTATTTGTGTTTTAACCTTAAACAAAAGGATATTAATTAGATCACTCACCATCATGAATGTCTGTACAGGTGTGACTGCTGTGTTTGTGGGTGATCCCGGGAAGTTTCTGCGGGCAAAATGTGCTGTGTCGTTCAATGTATGTTCGTACTGTCGCTCTAGAGTCGTGGATTTATTGCTGTGTTAAAAAAAGATGAAGCAGAAATTGAAACAATTTTAGGACTCTGCTTGACAGAAGTGTTAAAACAGGCACCCGGAAAACAGTGTCTATACACAAGGATACATAACTGAAACACCCCTATTATAAAGCCATTTCAATATGTATTATTAATCCCCAAGGTTACAAAACCATCTGAATTCAGACACTTGACATACTTATGTTAAAGTACGTCAACAGTTACATTTCATCTTACTTCCCAATGCTTTAGTTTAGGTCATTGCAGTATCAGTTAATATGTCAGAACCACTCATCACACTGCTGACAACTGTTGTCATGGTGATAACTCGACTGTGAACCCAACCATACATACAGTAAGCCAAAAAAGTTCTTGAACAATAAATAAACCACTAACTTGCTGGGTTGCTGTCCCAGTCTCCGATGTCCAGATTTCAGTCTTTCGCTGCTATTGTTGCCGCCGTTGCCAGGGTAACCACCGGGATGATAGTTTGGGCTCGTGTAAATTGAGCCGTTCCTCACTGGGCTGATGCAGCGGTTTCTCAGGGAATTCTGGGAAGGCTCTGAGCCAGGGTAGTCCACCTCCGGGATAAGATCTGTCAGTTGTAAAGGAGAGTCAAAAATAATTTAGCCAGAGCTGATAAATATGGTTATTTACTGGCAAGAAGTCAGTAATTTTACACTAGTGCTCCTGATGTTTGAATTAACTGTTTACAAAGCCAAGCAGAATCCATGCTACAATATTGCACCTCGTTTTTATAGCCTAATCTCTACACTTAACACATTCTCAGGTGCACAGTACAAAGTCCTCCTTGCAACTTCTTACAGCATCTGGACAAATTTGGGTCAATAAACAAAATGACAGAACTGGGAAACCAAGGAAAATTAAAGTAGAAAAGCTCAGTAGGTTTTAAGCCTATGATTGAAGTGAGTTAGAGAGGTGACCATGAAGAGGTAGACCATCCAATACTTTGGGAAAATCACATAATGATCTAATGCTACTGTTTTATTTGCTTTTACTACTATTGTTAGTAATGTTTTAAAAAGTTGGAGAAGTTTAAAGAGCCTCGTGTAGAAATTTGGTCAGTCCAGTTTAGGGCTTCCACCAGTACTAACTTCAGTACTCAAGTACACCTTCACCAGTATTCTTCACAGAATATTCTTTTTAGTGATCAATGCAACAAAATGTGCCATTTTCCCCTGTAATTAATTAACAGATATTTGCCCATTTTATGTCACTTTCATTCGGAATGCTTTATAAAGTGCCATAGTTTGAGTGGAAAAGAGTGTGCTTTTCTTCATTTTGTACTCAAAATAATTTATTACTCTTTAATCTACCGGTACTTCAGTTCTATTTTCAAGTAACAAACCTGGGTTTGACTCGCGTCTGACAGGGCTCCGCGCTCTTTGTGAAGGTCGATTCGGGTCAAGGGTCACAGGCTGAGCTTTCCCAAAGACTGGGTTCCCCAGAATGATGGGTGTGGCTTGGTACAGGCCCTTCTTTCTCTTGTCTTCTGACTGGCCACTGGATGCAGGCGTATGAATACGTTCGCTGGGTGGGCGTAGCTTCGACTGTGCTAATCGGATATCTTCTTCTCTTTGTCTTGCCTAGAAAATCATCAAGGAAATGAGATTCAAAACAAATATGAAATTCTCTTTTTTCCATCTTAGCCTACTTGTCCTTTCAGCAGATAATAATTAGCAAATTTTCATCTGCCAGATGTTCCTTCCCGCTGAACATTAAGGCATAATTCTGAATTTTTGGACAAGGAAGTATTATGGTCTCAAAGTTGTTCAACTGAAATTGGCTACCGTTTGGATTCTTTTCACTAATTGAGTGATTCCAAGATGACATTTCAAAGACATCTGGTCAAAATGAAAATCTTATCTGATAAAAATTTAGTAAAAAGAAGCTTTTATATAGCACAAAATCAGGTCAATTTCTTAGCCAGTGTAAACAGTCATAGGGCTATTATTACCTGATGAATAGGAAGTAATGTATAATACTTAATTTTATTATAGTACCTCACCAGCCAGTCGAGGTTTATCAATTCATGTAGATAACACACTTCTAAATACATAAAAAATTAAACATAACACGATCTATTACAAAATAAATATAAAATATTCTATCTGTACCTGTATGACTGCAAATCACGGAATACAACGTGCTGACATGTAGTAAGCACTCACTCACAATATATCCCACAGTATAAACCACATACAAGTATATTGTCTAATTTCCGTGAATAAGAAGCTTCACAAGCAAACACAATGATAATCTGTTCATCACTCTTCAAACTCATTGCAAAGTTTTTGTAAGTGAAACCACTTGTCCATTTTGCATCAAATATATATGATCGATAAATGCCGTACTGTCCAATAATACCAAAAATCTTTAAACTTTAGCTGGAAAAAAATTTAACTCATTTTTAAAGCTAAAGTTATTTACCAGAAAATAAAGCTGAGTAATGATTCTATTCTGCTTAAAAGAGTAATACAGATTAACTATTTTCATTAGCCAAAGTCAATTGCTAAAATGGTGGAAATCGAGGAGAAACTGCCACTTGTACAATATAGCATGGGTGACTGATTTTTTTATTTTATTTTCCCCAAAATACAGCAAGGACCTGAATTAGGAAACATATTCATGGACATCTTTTACCAAGAGTAACAGATTTTTTCATTATTAAAGAGATATTCCATATTTGAAAGAATTATTCTTTCTGATAAAGAATAACTATTACCACTAAGGAATTAATCAATTCTTCCAAAGAAATAATATACATAAAAGATGTACCAAAAATGCTGAAAATGCATTATTTTAATGTTAGGCATTCATTTAGTTTTCATGTTTAATATAGACCCTTAATTCTTTCTCTAAGACTTTATCTTGTGTAAGAATCCTTCTATTGGGGTTTATAAAATTGTTCAATTCCTTTAACCAAAACATTTATTTAAACTCATTTTTAAACAAGCAATAATTATCCATTCTATGAGTCTACTGTTGGCTCTTGTTTTTAGTTTTTGTCTCAGTAAACAATGTTTCCAACTATAGGGCCCCAGGGGTCTTTTGAATGGTTCATTTTTTCATAGCCACATATGCTACATAAAAACTTGAGAATTCATTTTTAACTACGCAATTAGTGGTTGTTTTTTAACTGCAGGCTCTTGTCTATAGCTTTTGTCTCAGTAAACAATCTTTCTTAATAGGCCGCCAGGCTACATGTCAGCAATACACTGGTAACAAATGAATTTATGAACACAAACCACTTGTCACTGAACAACTGATAAGAAGGCTGCCAGATTGTGTGAGTACTAGTGAACATGTACTGTAAAGGCAGAAACTTTTGCTACAAAACATTTTCACCAATTGTTAAATTTTACTTTTAATAAGTCTACTGTATATAACTTTTCATTATACATGTTCTGTTTTGAATAATGATGACATTCAGACGCACAGATATTATTACATACAGTGACGCCCCATACTATCAATACCTTTTGTTGATTTCACAAAAACAATGCTGACTTCAACTTCCTGCACCTTATAGTTTCTGAGATATGACCCAGACAAGAGTTTATAGGTCAAGGTCACTATGGCAAGGTCAAAGGTCAAATCAAGGTCACATCATGACACACACCTACACCCTCTAACCAATGTCCCTATCAAGTATCAACTTCCTACACCATACGGTTTCCGAGATATAGCCCGGACAAGATTTTATAGGTCAAGGTCACTACGGCAAGGTCAAAGGTGAAACCAAAATCAGACATTGACATTGCACACCTACACCTCCAAACCAATGTCCCTCCTAAGTATCAACCTCCTACACCTTACGGTTTCTGAGATACAGCCCGGACAAGATTTTCTAACTCAAGGTCAGTACGGCAAGGTCAAAGGTCCAATCAAAGTGAGACCATGATGTTGCACACCTTCACCTAACCAATGTCCCTACCAAGTATCAACTTCCTGCACCTTACGGTTTCTAAGATACAACCCGGACAAACTTTTTCCCGCCGCCCGCCCACTATGGGTGAAATCAATACCACGACAGCCCTTGAGGGTTGTGGGGTAAAAATTGAGGTTTTTATATATATCCATACCTGATCACAAATTTTAGGAAGAAATGGACAATATGCAACAATTACTCATTTGTGGATGATAAAAGTAATACAACTCTTGTGAATCAATTACAACAACATCTATGGTATGTTGTGAGGACAGAAGTATGTCCACCTATTAACAGAATATTTCATCTAATCTAATCAACTGCTTTGTGGGGAAGATACTGCACCTGCAAAGCAGTAGATAAAAGTAGATTAGGTTTGCTGGCGTAATATCCTGGGGTGTTGAACTAACAAAACAAAGGCAAAAGTTATAGTCAAAGGGCTTTCTTAATCAATAACCCACGGTTGTGATTGTGAAACAGGGGAAATACAGTGGGGACACTAATTTGAAGAGGAGAGTCTGAAATAGCTTCCAAAAAGACATAACTTTGTTACTAACTAGAAATATTGGTATGCGTAATGTCCATCCAACGCGAACCATGAGTTTTGCTGTAAAAGTTGGACTAAATTGGCGAGAGTAGATTGCTGAGATTGAGGGTCGAAAATTTCAACGATATCGCTCTATCTGGCACAGTTAAGGAGATAGAAGCAAATTTATGTTTTTGCATTTTTGGCAAAAATTCGAAAATTCAAAATGGCCGCCATTTTTGGGGGAGAGGAAAATTTGTTAAAAATTGCCAATAGTAGATTACTTAGCTTCCCTGTAGGTCGAAAATTTCGACAAAATCGCTCTATCTTGCACAGTTAAGGAGATAGAAGCAAATTTGTGTTTTTTTTATTTTTGGCAAAAATCCGAAAATTCAAAGTGGCCGCCATTTTTGGGGAGAGGAAAAAATTTTGAAAATTGCCAATAGTACATTTCTTATACCCTGTGGGTCGAAAATTTCTATCTCGCACGGTTTAGGAGATAGACATATTTATGTTTTTTGCTATGTAACTATTACTCAGGAGATTAAAGCTATTACCATCACCAACAATACCAAGCAAGCAATTGATGCTATAAACCTTCACAACAAATTTTAACAAGGGTGACGTGGTTGGCTTTCACCCAACCACAGCGTCGAATCTTAGGACAGCACTGGGTGTTGAAATCTGTAAACTCTGTATTATCGCCCGCATTTGGAAACCGCTTTCAGGGAAGTTTTCAGATTTGTGTCGCGAGATGGGTATTTGTTTACAAATATAAAGAGTCTGTAGATGCGCAGTTTTACAAAGCTAGTTTAAGATGAAAACCACCAGCATATTTCCTGTCCACGGACTTGCCTCATTAATATTAATGAGCAAACATGCACAGTCACGGGAGTTCTTTGAGGGGGTTTTACAAGGCTGGTTTAAGATGAAAACTACCAGCATATTTCCTGTTCACGGACTTGCCCCATTAATATTAATGAGCAAATATGCGCAGTCACGGCAGGGGGTTTTCTGACAAGGCTGGTTTAAGATGAAAACTACTATGGATATTTTACAGAAGCAAATTGTAAGTATTTAAATAAAATATCCGTGTGTTGTTTCTAAAAATGAGCGAAAATAGGGAGCCACAGATTATGCTGTATTTTACCGATGAAGTATTTCGTCGAAATGACGTGATAACTAGGACATACACAAGCGCCTTCGAGTGGTTGAATGTAGAACTACGGAGTTTGAATATTTTCATTGTCTCTGCCAGAGGTTTCCTCGATTTTGACTGGCTAAACGAAAAATGTATAGTACTACCGTGACGTCACTTCATTCATTAATTTCTTTGCGGTTTATTTGTTTGACAAATAACTGAGTACACGTAGATGCACAGACAGCAATTTTACATTAACAGTGACTGCGTGATAAACCCTGCAGACAAATAAATTAATTGGGGTTTCACCTCTAGAAACCAGCAGACGAAACGGTTAAAAAAGACTCGTTCGAGTAGGCCATCACAATAGCAAACACAATAGTTTCTAGGACATCCGGGACTTTATAGAAAGCCAGACGTAGTGCTAGACCAGCTTTTTACTTTATAAAATATAACTGAATAAAAGCATTAAAAATCTCCAAAATGGCAGAGTGTATAATATACACCTTAATGTACCGATATGTGAACAAATATTATGCAGAATTTGATATTTAAGGGCTTAAACGGCGAATTTAAAATCGTGGCCGCAACTCAGTACATAACTCGAATCAAAGATTCGACTAAAAAGATGAGTTAAATATGTTTCCTTTAAAAGAGTGAAAACAGAAATGCAATTCAGAGTAGGCTCAAAGTAGCAAAGTAGCTATTACTCAGATAGCTACAAAGCTATCATCGACCAAAAGCTATCCTGGCCAAACTATTGACCAAATTATCCTTCATATAAATATTTGTGAACATAGAAAACATTGTTACATTAAAATGTCCAGAAAAAAGTCAACTCAAAATAGCATAATAGCTACATAGCACAGTAGGTATTACTCAGTTAGCTATAAAGGTATTAACACCAAAAGCAATCCCAAGCAAGCTACTGATCCAATAATCCTCCATCCCAATTTTGTGAACATAGGTGAAATACTTTTCCTTTAAAATGCTTAAAATAAAAAAGCTACTCCAAGTAGCTAAGTAGCTATTACTCAGTCAGTTATATAGCTATTATCACTAAAGCAATCCCAAGCAAGCTATTGACCTAACTATTGCTCATACCAAATTTGGTAAACATATGTCAAATATTTTTCCTTAAAATGCCCAGAAACAAAAGAAGTATATAAAAGTAGCTAAGTAGCTATTTCTCTGTTAGCTATACAGCTATCTTCACCAAAAGCAATTCCATGCAAGCTATTAACCCAATAAACACCCATATCAAATTTGGTAAAAATAGGATAAATACTTTTCCTTGAAATGACCGGAAACCAAGTGTGACCTCCAGTGGGGTGGACATAATTCTTATTTGAAGTAGGCATTTCTCAGTGTAGGTCCATAATGACTGAGACTTGGAAATATGCAAGAGATTTAAAAACATTAATGATCAACTGGAGATTTGAAGGAACTTAAATTTTTGAAAATGGCATGACATTTGAATCTTGATGTGGCCCTCTAGTTGACCTTTAAAATTGCCCGAGATGTTGTGATCCTCCCATATCAGCAGAGTGTGAATGCTACATAAGCAGAGATCCAGGGTTACAATTGGTTTTAATTCTCCAAACCAGTTGTTGTTTTCCAAAAGTAATGAAAAACTTTTTGCATATCAAATTTTAAAATGTGTTAAAAATAAGTTCAACACTTTAAATGAAGCACATAGCTTAATCACTTTGCTATCTAAGAGCTTGTTTCTCTTAACAACTGACAAGATATCATTTAACTCCTGAAATAAATTTCATTAAAAAATAACATCTAATACAAAATACTACAATGGATTTAAACATTTTTAACCAGGTATTCGTTTTCAAAATAACAATAACTGCATGAGCTCCCTATTTACAATCATACTAAGACCCACATACAGTATACAAGAGAACTTACCAATCTATTGAATCTTTGTGAATCTTCATCTGCACAGCGGAACTGCGTGAAAAGTTTGTCTTCACAGAACTGTGACACCAGCTTACAGAAAGCACCCAACTCCTGTACAAACAACACAACACAATGGATTGGTGATGTCATAAACATTACTGATATGCAAGACAATCAGCTTAAGTGGAGAAGTTTTTAATTCTGAATGAAAAGAAATATCATATGCATGTTGGAGGTTCTAGTTATACAAAGCCTACCATCTCTAAAGTTTAAAGGTTTTCTTTATACACAACATAATATTCTGAATTTTCACATAACACAGCATTTATTACCCATTTCAAATATGGATTTACATATCAGATTCCGGCTCTTTAATAAATTCAACTACAAGGTGGCATCACTGGCAAGTTCAGAAGAAAAATACACAATGATATTCTACACCGTTACCTGTGCATCTCTCCTGGCTAGATCCCAGTACCGTCGGATGCGTCGCCGTGCCAACCAGCCTCGTACATACTTCTGGGCCCGTACCACCTGCCAGCCTATCCTGTCCATCACCAGGTTCAGTTTTTCTGGGTGCCAGTATTTGAGAAATACCTGAATAAAAAGGTACAAAATGTGTCATGTAATGTGCTGGGGCTGATTTTACAAACTTCATAGCCCAGTCTCATACTCAAAGTATGACTTTTGTCTCAAATTTCAGTAACATTTTAGTTGAGCCGATGTACTCAGAGGATTTTATGGATTTTCACCAATGGTATAGGTCTCAGCTTTAGCTCAAGCTCAAATGGTGCAACTGGTTTGTAATTGGCTTAAGTTGTGGAGATAAAGGCTCAAACATAGCGGCCATAAATCCTTCTCCACTTCAGAATTTGAAATGACTGAAAATTAGGTACAGATGTATGATACACCCCTTAAAGTAGTCTTTGAAAATTTTCAGTGGTTGGTTATAAGGTACTTTATGGCAAAATACAATTATATACCAGTCATAACATGTGTCAAACAATGGATTTATGACATCACTAGAATATTTGACAAGAAATAAAGGGTCACATGACAAAGAAAATAGCATCAGAGATGCCCGTACCCCACAGCCTGGGAAAATAGTTTTCAACACCATGAGATATAGAAGTAGTGAAACAGATTGGAATACTTTCAGAGCAGTGTCAGTGTCCAAATAATGTTTAAGTAGAGAAAATAACATCTAAGAGAAAGAAACTGCATGTAAAGATTAAGTATTAAAACAGGACAATTCAGTTAACTAAAAATTATGAAGCTTTAAGACTAATCTCCCATTTTGATATTCATTTGTATGGTCGAATTATGGTTTGCAAGTTTTGAATATTACCCATACATACAGATGTGGTAACACATGCTTTTGTGTGGAGTTCGGGCAAAACCTGTGGCTCACTGGATGCAATACCATCTGTTACAATGGGAAGTTGCAAAAGTAAAACAGTTAATGAATTCTAATATGACTTTAACAGTGCTTAATCTACATTAAAAGACACCCAAAGGTGCAACAACCAAGATTCAAGTAAAAGATATAAGAGAGATATAAGAGAGATAATATAGTATAAGATATCCCTGTAGAGAGATAAAATAGCATCAGATATGCAAGATCAAAGGTCAAATCCAGGTCACACCATGACGTTGCACACATATAACACCCGACCAATGTCCCTACCAAATATCAACTTCCAACCACCTTATGGTTTCCGAAATAGAGCCAAGACAAGGCATTATAGGTCAAGGTCACTACGGCAAGGTCAAATCAAGGTCACACCATGACGTTGCACACCTACACCCCCTAACCAATGTCCCTACCAAGTATCAACTTCCTAGACCTTACGGTTTCTGAGATATAGACCCGACAACATTTTATAGATCAAGGTCACTACAGCAAGGTCAAAGGTCAAATCAAGGTTAGACTATGACGTTGCACACCTACACCCCCTAGCCAATGTCCCTACCAAATATCAACTTTCTACACCTTACGGTTTCCGAGATATAGCCCGGACAAGATTTTATACGTCAAGGTCACTACGGCAAGGTCAAATCAAAGTCAGACCATGACGTTGCACACCTACACCCCCTAACCAATGTCCCTACCAAGTATCAACTTCCTACACCTTATGGTTTCTGAGATACAGGCCGGACAAACTTCTTCCCGCCACCCGCCCGCCTGCCCACTATGGGTGAAAACAATACAGGGCTGTGGGGTAAAAACCGCTGTGGTTATTTGATAAGCTTGGCCTCAGCTAAGATCCCTTCTTTGACAAAGTCTGGAACACAGAGGCCGATTTAACGAAAGGTCACAAAGTTAGCCCAGTCTCAGGCTGTCGGGAATGTAAAGGCTAAAAAATAAATTACCTTTGTCTTTCCAATTTCCCAGTCTTTTAAGCCTGCTATCTTGAGGATTTTTGAACAATTGGAGCCACTTGGTTGAATGGATGCTGTCAATGGAAAGGCTACCATCTTGTATCTGAAACATGATTGCAACAACATTCAATTTCGTAGAAGTAAGTAGCAAGTGGCCATAAATCAAATCAGGGTAAAACAGGTGAAATTACCACAGGGAATACTGCCTGGCGTCATGTCACAGCATAAAACCTTACCTTACCACAAACCAGAAGACAGAATATTTAAAAATATTTGGTTGTCATCGGTAAAACATATGCACTTTCACATTCCAAATAATAAAGACGAGGAGATGACAAAACTAAATCAAGGATCTTTGGGACTTTACATATGCAAATTGTGCCAAGTTGGGGTGTTGATTTCTTGCAGAAATTATATTATTACCACTTAAAAACAATTTTGAAAGGTTTATTGATTTGATTTTATGTTCTAAAATACATTCATAACTTGTGCTTGTGTCAATGCATATTTTACTAAAAAAAAATCTATGTAACTGCACTTAAAACAAGGAAAAATAAAGTTCTGCTGTCCAAGTTGTGTTTTTCAAAGGTCTTCATAGATATTAAAAAATTTAAATACATGAAACATAACACTTGTCACTCCACTATTTCTGCACCCTTTTTCCCCATATACTGGTAATTATACTTTCTACCACCTTGAAAGGAACCTGTTATGGGGTAAATGAATAGCAGCTTACATTGAAGTGAAAATGTCATGAGGCAATGAAGACTGGCTTAGCTTAAAACGAACATGTCATAAGTGTTATGGAGAATGGTTTATTTTGAAGTTAACTGATCATTGGGTAATTGAGGAGTGGCTTACCTTGAAATGAACATATCATAGGGTAAGCGGGTGGCATACCCCTGCCTACGTATTCTCACTGTTTCTAGCACCCCCGTATATTTCAACTGTTCCTTTACCACATCCGAATGGTAGAAATCACAGCGTTTCTCAACATTGGGCTTGATGCACCTGACAATCAGAAACATAGCCACGCCCATTATAAGCTTAACAATTATATTTAGCTTATTCATTCATTAATTCTGTTATTTAAACTTGTTGTAACTAACTGCATCCCCTTGGAAATTTGTAATTCAGCACATGCCTTGAATTGGCACAAACAGGAAGTGGACACTGTAAATTAAAACTTCAACCAACTGGGACTGCTGAAATAAAAAATTACGCATTTGTTTTTGTACATTTAGAAAATATATTATGTCCTGCTCCACCATGTCAAAAACTGTCTTTATAGAAAGTTAACTCGATGCTTTTGGAGTGAAGTGTAGTCATAATTTTCCCTCACTGTTTCAGATTGAAATTGGCTTAGCTTAGTTTTTGCAAAGCATAGTAAAAATCATTAGGATATTCTGTCCAATTCATTTAAATGGTCAAATACTTTAAAACTACAGAATGACATTTTTACCATCTCAAGAATTATAAAGCAGTTTATCCGAAATACAAAAATAAGCAAATAAATCCCCACATATCATTGTATCCAATGTGATCATGCTTGTAATGATTTGAAACCTCATGACAGCCACATTTTTAGCTATCTAGCAGATTATAGTTAGTACAGCTCTGTGATAAACTTGTCCTGATTTTAATGAAAATGTCCAGGATATCTCCTTGCTTTTAGTTGCTTATAATAAACAGTTTCATTGCAGGAAGGTTTCACAAAGAAGGCACTTCTATTTTCCCATTGTTTAAAGATAAAATACCGAATGGTTTTTGTTACAAACCTTCTATCGAACCTTCAATCATTAAAACTGTTCATAACTTGATTCTTACCTGATAAAATGGGGTTCAGCATTCAGTAATTTGTCCATCAGATCTGTCAGTGAATTCTAAAACAAGATAAAAAATACAAGAATAGAGTGTCCCAACAGGACCCTGAGTCAGCTGACATTTGCAGCTAGCAGCTAAAACCATTTCCAAAATTGCAATCGCCATATCCCTTATTACTTCTGAGTTGTTGACACTTTTCTTTACGTTCTAATGCTATTTCTCATTATAAAGACAATACATTTGTTTACAAAATTTTGTTATCCTGAATAATGATTTATTCTTGGAAGGAAATGGTTTTCCAAAAAAAATATGAAACTTTACGCTTTTTTTACATAATGGGCAAAAGTTTGTATGACACAGAAAGTTAAGTCTGACAATGATATCCTCTGTAGTGATATTTGGTTTAAATAGAAAAATAACAAAAAAAAATATTGTACTCTCATACTGGTCAAACACAGGGTTTCTTTTTAATATATTCCAATTCACAAAACAATGACTTTACTGAATCACCATGTAAGATATGTAAAATTTGCCGCTGTAGGTGAAATTCATCAGTGTAGAAATCCTTTACTATTTCCCTGACATGTGAGAAAGTCTTTACAAGTTTACACAAACATGTCCCTCACTCTGAATGAACTTCCCAGCGTCCTCATGGCAGTCTCGTACACTTTCTCTTTGTCAGTCCGTTGTCTCATTCTGGAATATTAATTTCAAAACAAAAACTCAATGTATTAAAGCTGCAAAGCTTTTAAAGAAAAATAACTATATTGCATGTGAACATGAATAGTAAATGTAAAGTTTTTTTTTCATATACACAGATAACATGTGAGGTATTATATCAAATCTGTACTTTTTTCCATTGTTTATATGCAATACTAACACCTATTTTATACATATTTGTGCTGGAGTCATGACCTACTTACAAGCCATATAACTAGTTAACTTGTCTGGGCACATTTCTGGCACAACATGCTTACTGTTTTTGTGATGTCCATAAGGTTTCATAAATCGGTATTCATATTGGATAGGGCATGATTGCCGAAACAGAGACAGCATTAATTTTCCAGTTCATGGTGGCTTTTTTAAAACATTGTAACATGGGGTCCCTTGAAATATATAATGCCACATGGAACATGGAAGTCTTAGTTATCATTCATTTTATAGCCTTATCTGTGACCTGGATATGAACTAGTCACTGCTTACTGGTTTAATATCATTATTATGTTTTTACTTAACCTGTTACACAGCTTGGTCACATTTGACCCAGCTGCTGTTTAGAATTTGTTATAAAATACCAGTTTATTTCTAATCCCATGAACATTACATAATGTGCCCATACAAGGAATGTAGTAATATAAAGATATTAAATGTTTATAAAATAAAATATTTAACCCAAGGTTGCCTGGTTATTGACATGGGGGTTCCCCTGGGAAATGTAAACAAAAATAAGAATACAAGTTTACTGTCCACAACACTAATACTGAAACCAGAGAGTTTTTTTAAATAGGTTTTATATTCAAACAAGCATTACTATCAGACCATTCTTATTCATTGTATCACTGTATTTTATAAATTTCCACAAAAATCAATCAAATATCATGGAAAAATTCTAAGAATACAAAAATAATTTCTAAAATTAAGAATTTCTCTAAGCTCCTGTGAATTTTGGACATCATGGTTGGGCAACAACTAAGTAGCATTTAGCATTTTGATTCTAAACTGTCACAATGTTATATTTGGGGAAAACTGTCACTAATAGTGTTGAAATACACTTTGACAACAATATTCAGAGGATTTTTTTATAATAAGATTTTTTGTTTTCATATTCTGATATCTCAGAAATGTACAGTATGATGAAATATAAAATAATAAACAATAGATTAAATATAAATAATGTACACTCACTCTTTTCGTAGTTTCTTTCCAGCTTGTTTTGACAAACTCTGCATGTGTGTTTTGGAGAGGTCTGGCGGTTTACACAGTAACAGTGACTTGCGGCTCCGCTTGGGTGCATTGTCACTGAAAAATAGAAATATATGTCAAAAGACTTCTTAATCTACAATGACGCTATTCACAGTTTAAGTTAAACAGTACTACTCATGTACATGCACGTTTAATCATGCATAATTTTGTATAACAAGAAAAGCAGGGTTATAGACCACAAAAAAGGGAAGTTATGCGATCGATATAAGGGATAGGGTCTGGTAACAAATGTCAAGTTTATTATTTGTATGTCAAAAGGAATCTTTTTCTACTATCATGTCAAGTTTGAAATCGACAGGTAGAAGTTTCTTCAAGTTTGAGTCCGGAAACCAAAATGTGGACGGACAGACAGACAGAGGTCAGACACATCAATCTAATAGGTGGATGGTTACACTCCACCCACCCAAAAATAGACAAAGTCTTGCAAGAGCATTCTAAAACTACTTTGAGGTCATCAGTGGCCTATTGGTTAGCAAGTTTGGCATCTAATCACAGGCTGTTACCTCTGTGTGGGTTCGACTCCCACAAGTGACAATGCTGAGGACCTGTCCCAATATGACCCTGGCTGTTGAGCAGGACATCGAACACAAACTGTGACTTTATTGTAAAACTACTTTGTAAAAATAAGTATCTTAAGATTTCCTTTCACCTTTAGTCATTCACCCAACTGTCCATTATAATCACTTATATCCCACTTAGATCTAAGTTGGCCTTATTTAAGTATTGTTCAAGAATACAGTCGCTGTTTTTCCAATACTTTAGATACTTTCTTGTGTGAACTGATGTCCGAAGTTTTTCCCAAACTGACCACATGTTTGCTGACATTTATCTGGCTCTGGTTTCATCCCCCCATTTATCCCTTCATCAATTATATGTTGATCAACACGAAGGTATGATTTGTAGAAAAGTATGTATTGCTGATACATTTTTTTAATGGAAATTTTGAAAAATTCTTAGTCTCAGAATCTTTATACAACAAATTTCTATTAGAAAGTGCCAATATTCTAAGAACAATGATATGAACAAATTTGAGTTCTGGTCTCATCTTTCCAATTATCCCTTCATCACTAATACCACTCACTTCCTCATCAGTGACCCTGTGTCTGAAATCGGTGCAAAGAACAGGTCACACACAAACTGAGCCTCAGAGTTCTTCATACAGTCCAGCAGGTTCCAGCTCAACGAGTCTCGGTTCTTCTCCAGAAAATGATCCACCTTGTAATGAACCTGCAACAAAGTCACAGTAATCACACAGTAGTCAACTTCACAGTAGTTAGTAGTCAGTCTCCCAGTAGTCACATGGTGTTCAACATTACAGTAGTCACACAGTAGTCAAACTTATAGTAGTCCCTTCACCGTAGTTGCACACAAGTAACACAGTAGTCAGAGTAGTCAACCTTACAGTACTGTCACGGTAGTCAAACTCACAGTAGTCATACAGTAGCAAACAGTAGTCAACTCACAGCAGCCACAAAGTAGTCACAGAGTAGTCAATCTCCTAGTGCTCTCACACTGTACTTACTGTTTACATCGAAACAGCCTAATGTCAAAAATACCTGGAAGTACTTACTGTACCTGTAAGGGGAATAATGAATATATTCTTCATTAGCAAACCAGCTAATAAACTCACAATTGTCACAAAGTAGGCTTGTATATTTGGTGCATTTTTGTATGTATTTGTATGTCTGAAGCAAAAAAAAAATTAAAATAATCTTAAAAAAAAAACGATCACAAATCTCTGAAGAATTTCAATGAAATGGAGGAACTTCTCACTGTCCAATTTGAAATAATGTGATGAATTTCAAATTTGCTTATCGATTGATAAATAAGAGTTTAATAACTTACAGGCCCTGCATAATGATTGATGACAAATGTACCCGTTTGACCCTTGGGTTTCACAAACTGGGGACGTTTACCACAGTTCTTGTTCACCTGTAAAATTAAATACAAAGGCTTTTGGTCTGAGTTGAAGTTTTGAAGATTATAGAGTAAGATATCTAAAATTTGCCACCCTCTAAAACCTTGGTTAATTCTTTTAAGAATATAATGCTTTGTCATAAACTTGGTATATTTTTCAGTTTAAAAAGCCTTGATTTACAATACATAACAAATCTCACCTCAATTCATTATTATTAAATACTGTTTTCACATGTGGCGAATTTCAGATATGTGGCGAATTTTAGATTTCTTACTCTACCTTCCTTCAGCACTGTGAAATTAAACCCTTTGGCATGCTGAAAAACATGTACATTGTTTAAAATATTATATAGAAGAATATTATGATGAATGGGTCATAAGGCCAAATATTATGGATGACAAGGAACATCTGTCCCAATTCAAACTGTCCCAGAATTCTATATGTTACAGTTGACTATTGCTCTGCTGGTAATGAAGTGGCCATCAGTGGAATCACTGTTGGATAAAGGTTTGCTAGATGGTCCGGTTTAATAGCACAATTTTATTTTTAACAAGCAAATAAATAAAGAGCAGAAGTCACCAAATGTCCCAAATTGTTGATGAACAATGGCATTTTCCATTGTTTAGTAGTGAATACTGCCAAAGATTTCTACTTTTCCTCATTAAAATAAACCGATGACATAAATAAAATAAACATGAGATTATCTCAGCAATTTTCATAATTATTATGTCCAATGTTCAAGAGTGATATCAACCATGATACATCACAAATTCTCCCAATTTTGAAGAAATCATCAGATTATTTATTCATAATTAATGTCACTTTAAACAAATTCTACAGGTCAAATCACATGTAGTCAACAGCAAGACAAGTGTAGGATAGAAATATATCATCAGACTGGTGTTGCTTTCAACATATTGTATAGGTCATATAATAACAGGAAGCTGAATGGATGGAAGAAATCAGTGCATAGTTGTTGGTCAACATTCCGTGCCGTAAACCTGGGTTTGTGAGCCAACAACTACACACTTTCCCACAGAAGTTCAACGTACTGAACAAATGTTCTATGTTACGGGGAGGTGAAGAGTAAACATAGAATAATTGAAAAAAAAAGAAGATTTAAAATTAACAGGACCTTTTCCAGAAAAGTGAGGTCTGTACCACGAGGAAACCGGCTTTCTTCATCCAGTAGAGACAGAAAGCCGAGTGGAGTCTGAAAAACAATATACAGAGTTTGAATTACAAACATGCAACATAGATTACATCAGAGGTAAAAGACCTGAGACTTGTAAACTTGGATTAAGTAGGGGTACATAGACAGATTAGTGTAATTTTGAGGAGTGACAATTGTCTGTGTATTGATTATTCAAAATGTAATTTAGGGCAATTGGACTGCATTGGACTGTCAACTTACACAGCATATAAAACTACTCATAACACCCACATGTTACCTCCTTCAATTGTATTGCCCCAATTTTAACTTTCTTCGATAAGTCCCACAAAGCTGTTCAGCCATTGTGCACCTCCATTCCACATTCCCTCTTTACACGAGAACCTGTCACTCGGTAGCTTCATTTAGCAAGCATCTTAAGACTCACCTCTTTAAAGTATGTTTCCACAGTGACCATTTCAACACATTCACACCCATAACCCTGGAAAACTGACCCACAACATTCCTCAACTATGATTATTACCCATTCTTTTTATTAGTTTAGGCCACAGAGGTACCGATGGCCGAGAAGATGTTGTGCCTGTAAATCATGAGATTAGAGTAGATTAGGCTACTACCTCTAGGAAGAGGTCAATGAGAGGCCGGTTGTCTGTGAACTTGATGTCCTTGCCCTTCACCCCTTCTTTCTTGTACTCGTCCAGCTCCCAGGTGAACACGTGCTGGTTGAAGTAGTACTGCAGCTGTTCATTGGCCGTGTTGATACACAGTTGCTCAAATGAGTTTGTGCGGAAATTCTCAAAGCCAGCAATGTCCAGGATTCCAATCTTGGTTGTCTTCTGGTTCCTAAATACAGAATTTTTGATCTGTAGCCAAAATAAAATTGATCTGGTAACTCAGTACTACTTCAATACAAAGTCTGTGTATGTACTTTTTGTATTAAACACCAGTGTTGGTTTCCTTTGATTTGAAAATGCACTGACCCAATAACAGGGAAAATTATGATAATTTTACAAAGTGCATTTTACAACTAAAGCAGCCAACAAAATGCACCAACTGTATGAAGTTGGCACACAATCAATGCACAGCTTAACAAAAGATACATCCATATGACCTACTGTCGCAATACATTTAATTGACCGTTTTAGTATTTGGACCAAATAAAGACCTGCCAATATTCCTTTTTGTTTATGCTCTACCAGCTGGATGATTTTTATCAACAAATAAACATTGAAAAGTATTGTGTTGTACCTTTAGACTCAGTACAATATTTCCTTTACTGGTCAGAGCGCTATTGACCCACATGGCTACACGAGTTCAGTCTAGGCACCAGTGAATGACATACCTCCGTTCTGGCTTCAGCATGAAGTTGATCTGCCTGACAATCCACCCAAACAGCCGACCATACAAAGCCTTGGCAATGGCATCACGACCATCACTGGCTTGGGACACATTCTTCAAAGTCACAATTTTCTCACCTACAGACACAAACTTCAATATTAATTGCTGATACAAAACAGATAATTACTTCCAAGCATACATTAAATACAGGATTTGCTATTACTTTCTAACATGTGAAAATAACATGGGTGTGGATTAAAATTTTACATGCTGAACATGTGTATATGACATATACTGAACATCAGACATGCCTGGAGTAATATCTTGCCTCTTAACACAGGTCCTCAGTGGACTGGCAGAGTTAGCATGGTTGGAATGTTACCTTAGGATTTCAGCTCTATGTGGGTTCGAGTTCCATAAGCTGCAATGTTCCAATACAAACCTGCCTCTTGGACAGGATGATCTTAATTCTAATCATGCGGACATTAGTTTTTAGTGGAGTAATTACTTCTTAGTTCAACTACCCTGGGAACATTAGATCTGAGTTGAGTAATATCTTACCTCTTAACATGTGAACATAAAAGTTGAGTTGAGTAATATCTTACCTCTTAACATGTGAACATAAGAGTTGAGTTGAGTAATATCTTACCTCTTAACATGTGAACATAAAAGTTGAGTTGAGTAATATCTTACCTCTTAACATGTGAACATAAGAGTTGAGTTGAGTAATATCTTACCTCTTAACATGTGAACATAAGAGTTGAGTTGAGTAATATCTTACCTCTTAACATGTGAACATAAAAGTTGAGTTGAGTAATATCTTACCTCTTAACATGTGAACATAAGAGTTGAGTTGAGTAATATCTTACCTCTTAACATGTGAACATAAAAGTTGAGTGGAGTAATATCTTACTTCTTAACATGTGAACATAATGATTTGAGAGGATTAATTTCTTACCTCTTAGCATGTGAACATTTGAGATGAGAGCAGATGCCAGTTCTTCTGGATAAACTCCTAGTAACTCAGCAGCTGAAACAAAATGTTAGAAAAATAACATGAAAATTAATTCAGGATATGGAGGTATAACTTGCATGAAATAACATATTATTGGTGCCAAAGCCATTCACACAATTCCTGAAAAATAATTTCCATTCCCAAGTTGGACGGAAAATGACAAATTCTCACACGACGTGGTTGTGTCTGACTATACAGATACTGACTGACAGAGAGTCGTCAAGGTATTACTACTTATATATGGCTTGGCTGTTCTACATTATTTCTCATTAAGGAATAGGGCACAGTCTGTAGCAGATTTTCCACTTCGGTATCCCACCAGTGTGAAACCATACAGATTCCGGGATACCAAAGTAAATTGCGTTCTAGTATATCCCCAATCAAATAGGCCCACTAACCGGAAGTAAAATAGGTGAAAACAAAACATTGACAGTTCTTTCGAAAGAAATTGCTGTAAAACTAATAAAATACACAAAAATATGAGATAAAAGTTTATAATTTCTTCAAATTTGGGGTTTGTTTCTAATACTTCAACTACTGACATTCGAAATACCGATTGTAAAGTGTCGTCACTGTATTCAAGTGATTTAATCTTGATACCAAGATACCAGTGTTACCAACCCTGCCCTATTAAGGAATAAATAATGAAACAGCCCGGTTTTGTCATGTTATTAACAAGTATAATAATATAACAAAGATTTCAGAATACTTTATTCTTTTGGAATAGGAATAACACTATTATTTTATATATTAATATTTTTAGTGTAAATTAATCACAGGGCACCCCTGTTATTGTACTTCAGAATGATGGAGATATTAGTTCATGTTTCAGTGAAAATTTTATATCATTTATCTGTGACCTCATTGCATGGCAGTCAGGTGAAGTTTGCAATTTTTTTTGTTGAGTTGAACTGGAGTGTCCCCAATGTTCCCTAATTTCTACAATGTATTCGCCACTTTTAATAAGGCTCATTTACAAGTATGGCCTAAAACCTGTAATGCTTCCAACATAATGCTGTGTTAAATTGGAGTTGTCTGAAAACACCATTTCAAGCGGGACCTCATATATGTCACGCTTTTGACACATTTGATAAGGCTGTGTTAGATTGGGGCTGTCTGAAATCACTCACCCATTTCAAGCATTGCTTCATCTCTGATGTACACTCCATCCACCTCAGTGTCCTCCACAAACGTGATGTCAGTCAGCATCAAAATGGCCGCCAATACTGCCAGAATGGCATTCATCTCCTGCATTTCACAGAATTTTACATTACAGTACACTAGTGTTGTGAACAGTTCACTGGCATTCAGCTTAAGTTTTCAAAAAATCTAAAAATGCAAACTTCAAGAATACTGAAGAAGTGGTTGTAGAAATTTTCACTAGATGAGGCTGGAATGTCATGAAAATAGTTGGCAGCCAACAAATTTGGTGAAATATATAACATTTTGATTTTAAAAAGGAACAAAAATGGGATTTATTAAGTTTCAAATATTTCACACTTTCAACCTAGATATATGAGTGTTAATGCATGTGAATCCAGTGTTCCATTTATAACCTCAATTAAAACTCCTACACAACAAATTTACACTTAAACGTGTGTACCTCCTGCATAAATCCCACCACAGCCATGGTTTTAGTGAGACAATTCCACATCTCCCTGTGGAACTGATAATCTGCTTCACTGGAAAAAATGGGAGAACCGTCAGCTTTACGTAGAATCCTGGAAAACATTGGTAAAAGTTGCAGTGAGAAAGGTAAAATTCATCATAAGCGACATGATCCATTAAATTTAATGAACAGAAACAAAATGTCATGGACCTTTCCACAGTGTCAATCAATTTACCAACAATTGCCATAATCCTGTTTAACAATATTGCACCAATCAATTAAAGAACAGCATTTCTTAGGTGCAATTTTTATTCACAAGACTTCTCTTCTGACTGGACAACAGAAACTAACTACCACGTTATAGAGTTTAAAATTTGAATAAGCTGTGCTAACAAGTCAAAATTGTCTTTTGGAATAATCGTGAACACAGACAGAGACAAACACCCAAAAACATAACCTCCTCTTTAGAGGTAAAAAGAAAAATTTAATAAATAAAACACGAGAACACTCCTTTCAGAAAAAAAAATAGCATCAGAGATGCCCGTACCCCAGAGCCTGGGGAAATAGTTTTCAACACCATGACATATAAAAGTAGTGAAACAGTACAAAGATTGGGATACTTTCAGGGCAATGTCACTTATATAAAGGTCCAATTAATGTTTAAGTAGAGAAAATAACATCTAAGAGAAAGAAAATGTATGTAAAGATAAAGTACTAAAACAAGACAATTCAATAGCAAGATGACAGCATTAATCAGCAAACCAAAAAATATGAAGCTGTAAAATTTATTAATTGGAGAATACCTGTCAATGGAAATAGCACAATTATGTAAAAGTGCATATAACAATCAGTTAAAGCCATCCATATATCTTTATCATAAGAGAAAGATGTCTCAAATATGGCAGGTAAACATACTTTAGCAGGGCAAAAAGGTCACACCATTATGTGTACTTACATCCCCTAACCAATGTCCCTACCAAGTGTCAACCTTCTACACTTTATGGAATCCAAGAAATAGCCCAGACAAGATTTTAAAACTCATGGTCACTATGACAAGGTCAAAGGTCAAATCAAGGTCACACCAAGATGTTGCACACCTACAACCCTTAACCAATATCCTTACTAAGTATAACTTCCTACACTTTACGGTTTCTGAGATATAGCCTGGACAAGATTTTATAGGTTAAGGTCACTACGGCAAGGTCAAAGGTCAAATCAAGGTCACACCATGACGTTGCACACCTAGACCCCTAACCAATTTCCCTACCAAGGATCAACTTCCTACACCTTACGGTTTCCGAGATATAGCCCGGAAAAGATTTTATAGGACAAGGTCACTATGGCAAGGTCAAATCAAGGTCAGACCATGATGTTGCACACCTACACCCCTAACCAATGTTACCAAGTAACAACTTCCTACACCTTACCATTTCTGAGATATAGCCCAGGCAGGATTCCATAGGTCAAGGTCACTAAGGCATGGACAAAGGTCAAATCAAGGTCAAACCATGACGTTGCACACCTACACCCCCTAACCAATGTCCCTACCAAGTATCCACTTCCTACACCTTACGGTTTCTTAGATACAGCCCGAACAAACTTTTTCCCGCCACCCGCCCATCCGGACACCATGGGTGAAAACAATACCCCGACAGCCCTTAAGGGCTGAGGGGTAAAAAACGGAAAACAGGTGGTGTTTGTCTTTCAAAAATAACATTGAGAAGGTGAACAAGAAAGTGATACTGTGTAACAGTAAGTCTAATAATGAAAAACTAAAACTTGCGAGTAATAGATTGTGTTTCTGGATTAAGTATTGTTCCTCTGATTGTGTTAACATAGTGTGGAAAAAGATGTAATGTATCACGTTCAGCAAATACTCATATATTGTATAAGGTTCCTGCATTCTTCAGAAAAAGTAAAAATATGTACAAGAGCACTCAGCGGTAAGTCGAGTGCAGACTTTGCAAAATTTCTGCAAAGCATATTACTCAATGATTTTGTTTACTTGGATATTGACCCAATCATGCCCAAATTTTAATCAATTCTTCCTTGTAACAGTTCTGATGCTCCCTAAAAATGTAATTATCATGCGTGCAGTCGTTTTGGAAATATGCTGTGAACAAGTAAGCAAGCAAACAGGATGAGTAATATACTTTGCAAAGTTTTGCAAAGTGAAAATAAAGTGATTGCTACCTATGGTCCTCTGGTCGGTTGAGTAAGTTGTTCCTGAGCTGTTCTGAGTCAAGTCCTGCAAACATGTAGTAGAAGATGTGGAAGTTCTTCTCCCCCTGACCCTGAGAAACCACACGCGACTTTTCCAACAAGTACTCGGAGATGGTGGCTGAAATGCAGAATACCCAGGTGTATTGTGGGGAAATATTAACAGCGAACCAAACAAAGGGACTGATACATCAAAATATGCAGGCTTCAATCCATATATAAATCAGTTGCATTGCAGAGAAGAATGCACAGATGTAATGAGGAGAAATCCTGTGGACAGGTTAAAAATTTTTTCAGATTTAAAGTACATGACAGATATATTAGGCACAAAATATAAATTACTATTTCACACATAAATACAGGGCTGATATATTGCCATTTTACCTCCCAATATGCTACCATCCAGGTCAAAATGAAGTTCAATGTACTTCCCAAAGCGACTGGAATTGTTGTTCATGACTGTCTGTGCATTGCCAAAAGCTTCCAGTAGCGGATTCACCTAGAAAACAAAAGCAAGCAAGTGATCAGTTAAGTTTAAATCATGTTTACACTCTTATTCATCACCAGCATACCTACAGAAAACTCTGCTATAGCAGAGCAAGGTCAGCTCAACTATATATCACATGTGTTGGTCATTCTGGAGTGGCGTTATGAGGGGGGGACTGTAAATCTTTCTGACTGTAAATCTTTCAAACATGTTTTTTCATCACTCAAACAGACTGCCAGAATTGCACTGTGTGGACACAAGAACAGACCGCCAGAATTGGGCACTGTCCCAGAATTAGCTTGAACCATTTGCTCGCTTGCATTTCTGAAGCATGCCTGTAATTTTCAGGGGAGACAATTTGTAATGTACCAGCAGTGGAAGGATACTGGGTCAAATATTTACCTGAATGATACGTTCCTGTAGGTTGTTGTTGTCATGGTGACACAAGTGTGAGATGTGTTGAACCAATAATTTTGTGCTCTCTGTTTTACCTGAAATCACAAACATTGGATATTCACAGGACTTAACCTAATTGCACATTAACAGGGCATAATCTCTAGCAGAGTCCTTGATGGACAAGGAAAACATGTACTTGTTTGTCAAAAATATGTACAGTTATAATGTAGCAATAAAGGACAAGGTTTGAGTACTGTATCGGCGAATAAATCACAAACTTCCGGGCGGAATAATGGACGAAGCCCGACAGGGCTGAGTCCATTATGGCCGGATGTTTGTGATTTATTCAACGATACAGTACTCAAACCAAGTCCTTTATTGCTACATTATAAAGACCGGTGTGATTTTAAAACAAAAACGTTTATTTTTCAGTCAAGAAATGTAGTTGTTTAGGAATTATATCTTTGCCAAATTACAGCTGTTTGGACTACTTTTACAATATGATCTCCCTCGCATGATAATGTACGCTAGCAACGATGCGCAATGACGAGTTTTCGTTCCCTGCGCATTTCCGGTCTTTATAATGGGGATTTGGGGATTCCTTGACCGATTGATTTGGTTTAGTCATCTCTTTCAACACATTGTATATATGCTGGGAAATCGCGGTGATTTTACCTGTCGATGTTCAAATTGGAACAATGTGAACAAAGAACGATCACTGCCGATCATAGAGTTAGAATTGTGAACCAGACACAAAAAATCAAATATTAAATAAAAACAAGGCCAATGGGCGTAAATTATCACAGATATAACCAAACATAATCTAAAAGTATTTTATAAATATCTACCTCACTCCATGTCATCCTTTCTGTGTCCTTGCTTGTGATTGGCTGATTTATGATCACCTTGACAATTGTGGGAAAACCCCGAAGTGTTCTCTTTTTGCTTTATAATTTTGAATTTACAGGTAATTTTGTGATTTTAAGAGGTAAATGTACAAAATTTTAACTAAATGTGGTTTTAATATCACAAAAAGTCTACAAAGAATTGAAAGGGATGAGTTTAGCAAATATCGGTTGTGATTAAATTTTACCGACCATTGCTCGGCAATGAGCCAGCGAGAGATAATACCGAAGATTGCAAACACCATCCCAGCACTAGTATACGGTATTGGTTCAAATAACGTAGCCCAGTATGACAATTATTCACCTTGTTTATCTTCAGCTGTGTCTTAGAGTCTGTCAGTTGATGGAGATTAAGTTCACATTAGATTGGATTAGATCTATGATGACAAGTACTTGAAAAGATTGAGGAAAGAAGTACATATTACTTAGTCAAGATTCTGTACTGAAAAAAGGAACATTAGTAAGCAATTATCTGCTTTCCCACTTGCCAGTACCAGAAATTGAACCAGGACCTAAAACATGGAAGATGAATGTGTGAGCAACAATGCCACATGCCACCACCACAAACATGACGCTGCTTTTTCATGTTAAATGTTGTTTTAGTTATTTACTATAACACTGACGATTCAACAGTGATATTTCAAGGAATGACAAATGTTGTGTTCCTGCCAAAATCATAATAGTGTCTTCATTAACTAAACGTTCCGGTCAAAAACGTCTGCCATGAGTAACACTGAAGGCTAATCCAAAGCAGATGAAAAGGACACAACATCAATCTTGACCTTTGACCTCTGAGCAGAATAATATGTTACCTGCACCGCTCTCCCCACTGACCACACAGCACTGGTTCTGTCCTGTCCGCCGCATTTTCTGGTAACACATGTCTGATGATGCAAATATGTGAGGAGGGTGCTGAGAGAGGATCTTCACATCTGTGTACACACGTGTCACCTGGGGACAGAATACACAACTAAAGTACAGTTTTCAACAGAGGACACCCTGGACTGAAACGTCACCACCTCGGAACAAAATACATATAGAAATTATTATAATATTTTGTAAGCATAGTGAAAACGATGAGAGAACTAAAGTATCTTGTGTGTAGGTCAAAGAGAACTAACGAGAGGGAATGTAGATGTGTATTTTGCAGACTTATATTTTAAAACTGTGCAAAAATTAAATGTATTGCCAAACTAAAATGCCCAAACTCCAAAATAGACACCAAGTAATACTGTCCCAAATACTGTACCAACTAACACCAACACCAAAACTTTATACCCCACAAGCACTATAAAACTGTCCACAGGTTTCTTCTGAAACTGATACAAATACCATACGTAAACCAAAACAGCCCACGAGTAATTAAGAACAACAAAAAATATTGTAACACCTAACTGGAATCAAAATTAATTTTAATAATACACAAAAAAAACACTTATTAAATGCTAAAAGTAATACAGTATTACCAAAACTCAAGTTGATACCAAAAATAACACCACCACTGAATTTAATACCAAAGTACCTCTACAAACTTACCAGTAAATAACAGAATGCAAACACTGTGCTTTAACAAAAAGTGATAAAAATATCATAAATATACCAAACTAGCCAAAGAGTAGTTAGGAACAACAAAATAGACTGTAATGCCTAACTGGAATCAAACTAATTTTAATAACACACAAAAAACACTTATTAAATAAACACTAAAAGTAATACAGTAACACTAAAATTCGAGTTTGTACCAAAAATAACACCACCACTGAATTTAATACCAAAGTACCTCTAAAAACTTAATATAATAGAATGCAAACATAACACTGTGTTTTAACATACCTCTGGTCCATAGATTGGCAAGGGTTTGTAAGGATTCAAGGCGATAAGTATGTCTCCAATGTATGTCTGAAAAAAAACCAGCAATAACAGTGTCATACTGTCAAATACAAGCATATCTAACTTACCAATGCAACACAGACTTATTCTGTCCAAGAAATAAAATTTTAATTCAACTGAACACCTGTTAAATAAAATCCAGCTGAAAGCTTTCACTAGAATTAAAAGAGTAAGTAAACAGTTTAAGCCTGATAAGTCGAATGTTTTAGAGGGAAGTCTGCTTGATGAAGTTTTCCATGAAGTGTATATTCTTATATGCACCAGCAACCCATTCTGTGGCTAGTTGGATAAAAAGTAAACCAGTGCCATTTACTTGCTAATAATTATATTAATAGCTTTTCAACCTGCAGATATATTATACAGATACTTAGCAAGGTATTTTCAGATCACTAGGTTTTAATTGCATTTAATTGCATTACAATCTATGCAAAAATGACAGATGACAGATCAGATCACCTAGTTTTAATTGCATTTAATTGCATTAGAATCTGTGCAAAAATGACAGAAAATATGTCAAATTAAACATTACGGCACATTTATTTCTATGTAAAGGGGGGGGGGGGGGGGGGGGGGGGGGTGACTGTAAGATCACTATGATAAGGTTAAATCAAGGTCATTGCTCACTTACATCCTCTAACCAATCTCCCTAACAAATATCAACTCCCTACACCTTATGGTTTCCAAGATATAGCCTGGCAAGATTTTTAAGCTCAAGGTCACTATGGCAAAGGCAAAAGGTAAAATCAAGGTCACACCATGATATTGTATACCAAACCCCTAACTAATGTACATACCAAATATCAACTTTTTACATCTTATAAATTCCGAGATATAGTCTGGACAAGACAGCAAGCTCAAAAGTCACACTATAATATTGGACACTTACACCCCCCCAACCAATGTCCCTACCAGGTTTCAACTTCCTACATCTCACGGTTTCTGAGATATAGCCCGGAGAAGACTTTAAGGGTCCAGGTCATTACAGCAAGGTCAAAGGTCAAATCAAGGTCACACCATGACACCCACCCGCCCACCCATCTGGATGCCATGGGTGAAAACAATACCCACACAGCCATTAAAGGCACTGGGGTAAAAACACAAAAAATACACTAGAGAGTGTACTGAATTTTTCAGTGGAAAAACTTTATCAAATTAAGTGGTTTAGTACATGTATTTGTTATTCACCAAACAATTTACTGGAATTAAATTGTGAAAAAAGCAACCACTCACATAGATAAGGTCTCTCTTGTAGCGTACTTTTAGCTCATCAACTAGCGTCTTCTCATCCAAGGTTGGCAAGGTCGCAAGGTCATCCACCTTTCCTGACCCGGCCTCCATGGTTTGATGGGTAATTAGGTCAGCTCAAATCACTGAAGAAGTAACGTTACATAAAATAGCCAATTGAGCAAATGAGTTGTAAATTCAGAAAGCAAATGCAGAAGTTATGAGACACAGCGCGATCTATTTTAAAAGATATGGAAAAGCAAGATCACTGTGACGGGTATGTATTGCAACAAGACAAGTCTTAAATTTACTTCCAAAGGATATCAATGAGGCATGTGAACAGATGTCATCGAGCATCCGCATCCAAAGAGATGGAGCATCATATGCAGAGCTGTTGCTAAATGCTTCAGTATGTGATTTACGTAATAATTTATACACAATAAAATTGAAACTGCTATAATATGCATACATTGTCTATATGGATCCAAAATGATAAGATATAGCCATTATAAAATAATATTTATAATTTGAAGAACTGTCAAATATTTATGAGGTTGGTAGGAGTCATCAGTATTGCATTACAGGACATATCAGTTAAAATGGCAAAAAGAAATTTTCACATTTCTTCCCATTCTGCATAAAGAAGGCTAGTAACAGTATACTTTGTTAGATGGTAAAATGTCAAAGTTGGAGTTTTACATCCCATTCAACAGCCAGGTTCATATTGGAACAGGTGATCAGCATCGTCCCTTGTGTGAGTTGAACCCACACAGAGGAGACAGCCTGTGATTAGATGCCTCAAAATTGGACCGAAAATCAGAGTAGGTTTTTTAGTATAAAACAGCAGAGAATACAAATGAGAGATATAGAGTAAGAAATCTAAAATTCGCCAGGAATCTAAAATTCGCCACCTCTTAAAACCTTAGTTAATTTTATGAAGAAAATGATGCTTTTGTCTAAAAATTGGTATTTTTCAATTCAAAAAACCTTAATTTACAAAACAGTCAACAAATCTCACCACAATTCATTTATTTTATCAGTATTTTCATATGTGGCGAATTTCAGATATGTGGCGAATTTTAGATTTCTTACTCTAATATCCTCACATATTTAAGCATCTCATAATATAGCAATTAACTCATGTTACTAACTAGTATGATACTCTCACATATATGAGTCCTGTTAACACACAGACTTCCAGGGATTCCCTGTTAGCTCAGCCGGTTAATAATCCAAAGGCACTTGGATCGACCTCCAGCAGAAACAAAACAACTTATTGGATATTTATCAATTCACTGAGAGATGAAGTGAGTTAGTAAAATCAAATATTCGGATAACAGAGGGTCAGATAATCAAGATTCTACGATATACAAAGAAGATGTTGCTAAATTAAAACAGAAATTCAAAAAAAAAATCAAAATGTACTTCTAAATTTCCCATCCAACTTTGTCAAAAAAGGTAAAATAAAAGAAAGAATTATAATTATACTGAAAGAGAGAAAATTTTCAACAAAATTGGCAAAAATTTCATTAACAATTTTCCACTACGGAAATGGCTCAGATGTGCTCTTATCAGACAATATGGTGATATATTTTGACAAAAAGTCCAAATCAAATTTTACATCTCATTTCATTTTCAACACAAAATCACTTTAATGTGCAATGTACGTCTTTTGCTTTAAATAGAATTAAGTTTTCTTGAGAATTCTTTTATCAAAACTTACTTATTTTTTCTCTTAATTAGTTTTAGTTTAAACAAATTTTTTTTATAAGAACATCTTGGCTCATGCATGTAACATAGCTGCATAAATGTCAATGTGGAAGATAATAAATAAAGCAAGTTACTTGAGAGCAAGCCAAGTAACAATGATTAACAAATACTTATACACCTGTAACTCTAGCAATACCAGTAGTCCAACAGGGAAATTTGTTTTGAAAAGGAATTTCTTAATTTTGTACCAACATGCTAGAAATTACACTCCTCCACTGAGATTGTGAAATGTATCATTGAAAATGGCAATGCTCAGTCGCACTAACATAATAATATATACCATCCCGTAATTATATATATGTATCATACTTATATTTACTATTTTATTTATTTTTAACCAATGACATTACAAATTCCTTTTTAAAACCATACACAAATGAGTGCTTACTGACAAGAATTAAAGTTTGGCATCTAATCATAGGCTGCCACCTCTGTGGGTTCGAGTCCCACAAGTGGCAATTCTGAGGACCTGTCCCAATATGACCCTGGCTGTTGAACGGGACGTAAAACCCCAACTTTGACCTTTGACAAGAATTAAAGTATTTGTCAATGAATCCTACAGTATGTGTTTATCTGAGCTGATTTTCTTGACAAACATTCTAACATTATAATCTCTGCAAATATCTTCTTTGTTCCATAAGCAAAAATTATAACAATGATTCAATAAACTAATAATAATAACATAAAAGCTATTTTTTTAAAAACTTAATTGAACTGCCGGTTTCGGAAAAATTAAAACCATTCAACTGCAAATCTACAACTCTATAATCATATCTTTATTTATCTGCAGCGGACTGTTTAGCCAAGAACATCATATATTCACTTGATTATATGAAGGATCTGTCTTTATTGTTAATTCCCACCTCCACAATACTGTGTGTCATGTGGGATCATGGTCTTTAACTTGTCTCACTGAGACACACAAACTGCTACTTGCACTGATTCACCTTCCATTCACAGGTACATAAAAATATGTTAGCATCAGCAGGGTTACCCTATGTACAATTTTTAGTGTTGCTATTTTCGCCAAACTATATCAAGTTTTAGATTTTGGCATTTATACTTCATTTTAAATTCCACTAACATTGAATTACACACAATTAATATCCACATATAGTTTAATGGTAACGGTAAATAACATCAGAATTTCACCAACAATGTGTTACACAAGTCTCTGCATGGGAACACCGCTTAAAGAAAATTAACAACCTGAAATCAGGTTCACCAAAATCGCAAATGTTCCAGTTTACTGATTAAACGTCAAGCAACTCACAAATTTGAAAAGAACGTCCTGCAATGTAAAGCAAAAAATCAATGGTGTTGAAAATTTCAAGTATAAATTCAAATTACCAGTAAATACTTCTTAGTACTCCTACTGGCAAAAAAACGTGTACTGCTATCTTTAAAATATTTACTTGAATGACTCAAACTCGTGTCAGCAGATCTACCCATTTCCTATTATGCTAACTATTTATAGAACTTTTAGTATGTTTGTCAATTGCAAAACCTATTACAGTAACACAGTTAATATGTGCTGGTTGTTTCAATGTGCTAAGAATTAAAGTATTTGTTCAGACTGCTTGAAAAAACAGTTAGTTTTAATGTACAATATTATCAAACCGACTTAATGACTCAAATGCTTCAAGGGCCAGAAAAATATACTTCTGCTTAAAAGTACAACTTCTAGATCACAGGGATAATTTCAATACAATAATCTTTCTGAACACCTATCATTTAACTCCACTTAAAGGGACAAATCTACTAAGAAAGAGATATGTCCCTTTTTAGATTTGTTCACTTATTCCAAAAGTGCAACATTATCATACAGACTGGAAGATTTGATTGTTTTAAGAGTTACAAAGATATACTTCAGCTTAAAATTGTAATTTCCAGATACCAGTTAAAGTTTCAACATGAAAATGCCTCTGAGCAACGGTTATTTATTTCTACTAACCAGAGTTCAACTAAAAGATGTTTGTATTACTCCTACAACAGACTTTCTATATAAAGACTGAGGTATCTCAGGAATGTTTCAATGAAACTCACTAACCCTTATTATATGGAACTTCTGGTCAGTAGAGGTACATATAAACAGTATATAAACAACATAATAGAGAATTCTACTAAACAGAGATCTACTTGGAAATAAATGCTAGAATGTTTCTTAAACAAACCTAAAACACCCTTACATGATGACATCTTGCTTCAAGCACAAAGTTAAGACAATTATATGCTTAATTCCCCAAATAGATGTTCATTACTTGAGTTTTAGCATACACATGTACTGACATCCAGATATTAATATAATGGTACATGTAAAATAATGAATACTCTACATTGTGCCTAAACAGTGAAAACACACCTGGCTTCTCCTTTGGTAAAAATAAACCCAGGACAAATACCCTTCACACACCCAGAAAGTATCACGATCAAAATATTAGGACAAAATATAAATAGCCTTTCTTACAGCAAACATTTAATTGCCTTCAATCATATATAATGGACCAGGCCAGTTTTTATTCAACTACACTTGAAGAATTTATTAGTACATGCAAGGACTATCCACTGGCATCCACAGACACAGTACAGTGAATATTGCCTGACTCCGGCATGTGTGCACTGAAATATGAACATTGCCTAAGTAATCTTTTTCACGCATATTTAAATTGCATTTAGATCATTAAAATGTTAATATTTAGCCACTTTTTGTGACTGCCACAAGGCTAGGTAAAAATGTTACATCTACCTTCACCAAGGAGGTGTTTTTATCAGCATGCAACTGTCTAATCTTTGGCACTAGGAAAAGATGATTCAATTTTGACCTGGATATTCATCAGGGGCTGTATTCACAAAAGGAATCAACCTCAAGTTGAGCAAAAATCAGTTCAAGTTTAGTATAAACAGCTGTAAACTTGAGCTGATTTTTCACTAAACTTGAGCTTGATTCCTTTTGTGAATAAGGCCCCTGGATCCAGTAATCTGTTAAGGATGTTTTCTCACTACATTCACAAGCAATATAATAATTGGAGGTGTTTGGCTGAGGTAAGAAGTCTCTGAATGTTTTAGTTTTATAATATGACAAAACAGGAAGTAATGCTTTCAAAACATAACTGTAGATTTACCAAAAATTGCATTTCAATTCTTAATACCCAGTAGGTTATTTAGCCAACTTGTATGACTTGTACAAGGCTAAAGGATCAAAATGTCACGACTTACTTAAAATCAAACCAGGAAGAACCTCAATCTCGGATAATCTCTTGATTATACATACAGAGGCACAAAAAATACAAAACGCTGACAATGCTAATACCCACACATGCTTATGTACAGTATGTATACACAAGTGAAACACAGAAAATGCATTAATTTACTGTAACATACTGTAAAACACTACAAAATCAACCAGGGAGACCAGTTTTACCAAGAATAAGACATGTGAAATATTTTTTTTGTGACAATATGTTAAGTTTACATTTCTTCACACATTTATGATTTGTATTACTAAATTGTGATTTCCCTTGGCTGCCCCCCCCCTCCCCCCAAGTCCTAACACAAGGTCAAATGCAATTAAAAACAATAAGAGAACAAGTTTGAAGTTATAAGGACAAAATAGTTCCAATTAAACTTGATATCTGACTGTTTCTTTAACATTTGATAGAAGCCAGTCTTTGTAATAATATATAGTCCAGAATTAGTCCCGAAGTTGGCAATGAGGTGGCAAATTGAGGATGGCCACATGGCATTAGTTGCTATAACTTAAATGTTTTGTACTGGCTCAGGTCATAAGGAGAGGGCCAAGAATTATATCAAGCCTTCTCACACAATGAGATCCATTTGCAAAGATAAATGAAAAAAAGAGGATGCTGTACAGTACCACATCCTGAACACCTTACACATTTAAAACTGCTTACTCCAGGCAATATAAATTGAGTTAAATCTGAACCCACAATCATATAGATGTGCCATTGATTGAATTGTATACTTGTTAGTCACTAGCTAACCACTCTGATGTAATGCCATCCTTTTATTGGTCAACTAAGTACAACTTCAGCCTGAACATCTCAGACTTAATTATACCCAACTGGAAGGCCACTTCTGTAATTCACACTTCCAGTAATGCCATTCTTGTTCTGAAAACATTTCTATCAGGCAGATAAGTCACATTTAAGGCCATAAATCCTGAATGGAGAGCACATTTTCAGCTTATATATTTTAGGCCACATCATTATAGTAGAACTTATATTATCAGACATTCTGTTGTCTGGATATTTGATTGTCTGGACTCATTTCTACCCTCCCAAACTTGGATTTCTCTATTTTTTTATACAAAAGTATTATTTCTATTTTATGAAGCTTCAATTATCTGTGGAAATTCTCACTCTCCAAACATTTTGGAACAACAGACATTCTCTTTTATATAATATGTGGAGTCTGAGAAAACTTGAAAAGAACATAGTAATTACCATGTAATCCATTAATACAGCACAACTTCTGCTTTCTAAACTTTTTACTTCCACAAAGAAGGCATTAAATTCATGATCCTTTGTCTGTTAATAGGATTGCTTAAATACTACTGGTTCTATTTTCATGAAAAAAAATGAAAAGATGTGTCTTGGTACAACTAAGAGGCCATTTACACTTTCACGGATCCCCAACGGATATAGGCCACGGTTCCATATATGGAAACTGACAAGGATGAGGGTGGATCATGCAAAAGATTTACGGATCTGCCACGGATCTCCTACGGAGCGCTAAAGTGACCCAAGGACAGGTTTGCGGATGTCCTTTTGACTGTTTTTTTTTATCCACAAACCCTTTCCATGTCAATCCATAGCAGATCCGTAGCAGATCTGGTTAGATCCGGCTATGTTTTGGGTGATATTTGTTGGCACGGAAGCATCACTGATGAAACGGATGCCACAAGGACATCCAGGATAACAGGGCATACGGACAATAAGGACACTCACGGAGGAGCTACGAATGAGATACGAAAGAACTACGGATACCACGTCCGTACGGACTTCCCGGAAAAATAAAGCATGTTTGATTTTTTCGTAACGGTCTAGGGATCTTATCTGATTTTAAGCATGCCGCTACGGATCGCAGCATGCTGTGACAGGTCTCGCAAGGACATTACGGATGCCCTTACGGATGGAAAATATGATCCGTAAATCACTCAACATTTTTCAAGATTTTCCAAATTAGGTAACATCTGGCCATGTGTAACTGGGGTCTTAGATCCCATTATATTTTTAAAGTAATCTCGATCACTGTCTGGATACAACATGTCAAAGATCCTGATTTTCTCAGTTACTTATTATTACATGCCTTGGTGGGGGTTTACACTCTCCAAGTGCTCTTGTTTACATGTTTCCATACACCTGTCCATCTAAAACCGAAGCCCCACAAATAAATCCTCACATTTGACGGTGCCCCAGCAGAAACCAGCTTAAGATGCTGCACTGAGTGTGGTTTCAAAATACATATGAGTAAGGATTAAATAAGGTGGAAAGACAATTACCTGGGGTCAGTTTCACCAACAGTCTTAGATTTTATTTCATTAAGTCTCAACTAAGTCTTTGACTTAATTCTCCTCTACAAAGGGTCATTTATCTATTGACTTAGTGATACGCTGTTTTATATGCATAATCCAAAAAAATAGCATCAGAGATGCCCGTACCCCACAGGCCACGGAAATGGTTTTCAACACCATGAGAAATAGAAGTGAAACAGTATAAAAATCACTGGACTTTCACAGCAAACAATGTCAGTTATGTAAAAGTCCAAATAATGTTAGTAGAGAAAATAATGTTTAAATGAGAATATGTCTGTAAATTATGAAACTGTAAAATTTATTATCTGAAGTATAACTACCAATGGAAATGGCAAAATTCAGTAAAAGTACATAGAGTAATCAGTTAAGCAATCCACATATCTTTGTCATAAGAGAATCATGTCTCAACTAGAAAAAGGTTTTTGCTAACAAAAATGAGCAGCCCGGTTGGAGAGCTGTAGTAGTTACAGTATGAGACTGTAAGCAGAATGTAAACTTTACTGTGTTGTGTATCTGATCAAAAAGTGGATTACTTAAAAACTGTAGCAGTTGCAGTATTAAACTGTAAGCAGAATATGTGAGCTTTATTGTGTTTTATACAGTAGTATATTTTACAAATCATTTTTGCTATAGGTTGGCTGAACAGAAACTGTAGCTGTAAATTTGGGATCGTAAATTTTTTCCAGGAGATATTTAATCATAGATTTATAATGATAAAGATATACTGTAATAAAATATAATTGGCTATAGATAGGGACATTCATATGTTGTATATCTTTGAGGCATTTTATGTTTAATATTTTTATAAGACAAATATGCTTAAGATAATCCTCCTTTTGAAATCCTTTATTGTTCCATTCCAAAAAGAATACACAAAGTTGTGTTGTCAGAAGCTACTATTAACATTTTTCATTCACACATGACTCTATCCCTCATCAACCTTTTCACTCAGTGTGCAGACACATTATGTAACACACAATGACACTCACTGCCCAGCATAAGTGAGTGAGTGGGACTTTCCATGAATCTGCCTCCAGATAGATATCACACAAAAGCAAATACAGAGTTGGATGAAAGAGAAGAAAGAGACAAGTCAGTCATTTTCAATTAGCTGGAGATACATAAAATCTGTACAAGAAAAACATTACTGTTCAAGAGAAAGTGTTTTTCCCAGTCATCTTATCTTCTGAAAGAAGTCAAGTCTATACATTTGACCAATTTACATAGTCTCTGTGAATAAGTACTAGGTAGATCAACAACTCCTGCTGCAAAGCAAAAGCTGAATTAATTACAAATTTTTTCCGCAAAAAGGAAGTCATATCCACACAATTCCACAAGTCTTAGAATGGAATCAGAAGAATATGGGTTTTTATAATGTGCTTAAAATTAGGAATTTATATTATATGAACATTGATCAGCTGCAATATGTTAATAAACACATCAGTGCATTCTAAATACCTCAGTTTTTTTTCTTTGAAGATGCCATAACTTCATAAACACTACGAGATTAGCTTTGCCAGACAACAGAAATTTAGTTTTTTAAGTATACATGTGGTAGGTGTGGTTTTAAAAAGTCTTAAAATAAATGAGGTGGGAGCAAAAAGTATACATTTATTACGTTAAGCGGGCCAAAGTCTCGTAAATAAAGGAATTTTAAGTAAAAAGGTCATTAAAAATCTTCCTTAAGCTTAATCAGTATGTCAAGTTGAACTGATGTAATTGAACAGTAAGTCAGTTGGGAGCTGAAAACCCTCATTTTTACTTCAAGATGGCCATGACTGTACTTGTATTGGAACTCCCAAGGTGGAAAGAAAATAAGAATGTCCCTATTGTCATCTTTGATAAGTGTGCAAAATTTAACTGAGGTCAGATGAACAATATGATAACTGGAGGTTAAAAACTCCATCATTTCACTGCAAGGTGGCCATAACTTCTTTCATATTGGGACTTTAATGTGACCATAAAAGAAGAATGTCCCTTTTGTCATCTTTATAAGTACACAAAGTTTAGCTAAGGTCAGTTGAACAACAAGATAGCTGGAGGCTGAACACTTCCTTTTTTCACTGTAAGGTGAACATAACTTCATTCATATTGGGACTTTAAGGTGACCAGTCCCTTCTGCCAACCTTTACCAATATGCCAAGTTTTATTTTAAAAATTTAAACATTAACTGAGCTTAAGGCTAAAAACCCTACATTTTAAGTTTAAGATGGTCACATTAACAATAGTTAAATCATAAGGTAGTAAGAGTCATCTTTTGATCAACCTCAATATCAATATACGTTAGATTCTTTAAAAATGGAAAAATAACGGGGCCAGACGGTTTTATTCCAATTTTATTACTTTAGGTCACCATAAAGTAAGGATAATCATTTGGTAAATCTTAATATATGTGCCAAGTTTGTTTGAAAAAAGTGAAAAACGAAGTGAATGGAGGACTAAAACCCCCTATTTTGACATTAAGCTGACCTTAAGATTGCAGATACAGAGCAAAAACCTTGGCATGTGAAAGATTATCAAAGAGAAGCTGATTAAGTTATTCCAACAAAACGCCGAAATCCTGACTGTTTTTGAGATACAAAGTATCCATTTTTATGAAAATGAAACGCCTACCATTCAGGCATCTATGGTCTAATTGATCAGAAAATCCTTCCCGACCTGCACATTTAGGTCTAGAATGTACTTGATAAATTTTATAGCACAGGTGTGTGTGTTTTTTTTCTGAAACGCGATGACAGGGTGTTTCTGAAAAATGCACAAGGTCTCCGCAAAGTATCCCCAAAATTTTTCCCGCCCCTATAGTTTAAAAGAAAGATAAGAAGGAAAGAAACATTCGAAAGCCCAAGGAGTTATTCAATGGAGACCATAATCTGGCGGCGGCGATTAATTAGGACAGGTGAACACAATTTGGCAGTGCCAAGGTTAAAGATCACACCAGGATGACTTAGCATACCTACACTCCCCAACCAATGACCCATCAAGGAATCAACTTTCTACACCTTGCAGTTTTGAGATCTGGCAAAGACAAGATTTTAAAGGTCAAGGACACTATACCAAAGTCAAATCAAGGTCACCCATTATGCCTCACACCTACACCCCCAATAAATGCCCCTACCAACTTTCAACTTCCTACACCTTACAGTTTCTGAGATAGAGCCAGACAAGATTTTCAACTCAAGGTCACCACAGCATGGTCAAAGGTTGAATCAAGGTCACACCATAATGTTGCACACCTACAAGCACCAACCAATGTCCCTACCATGTTTCACCTACCTGGACCTTATGGTTTCTGAGATATAGTCTGGACAAGATTTTAAAGGTCAACGTCAACACAACAAGGTCATGGGTCAAATCAAGGTCACACCATGACATTGCATACTAATACCCCCGACTAATGCCACTACCATGCTTCAACTTTCTACAAATTACAGTTTCTGAGATATAGCCCAGACAAGATTTTAAAGGTGAAGGTCACTAAAGCAAGGTCAAAGGTCAAATCGAGGTCACAGTGTGATGCTGCACACCTACACCCCTGAGTTAATGTCCCTACCAAGTTTCAACTTCCTGAGATACAGCCTGGATAATATTTTCAATGGCGAGGTCAAAGGTCAAATCAAGATCACACCATGTTTTGAACACCTACACCCCCCTCCCCCACCCCCCCAAGCAATGTCCCTACCTACCAAGTTTCATCTTCTTACACCTTATGGTTTCTGAGATTCAGCCCAGACAAACTTTTTCCCACTGCCAGTCCAACCACACCCAGCCTATCCAGACACCATGGATGAAAATAATACCTGCACAGCCCTTAAAGGCTGTGGGATAAAAATGACTGTGTGAGTTGTTCAAAATTTCCATGCCCTTTGTAAAATCTAAGTTGCTACTTTTACTTCTAAATACACTTTCTTTGTCAAAATCCCTTGAGTTCAAATAGTTTATTACAAATATTCTTTTGGCTGGCCATATGTAAGTCTTTATTTGCAACAGATAAGTCCACCTCTACATGGACTTAACTGCTCACACCAGCTTCCCCCCATGTACTCCTCAGTTGCAACTAAAAATTCCCAACTCTCCCAGATCTGAGTTTCCAATGTAACACATATATTAAGTTTTTGAAATCAGAGACTTTTTAATGTTCAGAATATGTTCCGGATCATTGATCTTTCTCATAATGTGATTGCCTCTTTCCTCGTCCAGGCCCTACCCTCATACAAATTTTATAAGATCATTACTTTTGGAGTAATGTCAACCGTATTTTTTTTTCTTGTACACACAGTATGATCTGGATCTTTCCCAAAACTGAAGTACCTTTTCCTTTGGTCAGGCCAAAATACCAGAAAAACCTGTTCATTATTTAATAGCTGATATAGCCTCGCATACACATATATCTCATACCACAGGGAATCGGCAACTCCACAAGTGGAGACTTGCATCAGTATTTCACCTTGTGGAAAGTGCTATTACAGCCCTTAAATAATGGAGCAGAGTCTACATTAGTGGAAACTCCAATTAGGATCTCCACTAGTGGAATCACCGATTCAGAGACTTCACTGTGACATGTAGTTAGGAATCAAAATATAGACACAAATTGAGCATTTACAAGCAGTTCACCTTCTTGCATAGTGTAAAACCAATGACATGGGAATACTGTGTAACACTTCACAAACAAATTGTGAATATGTAAAATTCAAATGTAAGTGTCACTGGTATTCAACAAAGTAAAGTGACCTTCAAAACAGCCTTATAATTTATTACCACAACTTATTGCACACAAAAGAGTCACCTTCCAATTTCTAAGGGTTTCTGAACCGTATGCCATCGCCATTGTCACAGTGTGTTTATTCTCCTTGCATTTAAAGTACCATATATTCAAGCAATATTCCAATTAATGGCTGGATTCAATAACCATCACTACCTGAGAAAAAAAACCAACAATAACTGTTAACATATCATGGCATATATCACCACTGCGCCTCTAGATACCTCATCTGATAGTGATATACTCTGACCTTAGACATACTTCACAAGATGAAGAAAACCCCAGAGGGTAAATTGTCAACAGACTTGGAAATCCAATGTTATTTCATTTGAACATTTTAAAACACTAAATCTCTGCATTCTCTTATTCTAATATGCATAATAAAAACACAGCTTCAATGTAACATAGCCAATGAAAATGTACAACTTGTCATCAAATTTTTAGTTACTATTAAACTACCCTTCATGATGTTAATATATACACACAATATCTTGAAAGCTGCAATAACCTTAATCAAAATTTAAACCATTATTTAAAACAGGTTAAAGAAACGGAAGTTTGTTGTTTTGTTTTTGTCCTTTTTTAAAAAAATGTTAGTGCTATGAATAGTTACAGTAATTTTAAAATTATTTTATATCCAGACAATTATTTAAACTACTAAGGAATTTGCATTCAGGTGTTACATTTACATATACATTATTTTATGTAACGTATGACCCTTTGCAAACAACTATATGTAAACCCAAAGAACCGAGTACTTTGTTTACAATCTTAACAGCAGCATTTCGCCCCTGTATACAGAACATATTATGCAGAAAAAAGACATTTCTCACATACTTGTATGTTTACATGTGTCCACTACATATCAACTTAAGTGTAAATTTATCAAATATCTTTAAAAACATGCATTCTCTGCAAATGCATAATCAAAGACATTCACCTCTTTACACTTATCCAATAAATCCAACATAGTTTCTTTTCCTCTTCAAAAGGAAAAGGCTGATCAACTTCATCAAATTTATTCTGGAGGGCTCTACAGATACACTGACATATAAATCTTGAAATTTATAAAAAAAAAACAACTTTTTTTCACAAATTATGTGAATTATTGAAAACTCTTGCTGTTTTGTTTTTTTTCGTTTTTTTTTTCTTTTTGCAATTGTGAAATGTATGTTATGCTGCAAAAATTGAAATGAGTGATTTATGTGAAATAGACAAACCATTGCCATGCTGATGAATTTTTTTTATCAAAATTACCTTTCTTTGAAAACCATACAAAATGACCAGAAATTTTTGGTGGTTTTGGTTCTCTTTTCACATCACAAATTCTACCCTGATCTTTAATTAATATGGCCCAATATAAATAGCATTATTGTCAGAATTATTATTGTTATTACACACGGGTGGTCACAATTGTGTCTGGTTCATAATAATGTCCGATTTTTATTGGGGGTTATTTTTCAAATGTTGCAACAAGAATATTGAGTATTCTGTTCAAATGATTTACTTTGAGATCAATTTGATTTCATAAAAATGTTAAAAATTGAACCAAACACCCAAACCGAGTGCATTCACATTCAGTAAAAAAATAAAGGACACAATTATGACCACCCGTGTAGTGTTATTAATTTCTTCCAAAAATGACATAATACATTTCATCAAAAATACTTATTACACGGGTGGTCACAATTGTATCCGGTTCATAATTGTGTCCTTTAATTTTTTACTAAATGTGATGGTACCCAGTTTGGGTGTTTGATTCAATTTTTTAAATTTTCATGAAATAAAATCGATCTCAAAGGGAATAATTGGAAAAAAATATTCAAAATTCTGGTTGCAACATTTTAAAAATAAACTCCAATAAAAATCAGACATTTTTATGAACCAGACACAATTGTGACCACCCGTGTGTACTGTTATTACTTTTACTAATTCCTTCCAAAAATTACATAACACAAAAACACATTTCATCGAAAATACCAAATTCACATTAAATGACTCTGTCACAAATATAGGTATTTGGAGCACCTTGCTGTTACAATGATGTTACCTCACCTCCACAGAACGACCCAGTTTTAAGATCACAGGATGCTTCACTAGTCTAAATTTGCAATGTCATTGTGAGCTGTGTCGCTTTTATTTATTTTGAATTATCATGTCTGTGTATTCAGGTATAACAAAAGCAACTGTATCTAGTACAATTAACTCAGCAGAATTTCTTCAAATAATAAGCAACAGAAATTACAAAAAATTTGTTAAAGATGAATTTAAACACATATAAAATAAATATATTTCACCCAGAAAATGGGGAAAATGATTAAAAGCTAAGTTTGCTCTTGCTTTCTTTCTAAACATAATTTTTCAAAAAAAATTCTGTGTAACAGCAACAACACTTCCTCTAGCAAAGTGATCAGAATTACTATTATTTACATTCAGAATGGTTTAAAGACCCTATTTGTATCTTCAATATTTTACTTGCCAGTGAAGTGGCTCTTTACTTCCACGTTCCTTGCAATAATTAATTCACATTCTTTTGCCTTTATACACACACGGCTCACTTTAAAGAAAATAAGAGGTGACAGAAGTCTGGTTTCCTAAAATATTTATCACATTTACAGTATTTTTTTCAAATAACACATTTCTTTAAATTTAAGTTTAAAATACGTTAGGGACAAATAAAATCAAATGAAAATGGATTGATGGATAATAATGTCTCGAATCATGTTTCTATCTGATTATGAATATTCAAGCACCTGCTACATACAAGTCTGTGAACAAAGTTTGTGCACCTTCAAGTACACATGTCCCAAGAAAAATGGGATTTCCTAACACTATTTTATAAGGGTAAATGCTGTTTTAATACTTTTATTTACTGAAATACATACAGATTAATATATAATTTAAAAGTAATATCGAAATATTCATGACTTGCACATTTTCCCTTTTGCGTGGAGCATGGAAATAAAGCACCACATTATTGCCATGGTAACATGGCTTTTGTCTCCCCATAAAAATTTTTTGTTGTTATTGCTAGCCCTCTAAATTTACAGCTATATAACCAGAGCAGTGAACCCTCTTGACATCAAAGCTCTGAACACCAAAAAGAAACGTTTAAAGTATATTTTTTAAAACAATGTGCAAGCTATGTATTGTAAATTATAATTAAGGGTTGTAATGTTTCTCCAATCATATAACCATAGCTGCACATACTGCTTATCAAATAAAGCTTCCCTTACAGGGAAGGTGATCATTACTGGTCAGGCATTCCAGTTTGACACCCCAGTGAAGTGGGGTGGATAGGCAACTGGCGCCCAACATTTAACATTTGCTATATACATCGGGCCATCGCTATATATTTCTTCCATGACCTTATGAATATTAACGAGTTGGTCCATCTGTGAAGTATTCAGCACCCTTTAATATATTGTTAGGAAACCATACTGATTTCCATGAACTTTCATATTTTACTATCAGTGTTTAGATTGAAGTATTGTTAGAGTCTGCAGCCTCGACAACGACCACCTTTTTAACTTCTATTTAAAGAATATTGCCAGGAGGCTCCATGGAAAACTGTGACTTCATAATCTCCTTATTTACACACTACATTTTAGAATATTGCTAAGACACCCCAAAGAATTCTGTGACCTCATATTTTTCTTATTCGCACATTTCATTTTACAATCTTAACCTCTTACTGGGGACCGACATCACATAAGCGGGGACCAGGTTTCTAATATTTGGAATATTCATCAGGGACCCGACATATATCCAAAACTGTAACTGCTTGCTAAATTAAATAGCTGCCTTTCATAACATTTAATTGGTAAAGAAGTTTTAATACTGCTGTCATAAAATGCAAGTGACAAACTTCACTGGGTTGACAAAATTCACTACTACAGTAGTACGGTATATGAGCAAATCGCCGACAAGACAACTCGCAGACATCAACTCAACAAATTTTAAATTAATTAATGACAAATTATTACCCATTTTTGTGTCATTTTTTTGCTGAAAAGACGTTATAATATACAAATAATCATCTAAGCACATCTTCATTTTGTTACATTTCCTTCAACAATCAGTCAACATGCAAACATATACTGCCTTGCTACCAATTATCGCTGGGTACCAATTATCGCCAGACAAAATTGAAATAGACATAACTTGTCCAAATGTACATCCCAAGTCTAGTAAATAAGGTAAAACTATTTCAACAGTGAATAGAACAGATAAACAATGAAAAGCTTTCAAAATGTGTGACCATTACTGAAATATGAATGTTTTCTTTTCTGGTGGTGATAATTGGTACCTGGCGATAATTGGTAGCAAGGCAGTAGTTAACTAAAAATAAATGACATTTCCTCATTTTCAATGTTTTTTACCATTTCTCTAAAAATTTTAAAATGTTCTTTTATAATAAAAGTTGTGTCAAATAGCATGTATTTTATACACACGTACTGTATTTACTGCATCCTTGGCTAATATCAATTGTTTTTTACTACAATTTACAATTTCTAGTCATTTCATCACGTTTTATTCAACAGAAAAGGATTTCATGCAAATCGATCTCCAGTTTTATGTGGGGTCGTGCCACGGCTCTACACGCAAGTAGAGCCAGTTAACCACGTCTACTTGAGATGAGCCGTGATATTTTTTCTTAATTATCTATAATAAACACTATCGTGGTGTTATTGTTTTATTTTGTTTGTTTTTATCCCCAAACAGAATGAACTCACCATGCAGTACAGTAGTGATACAGTATTGTACAGTTTACTGCAGCTACAGTAGTAGGATATTCAATATATTATCACAAATCATAAAGCAAAAACAATAATCAATTATGAAATGTCATTTCTAACTTCCTGTATTTACAACAAAACAAAAACTCAAAGATTGTTTCAACAATGTCTATTTTAGCATGCTATTCTGTTTTGTTCCGTTTCATGGATTTTTATGCTCTGATTAACATGCACGAACTTCTCTCACGAATGTAAACATAGGACTTAATATTTCCGAAAGATAGTGGCAAAAGTGAGCAAAGTTATCGATGTTGGACAATGAGTGTTGTTGGGGGGGGGGGGGGGGGGGGAGCTGCAGAAACGGTGGAAAGAAACTAGAAGCCCAGCAGGATACTTAGAAAATGATAGTTCATCAAGGTAAGAAATATAACAGCAAGAGGATAACTTATACCTGCAACTACATACAAGAAAAGTTATTTGAAGTTGATGTATAAAAAATAAGATCATGAAGTAGCAATATTAATTTGGAAGGAAACAGAAGGTAGAGATCAGATTAAACAGAAACAAAGACAGGGATTTTAGTAATCAGTTAAATGGCATCATTTCAAAAAGTCAGCATATTAAATAAGAAAATTTAAGAAAACAATAGTCGAAGAAAAAAATGTCAATAAGATAATGAAATAATTTGTCAAATAAACGATAAAAAAATTCAATTTATGTGAATAAAGTAAAATTAAGGTGGAATGATGGCCTTGCCATTGTTTTAAGGATTACCAATTGCGTGATGATCATGGCATGTTGAGAAGAGAGAGAGAACAGTACAACAGGAATTTATTAGAGTTGTGCTGTATCGCCAGTTTTACATTATGGGCTAAAATAGAAGAAATTGGAAAGCACACACTTTCTGCTGGACTGATAAAAAAATGTTCAATGACTGTCAATTTTTTGATCAACCTTGATCATTCCTTATTACAACTGTTGAAGGGGCCACGGTGGCAGGGTGGTAACACTCTAACCTTCCACCTCTGAGGCCGGGCTTCGGTTCCCGGCACGGCCTCAAGTGGGAAAGTTGGTAGTTGCTTGCCGTTGGTCGGCAGTTTACAATACAGAACCCTGACGAACTGTATGTACTGGTTTCCTCCGCCCTTCCAACTACCCATCGTGATATGACCTGTACAGTGTTGAAAGCGACATAAACCCCCAAATAAATAAATAAATATTACAACTAGCGACAAAATAAGTAAGCACATTTAAGCTATAAGCCAGTAGGCACGACCTTTGAAAACACATTGATTTAGTGTTGAAAATCAATCCTGACGTCGATGTATACTTTGTCAACACTAAATCTAAGTTAGTTTCCCAACATGAAAAAGTAGTCACATTTTAAACATGAAATATTGATGATTTAATGTTGAAAATTGATCCTGACATATTTTCAACACTAAATCTAAGTTAGATTTCTGACATGTTTCACAAGAATAATCAACACTTAATGTTGTTTAGATTTCCACTGTGAATAGTAGTTATGTTTTAGACAAGAAATCTTGATATAGTATTGAAAATTGATCCTAAAATTGATGTACACATTTTCAACAGTAAACCCATGTTTGATTTGTGAAGGGAAAAGTAGTCATAATTTCTAACAAAACATATTTAGTATGGAAAATGTATGACATGAGTATGTTAACTATAAAATTTCCCCAAAGGTGGTGATATTTTCAAAAAAAAAATAATAATAAAAATAACAAAAATTATGTTGTAGCTAGGCAATTTTGATTAATCCTTCTTAGTTCTTACATTGTCAATTTTAAATTTGTGCATTTTACCTCAAGGAGTACTTTTTATTAGTTAGTACTTTAATTAATTTACACCTAAGATATAATTCTAATTTTAATTGGACTTTTATAGTGTTTAATCTCCCTATACAAGATGACTCTAAGGTGCAACAAAACCAAAAAAGCAGTCCACCAAATTTCAGTATCCAGAGACAGAAGAGGGGTCAAGCACCGTGGAGAACATAATTTTGAATAATGAAAAATTGATCAACCCTATTTTAACTAATATAGCCTGAACGTTAATTTGCTGACCCTCAGTAAAATTGTCAGATGTCAGTTCATTATACACCAATATTCCCAACGATGAAGAAATATTAGCAGTTCCTGACCACATCAGAAGAGATCCTAACAAACATAACATTGGACCCTACATAATCAAACTCTTGAAAGTAGTGCTACACTCAAAGAACTTCACATTCAATGGAGACCATTACCTGCAAATAGGAGGTACAGCTATGGGCACAGGAGTAGCCCCTAACTATATAAACCTATTCATGGACTGGCTTGAGACAAAGGCACTAAATAACTGGCCAGACAAACTCTTAGTCTGGCTTAGATTTATTGATGAAATCGTCATAATCTGGACATATGGGGAAAGTAAACTACTGAAAATCATTGAGTATTTGAATTCAATTCACTCCACCATTAAATTCACTAACCAACAAGGTCCAAAAAGAATCAATTTTCTGGATACTACAGTCAAATTCAATGTGGACAGGACCCTCATAACCACCCTGTATGAGAAACCTACTGATATTTACCTGTATCTACATTATACCTCAGCACACCATCAACCTTGTAAACCAAAGGACCATATGGTAAGTTTCTCTGCCTAAGGCACATTTGCACCTTGGATACAGATTTTGAAACTAATTCCAAAAAATTTGTTGATTATTATCTGAAAAGAGGATACCCGAAACATGCTTTAGAAAAACATCTAAAGCGAGCATCCAAATACACACAAAATGATTTATTGGACATCAAACCCCAAAACCAAACAACAACACCAGTTATGGTTACCAATTACCACCCAAGGAATCCCAACATCAGACAAATGATTAAGAAAAATTGGAATATCATTTCAAACAGTCCTGATTGCTCTGACATCTTCAAAGATCCACCTATACTAGGACACAGGAGATTACCCAACTTCAGAGATGAATAAATGAATGCAGTACTACAATACCCAGCTAGAAATGTGAAAGTTTTTTGTTTGCCATTTTAACCGAAGCCCTTGTGATCTTGCTTCTCCACATCTTTTAAAATAGATTGTGCTGTGTCTCATAATTTCTGCTTTTGCTTTCTGAATTTGCAAGTAATTCCCTCAATTGGCTATTTTATGTAACTGTACTTTTTCAGTGATTTGACCTGACCTAATTACCCATGAAGCCATGGAGGCTGGGTCAGGAAAGGTGGATGACCTTGTGACCTTGCCAACCTTGGATGATAAGGCGCTAGTTGATGAGCTTAAAGTACTCTACAAGAAAGACCTTAGTTCAACTTGTTGCTTTTCTTACCATTGGAAAAACCTAAGATTTATAAACAAAATGCTGTATTTGAGGTTGACATAGGTTTGAAAATATTTGTAAGAACTTGGGACTTATTTAAATAAAATTTGCACAAAACGTCCATGGTCAAGATTGACAGCCTATATGTTACAGTGAATTAGTGCTATCAGGGAATTTGTGAATTCCCTAAATGGACCAGGAAATCCCTGAAATTTTAGCTAGGGATTTCATGAAATCCCTGAATATATTTTACTCTGCTAACATTTATAAAACAGAAAAATTTAATGCACATAATTCATTATTAATCTTCTCTAGGACCACATTTAAAACATCATAAAATAATATGATAGGGGCAAGATTTATTTACAGATAAAAACTTAGATTAAAAAATAATATCAGAGATGCCCGTACCCCACAGCCCGGGGAAATAGTTTTTATCACCATGAGATATAGAAGTAGTAAAACAGTACAAATATTGGTTCAGAGCAGTCTCAGTTATATAAAGGTCCAAATAATGTTTAAGTAGAGAAAAATGATGTCTAAGAGAAAAACAATGTTTGTAAAGATGAAGTATTAAAACAAGACAATTCTATAGCAAGATGACAGCATTAATCAGTAAACTAAAATTATGATGCTGTAAAATCTATTAACTGGAGAATAGGTGCCAATGAAAATAGCACAATAATGTAAAAGTACATATAATAATCATTTGCAGCAATCCATATATCTTTGTCGTAAGAGAAACTTTTCTCAAGTATGGCAGGTGCACACACTTTGGCGGAGCCAAAGTTAAAGGTCATACCATGATGCACATCTACACCCCCAATCAATGCCCCTACCAAATGTCAAATGTCTACAGCTTACAGAAATCAAGAGCTCAGACAAGATTTTGAAACTCATGGTCCCTATGACAAGGTCAAAGGTCAAATCAAGATCACACCATGAAGTTGCACATCTACATCCCCTAACCAATGTCCCAACCAAGTATCAACTTTCTACACTTTATGATTTCCAAGATATAGCCCGGACAAGATTTTATAGGTCAAGGTCACCACGGCAAAGTCAAAGGTCAAATCAAGGTCACACCATAACACTGCACACCAACAACCCCTAACCAAAGTGCCTTACCAAGTATCAACTTCCTACACCTTACAGCTTCTTTCTCTTCATTGGTATAAACAAAGCCTTTAATCTATCTAAACCTTAAACTACTTAGGATTACATGCCCTTCCATTGGTGCCTTTGATCTCAAATACCAGCTTCCTCTTCAAATAAATCAAATAAGCACTTTTCAGTTTTCATTGACCAGCCTTATCTGAACTAACATAGAGTCACCATTGTGATGGAATCTATTCTGTGCACAGTTCCTGTTAATTGTAATTGAGCTTGAATCTTTTTAACCTGTAAGCAAAGACATGTAGTATTCTCCCTCTCTCTCTGTTGTGGATAATGAAGATTGCAATTAGTAAGTTTTAAGACATGAAAGAACAGAAATAGCAGTTAAAATGTGAAAGCGATGCATCTACTGATAGTCTTGGTGTTTGATCTATTCTTCATAAGTTCTTTTGCTACACTAACATTAATTCAAACTGTAAAAAAGTAACAATATTTAGTATAGAACTTAAGTGAAATAGATATACCAGTAGCTTCAAACAAGATATATTACAATTAAAAACACTTTCAATTACATTTATATTTTAAAGGCAAAAAAGCAAATGCACTGAAATTTAGACTTAAAAATCAATCATTACTGTAGTATAAATTGTTTTGCATACCACACAAAAAATATTACAAAAGACTGATAAGATCAGTTACAAAATCGAATTATTGGATACAATACCTAAACCAATTTAAACAAATGATATATTTTCAAAAACATCATTTCACAAGTTTCATAAAGTTAATCAGGTAAGAACAATTTAATTAAAAAGAAAACAATCAGAATTACTGTGCTTGACACACAAACTCATATTAAAACTAAAAAATCTTAACAAAAACCTTAACTGAAATGTACAATAATTGACCAATGCACAATAAAAGTAATTCCACAAATTCCCTAAAACATTAAGTGAATTTGTGAAAAAATTTACTAAAGTTTTAAGGATTTCCAAAATTTCCTAGAGATTTTTAGGGATTTTGTTAATTTCCTAAAATGTCTCGGGATTTGTGAAATTCTTGATTACACAATTTCACTGTAACATACATGAAGATGTTACTCAATCTGTCTATTTCACTATATATTTAATTCCAGTAAATTGTTAGGTGGATAATACATATGTTTACTAAACTGTGTAATTTGTGAATTTTTTTATTGAAAAATTCAGGAAACTCTCTTGTGTGTTTTTACCCCACTACCCTTAATGGTTGTGTGGGTATTGTTTTCACCCATGGTGTCCAGATGGGTGGACGGGCAATGGGTAGGCAGGTAGCAGGAAAAAGTGCTGTATCTCAGAAACCACAAGTTGTAGGAAGTTCAACCTTTGTAGGGACATTGGATGGGGGATATAAGTGTGCAGCATCATAGTGTGACCAATGACCTTGTAGCAACCTTGACCTTTAAAATCTTATCCTGGCCATATCTCAGAAACCATTAGGTGTAGAAAACTGATATGTGGTAGGGACATTGGCTAGGGGGTTTAGATGTTCAACGTCATCGTGTGATCTTGCTTTGACCTTTGACCTTGCTGTAATTACCTTGACCATTAAAATCTTGGCTATCTTTCAGAAACAATAAGGTGTAGAAATATAATATTTGGCAGGAACATTTACTTGGTGGTATAAGTGTGCAACATCATGGTGTGACCTTGATTTGACCTTTGACCTTGTGTGTAGTAATCTTGACCTTTAAAATCTTCTCCGGACTTTATCTCAGAAACCATAAGGTGTAGGAAGTTGAAAATTGGTAGGGACATTGGTTGGGGTGAAAGTGTTCATTGTTATGGTGTGACCTTTGAGCCTGCTGTAGTGACCTTTAGCATTCAAATCTTTTCCAAACAATATCTTGGAATCTATAAAGTGTAAAAGGTTGATATTTGGTGTGTACATTAGGGTTTGGGTATGCAATGATCATGGTGTGACCTTGATTTGATCTTTGACCTTTGCTGTAGTGAACTTAAACTTAAAAACCTTGTATGGGCTGTATCTGTTGAAAACTATTTCCCCTGGCTGTGGGATATGGGCATCTCGGATGCTATTTTTTAACTCGTCAATGCAATTGCCATTTTGGCCATCTAATTACCAAGAATTATGACATATTTGTTGAAATATATTTAATTACTTCAAAATGAAGACAGAATAACATGTTTTGTTAACCACTTTACAAACAACCCCCCCCCCCTTTATATAGAAATAAATGTGCCATAATGTTTAATTTTACCATATTTTCTGTCATTTCTGAAAATGTAATAAAACTAGCTGATGAATCTGAAAATACCTTACTAACTACCTGTATAATACATCTGTAGGTTGAATAGTTATTAAAATATTTACCAATAGATAACACTTGTATACTTATTTACAATACTAACTATCCACAGAACCGGTTGCCAGTGCATATAAAAATCATACTATACACTTCCTCTAAAACATTCAACTTATCAGGCTTAAACTGTTGACATACTTTTTTTATGTGAGTGAAAGCTTTCAGCTAGATTTTATTTAATAGGTGTTCAGTTAAATAAAGATTTTATTTCTTGGACAGAATAAGGCTGTGTTGGATTGGTAAGTTAGATGTGCTTGTATTTCACAGTATGACACTGTTATTGCTGTTTTTTCAGACATATATTGGATACATACTGATCGCCTAGAATCCTTACAAACCATTACCAATCTATGGACCAGAGGTATGTTAAAACACAGAATCATGTTTGCATTCTATTATATTAAGTTTTTATAGGTACTTTGGTATTAAATTCAGTAGTGGTATTATTTTGGTACAAACTTGAGTTTTAGTATTACTTTTAGTATTTATTTAATAAGTGTTTTTTGTGTGTTATTAAAATTAGTTTGATTCCAGTTAGGTGTTACAATTTATTTTGTTGTTCCTAACTACCCTTTGGCTAGTTTGGTTTATTTATGATATTTTTATCACTTTCAGAAAATCCTGTGGACAGTTTTATAGTGCTTGTAGGAAAAGGTTTTGGTATTGGTGTTAGTTGGTACAGTATTTAGGACAGTATTAGTTGGTGTCTGTTTGGGATAGTTTTGAAGTTTTGACATTTTAGTTTGGCAATAAATTAAATTTTTGCACAGTTTTAAAATATTAATGTACACAATACACACAAAGTTCTCTTTGATCTAGACACAAGATATTTTAGTACTCTTATCGTTATCTCACTGTGCTGACAAAATTCCTATATTACTTATAGGTATTATATGTGTGCACAATATTTGAGTTCTTTATTCTCTCCCTAGGTGGAACTGCTGAAGTTGTAGTAGTAGCACTGTAGTTGTGTATTTTGTCCCCAGATAGTGAGTTTCACTGCAGGGTGTCCTCTGTTGAAAACTGTACATTAGTTCTGTATTCTCTCCCCAGGTGACACATGTGTACACAGATGTGAAGGTCCTCTCAGCACCCTCCCCACATATTTGCATCATCTGACATGTACTATCAGAAAATGCGGCGGACAGGACAGAACCAGTGCTGTGGTAAGCCTGAGAGTGGTGCAGGTAACATTATTCTACTCAAAGGTCAAAGGTCAAGATTGATGTTGTGGGGTCCTTTTCATCTGCTTTAGACTAGCCTGGAGTGTTACTCATAGCAGACATTTTTGATGGGAATGTTTAGTTAATGAAGACACTATAAGTATGATTTTTGCAGGGAAACAACATTTGTCATTCCTTGAAATATCACTGTTGAATTGTCAGTGTTACAGTAAACAACTAAAAAACATTTGATGTGAAAATGAAGCCTTACGTTTATGGTGGCATGTGGCATTGGGGTTAACACACTCATCTTTCATGTCTTCGGTCCTGGGGCAATTTCTGGTACTGATATGAAGTGGGAGAGCAGATAATTGCTTACTAATATTCCCTTTTTCAGTGCAGAATCTTGACTAAGTAATATGTACTGCTTTCCTCAATCTTTTTAACTATCTGTCATCATAAGATCTAATCTAATATGAACTTAATCGCCATCAACTGAAAGACTCTGAGCCGCAACTGAAGATAAACAAGGTGAACAATTGGAAGTCATACCAGGCTATATTATGGAAGCCAATACCCTATACAGTGTGCTGAAAGAGGTGATAAAACCAAATCAATCTGTCAAGGAATCCCCAAATCCCCATTGTAACTTTACATATTATTGATAAACAAGTACGTGTTTTCCTTGTCCATCAAGGATTCTGCTAGAGATTAAGCCATACAAATGTGCAATTAGTTTAAGCCCTTTGAACATCCAATGTTTGTGATTTCAGGTAAGACAAAGAGCACAAAATTGTTGGTTCAACACATCTCACATCTGTGTCACCATCACAACAATAATCTACAGGAATGCATCATTCAGGTAAATGTTTGACCCATTAGCCATTCAACTACTGGTATATCACACCATTTTCTCCCCTGAAAATTACAGGCATGCTCCAGTAATCCAAATGAGCAAATGGTTCAAGTTAATTCTGGTACAGTGCCCAATTCTGCAGCCTGTTCTGGTGCCCATGCAGTTGCCAGTTCTGGCAGTCTGTTTTGGTACTGAAAAAAACATGTTTGAACAATTTACTGTCAAAACGCTACCAAACCACCCCCCATAATGCCACTCCAGAACATCACTACATGTGATATACAGTTGAGCTGACCTTGTTCTGGCAGAGTTCTCTGTAGGTCTGCAGGTGATGAATAAGAGTGTAAACATGGTTTAAATCTAACTAAATAGGACTCTGTCCCCTGTATATAAAACTATGGCTCAGACCAGGGAAATGACACTTGTATTTACACATAAAGAAAACATATTGGAACAAGGTCACACATTATAGTCCTTTCAACTATGCCAGTTTCTGTTTTAAAAATGAATCTTTTTGTGTATGGTTATACAAGACAGTAACAGAAAAAGTATATTTTGACGATAAAATAGTTTTGTGAAAAGATTTTACAACTTAAAACTGAATTCAATTTAAAAGAAATCTTAAACTTAATTGAGTTGAAATATTGGGATCACTTGGTCACTGATCACGTGCTTGCTTTTGTTTTCTAGGTGAATCCGCTACTGGAAGCTTTTGGCAATGCACAGACAGTCATGAACAACAATTCCAGTCTCTTTGGGAAGTACATTGAACTTCATTTTGACCTGGATGGTAGCATACTGGGAGGTAAAATGGCAAATATATCAGCCCTGTATTATATGTAAAAATAGTAATTTATATTTTGTGCCTAATATATCTGTTATGTACTTTAAATCTGAAATGTTTTTAACCTGTCAGCACTTTTGATAAGTCCTCAGTATTACCCCACATTACATCTGTGCATTCTTCGCTGCAATACAACTGATGTATGGTTTGAAGCCAGCATATATTGAGGTATCAGTCACTTTGATTGGTTCACTGTTAATATTTCCCCACAGTGCATCTGGGTATTCTACGTTTCATCCACCATCTCTGAGTTCTTGTTGGAAAAGTTGCGTGTGGTTTCTAAGGGTCAGGGGGAGAAGAACTTCCACATCTTCTACTACATGTTTGCAGGACTTGACTCAGAACAGCTCAAGAACAACTTAATCAACTGACCAGAAGACCAAAGGTAGCAACCTCCTTCTTTTAACTTTTAATAATTTTTGTAAAGTATATTACTCATGCTGTTTGCTTGCTTGTGTGATTGTTTAAAGCATATTTCAAAAACTACTGTATGGATGGTAATGATATTATTAGGGAGCATCAGAACTGTTACAAGGAAGAACTGATTCAAATTTAGGCATGATCAAATCAATATCCAAGCAAACAGAATGAGTAATATACTTTGCAGAAATTTTGCACTCAGCTCACTATCTCTGTTGCACAATATACGAGTGCATGCTGAACATGATACATAACATTTTTTCCACACTATATTTTGCATAAACAGAGGAATATTACTTAATCCAGAAACATAATCTATTACTGTTATTTTACTCATAAATTTTAGCTATTCGTTTTGAGAGTTACTGTTTCACCTTCTTGATCAACTTCTCAATCTTATTTTTGAATGACAAACGGCACCTTTTTCAATTTTTTGGTCTAAAAAGAGTGTAATAATGAAACTGTGCTTTGATTACATTTATGTATTATAATTCAATTTCTGGTGTTTTATTTATTAAATTTTACTTTTAACTCCAAAAAGGAGGTGAAGTTATGGGAAGATTTTGTTGTCTGTCTCTCTGTTTGCTGTGTTCACAATTACTCCGAAAGACAATTTTGACATTTTAGGACAGCTTATTCAAATTTTATAGTCTATAATGTGGTAGTTAGTTTTTTGATGCCCAGTCAGAAGAGAATAATATTTTACAGCATTCAATTTTTTGGTCTAAAAATAGTGCAATAATGAAACTGTGCTTTGATTACATTTATGTATTATAATTCAATTTCTGGTGTTTTATTTATTAAATTTTACTTTTAACTCCAAAAAGGAGGTGAAGTTATGGGAAGATTTTGTTGTCTGTCTCTCTGTTTGCTGTGTTCACAATTACTCCAAAAGACAATTTTGACTTTTTAGGACAGCTTATTCAAATTTTATAGTCTATAATGTGGTAGTTAGTTTTTTGATGCCCAGTCAGAAGAGAATAATATTTTTACAGCATTCAACAGGATATCATTACCTTCTTTTGAATAAAACTGGACTTAAAAAATATTGTTCATTAATGAATTGATGCTACATTGTTGAACAGTAAGTAAACCAATTGTTGATAAATTGATTAATCCTGAGGAAAGTCCATAACATTTTCTTTCTCTTCATTAAGTTTAAAGGATCAAGTCGCTTATTACTAATCGGGCATTTTATGGATCCCACGCCAACTACACTCCCTTAACCTGGACTTCTGACTATATATGTATTTCTGAACGAAATGATTTAAATCTAGCTAAATAGGACTCTCTCCCCTGTATATAAAACTATGGCTCAGACCAAGGAAATGACACTTGTATTTACACATAAAGAAAACATATTGGAACAAGGTCACACATTATAGTCCTTTCAACTCTGCCAATGGAAATTTTGCTTATTATCATTCATTGACTGGAATCTGAAACTCTGTTTAAGAAAAATAATGTAATAAATAAATATCATGTGCCTAGGTATTCAGTACATTAATGTTGGTCAGTAGTGGCATTGTGCAGGTGTTGTTTTTGAGGTGGTGCTAAGGTTTGGTGACATTCTGACTAGTTTCTGTTTTAAAAATGAATCTTTTTGTTTATGGTTATACAAGACAGTAACAGAAAAAGTATAGTTTGACAATAAAATAGTTTTGTGAAAAGATTTTACAACTTAAAACTGAATTCAATTTAAAAGAAATCTTAAACTTAATTGAGTTGAAATATTGGGATCACTTGGTCAATGATCACTTGCTTGCTTTTGTTTTCTAGGTGAATCCGCTACTGGAAGCTTTTGGCAATGCACAGACAGTCATGAACAACAATTCCAGTCTCTTTGGGAAGTACATTGAACTTCATTTTGACCTGGATGGTAGCATACTGGGAGGTAAAATGGCAAATATATCAGCCCTGTATTATATGTAAAAATAGTAATTTGTATTTTGTGCCTAATATATCTGTTATGTACTTTAAATCTGAAATGTTTTTAACCTGTCAGCACTTTTGATAAGTCCTCAGTATTACCCCACATTACATCTGTGCATTCTTCGCTGCAATACAACTGATGTATGGTTTGAAGCCAGCATATATTGAGGTATCAGTCACTTTGATTGGTTCACTGTTAATATTTCCCCACAGTGCATCTGGGTATTCTACGTTTCATCCACCATCTCTGAGTTCTTGTTGGAAAAGTTGCGTGTGGTTTCTAAGGGTCAGGGGGAGAAGAACTTCCACATCTTCTACTACATGTTTGCAGGACTTGACTCAGAACAGCTCAAGAACAACTTACTCAACTGACCAGAAGACCAAAGGTAGCAACCTCCTTCTTTTAACTTTTAATAATTTTTGTAAAGTATATTACTCATGCTGTTTGCTTGCTTGTGTGATTGTTTAAAGCATATTTCAAAAACTACTGTATGGATGGTAATGATATTATTAGGGAGCATCAGAACTGTTACAAGGAAGAACTGATTCAAATTTAGGCATGATCAAATCAATATCCAAGCAAACAGAATGAGTAATATACTTTGCAGAAATTTTGCACTCAGCTCACTATCTCTGTTGCACAATATATGAGTGCATGCTGAACATGATACATAACATCTTTTCCACACTATATTTTGCATAAACAGAGGAATATTACTTAATCCAGAAACATAATCTATTACTGTTATTTTACTCATAAATTTTAGCTATTCGTTTTGAGAGTTACTGTTTCACCTTCTTGATCAACTTCTCAATCTTATTTTTGAATGACAAACGGCACCTTTTTCAATTTTTTGGTCTAAAAAGAGTGTAATAATGAAACTGTGCTTTGATTACATTTATGTATTATAATTCGATTTCTGGTGTTTTATTTATTAAATTTTACTTTTAACTCCAAAAAGGAGGTGAAGTTATGGGAAGATTTTGTTGTCTGTCTCTCTGTTTGCTGTGTTCACAATTACTCCAAAAGACAATTTTGACTTTTTAGGACAGCTTATTCAAATTTTATAGTCTATAATGTAGTAGTTAGTTTTTTGATGCCCAGTCAGAAGAGAATAATATTTTACAGCATTCAATTTTTTGGTCTAAAAATAGTGCAATAATGAAACTGTGCTTTGATTACATTTATGTATTATAATTCAATTTCTGGTGTTTTATTTATTAAATTTTACTTTTAACTCCAAAAAGGAGGTGAAGTTATGGGAAGATTTTGTTGTCTGTCTCTCTGTTTGCTGTGTTCAGAATTACTCCAAAAGACAATTTTGACTTTTTAGGACAGCTTATTCAAATTTTATAGTCTATAATGTGGTAGTTAGTTTTTTGATGCCCAGTCAGAAGAGAATAATATTTTTACAGCATTCAACAGGATATCATTACCTTCTTTTGAATAAAACTGGACTTAAAAAATATTGTTCATTAATGAATTGATGCTACATTGGTGAACAGTAAGTAAACCAATTGTTGGTAAATTGATTAATCCTGAGGAAAGTCCATAACATTTTCTTTCTCTTCATTAAGTTTAAAGGATCAAGTCGCTTATTACTAATCGGGCATTTTATGGATCCCACGCCAACTACACTCCCTTAACCTGGACTTCTGACTATATATGTATTTCTGAACGAAATGATTTAAATCTAGCTAAATAGGACTCTCTCCCCTGTATATAAAACTATGGCTCAGACCAAGGAAATGACACTTGTATTTACACATAAAGAAAACATATTGGAACAAGGTCACACATTATAGTCCTTTCAACTCTGCCAATGGAAATTTTGCTTATTATCATTCATTGACTGGAATCTGAAACTCTGTTTAAGAAAAATAATGTAATAAATAAATATCATGTGCCTAGGTATTCAGTACATTAATGTTGGTCAGTAGTGGCATTGTGCAGGTGTTGTTTTTGAGGTGGTGCTAAGGTTTGGTGACATTCTGACTAGTTTCTGTTTTAAAAATGAATCTTTTTGTTTATGGTTATACAAGACAGTAACAGAAAAAGTATATTTTGACAATAAAATAGTTTTGTGAAAAGATTTTACAACTTAAAACTGAATTCAATTTAAAAGAAATCTTAAACTTAATTGAGTTGAAATATTGGGATCACTTGGTCAATGATCACTTGCTTGCTTTTGTTTTCTAGGTGAATCCGCTACTGGAAGCTTTTGGCAATGCACAGACAGTCATGAACAACAATTCCAGTCTCTTTGGGAAGTACATTGAACTTCATTTTGACCTGGATGGTAGCATACTGGGAGGTAAAATGGCAAATATATCAGCCCTGTATTATATGTAAAAATAGTAATTTGTATTTTGTGCCTAATATATCTGTTATGTACTTTAAATCTGAAATGTTTTAACCTGTCAGCACTTTTGATAAGTCCTCAGTATTACCCCACATTACATCTGTGCATTCTTCGCTGCAATACAACTGATGTATGGTTTGAAGCCAGCATATATTGAGGTATCAGTCACTTTGATTGGTTCACTGTTAATATTTCCCCACAGTGCATCTGGGTATTCTACGTTTCATCCACCATCTCTGAGTTCTTGTTGGAAAAGTTGCGTGTGGTTTCTAAGGGTCAGGGGGAGAACTTCCACATCTTCTACTACATGTTTGCAGGACTTGACTCAGAACAGCTCAAGAACAACTTACTCAACTGACCAGAAGACCAAAGGTAGCAACCTCCTTCTTTTAACTTTTAATAATTTTTGTAAAGTATATTACTCATGCTGTTTGCTTGCTTGTGTGATTGTTTAAAGCATATTTCAAAAACTACTGTATGGATGGTAATGATATTATTAGGGAGCATCAGAACTGTTACAAGGAAGAACTGATTCAAATTTAGGCATGATCAAATCAATATCCAAGCAAACAGAATGAGTAATATACTTTGCAGAAATTTTGCACTCAGCTCACTATCTCTGTTGCACAATATACGAGTGCATGCTGAACATGATACATAACATCTTTTCCACACTATATTTTGCATAAACAGAGGAATATTACTTAATCCAGAAACATAATCTATTACTGTTATTTTACTCATAAATTTTAGCTATTCGTTTTGAGAGTTACTGTTTCACCTTCTTGATCAACTTCTCAATCTTATTTTTGAATGACAAACGGCACCTTTTTCAATTTTTTGGTCTAAAAAGAGTGTAATAATGAAACTGTGCTTTGATTACATTTATGTATTATAATTCAATTTCTGGTGTTTTATTTATTAAATTTTACTTTTAACTCCAAAAAAGGAGGTTAAGTTATGGGAAGATTTTGTTGTCTGTCTCTCTGTTTGCTGTGTTCACAATTACTCCAAAAGACAATTTTGACTTTTTAGGACAGCTTATTCAAATTTTATAGTCTATAATGTAGTAGTTAGTTTTTTGATGCCCAGTCAGAAGAGAATAATATTTTACAGCATTCAATTTTTTGGTCTAAAAATAGTGCAATAATGAAACTGTGCTTTGATTACATTTATGTATTATAATTCAATTTCTGGTGTTTTATTTATTAAATTTTACTTTTAACTCCAAAAAGGAGGTGAAGTTATGGGAAGATTTTGTTGTCTGTCTCTCTGTTTGCTGTGTTCACAATTACTCCAAAAGACAATTTTGACTTTTTAGGACAGCTTATTCAAATTTTATAGTCTATAATGTGGTAGTTAGTTTTTTGATGCCCAGTCAGAAGAGAATAATATTTTTACAGCATTCAACAGGATATCATTACCTTCTTTTGAATGAAACTGGACTTAAAAAATATTGTTCATTAATGAATTGATGCTACATTGTTGAACAGTAAGTAAACCAATTGTTGGTAAATTGATTAATCCTGAGGAAAGTCCATAACATTTTCTTTCTCTTCATTAAGTTTAAAGGATCAAGTCGCTTATTACTAATCGGGCATTTTATGGTCCCACGCCAACTACACTCCCTTAACCTGGACTTCTGACTATATATGTATTTCTGAACGAAATGATTTAAATCTAACTAAATAGGACTCTCTCCCCTGTATATAAAACTATGGCTCAGACCAAGGAAATGACACTTGTATTTACACATAAAGAAAACATATTGGAACAAGGTCACACATTATAGTCCTTTCAACTCTGCCAATGGAAATTTTGCTTATTATCATTCATTGACTGGAATCTGAAACTCTGTTTAAGAAAAATAATGTAATAAATAAATATCATGTACCTAGGTATTCAGTACATTAATGTTGGTCAGTAGTGGCATTGTGCAGGTGTTGTTTTTGAGGTGGTGCTAAGGTTTGGTGACATTCTGACTAGTTTCTGTTTTAAAAATGAATCTTTTTGTTTATGGTTATACAAGACAGTAACAGAAAAAGTATATTTTGACAATAAAATAGTTTTGTGAAAAGATTTTACAACTTAAAACTGAATTCAATTTAAAAGAAATCTTAAACTTAATTGAGTTGAAATATTGGGATCACTTGGTCACTGATCACTTGCTTGCTTTTGTTTTCTAGGTGAATCCGCTACTGGAAGCTTTTGGCAATGCACAGACAGTCATGAACAACAATTCTAGTCTCTTTGGGAAGTACATTGAACTTCATTTGGACCTGGATGGTAGCATACTGGGAGGTAACATGGCAAATATATCAGCCCTGTATTATATGTAAAAATAGTAATTTATATTTTGTGCCTAATATATCTGTTATGTACTTTAAATCTGAAATGTTTTAACCTGTCAGCACTTTTGATAAGTCCTCAGTATTACCCCACATTACATCTGTGCATTCTTCGCTGCAATACAACTGATGTATGGTTTGAAGCCAGCATATATTGAGGTATCAGTCACTTTGATTGGTTCACTGTTAATATTTCCCCACAGTGCATCTGGGTATTCTACGTTTCATCCACCATCTCTGAGTTCTTGTTGGAAAAGTTGCGTGTGGTTTCTAAGGGTCAGGGGGAGAACTTCCACATCTTCTACTACATGTTTGCAGGACTTGACTCAGAACAGCTCAAGAACAACTTACTCAACTGACCAGAAGACCAAAGGTAGCAACCTCCTTCTTTTAACTTTTAATAATTTTTGTAAAGTATATTACTCATGCTGTTTGCTTGCTTGTGTGATTGTTTAAAGCATATTTCAAAAACTACTGTATGGATGGTAATGATATTATTAGGGAGCATCAGAACTGTTACAAGGAAGAACTGATTCAAATTTAGGCATGATCAAATCAATATCCAAGCAAACAGAATGAGTAATATACTTTGCAGAAATTTTGCACTCAGCTCACTATCTCTGTTGCACAATATATGAGTGCATGCTGAACATGATACATAACATTTTTTCCACACTATATTTTGCATAAACAGAGGAATATTACTTAATCCAGAAACATAATCTATTATTGTTATTTTACTCATAAATTTTAGCTATTCATTTTGAGAGTTACTGTTTCACCTTCTTGATCAACTTCTCAATCTTATTTTTGAATGACAAACGGCACCTTTTTCAATTTTTTGGTCTAAAAAGAGTGTAATAATGAAACTGTGCTTTGATTACATTTATGTATTATAATTCAATTTCTGGTGTTTTATTTATTAAATTTTACTTTTAACTCCAAAAAAGGAGGTTAAGTTATGGGAAGATTTTGTTGTCTGTCTCTCTGTTTGCTGTGTTCACAATTACTCCAAAAGACAATTTTGACTTTTTAGGACAGCTTATTCAAATTTTATAGTCTATAATGTAGTAGTTAGTTTTTTGATGCCCAGTCAGAAGAGAATAATATTTTTACAGCATTCAATTTTTTGGTCTAAAAATAGTGCAATGATGAAACTGTGCTTTGATTACATTTATGTATTATAATTCAATTTCTGGTGTTTTATTTATTAAATTTTACTTTTAACTCCAAAAAGGAGGTGAAGTTATGGGAAGATTTTGTTGTCTGTCTCTCTGTTTGCTGTGTTCACAATTACTCCAAAAGACAATTTTGACTTTTTAGGACAGCTTATTCAAATTTTATAGTCTATAATGTGGTAGTTAGTTTTTTGATGCCCAGTCAGAAGAGAATAATATTTTTACAGCATTCAACAGGATATCATTACCTTCTTTTGAATGAAACTGGACTTAAAAAATATTGTTCATTAATGAATTGATGCTACATTGTTGAACAGTAAGTAAACCAATTGTTGGTAAATTGATTAATCCTGAGGAAAGTCCATAACATTTTCTTTCTCTTCATTAAGTTTAAAGGATCAAGTCGCTTATTACTAATCGGGCATTTTATGGTCCCACGCCAACTACACTCCCTTAACCTGGACTTCTGACTATATATGTATTTCTGAACGAAATGATTTAAATCTAACTAAATAGGACTCTCTCCCCTGTATATAAAACTATGGCTCAGACCAAGGAAATGACACTTGTATTTACACATAAAGAAAACATATTGGAACAAGGTCACACATTATAGTCCTTTCAACTCTGCCAATGGAAATTTTGCTTATTATCATTCATTGACTGGAATCTGAAACTCTGTTTAAGAAAAATAATGTAATAAATAAATATCATGTACCTAGGTATTCAGTACATTAATGTTGGTCAGTAGTGGCATTGTGCAGGTGTTGTTTTTGAGGTGGTGCTAAGGTTTGGTGACATTCTGACTAGTTTCTGTTTTAAAAATGAATCTTTTTGTTTATGGTTATACAAGACAGTAACAGAAAAAGTATATTTTGACAATAAAATAGTTTTGTGAAAAGATTTTACAACTTAAAACTGAATTCAATTTAAAAGAAATCTTAAACTTAATTGAGTTGAAATATTGGGATCACTTGGTCACTGATCACTTGCTTGCTTTTGTTTTCTAGGTGAATCCGCTACTGGAAGCTTTTGGCAATGCACAGACAGTCATGAACAACAATTCTAGTCTCTTTGGGAAGTACATTGAACTTCATTTGGACCTGGATGGTAGCATACTGGGAGGTAACATGGCAAATATATCAGCCCTGTATTATATGTAAAAATAGTAATTTATATTTTGTGCCTAATATATCTGTTATGTACTTTAAATCTGAAATGTTTTAACCTGTCAGCACTTTTGATAAGTCCTCAGTATTACCCCACATTACATCTGTGCATTCTTCGCTGCAATACAACTGATGTATGGTTTGAAGCCAGCATATATTGAGGTATCAGTCACTTTGATTGGTTCACTGTTAATATTTCCCCACAGTGCATCTGGGTATTCTACGTTTCATCCACCATCTCTGAGTTCTTGTTGGAAAAGTTGCGTGTGGTTTCTAAGGGTCAGGGGGAGAACTTCCACATCTTCTACTACATGTTTGCAGGACTTGACTCAGAACAGCTCAAGAACAACTTACTCAACTGACCAGAAGACCAAAGGTAGCAACCTCCTTCTTTTAACTTTTAATAATTTTTGTAAAGTATATTACTCATGCTGTTTGCTTGCTTGTGTGATTGTTTAAAGCATATTTCAAAAACTACTGTATGGATGGTAATGATATTATTAGGGAGCATCAGAACTGTTACAAGGAAGAACTGATTCAAATTTAGGCATGATCAAATCAATATCCAAGCAAACAGAATGAGTAATATACTTTGCAGAAATTTTGCACTCAGCTCACTATCTCTGTTGCACAATATATGAGTGCATGCTGAACATGATACATAACATTTTTTCCACACTATATTTTGCATAAACAGAGGAATATTACTTAATCCAGAAACATAATCTATTATTGTTATTTTACTCATAAATTTTAGCTATTCGTTTTGAGAGTTACTGTTTCACCTTCTTGATCAACTTCTCAATCTTATTTTTGAATGACAAATGGCACCTTTTTCAATTTTTTGGTCTAAAAAGAGTGTAATAATGAAACTGTGCTTTGATTACATTTATGTATTATAATTCGATTTCTGGTGTTTTATTTATTAAATTTTACTTTTAACTCCAAAAAGGAGGTGAAGTTATGGGAAGATTTTGTTGTCTGTCTCTCTGTTTGCTGTGTTCACAATTACTCCAAAAGACAATTTTGACTTTTTAGGACAGCTTATTCAAATTTTATAGTCTATAATGTGGTAGTTAGTTTTTTGATGCCCAGTCAGAAGAGAATAATATTTTACAGCATTCAATTTTTTGGTCTAAAAATAGTGCAATAATGAAACTGTGCTTTGATTACATTTATGTATTATAATTCAATTTCTGGTGTTTTATTTATTAAATTTTACTTTTAACTCCAAAAAGGAGGTGAAGTTATGGGAAGATTTTGTTGTCTGTCTCTCTGTTTGCTGTGTTCACAATTACTCCAAAAGACAATTTTGACTTTTTAGGACAGCTTATTCAAATTTTATAGTCTATAATGTGGTAGTTAGTTTTTTGATGCCCAGTCAGAAGAGAATAATATTTTTACAGCATTCAACAGGATATCATTACCTTCTTTTGAATAAAACTGGACTTAAAAAATATTGTTCATTAATGAATTGATGCTACATTGTTGAACAGTAAGTAAACCAATTGTTGGTAAATTGATTAATCCTGAGGAAAGTCCATAACATTTTCTTTCTCTTCATTAAGTTTAAAGGATCAAGTCGCTTATTACTAATCGGGCATTTTATGGATGCCACGCCAACTACACTCCCTTAACCTGGACTTCTGACTATATATGTATTTCTGAACGAAATGATTTAAATCTAACTAAATAGGACTCTCTCCCCTGTATATAAAACTATGGCTCAGACCAAGGAAATGACACTTGTATTTACACATAAAGAAAACATATTGGAACAAGGTCACACATTATAGTCCTTTCAACTCTGCCAATGGAAATTTTGCTTATTATCATTCATTGACTGGAATCTGAAACTCTGTTTAAGAAAAATAATGTAATAAATAAATATCATGTGCCTAGGTATTCAGTACATTAATGTTGGTCAGTAGTGGCATTGTGCAGGTGTTGTTTTTGAGGTGGTGCTAAGGTTTGGTGACATTCTGACTAGTTTCTGTTTTAAAAATGAATCTTTTTGTTTATGGTTATACAAGACAGTAACAGAAAAAGTATATTTTGACAATAAAATAGTTTTGTGAAAAGATTTTACAACTTAAAACTGAATTCAATTTAACAGAAATCTTAAACTTAATTGAGTTGAAATATTGGGATCACTTGGTCACTGATCACTTGCTTGCTTTTGTTTTCTAGGTGAATCCGCTACTGGAAGCTTTTGGCAATGCACAGACAGTCATGAACAACAATTCCAGTCTCTTTGGGAAGTACATTGAACTTCATTTTGACCTGGATGGTAGCATACTGGGAGGTAAAATGGCAAATATATCAGCCCTGTATTATATGTAAAAATAGTAATTTATATTTTGTGCCTAATATATCTGTTATGTACTTTAAATCTGAAATGTTTTTAACCTGTCAGCACTTTTGATAAGTCCTCAGTATTACCCCACATTACATCTGTGCATTCTTCGCTGCAATACAACTGATGTATGGTTTGAAGCCAGCATATATTGAGGTATCAGTCACTTTGATTGGTTCACTGTTAATATTTCCCCACAGTGCATCTGGGTATTCTACGTTTCATCCACCATCTCTGAGTTCTTGTTGGAAAAGTTGCGTGTGGTTTCTAAGGGTCAGGGGGAGAAGAACTTCCACATCTTCTACTACATGTTTGCAGGACTTGACTCAGAACAGCTCAAGAACAACTTACTCAACTGACCAGAAGACCAAAGGTAGCAACCTCCTTCTTTTAACTTTTAATAATTTTTGTAAAGTATATTACTCATGCTGTTTGCTTGCTTGTGTGATTGTTTAAAGCATATTTCAAAAACTACTGTATGGATGGTAATGATATTATTAGGGAGCATCAGAACTGTTACAAGGAAGAACTGATTCAAATTTAGGCATGATCAAATCAATATCCAAGCAAACAGAATGAGTAATATACTTTGCAGAAATTTTGCACTCAGCTCACTATCTCTGTTGCACAATATATGAGTGCATGCTGAACATGATACATAACATTTTTTCCACACTATATTTTGCATAAACAGAGGAATATTACTTAATCCAGAAACATAATCTATTATTGTTATTTTACTCATAAATTTTAGCTATTCGTTTTGAGAGTTACTGTTTCACCTTCTTGATCAACTTCTCAATCTTATTTTTGAATGACAAATGGCACCTTTTTCAATTTTTTGGTCTAAAAAGAGTGTAATAATGAAACTGTGCTTTGATTACATTTATGTATTATAATTCGATTTCTGGTGTTTTATTTATTAAATTTTACTTTTAACTCCAAAAAGGAGGTGAAGTTATGGGAAGATTTTGTTGTCTGTCTCTCTGTTTGCTGTGTTCACAATTACTCCAAAAGACAATTTTGACTTTTTAGGACAGCTTATTCAAATTTTATAGTCTATAATGTGGTAGTTAGTTTTTTGATGCCCAGTCAGAAGAGAATAATATTTTACAGCATTCAATTTTTTGGTCTAAAAATAGTGCAATAATGAAACTGTGCTTTGATTACATTTATGTATTATAATTCAATTTCTGGTGTTTTATTTATTAAATTTTACTTTTAACTCCAAAAAGGAGGTGAAGTTATGGGAAGATTTTGTTGTCTGTCTCTCTGTTTGCTGTGTTCACAATTACTCCAAAAGACAATTTTGACTTTTTAGGACAGCTTATTCAAATTTTATAGTCTATAATGTGGTAGTTAGTTTTTTGATGCCCAGTCAGAAGAGAATAATATTTTTACAGCATTCAACAGGATATCATTACCTTCTTTTGAATAAAACTGGACTTAAAAAATATTGTTCATTAATGAATTGATGCTACATTGTTGAACAGTAAGTAAACCAATTGTTGGTAAATTGATTAATCCTGAGGAAAGTCCATAACATTTTCTTTCTCTTCATTAAGTTTAAAGGATCAAGTCGCTTATTACTAATCGGGCATTTTATGGATGCCACGCCAACTACACTCCCTTAACCTGGACTTCTGACTATATATGTATTTCTGAACGAAATGATTTAAATCTAACTAAATAGGACTCTCTCCCCTGTATATAAAACTATGGCTCAGACCAAGGAAATGACACTTGTATTTACACATAAAGAAAACATATTGGAACAAGGTCACACATTATAGTCCTTTCAACTCTGCCAATGGAAATTTTGCTTATTATCATTCATTGACTGGAATCTGAAACTCTGTTTAAGAAAAATAATGTAATAAATAAATATCATGTGCCTAGGTATTCAGTACATTAATGTTGGTCAGTAGTGGCATTGTGCAGGTGTTGTTTTTGAGGTGGTGCTAAGGTTTGGTGACATTCTGACTAGTTTCTGTTTTAAAAATGAATCTTTTTGTTTATGGTTATACAAGACAGTAACAGAAAAAGTATATTTTGACAATAAAATAGTTTTGTGAAAAGATTTTACAACTTAAAACTGAATTCAATTTAACAGAAATCTTAAACTTAATTGAGTTGAAATATTGGGATCACTTGGTCACTGATCACTTGCTTGCTTTTGTTTTCTAGGTGAATCCGCTACTGGAAGCTTTTGGCAATGCACAGACAGTCATGAACAACAATTCCAGTCTCTTTGGGAAGTACATTGAACTTCATTTTGACCTGGATGGTAGCATACTGGGAGGTAAAATGGCAAATATATCAGCCCTGTATTATATGTAAAAATAGTAATTTATATTTTGTGCCTAATATATCTGTTATGTACTTTAAATCTGAAATGTTTTTAACCTGTCAGCACTTTTGATAAGTCCTCAGTATTACCCCACATTACATCTGTGCATTCTTCGCTGCAATACAACTGATGTATGGTTTGAAGCCAGCATATATTGAGGTATCAGTCACTTTGATTGGTTCACTGTTAATATTTCCCCACAGTGCATCTGGGTATTCTACGTTTCATCCACCATCTCTGAGTTCTTGTTGGAAAAGTTGCGTGTGGTTTCTAAGGGTCAGGGGGAGAAGAACTTCCACATCTTCTACTACATGTTTGCAGGACTTGACTCAGAACAGCTCAAGAACAACTTACTCAACTGACCAGAAGACCAAAGGTAGCAACCTCCTTCTTTTAACTTTTAATAATTTTTGTAAAGTATATTACTCATGCTGTTTGCTTGCTTGTGTGATTGTTTAAAGCATATTTCAAAAACTACTGTATGGATGGTAATGATATTATTAGGGAGCATCAGAACTGTTACAAGGAAGAACTGATTCAAATTTAGGCATGATCAAATCAATATCCAAGCAAACAGAATGAGTAATATACTTTGCAGAAATTTTGCACTCAGCTCACTATCTCTGTTGCACAATATATGAGTGCATGCTGAACATGATACATAACATTTTTTCCACACTATATTTTGCATAAACAGAGGAATATTACTTAATCCAGAAACATAATCTATTATTGTTATTTTACTCATAAATTTTAGCTATTCGTTTTGAGAGTTACTGTTTCACCTTCTTGATCAACTTCTCAATCTTATTTTTGAATGACAAATGGCACCTTTTTCAATTTTTTGGTCTAAAAAGAGTGTAATAATGAAACTGTGCTTTGATTACATTTATGTATTATAATTCGATTTCTGGTGTTTTATTTATTAAATTTTACTTTTAACTCCAAAAAGGAGGTGAAGTTATGGGAAGATTTTGTTGTCTGTCTCTCTGTTTGCTGTGTTCACAATTACTCCAAAAGACAATTTTGACTTTTTAGGACAGCTTATTCAAATTTTATAGTCTATAATGTGGTAGTTAGTTTTTTGATGCCCAGTCAGAAGAGAATAATATTTTACAGCATTCAATTTTTTGGTCTAAAAATAGTGCAATAATGAAACTGTGCTTTGATTACATTTATGTATTATAATTCAATTTCTGGTGTTTTATTTATTAAATTTTACTTTTAACTCCAAAAAGGAGGTGAAGTTATGGGAAGATTTTGTTGTCTGTCTCTCTGTTTGCTGTGTTCACAATTACTCCAAAAGACAATTTTGACTTTTTAGGACAGCTTATTCAAATTTTATAGTCTATAATGTGGTAGTTAGTTTTTTGATGCCCAGTCAGAAGAGAATAATATTTTTACAGCATTCAACAGGATATCATTACCTTCTTTTGAATAAAACTGGACTTAAAAAATATTGTTCATTAATGAATTGATGCTACATTGTTGAACAGTAAGTAAACCAATTGTTGGTAAATTGATTAATCCTGAGGAAAGTCCATAACATTTTCTTTCTCTTCATTAAGTTTAAAGGATCAAGTCGCTTATTACTAATCGGGCATTTTATGGATGCCACGCCAACTACACTCCCTTAACCTGGACTTCTGACTATATATGTATTTCTGAACGAAATGATTTAAATCTAACTAAATAGGACTCTCTCCCCTGTATATAAAACTATGGCTCAGACCAAGGAAATGACACTTGTATTTACACATAAAGAAAACATATTGGAACAAGGTCACACATTATAGTCCTTTCAACTCTGCCAATGGAAATTTTGCTTATTATCATTCATTGACTGGAATCTGAAACTCTGTTTAAGAAAAATAATGTAATAAATAAATATCATGTGCCTAGGTATTCAGTACATTAATGTTGGTCAGTAGTGGCATTGTGCAGGTGTTGTTTTTGAGGTGGTGCTAAGGTTTGGTGACATTCTGACTAGTTTCTGTTTTAAAAATGAATCTTTTTGTTTATGGTTATACAAGACAGTAACAGAAAAAGTATATTTTGACAATAAAATAGTTTTGTGAAAAGATTTTACAACTTAAAACTGAATTCAATTTAACAGAAATCTTAAACTTAATTGAGTTGAAATATTGGGATCACTTGGTCACTGATCACTTGCTTGCTTTTGTTTTCTAGGTGAATCCGCTACTGGAAGCTTTTGGCAATGCACAGACAGTCATGAACAACAATTCCAGTCTCTTTGGGAAGTACATTGAACTTCATTTTGACCTGGATGGTAGCATACTGGGAGGTAAAATGGCAAATATATCAGCCCTGTATTATATGTAAAAATAGTAATTTATATTTTGTGCCTAATATATCTGTTATGTACTTTAAATCTGAAATGTTTTTAACCTGTCAGCACTTTTGATAAGTCCTCAGTATTACCCCACATTACATCTGTGCATTCTTCGCTGCAATACAACTGATGTATGGTTTGAAGCCAGCATATATTGAGGTATCAGTCACTTTGATTGGTTCACTGTTAATATTTCCCCACAGTGCATCTGGGTATTCTACGTTTCATCCACCATCTCTGAGTTCTTGTTGGAAAAGTTGCGTGTGGTTTCTAAGGGTCAGGGGGAGAAGAACTTCCACATCTTCTACTACATGTTTGCAGGACTTGACTCAGAACAGCTCAAGAACAACTTACTCAACTGACCAGAAGACCAAAGGTAGCAACCTCCTTCTTTTAACTTTTAATAATTTTTGTAAAGTATATTACTCATGCTGTTTGCTTGCTTGTGTGATTGTTTAAAGCATATTTCAAAAACTACTGTATGGATGGTAATGATATTATTAGGGAGCATCAGAACTGTTACAAGGAAGAACTGATTCAAATTTAGGCATGATCAAATCAATATCCAAGCAAACAGAATGAGTAATATACTTTGCAGAAATTTTGCACTCAGCTCACTATCTCTGTTGCACAATATATGAGTGCATGCTGAACATGATACATAACATTTTTTCCACACTATATTTTGCATAAACAGAGGAATATTACTTAATCCAGAAACATAATCTATTATTGTTATTTTACTCATAAATTTTAGCTATTCGTTTTGAGAGTTACTGTTTCACCTTCTTGATCAACTTCTCAATCTTATTTTTGAATGACAAATGGCACCTTTTTCAATTTTTTGGTCTAAAAAGAGTGTAATAATGAAACTGTGCTTTGATTACATTTATGTATTATAATTCGATTTCTGGTGTTTTATTTATTAAATTTTACTTTTAACTCCAAAAAGGAGGTGAAGTTATGGGAAGATTTTGTTGTCTGTCTCTCTGTTTGCTGTGTTCACAATTACTCCAAAAGACAATTTTGACTTTTTAGGACAGCTTATTCAAATTTTATAGTCTATAATGTGGTAGTTAGTTTTTTGATGCCCAGTCAGAAGAGAATAATATTTTACAGCATTCAATTTTTTGGTCTAAAAATAGTGCAATAATGAAACTGTGCTTTGATTACATTTATGTATTATAATTCAATTTCTGGTGTTTTATTTATTAAATTTTACTTTTAACTCCAAAAAGGAGGTGAAGTTATGGGAAGATTTTGTTGTCTGTCTCTCTGTTTGCTGTGTTCACAATTACTCCAAAAGACAATTTTGACTTTTTAGGACAGCTTATTCAAATTTTATAGTCTATAATGTGGTAGTTAGTTTTTTGATGCCCAGTCAGAAGAGAATAATATTTTTACAGCATTCAACAGGATATCATTACCTTCTTTTGAATAAAACTGGACTTAAAAAATATTGTTCATTAATGAATTGATGCTACATTGTTGAACAGTAAGTAAACCAATTGTTGGTAAATTGATTAATCCTGAGGAAAGTCCATAACATTTTCTTTCTCTTCATTAAGTTTAAAGGATCAAGTCGCTTATTACTAATCGGGCATTTTATGGATGCCACGCCAACTACACTCCCTTAACCTGGACTTCTGACTATATATGTATTTCTGAACGAAATGATTTAAATCTAACTAAATAGGACTCTCTCCCCTGTATATAAAACTATGGCTCAGACCAAGGAAATGACACTTGTATTTACACATAAAGAAAACATATTGGAACAAGGTCACACATTATAGTCCTTTCAACTCTGCCAATGGAAATTTTGCTTATTATCATTCATTGACTGGAATCTGAAACTCTGTTTAAGAAAAATAATGTAATAAATAAATATCATGTGCCTAGGTATTCAGTACATTAATGTTGGTCAGTAGTGGCATTGTGCAGGTGTTGTTTTTGAGGTGGTGCTAAGGTTTGGTGACATTCTGACTAGTTTCTGTTTTAAAAATGAATCTTTTTGTTTATGGTTATACAAGACAGTAACAGAAAAAGTATATTTTGACAATAAAATAGTTTTGTGAAAAGATTTTACAACTTAAAACTGAATTCAATTTAACAGAAATCTTAAACTTAATTGAGTTGAAATATTGGGATCACTTGGTCACTGATCACTTGCTTGCTTTTGTTTTCTAGGTGAATCCGCTACTGGAAGCTTTTGGCAATGCACAGACAGTCATGAACAACAATTCCAGTCTCTTTGGGAAGTACATTGAACTTCATTTTGACCTGGATGGTAGCATACTGGGAGGTAAAATGGCAAATATATCAGCCCTGTATTATATGTAAAAATAGTAATTTATATTTTGTGCCTAATATATCTGTTATGTACTTTAAATCTGAAATGTTTTTAACCTGTCAGCACTTTTGATAAGTCCTCAGTATTACCCCACATTACATCTGTGCATTCTTCGCTGCAATACAACTGATGTATGGTTTGAAGCCAGCATATATTGAGGTATCAGTCACTTTGATTGGTTCACTGTTAATATTTCCCCACAGTGCATCTGGGTATTCTACGTTTCATCCACCATCTCTGAGTTCTTGTTGGAAAAGTTGCGTGTGGTTTCTAAGGGTCAGGGGGAGAAGAACTTCCACATCTTCTACTACATGTTTGCAGGACTTGACTCAGAACAGCTCAAGAACAACTTACTCAACTGACCAGAAGACCAAAGGTAGCAACCTCCTTCTTTTAACTTTTAATAATTTTTGTAAAGTATATTACTCATGCTGTTTGCTTGCTTGTGTGATTGTTTAAAGCATATTTCAAAAACTACTGTATGGATGGTAATGATATTATTAGGGAGCATCAGAACTGTTACAAGAAAGAACTGATTCAAATTTAGGCATGATCGAATCAATATCCAAGCAAACAGAATGAGTAATATACTTTGCAGAAATTTTGCACTCAGCTCACTATCTCTGTTGCACAATATACGAGTGCATGCTGAACATGATACATAACATCTTTTCCACACTATATTTTGCATAAACAGAGGAATATTACTTAATCCAGAAACATAATCTATTATTGTTATTTTACTCATAAATTTTAGCTATTCGTTTTGAGAGTTACTGTTTCACCTTCTTGATCAACTTCTCAATCTTATTTTTGAATGACAAACCGCACCTTTTTCAATTTTTTGGTCTAAAAAGAGTGTAATAATGAAACTGTGCTTTGATTACATTTATGTATTATAATTCAATTTCTGGTGTTTTATTTATTAAATTTTACTTTTAACTCCAAAAAAGGAGGTTAAGTTATGGGAAGATTTTGTTGTCTGTCTCTCTGTTTGCTGTGTTCACAATTACTCCAAAACACAATTTTGACTTTTTAGGACAGCTTATTCAAATTTTATAGTCTATAATGTAGTAGTTAGTTTTTTGATGCCCAGTCAGAAGAGAATAATATTTTTACAGCATTCAATTTTTTGGTCTAAAAATAGTGCAATGATGAAACTGTGCTTTGATTACATTTATGTATTATAATTCAATTTCTGGTGTTTTATTTATTAAATTTTACTTTTAACTCCAAAAAGGAGGTTAAGTTATGGGAAGATTTTGTTGTCTTTCTCTCTGTTTGCTGTGTTCACAATAACTCCAAAAGAGAATTTTGACTTTTTAGGACAGCTTATTCAAATTTTATAGTCTATAATGTGGTAGTTATTTTTTTGATGCCCAGTCAGAAGAGAATAATATTTTTACAGCATTCAACAGGATATCATTACCTTCTTTTGAATAAAACTGGACTTAAAAAATATTGTTCATTAATGAATTGATGCTACATTGTTAAACAGTAAGTAAACCAATTGTTGGTAAATTGATTAATCCTGAGGAAAGTCCATAACATTTTCTTTCTCTTCATTAAGTTTAAAGGATCAAGTCGCTTATTACTAATCGGGCATTTTATGGATCCCACGCCAACTACACCCCCTTAACCTGGACTTCTGACTATATATGTATTTTTGAACGAAATGATTTAAATCTAACTAAATAGGACTCTCTCCCCTGTATATAAAACTATGGCTCAGACCAAGGAAATGACACTTGTATTTACACATAAAGAAAACATATTGGAACAAGGTCACACATTATAGTCTTTTCAACTCTGCCAATGGAAATTTTGCTTATTATCATTCATTGACTGGAATCTGAAACTCTGTTTAAGAACAATAATGTAATAAATAAATATCATGTACCTAGGTATTCAGTACATTAATGTTGGTCAGTAGTGGCATTAAAAAATATTGTTCTTTAATGAATTGATGCTACATTGTTAAACAGTAAGTAAACCAATTGTTGGTAAATTGATTAATCCTGAGGAAGGTCCATAACATTTTCTTTCCCTTCATTAAGTTTAAAGGATCAAGTCGCTTATTACTAATCAGGCATTTTATGGATCCCACGCCAACTACACTCCCTTTACCTGGACTTCTGACTATATATGTATTTCTGAACGAACAACATATGGAACTCATATGACACATATGACACCACTCGTATACTCGTATATTCTTAATTATTAGAATATGCATGAAATTAAATTTGGGCTTCAGATTGGCAATATTATAATATACTTCACATGTACAACCTGAGGGGTTACAGGGGCCCACAACATCCCGGAAATTGAAATTTTTCACATGGCCCTCGAGTTGGCCAGCCTAATACAAATTCATTCTTTGATATAAACTGAGATTCCTGTCAACATTTCAGCCAGATTGATTAACTTTTAGGAGTGGTTTGGGCTGATCTGGCATTTTATGCATCCCTCGACAACTACACTCCCTGAAGCTGCACTTTGGGCTACATATGTATTTTTGAAGAAACACACTACTAAAATTAATTTAAGGGGGGTGACTCCTGTGTGAATCAATATGGTTTTCAACATTGAATTTACCTTAATTGAGAATATATCAGCATTTCCTGATACAGCCATGTGAGGCTGTATTTTCGCTTTCCTGGAACCCATATGACACCACTGGTTTAAAAAAAGTAACCTAAAGCCTATGCAGTCAGATTTAGTATGTGTCAAGAGATTTTTAGGCTAAATTTCAGAATTATAGACTTACATTTGGTACTGGGTTTGGCTGATTTACATCTATTTTTGGCTATATTTAGAACAATAGTTTGCTGAAATAATTTCTGGTCAGACATGTAATGCTCCAAATGTGCCTAAAATATCCTCATTAATTATTAGAATATGCATGAAATTAAATTTTAGCTTCAGATTGGCAATATTATGATACACTTGACATTTCCAACGTGAGGGGTGACATTGGTGTCCCCCACACCCCAAAATTGACATTTGTAATGTGGCCCTCGAGTTGGCCAGGATAATACAAATCATTCTTTGATATAAACTGAGTTTCCTGTAAAACTTTCAGCCAGATTGACCAACTTTAAGTGGTGGTTTGAGCTGATCTCATATTTTATGCATTCCTCGAGACTTACGCTCCCTGAACCCGCAATTTGGGCTACATATGTATTTCTGAAGAAACACACTACTAAAATTAATTTCAGGGATGACTCCTGTGTGAATCAATATGGTTTTTAACCTTGAATCTACCTTAATTGAGAATATATCAGCATTTCCTGATACAGCCATCTGAGGCTGTATTTTCCCTTTCCTGGAACCCATATGACACATATGACACCACTGATATACCAGATGTAATCTTAAAACCTATTCAGTCAGATTTAGTATGTGGCAAGTGATTTTCAGGCCAAATTTCAGACTTATAGGCTAACATTTGGTACTAGTTTTGGTACTATATTTAGAACAATGTTTTGCTGAAATAATTTCTGGTCAGACATGTAATGCTCCAAATGCGCCTAAAATATCCTCATTAATTATTAGAATGTGGATGACACTAAATTATGGCTTCAGATTGGGAAAATTATGATATATACAGCCATCTGAGGTTGTATTTTCGCTTTCCTGGAACCCATATGACACATCTGACACCACTGGTATACCAGATGTAATCTTAACACCTATGCAGTCAGACTTAGTATGTGGCAAGTGATTTTTAGGCCAAATTTCAGACTAATAGGCCAACATTTGGTACAGGTTTTGGTTGATTTACATCTATTTTTGGCTATATTTAGAAAAATATTTTGCTGAAATAATTTCTGGTCAGACATGTAATGCCCCAAATGCGCCTAAAATATCCTCATTAATAATTAGAATATGCATGAAATTAAATTTGGGCTTCAGATTGGCAATATTATGATATACTTGACATTTCCAACCTGAAGGGTGACATGGGGTCCCCACATCCCGGAAATTGAAATTTTTAATGTGGCCCTCGAGTTGGCCAGCCTAATACAAATTCATTCTTTGATATAACCTGAGTTTCCTGCAAAAATTTCAGCCAGATTGACCAACTTTAAGGGGTGATTTGGGCTGATCTGGCATTTTATGCATCCCTCGCAAAATACACTCCTTGAAGCTGCACTTTTGGCTACATATGTATTTGTACAGAAACACACCACTAAAATTCATTTAAGGGATGACTCCTGTGTGAATCAATATGGTTTTCAACCTTGAATCTACCTTAATTGAGAATATATCAGCATTTCCTGATATAGGCATCTGAGGCTGCATTTTTGGTTTCCTGGAACCCATATGACACATATGACACCACTGGTATACCAGATGTAACCTTAAAACCTATGCAGTCAGATTTAGTATGTGGTTAATGATTTTTAGGCCAAATTTCAGACTTATAGACCAACATTTGGTACTGGTTTTGGCTGATTTACATCTATTTTTGGCTATATTTAGAACAATATTTTGCTGAAATAATTTCTGGTCAGACATGTAATGCCCCAAATGCGCCTAATATATCCTCATTAATTATTTGAATATGCATGAAATTAAATTTGGGCTTCAGATTGGCAATATTATGATATACTTGACATTTCCAACCTGAGGGGTGACATGGGGTCCCCACATACCGGAAATTGAAAACTTTAATGTGGCCCTCGAGTTGGCCAGCCTAATACAAATTCATTTTTTGATATAAACTGAGTTTCCTGTAAAAATTTTATCCAGATTGACCAACTTTAAGGGGTGGTTTGGGCTGATCTGGCATTTTATGCATCCCTCGCCAAATACACTCCTTGAAGCTACACTTTGGGCTACATATGTATTTCTAAAGAAACACACCACTAATATTCATTTAAGGGACAACTCCTGTGTGAATCAATATGGTTTTAAACCTTGAATCTATCTTAATTGAGAATATATCAGCATTTCCTGATACAGCCATCTGAGGCTGTATTTTCGCTTTCCTGGAACCCATATGACAAATATGACACCACTGGTATACCAGATGTAACCTTAAAACCTATGTAGTCAGATTTAGTATGTGGTTAATGATTTTTAGGCCAAATTTCAGACTTATAGACCAACATTTGGTATTGGTTTTGGCTGATTTACATCTATTTTTGGCTATATTTAGAACAATATTTTGCTGAAATAATTTCTGGTCAGACATGTAATTCCCCAAATGCGCCTAAAATATCCTCATTAATTATTAGAATATGCATGAAATTAAATTTGGGCTTCAGATTGGCAATATTATGATATACTTGACATTTCCAACCTGAGGGGTGACATGGGGTCCCCACATCCCGGAAATTGAAAATTTTAATGTGGCCCTTGAGTTGGCCAGCCTAATACAAATTCATTCTTTGATATAAACTGAGTTTCCTGTAAACATTTCAGCCAGATTGACCAACTTTAAGGGGTGGTTTGGGCTGATCTGGCATTTTATGCATCCCTCGCCAAATACACTCCTTGAAGCTGCACTTTGGGCTACATATGTATTTCTAAAGAAACACACTACTAAAATTCATTTAAGGGACGACTCCTGTGTGAATCAATATGGTTTTCAACCTTGAATCTACCTTAATTGAGAATATATCAGCATTTCCTGATATAGGCATCTGAGGCTGCATTTTTGGTTTCCTGAAACCCATATGACACATATGACACCACTGGTATACCAGATGTAACCTTAAAACCTATGCAGTCAGATTTAGTATGTGGTTAATGATTTTTAGGCCAAATTTCGGACTTATGGACCAACATTTGGTACTGGTTTTGGCTGATTTACATCTATTTTTGGCTATATTTAGAACAATATTTTGCTGAAATAATTTCTGGTCAGACATGTAATGCCCCAAATGCGCCTAATATATCCTCATTAATTATTTGAATATGCATGAAATTAAATTTGGGCTTCAGATTGGCAATATTATCATATACTTGACATTTCCAACCTGAGGGGTGACATGGGGCCCCCCACACCCCGGAAATTGAAATTTTTAATGTGGCCCTCGAGTTGGCCAGCCTAATACAAATTCATTCTTTGATATAAACTGAGTTTCCTGTAAAAATTTTAACCAGATTGACCAACTTTAAGGGGTGGTTTGGGCTGATCTGGCATTTTATGCATCCCTCGCCAACTACACTCCCTGAACCTGCACTTTGGGCTACATATGTATTTCTGAAGAAACACACTACTAAAATTCATTTAAGGGACGACTCCTGTGTGAATCAATATGGTTTTCAAGCTTGAATCTACCTTAATTGAGAATATATCAGCATTTCCTGATATAGCCATCTGAGGCTGTATTTTCGCTTTCCTGGAACCCATATGACATATATGACACCACTAGTATACCAGATGTAACCTTAAAACCTATGCAGTCAGATTTAGTATGTGGTTAATGATTTTTAGGCCAAATTTCAGACTTATAGACCAACATTTGGTATTGGTTTTGGCTGATTTACATCTATTTTTGGCTATATTTAGAACAATATTTTGCTGAAATAATTTCTGGTCAGACATGTAATGCCCCAAATGCGCCTAAAATATCCTCATTAATTATTAGAATATGCATGAAATTAAATTTGGGCTTCAGATTGGCAATATTATGATATACTTGACATTTCCAACCTGAGGGGTGACATGGGGTCCCCACATCCCGGAAATTGAAATTTTTAATGTGGCCCTCGAGTAGGCCAGCCTAATGCAAATTCATTCTTTGATATAAACTGAGTTTCCTGTAAAAATTTCAGCCAGATTGACCAACTTTAAGGGGTGGTTTGGGCTGATCTGGCATTTTATGCATCCCTCGCCAAATACACTCCTTGAAGCTGCACTTTGGGCTACATATGTATTTCTGAAGAAACACACCACTAAAATTCATTTAAGGGACGACTCCTGTGTGAATCAATATGGTTTTCAATCTTGAATCTCCCTTAATTGAGAATATATCAGCATTTCCTGTTATAGCCATCTGAGGCTGTATTTTCGCTTTCCTGGAACCCATATGACACCACTGGTATACCAGATGTAATCTTAAAACCTATGCAGTCAGATTTAGTATGTGGCAAGTGATGTTTAGGCGAAATTTCAGACTTATAGACCAATATTTGGTATTGGTTTGACTGATTTACATCTAATTTTGGCTATATTTAGAACAATATTTGGCTGAAATAATTTCTGGTCAGACATGTAATGCTTCAAATGCGCCTAAAATATCCTCATTAATTATTAGAATATGCAGGAAATTAAATTTGGGCTTCAGATTGGCAATATTATGATATACTTGACATTTCCAACCTGAGGGGTGACATAGGGTCCCCACATCCTGGAAATTGAAATTTTTAATGTGGCCCTCGAGTTGGCCACCCTAATACAAATTCATTCTTTGATATAAACTGATTTTCCTGTAAACATTTCAGCCAGATTGACCATCTTTAAGTGGTGGCTTGGGCTGATCTGGCATTTTATGCATCCCTCGCCAAATACACTCCTTGAAGCTGCACTTTGGGCTACATATGTATTTCTGAAGAAACACACCACTAAAATTCATTTAAGGGACGACTCCTGTGTGAATCAATATGGTTTTCAACCTTGAATCTACCTTAATTGAGAATATATCAGCATTTCCTGTTATAGCCATCTGAGGCTGTATTTTTGCTTTCCTGGAACCCATATGACACATATGACACCACTGGTATACCAGATGTAATCTTAAAACCTATGCAGTCAGATTTAGTATGTGGCAAGTGATGTTTAGGCGAAATTTCAGACTTATAGACCAATATTTGTTATTGGTTTGACTGATTTACATCTAATTTTGGCTATATTTAGAACAATATTTGGCTGAAATAATTTCTGGTCAGACATGTAATGCTTCAAATGCGCCTAAAATATCCTCATTAATTATTAGATTATGCAGGAAATTAAATTTGGGCTTCAGATTGGCAATATTATGATATACTTGACATTTCCAACCTGAGGGGTGACATGGGGTCCCCACATCCTGGAAATTGAAATTTTTAATGTGGCCCTCGAGTTGGCCAGCCTAATACAAATTCATTCTTTGATATAAACTGAGTTTCCTGTAAAACTTTCAGCCAGATTGACCATCTTTAGGGGGTGGCTTGGGCTGATCTGGCATTTTATGCATCCCTCGCCAAATACACTCCTTGAAGCTGCACTTTGGGCTACATATATATTTCTAAAGAAACACACTACTAAAATTCATTTAAGGGACGACTCCTGTGTGAATCAATATGGTTTTCAACCTTGAATCTACCTTAATTGAGAATATATCAGCATTTCCTGATATAGCCATCTGAGGCTGTATTTTCGCTTTCCTGGAACCCATATGACACATATGACACCACTGGTATACCAGATGTAACATGAAAACCTATGCAGTCAGATTTAGTATGTGGCAAGTGATTTTTAGGCCAAATTTCAGACTTATAGACCAACGTTTGGTACTGGTTTTGGCTTATTTACATCTATTTTTGGCTATATTTAGAACAATATTTTGCTGAAATAATTTCTGGTCAGACATGTAATGCCCCAAACGTGACTAAAATATCCTCATTAATTATTAGAATATGCATGAAATTAAATTAGGGCTTCAAATTTACAATATTATGATATACTTGACATTTCCAACCTGAGGGGTGACATGGGGCCCCCCACACCCCGGAAATTGAAATTTTTAATGTGGCCCTCGAGTTGGCCAGCCTAATACAAATTCATTCTTTGATATAAACTGAGTTTCCTGTAAAAATTTTAACCAGATTGACCAACTTTCAGGGGTGGTTTGGGCTGATCTGGCATTTTATGCATCCCTCGCCAACTACACTCCCTGAACCTGCACTTTGGGCTACATATGTATTTCTGAAGAAACACACTACTAAAATTCATTTAAGGGACGACTCCTGTGTGAATCAATATGGTTTTCAAGCTTGAATCTACCTTAATTGAGAATATATCAGCATTTCCTGATATAGCCATCTGAGGCTGTATTTTCGCTTTCCTGGAACCCATATGACACATATGACACCACTAGTATACCAGATGTAACCTTAAAACCTATGCAGTCAGATTTAGTATGTGGTTAATGATTTTTAGGCCAAATTTCAGACTTATAGAACAACATTTGGTATTGGTTTTGGCTGATTTACATCTATTTTTGGCTATATTTAGAACAATATTTTGCTGAAATAATTTCTGGTCAGACATGTAATGCCCCTAAAATATCCTCATTAATTATTAGAATATGCATGAAATTAAATTTGGGCTTCAGATTGGCAATATTATGATATACTTGACATTTCCAACCTGAGGGGTGACATGGGGTCCCCACATCCCGGAAATTGAAATTTTTAATGTGGCCCTCGAGTTGGCCAGCCTAATGCAAATTCATTCTTTGATATAAACTGAGTTTCCTGTAAAAATTTCAGCCAGATTGACCAACTTTAAGGGGTGGTTTGGGCTGATCTGGCATTTTATGCATCCCTCGCCAAATACACTCCTTGAAGCTGCACTTTGGGCTACATATGTATTTCTGAAGAAACACACCACTAAAATTCATTTAAGGGACGACTCCTGTGTGAATCAATATGGTTTTCAACCTTGAATCTACCTTAATTGAGAATATATCAGCATTTCCTGTTATAGCCATCTGAGACTGTATTTTCGCTTTCCTGGAACCCATATGACACATATGACACCACTGGTATACCAGATGTAATCTTAAAACCTATGCAGTCAGATTTAGTATGTGGCAAGTGATGTTTAGGCGAAATTTCAGACTTATAGACCAATATTTGGTATTGGTTTGACTGATTTACATCTAATTTTGGCTATATTAAGAACAATATTTGGCTGAAATAATTTCTGGTCAGACATGTAATGCTTCAAATGCGCCTAAAATATCCTCATTAATTATTAGAATATGCAGGAAATTAAATTTGGGCTTCAGATTGGCAATATTATGATATACTTGACATTTCCAACCTGAGGGGTGACATAGGGTCCCCACATCCTGGAAATTGAAATTTTTAATGTGGCCCTCGAGTTGGCCACCCTAATACAAATTCATTCTTTGATATAAACTGATTTTCCTGTAAAAATTTCAGCCAGATTGACCATCTTTAAGTGGTGGCTTGGGCTGATCTGGCATTTTATGCATCCCTTGCCAAATACACTCCTTGAAGCTGCACTTTGGGCTACATATGTATTTCTGAAGAAACACACCACTAAAATTCATTTAAGGGACGACTCCTGTGTGAATCAATATGGTTTTCAACCTTGAATCTACCTTAATTGAGAATATATCAGCATTTCCTGTTATAGCCATCTGAGGCTGTATTTTCGCTTTCCTGGAACCCATATGACACATATGACACCACTGGTATACCAGATGTAATCTTGAAACCTATGCAGTCAGATTTAGTATGTGGCAAGTGATGTTTAGGCGAAATTTCAGACTTATAGACCAATATTTGTTATTGGTTTGACTGATTTACATCTAATTTTGGCTATATTTAGAACAATATTTGGCTGAAATAATTTCTGGTCAGACATGTAATGCCCCAAATGCGCCTAAAATATCCTCATTAATTATTAGAATATGCATGAAATTAAATTTGGGCTACAGATTGCAATATTATGATATACTTGACATTTCCAACCTGAGGGGTGACATGGCCCCCCCCCCCCCCCCCACACACACACACCCCAGAAAGTGAAATTTTTAATGTGGCCCTCGAGTTGGCCAGCCTAATACAAATTCATTCTTTGATATAAACTGAGTTTCCTGTAAAACTTTCAGCCAGATTGACCAACTTTAAGGGGTGGTTTGGGTTGATCTGGCATTTTATGCATTCCTCGCCAAATACACTCCTTGAAGCTGCACTTTAGGCTACATATGTATTTCTAAAGAAACACACCACTAAAATTCATTTAAGGGACGACTCCTGTGTGAATCAAAAAGGTTTTCAACCTTGAATCTACCTTAATTGATAATATATCAGCATTTCTTTATACAGCAATCTGAGGCTGTATTCTCACTTTCCTGGAACCCATATGACACATATGATATGACTGGTATACCAGATGTAATCTTAAAACCTATGCAGTCAGATTTAGTATGTGGCAAGTGATTTTTAGGCCAAATTTCAGACTTATAGACCAACATTTGGTACTGGTTTTGGCTGATTTACATCTATTTTTTTCTATATTTAGAACAATATTTTGCTGAAATAATTTCTGGTCAGACATGTAATGCCCCAAATGCACCTAAAATATCCTCATTAATTATTAGAATATGCATGAAACTAGAAAGTCACAAATAAACAAAAGCTGCCATTGACGTTTAATGATCAAATAATATACAGTAGCTGTTAGAGGACAAAATGAGACCAAATATGACCTTCTAAGAGCCCCAAGACAGAGTTTGCTTATATTCTGCCTATCCTCAAACTACCAATACCCAGTGATGAATATTAACTATTCTGGTATTTATGGAACAGTTAAAAGACCAAACCAGCACTCAATCTAACAATCTCAACTGATGGGGCTGTTAGATGCTGTAAGTGCTAAAAATGCTCTCCTAAGTGAAGGTATATTGTTCATATATGCTATTACCGACAACCGATCAAGGGCTGTTGAGGGGGCCACGGTGGCAGAGTGGTAACACTCTCGCCTCCCACCTGTGAGGCCAGGGTTCGATTCCCGGCACGGCCTCAAGTGGGAAAGCTGGTAGTTGCTTGCCGTAGGTCAGCAGTTTACAGTACAGGACCCTAACGAACTGTATGTACTGGTTTCCTCTGCCCTTCCTACTACCCGTCGTGATATGACCTGTACAGTGTTGAAAGCGACGTAAAACCATAAATAAATAGATGCTATAATGGCTAAAAATGACCTCCTAAGTGCAAGTATATTGTTCATATATGCTATTTACCCACAACCCATCAAGGCCTGTTCCTTAATAATGAAAATTATGGAGCTACAGGAAATACCCAAATAGGCCCTTGGGCGACCTAGCTAACATATTAGAAAGTTACAAATAAACAAAAGCTGTCATTGATTTTTTATGATCAAGTCATATACAGGGGCTGTTAGAGGACAAAATGAGACCAAATATGACCTTCTAAGAGCCCCAAGACAGAGTTTACTTGTATTCTGCCTGACTTTAGATTGTCAATACCCAGTGATGAATATAAACTTCTGGTATTTATGGAACAGTTAAAAGAAAAAAACAGCACTAAATGTAACAATCTCAAACTGATCTGGCTTTTAGATGTTATAAATACATAAAAATGACCTCTTAAGTGCAGGTATATTGTTCAAATATGCTATTTACCCAAAATCCATCAAGGGCTGTTGATTAATAATAGCAATTATGGACCAAAAGAAAATGCCCAAATAAGCCCTTAGGCAAGCAAGATAGCACATTAGAAAGTCACAAATAAACAAAAGCTGTCATTGACGTTTTATGATCAAATCATATACAGGGGCTGTTAGACGACAAACTGAGACCAAATATGACCTTCTAAGAGCCCCAAGACAGAGTTTGCTTGTATTCTGCCTATCCTCAAACTACCAATACCCAGTGATGAATATTAACTATTCTGGTATTTATGGAACAGTTAAAAGAACAAACCAGCACTCAATCTAACAATCTCAAACTGATGGGGTTGGTAGATGCTATAAGTGCTAAAATGACCTCCTGAGTGAAGGTATATTGTTCATATATGCTATTTACCCACAACCCATCAATGCCTGTTCCTGAATAATGATAATGATGGAGCAACAGAAAATACCCAAATAATCCCTTGGGTGACCAAGGAAACATATTAGAAAGTCACAAATAAACAAAAGCTGTCATTGATTTTTTTATGATCAAGTCAAAAAACAGTGGCTGTTAGAGGACAAAATGAGACCAAATATGACCTTCTAAGAGCCCCAAGACAGAGTTTGCTTGTATTCTGCCTGACCTCAGACTGTCAATACCCAGTGATGAATTTAAACTTCAGGTATTTATGGAACAATTAAAAGAAAAAAAACAGGACTAAATGTAACAATCTCAAACTGATGGGGCTTTTAGATGCTATAAGTGCATAAAAATGACTGCCTAAGTGCAGGTATATTGTTCATATATGCTATTTACCCACAACCCATCAAGGCCTGGTTGATTTAATAATAGCAATTATGGAGCAACAGAAAATACCCAAAGAGCCGTCAGGCAAGCAAGATAGCATATTAGATGGTCACAAATAAACAAAAGCTGTCATTGACTTTTTATGATCAAATCATATACAGGGGCTGTTAGAGGACAAACTGAGACCAAATATGACCTTCTAAGAGCCCCAAGACAGAGTTTGCTTGCATTCTGCCTATCCTCAAACTACCAATACCCAGTGATGAATATTAACTATTATGGTTTTTATGGAATAGTTAAAAGACCAAACCAGCACTCAATCTAACAATCTCAAACTGATGTGCCTGTTCGATGCTATAAGTGCTAAAAATGACCTCCTAAGTGAAGGTATATTGTTCATATATGCTATTTACCCGCAACCCATCAAGGCCTGTTCCTTAATAATGACAATTATGGAGCAACATAAAATACCCAAATAGGCCCTTGGGCGACCTAGCTAACATATTAGAAAGTCACAAATAAACAAATGCTGTCATTGATTTTTTATGATCAAGTCATATACAGGGGCTGTTAGAGGACAAACTGAGACCAAATATGACCTTCTAAGAGCCCCAAGACAGAGTTTGCTTGTATTCTGCCTATCCTCAAACTACCAATACCCAGTGATGAATATTAACTATTCTGGTATTTCTGGAACAGTTAAAAGACCAAACCAGCACTCAATCTAACAATCTCAAATTGATGGGGCTGGTAGATGCTATAAGTGCTAAAATGACCTCCTGAGTGAAGGTATATTGTTCATATATGCTATTTACCTGCAACCCACCAATGCCTGTTCCTGAATAATGATAATTATGGAGCAACAGAAAATACCCAAATAATCCCTTGGGTGACCAAGCTAACATATTAGAAAGTCACAAATAAACAAAAGCTGTCATTGATTTTTTATGATCAAGTCAAAAAATAGGGGCTGTTAGAGGACAAAATGATACCAAATATGACCTTCTAATAGCCCCAAGACAGAGTTTGCTTGTATTCTGCCTGACCTCAGACTGTCAATACCCAGTGATGAATATAAACTTCAGGTATTTATGGAACAGTTAAAAGAACAAACCAGCACTCAATCTAACAATCTCAAACTGATGGGGTTGGTAGATGCTATAAGTGCTAAAATGACCTCCTGAGTGAAGGTATATGGTTCATATATGCTATTTACCCACAACCCATCAATGCCTGTTCCTGAATAATGATAATTATGGAGCAACAGAAAATACCCAAATAATCCCTTGGATGACCAAGCAAACATAGTAGAAAGTCACAAATAAACAAAAGCTGTCATTGATTTTTTTATGATCAAGTCAAAAAACAGGGGCTGTTAGAGGACAAAATGAGACCAAATATGACCTTCTAAGAGCCCCAAGACAGAGTTTGCTTGTATTCTGCCTGACCTCAGACTGTCAATACCCAGTGATGAATTTAAACTTCAGGTATTTATGGAACAGTTAAAAAAAAAAACAGGACTAAATGTAACAATCTCAAACTGATGGGGCTTTTAGATGCTATAAGTGCATAAAAATGACTGCCTAAGTGCAGGTATATTGTTCATATATGCTATTTACCCACAACCCATCAAGGCCTGGTTGATTTAATAATAGCAATTATGGAGCAACAGAAAATACCCAAATAGCCGTCAGGCAAGCAAGATAGCATATTAGATGGTCACAAATAAACAAAAGCTGTCATTGACTTTTTATGATCAAATCATATACAGGGGCTGTTAGAGGACAAACTGAGACCAAATATGACCTTCTAAGAGCCCCAAGACAGAGTTTGCTTGTATTTTGCCTATCGTCAAACTACCAATACCCAGTGATGAATATTAACTATTATGGTATTTATGGAACAGTTAAAAGACCAATCCAGCACTCAATCTAACAACCTCAAACTGATGTGCCTGTTAGATGCTATAAGTGCTAAAAATGACATCCTAAGAGAAGATATATTTGTTCATATATGCTATTTACCCACACCCCATCAAGGCCTGTTCCTTAATAATGACAATTATGGAGCAACGGAAAATACCCAAATAAGTACTTGTGTGACCTAGCTAACATATTAGAAAGTCACAAATAAACAAAAGCTGTCATTGATATTTTATGATCAATACCCAGTGATGAATATAAACTTCAGGTATTTATGGAACAGTTAAAAGAAAAAAAAACAGCACTACATGTAACAATCTCAAACTGATGGGGCTGTTAGATGCTATAAGTGCATAAAAATGACCTCTTAAGTGCAGGTATATTGTTCAAATATGCTATTTACCCACAACCCATCAAGGGCTGTTGATTAATAATATCAATTATGGACCTAAAGAAAATACCCAAATAAGCCCTTAGGCAAGCAAGATAGCATATTAGAAAGTCACAAATAAACAAAAGCTGTCATTGGCGTTTTATGGTCAAATCATATACAGGGGCTGTTAGAGGACAAAATGAGACCAAATATGACCTTCTAAGAGCCCCAAGACAGAGTTTGCTTGTATTCTGCCTATCCTCAAACTACCAATACCCAGTGATGAATATTATGGTATTTATGGAACAGTTAAAAGACCAAACCAGCACTCAATCTAACAATCTCAAACTGATGGGGCTGTTAGATGCTATAAGTGCATAAAAATGACCTCTTAAGTGCAGGTATATTGTTCAAATATGCTATTTACCCACAACCCATCGAGGGCTGTTGATTAATAATATCAATTATGGACCCAAAGAAAATACCCAAATAAGCCCTTAGGCAAGCAAGATAGCATATTAGAAAGTCACAAATAAACAAAAGCTGTCATTGACGTTTTATGGTCAAATCATATACAGGGGCTGTTAGAGGACAAAATGAGACCAAATATGACCTTCTAGGAGCCCCAAGACAGAGTTTGCTTGTATTCTGCCTATCCTCAAACTACCAATACCCAGTGATGAATAATATAGTATTTATGGAACAGTTGAAAGACCAAACCAGCACTCAATCTAACAATCTCAAACTGATGGGGCTGTTAGATGCTATAAGGGCTAAAAATGACCTCCTAAGAGAAGGTATATTGTTCCTATATGCTATTTACCCACAACCAATCAATGCCTGTTTCTGAATAATGACAATTATGGAGCAACAGAAAATACCCAAATAAGCCGTCAGGCAAGCAAGATAGCATATTAGATGGTCACAAATAAACAAAAGCTGTCATTGACGTTTTATGATCAAATCATATACAGGGGCTGTTAGAGGACAAACTGAGATCAAATATGACCTTCTAAGAGCCCCAAGACAGAGTTTGCTTGTATTCTGCCTATCCTCAAACTACCAATACCCAGTGATGAATATTAACTATTCTGGTATTTATGGAACAGTTAAAAGACCAAACCAGCACTCAATCTAACAATCTCAAACTGATGGGGCTGGTAGATGCTATAAGTGCTAAAATGACCTCCTGAGTGAAGGTATATTGTTCATATATGCTATTTACCCGCAACCCATCAATGCCTGTTCCTGAATAATGATAATTATGGAGCAACAGAAAATACCCAAATAATCCCTTGGGTGACCAAGCTAGCATATTAGAAAGTCATAAATAAACAAAAGCTGTCATTGACTTTTTATGATCAAGTCAAAAAACAGGGGCTGTTAGCGGACAAAGTGAGACCAAATATGACCTTCTAAGAGCCCCAAGACAGAGTTTGCTTGTATTCTGCCTGACCTCAGACTGTCAATACCCAGTGATAAATATAAACTTCAGGTATTTATGGAACAGTTAAAAGAAAAAAAAAACAGCACTAAATGTAACAATCTCAAACTGATGGGGCTTTTAGACGCTATAAGTGCATAAAAATGACAGCCTAAGTGCAGGTATATTGTTCATATATGCTATTTACCCACAACCCATCAAGGTCTGGTTGATTTAATAATAGCAATTATGGAGCAACATAAAATATGCAAATAAGCCGTCAGGCAAGCAAGATAGCATATTAGATGGTCACAAATAAACAAAAGCTGTCATTGACTTTTTATGATCAAATCATATACAGGGGCTGCTAGAGGACAAACTGAGACCAAATATGACCTTCTAAGAGCCCCAAGACAGAGTTTCCTTGTATTCTTCCTATTCTCAAACTACCAATACCCAGCGATGAATATTAACTATTCTGGTATTTATGGAACAGTTAAAAGAAAAAAAACAGCACTATATGTACCAATTTCAAACTGATGGGGCTTTTAGATGCTAGAAGTGCATAAAAATGACCTCCTAAGTGCAGGTATATTGTTCAAATATGCTATTTACCCACAACCTATCAAGGGCTGTTGATTAATAATAGCAATTATGGAGCAAAAGAAAATACCCAAATAAGCCCTTAGGCAAGCAAGTTAGCATATTAGAATGTCACAAATAAACAAAAGCTGTCATTGACGTTTTATGATCAAATCATATACAGGGGCTGTTAGAGGACAAAATGAAACCAAATATGACCTTCTAAGAGCCCCAAGACAGAGTTTGCATGTATTCTGCCTGACCTCAGACTGTCAATACCCAGTGATGATTATAAACTTCTGGTATTTATGGAACAGTTAAACGAAAAAAACAGCACTAAATGTAACAATCTCAAACAGATGGGACTTTTAGATGCTATAAGTGCATAAAAATGACCTCCTAAGTGCAAGTATATTGTTCATATATGCTATTTACCCACAACCCATCAAGGCCTGTTGATTATTAATAGCAATTATGGAGCTACAGGAAATACCCAAATAAGCCATCAGGCAAGCAAGATAGCATATTAGATGGTCACAAATAAACAAAAGCTGTCATTGACTTTTTATGATCAAGTCCTATACAGGGGCTGTTAGAGGACAAAATGAGACTAAATATGACCTTCTAAGAGCCCTAAGACAGAGTTTGCTTGTATTCTGCCTGACCTCAGACAGTCAATACCCAGTGATGAATATAAACTTCAGGTATTTATGGAACAGTTAAAAGAAAAAAAAAACAGCACTAAATGTAACAATCTCAAACTGATGGGGCTTTTAGATGCTAGAAGTGCATAGAAATGACCTTCTAAGTGCAGGTATATTGTTCAAATATGCTATTTACCCACAACCCATCAAGGGCTGTTGATTAATAATAGCAATTATGGAGCAAAAGAAAATACCCAAATAAGCCCTAAGGGAAGCAAGATAGCATATTAGAAAGTCACAAATAAACAAACCTGTCATTGACGTTTTATGATCAAATCATATACAGGGGCTGTTAGAGGACAAACTGAGACCAAATATGACCTTCTAAGAGCCCCAAGACAGAGTTTGCTTGTATTCTGCCTATCCTCAAACTACCAATACCCAGTGATGAATATTAACTATTCTGGTATTTATGGAACAGTTAAAAGACCAAACCAGCACTCAATCTAACAATCTCAAACTGATGGGGCTGGTAGATGCTATAAGTGCTAAAATGACCTCCTGAGTGAAGGTATATTGTTCATATATGCTATTTACCCGCAACCCATCAATGCCTGTTCCTGAATAATGATAATTATGGAGCAACAATCTAACATATTAGAAAGTCACAAATAAACAAAAGCTGTCATTGATTTTTTTATGTTCAAGTCAAACAACAGGGATCTGTTAGAGGACAAAATGAGACCAAATATGACCTTCTAAGAGACCCAAGACAGAGTTTGCTTGTATTCTGCCTGACCTCAGACTGTCAATACCCAGTGATGAATATAAACTTCTGGTATTTATGGAACAGTTAAAAGAAAAACAACAGCACTAAATGTAACAATCTCAAACTGATGGGACTTTTAGATGCTATAAGTGCATAAAAATGACTGCCTAAGTGCAGGTATATTGTTCATATATGCTATTTACCCACAACCCATCAAGGCCTGGTTGATTTAATAATAGCAATTATGGAGCAACAGAAAATACCCGAATAAGCTGTCAGGCAAGCAAGATAGCATATTAGACGGTCACAAATAAACAAAAGCTGACATTGATTTTTTATGATCTAATCATATACAGGGGCTGTTAGAGGACAAACTGAGACCAAATATGACCTTCTAAGAGCACCAAGATAGAGTTTGCTTGTATTCTGCCTATCCTCAAACTACCAATACCCAGTGATGAATATTAACTATTATGGTATTTATGGAACAGTTAAAAGGCCAATCCAGCACTCAATCTAACAACCTCAAACTGATCTGGCTGTTAGATGCTATAAGTGCTAAAAATGACCTCCTAAGAGAAGATATATTTGTTCATATATGCTATTTACCTGCAACCCATCAATGCCTGTTCCTTAATAATGACAATTATGGAGCAACAGAAAATAACCAAATAATCCCTTGTGCGACCAAGCTAACATATTAGAAAGTTACAAATAAAGAAAAGCTGTCATTGACTTTTTATGATTAAGTCAAAAAACAGGGGCTGTTAGAGGACAAAATGTGACCAAATATGACCTTCTAAGAGCCCCAAGACAGAGTTTGCTTGTATTCTGCCTGACCTCAGACTGTCAATACCCAGTGGTGAATATAAACTTCTGGTATTTATGGAACAGTTAAAAGAAAAAAAACAGCACTATATGTAACAATCTCAAACTGATGGGGCTTTTAGATGCTATAAGTGCATAAAAATGACTGCCTAAGTGCAGGTATATTGTTCATATATGCTATTTACCCACAACCAATCAAGGTCTGGTTGATTTAATAATAGCAATTATGGAGCAACAGAAAATACCCAAATAAGCCGTCAGGCAAGCAAGATAGCATATTAGATGGTCACAAATAAACAAAAGCTGTCATTGACGTTTTATGATCAAATCATATACAGGGGCTGTTAGAGGACAAACTGAGATCAAATATGACCTTCTAAGAGCCCCAAGACAGAGTTTGCTTGTATTCTGCCTATCCTCAAACTACCAATACCCAGTGATGAATATTAACTATTCTGGTATTTATGGAACAGTTAAAAGACCAAACCAGCACTCAATCTAACAATCTCAAACTGATGGGGCTGGTAGATGCTATAAGTGCTAAAATGACCTCCTGAGTGAAGGTATATTGTTCATATATGCTATTTACCCACAACCCATCAATGCCTGTTCCTGAATAATGATAATTATGGAGCAACAGAAAATACCCAAATAATCCCTTGGGTGACCAAGCTAGCATATTAGAAAGTCATAAATAAACAAAAGCTGTCATTGACTTTTTATGATCAAGTCAAAAAACAGGGGCTGTTAGCGGACAAAATGAGACCAAATATGACCTTCTAAGAGCCCCAAGACAGAGTTTGCTTGTATTCTCCCTGATCTCAGACTGTCAATACCCAGTGATAAATATAAACTTCAGGTATTTATGGAACAGTTAAAAGAAAAAAAAACAGCACTAAATGTAACAATCTCAAACTGATGGGGCTTTTAGACGCTATAAGTGCATAAAAATGACAGCCTAAGTGCAGGTATATTGTTCATATATGCTATTTACCCACAACCCATCAAGGTCTGGTTGATTTAATAATAGCAATGATGGAGCAACATAAAATATGCAAATAAGCCGTCAGGCAAGCAAGATAGCATATTAGATGGTCACAAATAAACAAAAGCTGTCATTGACTTTTTATGATCAAATCATATACAGGGGCTGCTAGAGGACAAACTGAGACCAAATATGACCTTCTAAGAGCCCCAAGACAGAGTTTCCTTGTATTCTTCCTATTCTCAAACTACCAATACCCAGTGATGAATATTAACTATTCTGGTATTTATGGAACAGTTAAAAGAAAAAAAACAGCACTACATGTACCAATTTCAAACTGATGGGGCTTTTAGATGCTAGAAGTGCATAAAAATGACCTCCTAAGTGCAGGTATATTGTTCAAATATGCTATTTACCCACAACCTATCAAGGGCTGTTGATTAATAATAGCAATTATGGAGCAAAAGAAAATACCCAAATAAGCCCTTAGGCAAGCAAGTTAGCATATTAGAATGTCACAAATAAACAAAAGCTGTCATTGACGTTTTATGATCAAATCATATACAGGGGCTGTTAGAGGACAAAATGAAACCAAATATGACCTTCTAAGAGCCCCAAGACAGAGTTTGCATGTATTCTGCCTGTCCTCAGACTGTCAATACCCAGTGATGATTATAAACTTCTGGTATTTATGGAACAGTTAAACGAAAAAAACAGCACTAAATGTAACAATCTCAAACAGATGGGGCTTTTAGATGCTATAAGTGCATAAAAATGACCTCCTAAGTGCAAGTATATTGTTCATATATGCTATTTACCCACAACCCATCAAGGCCTGTTGATTATTAATAGCAATTATGGAGCTACAGGAAATACCCAAATAAGCCATCAGGCAAGCAAGATAGCATATTAGATGGTCACAAATAAACAAAAGCTGTCATTGACTTTTTATGATCAAGTCCTATACAGGGGCTGTTAGAGGACAAAATGAGACAAAATATGACCTTCTAAGAGCCCTAAGACAGAGTTTGCTTGTATTCTGCCTGACCTCAGACAGTCAATACCCAGTGATGAATATAAACTTCAGGTATTTATGGAACAGTTAAAAGAAAAAAAAAACAGCACTAAATGTAACAATCTCAAACTGATGGGGCTTTTAGATGCTAGAAGTGCATAGAAATGACCTTCTAAGTGCAGGTATATTGTTCAAATATGCTATTTACCCACAACCCATCAAGGGCTGTTGATTAATAATAGCAATTATGGAGCAAAAGAAAATACCCAAATAAGCCCTAAGGGAAGCAAGATAGCATATTAGAAAGTCACAAATAAACAAACCTGTCATTGACGTTTTATGATCAAATCATATACAGGGGCTGTTAGAGGACAAACTGAGACCAAATATGACCTTCTAAGAGCCCCAAGACAGAGTTTGCTTGTATTCTGCCTATCCTCAAACTACCAATACCCAGTGATGAATATTAACTATTCTGATATTTATGGAACAGTTTAAAGACCAAACCAGCACTCAATCTAACAATCTCAAACTGATGGGGCTGGTAGATGCTATAAGTGCTAAAATGACCTCCTGAGTGAAGGTATATTGTTCATATATGCTATTTACCCGCAACCCATCAATGCCTTTTCCTGAATAATGATAATTATGGAGCAACAGAAAATACCCAAATAATCCCTTGGGTGACCAAGCTAACATATTAGAAAGTCACAAATAAACAAAAGCTGTCATTGATTTTTTATGATTAAGTCAAAAAACAGGGGCTGTTAGAGGACAAAATGAGACCAAATATGACCTTCTAAGAGCCCCAAGACAGAGTTTGCTTTTATTCTGCCTGACCTCAGACTGTCAATACCCAGTGATGAATATAAACTTCAGATACTTATGGAGCAGTTAAAAGAAAAAAACAGCACTAAATGTAACAATCTCAAACTGATGGGGCTTTTAGATGCTATAAGTGCATAAAAATGACTACCTAAGTGCAGGTATATTGTTCATATATCCTATTTACCCACAACCCATCAAGGCCTGGTTGATTTAATAATAGCAATTATGGAGCAACAGAAAATACCCAAATAAGCCGTCAGGCAAGCAAGATAGCATATTAGATGGTCACAAATAAACAAAAGCTGTCATTGACTTTTTATGATCAAATCATATACAGGGGCTGTTAGAGGACAAACTGAGACCAAATATGACCTTCTAAGAGCCCCAAGACAGAGTTTGCTTGTATTCTGCCTATCCTCAAACTACCAATACCCAGTGATGAATATTAACTATTCTGGTATTTCTGGAACAGTTAAAAGACCAAACCAGCACTCAATCTAACAATCCCAAACTGATGGGGCTGTTAGATGCTATAAGGGCTAAAAATAACCTCCTAAGAGAAGGTATATTGTTCATATATGCTATTTACCCACAACCCATCAAGGCCTGTTCCTTAATAATGACAATTATGGAGCAACAGAAAATACCCAAATAAGCCCTTGGCCGAGCAAGCTAACATATTAGAAAGTTACAAATAAACAAAAGCTGTCATTGATTTTTTATGATCAAGTCATATACAGGGGCTGTTAGAGGACAAAATGAAACCAAATATGACCTTCTAAGAGCCCCAAGACAGAGTTTGCTTGTATTCTGCCTGACCTCAGACTGTCAATACCCAGTGATGAATATAAACTTCAGGTATTTATGGAACAGTTAAAAGAAAAAAAAAACAGCATTAAATGTAACAATCTCAAACTGATGGGGCTTTTAGATGCTATAAGTGCATAAAAGTGACTGTCTAAGTGCAGGTATATTGTTCATATATGCTATTTACCCACAACCCATCAAGGCCTGGTTGATTTAATAATAGCAATTATGGAGCAACAGAAAATACCCAAATAAGCCGTCAGGCAAGCAAGATAGCATATTAGATGGTCACAAATAAACAAAAGCTGTCATTGACTTTTTATGATCTAATCATATACAGGGTCTGTTAGAGGACAAACTGAGACCAAATATGACCTTCTAAGAGCCCCAAGACAGAGTTTGCTTGTATTCTGCCTATCCTCAAACTACCAATACCCAGTGATGAATATTAACTATTCTGGTATTTATGGAACAGTTAAAAGACCAAACCAGCACTCAATCTAACAATCCCAAACTGATGGGGCTGTTAGATGCTATAAGTGCTAAAAATGACCTCCTAAGAGAAGGTATATTGTTCATATATGCTATTTACCCACACCCCGTCAAGGCCGGTTCCTTAATAATGACAATTATGGAGCAACAGAAAATACCCAAATAAGCCCTTGGGTGACCTAGCTAACATATTAGAAAGTCACAAATATACAAAAGCTGTCATTGATTTTTTATGATCAATACCCCGTATTTATGGAACAGTTAAAACAAAAAAAAACAGCACTAAATGGAACAATCTCAAACTTATGGGGCTTTTAGATGCTATAGGTGCATAAAAAATGACCTCCTAAGTGCAAGTATATTGTTCATATATGCTATTTACCCCGAACCCATCAAGGCCTGTTGATTAATAATAGCAATTATGGAGCAACAGGAAATACCCAAATAAGTCATCAGGCAAGCAAGATAGCATATTAGATGGTCACAAATAAACAAAAGCTGTCATTGACTTTTTATGATCAAATCATATACAGGGGCTGTTAGAGGACAAAATGAAACCAAATATGACCTTCTAAGAGCCCCAAGACAGAGTTTGCTTGTATTCTGCCTATCCTCAAACTACTAATACCCAGTGATGAATATTAACTATTCTGGTATTTATGGAACAGTTAAAAGACCAAACCAGCACTCAATCTAACAATCTCAAACTGATGTGGCTGTTAGATGCTATAAGTGCTAAAATGACCTCCTGAGTGAAGGTATATTGTTCATATATGCTATTTACCTGCAACCCATCAATGCCTGTTCCTGAATAATGACAATTATGGAGCAACAGAAAATACCCAAATAATCCCTTGGGCGACCAAGCTAACATATTAGAAAGTCACAAATAAACAAAACCTGTCATTGATTTTTTACGATGAAGTCAAAAAACAGGGGCTGTTAGAGGACAAAATGAGACCAAATATGACCTTCTAAGAGCCCCAAGACAGAGTTTGCTTGTATTCTGCCTGACCTCAGACTGTCAATACCCAGTGATGAATATAAACTTCTGTTGTTTATGGAACAGTTAAAAGAAAAAAAACAGCACTAAATGTAACAATCTCAAACTGATGGGCCTTTTAGATGCTATAAGTGCATAAAAATGACCTCTTAGGTGCAGGTATATTGTTCAAATATGCTATTTACCCACAACCCATCAAGGGCTGTTGATTAATAATACCAATTATGGAGCAAAACAAAATACCCAAATAAGCCCTTAGGCAAGCAAGATAGCATATTAGAAAGTCACAAATAAACAACAGCTGTCATTGATATTTTATGATCAAATCATATACAGGGGCTGTTAGAGGACAAACTGAGACCAAATATGACCTTCTAAGAGCCCCAAGACAGAGTTTGCTTGAATTCTGCCTATCCTCAAACTACCAATACCCAGTGATGAATATTAACTATTCTGGTATTTATGGAACAGTTAAAAGACCAAACCAGCACTCAATCTAACAATCCCAAACTGATGCGGCTGTTAGATGCTATAGGGGCTAAAAATGACCTCCTAAGAGAAGGTATATTGTTCATATATGCTATTTACCCACAACCCATCAAGGCCTGTTCCTTAATAATGACAATTATGGAGCAACAGAAAATACCCAAATAAGCCCTTGGCCGAGCAAGCTAACATATTAGAAAGTTACAAATAAACAAAAGCTGTCATTGATTTTTTATGATCAAGTCATATACAGGGGCTGTTAGAGGACAAAATGAAACCAAATATGTCCTTCTAAGAGCCTCCAGGGGGCCAGGGTGGCAGAGTGGTAACACTCTCGCCTCCCACCTCTGCGGCCGGGGTTCGATCCTCGTCATGGCCGTAAGTGGGAAAGCTGGTAGTTGCTTGCCGTTGGTCGGCAGTTTACAGTACAGAACCCTAGCGAACTATATGTACTGGTTTCCTCTGCCCTACCAACTACCCGTCGTGATATGACCTGTACAGTGTTGAAAGCAGTGATGAATATAAACTTCAGGTATTTATGGAACAGTTAAAAGAAAAAAAACGGCACTAAATGTAACAATCTCAAACTGATGGGGCTTTTAGATGCTATAAGTGCATAAAAATCACTGCCTAAGTGCAGGTATATTGTTCATATATTCTATTTACCCACAACCCATCAAGGCCTGGTTGAATTAATAATAATAATTATGGAGCAACAGAAAATACCCAAATAAGCCCTTAGGCAAGCAAGATAGCATATTAGATGGTCACAAAAAAACAAAAGCTGTCATTGACTTTTTATGATCAAATCATATACAGGGGCTGTTAGAGGACAAACTGAGACCAAATATGACCTTCTAAGAGCACCAAGACAGAGTTTGCTTGTATTCTGCCTATCCTCAAACTACCAATACCCAGTGATGAATATTAACTATTCTGGTATTTATGGAACAGTTAAAAGACCAAACCAGCACTCAATCTAACAATCCCAAACTGATGCGGCTGTTAGATGCTATAAGTGCTAAAAATGACCTCCTAAGAGAAGGCATATTGTTCATATATGCTATTTACCCACACCCCATCAAGCCCGGTTCCTTAATAATGACAATTATGGTGCAATAGAAAATACCCAAATAAGCCCTTGGGCGACCTAGCTAACATATTAGAAATTCACAAATAAACAAAAGCTGTCATTGATTTTTTATGATCAATACCCAATATTTATGGAACAGTTAAAACAAAACAAAACAGCACTAAATGGAACAATCTCAAACTTATGGTCCTTTTAGATGCTATAGGTGCATAAAAATGACCTCCTAAGTGCAAGTATATTGTTCATATATGCTATTTACCCACAACCCATCAAGGCCTGTTGATTATTAATAGCAATTATGGAGCAACAGGAAATACCCAAATAAGCCGTCAGGCAAGCAAGATAGCATATTAGATGGTCACAATTAAACAAAAGCTGTCATTGACTTTTTATGATCAAGTCATATACAGGGGCTGTTAGAGGACAAAATGAGACTAAATATGACCTTCTAAGAGCCCTGAGACAGAGTTTGCTTGTATTCTGCCTGACCTCAGACTATCAATACTCAGTGATGAATACAAACTTCAGGTATTTATGGAACAGTTAAAAGAAAAAAAACAGCACTAAATGTAACAATCTCAAACTGATGGGGCTTTTAGATGCTAGAAGTGCATAGAAATGACCTTCTAAGTGCAGGTATATTGTTCAAATATGCTATTTACCCACAACCCATCAAGGGCTGTTGATTAATAATAGCAATTATGGAGCAAAAGAAAATACCCAAATAAGCCCTTAGGGAAGCAAGATAGCATATTAGAAAGTCACAAATAAACAAACCTGTCATTGACGTTTTATGATCAAATCATATACAGGGGCTGTTAGAGGACAAACTGTGACCAAATATGACCTTCTAAGAGCCCCAAGACAGAGTTTGCTTGTATTCTGCCTATCCTCAAACTACCAACAAACAGTGATGAATATTAACTATTCTGGTATTTATGGAACAGTTTAAAGACCAAACCAGCACTCAATCTAACAATCTCAAACTGATGGGGCTGGTAGATGCTATAAGTGCTAAAATGACATCCTGAGTGAAGGTATATTGTTCATATATGCTATTTACCCGCAACCCATCAATGCCTGTTCCTGAATAATGATAATTATGGAGCAACAGAAAATACCCAAATAATCCGTTGGGTGACCAAGCTAACATATTAGAAAGTCACAAATAAACAAAAGCTGTCATTGATTTTTTATGATCAAGTCAAAAAACAGGGGCTGTTAGAGGACAAAATGAGACCAAATATGACCTTCTAAGAGCCCCAAGACAGAGTTTGCTTGTATTCTGCCTGACCTCAGACTGTCAATACCCAGTGATGAATATAAACTTCAGGTACTTATGGAGCAGTTAAAAGAAAAAAACAGCACTAAATGTAACAATCTCAAACTGATGGGGCTTTTAGATGCTATAAGTGCATAAAAATGACTGCCTAAGTGCAGGTATATTGTTCATATATGCTATTTACCCAGAACCCATCAAGGCCTGGTTGATTTAATAATAGCAATTATGGAGCAACAGAAAATACCCAAATAAGCCGTCAGGCAAGCAAGATAGCATATTAGATGGTCACAAATAAACAAAAGCTGTCATTGACTTTTTATGATCAAATTATATACAGGGGCTGTTAGAGGACAAACTGAGACCAAATATGACCTTCTAAGAGCCCCAAGACAGAGTTTGCTTGTATTCTGCCTATCCTCAAACTACCAATACCCAGTGATGAATATTAACTATTCTGGTATTTATGGAACATTTAAAAGACCAAACCAGCACTCAATCTAACAATCCCAAACGCATGGGGCTGTTAGATGCTACAAGGGCTAAAAATGACCTCCTAAGAGAAGGTATATTGTTCATATATGCTATTTACCCACAACCCATCAAGGTCTGTTCCTTAATAATGACAATTATGGAGAAACAGAAAATACCCAAATAAGCCCTTGGCCGAGCAAGCTAATATATTAGAAAGTTACAAATAAACAAAAGCTGTCATTGATTTTTTATGATCAAGTCATATACAGGGGCTGTTAGAGGACAAAATGAAACCAAATATGACCTTCTAAGAGCCCCAAGACAGAGTTTGCTTGTATTCTGCCTATCCTCAAACTACCAATACCCAGTGATGAATATTAACTATTCTGGTATTTATGGAACAGTTAAAAGACCAAACCAGCACTCAATCTAACAATCTCAAACTGATGTGGCTGTTAGATGCTATAAGTGCTAAAATGACCTCCTGAGTGAAGGTATATTGTTCATATATGCTATTTACCTGGAACCCATCAATGCCTGTTCCTGAATAATGACAATTATGGAGCAACAGAAAATACCCAAATAATCCCTTGGGCGACCAAGCTAACATATTAGAAAGTCACAAATAAACAAAACCTGTCATTGATTTTTTACGATGAAGTCAAAAAACAGGGGCTGTTAGAGGACAAAATGAGACCAAATATGACCTTCTAAGAGCCCCAAGACAGAGTTTGCTTGTATTCTGCCTATCCTCAAACTACCAATACCCAGTGATGAATATTAACTATTCTGGTATTTATGGAACAGTTAAAAGACCAAACCAGCACTCAATCTAACAATCCCAAACTGATGGGGCTGTTAGATGCTATAAGTGCTAAAAATGACCTCCTAAGAGAAGGTATATTGTTCATATATGCTATTTACCCACACCCCGTCAAGGCCGGTTCCTTAATAATGACAATTATGGAGCAACAGAAAATACCCAAATAAGCCCTCGGGTGACCTAGCTAACATATTAGAAAGTCACAAATATACAAAAGCTGTCATTGAGTTTTTATGATCAATACCCCGTATTTATGGAACAGTTAAAACAAAAAAAAACAGCACTAAATGGAACAATCTCAAACTTATGGGGCTTTTAGATGCTATAGGTGCATAAAAAATGACCTCCTAAGTGCAAGTATATTGTTCATATATGCTATTTACCCACAACCCATCAAGGCCTGTTGATTAATAATAGCAATTATGGAGCAACAGGAAATACCCAAATAAGTCGTCAGGCAAGCAAGATAGCATATTAGATGGTCACAAATAAACAAAAGCTGTCATTGACTTTTCATGATCAAATCATATACAGGGGCTGTTAGAGGATAAAATGAAACCAAATATGACCTTCTAAGAGCCCCAAGACAGAGTTTGCTTGTATTCTGCCTATCCTCAAACTACCAACACCCAGTGATGAATATTAACTATTCTGGTATTTATGGAACAGTTAAAAGACCAAACCAGCACTCAATCTAACAATCTCAAACTGATGTGGCTGTTAGATGCTATAAGTGCTAAAATGACCTCCTGAGTGAAGGTATATTGTTCATATATGCTATTTACCTGCAACCCATCAATGCCTGTTCCTGAATAATGACAATTATGGAGCAACAGAAAATACCCAAATAATCCCTTGGGCGACCAAGCTAACATATTAGAAAGTCACAAATAAACAAAACCTGTCATTGATTTTTTACGATGAAGTCAAAAAACAGGGGCTGTTAGAGGACAAAATGAGACCAAATATGACCTTCTAAGAGCCCCAAGACAGAGTTTGCTTGTATTCTGCCTGACCTCAGACTGTCAATACCCAGTGATGAATATAAACTTCTGTTGTTTATGGAACAGTTAAAAGAAAAAAAACAGCACTAAATGTAACAATCTCAAACTGATGGGGCTTTTAGATGCTATAAGTGCATAAAAATGACCTCTTAGGTGCAGGTATATTGTTCAAATATGCTATTTACCCACAACCCATCAAGGGCTGTTGATTAATAATACCAATTATGGAGCAAAACAAAATACCCAAATAAGCCCTTAGGCAAGCAAGATAGCATATTAGAAAGTCACAAATAAACAACAGCTGTCATTGATATTTTATGATCAAATCATATACAGGGGCTGTTAGAGGACAAACTGAGACCAAATATGACCTTCTAAGAGCCCCAAGACAGAGTTTGCTTGAATTCTGCCTATCCTCAAACTACCAATACCCAGTGATGAATATTAACTATTCTGGTATTTATGGAACAGTTAAAAGACCAAACCAGCACTCAATCTAACAATCCCAAACTGATGCGGCTGTTAGATGCTATAGGGGCTAAAAATGACCTCCTAAGAGAAGGTATATTGTTCATATATGCTATTTACCCACAACCCATCAAGGCCTGTTCCTTAATAATGACAATTATGGAGCAACAGAAAATACCCAAATAAGCCCTTGGCCGAGCAAGCTAACATATTAGAAAGTTGCAAATAAACAAAAGCTGTCATTGATTTTTTATGATCAAGTCATATACAGGGGCTGTTAGAGGACAAAATGAAACCAAATATGTCCTTCTAAGAGCCTCCAGGGGGCCAGGGTGGCAGAGTGGTAACACTCTCGCCTCCCACCTCTGCGGCCGGGGTTCGATCCTCGTCATGGCCGTAAGTGGGAAAGCTGGTAGTTGCTTGCCGTTGGTCGGCAGTTTACAGTACAGAACCCTAGCGAACTATATGTACTGGTTTCCTCTGCCCTACCAACTACCCGTCGTGATATGACCTGTACAGTGTTGAAAGCAGTGATGAATATAAACTTCAGGTATTTATGGAACAGTTAAAAGAAAAAAAACGGCACTAAATGTAACAATCTCAAACTGATGGGGCTTTTAGATGCTATAAGTGCATAAAAATCACTGCCTAAGTGCAGGTATATTGTTCATATATGCTATTTACCCACAACCCATCAAGGCCTGGTTGAATTAATAATAACAATTATGGAGCAACAGAAAATACCCAAATAAGCCCTTAGGCAAGCAAGATAGCATATTAGATGGTCACAAATAAACAAAAGCTGTCATTGACTTTTTATGATCAAATCATATACAGGGGCTGTTAGAGGACAAACTGAGACCAAATATGACCTTCTAAGAGCACCAAGACAGAGTTTGCTTGTATTCTGCCTATCCTCAAACTACCAATACCCAGTGATGAATATTAACTATTCTGGTATTTATGGAACAGTTAAAAGACCAAACCAGCACTCAATCTAACAATCCCAAACTGATGCGGCTGTTAGATGCTATAAGTGCTAAAAATGACCTCCTAAGAGAAGGTATATTGTTCATATATGCTATTTACCCACACCCCATCAAGCCCGGTTCCTTAATAATGACAATTATGGTGCAATAGAAAATACCCAAATAAGCCCTTGGGCGACCTAGCTAACATATTAGAAATTCACAAATAAACAAAAGCTGTCATTGATTTTTTATGATCAATACCCAATATTTATGGAACAGTTAAAACAAAACAAAACAGCACTAAATGGAACAATCTCAAACTTATGGTCCTTTTAGATGCTATAGGTGCATAAAAATGACCTCCTAAGTGCAAGTATATTGTTCATATATGCTATTTACCCACAACCCATCAAGGCCTGTTGATTATTAATAGCAATTATGGAGCAACAGGAAATACCCAAATAAGCCGTCAGGCAAGCAAGATAGCATATTAGATGGTCACAATTAAACAAAAGCTGTCATTGACTTTTTATGATCAAGTCATATACAGGGGCTGTTAGAGGACAAAATGAGACTAAATATGACCTTCTAAGAGCCCTGAGACAGAGTTTGCTTGTATTCTGCCTGACCTCAGACTATCAATACTCAGTGATGAATACAAACTTCAGGTATTTATGGAACAGTTAAAAGAAAAAAAACAGCACTAAATGTAACAATCTCAAACTGATGGGGCTTTTAGATGCTAGAAGTGCATAGAAATGACCTTCTAAGTGCAGGTATATTGTTCAAATATGCTATTTACCCACAACCCATCAAGGGCTGTTGATTAATAATAGCAATTATGGAGCAAAAGAAAATACCCAAATAAGCCCTTAGGGAAGCAAGATAGCATATTAGAAAGTCACAAATAAACAAACCTGTCATTGACGTTTTATGATCAAATCATATACAGGGGCTGTTAGAGGACAAACTGTGACCAAATATGACCTTCTAAGAGCCCCAAGACAGAGTTTGCTTGTATTCTGCCTATCCTCAAACTACCAACAAACAGTGATGAATATTAACTATTCTGGTATTTATGGAACAGTTTAAAGACCAAACCAGCACTCAATCTAACAATCTCAAACTGATGGGGCTGGTAGATGCTATAAGTGCTAAAATGACATCCTGAGTGAAGGTATATTGTTCATATATGCTATTTACCCGCAACCCATCAATGCCTGTTCCTGAATAATGATAATTATGGAGCAACAGAAAATACCCAAATAATCCGTTGGGTGACCAAGCTAACATATTAGAAAGTCACAAATAAACAAAAGCTGTCATTGATTTTTTATGATCAAGTCAAAAAACAGGGGCTGTTAGAGGACAAAATGAGACCAAATATGACCTTCTAAGAGCCCCAAGACAGAGTTTGCTTGTATTCTGCCTGACCTCAGACTGTCAATACCCAGTGATGAATATAAACTTTAGGTACTTATGGAGCAGTTAAAAGAAAAAAACAGCACTAAATGTAACAATCTCAAACTGATGGGGCTTTTAGATGCTATAAGTGCATAAAAATGACTGCCTAAGTGCAGGTATATTGTTCATATATGCTATTTACCCAGAACCCATCAAGGCCTGGTTGATTTAATAATAGCAATTATGGAGCAACAGAAAATACCCAAATAAGCCGTCAGGCAAGCAAGATAGCATATTAGATGGTCACAAATAAACAAAAGCTGTCATTGACTTTTTATGATCAAATCATATACAGGGGCTGTTAGAGGACAAACTGAGACCAAATATGACCTTCTAAGAGCCCCAAGACAGAGTTTGCTTGTATTCTGCCTATCCTCAAACTACCAATACCCAGTGATGAATATTAACTATTCTGGTATTTATGGAACATTTAAAAGACCAAACCAGCACTCAATCTAACAATCCCAAACGCATGGGGCTGTTAGATGCTACAAGGGCTAAAAATGACCTCCTAAGAGAAGGTATATTGTTCATATATGCTATTTACCCACAACCCATCAAGGTCTGTTCCTTAATAATGACAATTATGGAGCAACAGAAAATACCCAAATAAGCCCTTGGCCGAGCAAGCTAACATATTAGAAAGTTACAAATAAACAAAAGCTGTCATTGATTTTTTATGATCAAGTCATATACAGGGGCTGTTAGAGGACAAAATGAAACCAAATATGACCTTCTAAGAGCCCCAAGACAGAGTTTGCTTGTATTCTGCCTGACCTCAGACTGTCAATACCCAGTGATGAATATAAACTTCAGGTATTTATGGAACAGTTAAAAGAAAAAAAACAGCATTAAATGTAACAATCTCAAACTGATGGGGCTTTTAGATGCTATAAGTGCATAAAAGTGACTGTCTAAGTGCAGGTATATTGTTCATATATGCTATTTACCCACAACCCATCAAGGCCTGGTTGATTTAATAATAGCAATTATGGAGCAACAGAAAATACCCAAATAAGCCGTCAGGCAAGCAAGATAGCATATTAGATAGTCACAAATAAACAAAAGCTGTCATTGACTTTTTATGATCAAATCATATACAGGGGCTGTTAGAGGACAAACTGAGACCAAATATGACCTTCTAAGAGCACCAAGACAGAGTTTGCTTGTATTCTGCCTATCCTCAAACTACCAATACCCAGTGATGAATATTAACTATTCTGGTATTTATGGAACAGTTAAAAGACCAAACCAGCACTCAATCTAACAATCCCAAACTGATGCGGCTGTTAGATGCTATAAGTGCTAAAAATGACCTCCTAAGAGAAGGTATATTGTTCATATATGCTATTTACCCACACCCCATCAAGCCCGGTTCCTTAATAATGACAATTATGGTGCAATAGAAAATACCCAAATAAGCCCTTGGGCGACCTAGCTAACATATTAGAAATTCACAAATAAACAAAAGCTGTCATTGATTTTTTATGATCAATACCCAATATTTATGGAACAGTTAAAACAAAACAAAACAGCACTAAATGGAACAATCTCAAACTTATGGTCCTTTTAGATGCTATAGGTGCATAAAAATGACCTCCTAAGTGCAAGTATATTGTTCATATATGCTATTTACCCACAACCCATCAAGGCCTGTTGATTATTAATAGCAATTATGGAGCAACAGGAAATACCCAAATAAGCCGTCAGGCAAGCAAGATAGCATATTAGATGGTCACAATTAAACAAAAGCTGTCATTGACTTTTTATGATCAAGTCATATACAGGGGCTGTTAGAGGACAAAATGAGACTAAATATGACCTTCTAAGAGCCCTGAGACAGAGTTTGCTTGTATTCTGCCTGACCTCAGACTATCAATACTCAGTGATGAATACAAACTTCAGGTATTTATGGAACAGTTAAAAGAAAAAAAACAGCACTAAATGTAACAATCTCAAACTGATGGGGCTTTTAGATGCTAGAAGTGCATAGAAATGACCTTCTAAGTGCAGGTATATTGTTCAAATATGCTATTTACCCACAACCCATCAAGGGCTGTTGATTAATAATAGCAATTATGGAGCAAAAGAAAATACCCAAATAAGCCCTTAGGGAAGCAAGATAGCATATTAGAAAGTCACAAATAAACAAACCTGTCATTGACGTTTTATGATCAAATCATATACAGGGGCTGTTAGAGGACAAACTGTGACCAAATATGACCTTCTAAGAGCCCTAAGACAGAGTTTGCTTGTATTCTGCCTATCCTCAAACTACCAACAAACAGTGATGAATATTAACTATTCTGGTATTTATGGAACAGTTTAAAGACCAAACCAGCACTCAATCTAACAATCTCAAACTGATGGGGCTGGTAGATGCTATAAGTGCTAAAATGACATCCTGAGTGAAGGTATATTGTTCATATATGCTATTTACCCGCAACCCATCAATGCCTGTTCCTGAATAATGATAATTATGGAGCAACAGAAAATACCCAAATAATCCGTTGGGTGACCAAGCTAACATATTAGAAAGTCACAAATAAACAAAAGCTGTCATTGATTTTTTATGATCAAGTCAAAAAACAGGGGCTGTTAGAGGACAAAATGAGACCAAATATGACCTTCTAAGAGCCCCAAGACAGAGTTTGCTTGTATTCTGCCTGACCTCAGACTGTCAATACCCAGTGATGAATATAAACTTTAGGTACTTATGGAGCAGTTAAAAGAAAAAAACAGCACTAAATGTAACAATCTCAAACTGATGGGGCTTTTAGATGCTATAAGTGCATAAAAATGACTGCCTAAGTGCAGGTATATTGTTCATATATGCTATTTACCCAGAACCCATCAAGGCCTGGTTGATTTAATAATAGCAATTATGGAGCAACAGAAAATACCCAAATAAGCCGTCAGGCAAGCAAGATAGCATATTAGATGGTCACAAATAAACAAAAGCTGTCATTGACTTTTTATGATCAAATCATATACAGGGGCTGTTAGAGGACAAACTGAGACCAAATATGACCTTCTAAGAGCCCCAAGACAGAGTTTGCTTGTATTCTGCCTATCCTCAAACTACCAATACCCAGTGATGAATATTAACTATTCTGGTATTTATGGAACATTTAAAAGACCAAACCAGCACTCAATCTAACAATCCCAAACGCATGGGGCTGTTAGATGCTACAAGGGCTAAAAATGACCTCCTAAGAGAAGGTATATTGTTCATATATGCTATTTACCCACAACCCATCAAGGTCTGTTCCTTAATAATGACAATTATGGAGCAACAGAAAATACCCAAATAAGCCCTTGGCCGAGCAAGCTAACATATTAGAAAGTTACAAATAAACAAAAGCTGTCATTGATTTTTTATGATCAAGTCATATACAGGGGCTGTTAGAGGACAAAATGAAACCAAATATGACCTTCTAAGAGCCCCAAGACAGAGTTTGCTTGTATTCTGCCTGACCTCAGACTGTCAATACCCAGTGATGAATATAAACTTCAGGTATTTATGGAACAGTTAAAAGAAAAAAAACAGCATTAAATGTAACAATCTCAAACTGATGGGGCTTTTAGATGCTATAAGTGCATAAAAGTGACTGTCTAAGTGCAGGTATATTGTTCATATATGCTATTTACCCACAACCCATCAAGGCCTGGTTGATTTAATAATAGCAATTATGGAGCAACAGAAAATACCCAAATAAGCCGTCAGGCAAGCAAGATAGCATATTAGATAGTCACAAATAAACAAAAGCTGTCATTGACTTTTTATGATCAAATCATATACAGGGGCTGTTAGAGGACAAACTGAGACCAAATATGACCTTCTAAGAGCACCAAGACAGAGTTTGCTTGTATTCTGCCTATCCTCAAACTACCAATACCCAGTGATGAATATTAACTATTCTGGTATTTATGGAACAGTTAAAAGACCAAACCAGCACTCAATCTAACAATCCCAAACTGATGCGGCTGTTAGATGCTATAAGTGCTAAAAATGACCTCCTAAGAGAAGGTATATTGTTCATATATGCTATTTACCCACACCCCATCAAGCCCGGTTCCTTAATAATGACAATTATGGTGCAATAGAAAATACCCAAATAAGCCCTTGGGCGACCTAGCTAACATATTAGAAATTCACAAATAAACAAAAGCTGTCATTGATTTTTTATGATCAATACCCAATATTTATGGAACAGTTAAAACAAAACAAAACAGCACTAAATGGAACAATCTCAAACTTATGGTCCTTTTAGATGCTATAGGTGCATAAAAATGACCTCCTAAGTGCAAGTATATTGTTCATATATGCTATTTACCCACAACCCATCAAGGCCTGTTGATTATTAATAGCAATTATGGAGCAACAGGAAATACCCAAATAAGCCGTCAGGCAAGCAAGATAGCATATTAGATGGTCACAATTAAACAAAAGCTGTCATTGACTTTTTATGATCAAGTCATATACAGGGGCTGTTAGAGGACAAAATGAGACTAAATATGACCTTCTAAGAGCCCTGAGACAGAGTTTGCTTGTATTCTGCCTGACCTCAGACTATCAATACTCAGTGATGAATACAAACTTCAGGTATTTATGGAACAGTTAAAAGAAAAAAAACAGCACTAAATGTAACAATCTCAAACTGATGGGGCTTTTAGATGCTAGAAGTGCATAGAAATGACCTTCTAAGTGCAGGTATATTGTTCAAATATGCTATTTACCCACAACCCATCAAGGGCTGTTGATTAATAATAGCAATTATGGAGCAAAAGAAAATACCCAAATAAGCCCTTAGGCAAGCAAGATAGCATATTAGAAAGTCACAAATAAACAAACCTGTCATTGACGTTTTATGATCAAATCATATACAGGGGCTGTTAGAGGACAAACTGTGACCAAATATGACCTTCTAAGAGCCCCAAGACAGAGTTTGCTTGTATTCTGCCTATCCTCAAACTACCAACAAACAGTGATGAATATTAACTATTCTGGTATTTATGGAACAGTTTAAAGACCAAACCAGCACTCAATCTAACAATCTCAAACTGATGGGGCTGGTAGATGCTATAAGTGCTAAAATGACATCCTGAGTGAAGGTATATTGTTCATATATGCTATTTACCCGCAACCCATCAATGCCTGTTCCTGAATAATGATAATTATGGAGCAACAGAAAATACCCAAATAATCCGTTGGGTGACCAAGCTAACATATTAGAAAGTCACAAATAAACAAAAGCTGTCATTGATTTTTTATGATCAAGTCAAAAAACAGGGGCTGTTAGAGGACAAAATGAGACCAAATATGACCTTCTAAGAGCCCCAAGACAGAGTTTGCTTGTATTCTGCCTGACCTCAGACTGTCAATACCCAGTGATGAATATAAACTTCAGGTACTTATGGAGCAGTTAAAAGAAAAAAACAGCACTAAATGTAACAATCTCAAACTGATGGGGCTTTTAGATGCTATAAGTGCATAAAAATGACTGCCTAAGTGCAGGTATATTGTTCATATATGCTATTTACCCAGAACCCATCAAGGCCTGGTTGATTTAATAATAGCAATTATGGAGCAACAGAAAATACCCAAATAAGCCGTCAGGCAAGCAAGATAGCATATTAGATGGTCACAAATAAACAAAAGCTGTCATTGACTTTTTATGATCAAATCATATACAGGGGCTGTTAGAGGACAAACTGAGACCAAATATGACCTTCTAAGAGCCCCAAGACAGAGTTTGCTTGTATTCTGCCTATCCTCAAACTACCAATACCCAGTGATGAATATTAACTATTCTGGTATTTATGGAACATTTAAAAGACCAAACCAGCACTCAATCTAACAATCCCAAACGCATGGGGCTGTTAGATGCTACAAGGGCTAAAAATGACCTCCTAAGAGAAGGTATATTGTTCATATATGCTATTTACCCACAACCCATCAAGGTCTGTTCCTTAATAATGACAATTATGGAGCAACAGAAAATACCCAAATAAGCCCTTGGCCGAGCAAGCTAACATATTAGAAAGTTACAAATAAACAAAAGCTGTCATTGATTTTTTATGATCAAGTCATATACAGGGGCTGTTAGAGGACAAAATGAAACCAAATATGACCTTCTAAGAGCCCCAAGACAGAGTTTGCTTGTATTCTGCCTGACCTCAGACTGTCAATACCCAGTGATGAATATAAACTTCAGGTATTTATGGAACAGTTAAAAGAAAAAAAACAGCATTAAATGTAACAATCTCAAACTGATGGGGCTTTTAGATGCTATAAGTGCATAAAAGTGACTGTCTAAGTGCAGGTATATTGTTCATATATGCTATTTACCCACAACCCATCAAGGCCTGGTTGATTTAATAATAGCAATTATGGAGCAACAGAAAATACCCAAATAAGCCGTCAGGCAAGCAAGATAGCATATTAGATAGTCACAAATAAACAAAAGCTGTCATTGACTTTTTATGATCAAATCATATACAGGGGCTGTTAGAAGACAAACTGAGACCAAATATGACCTTCTAAGAGCCCCAAGACAGAGTTTGCTTGTATTCTGCCTATCCTCAAACTACCAATACCCAGTGATGAATATTAACTATTCTGGTATTTATGGAACAGTTAAAAGACCAAACCAGCACTCAATCTAACAATCCCAAACTGATGGGGCTGTTAGATGCTACAAGGGCTAAAAATGACCTCCTAAGAGAAGGTATATTGTTCATATATGCTATTTACCCACAACCCATCAAGGCCTGTTCCTTAATAATGACAATTATGGAGCAACACAAAATACCCAAATAAGCCCTTGGCCGAGCAAGCTAACATATTAGAAAGTTACAAATAAACAAAAGCTGTCATTGATTTTTTATGATCAAGTCATATACAGGGGCTGTTAGAGGATAAAATGAAACCAAATATGACCTTCTAAGAGCCCCAAGACAGAATTTGCTTGTATTCTGCCTGACCTCAGACTGTCAATACCCAGTGATGAATATAAACTTCAGGTATTTATGGAACAGTTAAAAGAACAAAAACAGCACTAAATGTAACAATCTCAAACTGATGGAGCTTTTAGATGCTATAAGTGCATAAAAATGACTGCCTAAGTGCAGGTATATTGTTCATATATGCTATTTACCCACAACCCATCAAGGCCTGGTTGATTTAATAATAGCAATTATGGAGCAACAGAAAATACCCAAATAAGCCATCAGGCAAGCAAGATAGCATATTAGATGGTCACAAATAAACAAAAGCTGTCATTGACTTTTTATGATCAAATCATATACAGGGGCTGTTAGAGGACAAACTGAGACCAAATATGACCTTCTAAGAGCCCAAAGACAGAGTTTGCTGGTATTCTGCCTATCCTCAAACTACCAATACCCAGTGATGAATATTAACTATTCTAGTATTTATGGAACAGTTAAAAGACCAAACCAGCACTCAATCTAACAATCTGAAATTGATGGGGCTGTTAGATGCTATAAGGGTTAAAATTGACCTCCTAAGAGAAGGTATATTGTCCATATATGCTATTTACCCATAACCCATCAACGCCTGTTCCTTAATAATGACAATTATGGAGCAACAGAAAATACCCAAATAAGCCCTTGGCCGAGCAAGGTAACATATTAGAAAGTTACAAATAAACAAAAGGTGTCATTGATTTTTTATGATCAAGTCATATACAGGGGCTGTTAGAGGACAAAATGAAACCAAATATGACCTTCTAAGAGCCCCAAGACAGAGTTTGCTTGTATTCTGCCTGACCTCAGACTGTCAATACCCAGTGATGAATATAAACTTCAGGTATTTATGGAACAGTTAAAAGAAAAAAAAACAGCACTAAATGTAACAATCTCAAACTGATGGGGCTTTCAGATGCTATAAGTGCATAAAAATGACTGCCTAAGTGCAGGTATATTGTTCATATATGCTATTTACACACAACCCATCAAGGCCTGGTTGATTTAATAATAGCAATTATGGAGTAACAGAAAATACCCAAATAAGCCGTCAGGCAAGCAAGATAGCATATTAGATGGTCACAAATAAACAAAAGCTGTCATTGACTTTTTAGGATCAAATCATATACCGGGGCTGTTACAGAACAAAGTGAGACCAAATATGACCTTCTAAGAGCCCCAAGACAGAGTTTGCTTGTATTCTGCCTATCCTCAAACTACCTATACCCAGTGATGAATATTAACTATTCTGGTATTTATGGAACAGTTAAAAGACCAAACCAGCACTCAATCTAACAATCTGAAATTGATGGGGCTGTTAGATGCTATAAGTGCTAAAAATGACCTCCTAAGAGAAGGTATATTGTTCATATATGCTATTTACCCACACCCCATCAAGCCCGGTTCCTTAATAATGACAATTATGGAGCAATAGAAAATACCCAAATAAGCCCTTGGGCAACCTAGCTAACATATTAGAAAGTCACAAATAAACAAAAGCTGTCATTGATTTTTTATGATCAATACCCAATATTTATGGAACAGTTAAAACAAAACAAAACAGCACTAAATGGAACAATCTCAAACTTATGGTCCTTTTAGATGGTATAGGTGCATAAAAATGACCTCCTAAGTGCAAGTATATTGTTCATATATGCTATTTACCCACAACCCATCAAGGCCTGTTGATTATTAATAGCAATTATGGAGCAACAGGAAATACCCAAATAAGCCGTCAGGCAAGCAAGATAGCATATTAGATGGTCACAATTAAACAAAAGCTGTCATTGACTTTTTATGATCAAGTCATATACAGGGGCTGTTAGAGGACAAAATGAGACTAAATATGACCTTCTAAGAGCCCTGAGACAGAGTTTGCTTGTATTCTGCCTGACCTCAGACTATCAATACTCAGTGATGAATACAAACTTCAGGTATTTATGGAACAGTTAAAAGAAAAAAAACAGCACTAAATGTAACAATCTCAAACTGATGGGGCTTTTAGATGCTAGAAGTGCATAGAAATGACCTTCTAAGTGCAGGTATATTGTTCAAATATGCTATTTACCCACAACCCATCAAGGGCTGTTGATTAATAATAGCAATTATGGAGCAAAACAAAATACCCGAATAAGCCCTTAGGCAAGCAAGATAGCATATTAGAAAGTCACAAATAAACAAGCCTGTCATTGACGTTTTATGATCAAATCATATACAGGGGCTGTTAGAGGACAAACTGTGACCAAATATGACCTTCTAAGAGCCCCAAGACAGAGTTTGCTTGTATTCTGCCTATCCTCAAACTACCAACAAACAGTGATGAATATTAACTATTCTGGTATTTATGGAACAGTTTAAAGACCAAACCAGCACTCAATCTAACAATCTCAAACTGATGGGGCTGGTAGATGCTATAAGTGCTAAAATGACATCCTGAGTGAAGGTATATTGTTCATATATGCTATTTACCCGCAACCCATCAATGCCTGTTCCTGAATAATGATAATTATGGAGCAACAGAAAATACCCAAATAATCCGTTGGGTGACCAAGCTAACATATTAGAAAGTCACAAATAAACAAAAGCTGTCATTGATTTTTTATGATCAAGTCAAAAAACAGGGGCTGTTAGAGGACAAAATGAGACCAAATATGACCTTCTAAGAGCCCCAAGACAGAGTTTGCTTGTATTCTGCCTGACCTCAGACTGTCAATACCCAGTGATGAATATAAACTTCAGGTACTTATGGAGCAGTTAAAAGAAAAAAACAGCACTAAATGTAACAATCTCAAACTGATGGGGCTTTTAGATGCTATAAGTGCATAAAAATGACTGCCTAAGTGCAGGTATATTGTTCATATATGCTATTTACCCAGAACCCATCAAGGCCTGGTTGATTTAATAATAGCAATTATGGAGCAACAGAAAATACCCAAATAAGCCGTCAGGCAAGCAAGATAGCATATTAGATGGTCACAAATAAACAAAAGCTGTCATTGACTTTTTATGATCAAATCATATACAGGGGCTGTTAGAGGACAAACTGAGACCAAATATGACCTTCTAAGAGCCCCAAGACAGAGTTTGCTTGTATTCTGCCTATCCTCAAACTACCAATACCCAGTGATGAATATTAACTATTCTGGTATTTATGGAACATTTAAAAGACCAAACCAGCACTCAATCTAACAATCCCAAACGCATGGGGCTGTTAGATGCTACAAGGGCTAAAAATGACCTCCTAAGAGAAGGTATATTGTTCATATATGCTATTTACCCACAACCCATCAAGGTCTGTTCCTTAATAATGACAATTATGGAGCAACAGAAAATACCCAAATAAGCCCTTGGCCGAGCAAGCTAACATATTAGAAAGTTACAAATAAACAAAAGCTGTCATTGATTTTTTATGATCAAGTCATATACAGGGGCTGTTAGAGGACAAAATGAAACCAAATATGACCTTCTAAGAGCCCCAAGACAGAGTTTGCTTGTATTCTGCCTGACCTCAGACTGTCAATACCCAGTGATGAATATAAACTTCAGGTATTTATGGAACAGTTAAAAGAAAAAAAACAGCATTAAATGTAACAATCTCAAACTGATGGGGCTTTTAGATGCTATAAGTGCATAAAAGTGACTGTCTAAGTGCAGGTATATTGTTCATATATGCTATTTACCCACAACCCATCAAGGCCTGGTTGATTTAATAATAGCAATTATGGAGCAACAGAAAATACCCAAATAAGCCGTCAGGCAAGCAAGATAGCATATTAGATAGTCACAAATAAACAAAAGCTGTCATTGACTTTTTATGATCAAATCATATACAGGGGCTGTTAGAAGACAAACTGAGACCAAATATGACCTTCTAAGAGCCCCAAGACAGAGTTTGCTTGTATTCTGCCTATCCTCAAACTACCAATACCCAGTGATGAATATTAACTATTCTGGTATTTATGGAACAGTTAAAAGACCAAACCAGCACTCAATCTAACAATCCCAAACTGATGGGGCTGTTAGATGCTACAAGGGCTAAAAATGACCTCCTAAGAGAAGGTATATTGTTCATATATGCTATTTACCCACAACCCATCAAGGCCTGTTCCTTAATAATGACAATTATGGAGCAACACAAAATACCCAAATAAGCCCTTGGCCGAGCAAGCTAACATATTAGAAAGTTACAAATAAACAAAAGCTGTCATTGATTTTTTATGATCAAGTCATATACAGGGGCTGTTAGAGGATAAAATGAAACCAAATATGACCTTCTAAGAGCCCCAAGACAGAATTTGCTTGTATTCTGCCTGACCTCAGACTGTCAATACCCAGTGATGAATATAAACTTCAGGTATTTATGGAACAGTTAAAAGAACAAAAACAGCACTAAATGTAACAATCTCAAACTGATGGAGCTTTTAGATGCTATAAGTGCATAAAAATGACTGCCTAAGTGCAGGTATATTGTTCATATATGCTATTTACCCACAACCCATCAAGGCCTGGTTGATTTAATAATAGCAATTATGGAGCAACAGAAAATACCCAAATAAGCCATCAGGCAAGCAAGATAGCATATTAGATGGTCACAAATAAACAAAAGCTGTCATTGACTTTTTATGATCAAATCATATACAGGGGCTGTTAGAGGACAAACTGAGACCAAATATGACCTTCTAAGAGCCCAAAGACAGAGTTTGCTGGTATTCTGCCTATCCTCAAACTACCAATACCCAGTGATGAATATTAACTATTCTAGTATTTATGGAACAGTTAAAAGACCAAACCAGCACTCAATCTAACAATCTGAAATTGATGGGGCTGTTAGATGCTATAAGGGTTAAAATTGACCTCCTAAGAGAAGGTATATTGTCCATATATGCTATTTACCCATAACCCATCAACGCCTGTTCCTTAATAATGACAATTATGGAGCAACAGAAAATACCCAAATAAGCCCTTGGCCGAGCAAGGTAACATATTAGAAAGTTACAAATAAACAAAAGGTGTCATTGATTTTTTATGATCAAGTCATATACAGGGGCTGTTAGAGGACAAAATGAAACCAAATATGACCTTCTAAGAGCCCCAAGACAGAGTTTGCTTGTATTCTGCCTGACCTCAGACTGTCAATACCCAGTGATGAATATAAACTTCAGGTATTTATGGAACAGTTAAAAGAAAAAAAAAACAGCACTAAATGTAACAATCTCAAACTGATGGGGCTTTTAGATGCTATAAGTGCATAAAAATGACTGCCTAAGTGCAGGTATATTGTTCATATATGCTATTTACACACAACCCATCAAGGCCTGGTTGATTTAATAATAGCAATTATGGAGTAACAGAAAATACCCAAATAAGCCGTCAGGCAAGCAAGATAGCATATTAGATGGTCACAAATAAACAAAAGCTGTCATTGACTTTTTATGATCAAATCATATACCGGGGCTGTTACAGAACAAAGTGAGACCAAATATGACCTTCTAAGAGCCCCAAGACAGAGTTTGCTTGTATTCTGCCTATCCTCAAACTACCTATACCCAGTGATGAATATTAACTATTCTGGTATTTATGGAACAGTTAAAAGACCAAACCAGCACTCAATCTAACAATCTGAAATTGATGGGGCTGTTAGATGCTATAAGTGCTAAAAATGACCTCCTAAGAGAAGGTATATTGTTCATATATGCTATTTACTCACACCCCATCAAGCCCGGTTCCTTAATAATGACAATTATGGAGCAATAGAAAATACCCAAATAAGCCCTTGGGCAACCTAGCTAACATATTAGAAAGTCACAAATAAACAAAAGCTGTCATTGATTTTTTATGATCAATACCCAATATTTATGGAACAGTTAAAACAAAACAAAACAGCACTAAATGGAACAATCTCAAACTTATGGTCCTTTTAGATGGTATAGGTGCATAAAAATGACCTCCTAAGTGCAAGTATATTGTTCATATATGCTATTTACCCACAACCCATGAAGGCCTGTTGATTATTAATAGCAATTATGGAGCAACAGGAAATACCCAAATAAGCCGTCAGGCAAGCAAGATAGCATATTAGATGGTCACAATTAAACAAAAGCTGTCATTGACTTTTTATGATCAAGTCATATACAGGGGCTGTTAGAGGACAAAATGAGACTAAATATGACCTTCTAAGAGCCCTGAGACAGAGTTTGCTTGTATTCTGCCTGACCTCAGACTATCAATACTCAATGATGAATACAAACTTCAGGTATTTATGGAACAGTTAAAAGAAAAAAACAGCACTAAATGTAACAATCTCAAACTGATGGGGCTTTTAGATGCTAGAAGTGCATAGAAATGACCTTCTAAGTGCAGGTATATTGTTCAAATATGCTATTTACCCACAACCCATCAAGGGCTGTTGATTAATAATAGCAATTATGGAGCAAAACAAAATACCCGAATAAGCCCTTAGGCAAGCAAGATAGCATATTAGAAAGTCACAAATAAACAAACCTGTCATTGACGTTTTATGATCAAATCATATACAGGGGCTGTTAGAGGACAAACTGTGACCAAATATGACCTTCTAAGAGCCCCAAGACAGAGTTTGCTTATATTCTGCCTATCCTCAAACTACCAACAAACAGTGATGAATATTAACTATTCTGGTATTTATGGAACAGTTTAAAGACCAAACCAGCACTCAATCTAACAATCTCAAACTGATGGGGCTGGTAGATGCTATAAGTGCTAAAATGACATCCTGAGTGAAGGTATATTGTTCATATATGCTATTTACCCGCAACCCATCAATGCCTGTTCCTGAATAATGATAATTATGGAGCAACAGAAAATACCCAAATAATCCGTTGGGTGACCAAGCTAACATATTAGAAAGTCACAAATAAACAAAAGCTGTCATTGATTTTTTATGATCAAGTCAAAAAACAGGGGCTGTTAGAGGACAAAATGAGACCAAATATGACCTTCTAAGAGCCCCAAGACAGAGTTTGCTTGTATTCTGCCTGACCTCAGACTGTCAATACCCAGTGATGAATATAAACTTCAGGTACTTATGGAGCAGTTAAAAGAAAAAAACAGCACTAAATGTAACAATCTCAAACTGATGGGGCTTTTAGATGCTATAAGTGCATAAAAATGACTGCCTAAGTGCAGGTATATTGTTCATATATGCTATTTACCCAGAACCCATCAAGGCCTGGTTGATTTAATAATAGCAATTATGGAGCAACAGAAAATACCCAAATAAGCCGTCAGGCAAGCAAGATAGCATATTAGATGGTCACAAATAAACAAAAGCTGTCATTGACTTTTTATGATCAAATCATATACAGGGGCTGTTAGAGGACAAACTGAGACCAAATATGACCTTCTAAGAGCCCCAAGACAGAGTTTGCTTGTATTCTGCCTATCCTCAAACTACCAATACCCAGTGATGAATATTAACTATTCTGGTATTTATGGAACATTTAAAAGACCAAACCAGCACTCAATCTAACAATCCCAAACGCATGGGGCTGTTAGATGCTACAAGGGCTAAAAATGACCTCCTAAGAGAAGGTATATTGTTCATATATGCTATTTACCCACAACCCATCAAGGTCTGTTCCTTAATAATGACAATTATGGAGCAACAGAAAATACCCAAATAAGCCCTTGGCCGAGCAAGCTAACATATTAGAAAGTTACAAATAAACAAAAGCTGTCATTGATTTTTTATGATCAAGTCATATACAGGGGCTGTTAGAGGACAAAATGAAACCAAATATGACCTTCTAAGAGCCCCAAGACAGAGTTTGCTTGTATTCTGCCTGACCTCAGACTGTCAATACCCAGTGATGAATATAAACTTCAGGTATTTATGGAACAGTTAAAAGAAAAAAAACAGCATTAAATGTAACAATCTCAAACTGATGGGGCTTTTAGATGCTATAAGTGCATAAAAGTGACTGTCTAAGTGCAGGTATATTGTTCATATATGCTATTTACCCACAACCCATCAAGGCCTGGTTGATTTAATAATAGCAATTATGGAGCAACAGAAAATACCCAAATAACCCGTCAGGCAAGCAAGATAGCATATTAGATAGTCACAAATAAACAAAAGCTGTCATTGACTTTTTATGATCAAATCATATACAGGGGCTGTTAGAAGACAAACTGAGACCAAATATGACCTTCTAAGAGCCCCAAGACAGAGTTTGCTTGTATTCTGCCTATCCTCAAACTATCAATACCCAGTGATGAATATTAACTATTCTGGTATTTATGGAACAGTTAAAAGACCAAACCAGCACTCAATCTAACAATCCCAAACTGATGGGGCTGTTAGATGCTACAAGGGCTAAAAATGACCTCCTAAGAGAAGGTATATTGTTCATATATGCTATTTACCCACAACCCATCAAGGCCTGTTCCTTAATAATGACAATTATGGAGCAACACAAAATACCCAAATAAGCCCTTGGCCGAGCAAGCTAACATATTAGAAAGTTACAAATAAACAAAAGCTGTCATTGATTTTTTATGATCAAGTCATATACAGGGGCTGTTAGAGGATAAAATGAAACCAAATATGACCTTCTAAGAGCCCCAAGACAGAATTTGCTTGTATTCTGCCTGACCTCAGACTGTCAATACCCAGTGATGAATATAAACTTCAGGTATTTATGGAACAGTTAAAAGAACAAAAACAGCACTAAATGTAACAATCTGAAACTGATGGAGCTTTTAGATGCTATAAGTGCATAAAAATAACTGCCTAAGTGCAGGTATATTGTTCATATATGCTATTTACCCACAACCCATCAAGGCCTGGTTGATTTAATAATAGCAATTATGGAGCAACAGAAAATACCCAAATAAGCCATCAGGCAAGCAATATAGCATATTAGATGGTCACAAATAAACAAAAGCTGTCATTGACTTTTTATGATCAAATCATATACAGGGGCTGTTAGAGGACAAACTGAGACCAAATATGACCTTCTAAGAGCCCAAAGACAGAGTTTGCTTGTATTCTGCCTATCCTCAAACTACCAATACCCAGTGATGAATATTAACTATTCTAGTATTTATGGAACAGTTAAAAGACCAACCAGCACTCAATCTAACAATCTGAAATTGATGGGGCTGTTAGATGCTATAAGGGTTAAAATTGACCTCCTAAGAGAAGGTATATTGTCCATATATGCTATTTACCCATAACCCATCAACGCCTGTTCCTTAATAATGACAATTATGGAGCAACAGAAAATACCCAAATAAGCCCTTGGCCGAGCAAGCTAACATATTAGAAAGTTACAAATAAACAAAAGGTGTCATTGATTTTTTATGATCAAGTCATATACAGGGGCTGTTAGAGGACAAAATGAAACCAAATATGACCTTCTAAGAGCCCCAAGACAGAGTTTGCTTGTATTCTGCCTGACCTCAGACTGTCAATACCCAGTGATGAATATAAACTTCAGGTATTTATGGAACAGTTAAAAGTAAAAAAAAACAGCACTAAATGTAACAATCTCAAACTGATGGGGCTTTTAGATGCTATAAGTGCATAAAAATGACTGCCTAAGTGCAGGTATATTGTTCATATATGCTATTTACACACAACCCATCAAGGCCTGGTTGATTTAATAATGGCAATTATGGAGTAACAGAAAATACCCAAATAAGCCGTCAGGCAAGCAAGATAGCATATTAGATGGTCACAAATAAACAAAAGCTGTCATTGACTTTTATGATCAAATCATATACCGGGGCTGTTACAGAACAAACTGAGACCAAATATGACCTTCTAAGAGCCCCAAGACAGAGTTTGTTTGTATTCTGCCTATCCTCAAACTACCTATACCCAGTGATGAATATTAACTATTCTGGTATTTATGGAACAGTTAAAAGACCAATCCAGCACTCAATCTAACAATCTGAAATTGATGGAGCTGTTAGATGCTATAAGTGCTAAAAATGACCTCCTAAGAGAAGGTATATTGTTCATATATGCTATTTACCCACACCCCATCAAGCCCGGTTCCTTAATAATGACAATTATGGAGCAATAGAAAATACCCAAATAAGCCCTTGGGCAACCTAGCTAACATATTAGAAAGTCACAAATAAACAAAAGCTGTCATTGATTTTTTATGATCAATACTCAATATTTATGGAACAGTTAAAACAAAACAAAACAGCACTAAATGGAACAATCTCAAACTTATGGTCCTTTTAGATGCTATAGGTGCATAAAAATGACCTCCTAAGTGCAAGTATATTGTTCATATATGCTCTTTACCCACAACCCATGAAGGCCTGTTGATTATTAATAGCAATTATGGAGCAACAGGAAATACCCAAATAAGCCGTCAGGCAAGCAAGATAGCATATTAGATGGTCACAATTAAACAAAAGCTGTCATTGACTTTTTATGATCAAGTCATATACAGGGGCTGTTAGAGGACAAAATGAGACTAAATATGACCTTCTAAGAGCCCTGAGACAGAGTTTGCTTGTATTCTGCCTGACCTTAGACTATCAATACTCAGTGATGAATACAAACTTCAGGTATTTATGGAACAGTTAAAAGAAAAAAAACAGCACTAAATGTAACAATCTCAAACTGATGGGGCTTTTAGATGCTAGAAGTGCATAGAAATGACCTTCTAAGTGCAGGTATATTGTTCAAATATGCTATTTACCTACAACCCATCAAGGGCTGTTGATTAATAATAGCAATTATGGAGCAAAAGAAAATACCCAAATAAGCCCTTAGGCAAGCAAGATAGCATATCAGAAAGTCACAAATAAACAAACCTGTCATTGACGTTTTATGATCAAATCATATACAGGGGCTGTTAGAGGACAAACTGTGACCAAATATGACCTTCTAAGAGCCCCAAGACAGAATTTGCTTGTATTCTGCCTATCCTCAAACTACCAACAAACAGTGATGAATATTAACTATTCTGGTATTTATGGAACAGTTTAAAGACCAAACCAGCACTCAATCTAACAATCTCAAACTGATGGGGCTGGTAGATGCTATAAGTGCTAAAATGACATCCTGAGTGAAGGTATATTGTTCATATATGCTATTTACCCGCAACCCATCAATGCCTGTTCCTGAATAATGATAATTATGGAGCAACAGAAAATACCCAAATAATCCCTTGGGTGACCAAGCTAACATATTAGAAAGTCACAAATAAACAAAAGCTGTCATTGATTTTTTATGATCAAGTCAAAAAACAGGGGCTGTTAGAGGACAAAATGAGACCAAATATGACCTTCTAAGAGCCCCAAGACAGAGTTTGCTTGTATTCTGCCTGACCTCAGACTGTCAATACCCAGTGATGAATATAAACTTCAGGTACTTATGGAGCAGTTAAAAGAAAAAAACAGCACTAAATGTAACAATCTCAAACTGATGGGGCTGTTAGATGCTATAAGTGCATAAAAATGACTGCCTAAGTGCAGGTATATTGTTCATATATGCTATTTACCCAGAACCCATCAAGGCCTGGTTGATTTAATAATAGCAATTATGGAGCAACAGAAAATACCCAAATAAGCCGTCAGGCAAGCAAGATAGCATATTAGATAGTCACAAATAAACAAAAGCTGTCATTGACTTTTTATGATCAAATCATATACAGGGGCTGTTAGAGGACAAACTGAGACAAAATATGACCTTCTAAGAGCCCCAAGACAGAGTTTGCTTGTATTCTGCATATCCTCAAACTACCAATACCCAGTGATGAATATTAACTATTCTGGTATTTATGGAACATTTAAAAGACCAAACCAGCACTCAATCTAACAATCCCAAACTCATGGGGCTGTTAGATGCTACAAGGGCTAAAAATGACCTCCTAAGAGAAGGTATATTGTTCATATATGCTATTTACCCACAACCCATCAAGGTCTGTTCCTTAATAATGACAATTATGGAGCAACAGAAAATACCCAAATAAGCCCTTGGCCGAGCCAGCTAACATATTAGAAAGTTACAAATAAACAAAAGCTGTCATTGATTTTTTATGATCAAGTCATATACAGGGGCTGTTAGAGGACAAAATGAAACCAAATATGACCTTCTAAGAGCCCCAAGACAGAGTTTGCTTGTATTCTGCCTGACCTCAGACTGTCAATACCCAGTGATGAATATAAACTTCAGGTATTTATGGAACAGTTAAAAGAAAAAAAAACAGCATTAAATGTAACAATCTCAAACTGATGGGGCTTTTAGATGCTATAAGTGCATAAAAGTGACTGTCTAAGTGCAGGTATATTGTTCATATATGCTATTTACCCACAACCCATCAAGGCCTGGTTGATTTAATAATAGCAATTATGGAGCAACAGAAAATACCCAAATAAGCCGTCAGGCAAGCAAGATAGCATATTAGATGGTCACAAATAAACAAAAGCTGTCATTGACTTTTTATGATCAAATCATATACCGGGGCTGTTAGAGAACAAACTGAGACCAAATATGACCTTCTAAGAGCCCCAAGACAGAGTTTGCTTGTATTCTGCCTATCCTCAAACTACCTATACCCAGTGATGAATATTAACTATTCTGGTATTTATGGAACATTTAAAAGACCAAACCAGCACTCAATCTAACAATCTGAAATTGATGGGGCTGTTAGATGCTACAAGGGCTAAAAATGACCTCCTAAGAGAAGGTATATTGTTCATATATGCTATTTACCCACAACCCATCAAGGTCTGTTCCTTAATAATGACAATTATGGAGCAACAGAAAATACCCAAATAAGCCCTTGGCCGAGCAAGCTAACATATTAGAAAGTTACAAATAAACAAAAGCTGTCATTGATTTTTTATGATCAAGTCATATACAGGGGCTGTTAGAGGACAAAATGAAACCAAATATGACCTTCTAAGAGCCCCAAGACAGAGTTTGCTTGTATTCTGCCTGACCTCAGACTGTCAATACCCAGTGATGAATATAAACTTCAGGTATTTATGGAACAGTTAAAAGAAAAAAAAACAGCATTAAATGTAACAATCTCAAACTGATGGGGCTTTTAGATGCTATAAGTGCATAAAAGTGACTGTCTAAGTGCAGGTATATTGTTCATATATGCTATTTACCCACAACCCATCAAGGCCTGGTTGATTTAATAATAGCAATTATGGAGCAACAGAAAATACCCAAATAAGCCGTCAGGCAAGCAAGATAGCATATTAGATGGTCAAAAATAAACAAAAGCTGTCATTGACTTTTTATGATCAAATCATATACCGGGGCTGTTAGAGAACAAACTGAGACCAAATATGACCTTCTAAGAGCCCCAAGACAGAGTTTGCTTGTATTCTGCCTATCCTCAAACTACCTATACCCAGTGATGAATATTAACTATTCTGGTATTTATGGAACAGTTAAAGGACCAAACCAGCACTCAATCTAACAATCTGAAATTGATGGGGCTGTTAGATGCTATAAGTGCTAAAAATGACCTCCTAAGAGAAGGTATATTGTTCATATATGCTATTTACCCACACCCCATCAAGCCCGGTTCCTTAATAATGACAATTATGGAGCAATAGAAAATACCCAAATAAGCCCTTGGGCGACCTAGCTAACATATTAGAAAGTCACAAATAAACAAAAGCTGTCATTGATTTTTTATGATCAATACCCAATATTTATGGAACAGTTAAAACAAAACAAAACAGCACTAAATGGAACAATCTCAAACTTATGGTCCTTTTAGATGCTATAGGTGCATAAAAATGACCTCCTAAGTGCAAGTATATTGTTCATATATGCTATTTACCCACAACCCATCAAGGCCTGTTGATTATTAATAGCAATTATGGAGCAACAGGAAATACCCAAATAAGCCGTCAGGCAAGCAAGATAGCATATTAGATGGTCACAATTAAACAAAAGCTGTCATTGACTTTTTATGATCAAGTCATATACAGGGGCTGTTAGAGGACAAAATGAGACTAAATATGACCTTCTAAGAGCCCTGAGACAGAGTTTGCTTGTATTCTGCCTGACCTCAGACTATCAATACTCAGTGATGAATACAAACTTCAGGTATTTATGGAACAGTTAAAAGAAAAAAAACAGCACTAAATGTAACAATCTCAAACTGATGGGGCTTTTAGATGCTAGAAGTGCATAGAAATGACCTTCTAAGTGCAGGTATATTGTTCAAATATGCTATTTACCCACAACCCATCAAGGGCTGTTGATTAATAATAGCAATTATGGAGCAAAAGAAAATACCCAAATAAGCCCTTAGGCAAGCAAGATAGCATATCAGAAAGTCACAAATAAACAAACCTGTCATTGACGTTTTATGATCAAATCATATACAGGGGCTGTTAGAGGACAAACTGTGACCAAATATGACCTTCTAAGAGCCCCAAGACAGAGTTTGCTTGTATTCTGCCTATCCTCAAACTACCAACAAACAGTGATGAATATTAACTATTCTGGTATTTATGGAACAGTTTAAAGACCAAACCAGCACTCAATCTAACAATCTCAAACTGATGGGGCTGGTAGATGCTATAAGTGCTAAAATGACATCCTGAGTGAAGGTATATTGTTCATATATGCTATTTACCCGCAACCCATCAATGCCTGTTCCTGAATAATGATAATTATGGAGCAACAGAAAATACCCAAATAATCCCTTGGGTGACCAAGCTAACATATTAGAAAGTCACAAATAAACAAAAGCTGTCATTGATTTTTTATGATCAAGTCAAAAAGCAGGGGCTGTTAGAGGCCAAAATGAGACCAAATATGACCTTCTAAGAGCCCCAAGACAGAGTTTGCTTGTATTCTGCCTGACCTCAGACTGTCAATACCCAGTGATGAATATAAACTTCAGGTACTTATGGAGCAGTTAAAAGAAAAAAACAGCACTAAATGTAACAATCTCAAACTGATGGGGCTTTTAGATGATATAAGTGCATAAAAATGACTGCCTAAGTGCAGGTATATTGTTCATATATGCTATTTACCCAGAACCCATCAAGGCCTGGTTGATTTAATAATAGCAATTATGGAGCAACAGAAAATACCCAAATAAGCCGTCAGGCAAGCAAGATAGCATATTAGATAGTCACAAATAAACAAAAGCTGTCATTGACTTTTTATGATCAAATCATATACAGGGGCTGTTAGAAGACAAACTGAGACCAAATATGACCTTCTAAGAGCCCCAAGACAGAGTTTGCTTGTATTCTGCCTATCCTCAAACTACCAATACCCAGTGATGAATATTAACTATTCTGGTATTTATGGAACAGTTAAAAGACCAAACCAGCACTCAATCTAACAATCCCAAACTGATGGGGCTGTTAGATGCTACAAGGGCTAAAAATGACCTCCTAAGAGAAGGTATAGTGTTCATATATGCTATTTACCCACAACCCATCAAGGCCTGTTCCTTAATAATGACAATTATGGAGCAACACAAAATACCCAAATAAGCCCTTGACCGAGCAAGCTAACATATTAGAAAGTTACAAATAAACAAAAGCTGTCATTGATTTTTTATGATCAAGTCATATACAGGGGCTGTTAGAGGACAAAATGAAACCAAATATGACCTTCTAAGAGCCCCAAGACAGAATTTGCTTGTATTCTGCCTGACCTCAGACTGTCAATACCCAGTGATGAATATAAACTTCAGGTATTTATGGAACAGTTAAAAGAACAAAAACAGCACTAAATGTAACAATCTCAAACTGATGGAGCTTTTAGATGCTATAAGTGCATAAAAATGACTGCCTAAGTGCAGGTATATTGTTCATATATGCTATTTACCCACAACCCATCAAGGCCTGGTTGATTTAATAATAGCAATTATGGAGCAACAGAAAATACCCAAATAAGCCATCAGGCAAGCAAGATAGCATATTAGATGGTCACAAATAAACAAAAGCTGTCATTGACTTTTTATGATCAAATCATATACAGGGGCTGTTAGAGGACAAACTGAGACCAAATATGACCTTCTAAGAGCCCAAAGACAGAGTTTGCTGGTATTCTGCCTATCCTCAAACTACCAATACCCAGTGATGAATATTAACTATTCTAGTATTTATGGAACAGTTAAAAGACCAAACCAGCACTCAATCTAACAATCTGAAATTGATGGGGCTGTTAGATGCTATAAGGGTTAAAATTGACCTCCTAAGAGAAGGTATATTGTCCATATATGCTATTTACCCATAACCAATCAACGCCTGTTCCTTAATAATGACAATTATGGAGCAACAGAAAATACCCAAATAAGCCCTTGGCCGAGCAAGCTAACATATTAGAAAGTTACAAATAAACAAAAGGTGTCATTGATTTTTTATGATCAAGTCATATACAGGGGCTGTTAGAGGACAAAATGAAACAAAATATGACCTTCTAAGAGCCCCAAGACAGAGTTTGCTTGTATTCTGCCTGACCTCAGACTGTCAATACCCAGTGATGAATATAAACTTCAGGTATTTATGGAACAGTTAAAAGTAAAAAAAACAGCACTAAATGTAACAATCTCAAACTGATGGGGCTTTTAGATGCTATAAGTGCATAAAAATGACTGCCTAAGTGCAGGTATATTGTTCATATATGCTATTTACACACAACCCATCAAGGCCTGGTTGATTTAATAATAGCAATTATGGAGCAACAGGAAATACCCAAATAAGTCGTCAGGCAAGCAAGATAGCATATTAGATGGTCACAAATAAACAAAAGCTGTCATTGACTTTTTATGATCAAATCATATACAGGGGCTGTTAGAGGACAAAATGAAACCAAATATGACCTTCTAAGAGCCCCAAGACAGAGTTTGCTTGTATTCTGCCTATCCTCAAACTGTCAATACCCAGTGATGAATATAAACTTCAGGTACTTATGGAGCAGTTAAAAGAAAAAAACAGCACTAAATGTAACAATCTCAAACTGATGGGGCTTTTAGATGCTATAAGTGCATAAAAATGACTGCCTAAGTGCAGGTATATTGTTCATATATGCTATTTACCCACAACCCATCAAGGCCTGGTTGATTTAATAATAGCAATTATGGAGCAACAGAAAATACCCAAATAAGCCGTCAGGCAAGCAAGATAGCATATTAGATGGTCACAAATAAACAAAAGCTGTCATTGACTTTTTATGATCAAATCATATACAGGGGCTGTTAGAGGACAAACTGAGACAAAATATGACCTTCTAAGAGCCCCAAGACAGAGTTTGCTTGTATTCTGCCTATCCTCAAACTACCAATACCCAGTGATGAATATTAACTATTCTGGTATTTATGGAACATTTAAAAGACCAAACCAGCACTCAATCTAACATTCCCAAACTCATGGGGCTGTTAGATGCTACAAGGGCTAAAAATGACCTCCTAAGAGAAGGTATATTGTTCATATATGCTATTTACCCAGAACCCATCAAGGTCTGTTCCTTAATAATGACAATTATGGAGCAACAGAAAATACCCAAATAAGCCCTTGGCCGAGCAAGCTAACATATTAGAAAGTCACAAATAAACAAAAGCTGTCATTGATTTTTTATGATCAAGCCATATACAGGGGCTGTTAGAGGACAAAATGAAACCAAATATGACCTTCTAAGAGCCCCAAGACAGAGTCTGCTTTTATTCTGCCTGACCTCAGACTGTCAATACCCAGTGATGAATATAAACTTCAGGTATTTATGGAACAGTTAAAAGAAAAAAAGAGCACTAAATGTAACAATCTCAAACTGATGGGGCTTTTAGATGCTATAAGTGCATAAAAATGACCTCTTAAGTGCAGGTATATTGTTCATATATGCTATTTACCCACAACCCATCAAGGCCTGTTGATTAATAATAGAAATTATGGAGCAAAACAAAATACCCAAATAAGCCCTTAGGCAAGCAAGATAGCATATTAGATGGTCACAAATAAACAAAAGCTGTCATTGACTTTTTATGATCAAATCACATAAAGGGGCTGTTAGAGGACAAACTGAGACCAAATATGACCTTCTAAGAGCCCCAAGACAGAGTTTGCTTGTATTCTGCCTATCCTCAAACTGTCAATACCCAGTGATGAATATAAACTTCAGGTATTTATGGAACAGTTAAGAAAAAACAACAGCACTAAATGTAACAATCTCAAACTGATGGGGCTTTTAGATGCTATAGGTGTATAAAACATGACCTCCTAAGTGCAAGTATATTGTTCATATATTCTATTTACCCACAACCCATCAAGGCCTGTTGATTAATAATAGCAATTATGGAGCAACAGGAAATACCCAAATAAGTCATCAGGCAAGCAAGATAGCATATTAGATGGTCACAAATAAACAAAAGCTGTCATTGACTTTTTATGATCAAATCATATACAGCAGCTGTTAGAGGACAAACTGAGACCAAATATGACCTTCTAAGAGCCCCAAGACAGAGTTTGCTTGTATTCTGCCTATCCTCAAACTACCAACACCCAGTGATGAATATTAACTATTCTGGTATTTATGTAACAGTTAAAAGACCAAACCAGCACTCAATCTAACAATCTCAAATTGATGTGGCTGTTAGATGCTATAAGTGCTAAAATGACCTCCTGAGTGAAGGTATATTGTTCATATATGCTATTTACCTGCAACCCATCAATGTCTGTTCCTGAATAATGACAATTATGGAGCAACAGAAAATACCCAAATAATCCCTTGGGCGACCAAGCTAACATATTAGAAAGTCACAAATAAACAAAACCTGTCATTGATTTTTTACGATGAAGTCAAAAAGCAGGGGCTGTTAGAGGACAAAATCAGACCAAATATCACCTTCTAAGAGCCCCAAGACAGAGTTTGCTTTTATTCTGCCTGACCTCAGACTGTCAATACCCAGTGATGAAAATAAACTTCTGTTGTTTATGGAACAGTTAAAAGACAAAAAACAGCACTAAATGTAACAATCTCAAACTGATGGGGCTTTTAGATGGTATAAGTGCATAAAAATGACCTGTTAAGTGCAGGTATATTGTTCAAATTTGCTATTTACCCACAACCCATCAAGGGCTGTTGATTAATAATAGCAATTATGGAGCAAAACAAAATACCCAAATAAGCCCTTAGGCAAGCAAGATAGCATATTAGAAAGTCACAAATAAACAACAGCTGTCATTGATGTTTTATGATCAAATCATATACAGGGGCTGTTAGAGGACAAACTGAGACCAAATATGACCTTCTAAGAGCCCCAAGACAGAGTTTGCTTGTATTCTGCCTATCCTCAAACTACCAATACCGAGTGATGAATATTAACTATTCTGGTATTTATGGAACAGTTAAAAGACCAAACCAGCACTCAATCTAACAATCTCAAACTGATGAGACTGTTAGATGCTATAAGGGCTAAAAATGACCTCCCAAGAGAAGGTATATTGTTCATATATGCTATTTACCCACAACCCATCAAGGCCTGTTCCTTAATAATGACCATTATGGAGCAACAGAAAATACCCAAATAAGCCCTTGGCTGAGCAAGCTAACATATTAGAAAGTTACAAATAAACAAAAGCTGTCATTGATTTTTTATGATCAAGTCATATACAGGGGCTGTTAGAGGTCAAAATGAGACCAAATATGACCTTCTAAGAGCCCTAAGACAGAGTTTGCTTGTATTCTGCCTGACTTCAGACTGTCAATACCCAGTGATGAATATAAACTTCAGGTATTTATGGAACAGTTAAAAGAAAAAAAACAGCACTAAATGTAACAATCTCAAACTGATGATGCTTTTAGATGCTATAAGTGCATAAAAATGACTGCCTAAGTGCAGGTATATTGTTCATATATGCTATTTACCCACAACCCACCAAGGCCTGGTTGATTTAATAATAGCAATTATGGAGCAACAGAAAATACCCAAATAAGCCGTCAGGCAAGCAAGATAGCATATTAGATGGTCACAAATAAACAAAAGCTGTCATTGAATTTTTATGATCAAATCATATACAGGGGCTGTTAGAGGACAAACTGAGATCAAATATGACCTTCTAAGAGCCCCAAGACAGAGTTTGCTTCTATTCTGCCTATCCTCAAACTACCAATACCCAGTGATGAATATTAACTATTCTGGTATTTATGGAACAGTTAAAAGACCAAACCAGCACTCAATCTAACAATCCCAAACTGATGGGGCTGTTAGATGCTATAAGGGCTAAAAATGACCTCCTAAGAGAAGGTATATTGTTCATATATGCTATTTACCCACAACCCATCAAGGCCCGTTCCTTAATAATGACAATTATGGAGTAACAGAAAATACCCAAATAAGCCCTTGGCCGAGCAAGCTAACATATTAGAAAGTTACAAATAAACAAAAGCTGTCATTGATTTTTTATGATCAAGTCATATACAGGGGCTGTTATAGAGGACAAAATGAAACCAAATATGACCTTCTAAGAGCCCCAAGACCGAGTTTGCTTGTATTCTGCCTGACCTCAGACTGTCAATACCCAGTGATGAATATAAACTTCAGGTATTTATGGAACAGTTAAAAGAAAAAAACAGCACTAAATGTAACAATCTCAAACTGATGGGGCTTTTAGATGCTATAAGTGCATAAAAATGACTACCTAAGTGCAGGTATATTGTTCATATATGCTATTTACCCACAACCCATCAAGGCCTGGTTGATTTAATAATAGCAATTATGGAGCAACAGAAAATACCCAAATAAGCCGTCAGGCAAGCAAGATAGCATATTAGATGGTCACAAATAAACAAAAGCTGTCATTGACTTTTCATGATCAAATCATATACAGGGGCTGTTAGAGGACAAACTGAGACCAAATATGACCTTCTAAGAGCCCCAAGAGAGAGTTTGCTTATATTCTGACTATCCTCAATCTACCAATACCCAGTGATGAATATTAACTATTCTGGTATTTATGGAACAGTTAAAAGACCAAACCAGCACTCAATCTAACAATCTGAAATTGATGGGGCTGTTAGATGCTATAAGTGCTAAAAATGACCTCCTAAGAGAAGGTATATTGTTCATATATGCTATTTACCCACACCCCATCAAGCCCAGTTCCTTAATAATGACAATTATGGAGCAATAAAAAATACCCAAATAAGCCCTTGGGTGCCTTAGCTAACATATTAGAAAGTCACAAATAAACAAAAGCTGTCCTTGATTTTTTATGATCAATACCCAATATTTATGGAACAGTTAAAACAAAAAAACAGCACTAAATGGAACAATCTCAAACTTATGGTCCTTTTAGATGCTATAGGTGCATAAAAATGGCCTCCTAAGTGCAAGTATATTGTTCATATATGCTATTTACCCACAACCCATCAAGGCCTGTTGATTATTAATAGCAATTATGGAGCAACAGGAAATACCCAAATAAGCCGTCAGGCAAGCAAGATAGCATATTAGATTGTCACAATTAAACAAAAGCTGTCATTGACTTTTTATGATCAAGTCATATACAGGGGCTGTTAGAGGACAAAATGAGACTAAATATGACCTTCTAAGAGCCCTAAGACAGAGTTTGCTTGTATTCTGCCTGACCTCAGACTGTCAATACCCAGTGATGAATACAAACTTCAGGTATTTATGGAACAGTTAAAAGAGAAAAAACAGCACTAAATGTAACAATCTCAAACTGATGGGGCTTTTAGATGCTAGAAGTGCATAGAAATGACCTTCTAAGTGCAGGTATATTGTTCAAATATGCTATTTACCCACAACCCATCAAGGGCTGTTGATTAATAATAGCAATTATGGACCAAAAGAAAATACCCAAATAAGCCCTTAGGCAAGCAAGATAGCATATTAGAAAGTCACAATTAAACAAACCTGTCATTGACGTTTTATGATCAAATCATATACAGGGGCTGTTAGAGGACAAACTGAGACCAAATATGACCTTCTAAGAGCCCCAAGACAGAGTTTGCTTGTATTCTGCCTATCCTCAAACAACCAATACCCAGTGATGAATATTAACTATTCTGGTATTTATGGAACAGTTAACAGACCAAACCAGCACTCAATCTAACAGTCCCAAACTCATGGGGCTGTTAGATGCTATAAGGGCTAAAAATGACCTCCTAAGAGAAGGTATATTGTTCATATATGCTATTTACCCACAACCCATCAAGGCCTGTTCCTTAATAATGACAATTATGGAGAAACAGGAAATACCCGAATGAGCCCTTGGCCGAGCAAGCTAACATATTAGAAAGTTACAAATAAACAAAAGCTGTCATTGATTTTTTATGATCAAGTCATATACAGGGGCTGTTAGAGGACAAAATGAAACCAAATATGACCTTCTAAGAGCCCCAAGACAGAGTTTGCTTTTATTCTGCCTGACCTCAGACTGTCATTACCCAGTGATGAATATAAACTTCAGGTATTTATGGAACAGTTAAAAGAAAAAAAAAGCACTAAATGTAACAATCTCAAACTGATGATGCTTTTAGATGCTATAAGTGCATAAAAATGACTGCCTAAGTGCAGGTATATTGTTCATATATGTTATTTACCCACAACCCACCAAGGCCTGTTCCTTAATAATGGCAATTATGGAGCAACAGAAAATACCCAAATAAGCCGTCAGCCAAGCAAGATAGCATATTAGATGGTCACAAATAAACAAAAGCTGTCATTGACTTTTTATGATCAAATCATATACAGGGGCTGTTAGAGGACAAACTGAGACCAAATATGACCTTCTAAGAGCCCCAAGACAGAGTTTGCTTGTATTCTGCCTATCCTCAAACTGTCAATACCCAGTGATGAATATAAACTTCAGGTATTTATGGAACAGTTAAAAGAAAAAAACAGCACTAAATGTAACAATCTCAAACTGATGGGGCTTTTAGATGCTATAAGTGCATAAAAATGACTGCCTAAGTGCAGGTATATTGTTCATATATGCTATTTACCCACAAACCATCAAGGCCTGGTTGATTTAATAATAGCAATTATGGAGCAACAGAAAATACCCAAATAAGCCATCAGGCAAGCAAGATAGCATATTAGATGGTCACAAATAAACAAAAGCTGTCATTGACTTTTTATGATCAAATCATATACAGGGGCTGTTAGAGGACAAACTGAGACCAAATATGACCTTCTAGGAGCCCCAAGACAGAGTTTACTTCTATTCTGCCTATCCTCAAACTACCAATACCCAGTGATGAATATTAACTATTCTGGTATTTATGGAACAGTTAAAAGACCAAACCAGCACTCAATCTAACAATCCCAAAGCGATGGGGCTGTTAGATGCTATAAGGGCTAAAATGACCTCCTAAGAGAAGGTATATTGTTCATATATGCTATTTACCCACAACCCATCAAGGCCTGTTCCTTAATAATGACAATTATGGAGCAACAGAAAATACCCAAATAAGCCCTTGGCCGAGCAAGCTAACATATTAGAAAGTCACAAATAAACAAAAGCTGTCATTGATTTTTTATGATCAAATCATATACAGAGGCTGTTAGAGGACAAAATGAAACCAAATATGACCTTCTAAGAGCCCCAAGACAGAGTTTGCTTTTATTCTGCCTGACCTCAGACTGTCAATACCCAGTGATGAATATAAACTTCAGGTATTTATGGAACAGTTAAAAGAAAAAAAGAGCACTAAATGTAACAATCTCAAACTGATGGGGCTTTTAGATGCTATAAGTGCATAAAAATGACCTCTTAAGTGCAGGTATATTGTTCATATATGCTATTTACCCACAACCCATCAAGGCCTGTTGATTAATAATAGAAATTATGGAGCAAAACAAAATACCCAAATAAGCCCTTAGGCAAGCAAGATAGCATATTAGATGGTCACAAATAAACAAAAGCTGTCATTGACTTTTTATGATCAAATCATATAAAGGGGCTGTTAGAGGACAAACTGAGACCAAATATGACCTTCTAAGAGCCCCAAGACAGAGTTTGCTTGTATTCTGCCTATCCTCAAACTGTCAATACCCAGTGATGAATATAAACTTCAGGTATTTATGGAACAGTTAAGAGAAAACAACAGCACTAAATGTAACAATCTCAAACTGATGGGGCTTTTAGATGATATAAGTGCATAAAAATGACTGCCTAAGTGCAGGTATATTGTCCATATATGCTATTTACCCACAAACCATCAAGGCCTGGTTGATTTAATAATAGCAATTATGGAGCAACAGAAAATACCCAAATAAGCCGTCAGGCAAGCAAGATAGCATATTAGACGGTCACAAATAAACAAAAGCTGTCATTGACTTTTCATGATCAAATCATATACAGGGGCTGTTAGAGGACAAACTGAGACCAAATATGACCTTCTAAGAGCCTCAAGACAGAGTTTGCTTGTATTCTGCCTATCCTGAAACTACCAATACCCAGTGATGAATATTAACTATTCTGATATTTATGGAACAGTTAAAAGACCAAACCAGCACTCAATCTAACAATCCCAAACTGATGGGGCTGTTAGATGCTATAAGGGCTAAAAATGACCTCCTAAGAGAAGGTATATTGTTCATATATGCTATTTACCCACAACCCATCAAGGCCTGTTCCTTAATAATGACAATTATGGAGTAACAGAAAATACCCAAATAAGCCCTTGGCCGAGCAAGCTAACATATTAGAAAGTTACAAAAAAACAAAAGCTGTCATTGATTTTTATGATCAAGTCATATACAGGGGCTGTTAGAGGACAAAATGAAACCAAATATGACCTTCTAAGAGCCCCAAGACAGAGTTTGCTTGTATTCTGCCTATCCTGAAACTACAAATACCCAGTGATGAATATTAACTATTCTGGTATTTATGGAACAGTTAAAAGACCAAACCAGCACTCAATCTAACAATCCCAAACTGATGGGGCTGTTAGATGCTATAAGGGCTAAAAATGACCTCCTAAGAGAAGGTATATTGTTCATATATGCTATTTACCCACAACCCATCAAGGCCTGTTCCTTAATAATGACAATTATGGAGCAACAGAAAATACCCAAATAAGCCCTTGGCCGAGCAAGCTAACATATTAGAAAGTCACAAATAAACAAAAGCTGTCATTGATTTTTTATGATCAAATCATATACAGGGGCTGTTAGAGGACAAAATGAAACCAAATATGACCTTCTAAGAGCCCTAAGACAGAGTTTGCTTTTATTCTGCCTGACCTCAGACTGTCAATACCCAGTGATGAATATAAACTTCAGGTATTTATGGAACAGTTAAAAGAAAAAAAACAGCACTAAATGTAACAATCTCAAACTGATGGGGCTTTTAGATGCTATAAGTGCATAAAAATGACCTCTTAAGTGCAGGTATATTGTTCATATATGCTATTTACCCACAACCCATCAAGGCCTGTTGATTAATAATAGCAATTATGGAGCAAAACAAAATACCCAAATAAGCCCTTAGGCAAGCAAGATAGCATATTAGATGGTCACAAATAAACAAAAGCTGTCATTGACTTTTTATGATCAAATCATATACAGGGGCTGTTAGAGGACAAACTGAGACCAAATATGACCTTCTAAGAGCCCCAAGACAGAGTTTGCTTGTATTCTGCCTATCCTCAAACTGTCAATACCCAGTGATGAATATAAACTTCAGGTATTTATGGAACAGTTAAAAGAAAAAAACAGCACTAAATGTAACAATCTCAAACTGATGGGGCTTTTAGATGCTATAAGTGCATAAAAATGACTGCCTAAGTGCAGGTATATTGTTCATATATGCTATTTACCCAGAACCCATCAAGGCCTGGTTGATTTAATAATAGCAATTATGGAGCAACAGAAAATACCCAAATAAGCCGTCAGGCAAGCAAGATAGCATATTAGATGGTCACAAATAAACAAAAGCTGTCATTGACTTTTTATGATCAAATCATATACAGGGGCTGTTAGAGGACAAACTGAGACCAAATATGACCTTCTAAGAGCCCCAAGACAGAGTTTGCTTGTATTCTGCCTATCCTCAAAATACCAATACCCAGTGATGAATATTAACTATTCTGGTATTTATGGAACAGTTGAAAGACCAAACGAGCACTCAATCTAACAATCCCAAAGTGATGGGGCTGTTAGATGCTATAAGCGCTAAAAATGACCTCCTAAGAGAAGGTATATTGTTCATATATGCTATTTACCCACAACCCATCAAGGCCTGTTCCTTAATAATGACAATTATGGAGCAACAGAAAATACCCAAATAAGCCCTTGGCCGAGCAAGCTAACATATTAGAAAGTCACAAATAAACAAAAGCTGTCATTGATTTTTTATGATCAAGTCATATACAGGGGCTGTTAGAGGACAAAATGAAACCAAATATGACCTTCTAAGAGCCCCAAGACCGAGTTTGCTTGTATTCTGCCTGACCTCAGACTGTCAATACCCAGTGATGAATATAAACTTCAGGTATTTATGGAACAGTTAAAAGAAAAAAACAGCACTAAATGTAACAATCTCAAACTGATGGGGCTTTTAGATGCTATAAGTGCATAAAAATGACTACCTAAGTGCAGGTATATTGTTCATATATGCTATTTACCCAGAACCCATCAAGGCCTGGTTGATTTAATAATAGCAATTATGGAGCAACAGAAAATACCCAAATAAGCCGTCAGGCAAGCAAGATAGCATATTAGATGGTCACAAATAAACAAAAGCTGTCATTGACTTTTTATGATCAAATCATATACAGGGGCTGTTAGAGGACAAACTGAGACCAAATATGACCTTCTAAGAGCCCCAAGAGAGAGTTTGCTTGTATTCTGACTATCCTCAATCTACCAATACCCAGTGATGAATATTAACTATTCTGGTATTTATGGAACAGTTAAAAGACCAAACCAGCACTCAATCTAACAATTTGAAATTGATGGGGCTGTTAGATGCTATAAGTGCTAAAAATGACCTCCTAAGAGAAGGTATATTGTTCATATATGCTATTTACCCACACCCCATCAAGCCCAGTTCCTTAATAATGACAATTATGGAGCAATAAAAAATACCCAAATAAGCCCTTGGGCGCCTTAGCTAACATATTAGAAAGTCACAAATAAACAAAAGCTGTCCTTGATTTTTTATGATCAATACCCAATATTTATGGAACAGTTAAAACAAAAAAACAGCACTAAATGGAACAATCTCAAACTTATGGTCCTTTTAGATGCTATAGGTGCATAAAAATGACCTCCTAAGTGCAAGTATATTGTTCATATATGCTATTTACCCACAACCCATGAAGGCCTGTTGATTATTAATAGCAATTATGGAGCAACAGGAAATACCCAAATAAGCCGTCAGGCAAGAAAGATAGCATATTAGATTGTCACAATTAAACAAAAGCTGTCATTGACTTTTTATGATCAAGTCATATACAGGGGCTGTTAGAGGACAAAATGAGACTAAATATGACCTTCTAAGAGCCCTAGGACAGAGTTTGCTTGTATTCTGCCTGACCTCAGACTGTCAATACCCAGTGATGAATACAAACTTCAGGTATTTATGGAACAGTTAAAAGAGAAAAAACAGCACTAAATGTAACAATCTCAAACTGATGGGGCTTTTAGATGCTAGAAGTGCATAGAAATGACCTTCTAAGTGCAGGTATATTGTTCAAATATGCTATTTACCCACAACCCATCAAGGGCTGTTCATTAATAATAGCAATTATGGACCAAAAGAAAATACCCAAATAAGCCCTTAGGCAAGCAAGATAGCATATTAGAAAGTCACAAATAAACAAACCTGTCATTGACGTTTTATGATCAAATCATATACAGGGGCTGTTAGAGGACAAACTGAGACCAAATATGACCTTCTAAGAGCCCCAAGACAGAGTTTGCTTGTATTCTGCCTATCCTCAAACAACCAATACCCAGTGATGAATATTAACTATTCTGGTATTTATGGAACAGTTAACAGACCAAACCAGCACTCAATCTAACAGTCCCAAACTCATGGGGCTGTTAGATGCTATAAGGGCTAAAAATGACCTCCTAAGAGAAGGTATATTGTTCATATATGCTATTTACCCACAACCCATCAAGGCCTGTTCCTTAATAATGACAATTATGGAGCAACAGGAAATACCCAAATGAGCCCTTGGCCGAGCAAGCTAACATATTAGAAAGTTACAAATAAACAAAAGCTGTCATTGATTTTTTATGATCAAGTCATATACAGGGGCTGTTAGAGGACAAAATGAAACCAAATATGACCTTCTAAGAGCCCCAAGACAGAGTTTGCTTTTATTCTACCTGACCTCAGACTGTCAATACCCAGTGATGAATATAAACTTCAGGTATTTATGGAACAGTTAAAAGAAAAAAAAAAAGCACTAAATGTAACAATCTCAAACTGATGATGCTTTTAGATGCTATAAGTGCATAAAAATGACTGCCTAAGTGCAGGTATATTGTTCATATATGTTATTTACCCACAACCCACCAAGGCCTGTTCCTTAATAATGACAATTATGGAGCAACAGAAAATACCCAAATAAGCCGTCAGCCAAGCAAGATAGCATATTAGATGGTCACAAATAAACAAAAGCTGTCATTGACTTTTTATGATCAAATCATATACAGGGGCTGTTAGAGGACAAACTGAGACCAAATATGACCTTCTAAGAGCCCCAAGACAGAGTTTGCTTGTATTCTGCCTATCCTCAAACTGTCAATACCCAGTGATGAATATAAACTTCAGGTATTTATGGAACAGTTAAAAGAAAAAAACAGCACTAAATGTAACAATCTCAAACTGATGGGGCTTTTAGATGCTATAAGTGCATAAAAATGACTGCCTAAGTGCAGGTATATTGTTCATATATGCTATTTACCCACAAACCATCAAGGCCTGGTTGATTTAATAATAGCAATTATGGAGCAACAGAAAATACCCAAATAAGCCATCAGGCAAGCAAGATAGCATATTAGATGGTCACAAATAAACAAAAGCTGTCATTGACTTTTTATGATCAAATCATATACAGGGGCTGTTAGAGGACAAACTGAGACCAAATATGACCTTCTAGGAGCCCCAAGACAGAGTTTACTTCTATTCTGCCTATCCTCAAACTACCAATACCCAGTGATGAATATTAACTATTCTGGTATTGATGGAACAGTTAAAAGACCAAACCAGCACTCAATCTAACAATCCCAAAGTGATGGGGCTGTTAGATGCTATAAGGGCTAAAAATGACCTCCTAAGAGAAGGTATATTGTTCATATATGCTATTTACCCACAACCCATCAAGGCCTGTTCCTTAATAATGACAATTATGGAGCAACAGAAAATACCCAAATAAGCCCTTGGGCGACCAAGCTAACATATTAGAAAGTCACAAATAAACAAAAGCTGTCATTGATTTTTTATGATCAAATCATATACAGAGGCTGTTAGAGGACAAAATGAAACCAAATATGACCTTCTAAGAGCCCCAAGACAGAGTTTGCTTTTATTCTGCCTGACCTCAGACTGTCCATACCCAGTGATGAATATAAACGTCAGGTATTTATGGAACAGTTAAAAGAAAAAAAGAGCACTAAATGTAACAATCTCAAACTGATGGGGCTTTTAGATGCTATAAGTGCATAAAAATGACCTCTTAAGTGCAGGTATATTGTTCATATATGCTATTTACCCACAACCCATCAAGGCCTGTTGATTAATAATAGAAATTATGGAGCAAAACAAAATACCCAAATAAGCCCTTAGGCAAGCAAGATAGCATATTAGATGGTCACAAATAAACAAAAGCTGTCATTGACTTTTTATGATCAAATCATATAAAGGGGCTGTTAGAGGACAAACTGAGACCAAATATGACCTTCTAAGAGCCCCAAGACAGAGTTTGCTTGTATTCTGCCTATCCTCAAACTGTCAATACCCAGTGATGAATATAAACTTCAGGTATTTATGGAACAGTTAAGAGAAAACAACAGCACTAAATGTAACAATCTCAAACTGATGGGGCTTTTAGATGATATAAGTGCATAAAAATGACTGCCTAAGTGCAGGTATATTGTCCATATATGCTATTTACCCACAAACCATCAAGGCCTGGTTGATTTAATAATAGCAATTATGGAGCAACAGAAAATACCCAAATAAGCTGTCAGGCAAGCAAGATAGCATATTAGACGGTCACAAATAAACAAAAGCTGTCATTGACTTTTTATGATCAAATCATATACAGGGGCTGTTAGAGGACAAACTGAGACCAAATATGACCTTCTAAGAGCCTCAAGACAGAGTTTGCTTGTATTCTGCCTATCCTGAAACTACCAATACCCAGTGATGAATATTAACTATTCTGATATTTATGGAACAGTTAAAAGACCAAACCAGCACTCAATCTAACAATCCCAAACTGATGGGGCTATTAGATGCTATAAGGGCTAAAAATGACCTCCTAAGAGAAGGTATATTGTTCATATATGCTATTTACCCACAACCCATCAAGGCCTGTTCCTTAATAATGACAATTATGGAGCAACAGAAAATACCCAAATAAGCCCTTGGCCGAGCAAGCTAACATATTAGAAAGTCACAAATAAACAAAAGCTGTCATTGATTTTTTATGATCAAATCATATACAGGGGCTGTTAGAGGACAAAATGAAACCAAATATGACCTTCTAAGAGCCCTAAGACAGAGTTTGCTTTTATTCTGCCTGACCTCAGACTGTCAATACCCAGTGATGAATATAAACTTCAGGTATTTATGGAACAGTTAAAAGAAAAAAAACAGCACTAAATGTAACAATCTCAAACTGATGGGGCTTTTAGATGCTATAAGTGCATAAAAATGACCTCTTAAGTGCAGGTATATTGTTCATATATGCTATTTACCCACAACCCATCAAGGCCTGTTGATTAATAATAGCAATTATGGAGCAAAACAAAATACCCAAATAAGCCCTTAGGCAAGCAAAATAGCATATTAGATGGTCACAAATAAACAAAAGCTGTCATTGACTTTTTATGATCAAATCATATACAGGGTCTGTTAGAGGACAAACTGAGACCAAATATGACCTTCTAAGAGCCCCAAGACAGAGGTTGCTTGTATTCTGCCTGACCTCAGACTGTCAATACCCAGTGATGAATATAAACTTCTGTTGTTTATGGAACAGTTAAAAGAAAAAAAAACAGCACTAAATGTAACAATCTCAAACTGATGGGGCTTTTAGATGCTATAAGTGCATAAAAATGACCTCTTAAGTGCACGTATATTGTTCATATATGCTATTTACCCACAACCCATCAAGGGCTGTTGATTAATAATAGCAATTATGGAGCAAAACAAAATACCCAAATAAGCCCTTAGGCAAGCAAGATAGCATATTAGATGGTCACAAATAAACAAAAGCTGTCATTGACTTTTTATGATCAAATCATATACAGGGGCTGTTAGAGGACAAACTGAGACCAAATATGACCTTCTAAGAGCCCCAAGACAGAGTTTGCTTGTATTCTGCCTATCCTCAAACTACCAATACCCAGTGATGAATATTAACTATTCTGGTATTGATGGAACAGTTAAAAGAACAAACCAGCACTCAATCTAACAATCCCAAACTGATGGGGCTGTTAGATGCTATAAGGGCTAAAAATGACCTCCTAAGAGAAGGTATATTGTTCATATATGCTATTTACCCACACCCCATCAAGGCCGGTTCCTTAATAATGACAATTATGGAGCAACAGAAAATACCCAAATAAGCCCTTGGCTGACCTAGCTAACATATTAGAAAGTCACAAATAAACCTCCTAAGAGAAGGTATATTGTTCATATATGCTATTTACCCACACCCCATCAAGGCCGGTTCCTTAATAATGACAATTATGGAGCAACAGAAAATACCCAAATAAGCCCTTGGCTGACCTAGCTAACATATTAGAAAGTCACAAATAAACAAAAGCTGTCATTGATTTTTTATGATCAACACCCAGTGATGAATATAAACTTCAGGTATTTATGGAACAGTTAAAACAAAAATAAAACAGCACTAAATGGAACAATCTCAAACTTATGGGGCTTTTAGATGCTATAGGTGCATAAAAAATGACCTCCTAAGTGCAAGTATATTGTTCAAATATGCTGTTTACCCACAACCCATCAAGGGCTGCTGATTAATAATAGCAATTATGGAGCAACAGGAAATACCCAAATAAGCTGTCAGGCAAGCAAGATAGCATATTGGATGGTCACAAATAAACAATAGCTGTCATTGACTTTTTATGATCAAATCATATACAGGGGCTGTTAGAGGACAAACTGAGACCAAATATGACCTTCTAAGAGCCCCAAGACCGAGTTTGCTTGTATTCTGCCTGACCTCAGACTGTCAATACCCAGTGATGAATATAAACTTCTGGTATTTATGGAACAGTTAAAAGAAAAAAACAGCACTAAATGTTACTAAATGTAACAATCTCAACTGATGGGGCTTTTAGATGCTATAAATGCATAAAAATGACCTCTTAAGTGCAGGTATATTGTTCAAATATGCTATTTACCCACAACTCATCAAGGGCTGTTGATTAATAATAGCAATTATGGAGCAAAAGAAAATACCCAAATAAGCCCTTAGGCAAGCAATATAGCATATTGGAAAGTCACAAATAAACAACAGCTGTCATTGATGTTTTATGATCAAATCATATACAGGGGCTGTTAGAGGACAAAATGAGACCAAATATGACCTTCTAAGAGCCCCAAGACAGAGCTTGCTTGTATTCTGCCTATCCTCAAACTACCAATACCCAGTGATGAATATTAACTATTCTGGTATTGATGGAACAGTTAAAAGACCAAACCAGCACTCAATCTAACAATCTCAAACTGATGGGGCTGTTAGATGCTATAAGGGCTAAAAATGACCTCCTAAGAGAAGGTATATTGTTCATATATGCTATTTACCCACAACCCATCAAGGGCTGTTGATTAATAATAGCAATTATGGAGCAAAACAAAATACCCAAATAAGCCCTCAGGCAAGCAAGATAGCATATTAGATGGTCACAAATAAACAAAAGCTGTCATTGACTTTTTATGATCAAATCATATACAGGGGCTGTTAGAGGACAAACTGAGACCAAATATGACCTTCTAAGAGCCCCAAGACAGAGTTTGCTTGTATTCTGCCTATCCTCAAACTGTCAATACCCAGTGATGAATATAAACTTCAGGTATTTATGGAACAGTTAAAAGAAAAAAACAGCTCTAAATGTAACAATCTCAAACTGATGGGGCTTTTAGATGCTATAAGTGCATAAAAATGACCTCTTAAGTACACGTATATTGTTCATATATGCTATTTACCCACAACCCATCAAGGGCTGTTGATTAATAATAGCAATTATGGAGCAAAACAAAATACCCAAATAAGCCCTTAGGCAAGCAAGATAGCATATTAGATGGTCACAAATAAACAAAAGCTGTCATTGACTTTTTATGATCAAATCATATACAGGGGCTGTTAGAGGACAAACTGAGACCAAATATGACCTTCTAAGAGCCCCAAGACAGAGTTTGCTTGTATTCTGCCTATCCTCAAACTACCAATACCCAGTGATGAATATTAACTATTCTGGTATTGATGGAACAGTTAAAAGAACAAACCAGCACTCAATCTAACAATCCCAAACTGATGGGGCTGTTAGATGCTATAAGGGCTAAAAATGACCTCCTAAGAGAAGGTATATTGTTCATATATGCTATTTACCCACACCCCATCAAGGCCGGTTCCTTAATAATGACAATTATGGAGCAACAGAAACTACCCAAATAAGCCCTTGGCTGACCTAGCTAACATATTAGAAAGTCACAAATAAACAAAAGCTGTCATTGATTTTTTATGATCAACACCCAGTGATGAATATAAACTTCAGGTATTTATGGAACAGTTAAAACAAAAATAAAACAGCACTAAATGGAACAATCTCAAACTTATGGGGCTTTTAGATGCTATAGGTGCATAAAAAATGACCTCCTAAGTGCAAGTATATTGTTCAAATATGCTATTTACCCACAACCCATCAAGGGCTGCTGATTAATAATAGCAATTATGGAGCAACAGGAAATACCCAAATAAGCTGTCAGGCAAGCAAGATAGCATATTAGATGGTCACAAATAAACAATAGCTGTCATTGACTTTTTATGATCAAATCATATACAGGGGCTGTTAGAGGACAAACTGAGACCAAATATGACCTTCTAAGAGCCCCAAGACCGAGTTTGCTTGTATTCTGCCTGACCTCAGACTGTCAATACCCAGTGATGAATATAAACTTCTTGTATTTATGGAACAGTTAAAAGAAAAAAACAGCACTAAATGTTACTAAATGTAACAATCTCAACTGATGGGGCTTTTAGATGCTATAAATGCATAAAAATGACCTCTTAAGTGCAGGTATATTGTTCAAATATGCTATTTACCCACAACTCATCAAGGGCTGTTGATTAATAATAGCAATTATGGAGCAAAAGAAAATACCCAAATAAGCCCTTAGGCAAGCAATATAGCATATTGGAAAGTCACAAATAAACAACAGCTGTCATTGATGTTTTATGATCAAATCATATACAGGGGCTGTTAGAGGACAAAATGAGACCAAATATGACCTTCTAAGAGCCCCAAGACAGAGCTTGCTTGTATTCTGCCTATCCTCAAACTACCAATACCCAGTGATGAATATTAACTATTCTGGTATTGATGGAACAGTTAAAAGACCAAACCAGCACTCAATCTAACAATCTCAAACTGATGGGGCTGTTAGATGCTATAAGGGCTAAAAATGACCTCCTAAGAGAAGGTATATTGTTCATATATGCTATTTACCCACAACCCATCAAGGGCTGTTGATTAATAATAGCAATTATGGAGCAAAACAAAATACCCAAATAAGCCCTCAGGCAAGCAAGATAGCATATTAGATGGTCACAAATAAACAAAAGCTGTCATTGACTTTTTATGATCAAATCATATACAGGGGCTGTTAGAGGACAAACTGAGACCAAATATGACCTTCTAAGAGCCCCAAGACAGAGTTTGCTTGTATTCTGCCTATCCTCAAACTGTCAATACCCAGTGATGAATATAAACTTCAGGTATTTATGGAACAGTTAAAAGAAAAAAACAGCACTAAATGTAACAATCTCAAACTGATGGGGCTTTTAGATGCTATAAGTGCATAAAAATGACTACCTAAGTGCAGGTATATTGTTCATATATGCTATTTACCCCGAACCCATCAAGGCCTGGTTGATTTAATAATAGCAATTATAGAGCTACAGAAAATACCCAAATAAGCCGTCAGGCAAACAAGATAGCATATTAGATGGTCACAAATAAACAAAAGCTGTCATTGACTTTTTATGATCAAATCATATACAGGGGCTGTTAGAGGACAAACTGAGACCAAATATGACCTTCTAAGAGCCCCAAGACAGAGTTTGCTTGTATTCTGCCTATCCTCAAACTACCAATACCCAGTGATGAATATTAACTATTCTGGTATTTATGGAACAGTTAAAAGACCAAACCAGCACTCAATCTAACAATCCCAAACTGATGGGGCTGTTAGATGCTATAAGGGCTAAAAATGACCTCCTAAGAGAAGGTATATTGTTCATATATGCTATTTACCCACAACCCATCAAGGCCTGTTCCTTAATAATGACAATTATGGAGCAACAGAAAATACCCAAATAAGCCGTCAGGCAAGCAAGATAGCATATTAGATGGTCACAAATAAACAAAAGCTGTCATTGACTTTTTATGATCAAATCATATACAGGGTCTGTTAGAGGACAAACTGAGACCAAATATGACCTTCTAAGAGCCCCAAGACAGAGGTTGCTTGTATTCTGCCTGACCTCAGACTGTCAATACCCAGTGATGAATATAAACTTCTGTTGTTTATGGAACAGTTAAAAGAAAAAAAAACAGCACTAAATGTAACAATCTCAAACTGATGGGGCTTTTAGATGCTATAAGTGCATAAAAATGATTGCCTAAGAGAAGGTATATTGTTCATATATGCTATTTACCCACAACCCATCAAGGCCTGGTTGATTTAATAATAGCAATTATAGAGCAACAGAAAATACCCAAATAAGCCGTCAGGCAAGCAAGATAGCATATAGATGGTCACAAATAAACAAAAGCTGTCATTGACTTTTTATGATCAAATCATATACAGGGGCTGTTAGAGGACAAACTGAGACCAAATATGACCTTCTAAGAGCCCCAAGACAGAGTTTGCTTGTATTCTGCCTGACCTCAGACTGTCAATACCCAGTGATGAATATAAACTTCAGGTATTTATGGAACAGTTAAAAGAAAAAAAACAGCACTAAATGTAACAATCTCAAACTGATGGGGCTTTTAGATGCTATAACGGCATAAAATGACTGCCTAAGTATTGTTCATATATGCTATTTACCCACAACCCACCAAGGCCTGGTTGATTTAATAATAGCAATTATGGAGCAACTGAAAATACCCAAATAAGCCGTCAGGCAAGCAAGATAGCATATTAGATGGTCACAAATAAACAAAAGCTGTCATTGACTTTTTATGATCAAATCATATACAGGGGCTGTTAGAGGACAAACTGAGACCAAATATGACCTTCTAAGAGCCCCAAGACAGAGTTTGCTTGTATTCTGCCTATCCTCAAACTACCAATACCCAGTGATGAATATTAACTATTCTGGTATTGATGGAACAGTTAAAAGAACAAACCAGCACTCAATCTAACAATCTCAAACTGATGGGGCTGTTAGATGCTATAAGGGCTAAAAATGACCTCCTAAGAGAAGGTATATTGTTCATATATGCTATTTACCCACACCCCATCAAGGTCGGTTCCTTAATAATGACAATTATGGAGCAACAGAAACTACCCAAATAAGCCCTTGGCTGACCTAGCTAACATATTAGAAAGTCACAAATAAACAAAAGCTGTCATTGATTTTTTATGATCAACACCCAGTGATGAATATAAACTTCAGGTATTTATGGAACAGTTAAAACAAAAATAAAACAGCACTAAATGGAACAATCTCAAACTTATGGGGCTTTTAGATGCGATAGGTGCATAAAAAATGACCTCCTAAGTGCAAGTATATTGTTCATATATGCTATTTACCCACAACCCATCAAGGCCTGTTGATTAATAATAGCAATTATGGAGCAACAGGAAATACCCAAATAAGCCGTCAGGCAAGCAAGATAGCATATTAGATAGTCACAAATAAACAAAAGCTGTCATTGACTTTTTATGATCAAATCATATACAGGGGCTGTTAGAGGACAAACTGAGACCAAATATGACCTTCTAAGAGCCCCAAGACAGAGTTTGCTTGTATTCTGCCTATCCTCAAACTACCAATACCCAGTGATGAATATTAACTATTCTGGTATTTATGGAACAGTTAAAAGACCAAACCAGCACTCAATCTAACAATCTCAAACTGATGGGGCTGTTAGATGCTATAAGTTCTAAAATGACCTCCTGAGTGAAGGTATATTGTTCATATATGCTATTTTCCTGGAACCCATCAATGCCTGTTCCTGAATAATGACAATTATGGAGCAATAGAAAATACCCAAATAATCCCTTGGGCGACCAAGCTAACATATTAGAAAGTCACAAATAAACAAAACCTGTCATTGATTTTTTACGATGAAGTCAAAAAACAGGGGCTGTTAGAGGACAAAATGAGACCAAATATCACCTTCTAAGAGCCCCAAGACAGAGTTTGCTTGTATTCTGCCTGACCTCAGACTGTCAATACCCAGTGATGAATATAAACTTCTGTTGTTTATGGAACAGTTAAAAGAAAAAAACAGCACTAAATGTAACAATCTCAAACTGATGGGGCTTTTAGATGCTATAAGTGCATAAAAATGACCTCTTAAGTGCAGGTATATTGTTCAAATATGCTATTTACCCACAACCCATCAAGGGCTGCTGATTAATAATAGCAATTATGGAGCAACAGAAAATACCCAAATAAGCTGTCAGGCAAGCAAGATAGCATATTAGATGGTCACAAATAAACAATAGCTGTCATTGACTTTTTATGATCAAATCATATACAGGGGCTGTTAGAGGACAAACTGAGACCAAATATGACCTTCTAAGAGCCCCAAGACCGAGTTTGCTTGTATTCTGCCTGACCTCAGACTGTCAATACCCAGTGATGAATATAAACTTCTGGTATTTATGGAACAGTTAAAAGAAAAAAACAGCACTAAATGTTACTAAATGTAACAATCTCAACTGATGGGGCTTTTAGATGCTATAAATGCATAAAAATGACCTCTTAAGTGCAGGTATATTGTTCAAATATGCTATTTACCCACAACTCATCAAGGGCTGTTGATTAATAATAGCAATTATGGAGCAAAAGAAAATACCCAAATAAGCCCTTAGGCAAGCAATATAGCATATTGGAAAGTCACAAATAAACAACAGCTGTCATTGATGTTTTATGATCAAATCATATACAGGGGCTGTTAGAGGACAAAATGAGACCAAATATGACCTTCTAAGAGCCCCAAGACAGAGCTTGCTTGTATTCTGCCTATCCTCAAACTACCAATACCCAGTGATGAATATTAACTATTCTGGTATTGATGGAACAGTTAAAAGACCAAACCAGCACTCAATCTAACAATCTCAAACTGATGGGGCTGTTAGATGCTATAAGGGCTAAAAATGACCTCCTAAGAGAAGGTATATTGTTCATATATGCTATTTACCCACAACCCATCAAGGCCTGTTCCTTAATAATGAAAATTATGGTGCAACAGAAAATACCCAAATAAGCCCTTGGCCGAGCAAGCTAACATAATAGAAAGTTACAAATAAACAAAAGCTGTCATGATTTTTATGATCAAGTCATATACAGGGGCTGTTAGAGGACAAAATGAGACCAAATATGACCTTCTAAGAGCACCAAGACAGAGTTTGCTTGTATTCTACCTGTCTTCAGACTGTCAATACCCAGTGATGAATATAAACTTCAGGTATTTGTGGAACAGTTAAAAGAAAAAAAACAGCACTAAATATAACAGTCTCAAACTGATGGGGCTTTTAGATGCTATAAGTGCATAAAAAAGGCATCCTAAGTGCAGGTATATTCTTCTAAGAGCCCCAAGACCGAGTTTGCTTGTATTCTGCCTGACTTCAGTCTGTCAATACCCAGTGATGAATATAAACTTCTGGTATTCATGGAACAGTTAAAAGAAAAAAACAGCACTAAATGTTACATACTCAAACTGATGGGGCTTTTAGATGCTATAAGAGCATAAAAATGACCTCTTAAGTGCAGGTATATTGTTCACATATGCTATTTACCTCCAACCCATCAAGGACTGTTGATTAATAATAGCAATTATGGAGCAAAAGAAAATACCCAAATAAGCCCTTAGGCAAACAAGATAGCATATTAGAAAGTCACAAATAAACAAAAGCTGTCATTGACGTTTTATGATAAAATCATATACAGGGGCTGTTAGAAGACAAAATGAGACCAAATATGACCTTCTAAGAGCCCCAAGACAGAGTCTGCTTGTATTCAGACTATCCTCAAACTACCAATACCCAGTGATGAATATTAACTATTCTGGTATTTATGGAACAGTTAAAAGACCAAACCAGAACTCAATCTAAAAATCTCAAAGTGATGGGGCTGGTAGATGCTATAAGTGCTAAAATGACCTCCTGAGTGAAGGTATATTGTTCATATATGCTATTTACCCACAACCCATCAATGCCTGTTCCTGAATAATGACAGTTATGGAGCAACAGAAAATACCCAAATAGGCCCTTGGGCGACCTAGCTAACATATTAGAAAGTCACAAATAAACAAAAGCTGTCATTGATTTTTTATGATCAAGTCATATACAGCGGCTGTTAGAGGACAAAATGAGACCAAATATGACCTTCTAAGAGCCCCAAGACAGAGTTTGCTTGTACTCTGCCTACCCTCAAACTACCAATACCCAGTGATGAATATTAACTATTCTGGTATTGATGGAACAGTTAAAAGACCAAACCAGCACTCAATCTAACAATCTCAAACTGATGGGGCTGTTAGATGCTATAAGGGCTAAAAATGACCTCCTAAGAGAAGGTATATTGTTCATATATGCTATTTACCCACAACCCATCAAGGCCTGTTCCTTAATAATGAAAATTATGGAGCAACAGAAAATACCCAAATAAGCCCTTGGCCGAGCGAGCTAACATATTAGAAAGTTACAAATAAACAAAAGCTGTCATTGATTTTTTATGATCAAGTCATATACAGGGGCTGTTGGAGGACAAAATGAGACCAAATATGACCTTCTAAGAGCCCCAAGACAGAGTTTGCTTGTATTCTGCCTGACCTCAGACTGTCAATACCCAGTGATGAATATTAACTATTCTGGTATTTATGGATCAGTTTAAAGACCAAACCAACACTCAATCTAACAATCTCAAACTGATGTGGCTGTTAGATGCTATAAGTGCTAAAAATGACCTCCTAAGTGAAGGTATATTGTTCATATATGCTATTTACCCACAACCCATCAAGGCCAGTTCCTTAATAATGACAATTTTGGAGCAACAGAAAATACCCAAATAAGCGCTTGGGTGACCAAGCTAACATATTAGAAAATCACAAATAAACAAAAGCTCTCATTGATTTTTTATTATCAAGTCATATACAGGGGCTGTTACAGGACAAAATGAGACCAAGTATGACCTTCTAAGAGCCCCAAGACAGAGTTTCTTGTATTCTGCCCATCCACAAACTACCAATACCCAGTGATGAATATTAACTATTCTGGTATTTATGGAACACTGAGTTTCCTGTAAAAATTTCAGCCAGATTGACCAACTTTAAGGAGTGGTTTGGGCTGATCTGGCATTTTATGCATCCCTCGCCAAATACACTCCTTGAAGCTGCACTTTGGGCTACATATGTATTTCTAAAGAAACACACCACTAAAATTCATTTAAGGGACGAATCCTGTGTGAATCAATATGGTTTTCAACCTTGAATCTACCTTAATTGAGAATATATCAGCATTTCCTGATATAGCCTCTGAGGCTGTATTCTCGCTTTCCTGGAACGCATATGACACATATGACACCACTGGTATACCAGATGTAATCTTAAAACCTATGCAGTCAGATTTAGTATGTGGCTAATGATGTTTAGGCCAAATTTCAGACTTATAGACCAACATTTGGTACTGGTTTTGGCTGATTTACATCTATTTTTGGCTATATTTAGAACAATATTTTGCTGAAATCATTTCTGGTCAGACATGTAATGCCCCAAATGCGCCTAAAATATCCTCATTAAATTTTAGAATATGCAGGAAATTAAATTTGGGCTTCAGATTGGCAATATTATGATATACTTGATATTTCCAACCTGAGGGGTGACATGGGGCCCCCACACCCCGGAAATTGAAATTTTTAATGTGGCCCTCGAGTTGGCCAGCCTAATACAAATTCATTCTTTCATATAAACTGAGTTTCCTGTAAAAATTTCAACCAGATTGACCAACTTTAAGAGGTGGTTTGGGCTCATCTGGCATTTTATGCATTCCTCGCCAACTACACTCCCTGAACCTGCACTTTGGGCTACATATGTATTTCTGAAGAAACACACTACTAAAATTCATTCCTGGGGCGACTCCTGTGTCAATTAATGTGATTTTCAACCTGGAATCTACCTTAATTGATAATATATCAGCATTTCCTTATACAGCCATCTGAGGCTGTATTCTCGCTTTCCCGGAACCCATATGACACATATGACACCACTGGTATACCAGATGTAATCTTAAAACCTATGCATTCAGATTTAGTATGTGGCAAGTGATTTTTAGGCCAAATTTCAGATTTATGGGCTAACATTTGGTACTGGTTTTGGCTGATTTACATCTATTTTTGGCTATATTTAGAACAATATTTTGCTAAAAAAATTTCTGGTCAGACATGTAATGCTCCAAATGCGCCTAAAATATCCTCATTAATTATTAGAATATGCATGAAATTAAATTTGGTCTTCAGATTGGCACTATTATGATATAATTGACATTTCCAACCTGAGCAGTGACATGAGGCCCCCACACAACGGAAATTGAAATTTTTAATGTGGCCCTCAAGTTGGCCAGCCTAATACAAATTCATTCTTTGATATAAACTGGGTTTCCTGTAAAAATTTCAGCCAGATTGACCAACTTTAAGGAGTGGTTTGGGCTGATCTGGCATTTTATGCATCCCTCGCCAAATACACTCCTTGAAGCTGCACTTTGGGCTACATATATATTTCTAAAGAAACACACCACTAAAATTCATTTAAGGGATAACTCCTGTGTGAATCAATATGGTTTTCAACCTTGTGTCTACCTTAATTAAGATTATATCAGCATTTCCTGATACAGCCATCTGAGGCTGTATTTTTGCTTTCCTGGAACCCATATGACACCACTGGTATACCAGATGTAATATTAAAACCTATGCAGTCAGATTTAGTATGTGGCAAGTAATTTTTAGGCCAAATTTCATACTTATAGGCCAACATTTGGTACTGGTTTTGGCTGATTTACATCTATTTTTGGCTATATTTAGAACAATATTTTGCTGAAAAAATTTCTGGTCAGACATGTAATGCTCCAAATGCGCCTAAAATATCCTCATTAATTATTAGAATATGCATGAAATTAAATTTGGGCTTCAGATTGGCAATATTATGATATACTTGACATTTCAACCTGAGGGGTGACATGAGGCCCCCACACAACGGAAATTGAAATTTTTAATGTGGCCCTCGAGTTGGCCAGCCTAATACAAATTCATTCTTTGATATAAACTGAGTTTCCTGTAAAAATTTCAGCCAGATTGACCAACTTTAAGGGGTGGTTTGGGCTGATCTGACATTTTATGCATTCCTCGCCAACTACACTCCCTGAACCTGCACATTGGGCTACATATGCATTTCTGAAGAAACACACTACTAAAATTCATTTAAGGGACGAATCCTATGTGAATTAGTATGCTTTTCAACCTTGAATCTACCTTAATTGAGAATATATCAGCATTTCCTTATATACCCATCTGAGGCTGTATTTTCGCTTTCCTGGAACCCATATGACACATATGACACCACTGGTATACCAGATGTAATCTTTAAACCTATACAGTCAGATTTAGTATGTGTCAAGTGATTTTTAGGCCAAATTTCATACTTATAGGCCAACATTTGGTACTGGTTTTGGCTGATTTACATCTATTTTTGGCTATATTTAGAACAATAGTTTGCTGAAAAAAATTCTGGTGAGACATGTAATGCTCCAAATGCGCCTAAAATATCCTCATTAATTATTAGAATATGCATGAAATTAAATTTGGGCTTCAGATTGGCAATATTATGATATACTTGACATTTCCAACCTGAGGGGTGACATGGGGCCCCCACACCCCGGAAATTGAAATTTTTAATGTGGCCCTCGAGTTGGCCAGCCTAATACAAATTCATTCTTTGATATAAACTGAGTTTCCTGTAAAAATTTCAGCCAGATTGACCAACTTTAAGGGGTGGTTTGGGCTGATCTGGCATTTTATGCATCCCTCGCCAAATACACTCCCTGAAGCTGCACTTTGGGCTACATATGCATTTCTGAAGAAACACACCACTAAAATTCATTTAAGGGACGAATCCTATGTGAATTAATATGGTTTTCAATCTTGAATCTACCTTAATTGAGAATATATCAGCATTTACTTATATAGCCGTCTGAGACTGTATTTTCGCTTTCCTGGAACCCATATGACACATATGACACCACCGGTATACCAGATGTAATCTTAAAACCTATGTAGTCAGATTTAGTATGTGGCAAGTGATTTTTAGGCCAAATTTCAGACTTATAGGCCAACATTTGGTACTGGTTTTGGCTGATTTACATCTATTTATGGCTATATTTAGAACAATATTTTGCTGAAAAAATTTCTGGTCAGACATGTAATGCTCCAAATGCGCCTAAAATATCCTCATTAATTATTAGAATATGCATGAAATTAAATTTGGGCTTCAGATTGGCAATATTATGATAGACTTGACATTTCCAACCTGAAGGGTGACATGGGGCCCCCACACCCCGGAAATTGAAATTTTTAATGTGGCCCTCGAGTTGGCCAGCCTAATACAAATTCATTCTTTGATATAAACTGAGTTTCCTGTAAAAATTTCAGCCAGATTGACCAACTTTAAGGGGTGGTTTGGGCTGATCTGGCATTTTATGCATCCCTCGCCAAATACACTCCCTGAAGCTGCACTTTGGGCTACATATGCATTTCTGAAGAAACACACCACTAAAATTCATTTAAGGGACGAATCCTATGTGAATTAATATGGTTTTCAATCTTGAATCTACCTTAATTGAGAATATATCAGCATTTCCTTATATAGCCGTCTGAGACTGTATTTTCGCTTTCCTGGAACCCATATGACACATATGACACCACCGGTATACCAGATGTAATCTTAAAACCTATGTAGTCAGATTTAGTATGTGGCAAGTGATTTTTAGGCCAAATTTCAAACTTATAGGCCAACATTTGGTACTGGTTTTGGCTGATTTACATCTATTTATGGCTATATTTAGAACAATATTTTGCTGAAAAAATTTCTGGTCAGACCTGTAATGCTCCAAATGCGCCTAAAATATCCTCATTAATTATTAGAATATGCATGAAATTAAATTTGGGCTTCAGATTGGCAATATTATGATATACTTGACATTTCCAACCTGAGGGATGACATGGGGCCCCTACACCCGGAAATTGAAATTTTTAATGTGTCCCTCGAGTTGGCCAGCCTAATACAAATTCATTCTTTGATATAAACTGAGTTTCCTGTAAAAAATTCAGCCAGATTGACCAACTTTAAGGGGTGGTTTGTGCTGATCCGGCATTTTTTGCATTCCTCGCCAACTACACTCCCTGAACCTGCACTTTGGGCTACATATGCATTTCTGAAGAAACACACCACTAAAATTCATTTAAGGGACGAATCCTATGTGAATTAATATGGTTTTCAATCTTGAATCTACCTTAATTGAGAATATATCAGCATTTCCTTATATAGCCGTCTGAGACTGTATTTTCGCTTTCCTGGAACCCATATGACACATATGACACCACCGGTATACCAGATGTAATCTTAAAACCTATGTAGTCAGATTTAGCATGTGGCAAGTGATTTTTAGGCCAAATTTCAGACTTATAGACCAACATTTGGTACTGGTTTTGGCTGATTTACATCTATTTATGGCTATATTTAGAACAATATTTTGCTGAAAAAATTTCTGGTCAGACATGTAATGCTCCAAATGCGCCTAAAATATCCTCATTAATTATTAGAATATGCATGAAATTAAATTTGGGCTTCAGATTGGCAATATTATGATAGACTTGACATTTCCAACCTGAAGGGTGACATGGGGCCCCCACACCCCGGAAATTGAAATTTTTAATGTGGCCCTCGAGTTGGCCAGCCTAATACAAATTCATTCTTTGATATAAACTGAGTTTCCTGTAAAAATTTCAGCCAGATTGACCAACTTTAAGGGGTGGTTTGGGCTGATCTGGCATTTTATGCATCCCTCGCCAAATACACTCCCTGAAGCTGCACTTTGGGCTACATATGCATTTCTGAAGAAACACACCACTAAAATTCATTTAAGGGACGAATCCTATGTGAATTAATATGGTTTTCAATCTTGAATCTACCTTAATTGAGAATATATCAGCATTTACTTATATAGCCGTCTGAGACTGTATTTTCGCTTTCCTGGAACCCATATGACACATATGACACCACCGGTATACCAGATGTAATCTTAAAACCTATGTAGTCAGATTTAGTATGTGGCAAGTGATTTTTAGGCCAAATTTCAGACTTATAGGCCAACATTTGGTACTGGTTTTGGCTGATTTACATCTATTTATGGCTATATTTAGAACAATATTTTGCTGAAAAAATTTCTGGTCAGACATGTAATGCTCCAAATGCGCCTAAAATATCCTCATTAATTATTAGAATATGCATGAAATTAAATTTGGGCTTCAGATTGGCAATATTATGATAGACTTGACATTTCCAACCTGAAGGGTGACATGGGGCCCCCACACCCCGGAAATTGAAATTTTTAATGTGGCCCTCGAGTTGGCCAGCCTAATACAAATTCATTCTTTGATATAAACTGAGTTTCCTGTAAAAATTTCAGCCAGATTGACCAACTTTAAGGGGTGGTTTGGGCTGATCTGGCATTTTATGCATCCCTCGCCAAATACACTCCCTGAAGCTGCACTTTGGGCTACATATGCATTTCTGAAGAAACACACCACTAAAATTCATTTAAGGGACGAATCCTATGTGAATTAATATGGTTTTCAATCTTGAATCTACCTTAATTGAGAATATATCAGCATTTCCTTATATAGCCGTCTGAGACTGTATTTTCGCTTTCCTGGAACCCATATGACACATATGACACCACCGGTATACCAGATGTAATCTTAAAACCTATGTAGTCAGATTTAGTATGTGGCAAGTGATTTTTAGGCCAAATTTCAAACTTATAGGCCAACATTTGGTACTGGTTTTGGCTGATTTACATCTATTTATGGCTATATTTAGAACAATATTTTGCTGAAAAAATTTCTGGTCAGACCTGTAATGCTCCAAATGCGCCTAAAATATCCTCATTAATTATTAGAATATGCATGAAATTAAATTTGGGCTTCAGATTGGCAATATTATGATATACTTGACATTTCCAACCTGAGGGATGACATGGGGCCCCTACACCCGGAAATTGAAATTTTTAATGTGTCCCTCGAGTTGGCCAGCCTAATACAAATTCATTCTTTGATATAAACTGAGTTTCCTGTAAAAAATTCAGCCAGATTGACCAACTTTAAGGGGTGGTTTGTGCTGATCCGGCATTTTTTGCATTCCTCGCCAACTACACTCCCTGAACCTGCACTTTGGGCTACATATGCATTTCTGAAGAAACACACCACTAAAATTCATTTAAGGGACGAATCCTATGTGAATTAATATGGTTTTCAATCTTGAATCTACCTTAATTGAGAATATATCAGCATTTCCTTATATAGCCGTCTGAGACTGTATTTTCGCTTTCCTGGAACCCATATGACACATATGACACCACCGGTATACCAGATGTAATCTTAAAACCTATGTAGTCAGATTTAGCATGTGGCAAGTGATTTTTAGGCCAAATTTCAGACTTATAGACCAACATTTGGTACTGGTTTTGGCTGATTTACATCTATTTATGGCTATATTTAGAACAATATTTTGCTGAAAAAATTTCTGGTCAGACATGTAATGCTCCAAATGCGCCTAAAATATCCTCATTAATTATTAGAATATGCATGAAATTAAATTTGGGCTTCAGATTGGCAATATTATGATAGACTTGACATTTCCAACCTGAAGGGTGACATGGGGCCCCCACACCCCGGAAATTGAAATTTTTAATGTGGCCCTCGAGTTGGCCAGCCTAATACAAATTCATTCTTTGATATAAACTGAGTTTCCTGTAAAAATTTCAGCCAGATTGACCAACTTTAAGGGGTGGTTTGGGCTGATCTGGCATTTTATGCATCCCTCGCCAAATACACTCCCTGAAGCTGCACTTTGGGCTACATATGCATTTCTAAAGAAACACACCACTAAAATTCATTTAAGGGACGACTCCTGTGTGAATCAATATGGTTTTCAACCTTGAATCTACCTTAATTGAGAATATATCAGCATTTCCTTATACAGCCATCTGAGGCTGTATTCTCGCTTTCCTGGAACCCATATGACACATATGACACCGCTGGTATACCAGATGTAATCTTAAAACCTATGCAGTCAGATTTAGTATGTGGCAAGTGATTTTTAGGCCAAATTTCAGACTTATAGGCCAACATTTGGTACTGGTTTTGGCTGATTTACATCTATTTTTGGCTATATTTAGAACAATATTTTGCTGAAACAATTTCTGGTCAGACATGTAATGCTCCAAATGTGCCTAAAATATCCTCATTAATTATTAGAATATGCATGAAATTAAATTTGGGCTTCAGATTGGCAATATTATGATATACTTGACATTTCCAACCTGAGGAATGACATGGGGCCCCCACCACCCGGAAATCGAAATTTTTAATGTGTCCCTCGAGTTGGCCAGCCTAATACAAATTCATTCTTTGATATAAACTGAGTTTCCTGTAAAAAATTCAGCCAGATTGACCAACTTTAAGGGGTGGTTTGTGCTGATCCGGCATTTTTTGCATTCCTCGCCAAGTACACTCCCTGAACCTGCACTTTGGGCTACATATGCATTTCTGAAGAAACACACCACTAAAATTCATTTAAGGGACGACTCCTATGTGAATTAATATGGTTTTCAACCTTGAATCTACCTTAATTGAGAATATATCAGCATTTCCTTGTACAGCCATCTGAGGCTGTATTCTCGCTTTCCTGGAACCCATATGACACATATGACACCACCGGTATACCATATGTAATCTTAAAACCTATGCAGTCAGATTTAGTATGTGGCAAGTGATTTTTAGGCCAAATTTCAGACTTATAGGCCAACATTTGTTACTGGTTTTGGCTTATTTACATCTATTTTTGGCTATATTTAGAACAATATTTTGCTGAAAAAATTTCTGGTCAGACATGTAATGCTCCAAATGCGCCTAAAATATCCTCATTAATTATTAAAATATGCATGAAATTACATTTGGGCTTCAGATTGGCAATACTATGATATACTTGACATTTCCAACCTGAGGGGTGGCATGGGGCCCCCACACCCCGAAAATTGAAATTTTTAATGTGGTCCTCGAGTTGGCCAGCCTAATACAAATTCATTCTTTGATATAAACTGAGTTTCTTGTAAAAATTTCAGCCAGATTGACCAACTTTAAGGGGTGGTTTGTGCTGATCCGGCATTTTTTGCATTCCTCGCCAACTACACTCCCTGAACCTGCACTTTGGGCTATATATGCATTTCTGAAGAAACACACCACTAAAATTCATTTAAGGGACGACTCCTATGTGAATTGATATGGTTTTCAACCTTGAATCTACCTTAATTGAGAATATATCAGCATTTCCTTGTACAGCCATCTGAGGCTGTATTCTCGCTTTCCTGGAACCCATATGACACATATGACACCACCGGTATACCATATGTAATCTTAAAACCTATGCAGTCAGATTTAGTATGTGGCAAGTGATTTTTAGGTCAAATTTCAGACTTATAGGCCAACATTTGTTACTGGTTTTGGCTGATTTACATCTATTTTTGGCTATATTTAGAACAATATTTTGCTGAAAAAATTTCTGGTCAGACATGTAATGCTCCAAATGCGCCTAAAATATCCTCATTAATTATTAAAATATGCATGAAATTACATTTGGGCTTCAGATTGGCAATACTATGATATACTTGACATTTCCAACCTGAGGGGTGGCATGGGGCCCCCACACCCCGGAAATTGAAATTTTTAATGTGGCCCTCGAGTTGGCCAGCCTAATACAAATTCATTCTTTGATATAAACTGAGTTTCTTGTAAAAATTTCAGCCAGATTGACCAACTTTAAGGGGTGGTTTGTGCTGATCCGGCATTTTTTGCATTCCTCGCCAACTACACTCCCTGAACCTGCACTTTGGGCTATATATGCATTTCTGAAGAAACACACCACTAAAATTCATTTAAGGGACGACTCCTATGTGAATTAATATGGTTTTCAACCTTGAATCTACCTTAATTGAGAATATATCAGCATTTCCTTGTACAGCCATCTGAGGCTGTATTCTCGCTTTCCTGGAACCCATATGACACATATGACACCACCGGTATACCATATGTAATCTTAAAACTTATGCAGTCAGATTTAGTATGTGGCAAGTGATTTTTAGGCCAAATTTCAGACTTATAGGCCAACATTTGTTACTGGTTTTGGCTGATTTACAGCTATTTTTGGCTATATTTAGAACAATATTTTGCTGAAAAAATTTCTGGTCAGACATGTAATGCTCCAAATGTGCCTAAAATATCCTCATTAATTATTAGAATATGCATGAAATTAAATTTGGGCCACAAGATTGGCAATATTATGATATACTTGACATTTCCAACCTGAGGGGTGACATGGGGCCCCCACACCCCGGAAATTGAAATTTTTAATGTGGCCCTCGAGTTGGCCAGCCTAATACAAATTCATTCTTTGATATAAACTGAGTTTCCTGTAAAAAATTCAGCCAGATTGACCAACTTTAAGGGGTGGTTTGGGCTGATCTGGCATTTTATGCATCCCTCGCCAAATACACTCCCTGAAGCTGCACTTTGGGCTACATATGCATTTCTAAAGAAACACACCACTAAAATTCATTTAAGGGACGACTCCTGTGTGAATCAATATGGTTTTCAACCTTGAATCTACCTTAATTGAGAATATATCAGCATTTCCTTATATAGCCGTCTGAGACTGTATTTTCGCTTTCCTGGAACCCATATGACACATATGACACCACCGGTATACCAGATGTAATCTTAAAACCTATGTAGTCAGATTTAGTATGTGGCAAGTGATTTTTCGGCCAAATTTCAGACTTATAGGCCAACATTTGGTACTGGTTTTGGCTGATTTACATCTATTTATGGCTATATTTAGAACAATATTTTGCTGAAAAAATTTCTGGTCAGACATGTAATGCTCCAAATGCGCCTAAAATATCCTCATTAATTATTAGAATATGCATGAAATTAAATTTGGGCTTCAGATTGGCAATATTATGATAGACTTGACATTTCCAACCTGAAGGGTGACATGGGGCCCCCATACCCCGGAAATTGAAATTTTTAATGTGTCCCTCGAGTTGGCCAGCCTAATACAAATTCATTCTTTGATATAAACTGAGTTTCCTGTAAAAAATTCAGCCAGATTGACCAACTTTAAGGGGTGGTTTGGGCTGATCTGGCATTTTATGCATCCCTCGCCAAATACACTCCCTGAAGCTGCACTTTGGGCTACATATGCATTTCTAAAGAAACACACCACTAAAATTCATTTAAGGGACGACTCCTGTGTGAATCAATATGGTTTTCAACCTTGAATCTACCTTAATTGAGAATATATCAGCATTTCCTTATACAGCCATCTGAGGCTGTATTCTCGCTTTCCTGGAACCCATATGACACATATGACACCGCTGGTATACCAGATGTAATCTTAAAACCTATGCAGTCAGATTTAGTATGTGGCAAGTGATTTTTAGGCCAAATTTCAGACTTATAGGCCAACATTTGGTACTGGTTTTGGCTGATTTACATCTATTTTTGGCTATATTTAGAACAATATTTTGCTGAAACAATTTCTGGTCAGACATGTAATGCTCCAAATGTGCCTAAAATATCCTCATTAATTATTAGAATATGCATGAAATTAAATTTGGGCTTCAGATTGGCAATATTATGATATACTTGACATTTCCAACCTGAGGGATGACATGGGGCCCCCACACCCCGGAAATTGAAATTTTTAATGTGGCCCTCGAGTTGGCCAGCCTAATACAAATTCATTCTTTGATATAAACTGAGTTTCCTGTAAAAATTTAAGCCAGATTGACTAACTTTAAGGGGTGGTTTATGCTGATCTGGCATATTATGCATTCCTCGCCAACTACACTCCCAGAACCTGCACTTTGGGCTACATATGCATTTCTGAAGAAACACACTACTAAAATTCATTTAAGGGACGACTCCTATGTGAATTAATATGGTTTTCAACCTTGAATCTACCTTAATTGAGAATACATCAGCATTTCCTTATACAGCCATCTGAGGCTGTATTCTCGCTTTCCTGGAACCCATATGACACATATGACACCGCCGGTATACCAGATGTAATCTTAAAACCTATGCAGTCAGATTTAGTATGTGGTAAGTGATTTTTAGGCCAAAAAAATTTCAGACTAATAGGCCAACATTTGGTACTGGTTTTGGCTGATTTACATCTATTTTTGGTTATATTTAGAACAATATTTTGCTGAAAAAATTTCTGGTCAGACATGTAATGCTCCAAATGCGCCTAAAATATCCTCATTAATTATTAGAATATGCATGAAATTAAATTTGGGTTTCAGATTGGCAATATTATGATATACTTGACATTTCCAACCTGAGGGGTGACATGGGGCCCCCACACCCCGGAAATTGAAATTTTTAATGTGGCCCTCGAGTTGGCCAGCCTAATACAAATTCATTCTTTGATATATACTGAGTTTCTTGTAAAAATTTAAGCCAGATTGACTAACTTTAAGGGGTGGTTTGTGCTGATCTGGCATTTTATGCATTCCTCGCCAAATACACTCCTTGAAGCTGCACTTTGGGCTACATATGTATTTCTGAAGAAACACACTACTAAAATTCATTTAAGGGACGACTCCTATGTGAATTAATATGGTTTTCAACCTTGAATCTACCTTAATTGAGAATATATCAGCATTTCCTTATACAGCCATCTGAGGCTGTATTCTCGCTTTCCTGGAACCCATATGACACATATGACACCACCGGTATACCAGATGTAATCTTAAAACCTATGCAGTCAGATTTAGTATGTGGCAAGTGATTTTTAGGCCAAATTCCAGACTAATAGGCCAACATTTGGTACTGGTTTTGGCTGATTTACATCTATTTTTGGTTATATTTAGAACAATATTTTGCTGAAAAAAAATTTCTGGTCAGACATGTAATGCTCCAAATGCGCCTAAAATATCCTCATTAATTATTAGAATATGCATGAAATTAAATTTGGGCTTCAGATTGGCAATATTATGATATACTTGACATTTCCAACCTGAGGGATGACATGGGGCCCCCACACCCCGGAAATTGAAATTTTTAATGTGGCCCTCGAGTTGGCCAGCCTAATACAAATTCATTCTTTGATATAAACTGAGTTTCCTGTAAAAATTTAAGCCAGATTGACTAACTTTAAGGGGTGGTTTATGCTGATCTGGCATATTATGCATTCCTCGCCAACTACACTCCCAGAACCTGCACTTTGGGCTACATATGCATTTCTGAAGAAACACACTACTAAAATTCATTTAAGGGACGACTCCTATGTGAATTAATATGGTTTTCAACCTTGAATCTACCTTAATTGAGAATACATCAGCATTTCCTTATACAGCCATCTGAGGCTGTATTCTCGCTTTCCTGGAACCCATATGACACATATGACACCGCCGGTATACCAGATGTAATCTTAAAACCTATGCAGTCAGATTTAGTATGTGGTAAGTGATTTTTAGGCCAAAAAAATTTCAGACTAATAGGCCAACATTTGGTACTGGTTTTGGCTGATTTACATCTATTTTTGGTTATATTTAGAACAATATTTTGCTGAAAAAATTTCTGGTCAGACATGTAATGCTCCAAATGCGCCTAAAATATCCTCATTAATTATTAGAATATGCATGAAATTAAATTTGGGTTTCAGATTGGCAATATTATGATATACTTGACATTTCCAACCTGAGGGGTGACATGGGGCCCCCACACCCCGGAAATTGAAATTTTTAATGTGGCCCTCGAGTTGGCCAGCCTAATACAAATTCATTCTTTGATATATACTGAGTTTCTTGTAAAAATTTAAGCCAGATTGACTAACTTTAAGGGGTGGTTTGTGCTGATCTGGCATTTTATGCATTCCTCGCCAAATACACTCCTTGAAGCTGCACTTTGGGCTACATATGTATTTCTGAAGAAACACACTACTAAAATTCATTTAAGGGACGACTCCTATGTGAATTAATATGGTTTTCAACCTTGAATCTACCTTAATTGAGAATATATCAGCATTTCCTTATACAGCCATCTGAGGCTGTATTCTCGCTTTCCTGGAACCCATATGACACATATGACACCACCGGTATACCAGATGTAATCTTAAAACCTATGCAGTCAGATTTAGTATGTGGCAAGTGATTTTTAGGCCAAATTCCAGACTAATAGGCCAACATTTGGTACTGGTTTTGGCTGATTTACATCTATTTTTGGTTATATTTAGAACAATATTTTGCTGAAAAAAAATTTCTGGTCAGACATGTAATGCTCCAAATGCGCCTAAAATATCCTCATTAATTATTAGAATATGCATGAAATTAAATTTGGGCTTCAGATTGGCAATATTATGACATACTTGACATTTCCAACCTGAGGGGTGACATGGGGCCCCCACACACCGGAAATTGAAATTTTTAATGTGGCCCTCGAGTTGGCCAGCCTAATACAAATTCATTCTTTGATATAAACTGAGTTTCTTGTAAAAATTTAAGCCAGATTGACTAACTTTAAGGGGTGGTTTGTGCTGATCTGGCATTTTATGCATTCCTCGCCAAATACACTCCCTGAACCTGCACATTGGGCTACATATGCATTTCTGAAGAAACACACCACTAAAGTTCATTGAAGGGACGACTCCTATGTGAATTAATATGGTTTTCAACCTTGAATCTACCTTAATTGAGAATATATCAGCATTTCCTTATACAGCCATCTGAGGCTGTATTCTCGCTTTCCTGGAACCCATATGACACATATGACACCACTGGTATACCAGATGTAATCTTAAAACCTATGCAGCCAGATTTAGTATGTGGCAAGTGATTTTAGGCCAAATTTCAGACTTATAGGCCAACATTTGGTACTGGTTTTGGCTGATTTACATCTATTTTTGGCTATATTTAGAACAATATTTTGCTGAAAAAAATTTCTGCTCAGACATACAATGCTCCAAATGCGCCTAAAATATCCTCATTAATTATTAGAATATGCATGAAATTAAATTTGGGCCACAAGATTGGCAATATTATGATATACTTGACATTTCCAACCTGAGGGGTGACATGGGGCCCCCACACCCCGGAAATTGAAATTTTTAATGTGGCCCTCGAGTTGGCCAGCCTAATACAAATTCATTCTTTGATATAAACTGAGTTTCCTGTAAAAATTTCAGCCAGATTGACTAACTTTAAGGGGTGGTTTATGCTGATCTGGCATATTATGCATTCCTCGCCAACTACACTCCCTGAACCTGCACTTTGGGCTACATTTGCATTTCTGAAGAAACACACTACTAAAATTCATTTAAGGGACGACTCCTATGTGAATTAATATGGTTTTCAACCTTGAATCTACCTTAATTGAGAATATATCAGCATTTCCTTATACAGCCATCTGAGGCTGTATTCTCACTTTCCTGGAACCCATATGACACATATGACACCACCGTATACCAGATGTAATCTTAAAACCTATGCAGTCAGATTTAGTATGTGGAAAGTGATTTTTAGGCCAAATTTCAGACTAATAGGCCAACATTTGGTACTGGTTTTGGCTGATTTACATCTATTTTTGGCTATATTTAGAACAATATTTTGCTGAAAAAATTTCTGGTCAGACATGTAATGCTCCAAATGCGCCTAAAATATCCTCATTAATTATTAGAATATGCATGAAATTAAATTTGGGCTTCAGATTGGCAATATTATGACATACTTGACATTTCCAACCTGAGGGGTGACATGGGGCCCCCACACACCGGAAATTGAAATTTTTAATGTGGCCCTCGAGTTGGCCAGCCTAATACAAATTCATTCTTTGATATAAACTGAGTTTCTTGTAAAAATTTAAGCCAGATTGACTAACTTTAAGGGGTGGTTTGTGCTGATCTGGCATTTTATGCATTCCTCGCCAAATACACTCCCTGAACCTGCACATTGGGCTACATATGCATTTCTGAAGAAACACACCACTAAAGTTCATTTAAGGGACGACTCCTATGTGAATTAATATGGTTTTCAACCTTGAATCTACCTTAATTGAGAATATATCAGCATTTCCTTATACAGCCATCTGAGGCTGTATTCTCGCTTTCCTGGAACCCATATGACACATATGACACCACTGGTATACCAGATGTAATCTTAAAACCTATGCAGCCAGATTTAGTATGTGGCAAGTGATTTTAGGCCAAATTTCAGACTTATAGGCCAACATTTGGTACTGGTTTTGGCTGATTTACATCTATTTTTGGCTATATTTAGAACAATATTTTGCTGAAAAAAATTTCTGCTCAGACATACAATGCTCCAAATGCACCTAAAATATCCTCATTAATTATTAGAATATGCATGAAATTAAATTTGGGCCACAAGATTGGCAATATTATGATATACTTGACATTTCCAACCTGAGGGGTGACATGGGGCCCCCACACCCCGGAAATTGAAATTTTTAATGTGGCCCTCGAGTTGGCCAGCCTAATACAAATTCATTCTTTGATATAAACTGAGTTTCCTGTAAAAATTTCAGCCAGATTGACTAACTTTAAGGGGTGGTTTATGCTGATCTGGCATATTATGCATTCCTCGCCAACTACACTCCCTGAACCTGCACTTTGGGCTACATTTGCATTTCTGAAGAAACACACTACTAAAATTCATTTAAGGGACGACTCCTATGTGAATTAATATGGTTTTCAACCTTGAATCTACCTTAATTGAGAATATATCAGCATTTCCTTATACAGCCATCTGAGGCTGTATTCTCACTTTCCTGGAACCCATATGACACATATGACACCACCGTATACCAGATGTAATCTTAAAACCTATGCAGTCAGATTTAGTATGTGGAAAGTGATTTTTAGGCCAAATTTCAGACTAATAGGCCAACATTTGGTACTGGTTTTGGCTGATTTACATCTATTTTTGGCTATATTTAGAACAATATTTTGCTGAAAAAATTTCTGGTCAGACATGTAATGCTCCAAATGCGCCTAAAATATCCTCATTAATTATTAGAATATGCATGAAATTAAATTTGGGCTTCAGATTGGCAATATTATGATATACTTGACATTTCCAACCTGAGGGATGACATGGGCCCCCTACACCCGAGAATTGAAATTTTTAATGTGTCCCTCGAGTTGGCCAGCCTAATACAAATTCATTCTTTGATATAAACTGAGTTTCCTGTAAAAAATTCAGCCAGATTGACCAACTTTAAGGGGTGGTTTGTGCTGATCTGGCATTTTATGCATTCCTCGCCAACTACACTCCCTGAACCTGCACTTTGGGCTACATATGCATTTCTGAAGAAACACACCACTAAAATTCATTTAAGGGACGAATCCTATGTGAATTAATATGGTTTTCAATCTTGAATCTACCTTAATTGAGAATATATCAGCATTTCCTTATATAGCCGTCTGAGACTGTATTTTCGCTTTCCTGGAACCCATATGACACATATGACACCACCGGTATACCAGATGTAATCTTAAAACCTATGTAGTCAGATTTAGTATGTGGCAAGTGATTTTTAGGCCAAATTTCAGACTTATAGGCCAACATTTGGTACTGGTTTTGGCTGATTTACATCTATTTATGGCTATATTTAGAACAATATTTTGCTGAAAAAATTTCTGGTCAGACATGTAATGCTCCAAATGCGCCTAAAATATCCTCATTAATTATTAGAATATGCATGAAATTAAATTTGGGCTTCAGATTGGCAATATTATGATAGACTTGACATTTCCAACCTGAAGGGTGACATGGGGCCCCCACACCCCGGAAATTGAAATTTTTAATGTGGCCCTCGAGTTGGCCAGCCTAATACAAATTCATTCTTTGATATAAACTGAGTTTCCTGTAAAAATTTCAGCCAGATTGACCAACTTTAAGGGGTGGTTTGGGCTGATCTGGCATTTTATGCATCCCTCGCCAAATACACTCCCTGAAGCTGCACTTTGGGCTACATATGCATTTCTGAAGAAACACACCACTAAAATTCATTTAAGGGACGAATCCTATGTGAATTAATATGGTTTTCAATCTTGAATCTACCTTAATTGAGAATATATCAGCATTTCCTTATATAGCCCTCTGAGACTGTATTTTTGCTTTCCTGGAACCCATATGACACATATGACACCACCGGTATACCAGATGTAATCTTAAAACCTATGTAGTCAGATTTAGTATGTGGCAAGTGATTTTTAGGCCAAATTTCAGACTTATAGGCCAACATTTGGTACTGGTTTTGGCTGATTTACATCTATTTATGGCTATATTTAGAACAATATTTTGCTGAAAAAATTTCTGGTCAGACCTGTAATGCTCCAAATGCGCCTAAAATATCCTCATTAATTATTAGAATATGCATGAAATTAAATTTGGGCTTCAGATTGGCAATATTATGATATACTTGACATTTCCAACCTGAGGGATGACATGGGGCCCCTACACCCGGAAATTGAAATTTTTAATGTGTCCCTCGAGTTGGCCAGCCTAATACAAATTCATTCTTTGATATAAACTGAGTTTCCTGTAAAAAATTCAGCCAGATTGACCAACTTTAAGGGGTGGTTTGTGCTGATCCGGCATTTTATGCATTCCTCGCCAACTACACTCCCTGAACCTGCACTTTGGGCTACATATGCATTTCTGAAGAAACACACCACTAAAATTCATTTAAGGGACGAATCCTATGTGAATTAATATGGTTTTCAATCTTGAATCTACCTTAATTGAGAATATATCAGCATTTCCTTATATAGCCGTCTGAGACTGTATTTTCGCTTTCCTGGAACCCATATGACACATATGACACCACCGGTATACCAGATGTAATCTTAAAACCTATGTAGTCAGATTTAGCATGTGGTAAGTGATTTTTAGGCCAAATTTCAGACTTATAGGCCAACATTTGGTACTGGTTTGGGCTGATTTACATCTATTTATGGCTATATTTAGAACAATATTTTGCTGAAAAAATTTCTGGTCAGACATGTAATGCTCCAAATGCGCCTAAAATATCCTCATTAATTATTAGAATATGCATGAAATTAAATTTGGGCTTCAGATTGGCAATATTATGATAGACTTGACATTTCCAACCTGAAGGGTGACATGGGGCCCCCACACCCCGGAAATTGAAATTTTTAATGTGGCCCTCGAGTTGGCCAGCCTAATACAAATTCATTCTTTGATATAAACTGAGTTTCCTGTAAAAATTTCAGCCAGATTGACCAACTTTAAGGGGTGGTTTGGGCTGATCTGGCATTTTATGCATCCCTCGCCAAATACACTCCCTGAAGCTGCACTTTGGGCTACATATGCATTTCTAAAGAAACACACCACTAAAATTAATTTAAGGGACGACTCCTGTGTGAATCAATATGGTTTTCAACCTTGAATCTACCTTAATTGAGAATATATCAGCATTTCCTTATATAGCCGTCTGAGACTGTATTTTCGCTTTCCTGGAACCCATATGACACATATGACACCACCGGTATACCAGATGTAATCTTCAAACCTATGTAGTCAGATTTAGTATGTGGCAAGTGATTTTTAGGCCAAATTTCAGACTTATAGGCCAACATTTGGTACTGGTTTTGGCTGATTTACATCTATTTATGGCTATATTTAGAACAATATTTTGCTGAAAAAATTTCTGGTCAGACCTGTAATGCTCCAAATGCGCCTAAAATATCCTCATTAATTATTAGAATATGCATGAAATTAAATTTGGGCTTCAGATTGGCAATATTATGATATACTTGACATTTCCAACCTGAGGGATGACATGGGGCCCCTACACCCGGAAATTGAAATTTTTAATGTGTCCCTCGAGTTGGCCAGCCTAATACAAATTCATTCTTTGATATAAACTGAGTTTCCTGTAAAAAATTCAGCCAGATTGACCAACTTTAAGGGGTGGTTTGTGCTGATCCGGCATTTTATGCATTCCTCGCCAACTACACTCCCTGAACCTGCACTTTGGGCTACATATGCATTTCTGAAGAAACACACCACTAAAATTCATTTAAGGGACGAATCCTATGTGAATTAATATGGTTTTCAATCTTGAATCTACCTTAATTGAGAATATATCAGCATTTCCTTATATAGCCGTCTGAGACTGTATTTTCGCTTTCCTGGAACCCATATGACACATATGACACCACCGGTATACCAGATGTAATCTTAAAACCTATGTAGTCAGATTTAGCATGTGGTAAGTGATTTTTAGGCCAAATTTCAGACTTATAGGCCAACATTTGGTACTGGTTTGGGCTGATTTACATCTATTTATGGCTATATTTAGAACAATATTTTGCTGAAAAAATTTCTGGTCAGACATGTAATGCTCCAAATGCGCCTAAAATATCCTCATTAATTATTAGAATATGCATGAAATTAAATTTGGGCTTCAGATTGGCAATATTATGATAGACTTGACATTTCCAACCTGAAGGGTGACATGGGGCCCCCACACCCCGGAAATTGAAATTTTTAATGTGGCCCTCGAGTTGGCCAGCCTAATACAAATTCATTCTTTGATATAAACTGAGTTTCCTGTAAAAATTTCAGCCAGATTGACCAACTTTAAGGGGTGGTTTGGGCTGATCTGGCATTTTATGCATCCCTCGCCAAATACACTCCCTGAAGCTGCACTTTGGGCTACATATGCATTTCTAAAGAAACACACCACTAAAATTCATTTAAGGGACGACTCCTGTGTGAATCAATATGGTTTTCAACCTTGAATCTACCTTAATTGAGAATATATCAGCATTTCCTTATATAGCCGTCTGAGACTGTATTTTCGCTTTCCTGGAACCCATATGACACATATGACACCACCGGTATACCAGATGTAATCTTCAAACCTATGTAGTCAGATTTAGTATGTGGCAAGTGATTTGTAGGCCAAATTTCAGACTTATAGGCCAACATTTGGTACTGGTTTTGGCTGATTTACATCTATTTTTGGCTATATTTAGAACAATATTTTGCTGAAACAATTTCTGGTCAGACATGTAATGCTCCAAATGTGCCTAAAATATCCTCATTAATTATTAGAATATGCATGAAATTAAATTTGGGCTTCAGATTGGCAATATTATGATATACTTGACATTTCCAACCTGAGGGATGACATGGGGCCCCCACACCCCGGAAATTGAAATTTTTAATGTGTCCCTCGAGTTGGCCAGCCTAATACAAATTCATTCTTTGATATAAACTGAGTTTCCTGTAAAAAAATTCAGCCACATTGACCAACTTTAAGGGGTGGTTTGTGCTGATCCGGCATTTTTTGCATTCCTCGCCAACTACACTCCCTGAACCTGCACTTTGGGCTACATATGCATTTCTGAAGAAACACACCACTAAAATTCATTTAAGGGACGACTCCTATGTGAATTAATATGGTTTTCAACCTTGAATCTACCTTAATTGAGAATATATCAGCATTTCCTTGTACAGCCATCTGAGGCTGTATTCTCGCTTTCCTGGAACCCATATGACACATATGACACCACCGGTATACCATATGTAATCTTAAAACCTATGCAGTCAGATTTAGTATGTGGCAAGTGATTTTTAGGCCAAATTTCAGACTTATAGGCCAACATTTGTTACTGGTTTTGGCTGATTTACATCTATTTTTGGCTATATTTAGAACAATATTTTGCTGAAAAAATTTCTGGTCAGACATGTAATGCTCCAAATGCGCCTAAAATATCCTCATTAATTATTAAAATATGCATGAAATTACATTTGGGCTTCAGATTGGCAATACTATGATATACTTGACATTTCCAACCTGAGGGGTGGCATGGGGCCCCCACACCCCGGAAATTGAAATTTTTAATGTGGCCCTCGAGTTGGCCAGCCTAATACAAATTCATTCTTTGATATAAACTGAGTTTCTTGTAAAAATTTCAGCCAGATTGACCAACTTTAAGGGGTGGTTTGTGCTGATCCGGCATTTTTTGCATTCCTCGCCAACTACCCTCCCTGAACCTGCACTTTGGGCTATATATGCATTTCTGAAGAAACACACCACTAAAATTCATTTAAGGGACGACTCCTATGTGAATTAATATGGTTTTCAACCTTGAATCTACCTTAATTGAGAATATATCAGCATTTCCTTGTACAGCCATCTGAGGCTGTATTCTCGCTTTCCTGGAACCCATATGACACATATGACACCACCTGTATACCATATGTAATCTTAAAACCTATGCAGTCAGATTTAGTATGTGGCAAGTGATTTTTAGGCCAAATTTCAGACTTATAGGCCAACATTTGTTACTGGTTTTGGCTGATTTACATCTATTTTTGGCTATATTTAGAACAATATTTTGCTGAAAAAATTTCTGGTCAGACATGTAATGCTCCAAATGCGCCTAAAATATCCTCATTAATTATTAGAATATGCATGAAATTAAATTTGGGCTTCAGATTGGCAATATTATGATAGACTTGACATTTCCAACCTGAAGGGTGACATGGGGCCCCCACACCCCGGAAATTGAAATTTTTAATGTGGCCCTCGAGTTGGCCAGCCTAATACAAATTCATTCTTTGATATAAACTGAGTTTCCTGTAAAAATTTCAGCCAGATTGACCAACTTTAAGGGGTGGTTTGGGCTGATCTGGCATTTTATGCATCCCTCGCCAAATACACTCCCTGAAGCTGCACTTTGGGCTACATATGCATTTCTAAAGAAACACACCACTAAAATTCATTTAAGGGACGACTCCTGTGTGAATCAATATGGTTTTCAACCTTGAATCTACCTTAATTGAGAATATATCAGCATTTCCGTATACAGCCATCTGAGGCTGTATTCTCGCTTTCCTGGAACCCATATGACACATATGACACCGCTGGTATACCAGATGTAATCTTAAAACCTATGCAGTCAGATTTAGTATGTGGCAAGTGATTTTTAGGCCAAATTTCAGACTTATAGGCCAACATTTGGTACTGGTTTTGGCTGATTTACATCTATTTTTGGCTATATTTAGAACAATATTTTGCTGAAACAATTTCTGGTCAGACATGTAATGCTCCAAATGTGCCTAAAATATCCTCATTAATTATTAGAATATGCATGAAATTAAATTTGGGCTTCAGATTGGCAATATTATGATATACTTGACATTTCCAACCTGAGGGATGACATGGGGCCCCCACCACCCGGAAATTGAAATTTTTAATGTGTCCCTCGAGTTGGCCAGCCTAATACAAATTCATTCTTTGATATAAACTGAGTTTCCTGTAAAAAATTCAGCCACATTGACCAACTTTAAGGGGTGGTTTGTGCTGATCCGGCATTTTTTGCATTCCTCGCCAACTACACTCCCTGAACCTGCACTTTGGGCTACATATGCATTTCTGAAGAAACACACCACTAAAATTCATTTAAGGGACGACTCCTATGTGAATTAATGTGGTTTTCAACCTTGAATCTACCTTAATTGAGAATATATCAGCATTTCCTTGTACAGCCATCTGAGGCTGTATTCTCGCTTTCCTGGAACCCATATGACACATATGACACCACCGGTATACCATATGTAATCTTAAAACCTATGCAGTCAGATTTAGTATGTGGCAAGTGATTTTTAGGCCAAATTTCAGACTTATAGGCCAACATTTGTTACTGGTTTTGGCTGATTTACATCTATTTTTGGCTATATTTAGAACAATATTTTGCTGAAAAAATTTCTGGTCAGACATGTAATGCTCCAAATGCGCCTAAAATATCCTCATTAATTATTAAAATATGCATGAAATTACATTTGGGCTTCAGATTGGCAATACTATGATATACTTGACATTTCCAACCTGAGGGGTGGCATGGGGCCCCCACACCCCGGAAATTGAAATTTTTAATGTGGCCCTCGAGTTGGCCAGCCTAATACAAATTCATTCTTTGATATAAACTGAGTTTCTTGTAAAAATTTCAGCCAGATTGACCAACTTTAAGGGGTGGTTTGTGCTGATCCGGCATTTTATGCATTCCTCGCCAACTACACTCCCTGAACCTGCACTTTGGGCTACATATGCATTTCTGAAGAAACACACCACTAAAATTCATTTAAGGGACGACTCCTATGTGAATTAATATGGTTTTCAACCTTGAATCTACCTTAATTGAGAATATATCAGCATTTCCTTATACAGACATCTGAGGCTGTATTCTCACTTTCCTGGAACCCATATGACACATATGACACCACCGGTATACCAGATGTAATCTTAAAACCTATGCAGTCAGATTTAGTATGTGGCAAGTGATTTTAGGCCAAATTTCAGACTTATAGGCCAACATTTGGTACTGGTTTTGGCTGATTTACATCTATTTTTGGCTATATTTAGAACAATATTTTGCTGAAAAAATTTCTGGTTAGACATGTAATGCTCCAAATGCGCCTAAAATATCCTCATTAATTATTAGAATATGCATGAAATTAAATTTGGGCTACAAGATTGGCAATATTATGATATACTTGACATTTCCAACCTGAGGGGTGACATGGGGCCCCCACACCCCGGAAATTGAAACTTTTAATGTGGCCCTCGAGTTGGCCAGCCTAATACAAATTCATTCTTTGATATAAACTGAGTTTCCTGTAAAAATTTCAGCCAGATTGACCAACTTTAAGGGGTGGTTTGTGCTGATCTGGCATTTTATGCATCCCTCGCCAAATACACTCCTTGAAGCTGCACTTTGGGCTACATATGTATTTCTAAAGAAACACACCACTAAAATTCATTTAAGGGATGACTCCTGTGTGAATCAATATGGTTTTCAACCTTGAATCTACCTTAATTGAGAATATATCAGCATTTCCTTATACAGCCATCTGAGGCTGTATTCTCGCTTTCCTGGAACCCATATGACACATATGACACCACCGGTATACCAGATGTAGTCTTAAAACCTATGCAGTCAGATTTAGTATGTGGCAAGTGATTTTAGGCCAAATTTCAGACTTATAGGCCAACATTTGGTACTGGTTTTGGCTGATTTACATCTATTTTTGGCTATATTTAGAACAATATTTTGCTGAAAAAATTTCTGGTTAGACATGTAATGCTCCAAATGCGCCTAAAATATCCTCATTAATTATTAGAATATGCATGAAATTAAATTTGGGCTTCAGATTGGCAATTTTATGATAGACTTGACATTTCCAACCTGAAGGGTGACATGGGGCCCCCACACCCCGGAAATTGAATTTTTTAATGTGGCCCTCGAGTTGGCCAGCCTAATACAAATTCATTCTTTGATATAAACTGAGTTTCCTGTAAAAATTTCAGCCAGTTTGACCAACTTTAAGGGGTGGTTTGGGCTGATCTGGCATTTTATGCATCCCTCGCCAAATACACTCCCTGAAGCTGCACTTTGGGCTACATATGCATTTCTAAAGAAACACACCACTAAAATTCATTTAAGGGACGACTCCTGTGTGAATCAATATGGTTTTCAACCTTGAATCTACCTTAATTGAGAATATATCAGCATTTCCTTATACAGCCATCTGAGGCTGTATTCTCGCTTTCCTGGAACCCATATGACACATATGACACCGCTGGTATACCAGATGTAATCTTAAAACCTATGCAGTCAGATTTAGTATGTGGCAAGTGATTTTTAGGCCAAATTTCAGACTTATAGGCCAACATTTGGTACTGGTTTTGGCTGATTTACATCTATTTTTGGCTATATTTAGAACAATATTTTGCTGAAACAATTTCTGGTCAGACATGTAATGCTCCAAATGTGCCTAAAATATCCTCATTAATTATTAGAATATGCATGAAATTAAATTTGGGCTTCAGATTGGCAATATTATGATATACTTGACATTTCCAACCTGAGGGATGACATGGGGCCCCCACCACCCGGAAATTGAAATTTTTAATGTGTCCCTCGAGTTGGCCAGCCTAATACAAATTCATTCTTTGATATAAACTGAGTTTCCTGTAAAAAATTCAGCCACATTGACCAACTTTAAGGGGTGGTTTGTGCTGATCCGGCATTTTTTGCATTCCTCGCCAACTACACTCCCTGAACCTGCACTTTGGGCTACATATGCATTTCTGAAGAAACACACCACTAAAATTCATTTAAGGGACGACTCCTATGTGAATTAATATGGTTTTCAACCTTGAATCTACCTTAATTGAGAATATATCAGCATTTCCTTGTACAGCCATCTGAGGCTGTATTCTCGCTTTCCTGGAACCCATATGACACATATGACACCACCGGTATACCATATGTAATCTTAAAACCTATGCAGTCAGATTTAGTATGTGGCAAGTGATTTTTAGGCCAAATTTCAGACTTATAGGCCAACATTTGTTACTGGTTTTGGCTGATTTACATCTATTTTTGGCTATATTTAGAACAATATTTTGCTGAAAAAATTTCTGGTCAGACATGTAATGCTCCAAATGCGCCTAAAATATCCTCATTAATTATTAAAATATGCATGAAATTACATTTGGGCTTCAGATTGGCAATACTATGATATACTTGACATTTCCAACCTGAGGGGTGGCATGGGGCCCCCACACCCCGGAAATTGAAATTTTTAATGTGGCCCTCGAGTTGGCCAGCCTAATACAAATTCATTCTTTGATATAAACTGAGTTTCTTGTAAAAATTTCAGCCAGATTGACCAACTTTAAGGGGTGGTTTGTGCTGATCCGGCATTTTTTGCATTCCTCGCCAACTACACTCCCTGAACCTGCACTTTGGGCTATATATGCATTTCTGAAGAAACACACCACTAAAATTCATTTAAGGGACGACTCCTATGTGAATTAATGTGGTTTTCAACCTTGAATCTACCTTAATTGAGAATATATCAGCATTTCCTTGTACAGCCATCTGAGGCTGTATTCTCGCTTTCCTGGAACCCATATGACACATATGACACCACCGGTATACCATATGTAATCTTAAAACCTATGCAGTCAGATTTAGTATGTGGCAAGTGATTTTTAGGCCAAATTTCAGACTTATAGGCCAACATTTGTTACTGGTTTTGGCTGATTTACATCTATTTTTGGCTATATTTAGAACAATATTTTGCTGAAAAAATTTCTGGTCAGACATGTAATGCTCCAAATGCGCCTAAAATATCCTCATTAATTATTAAAATATGCATGAAATTACATTTGGGCTTCAGATTGGCAATACTATGATATACTTGACATTTCCAACCTGAGGGGTGGCATGGGGCCCCCACACCCCGCAAATTGAAATTTTTAATGTGGCCCTCGAGTTGGCCAGCCTAATACAAATTCATTCTTTGATATAAACTGAGTTTCTTGTAAAAATTTCAGCCAGATTGACCAACTTTAAGGGGTGGTTTGTGCTGATCTGGCATTTTATGCATTCCTCGCCAACTACACTCCCTGAACCTGCACTTTGGGCTACATATGCATTTCTGAAGAAACACACCACTAAAATTCATTTAAGGGACGACTCCTATGTGAATTAATATGGTTTTCAACCTTGAATCTACCTTAATTGAGAATATATCAGCATTTCCTTATACAGACATCTGAGGCTGTATTCTCACTTTCCTGGAACCCATATGACACATATGACACCACCGGTATACCAGATGTAATCTTAAAACCTATGCAGTCAGATTTAGTATGTGGCAAGTGATTTTAGGCCAAATTTCAGACTTATAGGCCAACATTTGGTACTGGTTTTGGCTGATTTACATCTATTTTTGGCTATATTTAGAACAATATTTTGCTGAAAAAATTTCTGGTTAGACATGTAATGCTCCAAATGCGCCTAAAATATCCTCATTAATTATTAGAATATGCATGAAATTAAATTTGGGCTACAAGATTGGCAATATTATGATATACTTGACATTTCCAACCTGAGGGGTGACATGGGGCCCCCACACCCCGGAAATTGAAACTTTTAATGTGGCCCTCGAGTTGGCCAGCCTAATACAAATTCATTCTTTGATATAAACTGAGTTTCCTGTAAAAATTTCAGCCAGATTGACCAACTTTAAGGGGTGGTTTGTGCTGATCTGGCATTTTATGCATCCCTCGCCAAATACACTCCTTGAAGCTGCACTTTGGGCTACATATGTATTTCTAAAGAAACACACCACTAAAATTCATTTAAGGGATGACTCCTGTGTGAATCAATATGGTTTTCAACCTTGAATCTACCTTAATTGAGAATATATCAGCATTTCCTTATACAGCCATCTGAGGCTGTATTCTCGCTTTCCTGGAACCCATATGACACATATGACACCACCGGTATACCAGATGTAATCTTAAAACCTATGCAGTCAGATTTAGTATGTGGCAAGTGATTTTAGGCCAAATTTCAGACTTATAGGCCAACATTTGGTACTGGTTTTGGCTGATTTACATCTATTTTTGGCTATATTTAGAACAATATTTTGCTGAAAAAATTTCTGGTTAGACATGTAATGCTCCAAATGCGCCTAAAATATCCTCATTAATTATTAGAATATGCATGAAATTAAATTTGGGCTACAAGATTGGCAATATTATGATATACTTGACATTTCCAACCTGAGGGGTGACATGGGGCCCCCACACCCCGGAAATTGAAACTTTTAATGTGGCCCTCGAGTTGGCCAGCCTAATACAAATTCATTCTTTGATATAAACTGAGTTTCCTGTAAAAATTTCAGCCAGATTGACCAACTTTAAGGGGTGGTTTGTGCTGATCTGGCATTTTATGCATCCCTCGCCAAATACACTCCTTGAAGCTGCACTTTGGGCTACATATGTATTTCTAAAGAAACACACCACTAAAATTCATTTAAGGGATGACTCCTGTGTGAATCAATATGGTTTTCAACCTTGAATCTACCTTAATTGAGAATATATCAGCATTTCCTTATACAGCCATCTGAGGCTGTATTCTCGCTTTCCTGGAACCCATATGACACATATGACACCGCTGGTATACCAGATGTAATCTTAAAACCTATGCAGTCAGATTTAGTATGTGGCAAGTGATTTTTAGGCCAAATTTCAGACTTATAGGCCAACATTTGGTACTGGTTTTGGCTGATTTACATCTATTTTTGGCTATATTTAGAACAATATTTTGCTGAAATAATTTCTGGTCAGACATGTAATGCTCCAAATGTGCCTAAAATATCCTCATTAATTATTAGAATATGCATGAAATTAAATTTGGGCTTCAGATTGGCAATATTATGATATACTTGACATTTCCAACCTGAGGGATGACATGGGGCCCCCACCACCCGGAAATTGAAATTTTTAATGTGTCCCTCGAGTTGGCCAGCCTAATACAAATTCATTCTTTGATATAAACTGAGTTTCCTGTAAAAAATTCAGCCACATTGACCAACTTTAAGGGGTGGTTTGTGCTGATCCGGCATTTTTTGCATTCCTCGCCAACTACACTCCCTGAACCTGCACTTTGGGCTACATATGCATTTCTGAAGAAACACACCACTAAAATTCATTTAAGGGACGACTCCTATGTGAATTAATATGGTTTTCAACCTTGAATCTACCTTAATTGAGAATATATCAGCATTTCCTTGTACAGCCATCTGAGGCTGTATTCTCGCTTTCCTGGAACCCATATGACACATATGACACCACCGGTATACCATATGTAATCTTAAAACCTATGCAGTCAGATTTAGTATGTGGCAAGTGATTTTTAGGCCAAATTTCAGACTTATAGGCCAACATTTGTTACTGGTTTTGGCTGATTTACATCTATTTTTGGCTATATTTAGAACAATATTTTGCTGAAAAAATTTCTGGTCAGACATGTAATGCTCCAAATGCGCCTAAAATATCCTCATTAATTATTAAAATATGCATGAAATTACATTTGGACTTTAGATTGGCAATACTATGATATACTTGACATTTCCAACCTGAGGGGTGGCATGGGGCCCCCACACCCCGGAAATTGAAATTTTTAATGTGGCCCTCGAGTTGGCCAGCCTAATACAAATTCATTCTTTGATATAAACTGAGTTTCTTGTAAAAATTTCAGCCAGATTGACCAACTTTAAGGGGTGGTTTGTGCTGATCCGGCATTTTTTGCATTCCTTGCCAACTACACTCCCTGAACCTGCACTTTGGGCTATATATGCATTTCTGAAGAAACACACCACTAAAATTCATTTAAGGGACGACTCCTATGTGAATTAATATGGTTTTCAACCTTGAATCTACCTTAATTGAGAATATATCAGCATTTCCTTGTACAGCCATCTGAGGCTGTATTCTCGCTTTCCTGGAACCCATATGACACATATGACACCACCGGTATACCATATGTAATCTTAAAACCTATGCAGTCAGATTTAGTATGTGGCAAGTGATTTTTAGGCCAAATTTCAGACTTATAGGCCAACATTTGTAACTGGTTTTGGCTGATTTACATCTATTTTTGGCTATATTTAGAACAATATTTTGCTGAAAAAATTTCTGGTCAGACATGTAATGCTCCAAATGCGCCTAAAATATCCTCATTAATTATTAAAATATGCATGAAATTACATTTGGGCTTCAGATTGGCAATACTAAGATATACTTGACATTTCCAACCTGAGGGGTGGCATGGGGCCCCCACACCCCGGAAATTGAAATTTTTAATGTGGCCCTCGAGTTGGCCAGCCTAATACAAATTCATTCTTTGATATAAACTGAGTTTCTTGTAAAAATTTCAGCCAGATTGACCAACTTTAAGGGGTGGTTTGTGCTGATCCGGCATTTTTTGCATTCCTTGCCAACTACACTCCCTGAACCTGCACTTTGGGCTATATATGCATTTCTGAAGAAACACACCACTAAAATTCATTTAAGGGACGACTCCTATGTGAATTAATATGGTTTTCAACCTTGAATCTACCTTAATTGAGAATATATCAGCATTTCCTTGTACAGCCATCTGAGGCTGTATTCTCGCTTTCCTGGAACCCATATGACACATATGACACCACCGGTATACCATATGTAATCTTAAAACCTATGCAGTCAGATTTAGTATGTGGCAAGTGATTTTTAGGCCAAATTTCAGACTTATAGGCCAACATTTGTAACTGGTTTTGGCTGATTTACATCTATTTTTGGCTATATTTAGAACAATATTTTGCTGAAAAAATTTCTGGTCAGACATGTAATGCTCCAAATGCGCCTAAAATATCCTCATTAATTATTAAAATATGCATGAAATTACATTTGGGCTTCAGATTGGCAATACTAAGATATACTTGACATTTCCAACCTGAGGGGTGGCATGGGGCCCCCACACCCCGGAAATTGAAATTTTTAATGTGGCCCTCGAGTTGGCCAGCCTAATACAAATTCATTCTTTGATATAAACTGAGTTTCTTGTAAAAATTTCAGCCAGATTGACCAACTTTAAGGGGTGGTTTGTGCTGATCCGGCATTTTTTGCATTCCTCGCCAACTACACTCCCTGAACCTGCACTTTGGGCTATATATGCATTTCTGAAGAAACACACCACTAAAATTCATTTAAGGGACGACTCCTATGTGAATTAATGTGGTTTTCAACCTTGAATCTACCTTAATTGAGAATATATCAGCATTTCCTTGTACAGCCATCTGAGGCTGTATTCTCGCTTTCCTGGAACCCATATGACACATATGACACCACCGGTATACCATATGTAATCTTAAAACCTATGCAGTCAGATTTAGTATGTGGCAAGTGATTTTTAGGCCAAATTTCAGACTTATAGGCCAACATTTGTAACTGGTTTTGGCTGATTTACATCTATTTTTGGCTATATTTAGAACAATATTTTGCTGAAAAAATTTCTGGTCAGACATGTAATGCTCCAAATGCGCCTAAAATATCCTCATTAATTATTAAAATATGCATGAAATTACATTTGGGCTTCAGATTGGCAATACTAAGATATACTTGACATTTCCAACCTGAGGGGTGGCATGGGGCCCCCACACCCCGGAAATTGAAATTTTTAATGTGGCCCTCGAGTTGGCCAGCCTAATACAAATTCATTCTTTGATATAAACTGAGTTTCTTGTAAAAATTTCAGCCAGATTGACCAACTTTAAGGGGTGGTTTGTGCTGATCCGGCATTTTTTGCATTCCTTGCCAACTACACTCCCTGAACCTGCACTTTGGGCTATATATGCATTTCTGAAGAAACACACCACTAAAATTCATTTAAGGGACGACTCCTATGTGAATTAATATGGTTTTCAACCTTGAATCTACCTTAATTGAGAATATATCAGCATTTCCTTGTACAGCCATCTGAGGCTGTATTCTCGCTTTCCTGGAACCCATATGACACATATGACACCACCGGTATACCATATGTAATCTTAAAACCTATGCAGTCAGATTTAGTATGTGGCAAGTGATTTTTAGGCCAAATTTCAGACTTATAGGCCAACATTTGTAACTGGTTTTGGCTGATTTACATCTATTTTTGGCTATATTTAGAACAATATTTTGCTGAAAAAATTTCTGGTCAGACATGTAATGCTCCAAATGCGCCTAAAATATCCTCATTAATTATTAAAATATGCATGAAATTACATTTGGGCTTCAGATTGGCAATACTAAGATATACTTGACATTTCCAACCTGAGGGGTGGCATGGGGCCCCCACACCCCGGAAATTGAAATTTTTAATGTGGCCCTCGAGTTGGCCAGCCTAATACAAATTCATTCTTTGATATAAACTGAGTTTCTTGTAAAAATTTCAGCCAGATTGACCAACTTTAAGGGGTGGTTTGTGCTGATCCGGCATTTTTTGCATTCCTCGCCAACTACACTCCCTGAACCTGCACTTTGGGCTATATATGCATTTCTGAAGAAACACACCACTAAAATTCATTTAAGGGACGACTCCTATGTGAATTAATGTGGTTTTCAACCTTGAATCTACCTTAATTGAGAATATATCAGCATTTCCTTGTACAGCCATCTGAGGCTGTATTCTCGCTTTCCTGGAACCCATATGACACATATGACACCACCGGTATACCATATGTAATCTTAAAACCTATGCAGTCAGATTTAGTATGTGGCAAGTGATTTTTAGGCCAAATTTCAGACTTATAGGCCAACATTTGTTACTGGTTTTGGCTGATTTACATCTATTTTTGGCTATATTTAGAACAATATTTTGCTGAAAAAATTTCTGGTCAGACATGTAATGCTCCAAATGCGCCTAAAATATCCTCATTAATTATTAAAATATGCATGAAATTACATTTGGGCTTCAGATTGGCAATACTATGATATACTTGACATTTCCAACCTGAGGGGTGGCATGGGGCCCCCACACCCCGCAAATTGAAATTTTTAATGTGGCCCTCGAGTTGGCCAGCCTAATACAAATTCATTCTTTGATATAAACTGAGTTTCTTGTAAAAATTTCAGCCAGATTGACCAACTTTAAGGGGTGGTTTGTGCTGATCTGGCATTTTATGCATTCCTCGCCAACTACACTCCCTGAACCTGCACTTTGGGCTACATATGCATTTCTGAAGAAACACACCACTAAAATTCATTTAAGGGACGACTCCTATGTGAATTAATATGGTTTTCAACCTTGAATCTACCTTAATTGAGAATATATCAGCATTTCCTTATACAGACATCTGAGGCTGTATTCTCACTTTCCTGGAACCCATATGACACATATGACACCACCGGTATACCAGATGTAATCTTAAAACCTATGCAGTCAGATTTAGTATGTGGCAAGTGATTTTAGGCCAAATTTCAGACTTATAGGCCAACATTTGGTACTGGTTTTGGCTGATTTACATCTATTTTTGGCTATATTTAGAACAATATTTTGCTGAAAAAATTTCTGGTTAGACATGTAATGCTCCAAATGCGCCTAAAATATCCTCATTAATTATTAGAATATGCATGAAATTAAATTTGGGCTACAAGATTGGCAATATTATGATATACTTGACATTTCCAACCTGAGGGGTGACATGGGGCCCCCACACCCCGGAAATTGAAACTTTTAATGTGGCCCTCGAGTTGGCCAGCCTAATACAAATTCATTCTTTGATATAAACTGAGTTTCCTGTAAAAATTTCAGCCAGATTGACCAACTTTAAGGGGTGGTTTGTGCTGATCTGGCATTTTATGCATCCCTCGCCAAATACACTCCTTGAAGCTGCACTTTGGGCTACATATGTATTTCTAAAGAAACACACCACTAAAATTCATTTAAGGGATGACTCCTGTGTGAATCAATATGGTTTTCAACCTTGAATCTACCTTAATTGAGAATATATCAGCATTTCCTTATACAGCCATCTGAGGCTGTATTCTCGCTTTCCTGGAACCCATATGACACATATGACACCACCGGTATACCAGATGTAATCTTAAAACCTATGCAGTCAGATTTAGTATGTGGCAAGTGATTTTAGGCCAAATTTCAGACTTATAGGCCAACATTTGGTACTGGTTTTGGCTGATTTACATCTATTTTTGGCTATATTTAGAACAATATTTTGCTGAAAAAATTTCTGGTTAGACATGTAATGCTCCAAATGCGCCTAAAATATCCTCATTAATTATTAGAATATGCATGAAATTAAATTTGGGCTACAAGATTGGCAATATTATGATATACTTGACATTTCCAACCTGAGGGGTGACATGGGGCCCCCACACCCCGGAAATTGAAACTTTTAATGTGGCCCTCGAGTTGGCCAGCCTAATACAAATTCATTCTTTGATATAAACTGAGTTTCCTGTAAAAATTTCAGCCAGATTGACCAACTTTAAGGGGTGGTTTGTGCTGATCTGGCATTTTATGCATCCCTCGCCAAATACACTCCTTGAAGCTGCACTTTGGGCTACATATGTATTTCTAAAGAAACACACCACTAAAATTCATTTAAGGGATGACTCCTGTGTGAATCAATATGGTTTTCAACCTTGAATCTACCTTAATTGAGAATATATCAGCATTTCCTTATACAGCCATCTGAGGCTGTATTCTCGCTTTCCTGGAACCCATATGACACATATGACACCGCTGGTATACCAGATGTAATCTTAAAACCTATGCAGTCAGATTTAGTATGTGGCAAGTGATTTTTAGGCCAAATTTCAGACTTATAGGCCAACATTTGGTACTGGTTTTGGCTGATTTACATCTATTTTTGGCTATATTTAGAACAATATTTTGCTGAAACAATTTCTGGTCAGACATGTAATGCTCCAAATGTGCCTAAAATATCCTCATTAATTATTAGAATATGCATGAAATTAAATTTGGGCTTCAGATTGGCAATATTATGATATACTTGACATTTCCAACCTGAGGGGTGACATGGGGCCCCCACCACCCGGAAATTGAAATTTTTAATGTGTCCCTCGAGTTGGCCAGCCTAATACAAATTCATTCTTTGATATAAACTGAGTTTCCTGTAAAAAATTCAGCCACATTGACCAACTTTAAGGGGTGGTTTGTGCTGATCCGGCATTTTTTGCATTCCTCGCCAACTACACTCCCTGAACCTGCACTTTGGGCTACATATGCATTTCTGAAGAAACACACCACTAAAATTCATTTAAGGGACGACTCCTATGTGAATTAATATGGTTTTCAACCTTTAATCTACCTTAATTGAGAATATATCAGCATTTCCTTGTACAGCCATCTGAGGCTGTATTCTCGCTTTCCTGGAACCCATATGACACATATGACACCACCGGTATACCATATGTAATCTTAAAACCTATGCAGTCAGATTTAGTATGTGGCAAGTGATTTTTAGGCCAAATTTCAGACTTATAGGCCAACATTTGTTACTGGTTTTGGCTGATTTACATCTATTTTTGGCTATATTTAGAACAATATTTTGCTGAAAAAATTTCTGGTCAGACATGTAATGCTCCAAATGCGCCTAAAATATCCTCATTAATTATTAAAATATGCATGAAATTACATTTGGACTTTAGATTGGCAATACTATGATATACTTGACATTTCCAACCTGAGGGGTGGCATGGGGCCCCCACACCCCGGAAATTGAAATTTTTAATGTGGCCCTCGAGTTGGCCAGCCTAATACAAATTCATTCTTTGATATAAACTGAGTTTCTTGTAAAAATTTCAGCCAGATTGACCAACTTTAAGGGGTGGTTTGTGCTGATCCGGCATTTTTTGCATTCCTTGCCAACTACACTCCCTGAACCTGCACTTTGGGCTATATATGCATTTCTGAAGAAACACACCACTAAAATTCATTTAAGGGACGACTCCTATGTGAATTAATATGGTTTTCAACCTTGAATCTACCTTAATTGAGAATATATCAGCATTTCCTTGTACAGCCATCTGAGGCTGTATTCTCGCTTTCCTGGAACCCATATGACACATATGACACCACCGGTATACCATATGTAATCTTAAAACCTATGCAGTCAGATTTAGTATGTGGCAAGTGATTTTTAGGCCAAATTTCAGACTTATAGGCCAACATTTGTAACTGGTTTTGGCTGATTTACATCTATTTTTGGCTATATTTAGAACAATATTTTGCTGAAAAAATTTCTGGTCAGACATGTAATGCTCCAAATGCGCCTAAAATATCCTCATTAATTATTAAAATATGCATGAAATTACATTTGGGCTTCAGATTGGCAATACTAAGATATACTTGACATTTCCAACCTGAGGGGTGGCATGGGGCCCCCACACCCCGGAAATTGAAATTTTTAATGTGGCCCTCGAGTTGGCCAGCCTAATACAAATTCATTCTTTGATATAAACTGAGTTTCTTGTAAAAATTTCAGCCAGATTGACCAACTTTAAGGGGTGGTTTGTGCTGATCTGGCATTTTGTGCATTCCTCGCCAACTACACTCCCTGAACCTGCACTTTGGGCTACATATGCATTTCTGAAGAAACACACCACTAAAATTCATTTAAGGGACGACTCCTATGTGAATTAATATGGTTTTCAACCTTGAATCTACCTTAATTGAGAATATATCAGCATTTCCTTATACAGACATCTGAGGCTGTATTCTCACTTTCCTGGAACCCATATGACACATATGACACCACCGGTATACCAGATGTAATCTTAAAACCTATGCAGTCAGATTTAGTATGTGGCAAGTGATTTTTAGGCCAAATTTCAGACTTATAGGCCAACATTTGGTACTGGTTTTGGCTGATTTACATCTATTTTTGGCTATATTTAGAACAATATTTTGCTGAAAAAATTTCTGGTTAGACATGTAATGCTCCAAATGCGCCTAAAATATCCTCATTAATTATTAGAATATGCATGAAATTAAATTTGGGCTACAAGATTGGCAATATTATGATATACTTGACATTTCCAACCTGAGGGGTGACATGGGGCCCCCACACCCCGGAAATTGAAACTTTTAATGTGGCCCTCGAGTTGGCCAGCCTAATACAAATTCATTCTTTGATATAAACTGAGTTTCCTGTAAAAATTTCAGCCAGATTGACCAACTTTAAGGGGTGGTTTGTGCTGATCTGGCATTTTATGCATCCCTCGCCAAATACACTCCTTGAAGCTGCACTTTGGGCTACATATGTATTTCTAAAGAAACACACCACTAAAATTCACTTAAGGGATGACTCCTGTGTGAATCAATATGGTTTTCAACCTTGAATCTACCTTAATTGAGAATATATCAGCATTTCCTGATACAGTCATCTGAGGCTGTATTCTCGCTTTCCTGGAACCCATATGACACATATGACACCACTGGTATACCAGATGTAATCTTAAAACCTATGCAGTCAGATTTAGTATGTGGCCATTGATTTTTAGGCCAAATTTTAGACTAATTGGCCAACATTTGGTACTGGTTTTGGCTGATTTACATCTATTTTTGGTTATATTTAGAACAATATTTTGCTGAAAAAAAATTTCTGGTCAGACATGTAATGCTCCAAATGCGCCTAAAATATCCTCATTAATTATTAGAATATGCATGAAATTAAATTTGGGCTTCAGATTGGCAATATTATGATATACTTGACATTTCCAACCTGAGGGGTGACATATGGGTCCCCCACACCCCGGAAATTGAAATTTTTAATGTGGCCCTCGAGTTGGCCAGCCTAATACAAATTCATTCTTTGCTATAAACTTAGTTTCCTGTAAAAATTTCAGCCAGATTGACCAACTTTAAGGGGTGGTTTGTGCTGATCTGGCATTTTATGCATTCCTCGCCAACTACACTCCCTGAACCTGCACTTTGGGCTACATATGCATTTCTGAAGAAACACACTACTAAAATTCAGTTAAGGGATGACTCCTGTGTGAATCAATATGGTTTTCAACCTTGAATCTACCTTAATTGAGAATATAGCACCATTTCCTGATACAGTCATGTGAGGCTGTATTCTCGCTTTCCTGGAACCCATATGACACATATGACACCACTGGTATACCAGATGTAATCTTAAAACCTATGCAGTCAGATTTAGCATGTGGCAAGTGATTTTTAGGCCTAATTTCAGACTTATAGGCCAACATTTGGTACTGGTTTGGGCTGATTTACATCTATTTTTGGCTATATTTAGAACAATATTTTGCTGAGAAAAAAATTCTGGTCAGACATACAATGCTCCAAATGCGCCTAAAATATCCTCATTAATTATTAGAATATGCATGAAATTAAATTTGGGCTTCAGATTGGCAATATTATGATATACTTGACATTTCCAACCTGAGGGGTGACATATGGGTCCCCCACACCCCGGAAATTGAAATTTTTAATGTGGCCCTCGAGTTGGCCAGCCTAATTCAAATTCATTCTTTGATATAAACTTAGTTTCCTGTAAAAATTTCAGCCAGATTGACCAACTTTAAGGGGTGGTTTGTGCTGATCTGGCATTTTATGCATTCCTCGCCAACTACACTCCCTGAACCTGCACTTTGGGCTACATATGCATTTCTGAAGAAACACACTACTGAAATTCATTTAAGGGATGACTCCTGTGTGAATCAATATGGTTTTCAACCTTGAATCTACCTTAATTGAGAATATACCACCATTTCCTGATACAGTCATCTGAGGCTGTATTCTCGCTTTCCTGGAACCCATATGACACATATGACACCAATGGTATACCAGATGTAATCTTAAAACCTATGCAGTCAGATTTAGTATGTGGCAAGTGATTTTTAGGCCTAATTTCAGACTTATAGGCCAACATTTGGTACTGGTTTTGGCTGATTTACATCTATTTTTGGTTATATTTAGAACAATATTTTGCTGAAAAAAATTCTGGTCAGACATGTAATGCTCCAAATGCGCCTAAAATATCCTCATTAATTATTAGAATATGCATGAAATTAAATTTGGGCTACAAGATTGGCAATATTATGATATACTTGACATTTCCAACCTGAGGGGTGACATGGGGCCCCCACAAACCGGAAATTGAAATTTTTAATGTGGCCCTCGAGTTGGCCAGCCTAATACAAATTCATTCTTTGATATAAACTGAGTTTCCTGTAAAAATTTCAGCCAGATTGACCAACTTTAAGGGGTGGTTTGGGCTGATCTGGCATTTTATGCATCCCTCGCCAAATACACTCCTTGAAGCTGCACTTTGGGCTACATATGTATTTCTAAAGAAACACACCACTAAAATTCATTTAACGGATGACTCCTGTGTGAATCAATATGGTTTCAACCTTGAATCTACCTTAATTGAGAATATATCAGCATTTCCTGATACAGTCATCTGAGGCTGTATTCTCGCTTTCCTGGAACCCATATGACACCACTGGTATACCAGATGTAATCTTAAAACCTATGCAGTCAGATTTAGCATGTGGCAAGTGATTTTTAGGCCTAATTTCAGACTTATAGGCCAACATTTGGTACTGGTTTTGGCTGATTTACATCTATTTTTGGCTATATTTAGAACAATATTTTGCTGAAAAAAATTCTGGTCAGACATGTAATGCTCCAAATGCGCCTAAAATATCCTCATTAATTATTAGAATATGCATGAAATTAAATTTGGGCTACAAGATTGGCAATATTATGATATACTTGACATTTCCAACCTGAGGGGTGACATGGGGCCCCCACACCCCGGAAATTGAAATTTTTAATGTGGCCCTCGAGTTGGCCAGCCTAATACAAATTCATTCTTTGATATAAACTGAGTTTCCTGTAAAAATTTCAGCCAGATTGACCAACTTTAAGGGGTGGTTTGGGCTGATCTGGCATTTTATGCATCCCTCGCCAAATACACTCCTTGAAGCTGCACTTTGGGCTACATATGTATTTCTAAAGAAACACACCACTAAAATTCATTTAACGGATGACTCCTGTGTGAATCAATATGGTTTCAACCTTGAATCTACCTTAATTGAGAATATATCAGCATTTCCTGATACAGTCATCTGAGGCTGTATTCTCGCTTTCCTGGAACCCATATGACACATATGACACCACTGGTATACCAGATGTAATCTTAAAACCTATGCAGTCAGATTTAGCATGTGGCAAGTGATTTTTAGGCCTAATTTCAGACTTATAGGCCAACATTTGGTACTGGTTTTGGCTGATTTACATCTATTTTTGGCTATATTTAGAACAATATTTTGCTGAAAAAATTTCTGGTCAGACATGTAATGCTCCAAATGCGCCTAAAATATCCTCATTAATTATTAGAATATGCATGAAATTAAATTTGGGCTTCAGATTGGCAATATTATGATATACTTGACATTTCCAACCTGAGGGGTGACATGGGGCCCCCACACCCCGGAAATTGAAATTTTTAATGTGGCCCTCGAGTTGGCCAGCCTAATACAAATTCATTCTTTGATATAAACTGAGTTTCCTGTAAAAATTTCAGCCAGATTGACCAACTTTAAGGGGTGGTTTGGGCTGATCTGGCATTTTATGCATCCCTCGCCAAATACACTCCTTGAAGCTGCACTTTGGGCTACATATGTATTTCTAAAGAAACACACCACTAAAATTCATTTAAGGGATGACTCCTGTGTGAATCAATATGGTTTTCAACCTTGAATCTACCTTAATTGAGAATATATCAGCATTTCCTGATACAGTCATCTGAGGCTGTATTCTCGCTTTCCTGGAACCCATATGACACATATGACACCACTGGTATACCAGATGTAATCTTAAAACCTATGCAGTCAGATTTAGCATGTGGCAAGTGATTTTTAGGCCTAATTTCAGACTTATAGGCCAACATTTGGTACTGGTTTTGGCTGATTTACATCTATTTTTGGCTATATTTAGAACAATATTTTGCTGAAAAAATTTCTGGTTAGACATGTAATGCTCCAAATGCGCCTAAAATATCCTCATTAATTATTAGAATATGCATGAAATTAAATTTGGGCTACAAGATTGGCAATATTATGATATACTTGACATTTCCAACCTGAGGGGTGACATGGGGCCCCCACACCCCGGAAATTGAAACTTTTAATGTGGCCCTCGAGTTGGCCAGCCTAATACAAATTCATTCTTTGATATAAACTGAGTTTCCTGTAAAAATTTCAGCCAGATTGACCAACTTTAAGGGGTGGTTTGTGCTGATCTGGCATTTTATGCATCCCTCGCCAAATACACTCCTTGAAGCTGCACTTTGGGCTACATATGTATTTCTAAAGAAACACACCACTAAAATTCACTTAAGGGATGACTCCTGTGTGAATCAATATGGTTTTCAACCTTGAATCTACCTTAATTGAGAATATATCAGCATTTCCTGATACAGTCATCTGAGGCTGTATTCTCGCTTTCCTGGAACCCATATGACACATATGACACCACTGGTATACCAGATGTAATCTTAAAACCTATGCAGTCAGATTTAGTATGTGGCCATTGATTTTTAGGCCAAATTTTAGACTAATTGGCCAACATTTGGTACTGGTTTTGGCTGATTTACATCTATTTTTGGTTATATTTAGAACAATATTTTGCTGAAAAAAAATTTCTGGTCAGACATGTAATGCTCCAAATGCGCCTAAAATATCCTCATTAATTATTAGAATATGCATGAAATTAAATTTGGGCTTCAGATTGGCAATATTATGATATACTTGACATTTCCAACCTGAGGGGTGACATATGGGTCCCCCACACCCCGGAAATTGAAATTTTTAATGTGGCCCTCGAGTTGGCCAGCCTAATACAAATTCATTCTTTGCTATAAACTTAGTTTCCTGTAAAAATTTCAGCCAGATTGACCAACTTTAAGGGGTGGTTTGTGCTGATCTGGCATTTTATGCATTCCTCGCCAACTACACTCCCTGAACCTGCACTTTGGGCTACATATGCATTTCTGAAGAAACACACTACTAAAATTCAGTTAAGGGATGACTCCTGTGTGAATCAATATGGTTTTCAACCTTGAATCTACCTTAATTGAGAATATAGCACCATTTCCTGATACAGTCATCTGAGGCTGTATTCTCGCTTTCCTGGAACCCATATGACACATATGACACCACTGGTATACCAGATGTAATCTTAAAACCTATGCAGTCAGATTTAGCATGTGGCAAGTGATTTTTAGGCCTAATTTCAGACTTATAGGCCAACATTTGGTACTGGTTTGGGCTGATTTACATCTATTTTTGGCTATATTTAGAACAATATTTTGCTGAGAAAAAAATTCTGGTCAGACATACAATGCTCCAAATGCGCCTAAAATATCCTCATTAATTATTAGAATATGCATGAAATTAAATTTGGGCTTCAGATTGGCAATATTATGATATACTTGACATTTCCAACCTGAGGGGTGACATATGGGTCCCCCACACCCCGGAAATTGAAATTTTTAATGTGGCCCTCGAGTTGGCCAGCCTAATTCAAATTCATTCTTTGATATAAACTTAGTTTCCTGTAAAAATTTCAGCCAGATTGACCAACTTTAAGGGGTGGTTTGTGCTGATCTGGCATTTTATGCATTCCTCGCCAACTACACTCCCTGAACCTGCACTTTGGGCTACATATGCATTTCTGAAGAAACACACTACTGAAATTCATTTAAGGGATGACTCCTGTGTGAATCAATATGGTTTTCAACCTTGAATCTACCTTAATTGAGAATATACCACCATTTCCTGATACAGTCATCTGAGGCTGTATTCTCGCTTTCCTGGAACCCATATGACACATATGACACCAATGGTATACCAGATGTAATCTTAAAACCTATGCAGTCAGATTTAGTATGTGGCAAGTGATTTTTAGGCCTAATTTCAGACTTATAGGCCAACATTTGGTACTGGTTTTGGCTGATTTACATCTATTTTTGGTTATATTTAGAACAATATTTTGCTGAAAAAAATTCTGGTCAGACATGTAATGCTCCAAATGCGCCTAAAATATCCTCATTAATTATTAGAATATGCATGAAATTAAATTTGGGCTACAAGATTGGCAATATTATGATATACTTGACATTTCCAACCTGAGGGGTGACATGGGGCCCCCACAAACCGGAAATTGAAATTTTTAATGTGGCCCTCGAGTTGGCCAGCCTAATACAAATTCATTCTTTGATATAAACTGAGTTTCCTGTAAAAATTTCAGCCAGATTGACCAACTTTAAGGGGTGGTTTGGGCTGATCTGGCATTTTATGCATCCCTCGCCAAATACACTCCTTGAAGCTGCACTTTGGGCTACATATGTATTTCTAAAGAAACACACCACTAAAATTCATTTAACGGATGACTCCTGTGTGAATCAATATGGTTTCAACCTTGAATCTACCTTAATTGAGAATATATCAGCATTTCCTGATACAGTCATCTGAGGCTGTATTCTCGCTTTCCTGGAACCCATATGACACCACTGGTATACCAGATGTAATCTTAAAACCTATGCAGTCAGATTTAGCATGTGGCAAGTGATTTTTAGGCCTAATTTCAGACTTATAGGCCAACATTTGGTACTGGTTTTGGCTGATTTACATCTATTTTTGGCTATATTTAGAACAATATTTTGCTGAAAAAAATTCTGGTCAGACATGTAATGCTCCAAATGCGCCTAAAATATCCTCATTAATTATTAGAATATGCATGAAATTAAATTTGGGCTACAAGATTGGCAATATTATGATATACTTGACATTTCCAACCTGAGGGGTGACATGGGGCCCCCACACCCCGGAAATTGAAATTTTTAATGTGGCCCTCGAGTTGGCCAGCCTAATACAAATTCATTCTTTGATATAAACTGAGTTTCCTGTAAAAATTTCAGCCAGATTGACCAACTTTAAGGGGTGGTTTGGGCTGATCTGGCATTTTATGCATCCCTCGCCAAATACACTCCTTGAAGCTGCACTTTGGGCTACATATGTATTTCTAAAGAAACACACCACTAAAATTCATTTAACGGATGACTCCTGTGTGAATCAATATGGTTTCAACCTTGAATCTACCTTAATTGAGAATATATCAGCATTTCCTGATACAGTCATCTGAGGCTGTATTCTCGCTTTCCTGGAACCCATATGACACATATGACACCACTGGTATACCAGATGTAATCTTAAAACCTATGCAGTCAGATTTAGCATGTGGCAAGTGATTTTTAGGCCTAATTTCAGACTTATAGGCCAACATTTGGTACTGGTTTTGGCTGATTTACATCTATTTTTGGCTATATTTAGAACAATATTTTGCTGAAAAAATTTCTGGTCAGACATGTAATGCTCCAAATGCGCCTAAAATATCCTCATTAATTATTAGAATATGCATGAAATTAAATTTGGGCTTCAGATTGGCAATATTATGATATACTTGACATTTCCAACCTGAGGGGTGACATGGGGCCCCCACACCCCGGAAATTGAAATTTTTAATGTGGCCCTCGAGTTGGCCAGCCTAATACAAATTCATTCTTTGATATAAACTGAGTTTCCTGTAAAAATTTCAGCCAGATTGACCAACTTTAAGGGGTGGTTTGGGCTGATCTGGCATTTTATGCATCCCTCGCCAAATACACTCCTTGAAGCTGCACTTTGGGCTACATATGTATTTCTAAAGAAACACACCACTAAAATTCATTTAAGGGATGACTCCTGTGTGAATCAATATGGTTTTCAACCTTGAATCTACCTTAATTGAGAATATATCAGCATTTCCTGATACAGTCATCTGAGGCTGTATTCTCGCTTTCCTGGAACCCATATGACACATATGACACCACTGGTATACCAGATGTAATCTTAAAACCTATGCAGTCAGATTTAGCATGTGGCAAGTGATTTTTAGGCCTAATTTCAGACTTATAGGCCAACATTTGGTACTGGTTTTGGCTGATTTACATCTATTTTTGGCTATATTTAGAACAATATTTTGCTGAGAAAAAAATTCTGGTCAGACATGTAATGCTCCAAATGCGCCTAAAATATCCTCATTAATTATTAGAATATGCATGAAATTAAATTTGGGCTACAAGATTGGCAATATTATGATATACTTGACATTTCCAACCTGAGGGGTGACATGGGGCCCCCACACCCCGGAAATTGAAATTTTTAATGTGGCCCTCGAGTTGGCCAGCCTAATACAAATTCATTCTTTGATATAAACTGAGTTTCCTGTAAAAATTTCAGCCAGATTGACCAACTTTAAGGGGTGGTTTGGGCTGATCTGGCATTTTATGCATCCCTCGCCAAATACACTCCTTGAAGCTGCACTTTGGGCTACATATGTATTTCTAAAGAAACACACCACTAAAATTCATTTAACGGATGACTCCTGTGTGAATCAATATGGTTTCAACCTTGAATCTACCTTAATTGAGAATATATCAGCATTTCCTGATACAGTCATCTCAGGCTGTATTCTCGCTTTCCTGGAACCCATATGACACATATGACACCACTGGTATACCAGATGTAATCTTAAAACCTATGCAGTCAGATTTAGCATGTGGCAAGTGATTTTTAGGCCTAATTTCAGACTTATAGGCCAACATTTGGTACTGGTTTTGGCTGATTTACATCTATTTTTGGCTATATTTAGAACAATATTTTGCTGAAAAAAATTCTGGTCAGACATGTAATGCTCCAAATGCGCCTAAAATATCCTCATTAATTATTAGAATATGCATGAAATTAAATTTGGGCTTCAGATTGGCAATATTATGATATACTTGACATTTCCAACCTGAGGGGTGACATGGGGCCCCCACACCCCGGAAATTGAAATTTTTAATGTGGCCCTCGAGTTGGCCAGCCTAATACAAATTCATTCTTTGATATAAACTGAGTTTCCTGTAAAAATTTCAGCCAGATTGACCAACTTTAAGGGGTGGTTTGGGCTGATCTGGCATTTTATGCATCCCTCGCCAAATACACTCCTTGAAGCTGCACTTTGGGCTACATATGTATTTCTAAAGAAACACACCACTAAAATTCATTTAACGGATGACTCCTGTGTGAATCAATATGGTTTCAACCTTGAATCTACCTTAATTGAGAATATATCAGCATTTCCTGATACAGTCATCTGAGGCTGTATTCTCGCTTTCCTGGAACCCATATGACACATATGACACCACTGGTATACCAGATGTAATCTTAAAACCTATGCAGTCAGATTTAGCATGTGGCAAGTGATTTTTAGGCCTAATTTCAGACTTATAGGCCAACATTTGGTACTGGTTTTGGCTGATTTACATCTATTTTTGGCTATATTTAGAACAATATTTTGCTGAAAAAAATTCTGGTCAGACATGTAATGCTCCAAATGCGCCTAAAATATCCTCATTAATTATTAGAATATGCATGAAATTAAATTTGGGCTTCAGATTGGCAATATTATGATATACTTGACATTTCCAACCGGAGGGGTGACATGGGGCCCCCACACCCCGGAAATTGAAATTTTTAATGTGGCCCTCGAGTTGGCCAGCCTAAAACAAATTCATTCTTTGATATAAACTGAGTTTCCTGTAAAAATTTCAGCCAGATTGACCAACTTTAAGGGGTGGTTTGGGCTGATCTGGCATTTTATGCATCCCTCGCCAAATACACTCCTTGAAGCTGCACTTTGGGCTACATATGTATTTCTAAAGAAACACACCACTAAAATTCATTTAAGGGATGACTCCTGTGTGAATCAATATGGTTTTCAACCTTGAATCTACCTTAATTGAGAATATATCAGCATTTCCTGATACAGTCATCTGAGGCTGTATTCTCGCTTTCCTGGAACCCATATGACACCACTGGTATACCAGATGTAATCTTAAAACCTATGCAGTCAGATTTAGCATGTGGCAAGTGATTTTTAGGCCTAATTTCAGACTTATAGGCCAACATTTGGTACTGGTTTTGGCTGATTTACATCTATTTTTGGCTATATTTAGAACAATATTTTGCTGAAAAAAATTCTGGTCAGACATGTAATGCTCCAAATGCGCCTAAAATATCCTCATTAATTATTAGAATATGCATGAAATTAAATTTGGGCTACAAGATTGGCAATATTATGATATACTTGACATTTCCAACCTGAGGGGTGACATGGGGCCCCCACACCCCGGAAATTGAAATTTTTAATGTGGCCCTCGAGTTGGCCAGCCTAATACAAATTCATTCTTTGATATAAACTGAGTTTCCTGTAAAAATTTCAGCCAGATTGACCAACTTTAAGGGGTGGTTTGGGCTGATCTGGCATTTTATGCATCCCTCGCCAAATACACTCCTTGAAGCTGCACTTTGGGCTACATATGTATTTCTAAAGAAACACACCACTAAAATTCATTTAACGGATGACTCCTGTGTGAATCAATATGGTTTCAACCTTGAATCTACCTTAATTGAGAATATATCAGCATTTCCTGATACAGTCATCTGAGGCTGTATTCTCGCTTTCCTGGAACCCATATGACACATATGACACCACTGGTATACCAGATGTAATCTTAAAACCTATGCAGTCAGATTTAGCATGTGGCAAGTGATTTTTAGGCCTAATTTCAGACTTATAGGCCAACATTTGGTACTGGTTTTGGCTGATTTACATCTATTTTTGGCTATATTTAGAACAATATTTTGCTGAAAAAAATTCTGGTCAGACATGTAATGCTCCAAATGCGCCTAAAATATCCTCATTAATTATTAGAATATGCATGAAATTAAATTTGGGCTTCAGATTGGCAATATTATGATATACTTGACATTTCCAACCTGAGGGGTGACATGGGGCCCCCACACCCCGGAAATTGAAATTTTTAATGTGGCCCTCGAGTTGGCCAGCCTAATACAAATTCATTCTTTGATATAAACTGAGTTTCCTGTAAAAATTTCAGCCAGATTGACCAACTTTAAGGGGTGGTTTGGGCTGATCTGGCATTTTATGCATCCCTCGCCAAATACACTCCTTGAAGCTGCACTTTGGGCTACATATGTATTTCTAAAGAAACACACCACTAAAATTCATTTAACGGATGACTCCTGTGTGAATCAATATGGTTTCAACCTTGAATCTACCTTAATTGAGAATATATCAGCATTTCCTGATACAGTCATCTGAGGCTGTATTCTCGCTTTCCTGGAACCCATATGACACATATGACACCACTGGTATACCAGATGTAATCTTAAAACCTATGCAGTCAGATTTAGCATGTGGCAAGTGATTTTTAGGCCTAATTTCAGACTTATAGGCCAACATTTGGTACTGGTTTTGGCTGATTTACATCTATTTTTGGCTATATTTAGAACAATATTTTGCTGAAAAAAATTCTGGTCAGACATGTAATGCTCCAAATGCGCCTAAAATATCCTCATTAATTATTAGAATATGCATGAAATTAAATTTGGGCTTCAGATTGGCAATATTATGATATACTTGACATTTCCAACCGGAGGGGTGACATGGGGCCCCCACACCCCGGAAATTGAAATTTTTAAGTGGCCCTCGAGTTGGCCAGCCTAAAACAAATTCATTCTTTGATATAAACTGAGTTTCCTGTAAAAATTTCAGCCAGATTGACCAACTTTAAGGGGTGGTTTGGGCTGATCTGGCATTTTATGCATCCCTCGCCAAATACACTCCTTGAAGCTGCACTTTGGGCTACATATGTATTTCTAAAGAAACACACCACTAAAATTCATTTAAGGGATGACTCCTGTGTGAATCAATATGGTTTTCAACCTTGAATCTACCTTAATTGAGAATATATCAGCATTTCCTGATACAGTCATCTGAGGCTGTATTCTCGCTTTCCTGGAACCCATATGACACATATGACACCACTGGTATACCAGATGTAATCTTAAAACCTATGCAGTCAGATTTAGCATGTGGCAAGTGATTTTTAGGCCTAATTTCAGACTTATAGGCCAACATTTGGTACTGGTTTTGGCTGATTTACATCTATTTTTGGCTATATTTAGAACAATATTTTGCTGAGAAAAAAATTCTGGTCAGACATGTAATACTCCAAATGCGCCTAAAATATCCTCATTAATTATTAGAATATGCATGAAATTAAATTTGGGCTACAAGATTGGCAATATTATGATATACTTGACATTTCCAACCTGAGGGGTGACATGGGGCCCCCACACCCCAGAAATTGAAATTTTTAATGTGGCCCTCGAGTTGGCCAGCCTAATACAAATTCATTCTTTGATATAAACTGAGTTTCCTGTAAAAATTTCAGCCAGATTGACCAACTTTAAGGGGTGGTTTGGGCTGATCTGGCATTTTATGCATCCCTCGCCAAATACACTCCTTGAAGCTGCACTTTGGGCTACATATGTATTTCTAAAGAAACACACCACTAAAATTCATTTAACGGATGACTCCTGTGTGAATCAATATGGTTTCAACCTTGAATCTACCTTAATTGAGAATATATCAGCATTTCCTGATACAGTCATCTGAGGCTGTATTCTCGCTTTCCTGGAACCCATATGACACATATGACACCACTGGTATACCAGATGTAATCTTAAAACCTATGCAGTCAGATTTAGCATGTGGCAAGTGATTTTTAGGCCTAATTTTAGACTTATAGGCCAACATTTGGTACTGGTTTTGGCTGATTTACATCTATTTTTGGCTATATTTAGAACAATATTTTGCTGAAAAAAATTCTGGTCAGACATGTAATGCTCCAAATGCGCCTAAAATATCCTCATTAATTATTAGAATATGCATGAAATTAAATTTGGGCTTCAGATTGGCAATATTATGATATACTTGACATTTCCAACCTGAGGGGTGACATGGGGCCCCCACACCCCGGAAATTGAAATTTTTAATGTGGCCCTCGAGTTGGCCAGCCTAATACAAATTCATTCTTTGATATAAACTGAGTTTCCTGTAAAAATTTCAGCCAGATTGACCAACTTTAAGGGGTGGTTTGGGCTGATCTGGCATTTTATGCATCCCTCGCCAAATACACTCCCTGAAGCTGCACTTTGGGCTACATATGTATTTCTAAAGAAACACACCACTAAAATTCATTTAACGGATGACTCCTGTGTGAATCAATATGGTTTCAACCTTGAATCTACCTTAATTGAGAATATATCAGCATTTCCTGATACAGTCATCTGAGGCTGTATTCTCGCTTTCCTGGAACCCATATGACACATATGACACCACTGGTATACCAGATGTAATCTTAAAACCTATGCAGTCAGATTTAGCATGTGGCAAGTGATTTTTAGGCCTAATTTCAGACTTATAGGCCAACATTTGGTACTGGTTTTGGCTGATTTACATCTATTTTTGGCTATATTTAGAACAATATTTTGCTGAAAAAAATTCTGGTCAGACATGTAATGCTCCAAATGCGCCTAAAATATCCTCATTAATTATTAGAATATGCATGAAATTAAATTTGGGCTTCAGATTGGCAATATTATGATATACTTGACATTTCCAACCGGAGGGGTGACATGGGGCCCCCACACCCCGGAAATTGAAATTTTTAATGTGGCCCTCGAGTTGGCCAGCCTAAAACAAATTCATTCTTTGATATAAACTGAGTTTCCTGTAAAAATTTCAGCCAGATTGACCAACTTTAAGGGGTGGTTTGGGCTGATCTGGCATTTTATGCATCCCTCGCCAAATACACTCCTTGAAGCTGCACTTTGGGCTACATATGTATTTCTAAAGAAACACACCACTAAAATTCATTTAAGGGATGACTCCTGTGTGAATCAATATGGTTTTCAACCTTGAATCTACCTTAATTGAGAATATATCAGCATTTCCTGATACAGTCATCTGAGGCTGTATTCTCGCTTTCCTGGAACCCATATGACACATATGACACCACTGGTATACCAGATGTAATCTTAAAACCTATGCAGTCAGATTTAGCATGTGGCAAGTGATTTTTAGGCCTAATTTCAGACTTATAGGCCAACATTTGGTACTGGTTTTGGCTGATTTACATCTATTTTTGGCTATATTTAGAACAATATTTTGCTGAGAAAAAAATTCTGGTCAGACATGTAATACTCCAAATGCGCCTAAAATATCCTCATTAATTATTAGAATATGCATGAAATTAAATTTGGGCTACAAGATTGGCAATATTATGATATACTTGACATTTCCAACCTGAGGGGTGACATGGGGCCCCCACACCCCGGAAATTGAAATTTTTAATGTGGCCCTCGAGTTGGCCAGCCTAATACAAATTCATTCTTTGATATAAACTGAGTTTCCTGTAAAAATTTCAGCCAGATTGACCAACTTTAAGGGGTGGTTTGGGCTGATCTGGCATTTTATGCATCCCTCGCCAAATACACTCCTTGAAGCTGCACTTTGGGCTACATATGTATTTCTAAAGAAACACACCACTAAAATTCATTTAACGGATGACTCCTGTGTGAATCAATATGGTTTCAACCTTGAATCTACCTTAATTGAGAATATATCAGCATTTCCTGATACAGTCATCTGAGGCTGTATTCTCGCTTTCCTGGAACCCATATGACACATATGACACCACTGGTATACCAGATGTAATCTTAAAACCTATGCAGTCAGATTTAGCATGTGGCAAGTGATTTTTAGGCCTAATTTCAGACTTATAGGCCAACATTTGGTACTGGTTTTGGCTGATTTACATCTATTTTTGGCTATATTTAGAACAATATTTTGCTGAAAAAAATTCTGGTCAGACATGTAATGCTCCAAATGCGCCTAAAATATCCTCATTAATTATTAGAATATGCATGAAATTAAATTTGGGCTTCAGATTGGCAATATTATGATATACTTGACATTTCCAACCGGAGGGGTGACATGGGGCCCCCACACCCCGGAAATTGAAATTTTTAATGTGGCCCTCGAGTTGGCCAGCCTAAAACAAATTCATTCTTTGATATAAACTGAGTTTCCTGTAAAAATTTCAGCCAGATTGACCAACTTTAAGGGGTGGTTTGGGCTGATCTGGCATTTTATGCATCCCTCGCCAAATACACTCCTTGAAGCTGCACTTTGGGCTACATATGTATTTCTAAAGAAACACACCACTAAAATTCATTTAAGGGATGACTCCTGTGTGAATCAATATGGTTTTCAACCTTGAATCTACCTTAATTGAGAATATATCAGCATTTCCTGATACAGTCATCTGAGGCTGTATTCTCGCTTTCCTGGAACCCATATGACACATATGACACCACTGGTATACCAGATGTAATCTTAAAACCTATGCAGTCAGATTTAGCATGTGGCAAGTGATTTTTAGGCCTAATTTCAGACTTATAGGCCAACATTTGGTACTGGTTTTGGCTGATTTACATCTATTTTTGGCTATATTTAGAACAATATTTTGCTGAGAAAAAAATTCTGGTCAGACATGTAATACTCCAAATGCGCCTAAAATATCCTCATTAATTATTAGAATATGCATGAAATTAAATTTGGGCTACAAGATTGGCAATATTATGATATACTTGACATTTCCAACCTGAGGGGTGACATGGGGCCCCCACACCCCGGAAATTGAAATTTTTAATGTGGCCCTCGAGTTGGCCAGCCTAATACAAATTCATTCTTTGATATAAACTGAGTTTCCTGTAAAAATTTCAGCCAGATTGACCAACTTTAAGGGGTGGTTTGGGCTGATCTGGCATTTTATGCATCCCTCGCCAAATACACTCCTTGAAGCTGCACTTTGGGCTACATATGTATTTCTAAAGAAACACACCACTAAAATTCATTTAACGGATGACTCCTGTGTGAATCAATATGGTTTCAACCTTGAATCTACCTTAATTGAGAATATATCAGCATTTCCTGATACAGTCATCTGAGGCTGTATTCTCGCTTTCCTGGAACCCATATGACACATATGACACCACTGGTATACCAGATGTAATCTTAAAACCTATGCAGTCAGATTTAGCATGTGGCAAGTGATTTTTAGGCCTAATTTCAGACTTATAGGCCAACATTTGGTACTGGTTTTGGCTGATTTACATCTATTTTTGGCTATATTTAGAACAATATTTTGCTGAAAAAAATTCTGGTCAGACATGTAATGCTCCAAATGCGCCTAAAATATCCTCATTAATTATTAGAATATGCATGAAATTAAATTTGGGCTTCAGATTGGCAATATTATGATATACTTGACATTTCCAACCTGAGGGGTGACATGGGGCCCCCACACCCCGGAAATTGAAATTTTTAATGTGGCCCTCGAGTTGGCCAGCCTAAAACAAATTCATTCTTTGATATAAACTGAGTTTCCTGTAAAAATTTCAGCCAGATTGACCAACTTTAAGGGGTGGTTTGGGCTGATCTGGCATTTTATGCATCCCTCGCCAAATACACTCCTTGAAGCTGCACTTTGGGCTACATATGTATTTCTAAAGAAACACACCACTAAAATTCATTTAAGGGATGACTCCTGTGTGAATCAATATGGTTTTCAACCTTGAATCTACCTTAATTGAGAATATATCAGCATTTCCTGATACAGTCATCTGAGGCTGTATTCTCGCTTTCCTGGAACCCATATGACACATATGACACCACTGGTATACCAGATGTAATCTTAAAACCTATGCAGTCAGATTTAATATGTGGCAAGTGATTTGTAGGCCAAATTTCAGACTTATAGGCCAACATTTGGTACTGGTTTTGGCTGATTTACATCTATTTTTGGCTATATTTAGAACAATATTTTGCTGAAAAAAATTCTGGTCAGACATGTAATGCTCCAAATGCGCTTAAAATATCCTCATTAATTATTAGAATATGCATGAAATTAAATTTGGGCTTCAGATTGGCAATATTATTATATACTTGACATTTCCAACCTGAGGGGTGACATGGGGCCCCCACACCCCGGAAATTGAAATTTTTAATGTGGCCCTCGAGTTGGCCAGCCTAATACAAATTCATTCTTTGATATAAACTGAGTTTCCTGTAAAAATTTCAGCCAGATTGACCAACTTTAAGGGGTGGTTTGGGCTGATCTGGCATTTTATGCATCCCTCGCCAAATACACTCCTTGAAGCTGCACTTTGGGCTACATATGTATTTCTAAAGAAACACACCACTAAAATTCATTTAACGGATGACTCCTGTGTGAATCAATATGGTTTCAACCTTGAATCTACCTTAATTGAGAATATATCAGCATTTCCTGATACAGTCATCTGAGGCTGTATTCTCGCTTTCCCGGAACCCATATGACACATATGACACCACTGGTATACCAGATGTAATCTTAAAACCCATGCATTTAGATTTAGCATGTGGCAAGTGATTTTTAGGCCTAATTTCAGACTTATAGGCCAACATTTGGTACTGGTTTTGGCTGATTTACATCTATTTTTGGCTATATTTAGAACAATATTTTGCTGAAAAAAATTCTGGTCAGACATGTAATGCTCCAAATGCGCCTAAAATATCCTCATTAATTATTAGAATATGCATGAAATTAAATTTGGGCTTCAGATTGGCAATATTATGATATACTTGACATTTCCAACCTGAGGGGTGACATGGGGCCCCCACACCCCGGAAATTGAAATTTTTAATGTGGCCCTCGAGTTGGCCAGCCTAATACAAATTCATTCTTTGATATAAACAGAGTTTCCTGTAAAAATTTCAGTCAGATTGACCAACTTTAAGGGGTGGTTTGGGCTGATCTGGCATTTTATGCATCCCTCGCCAAATACACTCCTTGAATCTGCACTTTGGGCTACATATGTATTTCTAAAGAAACACACCACTAAAATTCATTTAAGGGATGACTCCTGTGTGAATCAATATGGTTTTCAACCTTGAATCTACCTTAATTGAGAATATATCAGCATTTCCTGATACAGTCATCTGAGGCTGTATTCTCGCTTTCCTGGAACCCATATGACACATATGACACCACTGGTATACCAGATGTAATCTTAAAACCTATGCAGTCAGATTTAATATGTGGCAAGTGATTTGTAGGCCAAATTTCAGACTTATAGGCCAACATTTGGTACTGGTTTTGGCTGATTTACATCTATTTTTGGCTATATTTAGAACAATATTTTGCTGAAAAAAATTCTGGTCAGACATGTAATGCTCCAAATGCGCTTAAAATATCCTCATTAATTATTAGAATATGCATGAAATTAAATTTGGGCTTCAGATTGGCAATATTATGATATACTTGACATTTCCAACCTGAGGGGTGACATGGGGCCCCCACACCCCGGAAATTGAAATTTTTAATGTGGCCCTCGAGTTGGCCAGCCTAATACAAATTCATTCTTTGATATAAACTGAGTTTCCTGTAAAAATTTCAGCCAGATTGACCAACTTTAAGGGGTGGTTTGGGCTGATCTGGCATTTTATGCATCCCTCGCCAAATACACTCCTTGAAGCTGCACTTTGGGCTACATATGTATTTCTAAAGAAACACACCACTAAAATTCATTTAACGGATGACTCCTGTGTGAATCAATATGGTTTCAACCTTGAATCTACCTTAATTGAGAATATATCAGCATTTCCTGATACAGTCATCTGAGGCTGTATTCTCGCTTTCCTGGAACCCATATGACACATATGACACCACTGGTATACCAGATGTAATCTTAAAACCCATGCAGTCAGATTTAGCATGTGGCAAGTGATTTTTAGGCCTAATTTCAGACTTATAGGCCAACATTTGGTACTGGTTTTGGCTGATTTACATCTATTTTTGGCTATATTTAGAACAATATTTTGCTGAAAAAAATTCTGGTCAGACATGTAATGCTCCAAATGCGCCTAAAATATCCTCATTAATTATTAGAATATGCATGAAATTAAATTTGGGCTTCAGATTGGCAATATTATGATATACTTGACATTTCCAACCTGAGGGGTGACATGGGGCCCCCACACCCCGGAAATTGAAATTTTTAATGTGGCCCTCGAGTTGGCCAGCCTAATACAAATTCATTCTTTGATATAAACTGAGTTTCCTGTAAAAATTTCAGCCAGATTGACCAACTTTAAGGGGTGGTTTGGGCTGATCTGGCATTTTATGCATCCCTCGCCAAATACACTCCTTGAAGCTGCACTTTGGGCTACATATGTATTTCTAAAGAAACACACCACTAAAATTCATTTAACGGATGACTCCTGTGTGAATCAATATGGTTTCAACCTTGAATCTACCTTAATTGAGAATATATCAGCATTTCCTGATACAGTCATCTGAGGCTGTATTCTCGCTTTCCTGGAACCCATATGACACATATGACACCACTGGTATACCAGATGTAATCTTAAAACCTATGCAGTCAGATTTAGCATGTGGCAAGTGATTTTTAGGCCTAATTTCAGACTTATAGGCCAACATTTGGTACTGGTTTTGGCTGATTTACATCTATTTTTGGCTATATTTAGAACAATATTTTGCTGAAAAAAATTCTGGTCAGACATGTAATGCTCCAAATGCGCCTAAAATATCCTCATTAATTATTAGAATATGCATGAAATTAAATTTGGGCTTCAGATTGGCAATATTATGATATACTTGACATTTCCAACCGGAGGGGTGACATGGGGCCCCCACACCCCGGAAATTGAAATTTTTAATGTGGCCCTCGAGTTGGCCAGCCTAAAACAAATTCATTCTTTGATATAAACTGAGTTTCCTGTAAAAATTTCAGCCAGATTGACCAACTTTAAGGGGTGGTTTGGGCTGATCTGGCATTTTATGCATCCCTCGCCAAATACACTCCTTGAAGCTGCACTTTGGGCTACATATGTATTTCTAAAGAAACACACCACTAAAATTCATTTAAGGGATGACTCCTGTGTGAATCAATATGGTTTTCAACCTTGAATCTACCTTAATTGAGAATATATCAGCATTTCCTGATACAGTCATCTGAGGCTGTATTCTCGCTTTCCTGGAACCCATATGACACATATGACACCACTGGTATACCAGATGTAATCTTAAAACCTATGCAGTCAGATTTAGCATGTGGCAAGTGATTTTTAGGCCTAATTTCAGACTTATAGGCCAACATTTGGTACTGGTTTTGGCTGATTTACATCTATTTTTGGCTATATTTAGAACAATATTTTGCTGAGAAAAAAATTCTGGTCAGACATGTAATACTCCAAATGCGCCTAAAATATCCTCATTAATTATTAGAATATGCATGAAATTAAATTTGGGCTACAAGATTGGCAATATTATGATATACTTGACATTTCCAACCTGAGGGGTGACATGGGGCCCCCACACCCCAGAAATTGAAATTTTTAATGTGGCCCTCGAGTTGGCCAGCCTAATACAAATTCATTCTTTGATATAAACTGAGTTTCCTGTAAAAATTTCAGCCAGATTGACCAACTTTAAGGGGTGGTTTGGGCTGATCTGGCATTTTATGCATCCCTCGCCAAATACACTCCTTGAAGCTGCACTTTGGGCTACATATGTATTTCTAAAGAAACACACCACTAAAATTCATTTAACGGATGACTCCTGTGTGAATCAATATGGTTTCAACCTTGAATCTACCTTAATTGAGAATATATCAGCATTTCCTGATACAGTCATCTGAGGCTGTATTCTCGCTTTCCTGGAACCCATATGACACATATGACACCACTGGTATACCAGATGTAATCTTAAAACCTATGCAGTCAGATTTAGCATGTGGCAAGTGATTTTTAGGCCTAATTTTAGACTTATAGGCCAACATTTGGTACTGGTTTTGGCTGATTTACATCTATTTTTGGCTATATTTAGAACAATATTTTGCTGAAAAAAATTCTGGTCAGACATGTAATGCTCCAAATGCGCCTAAAATATCCTCATTAATTATTAGAATATGCATGAAATTAAATTTGGGCTTCAGATTGGCAATATTATGATATACTTGACATTTCCAACCTGAGGGGTGACATGGGGCCCCCACACCCCGGAAATTGAAATTTTTAATGTGGCCCTCGAGTTGGCCAGCCTAATACAAATTCATTCTTTGATATAAACTGAGTTTCCTGTAAAAATTTCAGCCAGATTGACCAACTTTAAGGGGTGGTTTGGGCTGATCTGGCATTTTATGCATCCCTCGCCAAATACACTCCTTGAAGCTGCACTTTGGGCTACATATGTATTTCTAAAGAAACACACCACTAAAATTCATTTAACGGATGACTCCTGTGTGAATCAATATGGTTTCAACCTTGAATCTACCTTAATTGAGAATATATCAGCATTTCCTGATACAGTCATCTGAGGCTGTATTCTCGCTTTCCTGGAACCCATATGACACATATGACACCACTGGTATACCAGATGTAATCTTAAAACCTATGCAGTCAGATTTAGCATGTGGCAAGTGATTTTTAGGCCTAATTTCAGACTTATAGGCCAACATTTGGTACTGGTTTTGGCTGATTTACATCTATTTTTGGCTATATTTAGAACAATATTTTGCTGAAAAAAATTCTGGTCAGACATGTAATGCTCCAAATGCGCCTAAAATATCCTCATTAATTATTAGAATATGCATGAAATTAAATTTGGGCTTCAGATTGGCAATATTATGATATACTTGACATTTCCAACCGGAGGGGTGACATGGGGCCCCCACACCCCGGAAATTGAAATTTTTAATGTGGCCCTCGAGTTGGCCAGCCTAAAACAAATTCATTCTTTGATATAAACTGAGTTTCCTGTAAAAATTTCAGCCAGATTGACCAACTTTAAGGGGTGGTTTGGGCTGATCTGGCATTTTATGCATCCCTCGCCAAATACACTCCTTGAAGCTGCACTTTGGGCTACATATGTATTTCTAAAGAAACACACCACTAAAATTCATTTAAGGGATGACTCCTGTGTGAATCAATATGGTTTTCAACCTTGAATCTACCTTAATTGAGAATATATCAGCATTTCCTGATACAGTCATCTGAGGCTGTATTCTCGCTTTCCTGGAACCCATATGACACATATGACACCACTGGTATACCAGATGTAATCTTAAAACCTATGCAGTCAGATTTAGCATGTGGCAAGTGATTTTTAGGCCTAATTTCAGACTTATAGGCCAACATTTGGTACTGGTTTTGGCTGATTTACATCTATTTTTGGCTATATTTAGAACAATATTTTGCTGAGAAAAAAATTCTGGTCAGACATGTAATACTCCAAATGCGCCTAAAATATCCTCATTAATTATTAGAATATGCATGAAATTAAATTTGGGCTACAAGATTGGCAATATTATGATATACTTGACATTTCCAACCTGAGGGGTGACATGGGGCCCCCACACCCCGGAAATTGAAATTTTTAATGTGGCCCTCGAGTTGGCCAGCCTAATACAAATTCATTCTTTGATATAAACTGAGTTTCCTGTAAAAATTTCAGCCAGATTGACCAACTTTAAGGGGTGGTTTGGGCTGATCTGGCATTTTATGCATCCCTCGCCAAATACACTCCTTGAAGCTGCACTTTGGGCTACATATGTATTTCTAAAGAAACACACCACTAAAATTCATTTAACGGATGACTCCTGTGTGAATCAATATGGTTTCAACCTTGAATCTACCTTAATTGAGAATATATCAGCATTTCCTGATACAGTCATCTGAGGCTGTATTCTCGCTTTCCTGGAACCCATATGACACATATGACACCACTGGTATACCAGATGTAATCTTAAAACCTATGCAGTCAGATTTAGCATGTGGCAAGTGATTTTTAGGCCTAATTTCAGACTTATAGGCCAACATTTGGTACTGGTTTTGGCTGATTTACATCTATTTTTGGCTATATTTAGAACAATATTTTGCTGAAAAAAATTCTGGTCAGACATGTAATGCTCCAAATGCGCCTAAAATATCCTCATTAATTATTAGAATATGCATGAAATTAAATTTGGGCTTCAGATTGGCAATATTATGATATACTTGACATTTCCAACCTGAGGGGTGACATGGGGCCCCCACACCCCGGAAATTGAAATTTTTAATGTGGCCCTCGAGTTGGCCAGCCTAAAACAAATTCATTCTTTGATATAAACTGAGTTTCCTGTAAAAATTTCAGCCAGATTGACCAACTTTAAGGGGTGGTTTGGGCTGATCTGGCATTTTATGCATCCCTCGCCAAATACACTCCTTGAAGCTGCACTTTGGGCTACATATGTATTTCTAAAGAAACACACCACTAAAATTCATTTAAGGGATGACTCCTGTGTGAATCAATATGGTTTTCAACCTTGAATCTACCTTAATTGAGAATATATCAGCATTTCCTGATACAGTCATCTGAGGCTGTATTCTCGCTTTCCTGGAACCCATATGACACATATGACACCACTGGTATACCAGATGTAATCTTAAAACCTATGCAGTCAGATTTAATATGTGGCAAGTGATTTGTAGGCCAAATTTCAGACTTATAGGCCAACATTTGGTACTGGTTTTGGCTGATTTACATCTATTTTTGGCTATATTTAGAACAATATTTTGCTGAAAAAAATTCTGGTCAGACATGTAATGCTCCAAATGCGCTTAAAATATCCTCATTAATTATTAGAATATGCATGAAATTAAATTTGGGCTTCAGATTGGCAATATTATTATATACTTGACATTTCCAACCTGAGGGGTGACATGGGGCCCCCACACCCCGGAAATTGAAATTTTTAATGTGGCCCTCGAGTTGGCCAGCCTAATACAAATTCATTCTTTGATATAAACTGAGTTTCCTGTAAAAATTTCAGCCAGATTGACCAACTTTAAGGGGTGGTTTGGGCTGATCTGGCATTTTATGCATCCCTCGCCAAATACACTCCTTGAAGCTGCACTTTGGGCTACATATGTATTTCTAAAGAAACACACCACTAAAATTCATTTAACGGATGACTCCTGTGTGAATCAATATGGTTTCAACCTTGAATCTACCTTAATTGAGAATATATCAGCATTTCCTGATACAGTCATCTGAGGCTGTATTCTCGCTTTCCCGGAACCCATATGACACATATGACACCACTGGTATACCAGATGTAATCTTAAAACCCATGCATTCAGATTTAGCATGTGGCAAGTGATTTTTAGGCCTAATTTCAGACTTATAGGCCAACATTTGGTACTGGTTTTGGCTGATTTACATCTATTTTTGGCTATATTTAGAACAATATTTTGCTGAAAAAAATTCTGGTCAGACATGTAATGCTCCAAATGCGCCTAAAATATCCTCATTAATTATTAGAATATGCATGAAATTAAATTTGGGCTTCAGATTGGCAATATTATGATATACTTGACATTTCCAACCTGAGGGGTGACATGGGGCCCCCACACCCCGGAAATTGAAATTTTTAATGTGGCCCTCGAGTTGGCCAGCCTAATACAAATTCATTCTTTGATATAAACAGAGTTTCCTGTAAAAATTTCAGTCAGATTGACCAACTTTAAGGGGTGGTTTGGGCTGATCTGGCATTTTATGCATCCCTCGCCAAATACACTCCTTGAATCTGCACTTTGGGCTACATATGTATTTCTAAAGAAACACACCACTAAAATTCATTTAAGGGATGACTCCTGTGTGAATCAATATGGTTTTCAACCTTGAATCTACCTTAATTGAGAATATATCAGCATTTCCTGATACAGTCATCTGAGGCTGTATTCTCGCTTTCCTGGAACCCATATGACACATATGACACCACTGGTATACCAGATGTAATCTTAAAACCTATGCAGTCAGATTTAATATGTGGCAAGTGATTTGTAGGCCAAATTTCAGACTTATAGGCCAACATTTGGTACTGGTTTTGGCTGATTTACATCTATTTTTGGCTATATTTAGAACAATATTTTGCTGAAAAAAATTCTGGTCAGACATGTAATGCTCCAAATGCGCTTAAAATATCCTCATTAATTATTAGAATATGCATGAAATTAAATTTGGGCTTCAGATTGGCAATATTATGATATACTTGACATTTCCAACCTGAGGGGTGACATGGGGCCCCCACACCCCGGAAATTGAAATTTTTAATGTGGCCCTCGAGTTGGCCAGCCTAATACAAATTCATTCTTTGATATAAACTGAGTTTCCTGTAAAAATTTCAGCCAGATTGACCAACTTTAAGGGGTGGTTTGGGCTGATCTGGCATTTTATGCATCCCTCGCCAAATACACTCCTTGAAGCTGCACTTTGGGCTACATATGTATTTCTAAAGAAACACACCACTAAAATTCATTTAACGGATGACTCCTGTGTGAATCAATATGGTTTCAACCTTGAATCTACCTTAATTGAGAATATATCAGCATTTCCTGATACAGTCATCTGAGGCTGTATTCTCGCTTTCCTGGAACCCATATGACACATATGACACCACTGGTATACCAGATGTAATCTTAAAACCCATGCAGTCAGATTTAGCATGTGGCAAGTGATTTTTAGGCCTAATTTCAGACTTATAGGCCAACATTTGGTACTGGTTTTGGCTGATTTACATCTATTTTTGGCTATATTTAGAACAATATTTTGCTGAAAAAAATTCTGGTCAGACATGTAATGCTCCAAATGCGCCTAAAATATCCTCATTAATTATTAGAATATGCATGAAATTAAATTTGGGCTTCAGATTGGCAATATTATGATATACTTGACATTTCCAACCTGAGGGGTGACATGGGGCCCCCACACCCCGGAAATTGAAATTTTTAATGTGGCCCTCGAGTTGGCCAGCCTAATACAAATTCATTCTTTGATATAAACTGAGTTTCCTGTAAAAATTTCAGTCAGATTGACCAACTTTAAGGGGTGGTTTGGGCTGATCTGGCATTTTATGCATCCCTCGCCAAATACACTCCTTGAAGCTGCACTTTGGGCTACATATGTATTTCTAAAGAAACACACCACTAAAATTCATTTAAGGGATGACTCCTGTGTGAATCAATATGGTTTTCAACCTTGAATCTACCTTAATTGAGAATATATCAGCATTTCCTGACACAGTCATCTGAGGCTGTATTCTCGCTTTCCTGGAACCCATATGACACCACTGGTATACCAGATGTAATCTTAAAACCTATGCAGTCAGATTTAGCATGTGGCAAGTGATTTTTAGGCCTAATTTTAGACTTATAGGCCAACATTTGGTACTGGTTTTGGCTGATTTACATCTATTTTTGGCTATATTTAGAACAATATTTTGCTGAAAAAAATTCTGGTCAGACATGTAATGCTCCAAATGCGCCTAAAATATCCTCATTAATTATTAGAATATGCATGAAATTAAATTTGGGCTTCAGATTGGCAATATTATGATATACTTGACATTTCCAACCTGAGGGGTGACATGGGGCCCCCACACCCCAGAAATTGAAATTTTTAATGTGGCCCTCGAGTTGGCCAGCCTAAAACAAATTCATTCTTTGATATAAACTGAGTTTCCTGTAAAAATTTCAGCCAGATTGACCAACTTTAAGGAGTGGTTTGGGCTGATCTGGCATTTTATGCATCCCTCGCCAAATACACTCCTTGAAGCTGCACTTTGGGCTACATATGTATTTCTAAAGAAACACACCACTAAAATTCATTTAAGGGATGACTCCTGTGTGAATCAATATGGTTTCAACCTTGAATCTACCTTAATTGAGAATATATCAGCATTTCCTGATACAGTCATCTGAGGCTGTATTCTCGCTTTCCTGGAACCCATATGACACATATGACACCACTGGTATACCAGATGTAATCTTAAAACCTATGCAGTCAGATTTAGTATGTGGCAAGTGATTTGTAGGCCAAATTTCAGACTTATAGGCCAACATTTGGTACTGGTTTTGGCTGATTTACATCTATTTTTGGCTATATTTAGAACAATATTTTGCTGAAAAAATTTCTGGTCAGACATGTAATGCTCCAAATGCGCCTAAAATATCCTCATTAATTATTAGAATATGCATGAAATTAAATTTGGGCTACAAGATTGGCAATATTATGATATACTTGACATTTCCAACCTGAGGGGTGACATGGGGCCCCCACACCCCGGAAATTGAATTTTTTAATGTGGCCCTCGAGTTGGCCAGCCTAATACAAATTCATTCTTTGATATAAACTGAGTTTCCTGTAAAAATTTCAGCCAGATTGACCAACTTTAAGGGGTGGTTTGGGCTGATCTGGCATTTTATGCATCCCTCGCCAAATACACTCCTTGAAGCTGCACTTTGGGCTACATATGTATTTCTAAAGAAACACACCACTAAAATTCATTTAACGGATGACTCCTGTGTGAATCAATATGGTTTCAACCTTGAATCTACCTTAATTGAGAATATATCAGCATTTCCTGATACAGTCATCTGAGGCTGTATTCTCGCTTTCCTGGAACCCATATGACACATATGACACCACTGGTATACCAGATGTAATCTTAAAACCTATGCAGTCAGATTTAGCATGTGGCAAGTGATTTTTAGGCCTAATTTCAGACTTATAGGCCAACATTTGGTACTGGTTTTGGCTGATTTACATCTATTTTTGGCTATATTTAGAACAATATTTTGCTGAAAAAAATTCTGGTCAGACATGTAATGCTCCAAATGCGCCTAAAATATCCTCATTAATTATTAGAATATGCATGAAATTAAATTTGGGCTTCAGATTGGCAATATTATGATATACTTGACATTTCCAACCTGAGGGGTGACATGGGGCCCCCACACCCCGGAAATTGAAATTTTTAATGTGGCCCTCGAGTTGGCCAGCCTAATACAAATTCATTCTTTGATATAAACTGAGTTTCCTGTAAAAATTTCAGTCAGATTGACCTACTTTAAGGGGTGGTTTGGGCTGATCTGGCATTTTATGCATCCCTCGCCAAATACACTCCTTGAAGCTGCACTTTGGGCTACATATGTATTTCTAAAGAAACACACCACTAAAATTCATTTAAGGGATGACTCCTGTGTGAATCAATATGGTTTTCAACCTTGAATCTACCTTAATTGAGAATATATCAGCATTTCCTGACACAGTCATCTGAGGCTGTATTCTCGCTTTCCTGGAACCCATATGACACCACTGGTATACCAGATGTAATCTTAAAACCTATGCAGTCAGATTTAGCATGTGGCAAGTGATTTTTAGGCCTAATTTTAGACTTATAGGCCAACATTTGGTACTGGTTTTGGCTGATTTACATCTATTTTTGGCTATATTTAGAACAATATTTTGCTGAAAAAAATTCTGGTCAGACATGTAATGCTCCAAATGCGCCTAAAATATCCTCATTAATTATTAGAATATGCATGAAATTAAATTTGGGCTTCAGATTGGCAATATTATGATATACTTGACATTTCCAACCTGAGGGGTGACATGGGGCCCCCACACCCCAGAAATTGAAATTTTTAATGTGGCCCTCGAGTTGGCCAGCCTAAAACAAATTCATTCTTTGATATAAACTGAGTTTCCTGTAAAAATTTCAGCCAGATTGACCAACTTTAACGGGTGGTTTGGGCTGATATGGCATTTTATGCATACCTCGCCAAATACACTCCTTGAAGCTGCACTTTGGGCTACATATGTATTTCTAAAGAAACACACCACTAAAATTCATTTAAGGGATGACTCCTGTGTGAATCAATATGGTTTTCAACCTTGAATCTACCTTAATTGAGAATATATCAGCATTTCCTGATACAGTCATCTGAGGCTGTATTCTCGCTTTCCTGGAACCCATATGACACCACTGGTATACCAGATGTAATCTTAAAACCTATGCAGTCAGATTTAGCATGTGGCAAGTGATTTTTAGGTCTAATTTTAGACTTATAGGCCAACATTTGGTACTGGTTTTGGCTGATTTACATCTATTTTTGGCTATATTTAGAACAATATTTTGCTGAAAAAAATTCTGGTCAGACATGTAATGCTCCAAATGCGCCTAAAATATCCTCATTAATTATTAGAATATGCATGAAATTAAATTTGGGCTTCAGATTGGCAATATTATGATATACTTGACATTTCCAACCTGAGGGGTGACATGGGGCCCCCACACCCCAGAAATTGAAATTTTTAATGTGGCCCTCGAGTTGGCCAGCCTAAAACAAATTCATTCTTTGATATAAACTGAGTTTCCTGTAAAAATTTCAGTCAGATTGACCAACTTTAAGGAGTGGTTTGGGCTGATCTGGCATTTTATGCATCCCTCGCCAAATACACTCCTTGAAGCTGCACTTTGGGCTACATATGTATTTCTAAAGAAACACACCACTAAAATTCATTTAAGGGATGACTCCTGTGTGAATCAATATGGTTTTCAACCTTGAATCTACCTTAATTGAGAATATATCAGCATTTCCTGATACAGTCATCTGAGGCTGTATTCTCGCTTTCCTGGAACCCATATGACACATATGACACCACTGGTATACCAGATGTAATCTTAAAACCTATGCAGTCAGATTTAGTATGTGGCAAGTGATTTGTAGGCCAAATTTCAGACTTATAGGCCAACATTTGGTACTGGTTTTGGCTGATTTACATCTATTTTTGGCTATATTTAGAACAATATTTTGCTGAAAAAATTTCTGGTCAGACATGTAATGCTCCAAATGCGCCTAAAATATCCTCATTAATTATTAGAATATGCATGAAATTAAATTTGGGCTACAACATTGGCAATATTATGATATACTTGACATTTCCAACCTGAGGGGTGACATGGGGCCCCCACACCCCGGAAATTAAATTTTTTAATGTGGCCCTCGAGTTGGCCAGCCTAATACAAATTCATTCTTTGATATAAACTGAGTTTCCTGTAAAAATTTCAGCCAGATTGACCAACTTTAAGGGGTGGTTTGGGCTGATCTGGCATTTTATGCATCCCTCGCCAAATACACTCCTTGAAGCTGCACTTTGGGCTACATATGTATTTCTAAAGAAACACACCACTAAAATTCATTTAAGGGATGACTCCTGTGTGAATCAATATGGTTTCAACCTTGAATCTACCTTAATTGAGAATATATCAGCATTTCCTGATACAGTCATCTGAGGCTGTATTCTCGCTTTCCTGGAACCCATATGACACATATGACACCACTGGTATACCAGATGTAATCTTAAAACCTATGCAGTCAGATTTAGTATGTGGCAAGTGATTTGTAGGCCAAATTTCAGACTTATAGGCCAACATTTGGTACTGGTTTTGGCTGATTTACATCTATTTTTGGCTATATTTAGAACAATATTTTGCTGAAAAAATTTCTGGTCAGACATGTAATGCTCCAAATGCGCCTAAAATATCCTCATTAATTATTAGAATATGCATGAAATTAAATTTGGGCTACAACATTGGCAATATTATGATATACTTGACATTTCCAACCTGAGGGGTGACATGGGGCCCCCACACCCCGGAAATTGAATTTTTTAATGTGGCCCTCGAGTTGGCCAGCCTAATACAAATTCATTCTTTGATATAAACTGAGTTTCCTGTAAAAATTTCAGCCAGATTGACCAACTTTAAGGGGTGGTTTGGGCTGATCTGGCATTTTATGCATCCCTCGCCAAATACACTCCTTGAAGCTGCACTTTGGGCTACATATGTATTTCTAAAGAAACACACCACTAAAATTCATTTAACGGATGACTCCTGTGTGAATCAATATGGTTTCAACCTTGAATCTACCTTAATTGAGAATATATCAGCATTTCCTGATACAGTCATCTGAGGCTGTATTCTCGCTTTCCTGGAACCCATATGACACCACTGGTATACCAGATGTAATCTTAAAACCTATGCAGTCAGATTTAGCATGTGGCAAGTGATTTTTAGGTCTAATTTTAGACTTATAGGCCAACATTTGGTACTGGTTTTGGCTGATTTACATCTATTTTTGGCTATATTTAGAACAATATTTTGCTGAAAAAAATTCTGGTCAGACATGTAATGCTCCAAATGCGCCTAAAATATCCTCATTAATTATTAGAATATGCATGAAATTAAATTTGGGCTTCAGATTGGCAATATTATGATATACTTGACATTTCCAACCTGAGGGGTGACATGGGGCCCCCACACCCCAGAAATTGAAATTTTTAATGTGGCCCTCGAGTTGGCCAGCCTAAAACAAATTCATTCTTTGATATAAACTGAGTTTCCTGTAAAAATTTCAGTCAGATTGACCAACTTTAAGGAGTGGTTTGGGCTGATCTGGCATTTTATGCATCCCTCGCCAAATACACTCCTTGAAGCTGCACTTTGGGCTACATATGTATTTCTAAAGAAACACACCACTAAAATTCATTTAAGGGATGACTCCTGTGTGAATCAATATGGTTTTCAACCTTGAATCTACCTTAATTGAGAATATATCAGCATTTCCTGATACAGTCATCTGAGGCTGTATTCTCGCTTTCCTGGAACCCATATGACACATATGACACCACTGGTATACCAGATGTAATCTTAAAACCTATGCAGTCAGATTTAGTATGTGGCAAGTGATTTGTAGGCCAAATTTCAGACTTATAGGCCAACATTTGGTACTGGTTTTGGCTGATTTACATCTATTTTTGGCTATATTTAGAACAATATTTTGCTGAAAAAATTTCTGGTCAGACATGTAATGCTCCAAATGCGCCTAAAATATCCTCATTAATTATTAGAATATGCATGAAATTAAATTTGGGCTACAACATTGGCAATATTATGATATACTTGACATTTCCAACCTGAGGGGTGACATGGGGCCCCCACACCCCGGAAATTAAATTTTTTAATGTGGCCCTCGAGTTGGCCAGCCTAATACAAATTCATTCTTTGATATAAACTGAGTTTCCTGTAAAAATTTCAGCCAGATTGACCAACTTTAAGGGGTGGTTTGGGCTGATCTGGCATTTTATGCATCCCTCGCCAAATACACTCCTTGAAGCTGCACTTTGGGCTACATATGTATTTCTAAAGAAACACACCACTAAAATTCATTTAAGGGATGACTCCTGTGTGAATCAATATGGTTTCAACCTTGAATCTACCTTAATTGAGAATATATCAGCATTTCCTGATACAGTCATCTGAGGCTGTATTCTCGCTTTCCTGGAACCCATATGACACATATGACACCACTGGTATACCAGATGTAATCTTAAAACCTATGCAGTCAGATTTAGTATGTGGCAAGTGATTTGTAGGCCAAATTTCAGACTTATAGGCCAACATTTGGTACTGGTTTTGGCTGATTTACATCTATTTTTGGCTATATTTAGAACAATATTTTGCTGAAAAAATTTCTGGTCAGACATGTAATGCTCCAAATGCGCCTAAAATATCCTCATTAATTATTAGAATATGCATGAAATTAAATTTGGGCTACAAGATTGGCAATATTATGATATACTTGACATTTCCAACCTGAGGGGTGACATGGGGCCCCCACACCCCGGAAATTGAATTTTTTAATGTGGCCCTCGAGTTGGCCAGCCTAATACAAATTCATTCTTTGATATAAACTGAATTTCCTGTAAAAATTTCAGCCAGATTGACCAACTTTAAGGGGTGGTTTGGGCTGATCTGGCATTTTATGCATCCCTCGCCAAATACACTCCTTGAAGCTGCACTTTGGGCTACATATGTATTTCTAAAGAAACACACCACTAAAATTCATTTAACGGATGACTCCTGTGTGAATCAATATGGTTTCAACCTTGAATCTACCTTAATTGAGAATATATCAGAATTTCCTGATACAGTCATCTGAGGCTGTATTCTCGCTTTCCTGGAACCCATATGACACATATGACACCACTGGTATACCAGATGTAATCTTAAAACATATGCAGTCAGATTTAGCATGTGGCAAGTGATTTTTAGGCCTAATTTCAGACTTATAGGCCAACATTTGGTACTGGTTTTGGCTGATTTACATCTATTTTTGGCTATATTTAGAACAATATTTTGCTGAAAAAAATTCTGGTCAGACATGTAATGCTCCAAATGCGCCTAAAATATCCTCATTAATTATTAGAATATGCATGAAATTAAATTTGGGCTTCAGATTGGCAATATTATGATATACTTGACATTTCCAACCTGAGGGGTGACATGGGGCCCCCACACCCCGGAAATTGAAATTTTTAATGTGGCCCTCGAGTTGGCCAGCCTAATACAAATTCATTCTTTGATATAAACTGAGTTTCCTGTAAAAATTTCAGCCAGATTGACCAACTTTAAGGGGTGGTTTGGGCTGATCTGGCATTTTATGCATCCCTCGCCAAATACACTCCTTGAAGCTGCACTTTGGGCTACATATGTATTTCTAAAGAAACACACCACTAAAATTCATTTAACGGATGACTCCTGTGTGAATCAATATGGTTTCAACCTTGAATCTACCTTAATTGAGAATATATCAGCATTTCCTGATACAGTCATCTGAGGCTGTATTCTCGCTTTCCTGGAACCCATATGACACATATGACACCACTGGTATACCAGATGTAATCTTAAAACCTATGCAGTCAGATTTAGCATGTGGCAAGTGATTTTTAGGCCTAATTTTAGACTTATAGGCCAACATTTGGTACTGGTTTTGGCTGATTTACATCTATTTTTGGCTATATTTAGAACAATATTTTGCTGAAAAAAATTCTGGTCAGACATGTAATGCTCCAAATGCGCCTAAAATATCCTCATTAATTATTAGAATATGCATGAAATTAAATTTGGGCTTCAGATTGGCAATATTATGATATACTTGACATTTCCAACCTGAGGGGTGACATGGGGCCCCCACACCCCGGAAATTGAAATTTTTAATGTGGCCCTCGAGTTGGCCAGCCTAAAACAAATTCATTCTTTGATATAAACTGAGTTTCCTGTAAAAATTTCAGCCAGATTGACCAACTTTAAGGGGTGGTTTGGGCTGATCTGGCATTTTATGCATCCCTCGCCAAATACACTCCTTGAAGCTGCACTTTGGGCTACATATGTATTTCTAAAGAAACACACCACTAAAATTCATTTAAGGGATGACTCCTGTGTGAATCAATATGGTTTTCAACCTTGAATCTACCTTAATTGAGAATATATCAGCATTTCCTGATACAGTCATCTGAGGCTGTATTCTCGCTTTCCTGGAACCCATATGACACATATGACACCACTGGTATACCAGATGTAATCTTAAAACCTATGCAGTCAGATTTAGTATGTGGCAAGTGATTTGTAGGCCAAATTTCAGACTTATAGGCCAACATTTGGTACTGGTTTTGGCTGATTTACATCTATTTTTGGCTATATTTAGAACAATATTTTGCTGAAAAAATTTCTGGTCAGACATGTAATGCTCCAAATGCGCCTAAAATATCCTCATTAATTATTAGAATATGCATGAAATTAAATTTGGGCTACAACATTGGCAATATTATGATATACTTGACATTTCCAACCTGAGGGGTGACATGGGGCCCCCACACCCCGAAAATTGAATTTTTTAATGTGGCCCTCGAGTTGGCCAGCCTAATACAAATTCATTCTTTGATATAAACTGAGTTTCCTGTAAAAATTTCAGCCAGATTGACCAACTTTAAGGGGTGGTTTGGGCTGATCTGGCATTTTATGCATCCCTCGCCAAATACACTCCTTGAAGCTGCACTTTGGGCTACATATGTATTTCTAAAGAAACACACCACTAAAATTCATTTAACGGATGACTCCTGTGTGAATCAATATGGTTTCAACCTTGAATCTACCTTAATTGAGAATATATCAGCATTTCCTGATACAGTCATCTGAGGCTGTATTCTCGCTTTCCTGGAACCCATATGACACATATGACACCACTGGTATACCAGATGTAATCTTAAAACCTATGCAGTCAGATTTAGCATGTGGCAAGTGATTTTTAGGCCTAATTTCAGACTTATAGGCCAACATTTGGTACTGGTTTTGGCTGATTTACATCTATTTTTGGCTATGTTTAGAACAATATTTTGCTGAAAAAAATTCTGGTCAGACATGTAATGCTCCAAATGCGCCTAAAATATCCTCATTAATTATTAGAATATGCATGGAATTAAATTTGGGCTACAAGATTGGCAATATTATGATATACTTGACATTTCCAACCTGAGGGGTGACATGGGGCCCCCACACCCCGGAAATTGAAATTTTTAATGTGGCCCTCGAGTTGGCCAGCCTAATACAAATTCATTCTTTGATATAAACTGAGTTTCCTGTAAAAATTTCAGTCAGATTGACCAACTTTAAGGGGTGGTTTGGGCTGATCTGGCATTTTATGCATCCCTCGCCAAATACACTCCTTGAAGCTGCACTTTGGGCTACATATGTATTTCTAAAGAAACACACCACTAAAATTCATTTAACGGATGACTCCTGTGTGAATCAATATGGTTTCAACCTTGAATCTACCTTAATTGAGAATATATCAGCATTTCCTGATACAGTCATCTGAGGCTGTATTCTCGCTTTCCTGGAACCCATATGACACATATGACACCACTGGTATACCAGATGTAATCTTAAAACCTATGCAGTCAGATTTAGCATGTGGCAAGTGATTTTTAGGCCTAATTTCAGACTTATAGGCCAACATTTGGTACTGGTTTTGGCTGATTTACATCTATTTTTGGCTATATTTAGAACAATATTTTGCTGAAAAAAATTCTGGTCAGACATGTAATGCTCCAAATGCGCCTAAAATATCCTCATTAATTATTAGAATATGCATGAAATTAAATTTGGGCTACAACATTGGCAATATTATGATATACTTGACATTTCCAACCTGAGGGGTGACATGGGGCCCCCACACCCCGGAAATTGAAATTTTTAATGTGGCCCTCGAGTTGGCCAGCCTAATACAAATTCATTCTTTGATATAAACTGAGTTTCCTGTAAAACTTTCAGCCAGATTGACCAACTTTAAGGGGTGGTTTGGGCTGATCTGGCATTTTATGCATCCCTCGCCAAATACACTCCTTGAAGCTGCACTTTGGGCTACATATGTATTTCTAAAGAAACACACCACTAAAATTCATTTAACGGATGACTCCTGTGTGAATCAATATGGTTTCAACCTTGAATCTACCTTAATTGAGAATATATCAGCATTTCCTGATACAGTCATCTGAGGCTGTATTCTCGCTTTCCTGGAACCCATATGACACATATGACACCACTGGTATACCAGATGTAATCTTAAAACCTATGCAGTCAGATTTAGCATGTGGCAAGTGATTTTTAGGCCTAATTTCAGACTTATAGGCCAACATTTGGTACTGGTTTTGGCTGATTTACATCTATTTTTGGCTATATTTAGAACAATATTTTGCTGAAAAAAATTCTGGTCAGACATGTAATGCTCCAAATGCGCCTAAAATATCCTCATTAATTATTAGAATATGCATGAAATTAAATTTGGGCTTCAGATTGGCAATATTATGATATACTTGACATTTCCAACCTGAGGGGTGACATGGGGCCCCCACACCCCGGAAATTGAAATTTTTAATGTGGCCCTCGAGTTGGCCAGCCTAAAACAAATTCATTCTTTGATATAAACTGAGTTTCCTGTAAAAATTTCAGCCAGATTGACCAACTTTAAGGGGTGGTTTGGGCTGATCTGGCATTTTATGCATCCCTCGCCAAATACACTCCTTGAAGCTGCACTTTGGGCTACATATGTATTTCTAAAGAAACACACCACTAAAATTCATTTAAGGGATGACTCCTGTGTGAATCAATATGGTTTTCAACCTTGAATCTACCTTAATTGAGAATATATCAGCATTTCCTGATACAGTCATCTGAGGCTGTATTCTCGCTTTCCTGGAACCCATATGACACATATGACACCACTGGTATACCAGATGTAATCTTAAAACCTATGCAGTCAGATTTAGTATGTGGCAAGTGATTTGTAGGCCAAATTTCAGACTTATAGGCCAACATTTGGTACTGGTTTTGGCTGATTTACATCTATTTTTGGCTATATTTAGAACAATATTTTGCTGAAAAAATTTCTGGTCAGACATGTAATGCTCCAAATGCGCCTAAAATATCCTCATTAATTATTAGAATATGCATGAAATTAAATTTGGGCTACAACATTGGCAATATTATGATATACTTGACATTTCCAACCTGAGGGGTGACATGGGGCCCCCACACCCCGGAAATTGAATTTTTTAATGTGGCCCTCGAGTTGGCCAGCCTAATACAAATTCATTCTTTGATATAAACTGAGTTTCCTGTAAAAATTTCAGCCAGATTGACCAACTTTAAGGGGTGGTTTGGGCTGATCTGGCATTTTATGCATCCCTCGCCAAATACACTCCTTGAAGCTGCACTTTGGGCTACATATGTATTTCTAAAGAAACACACCACTAAAATTCATTTAACGGATGACTCCTGTGTGAATCAATATGGTTTCAACCTTGAATCTACCTTAATTGAGAATATATCAGCATTTCCTGATACAGTCATCTGAGGCTGTATTCTCGCTTTCCTGGAACCCATATGACACATATGACACCACTGGTATACCAGATGTAATCTTAAAACCTATGCAGTCAGATTTAGCATGTGGCAAGTGATTTTTAGGCCTAATTTCAGACTTATAGGCCAACATTTGGTACTGGTTTTGGCTGATTTACATCTATTTTTGGCTATATTTAGAACAATATTTTGCTGAAAAAAATTCTGGTCAGACATGTAATGCTCCAAATGCGCCTAAAATATCCTCATTAATTATTAGAATATGCATGAAATTAAATTTGGGCTTCAGATTGGCAATATTATGATATACTTGACATTTCCAACCTGAGGGGTGACATGGGGCCCCCACACCCCGGAAATTGAAATTTTTAATGTGGCCCTCGAGTTGGCCAGCCTAAAACAAATTCATTCTTTGATATAAACTGAGTTTCCTGTAAAAATTTCAGCCAGATTGACCAACTTTAAGGGGTGGTTTGGGCTGATCTGGCATTTTATGCATCCCTCGCCAAATACACTCCTTGAAGCTGCACTTTGGGCTACATATGTATTTCTAAAGAAACACACCACTAAAATTCATTTAAGGGATGACTCCTGTGTGAATCAATATGGTTTTCAACCTTGAATCTACCTTAATTGAGAATATATCAGCATTTCCTGATACAGTCATCTGAGGCTGTATTCTCGCTTTCCTGGAACCCATATGACACATATGACACCACTGGTATACCAGATGTAATCTTAAAACCTATGCAGTCAGATTTAGTATGTGGCAAGTGATTTGTAGGCCAAATTTCAGACTTATAGGCCAACATTTGGTACTGGTTTTGGCTGATTTACATCTATTTTTGGCTATATTTAGAACAATATTTTGCTGAAAAAATTTCTGGTCAGACATGTAATGCTCCAAATGCGCCTAAAATATCCTCATTAATTATTAGAATATGCATGAAATTAAATTTGGGCTACAACATTGGCAATATTATGATATACTTGACATTTCCAACCTGAGGGGTGACATGGGGCCCCCACACCCCGAAAATTGAATTTTTTAATGTGGCCCTCGAGTTGGCCAGCCTAATACAAATTCATTCTTTGATATAAACTGAGTTTCCTGTAAAAATTTCAGCCAGATTGACCAACTTTAAGGGGTGGTTTGGGCTGATCTGGCATTTTATGCATCCCTCGCCAAATACACTCCTTGAAGCTGCACTTTGGGCTACATATGTATTTCTAAAGAAACACACCACTAAAATTCATTTAACGGATGACTCCTGTGTGAATCAATATGGTTTCAACCTTGAATCTACCTTAATTGAGAATATATCAGCATTTCCTGATACAGTCATCTGAGGCTGTATTCTCGCTTTCCTGGAACCCATATGACACATATGACACCACTGGTATACCAGATGTAATCTTAAAACCTATGCAGTCAGATTTAGCATGTGGCAAGTGATTTTTAGGCCTAATTTCAGACTTATAGGCCAACATTTGGTACTGGTTTTGGCTGATTTACATCTATTTTTGGCTATATTTAGAACAATATTTTGCTGAAAAAAATTCTGGTCAGACATGTAATGCTCCAAATGCGCCTAAAATATCCTCATTAATTATTAGAATATGCATGGAATTAAATTTGGGCTACAAGATTGGCAATATTATGATATACTTGACATTTCCAACCTGAGGGGTGACATGGGGCCCCCACACCCCGGAAATTGAAATTTTTAATGTGGCCCTCGAGTTGGCCAGCCTAATACAAATTCATTCTTTGATATAAACTGAGTTTCCTGTAAAAATTTCAGTCAGATTGACCAACTTTAAGGGGTGGTTTGGGCTGATCTGGCATTTTATGCATCCCTCGCCAAATACACTCCTTGAAGCTGCACTTTGGGCTACATATGTATTTCTAAAGAAACACACCACTAAAATTCATTTAACGGATGACTCCTGTGTGAATCAATATGGTTTCAACCTTGAATCTACCTTAATTGAGAATATATCAGCATTTCCTGATACAGTCATCTGAGGCTGTATTCTCGCTTTCCTGGAACCCATATGACACATATGACACCACTGGTATACCAGATGTAATCTTAAAACCTATGCAGTCAGATTTAGCATGTGGCAAGTGATTTTTAGGCCTAATTTCAGACTTATAGGCCAACATTTGGTACTGGTTTTGGCTGATTTACATCTATTTTTGGCTATATTTAGAACAATATTTTGCTGAAAAAAATTCTGGTCAGACATGTAATGCTCCAAATGCGCCTAAAATATCCTCATTAATTATTAGAATATGCATGAAATTAAATTTGGGCTTCAGATTGGCAATATTATGATATACTTGACATTTCCAACCTGAGGGGTGACATGGGGCCCCCACACCCCGGAAATTGAAATTTTTAATGTGGCCCTCGAGTTGGCCAGCCTAAAACAAATTCATTCTTTGATATAAACTGAGTTTCCTGTAAAAATTTCAGCCAGATTGACCAACTTTAAGGGGTGGTTTGGGCTGATCTGGCATTTTATGCATCCCTCGCCAAATACACTCCTTGAAGCTGCACTTTGGGCTACATATGTATTTCTAAAGAAACACACCACTAAAATTCATTTAAGGGATGACTCCTGTGTGAATCAATATGGTTTTCAACCTTGAATCTACCTTAATTGAGAATATATCAGCATTTCCTGATACAGTCATCTGAGGCTGTATTCTCGCTTTCCTGGAACCCATATGACACATATGACACCACTGGTATACCAGATGTAATCTTAAAACCTATGCAGTCAGATTTAGTATGTGGCAAGTGATTTGTAGGCCAAATTTCAGACTTATAGGCCAACATTTGGTACTGGTTTTGGCTGATTTACATCTATTTTTGGCTATATTTAGAACAATATTTTGCTGAAAAAATTTCTGGTCAGACATGTAATGCTCCAAATGCGCCTAAAATATCCTCATTAATTATTAGAATATGCATGAAATTAAATTTGGGCTACAACATTGGCAATATTATGATATACTTGACATTTCCAACCTGAGGGGTGACATGGGGCCCCCACACCCCGGAAATTGAATTTTTTAATGTGGCCCTCGAGTTGGCCAGCCTAATACAAATTCATTCTTTGATATAAACTGAGTTTCCTGTAAAAATTTCAGCCAGATTGACCAACTTTAAGGGGTGGTTTGGGCTGATCTGGCATTTTATGCATCCCTCGCCAAATACACTCCTTGAAGCTGCACTTTGGGCTACATATGTATTTCTAAAGAAACACACCACTAAAATTCATTTAACGGATGACTCCTGTGTGAATCAATATGGTTTCAACCTTGAATCTACCTTAATTGAGAATATATCAGCATTTCCTGATACAGTCATCTGAGGCTGTATTCTCGCTTTCCTGGAACCCATATGACACATATGACACCACTGGTATACCAGATGTAATCTCAAAACCTATGCAGTCAGATTTAGCATGTGGCAAGTGATTTTTAGGCCTAATTTCAGACTTATAGGCCAACATTTGGTACTGGTTTTGGCTGATTTACATCTATTTTTGGCTATATTTAGAACAATATTTTGCTGAAAAAATTTCTGGTCAGACATGTAATGCTCCAAATGCGCCTAAAATATCCTCATTAATTATTAGAATATGCATGAAATTAAATTTGGGCTACAACATTGGCAATATTATGATATACTTGACATTTCCAACCTGAGCGGTGACATGGGGCCCCCACACCCCGGAAATTGAATTTTTTAATGTGGCCCTCGAGTTGGCCAGCCTAATACAAATTCATTCTTTGATATAAACTGAGTTTCCTGTAAAAATTTCAGCCAGATTGACCAACTTTAAGGGGTGGTTTGGGCTGATCTGGCATTTTATGCATCCCTCGCCAAATACACTCCTTGAAGCTGCACTTTGGGCTACATATGTATTTCTAAAGAAACACACCACTAAAATTCATTTAACGGATGACTCCTGTGTGAATCAATATGGTTTCAACCTTGAATCTACCTTAATTGAGAATATATCAGCATTTCCTGATACAGTCATCTGAGGCTGTATTCTCGCTTTCCTGGAACCCATATGACACATATGACACCACTGGTATACCAGATGTAATCTCAAAACCTATGCAGTCAGATTTAGCATGTGGCAAGTGATTTTTAGGCCTAATTTCAGACTTATAGGCCAACATTTGGTACTGGTTTTGGCTGATTTACATCTATTTTTGGCTATATTTAGAACAATATTTTGCTGAAAAAATTTCTGGTCAGACATGTAATGCTCCAAATGCGCCTAAAATATCCTCATTAATTATTAGAATATGCATGAAATTAAATTTGGGCTACAACATTGGCAATATTATGATATACTTGACATTTCCAACCTGAGCGGTGACATAGGGCCCCCACACCCCGGAAATTGAATTTTTTAATGTGGCCCTCGAGTTGGCCAGCCTAATACAAATACATTCTTTGATATAAACTGAGTTTCCTGTAAAAATTTCAGCCAGATTGACCAACTTTAAGGGGTGGTTTGGGCTGATCTGGCATTTTATGCATCCCTCGCCAAATACACTCCTTGAAGCTGCACTTTGGGCTACATATGTATTTCTAAAGAAACACACCACTAAAATCCATTTAACGGATGACTCCTGTGTGAATCAATATGGTTTCAACCTTGAATCTACCTTAATTGAGAATATATCAGCATTTCCTGATACAGTCATCTGAGGCTGTATTCTCGCTTTCCTGGAACCCATATGACACATATGACACCACTGGTATACCAGATGTAATCTCAAAACCTATGCAGTCAGATTTAGCATGTGGCAAGTGATTTTTAGGCCTAATTTCAGACTTATAGGCCAACATTTGGTACTGGTTTTGGCTGATTTACATCTATTTTTGGCTATATTTAGAACAATATTTTGCTGAAAAAATTTCTGGTCAGACATGTAATGCTCCAAATGCGCCTAAAATATCCTCATTAATTATTAGAATATGCATGAAATTAAATTTGGGCTACAACATTGGCAATATTATGATATACTTGACATTTCCAACCTGAGCGGTGACATAGGGCCCCCACACCCCGGAAATTGAATTTTTTAATGTGGCCCTCGAGTTGGCCAGCCTAATACAAATACATTCTTTGATATAAACTGAGTTTCCTGTAAAAATTTCAGCCAGATTGACCAACTTTAAGGGGTGGTTTGGGCTGATCTGGCATTTTATGCATCCCTCGCCAAATACACTCCTTGAAGCTGCACTTTGGGCTACATATGTATTTCTAAAGAAACACACCACTAAAATCCATTTAACGGATGACTCCTGTGTGAATCAATATGGTTTCAACCTTGAATCTACCTTAATTGAGAATATATCAGCATTTCCTTATACAGCCATCTGAGGCTGTATTCTCGCTTTCCTGGAACCCATAAGACACATATGACACCACTGGTATACCAGATGTAATCTTAAAACCTATGCAGTCAGATTTAGTATGTGGCAAGTGATTTTTAGGCCTAATTTCAGACTTATAGGCCAACATTTGGTACTGGTTTTGGCTGATTTACATCTATTTTTGGCTATATTTAGAACAATATTTTGCTGAAAAAAATTCTGGTCAGACATGTAATGCTCCAAATGCGCCTAAAATATCCTCATTAATTATTAGAATATGCATGAAATTAAATTTGGGCTACAAGATTGGCAATATTATGATATACTTGACATTTCCAACCTGAGGGGTGACATGGGGCCCCCACACCCCGGAAATTGAATTTTTTAATGTGGCCCTCGAGTTGGCCAGCCTAATACAAATTCATTCTTTGATATAAACTGAGTTTCCTGTAAAAATTTCAGCCAGATTGACCAACTTTAAGGGGTGGTTTGGGCTGATCTGGCATTTTATGCATCCCTCGCCAAATACACTCCTTGAAGCTGCACTTTGGGCTACATATGTATTTCTAAAGAAACACACCACTAAAATTCATTTAACGGATGACTCCTGTGTGAATCAATATGGTTTCAACCTTGAATCTACCTTAATTGAGAATATATCAGCATTTCCTTATACAGCCATCTGAGGCTGTATTCTCGCTTTCCTGGAACCCATAAGACACATATGACACCACTGGTATACCAGATGTAATCTTAAAACCTATGCAGTCAGATTTAGTATGTGGCAAGTGATTTTTAGGCCTAATTTCAGACTTATAGGCCAACATTTGGTACTGGTTTTGGCTGATTTACATCTATTTTTGGCTATATTTAGAACAATATTTTGCTGAAAAAAATTCTGGTCAGACATGTAATGCTCCAAATGCGCCTAAAATATCCTCATTAATTATTAGAATATGCATGAAATTAAATTTGGGCTACAAGATTGGCAATATTATGATATACTTGACATTTCCAACCTGAGGGGTGACATGGGGCCCCCACACCCCGGAAATTGAAATTTTTAATGTGGCCCTCGAGTTGGCCAGCCTAATACAAATTCATTCTTTGATATAAACTGAGTTTCCTGTAAAAATTTCAGCCAGATTGACCAACTTTAAGGGGTGGTTTGGGCTGATCTGGCATTTTATGCATCCCTCGCCAAATACACTCCTTGAAGCTGCACTTTGGGCTACATATGTATTTCTAAAGAAACACACCACTAAAATTCATTTAAGGGATGACTCCTGTGTGAATCAATATGGTTTCAACCTTGAATCTACCTTAATTGAGAATATATCAGCATTTCCTGATACAGTCATCTGAGGCTGTATTCTCGCTTTCCTGGAACCCATATGACACATATGACACCACTGGTATACCAGATGTAATCTTAAAACCTATGCAGTCAGATTTAGCATGTGGCAAGTGATTTTTAGGCCTAATTTCAGACTTATAGGCCAACATTTGGTACTGGTTTTGGCTGATTTACATCTATTTTTGGCTATATTTAGAACAATATTTTGCTGAAAAAAATTCTGGTCAGACATGTAATGCTCCAAATGCGCCTAAAATATCCTCATTAATTATTAGAATATGCATGAAATTAAATTTGGGCTTCAGATTGGCAATATTATGATATACTTGACATTTCCAACCTGAGGGGTGACATGGGGCCCCCACACCCCGGAAATTGAAATTTTTAATGTGGCCCTCGAGTTGGCCAGCCTAAAACAAATTCATTCTTTGATATAAACTGAGTTTCCTGTAAAAATTTCAGCCAGATTGACCAACTTTAAGGGGTGGTTTGGGCTGATCTGGCATTTTATGCATCCCTCGCCAAATACACTCCTTGAAGCTGCACTTTGGGCTACATATGTATTTCTAAAGAAACACACCACTAAAATTCATTTAAGGGATGACTCCTGTGTGAATCAATATGGTTTTCAACCTTGAATCTACCTTAATTGAGAATATATCAGCATTTCCTTATACAGCCATCTGAGGCTGTATTCTCGCTTTCCTGGAACCCATATGACACATATGACACCACTGGTATACCAGATGTAATCTTAAAACCTATGCAGTCAGATTTAGTATGTGGCAAGTGATTTGTAGGCCAAATTTCAGACTTATAGGCCAACATTTGGTACTGGTTTTGGCTGATTTACATCTATTTTTGGCTATATTTAGAACAATATTTTGCTGAAAAAATTTCTGGTCAGACATGTAATGCTCCAAATGCGCCTAAAATATCCTCATTAATTATTAGAATATGCATGAAATTAAATTTGGGCTTCAGATTGGCAATATTATGATATACTTGACATTTCCAACCTGAGGGGTGACATGGGGCCCCCACACCCCAGAAATTGAAATTTTTAATGTGGCCCTCGAGTTGGCCAGCCTAATACAAATTCATTCTTTGATATAAACTGAGTTTCCTGTAAAAATTTCAGCCAGATTGACCAACTTTAAGGGGTGGTTTGGGCTGATCTGGCATTTTATGCATCCCTCGCCAAATACACTCCTTGAAGCTGCACTTTGGGCTACATATGTATTTCTAAAGAAACACACCACTAAAATTCATTTAAGGGATGACTCCTGTGTGAATCAATATGGTTTTCAACCTTGAATCTACCTTAATTGAGAATATATCAGCATTTCCTGATACAGTCATCTGAGGCTGTATTCTCGCTTTCCTGGAACCCATATGACACATATGACACCACTGGTATACCAGATGTAATCTTAAAACCTATGCAGTCAGATTTAGCATGTGGCAAGTGATTTTTAGGCCTAATTTCAGACTTATAGGCCAACATTTGGTACTGGTTTTGGCTGATTTACATCTATTTTTGGCTATATTTAGAACAATATTTTGCTGAAAAAATTTCTGGTCAGACATGTAATGCTCCAAATGCGCCTAAAATATCCTCATTAATTATTAGAATATGCATGAAATTAAATTTGGGCTTCAGATTGGCAATATTATGATATACTTGACATTTCCAACCTGAGGGGTGACATGGGGCCCCCACACCCCGGAAATTGAAATTTTTAATGTGGCCCTCGAGTTGGCCAGCCTAATACAAATTCATTCTTTGATATAAACTGAGTTTCCTGTAAAAATTTCAGCCAGATTGACCAACTTTAAGGGGTGGTTTGGGCTGATCTGGCATTTTATGCATTCCTCGCCAACTACACTCCCTGAAGCTGCACTTTGGGCTACATATGCATTTCTGAAGAAACACCACTAAAGTTCATTTAAGGGACGACTCCTATGTGAATTAATATGGTTTTCAACCTTGAATCTACCTTAATTGAGAATATATCAGCATTTCCTTATACAGCCATCTGAGGCTGTATTCTCGCTTTCCTGGAACCCATATGACACATATGACACCACTGGTATACCAGATGTAATCTTAAAACCTATGCAGTCAGATTTAGTATGTGGCAAGTGATTTGTAGGCCAAATTTCAGACTTATAGGCCAACATTTGGTACTGGTTTTGGCTGATTTACATCTATTTTTGGCTATATTTAGAACAATATTTTGCTGAAAAAATTTCTGGTCAGACATGTAATGCTCCAAATGCGCCTAAAATATCCTCATTAATTATTAGAATATGCATGAAATTAAATTTGGGCTACAAGATTGGCAATATTATGATATACTTGACATTTCCAACCTGAGGGGTGACATGGGGCCCCCACACCCCGGAAATTGAAATTTTTAATGTGGCCCTCGAGTTGGCCAGCCTAATACAAATTCATTCTTTGATAATAACTGAGTTTCCTGTAAAAATTTCAGCCAGATTGACCAACTTTAAGGGGTGGTTTGGGCTGATCTGGCATTTTATGCATCCCTCGCCAAATACACTCCTTGAAGCTGCACTTTGGGCTACATATGTATTTCTAAAGAAACACACCACTAAAATTCATTTAACGGATGACTCCTGTGTGAATCAATATGGTTTCAACCTTGAATCTACCTTAATTGAGAATATATCAGCATTTCCTGATACAGTCATCTGAGGCTGTATTCTCGCTTTCCTGGAACCCATATGACACATATGACACCACTGGTATACCAGATGTAATCTTAAAACCTATGCAGTCAGATTTAGCATGTGGCAAGTGATTTTTAGGCCTAATTTCAGACTTATAGGCCAACATTTGGTACTGGTTTTGGCTGATTTACATCTATTTTTGGCTATATTTAGAACAATATTTTGCTGAAAAAAATTCTGGTCAGACATGTAATGCTCCAAATGCGCCTAAAATATCCTCATTAATTATTAGAATATGCATGAAATTAAATTTGGGCTTCAGATTGGCAATATTATGATATACTTGACATTTCCAACCTGAGGGGTGACATGGGGCCCCCACACCCCGGAAATTGAAATTTTTAATGTGGCCCTCGAGTTGGCCAGCCTAATACAAATTCATTCTTTGATATAAACTGAGTTTCCTGTAAAAATTTCAGCCAGATTGACCAACTTTAAGGGGTGGTTTGGGCTGATCTGGCATTTTATGCATTCCTCGCCAACTACACTCCCTGAACCTGCACTTTGGGCTACATATGCATTTCTGAAGAAACACCACTAAAGTTCATTTAAGGGACGACTCCTATGTGAATTAATATGGTTTTCAACCTTGAATCTACCTTAATTGAGAATATATCAGCATTTCCTTATACAGCCATCTGAGGCTGTATTCTCGCTTTCCTGGAACCCATATGACACATATGACACCACTGGTATACCAGATGTAATCTTAAAACCTATGCAGTCAGATTTAGTATGTGGCAAGTGATTTGTAGGCCAAATTTCAGACTTATAGGCCAACATTTGGTACTGGTTTTGGCTGATTTACATCTATTTTTGGCTATATTTAGAACAATATTTTGCTGAAAAAATTTCTGGTCAGACATGTAATGCTCCAAATGCGCCTAAAATATCCTCATTAATTATTAGAATATGCATGAAATTAAATTTGGGCTACAAGATTGGCAATGTTATGATATACTTGACATTTCCAACCTGAGGGGTGACATGGGGCCCCCACACCCCGGAAATTGAAATTTTTAATGTGGCCCTCGAGTTGGCCAGCCTAATACAAATTCATTCTTTGATATAAACTGAGTTTCCTGTAAAAATTTCAGCCAGATTGACCAACTTTAAGGGGTGGTTTGGGCTGATCTGGCATTTTATGCATCCCTCGCCAAATACACTCCTTGAAGCTGCACTTTGGGCTACATATGTATTTCTAAAGAAACACACCACTAAAATTCATTTAACGGATGACTCCTGTGTGAATCAATATGGTTTCAACCTTGAATCTACCTTAATTGAGAATATATCAGCATTTCCTGATACAGTCATCTGAGGCTGTATTCTCGCTTTCCTGGAACCCATATGACACATATGACACCACTGGTATACCAGATGTAATCTTAAAACCTATGCAGTCAGATTTAGCATGTGGCAAGTGATTTTTAGGCCTAATTTCAGACTTATAGGCCAACATTTGGTACTGGTTTTGGCTGATTTACATCTATTTTTGGCTATATTTAGAACAATATTTTGCTGAAAAAAATTCTGGTCAGACATGTAATGCTCCAAATGCGCCTAAAATATCCTCATTAATTATTAGAATATGCATGAAATTAAATTTGGGCTTCAGATTGGCAATATTATGATATACTTGACATTTCCAACCTGAGGGGTGACATGGGGCCCCCACACCCCGGAAATTGAAATTTTTAATGTGGCCCTCGAGTTGGCCAGCCTAATACAAATTCATTCTTTGATATAAACTGAGTTTCCTGTAAAAATTTCAGCCAGATTGACCAACTTTAAGGGGTGGTTTGGGCTGATCTGGCATTTTATGCATCCCTCGCCAAATACACTCCTTGAAGCTGCACTTTGGGCTACATATGTATTTCTAAAGAAACACACCACTAAAATTCATTTAAGGGATGACTCCTGTGTGAATCAATATGGTTTTCAACCTTGAATCTACCTTAATTGAGAATATATCAGCATTTCCTGATACAGTCATCTGAGGCTGTATTCTCGCTTTCCTGGAACCCATATGACACATATGACACCACTGGTATACCAGATGTAATCTTAAAACCTATGCAGTCAGATTTAGCATGTGGCAAGTGATTTTTAGGCCTAATTTCAGACTTATAGGCCAACATTTGGTACTGGTTTTGGCTGATTTACATCTATTTTTGGCTATATTTAGAACAATATTTTGCTGAAAAAAATTCTGGTCAGACATGTAATGCTCCAAATGCGCCTAAAATATCCTCATTAATTATTAGAATATGCATGAAATTAAATTTGGGCTTCAGATTGGCAATATTATGATATACTTGACATTTCCAACCTGAGGGGTGACATGGGGTCCCCATACCCTGGAAATTGAAATTTTTAATGTGGCCCTCGAGTTGGCCAGCCTAAAACAAATTCATTCTTTGATATAAACTGAGTTTCCTGTAAAAATTTCAGCCAGATTGACCAACTTTAAGGGGTGGTTTGGGCTGATCTGGCATTTTATGCATCCCTCGCCAAATACACTCCTTGAAGCTGCACTTTGGGCTACATATGTATTTCTAAAGAAACACACCACTAAAATTCATTTAACGGATGACTCCTGTGTGAATCAATATGGTTTCAACCTTGAATCTACCTTAATTGAGAATATATCAGCATTTCCTGATACAGTCATCTGAGGCTGTATTCTCGCTTTCCTGGAACCCATATGACACATATGACACCACTGGTATACCAGATGTAATCTTAAAACCTATGCAGTCAGATTTAGCATGTGGCAAGTGATTTTTAGGCCTAATTTCAGACTTATAGGCCAACATTTGGTACTGGTTTTGGCTGATTTACATCTATTTTTGGCTATATTTAGAACAATATTTTGCTGAGAAAAAAATTCTGGTCAGACATGTAATGCTCCAAATGCGCCTAAAATATCCTCATTAATTATTAGAATATGCATGAAATTAAATTTGGGCTACAAGATTGGCAATATTATGATATACTTGACATTTCCAACCTGAGGGGTGACATGGGGCCCCCACACCCCGGAAATTGAAATTTTTAATGTGGCCCTCGAGTTGGCCAGCCTAATACAAATTCATTCTTTGATATAAACTGAGTTTCCTGTAAAAATTTCAGCCAGATTGACCAACTTTAAGGGGTGGTTTGGGCTGATCTGGCATTTTATGCATCCCTCGCCAAATACACTCCTTGAAGCTGCACTTTGGGCTACATATGTATTTCTAAAGAAACACACCACTAAAATTCATTTAAGGGATGACTCCTGTGTGAATCAATATGGTTTCAACCTTGAATCTACCTTAATTGAGAATATATCAGCATTTCCTGATACAGTCATCTGAGGCTGTATTCTCGCTTTCCTGGAACCCATATGACACATATGACACCACTGGTATACCAGATGTAATCTTAAAACCTATGCAGTCAGATTTAGCATGTGGCAAGTGATTTTTAGGCCTAATTTCAGACTTATAGGCCAACATTTGGTACTGGTTTTGGCTGATTTACATCTATTTTTGGCTATATTTAGAACAATATTTTGCTGAAAAAATTTCTGGTCAGACATGTAATGCTCCAAATGCGCCTAAAATATCCTCATTAATTATTAGAATATGCATGAAATTAAATTTGGGCTACAAGATTGGCAATATTATGATATACTTGACATTTCCAACCTGAGGGGTGACATGGGGCCCCCACACCCCGGAAATTGAAATTTTTAATGTGGCCCTCGAGTTGGCCAGCCTAATACAAATTCATTCTTTGATATAAACTGAGTTTCCTGTAAACATTTCAGCCAGATTGACCAACTTTAAGGGGTGGTTTGGGCTGATCTGGCATTTTATGCATCCCTCGCCAAATACACTCCTTGAAGCTGCACTTTGGGCTACATATGTATTTCTAAAGAAACACACCACTAAAATTCATTTAACGGATGACTCCTGTGTGAATCAATATGGTTTCAACCTTGAATCTACCTTAATTGAGAATATATCAGCATTTCCTGATACAGTCATCTGAGGCTGTATTCTCGCTTTCCTGGAACCCATATGACACATATGACACCACTGGTATACCAGATGTAATCTTAAAACCTATGCAGTCAGATTTAGCATGTGGCAAGTGATTTTTAGGCCTAATTTCAGACTTATAGGCCAACATTTGGTACTGGTTTTGGCTGATTTACATCTATTTTTGGCTATATTTAGAACAATATTTTGCTGAAAAAAATTCTGGTCAGACATGTAATGCTCCAAATGCGCCTAAAATATCCTCATTAATTATTAGAATATGCATGAAATTAAATTTGGGCTTCAGATTGGCAATATTATGATATACTTGACATTTCCAACCTGAGGGGTGACATGGGGTCCCCACACCCTGGAAATTGAAATTTTTAATGTGGCCCTCGAGTTGGCCAGCCTAAAACAAATTCATTCTTTGATATAAACTGAGTTTCCTGTAAAAATTTCAGCCAGATTGACCAACTTTAAGGGGTGGTTTGGGCTGATCTGGCATTTTATGCATCCCTCGCCAAATACACTCCTTGAAGCTGCACTTTGGGCTACATATGTATTTCTAAAGAAACACACCACTAAAATTCATTTAACGGATGACTCCTGTGTGAATCAATATGGTTTCAACCTTGAATCTACCTTAATTGAGAATATATCAGCATTTCCTGATACAGTCATCTGAGGCTGTATTCTCGCTTTCCTGGAACCCATATGACACATATGACACCACTGGTATACCAGATGTAATCTTAAAACCTATGCAGTCAGATTTAGCATGTGGCAAGTGATTTTTAGGCCTAATTTCAGACTTATAGGCCAACATTTGGTACTGGTTTTGGCTGATTTACATCTATTTTTGGCTATATTTAGAACAATATTTTGCTGAGAAAAAAATTCTGGTCAGACATGTAATGCTCCAAATGCGCCTAAAATATCCTCATTAATTATTAGAATATGCATGAAATTAAATTTGGGCTACAAGATTGGCAATATTATGATATACTTGACATTTCCAACCTGAGGGGTGACATGGGGCCCCCACACCCCGGAAATTGAAATTTTTAATGTGGCCCTCGAGTTGGCCAGCCTAATACAAATTCATTCTTTGATATAAACTGAGTTTCCTGTAAACATTTCAGCCAGATTGACCAACTTTAAGGGGTGGTTTGGGCTGATCTGGCATTTTATGCATCCCTCGCCAAATACACTCCTTGAAGCTGCACTTTGGGCTACATATGTATTTCTAAAGAAACACACCACTAAAATTCATTTAACGGATGACTCCTGTGTGAATCAATATGGTTTCAACCTTGAATCTACCTTAATTGAGAATATATCAGCATTTCCTGATACAGTCATCTGAGGCTGTATTCTCGCTTTCCTGGAACCCATATGACACATATGACACCACTGGTATACCAGATGTAATCTTAAAACCTATGCAGTCAGATTTAGCATGTGGCAAGTGATTTTTAGGCCTAATTTCAGACTTATAGGCCAACATTTGGTACTGGTTTTGGCTGATTTACATCTATTTTTGGCTATATTTAGAACAATATTTTGCTGAAAAAAATTCTGGTCAGACATGTAATGCTCCAAATGCGCCTAAAATATCCTCATTAATTATTAGAATATGCATGAAATTAAATTTGGGCTTCAGATTGGCAATATTATGATATACTTGACATTTCCAACCTGAGGGGTGACATGGGGTCCCCACACCCTGGAAATTGAAATTTTTAATGTGGCCCTCGAGTTGGCCAGCCTAAAACAAATTCATTCTTTGATATAAACTGAGTTTCCTGTAAAAATTTCAGCCAGATTGACCAACTTTAAGGGGTGGTTTGGGCTGATCTGGCATTTTATGCATCCCTCGCCAAATACACTCCTTGAAGCTGCACTTTGGGCTACATATGTATTTCTAAAGAAACACACCACTAAAATTCATTTAACGGATGACTCCTGTGTGAATCAATATGGTTTCAACCTTGAATCTACCTTAATTGAGAATATATCAGCATTTCCTGATACAGTCATCTGAGGCTGTATTCTCGCTTTCCTGGAACCCATATGACACATATGACACCACTGGTATACCAGATGTAATCTTAAAACCTATGCAGTCAGATTTAGCATGTGGCAAGTGATTTTTAGGCCTAATTTCAGACTTATAGGCCAACATTTGGTACTGGTTTTGGCTGATTTACATCTATTTTTGGCTATATTTAGAACAATATTTTGCTGAGAAAAAAATTCTGGTCAGACATGTAATGCTCCAAATGCGCCTAAAATATCCTCATTAATTATTAGAATATGCATGAAATTAAATTTGGGCTACAAGATTGGCAATATTATGATATACTTGACATTTCCAACCTGAGGGGTGACATGGGGCCCCCACACCCCGGAAATTGAAATTTTTAATGTGGCCCTCGAGTTGGCCAGCCTAATACAAATTCATTCTTTGATATAAACTGAGTTTCCTGTAAACATTTCAGCCAGATTGACCAACTTTAAGGGGTGGTTTGGGCTGATCTGGCATTTTATGCATCCCTCGCCAAATACACTCCTTGAAGCTGCACTTTGGGCTACATATGTATTTCTAAAGAAACACACCACTAAAATTCATTTAACGGATGACTCCTGTGTGAATCAATATGGTTTCAACCTTGAATCTACCTTAATTGAGAATATATCAGCATTTCCTGATACAGTCATCTGAGGCTGTATTCTCGCTTTCCTGGAACCCATATGACACATATGACACCACTGGTATACCAGATGTAATCTTAAAACCTATGCAGTCAGATTTAGCATGTGGCAAGTGATTTTTAGGCCTAATTTCAGACTTATAGGCCAACATTTGGTACTGGTTTTGGCTGATTTACATCTATTTTTGGCTATATTTAGAACAATATTTTGCTGAAAAAAATTCTGGTCAGACATGTAATGCTCCAAATGCGCCTAAAATATCCTCATTAATTATTAGAATATGCATGAAATTAAATTTGGGCTTCAGATTGGCAATATTATGATATACTTGACATTTCCAACCTGAGGGGTGACATGGGGTCCCCACACCCTGGAAATTGAAATTTTTAATGTGGCCCTCGAGTTGGCCAGCCTAAAACAAATTCATTCTTTGATATAAACTGAGTTTCCTGTAAAAATTTCAGCCAGATTGACCAACTTTAAGGGGTGGTTTGGGCTGATCTGGCATTTTATGCATCCCTCGCCAAATACACTCCTTGAAGCTGCACTTTGGGCTACATATGTATTTCTAAAGAAACACACCACTAAAATTCATTTAACGGATGACTCCTGTGTGAATCAATATGGTTTCAACCTTGAATCTACCTTAATTGAGAATATATCAGCATTTCCTGATACAGTCATCTGAGGCTGTATTCTCGCTTTCCTGGAACCCATATGACACATATGACACCACTGGTATACCAGATGTAATCTTAAAACCTATGCAGTCAGATTTAGCATGTGGCAAGTGATTTTTAGGCCTAATTTCAGACTTATAGGCCAACATTTGGTACTGGTTTTGGCTGATTTACATCTATTTTTGGCTATATTTAGAACAATATTTTGCTGAGAAAAAAATTCTGGTCAGACATGTAATGCTCCAAATGCGCCTAAAATATCCTCATTAATTATTAGAATATGCATGAAATTAAATTTGGGCTACAAGATTGGCAATATTATGATATACTTGACATTTCCAACCTGAGGGGTGACATGGGGCCCCCACACCCCGGAAATTGAAATTTTTAATGTGGCCCTCGAGTTGGCCAGCCTAATACAAATTCATTCTTTGATATAAACTGAGTTTCCTGTAAAAATTTCAGCCAGATTGACCAACTTTAAGGGGTGGTTTGGGCTGATCTGGCATTTTATGCATCCCTCGCCAAATACACTCCTTGAAGCTGCACTTTGGGCTACATATGTATTTCTAAAGAAACACACCACTAAAATTCATTTAAGGGATGACTCCTGTGTGAATCAATATGGTTTCAACCTTGAATCTACCTTAATTGAGAATATATCAGCATTTCCTGATACAGTCATCTGAGGCTGTATTCTCGCTTTCCTGGAACCCATATGACACATATGACACCACTGGTATACCAGATGTAATCTTAAAACCTATGCAGTCAGATTTAGCATGTGGCAAGTGATTTTTAGGCCTAATTTCAGACTTATAGGCCAACATTTGGTACTGGTTTTGGCTGATTTACATCTATTTTTGGCTATATTTAGAACAATATTTTGCTGAAAAAAATTCTGGTCAGACATGTAATGCTCCAAATGCGCCTAAAATATCCTCATTAATTATTAGAATATGCATGAAATTAAATTTGGGCTTCAGATTGGCAATATTATGATATACTTGACATTTCCAACCTGAGGGGTGACATGGGGTCCCCACACCCTGGAAATTGAAATTTTTAATGTGGCCCTCGAGTTGGCCAGCCTAAAACAAATTCATTCTTTGATATAAACTGAGTTTCCTGTAAAAATTTCAGCCAGATTGACCAACTTTAAGGGGTGGTTTGGGCTGATCTGGCATTTTATGCATCCCTCGCCAAATACACTCCTTGAAGCTGCACTTTGGGCTACATATGTATTTCTAAAGAAACACACCACTAAAATTCATTTAACGGATGACTCCTGTGTGAATCAATATGGTTTCAACCTTGAATCTACCTTAATTGAGAATATATCAGCATTTCCTGATACAGTCATCTGAGGCTGTATTCTCGCTTTCCTGGAACCCATATGACACATATGACACCACTGGTATACCAGATGTAATCTTAAAACCTATGCAGTCAGATTTAGCATGTGGCAAGTGATTTTTAGGCCTAATTTCAGACTTATAGGCCAACATTTGGTACTGGTTTTGGCTGATTTACATCTATTTTTGGCTATATTTAGAACAATATTTTGCTGAGAAAAAAATTCTGGTCAGACATGTAATGCTCCAAATGCGCCTAAAATATCCTCATTAATTATTAGAATATGCATGAAATTAAATTTGGGCTACAAGATTGGCAATATTATGATATACTTGACATTTCCAACCTGAGGGGTGACATGGGGCCCCCACACCCCGGAAATTGAAATTTTTAATGTGGCCCTCGAGTTGGCCAGCCTAATACAAATTCATTCTTTGATATAAACTGAGTTTCCTGTAAAAATTTCAGCCAGATTGACCAACTTTAAGGGGTGGTTTGGGCTGATCTGGCATTTTATGCATCCCTCGCCAAATACACTCCTTGAAGCTGCACTTTGGGCTACATATGTATTTCTAAAGAAACACACCACTAAAATTCATTTAAGGGATGACTCCTGTGTGAATCAATATGGTTTCAACCTTGAATCTACCTTAATTGAGAATATATCAGCATTTCCTGATACAGTCATCTGAGGCTGTATTCTCGCTTTCCTGGAACCCATATGACACATATGACACCACTGGTATACCAGATGTAATCTTAAAACCTATGCAGTCAGATTTAGCATGTGGCAAGTGATTTTTAGGCCTAATTTCAGACTTATAGGCCAACATTTGGTACTGGTTTTGGCTGATTTACATCTATTTTTGGCTATATTTAGAACAATATTTTGCTGAAAAAATTTCTGGTCAGACATGTAATGCTCCAAATGCGCCTAAAATATCCTCATTAATTATTAGAATATGCATGAAATTAAATTTGGGCTACAAGATTGGCAATATTATGATATACTTGACATTTCCAACCTGAGGGGTGACATGGGGCCCCCACACCCCGGAAATTGAAATTTTTAATGTGGCCCTCGAGTTGGCCAGCCTAATACAAATTCATTCTTTGATATAAACTGAGTTTCCTGTAAACATTTCAGCCAGATTGACCAACTTTAAGGGGTGGTTTGGGCTGATCTGGCATTTTATGCATCCCTCGCCAAATACACTCCTTGAAGCTGCACTTTGGGCTACATATGTATTTCTAAAGAAACACACCACTAAAATTCATTTAACGGATGACTCCTGTGTGAATCAATATGGTTTCAACCTTGAATCTACCTTAATTGAGAATATATCAGCATTTCCTGATACAGTCATCTGAGGCTGTATTCTCGCTTTCCTGGAACCCATATGACACATATGACACCACTGGTATACCAGATGTAATCTTAAAACCTATGCAGTCAGATTTAGCATGTGGCAAGTGATTTTTAGGCCTAATTTCAGACTTATAGGCCAACATTTGGTACTGGTTTTGGCTGATTTACATCTATTTTTGGCTATATTTAGAACAATATTTTGCTGAAAAAAATTCTGGTCAGACATGTAATGCTCCAAATGCGCCTAAAATATCCTCATTAATTATTAGAATATGCATGAAATTAAATTTGGGCTTCAGATTGGCAATATTATGATATACTTGACATTTCCAACCTGAGGGGTGACATGGGGTCCCCACACCCTGGAAATTGAAATTTTTAATGTGGCCCTCGAGTTGGCCAGCCTAAAACAAATTCATTCTTTGATATAAACTGAGTTTCCTGTAAAAATTTCAGCCAGATTGACCAACTTTAAGGGGTGGTTTGGGCTGATCTGGCATTTTATGCATCCCTCGCCAAATACACTCCTTGAAGCTGCACTTTGGGCTACATATGTATTTCTAAAGAAACACACCACTAAAATTCATTTAACGGATGACTCCTGTGTGAATCAATATGGTTTCAACCTTGAATCTACCTTAATTGAGAATATATCAGCATTTCCTGATACAGTCATCTGAGGCTGTATTCTCGCTTTCCTGGAACCCATATGACACATATGACACCACTGGTATACCAGATGTAATCTTAAAACCTATGCAGTCAGATTTAGCATGTGGCAAGTGATTTTTAGGCCTAATTTCAGACTTATAGGCCAACATTTGGTACTGGTTTTGGCTGATTTACATCTATTTTTGGCTATATTTAGAACAATATTTTGCTGAGAAAAAAATTCTGGTCAGACATGTAATGCTCCAAATGCGCCTAAAATATCCTCATTAATTATTAGAATATGCATGAAATTAAATTTGGGCTACAAGATTGGCAATATTATGATATACTTGACATTTCCAACCTGAGGGGTGACATGGGGCCCCCACACCCCGGAAATTGAAATTTTTAATGTGGCCCTCGAGTTGGCCAGCCTAATACAAATTCATTCTTTGATATAAACTGAGTTTCCTGTAAAAATTTCAGCCAGATTGACCAACTTTAAGGGGTGGTTTGGGCTGATCTGGCATTTTATGCATCCCTCGCCAAATACACTCCTTGAAGCTGCACTTTGGGCTACATATGTATTTCTAAAGAAACACACCACTAAAATTCATTTAAGGGATGACTCCTGTGTGAATCAATATGGTTTCAACCTTGAATCTACCTTAATTGAGAATATATCAGCATTTCCTGATACAGTCATCTGAGGCTGTATTCTCGCTTTCCTGGAACCCATATGACACATATGACACCACTGGTATACCAGATGTAATCTTAAAACCTATGCAGTCAGATTTAGCATGTGGCAAGTGATTTTGAGGCCTAATTTCAGACTTATAGGCCAACATTTGGTACTGGTTTTGGCTGATTTACATCTATTTTTGGCTATATTTAGAACAATATTTTGCTGAAAAAAATTCTGGTCAGACATGTAATGCTCCAAATGCGCCTAAAATATCCTCATTAATTATTAGAATATGCATGAAATTAAATTTGGGCTTCAGATTGGCAATATTATGATATACTTGACATTTCCAACCTGAGGGGTGACATGGGGTCCCCACACCCTGGAAATTGAAATTTTTAATGTGGCCCTCGAGTTGGCCAGCCTAAAACAAATTCATTCTTTGATATAAACTGAGTTTCCTGTAAAAATTTCAGCCAGATTGACCAACTTTAAGGGGTGGTTTGGGCTGATCTGGCATTTTATGCATCCCTCGCCAAATACACTCCTTGAAGCTGCACTTTGGGCTACATATGTATTTCTAAAGAAACACACCACTAAAATTCATTTAACGGATGACTCCTGTGTGAATCAATATGGTTTCAACCTTGAATCTACCTTAATTGAGAATATATCAGCATTTCCTGATACAGTCATCTGAGGCTGTATTCTCGCTTTCCTGGAACCCATATGACACATATGACACCACTGGTATACCAGATGTAATCTTAAAACCTATGCAGTCAGATTTAGCATGTGGCAAGTGATTTTTAGGCCTAATTTCAGACTTATAGGCCAACATTTGGTACTGGTTTTGGCTGATTTACATCTATTTTTGGCTATATTTAGAACAATATTTTGCTGAGAAAAAAATTCTGGTCAGACATGTAATGCTCCAAATGCGCCTAAAATATCCTCATTAATTATTAGAATATGCATGAAATTAAATTTGGGCTACAAGATTGGCAATATTATGATATACTTGACATTTCCAACCTGAGGGGTGACATGGGGCCCCCACACCCCGGAAATTGAAATTTTTAATGTGGCCCTCGAGTTGGCCAGCCTAATACAAATTCATTCTTTGATATAAACTGAGTTTCCTGTAAAAATTTCAGCCAGATTGACCAACTTTAAGGGGTGGTTTGGGCTGATCTGGCATTTTATGCATCCCTCGCCAAATACACTCCTTGAAGCTGCACTTTGGGCTACATATGTATTTCTAAAGAAACACACCACTAAAATTCATTTAAGGGATGACTCCTGTGTGAATCAATATGGTTTCAACCTTGAATCTACCTTAATTGAGAATATATCAGCATTTCCTGATACAGTCATCTGAGGCTGTATTCTCGCTTTCCTGGAACCCATATGACACATATGACACCACTGGTATACCAGATGTAATCTTAAAACCTATGCAGTCAGATTTAGCATGTGGCAAGTGATTTTGAGGCCTAATTTCAGACTTATAGGCCAACATTTGGTACTGGTTTTGGCTGATTTACATCTATTTTTGGCTATATTTAGAACAATATTTTGCTGAAAAAAATTCTGGTCAGACATGTAATGCTCCAAATGCGCCTAAAATATCCTCATTAATTATTAGAATATGCATGAAATTAAATTTGGGCTTCAGATTGGCAATATTATGATATACTTGACATTTCCAACCTGAGGGGTGACATGGGGTCCCCACACCCTGGAAATTGAAATTTTTAATGTGGCCCTCGAGTTGGCCAGCCTAAAACAAATTCATTCTTTGATATAAACTGAGTTTCCTGTAAAAATTTCAGCCAGATTGACCAACTTTAAGGGGTGGTTTGGGCTGATCTGGCATTTTATGCATCCCTCGCCAAATACACTCCTTGAAGCTGCACTTTGGGCTACATATGTATTTCTAAAGAAACACACCACTAAAATTCATTTAACGGATGACTCCTGTGTGAATCAATATGGTTTCAACCTTGAATCTACCTTAATTGAGAATATATCAGCATTTCCTGATACAGTCATCTGAGGCTGTATTCTCGCTTTCCTGGAACCCATATGACACATATGACACCACTGGTATACCAGATGTAATCTTAAAACCTATGCAGTCAGATTTAGCATGTGGCAAGTGATTTTTAGGCCTAATTTCAGACTTATAGGCCAACATTTGGTACTGGTTTTGGCTGATTTACATCTATTTTTGGCTATATTTAGAACAATATTTTGCTGAAAAAAATTCTGGTCAGACATGTAATGCTCCAAATGCGCCTAAAATATCCTCATTAATTATTAGAATATGCATGAAATTAAATTTGGGCTTCAGATTGGCAATATTATGATATACTTGACATTTCCAACCTGAGGGGTGACATGGGGTCCCCACACCCTGGAAATTGAAATTTTTAATGTGGCCCTCGAGTTGGCCAGCCTAAAACAAATTCATTCTTTGATATAAACTGAGTTTCCTGTAAAAATTTCAGCCAGATTGACCAACTTTAAGGGGTGGTTTGGGCTGATCTGGCATTTTATGCATCCCTCGCCAAATACACTCCTTGAAGCTGCACTTTGGGCTACATATGTATTTCTAAAGAAACACACCACTAAAATTCATTTAACGGATGACTCCTGTGTGAATCAATATGGTTTCAACCTTGAATCTACCTTAATTGAGAATATATCAGCATTTCCTGATACAGTCATCTGAGGCTGTATTCTCGCTTTCCTGGAACCCATATGACACATATGACACCACTGGTATACCAGATGTAATCTTAAAACCTATGCAGTCAGATTTAGCATGTGGCAAGTGATTTTTAGGCCTAATTTCAGACTTATAGGCCAACATTTGGTACTGGTTTTGGCTGATTTACATCTATTTTTGGCTATATTTAGAACAATATTTTGCTGAGAAAAAAATTCTGGTCAGACATGTAATGCTCCAAATGCGCCTAAAATATCCTCATTAATTATTAGAATATGCATGAAATTAAATTTGGGCTACAAGATTGGCAATATTATGATATACTTGACATTTCCAACCTGAGGGGTGACATGGGGCCCCCACACCCCGGAAATTGAAATTTTTAATGTGGCCCTCGAGTTGGCCAGCCTAATACAAATTCATTCTTTGATATAAACTGAGTTTCCTGTAAAAATTTCAGCCAGATTGACCAACTTTAAGGGGTGGTTTGGGCTGATCTGGCATTTTATGCATCCCTCGCCAAATACACTCCTTGAAGCTGCACTTTGGGCTACATATGTATTTCTAAAGAAACACACCACTAAAATTCATTTAAGGGATGACTCCTGTGTGAATCAATATGGTTTCAACCTTGAATCTACCTTAATTGAGAATATATCAGCATTTCCTGATACAGTCATCTGAGGCTGTATTCTCGCTTTCCTGGAACCCATATGACACATATGACACCACTGGTATACCAGATGTAATCTTAAAACCTATGCAGTCAGATTTAGCATGTGGCAAGTGATTTTTAGGCCTAATTTCAGACTTATAGGCCAACATTTGGTACTGGTTTTGGCTGATTTACATCTATTTTTGGCTATATTTAGAACAATATTTTGCTGAAAAAAATTCTGGTCAGACATGTAATGCTCCAAATGCGCCTAAAATATCCTCATTAATTATTAGAATATGCATGAAATTAAATTTGGGCTTCAGATTGGCAATATTATGATATACTTGACATTTCCAACCTGAGGGGTGACATGGGGTCCCCACACCCTGGAAATTGAAATTTTTAATGTGGCCCTCGAGTTGGCCAGCCTAAAACAAATTCATTCTTTGATATAAACTGAGTTTCCTGTAAAAATTTCAGCCAGATTGACCAACTTTAAGGGGTGGTTTGGGCTGATCTGGCATTTTATGCATCCCTCGCCAAATACACTCCTTGAAGCTGCACTTTGGGCTACATATGTATTTCTAAAGAAACACACCACTAAAATTCATTTAACGGATGACTCCTGTGTGAATCAATATGGTTTCAACCTTGAATCTACCTTAATTGAGAATATATCAGCATTTCCTGATACAGTCATCTGAGGCTGTATTCTCGCTTTCCTGGAACCCATATGACACATATGACACCACTGGTATACCAGATGTAATCTTAAAACCTATGCAGTCAGATTTAGCATGTGGCAAGTGATTTTTAGGCCTAATTTCAGACTTATAGGCCAACATTTGGTACTGGTTTTGGCTGATTTACATCTATTTTTGGCTATATTTAGAACAATATTTTGCTGAGAAAAAAATTCTGGTCAGACATGTAATGCTCCAAATGCGCCTAAAATATCCTCATTAATTATTAGAATATGCATGAAATTAAATTTGGGCTACAAGATTGGCAATATTATGATATACTTGACATTTCCAACCTGAGGGGTGACATGGGGCCCCCACACCCCGGAAATTGAAATTTTTAATGTGGCCCTCGAGTTGGCCAGCCTAATACAAATTCATTCTTTGATATAAACTGAGTTTCCTGTAAAAATTTCAGCCAGATTGACCAACTTTAAGGGGTGGTTTGGGCTGATCTGGCATTTTATGCATCCCTCGCCAAATACACTCCTTGAAGCTGCACTTTGGGCTACATATGTATTTCTAAAGAAACACACCACTAAAATTCATTTAAGGGATGACTCCTGTGTGAATCAATATGGTTTCAACCTTGAATCTACCTTAATTGAGAATATATCAGCATTTCCTGATACAGTCATCTGAGGCTGTATTCTCGCTTTCCTGGAACCCATATGACACATATGACACCACTGGTATACCAGATGTAATCTTAAAACCTATGCAGTCAGATTTAGCATGTGGCAAGTGATTTTTAGGCCTAATTTCAGACTTATAGGCCAACATTTGGTACTGGTTTTGGCTGATTTACATCTATTTTTGGCTATATTTAGAACAATATTTTGCTGAAAAAATTTCTGGTCAGACATGTAATGCTCCAAATGCGCCTAAAATATCCTCATTAATTATTAGAATATGCATGAAATTAAATTTGGGCTACAAGATTGGCAATATTATGATATACTTGACATTTCCAACCTGAGGGGTGACATGGGGCCCCCACACCCCGGAAATTGAAATTTTTAATGTGGCCCTCGAGTTGGCCAGCCTAATACAAATTCATTCTTTGATATAAACTGAGTTTCCTGTAAACATTTCAGCCAGATTGACCAACTTTAAGGGGTGGTTTGGGCTGATCTGGCATTTTATGCATCCCTCGCCAAATACACTCCTTGAAGCTGCACTTTGGGCTACATATGTATTTCTAAAGAAACACACCACTAAAATTCATTTAAGGGATGACTCCTGTGTGAATCAATATGGTTTCAACCTTGAATCTACCTTAATTGAGAATATATCAGCATTTCCTGATACAGTCATCTGAGGCTGTATTCTCGCTTTCCTGGAACCCATATGACACATATGACACCACTGGTATACCAGATGTAATCTTAAAACCTATGCAGTCAGATTTAGCATGTGGCAAGTGATTTTTAGGCCTAATTTCAGACTTATAGGCCAACATTTGGTACTGGTTTTGGCTGATTTACATCTATTTTTGGCTATATTTAGAACAATATTTTGCTGAAAAAAATTCTGGTCAGACATGTAATGCTCCAAATGCGCCTAAAATATCCTCATTAATTATTAGAATATGCATGAAATTAAATTTGGGCTTCAGATTGGCAATATTATGATATACTTGACATTTCCAACCTGAGGGGTGACATGGGGTCCCCACACCCTGGAAATTGAAATTTTTAATGTGGCCCTCGAGTTGGCCAGCCTAAAACAAATTCATTCTTTGATATAAACTGAGTTTCCTGTAAAAATTTCAGCCAGATTGACCAACTTTAAGGGGTGGTTTGGGCTGATCTGGCATTTTATGCATCCCTCGCCAAATACACTCCTTGAAGCTGCACTTTGGGCTACATATGTATTTCTAAAGAAACACACCACTAAAATTCATTTAACGGATGACTCCTGTGTGAATCAATATGGTTTCAACCTTGAATCTACCTTAATTGAGAATATATCAGCATTTCCTGATACAGTCATCTGAGGCTGTATTCTCGCTTTCCTGGAACCCATATGACACATATGACACCACTGGTATACCAGATGTAATCTTAAAACCTATGCAGTCAGATTTAGCATGTGGCAAGTGATTTTTAGGCCTAATTTCAGACTTATAGGCCAACATTTGGTACTGGTTTTGGCTGATTTACATCTATTTTTGGCTATATTTAGAACAATATTTTGCTGAGAAAAAAATTCTGGTCAGACATGTAATGCTCCAAATGCGCCTAAAATATCCTCATTAATTATTAGAATATGCATGAAATTAAATTTGGGCTACAAGATTGGCAATATTATGATATACTTGACATTTCCAACCTGAGGGGTGACATGGGGCCCCCACACCCCGGAAATTGAAATTTTTAATGTGGCCCTCGAGTTGGCCAGCCTAATACAAATTCATTCTTTGATATAAACTGAGTTTCCTGTAAAAATTTCAGCCAGATTGACCAACTTTAAGGGGTGGTTTGGGCTGATCTGGCATTTTATGCATCCCTCGCCAAATACACTCCTTGAAGCTGCACTTTGGGCTACATATGTATTTCTAAAGAAACACACCACTAAAATTCATTTAAGGGATGACTCCTGTGTGAATCAATATGGTTTCAACCTTGAATCTACCTTAATTGAGAATATATCAGCATTTCCTGATACAGTCATCTGAGGCTGTATTCTCGCTTTCCTGGAACCCATATGACACATATGACACCACTGGTATACCAGATGTAATCTTAAAACCTATGCAGTCAGATTTAGCATGTGGCAAGTGATTTTTAGGCCTAATTTCAGACTTATAGGCCAACATTTGGTACTGGTTTTGGCTGATTTACATCTATTTTTGGCTATATTTAGAACAATATTTTGCTGAAAAAAATTCTGGTCAGACATGTAATGCTCCAAATGCGCCTAAAATATCCTCATTAATTATTAGAATATGCATGAAATTAAATTTGGGCTTCAGATTGGCAATATTATGATATACTTGACATTTCCAACCTGAGGGGTGACATGGGGTCCCCACACCCTGGAAATTGAAATTTTTAATGTGGCCCTCGAGTTGGCCAGCCTAAAACAAATTCATTCTTTGATATAAACTGAGTTTCCTGTAAAAATTTCAGCCAGATTGACCAACTTTAAGGGGTGGTTTGGGCTGATCTGGCATTTTATGCATCCCTCGCCAAATACACTCCTTGAAGCTGCACTTTGGGCTACATATGTATTTCTAAAGAAACACACCACTAAAATTCATTTAACGGATGACTCCTGTGTGAATCAATATGGTTTCAACCTTGAATCTACCTTAATTGAGAATATATCAGCATTTCCTGATACAGTCATCTGAGGCTGTATTCTCGCTTTCCTGGAACCCATATGACACATATGACACCACTGGTATACCAGATGTAATCTTAAAACCTATGCAGTCAGATTTAGCATGTGGCAAGTGATTTTTAGGCCTAATTTCAGACTTATAGGCCAACATTTGGTACTGGTTTTGGCTGATTTACATCTATTTTTGGCTATATTTAGAACAATATTTTGCTGAGAAAAAAATTCTGGTCAGACATGTAATGCTCCAAATGCGCCTAAAATATCCTCATTAATTATTAGAATATGCATGAAATTAAATTTGGGCTACAAGATTGGCAATATTATGATATACTTGACATTTCCAACCTGAGGGGTGACATGGGGCCCCCACACCCCGGAAATTGAAATTTTTAATGTGGCCCTCGAGTTGGCCAGCCTAATACAAATTCATTCTTTGATATAAACTGAGTTTCCTGTAAAAATTTCAGCCAGATTGACCAACTTTAAGGGGTGGTTTGGGCTGATCTGGCATTTTATGCATCCCTCGCCAAATACACTCCTTGAAGCTGCACTTTGGGCTACATATGTATTTCTAAAGAAACACACCACTAAAATTCATTTAAGGGATGACTCCTGTGTGAATCAATATGGTTTCAACCTTGAATCTACCTTAATTGAGAATATATCAGCATTTCCTGATACAGTCATCTGAGGCTGTATTCTCGCTTTCCTGGAACCCATATGACACATATGACACCACTGGTATACCAGATGTAATCTTAAAACCTATGCAGTCAGATTTAGCATGTGGCAAGTGATTTTTAGGCCTAATTTCAGACTTATAGGCCAACATTTGGTACTGGTTTTGGCTGATTTACATCTATTTTTGGCTATATTTAGAACAATATTTTGCTGAAAAAATTTCTGGTCAGACATGTAATGCTCCAAATGCGCCTAAAATATCCTCATTAATTATTAGAATATGCATGAAATTAAATTTGGGCTACAAGATTGGCAATATTATGATATACTTGACATTTCCAACCTGAGGGGTGACATGGGGCCCCCACACCCCGGAAATTGAAATTTTTAATGTGGCCCTCGAGTTGGCCAGCCTAATACAAATTCATTCTTTGATATAAACTGAGTTTCCTGTAAACATTTCAGCCAGATTGACCAACTTTAAGGGGTGGTTTGGGCTGATCTGGCATTTTATGCATCCCTCGCCAAATACACTCCTTGAAGCTGCACTTTGGGCTACATATGTATTTCTAAAGAAACACACCACTAAAATTCATTTAACGGATGACTCCTGTGTGAATCAATATGGTTTCAACCTTGAATCTACCTTAATTGAGAATATATCAGCATTTCCTGATACAGCCATCTGAGGCTGTATTCTCGCTTTCCTGGAACCCATATGACACATATGACACCACTGGTATACCATATGTAATCTTAAAACCTATGCAGTCAGATTTATCATGTGGCAAGTGATTTTTAGGCCTAATTTCAGACTTATAGGCCAACATTTGGTACTGGTTTTGGCTGATTTACATCTATTTTTGGCTATATTTAGAACAATATTTTGCTGAAAAAAATTCTGGTCAGACATGTAATGCTCCAAATGCGCCTAAAATATCCTCATTAATTATTAGAAAATGCATGAAATTAAATTTGGGCTTCAGATTGGCAATATTATGATATACTTGACATTTCCAACCTGAGGGGTGACATGGGGCCCCCACACCCCGGAAATTGAAATTTTTAATGTGGCCCTCGAGTTGGCCAGCCTAATACAAATTCATTCTTTGATATAAACTGAGTTTCCTGTAAAAATTTCAGCCAGATTGACCAACTTTAAGGGGTGGTTTGGGCTGATCTGGCATTTTATGCATTCCTCGCCAACTACACTCCCTGAACCTGCACTTTGGGCTACATATGCATTTCTGAAGAAACACCACTAAAGTTCATTTAAGGGACGACTCCTATGTGAATTAATATGGTTTTCAACCTTGAATCTACCTTAATTGAGAATATATCAGCATTTCCTTATACAGCCATCTGAGGCTGTATTCTCGCTTTCCTGGAACCCATATGACACATATGACACCACTGGTATACCAGATGTAATCTTAAAACCTATGCAGTCAGATTTAGTATGTGGCAAGTGATTTGTAGGCCAAATTTCAGACTTATAGGCCAACATTTGGTACTGGTTTTGGCTGATTTACATCTATTTTTGGCTATATTTAGAACAATATTTTGCTGAAAAAATTTCTGGTCAGACATGTAATGCTCCAAATGCGCCTAAAATATCCTCATTAATTATTAGAATATGCATGAAATTAAATTTGGGCTACAAGATTGGCAATATTATGATATACTTGACATTTCCAACCTGAGGGGTGACATGGGGCCCCCACACCCCGGAAATTGAAATTTTTAATGTGGCCCTCGAGTTGGCCAGCCTAATACAAATTCATTCTTTGATATAAACTGAGTTTCCTGTAAAAATTTCAGCCAGATTGACCAACTTTAAGGGGTGGTTTGGGCTGATCTGGCATTTTATGCATCCCTCGCCAAATACACTCCTTGAAGCTGCACTTTGGGCTACATATGTATTTCTAAAGAAACACACCACTAAAATTCATTTAACGGATGACTCCTGTGTGAATCAATATGGTTTCAACCTTGAATCTACCTTAATTGAGAATATATCAGCATTTCCTGATACAGTCATCTGAGGCTGTATTCTCGCTTTCCTGGAACCCATATGACACATATGACACCACTGGTATACCAGATGTAATCTTAAAACCTATGCAGTCAGATTTAGCATGTGGCAAGTGATTTTTAGGCCTAATTTCAGACTTATAGGCCAACATTTGGTACTGGTTTTGGCTGATTTACATCTATTTTTGGCTATATTTAGAACAATATTTTGCTGAAAAAAATTCTGGTCAGACATGTAATGCTCCAAATGCGCCTAAAATATCCTCATTAATTATTAGAAAATGCATGAAATTAAATTTGGGCTTCAGATTGGCAATATTATGATATACTTGACATTTCCAACCTGAGGGGTGACATGGGGCCCCCACACCCCGGAAATTGAAATTTTTAATGTGGCCCTCGAGTTGGCCAGCCTAATACAAATTCATTCTTTGATATAAACTGAGTTTCCTGTAAAAATTTCAGCCAGATTGACCAACTTTAAGGGGTGGTTTGGGCTGATCTGGCATTTTATGCATTCCTCGTCAACTACACTCCCTGAACCTGCACTTTGGGCTACATATGCATTTCTGAAGAAACACCACTAAAGTTCATTTAAGGGACGACTCCTATGTGAATTAATATGGTTTTCAACCTTGAATCTACCTTAATTGAGAATATATCAGCATTTCCTTATACAGCCATCTGAGGCTGTATTCTCGCTTTCCTGGAACCCATATGACACATATGACACCACTGGTATACCAGATGTAATCTTAAAACCTATGCAGTCAGATTTAGTATGTGGCAAGTGATTTGTAGGCCAAATTTCAGACTTATAGGCCAACATTTGGTACTGGTTTTGGCTGATTTACATCTATTTTTGGCTATATTTAGAACAATATTTTGCTGAAAAAATTTCTGGTCAGACATGTAATGCTCCAAATGCGCCTAAAATATCCTCATTAATTATTAGAATATGCATGAAATTAAATTTGGGCTACAAGATTGGCAATGTTATGATATACTTGACATTTCCAACCTGAGGGGTGACATGGGGCCCCCACACCCCGGAAATTGAAATTTTTAATGTGGCCCTCGAGTTGGCCAGCCTAATACAAATTCATTCTTTGATATAAACTGAGTTTCCTGTAAAAATTTCAGCCAGATTGACCAACTTTAAGGGGTGGTTTGGGCTGATCTGGCATTTTATGCATCCCTCGCCAAATACACTCCTTGAAGCTGCACTTTGGGCTACATATGTATTTCTAAAGAAACACACCACTAAAATTCATTTAACGGATGACTCCTGTGTGAATCAATATGGTTTCAACCTTGAATCTACCTTAATTGAGAATATATCAGCATTTCCTGATACAGTCATCTGAGGCTGTATTCTCGCTTTCCTGGAACCCATATGACACATATGACACCACTGGTATACCAGATGTAATCTTAAAACCTATGCAGTCAGATTTAGCATGTGGCAAGTGATTTTTAGGCCTAATTTCAGACTTATAGGCCAACATTTGGTACTGGTTTTGGCTGATTTACATCTATTTTTGGCTATATTTAGAACAATATTTTGCTGAAAAAAATTCTGGTCAGACATGTAATGCTCCAAATGCGCCTAAAATATCCTCATTAATTATTAGAATATGCATGAAATTAAATTTGGGCTTCAGATTGGCAATATTATGATATACTTGACATTTCCAACCTGAGGGGTGACATGGGGCCCCCACACCCCGGAAATTGAAATTTTTAATGTGGCCCTCGAGTTGGCCAGCCTAATACAAATTCATTCTTTGATATAAACTGAGTTTCCTGTAAAAATTTCAGCCAGATTGACCAACTTTAAGGGGTGGTTTGTGCTGATCTGGCATTTTATGCATTCCTCGACAACTACACTCCCTGAACCTGCACTTTGGGCTACATATGCATTTCTGAAGAAACACCACTAAAGTTCATTTAAGGGACGACTCCTATGTGAATTAATATGGTTTTCAACCTTGAATCTACCTTAATTGAGAATATATCAGCATTTCCTTATACAGCCATCTGAGGCTGTATTCTCGCTTTCCTGGAACCCATATGACACATATGACACCACTGGTATACCAGATGTAATCTTAAAACCTATGCAGTCAGATTTAGTATGTGGCAAGTGATTTTTAGGCCAAATTTCAGACTAATAGGCCAACATTTGGTACTGGTTTTGGCTGATTTACATCTATTTTTGGTTATATTTAGAACAATATTTTGCTGAAAAAATTTCTGGTCAGACATGTAATGCTCCAAATGCGCCTAAAATATCCGCATTAATTATTAGAATATGCATGAAATTAAATTTGGGCTTCAGATTGGCAATATTATGATATACTTGACATTTCCAACCTGAGGGGTGACATGGGGTCCCCACACCCTGGAAATTGAAATTTTTAATGTGGCCCTCGAGTTGGCCAGCCTAAAACAAATTCATTCTTTGATATAAACTGAGTTTCCTGTAAAAATTTCAGCCAGATTGACCAACTTTAAGGGGTGGTTTGGGCTGATCTGGCATTTTATGCATCCCTCGCCAAATACACTCCTTGAAGCTGCACTTTGGGCTACATATGTATTTCTAAAGAAACACACCACTAAAATTCATTTAACGGATGACTCCTGTGTGAATCAATATGGTTTCAACCTTGAATCTACCTTAATTGAGAATATATCAGCATTTCCTGATACAGTCATCTGAGGCTGTATTCTCGCTTTCCTGGAACCCATATGACACATATGACACCACTGGTATACCAGATGTAATCTTAAAACCTATGCAGTCAGATTTAGCATGTGGCAAGTGATTTTTAGGCCTAATTTCAGACTTATAGGCCAACATTTGGTACTGGTTTTGGCTGATTTACATCTATTTTTGGCTATATTTAGAACAATATTTTGCTGAGAAAAAAATTCTGGTCAGACATGTAATGCTCCAAATGCGCCTAAAATATCCTCATTAATTATTAGAATATGCATGAAATTAAATTTAGGCTACAAGATTGGCAATATTATGATATACTTGACATTTCCAACCTGAGGGGTGACATGGGGCCCCCACACCCCGGAAATTGAAATTTTTAATGTGGCCCTCGAGTTGGCCAGCCTAATACAAATTCATTCTTTGATATAAACTGAGTTTCCTGTAAAAATTTCAGCCAGATTGACCAACTTTAAGGGGTGGTTTGGGCTGATCTGGCATTTTATGCATCCCTCGCCAAATACACTCCTTGAAGCTGCACTTTGGGCTACATATGTATTTCTAAAGAAACACACCACTAAAATTCATTTAAGGGATGACTCCTGTGTGAATCAATATGGTTTCAACCTTGAATCTACCTTAATTGAGAATATATCAGCATTTCCTGATACAGTCATCTGAGGCTGTATTCTCGCTTTCCTGGAACCCATATGACACATATGACACCACTGGTATACCAGATGTAATCTTAAAACCTATGCAGTCAGATTTAGCATGTGGCAAGTGATTTTTAGGCCTAATTTCAGACTTATAGGCCAACATTTGGTACTGGTTTTGGCTGATTTACATCTATTTTTGGCTATATTTAGAACAATATTTTGCTGAAAAATTTCTGGTCAGACATGTAATGCTCCAAATGCGCCTAAAATATCCTCATTAATTATTAGAATATGCATGAAATTAAATTTGGGCTACAAGATTGGCAATATTATGATATACTTGACATTTCCAACCTGAGGGGTGACATGGGGCCCCCACACCCCGGAAATTGAAATTTTTAATGTGGCCCTCGAGTTGGCCAGCCTAATACAAATTCATTCTTTGATATAAACTGAGTTTCCTGTAAACATTTCAGCCAGATTGACCAACTTTAAGGGGTGGTTTGGGCTGATCTGGCATTTTATGCATCCCTCGCCAAATACACTCCTTGAAGCTGCACTTTGGGCTACATATGTATTTCTAAAGAAACACACCACTAAAATTCATTTAACGGATGACTCCTGTGTGAATCAATATGGTTTCAACCTTGAATCTACCTTAATTGAGAATATATCAGCATTTCCTGATACAGTCATCTGAGGCTGTATTCTCGCTTTCCTGGAACCCATATGACACATATGACACCACTGGTATACCAGATGTAATCTTAAAACCTATGCAGTCAGATTTAGCATGTGGCAAGTGATTTTTAGGCCTAATTTCAGACTTATAGGCCAACATTTGGTACTGGTTTTGGCTGATTTACATCTATTTTTGGCTATATTTAGAACAATATTTTGCTGAAAAAAATTCTGGTCAGACATGTAATGCTCCAAATGCGCCTAAAATATCCTCATTAATTATTAGAATATGCATGAAATTAAATTTGGGCTTCAGATTGGCAATATTATGATATACTTGACATTTCCAACCTGAGGGGTGACATGGGGCCCCCACACCCCGGAAATTGAAATTTTTAATGTGGCCCTCGAGTTGGCCAGCCTAATACAAATTCATTCTTTGATATAAACTGAGTTTCCTGTAAAAATTTCAGCCAGATTGACCAACTTTAAGGGGTGATTTGGGCTGATCTGGCATTTTATGCATCCCTCGCCAAATACACTCCTTGAAGCTGCACTTTGGGCTACATATGTATTTCTAAAGAAACACACCACTAAAATTCATTTAAGGGATGACTCCTGTGTGAATCAATATGGTTTTCAACCTTGAATCTACCTTAATTGAGAATGTATCAGCATTTCCTGATACAGTCATCTGAGGCTGTATTCTCGCTTTCCTGGAACCCATATGACACATATGACACCACTGGTATACCAGATGTAATCTTAAAACCTATGCAGTCAGATTTAGCATGTGGCAAGTGATTTTTAGGCCTAATTTCAGACTTATAGGCCAACATTTGGTACTGGTTTTGGCTGATTTACATCTATTTTTGGCTATATTTAGAACAATATTTTGCTGAAAAATATTCTGGTCAGACATGTAATGCTCCAAATGCGCCTAAAATATCCTCATTAATTATTAGAATATGCATGAAATTAAATTTGGGCTTCAGATTGGCAATATTATGATATACTTGACATTTCCAACCTGAGGGGTGACATGGGGCCCCCACACCCCGGAAATTGAAATTTTTAATGTGGCCCTCGAGTTGGCCAGCCTAATACAAATTCATTCTTTGATATAAACTGAGTTTCCTGTAAAAATTTCAGCCAGATTGACCAACTTTAAGGGGTGGTTCGTGCTGATCTGGCATTTTATGCATTCCTCGCCAACTACACTCCCTGAACCTGCACTTTGGGCTACATATGCATTTCTGAAGAAACACCACTAAAGTTCATTTAAGGGACGACTCCTATGTGAATTAATATGGTTTTCAACCTTGAATCTACCTTAATTGAGAATATATCAGCATTTCCTTATACAGCCATCTGAGGCTGTATTCTCGCTTTCCTGGAACCCATATGACACATATGACACCACTGGTATACCAGATGTAATCTTAAAACCTATGCAGTCAGATTTAGTATGTGGCAAGTGATTTTTAGGCCAAATTTCAGACTAATAGGCCAACATTTGGTACTGGTTTTGGCTGATTTACATCTATTTTTGGCTATATTTAGAACAATATTTTGCTGAAAAAATTTCTGGTCAGACATGTAATGCTCCAAATGCGCCTAAAATATCCTCATTAATTATTAGAATATGCATGAAATTAAATTTGGGCTTCAGATTGGCAATATTATGATATACTTGACATTTCCAACCTGAGGGGTGACATGGGGTCCCCACACCCTGGAAATTGAAATTTTTAATGTGGCCCTCGAGTTGGCCAGCCTAAAACAAATTCATTCTTTGATATAAACTGAGTTTCCTGTAAAAATTTCAGCCAGATTGACCAACTTTAAGGGGTGGTTTGGGCTGATCTGGCATTTTATGCATCCCTCGCCAAATACACTCCTTGAAGCTGCACTTTGGGCTACATATGTATTTCTAAAGAAACACACCACTAAAATTCATTTAGCGGATGACTCCTGTGTGAATCAATATGGTTTCAACCTTGAATCTACCTTAATTGAGAATATATCAGCATTTCCTGATACAGTCATCTGAGGCTGTATTCTCGCTTTCCTGGAACCCATATGACACATATGACACCACTGGTATACCAGATGTAATCTTAAAACCTATGCAGTCAGATTTAGCATGTGGCAAGTGATTTTTAGGCCTAATTTCAGACTTATAGGCCAACATTTGGTACTGGTTTTGGCTGATTTACATCTATTTTTGGCTATATTTAGAACAATATTTTGCTGAGAAAAAAATTCTGGTCAGACATGTAATGCTCCAAATGCGCCTAAAATATCCTCATTAATTATTAGAATATGCATGAAATTAAATTTGGGCTACAAGATTGGCAATATTATGATATACTTGACATTTCCAACCTGAGGGGTGACATGGGGCCCCCACACCCCGGAAATTGAAATTTTTAATGTGGCCCTCGAGTTGGCCAGCCTAATACAAATTCATTCTTTGATATAAACTGAGTTTACTGTAAAAATTTCAGCCAGATTGACCAACTTTAAGGGGTGGTTTGGGCTGATCTGGCATTTTATGCATCCCTCGCCAAATACACTCCTTGAAGCTGCACTTTGGGCTACATATGTATTTCTAAAGAAACACACCACTAAAATTCATTTAAGGGATGACTCCTGTGTGAATCAATATGGTTTCAACCTTGAATCTACCTTAATTGAGAATATATCAGCATTTCCTGATACAGTCATCTGAGGCTGTATTCTCGCTTTCCTGGAACCCATATGACACATATGACACCACTGGTATACCAGATGTAATCTTAAAACCTATGCAGTCAGATTTAGCATGTGGCAAGTGATTTTTAGGCCTAATTTCAGACTTATAGGCCAACATTTGGTACTGGTTTTGGCTGATTTACATCTATTTTTGGCTATATTTAGAACAATATTTTGCTGAAAAAAATTCTGGTCAGACATGTAATGCTCCAAATGCGCCTAAAATATCCTCATTAATTATTAGAATATGCATGAAATTAAATTTGGGCTTCAGATTGGCAATATTATGATATACTTGACATTTCCAACCTGAGGGGTGACATGGGGTCCCCACACCCTGGAAATTGAAATTTTTAATGTGGCCCTCGAGTTGGCCAGCCTAAAACAAATTCATTCTTTGATATAAACTGAGTTTCCTGTAAAAATTTCAGCCAGATTGACCAACTTTAAGGGGTGGTTTGGGCTGATCTGGCATTTTACGCATCCCTCGCCAAATACACTCCTTGAAGCTGCACTTTGGGCTACATATGTATTTCTAAAGAAACACACCACTAAAATTCATTTAACGGATGACTCCTGTGTGAATCAATATGGTTTCAACCTTGAATCTACCTTAATTGAGAATATATCAGCATTTCCTGATACAGTCATCTGAGGCTGTATTCTCGCTTTCCTGGAACCCATATGACACATATGACACCACTGGTATACCAGATGTAATCTTAAAACCTATGCAGTCAGATTTAGCATGTGGCAAGTGATTTTTAGGCCTAATTTCAGACTTATAGGCCAACATTTGGTACTGGTTTTGGCTGATTTACATCTATTTTTGGCTATATTTAGAACAATATTTTGCTGAAAAAAATTCTGGTCAGACATGTAATGCTCCAAATGCGCCTAAAATATCCTCATTAATTATTAGAATATGCATGAAATTAAATTTGGGCTTCAGATTGGCAATATTATGATATACTTGACATTTCCAACCTGAGGGGTGACATGGGGCCCCCACACCCCGGAAATTGAAATTTTTAATGTGGCCCTCGAGTTGGCCAGCCTAAAACAATTTCATTCTTTGATATAAACTGAGTTTCCTGTAAAACTTTCAGCCAGATTGACCAACTTTAAGGGGTGGTTTGGGCTGATCTGGCATTTTATGCATCCCTCGCCAAATACACTCCTTGAAGCTGCACTTTGGGCTACATATGTATTTCTAAAGAAACACACCACTAAAATTCATTTAAGGGATGACTCCTGTGTGAATCAATATGGTTTTCAACCTTGAATCTACCTTAATTGAGAATATATCAGCATTTCCTGATACAGTCATCTGAGGCTGTATTCTCGCTTTCCTGGAACCCATATGACACATATGACACCACTGGTATACCAGATGTAATCTTAAAACCTATGCAGTCAGATTTAATATGTGGCAAGTGATTTGTAGGCCAAATTTCAGACTTATAGGCCAACATTTGGTACTGGTTTTGGCTGATTTACATCTATTTTTGGCTATATTTAGAACAATATTTTGCTGAAAAAAATTCTGGTCAGACATGTAATGCTCCAAATGCGCCTAAAATATCCTCATTAATTATTAGAATATGCATGAAATTAAATTTGGGCTACAAGATTGGCAATATTATGATATACTTGACATTTCCAACCTGAGGGGTGACATGGGGCCCCCACACCCCGGAAATTGAAATTTTTAATGTGGCCCTCGAGTTGGCCAGCCTAATACAAATTCATTCTTTGATATAAACTGAGTTTCCTGTAAAAATTTCAGCCAGATTGACCTACTTTAAGGGGTGGTTTGGGCTGATCTGGCATTTTATGCATCCCTCGCCAAATACACTCCTTGAAGCTGCACTTTGGGCTACATATGTATTTCTAAAGAAACACACCACTAAAATTCATTTAAGGGATGACTCCTGTGTGAATCAATATGGTTTCAACCTTGAATCTACCTTAATTGAGAATATATCAGCATTTCCTGATACAGTCATCTGAGGCTGTATTCTCGCTTTCCTGGAACCCATATGACACATATGACACCACTGGTATACCAGATGTAATCTTAAAACCTATGCAGTCAGATTTAGCATGTGGCAAGTGATTTTTAGGCCTAATTTCAGACTTATAGGCCAACATTTGGTACTGGTTTTGGCTGATTTACATCTATTTTTGGCTATATTTAGAACAATATTTTGCTGAAAAAAATTCTGGTCAGACATGTAATGCTCCAAATGCGCCTAAAATATCCTCATTAATTATTAGAATATGCATGAAATTAAATTTGGGCTTCAGATTGGCAATATTATGATATACTTGACATTTCCAACCTGAGGGGTGACATGGGGCCCCCACACCCCGGAAATTGACATTTTTAATGTGGCCCTCGAGTTGGCCAGCCTAAAACAAATTCATTCTTTGATATAAACTGAGTTTCCTGTAAAACTTTCAGCCAGATTGACCAACTTTAAGGGGTGGTTTGGGCTGATCTGGCATTTTATGCATCCCTCGCCAAATACACTCCTTGAAGCTGCACTTTGGGCTACATATGTATTTCTAAAGAAACACACCACTAAAATTCATTTAAGGGATGACTCCTGTGTGAATCAATATGGTTTTCAACCTTGAATCTACCTTAATTGAGAATATATCAGCATTTCCTGATACAGTCATCTGAGGCTGTATTCTCGCTTTCCTGGAACCCATATGACACATATGACACCACTGGTATACCAGATGTAATCTTAAAACCTATGCAGTCAGATTTAATATGTGGCAAGTGATTTGTAGGCCAAATTTCAGACTTATAGGCCAACATTTGGTACTGGTTTTGGCTGATTTACATCTATTTTTGGCTATATTTAGAACAATATTTTGCTGAAAAAAATTCTGGTCAGACATGTAATGCTCCAAATGCGCCTAAAATATCCTCATTAATTATTAGAATATGCATGAAATTAAATTTGGGCTTCAGATTGGCAATATTATGATATACTTGACATTTCCAACCTGAGGGGTGACATGGGGCCCCCATACCCCGGAAATTGAAATTTTTAATGTGGCCCTCGAGTTGGCCAGCCTAATACAAATTCATTCTTTGATATAAACTGAGTTTCCTGTAAAAATTTCAGCCAGATTGACCAACTTTAAGGGGTGGTTTGGGCTGATCTGGCATTTTATGCATCCCTCGCCAAATACACTCCTTGAAGCTGCACTTTGGGCTACATATGTATTTCTAAAGAAACACACCACTAAAATTCATTTAAGGGATGACTCCTGTGTGAATCAATATGGTTTCAACCTTGAATCTACCTTAATTGAGAATATATCAGCATTTCCTGATACAGTCATCTGAGGCTGTATTCTCGCTTTCCTGGAACCCATATGACACATATGACACCACTGGTATACCAGATGTAATCTTAAAACCTATGCAGTCAGATTTAGCATGTGGCAAGTGATTTTTAGGCCTAATTTCAGACTTATAGGCCAACATTTGGTACTGGTTTTGGCTGATTTACATCTATTTTTGGCTATATTTAGAACAATATTTTGCTGAAAAAAATTCTGGTCAGACATGTAATGCTCCAAATGCGCCTAAAATATCCTCATTAATTATTAGAATATACATGAAATTAAATTTGGGCTTCAGATTGGCAATATTATGATATACTTGACATTTCCAACCTGAGGGGTGACATGGGGCCCCCACACCCCGGAAATTGAAATTTTTAATGTGGCCCTCGAGTTGGCCAGCCTAAAACAAATTCATTCTTTGATATAAACTGAGTTTCCTGTAAAACTTTCAGCCAGATTAACCAACTTTAAGGGGTGGTTTGGGCTGATCTGGCATTTTATGCATCCCTCGCCAAATACACTCCTTGAAGCTGCACTTTGGGCTACATATGTATTTCTAAAGAAACACACCACTAAAATTCATTTAAGGGATGACTCCTGTGTGAATCAATATGATTTCAACCTTGAATCTACCTTAATTGAGAATATATCAGCATTTCCTGATACAGTCATCTGAGGCTGTATTCTCGCTTTCCTGGAACCCATATGACACATATGACACCACTGGTATACCAGATGTAATCTTAAAACCTATGCAGTCAGATTTAGCATGTGGCAAGTGATTTTTAGGCCTAATTTCAGACTTATAGGCCAACATTTGGTACTGGTTTTGGCTGATTTACATCTATTTTTGGCTATATTTAGAACAATATTTTGCTGAAAAAAATTCTGGTCAGACATGTAATGCTCCAAATGCGCCTAAAATATCCTCATTAATTATTAGAATATGCATGAAATTAAATTTGGGCTTCAGATTGGCAATATTATGATATACTTGACATTTCCAACCTGAGGGGTGACATGGGGCCCCCACACCCCGGAAATTGAAATTTTTAATGTGGCCCTCGAGTTGGCCAGCCTAAAACAAATTCATTCTTTGATATAAACTGAGTTTCCTGTAAAACTTTCAGCCAGATTGACCAACTTTAAGGGGTGGTTTGGGCTGATCTGGCATTTTATGCATCCCTCGCCAAATACACTCCTTGAAGCTGCACTTTGGGCTACATATGTATTTCTAAAGAAACACACCACTAAAATTCATTTAAGGGATGACTCCTGTGTGAATCAATATGGTTTCAACCTTGAATCTACCTTAATTGAGAATATATCAGCATTTCCTGATACAGTCATCTGAGGCTGTATTCTCGCTTTCCTGGAACCCATATGACACATATGACACCACTGGTATACCAGATGTAATCTTAAAACCTATGCAGTCAGATTTAGCATGTGGCAAGTGATTTTTAGGCCTAATTTCAGACTTATAGGCCAACATTTGGTACTGGTTTTGGCTGATTTACATCTATTTTTGGCTATATTTAGAACAATATTTTGCTGAAAAAAATTCTGGTCAGACATGTAATGCTCCAAATGCGCCTAAAATATCCTCATTAATTATTAGAATATGCATGAAATTAAATTTGGGCTTCAGATTGGCAATATTATGATATACTTGACATTTCCAACCTGAGGGGTGACATGGGGCCCCCACACCCCGGAAATTGAAATTTTTAATGTGGCCCTCGAGTTGGCCAGCCTAAAACAAATTCATTCTTTGATATAAACTGAGTTTCCTGTAAAACTTTCAGCCAGATTGACCAACTTTAAGGGGTGGTTTGGGCTGATCTGGCATTTTATGCATCCCTCGCCAAATACACTCCTTGAAGCTGCACTTTGGGCTACATATGTATTTCTAAAGAAACACACCACTAAAATTCATTTAAGGGATGACTCCTGTGTGAATCAATATGGTTTTCAACCTTGAATCTACCTTAATTGAGAATATATCAGCATTTCCTGATACAGTCATCTGAGGCTGTATTCTCGCTTTCCTGGAACCCATATGACACATATGACACCACTGGTATACCAGATGTAATCTTAAAACCTATGCAGTCAGATTTAATATGTGGCAAGTGATTTGTAGGCCAAATTTCAGACTTATAGGCCAACATTTGGTACTGGTTTTGGCTGATTTACATCTATTTTTGGCTATATTTAGAACAATATTTTGCTGAAAAAAATTCTGGTCAGACATGTAATGCTCCAAATGCGCCTAAAATATCCTCATTAATTATTAGAATATGCATGAAATTAAATTTGGGCTTCAGATTGGCAATATTATGATATACTTGACATTTCCAACCTGAGGGGTGACATGGGGCCCCCACACCCCGGAAATTGAAATTTTTAATGTGGCCCTCGAGTTGGCCAGCCTAATACAAATTCATTCTTTGATATAAACTGAGTTTCCTGTAAAAATTTCAGCCAGATTGACCAACTTTAAGGGGTGGTTTGGGCTGATCTGGCATTTTATGCATCCCTCGCCAAATACACTCCTTGAAGCTGCACTTTGGGCTACATATGTATTTCTAAAGAAACACACCACTAAAATTCATTTAAGGGATGACTCCTGTGTGAATCAATATGGTTTTCAACCTTGAATCTACCTTAATTGAGAATATATCAGCATTTCCTGATACAGTCATCTGAGGCTGTATTCTCGCTTTCCTGGAACCCATATGACACATATGACACCACTGGTATACCAGATGTAATCTTAAAACCTATGCAGTCAGATTTAGCATGTGGCAAGTGATTTTTAGGCCTAATTTCAGACTTATAGGCCAACATTTGGTACTGGTTTTGGCTGATTTACATCTATTTTTGGCTATATTTAGAACAATATTTTGCTGAAAAAAATTCTGGTCAGACATGTAATGCTCCAAATGCGCCTAAAATATCCTCATTAATTATTAGTATATGCATGAAATTAAATTTGGGCTTCAGATTGGCAATATTATGATATACTTGACATTTCCAACCTGAGGGGTGACATGGGGCCCCCACACCCCGGAAATTGAAATTTTTAATGTGGCCCTCGAGTTGGCCAGCCTAAAACAAATTCATTCTTTGATATAAACTGAGTTTCCTGTAAAACTTTCAGCCAGATTGACCAACTTTAAGGGGTGGTTTGGGCTGATCTGGCATTTTATGCATCCCTCGCCAAATACACTCCTTGAAGCTGCACTTTGGGCTACATATGTATTTCTAAAGAAACACACCACTAAAATTCATTTAAGGGATGACTCCTGTGTGAAACAATATGGTTTTCAACCTTGAATCTACCTTAATTGAGAATATATCAGCATTTCCTGATACAGTCATCTGAGGCTGTATTCTCGCTTTCCTGGAACCCATATGACACATATGACACCACTGGTATACCAGATGTAATCTTAAAACCTATGCAGTCAGATTTAATATGTGGCAAGTGATTTGTAGGCCAAATTTCAGACTTATAGGCCAACATTTGGTACTGGTTTTGGCTGATTTACATCTATTTTTGGCTATATTTAGAACAATATTTTGCTGAAAAAAATTCTGGTCAGACATGTAATGCTCCAAATGCGCCTAAAATATCCTCATTAATTATTAGAATATGCATGAAATTAAATTTGGGCTTCAGATTGGCAATATTATGATATACTTGACATTTCCAACCTGAGGGGTGACATGGGGCCCCCACACCCCGGAAATTGAAATTTTTAATGTGGCCCTCGAGTTGGCCAGCCTAATACAAATTCATTCTTTGATATAAACTGAGTTTCCTGTAAAAATTTCAGCCAGATTGACCAACTTTAAGGGGTGGTTTGGGCTGATCTGGCATTTTATGCATCCCTCGCCAAATACACTCCTTGAAGCTGCACTTTGGGCTACATATGTATTTCTAAAGAAACACACCACTAAAATTCATTTAAGGGATGACTCCTGTGTGAATCAATATGGTTTCAACCTTGAATCTACCTTAATTGAGAATATATCAGCATTTCCTGATACAGTCATCTGAGGCTGTATTCTCGCTTTCCTGGAACCCATATGACACATATGACACCACTGGTATACCAGATGTAATCTTAAAACCTATGCAGTCAGATTTAGCATGTGGCAAGTGATTTTTAGGCCTAATTTCAGACTTATAGGCCAACATTTGGTACTGGTTTTGGCTGATTTACATCTATTTTTGGCTATATTTAGAACAATATTTTGCTGAAAAAAATTCTGGTCAGACATGTAATGCTCCAAATGCGCCTAAAATATCCTCATTAATTATTAGTATATGCATGAAATTAAATTTGGGCTTCAGATTGGCAATATTATGATATACTTGACATTTCCAACCTGAGGGGTGACATGGGGCCCCCACACCCCGGAAATTGAAATTTTTAATGTGGCCCTCGAGTTGGCCAGCCTAAAACAAATTCATTCTTTGATATAAACTGAGTTTCCTGTAAAACTTTCAGCCAGATTGACCAACTTTAAGGGGTGGTTTGGGCTGATCTGGCATTTTATGCATCCCTCGCCAAATACACTCCTTGAAGCTGCACTTTGGGCTACATATGTATTTCTAAAGAAACACACCACTAAAATTCATTTAAGGGATGACTCCTGTGTGAATCAATATGGTTTTCAACCTTGAATCTACCTTAATTGAGAATATATCAGCATTTCCTGATACAGTCATCTGAGGCTGTATTCTCGCTTTCCTGGAACCCATATGACACATATGACACCACTGGTATACCAGATGTAATCTTAAAACCTATGCAGTCAGATTTAATATGTGGCAAATGATTTGTAGGCCAAATTTCAGACTTATAGGCCAACATTTGGTACTGGTTTTGGCTGATTTACATCTATTTTTGGCTATATTTAGAACAATATTTTGCTGAAAAAAATTCTGGTCAGACATGTAATGCTCCAAATGCGCCTAAAATATCCTCATTAATTATTAGAATATGCATGAAATTAAATTTGGGCTTCAGATTGGCAATATTATGATATACTTGACATTTCCAACCTGAGGGGTGACATGGGGCCCCCACACCCCGGAAATTGAAATTTTTAATGTGGCCCTCGAGTTGGCCAGCCTAATACAAATTCATTCTTTGATATAAACTGAGTTTCCTGTAAAAATTTCAGCCAGATTGACCAACTTTAAGGGGTGGTTTGGGCTGATCTGGCATTTTATGCATCCCTCGCCAAATACACTCCTTGAAGCTGCACTTTGGGCTACATATGTATTTCTAAAGAAACACACCACTAAAATTCATTTAAGGGATGACTCCTGTGTGAATCAATATGGTTTCAACCTTGAATCTACCTTAATTGAGAATATATCAGCATTTCCTGATACAGTCATCTGAGGCTGTATTCTCGCTTTCCTGGAACCCATATGACACATATGACACCACTGGTATACCAGATGTAATCTTAAAACCTATGCAGTCAGATTTAGCATGTGGCAAGTGATTTTTAGGCCTAATTTCAGACTTATAGGCCAACATTTGGTACTGGTTTTGGCTGATTTACATCTATTTTTGGCTATATTTAGAACAATATTTTGCTGAAAAAAATTTTGGTCAGACATGTAATGCTCCAAATGCGCCTAAAATATCCTCATTAATTATTAGAATATGCATGAAATTAAATTTGGGCTTCAGATTGGCAATATTATGATATACTTGACATTTCCAACCTGAGGGGTGACATGGGGCCCCCACACCCCGGAAATTGAAATTTTTAATGTGGCCCTCGAGTTGGCCAGCCTAAAACAAATTCATTCTTTGATATAAACTGAGTTTCCTGTAAAAATTTCAGCCAGATTGACCAACTTTAAGGGGTGGTTTGGGCTGATCTGGCATTTTATGCATCCCTCGCCAAATACACTCCTTGAAGCTGCACTTTGGGCTACATATGTATTTCTAAAGAAACACACCACTAAAATTCATTTAAGGGATGACTCCTGTGTGAATCAATATGGTTTCAACCTTGAATCTACCTTAATTGAGAATATATCAGCATTTCCTGATACAGTCATCTGAGGCTGTATTCTCGCTTTCCTGGAACCCATATGACACATATGACACCACTGGTATACCAGATGTAATCTTAAAACCTATGCAGTCAGATTTAGCATGTGGCAAGTGATTTTTAGGCCTAATTTCAGACTTATAGGCCAACATTTGGTACTGGTTTTGGCTGATTTACATCTATTTTTGGCTATATTTAGAACAATATTTTGCTGAAAAAAATTCTGGTCAGACATGTAATGCTCCAAATGCGCCTAAAATATCCTCATTAATTATTAGTATATGCATGAAATTAAATTTGGGCTTTAGATTGGCAATATTATGATATACTTGACATTTCCAACCTGAGGGGTGACATGGGGCCCCCACACCCCGGAAATTGAAATTTTTAATGTGGCCCTCGAGTTGGCCAGCCTAAAACAAATTCATTCTTTGATATAAACTGAGTTTCCTGTAAAACTTTCAGCCAGATTGACCAACTTTAAGGGGTGGTTTGGGCTGATCTGGCATTTTATGCATCCCTCGCCAAATACACTCCTTGAAGCTGCACTTTGGGCTACATATGTATTTCTAAAGAAACACACCACTAAAATTCATTTAAGGGATGACTCCTGTGTGAATCAATATGGTTTTCAACCTTGAATCTACCTTAATTGAGAATATATCAGCATTTCCTGATACAGTCATCTGAGGCTGTATTCTCGCTTTCCTGGAACCCATATGACACATATGACACCACTGGTATACCAGATGTAATCTTAAAACCTATGCAGTCAGATTTAATATGTGGCAAGTGATTTGTAGGCCAAATTTCAGACTTATAGGCCAACATTTGGTACTGGTTTTGGCTGATTTACATCTATTTTTGGCTATATTTAGAACAATATTTTGCTGAAAAAAATTCTGGTCAGACATGTAATGCTCCAAATGCGCCTAAAATATCCTCATTAATTATTAGAATATGCATGAAATTAAATTTGGGCTTCAGATTGGCAATATTATGATATACTTGACATTTCCAACCTGAGGGGTGACATGGGGCCCCCACACCCCGGAAATTGAAATTTTTAATGTGGCCCTCGAGTTGGCCAGCCTAATACAAATTCATTCTTTGATATAAACTGAGTTTCCTGTAAAAATTTCAGCCAGATTGACCAACTTTAAGGGGTGGTTTGGGCTGATCTGGCATTTTATGCATCCCTCGCCAAATACACTCCTTGAAGCTGCACTTTGGGCTACATATGTATTTCTAAAGAAACACACCACTAAAATTCATTTAAGGGATGACTCCTGTGTGAATCAATATGGTTTCAACCTTGAATCTACCTTAATTGAGAATATATCAGCATTTCCTGATACAGTCATCTGAGGCTGTATTCTCGCTTTCCTGGAACCCATATGACACATATGACACCACTGGTATACCAGATGTAATCTTAAAACCTATGCAGTCAGATTTAGCATGTGGCAAGTGATTTTTAGGCCTAATTTCAGACTTATAGGCCAACATTTGGTACTGGTTTTGGCTGATTTACATCTATTTTTGGCTATATTTAGAACAATATTTTGCTGAAAAAAATTTTGGTCAGACATGTAATGCTCCAAATGCGCCTAAAATATCCTCATTAATTATTAGAATATGCATGAAATTAAATTTGGGCTTCAGATTGGCAATATTATGATATACTTGACATTTCCAACCTGAGGGGTGACATGGGGCCCCCACACCCCGGAAATTGAAACTTTTAATGTGGCCCTCGAGTTGGCCAGCCTAATACAAATTCATTCTTTGATATAAACTGAGTTTCCTGTAAAAATTTCAGCCAGATTGACCAACTTTAAGGGGTGGTTTGTGCTGATCTGGCATTTTATGCATCCCTCGCCAAATACACTCCTTGAAGCTGCACTTTGGGCTACATATGTATTTCTAAAGAAACACACCACTAAAATTCATTTAAGGGATGACTCCTGTGTGAATCAATATGGTTTCAACCTTGAATCTACCTTAATTGAGAATATATCAGCATTTCCTGATACAGTCATCTGAGGCTGTATTCTCGCTTTCCTGGAACCCATATGACACATATGACACCACTGGTATACCAGATGTAATCTTAAAACCTATGCAGTCAGATTTAGCATGTGGCAAGTGATTTTTAGGCCTAATTTCAGACTTATAGGCCAACATTTGGTACTGGTTTTGGCTGATTTACATCTATTTTTGGCTATATTTAGAACAATATTTTGCTGAAAAAAATTTTGGTCAGACATGTAATGCTCCAAATGCGCCTAAAATATCCTCATTAATTATTAGAATATGCATGAAATTAAATTTGGGCTTCAGATTGGCAATATTATGATATACTTGACATTTCCAACCTGAGGGGTGACATGGGGCCCCCACACCCCGGAAATTGAAATTTTTAATGTGGCCCTCGAGTTGGCCAGCCTAATACAAATTCATTCTTTGATATAAACTGAGTTTCCTGTAAAAATTTCAGCCAGATTGACCAACTTTAAGGGGTGGTTTGGGCTGATCTGGCATTTTATGCATCCCTCGCCAAATACACTCCTTGAAGCTGCACTTTGGGCTACATATGTATTTCTAAAGAAACACACCACTAAAATTCATTTAAGGGATGACTCCTGTGTGAATCAATATGGTTTCAACCTTGAATCTACCTTAATTGAGAATATATCAGCATTTCCTGATACAGTCATCTGAGGCTGTATTCTCGCTTTCCTGGAACCCATATGACACATATGACACCACTGGTATACCAGATGTAATCTTAAAACCTATGCAGTCAGATTTAGCATGTGGCAAGTGATTTTTAGGCCTAATTTCAGACTTATAGGCCAACATTTGGTACTGGTTTTGGCTGATTTACATCTATTTTTGGCTATATTTAGAACAATATTTTGCTGAAAAAAATTTTGGTCAAACATGTAATGCTCCAAATGCGCCTAAAATATCCTCATTAATTATTAGAATATGCATGAAATTAAATTTGGGCTTCAGATTGGCAATATTATGATATACTTGACATTTCCAACCTGAGGGGTGACATGGGGCCCCCACACCCCGGAAATTGAAATTTTTAATGTGGCCCTCGAGTTGGCCAGCCTAAAACAAATTCATTCTTTGATATAAACTGAGTTTCCTGTAAAAATTTCAGCCAGATTGACCAACTTTAAGGGGTGGTTTGTGCTGATCTGGCATTTTATGCATCCCTCGCCAAATATACTCCTTGAAGCTGCACTTTGGGCTACATATGTATTTCTAAAGAAACACACCACTAAAATTCATTTAAGGGATGACTCCTGTGTGAATCAATATGGTTTCAACCTTGAATCTACCTTAATTGAGAATATATCAGCATTTCCTGATACAGTCATCTGAGGCTGTATTCTCGCTTTCCTGGAACCCATATGACACATATGACACCACTGGTATACCAGATGTAATCTTAAAACCTATGCAGTCAGATTTAGCATGTGGCAAGTGATTTTTAGGCCTAATTTCAGACTTATAGGCCAACATTTGGTACTGGTTTTGGCTGATTTACATCTATTTTTGGCTATATTTAGAACAATATTTTGCTGAAAAAAATTTTGGTCAGACATGTAATGCTCCAAATGCGCCTAAAATATCCTCATTAATTATTAGAATATGCATGAAATTAAATTTGGGCTTCAGATTGGCAATATTATGATATACTTGACATTTCCAACCTGAGGGGTGACATGGGGCCCCCACACCCCGGAAATTGAAATTTTTAATGTGGCCCTCGAGTTGGCCAGCCTAATACAAATTCATTCTTTGATATAAACTGAGTTTCCTGTAAAAATTTCAGCCAGATTGACCAACTTTAAGGGGTGGTTTGGGCTGATCTGGCATTTTATGCATCCCTCGCCAAATACACTCCTTGAAGCTGCACTTTGGGCTACATATGTATTTCTAAAGAAACACACCACTAAAATTCATTTAAGGGATGACTCCTGTGTGAATCAATATGGTTTCAACCTTGAATCTACCTTAATTGAGAATATATCAGCATTTCCTGATACAGTCATCTGAGGCTGTATTCTCGCTTTCCTGGAACCCATATGACACATATGACACCACTGGTATACCAGATGTAATCTTAAAACCTATGCAGTCAGATTTAGCATGTGGCAAGTGATTTTTAGGCCTAATTTCAGACTTATAGGCCAACATTTGGTACTGGTTTTGGCTGATTTACATCTATTTTTGGCTATATTTAGAACAATATTTTGCTGAAAAAAATTTTGGTCAGACATGTAATGCTCCAAATGCGCCTAAAATATCCTCATTAATTATTAGAATATGCATGAAATTAAATTTGGGCTTCAGATTGGCAATATTATGATATACTTGACATTTCCAACCTGAGGGGTGACATGGGGCCCCCACACCCCGGAAATTGAAATTTTTAATGTGGCCCTCGAGTTGGCCAGCCTAAAACAAATTCATTCTTTGATATAAACTGAGTTTCCTGTAAAAATTTCAGCCAGATTGACCAACTTTAAGGGGTGGTTTGGGCTGATCTGGCATTTTATGCATCCCTCGCCAAATACACTCCTTGAAGCTGCACTTTGGGCTACATATGTATTTCTAAAGAAACACACCACTAAAATTCATTTAAGGGATGACTCCTGTGTGAATCAATATGGTTTCAACCTTGAATCTACCTTAATTGAGAATATATCAGCATTTCCTGATACAGTCATCTGAGGCTGTATTCTCGCTTTCCTGGAACCCATATGACACATGTGACACCACTGGTATACCAGATGTAATCTTAAAACCTATGCAGTCAGATTTAGCATGTGGCAAGTGATTTTTAGGCCTAATTTCAGACTTATAGGCCAACATTTGGTACTGGTTTTGGCTGATTTACATCTATTTTTGGCTATATTTAGAACAATATTTTGCTGAAAAAAATTCTGGTCAGACATGTAATGCTCCAAATGCGCCTAAAATATCCTCATTAATTATTAGAATATGCATGAAATTAAATTTGGGCTTCAGATTGGCAATATTATGATATACTTGACATTTCCAACCTGAGGGGTGACATGGGGCCCCCACACCCCGGAAATTGAAATTTTTAATGTGGCCCTCGAGTTGGCCAGCCTAAAACAAATTCATTCTTTGATATAAACTGAGTTTCCTGTAAAAATTTCAGCCAGATTGACCAACTTTAAGGGGTGGTTTGGGCTGATCTGGCATTTTATGCATCCCTCGCCAAATACACTCCTTGAAGCTGCACTTTGGACTACATATGTATTTCTAAAGAAACACACCACTAAAATTCATTTAAGGGATGACTCCTGTGTGAATCAATATGGTTTTCAACCTTGAATCTACCTTAATTGAGAATATATCAGCATTTCCTGATACAGTCATCTGAGGCTGTATTCTCGCTTTCCTGGAACCCATATGACACATATGACACCACTGGTATACCAGATGTAATCTTAAAACCTATGCAGTCAGATTTAATATGTGGCAAGTGATTTGTAGGCCAAATTTCAGACTTATAGGCCAACATTTGGTACTGGTTTTGGCTGATTTACATCTATTTTTGGCTATATTTAGAACAATATTTTGCTGAAAAAAATTCTGGTCAGACATGTAATGCTCCAAATGCGCCTAAAATATCCTCATTAATTATTAGAATATGCATGAAATTAAATTTGGGCTTCAGATTGGCAATATTATGATATACTTGACATTTCCAACCTGAGGGGTGACATGGGGCCCCCACACCCCGGAAATTGAAATTTTTAATGTGGCCCTCGAGTTGGCCAGCCTAATACAAATTCATTCTTTGATATAAACTGAGTTTCCTGTAAAAATTTCAGCCAGATTGACCAACTTTAAGGGGTGGTTTGGGCTGATCTGGCATTTTATGCATCCCTCGCCAAATACACTCCTTGAAGCTGCACTTTGGGCTACATATGTATTTCTAAAGAAACACACCACTAAAATTCATTTAAGGGATGACTCCTGTGTGAATCAATATGGTTTTCAACCTTGAATCTACCTTAATTGAGAATATATCAGCATTTCCTGATACAGTCATCTGAGGCTGTATTCTCGCTTTCCTGGAACCCATATGACACATATGACACCACTGGTATACCAGATGTAATCTTAAAACCTATGCAGTCAGATTTAATATGTGGCAAGTGATTTGTAGGCCAAATTTCAGACTTATAGGCCAACATTTGGTACTGGTTTTGGCTGATTTACATCTATTTTTGGCTATATTTAGAACAATATTTTGCTGAAAAAAATTCTGGTCAGACATGTAATGCTCCAAATGCGCCTAAAATATCCTCATTAATTATTAGAATATGCATGAAATTAAATTTGGGCTTCAGATTGGCAATATTATGATATACTTGACATTTCCAACCTGAGGGGTGACATGGGGCCCCCACACCCCGGAAATTGAAATTTTTAATGTGGCCCTCGAGTTGGCCAGCCTAATACAAATTCATTCTTTGATATAAACTGAGTTTCCTGTAAAAATTTCAGCCAGATTGACCAACTTTAAGGGGTGGTTTGGGCTGATCTGGCATTTTATGCATCCCTCGCCAAATACACTCCTTGAAGCTGCACTTTGGGCTACATATGTATTTCTAAAGAAACACACCACTAAAATTCATTTAACGGATGACTCCTGTGTGAATCAATATGGTTTCAACCTTGAATCTACCTTAATTGAGAATATATCAGCATTTCCTGATACAGTCATCTGAGGCTGTATTCTCGCTTTCCTGGAACCCATATGACACATATGACACCACTGGTATACCAGATGTAATCTTAAAACCTATGCAGTCAGATTTAGCATGTGGCAAGTGATTTTTAGGCCTAATTTCAGACTTATAGGCCAACATTTGGTACTGGTTTTGGCTGATTTACATCTATTTTTGGCTATATTTAGAACAATATTTTGCTGAAAAAAATTCTGGTCAGACATGTAATGCTCCAAATGCGCCTAAAATATCCTCATTAATTATTAGAATATGCATGAAATTAAATTTGGGCTTCAGATTGGCAATATTATGATATACTTGACATTTCCAATCTGAGGGGTGACATGGGGCCCCCACACCCCGGAAATTGAAATTTTTAATGTGGCCCTCGAGTTGGCCAGCCTAAAACAAATTCATTCTTTGATATAAACTGAGTTTCCTGTAAAAATTTCAGCCAGATTGACCAACTTTAAGGGGTGGTTTGGGCTGATCTGGCATTTTATGCATCCCTCGCCAAATACACTCCTTGAAGCTGCACTTTGGGCTACATATGTATTTCTAAAGAAACACACCACTAAAATTCATTTAAGGGATGACCCCTGTGTGAATCAATATGGTTTTCAACCTTGAATCTACCTTAATTGAGAATATATCAGCATTTCCTGATACAGTCATCTGAGGCTGTATTCTCGCTTTCCTGGAACCCATATGACACATATGACACCACTGGTATACCAGATGTAATCTTAAAACCTATGCAGTCAGATTTAATATGTGGCAAGTGATTTGTAGGCCAAATTTCAGACTTATAGGCCAACATTTGGTACTGGTTTTGGCTGATTTACATCTATTTTTGGCTATATTTAGAACAATATTTTGCTGAAAAAAATTCTGGTCAGACATGTAATGCTCCAAATGCGCCTAAAATATCCTCATTAATTATTAGAATATGCATGAAATTAAATTTGGGCTTCAGATTGGCAATATTATGATATACTTGACATTTCCAACCTGAGGGGTGACATGGGGCCCCCACACCCCGGAAATTGAAATTTTTAATGTGGCCCTCGAGTTGGCCAGCCTAATACAAATTCATTCTTTGATATAAACTGAGTTTCCTGTAAAAATTTCAGCCAGATTGACCAACTTTAAGGGGTGGTTTGGGCTGATCTGGCATTTTATGCATCCCTCGCCAAATACACTCCTTGAAGCTGCACTTTGGGCTACATATGTATTTCTAAAGAAACACACCACTAAAATTCATTTAACGGATGACTCCTGTGTGAATCAATATGGTTTCAACCTTGAATCTACCTTAATTGAGAATATATCAGCATTTCCTGATACAGTCATCTGAGGCTGTATTCTCGCTTTCCTGGAACCCATATGACACATATGACACCACTGGTATACCAGATGTAATCTTAAAACCTATGCAGTCAGATTTAATATGTGGCAAGTGATTTGTAGGCCAAATTTCAGACTTATAGGCCAACATTTGGTACTGGTTTTGGCTGATTTACATCTATTTTTGGCTATATTTAGAACAATATTTTGCTGAAAAAAATTCTGGTCAGACATGTAATGCTCCAAATGCGCCTAAAATATCCTCATTAATTATTAGAATATGCATGAAATTAAATTTGGGCTTCAGATTGGCAATATTATGATATACTTGACATTTCCAACCTGAGGGGTGACATGGGGCCCCCACACCCCGGAAATTGAAATTTTTAATGTGGCCCTCGAGTTGGCCAGCCTAATACAAATTCATTCTTTGATATAAACTGAGTTTCCTGTAAAAATTTCAGCCAGATTGACCAACTTTAAGGGGTGGTTTGGGCTGATCTGGCATTTTATGCATCCCTCGCCAAATACACTCCTTGAAGCTGCACTTTGGGCTACATATGTATTTCTAAAGAAACACACCACTAAAATTCATTTAAGGGATGACTCCTGTGTGAATCAATATGGTTTCAACCTTGAATCTACCTTAATTGAGAATATATCAGCATTTCCTGATACAGTCTTCTGAGGCTGTATTCTCGCTTTCCTGGAACCCATATGACACATGTGACACCACTGGTATACCAGATGTAATCTTAAAACCTATGCAGTCAGATTTAGCATGTGGCAAGTGATTTTTAGGCCTAATTTCAGACTTATAGGCCAACATTTGGTACTGGTTTTGGCTGATTTACATCTATTTTTGGCTATATTTAGAACAATATTTTGCTGAAAAAAATTCTGGTCAGACATGTAATGCTCCAAATGCGCCTAAAATATCCTCATTAATTATTAGAATATGCATGAAATTAAATTTGGGCTTCAGATTGGCAATATTATGATATACTTGACATTTCCAACCTGAGGGGTGACATGGGGCCCCCACACCCCGGAAATTGAAATTTTTAATGTGGCCCTCGAGTTGGCCAGCCTAAAACAAATTCATTCTTTGATATAAACTGAGTTTCCTGTAAAAATTTCAGCCAGATTGACCAACTTTAAGGGGTGGTTTGGGCTGATCTGGCATTTTATGCATCCCTCGCCAAATACACTCCTTGAAGCTGCACTTTGGACTACATATGTATTTCTAAAGAAACACACCACTAAAATTCATTTAAGGGATGACTCCTGTGTGAATCAATATGGTTTTCAACCTTGAATCTACCTTAATTGAGAATATATCAGCATTTCCTGATACAGTCATCTGAGGCTGTATTCTCGCTTTCCTGGAACCCATATGACACATATGACACCACTGGTATACCAGATGTAATCTTAAAACCTATGCAGTCAGATTTAATATGTGGCAAGTGATTTGTAGGCCAAATTTCAGACTTATAGGCCAACATTTGGTACTGGTTTTGGCTGATTTACATCTATTTTTGGCTATATTTAGAACAATATTTTGCTGAAAAAAATTCTGGTCAGACATGTAATGCTCCAAATGCGCCTAAAATATCCTCATTAATTATTAGAATATGCATGAAATTAAATTTGGGCTTCAGATTGGCAATATTATGATATACTTGACATTTCCAACCTGAGGGGTGACATGGGGCCCCCACACCCCGGAAATTGAAATTTTTAATGTGGCCCTCGAGTTGGCCAGCCTAATACAAATTCATTCTTTGATATAAACTGAGTTTCCTGTAAAAATTTCAGCCAGATTGACCAACTTTAAGGGGTGGTTTGGGCTGATCTGGCATTTTATGCATCCCTCGCCAAATACACTCCTTGAAGCTGCACTTTGGGCTACATATGTATTTCTAAAGAAACACACCACTAAAATTCATTTAAGGGATGACTCCTGTGTGAATCAATATGGTTTCAACCTTGAATCTACCTTAATTGAGAATATATCAGCATTTCCTGATACAGTCTTCTGAGGCTGTATTCTCGCTTTCCTGGAACCCATATGACACATGTGACACCACTGGTATACCAGATGTAATCTTAAAACCTATGCAGTCAGATTTAGCATGTGGCAAGTGATTTTTAGGCCTAATTTCAGACTTATAGGCCAACATTTGGTACTGGTTTTGGCTGATTTACATCTATTTTTGGCTATATTTAGAACAATATTTTGCTGAAAAAAATTCTGGTCAGACATGTAATGCTCCAAATGCGCCTAAAATATCCTCATTAATTATTAGAATATGCATGAAATTAAATTTGGGCTTCAGATTGGCAATATTATGATATACTTGACATTTCCAACCTGAGGGGTGACATGGGGCCCCCACACCCCGGAAATTGAAATTTTTAATGTGGCCCTCGAGTTGGCCAGCCTAAAACAAATTCATTCTTTGATATAAACTGAGTTTCCTGTAAAAATTTCAGCCAGATTGACCAACTTTAAGGGGTGGTTTGGGCTGATCTGGCATTTTATGCATCCCTCGCCAAATACACTCCTTGAAGCTGCACTTTGGACTACATATGTATTTCTAAAGAAACACACCACTAAAATTCATTTAAGGGATGACTCCTGTGTGAATCAATATGGTTTTCAACCTTGAATCTACCTTAATTGAGAATATATCAGCATTTCCTGATACAGTCATCTGAGGCTGTATTCTCGCTTTCCTGGAACCCATATGACACATATGACACCACTGGTATACCAGATGTAATCTTAAAACCTATGCAGTCAGATTTAATATGTGGCAAGTGATTTGTAGGCCAAATTTCAGACTTATAGGCCAACATTTGGTACTGGTTTTGGCTGATTTACATCTATTTTTGGCTATATTTAGAACAATATTTTGCTGAAAAAAATTCTGGTCAGACATGTAATGCTCCAAATGCGCCTAAAATATCCTCATTAATTATTAGAATATGCATGAAATTAAATTTGGGCTTCAGATTGGCAATATTATGATATACTTGACATTTCCAACCTGAGGGGTGACATGGGGCCCCCACACCCCGGAAATTGAAATTTTTAATGTGGCCCTCGAGTTGGCCAGCCTAATACAAATTCATTCTTTGATATAAACTGAGTTTCCTGTAAAAATTTCAGCCAGATTGACCAACTTTAAGGGGTGGTTTGGGCTGATCTGGCATTTTATGCATCCCTCGCCAAATACACTCCTTGAAGCTGCACTTTGGGCTACATATGTATTTCTAAAGAAACACACCACTAAAATTCATTTAAGGGATGACTCCTGTGTGAATCAATATGGTTTCAACCTTGAATCTACCTTAATTGAGAATATATCAGCATTTCCTGATACAGTCATCTGAGGCTGTATTCTCGCTTTCCTGGAACCCATATGACACATATGACACCACTGGTATACCAGATGTAATCTTAAAACCTATGCAGTCAGATTTAGCATGTGGCAAGTGATTTTTAGGCCTAATTTTAGACTTATAGGCCAACATTTGGTACTGGTTTTGGCTGATTTACATCTATTTTTGGCTATATTTAGAACAATATTTTGCTGAAAAAAATTTTGGTCAGACATGTAATGCTCCAAATGCGCCTAAAATATCCTCATTAATTATTAGAATATGCATGAAATTAAATTTGGGCTTCAGATTGGCAATATTATGATATACTTGACATTTCCAACCTGAGGGGTGACATGGGGCCCCCACACCCCGGAAATTGAAATTTTTAATGTGGCCCTCGAGTTGGCCAGCCTAATACAAATTCATTCTTTGATATAAACTGAGTTTCCTGTAAAAATTTCAGCCAGATTGACCAACTTTAAGGGGTGGTTTGGGCTGATCTGGCATTTTATGCATCCCTCGCCAAATACACTCCTTGAAGCTGCACTTTGGGCTACATATGTATTTCTAAAGAAACACACCACTAAAATTCATTTAAGGGATGACTCCTGTGTGAATCAATATGGTTTCAACCTTGAATCTACCTTAATTGAGAATATATCAGCATTTCCTGATACAGTCATCTGAGGCTGTATTCTCGCTTTCCTGGAACCCATATGACACATATGACACCACTGGTATACCAGATGTAATCTTAAAACCTATGCAGTCAGATTTAGCATGTGGCAAGTGATTTTTAGGCCTAATTTCAGACTTATAGGCCAACATTTGGTACTGGTTTTGGCTGATTTACATCTATTTTTGGCTATATTTAGAACAATATTTTGCTGAAAAAAATTTTGGTCAGACATGTAATGCTCCAAATGCGCCTAAAATATCCTCATTAATTATTAGAATATGCATGAAATTAAATTTGGGCTTCAGATTGGCAATATTATGATATACTTGACATTTCCAACCTGAGGGGTGACATGGGGCCCCCACACCCCGGAAATTGAAATTTTTAATGTGGCCCTCGAGTTGGCCAGCCTAAAACAAATTCATTCTTTGATATAAACTGAGTTTCCTGTAAAAATTTCAGCCAGATTGACCAACTTTAAGGGGTGGTTTGGGCTGATCTGGCATTTTATGCATCCCTCGCCAAATACACTCCTTGAAGCTGCACTTTGGACTACATATGTATTTCTAAAGAAACACACCACTAAAATTCATTTAAGGGATGACTCCTGTGTGAATCAATATGGTTTTCAACCTTGAATCTACCTTAATTGAGAATATATCAGCATTTCCTGATACAGTCATCTGAGGCTGTATTCTCGCTTTCCTGGAACCCATATGACACATATGACACCACTGGTATACCAGATGTAATCTTAAAACCTATGCAGTCAGATTTAATATGTGGCAAGTGATTTGTAGGCCAAATTTCAGACTTATAGGCCAACATTTGGTACTGGTTTTGGCTGATTTACATCTATTTTTGGCTATATTTAGAACAATATTTTGCTGAAAAAAATTCTGGTCAGACATGTAATGCTCCAAATGCGCCTAAAATATCCTCATTAATTATTAGAATATGCATGAAATTAAATTTGGGCTTCAGATTGGCAATATTATGATATACTTGACATTTCCAACCTGAGGGGTGACATGGGGCCCCCACACCCCGGAAATTGAAATTTTTAATGTGGCCCTCGAGTTGGCCAGCCTAATACAAATTCATTCTTTGATATAAACTGAGTTTCCTGTAAAAATTTCAGCCAGATTGACCAACTTTAAGGGGTGGTTTGGGCTGATCTGGCATTTTATGCATCCCTCGCCAAATACACTCCTTGAAGCTGCACTTTGGGCTACATATGTATTTCTAAAGAAACACACCACTAAAATTCATTTAAGGGATGACTCCTGTGTGAATCAATATGGTTTTCAACCTTGAATCTACCTTAATTGAGAATATATCAGCATTTCCTGATACAGTCATCTGAGGCTGTATTCTCGCTTTCCTGGAACCCATATGACACATATGACACCACTGGTATACCAGATGTAATCTTAAAACCTATGCAGTCAGATTTAATATGTGGCAAGTGATTTGTAGGCCAAATTTCAGACTTATAGGCCAACATTTGGTACTGGTTTTGGCTGATTTACATCTATTTTTGGCTATATTTAGAACAATATTTTGCTGAAAAAAATTCTGGTCAGACATGTAATGCTCCAAATGCGCCTAAAATATCCTCATTAATTATTAGAATATGCATGAAATTAAATTTGGGCTTCAGATTGGCAATATTATGATATACTTGACATTTCCAACCTGAGGGGTGACATGGGGCCCCCACACCCCGGAAATTGAAATTTTTAATGTGGCCCTCGAGTTGGCCAGCCTAATACAAATTCATTCTTTGATATAAACTGAGTTTCCTGTAAAAATTTCAGCCAGATTGACCAACTTTAAGGGGTGGTTTGGGCTGATCTGGCATTTTATGCATCCCTCGCCAAATACACTCCTTGAAGCTGCACTTTGGGCTACATATGTATTTCTAAAGAAACACACCACTAAAATTCATTTAAGGGATGACTCCTGTGTGAATCAATATGGTTTCAACCTTGAATCTACCTTAATTGAGAATATATCAGCATTTCCTGATACAGTCATCTGAGGCTGTATTCTCGCTTTCCTGGAACCCATATGACACATATGACACCACTGGTATACCAGATGTAATCTTAAAACCTATGCAGTCAGATTTAGCATGTGGCAAGTGATTTTTAGGCCTAATTTTAGACTTATAGGCCAACATTTGGTACTGGTTTTGGCTGATTTACATCTATTTTTGGCTATATTTAGAACAATATTTTGCTGAAAAAAATTTTGGTCAGACATGTAATGCTCCAAATGCGCCTAAAATATCCTCATTAATTATTAGAATATGCATGAAATTAAATTTGGGCTTCAGATTGGCAATATTATGATATACTTGACATTTCCAACCTGAGGGGTGACATGGGGCCCCCACACCCCGGAAATTGAAATTTTTAATGTGGCCCTCGAGTTGGCCAGCCTAATACAAATTCATTCTTTGATATAAACTGAGTTTCCTGTAAAAATTTCAGCCAGATTGACCAACTTTAAGGGGTGGTTTGGGCTGATCTGGCATTTTATGCATCCCTCGCCAAATACACTCCTTGAAGCTGCACTTTGGGCTACATATGTATTTCTAAAGAAACACACCACTAAAATTCATTTAAGGGATGACTCCTGTGTGAATCAATATGGTTTCAACCTTGAATCTACCTTAATTGAGAATATATCAGCATTTCCTGATACAGTCATCTGAGGCTGTATTCTCGCTTTCCTGGAACCCATATGACACATATGACACCACTGGTATACCAGATGTAATCTTAAAACCTATGCAGTCAGATTTAGCATGTGGCAAGTGATTTTTAGGCCTAATTTCAGACTTATAGGCCAACATTTGGTACTGGTTTTGGCTGATTTACATCTATTTTTGGCTATATTTAGAACAATATTTTGCTGAAAAAAATTTTGGTCAGACATGTAATGCTCCAAATGCGCCTAAAATATCCTCATTAATTATTAGAATATGCATGAAATTAAATTTGGGCTTCAGATTGGCAATATTATGATATACTTGACATTTCCAACCTGAGGGGTGACATGGGGCCCCCACACCCCGGAAATTGAAATTTTTAATGTGGCCCTCGAGTTGGCCAGCCTAAAACAAATTCATTCTTTGATATAAACTGAGTTTCCTGTAAAAATTTCAGCCAGATTGACCAACTTTAAGGGGTGGTTTGGGCTGATCTGGCATTTTATGCATCCCTCGCCAAATACACTCCTTGAAGCTGCACTTTGGACTACATATGTATTTCTAAAGAAACACACCACTAAAATTCATTTAAGGGATGACTCCTGTGTGAATCAATATGGTTTTCAACCTTGAATCTACCTTAATTGAGAATATATCAGCATTTCCTGATACAGTCATCTGAGGCTGTATTCTCGCTTTCCTGGAACCCATATGACACATATGACACCACTGGTATACCAGATGTAATCTTAAAACCTATGCAGTCAGATTTAATATGTGGCAAGTGATTTGTAGGCCAAATTTCAGACTTATAGGCCAACATTTGGTACTGGTTTTGGCTGATTTACATCTATTTTTGGCTATATTTAGAACAATATTTTGCTGAAAAAAATTCTGGTCAGACATGTAATGCTCCAAATGCGCCTAAAATATCCTCATTAATTATTAGAATATGCATGAAATTAAATTTGGGCTTCAGATTGGCAATATTATGATATACTTGACATTTCCAACCTGAGGGGTGACATGGGGCCCCCACACCCCGGAAATTGAAATTTTTAATGTGGCCCTCGAGTTGGCCAGCCTAATACAAATTCATTCTTTGATATAAACTGAGTTTCCTGTAAAAATTTCAGCCAGATTGACCAACTTTAAGGGGTGGTTTGGGCTGATCTGGCATTTTATGCATCCCTCGCCAAATACACTCCTTGAAGCTGCACTTTGGGCTACATATGTATTTCTAAAGAAACACACCACTAAAATTCATTTAAGGGATGACTCCTGTGTGAATCAATATGGTTTTCAACCTTGAATCTACCTTAATTGAGAATATATCAGCATTTCCTGATACAGTCATCTGAGGCTGTATTCTCGCTTTCCTGGAACCCATATGACACATATGACACCACTGGTATACCAGATGTAATCTTAAAACCTATGCAGTCAGATTTAATATGTGGCAAGTGATTTGTAGGCCAAATTTCAGACTTATAGGCCAACATTTGGTACTGGTTTTGGCTGATTTACATCTATTTTTGGCTATATTTAGAACAATATTTTGCTGAAAAAAATTCTGGTCAGACATGTAATGCTCCAAATGCGCCTAAAATATCCTCATTAATTATTAGAATATGCATGAAATTAAATTTGGGCTTCAGATTGGCAATATTATGATATACTTGACATTTCCAACCTGAGGGGTGACATGGGGCCCCCACACCCCGGAAATTGAAATTTTTAATGTGGCCCTCGAGTTGGCCAGCCTAATACAAATTCATTCTTTGATATAAACTGAGTTTCCTGTAAAAATTTCAGCCAGATTGACCAACTTTAAGGGGTGGTTTGGGCTGATCTGGCATTTTATGCATCCCTCGCCAAATACACTCCTTGAAGCTGCACTTTGGGCTACATATGTATTTCTAAAGAAACACACCACTAAAATTCATTTAACGGATGACTCCTGTGTGAATCAATATGGTTTCAACCTTGAATCTACCTTAATTGAGAATATATCAGCATTTCCTGATACAGTCATCTGAGGCTGTATTCTCGCTTTCCTGGAACCCATATGACACATATGACACCACTGGTATACCAGATGTAATCTTAAAACCTATGCAGTCAGATTTAGCATGTGGCAAGTGATTTTTAGTCCTAATTTCAGACTTATAGGCCAACATTTGGTACTGGTTTTGGCTGATTTACATCTATTTTTGGCTATATTTAGAACAATATTTTGCTGAAAAAAATTCTGGTCAGACATGTAATGCTCCAAATGCGCCTAAAATATCCTCATTAATTATTAGAATATGCATGAAATTAAATTTGGGCTTCAGATTGGCAATATTATGATATACTTGACATTTCCAATCTGAGGGGTGACATGGGGCCCCCACACCCCGGAAATTGAAATTTTTAATGTGGCCCTCGAGTTGGCCAGCCTAAAACAAATTCATTCTTTGATATAAACTGAGTTTCCTGTAAAAATTTCAGCCAGATTGACCAACTTTAAGGGGTGGTTTGGGCTGATCTGGCATTTTATGCATCCCTCGCCAAATACACTCCTTGAAGCTGCACTTTGGGCTACATATGTATTTCTAAAGAAACACACCACTAAAATTCATTTAAGGGATGACCCCTGTGTGAATCAATATGGTTTTCAACCTTGAATCTACCTTAATTGAGAATATATCAGCATTTCCTGATACAGTCATCTGAGGCTGTATTCTCGCTTTCCTGGAACCCATATGACACATATGACACCACTGGTATACCAGATGTAATCTTAAAACCTATGCAGTCAGATTTAATATGTGGCAAGTGATTTGTAGGCCAAATTTCAGACTTATAGGCCAACATTTGGTACTGGTTTTGGCTGATTTACATCTATTTTTGGCTATATTTAGAACAATATTTTGCTGAAAAAAATTCTGGTCAGACATGTAATGCTCCAAATGCGCCTAAAATATCCTCATTAATTATTAGAATATGCATGAAATTAAATTTGGGCTTCAGATTGGCAATATTATGATATACTTGACATTTCCAACCTGAGGGGTGACATGGGGCCCCCACACCCCGGAAATTGAAATTTTTAATGTGGCCCTCGAGTTGGCCAGCCTAATACAAATTCATTCTTTGATATAAACTGAGTTTCCTGTAAAAATTTCAGCCAGATTGACCAACTTTAAGGGGTGGTTTGGGCTGATCTGGCATTTTATGCATCCCTCGCCAAATACACTCCTTGAAGCTGCACTTTGGGCTACATATGTATTTCTAAAGAAACACACCACTAAAATTCATTTAACGGATGACTCCTGTGTGAATCAATATGGTTTCAACCTTGAATCTACCTTAATTGAGAATATATCAGCATTTCCTGATACAGTCATCTGAGGCTGTATTCTCGCTTTCCTGGAACCCATATGACACATATGACACCACTGGTATACCAGATGTAATCTTAAAACCTATGCAGTCAGATTTAATATGTGGCAAGTGATTTGTAGGCCAAATTTCAGACTTATAGGCCAACATTTGGTACTGGTTTTGGCTGATTTACATCTATTTTTGGCTATATTTAGAACAATATTTTGCTGAAAAAAATTCTGGTCAGACATGTAATGCTCCAAATGCGCCTAAAATATCCTCATTAATTATTAGAATATGCATGAAATTAAATTTGGGCTTCAGATTGGCAATATTATGATATACTTGACATTTCCAACCTGAGGGGTGACATGGGGCCCCCACACCCCGGAAATTGAAATTTTTAATGTGGCCCTCGAGTTGGCCAGCCTAATACAAATTCATTCTTTGATATAAACTGAGTTTCCTGTAAAAATTTCAGCCAGATTGACCAACTTTAAGGGGTGGTTTGGGCTGATCTGGCATTTTATGCATCCCTCGCCAAATACACTCCTTGAAGCTGCACTTTGGGCTACATATGTATTTCTAAAGAAACACACCACTAAAATTCATTTAACGGATGACTCCTGTGTGAATCAATATGGTTTCAACCTTGAATCTACCTTAATTGAGAATATATCAGCATTTCCTGACACAGTCATCTGAGGCTGTGTTCTCGCTTTCCTGGAACCCATATGACACATATGACACCACTGGTATACCAGATGTAATCTTAAAACCTATGCAGTCAGATTTAATATGTGGCAAGTGATTTGTAGGCCAAATTTCAGACTTATAGGCCAACATTTGGTACTGGTTTTGGCTGATTTACATCTATTTTTGGCTATATTTAGAACAATATTTTGCTGAAAAAAATTCTGGTCAGACATGTAATGCTCCAAATGCGCCTAAAATATCCTCATTAATTATTAGAATATGCATGAAATTAAATTTGGGCTTCAGATTGGCAATATTATGATATACTTGACATTTCCAACCTGAGGGGTGACATGGGGCCCCCACACCCCGGAAATTGAAATTTTTAATGTGGCCCTCGAGTTGGCCAGCCTAATACAAATTCATTCTTTGATATAAACTGAGTTTCCTGTAAAAATTTCAGCCAGATTGACCAACTTTAAGGGGTGGTTTGGGCTGATCTGGCATTTTATGCATCCCTCGCCAAATACACTCCTTGAAGCTGCACTTTGGGCTACATATGTATTTCTAAAGAAACACACCACTAAAATTCATTTAACGGATGACTCCTGTGTGAATCAATATGGTTTCAACCTTGAATCTACCTTAATTGAGAATATATCAGCATTTCCTGATACAGTCATCTGAGGCTGTATTCTCGCTTTCCTGGAACCCATATGACACATATGACACCACTGGTATACCAGATGTAATCTTAAAACCTATGCAGTCAGATTTAATATGTGGCAAGTGATTTGTAGGCCAAATTTCAGACTTATAGGCCAACATTTGGTACTGGTTTTGGCTGATTTACATCTATTTTTGGCTATATTTAGAACAATATTTTGCTGAAAAAAATTCTGGTCAGACATGTAATGCTCCAAATGCGCCTAAAATATCCTCATTAATTATTAGAATATGCATGAAATTAAATTTGGGCTTCAGATTGGCAATATTATGATATACTTGACATTTCCAACCTGAGGGGTGACATGGGGCCCCCACACCCCGGAAATTGAAATTTTTAATGTGGCCCTCGAGTTGGCCAGCCTAATACAAATTCATTCTTTGATATAAACTGAGTTTCCTGTAAAAATTTCAGCCAGATTGACCAACTTTAAGGGGTGGTTTGGGCTGATCTGGCATTTTATGCATCCCTCGCCAAATACACTCCTTGAAGCTGCACTTTGGGCTACATATGTATTTCTAAAGAAACACACCACTAAAATTCATTTAACGGATGACTCCTGTGTGAATCAATATGGTTTCAACCTTGAATCTACCTTAATTGAGAATATATCAGCATTTCCTGATACAGTCATCTGAGGCTGTATTCTCGCTTTCCTGGAACCCATATGACACATATGACACCACTGGTATACCAGATGTAATCTTAAAACCTATGCAGTCAGATTTAATATGTGGCAAGTGATTTGTAGGCCAAATTTCAGACTTATAGGCCAACATTTGGTACTGGTTTTGGCTGATTTACATCTATTTTTGGCTATATTTAGAACAATATTTTGCTGAAAAAAATTCTGGTCAGACATGTAATGCTCCAAATGCGCCTAAAATATCCTCATTAATTATTAGAATATGCATGAAATTAAATTTGGGCTTCAGATTGGCAATATTATGATATACTTGACATTTCCAACCTGAGGGGTGACATGGGGCCCCCACACCCCGGAAATTGAAATTTTTAATGTGGCCCTCGAGTTGGCCAGCCTAATACAAATTCATTCTTTGATATAAACTGAGTTTCCTGTAAAAATTTCAGCCAGATTGACCAACTTTAAGGGGTGGTTTGGGCTGATCTGGCATTTTATGCATCCCTCGCCAAATACACTCCTTGAAGCTGCACTTTGGGCTACATATGTATTTCTAAAGAAACACACCACTAAAATTCATTTAACGGATGACTCCTGTGTGAATCAATATGGTTTCAACCTTGAATCTACCTTAATTGAGAATATATCAGCATTTCCTGACACAGTCATCTGAGGCTGTGTTCTCGCTTTCCTGGAACCCATATGACACATATGACACCACTGGTATACCAGATGTAATCTTAAAACCTATGCAGTCAGATTTAATATGTGGCAAGTGATTTGTAGGCCAAATTTCAGACTTATAGGCCAACATTTGGTACTGGTTTTGGCTGATTTACATCTATTTTTGGCTATATTTAGAACAATATTTTGCTGAAAAAAATTCTGGTCAGACATGTAATGCTCCAAATGCGCCTAAAATATCCTCATTAATTATTAGAATATGCATGAAATTAAATTTGGGCTTCAGATTGGCAATATTATGATATACTTGACATTTCCAACCTGAGGGGTGACATGGGGCCCCCACACCCCGGAAATTGAAATTTTTAATGTGGCCCTCGAGTTGGCCAGCCTAATACAAATTCATTCTTTGATATAAACTGAGTTTCCTGTAAAAATTTCAGCCAGATTGACCAACTTTAAGGGGTGGTTTGGGCTGATCTGGCATTTTATGCATCCCTCGCCAAATACACTCCTTGAAGCTGCACTTTGGGCTACATATGTATTTCTAAAGAAACACACCACTAAAATTCATTTAACGGATGACTCCTGTGTGAATCAATATGGTTTCAACCTTGAATCTACCTTAATTGAGAATATATCAGCATTTCCTGATACAGTCATCTGAGGCTGTATTCTCGCTTTCCTGGAACCCATATGACACATATGACACCACTGGTATACCAGATGTAATCTTAAAACCTATGCAGTCAGATTTAATATGTGGCAAGTGATTTGTAGGCCAAATTTCAGACTTATAGGCCAACATTTGGTACTGGTTTTGGCTGATTTACATCTATTTTTGGCTATATTTAGAACAATATTTTGCTGAAAAAAATTCTGGTCAGACATGTAATGCTCCAAATGCGCCTAAAATATCCTCATTAATTATTAGAATATGCATGAAATTAAATTTGGGCTTCAGATTGGCAATATTATGATATACTTGACATTTCCAACCTGAGGGGTGACATGGGGCCCCCACACCCCGGAAATTGAAATTTTTAATGTGGCCCTCGAGTTGGCCAGCCTAATACAAATTCATTCTTTGATATAAACTGAGTTTCCTGTAAAAATTTCAGCCAGATTGACCAACTTTAAGGGGTGGTTTGGGCTGATCTGGCATTTTATGCATCCCTCGCCAAATACACTCCTTGAAGCTGCACTTTGGGCTACATATGTATTTCTAAAGAAACACACCACTAAAATTCATTTAAGGGATGACTCCTGTGTGAATCAATATGGTTTTCAACCTTGAATCTACCTTAATTGAGAATATATCAGCATTTCCTGACACAGTCATCTGAGGCTGTATTCTCGCTTTCCTGGAACCCATATGACACATATGACACCACTGGTATACCAGATGTAATCTTAAAACCTATGCAGTCAGATTTAGCATGTGGCAAGTGATTTGTAGGCCTAATTTTAGACTTATAGGCCAACATTTGGTACTGGTTTTGGCTGATTTACATCTATTTTTGGCTATATTTAGAACAATATTTTGCTGAAAAAAATTCTGGTCAGACATGTAATGCTCCAAATGCGCCTAAAATATCCTCATTAATTATTAGAATATGCATGAAATTAAATTTGGGCTTCAGATTGGCAATATTATGATATACTTGACATTTCCAACCTGAGGGGTGACATGGGGCCCCCACACCCCGGAAATTGAAATTTTTAATGTGGCCCTCGAGTTGGCCAGCCTAAAACAAATTCATTCTTTGATATAAACTGAGTTTCCTGTAAAAATTTCAGCCAGATTGACCAACTTTAAGGGGTGGTTTGGGCTGATCTGGCATTTTATGCATCCCTCGCCAAATACACTCCTTGAAGCTGCACTTTGGGCTACATATGTATTTCTAAAGAAACACACCACTAAAATTCATTTAAGGGATGACTCCTGTGTGAATCAATATGGTTTTCAACCTTGAATCTACCTTAATTGAGAATATATCAGCATTTCCTGATACAGTCATCTGAGGCTGTATTCTCGCTTTCCTGGAACCCATATGACACATATGACACCACTGGTATACCAGATGTAATCTTAAAACCTATGCAGTCAGATTTAATATGTGGCAAGTGATTTGTAGGCCAAATTTCAGACTTATAGGCCAACATTTGGTACTGGTTTTGGCTGATTTACATCTATTTTTGGCTATATTTAGAACAATATTTTGCTGAAAAAAATTCTGGTCAGACATGTAATGCTCCAAATGCGCCTAAAATATCCTCATTAATTACTAGAATATGCATGAAATTAAATTTGGGCTTCAGATTGGCAATATTATGATATACTTGACATTTCCAACCTGAGGGGTGACATGGGGCCCCCACACCCCGGAAATTGAAATTTTTAATGTGGCCCTCGAGTTGGCCAGCCTAATACAAATTCATTCTTTGATATAAACTGAGTTTCCTGTAAAAATTTCAGCCAGATTGACCAACTTTAAGGGGTGGTTTGGGCTGATCTGGCATTTTATGCATCCCTCGCCAAATACACTCCTTGAAGCTGCACTTTGGGCTACATATGTATTTCTAAAGAAACACACCACTAAAATTCATTTAACGGATGACTCCTGTGTGAATCAATATGGTTTCAACCTTGAATCTACCTTAATTGAGAATATATCAGCATTTCCTGATACAGTCATCTGAGGCTGTATTCTCGCTTTCCTGGAACCCATATGACACATATGACACCACTGGTATACCAGATGTAATCTTAAAACCTATGCAGTCAGATTTAATATGTGGCAAGTGATTTGTAGGCCAAATTTCAGACTTATAGGCCAACATTTGGTACTGGTTTTGGCTGATTTACATCTATTTTTGGCTATATTTAGAACAATATTTTGCTGAAAAAAATTCTGGTCAGACATGTAATGCTCCAAATGCGCCTAAAATATCCTCATTAATTATTAGAATATGCATGAAATTAAATTTGGGCTTCAGATTGGCAATATTATGATATACTTGACATTTCCAATCTGAGGGGTGACATGGGGCCCCCACACCCCGGAAATTGAAATTTTTAATGTGGCCCTCGAGTTGGCCAGCCTAAAACAAATTCATTCTTTGATATAAACTGAGTTTCCTGTAAAAATTTCAGCCAGATTGACCAACTTTAAGGGGTGGTTTGGGCTGATCTGGCATTTTATGCATCCCTCGCCAAATACACTCCTTGAAGCTGCACTTTGGGCTACATATGTATTTCTAAAGAAACACACCACTAAAATTCATTTAAGGGATGACCCCTGTGTGAATCAATATGGTTTTCAACCTTGAATCTACCTTAATTGAGAATATATCAGCATTTCCTGATACAGTCATCTGAGGCTGTATTCTCGCTTTCCTGGAACCCATATGACACATATGACACCACTGGTATACCAGATGTAATCTTAAAACCTATGCAGTCAGATTTAATATGTGGCAAGTGATTTGTAGGCCAAATTTCAGACTTATAGGCCAACATTTGGTACTGGTTTTGGCTGATTTACATCTATTTTTGGCTATATTTAGAAAAATATTTTGCTGAAAAAAATTCTGGTCAGACATGTAATGCTCCAAATGCGCCTAAAATATCCTCATTAATTATTAGAATATGCATGAAATTAAATTTGGGCTTCAGATTGGCAATATTATGATATACTTGACATTTCCAACCTGAGGGGTGACATGGGGCCCCCACACCCCGGAAATTGAAATTTTTAATGTGGCCCTCGAGTTGGCCAGCCTAATACAAATTCATTCTTTGATATAAACTGAGTTTCCTGTAAAAATTTCAGCCAGATTGACCAACTTTAAGGGGTGGTTTGGGCTGATCTGGCATTTTATGCATCCCTCGCCAAATACACTCCTTGAAGCTGCACTTTGGGCTACATATGTATTTCTAAAGAAACACACCACTAAAATTCATTTAACGGATGACTCCTGTGTGAATCAATATGGTTTCAACCTTGAATCTACCTTAATTGAGAATATATCAGCATTTCCTGATACAGTCATCTGAGGCTGTATTCTCGCTTTCCTGGAACCCATATGACACATATGACACCACTGGTATACCAGATGTAATCTTAAAACCTATGCAGTCAGATTTAATATGTGGCAAGTGATTTGTAGGCCAAATTTCAGACTTATAGGCCAACATTTGGTACTGGTTTTGGCTGATTTACATCTATTTTTGGCTATATTTAGAACAATATTTTGCTGAAAAAAATTCTGGTCAGACATGTAATGCTCCAAATGCGCCTAAAATATCCTCATTAATTACTAGAATATGCATGAAATTAAATTTGGGCTTCAGATTGGCAATATTATGATATACTTGACATTTCCAACCTGAGGGGTGACATGGGGCCCCCACACCCCGGAAATTGAAATTTTTAATGTGGCACTCGAGTTGGCCAGCCTAATACAAATTCATTCTTTGATATAAACTGAGTTTCCTGTAAAAATTTCAGCCAGATTGACCAACTTTAAGGGGTGGTTTGGGCTGATCTGGCATTTTATGCATCCCTCGCCAAATACACTCCTTGAAGCTGCACTTTGGGCTACATATGTATTTCTAAAGAAACACACCACTAAAATTCATTTAACGGATGACTCCTGTGTGAATCAATATGGTTTCAACCTTGAATCTACCTTAATTGAGAATATATCAGCATTTCCTGATACAGTCATCTGAGGCTGTATTCTCGCTTTCCTGGAACCCATATGACACATATGACACCACTGGTATACCAGATGTAATCTTAAAACCTATGCAGTCAGATTTAATATGTGGCAAGTGATTTGTAGGCCAAATTTCAGACTTATAGGCCAACATTTGGTACTGGTTTTGGCTGATTTACATCTATTTTTGGCTATATTTAGAACAATATTTTGCTGAAAAAAATTCTGGTCAGACATGTAATGCTCCAAATGCGCCTAAAATATCCTCATTAATTATTAGAATATGCATGAAATTAAATTTGGGCTTCAGATTGGCAATATTATGATATACTTGACATTTCCAATCTGAGGGGTGACATGGGGCCCCCACACCCCGGAAATTGAAATTTTTAATGTGGCCCTCGAGTTGGCCAGCCTAAAACAAATTCATTCTTTGATATAAACTGAGTTTCCTGTAAAAATTTCAGCCAGATTGACCAACTTTAAGGGGTGGTTTGGGCTGATCTGGCATTTTATGCATCCCTCGCCAAATACACTCCTTGAAGCTGCACTTTGGGCTACATATGTATTTCTAAAGAAACACACCACTAAAATTCATTTAAGGGATGACCCCTGTGTGAATCAATATGGTTTTCAACCTTGAATCTACCTTAATTGAGAATATATCAGCATTTCCTGATACAGTCATCTGAGGCTGTATTCTCGCTTTCCTGGAACCCATATGACACATATGACACCACTGGTATACCAGATGTAATCTTAAAACCTATGCAGTCAGATTTAATATGTGGCAAGTGATTTGTAGGCCAAATTTCAGACTTATAGGCCAACATTTGGTACTGGTTTTGGCTGATTTACATCTATTTTTGGCTATATTTAGAACAATATTTTGCTGAAAAAAATTCTGGTCAGACATGTAATGCTCCAAATGCGCCTAAAATATCCTCATTAATTATTAGAATATGCATGAAATTAAATTTGGGCTTCAGATTGGCAATATTATGATATACTTGACATTTCCAACCTGAGGGGTGACATGGGGCCCCCACACCCCGGAAATTGAAATTTTTAATGTGGCCCTCGAGTTGGCCAGCCTAATACAAATTCATTCTTTGATATAAACTGAGTTTCCTGTAAAAATTTCAGCCAGATTGACCAACTTTAAGGGGTGGTTTGGGCTGATCTGGCATTTTATGCATCCCTCGCCAAATACACTCCTTGAAGCTGCACTTTGGGCTACATATGTATTTCTAAAGAAACACACCACTAAAATTCATTTAACGGATGACTCCTGTGTGAATCAATATGGTTTCAACCTTGAATCTACCTTAATTGAGAATATATCAGCATTTCCTGATACAGTCATCTGAGGCTGTATTCTCGCTTTCCTGGAACCCATATGACACATATGACACCACTGGTATACCAGATGTAATCTTAAAACCTATGCAGTCAGATTTAATATGTGGCAAGTGATTTGTAGGCCAAATTTCAGACTTATAGGCCAACATTTGGTACTGGTTTTGGCTGATTTACATCTATTTTTGGCTATATTTAGAACAATATTTTGCTGAAAAAAATTCTGGTCAGACATGTAATGCTCCAAATGCGCCTAAAATATCCTCATTAATTATTAGAATATGCATGAAATTAAATTTGGGCTTCAGATTGGCAATATTATGATATACTTGACATTTCCAACCTGAGGGGTGACATGGGGCCCCCACACCCCGGAAATTGAAATTTTTAATGTGGCCCTCGAGTTGGCCAGCCTAAAACAAATTCATTCTTTGATATAAACTGAGTTTCCTGTAAAAATTTCAGCCAGATTGACCAACTTTAAGGGGTGGTTTGGGCTGATCTGGCATTTTATGCATCCCTCGCCAAATACACTCCTTGAAGCTGCACTTTGGGCTACATATGTATTTCTAAAGAAACACACCACTAAAATTCATTTAAGGGATGACCCCTGTGTGAATCAATATGGTTTTCAACCTTGAATCTACCTTAATTGAGAATATATCAGCATTTTCTGATACAGTCATCTGAGGCTGTATTCTCGCTTTCCTGGAACCCATATGACACATATGACACCACTGGTATACCAGATGTAATCTTAAAACCTATGCAGTCAGATTTAATATGTGGCAAGTGATTTGTAGGCCAAATTTCAGACTTATAGGCCAACATTTGGTACTGGTTTTGGCTGATTTACATCTATTTTTGGCTATATTTAGAACAATATTTTGCTGAAAAAAATTCTGGTCAGACATGTAATGCTCCAAATGCGCCTAAAATATCCTCATTAATTATTAGAATATGCATGAAATTAAATTTGGGCTTCAGATTGGCAATATTATGATATACTTGACATTTCCAACCTGAGGGGTGACATGGGGCCCCCACACCCCGGAAATTGAAATTTTTAATGTGGCCCTCGAGTTGGCCAGCCTAATACAAATTCATTCTTTGATATAAACTGAGTTTCCTGTAAAAATTTCAGCCAGATTGACCAACTTTAAGGGGTGGTTTGGGCTGATCTGGCATTTTATGCATCCCTCGCCAAATACACTCCTTGAAGCTGCACTTTGGGCTACATATGTATTTCTAAAGAAACACACCACTAAAATTCATTTAACGGATGACTCCTGTGTGAATCAATATGGTTTCAACCTTGAATCTACCTTAATTGAGAATATATCAGCATTTCCTGATACAGTCATCTGAGGCTGTATTCTCGCTTTCCTGGAACCCATATGACACATATGACACCACTGGTATACCAGATGTAATCTTAAAACCTATGCAGTCAGATTTAATATGTGGCAAGTGATTTGTAGGCCAAATTTCAGACTTATAGGCCAACATTTGGTACTGGTTTTGGCTGATTTACATCTATTTTTGGCTATATTTAGAACAATATTTTGCTGAAAAAAATTCTGGTCAGACATGTAATGCTCCAAATGCGCCTAAAATATCCTCATTAATTATTAGAATATGCATGAAATTAAATTTGGGCTTCAGATTGGCAATATTATGATATACTTGACATTTCCAACCTGAGGGGTGACATGGGGCCCCCACACCCCGGAAATTGAAATTTTTAATGTGGCCCTCGAGTTGGCCAGCCTAATACAAATTCATTCTTTGATATAAACTGAGTTTCCTGTAAAAATTTCAGCCAGATTGACCAACTTTAAGGGGTGGTTTGGGCTGATCTGGCATTTTATGCATCCCTCGCCAAATACACTCCTTGAAGCTGCACTTTGGGCTACATATGTATTTCTAAAGAAACACACCACTAAAATTCATTTAACGGATGACTCCTGTGTGAATCAATATGGTTTCAACCTTGAATCTACCTTAATTGAGAATATATCAGCATTTCCTGACACAGTCATCTGAGGCTGTGTTCTCGCTTTCCTGGAACCCATATGACACATATGACACCACTGGTATACCAGATGTAATCTTAAAACCTATGCAGTCAGATTTAATATGTGGCAAGTGATTTGTAGGCCAAATTTCAGACTTATAGGCCAACATTTGGTACTGGTTTTGGCTGATTTACATCTATTTTTGGCTATATTTAGAACAATATTTTGCTGAAAAAAATTCTGGTCAGACATGTAATGCTCCAAATGCGCCTAAAATATCCTCATTAATTATTAGAATATGCATGAAATTAAATTTGGGCTTCAGATTGGCAATATTATGATATACTTGACATTTCCAACCTGAGGGGTGACATGGGGCCCCCACACCCCGGAAATTGAAATTTTTAATGTGGCCCTCGAGTTGGCCAGCCTAATACAAATTCATTCTTTGATATAAACTGAGTTTCCTGTAAAAATTTCAGCCAGATTGACCAACTTTAAGGGGTGGTTTGGGCTGATCTGGCATTTTATGCATCCCTCGCCAAATACACTCCTTGAAGCTGCACTTTGGGCTACATATGTATTTCTAAAGAAACACACCACTAAAATTCATTTAACGGATGACTCCTGTGTGAATCAATATGGTTTCAACCTTGAATCTACCTTAATTGAGAATATATCAGCATTTCCTGATACAGTCATCTGAGGCTGTATTCTCGCTTTCCTGGAACCCATATGACACATATGACACCACTGGTATACCAGATGTAATCTTAAAACCTATGCAGTCAGATTTAATATGTGGCAAGTGATTTGTAGGCCAAATTTCAGACTTATAGGCCAACATTTGGTACTGGTTTTGGCTGATTTACATCTATTTTTGGCTATATTTAGAACAATATTTTGCTGAAAAAAATTCTGGTCAGACATGTAATGCTCCAAATGCGCCTAAAATATCCTCATTAATTATTAGAATATGCATGAAATTAAATTTGGGCTTCAGATTGGCAATATTATGATATACTTGACATTTCCAACCTGAGGGGTGACATGGGGCCCCCACACCCCGGAAATTGAAATTTTTAATGTGGCCCTCGAGTTGGCCAGCCTAATACAAATTCATTCTTTGATATAAACTGAGTTTCCTGTAAAAATTTCAGCCAGATTGACCAACTTTAAGGGGTGGTTTGGGCTGATCTGGCATTTTATGCATCCCTCGCCAAATACACTCCTTGAAGCTGCACTTTGGGCTACATATGTATTTCTAAAGAAACACACCACTAAAATTCATTTAAGGGATGACTCCTGTGTGAATCAATATGGTTTTCAACCTTGAATCTACCTTAATTGAGAATATATCAGCATTTCCTGACACAGTCATCTGAGGCTGTATTCTCGCTTTCCTGGAACCCATATGACACATATGACACCACTGGTATACCAGATGTAATCTTAAAACCTATGCAGTCAGATTTAGCATGTGGCAAGTGATTTTTAGGCCTAATTTTAGACTTATAGGCCAACATTTGGTACTGGTTTTGGCTGATTTACATCTATTTTTGGCTATATTTAGAACAATATTTTGCTGAAAAAAATTCTGGTCAGACATGTAATGCTCCAAATGCGCCTAAAATATCCTCATTAATTATTAGAATATGCATGAAATTAAATTTGGGCTTCAGATTGGCAATATTATGATATACTTGACATTTCCAACCTGAGGGGTGACATGGGGCCCCCACACCCCGGAAATTGAAATTTTTAATGTGGCCCTCGAGTTGGCCAGCCTAAAACAAATTCATTCTTTGATATAAACTGAGTTTCCTGTAAAAATTTCAGCCAGATTGACCAACTTTAAGGGGTGGTTTGGGCTGATCTGGCATTTTATGCATCCCTCGCCAAATACACTCCTTGAAGCTGCACTTTGGGCTACATATGTATTTCTAAAGAAACACACCACTAAAATTCATTTAACGGATGACTCCTGTGTGAATCAATATGGTTTCAACCTTGAATCTACCTTAATTGAGAATATATCAGCATTTCCTGATACAGTCATCTGAGGCTGTATTCTCGCTTTCCTGGAACCCATATGACACATATGACACCACTGGTATACCAGATGTAATCTTAAAACCTATGCAGTCAGATTTAATATGTGGCAAGTGATTTGTAGGCCAAATTTCAGACTTATAGGCCAACATTTGGTACTGGTTTTGGCTGATTTACATCTATTTTTGGCTATATTTAGAACAATATTTTGCTGAAAAAAATTCTGGTCAGACATGTAATGCTCCAAATGCGCCTAAAATATCCTCATTAATTATTAGAATATGCATGAAATTAAATTTGGGCTTCAGATTGGCAATATTATGATATACTTGACATTTCCAACCTGAGGGGTGACATGGGGCCCCCACACCCCGGAAATTGAAATTTTTAATGTGGCCCTCGAGTTGGCCAGCCTAATACAAATTCATTCTTTGATATAAACTGAGTTTCCTGTAAAAATTTCAGCCAGATTGACCAACTTTAAGGGGTGGTTTGGGCTGATCTGGCATTTTATGCATCCCTCGCCAAATACACTCCTTGAAGCTGCACTTTGGGCTACATATGTATTTCTAAAGAAACACACCACTAAAATTCATTTAAGGGATGACTCCTGTGTGAATCAATATGGTTTTCAACCTTGAATCTACCTTAATTGAGAATATATCAGCATTTCCTGACACAGTCATCTGAGGCTGTATTCTCGCTTTCCTGGAACCCATATGACACATATGACACCACTGGTATACCAGATGTAATCTTAAAACCTATGCAGTCAGATTTAGCATGTGGCAAGTGATTTTTAGGCCTAATTTTAGACTTATAGGCCAACATTTGGTACTGGTTTTGGCTGATTTACATCTATTTTTGGCTATATTTAGAACAATATTTTGCTGAAAAAAATTCTGGTCAGACATGTAATGCTCCAAATGCGCCTAAAATATCCTCATTAATTATTAGAATATGCATGAAATTAAATTTGGGCTTCAGATTGGCAATATTATGATATACTTGACATTTCCAACCTGAGGGGTGACATGGGGCCCCCACACCCCGGAAATTGAAATTTTTAATGTGGCCCTCGAGTTGGCCAGCCTAAAACAAATTCATTCTTTGATATAAACTGAGTTTCCTGTAAAAATTTCAGCCAGATTGACCAACTTTAAGGGGTGGTTTGGGCTGATCTGGCATTTTATGCATCCCTCGCCAAATACACTCCTTGAAGCTGCACTTTGGGCTACATATGTATTTCTAAAGAAACACACCACTAAAATTCATTTAACGGATGACTCCTGTGTGAATCAATATGGTTTCAACCTTGAATCTACCTTAATTGAGAATATATCAGCATTTCCTGATACAGTCATCTGAGGCTGTATTCTCGCTTTCCTGGAACCCATATGACACATATGACACCACTGGTATACCAGATGTAATCTTAAAACCTATGCAGTCAGATTTAATATGTGGCAAGTGATTTGTAGGCCAAATTTCAGACTTATAGGCCAACATTTGGTACTGGTTTTGGCTGATTTACATCTATTTTTGGCTATATTTAGAACAATATTTTGCTGAAAAAAATTCTGGTCAGACATGTAATGCTCCAAATGCGCCTAAAATATCCTCATTAATTATTAGAATATGCATGAAATTAAATTTGGGCTTCAGATTGGCAATATTATGATATACTTGACATTTCCAACCTGAGGGGTGACATGGGGCCCCCACACCCCGGAAATTGAAATTTTTAATGTGGCCCTCGAGTTGGCCAGCCTAATACAAATTCATTCTTTGATATAAACTGAGTTTCCTGTAAAAATTTCAGCCAGATTGACCAACTTTAAGGGGTGGTTTGGGCTGATCTGGCATTTTATGCATCCCTCGCCAAATACACTCCTTGAAGCTGCACTTTGGGCTACATATGTATTTCTAAAGAAACACACCACTAAAATTCATTTAACGGATGACTCCTGTGTGAATCAATATGGTTTCAACCTTGAATCTACCTTAATTGAGAATATATCAGCATTTCCTGATACAGTCATCTGAGGCTGTATTCTCGCTTTCCTGGAACCCATATGACACATATGACACCACTGGTATACCAGATGTAATCTTAAAACCTATGCAGTCAGATTTAGCATGTGGCAAGTGATTTTTAGGCCTAATTTCAGACTTATAGGCCAACATTTGGTACTGGTTTTGGCTGATTTACATCTATTTTTGGCTATATTTAGAACAATATTTTGCTGAAAAAAATTCTGGTCAGACATGTAATGCTCCAAATGCGCCTAAAATATCCTCATTAATTATTAGAATATGCATGAAATTAAATTTGGGCTTCAGATTGGCAATATTATGATATACTTGACATTTCCAACCTGAGGGGTGACATGGGGCCCCCACACCCCGGAAATTGAAATTTTTAATGTGGCCCTCGAGTTGGCCAGGCTAATACAAATTCATTCTTTGATATAAACTGAGTTTCCTGTAAAAATTTCAGCCAGATTGACCAACTTTAAGGGGTGGTTTGGGCTGATCTGGCATTTTATGCATCCCTCGCCAAATACACTCCTTGAAGCTGCACTTTGGGCTACATATGTATTTCTAAAGAAACACACCACTAAAATTCATTTAAGGGATGACTCCTGTGTGAATCAATATGGTTTTCAACCTTGAATCTACCTTAATTGAGAATATATCAGCATTTCCTGACACAGTCATCTGAGGCTGTATTCTCGCTTTCCTGGAACCCATATGACACATATGACACCACTGGTATACCAGATGTAATCTTAAAACCTATGCAGTCAGATTTAATATGTGGCAAGTGATTTGTAGGCCAAATTTCAGACTTATAGGCCAACATTTGGTACTGGTTTTGGCTGATTTACAACTATTTTTGGCTATATTTAGAACAATATTTTGCTGAAAAAAATTCTGGTCAGACATGTAATGCTCCAAATGCGCCTAAAATATCCTCATTAATTATTAGAATATGCATGAAATTAAATTTGGGCTTCAGATTGGCAATATTATGATATACTTGACATTTCCAACCTGAGGGGTGACATGGGGCCCCCACACCCCGGAAATTGAAATTTTTAATGTGGCCCTCGAGTTGGCCAGCCTAATACAAATTCATTCTTTGATATAAACTGAGTTTCCTGTAAAAATTTCAGCCAGATTGACCAACTTTAAGGGGTGGTTTGGGCTGATCTGGCATTTTATGCATCCCTCGCCAAATACACTCCTTGAAGCTGCACTTTGGGCTACATATGTATTTCTAAAGAAACACACCACTAAAATTCATTTAACGGATGACTCCTGTGTGAATCAATATGGTTTCAACCTTGAATCTACCTTAATTGAGAATATATCAGCATTTCCTGATACAGTCATCTGAGGCTGTATTCTCGCTTTCCTGGAACCCATATGACACATATGACACCACTGGTATACCAGATGTAATCTTAAAACCTATGCAGTCAGATTTAATATGTGGCAAGTGATTTGTAGGCCAAATTTCAGACTTATAGGCCAACATTTGGTACTGGTTTTGGCTGATTTACATCTATTTTTGGCTATATTTAGAACAATATTTTGCTGAAAAAAATTCTGGTCAGACATGTAATGCTCCAAATGCGCCTAAAATATCCTCATTAATTATTAGAATATGCATGAAATTAAATTTGGGCTTCAGATTGGCAATATTATGATATACTTGACATTTCCAACCTGAGGGGTGACATGGGGCCCCCACACCCCGGAAATTGAAATTTTTAATGTGGCCCTCGAGTTGGCCAGCCTAATACAAATTCATTCTTTGATATAAACTGAGTTTCCTGTAAAAATTTCAGCCAGATTGACCAACTTTAAGGGGTGGTTTGGGCTGATCTGGCATTTTATGCATCCCTCGCCAAATACACTCCTTGAAGCTGCACTTTGGGCTACATATGTATTTCTAAAGAAACACACCACTAAAATTCATTTAACGGATGACTCCTGTGTGAATCAATATGGTTTCAACCTTGAATCTACCTTAATTGAGAATATATCAGCATTTCCTGATACAGTCATCTGAGGCTGTATTCTCGCTTTCCTGGAACCCATATGACACATATGACACCACTGGTATACCAGATGTAATCTTAAAACCTATGCAGTCAGATTTAATATGTGGCAAGTGATTTGTAGGCCAAATTTCAGACTTATAGGCCAACATTTGGTACTGGTTTTGGCTGATTTACATCTATTTTTGGCTATATTTAGAACAATATTTTGCTGAAAAAAATTCTGGTCAGACATGTAATGCTCCAAATGCGCCTAAAATATCCTCATTAATTATTAGAATATGCATGAAATTAAATTTGGGCTTCAGATTGGCAATATTATGATATACTTGACATTTCCAACCTGAGGGGTGACATGGGGCCCCCACACCCCGGAAATTGAAATTTTTAATGTGGCCCTCGAGTTGGCCAGCCTAATACAAATTCATTCTTTGATATAAACTGAGTTTCCTGTAAAAATTTCAGCCAGATTGACCAACTTTAAGGGGTGGTTTGGGCTGATCTGGCATTTTATGCATCCCTCGCCAAATACACTCCTTGAAGCTGCACTTTGGGCTACATATGTATTTCTAAAGAAACACACCACTAAAATTCATTTAACGGATGACTCCTGTGTGAATCAATATGGTTTCAACCTTGAATCTACCTTAATTGAGAATATATCAGCATTTCCTGATACAGTCATCTGAGGCTGTATTCTCGCTTTCCTGGAACCCATATGACACATATGACACCACTGGTATACCAGATGTAATCTTAAAACCTATGCAGTCAGATTCAGCATGTGGCAAGTGATTTTTAGGCCTAATTTCAGACTTATAGGCCAACATTTGGTACTGGTTTTGGCTGATTTACATCTATTTTTGGCTATATTTAGAACAATATTTTGCTGAAAAAAATTCTGGTCAGACATGTAATGCTCCAAATGCGCCTAAAATATCCTCATTAATTATTAGAATATGCATGAAATTAAATTTGGGCTTCAGATTGGCAATATTATGATATACTTGACATTTCCAACCTGAGGGGTGACATGGGGCCCCCACACCCCGGAAATTGAAATTTTTAATGTGGCCCTCGAGTTGGCCAGGCTAATACAAATTCATTCTTTGATATAAACTGAGTTTCCTGTAAAAATTTCAGCCAGATTGACCAACTTTAAGGGGTGGTTTGGGCTGATCTGGCATTTTATGCATCCCTCGCCAAATACACTCCTTGAAGCTGCACTTTGGGCTACATATGTATTTCTAAAGAAACACACCACTAAAATTCATTTAAGGGATGACTCCTGTGTGAATCAATATGGTTTTCAACCTTGAATCTACCTTAATTGAGAATATATCAGCATTTCCTGACACAGTCATCTGAGGCTGTATTCTCGCTTTCCTGGAACCCATATGACACATATGACACCACTGGTATACCAGATGTAATCTTAAAACCTATGCAGTCAGATTTAATATGTGGCAAGTGATTTGTAGGCCAAATTTCAGACTTATAGGCCAACATTTGGTACTGGTTTTGGCTGATTTACATCTATTTTTGGCTATATTTAGAACAATATTTTGCTGAAAAAAATTCTGGTCAGACATGTAATGCTCCAAATGCGCCTAAAATATCCTCATTAATTATTAGAATATGCATGAAATTAAATTTGGGCTTCAGATTGGCAATATTATGATATACTTGACATTTCCAACCTGAGGGGTGACATGGGGCCCCCACACCCCGGAAATTGAAATTTTTAATGTGGCCCTCGAGTTGGCCAGCCTAATACAAATTCATTCTTTGATATAAACTGAGTTTCCTGTAAAAATTTCAGCCAGATTGACCAACTTTAAGGGGTGGTTTGGGCTGATCTGGCATTTTATGCATCCCTCGCCAAATACACTCCTTGAAGCTGCACTTTGGGCTACATATGTATTTCTAAAGAAACACACCACTAAAATTCATTTAACGGATGACTCCTGTGTGAATCAATATGGTTTCAACCTTGAATCTACCTTAATTGAGAATATATCAGCATTTCCTGATACAGTCATCTGAGGCTGTATTCTCGCTTTCCTGGAACCCATATGACACATATGACACCACTGGTATACCAGATGTAATCTTAAAACCTATGCAGTCAGATTTAATATGTGGCAAGTGATTTGTAGGCCAAATTTCAGACTTATAGGCCAACATTTGGTACTGGTTTTGGCTGATTTACATCTATTTTTGGCTATATTTAGAACAATATTTTGCTGAAAAAAATTCTGGTCAGACATGTAATGCTCCAAATGCGCCTAAAATATCCTCATTAATTATTAGAATATGCATGAAATTAAATTTGGGCTTCAGATTGGCAATATTATGATATACTTGACATTTCCAACCTGAGGGGTGACATGGGGCCCCCACACCCCGGAAATTGAAATTTTTAATGTGGCCCTCGAGTTGGCCAGCCTAATACAAATTCATTCTTTGATATAAACTGAGTTTCCTGTAAAAATTTCAGCCAGATTGACCAACTTTAAGGGGTGGTTTGGGCTGATCTGGCATTTTATGCATCCCTCGCCAAATACACTCCTTGAAGCTGCACTTTGGGCTACATATGTATTTCTAAAGAAACACACCACTAAAATTCATTTAACGGATGACTCCTGTGTGAATCAATATGGTTTCAACCTTGAATCTACCTTAATTGAGAATATATCAGCATTTCCTGATACAGTCATCTGAGGCTGTATTCTCGCTTTCCTGGAACCCATATGACACATATGACACCACTGGTATACCAGATGTAATCTTAAAACCTATGCAGTCAGATTTAATATGTGGCAAGTGATTTGTAGGCCAAATTTCAGACTTATAGGCCAACATTTGGTACTGGTTTTGGCTGATTTACATCTATTTTTGGCTATATTTAGAACAATATTTTGCTGAAAAAAATTCTGGTCAGACATGTAATGCTCCAAATGCGCCTAAAATATCCTCATTAATTATTAGAATATGCATGAAATTAAATTTGGGCTTCAGATTGGCAATATTATGATATACTTGACATTTCCAACCTGAGGGGTGACATGGGGCCCCCACACCCCGGAAATTGAAATTTTTAATGTGGCCCTCGAGTTGGCCAGCCTAATACAAATTCATTCTTTGATATAAACTGAGTTTCCTGTAAAAATTTCAGCCAGATTGACCAACTTTAAGGGGTGGTTTGGGCTGATCTGGCATTTTATGCATCCCTCGCCAAATACACTCCTTGAAGCTGCACTTTGGGCTACATATGTATTTCTAAAGAAACACACCACTAAAATTCATTTAACGGATGACTCCTGTGTGAATCAATATGGTTTCAACCTTGAATCTACCTTAATTGAGAATATATCAGCATTTCCTGATACAGTCATCTGAGGCTGTATTCTCGCTTTCCTGGAACCCATATGACACATATGACACCACTGGTATACCAGATGTAATCTTAAAACCTATGCAGTCAGATTTAGCATGTGGCAAGTGATTTTTAGGCCTAATTTCAGACTTATAGGCCAACATTTGGTACTGGTTTTGGCTGATTTACATCTATTTTTGGCTATATTTAGAACAATATTTTGCTGAAAAAAATTCTGGCCAGACATGTAATGCTCCAAATGCGCCTAAAATATCCTCATTAATTATTAGAATATGCATGAAATTAAATTTGGGCTTCAGATTGGCAATATTATGATATACTTGACATTTCCAACCTGAGGGGTGACATGGGGCCCCCACACCCCGGAAATTGAAATTTTTAATGTGGCCCTCGAGTTGGCCAGCCTAATACAAATTCATTCTTTGATATAAACTGAGTTTCCTGTAAAAATTTCAGCCAGATTGACCAACTTTAAGGGGTGGTTTGGGCTGATCTGGCATTTTATGCATCCCTCGCCAAATACACTCCTTGAAGCTGCACTTTGGGCTACATATGTATTTCTAAAGAAACACACCACTAAAATTCATTTAAGGGATGACTCCTGTGTGAATCAATATGGTTTTCAACCTTGAATCTACCTTAATTGAGAATATATCAGCATTTCCTGACACAGTCATCTGAGGCTGTATTCTCGCTTTCCTGGAACCCATATGACACATATGACACCACTGGTATACCAGATGTAATCTTAAAACCTATGCAGTCAGATTTAGCATGTGGCAAGTGATTTTTAGGCCTAATTTTAGACTTATAGGCCAACATTTGGTACTGGTTTTGGCTGATTTACATCTATTTTTGGCTATATTTAGAACAATATTTTGCTGAAAAAAATTCTGGTCAGACATGTAATGCTCCAAATGCGCCTAAAATATCCTCATTAATTATTAGAATATGCATGAAATTAAATTTGGGCTTCAGATTGGCAATATTATGATATACTTGACATTTCCAACCTGAGGGGTGACATGGGGCCCCCACACCCCGGAAATTGAAATTTTTAATGTGGCCCTCGAGTTGGCCAGCCTAATACAAATTCATTCTTTGATATAAACTGAGTTTCCTGTAAAAATTTCAGCCAGATTGACCAACTTTAAGGGGTGGTTTGGGCTGATCTGGCATTTTATGCATCCCTCGCCAAATACACTCCTTGAAGCTGCACTTTGGGCTACATATGTATTTCTAAAGAAACACACCACTAAAATTCATTTAAGGGATGACTCCTGTGTGAATCAATATGGTTTTCAACCTTGAATCTACCTTAATTGAGAATATATCAGCATTTCCTGACACAGTCATCTGAGGCTGTATTCTCGCTTTCCTGGAACCCATATGACACATATGACACCACTGGTATACCAGATGTAATCTTAAAACCTATGCAGTCAGATTTAGCATGTGGCAAGTGATTTTTAGGCCTAATTTTAGACTTATAGGCCAACATTTGGTACTGGTTTTGGCTGATTTACATCTATTTTTGGCTATATTTAGAACAATATTTTGCTGAAAAAAATTCTGGTCAGACATGTAATGCTCCAAATGCGCCTAAAATATCCTCATTAATTATTAGAATATGCATGAAATTAAATTTGGGCTTCAGATTGGCAATATTATGATATACTTGACATTTCCAACCTGAGGGGTGACATGGGGCCCCCACACCCCGGAAATTGAAATTTTTAATGTGGCCCTCGAGTTGGCCAGCCTAATACAAATTCATTCTTTGATATAAACTGAGTTTCCTGTAAAAATTTCAGCCAGATTGACCAACTTTAAGGGGTGGTTTGGGCTGATCTGGCATTTTATGCATCCCTCGCCAAATACACTCCTTGAAGCTGCACTTTGGGCTACATATGTATTTCTAAAGAAACACACCACTAAAATTCATTTAACGGATGACTCCTGTGTGAATCAATATGGTTTCAACCTTGAATCTACCTTAATTGAGAATATATCAGCATTTCCTGATACAGTCATCTGAGGCTGTATTCTCGCTTTCCTGGAACCCATATGACACATATGACACCACTGGTATACCAGATGTAATCTTAAAACCTATGCAGTCAGATTTAGCATGTGGCAAGTGATTTTTAGGCCTAATTTCAGACTTATAGGCCAACATTTGGTACTGGTTTTGGCTGATTTACATCTATTTTTGGCTATATTTAGAACAATATTTTGCTGAAAAAAATTCTGGTCAGACATGTAATGCTCCAAATGCGCCTAAAATATCCTCATTAATTATTAGAATATGCATGAAATTAAATTTGGGCTTCAGATTGGCAATATTATGATATACTTGACATTTCCAACCTGAGGGGTGACATGGGGCCCCCACACCCCGGAAATTGAAATTTTTAATGTGGCCCTCGAGTTGGCCAGCCTAATACAAATTCATTCTTTGATATAAACTGAGTTTCCTGTAAAAATTTCAGCCAGATTGACCAACTTTAAGGGGTGGTTTGGGCTGATCTGGCATTTTATGCATTCCTCGCCAACTACACTCCCTGAACCTGCACTTTGGGCTACATATGCATTTCTGAAGAAACACCACTAAAGTTCATTTAAGGGACGACTCCTATGTGAATCAATATGGTTTCAACCTTGAATCTACCTTAATTGAGAATATATCAGCATTTCCTGATACAGTCATCTGAGGCTGTATTCTCGCTTTCCTGGAACCCATATGACACATATGACACCACTGGTATACCAGATGTAATCTTAAAACCTATGCAGTCAGATTTAGCATGTGGCAAGTGATTTTTAGGCCTAATTTCAGACTTATAGGCCAACATTTGGTACTGGTTTTGGCTGATTTACATCTATTTTTGGCTATATTTAGAACAATATTTTGCTGAAAAAAATTCTGGTCAGACATGTAATGCTCCAAATGCGCCTAAAATATCCTCATTAATTATTAGAATATGCATGAAATTAAATTTGGGCTACAACATTGGCAATATTATGATATACTTGACATTTCCAACCTGAGGGGTGACATGGGGCCCCCACACCCCGGAAATTGAAATTTTTAATGTGGCCCTCGAGTTGGCCAGCCTAATACAAATTCATTCTTTGATATAAACTGAGTTTCCTGTAAAAATTTCAGCCAGATTGACCAACTTTAAGGGGTGGTTTGGGCTGATCTGGCATTTTATGCATCCCTCGCCAAATACACTCCTTGAAGCTGCACTTTGGGCTACATATGTATTTCTAAAGAAACACACCACTAAAATTCATTTAAGGGATGACTCCTGTGTGAATCAATATGGTTTTCAACCTTGAATCTACCTTAATTGAGAATATATCAGCATTTCCTGACACAGTCATCTGAGGCTGTATTCTCGCTTTCCTGGAACCCATATGACACATATGACACCACTGGTATACCAGATGTAATCTTAAAACCTATGCAGTCAGATTTAGCATGTGGCAAGTGATTTTTAGGCCTAATTTTAGACTTATAGGCCAACATTTGGTACTGGTTTTGGCTGATTTACATCTATTTTTGGCTATATTTAGAACAATATTTTGCTGAAAAAAATTCTGGTCAGACATGTAATGCTCCAAATGCGCCTAAAATATCCTCATTAATTATTAGAATATGCATGAAATTAAATTTGGGCTTCAGATTGGCAATATTATGATATACTTGACATTTCCAACCTGAGGGGTGACATGGGGCCCCCACACCCCGGAAATTGAAATTTTTAATGTGGCCCTCGAGTTGGCCAGCCTAAAACAAATTCATTCTTTGATATAAACTGAGTTTCCTGTAAAAATTTCAGCCAGATTGACCAACTTTAAGGGGTGGTTTGGGCTGATCTGGCATTTTATGCATCCCTCGCCAAATACACTCCTTGAAGCTGCACTTTGGGCTACATATGTATTTCTAAAGAAACACACCACTAAAATTCATTTAAGGGATGACTCCTGTGTGAATCAATATGGTTTCAACCTTGAATCTACCTTAATTGAGAATATATCAGCATTTCCTGATACAGTCATCTGAGGCTGTATTCTCGCTTTCCTGGAACCCATATGACACATATGACACCACTGGTATACCAGATGTAATCTTAAAACCTATGCAGTCAGATTTAGCATGTGGCAAGTGATTTTTAGGCCTAATTTCTGACTTATAGGCCAACATTTGGTACTGGTTTTGGCTGATTTACATCTATTTTTGGCTATATTTAGAACAATATTTTGCTGAAAAAAATTCTGGTCAGACATGTAATGCTCCAAATGCGCCTAAAATATCCTCATTAATTATTAGAATATGCATGAAATTAAATTTGGGCTTCAGATTGGCAATATTATGATATACTTGACATTTCCAACCTGAGGGGTGACATGGGGCCCCCACACCCCGGAAATTGAAATTTTTAATGTGGCCCTCGAGTTGGCCAGCCTAATACAAATTCATTCTTTGATATAAACTGAGTTTCCTGTAAAAATTTCAGCCAGATTGACCAACTTTAAGGGGTGGTTTGGGCTGATCTGGCATTTTATGCATTCCTCGCCAACTACACTCCCTGAATCTGCACTTTGGGCTACATATGCATTTCTGAAGAAACACCACTAAAGTTCATTTAAGGGACGACTCCTATGTGAATTAATATGGTTTTCAACCTTGAATCTACCTTAATTGAGAATATATCAGCATTTCCTTATACAGCCATCTGAGGCTGTATTCTCGCTTTCCTGGAACCCATATGACACATATGACACCACTGGTATACCAGATGTAATCTTAAAACCTATGCAGTCAGATTTAGTATGTGGCAAGTGATTTGTAGGCCAAATTTCAGACTTATAGGCCAACATTTGGTACTGGTTTTGGCTGATTTACATCTATTTTTGGCTATATTTAGAACAATATTTTGCTGAAAAAATATCTGGTCAGACATGTAATGCTCCAAATGCGCCTAAAATATCCTCATTAATTATTAGAATATGCATGAAATTAAATTTGGGCTACAACATTGGCAATATTATGATATACTTGACATTTCCAACCTGAGGGGTGACATGGGGCCCCCACACCCCGGAAATTGAAATTTTTAATGTGGCCCTCGAGTTGGCCAGCCTAATACAAATTCATTCTTTGATATAAACTGAGTTTCCTGTAAAAATTTCAGCCAGATTGACCAACTTTAAGGGGTGGTTTGGGCTGATCTGGCATTTTATGCATCCCTCGCCAAATACACTCCTTGAAGCTGCACTTTGGGCTACATATGTATTTCTAAAGAAACACACCACTAAAATTCATTTAACGGATGACTCCTGTGTGAATCAATATGGTTTCAACCTTGAATCTACCTTAATTGAGAATATATCAGCATTTCCTGACACAGTCATCTGAGGCTGTATTCTCGCTTTCCTGGAACCCATATGACACATATGACACCACTGGTATACCAGATGTAATCTTAAAACCTATGCAGTCAGATTTAGCATGTGGCAAGTGATTTTTAGGCCTAATTTCAGACTTATAGGCCAACATTTGGTACTGGTTTTGGCTGATTTACATCTATTTTTGGCTATATTTAGAACAATATTTTGCTGAAAAAAATTCTGGTCAGACATGTAATGCTCCAAATGCGCCTAAAATATCCTCATTAATTATTAGAATATGCATGAAATTAAATTTGGGCTTCAGATTGGCAATATTATGATATACTTGACATTTCCAACCTGAGGGGTGACATGGGGCCCCCACACCCCGGAAATTGAAATTTTTAATGTGGCCCTCGAGTTGGCCAGCCTAATACAAATTCATTCTTTGATATAAACTGAGTTTCCTGTAAAAATTTCAGCCAGATTGACCAACTTTAAGGGGTGGTTTGGGCTGATCTGGCATTTTATGCATCCCTCGCCAAATACACTCCTTGAAGCTGCACTTTGGGCTACATATGTATTTCTAAAGAAACACACCACTAAAATTCATTTAAGGGATGACTCCTGTGTGAATCAATATGGTTTTCAACCTTGAATCTACCTTAATTGAGAATATATCAGCATTTCCTGACACAGTCATCTGAGGCTGTATTCTCGCTTTCCTGGAACCCATATGACACATATGACACCACTGGTATACCAGATGTAATCTTAAAACCTATGCAGTCAGATTTAGCATGTGGCAAGTGATTTTTAGGCCTAATTTTAGACTTATAGGCCAACATTTGGTACTGGTTTTGGCTGATTTACATCTATTTTTGGCTATATTTAGAACAATATTTTGCTGAAAAAAATTCTGGTCAGACATGTAATGCTCCAAATGCGCCTAAAATATCCTCATTAATTATTAGAATATGCATGAAATTAAATTTGGGCTTCAGATTGGCAATATTATGATATACTTGACATTTCCAACCTGAGGGGTGACATGGGGCCCCCACACCCCGGAAATTGAAATTTTTAATGTGGCCCTCGAGTTGGCCAGCCTAATACAAATTCATTCTTTGATATAAACTGAGTTTCCTGTAAAAATTTCAGCCAGATTGACCAACTTTAAGGGGTGGTTTGGGCTGATCTGGCATTTTATGCATCCCTCGCCAAATACACTCCTTGAAGCTGCACTTTGGGCTACATATGTATTTCTAAAGAAACACACCACTAAAATTCATTTAACGGATGACTCCTGTGTGAATCAATATGGTTTCAACCTTGAATCTACCTTAATTGAGAATATATCAGCATTTCCTGATACAGTCATCTGAGGCTGTATTCTCGCTTTCCTGGAACCCATATGACACATATGACACCACTGGTATACCAGATGTAATCTTAAAACCTATGCAGTCAGATTTAGCATGTGGCAAGTGATTTTTAGGCCTAATTTCAGACTTATAGGCCAACATTTGGTACTGGTTTTGGCTGATTTACATCTATTTTTGGCTATATTTAGAACAATATTTTGCTGAAAAAAATTCTTGTCAGACATGTAACGCTCCAAATGCGCCTAAAATATCCTCATTAATTATTAGAATATGCATGAAATTAAATTTGGGCTTCAGATTGGCAATATTATGATATACTTGACATTTCCAACCTGAGGGGTGACATGGGGCCCCCACACCCCGGAAATTGAAATTTTTAATGTGGCCCTCGAGTTGGCCAGCCTAATACAAATTCATTCTTTGATATAAACTGAGTTTCCTGTAAAAATTTCAGCCAGATTGACCAACTTTAAGGGGTGGTTTGGGCTGATCTGGCATTTTATGCATTCCTCGCCAACTACACTCCCTGAACCTGCACTTTGAGCTACATATGCATTTCTGAAGAAACACCACAAAAGTTCATTTAAGGGACGACTCCTATGTGAATTAATATGGTTTTCAACCTTGAATCTACCTTAATTGAGAATATATCAGCATTTCCTTATACAGCCATCTGAGGCTGTATTCTCGCTTTCCTGGAACCCATATGACACATATGACACCACTGGTATACCAGATGTAATCTTAAAACCTATGCAGTCAGATTTAGTATGTGGCAAGTGATTTGTAGGCCAAATTTCAGACTTATAGGCCAACATTTGGTACTGGTTTTGGCTGATTTACATCTATTTTTGGCTATATTTAGAACAATATTTTGCTGAAAAAATTTCTGGTCAGACATGTAATGCTCCAAATGCGCCTAAAATATCCTCATTAATTATTAGAATATGCATGAAATTAAATTTGGGCTACAACATTGGCAATATTATGATATACTTGACATTTCCAACCTGAGGGGTGACATGGGGCCCCCACACCCCGGAAATTGAAATTTTTAATGTGGCCCTCGAGTTGGCCAGCCTAATACAAATTCATTCTTTGATATAAACTGAGTTTCCTGTAAAAATTTCAGCCAGATTGACCAACTTTAAGGGGTGGTTTGGGCTGATCTGGCATTTTATGCATCCCTCGCCAAATACACTCCTTGAAGCTGCACTTTGGGCTACATATGTATTTCTAAAGAAACACACCACTAAAATTCATTTAACGGATGACTCCTGTGTGAATCAATATGGTTTCAACCTTGAATCTACCTTAATTGAGAATATATCAGCATTTCCTGACACAGTCATCTGAGGCTGTATTCTCGCTTTCCTGGAACCCATATGACACATATGACACCACTGGTATACCAGATGTAATCTTAAAACCTATGCAGTCAGATTTAGCATGTGGCAAGTGATTTTTAGGCCTAATTTTAGACTTATAGGCCAACATTTGGTACTGGTTTTGGCTGATTTACATCTATTTTTGGCTATATTTAGAACAATATTTTGCTGAAAAAAATTCTGGTCAGACATGTAATGCTCCAAATGCGCCTAAAATATCCTCATTAATTATTAGAATATGCATGAAATTAAATTTGGGCTTCAGATTGGCAATATTATGATATACTTGACATTTCCAACCTGAGGGGTGACATGGGGCCCCCACACCCCGGAAATTGAAATTTTTAATGTGGCCCTCGAGTTGGCCAGCCTAAAACAAATTCATTCTTTGATATAAACTGAGTTTCCTGTAAAAATTTCAGCCAGATTGACCAACTTTAAGGGGTGGTTTGGGCTGATCTGGCATTTTATGCATCCCTCGCCAAATACACTCCTTGAAGCTGCACTTTGGGCTACATATGTATTTCTAAAGAAACACACCACTAAAATTCATTTAAGGGATGACTCCTGTGTGAATCAATATGGTTTCAACCTTGAATCTACCTTAATTGAGAATATATCAGCATTTCCTGATACAGTCATCTGAGGCTGTATTCTCGCTTTCCTGGAACCCATATGACACATATGACACCACTGGTATACCAGATGTAATCTTAAAACCTATGCAGTCAGATTTAGCATGTGGCAAGTGATTTTTAGGCCTAATTTCAGACTTATAGGCCAACATTTGGTACTGGTTTTGGCTGATTTACATCTATTTTTGGCTATATTTAGAACAATATTTTGCTGAAAAAAATTCTGGTCAGACATGTAATGCTCCAAATGCGCCTAAAATATCCTCATTAATTATTAGAATATGCATGAAATTAAATTTGGGCTTCAGATTGGCAATATTATGATATACTTGACATTTCCAACCTGAGGGGTGACATGGGGCCCCCACACCCCGGAAATTGAAATTTTTAATGTGGCCCTCGAGTTGGCCAGCCTAATACAAATTCATTCTTTGATATAAACTGAGTTTCCTGTAAAAATTTCAGCCAGATTGACCAACTTTAAGGGGTGGTTTGGGCTGATCTGGCATTTTATGCATTCCTCGCCAACTACACTCCCTGAATCTGCACTTTGGGCTACATATGCATTTCTGAAGAAACACCACTAAAGTTCATTTAAGGGACGACTCCTATGTGAATTAATATGGTTTTCAACCTTGAATCTACCTTAATTGAGAATATATCAGCATTTCCTTATACAGCCATCTGAGGCTGTATTCTCGCTTTCCTGGAACCCATATGACACATATGACACCACTGGTATACCAGATGTAATCTTAAAACCTATGCAGTCAGATTTAGTATGTGGCAAGTGATTTGTAGGCCAAATTTCAGACTTATAGGCCAACATTTGGTACTGGTTTTGGCTGATTTACATCTATTTTTGGCTATATTTAGAACAATATTTTGCTGAAAAAATTTCTGGTCAGACATGTAATGCTCCAAATGCGCCTAAAATATCCTCATTAATTATTAGAATATGCATGAAATTAAATTTGGGCTACAACATTGGCAATATTATGATATACTTGACATTTCCAACCTGAGGGGTGACATGGGGCCCCCACACCCCGGAAATTGAAATTTTTAATGTGGCCCTCGAGTTGGCCAGCCTAATACAAATTCATTCTTTGATATAAACTGAGTTTCCTGTAAAAATTTCAGCCAGATTGACCAACTTTAAGGGGTGGTTTGGGCTGATCTGGCATTTTATGCATCCCTCGCCAAATACACTCCTTGAAGCTGCACTTTGGGCTACATATGTATTTCTAAAGAAACACACCACTAAAATTCATTTAACGGATGACTCCTGTGTGAATCAATATGGTTTCAACCTTGAATCTACCTTAATTGAGAATATATCAGCATTTCCTGACACAGTCATCTGAGGCTGTATTCTCGCTTTCCTGGAACCCATATGACACATATGACACCACTGGTATACCAGATGTAATCTTAAAACCTATGCAGTCAGATTTAGCATGTGGCAAGTGATTTTTAGGCCTAATTTCAGACTTATAGGCCAACATTTGGTACTGGTTTTGGCTGATTTACATCTATTTTTGGCTATATTTAGAACAATATTTTGCTGAAAAAAATTCTGGTCAGACATGTAATGCTCCAAATGCGCCTAAAATATCCTCATTAATTATTAGAATATGCATGAAATTAAATTTGGGCTTCAGATTGGCAATATTATGATATACTTGACATTTCCAACCTGAGGGGTGACATGGGGCCCCCACACCCCGGAAATTGAAATTTTTAATGTGGCCCTCGAGTTGGCCAGCCTAATACAAATTCATTCTTTGATATAAACTGAGTTTCCTGTAAAAATTTCAGCCAGATTGACCAACTTTAAGGGGTGGTTTGGGCTGATCTGGCATTTTATGCATCCCTCGCCAAATACACTCCTTGAAGCTGCACTTTGGGCTACATATGTATTTCTAAAGAAACACACCACTAAAATTCATTTAAGGGATGACTCCTGTGTGAATCAATATGGTTTTCAACCTTGAATCTACCTTAATTGAGAATATATCAGCATTTCCTGACACAGTCATCTGAGGCTGTATTCTCGCTTTCCTGGAACCCATATGACACATATGACACCACTGGTATACCAGATGTAATCTTAAAACCTATGCAGTCAGATTTAGCATGTGGCAAGTGATTTTTAGGCCTAATTTTAGACTTATAGGCCAACATTTGGTACTGGTTTTGGCTGATTTACACCTATTTTTGGCTATATTTAGAACAATATTTTGCTGAAAAAAATTCTGGTCAGACATGTAATGCTCCAAATGCGCCTAAAATATCCTCATTAATTATTAGAATATGCATGAAATTAAATTTGGGCTTCAGATTGGCAATATTATGATATACTTGACATTTCCAACCTGAGGGGTGACATGGGGCCCCCACACCCCGGAAATTGAAATTTTTAATGTGGCCCTCGAGTTGGCCAGCCTAATACAAATTCATTCTTTGATATAAACTGAGTTTCCTGTAAAAATTTCAGCCAGATTGACCAACTTTAAGGGGTGGTTTGGGCTGATCTGGCATTTTATGCATCCCTCGCCAAATACACTCCTTGAAGCTGCACTTTGGGCTACATATGTATTTCTAAAGAAACACACCACTAAAATTCATTTAACGGATGACTCCTGTGTGAATCAATATGGTTTCAACCTTGAATCTACCTTAATTGAGAATATATCAGCATTTCCTGATACAGTCATCTGAGGCTGTATTCTCGCTTTCCTGGAACCCATATGACACATATGACACCACTGGTATACCAGATGTAATCTTAAAACCTATGCAGTCAGATTTAGCATGTGGCAAGTGATTTTTAGGCCTAATTTCAGACTTATAGGCCAACATTTGGTACTGGTTTTGGCTGATTTACATCTATTTTTGGCTATATTTAGAACAATATTTTGCTGAAAAAAATTCTTGTCAGACATGTAACGCTCCAAATGCGCCTAAAATATCCTCATTAATTATTAGAATATGCATGAAATTAAATTTGGGCTTCAGATTGGCAATATTATGATATACTTGACATTTCCAACCTGAGGGGTGACATGGGGCCCCCACACCCCGGAAATTGAAATTTTTAATGTGGCCCTCGAGTTGGCCAGCCTAATACAAATTCATTCTTTGATATAAACTGAGTTTCCTGTAAAAATTTCAGCCAGATTGACCAACTTTAAGGGGTGGTTTGGGCTGATCTGGCATTTTATGCATTCCTCGCCAACTACACTCCCTGAACCTGCACTTTGAGCTACATATGCATTTCTGAAGAAACACCACAAAAGTTTATTTAAGGGACGACTCCTATGTGAATTAATATGGTTTTCAACCTTGAATCTACCTTAATTGAGAATATATCAGCATTTCCTTATACAGCCATCTGAGGCTGTATTCTCGCTTTCCTGGAACCCATATGACACATATGACACCACTGGTATACCAGATGTAATCTTAAAACCTATGCAGTCAGATTTAGTATGTGGCAAGTGATTTGTAGGCCAAATTTCAGACTTATAGGCCAACATTTGGTACTGGTTTTGGCTGATTTACATCTATTTTTGGCTATATTTAGAACAATATTTTGCTGAAAAAATTTCTGGTCAGACATGTAATGCTCCAAATGCGCCTAAAATATCCTCATTAATTATTAGAATATGCATGAAATTAAATTTGGGCTACAACATTGGCAATATTATGATATACTTGACATTTCCAACCTGAGGGGTGACATGGGGCCCCCACACCCCGGAAATTGAAATTTTTAATGTGGCCCTCGAGTTGGCCAGCCTAATACAAATTCATTCTTTGATATAAACTGAGTTTCCTGTAAAAATTTCAGCCAGATTGACCAACTTTAAGGGGTGGTTTGGGCTGATCTGGCATTTTATGCATCCCTCGCCAAATACACTCCTTGAAGCTGCACTTTGGGCTACATATGTATTTCTAAAGAAACACACCACTAAAATTCATTTAACGGATGACTCCTGTGTGAATCAATATGGTTTCAACCTTGAATCTACCTTAATTGAGAATATATCAGCATTTCCTGATACAGTCATCTGAGGCTGTATTCTCGCTTTCCTGGAACCCATATGACACATATGACACCACTGGTATACCAGATGTAATCTTAAAACCTATGCAGTCAGATTTAGCATGTGGCAAGTGATTTGTAGGCCAAATTTCAGACTTATAGGCCAACATTTGGTACTGGTTTTGGCTGATTTACATCTATTTTTGGCTATATTTAGAACAATATTTTGCTGAAAAAAATTCTGGTCAGACATGTAATGCTCCAAATGCGCCTAAAATATCCTCATTAATTATTAGAATATGCATGAAATTAAATTTGGGCTTCAGATTGGCAATATTATGATATACTTGACATTTCCAACCTGAGGGGTGACATGGGGCCCCCACACCCCGGAAATTGAAATTTTTAATGTGGCCCTCGAGTTGGCCAGCCTAATACAAATTCATTCTTTGATATAAACTGAGTTTCCTGTAAAAATTTCAGCCAGATTGACCAACTTTAAGGGGTGGTTTGGGCTGATCTGGCATTTTATGCATCCCTCGCCAAATACACTCCTTGAAGCTGCACTTTGGGCTACATATGTATTTCTAAAGAAACACACCACTAAAATTCATTTAACGGATGACTCCTGTGTGAATCAATATGGTTTCAACCTTGAATCTACCTTAATTGAGAATATATCAGCATTTCCTGATACAGTCATCTGAGGCTGTATTCTCGCTTTCCTGGAACCCATATGACACATATGACACCACTGGTATACCAGATGTAATCTTAAAACCTATGCAGTCAGATTTAATATGTGGCAAGTGATTTGTAGGCCAAATTTCAGACTTATAGGCCAACATTTGGTACTGGTTTTGGCTGATTTACATCTATTTTTGGCTATATTTAGAACAATATTTTGCTGAAAAAAATTCTGGTCAGACATGTAATGCTCCAAATGCGCCTAAAATATCCTCATTAATTATTAGAATATGCATGAAATTAAATTTGGGCTTCAGATTGGCAATATTATGATATACTTGACATTTCCAACCTGAGGGGTGACATGGGGCCCCCACACCCCGGAAATTGAAATTTTTAATGTGGCCCTCGAGTTGGCCAGCCTAATACAAATTCATTCTTTGATATAAACTGAGTTTCCTGTAAAAATTTCAGCCAGATTGACCAACTTTAAGGGGTGGTTTGGGCTGATCTGGCATTTTATGCATCCCTCGCCAAATACACTCCTTGAAGCTGCACTTTGGGCTACATATGTATTTCTAAAGAAACACACCACTAAAATTCATTTAACGGATGACTCCTGTGTGAATCAATATGGTTTCAACCTTGAATCTACCTTAATTGAGAATATATCAGCATTTCCTGATACAGTCATCTGAGGCTGTATTCTCGCTTTCCTGGAACCCATATGACACATATGACACCACTGGTATACCAGATGTAATCTTAAAACCTATGCAGTCAGATTTAGCATGTGGCAAGTGATTTTTAGGCCAAATTTCAGACTTATAGGCCAACATTTGGTACTGGTTTTGGCTGATTTACATCTATTTTTGGCTATATTTAGAACAATATTTTGCTGAAAAAAATTCTGGTCAGACATGTAATGCTCCAAATGCGCCTAAAATATCCTCATTAATTATTAGAATATGCATGAAATTAAATTTGGGCTTCAGATTGGCAATATTATGATATACTTGACATTTCCAACCTGAGGGGTGACATGGGGCCCCCACACCCCGGAAATTGAAATTTTTAATGTGGCCCTCGAGTTGGCCAGCCTAATACAAATTCATTCTTTGATATAAACTGAGTTTCCTGTAAAAATTTCAGCCAGATTGACCAACTTTAAGGGGTGGTTTGGGCTGATCTGGCATTTTATGCATCCCTCGCCAAATACACTCCTTGAAGCTGCACTTTGGGCTACATATGTATTTCTAAAGAAACACACCACTAAAATTCATTTAACGGATGACTCCTGTGTGAATCAATATGGTTTCAACCTTGAATCTACCTTAATTGAGAATATATCAGCATTTCCTGATACAGTCATCTGAGGCTGTATTCTCGCTTTCCTGGAACCCATATGACACATATGACACCACTGGTATACCAGATGTAATCTTAAAACCTATGCAGTCAGATTTAATATGTGGCAAGTGATTTGTAGGCCAAATTTCAGACTTATAGGCCAACATTTGGTACTGGTTTTGGCTGATTTACATCTATTTTTGGCTATATTTAGAACAATATTTTGCTGAAAAAAATTCTGGTCAGACATGTAATGCTCCAAATGCGCCTAAAATATCCTCATTAATTATTAGAATATGCATGAAATTAAATTTGGGCTTCAGATTGGCAATATTATGATATACTTGACATTTCCAACCTGAGGGGTGACATGGGGCCCCCACACCCCGGAAATTGAAATTTTTAATGTGGCCCTCGAGTTGGCCAGCCTAATACAAATTCATTCTTTGATATAAACTGAGTTTCCTGTAAAAATTTCAGCCAGATTGACCAACTTTAAGGGGTGGTTTGGGCTGATCTGGCATTTTATGCATCCCTCGCCAAATACACTCCTTGAAGCTGCACTTTGGGCTACATATGTATTTCTAAAGAAACACACCACTAAAATTCATTTAACGGATGACTCCTGTGTGAATCAATATGGTTTCAACCTTGAATCTACCTTAATTGAGAATATATCAGCATTTCCTGATACAGTCATCTGAGGCTGTATTCTCGCTTTCCTGGAACCCATATGACACATATGACACCACTGGTATACCAGATGTAATCTTAAAACCTATGCAGTCAGATTTAATATGTGGCAAGTGATTTGTAGGCCAAATTTCAGACTTATAGGCCAACATTTGGTACTGGTTTTGGCTGATTTACATCTATTTTTGGCTATATTTAGAACAATATTTTGCTGAAAAAAATTCTGGTCAGACATGTAATGCTCCAAATGCGCCTAAAATATCCTCATTAATTATTAGAATATGCATGAAATTAAATTTGGGCTTCAGATTGGCAATATTATGATATACTTGACATTTCCAACCTGAGGGGTGACATGGGGCCCCCACACCCCGGAAATTGAAATTTTTAATGTGGCCCTCGAGTTGGCCAGCCTAATACAAATTCATTCTTTGATATAAACTGAGTTTCCTGTAAAAATTTCAGCCAGATTGACCAACTTTAAGGGGTGGTTTGGGCTGATCTGGCATTTTATGCATCCCTCGCCAAATACACTCCTTGAAGCTGCACTTTGGGCTACATATGTATTTCTAAAGAAACACACCACTAAAATTCATTTAACGGATGACTCCTGTGTGAATCAATATGGTTTCAACCTTGAATCTACCTTAATTGAGAATATATCAGCATTTCCTGATACAGTCATCTGAGGCTGTATTCTCGCTTTCCTGGAACCCATATGACACATATGACACCACTGGTATACCAGATGTAATCTTAAAACCTATGCAGTCAGATTTAATATGTGGCAAGTGATTTGTAGGCCAAATTTCAGACTTATAGGCCAACATTTGGTACTGGTTTTGGCTGATTTACATCTATTTTTGGCTATATTTAGAACAATATTTTGCTGAAAAAAATTCTGGTCAGACATGTAATGCTCCAAATGCGCCTAAAATATCCTCATTAATTATTAGAATATGCATGAAATTAAATTTGGGCTTCAGATTGGCAATATTATGATATACTTGACATTTCCAACCTGAGGGGTGACATGGGGCCCCCACACCCCGGAAATTGAAATTTTTAATGTGGCCCTCGAGTTGGCCAGCCTAATACAAATTCATTCTTTGATATAAACTGAGTTTCCTGTAAAAATTTCAGCCAGATTGACCAACTTTAAGGGGTGGTTTGGGCTGATCTGGCATTTTATGCATCCCTCGCCAAATACACTCCTTGAAGCTGCACTTTGGGCTACATATGTATTTCTAAAGAAACACACCACTAAAATTCATTTAACGGATGACTCCTGTGTGAATCAATATGGTTTCAACCTTGAATCTACCTTAATTGAGAATATATCAGCATTTCCTGATACAGTCATCTGAGGCTGTATTCTCGCTTTCCTGGAACCCATATGACACATATGACACCACTGGTATACCAGATGTAATCTTAAAACCTATGCAGTCAGATTTAATATGTGGCAAGTGATTTGTAGGCCAAATTTCAGACTTATAGGCCAACATTTGGTACTGGTTTTGGCTGATTTACATCTATTTTTGGCTATATTTAGAACAATATTTTGCTGAAAAAAATTCTGGTCAGACATGTAATGCTCCAAATGCGCCTAAAATATCCTCATTAATTATTAGAATATGCATGAAATTAAATTTGGGCTTCAGATTGGCAATATTATGATATACTTGACATTTCCAACCTGAGGGGTGACATGGGGCCCCCACACCCCGGAAATTGAAATTTTTAATGTGGCCCTCGAGTTGGCCAGCCTAATACAAATTCATTCTTTGATATAAACTGAGTTTCCTGTAAAAATTTCAGCCAGATTGACCAACTTTAAGGGGTGGTTTGGGCTGATCTGGCATTTTATGCATCCCTCGCCAAATACACTCCTTGAAGCTGCACTTTGGGCTACATATGTATTTCTAAAGAAACACACCACTAAAATTCATTTAACGGATGACTCCTGTGTGAATCAATATGGTTTCAACCTTGAATCTACCTTAATTGAGAATATATCAGCATTTCCTGATACAGTCATCTGAGGCTGTATTCTCGCTTTCCTGGAACCCATATGACACATATGACACCACTGGTATACCAGATGTAATCTTAAAACCTATGCAGTCAGATTTAGCATGTGGCAAGTGATTTTTAGGCCTAATTTCAGACTTATAGGCCAACATTTGGTACTGGTTTTGGCTGATTTACATCTATTTTTGGCTATATTTAGAACAATATTTTGCTGAAAAAAATTCTGGTCAGACATGTAATGCTCCAAATGCGCCTAAAATATCCTCATTAATTATTAGAATATGCATGAAATTAAATTTGGGCTTCAGATTGGCAATATTATGATATACTTGACATTTCCAACCTGAGGGGTGACATGGGGCCCCCACACCCCGGAAATTGAAATTTTTAATGTGGCCCTCGAGTTGGCCAGCCTAATACAAATTCATTCTTTGATATAAACTGAGTTTCCTGTAAAAATTTCAGCCAGATTGACCAACTTTAAGGGGTGGTTTGGGCTGATCTGGCATTTTATGCATCCCTCGCCAAATACACTCCTTGAAGCTGCACTTTGGGCTACATATGTATTTCTAAAGAAACACACCACTAAAATTCATTTAACGGATGACTCCTGTGTGAATCAATATGGTTTCAACCTTGAATCTACCTTAATTGAGAATATATCAGCATTTCCTGATACAGTCATCTGAGGCTGTATTCTCGCTTTCCTGGAACCCATATGACACATATGACACCACTGGTATACCAGATGTAATCTTAAAACCTATGCAGTCAGATTTAATATGTGGCAAGTGATTTGTAGGCCAAATTTCAGACTTATAGGCCAACATTTGGTACTGGTTTTGGCTGATTTACATCTATTTTTGGCTATATTTAGAACAATATTTTGCTGAAAAAAATTCTGGTCAGACATGTAATGCTCCAAATGCGCCTAAAATATCCTCATTAATTATTAGAATATGCATGAAATTAAATTTGGGCTTCAGATTGGCAATATTATGATATACTTGACATTTCCAACCTGAGGGGTGACATGGGGCCCCCACACCCCGGAAATTGAAATTTTTAATGTGGCCCTCGAGTTGGCCAGCCTAATACAAATTCATTCTTTGATATAAACTGAGTTTCCTGTAAAAATTTCAGCCAGATTGACCAACTTTAAGGGGTGGTTTGGGCTGATCTGGCATTTTATGCATCCCTCGCCAAATACACTCCTTGAAGCTGCACTTTGGGCTACATATGTATTTCTAAAGAAACACACCACTAAAATTCATTTAACGGATGACTCCTGTGTGAATCAATATGGTTTCAACCTTGAATCTACCTTAATTGAGAATATATCAGCATTTCCTGATACAGTCATCTGAGGCTGTATTCTCGCTTTCCTGGAACCCATATGACACATATGACACCACTGGTATACCAGATGTAATCTTAAAACCTATGCAGTCAGATTTAGCATGTGGCAAGTGATTTTTAGGCCTAATTTCAGACTTATAGGCCAACATTTGGTACTGGTTTTGGCTGATTTACATCTATTTTTGGCTATATTTAGAACAATATTTTGCTGAAAAAAATTCTGGTCAGACATGTAATGCTCCAAATGCGCCTAAAATATCCTCATTAATTATTAGAATATGCATGAAATTAAATTTGGGCTTCAGATTGGCAATATTATGATATACTTGACATTTCCAACCTGAGGGGTGACATGGGGCCCCCACACCCCGGAAATTGAAATTTTTAATGTGGCCCTCGAGTTGGCCAGCCTAATACAAATTCATTCTTTGATATAAACTGAGTTTCCTGTAAAAATTTCAGCCAGATTGACCAACTTTAAGGGGTGGTTTGGGCTGATCTGGCATTTTATGCATCCCTCGCCAAATACACTCCTTGAAGCTGCACTTTGGGCTACATATGTATTTCTAAAGAAACACACCACTAAAATTCATTTAACGGATGACTCCTGTGTGAATCAATATGGTTTCAACCTTGAATCTACCTTAATTGAGAATATATCAGCATTTCCTGATACAGTCATCTGAGGCTGTATTCTCGCTTTCCTGGAACCCATATGACACATATGACACCACTGGTATACCAGATGTAATCTTAAAACCTATGCAGTCAGATTTAATATGTGGCAAGTGATTTGTAGGCCAAATTTCAGACTTATAGGCCAACATTTGGTACTGGTTTTGGCTGATTTACATCTATTTTTGGCTATATTTAGAACAATATTTTGCTGAGAAAAATTCTGGTCAGACATGTAATGCTCCAAATGCGCCTAAAATATCCTCATTAATTATTAGAATATGCATGAAATTAAATTTGGGCTTCAGATTGGCAATATTATGATATACTTGACATTTCCAACCTGAGGGGTGACATGGGGCCCCCACACCCCGGAAATTGAAATTTTTAATGTGGCCCTCGAGTTGGCCAGCCTAATACAAATTCATTCTTTGATATAAACTGAGTTTCCTGTAAAAATTTCAGCCAGATTGACCAACTTTAAGGGGTGGTTTGGGCTGATCTGGCATTTTATGCATCCCTCGCCAAATACACTCCTTGAAGCTGCACTTTGGGCTACATATGTATTTCTAGAAACACACCACTAAAATTCATTTAACGGATGACTCCTGTGTGAATCAATATGGTTTCAACCTTGAATCTACCTTAATTGAGAATATATCAGCATTTCCTGATACAGTCATCTGAGGCTGTATTCTCGCTTTCCTGGAACCCATATGACACATATGACACCACTGGTATACCAGATGTAATCTTAAAACCTATGCAGTCAGATTTAGCATGTGGCAAGTGATTTTTAGGCCTAATTTCAGACTTATAGGCCAACATTTGGTACTGGTTTTGGCTGATTTACATCTATTTTTGGCTATATTTAGAACAATATTTTGCTGAAAAAAATTCTGGTCAGACATGTAATGCTCCAAATGCGCCTAAAATATCCTCATTAATTATTAGAATATGCATGAAATTAAATTTGGGCTTCAGATTGGCAATATTATGATATACTTGACATTTCCAACCTGAAGGGTGACATGGGGCCCCCACACCCCGGAAATTGAAATTTTTAATGTGGCCCTCGAGTTGGCCAGCCTAATACAAATTCATTCTTTGATATAAACTGAGTTTCCTGTAAAAATTTCAGCCAGATTGACCAACTTTAAGGGGTGGTTTGTGCTGATCTGGCATTTTATGCATCCCTCGCCAAATACACTCCTTGAAGCTGCACTTTGGGCTACATATGTATTTCTAAAGAAACACACCACTAAAATTCATTTAAGGGATGACTCCTGTGTGAATCAATATGGTTTTCAACCTTGAATCTACCTTAATTGAGAATATATCAGCATTTCCTGACACAGTCATCTGAGGCTGTATTCTCGCTTTCCTGGAACCCATATGACACATATGACACCACTGGTATACCAGATGTAATCTTAAAACCTATGCAGTCAGATTTAGCATGTGGCAAGTGATTTTTAGGCCTAATTTTAGACTTATAGGCCAACATTTGGTACTGGTTTTGGCTGATTTACATCTATTTTTGGCTATATTTAGAACAATATTTTGCTGAAAAAAATTCTGGTCAGACATGTAATGCTCCAAATGCGCCTAAAATATCCTCATTAATTATTAGAATATGCATGAAATTAAATTTGGGCTTCAGATTGGCAATATTATGATATACTTGACATTTCCAACCTGAGGGGTGACATGGGGCCCCCACACCCCGGAAATTGAAATTTTTAATGTGGCCCTCGAGTTGGCCAGCCTAAAACAAATTCATTCTTTGATATAAACTGAGTTTCCTGTAAAAATTTCAGCCAGATTGACCAACTTTAAGGGGTGGCTTGGGCTGATCTGGCATTTTATGCATCCCTCGCCAAATACACTCCTTGAAGCTGCACTTTGGGCTACATATGTATTTCTAAAGAAACACACCACTAAAATTCATTTAAGGGATGACTCCTGTGTGAATCAATATGGTTTTCAACCTTGAATCTACCTTAATTGAGAATATATCAGCATTTCCTGATACAGTCATCTGAGGCTGTATTCTCGCTTTCCTGGAACCCATATGACACATATGACACCACTGGTATACCAGATGTAATCTTAAAACCTATGCAGTCAGATTTAGTATGTGGCAAGTGATTTGTAGGCCTAATTTCAGACTTATAGGCCAACATTTGGTACTGGTTTTGGCTGATTTACATCTATTTTTGGCTATATTTAGAACAATATTTTGCTGAAATAATTTCTGGTCAGACATGTAATGCTCCAAATGCGCCTAAAATATCCTCATTAATTATTAGAATATGCATGAAATTAAATTTGGGCTACAACATTGGCAATATTATGATATACTTGACATTTCCAACCTGAGGGGTGACATGGGGCCCCCACACCCCGGAAATTGAAATTTTTAATGTGGCCCTCGAGTTGGCCAGCCTAATACAAATTCATTCTTTGATATAAACTGAGTTTCCTGTAAAAATTTCAGCCAGATTGACCAACTTTAAGGGGTGGTTTGGGCTGATCTGGCATTTTATGCATCCCTCGCCAAATACACTCCTTGAAGCTGCACTTTGGGCTACATATGTATTTCTAAAGAAACACACCACTAAAATTCATTTAACGGATGACTCCTGTGTGAATCAATATGGTTTCAACCTTGAATCTACCTTAATTGAGAATATATCAGCATTTCCTGACACAGTCATCTGAGGCTGTATTCTCGCTTTCCTGGAACCCATATGACACATATGACACCACTGGTATACCAGATGTAATCTTAAAACCTATGCAGTCAGATTTAGCATGTGGCAAGTGATTTTTAGGCCTAATTTCAGACTTATAGGCCAACATTTGGTACTGGTTTTGGCTGATTTACATCTATTTTTGGCTATATTTAGAACAATATTTTGCTGAAAAAAATTCTGGTCAGACATGTAATGCTCCAAATGCGCCTAAAATATCCTCATTAATTATTAGAATATGCATGAAATTAAATTTGGGCTTCAGATTGGCAATATTATGATATACTTGACATTTCCAACCTGAGGGGTGACATGGGGCCCCCACACCCCGGAAATTGAAATTTTTAATGTGGCCCTCGAGTTGGCCAGCCTAATACAAATTCATTCTTTGATATAAACTGAGTTTCCTGTAAAAATTTCAGCCAGATTGACCAACTTTAAGGGGTGGTTTGTGCTGATCTGGCATTTTATGCATCCCTCGCCAAATACACTCCTTGAAGCTGCACTTTGGGCTACATATGTATTTCTAAAGAAACACACCACTAAAATTCATTTAAGGGATGACTCCTGTGTGAATCAATATGGTTTTCAACCTTGAATCTACCTTAATTGAGAATATATCAGCATTTCCTGACACAGTCATCTGAGGCTGTATTCTCGCTTTCCTGGAACCCATATGACACATATGACACCACTGGTATACCAGATGTAATCTTAAAACCTATGCAGTCAGATTTAGCATGTGGCAAGTGATTTTTAGGCCTAATTTTAGACTTATAGGCCAACATTTGGTACTGGTTTTGGCTGATTTACATCTATTTTTGGCTATATTTAGAACAATATTTTGCTGAAAAAAATTCTGGTCAGACATGTAATGCTCCAAATGCGCCTAAAATATCCTCATTAATTATTAGAATATGCATGAAATTAAATTTGGGCTTCAGATTGGCAATATTATGATATACTTGACATTTCCAACCTGAGGGGTGACATGGGGCCCCCACACCCCGGAAATTGAAATTTTTAATGTGGCCCTCGAGTTGGCCAGCCTAAAACAAATTCATTCTTTGATATAAACTGAGTTTCCTGTAAAAATTTCAGCCAGATTGACCAACTTTAAGGGGTGGTTTGGGCTGATCTGGCATTTTATGCATCCCTCGCCAAATACACTCCTTGAAGCTGCACTTTGGGCTACATATGTATTTCTAAAGAAACACACCACTAAAATTCATTTAAGGGATGACTCCTGTGTGAATCAATATGGTTTTCAACCTTGAATCTACCTTAATTGAGAATATATCAGCATTTCCTGATACAGTCATCTGAGGCTGTATTCTCGCTTTCCTGGAACCCATATGACACATATGACACCACTGGTATACCAGATGTAATCTTAAAACCTATGCAGTCAGATTTAGTATGTGGCAAGTGATTTGTAGGCCTAATTTCAGACTTATAGGCCAACATTTGGTACTGGTTTTGGCTGATTTACATCTATTTTTGGCTATATTTAGAACAATATTTTGCTGAAATAATTTCTGGTCAGACATGTAATGCTCCAAATGCGCCTAAAATATCCTCATTAATTATTAGAATATGCATGAAATTAAATTTGGGCTACAACATTGGCAATATTATGATATACTTGACATTTCCAACCTGAGGGGTGACATGGGGCCCCCACACCCCGGAAATTGAAATTTTTAATGTGGCCCTCGAGTTGGCCAGCCTAATACAAATTCATTCTTTGATATAAACTGAGTTTCCTGTAAAAATTTCAGCCAGATTGACCAACTTTAAGGGGTGGTTTGGGCTGATCTGGCATTTTATGCATCCCTCGCCAAATACACTCCTTGAAGCTGCACTTTGGGCTACATATGTATTTCTAAAGAAACACACCACTAAAATTCATTTAACGGATGACTCCTGTGTGAATCAATATGGTTTCAACCTTGAATCTACCTTAATTGAGAATATATCAGCATTTCCTGACACAGTCATCTGAGGCTGTATTCTCGCTTTCCTGGAACCCATATGACACATATGACACCACTGGTATACCAGATGTAATCTTAAAACCTATGCAGTCAGATTTAGCATGTGGCAAGTGATTTTTAGGCCTAATTTTAGACTTATAGGCCAACATTTGGTACTGGTTTTGGCTGATTTACATCTATTTTTGGCTATATTTAGAACAATATTTTGCTGAAAAAAATTCTGGTCAGACATGTAATGCTCCAAATGCGCCTAAAATATCCTCATTAATTATTAGAATATGCATGAAATTAAATTTGGGCTTCAGATTGGCAATATTATGATATACTTGACATTTCCAACCTGAGGGGTGACATGGGGCGCCCACACCCCGGAAATTGAAATTTTTAATGTGGCCCTCGAGTTGGCCAGCCTAATACAAATTCATTCTTTGATATAAACTGAGTTTCCTGTAAAAATTTCAGCCAGATTGACCAACTTTAAGGGGTGGTTTGGGCTGATCTGGCATTTTATGCATCCCTCGCCAAATACACTCCTTGAAGCTGCACTTTGGGCTACATATGTATTTCTAAAGAAACACACCACTAATATTCATTTAAGGGATGACTCCTGTGTGAATCAATATGGTTTTCAACCTTGAATCTACCTTAATTGAGAATATATCAGCATTTCCTGACACAGTCATCTGAGGCTGTATTCTCGCTTTCCTGGAACCCATATGACACATATGACACCACTGGTATACCAGATGTAATCTTAAAACCTATGCAGTCAGATTTAGCATGTGGCAAGTGATTTTTAGGCCTAATTTTAGACTTATAGGCCAACATTTGGTACTGGTTTTGGCTGATTTACATCTATTTTTGGCTATATTTAGAACAATATTTTGCTGAAAAAAATTCTGGTCAGACATGTAATGCTCCAAATGCGCCTAAAATATCCTCATTAATTATTAGAATATGCATGAAATTAAATTTGGGCTTCAGATTGGCAATATTATGATATACTTGACATTTCCAACCTGAGGGGTGACATGGGGCCCCCACACCCCGGAAATTGAAATTTTTAATGTGGCCCTCGAGTTGGCCAGCCTAAAACAAATTCATTCTTTGATATAAACTGAGTTTCCTGTAAAAATTTCAGCCAGATTGACCAACTTTAAGGGGTGGCTTGGGATGATCTGGCATTTTATGCATCCCTCGCCAAATACACTCCTTGAAGCTGCACTTTGGGCTACATATGTATTTCTAAAGAAACACACCACTAAAATTCATTTAAGGGATGACTCCTGTGTGAATCAATATGGTTTTCAACCTTGAATCTACCTTAATTGAGAATATATCAGCATTTCCTGATACAGTCATCTGAGGCTGTATTCTCGCTTTCCTGGAACCCATATGACACATATGACACCACTGGTATACCAGATGTAATCTTAAAACCTATGCAGTCAGATTTAGTATGTGGCAAGTGATTTGTAGGCCTAATTTCAGACTTATAGGCCAACATTTGGTACTGGTTTTGGCTGATTTACATCTATTTTTGGCTATATTTAGAACAATATTTTGCTGAAATAATTTCTGGTCAGACATGTAATGCTCCAAATGCGCCTAAAATATCCTCATTAATTATTAGAATATGCATGAAATTAAATTTGGGCTACAACATTGGCAATATTATGATATACTTGACATTTCCAACCTGAGGGGTGACATGGGGCCCCCACACCCCGGAAATTGAAATTTTTAATGTGGCCCTCGAGTTGGCCAGCCTAATACAAATTCATTCTTTGATATAAACTGAGTTTCCTGTAAAAATTTCAGCCAGATTGACCAACTTTAAGGGGTGGTTTGGGCTGATCTGGCATTTTATGCATCCCTCGCCAAATACACTCCTTGAAGCTGCACTTTGGGCTACATATGTATTTCTAAAGAAACACACCACTAAAATTCATTTAACGGATGACTCCTGTGTGAATCAATATGGTTTCAACCTTGAATCTACCTTAATTGAGAATATATCAGCATTTCCTGACACAGTCATCTGAGGCTGTATTCTCGCTTTCCTGGAACCCATATGACACATATGACACCACTGGTATACCAGATGTAATCTTAAAACCTATGCAGTCAGATTTAGCATGTGGCAAGTGATTTTTAGGCCTAATTTCAGACTTATAGGCCAACATTTGGTACTGGTTTTGGCTGATTTACATCTATTTTTGGCTATATTTAGAACAATATTTTGCTGAAAAAAATTCTGGTCAGACATGTAATGCTCCAAATGCGCCTAAAATATCCTCATTAATTATTAGAATATGCATGAAATTAAATTTGGGCTTCAGATTGGCAATATTATGATATACTTGACATTTCCAACCTGAGGGGTGACATGGGGCCCCCACACCCCGGAAATTGAAATTTTTAATGTGGCCCTCGAGTTGGCCAGCCTAATACAAATTCATTCTTTGATATAAACTGAGTTTCCTGTAAAAATTTCAGCCAGATTGACCAACTTTAAGGGGTGGTTTGTGCTGATCTGGCATTTTATGCATCCCTCGCCAAATACACTCCTTGAAGCTGCACTTTGGGCTACATATGTATTTCTAAAGAAACACACCACTAAAATTCATTTAAGGGATGACTCCTGTGTGAATCAATATGGTTTTCAACCTTGAATCTACCTTAATTGAGAATATATCAGCATTTCCTGACACAGTCATCTGAGGCTGTATTCTCGCTTTCCTGGAACCCATATGACACATATGACACCACTGGTATACCAGATGTAATCTTAAAACCTATGCAGTCAGATTTAGCATGTGGCAAGTGATTTTTAGGCCTAATTTTAGACTTATAGGCCAACATTTGGTACTGGTTTTGGCTGATTTACATCTATTTTTGGCTATATTTAGAACAATATTTTGCTGAAAAAAATTCTGGTCAGACATGTAATGCTCCAAATGCGCCTAAAATATCCTCATTAATTATTAGAATATGCATGAAATTAAATTTGGGCTTCAGATTGGCAATATTATGATATACTTGACATTTCCAACCTGAGGGGTGACATGGGGCCCCCACACCCCGGAAATTGAAATTTTTAATGTGGCCCTCGAGTTGGCCAGCCTAAAACAAATTCATTCTTTGATATAAACTGAGTTTCCTGTAAAAATTTCAGCCAGATTGACCAACTTTAAGGGGTGGTTTGGGCTGATCTGGCATTTTATGCATCCCTCGCCAAATACACTCCTTGAAGCTGCACTTTGGGCTACATATGTATTTCTAAAGAAACACACCACTAAAATTCATTTAAGGGATGACTCCTGTGTGAATCAATATGGTTTTCAACCTTGAATCTACCTTAATTGAGAATATATCAGCATTTCCTGATACAGTCATCTGAGGCTGTATTCTCGCTTTCCTGGAACCCATATGACACATATGACACCACTGGTATACCAGATGTAATCTTAAAACCTATGCAGTCAGATTTAGTATGTGGCAAGTGATTTGTAGGCCTAATTTCAGACTTATAGGCCAACATTTGGTACTGGTTTTGGCTGATTTACATCTATTTTTGGCTATATTTAGAACAATATTTTGCTGAAATAATTTCTGGTCAGACATGTAATGCTCCAAATGCGCCTAAAATATCCTCATTAATTATTAGAATATGCATGAAATTAAATTTGGGCTACAACATTGGCAATATTATGATATACTTGACATTTCCAACCTGAGGGGTGACATGGGGCCCCCACACCCCGGAAATTGAAATTTTTAATGTGGCCCTCGAGTTGGCCAGCCTAATACAAATTCATTCTTTGATATAAACTGAGTTTCCTGTAAAAATTTCAGCCAGATTGACCAACTTTAAGGGGTGGTTTGGGCTGATCTGGCATTTTATGCATCCCTCGCCAAATACACTCCTTGAAGCTGCACTTTGGGCTACATATGTATTTCTAAAGAAACACACCACTAAAATTCATTTAACGGATGACTCCTGTGTGAATCAATATGGTTTCAACCTTGAATCTACCTTAATTGAGAATATATCAGCATTTCCTGACACAGTCATCTGAGGCTGTATTCTCGCTTTCCTGGAACCCATATGACACATATGACACCACTGGTATACCAGATGTAATCTTAAAACCTATGCAGTCAGATTTAGCATGTGGCAAGTGATTTTTAGGCCTAATTTTAGACTTATAGGCCAACATTTGGTACTGGTTTTGGCTGATTTACATCTATTTTTGGCTATATTTAGAACAATATTTTGCTGAAAAAAATTCTGGTCAGACATGTAATGCTCCAAATGCGCCTAAAATATCCTCATTAATTATTAGAATATGCATGAAATTAAATTTGGGCTTCAGATTGGCAATATTATGATATACTTGACATTTCCAACCTGAGGGGTGACATGGGGCGCCCACACCCCGGAAATTGAAATTTTTAATGTGGCCCTCGAGTTGGCCAGCCTAATACAAATTCATTCTTTGATATAAACTGAGTTTCCTGTAAAAATTTCAGCCAGATTGACCAACTTTAAGGGGTGGTTTGGGCTGATCTGGCATTTTATGCATCCCTCGCCAAATACACTCCTTGAAGCTGCACTTTGGGCTACATATGTATTTCTAAAGAAACACACCACTAATATTCATTTAAGGGATGACTCCTGTGTGAATCAATATGGTTTTCAACCTTGAATCTACCTTAATTGAGAATATATCAGCATTTCCTGACACAGTCATCTGAGGCTGTATTCTCGCTTTCCTGGAACCCATATGACACATATGACACCACTGGTATACCAGATGTAATCTTAAAACCTATGCAGTCAGATTTAGCATGTGGCAAGTGATTTTTAGGCCTAATTTTAGACTTATAGGCCAACATTTGGTACTGGTTTTGGCTGATTTACATCTATTTTTGGCTATATTTAGAACAATATTTTGCTGAAAAAAATTCTGGTCAGACATGTAATGCTCCAAATGCGCCTAAAATATCCTCATTAATTATTAGAATATGCATGAAATTAAATTTGGGCTTCAGATTGGCAATATTATGATATACTTGACATTTCCAACCTGAGGGGTGACATGGGGCCCCCACACCCCGGAAATTGAAATTTTTAATGTGGCCCTCGAGTTGGCCAGCCTAAAACAAATTCATTCTTTGATATAAACTGAGTTTCCTGTAAAAATTTCAGCCAGATTGACCAACTTTAAGGGGTGGTTTGGGCTGATCTGGCATTTTATGCATCCCTCGCCAAATACACTCCTTGAAGCTGCACTTTGGGCTACATATGTATTTCTAAAGAAACACACCACTAAAATTCATTTAAGGGATGACTCCTGTGTGAATCAATATGGTTTTCAACCTTGAATCTACCTTAATTGAGAATATATCAGCATTTCCTGATACAGTCATCTGAGGCTGTATTCTCGCTTTCCTGGAACCCATATGACACATATGACACCACTGGTATACCAGATGTAATCTTAAAACCTATGCAGTCAGATTTAGTATGTGGCAAGTGATTTGTAGGCCAAATTTCAGACTTATAGGCCAACATTTGGTACTGGTTTTGGCTGATTTACATCTATTTTTGGCTATATTTAGAACAATATTTTGCTGAAAAAATTTCTGGTCAGACATGTAATGCTCCAAATGCGCCTAAAATATCCTCATTAATTATTAGAATATGCATGAAATTAAATTTGGGCTACAACATTGGCAATATTATGATATACTTGACATTTCCAACCTGAGGGGTGACATGGGGCCCCCACACCCCGGAAATTGAAATTTTTAATGTGGCCCTAGTTGGCCAGCCTAATACAAATTCATTCTTTGATATAAACTGAGTTTCCTGTAAAAATTTCAGCCAGATTGACCAACTTTAAGGGGTGGTTTGGGCTGATCTGGCATTTTATGCATCCCTCGCCAAATACACTCCTTGAAGCTGCACTTTGGGCTACATATGTATTTCTAAAGAAACACACCACTAAAATTCATTTAAGGGATGACTCCTGTGTGAATCAATATGGTTTTCAACCTTGAATCTACCTTAATTGAGAATATATCAGCATTTCCTGACACAGTCATCTGAGGCTGTATTCTCGCTTTCCTGGAACCCATATGACACATATGACACCACTGGTATACCAGATGTAATCTTAAAACCTATGCAGTCAGATTTAGTATGTGGCAAGTGATTTGTAGGCCAAATTTCAGACTTATAGGCCAACATTTGGTACTGGTTTTGGCTGATTTACATCTATTTTTGGCTATATTTAGAACAATATTTTGCTGAAAAAATTTCTGGTCAGACATGTAATGCTCCAAATGCGCCTAAAATATCCTCATTAATTATTAGAATATGCATGAAATTAAATTTGGGCTACAACATTGGCAATATTATGATATACTTGACATTTCCAACCTGAGGGGTGACATGGGGCCCCCACACCCCGGAAATTGAAATTTTTAATGTGGCCCTCGAGTTGGCCAGCCTAATACAAATTCATTCTTTGATATAAACTGAGTTTCCTGTAAAAATTTCAGCCAGATTGACCAACTTTAAGGGGTGGTTTGGGCTGATCTGGCATTTTATGCATCCCTCGCCAAATACACTCCTTGAAGCTGCACTTTGGGCTACATATGTATTTCTAAAGAAACACACCACTAAAATTCATTTAACGGATGACTCCTGTGTGAATCAATATGGTTTCAACCTTGAATCTACCTTAATTGAGAATATATCAGCATTTCCTGATACAGTCATCTGAGGCTGTATTCTCGCTTTCCTGGAACCCATATGACACATATGACACCACTGGTATACCAGATGTAATCTTAAAACCTATGCAGTCAGATTTAATATGTGGCAAGTGATTTGTAGGCCAAATTTCAGACTTATAGGCCAACATTTGGTACTGGTTTTGGCTGATTTACATCTATTTTTGGCTATATTTAGAACAATATTTTGCTGAAAAAAATTCTGGTCAGACATGTAATGCTCCAAATGCGCCTAAAATATCCTCATTAATTATTAGAATATGCATGAAATTAAATTTGGGCTTCAGATTGGCAATATTATGATATACTTGACATTTCCAACCTGAGGGGTGACATGGGGCCCCCACACCCCGGAAATTGAAATTTTTAATGTGGCCCTCGAGTTGGCCAGCCTAATACAAATTCATTCTTTGATATAAACTGAGTTTCCTGTAAAAATTTCAGCCAGATTGACCAACTTTAAGGGGTGGTTTGGGCTGATCTGGCATTTTATGCATCCCTCGCCAAATACACTCCTTGAAGCTGCACTTTGGGCTACATATGTATTTCTAAAGAAACACACCACTAAAATTCATTTAACGGATGACTCCTGTGTGAATCAATATGGTTTCAACCTTGAATCTACCTTAATTGAGAATATATCAGCATTTCCTGATACAGTCATCTGAGGCTGTATTCTCGCTTTCCTGGAACCCATATGACACATATGACACCACTGGTATACCAGATGTAATCTTAAAACCTATGCAGTCAGATTTAATATGTGGCAAGTGATTTGTAGGCCAAATTTCAGACTTATAGGCCAACATTTGGTACTGGTTTTGGCTGATTTACATCTATTTTTGGCTATATTTAGAACAATATTTTGCTGAGAAAAATTCTGGTCAGACATGTAATGCTCCAAATGCGCCTAAAATATCCTCATTAATTATTAGAATATGCATGAAATTAAATTTGGGCTTCAGATTGGCAATATTATCATATACTTGACATTTCCAACCTGAGGGGTGACATGGGGCCCCCACACCCCGGAAATTGAAATTTTTAATGTGGCCCTCGAGTTGGCCAGCCTAATACAAATTCATTCTTTGATATAAACTGAGTTTCCTGTAAAAATTTCAGCCAGATTGACCAACTTTAAGGGGTGGTTTGGGCTGATCTGGCATTTTATGCATCCCTCGCCAAATACACTCCTTGAAGCTGCACTTTGGGCTACATATGTATTTCTAGAAACACACCACTAAAATTCATTTAAGGGATGACTCCTGTGTGAATCAATATGGTTTCAACCTTGAATCTACCTTAATTGAGAATATATCAGCATTTCCTGATACAGTCATCTGAGGCTGTATTCTCGCTTTCCTGGAACCCATATGACACATATGACACCACTGGTATACCAGATGTAATCTTAAAACCTATGCAGTCAGATTTAGCATGTGGCAAGTGATGTTTAGGCCTAATTTCAGACTTATAGGCCAACATTTGGTACTGGTTTTGGCTGATTTACATCTATTTTTGGCTATATTTAGAACAATATTTTGCTGAAAAAAATTCTGGTCAGACATGTAATGCTCCAAATGCGCCTAAAATATCCTCATTAATTATTAGAATATGCATGAAATTAAATTTGGGCTTCAGATTGGCAATATTATGATATACTTGACATTTCCAACCTGAGGGGTGACATGGGGCCCCCACACCCCGGAAATTGAAATTTTTAATGTGGCCCTCGAGTTGGCCAGCCTAATACAAATTCATTCTTTGATATAAACTGAGTTTCCTGTAAAAATTTCAGCCAGATTGACCAACTTTAAGGGGTGGTTTGGGCTGATCTGGCATTTTATGCATCCCTCGCCAAATACACTCCTTGAAGCTGCACTTTGGGCTACATATGTATTTCTAAAGAAACACACCACTAAAATTCATTTAAGGGATGACTCCTGTGTGAATCAATATGGTTTTCAACCTTGAATCTACCTTAATTGAGAATATATCAGCATTTCCTGACACAGTCATCTGAGGCTGTATTCTCGCTTTCCTGGAACCCATATGACACATATGACACCACTGGTATACCAGATGTAATCTTAAAACCTATGCAGTCAGATTTAGCATGTGGCAAGTGATTTTTAGGCCTAATTTTAGACTTATAGGCCAACATTTGGTACTGGTTTTGGCTGATTTACATCTATTTTTGGCTATATTTAGAACAATATTTTGCTGAAAAAAATTCTGGTCAGACATGTAATGCTCCAAATGCGCCTAAAATATCCTCATTAATTATTAGAATATGCATGAAATTAAATTTGGGCTTCAGATTGGCAATATTATGATATACTTGACATTTCCAACCTGAGGGGTGACATGGGGCCCCCACACCCCGGAAATTGAAATTTTTAATGTGGCCCTCGAGTTGGCCAGCCTAAAACAAATTCATTCTTTGATATAAACTGAGTTTCCTGTAAAAATTTCAGCCAGATTGACCAACTTTAAGGGGTGGTTTGGGCTGATCTGGCATTTTATGCATCCCTCGCCAAATACACTCCTTGAAGCTGCACTTTGGGCTACATATGTATTTCTAAAGAAACACACCACTAAAATTCATTTAAGGGATGACTCCTGTGTGAATCAATATGGTTTTCAACCTTGAATCTACCTTAATTGAGAATATATCAGCATTTCCTGATACAGTCATCTGAGGCTGTATTCTCGCTTTCCTGGAACCCATATGACACATATGACACCACTGGTATACCAGATGTAATCTTAAAACCTATGCAGTCAGATTTAGTATGTGGCAAGTGATTTGTAGGCCAAATTTCAGACTTATAGGCCAACATTTGGTACTGGTTTTGGCTGATTTACATCTATTTTTGGCTATATTTAGAACAATATTTTGCTGAAATAATTTCTGGTCAGACATGTAATGCTCCAAATGCGCCTAAAATATCCTCATTAATTATTAGAATATGCATGAAATTAAATTTGGGCTACAACATTGGCAATATTATGATATACTTGACATTTCCAACCTGAGGGGTGACATGGAGCCCCCACACCCCGGAAATTGAAATTTTTAATGTGGCCCTCGAGTTGGCCAGCCTAATACAAATTCATTCTTTGATATAAACTGAGTTTCCTGTAAAAATTTCAGCCAGATTGACCAACTTTAAGGGGTGGTTTGGGCTGATCTGGCATTTTATGCATCCCTCGCCAAATACACTCCTTGAAGCTGCACTTTGGGCTACATATGTATTTCTAAAGAAACACACCACTAAAATTCATTTAACGGATGACTCCTGTGTGAATCAATATGGTTTCAACCTTGAATCTACCTTAATTGAGAATATATCAGCATTTCCTGATACAGTCATCTGAGGCTGTATTCTCGCTTTCCTGGAACCCATATGACACATATGACACCACTGGTATACCAGATGTAATCTTAAAACCTATGCAGTCAGATTTAGCATGTGGCAAGTGATGTTTAGGCCTAATTTCAGACTTATAGGCCAACATTTGGTACTGGTTTTGGCTGATTTACATCTATTTTTGGCTATATTTAGAACAATATTTTGCTGAAAAAAATTCTGGTCAGACATGTAATGCTCCAAATGCGCCTAAAATATCCTCATTAATTATTAGAATATGCATGAAATTAAATTTGGGCTTCAGATTGGCAATATTATGATATACTTGACATTTCCAACCTGAGGGGTGACATGGGGCCCCCACACCCCGGAAATTGAAATTTTTAATGTGGCCCTCGAGTTGGCCAGCCTAATACAAATTCATTCTTTGATATAAACTGAGTTTCCTGTAAAAATTTCAGCCAGATTGACCAACTTTAAGGGGTGGTTTGGGCTGATCTGGCATTTTATGCATCCCTCGCCAAATACACTCCTTGAAGCTGCACTTTGGGCTACATATGTATTTCTAAAGAAACACACCACTAAAATTCATTTAAGGGATGACTCCTGTGTGAATCAATATGGTTTTCAACCTTGAATCTACCTTAATTGAGAATATATCAGCATTTCCTGACACAGTCATCTGAGGCTGTATTCTCGCTTTCCTGGAACCCATATGACACATATGACACCACTGGTATACCAGATGTAATCTTAAAACCTATGCAGTCAGATTTAGCATGTGGCAAGTGATTTTTAGGCCTAATTTTAGACTTATAGGCCAACATTTGGTACTGGTTTTGGCTGATTTACATCTATTTTTGGCTATATTTAGAACAATATTTTGCTGAAAAAAATTCTGGTCAGACATGTAATGCTCCAAATGCGCCTAAAATATCCTCATTAATTATTAGAATATGCATGAAATTAAATTTGGGCTTCAGATTGGCAATATTATGATATACTTGACATTTCCAACCTGAGGGGTGACATGGGGCCCCCACACCCCGGAAATTGAAATTTTTAATGTGGCCCTCGAGTTGGCCAGCCTAAAACAAATTCATTCTTTGATATAAACTGAGTTTCCTGTAAAAATTTCAGCCAGATTGACCAACTTTAAGGGGTGGTTTGGGCTGATCTGGCATTTTATGCATCCCTCGCCAAATACACTCCTTGAAGCTGCACTTTGGGCTACATATGTATTTCTAAAGAAACACACCACTAAAATTCATTTAAGGGATGACTCCTGTGTGAATCAATATGGTTTTCAACCTTGAATCTACCTTAATTGAGAATATATCAGCATTTCCTGATACAGTCATCTGAGGCTGTATTCTCGCTTTCCTGGAACCCATATGACACATATGACACCACTGGTATACCAGATGTAATCTTAAAACCTATGCAGTCAGATTTAGTATGTGGCAAGTGATTTGTAGGCCAAATTTCAGACTTATAGGCCAACATTTGGTACTGGTTTTGGCTGATTTACATCTATTTTTGGCTATATTTAGAACAATATTTTGCTGAAATAATTTCTGGTCAGACATGTAATGCTCCAAATGCGCCTAAAATATCCTCATTAATTATTAGAATATGCATGAAATTAAATTTGGGCTACAACATTGGCAATATTATGATATACTTGACATTTCCAACCTGAGGGGTGACATGGAGCCCCCACACCCCGGAAATTGAAATTTTTAATGTGGCCCTCGAGTTGGCCAGCCTAATACAAATTCATTCTTTGATATAAACTGAGTTTCCTGTAAAAATTTCAGCCAGATTGACCAACTTTAAGGGGTGGTTTGGGCTGATCTGGCATTTTATGCATCCCTCGCCAAATACACTCCTTGAAGCTGCACTTTGGGCTACATATGTATTTCTAAAGAAACACACCACTAAAATTCATTTAACGGATGACTCCTGTGTGAATCAATATGGTTTCAACCTTGAATCTACCTTAATTGAGAATATATCAGCATTTCCTGACACAGTCATCTGAGGCTGTATTCTCGCTTTCCTGGAACCCATATGACACATATGACACCACTGGTATACCAGATGTAATCTTAAAACCTATGCAGTCAGATTTAGCATGTGGCAAGTGATTTTTAGGCCTAATTTTAGACTTATAGGCCAACATTTGGTACTGGTTTTGGCTGATTTACATCTATTTTTGGCTATATTTAGAACAATATTTTGCTGAAAAAAATTCTGGTCAGACATGTAATGCTCCAAATGCGCCTAAAATATCCTCATTAATTATTAGAATATGCATGAAATTAAATTTGGGCTTCAGATTGGCAATATTATGATATACTTGACATTTCCAACCTGAGGGGTGACATGGGGCCCCCACACCCCGGAAATTGAAATTTTTAATGTGGCCCTCGAGTTGGCCAGCCTAAAACAAATTCATTCTTTGATATAAACTGAGTTTCCTGTAAAAATTTCAGCCAGATTGACCAACTTTAAGGGGTGGTTTGGGCTGATCTGGCATTTTATGCATCCCTCGCCAAATACACTCCTTGAAGCTGCACTTTGGGCTACATATGTATTTCTAAAGAAACACACCACTAAAATTCATTTAACGGATGACTCCTGTGTGAATCAATATGGTTTCAACCTTGAATCTACCTTAATTGAGAATATATCAGCATTTCCTGACACAGTCATCTGAGGCTGTATTCTCGCTTTCCTGGAACCCATATGACACATATGACACCACTGGTATACCAGATGTAATCTTAAAACCTATGCAGTCAGATTTAGCATGTGGCAAGTGATTTTTAGGCCTAATTTTAGACTTATAGGCCAACATTTGGTACTGGTTTTGGCTGATTTACATCTATTTTTGGCTATATTTAGAACAATATTTTGCTGAAAAAAATTCTGGTCAGACATGTAATGCTCCAAATGCGCCTAAAATATCCTCATTAATTATTAGAATATGCATGAAATTAAATTTGGGCTTCAGATTGGCAATATTATGATATACTTGACATTTCCAACCTGAGGGGTGACATGGGGCCCCCACACCCCGGAAATTGAAATTTTTAATGTGGCCCTCGAGTTGGCCAGCCTAAAACAAATTCATTCTTTGATATAAACTGAGTTTCCTGTAAAAATTTCAGCCAGATTGACCAACTTTAAGGGGTGGTTTGGGCTGATCTGGCATTTTATGCATCCCTCGCCAAATACACTCCTTGAAGCTGCACTTTGGGCTACATATGTATTTCTAAAGAAACACACCACTAAAATTCATTTAAGGGATGACTCCTGTGTGAATCAATATGGTTTTCAACCTTGAATCTACCTTAATTGAGAATATATCAGCATTTCCTGATACAGTCATCTGAGGCTGTATTCTCGCTTTCCTGGAACCCATATGACACATATGACACCACTGGTATACCAGATGTAATCTTAAAACCTATGCAGTCAGATTTAGTATGTGGCAAGTGATTTGTAGGCCAAATTTCAGACTTATAGGCCAACATTTGGTACTGGTTTTGGCTGATTTACATCTATTTTTGGCTATATTTAGAACAATATTTTGCTGAAAAAATTTCTGGTCAGACATGTAATGCTCCAAATGCGCCTAAAATATCCTCATTAATTATTAGAATATGCATGAAATTAAATTTGGGCTACAACATTGGCAATATTATGATATACTTGACATTTCCAACCTGAGGGGTGACATGGGGCCCCCACACCCCGGAAATTGAAATTTTTAATGTGGCCCTCGAGTTGGCCAGCCTAATACAAATTCATTCTTTGATATAAACTGAGTTTCCTGTAAAAATTTCAGCCAGATTGACCAACTTTAAGGGGTGGTTTTGGCTGATCTGGCATTTTATGCATCCCTCGCCAAATACACTCCTTGAAGCTGCACTTTGGGCTACATATGTATTTCTAAAGAAACACACCACTAAAATTCATTTAAGGGATGACTCCTGTGTGAATCAATATGGTTTTCAACCTTGAATCTACCTTAATTGAGAATATATCAGCATTTCCTGACACAGTCATCTGAGGCTGTATTCTCGCTTTCCTGGAACCCATATGACACATATGACACCACTGGTATACCAGATGTAATCTTAAAACCTATGCAGTCAGATTTAGCATGTGGCAAGTGATTTCTAGGCCTAATTTTAGACTTATAGGCCAACATTTGGTACTGGTTTTGGCTGATTTACATCTATTTTTGGCTATATTTAGAACAATATTTTGCTGAAAAAAATTCTGGTCAGACATGTAATGCTCCAAATGCGCCTAAAATATCCTCATTAATTATTAGAATATGCATGAAATTAAATTTGGGCTTCAGATTGGCAATATTATGATATACTTGACATTTCCAACCTGAGGGGTGACATGGGGCCCCCACACCCCGGAAATTGAAATTTTTAATGTGGCCCTCGAGTTGGCCAGCCTAAAACAAATTCATTCTTTGATATAAACTGAGTTTCCTGTAAAAATTTCAGCCAGATTGACCAACTTTAAGGGGTGGTTTGGGCTGATCTGGCATTTTATGCATCCCTCGCCAAATACACTCCTTGAAGCTGCACTTTGGGCTACATATGTATTTCTAAAGAAACACACCACTAAAATTCATTTAAGGGATGACTCCTGTGTGAATCAATATGGTTTTCAACCTTGAATCTACCTTAATTGAGAATATATCAGCATTTCCTGATACAGTCATCTGAGGCTGTATTCTCGCTTTCCTGGAACCCATATGACACATATGACACCACTGGTATACCAGATGTAATCTTAAAACCTATGCAGTCAGATTTAGTATGTGGCAAGTGATTTGTAGGCCAAATTTCAGACTTATAGGCCAACATTTGGTACTGGTTTTGGTTGATTTACATCTATTTTTGGCTATATTAAAAACAATATTTTGCTGAAAAAATTTCTGGTCAGACATGTAATGCTCCAAATGCACCTAAAATATCCTCATTAATTATTAGAATATGCATGAAATTAAATTTGGGCTACAACATTGGCAATATTATGATATACTTGACATTTCCAACCTGAGGGGTGACATGGGGCCCCCACACCCCGGAAATTGAAATTTTTAATGTGGCCCTCGAGTTGGCCAGCCTAATACAAATTCATTCTTTGATATAAACCGAGTTTCCTGTAAAAATTTCAGCCAGATTGACCAACTTTAAGGGGTGGTTTGGGCTGATCTGGCATTTTATGCATCCCTCGCCAAATACACTCCTTGAAGCTGCACTTTGGGCTACATATGTATTTCTAAAGAAACACACCACTAAAATTCATTTAACGGATGACTCCTGTGTGAATCAATATGGTTTCAACCTTGAATCTACCTTAATTGAGAATATATCAGCATTTCCTGATACAGTCATCTGAGGCTGTATTCTCGCTTTCCTGGAACCCATATGACACATATGACACCACTGGTATACCAGATGTAATCTTAAAACCTATGCAGTCAGATTTAGCATGTCGCAAGTGATTTTTAGGCCTAATTTCACACTTATAGGCCAACATTTGGTACTGGTTTTGGCTGATTTACATCTATTTTTGGCTATATTTAGAACAATATTTTGCTGAAAAAAATTCTGGTCAGACATGTAATGCTCCAAATGCGCCTAAAATATCCTCATTAATTATTAGAATATGCATGAAATTAAATTTGGGCTTCAGATTGGCAATATTATGATATACTTGACATTTCCAACCTGAGGGGTGACATGGGGCCCCCACACCCCGGAAATTGAAATTTTTAATGTGGCCCTCGAGTTGGCCAGCCTAAAACAAATTCATTCTTTGATATAAACTGAGTTTCCTGTAAAAATTTCAGCCAGATTGACCAACTTTAAGGGGTGGTTTGGGCTGATCTGGCATTTTATGCATCCCTCGCCAAATACACTCCTTGAAGCTGCACTTTGGGCTACATATGTATTTCTAAAGAAACACACCACTAAAATTCATTTAAGGGATGACTCCTGTGTGAATCAATATGGTTTTCAACCTTGAATCTACCTTAATTGAGAATATATCAGCATTTCCTGATACAGTCATCTGAGGCTGTATTCTCGCTTTCCTGGAACCCATATGACACATATGACACCACTGGTATACCAGATGTAATCTTAAAACCTATGCAGTCAGATTTAGTATGTGGCAAGTGATTTGTAGGCCAAATTTCAGACTTATAGGCCAACATTTGGTACTGGTTTTGGCTGATTTACATCTATTTTTGGCTATATTTAGAACAATATTTTGCTGAAAAAATTTCTGGTCAGACATGTAATGCTCCAAATGCGCCTAAAATATCCTCATTAATTATTAGAATATGCATGAAATTAAATTTGGGCTACAACATTGGCAATATTATGATATACTTGACATTTCCAACCTGAGGGGTGACATGGGGCCCCCACACCCCGGAAATTGAAATTTTTAATGTGGCCCTCGAGTTGGCCAGCCTAATACAAATTCATTCTTTGATATAAACTGAGTTTCCTGTAAAAATTTCAGCCAGATTGACCAACTTTAAGGGGTGGTTTTGGCTGATCTGGCATTTTATGCATCCCTCGCCAAATACACTCCTTGAAGCTGCACTTTGGGCTACATATGTATTTCTAAAGAAACACACCACTAAAATTCATTTAAGGGATGACTCCTGTGTGAATCAATATGGTTTTCAACCTTGAATCTACCTTAATTGAGAATATATCAGCATTTCCTGACACAGTCATCTGAGGCTGTATTCTCGCTTTCCTGGAACCCATATGACACATATGACACCACTGGTATACCAGATGTAATCTTAAAACCTATGCAGTCAGATTTAGCATGTGGCAAGTGATTTCTAGGCCTAATTTTAGACTTATAGGCCAACATTTGGTACTGGTTTTGGCTGATTTACATCTATTTTTGGCTATATTTAGAACAATATTTTGCTGAAAAAAATTCTGGTCAGACATGTAATGCTCCAAATGCGCCTAAAATATCCTCATTAATTATTAGAATATGCATGAAATTAAATTTGGGCTTCAGATTGGCAATATTATGATATACTTGACATTTCCAACCTGAGGGGTGACATGGGGCCCCCACACCCCGGAAATTGAAATTTTTAATGTGGCCCTCGAGTTGGCCAGCCTAAAACAAATTCATTCTTTGATATAAACTGAGTTTCCTGTAAAAATTTCAGCCAGATTGACCAACTTTAAGGGGTGGTTTGGGCTGATCTGGCATTTTATGCATCCCTCGCCAAATACACTCCTTGAAGCTGCACTTTGGGCTACATATGTATTTCTAAAGAAACACACCACTAAAATTCATTTAAGGGATGACTCCTGTGTGAATCAATATGGTTTTCAACCTTGAATCTACCTTAATTGAGAATATATCAGCATTTCCTGATACAGTCATCTGAGGCTGTATTCTCGCTTTCCTGGAACCCATATGACACATATGACACCACTGGTATACCAGATGTAATCTTAAAACCTATGCAGTCAGATTTAGTATGTGGCAAGTGATTTGTAGGCCAAATTTCAGACTTATAGGCCAACATTTGGTACTGGTTTTGGTTGATTTACATCTATTTTTGGCTATATTAAAAACAATATTTTGCTGAAAAAATTTCTGGTCAGACATGTAATGCTCCAAATGCACCTAAAATATCCTCATTAATTATTAGAATATGCATGAAATTAAATTTGGGCTACAACATTGGCAATATTATGATATACTTGACATTTCCAACCTGAGGGGTGACATGGGGCCCCCACACCCCGGAAATTGAAATTTTTAATGTGGCCCTCGAGTTGGCCAGCCTAATACAAATTCATTCTTTGATATAAACCGAGTTTCCTGTAAAAATTTCAGCCAGATTGACCAACTTTAAGGGGTGGTTTGGGCTGATCTGGCATTTTATGCATCCCTCGCCAAATACACTCCTTGAAGCTGCACTTTGGGCTACATATGTATTTCTAAAGAAACACACCACTAAAATTCATTTAACGGATGACTCCTGTGTGAATCAATATGGTTTCAACCTTGAATCTACCTTAATTGAGAATATATCAGCATTTCCTGATACAGTCATCTGAGGCTGTATTCTCGCTTTCCTGGAACCCATATGACACATATGACACCACTGGTATACCAGATGTAATCTTAAAACCTATGCAGTCAGATTTAGCATGTCGCAAGTGATTTTTAGGCCTAATTTCACACTTATAGGCCAACATTTGGTACTGGTTTTGGCTGATTTACATCTATTTTTGGCTATATTTAGAACAATATTTTGCTGAAAAAAATTCTGGTCAGACATGTAATGCTCCAAATGCGCCTAAAATATCCTCATTAATTATTAGAATATGCATGAAATTAAATTTGGGCTTCAGATTGGCAATATTATGATATACTTGACATTTCCAACCTGAGGGGTGACATGGGGCCCCCACACCCCGGAAATTGAAATTTTTAATGTGGCCCTCGAGTTGGCCAGCCTAATACAAATTCATTCTTTGATATAAACTGAGTTTCCTGTAAAAATTTCAGCCAGATTGACCAACTTTAAGGGGTGGTTTGGGCTGATCTGGCATTTTATGCATCCCTCGCCAAATACACTCCTTGAAGCTGCACTTTGGGCTACATATGTATTTCTAAAGAAACACACCACTAAAATTCATTTAACGGATGACTCCTGTGTGAATCAATATGGTTTCAACCTTGAATCTACCTTAATTGAGAATATATCAGCATTTCCTGATACAGTCATCTGAGGCTGTATTCTCGCTTTCCTGGAACCCATATGACACATATGACACCACTGGTATACCAGATGTAATCTTAAAACCTATGCAGTCAGATTTAGCATGTGGCAAGTGATTTTTAGGCCTAATTTCAGACTTATAGGCCAACATTTGGTACTGGTTTTGGCTGATTTACATCTATTTTTGGCTATATTTAGAACAATATTTTGCTGAAAAAAATTCTGGTCAGACATGTAATGCTCCAAATGCGCCTAAAATATCCTCATTAATTATTAGAATATGCATGAAATTAAATTTGGGCTTCAGATTGGCAATATTATGATATACTTGACATTTCCAACCTGAGGGGTGACATGGGGCCCCCACACCCCGGAAATTGAAATTTTTAATGTGGCCCTCGAGTTGGCCAGCCTAAAACAAATTCATTCTTTGATATAAACTGAGTTTCCTGTAAAAATTTCAGCCAGATTGACCAACTTTAAGGGGTGGTTTGGGCTGATCTGGCATTTTATGCATCCCTCGCCAAATACACTCCTTGAAGCTGCACTTTGGGCTACATATGTATTTCTAAAGAAACACACCACTAAAATTCATTTAAGGGATGACTCCTGTGTGAATCAATATGGTTTTCAACCTTGAATCTACCTTAATTGAGAATATATCAGCATTTCCTGATACAGTCATCTGAGGCTGTATTCTCGCTTTCCTGGAACCCATATGACACATATGACACCACTGGTATACCAGATGTAATCTTAAAACCTATGCAGTCAGATTTAGTATGTGGCAAGTGATTTGTAGGCCAAATTTCAGACTTATAGGCCAACATTTGGTACTGGTTTTGGCTGATTTACATCTATTTTTGGCTATATTTAGAACAATATTTTGCTGAAAAAATTTCTGGTCAGACATGTAATGCTCCAAATGCGCCTAAAATATCCTCATTAATTATTAGAATATGCATGAAATTAAATTTGGGCTACAAGATTGGCAATATTATGATATACTTGACATTTCCAACCTGAGGGGTGACATGGGGCCCCCACACCCCGGAAATTGAAATTTTTAATGTGGCCCTCGAGTTGGCCAGCCTAATACAAATTCATTCTTTGATATAAACTGAGTTTCCTGTAAAAATTTCAGCCAGATTGACCAACTTTAAGGGGTGGTTTGGGCTGATCTGGCATTTTATGCATCCCTCGCCAAATACACTCCTTGAAGCTGCACTTTGGGCTACATATGTATTTCTAAAGAAACACACCACTAAAATTCATTTAACGGATGACTCCTGTGTGAATCAATATGGTTTCAACCTTGAGTCTACCTTAATTGAGAATATATCAGCATTTCCTGATACAGTCATCTGAGGCTGTATTCTCGCTTTCCTGGAACCCATATGACACATATGACACCACTGGTATACCAGATGTAATCTTAAAACCTATGCAGTCAGATTTAGCATGTGGCAAGTGATTTTTAGGCCTAATTTCAGACTTATAGGCCAACATTTGGTACTGGTTTTGGCTGATTTACATCTATTTTTGGCTATATTTAGAACAATATTTTGCTGAAAAAAATTCTGGTCAGACATGTAATGCTCCAAATGCGCCTAAAATATCCTCATTAATTATTAGAATATGCATGAAATTAAATTTGGGCTTCAGATTGGCAATATTATGATATACTTGACATTTCCAACCTGAGGGGTGACATGGGGCCCCCACACCCCGGAAATTGAAATTTTTAATGTGGCCCTCGAGTTGGCCAGCCTAATACAAATTCATTCTTTGATATAAACTGAGTTTCCTGTAAAAATTTCAGCCAGATTGACCAACTTTAAGGGGTGGTTTGGGCTGATCTGGCATTTTATGCATCCCTCGCCAAATACACTCCTTGAAGCTGCACTTTGGGCTACATATGTATTTCTAAAGAAACACACCACTAAAATTCATTTAACAGATGACTCCTGTGTGAATCAATATGGTTTCAACCTTGAATCTACCTTAATTGAGAATATATCAGCATTTCCTGATACAGTCATCTGAGGCTGTATTCTCGCTTTCCTGGAACCCATATGACACATATGACACCACTGGTATACCAGATGTAATCTTAAAACCTATGCAGTCAGATTTAGCATGTGGCAAGTGATTTTTAGGCCTAATTTCAGACTTATAGGCCAACATTTGGTACTGGTTTTGGCTGATTTACATCTATTTTTGGCTATATTTAGAGCAATATTTTGCTGAAAAAAATTCTGGTCAGACATGTAATGCTCCAAATGCGCCTAAAATATCCTCATTAATTATTAGAATATGCATGAAATTAAATTTGGGCTTCAGATTGGCAATATTATGATATACTTGACATTTCCAACCTGAGGGGTGACATGGGGCCCCCACACCCCGGAAATTGAAATTTTTAATGTGGCCCTCGAGTTGGCCAGCCTAATACAAATTCATTCTTTGATATAAACTGAGTTTCCTGTAAAAATTTCAGCCAGATTGACCAACTTTAAGGGGTGGTTTGGGCTGATCTGGCATTTTATGCATCCCTCGCCAAATACACTCCTTGAAGCTGCACTTTGGGCTACATATGTATTTCTAAAGAAACACACCACTAAAATTCATTTAAGGGATGACTCCTGTGTGAATCAATATGGTTTTCAACCTTGAATCTACCTTAATTGAGAATATATCAGCATTTCCTGATACAGTCATCTGAGGCTGTATTCTCGCTTTCCTGGAACCCATATGACACATATGACACCACTGGTATACCAGATGTAATCTTAAAACCTATGCAGTCAGATTTAGTATGTGGCAAGTGATTTGTAGGCCAAATTTTAGACTTATAGGCCAACATTTGGTACTGGTTTTGGCTGATTTACATCTATTTTTGGCTATATTTAGAACAATATTTTGCTGAAAAAAATTCTGGTCAGACATGTAATGCTCCAAATGCGCCTAAAATATCCTCATTAATTATTAGAATATGCATGAAATTAAATTTGGGCTTCAGATTGGCAATATTATGATATACTTGACATTTCCAACCTGAGGGGTGACATGGGGCCCCCACACCCCGGAAATTGAAATTTTTAATGTGGCCCTCGAGTTGGCCAGCCTAATACAAATTCATTCTTTGATATAAACTGAGTTTCCTGTAAAAATTTCAGCCAGATTGACCAACTTTAAGGGGTGGTTTGGGCTGATCTGGCATTTTATGCATCCCTCGCCAAATACACTCCTTGAAGCTGCACTTTGGGCTACATATGTATTTCTAAAGAAACACACCACTAAAATTCATTTAACAGATGACTCCTGTGTGAATCAATATGGTTTCAACCTTGAATCTACCTTAATTGAGAATATATCAGCATTTCCTGATACAGTCATCTGAGGCTGTATTCTCGCTTTCCTGGAACCCATATGACACATATGACACCACTGGTATACCAGATGTAATCTTAAAACCTATGCAGTCAGATTTAGCATGTGGCAAGTGATTTTTAGGCCTAATTTCAGACTTATAGGCCAACATTTGGTACTGGTTTTGGCTGATTTACATCTATTTTTGGCTATATTTAGAGCAATATTTTGCTGAAAAAAATTCTGGTCAGACATGTAATGCTCCAAATGCGCCTAAAATATCCTCATTAATTATTAGAATATGCATGAAATTAAATTTGGGCTTCAGATTGGCAATATTATGATATACTTGACATTTCCAACCTGAGGGGTGACATGGGGCCCCCACACCCCGGAAATTGAAATTTTTAATGTGGCCCTCGAGTTGGCCAGCCTAATACAAATTCATTCTTTGATATAAACTGAGTTTCCTGTAAAAATTTCAGCCAGATTGACCAACTTTAAGGGGTGGTTTGGGCTGATCTGGCATTTTATGCATCCCTCGCCAAATACACTCCTTGAAGCTGCACTTTGGGCTACATATGTATTTCTAAAGAAACACACCACTAAAATTCATTTAAGGGATGACTCCTGTGTGAATCAATATGGTTTTCAACCTTGAATCTACCTTAATTGAGAATATATCAGCATTTCCTGATACAGTCATCTGAGGCTGTATTCTCGCTTTCCTGGAACCCATATGACACATATGACACCACTGGTATACCAGATGTAATCTTAAAACCTATGCAGTCAGATTTAGTATGTGGCAAGTGATTTGTAGGCCAAATTTCAGACTTATAGGCCAACATTTGGTACTGGTTTTGGCTGATTTACATCTATTTTTCGCTATATTTAGAACAATATTTTGCTGAAAAAATTTCTGGTCAGACATGTAATGCTCCAAATGCGCCTAAAATATCCTCATTAATTATTAGAATATGCATGAAATTAAATTTGGGCTACAACATTGGCAATATTATGATATACTTGACATTTCCAACCTGAGGGGTGACATGGGGCCCCCACACCCCGAAAATTGAAATTTTTAATGTGGCCCTCGAGTTGGCCAGCCTAATACAAATTCATTCTTTGATATAAACTGAGTTTCCTGTAAAAATTTCAGCCAGATTGACCAACTTTAAGGGGTGGTTTGGGCTGATCTGGCATTTTATGCATCCCTCGCCAAATACACTCCTTGAAGCTGCACTTTGGGCTACATATGTATTTCTAAAGAAACACACCACTAAAATTCATTTAACGGATGACTCCTGTGTGAATCAATATGGTTTCAACCTTGAATCTACCTTAATTGAGAATATATCAGCATTTCCTGATACAGTCATCTGAGGCTGTATTCTCGCTTTCCTGGAACCCATATGACACATATGACACCACTGGTATACCAGATGTAATCTTAAAACCTATGCAGTCAGATTTAGCATGTGGCAAGTGATTTTTAGGCCTAATTTCAGACTTATAGGCCAACATTTGGTACTGGTTTTGGCTGATTTACATCTATTTTTGGCTATATTTAGAACAATATTTTGCTGAAAAAAATTCTGGTCAGACATGTAATGCTCCAAATGCGCCTAAAATATCCTCATTAATTATTAGAATATGCATGAAATTAAATTTGGGCTTCAGATTGGCAATATTATGATATACTTGACATTTCCAACCTGAGGGGTGACATGGGGCCCCCACACCCCGGAAATTGAAATTTTTAATGTGGCCCTCGAGTTGGCCAGCCTAATACAAATTCATTCTTTGATATAAACTGAGTTTCCTGTAAAAATTTCAGCCAGATTGACCAACTTTAAGGGGTGGTTTGGGCTGATCTGGCATTTTATGCATCCCTCGCCAAATACACTCCTTGAAGCTGCACTTTGGGCTACATATGTATTTCTAAAGAAACACACCACTAAAATTCATTTAAGGGATGACTCCTGTGTGAATCAATATGGTTTTCAACCTTGAATCTACCTTAATTGAGAATATATCAGCATTTCCTGATACAGTCATCTGAGGCTGTATTCTCGCTTTCCTGGAACCCATATGACACATATGACACCACTGGTATACCAGATGTAATCTTAAAACCTATGCAGTCAGATTTAGTATGTGGCAAGTGATTTGTAGGCCAAATTTCAGACTTATAGGCCAACATTTGGTACTGGTTTTGGCTGATTTACATCTATTTTTCGCTATATTTAGAACAATATTTTGCTGAAAAAATTTCTGGTCAGACATGTAATGCTCCAAATGCGCCTAAAATATCCTCATTAATTATTAGAATATGCATGAAATTAAATTTGGGCTACAACATTGGCAATATTATGATATACTTGACATTTCCAACCTGAGGGGTGACATGGGGCCCCCACACCCCGAAAATTGAAATTTTTAATGTGGCCCTCGAGTTGGCCAGCCTAATACAAATTCATTCTTTGATATAAACTGAGTTTCCTGTAAAAATTTCAGCCAGATTGACCAACTTTAAGGGGTGGTTTGGGCTGATCTGGCATTTTATGCATCCCTCGCCAAATACACTCCTTGAAGCTGCACTTTGGGCTACATATGTATTTCTAAAGAAACACACCACTAAAATTCATTTAACGGATGACTCCTGTGTGAATCAATATGGTTTCAACCTTGAATCTACCTTAATTGAGAATATATCAGCATTTCCTGATACAGTCATCTGAGGCTGTATTCTCGCTTTCCTGGAACCCATATGACACATATGACACCACTGGTATACCAGATGTAATCTTAAAACCTATGCAGTCAGATTTAGCATGTGGCAAGTGATTTTTAGGCCTAATTTCAGACTTATAGGCCAACATTTGGTACTGGTTTTGGCTGATTTACATCTATTTTTGGCTATATTTAGAACAATATTTTGCTGAAAAAAATTCTGGTCAGACATGTAATGCTCCAAATGCGCCTAAAATATCCTCATTAATTATTAGAATATGCATGAAATTAAATTTGGGCTTCAGATTGGCAATATTATGATATACTTGACATTTCCAACCTGAGGGGTGACATGGGGCCCCCACACCCCGGAAATTGAAATTTTTAATGTGGCCCTCGAGTTGGCCAGCCTAATACAAATTCATTCTTTGATATAAACTGAGTTTCCTGTAAAAATTTCAGCCAGATTGACCAACTTTAAGGGGTGGTTTGGGCTGATCTGGCATTTTATGCATCCCTCGCCAAATACACTCCTTGAAGCTGCACTTTGGGCTACATATGTATTTCTAAAGAAACACACCACTAAAATTCATTTAAGGGATGACTCCTGTGTGAATCAATATGGTTTTCAACCTTGAATCTACCTTAATTGAGAATATATCAGCATTTCCTGATACAGTCATCTGAGGCTGTATTCTCGCTTTCCTGGAACCCATATGACACATATGACACCACTGGTATACCAGATGTAATCTTAAAACCTATGCAGTCAGATTTAGTATGTGGCAAGTGATTTGTAGGCCAAATTTCAGACTTATAGGCCAACATTTGGTACTGGTTTTGGCTGATTTACATCTAATTTTCGCTATATTTAGAACAATATTTTGCTGAAAAAATTTCTGGTCAGACATGTAATGCTCCAAATGCGCCTAAAATATCCTCATTAATTATTAGAATATGCATGAAATTAAATTTGGGCTACAACATTGGCAATATTATGATATACTTGACATTTCCAACCTGAGGGGTGACATGGGGCCCCCACACCCCGAAAATTGAAATTTTTAATGTGGCCCTCGAGTTGGCCAGCCTAATACAAATTCATTCTTTAATATAAACTGAGTTTCCTGTAAAAATTTCAGCCAGATTGACCAACTTTAAGGGGTGGTTTGGGCTGATCTGGCATTTTATGCATCCCTCGCCAAATACACTCCTTGAAGCTGCACTTTGGGCTACATATGTATTTCTAAAGAAACACACCACTAAAATTCATTTAACGGATGACTCCTGTGTGAATCAATATGGTTTCAACCTTGAATCTACCTTAATTGAGAATATATCAGCATTTCCTGATACAGTCATCTGAGGCTGTATTCTCGCTTTCCTGGAACCCATATGACACATATGACACCACTGGTATACCAGATGTAATCTTAAAACCTATGCAGTCAGATTTAGCATGTGGCAAGTGATTTTTAGGCCTAATTTCAGACTTATAGGCCAACATTTGGTACTGGTTTTGGCTGATTTACATCTATTTTTGGCTATATTTAGAACAATATTTTGCTGAAAAAAATTCTGGTCAGACATGTAATGCTCCAAATGCGCCTAAAATATCCTCATTAATTATTAGAATATGCATGAAATTAAATTTGGGCTTCAGATTGGCAATATTATGATATACTTGACATTTCCAACCTGAGGGGTGACATGGGGCCCCCACACCCCGGAAATTGAAATTTTTAATGTGGCCCTCGAGTTGGCCAGCCTAATACAAATTCATTCTTTGATATAAACTGAGTTTCCTGTAAAAATTTCAGCCAGATTGACCAACTTTAAGGGGTGGTTTGGGCTGATCTGGCATTTTATGCATCCCTCGCCAAATACACTCCTTGAAGCTGCACTTTGGGCTACATATGTATTTCTAAAGAAACACACCACTAAAATTCATTTAAGGGATGACTCCTGTGTGAATCAATATGGTTTTCAACCTTGAATCTACCTTAATTGAGAATATATCAGCATTTCCTGATACAGTCATCTGAGGCTGTATTCTCGCTTTCCTGGAACCCATATGACACATATGACACCACTGGTATACCAGATGTAATCTTAAAACCTATGCAGTCAGATTTAGTATGTGGCAAGTGATTTGTAGGCCAAATTTCAGACTTATAGGCCAACATTTGGTACTGGTTTTGGCTGATTTACATCTATTTTTCGCTATATTTAGAACAATATTTTGCTGAAAAAATTTCTGGTCAGACATGTAATGCTCCAAATGCGCCTAAAATATCCTCATTAATTATTAGAATATGCATGAAATTAAATTTGGGCTACAACATTGGCAATATTATGATATACTTGACATTTCCAACCTGAGGGGTGACATGGGGCCCCCACACCCCGAAAATTGAAATTTTTAATGTGGCCCTCGAGTTGGCCAGCCTAATACAAATTCATTCTTTGATATAAACTGAGTTTCCTGTAAAAATTTCAGCCAGATTGACCAACTTTAAGGGGTGGTTTGGGCTGATCTGGCATTTTATGCATCCCTCGCCAAATACACTCCTTGAAGCTGCACTTTGGGCTACATATGTATTTCTAAAGAAACACACCACTAAAATTCATTTAACGGATGACTCCTGTGTGAATCAATATGGTTTCAACCTTGAATCTACCTTAATTGAGAATATATCAGCATTTCCTGATACAGTCATCTGAGGCTGTATTCTCGCTTTCCTGGAACCCATATGACACATATGACACCACTGGTATACCAGATGTAATCTTAAAACCTATGCAGTCAGATTTAGCATGTGGCAAGTGATTTTTAGGCCTAATTTCAGACTTATAGGCCAACATTTGGTACTGGTTTTGGCTGATTTACATCTATTTTTGGCTATATTTAGAACAATATTTTGCTGAAAAAAATTCTGGTCAGACATGTAATGCTCCAAATGCGCCTAAAATATCCTCATTAATTATTAGAATATGCATGAAATTAAATTTGGGCTTCAGATTGGCAATATTATGATATACTTGACATTTCCAACCTGAGGGGTGACATGGGGCCCCCACACCCCGGAAATTGAAATTTTTAATGTGGCCCTCGAGTTGGCCAGCCTAATACAAATTCATTCTTTGATATAAACTGAGTTTCCTGTAAAAATTTCAGCCAGATTGACCAACTTTAAGGGGTGGTTTGGGCTGATCTGGCATTTTATGCATCCCTCGCCAAATACACTCCTTGAAGCTGCACTTTGGGCTACATATGTATTTCTAAAGAAACACACCACTAAAATTCATTTAACGGATGACTCCTGTGTGAATCAATATGGTTTCAACCTTGAATCTACCTTAATTGAGAATATATCAGCATTTCCTGATACAGTCATCTGAGGCTGTATTCTCGCTTTCCTGGAACCCATATGACACATATGACACCACTGGTATACCCGATGTAATCTTAAAACCTATGCAGTCAGATTTAGCATGTGGCAAGTGATTTTTAGGCCTAATTTCAGACTTATAGGCCAACATTTGGTACTGGTTTTGGCTGATTTACATCTATTTTTGGCTATATTTAGAACAATATTTTGCTGAAAAAAATTCTGGTCAGACATGTAATGCTCCAAATGCGCCTAAAATATCCTCATTAATTATTAGAATATGCATGAAATTAAATTTGGGCTTCAGATTGGCAATATTATGATATACTTGACATTTCCAACCTGAGGGGTGACATGGGGCCCCCACACCCCGGAAATTGAAATTTTTAATGTGGCCCTCGAGTTGGCCAGCCTAATACAAATTCATTCTTTGATATAAACTGAGTTTCCTGTAAAAATTTCAGCCAGATTGACCAACTTTAAGGGGTGGTTTGGGCTGATCTGGCATTTTATGCATCCCTCGCCAAATACACTCCTTGAAGCTGCACTTTGGGCTACATATGTATTTCTAAAGAAACACACCACTAAAATTCATTTAAGGGATGACTCCTGTGTGAATCAATATGGTTTTCAACCTTGAATCTACCTTAATTGAGAATATATCAGCATTTCCTGATACAGTCATCTGAGGCTGTATTCTCGCTTTCCTGGAACCCATATGACACATATGACACCACTGGTATACCAGATGTAATCTTAAAACCTATGCAGTCAGATTTAGTATGTGGCAAGTGATTTGTAGGCCAAATTTCAGACTTATAGGCCAACATTTGGTACTGGTTTTGGCTGATTTACATCTATTTTTGGCTATATTTAGAACAATATTTTGCTGAAAAAAATTCTGGTCAGACATGTAATGCTCCAAATGCGCCTAAAATATCCTCATTAATTATTAGAATATGCATGAAATTAAATTTGGGCTTCAGATTGGCAATATTATGATATACTTGACATTTCCAACCTGAGGGGTGACATGGGGCCCCCACACCCCGGAAATTGAAATTTTTAATGTAGCCCTCGAGTTGGCCAGCCTAAAACAAATTCATTCTTTGATATAAACTGAGTTTCCTGTAAAAATTTCAGCCAGATTGACCAACTTTAAGGGGTGGTTTGGGCTGATCTGGCATTTTATGCATCCCTCGCCAAATACACTCCTTGAAGCTGCACTTTGGGCTACATATGTATTTCTAAAGAAACACACCACTAAAATTCATTTAAGGGATGACTCCTGTGTGAATCAATATGGTTTTCAACCTTGAATCTACCTTAATTGAGAATATATCAGCATTTCCTGATACAGTCATCTGAGGCTGTATTCTCGCTTTCCTGGAACCCATATGACACATATGACACCACTGGTATACCAGATGTAATCTTAAAACCTATGCAGTCAGATTTAGTATGTGGCAAGTGATTTGTAGGCCAAATTTCAGACTTATAGGCCAACATTTGGTACTGGTTTTGGCTGATTTACATCTATTTTTGGCTATATTTAGAACAATATTTTGCTGAAAAAATTTCTGGTCAGACATGTAATGCTCCAAATGCGCCTAAAATATCCTCATTAATTATTAGAATATGCATGAAATTAAATTTGGGCTACAACATTGGCAATATTATGATATACTTGACATTTCCAACCTGAGGGGTGACATGGGGCCCCCACACCCCGGAAATTGAAATTTTTAATGTGGCCCTCGAGTTGGCCAGCCTAATACAAATTCATTCTTTGATATAAACTGAGTTTCCTGTAAAAATTTCAGCCAGATTGACCAACTTTAAGGGGTGGTTTGGGCTGATCTGGCATTTTATGCATCCCTCGCCAAATACACTCCTTGAAGCTGCACTTTGGGCTACATATGTATTTCTAAAGAAACACACCACTAAAATTCATTTAAGGGATGACTCCTGTGTGAATCAATATGGTTTTCAACCTTGAATCTACCTTAATTGAGAATATATCAGCATTTCCTGATACAGTCATCTGAGGCTGTATTCTCGCTTTCCTGGAACCCATATGACACATATGACACCACTGGTATACCAGATGTAATCTTAAAACCTATGCAGTCAGATTTAGTATGTGGCAAGTGATTTGTAGGCCAAATTTCAGACTTATAGGCCAACATTTGGTACTGGTTTTGGCTGATTTACATCTATTTTTGGCTATATTTAGAACAATATTTTGCTGAAAAAATTTCTGGTCAGACATGTAATGCTCCAAATGCGCCTAAAATATCCTCATTAATTATTAGAATATGCATGAAATTAAATTTGGGCTACAACATTGGCAATATTATGATATACTTGACATTTCCAACCTGAGGGGTGACATGGGGCCCCCACACCCCGGAAATTGAAATTTTTAATGTGGCCCTCGAGTTGGCCAGCCTAATACAAATTCATTCTTTGATATAAACTGAGTTTTCTGTAAAAATTTCAGCCAGATTGACCAACTTTAAGGGGTGGTTTGGGCTGATCTGGCATTTTATGCATCCCTCGCCAAATACACTCCTTGAAGCTGCACTTTGGGCTACATATGTATTTCTAAAGAAACACACCACTAAAATTCATTTAACGGATGACTCCTATGTGAATCAATATGGTTTCAACCTTGAATCTACCTTAATTGAGAATATATCAGCATTTCCTGATACAGTCATCTGAGGCTGTATTCTCGCTTTCCTGGAACCCATATGACACATATGACACCACTGGTATACCAGATGTAATCTTAAAACCTATGCAGTCAGATTTAGCATGTGGCAAGTGATTTTTAGGCCTAATTTCAGACTTATAGGCCAACATTTGGTACTGGTTTTGGCTGATTTACATCTATTTTTGGCTATATTTAGAACAATATTTTGCTGAAAAAAATTCTGGTCAGACATGTAATGCTCCAAATGCGCCTAAAATATCCTCATTAATTATTAGAATATGCATGAAATTAAATTTGGGCTTCAGATTGGCAATATTATGATATACTTGACATTTCCAACCTGAGGGGTGACATGGGGCCCCCACACCCCGGAAATTGAAATTTTTAATGTGGCCCTCGAGTTGGCCAGCCTAATACAAATTCATTCTTTGATATAAACTGAGTTTCCTGTAAAAATTTCAGCCAGATTGACCAACTTTAAGGGGTGGTTTGGGCTGATCTGGCATTTTATGCATCCCTCGCCAAATACACTCCTTGAAGCTGCACTTTGGGCTACATATGTATTTCTAAAGAAACACACCACTAAAATTCATTTAACGGATGACTCCTGTGTGAATCAATATGGTTTCAACCTTGAATCTACCTTAATTGAGAATATATCAGCATTTCCTGATACAGTCATCTGAGGCTGTATTCTCGCTTTCCTGGAACCCATATGACACATATGACACCACTGGTATACCAGATGTAATCTTAAAACCTATGCAGTCAGATTTAGCATGTGGCAAGTGATTTTTAGGCCTAATTTCAGACTTATAGGCCAACATTTGGTACTGGTTTTGGCTGATTTACATCTATTTTTGGCTATATTTAGAACAATATTTTGCTGAAAAAAATTCTGGTCAGACATGTAATGCTCCAAATGCACCTAAAATATCCTCATTAATTATTAGAATATGCATGAAATTAAGTTTGGGCTACAACATTGGCAATATTATGATATACTTGACATTTCCAACCTGAGGGGTGACATGGGGCCCCCACACCCCGGAAATTGAAATTTTTAATGTGGCCCTCGAGTTGGCCAGCCTAATACAAATTCATTCTTTGATATAAACTGAGTTTCCTGTAAAAATTTCAGCCAGATTGACCAACTTTAAGGGGTGGTTTGGGCTGATCTGGCATTTTATGCATCCCTCGCCAAATACACTCCTTGAAGCTGCACTTTGGGCTACATATGTATTTCTAAAGAAACACACCACTAAAATTCATTTAACGGATGACTCCTGTGTGAATCAATATGGTTTCAACCTTGAATCTACCTTAATTGAGAATATATCAGCATTTCCTGATACAGTCATCTGAGGCTGTATTCTCGCTTTCCTGGAACCCATATGACACATATGACACCACTGGTATACCAGATGTAATCTTAAAACCTATGCAGTCAGATTTAGCATGTGGCAAGTGATTTTTAGGCCAAATTTCAGACTTATAGGCCAACATTTGGTACTGGTTTTGGCTGATTTACATCTATTTTTGGCTATATTTAGAACAATATTTTGCTGAAAAAAATTCTGGTCAGACATGTAATGCTCCAAATGCGCCTAAAATATCCTCATTAATTATTAGAATATGCATGAAATTAAATTTGGGCTTCAGATTGGCAATATTATGATATACTTGACATTTCCAACCTGAGGGGTGACATGGGGCCCCCACACCCCGGAAATTGAAATTTTTAATGTGGCCCTCGAGTTGGCCAGCCTAAAACAAATTCGTTCTTTGATATAAACTGAGTTTCCTGTAAAAATTTCAGCCAGATTGACCAACTTTAAGGGGTGGTTTGGGCTGATCTGGCATTTTATGCATCCCTCGCCAAATACACTCCTTGAAGCTGCACTTTGGGCTACATATGTATTTCTAAAGAAACACACCACTAAAATTCATTTAAGGGATGACTCCTGTGTGAATCAATATGGTTTTCAACCTTGAATCTACCTTAATTGAGAATATATCAGCATTTCCTGATACAGTCATCTGAGGCTGTATTCTCGCTTTCCTGGAACCCATATGACACATATGACACCACTGGTATACCAGATGTAATCTTAAAACCTATGCAGTCAGATTTAGCATGTGGCAAGTGATTTTTAGGCCTAATTTCAGACTTATAGGCCAACATTTGGTACTGGTTTTGGCTGATTTACATCTATTTTTGGCTATATTTAGAACAATATTTTGCTGAAAAAAATTCTGGTCAGACATGTAATGCTCCAAATGCGCCTAAAATATCCTCATTAATTATTAGAATATGCATGAAATTAAATTTGGGCTTCAGATTGGCAATATTATGATATACTTGACATTTCCAACCTGAGGGGTGACATGGGGCCCCCACACCCCGGAAATTGAAATTTTTAATGTGGCCCTCGAGTTGGCCAGCCTAATACAAATTCATTCTTTGATATAAACTGAGTTTCCTGTAAAAATTTCAGCCAGATTGACCAACTTTAAGGGGTGGTTTGGGCTGATCTGGCATTTTATGCATCCCTCGCCAAATACACTCCTTGAAGCTGCACTTTGGGCTACATATGTATTTCTAAAGAAACACACCACTAAAATTCATTTAAGGGATGACTCCTGTGTGAATCAATATGGTTTTCAACCTTGAATCTACCTTAATTGAGAATATATCAGCATTTCCTGATACAGTCATCTGAGGCTGTATTCTCGCTTTCCTGGAACCCATATGACACATATGACACCACTGGTATACCAGATGTAATCTTAAAACCTATGCAGTCAGATTTAGCATGTGGCAAGTGATTTTTAGGCCTAATTTCAGACTTATAGGCCAACATTTGGTACTGGTTTTGGCTGATTTACATCTATTTTTGGCTATATTTAGAACAATATTTTGCTGAAAAAAATTCTGGTCAGACATGTAATGCTCCAAATGCGCCTAAAATATCCTCATTAATTATTAGAATATGCATGAAATTAAATTTGGGCTTCAGATTGGCAATATTATGATATACTTGACATTTCCAACCTGAGGGGTGACATGGGGCCCCCACACCCCGGAAATTGAAATTTTTAATGTGGCCCTCGAGTTGGCCAGCCTAATACAAATTCATTCTTTGATATAAACTGAGTTTCCTGTAAAAATTTCAGCCAGATTGACCAACTTTAAGGGGTGGTTTGGGCTGATCTGGCATTTTATGCATCCCTCGCCAAATACACTCCTTGAAGCTGCACTTTGGGCTACATATGTATTTCTAAAGAAACACACCACTAAAATTCATTTAACGGATGACTCCTGTGTGAATCAATATGGTTTCAACCTTGAATCTACCTTAATTGAGAATATATCAGCATTTCCTGATACAGTCATCTGAGGCTGTATTCTCGCTTTCCTGGAACCCATATGACACATATGACACCACTGGTATACCAGATGTAATCTTAAAACCTATGCAGTCAGATTTAGCATGTGGCAAGTGATTTTTAGGCCAAATTTCAGACTTATAGGCCAACATTTGGTACTGGTTTTGGCTGATTTACATCTATTTTTGGCTATATTTAGAACAATATTTTGCTGAAAAAAATTCTGGTCAGACATGTAATGCTCCAAATGCGCCTAAAATATCCTCATTAATTATTAGAATATGCATGAAATTAAATTTATGCTTCAGATTGGCAATATTATGATATACTTGACATTTCCAACCTGAGGGGTGACATGGGGCCCCCACACCCCGGAAATTGAAATTTTTAATGTGGCCCTCGAGTTGGCCAGCCTAAAACAAATTCATTCTTTGATATAAACTGAGTTTCCTGTAAAAATTTCAGCCAGATTGACCAACTTTAAGGGGTGGTTTGGGCTGATCTGGCATTTTATGCATCCCTCGCCAAATACACTCCTTGAAGCTGCACTTTGGGCTACATATGTATTTCTAAAGAAACACACCACTAAAATTCATTTAAGGGATGACTCCTGTGTGAATCAATATGGTTTTCAACCTTGAATCTACCTTAATTGAGAATATATCAGCATTTCCTGATACAGTCATCTGAGGCTGTATTCTCGCTTTCCTGGAACCCATATGACACATATGACACCACTGGTATACCAGATGTAATCTTAAAACCTATGCAGTCAGATTTAGTATGTGGCAAGTGATTTGTAGGCCAAATTTCAGACTTATAGGCCAACATTTGGTACTGGTTTTGGCTGATTTACATCTATTTTTGGCTATATTTAGAACAATATTTTGCTGAAAAAATTTCTGGTCAGACATGTAATGCTCCAAATGCGCCTAAAATATCCTCATTAATTATTAGAATATGCATGAAATTAAATTTGGGCTACAAGATTGGCAATATTATGATATACTTGACATTTCCAACCTGAGGGGTGACATGGGGCCCCCACACCCCGGAAATTGAAATTTTTAATGTGGCCCTCGAGTTGGCCAGCCTAATACAAATTCATTCTTTGATATAAACTGAGTTTCCTGTAAAAATTTCAGCCAGATTGACCAACTTTAAGGGGTGGTTTGGGCTGATCTGGCATTTTATGCATCCCTCGCAAAATACACTCCTTGAAGCTGCACTTTGGGCTACATATGTATTTCTAAAGAAACACACCACTAAAATTCATTTAACGGATGACTCCTGTGTGAATCAATATGGTTTCAACCTTGAGTCTACCTTAATTGAGAATATATCAGCATTTCCTGATACAGTCATCTGAGGCTGTATTCTCGCTTTTCTGGAACCCATATGACACATATGACACCACTGGTATACCAGATGTAATCTTAAAACCTATGCAGTCAGATTTAGCATGTGGCAAGTGATTTTTAGGCCTAATTTCAGACTTATAGGCCAACATTTGGTACTGGTTTTGGCTGATTTACATCTATTTTTGGCTATATTTAGAACAATATTTTGCTGAAAAAAATTCTGGTCAGACATGTAATGCTCCAAATGCGCCTAAAATATCCTCATTAATTATTAGAATATGCATGAAATTAAATTTGGGCTTCAGATTGGCAATATTATGATATACTTGACATTTCCAACCTGAGGGGTGACATGGGGCCCCCACACCCCGGAAATTGAAATTTTTAATGTGGCCCTCGAGTTGGCCAGCCTAATACAAATTCATTCTTTGATATAAACTGAGTTTCCTGTAAAAATTTCAGCCAGATTGACCAACTTTAAGGGGTGGTTTGGGCTGATCTGGCATTTTATGCATCCCTCGCCAAATACACTCCTTGAAGCTGCACTTTGGGCTACATATGTATTTCTAAAGAAACACACCACTAAAATTCATTTAACGGATGACTCCTGTGTGAATCAATATGGTTTCAACCTTGAATCTACCTTAATTGAGAATATATCAGCATTTCCTGATACAGTCATCTGAGGCTGTATTCTCGCTTTCCTGGAACCCATATGACACATATGACACCACTGGTATACCAGATGTAATCTTAAAACCTATGCAGTCAGATTTAGCATGTGGCAAGTGATTTTTAGGCCTAATTTCAGACTTATAGGCCAACATTTGGTACTGGTTTTGGCTGATTTACATCTATTTTTGGCTATATTTAGAACAATATTTTGCTGAAAAAAATTCTGGTCAGACATGTAATGCTCCAAATGCGCCTAAAATATCCTCATTAATTATTAGAATATGCATGAAATTAAATTTGGGCTTCAGATTGGCAATATTATGATATACTTGACATTTCCAACCTGAGGGGTGACATGGGGCCCCCACACCCCGGAAATTGAAATTTTTAATGTGGCCCTCGAGTTGGCCAGCCTAATACAAATTCATTCTTTGATATAAACTGAGTTTCCTGTAAAAATTTCAGCCAGATTGACCAACTTTAAGGGGTGGTTTGGGCTGATCTGGCATTTTATGCATCCCTCGCCAAATACACTCCTTGAAGCTGCACTTTGGGCTACATATGTATTTCTAAAGAAACACACCACTAAAATTCATTTAACGGATGACTCCTGTGTGAATCAATATGGTTTCAACCTTGAATCTACCTTAATTGAGAATATATCAGCATTTCCTGATACAGTCATCTGAGGCTGTATTCTCGCTTTCCTGGAACCCATATGACACATATGACACCACTGGTATACCAGATGTAATCTTAAAACCTATGCAGTCAGATTTAGCATGTGGCAAGTGATTTTTAGGCCTAATTTCAGACTTATAGGCCAACATTTGGTACTGGTTTTGGCTGATTTACATCTATTTTTGGCTATATTTAGAACAATATTTTGCTGAAAAAAATTCTGGTCAGACATGTAATGCTCCAAATGCGCCTAAAATATCCTCATTAATTATTAGAATATGCATGAAATTAAATTTGGGCTTCAGATTGGCAATATTATGATATACTTGACATTTCCAACCTGAGGGGTGACATGGGGCCCCCACACCCCGGAAATTGAAATTTTTAATGTGGCCCTCGAGTTGGCCAGCCTAATACAAATTCATTCTTTGATATAAACTGAGTTTCCTGTAAAAATTTCAGCCAGATTGACCAACTTTAAGGGGTGGTTTGGGCTGATCTGGCATTTTATGCATCCCTCGCCAAATACACTCCTTGAAGCTGCACTTTGGGCTACATATGTATTTCTAAAGAAACACACCACTAAAATTCATTTAAGGGATGACTCCTGTGTGAATCAATATGGTTTTCAACCTTGAATCTACCTTAATTGAGAATATATCAGCATTTCCTGATACAGTCATCTGAGGCTGTATTCTCGCTTTCCTGGAACCCATATGACACATATGACACCACTGGTATACCAGATGTAATCTTAAAACCTATGCAGTCAGATTTAGCATGTGGCAAGTGATTTTTAGGCCTAATTTCAGACTTATAGGCCAACATTTGGTACTGGTTTTGGCTGATTTACATCTATTTTTGGCTATATTTAGAACAATATTTTGCTGAAAAAAATTCTGGTCAGACATGTAATGCTCCAAATGCGCCTAAAATATCCTCATTAATTATTAGAATATGCATGAAATTAAATTTGGGCTTCAGATTGGCAATATTATGATATACTTGACATTTCCAACCTGAGGGGTGACATGGGGCCCCCACACCCCGGAAATTGAAATTTTTAATGTGGCCCTCGAGTTGGCCAGCCTAATACAAATTCATTCTTTGATATAAACTGAGTTTCCTGTAAAAATTTCAGCCAGATTGACCAACTTTAAGGGGTGGTTTGGGCTGATCTGGCATTTTATGCATCCCTCGCCAAATACACTCCTTGAAGCTGCACTTTGGGCTACATATGTATTTCTAAAGAAACACACCACTAAAATTCATTTAACGGATGACTCCTGTGTGAATCAATATGGTTTCAACCTTGAATCTACCTTAATTGAGAATATATCAGCATTTCCTGATACAGTCATCTGAGGCTGTATTCTCGCTTTCCTGGAACCCATATGACACATATGACACCACTGGTATACCAGATGTAATCTTAAAACCTATGCAGTCAGATTTAGCATGTGGCAAGTGATTTTTAGGCCTAATTTCAGACTTATAGGCCAACATTTGGTACTGGTTTTGGCTGATTTACATCTATTTTTGGCTATATTTAGAACAATATTTTGCTGAAAAAAATTCTGGTCAGACATGTAATGCTCCAAATGCGCCTAAAATATCCTCATTAATTATTAGAATATGCATGAAATTAAATTTGGGCTTCAGATTGGCAATATTATGATATACTTGACATTTCCAACCTGAGGGGTGACATGGGGCCCCCACACCCCGGAAATTGAAATTTTTAATGTGGCCCTCGAGTTGGCCAGCCTAATACAAATTCATTCTTTGATATAAACTGAGTTTCCTGTAAAAATTTCAGCCAGATTGACCAACTTTAAGGGGTGGTTTGGGCTGATCTGGCATTTTATGCATCCCTCGCCAAATACACTCCTTGAAGCTGCACTTTGGGCTACATATGTATTTCTAAAGAAACACACCACTAAAATTCATTTAAGGGATGACTCCTGTGTGAATCAATATGGTTTTCAACCTTGAATCTACCTTAATTGAGAATATATCAGCATTTCCTGATACAGTCATCTGAGGCTGTATTCTCGCTTTCCTGGAACCCATATGACACATATGACACCACTGGTATACCAGATGTAATCTTAAAACCTATGCAGTCAGATTTAGCATGTGGCAAGTGATTTTTAGGCCTAATTTCAGACTTATAGGCCAACATTTGGTACTGGTTTTGGCTGATTTACATCTATTTTTGGCTATATTTAGAACAATATTTTGCTGAAAAAAATTCTGGTCAGACATGTAATGCTCCAAATGCGCCTAAAATATCCTCATTAATTATTAGAATATGCATGAAATTAAATTTGGGCTTCAGATTGGCAATATTATGATATACTTGACATTTCCAACCTGAGGGGTGACATGGGGCCCCCACACCCCGGAAATTGAAATTTTTAATGTGGCCCTCGAGTTGGCCAGCCTAATACAAATTCATTCTTTGATATAAACTGAGTTTCCTGTAAAAATTTCAGCCAGATTGACCAACTTTAAGGGGTGGTTTGGGCTGATCTGGCATTTTATGCATCCCTCGCCAAATACACTCCTTGAAGCTGCACTTTGGGCTACATATGTATTTCTAAAGAAACACACCACTAAAATTCATTTAACGGATGACTCCTGTGTGAATCAATATGGTTTCAACCTTGAATCTACCTTAATTGAGAATATATCAGCATTTCCTGATACAGTCATCTGAGGCTGTATTCTCGCTTTCCTGGAACCCATATGACACATATGACACCACTGGTATACCAGATGTAATCTTAAAACCTATGCAGTCAGATTTAGCATGTGGCAAGTGATTTTTAGGCCAAATTTCAGACTTATAGGCCAACATTTGGTACTGGTTTTGGCTGATTTACATCTATTTTTGGCTATATTTAGAACAATATTTTGCTGAAAAAAATTCTGGTCAGACATGTAATGCTCCAAATGCGCCTAAAATATCCTCATTAATTATTAGAATATGCATGAAATTAAATTTGGGCTTCAGATTGGCAATATTATGATATACTTGACATTTCCAACCTGAGGGGTGACATGGGGCCCCCACACCCCGGAAATTGAAATTTTTAATGTGGCCCTCGAGTTGGCCAGCCTAATACAAATTCATTCTTTGATATAAACTGAGTTTCCTGTAAAAATTTCAGCCAGATTGACCAACTTTAAGGGGTGGTTTGGGCTGATCTGGCATTTTATGCATCCCTCGCCAAATACACTCCTTGAAGCTGCACTTTGGGCTACATATGTATTTCTAAAGAAACACACCACTAAAATTCATTTAAGGGATGACTCCTGTGTGAATCAATATGGTTTTCAACCTTGAATCTACCTTAATTGAGAATATATCAGCATTTCCTGATACAGTCATCTGAGGCTGTATTCTCGCTTTCCTGGAACCCATATGACACATATGACACCACTGGTATACCAGATGTAATCTTAAAACCTATGCAGTCAGATTTAGCATGTGGCAAGTGATTTTTAGGCCTAATTTCAGACTTATAGGCCAACATTTGGTACTGGTTTTGGCTGATTTACATCTATTTTTGGCTATATTTAGAACAATATTTTGCTGAAAAAAATTCTGGTCAGACATGTAATGCTCCAAATGCGCCTAAAATATCCTCATTAATTATTAGAATATGCATGAAATTAAATTTGGGCTTCAGATTGGCAATATTATGATATACTTGACATTTCCAACCTGAGGGGTGACATGGGGCCCCCACACCCCGGAAATTGAAATTTTTAATGTGGCCCTCGAGTTGGCCAGCCTAATACAAATTCATTCTTTGATATAAACTGAGTTTCCTGTAAAAATTTCAGCCAGATTGACCAACTTTAAGGGGTGGTTTGGGCTGATCTGGCATTTTATGCATCCCTCGCCAAATACACTCCTTGAAGCTGCACTTTGGGCTACATATGTATTTCTAAAGAAACACACCACTAAAATTCATTTAACGGATGACTCCTGTGTGAATCAATATGGTTTCAACCTTGAATCTACCTTAATTGAGAATATATCAGCATTTCCTGATACAGTCATCTGAGGCTGTATTCTCGCTTTCCTGGAACCCATATGACACATATGACACCACTGGTATACCAGATGTAATCTTAAAACCTATGCAGTCAGATTTAGCATGTGGCAAGTGATTTTTAGGCCTAATTTCAGACTTATAGGCCAACATTTGGTACTGGTTTTGGCTGATTTACATCTATTTTTGGCTATATTTAGAACAATATTTTGCTGAAAAAAATTCTGGTCAGACATGTAATGCTCCAAATGCGCCTAAAATATCCTCATTAATTATTAGAATATGCATGAAATTAAATTTGGGCTTCAGATTGGCAATATTATGATATACTTGACATTTCCAACCTGAGGGGTGACATGGGGCCCCCACACCCCGGAAATTGAAATTTTTAATGTGGCCCTCGAGTTGGCCAGCCTAATACAAATTCATTCTTTGATATAAACTGAGTTTCCTGTAAAAATTTCAGCCAGATTGACCAACTTTAAGGGGTGGTTTGGGCTGATCTGGCATTTTATGCATCCCTCGCCAAATACACTCCTTGAAGCTGCACTTTGGGCTACATATGTATTTCTAAAGAAACACACCACTAAAATTCATTTAACGGATGACTCCTGTGTGAATCAATATGGTTTCAACCTTGAATCTACCTTAATTGAGAATATATCAGCATTTCCTGATACAGTCATCTGAGGCTGTATTCTCGCTTTCCTGGAACCCATATGACACATATGACACCACTGGTATACCAGATGTAATCTTAAAACCTATGCAGTCAGATTTAGCATGTGGCAAGTGATTTTTAGGCCTAATTTCAGACTTATAGGCCAACATTTGGTACTGGTTTTGGCTGATTTACATCTATTTTTGGCTATATTTAGAACAATATTTTGCTGAAAAAAATTCTGGTCAGACATGTAATGCTCCAAATGCGCCTAAAATATCCTCATTAATTATTAGAATATGCATGAAATTAAATTTGGGCTTCAGATTGGCAATATTATGATATACTTGACATTTCCAACCTGAGGGGTGACATGGGGCCCCCACACCCCGGAAATTGAAATTTTTAATGTGGCCCTCGAGTTGGCCAGCCTAATACAAATTCATTCTTTGATATAAACTGAGTTTCCTGTAAAAATTTCAGCCAGATTGACCAACTTTAAGGGGTGGTTTGGGCTGATCTGGCATTTTATGCATCCCTCGCCAAATACACTCCTTGAAGCTGCACTTTGGGCTACATATGTATTTCTAAAGAAACACACCACTAAAATTCATTTAACGGATGACTCCTGTGTGAATCAATATGGTTTCAACCTTGAATCTACCTTAATTGAGAATATATCAGCATTTCCTGATACAGTCATCTGAGGCTGTATTCTCGCTTTCCTGGAACCCATATGACACATATGACACCACTGATATACCAGATGTAATCTTAAAACCTATGCAGTCAGATTTAGCATGTGGCAAGTGATTTTTAGGCCTAATTTCAGACTTATAGGCCAACATTTGGTACTGGTTTTGGCTGATTTACATCTATTTTTGGCTATATTTAGAACAATATTTTGCTGAAAAAAATTCTGGTCAGACATGTAATGCTCCAAATGCGCCTAAAATATCCTCATTAATTATTAGAATATGCATGAAATTAAATTTGGGCTTCAGATTGGCAATATTATGATATACTTGACATTTCCAACCTGAGGGGTGACATGGGGCCCCCACACCCCGGAAATTGAAATTTTTAATGTGGCCCTCGAGTTGGCCAGCCTAATACAAATTCATTCTTTGATATAAACTGAGTTTCCTGTAAAAATTTCAGCCAGATTGACCAACTTTAAGGGGTGGTTTGGGCTGATCTGGCATTTTATGCATCCCTCGCCAAATACACTCCTTGAAGCTGCACTTTGGGCTACATATGTATTTCTAAAGAAACACACCACTAAAATTCATTTAACGGATGACTCCTGTGTGAATCAATATGGTTTTCAACCTTGAATCTACCTTAATTGAGAATATATCAGCATTTCCTGATACAGTCATCTGAGGCTGTATTCTCGCTTTCCTGGAACCCATATGACACATATGACACCACTGGTATACCAGATGTAATCTTAAAACCTATGCAGTCAGATTTAGCATGTGGCAAGTGATTTTTAGGCCTAATTTCAGACTTATAGGCCAACATTTGGTACTGGTTTTGGCTGATTTACATCTATTTTTGGCTATATTTAGAACAATATTTTGCTGAAAAAAATTCTGGTCAGACATGTAATGCTCCAAATGCGCCTAAAATATCCTCATTAATTATTAGAATATGCATGAAATTAAATTTGGGCTTCAGATTGGCAATATTATGATATACTTGACATTTCCAACCTGAGGGGTGACATGGGGCCCCCACACCCCGGAAATTGAAATTTTTAATGTGGCCCTCGAGTTGGCCAGCCTAATACAAATTCATTCTTTGATATAAACTGAGTTTCCTGTAAAAATTTCAGCCAGATTGACCAACTTTAAGGGGTGGTTTGGGCTGATCTGGCATTTTATGCATCCCTCGCCAAATACACTCCTTGAAGCTGCACTTTGGGCTACATATGTATTTCTAAAGAAACACACCACTAAAATTCATTTAAGGGATGACTCCTGTGTGAATCAATATGGTTTTCAACCTTGAATCTACCTTAATTGAGAATATATCAGCATTTCCTGATACAGTCATCTGAGGCTGTATTCTCGCTTTCCTGGAACCCATATGACACATATGACACCACTGGTATACCAGATGTAATCTTAAAACCTATGCAGTCAGATTTAGCATGTGGCAAGTGATTTTTAGGCCTAATTTCAGACTTATAGGCCAACATTTGGTACTGGTTTTGGCTGATTTACATCTATTTTTGGCTATATTTAGAACAATATTTTGCTGAAAAAAATTCTGGTCAGACATGTAATGCTCCAAATGCGCCTAAAATATCCTCATTAATTATTAGAATATGCATGAAATTAAATTTGGGCTACAACATTGGCAATATTATGATATACTTGACATTTCCAACCTGAGGGGTGACATGGGGCCCCCACACCCCGGAAATTGAAATTTTTAATGTGGCCCTCGAGTTGGCCAGCCTAATACAAATTCATTCTTTGATATAAACTGAGTTTCCTGTAAAAATTTCAGCCAGATTGACCAACTTTAAGGGGTGGTTTGGGCTGATCTGGCATTTTATGCATCCCTCGCCAAATACACTCCTTGAAGCTGCACTTTGGGCTACATATGTATTTCTAAAGAAACACACCACTAAAATTCATTTAACGGATGACTCCTGTGTGAATCAATATGGTTTCAACCTTGAATCTACCTTAATTGAGAATATATCAGCATTTCCTGATACAGTCATCTGAGGCTGTATTCTCGCTTTCCTGGAACCCATATGACACATATGACACCACTGGTATACCAGATGTAATCTTAAAACCTATGCAGTCAGATTTAGCATGTGGCAAGTGATTTTTAGGCCTAATTTCAGACTTATAGGCCAACATTTGGTACTGGTTTTGGCTGATTTACATCTATTTTTGGCTATATTTAGAACAATATTTTGCTGAAAAAAATTCTGGTCAGACATGTAATGCTCCAAATGCGCCTAAAATATCCTCATTAATTATTAGAATATGCATGAAATTAAATTTGGGCTTCAGATTGGCAATATTATGATATACTTGACATTTCCAACCTGAGGGGTGACATGGGGCCCCCACACCCCGGAAATTGAAATTTTTAATGTGGCCCTCGAGTTGGCCAGCCTAATACAAATTCATTCTTTGATATAAACTGAGTTTCCTGTAAAAATTTCAGCCAGATTGACCAACTTTAAGGGGTGGTTTGGGCTGATCTGGCATTTTATGCATCCCTCGCCAAATACACTCCTTGAAGCTGCACTTTGGGCTACATATGTATTTCTAAAGAAACACACCACTAAAATTCATTTAAGGGATGACTCCTGTGTGAATCAATATGGTTTTCAACCTTGAATCTACCTTAATTGAGAATATATCAGCATTTCCTGATACAGTCATCTGAGGCTGTATTCTCGCTTTCCTGGAACCCATATGACACATATGACACCACTGGTATACCAGATGTAATCTTAAAACCTATGCAGTCAGATTTAGCATGTGGCAAGTGATTTTTAGGCCTAATTTCAGACTTATAGGCCAACATTTGGTACTGGTTTTGGCTGATTTACATCTATTTTTGGCTATATTTAGAACAATATTTTGCTGAAAAAAATTCTGGTCAGACATGTAATGCTCCAAATGCGCCCAAAATATCCTCATTAATTATTAGAATATGCATGAAATTAAATTTGGGCTTCAGATTGGCAATATTATGATATACTTGACATTTCCAACCTGAGGGGTGACATGGGGCCCCCACACCCCGGAAATTGAAATTTTTAATGTGGCCCTCGAGTTGGCCAGCCTAATACAAATTCATTCTTTGATATAAACTGAGTTTCCTGTAAAAATTTCAGCCAGATTGACCAACTTTAAGGGGTGGTTTGGGCTGATCTGGCATTTTATGCATCCCTCGCCAAATACACTCCTTGAAGCTGCACTTTGGGCTACATATGTATTTCTAAAGAAACACACCACTAAAATTCATTTAACGGATGACTCCTGTGTGAATCAATATGGTTTCAACCTTGAATCTACCTTAATTGAGAATATATCAGCATTTCCTGATACAGTCATCTGAGGCTGTATTCTCGCTTTCCTGGAACCCATATGACACATATGACACCACTGGTATACCAGATGTAATCTTAAAACCTATGCAGTCAGATTTAGCATGTGGCAAGTGATTTTTAGGCCTAATTTCAGACTTATAGGCCAACATTTGGTACTGGTTTTGGCTGATTTACATCTATTTTTGGCTATATTTAGAACAATATTTTGCTGAAAAAAATTCTGGTCAGACATGTAATGCTCCAAATGCGCCTAAAATATCCTCATTAATTATTAGAATATGCATGAAATTAAATTTGGGCTTCAGATTGGCAATATTATGATATACTTGACATTTCCAACCTGAGGGGTGACATGGGGCCCCCACACCCCGGAAATTGAAATTTTTAATGTGGCCCTCGAGTTGGCCAGCCTAATACAAATTCATTCTTTGATATAAACTGAGTTTCCTGTAAAAATTTCAGCCAGATTGACCAACTTTAAGGGGTGGTTTGGGCTGATCTGGCATTTTATGCATCCCTCGCCAAATACACTCCTTGAAGCTGCACTTTGGGCTACATATGTATTTCTAAAGAAACACACCACTAAAATTCATTTAACGGATGACTCCTGTGTGAATCAATATGGTTTCAACCTTGAATCTACCTTAATTGAGAATATATCAGCATTTCCTGATACAGTCATCTGAGGCTGTATTCTCGCTTTCCTGGAACCCATATGACACATATGACACCACTGGTATACCAGATGTAATCTTAAAACCTATGCAGTCAGATTTAGCATGTGGCAAGTGATTTTTAGGCCTAATTTCAGACTTATAGGCCAACATTTGGTACTGGTTTTGGCTGATTTACATCTATTTTTGGCTATATTTAGAACAATATTTTGCTGAAAAAAATTCTGGTCAGACATGTAATGCTCCAAATGCGCCTAAAATATCCTCATTAATTATTAGAATATGCATGAAATTAAATTTGGGCTTCAGATTGGCAATATTATGATATACTTGACATTTCCAACCTGAGGGGTGACATGGGGCCCCCACACCCCGGAAATTGAAATTTTTAATGTGGCCCTCGAGTTGGCCAGCCTAATACAAATTCATTCTTTGATATAAACTGAGTTTCCTGTAAAAATTTCAGCCAGATTGACCAACTTTAAGGGGTGGTTTGGGCTGATCTGGCATTTTATGCATCCCTCGCCAAATACACTCCTTGAAGCTGCACTTTGGGCTACATATGTATTTCTAAAGAAACACACCACTAAAATTCATTTAACGGATGACTCCTGTGTGAATCAATATGGTTTCAACCTTGAATCTACCTTAATTGAGAATATATCAGCATTTCCTGATACAGTCATCTGAGGCCGTATTCTCGCTTTCCTGGAACCCATATGACACATATGACACCACTGGTATACCAGATGTAATCTTAAAACCTATGCAGTCAGATTTAGCATGTGGCAAGTGATTTTTAGGCCTAATTTCAGACTTATAGGCCAACATTTGGTACTGGTTTTGGCTGATTTACATCTATTTTTGGCTATATTTAGAACAATATTTTGCTGAAAAAAATTCTGGTCAGACATGTAATGCTCCAAATGCGCCTAAAATATCCTCATTAATTATTAGAATATGCATGAAATTAAATTTGGGCTTCAGATTGGCAATATTATGATATACTTGACATTTCCAACCTGAGGGGTGACATGGGGCCCCCACACCCCGGAAATTGAAATTTTTAATGTGGCCCTCGAGTTGGCTAGCCTAATACAAATTCATTCTTTGATATAAACTGAGTTTCCTGTAAAAATTTCAGCCAGATTGACCAACTTTAAGAGGTGGTTTGGGCTGATCTGGCATTTTATGCATCCCTCGCCAAATACACTCCTTGAAGCTGCACTTTGGGCTACATATGTATTTCTAAAGAAACACACCACTAAAATTCATTTAAGGGATGACTCCTGTGTGAATCAATATGGTTTTCAACCTTGAATCTACCTTAATTGAGAATATATCAGCATTTCCTGATACAGTCATCTGAGGCTGTATTCTCGCTTTCCTGGAACCCATATGACACCACTGGTATACCAGATGTAATCTTAAAACCTATGCAGTCAGATTTAGCATGTGGCAAGTGATTTTTAGGCCTAATTTCAGACTTATAGGCCAACATTTGGTACTGGTTTTGGCTGATTTACATCTATTTTTGGCTATATTTAGAACAATATTTTGCTGAAAAAAATTCTGGTCAGACATGTAATGCTCCAAATGCGCCTAAAATATCCTCATTAATTATTAGAATATGCATGAAATTAAATTTGGGCTTCAGATTGGCAATATTATGATATACTTGACATTTCCAACCTGAGGGGTGACATGGGGCCCCCACACCCCGGAAATTGAAATTTTTAATGTGGCCCTCGAGTTGGCCAGCCTAATACAAATTCATTCTTTGATATAAACTGAGTTTCCTGTAAAAATTTCAGCCAGATTGACCAACTTTAAGGGGTGGTTTGGGCTGATCTGGCATTTTATGCATCCCTCGCCAAATACACTCCTTGAAGCTGCACTTTGGGCTACATATGTATTTCTAAAGAAACACACCACTAAAATTCATTTAAGGGATGACTCCTGTGTGAATCAATATGGTTTTCAACCTTGAATCTACCTTAATTGAGAATATATCAGCATTTCCTGATACAGTCATCTGAGGCTGTATTCTCGCTTTCCTGGAACCCATATGACACATATGACACCACTGGTATACCAGATGTAATCTTAAAACCTATGCAGTCAGATTTAGCATGTGGCAAGTGATTTTTAGGCCTAATTTCAGACTTATAGGCCAACATTTGGTACTGGTTTTGGCTGATTTACATCTATTTTTGGCTATATTTAGAACAATATTTTGCTGAAAAAAATTCTGGTCAGACATGTAATGCTCCAAATGCGCCTAAAATATCCTCATTAATTATTAGAATATGCATGAAATTAAATTTGGGCTTCAGATTGGCAATATTATGATATACTTGACATTTCCAACCTGAGGGGTGACATGGGGCCCCCACACCCCGGAAATTGAAATTTTTAATGTGGCCCTCGAGTTGGCCAGCCTAATACAAATTCATTCTTTGATATAAACTGAGTTTCCTGTAAAAATTTCAGCCAGATTGACCAACTTTAAGGGGTGGTTTGGGCTGATCTGGCATTTTATGCATCCCTCGCCAAATACACTCCTTGAAGCTGCACTTTGGGCTACATATGTATTTCTAAAGAAACACACCACTAAAATTCATTTAACGGATGACTCCTGTGTGAATCAATATGGTTTCAACCTTGAATCTACCTTAATTGAGAATATATCAGCATTTCCTGATACAGTCATCTGAGGCTGTATTCTCGCTTTCCTGGAACCCATATGACACATATGACACCACTGGTATACCAGATGTAATCTTAAAACCTATGCAGTCAGATTTAGCATGTGGCAAGTGATTTTTAGGCCTAATTTCAGACTTATAGGCCAACATTTGGTACTGGTTTTGGCTGATTTACATCTATTTTTGGCTATATTTAGAACAATATTTTGCTGAAAAAAATTCTGGTCAGACATGTAATGCTCCAAATGCGCCTAAAATATCCTCATTAATTATTAGAATATGCATGAAATTAAATTTGGGCTTCAGATTGGCAATATTATGATATACTTGACATTTCCAACCTGAGGGGTGACATGGGGCCCCCACACCCCGGAAATTGAAATTTTTAATGTGGCCCTCGAGTTGGCCAGCCTAATACAAATTCATTCTTTGATATAAACTGAGTTTCCTGTAAAAATTTCAGCCAGATTGACCAACTTTAAGGGGTGGTTTGGGCTGATCTGGCATTTTATGCATCCCTCGCCAAATACACTCCTTGAAGCTGCACTTTGGGCTACATATGTATTTCTAAAGAAACACACCACTAAAATTCATTTAACGGATGACTCCTGTGTGAATCAATATGGTTTCAACCTTGAATCTACCTTAATTGAGAATATATCAGCATTTCCTGATACAGTCATCTGAGGCCGTATTCTCGCTTTCCTGGAACCCATATGACACATATGACACCACTGGTATACCAGATGTAATCTTAAAACCTATGCAGTCAGATTTAGCATGTGGCAAGTGATTTTTAGGCCTAATTTCAGACTTATAGGCCAACATTTGGTACTGGTTTTGGCTGATTTACATCTATTTTTGGCTATATTTAGAACAATATTTTGCTGAAAAAAATTCTGGTCAGACATGTAATGCTCCAAATGCGCCTAAAATATCCTCATTAATTATTAGAATATGCATGAAATTAAATTTGGGCTTCAGATTGGCAATATTATGATATACTTGACATTTCCAACCTGAGGGGTGACATGGGGCCCCCACACCCCGGAAATTGAAATTTTTAATGTGGCCCTCGAGTTGGCCAGCCTAATACAAATTCATTCTTTGATATAAACTGAGTTTCCTGTAAAAATTTCAGCCAGATTGACCAACTTTAAGGGGTGGTTTGGGCTGATCTGGCATTTTATGCATCCCTCGCCAAATACACTCCTTGAAGCTGCACTTTGGGCTACATATGTATTTCTAAAGAAACACACCACTAAAATTCATTTAAGGGATGACTCCTGTGTGAATCAATATGGTTTTCAACCTTGAATCTACCTTAATTGAGAATATATCAGCATTTCCTGATACAGTCATCTGAGGCTGTATTCTCGCTTTCCTGGAACCCATATGACACATATGACACCACTGGTATACCAGATGTAATCTTAAAACCTATGCAGTCAGATTTAGCATGTGGCAAGTGATTTTTAGGCCTAATTTCAGACTTATAGGCCAACATTTGGTACTGGTTTTGGCTGATTTACATCTATTTTTGGCTATATTTAGAACAATATTTTGCTGAAAAAAATTCTGGTCAGACATGTAATGCTCCAAATGCGCCTAAAATATCCTCATTAATTATTAGAATATGCATGAAATTAAATTTGGGCTTCAGATTGGCAATATTATGATATACTTGACATTTCCAACCTGAGGGGTGACATGGGGCCCCCACACCCCGGAAATTGAAATTTTTAATGTGGCCCTCGAGTTGGCCAGCCTAATACAAATTCATTCTTTGATATAAACTGAGTTTCCTGTAAAAATTTCAGCCAGATTGACCAACTTTAAGGGGTGGTTTGGGCTGATCTGGCATTTTATGCATCCCTCGCCAAATACACTCCTTGAAGCTGCACTTTGGGCTACATATGTATTTCTAAAGAAACACACCACTAAAATTCATTTAACGGATGACTCCTGTGTGAATCAATATGGTTTCAACCTTGAATCTACCTTAATTGAGAATATATCAGCATTTCCTGATACAGTCATCTGAGGCTGTATTCTCGCTTTCCTGGAACCCATATGACACATATGACACCACTGGTATACCAGATGTAATCTTAAAACCTATGCAGTCAGATTTAGCATGTGGCAAGTGATTTTTAGGCCTAATTTCAGACTTATAGGCCAACATTTGGTACTGGTTTTGGCTGATTTACATCTATTTTTGGCTATATTTAGAACAATATTTTGCTGAAAAAAATTCTGGTCAGACATGTAATGCTCCAAATGCGCCTAAAATATCCTCATTAATTATTAGAATATGCATGAAATTAAATTTGGGCTTCAGATTGGCAATATTATGATATACTTGACATTTCCAACCTGAGGGGTGACATGGGGCCCCCACACCCCGGAAATTGAAATTTTTAATGTGGCCCTCGAGTTGGCCAGCCTAATACAAATTCATTCTTTGATATAAACTGAGTTTCCTGTAAAAATTTCAGCCAGATTGACCAACTTTAAGGGGTGGTTTGGGCTGATCTGGCATTTTATGCATCCCTCGCCAAATACACTCCTTGAAGCTGCACTTTGGGCTACATATGTATTTCTAAAGAAACACACCACTAAAATTCATTTAACGGATGACTCCTGTGTGAATCAATATGGTTTCAACCTTGAATCTACCTTAATTGAGAATATATCAGCATTTCCTGATACAGTCATCTGAGGCTGTATTCTCGCTTTCCTGGAACCCATATGACACATATGACACCACTGGTATACCAGATGTAATCTTAAAACCTATGCAGTCAGATTTAGCATGTGGCAAGTGATTTTTAGGCCTAATTTCAGACTTATAGGCCAACATTTGGTACTGGTTTTGGCTGATTTACATCTATTTGTGGCTATATTTAGAACAATATTTTGCTGAAAAAAATTCTGGTCAGACATGTAATGCTCCAAATGCGCCTAAAATATCCTCATTAATTATTAGAATATGCATGAAATTAAATTTGGGCTTCAGATTGGCAATATTATGATATACTTGACATTTCCAACCTGAGGGGTGACATGGGGCCCCCACACCCCGGAAATTGAAATTTTTAATGTGGCCCTCGAGTTGGCCAGCCTAATACAAATTCATTCTTTGATATAAACTGAGTTTCCTGTAAAAATTTCAGCCAGATTGACCAACTTTAAGGGGTGGTTTGGGCTGATTTGGCATTTTATGCATCCCTCGCCAAATACACTCCTTGAAGCTGCACTTTGGGCTACATATGTATTTCTAAAGAAACACACCACTAAAATTCATTTAAGGGATGACTCCTGTGTGAATCAATATGGTTTTCAACCTTGAATCTACCTTAATTGAGAATATATCAGCATTTCCTGATACAGTCATCTGAGGCTGTATTCTCGCTTTCCTGGAACCCATATGACACATATGACACCACTGGTATACCAGATGTAATCTTAAAACCTATGCAGTCAGATTTAGCATGTGGCAAGTGATTTTTAGGCCTAATTTCAGACTTATAGGCCAACATTTGGTACTGGTTTTGGCTGATTTACATCTATTTTTGGCTATATTTAGAACAATATTTTGCTGAAAAAAATTCTGGTCAGACATGTAATGCTCCAAATGCGCCTAAAATATCCTCATTAATTATTAGAATATGCATGAAATTAAATTTGGGCTACAACATTGGCAATATTATGATATACTTGACATTTCCAACCTGAGGGGTGACATGGGGCCCCCACACCCCGGAAATTGAAATTTTTAATGTGGCCCTCGAGTTGGCCAGCCTAATACAAATTCATTCTTTGATATAAACTGAGTTTCCTGTAAAAATTTCAGCCAGATTGACCAACTTTAAGGGGTGGTTTGGGCTGATCTGGCATTTTATGCATCCCTCACCAAATACACTCCTTGAAGCTGCACTTTGGGCTACATATGTATTTCTAAAGAAACACACCACTAAAATTCATTTAACGGATGACTCCTGTGTGAATCAATATGGTTTCAACCTTGAATCTACCTTAATTGAGAATATATCAGCATTTCCTGATACAGTCATCTGAGGCTGTATTCTCGCTTTCCTGGAACCCATATGACACATATGACACCACTGGTATACCAGATGTAATCTTAAAACCTATGCAGTCAGATTTAGCATGTGGCAAGTGATTTTTAGGCCTAATTTCAGACTTATAGGCCAACATTTGGTACTGGTTTTGGCTGATTTACATCTATTTTTGGCTATATTTAGAACAATATTTTGCTGAAAAAAATTCTGGTCAGACATGTAATGCTCCAAATGCGCCTAAAATATCCTCATTAATTATTAGAATATGCATGAAATTAAATTTGGGCTTCAGATTGGCAATATTATGATATACTTGACATTTCCAACCTGAGGGGTGACATGGGGCCCCCACACCCCGGAAATTGAAATTTTTAATGTGGCCCTCGAGTTGGCCAGCCTAATACAAATTCATTCTTTGATATAAACTGAGTTTCCTGTAAAAATTTCAGCCAGATTGACCAACTTTAAGGGGTGGTTTGGGCTGATCTGGCATTTTATGCATCCCTCGCCAAATACACTCCTTGAAGCTGCACTTTGGGCTACATATGTATTTCTAAAGAAACACACCACTAAAATTCATTTAACGGATGACTCCTGTGTGAATCAATATGGTTTTCAACCTTGAATCTACCTTAATTGAGAATATATCAGCATTTCCTGATACAGTCATCTGAGGCTGTATTCTCGCTTTCCTGGAACCCATATGACACATATGACACCACTGGTATACCAGATGTAATCTTAAAACCTATGCAGTCAGATTTAGCATGTGGCAAGTGATTTTTAGGCCTAATTTCAGGCTTATAGGCCAACATTTGGTACTGGTTTTGGCTGATTTACATCTATTTTTGGCTATATTTAGAACAATATTTTGCTGAAAAAAATTCTGGTCAGACATGTAATGCTCCAAATGCGCCTAAAATATCCTCATTAATTATTAGAATATGCATGAAATTAAATTTGGGCTTCAGATTGGCAATATTATGATATACTTGACATTTCCAACCTGAGGGGTGACATGGGGCCCCCACACCCCGAAAATTGAAATTTTTAATGTGGCCCTCGAGTTGGCCAGCCTAATACAAATTCATTCTTTGATATAAACTGAGTTTCCTGTAAAAATTTCAGCCAGATTGACCAACTTTAAGGGGTGGTTTGGGCTGATCTGGCATTTTATGCATCCCTCGCCAAATACACTCCTTGAAGCTGCACTTTGGGCTACATATGTATTTCTAAAGAAACACACCACTAAAATTCATTTAACGGATGACTCCTGTGTGAATCAATATGGTTTTCAACCTTGAATCTACCTTAATTGAGAATATATCAGCATTTCCTGATACAGTCATCTGAGGCTGTATTCTCGCTTTCCTGGAACCCATATGACACATATGACACCACTGGTATACCAGATGTAATCTTAAAACCTATGCAGTCAGATTTAGCATGTGGCAAGTGATTTTTAGGCCTAATTTCAGGCTTATAGGCCAACATTTGGTACTGGTTTTGGCTGATTTACATCTATTTTTGGCTATATTTAGAACAATATTTTGCTGAAAAAAATTCTGGTCAGACATGTAATGCTCCAAATGCGCCTAAAATATCCTCATTAATTATTAGAATATGCATGAAATTAAATTTGGGCTTCAGATTGGCAATATTATGATATACTTGACATTTCCAACCTGAGGGGTGACATGGGGCCCCCACACCCCGAAAATTGAAATTTTTAATGTGGCCCTCGAGTTGGCCAGCCTAATACAAATTCATTCTTTGATATAAACTGAGTTTCCTGTAAAAATTTCAGCCAGATTGACCAACTTTAAGGGGTGGTTTGGGCTGATTTGGCATTTTATGCATCCCTCGCCAAATACACTCCTTGAAGCTGCACTTTGGGCTACATATGTATTTCTAAAGAAACACACCACTAAAATTCATTTAAGGGATGACTCCTGTGTGAATCAATATGGTTTTCAACCTTGAATCTACCTTAATTGAGAATATATCAGCATTTCCTGATACAGTCATCTGAGGCTGTATTCTCGCTTTCCTGGAACCCATATGACACATATGACACCACTGGTATACCAGATGTAATCTTAAAACCTATGCAGTCAGATTTAGCATGTGGCAAGTGATTTTTAGGCCTAATTTCAGACTTATAGGCCAACATTTGGTACTGGTTTTGGCTGATTTACATCTATTTTTGGCTATATTTAGAACAATATTTTGCTGAAAAAAATTCTGGTCAGACATGTAATGCTCCAAATGCGCCTAAAATATCCTCATTAATTATTAGAATATGCATGAAATTAAATTTGGGCTTCAGATTGGCAATATTATGATATACTTGACATTTCCAACCTGAGGGGTGACATGGGGCCCCCACACCCCGGAAATTGAAATTTTTAATGTGGCCCTCGAGTTGGCCAGCCTAATACAAATTCATTCTTTGATATAAACTGAGTTTCCTTTAAAAATTTCAGCCAGATTGACCAACTTTAAGGGGTGGTTTGGGCTGATCTGGCATTTTATGCATCCCTCGCCAAATACACTCCTTGAAGCTGCACTTTGGGCTACATATGTATTTCTAAAGAAACACACCACTAAAATTCATTTAAGGGATGACTCCTGTGTGAATCAATATGGTTTTCAACCTTGAATCTACCTTAATTGAGAATATATCAGCATTTCCTGATACAGTCATCTGAGGCTGTATTCTCGCTTTCCTGGAACCCATATGACACATATGACACCACTGGTATACCAGATGTAATCTTAAAACCTATGCAGTCAGATTTAGCATGTGGCAAGTGATTTTTAGGCCTAATTTCAGACTTATAGGCCAACATTTGGTACTGGTTTTGGCTGATTTACATCTATTTTTGGCTATATTTAGAACAATATTTTGCTGAAAAAAATTCTGGTCAGACATGTAATGCTCCAAATGCGCCTAAAATATCCTCATTAATTATTAGAATATGCATGAAATTAAATTTGGGCTTCAGATTGGCAATATTATGATATACTTGACATTTCCAACCTGAGGGGTGACATGGGGCCCCCACACCCCGGAAATTGAAATTTTTAATGTGGCCCTCGAGTTGGCCAGCCTAATACAAATTCATTCTTTGATATAAACTGAGTTTCCTTTAAAAATTTCAGCCAGATTGACCAACTTTAAGGGGTGGTTTGGGCTGATCTGGCATTTTATGCATCCCTCGCCAAATACACTCCTTGAAGCTGCACTTTGGGCTACATATGTATTTCTAAAGAAACACACCACTAAAATTCATTTAAGGGATGACTCCTGTGTGAATCAATATGGTTTTCAACCTTGAATCTACCTTAATTGAGAATATATCAGCATTTCCTGATACAGTCATCTGAGGCTGTATTCTCGCTTTCCTGGAACCCATATGACACATATGACACCACTGGTATACCAGATCTAATCTTAAAACCTATGCAGTCAGATTTAGCATGTGGCAAGTGATTTGTAGGCCAAATTTCAGACTTATAGGCCTACATTTGGTACTGGTTTTGGCTGATTTACATCTATTTTTGGCTATATTTAGAACAATATTTTGCTGAAAAAAATTCTGGTCAGACATGTAATGCTCCAAATGCGCCTAAAATATCCTCATTAATTATTAGAATATGCATGAAATTAAATTTGGGCTACAACATTAGCAATATTATGATATACTTGACATTTCCAACCTGAGGGGTGACATGGGGCCCCCACACCCCGGAAATTGAAATTTTTAATGTGGCCCTCGAGTTGGCCAGCCTAATACAAATTCATTCTTTGATATAAACTGAGTTTCCTGTAAAAATTTCAGCCAGATTGACCAACTTTAAGGGGTGGTTTGGGCTGATCTGGCATTTTATGCATCCCTCACCAAATACACTCCTTGAAGCTGCACTTTGCGCTACATATGTATTTCTAAAGAAACACACCACTAAAATTCATTTAACGGATGACTCCTGTGTGAATCAATATGGTTTCAACCTTGAATCTACCTTAATTGAGAATATATCAGCATTTCCTGATACAGTCATCTGAGGCTGTATTCTCGCTTTCCTGGAACCCATATGACACATATGACACCACTGGTATACCAGATGTAATCTTAAAACCTATGCAGTCAGATTTAGCATGTGGCAAGTGATTTTTAGGCCTAATTTCAGACTTATAGGCCAACATTTGGTACTGGTTTTGGCTGATTTACATCTATTTTTGGCTATATTTAGAACAATATTTTGCTGAAAAAAATTATGGTCAGACATGTAATGCTCCAAATGCGCCTAAAATATCCTCATTAATTATTAGAATATGCATGAAATTAAATTTGGGCTTCAGATTGGCAATATTATGATATACTTGACATTTCCAACCTGAGGGGTGACATGGGGCCCCCACACCCCGGAAATTGAAATTTTTAATGTGGCCCTCGAGTTGGCCAGCCTAATACAAATTCATTCTTTGATATAAACTGAGTTTCCTGTAAAAATTTCAGCCAGATTGACCAACTTTAAGGGGTGGTTTGGGCTGATCTGGCATTTTATGCATCCCTCGCCAAATACACTCCTTGAAGCTGCACTTTGGGCTACATATGTATTTCTAAAGAAACACACCACTAAAATTCATTTAACGGATGACTCCTGTGTGAATCAATATGGTTTTCAACCTTGAATCTACCTTAATTGAGAATATATCAGCATTTCCTGATACAGTCATCTGAGGCTGTATTCTCGCTTTCCTGGAACCCATATGACACATATGACACCACTGGTATACCAGATGTAATCTTAAAACCTATGCAGTCAGATTTAGCATGTGGCAAGTGATTTTTAGGCCTAATTTCAGACTTATAGGCCAACATTTGGTACTGGTTTTGGCTGATTTACATCTATTTTTGGCTATATTTAGAACAATATTTTGCTGAAAAAAATTCTGGTCAGACATGTAATGCTCCAAATGCGCCTAAAATATCCTCATTAATTATTAGAATATGCATGAAATTAAATTTGGGCTTCAGATTGGCAATATTATGATATACTTGACATTTCCAACCTGAGGGGTGACATGGGGCCCCCACACCCCGGAAATTGAAATTTTTAATGTGGCCCTCGAGTTGGCCAGCCTAATACAAATTCATTCTTTGATATAAACTGAGTTTCCTGTAAAAATTTCAGCCAGATTGACCAACTTTAAGGGGTGGTTTGGGCTGATCTGGCATTTTATGCATTCCTCGCCAACTACACTCCCTGAACCTGCACTTTGGGCTACATATGCATTTCTGAAGAAACACCACTAAAGTTCATTTAAGGGACGATTCCTATGTGAATTAATATGGTTTTCAACCTTGAATCTACCTTAATTGAGAATATATCAGCATTTCCTTATACAGCCATCTGAGGCTGTATTCTCGCTTTCCTGGAACCCATATGACACATATGACACCACTGGTATACCAGATGTAATCTTAAAACCTATGCAGTCAGATTTAGTATGTGGCAAGTGATTTTTAGGCCAAATTTCAGACTAATAGGCCAACATTTGGTACTGGTTTTGGCTGATTTACATCTATTTTTGGTTATATTTAGAACAATATTTTGCTGAAAAAATTTCTGGTCAGACATGTAATGCTCCAAATGCGCCTAAAATATCCTCATTAATTATTAGAATATGCATGAAATTAAATTTGGGCTTCAGATTGGCAATATTATGATATACTTGACATTTCCAACCTGAGGGGTGACATGGGGCCCCCACACCCCGGAAATTGAAATTTTTAATGTGGCCCTCGAGTTGGCCAGCCTAAAACAAATTCATTCTTTGATATAAACTGAGTTTCCTGTAAAAATTTCAGCCAGATTGACCAACTTTAAGGGGTGGTTTGGGCTGATCTGGCATTTTATGCATCCCTCGCCAAATACACTCCTTGAAGCTGCACTTTGGGCTACATATGTATTTCTAAAGAAACACACCACTAAAATTCATTTAAGGGATGACTCCTGTGTGAATCAATATGGTTTTCAACCTTGAATCTACCTTAATTGAGAATATATCAGCATTTCCTGATACAGTCATCTGAGGCTGTATTCTCGCTTTCCTGGAACCCATATGACACATATGACACCACTGGTATACCAGATGTAATCTTAAAACCTATGCAGTCAGATTTAGTATGTGGCAAGTGATTTGTAGGCCAAATTTCAGACTTATAGGCCAACATTTGGTACTGGTTTTGGCTGATTTACATCTATTTTTGGCTATATTTAGAACAATATTTTGCTGAAAAAAATTCTGGTCAGACATGTAATGCTCCAAATGCGCCTAAAATATCCTCATTAATTATTAGAATATGCATGAAATTAAATTTGGGCTTCAGATTGGCAATATTATGATATACTTGACATTTCCAACCTGAGGGGTGACATGGGGCCCCCACACCCCGGAAATTGAAATTTTTAATGTGGCCCTCGAGTTGGCCAGCCTAATACAAATTCATTCTTTGATATAAACTGAGTTTCCTGTAAAAATTTCAGCCAGATTGACCAACTTTAAGGGGTGGTTTGGGCTGATCTGGCATTTTATGCATCCCTCGCCAAATACACTCCTTGAAGCTGCACTTTGGGCTACATATGTATTTCTAAAGAAACACACCACTAAAATTCATTTAACGGATGACTCCTGTGTGAATCAATATGGTTTTCAACCTTGAATCTACCTTAATTGAGAATATATCAGCATTTCCTGATACAGTCATCTGAGGCTGTATTCTCGCTTTCCTGGAACCCATATGACACATATGACACCACTGGTATACCAGATGTAATCTTAAAACCTATGCAGTCAGATTTAGCATGTGGCAAGTGATTTTTAGGCCTAATTTCAGACTTATAGGCCAACATTTGGTACTGGTTTTGGCTGATTTACATCTATTTTTGGCTATATTTAGAACAATATTTTGCTGAAAAAAATTCTGGTCAGACATGTAATGCTCCAAATGCGCCTAAAATATCCTCATTAATTATTAGAATATGCATGAAATTAAATTTGGGCTTCAGATTGGCAATATTATGATATACTTGACATTTCCAACCTGAGGGGTGACATGGGGCCCCCACACCCCGGAAATTGAAATTTTTAATGTGGCCCTCGAGTTGGCCAGCCTAATACAAATTCATTCTTTGATATAAACTGAGTTTCCTGTAAAAATTTCAGCCAGATTGACCAACTTTAAGGGGTGGTTTGGGCTGATCTGGCATTTTATGCATTCCTCGCCAACTACACTCCCTGAACCTGCACTTTGGGCTACATATGCATTTCTGAAGAAACACCACTAAAGTTCATTTAAGGGACGATTCCTATGTGAATTAATATGGTTTTCAACCTTGAATCTACCTTAATTGAGAATATATCAGCATTTCCTTATACAGCCATCTGAGGCTGTATTCTCGCTTTCCTGGAACCCATATGACACATATGACACCACTGGTATACCAGATGTAATCTTAAAACCTATGCAGTCAGATTTAGTATGTGGCAAGTGATTTTTAGGCCAAATTTCAGACTAATAGGCCAACATTTGGTACTGGTTTTGGCTGATTTACATCTATTTTTGGTTATATTTAGAACAATATTTTGCTGAAAAAATTTCTGGTCAGACATGTAATGCTCCAAATGCGCCTAAAATATCCTCATTAATTATTAGAATATGCATGAAATTAAATTTGGGCTTCAGATTGGCAATATTATGATATACTTGACATTTCCAACCTGAGGGGTGACATGGGGCCCCCACACCCCGGAAATTGAAATTTTTAATGTGGCCCTCGAGTTGGCCAGCCTAAAACAAATTCATTCTTTGATATAAACTGAGTTTCCTGTAAAAATTTCAGCCAGATTGACCAACTTTAAGGGGTGGTTTGGGCTGATCTGGCATTTTATGCATCCCTCGCCAAATACACTCCTTGAAGCTGCACTTTGGGCTACATATGTATTTCTAAAGAAACACACCACTAAAATTCATTTAAGGGATGACTCCTGTGTGAATCAATATGGTTTTCAACCTTGAATCTACCTTAATTGAGAATATATCAGCATTTCCTGATACAGTCATCTGAGGCTGTATTCTCGCTTTCCTGGAACCCATATGACACATATGACACCACTGGTATACCAGATGTAATCTTAAAACCTATGCAGTCAGATTTAGTATGTGGCAAGTGATTTGTAGGCCAAATTTCAGACTTATAGGCCAACATTTGGTACTGGTTTTGGCTGATTTACATCTATTTTTGGCTATATTTAGAACAATATTTTGCTGAAAAAAATTCTGGTCAGACATGTAATGCTCCAAATGCGCCTAAAATATCCTCATTAATTATTAGAATATGCATGAAATTAAATTTGGGCTTCAGATTGGCAATATTATGATATACTTGACATTTCCAACCTGAGGGGTGACATGGGGCCCCCACACCCCGGAAATTGAAATTTTTAATGTGGCCCTCGAGTTGGCCAGCCTAATACAAATTCATTCTTTGATATAAACTGAGTTTCCTTTAAAAATTTCAGCCAGATTGACCAACTTTAAGGGGTGGTTTGGGCTGATCTGGCATTTTATGCATCCCTCGCCAAATACACTCCTTGAAGCTGCACTTTGGGCTACATATGTATTTCTAAAGAAACACACCACTAAAATTCATTTAACGGATGACTCCTGTGTGAATCAATATGGTTTCAACCTTGAATCTACCTTAATTGAGAATATATCAGCATTTCCTGATACAGTCATCTGAGGCTGTATTCTCGCTTTCCTGGAACCCATATGACACATATGACACCACTGGTATACCAGATGTAATCTTAAAACCTATGCAGTCAGATTTAGCATGTGGCAAGTGATTTTTACGCCTAATTTCAGACTTATAGGCCAACATTTGGTACTGGTTTTGGCTGATTTACATCTATTTTTGGCTATATTTAGAACAATATTTTGCTGAAAAAAATTCTGGTCAGACATGTAATGCTCCAAATGCGCCTAAAATATCCTCATTAATTATTAGAATATGCATGAAATTAAATTTGGGCTTCAGATTGGCAATATTATGATATACTTGACATTTCCAACCTGAGGGGTGACATGGGGCCCCCACACCCCGGAAATTGAAATTTTTAATGTGGCCCTCGAGTTGGCCAGCCTAATACAAATTCATTCTTTGATATAAACTGAGTTTCCTGTAAAAATTTCAGCCAGATTGACTAACTTTAAGGGGTGGTTTGTGCTGATCTGGCATTTTATGCATTCCTCACCAACTACACTCCCTGAACCTGCACTTTGGGCTACATATGCATTTCTGAAGAAACACCACTAAAGTTCATTTAAGGGACGACTCCTATGTGAATTAATATGGTTTTCAACCTTGAATCTACCTTAATTGAGAATATATCAGCATTTCCTTATACAGCCATCTGAGGCTGTATTCTCGCTTTCCTGGAACCCATATGACACATATGACACCACTGGTATACCAGATGTAATCTTAAAACCTATGCAGTCATATTTAGTATGTGGCAAGTGATTTTTAGGCCAAATTTCAGACTTATAGGCCAACATTTGGTACTGGTTTTGGCTGATTTACATCTATTTTTGGTAATATTTAGAACAATATTTTGCTGAAAAAATTTCTGGTCAGACATGTAATGCTCCAAATGCGCCTAAAATATCCTCATTAATTATTAGAATATGCATGAAATTAAATTTGGGCTTCAGATTGGCAATATTATGATATACTTGACATTTCCAACCTGAGGGGTGACATGGGGCCCCCACACCCCGGAAATTGAAATTTTTAATGTGGCCCTCGAGTTGGCCAGCCTAAAACAAATTCATTCTTTGATATAAACTGAGTTTCCTGTAAAAATTTCAGCCAGATTGACCAACTTTAAGGGGTGGTTTGGGCTGATCTGGCATTTTATGCATCCCTCGCCAAATACACTCCTTGAAGCTGCACTTTGGGCTACATATGTATTTCTAAAGAAACACACCACTAAAATTCATTTAAGGGATGACTCCTGTGTGAATCAATATGGTTTTCAACCTTGAATCTACCTTAATTGAGAATATATCAGCATTTCCTGATACAGTCATCTGAGGCTGTATTCTCGCTTTCCTGGAACCCATATGACACATATGACACCACTGGTATACCAGATGTAATCTTAAAACCTATGCAGTCAGATTTAGTATGTGGCAAGTGATTTGTAGGCCAAATTTCAGACTTATAGGCCAACATTTGGTACTGGTTTTGGCTGATTTACATCTATTTTTGGCTATATTTAGAACAATATTTTGCTGAAAAAAATTCTGGTCAGACATGTAATGCTCCAAATGCGCCTAAAATATCCTCATTAATTATTAGAATATGCATGAAATTAAATTTGGGCTTCAGATTGGCAATATTATGATATACTTGACATTTCCAACCTGAGGGGTGACATGGGGCCCCCACACCCCGGAAATTGAAATTTTTAATGTGGCCCTCGAGTTGGCCAGCCTAATACAAATTCATTCTTTGATATAAACTGAGTTTCCTGTAAAAATTTCAGCCAGATTGACCAACTTTAAGGGGTGGTTTGGGCTGATCTGGCATTTTATGCATCCCTCGCCAAATACACTCCTTGAAGCTGCACTTTGGGCTACATATGTATTTCTAAAGAAACACACCACTAAAATTCATTTAACGGATGACTCCTGTGTGAATCAATATGGTTTTCAACCTTGAATCTACCTTAATTGAGAATATATCAGCATTTCCTGATACAGTCATCTGAGGCTGTATTCTCGCTTTCCTGGAACCCATATGACACATATGACACCACTGGTATACCAGATGTAATCTTAAAACCTATGCAGTCAGATTTAGCATGTGGCAAGTGATTTTTACGCCTAATTTCAGACTTATAGGCCAACATTTGGTACTGGTTTTGGCTGATTTACATCTATTTTTGGCTATATTTAGAACAATATTTTGCTGAAAAAAATTCTGGTCAGACATGTAATGCTCCAAATGCGCCTAAAATATCCTCATTAATTATTAGAATATGCATGAAATTAAATTTGGGCTTCAGATTGGCAATATTATGATATACTTGACATTTCCAACCTGAGGGGTGACATGGGGCCCCCACACCCCGGAAATTGAAATTTTTAATGTGGCCCTCGAGTTGGCCAGCCTAATACAAATTCATTCTTTGATATAAACTGAGTTTCCTGTAAAAATTTCAGCCAGATTGACCAACTTTAAGGGGTGGTTTGGGCTGATCTGGCATTTTATGCATTCCTCGCCAACTACACTCCCTGAACCTGCACTTTGGGCTACATATGCATTTCTGAAGAAACACCACTAAAGTTCATTTAAGGGACGATTCCTATGTGAATTAATATGGTTTTCAACCTTGAATCTACCTTAATTGAGAATATATCAGCATTTCCTTATCTAGCCATCTGAGGCTGTATTCTCGCTTTCCTGGAACCCATATGACACATATGACACCACTGGTATACCAGATGTAATCTTAAAACCTATGCAGTCAGATTTAGTATGTGGCAAGTGATTTTTAGGCCAAATTTCAGACTAATAGGCCAACATTTGGTACTGGTTTTGGCTGATTTACATCTATTTTTGGTTATATTTAGAACAATATTTTGCTGAAAAAATTTCTGGTCAGACATGTAATGCTCCAAATGCGCCTAAAATATCCTCATTAATTATTAGAATATGCATGAAATTAAATTTGGGCTTCAGATTGGCAATATTATGATATACTTGACATTTCCAACCTGAGGGGTGACATGGGGCCCCCACACCCCGGAAATTGAAATTTTTAATGTGGCCCTCGAGTTGGCCAGCCTAAAACAAATTCATTCTTTGATATAAACTGAGTTTCCTGTAAAAATTTCAGCCAGATTGACCAACTTTAAGGGGTGGTTTGGGCTGATCTGGCATTTTATGCATCCCTCGCCAAATACACTCCTTGAAGCTGCACTTTGGGCTACATATGTATTTCTAAAGAAACACACCACTAAAATTCATTTAAGGGATGACTCCTGTGTGAATCAATATGGTTTTCAACCTTGAATCTACCTTAATTGAGAATATATCAGCATTTCCTGATACAGTCATCTGAGGCTGTATTCTCGCTTTCCTGGAACCCATATGACACATATGACACCACTGGTATACCAGATGTAATCTTAAAACCTATGCAGTCAGATTTAGTATGTGGCAAGTGATTTGTAGGCCAAATTTCAGACTTATAGGCCAACATTTGGTACTGGTTTTGGCTGATTTACATCTATTTTTGGCTATATTTAGAACAATATTTTGCTGAAAAAAATTCTGGTCAGACATGTAATGCTCCAAATGCGCCTAAAATATCCTCATTAATTATTAGAATATGCATGAAATTAAATTTGGGCTTCAGATTGGCAATATTATGATATACTTGACATTTCCAACCTGAGGGGTGACATGGGGCCCCCACACCCCGGAAATTGAAATTTTTAATGTGGCCCTCGAGTTGGCCAGCCTAATACAAATTCATTCTTTGATATAAACTGAGTTTCCTGTAAAAATTTCAGCCAGATTGACTAACTTTAAGGGGTGGTTTGTGCTGATCTGGCATTTTATGCATTCCTCACCAACTACACTCCCTGAACCTGCACTTTGGGCTACATATGCATTTCTGAAGAAACACCACTAAAGTTCATTTAAGGGACGACTCCTATGTGAATTAATATGGTTTTCAACCTTGAATCTACCTTAATTGAGAATATATCAGCATTTCCTTATACAGCCATCTGAGGCTGTATTCTCGCTTTCCTGGAACCCATATGACACATATGACACCACTGGTATACCAGATGTAATCTTAAAACCTATGCAGTCATATTTAGTATGTGGCAAGTGATTTTTAGGCCAAATTTCAGACTTATAGGCCAACATTTGGTACTGGTTTTGGCTGATTTACATCTATTTTTGGTAATATTTAGAACAATATTTTGCTGAAAAAATTTCTGGTCAGACATGTAATGCTCCAAATGCGCCTAAAATATCCTCATTAATTATTAGAATATGCATGAAATTAAATTTGGGCTTCAGATTGGCAATATTATGATATACTTGACATTTCCAACCTGAGGGGTGACATGGGGCCCCCACACCCCGGAAATTGAAATTTTTAATGTGGCCCTCGAGTTGGCCAGCCTAAAACAAATTCATTCTTTGATATAAACTGAGTTTCCTGTAAAAATTTCAGCCAGATTGACCAACTTTAAGGGGTGGTTTGGGCTGATCTGGCATTTTATGCATTCCTCGCCAACTACACTCCCTGAACCTGCACTTTGGGCTACATATGCATTTCTGAAGAAACACCACTAAAGTTCATTTAAGGGACGATTCCTATGTGAATTAATATGGTTTTCAACCTTGAATCTACCTTAATTGAGAATATATCAGCATTTCCTTATACAGCCATCTGAGGCTGTATTCTCGCTTTCCTGGAACCCATATGACACATATGACACCACTGGTATACCAGATGTAATCTTAAAACCTATGCAGTCAGATTTAGTATGTGGCAAGTGATTTTTAGGCCAAATTTCAGACTAATAGGCCAACATTTGGTACTGGTTTTGGCTGATTTACATCTATTTTTGGTTATATTTAGAACAATATTTTGCTGAAAAAATTTCTGGTCAGACATGTAATGCTCCAAATGCGCCTAAAATATCCTCATTAATTATTAGAATATGCATGAAATTAAATTTGGGCTTCAGATTGGCAATATTATGATATACTTGACATTTCCAACCTGAGGGGTGACATGGGGCCCCCACACCCCGGAAATTGAAATTTTTAATGTGGCCCTCGAGTTGGCCAGCCTAAAACAAATTCATTCTTTGATATAAACTGAGTTTCCTGTAAAAATTTCAGCCAGATTGACCAACTTTAAGGGGTGGTTTGGGCTGATCTGGCATTTTATGCATCCCTCGCCAAATACACTCCTTGAAGCTGCACTTTGGGCTACATATGTATTTCTAAAGAAACACACCACTAAAATTCATTTAAGGGATGACTCCTGTGTGAATCAATATGGTTTTCAACCTTGAATCTACCTTAATTGAGAATATATCAGCATTTCCTGATACAGTCATCTGAGGCTGTATTCTCGCTTTCCTGGAACCCATATGACACATATGACACCACTGGTATACCAGATGTAATCTTAAAACCTATGCAGTCAGATTTAGTATGTGGCAAGTGATTTGTAGGCCAAATTTCAGACTTATAGGCCAACATTTGGTACTGGTTTTGGCTGATTTACATCTATTTTTGGCTATATTTAGAACAATATTTTGCTGAAAAAAATTCTGGTCAGACATGTAATGCTCCAAATGCGCCTAAAATATCCTCATTAATTATTAGAATATGCATGAAATTAAATTTGGGCTTCAGATTGGCAATATTATGATATACTTGACATTTCCAACCTGAGGGGTGACATGGGGCCCCCACACCCCGGAAATTGAAATTTTTAATGTGGCCCTCGAGTTGGCCAGCCTAATACAAATTCATTCTTTGATATAAACTGAGTTTCCTTTAAAAATTTCAGCCAGATTGACCAACTTTAAGGGGTGGTTTGGGCTGATCTGGCATTTTATGCATCCCTCGCCAAATACACTCCTTGAAGCTGCACTTTGGGCTACATATGTATTTCTAAAGAAACACACCACTAAAATTCATTTAACGGATGACTCCTGTGTGAATCAATATGGTTTCAACCTTGAATCTACCTTAATTGAGAATATATCAGCATTTCCTGATACAGTCATCTGAGGCTGTATTCTCGCTTTCCTGGAACCCATATGACACATATGACACCACTGGTATACCAGATGTAATCTTAAAACCTATGCAGTCAGATTTAGCATGTGGCAAGTGATTTTTACGCCTAATTTCAGACTTATAGGCCAACATTTGGTACTGGTTTTGGCTGATTTACATCTATTTTTGGCTATATTTAGAACAATATTTTGCTGAAAAAAATTCTGGTCAGACATGTAATGCTCCAAATGCGCCTAAAATATCCTCATTAATTATTAGAATATGCATGAAATTAAATTTGGGCTTCAGATTGGCAATATTATGATATACTTGACATTTCCAACCTGAGGGGTGACATGGGGCCCCCACACCCCGGAAATTGAAATTTTTAATGTGGCCCTCGAGTTGGCCAGCCTAATACAAATTCATTCTTTGATATAAACTGAGTTTCCTGTAAAAATTTCAGCCAGATTGACTAACTTTAAGGGGTGGTTTGTGCTGATCTGGCATTTTATGCATTCCTCACCAACTACACTCCCTGAACCTGCACTTTGGGCTACATATGCATTTCTGAAGAAACACCACTAAAGTTCATTTAAGGGACGACTCCTATGTGAATTAATATGGTTTTCAACCTTGAATCTACCTTAATTGAGAATATATCAGCATTTCCTTATACAGCCATCTGAGGCTGTATTCTCGCTTTCCTGGAACCCATATGACACATATGACACCACTGGTATACCAGATGTAATCTTAAAACCTATGCAGTCATATTTAGTATGTGGCAAGTGATTTTTAGGCCAAATTTCAGACTTATAGGCCAACATTTGGTACTGGTTTTGGCTGATTTACATCTATTTTTGGTAATATTTAGAACAATATTTTGCTGAAAAAATTTCTGGTCAGACATGTAATGCTCCAAATGCGCCTAAAATATCCTCATTAATTATTAGAATATGCATGAAATTAAATTTGGGCTTCAGATTGGCAATATTATGATATACTTGACATTTCCAACCTGAGGGGTGACATGGGGCCCCCACACCCCGGAAATTGAAATTTTTAATGTGGCCCTCGAGTTGGCCAGCCTAAAACAAATTCATTCTTTGATATAAACTGAGTTTCCTGTAAAAATTTCAGCCAGATTGACCAACTTTAAGGGGTGGTTTGGGCTGATCTGGCATTTTATGCATCCCTCGCCAAATACACTCCTTGAAGCTGCACTTTGGGCTACATATGTATTTCTAAAGAAACACACCACTAAAATTCATTTAAGGGATGACTCCTGTGTGAATCAATATGGTTTTCAACCTTGAATCTACCTTAATTGAGAATATATCAGCATTTCCTGATACAGTCATCTGAGGCTGTATTCTCGCTTTCCTGGAACCCATATGACACATATGACACCACTGGTATACCAGATGTAATCTTAAAACCTATGCAGTCAGATTTAGTATGTGGCAAGTGATTTGTAGGCCAAATTTCAGACTTATAGGCCAACATTTGGTACTGGTTTTGGCTGATTTACATCTATTTTTGGCTATATTTAGAACAATATTTTGCTGAAAAAAATTCTGGTCAGACATGTAATGCTCCAAATGCGCCTAAAATATCCTCATTAATTATTAGAATATGCATGAAATTAAATTTGGGCTTCAGATTGGCAATATTATGATATACTTGACATTTCCAACCTGAGGGGTGACATGGGGCCCCCACACCCCGGAAATTGAAATTTTTAATGTGGCCCTCGAGTTGGCCAGCCTAATACAAATTCATTCTTTGATATAAACTGAGTTTCCTTTAAAAATTTCAGCCAGATTGACCAACTTTAAGGGGTGGTTTGGGCTGATCTGGCATTTTATGCATCCCTCGCCAAATACACTCCTTGAAGCTGCACTTTGGGCTACATATGTATTTCTAAAGAAACACACCACTAAAATTCATTTAACGGATGACTCCTGTGTGAATCAATATGGTTTCAACCTTGAATCTACCTTAATTGAGAATATATCAGCATTTCCTGATACAGTCATCTGAGGCTGTATTCTCGCTTTCCTGGAACCCATATGACACATATGACACCACTGGTATACCAGATGTAATCTTAAAACCTATGCAGTCAGATTTAGCATGTGGCAAGTGATTTTTACGCCTAATTTCAGACTTATAGGCCAACATTTGGTACTGGTTTTGGCTGATTTACATCTATTTTTGGCTATATTTAGAACAATATTTTGCTGAAAAAAATTCTGGTCAGACATGTAATGCTCCAAATGCGCCTAAAATATCCTCATTAATTATTAGAATATGCATGAAATTAAATTTGGGCTTCAGATTGGCAATATTATGATATACTTGACATTTCCAACCTGAGGGGTGACATGGGGCCCCCACACCCCGGAAATTGAAATTTTTAATGTGGCCCTCGAGTTGGCCAGCCTAATACAAATTCATTCTTTGATATAAACTGAGTTTCCTGTAAAAATTTCAGCCAGATTGACTAACTTTAAGGGGTGGTTTGTGCTGATCTGGCATTTTATGCATTCCTCACCAACTACACTCCCTGAACCTGCACTTTGGGCTACATATGCATTTCTGAAGAAACACCACTAAAGTTCATTTAAGGGACGACTCCTATGTGAATTAATATGGTTTTCAACCTTGAATCTACCTTAATTGAGAATATATCAGCATTTCCTTATACAGCCATCTGAGGCTGTATTCTCGCTTTCCTGGAACCCATATGACACATATGACACCACTGGTATACCAGATGTAATCTTAAAACCTATGCAGTCATATTTAGTATGTGGCAAGTGATTTTTAGGCCAAATTTCAGACTTATAGGCCAACATTTGGTACTGGTTTTGGCTGATTTACATCTATTTTTGGTAATATTTAGAACAATATTTTGCTGAAAAAATTTCTGGTCAGACATGTAATGCTCCAAATGCGCCTAAAATATCCTCATTAATTATTAGAATATGCATGAAATTAAATTTGGGCTTCAGATTGGCAATATTATGATATACTTGACATTTCCAACCTGAGGGGTGACATGGGGCCCCCACACCCCGGAAATTGAAATTTTTAATGTGGCCCTCGAGTTGGCCAGCCTAAAACAAATTCATTCTTTGATATAAACTGAGTTTCCTGTAAAAATTTCAGCCAGATTGACCAACTTTAAGGGGTGGTTTGGGCTGATCTGGCATTTTATGCATCCCTCGCCAAATACACTCCTTGAAGCTGCACTTTGGGCTACATATGTATTTCTAAAGAAACACACCACTAAAATTCATTTAAGGGATGACTCCTGTGTGAATCAATATGGTTTCAACCTTGAATCTACCTTAATTGAGAATATATCAGCATTTCCTGATACAGTCATCTGAGGCTGTATTCTCGCTTTCCTGGAACCCATATGACACATATGACACCACTGGTATACCAGATGTAATCTTAAAACCTATGCAGTCAGATTTAGTATGTGGCAAGTGATTTGTAGGCCAAATTTCAGACTTATAGGCCAACATTTGGTACTGGTTTTGGCTGATTTACATCTATTTTTGGCTATATTTAGAACAATATTTTGCTGAAAAAATTTCTGGTCAGACATGTAATGCTCCAAATGCGCCTAAAATATCCTCATTAATTATTAGAATATGCATGAAATTAAATTTGGGCTACAAGATTGGCAATATTATGATATACTTGACATTTCCAACCTGAGGGGTGACATGGGGCCCCCACACCCCGGAAATTGAAATTTTTAATGTGGCCCTCGAGTTGGCCAGCCTAATGCAAATTCATTCTTTGATATAAACTGAGTTTCCTGTAAAAATTTCAGCCAGATTGACCAACTTTAATGGGTGGTTTGGGCTGATCTGGCATTTTATGCATCCCTCGCCAAATACACTCCTTGAAGCTGCACTTTGGGCTACATATGTATTTCTAAAGAAACACACCACTAAAATTCATTTAAGGGATGACTCCTGTGTGAATTAATATGGTTTTCAACCTTGAATCTACCTTAATTGAGAATATATCAGCATTTCCTTATACAGCCATCTGAGGCTGTATTCTCGCTTTCCTGGAACCCATATGACACATATGACACCACTGGTATACCAGATGTAATCTTAAAACCTATGCAGTCAGATTTAGTATGTGGCAAGTGATTTTTAGGCCAAATTTCAGACTAATAGGCCAACATTTGGTACTGGTTTTGGCTGATTTACATCTATTTTTGGTTATATTTAGAACAATATTTTGCTGAAAAAATTTCTGGTCAGACATGTAATGCTCCAAATGCGCCTAAAATATCCTCATTAATTATTAGAATATGCATGAAATTAAATTTGGGCTTCAGATTGGCAATATTATGATATACTTGACATTTCCAACCTGAGGGGTGACATGGGGCCCCCACACCCCGGAAATTGAAATTTTTAATGTGGCCCTCGAGTTGGCCAGCCTAAAACAAATTCATTCTTTGATATAAACTGAGTTTCCTGTAAAAATTTCAGCCAGATTGACCAACTTTAAGGGGTGGTTTGGGCTGATCTGGCATTTTATGCATCCCTCGCCAAATACACTCCTTGAAGCTGCACTTTGGGCTACATATGTATTTCTAAAGAAACACACCACTAAAATTCATTTAAGGGATGACTCCTGTGTGAATCAATATGGTTTTCAACCTTGAATCTACCTTAATTGAGAATATATCAGCATTTCCTGATACAGTCATCTGAGGCTGTATTCTCGCTTTCCTGGAACCCATATGACACATATGACACCACTGGTATACCAGATGTAATCTTAAAACCTATGCAGTCAGATTTAGTATGTGGCAAGTGATTTGTAGGCCAAATTTCAGACTTATAGGCCAACATTTGGTACTGGTTTTGGCTGATTTACATCTATTTTTGGCTATATTTAGAACAATATTTTGCTGAAAAAAATTCTGGTCAGACATGTAATGCTCCAAATGCGCCTAAAATATCCTCATTAATTATTAGAATATGCATGAAATTAAATTTGGGCTTCAGATTGGCAATATTATGATATACTTGACATTTCCAACCTGAGGGGTGACATGGGGCCCCCACACCCCGGAAATTGAAATTTTTAATGTGGCCCTCGAGTTGGCCAGCCTAATACAAATTCATTCTTTGATATAAACTGAGTTTCCTTTAAAAATTTCAGCCAGATTGACCAACTTTAAGGGGTGGTTTGGGCTGATCTGGCATTTTATGCATCCCTCGCCAAATACACTCCTTGAAGCTGCACTTTGGGCTACATATGTATTTCTAAAGAAACACACCACTAAAATTCATTTAACGGATGACTCCTGTGTGAATCAATATGGTTTCAACCTTGAATCTACCTTAATTGAGAATATATCAGCATTTCCTGATACAGTCATCTGAGGCTGTATTCTCGCTTTCTTGGAACCCATATGACACATATGACACCACTGGTATACCAGATGTAATCTTAAAACCTATGCAGTCAGATTTAGCATGTGGCAAGTGATTTTTAGGCCTAATTTCAGACTTATAGGCCAACATTTGGTACTGGTTTTGGCTGATTTACATCTATTTTTGGTTATATTTAGAACAATATTTTGCTGAAAAAAATTCTGGTCAGACATGTAATGCTCCAAATGCGCCTAAAATATCCTCATTAATTATTAGAATATGCATGAAATTAAATTTGGGCTTCAGATTGGCAATATTATGATATACTTGACATTTCCAACCTGAGGGGTGACATGGGGCCCCCACACCCCGGAAATTGAAATTTTTAATGTGGCCCTCGAGTTGGCCAGCCTAATACAAATTCATTCTTTGATATAAACTGAGTTTCCTGTAAAAATTTCAGCCAGATTGACCAACTTTAAGGGGTGGTTTGTGCTGATCTGGCATTTTATGCATTCCTCACCAACTACACTCCCTGAACCTGCACTTTGGGCTACATATGCATTTCTGAAGAAACACCACTAAAGTTCATTTAAGGGACGACTCCTATGTGAATTAATATGGTTTTCAACCTTGAATCTACCTTAATTGAGAATATATCAGCATTTCCTTATACAGCCATCTGAGGCTGTATTCTCGCTTTCCTGGAACCCATATGACACATATGACACCACTGGTATACCAGATGTAATCTTAAAACCTATGCAGTCATATTTAGTATGTGGCAAGTGATTTTTAGGTCAAATTTCAGACTTATAGGCCAACATTTGGTACTGGTTTTGGCTGATTTACATCTATTTTTGGTAATATTTAGAACAATATTTTGCTGAAAAAATTTCTGGTCAGACATGTAATGCTCCAAATGCGCCTAAAATATCCTCATTAATTATTAGAATATGCATGAAATTAAATTTGGGCTTCAGATTGGCAATATTATGATATACTTGACATTTCCAACCTGAGGGGTGACATGGGGCCCCCACACCCCGGAAATTGAAATTTTTAATGTGGCCCTCGAGTTGGCCAGCCTAAAACAAATTCATTCTTTGATATAAACTGAGTTTCCTGTAAAAATTTCAGCCAGATTGACCAGCTTTAAGGGGTGGTTTGGGCTGATCTGGCATTTTATGCATCCCTCGCCAAATACACTCCTTGAAGCTGCACTTTGGGCTACATATGTATTTCTAAAGAAACACACCACTAAAATTCATTTAAGGGATGACTCCTGTGTGAATCAATATGGTTTCAACCTTGAATCTACCTTAATTGAGAATATATCAGCATTTCCTGATACAGTCATCTGAGGCTGTATTCTCGCTTTCCTGGAACCCATATGACACATATGACACCACTGGTATACCAGATGTAATCTTAAAACCTATGCAGTCAGATTTAGTATGTGGCAAGTGATTTGTAGGCCAAATTTCAGACTTATAGGCCAACATTTGGTACTGGTTTTGGCTGATTTACATCTATTTTTGGCTATATTTAGAACAATATTTTGCTGAAAAAATTTCTGGTCAGACATGTAATGCTCCAAATGCGCCTAAAATATCCTCATTAATTATTAGAATATGCATGAAATTAAATTTGGGCTACAAGATTGGCAATATTATGATATACTTGACATTTCCAACCTGAGGGGTGACATGGGGCCCCCACACCCCGGAAATTGAAATTTTTAATGTGGCCCTCGAGTTGGCCAGCCTAATGCAAATTCATTCTTTGATATAAACTGAGTTTCCTGTAAAAATTTCAGCCAGATTGACCAACTTTAATGGGTGGTTTGGGCTGATCTGGCATTTTATGCATCCCTCGCCAAATACACTCCTTGAAGCTGCACTTTGGGCTACATATGTATTTCTAAAGAAACACACCACTAAAATTCATTTAAGGGATGACTCCTGTGTGAATCAATATGGTTTCAACCTTGAATCTACCTTAATTGAGAATATATCAGCATTTCCTGATACAGTCATCTGAGGCTGTATTCTCGCTTTCCTGGAACCCATATGACACATATGACACCACTGGTATACCAGATGTAATCTTAAAACCTATGCAGTCAGATTTAGCATGTGGCAAGTGATTTTTAGGCCTAATTTCAGACTAATAGGCCAACATTTGGTACTGGTTTTGGCTGATTTACATCTATTTTTGGCTATATTTAGAACAATATTTTGCTGAAAAAAATTCTGGTCAGACATGTAATGCTCCAAATGCGCCTAAAATATCCTCATTAATTATTAGAATATGCATGAAATTAAATTTGGGCTTCAGATTGGCAATATTATGATATACTTGACATTTCCAACCTGAGGGGTGACATGGGGCCCCCACACCCCGGAAATTGAAATTTTTAATGTGGCCCTCGAGTTGGCCAGCCTAATACAAATTCATTCTTTGATATAAACTGAGTTTCCTGTAAAAATTTCAGCCAGATTGACCAACTTTAAGGGGTGGTTTGTGCTGATCTGGCATTTTATGCATTCCTCGCCAACTACACTCCCTGAACCTGCACTTTGGGCTACATATGCATTTCTGAAGAAACACCACTAAAGTTCATTTAAGGGACGACTCCTATGTGAATTAATATGGTTTTCAACCTTGAATCTACCTTAATTGAGAATATATCAGCATTTCCTTATACAGCCATCTGAGGCTGTATTCTCGCTTTCCTGGAACCCATATGACACATATGACACCACTGGTATCCCAGATGTAATCTTAAAACCTATGCAGTCAGATTTAGTATGTGGCAAGTGATTTTTAGGCCAAATTTCAGACTTATAGGCCAACATTTGGTACTGGTTTTGGCTGATTTACATCTATTTTTGGCTATATTTAGAACAATATTTTGCTGAAAAAATTTCTGGTCAGACATGTAATGCTCCAAATGCGCCTAAAATATCCTCATTAATTATTAGAATATGCATGAAATTAAATTTGGGCTACAAGATTGGCAATATTATGATATACTTGACATTTCCAACCTGAGGGGTGACATGGGGCCCCCACACCCCGGAAATTGAAATTTTTAATGTGGCCCCCGAGTTGGCCAGCCTAATACAAATTCATTCTTTGATATAAACTGAGTTTCCTGTAAAAATTTCAGCCAGATTGACCAGCTTTAAGGGGTGGTTTGGGCTGATCTGGCATTTTATGCATCCCTCGCCAAATACACTCCTTGAAGCTGCACTTTGGGCTACATATGTATTTCTAAAGAAACACACCACTAAAATTCATTTAAGGGATGACTCCTGTGTGAATCAATATGGTTTCAACCTTGAATCTACCTTAATTGAGAATATATCAGCATTTCCTGATACAGTCATCTGAGGCTGTATTCTCGCTTTCCTGGAACCCATATGACACATATGACACCACTGGTATACCAGATGTAATCTTAAAACCTATGCAGTCAGATTTAGTATGTGGCAAGTGATTTGTAGGCCAAATTTCAGACTTATAGGCCAACATTTGGTACTGGTTTTGGCTGATTTACATCTATTTTTGGCTATATTTAGAACAATATTTTGCTGAAAAAATTTCTGGTCAGACATGTAATGCTCCAAATGCGCCTAAAATATCCTCATTAATTATTAGAATATGCATGAAATTAAATTTGGGCTTCAGATTGGCAATATTATGATATACTTGACATTTCCAACCTGAGGGGTGACATGGGGCCCCCACACCCCGGAAATTGAAATTTTTAATGTGGCCCTCGAGTTGGCCAGCCTAAAACAAATTCATTCTTTGATATAAACTGAGTTTCCTGTAAAAATTTCAGCCAGATTGACCAACTTTAAGGGGTGGTTTGTGCTGATCTGGCATTTTATGCATTCCTCGCCAACTACACTCCCTGAACCTGCACTTTGGGCTACATATGCATTTCTGAAGAAACACCACTAAAGTTCATTTAAGGGACGACTCCTATGTGAATTAATATGGTTTTCAACCTTGAATCTACCTTAATTGAGAATATATCAGCATTTCCTTATACAGCCATCTGAGGCTGTATTCTCGCTTTCCTGGAACCCATATGACACATATGACACCACTGGTATCCCAGATGTAATCTTAAAACCTATGCAGTCAGATTTAGTATGTGGCAAGTGATTTTTAGGCCAAATTTCAGACTAATAGGCCAACATTTGGTACTGGTTTTGGCTGATTTACATCTATTTTTGGTTATATTTAGAACAATATTTTGCTGAAAAAATTTCTGGTCAGACATGTAATGCTCCAAATGCGCCTAAAATATCCTCATTAATTATTAGAATATGCATGAAATTAAATTTGGGCTTCAGATTGGCAATATTATGATATACTTGACATTTCCAACCTGAGGGGTGACATGGGGCCCCCACACCCTGGAAATTGAAATTTTTAATGTGGCCCTCGAGTTGGCCAGCCTAAAACAAATTCATTCTTTGATATAAACTGAGTTTCCTGTAAAAATTTCAGCCAGATTGACCAACTTTAAGGGGTGGTTTGGGCTGATCTGGCATTTTATGCATCCCTCGCCAAATACACTCCTTGAAGCTGCACTTTGGGCTACATATGTATTTCTAAAGAAACACACCACTAAAATTCATTTAAGGGATGACTCCTGTGTGAATCAATATGGTTTTCAACCTTGAATCTACCTTAATTGAGAATATATCAGCATTTCCTGATACAGTCATCTGAGGCTGTATTCTCGCTTTCCTGGAACCCATATGACACATATGACACCACTGGTATACCAGATGTAATCTTAAAACCTATGCAGTCAGATTTAGTATGTGGCAAGTGATTTGTAGGCCAAATTTCAGACTTATAGGCCAACATTTGGTACTGGTTTTGGCTGATTTACATCTATTTTTGGCTATATTTAGAACAATATTTTGCTGAAAAAATTTCTGGTCAGACATGTAATGCTCCAAATGCGCCTAAAATATCCTCATTAATTATTAGAATATGCATGAAATTAAATTTGGGCTACAAGATTGGCAATATTATGATATACTTGACATTTCCAACCTGAGGGGTGACATGGGGCCCCCACACCCCGGAAATTGAAATTTTTAATGTGGCCCCCGAGTTGGCCAGCCTAATACAAATTCATTCTTTGATATAAACTGAGTTTCCTGTAAAAATTTCAGCCAGATTGACCAACTTTAAGGGGTGGTTTGGGCTGATCTGGCATTTTATGCATCCCTCACCAAATACACTCCTTGAAGCTGCACTTTGGGCTACATATGTATTTCTAAAGAAACACACCACTAAAATTCATTTAACGGATGACTCCTGTGTGAATCAATATGGTTTTCAACCTTGAATCTACCTTAATTGAGAATATATCAGCATTTCCTGATACAGTCATCTGAGGCTGTATTCTCGCTTTCCTGGAACCCATATGACACATATGACACCACTGGTATACCAGATGTAATCTTAAAACCTATGCAGTCAGATTTAGCATGTGGCAAGTGATTTTTAGGCCTAATTTCAGACTTATAGGCCAACATTTGGTACTGGTTTTGGCTGATTTACATCTATTTTTGGCTATATTTAGAACAATATTTTGCTGAAAAAAATTCTGGTCAGACATGTAATGCTCCAAATGCGCCTAAAATATCCTCATTAATTATTAGAATATGCATGAAATTAAATTTGGGCTTCAGATTGGCAATATTATGATATACTTGACATTTCCAACCTGAGGGGTGACATGGGGCCCCCACACCCCGGAAATTGAAATTTTTAATGTGGCCCTCGAGTTGGCCAGCCTAATACAAATTCATTCTTTGATATAAACTGAGTTTCCTGTAAAAATTTCAGCCAGATTGACCAACTTTAAGGGGTGGTTTGTGCTGATCTGGCATTTTATGCATTCCTCGCCAACTACACTCCCTGAACCTGCACTTTGGGCTACATATGCATTTCTGAAGAAACACCACTAAAGTTCATTTAAGGGACGACTCCTATGTGAATTAATATGGTTTTCAACCTTGAATCTACCTTAATTGAGAATATATCAGCATTTCCTTATACAGCCATCTGAGGCTGTATTCTCGCTTTCCTGGAACCCATATGACACATATGACACCACTGGTATCCCAGATGTAATCTTAAAACCTATGCAGTCAGATTTAGTATGTGGCAAGTGATTTTTAGGTCAAATTTCAGACTAATAGGCCAACATTTGGTACTGGTTTTGGCTGATTTACATCTATTTTTGGTTATATTTAGAACAATATTTTGCTGAAAAAATTTCTGGTCAGACATGTAATGCTCCAAATGCGCCTAAAATATCCTCATTAATTATTAGAATATGCATGAAATTAAATTTGGGCTTCAGATTGGCAATATTATGATATACTTGACATTTCCAACCTGAGGGGTGACATGGGGCCCCCACACCCTGGAAATTGAAATTTTTAATGTGGCCCTCGAGTTGGCCAGCCTAAAACAAATTCATTCTTTGATATAAACTGAGTTTCCTGTAAAAATTTCAGCCAGATTGACCAACTTTAAGGGGTGGTTTGGGCTGATCTGGCATTTTATGCATCCCTCGCCAAATACACTCCTTGAAGCTGCACTTTGGGCTACATATGTATTTCTAAAGAAACACACCACTAAAATTCATTTAAGGGATGACTCCTGTGTGAATCAATATGGTTTTCAACCTTGAATCTACCTTAATTGAGAATATATCAGCATTTCCTGATACAGTCATCTGAGGCTGTATTCTCGCTTTCCTGGAACCCATATGACACATATGACACCACTGGTATACCAGATGTAATCTTAAAACCTATGCAGTCAGATTTAGTATGTGGCAAGTGATTTGTAGGCCAAATTTCAGACTTATAGGCCAACATTTGGTACTGGTTTTGGCTGATTTACATCTATTTTTGGCTATATTTAGAACAATATTTTGCTGAAAAAATTTCTGGTCAGACATGTAATGCTCCAAATGCGCCTAAAATATCCTCATTAATTATTAGAATATGCATGAAATTAAATTTGGGCTACAAGATTGGCAATATTATGATATACTTGACATTTCCAACCTGAGGGGTGACATGGGGCCCCCACACCCCGGAAATTGAAATTTTTAATGTGGCCCCCGAGTTGGCCAGCCTAATACAAATTCATTCTTTGATATAAACTGAGTTTCCTGTAAAAATTTCAGCCAGATTGACCAACTTTAAGGGGTGGTTTGGGCTGATCTGGCATTTTATGCATCCCTCACCAAATACACTCCTTGAAGCTGCACTTTGGGCTACATATGTATTTCTAAAGAAACACACCACTAAAATTCATTTAACGGATGACTCCTGTGTGAATCAATATGGTTTTCAACCTTGAATCTACCTTAATTGAGAATATATCAGCATTTCCTGATACAGTCATCTGAGGCTGTATTCTCGCTTTCCTGGAACCCATATGACACATATGACACCACTGGTATACCAGATGTAATCTTAAAACCTATGCAGTCAGATTTAGCATGTGGCAAGTGATTTTTAGGCCTAATTTCAGACTTATAGGCCAACATTTGGTACTGGTTTTGGCTGATTTACATCTATTTTTGGCTATATTTAGAACAATATTTTGCTGAAAAAAATTCTGGTCAGACATGTAATGCTCCAAATGCGCCTAAAATATCCTCATTAATTATTAGAATATGCATGAAATTAAATTTGGGCTTCAGATTGGCAATATTATGATATACTTGACATTTCCAACCTGAGGGGTGACATGGGGCCCCCACACCCCGGAAATTGAAATTTTTAATGTGGCCCTCGAGTTGGCCAGCCTAATACAAATTCATTCTTTGATATAAACTGAGTTTCCTGTAAAAATTTCAGCCAGATTGACCAACTTTAAGGGGTGGTTTGTGCTGATCTGGCATTTTATGCATTCCTCGCCAACTACACTCCCTGAACCTGCACTTTGGGCTACATATGCATTTCTGAAGAAACACCACTAAAGTTCATTTAAGGGACGACTCCTATGTGAATTAATATGGTTTTCAACCTTGAATCTACCTTAATTGAGAATATATCAGCATTTCCTTATACAGCCATCTGAGGCTGTATTCTCGCTTTCCTGGAACCCATATGACACATATGACACCACTGGTATCCCAGATGTAATCTTAAAACCTATGCAGTCAGATTTAGTATGTGGCAAGTGATTTTTAGGCCAAATTTCAGACTAATAGGCCAACATTTGGTACTGGTTTTGGCTGATTTACATCTATTTTTGGTTATATTTAGAACAATATTTTGCTGAAAAAATTTCTGGTCAGACATGTAATGCTCCAAATGCGCCTAAAATATCCTCATTAATTATTAGAATATGCATGAAATTAAATTTGAGCTACAAGATTGGCAATATTATGATATACTTGACATTTCCAACCTGAGGGGTGACATGGGGCCCCCACACCCCGGAAATTGAAATTTTTAATGTGGCCCCCGAGTTGGCCAGCCTAATACAAATTCATTCTTTGATATAAACTGAGTTTCCTGTAAAAATTTCAGCCAGATTGACCAACTTTAAGGGGTGGTTTGGGCTGATCTGGCATTTTATGCATCCCTCACCAAATACACTCCTTGAAGCTGCACTTTGGGCTACATATGTATTTCTAAAGAAACACACCACTAAAATTCATTTAACGGATGACTCCTGTGTGAATCAATATGGTTTTCAACCTTGAATCTACCTTAATTGAGAATATATCAGCATTTCCTGATACAGTCATCTGAGGCTGTATTCTCGCTTTCCTGGAACCCATATGACACATATGACACCACTGGTATACCAGATGTAATCTTAAAACCTATGCAGTCAGATTTAGCATGTGGCAAGTGATTTTTAGGCCTAATTTCAGACTTATAGGCCAACATTTGGTACTGGTTTTGGCTGATTTACATCTATTTTTGGCTATATTTAGAACAATATTTTGCTGAAAAAAATTCTGGTCAGACATGTAATGCTCCAAATGCGCCTAAAATATCCTCATTAATTATTAGAATATGCATGAAATTAAATTTGGGCTTCAGATTGGCAATATTATGATATACTTGACATTTCCAACCTGAGGGGTGACATGGGGCCCCCACACCCCGGAAATTGAAATTTTTAATGTGGCCCTCGAGTTGGCCAGCCTAAAACAAATTCATTCTTTGATATAAACTGAGTTTCCTGTAAAAATTTCAGCCAGATTGACCAACTTTAAGGGGTGGTTTGGGCTGATCTGGCATTTTATGCATCCCTCACCAAATACACTCCTTGAAGCTGCACTTTGGGCTACATATGTATTTCTAAAGAAACACACCACTAAAATTCATTTAACGGATGACTCCTGTGTGAATCAATATGGTTTTCAACCTTGAATCTACCTTAATTGAGAATATATCAGCATTTCCTGATACAGTCATCTGAGGCTGTATTCTCGCTTTCCTGGAACCCATATGACACATATGACACCACTGGTATACCAGATGTAATCTTAAAACCTATGCAGTCAGATTTAGCATGTGGCAAGTGATTTTTAGGCCTAATTTCAGACTTATAGGCCAACATTTGGTACTGGTTTTGGCTGATTTACATCTATTTTTGGCTATATTTAGAACAATATTTTGCTGAAAAAAATTCTGGTCAGACATGTAATGCTTCAAATGCGCCTAAAATATCCTCATTAATTATTAGAATATGCATGAAATTAAATTTGGGCTTCAGATTGGCAATATTATGATATACTTGACATTTCCAACCTGAGGGGTGACATGGGGCCCCCACACCCCGGAAATTGAAATTTTTAATGTGGCCCTCGAGTTGGCCAGCCTAATACAAATTCATTCTTTGATATAAACTGAGTTTCCTGTAAAAATTTCAGCCAGATTGACCAACTTTAAGAGGTGGTTTGTGCTGATCTGGCATTTTATGCATTCCTCGCCAACTACACTCCCTGAACCTGCACTTTGGGCTACATATGCATTTCTGAAGAAACACCACTAAAGTTCATTTAAGGGACGACTCCTATGTGAATTAATATGGTTTTCAACCTTGAATCTACCTTAATTGAGAATATATCAGCATTTCCTTATACAGCCATCTGAGGCTGTATTCTCGATTTCCTGGAACCCATATGACACATATGACACCACTGGTATACCAGATGTAATCTTAAAACCTATGCAGTCAGATTTAGTATGTGGCAAGTGATTTGTAGGCCAAATTTCAGACTTATAGGCCAACATTTGGTACTGGTTTTGGCTGATTTACATCTATTTTTGGCTATATTTAGAACAATATTTTGCTGAAAAAAATTCTGGTCAGACATGTAATGCTCCAAATGCGCCTAAAATATCCTCATTAATTATTAGAATATGCATGAAATTAAATTTGGGCTTCAGATTGGCAATATTATGATATACTTGACATTTCCAACCTGAGGGGTGACATGGGGCCCCCACACCCCGGAAATTGAAATTTTTAATGTGGCCCTCGAGTTGGCCAGCCTAATACAAATTCATTCTTTGATATAAACTGAGTTTCCTGTAAAAATTTCAGCCAGATTGACCAACTTTAAGGGTACGTGGTTTGGGCTGATCTGGCATTTTATGCATCCCTCGCCAAATACACTCCTTGAAGCTGCACTTTGGGCTACATATGTATTTCTAAAGAAACACACCACTAAAATTCATTTAACGGATGACTCCTGTGTGAATCAATATGGTTTCAACCTTGAATCTACCTTAATTGAGAATATATCAGCATTTCCTGATACAGTCATCTGAGGCTGTATTCTCGCTTTCCTGGAACCCATATGACACATATGACACCACTGGTATACCAGATGTAATCTTAAAACCTATGCAGTCAGATTTAGCATGTGGCAAGTGATTTTTAGGCCTAATTTCAGACTTATAGGCCAACATTTGGTACTGGTTTTGGCTGATTTACATCTATTTTTGGCTATATTTAGAACAATATTTTGCTGAAAAAAATTCTGGTCAGACATGTAATGCTCCAAATGCGCCTAAAATATCCTCATTAATTATTAGAATATGCATGAAATTAAATTTGGGCTTCAGATTGGCAATATTATGATATACTTGACATTTCCAACCTGAGGGGTGACATGGGGCCCCCACACCCCGGAAATTGAAATTTTTAATGTGGCCCTCGAGTTGGCCAGCCTAAAACAAATTCATTCTTTGATATAAACTGAGTTTCCTGTAAAAATTTCAGCCAGATTGACCAACTTTAAGGGGTGGTTTGGGCTGATCTGGCATTTTATGCATCCCTCGCCAAATACACTCCTTGAAGCTGCACTTTGGGCTACATATGTATTTCTAAAGAAACACACCACTAAAATTCATTTAAGGGATGACTCCTGTGTGAATCAATATGGTTTTCAACCTTGAATCTACCTTAATTGAGAATATATCAGCATTTCCTGATACAGTCATCTGAGGCTGTATTCTCGCTTTCCTGGAACCCATATGACACATATGACACCACTGGTATACCAGATGTAATCTTAAAACCTATGCAGTCAGATTTAGTATGTGGCAAGTGATTTGTAGGCCAAATTTCAGACTTATAGGCCAACATTTGGTACTGGTTTGGGCTGATTTACATCCATTTTTGGCTATATTTAGAACAATATTTTGCTGAAAAAATTTCTGGTCAGACATGTAATGCTCCAAATGCGCCTAAAATATCCTCATTAATTATTAGAATATGCATGAAATTAAATTTGGGCTACAAGATTGGCAATATTATGATATACTTGACATTTCCAACCTGAGGGGTGACATGGGGCCCCCACACCCCGGAAATTGAAATTTTTAATGTGGCCCTCGAGTTGGCCAGCCTAATACAAATTCATTCTTTGATATAAACTGAGTTTCCTGTAAAAATTTCAGCCAGATTGACCAACTTTAAGGGGTGGTTTGGGCTGATCTGGCATTTTATGCATCCCTCGCCAAATACACTCCTTGAAGCTGCACTTTGGGTTACATATGTATTTCTAAAGAAACACACCACTAAAATTCATTTAAGGTATGACTCCTGTGTGAATCAATATGGTTTTCAACCTTGAATCTACCTTAATTGAGAATATATCAGCATTTCCTGATGCAGTCATCTGAGGCTGTATTCTCGGTTTCCTGGAACCCATATGACACATATGACACCACTGGTATACCAGATGTAATCTTAAAACCTATGCAGTCAGATTTAGTATGTGGCAAGTGATTTGTAGGCCAAATTTCAGACTTATAGGCCAACATTTGGTACTGGTTTTGGCTGATTTACATCTATTTTTGGCTATATTTAGAACAATATTTTGCTGAAAAAAATTCTGGTCAGACATGTAATGCTCCAAATGCGCCTAAAATATCCTCATTAATTATTAGAATATGCATGAAATTAAATTTGGGCTTCAGATTGGCAATATTATGATATACTTGACATTTCCAACCTGAGGGGTGACATGGGGCCCCCACACCCCGGAAATTGAAATTTTTAATGTGGCCCTCGAGTTGGCCAGCCTAATACAAATTCATTCTTTGATATAAACTGAGTTTCCTGTAAAAATTTCAGCCAGATTGACCAACTTTAAGGGGTGGTTTGGGCTGATCTGGCATTTTATGCATCCCTCGCCAAATACACTCCTTGAAGCTGCACTTTGGGCTACATATGTATTTCTAAAGAAACACACCACTAAAATTCATTTAACGGATGACTCCTGTGTGAATCAATATGGTTTTCAACCTTGAATCTACCTTAATTGAGAATATATCAGCATTTCCTGATACAGTCATCTGAGGCTGTATTCTCGATTTCCTGGAACCCATATGACACATATGACACCACTGGTATACCAGATGTAATCTTAAAACCTATGCAGTCAGATTTAGTATGTGGCAAGTGATTTGTAGGCCAAATTTCAGACTTATAGGCCAACATTTGGTACTGGTTTTGGCTGATTTACATCTATTTTTGGTTATATTTAGAACAATATTTTGCTGAAAAAATTTCTGGTCATACATGTAATGCTCCAAATGCGCCTAAAATATCCTCATTAATTATTAGAATATGCATGAAATTAAATTTGGGCTTCAGATTGGCAATATTATGATATACTTGACATTTCCAACCTGAGGGGTGACATGGGGCCCCCACACCCCGGAAATTGAAATTTTTAATGTGGCCCTCGAGTTGGCCAGCCTAATACAAATTCATTCTTTGATATAAACTGAGTTTCCTGTAAAAATTTCAGCCAGATTGACCAGCTTTAAGGGGTGGTTTGGGCTGATCTGGCATTTTATGCATCCCTCGCCAAATACACTCCTTGAAGCTGCACTTTGGGCTACATATGTATTTCTAAAGAAACACACCACTAAAATTCATTTAAGGGATGACTCCTGTGTGAATCAATATGGTTTCAACCTTGAATCTACCTTAATTGAGAATATATCAGCATTTCCTGATACAGTCATCTGAGGCTGTATTCTCGCTTTCCTGGAACCCATATGACACCACTGGTATACCAGATGTAATCTTAAAACCTATGCAGTCAGATTTAGTATGTGGCAAGTGATTTGTAGGCCAAATTTCAGACTTATAGGCCAACATTTGGTACTGGTTTTGGCTGATTTACATCTATTTTTGGCTATATTTAGAACAATATTTTGCTGAAAAAATTTCTGGTCAGACATGTAATGCTCCAAATGCGCCTAAAATATCCTCATTAATTATTAGAATATGCATGAAATTAAATTTGGGCTACAAGATTGGCAATATTATGATATACTTGACATTTCCAACCTGAGGGGTGACATGGGGCCCCCACACCCCGGAAATTGAAATTTTTAATGTGGCCCTCGAGTTGGCCAGCCTAATACAAATTCATTCTTTGATATAAACTGAGTTTCCTGTAAAAATTTCAGCCAGATTGACCAACTTTAAGGGGTGGTTTGGGCTGATCTGGCATTTTATGCATCCCTCACCAAATACACTCCTTGAAGCTGCACTTTGGGCTACATATGTATTTCTAAAGAAACACACCACTAAAATTCATTTAACGGATGACTCCTGTGTGAATCAATATGGTTTTCAACCTTGAATCTACCTTAATTGAGAATATATCAGCATTTCCTGATACAGTCATCTGAGGCTGTATTCTCGCTTTCCTGGAACCCATATGACACATATGACACCACTGGTATACCAGATGTAATCTTAAAACCTATGCAGTCAGATTTAGTATGTGGCAAGTGATTTTTAGGCCTAATTTCAGACTTATAGGCCAACATTTGGTACTGGTTTTGGCTGATTTACATCTATTTTTGGCTATATTTAGAACAATATTTTGCTGAAAAAAATTCTGGTCAGACATGTAATGCTCCAAATGCGCCTAAAATATCCTCATTAATTATTAGAATATGCATGAAATTAAATTTGGGCTTCAGATTGGCAATATTATGATATACTTGACATTTCCAACCTGAGGGGTGACATGGGGCCCCCACACCCCGGAAATTGAAATTTTTAATGTGGCCCTCGAGTTGGCCAGCCTAATACAAATTCATTCTTTGATATAAACTGAGTTTCCTGTAAAAATTTCAGCCAGATTGACCAACTTTAAGGGGTGGTTTGTGCTGATCTGGCATTTTATGCATTCCTCGCCAACTACACTCCCTGAACCTGCACTTTGGGCTACATATGCATTTCTGAAGAAACACCACTAAAGTTCATTTAAGGGACGACTCCTATGTGAATTAATATGGTTTTCAACCTTGAATCTACCTTAATTGAGAATATATCAGCATTTCCTTATACAGCCATCTGAGGCTGTATTCTCGCTTTCCTGGAACCCATATGACACATATGACACCACTGGTATCCCAGATGTAATCTTAAAACCTATGCAGTCAGATTTAGTATGTGGCAAGTGATTTTTAGGCCAAATTTCAGACTAATAGGCCAACATTTGGTACTGGTTTTGGCTGATTTACATCTATTTTTGGTTATATTTAGAACAATATTTTACTGAAAAAATTTCTGGTCAGACATGTAATGCTCCAAATGGGCCTAAAATATCCTCATTAATTATTAGAATATGCATGAAATTAAATTTGGGCTTCAGATTGGCAATATTATGATATACTTGACATTTCCAACCTGAGGGGTGACATGGGGCCCCCACACCCCGGAAATTGAAATTTTTAATGTGGCCCTCGAGTTGGCCAGCCTAATACAAATTCATTCTTTGATATAAACTGAGTTTCCTGTAAAAATTTCAGCCAGATTGACCAACTTTAAGGGGTGGTTTGGGCTGATCTGGCATTTTATGCATCCCTCGCCAAATACACTCCTTGAAGCTGCACTTTGGGCTACATATGTATTTCTAAAGAAACACACCACTAAAATTCATTTAAGGGATGACTCCTGTGTGAATCAATATGGTTTTCAACCTTGAATCTACCTTAATTGAGAATATATCAGCATTTCCTGATACAGTCATCTGAGGCTGTATTCTCGCTTTCCTGGAACCCATATGACACATATGACACCACTGGTATACCAGATGTAATCTTAAAACCTATGCAGTCAGATTTAGCATGTGGCAAGTGATTTTTAGGCCTAATTTCAGACTTATAGGCCAACATTTGGTACTGGTTTTGGCTGATTTACATCTATTTTTGGCTATATTTAGAACAATATTTTGCTGAAAAAAATTCTGGTCAGACATGTAATGCTCCAAATGCGCCTAAAATATCCTCATTAATTATTAGAATATGCATGAAATTAAATTTGGGCTTCAGATTGGCAATATTATGATATACTTGACATTTCCAACCTGAGGGGTGACATGGGGCCCCCACACCCCGGAAATTGAAATTTTTAATGTGGCCCTCGAGTTGGCCAGCCTAAAACAAATTCATTCTTTGATATAAACTGAGTTTCCTGTAAAAATTTCAGCCAGATTGACCAACTTTAAGGGGTGGTTTGGGCTGCTCTGGCATTTTATGCATCCCTCGCCAAATACACTCCTGGAAGTTGCACTTTGGGCTACATATGTATTTCTAAAGAAACACACCACTAAAATTCATTTAAGGGATGACTCCTGTGTGAATCAATATGGTTTTCAACCTTGAATCTACCTTAATTGAGAATATATCAGCATTTCCTGATACAGTCATCTGAGGCTGTATTCTCGCTTTCCTGGAACCCATATGACACATATGACACCACTGGTATACCAGATGTAATCTTAAAACCTATGCAGTCAGATTTAGCATGTGGCAAGTGATTTTTAGGCCTAATTTCAGACTTATAGGCCAACATTTGGTACTGGTTTTGGCTGATTTACATCTATTTTTGGCTATATTTAGAACAATATTTTGCTGAAAAAAATTCTGGTCAGACATGTAATGCTCCAAATGCGCCTAAAATATCCTCATTAATTATTAGAATATGCATGAAATTAAATTTGGGCTTCAGATTGGCAATATTATGATATACTTGACATTTCCAACCTGAGGGGTGACATGGGGCCCCCACACCCCGGAAATTGAAATTTTTAATGTGGCCCTCGAGTTGGCCAGCCTAATACAAATTCATTCTTTGATATAAACTGAGTTTCCTGTAAAAATTTCAGCCAGATTGACCAACTTTAAGGGGTGGTTTGTGCTGATCTGGCATTTTATGCATTCCTCGCCAACTACACTCCCTGAACCTGCACTTTGGGCTACATATGCATTTCTGAAGAAACACCACTAAAGTTCATTTAAGGGACGACTCCTATGTGAATTAATATGGTTTTCAACCTTGAATCTACCTTAATTGAGAATATATCAGCATTTCCTTATACAGCCATCTGAGGCTGTATTCTCGCTTTCCTGGAACCCATATGACACATATGACACCACTGGTATCCCAGATGTAATCTTAAAACCTATGCAGTCAGATTTAGTATGTGGCAAGTGATTTTTAGGCCAAATTTCAGACTAATAGGCCAACATTTGGTACTGGTTTTGGCTGATTTACATCTATTTTTGGTTATATTTAGAACAATATTTTGCTGAAAAAATTTCTGGTCAGACATGTAATGCTCCAAATGCGCCTAAAATATCCTCATTAATTATTAGAATATGCATGAAATTAAATTTGAGCTACAAGATTGGCAATATTATGATATACTTGACATTTCCAACCTGAGGGGTGACATGGGGCCCCCACACCCCGGAAATTGAAATTTTTAATGTGGCCCCCGAGTTGGCCAGCCTAATACAAATTCATTCTTTGATATAAACTGAGTTTCCTGTAAAAATTTCAGCCAGATTGACCAACTTTAAGGGGTGGTTTGGGCTGATCTGGCATTTTATGCATCCCTCACCAAATACACTCCTTGAAGCTGCACTTTGGGCTACATATGTATTTCTAAAGAAACACACCACTAAAATTCATTTAACGGATGACTCCTGTGTGAATCAATATGGTTTTCAACCTTGAATCTACCTTAATTGAGAATATATCAGCATTTCCTGATACAGTCATCTGAGGCTGTATTCTCGCTTTCCTGGAACCCATATGACACATATGACACCACTGGTATACCAGATGTAATCTTAAAACCTATGCAGTCAGATTTAGCATGTGGCAAGTGATTTTTAGGCCTAATTTCAGACTTATAGGCCAACATTTGGTACTGGTTTTGGCTGATTTACATCTATTTTTGGCTATATTTAGAACAATATTTTGCTGAAAAAAATTCTGGTCAGACATGTAATGCTCCAAATGCGCCTAAAATATCCTCATTAATTATTAGAATATGCATGAAATTAAATTTGGGCTTCAGATTGGCAATATTATGATATACTTGACATTTCCAACCTGAGGGGTGACATGGGGCCCCCACACCCCGGAAATTGAAATTTTTAATGTGGCCCTCGAGTTGGCCAGCCTAAAACAAATTCATTCTTTGATATAAACTGAGTTTCCTGTAAAAATTTCAGCCAGATTGACCAACTTTAAGGGGTGGTTTGGGCTGATCTGGCATTTTATGCATCCCTCACCAAATACACTCCTTGAAGCTGCACTTTGGGCTACATATGTATTTCTAAAGAAACACACCACTAAAATTCATTTAACGGATGACTCCTGTGTGAATCAATATGGTTTTCAACCTTGAATCTACCTTAATTGAGAATATATCAGCATTTCCTGATACAGTCATCTGAGGCTGTATTCTCGCTTTCCTGGAACCCATATGACACATATGACACCACTGGTATACCAGATGTAATCTTAAAACCTATGCAGTCAGATTTAGCATGTGGCAAGTGATTTTTAGGCCTAATTTCAGACTTATAGGCCAACATTTGGTACTGGTTTTGGCTGATTTACATCTATTTTTGGCTATATTTAGAACAATATTTTGCTGAAAAAAATTCTGGTCAGACATGTAATGCTTCAAATGCGCCTAAAATATCCTCATTAATTATTAGAATATGCATGAAATTAAATTTGGGCTTCAGATTGGCAATATTATGATATACTTGACATTTCCAACCTGAGGGGTGACATGGGGCCCCCACACCCCGGAAATTGAAATTTTTAATGTGGCCCTCGAGTTGGCCAGCCTAATACAAATTCATTCTTTGATATAAACTGAGTTTCCTGTAAAAATTTCAGCCAGATTGACCAACTTTAAGAGGTGGTTTGTGCTGATCTGGCATTTTATGCATTCCTCGCCAACTACACTCCCTGAACCTGCACTTTGGGCTACATATGCATTTCTGAAGAAACACCACTAAAGTTCATTTAAGGGACGACTCCTATGTGAATTAATATGGTTTTCAACCTTGAATCTACCTTAATTGAGAATATATCAGCATTTCCTTATACAGCCATCTGAGGCTGTATTCTCGATTTCCTGGAACCCATATGACACATATGACACCACTGGTATACCAGATGTAATCTTAAAACCTATGCAGTCAGATTTAGTATGTGGCAAGTGATTTGTAGGCCAAATTTCAGACTTATAGGCCAACATTTGGTACTGGTTTTGGCTGATTTACATCTATTTTTGGCTATATTTAGAACAATATTTTGCTGAAAAAAATTCTGGTCAGACATGTAATGCTCCAAATGCGCCTAAAATATCCTCATTAATTATTAGAATATGCATGAAATTAAATTTGGGCTTCAGATTGGCAATATTATGATATACTTGACATTTCCAACCTGAGGGGTGACATGGGGCCCCCACACCCCGGAAATTGAAATTTTTAATGTGGCCCTCGAGTTGGCCAGCCTAATACAAATTCATTCTTTGATATAAACTGAGTTTCCTGTAAAAATTTCAGCCAGATTGACCAACTTTAAGGGTACGTGGTTTGGGCTGATCTGGCATTTTATGCATCCCTCGCCAAATACACTCCTTGAAGCTGCACTTTGGGCTACATATGTATTTCTAAAGAAACACACCACTAAAATTCATTTAACGGATGACTCCTGTGTGAATCAATATGGTTTCAACCTTGAATCTACCTTAATTGAGAATATATCAGCATTTCCTGATACAGTCATCTGAGGCTGTATTCTCGCTTTCCTGGAACCCATATGACACATATGACACCACTGGTATACCAGATGTAATCTTAAAACCTATGCAGTCAGATTTAGCATGTGGCAAGTGATTTTTAGGCCTAATTTCAGACTTATAGGCCAACATTTGGTACTGGTTTTGGCTGATTTACATCTATTTTTGGCTATATTTAGAACAATATTTTGCTGAAAAAAATTCTGGTCAGACATGTAATGCTCCAAATGCGCCTAAAATATCCTCATTAATTATTAGAATATGCATGAAATTAAATTTGGGCTTCAGATTGGCAATATTATGATATACTTGACATTTCCAACCTGAGGGGTGACATGGGGCCCCCACACCCCGGAAATTGAAATTTTTAATGTGGCCCTCGAGTTGGCCAGCCTAAAACAAATTCATTCTTTGATATAAACTGAGTTTCCTGTAAAAATTTCAGCCAGATTGACCAACTTTAAGGGGTGGTTTGGGCTGATCTGGCATTTTATGCATCCCTCGCCAAATACACTCCTTGAAGCTGCACTTTGGGCTACATATGTATTTCTAAAGAAACACACCACTAAAATTCATTTAAGGGATGACTCCTGTGTGAATCAATATGGTTTTCAACCTTGAATCTACCTTAATTGAGAATATATCAGCATTTCCTGATACAGTCATCTGAGGCTGTATTCTCGCTTTCCTGGAACCCATATGACACATATGACACCACTGGTATACCAGATGTAATCTTAAAACCTATGCAGTCAGATTTAGTATGTGGCAAGTGATTTGTAGGCCAAATTTCAGACTTATAGGCCAACATTTGGTACTGGTTTGGGCTGATTTACATCCATTTTTGGCTATATTTAGAACAATATTTTGCTGAAAAAATTTCTGGTCAGACATGTAATGCTCCAAATGCGCCTAAAATATCCTCATTAATTATTAGAATATGCATGAAATTAAATTTGGGCTACAAGATTGGCAATATTATGATATACTTGACATTTCCAACCTGAGGGGTGACATGGGGCCCCCACACCCCGGAAATTGAAATTTTTAATGTGGCCCTCGAGTTGGCCAGCCTAATACAAATTCATTCTTTGATATAAACTGAGTTTCCTGTAAAAATTTCAGCCAGATTGACCAACTTTAAGGGGTGGTTTGGGCTGATCTGGCATTTTATGCATCCCTCGCCAAATACACTCCTTGAAGCTGCACTTTGGGTTACATATGTATTTCTAAAGAAACACACCACTAAAATTCATTTAAGGTATGACTCCTGTGTGAATCAATATGGTTTTCAACCTTGAATCTACCTTAATTGAGAATATATCAGCATTTCCTGATGCAGTCATCTGAGGCTGTATTCTCGGTTTCCTGGAACCCATATGACACATATGACACCACTGGTATACCAGATGTAATCTTAAAACCTATGCAGTCAGATTTAGTATGTGGCAAGTGATTTGTAGGCCAAATTTCAGACTTATAGGCCAACATTTGGTACTGGTTTTGGCTGATTTACATCTATTTTTGGCTATATTTAGAACAATATTTTGCTGAAAAAAATTCTGGTCAGACATGTAATGCTCCAAATGCGCCTAAAATATCCTCATTAATTATTAGAATATGCATGAAATTAAATTTGGGCTTCAGATTGGCAATATTATGATATACTTGACATTTCCAACCTGAGGGGTGACATGGGGCCCCCACACCCCGGAAATTGAAATTTTTAATGTGGCCCTCGAGTTGGCCAGCCTAATACAAATTCATTCTTTGATATAAACTGAGTTTCCTGTAAAAATTTCAGCCAGATTGACCAACTTTAAGGGGTGGTTTGGGCTGATCTGGCATTTTATGCATCCCTCGCCAAATACACTCCTTGAAGCTGCACTTTGGGCTACATATGTATTTCTAAAGAAACACACCACTAAAATTCATTTAACGGATGACTCCTGTGTGAATCAATATGGTTTTCAACCTTGAATCTACCTTAATTGAGAATATATCAGCATTTCCTGATACAGTCATCTGAGGCTGTATTCTCGATTTCCTGGAACCCATATGACACATATGACACCACTGGTATACCAGATGTAATCTTAAAACCTATGCAGTCAGATTTAGTATGTGGCAAGTGATTTGTAGGCCAAATTTCAGACTTATAGGCCAACATTTGGTACTGGTTTTGGCTGATTTACATCTATTTTTGGTTATATTTAGAACAATATTTTGCTGAAAAAATTTCTGGTCATACATGTAATGCTCCAAATGCGCCTAAAATATCCTCATTAATTATTAGAATATGCATGAAATTAAATTTGGGCTTCAGATTGGCAATATTATGATATACTTGACATTTCCAACCTGAGGGGTGACATGGGGCCCCCACACCCCGGAAATTGAAATTTTTAATGTGGCCCTCGAGTTGGCCAGCCTAATACAAATTCATTCTTTGATATAAACTGAGTTTCCTGTAAAAATTTCAGCCAGATTGACCAGCTTTAAGGGGTGGTTTGGGCTGATCTGGCATTTTATGCATCCCTCGCCAAATACACTCCTTGAAGCTGCACTTTGGGCTACATATGTATTTCTAAAGAAACACACCACTAAAATTCATTTAAGGGATGACTCCTGTGTGAATCAATATGGTTTCAACCTTGAATCTACCTTAATTGAGAATATATCAGCATTTCCTGATACAGTCATCTGAGGCTGTATTCTCGCTTTCCTGGAACCCATATGACACCACTGGTATACCAGATGTAATCTTAAAACCTATGCAGTCAGATTTAGTATGTGGCAAGTGATTTGTAGGCCAAATTTCAGACTTATAGGCCAACATTTGGTACTGGTTTTGGCTGATTTACATCTATTTTTGGCTATATTTAGAACAATATTTTGCTGAAAAAATTTCTGGTCAGACATGTAATGCTCCAAATGCGCCTAAAATATCCTCATTAATTATTAGAATATGCATGAAATTAAATTTGGGCTACAAGATTGGCAATATTATGATATACTTGACATTTCCAACCTGAGGGGTGACATGGGGCCCCCACACCCCGGAAATTGAAATTTTTAATGTGGCCCTCGAGTTGGCCAGCCTAATACAAATTCATTCTTTGATATAAACTGAGTTTCCTGTAAAAATTTCAGCCAGATTGACCAACTTTAAGGGGTGGTTTGGGCTGATCTGGCATTTTATGCATCCCTCACCAAATACACTCCTTGAAGCTGCACTTTGGGCTACATATGTATTTCTAAAGAAACACACCACTAAAATTCATTTAACGGATGACTCCTGTGTGAATCAATATGGTTTTCAACCTTGAATCTACCTTAATTGAGAATATATCAGCATTTCCTGATACAGTCATCTGAGGCTGTATTCTCGCTTTCCTGGAACCCATATGACACATATGACACCACTGGTATCCCAGATGTAATCTTAAAACCTATGCAGTCAGATTTAGTATGTGGCAAGTGATTTTTAGGCCAAATTTCAGACTAATAGGCCAACATTTGGTACTGGTTTTGGCTGATTTACATCTATTTTTGGTTATATTTAGAACAATATTTTACTGAAAAAATTTCTGGTCAGACATGTAATGCTCCAAATGGGCCTAAAATATCCTCATTAATTATTAGAATATGCATGAAATTAAATTTGGGCTTCAGATTGGCAATATTATGATATACTTGACATTTCCAACCTGAGGGGTGACATGGGGCCCCCACACCCCGGAAATTGAAATTTTTAATGTGGCCCTCGAGTTGGCCAGCCTAATACAAATTCATTCTTTGATATAAACTGAGTTTCCTGTAAAAATTTCAGCCAGATTGACCAACTTTAAGGGGTGGTTTGGGCTGATCTGGCATTTTATGCATCCCTCGCCAAATACACTCCTTGAAGCTGCACTTTGGGCTACATATGTATTTCTAAAGAAACACACCACTAAAATTCATTTAAGGGATGACTCCTGTGTGAATCAATATGGTTTTCAACCTTGAATCTACCTTAATTGAGAATATATCAGCATTTCCTGATACAGTCATCTGAGGCTGTATTCTCGCTTTCCTGGAACCCATATGACACATATGACACCACTGGTATACCAGATGTAATCTTAAAACCTATGCAGTCAGATTTAGCATGTGGCAAGTGATTTTTAGGCCTAATTTCAGACTTATAGGCCAACATTTGGTACTGGTTTTGGCTGATTTACATCTATTTTTGGCTATATTTAGAACAATATTTTGCTGAAAAAAATTCTGGTCAGACATGTAATGCTCCAAATGCGCCTAAAATATCCTCATTAATTATTAGAATATGCATGAAATTAAATTTGGGCTTCAGATTGGCAATATTATGATATACTTGACATTTCCAACCTGAGGGGTGACATGGGGCCCCCACACCCCGGAAATTGAAATTTTTAATGTGGCCCTCGAGTTGGCCAGCCTAAAACAAATTCATTCTTTGATATAAACTGAGTTTCCTGTAAAAATTTCAGCCAGATTGACCAACTTTAAGGGGTGGTTTGGGCTGCTCTGGCATTTTATGCATCCCTCGCCAAATACACTCCTGGAAGTTGCACTTTGGGCTACATATGTATTTCTAAAGAAACACACCACTAAAATTCATTTAAGGGATGACTCCTGTGTGAATCAATATGGTTTTCAACCTTGAATCTACCTTAATTGAGAATATATCAGCATTTCCTGATACAGTCATCTGAGGCTGTATTCTCGCTTTCCTGGAACCCATATGACACATATGACACCACTGGTATACCAGATGTAATCTTAAAACCTATGCAGTCAGATTTAGTATGTGGCAAGTGATTTGTAGGCCAAATTTCAGACTTATAGGCCAACATTTGGTACTGGTTTTGGCTGATTTACATCTATTTTTGGCTATATTTAGAACAATATTTTGCTGAAAAAATTTCTGGTCAGACATGTAATGCTCCAAATGCGCCTAAAATATCCTCATTAATTATTAGAATATGCATGAAATTAAATTTGGGCTACAAGATTGGCAATATTATGATATACTTGACATTTCCAACCTGAGGGGTGACATGGGGCCCCCACACCCCGGAAATTGAAATTTTTAATGTGGCCCTCGAGTTGGCCAGCCTAATACAAATTCATTCTTTGATATAAACTGAGTTTCCTGTAAAAATTTCAGCCAGATTGACCAACTTTAAGGGGTGGTTTGTGCTGATCTGGCATTTTATGCATTCCTCGCCAACTACACTCCCTGAACCTGCACTTTGGGCTACATATGCATTTCTGAAGAAACACCACTAAAGTTCATTTAAGGGACGACTCCTATGTGAATTAATATGGTTTTCAACCTTGAATCTACCTTAATTGAGAATATATCAGCATTTCCTTATACAGCCATCTGAGGCTGTATTCTCGCTTTCCTGGAACCCATATGACACATATGACACCACTGGTATCCCAGATGTAATCTTAAAACCTATGCAGTCAGATTTAGTATGTGGCAAGTGATTTTTAGGCCAAATTTCAGACTAATAGGCCAACATTTGGTACTGGTTTTGGCTGATTTACATCTATTTTTGGTTATATTTAGAACAATATTTTACTGAAAAAATTTCTGGTCAGACATGTAATGCTCCAAATGGGCCTAAAATATCCTCATTAATTATTAGAATATGCATGAAATTAAATTTGGGCTTCAGATTGGCAATATTATGATATACTTGACATTTCCAACCTGAGGGGTGACATGGGGCCCCCACACCCCGGAAATTGAAATTTTTAATGTGGCCCTCGAGTTGGCCAGCCTAATACAAATTCATTCTTTGATATAAACTGAGTTTCCTGTAAAAATTTCAGCCAGATTGACCAACTTTAAGGGGTGGTTTGGGCTGATCTGGCATTTTATGCATCCCTCGCCAAATACACTCCTTGAAGCTGCACTTTGGGCTACATATGTATTTCTAAAGAAACACACCACTAAAATTCATTTAAGGGATGACTCCTGTGTGAATCAATATGGTTTTCAACCTTGAATCTACCTTAATTGAGAATATATCAGCATTTCCTGATACAGTCATCTGAGGCTGTATTCTCGCTTTCCTGGAACCCATATGACACATATGACACCACTGGTATACCAGATGTAATCTTAAAACCTATGCAGTCAGATTTAGCATGTGGCAAGTGATTTTTAGGCCTAATTTCAGACTTATAGGCCAACATTTGGTACTGGTTTTGGCTGATTTACATCTATTTTTGGCTATATTTAGAACAATATTTTGCTGAAAAAAATTCTGGTCAGACATGTAATGCTCCAAATGCGCCTAAAATATCCTCATTAATTATTAGAATATGCATGAAATTAAATTTGGGCTTCAGATTGGCAATATTATGATATACTTGACATTTCCAACCTGAGGGGTGACATGGGGCCCCCACACCCCGGAAATTGAAATTTTTAATGTGGCCCTCGAGTTGGCCAGCCTAAAACAAATTCATTCTTTGATATAAACTGAGTTTCCTGTAAAAATTTCAGCCAGATTGACCAACTTTAAGGGGTGGTTTGGGCTGCTCTGGCATTTTATGCATCCCTCGCCAAATACACTCCTGGAAGTTGCACTTTGGGCTACATATGTATTTCTAAAGAAACACACCACTAAAATTCATTTAAGGGATGACTCCTGTGTGAATCAATATGGTTTTCAACCTTGAATCTACCTTAATTGAGAATATATCAGCATTTCCTGATACAGTCATCTGAGGCTGTATTCTCGCTTTCCTGGAACCCATATGACACATATGACACCACTGGTATACCAGATGTAATCTTAAAACCTATGCAGTCAGATTTAGTATGTGGCAAGTGATTTGTAGGCCAAATTTCAGACTTATAGGCCAACATTTGGTACTGGTTTTGGCTGATTTACATCTATTTTTGGCTATATTTAGAACAATATTTTGCTGAAAAAATTTCTGGTCAGACATGTAATGCTCCAAATGCGCCTAAAATATCCTCATTAATTATTAGAATATGCATGAAATTAAATTTGGGCTACAAGATTGGCAATATTATGATATACTTGACATTTCCAACCTGAGGGGTGACATGGGGCCCCCACACCCCGGAAATTGAAATTTTTAATGTGGCCCTCGAGTTGGCCAGCCTAATACAAATTCATTCTTTGATATAAACTGAGTTTCCTGTAAAAATTTCAGCCAGATTGACCAACTTTAAGGGGTGGTTTGGGCTGATCTGGCATTTTATGCATCCCTCACCAAATACACTCCTTGAAGCTGCACTTTGGGCTACATATGTATTTCTAAAGAAACACACCACTAAAATTCATTTAAGGGATGACTCCTGTGTGAATCAATATGGTTTCAACCTTGAATCTACCTTAATTGAGAATATATCAGCATTTCCTGATACAGTCATCTGAGGCTGTATTCTCGCTTTCCTGGAACCCATATGACACATATGACACCACTGGTATACCAGATGTAATCTTAAAACCTATGCAGTCAGATTTAGCATGTGGCAAGTGATTTTTAGGCCTAATTTCAGACTTATAGGCCAACATTTGGTACTGGTTTTGGCTGATTTACATCTATTTTTGGCTATATTTAGAACAATATTTTGCTGAAACAATTTCTGGTCAGACATGTAATGCTCCAAATGTGCCTAAAATATCCTCATTAATTATTAGAATATGCATGAAATTAAATTTGGGCTTCAGATTGGCAATATTATGATATACTTGACATTTCCAACCTGAGGGGTGACATGGGGCCCCCACACCCCGGAAATTGAAATTTTTAATGTGGCCCTCGAGTTGGCCAGCCTAATACAAATTCATTCTTTGATATAAACTGAGTTTCCTGTAAAAATTTCAGCCAGATTGACCAACTTTAAGGGGTGGTTTGTGCTGATCTGGCATTTTATGCATTCCTCGCCAACTACACTCCCTGAACCTGCACTTTGGGCTACATATGCATTTCTGAAGAAACACCACTAAAGTTCATTTAAGGGACGACTCCTATGTGAATTAATATGGTTTTCAACCTTGAATCTACCTTAATTGAGAATATATCAGCATTTCCTTATAAAGCCTTCTGAGGCTGTATTTTCGCTTTCCTGGAACCCATATGACACATATGACACCACTGGTATACCAGATGTAATCTTAAAACCTATGCAGTCAGATTTAGTATGTGGCAAGTGATTTTTAGGCCAAATTTCAGACTAATAGGCCAACATTTGGTACTGGTTTTGGCTGATTTACATCTATTTTTGGTTATATTTAGAACAATATTTTGCTGAAAAAATTTCTGGTCAGACATGTAATGCTCCAAATGCGCCTAAAATATCCTCATTAATTATTAGAATATGCATGAAATTAAATTTGGGCTTCAGATTGGCAATATTATGATATACTTGACATTTCCAACCTGAGGGGTGACATGGGGCCCCCACACCCTGGAAATTGAAATTTTTAATGTGGCCCTCGAGTTGGCCAGCCTAAAACAAATTCATTCTTTGATATAAACTGAGTTTCCTGTAAAACTTCAGCCAGATTGACCAACTTTAAGGGGTGGTTTGGGCTGCTCTGGCATTTTATGCATCCCTCGCCAAATACACTCCTGGAAGCTGCACTTTGGGCTACATATGTATTTCTAAAGAAACACACCACTAAAATTCATTTAAGGGATGACTCCTGTGTGAATCAATATGGTTTTCAACCTTGAATCTACCTTAATTGAGAATATATCAGCATTTCCTGATACAGTCATCTGAGGCTGTATTCTCGCTTTCCTGGAACCCATATGACACATATGACACCACTGGTATACCAGATGTAATCTTAAAACCTATGCAGTCAGATTTAGTATGTGGCAAGTGATTTGTAGGCCAAATTTCAGACTTATAGGCCAACATTTGGTACTGGTTTTGGCTGATTTACATCTATTTTTGGCTATATTTAGAACAATATTTTGCTGAAAAAATTTCTGGTCAGACATGTAATGCTCCAAATGCGCCTAAAATATCCTCATTAATTATTAGAATATGCATGAAATTAAATTTGGGCTGCAAGATTGGCAATATTATGATATACTTGACATTTCCAACCTGAGGGGTGACATGGGGCCCCCACACCCCGGAAATTGAAATTTTTAATGTGGCCCTCGAGTTGGCCAGCCTAATACAAATTCATTCTTTGATATAAACTGAGTTTCCTGTAAAAATTTCAGCCAGATTGACCAACTTTAAGGGGTGGTTTGGGCTGATCTGGCATTTTATGCATCCCTCACCAAATACACTCCTTGAAGCTGCACTTTGGGCTACATATGTATTTCTAAAGAAACACACCACTAAAATTCATTTAAGGGATGACTCCTGTGTGAATCAATATGGTTTCAACCTTGAATCTACCTTAATTGAGAATATATCAGCATTTCCTGATACAGTCATCTGAGGCTGTATTCTCGCTTTCCTGGAACCCATATGACACATATGACACCACTGGTATACCAGATGTAATCTTAAAACCTATGCAGTCAGATTTAGCATGTGGCAAGTGATTTTTAGGCCTAATTTCAGACTTATAGGCCAACATTTGGTACTGGTTTTGGCTGATTTACATCTATTTTTGGCTATATTTAGAACAATATTTTGCTGAAACAATTTCTGGTCAGACATGTAATGCTCCAAATGTGCCTAAAATATCCTCATTAATTATTAGAATATGCATGAAATTAAATTTGGGCTTCAGATTGGCAATATTATGATATACTTGACATTTCCAACCTGAGGGGTGACATGGGGCCCCCACACCCCGGAAATTGAAATTTTTAATGTGGCCCTCGAGTTGGCCAGCCTAATACAAATTCATTCTTTGATATAAACTGAGTTTCCTGTAAAAATTTCAGCCAGATTGACCAACTTTAAGGGGTGGTTTGTGCTGATCTGGCATTTTATGCATTCCTCGCCAACTACACTCCCTGAAGCTGCACTTTGGGCTACATATGCATTTCTGAAGAAACACCACTAAAGTTCATTTAAGGGACGACTCCTATGTGAATTAATATGGTTTTCAACCTTGAATCTACCTTAATTGAGAATATATCAGCATTTCCTTATACAGCCATCTGAGGCTGTATTCTCGCTTTCCTGGAACCCATATGACACATATGACCCCACTGGTATACCAGATGTAAACTTAAAACCTATGCAGTCAGATTTAGTATGTGGCAAGTGATTTTTAGGCCAAATTTCAGACTAATAGGCCAACATTTGGTACTGGTTTTGGCTGATTTACATCTATTTTTGGTTATATTTAGAACAATATTTTGCTGAAAAAATTTCTGGTCAGACATGTAATGCTCCAAATGCGCCTAAAATATCCTCATTAATTATTAGAATATGCATAAAATTAAATTTGGGCTTCAGATTGTCAATATTATGATATACTTGACATTTCCAACCTGAGGGGTGACATGGGGCCCCCACACCGTGGAAATTGAAATTTTTAATGTGGCCCTCGAGTTGGCCAGCCTAAAACAAATTCATTCTTTGATATAAACTGAGTTTCCTGTAAAAATTTCAGCCAGATTGACCAACTTTAAGGGGTGGTTTGGGCTGATCTGGCATTTTATGCATCCCTCGCCAAATACACTCCTTGAAGTTGCACTTTGGACTACATATGTATTTCTAAAGAAACACACCACTAAAATTCATTTAAGGGATGACTCCTGTGTGAATCAATATGGTTTTCAACCTTGAATCTACCTTAATTGAGAATATATCAGCATTTCCTGATACAGTCATCTGAGGCTGTATTCTCGCTTTCCTGGAACCCATATGACACATATGACCCCACTGGTATACCAGATGTAAACTTAAAACCTATGCAGTCAGATTTAGTATGTGGCAAGTGATTTTTAGGCCAAATTTCAGACTAATAGGCCAACATTTGGTACTGGTTTTGGCTGATTTACATCTATTTTTGGTTATATTTAGAACAATATTTTGCTGAAAAAATTTCTGGTCAGACATGTAATGCTCCAAATGCGCCTAAAATATCCTCATTAATTATTAGAATATGCATGAAATTAAATTTGGGCTTCAGATTGGCAATATTATGATATACTTGACATTTCCAACCTGAGGGGTGACATGGGGCCCCCACACCCCGGAAATTGAAATTTTTAATGTGGCCCTCGAGTTGGCCAGCCTAATACAAATTCATTCTTTGATATAAACTGAGTTTCCTGTAAAAATTTCAGCCAGATTGACCAACTTTAAGGGGTGGTTTGGGCTGATCTGGCATTTTATGCATCCCTCGCCAAATACACTCCTGGAAGCTGCACTTTGGGCTACATATGTATTTCTAAAGAAACACACCACTAAAATTCATTTAACGGATGACTCCTGTGTGAATCAATATGGTTTTCAACCTTGAATCTACCTTAATTGAGAATATATCAGCATTTCCTGATACAGTCATCTGAGGCTGTATTCTCGCTTTCCTGGAACCCATATGACACATATGACACCACTGGTATACCAGATGTAATCTTAAAACCTATGCAGTCAGATTTAGTATGTGGCAAGTGATTTGTAGGCCAAATTTCAGACTTATAGGCCAACATTTGGTACTGGTTTTGGCTGATTTACATCTATTTTTGGCTATATTTAGAACAATATTTTGCTGAAAAAATTTCTGGTCAGACATGTAATGCTCCAAATGCCCCTAAAATATCCTCATTAATTATTAGAATATGCATGAAATTAAATTTGGGCTACAAGATTGGCAATATTATGATATACTTGACATTTCCAACCTGAGGGGTGACATGGGGCCCCCACACCCCGGAAATTGAAATTTTTAATGTGGCCCTCGAGTTGGCCAGCCTAATACAAATTCATTCTTTGATATAAACTGAGTTTCCTGTAAAAATTTCAGCCAGATTGACCAACTTTAAGGGGTGGTTTGGGCTGATCTGGCATTTTATGCATCCCTCGCCAAATACACTCCTTGAAGCTGCACTTTGGGCTACATATGTATTTCTAAAGAAACACACCACTAAAATTCATTTAAGGGATGACTCCTGTGTGAATCAATATGGTTTCAACCTTGAATCTACCTTAATTGAGAATATATCAGCATTTCCTGATACAGTCATCTGAGGCTGTATTCTCGCTTTCCTGGAACCCATATGACACATATGACCCCACTGGTATACCAGATGTAATCTTAAAACCTATGCAGTCAGATTTAGCATGTGGCAAGTGATTTTTAGGCCTAATTTCAGACTTATAGGCCAACATTTGGTACTGGTTTTGGCTGATTTACATCTATTTTTGGCTATATTTATAACAATATTTTGCTGAAACAATTTCTGGTCAGACATGTAATGCTCCAAATGTGCCTAAAATATCCTCATTAATTATTAGAATATGCATGAAATTAAATTTGGGCTTCAGATTGGCAATATTATGATATACTTGACATTTCCAACCTGAGGGGTGACATGGGGCCCCCACACCCCGGAAATTGAAATTTTTAATGTGGCCCTCGAGTTGGCCAGCCTAATACAAATTCATTCTTTGATATAAACTGAGTTTCCTGTAAAAATTTCAGCCAGATTGACCAACTTTAAGGGGTGGTTTGTGCTGATCTGGCATTTTATGCATTCCTCGCCAACTACACTCCCTGAAGCTGCACTTTGGGCTACATATGCATTTCTGAAGAAACACCACTAAAGTTCATTTAAGGGACGACTCCTATGTGAATTAATATGGTTTTCAACCTTGAATCTACCTTAATTGAGAATATATCAGCATTTCCTTATACAGCCATCTGAGGCTGTATTCTCGCTTTCCTGGAACCCATATGACACATATGACCCCACTGGTATACCAGATGTAAACTTAAAACCTATGCAGTCAGATTTAGTATGTGGCAAGTGATTTTTAGGCCAAATTTCAGACTAATAGGCCAACATTTGGTACTGGTTTTGGCTGATTTACATCTATTTTTGGTTATATTTAGAACAATATTTTGCTGAAAAAATTTCTGGTCAGACATGTAATGCTCCAAATGCGCCTAAAATATCCTCATTAATTATTAGAATATGCATAAAATTAAATTTGGGCTTCAGATTGTCAATATTATGATATACTTGACATTTCCAACCTGAGGGGTGACATGGGGCCCCCACACCCTGGAAATTGAAATTTTTAATGTGGCCCTCGAGTTGGCCAGCCTAAAACAAATTCATTCTTTGATATAAACTGAGTTTCCTGTAAAAATTTCAGCCAGATTGACCAACTTTAAGGGGTGGTTTGGGCTGATCTGGCATTTTATGCATCCCTCGCCAAATACACTCCTTGAAGTTGCAATTTGGACTACATATGTATTTCTAAAGAAACACACCACTAAAATTCATTTAAGGGATGACTCCTGTGTGAATCAATATGGTTTTCAACCTTGAATCTACCTTAATTGAGAATATATCAGCATTTCCTGATACAGTCATCTGAGGCTGTATTCTCGCTTTCCTGGAACCCATATGACACATATGACACCACTGGTATACCAGATGTAATCTTAAAACCTATGCAGTCAGATTTAGTATGTGGCAAGTGATTTGTAGGCCAAATTTCAGACTTATAGGCCAACATTTGGTACTGGTTTTGGCTGATTTACATCTATTTTTGGCTATATTTAGAACAATATTTTGCTGAAAAAATTTCTGGTCAGACATGTAATGCTCCAAATGCGCCTAAAATATCCTCATTAATTATTAGAATATGCATGAAATTAAATTTGGGCTACAAGATTGGCAATATTATGATATACTTGACATTTCCAACCTGAGGGGTGACATGGGGCCCCCACACCCCGGAAATTGAAATTTTTAATGTGGCCCCCGAGTTGGCCAGCCTAATACAAATTCATTCTTTGATATAAACTGAGTTTCCTGTAAAAATTTCAGCCAGATTGACCAACTTTAAGGGGTGGTTTGGGCTGATCTGGCATTTTATGCATCCCTCGCCAAATACACTCCTTGAAGCTGCACTTTGGGCTACATATGTATTTCTAAAGAAACACACCACTAAAATTCATTTAACGGATGACTCCTGTGTGAATCAATATGGTTTTCAACCTTGAATCTACCTTAATTGAGAATATATCAGCATTTCCTGATACAGTCATCTGAGGCTGTATTCTCGCTTTCCTGGAACCCATATGACACATATGACCCCACTGGTATACCAGATGTAAACTTAAAACCTATGCAGTCAGATTTAGTATGTGGCAAGTGATTTTTAGGCCAAATTTCAGACTAATAGGCCAACATTTGGTACTGGTTTTGGCTGATTTACATCTATTTTTGGTTATATTTAGAACAATATTTTGCTGAAAAAATTTCTGGTCAGACATGTAATGCTCCAAATGCGCCTAAAATATCCTCATTAATTATTAGAATATGCATGAAATTAAATTTGGGCTTCAGATTGTCAATATTATGATATACTTGACATTTCCAACATGAGGGGTGACATGGGGCCCCCACACCCTGGAAATTGAAATTTTTAATGTGGCCCTCGAGTTGGCCAGCCTAAAACAAATTCATTCTTTGATATAAACTGAGTTTCCTGTAAAAATTTCAGCCAGATTGACCAACTTTAAGGGGTGGTTTGGGCTGATCTGGCATTTTATGCATCCCTCGACAAATACACTCCTTGAAGTTGCACTTTGGACTACATATGTATTTCTAAAGAAACACACCACTAAAATTCATTTAAGGGATGACTCCTGTATGAATCAATATGGTTTTCAACCTTGAATCTACCTTAATTGAGAATATATCAGCATTTCCTGATACAGTCATCTGAGGCTGTATTCTCGCTTTCCTGGAACCCATATGACACATATGACACCACTGGTATACCAGATGTAATCTTAAAACCTATGCAGTCAGATTTAGTATGTGGCAAGTGATTTGTAGGCCAAATTTCAGACTTATAGGCCAACATTTGGTACTGGTTTTGGCTGATTTACATCTATTTTTGGCTATATTTAGAACAATATTTTGCTGAAAAAATTTCTGGTCAGACATGTAATGCTCCAAATGCGCCTAAAATATCCTCATTAATTATTAGAATATGCATGAAATTAAATTTGGGCTACAAGATTGGCAATATTATGATATACTTGACATTTCCAACCTGAGGGGTGACATGGGGCCCCCACACCCCGGAAATTGAAATTTTTAATGTGGCCCCCGAGTTGGCCAGCCTAATACAAATTCATTCTTTGATATAAACTGAGTTTCCTGTAAAAATTTCAGCCAGATTGACCAACTTTAAGGGGTGGTTTGGGCTGATCTGGCATTTTATGCATCCCTCGCCAAATACACTCCTTGAAGCTGCACTTTGGGCTACATATGTATTTCTAAAGAAACACACCACTAAAATTCATTTAACGGATGACTCCTGTGTGAATCAATATGGTTTTCAACCTTGAATCTACCTTAATTGAGAATATATCAGCATTTCCTGATACAGTCATCTGAGGCTGTATTCTCGCTTTCCTGGAACCCATATGACACATATGACACCACTGGTATACCAGATGTAATCTTAAAACCTATGCAGTCAGATTTAGCATGTGGCAAGTGATTTTTAGGCCTAATTTCAGACTTATAGGCCAACATTTGGTACTGGTTTTGGCTGATTTACATCTATTTTTGGCTATATTTAGAACAATATTTTGCTGAAAAAAATTCTGGTCAGACATGTAATGCTCCAAATGCGCCTAAAATATCCTCATTAATTATTAGAATATGCATGAAATTAAATTTGGGCTTCAGATTGGCAATATTATGATATACTTGACATTTCCAACCTGAGGGGTGACATGGGGCCCCCACACCCCGGAAATTGAAATTTTTAATGTGGCCCTCGAGTTGGCCAGCCTAATACAAATTCATTCTTTGATATAAACTGAGTTTCCTGTAAAAATTTCAGCCAGATTGACCAACTTTAAGGGGTGCTTTGTGCTGATCTGGCATTTTATGCATTCCTCGTCAACTACACTCCCTGAACCTGCACTTTGGGCTACATATGCATTTCTGAAGAAACACCACTAAAGTTCATTTAAGGGACGACTCCTATGTGAATTAATATGGTTTTCAACCTTGAATCTACCTTAATTGAGAATGTATCAGCATTTCCTTATACAGCCATCTGAGGCTGTATTCTCGCTTTCCTGGAACCCATATGACACATATGACACCACTGGTATACCAGATGTAATCTTAAAACCTATGCAGTCAGATTTAGTATGTGGCAAGTGATTTTTAGGCCAAATTTCAGACTAATAGGCCAACATTTGGTACTGGTTTTGGCTGATTTACATCTATTTTTGGTTATATTTAGAACAATATTTTGCTGAAAAAATTTCTGGTCAGACATGTAATGCTCCAAATGCGCCTAAAATATCCTCATTAATTATTAGAATATGCATGAAATTAAATTTGGGCTTCAGATTGGCAATATTATGATATACTTGACATTTCCAACCTGAGGGGTGACATGGGGCCCCCACACCCTGGAAATTGAAATTTTTAATGTGGCCCTCGAGTTGGCCAGCCTAAAACAAATTCATTCTTTGATATAAACTGAGTTTCCTGTAAAAATTTCAGCCAGATTGACCAACTTTAAGGGGTGGTTTGGGCTGATCTGGCATTTTATGCATCCCTCGCCAAATACACTCCTTGAAGCTGCACTTTGGGCTACATATGTATTTCTAAAGAAACACACCACTAAAATTCATTTAAGGGATGACTCCTGTGTGAATCAATATGGTTTTCAACCTTGAATCTACCTTAATTGAGAATATATCAGCATTTCCTGATACAGTCATCTGAGGCTGTATTCTCGCTTTCCTGGAACCCATATGACACATATGACACCACTGGTATACCAGATGTAATCTTAAAACCTATGCAGTCAGATTTAGTATGTGGCAAGTGATTTGTAAGCCAAATTTCAGACTTATAGGCCAACATTTGGTACTGGTTTTGGCTGATTCACATCTATTTTTGGCTATATTTAGAACAATATTTTGCTGAAAAAATTTCTGGTCAGACATGTAATGCTCCAAATGCGCCTAAAATATCCTCATTAATTATTAGAATATGCATGAAATTAAATTTGGGCTACAAGATTGGCAATATTATGATATACTTGACATTTCCAACCTGAGGGGTGACATGGGGCCCCACACCCCGGAAATTGAAATTTTTAATGTGGCCCCCGAGTTGGCCAGCCTAATACAAATTCATTCTTTGATATAAACTGAGTTTCCTGTAAAAATTTCAGCCAGATTGACCAACTTTAAGGGGTGGTTTGGGCTGATCTGGCATTTTATGCATCCCTCGCCAAATACACTCATTGAAGCTGCACTTTGGGCTACATATGTATTTCTAAAGAAACACACCACTAAAATTCATTTAACGGATGACTCCTGTGTGAATCAATATGGTTTTCAACCTTGAATCTACCTTAATTGAGAATATATCAGCATTTCCTGATACAGTCATCTGAGGCTGTATTCTCGCTTTCCTGGAACCCATATGACACATATGATACCACTGGTATACCAGATGTAATCTTAAAACCTATGCAGTCAGATTTAGCATGTGGCAAGTGATTTTTAGGCCTAATTTCAGACTTATAGGCCAACATTTGGTACTGGTTTTGGCTGATTTACATCTATTTTTGTACTTTCATATGTTAAGGGTAACACTTTATCAGACATTTCATGTGCAAGTCCACAGTGACGTTCATCTGGTGAACTTTTTTGAGATACTTCATTGACAGTACAACCAGTCACTTCTTTTGTACCAACAGTCCCGTTTCTGCGGGTATCAGTTGAATTTTTGTCAAGCAGTTTAATGATTTCTTGTTCCGCCAAAACCCCTAATACAGCAAAACGATTGCTGTCTGTTAATTTTTGAGATTTATGTGAAATTGGGTTAGAAACATTGGAACACTTCTTTTTACCGCCTTGAATAGGACTGATGGTACACTTGTTTTTTGCATAAAAGGTTCTTGATCTTACTACTATGCTAGTGGACATATCTTTAACCCTGTTCTTGTCAACGCTGTTTCCCCTACGACCATCTAAACTGTTACAAACTTGTTCAATATTTCTATTTACATAAGAATTATACACAACTCTTGCTGAAACGGGAAAGGGAACATGAGCAGCTGTTTTCAGTTTTTTGGAAGCTTAAAGCAGTCTTTTTTGCTATGATTTTCATGTTTATTGTACATTGAGAAACAGTGTTGACAACTGTGCTTTAAGAGCATGTTCTGCCACTCATGATCACTGTGTTTTGCACAAGTACCTTTATTATACTTAAAACATGGCACAATCTTGGTTATTCTACCTTTCTCCCCCCCTGCCCCATTCTGTGAGGATGATGTGTGGGCATAACGCTTACGAATTTTGTTAACCTCCTTCAGGTTATCCCAGGCTACAACCCCATCTTGCATGCGGTGTAGTAGTACACTATGTGCGCCCTTAGCAGCCTCCCAACTATAGTCGCATGCATCCTGAAGCAACTCGGTCAAATACTCAACCATGTTCTCTTTAATGACTGGGTCCTGTTCCTCCTGACGGATCCTCAAGAACCCTAACATCCACTGACATGTAGTGAGATTATCATATGATGGGCGTTTGCGAAGACTTCCAACAAAAGCAAGGTCCTGAGGCCACTTTACTTTCTGCTTGCTATCTTTATGAACTTTCTTCTGAATTGTTTCTAGTAAGATATCTAGGTTACCTGGTGACATATGCATAGCCCCTTCCAGTTCCTGGTATCTTTTGTTGACCTTCTGATGGATTTCCTGTGAGTTTCTGAGTGCCTGTAATGACGGTATCAGTGTGTCATCCTCCACCCCTGTCTGGTTGATGTGCTGTCTGACATCTGTGGTAGCCAAGGTCACTGCAGCATCCTTCTGTGTTTGGTGCTGCTGCTGATGTGGTTGACCCATTGACGCCTGGGGAGCTACAGAAAACAAATGAGATGGGCCAGAAACCTGATCTTGGTTTAAGGATAAACAAGTATTAGAAAAATGTGACAGTGGCTCATTGAGTGTCCTAGCAGTCGTCTGCAACCCAGCTCCTATTGACGTCACACCAGCTGCACCTTGAACCTGTAACTGTGCCTGTGAAAGTGATGGTGATGCAATCATATTATGTACTGATGACACTGTTGAATTATTGTGAAGTGATATCTGTGGATTCTTGGGGGCTCGCACTGCATTCAGTCTTACAAAGCTCTGTGTGGGGATCTGTGAGAATACACCATGATGTGGGCCACTAATTAACGTTTGATTGACATTATGAAGGCTTGTGACACTGTTCATTTGACTAGTCAATGTAGATTGCCTCACCTGTTCTTTTCTTGGAGACATAATTAGATTGACACGCTCTGATTGATTTCTACTTTCTTGGGCTTGTATCTTACTTGCCATACTTGCTATAACCAATCTGTCTTTGGCTGCCTGCTCTTCTAGGGTATTGAAACGTTTGCTAATACTTTTTAGCTCTCTTAAGAGCAAAATGTCAGTACTGGTTGTCTTAGCACTGGTATCTGATGATGAATTATCAATGAGGCCACTGCCACTTACTTGCTTAGGTGTGTCCATGCCCTGTTGTTCTATAGCTCTTGTGTCAGTAGAATTCATAAAACTCGCCTGTGAGTCTCCAGACTGTGGGTCCTCTTGGTCCTCTGAGTTGCCAGGTCTGAGTGGACATCTCCTGTGAAGTGGAGGCTCATGTATAGACCCACATCCACTGCAGTCTTTAGCTGCCATGATCTTGTTGTGTCTCAGCGTGTGTAGTAAATAGAATAACAAAGTACATAAGCACACATCAAATGGTAAAACCAAGTTAAAAATCCATAAAATAACACAATAAATCGAAACTATAAATACAGAAAGCCACAACTAAGATGGCGTCATAATAAAAATTTAAGTCTTGTTTGAACATCAACTTTCTAAGGAATAAACAAAGAATGGCGGGAAAGTGCTTATATAGGGGGAAGGTGTAGTAATTGATACAAAATAGTGCCTGGTGCATACTAATCTGTGAGACTAAGAGAGGGCAGTGACTGAACCACCTTCCCCCAGGTTAAGGGTAAGGTTGCTACAAGATTGGCAATATTATGATATACTTGACATTTCCAACCTGAGGGGTGACATGGGGCCCCACACCCCGGAAATTGAAATTTTTAATGTGGCCCCCGAGTTGGCCAGCCTAATACAAATTCATTCTTTGATATAAACTGAGTTTCCTGTAAAAATTTCAGCCAGATTGACCAACTTTAAGGGGTGGTTTGGGCTGATCTGGCATTTTATGCATCCCTCGCCAAATACACTCCTTGAAGCTGCACTTTGGGCTACATATGTATTTCTAAAGAAACACACCACTAAAATTCATTTAACGGATGACTCCTGTGTGAATCAATATGGTTTTCAACCTTGAATCTACCTTAATTGAGAATATATCAGCATTTCCTGATACAGTCATCTGAGGCTGTATTCTCGCTTTCCTGGAACCCATATGACACATATGACACCACTGGTATACCAGATGTAATCTTAAAACCTATGCAGTCAGATTTAGCATGTGGCAAGTGATTTTTAGGCCTAATTTCAGACTTATAGGCCAACATTTGGTACTGGTTTTGGCTGATTTACATCTATTTTTGGCTATATTTAGAACAATATTTTGCTGAAAAAAATTCTGGTCAGACATGTAATGCTCCAAATGCGCCTAAAATATCCTCATTAATTATTAGAATATGCATGAAATTAAATTTGGGCTACAAGATTGGCAATATTATGATATACTTGACATTTCCAACCTGAGGGGTGACATGGGGCCCCCACACCCCGGAAATTGAAATTTTTAATGTGGCCCTCGAGTTGGCCAGCCTAATACAAATTCATTCTTTGATATAAACTGAGTTTCCTGTAAAAATTTCAGCCAGATTGACCAACTTTAAGGGGTGGTTTGTGCTGATCTGGCATTTTATGCATTCCTCGTCAACTACACTCCCTGAACCTGCACTTTGGGCTACATATGCATTTCTGAAGAAACACCACTAAAGTTCATTTAAGGGACGACTCCTATGTGAATTAATATGGTTTTCAACCTTGAATCTACCTTAATTGAGAATGTATCAGCATTTCCTTATACAGCCATCTGAGGCTGTATTCTCGCTTTCCTGGAACCCATATGACACATATGACACCACTGGTATACCAGATGTAATCTTAAAACCTATGCAGTCAGATTTAGTATGTGGCAAGTGATTTTTAGGCCAAATTTCAGACTAATAGGCCAACATTTGGTACTGGTTTTGGCTGATTTACATCTATTTTTGGTTATATTTAGAACAATATTTTGTTGAAAAAATTTCTGGTCAGACATGTAATGCTCCAAATGCGCCTAAAATATCCTCATTAATTATTAGAATATGCATGAAATTAAATTTGGGCTTCAGATTGGCAATATTATGATATACTTGACATTTCCAACCTGAGGGGTGACATGGGGCCCCCACACCCTGGAAATTGAAATTTTTAATGTGGCCCTCGAATTGGCCAGCCTAAAACAAATTCATTCTTTGATATAAACTGAGTTTCCTGTAAAAATTTCAGCCAGATTGACCAACTTTAAGGGGTGGTTTGGGCTGATCTGGCATTTTATGCATCCCTCGCCAAATACACTCCTTGAAGCTGCACTTTGGGCTACATATGTATTTCTAAAGAAACACACCACTAAAATTCATTTAAGGGATGACTCCTGTGTGAATCAATATGGTTTTCAACCTTGAATCTACCTTAATTGAGAATATATCAGCATTTCCGGATACAGTCATCTGAGGCTGTATTCTCGCTTTCCTGGAACCCATATGACACATATGACACCACTGGTATACCAGATGTAATCTTAAAACCTATGCAGTCAGATTTAGTATGTGGCAAGTGATTTGTAAGCCAAATTTCAGACTTATAGGCCAACATTTGGTACTGGTTTTGGCTGATTTACATCTATTTTTGGCTATATTTAGAACAATATTTTGCTGAAAAAATTTCTGGTCAGACATGTAATGCTCCAAATGCGCCTAAAATATCCTCATTAATTATTAGAATATGCATGAAATTAAATTTGGGCTACAAGATTGGCAATATTATGATATACTTGACATTTCCAACCTGAGGGGTGACATGGGGCCCCCACACCCCGGAAATTGAAATTTTTAATGTGGCCCCCGAGTTGGCCAGCCTAATACAAATTCATTCTTTGATATAAACTGAGTTTCCTGTAAAAATTTCAGCCAGATTGACCAACTTTAAGGGGTGGTTTGGGCTGATCTGGCATTTTATGCATCCCTCGCCAAATACACTCCTTGAAGCTGCACTTTGGGCTACATATGTATTTCTAAAGAAACACACCACTAAAATTCATTTAACGGATGACTCCTGTGTGAATCAATATGGTTTTCAACCTTGAATCTACCTTAATTGAGAATATATCAGCATTTCCTGATACAGTCATCTGAGGCTGTATTCTCGCTTTCCTGGAACCCATATGACACATATGACACCACTGGTATACCAGATGTAATCTTAAAACCTATGCAGTCAGATTTAGCATGTGGCAAGTGATTTTTAGGCCTAATTTCAGACTTATAGGCCAACATTTGGTACTGGTTTTGGCTGATTTACATCTATTTTTGGCTATATTTAGAACAATATTTTGCTGAAAAAAATTCTGGTCAGACATGTAATGCTCCAAATGCGCCTAAAATATCCTCATTAATTATTAGAATATGCATGAAATTAAATTTGGGCTTCAGATTGGCAATATTATGATATACTTGACATTTCCAACCTGAGGGGTGACATGGGGCCCCCACACCCTGGAAATTGAAATTTTTAATGTGGCCCTCGAGTTGGCCAGCCTAATACAAATTCATTCTTTGATATAAACTGAGTTTCCTGTAAAAATTTCAGCCAGATTGACCAACTTTAAGGGGTGGTTTGTGCTGATCTGGCATTTTATGCATTCCTCGTCAACTACACTCCCTGAACCTGCACTTTGGGCTACATATGCATTTCTGAAGAAACACCACTAAAGTTCATTTAAGGGACGACTCCTATGTGAATTAATATGGTTTTCAACCTTGAATCTACCTTAATTGAGAATATATCAGCATTTCCTTATACAGCCATCTGAGGCTGTATTCTCGCTTTCCTGGAACCCATATGACACATATGACACCACTGGTATCCCAGATGTAATCTTAAAACCTATGCAGTCAGATTTAGTATGTGGCAAGTGATTTTTAGGCCAAATTTCAGACTAATAGGCCAACATTTGGTACTGGTTTTGGCTGATTTACATCTATTTTTGGTTATATTTAAAACAATATTTTGCTGAAAAAATTTCTGGTCAGACATGTAATGCTCCAAATGCGCCTAAAATATCCTCATTAATTATTAGAATATGCATGAAATTAAATTTGGGCTTCAGATTGGCAATATTATGATATACTTGACATTTCCAACCTGAGGGGTGACATGGGGCCCCCACACCCTGGAAATTGAAATTTTTAATGTGGCCCTCGAGTTGGCCAGCCTAAAACAAATTCATTCTTTGATATAAACTGAGTTTCCTGTAAAAATTTCAGCCAGATTGACCAACTTTAAGGGGTGGTTTGGGCTGATCTGGCATTTTATGCATCCCTCGCCAAATACACTCCTTGAAGCTGCACTTTGGGCTACATATGTATTTCTAAAGAAACACACCACTAAAATTCATTTAAGGGATGACTCCTGTGTGAATCAATATGGTTTTCAACCTTGAATCTACCTTAATTGAGAATATATCAGCATTTCCTGATACAGTCATCTGAGGCTGTATTCTCGCTTTCCTGGAACCCATATGACACATATGACACCACTGGTATACCAGATGTAATCTTAAAACCTATGCAGTCAGATTTAGTATGTGGCAAGTGATTTGTAGGCCAAATTTCAGACTTATAGGCCAACATTTGGTACTGGTTTTGGCTGATTTACATCTATTTTTGGCTATATTTAGAACAATATTTTGCTGAAAAAATTTCTGGTCAGACATGTAATGCTCCAAATGCGCCTAAAATATCCTCATTAATTATTAGAATATGCATGAAATTAAATTTGGGCTACAAGATTGGCAATATTATGATATACTTGACATTTCCAACCTGAGGGGTGACATGGGGCCCCCACACCCCGGAAATTGAAATTTTTAATGTGGCCCCCGAGTTGGCCAGCCTAATACAAATTCATTCTTTGATATAAACTGAGTTTCCTGTAAAAATTTCAGCCAGATTGACCAACTTTAAGGGGTGGTTTGGGCTGATCTGGCATTTTATGCATCCCTCACCAAATACACTCCTTGAAGCTGCACTTTGGGCTACATATGTATTTCTAAAGAAACACACCACTAAAATTCATTTAACGGATGACTCCTGTGTGAATCAATATGGTTTTCAACCTTGAATCTACCTTAATTGAGAATATATCAGCATTTCCTGATACAGTCATCTGAGGCTGTATTCTCGCTTTCCTGGAACCCATATGACACATATGACACCACTGGTATACCAGATGTAATCTTAAAACCTATGCAGTCAGATTTAGCATGTGGCAAGTGATTTTTAGGCCTAATTTCAGACTTATAGGCCAACATTTGGTACTGGTTTTGGCTGATTTACATCTATTTTTGGCTATATTTAGAACAATATTTTGCTGAAAAAAATTCTGGTCAGACATGTAATGCTCCAAATGCGCCTAAAATATCCTCATTAATTATTAGAATATGCATGAAATTAAATTTGGGCTTCAGATTGGCAATATTATGATATACTTGACATTTCCAACCTGAGGGGTGACATGGGGCCCCCACACCCCGGAAATTGAAATTTTTAATGTGGCCCTCGAGTTGGCCAACCTAAAACAAATTCATTCTTTGATATAAACTGAGTTTCCTGTAAAAATTTCAGCCAGATTGACCAACTTTAAGGGGTGGTTTGGGCTGATCTGGCATTTTATGCATCCCTCGCCAAATACACTCCTTGAAGCTGCACTTTGGGCTACATATGTATTTCTAAAGAAACACACCACTAAAATTCATTTAAGGGATGACTCCTGTGTGAATCAATATGGTTTTCAACCTTGAATCTACCTTAATTGAGAATATATCAGCATTTCCTGATACAGTCATCTGAGGCTGTATTCTCGCTTTCCTGGAACCCATATGACACATATGACACCACTGGTATACCAGATGTAATCTTAAAACCTATGCAGTCAGATTTAGTATGTGGCAAGTGATTTGTAGGCCAAATTTCAGACTTATAGGCCAACATTTGGTACTGGTTTTGGCTGATTTACATCCATTTTTGGCTATATTTAGAACAATATTTTGCTGAAAAAATTTCTGGTCAGACATGTAATGCTCCAAATGCGCCTAAAATATCCTCATTAATTATTAGAATATGCATGAAATTAAATTTGGGCTACAAGATTGGCAATATTATGATATACTTGACATTTCCAACCTGAGGGGTGACATGGGGCCCCCACACCCCGGAAATTGAAATTTTTAATGTGGCCCTCGAGTTGGCCAGCCTAATACAAATTCATTCTTTGATATAAACTGAGTTTCCTGTAAAAATTTCAGCCAGATTGACCAACTTTAAGGGGTGGTTTGGGCTGATCTGGCATTTTATGCATCCCTCGCCAAATACACTCCTTGAAGCTGCACTTTGGGCTACATATATATTTCTAAAGAAACACACCACTAAAATTCATTTAAGGGATGACTCCTGTGTGAATCAATATGGTTTTCAACCTTGAATCTACCTTAATTGAGAATATATCAGCATTTCCTGATACAGTCATCTGAGGCTGTATTCTCGATTTCCTGGAACCCATATGACACATATGACACCACTGGTATACCAGATGTAATCTTAAAACCTATGCAGTCAGATTTAGTATGTGGCAAGTGATTTGTAGGCCAAATTTCAGACTTATAGGCCAACATTTGGTACTGGTTTTGGCTGATTTACATCTATTTTTGGCTATATTTAGAACAATATTTTGCTGAAAAAAATTCTGGTCAGACATGTAATGCTCCAAATGCGCCTAAAATATCCTCATTAATTATTAGAATATGCATGAAATTAAATTTGGGCTTCAGATTGGCAATATTATGATATACTTGACATTTCCAACCTGAGGGGTGACATGGGGCCCCCACACCCCGGAAATTGAAATTTTTAATGTGGCCCTCGAGTTGGCCAGCCTAATACAAATTCATTCTTTGATATAAACTGAGTTTCCTGTAAAAATTTCAGCCAGATTGACCAACTTTAAGGGGTGGTTTGGGCTGATCTGGCATTTTATGCATCCCTCACCAAATACACTCCTTGAAGCTGCACTTTGGGCTACATATGTATTTCTAAAGAAACACACCACTAAAATTCATTTAACGGATGACTCCTGTGTGAATCAATATGGTTTTCAACCTTGAATCTACCTTAATTGAGAATATATCAGCATTTCCTGATACAGTCATCTGAGGCTGTATTCTCGCTTTCCTGGAACCCATATGACACATATGACACCACTGGTATACCAGATGTAATCTTAAAACCTATGCAGTCAGATTTAGCATGTGGCAAGTGATTTTTAGGCCTAATTTCAGACTTATAGGCCAACATTTGGTACTGGTTTTGGCTGATTTACATCTATTTTTGGCTATATTTAGAACAATATTTTGCTGAAAAAAATTCTGGTCAGACATGTAATGCTCCAAATGCGCCTAAAATATCCTCATTAATTATTAGAATATGCATGAAATTAAATTTGGGCTTCAGATTGGCAATATTATGATATACTTGACATTTCCAACCTGAGGGGTGACATGGGGCCCCCACACCCCGGAAATTGAAATTTTTAATGTGGCCCTCGAGTTGGCCAGCCTAATACGAATTCATTCTTTGATATAAACTGAGTTTCCTGTAAAAATTTCAGCCAGATTGACCAACTTTAAGGGGTGGTTTGGGCTGATCTGGCATTTTATGCATCCCTCGCCAAATACACTCCTTGAAGCTGCACTTTGGGCTACATATGTATTTCTAAAGAAACACACCACTAAAATTCATTTAAGGGATGACTCCTGTGTGAATCAATATGGTTTTCAACCTTGAATCTACCTTAATTGAGAATATATCAGCATTTCCTGATACAGTCATCTGAGGCTGTATTCTCGCTTTCCTGGAACCCATATGACACATATGACACCACTGGTATACCAGATGTAATCTTAAAACCTATGCAGTCAGATTTAGTATGTGGCAAGTGATTTGTAGGCCAAATTTCAGACTTATAGGCCAACATTTGGTACTGGTTTTGGCTGATTTACATCCATTTTTGGCTATATTTAGAACAATATTTTGCTGAAAAAATTTCTGGTCAGACATGTAATGCTCCAAATGCGCCTAAAATATCCTCATTAATTATTAGAATATGCATGAAATTAAATTTGGGCTACAAGATTGGCAATATTATGATATACTTGACATTTCCAACCTGAGGGGTGACATGGGGCCCCCACACCCCGGAAATTGAAATTTTTAATGTGGCCCTCGAGTTGGCCAGCCTAATACAAATTCATTCTTTGATATAAACTGAGTTTCCTGTAAAAATTTCAGCCAGATTGACCAACTTTAAGGGGTGGTTTGGGCTGATCTGGCATTTTATGCATCCCTCGCCAAATACACTCCTTGAAGCTGCACTTTGGGCTACATATGTATTTCTAAAGAAACACACCACTAAAATTCATTTAAGGGATGACTCCTGTGTGAATCAATATGGTTTTCAACCTTGAATCTACCTTAATTGAGAATATATCAGCATTTCCTGATACAGTCATCTGAGGCTGTATTCTCGATTTCCTGGAACCCATATGACACATATGACACCACTGGTATCCCAGATGTAATCTTAAAACCTATGCAGTCAGATTTAGTATGTGGCAAGTGATTTGTAGGCCAAATTTCAGACTTATAGGCCAACATTTGGTACTGGTTTTGGCTGATTTACATCTATTTTTGGCTATATTTAGAACAATATTTTGCTGAAAAAAATTCTGGTCAGACATGTAATGCTCCAAATGCGCCTAAAATATCCTCATTAATTATTAGAATATGCATGAAATTAAATTTGGGCTTCAGATTGGCAATATTATGATATACTTGACATTTCCAACCTGAGGGGTGACATGGGGCCCCCACACCCCGGAAATTGAAATTTTTAATGTGGCCCTCGAGTTGGCCAGCCTAAAACATATTCATTCTTTGATATAAACTGAGTTTCCTGTAAAAATTTCAGCCAGATTGACCAACTTTAAGGGGTGGTTTTGGCTGATCTGGCATTTTATGCATCCCTCGCCAAATACACTCCTTGAAGCTGCACTTTGGGCTACATATGTATTTCTAAAGAAACACACCACTAAAATTCATTTAAGGGATGACTCCTGTGTGAATCAATATAGTTTTCAACCTTGAATCTACCTTAATTGAGAATATATCAGCATTTCCTGATACAGTCATCTGAGGCTGTATTCTCGCTTTCCTGGAACCCATATGACACATATGACACCACTGGTATACCAGATGTAATCTTAAAACCTATGCAGTCAGATTTAGTATGTGGCAAGTGATTTGTAGGCCAAATTTCAGACTTATAGGCCAACATTTGGTACTGGTTTTGGCTGATTTACATCCATTTTTGGCTATATTTAGAACAATATTTTGCTGAAAAAATTTCTGGTCAGACATGTAATGCTCCAAATGCGCCTAAAATATCCTCATTAATTATTAGAATATGCATGAAATTAAATTTGGGCTACAAGATTGGCAATATTATGATATACTTGACATTTCCAACCTGAGGGGTGACATGGGGCCCCCACACCCCGGAAATTGAATTTTTTAATGTGGCCCTCGAGTTGGCCAGCCTAATACAAATTCATTCTTTGATATAAACTGAGTTTCCTGTAAAAATTTCAGCCAGATTGACCAACTTTAAGGGGTGGTTTGGGCTGATCTGGCATTTTATGCATCCCTCACCAAATACACTCCTTGAAGCAGCACTTTGGGCTACATATGTATTTCTAAAGAAACACACCACTAAAATTCATTTAACGGATGACTCCTGTGTGAATCAATATGGTTTTCAACCTTGAATCTACCTTAATTGAGAATATATCAGCATTTCCTGATACAGTCATCTGAGGCTGTATTCTCGCTTTCCTGGAACCCATATGACACATATGACACCACTGGTATACCAGATGTAATCTTAAAACCTATGCAGTCAGATTTAGCATGTGGCAAGTGATTTTTAGGCCTAATTTCAGACTTATAGGCCAACATTTGGTACTGGTTTTGGCTGATTTACATCTATTTTTGGCTATATTTAGAACAATATTTTGCTGAAAAAAATTCTGGTCAGACATGTAATGCTCCAAATGCGCCTAAAATATCCTCATTAATTATTAGAATATGCATGAAATTAAATTTGGGCTTCAGATTGGCAATATTATGATATACTTGACATTTCCAACCTGAGGGGTGACATGGGGCCCCCACACCCCGGAAATTGAAATTTTTAATGTGGCCCTCGAGTTGGCCAGCCTAATACAAATTCATTCTTTGATATAAACTGAGTTTCCTGTAAAAATTTCAGCCAGATTGACCAACTTTAAGGGGTGGTTTGGGCTGATCTGGCATTTTATGCATCCCTCGCCAAATACACTCCTTGAAGCTGCACTTTGGGCTACATATGTATTTCTAAAGAAACACACCACTAAAATTCATTTAAGGGATGACTCCTGTGTGAATCAATATGGTTTTCAACCTTGAATCTACCTTAATTGAGAATATATCAGCATTTCCTGATACAGTCATCTGAGGCTGTATTCTCGCTTTCCTGGAACCCATATGACACATATGACACCACTGGTATACCAGATGTAATCTTAAAACCTATGCAGTCAGATTTAGTATGTGGCAAGTGATTTGTAGGCCAAATTTCAGACTTATAGGCCAACATTTGGTACTGGTTTTGGCTGATTTACATCCATTTTTGGCTATATTTAGAACAATATTTTGCTGAAAAAATTTCTGGTCAGACATGTAATGCTCCAAATGCGCCTAAAATATCCTCATTAATTATTAGAATATGCATGAAATTAAATTTGGGCTACAAGATTGGCAATATTATGATATACTTGACATTTCCAACCTGAGGGGTGACATGGGGCCCCCACACCCCGGAAATTGAAATTTTTAATGTGGCCCTCGAGTTGGCCAGCCTAATACAAATTCATTCTTTGATATAAACTGAGTTTCCTGTAAAAATTTCAGCCAGATTGACCAACTTTAAGGGTACGTGGTTTGGGCTGATCTGGCATTTTATGCATCCCTCGCCAAATACACTCCTTGAAGCTGCACTTTGGGCTACATATGTATTTCTAAAGAAACACACCACTAAAATTCATTTAACGGATGACTCCTGTGTGAATCAATATGGTTTCAACCTTGAATCTACCTTAATTGAGAATATATCAGCATTTCCTGATACAGTCATCTGAGGCTGTATTCTCGCTTTCCTGGAACCCATATGACACATATGACACCACTGGTATACCAGATGTAATCTTAAAACCTATGCAGTCAGATTTAGCATGTGGCAAGTGATTTTTAGGCCTAATTTCAGACTTATAGGCCAACATTTGGTACTGGTTTTGGCTGATTTACATCTATTTTTGGCTATATTTAGAACAATATTTTGCTGAAAAAAATTCTGGTCAGACATGTAATGCTCCAAATGCGCCTAAAATATCCTCATTAATTATTAGAATATGCATGAAATTAAATTTGGGCTTCAGATTGGCAATATTATGATATACTTGACATTTCCAACCTGAGGGGTGACATGGGGCCCCCACACCCCGGAAATTGAAATTTTTAATGTGGCCCTCGAGTTGGCCAGCCTAATACAAATTCATTCTTTGATATAAACTGAGTTTCCTGTAAAAATTTCAGCCAGATTGACCAACTTTAAGGGGTGGTTTGGGCTGATCTGGCATTTTATGCATCCCTCGCCAAATACACTCCTTGAAGCTGCACTTTGGGCTACATATGTATTTCTAAAGAAACACACCACTAAAATTCATTTAAGGGATGACTCCTGTGTGAATCAATATGGTTTTCAACCTTGAATCTACCTTAATTGAGAATATATCAGCATTTCCTGATACAGTCATCTGAGGCTGTATTCTCGCTTTCCTGGAACCCATATGACACATATGACACCACTGGTATACCAGATGTAATCTTAAAACCTATGCAGTCAGATTTAGTATGTGGCAAGTGATTTGTAGGCCAAATTTCAGACTTATAGGCCAACATTTGGTACTGGTTTTGGCTGATTTACATCCATTTTTGGCTATATTTAGAACAATATTTTGCTGAAAAAATTTCTGGTCAGACATGTAATGCTCCAAATGCGCCTAAAATATCCTCATTAATTATTAGAATATGCATGAAATTAAATTTGGGCTACAAGATTGGCAATATTATGATATACTTGACATTTCCAACCTGAGGGGTGACATGGGGCCCCCACACCCCGGAAATTGAAATTTTTAATGTGGCCCTCGAGTTGGCCAGCCTAATACAAATTCATTCTTTGATATAAACTGAGTTTCCTGTAAAAATTTCAGCCAGATTGACCAACTTTAAGGGTACGTGGTTTGGGCTGATCTGGCATTTTATGCATCCCTCGCCAAATACACTCCTTGAAGCTGCACTTTGGGCTACATATGTATTTCTAAAGAAACACACCACTAAAATTCATTTAACGGATGACTCCTGTGTGAATCAATATGGTTTCAACCTTGAATCTACCTTAATTGAGAATATATCAGCATTTCCTGATACAGTCATCTGAGGCTGTATTCTCGCTTTCCTGGAACCCATATGACACATATGACACCACTGGTATACCAGATGTAATCTTAAAACCTATGCAGTCAGATTTAGCATGTGGCAAGTGATTTTTAGGCCTAATTTCAGACTTATAGGCCAACATTTGGTACTGGTTTTGGCTGATTTACATCTATTTTTGGCTATATTTAGAACAATATTTTGCTGAAAAAAATTCTGGTCAGACATGTAATGCTCCAAATGCGCCTAAAATATCCTCATTAATTATTAGAATATGCATGAAATTAAATTTGGGCTTCAGATTGGCAATATTATGATATACTTGACATTTCCAACCTGAGGGGTGACATGGGGCCCCCACACCCCGGAAATTGAAATTTTTAATGTGGCCCTCGAGTTGGCCAGCCTAAAACAAATTCATTCTTTGATATAAACTGAGTTTCCTGTAAAAATTTCAGCCAGATTTACCAACTTTAAGGGGTGGTTTGGGCTGATCTGGCATTTTATGCATCCCTCGCCAAATACACTCCTTGAAGCTGCACTTTGGGCTACATATGTATTTCTAAAGAAACACACCACTAAAATTCATTTAAGGGATGACTCCTGTGTGAATCAATATGGTTTTCAACCTTGAATCTACCTTAATTGAGAATATATCAGCATTTCCTGATACAGTCATCTGAGGCTGTATTCTCGCTTTCCTGGAACCCATATGACACATATGACACCACTGGTATACCAGATGTAATCTTAAAACCTATGCAGTCAGATTTAGTATGTGTCAAGTGATTTGTAGGCCAAATTTCAGACTTATAGGCCAACATTTGGTACTGGTTTTGGCTGATTTACATCCATTTTTGGCTATATTTAGAACAATATTTTGCTGAAAAAATTTCTGGTCAGACATGTAATGCTCCAAATGCGCCTAAAATATCCTCATTAATTATTAGAATATGCATGAAATTAAATTTGGGCTACAAGATTGGCAATATTATGATATACTTGACATTTCCAACCTGAGGGGTGACATGGGGCCCCCACACCCCGGAAATTGAAATTTTTAATGTGGCCCTCGAGTTGGCCAGCCTAATACAAATTCATTCTTTGATATAAACTGAGTTTCCTGTAAAAATTTCAGCCAGATTGACCAACTTTAAGGGTACGTGGTTTGGGCTGATCTGGCATTTTATGCATCCCTCGCCAAATACACTCCTTGAAGCTGCACTTTGGGCTACATATGTATTTCTAAAGAAACACACCACTAAAATTCATTTAACGGATGACTCCTGTGTGAATCAATATGGTTTCAACCTTGAATCTACCTTAATTGAGAATATATCAGCATTTCCTGATACAGTCATCTGAGGCTGTATTCTCGCTTTCCTGGAACCCATATGACACATATGACACCACTGGTATACCAGATGTAATCTTAAAACCTATGCAGTCAGATTTAGCATGTGGCAAGTGATTTTTAGGCCTAATTTCAGACTTATAGGCCAACATTTGGTACTGGTTTTGGCTGATTTACATCTATTTTTGGCTATATTTAGAACAATATTTTGCTGAAAAAAATTCTGGTCAGACATGTAATGCTCCAAATGCGCCTAAAATATCCTCATTAATTATTAGAATATGCATGAAATTAAATTTGGGCTTCAGATTGGCAATATTATGATATACTTGACATTTCCAACCTGAGGGGTGACATGGGGCCCCCACACCCCGGAAATTGAAATTTTTAATGTGGCCCTCGAGTTGGCCAGCCTAAAACAAATTCATTCTTTGATATAAACTGAGTTTCCTGTAAAAATTTCAGCCAGATTTACCAACTTTAAGGGGTGGTTTGGGCTGATCTGGCATTTTATGCATCCCTCGCCAAATACACTCCTTGAAGCTGCACTTTGGGCTACATATGTATTTCTAAAGAAACACACCACTAAAATTCATTTAAGGGATGACTCCTGTGTGAATCAATATGGTTTTCAACCTTGAATCTACCTTAATTGAGAATATATCAGCATTTCCTGATACAGTCATCTGAGGCTGTATTCTCGCTTTCCTGGAACCCATATGACACATATGACACCACTGGTATACCAGATGTAATCTTAAAACCTATGCAGTCAGATTTAGTATGTGTCAAGTGATTTGTAGGCCAAATTTCAGACTTATAGGCCAACATTTGGTACTGGTTTTGGCTGATTTACATCCATTTTTGGCTATATTTAGAACAATATTTTGCTGAAAAAATTTCTGGTCAGACATGTAATGCTCCAAATGCGCCTAAAATATCCTCATTAATTATTAGAATATGCATGAAATTAAATTTGAGCTACAAGATTGGCAATATTATGATATACTTGACATTTCCAACCTGAGGGGTGACATGGGGCCCCCACACCCCGGAAATTGAAATTTTTAATGTGGCCCTCGAGTTGGCCAGCCTAATACAAATTCATTCTTTGATATAAACTGAGTTTCCTGTAAAAATGTCAGCCAGATTGACCAACTTTAAGGGGTGGTTTGGGCTGATCTGGCATTTTATGCATCCCTCACCAAATACACTCCTTGAAGCTGCACTTTGGGCTACATATGTATTTCTAAAGAAACACACCACTAAAATTCATTTAACGGATGACTCCTGTGTGAATCAATATGGTTTTCAACCTTGAATCTACCTTAATTGAGAATATATCAGCATTTCCTGATACAGTCATCTGAGGCTGTATTCTCGCTTTCCTGGAACCCATATGACACATATGACACCACTGGTATACCAGATGTAATCTTAAAACCTATGCAGTCAGATTTAGCATGTGGCAAGTGATTTTTAGGCCTAATTTCAGACTTATAGGCCAACATTTGGTACTGGTTTTGGCTGATTTACATCCATTTTTGGCTATATTTAGAACAATATTTTGCTGAAAAAAATTCTGGTCAGACATGTAATGCTCCAAATGCGCCTAAAATATCCTCATTAATTATTAGAATATGCATGAAATTAAATTTGGGCTTCAGATTGGCAATATTATGATATACTTGACATTTCCAACCTGAGGGGTGACATGGGGCCCCCACACCCCGGAAATTGAAATTTTTAATGTGGCCCTCGAGTTGGCCAGCCTAATACAAATTCATTCTTTGATATAAACTGAGTTTCCTGTAAAAATTTCAGCCAGATTGACCAACTTTAAGGGGTGGTTTGGGCTGATCTGGCATTTTATGCATCCCTCGCCAAATACACTCCTTGAAGCTGCACTTTGGGCTACATATGTATTTCTAAAGAAACACACCACTAAAATTCATTTAAGGTATGACTCCTGTGTGAATCAATATGGTTTTCAACCTTGAATCTACCTTAATTGAGAATATATCAGCATTTCCTGATACAGTCATCTGAGGCTGTATTCTCGATTTCCTGGAACCCATATGACACATATGACACCACTGGTATACCAGATGTAATCTTAAAACCTATGCAGTCAGATTTAGTATGTGGCAAGTGATTTGAAGGCCAAATTTCAGACTTATAGGCCAACATTTGGTACTGGTTTTGGCTGATTTACATCTATTTTTGGCTATATTTAGAACAATATTTTGCTGAAAAAAATTCTGGTCAGACATGTAATGCTCCAAATGCGCCTAAAATATCCTCATTAATTATTAGAATATGCATGAAATTAAATTTGGGTTTCAGATTGGCAATATTATGATATACTTGACATTTCCAACCTGAGGGGTGACATGGGGCCCCCACACCCCGGAAATTGAAATTTTTAATGTGGCCCTCGAGTTGGCCAGCCTAATACAAATTCATTCTTTGATATAAACTGAGTTTCCTGTAAAAATTTCAGCCAGATTGACCAACTTTAAGGGGTGGTTTGGGCTGATCTGGCATTTTATGCATCCCTCGCCAAATACACTCCTTGAAGCTGCACTTTGGGCTACATATGTATTTCTAAAGAAACACACCACTAAAATTCATTTAAGGTATGACTCCTGTGTGAATCAATATGGTTTTCAACCTTGAATCTACCTTAATTGAGAATATATCAGCATTTCCTGATACAGTCATCTGAGGCTGTATTCTCGATTTCCTGGAACCCATATGACACATATGACACCACTGGTATACCAGATGTAATCTTAAAACCTATGCAGTCAGATTTAGTATGTGGCAAGTGATTTGTAGGCCAAATTTCAGACTTATAGGCCAACATTTGGTACTGGTTTTGGCTGATTTACATCTATTTTTGGCTATATTTAGAACAATATTTTGCTGAAAAAAATTCTGGTCAGACATGTAATGCTCCAAATGCGCCTAAAATATCCTCATTAATTATTAGAATATGCATGAAATTAAATTTGGGCTTCAGATTGGCAATATTATGATATACTTGACATTTCCAACCTGAGGGGTGACATGGGGCCCCCACACCCCGGAAATTGAAATTTTTAATGTGGCCCTCGAGTTGGCCAGCCTAATACAAATTCATTCTTTGATATAAACTGAGTTTCCTGTAAAAATTTCAGCCAGATTGACCAACTTTAAGGGGTGGTTTGGGCTGATCTGGCATTTTATGCATCCCTCGCCAAATACACTCCTTGAAGCTGCACTTTGGGCTACATATGTATTTCTAAAGAAACACACCACTAAAATTCATTTAACGGATGACTCCTGTGTGAATCAATATGGTTTCAACCTTGAATCTACCTTAATTGAGAATATATCAGCATTTCCTGATACAGTCATCTGAGGCTGTATTCTCGCTTTCCTGGAACCCATATGACACATATGACACCACTGGTATACCAGATGTAATCTTAAAACCTATGCAGTCAGATTTAGCATGTGGCAAGTGATTTTTAGGCCTAATTTCAGACTTATAGGCCAACATTTGGTACTGGTTTTGGCTGATTTACATCTATTTTTGGCTATATTTAGAACAATATTTTGCTGAAAAAAATTCTGGTCAGACATGTAATGCTCCAAATGCGCCTAAAATATCCTCATTAATTATTAGAATATGCATGAAATTAAATTTGGGCTTCAGATTGGCAATATTATGATATACTTGACATTTCCAACCTGAGGGGTGACATGGGGCCCCCACACCCCGGAAATTGAAATTTTTAATGTGGCCCTCGAGTTGGCCAGCCTAATACAAATTCATTCTTTGATATAAACTGAGTTTCCTGTAAAAATTTCAGCCAGATTGACCAACTTTAAGGGGTGGTTTGTGCTGATCTGGCATTTTATGCATTCCTCACCAACTACACTCCCTGAACCTGCACTTTGGGCTACATATGCATTTCTGAAGAAACACCACTAAAGTTCATTTAAGGGACGACTCCTATGTGAATTAATATGGTTTTCAACCTTGAATCTACCTTAATTGAGAATATATCAGCATTTCCTGATACAGCCATCTGAGGCTGTATTCTCGCTTTCCTGGAACCCATATGACACATATGACACCACTGGTATCCCAGATGTAATCTTAAAACCTATGCAGTCAGATTTAGTATGTGGCAAGTGATTTTTAGGCCAAATTTCAGACTAATAGGCCAACATTTGGTACTGGTTTTGGCTGATTTACATCTATTTTTGGTTATATTTAGAACAATATTTTGCTGAAAAAATTTCTGGTCAGACATGTAATGCTCCAAATGCGCCTAAAATATCCTCATTAATTATTAGAATATGCATGAAATTAAATTTGGGCTTCAGATTGGCAATATTATGATATACTTGACATTTCCAACCTGAGGGGTGACATGGGGCCCCCACACCCTGGAAATTGAAATTTTTAATGTGGCCCTCGAGTTGGCCAGCCTAAAACAAATTCATTCTTTGATATAAACTGAGTTTCCTGTAAAAATTTCAGCCAGATTGACCAACTTTAAGGGGTGGTTTGGGCTGATCTGGCATTTTATGCATCCCTCGCCAAATACACTCCTTGAAGCTGCACTTTGGGCTACATATGTATTTCTAAAGAAACACACCACTAAAATTCATTTAACGGATGACTCCTGTGTGAATCAATATGGTTTTCAACCTTGAATCTACCTTAATTGAGAATATATCAGCATTTCCTGATACAGTCATCTGAGGCTGTATTCTCGCTTTCCTGGAACCCATATGACACCACTGGTATACCAGATGTAATCTTAAAACCTATGCAGTCAGATTTAGTATGTGGCAAGTGATTTGTAGGCCAAATTTCGGACTTATAGGCCAACATTTGGTACTGGTTTTGGCTGATTTACATCCATTTTTGGCTATATTTAGAACAATATTTTGCTGAAAAAATATCTGGTCAGACATGTAATGCTCCAAATGCGCCTAAAATATCCTCATTAATTATTAGAATATGCATGAAATTAAATTTGGGCTACAAGATTGGCAATATTATGATATACTTGACATTTCCAACCTGAGGGGTGACATGGGGCCCCCACACCCCGGAAATTGAAATTTTTAATGTGGCCCTCGAGTTGGCCAGCCTAATACAAATTCATTCTTTGATATAAACTGAGTTTCCTGTAAAAATGTCAGCCAGATTGACCAACTTTAAGGGGTGGTTTGGGCTGATCTGGCATTTTATGCATCCCTCACCAAATACACTCCTTGAAGCTGCACTTTGGGCTACATATGTATTTCTAAAGAAACACACCACTAAAATTCATTTAACGGATGACTCCTGTGTGAATCAATATGGTTTTCAACCTTGAATCTACCTTAATTGAGAATATATCAGCATTTCCTGATACAGTCATCTGAGGCTGTATTCTCGCTTTCCTGGAACCCATATGACACATATGACACCACTGGTATACCAGATGTAATCTTAAAACCTATGCAGTCAGATTTAGCATGTGGCAAGTGATTTTTAGGCCTAATTTCAGACTTATAGGCCAACATTTGGTACTGGTTTTGGCTGATTTACATCTATTTTTGGTTATATTTAGAACAATATTTTGCTGAAAAAAATTCTGGTCAGACATGTAATGCTCCAAATGCGCCTAAAATATCCTCATTAATTATTAGAATATGCATGAAATTAAATTTGGGCTTCAGATTGGCAATATTATGATATACTTGACATTTCCAACCTGAGGGGTGACATGGGGCCCCCACACCCCGGAAATTGAAATTTTTAATGTGGCCCTCGAGTTGGCCAGCCTAATACAAATTCATTCTTTGATATAAACTGAGTTTCCTGTAAAAATTTCAGCCAGATTGACCAACTTTAAGGGGTGGTTTGTGCTGATCTGGCATTTTATGCATTCCTCGCCAACTACACTCCCTGAAGCTGCACTTTGGGCTACATATGCATTTCTGAAGAAACACCACTAAAGTTCATTTAAGGGACGACTCCTATGTGAATTAATATGGTTTTCAACCTTGAATCTACCTTAATTGAGAATATATCAGCATTTCCTGATACAGCCATCTGAGGCTGTATTCTCGCTTTCCTGGAACCCATATGACACATATGACACCACTGGTATCCCAGATGTAATCTTAAAACCTATGCAGTCAGATTTAGTATGTGGCAAGTGATTTGTAGGCCAAATTTCAGACTTATAGGCCAACATTTGGTACTGGTTTTGGCTGATTTACATCTATTTTTGGTTATATTTAGAACAATATTTTGCTGAAAAAATTTCTGGTCATACATGTAATGCTCCAAATGCGCCTAAAATATCCTCATTAATTATTAGAATATGCATGAAATTAAATTTGGGCTTCAGATTGGCAATATTATGATATACTTGACATTTCCAACCTGAGGGGTGACATGGGGCCCCCACACCCCGGAAATTGAAATTTTTAATGTGGCCCTCGAGTTGGCCAGCCTAATACAAATTCATTCTTTGATATAAACTGAGTTTCCTGTAAAAATTTCAGCCAGATTGACCAGCTTTAAGGGGTGGTTTGGGCTGATCTGGCATTTTATGCATCCCTCGCCAAATACACTCCTTGAAGCTGCACTTTGGGCTACATATGTATTTCTAAAGAAACACACCACTAAAATTCATTTAAGGGATGACTCCTGTGTGAATCAATATGGTTTCAACCTTGAATCTACCTTAATTGAGAATATATCAGCATTTCCTGATACAGTCATCTGAGGCTGTATTCTCGCTTTCCTGGAACCCATATGACACATATGACACCACTGGTATACCAGATGTAATCTTAAAACCTATGCAGTCAGATTTAGTATGTGGCAAGTGATTTGTAGGCCAAATTTCAGACTTATAGGCCAACATTTGGTACTGGTTTTGGCTGATTTACATCTATTTTTGGCTATATTTAGAACAATATTTTGCTGAAAAAATTTCTGGTCAGACATGTAATGCTCCAAATGCGCCTAAAATATCCTCATTAATTATTAGAATATGCATGAAATTAAATTTGGGCTACAAGATTGGCAATATTATGATATACTTGACATTTCCAACCTGAGGGGTGACATGGGGCCCCCACACCCCGGAAATTGAAATTTTTAATGTGGCCCTCGAGTTGGCCAGCCTAATGCAAATTCATTCTTTGATATAAACTGAGTTTCCTGTAAAAATTTCAGCCAGATTGACCAACTTTAAGGGGTGGTTTGGGCTGATCTGGCATTTTATGCATCCCTCGCCAAATACACTCCTTGAAGCTGCACTTTGGGCTACATATGTATTTCTAAAGAAACACACCACTAAAATTCATTTAACGGATGACTCCTGTGTGAATCAATATGGTTTCAACCTTGAATCTACCTTAATTGAGAATATATCAGCATTTCCTGATACAGTCATCTGAGGCTGTATTCTCGCTTTCCTGGAACCCATATGACACATATGACACCACTGGTATACCAGATGTAATCTTAAAACCTATGCAGTCCGATTTAGCATGTGGCAAGTGATTTTTAGGCCTAATTTCAGACTAATAGGCCAACATTTGGTACTGGTTTTGGGATGATTTACATCTATTTTTGGCTATATTTAGAACAATATTTTGCTGAAAAAAATTCTGGTCAGACATGTAATGCTCCAAATGCGCCTAAAATATCCTCATTAATTATTAGAATATGCATGAAATTAAATTTGGGCTTCAGATTGGCAATATTATGATATACTTGACATTTCCAACCTGAGGGGTGACATGGGGCCCCCACACCCCGGAAATTGAAATTTTTAATGTGGCCCTCGAGTTGGCCAGCCTAATACAAATTCATTCTTTGATATAAACTGAGTTTCCTGTAAAAATTTCAGCCAGATTGACCAACTTTAAGGGGTGGTTTGTGCTGATCTGGCATTTTATGCATTCCTCGCCAACTACACTCCCTGAACCTGCACTTTGGGCTACATATGCATTTCTGAAGAAACACCACTAAAGTTCATTTAAGGGACGACTCCTATGTGAATTAATATGGTTTTCAACCTTGAATCTACCTTAATTGAGAATATATCAGCATTTCCTTATACAGCCATCTGAGGCTGTATTCTCGCTTTCCTGGAACCCATATGACACATATGACACCACTGGTATCCCAGATGTAATCTTAAAACCTATGCAGTCAGATTTAGTATGTGGCAAGTGATTTTTAGGCCAAATTTCAGACTAATAGGCCAACATTTGGTACTGGTTTTGGCTGATTTACATCTATTTTTGGTTATATTTAGAACAATATTTTGCTGAAAAAATTTCTGGTCAGACATGTAATGCTCCAAATGCGCCTAAAATATCCTCATTAATTATTAGAATATGCATGAAATTAAATTTGGGCTTCAGATTGGCAATATTATGATATACTTGACATTTCCAACCTGAGGGGTGACATGGGGCCCCCACACCCTGGAAATTGAAATTTTTAATGTGGCCCTCGAGTTGGCCAGCCTAAAACAAATTCATTCTTTGATATAAACTGAGTTTCCTGTAAAAATTTCAGCCAGATTGACCAACTTTAAGGGGTGGTTTGGGCTGATCTGGCATTTTATGCATCCCTCGCCAAATACACTCCTTGAAGCTGCACTTTGGGCTACATATGTATTTCTAAAGAAACACACCACTAAAATTCATTTAACGGATGACTCCTGTGTGAATCAATATGGTTTTCAACCTTGAATCTACCTTAATTGAGAATATATCAGCATTTCCTGATACAGTCATCTGAGGCTGTATTCTCGCTTTCCTGGAACCCATATGACACCACTGGTATACCAGATGTAATCTTAAAACCTATGCAGTCAGATTTAGTATGTGGCAAGTGATTTGTAGGCCAAATTTCGGACTTATAGGCCAACATTTGGTACTGGTTTTGGCTGATTTACATCCATTTTTGGCTATATTTAGAACAATATTTTGCTGAAAAAATATCTGGTCAGACATGTAATGCTCCAAATGCGCCTAAAATATCCTCATTAATTATTAGAATATGCATGAAATTAAATTTGGGCTACAAGATTGGCAATATTATGATATACTTGACATTTCCAACCTGAGGGGTGACATGGGGCCCCCACACCCCGGAAATTGAAATTTTTAATGTGGCCCTCGAGTTGGCCAGCCTAATACAAATTCATTCTTTGATATAAACTGAGTTTCCTGTAAAAATGTCAGCCAGATTGACCAACTTTAAGGGGTGGTTTGGGCTGATCTGGCATTTTATGCATCCCTCACCAAATACACTCCTTGAAGCTGCACTTTGGGCTACATATGTATTTCTAAAGAAACACACCACTAAAATTCATTTAACGGATGACTCCTGTGTGAATCAATATGGTTTTCAACCTTGAATCTACCTTAATTGAGAATATATCAGCATTTCCTGATACAGTCATCTGAGGCTGTATTCTCGCTTTCCTGGAACCCATATGACACATATGACACCACTGGTATACCAGATGTAATCTTAAAACCTATGCAGTCAGATTTAGCATGTGGCAAGTGATTTTTAGGCCTAATTTCAGACTTATAGGCCAACATTTGGTACTGGTTTTGGCTGATTTACATCTATTTTTGGCTATATTTAGAACAATATTTTGCTGAAAAAAATTCTGGTCAGACATGTAATGCTCCAAATGCGCCTAAAATATCCTCATTAATTATTAGAATATGCATGAAATTAAATTTGGGCTTCAGATTGGCAATATTATGATATACTTGACATTTCCAACCTGAGGGGTGACATGGGGCCCCCACACCCCGGAAATTGAAATTTTTAATGTGGCCCTCGAGTTGGCCAGCCTAATACAAATTCATTCTTTGATATAAACTGAGTTTCCTGTAAAAATTTCAGCCAGATTGACCAACTTTAAGGGGTGGTTTGTGCTGATCTGGCATTTTATGCATTCCTCGCCAACTACACTCCCTGAAGCTGCACTTTGGGCTACATATGCATTTCTGAAGAAACACCACTAAAGTTCATTTAAGGGACGACTCCTATGTGAATTAATATGGTTTTCAACCTTGAATCTACCTTAATTGAGAATATATCAGCATTTCCTGATACAGCCATCTGAGGCTGTATTCTCGCTTTCCTGGAACCCATATGACACATATGACACCACTGGTATCCCAGATGTAATCTTAAAACCTATGCAGTCAGATTTAGTATGTGGCAAGTGATTTGTAGGCCAAATTTCAGACTTATAGGCCAACATTTGGTACTGGTTTTGGCTGATTTACATCTATTTTTGGTTATATTTAGAACAATATTTTGCTGAAAAAATTTCTGGTCATACATGTAATGCTCCAAATGCGCCTAAAATATCCTCATTAATTATTAGAATATGCATGAAATTAAATTTGGGCTTCAGATTGGCAATATTATGATATACTTGACATTTCCAACCTGAGGGGTGACATGGGGCCCCCACACCCCGGAAATTGAAATTTTTAATGTGGCCCTCGAGTTGGCCAGCCTAATACAAATTCATTCTTTGATATAAACTGAGTTTCCTGTAAAAATTTCAGCCAGATTGACCAGCTTTAAGGGGTGGTTTGGGCTGATCTGGCATTTTATGCATCCCTCGCCAAATACACTCCTTGAAGCTGCACTTTGGGCTACATATGTATTTCTAAAGAAACACACCACTAAAATTCATTTAAGGGATGACTCCTGTGTGAATCAATATGGTTTCAACCTTGAATCTACCTTAATTGAGAATATATCAGCATTTCCTGATACAGTCATCTGAGGCTGTATTCTCGCTTTCCTGGAACCCATATGACACATATGACACCACTGGTATACCAGATGTAATCTTAAAACCTATGCAGTCAGATTTAGTATGTGGCAAGTGATTTGTAGGCCAAATTTCAGACTTATAGGCCAACATTTGGTACTGGTTTTGGCTGATTTACATCTATTTTTGGCTATATTTAGAACAATATTTTGCTGAAAAAATTTCTGGTCAGACATGTAATGCTCCAAATGCGCCTAAAATATCCTCATTAATTATTAGAATATGCATGAAATTAAATTTGGGCTACAAGATTGGCAATATTATGATATACTTGACATTTCCAACCTGAGGGGTGACATGGGGCCCCCACACCCCGGAAATTGAAATTTTTAATGTGGCCCTCGAGTTGGCCAGCCTAATGCAAATTCATTCTTTGATATAAACTGAGTTTCCTGTAAAAATTTCAGCCAGATTGACCAACTTTAAGGGGTGGTTTGGGCTGATCTGGCATTTTATGCATCCCTCGCCAAATACACTCCTTGAAGCTGCACTTTGGGCTACATATGTATTTCTAAAGAAACACACCACTAAAATTCATTTAACGGATGACTCCTGTGTGAATCAATATGGTTTCAACCTTGAATCTACCTTAATTGAGAATATATCAGCATTTCCTGATACAGTCATCTGAGGCTGTATTCTCGCTTTCCTGGAACCCATATGACACATATGACACCACTGGTATACCAGATGTAATCTTAAAACCTATGCAGTCCGATTTAGCATGTGGCAAGTGATTTTTAGGCCTAATTTCAGACTAATAGGCCAACATTTGGTACTGGTTTTGGGATGATTTACATCTATTTTTGGCTATATTTAGAACAATATTTTGCTGAAAAAAATTCTGGTCAGACATGTAATGCTCCAAATGCGCCTAAAATATCCTCATTAATTATTAGAATATGCATGAAATTAAATTTGGGCTTCAGATTGGCAATATTATGATATACTTGACATTTCCAACCTGAGGGGTGACATGGGGCCCCCACACCCCGGAAATTGAAATTTTTAATGTGGCCCTCGAGTTGGCCAGCCTAATACAAATTCATTCTTTGATATAAACTGAGTTTCCTGTAAAAATTTCAGCCAGATTGACCAACTTTAAGGGGTGGTTTGTGCTGATCTGGCATTTTATGCATTCCTCGCCAACTACACTCCCTGAACCTGCACTTTGGGCTACATATGCATTTCTGAAGAAACACCACTAAAGTTCATTTAAGGGACGACTCCTATGTGAATTAATATGGTTTTCAACCTTGAATCTACCTTAATTGAGAATATATCAGCATTTCCTTATACAGCCATCTGAGGCTGTATTCTCGCTTTCCTGGAACCCATATGACACATATGACACCACTGGTATCCCAGATGTAATCTTAAAACCTATGCAGTCAGATTTAGTATGTGGCAAGTGATTTTTAGGCCAAATTTCAGACTAATAGGCCAACATTTGGTACTGGTTTTGGCTGATTTACATCTATTTTTGGTTATATTTAGAACAATATTTTGCTGAAAAAATTTCTGGTCAGACATGTAATGCTCCAAATGCGCCTAAAATATCCTCATTAATTATTAGAATATGCATGAAATTAAATTTGGGCTTCAGATTGGCAATATTATGATATACTTGACATTTCCAACCTGAGGGGTGACATGGGGCCCCCACACCCTGGAAATTGAAATTTTTAATGTGGCCCTCGAGTTGGCCAGCCTAAAACAAATTCATTCTTTGATATAAACTGAGTTTCCTGTAAAAATTTCAGCCAGATTGACCAACTTTAAGGGGTGGTTTGGGCTGATCTGGCATTTTATGCATCCCTCGCCAAATACACTCCTTGAAGCTGCACTTTGGGCTACATATGTATTTCTAAAGAAACACACCACTAAAATTCATTTAACGGATGACTCCTGTGTGAATCAATATGGTTTTCAACCTTGAATCTACCTTAATTGAGAATATATCAGCATTTCCTGATACAGTCATCTGAGGCTGTATTCTCGCTTTCCTGGAACCCATATGACACCACTGGTATACCAGATGTAATCTTAAAACCTATGCAGTCAGATTTAGTATGTGGCAAGTGATTTGTAGGCCAAATTTCGGACTTATAGGCCAACATTTGGTACTGGTTTTGGCTGATTTACATCCATTTTTGGCTATATTTAGAACAATATTTTGCTGAAAAAATATCTGGTCAGACATGTAATGCTCCAAATGCGCCTAAAATATCCTCATTAATTATTAGAATATGCATGAAATTAAATTTGGGCTACAAGATTGGCAATATTATGATATACTTGACATTTCCAACCTGAGGGGTGACATGGGGCCCCCACACCCCGGAAATTGAAATTTTTAATGTGGCCCTCGAGTTGGCCAGCCTAATACAAATTCATTCTTTGATATAAACTGAGTTTCCTGTAAAAATGTCAGCCAGATTGACCAACTTTAAGGGGTGGTTTGGGCTGATCTGGCATTTTATGCATCCCTCACCAAATACACTCCTTGAAGCTGCACTTTGGGCTACATATGTATTTCTAAAGAAACACACCACTAAAATTCATTTAACGGATGACTCCTGTGTGAATCAATATGGTTTTCAACCTTGAATCTACCTTAATTGAGAATATATCAGCATTTCCTGATACAGTCATCTGAGGCTGTATTCTCGCTTTCCTGGAACCCATATGACACATATGACACCACTGGTATACCAGATGTAATCTTAAAACCTATGCAGTCAGATTTAGCATGTGGCAAGTGATTTTTAGGCCTAATTTCAGACTTATAGGCCAACATTTGGTACTGGTTTTGGCTGATTTACATCTATTTTTGGCTATATTTAGAACAATATTTTGCTGAAAAAAATTCTGGTCAGACATGTAATGCTCCAAATGCGCCTAAAATATCCTCATTAATTATTAGAATATGCATGAAATTAAATTTGGGCTTCAGATTGGCAATATTATGATATACTTGACATTTCCAACCTGAGGGGTGACATGGGGCCCCCACACCCCGGAAATTGAAATTTTTAATGTGGCCCTCGAGTTGGCCAGCCTAAAACAAATTCATTCTTTGATATAAACTGAGTTTCCTGTAAAAATTTCAGCCAGATTGACCAACTTTAAGGGGTGGTTTGGGCTGATCTGGCATTTTATGCATCCCTCGCCAAATACACTCCTTGAAGCTGCACTTTGGGCTACATATGTATTTCTAAAGAAACACACCACTAAAATTCATTTAAGGGATGACTCCTGTGTGAATCAATATGGTTTTCAACCTTGAATCTACCTTAATTGAGAATATATCAGCATTTCCTGATACAGTCATCTGAGGCTGTATTCTCGCTTTCCTGGAACCCATATGACACATATGACACCACTGGTATACCAGATGTAATCTTAAAACCTATGCAGTCAGATTTAGTATGTGGCAAGTGATTTGTAGGCCAAATTTCAGACTTATAGGCCAACATTTGGTACTGGTTTTGGCTGATTTACATCCATTTTTGGCTATATTTAGAACAATATTTTGCTGAAAAAATTTCTGGTCAGACATGTAATGCTCCAAATGCGCCTAAAATATCCTCATTAATTATTAGAATATGCATGAAATTAAATTTGGGCTACAAGATTGGCAATATTATGATATACTTGACATTTCCAACCTGAGGGGTGACATGGGGCCCCCACACCCCGGAAATTGAAATTTTTAATGTGGCCCTCGAGTTGGCCAGCCTAATACAAATTCATTCTTTGATATAAACTGAGTTTCCTGTAAAAATTTCAGCCAGATTGACCAACTTTAAGGGGTGGTTTGGGCTGATCTGGCATTTTATGCATCCCTCACCAAATACACTCCTTGAAGCTGCACTTTGGGCTACATATGTATTTCTAAAGAAACACACCACTAAAATTCATTTAACGGATGACTCCTGTGTGAATCAATATGGTTTTCAACCTTGAATCTACCTTAATTGAGAATATATCAGCATTTCCTGATACAGTCATCTGAGGCTGTATTCTCGCTTTCCTGGAACCCATATGACACATATGACACCACTGGTATACCAGATGTAATCTTAAAACCTATGCAGTCAGATTTAGTATGTGGCAAGTGATTTGTAGGCCAAATTTCAGACTTATAGGCCAACATTTGGTACTGGTTTTGGCTGATTTACATCTATTTTTGGCTATATTTAGAACAATATTTTGCTGAAAAAATTTCTGGTCAGACATGTAATGCTCCAAATGCGCCTAAAATATCCTCATTAATTATTAGAATATGCATGAAATTAAATTTGGGCTACAAGATTGGCAATATTATGATATACTTGACATTTCCAACCTGAGGGGTGACATGGGGCCCCCACATCCCGGAAATTGAAATTTTTAATGTGGCCCTCGAGTTGGCCAGCCTAATACAAATTCATTCTTTGATATAAACTGAGTTTCCTGTAAAAATTTCAGCCAGATTGACCAACTTTAAGGGGTGGTTTGGGCTGATCTGGCATTTTATGCATCCCTCACCAAATACACTCCTTGAAGCTGCACTTTGGGCTACATATGTATTTCTAAAGAAACACACCACTAAAATTCATTTAACGGATGACTCCTGTGTGAATCAATATGGTTTTCAACCTTGAATCTACCTTAATTGAGAATATATCAGCATTTCCTGATACAGTCATCTGAGGCTGTATTCTCGCTTTCCTGGAACCCATATGACACATATGACACCACTGGTATACCAGATGTAATCTTAAAACCTATGCAGTCAGATTTAGTATGTGGCAAGTGATTTGTAGGCCAAATTTCAGACTTATAGGCCAACATTTGGTACTGGTTTTGGCTGATTTACATCCATTTTTGGCTATATTTAGAACAATATTTTGCTGAAAAAATTTCTGGTCAGACATGTAATGCTCCAAATGCGCCTAAAATATCCTCATTAATTATTAGAATATGCATGAAATTAAATTTGGGCTACAAGATTGGCAATATTATGATATACTTGACATTTCCAACCTGAGGGGTGACATGGGGCCCCCACACCCCGGAAATTGAAATTTTTAATGTGGCCCTCGAGTTGGCCAGCCTAAAACAAATTCATTCTTTGATATAAACTGAGTTTCCTGTAAAAATTTCAGCCAGATTGACCAACTTTAAGGGGTGGTTTGGGCTGATCTGGCATTTTATGCATCCCTCGCCAAATACACTCCTTGAAGCTGCACTTTGGGCTACATATGTATTTCTAAAGAAACACACCACTAAAATTCATTTAAGGGATGACTCCTGTGTGAATCAATATGGTTTTCAACCTTGAATCTACCTTAATTGAGAATATATCAGCATTTCCTGATACAGTCATCTGAGGCTGTATTCTCGCTTTCCTGGAACCCATATGACACATATGACACCACTGGTATACCAGATGTAATCTTAAAACCTATGCAGTCAGATTTAGTATGTGGCAAGTGATTTGTAGGCCAAATTTCAGACTTATAGGCCAACATTTGGTACTGGTTTTGGCTGATTTACATCCATTTTTGGCTATATTTAGAACAATATTTTGCTGAAAAAATTTCTGGTCAGACATGTAATGCTCCAAATGCGCCTAAAATATCCTCATTAATTATTAGAATATGCATGAAATTAAATTTGGGCTACAAGATTGGCAATATTATGATATACTTGACATTTCCAACCTGAGGGGTGACATGGGGCCCCCACACCCCGGAAATTGAAATTTTTAATGTGGCCCTCGAGTTGGCCAGCCTAATACAAATTCATTCTTTGATATAAACTGAGTTTCCTATAAAAATTTCAGCCAGATTGACCAACTTTAAGGGGTGGTTTGGGCTGATCTGGCATTTTATGCATCCCTCACCAAATACACTCCTTGAAGCTGCACTTTGGGCTACATATGTATTTCTAAAGAAACACACCACTAAAATTCATTTAACGGATGACTCCTGTGTGAATCAATATGGTTTTCAACCTTGAATCTACCTTAATTGAGAATATATCAGCATTTCCTGATACAGTCATCTGAGGCTGTATTCTCGCTTTCCTGGAACCCATATGACACATATGACACCACTGGTATACCAGATGTAATCTTAAAACCTATGCAGTCAGATTTAGTATGTGGCAAGTGATTTGTAGGCCAAATTTCAGACTTATAGGCCAACATTTGGTACTGGTTTTGGCTGATTTACATCTATTTTTGGCTATATTTAGAACAATATTTTGCTGAAAAAATTTCTGGTCAGACATGTAATGCTCCAAATGCGCCTAAAATATCCTCATTAATTATTAGAATATGCATGAAATTAAATTTGGGCTACAAGATTGGCAATATTATGATATACTTGACATTTCCAACCTGAGGGGTGACATGGGGCCCCCACACCCCGGAAATTGAAATTTTTAATGTGGCCCTCGAGTTGGCCAGCCTAATACAAATTCATTCTTTGATATAAACTGAGTTTCCTGTAAAAATTTCAGCCAGATTGACCAACTTTAAGGGATGGTTTGGGCTGATCTGGCATTTTATGCATCCCTCACCAAATACACTCCTTGAAGCTGCACTTTGGGCTACATATGTATTTCTAAAGAAACACACCACTAAAATTCATTTAACGGATGACTCCTGTGTGAATCAATATGGTTTTCAACCTTGAATCTACCTTAATTGAGAATATATCAGCATTTCCTGATACAGTCATCTGAGGCTGTATTCTCGCTTTCCTGGAACCCATATGACACATATGACACCACTGGTATACCAGATGTAATCTTAAAACCTATGCAGTCAGATTTAGTATGTGGCAAGTGATTTGTAGGCCAAATTTCAGACTTATAGGCCAACATTTGGTACTGGTTTTGGCTGATTTACATCCATTTTTGGCTATATTTAGAACAATATTTTGCTGAAAAAATTTCTGGTCAGACATGTAATGCTCCAAATGCGCCTAAAATATCCTCATTAATTATTAGAATATGCATGAAATTAAATTTGGGCTACAAGATTGGCAATATTATGATATACTTGACATTTCCAACCTGAGGGGTGACATGGGGCCCCCACACCCCGGAAATTGAAATTTTTAATGTGGCCCTCGAGTTGGCCAGCCTAATACAAATTCATTCTTTGATATAAACTGAGTTTCCTGTAAAAATTTCAGCCAGATTGACCAACTTTAAGGGGTGGTTTGGGCTGATCTGGCATTTTATGCATCCCTCACCAAATACACTCCTTGAAGCTGCACTTTGGGCTACATATGTATTTCTAAAGAAACATACCACTAAAATTCATTTAACGGATGACTCCTGTGTGAATCAATATGGTTTTCAACCTTGAATCTACCTTAATTGAGAATATATCAGCATTTCCTGATACAGTCATCTGAGGCTGTATTCTCGCTTTCCTGGAACCCATATGACACATATGACACCACTGGTATACCAGATGTAATCTTAAAACCTATGCAGTCAGATTTAGTATGTGGCAAGTGATTTGTAGGCCAAATTTCAGACTTATAGGCCAACATTTGGTACTGGTTTTGGCTGATTTACATCTATTTTTGGCTATATTTAGAACAATATTTTGCTGAAAAAATTTCTGGTCAGACATGTAATGCTCCAAATGCGCCTAAAATATCCTCATTAATTATTAGAATATGCATGAAATTAAATTTGGGCTACAAGATTGGCAATATTATGATATACTTGACATTTCCAACCTGAGGGGTGACATGGGGCCCCCACACCCCGGAAATTGAAATTTTTAATGTGGCCCTCGAGTTGGCCAGCCTAATACAAATTCATTCTTTGATATAAACTGAGTTTCCTGTAAAAATTTCAGCCAGATTGACCAACTTTAAGGGGTGGTTTGGGCTGATCTGGCATTTTATGCATCCCTCACCAAATACACTCCTTGAAGCTGCACTTTGGGCTACATATGTATTTCTAAAGAAACACACCACTAAAATTCATTTAACGGATGACTCCTGTGTGAATCAATATGGTTTTCAACCTTGAATCTACCTTAATTGAGAATATATCAGCATTTCCTGATACAGTCATCTGAGGCTGTATTCTCGCTTTCCTGGAACCCATATGACACATATGACACCACTGGTATACCAGATGTAATCTTAAAACCTATGCAGTCAGATTTAGTATGTGGCAAGTGATTTGTAGGCCAAATTTCAGACTTATAGGCCAACATTTGGTACTGGTTTTGGCTGATTTACATCCATTTTTGGCTATATTTAGAACAATATTTTGCTGAAAAAATTTCTGGTCAGACATGTAATGCTCCAAATGCGCCTAAAATATCCTCATTAATTATTAGAATATGCATGAAATTAAATTTGGGCTACAAGATTGGCAATATTATGATATACTTGACATTTCCAACCTGAGGGGTGACATGGGGCCCCCACACCCCGGAAATTGAAATTTTTAATGTGGCCCTCGAGTTGGCCAGCCTAATACAAATTCATTCTTTGATATAAACTGAGTTTCCTGTAAAAATTTCAGCCAGATTGACCAACTTTAAGGGGTGGTTTGGGCTGATCTGGCATTTTATGCATCCCTCACCAAATACACTCCTTGAAGCTGCACTTTGGGCTACATATGTATTTCTAAAGAAACATACCACTAAAATTCATTTAACGGATGACTCCTGTGTGAATCAATATGGTTTTCAACCTTGAATCTACCTTAATTGAGAATATATCAGCATTTCCTGATACAGTCATCTGAGGCTGTATTCTCGCTTTCCTGGAACCCATATGACACATATGACACCACTGGTATACCAGATGTAATCTTAAAACCTATGCAGTCAGATTTAGTATGTGGCAAGTGATTTGTAGGCCAAATTTCAGACTTATAGGCCAACATTTGGTACTGGTTTTGGCTGATTTACATCTATTTTTGGCTATATTTAGAACAATATTTTGCTGAAAAAATTTCTGGTCAGACATGTAATGCTCCAAATGCGCCTAAAATATCCTCATTAATTATTAGAATATGCATGAAATTAAATTTGGGCTACAAGATTGGCAATATTATGATATACTTGACATTTCCAACCTGAGGGGTGACATGGGGCCCCCACACCCCGGAAATTGAAATTTTTAATGTGGCCCTCGAGTTGGCCAGCCTAATACAAATTCATTCTTTGATATAAACTGAGTTTCCTGTAAAAATTTCAGCCAGATTGACCAACTTTAAGGGGTGGTTTGGGCTGATCTGGCATTTTATGCATCCCTCACCAAATACACTCCTTGAAGCTGCACTTTGGGCTACATATGTATTTCTAAAGAAACACACCACTAAAATTCATTTAACGGATGACTCCTGTGTGAATCAATATGGTTTTCAACCTTGAATCTACCTTAATTGAGAATATATCAGCATTTCCTGATACAGTCATCTGAGGCTGTATTCTCGCTTTCCTGGAACCCATATGACACATATGACACCACTGGTATACCAGATGTAATCTTAAAACCTATGCAGTCAGATTTAGTATGTGGCAAGTGATTTGTAGGCCAAATTTCAGACTTATAGGCCAACATTTGGTACTGGTTTTGGCTGATTTACATCCATTTTTGGCTATATTTAGAACAATATTTTGCTGAAAAAATTTCTGGTCAGACATGTAATGCTCCAAATGCGCCTAAAATATCCTCATTAATTATTAGAATATGCATGAAATTAAATTTGGGCTACAAGATTGGCAATATTATGATATACTTGACATTTCCAACCTGAGGGGTGACATGGGGCCCCCACACCCCGGAAATTGAAATTTTTAATGTGGCCCTCGAGTTGGCCAGCCTAAAACAAATTCATTCTTTGATATAAACTGAGTTTCCTGTAAAAATTTCAGCCAGATTGACCAACTTTAAGGGGTGGTTTGGGCTGATCTGGCATTTTATGCATCCCTCGCCAAATACACTCCTTGAAGCTGCACTTTGGGCTACATATGTATTTCTAAAGAAACACACCACTAAAATTCATTTAAGGGATGACTCCTGTGTGAATCAATATGGTTTTCAACCTTGAATCTACCTTAATTGAGAATATATCAGCATTTCCTGATACAGTCATCTGAGGCTGTATTCTCGCTTTCCTGGAACCCATATGACACATATGACACCACTGGTATACCAGATGTAATCTTAAAACCTATGCAGTCAGATTTAGTATGTGGCAAGTGATTTGTAGGCCAAATTTCAGACTTATAGGCCAACATTTGGTACTGGTTTTGGCTGATTTACATCCATTTTTGGCTATATTTAGAACAATATTTTGCTGAAAAAATTTCTGGTCAGACATGTAATGCTCCAAATGCGCCTAAAATATCCTCATTAATTATTAGAATATGCATGAAATTAAATTTGGGCTACAAGATTGGCAATATTATGATATACTTGACATTTCCAACCTGAGGGGTGACATGGGGCCCCCACACCCCGGAAATTGAAATTTTTAATGTGGCCCTCGAGTTGGCCAGCCTAATACAAATTCATTCTTTGATATAAACTGAGTTTCCTGTAAAAATTTCAGCCAGATTGACCAACTTTAAGGGGTGGTTTGGGCTGATCTGGCATTTTATGCATCCCTCACCAAATACACTCCTTGAAGCTGCACTTTGGGCTACATATGTATTTCTAAAGAAACACACCACTAAAATTCATTTAACGGATGACTCCTGTGTGAATCAATATGGTTTTCAACCTTGAATCTACCTTAATTGAGAATATATCAGCATTTCCTGATACAGTCATCTGAGGCTGTATTCTCGCTTTCCTGGAACCCATATGACACATATGACACCACTGGTATACCAGATGTAATCTTAAAACCTATGCAGTCAGATTTAGTATGTGGCAAGTGATTTGTAGGCCAAATTTCAGACTTATAGGCCAACATTTGGTACTGGTTTTGGCTGATTTACATCTATTTTTGGCTATATTTAGAACAATATTTTGCTGAAAAAATTTCTGGTCAGACATGTAATGCTCCAAATGCGCCTAAAATATCCTCATTAATTATTAGAATATGCATGAAATTAAATTTGGGCTACAAGATTGGCAATATTATGATATACTTGACATTTCCAACCTGAGGGGTGACATGGGGCCCCCACACCCCGGAAATTGAAATTTTTAATGTGGCCCTCGAGTTGGCCAGCCTAATACAAATTCATTCTTTGATATAAACTGAGTTTCCTGTAAAAATTTCAGCCAGATTGACCAACTTTAAGGGGTGGTTTGGGCTGATCTGGCATTTTATGCATCTCTCGCCAAATACACTCCTTGAAGCTGCACTTTGGGCTACATATGTATTTCTGAAGAAACACACCACTAAAATTCATTTAACGGATGACTCCTGTGTGAATCAATATGGTTTTCAACCTTGAATCTACCTTAATTGAGAATATATCAGCATTTCCTGATACAGTCATCTGAGGCTGTATTCTCGCTTTCCTGGAACCCATATGACACATATGACACCACTGGTATACCAGATGTAATCTTAAAACCTATGCAGTCAGATTTAGTATGTGGCAAGTGATTTGTAGGCCAAATTTCAGACTTATAGGCCAACATTTGGTACTGGTTTTGGCTGATTTACATCCATTTTTGGCTATATTTAGAACAATATTTTGCTGAAAAAATTTCTGGTCAGACATGTAATGCTCCAAATGCGCCTAAAATATCCTCATTAATTATTAGAATATGCATGAAATTAAATTTGGGCTACAAGATTGGCAATATTATGATATACTTGACATTTCCAACCTGAGGGGTGACATGGGGCCCCCACACCCCGGAAATTGAAATTTTTAATGTGGCCCTCGAGTTGGCCAGCCTAATACAAATTTATTCTTTGATATAAACTGAGTTTCCTGTAAAAATTTCAGCCAGATTGACCAACTTTAAGGGGTGGTTTGGGCTGATCTGGCATTTTATGCATCCCTCACCAAATACACTCCTTGAAGCTGCACTTTGGGCTACATATGTATTTCTAAAGAAACACACCACTAAAATTCATTTAACGGATGACTCCTGTGTGAATCAATATGGTTTTCAACCTTGAATCTACCTTAATTGAGAATATATCAGCATTTCCTGATACAGTCATCTGAGGCTGTATTCTCGCTTTCCTGGAACCCATATGACACATATGACACCACTGGTATACCAGATGTAATCTTAAAACCTATGCAGTCAGATTTAGTATGTGGCAAGTGATTTGTAGGCCAAATTTCAGACTTATAGGCCAACATTTGGTACTGGTTTTGGCTGATTTACATCTATTTTTGGCTATATTTAGAACAATATTTTGCTGAAAAAATTTCTGGTCAGACATGTAATGCTCCAAATGCGCCTAAAATATCCTCATTAATTATTAGAATATGCATGAAATTAAATTTGGGCTACAAGATTGGCAATATTATGATATACTTGACATTTCCAACCTGAGGGGTGACATGGGGCCCCCACACCCCGGAAATTGAAATTTTTAATGTGGCCCTCGAGTTGGCCAGCCTAATACAAATTCATTCTTTGATATAAACTGAGTTTCCTGTAAAAATTTCAGCCAGATTGACCAACTTTAAGGGGTGGTTTGGGCTGATCTGGCATTTTATGCATCCCTCGCCAAATACACTCCTTGAAGCTGCACTTTGGGCTACATATGTATTTCTGAAGAAACACACCACTAAAATTCATTTAACGGATGACTCCTGTGTGAATCAATATGGTTTTCAACCTTGAATCTACCTTAATTGAGAATATATCAGCATTTCCTGATACAGTCATCTGAGGCTGTATTCTCGCTTTCCTGGAACCCATATGACACATATGACACCACTGGTATACCAGATGTAGTCTTAAAACCTATGCAGTCAGATTTAGCATGTGGCAAGTGATTTTTAGGCCTAATTTCAGACTTATAGGCCAACATTTGGTACTGGTTTTGGCTGATTTACATCTATTTTTGGCTATATTTAGAACAATATTTTGCTGAAAAAAATTCTGGTCAGACATGTAATGCTCCAAATGCGCCTAAAATATCCTCATTAATTATTAGAATATGCATGAAATTAAATTTGGGCTTCAGATTGGCAATATTATGATATACTTGACATTTCCAACCTGAGGGGTGACATGGGGCCCCCACACCCCGGAAATTGAAATTTTTAATGTGGCCCTCGAGTTGGCCAGCCTAATACAAATTCATTCTTTGATATAAACTGAGTTTCCTGTAAAAATTTCAGCCAGATTGACCAACTTTAAGGGGTGGTTTGTGCTGATCTGGCATTTTATGCATTCCTCGCCAACTACACTCCCTGAAGCTGCACTTTGGGCTACTTATGCATTTCTGAAGAAACACCACTAAAGTTCATTTAAGGGACGACTCCTATGTGAATTAATATGGTTTTCAACCTTGAATCTACCTTAATTGAGAATATATCAGCATTTCCTTATACAGCCATCTGAGGCTGTATTCTCGCTTTCCTGGAACCCATATGACACATATGACACCACTGGTATACCAGATGTAATCTTAAAACCTATGCAGTCAGATTTAGTATGTGGCAAGTGATTTGTAGGCCAAATTTCAGACTTATAGGCCAACATTTGGTACTGGTTTTGGCTGATTTACATCTATTTTTGGTTATATTTAGAACAATATTTTGCTGAAAAAATTTCTGGTCAGACATGTAATGCTCCAAATGCGCCTAAAATATCCTTATTAATTATTAGAATATGCATGAAATTAAATTTGGGCTACAAGATTGGCAATATTATGATATACTTGACATTTCCAACCTGAGGGGTGACATGGGGCCCCCACACCCCGGAAATTGAAATTTTTAATGTGGCCCTCGAGTTGGCCAGCCTAATACAAATTCATTCTTTGATATAAACTGAGTTTCCTGTAAAAATTTCAGCCAGATTGACCAACTTTAAGGGGTGGTTTGGGCTGATCTGGCATTTTATGCATCCCTCACCAAATACACTCCTTGAAGCTGCACTTTGGGCTACATATGTATTTCTAAAGAAACACACCACTAAAATTCATTTAACGGATGACTCCTGTGTGAATCAATATGGTTTTCAACCTTGAATCTACCTTAATTGAGAATATATCAGCATTTCCTGATACAGTCATCTGAGGCTGTATTCTCGCTTTCCTGGAACCCATATGACACATATGACACCACTGGTATACCAGATGTAATCTTAAAACCTATGCAGTCAGATTTAGTATGTGGCAAGTGATTTGTAGGCCAAATTTCAGACTTATAGGCCAACATTTGGTACTGGTTTTGGCTGATTTACATCCATTTTTGGCTATATTTAGAACAATATTTTGCTGAAAAAATTTCTGGTCAGACATGTAATGCTCCAAATGCGCCTAAAATATCCTCATTAATTATTAGAATATGCATGAAATTAAATTTGGGCTACAAGATTGGCAATATTATGATATACTTGACATTTCCAACCTGAGGGGTGACATGGGGCCCCCACACCCCGGAAATTGAAATTTTTAATGTGGCCCTCGAGTTGGCCAGCCTAAAACAAATTCATTCTTTGATATAAACTGAGTTTCCTGTAAAAATTTCAGCCAGATTGACCAACTTTAAGGGGTGGTTTGGGCTGATCTGGCATTTTATGCATCCCTCGCCAAATACACTCCTTGAAGCTGCACTTTGGGCTACATATGTATTTCTAAAGAAACACACCACTAAAATTCATTTAAGGGATGACTCCTGTGTGAATCAATATGGTTTTCAACCTTGAATCTACCTTAATTGAGAATATATCAGCATTTCCTGATACAGTCATCTGAGGCTGTATTCTCGCTTTCCTGGAACCCATATGACACATATGACACCACTGGTATACCAGATGTAATCTTAAAACCTATGCAGTCAGATTTAGTATGTGGCAAGTGATTTGTAGGCCAAATTTCAGACTTATAGGCCAACATTTGGTACTGGTTTTGGCTGATTTACATCCATTTTTGGCTATATTTAGAACAATATTTTGCTGAAAAAATTTCTGGTCAGACATGTAATGCTCCAAATGCGCCTAAAATATCCTCATTAATTATTAGAATATGCATGAAATTAAATTTGGGCTACAAGATTGGCAATATTATGATATACTTGACATTTCCAACCTGAGGGGTGACATGGGGCCCCCACACCCCGGAAATTGAAATTTTTAATGTGGCCCTCGAGTTGGCCAGCCTAATACAAATTCATTCTTTGATATAAACTGAGTTTCCTGTAAAAATTTCAGCCAGATTGACCAACTTTAAGGGGTGGTTTGGGCTGATCTGGCATTTTATGCATCCCTCACCAAATACACTCCTTGAAGCTGCACTTTGGGCTACATATGTATTTCTAAAGAAACACACCACTAAAATTCATTTAACGGATGACTCCTGTGTGAATCAATATGGTTTTCAACCTTGAATCTACCTTAATTGAGAATATATCAGCATTTCCTGATACAGTCATCTGAGGCTGTATTCTCGCTTTCCTGGAACCCATATGACACATATGACACCACTGGTATACCAGATGTAATCTTAAAACCTATGCAGTCAGATTTAGTATGTGGCAAGTGATTTGTAGGCCAAATTTCAGACTTATAGGCCAACATTTGGTACTGGTTTTGGCTGATTTACATCTATTTTTGGCTATATTTAGAACAATATTTTGCTGAAAAAATTTCTGGTCAGACATGTAATGCTCCAAATGCGCCTAAAATATCCTCATTAATTATTAGAATATGCATGAAATTAAATTTGGGCTACAAGATTGGCAATATTATGATATACTTGACATTTCCAACCTGAGGGGTGACATGGGGCCCCCACACCCCGGAAATTGAAATTTTTAATGTGGCCCTCGAGTTGGCCAGCCTAATACAAATTCATTCTTTGATATAAACTGAGTTTCCTGTAAAAATTTCAGCCAGATTGACCAACTTTAAGGGGTGGTTTGGGCTGATCTGGCATTTTATGCATCCCTCGCCAAATACACTCCTTGAAGCTGCACTTTGGGCTACATATGTATTTCTGAAGAAACACACCACTAAAATTCATTTAACGGATGACTCCTGTGTGAATCAATATGGTTTTCAACCTTGAATCTACCTTAATTGAGAATATATCAGCATTTCCTGATACAGTCATCTGAGGCTGTATTCTCGCTTTCCTGGAACCCATATGACACATATGACACCACTGGTATACCAGATGTAATCTTAAAACCTATGCAGTCAGATTTAGTATGTGGCAAGTGATTTGTAGGCCAAATTTCAGACTTATAGGCCAACATTTGGTACTGGTTTTGGCTGATTTACATCCATTTTTGGCTATATTTAGAACAATATTTTGCTGAAAAAATTTCTGGTCAGACATGTAATGCTCCAAATGCGCCTAAAATATCCTCATTAATTATTAGAATATGCATGAAATTAAATTTGGGCTACAAGATTGGCAATATTATGATATACTTGACATTTCCAACCTGAGGGGTGACATGGGGCCCCCACACCCCGGAAATTGAAATTTTTAATGTGGCCCTCGAGTTGGCCAGCCTAATACAAATTCATTCTTTGATATAAACTGAGTTTCCTGTAAAAATTTCAGCCAGATTGACCAACTTTAAGGGGTGGTTTGGGCTGATCTGGCATTTTATGCATCCCTCACCAAATACACTCCTTGAAGCTGCACTTTGGGCTACATATGTATTTCTAAAGAAACACACCACTAAAATTCATTTAACGGATGACTCCTGTGTGAATCAATATGGTTTTCAACCTTGAATCTACCTTAATTGAGAATATATCAGCATTTCCTGATACAGTCATCTGAGGCTGTATTCTCGCTTTCCTGGAACCCATATGACACATATGACACCACTGGTATACCAGATGTAATCTTAAAACCTATGCAGTCAGATTTAGTATGTGGCAAGTGATTTGTAGGCCAAATTTCAGACTTATAGGCCAACATTTGGTACTGGTTTTGGCTGATTTACATCTATTTTTGGCTATATTTAGAACAATATTTTGCTGAAAAAATTTCTGGTCAGACATGTAATGCTCCAAATGCGCCTAAAATATCCTCATTAATTATTAGAATATGCATGAAATTAAATTTGGGCTACAAGATTGGCAATATTATGATATACTTGACATTTCCAACCTGAGGGGTGACATGGGGCCCCCACACCCCGGAAATTGAAATTTTTAATGTGGCCCTCGAGTTGGCCAGCCTAATACAAATTCATTCTTTGATATAAACTGAGTTTCCTGTAAAAATTTCAGCCAGATTGACCAACTTTAAGGGGTGGTTTGGGCTGATCTGGCATTTTATGCATCCCTCGCCAAATACACTCCTTGAAGCTGCACTTTGGGCTACATATGTATTTCTGAAGAAACACACCACTAAAATTCATTTAACGGATGACTCCTGTGTGAATCAATATGGTTTTCAACCTTGAATCTACCTTAATTGAGAATATATCAGCATTTCCTGATACAGTCATCTGAGGCTGTATTCTCGCTTTCCTGGAACCCATATGACACATATGACACCACTGGTATACCAGATGTAGTCTTAAAACCTATGCAGTCAGATTTAGCATGTGGCAAGTGATTTTTAGGCCTAATTTCAGACTTATAGGCCAACATTTGGTACTGGTTTTGGCTGATTTACATCTATTTTTGGCTATATTTAGAACAATATTTTGCTGAAAAAAATTCTGGTCAGACATGTAATGCTCCAAATGCGCCTAAAATATCCTCATTAATTATTAGAATATGCATGAAATTAAATTTGGGCTTCAGATTGGCAATATTATGATATACTTGACATTTCCAACCTGAGGGGTGACATGGGGCCCCCACACCCCGGAAATTGAAATTTTTAATGTGGCCCTCGAGTTGGCCAGCCTAATACAAATTCATTCTTTGATATAAACTGAGTTTCCTGTAAAAATTTCAGCCAGATTGACCAACTTTAAGGGGTGGTTTGTGCTGATCTGGCATTTTATGCATTCCTCGCCAACTACACTCCCTGAAGCTGCACTTTGGGCTACATATGCATTTCTGAAGAAACACCACTAAAGTTCATTTAAGGGACGACTCCTATGTGAATTAATATGGTTTTCAACCTTGAATCTACCTTAATTGAGAATATATCAGCATTTCCTTATACAGCCATCTGAGGCTGTATTCTCGCTTTCCTGGAACCCATATGACACATATGACACCACTGGTATACCAGATGTAATCTTAAAACCTATGCAGTCAGATTTAGCATGTGGCAAGTGATTTGTAGGCCAAATTTCAGACTTATAGGCCAACATTTGGTACTGGTTTTGGCTGATTTACATCTATTTTTGGTTATATTTAGAACAATATTTTGCTGAAAAAATTTCTGGTCAGACATGTAATGCTCCAAATGCGCCTAAAATATCCTTATTAATTATTAGAATATGCATGAAATTAAATTTGGGCTACAAGATTGGCAATATTATGATATACTTGACATTTCCAACCTGAGGGGTGACATGGGGCCCCCACACCCCGGAAATTGAAATTTTTAATGTGGCCCTCGAGTTGGCCAGCCTAATACAAATTCATTCTTTGATATAAACTGAGTTTCCTGTAAAAATTTCAGCCAGATTGACCAACTTTAAGGGGTGGTTTGGGCTGATCTGGCATTTTATGCATCCCTCGCCAAATACACTCCTTGAAGCTGCACTTTGGGCTACATATGTATTTCTGAAGAAACACACCACTAAAATTCATTTAACGGATGACTCCTGTGTGAATCAATATGGTTTTCAACCTTGAATCTACCTTAATTGAGAATATATCAGCATTTCCTGATACAGTCATCTGAGGCTGTATTCTCGCTTTCCTGGAACCCATATGACACATATGACACCACTGGTATACCAGATGTAGTCTTAAAACCTATGCAGTCAGATTTAGCATGTGGCAAGTGATTTTTAGGCCTAATTTCAGACTTATAGGCCAACATTTGGTACTGGTTTTGGCTGATTTACATCTATTTTTGGCTATATTTAGAACAATATTTTGCTGAAAAAAATTCTGGTCAGACATGTAATGCTCCAAATGCGCCTAAAATATCCTCATTAATTATTAGAATATGCATGAAATTAAATTTGGGCTTCAGATTGGCAATATTATGATATACTTGACATTTCCAACCTGAGGGGTGACATGGGGCCCCCACACCCCGGAAATTGAAATTTTTAATGTGGCCCTCGAGTTGGCCAGCCTAATACAAATTCATTCTTTGATATAAACTGAGTTTCCTGTAAAAATTTCAGCCAGATTGACCAACTTTAAGGGGTGGTTTGTGCTGATCTGGCATTTTATGCATTCCTCGCCAACTACACTCCCTGAAGCTGCACTTTGGGCTACATATGCATTTCTGAAGAAACACCACTAAAGTTCATTTAAGGGACGACTCCTATGTGAATTAATATGGTTTTCAACCTTGAATCTACCTTAATTGAGAATATATCAGCATTTCCTTATACAGCCATCTGAGGCTGTATTCTCGCTTTCCTGGAACCCATATGACACATATGACACCACTGGTATACCAGATGTAATCTTAAAACCTATGCAGTCAGATTTAGTATGTGGCAAGTGATTTGTAGGCCAAATTTCAGACTTATAGGCCAACATTTGGTACTGGTTTTGGCTGATTTACATCTATTTTTGGTTATATTTAGAACAATATTTTGCTGAAAAAATTTCTGGTCAGACATGTAATGCTCCAAATGCGCCTAAAATATCCTTATTAATTATTAGAATATGCATGAAATTAAATTTGGGCTACAAGATTGGCAATATTATGATATACTTGACATTTCCAACCTGAGGGGTGACATGGGGCCCCCACACCCCGGAAATTGAAATTTTTAATGTGGCCCTCGAGTTGGCCAGCCTAATACAAATTCATTCTTTGATATAAACTGAGTTTCCTGTAAAAATTTCAGCCAGATTGACCAACTTTAAGGGGTGGTTTGGGCTGATCTGGCATTTTATGCATCCCTCGCCAAATACACTCCTTGAAGCTGCACTTTGGGCTACATATGTATTTCTGAAGAAACACACCACTAAAATTCATTTAACGGATGACTCCTGTGTGAATCAATATGGTTTTCAACCTTGAATCTACCTTAATTGAGAATATATCAGCATTTCCTGATACAGTCATCTGAGGCTGTATTCTCGCTTTCCTGGAACCCATATGACACATATGACACCACTGGTATACCAGATGTAATCTTAAAACCTATGCAGTCAGATTTAGCATGTGGCAAGTGATTTTTAGGCCTAATTTCAGACTTATAGGCCAACATTTGGTACTGGTTTTGGCTGATTTACATCTATTTTTGGCTATATTTAGAACAATATTTTGCTGAAAAAAATTCTGGTCAGACATGTAATGCTCCAAATGCGCCTAAAATATCCTCATTAATTATTAGAATATGCATGAAATTAAATTTGGGCTTCAGATTGGCAATATTATGATATACTTGACATTTCCAACCTGAGGGGTGACATGGGGCCCCCACACCCCGGAAATTGAAATTTTTAATGTGGCCCTCGAGTTGGCCAGCCTAATACAAATTCATTCTTTGATATAAACTGAGTTTCCTGTAAAAATTTCAGCCAGATTGACCAACTTTAAGGGGTGGTTTGTGCTGATCTGGCATTTTATGCATTCCTCGCCAACTACACTCCCTGAAGCTGCACTTTGGGCTACATATGCATTTCTGAAGAAACACCACTAAAGTTCATTTAAGGGACGACTCCTATGTGAATTAATATGGTTTTCAACCTTGAATCTACCTTAATTGAGAATATATCAGCATTTCCTTATACAGCCATCTGAGGCTGTATTCTCGCTTTCCTGGAACCCATATGACACATATGACCCCACTGGTATACCAGATGTAATCTTAAAACCTATGCAGTCAGATTTAGTATGTGGCAAGTGATTTTTAGGCCAAATTTCAGACTAATAGGCCAACATTTGGTACTGGTTTTGGCTGATTTACATCTATTTTTGGTTATATTTAGAACAATATTTTGCTGAAAAAATTTCTGGTCAGACATGTAATGCTCCAAATGCGCCTAAAATATCCTCATTAATTATTAGAATATGCATAAAATTAAATTTGGGCTTCAGATTGTCAATATTATGATATACTTGACATTTCGAACCTGAGGGGTGACATGGGGCCCCCACACCCTGCAAATTGAAATTTTTAATGTGGCCCTCGAGTTGGCCAGCCTAAAACAAATTCATTCTTTGATATAAACTGAGTTTCCTGTAAAAATTTCAGCCAGATTGACCAACTTTAAGGGGTGGTTTGGGCTGATCTGGCATTTTATGCATCCCTCGCCAAATACACTCCTTGAAGTTGCACTTTGGACTACATATGTATTTCTAAAGAAACACACCACTAAAATTCATTTAAGGGATGACTCCTGTGTGAATCAATATGGTTTTCAACCTTGAATCTACCTTAATTGAGAATATATCAGCATTTCCTGATACAGTCATCTGAGGCTGTATTCTCGCTTTCCTGGAACCCATATGACACATATGACACCACTGGTATACCAGATGTAATCTTAAAACCTATGCAGTCAGATTTAGTATGTGGCAAGTGATTTGTAGGCCAAATTTCAGACTTATAGGCCAACATTTGGTACTGGTTTTGGCTGATTTACATCTATTTTTGGTTATATTTAGAACAATATTTTGCTGAAAAAATTTCTGGTCAGACATGTAATGCTCCAAATGCGCCTAAAATATCCTTATTAATTATTAGAATATGCATGAAATTAAATTTGGGCTACAAGATTGGCAATATTATGATATACTTGACATTTCCAACCTGAGGGGTGACATGGGGCCCCCACACCCCGGAAATTGAAATTTTTAATGTGGCCCTCGAGTTGGCCAGCCTAATACAAATTCATTCTTTGATATAAACTGAGTTTCCTGTAAAAATTTCAGCCAGATTGACCAACTTTAAGGGGTGGTTTGGGCTGATCTGGCATTTTATGCATCCCTCGCCAAATACACTCCTTGAAGCTGCACTTTGGGCTACATATGTATTTCTGAAGAAACACACCACTAAAATTCATTTAACGGATGACTCCTGTGTGAATCAATATGGTTTTCAACCTTGAATCTACCTTAATTGAGAATATATCAGCATTTCCTGATACAGTCATCTGAGGCTGTATTCTCGCTTTCCTGGAACCCATATGACACATATGACACCACTGGTATACCAGATGTAATCTTAAAACCTATGCAGTCAGATTTAGCATGTGGCAAGTGATTTTTAGGCCTAATTTCAGACTTATAGGCCAACATTTGGTACTGGTTTTGGCTGATTTACATCTATTTTTGGCTATATTTAGAACAATATTTTGCTGAAAAAAATTCTGGTCAGACATGTAATGCTCCAAATGCGCCTAAAATATCCTCATTAATTATTAGAATATGCATGAAATTAAATTTGGGCTTCAGATTGGCAATATTATGATATACTTGACATTTCCAACCTGAGGGGTGACATGGGGCCCCCACACCCCGGAAATTGAAATTTTTAATGTGGCCCTCGAGTTGGCCAGCCTAATACAAATTCATTCTTTGATATAAACTGAGTTTCCTGTAAAAATTTCAGCCAGATTGACCAACTTTAAGGGGTGGTTTGTGCTGATCTGGCATTTTATGCATTCCTCGCCAACTACACTCCCTGAAGCTGCACTTTGGGCTACATATGCATTTCTGAAGAAACACCACTAAAGTTCATTTAAGGGACGACTCCTATGTGAATTAATATGGTTTTCAACCTTGAATCTACCTTAATTGAGAATATATCAGCATTTCCTTATACAGCCATCTGAGGCTGTATTCTCGCTTTCCTGGAACCCATATGACACATATGACCCCACTGGTATACCAGATGTAATCTTAAAACCTATGCAGTCAGATTTAGTATGTGGCAAGTGATTTTTAGGCCAAATTTCAGACTAATAGGCCAACATTTGGTACTGGTTTTGGCTGATTTACATCTATTTTTGGTTATATTTAGAACAATATTTTGCTGAAAAAATTTCTGGTCAGACATGTAATGCTCCAAATGCGCCTAAAATATCCTCATTAATTATTAGAATATGCATAAAATTAAATTTGGGCTTCAGATTGTCAATATTATGATATACTTGACATTTCCAACCTGAGGGGTGACATGGGGCCCCCACACCCTGCAAATTGAAATTTTTAATGTGGCCCTCGAGTTGGCCAGCCTAAAACAAATTCATTCTTTGATATAAACTGAGTTTCCTGTAAAAATTTCAGCCAGATTGACCAACTTTAAGGGGTGGTTTGGGCTGATCTGGCATTTTATGCATCCCTCGCCAAATACACTCCTTGAAGTTGCACTTTGGACTACATATGTATTTCTAAAGAAACACACCACTAAAATTCATTTAAGGGATGACTCCTGTGTGAATCAATATGGTTTTCAACCTTGAATCTACCTTAATTGAGAATATATCAGCATTTCCTGATACAGTCATCTGAGGCTGTATTCTCGCTTTCCTGGAACCCATATGACACATATGACACCACTGGTATACCAGATGTAATCTTAAAACCTATGCAGTCAGATTTAGCATGTGGCAAGTGATTTTTAGGCCTAATTTCAGACTTATAGGCCAACATTTGGTACTGGTTTTGGCTGATTTACATCTATTTTTGGCTATATTTAGAACAATATTTTGCTGAAAAAAATTCTGGTCAGACATGTAATGCTCCAAATGCGCCTAAAATATCCTCATTAATTATTAGAATATGCATGAAATTAAATTTGGGCTTCAGATTGGCAATATTATGATATACTTGACATTTCCAACCTGAGGGGTGACATGGGGCCCCCACACCCCGGAAATTGAAATTTTTAATGTGGCCCTCGAGTTGGCCAGCCTAATACAAATTCATTCTTTGATATAAACTGAGTTTCCTGTAAAAATTTCAGCCAGATTGACCAACTTTAAGGGGTGGTTTGGGCTGATCTGGCATTTTATGCATCCCTCGCCAAATACACTCCTTGAAGCTGCACTTTGGGCTACATATGTATTTCTAAAGAAACACACCACTAAAATTCATTTAACGGATGACTCCTGTGTGAATCAATATGGTTTTCAACCTTGAATCTACCTTAATTGAGAATATATCAGCATTTCCTGATACAGTCATCTGAGGCTGTATTCTCGCTTTCCTGGAACCCATATGACACATATGACACCACTGGTATACCAGATGTAATCTTAAAACCTATGCAGTCAGATTTAGCATGTGGCAAGTGATTTTTAGGCCTAATTTCAGACTTATAGGCCAACATTTGGTACTGGTTTTGGCTGATTTACATCTATTTTTGGCTATATTTAGAACAATATTTTGCTGAAAAAAATTCTGGTCAGACATGTAATGCTCCAAATGCGCCTAAAATATCCTCATTAATTATTAGAATATGCATGAAATTAAATTTGGGCTTCAGATTGGCAATATTATGATATACTTGACATTTCCAACCTGAGGGGTGACATGGGGCCCCCACACCCCGGAAATTGAAATTTTTAATGTGGCCCTCGAGTTGGCCAGCCTAATACAAATTCATTCTTTGATATAAACTGAGTTTCCTGTAAAAATTTCAGCCAGATTGACCAACTTTAAGGGGTGGTTTGTGCTGATCTGGCATTTTATGCATTCCTCGTCAACTACACTCCCTGAACCTGCACTTTGGGCTACATATGCATTTCTGAAGAAACACCACTAAAGTTCATTTAAGGGACGACTCCTATGTGAATTAATATGGTTTTCAACCTTGAATCTACCTTAATTGAGAATGTATCAGCATTTCCTTATACAGCCATCTGAGGCTGTATTCTCGCTTTCCTGGAACCCATATGACACATATGACACCACTGGTATACCAGATGTAATCTTAAAACCTATGCAGTCAGATTTAGTATGTGGCAAGTGATTTTTAGGCCAAATTTCAGACTAATAGGCCAACATTTGGTACTGGTTTTGGCTGATTTACATCTATTTTTGGTTATATTTAGAACAATATTTTGCTGAAAAAATTTCTGGTCAGACATGTAATGCTCCAAATGCGCCTAAAATATCCTCATTAATTATTAGAATATGCATGAAATTAAATTTGGGCTTCAGATTGGCAATATTATGATATACTTGACATTTCCAACCTGAGGGGTGACATGGGGCCCCCACACCCTGGAAATTGAAATTTTTAATGTGGCCCTCGAGTTGGCCAGCCTAAAACAAATTCATTCTTTGATATAAACTGAGTTTCCTGTTAAAATTTCAGCCAGATTGACCAACTTTAAGGGGTGGTTTGGGCTGATCTGGCATTTTATGCATCCCTCGCCAAATACACTCCTTGAAGCTGCACTTTGGGCTACATATGTATTTCTAAAGAAACACACCACTAAAATTCATTTAAGGGATGACTCCTGTGTGAATCAATATGGTTTTCAACCTTGAATCTACCTTAATTGAGAATATATCAGCATTTCCTGATACAGTCATCTGAGGCTGTATTCTCGCTTTCCTGGAACCCATATGACACATATGACACCACTGGTATACCAGATGTAATCTTAAAACCTATGCAGTCGGATTTAGTATGTGGCAAGTGATTTGTAAGCCAAATTTCAGACTTATAGGCCAACATTTGGTACTGGTTTTGGCTGATTTACATCTATTTTTGGCTATATTTAGAACAATATTTTGCTGAAAAAATTTCTGGTCAGACATGTAATGCTCCAAATGCGCCTAAAATATCCTCATTAATTATTAGAATATGCATGAAATTAAATTTGGGCTACAAGATTGGCAATATTATGATATACTTGACATTTCCAACCTGAGGGGTGACATGGGGCCCCACACCCCGGAAATTGAAATTTTTAATGTGGCCCCCGAGTTGGCCAGCCTAATACAAATTCATTCTTTGATATAAACTGAGTTTCCTGTAAAAATTTCAGCCAGATTGACCAACTTTAAGGGGTGGTTTGGGCTGATCTGGCATTTTATGCATCCCTCGCCAAATACACTCCTTGAAGCTGCACTTTGGGCTACATATGTATTTCTAAAGAAACACACCACTAAAATTCATTTAACGGATGACTCCTGTGTGAATCAATATGGTTTTCAACCTTGAATCTACCTTAATTGAGAATATATCAGCATTTCCTGATACAGTCATCTGAGGCTGTATTCTCGCTTTCCTGGAACCCATATGACACATATGACACCACTGGTATACCAGATGTAGTCTTAAAACCTATGCAGTCAGATTTAGCATGTGGCAAGTGATTTTTAGGCCTAATTTCAGACTTATAGGCCAACATTTGGTACTGGTTTTGGCTGATTTACATCTATTTTTGGCTATATTTAGAACAATATTTTGCTGAAAAAAATTCTGGTCAGACATGTAATGCTCCAAATGCGCCTAAAATATCCTCATTAATTATTAGAATATGCATGAAATTAAATTTGGGCTTCAGATTGGCAATATTATGATATACTTGACATTTCCAACCTGAGGGGTGACATGGGGCCCCCACACCCCGGAAATTGAAATTTTTAATGTGGCCCTCGAGTTGGCCAGCCTAATACAAATTCATTCTTTGATATAAACTGAGTTTCCTGTAAAAATTTCAGCCAGATTGACCAACTTTAAGGGGTGGTTTGTGCTGATCTGGCATTTTATGCATTCCTCGCCAACTACACTCCCTGAAGCTGCACTTTGGGCTACATATGCATTTCTGAAGAAACACCACTAAAGTTCATTTAAGGGACGACTCCTATGTGAATTAATATGGTTTTCAACCTTGAATCTACCTTAATTGAGAATATATCAGCATTTCCTTATACAGCCATCTGAGGCTGTATTCTCGCTTTCCTGGAACCCATATGACACATATGACACCACTGGTATACCAGATGTAATCTTAAAACCTATGCAGTCAGATTTAGTATGTGGCAAGTGATTTGTAGGCCAAATTTCAGACTTATAGGCCAACATTTGGTACTGGTTTTGGCTGATTTACATCTATTTTTGGTTATATTTAGAACAATATTTTGCTGAAAAAATTTCTGGTCAGACATGTAATGCTCCAAATGCGCCTAAAATATCCTTATTAATTATTAGAATATGCATGAAATTAAATTTGGGCTACAAGATTGGCAATATTATGATATACTTGACATTTCCAACCTGAGGGGTGACATGGGGCCCCCACACCCCGGAAATTGAAATTTTTAATGTGGCCCTCGAGTTGGCCAGCCTAATACAAATTCATTCTTTGATATAAACTGAGTTTCCTGTAAAAATTTCAGCCAGATTGACCAACTTTAAGGGGTGGTTTGGGCTGATCTGGCATTTTATGCATCCCTCGCCAAATACACTCCTTGAAGCTGCACTTTGGGCTACATATGTATTTCTGAAGAAACACACCACTAAAATTCATTTAACGGATGACTCCTGTGTGAATCAATATGGTTTTCAACCTTGAATCTACCTTAATTGAGAATATATCAGCATTTCCTGATACAGTCATCTGAGGCTGTATTCTCGCTTTCCTGGAACCCATATGACACATATGACACCACTGGTATACCAGATGTAATCTTAAAACCTATGCAGTCAGATTTAGCATGTGGCAAGTGATTTTTAGGCCTAATTTCAGACTTATAGGCCAACATTTGGTACTGGTTTTGGCTGATTTACATCTATTTTTGGCTATATTTAGAACAATATTTTGCTGAAAAAAATTCTGGTCAGACATGTAATGCTCCAAATGCGCCTAAAATATCCTCATTAATTATTAGAATATGCATGAAATTAAATTTGGGCTTCAGATTGGCAATATTATGATATACTTGACATTTCCAACCTGAGGGGTGACATGGGGCCCCCACACCCCGGAAATTGAAATTTTTAATGTGGCCCTCGAGTTGGCCAGCCTAATACAAATTCATTCTTTGATATAAACTGAGTTTCCTGTAAAAATTTCAGCCAGATTGACCAACTTTAAGGGGTGGTTTGTGCTGATCTGGCATTTTATGCATTCCTCGCCAACTACACTCCCTGAAGCTGCACTTTGGGCTACATATGCATTTCTGAAGAAACACCACTAAAGTTCATTTAAGGGACGACTCCTATGTGAATTAATATGGTTTTCAACCTTGAATCTACCTTAATTGAGAATATATCAGCATTTCCTTATACAGCCATCTGAGGCTGTATTCTCGCTTTCCTGGAACCCATATGACACATATGACCCCACTGGTATACCAGATGTAATCTTAAAACCTATGCAGTCAGATTTAGTATGTGGCAAGTGATTTTTAGGCCAAATTTCAGACTAATAGGCCAACATTTGGTACTGGTTTTGGCTGATTTACATCTATTTTTGGTTATATTTAGAACAATATTTTGCTGAAAAAATTTCTGGTCAGACATGTAATGCTCCAAATGCGCCTAAAATATCCTCATTAATTATTAGAATATGCATAAAATTAAATTTGGGCTTCAGATTGTCAATATTATGATATACTTGACATTTCCAACCTGAGGGGTGACATGGGGCCCCCACACCCTGCAAATTGAAATTTTTAATGTGGCCCTCGAGTTGGCCAGCCTAAAACAAATTCATTCTTTGATATAAACTGAGTTTCCTGTAAAAATTTCAGCCAGATTGACCAACTTTAAGGGGTGGTTTGGGCTGATCTGGCATTTTATGCATCCCTCGCCAAATACACTCCTTGAAGTTGCACTTTGGACTACATATGTATTTCTAAAGAAACACACCACTAAAATTCATTTAAGGGATGACTCCTGTGTGAATCAATATGGTTTTCAACCTTGAATCTACCTTAATTGAGAATATATCAGCATTTCCTGATACAGTCATCTGAGGCTGTATTCTCGCTTTCCTGGAACCCATATGACACATATGACACCACTGGTATACCAGATGTAATCTTAAAACCTATGCAGTCAGATTTAGCATGTGGCAAGTGATTTTTAGGCCTAATTTCAGACTTATAGGCCAACATTTGGTACTGGTTTTGGCTGATTTACATCTATTTTTGGCTATATTTAGAACAATATTTTGCTGAAAAAAATTCTGGTCAGACATGTAATGCTCCAAATGCGCCTAAAATATCCTCATTAATTATTAGAATATGCATGAAATTAAATTTGGGCTTCAGATTGGCAATATTATGATATACTTGACATTTCCAACCTGAGGGGTGACATGGGGCCCCCACACCCCGGAAATTGAAATTTTTAATGTGGCCCTCGAGTTGGCCAGCCTAATACAAATTCATTCTTTGATATAAACTGAGTTTCCTGTAAAAATTTCAGCCAGATTGACCAACTTTAAGGGGTGGTTTGGGCTGATCTGGCATTTTATGCATCCCTCGCCAAATACACTCCTTGAAGCTGCACTTTGGGCTACATATGTATTTCTAAAGAAACACACCACTAAAATTCATTTAACGGATGACTCCTGTGTGAATCAATATGGTTTTCAACCTTGAATCTACCTTAATTGAGAATATATCAGCATTTCCTGATACAGTCATCTGAGGCTGTATTCTCGCTTTCCTGGAACCCATATGACACATATGACACCACTGGTATACCAGATGTAATCTTAAAACCTATGCAGTCAGATTTAGCATGTGGCAAGTGATTTTTAGGCCTAATTTCAGACTTATAGGCCAACATTTGGTACTGGTTTTGGCTGATTTACATCTATTTTTGGCTATATTTAGAACAATATTTTGCTGAAAAAAATTCTGGTCAGACATGTAATGCTCCAAATGCGCCTAAAATATCCTCATTAATTATTAGAATATGCATGAAATTAAATTTGGGCTTCAGATTGGCAATATTATGATATACTTGACATTTCCAACCTGAGGGGTGACATGGGGCCCCCACACCCCGGAAATTGAAATTTTTAATGTGGCCCTCGAGTTGGCCAGCCTAATACAAATTCATTCTTTGATATAAACTGAGTTTCCTGTAAAAATTTCAGCCAGATTGACCAACTTTAAGGGGTGGTTTGTGCTGATCTGGCATTTTATGCATTCCTCGTCAACTACACTCCCTGAACCTGCACTTTGGGCTACATATGCATTTCTGAAGAAACACCACTAAAGTTCATTTAAGGGACGACTCCTATGTGAATTAATATGGTTTTCAACCTTGAATCTACCTTAATTGAGAATGTATCAGCATTTCCTTATACAGCCATCTGAGGCTGTATTCTCGCTTTCCTGGAACCCATATGACACATATGACACCACTGGTATACCAGATGTAATCTTAAAACCTATGCAGTCAGATTTAGTATGTGGCAAGTGATTTTTAGGCCAAATTTCAGACTAATAGGCCAACATTTGGTACTGGTTTTGGCTGATTTACATCTATTTTTGGTTATATTTAGAACAATATTTTGCTGAAAAAATTTCTGGTCAGACATGTAATGCTCCAAATGCGCCTAAAATATCCTCATTAATTATTAGAATATGCATGAAATTAAATTTGGGCTTCAGATTGGCAATATTATGATATACTTGACATTTCCAACCTGAGGGGTGACATGGGGCCCCCACACCCTGGAAATTGAAATTTTTAATGTGGCCCTCGAGTTGGCCAGCCTAAAACAAATTCATTCTTTGATATAAACTGAGTTTCCTGTTAAAATTTCAGCCAGATTGACCAACTTTAAGGGGTGGTTTGGGCTGATCTGGCATTTTATGCATCCCTCGCCAAATACACTCCTTGAAGCTGCACTTTGGGCTACATATGTATTTCTAAAGAAACACACCACTAAAATTCATTTAAGGGATGACTCCTGTGTGAATCAATATGGTTTTCAACCTTGAATCTACCTTAATTGAGAATATATCAGCATTTCCTGATACAGTCATCTGAGGCTGTATTCTCGCTTTCCTGGAACCCATATGACACATATGACACCACTGGTATACCAGATGTAATCTTAAAACCTATGCAGTCAGATTTAGTATGTGGCAAGTGATTTGTAAGCCAAATTTCAGACTTATAGGCCAACATTTGGTACTGGTTTTGGCTGATTTACATCTATTTTTGGCTATATTTAGAACAATATTTTGCTGAAAAAATTTCTGGTCAGACATGTAATGCTCCAAATGCGCCTAAAATATCCTCATTAATTATTAGAATATGCATGAAATTAAATTTGGGCTACAAGATTGGCAATATTATGATATACTTGACATTTCCAACCTGAGGGGTGACATGGGGCCCCACACCCCGGAAATTGAAATTTTTAATGTGGCCCCCGAGTTGGCCAGCCTAATACAAATTCATTCTTTGATATAAACTGAGTTTCCTGTAAAAATTTCAGCCAGATTGACCAACTTTAAGGGGTGGTTTGGGCTGATCTGGCATTTTATGCATCCCTCGCCAAATACACTCCTTGAAGCTGCACTTTGGGCTACATATGTATTTCTAAAGAAACACACCACTAAAATTCATTTAACGGATGACTCCTGTGTGAATCAATATGGTTTTCAACCTTGAATCTACCTTAATTGAGAATATATCAGCATTTCCTGATACAGTCATCTGAGGCTGTATTCTCGCTTTCCTGGAACCCATATGACACATATGACACCACTGGTATACCAGATGTAGTCTTAAAACCTATGCAGTCAGATTTAGCATGTGGCAAGTGATTTTTAGGCCTAATTTCAGACTTATAGGCCAACATTTGGTACTGGTTTTGGCTGATTTACATCTATTTTTGGCTATATTTAGAACAATATTTTGCTGAAAAAAATTCTGGTCAGACATGTAATGCTCCAAATGCGCCTAAAATATCCTCATTAATTATTAGAATATGCATGAAATTAAATTTGGGCTTCAGATTGGCAATATTATGATATACTTGACATTTCCAACCTGAGGGGTGACATGGGGCCCCCACACCCCGGAAATTGAAATTTTTAATGTGGCCCTCGAGTTGGCCAGCCTAATACAAATTCATTCTTTGATATAAACTGAGTTTCCTGTAAAAATTTCAGCCAGATTGACCAACTTTAAGGGGTGGTTTGTGCTGATCTGGCATTTTATGCATTCCTCGCCAACTACACTCCCTGAAGCTGCACTTTGGGCTACATATGCATTTCTGAAGAAACACCACTAAAGTTCATTTAAGGGACGACTCCTATGTGAATTAATATGGTTTTCAACCTTGAATCTACCTTAATTGAGAATATATCAGCATTTCCTTATACAGCCATCTGAGGCTGTATTCTCGCTTTCCTGGAACCCATATGACACATATGACACCACTGGTATACCAGATGTAATCTTAAAACCTATGCAGTCAGATTTAGTATGTGGCAAGTGATTTGTAGGCCAAATTTCAGACTTATAGGCCAACATTTGGTACTGGTTTTGGCTGATTTACATCTATTTTTGGTTATATTTAGAACAATATTTTGCTGAAAAAATTTCTGGTCAGACATGTAATGCTCCAAATGCGCCTAAAATATCCTTATTAATTATTAGAATATGCATGAAATTAAATTTGGGCTACAAGATTGGCAATATTATGATATACTTGACATTTCCAACCTGAGGGGTGACATGGGGCCCCCACATCCCGGAAATTGAAATTTTTAATGTGGCCCTCGAGTTGGCCAGCCTAATACAAATTCATTCTTTGATATAAACTGAGTTTCCTGTAAAAATTTCAGCCAGATTGACCAACTTTAAGGGGTGGTTTGGGCTGATCTGGCATTTTATGCATCCCTCGCCAAATACACTCCTTGAAGCTGCACTTTGGGCTACATATGTATTTCTGAAGAAACACACCACTAAAATTCATTTAACGGATGACTCCTGTGTGAATCAATATGGTTTTCAACCTTGAATCTACCTTAATTGAGAATATATCAGCATTTCCTGATACAGTCATCTGAGGCTGTATTCTCGCTTTCCTGGAACCCATATGACACATATGACACCACTGGTATACCAGATGTAATCTTAAAACCTATGCAGTCAGATTTAGCATGTGGCAAGTGATTTTTAGGCCTAATTTCAGACTTATAGGCCAACATTTGGTACTGGTTTTGGCTGATTTACATCTATTTTTGGCTATATTTAGAACAATATTTTGCTGAAAAAAATTCTGGTCAGACATGTAATGCTCCAAATGCGCCTAAAATATCCTCATTAATTATTAGAATATGCATGAAATTAAATTTGGGCTTCAGATTGGCAATATTATGATATACTTGACATTTCCAACCTGAGGGGTGACATGGGGCCCCCACACCCCGGAAATTGAAATTTTTAATGTGGCCCTCGAGTTGGCCAGCCTAATACAAATTCATTCTTTGATATAAACTGAGTTTCCTGTAAAAATTTCAGCCAGATTGACCAACTTTAAGGGGTGGTTTGTGCTGATCTGGCATTTTATGCATTCCTCGCCAACTACACTCCCTGAAGCTGCACTTTGGGCTACATATGCATTTCTGAAGAAACACCACTAAAGTTCATTTAAGGGACGACTCCTATGTGAATTAATATGGTTTTCAACCTTGAATCTACCTTAATTGAGAATATATCAGCATTTCCTTATACAGCCATCTGAGGCTGTATTCTCGCTTTCCTGGAACCCATATGACACATATGACACCACTGGTATACCAGATGTAATCTTAAAACCTATGCAGTCAGATTTAGTATGTGGCAAGTGATTTTTAGGCCAAATTTCAGACTAATAGGCCAACATTTGGTACTGGTTTTGGCTGATTTACATCTATTTTTGGTTATATTTAGAACAATATTTTGCTGAAAAAATTTCTGGTCAGACATGTAATGCTCCAAATGCGCCTAAAATATCCTCATTAATTATTAGAATATGCATAAAATTAAATTTGGGCTTCAGATTGTCAATATTATGATATACTTGACATTTCCAACCTGAGGGGTGACATGGGGACCCCACACCTTGCAAATTGAAATTTTTAATGTGGCCCTCGAGTTGGCCAGCCTAAAACAAATTCATTCTTTGATATAAACTGAGTTTCCTGTAAAAATTTCAGCCAGATTGACCAACTTTAAGGGGTGGTTTGGGCTGATCTGGCATTTTATGCATCCCTCGCCAAATACACTCCTTGAAGTTGCACTTTGGACTACATATGTATTTCTAAAGAAACACACCACTAAAATTCATTTAAGGGATGACTCCTGTGTGAATCAATATGGTTTTCAACCTTGAATCTACCTTAATTGAGAATATATCAGCATTTCCTGATACAGTCATCTGAGGCTGTATTCTCGCTTTCCTGGAACCCATATGACACATATGACACCACTGGTATACCAGATGTAATCTTAAAACCTATGCAGTCAGATTTAGCATGTGGCAAGTGATTTTTAGGCCTAATTTCAGACTTATAGGCCAACATTTGGTACTGGTTTTGGCTGATTTACATCTATTTTTGGCTATATTTAGAACAATATTTTGCTGAAAAAAATTCTGGTCAGACATGTAATGCTCCAAATGCGCCTAAAATATCCTCATTAATTATTAGAATATGCATGAAATTAAATTTGGGCTTCAGATTGGCAATATTATGATATACTTGACATTTCCAACCTGAGGGGTGACATGGGGCCCCCACACCCCGGAAATTGAAATTTTTAATGTGGCCCTCGAGTTGGCCAGCCTAATACAAATTCATTCTTTGATATAAACTGAGTTTCCTGTAAAAATTTCAGCCAGATTGACCAACTTTAAGGGGTGGTTTGGGCTGATCTGGCATTTTATGCATCCCTCGCCAAATACACTCCTTGAAGCTGCACTTTGGGCTACATATGTATTTCTAAAGAAACACACCACTAAAATTCATTTAACGGATGACTCCTGTGTGAATCAATATGGTTTTCAACCTTGAATCTACCTTAATTGAGAATATATCAGCATTTCCTGATACAGTCATCTGAGGCTGTATTCTCGCTTTCCTGGAACCCATATGACACATATGACACCACTGGTATACCAGATGTAATCTTAAAACCTATGCAGTCAGATTTAGTATGTGGCAAGTGATTTGTAAGCCAAATTTCAGACTTATAGGCCAACATTTGGTACTGGTTTTGGCTGATTTACATCTATTTTTGGCTATATTTAGAACAATATTTTGCTGAAAAAATTTCTGGTCAGACATGTAATGCTCCAAATGCGCCTAAAATATCCTCATTAATTATTAGAATATGCATGAAATTAAATTTGGGCTACAAGATTGGCAATATTATGATATACTTGACATTTCCAACCTGAGGGGTGACATGGGGCCCCACACCCCGGAAATTGAAATTTTTAATGTGGCCCCCGAGTTGGCCAGCCTAATACAAATTCATTCTTTGATATAAACTGAGTTTCCTGTAAAAATTTCAGCCAGATTGACCAACTTTAAGGGGTGGTTTGGGCTGATCTGGCATTTTATGCATCCCTCGCCAAATACACTCCTTGAAGCTGCACTTTGGGCTACATATGTATTTCTAAAGAAACACACCACTAAAATTCATTTAACGGATGACTCCTGTGTGAATCAATATGGTTTTCAACCTTGAATCTACCTTAATTGAGAATATATCAGCATTTCCTGATACAGTCATCTGAGGCTGTATTCTCGCTTTCCTGGAACCCATATGACACATATGACACCACTGGTATACCAGATGTAGTCTTAAAACCTATGCAGTCAGATTTAGCATGTGGCAAGTGATTTTTAGGCCTAATTTCAGACTTATAGGCCAACATTTGGTACTGGTTTTGGCTGATTTACATCTATTTTTGGCTATATTTAGAACAATATTTTGCTGAAAAAAATTCTGGTCAGACATGTAATGCTCCAAATGCGCCTAAAATATCCTCATTAATTATTAGAATATGCATGAAATTAAATTTGGGCTTCAGATTGGCAATATTATGATATACTTGACATTTCCAACCTGAGGGGTGACATGGGGCCCCCACACCCCGGAAATTGAAATTTTTAATGTGGCCCTCGAGTTGGCCAGCCTAATACAAATTCATTCTTTGATATAAACTGAGTTTCCTGTAAAAATTTCAGCCAGATTGACCAACTTTAAGGGGTGGTTTGTGCTGATCTGGCATTTTATGCATTCCTCGCCAACTACACTCCCTGAAGCTGCACTTTGGGCTACATATGCATTTCTGAAGAAACACCACTAAAGTTCATTTAAGGGACGACTCCTATGTGAATTAATATGGTTTTCAACCTTGAATCTACCTTAATTGAGAATATATCAGCATTTCCTTATACAGCCATCTGAGGCTGTATTCTCGCTTTCCTGGAACCCATATGACACATATGACACCACTGGTATACCAGATGTAATCTTAAAACCTATGCAGTCAGATTTAGTATGTGGCAAGTGATTTGTAGGCCAAATTTCAGACTTATAGGCCAACATTTGGTACTGGTTTTGGCTGATTTACATCTATTTTTGGTTATATTTAGAACAATATTTTGCTGAAAAAATTTCTGGTCAGACATGTAATGCTCCAAATGCGCCTAAAATATCCTTATTAATTATTAGAATATGCATGAAATTAAATTTGGGCTACAAGATTGGCAATATTATGATATACTTGACATTTCCAACCTGAGGGGTGACATGGGGCCCCCACACCCCGGAAATTGAAATTTTTAATGTGGCCCTCGAGTTGGCCAGCCTAATACAAATTCATTCTTTGATATAAACTGAGTTTCCTGTAAAAATTTCAGCCAGATTGACCAACTTTAAGGGGTGGTTTGGGCTGATCTGGCATTTTATGCATCCCTCGCCAAATACACTCCTTGAAGCTGCACTTTGGGCTACATATGTATTTCTGAAGAAACACACCACTAAAATTCATTTAACGGATGACTCCTGTGTGAATCAATATGGTTTTCAACCTTGAATCTACCTTAATTGAGAATATATCAGCATTTCCTGATACAGTCATCTGAGGCTGTATTCTCGCTTTCCTGGAACCCATATGACACATATGACACCACTGGTATACCAGATGTAATCTTAAAACCTATGCAGTCAGATTTAGCATGTGGCAAGTGATTTTTAGGCCTAATTTCAGACTTATAGGCCAACATTTGGTACTGGTTTTGGCTGATTTACATCTATTTTTGGCTATATTTAGAACAATATTTTGCTGAAAAAAATTCTGGTCAGACATGTAATGCTCCAAATGCGCCTAAAATATCCTCATTAATTATTAGAATATGCATGAAATTAAATTTGGGCTTCAGATTGGCAATATTATGATATACTTGACATTTCCAACCTGAGGGGTGACATGGGGCCCCCACACCCCGGAAATTGAAATTTTTAATGTGGCCCTCGAGTTGGCCAGCCTAATACAAATTCATTCTTTGATATAAACTGAGTTTCCTGTAAAAATTTCAGCCAGATTGACCAACTTTAAGGGGTGGTTTGTGCTGATCTGGCATTTTATGCATTCCTCGCCAACTACACTCCCTGAAGCTGCACTTTGGGCTACATATGCATTTCTGAAGAAACACCACTAAAGTTCATTTAAGGGACGACTCCTATGTGAATTAATATGGTTTTCAACCTTGAATCTACCTTAATTGAGAATATATCAGCATTTCCTTATACAGCCATCTGAGGCTGTATTCTCGCTTTCCTGGAACCCATATGACACATATGACACCACTGGTATACCAGATGTAATCTTAAAACCTATGCAGTCAGATTTAGTATGTGGCAAGTGATTTTTAGGCCAAATTTCAGACTAATAGGCCAACATTTGGTACTGGTTTTGGCTGATTTACATCTATTTTTGGTTATATTTAGAACAATATTTTGCTGAAAAAATTTCTGGTCAGACATGTAATGCTCCAAATGCGCCTAAAATATCCTCATTAATTATTAGAATATGCATAAAATTAAATTTGGGCTTCAGATTGTCAATATTATGATATACTTGACATTTCCAACCTGAGGGGTGACATGGGGACCCCACACCTTGCAAATTGAAATTTTTAATGTGGCCCTCGAGTTGGCCAGCCTAAAACAAATTCATTCTTTGATATAAACTGAGTTTCCTGTAAAAATTTCAGCCAGATTGACCAACTTTAAGGGGTGGTTTGGGCTGATCTGGCATTTTATGCATCCCTCGCCAAATACACTCCTTGAAGTTGCACTTTGGACTACATATGTATTTCTAAAGAAACACACCACTAAAATTCATTTAAGGGATGACTCCTGTGTGAATCAATATGGTTTTCAACCTTGAATCTACCTTAATTGAGAATATATCAGCATTTCCTGATACAGTCATCTGAGGCTGTATTCTCGCTTTCCTGGAACCCATATGACACATATGACACCACTGGTATACCAGATGTAATCTTAAAACCTATGCAGTCAGATTTAGCATGTGGCAAGTGATTTTTAGGCCTAATTTCAGACTTATAGGCCAACATTTGGTACTGGTTTTGGCTGATTTACATCTATTTTTGGCTATATTTAGAACAATATTTTGCTGAAAAAAATTCTGGTCAGACATGTAATGCTCCAAATGCGCCTAAAATATCCTCATTAATTATTAGAATATGCATGAAATTAAATTTGGGCTTCAGATTGGCAATATTATGATATACTTGACATTTCCAACCTGAGGGGTGACATGGGGCCCCCACACCCCGGAAATTGAAATTTTTAATGTGGCCCTCGAGTTGGCCAGCCTAATACAAATTCATTATTTGATATAAACTGAGTTTCCTGTAAAAATTTCAGCCAGATTGACCAACTTTAAGGGGTGGTTTGGGCTGATCTGGCATTTTATGCATCCCTCGCCAAATACACTCCTTGAAGCTGCACTTTGGGCTACATATGTATTTCTAAAGAAACACACCACTAAAATTCATTTAACGGATGACTCCTGTGTGAATCAATATGGTTTTCAACCTTGAATCTACCTTAATTGAGAATATATCAGCATTTCCTGATACAGTCATCTGAGGCTGTATTCTCGCTTTCCTGGAACCCATATGACACATATGACACCACTGGTATACCAGATGTAATCTTAAAACCTATGCAGTCAGATTTAGCATGTGGCAAGTGATTTTTAGGCCTAATTTCAGACTTATAGGCCAACATTTGGTACTGGTTTTGGCTGATTTACATCTATTTTTGGCTATATTTAGAACAATATTTTGCTGAAAAAAATTCTGGTCAGACATGTAATGCTCCAAATGCGCCTAAAATATCCTCATTAATTATTAGAATATGCATGAAATTAAATTTGGGCTTCAGATTGGCAATATTATGATATACTTGACATTTCCAACCTGAGGGGTGACATGGGGCCCCCACACCCCGGAAATTGAAATTTTTAATGTGGCCCTCGAGTTGGCCAGCCTAATACAAATTCATTCTTTGATATAAACTGAGTTTCCTGTAAAAATTTCAGCCAGATTGACCAACTTTAAGGGGTGGTTTGTGCTGATCTGGCATTTTATGCATTCCTCGTCAACTACACTCCCTGAACCTGCACTTTGGGCTACATATGCATTTCTGAAGAAACACCACTAAAGTTCATTTAAGGGACGACTCCTATGTGAATTAATATGGTTTTCAACCTTGAATCTACCTTAATTGAGAATGTATCAGCATTTCCTTATACAGCCATCTGAGGCTGTATTCTCGCTTTCCTGGAACCCATATGACACATATGACACCACTGGTATACCAGATGTAATCTTAAAACCTATGCAGTCAGATTTAGTATGTGGCAAGTGATTTTTAGGCCAAATTTCAGACTAATAGGCCAACATTTGGTACTGGTTTTGGCTGATTTACATCTATTTTTGGTTATATTTAGAACAATATTTTGCTGAAAAAATTTCTGGTCAGACATGTAATGCTCCAAATGCGCCTAAAATATCCTCATTAATTATTAGAATATGCATGAAATTAAATTTGGGCTTCAGATTGGCAATATTATGATATACTTGACATTTCCAACCTGAGGGGTGACATGGGGCCCCCACACCCTGGAAATTGAAATTTTTAATGTGGCCCTCGAGTTGGCCAGCCTAAAACAAATTCATTCTTTGATATAAACTGAGTTTCCTGTTAAAATTTCAGCCAGATTGACCAACTTTAAGGGGTGGTTTGGGCTGATCTGGCATTTTATGCATCCCTCGCCAAATACACTCCTTGAAGCTGCACTTTGAGCTACATATGTATTTCTAAAGAAACACACCACTAAAATTCATTTAAGGGATGACTCCTGTGTGAATCAATATGGTTTTCAACCTTGAATCTACCTTAATTGAGAATATATCAGCATTTCCTGATACAGTCATCTGAGGCTGTATTCTCGCTTTCCTGGAACCCATATGACACATATGACACCACTGGTATACCAGATGTAATCTTAAAACCTATGCAGTCAGATTTAGTATGTGGCAAGTGATTTGTAAGCCAAATTTCAGACTTATAGGCCAACATTTGGTACTGGTTTTGGCTGATTTACATCTATTTTTGGCTATATTTAGAACAATATTTTGCTGAAAAAATTTCTGGTCAGACATGTAATGCTCCAAATGCGCCTAAAATATCCTCATTAATTATTAGAATATGCATGAAATTAAATTTGGGCTACAAGATTGGCAATATTATGATATACTTGACATTTCCAACCTGAGGGGTGACATGGGGCCCCACACCCCGGAAATTGAAATTTTTAATGTGGCCCCCGAGTTGGCCAGCCTAATACAAATTCATTCTTTGATATAAACTGAGTTTCCTGTAAAAATTTCAGCCAGATTGACCAACTTTAAGGGGTGGTTTGGGCTGATCTGGCATTTTATGCATCCCTCGCCAAATACACTCCTTGAAGCTGCACTTTGGGCTACATATGTATTTCTAAAGAAACACACCACTAAAATTCATTTAACGGATGACTCCTGTGTGAATCAATATGGTTTTCAACCTTGAATCTACCTTAATTGAGAATATATCAGCATTTCCTGATACAGTCATCTGAGGCTGTATTCTCGCTTTCCTGGAACCCATATGACACATATGACACCACTGGTATACCAGATGTAATCTTAAAACCTATGCAGTCAGATTTAGCATGTGGCAAGTGATTTTTAGGCCTAATTTCAGACTTATAGGCCAACATTTGGTACTGGTTTTGGCTGATTTACATCTATTTTTGGCTATATTTAGAACAATATTTTGCTGAAAAAAATTCTGGTCAGACATGTAATGCTCCAAATGCGCCTAAAATATCCTCATTAATTATTAGAATATGCATGAAATTAAATTTGGGCTTCAGATTGGCAATATTATGATATACTTGACATTTCCAACCTGAGGGGTGACATGGGGCCCCCACACCCTGGAAATTGAAATTTTTAATGTGGCCCTCGAGTTGGCCAGCCTAATACAAATTCATTCTTTGATATAAACTGAGTTTCCTGTAAAAATTTCAGCCAGATTGACCAACTTTAAGGGGTGGTTTGGGCTGATCTGGCATTTTATGCATTCCTCGTCAACTACACTCCCTGAACCTGCACTTTGGGCTACATATGCATTTCTGAAGAAACACCACTAAAGTTCATTTAAGGGACGTCTCCTATGTGAATTAATATGGTTTTCAACCTTGAATCTACCTTAATTGAGAATGTATCAGCATTTCCTTATACAGCCATCTGAGGCTGTATTCTCGCTTTCCTGGAACCCATATGACACATATGACACCACTGGTATACCAGATGTAATCTTAAAACCTATGCAGTCAGATTTAGTATGTGGCAAGTGATTTTTAGGCCAAATTTCAGACTAATAGGCCAACATTTGGTACTGGTTTTGGCTGATTTACATCTATTTTTGGTTATATTTAGAACAATATTTTGCTGAAAAAATTTCTGGTCAGACATGTAATGCTCCAAATGCGCCTAAAATATCCTCATTAATTATTAGAATATGCATGAAATTAAATTTGGGCTTCAGATTGGCAATATTATGATATACTTGACATTTCCAACCTGAGGGGTGAGATGGGGCCCCCACACCCCGGAAATTGAAATTTTTAATGTGGCCCTCGAGTTAGCCAGCCTAAAACAAATTCATTCTTTGATATAAACTGAGTTTCCTGTAAAAATTTCAGCCAGATTGACCAACTTTAAGGGGTGGTTTGGGCTGATCTGGCATTTTATGCATCCCTCGCCAAATACACTCCTTGAAGCTGCACTTTGGGCTACATATGTATTTCTAAAGAAACACACCACTAAAATTCATTTAAAGGATGACTCCTGTGTGAATCAATATGGTTTTCAACCTTGAATCTACCTTAATTGAGAATATATCAGCATTTCCTGATACAGCCATCTGAGGCTGTATTTTCGCTTTCCTGGAACCCATATGACACCACTGGTATAGATGTAGTCTTAAAACCTATGCAATCAGATTTAGTATGTGGCAAGAAATGTTTACATATACGTATTTGAATCTATGTATATTCTACTACAATAATCCAATTTTTTCTCTCTGCTCCCTTCATCCATAGAACAAATAGATGTCCATATACAATAATTATATCAGTATGTACTCCCAGTATACTTTAATATGAAATCCAGATCTAAAAGAAAATATAACTTTGTGACATAAATTGTTAAGTAGTCATAAAATCAAATAGAATTATTATAATTATAAAACCAAAGTTATTCAGTAAAACCATAAACTTTAGTTACTTCTATTTTCCACTGTTTTATATTATGTTTATATGTTTGAAGAAAAGAAAAATGAACTACATGTATATAAGGTTACATTAATGCTCTCCCAGCTTAAATAATACTTCAACTCCACAGAAAGTATATGGACCAAGCCCAGCCCAGAACAATTGATAAAGAGAAGAACATTCCCACAATGGGTTCCTTTTTGTGCCACCATGTAGCTATGTTGGAGGGCATGTACGATTACTTTGTCTGCCATAATCAAAATAGTCATGCTTTCATTTTAATGCAATATCACAAAAATAGTTAGATTGATTAATTCTAATTTGACCTGTTGCTGTAACTACTCATAGAGATTTGCTTCACTTTAGGGTGACCTAAATCCCCATGCAGAGTAGAATTATATTGTGAATATATTGTTATATTGAGTGTAAATTTTTTTTATGTTTCCACCAAGTATACCAAAAACTGCTTCACATATTTAATTCCAATATGGCATGTTCATATAATTGTACATAAGGCAGTGCCCTATGTTTAGCTAGGCGACCTTAAAATCTAATAAATAAGGTAGACTTATGTTCATCTTAAGTATTGCAATTTTTAGCAATGCGATCTGGGGGGAATTGAGCCATCGTGTGGGTTTTATTTATGATCCAGCATGCAACAGAGGGTACCAGCATATGGTGATGGAAGAATTGTGGTGAGGAGAACGGTTGTGAAGAATGTCTTTGAGATCTTGGCCAGGTCCCGCAGTCATCCATGCAGCAGGAACCCAATATGGTCACTAAGATCATACAAACCTGTGTGGTGCTACATAATTTGTGGCAGACAAGATGTGGGCATAAAATATTTCAACCCAAGCAGTTACAGTTGGAAGTTGAAGGAATCCTACAGGGCAATGATCATCCTTGCCCATGGCTGAATGTGACAGAAGCGACCCTGCCCCAGAGGAGTGTCTTAGCTGACTATTTCCACGAGGGTGCAGCTTCCTGGCAAATGAACAGAATTTAAAATGGGCACTTTGTATTCAAAATATTGACACTAAATAGACTCTATACACTAAGTCATTGCTTCTAGCATATTCATCTGATGTACATGTGTATGGAAAGAACTGGGCACTTAATGAACACCAGTCTGATTTTTTGTTGCATTTCTGCTGATATTTTTGGTCACTATCTCATCATATTTTTTAAACATGCCAAATTACAAAGAAGCCTCCAAATAACTAAAATGTTTGTTGAATTATTATTTGTCTACAAGTATTAAAGATATCAAGGTTTTTACACCTAAAATCTTACTTAACATGGGTACTTTTTGTGACACCTGACTTTGTGGATGACAGAACTGAGGGTCAATAAACTCACCAAGCTATAGAATGAGGGTTAAAACCCATCAAAGCTTAAGATGAAATTCACACTGTTTTGTAAACCTCGGATCACAGATCTGAGGACTAATAAATTTATCATGCTTGAACTGCATTGGGAACCTAGCTTGGTGGGGGATACAAATAAGGCACTACTTAGCCCTCAAAATGAACTTAACTTATACGTGAATTGAAAGAAAGCTAGGACCTGTGGCCTAGGGGTTTGAATGTTAAAGATGGCATGAGTTTTAACCCTGCACATTTGCCTTGTATAATTTTTGGGTTGTGTGGGGTTAAGCCCTATGACCCAACAGTTTGAATGTAATTTTATTAATATTGTTTTATGGAAAATGTGGTGGCCCTGAAAAGGGCCTTAACAGTTACATCTTAAAACTGTGATGACACTGAGTGTCTAGTGGTTGCATCATTGCATTGGGGTGTTTGAGGCAGGAGAGGCTGAGGTATGTTTAGCTGGCTGTAATGGTCTTCTACTGAGGCTGGGTCCAGTGTTCTGTACAATGACTCAAATGCCAATCATGAGCGCCATCTCCCTGGTGGAAAATTTATTACAATTCTGCTCAGTGAGGTGCTTACCTGTTGTGTACTGAAACTGAACTGAAGTGAATGTACAAATCTCTCATACTGTGGTGGGGATTGGTGTTGAGAGCCCACATTATCCAGTTTATCTGCAATAGAGTCCAGTTTCTTGTACTTGGAGGAATTCGTGTTCACTCATATGGATAGGAATAGCACATGGCTGCCTGCTGGGGTTTACCATTATGGGGGTTTACTTCTTCCTGTGCTTCCTGGTCTGAGAGTGATGACAGGTAAATATCTCTGTGCTGCTGGCTGTTGGTGGACCCATGTCACTTGGCTGAGGTTGCCTCTCCTGCTATGTGTATTTCTTCTGAATCATCTGCTGGTGGTCTTGACACTGTGTTCTCTGGTGGTTGTTGAAACGGGCTCTTGGACATGTGATGTCTTATCATTGACCCATCTTCTGACCTGATTTCAGTTTGTTGAACTTCCCATAGATAGTGCTATAGCTCTGGATACACTCTATGCCATGGCGCTTTTCAAATCCTGTCTCTTTACAGAAGTGGTCCCAGAGAACCTGACGTTTATGCATATCTTTTTGTCCATACACCTCTTGTTGTAGATGAGCTCATTCTCCTTGAGGAATTCCACAATTTTCATCTCCTCCAGCATGGTGAAAGATAGGATTCAACCCTTGATGTACAACTTTCAACCTGCTCCTGTTTCTTTTCAGCTCTGACTCAGCCTCAGCCTGCAATCATCTTGCTTCACTGGCACACTCTCATCATCATTGTCAGGAGTAACATTTGGATCTGGATCTCAACTTTCTTGGCCTTTTCTCCTGCTTATCCGCCTGTTTCTTCTCCTGTTTCTTCTTGGGACTTGGAAGGCAAACTTCTCAAGTATCCCTCAAGTATTTAATCAATTAATGTATTTTATAAAACTCTACAAAAAACCAGTCATACAAAAAAAAAAGCCAAAAGTATTTATTTTCAAGAAATGCTCAAAATATTTAAAAGTCCATGAAACTTTAAAGGAAAACGCAGTTTGTTCCTCAAGACACCACAGAGGAGGGGTGTGGTTAAATCACAGCATTTGATTGATTCCAAAGTTTTGACAGTTTTCTTATTTTACATATCCAAAACCTATATCTCTTTTTCCAGACTGGATTGGTGTATCCTTACATAACTTCATTATGTGAAGTTATACATATCTTCAACTGAGTGGTTCCCTATTAGAGAAAGTCTGCTGACTGATGCATCAGTTGTACAGTCGTGGTTTGTCCACTGATGGCATACATTCAGTGGGTTTGAGGTAGTGAGTTTTTGAAGGTTATGTGTAAACTGTTTGAAATGAATTCCAGTTTATAACTGCTATCCAGGTGGTGGATGGTTGGTTCTTCTACAATGATGAGAGGCAGTGTTTCATCCCAGATATTATTGTTTATTCTACAGCAAGTGTTCAATGTTTGTTACTTTGGTAGCAGTGCTTCTAGAAGCAATTCCTGTGGCAAACATTCTGATGCTGACATAATTACTGTGCCTTTTAGCAAAAGCTAAAATTTAAATTGTTAAGCCATTTGTATAGATGTGCCTCAGTGTGTGGAGTCACTGATTAGATTTTTCTCAAAATAATCAAACTTATGCATGTATACCTTTCTACCAAGTCATTAGGTCTCATCAGAGTTAGATATGCTCCCAGCAAAAATACCCCAGGCCTCACTGGGGTGTGGGCTTTATATAGAGTTTTATAATCCTATATCAATCATGCAGCCATCCAATGTTAATCACAGGTCTATCTGTTTAGTCGATCTCATAACCATCCTATTCTTTGAAAAACCCAACATGTGCTTTCAGGGTGGATTTTTGACAATCAGACACTCTGCATTTGTACACACTATCTGATATAGGCAAAAACATAATCCCTTGGAAATCACTGCCGCATTGTCATAGGGTCCCATGTTTACAATTGTTGGAATGATTAAAAAAAATGTAATAGGGCCAACTGACAATTGAAAAATGAAGTTGGGATTGACATACAACCGGCTTACAATTGTAAAATAAGGTAAAAATTGTGAATTTTTTCTGATAGTTTGAAACATTTTGGGAAAACTGTGGATTCATGTACGATTGCATATGATTGGGAAAACTGACTTATGATCAATCTGATTGTAACATAGGAAGATGATCCTAAAATCTTCACAGTTATAAACTGATAATGTAGTTCATATTAAGTTCCTGAAGTTTACACAGTTTTGCTAATTTTGTTTATCTAACTTTCCCAATTACTGAAGAAAAATCAGTTACCAACGAAGAAAGCAGTACGGGATCCAGATTGGAACTTTTCATACATCCATGGTTTAGTATACACCATCAAAATAAACACTCTGCACGTGTCTGGGTCTCGTCTTCTTACTGTTGTTACAGTAAAGGGTGCATTTTCATTGGAGAAGATAACAATCAACCCAATGCCAACAGACACGAAGCGCTTAGCTGTGCCGGAAGACAGCAAAAATCCCGGTTATTTTTCCCCCTTGAAAGAAAGTGTTTCTTTGGTGAGCGATATTTTGGTACTTTGGCGTCTTAGGAGATGGTGAATGGGGGCACTGTACTGCCTTGTGACCAATTATCGCCGGGTACCAATTATTGCCACCTGTGAATAAAATGTTCATATTTCTGTATGAGGTTCTTCCTAAATGTTTGACAAAAGCGGCGATTCCGTTACCGCTTAGACCGAGTTTTCTGTCCCAAAATATGCCTTTTTAAAACTGATGGATGGCATTTTGGGACAGAGTTCCTTGCTACACAAAAAACTTCAATATCTAAAAATTACTGTCCCTTTAAACTTTAAAATATGCACTTATATGTATTAACAGTATAAAGCATTTAGATGCAGGAACACAATTTTCTGTGTTTGCAGTAATATAGATACTTTTTCTGCACTTCCTGTTTGTATAAACAATGATAAAATTTGGCAAGTGAAATAAATTTTGGTAAATATATCCATTAACTATGCACAAAGTTTATTTCTTTTAATGCGGGGCACATCCTTGACACTCAAGGTGGTAGCCTAGTACAGGTTTAATGTCAGAATGTGTGCCACTTGTTGCCCTTCAGGACGTTTATGTTTTTTGCATACTAATGCCATCTGTCTCTCGCCAATACATCCATCTTTTAAAAATTGGCTGAGAGACAGATTAATCGGTCTAGTTACCGCTCAGACTAATAGTGGCGATGTTAATTGTAATTGAGAAGAAATAAGGAAGGATACTGCTACCCTGCATAAGATGACCGCAGGCATAAGTTCGCCGCCCTCACCACGCCTTCAGAGGGCTTTAACATGAGTGGCCTACTACACTCTGAAATCATGTTTTATTGTTAAACTTATTGTATGCAACAGTTTTCATTGGTGTACAATGACCTATTTGTCTTTCTGGAGCCTGTAGATGAGCAGCGGCAAACTTATGCCTGCGGCCAACTTATGCAGGGTAGCAGTAGATGGCCAGTGGCGATAGCGGCAACAGTCCATCCAAAGCGGGGATGGGGGAGTTAGCCAGCAGTTTGTTGTTCAAGGCAAGCAGCGATGGCCAGGATGTCTTTTTATTTGTAAAATATAATATTGTTAGAAAGCCCCCCTACTTGAGCCTCATATTTCCTAATTAACAATAATTTCCTGAATATTAGGTACTCCAGTCCATGATGGGATCTTTCTTCAATAACAATAGATCTACAGGGAGTGACAGCCGTGCGGACAGGACAGTCGTAACGGGCACAACTGAGGGCTGTATATATTTGTCACATGATCGTGACGTCACTCCTCGTAAGGTCATGAATATTCATGAGAACAAGTTGTAGTTTTTGATATCGTACAGAATATTTGCAGTTACAGCCTGTTTAAAGGTTATTTTGTTTCTAAACCACAATAAAATCCATGGATTAAAAGAAGATGGTAAATAACCACATATTAAGACGTGGGTTGTGTTTCAAGTTGAGAATGGGGTTTAGCACTGAAATGAGGAGGGCAGAGTCAGTCTGAATGAGCATGCAGTTTTTCATAAATTATATTTTACTTTAAAATAGTGAACACCACTATCACTATTCCACAGCATCTGTTCAGCTTTTATTGCCAGCATATAGATCACATAGATTGTCACATTAATATTGTAGAATTTAGTGAGCCTCATGCACTGAGCCCATGGATCCTCACTGTGGAATTCAGGGAGCCTCTAGCCTTCATTCAGCGACACAGTGGGCACTATTGTCACATACAACACAAAAAACTGTTCAGTCACACTTCTCCTTTATGTACACAGTGGGCACATAGATCCTCATTGTTTTACACAGTGGGTCCATGGTCAGTAAGTCAGAAATACACAAATACTTAGAGGTCGAAGCTAGGGTTTTATGTCCTGTTCAACAGCTAGGGTCATATTGGGACAGGTCCACAGCATTTGTCATTTGTGGGAGTCGAACCCAAACAGAGGTGACAGTAAGTGATTAGAAGCCAAACGTGCTAATCCACTGATCATTAACAGTAAATTTTGTTTTATATGTTGTTACTCCATTTATCTTTAATCAGTCGTATTGGACACAACGGTAACTTACAGCTGTCTGTAAATATTTGTCACATAATCATGATGTCACTCCTCATATGGTCCATCCAGGTCATGAATATTCATGATAAGAAATCATAGTTTTTGATCATGTACAGAATATTTGTAGTTACAGTCTGTTTAAAGGTTATTTTATTTCAAAAACACACAAAATAAATCCATGTATTCAAAGAAGAAGGTAAATAAACACAAGACGTGATTTGCTTCTAGAGAAGGAGGTTCAGCACTAAAATGAGGAGGACAGAGTAAGTGTGAATGACCATACAGTTTTGCATAAAATTATATTTTTATTGTAAAACAATGAACAGCACTCTTGATACTTGTTCTGGTGTATTTTTTTAACCAATGTTATCTATATACTGAGCCCATAGCTCTCCATTGTGGAATTCAGTGGGCCTCTACCCCCATTCACTTATACAGAAACTAACCAGTGTAACTCGACCCCCATTTACCTACATAGTGGGCCAATAGATAGTCCTTGTATCACACAGTCGGTTCTAGCTCAGTAAGTCAGAAATAAATATACATAAACACTTACCAATTTGTTTACTTGTTTTCATTTCTGCCCAAAGTACATTAAAACTACTTGTACAACAATGTTTTTGCTTTCCTTTTCATTCTGCCTCATGGTTTCCCCAGGCTTCCATAGTTCCCCCTGATTCAACTTTTCATAGAAATTGGAGTATGCACTTAAATCACTGATTTCAATTGGGATCCCATGGCCCAACAGCTGGTGGGACATGAGTGTGTACTTGGATTATTATAGTCTGATTGAGTGTGGGAACCAACAATATTTTTTTCTTCAAAGTGGTGAAAAAAATCATATTCTGAGCTTATTAATAGTTTCAGTACTTATTAATTATCAATATAGTCCAAGAAATTTTTAATTAATAATAAAGACTTCAATAATTTGTTCTCAAAAAAAAGGAATTCTATTGTCGGTTTGTTACTTATTCTGATCTTGTATTTGCCTTTTACACTGGTTAAAAATCTGCCTGCAACATGTATCTTACGACTGTCCATAGGACTACCCATTGTGATATGACCTGTAGCGTTGAAATCAATGTTAAAACCTAAATAAATAAATAAACTGAACTCTAATCTGAGAGGTGGGAGGTGAGTGTTACCACTGTGCCACCATGGCCACACAGAAATGTCATACTTAAGTAAACTATATCAATAACTATCAGTTTTACAAAAACATGTCAACAATGCATGACATAACATGAATTTTTAACAAGTGATGACATGGATATACAATTACACTTGGAATGGAGAAGGCTGAAAAGTCTCATGCAACTACAAAAATCTGTGCAATTTGCCTATGACACTTCTTTAGAATTCAATTATGTATATGCCATGATAATGAGTAATCAACAGTAAAGTGTTTAATAGATGTTTTTACAAAAAGAAATAATTGTGATTTTTAAAACTCACTAGACAGTGTTAAAATATCAGAGGTGCACACTATTAAGTTTGATGAGGGACTGTGAAGTGAGTGGAGCAGGGTTTGGGGGATCGACTTTTCTGAAATATTAGTGTGCGGTTTGAGAGAGTTCATTTGAAGGGGTCAGTAATATGGTGATTTTAGTAGATTATGACAGAGTTCTTTGCGAGAGGGATCAAGAAGTTCCAGCACATAGCGTGAGTGGGTGTTGAGAGACACACAGAGCCTGAATGGGGGATCAATGATGAATACCTTGAGGATTGTTTCCCTGGATATTTTAATAATTATTTGTATATAAATATATAGTTTAAATAGGATAATCACCAGTCCTAAGATATTCAATATTTGAGCCCCCAACACAAGAAAAAGCAAGTTCTTGTTCAAAGGTCAACATGTATCTCTATTAGCTTCATTTTTATTTCTTTACAGTTCACATTATTATTTTTCTCATTTGCTTATTTCATGGATGATATAATTAACATAAAACTACACATATAACTTCTGAATCTTATCCAATATTTTTGCGAATAGCTAAGAAACTTTGTTGAAGTATAAATTTTACATACTTAATGAAATTACATCAAATATTAATAACAAATATCATAGTTATATCATCTGTAACAAAAAATCACATATGCAGTTCGACTTAAGTGAAAGCATAACTAAATTTTTGATAATGAAGTTTCATTGAATTTTCAAAAGAAAAATTGGGGTCACAGTGGTCCAGTAGTAACACACTTGCCTCCCACCTATGAGATCAGCGGTTCAAACCACGGACCTTACAGTACAGAACCTTTAGCAACTGTATATACCGGTTTCCTCTGTCTATAAAACTACCTGTTGCGATATGACCTGTACACTGCTGAAAGCGATGTAAACCCCCAAATGAATAAATAATAAATCCAAACAAAAACCTGTTCTCTGTTAAATTAATAACTGTTTACTGTATCATTGTTATTTATGATAAAGATTTATTAAATCCTTCCAGAAATAAAGATAATACCCTTTAATTGTTTATTATTATTTGATTTATTTATTTTTTTTTTTTTTTTTTGCATCTGACTCACACAGCAGGTAAAGTTGGTTTCTGCTTTACTGATATGAAATAATTCATGCTCTATTGTTTATATTTAGAGACAAATCATGTGACTTTGTTTATGTCCGTTAGACTGTCCCCTTTAACAGAAAGCTACTGTTCATTGGTTGGTGTATGTTCAGTGGGAAAAAATAAATTTAATAGTACTGTCTGTTATGCATATGTATATTTATCAACAAAGGAAGAACTCTTCTCCAAAATAAGACGTATACATGCGGCAGAAAAGACGTTTGTCTGCCGTTATTAACGTATATTTTAAATATTTTGTCCGTACGGCCGCCCCCCCCTGTAATGTAGCAAGCACTGATGGCTTTCCTGTCCAACTTGGAAATGTGGAGGGGGTGTGGGCTGCGATGGGGAAGCTCTATTTTCAGTGGTTTTATTTATTTTCGTGACATGTGTGGGTTTTGCTGAGATGCAGTGATGGGTAGGAAAGGGTAGGGGATAGGACATAGCTGTTTGTACACTTTGACCCTTGACCAGTTATTCTTGCACTAAAGTGGCAATGATTTTGATTATCTGAATTGATGCATAACACAGCCCCCCCCCCCCCCCCCTGCCCATAGTGGAGATATGGCAATTGATTTGACTGACAAAATCACAATTGGTTTGATTGGTTGAATTGATGCATGACATAGTCCCTCCAATGGCTCTAAGTGGAGATCTACATGGTAATTGTATCCACCAGATGCCTCTGCTACGCCGCCGCTGCGCGTAGAGATATTTTCGGCGTTAATGCTCTAAGAGGAAAACTACATCGGTTAGGTTCACCAAATTTGTAGGATATCTTCTTTGGGGGGGGGGGTAAGCTTCTCTGGGAAGGAAGTTAGCCTCATTCTGAAAAACAAGATGGCTGACGCAGGCATTTCTTTGAAAATTATCTACATTTTTCTACTGGCTGTTTCTCATAGGTAGAAGGTAGGTTGAATGTCTTCATAGGTGATATGTATAACATATGTCCTCTACAACCTTGCAGACATTTGACCTTGAAGCTCTTAATTCAAGGTCATCCACGGAGTGCCGAAGTAACCCACATAGCAGACTTTAAAAGTGCCTATATATCCCTTATTATTTGTCCTAGAGGTTTGCAATGTGAAACCAACCTATAGGAAATCATGTGCTGCGAATCTTTTGATGTGGTCAGATTTGACCTTGGACCCCTCCTTCAAGGTCAAATGAGGATAGCCCCACTTAAAAGTGCTTATAACTCACTATTGGTCCTAGAGGTTTGGAATGGTAAACCAACCTTTAGGAAATCATGAGCTGAGAATCTTCTGGTGTGCTCGGATTTGACCTTCTTCAAGGTCAAACGAGGATAGCCAAACTTAAACGTGCTTATAATTTGCTTATTATTGGTCCTAGAGGTTTGGGATGGTAAAGCAACTAAAAGGAAATCATGGGCTGGGAATCTTTTGATGTGGTCAGATTTGACCTTGGACCCTTCCTTCAAGGTCATACAAGGATAGTCAAACTTAAAAGTCCTTATAACTTGCTTATTATTGGTCCTATAGGTTTGGGATGGTAAACCAACCTACTGTATATGAAATCATGGGCTGGGAATCTTCTGATGTGGTCAGATTTGACCTTGAGTTCCTCCTTCAAGGTCAAACGAGGACAGCCAAACTTAAGAGGGTTTATAACTTGTTTATTATTGATCCTAGAGGTTTGCAATGTGAAACCAACTTGCAGGATATTGTGGGCTGGGAATCTTCTGATGTCAGATTTGACCTTTGGCCCCTCCTTCAAGGTCAAATGATGGTTCACTGGCTTTGGTGAGTTGTCTTTCTGGTGGATACAGATTTGCATCGGTTCTCCAATGCGTAGGTCTAGTTATGGTTTGATTGACTGGTCCTATGACTTTTTTCATATTCAAGTAACCTCCCTCTCTAAATAGAGATTCTATTGTAAAGCTATTTATAAAGTACTGTTGTTTAGAAATGCTCCATCTGGAGCATATGCTGAATATTGGATGTACACTCCACGATGTGGTCTCTGACATTTAATAAAATATTGCTAGAAAACCCCCACATGGTGCCTTCTGTTTTCTCAATTAACAGCAAGAGGTGATGGAGTTTCTGTCCAACTTGGAAATAGGGAGGGGTTGGAGACGAGGCCAGCAGTTATTGTCCAAGCCAAGCTAAGAGATCCCATCTTGGAGTAGCCTTGGTAAAGGTGCAAGTTTCTTCGCAATTAGGGATCAGTTTAGATAATGAAGTTTCGATTTATATATACCAGCATACAGCTAAGACAGACGAGTTTATATCTCATAACATGTACAGGAGGGGACAGCATTTCGCAGTGGACAGCGTTTTGCCAATTTCTATTGTGCTTCATTTAAAAATTAAAACTAATATCTACTGTGATACTGAAGGAATACTATAGCATAGCAAAGTGTGCAATATGTCTTGATATTTTTCTAAGATGTTAGAACTGATAGTATGCAGGATTATAAAAATTAATAAATTAATAAAAAAGTTTATATGTTAGTGAAAAATATGTCCCAAAACTGCATTTGACTGATGCAAAGAGCTGTATGTTCTCTAAACTGTGTCTGGGAGGATCCAGGAGAAAAGCCCTCAGGAGAAAAGCCCTCAAATTTATCTGGTGGAGAAAACCCCTCAGCCGGGTTTGCAACCTGTGGAGAAAAGCCCTCTCCTTTTTTGGGACATGTGGAGAAAGGCCTTCAAAAAGGTCCTCAATTCCTACAAGTCCTCAATTCCTACAACAGTATATATTTTAAGATAATATAAATGTATTCAATTTTCTAAAAAGCCCTCAATTTCTACAACAGTATGTAAGATATATATTTCTCCACAGGAGAAATTTGAGGGCTTTTCTCCACAAAGCGATTCTGGAGAGGGCTTTTGTCTTGTCTCCCGTCTGGGGTCAATATAAATACTATTTATAACTTCATCATAAGCTAGAATACAATGAGAAGTGTTTAACAGTCTTTGTAATTTTTTGGGAACAGTATAATACAATTGGCGAAATGCTGTCCACTTTGAGACAGCCCTAATTTTAATGCCATAGGTCAAGTTCTGTGGACGTATTTGTACGTATCAAAAATTTATTTTAGGATGGCACTATCATTTTACAGTTTGAGGAACCACTTTTCATTCTGATACCTTTTACATAACCACACTACATATTTGTTCTCAAGAAACTGCATTTTGATGTTTTTATGGTCGAAATGCTGTTCTCCCCCCACCCCTTGTACGAGAGCTTTATGGATACCAAATATCTTTGTGCATGTTTGCAGAAGATATTGTGGAAATTTGAGTCTTAAGCAAGGCTAATTGTGGAGTCGTGTATATACCCACTAACTACCATATTGTGGCTTGAGGCAAAGTGAGGCTGCAGTTGGTGGTTGTAACTTTTCCAGCAAATCTTTCCTAATAAATGTTTATGGATATAAATGCACTCGACACACTGATCATGTGAACAGTTGCTGACCAAACTCTGACCAAGTTAGATTGATAGATAAAGCCACACCCCTAAATTCATCTGATTGGTCTTAGGCATGGAAATGGCAATTCAATGGATTGGCTGAATTAATGCATAACACAGTCCCTCCCCCTTGCCCTGAGTGGAGATATGCATGTTAATTAGTTTAATTGACTGGCCCTTCTATTTAAGCAACCTTTCTGTGTTAACAAAAAAATACAACCAGTATTCAAATTACTCTACACCCAATAACCAAATTACTCCATACCTAATAACGAACACATAATAGTATGGAGGAATATTTTATAGATAAAAAGACGGCCCAACCATCACCGGTTGCCTGGGATAATAAACTGCTGGCAAACTATCATGGACGTCCCCCACATCTGCTCCCCATTTCCAGATTGGACCGAAATAAAGGCTGTTGCCGCTTGCTACTGTTAATTGAGGAAACATGAGGCAATATTTTTTAAAAGTGACAGAGATTCCATCATGGAGTTATGTTATTGAGGAAACATGAGGCTCCAGATGGGGGTTTTCTAGCAATATTTTGAAAATAAAAGGCATAGGCATGTCTATTCCAGCTTTGTCCAAGTAGAAGTCTAAGTTAGAAAGTACCCTGTAATGACTGCATATCTTCATGTCCTTTTGGCGTGTATTTGTCAGATGCGGTTTGGATTTGTTTATTTGGGGTTTTACGTCACTTTCAACACTGTACAGGTCATATCATGATGGGTAGTTGGAAGGGTAGAGGAAATCAGTAGATACACTTGGTCAAGGTTCTGTACTGTAAACTGCCGACCAACAGCAAGTAACTACCATCTTTCCCACTTGAGGTAGAGCCGTGAACCGAACCCCGGCCTCAAAACTGGGAGGCGAGAGTGCTACCACTCTGCCACCGTGGTCCCTCGGATGTGGTTTGGAAAAAGTTCTACCTTGAGAACAAGTTTAACTTTTTATGGAACCACAAACCTCCAAGAGTTAAGAGAGAAACTGTTATCGCACCAATAAAAAAATGGAGGCTTAAAATTGCCAGAGGTGTTTGCTTTTCAAGAGGCTCAAAAAGTATCCTTCATAAAGAACTTACTTGTAGAAGATGGTAAATGCTTGAACCTCTTTTTAAAAGCATGTGGCTTTAAAAAGTTTATGTTAGACCACAAACCTTCATATAATGACATTAGTAAAAGCGTAAATTCTAAGTTCCATCAGCTAAAAAACAAACCCCCTGAAAACCCGCAAAACATCTAAAATGAGTATATATTCTTAAACAATCCGATTACCATAAACAAATTACATATCCACCCAAAAGAATTAGGATTAAATATTGACTTAATCAATTTAAAAATAGTTGACCTTTTAGGTAGTAAGAAAAAAATTGTAACAGCTGAAAACTTAAGGGCAAAGCCAGAATGGAACACAAACATTATTAATATATACTTCCTATTTGATGCTATTCCAAAAAATTGGAAATCGAAAATAAACAATGAAACATGTAAGTATACGGCAAACCCCAAATTTAGTTTAATTCTTAACAGAGAAACAGAAATCACCAGAATTACAAGTAGGAAAGTGTATTCCGAATTAATAAGAGATATGATAAAAGAACCCACAGCTAGAAACTTGGTTGGACTTATTTCCTTTCTTGGGACAAATTGAGTGGAATTCTGTGTTTACATTACAATATAAAATAACCAAACAGCCCTATTTACAGTCATTGTCCAATTGGACTTTCTACTGGTAGAATTTGAAATTCTACCAGATTGGACTTTCTACCATGACATATATGTACATCATGCTGACTACAAATATGTCTTGAATTGAAATAAAGTTTTTTTCACAGTGAGTAGACTTGAATTTGATTTAGTATTGCAAATTCACTTTGAAGATAGTCTAATATTACTTTTTTCTCTTCTCTCCTATTTAAGCCAATTTGCTCAAATGTAAGGTTAATTTCTGTCATTTGACTCAACGCATTTACTAAATGTCCCACCAAAATTTAGTAAAGGAGTCATTTGACTCAAGTAGCTCCAACTCTAGAATGAACACTGAACCTTTAACCATTACTCAAATGATTGTGTTATCTTCTACACTAAAAGTCATGTATAAATAATGCAGATTTAAATCATTTAACTTCTATGGTATATACATGTATATAATTTTGAGCATGTTATAGTAACAAAAAATACAATCATGCTAAACTTAAACTGTTATATTTGTATAAATTATTATTTTGCTGTACTGTATAACAACGAGGCAATAAAATATTTAAAAAAAAAAAAAGTTTCAGATGTGACTATTTTCCAAGTAATGTCTATTTTAATTTTGCCTGGCAATAATTGATACCCGGTGATAAATGGTAGCAAGGCAGTTTAGTCCTTAACGACCCGACTAAAATGGGTGTCACTTTTAAACCTCAGACTTAAGTCCAACCCGGACTTTCACTTGTAGTCATGTGGAGATGCTGTAATAGATTTGAATTTATCATATTTTAATATTTTTGCTATCTTATAGGGGTGTTCCACTGGGGCCATCTTGTCGGTAAGTACAGGTTTTTTGAGGGTCAGGAGCAATGTTTACAGAGTCGATTAGGATTGGTTGTGATTTCCTGGCATGTCGTGTCGAGTTGGTAAAATATCAAACCTATTCCCCCAACTATGGCTCCGCCTACCTGGAAACCGTCCTATCTTGTCTGTCTACATCTTGTCCTCAGTATATTGTGCAACACAATACATGTTAAAACAATCTCTCTGACAACCTTTGGCCTTTGCTCCATTGTGCCAAAAGTAGGACCCTGCATCCACTTGCCAGGATTCAAGAGGCATTCTCCACTACCCTTCTGCCTCTGGAGAACCTGTGGTTTGCTATTCTCTCCTTGTGAGTTGTCTTCTGCTGTAGGGTTTAACAAACCAAAGCAAAGGTCCTCGCCCAGCACAAAAATATTGCAAATCTGGCCCTCCCTCCCCCAGGTGTTCATTTGCCGGAAGCCCCAGGGTCCTCGATCTTTCTCTTCAACTTGCTGCAGTTTAATATTTGTGCATGTGATGAAGATCCACTTTACCGAACATCTACCTGAGGAATCTGTAGCCTGTGTTGACCAGGTCTAACAGCACCAGGGAAAGGAAGTCCTTATAATTGTAATATTCACTCCTAGATTTCTTTGGATTTTTCACGGCGATATGTTTCATGTCTAGTGCGCCAAGAGCATGGGGCACATGCAATCTGGTTCTGGACTTTTCCTCAATCTGTTTCCAGTTTTCAGGATTGGTAGGGCAGATCAAATACTCTTTCTGGAATTCAGCAAGGATGGCCCGGCAGAAAATAGGGACGAATTTATATGTGGTGGTTCAGCTAACTAGCCAATGATACTGCAAGGATGTTTGCATTTTCCTTGTTCCCAGGTGTCTCAGTGTTATTTTCAGTTTCAATCAAACTTCTAAGGGATTCCTGAAATTTGTGACTTCCTTCTTGATGTGGTAATGTGTAAAGTTCTTCAATGAGGTCAAAAACTGCAGCTGGTATCCTGACACAATTCTGGTAACCTGGGATATCTGTATTAAATCAGTCAGGAGGTTGCTTTAGCATCCTTTTTCTTGTCTTTAAAGGATCCAGGGCATGGCCCAGGGGTTTTGTGGCTTTCTTGTTCTGGGTTGTGGTGGGGCCTGTTGTGAAAGAACAGGCCTCTATGACAGGTGCTGTTCCTTGGTTCCTTTTTTTGTCTGCAAATCAATAGAAGTGTAGAATTTGATTAATGTGCTATGATATAAAAATTGTAACAAATATATATGCTTTACAAATTTATCCAGTTGCTTCTGGTAGTACGAATTTTTTACCCAATTTTTTTAACTTCAAAATTTATGCAAACATTGTAACATACGTAAATTTGTACATTTCCAGTCATAAGTTCTTTGCATAACAAGCTTTTGTAATTTACTTATATATGCTTTTTATTGTTAGCTGTAAAACTGTTTCGGTGGAGTGGAAAATAACAATTTTTTTTTCCTTTTTTGCAATTTTTCCATTTCTTTGTGGTTTCATCCAGTTTTCCAGCAGCATGGAAAAAATAAGTTGCTTTAAGAAAAAAAAACAAAAAAACTCATTTCTATGAGCACTATCAAGGTGATTCCCCAAAATGGAATGCTTAATGTTTTGACATATATACTTTTACACAGGAAAAAAAGCAATAGGTTTGTATTAAGTAGGATCAACTCCCAACCTGTCACTGGATTGTGTATGACTTAACCATAAATTTCGCCACCCTCCAGGTTAAGAGGATAACATAATTTAGAAAAAAAATAGTAATTACCGATGGTTCAGGAATTTATATTTACCTGTGAGATCTGCCCCTTGCTAAAGAGCCACTAGGTCATGTGATTCGCAAAAGCAGTGGCTATATGTGTATATTTTAACACTAGAACTTTGGTGTTACCTACCATAACTTTGAAGAGTAAACAGTAAATATTGACATATAGTAAAACTACAAAAGTAAATATCTAAACTGCATGATTAGCAGAACTGAGATTTACACTTCTTTACCACAGGACACAAAGAAGATAAAGTGAAAGAGTTAGAGTAAGAAATCTAAAATTCGCCAGGAATCTAAAATTCGCCACCTGTAAAACCCTAGTTAATTTTATGAAGAAAATGATGTTTTTGTCCAAAAATTGGTATTTTTCAGTTCAAAAAGCTTTAATTTACTATACAGTCAACAAATCTCACCACAATTCATTTATTTTATTAGTATTTTCACATGTGGCGAATTTCAGATATGTGGCGAATTTTAGATTTCTTACCCTAATTGTTTTTACATTAAGTTGAAGGAGCATACTAGTTTGCATGGATTGGTGGTTGTTTTGACTAGCCACTAGCAGTATATTATTCATTATTCTAGTAGCAATTTTCATGTAAATCCTGAATGTCAGTGTAATGTGTTCAGATTTTGTAAGTAATGATATACCTTTGCCACAGAAGAATTTTTATTTTCAAAGTGTGAAAAACATTAAGGAAAGTTCTCATAGAACTACCATTGTCATGTGCTTATGTTTATATTTTTGCAGGTTAATGACAATGGAAAGAGATCAGATGGAAGGTGTGCTGACCAGATCAGACCAGTGTGTGAGTAGTTACACCTGCTATACTGTATTACATTTTCCACTTGCCCCCTACACTTTCAAAGTTATTATTACACTTTTACTGACCATTAGTCAGATATTAAAGGAAACAGTACCCAGTAGTGAAATGCCCAGTTAGAGATCAGCAATTTTACAGGTTTTTCAGGCTAGACCTTATACATCATTAGTAAAAGTCATTAGTACTGCTGAATTTTTTCACAGTTGCAGTAAACAAGTAAAAGTCAACAAAAATACCTAGCAACACTTATTTGCCCATGTTTGTTATTTGTGGCTGTTAATGTTAAATTTTCATATATACCAGTGCATTTGTTGTTATAAATGTCCTTTCAGAAAAATGCATCATCCCCCAAGGTGTTTAAAAAACCCAGCTGAGTTAGATAAGTTTTAAGAAAGAGATGATTTAGTTTTGAAAATACCTGAAACATCATGACCAAAATGCTGGTGTGGTGAATTTGCCATATCTCTTACCCCACAGCCTTTAAAAGCTGTACAGGTATTGTTTTCACCCATGACGTCAGGCTGGGTGGACGGCAACAATAATTTTGTATGGGCTGTGTCTCAGAAACCATGAGGTGTAAGATGTTGATACTTGGTAGGGACATTGGTTAGAGTGTAGGTGTGCCATGTCATGATGTGACCTTGATTTGACCTTGCTGTAGTGACCTTGACCTTTAAAATCTTGTCCAGGCTATATTTCGGCAACCATAAAATGTAGAAAATTAATACGTGGTAGAGACATTGGTTAGGGGATGTAGGTGTCTAACACCATGGTGTGACCTTGATTTGACCTTTGACCTTGCTGTAGTGACCTTGAACTTTAAAATCTTGTCCTAGTTATACTTTGGAAACCCTAAGATGTAGAAAGTTGATACTTTGTAGGCTCATTGATTAGATTAGGACATGTAGGTTTGCAACCTTATGGTGCAACCATGAAATAATGCTTGACTTTGTCATTACCAGAATGTTTTCTGCTGCCATATTTGAGACCTAGGCTTTTTCTATCATAAAGATTTATGGATTGCTGCAACTTATCATTATATGTAGTTTTACGTAATTGTACCTAATCTCTTTTGAAAGCTATACTTCAGTTAAGAAATTTTACAGCTTCATAACTTTTAATTTACTAATTGAAGCTGTCATCTTGCTATTGAATCGCCTTGTTTTGATACTCTGTCCACATTCATGCGTGCTGTTTTACATGTTGTCTTCTCTTGCATCTGTACATAACATACACTGTCTATTCTGAAAGTCTCCTGACCTGTATGCTGCTTTACTACTTCTATATTTCATGGTGTTCAATGCTTTTTCCCCTAGCTATGGGGTACGGACATCTCTGATGCTATTTTTAACCTTGTGAGCCTTTAATCTATTTGAACTTGTTGCATTAACATTTCAGTTCTTAAGACTGGCGTGGTCTCACAAGCTCGTGGATCTGCCTACATGGAGACAGGAAACACCAAAGTGATTGCTGCCGTGTATGTACAATTCTAACTCAACGGTGAATTTGATTGGTTCAGAGCCATGGTTCAATTTCTTGTATTCTTGTGTCCTATTTAGATAATAACAACCCCTTCAAAGTCCAAAGTGTAATGGATGAAATGGCATGCATTTTCATCAGAGTGTTTTTAAACAATATTCTAATAGAATATATTTTGTCATGTTAAAATAGGAATTATGCCCTCCAGACCATGGACTACGCGCAATTATATCGTGATTCTAGGCAATAAACCACTAAGACTTCATGATACAATTCAGCATATGTCATATTTGTCTGGTGTTATTTACATAATTAAAAACAACAACATTATCTTAAATTTCAGAAACATTTCTCCATTTTGTCACCCTGAATGAAAACAGAAAAGTTGGTGAAAGTACATGAACGAGTCCACATTTTATGTCAAATTTGAAGTAGTATCACTGGTGCTGGGAGGTCATCGCGTTACTTCTTGTTGATGTTGGAATCGACATAATGTAAACAAACATCAGTCTTTGCTGATCATGGAGTTTTAACAGACTATATAAAATATACACCAAATAAACAGCAATCTGCACAAATATAACCAACACATTACCTTTATTGCTTTTCACAAATGTCTCACTCTCCCTCCATACTTGACCTAACCTTACTTGTGATTAGCTGATGTTATGATCATCTTCACATCAGTATGGAAAACCCAAGGTGCTGTCTGTTTATTTGATATTTTTGCATTTACGGATAGTTTTGTGATTTTAACTGGTGAATGTACCAAATTTTCCAAAATATTATTATATTCAGTATTTTATTGTGACAAGTTTAGAAGCTTTTGGTTGTATTTGAATTTTACCAATCATTCATATTTTTGCATTAACGGATAGTTTTTGTGTCACCAGCATTTATGCTGTGTGGCATATAGGGATGGCTTCGTCATCTCATTTGTTGCGGCGGCGGCATCTGTCGTCGTCACACTTTCTATTCCGGACAGTATCTCAAAAATGGCTTGTCAGATTTAATTCAAATTTGGCATGTGGATGTAACTGCTCCTCAGGGTGTGCTGTATAGTTTTGTAACCTTAAACTCCTACTAGTAAGATACTTATACTGAGTTTAAGTTTTTCCTTTCCGGACAATATCTCAAAAATGGCTTATTGGATTCAATTCAAATTTGGCATGTGGTTGTAAGTTGTAACTAGTTTTGAAGGTGTGCCCTATTTTAAGGTGACCTTAAACTCCCACGTATAAAAAACTTATGTCCAGTTTACGTTTTTTCTTTATCCATGAAGTATACTGAAAGCAACTTCAGAAATTTCAATCAACTTTTGCAGTTATATGTAACTTGAGTGGACAGTGGCAAGCAGTTTCCAGCATGGGAAAAATATATGCAGTTCTTCTCTGATTGATATAGAGTTATCCTTCAATTTCATTTAACCTTTTTAAGTTAATTCATTAAATGACTTCATTGCTAGTTTATTCCTATGCTAAAATTTTTGAGACTCATAATGATAAATATAACCAAAATAATGGTTGTTCAGCATGGCCCAAAGACAATATATTAGTCCAAGTTTTAGAGCAAAACTCATGCTTCCCTTTGGGTGGACATTACGCATGCTAATGCGTCCTACTTGTAGTTCTATATAACACAATGAAGGAACTGAAACCGTCAGAATTAATTTGCCAATAAAAAGGATAAAGGGCCCCACTTTCTCAGAAAAAAATATTTTGGCCATAAGCTATTGGCATGGCCTGGCATCATCTTGGTTGTCAACAATTTTTCCAGCCTTTTCTCGGAGACCACTGGGCGATTTCTTTCAAATTTGTCAAGGACCGTCCTTATGGAGAGTAGTATAAAGTTCCCTCATAGCATGTTGATCCAAGTTTTAATCTGGATTTTATAGCAAATTTTAGCTACTTTGAGTAAATGACTTTTAACTCAGAAAATTTTGCATTTGGAGTATTTTGGTATAATATGTTGTTCTAGTACTTTAACTGTAACTTTAAGATGGTGAATAACTTAGAGCTCTATTGCTTTGTTTAAGTGTGTAATGGCTATTTTCTCATTTGTAGCAAAATTATAAAATGAGTATATCTCAAATATGTTCAGAACTATTGTAGTCAATTTCTTTGAAATATGTTATTCACCTACTTCAGGGCAAGTGATCATATATTCAATTTGTAGACCTGTAGCTCATTGCATACCCAAGTAATAGCTGCTTAACTTAAAAAGTATTGCTCCCACATATCTCAGAAGCGCTGCAAGATGGAGCAATTTCGACAAAATTTGTGACCCCCAGAGCATCTTGAGAGTCATCTGGCAGTTTCTCCCAAAAATCATTTTCCCAATTTCGGCCATCTTGTAATTCTGCATAAAACACAAAACTCATTTATGTTGGAAATGGTGCGACATAGAGAGATTTCAACGAAATTTTTAACCCCCAGGGTGTGTGCAGAGTCATCTGGCATTTTTTTTCCCAAGAATCATTTTCCTATTATTATCTCCCACCTGGCGAGATAATACAGCGATTTCGAGTTAATTTTTTTACCTGTACGGCAGTAAAATGGTATCCTGTAGAGAAAGGAAAAATTTCAGTTTCAACACTTTTGGTGGCCATCTTGAATCTTAGCCGAAATTAAAAAACTGTAATATCAGAAACTGTAAGAGATAGAGCGATTTTGAGCGAATTTTTGACCCATAGGGTACTACAATGGTATTCTGTACAAAAGGGAAAAATTTCCATTTTCGCCAAAAGCTTTGGGCGGCCATCTTTGATTTTAGCGGAAAATAAAAAATTATAAATTTCTCGGAAACCGAAAGAGATAGAGCGATTTCAAGTGAAATTTTGACCCATAGTGTAGTACAATGGTATCCTGTACAAAAAGGAAAACTTTCGTTTTTCGACACTTTTGGTGGCCATCTTTGATTTTAGCGGAAAATAAAAAATTGTAAATATCTCAGAAACTGTAAGAGATAGAGTGATTTGGAGGGAATTTTTGGACCGTAGGATACTACAACAGTATCCTGTGCAAAGGGGAAGAATTTCAGTTTTCACCACTTTTGGCGGCCATCTTGGATTTTAGTGGAAAATAAAAATTGTAAATATCTCGGAAATCGAAGAAATAGTCTATAGAGCGATTTTGTGCGAATTTTTGACCCATAGGGTAGTACAAGAGTATCTTGTGCAAAAGGAAAAAAATTTCCATTTTGACCATTTTTGGCGGAATTGTAGTGAAAACTAAAAAATTGTAAATATCTCGGAAACCGCAAAAGATAGTGATTTTGAGTGAATTTTTGACCCACAGGGTACTAAAGGAGTATCATATACAAAGGGGAAAAATTTCAGTTTTCGCCACTTTTGGCTGCCATCTTGGATTTAGTGGAAATTAAAAAATTGTAAGTGTCTCGGAAACCGTAAGAGATACAGCAATTTCGAGGGAATTTTGACCTGTAGGGCAGTATAATGGTATCCTGTACAAAAAAGAAAAATTTCAGTTTTCAACACTTTTGGCGGCCATCTTGAATTTTAGCCCAAAATAAAAAGAGCGAAACCATAAGAGATAGAGGGTACCCTATAGGGTAGTACAATATTATTCTTTACAAAAGGGAAAAATTTCAATTTCGCCACTTTTGGAGGTCATCTAAAAGTTTTGTGGAAAATAAAAAATTGTAAATATCTCGAAAACCTTAAGAGATGGAGCGATATCAAGGGAATTTTTGACCCACAGGGTACTACAAGAGTATCCTCTGCAAAGGGGAAGAATTTCAATTTTCGACACTTTTGGTGGCCATCTTAGATTTTAGCGGGAAAAAAAACAATTGTAAATATCTCAAAAATCGAAAGAGATAGAGAGATTTTGAGTGAATTTTTGACCCATAGGGTAGTACAATCATTATGGTATCATGAAGGAAAAGGAAATATTTTTTTCATTTTAGACACTTTTGGTGGCCATCTTAAAAGATTGTAAATATCTTGGAAACCATAAGAGATAGAGCGATTTCACAGAGTACTACAGGAGTATCCTCTACAAAGGAGAAAAATTTCAATTTTCGCCACTTTTGACGGCATCTTGGATTTTAGCTGAAAACAAAAAATTGTACATATTTTGGAAACCGTAACAGAGACTTGTACTCAGTATCATGGGTGGGCATTACACATGACAATGCGTTTTTCTATCCACTAATTTCTGTATTCATCCAGCTACATTTTTACAGAGCTTCATATCATATTTCTAGTATACATTTTCCTTTCTTTCTTTCCTTTGGATTTTTTGCGCACAGTATTTCTTCCCCTTTAATACTCAGCGGGAGATACACGCCGGGGCAGTGGTCTTGTATTCCTATTATATTATATTTCATATTTTCCTATTATATTTAATTATTATATTCCATTCTAACCTATAAATTTCTTTAAATTTAGCCATTATCCCATCAGTCCTGAGATTCTGACCATCACAGTTAATTGTATCCACCGGTCAAACAAGGACAGCTGAACTTAAAAGTGATTATAACTTGCTTATTATTGGTCCTAGAGGTTTTCAATGTGAAACTAACTTATAAGAACTCATGGGCTGGGTATCCTTTGATGTGGTCAGATTTGACCTTGGACCCCTCCTTCAAGGTCAGATGAGGATGGCCAAACTTAAAAGTGCTTATCGCTTGCTTATTGTTGGTCCTAGAGGTTTGCAATTTGAAACCAACTTATAGGAAATCATGGGCTGGGAATCTTTTGATGATGTCAGATTTGACCTTGGGCTCCTCCTTCAAGGTCAAACAAGGATAGCCAAACTTAAAAGTGCTTATAACTCTCTTATTATTGGTCCTAGAGGTTTGCAATGTGAAACTAACATATAGGAAATCATGGGCTGTGAATCTTCTGATGTGCTCACATTTGACCTTGGACCCCTCCTTTAAGTTTAAACAAGGATAGCCAAACTTAATATAAGTGCTTATAACTCACTTATTATTGATCCTAGAGGTTTGCAATGTGAAACCAACTTACAGAAAATCATGGGCTGAATCTTTTGATGTGCTCACATTTGACCCAGGGCCAATCCTTCAAGGTCAAACGAGGATGCTTATAACTCGCTTATTATTAAGCGTCCCTCGATGCTTGCTTGTGTATGGGAGAAGCTACTCCGCCGTATTCGACAGATCCAGCGGATCTGCATTTTCTTTTTGCAATAGTTTTGTAGCCATAAGGCAGATTCTTTTCATATTGGGCAGGTGTATGGAGTAACCCTGGGAAATTTTTTCTGAATATGCTGCAATGACATTTTCACCAATCAGTGAGGTCACATGACCAAAAATGTGTTTTTGGAAGGGTGTCCTTATCCGAATGATAACTTATGAAGCGTTTTATCTATCCACCTGAAATTTAGCAAATACCTTCCTCATACAAAGATCTGGGCGACATTAAATTTTGACAGGGATAGGTTAAGACATGACTGAGATATTGATGATTAATTAAGCTTAACAATTTTCTTAATGAGTAAAACACAAAACTGCTTGTATCCTTAACTGTGTGAGAAAAATTTTTGACCCAAAGGGTAACTGTGAAGACTTGCCTTTCCAAGTTTCAACAAATATTTCACTTGCCAAAAATGGCAGCCATTTTGAATTTTCAAATTTTTTTCAAAAATGCAAAACACAAAAATGCTTGTATCTTGAAAACCATGCTAGATAGAGCGATTTCGACAAAATTTTTTAACCCTCAGGGTATCTCTGCTGAGTAGCTGACCCAGTTTTCAAAATATTTTTGTCCCACCAAAAATGGCCGCCATTTTGAATTTTCGAATTTTTCGCAAAAATCACAAAACACAAAAATGCTTGTATCTCGAAAACCGTGCGAGATAGAGCGATTTCAGCTAATTTTTGCTTACTAGGTTACCCAGTTTCCCAAAAAATTTTGTCCCGCCAAAAATGGCGGCCATTTTGAATTTTCAAATTTTTTGCAAAACACAAAAATACTTGTATCTCAAAAACCGTGTGAGATAGAGCGATGTCGACAAAACTTTTGCCCCACAGGGTATCTGTGAAGACTATCCTTTCCAAGGTTCAATGAATATTTCACTTGCCAAAAATGTCGGCGATTTTGAGTTTTCAAAGTTTTTTCAAAAATGCAAAACACAAAAATGCTTGTATCTTGAAAACCGTGCTAGATAGAGCAATTTCGATGAAATTTTTGACCCATAGGGTAACTCTACTGAGTAGCTGACCCAATTTTCAAAAAAAAATTTGTCTCATCAAAAATTGGCGGCCAATTTGAATTTTCAAATTTTTCACAAAAATTGCAAAACACAAAAATGCTTGTATCTCAAAAACTCTGCCAGATAGAGCAAATTTGGCAAAATTTTTGACCCACAGGGTATCTGTGAAAACTAGCCTTTCCAAGACCTCTCCTTATTAATACAGGAAGCTCTTGAACCAGCAGTCCGCATGGTCAGTCCTTACTGTTATTTAATTAAGTAATTGCTTTAAGTTATCAGATAGTTTATGAGTCTTGCATTTTCCAGCAAGTGGTTAAATTTGATTAAATTAAAAGAAACAGTACATTAGTATCTTGTCTTTCTTTAAGAATACCCAAATTCTTACTCTTAGATACGGTCCACGGGAAGTCACAAGACGCCAGGATTTCAGCATGGCAGGTCAGCTGATGTGCGAGTTCAAACTGGCCACATTCTCTAGCCCAGTACGCAGGGGACACCAGCAGGACGCCACAGAGAAAGACCTCTCCTTATTAATACAGGAAGCTCTAGAACCAGCAGTCCGCATGGTCAGTCCTTACTGTTATTTAATTAAGTAATTATCCATTATTGGGCAGGCATTATGCAGAATTATAGTTTGATTGACAGTTTTAGTACCACAAAGGCGAAGCCTGAGGTCATTCTAAATTGTCTTTTGGACTATAATTCTGCATAATATCCAACCATAATATCCTATAATTCTGCATAATATCCAACCAACCATTACTATTCTAATATGTTTAAGGGTTAAACTATGTTTAAAGCTGCTTTTAAATTACACTTTTATATGGGCGATAATTGGGTGGCCTGTTACGCTGAGTTATAATCCAAAGATTTTTTCCTCTGAACCAATCAGATTCACTGAAACAGCTGTGCTGTATTAGAATTATATATTTTGATGAGATTGTGTATTGATACATTTCAATATCAATCGATGCAGCATCATAAGTGGAACTATATGTAAGTGGAAGCATCTATGAGGTCGCAATACGAGAATTTTCAGCACAAAGTTCAGTTCGAATGAGAATGTTGTAGGTCCTAGTGATACACAGTCCACTGTATGCTACTTTCAAAATGTGATTACATCTGTATTTTGTGTTGCAGGACAAGTTCCCTAAGTCAAGAATGGATGTGTTTGTTACAGTTTTAGAAGATGATGGTAGCTGTAAGTATGAATAATAATAACTACAGTAGAACCTCCATTATCTGACCCTCTTGGGTGAGACCAATTAGGTCAGATAATAGAAAGGTCGGATAATGGAAAGCCTAAAGTAACAGGTTTAAATGGAGTTGGGAGAGTGGATTGGAGGTCGGATAATTGAAAATTCACATAATAGAGGGTCGGATAACAGAGGTTCCACTGTATTACACTTCTCAAGACCACAGTCCATATTCTTTAAAATTTCTTTGTCTTAAAATTAGTGTTAAAATCTAAGACTTTTATCTGGGAAAAGAAACATGTAAACAAGGCCGAAAATTTTTTCAATCTACAGGTGTGAGATACAAAGCCATCAGTAGCGCAATGACATCAGAGATTGGAAGTAAGGGAGTCACCACTAGCTGACTAATCAACAATGGTTAGACTAGTGTTATTTTCGGTATCATATTTTAAAGTACGAATAATCACTAAATGTAGTGTAAAAGATGACAAAAGGTCTGTAATCCAACAAATACATGTATTTTGTCACATAAAATAGGTTAAAACCCAACTACAGCCATGTTTGCTGCATTGTTTGTGCATTCACGTAACACCAGAAGTACCATTTACCTCTTATATCACCTACTTCCTGTCTTAAATAAATGAAGCAGAAGTCGCAGGAAAACAGCAAATTTATTAAATGTTACAGATAATGGACATATATTTTCATTTTATTTCACATATTTATCATTGTCATTGCCTTTTCAAACATGAAACTGGAGATTTTTGGTAGTTTTAAATATTTGAAGGCTATTCTGTGTCAACACAAATAGTACTTGGCAATTAGCAAACATGAAATATTTGGAGTTGTGACGTCCTGAATTGTAAGCAGTCAAAAATATGTGTAGTGAACACTGGAAGGGGAAATTCCATGGAAGTCTGTTGACAACAATAACAAAAAAAAGTGGTCTCGAGAAGTTCAGGCCTTGCTACAACTCTTGTTTAAAACTAGATACACAAATTGGCTCAAGTCTAAGATTTTTTCAGATTGCTTATATTTTGTGTACTCACAGGCTTGGCTGCCTCCCTGACGTGCTGCTCCGTGGCACTGGCTGACGCCGGGGTGGAAATGTATGATCTGGTCATTGGATTCTCACTGGTAAGACTTTAATTCACTCACTGTGAAGATAATTCTAATTGAATACTCTACAAGTGTCATTATATCATGTGACCAGAGAAATATGTCACAAGTTAAAGCCACTCTTAAATCCCACTGTACAAGTTAGCACAGGCATGTGAAATTCTCAAGCCCTGGCCAGTTCAAGGGGGATCTAGATCTTTGCAAGTGTGTCCAGTGAATCCAGTGAATCTTGTGGTCTTACTTTGTGTCGGTGACTCCTGCTACCAGTTGTAACTTGAAACCTATTGCATTTACAGTATTTTCTTTAAATATGTTATTCATCTACCTTTTGGTCAGCTATAACATACTGAAATTGCAGACCTGTAGCTCATTGCAAAGATGAGCAAAAGCTACTTTGAGATTCTCACTATTGAGTAAATCAGTTGTAACTCAAAAACTATTGCATTTACAGTATTTTGTTTAAATATGTTTTTCACCTACTTTTTACACCTTAACAGTTAACTTGGTACTTTGCTTCTGAAAACCATTTGCAGGACACAACTTTTGTTTCCTTCTTTCACTTCTAGAGATGAAATGGTTTACCAAACTAACCGATTGTTAGGTTACCAAAGCACTAGTCAGCGCCAGTATTCTTGAACCGTTAACTGTTTTCCAATGTATGTCACTTTATATGGGATTTTACGTGATCGTTAGATTTCTTAATATTTGGAGTCACAATTGAAAACGGTAGCAATTCAAAGCATATTATCTATTTATTACGTTAAATATAAAAAATATGCAGTTTATTTGCAAATTACCAGGGTAAACCTAAAAAAAAATTTCCAGGTATGGAAAAATCATGCAATTGTAAAATTAAGGCAAAATCATGGAATTTTATTTCCAAAGCCCGCGAATGTTTTAAATGGGCATTTTATTGAGCGTGCTTTTTTATGGAACACCTGAAGGAGAACTGAAAACCTGTCCTTTGTCACTGGGGCGAAATGTGAGCTCAACTTGGTTCACTATAATTTAATTTGTTTCATACTTATTGTGAACACAATCTTGAGATGCCATCATGAAGTAAAGACCAATGAATGGCAAATAAAATGAGACCAATGATGTTAATTCATCAGATACCAATGCCCATATTCATGCCAGTAGCTGAGTTTAAATTGTCTCAAGTATATCATCACACAAAGTCTTGAAGCCCTGAGTCCAACAGTCACAGATTAAAAGCTTTTTAAATATGGTATAGCTTCTTCAATCCTTACACTCTTGTACTTTAGTCTCAGTATGTAATTATTATGTCCACCCACTGGGGGGTGGACATATTATTTTTGCTTTTTCCGGCGTCCAGCGTCCGGCGTCACACTTGGTTTCCAGACATTTTAGGCAACAGTTCTTATCCTATCTTTACCAAATTTGGCATGCAGGTTTATTGGGTTAATACTTAATAGCTTGTATGGGATTGCTTTTGGTGATGATAGCTCTATAGCTAACTGAGTAATAGCTACTTTGCTACCTTTGAGTATCTCTTTGGTTTCCAGACATTTTAAGGAATGCTATTAAGCCTATCTTTCTGAAATTTGGTATGGAGGTTCATTGGATTAATAGCTTGTATGGGATTGCTTTTGGGGGGAATTGCTTCATAGATCAGTGAGTAATTAATTAAATAAATGAGGAATTGGCTATTTGTATCCACCGGATAGCATCCGGTGGATACTATGGATTTGACTTCGTTACGCTGCCGCCACCGCAGTGTGTAGAGAGATTTCACCGTTACTGCTCTAACGAAAAAAATATTATAGCTAGCCTTCTTAAATTTGCAGGATATATTCATAGCCATAAAATCTTGCCTGGGAATATTTTTGGCCTCATTTTGAAAAACAAGATGGCCGCCACCGGCGTTTTTCCACTTTAAACAAGTACTTTTGGTGGCCCTCTAGAGCAAAGGATATTATAGGTAGAGATCTCAAATTCGCAGGATATGTTCCTCATTATAAAATCTTGACTGGGAATATTTTTGGCCTCATTTTGAAAAACAAGATGGCCGCCACAGGCATTTCTTTGCAGTCATGAAAAGTGCTTATATCTCCCCTATTATTAGTCCTAGAGGTTTGGGATGGTAAACCAACCTAAGGAAATCATGGGCTGGGAATCTTTTGGTGTGGTCAGATTTGACCTTGAACCCCTCCTTCAAGGTCAAACGAGGATAGCCAAACTTAAAAGTGCTTATAACTCGCTTATTATTGGTCCTAGAGGTTTGGGATGGTAAACCAACCTATAGGAAATCATGGGCTGGGAATCTTTTGGTGTGGACGGATTTGACGTTGGACCCCTCCTTCAAGGTCAAATGAGGATAGCCAAACTTAAAAGTGCTTATTAAACTCGCTTATTATTGGTCCTAGAGGTTTGGGATGGTAAACCAACCTATAGGAAATCATGGCCTGGGAATCTTTTGGCGTGGTTGGATTTGACCTTGGACCCCTCCTTCAAGGTCAAACGAGCATAGCCAAACTTAAAAGTGCTTGTAACTCGCTTATTATTGGTCCTAGAGGGGCCACGTTGGCAGAGTGGTAACACTCTCGCCTCCCACCTCTGAGGCTGGGGTTCGATCCCCATCATGGCCTCAAGTGGGAAAGCTAGTAGTTGCTTGTCGTTGGTCGGCAGTTTACAGTACAGAACCCTAGCGAACTTAATGTACTGGTTTCCTCTGCCCTTCCAACTACCCGTCGTGATATGACCTGTACAGTGTTGAAAGTGACGTAAAACCCCAAATAAAATAAATAAATAAATTATTGGTCCTAGAGGTTTGGGATGGTAAACCAACCTATAGGAAATCATGGGCTGGGAATCTTTTGGTGTGGTTGGATTTGACCTTGGATCCCTCCTTCAAGGTCAAACGAGGATAGCCAAACTTAAAAGTGCTTATAACTCGCTTATTATTGGTCCTAGAGGTTTTGGATGGTAAACCAACCTATAGGAAATCATGGGCTGTGAATCTTTTGATGTGGTCGGATTTGTCCTTGGACCCCTCCTTCAAGGTCAAATGAGCACAGCCAAACTTAAATGTGCTTATAGCGCGTTTATTATTGGTCCTAGAGGTTTAGGATGGTAAACCAACCTATAGCAAATCATGGGCTGGGAATCTTTTGGTGTGGTCGGATTTGACCTTGGACCCCTCCTTCAAGGTCAAACGAGCATAGCCAAACTTAAAAGTGCTTATAACTCACTTATTATTGGTCCTAGAGGTTTGGGATGGTAAACCAACCTATAGGAAATCATGGGCTGGGAATCTTTTGGTGTGGCCAGATTTGACCTTGGACCCCTCCTTCAAGGTCAAACGAGCATAGCCAAACTTAAAAGTGTTTATAACTCGCTTATTATTGGTCCTAGAGGTTTTGGATGGTAAACCAACCTATAGGAAATCATGGCCTGGGAATCTTTTGGTGTGGTCGGATTTGACATTGGACCCCTCCTTCAAGGTCAAACGAGGATAGCCAAACTTAAAAGTGCTTATAACTCGCTTATTATTGGTCCTAGAGGTTTGGGATGGTAAACCAACCTATAGGAAATCATGGGCCAGAAAAAAATTAGTGTTTATATCTTGCTTATTCGTATTCCTCGAGGTTTGCTGTGTCACACCAACCTATAGGAAATCATGGGCTAAGAATCTTTTGATATGGTCAGATTTCACCTTGGGCTTCTCCTTCCACGTTAAGCGATGTTAGAATGGCTTTGGTGAGTTTTCTTCTGGTGGATACAATTTGCATCGGTTCTCGGATGCGATAGGTTTAGTTAAGTATGTAAACATGACTGAAAAAGGCAAATGTGCTCATATCTCCTAAACCGTGCGAGATAGTGCGATTTTGTCGAAATTTTCAGCCCACATGGTATCTAAGGAATGTAATCTTTGCAATTTTCAAAAAATTCCCCCCCCCCCCAAAAAAAAAAATGGCGGCCATTTTGAATTTTTGCCAAAAATGGCAAAACACAAATTTGTTTAGCGATTTCGTCGAAATTTTCGACCCACAGGGTATCTAAGGAATGTAATCTTTGCAATTTTCAAAAAATTTTCCCCTCCCCAAAAATGGCAGTCATTTTGAATTTTCGAATTTTTGCCAAAAATGGCAAAACACAAATTTGCTTCTATCTCCTTAACCGTGCGAGATAGAGCGATTTCGTCGAAATTTTCAACCCATAGGGTATCTGAGCATCGTACTCTTGGCAATTTTTAAAAAATTTTCCCTTCCCCAAAAATGGCGGCCATTTTGAATTTTCGAATTTTTGCCAAAAATGGCAAAACACAAATTTGCTTCTATCTCCTTAACCGTGCGAGATAGAGCGATTTCGTCGAAATTATCAACACACAGGGTATCTAAGCATTGTACTCTTGGCAATTTTCAAAAAATTTTCCCCTCCCCAAAAATGGCAGTCATTTTGAATTTTCGAATTTTTGCCAAAAATGGCAAAACACAAATTTGCTTCTGTCTCCTTAACCGTGCGAGATAGAGCGATTTCGTCGAAATTTTCAACCCATAGGGCATCGTACTCTTGGCAATTTTTAAAAAATTTTCCCTTCCCCAAAAATGGCGGCCATTTTGAATTTTCGAATTTTTGCCAAAAATGGCAAAACACAAATTTGCTTCTATCTCCTTAACCGTGCGAGATAGAGCGATTTCGTCGAAATTATCAACACACAGGGTATCTAAGCATTGTACTCTTGGCAATTTTCAAAAAATTTTCCCCTCCCCAAAAATGGCAGTCATTTTGAATTTTCGAATTTTTGCCAAAAATGGCAAAACACAAATTTGCTTCAATCTCCTTAACCGTGCGAGATAGAGCGATTTCGTCGAAATTTTCAACCCATAGGGCATCGTACTCTTGGCAATTTTTAAAAAATTTTCCCTTCCCCAAAAATGGCGGCCATTTTGAATTTTCGAATTTTTGCCAAAAATGGCAAAACACAAATTTGCTTCTATCTCCTTAACCGTGCGAGATAGAGCGATTTCGTCGAAATTATCAACACACAGGGTATCTAAGCATTGTACTCTTGGCAATTTTCAAAAAAATTTCCCCTCCCCAAAAATGGCAGTCATTTTGAATTTTCGAATTTTTGCCAAAAATGGCAAAACACAAATTTGCTTCTATCTCCTTAACCGTGCGAGATAGAGCGATTTCGTCGAAATTTTCAACCCATAGGGTATCTGAGCATCGTACTCTTGGCAATTTTTAAAAAATTTTCCCTTCCCCAAAAATGGCGGCCATTTTGAATTTTCGAATTTTTGCCAAAAATGGCAAAACACAAATTTGCTTCTATCTCCTTAACCGTGCGAGATAGAGCGATTTCGTCGAAATTATCAACACAGGGTATCTAGGCATTGTACTCTTGGCAATTTTCAAAAAAATTTCCCCTCCCCAAAAATGGCAGTCATTTTGAATTTTCGAATTTTTGCCAAAAATGGCAAAACACAAATTTGCTTCTATCTCCTTAACCGTGCGAGATAGAGCGATTTTGTCGAAATTTTCAACACACAGGGTATCTAAAGAATGTACTCTTTGCAATTTTAAAAAAATTTTCCCCTCCCCAAAAATGGCGGCCATTTTGAATTTTCGAATTTTTTGCCAAAAATGGCAAAACACGAATTTCCTTCTATCTCCTTAACCGTGCGAGATAGAGCGATTTCGTCGAAATTTTCGACCCACAGGGTACCTAAGAAATGTACTCTTGGCAATTTTCAAAAAATTTTCCCCTCCCCACATATGGGGGCCATTTTGAATTTTCGAATTTTTGCCCAAAATGGAAAAACACAAATTTGCTTCTATCTCCTTAACCGTGCAAAATAGAGTTATTTCGTTGAAATTTTCGACCCATAGGGTATCTAAGAAATGTACTCTTGGTAATTTTCAAAAAATTTTCCTCTTTCCAAAAATGGCGGCCATTTTGAATTTTCGAATTTTTGCCAAAAATAGAAAAACAGAAATTTGCTTCTATCTTCTTAACCATGCAACATAGAGTGACTTCGTCAAAATTTTCGACCCAACCAATGCAAAAAGGCATGAAGCTGAAATAATTTACATGTACACTAATAAATATTTAAGCATCATTGATATATTTTACAAATGAAACAGGGTCTTGTAAGACTACTGTACAATTTTGGCAAAAGGTTCATGGGGTGGACATTACACATGACAATGTGTGTTCTTCTATGCTATCCTGTTTCTATTCATATGTCGCAGCTACTATCAACAGGGCATCCTATTTCTAGTTTGTGAATAGGATATACTTCAACTGGTCATTGTAACAGAAGAACCAGATGATGATCACTTTTCCATTGGGAAGATCAATATTTGTAGAAACTTTTTTTTCACAAGACAGATCCTATAGGAAAACTGTTAGAGGTACTAGCTTGTACATGGGGTGGTCATTCACCCCTAAATTCAAATATACCCCAGCATCTTCTACAGGCAATATGTGAACTCGTACCTGTAGCCAGCCAGTGGCAAAGTGCTGGTAGTTCCAGAGGACTGGCTGTGTCGTAAGCTAGAGGGTTGTAAATCTTACTGTATCTACCATATACTCGAGCTGCACCACCAAAGCTGGTGGCTTTGACCAGTTCACGAAATCACTCAAATCACAGTCTAGGTGGTATATCTTGCATCCAGCCCAAAACCGACATGTTAAGCTAACCGACAGGTCAGTCTTGTGGCAAAAAGATGCTACGGTGATTAACAGTCTGGTAGCCTGGGTTTTAAAGCCCTCTGGCATGGCCACTGTTCCACCCCCTGTCCATCTCTTGGAGACTGTCTTAAAGTGTGAGAAGGTGGCCAAAGAGGCCAGTTACATTCTGTAACTCTGCAGCAGATTTCACTAGGTGCATAAGGGGCCACAATGGCAGAGTGGTAACACTCTTGCCTCCCACCTCTGAGATTGGGGTTCGGTTTCCAGCCTGACTTCAAGTGGGAAAGCTAGTAGTTGCTTGTCGTTGGTCAGCAGTTTATAGTACAGAACCTTGACCAACTGTATGTACTGGTTTCCTCTGCCCACAAAACTACCCATCGTGATATGACCTGTACAGTGTGGAAAGCGATGTAAAACCCCAAATAACTAAATAAATAATACGTGCATAAGTAAATTCCAGGATGAAATACAAAGTAATGTCAGGATTCGACACAAACTGAGCAAAAGGAAATCAGTGGATAAAGCATGTCAGGTCATCACTGAAGAGATGTTTTACATGGGCTCCAAAAACAATCATAAACAACTCACTTTCCAATCAATATACTTGGTAATCAGGTCTCACCAGCAGAAAGTGTCAAGAACCTCGGAGTGGTGTTCGATTCTAACTTCACTCTTTCAGACCATGTGTCACAGGTCATAAAGTCTACCACAGTTCCTGCTAGAGACCTCTATAGAATTGGTCCCCTTCTAGACCTTAAAACATCAGTTCTTTTAGCAAATGCTTTGGTGAGCAGCAGATTGGACCATTGCGATTCATTTTCGTATCACTCTCTGATTTTGAGTTAAGAAGATTGCAGCGGGTCTAAAACTCAGTCTGCAGGGTTGTCGCCCATTCCTCTAAATTCTCCCACATTACCCCTCAATTGAAAACACTTCATTGGCTCCCAGTTAGGTACAGGGTACACTTTAAAATAGGCCTCATTACATACAAAATTATAAACTATGGTCAAGCTGCTTACCTAATGTGGGTGTTCCACCACACGACTAAGCTTTCCGATTAAGGCTTTTTTGTGGTCGGTTTCAAAAATTTGCTTAATTCCAGGCGTTCTGTATAGATAGGTAGTTGTCGGTTGGGGCCGGGAGAAAAATCAAACATGTTTGATATTTCTCACGACCCAAACCGATTCTTATTTCCCGCTGTCAACAAAATGTCCAGTCTCGGGCTTCCTCAGGCCTCCTCAGACCCAAATTTACACAGTCCTATGTTGTCTCAGGCCTCCTGCGACCCTTAGTCCCAGGCGTCCCTAGCTTAGTCCCAGGAAGCCTGTTGTCAGTCCCCGACTCATAACAGATCTTTGAAGTTGCATGCGTGTGAAAAAGAATCGGTTTCATTAGTCCCAGGAAGCCTCAGACCGTCTCAGGTGTCCTGTGACTAAGAAATCTTGGTCTGGGACTAAGTCCCAACTAAGAGAAGCCGATCCAAACCGATCCAAGCCGGCCTCCTCAGGCCACCTGGGACCACACAAATTCCCCTTCCAACATCCCAACAACCCCCATCCTCTACAGTATACTAGGCACAAAAAAATATTTATACAAACTTAAACTGCATCCAAATCTGATGTGTTCATTTTGCTCTCAATATCCGGAGTCCATTGAACATCTTTTTTCAGAATGTGAAATTGTGTCACAGCTGTGGGATAATTTACAGAATTGGATTATAGATAAGCTGAGAATAAACATTATCATAAGTAAATCAATGAAAATTCTGGGATACTTAGTACACGATGTCCATTTCTGGCCCCTCAACTTTGTTCTTATAATAGCAAGAAGCTATATTTTTCAGTCTTCTAGAAAAAATTGTGCATTAAATATTTTTTGCCCTCCAGTTACAGGTTAAAAAGAAATACTTAGAGCAGCAAATGCTACAAAAGATCAGTTCGAAGGAACAAATTTTTGACAGAAGATGGAATATATGGAACAGATGGTGATTCTTACCTGATTGTTTAACACTAGTAAACTTATCTTTCAAGGTGTAAATGTGTCAAAGCAATAAAGTATTGCAATGTTATTACTAATACTGTGTATTTTCTTGTTATAATGTGTTAATTTTAGTTACTTAAATATGGATAATATCAACAATTTTGTGTAAAGTTTGTGTGTAAAAATACTATCTGAAGAGAATATTATACAAAGATTATGTCAGCTAGTGTATGACCTGCCGTTTCTGAATATCTACTGTATATATATACTCAAAAAAGAAATAAAAAATATATAAAAAAAAATTCCCCTCCCAAAACAAATAACCCATGGTAATACACATAACAACAGAAGGCCACATAGAAAAAAATTAGATAAGTGAACTCCAAATATGGCCAATAATCTGCCCATTTGTAGCTTAAAATCCATGGGATTGGTTTATATCTGTAGTAAAAAAAAAGTTCAACACTGACACCATCCCTAGAGTTAAAGAATCGGCAATCTTGGTCTGGGGAACACTGAGGAGGCCTCAGGACGCCTGAGGAAGCCGCGACTTAATCGGGGGTTAGTCGGGGCTTAGTCCCAGGAGGCCTGAGGCGTGTTATGAATGTCCCTGGTGAAAAGGGAAAGTATTGTGTGAGGTGCAAGGATTGTTCTACTGAATTCAGTGGCTCAACAAAAGTAACCACTAATCCCCTTACTTGAAGGTTAAAATTTTAAGCATTTCTTATAAATGTTACAGGAATGTAAAAGTTCAGTCCTTCATAAAGAAATTACTTTATTAGAAAATAAATATCTTAGAAGTTCATGAAATAATTTTAAAATGCAATCTTTTTGAAAATTATAAATTAATTAATTTTATTGCGTTAATACTTCCTATCCAATGGACAATTGCTAATCCGGTCGGCGCAGACCGGCCCGCCAAAAGCCAGAAAAAGACGTCCTGTGTTTCCACTGGCTGGCCGGTCCGTAGTACTGTGCACTCCCCAGATGGCGCCTCGTACTTCCTTCCTGTCTAGACAACCTGACGTCATAGCATCTTTTTCGTTTGGCACGTGTACTGTGCAGACGTGTTTTCAACAATCTCCAGATATTTTAAGGAAAAGTGTGCATTATGACGGATTTTATACCTTATTTGCAAATAATTTATTGTAAAAGTGTTACCTACATATCAAGCACGGATATACATCGAGAAATCTGCAGGAAACGCTCCCTAGTTGACTCAATTTAGTGTTGATGATAGGGCAGTAATCTACGAGAAATATGAGGGCAGCCATTTTCTAGTTTCCTCCCATTCAACAATTGTGTCGACAATATTTAGAAATATAATGGATATACTACTTACAAGGTATTTTTATCCGTGTTTTTTGTTTGAATGTACCTGCTGTAACCTTCCAGCTACAATCACCATAGAAACATCTTTTCTAGTACTACAAATAGAAATCACGGGAAATTTCAGTCTACATAGTTTTGAACACTGTAAAGAAGGAATTCCCCAAGCAAGATGCATTCTTCATCTTCAGAGCGCACTGGTACAGACTTCTCTGCTGTAAAGCATCAGTCACACCAGCCTAGCTCGAGTATTTAGTGTTTTTTCATCAGAAGCAAGAGGTGAATTCTTCAGATTTCTTCAGAGCGCACTGGTCCAGACATCTTTGCTGTAAAGCATTTGTCGACCGGCAAGCTCGTATTCAGCCGACCTCACCTAGTATTTACATAGAAGGAACTTCATCTTTAATCACTCTCAGTCCCACCCTTGTGGACCTGGCACTTGTGTCGGTAGTAAGGGCAGTGGATGGCCAGGACACTGGTTTGAGTGCACAGCCGGCTGAGCATCCAACTTCAGACCGGCATCGACCAGGACTTTCATCTTCAGAGCACACTGGTCCAGGCTTCTCTGTTTTTAAGCTTCAGCCGCCCGGCCAGCTCAAAAGAACGTGACCTCTGACGTCATATCCAGTCAGCCAATCGCGTGTCCTTCCGACCAATCACGAAGCAGGTCACGTGTTTTCACCGACCAGGAAGGTCGGAAGTGCGTTCTTTCAGAACTCACATCTACTGTGATTCAAGTCCCTGCTTTGCAGACCCGACCTTGTTGTCGGTAGTGGGCGTTTGTGGACTGTAAAGTTGCCGGTAAGGCATCACACAAAGAAAGCGAATACTGACGTCATCTCCAGTTAGCCAATCGCGTGCCTTTCCGACCAAATTCCGAAGCTGGTCACGTGTTTTCACCGACCAGGAAGGTCAGAACTGCGTTCTACACAACTTACGTCTACTGTGATACCAGTCCCTCTCTCATGGACCGGCCTTCGTTGTCGGTAGTGGGGTTTGTGGATTAACAGAATACTGCGCATTTGCATGTTTAAGTATCACAAAAGAACGCGACTACTGACGAGCTCCAATCAGCCAATCGCGTGTCTTTTCGACCAGCAGGCTGGTCACGTGACACACCGAACACCAAGTGTTTCTAAAAATAGTTCACAAGGGCTTTCCCAGCAACTGTCAAATCTACAATAAGAAGTGCGATTAAAGAAATACTTTAATTAATGGAGGAAACCTACAGCAAGCTGAATTCAACACACAAGATAGTTGTAAAATTGTTTTAGCAACTGTTTAGTACTGGCTACAACTGGTTACAGTGTACCGACTGCTACACAGCCTTGTACACTTGCTTCAACAACTGGTTACAGAGTGTACCGGCTGGTTCTGGCTACACAGCCTTATACTCTTGCTTCAACAACTGGTTACAGAGTGTCCGGCTGGTACTGGATACATAGCCTTGTACACTTACTTCAACAACTGGTTACAGAGTGTCCGGCTGGTACTGGATACATAGCCTTGTACACTTACTTCAACAACTGGTTACAGAGTGTACCGACTGGTACTGGCTACACAGTCTTGTACACTGGCTTCAACCTACCGGTTACAAGGTCTACTAACAGGGTGCTGGCTACACAGTCCTTACTGTACAGTGCTTCACCCCAACTGGTTATAAAAAAATATATATATATATATCGACCAGCAGCTGTCAAAATACATTGGTGACCCCAGCCTGCCAGTTTTTTTGCCGGTTACAGAAAATTACTGGTTACAGTAAAGTACAGGGTATGGAGTCCTGGTACTGGACAGAGTTGCCTAAGGTAAATTTGGTTACACAGAATTCTTAGACCATTCAGTGGTCTTAGGGATATGACAGTGATATGACAGTGTCCCAAGCTGCCAGGCAACCTTCCCTTATCACACCTCTCAACAACCTGTTATCGGTGCTGGACTTGACTGGAGAGATAATAAATTTTGTCATCATGTCCGGCCAGGGGTCAGACATCTCACAAATGACAATTGCTCTGTAAATGCTGCACCTTGCAGGCTGCTGGCCCGGGGCAAAGAGTCTATTAATGTGAAAAGTTGTGTCAGCCCCACCGGACCACAATATGAACAGAGAGACTGTTAACTTGGATCATTGTCACCAGACGGGACCAGTGTCCGGAGGGACAGAAAATGTTTGTCAGAATACCAAATGTCCCAAATGTGGTGCACAATCTGCCTGTAGGGTCCAGACTAAGCCCTTTTTGGGAACTTAGGAAGCCTTGGGGGCTGGACCCTAGGTAGTACAATTGTTGCAGGTGGGATACCTACGTCCATATACCTATACAAGGACAATCCAGGAAATGCCTGAGATTTCACATCCAAGGTCGGGTATATCAGTTCAAGGCCCTGCCATTCGGTTTGTCCACAGCACCTTTGGAGTTCACCGTGATACCAAAGGAGGTGAAATTGATGGCCATACACAAGGATTTAAGAAACCACCAGTACCTAGACGACTGGTTGGTGAGAGCCAGATCCCACCAGGCTTGTCTCCAACATACACAGGAACTAGTAAGTAATGTGTCAGCAACTAGGTTGGCTGGTGAACTTAGAGAAATCAGAGCTGGAGCCCAAACAAGACTTCAATTTTGTAGGCTACCAGTTCGACCTCAGGTCTGATCCGGTCCGACTGACTCCAGACCGGTGGCAGAACCTTCAAGAGAAAATGCTGAAATTGCTATCCCTACCGGCTTGCCCAGTCCGGGAATTCAGGTCCGTGATAGGCTTACTAACAGCTACAGAAAAGCAAGTTCATGTAGGCCAACTTCATATGAGACTCATTCAGTGGCATCACAAACACAACTGGAGGGTCCCAGAATCAGTGGAAAAGGTGATCCCAACCCCCAGGTCCTTGCACCCCCATTTACAATGATGGCTGAAGGAAGACAATGTATTTACAGTCCAACCATTACACCCAATAAAACATGCTCTGCAAATAATTACAGACGCATCAATAGAAGGAGCACTTTGCAAGAGCAACCTGGTCCCCTCTGGGAAGCAAGCTGCATATAAACTATCTAGAACTTAAAGCAGTCTTTCTGGCTTTAAAAGAGTTCTAAGACCTTTGCTCAACAAGATAGTACTTGTAGCAACTGACAACACCACAGTAGTGTCATACATAAACAAGGAAGGAGGCATGAGGTCGGGCCCACTTTGTGCCCTACTATGGAGAATATTGACCTGGGTACCAGGAAACAAGTGACTCTAAAGCACGACACATTCCAGGCCGGCCGAATGTGGTAGCAGACAAGCTATCCAGGCTAGGCCAGACCATCCAAACAGTGGTTTCTCCTTCCAGAGGTTTTCCACTCTATGCAGCAGGTGGCACTGGCCCAAAATAGACTTATTTGCCACGAGGTTCAACAACAGGTTGCCTCTGTTTGTGTCACCGGTACCGGATCCCCTGGCCACAGCAGTGGAAGTGCTCAGTCGGCCATAGTAGGATCTGAAAGCATACACCTTCCCACCATCAACCATATTGGGCAAAGTGGTGGAGAAGTTGCAAGACTCCCCATGCAAGAGAATCATTCTGATTGCTCCAGGGTGGCCCAACATGCCTTGGTTTTGGGATCTAGTGGCCACGTCCAGCCAAATCCGACTGAGCCTGCCCAATATGCCCAACCTGTTGACAGCCATTCAATCAGACCCCTCACAGGAATCTGACAAACCTTAATATCCATGCAGGGCTCCTAGAGCCTCAGCAATCGAGGAGCAGGGCTTGTCTGAGGCAGTGGCAGCAAGAGTTGAGGCTCCTCAAAGAGGATCAATCAGATCAGGCTATGAGGCAAGTGGGCCATTTTTACAAGTGATGTATCATTCACCAGGTGGACTTCGGGGCACCCCCTGTAAAGTTAGTTGCTGACTTCCTTATGTACCTATTTCAGGACAGGAAGTTGCAGCCCAGCACCATTGATGGTTACAGGTCAGACATTGCTGATAGACTGGGAAATTCGCCCATCAATATCAGTAAGGATGAAAATCTCACTCGTCTCCTGGATAGTTTCCGCTGAGACAGACCCAAAGGCCGGAAGGGAATCCCTTCCTGGAACCTCTCCCTGGTTTTTGCACCAGCTGACAAGGGTCATTTTGAACCAATTAAAGAGGCCTCCTTGAAGCATTTGACCTTCAAGACAGTTTTCCTCTTGGCCCTGGGGTCGGGCAAGAGTAGAAGTGAGATACATGCTTGGCAAAACAGAAATATTAGACACCAGTCCGACTGGTCAAGGTGTCCCTGTACCCGTCAACCCAGCTTTCTCTCCAAGAATCAGCTGGCCAAAGAGGGTCCAGACAGTGTGGCCCCAGGGGTATAACAGCCCTGGCCCCCAACTCTGGATAGATCCCTCAAGTCTGACAGGTCCCTCTGTCCAGTCAGAGCATTGCGCTACTATTTGGACAGGACCTCGGGCAGAATAAGGAGGTGGTTTTTGTCTCCTTTAAGAAAGGTTTTGACAAAGACATCTCACCTGCCACTATCTCCTCTTGGATCAAGCAGACTGTGATCCTATGTTATGAGCTCTCTGACCAGGAGGCCCACACTTTACATCAGGTTAAAGCTCATGATGTCAGGGCCTTTGATGCTTCTAAGGTCTTCCAGTCGGAAGTTTCCTTGGATACAGTCTTGTCAGCCTGCCTCTGAAGTCACATAATACCTTCACATATTTCTATTTGAAGGGCGGGGCTTTGGGCTGATTCAGAGCTTTACCAATTGGGCTCGGTAGTGGCTGCTCAGCAGATCCACAAGTGGCCCTTAGATTGAGGAGATTTGTATATGTGTATAAACGGTTTCTTCATGTACATAAGAATTAAGTGTGGCGTGCTTCCTTCGGGAGGTTTATTTGCATTCTTGGACTGAACTCATCCCTCTCTTCCCCTACCTCAGAGCAGGTCTGCAAAAAGGGCGGGGGAGGCAATGGCGGTATAGCCCCGGTTAACCGGCTGATGGCAACCGACCATGGCCTTACAGGGTTTCCTGACCTTAAGGTCAACCCAGGCCTGGGCCTATAGGTCTCCTGACGAAGTCAGCCTAGACCGTAGGTTAAAATTTGCTATTACTTGTGAGTTCACATAAGTCCCTAGTAACTTACCCGCCGGCCAAGCGGTAGTTATTCAGCAATTGTCCATTGGATAGGAAGTATTAACGCAATAAAATGGCAAATTTAATAAGTTAATACCCTATCCAATGGACACACAAGACCCTCCCACCGACCCCGCTATCAGCTTACTAGGGGTCTAATAGGTTTAGACAATGAAAAAGATGCTATGACGTCAGGTTGTCTAGACAGGAAGGAAGTACGAGGCGCCATCTGGGGAGTGCACAGTACTACGGACCGGCCAGCCAGTGGAAACACAGGACGTCTTTTTCTGGCTTTTGGCAGGCCGGTCTGCGCCGACCGGATTAGCAATTGTCCATTGGATAGGGTATTAACTTATAAAAATTTAATTTACTTATTAAATTTGCAATTTTTTTCTACAGAATTCTTTTTAATATATAATACCAATTGTACTTATCACCACTATGTTTTAAGTAAAGTAATGGTACACTTCTGCTGTTTTCACTACTTGTTTTTGCAAAGTGACACTATTTATTGCACATTTCTATTGTTTTATTTTGAAAACTATTTGCGTCTTGAAGAAAATAAAAGCATTTGCATTTGAAAAATTGAAAAGTATTTGCATTTAAATACTTCTGAAAGTATTTGACCCCAAGTCTGGTCACTATGCCCCTGCTCTTTGGAACTCTTTCCCCTTCCAAATAAGAAATAGCCCCTCTGTCACATCCTTCAGGAAACACCTCAACACCCACATGTTCAACTCCAGTTTCCTAACGTAGTCTCCTCCCCTTTTTGTTCATACCTATAACTTAGGACCACTGACCTTGACCGCCCCTCGATTGTCCTTTGATAAATGTATTTTGTTAACTAGCTCACTGAGTTCCCCTTTGTGGGGAAGATATTTTTGCACCTGCAAAGCAGTAGATTAGATTAGATCTTACATCTTTTATCCAGAATGTTACATTTTCTTTGGGCAAGGCAATGTAACGATTCTCTCCCACAGAAAGGAAGTGGATGATCTTGCTACACTTCAGCAATGCTCATTTCACATCCTTATAAGTCAAATGTCAAGTTGTTACAGTCTATAGGGCAAGCAGGAAAGCAATTACCGGTTACTTTAAAGTTGTAACAGGAAAGGAGTTTCACTTTACACATTTGTTTAACAATTAAAGTAATAATTACAGTCAAGATACCCTGTTGGTTAAGAATAGAATTATAGTAAACAAAATGAAACCAATCCATCCTGGCAACAGTCCTATCCACCTAACAACCAGTTTGTCCACTCTGTCCAGCAATATGTCCAGTGATCCGTCTGGCGTTCACCAGCACAAAATCTCTGTATCCAAATGTTCTGTATGTCTGCAGAACTCTGCTGGTTGCTCCCAAATGTGAACAATGTTCTTTGATAAGCAAAAATCCACTGCTAGGATATCCAGTCACTAAATCCAGTTCACTTCTATTAGAGTTCACCACAAAATGCATACAACAAGCAGTTTGTATCCACTTGACACACGGGCAAATAAATTCAGTCGGATATCAGAGTTCAGAGACCTCTGTTCATATAGCACACTATTTCAACACTAACTGTGGTCAGGCCTTCTACTCTTTATTATAGCTGGGGACTCTATAAACACATCAGTACATTTCCAGGAAAAACAAATACACAGAAGGTTTGAGAAGCTCAGCGATATGTTCCCTAGATCTAAAAATAGATCACTCCAGCAGAGTACAAGAAAGAAACTCTTAACTCATACACAACAATGATCTGGCATAGTACCCTTATATGTAACCAAAGTTCACCATAGTCATGAAAGAAGTGAAACTCATGCCACAGTCAAGGGGCATAAAATCCACCAGTACCTAGAAAACTGAATAATCTCTTAACAAGGGCTTTGTTCCAAGACACAAAACCCTGCTAGCTGTCTGTCAGAAGTTGGGAATCTCCAAAAAGTCAGCGTTGAACCCCAAACAAGTCTTTGACTTTGTGGGTTATCAGGACAACCTATTAAAGATCTACAACAGAAAGGTGACAGGCCATGCGTCTGAAAATAAATTACCTGTTGTCATGTCCAGTTTGTTCAGTATGACAACTCATGTTTCTGATAGGTCTGCTGACTGCTACAGAAAAGCAAGTGCCCAAGGGTTGTCTTTACATGTGACCAATCCATTGGCACCTGAAAAGCAACTGTCATCTGCCTCAGTCCCTGGAGAAGAATATTCCTGTCTTCAGTTCTCCATACTCACACTGGTGGCTAGAGAAAAAAAACATGCTTCCTCATCAACATGTTCACCCCCTTAAACCTGCTGTACATATTTTGACAGACACATCAAATGAAGACTGGATAGCTGACATAGGAGATTGCACTGCAAAAAGTGTTTTGTCAGTTCCAGAAAGCAAACTATAGATAAACATCTTGGAACTGAAGGCAGTTCTGGCCCTAAAAGTTTGAGCACTTGTGTTTTGGCCGAGTCTGATTGCCACAGACAACACCATAGTTGTATCTTGCATAAACAAGGAGGGCAGTATGAGGTCAGGGTCAGTGTGCCCTCCAGGCCCTTGTTGAGGCTCCTCTCTTGCTGCAATCTCAGACAAATCATTTAAAAGCCTGGCATATTATGTGTCAACTGAATGTAATTGAAAATGAGCTGTCACAACACGTGCTGATTTTTCCGGCACTTCTCCAGGAGCCGTTCGACCAGATCTGCAGCTGGTGGCACCATCCCAAAATAGACTTTTTTATCAACAGGGACAACAAGCTGGCACAGTTTATATCTTAGCCCGTCTTAGGAGGGTCTGAGCCTGTATGCCTTCCCCCAGTGTCCCTTCTGGGCAAAGTGGTCAGCAAAATCACAAGCCACTATTGTAAGGTAATCTTGATAGCCCTGAGCTGGCCGAAAATACCTTTGTTCTGGAACCTAGTGATGTTTTCGTCCCATATACCTCTGTGACTTCCCCTTCAGAGAACCTGTTAACCCAACTGTTCCAAGGGAGTTTGCACAAGGACCTCATACCTGAACATATATGATTGGCTACTAGAAATGCAACTATGAAACAGCAGGGCATCTCATAACAAGTGGCAGCAGGAATTGAGGCTCCTGAAAGAAGCTCAAACAGAGTTTTCTATGAAGCAAAGTGGTCCATTTGTGTAAGATGGTGTGAGTCAGATCCGCTGGACTTAAAATAACCATTTTAAAACAAATTACACTTCAAATTCACTATTATGTGGACAAAACAAATGTCCTGGGGGAGAACAAGGGACTTGTTTTTGTCTCATTTGATAAAGAATTTTGATAAGGATATCTCTCCTGCGACTATTTTTGCTTGGGTCGAGTTCTTCAGTGTTAACACCTCTCTGATCAGAATCATTGACCTTGCATCAGGTCAAAGCCCATGATGTTTGAGTATTTTGCTTCTTCTAAAACCTTCCAGTGGGGGTTTCCTTAGAGCTGATTCCCTCAGCCTGCTATTGGAAGTTCCAGAACACCTTCACACAGTTTTACTTGAAGAATGTGGTACATGGTCTGGCCTGACTGAGCTTTCTCTCCTGGGTCTTGTGGTTGCTGTCCAGCATATTTGCCAGAAGACCTCAGATGTGTCTAGTGGTTTTTTTACTAAGGTAGGTTTAGTCTTACTATAGTTTGATATAACTTTAAGGCTTAGCAATAAGATCCTTAATCTTCCTTTTGTACCCTTTACCTTAGAATCAGTGGTGTCAGGATTTAGGCCCCGGTTAACGTCATTATTAACCACCACAGGCTTTCTCAAAAATCCTTGGTGCTTGACTATTCCTCACTTCCCTATCTTTCGTTGAGGAAAAGGTGGAGGCACTCCAGTCTGGCACCATTTATGCAGTTAGGCTTATTGCCCTTATATTGGGAGTGTTTAAGTCTTAGGAGTTAATTTTCTATCAGTCCTCAGTAAACTGCCCTCCATACACAGGTAAATTATTCTGGCAAGTGTCAAGATATATTGATGCAGTAAAATAGAAAATTGAAATTTTGTATTAACTTTTAAATTAATTAAGTTCATGGGGATTCCCACCCAACCATACCATACTTCGACTTACTCTGGGTCTCCTTTTGGTATTGGAAAGAGGAAGTCACATGATTGGTTGTTACCTGGTGAATATTAAATGTGGTTGCCAGATCGCGAATGGTTAAGACACTACCAGTCCAGCTAGAGTATAGCTTAGGATGTCTTTTTCTGACGTTTGTTGGGACTGGCTGGACTAAGGCATATGTCTGTTAGCTAAGACATCAGCTTATAAAAATTCAATTTACAAATTTATTTTCTAGGTATTTTCCAAAGTTATTGTGACAGATTTCTGTGTTAAATACAACTGATCTGGGAAAATCATAAACCATTTTCAGTTCAAAGTATTATATTCCATAGTTTTAAGAACTATCCCAGTATTTTTACTTTGAATTTTGAATAGATGATTTTTGAACATGTTTGAAGTATTTTTGTTTCTTGTACCTAAAACAGAGCAATGGGTTATGGGTTTGATCTAACTTGATACAAGTAGGAAGAGAGTCTTTAACTTAGCACTATTTTATATTCCTATGGTAAGTCCCCATGTAAATACTGTAGCTATTTTGCTCTGGTCATAAATATTTCTGGGGTGTTGTGCGGGTTGTGCCTCCCAACTCCCCCCACCTCTCCCCCTTCTTCCCCTTGAAAATTTCTCTAAGACCATGACATAGGTGTGTTCTCATGTCTATTGTTGTACAGTTCTTTCTTTTAGTGTTTTTAGAAGGACAAATGATATCAATAACTAGAAGGACAAATGATATCAGTTATTGATAAGTAATGTACCAGTTAAAATGTATATTATGTATATTATATACGAGTATATTTATGGCAATAATATTGTTTGAAATTGCCAATAACTACGAAAATCATGGAATTTCAAAATGAGAATCTTGTGGCTACCCTGAATTACTCAATAATTTGAGTGAATTTTCTTTCCTAGCGACTCAAGATCCATCATATTATTTGCAATATTTACATCCGGGGCGCATGCGCAGATGACGTTTTCAGTATTTCCTCTCTCTCCACAGGTAATATGTATTGGAAACGGTTAACCAATTAGTCAACGGTTAATGCAAGTGACTACCCGGCTAGAAAATATTGCTAATTGTTTCAGCCTTATTCACTTCTACCCTGAAACTCAAAACACAAAATCAGCTGACACAGAGCCCATTCACAGTCACTGATTGCTTATTTCTAATTCTAAAATTTTTTATAAGAAATACTTAAACTCCAAGAAAATTCTTAGTTTAAGAGTAAATATGTCAGTGAATATTGGCACAGAATAGTGAAACAGTATCATACAGAGCTGATACAATGTCCAGGGAACCAGTCTGTTTTTAACCCCAGCCCATAAAGGCTGGGGTTATAGTCATCCCCTGCACCATCCGGACGGTGGTGGCAGCAGGCATAAAGTTTGTGGGTGTTCCACAGCCTAAATCCATGCACGGATTTTCACCAAATTTTCAGGGTATGTTAACTGAAACAGGATCTAGAGCTGGTTAGGTTTTTGGGGGTACCAGCAACACCTGTTGCCATGGAAACACTTTTCAGTCTTAAACTTCTTAATTGAAAACAGGGCACTATTAAACCAATGTGACTACAGTTGCTTTTTTATCTCCCGCCAGCCAAGGCCGGGGTTGGGAGATTATGAAACACCTTCCATGTGTGTGTGTGTGTGTGTGAGTTTGTCACATTTTTTAATCAACCTTTATATCTCATTCATTTCTGAAGATATCTTCACCAAATTTGCAGAGAATATTTATGGCTGTAAACTAATATCTGTAAAAAAATATGTACTCATTGTAAAAAATACAACATGGCCGTCATAGCTGATTGTTCGACAAAATGTTGATATGTTCCAAAATTTTAAATATTGCAGCTGGCTGTGTCACTTTTGTACAAGATTGAAGTACCTAGGAAGGCTACTTTGTAATTTTGTCCTTGTTTTGAAAACAAAATGGTCACCATATCACATCTTTAATGTCAAATGGGGAGGCATATCAAAAAGCCCTAATAATATCCCTTATCATTGGTCCTAGGGGTTTGGAATAAGAAAGCAACTTATTGGAAATCGTGGTCTGCAGATCTTTTGCAAGTGTCAAATTTGATTTTTGACCCCTGCTTCAAGATCATGTAGGGTCATTATGCTAAAAGGGCATTATATCTCCCTTGTAACTGGTTCTAGGATTTCAAAATTTAAAAGTAACTTGTTAGAAATCATGGCCTGTGAATCTTACATCGGACAACATTTTGTGGATTTTGTATACTTCTTATAACTGAAGTTGTTCCTAAGATTTTGCAAATCTCAATGTTGTTGCTCATTTAGTTGTACCTACGGGCTGGGGTTCTTCCCTGCTGAGGTTGGCTGTCTTTATATTTATCTGGGCTTTGCTTGTATTTTGTATCCACAGAGACAATACAATGAGATGGTGCTCCTGGACCCCAACAGAGAGGAGGAATATTCAAAACAGGTAATGTAGTCTGTACTACTTCAGTTCCAATGTCATAAGTTTGCCTAGAAATAAGGATTATCTGGCCTAAAACATTTTAGGTAAAAAGTTCTTGTTATTAACTTGTATTTCAGTGATTTGAATTTGATGCTTTTGATGTACTGTTAGCTCCATCTATTTGTTATTTCAGTTTGAATTAATATTGGTTCTAACTTTTTATATTGCTTTCATATTTTTAAAGGAATTAGTGAGAAATTTTCTGCATAGAGTTTTATCATTTATAACCAATAAACGTAAGATTCTTATTTACCTGGAGCTATAATCTGTTGCTTGATAACTGCGTTGCAGTGAAAATTATCAGGGAGTGAATTTTAACATTTTTAGTAGAAGCTAAATTTGCTTGGTCACCATTATTTTAGAAGCAGTTTCTAGGAACAGCAAGCAGAATTTGTGGCAGTGGGTGACCCATCCTCCTTCTCAGTTCTTGCTGCGGGAGGAGGCTTAAATTCAAACGAGTATAAGAACCAAGCAGTAATGAGCATGGTTATGGTAGATGTGACATCCAGTCAGTCCAGGTAGAGTACCCTGGACATTTGAGAGGCCACCGCCCAAAATAACACTGAATTCCATTGGGTAAGATGCTTGACAATCCACTTAGTATAGCAGTGACATGTTGGTGTGTTTCAGGAATCAGCGGGAACTAATCAGGCCTGTGTAACTGTAGGATTTTTACCGTCCTTACACCAAGTGTCAGCGTTACATCAACAGGGGATACTGAGCAGTGAAAAGTCTATACAGGTAATAACTCTAGCTGCCATGAGAAGTAATTTTTTTGTACTTGAGTATTCTACTATTACTCCTTTTTTGAATGAGTACTCTTCTTAAACCCCTGTTCCACTGTTGCAACACTGCTGATTTTTACATCAGTGCTAGTGATGCTGATTAAAAAATGTAGGAATGGAAAATCTGTAACTTCAGTGTCCCTCTAGTTGTATCCACCGGAAGCATCCGGTGGATACTTTGGTTTAGCGTCCGCTACGCCGCCGCCGCCGCCGCCGCGCGTAGAGAGATTTTCGGCGTTAACGCTCTAAGAGGAAAACAACAGCAGCTAGGTTCACCAAATTTGCAGGATATCTTCATTGGGGGGTAAGCTTCTCTGAGAAGGAAAGTAGCCTCATTCTGAAAAACAAGATGGCCGCCACGGGCATTTCTTTAAAAATAATGTACATTTTTCTACTGGCTCTTCCTCATAGGTAGAAGGTTGAATCTCTTCATAGGTGATATGTATGACACATATACATGTCCTCTACAACCTTGCACACATTTGACCTTGAAGCTCCTAATTCAAGGTCATCCACGGAGTGCCAAAGTAACCCACATAGCGGACTTTAAAAGTGCCTATATCTCCCTTATTATTGGTCCTAGAGGTTTGCAATGTGAAGCCAACCTATAGGAAATCATGTGCTGGGAATCTTCTGATGTGGTCAGATTTGACCTTGGACCCCTCCTTCAAGGTCAAACGAGGATAGCCAAACTTATAAGTGCTTATAACTCGCTTATTATCAATCCTAGAGGTTTGGGATGGTAAACCAACATATAGGAAATCATGGGCTGGGAATCTTCTGGAGTGGTCGGATTTGACCTTGGGCCCCTCGTTCAAGGTCAAACGATGACAGCCAAACTTAAAAGTGCTTATAACTCGCTTATTATTGGTCCTAGAGGTTTTGGATGGTAAACCAACATATAGGAAATCATGGGCTGGGAATCTTCTGGTGTGGTCGGATTTGACCTTGGGCCCCTCCTTCAAGGTCAAACGAGGATAGCCAAAGGTAAAAGTGCTTATAACTCGCTTATTATTGGTCCTAGAGGTTTGGGATGGTAAACCAATATATAGAAAATCATGGGCTGGAAATCTTGTGGTGAGGTCGGATTTGACCTTGGGCCCCTCATTCAAGGTCAAATGAGGGCAGCCAAACTTAAAAGTGCTTATAACTCGCTTATTATTGGTCCTAGAGGTTTGTCATGGTAAACCAGCATATAGAAAATCATGTGCTGGGAATCTTCTGGTGTGGTCGGATTTGACCTTGGGCCCCTCCTTCAAGGTCAAATGAGGATAGCCAAACTTAAAAGTACTTTTAACTCGCTTATTATTGGTCCTAGAGGTTTGGGATGGTAAACCAACATATAGGAAATCATGGGCTGGGAATCTTCTGGTGTGGTCAGATTTGACCTTGGACCCCTCATTCAAGGTCAAACGAGGACAGCCAAACTTAAAAGTGCTTATAACTCGCTTATTATTGGTCCTAGAGGTCTGGGATGGTAAACCAGCATATAGAAAATCATGGGCTGGGAATCTTCTGGTGTGGTCAGATTTGACCTTGGGCCCCTCCTTCAAGGTCAAACGAGAATAGCCAAAGGTAAAAGTGCCTATAACTTGCTTATTATTGGTCGTAGAGGTTTGGGATGGTAAAACAACCTATAGAAAATCATGGGCTGGGAATCTTCTGATGTGGTCGGATTTGACCATGGGCGACTCCTTCAAGGTCAAATGAGGATAGCCAAAGGTAAAAGTGCCTATAACTCGCATATTATTGGTCATAGAGGTTTGGAATGGTAAACCAACATATAGGAAATCATGGGCTGGGAATCTTCTGGTGTGGTCGGATTTGACCTTGGGCCCCTCCTTCAAGGTCAAATGAGGACAGCCAAACTTAAAAGTCCTTATAACTCACTTATTATTGGTTCTACATGTTTGGGATGGTAAACCAACATATAGGAAATCATGCACTGGGAATCTTCTGGTGTGGTCGGATTTGACCTTGGGCCCCTCCTTCAAGGTCAAATGAGGACAGCCAAACCTAAAAGTGCTTATAACTCGCTTATTATTGTTCCTAGAGGTTTGGGATGGTAAACCAACCTATAGGAAATCATGGGCTGGGAATCTTCTGGCATGGTTGGATTTGACCTTGGGACCCTCCTTCAAGGTCAAACCGGGATAGCCAAAGGTAAAAGTGCCTGTAACTCGCTTATTATTGGTCCTAGAGGTTTGGGATGGTAAACCAACATATAGGAAATCATCTGCTGGGAATCTTCTGGTGTGGTCGGATTTGACCTTGGGCCCCTCATTCAAGGTCAAATGAGGGCAGCCAAACTTAAAAGTGCTTATAACTCGCTTATTATTGGTCCTAGAGGTTTGTCATGGTAAACCAGCATATAGAAAATCATGTGCTGGGAATCTTCTGGTGTGGTCGGATTTGACCTTGGGCCCCTCCTTCAAGGTCAAATGAGGATAGCCAAACTTAAAAGTGCTTATAACTCGCTTATTATTGGTCCTAGAGGTTTTGGTGCATTGTCTTTACGGTGGATACAATTTGCATCGGTTCTCCGATGCGCTAGGTCTAGTTAACTGTATTGTTTTTATGTCAGCTGACTGAATCCACATGAACAAGTTCTCCTCCAAAAGTACAAGGCTCAAAGACTTGCTGTTACTTTTAAAAATACCCTGTCTATCAAAATCCATACAGATATGTTCTGTTCATCTGTTCTCCCAGAGCCATTACAAGTGAGGTACCCTGACCCAAAGTGTGAAAATTTCAAACTTTATCACAGTTTTCTCAATCATAATTGCAGAGATTTCTCTCTTATCTTGCATATATGTACTAGGCCGCAATTAGATTCCCTTGTGTGAGTATCAGGCCTGGATCTTTCTTTATAATTTTTTTAAGAATTTTTAAAATGATTTTTTATTGCGTTAATACATCCTATCCAATGGACAATTGCTAATCAGGTCGGTGCAGACCAGCCTGCCAAATGCCGGAAAAAGACGTCCTGTGTCTCCACCTGCCAGCCGGTCCCAGTACTGTGCACTCGCAAGGTGGCGCATCGTACTTCCTTCCTAGACAGAGTGACGTCATAGCATCTTTTTAGTTTGGCACGTGTACTGTGCAGACATGTTTTTCAACATCTCCAGAGTTTTTAAGGAAAAAGTGTGCATTATGGCAGATTTTCTACGTTATTTGCAAATAATTTAGTGTAGAAGTGTTATCTACATATCAAGCACAGATATACATTAAGAAATCTGCTGGAAACGCTCCCTAGCTGACTCAATTTAGTGTTGATGATAGAGCAGTAAGCAACGAGAAATATGTATGCGGCCATGTTGTAAGTTTCCTCCCGTTCAATCTTTGTGTTGATAGGGGCAGAACTACAATTTAAAGGTAATATTATCCGTGTTAAAATAAAATGTACCTTCTGTAACGTCCAGTTACAATTCATCAATGAAATGTCAGTCTTTTCTAGTATTGTCAACCTTAAATAGGAGGAATTCCCGATAAAAGAGCATGAAGTGCATTCTTTGAACTTAAGTCTACTGTATCACAGAAGAAATTCACCTACAGAGTTTCCTGGAACTGAATCCTCTGCTGCAAAGCATCAGTCGACCAGTAAAACTTAGATCAACCAGATCTTCTGAACTTTTTTATTTTTTAACCAATATCTTCAAAGCACACTGGTATCGACTTCTTTGCTGCAAAGCATCAGTCCACCAGCCAGCTTAAGTCAGATTGACACCGACCAGGATATTCACCTTCAGAGCGCACTGGTACAGACTTCTCTGCTGTAAAGCATCAGTCGACCAGCCAGCTCGAAAGAATGCGGCCACTGAAGTCATCTCAAGATAAAGAACTGCGTTCTTTACTACTCACGTCTACTGTGATACCAGTACTAGTTTCCTGGACCGACTTCTCTGCTGTAAAACATCAGTCGTCCAGTAAAACTCAGACCGACCTGGATTTCCTGCTTCAGAGTGCACTGATACCGGCTTCTCTGCTGTAAAGCATCAGTCTACCAGCCAGCTCCAGCCTACCACACAACCAACCATGTTGTCAGTATTGGGACTCTTTGTGGACGGTCAGAACACTGTAAAGTTGCCGGTTGATTATCACAAAACAACGCGACCACTGACGTCATCTCCAGTCAGCCAATCACGTGAACTTCCGACCAGCAATTGCTTCTATTTTTAGCTCACAAGGGCTACGCTGGCTTCTGTCAAATCTTCTGAATAAAGACGTGCACTTCAACAATGCGTTCTTTAGAATTCATGTCTACTGTGATACCAGTCCCTCCCTCATGGACCCGGCCTTTGTTGTCAGTAGTGGGGTTGTGGATGAGCAGAATACTGCGCATTTGCCTGTTTAAGTATCACAAAAGCACGCAACAACTGACAAGCTGGTCACGTGACACACCGACCAGCAATTTCTGTGGTGCCGTTTGTAAAAATAACTCTCAAGGGCTTCCCCACCAACTGTCAAATCTACACAATTAGACGTGCCCTTCTTTTAAGGAATACAAGAAACCTGCTATAAGCTGGATTCAACACAAGATAGTTGTATAATTGTTTCAACAACTGGTTAAAGAGTTTACCAACCAGACACCGGCTGCACAACCCTTACTGTACAGTGCTTCAACTAACCGGTTACAGAGTTTCCCTAGCTAGTCCTTTCAACTCTGTTGATTTTTGGGCAGGTAGACAGCAAGTATCTAAAAATATGGCTTCAGCTGACCGGTTACAGAGTCTTCAAATCATCAGACCAGTTTAACAGCTAATAATATACAGCCTTGTTTTCACCAAAACCAGTTATAGAGTGATTACTGCAACAACTGGTTACAGAGCCTACCAACCAGGTACCGGCTAAACAGCCTTGCTTCACCAAAAACGGTTACAGAGTCTACCCACCTAGTCCATTCAACTCTGTGTTGATTTTGGGGCAGGTAGATGTGGAAGCATTTACAAGAATTACTTCAACCAACTGGTTACAGAGTGTACCGACCAGGTGCCGGGCTACACAGTCCTTATTTTGACTGCTAGCTAATTATAGACCAGTAGCTGTCTAAATTCATTGGTGACTCCAGCCTACCAGTTTTGCCGGTTACAGAGAATTTCTGGTTACAGTGAATTGCCGGTTACAGAGACCTGGTACCGGGCAGAGTTGCCCAAGGTAATTTTGGTTACAGAGAATTCTTAGACCAGTCAGTGGTCTTGATATGGCAATGTCCCAAGCTACTACCAGGCAACCTTCCCTTATCACACCTCTCACCAGCCTGTTATTGGTGCTGGACTTGACTGGAAAGATAATAGATTTCAACCTTACAATCAATCGGATAGACACAGGCAAAACCAATAGTTCATTTCAGCAGCAAGAGAAAAGGTGGTCTACAGTCAAACAAGTTTTCATCACGTCTGGCCAGGGGTCAGCCATCTTTCAATTTCAAATAACAATTACTGTGTAAATACTGCACCTTGCAGGTGGCTGGCCTGGGGCAAATAGTCTGTAAAATGTGAAAAGTTGTATCAGCCCCTCCGGACCAGACCAGACCACAACAAGAACAGAGAGACTGTTAACTTGGATCATTGTCACCAGACCAGTGTCCGGAGGGAGAGAACTTTTTGTCAGGCTACCAAATGTGACACACAATCTGCCTGTAGGATCCAGACTAAATCCGTTTTGGGAACCTTGGAAGCCTTGGGGGCTGTACCCTAGGTAGTACAAATGTTGAATGAGGGATACACTCTACCTTTCTAGTCAAGACCAACTTGACAAGGTCACCAAAAATCATCAACTGCTATATACATTCTCACAGGAACCTATATTGGTTAGAGGCATTACATCAGCTTATGGACAAAGATGCAGTCGAGCCAGTTCAAAATCTCTGGGCTTCTTCAACCGCCCTTTCTTAGTCCAAAACCACACAGCCGTTGGAGACCTACTCTAGATCTGAGCAAACCAAACCTTTCGGAGTCCATCAGGACCTTCCCTCCAACAAGGGGTGTGGGTTACCCCAATAGATTTCAAGGACACCTACTTCCATATACCTATACAGGAACAATCCAGGAAATACCTGAGATTTCACATCCAAGGTCGGCCATACCAGTTCAAGGCCCTGCCATTCGGTTTGTCCACAGCACCCATGGAGTTCACTGTGATACCAAAGGAGGTGAAACTGATGGCCATACACAAGGATTTAAGAATCCACCAGTACCTAGACGACTGGTTGGTGAGAGCCAGATCCAACCAGGCCTGTCTCCAACATACACAGGAACTAGTAAAAATGTGTCAGCAACTGGGTTGGCTGGTGAACTTAGATAAATCAGAGCTGGAGCCCAAACAAGACTTCGATTTTGTAGGCTACCAGTTCGACCTCAGGTCTGGCCAGGTCCGACTGACTCCGGACCGGTGGCAGAACCTTCAATAGAAAATGCTGAATCTGCTATCCCTACCGGCTTCCCCGGTCTGGGAATTCATGTCCTTGATAGGTTTACTAACAGCTACAGAAAAGCAAGTTCATCTAGGCCGACTTCATATGAAACCCATTCAGTGGCATCTCAAAAAACAACTGGAGGGTACCCATTTACAATGGTGGCTGAAGGAAGGCAATATACTTACAGGCCAACCATTACACCCAATATAATATCCTCTATTATATTTAAAGATTTACAGACGCATCAATAGAAGGGTGGGGCGCTGACTTAGGTGAGCACACTGCAAGAGGAACCTGGTCCCTTCCGGGAAGCAAGCTGCATATAAACTATCTGGAACTAAAAGCAGTCTTTCTGGCTTTAAAAGAGTTCCAAGACCTTTGCTCGTACGATAGTACTTGTAGCAACCGACAACACCACAGTAGTGTCATACATAAACAAGGAAGTAGGCATGAGGTCAGGCCCACTTTGTGCCCTACTCTGGAGAATCTTGACCTGGTGTACCAGGAAACAAGTGACTCTAAAGTCCAACACATTCCAGGCCGGCTGAATGTGGAAGCAGACAAGCTATCCAGCGTAGGCCAGACCATCCAAACAGAGTGGTTTCTCCTTCCAGAGGTCTTCCACTCAATATGCAGCAGGTGGCACCACCCCAAAATAGACTTATTTGCCATGAGGTTCAACAACAAGTTGCCTCTGTTTGTGTCACCGGTACCGGATCCCCTGGCCACAGCAGTGGATGCGCTCAGTCTGCAATGGTAGGATCTGGAAGCATACACCTTCCCACCATCAGCCATATTGGACAAAGTGGTGAAGTTGCAGGACTCCCCATGCAAGAGAATCATTCTGATTGCTCCGGGGTTGCCCAACATGCATTGGTTTTGGGATCTAATGGACATGTCCAGCCAAATCCCACTGAGCCTGCCCAATCTGCCCAACCTGTTAACACAGCCATTCAATCAGATCCCTCAGAAATCTGACAAATCTTAATCTCCATGCATAGCTCCTAGAGCCTCAGCAATCGAGGAGCAGGGCTTGTCTGAGGCAGTGGTGGCAAGAATTGAGGATCCTCAAAGGGGATCAATCAGATCAGTCTATGAGGCAAGTGGAAAAGTCAGTTGCTGACTTCCTTATGTACCTGTTTCAGGACAGGAATTTGCAGCCCAGCACCATTGATGGTTACAGGTCAGCCATTCCTTCAAGGCAGTTTTCCTCTTGGCCCTGGGGTCCGGCAAGCATAGAAGTGAGATACATACTTGGCTATACAAATATTAGACACCAATCCGACTGGTCAAAGGTGTCCTGGTACCCATCACCCATCTTTCTCTCCAAGAATTAGCGGGCCAAAGAGGGTCCAGACAGTGTGGCCCTAGGGTTTATAACAGCCCTGGCCCCAACTCTGGATAGATCCCTCAAGTCTGACAGGTCCCTCTGTCCGGTCAGAGCATTGCGCTACTATTTGGATAGGACCTCAGGCAGAATAAGGAGGTGGTTTTTGTATCCTTTAAGAAAGGTTTCGACAAAGACATCTCACCTGCCACTATCTCCTCTTGGATCAAGCAGACTGTGATCCTATGTTATGAGCTCTCTGACCAGGAGGCCCACACTTTACATCAGGTTAAAGTCCATGATGTCAGGGCCTTTGCTGCTTCTAAGGTCTTCCAGTCAGGAGTCTCCTTAGATCCAATCTTGTCAGCCTACCGCTGAAGTCACATAATACCTTCACACAGTTCTATCTGAAGGGTGTGGCTTGGGCTGATTCAGACCTTTACCAATCGGGCTTGGTAGTGGCTGCTCAGCAGTTCCACAAGTGGCTCTTAGTTTGAGGAGATTTGTATATATGTACACAGAAGAAAGAATCAATTATGATCCTATATTTTGACACTTTTTGAACTTTAAACCTCTATATCTTTACTTTTGCTCAACATATTTTAACGTCTAATAGCTCATTAGATAGGTATGTCTCTTAGCTATCATGTGCTAAATTTTTGTCTGAATCATTATGTTGAAAATATATGAAAATCATAATTTTATCATGAAAAGTAGTCCAACACCTGTGAATCAATTAATGCAGGTTCACATAGTGCAAAGTAGGCTCATTAATTGATTCACAGGTGTTGGACTACTTAGTTCATTCCTCCCCCATTGATAATGTTGGCTGTAGGATCACAATGTGCTTTAATGTCAACCATCACACCCACTAAATATGCTCTGCAAATCTTTACAATGCGTCAAAAGAAGGGTGAGTGCTCCTTTGGGAGACCCTGGTCCCTTCCAGAAAGCAAATTACACAAACCATCAGGAACTAAGGCGGTCTTTTTGGCCCTAAAGGAGTTCCAAGACCTCTGCTTGGACATAATGTTCTCATAGCTACAGACAACACCATAGTGGTTGCCTATATTAAGAAGGAGTAGGGGATGAAGTCGGGCCCTCTTTGTGCCCTACTAAGGAGAATCCTGACCTGGTGCTCCAGGAAACAGGTGACTCATTCCAGGCCAGCTGAGTGTCATAGCAACAAGCTATCCAGTCTAGGCCAGACCATCCAGACAGAATGGTCCCTCCTGCCAGAGGTCTTCCAAGCAATATGCACCCGGAGGCACCAGACCCAAGTGGACCTGTTTGCCACCAGGTTTAACAACAAACTCCCTCAGCTAGTTTCACCGGTGCTAGACCTCAGCATGGGCAGTGGATGCATTCAGTCTGCCATGGGAGGATCTGGATCCATATACCTTCCCACCAGTAGCCATCTTTGGCTAGAAGTTGCAGGACTACCTGTGTAAGAGAATCATTCTGATAGCTCTAGGGTGGCCCAGCATGTCTTGGTTTTGGGACCTAGTTTGCCATGTCCGCCAAATCCCTTTTCACAGGAATCTGCCAAACCAGAATTTCCATGCCCGAATCCTAGAACTTTAGCTACCAAAGAGCAGGGATTCTTTGGGACATTGTTACCAGAAGTTGAGGCTCCTCAAGGGCTCAACCAGATCAGTCTATGAGGCAAGTGGACCCCTTTTTACAAGTGGTGCCACAGTAAGCAGATGGACTTTCAGGGCCCCCCTATGAAGTCCATAGCAGACTTCCTCCTGTGTCTGTTCCAGAACAGGAAGCTTCAGCCAAGCACCATTGACGGCAACAGATCAGCCATTGCAGACAACTGGGAAATTCTCCCTTTAATGTCAGCAAGATGAGAATCTCACTCATCTCCTGGATAGTTCCACAGAGACGGATCCAAGGGTCGGTGGGACATCCCTGCCTCGAACCTGTCCCTGGTGCTTCACCAGCTGACAGAGTCTCCATTTGATCCCCTTAGAGAAATTTCTTAAACTTTTGACCTTCAAGACTGTCCTCTTAACCTTGGGTTCAGACAAACGCAGGAGTGAGATCCATGCTTGGCAGAGTAAGAACATTAGACACCAGTCAGACTGATCCAAGGTTCATTACCCCTAACCAAGTCTTCTATCCAAGAACCAGCTGGCCAGAGGGTCCAGACAGTGTGCCTCTGGTAGTTATTCCAGGCCTGGCCCCACTCTGGACAAGTCACTCAAAGGTGACAGGTCCCTATGCCCAGTCAGAGCCCTGTGCTACTATTTGGGTGGGACCTCAGACAGACCAAGAAGTTTGTCTTGGTCTTCTTCAAGAAAGGTTTTCGACAAGATATCTCCTCTGCCACTATCTGCTCATGGATTAAGCAGACTGTGATCCTATGATATGATCTCTCTAATCAGGGGCCCTCACCTCATATCAGGTTTAGGCCCATGATGTTAGGGTCTTTGCTGCATCTAAGGCCTCCCATTCGGGAATTTCTTTAGAACAGTGATTATCAGCCTGCCATTGTAAATCATGTAACACCTTCACACAGTTTTATCTGAAGAATGTGGCTTGAGCTGATTCAGAGGCCCTCCTTTTGAGCCTGGTAGTGACTGCTAGCAGATCCACCAGTAGGCCCTTATTAACTGAGGAAATTTGTACATATGTATAATACAGCTGTGTATATATCGTACATATTCAGAAAAAAAGCCTGTGATGTGCTTCCTTCGGGAGGTTTATTTGCTGGGACTGAACTCATACCTATCTTCCCCCTACCTCAGAGCAGTTCTGTAAAAAGGGGGGAGGGACAATGTTGGTGTACCCCGGTAACCGGGCGACTAGTAACTGACTGAGGGGCCTACAGGTTTCCTAACCCTAGTCCCTAGTTACTTACCCGCTGGCCAAGAGGTAGATTGGGTAGGATGCATTAACGCAGTAAAGTAAATTAAATTTTTATAAGGTAATACCCTACTCAATGCCCAATGGACAGGCAAGGCCCTCCCAGCCAGACCCACTATCAGCTTACTAGGGGTCTAAATAGGTTTAGACAACGAAAAAGGTGCTGTGACGTCAAGTTATCTAGACAGGAATGAAATAAGAAGCACCACCTGGCGGATGCACATTACTGGACCGGTCTTGCCGGTGGATGACACGGGACGTCTTTTTCTGGCGTTTGGTGAGACCAGTCAGTGCCGACCGGTAAAACAGTTGTCCATTGGGTAGGGTATTAAAAAAAAAAAAACTTATAAAAATTTAATTTACCTATTAAATTTGCAAGTTTCAATGGAAACTAGTTATTAACAACAGCAAACAGTACTTAAAATTTGACATAAATTTTGAAAATATTTTTATAACTGTGGTATGTTGAACTCAAAATCTGTGTATAATCATGCTGCATTATCATTGAAATTGTTAAATTATAACCCTGATATGGGGATTGCCACCCTCAACCTTCCATGGTAACCTTAAAGTCAAAAACAGGTACAAAAGGGTGAATAAAGTAACTGTAATTGAAAAAAAACTGTAGGAAAAGTGACAAAACATGTAACTTGTACTGCATTAAAAGATCACTCATAACATCAGGCCACTACACTGGAATGAACATCTGACTTTTGACACAGGATGACTTGTCTCCATTTCTACTGAAGAGTGAATAAGATTGGCCACCCTAACGATCAGTGGCTACAATCTAAAGATCAGTTGTAAAATCCTAGCAATCAGCCGTATGGCAGTTTTGACACAAAAAAATCAGCCAAAAGTACTTTTCATACATGCTTTTACTCCATTCTTGTGCGAGTACTCTTTTTAAACCCAATGTTTCAGTGTTGCGACCTTACTAAATTTGACATTAGGATACTGGTACAACTGATGCTGGCTTAAAAGGTTAAGAAAACTGACAAAATTGTAATATGTCCTGAGTTAAAACATCAAGGGCTTTGGTGGTCTAGTGGTTAGCAAGTTTGGCATCTAATCATAGGCTGTCAGCTCTGTGGGTTTGAGTCCCACAAGTGGCAATGCTGAGAAGCTGTCCCAATATGACCATGGCTGTTGAGCCAGACATAAAACCCCAACTTTAAGTGAGTTAAAAGGTCTCACATTTGGTGGAACAAATCAGCCTCACAACCTGCTCCACAACTATCACAATTCACAAAGATCACTCAAAGCAGCAAGCTCGGATAAATGTGGCAGAGTAATAAGCTGACTCATACAACCAGTTTTCTCTTGAGAAAGGATCACTTAACTCCATTTTCAGTGAAGACTGGAAAATATTGGCCATAGCACCCTAACATTCTAACAATCGATCGTAAGGCAGTAACAACATGAAGGACTCTAGACAGTGATGCTCACTCAAATAGTACTGGTCTGCCAGGAGTACTCTTTTAACAGCCCTGTAATAAATCAGATGTATGTGTAATAAAACATGAGTTTTATCATGCAGATCACATTTTCAGTTCCCTGTAATGATATCACAATATTGAGTTTGATAGGTATGTCATTACATGCTAACAGTGACTACCACCTCCTAGTGGTTATATTACAGTTTTTGTTTGTTGGTTTCAGGCAGTGCGTCAGCTCATCAGTTTGTGTCAGAAATTGTACCCTGTAGTACAGAAGTGTCTGTCTGACTCACTCAGTAGAACACAAGACTCCACACAGAACATCCCATAGTACAGAAGTGTCTGTCTCACTTGCTTAGTAGTGAACAAGACTCTGAACAGAACAACCCATAGCACAGACGTCACGGTGTCTGAAACAGTAGAACACAAGACTCCACACAGAACATCCAGTAGTACAGAAATGTGTGTCTCATTCACATTAATAAGAAGACAAATACTTCACAGAGAACAACCCCATAATACGGAACTACTGTTATGGGGAACTTTGGATACTGCAATAGTTGTGACAGTGGATGGTGATATCTTGTAAAATTTTAATGGAGATATCTTCCAATTCTGGTGTTCTGTTAAATTCATTCCCGTTAAAGAAGTATTTCAGTTCTCCCCTGAGTCATTTCTCTACTTCTCTGCACAAATAAAAATGCTTACACTAGTTGCAGTGAACATAATATTCAACATGTTTTAGTATTACTAAGTTATCAGTATCTGTAAAGCCAAGCAAGGTTCAAACTATTTAGTATTACATCAGCTGGCTAGCCTGTCATAACCTTTTCATCATATTTTCAGTGTAAGTAACTGCACGGTGATATTCACAGACACAGATCAGCGAAAAATTGATCAAATTTGATGGAAAAACAATTACTTTTGAATTTTGAATCAGCTTGGGTTGGCACTCACAAAACATTTGATCTGATTTTTGGAATAAATTTAGGATTAACTTTGATGGTTTAACTTTTGAATCAGAACAGATAAAAATGGGTGGCAGAATATGTGTCAGGGAAGAAGATGAATTAATGAATTTTTAGTGATACAGAGGCAGAGGATATTTCAGTACTTAGTGAAGCTTTTCATATTATGAAGAACTTGATTCAAAGTTGTGAAAGATAGAACAAAAACCAGACCAATATTTAAGCATTTGAAAGTTTTTTCTTAAATTTGATCTGACTGGGTTTAATATTAATCCATGGTATTCAGTATAGGCCCAGTAGTGAAGGGCTTCATGAATTTCAATATTAATGTTAATAAGTTAACTGGATTGTTGTTTCCAATTTCTAAAGGGGTTTGTATTTTGTAACAACTTTCTTATGAATCATCAGTATTCACACATTAGAAATGTATTCTGTCACAATTTATGTAATTTTTTAGCTTTAATAATAGTGTTTTGTTAAATTGATGTTGATTTGAACTACTCCATGTATATTTGCATTACTTTAACATAAATTTTTATTGCGTTAATACATCCTATCCAATGGACAATTGCTAATCCGGCCGGCGCGGACCAGCCTGCCAAACATCAGAAAAAGACATCCTGTGTAGCCACCGGCCAGGTGGTCCCAGTAGTGTGCATTCCCCAGATGGCGCCTTGTACTTACTTCCTGTCTAGACAAGCTGATGTCATAGCATCTTTTTCGTTTGGCGCATGTAGTGTGCGGAGGTGTTTTCAACATCTCCAGAAGTTTTGAAGGAAAAGTGTGGATAATGTCGTATTTTTTTTATTATTTTATTCTTATTTGTAAATATTTTAGTGTAGAAGTATTATCTACATATCCACAATAAGTATGTGCATTTAAGAAACAGCTTTTAAAAATTGCTTTCAGACCAGTTTACTGGCTATACAGCCTTGTTTTCACCAAAGGCAGTTACAGAGTGATTGCTCCAACAACTGGTTTACTTCGCCTAAGCTGGTTACAGAGCCCACCGACCTAGTCCATTCAACTTGGGTTGCTTCTAGGGTAGAGGGACAGGAAGTATCTAAAAATTCCCTTCAACAGGTGGCCCCAACTGTCTACAGAGACTACTGACCTTTTGCCAACTACACTGGTCACAAGAACTCCAGGTCCTCAAAGGTGCCAGAGAGACACCAGGCTACTGGCCGGTGGGTCTATTTTGAGGTTGGCCAGCAATGCTAGGAACCAGCTGCTGTCTGGCTTCATTGGTTACAGAGAAACAACAGTCTACCGGACTAGCAAAGGAGTAATAAGGGGTTACCCTTGCTCTCTGAAAATTTTGGTTACAGATAAACAGAAGCCCACCGGGCTAGCAGATAATTAACAATTAAGTAACCTTTCAGTCTGGCCCATTATCCTCTGAATACTTGGTTTATAGAGGAACACCAATCTACTGGCCCTAGTGCGACAGCTAAAGCTCATTAAGGCGACCAGAGGAAAGCAAGTTTTCCAGCCACTCTGCACCACCTAGGAGCCATCATTAATTGAATACACTGGATGCATGCAGAACTGCTCCCACTAGCCTGGCTACACCCCCACGGCAGTGTCCTGAAAAGAACAGAAGGTCTTGCCACACTCTGAAAGCTAAGGCTGGTCAGGATTGTGGTCTCATTAGAAGGGTCTTGGCCACCCTTATGAGGAACAACAAATTCTTCCAAGGACACTGACTGATCCAACTGACCAGCATATAAGCTATGGTCACTAGAAAGGTTATTTACACCTCATGACCGGCCAAGGGTCAGTTTCTCGTTTTAGAATGACAATTACTGTACAGCCCAGTTGTGTGGGATACAACTGACCGGGGAGCAAAGACAGTGTAGAATGGTTTTCAGACCTTTTAATTCTTAGACCAATTGATTTTCTGCCCAGGCCCACCAATGTCCCAGTGGCTGCTCCAGATCTACCTAGACAGGCCAGATTGCACCAGTTTGGGAGATATGAGAAGCCCTAGGGACCAGCCCAAGGTCAGAAGAATCCTCACGGAAGACCACACTCTTCCCTTCCAGATCCAACCAAATTATTCAGATCACTGACCTTCACAAGTGGCCATGTCCTTCCTCTCAGACAGCTGATGGAGGCATGACATGCATCACCAGGAATGCAGTGGCACTGGGCAGACCACAGATCTCATAGACTTCTTCAGTCAACTTTCCTTGGTACCAAACCCAACAACTGGTCTATCCGTAGCTCCCTTGGATGTTACAGTACTAACCAGGAAGTGAATCTGATGGTTTTACACAAGGGTATAAGGACCCACCAACCTGTCTCCTAAGGTTGGCTAGTGAACTTGGAGAAATCAGAACTGGGCCCCAAACAGGTCTTCGACTTCGTAGGTTACCAGTTCAACCTCAGATGTGGCTGGGTCTGGCTCACACCCGACCAGCGACAGACTTTTCAACAGAGAATACTGAACTACTCTCCTGACCGGCCAGTCCAGCACTTCATGTCCTTGATAGGTCTGTTAACAGCCATGGAAAAGCAAGTTCACATTGGCCTCCCCAGATGAGACCCAGTCAGTGGCATCTACAAAAAAAAAACAAAAAAAAAACAGCTGGACGGTACCAGAATCACTAGACAAGGTGATCCCTATCCCCTAGTCTCTGCATCCCCATCTAAATGGTGGCTGGAGAAAAACAATGTGCTTCAAGGTCATCCATTACTTTTCCAAAACATGCTCTGCAAATCCTTACAGACACATCAAAAGAAGGATGGGGCACTCACTAAAACGAGCATACAGCAAGGGGGCCTTCAGAAAAACAAGCTGCATATCAATTAGATACAACTGAAAGTGGTCTTCTTGGCCCAGAGAGAGTTCCAAGACCTCTACTCCGACAAGACAATTCTCGTAGCAACTGCCAACACCACTGTGGTGTCATACATAAACAAGGAAGGAGGCATGAGGTCTGGCTCACTGTGTGTCCTTCTGTGGAGAATCCTGACCTGGTATTCCAGGAAACGGGTGATTCAAAGCCCAATACATTCCAGGCCGGCTGAATGTGGTAGCAGACAAGCTATCCAGGCCAGGCCAGACCATCCAAAAGGGAGTGGCACCGGCCTTAAATAGATCTGTGTGCCACGGGGTTCAACAAGTTACCTCTGTTTTATGTCACCAGTGCCAGACCCCCCTGGCCAGGGCAGTGGATGCACTCGGCCTGCCATGGGAGAATCTGGATGTGTATGCCTCCCCACCAGCACCCATCTTGGCCAAGTGGTGGCAAAGCTGCAGGACTACCCATGCAAGAGAATCATTATGATTACTCCGGGGTGGCCCAACATGCCTTGGTTCTGGGACCTAGTGGCCATGCCCAACCAGATCCCAATCTGCCCAACCTGCTAATACAGCCCTTCAGTTAGGAATCCTCCTCACAGGAATCTTACAAACCTAAACCTACATGCGTGGTTCAGACATCAGACATCAATCAGACTGGTCTAAAGTATCCTTGTACCCTCACCCAGGTTTCTTTCAAAGAACCTGCTGGCCAAGAGGGCCCAGATAGTGTGGCCCCATTGGTTATACCAGCCCTGGCCCCCAACTCTGGATAAGTCACTCAAGTCTGATAAGTCCCTGCTTCCAGTCAGAGTACTGCGCTACTTTTTGGACAGGACCTCAAAGAGTTTGTTTTGGTCTCCTTTAAGAAAGGCCTTGACAAAGACATCTCATCTGCCATTATCATGGATCAAGCAGACTGTGATCCTATGTTATGAGCTCTCTGACCTGGAAGTCGCATAACACCTTCACACAGTTCTATCTAATGGATGTGGCTTGGGCTGATCCAGAGCTCTACCACCTGGCACCTGTAGTGGCTGCTCAGCAGATCCACCAGTAGCCCATGGTATTGAGAATACTTAGTACATTATGTTAATAGTTCTACATATATATATATAGAACTATATATATATATATATATATATATATATAAAACAAAGTGACATGCTTCCTTCGGGAGGTTTATTTCGGCTGCTGGGACTGAACTCATCCCTCTCTTCCCCTACCTCAGAGCAGGTCTGTTAAAATGGGGGGGGGGCAACGTTGGTATATTCCTGGATAACCGGATGCTGCTAACCGACCATGGCCTCATAGGGTTTCCTGACTTTAAGTCAGCCCAGGACTGTATAAATTTGTTATGAGTTCACTGGAGTCCCTAGTAACTTACCCGCCGACCAAGCGGTAGTTATTCAGCAATTGTCCATTGGATAGGATGTATTAACGCAATAAAATTGCAAATTTAATAAGGAAATTAAATTTACTACCCTATCCAATGGACACACAAGACCCTCCCAACCGACCCCACTATCAGGTTACTAGGGGTTCTAAGAGGTTTGGAAAAACGAAAAAGATGCTATGACGTCAGCTTGTCTAGACAGGAAGGAAGTACAAGGCGCCATCTGGGGAGTGCACAGTACTACGGACCGGCCAGCCGGTGGCAACACAGGACGTCTTTTTCTGACATTTGGCGGGCAGGTCTGCACCGTCCGGATAAGTAATTGTCCATTGGATAGGGTACTAACTTTTAAAAATGTAATTTACTTATTTCCAAGTTTCAACATTTTATCATTTTTCAAATTGCATAAAAAATTTAAAATTATATTGTATGGAGATTTCACTGAATGGATTTCTATCGGAGGGACATACCTGACACTATCTTTCTGGAGTTTAAACCATTTCATAAGATTTCCATTGATAGAAATCCTTTAGAATACTTAAGACACGGCTCTTTTTTTGTTGTACTCCAGTGTTTTAGGACTTCTGGCCTTGGTAACTACTAAGTTAAACATACATCAGTGTTATTATTGTAAGAATATAAGGGAGCTCGGTGGTGTAGCGGTTAGAGTTCTCGCCTCCAACCTCTGAGGCCGCCGGTTCGAATCTCGGGCCGGGCGCTTCATGTTGGAAAGTTGGTAGTTACTTGCCGATGCACGGTGGTTTACAGTGCAGTATGCACTGGTTTCCTCCACCTGTAAACTACCCGTCGCAATATGACACTGGCTGTTGAACGTGACGTAACACAACAAATAAATAAAATATTGTAAGAATAAAGGTCAAGGTTAGGGTATTGTATCCCTCTCAACAGCCATTGTCATCAGGTGGATTTGAACACATGACCACAGGCATAGAGTGTCATTACAGGAATAAACATCTGAAAATTAAAGCTATGTAAAAGCTACTTCTACTCAAATGAAAAACATGCAAGTTTGTATTGTTATATAAGTTTATTTTCAGCTAACAGTTTCAAGTTTTTAACATGAGAAGATAATACAATGGGTTTCTCTCCTTCAAGGATTTAAAGAACACTTTCATTACAAAACCTAAAGACATTCACTGGCAGTTCAGATATTGTGTCTAGATTATATGAAGGTTTATGACATCAAAAACTAACAAAAGTAAAACTATCCAGAGAAAATGGTTAAGCATATATTAATGAAGGGAAAATGCAGTCCCAGTGTACACAAATCTATTCTTAGTACTAAATATACTGTTCTAGTGCTAGCAGACATATTCTAAGAAGCATAAATACACTACCCTCTTTTCAAAAATGTATATTGGACAGGCATGATCCTTCAACTGTAATGATAAGGGACACAACATTTGAGAAACAGGTTAAAGTGAATTTTTACATATCTTCTGACCACTGAAGTGATTTAAGGACAGTACTTGTGTATTTTCACACACAAACTGGATTTGAACCTACAACTATAAGAGTGATTATTTGCTGAACATTAGTGGTGGTATCGTTACAAAAATCAAAACCGGTTACCAGGGTTTGAAAAGGTAACAAAATTGTATTTTGTATGCTTGTTACTGTGCAGTGAAAATTAATCGCAGGCATATGTGAGCCATAACTTGCAGATGGAAATGGCTTTTTGTGATATATAATTAAGTATGCATGATTTTTGCTCAAAATAAAGTTAAAATGTGACATGTTTTATAAAATATGTATATTTTTGGTTGTTGAAGTATCAGCTATTAGAAAGCCTAACATAATGACGTTTTCAATAACCGGTTCCCAAATATTCTTTACGGATTTGTTGTTTCTACCACAACGAAATGATATGTACCGGAAATACCATTAACAGCACTACTGAATATCCTGAAGTACTGAGCCTCTCAACATATTGATACATCACAAAGTAGACATTATACATGATTCCAATAAAACTCTGTTAAATGTTAGGGGATCAAATAACTTAATACAACCACTCTGTTACACTAACTTCTGTAAATGTTTTGCTACAATACAGTTCAAACCTCATTAAAGTGAGTAAGAAATGTGAAAGTTGCCACAGTATGTGTACCTCGCTAGTGAGGAATTCCCCCTGCCCCCACCCTTTCCTTTTCTTAATATGGAAAATTCTTTAAACTGATCTCCCATGATCCCAACTAAATCAGCTTTTTTAAAATTATTAGCCCCCTAGAGTAGCCAGTTTCACATTTCTCCCAGTATGGGCACATAACTTCATCCAGTTATCAAGTGTTTACATTGTGCTTCATGAGCTTGATTAAATAATTGTGAGATTAACACAAAAAGTAAGCATTTAGTGATCGAATGAATTGTTTACAAATCCAGGATTGTATTTAAGATAGATTATTAGTACCAGGATGGAAGAGTAAGATGTGAATGATTGACACATGAAATATACAGTTAAGCAAATTAAAATATTGAAGCTTAATTTTGATGTCATGATACACCAACAACAAAATGAAACATATAAAAACCATTTCTGACTAAACAAAAAAATGTAGAGTCCATTGAGCTGAAGGAGTGCACACGTACAAAAGCACACTTTACAATAAAAAAGTAGCCGGATACTCCATTCAATGGGTAAGGTCAACTCTTCACAAAACTTCAAAAGGAATAGTAGAATTACAAGCTAAATTCATTGTAGTTTAAAAGCTGTCACAACTATGGTTGTGTTAAAGACGACAAACTGGATAACTGGTTTCAATTGGATTCAATAAATGTAAACAAAATCCGGCTATATAAATGAAGACCCGGTTCCAAAAAACCACACATTTTACAACAAAAATATAAATCTTGCACAGAAACAATAATGTGCACTTGTGTTCTTTGTTGTGTCAAAAAATGGCAAATAAATAAATTATCCAAAACTCAAAATTCCAAGCAGTAATAAATGGCATTTTACTTGTTATATCTCATGTACACCTGTAGAAGCTTTTACACTAGAGTGTTTCAAACGAATCTGGTTTTTGTCAAATTTCCATTTTCAGAACCCGGTTTCCAAATTTACTTTCAATCATAACACAAGCTCAGGCCAATAAGTACTACTATAACAGAAACATATCTGACACTTTCACATGTACAGTACTCTACATGAAAAACAATAATAACTTATAACTGGATGGTTAACTTTTTAAAGATATAGTACTCAATTATTTACATACAAAATTTTATCACACAAAACACACACATGACATAGTTATACTTTTATTGCACATTTTAAACTTTCCATCGCCGAGATATTTGTATGTATTCTAAATATTTTAAATATTGCCAGTAGGCAAAAGGTTTTCCAGACAAATGGGTTGCCTGTATGTTGAGGAATCCAGTACTGCAAGTGAACTGGTTACGCTTAGTAATATTAAAATATTCTTTATTTCTATGAACAATATAAGCAAACACCTTATTTTTATTCAGGAGATCTTTCCACCTAATACTCTATTTTTACATAATACCCTGTACATTTTATTTTCAATATTTTGTTCACATAAACTGCCATATTTATTTTTCTGTTGGTCACTACTAAAAGAGAACATAAACTTTCACTGGCCTTTACATTTTTAGCTCCTTTTCCCAACTTGAAGCTACAAGGCCAGTCTTACCATTTAAATTGAAAATTTTAATTACTTAAATGTAGCTTTTATAAGCTACAAGCTTACCATGTGGAACTGAATGCTATCGGGAGGCCCCATGCATCCAGCCAACGTCCAAGAAGAAGAGATGTTTGGTACTGGCTGGTGCCAACAGGAAGGTGAACCCCGTAGTGAAATACCTCAAAATCCCCGTTCTCCGAGTTGTAATTTTGCCCGTACCTCCTGAGCTGTAATACAGCGGGGAGGCAGGGTTGGACTCTCTTCAGTTCCACATGGTAAGCTTGTAGCTTAAAAGAGCTACATTTAACTAAATAAAATTTTCAATTTTATTGCACTACAATAGCTTACCATGTGGAACTGAATGCTGAATCCAACTGCTAGGTGGAGGTATTTGTCAATTTTTCTTGGATTTTGAATTAATTAGATTAGAATCAATACCAAAAAAATGCCAGTCTGAGTCCTGCTTATAGTGCCCCGGTTCCAGGAACTAAACCTGTAAGAAGTCAAAAACCAGATTACTTGAATGAATGACAGTACTGATACTGTCTGGATGTCTGGATTTTGAAGGAGTAAGTGCAGCCGTGCTCACTTATATGATATATGGCCCCAAGGGCTTCACCACAAATGAAAACATGCCCTGGGCTTGAAAATCTCATTATCTTGCCGCCCTTATGATGAGATTATGGGATCACCTAAATAAGTACCTAATAGACCCTGGGATTTAGACTCCTGAAGACTTGGCTGCAGCGGATGTGCCTACCCCCCTTTCTTTCCGAGGATGACTAGTCTGAGGGGAAGGGTCTAGGACTTGTTGAGCCGCTACTACTGGACCCAGATACATACTGTTGTCGTTATTTCACCAAGTAAGGTCTTTCAGGTAAACATTTGTAATTGTGTTGTGAGCTTTCCAGTGACAAGCTTGCGTGATTTAGTTCACCAAAACCCCACCGTATAAAAGGCCTTAGAGGCCGAAAAGGACCTAATGTCATGTGCTTTAACTTGGACCAACTCCAAGGCTTTCCAGTGACAAGCTTGCATGATTTGGTCCACCATAACTCCACCGTATAAAAGGCCTTAGAGGCCGTAAAAAGACACAATGTCATGCACTTTAACTTGGACCAACTCCAAGGCTTGTTGATCTGCTTGTTTGTAACAAAGTAGGATAGTTTGTTTTAACCAAGAAGAGAGAGTAGCGGGTCTGAGGTATGTCCTTTCTTAACGGAGATAAAGAGAAGGGATCGAGACCCTCCCAGGTCTTTGGTTCGATCCAAGTAGTACCTCAGAACCCGTACCGGACACAGGGTCCTGTCTTCTTTGAATTGTCTATCCACAATGGTAGTCAAAGTAGGGATAGTCACCGGAGACGCACTTTGAGAACCTTCTCTTGCAAGTTGGTTCTCGGCTATGAAATCTGAAGAGGGGAACAAAGCTACGTTTTCCCATTGGCCTAGATTAGATACTCTCAGCCCAGGCATGAATTTCGCTGCAGCGCTTGCTGGAGGCCAAAGCTTGTAAGAAAGCAGTTTTGAGGGTAAGATGTTTGAGGTCTGTGTCTTTCATAGGCTCAAAGGGTGCTTTTGTGAGCTCATTAAGTACAACAGAAAGGTTCCACCCTGAAAGATTCCGTGAACTTTTGGGACGATCCCTGTGAAAGCTAGAAAGTAACCTGTTAAGGTCAGAGCTTTGAGAAATATGGAGCCCCCGCTGGACCCAAGGTGTCAACAATGGCCGTCCTGTAACCATCAATGGCCAAAAAAGTCTGAGACTTGTTTCACAGAGGGAGTGGAGAAATCCACCAAATTTTCTCTGCACCATATTTCTCTGCCCACTTTGACTTGTAGATGGTTCTTGTTGATGACCTTTGAGGGGCTGCAATTCTCTCTGCCACTTCCACAGAGAAGCCTTGTTCTTGGAGCTGTCCACTCCTAGATACCAGGCATGTAGGTTGAGATGTTGTGGATTGTTGGGAAACACTTAATTGTGGGACTGTTTGAGAAGTGTTGTTGACACTGGTAACTGGAGTGTTATCTCCAGTTGAGAGCTGCACTAGGTCCCAAAACCAGGGCATCCCTGGCCAGCCTGGGGCTATTAGAATGATGAGGCAACTGCTTCACCTGATTTTTTTTGGATCACCCTGTGAAGGAGATACCTGGGCAGTTAAGCATAAACAGTAAGATCTGACCAGTTTATGTTCAGAGCATCTATGCCCCAAGAATGTTGGTCTGGGACTGGAGATACACAATGTAACTTTGTTGTTCAGACGAGTGGCAAATAGGTCTACATGAGGAGTGAACCACGTTTGACAGATCTGTTTGAACACCTGCAGAAGCAGTGACCATTCTGTTGATTGGACTTGGTTTGACCTGGATAGTAAGTCGGCCATCACATCCAGGCACCCTGGAATGTGCCTGGCTCTTAGAGTTATCTGGTAATGATGTCACCAGGTCATGATTTTCCACAGGAGAGCACACATCTGCTGAGTGAGTTCCTCCCTGTTTGTTTATGTAGGCTACTACTGCTGAGTTGTCCTTAGCAACCAACACTGTTTGATTTTGACACTGGTCCTTGAACTTTTTTAGGGCCAGAGATACCGCCTTCAACTCTAGAACATTTATATGTAGCCTTTTTTTCCCTGTCTGAGCACAGACCTTTTGTAGATACTTGCTCTAAGTGGGCGCCCCAACCTTTATTTGAGGAGTCTGTAAAGATTTGAATACTGTGGTCTCTGGGGTGAAGGTCCATGCCTTTCATCACATTTACGGGGTTTTGCCACCACTCAGACGAGCTGAAATGGTCTCTGACAAAGGAAGGAGGCTGTCCAACAACTGAGGAAATCTCCAGTGCTCCTTGAGATGAAACTGAAAGGGCCTCATGTGAAAGCATCCGAGACCATCTTCTCTGTTGAGGCAAGCAACCCAGTTAGCGACAAACATCTTGCAGTCAAACATGTTTTGACTTTAAGCGTAGGATCAAATCCTTAAGTTGAGCCATTTTTCAAATGGGTTTTACAAGGGCCAAATCTAGGTGGTATTCATAGCCCATGAACGAAAAAACCTGAGTTGGTTTGACTTCGGACTTTTCTTGATTGATTATCCACCCTAAGGGCTGTGTCAGGTCTACCATGGTCTGAGTGTTCACTTGTGCCTCCTCCTGAGACGGGGCCCGAATCAGCCAGTCGTTCAGGTACTGGTGAAATCTGACTCCCCTTGTGAGAGTCATCAGCTTCACTTCCTTTACACTCATTTGTAAAGACTTGCGGGGCTGTGGCTAGGCCGAAAGGGAAGGGAACTAGAACACCTGAGAATCGTGGCAAAACATTGGGTACTTACTTGAATTTGGGTGGATGGGGATACGAAGGTCTATGGACGACACCCATTCCCCTGGAATCAGAGAGGCCCTGATAGACTCTGGTATTTCCATTTTAACCTCTCTACTAGTAGGAAGGTGTTGAGCTTGCTTAGATCTATCACTGGCCTCCACCTTTGGTGAGGCTTGGGGACCAGAAACAGGCGACTGTAAAACCCGAGAGATTTTACATTTTCCACCCTTTCTATAGCGTTCTTTGACAGAAGAGACTGGATACAAGAGACCAGAGCTAGATCTTTTTGATGGGCCATGCATCCTGAGTGAATCAGGGGAACTCTGACTAATTTTTGGTTTTGTGATGAATGTAGAACATAACCATCGGTAATAATGTTTAACACGTTGTTTGAGCATTTTTCTGTTTGCCTTCTGTTTGTCTTTTCTGAAAGAACAGAGGCGACCTCCTACTGATGGACTGATTGGGGCTTTTAAGGAGTCATTGGGAGGAGGGGTTTCCACACCCTCGTACCCTTGGGTGAGGTAGAGAATGACCTCTGGAGCCTCTGTTACTCGCTTTCCCGCTGCCTGAGGAAAATGATTGGTTACCGCTTGGAGTGGACTGTCCCCCCAGTTTCCTGTAGGTTTCCTGTAGGAGCCTCTTTCTTATTGTGGTGGGGACCACAAAAGGGGTTTTTGATAATCCTCAAAACCCTGCATGTTTTTAGCGGTTCTTTTTTTAAGGAGGAACTCTTCTCCGTCCTTAACCAATTGAGACTGGAACAAAGGAGTAGGCCAAAAAGGGGAGCTGATGTCTAGAATCCCCCAAATGAGGTTGAAGATGGGTCATTTCAGCCTCACGTCTGATAATGATTGAATTTCCCATGGTGTACAACTCCCTCTAGAGAATGTGCTTGCTAAGGCCTTACTTTGACAAGTTAAGGCCCTCTGCTGAATGAGAATCCTCTCATTCAGGATATCTAGATAGTCTCAGGTCTTTTCATAACCATGTCTGGCTGATTTTTCAGGATTGGCACCCTTTTGAATTTGGCTTTTAATTCTTTTGACAGTAGCCTTGATACTGTCCTGGCATTTTTCCATGGTTGTATGGTAGTCTTAGTGAAGGCAGCCGAAAAATTAAGGGTACAGAGGTTTTGCCTAACCTGATGCTCAAACTCTTTGGACTACCGGTAAGGGGACCTTGCCCATAGGGGCCCCAGAGGTAATTTGTCCTCAAAACAAGGTTGTCCCAATTTATACCACTTAGAAGTGGAAGCAGGGGGTTTATATATTTACCTTCAGGTAAATTAGCAGCCTGAAAGTCCTGTTCAAACTTTTCAAAAGCATCTTTTAGATGAGGACTTAGTGGGAGCATAGCTGAAGCCAGAAGAGCCCCTTGGTCTAAGCTCCTGTTGGCCTTTTGCATCATTCAGAGCCCAGATTGTGGTAGAGGACATAGGCATACTGCCCTGAGATCAGGGAGATTCAAAATCTGCCTAAAAGTTTCCATGTCCTCTGGGTATTGTGAGGAAAAGTCAGACATATCTACCTCCCTATATAATACAAGATCTGATTTTTGTTTGTCTTGTTCAAAAGAAGCCCCTTTGGGCATACAAGACTGTTTGACTTGCCTCAGTAATCTGAGGAAGAAGATGACGAGACATATTTGGCCCAAGACTTGTGTTTCCTTTTATCCGAGTGTCTCTTCGGTTTAACCGAAGAAACACGCTCAGATTGTTTGGAGTTCGGATCTGAAGGGATCTCAGACTCAAACCTTTGGCCGAACTGTGGAGGTAACAAAATCTGTCTCCATGGGTTCATCCAATGGTTTATTGCTTGGAAGAGTAGTGCTCGGGGATTTGTGCAAGTCAGGTTGAGTGCTCCGACTAGGCTTCAGATTCGAAGCTAAGATCTGATCCACCCCTGCTTCGGAATTAAGTTTTTTGACAGAGTTAATCTGATTCTGCAGAGATTGCAGAGATTCCATAATTGAAGCCTGGAACACCCCCATTTGTTGCTTAAGTTGGATGTTCAATTCTGAACCCAAACTTTTAAAATTTTATATTGAAGGGCTGTGCCCCGAGAGGGAGGGACATTTTGAGGCGTTTTCAGAGATAATGCTTCGAAACGTAATGGCTGGGGTGTGGATGAGAAGAATACAACTGCTGAGCAGTATTTTCCAGGTCCTCATGAAACGCTGAGAACACCTCCTCCAGGTCTGGGTCCCCCAGCATATCCAAATCGTCTTTAGACGAATCTGACTTTTGTTTCCGAGCTTATCTTCTTTGTTTTTTATTTTTGTCTTCTGTTCTTCAGTAAAAGAACTACATAACTGGCATTGCTTTTCATGGGTGATACAAGGGTCGTCTCCCTTATCTGCCTCTCTGCAGGTAGGACAATAGTTATGTAGATCAAAAGAGAAACAGAAATGATGACATTTCAAAGATCTGGGTTTGTAAGTGTTGAGATGGTGGGACAACATGCTTGCTGTCCAAAGAAAGCCGAACCAAAACTTTTACAAGTGAAAAATAAGGTAAATACTTATCCTGTCACCACAAAAATGTATACAATGATCTATGACAATTAATAAAGAAACTGGCTAATAAAAAACAACCAACAATACGTATATCCAGAGAATTTCAACAATGTATCAGTGAGCGAAAATAAGACGCTTCCTAGTCACACGGCCAACAAGAAGATGGGGGATTAAGCGGTATTTCACTATGGGATTCACCTTCCTGTTTGCACTCAACGTCTATTTTTCTTGGACGTTAGCTGGATGCCTACAGCCTCCTGAGATAGCATTCAGTTCTATATGGTAAGCTGTTATAGCGTAATAAAAGTTTGTATTCTCACTGTTTCTGTGACTTTAGCATCATTTTTTGTGCCAATTTTATAACCCCTCACCTGTTGCAGTATTGCTGTGAGATTTATTGTTTTACATCATTTGTTGTGAAAACTAATGTGATAAGTGGATACATAGTATGTAAACCCTTGAAACATGTACACATCTACCTAAACAAAATCCAGTGGTAATCCTACACTGACGGACTATGGGATTCATATTCACTAACTTTCTTAAGAGTATTATTTCTTATCCCTATTTTTTTTTTAAAAAATAAGCATTTTCTGAGAAAACAAAATTCTCAGAACAAGAAAAATAAGAATTATCAAAATTCCCATTAAAATTTTTTATCTCTGGGAATTTTCAAAATTCCTATTGTAAGACACTCTTTTTTTTTTTCTTTTTCTAGTACTTTTTGTGAGAAAATGGCTATTTTCTTTAAGACTATAAGAATTGCAATTATTTTAAGAATAATGTTAGTGAATGCAGAACCTTGTTAATTCTAGAATAATGCATAGTAAATCTGTGACAGATACATGCTATTAACTCTGTTACAAAAATTGCTCACTGAGTTCTCAATAACATAATATTAAAATCCACAGTATTAATATTATTACATAGAAACATTGTCAGCAAATATTAAATACAGTAGAAACTCTATTATCTGAACATGCTACAGACAGATTACATTTTTTTAAATAAAATGTTATAAAATAGAACGGTCTCAACTGAAAAAGACAATGGGAAAAAATAACATCAGAGATGCCCGTACCCCACAGCCTAGGGAAATATTTTTCAACACCATGAGATATAGAAGTAGTGTAACAGTACAAAGTTCAAGATACTTTCAGAGCAGTGTAAGTTATATTAAGGTCCAAATTATGCTTAAGTAGAGAAAATAATATATAAGGAAAAGAAATGTATATAAAGATGAAGTATTAAAACAAGACAATTCAATAATAAAATAACAGCATTTATCAGTAAACCAAAAATGGCCGAATTATGGTTTGGATGTTTTGAATATTACCCATGCATACAGAAGTGGCAAAACATTCAATGAATGCTTATGTGTGGTGTTGGAGAAAAGCCTGTGGCTCACTTGATAAAATTCCATCTGTTACAATGGGAACTTGCAAAAGGAAATTCTTAATGAATTCTAATATGACTTTAACAGTGCTTAATCTGCATCAACAGACAGACACAAAGGTGCAAAAAGATTTTAAAGGTCAATACAGCAAGTGTTACACCATGATGTGGCACACCTAAAACCCTCAACCAATGTCCCTACCAAGTATAAACTTCCTACACCTTACAGTCTCTGAGATATAACCTGGACAAGATTTTATAGGTCAAGGTCGCTACAGCAAGGTCAAAGGTCAAATCAAGGTCACATGACGTAGCACACCTACACCCCCTAACCAATGTCCCTAACAAGTATCAACTTCCTACACCTCTTACGGTTTTCAAGATATAGCCCAGACCAGGTATTATAGGTCAAGTTCACTACGGCAAGGTCAAAGGTCAAATCAAGGTCACACCATGACGTTGCACATCTACTACCCCTAACCAATGTCCTCACCAAGTATCAGCTTCCTACACCTTACAGTTTCCGAAATATAGCCCAGACAAGATTTTATAGGTCAAGGTCACTACGGCAAGGATCAAAGGTCAAATCAAGGTCACACTGACATTGCACATCTACACCCCCTAACCAATGTCCCTACCAAGTATCAACTTCCTACACCTTACAGTTGCTGAGATATAGCCCGGACAAGGTTTTATAAGTCAAGGTCACTGCGGCAAGGGTCAAAGGTCAAATCAAGGTCAGACCATGATGTTGCACACCTACAACTCCTAACCAATGTTCCTACCAAGTATCAACTTCCTACACCTTACGGTTTCCGAGATATAGCCCGGACAAGATTTTATAGGTCAAGGTCACTACGGCAAGGTCAAAGGTCAAATCAAAGTCACACCATGACGTTGCACACCTACACCCCCTAACCAATGTCCCTACCAAGTATCAACTTTCTACACCTTACAGTTGCTGAGATATAGCCCGGACAAAGTTTTATAGGTCAAGGTCACTACGGCAAGGTCAAATCAAGGTCAGACCATGATGTTGCACACCTACACCCCCTAACCAATGTCCCTACCAAGTATCAACTTTCTACACCTTACAGTTGCTGAGATATAGCCCGGACAGTTTTATAGGTCAAGGTCACTACGGCAAGGTCAAAGGTCAAATCAAGGTCAGACCATGATGTTGCACACCTACAACTCCTAACCAATGTTCATACCAAGTATCAACTTCCTACACCTTACGGTTTCTAAGATATAGACGGACAAGATTTTATAGGTTAAGGTGACCACAGCAAGGTCAAAGGTCAAATCAAGGTCAGACCATGACGTTGCACACCTACACCCCCTAACCAATGTCCCTACCAAGTATCAACTTCCTACACCTTACGGTTTCCAAGATATAGCCCGGACAAGATTTTAAAGGTCAAGGTCACTACGGCAAGGTCAAAGGTCAAATCAAGGTCAGACCATGACGTTGCACACCTACAACCCCTAACTAATGTCCCTGCCAAGTATCAACTTCCTACACCTTATGGTTGCTGAGATATAGCCCGGACAAGATTTTCAAACTCAAGGTCACTACGGCAAGGTCAAAGGTCAAATCAAGGTCAGACCATGACGTTGCACACCTACACCCTGCAACCAATGTCCCTGTCAAGTATGAACTTCCTACACCTTACGGTTTCTGAGATACAGCCCGGACAAACTATTTCACGCCACCCACCCACCCATCCGGACACCATGGGTGAAAACAATACCCCGACAGCCCTTAAGGGCTGTGGGGTAAAAATGAATTTAAAGAGAGGAAATGAACACACAAAATCTAACTGGGATAATAGCAGTTCAGAAAATAGAGGTTTCACTGCATTGGCATACAATACCAAAACTAAAACTATCTAGCAATGTATAAATGTCTTTTCTTCATCACATTTTAACTCATAGGAGCAGATGATCCTGTAGTTATGTACTCCCGCCTGGTTAGGACAGTTCACCTATAGGTGCATTATCCAGCCACAACGTATGGATAAACTTGTAGAGGTTATCACTCACTGACACCTGTCAATACAATCAACAACCAGTTAGTGCCTCGTGCCCAAATCAGTATGGACAGGGGGAGATGGCAGGAGAATGTCACTGAGAGTGGGGATGACTGAAAGTCATAAACATTCATGATAAAGGGGCAGCAAGTTGGAGACAAGTCATGCAAAATCCCTATTTTCTATGCTGTGAAGGGACACCATGACAAGATTAAGAGTAAAAAAAGAGATGCAGACCAGACAAAGTGTTTAAGATCTATGGTGAATGATGTGCCAATTACACAATATTTGGCAAATTGGCAGCCAATGTGGGAGAATGTTAAATGGCTAATTAAAAGTGTTCCATCACGAAGTAAGGGGGAGACGAGAAGTAAGGGGAAAGAAAGAAGACTCGATACTTTAGAAACTAGACCAAGGACGCATCTGTTGACAGATGCAAGATGTATCCACCGGAAAAGGCCAACTAACATAGTTCTGAAGATAAACAGCATTTTTGAATAATAGTTGTAAGCACTTTTAAATTTGGCTACTCTCATTTGACTGTGAAGCAGGGGCCCAAGGTCAAATCTGACAACATCAAAAGATTCGCAGCCCATGATTTCCTTTCGGTTGGTTTCACATTGCAAACCTCTAGGACCAATAATAAGTGAGTTAGAAGCTTTTAAGTTTGGCTATCCTCTTTGGCCCTTGAAGGATGGGCCCAAGGTCAAATCTGACCTCATCAGAAGATTTCCAGCCCATTTTTTTCTATAGGTTGGTTTCACATGGCAAACCTGTAGGGCCAATAATAAGCAAGTATAAGCACTTTTAAGTTTGCCTATCCTTGTTTGACCTTGAAGGAGAGGTCCAAATTTGACCACATCAGAAGATTCGCAGTCCATGATTTCCTATGGGTCGCTTTCACATTGCAAACCTGTAGGACCAATAATAAGCAAGTTATAAGCACTTTTAAATTTGGCTATCCTCATTTGACCAATAGTAAAACCAATAATAAGCGAGATATAGGCACTTTTAAGTTTGGGCATCGCCATTTGACCTTGAACGAGGGGCCCAAGGTCAAATCTGACCACATCAAAAGATTCGCAGCCCATGATTTCCTATAGGTTGGTTTCACATTGCAAACCTCTAGGACCAATAATAAGGGAGATATGAGCACTTTTCATGACTGAAAAGAAACGGCTGTGGCGGCCATCTTGTTTTTTCAAAATGATGAACATATCCTGCGAATTTGAGATCTCTACCTACTATGCCCTTTGTTCTAGAGGGCCATCAAAACTTGCTGAAAGTCGAAATAAAAAGCCCGTGGCGGCCATCTTGTTTTTCAAAATGAGGCCAAACATATTCCCAGGCAAGATTTTATGGTTATGAATATATCCTGAAAATTTGAGAAGTCTACCTATAATACCCTGGCCTCTAGAGGGGTAACAAGAAAATTTCTACACACTGTGGCGACGGCGTACTCATGCGTAATCCATAGTATCCACCGGATGCTATCTAGTGGATACAAATATACTGAGACAGGATTGGCAATTATGTTTAAAGGAAACACCTGCCAATAAAAACAACAACCCTGACTGATTACCTTGTTAGGTGTTGGAATCTTTACACTTTACAATGTGTTTAACTTTAAGGAATTGGAATTCTTTTCATACTATAAAGAGTTTCTTATAATGAATTGAAATCTTTCCACTTTAAAATAAACTTATTTACCTCATAAAGGGTCGAAATTCTTGAACTTTAAATGAATTTACCTTATAAGGAGTGGGGTTGAGGGCTCGCTTGTGATCAGTTCTCAGATGCTTCAAGGAGGACATCGTTCTTTGCCTGATTTCTTCAAGACTTGGCAAATGTTGACAGATCTGAAATTGCAAAATATCAATATAAAATAGGACAGTAGCATAGTTTCAATTTTGGTATCCTACCAGTGCAAAACCGTTCTAATTCCAGGATATTCACATGTTTCCATGTACTTGACTTAAAAGCCTTACTAAACACATAGTATGCTACTAGTAATACACAGTTATACTATCTGTTTCTCAAAGATAGTAGATGCTAAATACTTTGTACATCCTTCTGAGTATTGGCCACTGAGGCATCAGGCTTGGAGAGTGAAAATGACTACGTAAAACCGAACATTTTGGACAATAGGAGCTCTGATAACTGAGGTAGTACTGTACACATATCAAGGATGTTATTATTTCTATTAATAGAACTGTCCATGACCTACCTGTCCGTCCTTCCAGTAGCACTTGTAGAGCGGTTCCACTCTTGCAGGTCGTACATAGGCACGCTTCGACTCCTGCAGTACAAAAAGAGAAGCAAGCAATTAGTGACCAAGTACATTAGTCCGTGACTAGGATTTCTTACAGTTGCATAGTAAAGTGGCAGTACAGAAATGAGAAATAAGCAATTAGGTAACTGAATTGGTCACATATCTTACAATTATTTCCAGATATTGTACATAGCAGCTAGTAGTACATAAAACAGATATTTGAATAGAGAGAATGTAACCCGACTGATTGGCTGGTTGAATGGATGACTGATTGATTTAGTTTTAACGTTATTTTTAATACAATGTATGGATCATATGACCACAGGCGGTTGAAGGGATGGAGGAAAGCAGTGGATACTAGTTGGTCAACATTCTGTACTGAAAAGCATTAAGCAGCAACAAGCAAAACTACCAACTTTCTTGTATTACGTCACAAAACAAAAACGAATTGGTGGATTAACATAGACTCGTGTGTGCCCCACTACACCATCATTTTTAACATTTCCTTTTTCATTGTGCAAACAAATTGGTTTAATTGGTTTCTGGAATTCCATGGTTGGTTTTGTAATTCAACACAACTTGAAAACATTTTCCAATGGTTGAAGCATCATAAGCAAATCTTTTATCACAATGGACCTGTATATGCCAGATATGGTGAATCTTATTGAATAGGTAATGTAATCCAAGACACAAGCCAAAAACTACCAATTCAGATGTGGCCCAAAAACTCACCTGAAAAGGATGTCTGACCAGAACCCTGTCATCAGAAGAGGGAGGTTTCTCCTCGGACTTCTGTAACAAGTCCACCAGGGCATTGCCTGCAAATATGTCTGACACTATGTAACCTACAAACTTGTTGTACACATCATTAGAGAGGTGACTTTAGACAACAAGTTCTACTACATTTCAGTTCATTATGATGCATGTAAAAATCATAAAGAAATTAAAACTCGAGTATTAGGAGTTTTAATACTCATCAGTGTTTCTTACTATGGATACAACTGCAGTTCATTTTCTAAGGTAAACAAGGCCTTACTTCAATTATACCCAAAACAATTTGGCGGGTTAGAACAACAAAACAAGGCTTGCAGTGCACATTTTAAAATGTTATCACTATGGAAGATAAAACACCTCAAACTAGAAAACAGTTTTTGCTTTTGCAAAAACGGGCATCCCATACCAAAGAAAGTGAATAATGGTTTTAAGAAAGGTAAAGATAAGGGCTAATGATGTTGCATACCTAAACTCCTCAATCAATGTCCCTACCACATATGAAGGTCCTATGTGTTACAGCATCTGACACATAATCTGGACAAGATTAAGGTTAAGGTCACTATGGGAAGGTCAATGGTCAAATCAAGGGCATTCCAAGCAAAGTCCATACCAAGTATCAACCTTCTCAACCTTACAGTTCTGAGATATAGCCAGGACAAGATTTAATACGTCAAAGTCACTACGGCAAATATCAAAGGTCAAATCAAGGTAATGCAATGACATTACACACCTTAACCCCCAAACCAATGCTCTACCAAGTATGATCCTACACCTTATGGCTTCTGAGATATAGCCCAGACATGAACATTCTTGCCGCACACCCGACCACCCAGCTGCCTAGCCAGACACCATAGGTGAAAGCAATCCCATCCTCAAAATGCTATCCTATCTGTAAAGAATGTGCCCTACCCAAACACAAATCCTGGTTGTTCCTACTAACACATGTAACACACTGAGCAAAAAGTGAGCCGCAACAAATTATATATTGTACGCTGGTATGAAGTAGAACAGTGTCATCTAGGCACTAACCAGGCTAACGAGTTACAACAATACATCCTCCTGCCAATAGGTCAAACAATGATAAATGTCAGAACACAGAAATGGTATGTCAATACAAATCTCACCATCATGCCCATAGAGTCTGTAGGTGTCCTTGATCCCTGGCATGGTGACCTTGTCCACGTCCTCGCTGAGTTTGATTCGAGGTTTACCGTTCACCTCCACCAACTGTGCAAAAACAGATAGCTTTAGTCATATCCCTGTGTGTATCTGTGCCAATAATACTTTGTACTTTATGAATATAAAACTTGTTTTAATGTTAATCATTTAGAAAACAGCAAGTTTATTGTTATACAATTCTAGTGGTTGGGTAAATTTTTTTTTTAGCTGTGGGGACATCAATATTGAACATAAACATATTTTAATATTGGCCGATATCTTGACACATTATTGTAAAGTGTGGAGTTGCAATGTTAAGTGCATGTATTAAGATGTCATAAAAAATTACCAAACTTGCTGTCAAAAATTAATGTTAATTTCTTAATACCAGTACTTTGATTTTATTGAATTTACAAAACTATACGTTAATGTTTTGTTGAGGATAAATGACACATAACTCACACAGTTGAATACACATTAGCTGAAATTGTCAATAGCAATTTAAGTCAAATTATTAAAACATGCCCCGAAATAGCATAAAACAACCATAAATAAAACTAGACATTGCATCTCGAAGCAGTGTATCGCCGGACGGGGCATGGTTGAAGCGTGACATACAGAGTGATAACCACATTGGACCGTCAAGGAGGGCTCCAAGGTCAAATCTGACCAGCCAAAAGATCTGGGGCACATGATTTCCTATACACATCTAACCAATGTCCCCACCAAGTATTAACGTCCTGCACCTACACCTTACGGTTTCTGAGATATAGCCCAGACAAGATTTTACAGATCAAGGTCACTATGGCAAGGTCAAAGGTCAAATCAAGGTCACCCCATGACTTTGCACACCTACACCCCCTAACCAATGTCCCTACCAAGTATCAACTTGCTATACCTTACAATGTCTGAGATATAGCCCAGACAAGATTTTATAGGTGAAGGTCACTATGGCAAGGTCAAAGGTCAAATCAAGGTCACCCCATGACTTTGCACACCTACACCCCCTAACCAATGTCCCTACCAAGTATCAACTTCCTACACCTTACGGTTTCCGTGATATAGCCCAGACAAGATTTTATAGGTGAAGGTCACTATGGCAAGGTCAAAGGTCAAATCAAGGTCACACCATGACTTTGCACACCTACACCCCCTAACCAATGTCCCTAGACTACATCTCAGCAGGGGTAGGCTTATATGAAACAACTGCCTTCTTCTTGTCCATAACTGTGGAATCAGCAGATTTTCTCTGTAACCAACAATCCTGTAACCAGTAAGCCTGGATGCTGGTACTCCATCATGTACTCAACCTCCAAAGCCATTTTCAATAGTTTCCATGCAATGTAGTCAGCATTAAGTGTGAAAATATCTCCAAAAAGGCCAAACATGGCCTCGGTGCCATACTTTAGAGGTCTGTGGATGACCTTTAATGAAGAGCTTCAAGGTCAAATTTCTGCATGCTTACAGAAGACATATACACGTGTGTAGATGTATTATATATACCAGCCATAGGATGATCTAACTTTCTATACACGAGAACTGGGCCAAAATGTGAAAAAATAGCCAAAATCTGACCTTTAAGAGGCCACCATTGACCTTGAAATTGAAAGTCAAGGTCACAAAACAATAGCATTCGTGGCATTTCCCATATATACCCCACATACTAAATTTGAAAGGTCTCTGGTAATTCTAATTACTCTGGTAATATTTTTTAAGTTATCGCGTCCGAAAGGAAATCTTTGCGGCGGCGTGACAGTACTGAATCCTAAGTATCCCCGACTTTCGTACGGGGATACAATCACCTCAAATACTCCGAGCTTATACAATAGTCTCTGAAATATAATTCATCCAACTGAACTTAAAAGTCAATCAAATTAGAGTGTGAAAAAGATGAAGCACCCACCTTGAACACGCAGCCAAGTGCAGGCTGCTTTTGACATGTGACTAGATGTGTGCCAATCCCAAAGGTATTGATGGCGTGTCCCTGCAAAAATCAGGAATGTACAGTATATATAGAATGTACAGTCTATCAAGGAATGTACAGTCCATTAAGAATGTAATATAAGAAGAAAAGATACCAGCATCTGTGTTCACTAGCATAGATTAAGATCAGGTCAAACTTAAGATAAATGTTTGCGGTCAGCCAGTGGATCAAAGAGCTATTCACATAGAAGAGAACAATAGACAGAGACTGTGATCAGGCTTGATATATTGTTAATCTTAATGAGTGAAATTTTTTTTTTCTGTATATGTCTAATGATAGATGTTTTACTTTTATTATTCACCAATTTGTATGATTTGTAAGTTAAATAAAATCCATATTTAAATAGAGAAGGTGACAATGGCTGACATATATACAGCGGCACCAGTGAATATAAAAACCTCGATATTTAACATGTGATTTCTCAGCCATTTCCATTTGGATTATTATGCATCGCCAAGGAGCAGAAACACTGTTTGAAGACCTTTCTAATGATATAAAATACATACCAGGGTATTTGTAACTTACATAGTTTCCCAAGATATCAGTGAAAAACTGAAAGTTGTTAACACTAATAATCCATGATCCGGAGGCGCGTTGTATACAAATAAAATATATCCCGCTCCATATAGCCCCTTTTCAGGTCAAATAAAGTATGCGGTGGATAATAAAACTATATCTCGCCCCGTATATCCCTCTATTTAGGACCAATATGGCTGGTCTCTGTGCTGATCACTTTTATGAATGGAGTTAAAACAAGTTACATTTTGCCAATATACATAACTCACCAGGGAAGAGACTCACTTCTGTTTCGTTCATTTGGGGGGACATTCATTGCACCTTGACAATTTTTGTGGCTAAATGAAGTGTCTGATTTCCCCTGATGCAAAATTGGCACATAGTTGGATTAACATATTTCTCAGGTGCTAACCCCACCCCCTTCCCTACTCTACTGGTGAATTTGACTAACTCTGGCAAATCTCTGCATCTACTTGACCAGAGACTGGACACTGGACAGCAACATTGTGCAAAATCAAATACATACATATCATAACCATGTTAAAGTATGGACGAGTTTATGCTCAGCTATCTAGTGCAGTAGAAAAGGGATTGTAATGCTTACCAGAAATGGCAGCTAGCTGGTAATTCTAGTTTACATGTATTAGTTGGTGACAACTAGGGATGGGTCGGTAGGCCCGGTATCTCAGTATCGAGAGCATTTTAATGAAATACTGAGACAGTATTTTGTTTCAATATTTTATTTACCTATTTTGGGGTCACTATAACATAGTGAAATTCCAGACCTGTGCTCCTTGCATAGCTGAGTAATAGCTACTTTGAGGTTCTCACTGTTGAGTAAATCAGTTGTAATTGGAAAACTATTGGATTTACAGAAATTTGACTATTGTTTTTCTCTTTATTTGCTTACCAGAAATGGCAGCTAGCTGGTAATTCTAGTTTACATGTAAGTTGGTGACAACAGGCCTTTTTTGCTGTCAAAGAAAGCTCACTTATGGTAACTTGAATGGAATAAATATTGTACAAGGATACAGGGAATTTTAAAATTGAGGTGACTTCCATATTGTGCAAAGAGTTTATAAAAGTGTAAGTACAATAGAATTTTTGACAATTTTGGACCTAACACTGCTTTCAAAACATTGCACAGGTCATATCACAAAAGGCTAGTCAAGTGGAGGGAGGAAAGCAGAGCAAACAGGATGCTGAAAACCTACTGAGCTCCAGTCAATAATTATGGTAAATAACCGTTTTTATAACCCAAGGGCCTGGGTTGAAACCCACAAACGGGCATGTTATCCACTATGTCATTGTCCCTTATCCCCCAACCTCCCTCTTCTCTGTACCCAGATAATGTGACAAAGAGACTGCATGATAATCTAATCTAATCTAATGTGGACTTTTATAGCGCTTAATCTCCATCACTGATGGACTCTAAGGCACAACTGAACATAAAGCAAAAGGCGGTTGACATGATACACATAAATTATTTGTGTTTGTTTTACATGTAACTATAATATTACTATAGAGGAGTTTCTTTTGATTAAAATTTGTACTGACACAAGTACAGCTTGTAATATAGACTTTACACATAGAAATCTTTTTACCTTTTACACTGTACTCTCTTAAAGGTGGGTGAAAAATTTAATACACTTTCTGTTTGAACTGAACAACACAACTAATCAACATACAGCTCACAAAGCAACAATTTTTATCAGTGATTCTGACTGTTTAAATTTCATATTCATATTTATATACATGTACATCTGTTTGTGCAGATTTACGATATGTGCTCACAAAATAATAAATTCAATTTCTGAAATACCAATATTGTCCATTCATATGTACAACTGATTATAATGCAGAGCAAGAAGGAGACTCAGTACATATTAACAATATGAAAGTATTACACACAAGAAAACCATCAAGGCACACAATAACATTCTATTTTAAATTCCCCAATGGGAACAATTGCCTTTAATTTATGTCACACAAAGCAAAATACAAAGTTATCCTGCTACAGATTAGACAGATAATTACTTGAATATTAGTGAAATGCAAAATATATTGCTGTACAATTACTATGATCATTTGTTAACTTTCAGAGGAAAATTACCAATCAGGACCATGTTATAATTCTTACCAAGTCAAATAATTTGAAATTTTCAAATACCAGTGTTTGAGTCAGGGCAGTAGAAAGTAAAGGTTGTAGAATTTTTTGTAAATATGAGGCATCACAGGTATACTTTGAAAACCACTAATATTTAAGGACAGAAGAGTACTTGTTTACCCAATTCTATACTCCATATACTCTTGTGATCATATTACCACCACCAGGGTGTGTTAATTTGGGTATCTGTGTCCATGATTATACTCTAAAACGTAATGAACAGATGTTTATGAACTTTCTTATGTGTGTAGGGCCTTGGGCTGTATTCACAAAAGGGGTGAAGCTCAAGTTGAGCTAAAAATCGGCTCAAGTTAAGTATAAACAGCTGTAAATTGGAGCTGATTTTTGGCTCAACTTGAGCTTGATCCCTTTTGTGAATACCACCCTGGCCAAAGGAATTACACTTATATGGATCATATTCTGAATAATAATTATATAAAAAAACTCCTTAATTTCTGGCAACATATCCCCTGGTGGAGTTCTGCACTTCACTAGTGCTTTCTAAATTTGAAACGAGTCAAAAGTAGTAACCTACGGGTATGTTCAGCTATATTATGTACGAGAGTAGCTGATCATACACTTGTCTATTTTTTATATTATTTTTTTTTTAATTTTTTTATATGTACAAGATTAGTTTGCTGTTTTCACACCAGTATGTGATGTACATGGTAATGTATTCACAATTTATTACTATATGTTTTCAATAAGGTCAAACTGTTGATCTCTTTACTGTGACATACACAACAAATTACCAGTGCGGACTGTCGAGCAGTCACCAATACTAACCCTCTACACTACTCAGCTCAGAACCAATTCATCACCACTAACTGTTCAGTAATTCAATCAACTTAGCACCACTAACTTGTCACCATTGCTGCCAAGTCAGCACCAAAGGACATGACAACATACTATTACAATGAGTAGTTCCTGAATTAATAATAATTTTGCCATTTAGATGATTCACCAGCAGATAAAAAAAATAAGAAATAAAAAATGTGAAATACTTTGAAGTATTTGGTGAATATATTACACAATGATGGCTTAGTCTACAAAAGCTGACAAAACCAGTGCACCACAAAACACCTGCAACTTGTGGGTAATGCTGGGCTGATAACAATTAGGCTTGTTAAGAGTATGCGACTACTCAAAGAAAAGATTAACGAGGATACTGGAGTATAAAATTGAGTTGTTTTCAACGTGTATGCAGACATGGTATAAAATGATATCCGACACTTCAATTTATAAATGGGATCTGAACAAGTAGTCAAGTACTGAATAAAGAGAGGAGTATTGGGTATTGTACAGTACAATAGTGAAGATGGAGTACCCTTTCCAGATTTAATGTGTTCACAGCCATTCTTATACAGACTGTGTACATTGATTCAGTTTCTGACATATTTCATTGGATGGTAAGAAAATTTTTGCATGTTTTTGTTTTATCTCTGGAGAGAGTTCTCACAAAGAAGAGGGATGTACTGTTACAAGATTACTGGAGTGCACAGTTTATAACCCCTCCCAGTCGTACTAGTAGAGTAAGGAATCTAAAATTCACCAAATATCTGAAATTCGCCACCTGTGGAATTACTAATAAATTAAATGAATTGAGGCGAGATTTGTTGAATGTATAGTAAATTAAGGCTTTTTGAACCCAAAATACGAAATTTAAGACAAAACATCATTTTTGTCATAGAATTAACAAAGGTTTTTAGAGGTGGCGAATTTTACATTCCTGGCGAATTTTAGATTCCTTACTCTATATGCTATAATTATAGCACACACAACACACTGACAGGAGAACACAAGACTGTTACACTTTTCATACTAATTAGTAAAGCAATCAGTACTTTTAGTACAATAGTGTGTCAAAGAGTTTAAAATTTTGAGGTGAATTTGGCAGGAAAGAGAGCAGCTGTAACACTGGATAAACAGAGGTGACAAGCTCAGAGGATGAAGACTTGCTTGGAAATGTGGAAACATCGGACAAGTGTGAATCTAAGAATGGGATATAAAGGAGATACTGTTACAATAATATCTCACACTGAATTGAATATCTACAAAATCATGTCATTTTTCTTTTGTTCTTGTTTCAATGTATATATATTTTTACATGTATTATGCAAAGGCATTAAAAGAAAATGCTGCGGCTTCATAGTAACACCAATTAACCGGTTGCCAAGGAGATTCTATCTGCAACCATCATGGCCATGTTTAGACAGTTTCCGTACTTTGTTTTTTACCATTTCCTAAGTTTATCTACGTTTAAATTATCATAACCACTGTATTTGTTCTCCACATACCACAAAATTTTCACTATTTTCTACAATCGTGTTTAGTAGCATGGGCGGAATTTTGGCCGACAAGGGGTCTCCTCAGTAAATGAACTTCAATTTAAGGTTAAAGTTATTTATGTCCTGTTCAACAGCCTGGGTCATATTGTGACAGGTCCTCAGCATTGCCACTTCTGAGAAACAGGCTACACAGAGGTGAGAGGCTGCGATTAGATGCCAAACTTGTTAATCAATGGGTCACCAAGGACCTCTTAAGTAAAATAAGAGTGTATGTGATGTCATTTTAATGTAAGTGTTAAAGGTTTAGATGCCAATTGGCAACCCAGGACCCAACCTAGTTAATCAATGGGTCATCAAGGACCTATTAAGTAACAAGACCACTACCGCGGTATTTATCTCCCGCCGAGCATTACAGGGGAACAAATATCTTTTGCGAGATATTCACACCTTTTCATTTTCCGCAAAAATCCAAGATGGCCGCCAAAAGTGGCGAAAATCCAAATTTTACCCCTTTGCACCAGACACTCTTGTACTACTCTGTGAGTCAAAAATTCGCTCGAAATCGCTCTATCTCTTACGGTTTTCGAGATATTCACACTTTTTCATTTACCGCAAAAATCCAAGATGGCCATCAAAAGTGGCGAAAATCCAAATTTTACCCCTTTGCACAGGACACTCTTGTACTACCCTGCGTGTCAAAAATTCGCTCGAAATCACTCTATCTCTTATGGTTTTTGAGATATTCACACTTTTTCATTTACCGCAAAAATCCAAGATGGCCACCAAAAGTGGCGAAAATCCAAATTTTACCCCTTTGCACAGGACACTCTTGTACTACCCTGTGGGTCAAAAATTCGCTCGAAATCGCTATATCTCTTATGGTTTTCGAGATATTCACACTTTTTCATTTTCCGCAAAAATCCAAGATGGCCACCAAAAGTGGCAAAAATTAAATTTTTCGCCTTTGCACAGGACACTCTTGTACTACCTTGCGGGTCAAAACTTCGCTCGAAATCGTACTATCTGTTACAGTTTTCGAGATATTCACACTTTTTTCATTTTCCGCAAAAATCCAAGATGGCCGCCAAAAGTGGCGAAAATCAAAATTTTTCGCCTTTGCACAGGACACTCTTGTACTACCTTGCGGGTCAAAACTTCGCTCGAAATCGCACTATCTGTTACGGTTTTCGAGATATTCACACTTTTTCATTTACCGCAAAAATCCAAGATGGCCGCCAAAAGTGGCGAAAATTGAATTTTTTCGCCTTTCCACAGGACACTTGCAACAGTTTTGAAACTTAAATATGTCTCGGTTCACAAAAAAGTACATGAACAACATATTTGACAGAAATTGTGTAGCTGCAATACTTTTGAAGATATAAGCCATTTACTCATTATGGTTATCATTAAAAATTGAAAAAGTAGCTATCACTTACTTAGCTATGGAGATACACTTGCAAACTACTGACCATGTTGTAGCTGTGGAGAAAGTAGCTGAACAACATATTGGAACAAAATTGTGTAGCTGCAATACTTTTGAAGATATAAGCCATTTACTCATTCAGTTATAAGTCATATAATTATATTAGGGAAAAGTGCTATTACTCATTCAAAAGTAGGCCAAAGTTCACCAAACCTTTTTCCCCTTAGCATAGGATACTCTTGTACTACCCTGTGGGTCAAAAATTCGCTCGAAATTGCTCTATCTCTTATGGTTTGTGAGATATTTATGATTTTTCACATTATCACTAAAAGTAGCAATAAAGTAGCCATTACTCACTTGTACATTGACCAACAGTTGTGAAACTTAAATATGTTACAGCTCACCAAAAAGTACATGAACAACATATTTGACAGAAATTGTGTAGCTGCAATACTTTTGAAGATATAAGCCATTTACTCATTATGGTTATCATTAAAAATTGACAAAGTAGCTATTACTCACTTAGCTATGGATATACACTTCCAAACCACTGACCATGTTGTAGCTGTGGAGAAAGTAGCTGAACAACATATTGGAACAAAATACTCTAAATGCAATAGTTTCAGAGTTATAAGCCATATAATTATATTAGCTAAAAGTGCTATTACTCACTCAAAAGTAGGCCAAAGATCACCAAACCCAAAAAATATTGAAGAGCGTAAAAATTCATTAGGACTTGTAATTTACCAAAAATGTGTAACTGTGGTAGTTTCAGAGAAAACTGCGTGACCCACGCATGCATGTACGCATACACATGGTGCAAATTATAATCTCCCTCCGGCAAGCAGGGCGGGAGACAATATAAGAGTGTATGTGATGTCATTTTAATGTAAGTGTTAAAGGTTTAGATGCCAATTGGTAACCCAGGACACATAACACATTTATGATCAAGTACAGTTCTTGGTTAAAATTCTATCGAATTTTATCGAAAATGACTGACAGTTACACTGATTTATATATTCTGCACCATCATTTACGATATCAGAGTCACTTCGAAAAAAAACACCAAATCTCCGCACTTGTGAGGAGTTCGTACAATACAGCAAAGAATCTAACAGAACTACAGTGACAACAAAATACATTCACCACAGCCATGAATATGCTAATTAGATATTAATTAGCTCATGAATATTCAAAGGCTACTTGCCTGAGGTCCAGTTCCCAAGTCAACTTGCTAAAAATAGTTGCAAACAAAGATGTCTACCAAATGTGAAAGTGTTGGCATTTTGGTGAAACGACGGTTCATGCAATGGCCCAATATACTCTTTGGTAAATAAAAAAAGTAAGATTCACCAGAAATATGTGAAATTCAATGATGAGGCATCCCTCTCCTACTTTTTTTTATGGGAAATTGGGGTCAATTCTTCACACACACACACACATGGGACTTTTATGGCTATAATAAGTTTCTGATCTCCTGTTAAGCTAAATTGGCACAAATTTTAATGATTTATCTTACGTTTAAAGCTCCCCCCCCCCCCCCCCCCCCCCCCCCCCCCCCCCCCCCCCCCCCCCACCTTCTACCAGTGAATTTCACATACTGTGGAGATTATCACTTTTCTTACTGCATGGATTTGGGGACCAGAATCTTGTTCAATAGTCAACTGTAAAGTTTCAAAAAATGCCACAGGTGTGAACCCATGGCATGCGAGTTGGGAGACGAGTGTGTCACCCACTAGGCCACAGAGAACACATTACCTGTGCCATTTTAAAAATACCTTTAATTATCAGAAAGAATTCTCACTCTACCTGCCTAGTGGGACAATACGTTCATGGCTCTTGCAAACTAGATATTCATTGGTTTTTATTTGATTCATATTGAAGAAAACAAAGTCCAGTTACACGTATCAACAAATGGTTCCCCCCAAAAGACACATATTTTATTACAAATGCATAAAACATTGCACAGAAACGCTTAATAACATGTATTTATATTATAATTTGTCAATATACAATGCATTAATATCCAAAACTTCAAATTTTTACTAAAGATAAACTGTATTTTAGTTGTTGTTACGTTTCCCGTACACTGCTAGAAGATTTTACACACTCAGTTAGGTTCATACAAATAACTCAAACGAATCATGTTTTCGTCAAATTTTTTATTTTGGGTCCCGGTTTCCAAAATTCCTTTCAACCGTAACACTATGTTAAAGTAACCAACAGTTCACTGGAGGGTCTAGTGAGATTTTACACAATTAGGCTCATACTAATTCGAACAAATGTGGTTTTTGTTGAATTATTGTTTTCGGGACCCAGTTTAGCAAAATTACTTTCGATCATAACACCAAGTTAAAGTAACCATTAAGTCTTTAGAGGGTCATGATGGGATTAATCCTACCATGTAGAATTCCTCGTTAATTAGAAGTAAGTTTCTTGCTCCCTGGCAACTTAACATAACAGGTGTGAACAACGACTCAGTTAACTCCCACATAAACATCTGCCAATTTTCTTAAGGATTGGATTTGGGTAACCATGATGGCACTTGATATGCCACAGAAACCATCAATATTTGTCAGTCTTAAAATGTGTTAAAACATTATGTTAAAACAAACACATTTTTAATTACCCATATATATATATAGATATATATAAGTCATATTAAAAAACAACATTTACAAATCTTTTTAGTGTGTGTTTCCCTAATGCCGATCATTAACACCTAGTCTTGACATGTCTCTCTCCAATCAATATCTCAGCTCTACTTTCCTTTTTCAAATTTATACTGGGTATGTTTCTACTACTTACTCCTTGGCTTGTTAATTCAGCAAATTCAGCAGCAGCCTATGTCATTCAGAGTGTCGGGTTATTTTGTAAATTGCAATTACTGCCTCTATATAGCATTATCAAAGGTCAATTTATTGACTGTCTGTGACCTACTCCTGAGACAATCGAAAAAAACGAAAAGAACACAAAGTAAGCATGTGTCCACAATCGATCTGTCATGCCACAGAATGACATAAGAAACTGCTCCCATAGTGACACTGCGATGGTCAGAAGTGGTCATGAATATGATTATCCCTGAACCTAGTCCACCTCTCTGTGCAAACATCCCAGAATCCTATGTGTTTCCATTCCTAAGTCATTCGAGAGGTCTATTTATCATTGAGACGCAGTGACACAAGAGGGTCAAAGATGCCCCAAAAGGCGGGTTGCGCAGGCAGCAATAAGGTTAGCGACTGCTGTAATTAATTTAAGCACAAGGAAAGAAATCTTAGGTCACCCAGTTAAGGTAAATGTGTTAGACGTGGCATGAAATGTAAAACTTGTAATCTAGGTTACTTACATAATTGTATCTATGCTATAAACGACACATGAATGGATGGAATTACATGAATTTCGAAAGCAACTTAGCTATGATGGTGATGTATCTCCCTGTCAAGTTTGAATTCGATTGGACACAGCATTTTCGAGTTAACAGTCCGGAAACAGAAATGTTGATGGACAGACAAACGGACAAACGAACAGCAGAATTACACCAATTCCGAAACGAACCTAGCTATGATGGTGATCTATTTCCCTGTCAAGCTTGAATTTGATTGGACAAAGCGTTTTTGAATAAGAGTCCGGAAATGGAAATGCTGACAGACAGACAAATAGATAAAAAAACAGACAAACGGACAGAATTACACCAATTTCGAAAGAAACTTAGCTATGATGGTGATCTATCTCCCTGTCAAGTTTGAATTTGATTAGACAAAGCGTTTTCGAGTTGGAGTCCGGAAATGGAAATGTTGATGGACAGACAAACAGACAAAAAATGGACAAACAAACATATGGAATTACACCAATTTCGAAAGGAATGTAGCTATGATAGTGATCTATCTCCCTGTCAAGTTTGAATTCGATTGGACAAAGCGTTTTCAAGTTAGAGTCCGGAAGCAAAAACGTTGATGGACAGACGCACGTCGGACACATCAATCTAATAGGCGGGTTGGTTACATGCAACCCACCTAATAAAGAAAACCTTCGCACAGAAGCAAAGAGAGGGGACTGACTAAACATGTCAATGATCAGCGGTGAGAAAACGTCCACTAAAACTAATCAAGCAAAATATACAGTTACAATACAGTTCAAACCAAGAGGTATACAAGTACATGAAAATAGATTATTAACTACAAATTCCAGTTCATACAGAAAAACAGTCTGAAATATTTTAGCAAATAAAGAGAAAAACACAATAATTATTGAATATTGTTTAATCCAGAAAAAAATTAGTTACTTAATATTTTAGTTTCTACAAAATAAAAACAGTCTTGAATAGTTTAGTAACTTTATACAGGAAAGCATTTTTCAATATTTTAGTAGTTCACATTTTAAAAGAAAACATTTTTACTTCTTTTGATGAATTGTACACTGATTAGTCAGAAGATATGAAACGTTATAAAATCAACAAAGAACTGATAACATTATCCAAACTCATCTAGGAGAAGTATATAAGGCCGCATACAGTGGGAGGGCATGAATTAAAATTACCTGTTGGTTGAGAGAGTGGATCGTTTCTTCATTGATATCATTGCTTGCTACAATGGTCAACTGCTCAAGGTACGAAACTTCAAATCTGTAATATGAATACAATGAGACAGAGTCATTGTTTTGTAATGCTAGATCACCACAGTATTACTTGTTGATGTTTATATTGGAAAAATGTAAGCAAACATCGACCATTACCGATCATGGAATCAGAAGTGTGAACCAGACCAAAAAAATAAAATATTGAATTATATCAAAGAGAAAACACAAATCACAAAATTTATTACAAAAATATAACCTAAAAGCTTTTCACCAAGGTCTCCCTCACCCCATACCAAGCTTTACCTATCCTCACCTGTGATTGGCTAACATAATATCACCTTGACAACAGTGGGAAAACCCCAAGATGTTTTCTGTGTATGTTATATTTTTGCATTTACAGCTTAAAAGTTCTGCCATTTTAATTAGTAACAGTATCAAATTTTCACAAAATATGAGTTCTAGTCAGTGTTTTATTGTTAATTTGTCAGTGAGTTTAGAAACTATTGGTTTTACTTCAATTTTACCAATCACCGCTAGGCAATGACCCCTCAGGTAATAATAGCTGAATTTGTACACATCATCTCAGCACTACTGTTTAGTGCTAGTGCCCCACACTTAATTTTAGGCAAATTTAAGGCATGCACTGAACTATTACAGTGATCGTATTGACATCCACTTTAACCAGAACACAAAAGACAGGCCAAATTTATCAACTCTGCGTCTAATTTAAGGAATGTTCTAATTTTAAAGTATAACCCACTTGCTTTGGACCTTTTTTAGAAGTCTGATGTAACTAGAATGATCAGACAGGCCACGTTAGTTGAATTAATATACTCACTCCCGTGCAATCTTTTTGAAGTCCTCTCTCACAAGAACGGAGAGATAGGCCAGATCTCCGCTGTCCAGTCGGATACCCAGCGCCTTGTATCCAAGTTCATGCAATGCCATGGCAACAGAGCAGAAGTTTGGAATACCGCTCCTACAATGGTACCAGGGGCCTTGTACATCAATACTATCAGAATAAAGACCTAAGACAATACTACACACTTAAGTCGACACTATGAGATGATAATGTTGGATACCTTGTTGATACAAGCAATAAAGATAAAACATGAAACAATTTTTCTTTTAAAAGATTCTCCCAACTTTTATTGGATTGGTAGGTTTCCTCGGCATATAGAACAAAATACTTCACCAAAAATGACTACAACGTCCTTCTTCCTTGTCTGATTTTGAAAATATTTCCACTGAGGTTATTGTACTGATTTCATTTGATCGGTTAACACATTCAGGTGTTTATGCTCAGTGTCCACTTGTAAAATATGCAATCTGTGATTTGTAACTACCAGTTTTCTTTACTGTCTTCTAAACTAAGAGCCAGTCTTTCCATATGTGACTCTGTTAATTACACTGATAAGAAATCTCATTAAAACATACTATCTTTTGATGCTTTTGCCATTGTTTTGTTGATATTTATTAATTTCATAAACATACTTCTAACATAACCAGAAATTCGCGATGAGACAGTGAATATTACTGGACATAAATAACTACTTAAAAGGAAGTTAACAGAGTTGCTAACCTGATGACATCATACGTATCAACTAGACTGAGGAATCCAGCAGGGAAGGCAGATGCATAGCTCACAAAGGCTGCCAGTTCTCCATCACTGGTCTCTGAACTGGACACTCCTGTAACCACAACTAGTCTCATTACTCGTATTCTAATCATTCATTTCCTAATCTCTCACTTTATTGTCACTCATGTTCTAATCAATCACTCTCCTATCAATAACTCCCAAATCTATCGCCTTGATAAAATAATTCATTTTGATTAATTTCCAATCAAAGTTCTCTGCACTTTTTCACCCTTTCTTTTAGTGGTCCTACGATTAGACGGAAAATCGATTAATCGTCTATTTAAAACTTTCGATGTAGAAAATCGATTCTCATTTTAAGAATCGATTGTGAATCGAAAGTAAGACTTATAAACCACCTAATTTTCCCTTTTTCTACAGATGTTTAACATTTTATTTTCGTAACATTTGTTTACATTATCTGCCATGTTTCTTTCACTGGTATCTACTTCCTGTTGGTTACAACTAAAACTCAAAATTTCTGTAGGTATTTAGAAGATCTTTTAATACAATAAACTAAGTTCAACCTAAATTAAATTTAACTTTCACTGCTTCACACACAACATGTATACTCCCTATAAATGGGGAATAATAACCTTGGCCATAAATCAAGTGGAGAGAGATCACACTACTGTAATACTTCAGCAGTCTGCCATGAATATTTTTGACAAATTTTGTTGAACAAGAAAACTAAAATGTTTACTACATTGCCATACTTAGAATTTTACAGTATCTAAGAAATTATAACTATATGAAATGAATAGGTCATGAAGATCTGCTTAAAAAACGAAATTCATGGAATATTGTTTTCAGGATAAGAGTCAGATTTTCCAGACCCCATCCAATACACATAAACTTGAGTGACAATGCTGAAATACATGTTCACTTGTGCCAAACTGTTTCATATAACCTAGTATATATTACAAAACATCAATATTGACCAGAAACAATAAAAGTCACTCTTCCATTTGATTAATGAAAATAGCATGTCTTTGAAAAGTGTCCTGAGTTAAAAATGGAAGGAAATTTCCATGAACACATGTCTATGTATTGTTTAGTTCCCAAAGAAGCATTTTATTCAGGATAATTTTCAGAAGCTGCTTGGCAGTCACTGTTCTTGACATATGATAATGATAAGCAGATATTCTATTCTTCTTTGTTGCATACATACAAAGTGTCCTGAGTTCACAACACAGGTGTACCACATGGTGATGTTGAACAAAAGGGGTTGAAATAGACTTGCACCAAGTCTTTGCATTTCTCATCCCACTAAATCTGACATAGATGAAAACATTATACATCCACTTAAGGAGGGAAAAATCCTTCTCTATGCTGAAACAGTACTTTTGTCAGCCCCACATTCTAGTATAAAGTCATACAGTCCTCATATAATACCTTAGAAAAAAGGACTTGAAGAAAGTCTAGGGTTGAAATATTCTTTATTTTAAGCAAGATTGGTTGCTAATCTGCTGATGTTACATTCAAACACTGTAAATGATTTAGCTGATGAAAAGGGAGAATGAAAATAAATATTATTTTGTAACTGTTAAGGCCATCTTAATAGATTATTATATTATTGCTGATACACATACTTGTTGACTCTTCAACCTACTGGTTTCCTAACATACCCCCTTCCCTACCCTAAAATGGAAACAAATAACCTAGTTTTTTTTCACCACTGACCTATCGGAAGACTACTGTTATTATATTTGGTAAAAAAGAATATTCTGTCTTTCTTACAAAGCAAGCAGAAAAACAATTATAATCGATAATCGATTGCTCACAGTTACCGATTAATCGATTCTGATTTTTTAGACCGATTCCTAACACTACTTTCTTTGTAATCACTCACTCTCTTACCGTGTAATTTCATGCCACTCACTCTGTAATAACTCTTTCCTATTAATTTTGTTTCACTAGTTTTCTAATCAATATGTTTCACATGACAAGATATATAATAATTATCTTTGAAATTCTTTTTTCTAAATAACTTATTTTGTTTTTAAAACACTTATTATAATAATTCTAAATATACTATCCTATTAATTGTTTTCTAATCACTAACTTTCCAATCACTCACACATTAGCAAATTACTGTGAAATAATAGACATTTATTATAACTAGAAATAGGACGCCCTGTTGATAGTAGATGCGAATAGAAACAGGATAGCATAGAAGAACACACATTATCATGTGTAATGTCCACCCCATGAACCTTTTGCCAAAATTGTACAGTAGTCTTACAAGACCCTGTTTCATTTGTAAAATATATCAATGATGCTTAAATATTTATTAGTGTAGATGTAAATTATTTCAGCTTCATGCCTTTTTGCATTGGTTGAGTCGAAAATTTTGACGAAATCACTCTATCTTGCACGGTTAAGAAGATAGAAGCAAATTCCTGTTTTTCTATTTTGGGCAAAAATTTGAAAATTCAAAATGGCCGCCATTTTTGGGAAAAGCAAAATATTTTGAAAATTGGCAAGAGTACATTTGTTAGATACCCTGTGGGTCGAAAATTTCAACGAAATCACTCTATCTCGCACGGTTAAGGAGATAGAAGCAATTTTGTGTTTTGCCATTTTTGGCGAAAATTCAAAATGGCCGCCATTTTTGGGGAGGGGAAAATTTTTTGAAAATTGCAAAGAGTATACCCTGTGGGTCGAAAATTTCGACGAAATCGCTCTATCTCACACGGTTAAGGAGATAGAAGCAAATTTGTGTTTTGCCATTTTTGGCGAAAATTCAAAATGGCCGCCATTTTTGGGGAGGGGAAAATTTTTTGAAAATTGCAAAGAGTACATTCCTTAGATACCCTGTGGGTCGAAAATTTCGACGAAATCGCTCTATCTCGCACGGTTAAGGAGATAGAAGCAAATTTGTGTTTTGCCATTTTTGGCAAAAATTCGAAAATTCAAAAAGGCCGCCATTTTTGGGGAGGGGAAAATTTTTGGAAAATTGCCAAGACTACAATGCTCAGATACCCTGTGGGCGAAAATTTTGACGAAATCGCTCTATCTCGCACGGTTAAGGAGATAGAAGCAAATTTGTGTTTTGCCATTTTGGGCAAAAATTCGAAAAATCAAAATGGCCGCCATTTTTGGGGAGGGGAAAGTTTTTTGAAAATTGCAAAGAGTACATTCCTTAGATTACCCTGTGGGTCAAAAATTTCGACGAAATCGCTCTATCTCGCACGGTTAAGGAGATAGAAGCAAATTTGTGTTTTGCCATTTTTGACAAAAATTCTAAAATTCAAAATGGCCGCCATTTTTGGGGAGGGGAAAATTTTTTGAAAATTGCACAGAGTACATTCCTTAGATACCCTGTGGGTCGAAAATTTCGACGAAATCGCTCTATCTCGCATGGTTAAGGAGATAGAAGCAAATTTGTGTTTTGCCATTTTTGGCAAAAATTCGAAAAATCAAAATGGCCGCCATTTTTGGGGAGGTGAAAATTTTTTGAAAATTGCAGAGTACATTCCTTAGATACCCTATGGGTCGAAAATTTCGACGAAATCGCTCTATCTCACACAGTTAAGGAGATAGAAGCAAATTTGTGTTTTGCCATTTTTGGCAAAAATTCGAAAATTCAAAATGGCCGCCATTTTTGGGGAGGGGAAAATTTTATGAAAATTGCACAGAGTACATTCCTTAGATACCCTGTGGGTCGAAAATTTCGACGAAATCGCTCTATCTCGCACGGTTTAGGAGATATGAGCACATTTGCCTTTTTCAGTATTCAAAATAGCTAATTACTCATTTATATAATTAATTACTCACTCATCTATGAAGCAATTCCCCCCAAAAGCAATCCCATACAAGCTATTAACCCAATGAACCTCCATACCAAATTTCAGAAAGCTAGGCTTAATAGCATTCCTTAAAATGTCTGGAAACCAAAGAGCTACTCAAAAGTAGCAAAGTAGCTATTACTCAGTTAGCTATAGAGCTATCATCACCAAAAGCAATCCCATACAAGCTATTAACCCAATAAACCTACATGCCAAATTTGGTAAAGATAGGAGAAGAACTGTTGCCTAAAATGTCTGGAAACCAAGTGGGATGCCGGACGCCGGACGGCGGACGGCGGAAAAAGCAAAAATAATATGTCCACCATTACTTTCTACCTGCTGGTTTTCCAATCAGGTATCAACTACAGACTCACAAATTTTCACATTTCACTCATTCAGCAATTACTGATCAATTATTGACACTTAATTGGTCACCCTCTTGTCACACATTTTCCAAATGTGCACTAACCACTCATTTTCTAATCACTAATTTCCCAATCGTCTTACTTAATCATTTTTAGTCAGTCATTTTCCAATTACTGACATTTATTCACTAACTCTCCACCGATTCATGTTCCAATCATTACCTCTGCCAAGGAGGTATTATTTTCATGACTGTTTGTCTTTTTGTCTGCTTGTTAGCAGGATTACGCAAATACATATGGCTAGATCTTCCTGAAAAACAATTAGAAGATGGGTCTTGCTCCAACCTAGATCCTATTAAATTTGGAAGTGATCTGGATCACCTTCTGGACATAAAATAAATAATCCCATTTACTTACTATTACATGACTTAGCAGAGGTATGCGCTCTCCAAATGCTCTTGTTTTTAATTGTTTTCAATCAGTTTTTCTGTGATTACTTACTACTCAGTTAGTTTATGATTACTTACTACTCAGTTAGTTTATGATTACTTACTACTCAGTCATTCTGTGATTACCTACAACTGTTATTTTGTGATTACTTACTACTTGGTCATTTGATTATTACTTTCAACTCAGTTATTTTGTGACTTACTCACTCACTGACAACTCACCTAGCACAGGACACACCTTCTCTCGCCAATCAAGACACAGCTGTACAAAATCCACTTCACGTGAACCGTCATTACTCGTCAGCGTCTGTGAAAATGTACACACTCCCATATACACCTGGATAATAACCCTTAACAGCCATATGTTGTAAACTATTCCAGTAACTAATTTTAAGCTGTTTTTTTCACTCTCCTCTTTAAATTAAGTGTCCCCACCTGTTTTTTCCCCATTGACAGCCCCACCCTGGATTATTGACCTAGAGAGTGTGGAATGGTATACTTGATGAGGTTTGTGGTTCCGCATCTATTGCCTCCGTCAGATAGCAAGATAGTCTTACCTCAAAGCATATTGACCATAGCATCTTCATTAGGGCAGGGTCGGTAGCAGATTTTTCATTTCGGTATCCCGCCAGTGTAAAACTGTACTGATTCCGGGATACCGAAAGAAGAAATTGCATTCTTGCATATCCCCAATCGAAGAGTATCACCAACCGAAAGTAAGATTCGCAAAAAGAAAACATTGCAGTTCTGAAAGAAATCACTATAAAACTGCTAAAATATATAAAGGTATTGGATAAAATATTTTTAATTTCTTCAGATTTAAGGTTTGTTTCTCATACTTTACGTTTTCTCACAATATTATACACTGACATTCGAAATACCGGCTGTAAAGTGTCACCACGGTGTTGAAGTGAATTGGTCTCGATACAGGTGTTACCGACCCTGCCCTAATCTTCATTAACTCTACGTTTCTCTGGTCTTGACCTTTATTCTTGTAATTGGATTTTTGAAACTGGATATTTTTCTTGACTGTTGTAATTTAGAGTCATTCTGCATTTTAGTAGGGATGGGTTAGGTATCAAAAATGTGTAGATTGGGAGGTTGCTAAAGCAAACTGTTCCGATTCTAGGACTCCAATCAAACAGGCCACTGACAGGAAGTGAAACTCATAAAACCAAAACATGGATGTTTTTTTTCCCAATATTTTAAATCTTCCTTCAATTCTATCTGTTGACAAGCAAGATGAAGGTTATTAAGTCTCATAACTTATTTACCAAAACATGGTAGTTCTGCTGAATGAAACTACTAAAAAGTCTGCAAATATACAAAAATATTGCAAAACAGTTTATAATTTGTTCAGATTGATCAGATTGATGATTTCTGTCCACTATTTTAGGTAATGGCGGGACTGCATACAGAAATCAAAACTGGTTACCCGACCTTTGAAATCCGGTATTTCGTATGCTTGTTACTGGCAATGATTATTTCTCACGGGGCGTACATGAACCAGAACTAATGCAACTGGAAATGGCTTTTGTGAGATATTAAAAAGTATGTAAACCTGACTTTTGTTCAATATACAGTAAAAATGTGAGTTATTTTACAAAATAGATATATTTTTTGTAATTTTGATGAAGTAACAATCATAAAGCCTAAAATGATGATGTTTTCAATAACCGGTTCCCAAAAATTCCTTGCGGACTTCATTATTTATACCTGAAGTGAACAAAAAATGGCTTACCAGTTTATCGTTCATACCACTAATTTTAAGCTTTCCTTCAATTCTATGTGTTGGCAAGAGAAGTGGCGGTTCTTGGCGAAAATTTGTCACGGTATTTCATTAAAATGCTCTTGATAATGAGAGACCGGCAGTAGGCTAGACTAGATTTCATCTTTATCTCCATGCTGGAGGGGTGTCTTGTAGTACTGGGATAAAGTCCGTAATAAAACAATATTTTTGTTTATTGATGACATGAACTCCTAAAATGCATCAGTGATATATCCATTCTCCACAGCCAGGATGAATATACATGTGCAAGAAGAAGTGCTCACACACCGTTTTTATATAGCCTTATATAGTATATAATTATGTACTAATCCTAGTAATTCGGGGGAAAAATATGAACTTCTTGAAAAAATTTAATGTGTGTGAATCTATGTGGTTAGTAAAAAGCTCAAAAACACCGAATGTAGTATGAAAGTCCTATGCCTTATGATTACTGAGATGTGGTCTGGACACTATCACAAGGTCAAATCAAGGTCACACTATGATTATTGCACACCTACATCTCCCAAACCAATATCCCTACCAAGTATAACTTCCAACACATCACAATTTCCAAGATACAGTCTTTATAAGGTTCCGCCCAACTGCACAGTCACATGAGAGAAGAGAAAACTTTACTGTTGGGGTAAAACCACTTGCTGTTCTTTGTTCTACCCAATTCATTAAAGATTGAGCATTGTAGACGGTCTGAAAAGTGGGATGAAACCAGTCAACTTCCCCCTTTTTAAAATATTTAAATAATGACTGTAGTGACTGCAGAATATTGGGATCTCCTCACCAATACCACCACTTACCCTGTGTTTGATCTCGTTGATGGAGTTGAATGAGGTGACAAAAGCATGAGCGTGTGTCCCCTTCACTGGTATTCCAAACAGCTTGCCTGCCAGCACGTTACTGGTCCCATCAAAGCCTGTACATAAACCACACCAAGACAAAAAAACACAGAAATAAATACAACACCAAAACGAAATAAAGAAGTCCTGAAAAATGTGTTCTGTCAGCATGTTACTTGTTCTGTCATAAAACATACAGGAATTAATATAAATACGTAACCATAAGTAACCCACCTCTTGTAAGTGTCACCCCTCCACCTCCTATAAGTGACAACTCACCTCGTATAAGTGAACCTATAACTTACAATTAGTCTAGACAGATTTTACCTGTCGATGTTCGAATTGGAATAATGTAAACAAACATCGATCATTGCCGATCATGGAATCAAAAGTGTGAGCCAGACCAAAAAATTCAAATATTAAATAAAGATAAGGAAAATCACTATAACTACATGCAAAATATAACCTAAAAGCTTTTCATAAACATCTCCCTGATGACAAATGTCTCTCTCACTAACAGACCATGCTTTACGTATCCTCATTTGTGATTTGCTGATTTTATGATCACCTTGATTTTCTGATATACTTTATAGTTTTGCATTTAAGGCTAATTTTGTTATTTTTAACTGGTGAAAATACAAAAATACCATAGAATATGATTTTATTATTTCAAAAGGACTACACAGAAATGAGTTTAGCAACTATCGGTCTTATTTAAATTTCACCAATCATCGATTGGCAATGAGCTAGCGAGCGATAATACCGAAGTTTGCAAACATTGTCCCGGCACTAATAAGTGACCTAATATAACTGAGGAACTCACCTCCTATATAGCAGTATCTGGATGCAGACAGTCCTCCATCAGGCCCTTGGGCCCGCCTCAGTCCAAACTCCAGCAAAGACTTATCTGGACCTGCAGCCAGACGAAAACGAGCAGCATTGGTCGCAACAAGACTACAAGAAAAACAGTCAGAGAAAATGCATATATACACACAACACTGTATTGATGATCAATGAAGTGTCTAAAATTTCCTTTTTAAGCAGAAATGAAAACAGCAAGAATGTGGACACTGCAGGTAATTTTAATGCAAGTGTAGAGAAAGTACCAACAATTTCAAAATACAATAAAAAATAGGCCAAGGCCTGCTGCTTACTGGTGACCCGCATGTTGTGGTTGTCCCACAAAATACTCTTTTACTACCCTGAGGGACCAAACTTCACTGGAAATCGCTTTATGTCTTACGGTTTCCGAGATATTTATGATGTTTTATTTTCGGCAGAAATCCCAGCTGGCTGCCAAAAGTTGTAAAAATGGAAATTTTTCGTATTGCAGCATAATACCCTTCTTGTACCCTCTGAGTCAAAACTTCAATCAAAATCGCGCTATCTGTAACGGTTTCTGAGATATTCACATTTTTCATTTTCCGTTAAAATCCAAGATGGCTGCCAAAATTTGAACTGCCGGTCAAAAATTTCGTCGAAATCTCTCTATCTCGCTTCATTTCCGAAATGAACGTGTCTTTGCATTTTACGCAGAAATTCAAAATGGCCACCAAAAGTGATGGGAAAATGTTTTTGTGAAAAGCCACCAGACTCTGCAGATACCCTATGGGTCAAAAATTTCATTGAAATCGCTCTATCTCGCTCTGTTTCCGAGATAAAGGCATTTTTGCATTTAACTTAGAAATTCAAGATGACCGCCAAAAGTGGCGAGAAAACGTCTTTTTGCGAAATGTCACCAGTAGACTCTGGAGATACCCTGCGGGTCAAAAATTTCGTCGAAATCTCTCTATCTCGCTCCATTTCGGCCACTTTGTATTGGATCACTTCAAAAAGTTAATGATTTCCAGACATGTATATAACGAACATACTTGCAAAATTTCATGTGAATAGGTGAAGCGCTTTTTAGGTTATCATCCAGACAAGCACACCCTTTTGACCATGTTTTTGGTCATGTGACTTCTCTGATTGGTTGAAAAACATGTAATGAGGAAAAACGATAGTCCTCTACCCAAGGAAGCTCCATACCAAATTTAAAAGAAATCGGTGCAGTAGAGAAGAGGCTGGAAAAATTGTTGACGACAACAACAATGAAGACGATGCCAGGCCATGCCAATAGCTTATGGCCATTGGCCAGTAAACTAAAAAACAGTTTGTTCATAATTATTATATAACTGATATTGCCCCAAAACAAGCCAGTTCAATTTTTCAAGTTTTTCTGGTGGTAAACATATTTTTGAAAATTTGGCAGAAACCTGTGCAATATGTAAAGTCCTCTCTATTTGGACCTTTCTGTGAGCCTCCCTAAGCTCCACCCACTTTTCAAAAGGTCAATAGGGTCTCACAAAGCTATTTATAGCCATTTGAAATGGGTGGTAAATCACCGTAAACAAAACTTAAAGGGTGAATATAATTTTAAAATAAACTCTAGAAAATAAATATTTATTAAATTTTTAATATTTATGTATGATGCAGACATACTGACATAAAAATTATTTATTTATATTTTAGTGTTAAACAGGACCACAAACCAGGACGTAAAAGCAAAGTAGCAAAATATATTTGAAATATTAATTTGTGGTCTTATATGTTGCACCACCCTCCATTTCAGTACAAAGTTTATGACAAAATGTGTATGTTACAACCCCGGACAAGTTATTTTTTAATAATGCAACATAAAATAATTAAATCATTTTAGAGGTTATCAGTATGTCGCCATGCATACCAGGAAACAAAATGGCTGTTTGTTTATCGAGCCTCATTTTCGATGGATTTCCTGTAAGATTTCATTGGCCAAATCTGTCACCGGATGCCACGGAAAGGTCCATTTTGTGAGGAGGATCTTTCTTTATAACCACAAGTTTTCCCATGTGGTTATTCAATTAGTAATTTTCTTGGTGTCATTTTACAATGTGGTTATGTTAATAAACTACCTAGCACAGTTGACAAGTGTAAACAGCATTGTTCCAAGAGCTTTACAACAGGTAAGAGGTCCCATATTCTAGTAAAATATTACACCATACCTGAGGTTTGTGATCACTACAAGATGGAAATTTTACGAGTGTGGTTTTAAAACAAGGTTATATTAATAAACTACTTAGCTATGTTGAACAGCATAAGCAATGTGCTTTCCAGAAGTTGTACAATGTGTAAGGTTTCTGGCATTATAAGTAGAGACACTTCATGGAAGTATACCATGGCTTTTACCTTGTGGTTATTACATTTGGAATTTTCCAAGTGTGGTTTTAACTATGTGGTTATATAAAAAAAAAACTACCTAGCATAGTTGACTAGTGTAAGCAGTGTGGTTTCAAGGAGTTGCACAATGGGGAGTGGTCCCTGTATTCTGAGTAGAGGCACTTTGGGGAACACCACCTTGCCTTCGTCTATGGCATGCACTGTAACTTTCTCTGTGGAAATCTCAGACAGGTACTGGAAAAACTCTGTCTCTGTGGAAGGTGGAAGTACACTCTTTAGGTACTCTATATCTGAAAGAAATATGCAGAGTAAGAACTACTCACTCATCCCATCTGGATTTTTTTTGTATCCAGACAGTAATCCAGATCACTCACAAACATGCTTGTGGTGTGTGTTTTAGCAACTTAAACTGTCTGTAAGCTATTCATCCCAGATTTTCTTTTAGTGTAGTCGAATACTGCTCCCTCGGTGGCGAAGGGGTTAAATTATTCAATAAAACAGAATTTATAAATATTGTATGATCAGTAAGCCAATAACGTGGAGGCCTTGTTCCAAGATTACATCATAAGTCAAATATTAGTTTTCCCCATTTCATAATGTATTGTCATAAGTTTGGTACTTGCTTGCCTTGGCATTCATAGGCATATGTTCTACTTCCATTTTCACATTCGAAGATTACCTATACAATGGTGCAAGTGAATTTTAGACCAGCACCATTTAAATTAGTATTTAAATTGTACTTAAGTGGTCTTAACATGGCTGATGAAAGACCGATTTTGAGGCTGTCTAATGCTTCAAACCGTAACTTAGAAAATGCCTTAACTTTGCACAAAACAGAAGACAATTTATATCTTTACATTCACAAATTTACTTGTTGCGACATAACAAAGATTGATTTATTGCCTGGTCTGTTGTAAAAGTTACATTTGTACTAGAGCTAGGGCCAATACTAGTGTCACTATATTCAATTTGGTTCTACTGGTTCAACTCCAACAAATGACATTGTAAAGGTTCTGCTTAATATTACCATGGTGGACATATATGATGGAAACTTTACTTGATATTAAACGAAATCTAATCATAGAAAATATGTTGTCACTGTTACGTTAGTAATCACCCAAAGTAGAAACATCACGTTAATATTTTTTCTCTAGTGTTTTGCAGTCCCCGTAATTAAGTGAATTTCCCTGGTTGTCAATTGAATGAATTATTGTATTTCATCAATTACAAATTTAAAGGACAAGGTGTGATCTATAACAACTAGAAACTATTTAAACTAGAGGATCGCTCGCAAAAAAAAAGATAATGTTTTTGCTTAGCAAAAACAAAGCGTCCCGAAAAGGATATAAAGATGAGTGCTAAAGTATTAAGAAAATGATGACAAAAGCCACTTTTCTGAACTTTTATTTGTGCAAAAACTTGCACCCACATAATTAAAATTGCCACTTCCAAATATGTAAATGGTGTTTCCACCAGTGTTTTCAATAACCACCAACACAATCATAAAAGGCTGTTTATTGAATAATGTCTATTGAACCTATCAGTATGTCTGGAAGACATGTCTGGAAGTCATGTGTTGAAGAACCATATACAGTAGAACCTCAATTATCCGAACCCAATGGGAGACATACAATCCAGTCGGATAAAAGAAGGGTTCGGATAGATGAAGGAAACCTAAATTCACGGTCTATGGGTTACCGAGTGGGTGATAATTGAAGAACAACATTTTTATGCACTTTATATAATATACAGTATTCATTGAAGATACAGTTTAATATATTTGTGTAATATAATGTAACTGACCCTCTAATTGTCACTTATTTGCTCCACATCTATGAATATTACCATTTTTATTTAAAATATTATGCGAATTTTAACTGGGTGCGTTCGGTTGATACATCTATTGTGGATGTTTCAATTTCAAATAAACATTATCACACATTTTTTGCACTTGAAAAACTCCGGGAGATTATTTGTTGTAAAACTCAAAGTGAACACGCGTTCAGTTGTAAGTGTGTTTGGTTGGTAATGCATTGTCTTTTTGTCTTCGTCTTTTCTTTTGATATATGTTGTCAGTCTGTGAATGGACCTACTCTGAGAGATTATAAATTGCAAAACCCAATCGAACACGTTTTCATTGATTGGCGCATTATCAAAGAAGTTGTGTAGCGGGGTCGAGTAATTGAATTAATCCCTCCCCTATTGAAACAATGATATTAAAGATCAAAGAAGTTAGGCGTTTCTGTGGACAATGCATTTTATAAAGCACTAGAATTATTGGTTTCCGAGAATGTGTAAAATTCTGTATTATCGCTCATGGTACACTGCGCTTTTAAATGTAGTGAGACAAGGTTTCGGATTGGTTAATCCGGAGATTCGGTTCATACAGGGGCGGATAATTGAGGTTTTACTGTATTTATATTGGGGAAAATTACTCCACTGAGCACCAGAAGACAAAGAAAAAGACAAAAGATTTTCTACATCCTGGTATTTTGCAAGAAGCTAGACAAAGGCTAGACAGTGTATTCATTTCATATAAACTGCAGATTAAAGAAAACATTAAACAAAAAACAAAATGACAGAATATATACAGTACCTCTTTTTTTAATATATGTGTAAAGATATTACATATATCTTTTGGAGGATAAAATGGCATTTTTTAAATAACAATCAGAACCCAGTACATAACTCGAATCCAAGATTCGACTAAAAAGTGAAAAACATATTTAAAGAAAATACTGTAAATGCAATAAATTTCAAGTTACAACTAATTTCCTCAAGAATACAAATCTTAAAGTACTTTTCCTCAGCTATGCAATGAGTTACAGGTCTGCATTTTAACTATGTTACAGCTGACCCAAATGTAGGTGAATTACGTTTTTCAAGAAAATTCTCTAAATGCAATAACTTTCAAGTTACAATTGAATTACTCAACAGTGAAAACCTGAACGTACCTATGTTATAGATGACCCATAAGTAGATGAATAACACAATATTATTTAAACAAAATTCTCTAAATGCAATAGTTTTCAAATTACAACTCATTTGCTCAACAGTGAGAACCTCAAAGTAGCTATTGCTCAGCTTTATAATAACCTACAGGTCTACAATTTTTCTATGTTATAGCCGACCAAATATTTGAAGAATAATATAATTAAACAAAACACTGTAAATGTAATATTTTTCAAGTTACAACTGATTTACTCAATAGCTATATCTCTAGCTGTAGTAGTTTTGGAGAAATCTGCATGACACACTAACACACACACGCACGCACACACATGATGCATTTTATAATGTCTCTCTCGAGCTAAAGCCCAATAAGATGCTATCTGTAAACTGACTCATGGCCTTTCCTCTTTTACCTGACTCTGAGTATTGGAAGTTTTGCAGGAATTTGAGACATTCCTCGAGTCCCGCAAAGATGCAGAACTCCCCTTTGAAAGGGTTCTTCCTGAAAAACAGGTCGAACACCGCATGGTCATCACGTTTCTTACTCTTCCAGTACGCATAGGCCATGGTGATCTGGTACAAATCTGTGAAATATAATAATACACAAATATATAAATGCAAGCCAAGCATAAACAATTATGTCATTTAGTACAAAACAATACAACATTAATATCAGTGTTGTTGGTTTGCAATCAAAAGACAGAGTGAAGTTTTCCTAAAAATGGCAAGCTTAATGAGAACATCATACATTTGAATAAGATTAAGTATGACCTATGAACAGACATGATGTGAAAGTCTTCTTAAATCTAGTAAAAACTGTAGGTTTTGGGTCTAAGCATGAAGAATTGAAACATTGTGCAGGTCATATGATGTCATACTGGGTAGTTGAAGGGATTGAGGAAAGCAGCGCATACTCGTTGGTAAAAAGATTTTCCGCCCTAAAGTTTCCACTTAAAAATTTTTAAAAAAAATACTTCAAATATTAAATGCCTAATTCAAACGAACACTTGGTTTCAGTAATTATCTGTTTCAAATCAATGTCTGGTTCAAATGTCTGGTTGAGATAACTGGTTCAAATAACTGTCTGGTTCAAGTCACTGCTTGGTCCATGTGAAAATCGGGTTCAAATAAATACCGGGTGCAGAACACCATGAAAGCGAAGTACAAACATTCCAAATAAACAGGTATTTCGCTGGTATAGAAAAATCTTGACAATATAATAAATTTCAAAAATAAGGTACAAGGTATTAATGCTCACTGCATGATTTCTTATTTACCATTGGCATTATGACTCGTTAATACTAATACAGATTTTAACAGTGTTAATACACTGAATTGTTACTGTAAATTATCAATTATAACAAAATTCAGTTCTGCTACCTATAGTAAAGTCAGCAATTGATCTTCAATCACTGATTTCAATAAATGGACAGACCTCTAGTCATCTACTCATCAATTAATTAATAAATCTAACAATCGCTACACCAAAGTTTCAAAGTGCCAATCACAGGGCTGAGACTTCTGAAACTATGCTACCTACAAATAATATATATTTATTTAGTACATCATTGGATACATATTTCTACAGAGCTTCTGGTCATTACTTTGCAAAATTGTTATATTTTACAATATAACTCTAAAACTACTACACAAATGGTTATGAAAGTTTTAGAGAGCATTAAAACTGTTACAAGGAAGAACTGATTCGAATTTGGGTATGCTCGGGTCAATACCCTTGATTCTGGAGCAGAAGGAGTGCAAAGTCTGTGCTCGGCTTTCCCCATGAGTGCTTTGTTTTTGTTTTGTTAAAATCCATGCAGAAATGGTGCAGAAATCACAAGTTAAAGATTAAAGTTTTTCGTCCCCCTATTTCGGCCAAACACAACCTCTGAGGGATGCCTACAGTGTGACCAGGGCGAATAAGCAACAAAAAGCAAAATTCACAGACTCTCAAGATCAGATAGCTAAAGGGAAATTCTCAGTTCCTTACTAGTAATTTTAGCTGTGGAACTGTTCATTCCTTGGAGCAAATATCTGATCAAAAGCTTATAACTTTACTTTGAAAAAGAAACTTCACTTTTTTCAGTTCAACATTTTTAGTTTTAAATCATAATCATGAATCTTTGATAATTAATTAGCTTTTTTTTTAAATTGACAAAAGTAACATAAAGAACAGGGCCCATTTTCATAAAGCCTCCTAAATATAAAAGATAGAATGCTATTAAATCTGGATCTAAATAGGCCCCCAGTAGCTGCTGCTAAAGTGTTTCACTGAGCTGAAAGTAAGGAACTACATGTACTAATTTCCTGAAATAGCAGGGATTCTAGTGAAGAAAGACTACTAATTACCATTGTGAACACTAAGTGAAAACTCAGTGAAACAGATAGTAGAGACGTAGTAGACTTATAGCATTTAGTACCGTACTAAGTTGATAGTAGGAATTTATCAAATGGGGCCCTGGTTTTTAAAATGAAGAAAACTAGTTTGTACGATCTATGACTTAAAACTTGTGGTAAAGTCTGATGCACACTGAGTAAATCAATTAAGGGGTTGCAAACTGATCAGAGATCTAGTGTAAACACTTCATAACTAGTCAACTGAAACACAGGGTTATTGATTATCCATATTACAGTAAGCATGCAAAATTTTACTCTGTCTCATAATATACATACATCGGCCTCCCTTGATGTTACATCAACTTTGACTGTAATTATTATTATAATACCCCAGTAATTGTTCTTTATTTTTTTTTGTTCTACATACAATTTATACATACATGCAATTTATTTTAACTTGAACACACAAAATGTATATGTGTTTGCTTATTCAATCGAAACTCTAACAATAAACATTAAACAATGCTACTTCATTTTTGTTGAACACCAAAACAATTTTCAATGCTGCGCATTATTCTAATGACAGTGAATTTTTTACAAACAGTTTCAATTACAGCAAATCTTGAATAAATACTTCATAAAGTAGGCTTTTTGCAAGTTTTCAACTTTAACCATTTGTATCAGATTTCTTTTGACAAGGTTTTACCCAAGTGGCAAAATTTTACTTTGGAGTACTTTATGATGTCAAAGTCAGGATTTTATATCCTTCATAACAACTAGGGTCACACTTCAGCATCTCCCATGTGTTTCTTTTATGCAATAAATGAGAATAGAGTGACATAGAAACTGTTTCAGTACAACAACTGATGGAATTATAAAGAAAGTACTCTTATCATTCTGGAACAAAATTCCTACTCAATTTCACTTTTGGGGCATTTAGAGATATAATCTGAAAGAATCAATAAACACAACCGGATGTTGATTTTTACATATGATCTGAGTGACAGTGAAACCATTCATAAACTAAAGCTGGGATCGTCGGTAATTTTTGCAGATCGAGGATCATTTGTTAGAAACGAGTTGAACTCGAGTTGGACTCGAGTAAATGTACAAAACTAAAAATAAAATAAGAAAAATCCAAATAAAATATATTTTTTTGCCATTTAAAGTGTACAGATATGTATGTGCACTTCATGGAACAGCCACGCAGATAAGGTTAATGAAAAGCAATAAAAACCGACCATTAATTATTCTGTTTTAAGTTTTGATGGTTTGATCAGTTCCAAAAGTGTCCCTTTGAGACACGGTAAATATATCATTATTTATTTTGTGGAAACTCGAGTTTACATTGCATAAATCAATGTTATCCCCAAATATTGCCCACCTAGTTATGACTCGAGTTGCGGTCAACTCGTCCCAGCACTGTCATAAACCCTAGTACTCACAGCAATATTGCTGTTTTGTTGCTTTGAAAAAAAAAAATCTTTATTCCCTGTATTTATGGTTTTAACCACCTAGCAGGAATGGAGAGTAAGAGTTGCTGTATTGCTATTTTGATAAGTATGTTATGTCTATGTTCACTATGTTGGGGTGTTTAATATCACATTTAACAAAAGAATGGGTGACTGAAGGGTTCCATTTATTCTCTAAGTCTGAGAGGTCCTCAGTGGCCTAGTGGTCAGCAAGTTTGGCATCTAATCACAGGCAGTCACCTCTGTCTAGGTTCGATCACCACAAATGAGTATGCCGAGGACCATTCCCATTATGACCCTGGCTGTTGAATGGGATGTAAACCACAACTTTGACCTTTAACCTTAAGTTTGGGCTTCATGATGGAGGGCAGATCTTACCGAGAAAGAAATGTAAGAATTCATCCCTAGGCCCATTATAGTTTACTCACATTCTTACTGTTAGAATAAGAATTTCATTATGATATACTTAGACAATTTATTGGGAAAAGAAATTCAAATAAGTATATGAGAAAAGGAAGTTTCTATAAAAGGTATATTTTGATACACTTTTTTTCTGCAGACACAACCTTCATGTTGATCACCAGATCAAACTAATACTCCCTATGTTCTATACAGCTGTTGCATCCAATTTGTCCCTTGACCTTTATAAATCTAAAAATTCCCATGGACTTAGGATTTTTTACTTTCAAAACTTTTTCTTATTCTTTTTCTTATTCTAAGATTTTTTTGTCAGAAATATGGTTGTCTTTACAAAAAAATTTTAGCAAAAATATATTAGTGAATATAGACCTTGGTCAGTTTATGGATTCTGTATTTACTCTGTCTCAGAATGCACTTTTAAAGCCTGCACATGCCGCACAGAACTGATACAATTAAATACAGAACTGATAATTAAATACAAAACTGATACAATTAAATACAGAACTGATACAATTAATACAGAACTGATACAATTAAATACTAGAAAAGCACTCCAAGTGTAGATCTCTGCCAAACAGCTCCCTTCCACCCCTATTTTTTCCCTAGTTAACTTCTTTTTTTTTCTTGGGGGGGGGGGAGCAAAAGATTCAACCATACTTGATCCAAATATTTAATCTATTTTCATTGATGGGTTAAAGTTAAGCCAAATTTTGAGCGAAAAATCATGCACCCTTTTGTAAATACAAATGTAATCCTGATCCACTTGACCTTAGCTCTAATCCCTGTTGTGAATACTGATTGACACTGACCTTTGATAAATACTAATGGGCAACTTAATTTTACCATGTGCGGGCATAGGTGGGGCGTCACCTGACATCCCTTCACTATAAGTAAAGTTTTGACTGGGAAACACTGTCAACAGCTTACCGGTTGTCAGCGGTTGAATCGTATTCGCCTGCTGCCAAGAGTATTCCAACCGTGAGTCATTTACTACTTTCATTCTTTTTCTACCACGGTGTTCAAGGTGATTGTATTCCATTTTGTGAGCTTGTAAACTTCAGCTCAGCTCCATGCATCTGCCTTAATTATATCCACAGCCTCCAGTCCAGGAAACAGTTCACAACCACTTTCTTTTATATAATCTTGCTGACAATCAATAAATACTTTCTGTTCTACTTTTCTCCAGACTGTTTTCTGTCATCAATTTTCTCAGTTATAACCCCAGTCAAACTTTTCCTGATAAGGTACCACAATGTTATTACTATAAGGCTGAAAAAATTCAATTTTGTGATCAGCTTGCTTTTTGAAGAGACCGGTTATTTACCTGATCACCGCTACCTCACTACAAATGCTCAAAATGTCTGACTGACAAAAACCATCATCATAAAGCTGTTTGTGAAGCACATTCGTCACAATAAAACAGTAACTGAAATCATAATTTTTTGTGATTTGATACATTCAATAGATAAAGTCAAAAAACACTTGCTGAAAATGCAAATGTATAAGGTTTCAGACAAACCTTGTCTCTTTTTCCCCCTTTTTTCCAAAGGTAATCATGTGACAGACAAATCACAGGTGAGCAAAGGAAAAATATGGCTTGTGATACATTTTGAGTTTAAATTTTTGGATAATATCTGTGTGGATTTATATATATTTCACTTCTTTGGTTTGATATTTGATGTGAATCTCTTGAATCCAAGTTCTTTTAGCAGTTAGACATTTACGACAATAAAATTGGTTTGCCTTTATACATCATCACTCTTTATAATACCCTGTTCCCAGGTGTTACAATTCATTAACATCAGTCATAAAACCAAGCCCCAAAATTGGGAACTTCCTATCATCAATCTTCACTTGGGACAGTAGGCAGTCAGCTCCAATTTAATAGAAGTGTTCAAGATAAGGTGATCGTAGATAAGTCATAATACCATGATGATGATGTTAAGCTGTAACACTAAAAAGGTTAAAGTTTTAACAGCACAAAGTTTAGTAATAGCACCATATAGGTTAAAGTCAAACACCTGAACATTAAGTTATAGCACCATAATGGTTAAAGTCATAACACCACAAAGTTTAATAATAATAGCATCACAAAGGTTAAAGTCCTAAAAGCCCAAAGTTAAGTTGTAGCACCATATAGAGGTTAAAGTCAAACCAACACAAAGTTTAGCAACAGCATCATAAAGGATAAAGTCAAAGGCCTCAAAGTTTAGTTACAGCACCATAAAGGTCCAAGTCATAACACCACAAAGTTTAGTAATAGCACTAAAAAGGTTACAGTGACTGTCATAACATCATAATGTTTAGTAATAGCACCATAAAGGTTCAAGTCATAACACCACAAAGCTTAGTAATAGCACCATAAAGATTAAAGTCATAACATCACAATATTTAGCAATAGCACCATAAACGTTGAAGTAATAACAACACAAAGGTAATCACAACCGAGACTAGACTACCTGGTACAGATATGCTGACTTCCACTGGTTTTTAAACATGTTTAATATTTAGGTGAGCATCTATGTCTGTCATGATTAATATCACTCCCAACTATTCCATGTGAAAAACTAAGTCATACTACAAATAAGATTATACCGGGGACTTAACACTATCTGGGCTGCTAGCAAGCTTAGGACAGAGTCGAATTCAAGTCTGACATTAGGTCCACAGTTTCCCTGAAAGTTTGAACAACCAATAGGTCCCATGAGGGCTCATTCAACTGTGTTTATGATTATCCTATAATCTGGAAATCCTTTGTCATTTAACAATATGTAGTTGGACAAATTAAATATAAATACACATAAGTTTTTTTAAAGCCCAATGCTTTAAAGTTTTGAGTAATCCTCTTATCTCTAATAAATGCATGCAAATCAATTATTTTAATATTTCAGTGGAATTGTTATTGACAAGTTAAATATATTCTTCAATTATTCATTAGAAAACCGATGAAGAAAACCCAGTGCAGTGTACAAATCTACCCAGGTGAAATATTTTCATACTTCATAAATTCCTATAATTTGTATTCCAGTTGTTTAGTTTCTATAGAATACAGTTTTTTCATAACTATATGATGGAGACAATAGATCACACAATAGTTTCCTTTTTTTCTGTATAATAATTTTTCTGTATACAATTCTGTCCACTGAAACATTTCAATGTTCTAAATATGCTTTCCACTTTTCATAAGCATATACATGTATATAATAATTGTTAATTTATTAGTTCCACTCAGAGTACTCAAACAGTCACTAAAGAGTGGTATAATACAACTGACTCAGTAGAATTATTCCAAGTATAAACTGGGAAAACGTACACTCATTGTTTGGTGTAGTTAGTTTACAGTTTTACAAATATTCTCATATTTTCAAACATTGCAATATTCCCACCACAGCATCTGCGTTCAGAACTTAATAGATATTAATTACTGGTGTTATACACCACACTCTAGCACTAGCTAAAGAACAGAGGAATAAAAAATTATTATTAAAAAATGTATTATTATTAAGAGTATACAACTTTGACAAATTTACTCCTTTTCATTAAAAATTCAAGTAACCATTTGAGAGATATTCTATTTAAAACACAATTTTGGCTCAGTTTATAACGATAAACCACAAGTACTCATTCATGAATAACAACTGGCACTGACCTCTTTCCTCCATTCCCTCAACTAGCCCATCCAATAAGGATTTACATGTGTTGACAGCCACCATAAAACCCAAATTAATAAATTAGACATAAAGCTTTAACACTGCCACGCACGAAACATTCAGTGCAATATTCAGAAAATATCTCCCAAGAGAGGTTCAATGGTTACCAGGTATGTTGAGGTTATTTGACCTTGAAGGAGACATCACAGGTAAAGTATAACATTGCCAATGTAGCATATGATTTCCTTGTTTTTCACTGCAAAGCTTTCTGGACCAACATTAACAGACTGAGATAAAAATACTTTTGTATAGGCTGATGCTGTTTGACCTCAAATCAGGAGTCAAAGGGCAAATCCGATGTCGCCAGAAGATCTGTAGCCCTGTAGTCCTGTAAGTTGTTCTCACATTCCAAACCACTTAGACCAACAATAAGGAAGGTAAAAGGACTCTTTGGTAGGTCAACAACATTTGACCTTGAAACAGGGGTTAAATCTAAATCTGTAAAAAAAATTTTGCAGCACAACATTTCCATTAAGTGGTTTTGACATTAAACTGAGTGAAACCCTTAGGACTAAAATAAGAGAGATTCTGGGCACTTTTGGTATGAAAACCCTGTTTGACCTTGACCTTGGGATTAAACATGATATCAAGGCACTGGATATCAATACTTCCTGGTTTTCTCAAGCTCTAGTATAAATTTGAATACCTTTTATTGTGTATTTTCATAAGTACACATTAAACCATGCTCCCAAATATGATTAAACACCTCTCACTCAAGCAGTACTGTGTCCTCTCTAGTGAACTTAGATAAAGAAATTCAAGATCAAATTCTGACACGTTTATAGAGGAGATATATGTCTATTATATATGCATGAACCCAAATATGTAGAAATATCTGAGAATTTTGCCAAATTATGAAAAGTAGTCCAAAACTCACCTTCAGGGCAACTAACAAATACCCCTTTTGGGGAAATCTCACACAATAATATGAATGGCTCTAGGTCTTTAAGTTACTGTGTCCAAAAGGATTTATTTGCAACAGCACCATGACAAGTTCACAAACAAAACATCATCCGGGATACAATTAATGAATATACAAAAGCCCCTAATAACATTACAATATCCAGGGACAGCGATTAATGCCATCCAGTATTGGGAGGCAAAAATAGGATCTGTATGTCTTAAACATCTGACAAAACCTTTATTATCAGACTTTCTATTATCCAAGAACATTTGAATTCATGAAAACAGTTTCACTCTCCTAAATATAATACATTCCTCTGTCAAGGAGGTTATGTCACTGACGGCATGCTTTTGTCTGTTTGTTTGCAAAAGAGTTTGAAGTGTTAAGGACAAATTTTCATATAATTTTGTTGACAATGGCACCAGGAACAGATGATTCAATGTTGGTGGTGATCCATATCACGATGTGGATCTAGGAATTTTTTAAATGATTTTTTTATCATAATGTACTCAAGAACAATATTAGAGGTACTAGGTGTTGGGCCTTGGCGGAAGTGTGCGCTCTCTGAGTGCACTAATACATTTCTGTCACAGTATACACTTAAACACTTCTTCCATTGTATGAACTTTCTATTTTCCAAACACAATCTTAATGTCCTACCATGGTTACATAAGAGAAGTTGTAAATGTATTTCCTGTTATTGCTAATTTACGGCACATGCCAAAATACAAAACAAAAAATTATAACCACTAAGTAGGGAGTAAATTAACAGCTTATCAGGTCTTTTTTATAACTTTTAGGGACATTTTACAGTATATGGATTTTTGCTGGATATCTACTTCATGCGTACACAGAGTTGGATCTGAAATTTGTCTCCCACACATTACACTCATAACTCATAAGTGGCCCCCTGCAGCGCTAGAGTGTGAATTGAAGTGCTACCCCCCACCCCCAAACCATTATACACGTATCCCTCTATCTCTCTTAATGAAATTGATTCTTCCTTTGTTTTAATAGCTTTCCCAGCGGCAGGTCTCAACCACCATTCACACTTATACTGATAAGATACTCTGTAACTCTGCTGTTCTAACAATTGAAAATATGATTTTAAAGTCTGAAACATGTCACGTTGTTTTATAAAGCCTATCGAATCAGCTAAACAGAGAACAAAAGTTGTTGTGCTCATCTTAAAATGGCTGTTTTGTCTTGTTTTGATCAAGTAAGGGTCATGTTTCTGGACTTTCGTGGTATTCAATGGATATTTTTTACACTACACTCCTAATACACAACCTATTTTACTTGTGTCATGTTAGAACTACACTCTAAATTTGAAAAATTTTGTTGTAATTTTAATTTTTATTAGATAAATACTTACCATTTCCTGACCATTGCTATATGTTGGTGCCATCCAACTCACTGGCCAACGTTGAGAAACGTTTTAATAAACCTTAAGAGGCCAGTGAGTGAGTGTGAACTAGCATGTCCCCCTAGTGGTCATGTGACCATGCTAGTAAACAACCTTCATTATTTTTGTTGCAGAAAATACTCCCCTAGTACTGAATCTGCGGGGAGGTAGGGGGGGACTATCCTGGTCAGGAAATGGTAAGTATTTATCTAATAAAAATTAAAATTACAACAAAATTTTTCAATTTTATTGCGAAAAATACACTTACCATTTCCTGACCATTGCTGAATGCAGCCTTCATGGAAGGAGGGCAGTACTAGAATTTAAAGACCCAGTACACCACTCTGCACAGCTATCATACACAGCACAAACCTATAGGCATTCAGATCCAAACTCACCTCCCAGATGAGGCAGTGGAACTGTTGAGCACTACAAAACAACACAGCCTTGTTGTTGTTGTTGTTGTTGCTGTTGTAGGAAGGAAGTAATCATTACAGAGACTCACTACCTAGCCTACAACTAAAACATTATGAGAAGTTTACATTGAAATTTACATGCATACAACAACATATAAACTTCCAACAGTCACCACATACCATACAGATCCCCTAAATCATAGTATGTAGTTGAAGTTCTCACAAACTGACAGTTATTGCCACAGTTGAATGCTGTATCTAGACAAACATCCCACACAGGTGACACAAATATTGGAAGTGTCATCAGCATATTGTGTAATTCCAAGCCTGAATGAAGTCAACAATTCTGCCTAATAAATACAGATAGTATGACAGACATACAGATACAAATGCATACTAAAGTATCAAAATAAGTATCACACATATACTTATAAGATAACAAAACTGAAGGACACAATATCAAAGTCTGACCACAAGCAAACCAAGCAGGTGAGACTGAAAATTGGTAAAAAAGTTATGGTTTCCAGTAACAGAAATCTGAAAATTCATATACCGAAACACTACCCTAAAACCTAAAGATTCTTGCTTTGACTCGCTGCTGTTGAGAGTCAGAATTTGACTTCTCCTCAGTCAAAAAGCTAATCTGCCGAAAGCAAGATAAGATAGCTGACCTGAAAATATCTGCTGTAAAGCCTTCCTAACTAGGCACAGACAAGACATAATAATTCCTCATTGAATCCTTTGTCCCAAGTAAAAGTATTTCAAAACCTCACAAGACAAAGAGATCTATCTTGAGTAAAACTGCTGTCCCAATGATTGAGAGCTGGCATATTGACCGGCTTAACTGAAGTAGGCCCATCCGAAGCCAACTGATTCTTGGGTAATAAATGGCCAGAGCCATTTGTGAGCAATACTCCTTTTAAGTAAGGGAAGACAATGCTAACAAAAATTACCCTTCTTCCTTTGCCTGATGCCAAAGTCAAAAGAAAGATCGTTGTGAAAGTTAATAACCTCCAAGAAATCTTCCTCAAAAGGCTGTCTGGTGAGACCAAACAAGACCAGAGACAAAAGGTAAAGAAGGCTTAACCTATTGGCTACTGGATTGTCTCTAGAAACATGTCAACAATCTATACAACTGAAGAGTTCTGGAGACTTATTACCCTTCAAGTAAAGCAATCTACAATTGCTATTCTGTAACCAGCAATCGTAGATAGCTTTAGATTCTTTTCCTTAAAGAAATAGTTAAGGAAATTTGCTACATGTAGAAAAGTATTATCTGAGATGTTCACCACAAAGAAGCCTCAGATGGAGGTTTGTGGATAGATCTACCAGGCACCACAACCAAGAACATCCACCATGACCATCATGAATCAATCATGATGAATCTGCACCTGAAGGTGGTCATCTTCTAAATCACCTGAAGAATCCTTGGCTATCCTGGTGCAATCATGACGATTCTGCACCTGTAGGTGATCATCTTGAGTCACCTGAGGAATGAGAGCCACTGGAACAAACACAAAGCTGTCCAGATCCTCCCAAGAAATGTGTAATGCATCTGTTCCCCAAGACCCACAGTCTAAGGCAAGGAAACACCTACACTGGAAGCTTAAGATTCAGGTTGTTGGATACCAATGGCATAATGATTGAACTCACATACAAGGGAAGCCTTAAAAGGAATCTTTGTGGAACAGATCCACCAGATCCCAAAAATAAGACATCCCTAGCCACTCTGATGCAATCAAAATGATTGTGCACCAAATCTTGAAGTAGCCCCTCTTAATAGCTACAAAAAGAATTTCTTGCCTTTCCTGAGATCTTTTGTCTTATCAAGATAACCTCTCAAGGCTCTCACTGGACAAAGAAACCTATCTTGCACCAAAGCATGATCTAAAGAAGGTTCCAAAGCAGGAATGACTACAGGTTGAAAAACCAAAGGAGCCTTAGAAGCCAAATGATTCACCTGCATCACCTGAAGAATCAAGGTCACAGGACCAAACAAACTGTCCAGTCCATCCCAAGAAAAGTTGAAAAAGACAAGCTTGTGGTTCAACTAATTGCAAAACAAATCCATCATTGGTGATTGTAATCAAAGACAAATTTGATTGAACACCTGAATCAGAATAGAAGATTCAAAAGTCATCCAAAAACACATTCAATTTGAATCATCTTGACCCTCACGTACAAAGAATTTGTTGGAATATTTGTATACCCTGGGAAGTGATATGCCTGAATATGAACCCATGGCATTTGTCCAAGGAAGATTCTTCAGATAAGGAAACACATTCCTGAAAGTGGGTACCTCCCTACCTGTTCAGATAGGAAACCACTGAAGAAATATCTGGGGAAATCAACAGATTCAGAATCCGAATCAGACCTCCAAATGATTCTAAAGGTAGTAGCCCGGTAATGTGGAGTCTTGACCCCTCATGATACAACAGACCACTGGCTGTTTGATGCCAGAATTGTGCATCCCAACCCTGAAAGAAAGCATCTAATAACACAAGGAGATTGTGCTCCTTCTGATGAAGTAATGGGAGCTCCTGCAAATTTGAAAAGTCGTTCCACCACTGAAGATGATCCCTGAGAACAGAAAAACTGGTACATTATCTGTGTATTATGTGTGGTATCTGTGGTACATTAGCAGATAGCCTTGGGGTTACCTGATAAACAAATGACCCAATGGCACTGTTTTCTCCTATGAAGACATACCGCCACCAAAGAAATGGCTTCCTTAGAAACCATTAGCCGGAGAAGATGCTTTGCTATGAGTAAAGATGTACCCTAAGGTGGAATCTGCAATCCAAACTAAAAATCCTGGTGCTTTAGCCAAGAAGTTTTTTTTTTTTTTTTTTTTTTTATAAGCTGGCGACACCCAATGCCTTCTACTGCAGCCATCAGGTTCACTATCCGTTGATATAATAGTAAAGTCGAAAATAAACCATTTCCAAGAGCAAGGCAATGAAATGGTCTATATAGTGGTAAATCAAGATGCGTTCTTATAGATCCCACAGACTCACCATGTACTAACACAGCAAACAGGCTGTGAACCGGTGTGAATTGTCATCAACACTGAAGTGAAGTTAAAATTCGCGTGAATCCGGCTACGAAAGAATGCAACTGCAAGGAAACGTGAACATACCTCCATTCACTTACTAGAAACAAAGGCGAATATTGTAACATTGTGAAATTAAGGTACATGTAAAAGCTTATTTACCTGACCTCAACTATTAGTGGTAGCCATCTCCTCCCAGCTTATCACAACCGATAAACTGTAAAATTGCAGCGATATCACCATCTTACTGGTGTTATCGCCCTTTTGTCGATCATTTCATAAACAGCTTTTATGAAAACTGTTGTCTCTCGCATTTTATATATATATTTTTAAAAGACATGACCACAACTGCTTTAGGAAAATGGCTAAGTACTCCTTCCTGCTACTCTCGCTTCTGTGAAAGTAAAGTATGTTTGAAAAATTATCCTCTTACTATCTTAAGATGTAAGATGCAGAATATCTTCCAATACTGGACAAATATACCACCTAAAGATTAGTCCTAACACCTCTAAGTCCTACAGAGGAGAGTTTTGAAACAGTATAAGAGGATTAATTATCATAATAGGGACAAAAATAACTGCCCTGGGGCACTTATCCCAATACTAGCCATGTGTAGGAGTTTGCTCCTTCCTAGACATAAGAATCACTATACACCCAAGATCACAAAATGAAGTTTCCCTGGGCATCTTGACCATGTGTCCAACAGGAAAAAAGTCATTAAGAGTGAAAAATGCACTAAAAACATACAGGATCATTGAGGACTGTAATTGCAATTACTGTACACACAGTCCAAAGCATTACTAGACATTCTATGAGATCCTGTTAATCCTTAAATTCTTGAAGACCTCCTGCTAGATAACTCCAAATTATTATGTTGACATGATTATGCTGCAAGTAAACAGAGAACCTGTACTCTTGAACAAAATCTCACAATGGGTACATATAGGTTTTATGTACCGGTGCCGGTTTCCAGCAGAAACCCTGCATTACACCACAGAATGAAAAGCTAACTTCTGAGATGAAATACAACTCCGGTCATCTGACAACCCGATTTCAGACCTTTTGGGAGGTATGGAAACTCGATTGTCTTCGGATGACGTCATGCAGGTATTTTCCTCCGTGAAAGTTCCGACTGAACTTCACCGGAAAAATTATTGCAGAGAAAGCCCAGACCTGCACTCGGAACTTCTCCACGATAATGCATCCAACGGAAAATTAAGATGTCTGCCTCCATGGGGAATTCCTTCTTGTCGTTCTATTCGACTGAGACGTACGTAGTGAAGAAAAGCTTCCAAACGACTATCTATTAGAACCCGACGTATGATCAGGTTTTATAACAGTCGAATATTCTGTTTTTCATGGCGACTTCCTTGGTTGCCTAGCAACCTGTAAACTGTCCCTGCCGGAGCTAGTAAGACTGCCGACAGTTTCAGTGTTTTAATTATTGTAGCAATTGTAGATCTTCAATCTAGTGGAAAAATTGCATAAAAATAAAAGAACTTGTCCCATTCTCGTGTAACACATGCCTTTTGAAGAATAAATTGTATTCTGAATTGAAGAAACAATGCCGCCATCTTACAAATAGTCTTCCTCAATCCGCCATAAAATGGCCACAAAAGCACTATTCCTCTGTGCTTTTTTTAATTTTGTCCTGAGAAGACATTGTCAACACAGATGTCTAACCACAGAACTCAAAAAACCACAAGAAGTCCATAAAACTTAACAAAAATCCGAATTGAAAATAACACATCCACACTCTAGGATGGCTAAACAAAAATAATGAAGGTTGTTTACTAGCGTGGTCACATGACCACTAGGGGGACATGCTAGTTCACACTCACTCACTGGCCTCTTAAGGTTTCTTAAAACGTTTCTCAACGTTGGCCAGTGAGTTGGATGGCACCAACATATAGCAATGGTCAGGAAATGGTAAGTGTATTTTTCGCAATAAAAATATAATTTTACTCGTGTCATTTTAGATCTACGCTATCAATACATTATTTTACTCTACTCGTGTTAAAACTGTGACAGAGTTAGTGTTTCCATTGTGACACAATCACAAAAATATGGATACGTTGTTGTTTTTTCATATTTATTCCCACAATTCTCTCAACCTTATCTGTATGATCAGCTTAATTTGATCACCGATTAGCTGCTTGCATTAGCTGTCAACTAACTGGTGAATTGTTTCCAATTTACAATATCTTTGAAGAAATACTGAGAATATCAGTTCTGTACATGCCTCAAACTTGGCTAGAAAAGAAGACAATTTATGCAAATTATTGTGTAATTTTCAAATAAATTTAAATTTTATTTTATAATTTTTTAAGATAATTTACACTTAAAATCCTTCAAATTTATACGTTTTTAGGTTAAACCTGCAAAATAAAAAAGTCTAATTGTTGCATAAAGTATTATAATAGTAAAAATCTCATTTCAGATGAAAACAGTTTACTGGTAAAAAAACATTGAAGCCGGGTAGTGCTTGGTAACCTTATATTCTGTTACTGCGGTAAACTTATCTAAAATGTGTTACACAGTGACAATGGACCACAGAAGTGTGAATGTTGTATAATCAAATCACTAGTGCTTTTACAGCTTAATAACCGAACACATAAAAAATATAACAAAGAATTGCAGAGTAAGAAATATAAAATCTGCTACAGTATGTGAAATTCCCCAGTAATGAAACTCCATTACTGTTTGCTTAACTTTTACAAAATTCTTTACACAATTGTGATTTCTGTGACCATATTAGGCCTCTGGAGAAAATTGGCATAAAATTGTTTTTTAGGGTTTTTTTTTCTATTTTGTGTTAATTTGAAAGGGTGTCCTCCCAATGGCAAATTTCAAATACTGTAGCAGATTTTACATTCAGTTCACTAATACATATTAACAGTGTCCTCAGTGTGTGGGGGTGTCTTGAGTAAAAATTCTAATGCTCCGTCCAGATTACAAATTTATGATCCTTGCTACTCTCAAGTCCACTATGTTTGTATCAAAGTGAAAATTCAATATAAACAGTAGCTTCAATTTGTTTTATCAATAAAATGGAAATATAGAATCTATACTGATTCAAGATTAAACTATTATTTCTTTAGGGAGAGTAATCATCAGGAGTCACATTGACTAAAACCCACAGAATTCTGATGAGGGTAAATTTACTTGTATATTAATAATTTCTTGCTAGTCCTAATATGTTATTAAACCAGTTATCCAGAAGTCTTGCTTTTAGATCATGAATACCGGTAGTACAAGTACTTTTACAAGTATTTGCATTTTTTATTCTATTTACAAGTAAATATTTTTGTATCTATTTTATATTTGTATTTTTATATACAATTATTTTGCAAGTATGGAGCTACAAGCACTTTCACGGTTCCTAAATATTCACAAAATATTTTTACTAGGAAAGATGATGGAATGCAAATCATTTTAGAAGTGCAAGGAATTCTTTGATTGTGGCAGTATTTAGTAAATACTATTTACTGATTAATATCCACATCAACAGGGTCCTGGTATTTTATATATGTTCAATTATCAATCATCTAATTGAAAAATATTCATGACATCATTTTGATTAAAAACATATAATAGAACTAACATTTATGGACAATCAAAAAGTTTGACTACAATTTGGCAGCAACAATCATTAACAACTTCTCATTATAGTAACAATGACCTAGGTTTAATGATTTCTGACGGATGCTGATCAACATTAGAAAAAGTAAGAACTATAAAATTTACAACATCCACTTCCATCTGTATATCAGCCCTGTAAAGTGTGCATTTAAATTTTCTTCAATCTGTAACAAATGAACTGAGACTACTATGCTGGCTGTTGGTGACACTGTCACCAAGACGAAGCTTACTCGCCAACCAACTCATAACCTCCATCTCATTACAACTACTACTACCACTTAAAAACTAACAACTATCAAAAGCTCAAAAGCTCATCAAGCTCATTACAATTACTACTGACACAAAAATCTCCCACTTGTCACTAATTAAACAAAACTCTGAGCCCCTAACTTCTCACAATTACTGCAAACTCAGAACCTCCAACTTGTCACTACTTCAACCAATTCTGAGTACCAAATTTGTCACAATTAATACCAACTTAGAAGTCCAACTTGTCAAGACTATCACCAATTACCAAGAATCATAAATATTGTATTGTATTGCATATTTATAGTCAGTGCAATATCTCCAAGGACTATAGGACTCAAGGCACTATTTGACCCATCCAACTGTACAAGTTCAGCCCAACTCTTAAGTTACTGAAATTCCCCTAACTGAAAGACATAGGCTCAAGAATGACCATTTATCAACATCCTTGAGGTTCTTTTACCTGCCACTGACCCAACAACAGCGGACCATCACTTTAAGCGGTCATTCGAGCCACTATGTATCTGTCTGAACCTGAGTTTGAATCCAAGTCCTCTGTGTTCCCAGGCGAGTGTGTTACCCATTAGGCCACATATACAGTTTAACCCTGCAAACCCTAATATCACAAAGTAGCAGAGAATTACTTTTCTAGGATTTCCACATAATAAATAAGTTTCAGAGGAAAATTTTCTTTAATGACCTTATATTTACTTCCACTTAAACATTGGACCTCCACTTATAGATACAATATTTTCTCAAAGTGGTGATATTTTCTATCTATTTAGTACCATCCAACTGACAGATTTGAGTGAACATATGCAATTTATCACATCTCAGATTCAGCATGGTGGAATTGCTTTTTCTCAGTCTCCACTGTGGCGTAATATATATCAGTTTATTTCTTATTATAATTCACATTTATGATGGTTTAAAAAAATCTTCAAAGTTCTACAGAAAAACAAAAATATAAGTTTCTTTCAAGCAATTATCACCATATTTAGTGATTGACAGCTATTACTTTATAATAACACATCAACTAAAACATCCAATGAAACTGTTATTGTTGGACTGGTGACCAACTTTGACCTCTGACCTCTGTGATGAGTTGCTTGATCATATGACTTGGCTACCAAAGGTTAATGACTTAACCCGTCTACCCTGAGACCTAAATGAAAAACACTAGGGTTGCCACCAGTAGTCATTTGTGTAGAGTAAGAATTCTAAAATTCGCCAGGAATCTAAAATTCGCCACCTCTAAAACCTTAGTTAATTTTATAAAGAAAATGATGTTTTGTCTTAAAATTGGTATTTTTCAGTTCAGAAAGCTTTAATTTACTGTACATTGAACAAATCTCACCTCAATTTATTTAATTTATTAGTGTTTCCACATGTGGCGAATTTCAGATATGTGGCGAATTTTAGATTTCTTACTCTACTTATTTTCATTTTCACAATGAATCTACTCTAAATGAAATCTCTCAAATTTCAGCAATAAATGTACCAAAATGTGTCATTTTCCCCTGAATCTGATTGAATTAACAGAAATTTGTGAAATTTTATTTGTGAAGGTCACCATTAATATCAATATTTTTTCTAAATAATGTCAATATTTGAGCAGAAAAAGGGTATTTTTCTTGATTTTTAATCCAAATGATCCATTACTAGAGTCGACTCTTTAACAAGTACCGGTACTCAAGAGTACTCTGAATAGCACTTAGCAAAACTATGACATCAATTGCGTTACAACAACAGAACAAATTTATCCTTGCAAAAAAACGTACATGTTGATTGTAGTATAGACTACTTCACAATGACAATATTAATTTCTGAATGCAAATCCAATAGGTAAATTGGAAAAAAACTTTGTGAAATCATACTGTCAATTCAGTTTCATTTACGAATGTTAACAAATTCACAGTTTGACAAAGACTACTGCCACAATACACATATATAATAATCTCTTTCTGATCACTGATAGTGATGCAGTATCTAAACACGATTTCAAACAACAACTGAGAGAAATTATAGTTAAGCAATATTTTCACAAAATATACTAAGTCTTGCACTGTGTTTTATCATATTGTTTTACTTTCACTTTCACTTTCAATACAGGTGATTTAGCCTTGTACATAAAACTTTAGGTTGTTTTTTTTTCATTTTTTTTTTCCTGTTTTACTATTTTTATTTATTCATTTTAAATTTTTACTTAAAGTTTAGTCAACAAAGTTACTTAGTTTGCTGTTTTTCCTGTGTAAAGTCCAATTATAGTTTATGCTCACACAAATACACATTTAACCCCAAAGACATTCACACTAAAATACACAGTTATATTAAATGTAAAATGATAATCTTGGTTAAGGGTGCCCCAAATTGACTAGTAGTAAAAATACTGAGCTGTACTTGTAAGTTTCTTTTCATTTAAGTTACCAATTGCCCAAATAAGGCTGAAAGTACACACTGCATACATGTACATGTATCAACTAAAGATAAATGTATTGATTTTTTGTTCTCTTCTACAAGAGAAGTCTGACTATGAGTAGCATCAATAATGAAAGTTAGTGTTTTTCTGAAACATCCCAGGAGTCAAATATAATTTATGAATAACGGATATGACCAACTGATATGAGTTGAATGTTAAAGATTGGCTTTAGCTGAGTTTATATTAGGAGAAGCCCTCAGTGCATTTGTCCATATGTTCTTCCTGTCAAACAACAAATCATCTTTAAAACTTTGGTACCCATATACAAGTACCTCACCGCTGGAAAGCCAAAATGTTTTGCCCCATACCTGTCTTTGTATGTGTCTGCTGTAAAAACAAGTTTCTCATATAATGCTCCAAAACTATGGAAAGGCTTGCCAGTGGAAATTCAAACTGCTCCTACTCTTTCATGTTTCAAAAGGCAACTTAAAACCTGTTTCAGAATCTTTCCCTTGCTAATTCTTGACTACTGAACATCAATGGTCTCCTTGGTCACAACCCTAATCATGATTAATAAATTCTGATTTATCAGTTATGTTTTGGGGTGGTGTGCCTTAGAATCCACCAGTTTTGAGATTAAGCTGAACTTGAACCACCAACCAGAGATGAATTCCAAATATGGGTAAAACATGCCGAACCTGTTTACAGCTCAGCTGTGAGATTAACTTCTCTACTGCATACTTACTTAATACTTGTAGATATCATGAGGTCACACAAAATAACTTACTACCATTTTACACTAAATATTCATAATCAAGTAACCAAACCATAAATGCCTCAGAAGATATTTTTTTCATGTATAATTGAAAATACATTTATGAAAACCTCCCTTGGTCTCCCCAAGGGGATAAAATATCAAACATATTTTCATTCTTAGAATATACATTATTTTGGAAAAATTTAAAGATGACCAAATGTATCAAGCTATCAAGGTTGTATTGTGTATTAAGAAAGTGGGGGTGAAAAGGTTGCTTTAATTGCCTTTGCATAATTGACTTTGTAGATCCCTGCAAACACATCAACAAACAATTGACTCAATCAATTACTCACAATTAGTAACCCATTCAATACCACAGTCCACAAAACTTGTGACTTCTCATGCTAATCAATACTGCTAATAACAGGAGAACCCAAGGAATTCATAACAAAAAGAATTTTGTAGCTTTAGTTACAGTCTCTAGTCCCTTCAAATATAACTCTGTTGGACCTGCACATTAAGAGTAAATATCAGCAACTTAAAAAGAGAGCACTTTCCATTGAAACTGTTACATGGACACACTAGTTAGGACAAAGTATTCTTCTTGTTGCTGATGACTTTACTTAGTGTTCCACTTTGAGCTCCACATGTTACATTTATGTTAAGTATAACAACATCAGTAGTAATAACAATATAATAATACAGTATAACCTCTATTATCTGACCCTCTTGGGGGAGGGACAATTGGTTCGGATAATAGAAGGGTCGGATGATAGAAGGGCTAAAATAACAGGTTTAAATGGAGTTGGGAGAGTGGGTTTGAGGTCGGATAATTGAAAATTCGGATAATAGAGGGTCAGATAATAGAGGTTCTACTGTACATAATCGTTGGGCTTATTACATTATTCTGAAGAAATATCTTTTTATTTACCTACTGTTTTCTTTTAGTAAGCAGAGCTAGTTATAGTATTTAACCTGTCATACCTCTGACTTTACTGCTGTCTTCTTTGTACCAAGCTCCCCTTTGATAGGGATTATTATGTCTATCCGGCACTTCTTTTACTCAAAGCAATCAACTTCTTGTAACTTTGATGTTTCTGAGTACCTAGCTCCATCTGATGGGGTTAAAAACCTACTCCCTATTTATTTTTAATCAAGTCAATTAAGCCATCTCACCTTTTATATTAAATTTTCTATTTTTCTTGAGTACAAAGCCCACAGTGAAAGGGTTAATTTCCTATACACAATTTTCTTGATCAGACACTCTGGAATATGCAAAATTTGGGATAAAGAGACAGAGAATTATGCTGGCAACTGGAAGTCCAATCACAGGTCTGGCCTTCCTGAAAAAGGTCAAGATGGGTCTTGTGGAATTCTCAAGTCACCCTGATAGAGGCTCCAAACACCCGTATGTTCATTTCAGAGATCAATACAGTTGGACATATTGATTAATATCCAAAAGAGCAGCCTGGAAGAATTGTTTATTTTCAATGCATCAAAACAAAATGGCATGCTAGTAAACTGCTACATGATGTATACCAAGGAAACGGTATATTATTTTATGATCCACCTCATGCTGTATTTAACCCGTATAGGGGAATATACTGAGCGGGATATATTTTTTTGCATACAATGGCACCTCCGTACAATGGATAATAAGCGTCAATAACTTTCAGTTTTTCATGTATATCTCAGAAACTATGTAATCTACAAATATGTATCATACATCACTAGAAAGGTCTTTTTACAGCGCTTCTGCATGTTTTATTGCATAAAAAATCCATTAGAAATGACTGAGATATTCCAAATTAAAGACTGAAGTTTTCATTTTCACTGTACAGTTGCCCATACTCTTTGACAACCTTCTTCACATTCTTGCATTAAGTATTCATTTATTTAACTCATGAATCATACAAAATGGTGGATAATAAAAGTAAAGCATCCCTCATTAGACATATGAAGGAAAAATATATCACTCATGAAGATTAACAATTTAATACTCGTACTACACATTTGTGACATATTTTTTCTGTATGTTCATTCGGGAAGTTTTCCTTTTATATTGTATTGCCTATTAATATTCACTGCAATATCTCCTTGTAGAACAGCACTCAAAGTGCTATGGCTCCATCCAGACTGCGCAAGTACAGCCCAAGCCCTCTAATGACTGACACAAATTCTCAGGGAAGACAATTTACCAATGTCCCTAGGATTCTTTAGCCTGCCACCCAATGACAGAGGATTGTCATTTTATGTGATCGTCTGAGTTACTTTATATGTCGGTTTTATAACTTCAGTGATCAGAAGGGAACTGGTCCAACTACACCACAACTGTATCTGCCAGATACTATATCATTATACAGTATATATATCTATATACAGTAACCTGGAATAAGCAGTGACTATTCTCAAATTGGCAACCAGAAAATGGTTATTTCAGAAAAAAAGTCAATCCTAGCATGGTCGAAATGCCTTCCCAATAATATGTAGTATATATTAATAGGTAAAAGTTTTTTAAATTGTAAAATAATTGCAAAACATGAACAAATGTTGGTATTCTATATTTTGCTTGAATTCTGGTAAAATCCTCTATCCAGTGGCTTCATTGTAACTACAACTAGAGGATCGCTCGCAAAAAAAAAAAGATAATGTTTTTGCATAGCAAAAACAAAGCGTCCCGAAAAGGATATAAAGGTGAGTGCTAAAGTATTAAGAAAATGCTTCGTTTCTAGCCTTATACTGTTGTGGCAACCAAAGTCAGCGCAGTCTGCTCTATCTAGCACGGTTTTCAAGATATAAGCATTTTTGTGTTTTGCAAAAAATAAAAAAATTAAAAATGTCCGCTCTATTTGGCGAGACAAAAATATTTTGAAAATTGGCATGGCTACTCTGCAGAGATACCCAGCAGGTCAAAAATTTTGTTGAGTTCGCTCCATATAGCACGGTTTTCGAGATATAAGCATTTTTGTGTTTTGCAAAAACTTTGAAAATTCAAAATGGCCACCATTTTTGGGGAGACAAAAATTTTTGTCAAGACCACTGCCGCGGTGTGTATCTCCTGCCGAGCATTAAAGCAGAAGAAATAGCTTTTCCGAGATATTCACAATTTTTCATTTTCCTGTGTGAAAGCTCTTCCAAAAGTAGGTGAATGAGTTATTTGAGAAAAATTGGCTATCTGCAATACTATTAAGAGATAATTCATATTTACTCATTTTGAGTAGGTGAATAATTATCTATGGGTCTGAAACTTCACCAAGTGAAAGCTCTCCCAAAAGTAGGTGAATGAGTTATTTGAGAAAAATTGGCTATCTGCAATACTTTTAGAGATAATTCGCATTTACTCATTTTGAGTAGGTGAGTAATTAGCTATGGGTCTGAAACTTCACCATGTGAAAGCTCTCCCACAAGTAGATGAATGAGTATTTGAGAAAAATTGGGTATCCGCAATACTTTTACAGATAATTAGCATTTACTCATTTTGAGTAGGTGAATAAATAGCTATGGGTCTGAAACTTCACAGAGTGAAAGCTCTCCCAAAAGCAGGTGAATGAGTTATTTGAGAAAAATTGGCTATCTGCAATACTTTTACAGATAATTCACATTTACTCATTTTGAGTAGGTGAATAATTAGCTATGGGTCTGAAACTTCACCAAGTGAAAGCTCTCCCAAAAGTAGGTGAATGAGTTATTTGAGAAAAATTGGCTATCTGCAATACTTTTAGAGATAATTCACATTTACTCATTTTGAGTAGGTGAATAATTAGCTATGGGTCTGAAACTTCACAGAGTGAAAGCTCTCCCAAAAGCAGGTGAATGAGTTATTTGAGAAAAATTGGCTATCTGCAATACTTTTACAGATAATTCACATTTACTCATTTTGAGTAGATGAGCAATTAGCTATAGGTCTGAAACTTCACCAAGTGAAAGCTCTGCCAAAAGTAGGTGAATGAGTTATTTGAGAAAAATTGGCTATCTGCAATACTTTTAGAGATAATTCGCATTTACTCATTTTGAGTAGGTGAGTAATTAGCTATGGGCCTGAAACTTCACAGAGTGAAAGCTCTCCCAAAAGTAGGTGAATGAGTTATTTGAGAAAAATTGGCTATCTGCAATACTTTTAGAGATAAATCACATTTACTCATTTTGAGTAGGTGAGTAATTAGCTATGGGTCTGAAACTTCACCAAGTGAAAGCTCTCCCAAAAGTAAGTGAATGATTAATTTGACAAAAATTGGCTATCTGCAATACTTTTAGAGATAATTCACATTTACTCATTTTGAGTAGGTGAGTAATTAGCTATGGGTCTGAAACTTCACCAAGTGAAAGCTCTCCCAAAAGTAGGTGAATGATTAATTTGAGAAAAATTGGCTATCTGCAATACTTTTAGAGATAATTCGCATTTACTCATTTTGAGTAGGTGAGTAATTAGCTATGGCTCTGAAACTTCACCAAGTGAAAGCTCTCCCAAAAGTAGGTGAATGATTAATTTGAGAAAAATTGGCTATCTGCAATACTTTTAGAGATAATTCGCATTTACTCATTTTGAGTAGGTGAGTAATTAGCTATGGATCTGAAACTTCACCAAGTGAAAGCTCTCCCAAAAGTGGGTGAATGAGTTATTTGAGAAAAATTGGCTATCTGCAATACTTTTAGAGATAATTCGCATTTACTCATTTTGAGTAGGTGAGTAATTAGCTATGAGTCTGAAACTTCACAGAGTGAAAGCTCTCCCAAAAGTAGGTGAATGAGTTATTTGAGAAAAATTGGCTATCTGCAATACTTTTAGAGATAAATCACATTTACTCATTTTGAGTAGGTGAGTAATTAGCTATGGGTCTGAAACTTCACCAAGTGAAAGCTCTCCCAAAAGTAGGTGAATGATTAATTTGACAAAAATTGGCTATCTGCAATACTTTTAGAGATAATTCGCATTTACTCATTTTGAGTAGGTGAGTAATTAGCTATGGGTCTGAAACTTCACCAAGTGAAAGCTCTCCCAAAAGTAGGTGAAGGAGTTATTTGAGAAAAATTGGCTATCTGCAATACTTTTAGAGATAATTCGCATTTACTCATTTTGAGTAGGTGAGTAATTAGCTATGGGTCTGAAACTTCACCGAGTGAAAGCTCTCCCAAAAGTAGGTGAATGAGTTATTTGAGAAAAATTGGCTATCTGCAATACTTTTACAGATAATTCGCATTTACTCATTTTGAGTAGGTGAGTAATTAGCTATGGGTCTGAAACTTCACCGAGTGAAAGCTCTCCCAAAAGTAGGTGAATGATTAATTTGAGAAAAATTGGCTATCTGCAATACTTTTACAGATAATTCACATTTACTCATTTTGAGTAGGTGAATAATTAGCTATGGGTCTGAAACTTCACCAAGTGAAAGCTCTCCCAAAAGTAGGTGAATGAGTTATTTGAGAAAAATTGGCTATCTGCAATACTTTTAGAGATAATTCACATTTACTCATTTTGAGTAGGTGAATAATTAGCTATGGGTCTGAAACTTCACAGAGTGAAAGCTCTCCCAAAAGCAGGTGAATGAGTTATTTGAGAAAAATTGGCTATCTGCAATACTTTTACAGATAATTCACATTTACTCATTTTGAGTAGATGAGCAATTAGCTATAGGTCTGAAACTTCACCAAGTGAAAGCTCTGCCAAAAGTAGGTGAATGAGTTATTTGAGAAAAATTGGCTATCTGCAATACTTTTAGAGATAATTCGCATTTACTCATTTTGAGTAGGTGAGTAATTAGCTATGGGCCTGAAACTTCACAGAGTGAAAGCTCTCCCAAAAGTAGGTGAATGAGTTATTTGAGAAAAATTGGCTATCTGCAATACTTTTAGAGATAAATCACATTTACTCATTTTGAGTAGGTGAGTAATTAGCTATGGGTCTGAAACTTCACCAAGTGAAAGCTCTCCCAAAAGTAAGTGAATGATTAATTTGACAAAAATTGGCTATCTGCAATACTTTTAGAGATAATTCACATTTACTCATTTTGAGTAGGTGAGTAATTAGCTATGGGTCTGAAACTTCACCAAGTGAAAGCTCTCCCAAAAGTAGGTGAATGATTAATTTGAGAAAAATTGGCTATCTGCAATACTTTTAGAGATAATTCGCATTTACTCATTTTGAGTAGGTGAGTAATTAGCTATGGCTCTGAAACTTCACCAAGTGAAAGCTCTCCCAAAAGTAGGTGAATGATTAATTTGAGAAAAATTGGCTATCTGCAATACTTTTAGAGATAATTCGCATTTACTCATTTTGAGTAGGTGAGTAATTAGCTATGGATCTGAAACTTCACCAAGTGAAAGCTCTCCCAAAAGTGGGTGAATGAGTTATTTGAGAAAAATTGGCTATCTGCAATACTTTTAGAGATAATTCGCATTTACTCATTTTGAGTAGGTGAGTAATTAGCTATGAGTCTGAAACTTCACAGAGTGAAAGCTCTCCCAAAAGTAGGTGAATGAGTTATTTGAGAAAAATTGGCTATCTGCAATACTTTTAGAGATAAATCACATTTACTCATTTTGAGTAGGTGAGTAATTAGCTATGGGTCTGAAACTTCACCAAGTGAAAGCTCTCCCAAAAGTAGGTGAATGATTAATTTGACAAAAATTGGCTATCTGCAATACTTTTAGAGATAATTCGCATTTACTCATTTTGAGTAGGTGAGTAATTAGCTATGGGTCTGAAACTTCACCAAGTGAAAGCTCTCCCAAAAGTAGGTGAAGGAGTTATTTGAGAAAAATTGGCTATCTGCAATACTTTTAGAGATAATTCGCATTTACTCATTTTGAGTAGGTGAGTAATTAGCTATGGGTCTGAAACTTCACCGAGTGAAAGCTCTCCCAAAAGTAGGTGAATGAGTTATTTGAGAAAAATTGGCTATCTGCAATACTTTTACAGATAATTCGCATTTACTCATTTTGAGTAGGTGAGTAATTAGCTATGGGTCTGAAACTTCACCGAGTGAAAGCTCTCCCAAAAGTAGGTGAATGATTAATTTGAGAAAAATTGGCTATCTGCAATACTTTTAGAGATAATTCGCATTTACTCATTTTGAGTAGGTGAGTAATTAGCTATGGGTCTGAAACTTCACCAAGTGAAAGCTCTCCCAAAAGTAGGTGAATGAGTTATTTGAGAAAAATTGGCTATCTGCAATACTTTTAGAGATAATTCGCATTTACTCATTTTGAGTAGGTGAGTAATTAGCTATGGGTCTGAAACTTCAAGTGAAAGCTCTGCCAAAAGTAGGTGAATGAGTTATTTGAGAAAAATTGGCTATCTGCAATACTTTTAGAGATAATTCGCATTTACTCATTTTGAGTAGGTGAGTAATTAGCTATGGGTCTGAAACTTCACAGAGTGAAAGCTCTCCCAAAAGTAGGTGAATGAGTTATTTGAGAAAAATTGGCTATCTGCAATACTTTTAGAGATAAATCACATTTACTCATTTTGAGTAGGTGAGTAATTAGCTATGGGTCTGAAACTTCACCGAGTGAAAGCTCTCCCAAAAGTAGGTGAATGATTAATTTGACAAAAATTGGCTATCTGCAATACTTTTAGAGATAAATCACATTTACTCATTTTGAGTAGGTGAGTAATTAGCTATGGGTCTGAAACTTCACCAAGTGAAAGCTCTCCCAAAAGTAGGTGAATGATTAATTTGACAAAAATTGGCAATCTGCAATACCTTTAGAGATAATTCGCATTTACTCATTTTGAGTAGGTGAGTAATTAGCTATGGGTCTGAAACTTCACCAAGTGAAAGCTCTCCCAAAAGTAGGTGAATGAGTTATTTGAGAAAAATTGGCTATCTGCAATACTTTTAGAGATAATTCGCATTTACTCACTTTGAGTAGGTGAGTAATTAGCTATGGGTCTGAAACTTCACCAAGTGAAAGCTCTCCCAAAAGTAGGTGAATGAGTTATTTGAGAAAAATTGGCTATCTGTAATACTTTTAGAGATAATTCGCATTTACTCACTTTTGAGTAGGTGAGTAATTAGCTATGGGTCTGAAACTTCACCAAGTGAAAGCTCTCCCAAAAGTAGGTGAATGAGTTATTTGAGAAAAATTGGCTATCTGCAATACTTTTAGAGATAATTCGCATTTACTCATTTTGAGTAGGTGAGTAATTAGCTAGGGGTCTGAAACTTCACCAAGTGAAAGCTCTCCCAAAAGTAGGTGAATGAGTTATTTGAGAAAAATTGGCTATCTGCAATACTTTTAGAGATAATTCGCATTTACTCATTTTGAGTAGGTGAGTAATTAGCTATGGGTCTGAAACTTCACCAAGTGAAAGCTCTGCCAAAAGTAGGTGAATGAGTTATTTGAGAAAAATTGGCTATCTGCAATACTTTTAGAGATAATTCGCATTTACTCATTTTGAGTAGGTGAGTAATTAGCTATGGGTCTGAAACTTCACAGAGTGAAAGCTCTCCCAAAAGTAGGTGAATGAGTTATTTGAGAAAAATTGGCTATCTGCAATACTTTTAGAGATAAATCACATTTACTCATTTTGAGTAGGTGAGTAATTAGCTATGGGTCTGAAACTTCACCAAGTGAAAGCTCTCCCAAAAGTAGGTGAATGATTAATTTGAGAAAAATTGGCTATCTGCAATACTTTTAGAGATAATTCGCATTTACTCATTTTGAGTAGGTGAGTAATTAGCTATGGGTCTGAAACTTCACAGAGTGAAAGCTCTCCCAAAAGTAGGTGAATGAGTTATTTGAGAAAAATTGGCTATCTGCAATACTTTTAGAGATAATTCGCATTTACTCATTTTGAGTAGGTGAGTAATTAGCTATGGGTCTGAAACTTCACAGAGTGAAAGCTCTCCCAAAAGTAGGTGAATGAGTTATTTGAGAAAAATTGGCTATCTGCAATACTTTTAGAGATAATTCGCATTTATTCATTTTGAGTAGGTGAGTAATTAGCTATGGGTCTGAAACTTCACCAAGTGAAAGCTCTCCCAAAAGTAGGTGAATGAGTTATTTGAGAAAAATTGGCTATCTGCAATACTTTTAGAGATAATTCGCATTTACTCATTTTGAGTAGGTGAGTAATTAGTTATGGGTCTGAAACTTCACCAAGTGAAAGCTCTGCCAAAAGTAGGTGAATGAGTTATTTGAGAAAAATTGGCTATCTGCAATACTTTTAGAGATAATTCGCATTTACTCATTTTGAGTAGGTGAGTAATTAGCTATGGGCCTGAAACTTCACAGAGTGAAAGCTCTCCCAAAAGTAGGTGAATGAGTTATTTGAGAAAAATTGGCTATCTGCAATACTTTTAGAGATAAATCACATTTACTCATTTTGAGTAGGTGAGTAATTAGCTATGGGTCTGAAACTTCACCAAGTGAAAGCTCTCCCAAAAGTAGGTGAATGATTAATTTGACAAAAATTGGCTATCTGCAATACTTTTAGAGATAATTCACATTTACTCATTTTGAGTAGGTGAGTAATTAGCTATGGGTCTGAAACTTCACCAAGTGAAAGCTCTCCCAAAAGTAGGTGAATGAGTTATTTGAGAAAAATTGGCTATCTGCAATACTTTTAGAGATAATTCGCATTTACTCATTTTGAGTAGGTGAGTAATTAGCTATGGCTCTGAAACTTCACCAAGTGAAAGCTCTCCCAAAAGTAGGTGAATGATTAATTTGAGAAAAATTGGCTATCTGCAATACTTTTAGAGATAATTCGCATTTACTCATTTTGAGTAGGTGAGTAATTAGCTATGGCTCTGAAACTTCACCAAGTGAAAGCTCTCCCAAAAGTAGGTGAATGATTAATTTGAGAAAAATTGGCTATCTGCAATACTTTTAGAGATAATTCGCATTTACTCATTTTGAGTAGGTGAGTAATTAGCTATGGATCTGAAACTTCACCAAGTGAAAGCTCTCCCAAAAGTGGGTGAATGAGTTATTTGAGAAAAATTGGCTATCTGCAATACTTTTAGAGATAATTCGCATTTACTCATTTTGAGTAGGTGAGTAATTAGCTATGGGTCTGAAACTTCACAGAGTGAAAGCTCTCCCAAAAGTAGGTGAATGAGTTATTTGAGAAAAATTGGCTATCTGCAATACTTTTAGAGATAAATCACATTTACTCATTTTGAGTAGGTGAGTAATTAGCTATGGGTCTGAAACTTCACCAAGTGAAAGCTCTCCCAAAAGTAGGTGAATGATTAATTTGACAAAAATTGGCTATCTGCAATACTTTTAGAGATAATTCGCATTTACTCATTTTGAGTAGGTGAGTAATTAGCTATGGGTCTGAAACTTCACCAAGTGAAAGCTCTCCCAAAAGTAGGTGAAGGAGTTATTTGAGAAAAATTGGCTATCTGCAATACTTTTAGAGATAATTCGCATTTACTCATTTTGAGTAGGTGAGTAATTAGCTATGGGTCTGAAACTTCACCGAGTGAAAGCTCTCCCAAAAGTAGGTGAATGAGTTATTTGAGAAAAATTGGCTATCTGCAATACTTTTAGAGATAATTCGCATTTACTCATTTTGAGTAGGTGAGTAATTAGCTATGGGTCTGAAACTTCACCGAGTGAAAGCTCTCCCAAAAGTAGGTGAATGATTAATTTGAGAAAAATTGGCTATCTGCAATACTTTTAGAGATAATTAGCATTTACTCATTTTGAGTAGGTGAGTAATTAGCTATGGGTCTGAAACTTCACCAAGTGAAAGCTCTCCCAAAAGTAGGTGAATGAGTTATTTGAGAAAAATTGGCTATCTGCAATACTTTTAGAGATAATTCGCATTTACTCATTTTGAGTAGGTGAGTAATTAGCTATGGGTCTGAAACTTCACCAAGTGAAAGCTCTCCCAAAAGTAGGTGAATGAGTTATTTGAGAAAAATTGGCTATCTGCAATACTTTTAGAGATAATTCGCATTTACTCATTTTGAGTAGGTGAGTAATTAGCTATGGGTCTGAAACTTCAAGTGAAAGCTCTGCCAAAAGTAGGTGAATGAGTTATTTGAGAAAAATTGGCTATCTGCAATACTTTTAGAGATAATTCGCATTTACTCATTTTGAGTAGGTGAGTAATTAGCTATGGGTCTGAAACTTCACCGAGTGAAAGCTCTCCCAAAAGTAGGTGAATGAGTTATTTGAGAAAAATTGGCTATCTGCAATACTTTTAGAGATAATTCGCATTTACTCATTTTGAGTAGGTGAGTAATTAGCTATGGGTCTGAAACTTCACCGAGTGAAAGCTCTCCCAAAAGTAGGTGAATGATTAATTTGAGAAAAATTGGCTATCTGCAATACTTTTAGAGATAATTAGCATTTACTCATTTTGAGTAGGTGAGTAATTAGCTATGGGTCTGAAACTTCACCAAGTGAAAGCTCTCCCAAAAGTAGGTGAATGAGTTATTTGAGAAAAATTGGCTATCTGCAATACTTTTAGAGATAATTCGCATTTACTCATTTTGAGTAGGTGAGTAATTAGCTATGGGTCTGAAACTTCACCGAGTGAAAGCTCTCCCAAAAGTAGGTGAATGAGTTATTTGAGAAAAATTGGCTATCTGCAATACTTTTAGAGATAATTCGCATTTACTCATTTTGAGTAGGTGAGTAATTAGCTATGGGTCTGAAACTTCAAGTGAAAGCTCTGCCAAAAGTAGGTGAATGAGTTATTTGAGAAAAATTGGCTATCTGCAATACTTTTAGAGATAATTCGCATTTACTCATTTTGAGTAGGTGAGTAATTAGCTATGGGTCTGAAACTTCACCGAGTGAAAGCTCTCCCAAAAGTAGGTGAATGATTAATTTGAGAAAAATTGGCTATCTGCAATACTTTTAGAGATAATTAGCATTTACTCATTTTGAGTAGGTGAGTAATTAGCTATGGGTCTGAAACTTCACCAAGTGAAAGCTCTCCCAAAAGTAGGTGAATGAGTTATTTAAGAAAAATTGGCTATCTGCAATACTTTTAGAGATAATTCGCATTTACTCATTTTGAGTAGGTGAGTAATTAGCTATGGGTCTGAAACTTCACCAAGTGAAAGCTCTCCCAAAAGTAGGTGAATGAGTTATTTGAGAAAAATTGGCTATCTGCAATACTTTTAGAGATAATTCGCATTTACTCATTTTGAGTAGGTGAGTAATTAGCTATGGGTCTGAAACTTCAAGTGAAAGCTCTGCCAAAAGTAGGTGAATGAGTTATTTGAGAAAAATTGGCTATCTGCAATACTTTTAGAGATAATTCGCATTTACTCATTTTGAGTAGGTGAGTAATTAGCTATGGGTCTGAAACTTCACAGAGTGAAAGCTCTCCCAAAAGTAGGTGAATGAGTTATTTGAGAAAAATTGGCTATCTGCAATACTTTTAGAGATAAATCACATTTACTCATTTTGAGTAGGTGAGTAATTAGCTATGGGTCTGAAACTTCACCGAGTGAAAGCTCTCCCAAAAGTAGGTGAATGATTAATTTGACAAAAATTGGCTATCTGCAATACTTTTAGAGATAATTCGCATTTACTCATTTTGAGTAGGTGAGTAATTAGCTATGGGTCTGAAACTTCACCAAGTGAAAGCTCTCCCAAAAGTAGGTGAATGATTAATTTGACAAAAATTGGCAATCTGCAATACCTTTAGAGATAATTCGCATTTACTCATTTTGAGTAGGTGAGTAATTAGCTATGGGTCTGAAACTTCACCAAGTGAAAGCTCTCCCAAAAGTAGGTGAATGAGTTATTTGAGAAAAATTGGCTATCTGCAATACTTTTAGAGATAATTCGCATTTACTCACTTTGAGTAGGTGAGTAATTAGCTATGGGTCTGAAACTTCACCAAGTGAAAGCTCTCCCAAAAGTAGGTGAATGAGTTATTTGAGAAAAATTGGCTATCTGTAATACTTTTAGAGATAATTCGCATTTACTCACTTTGAGTAGGTGAGTAATTAGCTATGGGTCTGAAACTTCACCAAGTGAAAGCTCTCCCAAAAGTAGGTGAATGAGTTATTTGAGAAAAATTGGCTATCTGCAATACTTTTAGAGATAATTCGCATTTACTCATTTTGAGTAGGTGAGTAATTAGCTATGGGTCTGAAACTTCACCAAGTGAAAGCTCTCCCAAAAGTAGGTGAATGAGTTATTTGAGAAAAATTGGCTATCTGCAATACTTTTAGAGATAATTCGCATTTACTCATTTTGAGTAGGTGAGTAATTAGCTATGGGTCTGAAACTTCACCAAGTGAAAGCTCTGCCAAAAGTAGGTGAATGAGTTATTTGAGAAAAATTGGCTATCTGCAATACTTTTAGAGATAATTCGCATTTACTCATTTTGAGTAGGTGAGTAATTAGCTATGGGTCTGAAACTTCACAGAGTGAAAGCTCTCCCAAAAGTAGGTGAATGAGTTATTTGAGAAAAATTGGCTATCTGCAATACTTTTAGAGATAAATCACATTTACTCATTTTGAGTAGGTGAGTAATTAGCTATAGGTCTGAAACTTCACCGAGTGAAAGCTCTCCCAAAAGTAGGTGAATGATTAATTTGACAAAAATTGGCTATCTGCAATACTTTTAGAGATAATTCGCATTTACTCATTTTGAGTAGGTGAGTAATTAGCTATGGGTCTGAAACTTCACCAAGTGAAAGCTCTCCCAAAAGTAGGTGAATGAGTTATTTGAGAAAAATTGGCTATCTGCAATACTTTTAGAGATAATTCGCATTTACTCATTTTGAGTAGGTGAGTAATTAGCTATGGGTCTGAAACTTCACCAAGTGAAAGCTCTCCCAAAAGTAGGTGAATGAGTTATTTGAGAAAAATTGGCTATCTGCAATACTTTTAGAGATAATTCGCATTTACTCATTTTGAGTAGGTGAGTAATTAGCTATGGGTCTGAAACTTCACCGAGTGAAAGCTCTCCCAAAAGTAGGTGAATGAGTTATTTGAGAAAAATTGGCTATCTGCAATACTTTTAAGAGATAATTTGCATTTACTCATTTTGAGTAGGTGAGTAATCATCTACGGGTCTGAAACTTCACCATGTGAAAGCTCTCCCAAAACTACACGAATGAGTTATTTGATAAAAATTGGGTATCCGCAATAGTTTTTGAGATAATTAGTATTTACTCATTTTGAGTAGGTGAGTAATTAGCTACGGGTCTGAAACTTCACCAAGTGAAAGCTCTTCCAAAAGTAGGTGAATGAGTTATTTGAGAAAAATTGGCCATCTGCAATACTTTTAGAGGTAATTCGCATTTACTCTTTTTGAGTAGGTGAGCAATTAGCTATGGGTCTGAAACTTCACCAAGTGAAAGCTCTTTGGGATAGCTGCTCTGCAGAGATACCCTGAAGATAAAAAATTTCGTCAAAATCGCTCTATGTAGCACGGTTTTCGAAATATTAGCATTTTTGTGTTTTGCAATTTTTGCCCAAAAATTCGAAAATTCAAAATGGCCGCCATCTTTGGCAAGACAAATTTTTTTTGAAAATTGGCATGGCTACTCTGCAGAGATACCCTGTGGGTCAAAAATTTCGTCGAAATCGCTCTATCTAGCACGGTTTTCGAGATATAAGCATTTTTGTGTTTTGCAATTTTGCGAAAAATTCGAAAATTCAAAATGGGCGCCATTTTTTGCGAGAAATTTTTTGTCTGAAAATTGGCACGGCTACCCTGCAGAGATAACCTGGAGGTCAAAAATTTCGTCGAAATCGCTCTATCTAGCAGGGTTTTCGAGATATAAGCATTTTTATGTTTTGCAATTTTTGCGAACAATTCGAAAATTCAAAATGGCCGCCATTTTTGGCGAGACAAAATTTTTTTGAAAATTGGCATGGCTACTCTGCAGATATACCCTGTGGGTCAAAAATTTCGTCGAAATCGCTCTATCTTGCAGGGTTTTCGAGATATAAGCATTTTTATGTTTTGCAATTTTTGCGAAAAATTCGAAAATTCAAAATGGCCGCCATTTTTGGTGAGAAAATTTTTTTTCAAGATTGAGATAACTACTCCGCAGAGATACCCTGCGGGTCAAAAATTTCGTCGAAATCGCTCTAACTAGCACGGTTTTCGAGATATAAGCATTTTTGTGTTTTGCAATTTTTGCAAAAATTTCGAAAATTCAAAATGGCCGCCATTTTTGGCGAGACAAAAATTTTTTGAAAATTGGGAAAAGTACTCTGCAGAGATATCCTGCGGGTCAAAAATTTCGTCGAAATCGCTCTATCTAGCACGGTTTTCGAGATATAAGCATTTTTGTGTTTTCCTTATTTGGAAAATTCGTAATGATTAATTAATCATTAATTACTCGGCCATTTCTTGACCAATCAATGCCAAAATCTAATGATTTCCAGATTTTAATAGAATGAATGTATTTGCCAAGTTTCAGGTGAATTGATAAAATTCCTTTCAAGTTATCATCCGGACAAGCTTCCCCATCGAAAAAAGACATTTTTGGTCATGTGACCTCTCTGATTGGTTGAAATGTCACTGCAGCATATTCAAAAAAATTCCCTAAGGCTACTGCCTAAACCTGCCAAATTTGAAAAGAATCCGCCTAACGGTTACAGAGTTATAAGGAAAACAAAATGTGGAGCCGGCGGAGCCGGCGGGGCCGGCGGAGCCAGAAGCTCTCCCATACACAAACAAGCGTCCCTTGCGGGACGCTTAAATATGACATTTATATCATTACGAAGACAAGTTACTGTAGTTTCTAACAGTCCTTATTGGAAGAAAATCCATTCAGTAGTTCCAGAGATACAATCTTTTGGTAACACATGACCAAGTAAAAAACCTTCTACACCTTATGGGTTCTGAGAGAAAGCCAGGACAAGATTTCAAAGGTCAAGGTCAGTACAGCAAGGTCAAAAGTCAAAGCAAAGTCACACAATGATGCTGCACACCTACAACCCCCAGCCAATGTCCCAACTACATATTAACTTACTACACTTTAGGATTTCTGAGAGACACCCCGGACAAGCTTTCTCCCATAGCCCATCCAAATGCCAACCCATCCAGACATCATAGGTGAAAACAACACTTGTATAGCCCTTAAAGGTTGTGGGGTAAAAACCAACCATGATGAGGGGGTATCTTTTGTCTCTATTTCAAATGGTATGGTAATCACAAAGGTGTCAAAAAAGACACAATGTCCAGGTTTAGCAAAGCTCACATTATTTTGCCACATTATGACAACTGTTGAAGTCAAAGCAGTATAACCTTAACACTAAACTTATATTTATGGTAGTAAATTGACATCAGTCCTGTTTTATGGCTCAGCCTCAGAATGCTGGTGTGTCACTGAGACAGACATTGCTTGAGGAGAATTCAAAACATCTTCTTGCCAGAACAAATCTCCAACTATCATTTGTACCAAAGTGGTAAATGCTATAGTATTTCAATGGAAATCAAGCATCTACAACTCCAATGGCTTGAGCATATCTTTAGAATGGTGCCAGCGGCTCTACCTAGAATCAGTGACCATAGGACTCCAGATGACGAACATAAAAAGGGGTGACCAAGAAAAATTTAGGGAAAAACAGTATAGACTGAGCTTGCTGTGGTGAAGATGATCTAGAACAAGACCGAAAAGTTTTTCTTTCTTCATGCGCAAGCTGTAACGCTATCAGACACAAGGTGTGTACTAGAATTTATGAAAGTCTGCTGACAAAACAAATTCCAACTCGATACATTCCACTCCTGATCTGAGAACTCAGACGGTCACCCTTTTGAGTACTAACATAGCCCACTGCTTCTTAACTTCAGTAATGAGATGGTACTCATCCCACTACACCAAGTCAAGAAAGTACAATGACGAAAAAAAAACAACAAAAAAATAAGAACAGAGATGCCCATACCCCACATCCTGGCAAAACAGTTTTCCATACGATGAGTATAGCTACCAATAGAATAGCACAATAAAGTAAAACTAGAAATAGGACGCCCTGTTGATAGTAGCTGTGACATATGAATAGAAACAGGATAGCATAGAAGAACACACATTATCATGTGTAATGTCCACCCCATGAACCCTTTGCCAAAATTGTACAGTAGTCTTACAAGACCCTGTTTCATTTCTAAAATATATCAATGATGCTTAAATATTTATTAGTGTACATGTAAATTATTTCAGCTTCATGCCTTTTTGCATTGGTTGGGTCGAAAAATTTTGACGAAGTCACTCTATCTTACACGGTTAAGAAGATAGAAACAAATTTCTGTTTTCTATTTTTGGCAAAAATTCGAAAATTCAAAATGGCCGGGAAGAGGAAAATTTTTTGAAAATTGTCAAGAGTACATTGCTCAGATACCCTGTGGGTCGAAAATTTCGACGAAATCACTCTATCTCACACGGTTTAGGAGATATGAGCACATTTACCTTTTTCAGTACTCAAAATAGCCAGTTACTCATTTAATTAATTACTCACTAATCTATGAAGCAATTCCCCCCCAAAAGCAATCCCATACAAGCTATTAACCCAATGAACCTCCATACCAAAATTCAGAAAGATAGGCTTAATAGCATTCCTTAAAATGTCTGGAAACCAAAGAGATACTCAAAAGTAGCAAAGTAGCTATTACTCAGTTAGCTATAGAGCTATCATCACCAAAAGCAATCCCACACACGCTATTAACCCAATAAACCTGCATGCCAACTTTGGTAAAGATAGGATAAGAACTGTTGCCTAAAATGTCTGGAAACCAAGTGTGACGCCAGACCCCGGACGGCAGAAAAAGCAAAAATAATACGTCCACCCCCAGTGGGGTGGATATAATTACATATAATAATCAGTTACAGTAATCCATATATCTTTGTCATAAGAGAAATATGTCTCAATTATGGCAGGTGAAGACACTTTTGGCAGATCCAAGGTTAAAGATCACACCATGACTTAGCATACCTGCACCCCAGCAATGATCCATTCAAGAATACAACTTTCTGCAGCTTTCTCTTTTTACAGTTTCTCAGAAATGGCCCAGACAAGATTTTAAAGTTCAAGGTCACTGCAACAAGTTAAATCAATATAGTTGCTCAGATACACCATCTAACCAAAATCCCTAACAACTAACAACTGTTTCCTGGAGCACCAGGTCAGGATTCTCCATAGTAGGGCACAAAGAGGGCCGACTTACTCCCCCCTCCTTAAATAGGCAACCACCATGGTGTTGTCTGTAGTTATGGTAGCAATAAGGTTCAGCAGAGGTCTTAGAACTCCTTTAGGGTCAAAAGACCGCCTTAGTTCCAAATACTTTATGTGTAACTTGCTTCTGGAAGGGACCAGGTTCCCCTTGCTGTGTGTTCCCCTAAGTGAGCACTCGCCCTTCTTGATGCATCTGTAAGGATTTGCAGAGCATATTTAAGTAGGTGTAATGGTTGACCTTGAAGCACATTGTCATCCTACAACCACCATTTTAGATGGGGTGAAGTGAACTGGGATCACCTTTTCTATTGAGTCTGGTACCCTTCAGCCGTTCTTCAAGTGCCACTGTATCGGCCTCATGTGGAGGCAACCTAGGTGGACTTGCTTCTGTATGGGTGTCAGTAACCCACACAACCCCACTGTGGAAAACACTAATAGTCATTCATGAGAACTGTGACCCCTGGTCTGATTAACAGATCAATTAACCATTGCTTGAGTTGTGAAAACCGGCAAATGGGTTATAATCTTGAGTTTGGAAACTCAGGCCCCTGGTGTCAGCTGACACTGCTCACAGGCTGGGTAAAAGGCAAGCTGGGTGGCCAGTCTAGGAGGGTGGATCACTGTATCTCACTGGAACCAGTAAGAAAAACTTGATGAACCTCCGCAGTAACTGATACAGCAGACTTCTTGCTGGCCGTAGGCTGACCAGTCCAGTTGAGTTCAGCATCTCACCGGGACCAGTAACTGGCTGGTGTGGGGTCTGATAAGATAAGGCTGACAGGTAGTTGGACAAATCTTGGTGGGAAAGTCTTCTTATCTATAGTCACTTTCGACCAGCTAGGAGGTCCTAACAGTAGGCTGGCTGACTGGGCTGGTAGGTTGAGACAGTCATGTCACCGAGACCAATGACTGGCATAAGAATTTCTCTGTAACTAATTTCCTGGGGCAGTAACTGGTTGGTCTAACACTTTCGACCAGCTAAGAGGTCCTGACAGTAGGCTGACTGACTGGTCTGGTAGGTTCAGACAAGTCATCTCACCAAGACCAATGACTGGTATAAGAAGTTCTCTGTAACCAATTTCCTCGGGCAGTAACTAGTTGATCTGAGACGGCCACTTTGATCCTTAAAAGGCTACTGCTGGTCTGTTAGCCAGTCCTGTTGACCTGCCCAGTACCGGCTATAGGTGAAGCAATGCTCTGTAACCAGTTCCTGTTGGCTCCACAGTTCTGCGAAAACTCTGGCAGAACTGGGCGAATTAGACTACATCTCAGCAGGGGTAGGCTTATATGAAACAACTGCCTTCTTCCTGTCCATAACTGTGGAATCAGCAGATTTTCTCTGTAACCAACAATCCTCAGTAACCAGTAAGCCTGGATGCTGGTACTCCATCATGTACTCAACCTCCAAAGCCATTTTCAATAGTTTCCATGCAATATAGTCAGCAATAAGTGTGAAAATATCTCTAAAAAGGCCAAAAATGGCCTCGGTCAGGTACTTTGGATGACCTATGGATGACCTGCAATGAAGAGCTGCAAGGTCAAATTTCTGCATGCTTATGGAGGACATATATGTATGTATTATATATACCAGCCATAGGATGATCTAACTTTCTGTATATGAGAACTGGGCCAAAATGTGAAAAATGGCCAAAATCTGACCTTTAAGGGGCCACCAGTGACCTTGAAATTGAAGGTCAAGGTCACAAAATAATAGCATTCGTGACATTGCCCATATATACCCACATACCAAATTTGAAAGGTCTAAGTAAAATATTTTTTAAGTTATCGCATCTGAAAGGAAATCTGCGGCGGCGGCGTGACTGTACTGAATCCTAAGTATTCCTGACTTTCGTCCGGGGATACAAATATTAACTTTCTATACCTTACGGTTTACAAGATTTTTAAGTTAAAGGTCATACCATGACAATGCATACCCAAACCCCTAAGTAATGTCCATATCAAATATCAACCTTTTACACCTTACAGATTCCAAGATATAGTCTGGACAAGATTTTAAAGGTTAAGGTCACTAGTACTCACTACAGCAAGGTTAAAGGTCAAGTCAAGGTCACACCCTCAGACTTCATATTTACAACCCCTAACCAATCTCCCTACAAACTATCAACTTCCTTCACCTTACAGCTTCTAAGATATAGCCCAAGAATTTCAAACTCAAGGTCACTACGGCAAGGTCAAATCAAGCTCATGCTATGATGCTGCATACTTAGACCCCAACCAATATCCCCACCAAGTTTCCACTTCCTACACCTTAAGGTTTCTGAAATATAGCCCAGATAAGATTTTATATGTTAATGTACTATGGCAAGGTCAAAGGTCCAATCAAGTTCACACCATGATGTCACACATCTACACCCCCTAACCAATGTCCCTACTGGTGTACGGTAATAAGCCCATCAGGAATGTCCTTACTATGTATCAACTTCCTATACCTTATGGTTTCTGAGATATGGCGGAAAAGATTTTGAAAAGTCAAGGTCACTGCAGAAAGGTCAAATCAAGGTCACACCATGATGTTGCACACTTACAAACCCCCAACCAATGTCCACACAATTTGAACTTCCTACACCTTATGGTTTCTGAGATATTATTACAACACAATTATTTTTTATAATTCCAAAATCAGAACGGTTTTACATTGACAGGATACCGATAGGGAAAATATGCTACTTTCTGATGAATACCTATGTTGACATGTTCCCTGCCAACCCTGTGGGAAATATGAACAAATGCTATTCTACAAATATTTGGAAAGATGTGGTGAAATAATTCCAAATCAGGGACTTGTCAAAATTACACACTCTGCTTGTATGCACAGTTGTGGCATGACTCCACTTGAAACCAGAGATTTGCTTTCGGGAAAATGGCCATATATGAGCCTTCCCTAATATGTTTTACTGTTAAAATAATCAATTAATCTGTCTATCTAAATAGTTTTATATACATAGATCATATTAGATGTGGTAACATTGGTGCTACTAAACTTGTAGGTAATAGAAGAAAAACTGAAATATTCAGTCAAAACCTAAATACACTGCATATAGCAGCTCACCTGGTAAAATCAAAGAACTTAAAAATCATGTTCATATCTGCTACTGTTGTGTTCGGCCATAATTGGTAGCAAGGCCGTATATCAGAGTAAATCTATCAGATATGTGTTAAAATATTTAATATAATTCAAACAATTGTCTGTAAACCAAATCTCGGGCTATACACGCAATAAAAATTACTAAAATAGTGCCAGGGTAACTATGTCCGTTCTGAAATCAGGAAACTGCAGCAGTACAGTACTGCTACCCTGCATAAGTTGGTCGCAGGCATAAGTTGGCCATCCTCACCACAACTTCACAGGGCTTTAACATGAGTGGCCTACTACACTTTGAAATCATGTATTATTGTTAAACTTATTATATGCAACAGTTCTCAATTCTCATTGGTGTACAATAACCAATTTGTCTTTCTGGAGCCTGTACATGATCTGCGGCCAACTTATGCCTGTGGCCAATTTATGCAGTGCACCAGTGGACAGGGAATCGGACAGTACTGGTGTCGAACACCAATATAAACTGTACCAGACTTCTCTTAAAAGCATAAATAGTGTGGTCCGATGTAACTTCGACATAATAGCGATAAAATGATGCATATCCTGCAACTTTAAATAAAAAATGTATAGAAATCTTCAGAACATACCTGTGTTAGTGTCTTCCGCTATTATATGCAAGGTAACAGCAAAAAAATGCAAAATTACAGTAAATCTTGCACATTTCTGATCACATGTCCACCTGCCATTTTGTAAACAGGAACTTTATAATTTTGACGTATCAGAAGCCTTGTTTCAAAAGTTTAGTACTGGGTGCAAAATCTGACTCCAGGTAGTTCTAACATTTAAAAAGAAGTTGCTGAGTAGTTTTGAATTTATTATTGAGCAATATTTATGTACAATTTAGCAAACTATTTACAATATATTACACATATGTACTGAATGTACAGAAATGGAAAACTCTAAATCAATAGTTAAATGGATTTGAAGTGCTTTTTATGCAGCACAAAAGTAAAATTAATGGTGGAATATTAATTCAGCACTGAAATATGTGGAGGAACTATCATACAACAAAAGCAAATTATAGCATTTAGAGTATTTTGTTTAAATATAATGTTGACCTACTTTTGGGTCAGCTATAACATAGTGAATTTGTAGACCTATAGCTCATGGCATAGCTGAGCAATACCTACTTTTACATTTTCACTGTTAAAGGTTGTACCTTGAAAACTATTGCATGTACAGTATTTTGTTTAAATAAGTCATTTACCTACTTTTGGCTCAGCTATAATATAGTAAAATTGCAGACCTGTAGCTCCTTGCATAGCTGAGTAATAGCTACTTTCAGGTTCTCACTGTGGAGTAAATCAGTTGTAATTTAAAAACTTTCATTTATAGTATTTCTTTAAATATGTTATTCATCTACTTTTGTGTGAGCTATACCATACTAAAATTGCAGCCCTATAGCTGATTGTATAGCTGAGCAAAAGCTAGTTTGAGATTCTCACTGTTGAGTAAATCAGTTACTTTCCTTCTGAATACCATTTGCAGAGCACAACTTTTGTGTCCTTTTCCTCTGTCACTTCTACTCTGAAACTCAAAACACACAGTCAGCTGACACAGAGCCAGTTCAGGGGCACTTATTGCTTGTTTAAATTAACCAAATGAATTAACCCAATTGGCCAACACTTACTTCTTATCTGGGGTTTAGTATGGCATTTTTGCACTCGGTACTGGTTTTTGGGATCCATCAACAGGAAGAAAATGTCCGTGGGGAAGCTATAGGAGTTTGAAAAAGTTGTTAAAATATCTGGAAGTTAAACTAATAATAAACAAGCAAAATATGCAATTATATCTGCAATTAATCTTAAAAACCCTTGAAAACACTTCAAAAACGATGAAATATGTATTACGTCAAAGTTATATATGCGTCGAAGTTACATAAGATGACGATACACGTGTGAACAGAAACATACTTCTTATGTTTTATAATGTTGTTTATGTCTTCATTTCATTTCAACACTACATGCATCTGTCACTATTTAGGTCTCCCCCAGGACTGGGGACAAGTGAAGATAGAGGCGCCGCTCGGCAAACCGACGGAAGATCTCCCCCCTCGACTTCACTTGATCCCAGGACTGTGCCGTCCGTCACTGTACATTATGTGTTCACATTCAAACCTTGGCTTACTGTGCTCAAATACTTGATGACACTGTCATATTAATATAAAACGCCATATTACCTGTGAGTAGTGGTTGAATGACCCCATTTTGGTCCTTGTTTGTTTCCATTTTAGAGCAAATACTGCTTGTTGAGTGAGAGTTGTTTACAGTGACATCCATCTTTGTTGCTCAAGCGAAAATGTACGGGCTGTTTCTAAACCTTCAAAAACAACTAACGGTCCAATCATGTACCGAAAATTATCCGAAATCTAGTTAACGATTAAGCAAAAGGGATACCTATGAAGGGAAGGTTTTACTGAGGAGGAATGTCTTTCGTTTGTGAAGATAACTGAAAAAAGGAGTGTTAATTTTATCTGTGAGCTCATTCCAAAAAGTTAGAGCATCTTATGCAAAGCAGTGGCACATGTGTTTTTTTTTTATTTCTGCACTGAAAACATGAGCTGTGAAAACGTTAGGTACTTTCTGTCAGGTTTGGTGCAACAAGTACTAAAGGTGCATAATGTTTGTGCAGGATAAGGACTGAAATACTTTTAAATATGAGTGTGGAAGTACATTTACAACATAGGCAGAGTTTGGAAAATGGAGCTTTGTGAACAGGAGTGATTCCAGAGAACAGGTGCCTTTCTATAAAATTTTCTACTAGTTAACTGACATGGCAATGGTACTTTTTGAAGTTATTTTTTTCTAATTCAAAATTTTATTTATCCTTTGTTTACTTCAGTGACAAATGAATCTGGGAGGGTGAGAGAGGCAAACCCTCCACCAGATTCACCTTACAAGTGCAGCGTAATGTACAAAGTATGCAATCAACTTGTTCGTTATTCAATATACTTGGAAAATTAAATCAAATGCTTTTATGCAATTGCATACCTCTACAGGGTCTTTTCTGTGAAAAGAAAAGCAAATGAAACAAACCATAAATCATACTTGTAATATGATAAGCTTCATCAAATGACCAGTAAGTGGTAGCCACTCAAGCCAAAGTTTATTAAAATGAGATCGTTCATTACATACTGGCTTAATAACTTTGTTCTGTGTATACTTGATGTAATCAATATGTAAATTGATTCAGATTAATGTTTTAGCATCTATTTGAAGACTCTAATATATATTTTCGAAACAAGAAGAACTGTATTAATGAGCTGGTGATTGACTTCTGTTAAGTAAAACCAAATATGATATTTAAAAGTGTAATTAATAATGTCATGGTGATCTTACTTTTTTATATATTGTAGAATTAGGTTCAAAGCTCTTTCACCTTAGCACATAAGACAACTATGCATTTCTGCATCTAAAACATGTGGCATCGTCACACATGTTTACCTTTGATAAATATGAATTTCGTTACAATATTCTGTGTTAAATTCTTAATTAGAACCATTTATATGTATTGTCCCTAACTGACCAGTAGCAATATGGAAGATATACTTCCCCCTTTGATTATTGATTATAGCATTTAACTCATTTTCCCATTTTACTCTAGCAACATTAGTCATTTTCTTTCAAGTAATATTTCATAAAAATCTCTATTACTATTTTTGAGTAACCAACGGTTCAGAGGCGCAATAGGGTCAATTATTTAAGTAATATTTGATAAAAATCTCTGTTACTGTTTTTGAGTAACCAAGGGTTCAGAGGCCCAATAGGGTCAATTATTTTATTCAATTCTCCATACTTATGTTTATTAATAAATTGACGGTCGATGAGCGAAAGTATTATAATACATAAAATTCAATGAATCCAAGTTGCAATGATCCCTCAACTTTTGACTTGTGAGAACCCTTTCCTTACTATCTATTATATCTAAAAATATTATTTCTCCCTTTAGGGAAAACATAGTTTCTGTTGACAAATTTTTGTTGTACCAAAGGAGAATTGATGCTATTTGCAAGTTGGAACATATTTTATGTTTCCAATTATAAAACATTGCTGTAGTTCATTGAGATAACAGTAGTACTTAAAATGCTTTTTTGAAAATATTACTCAAAACAAGCTTCTTACATTTGTGCATATGGTGAACCATGGGGGTTTCATGCTATTAAAAATTTCTACTGACTATAAACATTATGAAAAATAAACTTTCAACCTGAATTTAGTTTTAATGAATGGAAATTTGTATATATTTATATCCCCCAGGACGGAATTTTTTCTAAAATTTTATTTTATATTTTGAAGCCAAAGAGATAATGAACCAAAGGGCAAACAAAAACCGTTACTGTGGATTTTTCATGTCATATGCTAATGAAGCAATTTGCAGCTGCTTTCATCAAAATGTAACTTTAAATACTGTTATATATATCACAAGGCCATGGTTTCAATAAAAATATAGTTTTCTTAGTTACATCTAAGTATATTTATTACTTGAAAATCAGTGTGTCAACCAGCACTCCTCCGTAAAATCGATTTAAATTTACATTTTCACTAAAATATCCCATGTTGATAAAAACAAAAAAAATTTAGAATGTCCTAGAATAATTTATGTGCAAACCCACGGAAAATACTATGAATGAAAACTCCAATGACACAAAAACACCAAAGATGGCCATACTCAACTATAATTTTGTATTACTTTGTTTGAATGATATGACCCCGTGTCCTTTAATATCTTAGTGAGAATTTAAATATGTCTACTATCTATAGATACAAAGCCCTCAATCATGATTGGTTTGAAAACTTTCCCCTTATAATATCAGTCGTTTCTGAACCAATGCTAAAACATAGTGGTTTGTTTTGGTGACTAATATATGTATAGAGTGTATATATGCCAATGTCACAAGTGCTGCTGAGCTTGTTGATGGTATCTGGTGATATCTCCTTGAACCCAGGCCCTGTAAACTTTCTTCTTTTTAACAATCATTCCATCAGTAATAAAGGTCCCTGAATTTATTCTGTTTGGCTCAAGAAATGTCCGCACAAAACTCAGGAAATTTTTCCCAGTTAATATACTTGGCAACCTCCTTTCACCTGTTGATGCAATTAAGAACTTAGGTGTCTGGTTTGACTCTGATTTTTCCTTCTCTTGCCATGTCAGGAATACCTGTAAGGCTAGTTTTGTTCATATCAGGGATTTAAAGCGACTCAGAGGATATCTTACACGTGAAGCTGCTCTTTTAGCTGCAAATGCCTTGGTGGGAAGTCGTCTTGACTACTGCAATTCCTTGTTCAGAGGTCTCTCTGCTCTAGACATTCGGAGGCTCCAATGTGTTCAGAACAGTCTTGCAAGAATTGTGGCTAATACCACCAAATACTCACATATCACTCCTGTAAGAAAGAGTCTTCATTGGCTGCCTGTCTTGCATCGCTCTGTCTTCAAGACAGCCCTGTTGGTGTACAAGTTTCTACATAGTGGCCATCCAAAATACTTTGAACCTTTCCTTAAACCCAGGCATAGTGTGTATAGAACACGCAGAAGTCAATCTGATGGTGTGCTGCTTGAGGTCCCACATTGTGCTTCAATATATAAGTCTAAAAAGCATTTTGGCCTTAGCTTTGCATACGATGCCCCAAGAATTTGGAATGATCTTCCTGATGATGTACGCTCAGCTAAATCTCTCTCCTCATTCAGAAAAAAGTTGAAAACTTACCTCTTTGAAAAAGCTTACCCACCCTAGATCATCCCTAGTTTTTCATTTTGTCTCTCCGTGGTGTCGACCCCTGCAATGTCCCTGATTTAACGATTACGATCTCTGATTTTGGCTTTCTGCGTCTTAGAGTCTATCATTAGATATAGATTAAGCGCTATAAAAGTACTATTAGAATTAGAATTAATCACCGGCAAAATCTTAACTATAAAAATGGTCATAAAACTAAAAAAATCTTGGCCATCTTACCGATCATTAACAAGAGTATATTTCTTGCTTTACAAAAATCCAAATGGTCATGTACTAATAACATTTCCTTCATTCTTCTGACAAATGTAATACTTCTCATATTCTCAAAAAGAATGCTAGGCCAAAGTTATGTGTGCAGGTTTAGAACATTTACACCAAAAGGTTTCTAATATGGGATCAGGCAGATGTACATGGTTTCTGATTGAATCGTGCAGTAAACAGGTCTATAGTTGGTGTGTGAACCACCTTTGGTATATATTTCATTGAATACCTGTAGATGTAGGGATTACTCCTTGGAATAGACTTGGATGGTCCTCAAGGGAGAGTTTACAATCATACTGAGTCATCTTGGAATGTGCTAGACCTTAATTGGTATGTGAAGACTGTGATACCAGCTCGTTATTCACTGGTGGAGGAAGAACATCTTGGCTTTCAGTATTCCCTTGTTGTCCCTTGTTTACTGTGATACTATTTGAGGCTACAAGGACTAACTGACATTGTCATAGAGCTTTAAAGATTTCCACTGATAGAACCACTGCATTCACTCATATAGAGCATCAATGTGGAGCTTTGATTCTAAAATAGTCATGCATGAGTCACTGATGTTTTCTTGACCCAACCTTCTTTTGAGGCATCTCTATAAGATACAGAGGTCTCTTGTGAGAAGATATGATCCTTTTAAGACATTTAGAGGATTGAGCCACATATTTTGGTGAGTCAACAAAGATTCTGAACAAGGAAGGAACTTGTCCAGGGAAATAAAATCTCTTAGTGACCCTTGCGATGCAACTATCTCACAAAGAAGAACATTTGTGGTGGTGTAAGTTTTGATTTCATTTGATTTACTAACCTTCCCAAGTTTTAGTTTAGGTTTGTTACGTGTTGGGTATGAAGAAAGGCTTCCATTGTAGACTACACCTTATGAGTCTGAGGTACTAAGTAAGCAATTAATTAATTAAGTAAGTAAGAAGTATTCATAAAGCACAGAAATTGATGTATAGCCATCCTTTAAGGCTCTGATGTCTAAAAAGGGATAGTCCAATTTTCACAAAGAGGTCAGTGTCCATGTTAGCATCCGATAGGAGAGATTGGCTATGGAGGAGGATAAGCTAATTTGATTATGTTAATCTTCAACTGTTTTCTAAATCCAGTAATACTTATCATTGTTCCAATTGCTTGAGGGCGGTTGTTCTATTCTGTGCGAGCAGTTACAGTGAAACTGTGCATCCCAATGCATTTGTTTGGTCTGGTTTAGGAAACTGAGAGGCAATTGTCCCGTGTGAGATTACTCTTCACAATTAAAGAGGACAGATATGGGGGTTTGCTAAAATTTATTGCCTTGTAAGTAAGAAGGTTGTATTTGAACAGTACTGAATGGGAAGCCAGTGTTTGTGTAGGAAGGGTGTCACATGACTGAATTTGTTTAGTTTTCACATAGTGCGACATAAGGCATTTCGAACTCTTTGAACTCTCCCAATATATACCTTTATGTGTGACAGAGCAGTGAATTGCAATAGACCAGGTGACTGCTTACCAAGGCATTTGCCACCGTTACAGCCATTTTGTGGGTTACATACCTGCAGCCCCTTCGTAGATGGTAGTAATGTATGCAACATAGATTAGCCATGTGTCTTTGTATTGAGTTTTCAGCACCCAGGATGATACCAAGATTTTTGAGTGATTCAACAGAAAGATAGATAGCATTCTAAGTGTAATGGACTGCTATAATGGAAGCCAGCTAAATAACTTGGTTAATGCCAACAGGATGTATAGCTCCAATAGTCTCTATCCGCCACCTCTCTCGCCTTTTTCTATGCTTAGGTTTAGGTTGTATTTTAGAGAACACCATTCCAATACTGAGAAGCGCAGACCTTTGAGTGCCCCTTTTCATTCAAATTTTTTGATACTGGGGTAACCCTGTTATCCTTTGGTTTTCTCACTGACACGGTGCGCTCATACATTCTTGATCTGAATGCATGCCCAGTTTCACCCACATAGTATTGTTCAGGTTAAATTTTCTATGTGTGATTTACACATTACACTCTCGTCTTTGTGTATTAGGGGGGCAGTGTGTGCATTTGCCCAATCGCATGCAATGCATGGGTAGGGTTTTCTGCTTTTGTACAACCTTTGGGGATATGATATGGTTGCATTAGTTGCATTTTAAAGCCTATTATTGGTTTTTCACTGAATGTGTGTAGAGTCATGACCTTGTTTAATGTTGTGTTCCAGTTATTGTGAAGGAACCCACAGATGTTTGGGTTGTTTGGGTTGTGTGTTGTGACCATAAGGCCAGAAACACATATTCAGTGAACTTACCTTTGTGTCTACACACATAATTAGTTTCATTTTTGACTGATTCAGCTGATTCCATGATATTACCAAGAAAACTAACATGAAATTGATGACTTCATGGAATTTCTAATTTGATCATCCCCAATAAAAAATAAATTTTGTTTTGTTGGGATTTTAATTTGAGTTTGTTATTCCAAGTAAATTTGTGTATCATATGCATATAAATTATGGGTGACAGTAGTATATACCGAGTGTATATCGAGTCGAGTTTCCCATCAATCATGTCACTTTTTGACAGCTGTGCAGCTGTTGCTGCAGATGGTAGATGGATGGCTAGGTAGGGTAGGGTCGATACTAGCTCTATATAGGTGATTGGGCTCTATACAGGTTCTTGAGACTGGCTCAATGGGGACTTTTGTTTTACTTTGATAGTTTATAGCTATTACTCAGCTGAATCATCACACAGCTGTGCTTTTTTAATGGGTGCAGCTCTTTGTCTGATTTTTTTTTAATGGGTTAGCACAGCTGTGTTTAATGGGGCTTTGTCTGCTAGCTCCAAGCTTTGTTTTAATGTGGCTTTGTCTGCTAGATCTCGTGGCATTGTCAAATCAGCTGTGTTTTAATGGGGGTTATGTCTGCTTAATGGCAGTGTGTGCTTTTTAATGGGCAAGCTCTTTGTCTGATTTTAATGGGGGAATAGCACAGCTGTGTTTAATGGGGCTTTGTCTGCTAGCCCCAGCTTTGTTTTAATGGGGGCTTTGTCTGCTAGATCTCGTGGCAGGGTTAGAACTGTTTTAATGGAACCTTTATCTGCTACAAATGTTTAATGGGGCTTTGTCTGCTAGCCAAATTTTTAATGGGGCTTTGTCTGCTGGCCATGCTTTGTTTAATGGCTAGCACAGCTGTGTTTAATGGGGCTTTGTCTGCTAGCCAATCTTTGTAAATGGGGCTTTGTCTGCTACCCTTACTAGTTCACAGCTGTGGTTTTTTGAATGGAACTTTAATGGGGCTTTGTCTGCTGGCCATGCTTTGTTGTTTAATGGCTAGCACAGCTGTTTTTAATGGGGCTTTGTCTGCTAGGCCAAGCTTTGTTTTAATGGGGATTTGCTAGCCAAATTTTTTAATGGGGCTTTATCTTCTAGCCTACTGCATGATATTACTACTGAAAACTGAATCATCTAATAGCCCTTTTTTCTGCTGATGGGGGCTTTGTCTGCTAGCCCAAGCCTGTTTTAATGGGGGGGCTTTGTCTGCCTAATGGGACTTGTTTTAATGGGCTAGAACTGTTGAACTGTTTTAATGAGACCTTTGTCTGCTGCAAATGGTTAATGGGGCTTTGTCTGCTACCCATTTTTTAATGGGGCTTTGTCTTCTAGCCTACTGCATCATATTTCTACTGAAAACTGAATCATCGCACAGCTGTGTTGTTTAATGGGTCTTTTTCTGCTAGAACTCTTGTAATGGGGCTCTGTCTGCTAACCATTTAATGGGGGTTTTGTATGCTACCCTACTGGAACAATATCACTTGTGAAAAAATGAATTATCGAAGCTATATTTGATTTATCACACAATGTATGCTAGTTACATTAGAGCTCTGTTGAAAATCCCATTCCCAATTAAAATTAACGGGAAATTTCGAACCTCAGAGTAAGCACACGAACGCAATATCTCGCCTCATATACAGTCGCAGTTTAATCTCATACTTTCATATACACTTTTGATTAGGGTTAGGGCTTTGGGGTTAACTAATAATCAGTGAATCCTGTCTTTTTCTTTGGAAAACTGCTGAATACTAGAATTTTAACAGTCTATATAAACGCAAAAATTCAACTTATAAACTTAATTGGTTTTCCAACTATCAAGCTAACAGCATCTTCTAGCAACATGTTTTCTAATACTGCATCCAACATAACTGATAGGGATAGTGAGATAGTTCATCCAGCAAGTAAACCAGTGGAAGACCAGACTGATGCTAGGTCATCTTATCTACAGTCTGCCTCTACTCAATCTGCAGCCTCGGTTGGAGGCTTTTCATTGAATTCTTCAGCTAGATATAACTCCAATCCAAGAATTCAACCACCCTGTGGTAACTCTGCTGGGTTACATTTATGTCATAAACCCACACCCTATGTCGGAAGATGGATATTTAAGGTTCCTGATTATTCTGGATATGATGAGAGATATGCTACATATAGAACATGGCCGAAGTCTCACCCCATTCGCCCAGATGCCCTAACTCGTGCTGGTTTCCTCTATACAGGGGAGGGGGACAAGGTTACCTGCCCCTGGTGTAAAATATCTCTTATTGAATGGGAGACATATGATGTACCAATGGACGAACATAAGAGGCATGCACCCACCTGTGAATTTGTGAAAATGATAATGCCCAAAAATAGTTTTTTCTCTCCTACCTCCTGAAGATAAAGAGACATTAAAATTATTGAATGAATTGAATAGTTACGAGATGCTACCTTACACAGATGGAAGAAAGACACCTGTGAATTTTAGAAGAATACTCTACCTAAGACAGATGGAAGACAGTCAGCTGTGAATTTTACAAAAATACTCTACCTAAGACAGATGGAAGACAGACACCTGTGACTTTAGAACAGTACTCTACCAATGATAAATCTTCATTATGTTCTAAAATCCAAGTAGATGAAAACTTATTTATAAATTCTAGTTAGACACAGATGTAAAGGACGGGCAGATGTCTGTCTGATATACTAACCTTTTTGTCACTTTAACTTTACAATTATTAAGTAATAAACTTGTCTGTTTTATCTGCATTTAATTATCAATAAAATCTGTTTTTAATTACTATTGTAGTTTCTGTGTTCCCTTTAATGATCAGTTATACTAGTCTGTTTTAAGTCTCCTCACACAAAACCTTTGCTGAGTAAGTAATTTTTCCTACACAAAGCTTTTGCTGAGTAAGTGATCCTATATGCTGAATCTTGATATATTCTCCCCCTCACCTCAAAGTCTATAAAAAGCCACCCTCTCGCTCTAACCCTTACACATCATCTGAAGCTGTAATCTAGGAATTAAAAAATAGGACGAAATCATTCACTGAATATGGCAGAGGCTCAAGTTTTAGGGAAACCTGCTCTGAAGAAGAATAAGAAAGATCTATCTCTACAGATTAAAAATAAGAAGAAAGATCATCTTATAGAACCTCAAAGCCATGGGGCGATGTCCGCAATGAACTATTCAGAGGCATCTCTATCTGTCACCTATAGAAGAACCTTTCATCTAGGCTCCAAGAAGTATGTGGTGTTTCATGGTGAAACTGGTCAAGTGCAGACTATTCATTTAAAGGAATGGGATGGTCAGAATGTCACCAACCCAGGGATCAAGATCAATATCTCGAAATTGGTTGTATTAGTTCATTTTTCTGAACTAATTAACCATGCACTGCAGGCTATTCTTAAAGGAGACAAAGGAATAGAGAAGAAAGTACATATAGGTGGCTCCTACTATGTAGCCTGTAATAGTCCCTATAAATCTGTAGGTATCAGGAAATGGAAGACCAATGCCAAGGGAGACTTGTTTCCCACCACTGAAGGGCTATCCTGCAAACCCAAAGAATGGGAAGAATTTTTGAAAGTATGTAACCAGATGTATAGCGAACGTATGGAAATATATACATATGTTCCATGTTTAATTCAACCTGATCAACCTAACCATGCAAAATTGACATGTGAGGAATGTTCGCATTTAGATGAATCAGCCAAAGGGGAGGTAGACGTGGAAATACCCCTTTAATTATTCAGGGACAAATTGACATTAAATCACTTTTTTATTTTTAATTATCAGATAATGGCAACAGCTTTCAACCCAAAATTTCACTATAAAACCCCGCATCAAACCCATTCTGGGCCCCAGAATTTTACTGAATCAAAATAGGCTGTTCAATTAATCTCAAAATGGATAACTTTGTACAAATTGGCAGAAGAATTGATCTCTTTCGACCCAATCATCTGATTTCCAATATGATAACCATTTGTGAACTACTGATGCTGATTGACAATGGACACTACCAGCAGGCGATGGTTTGTTACATCCTGCTCAACGACATTCTACCGGCCTTTATTGTGTAAGTACCAAATATTTATTTGTTTTAATTTTTTACATAAAATTTTAGAGAGGACTTATTCCAATGTAACGAGGTGGAGCTGTGAGGCTATTGTAGAACTAGCTTTGTATAGACCCCCTCCTGAGCGTAACACCATTCATTCAAGTAAGAATTTTAATGAAATGTTAATAAATGTCAATAAATTATCTTCTCTCATGACAGCTATAATAAAAAAACCAACTGGGTGAAATTTAGGGTCTAGTTAGATAAATCTCCTAAATTTGATGTATTTCCTTATTCTTTAAACTATCTCAATTAATTTTTATTTTTTATATTAATGAAGCTTTTTGGTTAAAACATCTGTAATTTTTCATTGAGAGATAATATACGAAAAGGGTTTCTCTACCCTCAATATGCAAATTGTCAATGTTAATTTTAATTGAGAATGGAGATTTTCAACATTATTCCTCTGATATACTTGCTCTCACAGCATCCACAGAGATTGAGAAGGCATAAGCTCATTAATATGTATGTCAAGCTGCTTACCTTCGGGTTCGAAATTTCCCGTTAATTTTAATTGGGAATGGAGATTTTCAACAGTATTCCTCATACTTGAGTATACTTGCTCACAACATCCAGAGAGGTTGAGAAGACTTAAGCTCATTAATATGTATGTCAGGGTGCTTACCTTCGGGTTCGAAATTTCCTGTTAATTCTAATTGGGAATGGACATTTTCAACAGAGAATCATAGCTCTGCAATACTGCAGTATTCTGACAAACAATCGGAGGCATTTCCCTAGGGTGAGGACTGTTGATAATCTCCAATCACAATAAGCAATAACGTGAAATTCGAACTCCCAGGTATGCACAGGAACACAATTTCTTTTTCTCAACCCAATTTTGTATTGACTAATCTCTGCTATTTAGTCAAATAACTAAAATTTCTCTAATTTTTATATTTTTCAGCCGGAAATATCCAGATTTTGTTCAATTTGTGAGCCAATTCCTAGAAAAAGCTGAATGTGCTATCTGTAAAGACGCCTTAGATCAGGCAGACATCATACTGACCAACCCATGTGGACACTTGCTCTGTGTGGAGTGTTCTTGTCAGTTATCAAGGATGTGGCAGGATGGGGCTGAGGCTGAACTGAGGTGTCCCATATGTAGGACCATACTTTTAGAACACAAATTTACAAAGGCCTACTCTATCCGCAGTTCAAAAATGAGCACTACCTCACTATTTACATGGGTCCCCACTTCCATGTACATGAATACCAGTTATGACCAATTGCTGATCGAGGCTCTAACTAATAGAGACCTCGAGATGGCTTTTGGGTGCGCCTTTTTTCTAGGCAAAAGCCCAGAAGATGTGGAAACTATGATAGCTCCTCAGTGGGCTACATATTACCAGCAACGAGCCAACAACTTAACATGCACCTGCTGCAAAATAGACCTACCATTAACAAGGGCTTTTATGAGCTCTTGTTATCACTTTTATTGTACAACATGCTCAGCACTAATATCCGGTAATTTAGCACATCATCCGAGTAGGTGTTTAGAGTGTAACACCCAATGGCATGTTGACCCTAGTGGTTGCAGCATGTTGCGTCCTACAAACACCTAGTGGTCTACAATCTCAAAATTTTTTTTTAAAAAAAATTTTTTATTTCTAAATTTGGTCTGAATGAATGGGGTGCCTCCTCAGTCTTCATCCTTTTTCTCCTGTCATATCCCTAAAAATTGACTAGGTTACATTCTGCACAGAGCCAATCAAGCCATATGTCATCAATAACAGAAGGATACCCAGAATAAATCTGAGCAACTGTCATCATCAACAGCATGAAACCATTGGGATAATTAATAAGACAAGGAGCTCGGCATATATCAAAATGATAGAGGGACTGAGATATCACTTAGACAATCTTATAGAATTTTTATAAAACCAGCTGAATGTGTAATAGAGGGAATAAAAAACTTTGAAAAAAGGTAAATGTCAAAAAAAAATCTCTGTAATTATAATTTGCAAGAGTTTGAATAATCTGAAGTTTTTTTAAATCATTTAATATTTGGAAGCTAATGTAAATATTTTTCACTTAGTATATGATTATTCCTGTAGATCCTTAGTAATTTATATTATTTTGTCATATGTCTTTAATCTACTAAAAAACAATGATCTTGTTAAGAAATGATTTTATTATAATAACTGAATACATGAAGGTTTCAGATGCTTTTTTGACTAAGGTAGCACTTCCTCATAATTTATATGCATCCTTAAGTCAATATTTAAACAAGTCTGCATGACACGCCTTTTGTGTGGTGACTGTACAATCAAGCTGATTTATGGTTTTACTCTGTATGAGATCTTCTGTGTAATCAGAAAAATGCTCTGTACAGTCATCTCTCAAAAGAATTGTTCAGCGTGCAAGGTCATAATTTATCTTGCTAAAGGAGGTGTCTTAACCTATTTTTATTTTAATAAAATAAACCATTTCAAAAGAATTTCGACAATATGAGCTCATCATATGTCTCCATTTACAAAGTACTGGTATTTATTTAGCTTTTTCTTTGCAATCAATCAGCGACACCAGTCATTGCAATGGAGAAGTCTGCTCTGCTTTTTTGTAAATGTTAACATAATAAATTGGATGTATGACCAGTCTATTTTTCTCAAAAGATTTTTAAAAAAATATTTTTCTGTTACACCTTCAATTCCATTCAATGTGACTGGTTTTTTACTTTTCACTGTGTGACGCTGAATTTTTAAATTTTTTTAAAGTCATTCTATGTAGATTCCTCTGTTAAAGATATCATTAATATGCTCTACGCCATGATACCTGTATAGGATTTTTTATTGAAATTCTTATGTATATATTGTTTGAAAGGGTTATATGGTTATTTGACAATAAAAGATGGAAAATTATCACATATATTATTCTTTATGAACTATTCTCACAAGAAAATTACATATATGTATATATCAGAGAGACATAATAATAATCAAAGGAGCAAAATTAGTACAATTCAAATCATTTAAATATATGATATTATTCCAAAGAAGTCTCTGATGAAGAAGTGTCTGTCTAAATTGTCAGAGATGATATGAAATTACAAGATAAAATAGAATAAATTAAAAAAAACACCTCTCTCTCTATCTATACCTCTTTCATTTACTCAGTCATATCAATTTACACTGTAACAAGACTTTGACCATTCACATGTCATTTAAATAATATAAAATCACTCTAAAAGAAATGTTCAAGTAAAAATATCTGACTATAAATGATATGAAATTACATAATATATAATATTTCTCTACAAACATCTCTCTGACTTACAGATCAAGACATCATCTCAAATTAAAACTGAACAACCCCTTAAACTATGAATTACAATAAAATACAAAATGTCTGTCTCTACTTTTTCAATATAAAGACATTCTTATATCTTCCACCAGATCTAGTCTCCATGAAACTGGTTTCTTGAAGATCAGAAACCTGGTCAGATTCACTTGGTACATCTACAGATCTCAGGAATGATAGATCATCCATTTCTATCTCAAAGTCTGTAGACTTAGAGTCAGATACCTGAGTAGCCTTATCAAGAAACTCAATGAGACTTGAAGATACATCTGTAGCAATTTTCCTCTCCTCCCTCATATTAACAAATATTTTCCGAGCATCAGTCTGTGTCCTATCGTTCCAGGTATCACCAGATATTGAGGTCTCAGGATAGGTAGAACTTAAATATTCTGATGAAAATTTCAGATTCACAGCTCTTTCTTTAGGACAGGTAGATTCAACACTTGTACTAACAGTATCATCCATGTGAGAATTATTTCCCTCATCACTCCCTAGACAGTCAAATATTCTATCCAATAGTATCATTAATATCCTATCCTTGAAGCGACGAATGATGTAGGCTGCAATCCCACCTATAAATCCCAGAATAGGAATGACTAGAAGGGCATAGAAATCATCGTTATCATCATCATCATCAGCATCATCGTCCTGGTCATAGTCCTCATCAGTTTCTTTATGGTCTGAGCTGGGTGGAATCTCTGGTGTCTGACCTAAAAAAGAAAAACCAGGAAATATTATATGAACTGGCTATTACACCCTGTGCTTCATACATTATGATTATATTTGATGAATTTTCATCTCTAACCCCAAAGCCCTAACCCTAATATGCATATCACTAGAGAGATACCATAGAGAGCATTGATCACTCGAATTGCTTTCATAAAATGTGACTGAAAATCTTCAGAGATATTGCCTTCGTGTGCTTACTCTGACGTTCGAAATTTCCCGTTAATTTTAATTGGGAATGGAGATTTTCAACAGGGCTGCGCATTGCTAATAAAATAACTGGCTGAAAAGTGTAATTCCTCTCCAAAATAACTAGTGCATAATATGAAAGGCCTAAGGTGATATATAATTATATATCCATATTTACATATACCTGGAGACATTAACCCTCCCAAAACTTCCAAAAATAAGACTAAATATATCGTATCACTTACCCGAGTTACATCCAATGACAGTGACTATGCTATCTGAGTATTCACATTCCCCCTCACAGTTCCAGTATAGGATTCTGAGCTTAGCATAATTCTTAAGAATAGTTCTAAGGGGTAAGATGATCTTTCCAATGTAACATTTCTCATATATCAAAACGTCTAGGTCATAATCACCACATTTTTCACCGTAATTTTCAAAGTCCTGCATCGACCTCAACCCCACAATATGCAATGTGCCTGTCTCCTCGTGGAAATTACACTCCACATGATAACAGTTTGTACTTGTTATAAGAACACAAACAAAAATCAAAATAAAACTGAAATACGCCATCCTTCCGTAAAATATAAACAGAAATATATGATTTCAAGGCGTCAAATACGTCATAGGGTTTAAAAATTACGTCACAAGCTATGGAGGTATGTTTCCGTGTAATGTGACGTCACAATTCGTTCTCTCGCAGGAAAAATATTATTTGAACAATATTAATTTATATTTCTTACCTTTATGGGTTGATTTCAGTGTCCTCATCAGTCCTAACTCCTACATCTCTCATTTCTATCCCATTGTCCTCGTTTTCCAAATCTCTGTTAAACCTAGAGCAGAGTAATTTTTTCTTTAGGATCCATGCGATTAGAAATGCAGACAAAATGCATGAGATGCTGGTTGAGAACATAAGCCAGTAGCATCTTAGGATGTGTGAGCTATTGTTTGCTGTAATTTTTGTCATATTATAGAAAGATCCTTTGGATGAATACTGGGCAGTGCTAGTGGAATTCCAGAGATCTGTTGATGAGACTGAGGAATGGTTAAGATTCCATATCTCTCTCGCTGTTGTAGCTAATTAAGAAAAAATAGCAAAAAATTACACTTTGTTATAATTCACCATTGACATTAAATACTAACAGGAAATAGCTAAAAGCTGAACCAATGAAGGTTAGCTCTGACATTACAGACCTACGAGGACTGTTGAAAATCTGCAATCCCAATTAAAAATAACAGGAAATTTCGAACCCGAAGGTAAGCTTGATAAAACATATTAATGAGGTATTGCTGCTAGTGCGTCGCTTTGGACGCAATGACAGTAAGCTCTGGATGTACAGAATGTGGAGGTCTGTTGAAAATCTCCAGTCCCAATTAAAATTAACAGGAAATTTCGAACCCGAAGGTAAGCACCTCATAAACATATTAATGAGGTATTGCTGTTATTGCGCCTCTTTGGACGCAATGAGAGTAAGCTGTGAATGTACAGACTGTGGAGGTCTGTTGAAAATCTCCATACACAATTAAAAATAACAGGAAATTTCGAACCCGATCCTAAGAACCCCAAAGCCATTTTTTCTCTGACTAGTACATTATAATTTTAACTACATAGGATAATATACTCACCTTTCTGAACATTGTCTGTGCACATATTAGTGACTACTATAATTTCCACTGGAATTTCTTTAATCCAAGTGCAGTTGAAGTACATTATATCCAATATTGTCCAATATTTTAAAGAGGGAAAATTTTCCAAGACTAGATAGATATCTAGAATTTCCAACTTTTTTAAATATAAAATACGGATTTTTGGATTATAGGTAAATTTCACCCATAGAACATCTATACATACAGCCATATCTTCCTCACAGTTACACATTCCCTGGAAACAACCTTTAGATTTTATTAATCCGGGTAAAAGGGCTAAGAGGATAAATATTTGTGTCTGCATTTTGACATTTGTATGTACTCTATGCGACAACAATACATGAGAACAATACACACAAAACTCTTTGTGTAGGATATCTGGCAGGTATTGGGGTATCTGGCAAGCAGGCGAATTTAATCTTGGCAGGTGAAATAATATAAATAGAGAGGAGACTAAACAGCTTTCTGATTGTTTACTGTGTGACTCAGGAGATAAGATAGTGATAACAATGTTCAAATTTTTTTCACCCACTACTGCAATGATTACAGGTCCCACAGGCTCTGGAAAGACAAAGTTTGTGTTTAAGCTATTGGAGAATTTAAATACTATGTTAAATGTTCCAGTGGAGAAGGTGTACTATTTTTATGGGGTATGGCAGGATTCTTTTGACAACAAAGTAATTGAAAATTTAGAATTTATTCAGGGACTTCCTGACGAGACTCAAATTAAGCAAATTGCTGACTCTAAGCATAATCTGATTATTATTGATGATTTACAAATGTCAGCAGTGAATAGTCCCTCCATTACCAATTTATTTAGTAGAGATTCACATCATAGGAATCTCAGCGTCTTTTTAATACTACAAAATCTCTACCATTCTGGGAAGTACAGTAGAGACATTACCCTGAATACTCATTATTTTATTTTGTTTAAAAATCCTAGGGATATAAATCAAATAAAAATTTTAGGAAATCAGTTAGGAATGTGTGATAAGGTCTGTCTGGCCTATGAAGACGCCACTACAGAATCTTACAGTTACTTGCTGATAGATCTGTCTCCTACCAGGGATAAGAGCTCATGGTTACGCACCCATATTTTTCCTGATGAATACCTAACTATATATAAATAGCTATAAATACTTGTTAGATCAAAGACTACTGATCAGTATGTCTTCTAATCTCCTGAGATCAAAGCATTTTCTAAAGGTCATATTGGATAACAATAAGAATTTAAATAAGTATATGTTCTCAGAGGCTAATCAGTCACAAATAAAAGCCATTGCAGAGATTTTCTTCAATATTTTTCGTCTGCCACTAAGTAAAAAGACCAAGGCGAAATTTGAAAAGTATTCTGCCTTGATAAAACGATTTCTAAGAAGGGTTAGAGGGCGGCTTCAATTACTGAAGAGGCATCACAGAATTTTTACAGATTTATTATATACCATAAGGAATTATATCAAACAAATTTTACAATGAATAAATTTGTAATGATACCTCATGAGCAATTTTTAAAATTTAAAAAATATCTCGACAGTGAAAAGCAGAACGCTTATAAAGACAATACCACTGAGCAGGAATCAGAGCAATCTGAAAATGCTGTAACATCATCCAAGGCTGAGACTGGAAGCAATGAGAGTGTATATATGTCACCACCACCAGGAATACCTGAGATCAGTGTAGACAAACGATTCAGTGATGATGAAAAATCCCCAACTAATTCAACTGGAGGAAGGGTTAAACAGCAAGGAGGAACGGCTACAAAACAGAGGGGAGGCAGCAGGGAGTCTATCAGAGAGCGCAAACCAAAATGGATTAAATTCTGGAATAAAAATCTCTCCTGATGTGGAGGTACTCCTTAAAGATGCATATTATAACCCCAGTAGTCCTGCCTCCTTCAGCGGGGTTGAAAAATTGTACAATTTCGTGAAAAAAAATGATCAATATAAGATTTCAAGGAGATCTATTAAACAGTGGCTAGCTAAACAGGAGACCTATACTTCACATCATCCTGTCAGGAGACGTTTCAAGAGACCCAAGGTCCTTTCCTTCTCCAAAAATTATCAATGGGATACAGATACTGCTAATATGGTGAAATACAGAAAATCGAATGATAATTATGGCTATTTTGTGGTTTTTATCGATATATTTACTCGTTATCTCTATACCAAACCAATGTATACTCTCACAGGAAAGGAAATGAAGCAAGTCATGTCTAATATTTTTGAGGAATCAGGGGTGAAACCACAGAAAATAAGAAGTGATCAAGGTAGTGAATATAAAAATTCAGAGGTGACCAAATTTTTGAGAACCTCAAAGGTGGATCAGATATTTACTTATTATGAAACTAAAGCTAATTACGCAGAGAGAGTAATAAAAACAATTAAACTCAAGATATTCAAATATTTAACAGCTAGAGAATCCTTCAGATGGGTAGATAATTTACAAAACTTTACGGCTAGTTACAACAATGCCAGCCATAGATCTATTAAGATGACCCCCACAAAGGCTCAGAGTTCAAACCAGTATGATATATGGTCTTATCAATACGGCCTCAAAACTAAGGGTATTAAGAAAGACAAAAGCATGAAGAAGACCAGACCTAACCCTAAAAGGGTGAAATTTAAGTATAAGGTTGGTGATAGGGTTAAAATAAGTTATCTAAAGAACAGTTTCGATCGAGAATATGCTGAAAAATGGTCTGGTGAGATTTTTACAATCATTGATAGAAAACTAAATCAAGATATCCCAATGTATCAACTAAAAGATTATCAAAATGAGGTCATAACGTCATATTTTTATGAGCCTGAATTACAACTAGCATTTTTGGATGAAAATATGGTCTACAAAATAGAAAAAATTCTTAAAAAAAGGAAAAGAAAGGGGATATCAGAGATGCTGGTAAAATGGAAAGGATGGCCAAGCAAATTTAATTCCTGGATACCAGAGACAGCTATGGAAGAACTATAAATAGCCAATGCTGCCCTGTGTTTGTGTTAAAGCTTTCATAATTGAATGAAAAAGAGGGAGAATGACAGAGGGAGACTTTTACATTTTCTTAAGTTCGAAGGATTCCTTAAGGTTTCATCCTGGTAACAAGGGTTATAACTTCACTGTGGAACTTCCTGAGAGAGTGGAATTGAGGGGAAATTGGAAAGTGGCGCTCTGCGATATTTTTTTAAATGAAAAAATATCAGAGACCCTCATGGTTTTTTCAGATATCTGCGATTATAGTTTTGTTAGAGATTCCTTAGAACCAATTTTAAGAATGGTAATGCCAAACAATAAAAGAAGCCAATTATTTCCAGACAGGTTTTATTTGGGGGTGAGGCAGTCGAATTTAGGTCGAATCAAAATCTATATAAAAGATAGCTCCTTTAACAATGCTCTAGCATTAAAGGGGGAGATACAGCTCACATTACACCTTAAAAAAGAAAATGGATAAATATTTAAACTTTTGCAAGAAATGTATTGAGGGAAGAGTCGCATATAACCCAAATTTTTATGAATTAAATCCTAAAAATTCAGAAACAGATAGGGTTAATGACAAACCGGTGGAGGTTACATTAGTTACACCTACAGAGGCAGCAGTGGAGCAGGCCAAGAGTGAGATAAAATTGAAAAAGGGTATAAATAGCATGGTTGGAACCCACAAAGGTCAAACTGGTGGGAAGACTAGAAAGAGTAAGATTACAAAGAAATCCTCAAGAAAAATTTCTTCCAAGAATAAAAATAAAACTAGGAAAGGTAGCAGCACTAAGAGATCATCAACATCTGTCCAGAAGGGGGTGAAAGTAAAGAGTAAGAAGAAAAAATTCAATTCTCACTCATTATGGATATAATTCAAACACCTTTAACCATCTTCCAGCCACCACCCATAGATAAGACGATTCAGAAAGAATATTGGGTGGAGTTTAATCCAATTGCCGCTATCACAGATAGCAGTGTAATAGAATTTAATATCCCAGGGACCTCAGTAGATTATATCAATTTAGCTAAAACCAGGTTACATGTAAAATACATCATTACAGATGAGAAGGGGGTTCCTATTCATAATAAGCCACCATCAGCTGGTCAACCTGCAACCCCTAGTCACCAGGTGGCGCCTATAAACTTGACCCTCCATTCAATTTTTAGACAGGTTGATATTGCATTAAATCAAAAAGTAGTATCCTCAGATGTGGGTGCTAATTATCCGTATAAGGCAATGATTGATTTTCTTCTATCAACCAACAACAACATGGTTCAATCAGAGGGTGAGGCAGCATTGTTTCATAAAGATCAACCAGGGGCCATGGAGGCTATCACCTACACAGGGGGTAATCCAGGCTTTACAGAGAGAGGCAGACCAACTAGAAGTGGAGGAACGGCTAGTGTGGAGGTTTACTTTATACAGACTTTGGAATAGATCAACCCAGGGCTATAATAAATGGGGTGGCGGTTACCTTGAAGTTTTTTCAATCCTTCAATGAGTTCAGATTAATGAGAGATGGGAAAGAAAAGTTGAGGTTAAAAATCACAGAGGCTATTTTAAAAGTTTGTTATATCTCTTTGAATCCAGATATGTTAGTCGCTCATAATGAGGCTTTGAAAACAAGTCCTGCACTCTACCCCTTCTGGAGAAGTGATATTAAAAGCTTCAGTATTGCTAAAGGATCTCACACATTTATGACTGATAATATCTTCCATGGTAAGGTTCCCAGCAAGATTGTGGTTGGTTTAGTTTCAAATGCTGCCTATTCTGGAGATTACACTAAAAATCCGTTTAACTTTCAAAATATGGATCTCAATTATATGGAATTGAGTGTGGATGGACAGCCTGTACCAAATAGACCCTTTAAACCCAATTTCAATGAAAAAGATTATGTAGCCTCTTATCTAAGTCTGGTACCAAACGATTCTGATCGGAAAAATGGTTTGATTATTCAACTTTCAGATTATCCCAAGGGATATGCATTGTACCAATTCGACATACAGAGTTTCCTATCTGGTCAGGTGATGACAACTTCCGGAAGTGGACATGTGAGATTAAGTCTAAGATTTGGGACTGCCCTTCCAGAAACTATAAATATTATTGTCTACGCAAAATTCCCTGAAATATTAAAGATAGATCAAGCTAGAATGGTAAATGTTGGGTGATGGATAGCTACGAAATTGCAAAGTATATGAGGTTGGATGAAAAAATTCGAGATCAATTCTATGGCGTATATTCCCTAGACCTTATCCCTAAAAAACTACCCATTCCCTCCCTAGTTATTGTTAATCTGGATTACTCCACTGACAAGGGAAGCCATTGGGTGGTATTGCATCGGGTGAATAATGAGGTTGTGGAACAATTCGATTCAGCAGGAAAACAACCAAAGAGAGACATAGTTAATAATTTATTCAGTAATGCATTATCATACAAATACAATAATAAGAGAGTGCAAAATTATCAGACAGATACATGTGGATTATTTTGTTTGTATTATAGCTATCACAGTAGCAGAGGAAGAACCATGCAAAGTATTTTATCAGATTTTTCAGTAAACCTAAAAAGTAACGAGGAGATGATCATTAGATTTTTTAATAATAACTTTGTAAAGTAACGATTCTCTATAAGAAATAAATGGTATTACATTAAAATGTATTTTCTCTGTTATTTCTTCAAAAAAAACATTTACATACTTGAATCATCTGTGTCCTGCTCAACAGAGTTCCTCAGTCAGTACTATCACAAAACGCTGACAAGTATTCAGAGCAAATGCGTTCGGGTGCTTACCTTCGGGTTCGAAATTTCCTGTTATTTTTAATTGGGAATGGAGATTTTCACCAGAGTTCCTCAGTCTGTACTGTCGCAGCAAAAAGTGACAGGAATTCAGAGGCAATGCGTTGGGGTGCTTACCTTCTGGTTCAAAATTTCCTGTTAATTCTAATTGGGAATGGAGATTTCAGTAGAAAATTTTCGACAGCAATCCATAATTAGCTCACCCATGATGTTATTTCCAGCTAGAGAATTAGGGGGAAGCACAGAAATGAGTTTAGTGGGGTTACTGACACCCCAATAGGCCTCATCCTCTCTACTATAATTAGGCTGCTTATAATAAATAGCCTTATCATTAACAGATACTAGTCGATCTCGAAAATTTTGACACTGCCTAAATTTTTCAGAGACACATAGGTGCATAATATCCTTCTTAATTTCTTCATTTCTACTTTTTGAGATAAATGTTTTGTCAAGATGATTGTATACATTAAGGGGATCTGTTTCCAGCAAAATCTTATGACAAAGTGTAATATTTTTGTAATGTTTGGCTAAAAGGTGATAAAACATTTGTTCAATTGAATGATAAGATAAGGCGTCTACTCTCATCTGAGAATAGTACAGATTAGATAGGGGATCCTGTACCTCTGATACAACCAGGGATTCTCTTTCCCATGGTGAGAGCGTTATATTTAAAGGTCTGGTTGTGATCCCATCATCTTGCACCTCTCTCTTACAATAAAAATAATTGAATCCTATTTTAGTTTGTGAATAGGTAAACATATTAGCATCCCTCATTCTAAATCCTAAATTGGTGGAGAAACTTGTCTCTCCAGTGCTTAGAGTGTGAGTAAATTTAGCCATAGCATCAGTTAAATTTTTTTTAGAAATACCTTTAGAAGATATTTTCTGTTTACCATCCTGATCCTCTATGATATAGGATTTTGAACAGAGTGATAACATTCGAAATCCAGAGAATTCTTTCTTAAAAATCCCTGGGATTTTCTTATCTATGGTGATATGGTGGGAGCAGCAGCGTCTTGGAAACCAGAGTGCATTCAACTCATCAGAACAGGACCCAAAAATTTCCTTATGATATTTCTGTCGGTATCTTCCCCTAACACAAAGATCTAGATCAGATTGATTTATAGCCATATACAGACTATCGGTGTCAGTTTCCGTTAATTCAAATGACTGGGGTCTAAGGTATTTCAGTAAGCAGTCATAATAAAATTCCAACATTCTTAACTTTGCATATTGTAAAATAAAAAAACCAATTTGTATAGGGTTATCCATCACAATTCTAGACTTATAGGTCTCTACCTCAAAAACTCCATTAATATCCTGCATATCTTTAAAAATGCAAGAGTTTATTATTTTTCGGACTTTATTCTTATCCACTAGATATCTCACATTAGAATGTTTAGTTTTATTCATGAGAAAGGAACCATAACTGGAATTACTTATCAATTTGAAGGTGTCCCCTATAATTGCTTTATCCGCCTCTAATTCACCCTGAATCCTGTGATGGGTCACCTTATCTATGAATGAAGTGAATGAGGGTTTGGGTTGAAATTCGATTATCTGATAGATTTTTGAGACTTGACATTTATTTTTCAGATACCACTGCAAAAGGGGGGTGGCAAGTAAAATTTTGCGAGCCTTAAGCCCACTAATCAGAAGTCTTTTACTTTTAAATTGAATGTCATTGGCGTTACAATAGGAGAGCATATGTGAACCTATTACCTCCATTGGTACCTCACAAGTAGCAAAAAAGGGGGGATATTCTTGAAAGAAATCTTCATGCCCCTCCTCCACCTGGATATCTACCTCTAATGCACCAAACAATCTTCCATTTTTAACATCTGTTAAGATCTTTGAGTGTGTTAAATCCCCCTTATTTTTCCTGTAGTAAGAAGGGAGGTAATGTTCATAAAATCGGAGGCATTTGGGTTTTATTTTGGAGATAAATTGACATTGCTGAATAGCCACAAATTTATAACCCTGTGAAATTATGTAGTTCTTTCTAGCTTTATCCCTCTGTTGCACTTTTTTCAGTCTTTCTGACCAGGTTTTGTTTTTTAAATTTTTAACTATAAAGCAGTTAAATTTACAACCGTGGTAATAACATCCGTTAAATTCATAAACTGTTTTATTTTGATAACAAAAACCATCTACCCTAAAGTTCCCTATTCTCACCTCTTTTTGATTATTTAATTTATGTCGAATTTTTATTCCCTCTTTACAGCTGAGATAATCTAACCAAACGTATGAATCTATGTACCTTTCGCTAACCTCTGGTCTAAAATGGTTTTCAGGGAATCTTCTTACATACACACCGGCTGGCATTAGTTGCTTGATAGCATAGGAATAGAGGCCATTACAGTCATAACCCACCACGCTCTCACATAAGTTATTTTCTACATTTTTAATTTTTGTTACCCCTTTTTCTTGATATCTGCTAAAAATTATGCTAGGACCTCCCACAATATTTTGTTTAAATGTATAGTATAGGTCTGCGTTATCTGAATTGAAGAGTGCAAAATTACTCTCTGAGGAGGTATAGATCATTTTTCTGGCTACACCAGGCAAGGTGATGTAATCTTTAAAAATATCTATCCCTTCCGATACATAAAGATCTATGAAAGTAGTGAGGGCTTCACAGAAGGGTCCAGTATCTAGATTATTGTAATGTATTAAATAATCCCTAAAAGTCCTCATACCATTCTTATTCCAAAGATTTCTAAGCTCTTCATACTCAGACTCAGATTCTAATGGGTTAGACATCTTCATTTTAGAATAGAAATCTTTCATTTCCGGTAAGCAGGTGCAGTCTAATTTTTCAAGAGAATCAAACCATTCATAAGGAAATACACCTTTTGGAATGTCACAACCATAGGCTTTAAGAAACTTCTCATAGGAACATCCAGCTGCTAAATAATTAGAAATATCTAAAAATTTCATATGTGGAGTACCTATGGTGAGATAGCTGTTTTCTTTTTTGATGGTGAAGATTTCATTTTCTGTGTAATTTAAACTTATATACTTGAGAATATCAGTCTTAATTAAATTCAGATCGTATCTACCTGAATTAAATCCAATGACAGGTAGTTGGGTAATGTAAGTAAGAAACTCTTTCTTAACTTGTTGAATATTGGATATGAAATGTGACAGAATCTTTTTACTTGGAGTAAAGACAATATTGGATTCTGAATCCGATTCGTCCGACTCGAGTTCCTCTTCCCAGTCCTCTGATTCGAAATCCGAATCCGCCTGCTCCCCATCCTCTTTATATTTCTGAATGAGCTCATCCAGTTCATATAAAACATGAAAATATTTGCAGGAGATTTGTTTACGAGCGGCTATACTAATCAGTCTGAGATATTCCATCATATTTTGAATCAAAATTGTCGGATCCGGATTGATAAAACATCTCGGTGTTTCAAAATTGGTTATGTTAGAAGCTACACTCACACTAATGGGAACATGTTTGGATATCCAGTTCAATTTACTTGTGGTGCTGTGGTTCGTTTTTTGAAGCATGGCCTCCATATCCCACACTGCAAAGAGTTTATAATATCTAGATTGCTCAGAGGTATGTATTCCTAGAGATTCGAGTTTTTCGAATATGGTTAAGGGTGACTTAATGGAAGCCACCTGGAAAATGGTAGATAGTTCTATCATAGCATACTTTGTAGTGTCTTTGCATGTTCCACTCTCTTGTGAACAACTTAAGACACTTCTCACATTGAAATTTTTTAGCGAATTTATTTATATCTACAATATAACTAAGGTGGTTTTCATGTACATTAAGATACATCTTACTATCATAATTATTTACAGATTTATACAGATTACAGCCAACTCCATCTGGTGACAGAGAATATATCAAAATTTTTACATTAAAACATCTTTCTAGATCCATCATCTCATCCATAGTCACACCAGTAAATTGTCCAGTAGAATTTCCTAATTTTTCTGATTTTTTAAAATTCATCCATACACGAAAATATTCGAGGAAATCTTTGTTACCATTAAAATGTTGTCGAAGACATCTGAAGAAACATAAATTGTCTGTATATGGTTTGCCCGTCCATTTGTCTATATACATTGTCTTCAGATTCCTATTCTGTTTGATGTAATCTGGCAGGTCTTCAGCATTTCCCAATGGAAACTCTGTTTTAAAAACTACATACTGCACATTAGTTATGAAGGCGAGGCTCCAGGCAGTAGAGGGTCTATCTGATCTTGCTTGTGTAATTATATCGATTCCAGCTAACTTATTCATCAAAAAACGAATACTATTCATATTCGAAATTCGAAAAGGATATTGAAGAATCTTACTGTTGTAATGTGGAACAAAATATCTGTATTCCCTTGTTTCATTGTTAAATAAAATGGTTCCAAAGGCGAGATTAATCCTGAAGGCATTGTGTAGGTTCTGATAGATTTCCCTCACCTGGGATCGAATCTCCCTGTAACCCCCATGCAGATTATTGGTTGGAAAATTGTAGATATTCTTTAGTTCAGTCTCTTGATGGTTAGCCTGTATGTGATCTATGTTTGTAACGTAAATCTCACGTAAATTTTCGTCATCATTATCTACAATAAAGGCTGGTAGGACAGGGTCATCATTGTTGCCTCCATGTTGTCTCATTCTATGCGTGTACAGGGCCCTCCTACCCTCAAAATTGCATTTACAAATGCCACATCTGTAAGATTTAGCAGCTGTAGATTTCTTATGAAATGTCTCCACATGAAAGTTGAGGGCCTCTGTTGTAAGAAATGGAAGATCACAGCTCCTACAGATATATTTTCCACATTTTTGAAGATGTAAACACAAGGCCTGGTTATCATGGAATTGTCGATCACATATCCTGCATTTCTCTTGTATCTTATCTGTTACTTGGTGACAATACTTCTGGTGATGAAGTAGATTTTTCTGATTCAGTAGGTTAGAACCACATAAATAACATCTACACTCCATGGTACAGGGTATTCAGATATGAAAAATAAGGAGATATTATAATATGTTGAAGATTTTCCAGTTTATATAGGGGAGTGTCTTGCAATTATTATTGATTTTGTTGAAGATTTCAGATGATTAATGAGTTCTAGACAGAGTGAATGCCTTCGTCTTCAGAGTCTGAATCATTGATTTCCATACCCATCTGTCTCATAACCTGTCTACGCATTCTCTGACCTGAAACCATTCTATTAAGCATAATTCTTCGCATTTGCTGAGCCTGAGTCGAATATGTTTTCATCCTCTTTCTCCATCCTAAATAGGATTTAATAAGTTTGTTCTTGTAGGCTCTAAAGGCTGTAAGAAGAATCCTGTGAGTATAGGATGGATAATGCCAGATGAAGCATGAGACATAAAACAATGACACCCCTAGGCATGTACAATTTTTAATATGAAAGGTATTGAGTGCCATCTCTAAAAAATAATCTGGGTGCTGAAGGTTCATATCTCCCACCTGTAGAAATAGATCCCTAAGAGTTAATCCTGATTGAGACATTTCTAACAATTCTTTTTTATATCAAAATAATTTTTGCAGAATTCCACAAGAGTGATAAGCATTTAATATTTCACAAAAACAGATTTCCCAGGGGTTTATATAGCGACTGGGGAGTTTATAATTACTATAGAAAAGATTTAGTCTTATCAGCATTTTTAGTAAATGTGTTGAAAAGAGTGTCAGGATCCTTATGTCAGAGAAAAAATTTTATAAAAAAAAGCAAGCTCAGCATTTCATTACCAGTATAAATAGCCCGTGTTACATAAAACAAGAGTTATTAGACAGATGTGAGTGAAAGGAGAAAGTTTAAATATAGGAAAATAAAGTTAAGGCAGTCTTTGTGCTAGACAGGTATTTGTCAGTTAACGTATGAGCTCCCAATCACAGTCACATAATGAGATAGAGGTGAGAAATACGAAAGGGTGGGTTTGAGGGGGGTTGGGGAGGTCTTTGTGAGGGCTATAATATTTATGTAAAAATTATGATAAAAATAAGTGACACATTTTTAATAATAGAACAATGGGCCTTCTGTCAAAGATGCAGATGTGGGAAATATAAAAGGGAACAGGTGAGAGGGTAACAGATTGGCTGGAAACCATACAAAGGAAATAAAGTAACAAAGGAGAGTAGATTCAGATTTGATATTAAATTTTTTTTATCTAGTGCATTATCTGATTTAATGGTCTTTGTGATGTAAAGAAAATTAGGATTTGCATGCAAATGAGATTTACTTTATCTAGGAGTTTGTTCAATTAAGATTTTTCATCTCTAAACCCAAAGCCCTAACCCTAATAGCCATAACATTAAAGATTCAGTATAATAAGTGAGAGATACGATAGAGAGCAATTGTTTTGTTTTCATAAAGCCATATCACTAAACAAGTGATACTGAGAATGTATATGAGGAATTGCGTTCGAGTGCTTACCCTGGGGTTCGAAATTTCACGTTAATTTTAATTGGGAATGGAGATTTTCAATAGACCTCCAATGTGGCTAGCTGTGTTTAGCATGATGATTGGGAGAGCAGTTTTCAGTAGTAATATGATGCAGTAGGCTAGAAGATAAAGCCCCATTAAAAAATTTGGCTAGCAAAGCCCCATTAAAACAAAGCTTGGCCTAGCAGACAAAGCCCCATTAAAAACAGCTGTGCTAGCCATTAAACAATAAAGCATGGCCAGCAGACAAAGCCCCATTAATGTTCCATTAAAAAAAACCACAGCTGTGAACTAGTATGGGCTAGCAGACAAAGCCCCCATCAGCAGAAAAAAGGGCTATTAGATGATTCAGTTTTCAGTAGTAATATCATGCAGTAGGCTAGAAGATAAAGCCCCATTAAAAAATTTGGCTAGCAAATCCCCATTAAAACAAAGCTTGGCCTAGCAGACAAAGCCCCATTAAAAACAGCTGTGCTAGCCATTAAACAACAAAGCATGGCCAGCAGACAAAGCCCCATTAAAGTTCCATTCAAAAAACCACAGCTGTGAACTAGTATGGGTAGCAGACAAAGCCCCATTTACAAAGATTGGCTAGCAGACAAAGCCCCATTAAACACAGCTGTGCTAGCCATTAAACAAAGCATGGCCAGCAGACAAAGCCCCATTAAAAATTTGGCTAGCAGACAAAGCCCCATTAAACATTTGTAGCAGATAAAGGTTCCATTAAAACAGTTCTAACCCTGCCACGAGATCTAGCAGACAAAGCCCCCATTAAAACAAAGCTGGGGCTAGCAGACAAAGCCCCATTAAACACAGCTGTGCTATTCCCCCATTAAAATCAGACAAAGAGCTTGCCCATTAAAAAGCACACACTGCCATTAAGCAGACATAACCCCCATTAAAACACAGCTGATTTGACAATGCCACGAGATCTAGCAGACAAAGCCACATTAAAACAAAGCTTGGAGCTAGCAGACAAAGCCCCATTAAACACAGCTGTGCTAACCCATTAAAAAAAAATCAGACAAAGAGCTGCACCCATTAAAAAAGCACAGCTGTGTGATGATTCAGCTGAGTAATAGCTATAAACTATCAAAGTAAAACAAAAGTCCCCATTGAGCCAGTCTCAAGAACCTGTATAGAGCCCAATCACCTATATAGAGCTAGTATCGACCCTACCCTACCTAGCCATCCATCTACCATCTGCAGCAACAGCTGCACAGCTGTCAAAAAGTGACATGATTGATGGGAAACTCGACTCGATATACACTCGGTATATACTACTGGTGACACTGAATTTAGATATGTGTAGAGGAGTTGTGTATAGGGTAAAAAGGAGTGAGCCCAAAAATGAACCCTGAGGAACCCCATCAGGGAGTTGAAAAAATCTGAAATATGTCCATCTATTTTAATCAGTAGTATATTCTGAAATATGTCAATCTGTGCAGCTTCCTTGAGGTATGAGTGTTCCCACTTAAGCACAACCCCAACAATACCAGTGTTTAAGGCAGTTAAATAAGATAGAGTGGTCTATCAAATGCTGCAGATAAGTACAGAAAGACTAGTCCAACAGTAGTATATTTGTCTACTAAAGTGGCATTGTCATTTTGTATATTTAGCAATGACATTTCATTAGAGTGAAAAGCAGACTGATTTGTGCTTGATATACCCTCCTGAGCAATGTGCTTGTTTGTTTGCTTGGCCACAACTTTATCTAAATAGTTTGGAGATGTAGCTTAGGTTGGATACTGGTCAATTATTCTTGAGAGAGTACCTGTCAAGACCAGCATATTTAAGAATAGCTATGACATTTATAGTCTTGAAACAGGATGGGAAACTGTGCCCTCTTCTATGGAGTAGTTCACAGCATTCAGAATGGGGGTCAAGAGTACAAGATACAAAGAGCAATGACTTTGAAATTGGGTCCAAGTCACATGATTTATTTGGTGTAGACTTGATGATTTTAAGAATTTCATCCTCTGACATGATCCGGAAAGGAACAAATTTATTTTTGTAGAGGCCTGGGATAGAGGAATTAGCATTAGGCAACACCAATCCAGACCTTAATTTGGCAATTTTGTCGGCAGTTTACTTCTCAAAAGTGTTGGTTAAATTGTGATATTTGTATGATCTGGGAGTACCATTTTTGGAGGATTTTTTTATGGAATTCCACCAATATCTGGTGTTTGAACAAGGCCTTAGTTTGAGTGGTTAAAGTGGTTCACTGTGGCTTTATATGTATTGCAATTAAAGGAAGAGCTGTCTCTTTGCCACTCCCTTTCAAGTTTGTTTTTGTGTCATTTTGCTGCCATAATCTCGCTCTTCATGAACGCTTTATAGGCATGTTGGGGAGTTTGCATGCTTGCCAAGTAAATTCCTCAGTGTATGGAAGTATTGGTGTGATAATAAACTAGTTGTTTTATATGGGGCTTGAATAAGCTCAGATTTGCAATGTTCGATATGAATTCACATTTATTTATCTTGCCAGGTTTTCTAACTTTTAAATGTTTTGCATTGTAAGAATTTCCAACAGGAAATGCTGTTATGAAGAAGACAGCCAGGTGATCTGATATGTCATCATTTGAATAATGACAAACTAAGGACAGAGGGATTTGCTAGTGCAGAGTACATCAAGAATGTTGAAATATGTTGAATAAAATCAATGTCCAGCAGAATTGATATGAAATTTTGATTTATCGATTTTGACCATCAGTGAGCATATTAAAATCTCCTAAAATGATGTTTTCATGTAATGGCAAAGCAGCAGCTTCCATGACAATAAATTAACATTTGCTAGTGCTTGGAGATTAGTAGATGACATGTAATATCAACTGGTTTGACCAAGTCTCTGTTAGTTTGATAGTGATATGTTCAGGAGTCTTTCTGATCAGTTTCACAAAAGATACTATCGATATTATTCCTGACAAAGATAGCAACTCCTTTATTATCACTACAAGGGATGTTGTGGAGCTGAAATCCTGCCAAAGTTACCTCACCCAATAAGCATTGTGTGTGTCTGGTGGCCTAAGCCAGGTCTCAGTGACATCAATGATGTCAAAATCCTTTGAAGAAACAGAATTACTGAACACAGATATTTTGTTTTGCAATGTCCGAGCATTCAACAAACAGATTTCGATGTTTTTGACCAGCACCTGGGTTTAAGCTTATATTACATGAGGGGATCAAGATAATGGACCACCAGGGGTTGACACCACTGAAAGCGTGTGCGACTTGGGGCTTCAGGGCAACAAAGGTAGTACTACAACTGTCCAAATAGGGTAGTAAACTTGAATGAATAATTTTTGGTAATATTGATTAGTATTCAGTGGTGGTGGTTGTTGCCCAAGCAGCCAATAAGATAGAAAAACAGACAAAAAGTGAATAGATTAAGAAACATTGAATGATTAGTGCATATCTATAGGGTGTAAGAAGAGAAAATTTAACAACAGAGCACAGAAAAAATGCAAATTAATATTGGCAAACAGCATGCAATTTTTATGATATGTCTGTATTTTCCGCACTTGATTTCAATAATTTATAAAACTTTGAGTATGAAGCCGCAAGAATTTATCAGGGGAGTAATAACACCCATCCAAGAATTATCTGACAGTTCTATCAATCAATCAATCAGTTGTCCAAGTGCTTAATCTCCGTATCTACGGATTCTAGTTCTAGCTTATTTTCAGGGAGTACTATGAGTTCATAATGTATATTCCCTCAATGAGAGTTCATATCAATATCAATACAATTAAACAAATGCAGACCAGTTTCAAAAGTGAAATCATAGTTTAATATCGGACTGAAAAAGAAAATATAAAACAACGTTCTCCACTGGCAAAAGCTAAACACTAAACTGATGTAACTTTAAACCACTTGACAAAGCCATAATTTCAAACTATACTTTACAAAGTATAAACATCTTAGTATGCCCAAAATGCAGAAATCATCGATATGGGACACTCATACAATAGAACCTTAGTTATATCCTCAAACTTTGGTGGGTGGGCAAATGCAGGTAAATATCTGATGGTCTGTTGATGTCAACCACTCTCCTGTGTTGAGAGAGCCCTTGTACCTGATTCTCTGTCTTAATGCTTTGTACTTTCAGGAAAGTTTTCAAATAGCTTACATCTATGACTGGTCTCCACTGCATTTTGGCTTGAATATTTGATTCTAGTAGCCTGAGGATTGCTGTGCTTTATTAGTTATTTTGCATGTTTTTGTGAGGAGGTCTTTTATTAAGCAGATGAGGGCCTGTTTTTAAACAGTTCTGATAACCGCTTATTACTTCTGCTTGTCTTGCAATGGTGGATTCTCCTGAAAGAGGATTAAGTAATCCTTTGCAACAATGTTCCAGATTGTCTGTCTGAGCACTATTCTTTAATTCAGCCTCCTCCAAATGATTGAATGCTACCCCTCCCTCTCGAATAGTGTAGATACCTCTTATTTGGGAGTGGTACTCTTGCCCCTTCTCTTATAATAGGCATTAAAATGGTTTCGTTTCTCCTTCATTTAGAATATCTGTGTGACTAGACCTTCCTCAAATCATTTTGTCTTAGTTATTATTTGAGGACTAAATGACTTTTTTTCCAGAATTTGGTGCTGACAAAGGAACTTTTCTCATAGGTCACAGGAAGTGGTTGTCCACCTAGTGAGAAAAATACACACCACTGATTAAGTGAAAATCCTTAGCCAATTAAAACGTCTGCCGTTATATCCAAATTGCAACACTGTAAACACATGGACTCACAAAGTCCATGTGGCTTATCCCCCCCCCCCCCTCCCCTCTGGCTGATCAGCCCACTAGTATTCCTCAGTAAAATAACAATGGCTCAGTGTCCTGTACTACTGTTCTAGATGTATATGTTTATGTGTGCAGACTCTTGTTATTCTTACTTTCAAGCATTCACATTTGCACTACAGCAAACACCAGTAGTGTACTACTGTGGTTGTGTTTTCACAAGAGTTATTTTATTCAGTAAATGTTCAAGGACATGTGTAAGTTTAAGCAGGAATAAATCAAGATTTATGTGCAACACAACTGAAATAAAAAAATCAGTTTTTATTATGTTGGATAAGAAGATGTGTAGTATATTAAATGTGTTGAAATAATTACCTGCACAATGTTGTGTTATTCAGAATGTTTGTCTTAAATTCAGATTACTTCAGCAGTAATAGATACCTCTTTCTGATTTCCATTTTATATGTAAAGGGCCTGACTGGTGATGAAATTTTTGGAACGATCCAGACCATATTCTGCGTTGAAAAAACATGGACTTTTAAGGACTCCATTTCAAAGTATGAGTCTAACTCGGGTTGTCGTATAACAGATTTTATATTTTAGGCTTATAAATATTTCCATTATTAGTACTTTTAAAATTTAAGATGAAATAGAAGGTTATATAAAGCCATGTATATGGTGTCTAGAAATTGGTTTAGATTCCTTCCCCTGGCCCCCATTTACTTGTCAAACGTGGGTCACAAAATTGGCACAATATTGCAAAAAAAAACTTAAAACCCCCAACATATTTTTAAAGTTCAAGTCAAAAGACTAGAACCCTAAAAGTTTTAGAGATTAAACACAAATAAACGTTACAGGGTTTCAACCAAATAATCCCAATTTTTTTAAGTTAAAGGGCTTGAACCTAGAACCTAGATCCCTAAGAATTTAAAACTAGACCAAGGACGTATCTGTGACCAAATGCAAAATGTATACTAGAATAGGACAATTAACATGGCTTTGAAAATAAATGACATTTTTCATTTTCAATTACTCTCATTTACATTTGAGAACTCTACCCATAATACCTTTCCCTCTAGAGGAAAAATCTCCACAGACTGTGGCAATGGCCATGGCGTACTAATGCATAATCCAGATGCTATCACGTGGATAAATTTTATGTGAATGGGTTAGAACTCTACACTCCCACAAAAATCAATTTTTACACAAAAAGTGCACATGGTCGAAGCCTATTTTCCTGATCTAGTTGGAGCAGGAAAAAAACACTATCACCTTGTAACAAATTTGAAATAACCACTTTCTGATATTTCCTTTATTCAAAGTCGCCATTCAATATTTTTTTTCACGGAGCCACTTGGACATGCCTTAAATTTCATTCTTCACTAAATGATATCTAAGCAGGGGGTAAAATTCTTGGGAGATGTTGATAGCTAAACTTGACGTTTTTATCTACATTGTATCAATTCAGAGTTCCTCTTTTCATGTACACCTAGGTCATCTCAGATGTAAACACAAGTATGCTAATGTGTAGGGAATCCTCTTGGATATGTTCATTAATTTAAATGCGGTAAAACTATAGTTACAGGGAAACCTCCTGGCTGAAACAAGTCTTTGTATTTCATCAGACACTAGGATCCTCACCCATCAAATGAATTCATAATGATTCCATGTAAGTCAGATTTGGTGGAATAAGATATACAAAGACTTGGAGCAAGTCTACTGTGTGATTGGCCACTGTTTATCCTTAAACAGGCCTGAATCTTTATCCTTTTTCAGAAAAGAGCTGGTTACTGAATGAAAAGGATTTCGTACAAACACAATTATTTGCCTTCTGTAACCAGTGAGATTATAAAGAGGTTCCAGGGCATCAAAGATCTGTTTTGTTGCTGTTGTCTATGACTTGGGTACAGGTTGGGTGAGCATTTGCCATTTCAACAACCTGTTTCAAAAACGCACAGTTGCTTGGTTGCTTACAAGAGTAAGGTATTTTGAAGTATTACAAAGTCTGGATATGTTTCTTGAGGTATCTTGTGATAGAGGCATGGATCTCTGTCATTCTCAAAATTTGTTATAACCTCATAAGAATTAGCCCAATTGTATATGTGCACCTTGACTGATCTAAGCATCTAAAACAAGAGATTTTCTTTTTTAACATTCTGTTCGCTCCAGGGGTGCACCGATAGAACTTGAGGAATAGTTTAGAGAGCCCAGATTCAATCTTTCCAAATTCTCCTGCTGCTGAACAATAACAGGAGATGCCCTGCACCAGTAGTACGTTGGCCTATGTGTGGCATATTAAACTCCTTATTCATCTCCTTGGAGAGAACGATGCCTAATGGTCTAGTATCATTTGTTGGTTTAAGAAGGAGGCCTGACAAACTTTGCATCAGTAGTTAAGGCTGTTTGCATACAATACTCAACATATATCTGATTGCATCATTTCCTTTCAGCTGTGAAGAATTTCTGACCCTGTTTAGGGGTGCTTTGGTCTTGTCATGTTGACCAAGATCTTTCCCTGTGGAAAACCGTTTGCTAGATTCTGAGAGATGTCTGATATCTTCCTTTGGAAATGGGAATGTGACAGGTTGTGGCCTGGGCAGATGTAAAGCTCTGCCCGAGGAACCTTGCCTGGGGACTAGGGAAACTCCAACCGTGAATTGGAAATGAGAGGTTTTAAAATGTGTGGGTTATTTTTGTTAAAGTCTTCTTTAATGGGGCATCTACACCTCCATTCTCTTTTTATGAAAACGGATTTATGAACACAGTATTTTATTAAGTCTGTACATGTGTACCAGGAGAGGTCCTGTTATACACAGGTTAGAGCCCAGTATTGTTCCTATTGCCAGGACAGGCTCATGTCGCACATGTTTCAGGAAAATATCCAGTTTTCAAAGGAATAGGCATTGCTTCTTCCAAATCCATGTTTTACATTGATAGAGACTTGGAAGCTGTGGTAGAGGGAGTCTGGTTTTGAGGAGGACAAGCTATAGAAGACGGGGAACCAGCCAACCTTTAACAATAAAGGGACTGGTATAGCCTACGATGGCCTTCATCTATTAATGCTGCATTCATTGTACCTCTTGAGGTGGTATTCAACTCCCCGTAAAACAGTTCTTTGCATTTTTAACCGCATTTTTCCGGGATGTGAACTAGTCAGTACCAGTGTTGAATAGCCAAAAGAATGCATCACTAATATCCGTCATGTATCGGGAAATCTTGTTGGTTATTTTAATTATTTATATGCATTTTGTATGCATTCAAAATATTTTTACCATGTAATATTGGACTTATAACATCAAATAATGACAATTAAACTTTAAAATATTTTGGGAAGACAATAATCTTTAGAAGCAAATATGTGGTTTTGGGCGATAATAGATGATCCACAACACTTAAACTGATGCACATTTTTTGTTTATCACAAATGTCGTTAAATTATTATGGCATATTATTACACAGTAAAAGGGCGTTATTGTGTCAAAATGTGCACCAAATGTGTTCACTAGAAATATTTTTGATTTAATTTCATCTTGATCATTGCTAGATGTAACTATGGAATCCTAGAACCCAAGATGGTGGGCGATACCTGACCCTATATTGCAGAGTAGGGTCGGGAACCAGACTAAAGCTATAGATACTCATTGTGTAAAGTATTGGAGCAATTGTTGAATTGTTGCCAAACATTATAATTTTATCTTGTTTATTCAAGTGTCAAATTTTGATTCTAGGTTATGTAGCCTAGTAGCTGTTAATGCCAGGTAATCTAGCTGTGGCACCTGAGAAGGACTCCTTAACATATTTTGGGTGGGAGATCAGAGAAGAGGGATATCTGTTCTATTTCTAATTCTAACATGACACGGATGTTTTGTTATTTACACTAGTTACGGTGCAAAATGTTTGTAAAAAGGATAATTTCTTTTAAAAGAAACAATTCTTTCAAATGTAAAAGAAAATGAACAGAAAAATTTTACTGTATATCTTAGAAGAAAATAAAAATCATCCCTGTTCAATTGATGGAACAGCCAACATGGCGGCGCCCTATTGTGGTCACTTGGATAATTTTTGTTAATCTTACAAGTGTTTTAGGTATATATTTTAAACAGTCATGTTAGAATAGGAATATAGCATTCAAAAAAATTTTAGACGGGTTGACGTGGGCTAAGCACTCAGGCTTCGCCTTCGTGCTCATACCACATCAACCCGTCTAAAATTCTGCATTTAGACGTTTTTTTCATGCTATATTCCTATATTAGTTTGATAATTGTTAGTCATCTGGGTCCCCAGTAGATCCTAATTATAGGAGATTTTTTATTATGTTTCTGATTAACTATGTTTTCAGAAGGGATAATTGCTAAACAAATTTAGCAGTGATGGCGAATGACACAGAGGTCATTGTCTTTGCCCATGTTCATGGCAAAAATAGACAGTATTTGTGATTGTCCCAACTTGCATAGAAATGGGTACATATGCCATCTTTTTAAGCAGGTTTAGATGTATTGATGATCACACATGACGGAATAGCCTCTCTAAATGTGCTTTAAATTTAATTAAGATTTTAAAAACATATGGTTATACTCCTAATTTTGTTTAATTTCAGTGATAAATATGGTAGCCAAAGAAAAATAAGGACATTAAGAAATAAGTAGTGAGCTAATCTAAGCTACATTACATCAAAAGCATTCCTGAGTGGTGTGTCGTAAAATCTTTCTAGACATTTGGTCAGAGGGCAACCTCTTGTTACAGTATTGAGTTCTGGTAGGTAAGCTATGTAGTGCAATAAAATATGAATTTCGTTGTGATCAGGGGTAAGTAAAATTGATAAATAAAGAGAGGGGTTTGTTGTTATGTCAGTAGGCTTTATTGAGCCTGATATATAGCTATTTATTAGCTTATATTTCGACTTCCTGTAGAATTAGTCTCATCAGAGGCTTGAATGTATGTTGAGACTTGACCTCCTGAGGAGCCTATATATCAGGCTCAATAAATCCTACAGACATAACAACAAACCCCTCTCTTAAAATCTCTTTATTTATTATGGACACCAGCATTCAATAGTGACAGTCAGGAGACACTTGTGATTGCCTTTGGCACTATTGAAGTAAAATCAGCCATAAACCTCATCTTTGGACAAGGCACTCCTTTTCGAAGAAACAACCTCAGTGATAACACCTTACAACTGCTAGATCAAGCAGCAACAAAACCTTAAAACTAATTATGGACAGTTCTATGACCCAACCTAATATAAGAAGGTGACTAGAACCTAGCGAAGACAAGAAGAGGGCCTATTATCGTCAGGCTACCAAGAGTGTCTACCTTAAGATTAAAACATTGCATAGAAAGAAACTCAGCCTAGCCACCAACATGCATCACATTAAGAAACTTCTCTTTGAAAATAAGTTCCCACTACAAGGGGATTTTAACAGTAAAATCCCAATGAGTAAAGATCAAACTTTCAGGAACAATTGGACAGCTATTACAAATAAATGCAAACATGACCTTACTAATTTATTCCTACAGGACCTAAATAACAAATATCAGACCACCGAGACTGAAATAGATGCAAACATTGCTCAACTACAAGAAAAGGCAACCAATAGCCAATATGTTGAAATCAAGGGATTTCTCCAAACTAACTACAAGCAGGCAATGACATACCTTTCAGCAAAACAGCCTCGAAACTCGAAAGAAAGAAGCCATCAGCAGGCCAAAGAAGAGGACAACAAACTCAGAGGAGACAACAGTGACCTAGAAGAGCACCAAAGCAAAATCCAAGCAAAAGTGACATTAAATCACTATTAATTAACATCCTTAAAAATCTGTAGAATATCTCATCGATATATAGACAAGATACCACCTTTCATTACAAACTAAATAACAATTATTTATGTGCCCTTTACTCATATTATAACAATTACTTTTAACATATTACCATCTAATAAACTGTTAAATCTTAATTTGCATTTTGTTGCTGATTGCCGGAGCCTATACTCCTACCTTAGGGATTAAATTTTATGAAGTAACCAAGCCTCATCAGACATGTCTGATACCAGAACACAAATCTTAGACTCTCTGTAAAGGGAGGCATTGAACAGCTGCCCTGGCATCCTTCCACCAGGAAACTCTATTAAATAGCCTTATAGGCGATGCAGTGATTAACATATCACTGAACCACAAATAGCAGCTTTACAAAAAGACGTCACTTTCTGTCCAACTCCAGGACCACCAGATAAATCACTTATCTAGACTGACTTTATAGACTTTCACAGAAGATTAGTCTTAAAGCACCATTTCTAAAATGATAATCAATTACTGGATAAGGATTACCAAGAACAAGCCCACTTCCTCTCTGATTGAGAATGAGAATCCTCATCATAAGATTCACTCACAGTTCAGGAATATAAGTACTTGGAAACCTACTAACACACACATATCACCAAATGTGTTCAAACAAGCTTTTAAAAATAACCTCCTACATAGTAAAATCAAATAAAAACAAACTAGTAACCTGACTAAAGAACAAAGAGCAGGCCTAAAGACACTATTGGACAACCCTGACATAGTGATTAAAAAGGCAGGCAAAGGTTTAGCAGTGGTGGTCATGAACACTACTAGGCGTATTTCACAACCATAATCCATCAAATCTAGATTCATCAGATCAACAGATACTCTTGTGATGTGACTTGAATCCTGATCTGGATTATGAATCCATTGATCTACCTTCAGAGATCTACCAAAATGTTTTGCAAAATAATGTGCCAGCAAATTTTTAAAAATTGGTAATTTTTATTATATTTATAGTGGTTTATCTTCTTTTTGCATTTTGGATTCTGAAATAAAAAAAATTGCATTTCAAAAATCTATTTTTTTTTTTCAAAGGGTGTTTGTTTATTTGCAATTTTAAATGCTACTCGTCATGTGCTTTCAAACTGGATCTCAAACTGAGTAGGATATAAATTTCAAGTCATTACATCTCAAATAAATTATGCATCATTTGAAGACACCATCAAATAGATGCTTAATTATCATACAACAGTCTTGAAACATCACACTTTAAGAAATTATTCTGACTTGTAATTACAAGATTTTGTAATTAGATGGAGCATTCGTTTGATTGCAAGATAGCCTTAACTAACAATTACCAGATAGCAGTGTGCTGTAATTACAAGAAGGAAAAGTTTTACATCTGTTGATTGCAGTATTTAACTGGCTGTTTTTTTGTTTTTTTTTATTTAGTTTTAACAAACAAATACACTGTATAAATCACATTTTGATGTGTAATTGAGGGAATGGGGAGAACTATAGTTGGTCTACAATGTGCATAGCCAAGCATTGGTTGGGAGGCCATTCCACTGTTGCCCTTCTGATTGTAAACCTAATACCTGGTTGTCCCCAATTGGGAAAAACAACTTGAAGCTGTGAATCAGGCTTCTAGCAGGTAATCATTTCACAAATCTAGCTAATCCAAAGAATCCCAATCTGAATCTGGATTACATAGATTATGCAGATTTTTGTTTGTGAAATATGCCTACTGACTATCTTAGAGAATGTTATAGAAAATTAAGTGATGGAGCATTCAACACTTAGATGCAAAATGACCCAACCATTGAAGTATCACAAATGATCACTGAAACACTCACTACCAAAAAAAAACCAAAGGCTTAATAAGTGAAGATAATTTTGAATACCTCAAACCAAATAAAACAACTATGGGCCACTTCTACTTGCTACCCAAAATCCACAAGAAGAATATACCTGGCAGACCCATATGCAGTTCAGTAACGCACCCTACTGCTACAATTAGCAAATTTGTAGATCCACATATAAAAGAGTATGTTCCTAAGAATATTTCATGCATTAGGGATAGCCAAAAACCAAAAATAAACCAAAACAAAATCAATTGGACAAATACCTGAACGATCCTTCTTAGTTACATTTGATGTAAGCTCGCCCTATACCAATATTCCCAACCAAGAAGAAATATTGACAGTAGCTGACCATCTAAGAAAGGACCCTAGTAAAATAGGAATTAGTAACTACATTTTAGATTTACTGAAACTAGTACTACACAACATGTATTTTGAATTTAATGGAGACTTTTATCTGTAGACAGGTGGCACAGGTGGACACATCCTTGACACCAAACTACGCCAATTTAGTCATGGACAAATTCAAAACAAAGCACTTGCAAACTACCCACTCAATTTATTAACATTTGACCATCATTCAACAAGAAAATGGCATTTGAATTTGTCATTTTGGAAACTAGTTGTTTTTGGCACCATTTTGACAAATTAATAATTTTCAGTGCAGAGGATATCATGCACATAAGCCACTAAAACAACACTATAAAAGAGCTTCAAGATTCTCTTAGGATGACCTCCTAGATGTAAAACAGAAACAAATTAAAACTCCTCAAGTAATGGTCACCACATTAAACCCTAGAAACCCACATATAAAATTAGAGCATAGAAAACACTGAAAATCTACAAAAAGTCTTCCCAGACAAGCTGCTGATTGGCTTCAGAAGACTTCCAAATCTGAGAGATATTATTACATCCAACAAATTAATTACCCCACCAATGAAACAAAACTTCCGTCTATGCTACCCCCAGTATGTGCTACTGTTCAAAATTGTTCAAAATTAACAATTTTACCAGTTCCCACACAAACAAAACTCATTGGTGCAGGAATTTACCATCGAAACAAAGGATTACTTGTGAAATTTACAATATAATTTATCTCATTTAGTGTACAAAATGTAACAAATAATATATTGGAGAAACAGGTAGACCTTTTAGAAAAAGATTCTGTGAACTCATAACTAGTATTAAAATCCTAAAACGACACTATCTAACCCTGTTTCCAAACACTTGACCACTGAAGGACATTCTCACCAACACATGGAATACAGTGTGATACAATGGCTTGGTGATAAGACAGGATGAGATTGAATGAGAAGCCACAGAAAGCAAGAACTCAAATATATCTGGGATGGCCTAACCATTGCTTCTATTGGCATCAATCAGTATGTATAATTAATTACCTTTCAGAGGTATTTATTGTCCATATACCACCCTTTCATCCTTAAGTAAAATTGATATGCATATTGTTATGCATATATATTCGTAGCACCAGTCGCACCTACCCCCCCCCCCCCCCCCCCCCCCCCTCCAAAAATTGGTATTCAACCGACATAACGTTACCATTTTATATGAGTTGTAGCGTGTTTCACTCTATAATCTCAAAATGATTAAACACCCCTAATTTTAATATTTATTTTCCCTTTAAATATGACTATAGCTATTTAAGTTCGTATTTTAAACATTAAAGTATTCTTTATACCTGATAAATAAAAAATAACATTTAGTAAAACAAGTGATAAATATTAAAAATGGAAGATTACAAAACATCATAAACAATGATTAAAAGTCATTTGAATAAAAATAAAACATGTGATACTTCCAGATTAGTCACATTAATAAGGTATAAAGTAAAATTATTCGTACTCACGGGCAGTTATACAGCTGATTCGTTTAAAATTTTAAGTAGGGTCAAAAACAGAATTCTTGAGCGATAATGTGAGTTTGTGGGTTTTATGTGGGATGTGGACAACATACTAAACACATTTGCCGTTGTTTTAGTCGTCTCGGTAATTATTTTAACAAAGTGGTTACAGATCCGACTTTTATCGGAACTGTAAACGAGTGGTTAGAAGTCCGAGTCCAAGAATTAAATGAAAATAGATGTAAGATGTTGGTGTAACTTAATTAGAACTAGGGATGGGTCGGTAGTTCCGGTATCTCGGTATCGAGAGCATTTTACTGAAATACCGTGACGAGATTTTACAACCGCCACTTCGCTTGTCAGCATATATAATGGAAGGAAGAGTTAAAATATTAGAAACATACCCAAAATCTGAAGAAATTATAAGCTTTTATCCTATATTTTCGTCCATTTGAAGACTTTTATAAGCAATACGTTGAGCAGAACTGCCATGTTTTGGTTACGACACTTTATAACCTCAATTTCGCTTGTCAACTCATATAAATACAGGAAAACTTAAAATATTGGAAACAAACCAGAAATATGAAGACATTATACGTTTTTATCACATATTTTGTGCATTTATGAGCTTTTTTTGCGATTTCGTTGAGGAAACGTCCATGTTTGTTTGGGGTGAACTAAAACGCGGCGTCCCGAATTCGGTACGGTTTTGCATTGGCGACCTACCGATGTACATATTTTTCATACCGACCCATCCCTAATTAGAACCAAATTCAAAACATGATTTTTTTTATCTGACAATATTTTATAAATAGAACACAATTCCCAGACTTGCAAGCTGGTACCAACTCATTAATTTTTATGAAGATAAAGGAGCATTTTAGAACAGACTTGCAAGCACAGCATATATATGATGTCACGGATTTCCCTGGGGTTTTCTAGCAATATATAACAAAACAGGTGTTTGTATATTACTTTACAGTCTCTGCAAGTACAGTACCCAACTCATTAATATTCATGAGGATATACGAGGTCACATATTTCCCTGTGTTTTTCTAACAATATTTGAAAGAATGGCTGCTTGCAGATCAAAATGCTACAGATTTGCAGACAATATTTTATAAATAGAATAGAATTCTCAGACTTGCAAGCTATATAAAGCTAGTTAAAGGAGTTTTTCACTTTAATATATGCATTAAAAATCCGACCGCGGATTCATAAAAAAAATGTTAGAGTTCCGATGTCGGAACTGTGAATCCTTATTTTAAAGTTGATTGGTGATATGCATATTCATTTGACTTAGATATTGCATTACACAGTCTTACATGGTTTTTATTGGCATTTTATTATTAGTGGCAATCCATTCTACCAGTGAACACTCATGCTGTGATTAATAGTGTGACGGCAAAGGCCAATGTAATGCAAAGTATGATGTAACAGTTGGTTTGGAATCGTGGACCACGGCTAAATTAGCGATAATTCAGCCATTTGAGCTGAGAAAAGTGGGTTTTCACATGAGATTCCAACAAAAAGACTGATAAATAGCTAAAAATCTATCACACACTAACCTTTCACACTAACAAACCATGGATTATCCTCATATTTTGTTTATATTTTAAAGAATTGTAGCTTTTGAAGTATTTCAACTGTCAAACTAGCTGCCATTGTTGTGCAAGTATATCACCTCTGAAAGACATTAAAGTAAGCGACAAACGATTGTTGTAAAATATTTGCAATATTATAATTTGTTTAATTTGCATATTTTATGCATTTTTAGGTGATAATTGGTTGAATTTGAGTTAAAAATTACAGATTTCTGTTTGAACTATTTGCGGTAGGCTGGTGTACAGATATGCGGCAACGGTCCAGAAATCTATATAAGGAAGCAAGTTCAGTGGCTTTTTGGCTTTCGTTTGACAAAGCCGCATTTGTGTGACGCGAAAACCCAAAATCAATAGATAACCGCAACAATGATTGTGTAATCACCACAACCGTATAGTAATTGCAGAACTCCTATACACCTACTGTGTAATCACCGCAACCACATAGTAATTCTAGCCGCAACCGCAAATCATTAGAAATCTCCAAATTTAACCTTTTAAGCTGGTTCCAGGTCTTTTATTAAATTATTTTACATTTTTGTAAGGTTTGATGTTACACTATGACCAGAACTAGCTGTAGTAGAGGGAAACAATGGTTAGACAGCAAATAGCATAGATTTTCATAGAATAATCTATGCTGACTGAATAAAACCAGTTTCTTGAACTTTACAATTTTGCAGTTACAGTTCTGAAGTAATCCTTGTAAGTAACATTTAAAAGTTACTCATACAAGTTATACTTTGTGGTTTAAGAATTCTTCTTAGTCTTACTTAACTGTACATGATATCACATGTAAATAAATTAAGTTCAGTTATATAAAATCTATTTGTCTTTCTCTTTGCCAAGTTGATTATTATTTCAATTTAGTGCATACTTTCAATCTTTGGACGACAGCTATTTTCAAGTTTAGATTTTATAGCAAGATTGAACAACTTGCATATACTCACATACAGTTGAATATTGCACATTGTGTGACACAACAAGAGTATAAAATAACATGATTAACTTTGCTGATTGAACCTTAGGACTGTGCAACTTTGTCATATCAAATTGCCCACTTGTTGACTAATATGTTTGAGAGTTTATTTTGATATTCATATGGAATCTGAGACATTGACTGAAACATTTTGGACTGAAGGTACTTCAGGGTTTCTTCATGGTAATGCAAGACAAATGAGCTACATCAGGTAGAGAAGCAGTAGGGACATATAAATTATTTGGACTAATTTGCAAACTGGTTTCGGGCTCTTCAGTAATTTTAGTGTCAGGCCACACGCTACCAACCTCTTTCCCTGAGTGAAATACTGAGGCCCGCTACAATATTTTGAATTTAATTTATATAAACAGTATTATATTTAATTCTCCTACAACCAAATTATTAAATGATATGCATTGCAATTAATTGTTGGAGTATATTTTGCTGTACTTTGTTTCAAAGATTTATATAACAATAAAATGGTTCTATTATCGGCAGTTTTATGGCAAACTGGAAATACCACTGAATGCCCATTTTGTAAACTTATAGAAGCATTTGTCCTTGATCTCTAACAGATAAATATAAGGTGGGCATTTACTGGTAGAAAGCCACTATTATTATTGACAGTTCATATTTTAGTTTTGATTGTATTATGATTGTGGGCATGGCTGTGGTACGGTAAACCGCTCTTGAAAAAATATGCTACTGTATGGATTGCCGCACTCCAGGACTTTGTGTTGAGTGAGGTTTTTAGAAACAATTTTTTTTCATTGGATAATTAAATTAATCATGTTTGCAAATAAAAAGTATACCACTTACTGAAGGACAACTGTTAAAATGTCTAGATGAGGCAATAATTGCAATACATGTACTTCAAAGAAGTTAGCTATTATAGTCAGGAAGAGTAATTTTCAACTGAAGTACAGAATTATCTAAAACAAGACTACTACTGTTGTGTTTATCTCCCATTAAGAAAAACTAGTAAATAAGTTGTAACTTGGAAATTATTGCATTTACAGTATTTTCTTTAAATATTTTATTCACCTATCACCTACGGGAAAATTTTTTGGGATACTTTACGTAGACCTTAAGATTTACTTAAGGTAACCTTAAGCATTTTTCAAAAACACCCCGTCATCGGTGCTATAATATTTATCAGGTACATTCTAGACCTAAATCCGCAGGTCAGAAAGTATTTTCTGATCAGTTGGACCATTGATGCCTGAATGGGAGGCGTTTTATTTTCGTAAATTTTAAAAAAATGGGTACTTGGTCTGTATCTCAAAAACGGTCATGATTTCGGCATTTTGTTGGAATAAGTTATTCAGCTACTTTTTACCCCCTCACCCCTTTAGATTTGACCTTAGGCCATCCTTCAAGGTCAAACGAGGATAACCAAAGTGAAAAGCTTATAACTAACTTATTATTGGTCCAAGAGATTTGGGATGGTAAACAAACCTATACGAAATCATGAACTGGGAATCTTCTGGTATGGTTGGATTTGACCTTGGGCCCCTCCTTCAAGGTCAAACGATGATAGACAAACTTAAAAGTGCTTATAACTCGATCAATATTGGTCCTGGAGGTTTGGGATGATAAACCAACCTATAGGAAATCATGGGCGGGGAATCTTCTGGTGTGATCGGATTTGACCTTGGGCCCCTCCTTCAAGGTCAAACGAGGATAGCCAAACTTAAAAGTGCTTATAACTTGCTTATTATTGGTCCTAGAGGTTTGGGATGGTAAACCAACTCATAGGAAATCATGGGCTGGGAATCTTTTGATGTGATCAGATTTGACCTTGGACCAATCCGTCAAGGTCATACGAGGATAGCCAAGCTTATAACTCATTAAGCGTCCCGCAAGGGACGCTTGTTTGTGTATGGGAGACATTCAGGCTCCGGCGGCTCCGCCGGCTCCGCGTTTTGTTTTCCTTATAACTCTGTAACCGTTAGGCGGATTCTTTTCAAATTTGGCAGGTTTAGGCAGTAGCCTTGGGGAATTTTTTTGAATATGCTGCAGTGACATTTCAACCAATCAGAGAGGTCACATGACCAAAAATGTCTTTTTTCGATGGGGAAGCTTGTCCGGATGATAACTTGAAAGGAATTTTATCAATTCACCTGAAACTTGGCAAATACATTCATTCTATTAAAATCTGGAAATCATTAGATTTTGGCATTGATTGGTTAAGAAATGGCCGAATAATTAATGATTAATTAATCATTATGAATTTTCCAAATAAGGAAAACACAAAAATGCTTATATCTCGAAAACCGTGCTAGATAGAGCGATTTCGACGAAATTTTTGACCCACAGGGTATCTCTGCGGAGTACTTATCCCAATTTTGAAAAAATTTTTGTCTCGCCAAAAATGGCGGCCATTTTGAATTTTGTAATTTTTCGCAAAAATTGCAAAACACAAAAATGCTTATATCTCGAAAACCGTGCTAGATAGAGCGATTTCGACGAAATTTTTGACCCACAGGGTATCTCTGCAGAGTAGTTATCCCAATTTTGAAAAAATTTTTCTCTCGCCAAAAATGGCGGCCATTTTGAATTTTCGAATTTTTCGCAAAAATTGCAAAACACAAAAATGCTTATATCTCGAAAACCGTGCTAGATAGAGCGATTTCGACGAAATTTTTGACCCGCAGGGTATCTCTGCAGAGTGGTTATCCCAATTTTGAAAAAATTTTGTCTCGCCAAAGATGGCGGCCATTTTGAATTTTCGAATTTTTCGCAAAAATTGCAAAACGTAAAAATGCTTGTATCTCGAAAACCGTGCTAGATAGAGCGATTTCGACGAAATTTTTGACCCACAGGGTACCTGCAGAGTAGCCATGCCAATTTTCAAAAAAATTTTGTCTTGCCAATTGAATTTTCGAATTTTTCGCAAAAATTGAAAAACACAAAAAATGCTAATATTTTGAAAACCGTGCTACATAGAGCGATTTCGACGAAATTTTTGATCTTCAGGGTATCTCTGCAGAACAGCTATCCCAAAGAGCTTTCACTTGATGAAGTTTCAGACCCATAGCTAATTGCTCACCTACTCAAAATGAGTAAATGCGAATTATCTCTTAAAAGTATTGCAGATAGCCAATTTTTCTCAAATAACTCATTCACCTACTTTTGGAAGAGCTTTCACATGGTGAAGTTTCAGACCCATAGCTAATTACTCACCTACTCAAAATGAGTAAATGCGAATTATCTCTAAAAGTATTGCAGATAGCCAATTTTTCTCAAATAACTCATTCGCCTACTTTTGGGAGAGCTTTCACTCCGTGAAGTTTCAGACCCATAGCTAATTATTTACCTACTCAAAATGAGTAAATGCTAATTATCTGTAAAAGTATTGCGGATACCCAATTTTTATCAAATAACTCATTCATGTACTTTTGGGAGAGCTTTCACATGGTGAAGTTTCAGACCCATAGCTAATTACTCACCTACTCAAAATGAGTAAATGCGAATTATCTCTAAAAGTATTGCAGATAGCCAATTTTTCTCAAATAACTCATTCGCCTACTTTTGGGAGAGCTTTCACTCCGTGAAGTTTCAGACCCATAGCTAATTATTTACCTACTCAAAATGAGTAAATGCTAATTATCTGTAAAAGTATTGCGGATACCCAATTTTTATCAAATAACTCATTCATGTACTTTTGGGAGAGCTTTCACATGGTGAAGTTTCAGACCCATAGCTAATTACTCACCTACTCAAAATGAGTAAATGCGAATTATCTCTAAAAGTATTGCAGATAGCCAATTTTTCTCAAATAACTCATTCACCTACTTTTGGGAGAGCTTTCACTCTGTGAAGTTTCAGACCCATACCTATTTATTCACCTACTCAAAATGAGTAAATGCTAATTATCTGTAAAAGTATTGCGGATACCCAATTTTTATCAAATACTCATTCATCTACTTGTGGGAGAGCTTTTACATGGTGAAGTTTCAGACTCATAGCTAATTACTCACCTACTCAAAATGAGTAAATGCGAATTATCTCTAAAAGTATTGCAGATAGCCAATTTTTCTCAAATAACTCATTCACCTACTTTTGGGAGAGCTTTCACTTGGTGAAGTTTCACACCCATAGCTAATTATTCACCTACTCAAAATGAGTAAATGCGAATTATCTCTAAAAGTATCGCAGATAGCCAATTTTTATCAAATAACTCATTCACCTACTTTTGGGAGAGCTTTCACTCTGTGAAGTTTCAGACCCATACCTATTTATTCACCTACTCAAAATGAGTAAATGCTAATTATCTGTAAAACTATTGCGGATACCCAATTTTTATCAAATACTCATTCATCTACTTGTGGGAGAGCTTTCACATGGTGAAGTTTCAGACCCATAGCTAATTACTCACCTACTCAAAATGAGTAAATGCGAATTATCTCTAAAAGTATTGCGGATAGCCAATTTTTCTCAAATAACTCATTCACCTACTTTTAGGAGAGCTTTCACTTGGTGAAGTTTCAGACCCATAGCTAATTATTCACCTACTCAAAATGAGTAAATGTGAATTATCTCTTAATAGTATTGCAGATAGCCAATTTTTCTCAAATAACTCATTCACCTACTTTTGGAAGAGCTTTCACACACGAAAATGAAAAATTGTGAATATCTCGGAAAAGCTATTTCTTCTCCTTTAATGCTCGGCGGGAGATACACACCGCGGCAAAAATTTTTGTCTCCCCAAAAATGGTGGCCATTTTGAATTTTCAAAGTTTTTGCAAAACACAAAAATGCTTATATCTCGAAAACCGTGCTATATGGAGCGAACTCAACAAAATTTTTGACCTGCTGGGTATCTCTGCAGAGTAGCCATGCCAATTTTCAAAACATTTTTGTCTCGCCAAATATAGCGGACATTTTTAATTTTTTAATTTTTTCCAAAACACAAAAATGCTTATATCTTGAAAACTGTGCTAGATAGAGCAGACTGCGCTGACTTTGGTTGCCACAGCAGTATAAGGCTAGAAACGAAGCATTTTCTTAATACTTTATCACTCACCTTTATATCCTTTTCGGGACGCTTTGTTTTTGCTATGCAAAAACATTATCTTTTTTTTTTGCGAGCGATCCTCTAGTTTATAATTGGTCCTAGAGGTTTGGAATGGTAAACCATAGGAAATCATGGGCTGGGAATGTATTTGTGCGGTTAGATTTGACCTTGGACCCCTTCTTCAAGGTCGAACAAGGATATTGCATTTGTAGTATTTCTTTAAATATGTTTTAACCTATTTTTTACACTTAAACAATTACCTTGTTATTTTCCTTCATAATACCATTTACAGGGCACAACTTTTTTATCCTTTTCTTCTGTCAGCTTCGGAATTTCTTTCGAACTTGCTGTTCAGTTACCATTTACTGTATTTCTGTACAGCCCTTTTCCTGATAATTATTCTGTCCTCTAATCACCTTCACAAATCAAAAACACTCAGTCAGCTGACACAGTGAGCGTTCACGGGCACTCTCCTCTTGTTACAGATGATTATAAGATGTTTTTATGAAGATTTTGCACTCTTGAATCTCTTGTATACATAAGAATTAAAGGTAAATTGCCCTATTTCGACTTTACCTAATGGCCATGCATTACCCAACCTAAAACTACCTAGGGATTTGCTTAAAAGACTTTCCTAGTTAATAAAACTTAACAGATGATTAAATTTGGTTTGGTGTAGTTGTAAAACAATTGATATTTATCCATAGACAAAAATAATGGTGATTTGACTCTTACTGTTGTCTATCTTTAGCAGTTAGTTTTTGGAAAATAAACTGGTGTATAGACTCTCACCTCTCTTCCAAGGTTAAGTGATCAGCAAATATTTACCTATATGGCTCTTTCATGAAGTGCACACACACACCGGTACAATGTAACAGGCACAAAAAATATTAATAGATGACAGTAAAATGCTACTAAAAAGTAAATACATTTGTACTACCACTGGTAGTACTTGGATATTACCTTTTTTGTAAGTTTTCATCATGTACTCAACTTAAAATTAAGTTAAACGTGCCTTTAATTGAAGATGTTCACTCTGAAGAAATAGACAACAATCCCAGAACCCAGGTATACATAGCACAAAGAAAAATGGTTGTAGTGATTTATCCTTTGAAGCCTTACTTTTTTTCAGATGTCTGGACAGGCCAGCAGTGTCCCAGTTCTTGGCCCTGTTATGCTTTACCATGGCAACAGTTCTCATGGTGATACACATTACCATTCTATATGAACACTGGCAGGTAAGAAACACCATTTAAAGATTGTAATTTTTTTCTCAATTTTTATTAAAGCAGCATTTATAAAGCGCTTTATCTTTGGAGCTCAATTTTGACTTAATACATGATCAAAATGTATTTTTTGGAATTAAAAAAAAGTCGTATCCTGTGGATGATTAATTTAATACTATGTGTATTTCTTGACTTTCTCCTGCTAGCTGTGTGAGTTGCACTTGTTTTTTCGTATCCACCAGAGGCATCCGGTGGATACTTTGGTTTAGCGTTTGCTACGCCTCCGCCGCGCGTAGAGATTTTCGACGTTAACGCTCTAAGAGGAAAACTACACCAGCTAGGTTCACCAAATTTGCAGGATATCTTCATTGGGGGATAAGCTTCTCTGGGAAGGAAAATAGCCTCATTCTTTGAAAATAATCTACATTTTTCTACTGTCTGTTTCTCATAGGTAGAAGGTTGAATCTCTTCATAGGTGATATGTATAACAGATATACATGTCCTCTACAACCTTCAGGCATTTGACCTTGAAGCTCTTAATTCAGGGTCATCCACAGAGTGCCAAAGTAACCCACAAAGCGGACTTTAAAAGTGCCTATATCTCCTTTATTATTGGTCCTACAGGTTTGCAATGTGAAACAAACCTATAGAAAATCATGTGCTGCGACTCTTCTGATGTTGTCAGATTTGACCTTGGACCCCTCCTTCAAGGTCAAACGAGGATAGCCAAAGTTAAAAGTGCTTATAACTCGCTTATTATCGGTCCTAGAGGTTTGGGATGGTAAACCAACATATAGGTGGTCAAATTTGACCATGGGCCCCTCATTCAAGGTAAAACTAGGATAGCCAAACTTAAAAGTGCTTATAACTCGCTTATTATTGGTCCTAGAGGTTTGGGATGGCAAACCAACCTATAGAAAATCATGGGCTGGGAATCTGTTTGTGTGGTCAGAATTGACCTTGGACCCCTCATTCAAGGTCAAACGAGGATAGCCAAACTTAAAAGTGCTTATAACTCGCTTATTATTGGTCCTAGAGGTTTGGGATGGTAAACCAACATATAGGAAATCATGGGCTGGGAATCTTCTGGTGTGGAGGGATTTGACCTTGAGCCCCTCCTTCAAGGTCAAACGAGGATAGCCAAAGTTAAAAGTGCTTATAACTTGCTTATTATTGGTCGTAGAAGTTTGGGATGGAAACAAACCCATAGGAAATCATGAGCTGGGAATCTTTTGGTGTGGTCAGACTTGACCTGGGGCTCCTCCTTCAAGGTCAAACGAGGATAGCCAAACTTAAAAGTGCTTATAACTCGCTTATTATTGGTCCTGGAGGTTTGGGATGGTAAACCAACATTTATAGGAAATCATGGGCGGGGAATCTTCTGATGTGGACGGATTTGACCTTGGACCCCTCCTTCAAGGTCAAACGAGGATAGCCAAGGTTAAAAGTGCTTATAACTTGCTTATTATTGGTCCTAGAGTTTTGGGATGGTAAACCAACATATAGGAACTCATGGGCTGGGAATCTTTCGATGTGCTTAGATTTGACCTTGGGCCCCTCTTTCAAGGTCAAGCGCGGATTTCCAAACTTAAGAGTGCTTAAATCTCGCTTATTATTGATCCTAGAGGTTTACAATGCGAAACCAACTCATACAAAATCTTGGGCTAGGAATCTTCTGATGTTAGACTTGACCTTTGGCCCCTCCTTCAAGGTCAAACGATGGTTCATTGGCTTTGGTGAGTTGTCTTTCCGGTGGATACAAATTTGCATCGGTTCTCCGATGCGTAGGTCTAGTTTTGGGTTTTGTTTTTTTGTTTTTTTGGGGTTTTTTTTCATTTTTTGCAAAATAGTTGTTGATTTTCAAAAAGAATAAATTATCTGGTGATAACCATTTCTGAAAATTTGTCAAAACTACATTCGGGAAACTTAGATGAAACTTGTGTTAAATTGCACCACCTTGGTGAATCTGTATAAATAAGTTAGGCTAAAATAGATATAGTATTTCATTAAATAGCCAGCCTATTAAATAGCCATTTGAACAATATTTCATTGAAATCTTGAACTAAACTTGATGTGCAATTTGAAAAGTGAACACAACCGATTTTTAAAGTTTATTACCAGTTCATGGTATTGATGACAAAACCAATGAATAATCAGATGCACATTATTTTCCATTGACAATCTAAACTTATTTAATGATGTTTTTAATTGTTATTTTTTTATTACTTCTAGCATGGGACTACCCTGTGGATGAGTGATGGAGGGAGTAGTCTCCTAGCAGCCGACACATCCTACCGCAGTCAACTCATCAATAAATATCCAAATCTGGGTGCAGAAAACCTGAACTCTCTCCTAAAATATGGATTTCTAAAAGTGAACACTTCCATCTTTGTGAAGTGAATCAACCTTTGGTTTCTTTACACCGAGTAAGGAATTAAATAATTTACTGCAGTTTATTGGTTCACCACATTGCATATTCATCAACATTCTTGGTCTTAGAATAATCTAAGAATGTTCCTGAACAAAAGTCTAAGAAAAGAAAAATTCCAAGGAAGAAGAATTTTTCTAAATTTCCATCGTAAAATATTTTGTTTGTAGATTTTTTCCACAAATAATGCCTTGAGACTTGTGGAAAAGTAAAATATCAATGTCATCTGTTATCTACAAAACTATTGTACTCAGTTTGTTGTTAATAATATTTTTAGACTTCTAACCAATGAAAAAAGTTCTTGTTTTTGACTACCCTTATAATTCTAAAAATGTTTGTTTTATAAAATGGATGTTTTCTCTGAATAATCATTAAGATACATTTTGAGCATAAGAATATTAGTGACTGTGCACCCAAGTAATACTACAGGATCAGTTGAGCGATTTTTTTTATGCATATATCAATCAAAAATATTGATTTATTGTTGGAAGTTGAGGCTGACTATGAAGTTAATTAGTAGCAGTTTGAAATGCCTAAATACACTAGAACCTCTATCACCTCAAACTTCCATCATCTGAATTAAGGGTGTAAAAGGAAAAGTGACTTAACCATTTGCCTTGTGGTTGTCCAATTCAGAACCATTCTTTATAAGAATACTTGATTTTATAGACTCCTTTCCACCTAATACCAAATCTTGTATTTCCCTCTTTTTGTTTTACCAAATCTGCCTCATCGATTATACAGATGTTCTATTATCTTATCATCTATTGTACAGATGTTCTATTATCTTATCATCTATTGTACAGATGTTCTTATATCATGACTGGATTATAGATGTGACCCTTCACTGACAAGTTTCTGACAATCGGCTTATGACTGTGGCTTAAATAATATTTATATTATTGTCATCTGGTGCTTTTATTAAAATAAATTAAAATAAATAGCATTTGTAATTATCTGTCATCTCATCCTTTAACATGTGTTTTGTACAGTGTGTTGATACGTCATAGTATTATTTCTGATTTTTTTTGTCAAAGTGTGTGATAATATCACTTGTCGGTTTGAACTTAAAATGTATAAATTTGTGAAGGCACACATATGAATATGTATGAATTTGTGAAGCCACACATATGAACATGTATAAATATGTGAAGGTACACATATGAACATGTATAAATTTGTGAAACTACACATATGAACATGTATAAATTTGTGAAGGTACACATATGAACATGTATAAATTTGTGAAGGCACACATATGAACAGGTTAGATGTAAAAAGATACTGGGGCAGTATGCTGCAACAATATTTAGACAATGCTTAGATAAGGTGACCTTAGATCTAAGTCATGGAAGGTTTTTCGCTTGGGTTTTGTTTTTTGGACTTTGTATCCCAAAACAAAAGACAGGAATGTTCAGTGTCATAATTACTTAGAGTAAGAAATCTAAAATTCGCAGGAATCTAAAATTCGTCACCTCTAAAACCTTAGTTAATTTTATGAAGAAAATGATGTTTTTGTCTAAAAATTGGTATTTTTCAGTTCAAAAAGCCTTAATTTACTATACAGTCAACAAATCTCACCACAATTCATTTATTTTATTAGTATTTTCACATGTGGCGAATTTCAGATATGTGGCGAATTTTAGATTTCTTACTCTACTTGAAATCAAAGAAATACTTCAAGTCTAAGTTAGAAATGGTCTAAGTATATTGTAGAATACAGCCCCAGGTCTATAACAATAGTTACCAGTCTCAGACACAGGGGTTAGTGTTAAATTCATACACTGTTGGAGAGAAAAACTTGTCGGAGTTTTGGCTAAAATTGTATGGGAGCATATCAAAGTTAAATATAAAGAAGCTATGATTGCAGCAATTTGGTTATCAAGATGTCCTTGTTAAATTTACGTAGAAAATTTTTCACAGTAAATCTATAAGTGTGATTTACGATTGAACTGCCATTTCAATATCGATATTAGACCAATTTTGAAACAATATTTGATGCCACAAAATGCATCATTTAACAGCCACTAATGCTGTCTCATTTACCAAATTAGAATACAGGAGAAATTTGAAGAAAAGTCATTAAGTTTAAGACAAGACCACTGCACAGGTAATCAAATTCCTCAAAGATCTCATAATACATTTTCAGAATGTAGATGATCAAAATATGAAGTAAACATTAAAAGACAATATTTGGAGTATACCGTCTCATGAGGTATTAGAAACGATATTGTAATTAACACTTTTGGTATCAATATGGAAATCCCAGATGCAAAGTCAATTGGTATTAGATATTGATATATGATCCTTTCCTGGTATGAATGTGTCATTAGATTTTTCAAGATGTTCTTCTTAAATGAATGTAGAAGTATTTCCAAGTCAACATTATGTTAAATATGTATGGCTGACTGTACATTTACAATGTGTTCACTGATGTATTTGAAGATATTGTAAGTAATGTGTGCAAATTGTAATTGTCTCTGTGGTAGTTTTAAATTAGTAGGAGATTAAGCACACTTTACTTCTGATTGGCAGTGGATACTTTAAAAACAGTGAAATTGTGATTCCAGCATCAAGGCATCAAGGTTGCAGTTTGAGATACATAGTCAAAGATACATAAAATTGTTGTGTATTGAAGGCAAATATATTACCCAGTTGTGATACAAACACCCAAAACTTTGGTAAAATGTGGCAGATTTTATCGGTGTACATATCTTGTTAAAATGTCTTTAATTTATTAATGAATTATTTATTCTACAGTCATAATGGCATTAAGTAAATAATTCATGATATTCAAAATCTAAAATGATGTCAGTATTTCAATTGTGATGACATCGTTGATACTTGCATGAAAAATGTGGTCACGTTGTGAAGTTAGTTTGGCTTCGTGATAACTTCTCTATTCAAAAGTCATTAAAACGTATACCAAAAAAAAACAACAAATAAAAAAGCAGTAAAGTTGAGATCTTCATAGAATGAGAAACAAGGCCAAAAAGTGTTTTAGTATACATACACTAGCTGTAAAACCATTAGAGACACAAGTAGTGCACTCTGACGGTCACCCGTCCAAGTACTAACGTAGTCCATCGCTGCTTAACTTCAGTGAAGAGACGGGTACTCGTCATGCTATGCCAATTCTCATGAAAGCCGTGTGACATAAAAAAAGTGATCTCTAGAAGCGCGAGCCTTGCTAGAGCTTGTGCCTAAAAACTTAACCCTTTTGTCATGAATATTTCTATATTACTTCTTAATTAACCCTTTTGTTACTGAAGGAACATTATTCTAAAGGACTGTAGTGATAGGACATATCACGTCAGGAACATGTATAAAGTAAGATATTAACTAACTACCTATACACTTCATTTGCGGTATTTTGCGGCATATTTAATTAGGAATTGATGAAATGTCAAACGAGGAAACTCCATGGAATCCCCCAAATAAATATAACCACGAGTAAACAATATGCAGCTATATGCGATAAATACGGCAATATCTACAGAAACCAGTTAAAATAGGTGAAAATGGTAAAACTTATTAAATATAGCATAACTTCCATAAAAAATACTTACTCAATCATTTTAATAGCAGTATACTTAAGGGAAAGAAAAAAATCTATATTATTTCCGTCAATCCTGGGTCAACAGACATGGTACCTTATAATACACATTGACGTCGACTGCTAGTCGTCATAGATGGTAGTGAAAGGGTTAATATCTGTACTATTGTATAAACATGCATGTCATGTCCTAACACCCCATTCACACTACAGGTGGTAAGTCCCGTGGTTATAGGCATTTGGCATATTGTTGAGTCACGTCCTGAGAAATTGGTTGTAGTTATAATGTGTATAAGTAGAACCTAAGTAATATCTTTAAAAAAAAACTCCATATCGTAAAAATAATGTACTTTGTAAGTGGAAGTGGAAGATTGGCTTGACTAGAACCAAATCCTGTGGATATTGGAGGTTGTACTTACACAAAGTTTACAGTAGCTAACATCCTATTGTACCTGCCTTAATACAGAATATTCTTATGTTAGGAGCTCAAAATTAAACCCATGTGTACCTTTGTTTACACTGTGTCTGGTTATCTAACATATATTGTACAGCATGTTGTGATATATGGGATTTCAAAACTTGTTACATTTTGACCTAAATTTGACATGTGCCGATTTGATTTTCATGTAGAGCATACAATGCTGGTTCCATTGTCTAATGTACTGCTTTGTGTTGATTTGCAAGTGCAATATCTTCCCCACAATGGGGAACTCGTGTGTTAAAGTAACAAAGGAATTGGACTGCCGAGGTGGTCAGATTTTGTCACTGAGCTTTTTCATATTTATTGTTTACAAGCTTTGCTTAAAAATTGTGTGTTTTATCTAATGCTATTTAATATGCAGGACTCTTAATTATCAGAAATATTCAGAATTTTTTTTGTGTGTTCTTAATTATTTTCTGTGTGTGTATAACTTTTATAAACATTTTACTTGTGTGATATAGACACAATCTTATTTGAAACAAATGTGAATTTCGCTATAATTTGACATCTGTAAACAAAAGATTGCTTGAGAAATCAGTGTGTGAGAGTCTTATATTCCAGGGTTGACATGAGTTATAATTGTTTATACTCAGCCTTATCCAGAAAAATTCTCCATAGTGTTCCAAAATCCAAATATTCCATTACTGTAATGTCTTGAACAGGTACTCTAGTACCCTGGAACAAGTACCCCAGTAGTCTTCAACTTTCTTAATAGGTGGTGTCACAGATAACATACCAGATGTCAATACTCTTTTGCACTTGAACAGTGGTAGTTTTTCAAATGCCAAAAAAAAAAAAAAATTAGCTAAAATGGGTTAACTCCTGTTATTTTTCCAGGGAAAATGACAGAGTTAATTGTTTTTACTACTGACAAGAGTACTCACTGAAGAGTTTTGTAATAGTGACAGAGAACTTGAGTAGAAAAGATTGGTGTAAAAAGAAGAGCAGAAATGAAAAAAAAAATATGAATATTTGGATAATACAAGGTTGGATAATAGAGGTTCTGCTTTAGATACCTGTAGGTATGAGATCTACTTGTTGATGGGATTTATACATATTATTATCCACCACATACAGTATGTAACCTATGTATTGGGATATACACAGCAGGATATATTTCTCCTTTTTTTTGTTTTTAGTGGCATATCTTTACCATGGATAATTAGCGTCAACAAGTGCCAATTTTTCATCAATATATCAGAAACTATATAATGTTTAAATATATAGTATATATATCATTAGAAAGGTATTTTTACAGTGCTTCTGCCCATTTTGTACCATAAAAGTCCATGCAGAAATGACCAAGATATCACAAGTTAAAGATTAAACTCTTCAAATATTTCCTCTCTGTGAAACATGTCTGCACACTCCACGCGCCAAACGAAAAACATGCTATGACGTCACGATGTCTGGATAGGAAGGAAGTACGATGCGCCACCTAGCGAATGCACACTCTGTGACCGGTCCTGCCAGTAGTATATACAGGACATCTTTTTCTGGTGTTTGGCGGGACCAGTCGCGTCGACCGGTAAAGCAATTGTCCATTGGATAGGATGTATTAACGCCATAAAATATATCATTAGAAAGGTATTTTTACAGTGCATCTGCCCATTTAGTACCATAAAAATCCATACAGAAATGACCGAGATATCACAAGTTAAAGATTGAGATTTTTATATTCACTGGTACCCCTGCATATATGATGGCCTTCTTAGCATTCTCCCTTTAAATATAGATGTAACTGATAAATCATACCAAATGGTGCAGTCATATAATATTGTCATCTTCATTTGTGATATTTTTTATTTTCTGTATATGTGGGAAGTTTTCTGATTGTAAAGCGAGTCTTGTGGCTGTGCTTGTGTTTATTAAAGTAAATGTTTATTTTACTGCAGAAATCAGAACCTAGAGAGGGGTTCTGTGGCCTCAGTGAAACAGTCACTTAACTTTGTGCCCAAGTTGTCATTGACACCAAGTCGGCTCATGTGAGATGCACGCAGAGCCTTTGTTGTTAAAAAGGGGGAAAAAGACAAATTAGACCTTGATTCATCCAAAATTGTCTATGTGATCATTAAAATTCTCCTTTAAGTGGAAATATTTGTGAAATCCTAAATGGACCCTTTTCATTCAGATTTCACCTGTTGTGTGATATTTTTAATTATATAGAAGTATTTTTCTACTTTCTTGAGATGTGATTTGACAGGAGTTTACCATACTGTTATCATGAGTTCCAGTTGTATTGGAGATATCATAGCTTTTCTTTTTTGCACTGTAAATATTCGACATGTAATAAATTTCAGATGCATTCGTTCACAGTAACAACTTTGTCATGAATTATGTATGATATAAATATGAAATAATGTCCTTTTGTGTCAAAAGGAGATATTTCACTCTGTGCTTAGCCACTTCGAGTACCCGTCATTTACTGATCAATCTGAATTTAATTGCTTGTTGTATAAAATAAACCCCACTTGCGGATTTTTACTGTTGACCAATACTGATCAGTACTGGACACTTTCTCTCCATGACCATTTTTAGGGGAATTAATTTATTCGTGTAAAGATAGAAATCACAGAATTTGGGGACAAAGTATTATATATCTTCAGACCAGGCATTAAATAGGATATGGAGTGAGCTTTACAACAGCCAGACTCCTCAAAAGTGGCCAGTACCAGAATATATTGAAAATCTCTGCCCTATTGGGCCTTGCCCTCCAATATTTTCTGGTATTGGCCACTTTTTTTGGAGTTTAAGTGTATTAATAGTTGGGATGTATTCAGCTGATACACAGTAATCAAATTAAACATTGCACACTGTTTGAGCTGTATATATCATTTAGGAGATATGTATATATAATTTTATTGTGTATATCTTAATAAATTATGGATAAAGATTACCAGATTGTAATTATTTGTGGTTGTGTTTCTGTACTCCAAAAATTTGAAAATTTTAATGGATTAAATGTAGCTTTTATAGGCTAGAAACTTACCATCTGGGATTCAGTGCTGTTCTAGGGATGCCACTTCCACCTGGCCAACACGACAAAATCAAGGAAGTGACGGTGGGGTGGGCGGTATTTTCTCGCTGGGACGTTTAATATACTATGAGGAAATTTTACATTTGTTAATTAGCCCACCTCAGGTGTATATGAAAAGCAATGTTCAAGCCAATTATCCTTTAAGCAGTATGTGCAATGCTAACTTTGCCTAAATTTTTGGCACCTTTGCAATGCCAGTTGCCTTAATAATATGACCCAGTTATTTTCTAAGTCTACTTGAACCAGTGGTCTACCTGGAGTATGTAAAATAGTGCTCGTTTGAATCCAGCCAATATTCTGAAAATTTTGGGGAAGTGAATGAAATTCGCCCTACAAAGGTTAAGAACTTTCAGGAACTTTAACCAAAGAGGATAAAACAAGAGACATTTTTGTGCTGTGCATGTTCACACATTTATTACAGATGTAAAAACCAAAATATATATAAACGTGTAATGACACATAAACTTAGTGCAAAAAAGAAGTATAGTATTCACCTTGAAATAAAAATGCTGCCACATATACTTACAACAAAAAGTTTTTGTAGAAACTTTGAATAACAAGGTAACATAAGGTATAACCACACCCTTGAACTTATGGAAATGTGATATTAAAAATGATTATTTAGTGAGAATAAAGAATTCTTACTACAGTCTTTTTCTTTGTATTAGATTATAAATACTGCAAGGTACATTACTTAGATGATTCTTTTAATAATAAACCCCAAAAACAAAAGTACCTCAAAGCAGTAAAGTGATAGAGCTAGCTTTAAAAAAACTGCCCAAATCTAGTTTTTTTCATCAAACCTTCAGTCAGTTGTACATTGTCAAACATAAAATCACGGGAATTTTCAAAGCTGGGTGTGGTTATAAGCCTACATATGAAACACTTTATTCATTTACTGTGCTACAAAAACCCTCTTAATGTCTTACAAATTCTGTAATACTTCAATGGTACCAATACTGATTTTCCATTTTAAATGATGACTAATCTTATAACAACAATACGAGTACATGATAAGGTCATACACACAGGTTCACCCATCTAACTATTTTTTAGCAAAAATCCAACATATCGGTTGAATTTAAGTAGATGACTGTAATCAGCAGTTTAATTTACTTGTTCTTTAGCCTTCCCATGACTTTAATTAAAAAGAACTGAAATGTTATCAACAAAATTTTAAAATTTTAAAAAAAACTTTAGATATATTCCTTATAAAAAATGAGTTTTGGTACATCTCAAAATATGCCACAATTGTTTTTTATTTTTAATTTACATCATTACCTAAATATAAATAAGAAACAAGAAAAAAATTAATACAGTACAAATATGTAGAAAAAAAATAAATTACTAGGCCAGCAAAAGACAACATATAATACATAATACTGTGGAGGAAAAAGAATACACTAAAAAGTATATACATACTTGTCTACATACAAAAAATAATACTACATTTAATACTGTTTGGTTCTTGAACAATACAGGTTCACTGCAGAAAATAAATAGAAAACAAAACACACACGGGTAACTAGAGAAAAGGACCAGCTTACAAGCAAACATTTATATTACTAAAGGGTCATGTGCAAATGCAATTTCAACATCGATATCAAGGTTACTCTGATCTGAGTTGACCTATACTGGTTAGTTTATACTGCACCAAAGTTTGTTGAGATTGGTCCATGTTTTTCCAGAACATCACACATGTGAACCAAGTCAGGATATTTGCTGAAGTGTGTCTTTTAGTAATTCATCAAGTTACTGTTTCTCCATAAATTTCCATTGAATATATAGAGTAAGGATTTTAAAATTCACCAGGACTATAAAATTTGTCACCTCTAAAATTCTTTGTTAATTCTATGAAGAAAATGATGATTTGTCTTAAACTTGGTATTTTTGGTTCAAAAAGCCTTAATTTACTATACATTCAACAAATCTCACCTCAATTCATTTAATTTATTAGTAATTCCACATGTGGCGAATTTCAGATATTTGGCGAATTTTAGATCCCTTACTCTATAGGATTTCAGAGACCGGAAGTGTGCAGACAACAAAAGCCACTGCAGTGTGCATGAAACCAGTCTTTATAATAGAAATAAAATCCTCAGGTTCATACTTTATGACCACCATAAACTACAAAACTCCTGTGCTCGTTCATTTCTGCCAGGAGTGCTGTCTTTATAGCACACATTAAGTACCCACAGACTTTATTTCTACAATACAATTGCCTCGCTAGCGAAAAGGTTAATACCGAAGCATGCAATGTGTAATGTTTGAGCCAAACCACACAGAATGCTGACGGAGTAAAGCTTTGTATTTATTTACAGGTTTCTGAGGATTTATTTATTTGGGGTTTTACGTCGCTTTCAACACTGTACAGGTCATATCACGACGGTTAGTTGGAAGGGCAGAGGAAACCAGTATATAGAGTTCGTCAAGATTCTGTAGTATAAACTGCTGACCAACGGCAAGCAACTACCAGCTTTCCCACTTGAGGCCGTGCCAGGAACCGAACCCCGGCCTCAGAGGTGGGAGGCGAGAGTGTTACCACTCTGCCACTGTGGCCCACGTAAAGCTTTGTAGAAACTGATGCATATAGAATGTAATTAAACATCACACAAGAACTTTGAGGTGGCAGTTATCTCCGTCTGATAATATACTAAATGATAAAATAATTCCAAAAAAGAAAGGTAGCTACAACTGAATGATTTATTGTGACAGTATTAGCTTTCCAATAGGGATGGGTCGGTAGGTCCGTTATCTCAGTATCGGGAGCCTTTTACTGATTCAGAAATACCGTGATGAGATTTTACAACCACCACTTCGTTTGTCAGCATATGTAATAGAAGGAAGAGTTCAAATATTAGAAACATACCCGAAATCTGAAGAAATTAGAAGGTTTCATCCCCAATTTTCATGCATTTGTAGACTTTTATACAGTACTTGTGAGTACGTTGAAAGGCCATGTTTTGGTTACGACAATTTATAACCTCACTCTTCCTTGTCAGCCCATATAATTGAAGGAAAACTTAAAATATAGGGAACTAACTCGAAATCTGAAGATATTATAATTTTTTTATCTCATATTTTGTGCATTTAACCACTTTTATTGCGATGTCATTAAGAGGAAATGTCCACGTTTGTTTGGGTATACTAAAATGCGGAGTCCCGGAGTCGGTACAGTTTTGCATTGGTGACCCACCCGATGTACAAATTTTTCATACCGACCCATCCCTACTTTCCAAACTATCTACTGTACCATGTTAGCTGAACAACACATTTAAACCGAAATGTTCTGCATACAACTGTATCCAAATTGTTGTTCACAATTTACTCAAAGTAGCTGTAATTGCTATTAGTTGTATAGCTTTAGGCGGAAGATAAAAAAATGTTGCAAAAAGCTGTAGGGCATTGAAATACAACAAGACAACTAATTAAGCAAAATGCTGTAGGTCAAGTATTTTTATAGAAACTTGTGCAACACACTCGTGCATGCCCTCAATCTCACACAAACAGGATGCATAGCATAAACTCTCTCCCAAGCTACTGCCCAAATGGAGATAATAACAAAACTATACCTCTCCAATGCAACAAAATTACTTAAGATACCACAGAATATCCATTACTCGAACATGCTAGAAGATTGAGATTCTGTTAGGATAATGACACGTTTCACAAAATATAAAAGGAAGTTTGGTACGAACAGTAAGAAATATACTAACATGAGACACAAACAAATGAAATGAACTCTTCAGGTACCAGAAGGTTAAATCATAGGGGGTCTAATTCTGCATGTTTCAAATAATGAATTTAAAACCTTAAAATTATTACAGCACATTTTCTTTTTTTTATATATACATGTATATAGTTTTAACTTAGTATCACTAGATTAACTTAGTGATTCCCCACCACATATTTGTTTTCATGTTGATTAAAGAATATTAAATTTTCCAATTCAATAAAGAACTCATTCCTTAAAGGGCAATTTAATTCTTATATTTCTAGCAGGTATTTTTTCCTCGGAAATGTTTTATATACTTTTCACATAATATACGCAGTCAATTCATGTACTTGGTGGCCCCGATATCTCAATATTGAGAGCATTTTACTGTGACAACACTTTACAACAGACGACCTCCATTGTCAACACATATTATTGAATGTAAACATTAAAAAATGGAAACAAACCCCAAATCTGAAGAAATTGTACACTAATATCCCCTATTTTTGTACATTTTATGTCTTTCAGGGCGATTTCTAAATTTTTCTGAATTTCACTTCCTGTTGGTCTGTGTATTTCTTTGAAGATGTACTGAAACACGGGTTTTTTTTTTGGAATCCCAGAACTGGAATGGTTTTACATTGGCGGCCTGCTGATGTACTTATTATTGATACTGACCCATCTAAAACAAATGACATTTAATGCTTAAAAATAATTATCAAAAGCAATAAATAGATGCCACTTCTAATACTCAACATTGATACTCAAAAATAAAAAAATATATGACACTTTAATATTTGATGATTTTCCTGACAATACACCACATTAAAACAACGAGAAGATGATGGATTTTCTATTTTTAGTTTTATTCCAAATCTCGATGATGATGACTGGTTGTTATGGTTGCTTAGGCCTTTTTCTGCCTCTGTTTTCGCTCCAGTGGGAAGGAGAGTTCGTTGATACGAGGAGTGGGTCTCGCTAGTCGAGCACCAACAGAAACCTGAAAGAAGATATTAGACAAATCGGTCAAACAGGAGGTAAGCTTGAAAGGTTTACATAAAAATACAAGTAATCAGTGACCGAGTGAATTGGTCACACATCTGGGATTGATTGAGATGGATGCAAGAATAAAAATTGATTTAAATCCACTGAGCTTTTATGTTTTATTTAAGATTCTCTAACCTGGGCTGTTAACTATTGCACTCATGTATGCATGACCTAGTAATGATCTTGATAAAAAAGCCATTTGTGGATGTTCAAAGTAAAACTAACAAGAAAACTGGGGTTGTAGACCCCAAAAGGTGGGTTGTGCAATCAGTATCCGGGAAGGGGTTCGGCAGCAAATTTCAAGTTCATTATTTGTTGGAGCTGAAATGGTTAGCAAAATTTGCTTGCCGGGTAGTCGCTTGCATTAACCACCGACTAACCGATTAACTGTTTACGAGGTTTAGCATGTTTGAGAAATACCGAAAACATCACATGTACATGTATTTCGGATGTAAACGAACAAAATGGTGGATCACAAGATGCTACAAAGGGAAAAACTTCACCAGATTTTTGGGTAAATTGGCTAATAATATAATATTTTAATATTTTAAAAAATGAAAAACAGATAAAATTGCAAATTTAATAAGTAAATTAAATTTTTATAAGTTAATACCCTATCCAATGGACAATTGCTAAACCGGTCGGCGCAGACCGGCCCGCCAAACGCCAGAAAAAGACGTCCTGTGTTTCCACCGGCTGGCCGGTCCCAGTACTGTGCATTCGCAAGGTGGCGCATGGTATTTACTTCCTGTCTAGACAACATGACGTCATAGCATCTTTTTCGTTGTCTAAAACTATTAGACCCCTAGTAAGCTGATAGCGGGGTCGGTGGGAGGGTCTTGTGTGTCCATTGGATAGGGTATTAACTTATAAAAATTTAATTTACTTATTAAATTTGCAATTTTATTGCGTTAATACATCCTATCCAATGGACAATTGCTGAATAACTACCGCTTGGTCAGCGGGTAAGTTACTAGGGACTTATGTGAACTCACAAGTAATAGCAAATTTAAACCTACGGTCTAGGCTGACTTCGTCAGGAGACCTATAGGTCCAGGCCTGGGTTGACTTTAAGGTCAGGAAACCCTGCAAGGCCATGGTCGGTTGCCAGCAGCCGGTTACCCGGGGCTATACCGCCGTCGCCCCCCCCCCCCTTTTTTGCAGACCTGCTCTGAGGTAGGGGAAGAGAGGGATGAGTTCAGTCCCAGAATGCAAATAAACCTCCCAAAGGAAGCACGCCACACTTAATTCTTATGTACATGAAGAAACTGTTTATACATATATACAAATCTCCTCAGTCTAAGGGCCACTTGTGGATCTGCTGAGCAGCCACTACTGAGCCCAATTGGTAAAGCTCTGAATCAGCCCAAGCCCCGCCCTTCATATAGAACTGTGTGAAGGTATTGTGACTTCAGTGGCAGGCTGACAAGATTGGATCTAAGGAAGCTCCCAACTGGATGGCCTTAGAAACAGCAAAGGCCCTGACATCATGGGCTTTAACCTGATGTTAAATGTGGGCCTCCTGGTCAGAGAGCTCATAACATAGGATCACAGTCCGCTTGATCCAAGAGGAGATAGTGGCAGGTGAGATGTCTTTGTTGAAACCTTTCTTAAAGGAGACAAAAACCACCTCCTTATTCTGCCTGATGTCTGAGGTCCTGTCCAAATAGTAGCATAATGCTCTGACCGGACAGAGGGACCTGTCAGACTTGAGGGATCTATCCAGAGTCGAGGCCAGGGCTGTTATAACCCCAGGGGCCACACTGGACACTCTATGGCCAGCTGATTCTAGGATAGAAAGCTGGGTGATGGATACAGGGACACCTTTGACCAATCGGATTGGTGTCCAAAATATCAGTTTTGCCAGGCATGAATCTCACTTTTGCACTTGCCCGACCCAAGGGCCAAGAGGAATACCGTCTTGAAGGTCAAATGCTTCAAGGGGGCCTCCTTGATTGGATCAAAAGGAGTCTCAGCTGGTGCACGGCCAGTGAGAAGTTCCAGGAGGGTATGCCACTCCTGCCTCTGGGTCTGTCTCTGAGGAAACTATCCAGGAGACGAGCGAGATTTTCATCCTTACTGATGTTAAAGGGTGAATTTCCAGGTTATCAACAATGAGTGACCTATAACCATCAATGGTGTTGGGCTGTTTGCCAAGCATGTATCTCACTTCTACGCTTGCCCGAACCCAGGGCCAAGAGGAAAACTGCCTTGAAGGTCAAATGCTTCAAGGAGGCCTTTAATTGGTTCAAAATGAACCTTGTCAGCTGGTGCAAAAACCAGGGAGAGGTTCCAGGAAGGGGTTACCCTCCCGTCTGCCTCAGTGGAAGCTATCCAGGAGACGAGTGAGATTTTCATCCTTACTAAAATTGATGGGCAAATTTCTAGACCATCAGCAATGGCTGACCTGTAACCATCAATGGTACTGGGCTGCAACTTCCTGTCCTGAAACAGGTACCTAAGGAAGTAAACAACTGACTTTACAGGTGGTGCCCGAAGTCCACCTGATGAATGATACATCACTTGGTAAAATTGACCCATTTGCCTCATAGACTGATCTGATTGACCCTCCTTTGAGGAGCCTCAATTCTTGCTGCCACTGCCTCAGACAAGTCCTGCTCCTCGATTGCTGAGGCTCTAGGAGCCCTGCATGGAGAGTAAGATTTGTCAGATTTCTGTGAGGGATCTGATCGAATGGCTGTGAACAGGCTGGACAGATTGGGCAGGCTCAGCGGGATGTGGCTGGACATGGCCACTAGATCCCAAAACCAAGGCATGTTGGGCCACCCCGGAGCAATCAGAATGATTCTCTTACATGGGGAGTCTTGCAACTTCACCACTTTGCCCAATATGGCTGATGGTGAGGTGTATGCTTTTAGATCCTACCATGGCCGACTGAGCACATCCACTGCTGTGGCCAGGGGATCCGGTGACACAAAACAGAGGCGATTTGTTGTTGAACCTCGTGGCAAATAAGTTTATTTGGGCCGGTGCCACCTACTGCATAGAGTGGAAGACCTCTGGAAGGAGAAACCACTGTTGGGATGGTCTGGCCTAGCCTGGACAGCCTGTCTGCTACCACATTAGGCCGGCCTGGAATGTGTCGTGCTTTAGAGTCACTTGTTTCCTGGTACACCAGGTCAAGATTCTCCATAGTAGGGCACAAAGTGGGCCCAACCTCATTCCTCCTTCCTTTATGTATGACACTACTGTGGTGTTGTCAGTTGCTACAAGTACTACAAGTACTATCTTGTTGAGCAAAGGTCTTGGAACTCTTTTAAAGCCAGAAAGGCTGCTTTAAGTTCTAGATAGTTCATATACAACTTGCTTCCCGGAGGGGACCAGGTTGCTCTTGCTAAGTGCTCATCTGAGTGAGCGCCCCACCCTTCTATTGATGCGTCTGTAAATATTTGCAGAGCATGTTTTATTGGGTGTAATGGTTGGCCTGTAAGTGCATTGTCTTCCTTCAGCCGCCATTGTAAATGGGGGTGCAGGGACCTGGGGACTTGGATCACCTTTTGCAGTGATTCTGGATACCCTCCAGTTGTTTTTGAGATGCCACTGTATGGGTCTCATATGAAGTCTGCCTAGATTAACATGCTTTCTGTAGATGTTAGTAACCTATCAAGGACATGAATTCCCGGACCGGGCAAGCCGGTAGGGATAGCAGTTTTAACAGTCTCTTGAAGGTTCTGTCATCAGTCCAGAGTCGGTCGGAACCGATCAGAACTGAAGTCGAACTGGTAGCCTACAAAATCGAAGTCTTGTTTGGGCTCCAGCTCTGATTTCTCTAAGTTCATCAGCCAACCCAGTTGCTGACACATTATTACTAGTTCCTGTGCATGTTGGAGACAAGCCTGGTGGGATCTGGCTCTCACCAACCAGTCATCTAGGTACAGGTGGCTTCTTAAAACCTTGTGTATGGCTATCCATTTCACCTCCTTTGGTATCACGGTGAACTCCAAAGGAGCTGTGGACCAACTGAATGGCAGGACCTTGAAGTGGTATGCCCGACCTTGGATGTGAAATCTCAGGCATTTCCTGGATTGTTCTTGTATAGGTATATGGACATAGGTATCCCTCCTTCAACAGTTGTACTACCTAGGGTCCAGCCCCCAAGGCTTCCTATGTTCCCAAAAAGGGCTTAGTCTGGAACCTATAGGCAGACTGTGTGCCACATTTGGGACATTTGGTATTCTGACCAACATTTTCTGTCCCTCCGGACCCTGGTCCGGTCTGGTGACAATGATCCAGGTTAACAGTCTCTCTGTTCTTATTGTGGTCCGGTGGGGCTGACACAACTTTTCACATTAATAGACTCTTCGCCCCGGGCCAGCAGCCTGCAAGGTGCAGTATTTACAGAGCAATTGTCATTTGTGAGATGTCTGACCCCTGGCCGGACATGATGACAAAATTTATTATCTCTGCAGTCTGCAGTCAAGTCCAGCACCGATAACAGGTTGTTGAGAGGTGTGATAAGGGACACTGTCATATCCCTGTCATATCACCAAGACCACTGACTGGTCTAAGAATTCTCTGTAACCAAATAAACCTGAGGTAACTCTGTCCGGTACCCGGGCTCCATACTCGGTACTTTACTGTAACTAGTAATTCTCTGTAACAAAAAAAATGGCAGGCTGGGGTCATCCATGAATTTTGACAGCTACCGGTCTATAATTAGCCAGCTTTTTTTTTTTTTGTGTGTGTGTAACCAGTTGGGTTGAAGCACTGTACAGTAAGGACTGTGTCGCCAACACCCTGTTAGTAGACTTTGTAACCAGTAGGTTGAAGCAAGTGTACAAGACTGTGTAGCCAGTACCAGTCGGTACACTCTGTAACCCGTTGTTAAAGCAAGTGTACAAGGCTGTGTAACCAGTACCAGTCGGTACACTCTGTAACCAGTTGTTGAAGCAAGTGTACAAGGCTGTGCAGTCAGTACCAGCCGGTACACTCTGTAACCAGTTGTTAAAGCAAGTGTACAAGGCTGTGTAGCCAGTACCAGTCGGTACACTCTGTAACCAGTTGTTGAAGTGTACAAAACTGTGTTACCAGTCAGTACACTCTGTACACAGTTGCTAAAGCAATTTTACAACTATCATCTGTGTTGAATTCAGCTTGTTGTAGGTTTCCTCCATTAATTAAAGAATTTCTTTAATCGCACGTCTTATTTGTAGATTTGACAGTTGCTGGGAAAGCCCTTGTGAACTATTTTTAGAAACACTTGGTGTTCGGTGTGTCACGTGACCAGCTTGCTGGTCGGAAGACACGCGATTGGCTGATTGGAGCTCGTCAGTTGTGACGTTCTTTTGTGATACTTAAACATGCAAATACGCAGTATTCTGCTCATCCACCAACCCCACTACCGACAACGAAGCCGGGTCTGCAAGGCAAGGACTGGAATCACAAAAGACGTGAGTTCTGAAGAACGCACTTCCGACCTTCCTGGTCGGGGAAAACACGTGACCTGCTTCGTGATTGTTCGGAAGGACATGCGATTGGCTGACTGGGGATGACGTCAGTATTCGCGTTCTTTGTGTGATGCTTTACCGCCAACTTTACAGTCCACAAAACCCCACTACCGACAACCAGGCCGGGTCTGCAAAGCAGGGACTGTAGTCACAGTAGACGTGAGTTCTGAAGAACACACTTCCGACCTTCCTGGTCGGTGAAAACACGTGACCAGCTTCGTGAGTTGGAAGGAAGGAACGCGATTGGCTGACTGGATATGACGTCAGAGGTCGCGTTCTTTTAAGCTGGCCGGCCGGCTGATGCTTTAAAAGCAGGGGAGCCTGGACCAGTGCGCTCTGAAGATTTGTAGATGAAATTCCTTCTTCCTTTCGTGATAAAACCAGTGAACTGGCCATCCACAACCCTCACTACCGACAACAAAGCTGGGTCCGCAAGGGAGGGACTGATATCACAATAGTAGACTTCATGCTCTTTTGATGGAATTCCTCCAGTGTAGATAAATAAATATATATATATAAGCTTGCCGGTCGACTAATGCTTTACAGCAAACATGTCTGGACCAGTGCGCTCTGAAGAAATCTGCAGAATTCATCTCTTGCTTCTGATGAAAAATACTCGAGCTGGGCTGGTGTGACTGATGCTTTACAGCAGAGAAGTCTGTACCAGTGCGCTCTGATGAAGAATGCACCTTGGGGAATTCCTTCTATTTACAGTGCTCAAAACTACATAGACTGAGGTTTCCGTGATTTCTAAGACGTTACTATGGTGACAGAAGCTGGAAGGTTAAATTCAAACAAAGACACGGATAAAAATACCTGCAAATAGTAAATCCATAATTCCTCAATAAAGTCGATCTGCCCCTAACAACACAATGGTTGAATGGGAGGAAACTAGCAAAAATGGCTGCCTTCATAATTCTCGTCGATTACTGCCCTATCATCAAAATAAAATTGAGTCAACTAGGGAGCGTTTCCAGCAGATTTCTAACTGTATATCCGTGCTTGATCAGTAGATAAAACTTCTACACTGAAAATATCCACATAAAAGGTTGAAAATCCGTCATAATGCACACTTTTCCTTAAAAAATCTGGAGATGATGAAAACACGTCTGCACAGTACACGCGCCAAACGAAAAAGATGCTATGACGTCATGTTGTCTAGACAGGAAGTAAATACCATGTGCCACCTTGCGAATGCACAGTACTGGGACTGGCCAGCCGGTGGAAACACAGGACGTCTTTTTCTGGCGTTTGGCGGGCCGGTCTGCGCCGACCGGTTTAGCAATTGTCCATTGGATAGGATGTATTAACGCAATAAAATGCTTTAATCTGATACCTTTTACGGTCTTAACTCAAAATATTTCTAGTTTTAACGATCATGTAAAATCCCATAAGGGGTAATATACAATAGAAAGCAGCTAATCAGTTTTAGTAATATTGACATTGGTATTGGCTTTAATAACCTATTAATCGGTTAGTACGAATAATCATTTCAGCTCTTACTATTTGTTGGTAAAAAGGAATTGCATCCTGTTAATTTTTAAATCAATTGGCAGAAGCATCTTCAAGTTAGAGTCCACAAATGAAATTACAAGATGGTGGCCATCTTGTTTTTCCAAATGGCACCAACTTTAATAGCAACTAGCCTAGGAGATGCCCTACCACCCTGTTAAGTTTCGAATCAATAAACAGAAGCATCTTCGAGGAAGAGTCCGGAATCGGAATTTCAAGATGGCAACCATGTCGGATATCTTGTTTTTCCAAATGGCAACCCAGCCTAGGTGATGTCCTACCATCCTGTTAAGTTTTAAGTCGATCAGCAGAAGCATCTTCGAGTGAAAGTCCGAATTTCAAGATGTTGGCCATCTTGTGTTTCCAAATGGCACCAACTTAGAAAGCAACCTAGCCTAGGTGGTGCGCTACCACCCTGTTAAGTTTCAAATTGATTACCTGAAACATGAGCAAGTTAGAGTACAGAAACGCAATTTTAAGATTGCAGATATCTTGTTTTTCCAAATGGCACCAATTTCGAAAGCAATCTTGCCTAGGTGAAGCCCTACCACCCTTTTAAGTTTCAACTCGATTGGCAGAAGCCTCTTCAAGAAAGAGTCCGGAACCAGAATTTCAAGATGGCAACATGTCAGATATCTTGTTTTTCCAAATAGTACCAATTTCGAAAGCAACCTAGCCTAGGTGATGCCCTACCACCCTGTTAAGTTTCAAATCAATCGGCAGAAGCATCTTTGAGCAAGAGTCAAGAACCAGGCTTTCAAGATGGCAACTATGTCAGATATCTTGGTTTTCCAAATAGTACCAATTTCAAAAGCAACCTAGCCTAGGTGATGCCCTACCACCCTGTTAAGTTTTTTTAAAGAAGGCAGAAATGTCTTCAAATTACAGTACGGAAACAGAATTTCAAGATGGGGTCTATCTTGTTTTCCCAAATGGCACTAATTTTTCAAGATGGCGGCCATCTTGTTTTTCCAAATGGCACCACCTTCGAAAGCAACCTGGCCTAGGTGATGCCCTATCATCCTGTTAAGTTTACAATTGATTGGTTGAAGCATCTTCCAGTTAGAGTTCAGAATAGGAATTTCAATACGGCAGCCATGGCGGTATCTTGTTTTTCCAAATGGCACCAGTTTTGAAAGGAACCTAGCCTAGGTGAAGCCCTACCATTCTGTTAAGTTTAAAATCAATCAGCAGAAGCATCTTTGATTTAGTGTCCGGAAAGAGAATTTCAAGATGGTGGCCATGGCAGCTATCTTGTTTTTCCAAATGGCACCAACTTTGAAAACAACCTAGCTTTGATGGTGCCCTACCACCATGTTACTTTTCAAATTGATTGGCTGAAGCATCTTCAAGTCAGAGTCAAGTTTTTCCAAATGGCACCAATTTTGAAAGCAGCTTAGCCTAGGTGATGCCCTACCACCCTATTAAGTTCGTAAACCAAAATGTTGATGCACAGATGGACGGATGGACAGACGGACATCAGACACATCAATAGGCAAGTTGCTTACGCAACCCGCCTAAAAATTGCAGAGATAAGATGACTGATCTTGTAAGCAATGAAGTCCTCTATCCTCAGTCTGCCAAAGCCACAACAGTCACATTTATCTGACCTCTAATGACCTTGTGGAGGTCACAGTTAAGACCCTATAAACTCACCCTGTAAGGATCAAAGTCGTCTTTCCTGAGTCTGCCACTCTTTGGACGTGCTAGCTGCTGTAAGCGGGTGCTGGCCTGTGTATTCATGGCATTTCTGGACACAGGCCACTGTACTGGGCGCTCATCCTGAAACCTGGGGTGTGTGACTTTCGGCTCTGCAAGCGACTCAAGCCTTGATGACCCACTACAGCAAAAAAAAATAGCATCAGAGATGCCTGTACCCCACAGCCCGTGGAAATAGCATTGGACACCATTACATATAGAACTTACAAAGTAACTTACGCAAGGGTACAGGAGCAGTAACAACATATTATATGTAAAGATAAATTATCAAAACAAGACAATTCAATAGCAAATTGTCAGCATTAATAAGATATAATAGCCAGCCTCGGCGGACAAGAACCCGGCCAGCAGGTATAACTAAATGGGCAACAACATTGAGATTTGGTAAAATCTTTGGAACAACTTCAGTTGTAAGAAATATATAGAATCCACGAAATGTTGTCAGATGTAAGATTCACAGACCATGATTTCTTACAAGATGTTTTCATATTTCGATGCCCTAGAACCAATTATAAGGGAGATATAAAAGAGATATAAAGCCCCTTTAGCATGATGACACTTTTGATAATTTATTGAATTTTGGGTAAAAGATGCATTTATAATGTAAAATCCATGAAACTTTAACCATTTTATATTGCGAGATTGGAGGTGTCTTTGAAATATGTTATATTAAAATGCCATCTTATAAAAACATTGTTACACAAACCATTAACGTTTGCAAATGCTTAAAATATGAAAAACTGAAATGGAAACACCTTATATTAGTAAAATATATAAATATATTGATATATTAAAAGAAAAATTTTATTTTGTAGTAGATTTTACACCTATGTTTAGTTGTTTTAGAATACCCAGTTCACTTTTCTTGTCTCGAGTATTAAACTGAATCGTTTTGGTTCCGAGTAACCGAAGAATCATTGCAGCCCTACTGGATACCCCCGAAAAACTAATCAGCTTTAGATCGTCTTTAGGTAAACATACCCTGAAAATTTGGTGATAATCTGTGCATCGGTTTAGGCTGTGGAACAGCCACAAGGTTTAAGACCCAAAAGTCTTTTAAAAGTGTTCCAATGGCAACAGTTGCTACCGGATATCCCCAAAACCTAATCAGCTCTAGATCCTCTTGGGGTAAACATACCCTAAAAATTTGTTGAAAATCCATGCAGGGGTTTGGGCTATGGAACACCCACAAACTTTAAGACGAAAAAATCTTAAAAGTGTTGTCATGGCAACAGTTGTTGCCAGATACCCCCCAAAAGCTAATCAGCTCTAGACCCTCTTGGGGCAAACATACCCTGAAAATTTGTGCATGGGTTTAGGTTGTGGAACACCCACGAGCTTTATGCCCACTGCCGCCGACACCCGAACGGCGCAGGTGACGACTGTAACCCCAGCCTTTATGGGCTTCCTTTATAGAATTTATTCTTTCGGTATCCCGGAATCGGTACGTTTTTACACTGGTGGGATACCGAAATGAAAAATATGCTACCGACCCTGCCCTATCTCGTACGCAGTAGAACCTCTATTATTCAATCCTCTTGAGAGAGTAACAATTGTAAGGGAGTCCCGACTAGCCGACTAATCGACAACAGTTAGACTAGTGTTACTTTCGGTATCATATTTTAAAGTATGAATACTCACTTAATGTAGTGTAAAAAATGACAAAAGGTTTGAATCCAACAAATACTAGTATGTGCATATTGTCACATAAAATAAGTTAAAACCCAACTACAGTCATGTTTTCTGCACTGTTTATACATTCACATAAAACTGGAGGTACCATTTACCTCTTATATTGCCCACTTCCTGTCTGAAATCTATAAACCTATCCATGCACAGGTTTGTTTTTTTGGGTTTTTTTTTTCCATTTGATCACTTGACTCACACCTCTGTGATTGTGGGTTTGAATTGGGCTTACGACAACAATGCGGAATGTACTGAGAGCTAGGGCAGGGTCGGTAACAGCAATATCTTGGTATCAAGACCAGTTCACTTGAATAACGTGACAACACTTTTACAGCCGATATTTCGAATGTAAGTATATAATATTGTAAGAAAATGTAAACTATCAGAAATGAACCTCAAATCCAAAGAAATTAGCAACTTTTGTCTCATATTTTTTGTATATTTTAGCATTCTTATAGCATTTTCTCAAAGAAGAACGGCAATGTTTTGTTTTCACGAATTTTACTTCCTGTTGATGGGCCTATTCGATTGGGGATATGCTTGAATACAATTTCTTTCTGTATCCCAGATTCGGTACAGTTTCACACTGGTGAATTACTGAAATAGAAAATCTGCTACTGACCCTGCCCTTCTCAGAGCTCTTCCTTACATGAACTTAGCTGTTTAAATGTAAAACCCAACGCTGACCTTTGACACGTGCAGTGCAACACTGTTACAATGTGTCCGTGATCTCGTCAGTAGACATGAAAAACCAGCTCACCCAAAGTTGAGTGCAGGCAGAGGCACAGTAATGATAGGTTCACAAAATTCCCCTTCTTTCACCATGTCATTAGAGTTTGCATAAATTTTGTGTGGTTTGGGTTCAGCCAAGTACTCAATTCTCGGGCCAGCATCTGCTCTCATACTCTGAGGCGATACTTCAGTGTACACTGTGTGAAAGACATATGAACAGAATGGTAAATACAGACTTCAGTGTACACTGTGTGATACATATGTGAACAGAGTGGTAAATACAGAATTTAGTGTACACTGTGTGATAGATATGTGAACAGAGTGGTAAATACAGACTTCAGTGTACACTGTGTGATATTAGATATGTGAACAGAGTGGTAAATACAGACTTCAGTGTACACTGTATGATAGATATGTGAACAGAGTGGTAAATACAGAATTTGGTGTACACTGTGTGATACATATGTGAACAGAATGGTAAATACAGACTTCAGTGTACACTGTGTGATAGATATGTGAACAGAGTGGTAAATACAGACTTCAGTGTACACTGTGTGATATTAGATATGTGAACAGAGTGGTAAATACAGACTTCAGTTTACACTGTGTGATAGATATGTGAACAGAGCAGCAAATACAGACTTCAGTGTACACTGTGTGATAGATATGTGAACAGAATGGTAAATACAGACTTCAGTGTACACTGTGTGATATTAGATATGTGAACAGAATGGTAAATACAGACTTCAGTGTACACTGTGTGATAGATATGTGAACAGAATGGTAAATACAGACTTCAGTTTACACTGTGTGATAGATATGTGAACAGAGCAGTAAATACAGACTTCAGTGTACACTGTGTGATAGATATGTGAACAGAGTGGTAAATACAGAATTTAGTGTACACTGTGTGATAGATGTGTGAACAGAGTGGTAAATACAGACTAGTGTTGTTAGCGTAATACTGTTATATTATATGTTATGTTTTATTGTTCTGATAAAGTGTCAACCATTGGAAATCTTAATGACATTTTCAAATAATCTTTCAATATTATCACAATAATTTTTACCACTACAGAAAGAAAGCAGAATAGCAGTTAACCGTGTTCACAATTAAGTGGTTTAATTGATATAACTCTCTCTGTCTTCACTCATACCTGATCTCATGTACTTGTAGTCTTGATGTACATTTTTGTGATTCGCGAGTTCAATCACTCTAGGTGTCGCCTCTGCATTCTGAGCCTCTGCACCCACTGGCCAAATTGGTGTGGATCTGAAATTCATAGTTTGCATTAGTGTTGGGACCAGCTGGCTGAAACTCGAGTCATAACTTGGTGGGCAATTTTTTGAGATCGCATTGATCTTGATTTTTTAGAAAATAGATGACGTACATGTACCTTGTCACAAATTGTTAATTTTGGACGTTACCAAACCATAAAAACTTAAAATGTTATAGTTAATAGTCACTTTGTATTTACTTTACTTACTTGGCTCTTCCATGAAGTGTGCATCCGTACCTGCAGAATTTAACTACCAAAATAATAATATTCGGACATTATCTTATTTCTCTTTTAGTTAAACTCAAGTTCAGCTAACTTCTAACAGGTAATGATTGATCTGCAGAAATTGTCTGCAATCCCAGCCCTAGTCTGAATGAATGATTTTTTTGTCACTTTTAACTCATTGCATCATAGTTTAGTCGATGGCAGAAAACAGTGCATTTTGACTGGTCTGCATGCTGCACTGTTAATTATCATGAACCAACAAAGACCAATATTCTTAATAATTAACAAAAGTTATTACAGATTAACATGCTCTGTGACTGCTACTATTTAGTAAAACTGATGTCCATAAATTTACCACATTTTTTTTCTGTCATTTTTTCTTGCTTTACATTAACTAGTTAATGATTACAGTTTTCCATCACTTTCAACACTTTATTTTGATTATATGATAATGGTTAGTTGAAGGGAGACAGTAAGTTAAGTACACTAGTTGGCCATGATTTTAGTCATCTTCTGTACTTTTTATGTGAAAATAATGCGAATTCTGGATATTTCTATGCTTAAAAAAGTAATCTTTGTAATTTAAGGAGTAACTCTGAAAATTAGGGCTCTAAAAAGTACGAAAAGTACTCATTAAACAGTACAGAAATACCAGAATACTACTTAAAACAGTAGAGTATAAGATTATTTGGGGTATAGAATGAAGAATATACTCTTTTTCACCTAAACATTAGCAGTATTTAAAATATTCACATATAAGTATAAAATGGGTTAATGCTGTTAATTTTCAAAGAAAAATGAATTAAATGACATATTCTACTATATTTTTCTCTACAAAGTAGTCATTGAGGAATAGATTAATTATGGTGATACAGTACTCGAGTCTATACATTACTGGTTGTTCCAATCCCAAATATCAATTATCATGCGTACTAATGATACTATTAGCATTTATAGCCCACATCCCCAGGTTTGAATAGTCCTGAAGAATAATTCAATGAAGTTTTATAGGATTTCTGGCAATATTTTTGTAGATACACTTCAAAATACAAGATATAGTGTAAATAATGTACCAGTTAGTTTTGGAAAATGAATTATCTATTTTTCATGTAATTAGCACTTCGAGTCTTGACTGAAAAGGGGAAATTTTTTTGTCCTAGGTCAAAAGTGCTGGTAAACTTTTGAAAGGTTTGTATGCTTTAATCTACAATAATAAAATCAAAGGCTACTCATTCATTTATTCATTTTATTTTATTATAGTGACATGTATTATACTGTAACAAAAAGTATTACAAAACCTAAACAAAAGGAAATACCCAGCCCTCTTTTGGGCTTATAAGTCACTTTAAATATAAAAGTTCAAAGTATGATTGGTTTAATTAGTTTAAACTAGGAATTTATATTAAAGTATGAAGATAAATGATAATAACCACAGATACAAAATTACAATCTACTGCTGAGCTATGGCATCAAATCCTTTTTACAGTGAAATCCTCTATAACCCATATAACCTCTCCAACTTATTTCAGATAAATGATCAAACTGTTAGGAAGGTGATCAAAGTTTCATACCATATTTGTTAATATAAAATAACTGTCAACAGTGGTTAAATGTAAATTTCATAAAGTAACACCTCTGACTCCATTTTTCTTTTAATTGACAGTCAAGCACAGGAAAAACAAAACAATCTCAGATCTGAGACAAAGTTCATCTTTTGGCTGATACATGAATCTTTTCCAATGTGTTAATTAGACTTGAAAATACTCGAAACACACTTTATAGTAATGAGTAATGAATATGGAAAATTTTGTCATTGAGAAGTGAGGACCACTTTCTCCCTCTCCAATCAATCTTATCTTTATCTTGAATTTTGCGACATTTTTCTGAACTATGTATGTCGATGAATTTTTTTTCTTCACAAATTTATGCCACTTTTCTGAGCTGTAAAAAATTTCGGTTTATTGTGCCTTTCATTGCTAAATGTTAAAATAAGTATTGCCCATAGTGGCCACATTTATAACTCTTCTGGCACGTCTTCAGTGCATCTCTTTGATAGTAAGTTCACTTACAAATTATTCCCTGATTATTTCACAATTTGCATTAATTATCATTATTTTGAACCACAAGAAAAAAAAAGTATTAATGTCTTTGAGTATTACAAATTAAAAATAATAATTGACAATAGTTTAAGCAGTTTAGTCATCTACAAAGAGATTGGGTCAGTCAATATAAAGCCATAATTTGGCTGTCAAAATTTGATCCAATTGAAGATTAATAAATAAAAAGAAAACAAAGAAAAGCTTCAACCAATCAAAATTGCACCAAAAACAAATTATGTCACAAGTGTATTCAAATATGGCACATTTCTTCATGTTGCATATAAAACCTCAAAAATGGTTCTATTCATTTGTAAATCTCACTGGTTTTATCTGCACACAGTCCACTACATGTAGAGTAAGAAATCTAAAATTCGCTGCATATCTGAAATTCGCCACAAGTGAAAATACTAATAAAACTAGAGGATCGCTCGCAAAAAAAACAAAAGATAATGTTTTTGCATAGCAAAAACAAAGCGTCCCGAAATGGATATAAAGGTGAGTGCTAAAGTATTAAGAAAATGCTTCGTTTCTAGCCTTATACTGTTGTGGCAACCAAAGTCAGCGCAGTCTGCTCTATCTAGCACGGTTTTCAAGATATAAGCATTTTTGTGTTTTGCAAAAAATAAAAAAATTAAAAATGTCCGCTATATTTGGCGAGACAAAAATATTTTGAAAATTGGCATGGCTACTCTGCAGAGATACCCAGCAGGTCCAAAATTTTGTTGAGTTCACTCCATATAGCACGGTTTTCGAGATATAAGCATTTTTGTGTTTTGCAAAAACTTTGAAAATTCAAAATGGCCACCATTTTTGGGGAGACAAAAATTTTTGTCAAGACCACTGCCGCGGTGTGTATCTCCCGCCGAGCATTAAAGCAGAAGAAATAGCTTTTCCGAGATATTCACAATTTTTCATTTTCGTGTGTGAAAGCTCTTCCAAAAGTAGGTGAATGAGTTATTTGAGAAAAATTGGCTATCTGCAATACTATTAGAGATAATTCACATTTACTCATTTTGAGTAGGTGAATAATTAGCTATGGGTCTGAAACTTCACCAAGTGAAAGCTCTGCCAAAAGTAGGTGAATGAGTTATTTGAGAAAAATTGGCTATCTGCAATACTTTTAGAGATAATTCGCATTTACTCATTTTGAGTAGGTGAGTAATTAGCTATGGGTCTGAAACTTCACCAAGTGAAAGCTCTCCCAAAGTAGGTAAATGAGTTATTTGAGAAAAATTGGCTATCTGCAATACTTTTAGAGATAATTCGCATTTACTCATTTTGAGTAGGTGAGTAATTAGCTATGGGTCTGAAACTTCACCAAGTGAAAGCTCTCCCAAAAGTAGGTGAATGAGTTATTTGAGAAAAATTGGCTATCTGCAATACTTTTAGAGATAATTCGCATTTACTCATTTTGAGTAGGTGAGTAATTAGCTATGGGTCTGAAACTTCACCAAGTGAAAGCTCTCCCAAAAGTAGGTGAATGAGTTATTTGAGAAAAATTGGCTATCTGCAATACTTTTAGAGATAATTCGCATTTACTCATTTTGAGTAGGTGAGTAATTAGCTATGGGTCTGAAACTTCACCAAGTGAAAGCTCTCCCAAAAGTAGGTGAATGATTTATTTGAGAAAAATTGGCTATCTGCAATACTTTTAGAGATAATTCGCATTTACTCATTTTGAGTAGGTGAGTAATTAGCTATGGGTCTGAAACTTCACCATGTGAAAGCTCTCCCAAAAGTAGATGAATGAGTTATTTGATAAAAATTGGGTATCCACAATACTTTTACAGATAATTAGCATTTACTCATTTTGAGTAGGTAAATAATTAGCTATGGGTCTGAAACTTCACCATGTGAAAGCTCTCCCAAAAGTAGGTGAATGAGTTATTTGAGAAAAATTGGCTATCTGCAATACTTTTAAGAGATAATTCGCATTTACTCATTTTGAGTAGGTGAGTAATCATCTACGGGTCTGAAACTTCACCATGTGAAAGCTCTCCCAAAAGTACATGAATGAGTTATTTGATAAAAATTGGGTATCCGCAATAGTTTTTGAGATAATTAGCATTTACTCATTTTGAGTAGGTGAGTAATTAGCTACGGGTCTGAAACTTCACCAAGTGAAAGCTCTTCCAAAAGTAGGTGAATGAGTTATTTGAGAAAAATTGGCCATCTGCAATACTTTTAGAGGTAATTCGCATTTACTCTTTTTGAGTAGGTGAGCAATTAGCTATGGGTCTGATACTTCACCAAGTGAAAGCTCTTTGGGATAGCTGCTCTGCAGAGATACCCTGAAGATAAAACATTTCGTCGAAATCGCTCTATGTAGCACAGTTTTCGAAATATTAGCATTTTTGTGTTTTGCAATTTTTGCGCAAAAATTCGAAAATTCAAAATGGCCGCCATTTTTGGCAAGATAAAATTTTTTTGAAAATTGGCATGGCTACTCTGCAGAGATACCCTGTGGGTCAAAAATTTCGTCGAAATCGCACTATCTAGCAGGGTTTTCGAGATATAAGCATTTTTATGTTTTGCAATTTTTGCGAAAAATTCGAAAATTCAAAATGGCCGCCATTTTTGGCGAGACAAAAATTTTTTCAAAATTGGGATAACTACTCTGCAGAGATACCCTGCGGGTCAAAAATTTCGTCGAAATCGCTCTATCTAGCACGGTTTTCGAGATATAAGAATTTTTGTGTTTTGCAATCTTTGCGAAAATTTCAAAAATTCAAAATGGCCGTCATTTTGGGCGAGACAAAAATGTTTTGAAAATTGGGAAAACTACTCCGCAGAGATACCCTGTGGGTCAAAAATTTCGTCGAAATCGCTCTATCTAGCACGGTTTTCGAGATATAAGCATTTTTGTGTTTTGCAATTTTTGCGAAAATTTCGAAAATTCAAAATGGCCGCCATTTTGGGTGAGATAAAAATTTTTTTGAAAATTAGGAAAACTACTCCGCAGAGATACCCTGCGGGTCAAAAATTTCGTCGAAATCGCTCTATCTAGCACGGTTTTCGAGATATAAGCATTTTTGGGTTTTGCAATTTTTGCGAAAAATTCGAAAATTCAAAATGGCCGCCATTTTTGGCGAGACAAAAATTTTTTCAAAATTGGGAAAACTACTCCGCAGAGATACCCTGTGGGTCAAAAATTTCGTCGAAATCGCTCTATCTAGCACGGTTTTCGAGATATAAGCATTTTTGTGTTTTGCAATTTTTGCGAAAATTTCGAAAATTCAAAATGGCCGCCATTTTTGGCGAGACAAAATTTTTTTCAAAATTGGGAAAACTACTCCGCAGAGATATCCTGTGGGTCAAAAATTTCGTCGAAATCGCTCTATCTAGCACGGTTTTCGAGATATAAGCATTTTTGTGTTTTGCAATTTTTGCGAAAATTTCGAAAATTCAAAATGGCTGCCATTTTTGGCGAGACAAAAATTTTTTGAAAACTGGGAAAAGTACTCCGCAGAGATATCCTGCGGGTCAAAAATTTTGTCGAAATCGCTCTATCTAGCACGGTTTTTGAGATATAAGCATTTTTGTGTTTTGCAATTTTTGCGAAAATTTCGAAAATTCAAAATGGCCGCCATTTTGAGCGAGACAAAAATTTTTTCAAAATTGGGAAAACTACTCCGCAGATATACCCTGTGGGTCAAAAATTTCGTCGAAATCGCTCTATCTAGCACGGTTTTCGAGATATAAGCATTTTTGTGTTTTCCTTATTTGGAAAATTCGTAATGATTAATTAATCATTAATTACTCGGCCATTTCTTGACCAATCAATGCCAAAATCTAATGATTTCCAGATTTTAATAGAATGAATGTATTTGCCAAGTTTCAGGTGAATTGATAAAATTCCTTTCAAGTTATCATCCGGACAAGCTTCCCCATCGAAAAAAGACATTTTTGGTCATGTGACCTCTCTGATTGGTTGAAATGTCACTGCAGCATATTCAAAAAAATTCCCCAAGGCTACTGCCTAAACCTGCCAAATTTGAAAAGAATCCGCCTAACGGTTACAGAGTTATAAGGAAAACAAAATGCGGAGCCGGCGGAGCCACCGGAGCCGGCGGAGCCTGAAGCTCTCCCATACACAAACAAGCGTCCCTTGCAGGACGCTTCATAAATGAATTGTGGTGAGATTTAATTGTTGACTGTATAGTAAGTTAAGGCTTTTTGAACTGTAAAATACCAATCTTTAGACAAAAACATCATTTTCTTCACAAAATTAACTAAGGTTTTAGGTGGCAAATTTTAGATTCCTGGCGAATTTTAGATTTCTTACTCTACCATAATAACTATTAGTAAGGTTTACTTCCTCTGATACTGACTGGGAAAAGACCATTGCACACAGACACACAGTAGCAAACTAGCAAACATAATGTAAGGAATGCTAAATTCTCCAAAATATATGAAATTTACCACTGAGAAAATGTTACACCCCACCCCACCCCACCTCACTTCTCACTATTTTAAACCAGATATCTGTTCATGAATTTATGAATTTTGCATTTTTAAATCCATATTTTGTAAGCTCCACATCCTGCAGAGAATTTACCACCTCTTATCAAGGTAGGGACATATACCTGTAGTTATCCCTGTAGTTTTCATAACCTTTGTGTTTTGAAAGGGCTGACACCCATTCTGTACAAGCTGTGCAAAAGTAAACTAATCTAATCAAACATTTATTGGACTTAATTTGTTCTCTGGTAGTTCATTTTTGGTACACAAGTTCACACTTTTTAGATGTCGACCCATGTCTGTCACTGAACTCTACCTTCCTGGACTTAAGCGCATATTAGAGGATTTGTATCAATTTTGCGCTCTATAAATCCTACTATTATTATTATTAAAACACGTCCTGTTCCAAAATAATAAATTTGCTGGATCTATACATGTCAGTGTGGTTAGATTAAAGTACTTAAGTGTACTCATTCAATAAAAAGAGTAGAGAAGTATCTGGAGCCATGTTCACAAAAGGGATATGAGAAAGATCAGCGAAAAATTAGCTTAAGTTAATTCAAAAATTGAATTAGGAATTTTAGGATTAAGGCTAAGCATTTTTTTTTTTTTTTTTTTTTTTGGTTTAACTTCAATCCACCAATATAACTGGATTAAATTTTGGATTAAATATAGTTGAATCTGTTGGACCTTAATCCAAAAATCAGCTTAACTCTTTGAATACTGATTTAATCCAAAGATTAGCTAAGCTAATTTTTAGCTGTACTTAATCCAAGTGCAAATTGAGGGAAACTTATATGTCCACTTTAATATTTAATAGTATTTCATAAAAACTTAAATTGCCACAATTATGACACAACATTTGACAATGTTCTCACAACATAAAAGTGTTCAGAGAAACCTCAGAAATGTGTGTACAGCACTTGGCATATATTATGTTGACATGACAGAATCCAGACCTCTACGCTAACAATCTACTTTCACATACATCTATACAATACATATTATATACATTTTTCACACAATTATATGTGTAATTATGTACACCATGAATGGGCATAAACAACTTTATTAACTGGTCATATTGGGATCTGGTTAGCAGAATTTTTACAAGATGGAACACAAACATAAGAACACAAACTGTAGTGCATTAAGAATGTTTAAGCTGTGGGAGAACTGAAATAAGTTAATACAATATAAATATCTGGATAAAAGCAGACTTGACAATTAATAGTCACAATACTATCACAATAGAGGTTTTATTGTATCAGCATAATGTGTGGCCAGAGTCATTATTTTTACCTCCACCAAGGGGCATATGTTTCTGGTCCATTCATTTGTTGTCTGTCCATTTGTGATTACTCTAATTCTAATAGTATTTTTATAGTGCTTAATCTCCATCTAAAGACAGACTCTAGGTGCATCATATAGAAAAAGCAGAAAACTATAATCATTAACCTGAGATATAGCAAGTGTCAACCTGTTACACATTATGGAATCAAAAAAATAACCCAGACAAGATTTTAAAACTCATGATCACTATGAAAAGGTCAAAGGTCAAATCAAGGTCACACCATGATGTTGCACACCTACAACCCCCAACCAATGTCCCTACCAAGCATCAACTTCCAACACCTTACAGTTTCTGAGATACAGCCTGGACAAACTTTTTCCCGGCGTCCACCCGACCACCCGAACGCCCGCCCATCCGGACATCATGGGTGAAAACAATACCCTGACAGCCCTTTGGGCTGTGGGGTAAAAAAAAATTATGCGGCCGGACCTGACCAATTAGAGAAGTGATTATATTCTGAGAAAGGTCCTGATAATACTTCGGACGGCAAAAACTCTCGAATTTAATATGGGGATACTTGGCTGCCTTGGCGGAGGTGTGCACTCTATGAGTGCTTTTTAGTATTTTCTCTACTATAATTACATTCTAGTACACTGTTTTTAGTTAACAACATTGGTTATGTGGTTATGTTTGTTGCATCAAAATACATTGGTGTTTATTTTTTTATCAACAGAGGCCTACAAAGTTATTAAATTTACCTGGTGATGTAAATACCCTGTTTTAAATTAGCTTAGTTTTAGTATCAATGAATTCAGAGGAGTAGCTAACTATCTGTTGTGTATGTTCACTAGACTATTTAAACAAATTGAATGTGAATCCATTGTTAATTTGTTATTCTAATAACTGTTAAGCTTGTTATGGAAATAAAAATTAAAAAAAATAAAACTGGCAATTGTTATAAAATGTGCATTTTGATTGCATTGACATCTGTTAAGTTAGTAGTTTAAATGTTAAACATTGTTGTTTTCTAAAACATGAAACATTTTATTTTTAAGTTAAGGCTTAACTTATACTGGTTTGTATATCTAATTATACAGGCAGGGTGTTTACAGTCAAGAAGAAAAATACTCACTTCATTTTGTGCAAAACTGACCTCTGCTAGAAAAAATTTAAAATGCACACAAAGCAATATGAGGTTCACAGTTAAATTTACAGTTGAAGTTATTAATCTATCTTCACAAAATTAACACAAAATATTTGATCTATAGTTTTCTGTTTCCCATAAACTTGGAGAGAAATCAAATTCTGTGTGCTGAATACTTCATTTATTGTCGGAATAAATGTTTCATCTGGGAGCCATTAAACTGATGTGTTGCAGAACCCAGTTGATTTGCATTTCAAATGACCAGAATAAGAGTTGTACTAGACCAGAATTTCCTGAAAACAGTGTAAATTGCAAGGGCAATGGCCCTCTAATAACCAGACACCTCAAAATGACTTCTGGTTAACAAGAATTCTTCTCATCACTGGTCCAGTTGAAGAAGCTTCACTGTCATTGCATTCCCTAATTTATCAGTTTTTTGGGGGTTTTTTTCAACTTTAATACAACATTAACTGTCATGACTTTACCAAATTCAGTGACAACCATGCATGGCTATATCTGTAACTAAAGTTGTTATATACCTTTGGTGATGTTTTTCTTTTATTTCTTAACAAAAAGGATTTGATCTTGTTGGGTTTAATTAACCTTGACGTCATACTCAAGGTCACATCATAACAGAAAGTTGACAGGGTGGAGGAAAGCAGCACCTACTTGTTGGTCACAATAGCAGCCAAAGAATCAGAGAAAAATTTCTTAAGCTGACTTTTTTGGCTCATCACTCACCAGTCAGTTTTGGCCCCTTATGCCTAAGTCACTGTGAATCAGCATGTTACTGCCAACCTTCATACATAACACTCAGGTACCGAAACCTGAACCCATGACTTCGGAGGTGAAAAACAACTTTGGAAATATAATTGCAGTACACTATAATATAAAGACTAGTAAGCATACAGACTGGACTGTCAGAATACCCACAAGAATTTGAAATAGACTTTCCTATATATTTCCATGACAAGAAAAATCCCAAAAACTGGCACTTGCTTGGTTTACTTTGCACCAACATTTTGGGCAGGGTGGTGTTATAAAAACGTAAGATTTTCAAATTCCATGACTTTTGCAACATAGTTTCTATTCTCCAGGTTCTGTAGGCTGATTGTGTACACATGTAAACCGTAGTGCAGAAGGAGGGGTGGGGGTGGGGGGGACATGGGGGGGGTGGGGGTGGGGGGCGGAGAGAGTCTTACCACTGCAGCAGCATAGCTCCCTGAAAGTCTTTTAACAAGTACATGCCTTTGAGTTACCTTAATTTGCAGTTCTAATGTGAGGCAACTCAATTGCATATCTGTCTAAGGTGGCATAATAGAGGTTTTACTTTGATACTACCAAACTCAATAAATGACGTAAGTGCACAAAATCTGCAAATATTCACCAGAGTAAAAGATCTAAAACACTAAGGCTGAAACAGCAAACCTTAGTAACCGAATATTAGGTCACCCAAGCAATAGCCAGCACCAATCTTGTTGACCTGGTTAACTATTTTCTGATGTACATCACCTCATATACGATTTTACATGATTGTTAGAATTCTTCAGATTTGAAGTCACACCTTAAAAATGTAACAATTCAAAGCATTTTACCTCTACATTAGGATAAAAAAAACTGTTTATTTGCAAACTACACAACAATTTTCATGAATTTTGAATTTTATACATTTCTAGCACTGATATTGTTTGCAATATTTTCATCCAGGGCACATGCACATTTAATACTTCCAGTATTTCATCTCTCTCCAAAGACACTATGCACTGGAAACAGTTAACTGGCTAATAGTCAGCACATGCAAGTAGCTACCTGGCGACCAAATTATGCCACCAACCATTTCAGCCTTTTATAACACTCTTCCTTTAAACACCAACACCAGTGCAAAAACAAAAAAAAAAGTCAAAAAAGCACCTTACCCCCAAAACAACAGATTTACAACACCCACTTTATTGTAAAACAAACAGTAGAATTCAATTCATCAAAATATAGATGAAGTTACCTGTCGCCTTGGTAACTACCATGAACTGGCTTGGGGGCTGCTAACTGTTGTAACCGTGGTGTCATTTCTGTAAAGGCAACACCAAACACACAAACGGCAAATGTTAGTGAAAGAAGAATTAAATGTGTAAAGCTTACAGGCCACTTCAATAGAAACACCAGGGTTTGAGTAAGAAATCTAAAATTCGCCACATATCTGAAATTCGCCACATGCTGAAATACTAATAAAACTAGATTGGGCCAACTCGGCGCCAACATATCCCCAGACAGGTCATCACTCACGCCACAGGTTTTGATCGGGAATTTTTTATTTAATCCATTTGTTGTATGCCATAAATATTGGGAAAAGTTATATGAACTTCAGCACATCAATCTACTAAGTTTATATCTTCCCAAGGAAGATGGTGTATCCCCAGACGTCGAATACATAACTCAACAGATCATATTTTCAATCTTCCTGCAATGATAACTCTGAACCTATTTTCAAAGTATTTAAATGATTGATGATTGAATGTCCATTCTAAATTAATAATCTCAAAAGAGCATATCTGTTTCTATATTTGATGACAAATAAAATATTATTTTTTAACTCAACTCATCATACTTTTCAATCTTCCTGCAAAGGGTAACTCTGAACCTATTTTCAAAGTATTTAAATGATTGATGATTGAATGTCCATTCTAAATTCATAATTCCAAAAGCGTATCTCTGTTTCTATATTTGTTCACAAAAAAAATATTATTTAAAAATCATATATTATTTATATTATTATTTTATTATATTATTTTTAGAATTTGCATTGTTTTTCAGTTATTCATTTCCTCAATTCCTATATATGTGGTCCATATATATGCAACCTAAATATGTGACACAATCTCAGTTCTGACTCCCTTTGTCTTAGATAATTAGATAATGAAGCAAACACCACCTCCCACCCCCACCCCACCTCTCTCCCCTTCTCCACACCTCTCTCACTATTACAGAAGATCTGTATACCTTTGTTTATTTAGTGTCACTCAATAGCTGGAGGTCCCAGAGGTGGGTGGGGGATGGGGGGTGGGACTACAAAGAGATGGAGTGCTGCAGCACAAATGGTAAACAAACACTTATAATATAAAAGGGGTAATCAAATACAAAAAGCTCAGTTAATCTTATCACTAAAATAAAATCAAATATATAAATAAGGAATGTCTATTAAAGGCCTAAATTTTGGAGTACATACAAGAAAACATATTGATATATTCTCAGATGATATTTCACTTAGATGAGAGACATAGTTTGAAAGCTACAGTGCTTGAAGATGGCAAAAAGTCCATAAATTGGGTCTCTGTGGGCAATTTTGAGATCTTGAGTCGGCCTAACAGGTAAACCTACAGCCTTTAAATTTTTCACAGACAAGGATTACATATAAGAGTTACATCTAGTGCAGTTTGAGACTCATCAGAATTACCACTTCCAAATTATAGGGCAAAATAAGTTAAAAATATAGGAAAAAAGTCCTAAGTGGGGTCTTTATGGGCCTCAAAGACAATTTTCTCCTCAACTTAAAGTCTTGATTTTCGGCACATGTACTAAGAATATATTAATGTGTTCTCAGGTAAAATTTGAGGCAGATAAGCCTCATAGTTTGTGACCTAGAGGGCTCTAAGTGGCCAAAAGTGCAATTTCTGACCTTAAGGTGGCCATAAGTTCTTTATTATTGGGAGTTTAAGGTCACCTTAAAATAGGGATCTTCCTTTGGGCATCCTTAACATGTCTACCAAGTTTGAAAAAAAAATATTAATCCGTTTTTGAGTTATCGCGTCCACAAGGAAATTTCTACGGCGGCGGCGGCGGACCTGAATCCAATATATCCCCGACTTTCGTCTGGGGATATAATAAACTAATTGAGGTGAGATGTGTTAAATGTACAGTAAATTTAGGCTTTTTGACTGAAAAATACCAAATTTAAGACAAAACATCATTTTCTTCATAAAATTAACTAAGGTTTAATTTTAGAGGTGGCGAATATTAGATTCCTGGCGAATTTTAGATTTCTTACTCTATATGACCTTATTATGGCATTCATGTATGTTGACATTCAGTCAGTTTAGAGATAAAATTTCCTTATGCTGTATAGGGATGGATTTTTAGCACCACTGGTCAGGAGCAATGTTGAGACTGTTTTGCTGCAATATGTACTTTATCAAAATATTATAACTGGCACCTTGACTGTAAGAACATAAAAATGGTAGCAGAACTTGAATGGTAAAAGTATGCAGGCCTTTAACCTGAAGAAATAATAACCTGTCAAGCTGAGCATGTTTACATTGGAAAGATAGCAATAATGAAAATTTAGTACTGACCTATCCTTGACATGGTATTTCAATATACATGGCTACTTATAATGTGATAGAAATATGCCAGTGACTTTGTCAGCTCACTCTGCTGACATAAAATGTAAATATTTAATAAATCAAAGAATATGGATTAGTATTATTATTTAAAAGTTAAAACTGCAAGTATTTTTAATATTTAACTTTTTTCTCTGTTATTTGAGAAACAGAAAAACACAGGTTTAAGACTTGATAATAAGTACATGTGCAGAGACACTGGGTAGTTAAACCCTATAGAGATGAAGTCAAATTATGGACCAGAAAGATACATCAGCAATAGGAGTGTGAACGAGTAGCTGATGCTAGCTAAACAAGGCAAATTTTATGAAAATTTGATCCCAGTTTTAAGGATCGGATGCCCACATAAATTATATTATAATATAAAATAATAAAACTACCATTAAACTGGTTAAGTTTTTAAAAATATTTAAACATTAATAAGACAGCTTACTTAAATTTAATCACATAATGCACCATTTTGATAAGAAAATCACTATTTTATAATGGTAAAATCAGCTACTTCCAATGTGTCAAGACATTTATCTTCATAGTTTTTTGCTTGCAGGAGTCACCATATTGGTTATTGTTTCCTATCAAGGTAGATATTAAATTTCACAAAAAAAATTTCGCGAGCAGTACTCCAATTATTTGTACTCGTCAAACCCCTATTTAGCAAGAGGCAATAAATTCAATAAATTCCAATAATATTTGCAGCTTTTTAAATGAAGAATGATTTTCTTCTACTTAATCCAATCAACAGAGCTTTACTGAAAGGGGTTTTACTGTATTTAAAATCTATAAATTTGTCACATGCACTTGAAAAAATGTATCTGTTAGTTTTATTACAAATGGGAGTAAAACAACACAGACAGAATTGTTACCCGTTGTTCCAATGAAATATAGGGAACAGGAATTGAAGCAGAATATTAGTAATTGCAAGTACTTCACAATTCAGGCAACGCATATCAATTTGACAAGTGTTTAAATGTGAACATCTGATCATGTGTATGTTTTTACAGTTACAGCATGGTAATTTTTTTTAAAAAAATACTCTGGCCAATTTTACGAACAGTCAGCAAAATAAAGTTCAGGCTATTTTACAGACTGCATTAATAATAGGGTTCCTGTTTATATACACAGCAGGACCTAGATATATAACTTTAATTTATGTATTGAGTGAACAGCTTGTAGAAATATGTAGAAATTATTCCGGAACAGATCCAGTTTGTTAAGCCAATGATGAAAGGGTAGACATGATTTACATGATTTTGAAGTTCTTTGATTCTAATGGGTGAGCTGCTCCCTGCAGTGTATTTAGGGAAAAACAAATAAGTTGATAGCTCTGTGATATTTTTCAATTTCTCCTTTAATATTTTCACAAAATCAAGAAAATGTGACTGAACTTCATTCTGCTGACTGTTGTGAAAATAAGCCATGCTCTATTTTACAGACAACTATTGGCAGAATTATAGCCACCATGTATAAAATTTTCCTTCATATACAGTAGAACCTCTATTATCCAACCGTCTATTATCTGAATTTTCAATTATCCTACCTCAACCTACTCTCCTAACTCCATTTAAACCTGTTACTTAACCTTTGTATTATCCGGCTCTTCTATTATCCAAACTAACTGTTTCTCCCCCAAGAGTTGGATATTAGAGATTATACTGCACTTGATAAAGCCTCACTGTGGGATGAGTATTTGCTATTGGGTTGATCTGATGATACATATAAGACACAGTAACTGCAAAAAGTTTGCAGAGTTTGCAGTATCAGGACAGAGTTTGAAGTGATGTTTTGGGGCAAATGCAAACACTGATGGGACAAAAAATATTAAAATGAGATGTTAGTGAAGCAATAAAACATGGGACTCTGAAATTCAACAGAAAAAATTGATAAACTTTATGATAATTTCCAACAAAATACTCCCTTTCTACAAATGACAAAACTTACATTTCAAGAACCATATGAATATACAATGCAAACTAATAAAATGTTTATAATGAAAAAATATCAAAATAATGAAAGAAAAACTCATTTAAAAAATTCAACAATTTCAAAAGTGTAAGTGCCTATGAAAATAACATGAGATAAGTAGTACTTTTTACTGTACTTAGTACTTACTGAACGCAGTTGTCCCATCTGGACCAGGTCTTGGTGGCCACCTGTCAATCCAGTACACTGAACGTCTGAAATAATTTTACTAAGCAGTGTAAACCCTCTTTAGAATTCAGTCCAATGGTAATCACATAAATACAATGGAAGTTCTATCTTTTGAACTTACTATATCACACAACATAGGACACATCACACAACATAGGATTGAATGTGTAAATTAAACTAAATTTGGGTCTGAGGAGGCCTCAGGAAGCCTGAGACTGGGGAATTTGTGGGTACGGGCGAAAGTGGATTAGTTAAGGTCGTGAAAAATATCAAACATGTTGGATATTTATACAGACCACACAGATCCAAACAGACTGTCCAGGACTCTGAATCAGATCCCAAAAATCCTTAATCGGGAGCCTTAGTCTTGTGGTGGAACAGGGGCATTATGCAGCCTTTAGTCATATCTGCTTAGTTTGAGCTTTTGGTAAATTTAAGTATTCATGTTTTTCATGGCTACTATATTTTCTAATGATGCATTCAGCTTTATTTTTTTATTTGCTTTATCATTTATTTTTGACAAATATACAAACATATATATGAAAGAGCAAAGCATAAAGTGACAGATATTCACTTTATTTTGAATATAACCCTTCTTGACACTTATATTGAATTAATTATGTAAAAGAAATATTTTAAAGCAAAGAGATATTCAAAAATATAAGAACATTGTAGTATCAATGAGACTGAGTTCAGAGGAAATGAATTCAGTGGGCTGTCATGGAGCAACTTCAGCCTTTGGATCACACAACTGCTCCATGTAAATATACTGCTCCTTCTCCAACCTCACTCTGCCTCTTTTATGCAACCATAAACAGGCTCCATGTACATTTTGCTCCTGCTATTTTGTCTTCAGGGGATGTTTATATCTTTATTCTTGGTTTACTAAAGCAGATATAGTCAAGTGTGATGCCACAGAGATTCATAATGTCGTCTTAAATAATTTATGAAGAAGAAAAGACTTTTAAAATCCCTTCATTATATGCAGCAACATTGACAGGGTCATATGTTATTAAAGTTTCTTTGCCAGAATTAGACATTTATTCTTTAATCTATGTCTAATAAAATTATCTCTATAGCAAAAATTATTCTTTATTTTGATATATTTTATATTTGCTCTATGATAGCTCTGCTCCTCCTCTGACTTCATTTCTAAGTTAAGTTAAAATGTAGCGCAATAATTCTTCTATGAATTTATTTCAAAACATTTTTTTTGTGTGTGTGAGACCGAAGAATATATTACTTGGCAAATTAATTAACAAAGTCACTGAATGATTAATGATCCAAACAAAAAAAAATTACAATTAAGAACTACATGGGTGGTCACTGAGATAAATGGATATAGAGATAAACGGTCTTCAGAAATTCTCACATAAAAATGATTTATTTAAAGGTTTAATCGACAATATAACACAAATCAAATGTCATGGAAAGCATTAAGTCTATTTTGTTTGTGTAATTTTGCTAATTTCACTTCTTAGTCCACATACACATGTATGCGGCTTACGACATCCAATTTGCGACAGCGATCTTTTCTCTTCTTCTCATTTATGTTTATAGTTTGTTTACATGTATCCGACTCCGATTTGCGACAGCGATTTTTTCGGACTGGGAGCGAAAAAATCGGATGACAAGTGAATTTAGATGAATGTCCACAGAAAATTGGGAAGGTTGAAAAAAAATTCGCCATCGCAAATCGGCCGTCGGATGTCGTAAGCCGCATACATGTATATGTAGACTAAGATTTGAAAACTTTTAAGACTGTCTATCTCTGTGACCATCCGTGTACAGTTTTTAAAAAATAATTCTTGTTTAAATTACTGGAGGAGGGCATAAAGAATATGTTGAACTCAGAGCAATTGAGGTCAGGGGTAATGATTGAGGCCGGAGCACGGAGTACAAAGTTTCATGGGTGTTATAGGCGCCTAGCTATTATTGTACAGCTTATAACTATTATCTCGCCCCAAGTACCAACTCACCCCGGAAATTTCATGACAACTCGCCCCATATTATTATTGGTCCCAGAAAACAACTCACTTATATCAAACACAAATTAAGTAAATGGCATAAAAAGACATTTATTATATTATTTATAACTTTTATAAGATAAAAGTACATTACATAAAATTCATAATTATAGTTGAATATAATGTATTAACATGTTAGTTAATTAAATTCTTGCTTCCATTGATATCATCTCTAGTTTAAGTTCATCCTGGCCTTTCTTTTTGAAAATTGGTCTCTATAGTATGCCACATTCATGAAGAAAATTCTTAAGTTCACTTTTTTAATACATTTCAAATAAAATTTCTGAAATCAAGTTCACTTATAAATCATTAAAATGAGTACAAATTATACAAAAAAATACAACAATGCCTCCACTGCTCATAATATTGGCAATTCATAGAGTCCTAGCCTAGCAACCCTTTATATTTACTAATTGTAATTCCACTAATGTAGCCCCTTCTACTGAACCTTTGCTTTTAGTACTAGTTAACCACCTCGAAACAATTGTACAGCAGCGAAAGGACAGATCTACAAATTCCAGCAAACCTGTTGTTTTACATAATGTTGAACCATTTACTGGACGGCAAGTGAATTTCGTCACCCCAGTGAAGTTCGTCAACTGCCGTAAAAAGACTCAAGGACAAGCAATATTCACATTTAAATACATGGAATAGCTTCTTTCAACGGCAAGGTAAAAAATATGCAGTAACTGGACAGTAGTGCTGGGATCGTCGGCGATTTTTGCAGATCGAGGATCATTTGTTAGAAACGAGTTGAACTCAACTTGGACTCGAGTAAATACACAAAAATAAAATAAGAAAAATAAAAATATTATTACCAGTTGTGTTAAGTACCTTTTTATTGCAAGAAAAAATATTTTTTGCCATTTAAAGTGTACAGGTATGTATGTGCACATCATGGAACAGCCACGCAGCTATATATAAGGTTAATATTAAAACGGCCATTATTTATTGAGTTTTAAGTTTTTATGGTTTGATCAGTTCCAAAAATGTCCCGTTGAGACAAGGTAAGCATATCATTATTTATTTTGTGAAAACTCGAGTTTATACTGCGTAACTCGATGTCATCCCCAAATATCGCCTAACGAGTTACGACTCGAGTTACCGTCAACTCGTCCCAGCACTACTGGACAGTAAAAACTCTTTAACATTGTCATATAATGCAGGTGATGAACTTCACTGGGGTGACGAACTTCACTGGCTGAGCAGTACAGGCAAATGGCAATGGCATAGAATTAATATTAAACATAGATATTACAACTTATAAATATTTATTTTTATAAGCAAGATAAAATCTACTGGTCGGCCAGTGAATTTCGTCACCCCAGTGAAGTTCGTCACCTGCCGTAAAAATGCTCAAGGACAGGCAATGTTCACATTTAAAGAAATGGAATAGCTTCTTTCAACGGCAAGGTATACATATATGCCGTAACTGGACAGTAAAAACTCTGTAATATTGCCATAAAATGCAGGTGACGAACTTCACTGGGGTGACGAACTTCACTGACTGAGCAGTAGACATAGTTACCTCGCCTCTACTTTACTTGCTTGTAGAGCCATGGCACGATCCCACACAGAACTGAAGATTTGTATAAAATATTTTTCTGTTGGATAAAACTTGATAATATGACTGAAAACGGTTAATGTATGGTCGATGGTCCAGTTTTCGTGCTAGCACTAGTTTTCGTGTGTTTGCAGCATATTTAACAATATCTCAGCCAATATAAAACGAAATTTCTTCAAATAAAAACTGACATAATCTACTGGTATTTTTCTTTAAAATGATACTTTTATCATTTCTGTAGTTGAATCAGGTACTTGGATATCACTTGTTAAACTCTTTTAGTCCTTATTTTGGGTTCATGCAATAGTTTATTTGCCAATAAATTTTTATCAATGCAATGTGAAATTTTGTTAATCTTCAATTGCTTGTAAATCTGCCAATACATAACCAAATTTTACAATTGCTGTTGAAAATCCAGAATGACATTGCTGCTTCGTTGGACTCTGGTAAGGCTGATGCACTCACACTGCTAGACCTCTCAGCGGCATTCGACACTATCGACCATGACATTCTTTTTAATTTCCTAAGAGATTGGTTTGGGGTTGATGGCACTGTGTTGAGGTGGATCAGATCCTATCTCTCAAACCGGAAACAGAAGGTTAAATTAGGAAATAGCTTTTCAGATGTGTTCTCACTTCCGTATGGTGTGCCTCAGGGTTCTGTCCTGGGCCCCCTCCTTTTTACCCTTTACACAACCCCTCTCAGTAATATCATTTCCAATTTCAATCTCACCCACCATCTATATGCTGATGACACCCAAATATATCTAGCATTGGACAATAGGAATTTTGATTCCAGTTTCGCTGAGCTTACAGAGTGTCTCACATGTATCCAAAACTGGATGGCTGGCGTGAAATTGAAACTCAATCCCGAGAAAACTGAATTTATTATAATAGGTGATAGACAAGCCAGAGAGTCCCTCATAAATAAATTCCCTACTCAACTTCTCGGAAATTCTATTTCCCCTACTGATACAGTCAAGAACCTGGGTGTAATTTTTGACTCTGGAAACACCTTTTCCAACCACATAACTAATATGTGTCGAGCCTGCTACTACCACCTTAAGGACCTAAGACGTATCCATAAATTCCTCAGAGTGAAAACTGCAGCCTTGCTTGCAAACTCAATGATCAGTAGTCGACTTGACTACTGCAATTCCCTACTTTATGGCATCAGTAAGTACAATGTTGCTAAACTCCAAAAGATACAAAATGCCCTTTGTAGAATTGTTTTTAGACTTGATAGAACTAGCCATGTCACTCCTTTTCTTCAAAAACTACACTGGCTTCCTATCACTTACCGTATATTGTTTAAGTACAATCTAATTACTTTCAAGGCTATAAATTTCTCTCAACCCATATACCTATCATCCTTGATCAAAACCAGTTGTCTAACACGTGGAAATCGTCTTTCTCTTTCCTCAGCCTCTCACAAAAAGGCCATCGGTAGGAGAGGTTTTGTAGTGGCTTCCCCCATAGAATGGAACAGACTCCCACAATCAGTACGATCACAACAAACAATAACAGGTTTCCGTAGCCAGCTAAAGACCTACTTGTTTAGATTAGCATATCCTCCACCATAGTACATCTCCCTGGCGGGCGCTAACCTTGGATCATGACCTCGAACGTCCCTCGACTTTCCCTTTTTGATTTCAAGCGCATTAGAGGATGTTGCATCAATTTTGCGCTATATAAATGTTTCTATTCTATTCTAATTAAAACACCATTGTAAAGTTTATTGTGTAGAGTTCAACAGTTATGTCTTTGTTTGTGTATAATATTGTGCAAAAATTGTTTAATTTTAAAGTTTATGAAATAGCCAACAGATAGCATGAAAACTGGATCAGTAACCCTGTGACATATAACCTTTGACATTCAAAATTAAATGATTGCAACAAATATTTTTCAGCATTTTAGTTGATATTTTCTTCATAATTCAGCATAAATAATGCCTGAAGTATTTTATAGTTGTGGAGAACTTAGTGTAAACTTGTTTTATCACATACTTTATTGATATTTTTTATTAAGTAGCATGATTACTGGTGCAACTGACATAATTAGAAGCAATTGATATTGAAGAAAATGAAACAAAATAGTCGTGGGAACAGTTAGTGTATGTGTACACATTTGTATGATATTTGTGTTTTATGCAAATCTCCAGTTCTGTGTGGGGTCGTGCCACGGCTCTACACGCAAGAAAAGTAGAGTCGAGGTAACCACGTCTACAGTATACAGTAGACAAACTCCTCACCTGTCTTCAAGAAACAACGGGTGTAATTTTTTGGCCCGGGATAACACTTCCATTCTACTTGATGTACCTATCAAAGAGATAAAAAGATACAAATTTTCACAACTATTAAGTACACCTGCTCATTAACCTTTTACACGCAAGCAATAATATTGTGTAAAAAATAAAAACCCTCACCAGCCGCCGCCATGTTTCAACCGTAACTGTGGTAGTTAATACTTCCGGGAAACTACTAAATTGCGGTAAAATATAAAGTAGGGTTCCCCCCTAGTCTGGTTTCCGCCGATCCTACTCTGTAATGTAGGATCAGGTATCGCCCACCATCTTGGGTACAACGCTTCCGTAGTTAGTTTAAGTACTGTCGATCTTCTATTGTCACCCAAAACATGTTTTGCTTCTAAAGATTATTGTCATTCCAAAATATTTTTAAGTTTAATTCACAATATTTGATGTTATAATTTCAATAATAAATGTTTAAAATGTTTTAAATACATACAAAAAGCATATAAGTGATTAAAATAATGATCGAGATATCCCGATAATGACAGCTGGCAATGATGTATTCAAGGCCATCCTGGCCGATACCAGTCCCTTTATTGTTAAATGATGGCTGGTTCTCGTCTAGGTTCCCCCTAACTTTCTCCAAATTGAAACTAAACCATGGATGAAAATTATGCTAATATTATATTGTTGTTAAATGACTGTTTAAGAATTATAATGTAGAAATATCGATAACTTGCAAAAATATGTGAATATTATGTTAAATATTATATTATTCAGCTGCCCAGCAGGCACAAAACTTTGAAATCAAGTTAAAACCAACGGTGAAATCTGGTTGAAATACCTGTAGATTTTGCAAACCAGTTTTAGGTGGATCCGAACCAGTGAAATCAGGTTCAATCCAATGGGTGAAATGTTGAAGTATGTTTTCATTTGCATTTTCATTTGCAAATTAATCCTAATATTTTAATCTATATTAAGATTATCAGATTATTTTTTATGGAATCATGGCATTTATATTTTTTATTTCTCAGCTCTAACCACTGGTTCTCTTATGGCTAGCTGAATTCTCATAATATATGAAATGGTAATTTTCCTTTTAATTTCTGCATATATATGATAACTTTTTCATTGAGGATGTTGTTTCATTGTATCTGTCCATAATATTGCATGGGCATGCAATTAAACATCATCACTCAGTATATGGTTAAATATTATAATCTTTTGTATTTTCCATCTAGATAACCATTATTTTATGTCATATAGGATATTCCAATTTTAATAGTCTTACGAATTCTTGGTAATATATTTAAACAATTGAAGTATTTTTAAAGTGGCTTTCTCTGTTTCTAATAATTTTATCCAGTCATATTTGTTAAAAATTATATTAAAAATATGCATTGCAATTACAAATAAACACTAAACTAAAATCACAAAGCTTTTTTTGTTGCCTGTCTTCATCTTTTGAATGCATGTAGTTTGAAAAAACACCACCACCATAAGTGTGTAAAACTTCACCACATTGCTGCCAAAACTTAATTAGTTTTCAACTTTGAGCACAAAAGAGTGGAACTAACTAAACAAGCCCACACCATGCTATGTAGAAAGAGTAAACACTTCCTATTGTGTGGTCCAGTTAGTGACAGTGACAGACCTTGGAGTGAGTGCAGCAAGGAGTACTGATAAGAACCCCATGACACCACTGAGCTATTGTGCTTTCAGAGTGATAAACTGTTATAACTGAACCCAGATAGCATAGACGTTGGCTATTGGTCGCATGGTCGGCAGATTTTGCCGACGTTGGGCCGACGTTGGCTTGCCAACCAACACTCTGGTTAGATGTCTCTATATTTTGCCGACGTTGGCTTGCCAACCAACACTCAGGTTAGATGTCTATATTTTGCCAACGTTGGGCCAACGGCGGATTTTTATTCAAGATGGCAGCGAGCAATAATAGGGGATCTGGGGTAACTTAGAAAAAATATTTATTATGGTATGTCTAAAAATCATATTTCAGTGAGCCCACAAATTTTAACTAACCATTTAACAATTTTACACATAAAAATAATATTCTCATTAAAAATTGACACTACAAAAGTTATCAATGAACTTCATCTGATTGGCTGATGCTATACATAGAATATAATTTTTACTGGTAGCTTGCCGACGGTCAAAAAGCCGTTGGCCCAACGTCGGCAGCCAACGTCGGACCGACGGATGTGCCGACGTTGGGCCAACGTCGGTCCGACGGTGGAATGCTATCTGGGAAGAACTTAGGCTCATGCTGCTTTTGACAAGTGATTTTCTTATTCTATCTAAATATATTACTCTTGTACATAGGAGTGACTGTAGTGCTAAGATTTTATAAATATGTATGTATTCATTACATACTAATGATTTTGATGATTCACCAATGTGCTACGTTTTACCGCAGATGAAATAAATATTATTTATTAGAAAGGGTAGGTTTCACAAGTGTACTTTTCAGTGTAAAATTTAATTTAAAAGTAATATCCAGCTTGATTGTTATCCTTTGAGACTAGAGCTGCTATTAAAACACAAAATATATTTGCAATTTTTGTGATAATTTCACAACCAAGTATATAGTAGATATAGAGTTATTAACTTACTAACTAATAAAAAGTACTCCTTGAGGTAAAATGCACAAATTGAAAAACTAAGAATGATGAATCAAAATTACCTAGCTATATCACAATTATTATTATTATTTTATTATTAGTTTGTTTTTTTCTGAAAATTTTACAACTTTTGGGGAAGGTACATGATAAACATACTCATGTCATACATTTTCCCATATTTAATATGTTTTTGTTCCAAAATATGACTACTTTTTCCCTCCACAATCAAACATAGATTTACTGTCGAAAATGTGTATATCAATTTTAGAATCAATTTAAAACCCTACATCACCAAGATATCTTGGAAATCTAAACAAGATTTAGTGTTGATTATTCTTGTGAAACATAACTACTTTTTCTTGTCAGAAATCTAACTTAGATTTTGTATTGAAAATGTGTCAGGGTCAATTTTTAATGCTAAATCGCCAGTATTTCATGTCTAAAATATGATTAATTTTTATGTCGGGAAACTAACTTAGATTTAGAGTTGAAATAATGTAGATCAATGTCAGGATCGAATTTCAACACTAAATCAATGTGTTTTCAAAGGTCTGTGCCTGCTGGGTGGCAATACAACCATTTCTGGTGATGTGCAACAGCTTAGAAACAGGTAAAAGGAACAGATTTCATGGGCACAAGTTTCACAGGAAACTGGGCTAGGACAGGACAATGATTTTAGCACAGCAACCATTTTGAGAGTGAAAAGTCCAGGCTGCCACCCTGAGGGACAAAGAACTACACTAAGTTATTAATAACAATAGGAACTTATACATTGGCATGCTGGTTGTAAACAGTAACTTTACACCATTCAGAGTATCAGATTTTTGATAGGGTTTTGATTGTGTAGGGAAATTATAGATTTCTACCCCTAAAGAACATGCTAAAGTATTTTGTTGCACTTGTGTCTTTTACCACAGGACAATGTTCACAGTTTGAAGTCAGGGCAGGTTCTGGTTACATTCTGTTGTTATTATTAAAAACCCACTGTGTCTCCAAGTCATGTAATCTATTAAACTATGGGCTCAAGGAAGAGATCTCATGGACAAACTGGATTTCCGAGAATCAGTAATTTACTACATTCCCCCCCGTTTTGTTGCTTTAATTTGAGACGATGTTGGGTTTTTGATAATACATTCTGGTAAGAGATATTAGCATAACCATGACTACCTGGTTAAAGTTCCATTTTCTATTTATAAATGAATGTCTGTGACAGAGTGTAACCACTATGACCTGTTAACACTCTTACATATTTTTAACAGCCTGATGTCATGTAACCAGAGTGTAGATTAGTCCGATTGTCTGTGGTTAAGAGAGACTGCAGCACATAAACCCTGGATTCAGACAATCGATGTTGTCTATTGGGGGACAGATTACCATCTGACCATTGTCTTGGATATGTAGAGTGTTGCCTCAACACATAAGAGTTGTATCTTGGCTGAAACTGTGGTTGTGGATCCTTACAACTGACAACATTGCCCATGAGTACACCAAGTACACACCAGTACAACAATGAAGCATGCAGTGATGGATGATGATTAAGTTCCTTCTCAGTTAACCAGAAGTTAAAGTTTTTGATGAGTTGATGGTCATCATTATGAAGCTCAGGGTTTCTAGATCTGCATTTGGGAATGACTTCCTTTTGATGACAACCTTTAACAGTCCGGTAAGTGAAAGACAGCCAGCATCACTTGCAGCTGAAAATCTTATCTTTGCATCTGTTCTTCTAATGATAGCTGTGCTTTTACTGAAACAAAGTGAGGTCAATGTCTTCCAATAACATATTTTTTTCATTTTGGAAGTTTTCACTTGACAACCATGGTTAAAGCATCTTTTCTTTGAATGCTTTATTTTAACTAAAGAATGTTCCTGTTCATGACTTTTGGTATCTTGGACAGTTTGACTTGTTCTTGACTCTGGTCACGCATAAGTCATTACTGCTGTTCCAGAAAACAGTAGTTTTAAGAGTATGACGTTTCTGTAACTGATGGACACAACACAATAATTGACATCTGCTGTGGAGTGAGTATTTCTCATGACAAGTGTCCCAGCATAGCAGAAACTCCCAACACTGGTATTCTGTTGAATTACTGAATGACTCATCATCTCATATCTACTTGGTGTACCAGTAAGCAAAAGACTGAGAAGCTGGACATCCAACAGCGGTAAATGATGCTGAAAGTGTTTGGTGAGACAACCTCAACATATCTTCTACAGGACTTGATACTTTGGCAGCACAAGAGATGGGATTTGAGATAGTGTCCCCACTGGTGCGACAACTGAATATCTTTGGTTTACTGGCTGAACCTTCACATGTAGTTAGGACACAATGTTGCCAACACTTGCTGTTAATTCAGCAAATAACAACTGGCTTTCAACAACAGGACAGTCACAAGTATCAGTAGCAACTTTGGGTCCAATATACTTTCTGATTTCTTTAAGGAGGCCCTGTTTTTGCATCTTGTTTTCATGTGTCAAGTTTTGACATGAAACTATTAAATATGCATTGTATCATAAAAAAAGGAAACAGAGTTTGAGCAACGACTAATATCTGAAATCCAGTCTCTTGAGCTTAGCCAAACTCATGGAACATCAGTTGCCTTGGAAGTTAAGAAAAGGGAGTTGGAAACAATTAGGCAGAAAATGATGGCAGGCAGTGCAGTAAGAGCCAGAGCTCAATGGCTTAACGAGGGGGAGAAACCTTCTAAATACTTTTGCTCGTTGGAGAAAAATAATTATATTGAGAAAACAATAAAGTGTATTCAGCTCAATAATGGTCAAAAAATAACTGAGCAGAGAGAGATTTTGAAAAATATTCAAGCCTTTTACTCCACTCTGTTTTCTTGAAAAAAGAAGGAGCCTATAGAGCACAATTTTGAGAAATCTTTTCAAGGAAAGAATGTCAATAAATTAACCCCAGAAGAATCAAATTTGCTCGAAGGTAAACTTACCTTGTCAGAACTAAATACTGCCCTAAAGCAAATGAAACATGATAAATGCCCAGGCATAGATGGATTTCCATCTGAGTTCTTTAAACTTTTCTGGGACAAACTGAAACATTTCATCCTACGAGCGCTAAATAATGCTTTTGATATTGGGGAATTATCTCTTTCGCTTAGAACTTGTATTATAAACTGTTTACCTAAAGGAAAAAAGCCCCGTGAATTCCTAAAGAATTGGAGACCTATTTCCTTATTGTCGGTGGTATACAAAATGGCTTCTACTGCCATAGCAAACAGACTGAAGAAGATACTTAATAAACTGGTAGCCGAATATCGCTGGAAGATTTATAAGCGAAAATACAAGGATTGTTTATGATATCATGCACTACTTGGAGAAAAATAACCTACAAGGGTTACTTATGCTTGTAGATTTCCAAAAAGCATTTGACTCTGTTTCATGGGATTTTTTGTCTGAAGTGCTTAAATTTTTTAACTTTGGGCAAGATTTTAAAAGATGGATAGATGTTTTGAATAAAAATGTGCAAGCTTCAATTCTTCAGTCAGGATATCTAGCAGAATTTTTTAACATACAAAGGGGTTGCAGGCAGGGCGATCCTATAGCACCCTACCTGTTTCTACTTTGTGCTCAAATTCTTTATCTTATGATTTTGTATTATAATAATATCAAGGGCATACATATTAACAACTGCAGCTACAAAATTAGTCAATTTGCCAATGATACCACAATATTTCTTGATGGTAGCAAAGATTCTCTTCTGGCGGCACTGAACACATTGGAAATATATGGCTGTCTCTCTGGGCTTGTGGTAAATACCGACAAAACTAAGTTAGTATGGCTGGGGAAGAAAAAACATTCGAAGGACATAATCGACACCCCCGGGAAATTATTGTGGGGCACCACAGAATTTGACCTACTTGGGATACAGTTTGCAGTGGATTTGGAAAACATACCCAACCTTAATTATGGTTCAGTCTTGAGCAAAATAAACCACTTGAACCAGTGGAGAAGAAGAAAACTGACACCAATGGGCAAGATCACAGTTATAAAAACCTTCATTATCTCTAGCTTGAATCATATTTTTACCTCCATTCCATCTCCAAACAAGAAATTTATTACTAATCTGAATAGTCTTATGTATTCATTTATTTGGGATAACAAACCAGACAAGGTGAATAGGAAACAGATTACCAATACTTACCTTTTTGGAGCCCTTAAAATGCTGGATCTGGAACTCCTTATCAAATCCCAAAAAATAACATGGATAGAGCGTCTTCTCATTTTCCCCAATTCTCCTTATGCTAAATTATTCTCAACGTTAGTTTCTATTGAAAAACTTTACATGATGGAACCCCTTTGGTCTAGAATAATCTCTAAAAAAATCTCAAATCCTTTCTGGGGTGAAGTGCTAATGGCTTGGGGTGATCTGCTTGATAAAATAAAACATACAAAAGATGAAGCAATGTCATGCCCCTTATGGCATAACCCTCAGATCTCTAGTGAGCCTTTATTCTTCCCCCACTGGTACTATGCAGGTGTATACTCACCGCTAGATCTACTTGATAATGAAGGCCGAATGATTGATCAAAAGACAGTCCAAAGACAGTTTAACAGTAAGACTAATTTCTTGGAGTATACTAGAATTAAAAGATGTTTGAAAACTTATATGAAAAATTTAAGTACTTCTGATATAATCCTCACAAGACCGTGTCAGCCTTCTTACCTTAAGCTTTTGTCAACTTCAAACTCAGGAACTAGAAAATTTTACAGTATCTTAAATCAACAGTACAATAATTTAGCTCTGAAAATCAAATGGAATAACATTTTGAATATTGATCTGGATGAAAACGACTGGATTAACATCTATAAGGTTTGTTTCAGGTCTCTAAGAAGGAATGACTTCATATGGTTCCAATTTAGACTTATTCAAAGAATTTTGGGTACTAAAGCCTACTTGAGTAAGGTCAAAGTAAGTCAATCTTCCCAATGCAGCTTCTGCAGTATGTGTGATGAGACTATTTGCCATCTCTTTACATCTTGTCCAAAGGTGTGTGATTTTTGGTTAGATTTAAGGTCTTGGTCACAGAAAGATTTCAATGTGTTTATTGAATTAAATCCAGTGACCCTAATTTTTGGCTACATTGAATTTGGGATAAATCTTTTCCCCAAAAATGTACTTATTCTTTGTGCTAAAAAATATATTTTTGATTGTGCATACAGTAACAAAACTCTGAGCTTAAAAGGTTTTAGGGTCTTTTTTACTGGTATCTATAATGACCAAAAATATATTGCAAAAATAAATAACAATGTTCAGTACTTCCTAGATTCATGGTCAGTATTTTCTCGACTGAACAAGACCTAGTATCCATCTTCAATGTATGATCATGGTTTTGTCCTTTTTGCCACACATACTGAGTTTCAACTAGCCTTAGTTTTTTCATGGTGTATTAACAGCATCAGTTGTTTTTTTTTAAATTGTACCTAAATTGTAAAACCTGTACCTTCTCCCTTTGTCTTTGAAAATGTACTTGTATGTAATTCATGTTGTACATATATTGATTGAAATAAAAAAAATAAAAAAAGTCTTGACATGAAATGTGCAAATGCTGTATTTCCTTCTGAAGCACCCTGTTGTGTTCCATTTCCCCCTCCTTTTTTATAATTCAACTTCTTATTCACTATCTTCAGCTGGTAGTCTTCTATCAGTGCTGACATTCTTTTGTCTCTGTACTTGTCTGTTCAGACCATCAATCATTAAGTTCTGATATTATATCAGGGAGAGATTTACACTCCTTTTTGACACTGGACACGTTTTCTTTCAGAATTTTACTTCAGCTGTATGATATTTATGTTCCATTTCAAGAATTTCCTTCTGAAGCACCCTGTTGTGTTCCATTTCCCCCTCCTTTTTTATAATTCAACTTCTTATTCACTATCTTCAGCTGGTAGTCTTCTATCAGTGCTGACATTCTTTTGTCTCTGTACTTGTCTGTTCAGACCATCAATCATTAAGTTCTGATATTATATCAGGGAGAGATTTACACTCCTTTTTGACACTGGACACGTTTTCTTTCAGAATTTTACTTCAGCTGTATGATATTTATGTTCCATTTCAAGAATGCTGATCTCACTGCCATTACAGTGTAGCTACCTCCATTGCAATTCTAAGCTTCACTGTAAATCACTGTTCTTGATTTCAAACTCGCTATCTCACTACTTTTAGAGTGTAACTGACTGTATTGCAACTCTAACCTTCGCTGTAAATCACTGTTCCTTTCTCTTGATATAAAGCATGTGCGTTAACTATTTCACTTGTTTATGTTCACCTTGAAATATGTTATTCAACTTCTTGATTACATGGGTTGAGTGAACATCCAAAAGAACGAAAGATAAAACAACTACTTTTTCTATGTTGCTCAATAAACTTTCAACATGTTATCGATAAACATTTTGCAATGAATTGCTAGACTGATTAGATCACACCTCTGTATCCCTAAATAATCAATAAAGGCTTTGTGTATAGCTCTTTTTAAAACTCTTTCTGATAAAGGGAAATCATCACTTGGTCATTAATAAAAGATAATAATTGTGAACTATGGGAACAAATAAATGCTGAATCAATGCCAATACTACACCACAGTTGATGATAATTATATCTTTTTATCTGTTGAGTAAATACAGACATGCAATGGAAAAGAACAGTTACAGTGACAATTATATTTTGTGTCATAGTAAAAATTTCCAAGTGAGACCAAACCACTCTCAAATTAATGTTAACTCTGGGTTCTTTCTGGTGTGGCAGGCTAAATGAACCACAAATTCTGTTATCTATGAACTGAGGCTAAGCAGACTTTTATGAAGTGATACAAGCAGTTATCTGTGAACAGATGTTATACAGTTAGAAATAAATAAAACAGCTAGTACACAACTCAACTGTGTCAAGGTGTATAGTAAATTGTTTTTGATTGCGCTACAATAGCTTACCATATGGAACTGTATGCTATCTTAAGGGGCCTCAGGTATTGGCCAATGTCCAAGAAAAATAGACGTTTAGTACTGGCCGATGCCCTCAACACTGAAGGTGAACCTTGTAGTGAAATACTGTGAAATCTCCCTTCTCAATGATCACATTGTTTTGAAGCATCTATTATTGCTCTCGCATATTTTTGTTAAATTCTCTGGATATACATATTGTTGGATATTCTTAATTAGCCAGATTTTTATTTATTATTAATAGATTATACTGGTACACTTTTTTGGTGACAGGATAAGTGTTTTCCTTATTTTTACGTACTTAAAGTTTTGGCTTTCTTCGGACAGCTAGCATATCTTCTCACAAAGCTAACATCAACAAACCCTGTGCATTAAAATGCAGACATTTTTGAATTCCTTTTGACCTACACAACTACTGCCCTGCCTGCAGAGAGGCAGGTAGAGAAGAAGACCCTTGTGTCACTCATGGTAAACCTTTCAGGTTGTGTGGTTCTTTCACCGAAGAACAAAATTGCAAAATTAAAAATATGAAATGCCATGCCTATAAACACAAATCAAACTCTTCCAAAGACAAGTGGGAGCTGTTGGGTGATCCAGACATTGAGGCGGTCTTTTCAAGGTCTCATAAAGACCTGAAAAACACTGCTCTGTAGTTTTACTCATTCCCTCCTCGAACCCAGCACTTAGGCTTGGAGGCATGGACAATTAAAACACCCCAAATTGTCCCACCTACTCTGAGTACAGCACTCCAACACAAAATAGAAAAATCTCTGGGTTCTCAACTAAACATCCAACTTCAACTGCAATGGGTGTTTCAGGCTTCTGTTAATGAAAACCCTACAGTCTTTGAGAGACCAGATTAAATCTGTTAAACAACCAACTTCCAAAGCGGGGGTGGATCAGATCTCCACTTCAGATTTGATGCCTGGGCCGAGCCAACAACCAGAATTGCAAAATCACCCGAGTACTAATCATTTGAGTACTAAACACTCAGAAGAACCCATGGAGACCGAGTTTGTTGGTCCTCCCTTACCACCACAGTTCATCTAGAGGTTTGAATCATTGCAAGATCAATTTGGATCCAAACTCAAAACAGTCCGAGTCTTTTGCTGTTGCAAAACCGAAGAAACACTCGGATAAAACGAAACATAAGTCTCGGGCTAAAAATGTCACTTTATCTTCCTCAGTGAAAATGTCTTCAAAGACCAAAGGGGCTCCTAAACATGCAAATCAATATCACACCCAGTCTCTGTACTTTATGGGGAAGTAAATATGTCTGACTCACCCTCACTATATACTAAGAACATTGAAACTTTCGGGAAGATTTTGAAACTCTCTGATCCCAGGGACAGTGTCCCATGGTCCTCTACCACAGTCTGGGCTCTGGATGATGTAGCAGGCCAACAGGAGCTTAGGTCAAGGGGCTCTTCAGCTATGCTACCACTCAACTAAAGTCCTCAACTAAAAGAGGTATTTCATTAATTTGAACAGGATTTTCACACTGTAAAACTGGGTGGGTCAAAATTACTTAAAAAATTTGGTGTAACTTGGGTGCATTGTTTCAACTTAAAATTTGTGTTTGTTTTTACAGAAAAAAAAGTATGAGAATTAACCTAACTTTTTAAGTGAACAAAATTAAAGTGCATGCAAATTTTAAGATTGTTTACTTTAAAAAAATGTGTACGTTAACTCCAATTTTTAAGGCAATGGAAAAGTAAAATTTTAAGTATTTCTACTTAAAAAATTGTATGTATTTAACTCAAATTTAAAGCTTTCATGAATAAATATTTTTAGCATTATAACTAAAATATTTTACGTAATTTAGCATTAACCAAATATTTCTAGTTGAAACAATGCACCCAAGTCACACCAAAATTTTAAAGTAATTTATACCATTAAAAGTTAAGTTTATTAACTTAAAATTATAAATATATATCAGCAGGTATTGTGACCATTTAAACCATTCAAATTGATCTTGTTAAATGAAAAAAGCAATATAATGAATTCTTTTATTAAAATGGTTAGATTACAATAAACTAGATACTTTATGTGATAAGGAATTACACCAAAATGTATTTTAAAAAAACTTTTTCAAAGTTATGCTTCTTCAAGAGTAGAATAACAACAGAAATAGGTACACACACCCCCAGTGGGTAAACATAATAACATGGTTCTCTTTAATTACAAGAAAGAAGCCTGGGGAAGACAATACTTGTTATAATTCCAATGAGGAAATTCAGAAATGACATACAAGTACTTGAAGATTTGTAAAACAAGAGAAAAAATATAGTACTTTTTTAAAAATTAGTCATTCAGATACAGTAACATAATGCTAAATATTTTATGGAGACTTTTAATAATGTACTAGTTGTCATTCTAATTAGAAACAGCACAAGGGGAATTAGGAAGATCATATCGGTTAGAATTATGAAATATGCATCATACACAAATACCTTGTGTATGAGAAGAACATTTAATAAAAACACTTAAAGTTGTGTTTATATGTTTTACTCAAAGTACACACATGAACCGTCATAAAACTAGGCAACGAGGCCAATTTTAGATCATTTTAGGCAAATTTGTTAAATTAAGAGAATTGGAAGATAACCATATTAGCCTAGATTACCCAGTTACCTAATGACCATTCCATATTAGGAATGTTCCACATAAGATTCAAGAGTGTAATAGTGTCACTGAAGCTACAATTGTGTGAAGTGAAAAATCATTGAAAAATAGTTTTAGATATATCTAAGTCGCACATGCACACTAATAGAGGGTCAATTCAATCATCTCAAACACTAATCTCAAACACTACAACAATTACTCCTATTTAGGGAATACAAATAAAAATAACCCCATGTTAGAGAAGAATAAATTAACAGAAAAAGGTCAATACCTTCCTAAAAATAAAACCATTTTCATAAGATTTGAGAGAACAAAATAAACCTTATTAAAATATAGGGCAAATTACAATCTACATAATATTCATTTCTTTTAAGACAAAACTGAAGCTGTTTGTAAGGTTATGATATATATCCTCAACTTTTTAAGAAAAATATCAGATGAAATTGAAAATGTCACCACCAAATCTTCACACTTAAGTATTTGGGGACAGTATAATGCCACCAAGTTCAAATATATAAAACATGATTTTGTTTACTGATTAACAAGAGTCAGACAAGAGTCATTTAAACAGCAGCATTTAACTTTTGTTTAAAAAGAGCCATTTTTGCGGAGATATTTCCAGGGCTGATCTTGAGCAGAACTTTTTCAACAAACTCCCATATATACTTGCTGTCTTTTGGATATTGTAAATTCAATACCCATATGAAGGCAAACAAAATGTACATGGCTTTTGTCAATGTAGATATGTCTTTTGCGACAAGATTGTTCTCTATTAAAACTCCATAACTTTCTCCATCTTTAACGATTGCAAAGCTCTTGAATTCATTTACATCATCTGAATCAAACTTTAGGACCTAAATAAAATATACACAGAACACATTACTTTAGAAAAGTAGAAATTGTAGCAATGTTATTGGATTCATCCGTAGCCTGCTGAAATAATGCACTGAAAACCTCTGACAAATATTAATTTGTCATTTATTTGTCAAAATGGTGCCTAAAACAACAAACTTCCTAAATGACAAATTTAAACTTGTCATTTTCTTGTTGAACAAATTAACTGACAAACTTATGACAACTAAATAACCCTGATATTCCAATTAATTTGTCATTTTAGGCATCTGTTATTGGTGACATTCTTATGAAATTAATGTTAAGTGCACTAATTTTTTTGTCATAAGCTTTCAAGTAATATGACCTATAATTTATCAACATTTGACTATCATTCAACAAGAAAATGGGACTGAAATTTGTCATTTAGGAAACTTGTTGTTTTAGGCACCATTTTGACAAATTAATAATTTTCAGTGTGCATAACACCTGTAAGAATGAGCAGGTCAAGATTAGTATACTATTTAAAATATTGTAGTCTAGTTTTGAGAAAAACCAACAGCAAAAAGAGACACATATCTCATTTACAAGCAGTAGCACAACAGTTTGCTTTTGTTTATGGGTCAAATCAACAATTTTATATTTTGTGTCACTGAGCAGAATGGTATAGTTTTATCAAGTTTCTCAAAATAACTAGACCTCGGCCGGTTGCATCTGAACCGCTAAAATAATCCTCCTAACGCAGCAATAGATCATTTTGCTATATGTTTGCAATTTGTCCAAACATCAGGACAGCCTCATCATCCAACCTCCAAAAGCAATAGTAAGAGGCATTTCAAAGATGGTAAACCTTAATTTGATCATAAAGGAGTTGGTAAAAGCTGATATGTGAGAGCATAAAAAAGCCAAAAGTCTAATTTGATCTCATCAAAAGATTCACAGTACATGGTTTCCTATAGGTTGGCTTAACATCACAAACCTCCCAGACCAATAATTAAAGAGTTTTAGGCCATTTAAAAATGGTTGACCCATGTTTGACCTTGAAAGAGGGGAGAAGGTCAAATTTTACCTATCAAAGTTTCGCACGACATGATATCCTATAGGTTGGCTTTACATCCCAAACCTCTAGGACCAATAATAAGTCAGACAACACTGCCTAAGACTGGCATAATTGCTTATATGGGGAACTTGGATATCCCATAGATGACCTTGAATGAAGAGCCTCAAAGTCAAATGTTCACATACATGAAGAAGACACATATATGTGTGTAGCATATCAATTATAAAAATGTTCCACCTTCTATTGAGGAGAACAATAAACAGATGTGTAAAAAAGGCATTTTTCCACAAAGAAATGTCTATGGCGGCCATCTTGTTTTCAAAATGATCCAAAAATATTCCTAGAGAATCTTTTCTGATAAGGAACATGTCCAATAAATTTGAGAATGCTAGGTCAAAAATTGCGGCTTATGGAGCAGTAACATTGAAATCTTTCGACAGTCTACACACTGCGGGGGCAGGGTAATGAAGTGAAATCCATAGTATCCACCAGATGGGTCCTGTGGATACAATGAAAGCATGCCTCACAAACATATTTACACATTAAAAAGGCAGCTGAATTACTGAATTTAGCATGCCTGCATCTAGCCTGTAGGTGATCTCTATATGTGGATATGTAGTTTTGCCAAAATATAATAGAAATATAGGGGGAAAGGTGATCTGAAAAAGATAACACAGATGTTGTGGAAAAGGTGACCTGAAGCAATCGATAACCTTGAAAAAAGGACTTTAATATAAAAATATTGCAAGCTTATAAAGGTCATATTTATATTGTATATGTGAAAGCTGTCGGGACAGATCGGTTTTAGAATCTTTCCTATATATCTGACTCGGACAGGTTGCTTGTATTCTGCCAACCTTTAACTTTGAAAACTTGGTGGTCTGGTATGAATTTAGGCGGCCATGGACCAGCAGAATGGTGTGACTTCAATCACTTCTTGAGCAGCTTAGATTTGTAAAGCTTGAACTTCTGTTTGGACTTCTATTGAAGATCTGTAAATGTTTTAATTATTGTGCAAGATTATTTCAAGCATATGGCAATAAAATACCTGCACTAAAGGACTGTTATGCTTCTCTCCTAGCAGTACTCTCAAAACATTTATCGCCAGGTCACGCTGCAGCTGAAAACAAAAGCATTGATAAAGCACATACCCTTGTATAATCTGTGGTAACTTTTAGCATAGTAAAAGGGAAAAAGAACGCGTCGCTGAATACCCTTCGGTGCCGGTCGTCTCAGGGTCAAGGTCAAAGGTCACATGGAGGTCAGACCATGACGTTGCACAACTAGACCCCTAAGAAACATCCCTGCCAAGTTTGAACTTCCCGCAATGGTTGCGGAGATATAGCCCGGACAAGATTCCCGGACAGACGGACGAAATGCTGACAATACCCCTACAGCAGAGTTCGGCCCAGGAGTAAAAATTACCTTCGAATATATGATATTTACTAGATGATGGTCATGTTTTAATTACTAGTTTATATATAAGCTTTAGAAAAATCTCATTAAAATAAATGACAATCTATTGCAATATCCTTTCTAATTATACAGAGCCTAAAACTTTTCACCACCTTTCAAGAAGAGATGATAAAGTATCTGAACACCTTTAAATTGTTGCTTGCATCATCTGACCTTAAAGCAGATTTAAAGGCACCTTAAATTTGACTACTCCAGTTTGACCTTTAAAGAGGGAAAACTTCAAATAAAACACCAAATGACTATAAATTGATCAGCAGCTGAAATCGCTTGTTATAGGAGCAAACCTCTGGAAGAAATAACTTTTCACAAGTAAGTTACTCAAAATGTAAATGGAAAGTTCCTAATTATGCAAGAACCTACAGGTGTGCTACTTCACAATGTCATAGCTTACCATTAATGGGAGAAACGGAAAACCAGAAGAAACAAATGCCGGTCGGAACACTCAAAATACCTGATATTCGACAGAAATATTTTCAAACCAGTTTCCGGTTTATCATATAAATTATTTGTTTCAATGAGGATTTCTATTATATAAGCATGCATATATCCAAAATATTGTTTAAAAAGAGAAATAAAAGAAAACCTACGATTTGAAAACTTCAATGCGAGAACTAGCTATGGGGATATCCCCACTCATCATTTCCATATTAGGAAATTATTGCCTTCCTGGATTTTATGCATTGATCGCAATGCTCCAAACGTTTTGACACGTTTGATGCTTTCATATCTTTACCTCTGCCAAGGAGGTTATGTTTTCGCCTCCGTTTGTCTGTCTGTTTGTCTGTCAACAGTCTAGCGTAAACAGTTATAGACGGATTTTCACAAAATTTTCAGGATAGGTCCGAAATGGGCCAAGGACCAATCGAATAGATTTTGGCGCAAATCCAAGTCACTATGGATCTTTTACAGCACTTTAAAGATTTGACTTCAATAGAAGTCAATGGGGGGCATAATTTGCAAAGACTATATCTCAAAAAGTACTGCACATATTCACTTCAGATTTTCAGAGTAGTTACATATCATGAGTGCCTAACACTGCTGTTACTTTGGGGTCAATCTGGAATTATCTGGATCTTCTGGAGCACTTTGTGAAATAATTTATATGTATTTCACACTTTCCAGTTCAACAGAGCATGAGCATTAACTATCTTACAGCCAAAAATAAAGTACCTGAACAATACATTTCATGTAAACACTGTTAATGCAGAAGCTTTGAATTATAGGTCAATTACTCAAATAAAATCTTAAGAGATGCCGAGACCCCACCCACAGTCAAAGGTTACAGTGACAAACCATGCAGTACTCCCCAAATAACAATATACTGGACGAGATAAATATCCTTCTGTACTGGGACTGTGCCTCACTTGAACTGATTCTTTCCGACAGGTGCAAAGATATGGCATAAACAAGATTTTCAAAATCAAGGTAACAGGGTTAAGGTCAAAGGTAACGTCAAGGTCACACCATGACGTTGCATAACTAGACCCCTCTAAGGAAATTCTTTCACAATATGATTGCTGAGACCTGGCCCGGACAAGGTTGGCAGCAGCCCAGGACAAGATTTTAACATCCAAGGCCAGAGGGTCAAGTCATGGTCACAATATGACATTGCAAAACTAGATCCCCCGATGAATGTCTCTACCAAGTTTGAACCTCCTCCACCCTATAGTTGCTGATGACAGTGGTGAAAACAATACCCGCACAGCCATTAATGGATGAATGGTAAAATACTAAAAATAGCTATTTCTTTACTCTTACCCCAGGTCTACACAGAGGGTAGCAAAAGTTGAGACATAATAATTGTTTTTATCAGACATAAATTAATTCTAAAAATGAATGGTGTAGTGTCTGTTTTAAATAAGCAATATAGGTCCTGATAATTATATTTCAGAAAGTGTTCATTTCCTTTTATAAAAAAAGGTATTACAGACATAACATCACATACTGATACCACAAAGTTGGTTAGTTTGAAGAAGTTAACACACTAGAAAAGCTTAGATTTTCAAATTATCTTTGTAATAAAGACAAAAGTCATTACCTCAATTGAATCCGGGAGAGATGTACACAAATGTCTGGATTCTTTTCGTTTTGCCCCAAGCATAAACACTTTGGGAAGTAAGTCATCTAAGGCTGGACAAAATGCATCTTCTATCGAGACATTTGTAAGTCTCGTAAAGTCCATCAGAACCTATAAGTAATATAAATGGGCCACTAAAACTATTTAAACATTCTAAACCTATACTTCGGGCTAATTGAAGCATTAACAATTCTAAAAGAAAGGAAACTGGAAAACTGGAAAATGTCATTTTATTATTAAACAATCTAAAATTACATCCCCAAAGGCATTGAACTCCTGCACAAATTAGAGCTTGCATAATGAGACAAGTTTTCAGGCAAAAAGGAAACATCAGTGATTGAAGAGTCTTTAATCGATGCTGTTACCATTTGGTTTCATCTGTCAGTGTAATATCTTAATGATCAGTGTAAGGCCATCACCAGCTAATTCTGGTACTAATATGGATGTCAACAAGTGCCTTAGTCATCTGTTGAAAATCACTTTAGTAAGGATAAATCACTTAATTATTGCCAATAAAATTCATTGCTCCATAAAACAGTGTTTTAAACAACACTTTTAAACACCATGCACTACCAAAGTCAGTATCCCCCATCAACATATCACTTATTCATGATATACTTACTCAATACAATAAAGCACTAGAATATTTAGTATCTTGGTTCCTATGATAAAGTTCCTGAAGAATGTATTTTACAACATACTCTCAATGCACTACTTTTAAAGTCATAACATCAGATAAGAATAGTCGTAATATTGAATACATACTGTGAAAGTTTGACAGCTACTGACCATCACATTTGATGAACCCACAGGATAGTTAATTTAAAATGGATATGTAACATAGATACATTCTATTTCTATAGCCTTTGATACGTTATTTTCCGTTGCTTAATTATTGGTCTACCTTGTTTACAACAAACTCTTTGTAAACAGATGAACTCAATTCAAAATCTGGTACTTCTACTTACACATTGTTCAAAACTGTAGGTGGGCCATTCTTTCAAAATATCTGCTATGGGTGGATCATTTTGAATGTACCTCCATCGGGCAGGCCAAGTCTTGCCCATGACATCTTTTATCTATTCAAAATGTAGAAAAAAAGGTTTCTATTGTTTAGATTATAAAAAAATGTGCCGAACTCAAGGTTTTCAATTTTTGATGCTAGCCAGAAGTCTGTTGTCTCTTGATGGCCCACACACCACTTATATCTTATCAGCTCCCAAAATATTTACAAGCCTAAACACATTTTAGGCTTTTGATCCAAACTCTTTTTGAAGCATTAACAAAATTCCATGACAAGAAAAGTGGAGCTGCAAAAAAATGGAAATCTGCTGAAGATTTAGACGTAAAAGGCATTTACTACTTTTAGTAGTTATACATTATTTAGTTATACAATGTGTTCGAGTTCTGTAATTTTATTAGATCATCTGATCAGCCAAATCTAGATGAACGATTGCCACCCTTGATAAAATAACCTTTATGTTATGCATTTAAAAGTAAAGACGTTTATTACTTACATTATTTATCTAAAACAACTCACAACTTTTTGTAATTATATTGAAGGACCTAAAATATACTTCTGTTTCTTAAGTATTCAATCAACAAAATTACCATACCTGTCTGAAATTTGGCTCAGGCTTCATCAACTCGGTACCCAAGAAAAGTTTGCTTTCATACACATCATCAGCAGCCATCACGTTTCTTGGAACCATCACAGTACCTGTTCTCTGCTTTTTGATGGATGTATGTGGAGATGGTGCTGAAGGGTTTTCTTTGGAACGTTTCCCACTATTGGTTGCAATTTCTGGTACTGTATGCTTGAGAGATTTTCGTAAGTTACCAATTCTAAATTTCACGCAAGTACACCAGGTGCTATAGCCACCTGGGCCTAGATCTTTTAGATATGGATATTGATTGATGAGACTTCTGCACATATTGTCAATATCCTTTCCAGATGGATAGAAAGTAAATTTTATGATTTCCTCTGCCATTGAAGCAACAATCTTGCGGCGCAGCATTTCAGGGACAACAGTCAATTCACCATTTGAAAAATCTAGAGCAAGTTTCTCTAAACTGGTTTTGATGACTGCAGTTTCAAAGTTGGGCAACGGGAATGTACTTGGCCAAGGATTTAAAGCTGTCTCTGCTTTCTTAGAAACACTTTCAGTTTTCTCCGCTGGATGGCGGACTACCTTAATTGTCCCCAGATGAGTAACATTTTCGATATCATCCAAGTTGAAGAAGTCTTTGAAATCTTCATCCAGATACTGTAGCACAAAGTCAGTTTTAAGATTTGCCTTTTGCTTCACCAGTTCTTTGAGATCTTCAATTGTGGACAAACTCTGTAATTTAAGTTTCTGTACATTCTGTTCACTAATAACCAATTTCACAAGTATGTGATTAGCTGCCATGATAGCATTTCAATTGAACTCACAATTTTGACAAAGAAATTGACTCTCAATAATATCAATGAGGTCTTGCACATCCAAGTACCTAGGCAGGCACTTCAAATGAAAAAAATTTTTGCACCCTGAGCAATGAAGCCAAACAATATTTTTTACCAATATGATGGCTATTTCATCTATGCTAAATAACTGTTGTAGTTCTTGTGAATTGGGATTGGGAAGGTTGCAAATTAAACACTTTTTCTCTGTATCTTGAGTGCCTCCTTCCGCTGTTTGTGAAAAAACTTCTGTCTCAGCTTGAGAACTTTGATATGTAGTATCTGGTTCATCCATTGACTAAACCTCTGCAATAGATTGAGTATGTATCTGGAAAAAACAGAATTAGTTTATTAGTATATAATGTTTCAAAGGGACTACATTATCGTCATTGTAATAATAGTCGACAAGAGGTTGAGGATCATGGCACTTGTGCAATGAAATAATCTCTCGGGAGTCAGTTGCAGTCACTGTGAACATTCTCAGATGATCAACATACCCAGTTTCCATTACCTCTAGATAAAGGTGAACAATACCATTGTACATGAGAATTTTATTGATTCTACCAAATTTTGGCATCAGATCAACTGAGTGAACAACTAAAAATCCAGGTTTATACATAATTCCACCAATGTCTACTTTGGAAAGAGAAAAAAGTTGTCCACAGTCAAAGTTACTGAAACACTGTCTATCTCTTTCACAAAACTCTGCAAGATCAATCAACGTAAGCTCATTGCTGCAAATATCAGTTCTTAGGTAGTTTGGATTACACAAATAATTTGCTTGCTCAAGTTGGTGATGTTCTGCAAGCATCTTGCAAACATTTTTAAAGTTTTTCTTACTTCTTGTAACATTCTTGAAATAACTGTGCTTTGCCTCATATCGAATGGTTGAGCATTGTACAAGGGGGCCATAGCATCTCATTAGATGTGGATAATGCTCAATAAAGTGGTGCTTAGGCTTGAGTTTATTAAGCGGAAAACATTTCCTAAACATTGTATTATGAGAATTTATCCTGGCCTCAAGAATGCAAATTTCATTTTCACCCAGAGCTGGAGCATGGCACAATTCAACAATGTCCTTTAAGTCTAATAACAAATGCCATGTGGATGATTCTTCTGGCACAATACTGCCGATAAGAAGAAAAATAAATTTTAACAAACACCTGTTCTCTGTGGCATTTCCACCTACTGTCAGAGTTTTCCTGAATGTAGAATTTATTTCATGTGGTTTATTTGTTATATCCTGACCTTTGAAGGGGAAATCTCTTATCCTATGATTAAAAAAATCCAAGCTGAAGTGTCCACAACTAATGAAATAACCAATGCATAAAGCTAATTCATAAGGGACGATCCCCTCTAAGAGGTCGTGAGAGACATCTGGAGGTAATCCGCTGGTAATATGGAAGTTTGTAAGATAACTATGTATAACACATTCACTCTTCAAGCCACAAATTCTAGAGTTTTCTTGATTATCTTTTAACAATTTAACTTGCTCTTCATAAACATGTTTGTCTCTGAATTTAGCAGTCCTGATACTAGGGTTTTCTGATTGTAAAAAGTCATGTAAAGTTAAGCAACAAAACCTGCAAAAGTACTGGACAGTTGAAAAATTTTCAAAGAACCCTCCAATTGTGTGAGCACCTAGGTTATCAGCAGATATGTAGGCCAGTGTACCTGTGATATCTGCTTGCAGTGAGTCAACATACAAACCACTAGTTTCAAGACTGTGAATGTCTCTAAGCAAATGCCCTAAAACAGCATCCTTGCCGAAGTACTTGTAATCACTACTCTTACACAAAATACATGTATTAATCAACTGCAGTGAACTACGAAAACGATAGGGTATATTGATCAGTGACCAATAAAAGGAACATATTTTGTGAACCTTTTTACTTGTTCCTAATGGGTTAGCTACTTCAAAATCATCCTGATAAAGTCCAATTAATAAAACTGTCCCATTGCTCTGACATAAAGTGTTACTCTTAAAAAACAATCCATCTTGAAAACCACTATACTTTGCACTTGCTTCATCTCTTTCATTAACAGCAGGAATGACTTCATGTAATACGTCACGCTTCAAAAGTATATTTCTTAACACTGATAAAATTGGAATGTATGCAAATGTTCTCAATTTACCTTCCCTATAGCCAAGTTCAATCTCCACAGGTTCAACATAAGAGAGATTTTGCTTCACATATTTCTGTCGAAGTTTCCTTGTAGCAAGTTCACCACCAGTTTTACAAGTTAATGAGAAGAATGGATATCTCTGAATAACAGATTCACTGATTTCATTTGCCAAACTAGGATTCACATCACTTTTACATAATATAGATCTGATTTCAGAAAATATAACAGGTTTTGAGAGTTCATGAATGTCATTCAAACCAGATAAAATTGTTTGAATTGTTGATGATGGAACACGCAATTTTGTTTCCAATTGTATCAAGAATGCTGCTATTTTAATTTTCAATTTATTATGATAATCTGCAACATCACTAGTTTCCGATGGAACAAGATCTTCAAATGCATTGCTTTGTTGGTCAGAGGTACAACAATTGAAGTTAGCCTCCTGACTCTCAGTATAATTGCAAGTAGCACAGCTGGTGTCTGAAAATTCTGGTGTATCTTGATGAGGAACTGAAGAAACACTGCTGTCACAAATTACTAAATCTTCTTTAAAATGTGACACATTTGAACTGTTACATGCAGAGATATGCTTTCTTGCCTTGTGAGGTTTGAATGAATTTATGTTGTTACTATTAAAGGAGCATTCCTTTTATGGACACTGAACTGTCTCCTTTTCTTTCAAATGCCTATATAGATGGTGGAAATACTTTTCAAGCACAACACTATTGTGACAGCAAACACATTTCAGTAAAATGTTACTTGCCACACTTTTAGATGAATGATTTCTGAACACATGTGCTTTCAAAGCACCAGCAGAATTGAAATTTAATTTACAATGATCAAAATAACATGGGATGGTAGATTGTTTGGTGTGAAGATGCTGCAGGCGGTAGTGTTGTAAAATATGACGACAGCTTTCACCACACAGTTTACACACAATATTGTCTCTTGGCATCTGGACTGAATACAAAGATAATACTCACAAGGTAAGACAGGTATACATTTTATGTTCTTAACATACTATATATGTCCTAATGAAACCCTAATATATAGATTGCTTTTTTTTAAAAATAGACATTTATTCACTTCCGTACCTATTACTTAGCTATGCTATTAGCTACAGGCTGAAACTTCATCATGTGATAGGTGTCCCAAAAGTAGATGAATGATTTATTTGTGAAAAATTCACTATCATTTACTCATTCTAGTAGGTATTACTCAGCTATGCAATAACTACAGCTGTGAAACTTCACCATATGAAAGGTCACCTAAAAGTAAGTGAATGACTTATTTGATAAAATAGGCTATCTTCAATATTTTTAGAGACTACAAATTGTGTATCCCTAGATGGGACATGGTGAAGAACAGAAAAGTAAAAACACAATGACTATCCGTATGATTAGTTACAGGTTGTGCGAAAATCCTAAACCTATACAAGCAACAAAATTCACACTGAAAGTTCATTGACCCCATTAGACCTTGAAGGTGGGGTCAGAGGTCAAGACTGACCACTCAAAAAAGATTCGTGGCCCATGATTTCCTATAAGTTGGGTGAACATCCCAAACATCTAGAACCAATAACAAGCGAGAAAAATTACCTTAAAAGGTCATTGACCACATTTGACCTTGTAGGGGGGTTGGATGTCAAAACTGACCACTCCAAAAGACTCATGACCCATGACTTCCTATAAGTTGGGTGAACATCCCAAACAGCTAGAACCAATAATAAGCGAGAAAAATGACCTTAAAAGGTCATTGACCCCATTTGACCTTGAGGGGGGGGGGGTTGGATGTCAAAGCTGACCACTCCAAAAGACTCATGACCCATGATTTCCTATAAATTGGGTGAACATCCCAAACAGCTAGAACCAATAATAAGCGAGAAAAATGACCTTAAAAGGTCATTGACCCTCCTTTGACCTTCAGGGGGCATCCAAGGACAAATTTAAACTCACCAGAAGATTCACAAGACATGATTTCCTATAGGCTGGTTTAACATTCCAAACCTCTAGAACTGATAATAAGTAAGTTTAGGCCCTTTAAAGGTGATAGACCCTCCTTTGACCTTGAAGGAGGCGTCCAAGGTCAAATTCAAATGCACCAAAACATTTGCAAGACATGATTACCTATTGGCTGGTTCAACATTCTGAACCTCTAGAATTGATAATAAGTAAGTTTTAGGCCCTTTTAGGAAGTTTGGAGAAGAGCACATTATTGATCCACTCCACTCCAGCCAAAATGGCTGCTTTCAAAAACATCTAAATTTCAATCGAAAACTGTATATTTTATTGAATATTGTGTGGAGATTAATCCTTAAGTGAAACATCAGCCGGAAGCAGCACTACTTTTCTGCATACACCACATATACTTCAAAGGCAGTTGTGTGTCTTCTCTTGCCTTAACCAGAAACTTCCAAGGACAGCCAGTCAAGTGTGCAGTGGTCCAATTGAAATCAGACCTTCTGTATGTAAAGTATTTATTAAAGCATTGAATAAATTGTCTGCACCTTAAGGTGCCCCCCTACGCTGGTGACACAATAATGAGTGAGTTTTAGGCCCTTTAAAGGTGACAGACCCTCCTTTGACCTTAAAAGAGGCATCAAAATTCAGAATTAAACTCAACAAACTATTCATAGGACATTATTTCCTATTAAACAACCTCTACCCACTCATACAATACACGTCCTTTGAAAATATGAACTAAATCGGACCAGTAGTTTTTGAGAAATGTTGCAAAATAGTTTTGACTTTCGTCCCTCAGAATCTCTTTACATGAAAAGATTAAGTCCTATACAATTAACAAACTCTACCCACTCATACAATACACATCCTGTGAAAATATGACCTAAATCCGACCACTAGTTTTTGAGAAATGTTGCAAAATAGTTTTGACTTTCGTCCCTCAGAATCTCTTTAGATGAAGAGATTAAGTCCAGTAAAATCAACAAACTCTAAATTAACCGATGTTCTGCCGGCCACACTCGGGAGTAGATGGCGAATTTTTACTCAAGATGGCGGTGAGCAATAATAGGGGATTTGTGGAAACTTAGAAAAAAAATATTTATAATGGTATATCTAAAAATCGTATTTCAGTGAGCCCACAAATTATAACTATTTATTTAATAATTTTGGACATAAAAACAATATTCTCATTATAAATTTGGACATAAAAAATTGTTTGGGACATTATCTGATTGGTTGATGCTGTACATAAAATATAATTTGGAAAATTTAATAGTAAATTAAATTTTTATAAGTTAATACCTTACCTAGTGGACAGGGGGACTCCCACCCTACCTTCCCCGCTATTCTAAGCTAAAAAGGGGACCTTCTAAGGTAGACAACAAAAAGAGGAAGTGCGCGTGCGCACGCATGCGCAGTACACAGGGAGGCTACACAGCCACCTGGTGAATGAACAGGACACTACCGGTCCCGGCCAGAGCCCAGCTCAGGACATTTTTTTCTAACGTTTGGCGAGACCGGCAGAGCGCCGGACAAATGCATCTGTCCACTAGGTAAGATGTATTAACGCAATAAAATATAGCGTTGGCTTGTCGACGTTGGGCCGACGGTCAAAAAGCCGTCGGCCCAACGTCGGACCGACAGATGTGCTGACGTTGGGCCAACGTCGGCCCGGTGCTATCTTGGTCATAGCCCCACGTTTTCAGCACTCTGTACAAGTACCAGCATTTGATATTTTGTTGTAAATATTTCGTGAAGGCAGTATTAGGTGCGGTGACAGTAAAATATTGCTGGATTATATATTTGTAAAATATTGTTAGAAACCCCATCGTAGCCTCACATTTTCAGCACTCTGTGGGTGTATAAGTACCAGTACTTGATATTTTATTTGCTTTAAATTATTGCGAGGTGCGGTGACAGTAAAATATTGCTGGATTATATATTTGTAAAATACTGTTAGAAACCCAATGGTAGCCTCACGTTTTCATCACTCTGTGGGTGTACAAGTACCAGTACTTGATATTTTATTTGCTTTAAATTATTGCGAGGTGCGGTGACAGTAAAATATTGCTGGATTATATATTTGTAAAATACTGTTAGAAACCCAATGGTAGCCTCACGTTTCCAGCACTCTGTGGGTGTACAAGTACCAGTACTTGATATTTTATTTGCTTTAAATTATTGCGAGGTGCGGTGACAGTAAAATATTGCTGGATTATATATTTGTAAAATACTGTTAGAAACCCAATGGTAGCCTCACGTTTTCAGCACTCTGTGGGTGTACAAGTACCAGTACTTGATATTTTATTTGCTTTAAATTATTGCGAGGTGCGGTGACAGTAAAATATTGCTGGATTATATATTTGTAAAATACTGTTAGAAACCCAATGGTAGCCTCACGTTTCCAGCACTCTGTGGGTGTACAAGTACCAGTACTTGATATTTTATTTGCTTTAAATTATTGCGAGGTGCGGTGACAGTAAAATATTGCTGGATTATATATTTGTAAAATACTGTTAGAAACCCAATGGTAGCCTCACGTTTTCAGCACTCTGTGGGTGTACACAAAGTCGCGAGGGACCGTCGTGCACGACGCACGACGGTCCCTCGCGACTGTGGCGGTGACAGTAAAATATTGCTGGATTATATATTTGTAAAATGTTGTTAGAAACACCATTGTAGCCTCACGTTTTCATCACTGTGTGGGTGTACAACTACCAGCATTTGATATTTTATTTGTTTTAAATATTGCGAGAAGACAGAAATATTGCTGGATTATATATTTGTAAAATATTGTTAGAAACCCCATTGTAGCCTCACGTTTTCATCACTGTGTGGGTGTACAACTACCAGCATTTGATATTTTATTTGTTTTATATATTGCGAGAAACTGAGTGAGGTACGGTGACAGTAAAATATTGCTGGATTATATATTTGTAAAATGTTGTTAGAAACACCATTGTAGCCTCACGTTTTCATCACTGTGTGGGTGTACAACTACCAGCATTTGATATTTTATTTGTTTTAAATATTGCGAGAAGACAGAAATATTGCTGGATTATATATTTGTAAAATATTGTTAGAAACCCCATTGTAGCCTCACGTTTTGATCACTGTGTGGGTGTACAACTACCAGCATTTGATATTTTATTTGTTTTAAATATTGCGAGAAGACAGAAATATTGCTGGATTATATATTTGTAAAATACTGTTAGAAACCCAATGGTAGCCTCACGTTTTCAGCACTCTGTGGGTGTACACAAAGTCGCGAGGGACCGTCGTGCACGACGCACGACGGTCCCTCGCGACTGTGGCGGTGACAGTAAAATATTGCTGAATTATATATTTGTAAAATATCAAATGCTGGTACTTGTACACCCACAGAGTGTAGTCCTACAGATGCAACAATTACTAATAACAAATTTTACACAATAGATAAAGACTGATGGCTTGCATATCCCCAGATGCAATCCGATATACTTACACTACATCCAAATCTTCAACACAAGTCTCCTCTGCATGCTGATGTCATAGTAGAAACGGCGGGAAACGCTAAACCTGAAACAGATGGCGGCCCAACGTCGGCAAAATCTTTTGAGTCTATTCAACCTTAAATATTTAGGTTGATATGACAAAGTTGTATTTACTCAAAATTTTTATGTTCTAGTAATCATGATGTGAGGTAATGTCAAAATTACTTAAAACTTTTGTGTTCAGTCAAACACCCGGTTTTACAGTGCAGGTTCTAATGAACCTGAGGGTAAATTTTTTAAACCCCTACTTCCACTTCTAAGTGGTACAAATTGGGACAAACTTGTTTTGAGCACAAATTACAAGAATTGAACACAGATTTTGAAAAAATGTATCTCCCCTAAACCCTCTGGGGACCCTTTGGGCAAAGTCCCCCTACCAGAAGACAAAGAGTTTGAGCATTGGGCAGGGCAAAATCTCTGTTCCCTTAATTTTTCGGCTGCCTTCACCAAGGTTGCATCTGAAGTGCAACCTGGTCATGGAAAAATGCCAGGACAGTATCAAGGCTACTGTCAAAAGGATTGAAAGCCAAATTCTAGAGGGTGCCAATCCTCCAAAAGCAGCCAGAAATGGTTATGAAAAGACATGCGACTACCTAAATATCCTGAATGAGAGGTTTCTCATTCAGCAGAGAGCCTTAGCCTGGCAAAGTAAGGTCCTAACTCACATTCTCCAGAGGGAGTTGTATACATCATGGGTAATTTAATTCTTATTAGATGTGAGGCTGTTAAACATTATTACCAATGGTTACATTCTACCATTCACAACAAAACCAAAATTAACCAGAGTTCCCCTGATTCACTTAGGATACAAGGCCTATAAAAAGATTTTGCTCCGGCCTCTTGTATCCAGTCTCTCCTGTCAAAGAGCACTATAGAAAAGGTGGAAAATATAAAATCTCTCGGGTTTTACAGTCGTCTGTTTCTAGTCCCCAAGCCTGACCTGTGATCGACCTAAGCAGGCTCAACACCTTCCTACAAGTAGAAAGGTTCAAAATGGAAACACAATTGCCAGAGTCCATCAGGCCCTCTCTGATTCCAGTCGAATGGGTTTTGTCTATAGACCTGTCAGATGCCTCCGACAGACTCAAGGAAGTACTTACAGTTTTGCCACAATTCTCAGGTGTTCGAGTTCGCCTCACTTTCGGCCTAGTCAGGGTCCCGCAAGTCTGTACAATGATTATAAAGGAAGTGAAGCTGATGGCCCTCACAAGGGGAGTCAGGCTTTACCAATACCAGGACAACTGGCTTATCAGGGGCCTGTCCCAGGAGTCGGTATAAGTGAACACTCAGACTGTGGTACACATGACACAGTCCTTAGGGTGGATCTTCAATCAAGAGACGTCAGAACTCAAACCAACGCAGGTGTTTTTGTTCGTGGGCTACGAATACCACCTATATTCAGCCCTTGTAAATCCCACTCAAGATATGGCTCGAACTTCAGGATTTGATCCTATGCTTAAAGTCAAAACATGTTTTGACTGCAAGATGTTTGATGTCGCCAATTGGGTTGCTCACCTCAACGAAGAAGAAGGTCTTCGAGGGACCACTTCACATGAGGCCCTATCAGTTTCACCTCAAGGAGCATTGGATATATCCTGAGTCGTTGGACAGCCTCCTTCCTTGATCAGAGACCATTGCAGCTCAACTAGAGTGGTGGTAAAACAGTGTAAAATGCGATGAAGGGTGTAGACCTTCACCCCAAATATGACAGTATCCAAATCTATACAGATGCCTAAAACGAGGGTTGGGACGCTCACTTAGAGCAAGTCACTACAAAAGGTCTATAATCCAACAGGTAAAAAAGGTTAAGCATAAATGTTCTTGAGTTGAACGCGGTATCTCTGGCCCTGAAAAGGTTCAAGGACCAGTGTCAAAATCAAACAGTGTTTGTTGCTACGGACAACTCAACAGTAGCAGTCTATCTACACAAACAAACAGGAAGGAACCCACTCTGCAGAGATGCGTGCTCTCCTGTGGAAAATCATGGCCTGGTACCATCATTACCAGATCAATTTAAGATCCAGGAACATTCCAGACTGCCTGAATGCGATGACCAACCTATTGTCCGGGTCAAACCAAGTCCAGTCAACAGAATGGTCACTAAATCTGCTGGTGTTCACACAGATCTGTCAAAACTGGTTCACTCCTTATGTAGATCTATTTGCCACTCATCTGAACCACCAAGTTCCTTTGTGTGTATCTCCAGTCCCAACCAACATGCTTGGGACGTACATGCTATAAACAGAAACTGGACAGGTCTAACTGCTTATGCTTGCTCTCCCACGGCTCTCCTTCAGAGGGTGATCAGACAAAGGAGTTGAATCATAAATCTAATAGCCTTAGGCTGGCCAGGGATGCCCTGGGACTGCAGCCCTCAACAGAGATCCCACTCCAGTTACCAGTGTCAACAACACTTCTCAAACAGTCCCATAACCAAGTGTTTCACAACAATCCACAACATTTCAACCTCCACGCCTGGTGGAGAGGACAGTTCCAAGAACAAGGTTTCTCTGTGGAACTGGCAGACAGAATTGCCTCACTTCAAAGGTTATCAACAAGGACCATCTACAAGTCAAAGTGGGCCCTATTTGAAAAATGGAGCAGCGAAAATTTGATGGATTTTTCCATTCCCTCTGTGAAACAAGTCTCGGACTTTTCATGTACCTGTATCAAGATCTTAACAGGCGCCCGTCGACCATTAATGGTTACAGGACGGCCATTGTTGACACATTGGGCCCAGTGGGTCTCCACATTTCTCACAGCTCTGACCTTAACAGGTTACCTTCTAGTTTTCTCAGAGATTGTCCCAAAAGTTACAAGCACCCTTTGAGCCTATGAAAGGCATAGTCCTCAAACATCTTACATTCAAAACTTCATGTTGAACTGAAGAGAGTCCCTCCCACCTCCCCACTATATTACAGCTGAGGGGGTACGAACAAAATTTACAACTCGAAGAAGGGAGATTTTGTGGTTATTTTCACTACAGGGTTCACCTTCAGTGTTGAGGGCATCAGCCAGCACTAAATGTCTTTTTTTTCTTGGATGTTGGCCAATGCCTGCGGTCTCCTGAGATAGCATTCAATTCCACATGGTAAGCTTGTAGCTTATAAAAGCTACATTTAAGTAATTAAAATTTTCAGGTTTGTTGAATTCCATTATAAAAACACCTAAAAAGCATTGATTTCCTTTGAATAAACTGTGAACTTTTTATTTCATTTATTTGTAATTTCAATGAAACATAGGACCACCAAAATCTCTATCCTGTTTAAAGTTTTACCTTTATTAACATATTTTTATTTTGGTCTGTCAAGAGATACATTTATCCCTGGGAAATCACAGAAATACATATAAAAACAATCACTGTAAAAGAGTATAGAATTTGATAAAGTGTTTTACAAGTATCATGTATGCCATGTTTGCAATGCTACCAAACACCTATAGCACTATCAATTAAGTGACTATGTGTACTATCAACCCACTGCACAACACCACATACATAATAAAAGAACAATATAAGTCACAGTGCATACCTCACACTGTCATTAAAATATACTTTCGTTTTATTGGCTGTATATTTTCTCTTTGAGGAATTGAGAACCTACGTGGTCTTCGTTGTTTCCTGTGGTAAAGAAGTAATAACCCCACTTCTGGTACCAATGAAGTGTTTTGCTACTCATTTGTGTGGTTTATCACAGGACGGTGTACACCCTTTCAAGTCAGGGCAGGTTCTGTTTAGATTCTGTAATTTAAAAAGCTGCTGTGTCTCCAACTCACATTATCTATGCGGTCACAGGACGAGATCTCACGGACAAAAATGATTTCTGATGAGTGGTACGGTAATTACCACCACACATCCAATTTTCTAACATTTAGTGAAACTCCTGGTTAATTGCAGAAATCAAATCTATTCCATTTGCATGTCTAAACCTACTGATATATTTATATTTTCACATCAAACCTGCCAGATGGAAAAAATCTGCAATTCCACCATCAAGTCAAATTCCCTGTCTAGCTTATCATCCTATGAGGTAGTAGTTAACCAACTGTAGTGTCAATATCATCTTTCAGGCACAAATTGAAAACATACCTCTTCAGTAGTGCTTACCCTCTCTCTACAATGCCCTATAGTCTCAATGGTGCCACTGTTGTTGGATGTATGTCTCTGTATTCTGCACTTTTCCTTCTCATTGTGGCGTACAGTCTATCATATGATGAAGATAAAGCAGGTGAAGATAAATCAGTATAAAAGTTATTTTACTCTCATTGCATTATATTTCTGCCATATTCTATAGTTGCTGCTATTGTTGACAGAGACTCTGTGCAGACAGCTTAAGATGGGTGACCAGGTGCATGTTGCCTGAGGTATTGGGGCCTTGGAGGTGTATGTAAAACACACTTGCCTTCAACCTCTGAGCTAGGCAGTTCCACCAGCAAGGTCATATTAGAAGAGGCCCTCTAGCATTGCCACTTAAATGTATAGCCATGATAAGTATTACAGTTATGTTTTTATAACAAGGGCTCGAGTTTTATCCATGATGCTTATGAAATTTGTGCCTTATAAATTGTAAGTGTATGATCATTTTCTCATAAGACAAACTGCAGAGTGGCATTAATTTTTCTCAAAAAAACTTTAATTGGAACTTAATTACACGATCCATCTACCTTTAGATAAAACATATACATTTATTTTACTTTGGTTTCTGTCTCTTGGGAATCAAGCTTATGATTGCGTTTAAGTCACTGCAGTTTAGTTATGTATAAAGAGGCAGATTTCGGTCATTATCTCCCAAATTTTACCATAAGTTTTCATTCTAGATTGCCTATATGTAAAGTTTATAAATTTTAGCTGATAGATAAATTAATAGATAAACCCATCAAATTATTGAAACACTTATCAAAATGTACCTAAAAGGCATCAATATCAGTCAGGGCAAGTGACTCCTAACTAGAGACATTAATTTATTAATCTTAATTCACAAACGGTGGGGGGGGGGGGGGGGGGGGGGAGGCTGAAAAATGGTGGTCCGACACCTTCAGTAAATCCCATTTGAGGTTTACTGTACGCGCGTAAACTTTTCGAACTTTTTTGTAAAAAAATTTCAATATTTTTCATTTCATAAATATTTTTGCAATTATATACATGGGCATAACCAGTTATTCTCAGACTATGTTGTAAATCTCTCTTATTACACACGGTTCACTTGGGTTTTTTAAGACTGCATACATAGCATAGTAGTTCTGAAATTCTCGTCCAAAGGCAAACGTCACTTCCGCGGAAATCCCCAGCCGATTTGCGGCAGCTAGGTGAAAACAAACCGTATTTTGACAGAAATGCAGTTTAATATGTGTTATGCAAGGAAATATATGTTTCCTTGCATAACACATATTAAATTGAATTTCTATTAAAAACATACAGATGGATCTACGAAATAGTGTTTTACCATCAGGAACAAATATTTTAAAATAGTGTTTTAAGCTTTCTAAGGTGGGCGAAAATAGGGGGTTTTAACAGCATTAAAAACAATGAACAGGTGCCAGTTATTCGTTTAATATCTTAAAAACTCTGTAAGCTACAGATATATTATGTACATCATTAGAAAGGTATTTTACAGAGCTTCTGATTATTTTTGTTTTAAAGATTTTGTGGTTATGGTTTTATTTTTGGATTTGTAAGTACGTACATGCACTGATCGACTGGTGTTATAGTATTTAATCATGAATATGCACGAGTCTTGGTCTGATGCCATGGTTGTGAGGAACTTTCATAGAGTGAACTAATGAATATTCATTAAGGTCAGGCTTATTTGTGGCTTGAGTAATTTAACTTGGGTGTATAAAGGTTGCTAATTGTGTAGAGTAGAGAAGGGTTATTTATTCTATTCAGACATGTGGTGAAAATTTACCTACCCACCCTGTAATCCATATTTTTTTAAAAAAAATATTTTATTGTTATATTTCCAGTCAAGGTTTTGTAATGATGAACACATCCTGCAAATTTGAGAAGTCTACTTAATACTTATAAATACCCTGGCCTCTAGAGGGGTAACAAGAAAATCTCTACTGACTGTGGCGGCGGCTAAGTGACTAGGATAAGCCAGTTACCTGGAAGGGGGGGGGGGGTGGTGGAGCCTAGGTCGGGAACAGGGAAGGTCGGGAAAATATCGAACATGTCTTCCTGACAGGCCTTGAAACTACAACTGACCCTACCCGACTATGTAAACATTGCTCCTGACCCTCGAAAATTCCTTGGTTACCGACAGGTTGGTAACTAAGCATTTTTGGAGGGTCGAGACCAATGTTTATATGGTCAGTTGTAAGTTCCTGGCCTGTTGGAGAGTCGGTGAAATGTGAAACGTTTGATATTTCCCCGACCCTCTCCGACTCTTGTTCCCGACCTAGGCTCCGCATTGGCATTTATCGATCAATTTTGATCAAATAAAGACTACAAAAAAGTGCATTTCCAAAGCCTTCCAAATAGAAAAGGTTAGCAGATATAAGTTCAACGACTGATTTTTGTGTAATTTTTTTATGTCCGATTTCAACATATATAAATTGCTTTAACATAAGATGGAAACATACATCCACTGCTGTAAATTGATTATGCCTTTGCAGGTATGCATGAAAAGAAATTTTTTTAATATTTTTTGAGATGCAGAACTATTTTTACCCCACAGCCCTTAAGGGCTGTCGGGGTATTGTTTTCACCCATGGTGTCCGGATGGGCGGGCGGGCGGGCGTCCGGGCGGTGGGAAATAGTTTGTCCGGGCTGTATCTCAGAAACCGTGAGGTGTAGGAAGTTGATACTTGGTAGGGACATTGGTTAGGATGTGTAGGTGTGCAACGTCATGGTCTGACCAGGATTTGACCTTTGACCTTGCCGTAGTGACCTTGAGTTCAAAAATCTTGTCCGGGCTATATCTCGGAAACCGTAAGGTGTAGGAAGTTGATACTTGGTAGGGACATTGGTTAGGGGATGTAGTTGTGCAACGTCATGATCTGACCTTGATTTGACCTTTGACCTTGCCGTAGTGACCTTGAGTTCAAAAACCGGTCTTCTTAGTTTGGTTTGTTTATGAATTCACTGGAGTTCCTAGTATCTTACCCGCCTACCAAGTGGTAGTTATTCAGCATTTGTCCATTGGATAGGATGTATCAACGCAATAAAATTGCAAATTTAATAAGTAAATTAAATTTTTATAAGTTGATACCCTATCCAATTTGTATATGCAAGGCCCACCCATCCAGCAGCCCCGTTATCAGCCTATTAGGGGTCTTCATAGGACTAGACAACAAAAAAGATGCTATGATGTCACAGGAAGTACAAGGTGACACCTAGTGAATGCACACTCCGTGATCTGTCCTGCCGGTAGTATATAGATGTCTTTTTTGGTGTTTGGTGGGATTGGTCGCACACCCAACTAACATCCCTACCATATAATCTAGCGGCAGCGATCAATCGGTCACACCCCCAACCAACATCCCTACCACACAATCCAGCAGCAGCGATCAATCAAACCAACCTGAAAACAAATAAGCACTCCCAACAGTCTGCTCAATAACTCCTGGAAACCCTCATAATAGTCCAGGCAACAAGCTAAATACACACAAAATGGAATATGACTAGCTGGGGTCAAAAAGGGGTATTTTAAACTCATGTTAGGTCCTCAGTAAGATATGTACCAATACAAAAAAAGCAAATTTTCTTTAAAAATATTTACAATTTTTATGTTATAGTATTGCTGCTATTGCAGCAACAAAATAACAGACTGAGTGCTCTGTCACTGAGCTATGATGTCTCATTCCACATCACTGGGAATCAAACCCAGGTCTCCCAGTCTGAGGGGCACTTAATATTTTGATACAAGAATGAAAACAAAAAAAAAATTCTGATATGACTTTAAAAAATATTTTACCTTTGAGCAATATGTCTCAATAATGGATAATTTTTTTACTGATTGTACTGGTACTTAAAGCATCCGATTTTTATAATTTAAATACTCATTGACAGTATACTGCTTCCCTGCATAAGTTGGCCGCGGGTCGTAAGTTGGCCGCCATCATCATATTTTGAAATTTCTATAAATCTAAAGGCCTGTATCATTCTTGAATGGTCTATTATAATAAGATTTATTATAACTACCACTTTTAAAACCTGTGCAGCCACACATTTGTCTGTTTGATACATTTACATGAGTAGCGGCCAATTTACGACCCACAGCCAACTTATGCAGGGAAGCAGTAACAAAATTATATATTAAATATTATTATTAAATAAATATTTAAATATTAAGGTAGCCATAGCAAGGGTATTTTGGTATTCTTCAACATCAGTGATAAGTTAGACTTTTAAAAATGGCATATAGAGCAACATACATTAATATTTACAATTTAAGGTAACCATAAGTAAGTTTAGGTTTATTTCCCATATAATCAGTGTATAATCATACATAGTTGTGAAACCATAAAACCATAAAATTGAAGTATCCCCCCAAAATTCTCATCCCTATAGTTTAAAACAAAGCACAATGAAGTAAAAACAATTCCAAAGTAGTTATTCAGGGGTGACCATAATCCGGCGATGGCGATCAGTTGTTCCAACGTAAAACATGTAAGCACTCCTGACAGGCAGTTTTTGTATATGCAATGGGCGAAAATAGGTGATATAACGTAAATACAACCTTAATATCAAGAGTTACATCATAAAACCATATAGTTACCTCAAATATATGCAGAACAAACTTTTAAGGATGAATTTGCTAAGACATATAATATAAACGTTTAAATATCAGGAAAATTAAAAACGTGGATAACAGTCTTCCTGACAGGTTTGTTTTCACCGAGTTGATTTTTACGACATCGCGACCGGAAGTGAGGCTGTGTGCGAGAATTCTTCACTGCTGAGTACGTAGATACGAGGGCTTTTTCAGAACGAGTGCAGTACGTATCCTTGCGTTGATGGTTTTCGACGGTCTTGCCAATGACACCCACATTTTATTATGGGAATAACCAAATATCCCTATTGTAACATCAAAAATTATTTTAAGATGCATAATTGTATCCCCGACGCGAAGCGGGGATACTATGGATTCATCATCGTCGTCGTCCGCGTCCGCGCCCTCGTCCGCGTCCGCGTCCGCAGAGATTTCTTGTTAGCGACCTACAGTCCACATTTCTTTCCGGATTTCTTTCATATTTGGCAGGTGACTTGATATGGTAGAGGACTCGCCACCCTATCTTTTTGGTAGGCTTTATGTCTAAATTAGGCCTGTGGTAGACAAAAATGTCTAAAATGTGGAATATTGCTTGTTAGCGACCTACAGTCCACATTTCTTTCCAGATTTCTTTCATATTTGGCAGGTGGCTTGGTATGCTAGAGGACTCGCCACCCTATCTTTTTGGTAGGCTTTATGTCTAAATTAGGCCTGTGGTAGACAAAAATGTCTAAAATGCATTAAAAGTCATGAAATCATGCACTAAATCACTTATAACTTGAAAAGTGTTGCATTTAGAGCATTTTGTTAAAATATGTTATTCAGATACTTTTTTCATAGCTACAACATGGTGAGTAACTTGGGTGTCTGTCTCAATAGCTAAGTGAGTAATAGCTACTTTTGGGCTTTTCAGTAACTTCCATCATGAGTAAAATCAATTGTAACTTGAAAACTATTGCATTTACAGAATTTTGTATAAATATGTTATTCAGCTACTTTTATGTCAGCTATAACATAGTAAAATTTCAGACCTGTAGCTCATGGCATAGCTGAGTAATAGCTACTTTTAGGTTATCACTGTTGAGTAAATTACTTATAACTTCAAAAGTATTACATTTAGAGTATTTTGTTTCAATATGTTATTGACCTATTTCGGAGTCAGCTATAACATAGTGAAGTTCCAGACCTGTGGCTCATTGCATAGCTGAGTAATAGCTACTTTGAAGTTCACACTGTTGAGTAAATCAGTTGTAATTGGAAAAGTATTGCATTTACAGAAATTTGTGTAAATATGTTATTCAGCTACTTTTGGGTCAGCTATAACATAGTGAAATTACAGACCTGTAGCTCATGGCACAACTGAGCAATAGCTATTTTCAGGTACTGACTGTTGAGTAAATGACTTGTAACTTGAAAAATATTGCATTTGGAGTATTTTGTTAAAATATGTTGTTCGCCTACTTTTGGGTCAGCTATAACGTCGTGAAATTACAGACTTATAGCTCATGGCATAGCTGAGCAATAGCTATTTTCAGGTTGTCACTATTGAGTAAATCAGTTGTAACTTGAAAACTATTGCATTTACAGTATTTTGCTTAAATATGTTGTTCACCTAATTTTGGGTCAGCTATAACATAGAAAAAATTCAGACATGTAGCTCATTGCATAGCTGAGTAATAGCTACTTTGACGTTATCACTGTTGAGTAAATCAGTTATAACGTGAAAACTATTACATTTACAGTATTTTGTTTAAATATGTTATTCACATAATTTTTGGTCAGCTATAACAGAGTGAAATTGCAGACCTCTATGTCATGGCATAGCTTACCAATATCTACTTTCAGGTTCTCACTGTTGAGTAAATCATTGTATCCACTGGATAGCCGTAGTGTGTAGAGAGATTTCACCATTACCGCTCTAACAAAAAAAAAATTAGCCTTCTCAAGTTTGCAAAGTATATTACAGGGTGCACCACAGTACTCTATTGGTAGGCTTTATGTCTAAATTAGGCCTGTGGCTAAATTACTTACCTACTAAAAATGAGTAATTCTGCATTTTCTCTAAAAGTATTGCAGATAGCAAATTTTTCTTAAATAACTCATTCACCTACTTTTGGGAGAGCTTTCACATGCTGAAGTTCCAGACCTGTAGGTAATTACTCACCTACTCAAAATGAGTAAATGCGAATTATCTCTAAAAGTATTGCAGATAGCCAATTTTTGTCAAATAACTCCTTCACCTACTTTTGGGAGAGCTTTCACTTGGTGAAGTTTCAGACCCGTAGGTAATTACTCACCTACTCAAAATGAGTAAATGCAAATTATCTCTAAAAGTATTGCAGATAGCCAATTTTTGTCAAATAACTCCTTCACCTACTTTTGGGAGAGCTTTCACTTGGTGAAGTTTCAGACCTGTAGGTAATTACTCACCTACTCAAAATGAGTAAATGGAAATTATCTCTAAAAGTATTGCAGATAGCCAATTTTTGTCGAATAACTCCTTCACCTACTTTTGGGAGAGCTTTCACTTGGTGAAGTTTCAGACCCGTAGGTAATTACTCACCTACTGAAAATGAGTTAATGCAAATTATCTCTAAAAGTATTCCAGATAGCCAATTTTTGTCAAATAACTCCTTCACCTACTTTTGGGAGACCTTTCACTTGGTGAAGTTTCAGACCTGTAGCTAATTATTCACCTACCCAAAATGAGTAAATGCTAATTATCTATAAAAGTATTGCAGATATCCAATTTTTTATCAAATAACTCATTCATCTACTTTTGGGAGAGCTTTCACATGGTGAAGTTCCAGACCCGTAGGTAATTACTCGCCTACTGAAAATGAGTAAATTCTAATTATCTCTAAAAGTATTGTAGATAGCCAATTTTTCTCAAATAACTCATTCGCCTACTTTTGAGAGAGCTTTCACTTGGTGAAGTTTCAGACCCGTAGCTAATTATTCACCTACTCAAAATGAGTAAATGCGAATTATCTCTACAAGTATTGCAGATAGCCAGTATTTCACAAATAACTCATTAATATGAAAACAACTTAGAGGAAGTCATGGGCTGCAAATCTTTTCATGTGGTCAGATTTCACCTTGGGCCCCTCCTGCTTATTATTGGTCCTAGAGGTTTGCAATGTGAAAACGACTTATAGGAAATCATGGACTGCGAATCTTTTGAAGTGGTCAGACTTCACCTTGGGCCCCTGCTACAGGGTCAAATAAAGGTAGCCAAACTTAAAAGTGCTTTCAGCTTGCTTATTAACGAAAAATGCTTTTTATCTTCTAAACTATGTTAGTTGGCCTTTGTCGGTGGATACATCCAGCATCTGGCCACAGATGCGTCCTATTTCTAGTTATTACCGCGTACACACAAATTTTATGGTAAAAAATTTCATAGTTATGACAGCAAAAATGAGCGATAATAGGGAGATGCAAGGTTATGCTGTATTTACCCATGAAATATTTAGTCAATCAATTTCATGGACACATCCATGTCCTGTTAGAATTTGCTTTAAAAATTTATATATTATTTCACTTAACAATATCAGGATTTGATGCATCATACATTGAGAAACTTTTTGTTATCAAATTCAACAGATCGAATATTTGTATTTAAAGCCATATAATCTATTTTTAATAAAGCTTAATAATGTTATTTAATAAAGCTTAATATTGTTATTTCATGTGATCTTTACTGAGATAAAAGGTATGTGCACAGAACTATTCTGTATTAATGCGCGCCTTGCGCGTCCATCAATAATAGACAACTGTCGGTAATAGACGACACAACGATGCACTCTATACAACTTTGGTGCATATACAACTTTGGCGTATTACACGTTTGTGTACTTCTTTTGTATCCGCACATATAAAAACGCTTTTAAGGCATTTATAGTGGCTAAAAATCACAGAATATTCTAAACATATTTGATAAATCTCACTACTAATACTAGTAATTGCAGTGTGTTCAGCTAATATTGATTAAGTTGGTAATATTTGCTTCATTTTTTGACAGCCTTTTTCAAGGTTATTTCCATTTATTATGGCAGGAAATCCATGATCTTATTGGAATGTATATGGGCAAAGGCTATTATTCTCTTATTACTGTAAAGACTGGTACTCAGTTTTTATTATTATTGTATCTAGTATTGGGAACCATCATTTGCGCTCAAGTTGTTTCAGTGTTTTAAATAATTATTGGATCAGACCCCATTGACTTTATTTTTATGGCTTGTGACAAAAATACCATCATTAAATTATATATTTGGTGGAATACATATGGGAAGACATTAGGTGTCATAATGTAGTTTTGTTTTATTTAATATTCATGCAGTTTTTATGTCGTCACTCTGCGGCGTGGGCGTCCGCGTCCGCGTGAACAACTTCTTCTCCAAAACTACAAGGCCTAGAAACATGCTGTTGTTTTTAAAAGGTACCTTATCTATCGAGGATGAAAAATTGTTCAAGGCATGCAAATCTGTGTGTTCGTCTGTTTGCTAGAGACATTACAAGGGGGGTACCCCCACCAAAAGTGTGAAAATTTCAACACTGTATCACAATTTTCTCAGTGACTATTGAAGGGATTTCTCTCATATCTTGCATATATGTACTAGACCAGAGGTAGATTCTCTTGTGTGAGTATGAGACCTGGATCTGTCTTAATTTTTTTTAAATAAATTTTTTTAATTATTTTTAATGCATTAAAATTCATGAAATCATGCGCTAAATCACTTATAACTTGAAAAGTATTGCATTTAGAGCATTTTGTTAAACTATATTATTCAGCTACTTTTTTCATAGCTACAACATGGTGAGTAACTTGGGTGTCTGTCTCAATAGCTAAGTGAGTAATAGCTACTTTGGGCTTTTCAGTAACTTCCATCATGAGTAAAATCATTATAACTTGAAAACTATTGCATTTAGAGAATTTTGTATCAATATGTTATTCAGCTACTTTTGGGTCAGCTATAACATAGTAAAATTTCAGACCTGTAGCTCATGGCATAGCTGAGTAATAGCTACTTTTAGGTTATCACTGTTAAGTAAATCACTTATAACTTGAAAACTATTGCATTTAGAGTATTTTGTTTAAATATGTTATTCACGTATTTTGGGGTCAGCTATAACATAGTGAAGTTCCAGACCTGTGGCTCCTTGCATAGCTCAGTAATAGCTACTTTGAAGTTCTCACTATTGAGTAAATCAGTTGTAATTGGAAAACTATTGCATTTAGAGAATTTCATATAAATATGTTATTCAGCTACTTTTGGGTCAGCTATAACATAGTAAAATTTCAGACCTGTAGCTCATGGCATAGCTGAGTAATTGCTACTTTTAGGTTATCACAGTTGAGTAAATCACTGATAACTTGAAAACTATTGCATTTAGAGTATTTTGTTTAAATATGTTATTCATGTATTTAGGGGTCAGCTATAACATAGTGAAGTTCCAGACCTGTGGCTCCTTGCATAGCTGAGTAATAGCTACTTTGAAGTTCTCACTATTGAGTAAATCTGTTGTAATTGGAAAACTATTGCATTTAGAGAATTTCATATAAATATGTTATTCAGCTACTTTTGGGTCAGCTATAACATAGTAAAATTTCAGACCTGTAGCTCATGGCATAGCTGAGTAATAGCTACTTTTAGGTTATCACTGTTGAGTAAATCACTTATAACTTGAAAACTATTGCATTTAGAGTATTTTGTTTAAATATGTTATTCACCTATTTTGGGGTCAGCTATAACATAGTGAAGTTCCAGACCTGTGGCTCCTTGCATAGCTGAGTAATAGCTACTTTGAAGTTCTCACTATTGAGTAAATCAGTTGTAATTGGAAAACTATTGCATTTAGAGAATTTCATATAAGTATGTTATTCAGCTACTTTTGGGTCAGCTATAACATAGTAAAATTTCAGACCTGTAGCTCATGGCATAGCTGAGTAATAGCTACTTTTAGGTTATCACTGTTGAGTAAATCACTGATAACTTGAAAACTATTGCATTTAGAGTATTTTGTTTAAATATGTTATTCATGTATTTAGGGGTCAGCTATAACATAGTGAAGTTCCAGACCTGTGGCTCCTTGCATAGCTGAGTAATAGCTACTTTGAAGTTCTCACTATTGAGTAAATCTGTTGTAATTGGAAAACTATTGCATTTAGAGAATTTCATATAAATATGTTATTCAGCTACTTTTGGGTCAGCTATAACATAGTAAAATTTCAGACCTGTAGCTCATGGCATAGCTGAGTAATAGCTACTTTTAGGTTATCACTGTTGAGTAAATCACTGATAACTTGAAAACTATTGCATTTAGAGTATTTTGTTTAAATATGTTATTCACCTATTTTGGGGTCAGCTATAACATAGTAAAGTTCCAGACCTGTGGCTCATTGCATAGTTGAGTAACAGCTGCTTTGAAGTTCTCACTGTTGAGTAAATCTGTTGTAATTGGAAAACTATTGCATTGACAGAAATTTGTGTAAATATGTTATTCAGCTACTTTTGGGTCAGCTATAACATAGTAAAATTTCAGACCTGTAGCTCATGGCATAGCTGAGTTATAACTACTTTTAGGTTATCACTGTTGAGTAAATCACTTATAACTTGAAAACTATTGCATTTAGAGTATTTTGTTTACATATGTTGTTCACCTATTTTAGGGTCAGCTATAAAATAGTGAAGTTTCAGACCTGTGGCTCCTTGCATAGCTGAGTAATAGCTACTTTGAAGTTCTCACTGTTGAGTAAATCAGTTGTAATTGGAAAACTATTGCATTTAGAGAATTTCATATAAATATGTTATTCAGCTACTTTTGGGTCAGCTATAACATAGTTAAATTTCAAACCTGTAGATCATGGCATAGCTGAGTAATAGCTACTTTTAGGTTATCACTGTTGAGTAAATCACTTATAACTTGAAAACTATTGCATTTAGAGTATTTTGTTTCATTATGTTATTCATGTATTTTGGGGTCAGCTATAACATAGTGAAGTTCCAGACCTTTGTGTAATTTGTGAAATTTGTGTAAATATGTTATTCAGCTACTTTTGGGTCGGCTATAACATAGTAAAATTACAGACCTGTAGCTCATGGCACAACTGAGCAATAGCTATTTTCAGGTACTGACTGTTGAGTAAATTAGCTGTAACTTGATAAATATTGCATTTGGAGTATTTTGTTAAAATATGTTGTTCACCTACTTTTGGATCAGCTATAACATAGTGAAATTACAGACCTATAGCTCATTGCATAGCTGAGCAATAGCTATTTTCAGGTTCTCACTATTGAGTAAATCAGTTGTAACTTGAAAACTATTGCATTTACAGTAATTTGCTTAAATATGTTGTTCACCTATTTATTGGTCAGCTATAACATAGTAAAAATTCAGACGTGTAGCTCATTGCATAGCTGAGTGATAGCTACTTTGAGGTTGTCACTGTTGAGTAAATCAGTTGTAACTTGAAAACTATTACATTTAGAGTATTTTGTTTAAATATGTTATTCACATAATTTTTGGTCATCTATAACATAGTGAAATTGCAGACCTCTATGTCATGGCTTAGCTGAGCAATAGCTACTTTCAGGTTCTCACTGTTGAGTAAATCATTGTATCCACTGGATAGCCGCAGTGTGTAGAGAGATTTCACCATTACCGCTCTAACGAAAAAAATATATTAGATCTAGCCTTCTTAAGTTTGCAGGATATATTAATAACCATGAAATGTTGCCTGGGAATATTTTTGGCCTCATTTTGAAGAACAAGATTGCCGCCAGGGACGTTTATTCGACTTTAAACAATGACTTTTGTTGGCCCCCTAGAGCAAAGGGTATAATTCGCAGGATATGTTCCTCATTATAAAATCTTGACTGGGAATATTTTTGGCTTCATTTTGAAAAACAAGATGGCCGCCACAGGCGTTTCTTTGTCAATCATGAAAAGTGCTTATATCTCCCTTATTATTGGTCCTAGAGGTTTGGGTTGGTAAACCAACCTGTGGGAAATCATGGGCTGGGAATCTGTTGATGTGGTCTGATTTGACCTTAGACCCCCTCCTTCAAGGTCAAATGAGGATAGCCAAACTTAAAAGTGCTTATAACTCGCTTATTATTGGTCCCAGAGGTTTGGAATGGAAACCAACCTATAGAAAATCATTGGCTGGGAATCTTTTGGTGTGGTCGGATTTGACCTTGGACCCTGCCTTCAAGGTCAAATGAAGATAGCCAAACTTAAAAGTGCTTATAACTCGCTTATCAGTGGTCCTAAAAGTTTGGGATGGTAAACCAACCTATAGGAAATCATTGGCTGGAAATCTATTGGTGTGGTCAGATTTGACCTTGGACCCCTCCTTTGAGGTCAAACGAAGATAGCCAAACTTAAAATTGATTATAACTCGCTTATTATTGGTCCTAGAGGTTTGGGATGGTAACCAACCTACAGGAAATCATGGACTGGGAATCTTTTAGTGTTGTCGGATTTGACCTTGGACCCCTGCTTCAAGGTCAAACAAGGATAGCGAAACTTAAAAGTGTCTATAACTCGCTTATTATTGGTCCTAGATGTTAGGGATGGTAAACCAACCTACAGGAAATCATTGGCTGGGAATGTTTTTGTGTGGTTGGATTTGATATTGGACCCCTTCTTCAAGGTCGAGCGAGGATATTGTATTTGCAGTATTTATGTTTTAACCTACTTTTTACACTTAAACAATTACCTTGTTACTTTCCTTCATAATACCATTTGCAGGGCACAACTTTTTTGTCCTTTTCTTCTGTCCGCTTCGGAATTTCTTTCGAACATGCTGTTCAATTACCATTTACTGTATTTCTTTACTGCACTTTCCCTCATAATTATGCTTTCCTCTCATTATCACCTTCACAAATCAAAAACACTCATTCAGCTGACACAGTGCCCGTTCACGGGCACTCTCCTCTTGTTTATATATACATCATAAGCTGCTTAGTACGCTGAAGTTACATAGGAACACCATACAGGTGGTCACTGAGTTAAACAGTTTTTGAGATACAGTAGTGGCATTCTACCGGTAAACGCTCATGGTGAAGTAAATATATTGAATTTAAATTATATAAACAGATTTATCTTTTATTCTTCTACTACCAGATTTTCAAATGATGTACACCACAATTAATACTTTGGGTGCATGTTTTTACATTTATTTCAAAACTTTATATTTTAATAATTTAACTCTATTATCAGCCGTTTTTACTGCAAACCGGAAATACCAGTGAATGCCTATTTTGTAGATAAATAAAAGCATTTGTCCTTGACCTCTGGCAGTGGTTCTGCATTAGTAGTTGGGGGCTTCATTACCTCATTAACTCGTGTAGTCCTGAAGTTATTTTAGTTGATAGTCAACCTCAGTTTCAAGTACATTATCCAACACTTTTTTTCTTGTGGCTTCATTACCTAATAAGACAAAGGGGAGTGAGGACTGATAGGGGTGCGACCGAGCAGTCGACACTTGACGAGCAAGGCGAATTTTACGAAAATTCGATCCCACTTCTCAGGGTCGAATGCTCGTGTATATATAACAACCTGTAGAACTGGTTACATCTTTTAGTTAATAAAACTTAAATAACACCTTGCATTAAGTCGTATAATCCACCATTTTAAAAATAATATAATGGATATTATGTGCTGACAATAGCTAATTCAAGCGATTCAAAGCCTTTATCTTTATATTTCTTTCGTTTACAGGAGCTGCCATATTGGATGTTGTTTCCTGTTAAGGTGGATACTAAACCTCGCGAGGGCTTGATGTCGAGTCGAGTTTTTATCTGCGAGCATTCGAGCCGAATTATTTGTACTCGTCACACCCCTAAGGACTGATATTGTGTCACATGTTTAGGTTGCATAAAGCATACATTTATGTACCACAAAATATTATATAGGTAATGAGGAACTGAGTAACTAAAAACAGTGCAAACTTTAAAAATAAAAGTTCATCTGTTAAGATCTACTCGCATATTTATTTTATTATCTCCCGCCGGGCTTTAGCGTGTGTGTGTGCGTGCATTAGTTAGTCACGCAGATTTCTCCAAAACTACTACAGCTACAGATTTTTTGTAAATTAATTGTCCCAATGAATTTTCACGCCCTCGAAAATTTTTTTGGTTTTATGGACTTAGGCCTAAAGATAAGTGAGTAATGGCAATCTTAGCTACTTGGAGTAAAGGGCTCATAACTCAAAAACTATTGCAGTTACAACTTTTTCTTCAAATATGTTGTTCAGCTACTTTGTCCTTAGCTATAAGATGGTACATAGTTTGGGGTCCCATTGCATGCCATAAGTGAGTAATAGCTATTTCCTTATTTGAAGCAAAATAACGACATGAGTAAATTTCAAATATCTTCAAAAGTATTAAAATAAGGGAATTCTTTTCAAATATGTTATTCATCTAGTTTTTGATAAGCTATCACATACTAAAGTTTCAGACCTGTTGCACATTGGATAGCTGAGTAATAGCTACTTTGAATTGTGACTGTTGAGTAAATCCATTGTAACTCCAAAACTATTGCAGTTAGAGTAGTTTCCTAAAATATGTTATTCAGCTACTTTTTCCTTAACTATAAGATGGCATATAGTTTGGGGTTCTGTTGCGTGCCATAAGTGAGTAATAGCTATTTTCTTATTTGTAGCAAAATAACAACATAAGTAAATTTCAAATATCTTCAAAAGTATTCAAGTTAGGGAAATATTTTCAAATATGTTATTCATCTAGTTTTTGATGAGCTATCAGACAGTAAAGCAGCAAACCTGTTGCACACTGGACAGCTGAGTAATAGCTACTTTGAAATTGTGACTGTTGAGTAAATCCATTGTAACTGAAAAACTACTGCAGTTACAGGATTTTCCTAAAATAATTTGTTCAGCTACTTTTTCCTTAACTATAAGATGGCATATCGTTTGGGGTTCCATTGCATGTCATAAGTGAGCAATAGCTATTTTCTTATTTGTAGCAAAATTATGATGGAAATAAATGTCAAATACCTTCACAAGTACCAAAGTTAGGCAAATCTTTTCATTTGTTATTCATCTAGTTTTTCAAAAGCTTACTTTCCTGTGTCCTTTATATTTTTGTTGCTTTTGCAGATGTAGGTCAATAGCTAAGTGAGTAGATAGCTGAGCAAGAGCTTCTAAAATGAGTAAATGTCTTTTATCTCTAAAAGTATTATAGGTAGGCAATTTCTTCTAAATAAGTCATTCGCCTACTTTTGGGTGATCTACCACATAGTGAAGTTGCACAACTGTAGCTCTTTGGATAGCTGAGTAATAGCTACCAAAATGAGTCAATGTCTTTTATCTCTAAAAATATTACACATAGGCAATTTCTTCTAAATAAGTCAATCACCTACTTTTGTGTGATCTACCACATAGTGAAGTTGCAGAACTGTAGCTCTTTGGATAGGTGAGTAATAGCTACTAAAATGAGTAAATGTCTTTCATCTCTAAAAGTTTTACAGATACACAATTTCTTCTAAATAACTCATTCACCTACTTTTGGGTCATCTACCACATAGAGAAGTTGCAGAACTGTAGCTCTTTGGATAGATGAATAATAGCTACTGAAATGAGTAAATGTCTTTTATCTCTAAAAGTATTACAGGTAGGCAATTTCTTCTAAATAAGTCATTCACCTACTTTTGGGTGATCTACCACATAGTGAAGTTGCAGAACTGTAGCTCTTTGGATAACTGAGTAATAGCTACTAAAATGAGTAAATGTCTTTTATCTCTAAAAGTATTACAGGTAGGCAATTTCTTCTAAATAAGTCATTCACATACTTTTGGGTGATCTACCACATAGTGAAGTTGCAGAACTCTAGCTCTTTGGGTAGCCGAGTAATAGCTACTAAAATGAGTAAGTGTCTTTTATATCTAAAAGTATTACAGGTAGGCAATTTCTTCTAAATAAGTCATTCACGTACTTTTGAGTGATCTACCACATAGTGAAGTTGCAGAACTGTAGCTCTTTGGATAGCTGAGTAATAGCTACTAAAATGAGTAAATGTCTTTTATCTGTAAAAGTATTACAGGTAGGCAATTTCTTCTAAATAGGTCATTCACCTACTTTTGGGTGATCTACCACATATTGAAGTTGCAGAACCCAGCTCTTTGGATAGCTGAGTAATAGCTACTAAAATGAGTAAATGTCTTTTATCTCTAAAAGTATTACAGGTAGGCAATTTCTTCTAAATAAGTCATTCACGTACTTTTGGGTGATCTACCACATAGTGAAGTTGCAGAACTCTAGCTCTTTGGATAGCCGAGTAATAGCTACTAAAATGAGTAAATGTCTTTTATCTCTAAAAGTATTACAGGTAGGCAATTTCTTCTAAATAAGTCATCACGTACTTTTGAGTGAAGTTGCAGAACTGTAGCTCTTTGGATAGCTGAATAATAGCTACTAAAATGAGTAAATGTCTTTTATCTGTAAAAGTATTACAGGTATGCAATTTCTTCTAAATAAGTCATTCACCTACTTTTGTGTCATCTACCACATAGTGAAGTTGCAGAACTGTAGCTCTTTGGATAGCTGAGTAATAGCTACTAAAATGATTAAATGTCTTTTATCTCTAAAAGTATTACAGGTAGGCAATTTCTTCTAAATAAGTCATTCACCTACTTTTGGGTGAGCTACCAGATATTGAAGTTGCAGAACTGAGCTCTTTGGATAGCTGAGTAATAGCTACTAAAATGAGTAAATGTCTTTTATCTCTAAAAGTATTACAATTAGGCAATTTCTTCTAAATAAGTCATTCACCTACTTTTGGGTGATCTACCACATAGTGAAGTTGCAGAACTGTAGCTCTTTGGATGGCAGAGTAATACCCACTAAAATAAGTAAATATCTTTTATCTCTAAAAGTGTTACAGATAGGCAATTTCTTCTAAATACATCCTTACCTACTTTGGGTTGATCTACTGCATAATAAAGTTGCAGAACTGTAGCTCTTTGGATGGCAGAGTAATAGCTACTAAAGTGAGTAAATGCCTTTTGTCTTTAAAAGTATTGCAAACAAACATTAAACTTGTTGTCACTTCTACATGTGCCTCCACCTCACAAGAAAATTTATATTCCACTATCTTTAGTACATCTAATTTATATGGCGGGAGATAAATGCATGCGTCAGAATGTTTGTTATATATTTTTTTATCTATAAATATGTTACAATCATAGAAACAATAGAAACCGATAAGCTCTTTTGGGATTATTAATTTCGAATAGACATTCAATCATCAATCATTTAAATACCTTGAAAAAAGGTTCCGAACTACCATTGCAGATAAATACAAAATTTTTCATTATAGTTAAATATTCATCATCTGGGGATACACCATTTTCCTTTGAAAATAAAAACATAGTAGATTGAATTGCTGAATTTCATATGATATTGGGTAATTATGTTTATCTAATATTTATGGCATACAGCAAATAGCTTCCCCATCTAAAATACCCAATCAAAACCTGTGGCGTGAGTGATGACCTGTCTATTGAATGATGACCTGTCTAGGGATATGTTGGCGCAGAGTTGGACCTATCTAGTTTACATCAAAAACAACTTTTCTGAAAAGCTATAGCATTTAATAAATTAAATTTTCACAATTTGTGACAATAAAAAAAAAAAAAATAAAACTTCTGTTTTTACCCCACAGCCCTTAAGGGCGGGTGGCGGGAAGAAGTTTGTCCGGCCTGTATCTCGGAAACCGTAAGGTGTAGGAAGTTGATACTTGTGAGGGACATTGGTTAGGGGGTGTAGGTGTGCAATGTCATGATGTAACCTTGATTTGACCTTTGACCTTACCGTAGTGACCTTGACCTATAAAATCTTGTCTGGGCTATATCTCGGAAACCATAAGGTGTAGGAAGTTGATACTTGGTAGGGACATTGGTTAGGAGGTGTAGGTGTGCAATGTCATGGTCTGACCTTGATTTGACCTTTGACCTTGCTGTAGTGACCTTGACCTATAAAATCTTGTCCGGGGTATATCTCGGAAACCGTTAGGTGTAAGAAATTGATACTGGGTAGAGACATTGGCTAGGGTGTGTAGATGTAAAACGTCATGGTTTGACCTTGATTTGACCTTTGACCGTGCCGTAGTGACCTTGACCTATAATGCCTTTATTGGGCTATATTTCGGAAACCATAAGGTGTAGGAAGTTAATGTTTATTAGGGACATTGGTCAAGGGTTATATGTGTGCAACGTCATGGTGTGACCTTGATTTGACCTTTGCCCTTGCCGTAGTTACCTTGACCTATAAAATCTTGTCCGGGCTATATCTCGGAAACCATAAGGTGTAGGAAGTTGATGCTTGGTGTGTACATTGGTGAGGGGGTGTAGGTGTGCAATGTCATGGTGTGACCTTGATTTGACCTTTGACCTTGCCGTAGTGACCTTGAGTTTGAAAATCTTGTCCGGGCTATATCTCGGAAACCGTAAGCTGTAGGAAGTTGATACTTGGTAGGGACATTGGTTAGGGGGTGTAGATGTGCAACGTCATGGTATGACCTTGATTTAACCTTTGACCTTTCTGTAGTGACTTGACCTATAAATCTTGTCCGGGCTATATCTCGGAAACTGTAAGATGTAGGAAGTTGATACTTGGTAGGGACATTGGTTAGGGGTTGTAGATGTGCAAAGTCATGGTCTGACCTTGATTTGACCTTGCCGTAGTGACCTTAACCTATAAAATCTTGTCCGGGCTATATCTCGGAAACTGTAAGGTGTAGGAAATTGATACTTGGTAGGGACATTGGTTAGGGGGTGTAGGTGTGCAACGTCATAGTCTGACCCTGATTTGACATTTGACTTGCCGTAGTGACCTTGACCTATAAAATCTTGTCTGGGCTATATCTTGGAAACCGTAGTGTGTAGGAAGTTGATAATAGGTAGGGACATTGGTTAGGAGGTGTAGGTGTGCAATGTCATGGTCTGACCTTGATTTGACCTTTGACCTTGCCGTAGTGACCTTGACCTGTAAAATCTTGTCCGGGCTATATCTCGGAAACTGTAAGGTGTAGGAAGTTGATACTTGGTAGGGACATTGGTTAGGGGGTGTAGGTGTGCAACGTCATAGTCTGACCCTGATTTGACATTTGACTTGCCATAGTGACCTTGACCTATAAAATCTTGTCTGGGCTATATCTTGGAAACCGTAATGTGTAGGAAGTTGATAATAGGTAGGGACATTGGTTAGGAGGTGTAGGTGTGCAATGTCATGGTCTGACCTTGATTTGACCTTTGACCTTGCCGTAGTGACCTTGACCTGTAAAATCTTGTCCGGGGTATATCTCAGAAACCATTAGGTGTAAGAAATTGATACTGGGTAGGGACATTGGCTAGGGTGTGTAGATGTAAAACGTCATGGTTTGACCTTGATTTGACCTTTGACCGTGCCGTAGTGACCTTGACCTATAATGCCTTTTTTTATTGCATAAAAACGTACTTACATAATCCCAACAGAAGCTTACGTGACCTACCGTTCGGTCAAGGACACAGACAATGTGTCTCGCCATTTTTTTCTCTCTTAATGTACACACGTAAACCCCAGCGGGCACCTGCTGGAGGTTATATCTCCACTGTAAGTTGTCATTCTTATTTTGACCGCCGTCAAGTACACACGCGTTCTTTTCGGATCTTCAAAGATTTTTTACCATGTCCGAAAAACAAAGGAAATGCTCCATTTGTGCAGGTGATATGTTGCCTTGGGACAACCATCAGGCCTGTTTAAAATGCAGAAACGACAAGAAAGGGAAGGATAAGTGTGTGATTGGTAAGGAAAGTGACTGTACTATTTGTGCTGGTGCTTTGAAAATTCCTCATAGAAAGAAATCTTCAAAAACTAAAGTTTCTGACAAGTTTGATGATTCGCTGTTGGATGAGCCAACTCCTTCAAAGTCCTCAACTTCCTCCACTTCTACTCCTGATTCATCTCTTCAGGAGATGTTAAAGGCTATGAATTCTCAGTTATCTTCCCTGGCTTCTCAATTTGAGGAGTTCAAGCGCAGGGATAAACCTTCAGCTTCCAAAACAACTCTTCCACACTCTCAGGAGCAGGGTATGTGTGCCCCTGCCTCCCAGAGCAGACCAGTCCCCTCAGAGGGGGAATTATCTGATGAGGAATCATCTTTACCTGCTACGAAACGCCATAGATCCAGGTCTCCTCAGGGTGATTCAGAGACTCATTCCCAGGAATTAGATCCTTCCTATGTGGAAATGCTCAATGCCATCAGGAATCTGTTGGATTTAGAGGTACCACAAGTAGAGTGCCTTGTGGCTCCCTCTGCATTCTCTAAGAAACCTTCAAAGCAGGTGGTCAGAAAACAGAATTTGGCTTTACCTCCTGTTCAAGATATACAGTCCATGTGGGACTATAGATTCAGAAAGGCCTCTGGAACAACAGTAAAAGACAAGTCCAGCTCTGAATCTCTATCTCAGGGACAGTTTTTGGCCTTTGAGAGGCCTGACATGATTTATTACACCACCTCTCCTCAAAATACTCCTCTGAAAGCTCCTAAACTTCCTGACTCATACTTCAACATAGCTAAAGTAAAGTCTTTGTCATCTTCAATCTCTGTACCTTCCAAGCAGTTTATTGTACAGGAGACAGTTTGCAGAGAAAATGTTCAAATCCTGGGCCATGTTGTATGGTTTAAAATGGCTATTGAGGAGCTCAACAATAGGATCCAGGAGTTAGCTACTGACATCAAATGTTCAGAAGATCTGGAAACCATCAAGGAATCAGCAGATCTCATGATCAAATACTCTCAACTCCAGGCTTCTGTCACATCTTCCTTAGAAATAGCTCTGGATACAGTCCTCAAGCAGAATATGACTCTGGCCTGCAATATGCTACTTACAAGGAGAGACAGCTTATTGAAGGACTGCAGCTCAAAATTAGGTCCTAAGGACTTGGCAAACTTGCGTACTGATCATTTTGACCAGCAGGAGGTGTTTAATTCAGATATCCTATCCCAGGTTGAGGATAACATGATCAAGAGACTCTCCATTATGAAGGATTCTGAGCCCAAGTCCTACAGAGAGTCTGTCAAGAGTTTCGATTTCGGGAAGTCTTCACATCCAAAATCTCAGGAGAATACCAGGTCGTTTCGTGACAAACGAACGCAGCAAAATTCAACCTATGGCCACTTCTCTGCGCGCGCATCGCGAGGAGGCAGAGGTGGAAAGAGGAAATGACTTCCCAGGGGCAAGATTGCGGACTTTTTGGCAGGTATGGTCAAAAAACCACGCCCATCCCAGAGTAGTAAGTTTACTGCAACATGGCTATCGCCTAGATTTCAAGTTTCTTCCAAAATTGTCGAAAATTCCGCTCATTTTGAGCGAATATCACAACAAAAACAAAGATGGCGCCCTCCAAGAGGCAGTTCAGGCCATGCTTACAAAAAAGGCGATAGTTCCTGTCAAAAAACTCACTACTCTGGGATATTACAGCAGACTTTTTCTGGTTCCAAAACCCATGAATCGTTGGCGACCAGTAATAGATCTAAGTATGTTAAACCTTCATTTGCATGTACCGACATTCAAGATGGAAACAGCCGAATCTATCAGGAAATCGATTCGAAAAGGGGAGTGGGTCATCTCGATAGACCTCACAGACGCTTATTTCCATGTTCCAATTCATCCACAATCTCAAAAATATCTGAGATTTCAGACCAAAAAAGGGGTTTTTCAGTTTCAAGCTCTTCCTTTTGGTGTCGCGACAGCTCCCCTAGAGTTCACTCGCATTGTCAAAGAGGTCAAACTCATAGCTCAAGCCAGGAACCTCAGAATCCATCAATATCTGGACGACTGGCTTCTTCGGTCACCATCAAAAGATCAATGTCTCAAAGATTCGGAAAAGTTAGTTCAGTTGGTGCAAGAACTAGGCTGGATTATCAATTTTCAAAAATCGGAATTGATACCCACGCAAAAACTGGATTTTCTGGGCTATCATTTCGACCTTCAGAGGGGTCTAGTGTTCCCAACCCAGAAGAAACTCGATCGGCTAAACGCTCAGACTGTTTCCATCAGAAAGTCATTAGTCTTGACTCCAAGAAAGCTCATGTCGCTCATAGGGACTTTAGCTTCCTTGGAAAAAACAGTGCCACTAGGAAGGTTACACATGAGACCTTTCCAGTGGTACCTAAAGTCGCACTGGAAGTTTCCCCAGTCATTGGACATAAGGATTCCGGTAACAGGAAATTTCCTGAAGCACCTAAAGTGGTGGGAGGATATCAAAAATCTCATGGCAGGTGCTCCTATCCATCCTCAGGTACACAACACACTGGTGTTTACAGATGCCTCACAAAAAGGCTGGGGAGCTCACTTAAACGAGATAGTGTTAAGTGGTCTCTGGTCAAACAAGGAAGCCCAGCTCCACATCAATGTATTGGAGCTAAAAGCTGTTCTTCTAGCCCTAAAGGGCTTTCAGGAACACTTACAAGGTCAAACAGTGCTCATTTGTTCAGACAACAGCACAGTAGTAGCTTATCTGAACAAAGAAGGAGGCACACATTCCATAGAAATGTGTGCTCTTATCTGGAGAATTCTTGCATTCACAAATCCCAGAAAAATCCAGATAAGGGCAAGACACGTACCTGGATCCCTAAACGTCATAGCAGACTCTCTATCACGAAGGGACAAGGTCATACAGACGGAGTGGTCACTTCACCAACAGATATTCAACCAAATTTGCAAAGTTTGGCACACACCAATGGTAGATCTTTTTGCAACTCATCTAAATTACAAACTTCCAATTTATGTATCTCCTGTCCCAGACAGAAAGGCTTGGAAAATAGATGCATTGAATATCTGTTGGGAAGGCCTAGACGGCTATGTCTTCTGTCCAGTAGCCATCCTGCCACAAGTAATTCAAAAAATAATAACATACCCATGCAGGATGATAGTACTGGCTCCAGGGTGGCCAGGGATGCCATGGTTTTGGGATCTGGTGGATCTCTCGACCAGGGTACCCCTACAGCTCCCTCACTGGAAGACACTTCTGAAGCAACCACATTCCAACAGGTTCCACAACAATGTGGAGTACCTGAATCTACATGTGTGGCTTCTGGATTCCAGGAATCCAATTCTGGAAGATTCTCATCTGAGGTGGCAGAAAGAATTAAGGCACCTCAGAGGGAATCCTCAAGAAAAGTCTATCAATCAAGGTGGACCATTTATGGGCAATGGTGCACAGAGAATAAGGTGGACATCACCTCAACAGCTGTTCCCCAGGTAGCAGAATTTTTAAACTACCTGTTCACAGTCAAAAATCTCAAACCAGCTACAATCACTGGTTACAGAACAGCAATTGCTGATGCTTTGGGTTCACAGGGTGAATTCATTTCAAAAAGTCTAGAACTGAATAGACTTATTGCCAGCTTCACCAGGGATAGACCTAAACCAGATAGGTCCATACCTACATGGGACCTCTCATTGGTCCTCTTAGGTTTGACAAAACCTCCCTTTGAGCCTTTGTCAGAGGCTCCTTTGAAGTGGCTAACTTACAAGACAGTGTTCCTGTTAGCTTTAGCCTCAGGAAAAAGAAGGAGTGAGATACATGCTTGGACTCACTCTTCTGTCTCTTCAAGGAGAAATTGGTCAGAAGTTACTGTCTCTCCTTCTCCGGCCTTCCTGGCTAAAAACCAATTGGCTTCGGATGGCCCTGATTCCATTAAGCCAGTAGTGATACCAGCCCTTACTACCATGTTGGACAGCTCACTGGTGGAGGACAAGTCACTTTGTCCAGTTAGGGCCCTCAAGGTCTATTTAGAGAAGACCAAATCCATGAGAAAGGGCAAGGCCCTGCTCTTTGTATCCCTTAGGGAGGGTTATTCTAAGGATATCACAAGAATAACCATTTCCCAGTGATTAAACATACCATTCAAACTTGCTATCAGTCTTCAGATACGGCTGATCAACAGGTCACTCAGGTTAGAGCTCATGATGTTAGAGCTATGGCTGCATCACTTGCATTTAAAGGAGGTATCTCCTTAGATCAGGTCTTGAGCTCCTGTTACTGGAAATCCCACAATACCTTTACAAACTTTTATTTGAAGGATATTTGCTGGGAAAATGATGATATCTTTAAGTTAGGTCCCATTGTGTCTGCACAGCATGTAGTGAACAATTGAGACTTAATAATATAATCAGTCTTTATGTTTTCAGGATGTATGGATTTGGACTGGAATGTACTAGGACTTTGATTTGTGGAACAAGAATATGGATAAGACTTCATGTTATGGCTGCTTGGCTTGAGGGACAGCTGCACTCTGACTGTTGGAGTTTTATTCAACTGGGCACAGCTGACCTTTGACCCCTGCACTACTGTATAGACAAGGTGGAGGGTTTCATACATATTATTTGATGTACAGTACAGCATGCTGCTTTCATAAGTGAGTGAGTACTTTACAGCTACTTTATTACAATTACTTTTTACTTTAACAGTACTTGTATTGACTATGACAGTAATAATGATACTAGTATTCATATATGTAGTATATTACAGTGTTTGTAGTATAACATATTGTGTATGCATTTTTTTGTATCTGTATACCTAAAGAACTCTCCTATAGCACTTGACAGTCCTCAGAAGTCTACCCACCATGGACCTCAGGGCTGCATTCAAGCTTCTGTTGGGATTATGTAAGTACGTTTTTATGCAATAAAATTGGTTAATTTTATTGTAATTGGAATTTTTATAAATAAAAATACTTACATAATCCCAACAGGGAGAGTCCCACCCTCCTCCCCTCTACCATCTTCTGAGGGGTAGGGTCAAAATTAGAATGACAACTTACAGTGGAGATATAACCTCCAGCAGGTGCCCGCTGGGGTTTACGTGTGTACATTAAGAGAGAAAAAAATGGCGAGACACATTGTCTGTGTCCTTGACCGAACGGTAGGTCACGTAAGCTTCTGTTGGGATTATGTAAGTATTTTTATTTATAAAAATTCCAATTACAATAAAATTAACCAAATTGGGCTATATTTCGGAAACCATAAGGTGTAGGAAGTTGATGTTTATTAGGGACATTGGTCAAGGGTTATATGTGTGCAACGTCATGGTGTGACCTTGATTTGACCTTTACCCTTGCCTTAGTGACCTTGACCTATAAAATCTTGTCCGGGCTATATCTCGGAAACCATAAGGTGTAGGAAGTTGATATTTGGTAGGGACATTGGTTAAGGGTTATATGTGTGCAACGTCATGGTGTGACCTGGATTTGACCTTTGATCGAGCATATCTGATGCTATTTTATGTCTTTATGAGGATATCTGATACTATTTTATCTGTCTTCTATCTCTCATATCTTTTTACTTGAATCTTGGTTGTTGCACCTTTGGGTGTCTTTTGATGTAGATTAAGCACTGTTAAAGTCATATTAGAATTCATTAACCATTTTACTTTTGCAACTTTCCATTGTAACAGATGGTATTGCATCAAGTGAGCCACAGGTTTTGCCCCAACTCCACATAAAATCATGTATTGCCACATCTGTATGTATGGGTAATATTCAAAAGATCAAAACCATAATTCAACCATACAAATGAAAGTCAAAATGGGAGAAGTCTTAAGGCTTTATAATTTTTAGTTTACTGAATTGTCTTGTTTAAATACTTAATCTTTACATGTAGTTTCTTTCTCTTAGATGTTATTTTCTCTACTTAATCATTATTTGAACACTGACACTGCTCTGAAAGTATCCCAATGTGTGTACTGTTTCACTACTTCTATATCTCATGGTGTTGAAAACTATTTCCCCAGGCTGTGGGGTACGGGCATCTTTGATGCTATTTTTCATTTATTTTAATGTATAAACCTCCACTGTCTGCTTAACTTGTACTTCTTCTCTCAATGCTGCTGGTTTTTCTTTTCAAAAACCTATTTATACTGTTATACTATATTGCATCTAACCTTTGGGGATGCTTTGTTTTTGTAAGCAAAAACAGTTTTCTGGTTTATTTTCAGAGAAATGTTGATCCACTCGTTGTTGACACTCGGTCTCTTGATGGCAGTTCATGGAACTGTAAACAATGTGGAGGAAAAAAATTCAGTTTCAGACAGATCAGTTCAGGTAAGTCAGACTGAAGCTGAAAAAATATCAGAGGAGCTAAATATTTTAATTAACTGTGTGTAATCTATTTAATTTGCAGCTTCCTGTGTGAAGAGTCAGTGTAACGAACTGGCCAACAAGCCTTGGTTTCGGGTCGAGCTTATGCTGGATGTAGTGAGCCTGTCTGTCTTGATGTTACATTCTTGCTAAATTATATGTTAAAACCCAACTTTGTGAGATAGTTCAGCATACCAAGAATCAGAATCATGAAGGTTCAATAAAGAGATGCATTATGTTGAACATAACAATCTAATTCACTGATGCATAATATTTTTTTCCAATTTAAGTAGTGGTGTAATGATTCGCTGAAACTCAATTTCCGAACTTGAGTCCGCATTTTAGCATCTACATCGATCCCATTGGAAACGTCGGCGACGAAAACAAAAACGAAACCATGGAAGACGTTTGAGTGAACGATAATAGAAACACTAGCAACAATCCGTCAGCAGTAACCACAAGTGGTTTTAAATGGTTGATAATCGGGAAAATATGCAATCGCGATACTTCATTTTCATATTTAATGTATGTTTAAGTAGCCATAACTTCCTTATTCCTTGTCCAATTTTTATAATTTTTTCACCATTATTTTCAGTTTAATTAGCTGAATTCTGTCACACTAAGGATATTTTATGTTATTTCAACACATTTGTCACTATTTAGAAGTTTACATGTTAATTATCATATACAAAACTTAACTGTAAGTTGTGAAACTTCTTGACAATAAAGTGACAGAACTTACGTCCATTTTATTCCAGAAAATAACTATTTTCTGATCGTAAATGAATTGAAGATAACATAGAACCACAGAACAACATATAAATCTGTTCATTAAAATATCAGGAAAGATTGATAGATTTCAAAGAAAATTACCAACAGTTATTGTATCCCCGACGCGAAGCGGGGATACTATGGATTCATCATCGTTGTCGTCCGCGTCCGCAGAGATTTCTTGTTCGTGACCTACAGTCCACATTTCTTTCCGGATTTCATTCATATTTGGCAGGTGGCTTGATATGGTAGAGGACTCACCACCCTATCTTTTTGGTAGGCTTTATGTCTAAATTAGGCCTGTGGTAGACAAAAATGTGGAATATTGCTTGTTAGCGACCTACAGTCCACATTTCTTTCCAGATTTCTTTCATATTTGGCAGGTGGCTTGGTATGCTAGAGGACTCGCCACCCTATCTTTTTGGTAGGCTTTATGTGTAAATTAGGCCTGTGGTAGACAAAAATGTCTAAAATGCATTAAAATTCATGAAATCATGCACTAAATCACTTATAACTTGAAAAGTGTTGCATTTAGAGCATTTTGTTAAAATATGTTATTCAGATACTTTTTCATAGCTACAACATGGTGAGTAACTTGGGTGTCTGTCTCAATAGCTAAGTGAGTAATAGCTACTTTTGGACTTTTCAGTAACTTCCATCATGAGTAAAATCACTTGTAACTTGAAAACTATTGCATTGAGAGAATTTTGTATAAATATGTTATTCAGCTACTTTTGGGTCAGCTATAACATAGTAAAATTTCAGACCTGTAGCTCATGGCATAGCTGAGTAATAGCTACCTTTAGGTTATCACTGTTGAGTAAATTACTTATAACTTCAAAAGTATTACATTTAGAGTATTTTGTTTCAATATGTTATTCACCTATTTCGGAGTCAGCTATAACATAGTGAAGTTCCAGACCTGTGGCTCATTGCATAGCTGAGTAATAGCTACTTTGAAGTTCACACTGTTGAGTAAATCAGTTGTAATTGGAAAACTATTGCATTTACAGAAATTTGTGTAAATATGTTATTCAGCTACTTTTGGGTCAGCTATAACATTATGATAGTGAAATTACAGACCTGTAGCTCATGGCACAACTGAGCAATAGCTCTTTTCAGGTACTGACTGTTGAGTAAATGACTTGTAACTTGAAAAATATTGCATTTGGAGTATTTTGTTAAAATATGTTGTTCACCTACTTTTGGGATCAGCTATAACATCGTGAAATTACAGATTTATAGCTCATGGCATAGCTGAGCAATAGCTATTTTCAGGTTCTCACTATTGAGTAAATCAGTTGTAACTTGAAAACTATTGCATTTACAGTATTTTGCTTAAATATGTTGTTCACCTAATTTTGGGTCAGCTATAACATAGAAAAAATTCAGACATGTAGCTCATTGCATAGCTGAGTAATAGCTACTTTGAGGTTATCACTGTTGAGTAAATCAGTTCTAACGTGAAAACTACTACATTTACGGTATTTTGTTTAAATATGTTATTCACATAATTTTTGGTCAGCTATAACAGAGTGAAATTGCAGACCTCTATGTCATGGCATAGCTTACCAATATCTACTTTCAGGTTCTCACTGTTGAGTAAATCATTGTATCCACTGGATAGCCGCAGTGTGTAGAGAGATTTCAACATCACCGCTCTAACGAAAAAAATATTATAGCTAGCCTTCTCAAGTTTGCAAGGTATATTAGAGGGTGCACCACAGTATTCTATTGGTAGGCTTTATGTCTAAATTAGGCCTGTGGCTAAATTACTTGCCTACTAAAAATGAGTAATTCTGCATTTTCTCTAAAAGTATTGCAGATAGCAAATTTTTCTTAAATAACTCATTCACCTACTTTTGGGAGAGCTTTCACATGCTGAAATTCCAGACCTGTAGGTAATTACTCACCTACTCAAAATGAGTAAATGCGAATTATCTCTAAAAGTATTGCAGATAGCCAATTTTTGTCAAATAACTCCTTCACCTACTTTTGGGAGAGCTTTCACTTGGTGAAGTTTCAGACCCGTAGGTAATTACTCACTTACTCAAAATGAGTAAATGCAAATTATCTCTAAAAGTATTGCAGACAGGCAATTTTTGTCAAATACCTCCTTCACCTACTTTTGGGAGAGCTTTCACTTGGTGAAGTTTCAGACCCGTAGGTAATTACTCCCCTACTGAAAATGAGTAAATGCAAATTATCTCTAAAAGTATTCCAGATATCCAATTTTTATCAAATAACTCATTCATCTACTTTTGGGAGAGCTTTCACATGGTGAAGTTCCAGACCCGTAGGTAATTACTCGCCTACTGAAAATGAGTAAATTTGAATTATCTCTAAAAGTATTGTAGATAGCCAATTTTTCTCAACTCATTCGCCTACTTTTGAGAGAGCTTTCACTTGGTGAAGTTTCAGACCCGTAGCTAATTATTCACCTACTCAAAATGAGTAAATGCAAATTATCTCTAGAAGTATTGCAGATAGCCAGTATTTCTCAAATAACTCATTAATATGGAAACAAATTATAGGAAGTCATGGGCTGCAAATCTTTTCCCGTGGTCAGATTTGACCTTGGGCCCCTCCTGCTTATTATTGGTCCTAGAGGTTTGCAATGTGAAAACGACCTATAGGAAATCATGGGCTGCGAATCTTTTGATGTGGTCAGACTTCACCTTGGGCCCCTGCTACAGGGTCAAATAAGGGTAGCCAAACTTAAAAGTGTTTTCAGCTTGCTTATTAACAAAAAATGCTGTTTATCTTCTAAACTATGTTAGTTGGCCTTTGTCGGTGGATACATCCAGCATCTGGCCACAGATGCGTCCTTAGTCTAGTTTCTACTGGAAACCAAGATCAATATTTGTAAATCGGTCACTGACAGTAGCCCAGACACTTTGTATTTTAGATGGAAGGAATTTTGTAAAATTCCTTGTGTGGCCCAAAAATTGGTTTGAATCGATTAATCATCTCAGGACTTTTCCGATTAATCAATTCTGATTTTCAAGTCCAATTCCCACCACTAAATTTAAGCCATTTTAGGGCACCCAGTTAATCTGTTAACTTAAATGATAGTCAATATTTTTCATAAAAATGCCTCTTAAATGAGAAAGCCGCCCAGAAATATTGTGGAATTTACACATGGAGATAATATAATATTTCAAATTGTTTATTTTCAGGAAATTTTAGGTAAATTACCAAAGCAAGTTAAGGTTGTTTATTTGTGTTTGTGGTTTGTTTAAAGTTAGAATGTCAGTTGTTTAACAGAATATCTTTTCATAAGACTTCAGACTGTGTGTCTTACGAGTACGTGTTTGAAGAATGAAGATTAAAGGAAAATTGCCGAGTGATATACATTCATAAGTTAATAGAGATGACATTCACTGAAAACACTGAAATGTTAATGTGATCTCCTAATATAAGCACTTTTAACCAGACAAAAACCTGTAAAATCATAAAAGTTAAGCTCAGAAATAACGTAACAGACAAGGAAGAAAAATTCATGCCTTTGAATAATAATATGTACTTTTTTACTTTTAATAATTGCTGGTTTGCATGTTAACTATAAAAGTTACCATATATTTATGAAAAGTTCTTTTTAAAAAAATCTTTTCAGCACAGACAAAAATACATTCTTCTTCTGAAGAAAAAATATCGAACAGTTTTGCATAGTTGAAAATATTTTTCCTTGAAGTACACCTCATCATCTGGAAATCCTAAAATTATTATGTGGGTCTCTTGATAACTTTAACATAATATTGTTTCAGTGTTACCAGATTTGAATAGATATTGAACTTTGTTTTACTATTTTTCAGCACCATTTCAGTCTGATTCTTATGAAGCGGTTTCCCTGTCACGCAAGCTGTTATCTGCTGACAGAAATGTTCAGACACACAACAATATCAAGTTAAACCTCAGGCAGACTTACGGTGTCGCATGGCCGGCGGTTGTGGGATTAACATCCATTTGTTTAATGGTTATTACCCTTGTCTCATGCACTTTTTGCAAAAAACACAAAAAGGAGACTCTGGTGGGACCTCTATCCAAACAGTCAGTCAACCAAGAACCCAAAGATGCACAGAGTAAAGATCTGGAGAGCAAGCCTGAAAATAAGACCATCACTGTTGACAACACAGTGAGCGTGACTATTGGAGAGACGTCTCCGATAAATGCCACTCCCATAAAATCCATGAAGGGGGAATTGATCGAGGTGGAATCAGTGAAAAGCATCGAGATAAAATCTGTGACCTCCATTGAAAGGGTCAAGGTTACCAATAATGAAAGCAAGGAATCAGAAATGGTAAGAATGGAGTGGACAATGTACTTCTAGTTGTTAAGGTAACATTTTTACCCCACAGCCCTTAAGCAGACATGGGGTCAAATACTTTCAGAAGTATTTAAATGCAAATGCAAATATTTTTCAAATGCAAGTACAAATACTTTTATTTTCTTCAAATGCAACTGCAAATACTTTACAAAAGTATTTAATACTTTTTAAATACTTTCAAATACTTTTAATTATGTAGTTGGGTAAATTAGTATATTAAATGTGAAAATTTTAATGCCTGTTAAATGGAGATTGAAACTTGTAAAACACATCTATGTAAATTCTTTGGAGACATTATAATAAAATTTACCTGTAAGTAGTGTCACTTTATAAAATCAAAAGTTGTGAAAACAACAAATATAAACCATTACTTCATTTAATACATTGGGAATGAGCTACAAGTTACCTATAACGATAGTATCATATTATAAAGAAAAACAACTGTAGAAAAATGAATTAATGTACAATGTTCAAAATGAATGCATTTTACAATTATTTCATTACCTTCTAAAGTATATACTTTCCTATTATGTAACCTCATTTGTGAAGACCTGAACCTTTATATTCCAGTAGCATTTATTAGAAGTACTAAAAATTGTAATTTTCTAGTGATTGAGGGGATTAGTGGTTCCTTTTATTGAGCCACTGAATTGAGTTGAACAATGCTTGCACCTCATGCAGTACTTTACTTTTTCATCAGGGACATTCATTACAGAATATCCCAGTAATCTTTTTATGTCCACCCCACTGGGGGGGTGGACATATTATTTTTTCTTTTTCTGGCGTCCGCCGTCCGTCGTCACACTTGGTTTCCGGTCATTTCAAGGAAAAGTATTTATCCTATCTTTACCAAATTTGGTATGGGTGTTTATTGGGTTAATAGCTTGTATGGGATTGCTTTTGGTGAAGATAGCTTTATAGCTAACTGAGTAATAGCTACTTAGCTACTTTTGTATACTTCTTTTGTTTCCGGGCATTTTAAGGAAAAATATTTGACATATCTTTACCAAATTTGGTATAAGCAATAGTTAGGTCAATAGCTTGCTTGGGATTGTTTTTAGTGATGATAGCTGTATAACTGATTGAGTAATAGCTACTTAGCTACTTGGAGTAGCTTTTTTATTTTAAGCATTTTAAAGGAAAAGTATTTCACCTATGTTCACAAAATTTGGGATGGAGGATGATTGGATCAGTAGCTTGCTTGGGATTGCTTTTGGTGATAATACCTTTATAGCTAACTGAGTAATAGCTACTGTGCTATATAGCTATTATGCTATTTTGAGTTGACTTTTTTTTCTGGACATTTTAATGAAACAATGTTTTCTATCTTCACAAAAATTTATATAAAGGATAATTGTGTCAATAGTTTAGCCATGATAGCTTTTGGTCGATGATAGCTTTGTAGCTATCTGAGAAATAGCTGCTTTGCTACTTTGAGCCTACTCTGAATTGCATTTCTGTTTACACTCTTTTAAAGGAAACATATTTGACTCATCTTTTTAAAATTTGTTGTGAAGGTTTATAGCGTCAATTGCTTGCTTGGTATTGTTGATGGTAATAGCTTTAATCTCCTGAGTAATAGTTACATAGCAAAAAACATAAATATGTCTATCTCCTAAACCGTGCGAGATAGAGCGATTTCGTCGAAATTTTTGACCGACAGGGTATCTAAGCAATGTACTCTTGGCAATTTTCTAAAAACTTTCCTCTTCCCAAAAATGGCGGCCATTTTGAATTTTCGCCAAAAATGGAAAAACGCAAATTTGCTTCTATCTCCGTAACTGTGCGAGAGAGAGTGATTTCGCCCACAGGGTATGTGTACAGTTACCTGCAACTTTTTGCCAAAAATGGTTTTCCCGCCATTTTTGACTTCCATATTGAAATTCTGGCTAAAATGCAAAAATTATCTTCATAACGGTGCAAGATGAAGCAATTTCGGCGATAAGTAAGTCAGTTACCTACTTTTGAAGATCTACCACATGGTGAAGTTGCAGATCTATAGCTCTTTGCATAGCTGAGTCATAGCTTCTAAAATGAGTAAATGTCTTTTAACCTTAAAAGTATTGCTGATACGCAATTTCTTCAAAATAAGTCATTCACCTACTTTTGAGTGATCTACCACATGGTGAAGTTGCAGAACTGTAGCTCTTTGTATAGCTGAATAATAGCTACTAAAATGAGTAAATGTCTTTTATCTCTAAAAGTATTACATATATGAAATTTCTTCTAAATAATCATTCACCTACTTTTGGCTGATCTACCACATAGTGAAGTTTCAGGCCTATAGCTCTTTGTATAGCTGAGTAATAGCTACTAAAATAATTAAATGTATTTTATCGCTAAAAGTATTGCACATAGACAATTTCATCTAAATGAGTCATTCACCTACTTTTGGGTGTAGCTCTTTGCATGCTGAGTAATAGCTACTAAAATGAGTAAATGTCCTTTATCTCTAAAAGTGTTACAAATAGGCAATTTCTTCTAAATAAGTCATTCACCCTTTTGGGTGATCTACTACATAGTGAAGTTGTACATCTATAGCTCTTTGCATAGCTGAGTCATAACTGCTAAAATGAGTAAATGTCTTTTATCTGTAAAAGTAATGCAGATAGGCAATTTCTTTTAAATAAGTCCGTTCAACTGTAGCTCTGTGCATAGCTGAGTAACAGCTACTAAAATGAGTAAATACCTTGTATCTTTAAAAGTATTGCACATGGGCAACTTCTTCTAAATAAGTCCTTCACCTACTTTTGGGTGATCTACCACATAGTGAAGTTTCAGAACTGTAGCTCTTTGGATGGCAGATTAATAGCTACTAAAATGAGTAAATGCATTTTATCTTTAAACGTATTACAGTCGAACATTAAAGTTCCTCTTGCTTATTGTTACTTTTACATGTACCTACATCTTACAAGAAAAGCTATATTACACTATCTTTAGTACATCTAATTTATACGGCGGGAGATAATTGCATGCGTCAGAATGCTTGTTTGTAAAATATGTCATATTTTTATGTCGTCACTCTGCCGCATGTGCGTATGCGTACGCGTGAGCGACTTCTCTGACGAAAGTACAAGGCCCAGAGACATGCTGTTTTTTTAAAAGATAGCTATCTATCTAGCCTGAAAAACTGTTCAAGGCATTCAGATCTGTGTGTTTGTCTGTTTGCTACAGTCATTATAAGTGAGGTACCCCCCACCCTAAGTATGAAAATTTTAACACTTTATCACAATTTTCTCAGTGACTATTGCAGGGATTTCTTTCATATCTTGCACATATGTACTAGACCACAAGTAGATTCCCTTGTGTGAGTTTCAGACCTGGATCTTTCTTAATTATTTTTTTATGAATTTTAAAAAATAATTTTTAATGCATTAAAATTCATAAAATCATTCACTAAATCACTTATAACTTGAAAAGTATTGCATTTAGAGCATTTTGTTAAAATATGTTATTCAGCTCCATAGCTACAACATGGTGAGTAACTTGGGTGTCTATCTCAATAGCTAAGTGAGTAATAGCTACTTTTGGACTTTTCAGTAACTTCCATAAGGAGTAAAATACTTGTAACTTGAAAACTGTTGCATTTACAGAAATTTGTGTAAATATGTTATTCAGCTACTTTTGGGTCAGCTATAACATAGTAAAATTTCAGACCTGTAGCTCATGGCGTAGCTGAGTAATAGCTACTTTTAGGTTATCACTGTTGAGTAAATCACTTATAACTTGAAAACTATTGCATTTAGAGTATTTTGTTTCAATATGTTATTCACCTATTTTTGGTACCTAGTGAAATTCCAGACCTGTGGCTCATTGCATAGCTGAGTAATAGCTACTTTGAAGTTCTTACTGTTGAGCAAATCACTTGTAATTGGAAAACTATTGCTTTTTACCCATGGTGTCCGGATGGGTGGGTGGGTGGGCGGCGGGGGGAAATAGTTTGTCCGGGCTGTATCTCAGAAACCGTAAGGTGTAGGAAGTTCATACTTGGCAGGGACATAGGAAGTTCATACTTGGCAGGGACATTGGTTGGGGGGTGTAGGTGTGCAACGTCATGGTGTGACCTTGATTTGACCTTTGTACTTGCCGTAGTGAACTTGACCTATAATACCTGGTCTGGGCTATATCTTGGAAACCGTAAGAGGTGTAGGAAGTTGATACTTGTTAGGGACATTGGTTAAGGGGTGTAGGTGTGCTACGTCATGTGACCTTGATTTGACCTTGCTGTAGCGACCTTGACCTATAAAATCTTGTCCAGGTTATATCTCAGAGACTGTAAGGTGTAGGAAGTTTATACTTGGTAGGGACATTGGTTGAGGGTTTTAGGTGTGCCACGTCATGGTGTAACACTGATTGACCTTGCTTGTATTGACCTTTAAAATCTTGTTGCACCTGTGGGTCTGTCTGTTGATGCAGATTAAGCACTGTTTTAAGAATTTCCTTTTGCAAATTCCCATTGTAACAGATGGAATTTCATCAAGTGAGCCACAGGCTTTTCTCCAACACCACACATAAGCATTCATTGAATGTATTGCCACTTCTGTATGCATGGGTAATATTCAAAACATCCAAACCATAATTCGGCCATTTTTAGTTTACTAATAAGTGCTGTCATTTTGTTATTGAATTGTCTTGTTTTAATACTTCATCTTTATATACATTTCTTTTCCTTAGATATTACTTTCTCTACTTAAGCATTATTTGGACCTTAATATGAGTTACATTGCTCTGAAAGTATCTTGAACTTTGTACTGTTACACTACTTCTATATCTCATGGTGTTGAAAAATATTTCCCCAGGCTGTGGGGTACGGGCATCTCTGATGCTATTTTATTACACTACAATAGCTTACCATGCGGGACTCAATGCTGTTCTCAGATGGCTGCAAGGCATCAGGCCAACGTCTAAGAAAAATAGACTTTTATAGTTGGCCGTAGCCTCCAGTTGTCGTCACGTGATAACCTTTGACCTCTCGTCCTACTTTCTCGTTGGCCGCGTGGATATGTAGCATTTGTCGTTTATGCAAACATTTTCATCTATTTATCAGCACATGCGTATTGTTGGATGTTTATTTTTAGTCATTTCATTTATTATATATCATAGATTATTCTGTAAAATTTCCATTTTGACAGGATAAGTATATTTCTTATTTTCGCGTGTTTTGAGTTTTCCTCGGTTCAGGCTTTTTACATCTATGTCTTTTATTGCATTTAAAATGTCCACCCATCAAACAAATAAAGACAAACCGAGAGCTAGAAAATGCCGTCATTTTTGTTTCTCTTTTGATATACACAACTATTGCCCTACCTATCGGGGGTGATGACACCTGTGCCTCTTTTGAGGTGCCCTGCGATATCTGTGCATCTTTCACAGATGAACAAATGAATAAAATTCAACACAGGAAAAGCCATATAAAGAAACAAAAGGCGGATGCTTCTAGTGCAAAAGATGAACTTGATCGTTTGGGTGAGGGCGACAGGGATTCTTTTACTGGTTCCAATGCAGACCTTGAGAGAGCTGCAGACAATTTATTTACCTCACCCCCACATCCTCAGCCCCAACCCTTCAGTTCATTGTCTCTCAAAACTCCAGCCAAAACTATCCCACCCACCCCAGGTACTGACTTACAGCAGAAAATTGAAACAAATCTAGAAAAATCCCTGGGTAATTCACTTAACATCCATTTACAGCAGCAAATGTGTTCCTTTCAGGCTTCAATGTTAGAAGCTTTCCAGTCTCTCCGAGATTGTATTGTATTGTGTATTTATACTCAGCGCAATATCTCCATATATTACAGGACTCAAATGAGCTAACTTCTAAAATGCAAGTGGAGGTGGATCAGACCTCAGCTTCTAAGCCTGGAACCTCTCAAGCTGCTGTAAATCTGGACCTACCCCCTCCAAGACAACCACGGACCACCTCAAATGTTGAACAAATGGAAGTGGACTATAGCCCAGCACTTCCACCTCACCTCCGTGCTGATCATCATTTGGCATTGGATCAGTCTTCTAGTCCAACCGAGGAGCCTTCTAAAGAGGTTTCTAAAAAACACTCTCACCCTCACAGTAGGCATGAGGTTGAACCCATGTCTGCCTCAGATCAATACAATGATGAGTCCGATGAACCTCGGATTACATCTTGTAAATCCAAAAAACATGCTGACAAGAGTAAGCATAAGGTGAGGTCCAGATACGTGTCATCTTCCTCAGAGGAGGATCAGTCCTCTGTAGCCAGACACAGGTCTTCTAAGCCCTCAGGGACTGTCTCTGATCAAGATCAACCTCAACATGATCCAGACCCCCCTTATTATAGGTAAGTAGCTCTGTCTGACATTCCCTCCCAGTATGCTGAAGAGGTGGACACTTTTAGGCGCATTCTTTCCCTCCCTGACCCGAGGGAGTCCATGCTTAGGTCCTCAACTTCAGTCATGGGTCTGGACGATGAGAAAGGCCGTCAAGAGCTCAGACCTAGAGGTCCTTCCTCTATGCTCCCACTTAGCTCAGTTATCAAAGATGCCTTTGATAAATTTGAACATGATTTTCAGGCCGCTAATTTACCTGAGGGTAAATATATCAAACCTCCTCCTTCCACTACAAAGTGGTACAAAGTGGGACAGCCCTGTTATGAGGAGAAATTCCAGGGGCCGATTTCACGAAGGGTCTTAAGCCTGGTTTTGGGCTTAAGTTTAAGACTTTGGTCTTAAATTCTGTCAAAAATGTGCTAAGTCAGTGGGCTTAGACTTACTGGATTTCACAAAGGGGCTAAGTCCATGGATTTGCTAAGTCAGTGGACTTAGATTTAAGTCTGGGAGGTAGTGGGCTTAAATTTTGTAAAGAGGACTTAAATATGGCCGCCATAAACTTTTCTCCACTTCAAAATTTGAAAGGGCTGTAAAAAAAAAGTATAATTACACAGAACACCTTACTGAAGTAGTCTTTAGGAAGTTATGTGTGGGAACAAGGTTTTTCATTTCAAAACAGCACTTATCCTTAGATAAAATGCATTAAATGAAGGATATAAAAAGTCACATGACACAGAAAACCACTGTGGTTATATGATGAGCTTGGACTTGGCTAAGTCACCTTTGTGAAATCCATTTTAAGTCCCAGGCCTAGTTAAGACCAAAGTCTTAGATTTAAGTCCCTGACTTAGCCAAAAACGGGACTTAGTTTAAGTCCTTTAGTGAAATCGGCCCCTGGAGTTGAATACAGATTTTGCAAAGGTCTGTATTACTCCTAAACCCCCTGGGGCTCCTACGGGCAAGGTTCCCCTACCAATTCTTAAGGAATTGGAACACCAAGCCAGGCAAATTATCTCCACGCTCAACTTTACTGCTGCCTTTGCCAAGACTTCATCTTCTTGCAATGCTTCTCTTGAAAAGTGTCAACATAGCATTAAGTCAACCTTCAAGAAGGTTAAGACCCAGATTCAGAAAGGTGCCAATCCTGAGAAAGCAGCAAAGCGTGGATATGAACAAGCCTGCGAGTACTTAGATTTTTGGAATAAGACTGTTCTTATCCAACACAGGCCTCTCACATGCCTCAGCAAATCCCTAGCCCATATACTCCAGAGGGAACTATATTCCATGGGTACCACTGGCTTGCTTAGGCGTGAAGCCGAAATGACCCTTTTGCAACCACATTTAGGGGAAACGAGACGCCAAGAACTCAGGAACTCGTCCTTTTGGGACCCCTCCTTGTTCAAGTTTCAACTTGTTAAGGAAGGTGAAGACTTCCTCCTCAAAAAAGTCACCTCTAAAGACTCTCAGGGTTTCGGACCCTATAAGCCCTTTCGTGGTCCCCACAACAAGAAAAGAGGCTCCTACAGGAAAAGCCCCTATGGGGGCAACTCCTCACAAAGCAGTAACCAATCGTTTTCCTCAGGTAGGGGGAAACCAAACTTCAGAGGTTCCAGGGGTTGTTTTCAACCCCACCACAGGGGGCGAGGACGTGGAAACCCCTCTCCCCAATGACTCCTTAAAAGCCTTCCTCAGTCCACCAGTAGGAGGTCGCCTCTGTTCTTTTGGAAGAGACTTGTAAACAAACAAATGTTCTTCCAATGTGTTAAACATTATCACCAATGGCTATGTACTGCCATTCCTGTCAACCAAATTTGGTCAGATTCCCTCTGATTCTGTCAAAGTACAAGACCCGTCAAAATGACCAAGCTCTGGCCACTTGTATCCAGTCTCTTCTGTCAAAGAACGCAATCGAAAGGGTGGAAAATGTAAAATCTCTCGGATTTTACAGTCGCCTGTCCCTAGTACCCAAGCCTGGTGATGGAGACCAGTCATAGACCTAAGCAGGCTCAACACTTTTCTACATATAGAAAAGTTCAAAATGGAAATTCCAGAGTCCATCAGGACCTCCCTGATTCCAGGGGAATGGGTATCGTCGATAGATCTATCAGACGCCTACCTCCACATCCCCATCCATCCAAACTCAAGGAAATACCTAAGGTTTTCCCAGGTATTCCAGTTCCCCTCGCTCCCATTCGGACTAGCCACAGCCCCCCAGGTCTTTACAATGATTGTAAAGGAAGTGAAGCTAATGGCCCTCTCCAGAGGACTCAGACTTCACCAATACCTGGATGACTGGCGGATCAGGTCCCAGTCTCAGGAGGAAGCCCGAGTGAACACTCAGGCAGTGGTAGACCTAACCCAGTCATTGGGTTGGATAATAAATCAGGAAAAATCCGAACTGAAACCTACTCAGGTGTTTTTGTTCGTGGGCTACAAGCAGTACCATCTAGATTCAGCCCTTGTAAAACCCACTCAAGAGAGATGGCTCAAACTTCAGGACTTGATCCTAAGACTCAAGATGTTTGATGTCACTAATTGGGTTGCTTGCCTCAAAGGAGAAAATGGTCCCGGAGGGACGCCTTCACATGAGGCCCTTTCAGTTTCACTGGAGATATCCTCAGTTGCTGGACAACCTCCTTCCTTGGACAGAAGCCATTGCAGCACACTTAGACTGGTGGCAAAATCCCTCAAACATGATGAGAGGTGCAGACCTTCATCCCAAAGACCACAGTATCCAACTCTTTACAGACACCTCAAACGAAGGTTGGGGCGCTCACTTAGATAAAAGTTCAACAAAGGGTCTGTGGTCAGACCAGGAAAAAAGACTACACATAAACGTTCTAGAATTGAAGGCGGTCTCCCTGGCCCTTCGAAGCTTCAAGGACCAGTGCCACAACCAAACAGTACTAGTTGCAACGGACAACTCAACAGTGGTAGCCTACGTAAACAAACAAGGAGGAACTCACTCAGCACAGATGTGAGCTCTCCTGTGGAAGATCATGACATGGTGCCATCACTATCACATAACATTAAAAGCCAGACACATTCCAGGGTGTCTGAATGTGATGGCCGACCTTCTATCCATGTCGAACCAAGTACAGTCGACAGGTGTTCAAACAGATCTGTCAAAAGTGGTTCACTCCTCATGTAGATCTATTTGCCACTCACCTGAACCACAAACTTCCACTGTACGTATCTCCTGTCCCAGACCCAAAGGCTTGGGACATAGATGCTCTGAACATAAACTGGATGGGTCTTACTGCTTATGCTTACCCTCCGACGGCTCTCCTTTACAGGGTGATCCAAAAAATCAGACAGTGCCATTGCCTGATCATCGTAATAGCCCCAGGCTGGCCAGGGATGCCCTGGTTTTGGGACCTAGTGCAGCTCTCAACAAAGATCCCACTGCAACTTCCAGTGTCAACAACCCTCCTCAAACAATCCCACAATTATGTGTTTCACAGCAATCCTCAACATCTCAACCTCCACACCTGGTGACTAGGAGTGGACAGCTCCAAGAACAAGGCTTCTCTGTGGAGGTGGCAGAGAGAATTGCTGCCCCTCAGAGGTCATCAACAAGGACCATCTACAAGTCAAAGTGGGCCCTATTTGAGAAATGGTGCAGAGAAAATTCGGTGGATTTCTCCACTCCATCTGTGAAACAGATTTTTTCATGTACCTGTACCAAGATCTAAACAGGCGCCCCTCGACCATTGATGGTAACAGGACGGTCATTGTTGACACTTTGGGCCCAACGGGCCACCATATTGCACAAAGTTCAGACCTTCACAGGTTACTCTCCAGTTTTCACAGGGATCGACCAAAAAGTTCCAGGAATCTTCCAAAATGGAACCTTTCTGTTGTTCTCAATGAGCTCACAAAAGCGCCCTTTGAGCCTATGAAATACACAGACCTCAGACATCTTACTCTAAAAACTGCTTTCTTGCTAGCTTTGGCCTCCGGCAAGTGATGCAGCGAATTCCATGCCTGGGTTGCAAACAAAGTATCTAATCTAGGCCAATGGGAAAAGGTTGTGCCCTTCTTCTGACTTTATAGCCAAAAACCAACTAGCAAGAGAAGGTTCTCAAAGTGTGTCTTCGGTGACTATTCCTGCTTTGACTACCATTGTAGCTAGACAATTCAAAGAAGACAGGACCTTGTGTCCGGTGTGGGCCCTGAGGTACTATTTGGATCGAACCAAAGACCTGAGAGGGTCACGATCTCTCCTTTTCATCTCCTTCAAGAAAGGACATACCTCAGACATCAGACCCGCTACTCTCTCTTCTTGGTTGAAACAAACTATTCTACTTTGTTATAAACAAGCAGACCAACAAGCCTTGGACTTGGTCCAAGTTAAAGCGCATGACATTCGGGCCTTCGCGGCCTCTAAGGCCTTTTACGGTGGGGTATCGGTGGACCAAATCATGCAAGCCTGTCACTGGAAAGCTCACAACACATTTACAAATTTTTACCTAAAAGACCTTACTTGGTCAGACAATGACAACAATAAGTATCTGTTACCATTGGTGGCGGCACAACAAGTCCTAGATCCTTCCCCTCAGACCAGTTGTCCTCAGAAAGAAAAGAAGGGGGGGGGGGGGGGGGGGGGCACATCTGCTACAACCAAGTCTTCAGCAGTCTAATGACTCTAATCCCAGGGTGTAGGTATAGGTTTACCTCTCAAGATGTTACAGGTAAGGTCATTTTTTATTTTTAGTTTATCAAGAAAATATGTATTAAGGACTTATCAAGTTGTCATTAATCTCATATTCGGTGGCAAAAAATTTATGAGAATTCCAACCATTGTGCTGGATTTTCACTCGTGATTGGTCCCTAAGGACCCTTACGCCTCTAAAGTGAGCACGGCTGCACTTCGCTCCTACAATCAAAACATCTTGACAGTTTTAGCACTGTCATCCATTCTATTCAGTTTTTTGGCTCTTTACAGGCCCGGTGTAGCGCCAGATAATGTGTCCCCCACAAAGTGTGTGGGGATACAAAATATGGCAAGGGGGTTGCCACAAAGTGTGTGGGGATACAAAATATGGCAAGGTGGCTGTCACATTTTGTATCCCCTGCCATATTCTGTACCCCCTTTGCCATATTTTGTACCCCCTGATTATTTATGAGCTTGTTCATTAGACCTGTGATCTTTTCCCTTGTCTTCAAGTCAACAACATTGGCCTGTGCATTGATGGATTAAATGAGTGGCTGACTTAAGAATTAGCTCTAATTTTACACTATTACCAGCTATGGAGAACTAAATAAGACATTTGAATTAATTTGTGTTAAATCTGGAAATTAAACCATCAGAAAAGTTGATAGTATGATCTTTTCCTTTTTACATGTAATTAATATACAGCGCTTGAGTAAATTTAACAAATGTGAATTATTTGTGTACTCCCCATTTACAATCTTGTACCACCTGTGGGGAAGAATGTGTACAAGATTATAGGGAAAAATATATGTAAAGTCTCATAGTATAAGCTATTGTTCTGTTTAAAGCTAAATGATCAGGCTTACAAGTTACAAGTATGAATTGCAATCAACTTATCACCTGTAAAGACAGTACCAAGTCAGCATGAAAATACTGCCTTCCTATTAACATGGCCTGTGATTATTGGTGATTAGTTAATTGGATTTACTCAGGTCTTTGTTTGCTTGGACCCTCTAGTCTCAATAGGAATCCATGTCTTTTAATGTTGATTGGCTCACTGTCTTTATATGTAGGCTTTACTGGTTTCCTGTTAACATGGCCTTTCATGATTAGGTAGTGATTTGTTATTTGGATTTACTCATGTCTAATATTTCTTGGGTGCTCAAGTCTCAATAAGACTCTATGTCTTTTATGTTGATTTGCTTAACTATCTTTATATTTAAACTTTACTGGCCTCATGTTATTGTGTTAAAGATTTATTGTGCTTATCTTATCTGAAGATGTGGCAACAGATATTAGCCCAGCTTATAAATTGCACAGGTAGTTTTTATTTTTGAAATTGAAATATTATAATAATTTACTTATTTTTCTTCTTAAATGTTACTTCTTTCTTTGCTACATTATTTATTGATAGGACTAATCTTTGTTGATTGATTCCTTTGTTATTCCAAGACTCTACCTCAATTAATTTGACAATGAGAGGGTCTTTAGTTCATAAGGCGTCTATTGTTCAACCACTGCTTTCAACTTGATTTGTTTCACTTGTGGATAGTGATTAACCAACTGGATTCGACTGTGATATATCTCTTGTTTGAACATTCTTTTTGAGTTAATTTGTTTGACTGTGTGTGACTAGGTAACTGCATTAGTCTTAGATTTACCTTTTGCTCTAGCATTCTTTTGAACTTGTTTCCTTTCACCTCTGGTTGAGTGACTACAGACAAAGTACTTCTGTACAAGGGTCAGTTAAGTTTATCAATATTAAAGTCATATTTTTCTTAAAAAATTATTTCCTTTTAAATAGTTTATATTATGTTCAGCATAAAAATCATTCTTGTGTAGTATTACCCTAAGTTGGACCGATATGTTCGAGCCCATCTTAAGATAGGCTACCAAATTTAGGATCCTAAGTTGGGCTAAAGCATTACTGTTGCAGATAAGACACCTTTGTTCTTCTATTTATTTTTCCATACAATTCTATATATTCATAACTCTGCCTTACTTCCAACTCTAATCACTCTTGAGTGAATCAAATCAAAAGTTGGTCAGAAAGAGATAACTGACTTGCTTGACTGAGACCAATCAACCCAAACAATGGCAACTTAATCCTCTCCAGTTGTGTTTGTTATTTATACCCCCTCCCATTACACCTCTAAACTGAGGGGATACAGAATATAATGGGGATACAAAATGTGGCTGCCATATTTTGTATCCCCTTAATCCCCCCATTGTTGGGATACAAAATATGGCAGCCACATTCTGTATCCCCTAAAAGATCAAAGGGAGGATACAGAATATGGCAGGCATACATAATATGGCGTTACGCCGGTCTTGGGATTGGGGGACTGTAAACGGGACTCAGACTGGTATTTCTAACATTCATTCTAATATATATTACTTCAAAATCTAAGAAAAATTGACATATCTTCCAGTCTCAGCTGTAATCCCGCCACCGGGCAGTTGGATTCAGCATTGAGTCCCACATGGTAAGCTATTGTACCGCAATAAAATTGAAAATTTTAATTATGTAAATGTAGCTTTTATAGGCTACAAGCTTACCATGTGGGACTCAGAAGAGTCCCACCCTGCCTCCCCGCTGTATTACAGTTGAGGGGTAAGGTTTAAAAATTTCAAAGAGAAAGTAGGACGAGAGGTCAAAGGTTATCACGTGACGACAACTGGAGGCTACAGCCAACTATAAATGTTTATTTTTCTTAGACGTTGGCCTAATGCCTTACGGCCATCCGAGAACAACATGGAGTCCCACATGGTAAGCTTGTAGCTTATAAAAGCTACATTTAAGTAATTAAAATTTTCAAATTTATAGGATTTGTGTAAATATGTTATTCAGCTACTTTTGGGTCAGCTATAACATTGTAAAATTGCAGACCTGTAGCTTTTTCCATAGCTGAGTAATAGCTACTTTGATGTTATCACTGTTGAGTAAAGCAGTTATAACTTCAAAACTATTGCAGTTAAAGTGTTTTGTTTTACTATATTATTCGCCTACTTCTGGATCAGCTATAATATAGTAACATTGCATTCCTGTAGCTTATTTCATAGCTCAGCAATAGCTATTTTGAGCTTCTCACTGAGTAAATCAGTTGTAACTTGAAAACTATTACATTTACAGTATTTTGTATAAATATGTTATTCAGATACTTTTGGGTCAGCTATAACATAGTAATATTCCCAAAAGTTTCTGAATAACAAAATACTGTAAATGTAATAGTTTTGAATTTACAACTGATTTACTCAACAGTGATAACATCAATTTGAAAGTAGCTATTACTCAGCTATGGAAAGAGCTACAGCTCTGCAATATTATATCTGCAGTATTATATTCAGGTTCTCAATATTATATTGCAGAGCTGTAGCTCTTTCCATAGCTAAGTAATAGCTACTTTGATGTTATTACTGTTGAGTGAATCAGTTGTAACTTCAAAACTATTGACTTTAGAATACTTTCTTTAAATATGTTATTCACCTAGTTTTGGGTCAGCTACAACATAGAGAAATTACAGACCTGTAGCTTATTTCATAGCTGAGCAATAGCTATTTTTAGATTTTCACTGTTCAGTTAATCAGTTGTAACTTGAAAACTATTTCATTTACAGTATTTTGTTTAAATAAGTTATAAATCTACTTTTGGGTCAGCTATAAAATAGTATAATTGCAGACGAGTAGCACCTTGCATAGCTGAGTAATAGCTACTTTCAGGTTCTCACTGTTGAGTACTTCGGTTGTAACTCAAAAACTATTGCATTTGCATTATATTTTCTTTATATATGTTTTAAACTTACTTTTTACACCTTAACAGTTACCTTCTTACATTCCTTCTGAATACCATTTCCAGGGTTGTGTCCTTTTCTTCTGTCACTTCTACTCTGAAACTCAAAACACACAGTCAGCTGAAACAGAGCCCATTCTTTGTTACTTTGTATTGAGCGAAAATCATTATTAAGTACTTTATAATATCTCGCGAAAGCCACTTCCATTTGCAAGTTATCACTCATGTACGTCTGCGAATAATTTCCAATGCACAGAACAAGCATACAAAATACCAGATTTTGTTTTGTTTCAAATGATGCCACCACTACTTAATATACATTGCCCACAAGTGATGGGAGGGAGAATGTTTGAAACTGTGACAAAGGTAAACTGAACGCATGAATTTTCTGTAACTGTCAAAATAAAACAAGTGATTACCACATCGTTTTCAGATGTCACGCAAGTTACCCAGTGGGATGATTGATCAAACTTTTGAAGACGTTCAGTTAAAAGCCAGATCAAAAAATGATATTTAAAATAGCTATCCAAGTGAAAACTGGCAAGGCACTTTTCAAAGTAAAATTAGCAATAAGCAGCTGTGTGTGTTTAACATAACTTTTATTGCAGTGCACTTGAAAATAAGTAATATCCAGGTTCCCCTAAAGGAAGATTTTTAGGCACCTATTGCAGTTCATTTGGCCAAGTGCACTATGCAGGATATCTATCAGAAGCCGAATGCCTTTGAATAGGTGACACTAGAGAAAACTTTTAAACAACTAATTGTCTATGAAAGCTACTGTTGTATATTTCTGAAATAGCTACATGCGGTGTATCTTTCCAGGTGGTGCCCAGGGTGGCTTTAGTTGAGCGCACTTTGGATGATGTTCAGAAGAAGCCAGATGGCCCTGCAGAGGTCACACTGGAAGATCGCTTGAAGCGGCTTCTCAAAGATGATGAAGATGATGAACAGGATGGGGACCGCATGGGCAGTTTACCAGGTCAGCCCCTAGGTGGAGGGAACAGGAGACTCAGTCAACCTCCGGGGGCCAGTGGCGGGCTAGGTGGTCCGCTAGGTGGTGGGCCCATGGGCAGAAGAGGCACCCGTAAGATGAGCATTATGGCAGGAGGAGCATTCCCATCATTTCAAAATGCTTGAGTAGAGTCAAAGAAGTTTAAATGGTTATTGTAAAATAAAAAACAAACCATGCGAACATGACTAATATGTGAATTTTGCACAGAGGAAACATCCTTATTAATTTTGAATAATTTAAATTATAAATTCTTCTTCAAATAGCTTCAGACTATTTGAAATATCGGTTACCACTTATCACTGGAGATCTTCAAACATTTTACCCTGTTTTGCTCTTTCAGATGCTTATGGTTGAGTCATTTGAAACAAAGTTAGCCTAAAGAATAAAACAATATTTTAGTGATTATTTTGTGTTGAGTTATTATACTTATAGTTTTGTTGACACGGTGTATAATGTATGTGCAACGTTTTTAATAGCCAATTAAGTATCCCACAAAAAGTTGGGACACTTATTTGTACATTGGAGTGTTAATATCTTTTCAAAGTCATTTTTAACAGCATTTAAAATTACTATCAGATTCAAGTTCATAAGCATTCCTTCAGATGCTTTGTCTTTACAGAGAATAAACAATTTTCTGGTTTAATAATAGGTTTCAAACTGCTCTAATAAAAAAAAAATTAATAACAAAAAATGTAGATTTGAGTATTAAATCCTTAGTTTTATCTAAGTAAAAGAGTCTTGGATATGTATATATATTGGTCTTGAACTAGTCACGCTGGTGATTTCCTTTCAGACTCAACAACTCCAAAAGGAATTTACCTAGAATTTTTATTTTGGTTTGTGGGAAAATGCGCGAGGGCAAAAAGCTTACTTCTGGGTGACCTTGATTTTCAATTTTAAGGTCAATAGCAGCCTTGAAAAGATCACTTTTTGACCTTTTTCACATTTTCCCTCAATTCTCTTAAAAGCTAGGTTCAGGATTTGGTTAATGTGAATAACAGATAATCTTGTCTGCAAATCTGTTAAAAATTTACCTTAAATCTCTTGTTTTAGTCTTAAACGGAGACACTTTTACCCATGTTGCAGCTAATTGTATCTACCATTGGCTTAGACTTTGTAATACCGTCGCCGCTATAGTGTGTTGAGATTTTCTCATTGGGTGCTCCCTCAAGGTCAAGTGATGGTAGCCAAACTTAAATATGCTTTTAACCTATGTTTTATTGGTCCTACAGGAAACCAACCTACAGGAAATCATGGTCTGGAAATCTTTTCATGTGGTCAGACTTAATTTGGGCCCCCTCACTGAAGGTCAGGCGCTTTTAAAATACTTAATATAATAATTATTAATAGCATGGGTGCTAGGTGAAGTAATTGCCAAATTGGGTGTTTTGTGTTTCTAGTCAATACAAATGTTAGTGTTGTTAACGGTTTTCCAGTATGCAGTATTTTGTTTCGTTTTGGAAGAAAAAATGAAATCCGCAAAGAATATTTGGGAACCGGTTATTCAAAATGTTTTTATTTTAGGCTTTCTAATGGCTGATACTTCATCAAAACGCAAAAAATATACATGTTTTGTTAAATATGTCACATTTGTACTTTATATTAAGCAAAAATCATTTTTACCTATTTAATAATATCTCTTGAAAGCCACTTCCATTTTGCAAGTTATCGCCCATGTAAGCCTGCGAATAATTTTTCAATGCACAGAACAAGCATACGAAACACCGGATTTTGTTTCATTTCAAAGCCTCGGTAACCAGTTTTGATTTCTGTAAATGATGCCACCACTAACAGATGTGCACTAACAAATCTTTTCAAATGTCCTAGGTCTGGTTCAAGCCTATAGTTGTGGAAATCTAAAATGAAACCCATTCATAATATGCAATAAAGCTCAAGAAAAAAATAAGTATTGATTTACAGTATACTGAACTTGAAACTTAATTTTTATTGCGCTAAAATAGCTTACCATGTGGGACTGAGTGTTTTATTCGGAAGCCGCGACTCCAGCCTATGATTAAGAAAAATAACCGTTTGGAATTGGCCGAGTCTGTGTTTTAGTATGTACCCTAGCAGTGTCATTCGACCTTCTCTTGTTGGCCGCCATATTGGAAAGAACTTTACAGAATATCTCAACAATTTACTGTTTTCTTAGCACATACTTATTGTTGGATGTTTATTTTTTAACATTTGTCTTATTTTATTGTACTGCACATTCTGTGTAATTTCGTGATGCCCTCATTCAGTATTTTTTGAGATAATAATGTTTTTGTGAGTTTTCCGCGCTTCCGCTCGGATTTAATTCTCAATAATTTCTGTTTGTTGTTGTTCACCCACAGTCCCACACGTTGGAGGGTACACAGCTCCTCTTGCTTATATTATTGTTTGTATCATCTTTCAAGCTTGCCTTGAATGTATTTTCTTTCTGTGTTCCCTCCATTGCTGTTTGTGGGTGGTTTTCTTTTCCGAGTTGCGACTCGGAATATTTTACTGAATATTTTATTGCTTTAAAATGTCTTCCCACCAAGCTAGTTCCAAACCCAGATCTTCTAAATGTAGACATTTCTGCTTCCCATTTGATTTACACAACTACTGTCCGACTTGCAGGGAATCTGGCAAGGGAGATGATCCCTGTGTCACCAATCTTTCTCCCTGCGATATCTGTGCAAATTTTACAGAGGAACAACAGACTAAAATTAAGAATAGATGTTGGTACACTCGGAAGCAGAAATCGGATGTTAATACTAGCAAAGATGATCTGGATTTGTTGGGTGACGATGAGGAATCTTTCACTGGTACTCAAGCAGACCTTGAGGGTGCTGCCGAAAATTTATTTTCCTCACCCCCACGTCCCCAACCATTGCGTTTTGAATCTCTTTCACTCAAAACTCCCCGAACTGTCCCACCTATCCCAGGTACTGCATTGCAAACTAAAATTGAAAATAGGCTGGAAAAATCCCTGGGTAGTTCACTAAACATCCAACTAAAACAGCAAATGGGGGTGTTCCAGGCTTCAATGCTTGAGGCCATGAAATCTCTCAGAGACGAAATATTTTCCTTTCATAAAGCAACCGAGTCGGGTGTAGATAAGACATCTGACTCTACCCAAGCAAAACCCATGCCTGGAACTTCTTCTCAACCCGACCCTCCTCGGACTTCCAATCCCACTCCATCCAGACACTCGGATATCCAGCCCATGGACTTAGAACCTTATGGACCTCCACTTCCTCCCAAGTCTTCTCAACCTCAGTCCGAGCATGCTTCCAAACACTCGGATGTTGAATCCAATCACTCGGAACGTATTTCCGATTCGGAGTACTATCAGGTACATCCTAAACACAAAAAGCATTCAGATAAGAGGAAACACAAATCTAAACCGAGCCACATTTCTCAGTCGTCGGCAGAGGAAGATGAGTCCTCTACCCATGTCAAAAAGCTTTCAAAGCCTCAACACAAGGTTCCTCCAGAACCTCTACCTCAGGACAGCACAGATCCAGTGTTTTATAGGGAGGTAGATATGACTGATCTACCTTCCCAGTATACAGAGGAAGTGGAAACCTTTAGGCAAATTCTTGACCTCCCAGACCCCAGGGAAACTTTGCCTAGGTCCTCTACTACTGTGCTAGGCCTGGACGACGAGAAAGGCCAACAGGAGCTAAGGCCTAGAGGCCCTTCTGCAATGCTCCCTTTGAACCCTATTCTCAAAGATGCCTTTGAGAAGTTTGAGCAAGATTTCTTGGCCTCTAATTTACCTGAGGGTAAACACATTAAACCCCCAACTTCCACAGCCAAGTACTATAAGGTGGGACAACCTTGCTTTGAAGATAGACTTCAAGAGCTTAACACAGATTTTGCGAAAATCTGCATTTCTCCTAAACCCTCTGGGGCCCCCGTGGCCAAGGTTCCCCTGCAAGTTCTCAAGGAACTCTAACATCAGGCTAGGCAGAACCTCTCCACTATTAATTTCACAGCTACTTTTGCTAGGACTGCTTCTTCAGGTAACACTGTTCTGGAGAAGGGCCTTCAGAGTGCCAAGGCTACTATGAAAAAGGCCAAAGCGCAAATCTTGAAGGGTTACGACCCTGAAAGGGCCATCAGACGGGGCTATGAAAGCGTCTGTGACTACTTTCAACTCATGGAGAAACGGATTCTCATCCAACAAAAAGCATTAGCCTGCCATAGCAAATCAGTAGCTCACATCCTCCAGAGGGAACTATACACTATGGGCAACACCGGCCTTCTGCAAAGAGAGGCCGAAATGACCCTTCTTCATACCCATTTGGGGGACTCGAGACGTCAAGAATTGAGGAACTCGCCTTTCTGGCCTTTTCTTCTTTTCAAGTCTCAATTAGTCAAAGATGGAGAGGACTTCCTCCTTAAAAAAGGCACTTCTAAAAACAATCAGGGTTTTGGACCCTATCAAAACAAGCCCTTTCGTGGTCCCCACCACAACAAGAAAAGAGGCTCCTACAGGAAACACCCCTATGGGGGCAACTCCTCACAAAGCAGTAACCAATTGTTTTCCTCTGGCAGAGGAAAACCAAACTTCAGAGGCTCCAGGGGTCGTTTTCGACCCCACCATAGGGGACGAGGATGTGGAAACCCCTCCTCCCAATGACTCCTCCAAAGCCTCCCTCAGTCCACCAGTAGGTCGCCTCCGTTCTTTCAGCAGAGACTGGCAAACAAACAAATGTTACTCAAATGTGTTAAACATTATCACCAATGGCTATGTTCTGCCATTCCTCTCAAAACCAAACTTGGTCAGATTTCCTCTGATTGTATCAGAATACAAGCCCCTTCCAAAAGACCAAGCTCTGGCCGACTGCATCCAGTCTCTGCTGTCAAAGAACGCAATCGAAAGGGTGGAAAATGTAAAATCTCTCGGGTTTTACAGTCGCCTGTTTCTAGTCCCCAAGCCTCACCAACGGTGGAGGCCGGTAATAGACTTAAGCAGGCTCAACGCTTTTCTACACGTAGAAAAGTTCAAAATGGAAACTCCAGAGTCCATCAGGACCTCTTTGGTTCCAGGGGAGTGGGTATCGTTGATAGATCTATCGGACGCTTACCTTCACATCCCCATCCACCCAAACTCAAGGAAATACCTAAGGTTTTGCCACAGGTCTCAGGTGTTCCAGTTCACATCCCTCCCCTTCGGGCTGGCCACAGCCCCCCAGGTCTTTACAATGATTGTAAAGGAAGTCAAGCCAATGGCCCTATCCAGAGGTTTCAGACTTCACCAATACCTGGACGACTGGCTGATCAGGTCCCAGTCTCAGGAGGAAGCCCAAGTGAACACTCAGGCAGTGGTAGAACTAACCCAGTCCTTGGGGTGGATTATAAATCAGGAAAAGTCAGAACTGAAACCTACTCAGGTGTTTTTGTTCGTGGGCTACGAATACGACCTAGATTCAGCCCTTGTAAAACCCACTCAAGAGAGATGGCTCAAACTTCAGGATTTGATCCTACGACTCAAGTCAAAACATGTTTTGACTGCAAGATGTTTGATTTCGCTAATTGGGTTGCTTGCCTCAATGGAGAAGATGGTCCTGGAGGGATGCCTTCACATGAGGCCATTTCTGTTTCATCTCAAGGAACACTGGAGATATCCTCAGTCGGTGGACAGCCTCCTTCCTTGGACGGAAATGATTTCTGCACATCTAGACTGGTGGCAAAATCCTGCAAACGTGATGAGAGGCGCAGACCTTCATCCGAAAGACCACAGTATCCAACTCTTTACAGACGCCTGAAACGAAGGTTGGGGAGCTCAATTAGATCAAAGTTCAACAAAGGGTCTGTGGTGAGATCAGGAAAGAAGGCTACACATAAACGTCCTAGAGTTGAAGGCGGTCTCACTGGCCCTTCGAACATTGAAAGCCAGACACATTCCAGGGTGTCTGAATGTGATAGCCAACATCCTGTCCAGGTCCAACCAAGTACAGTCGACAGAATGGTCACTGCATCCACAGGTGTTCAAACAAATCTGTCAAAAGTGGTTCACTCCTCATGTAGACCTGTTTGCCACTCATCTGAACCACAAACTCCATCTATACGTGTCTCCTATCCCAGACCCAAAGGCCTGGGACTTAGATGCGCTCAACATAAACTGGACAGGTCTCACTGCCTATGTTTACTCTCCAATGGCTCTCCTTCACAGGGTGATCCAAAAAATCAAGCAATGCAATTGCCTGATCATACTAATAGCCCCAGGCTGGCCAGGGATGCCCTGGTTCTGGGACCTAGTGTAGCTCTCAACAGAGATCCCGCTACAACTCCCAGTGTCAAGAACACTTCTCAAACAGTCCCACAATTACGTATTCCACAGCAATCCGCAACATCTCAACCTCCACGCCTGGTGTCTAGGAGCGGACAACTCCAAGAACAAGGCTTCTCTGTGGAAGTGGCAGAGAGAATTGCTGCCCCTCAGCGGTGATCAACAAGGACCATCTACAAATCAAAGTGGGCCCTATTTGAAAAATGGTGCAGAGAAAATTCGGTGGATTTCTCCACTCCATCTGTGAAACAAATCTCACATTTTTTCATGTACCTGTACCAAGACCTAAACAGGTGCCCCTCGACCATTGATGGTTACAGGACTGTTATTGTTGACACCTTCGGCCCAACGGGCCAACATATTGCACATAATGAAGAGCTTCATAGGTTACTCTGCAGTTTCCACAGGGATCGTCCCAAAAGTTCCAGAAACCTTCCTTAGTGGAACCTTTCTGTTGTTCTCAATGAGCTCACAAAAGCACCCTTTGAGCCTATGAAAGACACAGACCTCAAACATCTTACCCTCAAAACCGCTTTCTTGCTAGCTTTGGCCTCCGGCAAGCACCGCAGCGAAATCCATGCCTGGGTTGCAAACAAAATATTGAATCTAGGCCAATGGGAAAAGGTCGCCTTGTTCCCTTCTTCTGACATTATAGCCAAAAACCAACTAGCAATAGAAGGTTCTCAAAGTCTGTCTCCGGTGACTATTCCTGCTTTGACTACCATTGTAGATAGACAATTCAAAGAAGACAGGACCCTGTGTCCGGTACAGGCCCTGAGGTACTATTTGGATCGAACCAAGGACCTAAGAGGTTCCCGATCCCTGCTCTTCATCTTTAAGAAAGGACATACCTCAGACATCAGACCCGCTACACTCTCTTCCTGGTTGAAACAAACCATTTTATTGCGTTAATACATCCTATCCAATGGACAATAGCTTATCCGGTCGGCGCAGACCGGCCCGCCAAACGTCAGAAAAAGACGTCCTGTGTCTTCACCGGCCAGGCCGGTCCAGTACTGTGCACTCGCCAGATGGCGTGTCGTACTTCCTATCTAGACAGCGTGACGTCATAGCATCTTTTTCGTTTGGCGCGAATTAGTGCACAAGGAAAAATTTTCTCGTCAGTTTTTTGGTGAAATTGTTAAAGTTTTTGAAGGACTTTCTTCTTTTTGAGTATTTTATTTTACTGCTACATACTCATAGCACACTATGTCATCCCCTGGACAAAAAAGGGGCAGTTGTGGACATGCCATGGCGGGGTTTGATGGGCATTCATTTTGCGCCCGCTGTAGGGAGAAGGGAAAGGGTGAGGAACCCTGTATTACTAACAAAGACACTACGGAATGCAAGTTCTGCAATCTTTTTTCTCCAGAGCAATGGGCTCAGCTTGCTACTCCCTCTTACAAGCTCAAGAAGGAGAAACGGGATGCCAAGCGCGTGGATAACCCCACACCCACGGAGGATATTGCCCTAGTAGACCCTCCTAGCGTCTCAGTTATAGGGGCTGTGGGTGGAGCCGCTTCTTCTCAATCGCCATCAGTACCGCCTGAAAAGAAAACAAAGAAGGACAAACCCCCCAGTACCAAGTCTAAGAAATCTGCCTCTTCAAGTAAAGATGACAGATTTTCAGAACTGGATGCTAAATGGTCCGAGCGGTTTAACAGGCTGGAAGCATTGTTAATGGCTAGGTCTTTGGAACCTGCCTTCTCTGCTGATGTTAGGGTTACCCCTGTACACTCACCACCAGCCACTGTCTCTAAGGACTCAGAGCCTTTCTTTCAGCCGTCTCACCGACCTGTGGACTCTGTTGCTAAGCGCACTGGCCCAGACTCTGATGCTGCCTTGCAGCTGTGGGCCGGCAAGCTTCCTCCAGGTTCTACTTCACAAGATCAGACCTTTTCCACACGCACTGGCCCAGACATTACTGCTACCAAGCAGCAGTCGGCCGGTAAGCCTAAGTCGGATCATCATTCCAAGACTTCATCAGGGCGCACTGGTCCAGACGTCGCTTCTAGTAAGCATGAGTCGACCGGCAAGCCATACACCGACCCTCACCGACAGGCTGTATCATCGGTGCAGAAATCTCATTATCTGGTAAATCAACTTCCGACCGACCTCCCACCGACCGACCCTCATCTGCAGGTCTCACTGGTTCGGAATCACCTACCCTCCCAAAGCATATCCAGTGTAGAGTCGGATGCAGAGAGCAATTTTTCAGACACTCCGCCCCTGGAACTTTTTGTTGAAGACGGCGAGCTCTCTGATGAACAAAAGTTAACCGAACAAGACTTACCAACGTCGGAAGAACAAACGTATAGAGAGACCATGCGAGGTATACGTTCTTTTATGGGGTGGACCCATGTGCCCAACATAGACAGCTCAAATCCGTCTGATGACAACCCTTTTGCTGGCCCCAAGGCACCAGCTCCTAGTAAGATTTCCGTTCATATGCCTACGGAAGACTGGCTCTGCAAGAAGCTCAGCAAGCTAAATCTTACCTTGGTCGAGGGATACCCCTCCCGTACTGCAGAGGCCGGTAGTCTACCGATGGATCAATTCTTGAGGCCCCCACGCCCTCAGTCGAAATGGTACAGACTTTATTCAGAACAACAAGCTGATCCGACCAAAGTCACTGCTTGGAGTGCAGGACATTCTAAACTTAACAGCAGTTTTGGTCGGATAGCTAGAAAAGCGGCTTTGGCATCGACACCACCAGCCTCACGCAGAATCTCCCAGGATACACTTCGGAGGTGGGAAAGGACTGCTAGAGAAGCTTCTGTAGTGTGTAATCAGGCCGCTAGTTTTAACCGCTGCCTTTTTAAGGTGCAAGCCGACATGCAGTCACAGCTCAGGACAGTACGTTGTGAAGGCAAGGGAAAAGGGTCAGCCAAAGTTTCAGAAGCCACGGAGGAGTTACAATTTCTGATGGAGTTTAACTCCAGCATCACCCAGGCTGCCGCTAAAGCAATGGACCATTTGACTGAATTTGTATTTTTCACCATGGGTAATCTTACTCTGGCTAGGAGAGACGCTTATCTAAACCATTTGAAGAATGTTATCAAGCCGGACACCTTTGCGGCACTCCGGACTGGTCCTCTGCACATCACCACTCTTTTCCCGGAGTCAGCTATCAAACGGGCCGAAGAGGAAATCTCACATTATGATAGCAAGAGCCAGCTGACACCTACATCCTCACACGTGAAAGCACGCTTTCACCCTTATGAGAGACATGACAGGAAACAGGAGGGTTGGTCGGAACACAAGCAGGAAAGACCCGCATGGAAAAATATCAACAAAAGACAGTTTAGACGACCTAAAGGCAAGAATGCTAACTTCTCTTCCCGTTCTGCCAAGGGCCAGCAGCTGTGTAAATGACAATTACTGTTACAACGGGCCACAAGGTCGGCTGCTGGCCGGGAGTACCTCCACAGAACAGACTTTGTACTCAAATTTAAATGTAAACTTGCATGTTGTCACACCTGTTCCTTCTGCACACGGGCCTCCGCAAAAGAAAGGAGTAAGTCCCGGCGTGTCAGACTGTCATTTGAAAAGAAGTCTATTAAACTCTGTGAAAGGTGTTTCTTGTGTCACTCAATTGTCTTGTGTAAATCCTGTAACAAATGTCAAAAATGCTGCACAAAATCTGCCTGTAGGGACCAGACTTCAGAACTTTTGGCAAACCTGGCTAGATTTGGGGGCCGGTCCGAAGGTTGTTCAAATCCTCAGAGAGGGCTACACCCTCCCCTTTCGGACCCGGCCAAGACTGGCAAGATTTCCCACGGTCGTAAGCTGCTATGTCAATCCCCACAGGAACAGCTACCTGTTGGAGGCATTACATCAGCTTATAGACAAAAATGCCGTAGAACTGGTAAAGCATCAAACTTCTCTAGGGTTTTTCAACCGACTATTTCTAGTTCCAAAACCCAACAACAAATGGAGGCCAATACTGGATCTAAGCAAACTAAACCTTTTCCTCAAGGTGGAGAAATTCAAAATGGAGACACCAGAAACCATCAGAACATCCCTCCAACAAGGGGAGTGGGTCACCTCAGTAGACTTCAAGGATGCCTACTTCCACATACCAATACAGGAACAATCCAGGAAATACCTAAGATTTCATATCCAGGGCCGGACTTACCAATTCAAGGCATTGCCCTTTGGCCTGTCCACAGCGCCCATGGAGTTCACTGTGTTAGCAAAGGAGGTGAAATTGATGGCCATACGCAAGGGTATAAGAATCCACCAGTACCTAGACGACTGGTTGGTGAGAGCCAGATCCCAAGAAACTTGTCTCCAACACACCCAAACCCTAATCAAAATGTGCCAGGACCTAGGTTGGCTGGTGAATTTAGAGAAATCAGAGCTGGAACCCAAACAGGTCTTCGACTTTGTAGGTTACCAGTTCGACCTCAGGTCCGGCCGGGTCAGACCGACCCCGGACCGGTGGCAAAGCCTTCAGGACAAGATACAAGTACTCCTGTCACTACCGACTTGTCACTTGGCAGTTCATGTCCCTGATAGGTCTGCTAACAGCCACAGAAAATCAGGTTCACCTCGGCCGACTGCACATGAGACCCATACAGTGGCATCTCAAAAACAATTGGAGGGTACCAGAATCTCTAGAGAAGATTATCCCTCTACCAAGGTCCCTGCACCCTCACTTACAATGGTGGCTAGAGGAAGACAATGTGCTTCAAGGTCAACCATTACACCCAATAAGACATGCTCTGCAAATATTTACAGACGCATCAAAAGAAGGATGGTGCGCTCACTTAAACGAGTTCACTGCAAGAGGGTCCTGGTCGGTGCCGGAAAGCAAGCTGCACATAAACTATCTGGAACTCAAAGCAGTGTTTCTAGCCCTCAAGGAGTTCCAAGACCTCTGCGTAGACAAAATAGTTCTAGTGGCAACCGACAATACTACAGTAGTAGCTTACATAAACAAGGAAGGAGGCATGAGGTTGGGCCCACTGTGTGCCCTACTGCGGAGAATCGTGACCTGGTGTTCCCAGCGACAAGTGACTCTAAAAGCCCGACACATCCCAGGCCATTTAAATGTCATAGCAGACAAGCTATCCAGGCTGGGTCAAACCATCCAAACAGAGTGGTCCCTCCTTCCGGAAGTGTTTCAACAAATATGCAACCAATGGCACCGACCTCAAATAGATCTGTTTGCCACGAGGTTCAACCACAAATTACCTCAGTTTGTCTCTCCAGTACCGGACTTCCTGGCTGTGGCAGTGGATGCACTTACTCTGCCATGGGAGGACCTGGATGCATACGCCTTCCCACCGACCGCCATATTGGGCAAAGTGGTGGAGAAGCTACTGGACTCCCCGTGCAAGAGACTCATTCTGATTGCCCCGGGGTGGCCCAACATGCCTTGGTTTTGGGACTTGGTGAACATGTCCAGCCAGGTCCCTCTCAGCCTGCCCAACCTGCCCAGTCTGCTAACACAGCCCTTCAATCAGATCCCTCACAGAAATCTGACAAATCTAAATCTCCATGCCTGGCTCCTAGAGCCACAAAAATCAAAGAACAGGGCTTCTCTGAGGCAGTGGCAGCAAGAATTGAGGCTCCTCAGAGAAGATCAACCAGATCAGTCTGTGAGGCAAAGTGGACCATTTTTACAAAGTGGTGCATCACTAATCAGGTGGACTTCAGGTCACCACCTGTAAAGTCGGTGGCTGACTTCCTAATGCACCTTTTTGAGGACAAGAAGTTACAGCCCAGCACCATTGATGGATACAGGTCTGCCATTGCTGATAAACTAGGTGATACAACAGTCAATATCAGCAAAGATGACAATCTCACTCGTCTCTTGGAAAGTTTCCACAGAGATAGACCCAAAGGGCGGAGGGGAATACCCTCCTGGAACCTTTCCCTGGTACTACACCAGCTGACAAAGGCTCCTTTCGAACCTCTTAGGGAGGCATCTCTGAAGCATCTGACCTTCAAAACTGTCTTCCTTTTGGCCCTGGGCTCTGGCAAAAGAAGGAGTGAGATCCATGCATGGCAGCATAAGAACATCAGACACCAGTCGGACTGGTCTAAGGTGTCTCTGTTTCCATCTCCCAGCTTTCTCTCCAAGAACCAGCTGGCGAAGGAGGGTCCAGAGAGTGTAGCCCCAGTGGTCATACCAGCCCTGGCTCCTACTCTGGATAGATCCCTCAAGTCTGATAGATCTCTTTGTCCAGTAAGAGCCTTGTGCTACTATTTGGACAGGACTTCAGACATTAGGCAGGACAAACAATTAGTTTTTGTCTCCTTCAAGAAAGGCTTCGACAAAGACATCTCACCTGCCACTATCTCCTCATGGATCAAGCAGACTGTGATCCTATGCTATGAGCTCTCTGATCACCATGCCCACACCCTACATCAAGTCAAAGCTCATGATGTGAGGGCCTTTGCTGCTTCTAAGGCCTTCCAGTCGGGAGTCTCCTTGGAGCAGATCTTATCAGATCTTATTATGGAAATCTCATAATACCTTCACTCAATTCTATCTGAAGGATGTGGCTTGGGCTGACTCAGAGCTCTACCATCTTGGTCCTGTTGTGGCTGCTCAGCAGATCCACCAACAGACTGGTACCTAGAGGAGATCTGTACATCTGTAATTAATTGTACATATTCGTATATATTGCACATATAGTTAAGGAGCAACACACACAAAAAAAAAAAAAAAATCATGTATTTCCTCCGGGAGATTTAATTCTATGGGACTGAACTCATCCCTCTCTTCCCCTACCTCAGAGCAGGTCTGTAAAAAAAAGGGGGGGGGGGGCAAGGTCGACTCTGACGGTTCCATTCCGGATGATGATATTCGACCATAGCCTTAAGGGTGTTTGACTTCAAGGTCTACCCAGGCTTAAAAAAGGAATTGTCATTATTTCTAACATGAGTTTAAAGTTTTTTAGTCCCTAGTAACTTACCCGCCAACCAAGCGGTAGTTATTCAGCTATTGTCCATTGGATAGGATGTATTAACGCAATAAAATTGCAAATTTAATAAGTAAATTAAATTTTTATAAGTTAATACCCTATCCAATTGCAATTTTACTTTGTTACAAACAAGCAGACCAACAAACCCAAGTCAAAGCGCATGACATTAGGGCCTTTGCGGCCTCTAAGGCCTTTTACGGTGGGGTATCGGTGGACCAAATCATGCGAGCGTGTCATACGTTTACCAATTTTTACCTAACTAAAAGACCTTACTTGGTCAGACAATGACAATAATATGTATCTAGGACCAGTAGTAGCAGCACAACAAGTCCTAGACTCTTCCCCTCAGCATCCTCATCTTCGGGAACAAAAGAGGGGGGGGGGAGCACGCCAGCTGCAACCAAGTCTTCAGGAGTCATTCCCAGGGTCTAGGTATCAGTTACCTATCCAGATGTTCACGGTAAGGTCTTTTTATATTCTTAAGTTATGTGTATAATGTATTCCATTATTCTGTGGGGGCCACGGTGGCAGAGTGGTAGCACTCTCGCCTCCCACCTCTGAGGCCGGGGTTTGATCCCTGCACGGCTTCAAGTGGGAAAGCTGGTAGTTGCTTGCCGTTGGTCGGCAGTTTATAGTACACAACCCTAGCTAACTGTTTGTACTGGTTTCCTCTGCCCTTCCAACTACCCGTCGTGATATGACCTGCACAGTGTTGAAAGCGACCTAAAACCCCAAATAAATAAATCCATTATTCTGTGTACCTCAATCTCATTTTCAGATGACAGTGTAATGAGATTCAAGCCTAGGGCTGTATGTCCTTACGGGCTCCTCATGAGTGAGCTCGGCTGCACTCTCTTCTCTCAGAATATCTAGACAGTATTTGTACTGTCACCCACTCAGTTCTGGTTTTTGGCTACTTACAGACCCAACCTTAGAGCTGGGTGCTTTAGAGACTTAGACTGGCACTTTTGAACAATTTTTGGTAATTTTTTGTCATCTGGTAATTCTAAATTCAAGAAAAATAACAATGTTTTCTCCAGTCTCAGCTGTAATCCCGCCACTGGGCGGTTGAATTCAACATTCAGTCCCACATGGTAAGCTATTGTAGTGCAATAAAATTAAAAAAAATTTTTATTGCTTTAATACATCCTATCCAATGGACAATTGCTTTACCGGTCGGCGCGACCGGTCCCGCCAAACGCCAGAAAAAGACGTCCTGTATATAATACTGGCAGGACCGGTCAGTAGTGTGCATTCGCTAGGTGGCGCATCATACTTGCTTCCTGTCCAGACAGAGTGACGTCAGTTCATCTTTTTTGTTTGGCGCGTAGTGTGCAGACGCGTTTTGAATTTATCTCCCAAGTTTTGAAGGAAACGCGGCTTATTCTACGAATTTAAATATATTTATTGTGTTCATACATATCAGTGCCTCTCCAGGACTAAAACGAGGCATTATCCAGCACTTTATAACCAGTTTTGAAGAATTTCTGTGTACTTGTCGTCGAGACGAAGTCGTGGGTGAGAGCTCGTGTGTCGTCCCTGCAGCATTCCTTCTTCTACACAGAAGGTTGTATCTCCACGACTTAACCTCCATTTATTTCTTCGTTGTCGAGAAACACTGAGTGTATGTCGACGAGAAGAATTTAGAAGGAAAGAAGAATGCATCGTCTGACGTCATCACTTCCAGCTTATGCTTGTCACGTGACACGGACCTGGTCATGTGATACGCATTCAACAATGGAGGAATCGTGTTTTCAACAGAAGTTTTAGAAGAAAAGATGAGTAATTATTACTGTTACACACTTTTTAACTGTCAAGAAGGAATCCAGCATCTCGTCTGTTGGCCTGAAGAATTAGATGACAAGTGGTCATTGAACTCTGCAATTTTTGCCGGTGCCGGTCATGTGACTTCACAGATCTCAACACCACTACCGGCAAGCAAATCCCCAGGCGTGACTGGTTCAGCTGACAAGAAGTGATGAGTTTTACCGGTACCAGTTCTGGTCAGACTACCGGTGGGGAGCACTAGTGATGAGTTTTACCGGTTCCAGTCTGTACAGACTACCGGTGGGTGCTGTTCCTGTGAAGAAACCCCTTCAGTTGGTTGCCAGTGATCAGACCTGCTTGATCCTGGAACCTCCACCAGAGGCCTTTCCACTGGTGGGACTGTTGGGGGTACTGGTTCCAGTCATGTTCCTGTGAAGCTGTCAACAACCCCCCTTCAGTGGTTACCAGTGATCACCCTGTTTTGATACTGGAACCTCCACCAGAGGCCTTTCCACTGGTGTGACTGTTGGGGGTACCGGTTCCGGTCTGTACAGACTACCGGTGGGTGCTGTTCCTGTGAAGAAACCCCTTCAGTGGCTGCCAGTGATCAGTCCTGCTTGATCCTGGAACCTCCACCAGAGGCCTTTCCACTGGTGGGACTGTTGGGGGTACTGGTTCCAGTCATGTTCCTGTGAAGCTGTCAAGGACCCCTTCCTCAGTGGTTTCCAGTGATCAGCCCTGTTTGATACTGGAACCTCCACCAGAGGCCTTTCCACTGGTGTGACTGTGGGGGTACCGGTTCCAGTCTTGTTCAGACCACCGGTGCGGCTGCTCAGAGGGTTCACCTACCAGAAGTCGCAGTGACCATTGACCCTTATCTCCCCAATGCAGAATTTTGGACCGGTACCAGTCCTGTTCAGGCTACCGGTAGGGTCACTAGCCAGCCAGTGATGAGGGATACCAGCACCAGTTCTGCTCAGACTGCTGGTTGTGGTCACAGAAATCCAGCAAGGGCTACCGGTTAAATAGGATTACCGGTTACACAGAGTTGCTGGTGACACACAGCAGGGCTACTGGTTCAGAGAATTACCGGCTCCCGAGTGTCGCCGGTTCCGGAGTGTACCGGTGCCGCAGGGTTGCCGGTGCCTGAGTGCTGCCGGTCCAGGAGTGCTGCTGGTTACAGAGAAACTACTGTTCCCATGCTTACTGACAAGAAACCAGCTTCAAATCCAGTGCTGACAACAGGTTCACCGGTTACAGAGGTTTACCAGCTATAGAAATTTGCTGGTGACAAGTTAGTTGGACGGGAAGAAATTCCCTTAACCGACTGGTTACAGAACCTACCCACCAGGTGCCGGCTTGCAAACCTTCAGGGACAGTTGCTTCAAAAGAATCTGAGAGATAATGGTGAAGTAACCAGACTGAACCTCGAACACCAGTCTACTGGACTGGGAGATCTACCAAGGGATTAACTAAGACTACAGAAATGTGATGTCCCAATTCTTTGGTTACAGGGCCTTCTCCCAGAAACTTTGGTTACAGAGAGATGGCACCTACCGGTTTGGCTGGTTACAGAGACTGTTGGTTGCAGAAGCTGCTGAATCCTCCACTGGGCAGGAAGAAAGGCAGTTTTCATATGAACCTACCCCTACAAGAATGGTTCAATTCACCCAGTTCGGCCAACTCCAATGAGTTTATGCAGAACTGGGGAACTACCAGGAACCGGTTACAGTGCATTGCTTCACTTATAACCGGTGCTGGGAGAAGTGGGAAGCTCTGGGTTTGAGTCCAAAAGTAGTCCCCACACTGAGGGAGGGCTACACCCTCCCCTTCCGGTTCAGACCCAACTTGACAAGGTCACCAACTGTAATAAGCAACTACCACAACCCAGCCAAGCAGTCCTTCCTTTTAGATGCACTGTATCAGCTGGTGAACAAGAATACAGTACAACCGGTAGAAAATCAAACTCACAGGGCAACCGGCTATTTTTGGTACCCGAGCCCAACAACCGGTGGAGACCTGTCCTGGTCCTGAGCACCTTGAACACCTTTTTGAACACAGGGACGTTCAAGATGGAAACCCCAGAGACAGTAAGAACCTCCCTCCAAGCAGGGGAGTGGGTCACATCCATAGATTTCAAAGAAGCATACTTCCACATACCAATTCACAGTCAGTCCAGGAAGTACATGCGCTTTTACCTCCAGGGTCGGTCCTACCAGTTCAAGCCCTTCCCTTTGGCCTGTCCACAGCTCCCATGGAGTTCACAGTGGTGGCCAAAGAGGTCAAACTCGTGGCTTTTCAGAAGGGTATAAGGATCCACCAGTACCTAGACGACTGGCTGGTGAGAGCCTCTACCCACCACACCTGTCTCCAGCATACTCAAACCCTAGTCACACTTTGTCAGGAATTAGGGTGGCTGGTGAACAAGGAAAAGTTAGAGCTGGTTCCCAAACAGGTCTTCAACTTCGTAGGTTACCAGTTCGACCTGAAAGAGGGCAAGGTCAGACCAACAGAAGAACGTTGGCAGGCCTTGACACACAAGATCAGATCAATATTGTCGGATCCGCTTTGCCCGGTCCGACAATTCATGTCCCTCATAGGTCTACTCACAGCAACAGAAAAGCAAGTCCACTTAGGGCGACTAACATGAGACCCATACAGTGGCACTTGAAAAACAACTGGAGGGTCCCAGAGTCACTGGAAAAGGTGATCTCGGTCCCCAAATCCCTCCACCCCCATCTAAGGTGGTGGCTGGAGGAAAGCAATGTGCTTCTAGGTCAACCATTACACCCTCTAAAACATGCTCTGCAAATCTTTACAGACGCATCAAAAGAAGGGTGGGGCGCTCACTTAGACGAGCACACTGCAAGGGGACAGTGGTCCCTACCCGAGAGCAAGTTACACATAAACCACTTGGAGCTGAAAGCAGTATTTCTAGCTCTAAAAGAGTTTCAAACCCTAGTCTTCAACAAGACAGTGTTGGTAGTTACAGACAACACAACAGTGGTTGCCTATATCAACAAAGAAGGGGGGATGAAATCGGGCTCTCTGTGTGCCCTACTGTGGAGAATTCGGTCCTGGTGCACCAGGCAGCAAGTAACCCTCAGGGCACGTCACATCCCCGGCCGGCTGAACGTGATAGCAGACAAGCTATCCAGGCTTGGCCAGACCATTCAAACAGAGTGGTCACTTCATCCAGAAGTGTTCCAAGCTGTATGTTCAAGGTGGCATCAGCCACAAGTGGACCTGTTTGCCACCAGGTTCAACAACAAACTACCACAGTTTGTATCACCGGTACCAGACCCCCAGGCTTGGGCAGTGGATGCACTCAGCCTGTCCTGGGAGTATCTGGACCCATACGCCTTCCCACCGGCAGCCATCTTGGGCAAAGTGGTGGAGAAGCTCCAGGACTACCCCTGCAACAGAATAATTCTGATTGCTCCAGGGTGGCCCAACATGCCCTGGTTTTGGGACCTGGTAGCAATGTCAAGCCAGATCCCACTGTGTCTGCCCAGCATACCCAACCTAGTGTCTCAGCCATTCAACCAGGTCCTTCACAGGAACCTGTCGAATCTGAACCTACATGCCTGGCTCCTAGAGCCTCAGCAATCAAGGAGCAAGGGAATTGCAGTGGCAGCACGAATTGAGGCTCCTCAAAGAAGGTCAACCAGATCTGTCTATGAGGCAAAGTGGACCATTTTTACAAAGTGGTGCCTCAGTAATCAGGTGGACTTCAGGGCACCACCTCTGAAAGCCATTGCTGACTTCCTCCTGCACTTATTTCAGGAGAAGAAGTTACAACCAAGCACTATTGATGGCTACAGATCCGCCATTGCTGACAAACTGGGCAATTCCACCATTAATGTCGGCAAAGATGAGAATCTCTCTCGTCTCCTGGATAGTTTCCATAGAGACAGACCTAAGGGCAGGAGGGGCATCCCCTCCTGGAACCTTTCACTGGTTTTACATCAGCTCACAAAGGCTCCCTTTGATTCCCTGAAAGAGGCCTCCTTGAAACATCTAACTTTCAAGACTGTTTTCTTGCTGGCTTTGGGTTCAGGTAAACGCAGGAGTGAGATCCATGCTTGGTTACATAAGAACATCAGACACCAGTTGGACTGGTCTAAGGTGTTTTTGTACCCCTCACCCAGTTTCCTATCCAAGAACCAGCTGGCTAAGGAAGGTCCAGATAGTGTGGCACCAGTGGTCATCCCAGCCCTGGCACCATCTCTGGATAGGTCACTCAAGGGTGACAGGTCCCTATGTCCAGTTAGAGCCCTGCGCTACTACTTGGACAGGACTGCAGACCTCAGGCAGAATAAGGAGTTAGTCTTTGTCTCCTTCAAGAAGGGTTTTGATAAAGACATCTCACCTGCCACCATCTCCTCATGGATCAAACAGACTGTGGTTCTGTGCTATGAGCTCTCTGACCAGGAGGCCCTCACCTTACATCAGGTTAAAGCCCATGATGTTAGGGCCTTTGCTGCCTCTAAGGCTTTCCAATCAGGGATTTCCTTAGATCAGATCTTGTCAGCCTGCCACTGGAAATCTCACAACACCTTCACCCAATTCTATTTGAAGGATGTTGCCTGGGCTGACTCGGAGCTTTTCCACCTGGGACCTGTAGTGGCTGCCCAGCAGGTGCACCACCAGGCCCAGAAATGAGGGGATGTTGTATATATGTAAATATGTACATATTTAAAAAAAAAAAAAAAAAAAAAACAAAACTGTGACTTGCTTCCCTTGGGAAGTTTATTTCTTCTGGGACTGAACTCAGCCCCTCTCTCTCTATCTTTCCCTTCTCAAACCGACTCTGGAAGGAAAGAAAAAGGGGGGGGCAACGTCGGTAGACTCCCGGTTAACCGGTGAGTTAGAGGCCGACCTTGACCTGTCAGGGTTCTCTGACCCTAGGTCAAATGGGCCTGTACAATTTTGTTTTGTTATGAGTTCACAGAAGTCCCTAGCTGCTTACCCGCCTACCAAGCGGTAGTTATTCAGCAATTGTCCATTGGATAGGATGTATTAACGCAATAAAATTGCAAATTTAATAAGTAAATTAAATTTCTATAAGTTAATACCCTATCCAATGGACAGGCAAGGCCCTCCTAACCGACCCCGCTACCAGCTTACTAGGGGTCTAAATCGTTTTAGACAACGAAAAAGATGAACTGACGTCACTCTGGACAGGAAGCAAGTATGATGCGCCACCTAGCGAATGCACACTACTGACCGGTCCTGCCAGTATTATATACAGGACGTCTTTTTCTGGCGTTTGGCGGGACCGGTCGCGCCGACCGGTAAAGCAATTGTCCATTGGATAGGGTATTAACTTATAAAAATTTAATTTACTTATTAAATTTGCAAAATTACGTAAATGTAGCTTTTATAAGCTACATGCTTACCATGTGGGACTGAGGAAAGTCCCACCCTGCCTCCCCGCTATATTACAGCTGAGGGGGTATGGACTAAAATTTCCATGAGAGAAGAAGGCCTAATGACCAAACAACACTGCTAGGGTACATACTAAAATGGACTCGGCCGATTACAAACGGTTATTTTTCTTAATCGTTGGCTGGAGTCGCGGCTTCCGAATAAAGCACTCAGTCCCACATGGTAAGCTTGTAGCTTATAAAAACTACATAAACGTAATTAAAATTTTCAAATTTATCTAACCTTTGACCCCCTGATTCCATTTCAGATATGATTAACCAAAAAAATTGTTAAATCTCCCTTAAAATTGGTCCTTGGGGGTTTGAAATGTCAGAAAAGTGACAGGTAATACTGGCAGTGAATCTTTGTGGGTCAGATTTGACCACTGAGAAGTGGACTTAACAAAAATGGGTTTGGAATGTGGAAAAAACTGACAAGAACTCGTGCGATGCAAATCTTTTAACAGGTCACAGTTCCCTTTTCACCTGTGTCAAGGTCAATTTACAGAGTGCAAAGCTATTATATCAGGTTTATTACAACACCAAAGGGTTCTAAATGTAAACAGCCAAAATGAAATCATGGTCTGCAAATGTTTTGGCAATTTCAGATTTCTCCTTCAAGGTAAAAAAAATATGTTGATATTACTCATGCCCTTATGCGGTTGTACTACACTTTGTGGAATTCAGTGTTTCATTGCGTTAATACATCCTATCCAATGGACAATTGCTAACCCGGTCGGCGCAGACCGGCCCGCCAAACGTCAGAAAAAGACGTCATGTGTCTCCACCGGCCAGGCTGGTCCAGTACTGTGCACTCGCCAGATGGCGTGTCGTACTTCCTTCCTGTCTAGACAGCGTGAAGTGACAGCATCTTTTTTGTTTGGCATGGTGCTGTGCACAAGGAATTTTATTTGTGATTGGATTTTTGAAAGTTTGGTGAGAATTTCGAAGGTTCTGTTTTAGAAACTTTATTATTTGCTTCTATCAAGTGTATAGACCATTATGTCTTCTCCAAGCCAACGTCATGGGGGTTGTGGACATATGATGGCGGGCTTTGATCCTCATTCATACTGTGCGTGGTGCCGTGACAAGAAAAAGGGCCAAGACCCTTGTGTTGAAAAGCCAGACTCTGTATGTACGCACTGCAATGCTTTATCACCTGAACAGTTAGCCCAGCTCTCCACCCCCTCTTACAAGCTAAAAAAAGGAGAAGCGTGAAGCAAGATCTACACCTTCCAAAGAACCTTCTACAGAAGACACTCTCAGTCCCACCCTTGTGGACCCGGCCCTTGTGTCGGTAGTGGGGGTAGTGGATGGCCAGAGCACCTCTAGGTCGCCTGGTTTGAGTGTGCCACCAGAGAAGAAGAGAAAGTCGGACAGCAAGAAATCTTCAACATCTAAGTCGGATAAATCTGACAAGGGAGTGAAAACCTCTACTAGCCGACCACCGGCTTCTACTTCTACAGACAAGTCTGTCTCTGACAGACCCTCATCTTCTTCAACCGACGCCAGATTTACTGAATTAGATCAGAAATGGTCGGACTGGTTCAACCGGTTGGAAGCTTTATTAATGGCTAGAACTCTGGAAACACCTTCGGATCAGACCTTCACTACAGTCAAGGTTACACCGACCCATGCTCCACCTGCACATGCTCTCAGACCGGAGCCCTTCATGAATCCTACTAGCCAGAGTTCTCAGTTAGCGGACCGACCTTCCACTGTTGATCCACCGACCACCGACACTGTCTCTAGGCACAGGTCTGCGACCAAAGCCACCATCTCACAGCCTTCTGAACCGACCAGCAAACCGACCTCACAGAGACAGCCGGCTAGTGCCTATGATAGAAGGGACTCTTCCCCTGCAAGTGATTTGGATTCAGATTCTCTCTCGTCTGATCGACCACCATTAGAACTTTTCCCGGAAGAGGGTGAATTGTCGGATGAACAAGAATTCAATGCTTCCGAACATGACCAATCCCTCTGAAGAACAGTCCTACCGGGAAACAATGAGAGGGATCCGGTCCTATATGGGTTGGCATCATGTGCCGGACTTGGACTCTAATGCCACTACAGCTGATGACAATCCCTTCCGAAGCAGGGGGTCTATTGAGAGATCAATTTGTTCGACCGACCAGATCTACCGGGAAGTGGTATGGACTTCACACCGACCCCAAGAAGGACTCTAGTGACACTGTTTCCTCTTGGAATACAAACTCTTCACGTTTGAACAGCACCTACCTTAGGATTGCCAGACAAGCCGGCATTGCTACCAACCCACCACTGCCCCGGCCTATTTCTCAGGAAAGCTTACGAAAGTTGGAAAAGTCGGCACGTGAATCTTCAGTGATCTGCAACCAGGCAGCAGGGTTTAATCGCTGCCTGCTGAAGATTCAAAAGAAAATGCAATCCCAGCTTAAGGATATATGTGTGGAGTCCAAAGGGAAGTCAGCAGCCAAGGCTTCAGCAGCAGTCGATGAATTACAATATCTCCTCGACTTCAACTCCAGGGTGTGTCAAGCGATGGCCAAGTCAATGGAACACTTGACAGATTTCGTTTTTATAAACTTGGCAAACACTACTCTTCTCAAAAGAGATTCGTATCTCCAGTATTTGAAGGCAGGAGTGAAAGCTGACACCTTGAATGCACTCAGGACTGCCCCTCTACAATTAGAAACTTTGTTCCCGGACACTGTCATTAAATGTGCTGAAGAAGAGATCTCTTCTTTTGACAAAGGTCGGTCTGCATGTCTACAAAAAGCGTAGATATCATCCGTACGAGAGGGAGGACACTAGGTCGGATAACAGAAGGCAGGAACGACCAGCATGGAAGATTCTTTCACGTGGTCATCACAAGAAAGGCAAAAGGAAACAGCAGTTTTCTTCAAGACCAGCCAAGGGCCAGCAGTCGTATAAATGACAATCACTGTGTACCCAGACTACAGCTACGACTGCTGGCCGGGGACTTACCCCCACTACCAAGACAGACAATGAACACTCAGTTAAACCTAAATGTAAATTGTCATGTTGTCACAGATGTTATACTGCCCCCGGGCTTTCACAAAGGAAAGATATAAGTCCTGGGGTAGCAGATTGTCGCTTGAAAAATTGCAAATTAAAATCTGTGAAAAGTGTTTCTTGTGTCACTCACTTGTCTTGTGTAAATCCTGTCTCAAATGTAATCAATGCTGTACAAAATCTGCCTGTAGGGGCCAGACTTCAACTGGGTGCCGGTCCGAAAATAGTTCAAATCCTGAAAGAGGGTTACACCCTCCCCTTTCGGATCCGGCCAAAACTCACAAGATCTCCCACTGTCATAAGCTGTTATGTCAATCCCCACAGGAACAGCTACCTGCTGGAGGCATTACATCAGCTTTTGGACAAAAAGGCAATAGAACCGGTCCACAATCAAACATCTCTAGGGTTTTTCAACCGACTGTTTTTGGTACCCAAACCCAACAACAAGTGGAGACCTATACTGGATTTAAGCAAACTCAATCTCTTCCTCAAGGTGGGGAAATTCAAGATGGAGACACCGGAAACCATCAGAACATCCCTCCAGCAAGGGGAGTGGGTTACCTCAGTAGACTTCAAAGATGCCTACTTCCATATACCAATACAGGAACAGTCCAGAAAATATCTCAGATTTCATGTCTAGGGTCGGACTTACCAATTCAAGGCACTGCCCTTTGGTCTGTCCACAGCTGATGGCCATTCACAAGGGTATAAGGATCCACCAATACCTAGACGATTGGTTGGTGAGAATTAGGTCCCACCGAATTTGTCTCCAGCATACGCAAACTCTGGTCAATATGTGTCAAGATCTAGGTTGGCTGGTAAATACGGAAAAATCGGAGCTGGAGCCCAAACAAGTCTTCAATTTTGTAGGCTACCAGTTCGATCTCAGGTCTGGCCGAGTCAGACCAACTCCGGACCGGTGGCAAAGCCTTCAAGAAAAGATACAGGCACTCTTGGTGCTACCGGCCTGTCCGGTCATGCAGTTCATGTCCCTGATAGGCCTGTTAACAGCCACAGAAAAACAAGTTTACCTAGGCCGGCTACACATGAGACCCATTCAGTGGCATCTCAAAAACAATTGGAGGGTGCCGGAATCTCTCGAGAAGGTTATTCCTCTACCCAGGTCCCTGCATCCACACTTACAATGGTGGCTAGAAGAAAGCAATGTGCTCCAGGGTCAACCATTACACCTAATAAAACATGCTCTGCAAATCTTTACAGACGCATCAAAAGAAGGGTGGGGCGCTCACTTAAACGAGCTCACTGCAAGGGGGTCCTGGTCAGTGTCGGAAAGCAAGCTGCACATAAACTACCTAGAGCTAAAAGCAGTTTTTCTGGCTCTGAAAGAGTTCCAAGATCTTTGTGAAAATCAAATACACAGACAATACTTCCAGCCTGCCACTGGAAATCTCATAATACCTTCACACAGTTTTATTTGAAGGATGTGGCCTGGGCAGATTCAGAGCTCTTCCACTTGGGTCCTGTAGTGGCTGCTCAGCAGATCCACCAACAGACTGGTACCTAGAGGAGATCTGTACATCTGTAATTAATTGTACATATTCGTATATATTGCACATATAGTTAAGGAGCAACACACACACAAAAAAAAAAAAAAAAATCATGTATTTTCTCTGGGAGATTTAATTCTATGGGACTGAACTCATCCCTCTCTTCCCCTACCTCAGAGCAGGTCTGTAAAAAAAAGGGGGGGGGGGGGCAAGGTCGACTCTGACGGTTCCATTCCGGATGATGATATTCGACCATAGCCTTAAGGGTGTTTGACTTTAAGGTCTACCCAGGCTTAAAAAAGGAATTGTCATTATTTCTAACATGAGTTTAAAGTTTTTTAGTCCCTAGTAACTTACCCGCCGACCAAGCGGTAGTTATTCAGCAATTGTCCATTGGATAGGATGTATTAACGCAATAAAATTGCAAATTTAATAAATTAATTAAATTTTTATAAGCTAATACCCTATCCAATGGACACCCAAGACCCTCCCACTGACCCCGCTATCAGTTTACTAGGGGTCTAATAGGTTTAGACAACGAAAAAGATGCTATGACATCACGCTGTCTAGACAGGAAGGAAGTACGACACGCCATCTGGCGAGTGCACAGTACTGGACCCGCCTGGCCGGTGGAGACACAGGACGTCTTTTTCTGACGTTTGGCGGGCCGGTCTGCGCCGACCGGGTTAGCAATTGTCCATTGGATAGGGTATTAACTTATAAAAATTTAATTTACTTATTAAATTTGCAATTTTGTGCTTAATTTTTCCAGTCATATGATAGTTTGATATGCTAAACTTCTTGTTTGACGTACGTTTATTAAGCTGTTTATGTTTTTTGAAGTTAAGAGTTTTTACTGCGCAGCCCTGTGGAGGTATTGTTTTCACCCATGGTGTCTGGATGGGCGAGTGGGCGGGTTGGCAGGCGGTCGGCGGGAAAAATTTGTCTGGGCTGTATCTCAGAAACCGTAAGGTGTAGGAAGTTGGTACATGGTAGGGACATTGGTTAGGAGTTGTAGGTGTGCAACGTCATGGTATAACCTTGATATGACCTTTGACCTTGCCGTAGTTACCTTGACCTATAAAATCTTGTCCCGACTATATCTTGGAAGCCGTAAAGTGGAGAAAGGTGATACTTGGTAGGGACATTGGTTAGGGGGTGTAGGCGTGGAACGGCATGGTGTGACCTTGATTGGACCTTGCTGTAGTGACCTTGACCTTGAAATCTTGTCCGGGCTATATCTCGGAAACCGTAAGGTGTAGAAAGTTGATACTAAGTAGGGACTTTGGTTAGGAGGTTGTAGGTTTGCAACATCATGATGTAACTTTTATTATTTAACCTTTGACCTTGCCATAGTGACCTTGACCTATAAAATCTTTTCCGGGCTGTATCGTGGAAACCATTAGGTGTAGGAAGTTGATACTTGGTAGGGACACTGGTAACGACTGTCTCTTATGGCAAAGATGTATGGACTGCTGCAACTGATTATCAAAAAACTTTTACACAATTGTGCTATTTCCATTTACATCTATCCTATTAATAACTTTTACAGTGTCATAATTTTTAGTGTACTGATTAATGCTGTCATCTTGCTATTGAATTGTCTTGTTTTAATACTTCATCATTACATACATTGTCTTTCTCTTAGACATTATTTTGTCTGCTTGAACATCATTTGGACCTTTATATAACTGATACTGCTCTGAAAGTGTCCCAATCTTTGTACTGTTTCACGACTTCTGTATCTCCTGGTGTTGAAAACTATTTTCCCAGGTTGTGGTGTACGGGCATCTCTGACGCTATTTTCATACTTGTGGAAAGTTCTGTGAGGTTGGATATTTATAACTTTGATATTGTATAATGTTTTCAGAAATAAAGTATAGACTGTCTGGGTTATTGCTGTTGTATAATGCCATTGTGTTACAATGTGAAAGCATTTTTGTCACTAGTTAGAAGCTCAAAGATGGCTCTTTTTGTCATATAAGTTGATGCGGTCAGTCAGATTTGAACCTGGGGCAGTATTCACGAAAGGTCTTAGTAAAATATTAGGCTTAAGTTGGCTATCTTTGTATGCAGAAGTAAGTCTAAGACTTGGCTAAGACATTTGATGAACAAGGCCACTGGATTATTTGTTAAAATGCCAAGATCATATTACCACATCATAGTCATACATTTGAGTCTCAACTCAAAATTCTTTGGTTTTATTGCTTAACCTCATGAGCAAGGAAGTGTCACTCTTGTGCTGAATGTGAACTTAAAACTCCTTAAATATGTTTGACAAATTTCAGTTAGCATTTTAGAAGTAATCTGTATCTAGGGAAGGGTCGGTAGGCCCATTGTCTTCATACCGAGAGCATTTTAAGCTATTATAGCACGATAAAATTGTCACTTTACAATAAAATAAAGTTAAAAGTTTGTAGATGTCTTTGAAATTCTTCATGTTTTCACAGCTCTGGAAAAACATGTCTGCACACTCCATGTGCCAAACAAAAAAAGACGCGATGATGTCAGCATGTCTAGACAGGAAGGAAGTACGATGTGCTACCTAGTGAATGCACACTCTATGACCGGTCCTCATGGTAGCATATACAGGACAGCTTTTACTGTCATTTAGCGGGACCGGTCACACCGACCGGTAAAGCATTTGTCCATTGGATAGGATGTATTAATGCAATACAAAAGGATATTGTGATCTTTGGATCTTTCCACCACTGAAGAGTGAAGATGCATTATAAGATCTAGTGATTGGGGATATTGCCAGTTTTTTAACCACTGAAGGGGACGCATGTATAACCGACCTATTGGTATTGTCTTTTCCAAGGATGCTAGTACACCTATCAGGGACATGAGTAGCCTTGGAGTTGTTTGTGATCAGACCTCCATGTTCTGAATTGATTTCGGTAGAATTTTTAATTTCTTTTCTGTTGGAAATACCAAATCAAAATGGTAACCCAGAAAGTCGATTTTTTTGTTGTTGGCTCGAGTTCTGATTTTTCGAAGATTATCACAATGCCGAGCTGTTGAATAGTTTGGATGAGTTCTCTTGTCTGGATCTGGCACTGGTGTTTGGTGTTTGCTGTTAACAACCAGTCATCCAGGTATTCCGCAAAACTGAAGAATGTGCTCTAGAGGTGCGTTCGCTAACCCGAATGGAAGTTCTTTGACTGTCTATATGAAAGCGTAGAAGATGCTGAGATTCTATGGATCTACACATGAAAGTATGCATCTTTCAAGTCTGTTGAAACCAGCATTTCACCTTCTGTGATCAAGTTTTTGATTATGTTTGCTGTCTCCATCTTGAAAGTTGGGACTAGCAAGTAACCGTTCAGAAATCTATCACAGGACACCATTTTTGCTGGGGTTTGATACAAGAAATAATCTGCTGAAAAAACCTGGAGTTGTGCAATCCTTGAGAGAATAAATTGTGCTTTTTTGAAGCATTTGCAACACACAAGGGAAGGACGACCTAAAAGAGTCTTGGCACTTTGGAGCTTGGAAAGAGAACTCAGCTGATTTTGATTTGTAGAACTTTATGGCTGCTCTTGTGACATAGTTATTGTCATAGTTAAGTGGGTTAGTTTTGAGGTGTGGCTTGTCATGTTGAGGATTTACTGCTGATTACTTCTCATAGAAATCGCATCTTTCTAAGACCCCGTCCACTAGGGGCATAACCATAGGTAACTAAGAGGACCTGCGCTTTTCCTTCAATTTGGACCCAAAAATGTGTGAGGGCTGTTCAGAAAACTCATCAGGGATCGTGTGTTCTAGTAAAGTACAAACTGCCACTAATGTCTGCCTATAAGAAGGGTCATCCTCTTCAGGCAAAGGTGACCTGTCACGTTTCTTTGAGTTGGGAGTGTCTGGTACAGTCGTGTCTTCCTCAGAAGTCTCACCTTCTTCAGACTGGATAGAAACATTGGAAGCAGAAACCTCACTGTATCAGTATTTTAGTGATGTAATTTGGCCCTGCATATTGTCCAAGCTCTTCAGTATTGCCTGCAGTGGATCAGAAGTTGTCTTCTGTTGAAACTTGTGGATTGGATGATACTGAGCTAGGGTGACGCTCCACCCCCAGTAAGGCATCCTCAATTTCCTTTGACACCACACTTTTGTGTAGATTTGTCCCTTTTCTTAGATCTATGAGCAAGTTTTCTTTTTTGATCTTCAGAGAACTGGAAGCATATAAAGTCGTCGCCATGACCTTTTTCCCTGCATGGAAAGTAAAACTGGTGGCAATTCCAACCAAAAAGAGGGTTTCCACAACCTGGTGCGCATTTAAGATCTCTGGAGTTTTTGACCTGCGCGTCGGCCATTCTGAAGAATGAAAAGAAATGTTGCTGCTCCCAGTATGACCACAAATGTAATGTAGAGTTCTCTACATTTCCTCTGGACAACGATTTCTGTGCATGCACAGATATTTGCAGACAAAGGAGTCACTTCTCAACAAGAAAATTCTTTCAAAAAAGACTTATCAGTCGATGCATTTTGCTCCACAAAACCAAAAGAAGCACTTTTGAGGATAATGTAAGGCTATTTTATGCAATAAAAATAATACTTTTCAAGTTATAAGTTATTTAGTGCATGATTTCATGAAGTTTAATGCATTAAAAATTATTTTAAAAATTCAACAAGAAAAGTAATTTAGAAAGATCCAGGCCTGATACTCACACAAGGGAATCTAATAGTGTACATATATGCAAGAGCAAAATCCCTGCGATAGTGAATGAGAAACATGATAATGTGTTGAAATTTTCACACTTTGGGTGGGGGTACCTCACTTGTAATGGCTCTGAGGAACAGACGAATTAGCAGATCTGCATACCTTGAACAATTTTTCATCCTCGGTAGATAAGGTATCTTAAAAACAAGCAACCAAAGAACAGGTTCTGTATCAGCTGTATGCTTGAGTTTAAGAGTAGAGTAAAGAAGAAAAGGACACAAAAGTTGTGCCCTGCAAATGATATTCTGAAGTAAGGTACCAAGTTAACTGTAAAAAATAGGTGGGAAAAAATTTAAACAAAATACTGTAAATGCAATAGTTTTCAAGCTACAACTGATTTAGTCAGCAGTGAGAATCTCAAAGTAGCTTTTCCTCAGCTATGCAACGAGGAACAGTTCTGCAGTTTCACTATGCTATAGCTGACCCAAAAGTAGGTGAATAACATAAAGAAAATGCTCTAAATGCAATACTTTTCAAGTTACAACTGATTTACTTAACAGTGAGAACCTCCAAGTAGCTATTCCTTAGTTATGCTATGAGCTAACTCGGGAGGCCGCAGGATCCCGGCCAAAGATCAAGAAAAATGGACGTTTGGATTTGACCGAGTCTGCGTTTTAGTGTGTACCATAGCAGTGTCATTTGCTGATTCATACTTCTTCTCTCGTAAATGTAGCCCGTAGCCCCTCAGCTGGAATACAGCAGGGAGGCAGGGTGCGACTTTCTTCAGTCCCACATGTTAAGCTTGTCGATTATAAAAGCTACATTTAAGTAATTAAATTTTAAAATTTTATTGCACTTCAATAGCTTACCATGTGGGACTGAATGCTGAATGCAATTGCCCGGTGGCGGGATTACAGCTGAGACTGGAAGAATTTTGTCCATTTTTGTTGAATTTAGAATTAAAAAATATACCAAAGTATTGCCAAATTACCAGTCCGAGTCCAGGTTACAGAGCCCCAGTTCTGAAGGTCGGGCCTGTAAGTAGCCCAAAACCAAAATTTTAATGAATGACAGTACAGGTACTGTCTGGATGTTTTGAGAGAAGAGAGTGCAGCCGTGCTCACTCAAGAGAGTAGCCCCCAAGTGCATCACTGCCATGAATATCAGCCCTAGGCTTAAATCTCATCAATTTGCCACCCTAAATATGAGATTATCGTAAACTAATGCTAGACACATTATACAGTTAAAAACATAAAGATAGATAAGAAACCTTACTGTAAAACATCTTGAAGATGTAACCAATACATTGACTCCTGAAGACTTGGCTGCAGCGGATGTGCCCCCCCCCCCCCACTTCCACTTAGGAACCTTACTGTAAAACATCTTGAAGATGTAACCAATACATTGACTCCTGAAGACTTGGCTGCAGCGGATGTGCCCCCCCCCCCCCCCCCCCCTTTCTTCCCGAAGATGAGTATGCTGAGGGGAAGGGTCTAGGACTTGTTGTGCCGCTACTACTGGTCCCAGATACATGTTGTTGTTGTCTGACCAAGTAAGGTCTTTTAGGTAAAAAATTGTAAATGTGTTGTCAGCCTTCCAGTGGCACGCTTGCATGATTTGGTCCACCGATACCCCACCATAAAAGGCCTTAGAGGCCCCGAAGGCCCTAATGACATGCGCTGACCCGAAGGCCCTAATGACATGCGCTTTGACTTGGACCAGGTCCAAGACTTGTTTATCTGCTTGTTTATAACAAAGTAGAATAGTTTGTTTTAGCCAAGAAGAAAGTGTAGTGGGTCTGATGTCTGAGATATGTCCTTTCTTAAAGGAGATAAAGAGAAGGGATCGCGACCCTCTTAGGTCTTTGGTTCGATCCAAATAGTACCTCAGGGCCTGTACTGGACACAAGGTCCTGTTTTCTTTGAATTGTCTTTCTACAATGATAGTTAGAGCAGGAATAGTCACCAGAGACACACTTTGAGAACCTTCTCTTGCTAGTTGGTTTTTGGCTATTAAATCAGAAGGGAACAAGGCAACCTTTTCCCATTGGCCTAGATTAGATACTTTGTTTGCAACCCAGGCATCGATTTCACTGTGCCACTTGCCAGAGGCCAAAGCTAGCAAGAAAGCAGTTTTGAGAGTAAGATGTTTGAGGTCTGTGTCTTTCATAGGTTCAAAAGGTGCTTTTGTGAGCTCATTGAGCACAGAAAGGTTCCACTTAGGAAGATTCCTGCAACTTTTGGGACGATCCATGTGAAAACTGGAGAGTAACCTGTTAAGGTCTGAACTTTGAGAGATATGGAGCCCTGTTGGGCCCAAAGTGTCAACAGTGGCCGTCCTATAACCGTCAATGGTCGAAGGGCGCCTGTTTAGATCTTGATACAGGTACATAAAGAAGTCTCAGACTTGCTTTACAGAGGGGAAAAATCCAACAAATTTTCTCTGCACCAGTTCTCAAGTAGGGCCTACACATAATTGTTGGACTGTTTGAGAAGAGTTCTTGACACTGGAAGTTGAAGTGGGATCTCTGTTGAGAGCTGTACTAGGTCCCAAAACCAGGGCATCCCTGGCCAGCCTGGGGCTATTACAATGATCAGGCAACTGGATTGCCTGACTTTTTGGATCCCCCTGTGAAAGAGAGCCATTGGAGGGTAAGCATAAGCAGTGAGACCTGTCCAGTTTATGTTCAGAGCATCTGAGTCCCAAGCATTTGGGTCTGAGACTGGAGACATGTATAGTGGAACTTTGTGGTTCAGGTGAGTGGCAAAAGATCTACATTAGGAGCAAACCACTTGAGACAGATCTGTTTGAACACCTGCGGATGAAGTGACCATTCTGTTGACTGGACTTGGTTCGACCTGGACAGAAGGTCAGCCATCACATGCAGACACCCTGGAATGTGTCTGGCTTTTAATGTTATCTGGTAATGATGGCACCAGGTCATGATCTTCCACAGGAGAGTGCACATCTCCGCCAAGTGGGTTCCTCCTTGTTTATGTAGACTAATACTGTTGAGTTGCCTGTAGCAACCAACACTGTTTGGTTTTGACATTGGTCCTTGAACCTTTGAAGGGCCAGAGAAACCACCTTCAGCTCTAGAACATTTATGTGTAGCCTTTTTTCCTTGTCTGACCACAGACCTTTTGTGGAGGTTTGCTCTAAGTGAGTGCCCCAGCCTTCGTTTGAGGCGTCTGTAAAGAGTTGGATACTGTGGTCTTTGGGATGAAGGTCTGCACCTTTCATAACGTTTGCAGGATTCTGCCACCATTCTAGGTGTGCTGAAATGGTTTCTGTCCAAGGAAGGAGGCTGTCCAACGACTGAGGAAATCTCCAGTGATCCTTGAGGTGAAACTGAAAGGGCCTCATGTGAAGCCGTCCCTCTGGGACCATTTTCTCCATTAAGGCAAGCAACCTAAATAGTGACATCAAACATCTTACAGTCAAAACATGTTTTGACTTGAGTCATAGGATTAAATCCTGAAGTTTGAGCCATCTTTCTTGAGTGGGTTTTACAAGGGCTAAATCTAGATGGTATTCGTAGCCCACGAATGAAAACACTTGAGTAGGTTTAACTTTGGACTTCTCCTGATGTATTATCCACCCTAAGGACTGAGAATAGGAAGAGAGGGTGGAGTTCAGTCCCATAAGAAATAAACTTCCCAAAGGAAGCAAGTCACAGTTTTTTTTGTTTTTTTTTTATTATATACAATTGTACAAGCTATGTACATATATACATGTTTACATGTCTCCTCATTTTTGGGTATGGTGGTGGACTTGTTTGGCAGTCACCACTGGCCCTAAGTGAAAAAGCTCTGTGTCAGCCCAAGCCACATCCTTCAAATAGAATTGTGTTAAAGTGTTATGGGACTTCCAGCGACAGGCTGACAGAATCTGCTCTAAGGAGATCCCAGACTAGAAGGCCTTAGAAGCAGCAAAGGCCCTAACATCATGGGCTTTGACCTGATGTATTGTGAGGGCATCCTGGTCAGAGAGCTCATAACAAAGGATCACAGTTTGTTTGATCCATGAGGCGATGGTGGTAGGTGAGATGTCTTTATCAAAACCTTTCATGAAGGAGACAAAGACCAACTCCTTGTTCTGCCTAAGATCTGATGTCCTGTTCAAGTAATACATTGTACTTGAGGGCTCTCAGTGGACACAAAAACCTGTCACCCGTGAGTGACTTATCCAGAGTGGGGGCCAGGGTCGGTATGACTAGAGCCACACTATCTGGGCCCTCCTTAGCCAGCTGATTCTTGGATAGAAAGCTGGATGAGGGATGCAAGGACACCTTAGACCAGTCTGACTAGTGTCTGATGTTCTTATGTAGCCAAGCATGTATCTCACTCCTGCGTTTACCAGAGCCCAGGGCCTGCAGAAAACAGTCTTGAAGGTCAAGTGTTTTAGTGAGGCCTCTTTTTAAGGCTCAAAGGGAGCCTTAGCTGGTGCAAGACCAGGGACAGGTTCCAGGAGGGTATACCCCTCCTTCCCTTGGGCATGTCTCTATGAAAACTATCCAGGAGACGGGTAAGATTTTCATCTTTGCTGACATTAATGGTAGAGTTGCCTAATTTGTCAGCAATTGCTGATCTGTAACCATCAATGGTACCAGGCTGTAACTTCCTGTCCTGAAATAAGTACAACAGGAAGTCAGCTATGGCTTTCAGAGGTGGTGCCCTGAAGTCCACCTGATTACTGAGGCACCACTTTGTAAAAATGGTCCACTTTGCCTGATAGACAGATCTGGTTGATCCTCTTTGAGGAGCCTCAATTCGTGCTGCCACTGCCTCAGAGAATCCCTGCTCCTTGATTGCTATGGCTCTAGGAGCCAGGAATGTGTAGGGTCTGGTTGAATGGTTGAGACACCAGACTGGGCAGACACAAGGGGATCTGACTGGACATTGCCACTAGATCCCCAAAACCCGGGCATGTTGGGCCACCCTGGTGCAATCAGAATGATTCTGTTCCATGGGTAGTCCTGTAACTTCTCCACCACTTTGCCCAAGATGGCTGCTGCTGGGAAGGCATATGGGTCCAGATTCTCCCATAACAGGCTGAGTGCATCCACTGCCCATGCCTAGGGGTCCGGAACCGGTGACACAAATTGTGGTAGTTTGTTGTTGAATCTTGTGGCAAACAGGTCCACTTGTGGCTGATGCCACCGGGAGCATATAGTTTTGAAAACCTCTGGGTGAAGGGACTGAATGGTCTGGCCAAGTCTGGATAGCTTGTCTGCTATCACGTTCAGCCGGCTGAGGATGTGACGTGCCTTGAGAGTTACCTGTTTCCTGGTGCTCCAGGACAGGATTCTCCACAGTAGGGCACAAAGTGAGTCCCGACTTCATCTCCCCCTCTTTGTTGATATAGGCAACCACTGTTGTCTTGTCTGTGACTACCAGGACTATGTTGTTTGAACAGAGGTCTCTTTTAGGGCCAGAAAGACCGCTTTTAGCTCCCAAGTGATTTATGTACAACTTGCTTTCTGGAACTGACCAGGTTCCCCTTTCAGTGCATTCGTTTAAGTGAGTGCCCCACCCTTATTTTGATGCGTCTGTAAATATCTGCAGAGCATGTTTTAGTGGGTGAAATGGTTGACCTGGAAGAACCTGGAAGAGCTTTCCTCCAGCCACCACCTTAAGTGGGGGTGGAGTGACCTGGAACGGGTATCACCTTTTCCAGTGATTCTGGTACTCTCCAGTTGTTTTTCAAGTGCCATTGTATGGGTCTCATGTGAAGTCGGCCTAAGTGGACTTGCTTTTCTGTGGCTGTTAGAAGTCCCATGAGGGACATGAACTGCCGGACCGGACACACCGGACTGGACAGGATTAACAATATCTTGTCTTGTAAGGCCTGCCAACGATCTGGTGTGGGTCTGACCTTGCCCTCCCTGAGGTCGAACTGGTAGCCTACGAAGTTGAAAACCTGTTTTGGCTCCAGTTCTGACTTCTCCTGGCTCACCAGCCAACCGACAGAGAGCTACCAAGGTCTGTGTATGCTGGAGACAAATTTGGTGAGGTGTAGCTCTCACCAACCAGTCATCTAGGTACTGGTGGATTCTTATACCCCTCTGTAACACCAGTTTCACCTCCATGGGTGACAGACCAAAGGGTAGGGCTTTGAACTGGTAGGACTGACCCTGGATGTGAAAACGCATGTACTTCCTGGACTGACTATGAATTGGTATATGGAAGTATGCCTCCTTGAAGTCTGTGGAGGTGACCCACTCCCCTAGCTGTAGGGAGGTCCTCATCGTCTCTGGGGTCTCCATTTTGAACGACTCTGTGTTTAGGAGGGTGTTCAAGGTGCTCAGGTCCAGGATATGTCTCCACCGGTTGTTGGGTTTGGGTACCAAAAATAGCGGGTTGTAAAAACCCAGTGAGTTTTGGTTTGCTACTGGTTCGACTGCATTTTTGTTTGTCAGCTGATACAGTGCCTCCAAAAGGTGGTACTGTCTTTGTGGTTAACATAGTTGCTTATGACCATTGGTGACCTGGTTATGTTGGATCTGAACCGGAAGGGAAGGGTTTAACCCTCCCTCAGTATTGTGACCACTTTTGGACTCGACCCCAGGGTTTCCCACTTCTCCCAAAACTGCTGTAGCCTTGCCCCTACAGGTGGATTTATGACAACAGCTGAGACATTTGTGACAGTATTTGCACAATTCAAGTGACCTACACAGGAAACATTGTTCACATGATTATTTCTGTATGATTGTAACAATAATTGGGATTTACACCTTTCTTTTGTGGCAACCCGGTGACAGAATGAACATTTGCAACAAAAGAGTTTATATGTAAAAATACAGTGTCGCAGTACAGAGTCCTTCAGTCCGGCTACATTTAAAGCACAGTAATTGTCATTACTTTTCCTTGAACCCGTGGCTGGCTTTAGGGTGAAGTTTGAGACTTTGCCACGACCTTTCTCTCCCTCTTGCTGATGTCTAATTTACTTCCAGGCTGGTATAGTGGGCTTCCGGTCCGGTTGATGTCTTGATCTGCCACTTGAGGAAGTGTGTGGGAGAAAATGTCCAGGCTTCCTGTGTACACTGCCAGGAGAACGCCTCCTCACTATGTGAGATTTCATCTTCAGCCTTGACTAGTAAGCTCTCTGGAAATAGTGAGTGAAGATGGACCGGTACTGTACGTAAGGCAGTCAAAGTATCTGGCTTTACTCCACCACGTATGAACTCCAAATAGCTGTCCCTACGTGCAAGAGTGAGGTTGGCCATGCTGATGAATAGTCCCTCTGAGAGATCCTGCATTGTACACTGCATAGCTGGACAAATTGAAGTTCTTCAACTGCCTGCTGTGTTCTTTCTGCTGCCTTGCCCTTGGCTGTATCCACCCGGAGTGATTTCAACTGTGTAACCATAGAGTCCTGTACCTTTGTCAGACACTTTGATAGACCAGCAGCCTGGTTACACATCACTGACTGTTCCTGGACCGCTCTCTCCCACCTTAAAGTGTCCTCGCATCCGTCACAGCATTTGTGCCGGGAACCCCCAGCGGAGGTTGGGTAGCAGACAACTGGGCAGCTTCACTGGTGGTCTGAACAAGACTGGCCAGTAGACAAACCACTGGAAGATGCACCCGGATCAAAGAAGGGATGTTCTCTGGTCACCACAGCAGAAGGGTTGACAGGTCTCAACGGCACAGCAAACAACTTAAGAAGTAAAGCTTCAAGTCGTGAAAACCTCTAACTCCACTTGTCATCTAAGGACTTGAGATCATCAGAAGTAGGTTTACTACTTTGTCTTTGTTTGCTGGATTTAGGAGATCCATCAGAACGCTTCTTCTTGGTTGTAGGTTCGACAGAAGATGGCTTGTCAGTGCTAACCCGTCCCAACAGAGTGACCTCTGAAGGGTCCACGAGAGTAGGGGGCGCAACACTGGAAACTTCAGATTTCTTCTGCTCTCCACGTTCTTTTCTGGATTTATAGGTTGGGGTGGCCAGTTGTGGAACTTGGGCAGACGTAAACGCCTTACATATCTTGCAATCCAGTTTCTTAACACAAGGATCATCTCCCACCCCCTTCTCACGACATCTCGCACATTTCTTGTGGATGTTGAACACAGCCATAACGTACCTGCAAGAACCTCGTTTCTGTCCAGGAGACAACATGACAATCAGAAAACTAGTAAACGTAAGTAAAACTACTCAAAATAAAACAAAGTGGTAGAGTTCGTTGTAAAACTTCAAAAATGTTTCTCTGTAGAAAACACGTCTGCACACTCTTTGGGCCAAACGAAAAAGATGCTATGACGTCACATGTCTAGACAAGAAAGGAAGTACGATGCGCCACATAGCGAATGCACATTCTGTGACCGGTCCTGTCGGTAGTTTATACAGGACGTCTTTTTTCTGATGTTTGGGGGGGTGGGACTGGTCACGCCAACCGGTAAAGCAATTGTTCATTGGATAGGATGTATTAACGAAAAAGTAGCTATTACTCAGCTACGCAATGAGCTTACAGGTCTTCAATTTCACTGTTATAACTGTATGAAAAGTAAGTGAATAACATATTTAGACAAAATACTGTAAATGTAATACTTTTCAAGTTACAACTCATTTGATCAACAGTGAAAATCTCAAAGTAGCTATTGCTCAGCTATGCTATGACCTATAGGTGTGCATTTTCACTCTGTTATAGCTGACCCAAAAGTAGATGAAGAACATTTGAACAAAATTCTCTAAATGCAATAGTTTTTCAGTTACAACTGATTTACTCAACAGTGAGAACCTCAAAGTAGCTATTGCTCAGCTATCAAATGAGCTATGGGTCTGAAATTTTGCTATGGTATAGCTGACCCAAAAGTAGCTGAATAACATTTTTATTGCGTTAATACATCCTATCCAATGGACAATTGCTTTACCGGTCGGCGCGACCGGTCCCGCCAAACGCCAGAAAAAGACGTCCCGGCAGGACCGGTCAGGAGAGTGCATTCGCCAGGTGGCGCATCGTACTTCCTCTTCCTGTCTAGACAATGTGACGTCATAGCATCTTTTTCGGTTGGCGCGTGGAGAGTGAAGACGTGTTTTCAACGACAAGGAAATTTTGGTTTTATACCGAACTCATCCGTTTTATTTCATATTTGAAGTAATTCAGAATTTTTATCTACAACTATGTCATGACCAGGACAAAGACGAGGTTCATGCGGACACGCTATGGCTGGGTTCGACACCCACTCCAAGTGTGCACGGTGTAGGGACAAAGGGCTAGGCGACGACCCCTGCGTCCTGAAGAAGGAATGCCTGATTTGTAAAGGGTTTACCCCTGAGCAGTCCCTTCAGCTGGCTACGCCTACCTATAGGGACAGGAAAGACAAGAAGACGACCTCCAATGCTACGACCTCATCCACCCCCACTCTCGTGGACCCAGCACACGTTAGCGTACTGGGTAAAGTGGAAAAGGTCAAGGCTGTGCAGACGACCCCTTCCAAGAAGACGAAACGTAGTGAGTCTCCCAAGCCGTCTGCCAGTAAGAAAATATCTTCAAGCAGTAGACCTACAACTGAAGATCTCCAGCATCTGGATGACAAGTGGGGAGAAAGATTTTCCAGACTTGAGGCTATGCTGCTAGCCAAGGCTCTCACAGTGCCGGTTGAACCGGTTGTGAAGCCGGCTTCAGATGTGACTCCCTCTCAGGAGCCCTTTTTTTACCCTGGTGCCACCACCAGCAGTCTTCCTGTGGAGAAGAGTCTACCAGCTGAGAAATCCGGTCCCTGCCTTGACCAGGCTACCGGTAGTGCTGTAGAGGAGATGCAGACTGCCACCCAGCCCCTTGGGGCTCCCGGTGCAGGGATAGCAACCCAGCCTGTTCAGGCCCCCGGTTCGTTCCCAGAGGTTCAACCCACCGGTGATGTGGATCTGAGTGCAGCTTCTGACAGTGAAGCTGAGCAGTTCAGCGAAACCGGTTCCCTGGATGGTGACATCCACCGGGACCGGTCAGCAGACAAAGATGCTTCTAGAGATGACCCTGAGACTGAGCCCACTGAGGAGGCAAACTACAGGGAAACCATGAGGGGTGTGAGGAGCTTCATGAACTGGCACAAGGTTCCTGAGTTCGAAACTGTGTCCTCTGCTGCAGATGACAACCCCTTTGCCGGTACCTGTGTCCAGCCAACCAGTAAAGTCAGTGTGAAACTTCCTGTGGACGACTGGTTGTGCAGGAAGATGTCCAGTCTTAACCTCACAATCAAAGAAGCCTACCCTACCAGGAATTCTGATAACACTGGCCTCCTCAGGGATCAGTTCATCAAAACCCCTAGACCTTCTAGATGGTACGGGATGCATGCTGAAAAAGACAGTGAGAGTTCTACAGTTCGTATCTGGTCACCGGATCCGGCTAAACTCAACCACTCTTTCAGCAGGGTTGCCAGAAGAAATTTGCCCTCTGCTTCACCTTCTCGAGCCTTCAGTCAGGATCTCCTCAGACGCTGGGAGAGGGCAGCTTGTGAACAGACAATAATGTGTAACCAGGCTGCTGGTTTGTCAAGGTGTTTGACCAGGGTCCAAGACTCTATGAACTCTCAGTTAAAAACCCTGCGTCTGGACAGTAAGGGGAAGTCATCTGAGAAGGTGAAGCAAGCTGTTAGTAAACTGGAGTATTTGACCACTTTCAACCGGTCAGTATCTCAAGCAATGGCCAGGACTATGCAAGATCTTTCAGAGGCAGTTTTTATTAACATGGCCAACTTCACCCTTGCTCGCCGGGATAGTTACTTGGACTATCTACATGCTGGAGTTAAGCAGGATACGTGGCACGCCTTGAGAACGTCACCAGTTCATTTGAATGCTTTATTCCCGGACCAGCTTATATCTAAAGCTGAGGAGGAAATCTGTAAGAGCGAAGAGAGGCATTCTTCCGGTATGCCATATGCTGCAAGTGACAAGGTTACTAGCCATCACACCGACAAGAAGAACGTCCCTGCTTGGAAACAGATCAAAGACAAGCAGTAGGCTAGGAAAGGTCGTGGCAAGGCCTCAACTTTTACACAGAAACCTGCCAAGGGGTTCAAGTCTCATAAATGACAATCACTGTATTTTTCCAGTGACCGGTCAGAAGAACTCTGTACTTATTACCAGTCAGGGAGACTTGAACCCAATACCAGTGGTGTCAGAGAACAGCAAAGTGACTTTAAATTTCAATGTAGACTCTCATGTTGCAAATGCTCATATTGTCACCGGGTTGCCACAAAGGAAAGGCGTAAATCCCACCTTTTGTCAAATGTACACAGAAATAAAATATGTGAAAAATGTTTCTTGTGTAGGTCACTTGTGTTCTGTAAATCTTGTCACCAATGCCCAACATGCTGTTATAGATCCTCCTGTAGGGGCGAGGTTAAACCAGTGTTGGGAGAAATGGGAAGCCTTGGGTTCGAGTCCAAAAGTAGTCCCCACACTGAGGGAGGGTTATACTCTTCCATTCCGGTTCAGACCTCACTTAACAAGGTCACCGACTGTAATAAGCAACTACCACAATCGAACCAAACAGGCCTTCCTTGTGGAGGCACTGCATCAGCTGATAAACAAAAATGCGGTCGAACCGGTGGAAAACCCAAACTCACTGGGGTTTTACAACCGGCTATTTTTGGTACCCAAACCCAACAACCGGTGGAGACCAATTCTGGACTTGAGCACCTTGAACACCTTTTTGAACACAGTCGTTCAAGATGGAGACCCCAGAGACAATAAGAACCTCCCTACAGTCAGGGGAGTGGGTCACATCCATAGATTTCAAAGACGCATACTTCCACATACCAATTCACAGTCAGTCCAGGAAGTACATGCATTTTCACCTCCAGGGTCGGTCCTTCCAGTTCAAAGCCCTTCCCTTTGGCCTGTCCACAGCCCCCATGGAGTTCACAGTGGTCACCAAAGAGGTCAAACTCTTGGCACTTCAAAAGGGTATAAGGATCCACCAGTACCTAGACGACTGGCTGGTGAGAGCCTCTACCCATGACACCTGTCTCCAGCATACTCAAACCCTAATCACACTGTGCCAGGAACTAGGGTGGCTGGTGAACAGGGAAAAATCAGAACTGGTCCCACAACAGGTCTTCAACTTCGTAGGTTACCAGTTCGACCTGAAAGTGGGCAGGGTCAGACCAACAGAGGAACGTTGGCAGACCTTGACAGACAAGATCAGATCAATACTGTCGGATCCGGTATGCCCGGTCCGGAAATTTATGTCCCTCATAGGGCTACTCACAGCAACAGAAAAACAAGTCCACTTAGGGCGACTACACATGAGACCCATACAGTGGCACTTGAAAAACAACTGGAGGGTCCCAGAATCACTGGAAAAGGTGATACCGGTTCCCAAGTCCCTCCACCCCCATCTAAGGTGGTGGCTGGAGGAAAGCAATGTGCTACTAGGTCAACCATTACACCCTCTACAACATGTTCTGCAGCTCACTTGGACGACCATACTGCAAGAGGAACTTGGTCCCTTCCAGAGAGCAAGTTACACATAAACCACTTAGAGCTAAAGGCTGTATTTCTAGCTCTAAAAGCGTTTCGAACCCTGGTCTGCAGCAAGACAGTGTTGATAGCTACAGACAACACAACAGTGGTTGCCTATATCAACAAAGAGGGGGGGGGGATGAAGTCGGGGTCACTGTGTGCCCTACTGTGAAGAATCCTGTCCTGGTGCACCAGACAACAGGTAACCCTCAGGGCACGTCACGTCCCCGGCCGGCTGAACGTGATAGCAGACAAGCTATCCAGACTTGGCCAGACCATTCAAACAGAGTGGTCACTTCATCCAGCAGTGTTCCAAGCTGTATGCTCAAGGTGGCACCAGCCAAAAGTGGACCTGTTTGCCACCAGGTTCAACAACAAACTGCCACAGTTTTTGTCACCGGTTCCAGACCCCCAGGCTTGGGCAGTGGATGCACTCAGCCTCTCCTGGGAGGACCTGGACCCATACGCCTTCCCACCGGCAGCCATCTTGGGCAAAGTGGTGGAGAAGCTCCAGGACTACCCCTGCAACAGAATAATTCTGATTGCTCCAGGGTGGCCCAACATGCCCTGGTTTTGGGACCTGGTAGCAATGTCAAGCCAGATCCCACTGTGTCTGCCCTGCATACCAAACCTAGTGTCTCAGCCCTTCAACCAGGTCCTTCACAGGAACCTGTCGAATCTGAACCTACATGCCTGGCTCCTAGAGCCTCAGCAATCAAGGAGCAAGGCTTCTCTGAGGCAGTGGCAGCACGAATTGAGGCTCTTCAAAGAAGATCAACCAGATCTGTCTATGAGGCAAAGTGGACCATTTTTACAAAGTGGTGCCTCAGTAATCAGGTGGACTTCAGGGCACCACCTTTGAAAGCCATTGCTGACTTCCTCCTGCACTTGTTTCAGGACAAGAAGTTGCAACCAGGTACTATTGATGGCTACAGATCAGCCATTGCTGACAAACTGGGCAATTCCACCATTAATGTCAGTAAGGATGAAAATCTCACTCGTCTCCTGGATAGTTTCCATAGAGACAGACCCAAGGGCAGGAGGGGCATACCCTCCTGGAACCTTTCTCTGGTGCTTCACCAGCTGACAAAGGCTCCCTTTGAACCCCTAAAAGAGGCCTCCTTGAAACATCTGACCTCCAAGACTGTTTTCTTGTTGGCCTTAGGTTCTGGTAAACACAGGAGTGAGAGCCATGCTTGGTTACATAAGAACATCAGACTTCAGTCAGACTGGTCTAAGGTGTCTTTGTACCCCTCACCCAGCTTCCTATCCAAGAACCAGCTGGCTAGGGAAGGTCCAGATAGTGTGGCTCCAGTGGTCATTCCAGCCCTGGCACCATCTCTGGATAAGTCACTCAAGGGTGACAGGTCCTTATGTCCAGTTAGAGCCCTGCGCTACTACTTGGACAGGACTGCAGATCTCAGGCAGAATAAGGAGTTAGTCTTTGTCTCCTTCAAGAAGGGCTTTGACAAAGACATCTCACCTGCCACCATCTCCTCATGGATTAAACAGACTGTGATTCTGTGCTATGAGCTCTCTGACCAGGAGGCCCTCACCTTACATCAGGTTAAAGCCCATGATGTTAGGGCCTTTGCTGCCTCTAAGGCTTTCCAATCAGGGATCTCCTTAGATCAGATCTTGTCAGCCTGTCACTGGAAGTCTCACAACACCTTCACCCAATTCTATTTGAAGGTATGTTGCCTGGGCTGACTCAGAGCTTTTCCACCTGGAACCTGTAGTGGCTGCCCAACAGGTGTACCACCAGGCCCAGAAGTGAGGAGATATTGTATATATGTAAATATGTTAAATATGTACATAATGTAAATATTTGATGTACATATATTTTCAAAAAAAAACAAACAAAAAAAACTGTGACTTGCTTCCTTTGGGAAGTTTATTTCTTCTGGGACTGAACTCAGCCCCTCTCTCTCTCTATCTTTCCCTTCTCAGACCGACTCTAGAAGGAAAGAAAAAAAGGGGGGCAACGTCGGTAGACTCCCGGTTAACTGGTGAGTTGATGGCCGACCTTGACCTGCCAGGGTTCTCTGACCCTAGGTCAAATGGGCCTGTACAATTTTGTTTGTTATGAGTTCACATAAGTACCTAGCTGCTTACCCGCGTAACAAGTGGTAGTTATTCAGCAATTGTCCATTGGATAGGATGTATTAATGCAATAAAATTGCAAATTTAATAAGTAAATTAAATTTTTATAAGTTAATACACTATCCAATGGACAGGCAAGGCCCACCCAACCGACCCCGCTATCAGCTTACTAGGGGTCTTACTAGGATTAGACACGAAAAAGATGCTATGACGTCACGTTGTCTAGACAGGAAGAGGAAGTACGATGCGCCACCTGGCGAATGCACTCTCCTGACCGGTCCTGCCGGTATTATATACAGGACGTCTTTTTCTGGCGTTTGGCGGGACCGGTCGCGCCGACCGGTAAAGCAAATGTCCATTGGATAGGGTATTAACTTACAAAAATTTAATTTACTTATTAAATTTGCAAATTTATACAAAATTCTCTAAATTCAATAGTTTTCAAGTTACAAGCGATTTTACCCAATATGGAAGGTACTAAAAAGTAAGAAAGTAGCTATTGCTCACTTAGCTATTGGGATAAACACCCAAGTTACTCACTATGTTGTAGCTATGGAAAAAGTAGCTGAATAACATATTTTAACAAAATGCTCTAAATACAATACTTTTCAAGTTGTAAGTGATTTAGTGCATGGTTTCATTAATTTTCATGCATTGAGAATTATTTTAAAAATTCATAAAATTGAAAATTTTAATTACTTAAATGTAGCTTTTATAAGCTACAAGCTTACCATGTGGGACTGAATGCTTTACTGGTAGCTGCGAGGAACTACGACCAATGTCTAAGAAAAAAAGACATTTATTCTTGGCCGTAGCCACAGGTTGTCGTCACGTGATCTGCCCCTTTGTAAGCACTTTTCTCGTTGAGATTTTAAGCCCATACCCCTCAGCTGTAATACAGCGGGGAGGCAGGGTGGGACTCTCCTCAGTCCCACATGGTCAGCTTGTAGCTTATAAAAGCTACATTTAAGTAATTAAAATTTTCAATTTTATTACGCTACAATAGCTTCCATGTGGGACTGAATGCTGAATCCAACCGTCCGGAGGAGGGATTACAGCTGAGACTGGCAGATAAGTCTGTTTTTTCTTAGAATTTTGATAATAATGGTAGAATGAAAGAATCGAAAGTACCAGTCTGAGTCCCGTCTACAGGGCCCGAAGACCGGGCCTGTAGAAGCCAAAAACCTGAATGAATGAATGACAGTGCTAAAACTGTCAGAGTGTTTGACGAGAAGAAGGGGAGTACCCTAGACACACAGGCGGGGTCAGTCCCAAGGACGATCATGGAAGAACCTGAGCTTAAGGCTCGGGAACTGAGTAAAATGACAACCTTCAGGTCCTTAATAATGTACAATTAAAATGAATAAAGACTAGATAGACCTTACCGTATACACCCTGATGAGGTAGACGTATACCTAGACCCTGGGCTTAGACTCCTGAAGACTTGGTTGCAGCGGATGTGCCCCCCCCCCCCCCCCCCTTCTTTTCTCTCCGAGGATGACTGGACTGAGGAGAAGGGTCTAGGACCTGCTGTGCCGCTACTACTGGTCCCAGATACAGATTGTTGTCATTGTCCGACCAAGTAAGGTCTTTTAGATAAAAATTGGTAAAAGTGTTGTGAGATTTCCAGTGACAGGCTTGCATGATCTGGTCCACCGATACCCCATCGTAAAATGCCTTAGAGGCTGCGAAGGCCCGAATGTCATGTGCCTTGACTTGGACTAAATCCAAGGCTTGTTGGTGTGCTTGTTTATAACGAAGTAGGATGGTTTGTTTCAACCAAGAAGAGAGGGTAGCGGGTCTGATGTCTGAGGTATGTCCTTTCTTGAAGGAGATGAAAAGGAGGGACCAGGAAGGAGGTCCTTGGTTCGGTCCAGATAGTACCTCAGGGCACGCACCGGACACAGGGTCCTGTCTTCTTTGAATTGTCTATCCACAATGGTAGTCAAAGCAGGAATAGTCACCGGAGACACACTTTGAGAACCTTCTCTTGTTAGTTGGTTTTTGGCTATGAAGTCAGAAGAAGGGAACAAGGCGACCTTTTCCCATTGGCCTAGATTAGATACTTTGCTTGCGACCCAGGCATGGATTTCGCTGCGGTGCTTGCCGGAGGCCAAAGCTAGCAAGAAAGCAGTTTTGAGAGTGAGATGTTTGAGGTCTGTGTCTTTCATAAGCTCAAAGGGTGCTTTTGTGAGCTCATTGAGAATGACAGAAATGTTCCATTTGGGGAGATTTCTGGAACTTTTGGGACAATCCCTGTGGAAACTGGAGAGAAACCTATGAAAGTCCTCATTATGAGCAATATGTTGGCCCGATGGGCCCAAGGAGTCAACAATGGCAGTCCTGTAACCATCAATGGTGGAGGGGCGCCTGTTTAGGTCTTGGTACAGGTACATGAAGAAATCTGAGATTTGTTTCACAGATGGAGTGGAGAAATCCACCGAATTTTCTCTGCACCATTTTTCAAATAGGGCCCACTTTGATTTGTAGACGGTCCTTGTTGATGACCGCTGAGGTGCAGCAATTCTCTCTGCCACTTCCACAGAGAAGCCTTGTTCTTGGAGTTGTCCACTCCTAGACACCAGGCGTGGAGGTTGAGGTGCAGCGGGTAATTGTGGGACTGCTTGAGGAGTGTTGTCGACACCGGGAGTTATAGTGGGATCTCTGTCGAGAGCTGCACTAGGTCCCAAAACCAAGGCATCCCTGGCCAGCCTGGGGCTATTAGTATGATCAGACAATTGCATCACCCTGTGAAGGAGAGCCGTTGGAGGGTAAGCATAGGCAGTAAGACCCGTCCAATCTATGTTTAGAGCATCTATGTCCCAGGCCTTCCCAGACACGTACAGTGGAAGCTTGTGGTTCAGATGAGTGGCAAATAGGTCCACGTGGGGAGTGAATCACTTTTGGGAGATCTGTTTGAACACCTGTGGATGTAGTGACCATTCGGTCGACTGTACCTGATTTGACCTGGAAAGTAGGTCGGCCATCACATTCAGGCACCCTGGAATGTGCCTGGTTTTCAATGTTATGTGAAAGTGATGGCACCAGGTCATGATTCTCCACAGGAGTGCACAAATCTCTGCTGAGTGTGTTCCCCCTTGTTTGTTTATGTAAGCAACCACAGTTGAGTTGTCCATTGCAACTAGCACTGTTTGGTCCTGACACTGGTCTTTGAAGTGTCTCAGGGCCAGAAAGACAGCTTTCAATTCTAGGACGTTTATGTGAAGGCCTTTTTCCTGGGGAGACCACAGACCTTGGGTAGAACTTTGTTCTAAGTGAGTGCCCCAACCTTCGTTTGAGGTGTCTGTAAAGAGTTGGATACTGTGGTCTTTGGGATGAAGGTCTGAGCCTTTCATCACGTTTGCAGGGTTCTGCCACCAGTCTAGGTGTGCAGAGATGGCTTCTGTCCAAGGAAGGAGGCTGTCCAGTGGTTGAGGAAATTTCCAGTGCTCCTTGAGGTGAAACTGAAAGGGCCTCATGTGAAGTTGTCCCTCCAGGACCATTTTCTCCGTTGAGGCTAGCAACCCAATTAGAGACATCAAACATCTTGCAGTCAAAACATGTTTTGACTTGAGTTGTAGGATAAAATCCTGAAGTTTGAGCCATCTCTCTTGAGTGGGTTTTACAAGGGCTGAATCTAGGTGGTACTCGTAACCCACGAACGAAAACACCTGAGTGGGATTCAGTTCTGATTTTTGTTGATTGATGATCCATTCCAAGGACTGGGTTAGATCTACCACTGCCTGAGTGTTCACTAGGACTTCCTCCCGGGATTGAGACCTGATCAGCCAGTCGTCCAGGTATTGGTGGAGTCTGAGCCCTTTGGAGAGGGCCATGAGCTTCACCTCCTTTACGATCATGGTAAAGACCTGGGGGGCTGTGGCCAGTCCAAAAGGTAGGGAGGTGAACTGGAACACCTGAGACCTGTGGCAAAATCTTAGGTATTTCCTTGAATGAGGATGGATGGGGATGTGAAGGTAAGCGTCCGACAGATCTATTGACACTACCCATTCCCCTGGAATCAGGGAGGTTCTGATGGATTCTGGAGTTTCCATCTTGAACTTCTCTACGTGTAGAAAAGTATTGAGCCTGCTTAGGTCTATTACTGGCCTCCACCTTTGGTGAGGCTTGGGTACTAGAAACAGGCGACTGTAAAACCCGAGAGATTTTACATTTTCTACCCTTTCGATGGCATTCTTTGACAGCAGAGACTGAAAACAATCAGCTAAGGCTTGGTCTTTTGGAAGGGCCTTGTATTCTGATATTATCAGAGGAAATCTGACCAAGTTTGGTTTTGAGAGGAATGGCAGAACGTAGCCATTGGTGATAATGTTTAACACATTGGATGAACAATTGTTTGCTTGCCAGTCTCTGCTGAAAGAACGGAGGCGACCTCCTACTGGTGGACTGTTTGAGGCTTTGGAGGAGTCATTGGGAAGAGGGGTTTCCACGCCCTCTTCCCCTATTGTGGGGTCGAAAACGACCGCTGGAGCCTCTGAAGTTTTGTTTTCCCCTGTTGGAGGGAAACGATTGGTTACTGCTTTGAGAGGAATTGCCCCCATATGGGCGTTTCCTGTAGGAGCCTCTTTTCTTGTGGGGACCACGAAAGGGCTTATTTTGGTAGGGTCCGAAACCCTGAGAATCTTTTGAGGTGCCTTTTTTAAGAAGGAAGTCCTCACCTTCCTTTACCAACTGTGATTTAAACAAGGACGGTGGCCAGAAGGACGCATTCCTGAGTTCTTGGCGCCTGGTTTCTCCTAAGTGGGGTTGTAACAGAGTCATTTCGGCTTCGCGCCTAAGCAAGCCAAGATCGCCCATAGAGTGCAATTCTCTCTGGAGAATATGGGCCAGTGATTTACTAAGGCAAGTTAAGGCCCTGTGTTGGATTAGGACGGTCTTATTCCACAAATCCAAATACTCACAGGCTTCCTCATATCCACATTTCGCTGCTTTTTCAGGGTCGGCACCTTTCCTGATCTGAGACTTGACCTTTTTGGAGGTCGCTTTTTAGCTATGCTGGCACCTCTCCAGAGTGGCATTACAGGAAGAGGAGGTTTTGGCAAAAGTTGTAGCGAAATTGAGAGTGGAAATATTCTGTCTTCCCTGATGTTCCAATTCTTTAAGAGTTGGCATAGGGACCTTGCCCATAGGAGCCCCAGGTGGTTTAGGAGAAAATTTCATATTTTTAAATGTAAAATGCATTTTTATGAATAAAAATGTATATACTTACCATATGAAAACACTTGGGTAGGCGTGGCTTGGCGTTCGGTGACCGCCACGTACACCGTACATAGAATTTAAATATATGAGGGGAGACCCTCTTTAAACCTATATACTTGCTACCTTTGACCCCTGGTGACCTAATTCACTCTGCCATGCGCAGTAATACAGAAATAGTTCATTCTTTTTGTGAATAAACATAAATGCTGGAAAAAGGTCTTTAAAAGCGGGGCAGGCGGGAGGGTGATTTGCTGTTTTCATATGGTAAGTATATACATTTTTATTCATAAAAATGCATTTTACATTTAAAAGTATGAAATTTTATTTCATAAAAATGTAAATATACTATACCATATGAAAACACTTGGGTTGAATGCCCACATGGAAGGATGGTGGGAAAAAGACAGACTGAGGAAAACCACCCTAAGGTTAAATTGCTACAAAAGGATACTTCCTAGTGCAATGCAATTGAACCCAAAACCTCTGTGCTGAAGCAATAACTCGAGTGAGCTAAGTGAGTAGCATTAACCACTGCACTAACTTCAGCACTGCTGTCTACACCCTATTAGGTCAGCTCAAAGGAGAAGGCATAAGTATGCCCTGTGCTCAGAATAGGAACATGCCCAGAGGCACTAAGAAGCACGGTTCTGAAAATAGAGATGAAGAATAGATTCCCTAAAAGGGAAATGCCACCCCCCTTTTTCTGAAACTAAAAGTTTCAGATGGACTTAAATTGAGGAATTTAAGTAGAAGAGAGAGAAATGGCTGAGTGGAAAAGGATGTCCACTCCACTTAAGAAATCATAAGAGATTCTTAAGAACAACATCTCTGAAGGAAATACATTCCTAAAATAGAAGGATGTAAAAGTGGAATGGCTCTTCCACGTGCAGGATCTCATGTTGACTAGGAGTGGGATTCCACCCCTAAAGGACCAGGAAGACCCCTGTGCCCTGACATGATGAGCCCTGACACCATGAAGAGATGCATTCTCTGTGGAACAGAGATTGAGGGAATAAAGGATAAAGTGCTATCCAAAAAGATATTGTCTGAGCAGCAATATCACCCTCTTGGACTTCAGAAGAAAGACCAAGAAGAAATCCTTTTAAGTCAGAATAGCTAGATAGAAAGTATCTTAGGAATCTGACTGTAAAAAAGGAGAGGTCTTCTAAGTCATCCTGACCAAAGACAAAAAGTCAAAGCAGGAAGAGCCTTCTGAAGATAACTGGCTTAAGCCAGGAAAGTAAGATCTGACTTAAGGATGACTTAGGCCATCCCTAAAGAGTGAGAGAAAACCTTTAAATAAAGGAAACAAAATCACTCCTTCTCCTTCCCAAAGAAAGGGAGTAAGAAAGACTGTCTAAAATGTGAAAAACTTGGCTCAGCAAATGAAAAGGGTTCAAGAGGAGCCTTGGTAAGAGCCTGCAGAACCAAGGATTAAGTACCAAACAGGTAGGTGACGACTACCCTAATTCTGGACTTAAAGAAGCTCTAAATGAGACTTCCTAGCTCCTATAAGAACCCAACTCCAAGTAGTACCTGGAGAGAGCTGACCTGTATCCCTATTGTCTGAAAAATAATTCCTTAAAAGGAACAAACAGCAATAAATGGGACAGTTGAAGCATAGCAGAGTGGCCATGTTTCTCACAAGTTTTTTGAAGCAGTTCCACATTGCTTCATAGACAGTTATGGAGGATAAAAATCCTCCAAGACCCCTCCTGTGAAAATTCTTGTTAAAGGAGACTTCAGCCAGAAAGCTTGAAGAAAGGAACTCCATAAAAATAAATAACAAAACTCTAGATGAGATTGTTATAAAAGAATAAGAGGAAGAGCCAATGGCTTTCTTAAAGGAGATCTTGAGGCCAAACCTGGCAATTACCAGGAAAGGCTACAAGAAGCATGATACAGCTCTGAAAGTTGATTAACTTCATGGCCATAGAGGACAAGGAGCTGAAGGAGGGAAGGAGTAAAATAAGTACTCCGGACCAAAACACTCCAGGGCATCTGTTGCCAGAGCCTAAGGATCTAGCACAGGAGGCACATGTAAGAGCAGCTTGTGATTGAATCACATGGCAAAAGAGATCTAAATAAGATGAGAAGTCTGAGACTACCATCTGAAGATCCAAGAATTGAAGGGCCACCTTATATGAAAGGTGAGAAAAGACCTCCAGAGATGGTCTGCCAAAGATTCATGCCCCTGGAACATGAGGTGGAAGAACAGACTTGTTCTTGTAAAAATAATGGCAAAAGATGCCAAAATATACATGTCCCAAGAGTGGAAGCTGTCTTGATAAAAAGAAAGCCCAGACAACAGTGTTACCTGGACTATCTGAAGAATCCCTTACAAATGAGGAACAAATGTCTTGAGAACAAGACATCTGAGTTGTTTGAGGCTGAAAGGATGATCCTTTGATGAAAGGATAAAAGAGGAACAAATGTCTGAGCAAAAAGGACAGCTATGAGCTCTAGAACTGATGCACAGACTGGACTGCTACATCAAAAATAGACCTTAGGTGGTCCACAGAGCACAAAGAACTCCCAAACCCCGCAGTGAAACATCCATGAAAGTAGATGTAAAAACTAGGGAATTAAAGGGAGGTATGCAAAGACATAGTTCCCAGGATAGTACCATCTTGAATGAACCTTCATAGAAGGATCAAGGAATGGAAAATCCAGAGCACCTTTGAGAAGGAAAATCAAGTGTCCTGAGATGACACAGAAGAAGTGTCATGTGTAGGGACCTTGAAGAAGCGGCTTCCAAGTGGAAGCCAAAAGAAATAAGGAGCCCAGTTAGAGAGGTAATTAAGAAACAGGTTAAGAACCTGACCCAGGAAGGAGACCTGTTAAAGAAACAGATGTAAATACTTCCTGCTAAGAACCACTCCAAGATGAAAGTCAACTCTAATAGAGTTGAAAAAAGAGCCTCTGACAACTATTGGCTCTAATGAGCCAATTTGTAGTCACATGTGCACTGAGATGCCCAACCTCAAAGCCAACTTTCCTTACTTCCTTGACTAAGGAAGTAAATCCTGAAAGGCTAGTGGCTAGACCATAAGGCATTGCCACAAAGTGGTACACCTTGCCCAAAAGCAAAACTATGAGCAAGAGTGAACCAAAGGAGCCAAAGGAGAGAAAGGAGGCAAATTGAGGAAGAGAAGTGGTCCACTGGCCAATTGAGAAAATGATCAACTGATAAGTTGCATCCTGATAGTCTGGAAAACCAGGAAAAGATATAAATCTAATTGTGGTTTCCAGTATATCTTTGTCAAGGATAATGCCCTGAAAAATCAGGAAAACAGGAGCTCAAGATACTTGAACTGCTCATGTGAACAGAGAGTGTGAGACTGAATGACAAAGAACAGCATTCTTCTGTGGAGAAGAGCTGAAAGAATCAGGAAAGTGGAATCTGAGAGACCACTGGAATCAGTTGACCTCCCACTGGCAAGTGGAGGGATCTGGAAGTAAGAGTGAAAATTTGAGTAAAACAACACTCTTATCTCCTGAAGGACACCATAATAGAGGTTGAGGCTGAGCCTCTACCTCTGGAAGGCATTCCACCATCAGAATGTTGGAACCTGGAAAGGAACCACATCCTAAAAGCACTAAGTTAGAGAGAAAACTCCCTGGATGGGAGGAAAAAAGGTCTTAATTGGTGTGCCTCAAGAGGCTAATGCAGATAGCTTAAAAGAGGCACCTTGAGTAAGGGCCACATGAAAACCTTCTGCTTATACTGTTATATGTGAGAAGAAATGGTCTCCCAAGAGAGACATCACAAGAAACAGCATAAGACCAAAAAAGGACCAATTAACCCTATCAAGTGACTAAGCACAAGTGAGGGAAATGGATAAAGAAATCTCTCAAAATAAAGTGCAAAGATGGCTGAAAAAAGGCCATAGATCAACCAGCTAAAATGTAGCTAGAAGACCCATTGAAACAGATGTCCAAAGAATGGTGGATGAAAAAGACCACTGAGAAAGTATTGCCTTGTCAATCAACTTGAATAAGTGATCAACAAAACAGGACTGAAGGAAAAAATCCCACAGAAATAAGGACCCTAAGGTCCATCTCAGATCTCCCCTAATAGCAGAGGAACTCTACCTAGGGAAGAGAAGGTCTTAAGAACCCCTTCAGGCTAGATCCCAGGTCCGGAAACCTGAAGAAGTCAACCCAAAAAACCCTCTGAAGAGGATTTTGTACTTGGCAAAACTAAGTTTTAGAAGGAAAATTGGGTAATTACCCAACCTACAAAACTTAGAATAAGAAAATCCCAAAATGAATGAGTGACAGAAAGTAAGAATCTGGCCTCATGAAGGAACTTCTAAGCCTGGAAAAGTGGTTGACTTAGAGAAAAATAAGACTGATCAAAAGAAAAGAGCAGTCAAATTTATTCCCTAATTCTGTTATACAGGAAGCTTGAAAATCTTCTGAGGAGAAGATTAAAGGATGAAGTCCTAAGCACCCATATAGTCCAACAGACTGGCACAAAAAAATTGGAATAGGGTTCCTGAAGTCTGCCTAAAGGTTAACTGTAGACAGAGGAACCCCCAACATACCCAAAAGGGAGATGTGCCCATTGATCGTCAGATCTAAAAAATGGTGAAAACACAATAGAAAGCTGTTGAGTAACAGAAGATTTCCACCAAACCCCAAACAAAAATTTTCTAGATTTAGAAAATGAATGGAGTAGAGTTTAGGAAGTAGCAAAATCAGTTGGATTCAACTGATAAACTCTTCTAATTAAGGGACCCTGAACATGAATGGTCTTGAGAAGGTAATCCCAGTCCAAAAAGCAGTCTGATTAGACTGAAGCCTAGGCACAAAAGAGGCCAAAGGACTAAAAATGGACTGAGAAACCAAATGACCAATTGACATAAAATTGGAATGTAGGAAACCAGCAACAGTGAAATGGATCTCCAAAAGGTGGAAGACAAAGTCCTCCCCAGAAGCCGTAAACCCCCAACCTCCAAAATTGAAGGTGGAGAAAGGCTAAAATGGAGACCCTAGGCTCAGAATTGAACCCCAAAACACTGAAACCAGGATCCGAATTCCAGAAATGTCAAATGAAAGGGCCTGAACAAGTAAAGAACCGTGAATGGTAGGCAGTAGATACCGTAATGTTACGCTATGAAAAATGCGTTAACAATTGAAAATATTACACATTATGCTCTGACATAATAATATTCAAAGAAATATGTAGAAGGAATGTATAAACAAACCTGGAAATGCTGTAATCACTATGAAAATGAATATTTTCTGACAACCGATCGGTTGACCTCCATTTTGGATGTGACGTCATCGTCACATGACCTGGTGAATGATTCGTAAAAAGCTCAAAAATATGGTCAAAATACGCGGTGAAACGAAGAATTTCGTAAAAAGAATGAAGGAAAACCGTAAAAGGTGAATTATAATGCCTGTATAAGTGCATAAATGAATTAATTCACCGCGGAAATGATTATTTCCAAAGGAAGTCCAACATTCTGACACCACGTGACCCGATGAGCGAAAATACCAAATAGGTAACTATGTGAAAAACAATGCACAGTCAATACGGTCAAAATACGTGGAGAAACGAAGAATTTCGTTGAAAGAATGAAGGAATACCGTAAATAAAAATGCCTGTAGAAGTGCATAAAAAGAATTAATTTACAAAGGAAATGAATATCTTCAAAGGTAATCCGACATTCTAACACCACGTGACCAGATGAGCGATAATACGAATTATGAAGAAATACGTAAATAATGCCCAAAGTATACAATAAATTCACCAGAAATTGAAGTAAAAGGTAAATAAAATGGAGGAAAAGTGAATAAAACAGCAAAGAAGTACTCACAGAGCTTCAAAAACGTGTAAATGCAGGTCTTTTAAAAGGTAGCAAAACGCCTGTTGATAGTTCAACCGCCACAAAAAGAATGAACTATTTCTGTATTACTGCGCATGGCAGAGTGAATTAGGTCACCAGGGGTCAAAGGTAGCAAGTATATAGGTTTAAAGAGGGTCTCCCCTCATATATTTAAATTCTATGTACGGTGTACGTGGCGGTCACCGAACGCCAAGCCACGCCTACCCAAGTGTTTTCATATGGTATAGTATATTTACATTTTTATCAAATCTTGGCAAAGTCCGTGTTCAGCTCTTGTATTTTGTCCTCATAACAAGGCTGGCCTACCTTGTACCACTTGGCAGTGGAGGGAGGAGGTTTGATGTACTTGCCCTCAGGTAAATTTGCTGCCTAGAAGTCCTGATCAAATTTATTAAAGGCATCCTTGATGACTGAATTGAGAGGCAACATGGAGGCCTTGGCCTAAGTTCTTGCCTGCCTTTCTCATCATCAAGGCCCATGACCGCTGTTGAAGATCTAGGTAGGGATTCCCTAGGATCCAGAAGTTTAAGGATGCGTCGAAGTGTATCCACCTCCTCGGCATATTGAGATGGGATGTCAGACAAAGCTACTTCCCTGTAATAAGGAGGGTCAGGGTCATGTTGGGGGTGGTCCTGATCAGTATAAGACTTCCCAGAGGGCTTAGGGGACCTATGCCTACGTTCAGGGGACTGATCCTCCTCTGAAGATGATGGTAAAAATCTGGCCCTTCACTTGTGTTTTGATTTATCAGAGTGCTTTTGGGGCCTAGGGGCTGGCTCAGGGTCAACAGAGTAGTCTGAGTAGTGGTCTGAGGCAGAGCTCGGATCCACGACCTGATATTTAGAAGAGTGTGTAGGTTGTTTTGGTTTGGTCGAGGCTACCTTCGAGGGTTCCTCGCCAGAACTACGAACCTGCGCCGAGTCGTCTTCGAGGCGACTGGAATACGAGTCGAGGAGGAAGATCTGGACCATACTCTACCTCCATAGACTCGAGTGCACTACTGGACTGCGAGGGTTTGGCTATATCTTTGGAGGGTGCGTTCATTTTAGAAGCAGAAGAAGAGGTCTGATCTACCTCCCCTTGTTTTTGTAAAGATTTCTCCAACATACTAGCCTGAAAAGCCCCCATTTTCTGATCCATTTGTATGTCAAGGCGAGAAGACAAAGATTTTTCGAGGTTAGATTGAACTTTTTGTTGTAAAGCCGTACCTGGTGTAGGTGGGACAGTACGAGCTGGAGTTCGCAGAGATAACACCTCGAATGAAAGAGGTTGAGGGCGAGGCGGGGATGTGAAGAGACGATTCGCAGCCACTTCTAACTCTGCATGTGAACCTGCATAGGTTTCTGAAGAGTTGTCACCCAATAGTTCAGAATCTATGTCTTCTGCCTTATTTTTATCAGATTTCTTAGAGTAGCGTTTCCTGTGGGTGATTTTTGCTAGTTGTTCATCAGTAAAAGACGAGCAAATAGTACAGGGAGACAATAGAGTGACACACGGATCGTCGCCTTTACCTGCCTCTCTGCAGGTAGGGCAGTAGTTGTGATGATCAAATGGGTGGCAGAAATGGTTACATTTGGATGCACGAGGTTTGTCTTTGTTAGACTGGTGAGAAGACATGTTTTAAATACAATAAAAAGAACGCGAGTAAATCCTCTACTAAAATACTCGCAGAAGAAAGCCAGTCGAGGCGAGCTCACAAAACTCAAAATAAGGACAAATTACAAAAGCGGAAGTGCTGAAAATTGGCCAGAATGTGCTTTATACAATGATAAATGAAATACATAAAAAGGGAGGTACAACAATAAAACTGCACTGAGATATAACTAGAAAACGGCAGTAAATACTTCCCAAAGACTGTAAAATGGCGGCGACCAACGAGAAAAGTGCTTACAAAGGGGCAGATCATGTGACGACAACCTGAGGCTACGGCCAAGAATAAATGTCTTTTTTTTCTTAGACGTTGGTCGTAGTTCCTCGCAGCTACCAGTAAAGCATTCAGTCCCACATGGTAAGCTATTGTAGCGTAATAAAATTGCAAATTTAAAAAGTAAATTAAATGTTTACAAGTTAACACCCTATTCAATGGGCAATTGCTAATCCAGTCGGTGCAGACCGGCCCACCAAACGACAGAAAAAGCTGTCTTGTGTTTCCACCGGCCAGGCCGGCCTAGTACTGTGCATTCACCAGGTGGTACATCATACTTCCTTCCTATCTAGACAGTATGATGTCATAGCATCTTTTTCGTTGTCTAAACCTATTAGGCCCTTAGTAAGCTGACAGCAGGGCTGCTTGGGAGGGTCTTGTGTGTGCATTGGATAGGGTATTAACTTATAAAAATTTAATTTACTTATTAAATTTGCAATTTTGTTGTGTTAATACACCCTATCCAATGGATAATTACTGAATACCGCTAGATCGGCGGTGAACTCTTAAACAAATTTTCTCCAGGCCTGGGTTGACCTTGAGGTCAGGAAACCCTTAAAGGCCATGATTGTTTACCAGCAGCCGGTTACCCGGGGCTATACCGACGTTGCCCCCCTTTGTTTTCACAGACCTACTCTGAGGCAGGGAAGAGAGGGAGGAGTTCAGTCCCACAAGAAATAAACCTCCCGAATGAAGCACGTCATATTTTTTTTTGCATTTTTATATGTACAACTATTTACATATGTACAAGCCACCTCAAAAACATGGGCTTCTGGTGGACCACTACAGGTCCCAGGTGAGAGCTCTGAATTAGTCCAAGCCACATCCTTAGGTAAAACTGAGTGAAGATGTTATGCGATTTCCAATGGCAGGCTGACAAGATTTGCTCAAAGGAGACTCCCGACTGGAAGGCCTTAGACAGCAAAGGCCCGGACATTATGGGCTTTAACCTGATGCAAAATGAGGGCCTCCTGATCCGAGAGCTCATAGCATAGGATCACAGTTTGCTTGATCCATCAGGAGATAGTGACAGGAGAGATGTCCTTATCAAAACTGTTCTTGAAGGAGACAAACAACTTTTTGTTTTGGCTGAGGTTTGAGGTCCTGTCTAAGTAATAACGCAGGGCTATGACTGGACATAAAGACTTGTCACCTTTAAGTGACTTATCCAGAGTGGGGCCAGGGCTGGTATAACCATTGGGGCCACACTGTCTGGACCCTCCTTGTCCAGCTGATTCTTGGAAAGAAAGTACAGGGACACCTTTGACCAGTCAGATTGGTGTCTTATATTTTTGTTTTGCCAAGCATGTATCTCACTTCTACGTTTTCCTGAACCTAAGGCTAAGAGGATAACCGTCTTGAAGGTCAAATGCTTCAAAGAGGCCTCCTTGAATGGTTCAAAAGGAGCCTTTGTAAGCTGGTGCAACACCAGGGAAAGGTTCCAGGAAGGGACTCCCCTCTGGCCTTTGGGCCTGTCTCTGTGGAAACTATCCAGGAAACGAGTGAGATTTTCATCTTTGCTGATGTTAATGGGTGAGTTTTCCAATTTATCAGCAATGGCTGACCTGTAACCATCAATGTTGCTAGGCTGCAACTTCCTGTCCTGAAACAGATACATAAGGAAGTCAACCACTGACTTTACAGGGGTGTCCTGATTGCTGATGGACCACTTTGTAAAAATGGTCCACTTTGCCTCATAGACTGATCTGGTTGATCCTCTTTTGAGGAGCCTCAGTTCTTGCTGCCACTGCCTCAGAGAAGCCCTGCTCCTTGATTGCTGAGGCTCTAGGAGCCATGCATGGAGATTTAGGTTTGTCAGATTTCTGTGAGGGATCTGATTGAAGGGCTGTGTTAACAGATTGGGCAGGGCTCAGTGGGATTTGGCTGGACATGACCACTAGATCCCCAAGCCAAGGCATGTTGGGCCACCCTGGAGCAATCAGGGTATCTGGTACCGGTGACACAAACAGAGGTAACTTGTTGTTGAACCTCGTGGCAAAGAGGTCTATTTTGGGACAGTGCCACCTGCTGCATATTGTCTGGAAGACCTCTGGAAGGAGAGACCACTCTGGATGGATGGTCTGGCCCAGCTAGGATAGTTTTTTTGCTACCACATTCAGCTGGCCTAGAATATGTTGGGCCTTTCGAGTCACTGTTTCCTGGAACACCAGGTCAAGATTCTCCACAGTAGGGCACAAAGTGGGTCCAACCTCATACCTCCTTCTTTGTTTATTTGTGACATGACTGTAGTATTGTTGGTTGCTACATGAACTATCTTCTCTGAGCAGAGGTCTTGGAACTCCTTTAGAGCTAGATAATTTATATGCAGCTTGCTTTCCGGAATGGACCAGTTTCCTCTTGCAGTATGCTCATTTAAATGAGCGCCCCACCCTTCTTTTGATGTGTCTGTAAAAATTTGCAGTGCATGTTTTATTGGGTATAATGGTTGGCCTGTGAGTACATTGGCTTCTACCAGCCACCACTGTAGATGGGGTGCAATGACCTGGGAATTGGAATGACCTTTTCTCGTGATTACGATACTTTCCAGTTGTTTTTGAGATGCCACTGTATGGGTCTCACGTGTAGTTGGCCTAGGTGAACTTCCTTTTCTGTACCTGTTAGCAGACCTATTCATATGAATTGCCAGACCGGACAAGCCGGTCGGGATAGTAGTGCCAGTATGTTTTCATGCAGATTCTGCCACCGGTCCGGGTGTCGGTCAGACCTGAGGTCAAACTGGTAACCTACTAAGTCGAAGACCTCTTTTGGTTCCAGTTCTGTTTTCTCTAAATTCACCAGCCAACCCAGTTGTTGACACATTTCTGCTAGATCCTGTGTATGCTGGAGACAAGTTTGGTGGGACGTGGGTCTAACCAACCAGTCATCTATGTACTGGTGGATTCTTATACCCTTGTGTATGGCAATCAGTTTCACCTCTTTTGTTATTAGTGAACTCCATGGGTGCTGTGGACAAACGGAATGGCAGATCCTTAAACTGGTATTCCCGACCTTGGATGTGAAATCTCAGATATTTCCTGGATTGTTCCTGTATTGGTATATGGAAGTAGGCGTCCTTGAAGTCTATTGAGGTAACGCACACCCCTTGTTAGAGGCAGGTTCTGATGGTTTCCGGTGCCTCAAAATTGAATTTTTCCACCTTGAGGAAAAAATTTAGTTTGCTTAGATCTAGAATAGGTCTCAAACGATTGTTTGGCTTTGGAACCAAGAAGAGTCGGTTGAAGAAACCCAGAGATTTTTAGGTTTTGCACTAGTTTGACTGCATTTTTGTCCATAAGCTGATGTAATGCCTCCAACAGGTAGAGGTCCCTGGGGGAATGACATAGCAGCTTATGATGGTCGGTGACCTTGTCAAGTTCGGCCGGATCCGAAAGGGGAGGGTGTAGCCCTCTCTGAGGATTTGAACTACTTTCAGACCAGCACCCAGATCCAGCCAAGTTTGCCAAAAGTTTTGAAGTCTGGCCCCTACAGGTAGATTTGAGGCAGCTTGTTGGACATTTGTTATAGGTTTTACAAAAGACAATTGATCGACACAAAAAACATCTTTCACTTATTATAATTTGCATTTCTGATAGCAACCTGACACTCAAGGACTTATATCATCTTTCTTTTGCGAAAGCCCAGGTGCAGTAAGTACAGGATTTACAAGCGTTTACAAGTGTCTTTGGTGAAAGAGTGTTCATTGTCTTTCCTGGTGGAAGTTGCTTGCTCCCAGCCAGCAATTCTGTCTGTAAAACCTTTACACAGTTATTGTCATTTATAGGACTGCTGGTCCCTGGCTGGTTGGGATGAATAGTTTGTATATCTACCTCTAACTCTCTTGTTCTATCCTTTGTTGCCGAGAGATTTCCAAGATGGTTTCTCCAACCTTTTTTCTGACCTCTTGTCAAACGTTCATAGGGGTGGTACCATCCCTTGCAAGAGGAAGATGACTGGCCTTTACTCTCAAAGTGAGAAATATCGTCCTCTGCACATTTCAACACACTGTCCGGGAATAAGGTACCAGCTTGAAGAGGAGGAGTCCTGAGTGTACCCCATGTGTCCGGCTTGATCCCCGTCTTTACATGGGTAAGAGTCCCTCCTGGCTAGAGTTAAGTTCCCCATGGAAATGAAAACAAAGTCTGAGATGCTCCATGGTTTTCGCCACTTCTTGGGTAATGCTGGAGTTAAAACCCACAAGGTATTGCAGTTCAGTTCACTAGTGGCAGCTGAGACCTTTGAAGAACCTTTGCCTTTGCTTTCGCTTCTTAAGAGTCTTAAGTTGGTACGGCATTTCTTGCTGCCTGTTGAAACTTGCAGCCTGATTACACACAACAGTAGTCTCCCTTGCAGACTACTCCCATGTACAGAAGTTCTCCTGGGAAATAGGACGTGAAGTCAGTGGAGTAGATGACAAAACGCCCTGTCTGGCAATCCTGCTATAGCTACTGTTGAGGCGTGAGGTGTCGGTGTTCCAGGTCGACACAGCAGTAGTCACCCTTGTGGTCAGAAAAAGCCTGTACCACTTGGCTTGGGACTTCACTGGTCTAAGAAACTGGTCCTTCAACAAGCCACTGGCTTCTGAACTTCGGAAAGGGTATCCTTCAACCAGAGTAATGTTCAGTTTGTTGAGTTTCCTGCATAGCCAGTCATCAACAGGCATCTGGACTGACACTTTACCAGGAGGTATTGGGTGAAGCCTTGGCTCTCCAGGAGGCTGGACTATGGACACTATGATCGTTTGATGAGGGAGCTGGAGGCTGAGGATGTGGTGTCATTCAGAAATTTTGTCAGGATGGACCCGGCCATGTTCAGAGAGGTCTTGCAGAGGGTGGGGCCCAGAATTGAGAAATATGACACATGGTACATGAAGTCTCTCAACCCTGGATGCAGACTTGCAATCACACTTCGTTCCTTGGCCACTGGAGAGAAGTACAGGAGTCTGATGTTTGGCTTCAGGGTAGCACACAACACCATCTCAGTCACAGTAAGACAGACTTGTGAGGCCATCCTTGCAGAATACGGTGACAAAGTCATGCAGTGTTCCCGTACGAGTGATGCATGAAGCAGGTTGCAGCAGAATTTTCTTCCAGATGGAACTTCCATCACACCCTGGGGGCTGTAGATGGCAAGCATGTGGCAATCAGGTGTCCAATGAATGGTGGCTCACTCTACTTGTATTTCAACTACAAGGGCTTCCATTCCATAATACTTCTGGCTCTGGTGGATGCCAAGTACAAGTTCCAGGGGGTGGATGTTGGCACCAATGGATCCAGTTCTGATGCCCAGATCTTCAATGACTGATTTGTGCTCAGGCATTATTGATGGCACCTTGGATGTACCTAATGCAGAGCCACTGCCTGGTGATGACCGTGATATGCCATACTTTCTCATTGGGGATGATGTCTTCTCCCTGAGGACCTGGTTAATGAAGCCGTTTACTGCCAGAGGACTTCCTAATGAGGAGAGGATCTTTAACTACAGACTGTCTCGTGCCAGAAGGGTGGTGGAGAATGCCTTTGGCATCATGGCCCACAGATTTGGTTGTCTTCTCACCACCATGAGTCAGAATCCATAGACTGTTACCTCTATTGTATTGGCCTGTTACACGTTGCACAACATCATGAGTCTCAGGTATCCACCAGGGGCTGGCTGATAAGGAGGATGACAACCACAGAGTTATCCCAGGACAGCGGAGGTAAGGTGCTTGTTTGAAGGACATTGAGGATGTGGCTGGTGGCAACAGGAATACACAGGTTGCCAAGAGACAGAGACTGTATTTGAAGCATTATTATAATGCTTCAGTAGGGGCCAAGGCGTGGCAAAGAGACATGATTTGAGACTTTCACATATGCCAAGGACATTTCTTAATAGTGACTGTATTGTGTCAAATATTTTCTGATTCAGTGCTGCATCATTATCTGTGTTGCATTGTGTATTGGACGTTATATACTTGTTGAAATAAAGTTGCAATTTTCTTGTAATAAAGTTGTTGTCATACTGCACTTCATATATGTATTTTCTTGTTACTAAGGTCAAATAGGTCAAGTCTGAAACAAAATCTGGTCAAACACCTAACAGGTCACACAAACCAGTTCACAACCTAGCCATCACAGGGCCAAGAAGGTGACACAGGTCAAAAATCAATCAAGGCCATAACTGAAGGAAAGTTAAGAAATCTAACCAGCTCCAAGGTGGAAATTCTGCAACCAAATGCTGATTGCTTTTGGATTCAGAGCATAATGAAATACAGAAATGGAAGATAAACAAATTTTAACATCTCCACCTGTTAAAATTTGTTTGTATTTCATTTCTGTATTTCATTCAAAACTGTGCAACTTCTATAGTGACCCACTCATACTGGCTCATACTAGATCTTGGTAACTATTAGGCCACTTTTTTGGATCATGCATGCCAAGATGTGACACTTACAAAGTATTCCGGCATTATTCTGTCAATCTGTTTTAAACATGAGAAAAACAAGCAATTACATAAAAAAATTATTCTTCCAACAAGGTCAAAAAGGACGTATCACAATAACATAGTACCTGTACTTTTCAATTAAAAAATGCAAGCACATTAGCTCACAGCTAAGGTTAACATACTACTCACAAGAACAGCTGCAAAAGTGGAACTTGTTACATATACCATTAAGGTTAACATACTTCTCACAAGAACAGCTGGGGGCTTGGTGGTGTAGCGGTTAGAGTTCTTGCCTCCAACCTCTGAGGCCGCCGGTTCGAATCTCGGGCCGGGTGCTTCATTTTGGAAAGTTGGTACTTACTTGCTGATGCCCGGTGGTTTACAGTGCAGTATGCACTGGTTTCCTCCACCTGTAAACTACCCGTCGCAATATGACCCTGGCTGTTGAACGTGACATAAAACAGCAAATCTAAATCTACACGAACAGCTGCAAAAGTGAAACTTGTTACATATACCATTACTCACAGCTAAGGTTAACATTGTACTCGGCTGCAAAAGTGAAACTTGGTTTATAATAGTAATCATAGCAATACTTGAGCCAAACATAGCAAAACTACACAAATAAATTACTTTACACCTGTTTGGTAATTACTTTTTACATCTCACCAAAATTACTTCTCAAGTGTCTATAGACTGCATTTACTTATTGGTACAAAGTTATTACTAAGCCTAAGAACCTTGAGAATCATCCTGATTAAGTAATGTCATAGGTGTCATGGGTGTTGAAGGCACACTAGAAATACCTGCAAATGACTCATTTAAATCCAACAAATAAAGGTCTGACAGTCCTATTGTCCTTCCCTTGGTGTCAGTGATGACAAACTTTGTGGATGAAGTACTAGATGATGAACCTGCTGACTGTCCAGAGGTACTGGCCCCCCATGGTGTCTGGAAAATAACAGTGGTCTGGCTCTGGGTGTCCGACCCTTGAGGCAAAGGGGTAGAGGAGGCTACAGCTGTGGGCCCAGGTGCGGGTGGTGGAGGCATTTGTGTGATGGTGTACTGTTGCTACTTCTGCCTATCGTCCATCTGCTTCTGCCTATCGAGCTCCTGCCTCTGGATGTCCCTCTATGAAAGTAGCTTGGACTTCTTGATGGTCTGCTTGAGGAGATCCATACTGCGAATCTGGTATGTGGGCCAGAGATCCTCGTGGATTTTCAACATGGCACTTGTCAAGAGTTTCTCCAGCTTGTCAGAGATCTGGGCACTGTTGTCGCTCTGCTCGCACATCTTGTGCAGGAGCTCTGACTCAGTGCTGGCGCTTCTCCTTGTGGTTCTCCTGCCACTTGTAGTGGAGAGGCTGATACCTGGAGGAGGAGTGCTGCGCACTCTCGATTCACCTAGGGATCCCGACTCCACAGGCTCATCTGCAGGATTCAAGTCTGTGGATAGGTGTGAAGGCATGGTGGCAGTTGTAGAAGTAGCAGAGGCCGAGGAGGTGGCGACAGAGGCAGTGGTGGTAGCAGATGCGGAGGTAGCGGAGGCTGAGCTGGCTGCGGCAGAGATAGTTGTGTAGCAAATAGACTCAAGGGTGTCCTGGACAAATTAATTTCTAGAACACAAACTGGTTTCGTAAGTGGAAGATATATTGGAGAAAACATTCGTTTGATCTACGACCTTCTTCATTATACAGAGAACGAAAATATTCCTGGCCTAATAATGTTGGTGGACTTTGAAAAGGCATTCGACTCAGTGTCATGGACATTCTTGTACCGAGTTCTAGAATTTTAAAATTTTGGCACTAACTTCAAACAATGGATCAAACTGTTTAATACGAATATAGTAGCCTCAGTTAGCCAGTGTGGATTCCTATCAAACTCTTTCCCTATTGAAAGAGGATGTAGACAGGGAGACCCTATCTCCCCCTATCTTTTTATCTTGTGTGCCCAAATTTTGTACCTGATGATTATGAATGATAAAAATATAAAAGGCATCATGATTAGACAAAAAGAAATAAAGATAACACAGTTTGCTGATGATACCACTATTATACTACATGGAACTGAAGACTCCCTCCAAGCAGCTCTCAATATACTAGAATTTTTTGGCAATATATCTGGTTTAAGAGTAAACACTGAAAAAACCAGGGAGTCAAGGACAAACTAAAGGTAAACAAGAAGCTACATTGGGGTAGCGAATGCTTTTCACTTTTAGGCATTACTCTCTCAGTGAACTTGCAACAAGTTCCAAGCCTTAACTACGAACCTGCATTAAATAACATAAGAGCATCACTTGCCCAATGGCAACGGCATTTGTTGTCACCCATAAGAAAGATAACAGTCCTGAAATCCTTCATAGTGTCAAAGCTAAATTATCTGTTCTTATGTATTCCGGATCCTAGTAAAAACTTTATAAAGACGTTGGAGAGATTATTCTTTAAATTTATTTGGAATAATAAGCCTGACAAAATAAGAAGAAATACCATCTGCATGGATTATAAATGGGGGGGCTTGAGAATGCTTGATACAAGTATACAGATACCGGCCCTCAAACTGACATGGTTGAGAAAACTAGTCCAAAACCAAAATTCTGACTACTACGATTTCTGTATATATAACATATAATCTTTGGAAAAACTTTTGCATATGGGACCATCGTGGTGTGATGTTATTGCAAACAAGATTTCAAACAAATTTTGGGGGGACATCTTGGTAAATTGGAAAAGAGTACTCCAAGCAGTACTGAATAATGCACAACCACATAGTCTAACTTGCCCACTATGGTACAATCCAAATATCTCAAAAGAAACCCTCTTTCTGCCACAGTGGTACAGAGTGGGAATAATTTACCCTGCTGATTTATATAATAGTGAAGGTAACCTGTTGACATTAGAAGAAGTTAGAAATTCTTTTGGAACTAATCTTAATTTCCTAGACTATAACAGAATGCGGTTAGGAATAGAAAAATTTAGAAATAAAAATGGTGCTGGATTTCAGATCAAATTACCTGAGAAACCAATATGGCCAAAGACTATATCATTGATAAACAAATCAAAGAAAGGTTGTAAAGATTTCTATCATGTGCTCACAGAAAGTGATACTCAAAAGGACTTAGTCCATATAAACACTTGGGAAAAAATACTTCAAATAAATATAGAATTAAAAGAATGGAAAAACATACACCTGACCTGCTTTAAAACGATTCTTGATAACCAGATTATTTGGCTGCAGTATAGAATACTTCATAACATATTGGGAACAAAGGCTCTACTGTATAAAATGAAAAAAAGTTGACAACAATCTTTGTCGCTTTTGTAATAATATGCCTGAAACAACAACTCATGCCTTTGTAAACTGCCTAATATATTCTACTGAAATTTGGGACTTACTTAAACACTGGATTTACCAGGAAACAGGTTCAGCATTTGACTTTGACAAAAAATCAATAATACTTGGAATTCAGGGTCGCAGTGCTATCACCTTTTCCATAAACGCCATAACCTTAATAGTAAAATCCTACTTATTTAAATGTCTTAAAGAGAGTCATAAACCAAGTTTTAATGCATTGCAACTTAACATCAAGCGAGTCTTTGATGAACAATCGTACCTGTATGCCATAACAGATGCTTCCGCTCGCTTTACAAGAAATTGGATGTTTGTTTCAAACCTAATCCAGACTATATCTTAAAACACACTATAAATGGATAATGTTATTTGTATCGAAATAAGTTTTACTCAGTGTTTATGTACTATCTTTTGGTTATATCAAGGAAAATAAAATATTAATATCTATATATCATCCTAGTGTAAGGATTTGACAAATACTGTAGCCATTCATCCATTGTTGTAATATGTTTTTCTGTTATCATTATTGTATGTTTTTATGTTTGAAAAAGAAAATAAATAAATAGATAAAATAAACTTCCAGAATAACAGTATTTGCACATTATTCTACACATAGTACCTCCATCACAATTTAAATTATTACATGATCACCCGAAATTACGAAAAGGTTACTATATATCATAATGGTTAGTCAAACTCACCTTCCATGCCCATGGCCCGGGCCTGGGTTGCCCAAGCAGCCTCCTTCCTGTCCATGTCCCTGTACTCCTTCTTGGCCTTGTTATACATCTCAGGATGGTTCTTGAGCCACTCAGCCATCTCATCCTCTTGGGCATTTGTCATCCTCACCAGTGTCTTCTTCTTGTACCTCCCTTGGGACTGGCTGTCTTGGCTGGCCTCGTCCAAATCATCTGTGTCCTCTGGCTGGGTGCCCTGGGTGGCTGTATCCCCAGGGTCTGATGCTGATGCTTGAGTGTCAGGCAGTTCATCTGGCTGTTCAGGCTGTTCCGATGCTTCAATCTGAGGCAGTGTGACCCTCTTCCAAAGTCCAGGTCTCTTCACCATATTTCTTGTATGAAATATATCCAAAAATTTATCCAAAGTTCGTCGATGTGAACGCATTGAAGAAAAATTCGCAAGTGATGAAAATTCTTCACGGGGCCGACTTTTATAGTCTCCAGCCAATTCGTCGTGAGCTAAGAGGATCGTAGCTGATTGGTAGCCAGTTCTGCGCATGCGCAGCCAGTTCACCAATCAACAATGAACTACTGCGACATTCGCTGCTCACTGGCTCAGAGGAGTGACGAATATCTCCGGGGCCTCGTAGCATATTCTTCAGGGGGCGATGATGCATGGCTTCCCAGCTGCGAATATCGTTGTTTGTTCTTTGTCTTTCACGTGACAATCTTTAAAGGAAAGGTGGCGAACAATGAAGAAGCCTGCTACGAAGTGGCGATTTGAGTCATATGAAGCTATATGAAGTCGACGAACCCACCACCATCTGTGAAGAATTGCTAAGAACTGGACAAAGTGGGGCGATAGTTTTGAACAGTTTGAAACAGTCGTAGCCACCCTCACCCTCAATAGTCAGAGCAAACAAACCTGAGACTGGGGGGCTCGGGGGCTGTATTCACTAACAGGGATTAAGATCAGATCAAATTTGAGAAAAAGTTTAAAGTGAGCCAGGGGATCAAATAGCTATTCACAAAGCAGGGATCACTTAAGTTGAAAAGATAAAATAGAGCGGATTAATTTTGGGTGACAAACCCCAACAAATACACTTGCTTAAATATATCAAAGTACCTTATCCATTTCGCGGACGTGTTGCACTTGTGCTAGACGGTGAACCAGCCAAACTTCAACCCTATTTTGTACAGTATGGTCGGGAACCAGACTACACTTGTGTTACCAAATTTTTTTTTCGACATCGACGAAAATATAAGAGCCCGTCCTTAAACTTAACAGCAAATTGCTTGCGGGCAGGCGGCAGTTTCGAATGCCTACTTCACTACAGTACACCGGTTGATGGAGAGTAAGATGGAGTAACCTGGACCATTTGGAAGGTAGGTTCTTTCTCAAGAGTCTTGGCCAGTAGTAAGGCTTCTAAATGGGTTAAACCAATCTGACCATGTCTGGTTTAACTCAGCAATCTTCAGATCTGGGGAGTCTTTGGTTGGTCTGCTGTCCTTGGCAGATTTTACCGGCTTATCAGAGTAGAAGTGTCAGATTCCAACTTCTTAGCTTCCTGTTTGTCTTTTTTAAGTTTATAGGTGGGTGTAGCAAGCTGTGATGCCATAATGTGTCAGTCAGCTGACATAAAAATATCATGTCTCTGGGCCTTGTACTTTTGAAGAATTTGTTCACATGGACGCCAACACGGATGCTGCAGAGTGATGCCATGATATCAGCTTGATGCCCTACACATGGAATGTTGTGTGTGAACAAAAGAAGACAAGGAGTTTTGTAATATGTATTTATTACTTTAACAATAGAAGGATATTAGGAATTGGTACATTTCACTTTGACGTACATACCAAGACAAACAGTGAAGACACAATGACAGCAAAATATATGTCGCATTTCCGCACTCAACTTATACCCTACATCCCTGATACAAAACAAAAGCCTTTAAGTTACATTTTTTCACATGATCCTAAAAGTTGAAATAAAGTCATATGCTTCAATACCACTCCTCCCTAATTCAGCGACAATATCTGTATTTGTTTTCAAGTGAACAAGATTAATATGTCTACATTGAACTAACATACAAAAATACGTCACTCTCTCTGAAACAAGGAAAGCTGCAAGTTTTCCCAGACGACATAATTACCCTCACCCATCATCACATTTCAGCAACCAGGCTCCATATTCACCGACATTCTCAGAATTACGCTTATTTTGAGAATTTTCTGAGAGTTCCTGAGGATTTTTAAGAATTCTAAAACTAACCATGACAATTTAAATAGCATTGCAGCGTAGAAAAGAAATATCATTACTTTTTGTGGTTTACAACCTTGAAGGTATTATTTTTGCATATCACTTGTAGAAAATAATCCTATTGGTAATTTTGAAATATACTTTGAAATTTTTCAGAAAATTTGACAGTACGAGTCTTCTAATAATAAAGGGAATATGGACCCAGACGGCCAAAAAATTTTTTTTTGGGGTTAAATTTGGTCACAAAGATGTTTTTTTATGAATTTTTTATTATTCTGTAATAACTTAAGTGAGGTTGGAAAGATTCCTCAAATGACAATGTCAGATTTTTATTCTGAGAAAGTTCATAATACTGATTAGATAACTGAAACAAAACCTAACAACTGTAACTGACAGGTGATCCATGACTTAGTCATGGACACAGGCAATATTTTTAAACCAATGTTTAGTGGTGCCTCAAACAGTACAAAATAACTACAGACCTGGCAGGAGTTTGAAACTGTGAAGTATTTATGACAACAAAATGTACAGCATGAAAATGAGAGAGTATGAACTTGTCTACAAGAAATGTACACTGACTTCACTAGGATTATTTGCAATTTCTCAAGTTTTAAGTGTCTATGGAATCACTGGCCAAAAATACAGAATACTTTGTATACTACGATATATTTATTTATTTGTGGTTTTACGTCGCTTTCAACACTGTGCAGGTCATATCACGACGGTAGTTGGAAGGGCAGAGGAAACCAGTACATACAGTTCATCAGGGTTCTGTACTGTAAACTGCCGACCAACGGCAAGCAACTACCAGCTTTCCCACTTGAGGCCGAGCCGGGAACCGAACCCCGGCCTCAGAGGTGGGAGGTGAGAGTGTTACCACTCTGCCACCGTGGCCCCTACATACTACAATATAAAACCTTTTTGAAAATCAAGATATGAAATCCCAATGCCTTGTGACTATATCACGATATCATAATCGATGATGTCACAGCCATATAGTATCTTAACAGAAGAGAATATTCACAAGTGTCTACTGATAGATCTGACAAGTATATACCTTCCATTTAAATCTGTTTTGCAGTATTTTTGAAAACTAAAAGTACTTGTACATTCCGGAAATCACAATATAGTAGAACCTCTAGTATCTGAACATTCAATTAACGCATTTTTCCTCTGTGTTCCTTTATTTGTTTATGCTTATATAACTCTTTTATAATATTTAATTAACCTTCACTGATCTGAATAAAATCATACTCTCCAAACATATTTTATCCTTTACTTTTCAAATACTTTGGCAAGTACTTGCTGATGCAAGTAATCTTAACCCATCCATACAGCAGTGACCTTGAAACCTAAATTAGTGTCAAAATTCAATGTAAAGTTTAGGGCCAGTACTTTCCTTGTATTTTCTCCTTTAAATCAAGTGCATATTTCAGTTTGGAAGTCATAATTTACATTGGGTTTGGGATGCACATGTTAATCAGTCCTATGATTTATTCAATTTATATCGATTTGTATATCGCTTTATTCAATTTTTCCCCATTTTGTCCATTTGTTATATTTACATGTAGTATCAAGTACACCAATTATCACAAAATCTAATTTAAATGCTGCTGCTGAAACATCGCTTTGACCGGTTATTCCATGAAAAAATTGACATTACAGTAGAAACTCTATCATCTGAATTTCTGATAGTCAAATATGCGATTTTATGTACATGCTCATCTATCCGTCACTGAGGCTGTGAAATTGTTTCCACATACAGCAGAAAAATTGTGTAAATTCATAATTACAGAAATTCAGACAATAGGGGCTGTACCGTCCTCTCTCACAAAAATTAAACAATAAAATATTCACAACAGATCACACCCAATAACAAAGATTTCATCTGGGACGTCAGTATTGGAAAATAAACTATAAATACTGTACACAGAAAACAAGCAGCACTTATGTGTGTGGGGTTTTCATATCCCGGATATGTCATAAAAATACATCGCTTTGACAACACCATTACAAAAGCATTTTCTTCTTTTTTGTGTAAAATTTTTTTTTCAATATTTGCGACACTATACACTTGAAAGCTGACAAAATAAATATGGAAATTTTTTTTTATCACAAAATAATTTAAATATTCCCAAATTAAACAATATTTACCTTATCCTCACAATGCTCGTTTGGTTACTTTTATTATTACTTCTTTTTGTTTGGGAATAATATTTATACCTCAGCTTTCCTCTGTCAATCAAGGTAAAAACTGGGGTATAACCTCCCTTTGCAAAATATATCAGCGAGACAAGAGACTACCTTGTTAACAAGACAATGGCGGGGAGGCTTTTCATTTTGTCAATACATTATTTCTTTCTGCAAAAAATGATTCATGGTTTTCAAACATTGTGGTGCAGGTATTAACGTCACGAAGGCATCAGTTTAAAAATGTTAGTGTTTTCCATCAATTACTTGAACCAGGTATCAACTTTAAACTCGGCTGATCGTTTGACTTTGGGAAAACAAACCAAACGTGGGATATATGTTAAGCCTCCTGTAAATAGTGGGATGTTTGTGTATGAAGTAAGAGTGGAAATCATATCTTATTTCATTCTGTGAAATTCTTAACATATTGGTGATGTTAGTGAGTACATGTGGCCTCTACTCTACCCGATACTATTTTGTAATGCTCCCCCCCCCCCCCCCCCCCCCCCCCCAACTTCCTAGCAGACGGACGGTTTTAGTTATAAAGAGGCCACAAGATTTAGAAATTTGTACCGAGTATAAGGTAATCTAAAGCGCCAAGCACTAGTGAGGATAAGGCTTCCGAGCTTTGTTAATACAAAACACAGTATACCCCTGCACACAGCTACACAACACTCAATTGTATCACTCTGGAATTGATCAACACATTGTCAGACTGTATTTAAAAAGCTTTAAGACTATCTTCCTCATTTGCATCCTCCCAAAACAAAGAATGCATCATTACCGAAAACTTTGTAACATGGCAGCTTAAGAGATCAGAAAAATACTTGTACTTTGAGTTCCAGAAAGCTGTGTTAATTGCAATGGGATTTCCAGGACCTGATATTCAGGTCAACACAAGAAGGAATCCTACTCATCATAGTTGTACACTGAAGTGTCCCACCTCTGACATCGGAGTTCAAATCCCGCCCTGACATTGGGAAAGCTGGTAGTTGTTTGCCATTGGTCGGCAGTTTACAGTAGAGAACCTTGACCAACTGTGTGCAGTGAATGTACAGGATGTTTGCAAAACACAATGTACACCTGCTGTTTTCCCATACAAAAACAGTTCTATTATAATTAAGGTGTCTGGCAAAAGATAAATCTTTAAAGGTGTGCAAAATACGAGATCTATAACAAGTCCATTTTGCATTTTATAATATCCATTTTGTTAGAAAGGGGCATATTTGGACAATTGGATATTTGAATAAAAAAAAGACAGTTGAACCGCATCAAGTGAACCTCAGTTGAGAATAATTCCCTTTTCAGAAGAATACACGAGGTATATTTCTCATCAAAGCTTCACCTGCTATTTAGAATTCCGGGTCAACAAGTATTTTTCAAATCCCTTAAACTCTTATTTTAAGAATCTTCAACTATACATAAATTGTATTTTCTGTAAATGTTTCCAAACTTTAATAATTACAAAATAAATATACAGAGTTCACATACATGACATTATTTTTCCTTTCAGGAAGTTTAGAAGGATTTTCTTCTGTTAGAAGTTAAAATTCTGCCAAATTAGACTTTTTACCGAGACATACGTTTGGCTAAATATCACCAGGACAACAACAAACAAGAGACAAAAAAAAATAATAACAAAAATAAAACAAAAAGGAATTCATATTTATATATACACACACTTATGTACAAGTTCATATTTACATGTGTAAAGAAATTTCCTAAACATTTAACTATATATATTATTTTTTCCAAATGTCCGGCAATCCAGACAGTCTGTACACACTGTTATCTCCAGCCTCTAATACCAGTTCAATATTTTACAATAAAGTTCCACTAGGCACTCTGTAGAGTAAGAAATCTAAAATTCGCCACATATCTGAAATTCGCCACATGTGAAAATACTAATAAAATAAATGAATTGTGGTGAGATTTGTTTACTGTATAGTAAATTGAGGCTTTTTGAACTGAAAAATACCAATTTTTAGACAAAATCATCATATTCTTCATAAAATTAACTAAAGTTTTAGAGGTGGCAAATTTTAGATTCCTGGCGAATTTTAGATTTCTTACTCTATATCTATTTTAGAGTATATTGGTCTCAAAGTTGTGAAGTGTGTGAAAATTGACATCGCTGTGAACATCGTTCAAAATAGGAAATGATTTGTTTTATCTGAAGAGGGAAAAGTATTTAGTGTGATGTGCATTTGATATTAAAAAAGACTGCATGTTTAGACATAAATTCAGTTTAATTTACAAACTTACCAGTCAACCTAAATAATAAATCTAAGTGATCGTACATTTATTGCTTCAGATAAATGGACGCAAAAATATGCATACTGCATTGCTATAACGTGACACAAACTTGTGGCAAATTTCACACACTTGACAAATTATTTTCAAAACCAATACTTTTACATGACAACTAAAGTAATCAATCTACAAATCCTTTCAAGTCTTTCTGTAATTCATCTGTCCAATTTCTACAAAAATTTGATATTTAAAAATAAACAAGAAAACAATATCACAACAACATTAGCAGTCAAAGACTACTATGAATGAACTCAACAATCAAGTTGAGTGATGTCAAGGGTTCACAAGAAGCTGTCTTTTCATTTTTCCTAAGTATTAAAAAGGCAAATTTTTCTCCCAACTATGTTCTCAAACTCAGCGGACACATGGGAAGGCAATTCTGATATGGATATCCTGGACTAGTCTACCTCTGAAACTTGCCCATTAAGAGTGTGGCTGGAAGATTTCAGAACTCTTTTTATTAAACATTTACAAGACTTAGTGTATTTTAAAGCAACAGCTTTTACCTCTCTTTCTGCGGTAATCCATGCGATTAAGCGATTTTTTGCTTTACGTTCAGAACAGGAGTTCATCATTAACCATGTCAAGTGTATACAACAATCCTGCTTTTATTGTTTTGCTTCTTGGGAGGTTTCGACGGATTTATTGATCTATCATACTGACTGAAGTACAGTTTGCTTCACCAGCCACAAGTTTGGCTATTTTTCATGAAACATCCAAGTCACAGTAGCAGTTTACTGAATAGCATGGTGTTTTTGCTGACTCAGCGCTTTCACTAATTGCCCACTTAATGAGCATTTTTGCACACACTAATGTCACTGTCTTGGCAATTCTTTTTCTTAGATTTAGGAGGTAGGAAACTTTAAATTATCCTTAACACACTTATTAGCCTAAAGTTAAGCAAGCTCCATGCGTCATTTCGTGTGCTCCCTTCAGCTATCCTCTGAAAGCAGCTTCTGAAGCAGACTATTATTGGTCTGTTCTTGACTCTTTGGTAAATCGAGGGACGGCTGAAAAAAACAACAAGAATTTCATTTATTTTGATTTTAAGGTCATTTTCAACACTTTGTAATGGTCAGATTTAGATTTATTTGTTGTTTTACGTCGTGTTGAACAGCCAGGGTCATATTGCGACAGGTAGTTTACAGGTGGAGGAAACCAATGCATACTGCACTGTAAACCACCGGGCATCGGCAAGTAACTACCAACTTTCCAACATGAAGCGCCAGGCCCGAGATTCAAACCGGCGGCCTCAGAGGTTGGAGGCGAGAACTCTAACCGCTACACCACCGAGCCCCCTTTTGTATTGGTCAGGTTATGGCCGATAGTTGCACTGGGGTGGAGGAAACTAGTGCACGCCATCCGATCATGATTCTGCATGGCGAACCACAGGGTATTACCCAGTAAATATAGCAGAACCTCCTATTTGACCTTCTATTATATGAAGTTTCAATTATCCAACTTCAAACTTGACAGGAAGGGAGGAGAGCCTGTTATCACCGATTCCCATCACAGAGACTACACAGGCCGATTCAATATTCAGATAATGCAAATTTCAATGAAATCATGTGTATTGAATTATATTTTTAAGTTATTTTCATGACTTGTAAGGTTCCTTACCCTGGCCTCTGGATCTATCACAGTAACTACAACATATTCCATTTACATAATTCTATGTGTGAGGATTTAGTAATTTACGTAGAGGCTTACCCTTGATTCTCTGCCCACCACAGTGACAGGGGCGTCAGATTTGTGGGTCAGCAGGTCGGGCAGAGAGCTGGTGGACTGAGGGGACGTCAACAGTTGAGAGCGAAACAGACTGCCAGCTAGAGAGTCTGAAATAATGTGTAAAATTGAAAACACTGGAGAAGTGAATACAGAATGAAGTACAGGACAGAATGTGCTGGAGACTGTAAAAAAAATCAAAATGTTCAGAAAGAAAAAAAATATTATCTTTTTAATTTTTTGAGTGAAAACTGGACACATATTGTGTTCACCATTCTTAAATTTGAAGGGGGTATTGAGATGATGCCATGATATAACCATTGACGACAATATTTCATGAAGTGTACAGGAGATGTTTAATTAATACAAACCGTTGCCTTGATAACTAAGCTGCTGAAACTGGCGGCATCTTTCCTTTGCCTCCAATTCCACTTTATTGAGTTCCTCCTGGAAACTGTTATCAGGGCAACCCTGACCTAATTCTGACAACTCGGTGACTGAAACGAGAGAAAAAAATTTAGAAAGTGGATTAGTGAAAAATAAGCCAAAAATCAGCTTGATGCATCTCCAATTTTAGTTTTTTTTCGGACCTTTGTAAATGCTGGCCCTGCATACCATATCTACGTGAACAAAGGCAAAAGTCTGTCCACTCATCACTCTGAAACCCACAAACCAATCAAACACTTGCATTAGATGTGGGCCCTCTTACCTATAAAGGCTTTGGAATTAGTTTTAAATAAGACACGCCTCTGCTATATTGGTGATTGAACATAATAAATGTATCTTGCCGAAAAGCCCAAAATTGTCATCAAAATTACAAATCCTATTACAATACCCAATTATCTGAAGACCTATTTAATACCCCCGGCCTTATTTTCATATTAGTCTCTCACTACTACTACTCACTGGTATCTAGGACTTCTCTAGGCAGTTCTCCATTGTCATAGTTACCGTTGTCGGGGGGTTGAGGTGGAGGGAGGTCTGGGGGTTGGTTTGTGGGGGCGTTGAGGTCAGTGGCCTGTTGCTGCTGCTGCTGCACCCTGGTGGTCAGAAAACCCTGCAACTGCTGACGAACTAGTTTGGACGCAGTGTTACCCCCGCCACCACTGCCTCCACCACCACTGGCAGAGCTTCCCACTGGGCTTTTCCTGGCACAGAAACACGCACAAATTACTCCAATGATATTCTAGTTTTGGCTTTCCCTAGTTCTTCCATAGCAAATCCCATTTTTTGCCATGAACTGGTTTTGAATTTTATAACATCATGGTGGATAACCATGTGATACCTTGAGTTTTACATGAGTAGCTTGTACATTGGTAACTTAATCATCAGACCTTCTATTGTATTATGTAATGATTCAATATTACCAACTCACCTTAGCTCTTCCATATTTGTATATCAATACTGTTTCTATATGAAATATCTCTTTTACTTTATGAACCTTCCATTATGAAAATCCAACTCTTCAATCTTGATTCAAAAAAGGTTCAACTATAATGGAGTTTCACTGACTTGAGTATAGAGCACACTCACTAAGATGTATATGTACAGCTGAGTTGTACAAGTTATAACTTGTACAAAAAATGATGCCTGTTTGGTAATATGTTTTTGCTTAAATTAACTTTTCAAATTACAGTAGGCTTTTAATTAAGTATTCCATTTAAGGGAATTGCAGTAATGTGACAAATTCTATATCAGTTTATGCAGAATGTTATGTACAAGTTGAGATTTTGCACAAGCTGCAACTTATATAAAAAATCTGTACAAGTTGCAACTTGTACAAACAGCTTGTACAGGTTGACTTGTACAAGTTGCAACATGTACAAATTTTGGAACAGTACAAGTTACAACTTGTACAGCCAATCTGTACAAAATCTCAACTTGTACAAAACATATATAAAACTTGTATAGAAAAACTACCATACTCACTGCTGACTGGACGCAAAAGACTCCTGCTGGGTGTGTTGTGTGGATACCCGCGGCCCCTGTAAATACCCTTGACCAGAGGCCTGGAAAACATGCAAACAAAGCTAGTCGAATGACCAGAAAAATGCCCTCACTGTACCAGGACTTCCAGAAAACAGATTTAACTGGAAAAGTTTCCAGAGACCTGATATTTACTGTGAATTACTATTGATCAACACATTCTTCACAAAAATATACTGGAATGGCCATAAAGACTTGATACAAAGAAGGAGATTGTAAGTTAAATACTCTACTTCTCCTGACTAGTGCTATAAGTTGCCAAGATCAAACATCAATATTTAGAAAAATATTCTTATATTTGTAGTATTGCGCATGAGCCTCGTTCCTGGTCATTCTTCACATTATTTTTGTCACGAGCGAGTAAACAAACTGCAGTTTTGATGTACAATAATGCAATAATATTGTAAATGTGCAAGGTCTCAAATCTTACTCCTTGCACATCTGCACTATGCTAAACTGATTTGAATTTCACTTGTTTGTAGGCAGTAACATTTTGCCTGTCACTAGACAACGTAATGACGGAGGTCACTGTGATGTCATTATGTTTGTGATGTCACAACTTTGTGACATCACAGTTATTTGCTGTACAATAATGCAACATGTCAGATCTTCAAAATAAGAACATTCTATGACCGATTCAGTTGAGTTTAAATGATTCATACTATGACAGGTTATCAGTACATTCCATATGTTGCGATGACGCTGGGTTCAAACAGACAACCACAGAGGTGAGAACCAAAATACCATTTACCTGACTTGGTTCTAACCACTAATACGCTGAAGGACCTTAATATTTCAACAAGTAATATTGCCATGTATTACTACAGAAATAAAATTGACACCATACTTAAAATTCAAACTATAGAGCACTACTCGTAGGCCCCAACCATTTACAGATTACATTATCAATTTTTAAAACTGTAGAATACTGCTTACATAGATCCAACCTAGTTACAGAATGCATGTGAATTCATACTATAGAACTACCTGTAGGCCCCGTCCACTGGGTGCTAGGCCCCGCCCCCCAGGCAGAAGATTGGCACTGTAGCCTTGAGGTAGGCCCGCAGTATTCTGCGAGTAGTTTGGACTGGACACCAGACTACCAGCGCTACCAGGGGAGTAACCACCGGCAACAGCCTGCTGAGGAGATATCTGCAGAAAAACACGGAGAAAGACATATCTGTGTACGCTTGCCACAATGTGTTATTTTCAAGTATTAATAGATAGATGAAATGGGACCTTTTTTATCCCTTTAAAAATAATTAAAATTATAAAACAATCAAGTATCTGACAGAAAAATAACTGAGAAGTAACTGGAATTTTTTTTTTCACAGACAAAGACTGTATGATTTGCTTTATTAGCATTGTTACATGGTTCTTAGGATGGTTTCATCATCTGGTTGCCAGGACAGATTCACTACCTGCTTGTAGTTAGTGTCATTACCTGGTTATTAGGACCACTTCATTACCTGGTTGGTAGGACTTCATTACCTGATTGGTAGGAGGACCATTTCATTACATGCTTCTTAAGAGCTATTACCTGGTTTGTTATATTTGTTTCATTACCTGGTTGTTAGGACTAAGTTTTTGGTGGGGCGTGACGAGGCCCGTGTTGCCTGGATACGACTGCTGCTGCTGGGGGCCATGTGGTGAGTGAAGACCCTGCTGCTGCATCGCCATCTGACGGGCCTTTTTGAAACAACAATGGTCGTTTATGAGAATGAATATTTTTAAAATCATTTTAAGTTTGATATAGTATTGTACTATAGCTTTTACAGCCATGCATGGCTTTTACAAGCGAAAAGGATTTTACTGTATTGTAATAATGTATCAGAGTAATTGTTCACCAATTTCTGGGAAATTATATTAAAAATTGATGGTTATCATTGACATCTAACTATAACTAGACCCACGCATCGGAGATCCGATGCAAATTTGTACCCACCGAAAAGACAACTCACCAAAGGCAACCAGGAGCATTACATAAGAAAAACTCTGTCAATAACATGCCTACCCTCATATGCTGCTGTTGTGATAGCATCATCTGAGACCTGGGCTGTGGAGAGGGGCCTTGAGGGCCAAACTGGGCTGCACCGTCAGAAAACTGGGGCTGTTCTGGACTGATCTGAGGAGGCATCGGGCCTGCAGGCCCCATCTGACGTGGACTGATATTGTTGAACTGCTGGGCCTGTGTAGAATAAGCAAATACTTTGGAAAGACTGGCAGAATTAAATAAGAAAACATATCGAATGTCTTGGGCTTTTACTGAGTTTAAAATTTATTTAAATAATCACTGTACTTTTATTATGTCTGGCAGGTGAGCTATGAATGACACTCACCCTGTTATTCTGTACCATGGCTCCACCTGCCATCATGGCCTGGCTAGCACGTTGGTTCCACTGCTGCGGCCCCTGAGCACGTCCGTAAGGCATGCGCCCCGCTCCCCGCACAGCCAGTGGGTGACTCTGTGGAAACTGTGGGGACATTGGGCCTGGTGGGACCTGATTCCTCTGGAAAAACAAAATGTAAAATAGGTTAGGAACTTGTCTATCATTGGTAAGCCCCTCATCATATCCACCTCAATATATATGGTTTATACTCGTCAATATTCCTCTAACCATGGTAAGCTGCTTCTACTTGGTTTATAACTCACCTCTCACCCTCATAAACAACATTTCCGTGATTTATAACCTACCAATCGCTCATGATAAGCCCAGCCTGCATAATTTATAACCTGCCAAATAAACTTATTAAGACCTGCCTGTATTATTACACCTTAAAACTGGCATCTACATATGATTTATATCCTGTCAATCACACATGAAACCCATGACAACCCCCATTAACATAAATTATCAAAATATGATATGAAAATAGGTACTACTTGTGTTACAGAATTTATTTTTTTCTTCTGATAATCTGCTCTTAATCTCAAATGCTCTTTAATAACCTGAGGCGACTAAAATATTTTATAAGTTAACATTTTACAAAACGATAAATGCAATTAGAAAAATATTGAAGAGAGAAATACTACCTCTAGGGAGACATTGGGTGCTATGGTAGAATTCATGATCTCACTAAAGTTATTGGGAATTCCTGGGCTTGGCATCTGTAAGTAACAACACATTATTGCCATTGAAACAACAGACCATGTACGTTCTTTCAGCTTTAACTCAAATTTAAACTGCATAGGATTACGATATGTATATTAGTGTTGGGAGGATTAGATGTGTGCTCGACCAATCGTCGGTGATAGTGCACAAAGACGGTTGGTCATTGTCATTTTCTAATAATCAAATTTTCAGCTTAAATCTTATCTTTCCTGATGTACCTCAATATCCACATATTTTTAAAATATTTTAGGTATTATTACATGATAAATTGACATATTTACAGGAAGTGGGTATTTTTGGTAGATTGTAAATGTCGAACACCATTCTTCTTACCAGACTGACCAATACTTTATCCCGGAAAGTGTTTCTTAAATAATGACCAACAATGGAGTAAAATAATCGATTAGGGGTCGATCATTGGTTTGAAAAATGGATGAATAAGCAACCATGAAAGTTGGAGGCGAGTCCTAATACTAATGTACATATTGTATAAAATGTAAATTTGAAATGCATTTGTTGTGAATTTATAATACAATCCTTTCATGTAGAACTTGAAAGAATTTCATTCATAGTAAATTTAATAGATTCAATTGGGTTTTAGCCTTGTTTAAAACATTATGTAGGTCATAACTAGTGGCCGTAACAGGTACCGGACTGTTTTATACAAAAGAACCTCATTAGACCTGGCTCGCATCACACATTATGATCGTTTTTTTTTAACAGATTATATTGTTTCCAGTTCAGTTAGAGCTTTAGAGTTTGCGCCTTAGAGTCCTCTAGTACGGGGAGATTAAGCGCTATAAAAGTCCAATTAGAATTTAGATCACAGCACAACATTTGAATGTGGAGCCCGCTGGTAAAAATAACGAAGAAGAATTGATATAACAGAAGAAATGCTGTATTCAGAACACTAGTGGTTACATAATGGGTAGCTAAGGTGATATAACACATACTATTTGGTCAGATTCTGTACTGAAACCGTCTGGAAAGCAACTGCCAACTTTATCACTTTATCCTGGGATTTGAACTAACAGCCAGAGACATATGAGATGAATGGGTCACCCGCTATGCCACCTTTCCCTTTCCTATCTTTTTTTTTAATACATTATATTATTCATTATGCAAATACCCCTTACAAGCATTTCCATTTTTTGTGCCAATTTAACGTCATGTGATCAATTTAGTGGTGTCATCACGAGCAGCGATATCGCAGATTCACCGGTGATGAAAAAAATGGACGATAATCGAGGATTAATGATCATCCGCGATGCATCTCATAAACATATTCAGCCATTAACTTTAGCTTATTTTCGAAGCGATTTAATAAAAATATGGTGAAATATTCATCTAATCTCTACTTTTATGGGGTTTTGTTTTGATTTGTGATGTAACTATGGTGATGACCCTTTCCACTTCCTACAGGAAGTGAAAAAACGTAAGTTGCTTCAAATATCCACCATTTTAACAACTAACAGCACAAATGAAACATAAAATCTATTTTATTTCAGTATTAGTTGTCAATGCACATTATTTGAAGATCAAATTTAGGTTTAATTTGTGAAACGATGACACCGCGATATCGCTCACTGTTTTGTTCACAGTATCGAGACCTCATATAACCAGACGATGACACCACTAGCTCAATTAGTAAAAGGAACATTAAGAGAGGTGTAAGTTGTGTGACTCACTTTAGGAAATCCTGGACCGGTTGGATTGCGGCCCTGTGTGTAACCTCGTGTCCCACCACTTCCCGCTGTCTGTGAGAAGCCTCTCTGTTGGAGTGCTAGTCGCGTATGCATCTGTGCACGCAGTCGTTTCTGCTGTTGCTGCATCAACAGAGCGGGTCGCACGGCTCCCGACATGTTACCCCCGACAACAGGCTGCTGTTGTTGCAGTGATTGATGGGGTGGTGGTTTCAGTGGGTGATTGGAGGGCAGTAACTGGGTATTCTGAGCTGAACCTAACAATATAGAAACATGGTTTATAAATACCTTATTACTCTCTACAAGGGTAATATGGAGAGCTCATTTATTACTTTTATAGATACAGGCCATACTGTGTCTAAACTTTTACCAAACATGTAAAATAAAATGTTTGGGTATTCAAGTGAAATCACCTGGATACCGATGTTACTGACCCTGCCCTAAACACCACACAAAAGTGGCATCATAATCTCACAAATCACAATATTATTACAAAACATGTTCCCAGCAGACAATCTGACAATAAAGTAAGCTGATAGTGCAGAACAAAAAAATTTTCACAATAAAAACTAGGATTTCAATTAAGATTGAGCACATTTAGCCAAACTTTTCGGGATGTTTGAATGGAAAAGATACAATCTAATCTAATCTACTGCTTTGCAGGTACAAGATCTTCCCTACAAAGGGGAACTCAGTGCACTAGTTAACAAAAATCATTATCATAAGGAGAGTCAAGGGGCAGTCAAGGTCAGTGATCCAGAGTTATGGGTGTGACCAGGAGAGAAGGAGACTAAGTTGGGAAACTGAAGATGAAGAGGTGGGTTTTGAGGTGTTTCCTGAATGATGTGACAGAGGGGCTTTTTCTTATTTGGAAGGGGAAAGAGTTCCAAAGAACTGGGGCAACCCAAACTGGAGCACAGCAGGATGTGAGAGTGTGCTACCTATCTTGACCGAGTGTCCTTCCCGACAGGTATGATTTGAACCAGCCGAGTGCTAGTTCAGTGATTATTTGCAATATTTGCCTGAGATATGGCATTCTTTGTGTATTCATCTTATTACAATTTTAAAACTGTCATCATGATATCTGAACTACAAGTGCCTTTTGACAAAATCACAATAGTTATCAACTTATCACTAGGGATGGGTCGGTAGGCCCGGTATCTCGGTGTCGAGAGCATTTTACTGAAATACCGTGATGAGATTTTACAACCACCACTTTGCTTGTGAACACACATAATGGAAGGAAGAGTATAAATATTAGAAACATACCTAAAATGTGAAGAGATTATAAGCTTTTTCCCCCAATTTTCATGCATTGGCAGACTTCATACAGTACTCGCTTGTCAGCCCATATAATTGAAGGAAAACTTAAAATATTGGGAACAAACAAGAAATCTGAAGAAATTATAAGTGTTCATCTAGTGGTGAGAACAATAAACCGGTAACTGGTTTTTCGTTCATTTTTGGTTTTCTGTCACCATCTCTAACCTGATATGAACTTTTCTCCCAGAGACCCTGCCTGTAACTGTCTAATCTGGGCCTCGATGTTTGCTTCAGAGTTACCATGGTTACCTGGTAGAAGAGGAGGGCCTTTCAGAGCAGGAGAGGATTTCTGATCTGAAAGGTTAAAATTCAGATAAATAAGAGTAACCCCAACAATTCGTGGAAATAAGGAAAAGTATGTAAAAGTAAAATATAAGACAGACAGGTCCACCTGAATATCAGGTTACATCTGTAACTTACTTTCATGTTACAAAGACTCTGATCTACAATAAAGTGTTCAAGTCTAGTTTATTAGGGCTATTTTTTACTAGGCAATAGGAACTAAAATTTAAATACAAGTTGTTAAGACAGCACAGCACTCTATGAACAGGCCTTTACCTAAATACTAGCAGGCACCAATATTGCTGACCTTATTAAAGATGTTATGTATATCTTCTTACAAGTGATTTACTTAAATTCTTAATATCTGAAAAGTTACCAATTCAAAGCATTTTCTCTATGTATTATAGTGAATATACTAAAGATAATAATGTTTATTGTCTAATTACACAACCATTTGCATGAATTTTTTGACACCTCAAGATCAGCCATTTTGTATGCAATACAACAACTGTGTTAGACTTTCACCAAGTCCTTTTGTCTTTTGTGTAATGTATGGGTACTGTATGACTTTTGGAGAAACAGCCCGCCCACGTGTTTCTTCAGAGACAATCCCCCTTACTCCAGAATGCTGGAGGTATAATGAACTCCTGCAAGTTTCCAAATTAAATTTACTATTCATCAGCTTACTAATGGATACAAAGACTAGAGGTAGAATGATTGTCTACAGACAGCGAATGGTTGGTCGAAATTCACTGTCGTAGCGATGATTGATCCGGAAGGAGTTCCTATCGATTCATCATTATCACTGAAAATTTTGTAATATTTAGTTACCTTTCTTTGTGTATATAAATATCCACATGTTTTTTTTTTAAATAGTTTAGGCAGTTTCCTTAATAAATTGACAAATTTGTCACGAATTTTGGGTTTGTTTATATCTGCCGCCATATTTACAGGAAGTGTTTTTTTGGTAGATTCTAAATGTCGGAATACCATTATTCCTATCACATCAATATACACTTCCCAGAGTTTGTTTCATGATCTAACCTACAATGGAATCAATTATGGCTCAATCATCGCTCGGAAAAATGGACGATTAATTGACCATGCAAATTGGGAGGGGATTCCCATCACTAACAAAGACTTGAAGCAAGTCTACATCTAGGGCGATGTGCATCTGATGATGTTAATATTTCCCCATTCTTCAAAGATGCTGTATATTGGAAAGAGTTTACAAGTTAGTTGTACGCAAGCAGGTAGAGTAAGAAATCTAAAATTCGTCACCTCTAAAACCTTAATTAATTTTATAAAGAAAATGATGTTTTTGTCTAAAAATTGGTATTTTTCAGTTCAAAAAGCATTAATTTACTATACATTCAACAAATCTCACCACAATTCATTTATTTTATTAGTATTTTCACATGTGGCGAATTTCAGATATGTGGCGAATTTTAGATTTCTTACTCTACCCAGCCAGCAAATTACACCAAACTTAACTGAATGTTTCATTTACCCACAAAGAAATCATTTTACTTAAAGACTTTTGTGTGTAAAAATGTACAAATTTATACCTCTATATTTCGTTCAATAATAAACCAATTAAAACAGGGCATAAGAACTAAGAGTGTGTACTATATATGTATACAGTATTTATTTAATTCTTGACAGGGAGTTGCCACATTGTTAATGCTTTTTTCAAAACACCTGGTGTCAGGAAGTACATTGACTGTTTTACTATCAGTGAGCTGATTGGACTCAGTGGATCAATACCAGAGACTGGATCAATACTTGAAACAAGGTCACTCCTCACTACAGCTGCTGGAAAGGCCAGACCACGAGAATTCTTAGTGCACACAAGGTTGAGGGTTTTAGTTTTCAACAAAAAAAAAACAAACAGTTATTGGCTTCCAAAAACAACCGACATCTGGTTCCAAACTATTTGTAGTCATTTATAAAAAATATCTTTGAAATGAGTAGATGACAAAGATAGCTGGTGAATCTACATAGTCATTTTTGTGAAAACAAAATAAAGCAAGATTACAAGACAATACGATATTTAAAAAAGCTAATCTGTCACAACCTTTTACAAAAAAGTGTACCAACTGAAAACAACAACTAGTTATGAAAGCTTATAATTGATTAATGGCAAAACCAACCAAATTGACAGATCAACCGTCATTAAATCCTAAGCTTGATAGAGATTTCACTGAACAAGTTCTGTTTGCACTAGCTTCACTTCTGGCTAGCAGTCTGTTCAACTGGCTCAATATGGTTTTTTTATTATTATTATTATTTATTTTGCATTGGTGGGATACTGATAGTGCTGGGAGATCACTATGATTTTATGTATCGATGTTTGTATCAGAATAATGTGAACAAAGATCAATTATTGCCGATCATGGAATCAAAAGTGTAAACCATAACTCGCCACAAATATAACCAAAATATAACCTAAAAGCTTTTCACAAACATCTCCCCCACTCCATACCATACTTTATGTATCCTCACTTGTGATTGGCTGATTTTAGGATCACCTTGACAACAATGGGAAATTGCCCAAGATGTTTTCTATTTACTTCATAGTTGTACATTTACAGCTAATTTTGTGACTTTAAATGGTGAATGCACACAATTATCACTAGTAGTGGGTGGACAATTAGACCAACGTTCGATCAATCGTCGGTGTCATGGTACAATTGCGTTCAGTCACTGATAACTTCTAGAAATCGATTAAATCTCACCCTTCTTTATGTGTCTCAATATCCACATATTTCTTATATTTTGGGCAGTTTCCAGAACTTTCCTTCAATAAATTAACAGATTTCTCGTGAATTTTGAGTTTGTTTACAACTACCGCCATATTTACCAGAAGTGGGTGCTTTTGGTAGCTTCTATATGTCGGAAACACTGTTATTCTTATCGGATTGAACTATACTTTATCCTGGAAAGTGTTTTATGACAGTGGAGTTAAAAAGTCGATTATGGGTCGATCATCGGTCAGAAAAATGGACGAATAATCGACCAATAAAAATTGAAGCAATTCCACTCACTAATCACTAGTGCTGCAAATACCTTTGAAAAAGTGCGATAGTTTGCTTGTTTACTGCCCTGGGGCCGTATTCACGAAAGGTCTTAGCCAAGTCTTAGGCTTAAGTTGGCTATATTTTTATACAAAAGTTAAGCCTAAGACTTGGCTAAGACCTTTCGTGAATACGGCCCCTGATTTCAGAGTTCGGTACAAACGTCTGAAATTCGGACTTTGCAAAACGTTTAGAAATCACCAATATCACACAACATTCCAACGGATCCTATTTTCACCCATCTATAAAACCATTTTTTTATAGAAAATATGGCGCAATTTATTTAAAATATACATTGATTTGATATTTTTGCTATATTTTCAACAAGGTGACAAGATTTTATGTAAGATTTCTGCGTTTCAACTGGTTTTGAAAATGTTGTTTCGGAGATCGAACTAGACCGAAGTTCGCTGACTTGTACAGATACCAAACATCGAACCCGATATTCAAAGCAATTTCACAGCACTAATTATCACAAAACATGATTTTATTATGTCAAAAAGGCTACAAAAAGGAGTTTAGCAACTATCAGTTGTGTTTAAATTTTACTGATCTTTGCTCGGCAAGCGATAATATCGAAGTTTACAAACATTGTCCCAGGCAGGACTAGATATGGATACCAAAAATTTAGTGTCACACCATCTCTAGTGTTTCCCCTGAAATGAGGAATGACTCCCTAGTTGTAGTGTCGTATTTGTCTTTTATGCATTGTCAAATGCAGGAACCCTTTGAAAATCGTCGGTATATTAAAACAATCATTTAAAAATAAAATGGTGTGTATTGACTATATTATGGCACCTCAAATAAATAAAGCTACAATACTTTCACATAGTATTTTAAAGTATTGCACTAATTAAATTAACTAACTTAGATGTAAAAAGTTGCAATTCCGAAACTACATTAGAGCAATAGTTTAATGCTCGATTAATGGAGTCATGTGACTCCATTTGTATGGACTGGGTTGTCAACAAGCCAAAAATTTATTTCAAAAGGCTGAATGCTTTACAATTTATTTATTTATTTATTTGGGGTTTTACGTCGCTTTCAACACTGTACAGGTCATATCACGACGGGTAGTTGGAAGGGCAGAGGAAACCAGTACATTCAGTTCGCTAGGGTTGTGTACTGTAAACTGCCGACCAACGGCAAGCAACCACCAGCTTTCCCACTTAAGGCCATGACAGGGATCGAACCCCGGCCTCAGAGGTGGGAGGCGAGAGTGTTACCACTCTGCCACCGTGGCCCCCTGAATGCTTTACAAGTTCTTGAGGATATTTTATATATTTTTTTTAATTTTTCACATTATCTTTCTCTTTATATCAAAGTCAATCTACGTTTATTGATCTTTCGCTAATCTTTCTTGTAAATATGACACCAGAGTAAAAGGGTATGGTTTTTTTTTTTTTGTTTCTAAACTCCAACTAACCCATTACTCCCTTTTTATGAGAACCTGAGTATTCATTTAATCGAATTTACAGTCTGAGACACTGAGAAGGATGGACTCTCACTCCTGGAGCGTATTTAGTTGAGATATGTCATCAGAAATAACAAACTGAAAGACTGTGTCAAGTGTATTGACTTCCACTCATCCTGTGTTCTTATTCATTCACTTCAAGCCTCTCAACCATAAAGCACAGATTTACACTGCCTCATATTATTCCTCTCTCAATGAATATGTATACAGACTAAGTAGCCATTTTATTGTTGTAGTTATGTCTTGCACAGACTACTTTCTTTTTAGAGGAACCATTCCCCTTTATTAGAAGGAAACCATCTGATTTTAATGGTTATAAGAAAAATTATAACATGCCTTTGCCTAGAACTAAATTCTTCCAATCTCTCAAAATCTCTGAAAAGAGATTTAAAAGTATTTAAAAATTTAAGTAGATAATGTATCATTCATAGCTCAATATTTTTGAATAATGTTATCTCTAACATATTTGACCTTATTTTTAGTTCTTGTAAGCAATTCACACATGTATATTACTTCTCATTTATCATTCACTCAATGCATCTAATATCAACACTCACTTTTCTTATCACTTATGTCAACTAATGTCATCACTCAAATGTTTTTGTGTCACAGTATTATTCACTTCTCTCGCGTTATTGTAAACTTCTCTTATTATCACTCACCATTAGATGCCACTAGGTTTGTAAATCGTCCACCATCCCCCATGTTGCTGTTGTTTGCCATGCTTTGATGGCCTGTCAACATGCCGAGACTTGCAGGTCCTTGCGATGCCGGGTTATTTAGTCCGATTGGTCCTTGACTATAGCCCTGGGCGGGGACGGGTTCGTTATTTGGCCCTGACTGTTGGGTCGAGGAATTCATGGTAGGTTCCACACTCATGAGCTCTTGCTGGATGTCGTTGATTGCCTGTTGCTCACTCATACCACTCGGTGTCACTGCCGTCGTGGGCGCCAAATTCAACAGGCTCTCCAGGTCCTGCTGACTAAAGCCACCAGCGCTAGCACTGTCCACCCCGCCAGACGGCAAGTTTATACTAGTGTTATTATCCGTGCTACTCCTCGAGTCCAACACTTGGAGTAATGAGTTCAAAAGTGCTGAGTCATCGGAATCCAGATTCAGTGTGCCCTGTCTTTGGCGCAGACACAGGTCCTGTTCGAGTTCCGAGGCCTCTTGTAGTATCAATGCCTCACTGCTAGGTGGCGTTGGTGTGTCTAGTGGGTTGCGGGAGGCTACTACTACATCTCCGATACTGTCCAACATATTGCTCATGATTCCCTCCAAGGTATTACCACTGTTCAGTACACCTTGTGGATTGCTACCACGACTGGTAGTTCCAACACTGACATTACTACTACTGTTAGTGCTGCTGCTGCTGATGTTGTTGTTGTCTCTGCTCACACCACTGAAGTCTTCCACTTTTGTATTCGAAGGATTCATTACAATACTGTTACTGCCACTGTCTGTTCCAGCTGAAGCAGCACTTACTGGCTGATGTGGCAAAGGAGGTCTGATTGCCACTGGAGATGCCACTTTATCCTTGGCACTAATGTTAACATTATATGGACTATTGGTGTTAAGTTTTTGCTTCTCGGACCAAGGACCTCCCCCACCTTTCTGTACAACACTACCACTACTACTATTACTTCTCTTGGTTGAGCCCGGGGGACGACCAGGGCCTTTCCTCGGTAACACGTTGCTATGCAACTGTCCGAGGTTCTGGATCATTGATCCCTGGCGAGGTTGTGGAGTGGATGACACGTCGATATTGGTTTTCAAATCAAGCTGGTCATCGCAGACGCTTGACTTTGAGAGAAGATTGGCTAACATGCGGTTTTTTGCAGCAGGTCCGTTTTCCAATATCCCACCACCACCACCGCCGATAGTGCGACTGTCTGTTTCAGTGCTGTCAGCTGCTGAGGTTCGATCATCCAGTCGCTGTTTCTTTTCCTGTGGCTGTTCGTCTGTCTGTTGGTCCCACATGCGACCCAATAAAGCGCGCAGTTCCGCCTGATTGGCTGATTTATGTTGATCAGCTGCACCTCCTTTCTTGTGGCTCCCCAGAGACAGGCCGGCCGACCCAGTCGTCTTCTGCTCTAAACCCAAGTTTTCAAGGTCATCCATTGAAGTGCTCTCCTGTAATAACAGAATATATAATTTTTCCACACTTTATACATATATTTGGTTTTTCTTCTGCTCGCTGCATTCACATTCCCCCATTTGCCTCTCAATCTTAATTCTAATTCTAATTGGACGTTTATAATGCTTAGCCTCCAGTTTAAGCCCCCTTCTTATATACACGTTTTCAATAGGCGTCAAATGATGGTTATAAAGCCATCTCCAACCTTCCTAACAACTTTTTTAAATCTTGTACTTCCGCCTTCTACCTTTACCTACCTTCCCTGCACTTGTCCTTGCCACAGAAATTTTGGTTACATTCAAAATTTACGTCTAGTTGTTGAAAATCGCTTCTGACCACCCCACAATGAGGTATAGCCGAACTTTGTTGCATGTATCCAAGATCTAGGTTGTCCCTTTCTGTGAGTTTCGACCGCAAATTGCCACCTTACATTACCGCCGAGATGAGAAGGGGGCTGAACAAAGGGGACTCTAGGACACAACAGCACCACACCAAGACAGCACTTCTTTTAAACTAAACACTGATCAAATCTAGGTATTTTTCATTCTAAATCTGGGAATTTTTTCCATTGAAAGATGGTTTATATTTCCCCCACTCACTGCATTAGGAGTCCTCTGATCGTCCTCGTCATCTTCTAGTTGCAACAGGTGCTGAAGCAGCTCGCTTTTACTCTTGCCACCAGCGGCACGTGCCGACTCCATCCCCCGACTCTCATTCAGCAGTTTCTGCATGAAAAAAAAATCACCGTAAGAGTTCATGTATGTAATTACCATTGTAAAAATGGGTTATTAGTTCTGGTATCAAGAACATTACATGAATTTATAATATTGCATGCAAAATTTTTTAAGATATTTTGACTTTCAGAGTAATTTTTTATGAACAAGTTTTGATTTGATTTCATTTTCCACAGTTCCTTTTAACAGGAAAATTGAACTAGAAAAAGGTTTTGAACTAGAAAAAACAGAGCGTCCCAATAAGTGTTAAAGTTTAAAGGAAGGGAAAAAAAGAAATACATGTAGTATGTTGCTGGAAATTTCCCCATACAGAAATAATCATCACAGAAGCACTTTGGTGAAGTTATTTTTAAATATTAAACAGTATGGAACATATATATTGCCAAATCATGTGTTTTTGATGTAATTTTTCCCTCTGACTTCAAACTTGCTAAACAATTCAGTGAGAACTCACAATTAACAAGGTGTTGTCGGTTTTCTTTGGTTCCGCTTCGTTTTCACTTCTTTCTTTGGTTTCTATATTGGATGTGGAGGACGCCTGCTCGCAGCCATCACCTGCAACCATGACAACCATTGATTTTCACCTTAACACTATTTAATGAAGTTACGCTAATAAACCGACATATTTTAGACTTTAGTATTGACTTCACTGAAGCCCCATCATAGTTATTTTTGCACAATACCTTTCCTTACTTTGTGTCAGAATGCTTCTCTTGCTACCCTTAAACTACACTCCGTTCACACGGCAACATATCCCCTGACAAGCCATCTCTCATACCATTTATTTATCTTTTTTCTTTTCTGTTCAAACCACTTTTTCTCATTTATTTTGCGTAGATTGTTCATGGGTGTCATATACAGATTGAATGTCGACTTAAAGCCTTGACTTTTGGAACATGTTAATTTTATTTATTTATTTATTTGGGGTTTTACGTCGCTTTCAACACTGTACAGGTCATATCATGACGGGTAGTTGGAAGGGCAGAGGAAACCAGTACATACAGTTCGTCAGGGTTCTGTACTGTAAAATGCCAACCAATGGCAAGCAACTACCAGCTTTCCCACTTGAGGCCATGCCGGGAACCGAACCCCGGCCTCAGAGGTGGGAGGCGAGAGTGTTACCACTCTGCCACCGTGGCCCCCTGGAACATGTTAAAAACAACCTATTAATATAATCCCAGATCAGATTTCAGCTCTATCAGTCACATGGTATGACAGCTATAGGGTTTAACAGTGGTAAAAAGTCCATAAATTGGGTCTCTGTGGGCATTTTAGAGACCATAAGGTGACTTTGAAATTAAAGCTACAGACTTCAAGTTTGACACAAAGATTACATATAGAAGTTATATTTAATACAGTTTGAGACTTGTCAGACTTACCATTTCCAAGTTACAGGACAAAATAAGTGAAAAATGTTGAAAAAGGGTCACTCAGTTGGGTGTTAATGGTTTTCATACACAGGTTAAATGTATATTTAAAGCCTTGACTTTTGGCACATGTGAAAAAGAACATGTGAATATATTCACACAAGATTTCAGCTCTATCAGTCACCCAGTATGACAGCTATAGGGCTTAAAAGTGGCAAAAAGTCCATAAATTGGGTTTCTGTGGGCATTTTAGAGACCTTAAGGTGACCTTAAAATTAAAGCTACAGACTTTAAATTTTGTATAAATAAAAAAATGTGAAAATGTCACAGAAAAAAGTCTAAGTAGGGTTTTTATGGGCCTCAAACAAAATTTTAACCTTAACATAGTCTAGATTTCGGCATAAGTAAGAAGAATATATTAGTGTGTTCCAAGATAAACTTTGAGACAGATGAGCCACAGAGCTTTTGACCTACAGGGCATTAAGTGGCCAAAAGTCAAATTTCTGACCTTAAGATGGCCATAACTTCTTTAATATTCAGAGTTCAAGGGTCACCTTAACATAATGTTCCTTTCCTGACCCAAATACATGTGTGTGCCAAGTTTGAATGAAACCTGTGAAAGCGTTTCGAGTTATCGTGCACACAAGTCAAAATGTATGGCTTCGGTAGACGTGAAACCAGTATAACCCCGACTTTTGTCTGGAGATATAATTAGAGTAAGACATCTAAAATTCGCCAGGAATCTAAAATTCGCCACGTCTAATACCTTAATTAATTTTATGAAGAAAATGATGCTTTGTCTTAAAATTGTTGTTTTTCAGTTCAAAAAGCCTTAATCTACTGTACGTTCAACAAATCTCACCTCAATTAATTTATTATATTAGTATTTCAACATGTGGCGAATTTCAGATATGTGGCGAATTTTAGATTTCTTACTCTATACTTCTATTGTAGTATTCATTTCTGTGCTTTACTGACTCCAAAAATAAAAGCAAATATTCCAGTCCTCAATTCAAAGAGTGTTTGATATTAGATTGGTATTTCATTTATTTAACAGAAAAAAAAATCTGCATTTCAAGTATTTTATACTTAACTATGTACCTAAATTCTCCTTTATCCAACACTATTATTTAAAAATTTATTCTCACTTTTGTGCTCTATATTTATCCACAACACATGTGATCTTTATTAAATGCCAGCTATTTTCAGCTAAAGTACGCACCCGAATTTTCATCGTCTTCATAGTCATTGCACTCCAGAAGTTCCTTGAGGATCTTGTTGTCCTCTGGCTTGTTTCTGGGGTCTCGGGAAGAATCCGGGTCAGTGTCTAGGCTCGTGCTCTGTGGCTGTTGAGGGGGTGAGGTTAGACTGGTGCTCTGTGGTTCCTGGACTGGTTCTGATGGGCTGGGTCTTGGCCTCGGTGACTGTAAGGGCGTATGAGGTCCTTTGCTACTAATACTGCTACTCCGACTGTTAGTCCGTAAGCCACTGCTGCCGCCACTGGCCCCTGAAATATTGCTGCTGTCTTTGCTGAATGGGAATCGAGGTCCCATCATACTGCCAGGTGAAAGATTATGTAAGAAGTGATTCTTGTTGGCAGCACCATTGGTTGGGTCGTTTTCCAGAAGTTGGCGCAGTTTAGCTGTCTGTCCTGCGTCTTTAAGCAGATAAGGCTTTGCATCTTTCGCATCCTTATAAGGCGGGGGTTTGCTATTACTACCACTGTATCTATTTCCCTGCTGCTGCATATGCCGCTGCAATTTCACCCCCATGTTGGCGTCCAGACTTTGTAAGGCCTGTAAAGAACTTGATCCCATGAGCATTGCCGGCTGAGCGAAACCACCATCGCCAGGACTTCTGTGGGATGAGGCGGGGCTTCGTTGCTGGGCAACAGGGCTCGGAGTGAATCCAGGGCTCCTCTGGCTTCCGCCTGAAAACCCTGGGCTCCTCTGTGGCTGTTGACTAACATAGCCCGGGCTGATTGGGCTGTTGCTATGGTGATGGAGGTGATGATGGTGATGTTGATAACCACTACCACTCATGGGGAGCTGAGAGGACATTTGCTGGGTCATGCCCATAGATCCACCAGCTGCAGAGTTCGTAGAGGATATACTATTGGCCAGGCTAGACCATGACACTTGCGTACTATGTAACGAGCTACCAACTGCTCCCTGCTGCTGACTGTTAATAACATTGTTCATACTGTTACTACCTCCTCCCAAAATGCCAAGGTTGTTTCCTGCTCCAGCATAGTTTCCGCCACTGCCACCAGGGGAACTACTGTCAAACAGATTCTGTTCCCACTCCGAACCGCTTCCCTGAAACATCTTCAACAGCTCCCGCAAATCATTATCACTGTTGAGATGGTCGATGGTTATGCTATGGTTATCCGGGTGGTTAACGGTGGTCGCGGCATTGGCGGCAGCGTTGGTGGAATCTGATAGCAGAGAAAGACCCATGGCTGATGGTGGGGGAGCGTTCTTTGTGCCCATACGCAGGTTCAAACTCAAATCCCCTCTACAATGGTAAGTGGAAATGCTTCAAACATGTGCAGTGTATTATATGGGATACTACTTAAAAAAATATACTCAACATGTTTCAGTTACCTTAAATGTAATTTATAATATGCATCCATTTCATGAGAAACAATTAAGAGCATATCTATAACCTGGGATATTAACAACATATTTCACTCCGTTACATGAAAATTAACAGAAGTTACCTGGACACTAAAATAACTGGTTCTATTATAATTGGTAAAATGCACCTGGTTTTGATATCAAGTATCTACTTTTTACACCCTACTGTTTCCAAGATATAGCCCTGACACGATTTCAAAGGTCAAGACCCCTAACACCCCTAACTAATGTCCCTAACTAGTTTCAACTTCCTACACCTTATGGTTTCTGCGATATAGGCCGGAGAAGATTTTCAAACTCAAGGTCACTACAGCTAGGTCAAATGTCAAATCAAGGTCACACCATGACGTTGCACACCTACATCCCCAACCAATGTCCCTACCAAGTATGCACTTCCTACACCTTACAGTTTCGGAGATACAGACCGGGCAAATTTTTTCCTGCTACCCGCCCACCTGGACATGATGGTGAAAACAATACCCGCACAAAAACAAAGCCCTTAAAAGTTTTGTGAAATTTGAGGAAATATCTCATATTTTTACTTTATATTTCATTGCAAATCAAGTTTATTAGCTTTAAAATATTACTTTTCGGAACTAGTACGACCACTATAGAATATATCTGGTTCTGTTACAAATACTACAATTTACAGGATATACCTTGTTCTGTTACCTGAAATACAGGCAATACATACCTGGCTCTGTTACCTGTTGCACCCAGAATGTTTCTGGCTAAAAAGTTTGTTGCAGAGTTAGACTCAGGGTCACTGCAAAGAGAAATGCAGGATATTTTATATGATTTATAATTTAAGACAAGCTGGCTATAAAACCAATTAAATTTAAAGTAACCTTGAATCTATCAGTCACAAATACTAAGGTCATCACGACTAGCCATCTTAAATTGATGACTGTTGGAATAATGCTGTGCATCAGTTTCATATTTTAAAGTCCAAATAATCTCTCAATGTAGTAATGGCAAAAGGTCTGAATCCATCAAATATGTGAATATTGTCACAGAAAATAAGGTAAAATCCAAATACAGCCATGTGTTCTATAGCGTTCATGCATTCACATAAAACGGGAAGTACCATTTACCTCTTATATCACCTGCCTAAAATAAATGAAGCAGAAGTCGCAGGAAAACAGCAAATTTATTATATTTTACAGATTATACACATTATTTTCATTTCACATATTTATCGTTTTCATTGCCTTTTACAACATGAGGCTTAAGATCTTTGATAGTTCCATAAATTAAATGATTATTCAGTGTCAACACGAATATTGCTTGGCGATTAGCTGACATGAAATATTTAGAGTCGTGACGCCCCTAACAAATACATATAATTAAAACTTTACCTATTTATAAGCTACAGCAATAGTTTCAAAATGGTACAGACTGAGTTCCCAGAAACAAAACTGAAATTCAGTGAGTGATTCAGTTCAATGTTGAACTATCTACATCATGTATACATGATATCTTGCCTATCTATGACATTAAGGACACCTATTTAAAACGGGCACACCACAGGTACATCTGGATCATTCTTTCTTGCTTTGTTTTGTTGGACTTTTCAAACCATCATACAAGCCTCTTCCAATATTACACAGTATTTACATTACTAGAGCATTAAATCATTCAAAATAACCTTTCTTGTGGCCGCCAGACTATTAAACTACAGATTGCATCTCAATGCAGTGTATCCCGGACGGGACATGGTTGAAGCGTGACATACTGAGTAATATGGCTGACACAAATATACCCCTGTGGGGAGGGGGCCTAAGTGTTTATGGGAGCAACTTGTACTGACACTAAGTACACAAAATGTTTGCTTAATGAAAGATACAAATGTAAACTCTTAGCATATCGGAGAACCGATGCAAATTATATCTACCAGAAAGACAACTCACCAAAGATAATCAACCATGACTTAACCTTGAAGGAGGAGCCCAAGGTATAATTTGACCAAATCAAAAGATTCTTAGCCCATGATTTCCAATAGATTGGGGTGACATTGCAAACCTCTAGGAACACAAATAAGCGAGTTATAACCACTTTTAATTTTGGCTATCGTCATTTGACCTTGAAAGAGGGCCAAGCTCAAATCTGATCACATCAAAAGTTTCCTAGAGCATGATTTCCTATAGGATGGTTTCACATTACAAAAATCTAGGACCAAGAAAAAGTGATTTATAAGCACTTTAGATTTTGCTATCCTCGTTTGATCTCGAAAGAAGGGCCCAAGGTTAAATCTGACCGCATCAAAAGATTCCCAGCACATGATTTCCAATAAGTTGGTTTACCATCCCAAACCTCTACGACCAATAATAAACTAGACCTACGCATCAGAGAACTGATGCAAATTTGAATCCACCGAAAATACAACTCACCCAAGCCAGTGAACCATCGTTTCACCTTAAAGGAGGGGCCCATGGTCAAATCTGACCACATCAAAAGATTCCTAGGCCATGATTTCCTATAGGTTGGTTTCACATTACAAACATCTAGGACCAATAATAAGCGAGTTATAAGCACTTTTAAGTTTGGCTATCCTCGCTTCAGCTTGAAGGAGGGGTACAAGGTCAAATCTGACCACACCAGAAGATTCCCACCCAATGATTTCCTATAAGTTGGATTAACATCCCAAACCTCTAGGACCAATAATAAGCAAGCTATAAGCACTTTTAAGTTTGGTTATCCTCGTTTGACCTTGAAGGAGGGGTCCAAGGTCAAACCCGACTACACCAAAAGATTCCCAGCCAATGATTTCCTGTAGTTTGGTTTACCATCCAAAACCTCTAGGACCAATAACAAGCACGTTCTAAGTACTTATAAGTTTGGCTATCCTCATTTGACATTGGAGGAGAGGTCCAAGGTCAAATCTGACCACATCAAAAGATTCCCACCCATGATTTCCCATAGGTTTGTTTACCATCCCAAACCTGTATGACCAACAATAAGCGAGTTATAAGCACTTTTAAGTTTGGCTATCCTCGTTTGACCTTGAAGGAGGGGTCCAAGGTCAAATCTGACCATACCAAAAGATTCCCGGCCCATGATTTCTTATAAGTTAGTTTCACATTGCAAATCCCTAGGACCAATAATAAGTGAGTTATGAGCACTTTTAGGTTTGGCTATCCTCGTTTGACCTTGAAGGAGGAGCACTTTTCATGACTGACAAAAAACAAGAGGAGAGTGCCCGTGAACGGGCACTGTGTCAGCTGACTGAGTGTTTTTGATTTGTGAAGGTGATTAGAGGACAGAATAATTATCAGGAAAAGTGCTGTACAGAAATACAGTAAATGGTAACTGAACAGCAAGTTCGAAAGAAATTCCGAAGCTGACAGAAGAAAAGGATAAAAAAGTTGTGCCCTGTAAATGGTATTATGAAGGAAAATAACAAGGTAATTGTTTAAGTGTAAAAAATAGGTTAAAACATATTTAAAGAAATACTACAAATGCAATATCCTCGTTCGACCTTGAAGAAGGGGTCCAAGGTCAAATCTAACCACACAAATACATTCCAAGCCCATGATTTCCTATGGTTTACCATTCCAAACCTCTAGGACCAATTATAAATGAGTTATAAGCACTTTTAAGCTTGGCTGTCCTCATTTGACCTTGAAGGAGGGGTCCAAAGGTCAAATCTGACCATACCAAAAGATTCCGAGCCAATGATTTCCTATGGGATGGTTTACCATCCCAAATCTCTGTCACCAATAATAAGCGAGTTGTAGGCACTTTCAATTTTCGCTATCCTCATTTGACCTTGAAGGAGGGTTCCAAGGTCAAATCGGACCATATCAACAGATTCACAGCCCATGATTTCCTGTCTGTTTACCATCCCACAGCTCTGGGACCAATAATAAGCGAGTTATAAGCACTTTTAAGTTTGGCTATCCTTGTTTGACCTTGAAGGAGGGGTCATTGAAGGTCAAATCTGACCACACCAAAAGATTCCCACCCCATGATTTCCTACAGGTTGGTTTATCATCCCAAACCTCTAGGATCAATAATAAGGGAGATATAAGCACTTTTCATGACTGACAAAAAACACCTGTGGCGGCCATCTTGTTTCTCAAAATGAGGCCAAAAATATTCCCAGACAACATTTTATGGTTATTAATATATACTGCAAACTTAAGAAAGCTAGCTATAATATTTTTTTTCATCAGAGCAGTAATGGTGAAATCTCTCTCTACACACTGCGGCTATCCAGTGGATACAATGATTTACTCAACAGTGAGAACCTGAAAGTAGCTATTGCTCAGCTATGCCATGACATACAGGTCTGCAATTTCACTATGTTATAGCTGACCAAAAATTCTGTGAATAACATATTTAACAAATTACTCTAAATGTAATAGTTTTCAAGTTACAACTGATTTACTCAACAGTGAGAACCTCAAAGGAACTATTACTCAGCTATGCAATGAGCTACATGTCTGAAATTTTACTATGTTATAGCTAACCCCAAAGTAGGTGAACAACATATTTAAGCAAACTACTGTAAATGCAATAGTTTTCAAGCTACAACTGATTTACTCAATAGTGAGAACCTGAAAATAGCTATTGCTCCGCTATGCCATGAGCTATAGGTCTGTAATTTCACTATGTTATAGCTGACCCAAAAGTAGGTGAACAATATATTTTAACAAAATACTCCAAATGCAATATTTTTCAAGTTATAGCTGATTTACTCAACAGTCAGTACCTGAGAATAGCTATTGCTCAGTTGTGCCATGAGCTATAGGTCTATAATTTCACTATGTTATAGCTGACCCAAAAGTAGCTGAATAACATATTTGCACAAATTTCTGTAAATGCAATAGTTTTCCAATTATAACTGATTTACTCAACAGTGAGAACTTCAAAGTAGCTATTACTCAGCTATGAAATGAGCCACAGGTCTGAAACTTCACTATGTTATAGCTGACCCCAAAATAGGTGAATAACATATTGAAACAAAATACTCTAAATGTAATAGTTTTAAAGTTATAAGTGATTTACTCAACAGTGATAACCTAAAAGTAGCTATTACTCAGCTATGCCATGAGCTACAGGTCTGAAATTTTACTATGTTATAGCTGACCCAAAAGTAGCTGAATAACATATTTATACGAAATTCTCTAAATGCAATAGTTTTTAAGTTACAAGTGATTTTACTCATGATGGAAGTTAATGAAAAGCCCAAAAGTAGCTATTACTCACTTAGCTATTGAGACAGACACCCAACTTACTCACCATATTGTAGCTATGAAAAAAGTAGCTGAATAACATATTTTAACAAAATGCTCTAAATGCAACACTTTTCAAGTTATAAGTGATTTACTCAACAGTGATAACCTAAAAGTAGCTATTACTCGGCTATGCCATGAGCTACAGGTCTGAAATTTTACTATGTTATAGCTGACCCAAAAGTAGCTGAATAACATATTTATACGAAATTCTCTAAATGCAACAGTTTTCAAGTTATAAGCGATTTACTCAACAGTGATAACCTAAAAGTAGCTATTACTCAGCTATGCCATGAGCTACAGGTCTGAAATTTCACTATGTTATAGCTGGCCAAAAAGTAGCTGAATAACATATTTATACGAAATTCTCTAAATGCAATAGTTTTTAAGTTACAAGTGATTTTACTCATAATGGAAGTTACTGAAAAGCCCAAAAGTAGCTATTACTCACTTAGCTATTGAGACAGACACCCAACTTATTCACCATATTGTAGCTATGAAAAAAGTAGCTGAACAACATATTTTCACAAAATGCTGTAAATGCAACACTTTTGAAGTTATAAGTGATTTAGTGCACGATTTCATGAATTTTAATGCATTAAAAATTATTAAAAAAATTTATTAAAAAAAAAGTAAGACAGATCCAGGTCTCATACTCACACAAGAGAATCTACCTCTGGCCTAGTACATATATGCAAGATATGAGAGAAATCCCTGCAATAGTCACTGAGAAAATTGTGATAAAAAGTTGAAATTTTCACACTTTTGGTGGGGGTACCCCCCTTGTAATGTCTCTAGCAAACAGACGAACAGACAGATTTGCATGCCTTGAACAATTTTTCATCCTCGATAGATAAGGTATCTTTTAAAAAAAACAGCATGTCTCTAGGCCTTGTAGTTTTGGAGAAGAAGTTGTTCACGCGTACGCGTACGCCCACGCCGCAGAGTGATGACATAATGTCAGCTGACTGACAAGTCAGCTGACATAAAAAATGCCTGTGGCGGCCATCTTGTTTTTCAAAATGAAGCCGAAAATATTTCCAGTCATGATTTTGTAAAGCGGAACATATTCTGCGAATTTGAGATCTCTACCTATAATACCCTTTGCTCTAGAGGGCCAACAAAAGTCCTTGCTTTAAGTCGAATAAACGTCCCTGGTGGCCATCTTGTTTGTCAAAATGAGGCCAAAAATATTCCCAGGCAAGATTTTATGGTTATGAATATATCCTGCAAATTTGAGAAGGCTAGCTATAATATTTTTTTTGTTAGAGAGGTAACAGCCAATAATAAAGGAGGTATATGGCCTCACAGTACCATTTTGAGTCATTTTAGCAGGCCTAAGGTGACCTTGAAGACAATAGCCAAGGTCAACAAACTGGATGCTGGTACTCCATCATGTACTCAACCTCCAAAGCCATTTTCAATAGTTTCCATGCAATATAGTCAGCATTAAGTGTGAAAATATCTCCAAAAAGGCCAAAAATGACCTCGGTGAGGTACTTTGGCGGTCTGTGGATGACCTTCAATGAAGAGCTTCAAGGTTAAATTTTTGCATGCTTACAGAGGACATATAAATGTATTGTATATACCATCCATAGGATGATCTAACTTTCTGTATATGAGAACTGGGCCAAAATGTGAAACAAGCAATCAGTGCCCGTGAACGGGCTCTGTGTCAGCTGACTGTGTGTTTTGAGTTTCAGAGTAAAAGTGACAGAAGAAAAGGACACAAAAGTTGTGCCCTGGAAATGGTATTCAGATGGAAAGTAAGAAGGTAACTGTTTAGGTGTAAAAAGTAAGTTAAAAACATATTTAAAGAAAATAATGCAAATGCAATGGTTTTCAAGTTACAACTGATTTACGCAACAGTGAGAACCTCAAAGTAGCTATTACTCAGCTATTATTATACTATTTTATTGCTGACCCAAAAGTAGGTTGCTAACTTATTTAAACAAAATACTGTAAATGAAATACTTTTTCAAGTGACAACTGATTAACTGAACAGTGAAGATCTAACAGTAGCTATTGCTCAGCTATGCCATGAGCTACAGGTCTACAATTTCACTATGTTATAGCTGACCCATAAGTATGTGAACAACATATTTAAACAGATTACTCTAAATGCAATAGTTTTCAAGTTACATCAGATTTACTCAAAAGTGAAAAAACTTGAAAGTATCTGTTGCTCAGCTCACAGTAGGTTGATAACTTATTTAAACAAAATACTGTAAATGAAATAGTTTTTCAAGTGACAACTGATGAACTGAACAGTGAAAATCTTAAAGTAGCTATTGCTCAGCTATGCCATGAGCTACAGGTCTACAATTTCACTATGTTATAGCTAACCCATAAGTATGTGAACAACATATTTAAACAGATTACTGTAAAACGAGAAATGTTCTCAGCTATTAAAGTTCGTGGTTTTCCCTTTAAAATGATATTGGCACTATTAAAGTTCATCCGACAATTCCCGTTTTTTGAGCGATAATTCCCATATATGGGTGTATACTAGTACTAAACTAAATTTCGGGTGATTTATTTTCGTGCTTTTCCCGCGATTGCGAAATTTGCCAAATAAATCGTCGGCGAACATTTATCGTTTTACAGTACTCTAAATGCAATAGTTTTCAAGTTACATCTGATTTACTCAAAAGTGAAAAAACTTGAAAGTAGCTATTGCTCAGCTATGCCATGACATACAGGTCTGCAAATTCACTATGATAAAGCTGACCCAAAAGTAGGTGAACAACATATTTATAGAAAATACTTAAAATGCAATATTTTTCAAGTTACAACTGATTTACTCAACAGTGAGAAAATGAGAAGAGCTGTTACACAGCTACAAATCTGAAATTTTACAATGTTATAGCTAATTCAAAAGTAGATGAATAACATATTAAAACAAAATACTCTAACTGCAATAGTTTTTAAGTTACAACTGATTAACTCAACAGAGAAAACCTCAAAGTAGCTATTGCTCAGCTATGGAATGAGCTACAGGTCTGCAAATTTACTATGTAATAGCTGACCCAAAAGTAGGTGAACAATGTATTTAAAGAAAATAAGCTAAATGCAATCGTTTTCAAGTTACAACTGATTTACTCAACAGTAAGAACCTGAAAGTAGCTATTGCTCAGCTATGCCATGACCTACAGGTCTGTAATTTCACTATGTTATAGCTGACCCAAAAGTAACTAAACAACATATTTATGCAAAATACTCTAAATGTAATATTATCAAGTTAAATCTGATTTACTCAACAGTGAAGACCTGAGAATAGCTATTACTCAGCTATGCCATGAGATACACATCTGCAATTTTACTATGTTATAGCTAATTCAAAAGTAAATGAATAAGATATTTAAACAAAATTCTCTAAATGCAATACTTTTCAAGTTACAACTGATTTACTCAACAGAAAAAAACTCAAAGTAGCTATTGCTCAGCTATGCAATGAGCTACAAGTCTGCAACTTTACTATGTTAAAGCTGACCCAGAAGTAGGTGAACAACATATTTAAACAAAATTCTCTAAATACAACAGTTTTCAAGTTACAACTGATTTACTCAACAGTGAGAACCTAAAAATAACTATTGCTCAGCTATGAAATAAGCTACAGGTCTGCAATGTTACTATGTTATAGCTGATCCAAAGTAGGTGAATAACATCTCAAAATAAAATTTTCTAACTGCAATAGTTTTCAAATTACAATTCATTTACTCAACAGTGATAACAAGTCAGCTGACATAAAAATGGGCAAAATCTGACCTTTAAGAGGCCACCAGTGACGTTGAAATTGAAGGTCAAGGTCACAAAACAATAGCATTTGTGGCATTGCCCATATATACCCACATACCAAATTTGAAAGGTCTAACTAAAATATTTTTAAGTTATCGCGTCCGAAAGGATATCTCTACGGCGGCGGTGGCGGCGTGACCGTACTGAATCCTAAGTATCCCTAACTTTTGTCCAGGGATACAATAAAACACCATTTGTGTCTCAAATCCTTTAATATTCATTATCTCCACCGGAAGCTCTGTAGTGCTGGTATTGTTTATCGATATTGAAATATTTATCGATTCACGCTACATTTGCCGATATCAATAATGTAGAGTGCCATATCAATATCGAAATATACTACTTAACAGGTACAAATTTGCAAATTTTAATTAGTAAATTAAATTTTTATTAGTTAATACCTTACCTACCAGACGATAGCTATAGCCCGGCGCCAGCCGGTCCCGCCAAACGAAAGAAAAGACGTCCTGGGTTTCACCCCCGGCAGGACCGGTACACTACACTCCACTCGCCAGGTGGCCTAGTTCCTGCTTCACTCGCCAGAGGGACGTGACGTCATAGCATCTTTTTCGTCCCTAAGGTTGAATTGTAAGGCTGAAAGCGGGGAAGGCTGGGTGGGAATTTCCCGTCTGGTAGGTAAGGTATTAACTAATAAAAATTTAATTTACTAATTAAAATTTGCAATTTCATTGCGTTAATACATCTTACCTACCAGACGATAGCTAGAATAACTACCCAGTGGAAGGAGGGCAGCCTTCTGAGGATTAGAGAGAGAACTCTTATATTGTGCTTAGGTGCGAGGTTCTAGCCCCTTTTGCGGAGACCTGTTAGTCTCGAGGGTAACTAGACCCACCTGCTCCCCCCCCCCCCTTTTGACTGCTCTGAGGGGAGGAAGAGAGTAAGAGTTCAAGGCAAAGAAATTCCACGGTTAACCTGGAAGAGTGGGGAAAGTCCTATACCCAGAGGATTATTCTGAAGTAAACGACTTTGAAGAGCCAAGGTCAAGGCTAAAGGTGAGCCTATACCTAAAACTAACTAGTATGTACACTATATAAAATTATATACAAAGAAGTTTAGGGGACTAGTGGTGGATCTGCTGGGCAGCCACCACAGGACCCAAGTGAAAAAGCTCCCTATCTGCCCAGGCAACATCCTTAAGGTAAAACTGTGTAAAGGTGTTGTGGGACTTCCAGTGGCATGCTGCTAGAATCTGGTCCAGAGATATGCCACCTTGAAAGGCTTTGGAGGCCGCAAAGGCCCTAACATCATGGGCCTTAACCTGATGTAAGGTCAAGGAATCTTGGTCAGAGAGATCATAACACAACACTACTGTTTGTTTGATCCAGGATGAGATAGTGGCAGGAGAGATGTCCTTGTTAAAACCTTGTTTGAATGAAACAAAAACTAACTCCTTTCCCGTTCTTAGGTCCTGCGTTTTGTCCAGGTAGTAGCGAAGAGCCCGAACGGGGCAAAGGGATCTGTCTTCCTTTAAAGACTTATCCAGAGTGGGGGCTAAGGCCGGGATGACCACAGGGGCCACGCACTCTGGTCCCTCTTTTGCCAAGTGATTTTTCGCCAAGAAGCTTGGTGAAGGGTAGAGGGAAACTTTGGACCAATCAGCTTGGTGTCTGATATTTTTGTTTAACCAAGCATGAATCTCACTCCTGCGTTTTCCCGAAGCCAGGGCTAGGAGAAAAACAGTTTTGAAAGTAAGGTGCTTCAGAGAAGCCTTTCTGAGTGGTTCAAAGGGCGCTTTTGTAAGCTGGTGTAAAACCAGGGAGAGGTTCCAAGCAGGAACCCCCCGGCGCCCTTTGGGTCTATCTCTGTGAAAACTGTCTAACAGTCTAGTCAAATTGTCATCCTTGCCAACATTAACCGAGGCATTTCCCAGTTTGTCTGAAATGGCTGACCTGTAACCATCGATAGTGCTGGGCTGGAGATTCTTCTCCTGGAAAAGATGCAGGAGGAAATCTGCTATTTGTTTTATAGATGGGTTCCTGAAGTCCACCTGACTTGTTTCGCACCATCTAACAAAAAGGGCCCACTTTGCCTCGTAGACTGCTCTGGTTGAACGTCTTTGAGGCGCCTCAATTCTTGCCGCCACTGGGCTAGAAAACCCTTGCTCCTTGATGGTCTGGGCTCTAGGAGCCAGGCATGGAGGTTTAAGCTTGTCAGATCCCTGTGACGTGCCTTGTTGAAAGGTTGGGTCACTAGATCTGGATGGTGTGGAAGACAAAGAGGAACCATGGCCGACAGCTCCACTAGGTCCCAAAACCAAGGCATGTTTGGCCATCCCGGAGCAATCAGGATTGCTCTGTGATACCAATGGTCTGACAGCTTGCTGACCACCTTCCCCATCAGAGACACTGGGGGAAAGAGGTACATGTCCAGGTTTTCCCAGGACAGCGTCAGAGCGTCCACTGACCAGGCCTTCGGGTCTGGAATTGGGGACACAAACCGGACTAGTTTGCAGTTGTACCTTGTTGCAAACATGTCCACTTGGGGATAATGCCAAGTTCGGCAAAGGGTGTCGAAGATCTCCTGATGGAGGGACCACTCTGTCTGAATGACCTGTCCCTGGCGAGACAACTTGTCTGCAATTACATTCAGACGGCCCGGAATATGTCTGGCCTTCAGTACTGTTTGTCTGAGATTGCACCAACATAGGAGCCGCCAAAGAAGGGCACACAGTGAACCTGACCTCATACCTCCCTCCTTGTTGATGTATGCCACAACTGTGGTGTTGTCTGTGGCAATCAGGACGACCTTTCCTTGCACTAAGTGTTGGAATCTTTTTAGTGCTAACAACACGGCCTTTAGCTCTAAGAAGTTTATGTGTAATTTGCTTTCGGGTACTGACCAAGTCCCGCTTGCTGTGAAGTCGCCTAAGTGAGCACCCCAGCCTTCTTTTGAGGCGTCTGTAAAGATTTGTATTGCGTGTTGTAGGGGGTGTAAGGGTTGACCCTTCAGGACCTTTGACTCCTGGGTCCACCACTGCAGGTGCTGATGGAGAGACCTCGGAATTGGGATCTCTTTTTCCAGAGATTCCGGGACTCTCCAGTGCTTCTTGAGGTGCCACTGAATAGGTCTCATGTGCAGTCTGCCTAGGGTCACCTGTTTTTCTGTCGCAGTGAGAAGGCCTATAAGAGACATGAAAGTTCTCACTTGGCAAGATCTCCTCTGCAATAGCCCTGTTATTTTTTGTTGAAGGGCTTCCCAACGGTTTTGAGTCGGTCTGACCAGTCCGTTGAGCAGGTCGTACTGGTAGCCTACAAAGTCGAAGACTTGTTGGGGTTCCAGTTCTGATTTTTGCATGTTTACCATCCAGCCCAACTCCTGGCAAAGGGCTAGGAGGGACTGGGTTCCCTGGTGGCAAGATTCTTTGGTAGGGGCTCGAATCAACCAGTCGTCTAGGTACTGGTGGATTCTTATACCCCGTGACTGAGCCATTAACTTGACCTCTTTGACCACAGCAGTGAACTCCATGGGAGCTGTTGAGAGGCCAAAGGGAAGAGCCCGAAACTGGTACGACTGGTTCTGGAAGTGGAACCTGAGGAATTTTCGGGATGTGAAGTGGATTGGAATGTGGAAGTAGGCGTCGCTGAAATCTATTGATGACACCCACTCGCCTTGTTGTAGAGAGGTCCGGATTGTCTCTGGAGTCTCCATTTTGAATGTTTTTACGCATAAAAACTGATTTAGAGTACTGAGATCCAAGATTGGCCGCCACTTTTGGTTCGGCTTTGGGACAATGAACAATCTGTTGAAAAAGGCTAGTGAGGTTCGAACCCTGACCCTCTCTACTGCCTTTTTCTTGATCAGAGCTTGCACTGCTTCTTGTAAGTGGGAGTCTCTGGTGGGGTTTGCATAGCCGCTTACTATCAGGGGTTCCCTTATTAAGGGAGGTCTGACCTTGAAGGGAAGCACATAGCCCTTTTTCAAAATGGATACTACCTTCGGGTTTGCACCCTTGAGAGCCCATATTTTCCAAAAATTTTGTAGGCGTCCCCCTACTGATTGGACATTTGCAACACTGAGGACATTTGACACACTTGGGGCAAAGACACAGTGATTTACAAAAGAAGCACTTTTCACATACTTTATTGTATTTTGTGAGTTTAAGATTGGACTTATGCCTTTCTTTTGTGGCTGCCTGATGTTTTTTACAGAAAGTACATGATGAACAACATTGTGACAATTTACAGAGTCTTTCACAAGAACAGGAAGACTTGTCTTTGTTACATTTACAACACCAAACTCCGGACAGGATGTTACTTCCGGAGGAACTTTGCAGTGATTGTCATTTATACGCCTTAGCATCTCTGGCAGGGCGCGAACCGCGACCGGGTTGACCACCCCTGCCTCTGCCACGGGCTCTCCCGCGATTGCCAAATGTTTTCCATGCAGGAATCTCTTTGCCGGGAGCCCCGGAGTTTCCAGAATCGTCCTGTTTCCATGTTGAATATGGCTGGTAACGGTGTTGCTTTTTCTGAGTGCCGGCGAACCCACCACGGCCCGGACCGGGCTGGTTGGTACGCTTATGTGACTCAAATGCTGCTATTTCATCTTCCGCCCTCCGGATAATGTCGTCCGGAAACAAAGCCCTGGTTTGCAGGGGACAGTTCCTGAGAGAGGAAAAGGTATCTGGCTTGACGCCAGCTTTTAGGTGCTCAAGATAAGAATCCCTCCTGACCAGAGTTAAATTAGCCATTTGTATAAAAGTGAAATCTGAGAGGTGTTGGAGGGATTTGCCAACCGCAAAACTCACATTTTGGTTGAATGCAGACAGGAAATGTAATTCATCAAGTGCACCTTGAGCTTTTGTGGAAGATTTTCCTTTTCCCAACTCTGTCTGAAGAATTTGTAACTGTTCTTGAAACGAGTCCTGTATCTTGGTGATGCACCTATTGAAACCAGCGGACTGGTTACAAATATAACTGGTCTCTTTTGCTGCTTTCTCCCACTTCCGGAGCGTATCCTGAGCAATAGGGCGGGAGGCGGGTTGGGATGAAGCAAGAGCAGGTTTACCAATTCGGGCAAAGGAACTGTTCAACTTCGCCGCGTCATTGGGCCAAGTAGTAACATATTTTCCCGGCCTAGTGATGTCTTTGTTTTCAGCGGGATGAATACCGTACCACCTTGCCTGAGATTTGGGGGGGCGGAGATACTGATCAACATGAAGTCCACCCGGTTCCGTAGACTTGGACGGGTAACCTTCTATGAGGACGAGATTTAAATTTTCAAGCTTCTTACAAAGCCAGTCCTCTGGTGGTAAGTCGATAGAGACCTTGCCTACAGGTTGTGCCCGGTGGCCAATCCAGGGATTGTCTGACTTGGAACTTGGAGTATACTCAAGATCTGGGATATGGGACCAGCCCATGAAAGCACGTACTCCCCTAACAGTCTCTCTGTAATTTTGATCTTCGCTCAATGTCTTATCCAAATCTGGAGATTCTTGATCAGGATGGTCAGTGACGTCTTCTTGGTCAGATACCTCAACTTCTTCAAAGTGCTCCGGAGCTGACTTGAACAAGCTGGATTGCGGAGGAGGTTGAGGCAAAGCAGAGGCCACCGGGCCGGAAGAACTCTGTTGAGAGAATACCGGTTCCGGGTCCTGTTCAGAGTAAAGGCCTTCTAGAGGAGACGTCCTAGATATTGAGCTGGTAGTGACAGTGGCACTAGGTTTTATCCTATCCGGGCCAAAAGCCGGGGCGGCTTGGCCGGAAGGGACAGATGATAAGAGAAAAGGTGCCTGAGAAAGAGCTCCCGTGGGAGCTTGGTGCGGTACCGGTGCCTTGACCGGTGAGAAGGAAGGTTGAGGTGAAGGACGCTGCCCCAAAGTAATGAGTGCCTCCAGACGGGCCATACGTACTGACCACTTTTCGTCCAAGTCTTTTAACTCTTGGCGGAACATAGGTGGAGGTAAAGAGAGATCTTGTTCAGCAACATGGGGTGGAGAAGTTGAAGCAACTTCCTGAGCTTCCACCTGAGACACGATAGTGACAGTGGACGGATCCACAAGGGCTTCTTTGGATTTAGATTTCTCCTTCCGCAGTTTGTACGTAGGGGTTGAAAGCTGGAGCAATTGTTCAGGGGTTAAAGTGTCACAAAACTCACACTGCAACTTTAAAACACACGGGTCTTGGCCCAACCCTTTATCCCTGCATCTGGCACAACGAGAATGAGGGTCAAAATTAGCCATGATATGCCCGCAGGCTCCTTTCCTTTGTCCTGGAGATGCCATGGTAGTTTATCCAACTAACTGACAAATCGTAACACAAAACACACTGTATAAATTAAGAACTACTCAAAATAAAAAGAGTTTCCAAAAATTCAAACTTTGAATATCGCGCCAAACGAAAAAGATGCTATGACGTCACGTCCCTCTGGCGAGTGAAGCAGGAACTAGGCCACCTGGCGAGTGGAGTGTAGTGTACCGGTCCTGCCGGGGGTGAAACCCAGGACGTCTTTTCTTTCGTTTGGCGGGACCGGCTGGCGCCGGGCTATAGCTATCGTCTGGTAGGTAAGATGTATTAACGCAATGAAAATGGGGTTTTTCATTCAAATAAAGGGCAATATTTGAAGAATATACCGTAAATGACCTATTTAGCGCACAGTGCGCTAAGCAAAGTCTATTTTTATTCAATATTTGGTGCAAAAAAATTCCCCGTTTAGCGCACCCATCATGAAACACTTTCCGGGATGAAGTCTAGGTCAATCCGGTAGAAAAACGGTATTTCGACATTTAGAAATACCCACTTCCTGTAAATATGGCGGTAGATGAAAACAAACTCGAAAGTCATGACAAAAATGTTAAATTATTGAGTAAAAATACGTGCAATATATAAAAAATATGTGGATATTGAGAAAAATTAAGAAAGGTAAGATTTAAGCAGAATAATCGATTATTAGAAAACACTTGTAACCGACCACCATTATTCACCGTTACCGCATAACATCGTCCACCCACTAGAGCTTCTAGTAAAAGTTGTCAGGGACCATCCATTTGTAGGGGTAGGGTGCGCTTACAAGGGCGGGTGCGCTAAATAGGTCATTTACGGTATTGGTTATCCTACTATTTTTGTCATATTTCACTTACCGCTAAACCGGAAATGCCATATTTGTTTACGTTTCGGGAAATACTAAACCTTGCAATAGAGTTTGGAAGGTCTCTCCCAAGAAAGCATCTAATACCCCGATATTTCAATATCGATCGATACGCAAGGCAAAAATATGGTTTGATATCGATGTGCATATTATCATTCGATACCAGCACTAAAGCTCTGTTATCCAAATATGAAGGGATGAGGGACTCGGTGGCGTAATGATTAGAGTGCTAGCCTTCAGCCTCTGAGGTCGCCGGTTCGAATCTTGACCCGGGCCCTTCATGCTGGAAAGTTGGTAGTTATTTGCTGATGCCCAGTGGTTTACAGTGCAGAATCTTGACCAACTAGTATGCACTGGTTCCTCCAGCTGTATACTACCCATCACAATATGACCCTTGTGGTTGAACGTAACGTAAAACAAAAAATACATCTAAATCCAAACATGAAGGGAAAACAATATTATTTGATTGGAAAATAAAACAGTTGTAAAACTGAAAAAATAGGTAATTTAATAGTACTTTTATAGAGCTTAATTTCCATCTATTGAGTGACTCTAAGGCGCATAATGCCAGAAATCAGAGATCGTAATCATTAAATCAGAAACATTGCAGGGGTTAATAAATATTTGTATAAACAGTAAAAAAGAAATAGGAATTTAGCCAATAGGAGAATGGAGATGAGGTGATCACATATACCGATAGTAAAAGGTCTAATATTAGAGGTTCTACTGAATCTGTATACACAGGGATCAGACGGTTGTACTGGTATCATGGCATCCAGACTACTTTACAGATATTTATATAAAAAAAAAACCCAAACTATCATAGTATCTTGATAAAATTGACAAAAATTGGGAAAACTTAAAATATTGCAAACAATAAATATGAAGAAATTGTGATCTTTTTCTAGTTTTTCCCTGTACATTTGCATAAAATATATCCTTTTAGTTTCCTTGACTCCACTTCCTGTTACCATGCCTACTGCACGGAGACAGCACTGGAACAATTTTAATTGAAATGCTAGAATCAGATAGGTATATATTGCACTGGTGGGACACTGGTAAGGAATTCCACTGAGTGACATCCTGAAATGTACACTATGAAGAGTCTTTTGCAGCAAACACAAAAAAACAACAAAATTACTTTTACTCCAACAGGAGTATCAGATATAGTAAATTTTAGAAACTGTATCTGAAACAAGCATTCTGATGCATGCATTTATCTCCCGCCATATAAATTATATGTACTAAAGATAACATATTTTAACAAGGTGCTCTAAATGTAATACTTTTCAAGTTATAATTGATTTAGTGCATGATTTCATGAATTTTAATGCATTAAAAATTATTTTAAAAATTCATTAAAAAAATTTAGCATGTGACAGCTCTCCAAAATGTAGGTGAATGAGTTATTTGAGAAATATTGGCTATCTGCAATACTTTTAGTGATAATAGGCAGTAACTCATTTTGAGTAGGTGAGTCATTAGCTACGGATCTGAAAATTCACTAATTGAAAGCTGTCCAAAATGTATGTGAATGAGTTATTTCAGAAATACTGGCTATCTGCAATACTTGTAGAGATAATTCACATTTACTCATTTTGAGTAGGTGAATAATTAACTACGGGTGTGAAACTTCACCAAGTGAAAGCTCTCCCAAAAGTAGGTGAATGAGTTATTTGAGAAAAATTGGATATCTGCAATACTTTTACAGATAATTCACATTTACTCATTTTCAGTAGGTGAGTAATTAGCTACGGGTCTGGAACTTCACCACGTGAAAGCTCTCCCAAAAGTAGATGAACGAGTAATTTGATAAAAATTGGATACCCGCAATACTTTTAGAGATAATTAGCATTTACTCATTTTGAGGAGGTGAATAATTAGCTACGGCTCTGAAAATTCACCAAGTGAAAGCTCTCCCAAAAGTAGGTGAATGAGTTATTTGATAAAAATTGGATATCTGCAATACTTTTAGAGATAATTCACATTTACTCATTTTCAGTAGGTGAGTAATTAGCTACGGGTCTGGAACTTCACCATGTGAAAGCCCTCCCAAAAGTAGATGAATGAGTTATTTGATAAAAATTGGATATCTGCAATACTTTTAGAGATAATTCACATTTACTCATTTTCAGTAGGTGAATAGTTAGCTACGGGTCTGAAACCTCACCAAGTAAAAGCTCTCCCAAAAGTAGGTAATGAGTTATTTGAGAAAAATTGGATATCTGCAATACTTTTACAGATAATTCACATTTACTCATTTTGAGTAGGTGAGTAATTAGCTACGGGTCTGGAACTTCACCATGTGAAAGCTCTCCCAAAAGTAGATGAACGAGTAATTTGATAAAAATTGGATATCCCCAATACTTTTAGAGATAATTAGCATTTACTCATTTTGAGTAGGTGAATAATTAGCTACGGGTCTGAAACTTCAAGTGAAAGCTCTTCCAAAAGTAGGTGAATGAGTTATTTAAGAAAAATTGGATATCCCCAATACTTTTAGAGATAATTCACATTTACTCATTTTGAGTAGGTGAGTAATTAGCTACGGGTCTGAAACTTCACCATGTGAAAGCTCTCCCAAAAGTAGATGAATGAGTTATTTGATAAAAATTGGATATCCGCAATACTTTTAGAGATAATTATCATTTACTCATTTTGAGTAGGTGAATAATTAGCTACGGGTCTGAAACTTCACCATGTGAAAGCTCTCCCAAAAGTAGATGAAGCAGTTATTTGAGAAAAATTATGCAATTATTTTGCCACAAATAAGATAATAGCTATTACTCACTTATGGCATGCAATAGAACCCCAAACTATATGCATTTACCCTGCAGTCACAATTTCAAAGTAGGTATTACTCGGCTATCCAATGTGCAACAGGTCTGAAACTTTACTATGTGATAGGTTATCAAAAACTAGATGAATAACATATTTGAAAATATTTCCCTAACTTTAATACTTTTGAAGATATTTGACATTTACTTATGTTGTTATTTTGCTACAAATAAGAAAATAGCTATTACTAACTTATGGCATGCAATACAACCCCAAAATATATACCATCTTATAGTTAAGGACAAAGCAGCTGAACAACATATTTGAAGAAAAAGCTGTAACTGCAATAGTTTTGGAGTTACAATGGATTTACTCAACTGTAGAATTTCAAAGTAGCTATTACTCAGCTATCCAATGTGCAACAGATCCGAAACTTTACTATGTGATAGCTTCTGAAAAAGTAGATGGATAACATATTTGAAAAGAATTCCCTAACTTTAATACTTTTGAAGATATTTGACATTTACTTATCTCATGATTTTGCTACAAATAATAAAATAGCTATTACTCACTTATGGCATGCAATAGAAACCCAAACTATGTACCATCTTGTAGCTAAGGACAAAGTAGCTGAACAACATATTTTAGGAAAATACTCTAACTGCAATAGTTTTGGAGTTACAATGGCTTTACTCAACAGTCAGAATTTCAAAGTAGCTATAACTCAGCTATCCAAGGTGCAACAGGTCTGAAACTTTACTATGTTATAACTTACCAAAAAGTAGATGGACAACATATTTGAAAAGATTTCCCTAACTTCAATACTTTTGAAGACATTTGACATTTACTTCTTCTGTTATTTAGCTACAAATGAGAAAATAGCTATTACTCACTTATGGCAAGCCATAGAACCCCAAACTATGTACCATCTTATAGCTAAGAACAAAGTAGCTGAACAACATATTTTAGGAAAATACTCTAACTGCAATAGTTTTGGAGTTGCAATCGCTTTACTCACCAGTCAGAATTTCAAAGTAGCTATTACTCAGCTATCCAAGGTGCAACAGGTCTGAAACTTTAGTATGTGATAGCTTACCAAAAAAAAAGATGGACAACATATTTGAAAAGATTTCCCTAACTTCAATACTTTTGAAGATATTTGACATTTACTTCTTCTGTTATTTAGCTACAAATGAGAAAATAGCTATTACTCACTTATGGCATGCAATACAACCCCAAACTATGTACCATCTTACAGCTAAGGACAAAGTAGCTGAACAACATATTTGAAGAAAAACTTGTTACTGCAATAGTTTTTGAGTTATGAGCCCTTTACTCAAAGTAGCTAAGATTGCTATTACTCACTTATCTTTAGGCCTAAGTCAATAAAACCAAAAAAATTTTCAAGGGCATGAAAATAAATTGGGACAATTAATTTACAAAAAATCTGTAGCTGTAGCAGTTTTGGAGAAATCTGCGTGACTAACTAACGCACACACGCAAGCACGCACGCACACACAGACATCATTTCATAATCTCCCTCCCGGGCTAAAGCCCGGCGGGAGATAACAAGAGCACTCAGAGAGCTCAGACCTCTGCCAAGGTATGTTTAATTTATACCAGAATCATTTCTCTTTTGAAAAGCAAAACGGCTCAATAATAAATAAGTAAATGGGAAAATCTGAATGTTTGATATTTTTTTTTATCTAGGTGGTGATCTGGATCACTCTCAAACTTTAATGGGATCTAAGTTGGACCACAATTATCCATCTTCTCATTTTTCCATCCAACCAGTAGTATTTGCAAATCCTACTAACAAAACTGTCATGAATATAATACTTTGTTGCGGAGGTAATAAATAATGCTTGGCTAAGTACCTCATCAAAATGAAGCAAACATGCCCATGATTCACGCTTGCATATTTTGGGCATTATTAAACACAGGGAATAGCTTTGTAACCTCCGAGTTAATAAGACACCTTTTTGACTCCATATCAAGACATAATATCAAGCATTTAACCGAATATATATATATGTATGTTTTTTGTTATGAAATATCAAACATTGGTGTTCTATTAACTGCTACACCGTCACAGATGAGTAATCAAGAGAACATTGAAATGTTCCACTGCAAATGCTTGTGGAAATGTCTGAGGCTTTAAGAGGCTAAGGGAAAACACCCAGCTCACAAACAAAAGACACACACCAACCAACACTTGGCTAACACTAGGAAATAAATAAGGAAATGGTGTAATACTGTGTATACCGTAAAGTTACAAAACAATGCTTGGGTTGTGATAAATATCTGGAGTAAAATGCCTTAATTACAGGAGTTTACTACACATTCAAGCTGAAGTCTATCAAACAGAATTCACCTTATTGAAGTCAAAATAAATCTCAGGATTTTTCCCACATAACTTTACTTTGTTTTAATGCACAGGTCCCACATAAAAGACTGCACTACGACAAAATACCGGCGGTAAATAAACTAGGCATGAATAAGAATTCCTCATCAGTCGCCAAACTTGCGTCGGAAAATGGGGTTACAGGGTCTGTCCTGAAGATCTATCACCACGGTAAAGCCGAATTCGTAACGAGAAAGGTCAAAGTTGGTGACATACGTCCCATTCAACAGCCGGGGTCATATTGGGACTGGTTCTCAGTATTGGTACTTGTGGAAGTCAAACCTACACAGAGGTGACAGCCTGTGATTAGATGCCAAACTTGCTAACCGCCAGGTCACCGTGGACCTCTCGAATTCTGTACGAATACATGATGGAAACAGGAACAGTCATGAAGGTAACTGCACAAAGATCTACCAAAATTGTTAAGACTGTCAGTTACTGAGGAAGACGGTGATAACACAATTGATGACCAATGAAGATCAGTCCACAGTTATCCTGCCTCTCATGAAGACTTTTATACTCGTTGTCATTAGCAGGTGTCATGTGATAGATCTTCAGAAACTATCTATGGATGATGGCGACTGATACTAAGACAGTTAACCTCACTGGGGGTGTGCTATAGGCTTGGTTTGGTTTACTACAGAAGTGTGAGAGAATACAGCAACAAAAATATGAGTGGCGACTCAGCACAAACTTTTCACACCATTCAAAATATTTGCTGCAATGGGAAGACAGACGGCAGACAATGGAGATGAAAGTAGGTTTGACAAAGACTTGAGCAGCTTATAGTACAGGAGATGAAGACTTCAAAGTTATGATTAAAATCGCCGAGGTGGGACCTGGACATAAGTAAACGTGTTTTTCTAGCATGATTCACTATTTTATAGTGGTGGGACCGTTTACAGAAATCAAAACCAGTTGCGGGGGCTTTGAAATGAACAAAATCCGGTATTTTGCATGCTTTTTAATGTGCAGTAAAATTATTCGCACAGCATACATGAGGCAGAACTTGCAACTAGAAATGGCTTTCGCGAGAAATTATTAAGTACGTAAACATGATTTTTACTCAATATAACGTAAAAATGTGACATATTTTACAAAATATGTATATTTTTTATCATTTTGATGAAGTATCAGCCATTAGGTGGTCTAAAATGATGACGTTTTCAATTACCAGTTCCCAAATATTCTTTGCGAATTTGTTATTTTTGCCAGAAACAAATGAAAAACCAGTTACCAATTTATTATTCACACCGCTAATATTTTACGGTTCAGATGTACTCAAAATAAATGTCCTTTATGGGCTGAGCACAAAAGTTGGAACTGCTGCGACATACCTTGTCCATTAAGCACTGAAAATGACTCGATATGAGTCAATACTCCAATCTCAATTTTAGTTGGTACATTTATTGTTTTGGGACAGGGTTGCCGATATCGAGATCGTATATCAATATCGCCATTTTAAGTAAAACTGTAAACTTACACTGTAAATATTTGAAATAATGCCTAATCTGAATTATCTCGCATTTTATTTGCAGTTTTCAATGTGTTTTAATCAAGACTGCCATTGTTAATGTTTTGATAAATTTCGCTACCTGTTAGCAGTTGGGATATAAAATGTTTTTTCTTTATGCCAGATTCAGACTATTTAACAGACAATATCACAATTCTTCTGGTACCATATTTTCATTCTTGTAATAAGAAGACCAAAGAATAAACTAGACCTAGCGCATCGGAAAACCGATGCAAATTGTATCCACCGTAAAGACAATGCACCAAAACCTCTAGGACCAATAATAAGCAAGTTATAAGCACTTTTAAGTTTGGCTGTCCTCATTTGACCTTCAAGGAGGGGGCCCAAGGTCAAATCCAACCACGCCAGAAGATTCCCAGCCCATGATTTCCTATATGTTGGTTTACCATCCCAAACCGCTAGGACCAATAATAAGCAAGTTATAAGCACTTTTAAGTTTGGCTGTCCTCATTTGACCTTCAAGGAGGGGCCCAAGGTCAAATCCGACCACACCAGAAGATTCCCAGCCCATGATTTCCTATATGTTGGTTTACAATCCCAAACCTTTAGGACCAATAATAAGCGAGTTATAGGCACTTTTACCTTTGGCTGTCCTTGTTTGACCTTGAAGGAGGGGCCCAAGGTCAAATCCGACCACGCCAGAAGATTCCCAGCCCATGATTTCCAATATGTTGGTTTACTATCCCAAACCTCTAAGTCCAATAATAAGCAAGTTATAAGCACTTTTAAGTTTGGCTGTCCTCACTTGACCTTAAAGGAGGGGCCCAAGGTCAAATCCGACCATGCCAGAAGATTCCCCGCCCATGATTTCCTGTATGTTGATTTACCATCCCAAACCACTGGGATCAATAATAAGCGAGCTATAAGCAGTTTTAAGTTTGGCTATCCTCGTTTGACCTTGAAGGAGGGGCCCAAGGTCAAATCCGACCACGCCAGAAGATTCCCAGCCCATGATTTCCTATAGGTTGGTTTACCATCCCAAATCTCTAGAAGCAATAATAAGTGACTTATAAGCACTTTTAAGTTTGGCTGTCCTCATTTGACCTTGAAGGAGGGGCCCAAGGTCAAATCTGACCACACCAGAAGATTCCCAGCGCATGATTTCCTATATGTTGGTTTACCATCCCAAACCTCTAGGACTAATAATAAGTGAGTTATAAGCACTTTTAAGTTTGGCTGTCCTCATTTGACCTTGAACGAGGGGCCCAAGGTCAAATCCGACCACACCAGAAGATTCCCAGCCCATGATTTCCTATAGGTTGGTTTACCATCCCAAACCTCTAGGACCAATAATAAGCGAGTTATAAGCACTTTTACCTTTGGCTATCCTCATTTGACCTTCAAGGAGGGGCCCAAGGTCAAATCCGACCACACCAGAAGATTCCCAGCCCATGATTTTCTATATGCTGGTTTACCATCCCAAACATCTAGGACCAATAATAAGCAAGTTATAAGCACTTTTAAGTTTGGCTGTCCTCATTTGACCTTCAAGGAGGGGCCCAAGGTCAAATCCAACCACGCCAGAAGATTCCCAGCGCATGATTTCCTATATGTTGGTTTACCATCCCAAACATCTAGGACCAATAATAAGCGAGTTATAAGCACTTTTAAGTTTGGCTGTCCTCGTTTGACCTTGAATGAGCGGCCCAAGGTGAAATCCGACCACACCAAAAGATTCCCAGCCCATGATTTCCTATATGCTGGTTTACCATCCCAAACCTCTAGGACCAATAATAAGCGAGTTATAAGCACTTTTAAGTTTGGCTTTCCTCGTTTGACCTTGAAGGAGGGGTCCAAGGTCAAATCTGACCACATCAGAAGATTCGCAGCACATGATTTCCTATATGTTGGTTTACCATCCCAAACCTCTAGGACCAATAATAAGCGAGTTATAAGCACTTTTAAGTTTGGCTGTCCTCACTTGACCTTGAAGGAGGGGCCCAAGGTCAAATCCGACCATGCCATAAGATTCCCCGCCCATGATTTCCTGTATGTTGGTTTACCATCCCAAACCACTGGGATCAATAATAAGCGAGCTATAAGCACTTTTAAGTTTGGCTATCCTCGCTTGACCTCGATGGAGGGGCCCAAGGTCAAATCCGACCACGCCAGAAGATTCCCAGCCCATGATTTCCTATAGGTTGGTTCACCATCCCAAACCTCTAGAACCAATAATAAGCGAGTTATAAGCACTTTTAAGTTTGGCTGTCCTCGTTTGACCTTGAAGGAGGGGCCCAAGGTCAAATCCGACCACACCAGAAGATTCCCAGCGCATGATTTCCTATATGTTGGTTTACCATCCCAAACATCTAGGACCAATAATAAGCTAGTTTATAAGCACTTTTAAGTTTCGCTGTCCTCGTTTGACCTTGAATGAGCGGCCCAAGGTGAAATCCGACCACACCAGAAGATTCCCAGCCCATGATTTTCTATATGTTGGTTTACCATCCCAAACCTCTAGGACCAATAATAAGTGAGTTATAGGCACTTTTACCTTTGGCTATCTTCGTTTGACCTTGAAGGCGGGGCCCAAGGTCAAATCGGACCACACCAAAAGATTCCCAGCCCATGATTTCCTATATGCTGGTTTACCATCCCAAACCTCTAGGACCAATAATAAGCGAGTTATAAGCACTTTTAAGTTTGGCTTTCCTCGTTTGACCTTGAAGGAGGGGCCCAAGGTCAAATCCGACCACGCCAGAAGATTCCCAGCCCATGATTTCCTATATGTTGGTTTACCATCCCAAACCTCTAGAACCAATAATAAGCAAGTTATAAGCACTTTTAAGTTTGGCTGTCCTCATTTGACCTTGAAGGAGGGGCCCAAGGTCAAATCTGACCACACCAGAAGATTCCCAGCCCATGATTTCCTATATGTTGGTTTACCATCCCAAACCTCTAGGATCAATAATAAGCGAGTTATAAGCACTTTTAAGTTTGGCTTTCCTCGTTTGACCTTGAAGGAGGGGTCCAAGGTCAAATCTGACCACATCAGAAGATTCGCAGCACATGATTTCCTATATGTTGGTTTACCATCCCAAACCTCTAGGATCGATAATAAGCGACTTATAAGCACTTTTAAGTTTGCTTATCCTTGTTTGACCTTGAAGGAGGGGTCCAAGGTCAAATCTGACCACATCAGAAGATTCGCAGCACATGATTTCCTATAGGTTGGCTTCACATTGCAAACCTCTAGGACCAATTTTAAAGTCCTCTATGTGGGTTACTTCGGCACTCTGTGGATGACCTTGAGTTAGGAGCTTCAAGGTCAAATGTGTGCAAGGTTGTAGAGGACATGTATATGTGTCATACGTATCACCTATGAAGAGATTCAACCTTCTACCTATGAGCAACAGCCAGTAGAAAAATGTAGATTATTTTCAAAGAAATGCCCGTGGCGGCCATCTTGTTTTTCAGAATGAGGCTATTTTCCTTCCCAGAGAAGCTTACCCCCCAATGAAGATATCCTGCAAATTTGGTGAACCTAGCTGCTGTTGTTTTCCTCTTAGAGCGTTAACGCCGAAAATCTCTCTACGCGCGGCGGCGGCGGCGTAGCGAACGCTAAACCAAAGTATCCACCGGATGCTTCCGGTGGATACAATGAAAGGTGTGTATTAAGAACTTAGACTTCCCTGGTTGGCAAAAGTTCTGACTTTATGGTGTATTTTACACAAACTGTGTAATTGGTTACTAAAGAGTGTCTGATATCTTTATGGTGTATTATGTTTTATCAGGAGATAATCCACTGTCAATCCCACCCATTCACTTCACAGACAATCTTCCTACTAACTGGCTGATCCTCCACACAGTTGAACAGACTTTGGCCTCAACTGATAAACCCTCTATAACATTCCCATTGTATCAATTCAAGTGACAGTGTGATATAAACTAACTGTAAATATTATTAACTGCTGAATAGAAACACACTTGAATTTACTGTGGTCTAACATTGGTTTCAACCACTGTTCAAGACTGTTTTTTGATAATAAAGAAATAACTTTGTCTGTGGCTTTGAAATGAACAAACATCCAGTATTTCTTTAGCTTGTCACTGACTGGAGTCTGTAACATGAGTCATAATTTAAAACCTGAAATGAACATTAAAATGATATTTAAAAAGTTGATACACTACTCCTCAGTGGCCAGGTTGTTATGAAGCTTCACACGTTATCACTTCGGATGCTACCTCTATGGTCAGAGGATGTGAATCCAGTGGGACACATTGTTGACCTGTCAACTTTGGCTTATTTCTAACTCGATGATTCATTCGGAGAAAATTAAATTTGGCTTCTGTGTGATGGAGTTAACTAACTCCATGCATATGATATTGTACCAATTTCAGTATTGTAAATTCAATGGTCACTTCTTACTGGTCATTTAATGGCTAGTGATCCTAATCCAGGACACTCACTCAATGATACACACTCCAGTTATTATTTTGTGGTCACTGTTAGTAATTCTTCATGTGTCAATTACTTGCCCATATGCCAAAACATACCAAACTCAGTGTTCACTGTAATTCTTCACTTGCCGATTACTTGACCAAATGCATGGACATAATAAACTCAGTGGTCAGTTCGTGGTCCGTTTTTGTAAGTGACCTTTCACTTTCTTAACATATGCTTGGATGTACTAAACTCAGTGGTCAGTATTTGTAACACACTGGTCACTTACTTGATGATAAGCTTGGACATACTTTACTCAGTAGTCAGTATTTGTAACACATTGGTCACTTACTTGATGATATGCTTGGACGTACTACACTCAGTAGTCAGTATTTGTAACACATTGGTCACTTACTTGACAATATGCTTGGACATAATAAACTCTGGCTTGTGTGTGGTGGGGTTTTTGAAGAGCTGGCTGTTGGTTTGGACAAACACGCTGCGCTTCTCGTGCAGCTTGAAGTGGTACAGGATGCTGGTGTTGCCCCCATTCTTGAGTACTAGAAAAGAAAACAACACTCAAATAATTGCTGAAATTTGAACTATTCTCTGGAATATTTGAGGTCAATAATTAGAAACAAAAATGGCATGGTGTTTCCTCCATTTAATACTAAAAAAGAGAACAATGCAAAATAAAAATTTGAATCCTTTTGGAATATATCGAGATCACTAAGTGGTCTTACAAGAAAACTAATGTCCCAATTCTTGAAAACTCAAAAAGAAGAACACTAGAACATTCAAGTTTGAAAGATTTTTAAGTATTTTAAAATGGAAATTTCTCACTTGGACATGTACGTTGGAGGCAGGTAAGTGACTGCCCATGTAAAATGAAAACACAAGGCAGCAAAGAGTCACCTCAAAACTCACTTAGAGACCATATTAAACCTCTATTTAAAGGTTTATGAAAGTTGTTAATTTACAATTTAACCCTGTTCTGCAGAAAGAGACTCAATGTCTGATCGGTTAGAAGTCTGCCACTCACATCTGTAGTCATGGTTTGAACCTAGCTCCTGTAACTTGCGTGGGATGCACTACTACCCGATAAGACCTTAGCTGTTCATGGGAACATAGAACCATTGACAGGTTGGCTTCCCGAAGGGGATTATTGTAGTTTTGGCTAATAAAGCCTAAAAAAATCCCAGAATAATCTGACCTCTAGGACAAAAGCTTGGAGTTGATTTTCAAGGGGGTGGGTGGGGGGTGGACAGAACCTCAGACATTTTACATTTGCTTTTTACGGAATTTATTCTATTTAAGATAATTAAATCTGTCGGTATTACAAGAATATGCAGTGCTTGTTATAACATCTGTCTTACAGGAAGCCAGGGATAAGTTATCCCAGCAAGAGACAATCTCAAGCTGATGTCACCCTGCAGAAAAAAAACTACAGAATCTATGCCAGGCATTTAATGATGGGTCCAAAACTCTGGGAGACCCCCCTGAAAATCAACTCCAGGTTTTTGTCCCAGTGGCCAGATTTTTTCGGGGTTTTGTCCGCCATTCTGGAAAGGGGTACACAGATGGTACACACAACCCTAGCAACCAGTCGGGGTTTGTTTATTCTTGAATATCTTGCAAAAAAAAAAAAAATCAAAAAAAATCACAGTATCTTTATCCTTGAACAAAAACATCCCTCTTTAAAAGGGAATTTAGAATCTATTTAGAATCTGTCCCTTCCTTTATTTTTCTGTCAACTACTACTTGTGAGCCATCAAATTAATTTTACAAGCCTGTTTATTGATGCTCTTATTAGAGGCAGGAGGCATTTAGATCACACACATAATGACCTTCCATAAACTCCACTAAGAGAAAGTGCTATCCCTGAGAAAAAAATCAATAACTTTATACTTCTTCACAGGTCTGCCACTTCTGTGTCATGTCTTCTCATAAGTCTTGCAAGCTGATGTGATATGTCTCAGATGTTGTAAGTTTTAAAGTCAATTTCAAGTTTCAAAACCATAAGTGGGTCATAACACACATGTGCCTGGTCTGATCTTACTAGTAGGACTAAATACATTTAGTAGTACATTAAAATCCATTATTAAGTGTACAAAATTAGGAAAGTCAGAACTATTTTATGGTTTGAAAATTTTTTACTAACATTCTCGTGAAATAAATAACTGGCTATATAGACTCCCCACATACGGTTTTCCAATACCTCTTAATACATTCTAAAGCAGTAAAAGCAATAACAAAGGAGATATAAGGCAAAAACACAAACTCTGCTATTTTATGACCCTAATTTGACCCATAAGGGGGGTTGGGAGTCAATCTGACCGGCTAAATAGACTCTCCACATATGGCCTCCCAATATCTCGATACATTCTAAAGTTGTAAAAGCAATAACAAAGGAGGTACAAGGCAAAAGGACAAAATCTGCTATTTTATGACCCCAATTTGGAATATAAGGGGAGGTCAGGGGGTAAATCTGATCAGCTGTATAAACTGTGCACATATGGTTTCACGATACCTCTTAATATATTCTAAAGGTGTTAAAGCAATAATAAAGGCGATACAGCAAAAAAAAAAAAATCTGCTATTTTATGACCTCATTTGATACCGTAGCGGGGGGTGGGGCGCTCAGGGAGTAAATACGACTAGCTATCTAGACTCTCCACATATGGTTTCCCAATACCTCTTCATACATTCTAAAGCTATAAAAGGAATAATAAAAAAGACGTAAGGCAAAAACACAGAATCTCCTACTTTATGACCTCAGTTTGACCCACAAGGGGGGGTCAGAAGGCAGGAGGGTTGCAGAAGTCAACTGTCAATAAAAATTCTGCTTTTCAGATTGCTGTGTGCCAAGCTAAGATACCAAGCAGCAAATGACCTAAAATTGTCACAGACATCATAAATTTTAGATGAACGTCACATAATTCGGAAGGTTTAATTCTCAACATTTAATTTTACATTTCCTTACACTTTGAAAACCTGGAATGTAATGCCTAGATTATGCCAATAGTTTTAATTGGGACTTTTTACACACTGAAGTCATCAATTTTGCTGACTGCAAACAACAGGAAAATTTACAACTGTGTGAATAAAAATAGAGAGGGAGAACTGCATTCCTGTAGCTGTGAAAAAGTTAGATAACAACCTTAGTTTGGTATGTTTTTAGTATACACCAAGAGTAAACTATCATAGTACAGAGGCCAATGGCTCCATTGTTTTCTTTTTTCTGCATTTTTTCTCCCTTTTTTTTAGTTTTTGTCAGTGTAAATGTCTGGATCGATATTGTTAGAAGTTATAATGCATCTCAAATCTAATGTCATCTGGCACATGCTCCTCTAAATTGTAAATACCAACATTTGAATCTTTTTGCAATGTGCTAATGATTTTATGAAATATGGACATTAGATTTTCCTGGGTCTTATGACAAGTCATCTTCTTTTACTAAGTATCACATTAATTTTCCCACTTATAAGAGATGTGAAAAGTACTTATGAAATTATTTATACATGTATACATTATCTAACACATTCTAATATACCTTAACAACAAAGTTAAATTTTTTTTTAAATACATTGATGACTTAGTGTGCCACCAACATTGGACTTTTCCTTTCTTTGGTTAAAGTTTTGCTTAACACTTTTTAAGCATATATGATGATCACTTGTAAAGTTCTATAACACACATATCTGCTCACATAAATTTTAAACCAATGATTAAATCTTTTGAATATGCAAACTTTGTGCAATACTGATACTAACGTATCTGTGCTCTAACGTAAGATTGCAGGGCGTTTACTACTGCATGGACGATACGGAGTGCAGCTCCGGTAGATTTTCACAAGATTTTGCATTTTTTTTTTTTCAATTTTTTTTCTGACAGTAAATTCCACAAAATGTTCATTTCAAATAGTATTAAGTTTCCAGTCAATTTCATAGTTCTTACTCTTACCTATTTCTTTGGTATGTTACCATACATCTTCTGGCTTAAAACCAGAATGAAACTGCTGCATTCAGAAATAGTAGCATTCTGCTCTTCAAGTGAAAATTTTACCGTAGTTTACTATCTACCATCTGCAGCTGAAGGCCATGGTTGGGAGATTATAAAACGCCTACATTACATGCCTCCACCCGTTTATCACGTTTTTACATAAACCTTAATATCTCCTTCATTTATAAAGATATTGTCACCAAATTTGCAGGGAAGTTTATGGCTATGAAAACATATCTGTGCAAAATTTTGGCCTCAATTTGAAAAACGAAATGGACGCCATGACCAATTGTTTGAAATTCATTAAGATGCCCTAAAACTTAAAATATTGCAGTTAGCTTCATTAAATTTGCATAAAAGATATATGGCTAGGAAAGCTAGTGTGAAAGTAATTTTGGTCTAGTTTCAAAAAGCAAAATGGCAGCCATATCAAATATTTAATGATAAATGGGGTTATCCTATTAAAAATACCTTTCATATCTCTCTTAAATCATTGCTCCTAGAGGTTCAAAATGTGAAAACAACTCATAGGAAGTCATTTCCTGAGACTCTTCCAAATTTTGACTTTTAACCCCTTCCTCAGTGTCATGTGGGGACATCTTACTACAAAGGCCATACACTTCCCTTAGATCTCAATTATTAGTGATCCTAAGGCAGGAGATAACCACTGCGGCAGTAGTCATGTTATACATGATATTGCCCATTCTATGAAATGACAACTCATTTTTACCAATTAAATCGCCATCTTTCATGTTTTAATGTATGATTTGTGAAAACAAGATTAAGACTTTTTTTTCTCTGTTACTAAATTGTCACAAATCCAGGGAGTCAGATTTTAGGTGTATCCTTGATGGTTCATAAAATTAAAAAAGTAAGTTTGGTATGATAAAGGAACTTGTCATAGTGTGGTAAATATCCAAAAACAGAAAGATATGAACATAGGAAATTCTTTGGATCATATTTTGTCAATTACTCTTTTTTGGATTTAGATTCTGTGTAGGTTTTCAACAGGTATTACATTGCTTATATCTTTTGTCTATTGCACTTCTTCTCATGTCTCCAATGTCCATTTTGTTCAATTATGTAATTACCTTAAGACCGTCGTTTGGTTTCCATGTTAGGTGTCACTTAAAAGGTAATAAATGAGTTTGTTTTGACAGCTCTTTGTACTCTTTATCTGTATAAAAATCAACAAAAAATGTGTGATTTTCTTTTAAAAATTATCAAGAATATAGGAATATTTGTAAAAACTATTAATATCAAATAGATCCTTACTCTTTTGTTAAACAAATACTCAAATGCAAGTAATGGTTACATCTCCAGTAGAGGGGCTGCTAATTGAAGACAGGTGTAAACTTCAAATATGTGGAGAAAATATAGATGAAAATAGCTATCCAGGTACACCAGGGGTTTCTGTGAAGCAGGTGTAAAATTCCACTCGGGTGATGTTTAAGTATTTTACAGTAACAATAACAACAAAGCAAGAGGGAAATGAATCAGTATTCTGCATCTACAAACAGGCTTCTCCTTACACACTGTAAACAGTCAAAATGTTGCACAAGTACAAATTAACCCAAGCTACAGAATAACGCTGAAACAATTGCCACATGCTCGGTATCGCCACAAATTTCATAAAGGCCCCACCACAATCTTATGTTATCACAAATTGCTATTACCGGTACATTGTTTCGAGGTAAACTTTCTCCATTAAAAACCAACAGCAGGTGTATTTTGATTATTTTACATCCATTTTCAAGTTTCAACATAATTTTCCTTATTTTAGCACTTATTTTAATTTTTATTTACACATATTTATTTATTGGTTTACATCAGCACTTTACTTCAAGTTGGTGTATACAAAAATGCGAGTACCTAAATTTGGGTTGCTTTTTTTGTTTTTTTTTTGGTGGATACACAGTGGATACTAGTTTTCATTGTCATAAATGCCTATCCCCAACTTTTGCTAATATTTGGTCACATTGCCCTTGGGCGTTAACAGTAACTGTAGTAACTGCATATTAGTTTTCCCAAGCAAGTGTAAATATTGTTGGACTGTTGATATATTTTCTTACATATATATCACCTCACAAGGATTTCACTGTACAACCTATAATATGTCAATTTGAAGAATTTTATCTGCATATGATATTAAAAAAAATACTAAAATATGATATTCATTTACAATTATTCATTCAAATACGACAATTTTTGTGAATTTTCAACTTTTCTTACACCTTGGTCACACTATTCCATGTATCTGTATATATTTGCTTCCTGCTTGATAACCTTGTCTTTATGGTTTCCAACAGAGACTTCATATATTGGTTGTAGACTATGAAGAACAAACCGGCCAGTATATCGGTAACACATCCCATCAAATCCCGTTTCTTTTTTATTCATTTGGGATGTAACGTCGCTTTCAACAATGTACAGGTCATATCACAGAATGTAGTTTTATGGGCAGAGGAAACCAGTACATACAGTTCATCAAGGTTCTTTCTTGTAAACTGCCGACCAACGGCAAGCAACTACCAGCTTTCCCACTTGAGGTCAGGCTGGGATTCGAACTCTGATCTCAAGAGGTGGGAGGCGAAAGTGTTACTACTCTACCACTGTGGCACAATACACAAAAGATATAAACAATATAACACATGCTGAAAACCTACACAGAATCTAAATGCCAAATATGAGTAATTCATCAAATATGATGCAAAGAATTTCCCACTTGAGGTTGGGCCGGGATTCGAGATCCCCTTTCAATCCTCCAGGGTGTATAAGACATTCTACCAAGACACGTTGTGGACTGTACAACAACAGAGAGCACAAGAGCCCTTCTGTTTGTAGCTCATGACCTGACAGTTGGACAGAGAAGTTACCACGTCAAAGGGCAAAGTTGGGGTTTTATGTCCCGTTCAACAGCCAGGGTGATATTGGAACACGTCCTCAGCATTGTAACTAGGGATGGGTTGGTAGGCCCGGTTTCTCGGCAGAGAGCATTTTACTGAAATACCGTGATGAGATTTTACAACCGCACACCTCGCTTGTGAACATTTATAATGGAAGAAAGAGTAAAATATTGTAAGTATACCCAAAATCTGAAGAAATTATAAGCTTTTATTCTCAATTTCCATGCATTTGCAGACTTTACACAGTAGTAGAATTTATGTTGAGCAGAAATGCCATTTTTTGGTTACGACACTTTATAACATTAATCTCGCTTGTCAACTCATAAAATTGAAGGAAAACTTAAAATATTGGGTAGAAATATTAAGCTTTTACCTTGTATTGTGTGCATTAAGGCACTTTTGTTGCGATATCGCCGAGGAAACGTCCATGTTTGGTTGGGGTGTACTAAAACGCGGAGTCCAAGAATCGGTACGGTTTTGCACTGGCGACCTCCCGATGTACACATTTTTGGTACCGACCCATCCCTAATTGTCACTTCTGGGATTTGAACCACACAGAGGTGACAGCCTGTGTGACACGCAAAACTTGCTAAACACTATTCTACGGAGGACCTTGAGAAGTTATTTGGATTAAAAAAGTCGAAAGTGACATTGTTGTTAACTATGAATTGCTAGTTTGTATATAATTAGGAACAGGGCTGGAAGCTATGTCATATTTTAATTCCATCTTCATTATCGGATCCTATTCCATGTCCTGTGGACCTGCAACTCAAAAATATTACAGGTCTGTTACAAAAGCTGTCAGTTTGTATTTCAATGTTGGATAAATCAATGAGTTTCTGAAATAATCTAAGAGATAACAGAAAAAAAAAAATTTTTTTTAACTTACAGGATATCCAAACCTGTGAAGCAAACATGATGGATGATGTGAAGAAATATTACAAATATAAAATGATATCTGTAAAAATTAGGAAAATTACGCGAGAAGCTAATACCAGGTAGAGAAATCTGACTGAAGACTAAGGTTTATCAAAATAGTTTATGGTTTAAATTACATTTTATAGTTTTTTTCAGTTACCTGCTGCGGCCACTTGCTCAAGAAATTTGGGACAGTTTTCTGGTAACCAGATAACCTATCACAGCTTTAACTGAAATCAATGGCCCAAAATTGTCACCAAATTTAGGTCATTTGACAAGTATATCGATGACTATTGCCTAGTCACTGGGAACCCTATCACTAGGGGTGTGATGGTACCAGATTTTCTAGTTAGGGATTCCACCAATGTAAAACCGTCCTGATTTCGGGATATCGAAAAAGTTTGAGTTTCAGCATTACCCAAGTGAATAGACCTACAAACAGAAAGTGATTTTCCGTAATCTAAAACATGGCAGTTTTTCTCAAAGAAATCACTATAAATGCATTAAAATCTGGGGAAATATGAGGTAATAATTTATAATTTCTTCAGATTCAGGTTTGGCATGTAATATTATAATAATTATATTAACTGACACTCGGGATTCCGGTTGTAACAGTGGTCACTAGTGCTCTCGTGATAACTCGTCAACTCGAGTTTCATATCATTTTTGTTCAACTCGTGAACGTGAGTTTGTCTTATTACAAACTCGAGTTCCTTTAAAATACTGCAAAAGTATATAAATAAACCACTTGCCAGTGTACAAAAATAAAATAAAAGCACAATTTGACTTGTTTACTTAATATTTTCCTTCATATTTATCAATTACGACGTAAAGCCAATGATATCTCTCCATATATCTTACCTGGAAAAACAACCAATCAAAACGTCCGTTTTATTTCTCAACATGGCGAGAATGTTGATCCTTATTTTGCAGATAAAATATGACAAATTTTGTTGGAATATGGTTAAAAATAGATTTTATTATTAAAACAATCGTATTAGTGCACATATATTTAAGGTTTGGGTGTTTTCAAATATTGTTATTGACTCGAGTTCAACTCGAGTTGACTCGTCGGTGATTGATGAAACTCGAGTCGGTACTTTGACAACTCGCGGAAGCACTAGTGGTCACGGTATTTCAGTATAATTGTCTCGATACCAGTATACCGTCACTACCGACTCACCCCTACCTATCACAACCCAAAGTTTAATGTAATTTCCCAGTGCAGCTTTTAAGTGAATTTCATATTTTGAAATCCGATATATTAACAATCTATATAACAGACAAAAAACCTAACATTCACTATCCCTCTGTTTTTTTTTTTTCAATCATTTCTACTATAGTTATTCAAGAACGACAAACATTTTGTGTGGGTCAGTTTAACACCCATATTTGGCTTAATTTTCAAAACATCAACCAGGACAGAAATAACAAACTTAAATCAGATTTCTCACACAGACCTACTTATCTCTGCTACAGCAATATTCAAAACACTTGTGATACTTTAAGTATGTTATCCAACTCAAATTGTTATCCTCTTAAAAAGGACCACTTGATGTACACTTTGATACTCTGGGTACTTTTTGACAGCCATGCAGCTAGATGTGCTTTTAAGGTAGTACAGAAACTTTTGCATACTAAAGTAGATTCTGTACAAGTAACAGCTACAATATCCCCAGGTTCTAGATATAGCTAGGGATGGGTCAGTATGGCCCAGTGTCTTGAAATTAAGAGCATTTTACTGAAACACCATGATGAGATTTTACAACCGCCACTTCACTTGTCAACACATGTAATTGAAGGAAAACTTCAAATAGCATACACAACCCCTGAAGATTTCATAAGCTTTTATCACATATTTTTTTGCAGTTGCCAACTTTTACATTTAGTTATCTATTAGGTGTTTTATCTCGCTTTCAATACTGTTTAGGTCATATTAAGACAGAGAGTTTGGGGGCAAAAGAAACCAGTACATACAGTTGGTCAAGGCTCAGTACTGTAAACTGCCTACCAGCGGTAACCAATAGCCAACTTTCCCACATAAGGTCCGGGGTTTGAACTGCTGATGTTAGAGGTTTGAGGTGAAGGTGTGCAGACTTGTATAATGTAGCGATTTCATTGAACTGAACTGCCATGCTTTTGGTAAAAATGTTAAGAGACTTTATACAACCTCAATCTTGCTTGTCAACACATATAATGGAACGAAAACTTATAATATTAAAAACAAACCACAAATTTTAAGAAGTTGCGCACTTTTATCCCATACTTTTGTGCACGAGTGCTTTTGTGATTTCGTTGACAGGAAAAGTCCATGTTCGATTGGGGTGTACTAAAAGGTGGAGTCCTGGTTCAGAATGCTTTTGCATTGGTAACCTCCTAATCTACACATTTTTTATACCAACCAATCTCTACTAAATTGTTATGACTAGCTTCTAGTAAAATAGATTGAACACAATTAGGGTAGGACAGGTGCTAAAAACAGCCCTGAATACCTGCACTCTAATAACCGACCCAAATTCAAGTAATTGTGAGATTTAGTATCTACCGTTAGAAGTCTTCTGTAAACAAATGGTAACGAAACTTTTGAAGAAAAACCTCTTCGGTTTAACCAGGTTTTATTGAACATAGAGTAAATTATGCGTTTTCAAAGCTAAAATCACAACTTTAATTGATATTATATAAAGAGATATAGCATATTTTACACAAACGTTTCACTTCGCGGGCGATAATACAATAGACTATGAGTAATCAAGTAGTTAAAATGGACTCGAGTCCAAGCAAAGACCGAGTCATCTATCGAGGCTCGAGTGACCGTTCGCAGCCTTAAACACAATACTACATTTTCTATTGCTGGTACCTGAAAAACATTCTCTCTGACATCTATAGTCCACTTACACTAGTTCTCCTCCGTTTACTGTGTGGTGTATATCTTACAAGGGAAAACACACATCACTGGCTTGCTGTCTTTTTTTTTTTTTATTTATTTATTCCTTTTTACTCTGGGCACAGAATGTTCCACGAGCAAGGCAGCGTATACAACACTAACTATATGTTTCTGTCAAATAGTACTATCCATGCTACGAAGCACACTGAACACTCCCACACTATATGTCACTATATGACAAGTTCTCCTTCACTGGAAACACAGATACTCCATTTTTAAAAAGGGCCCCTGAGATAATAATATTACAATATGTAACGGGGATTATACAATACACATTACATGTTGTACGATCCATACACATAATACAGAGCTACACATACACACATATGTATTCCATCAACGGCCAACAGCAAATAGAGTGTTGATTTTTATTGTTGTTATTTTCCCTGGCTATTTTTTTTTCTCTCTGCTGTTTCCATACAAGGAAGGCAGCCACAAACACAGTACTTTTACAACAATATACAAACACACAGCTGATTAGAATTACGCTATTTACTGCACTGTATGTAGTAGCTTACAACATATCTCTGTGTGTATAATACAGGGTATATATATATATATACATACATGGTGTATATATATATATATATCCTATGCTCCAATTTGTACTAAGATGTTTTCCTTCAAAACTTGGTTAATTTTCTTGTTTGTATGTTTTTTCCCACCTATATATTTTGGCTCCTTATATTATTGTTCTTTTATTGTTAGGAAAAAAGTCTTCAGTTTTGTTCTGGCCCTATCCCTCTTTACTGTTCACTTTCCATTAAATATAAAGTCTCTCGTCTTTTTTATATATTGGTTTGTCTTTTTTATATATTGGTTTGTTCGCTGCCTGTACTAAAACAAGATATCCCTTGCATTATGTACACAAGTACATAAACTGTTGACATACATACATGTAAATATGAAAATATTACTGGTATGTATCTATATATTATTTGTATACATATATCACTTGCCACTGGTTTTTTTTTCTTTACTGTACACATATAAACATTAGACGACCATAACAATATCTGCCGAGGATTCCTTCCTCACTTTTCAACCAGCTGATTCCAGCAGTCAATAGAATTATTTTTTATTTATTTTTTCCTTCACTTTCCTACTTTATTCCTGTCTTTATTATTGACGACTTCAAACTCCCCGTCTCTTTTTTAAAAAAAAATACACAACTGTACTTTTGATATGTGCCACAATCAGCAGAGTAAAAAAAAAAAGCCACCCATATACAAGGGTAAAAACAAGCACATTTATATCTGAATGTACATAAAAATTTAATCCAATTATAAAGCATCAATTACAAAGCCATTGCCCTCATTATTGTTTTTTTTTTTTTATTTATTGTCACAAGGGAAAAAGTGCTGGTACATACACGCAAAAAAAGACAACTCCACAACACATTGAATAGAGAAATGACGATTAATACTGCCTCTGACATATATATTTATATGTATAAAAACACACAGTCAACTAGATCAATGATCAAGAAAGCTTGAAAAAAAACGTAGAAAGAAAGCAAAGTCCTTATGTTCAATGTGTGTGTTGTGTGCTTGTTGTTTTAATACAAAATGGTATATTTCTACGAGAGAGGAGTAGAGCCCAAGAGAGTGTGTGTGTGTATGTGTTAAAATCCTATTATGGCACTGGATTGAAACCGCTTGCAGTAGGGGAGGAAAAAGGGAGGATCAATACTATAACACAAGTGGTTGTAAAACGGCAAAAATAAGCCCACCGACAAAATACTGTACAAAATATATACAGTTGTGCAGAGAGAATTGATTCATCATCTTGTAATTTTTTAAATGTCCTTTTACTACAGGTATTGATTTGAACTGTTGGTATTTATACTCACTGCAATATAAGCTTTACTCCTGATTCAACACATTAATTAACCTGACTGGTTAAGTACAATCCAAGCTCTCCAGTGATTGACATTTCTCCAACTGAAACAGAGGCTCAGGGATGACACTGATAAACCTGAGCCTGAGGTTCTTTGGGTTGCCACTGGAGATAAGACCAAATGTCAGAGGACCACAATTTTGAGTGGTTATCCGAGCCACCATGTAGCTGGGATTGAATCTAGGTTCTCGGTGTTCCGAGACAAGTGTTACCCACAATGCACCAGTGGCAGACAAAGGTCAGGCCGTCAATTCATGTCACATGATGTATGAGCTGCGTTCAAACCCAAACCCACTTTGTCGATATGACTAGTGGTGGGCTATTTTGTCAGAAGAAAATCAACCATTAGTTAAAAATCAGCTCTTAAGAGGTGGTCACTATATATATCTGGGATTGACTGTACCCACAATGCACCACTGGCAGACAAAGGTTGGGCGATCAATTCATCCCACATGTTGTATGAGCTAAGCTCAACAATCATTAGGTCGGTTGAAAACCAGCTCTGAAGTGGTGGTTCCATATTCAGGGAGTGTTGGGACAGAGGTCCCTATTTTAAGGTTGGGCAGGGTGAGGGTTGTCCCAACACAGCAACAGCAGTGGCCGTAACAGCAAATATTGGCAATAGGATCAATCTGGAGTATCTCCGGACTTCAAAATCAGCAAGAGTTGAGACCAAATTCAGAAATATGGAGTCATCACTTTACTTTCTCTTGTGAAAACTCTCCTAGATTTCAAATTTAAATAACAATGGACATTATAAAAGGGTTATGTATGTGATAAAATACAACATTACAACGTTTATTATCCACCTCTGTTGGACTATTTTTATCTGGAGAGATAACAGAAGAGTCATTCCTCCAGCACAGCAGGATAACAGAAGACTACTATCTGGCTGATGCCAATTAGATTATAATTCTGCATAAAGTCAACCCAGTGATGGATTTAGATTTATTTGTGGTTTTACGTCGCGTTAAACAGCCAGGGTCATATTGCGACGGGTAGTTTATGGGTGGAGGAACCAGTGCATACTAGTTGGTCAAGATTCTGCACTGTAAACCACCGGGCATCGGCAAGTAACTACCAACTTTCCAACATGAAGCGCCCGGCCCGAGATTCGAACCGGCAGCCTCAGACGTTGGAGGCAAGCACTCTAACCGCTACACCACCGAGCCCCCACCCAGTGATGGAATATCACCTCCATCAAGGAGGTTATGTAAACATTAGATTCTGCCTGTTTGTTTGTTAGCAAGATTACAAAAATAACACAACTACACAGGTTTTGAGGTTTACATCAAATATTTTACAGTAGGTGGGTCTCAGTCTAACACAGGACTGATTTCATTTTGGGAAGGACTCTAGATCCAGGATACGTTTATCATGTCACTCATACAAATATGCAGGGTTGTCACCCGTTCCTCAAAATTTTCTCACATCACCCCTCAACTGAAAAAACTCCATTGGCTTCCAGTTTGGTATAGGGTACAATTCAAAATAGGCCTCATTACATATAAAATCCTCAACCAAGGTCAGCCATTTTACCTAAGAGAACTAATCCACCCCTACACTTCCTTTAGAAATACTAGACGAAGTACCCCTAAACTCAAGTTCCTTCATACCCCCACTTTTGACCGTAGAGTTCATAAATAAATTAAACACTTCTCAAATTCTTTTAGTCACTATGACCCAGTTTTTTTTAACTCTCTCCCCTTCCAAATAAGAAACAGTCCCTCTGTCGCATCTTTCAGGAAACACCTCAAAACGCACCTTTTCAACTCTAGCTTCACAACTTAGTCTCCTTCCCTCTCGGTCCCACCCACAAACCTGGTACACTGACCTTGAACGCCCCTTGACTCTCCTTATAAGAAATGATTTTTGTTACTAGCGCACTGAGTTCCCCTTAGTGGAAAGCAGTAGATTAGATTAGATCATACACAATAGTTGGTGTGATTGACCTTAGCACAGGTTTGCGTTCCGTAAGTGCTCTTGATACTTTAGAAAAATGTTTAATATTTGTGACTATTTTAAGCCTTTCATTTGGTGCAGATTTTCAATTAATTTTAAAGCGTTTGTCATGATAAATATTAATGGGTCGAGCCCGGGTTGGTAAATGTTCACATTTCTCATTTCAAATAGCTCACTATTTACAAACGCAGTCAGTTTATCAGGTTGTACAGATATTATTGAACTAAATGTGCTGTGAAATCTAATCTGCTGCACATTTTCTTTATAAATATATTGATAAGTGATTTTTTTTTTCCTAAGCCAAAAACGAGTTCCTATAGTTTTTTTTCAAATTATTACTGATATGCTGAAAACTTTAAATGTAACTAGACCAAGGACACATCTGTGGCCAGATGCAAGATGTATCCACCAGAAAAGGATAAACAGCATTTTTCAATAATAAACAAGTTGAAAACACTTTTAAGTTTGGCTACCCTCATTTGACCCTGCTGCAGGGCACACTGCAAACCTCTAGGACCAATATTAAGCAAGTTATAAGCACTTTTAAGTTTGACTATCCTCGTTTGACCTTGAAGGAGGGGCCCAAGATCAAATCTGACCACATCAAAAGATTTGCAGCCCATAATTTCCTATAAGATGTTTTTATATTGCAATAATAAGCAAGTTATAAGCACTTTTAAGTCTGGCTATCCTCGTTTGATCTTAAAGGAGAGCACTTTTAAGTTTGGCTATCCTCGTTTGACCTTGAAGGAGGGCCCAAAGTCAAATCCGACCACACCACGAGATTCCCACCCCATGATTTCCTATAGGTTGGTTTACTATCCCAAATCTCTAGGACTAATAATAAGCGAGTTATAAGCACTTTTAAGTTTGGCTATCCTCGTTTAACCTTGAAGGAGGGATCCAAGGTCAAATCTGACCACATCAGAAGACTCACAGCCCATGATTTCCTATAAGTTGGTTTACCATCCCAAACATCTAGGACCAACTAGAGGATCGCTCGCAAAAAAAAAAGATAATGTTTTTGCATAGCAAAAACAAAGCGTCCCGAAAAGGATATAAAGGTGAGTGCTAAAGTATTAAGAAAATGCTTCGTTTCTAGCCTTATACTGTTGTGGCAACCAAAGTCAGCGCAGTCTGCTCTATCTAGCACGGTTTTCAAGATATAAGCATTTTTGTGTTTTGCAAAAAATAAAAAAATTTAAAATGTCTGCTATATTTGGCGAGACAAAAATATTTTGAAAATTGGAGATACCCAGCAGGTCCAAATTTTTGTTGAGTTCGCTCCATATAGCACGGTTTTCGAGATATAAGCATTTTTGTGTTTTGCAAAAACTTTGAAAATTCAAAATGGCCACCATTTTTGGGGAGACAAAAATTTTTGTCAAGACCACTGCCGCGGTGTGTATCTCCCGCCGAGCATTAAAGCAGAAGAAATAGCTTTTCCGAGATATTCACAATTTTTCATTTTCGTGTGTGAAAGCTCTTCCAAAAGTAGGTGAATGAGTTATTTGAGAAAAATTGGCTATCTGCAATACTATTAAGAGATAATTCACATTTACTCATTTTGAGTAGGTGAATAATTATCTATGGGTCTGAAACTTCACCAAGTGAAAGCTCTGCCAAAAGTAGGTGAATGAGTTATTTGAGAAAAATTGGCTATCTGCAATACTTTTAGAGATAATTCGCATTTACTCATTTTGAGTAGGTGAGTAATTAGCTATGGGTCTGAAACTTCACCATGTGAAAGCTCTCCCACAAGTAGATGAATGAGTATTTGATAAAAATTGGGTATCCGCAATACTTTTACAGATAATTAGCATTTACTCATTTTGAGTAGGTGAATAAATAGCTATGGGTCTGAAACTTCACATAGTGAAAGCTCTCCCAAAAGTAGGTGAATGAGTTATTTGAGAAAAATTGGCTATCTGCAATACTTTTAGAGATAATTCGCATTTACTCATTTTGAGTAGGTGAATAATTAGCTATGGGTCTGAAACTTCACCAAGTGAAAGCTCTGCCAAAAGTAGGTGAATGAGTTATTTGAGAAAAATTGGCTATCTGCAATACTTTTAGAGATAATTCGCATTTACTCATTTTGAGTAGGTGAGTAATTAGCTATGGGTCTGAAACTTCACCAAGTGAAAGCTCTCCCAAAAGTAGGTGAATGAGTTATTTGAGAAAAATTGGCTATCTGCAATACTTTTAGAGATAATTCGCATTTACTCATTTTGAGTAGGTGAGTAATTAGCTATGGGTCTGAAACTTCACCAAGTGAAAGCTCTCCCAAAAGTAGGTGAATGATTAATTTGAGAAAAATTGGCTATCTGCAATACTTTTAGAGATAATTCGCATTTACTCATTTTGAGTAGGTGAGTAATTAGCTATGGGTCTGAAACTTCACAGAGTGAAAGCTCTCCCAAAAGTAGGTGAATGAGTTATTTGAGAAAAATTGGCTATCTGCAATACTTTTAGAGATAATTCGCATTTACTCATTTTGAGTAGGTGAGTAATTAGCTATGGGTCTGAAACTTCACCAAGTGAAAGCTCTCCCAAAAGTAGGTGAATGATTAATTTGACAAAAATTGGCTATCTGCAATACTTTTAGAGATAATTCGCATTTACTCATTTTGAGTAGGTGAGTAATTAGCTATGGGTCTGAAACTTCACCAAGTGAAAGCTCTCCCAAAAGTAGGTGAATGAGTTATTTGAGAAAAATTGGCTATCTGCAATACTTTTAGAGATATTTGGCATTTACTCATTTTGAGTAGGTGAGTAATTAGCTATGGGTCTGAAACTTCACCAAGTGAAAGCTCTGCCAAAAGTAGGTGAATGAGTTATTTGAGAAAAATTGGCTATCTGCAATACTTTTAGAGATAATTCGCATTTACTCATTTTGAGTAGGTGAGTAATTAGCTATGGGTCTGAAACTTCACCAAGTGAAAGCTCTCCCAAAAGTAGGTGAATGAGTTATTTGAGAAAAATTGGCTATCTGCAATACTTTTAGAGATAATTCGCATTTACTCATTTTCAGTAGGTGAGTAATTAGCTATGGGTCTGAAACTTCACCAAGTGAAAGCTCTGCCAAAAGTAGGTGAATGAGTTATTTGAGAAAAATTGGCTATCTGCAATACTTTTAGAGATAATTCGCATTTACTCATTTTGAGTAGGTGAGTAATTAGCTATGGGTCTGAAACTTCACCGAGTGAAAGCTCTCCCAAAAGTAGGTGAATGATTAATTTGACAAAAATTGGCTATCTGCAATACTTTTAGAGATAATTCGCATTTACTCATTTTGAGTAGGTGAGTAATTAGCTATGGGTCTGAAACTTCACCAAGTGAAAGCTCTCCCAAAAGTAGGTGAATGAGTTATTTGAGAAAAATTGGCTATCTGCAATACTTTTAGAGATAATTCGCATTTACTCATTTTGAGTAGGTGAGTAATTAGCTATGGGTCTGAAACTTCACCAAGTGAAAGCTCTCCCAAAAGTAGGTGAATGATTTATTTGAGAAAAATTGGCTATCTGCAATACTTTTAGAGATAATTCGCATTTACTCATTTTGAGTAGGTGAGTAATTAGCTATGGGTCTGAAAATTCGAAAATTCAAAATGGCCGCCATTTTTTGCGAGAAATTTTTTGTTTGAAAATTGGCATGGCTACTCTGCAGAGATACCCTGCAGGTCAAAAATTTCGTCGAAATCGCTCTATCTAGCAGGGTTTTCGAGATATAAACATTTTTATGTTTTGCAATTTTTGCGAAAAATTCGAAAATTCAAAATGGCCGCCATTTTTGGCGAGACAAATTTTTTTTTGAAAATTGGCATGGCTACTCTGCAGATATACCCTGTGGGTCAAAAATTTCGTCGAAATCGCTCTATCTAGCAGGGTTTTCGAGATATAAGCATTTTTATGTTTTGCAATTTTTGCGAAAAATTCGAAAATTCAAAATGGCCGCCATTTTTGGCGAGACAAATTTTTTTTTCAAAATTGGGATAACTACTCTGCAGAGATACCCTGTGGGTCAAAAATTTCGTCGAAATCGCTCTATCTAGCACGGTTTTCGAGATACAAGCATTTTTGTGTTTTGCAATTTTTGCAAAAATTTCGAAAATTCAAAATGGCCGCCATTTTTGGCGAGACAAAAATTTTTTCAAAATTGGGATAACTACTCTGCAGAGATACCCTGCGGGTCAAAAATTTCGTCGAAATCGCTCTATCTAGCACGGTTTTCGAGATATAAGCATTTTTGTGTTTTGCAATTTTTGCGAAAAATTCGAAAATTCAAAATGGCCGCCATTTTTGGCGAGACAAAAATTTTTTCAAAATTGGGATAACTACTCTGCAGAGATACCCTGAGGGTCAAAAATTTCGTCGAAATCGCTCTATCTAGCACGGTTTTCGAGATATAACCATTTTTATGTTTTGCAATTTTTGCGAAAAATTCGAAAATTCAAAATGGCCGCCATTTTTGGCGAGACAAAAATTTTTTCAAAATTGGGATAACTACTCTGCAGAGATACCCTGAGGGTCAAAAATTTCGTCGAAATCGCTCTATCTAGCACGGTTTTCGAGATATAAGCATTTTTGTGTTTTGCAATTTTTGCGAAAATTTCGAAAATTCAAAATGGCCGCCATTTTTGGCGAGACAAAAATTTTTTGAAAATTGGGAAAAGTACTCCGCAGAGATATCCTGCGCGTCAAAAATTTTGTCGAAATTGCTCTATCTAGCACGGTTTTTGAGATATAAGCATTTTTGTGTTTTGCCATTTTTTTCGAAAATTTCGAAAATTCAAAATGGCCGCCATTTTGGGCGAGACAAAAATTTTTTGAAAATTGGGAAAACTACTCCGCAGAGATACCCTGCGGGTCAAAAATTTCGTCGAAATCGCTCTATCTAGCACGGTTTTCGAGATATAAGCATTTTTGTGTTTTCCTTATTTGGAAAATTCGTAATGATTAATTAATCATTAATTACTCGGCCATTTCTTGACCAATCAATGCCAAAATCTAATGATTTCCAGATTTTAATAGAATGAATGTATTTGCCAAGTTTCAGGTGAATTGATAAAATTCCTTTCAAGTTATCATCCGGACAAGCTTCCCCATCGAAAAAAGACATTTTTGGTCATGTGACCTCTCTGATTGGTTGAAATGTCACTGCAGTATATTCAAAAAAATTCCCCAAGGCTACTGCCTAAACCTGCCAAATTTGAAAAGAATCCGCCTAACGGTTACAGAGTTATAAGGAAAACAAAATGCGGAGCCGGCGGAGCCGGCGGAGCCGGCGGAGCCGCCGGAGCCGGCGGAGCCGGCGGAGCCTGAAGCTCTCCCATACACAAACAAGCGTCCCTTGCGGGACGCTTAATAATAAGCAAGTTATAAGCACTTTTAAGTAGGGCTGCAAGCGAGCCCGAAAATGCGCCTCGATTCCTCATTTTAGAAGAATCGACTCGGACTTGGTTAATCCCTTGATTATCGCCCACGAAATAAACTTCTTCATATTTTGACATATCACGCCTTATAAAATGGTTACAAACCACACAACAGGAAAGAATTTTGATAATTTATTGAATTTTGGGAAAAAGACGCATATATAATGCAAAATATAAGAAATTTTAACCATCTTTATATTGCGAGATTTGAGGCATCTTCGAAATACGTTATAATAAAATGCCGTCTTATAAAACATTGTTACACAAAGAATTAGTAAAATATACAAATATATTAATATATTTAAAGAAAAAATAGAATTTTGTAGTAGATTTTACGTCTATGTTCAGTTGTTTTCGAAGATAGTTTGCCTATACTCGTTTGACCTTGAAGGGGAGGCCCAAGGTCAAATATGACCACACCAGAAGATTCGCAGCCCATGATTTCCTATAGGTTGGTTTGACATTCCAAACCTCTAGGACCAGTAATAAGGGAGATATAAGCACTTTTAATGACTGAAAAGAAAGGCCCGTGGCGGCCATCTTGTTTTTCAAAATGAGGCCAATAATATTTTCAGTCAAGATTTTGTAATGATGAATATATCCTGCGAATCTGAGATCTCTACCTATAATTCCCCTTGTTCTAGCGGGCCAACAAAACTCCTTGCTGAAAGTCGAAAAACGCCCGTGGCGGCCATCTTGTTTTTCAAAATGAGGCCAAAAATATTCCCAGGCAAGATTTTATGGTTATGAATATAATCTGAAAATTTGAGAAGTCTACCTATAATACCCTGGCCTCTAGAGGGGTAATGAGAAAATCTCTACACACTGAAGCAGCGGCGGCGGTGGAAGCGGCGTACTTATGCGTAATCCATAGTATCCGGTAGATACAAAAAGGCACATACTTGACTTATGATTAAATATATGATATAATACAAGTGGCAATAATCAGATGGGGTACTGTAATACAGAAAGGAGAGACAATAAATGAAGGAGATACAATCAGTAAGCATAGCCTTGCTTACAGCTTGCCTTTCTCACAGTGTAACTGACAAAAACTTTTATCATTGTACATAATGTACTAAATGCAATATTTGTGAGAAACTCCCATAAATATCAAGTTGTCCTGGGTAATGCAGAACAAATACAAGTGATTTCTAAATAATTCCAAACCTTTGTGTGCACAAGATTTATTGTATCAAACTGAGCCTTAAGCATGACCAATGGTAGTGTAGTGTAGCATACAAAAGGTGTTAGACTAGAATACAGTACAAAAATAAAACTAAGAAACCAGACCTTTTAATTACTACTACTGTAAAAATAACTCAATTAGTATAATTACAATTCATTAATATCTACAGTTACAGGTTATTTCTTTTTCAAGTTTGTTTTTGTATACATCGATTCTGCCAGAGATCTTTAAAAGCAGAATGAGAAAGAACACATTATCTTTAATATCTTGTTGAATAAACAAATATACCCTGTTAATAATGCTGTCAATATCTGTGTATATGCACTGGTGGAGATCATTGACACAATGTACATATTCAGTTAAGTAGTTATAGTGGCCATATTACTGACACTAATAATAAAATCATTATCATAGGTACATAAGTACATTAAGTTTGCTCTTTTGTGACTGATATATAGTAACTTTTAATTTAACAGAAAAAATGTCCTTGCTCTAACTTAATTTGGGAGAATGAGAAAATAAAAAAAAATTTGTCGCAATTCTGCATCTTGGGAGATCAGAGGCTTAATTGTAGCCACAGTAATCACAAAGTAAGAATTTCCCATAAGATAATGAAAACAAAACAGGGTTTTCCTAACACAGCCATTTCACAGTCATGATACTCCGGGAGCATCTAAATTTCCGCCCGAATCTGTAAAATGCCAACTGCTGCACCTGACAATCACAGGTGATCTTTGATATTGTTCAGGAATATCTTTTAAAATATATTTCAAAATCTTAGAAATTGCCACCAAAGGTATCTGTGAGGGCAAGAGGTTGGCCATGAAAGTTATCTATATATTTGCAGCAACCAAAAATCTATAAAAAAAAATCTCAGCTGTCTATATTCATCCTAAAAGCTGCCCCTTCAAACTGTCAACAGGCATCAGCCCGGGTTGTTAGTGTTTCATCTTGAGTAATATTCAGATTGATATTAGTGACCTCTGACCATGGGTAGCAGCCTGGGAAGATCCAGGGTACCTGGGAGGGAAATCAGGATTATAATCACAGGTACCTGGCATAAGTGCTGTGAAATCGCTTCGAATATTGGGTTTGATGTTTGGTATCTGTACAAGCTAGCGAACTTCGGTCTAGTTCGATCTTCGAAACCACGTTTTCAAAACCAGTTAAAATGCAGAAATCTCACATAAAATCTTGTCACTTTATTGAAAATATAGCAAAAATATAAAATCCATACATTTTTTAAATAAATTCCGCCATATTTTCAACAAAAGAAACAAGTTTTATAGATGGGCGAAAATAGGATCTGTTGGGATGTGGTATGAAGTTGGGGATTTCTAAACGTTTTGCAAAGTCCGACTTTCAGCCATTTGAACGAGCAAACTATCGAACTTCTTCAAACATCGTCGCAGCACTACCTGGCATAAGTGTGGAATGCGCCCATGACCAACGAGGACATTTTGTCAAATATTATGTGCATTTCCTCATTTCTGCAGATTATAGCAAGTGCTCATCCAAACATAATGACAGGTTTCCATGGATACCATATCTGGGGCCACTCCCGGACAATCTTTGTTAGTGGGACAACCACCCCCTTGGCAACAGTTCACACATTGTGGCAAATATCCTACTCTAAAAATATATCTACTCTGTTGTGGAAGTTTTATGACTACACATGTGTTTACATAATGTTGATACAATACACAAAACAGCATCATAAACAGCTGTAAACACGAGATCTCTCTGCCAGATATAGACTATTCATGAGGTTTGTTTCTATACAAACAAAAAGTTGGCACATGACTTGTGGGGATTCAATTTTGCTATTATATGCTGTTAAATTTGGTTGGGTTGGTTTTGATCATCATTGTCCGTTTATGTTGTCATATCGAAAACCCGTCTATCGTGGATACACAGGGATATGACCACAGAGAGAGTTGCTACCTAGGCAATGAATGGATCAAATTCCGGTAATTTTCTGATGGCATAATTTGCTTCTTTTATTCCTAAAAAAATGATAACGCCTCCATAAATTTCTACAAACTTGTACAAGAGCATTATTATATGGCCGTCGAAACTTTTCAACATGCAGTTCAAGGCCACCAAGAACCTGATAATTGGTTTTCGTTCAAATAATGCAATTGTACACAAAATCCAGTGAAAAACACAAAGTTTAAAATATTACACAGAAATGTTAGGTAAAGTATAATTGTATTGTAATGTTAATATTAAGTGAATTAATATCTAAAACTTTAAATTTTAGTATAAGATAAACCACATTTTAGTTTTGGTTATAATTTGCACACGGAAATCATCGAAGATATTTAAATTATTTCTGTTGTCACTTCTACTTCCTTCTTTTTATGCGGAAATGCACGAGTGTGGGAGATAATAAGAACAAACATCATGAAAAAGTTTATCTTCCATTTTGTGCCAAGATAAGGTTTGTGCCATGACATAGCACCAAGCAGTTTACTTAAAACTACACTTGAGAGTAGGGGGCCAAAGTGGCAGAGTGGTATCACAGGTCTCGCCTCCCACCTCTTAGATCTGAGTACAAATCCCAGTCTGACCTTTTTTGGGGTAGTTGCTTGCTGTTGGTCTGCAGTTTACAGTGCAGAACCTTCCACCCAACTGTATGTACTGGTTTTTTTTTTCTTTGCCCTTCCAAATACCTACAGGAGGAACAATCGTGAATTCTTGATATGTCCCCTGATACTGAAACTGTGAATCGAACCTTCAGTTTATAAGAAGGCTGTTTTTGGCTGTGCAATTAACCAAAAACAGTTCCCCAAGAAACCCAGGAGAAAGTACCAAAGTCTTAAGATGTTAAATTATCACGCAAAGGGTTTCCCTGTAGGTGAATTTCAAAAACAGTGGCAAATTTCACATATTCTAGTGAATTTCACATAATGTGATGAATCCGACATACTATAGTAAAGTTCAGATATTTTATACTACAACCAACACATATTGTGGTTTGGATCACAAGAGCATGAAGAATGTGTTCAAAGGTCAATAGAAATAAATGATCCTATTCCTTTTATTACCCAGTACTGTCAAAAGACTCCCCGAGACACTCCAATAACCCTGAAAACTTGTGTCAACAATTTAATACACCAGTCCTGTACAAGTAAATAAAATTATAACACGCTGACATGTACAAGTCAATGTAAAGGCAATTTATTATTGACACAAAGTTTTACTTACACTCATTTATCTCTCACTTTTTTGGCCAAAGCTGTATACTTTGTGAAGGAGACAACACATGACATAAGGGAGATAATACCTCAACATTTCTGAGATACAAGGTACAAATTTTGATCAAACTGGGAAACAGTTTCTCTTGGAATTGTCTTGCTCTCAAAATTTGAGCCAAAAATAAAATATATTTATACTTCTGTGTATTATATATTATAAGTTTCATTTTATGTTGTGAATAGCAAATTTAAAGACTCATGATTTTTACTTTGTATACAGTTTTTGGGTCGATTGTTGTCTCAGGGAAATGTTATTTCTAATAATGATGTGTTATGTCTCACAAGTGAACTGAAAGTTTAATCCACCATTTCAATATCAGGAGCCATTTTAAAATAGTTTCTCCCATTACAGCACACTTGTACTAAACTATTTACTACATGAACCACCCCAGAAAATTTAGTAATGAGACATCCCGTGAAAATCTATATATTGAGGGACAGCCATTAAACTTTCCCAGTATTTTGGCAACAAGCTCGACTCCGACCTCTGTAATCCTGGGTTTAACTCCACTTCATAAAAATTAGTACTGTGAAATCTTAGCAATTTTGGGTTTGATATTTGGTATATCTATGAGGGGTGCAACTTTATTAGATTTTCTTGTTCTGGATTCGGCCAATGAAAAACCGTCCCGATTTTGGGATACCAAAAAAGCTTGAGTTTCAGCATTTCCCCAATCGAATAGACCTACAAACAGGAAGTGATTTTCCATAATCCAAAACATGGCAGTTTTTCTCAAAAAGAAATCGCTATAAACACAATAAAATCTAGTGAAATATAAGGTAATAGTTTCTAATTTCTTCAGATTCAGGTTTCACATTTAATATTTCACATTTCAATAATTATATAAGCTTTAATTTCAAGATTCTTGTTGTTAAACTGGCCACGGTATTTCATTAAAATTGTCGATACCGTTTATTTTAATTTCTAGCATAGAATTGCGATTACATGCTATAAGTGAATACACTTTCATGTTTTAAGTCAAAATATTGACAATTCTTATATATTTACATAAAGTACACTGAAACAGGGACACAGTTAACCAGTCCACATTATTGGCATCGGCTACTGTTTCAATAATCTTATATCTGATTACTATAGTTAATTGTTTCAGGCTTTTACTGTTTTGTATTTTGTTTAATAGTGATAGTCAATTGGGTTTTCTGTTAACCACTGCAGTCAAACTATGATATAAAGGCAGCAACTATTATTGACAGTACATAAGGAATATTGAAATGACCTTGTGCTGTTTTAAAATAAATCATATACCGAAATGGCCCATTCTGAATGTTTGTTCAATAAGGGAGGACTGATAATTCATTCAGTATATCAACACAGTTGTCTTCTGTCAACACAGGAAATGTGGCCACAAACTAGTTGAAATCACTTGTAAAATGAAAGGACTGAAAAAAAATATCCATTAAAACCTGACTTTTGACTGGGTTGGGTGTAACTCTTACTGGACGCAAAAAAACTGTTAGTAGTCAATACAAATGAAGCATAAATCTCCCTTAATCTGACACTGATGAAAACCAACAGCAAAACTTAATTTTAGAATATTGTCTTACTCTCAAAATTATCACCCAAAAGGTAAAAGACATTGTGTATTGTGTGTAAATATATTTGTCTCATGTTATGAGTGGTGGATTTCACAACTCTGACAAAGTTTATGATTTTACTGTGTATACTTTACTTTGGGTTGATTGTTATCTCACATACATGGTACTTTTTATAATGATATTGTTACATCTAACAAGTGAACTGAAAGTTTAATCCACCATTTCAACATCACGATTCAGTTTCTTAAAGAATACTCAAGTGGAAAATCTCACAATTTGTTTCTGCCTTAGTGATTGTTGTGAGCAAATTTAGCAAAAGAGGCAATATTTAAAGATATTTCTGTTACACAGCTTTTTAATTAAGATTTTATCAGATAACAATTTACTGCAAAATTTACTGTCAAATAATCAGTACAATAGCACGCTAAACAACAAACTACAGTTGTTGTGAACAAGTCTTTCATACATTATACACAATGAAATTTTGTTTGTGAAATAACAAAAAAAAAAATGTATTGTTAAAACACAAAATTTACTTTTTTATCAAAAGACAAAATTCTCTGTTCACTGGAAGACTAACATTTTTCAACAGGTTATCCTTTCACAAATACATGGCAGCATTTAGTATTAAAAGAGGGTTGTTCTGTTTGTTTTTAACATTCTAAGGCAAACAATAACCTTGAGCAGACCCACTGGTCCATTCTTTACACCCTTGCTCAGTTTCTTAAAATAATCTAGCCAAAGTAACGACTCTAAGAAACTTTAGTTATTTTAACAAATACACAGGGCTTTTGTTACAAAGTACGGGTTTACATCTCATTCAACAACCATGGTCATATTGGGAAAGCCCCACATCATTTGTTATTTGTCAGAGTTGAACCCACACAGAGTTGACAGAAGTGGTGTGAACGATAAACCAGTAAGCGGTTTTTCAGTTGTTTTTGGGATAAATAACAAAATTCGCAAAGAATATTTGGGAACTGGTCATTGAAAACGTTTGTCATTTTAGGCTTTCTAAATACTTCATCAAAACATCTTAAATATATATATATTGTGAAATATGCAAGATTTTGACTTTATATTGAGCAAAAGTCATGTTTACACACTTAATAATATCTCACGAAAGCCATTTCCAGTTGCAAGCTCTGGCTCATGTATGCTGTGCGAATAATTTTTACTGCACACTAACAAGCATACAAAATACTGGATTTTGTTTGTTTCAAAGCCCCGGTAACCGGTTTTTATTTCAGTAAACGGTCCCACCAGTAAGTGACAGCCTGCAATTAGATGCCAAACTTGTTAATCACTGCGTCACAGAGGACCTCAGCTTTAGTTATGGGACCAAACGCTCTTAAATTTCAATTTGAGTTTTATCAGAAACTGAAACTGTCTTTTGAGGTATTGCACATCATCTGTGTTGAGTGAAAAGTATTTATTTACCAGCACTTAAAATATGGCTGCACAGAGGGTTCACTCATTCATAATCTTAGAACTTAAAATAGTGCAGCACTTGGTGGAGTTGGACTGTACTACCAACCAATAATGCACAAGGCTAGAACAATTGTTTTATCACCAGTGAAATCATTTAGAATTCTGGGTTCGATGTTTGGTATCTGTACAAGCCAGTGAATTTTAATATAGTTCAATTGTCAAAACATTTTCAAAACCCGTAAAAATGAAGAAATCTAACCAAATATCTTGTCACTTTGTTAAAAATATGGTAAAAATATAAAATCCATAGTTTTTTTTAATAAATTATGCCATATTTTCAATAAAATGGAGGTTTTATAGATGGGCGAAAATAGAATCCTTTGAGATATGGTGTGATGTTGGTGATTACCAAATGTTTGCAAAGTATGAATTACCCACACTTGAACCAAACTTCGATTTTGGGGCAGTAAACGAAAGAATGGTCGAACTTCTACAAACATCATCGCAGCACTACTTTCACACACACAAGTTTTGACCAACTGAAACCATTTTGTACTAACTAGAACTAGCGAATCGGAGAACCTATGCAAATTGTATCCACCGTAAAGACAATGCACCAAAACCTCTAGGACCAAAAATAAGCGAGTCATAAGCACTTTTAAGTTTGACTGTCCTCATTTGACCTTCAAGGAGGGGCTCAAGGTCAAATCCGACCACACCAGAAGATTCCCAGAAAATGATTTCCTATGTTGGTTTACTATCCCAAACATCTAGGACCAATAATAAGCGAGTTATAAGCACTTTTTAGTTTGGCTGTCCTCACACTTGACCTTGAAGGAGGGGCCTAAGGTCAAATCCGACCATGACAGAAGATTCCCCGCCCATGATTTCCTGTATGTTGGTTTACCATCCCAAACCACTAGGATCAATAATAAGCGAGTTATAAGCACTTTTAAGTTTGGCTGTCCTCATTTGACCTTGAAGGAGGGGCCCAAGGTCAAATCCGACCACACCAGAAGATTCCCAGCCCATGATTTTCTATATGCTGGTTTACCATCCCAAACCTCTAGGACCAATAATAAGCGAGTTATAAGCACTTTTAAGTTTGGCTGTCCTCGTTTGACCTTGAAGAAGGGGCCCAAGATCAAATCCGACCATGACAGAACATTCCCCGCCCATGATTTCCTATATGTTGGTTTACCATCCCAAACCTCTAGGACCAATAATAAGCGAGTTATAAGCACTTTTAAGTTTGGTTGTCCTCGTTGGACCTTGAATGAGGGGCCCACGGTCAAATCCGACCACACCAGAAGAATCCCAGCCAATGATTTCTTATAGGTTGGTTTACCATCCCAAACCTCTAGGACCAATAATAAGCGAGTTATAGGCACTTTAACCTTTGCCTATTCTCGTTTGACCTTGAAGGAGGGGCCCAAGGTCAAATCCGACCACGCCAGAAGATTCCCAGCCAATGATTTCCTATAGGTTGGTTTACCATCCCAAACCTCTAGGACCAATAATAAGCGAGTTATAAGCACTTTTAAGTTTGGCTGTAATCATTTGACCTTGAAAGAGGTGCCCAAGGTCAAATCCGACCACACCAGAAGATTCCCAGCCCATGACTTCCTATAGGTTGGTTTACCATCCCAAACATCTAGGACCAATAATAAGCGACTTATAGGCACTTTAACCTTTGGCTATCCTCGTTTGACCTTGAAGGAGGGGCCCAAGGTCAAATCCGACCACACCAGAAGATTCCCAGTGCATGATTTCCTATATGTTGGTTTACCATCCCAAACATCTAGGACCAATAATAAGCGAGTTATAAGCACTTTTAAGTTTGGCTGTCCTCATTTGACCTTGAAGGAGGGGCCCAAGGTCAAATCCGACCACGCCAGAAGATTCCCAGCCCATGATTTCCTATATGCTGGTTTACCATCCCAAACCTCTAGGACCAATAATAAGCGAGTTATAAGCACTTTTAAGTTTGGCTGTCCTCGTTTGACCTTGAATGAGGGGCCCAAGGTCAAATCTGACCTCACCAGAAGATTCCCAGCCCATGATTTTCTATATGTTGGTTTACCATCCCAAACCTCTAGGACCAATAATAAGAGAGTTATAGGCACTTTTACCTTTGGCTATCCTCGTTTGACCTTGAAGGAGGGGCCCAAGGTCAAATCCGACCACACCGGAAGATTCAAAGCCAATGATTTCCTATATGTTGGTTTACCATCCCAAACCTCTAGGACCAATAATAAGCGAGTTATAAGCACTTTTAAGTTTGGCTGTCCTCGTTTGACCTTGAATGAGGGGCCCAAGGTCAAATCCGACCTCACCAGAAGATTCCCAGTCCATGATTTTCTATATGTTGGTTTACCATCCCAAACCTCTAGGACCAATAATAAGAGAGTTATAGGCACTTTTACCTTTGGCTATCCTCGTTTGACCTTGAAGGAGGGGCCCAAGGTCAAATCCGACCACACCAGAAGATTCCCAGCCCATGATTTCCTATATGTTGGTTTACCATCCCAAACCTCTAGGACCAATAATATGCGAGTTATAAGCACTTTTAAGTTTGGCTGTCCTCGTTTGACCTTGAAGGAGGGGCCCAAAGTCAAATCCAACCACGCCAGAAGATTCCCAGCCCATGAGTTTCTGTATGTTGGTTTACCATCCCAAACCTCTAGGATCAATAATAAGCGAGTTATAAGCACATAAGCACTTTTAAGTTCTGCTATCCTCGTTTGACCTTGAAGGAGGGGTCCAAGGTCAAATATGACCACATCAGAAGATTCGCAGCACATGATTTCCTATAGGTTGGCTTCACATTGCAAACCTCTAGGACCAATAATAACGGAGATATAGGCACTTTTAAAGTCCGCTATGTGGGTTACTTCGGCACTCCGTGGATGACCTTGAATTAGGAGCTTCAAGGTCAAATGTGTGCAAGGTTGTAGAGGACATGTATATGTGTCATACATATCACCTATGAAGAGATTCAACCTTCTACCTATGAGGAACAGCCAGTAGAAAAATGTCGATTATTTTCAAAGAAATGCCCGTGGCGGCCATCTTGTTTTTCAGAATGAGGCTATTTTCCTTCCCAGAGAAGCTTACCCCCCAATGAAGATATCCTGCAAATTTGGTGAACCTAGCTGCTGTTGTTTTCCTCTTGGAGTGTTAACGCCGAAAATCTCTCTACGTGCGGCGGCGGCGTAGCGGACGCTAAACCAAAGTATCCACCGGATGCTTCCGGTGGATACAATTAGAGCAAACAAAAGCACTGGTTTCTTATGCATACATCATATTACCTAAAAAGACTGAAATGCCAAAAAACATGAAATACCTATTTCTGCTGAGCAAGACATTTTCAGTCATGGAATAAAGCATGCTCAACCCGGATGTACAGCCAAATATGGCCAAACTCTTTGGATTCTCACTTCAAAAATGAAATTGTAACGAGGCAATCTTGCAACTTCAAACCAGTGTTTTAAGACCTATAGATGTTTTTTGCATTATGCAGCAATTTACCAGTGCTTTATATCAGGTAACAAGAATTCTTGTGAGCATAGTTTATTTGAATTATTTCTACAGCAAACAGAATAGCCACTGAGAGCTGTATAACACAATGTGTCACACAGGGCCATGGCGGCACAGTCTTAACATACTTCACCTCCCACCTCTAAAATCGAAGTTCATATCCCAGTCCAACCTCAAGAGTGAGCACTAGTAGTTGCATGTCACTGGTTAGCAGTTTACAGTACAGAACCTTCAATTTGATAAGCAGCATGTACTGTTCTAACTCTCCATCACAACATAACTGATACTGTTCTAACTCTCCATCACAATATAACTGATAACTGATAAGGTACTAGGCGTTAGTGCTGGGATCGTCGACGATTTTTGCAGATCGAGGATCATATGTTAGAAACGAGTTGAACTCGAGTTGGACTCGAGTAAACACAATAAAAATGAAATAAGAAAAATCCAAATATTATTACCAGTTATGTTATGTACCTTTTAATTGGAAGAAAAAATATTTTTTCCCATTTAAAGTGTACAGATATGTATGTGCACATCATGGAACAGCCACGCAGCTAAGGTTAATATTAAAATGGCCATTATTTATTCAGTTTTAAGTTTTGATGGTGTGATCAGTTCCAAAAATGTCCCTTTGAGACAAGGTAAGTATATCATTATTTATTTTGTGAAAACTCGAGTTTATATTGTGTAACTCGATGTTATCCCCAAATATCGCCCACCGAGTTACGACTCGATTTACCGTCAACTCGTCCCAGCACTACTAGGCGTGACATAAAATACTAAATTTGGACTACTGTTACCCAATGGCCTGGTTAACGATGTTATATAACCTTACATTCGCATCTCTGCATTGGCCATGGTGTTGGATGGCTCCAACAAAAGGCTTCTGTTAGGAAATGGTAAAGATATTTCGCTATAAAAAAAATAGATTTATAAATAAATACTGTGTCACACAGAGGTCGCAGTGGTTAATGAGTCTACCATTTAATCACTGGACTCTCACCTCTGTGGTTGTGGGTTTTCGATTCCAGTTCATGGCAATATGTGGGCGGATGCACTGAGTGACCTGTCCTCATTTTTGACCTTAATAAGTTTGGTATTTAATCACTGGACTCTCACCTCTGTGGTCATGGGTTCAAATCTGGCTTCTGGTAACCTGCAAGATGTACTTATATGACCTTAGCGGCTGACAAGATACCTCAAACCACAACCTCTGACTTCTCAAATTCCTCTACAAACACTTTGAGACTTTGGAAAGACTACAGAATCCTGTCACTTAAAGACTGGTTCTCCATATCAGACCAATAGCCTTGTCATTAATCAATCTCTCAGTCTAATGAAACCCCTGGTAATTATGCAATATATGTTGAGACGTTGGTATGACATAAGTTGAGAAACCAGAAAAAACAACACCTAAAACATCCCAACTTTCTATTATTAAAGCTAAAACAATTAACCAAAGTATCCAAATATAAGGTGACTCAAAGCACTAGATAGTGCTGATACTATTAAGCCAGTTAATTGTTCTCTGTAAATCACCTCATATAAGATTTTACTCAAATTTAATTGACTAGTAAAATTCTTAATATTTGTAGTTAAAACTTAAAAAATAGCATCAGAGGTGCCCATACCCCACAGCCCGAGGAAATAGTTTTCAATACCATGAGATAGAGAAGTAGTGAAAGAATACAAAGGTCGGGATACTTTCAGAGCAGTGTCAGTTAAATTAGGGCCCAAATAGCCTTGCCACAGGCGTTTATATGTATAATATAGACACAACTGTTTGTTTGCATTATAAGTATTTTTCATAATGCTCTCATACATTTACTTAGCCTAGCTTGCTGAGGAGATCCCAGACTAGAAAGGCCTCTGATACAGTGTGCATTATGGCAAAAAATATTTCATGTTTGCATTATGGTTGAGACAGTCTGGAAGGCCAGGCTAGGGCCCAAATAATGTTTAAGTAGAGAAAATAGCATCTAAGAGAAAGAAAATGCATACAAAGTATTAAAACAAGGCAATTCAAAAGCAAGATGGCAGCATGATGCACATCTACAACCCTAATCAATTTCCCTATCAAGTATCAACTTTCTACAACTTATGGTTTCCGAGATAAAGCCTGGAAAAGATTTTATAGGTCAAGGTCACTATGGCAAGGTCAAAGGTCACATCAAAAAAGGTCATACCATGACGTTGCACACCTACACCCCTTAACCAATGTCCCTACCAAGTATCAACTTCCTACACTTTACAGTTTCTGAGATATAGCCCGGACAAGACTTTCAAACTCAAGGTCACTATGGCAAGGTCAAAGGTCAAATCAAGGTCAAACCATGACGTTGCACATCTACACCCCTTAACCAATGTCCCTAACTAGTATCAACTTCCTACACCTTACGGTTTCTGAGATACAGCCCGGACAAACTTTTTCCCGCCGCCAACCCACCTGACCATCCGGACACCACGGGTGAAAATAATACCCCGACAGCCCTTAAGGGCTGTGAGGTAAAAACGCATCAATTTAAAGAATCTTATCCAAAATATTATACTCAAATTTTGTGTGACTTTTGAACTTTCGATCACTTCAAGATTGGCTACCTTGTTTTCAACTGATATATTATTTTGAATGACACCATATATTGGAACAATTTACACCAGTCAGTCGACAGCTACTAGGTGACCTAATTAAGCTAATCTCCTTACTTCTGTATCAATATTTTTCTATGAACTTATTTCAACTCTCATAAATTTGCATTGCCTCAAATTGTTTTTGTTTTAAAGTGACTTCTATTTCACAAATATTATGTTTATTATTATTCAGTTCTACTTACAGATGCATTCGGCACTGTACAATTACTGTATTGTTTTAGATTTGCAGTATATTTCCCAATTATTGCATGCTTCAAATAAATGTCTTGCGCAAAACATCAAAATTTTAATATTATCACTACTTTTTCTTAGGGATGGGTCGGTAGGCTCGGTATTTTGGTATCGAGAGCATTTTTCTGAAATACCATGATGAGATTTTAAAACCGCCACTTCGCTTGCAAACACATATAATGGAAGGAAGAGTTAAAATATTAGAAACATACCCCAAATCTGAAGAAATTACAAGCTTTTATCTCATATTTTCGTCCATTTGCAGACTTTTATAGCGATAGTACTACGATGAGCATAACTGCCATGTTTTGGTTATGACACTTTATAGCCTCAATTTCGCTCGTCAACTCATATAAATGACGCAAAACTTAAAATATTGGACAGAAACCAGAAATATGAAGATAATATACGTTTTTATCGCATATTTTGTGCATTTGGTAGCTTTTATTGCGACGTTGTTATCCTACACACCCATGTTTGTTTGGGGTGTACTAAAACGCGAAGTCCCGAATTCGGTACAGCTTTGCCTTTTCGACCTCCCGATGTACATATTTTTCATACCGACCCATCCCTACTTTTTCGACTAGTTTTCATTTTCATATATTACACAGACAATATGTTAACACTTTACAATAATGAATGGTCTACTGAAGAGTAAAAATCAGCCAACTCAAGCCTAAGATCTGGCTAATAGATTTAATGAATACATGACCGTAGACTGTAAACATTTCCACTCATTCAGTCCTGTAAAAGACTGATAAGAAAATCAAAGTACAGTATTTAGCAGACAAGCTGAAATGACAAACTTTTTGTATTAAGTGAAAAATCCTGTTAACTTTCACTTTTGTTATATTTTGGGATGTTATCAATAAGAATCCAGGAAGTAAACTGCCTACTGATGCATCCCACACTACATCAGAGTGATACTATATCATAGTTGTGAGGCTTGCATTCCTGTTAATTGGCTGAAGTCATGTGTGAACATCTTAAATGTTGCCATGATCTACAGCCCAGGGCAGGGTTGGTAACACCAGTATCTCGGCATCCAGACCATTTTACATAAATACTGCGATGACACTTTCCAACCAGCATCTCAAATGTCTTCACATATAACTGTGGGCAAATTTAAAATATTACAAACAAAGCCTAAATTTGTAGAAATAATAAATTTTATCTCATAGTTTTGTCGATATTAACACTTCTACAGCTAGTTCATTAAGGGAAAACTAATATGTTTTAACATGAAATTTATGCCCTGTAAGTAAGTCTACATGATTGGGGATGCTCTGGAATGTAATTTTTTCGGTAACCCTGAATCGGAACAGTTTTACACTGGCGGGATACCAAAATGGAAAATATGCTACCAATACAGCCCACCACCAGTGATTACCCATCAAACATAAATTTTTTTTCACATCAGTAATCCTTGTATGTCAATTATCAGGGACTTGACTTGTATGTTGGAATGTTTTTACATCACAATTAGCAGCAAAATGAGTGATACTTAAAAATACTCTAGCCGTCAAATATTGGGTTTTTAATTAGAATGACAAAGTCTAACAGCTGCATCTGAAAGACAACATGAATATGCCTCTGTATCACTTGTATGAAATGTCTTTTGAAGAATTACATTTTATCAGTAAGTTTTTATACTATTTATACAACGAAACTCAATCTCAGACACTGTAAGCAGTACACTGTCATATACTTGGACATATTTCACACTTTTTAATCATCACGATAATAAACCAATAACATAAATGAGGGGTCTAACATAGGATAAAAATTAATTTGCTGACATTTAGCTTCTGTGACCTGTATGCAGTTGGGCAGACTTCTCTAAGAAGGTTGTTACAAAACCATAAATTGACAGCTCTGCACTGGCCAATGTGCTGGATGGTTCCAATAAATATCATTGTTAAAACTAATGATGGGACGATGTTTGCAAACTTCAGTATTATCGCTCGCTGCCTCATTGCCGGTCAATGATCGGTAACATTTAAGCACAACCGATATTTGCTAAACTCATTTCTATGTAGCCTTTTTTCACAATAAAAAACTAACTGGAATAATATTTTATGAAAATCTGTAATATTCACTGGTTAAAATCACAAAAAGATCACGTAAACAAAAAACACCTTGGGGTTTTCCCATTGTTGTCAAGGTAATCATAAAATCAGTCAATCACAAGTGAGGATATATAGCATGGTCTGTTAGTGAGGGAGACGTTTTTAGGGTATATTTTTTATATATTGGTTATATTTGTGGTAGTATGTGTGTATTTTACTTGTTTATAATTTAATATTTGATTTTTCTGTCTGGTTTACACTTTCCACTCCATGATCGGAAATGTTCGAAGTTTGTTTACAAATTTCCGATACAAACCTCGACAGGTAAAATCCAAGCGATATCCCAGCATTAGCTAAAACCGGACAAGGGTATTTTATGACAAAATTGTAAGTAACAAGAATTCTATTATTCTTGGCTCAATTCACTTGACTTCATTCTTTTTCACCAATACAGCATTTCCCCATATTTAATTCTTTCATTTAATGAAATAAACTTGAAAATTTTAATTACTTAAATGTAGCTTTTATAAGCCACAAGCTTACCATGTGGGACTTAATGCTGATCTCGGGTTGCCACACCCGGGGCCAACGTCTTAGAAAAAAAGACAGTTCTTGTTAGCCACCGGATATACTGGTAGTTGTCGTCACGTGATAACTTCTGACCAATCGTCCTACTTTCTCGTTGAAATTTTTTAAACCTACCCCTCAGCTGTAAACAGCGGGGAGGCAGGGTGGGACTCTTCTAAGTCCCACATGGTAAGCTTGTAGCTTATAAAAGCTACATTTAAGTAATTAAAATTTTCAATTTTATTACGCTACAATAGCTTACCATGTGCGACTTAATGCTGAATTCAACCGCCCGGTGGCGGGATTACAGCTGAGACTGGAAGGTATGTCATTTTTTCTAAGATTTTGAATTAACATGTATAGAATAGTGCCAGAAATACCAGTCTGAGTCCCATTTACAGTGCCCCTATCCCGAAGGCCGGGCCTGTAACGAGCCAAAAACCTAAGTAAATGAGAGACAGTGCTAAAACTGTCTAGATGTTTTATTGTAGGACGGAAGTGCAGCAGAGCTCACTCCGAGGTCTGAGGGTCCAAAAGGGCCCTTCACGTATGACTGACCAACCCAGTGGTTGGGCATCTCATAAAATTTTTACAACCTGAAAATGAGATTAATGACAACTAAATAAGTCCTTAATAGAAATTACTTGATAATTGAAGGATAAAATGACCTTACCCGTAACATCTTGAAGGTAAAGGAATACCTAGATCCTGGGAAAGACTCCTGAAGACTTGGTTGTAGCGGATGTGCCCCCCCCCCCCCCCCCCCCCTTTTTTCTTTCCGAGGACAACTGGTCTGAGGGGAAGGATCTAGGACTTGTTGTGCAGCCACTACGGGTCCCAGGTACAAATTGTTGTCGGTGTCCGACCAAGTAAGGTCTTTTAGGTAAAAATTTGTAAATGTGTTGTGAGCTTTCCAGTGACAGGCTTGCATGATTTGGTCCACCGATACCCCACCGTAAAAGGCCTTAGAGGCCGCGAAGGCCCGGATGTCATGCGCTTTGACTTGGACCAAGTCCAAGGCTTGTTGATCTGCTTGTTTGTAGCAAAGTAAAATGGTTTGTTTCAACCATGAAGAGAGTGTAGCGGGTCTGATGTCTGAGGTATGTCCTTTCTTAAAGGAGATGAAAAGGAGAGAACGAGACCCTCTCAGGTCTTTAGTTCGGTCCAAATAAAACCTCAGGGCCCGTACGGGACACAGGGTCCTGTCTTCTTTAAATTGTCTATCCACAATGGTAGTCAGAGCAGGGATAGTCACCGGAGACACACTTTGAGAACCTTCTCTTGCTAGTTGGTTTTTGGCTATGAAATCAGAAGAAGGGAACAAGGCAACCTTTTCCCATTGGCCTAAATTAGATACTTTGTTAGCGACCCAGGCATGGATTTCGCTGCGGCGCTTGCCGGAGGCCAAGGCTAGCAAGAAAGCAGTTTTTAAAGTGAGATGTTTGAGGTCTGAGTCTTTCATGGGCTCAAAAGGTGCTTTGGTGAGCTCGTTAAGGACAACAGAAAGGTTCCACTTGGGTAAGTTTCTGGAACTTTTGGGACGATCCCTGTGAAAACTGGAGAGTAACCTATGAAGGTCTGCATTGTGTGCAATATGTTGGGCTGTTGGGCCCAAAGTGTCAACGATTGCAGTCCTGTAACCATCAATGGTCGAGGGGCGCCTGTTTAAGTCTTGGTACAGGTACATGAAAAAATCTGAGATTTGTTTCACAGATGGAGTGGAGAAATCCACCGAATTTTTTCTGCACCATTTTTCAAATAGGGCCCACTTTGACTTGTAGATGGTCCTTGTTGATGACCGCTGAGGGGCAGCAATTCTCTCTGCCACCTCCACAGAGAAGCCTTGTTCTTGGAGTTGTCCGCTCCTAGACACCAGGCGTGGAGGTTCAGGTGCTGGGGGTTGTTGTGGAACACCAGCTTGTGGGACTGTTTGAGTAGGGTTGTTGACACTGGGAGTTGCAGTGGGATCTCTGTTGAGAGCTGCACTAGGTCCCAAAACCAGGGCATCCCTGGCCAGCCTGGGGCTATTACGATGATCAGGCACTGGCATTGCCTGATCTTTTGGATCACCTTGTGAAGGAGAGCCGTAGGAGGGTACGCATATGCTGTGAGGTTGGTCCAGTTTATGTTCAGAGCATCTATGTCCCAGGCCTTTGGGTCTGGGATAGGAGACACGTATAGAGGGAGTTTGTGGTTCAGGTGAGTGGCAAATAGGTCTACATGAGGTGTGAACCACTTCTGGCAGATCTGTTTGAAGACCTGTGGGTGTAGAGACCATTCTGTTGACTGCACTTGGTTGGACCTGGATAGCAGGTCGGCCATCACATTCAGGCACCCTGGAATGTGCCTGGCTTTCAATGTTATGTGGTAGTGATGGCACCAGGTCATGATCTTCCACAGGAGAGCACACATCTCTGCCGAGTGTGTTCCTCCTTGTTTGTTGATGTAGGCTACCACTGTTGAGTTGTCCGTCGCAACCAACACTGTTTGATTCTGGCACTGGTCCTTGAAGTCTCGAAGGGCCAGGGAGACCGCCTTCAATTCTAGGACATTTATGTGAAGCCTTTTTTCCCGATCTGACCACAGACCCTTGGTAAAATTTTGGTCTAAGTGAGCGCCCCAACCTTCGTTTGAGGCGTCGGTAAAGAGTTGGATACTGTGGTCTTTGGGATGAAGGTCTGCACCTTTCATCACCTTGGAGGGATTTTGCCACCAATCTAGGTGGGCTGCAATGGCTTCTGTCCAGGGAAGGAGGTTGTCCAGCGACTGAGGATATCTCCAGTGCTCCTTGAGATGAAACTGAAAGGGCCTCATGTGAAGGCGTCCCTCCGGGACCATTTTCTCCGTTGAGGCTAGCAACCCAATTAGAGACATCAAACATCTTGCAGTCAAAACACGTTTTGACTTGAGTCGTAGGATCAAATCCTGGAGTTTGAGCCATCTCTCTTGAGTGGGTTTTACAAGGGCTGAATCTAGGTGGTATTCGTAGCCCACGAACGAAAACACCTGTGTAGGTTTCAGTTCTGATTTTTCCTGATTTATTATCCATCCCAAGGACTGAGTCAGTTCTACTACTGCCTGAGTGTTCACTTGTGCTTCCTCCTGAGACTGGGACCTGATCAGCCAGTCGTGCAGGTATTGGTGAATTCTGAGTCCTCTTGAGAGGGCCATTAGTTTCACTTCCTTTACGATCATTGTAAAGACCTGGGGGGCTGTGGCCAGTCCGAACGGGAGGGAGGTGAATTGGAACACCTGAGCCTTGTAGCAAAACCTTAGGTATTTCCTTGAGCTTGGGTGGATGGGGATATGCAGGTAGGCGTCCGACAGATCTATCGACGATACCCACTCCCCTGGAATCAGGGAGGTCCTGATGGACTCTGGAGTTTCCATTTTGAACTTTTCTACGTGTAGAAAAGTATTGAGCCTGCTTAAGTCTATAACTGGCCTCCACCTTTGGTGAGGCTTGGGTACTAGGAACAGGCGACTGTAAAACCCGAGAGATTTTACATTGTCTACCCTTTCGATAGCGTTCTTTGACAGGAGAGACTGGATACAAGTAGCCAAGGCTTGGTCTTTTTGTTGGGCCTTGTACTCTGACAGAATCAGAGGAAATCTGATCAAGTTTGGCTTTGAACGGAATGGCAGAACGTAGCCATTGGTGATAATGTTTAACACGTTTTGAGAACATTTGTTTGTGAGCCAGTCTCTCCTGAAAGAACGGAGGCGACCTCCTACTGGTGGACTGAGTGAGGCTTTGGAGGAGTCATTGGGGAGGGGGGTTTCCACGCCCCCTTCCTCTATTGTGGGGTCGAAAACGATCCCTGAAGCCTCTGAAGTTGGATTTTCCTCTTCCCGAAGGAAAGGACTGGTTACTGCTTTGAGAGGTATTGCCCCCATAGGGGCGTTTCCTGTAGGAGCCTCTTTTCTTGTGGGGACCACGAAAGGGCTTATTCTGGTAGGGTGGAAAACCCTGAGAATCTTTTGAGGTGCCTTTTTTGAGAAGGAAGTCCTCACCTTCCTTCACTAATTGAGACTCGAACAAGGAAGCGTCCCAAAAGGACGAGTTCCTGAGTTCTTGACGTCTCGTTTCTCCTAATTGTGGATGTAATAGAGTCATCTCGGCTTCGCGCCTAAGCAAGCCGGTATTAGCCATAGAGTATAATTCCCTCTGCAAAATATGGGCTAGAGATTTGCTGAGACAAGTGAGGGCCCTGTGTTGAACAAGTACTGTCTTGTTCCAAAAATCTAAGTAGTCAGCTACTTCCTCATATCCGCGCTTTGCTGCTCTCTCAGGATCGGCACCTTTTTGAATCTGAGATTTAATCTTCTTGACCGTAGACTTGATGCTATGTTGACATTTTTCCAATGAAGCATTGCAAGAAGAGGAGGTCTTGGCAAAAGCAGCGGTGAAGTTGAGGGTAGAGATATTTTGTCTAGCCTGAAGTTCTAGCTCCTTGAGAACTGGCAGGGGAACTCTGGCTACTGGGGGCCCAGAAGGTCTAGGAGTAATACAGATCTTAGCAAAGTCTGTATTCAACTCCTGGATTTTGTCTTGAAAAGTTGGTTGTCCCACCTTGTACCACTTTGAAGTTGAGGGAGGAGGCTTGACATATTTTCCCTCAGATAAGTTGGCAGCCTTAAAGTCATGTTGGAATTTATCAAAGGCGTCCTTGATAACTGAGCTAAGTGGAAGAATAGAGGAGGGACCTCTAGGTCTGAGCTCTTGACGGCCTTTTTCATCATCCAGACCCAACACCGAGGTGGAAGACCTGGGCATAGATTCCCTGGGGTCAGGGAGAGACAAAATACGCCTGAAGGTATCAACTTCCTCAGAGTATTGTGAGGGCATGTCAGACAAAGCTACTGCCCTATAATAAGGGGGGGTCTGGATCATGTTGTGGGAGGTCTTGATCAGAAGCAACTCCTGAGGGCTGAGCCCTAGAGGGCTTAGAAGACCTGTGTCTGGCTACAGGGGAGTGATCCTCCTCTGAGGTAAAAGACACGTATCTAGATCTTGATTTATGTTTGCTCTTGTCAGAGTGCTTTTTGGATCTAGAAGAAGGGATCCGAGGTTCATCGGAATCCTCATTTAGTTGGTCCGAGGCAGAGCTCGGGTCAACTGGCTGCCTATGGCTTTGCTTTTTGTGAGAGTACGAAACCTCTTCGGGATGACCTTCAGAGGGGGCAACGTACTGATCCGAGGAAGGTTGAGTAGATACTAAACGAGGAGGAAGAGCTGGACCGTAGTCCACATCCATATCCTCGCTTGGAATGTTAGTACCAGATCTCGGAGGGGGCAAATCCAGAGGGGCAGCAGAAGAACTGGACAAGCCAGGTTTTGAAGCAAGAGTCGAGGACTGAGCCTCGACTTTCTGTTTTACAGTCAACTCCTCTCGGAGTGACTTAAAAGCTTCCAACATGGATGCCTGAAAGGAACCCATTTGCTGCTGTAAGTGTATATTTAAGGAATCACCGAGTGATTTCTCTAAATTTGACTGGATTTTATTTTGCAAAGCTGTACCAGGGGTGGGTGGAACGGTTTTTGCTGGCGTTTTCAAAGACAGGGAACTGAAGGCAAGAGGTTGTGGACGGGGGGGTGAGGTAAAAAGGCTATCAGCCGCACACTCGAGGTCTGCATTAGACCCAGTGAAGGAATCCCCGTCGCCTTCACCCAAAAGATCTAGTTCATCTTTGGAACTAGTTGTCGCTTTCTGCTTTTTCAAATACCGTTTCCGGTTTTGGATTTTCTGAAGTTGCTCATCTGTAAAAGACGTGCAAACTTCGCAAGGGGTTTCAAAGGTGACACAGGGGTCATCTCCCTTGCCAGCCTCCCTACAAGTAGGGCAGAAATTATGTGTATCAAAACTAAAGCAGAAATGGCGGCATTTCTGCGCTCTCGGTTTGTCTTTATTTGCTTGATGTGTAGACATTTTGTACGCAATAAAAGACGTAGAAAGAATTAGCCTGAACCGAGGAAAACTCAAAACACGCGACTGCAATAAAATACTTATCCTGTGGAAATGAAACTTTTACAGAATAATCTATGATATATATTACAAGAAATATGCAAATATTAGCCTCCAACAATAAGTAAAGTCTGAGAAATAAATGAAAATGTCTGTATATTTACAAACTGCTACCAGTCAATCGTGGCCAACGAGAAAGTAGGACGATTGGTCAGAAGTTATCACGTGACGACAACTACCAGTATATCCGGTGGCTAACAAGAACTGTCTTTTTTTCTAAGACGTTGGCCCCGGGTGTGGCAACCCGAGATCAGCATTAAGTCCCACATGGTAAGCTATTGTAGCGTAATAAAATGCATTTATTGCATTTTGCACTTTTTGCCATAATTTTTTTTCCCTACTTAACCAACACTAGTTTCTGTTGATATATTTTAATTTCAACATCTTTTCAACATACATACAAGCAGTAGTGAGGGCATAGGACACTAACCTACAGTAGTCAATCAATACTTTGCCCTGTAAACCACCAGTCATCTGGATTTTGGAGGTTCTCGTTATAGAGTCCACTTGACTCACCATTGTAGTTTAAAATATTTAAGGCATTACGGAGAGCATTAGAATTTCTAGTTTTGTCAAATATTCTTATCTGCATTCGTGATATATTTTTTCTGTATATGTCATTCGGGAAGTTTTCCTATTACATTTAAGACATTACTGCCACATTAGAAGGTCTAGTGTTGTCTACTATCATGATGATACTCACTGTATTTTATATTTTTAAAGCACTTGTGGATTTTGGAGGTTCTAGCTGTACTGACTTGATAGTGCTCTGCTTCTCTGCACTGTTTCTGCTGATGGTTGTATATATTATGCCACTATTAGAGCCAGATCCTAGGAATATTGGTTTCTACTTAAATAGGGTGTATGTACTCACCCTCACTGTGGTGTTTCTGCAGATAGTTTTATATTTAGTAGGTTATTACTTACCTTCAATCTGGAGTTTCTGCACATGTTTTTTTTTTACTATGCAAGATATTACTCACCTTCACTGTGATGTTTCTGCAGATGTTTTACATTCAGTGGGTTATTACTCACCTTCATTGTGGTGTTTCTGCAGATGTTTTATATTCAGTGGGTTATTACTCACCTTCACTGTGATGTTTCTGCAGATGTTTTATATTCAGTGGGTTATTACTCACCTTCACTGTGGTGTTTCTGCAGATGGTTTTATATTTTGTTAGTTATTACTCACCTTCACTGTGGTGTTTCTGCAGATGGGGTTTGTCTTTCTCCTGACAGATGTCCTGTATATTCTGACCCACCAGATTGATGGACATCCAGTCACTGGAACTCAGACCCCTGGAAATAAAAATAATCATTTACTATTTATTAACTAAATATTATCATTCTTCAACTCTAAACACACGGCAAAGAACCGCTGTAATTTTTACCACATTTTTCAGATATCAAATTGTGTTTTAGTTAATATTGTTAACAGTTTTCCGGAATGCGGCATATCGTTTTGTTTTCGTTGAAAAAACTAATTAATTATATAAGGCTTTCCAATGGCCAATTATATCACATTTTTCACTTTATATTGAGCAAAAATCATGTTTACGTACTTTATAATATCTCACAAAAGCCATTTTTATTTTATAGTTATGGCTCATGTACGCCTGCGATTAATTTTCACTGCACAGAACAAGCATATGAAATACCGGATTTCGTTTCGTTTTAAAGCCCCAGTAACCAGTTTTGATTTCTGTAAACAATCCCACCACTAGTTTCAGTAGAGCAACTAGAAAAGTGTTTCTGTTTAAGCAGAACAAGTATTGAGGTTCTGACACCATAAAATGCCGCATTTCTGTTGATGTAAATAAAACTTACTTGTAACTAGAACCCGATCCTGCAAATATATATCCAATATCACATGATTCTAGCTAGGGCTGTGACAGGTGCTGAAAAACGGCATCGAGTACTCGCCCTCTCACAACCGGCCCGAATTCGACTAACCGCGAGATTTAGTACCTACCATTAGAAGTCTTCTGTAAACAAATAGTCGGTTCCGGAAACGAAACTTTTGAAGAAAAACGTCTTCTATTTGACCATATATTATAGAATATGGAGTAAATTGTATGTTTTCAAGCGAAAATAACAACTTTAATTGATATTATGTGACGGAAATGCTGAAATGTAGCATATTTTACACAAGCGTTTGATTACATGGGTGATAATACAATACCTCGCGAGTAACCGAGTTTCTAAAATGGACTTGAGTACAAGCCAAGACCGCCTCGTACACCGAGGCTCGAGTACTCGTTCGCAGCCCTAATTCTAGCAGACAGATGTGTTGATTTTCCCAAAACACCAGTGCACTTTTTGTTTTGCCTTTGTTTGTTGTAGCAGCAAATCAATTTCTTGAGATTTATTCCAGGTCCCCCCCGCCCCCCACCCCCACCCCCACATACACAGACAAACTCCCTGCCCATGAGAGTTGTTGGGCTGTCTGGCTTTTGAAAGGTGTGAAAGACAAGAAGGTTTGGAAAAAGTTTGTGGATATGCCTTACACTCTACCAGGCCTAATTTAAATGGAGAAAGTTTTGCCTATACAAAACTCCAAGCCCTATTTGGCCATCTAGCTTTTGAAGTACATACGTGGTGTCGCAGCTGACGATCTTTCCCTGTAGATCCTGCTTTGTGATGAAGAACTCTTCAGCACGGCACATCTTATCCACATGCATTTTCTGAGCAACACACACCAGATACTTGTTAGAACCTGAACCTGTGAAAACACAAAGCAAGAAATATGAGCAAACTGCCCAGACACATATTTACAAACATCCTTATTCTTAGAATTTTCTGGAAAAAAAACCCCAAAAAACATCCATTTTCTAACAAAAATTCTTGGCATCTTGAATTCATGGTAATTTTTATACTTCTAAAGGTAATTTTACAAAGTGGATGAAATAGGTGTATGGAAACCATGCAGTATTAGTGTTTTAGTTGTTAAACTGAATGAATTCTTTATAGAAATACAATATGTATTGCAAATACTAACTTTTGGTAAATTTTGAAGAAATTTTATCCTTAGAATATTTTTCTGAGAAAAATCTTATTTTTAGATTAGGAATATTTGTGCACATGGGCAATGCATTTCATACCATTTGTAACTTCTATCGTCCATTCATGGAAATATTAACCTTTTGCCATAAATATTAGTATTTAATATCAATTTCTATCAACTAAATCAATCAAGGAAATTTACAACCTTGTCCCACCCCCCAACTTGTGCTGCATATACTACTTGTAAATGTATGTTTTCTGACTGGTCTACACCCTTCCCTTTTTCTCTCTCCTTCATACTAAACATTTTCTTAACATCACATTGAACACATTGTTCACGTCATATCACCACTGGTAACTCAATGGATGTACAATATACAGTAGAACCTCTGTTATTCCACCCTCTTGGGGGAATAACAATTAGGATAGATAAATAGAAAGTTTGGGCAATAGAAAGTTTAAAATAACAGGTTTAAATAGAGTTGGGAGAGTGGGTTTCAGGTTGGATAATTGGAAATTCGGATAATAGTGGGTAATTTGGTGGAGGTTTTACTGTATATATTGTAGTGTTGTGGTTGAATGCAAATTTTAGAACTGGTGTAAAAGTAAATCTGACTGACTTTTCCCATTACTAGTAGAGTAAGAAATCTAAAATTCGCCAGGAATCTAAAATTCGCCACCTCTAAAACCTTAGTTAATTTTATGAAGAAAATAATGTTTTTGTCCAAAAAATGGTATTTTTCAGTTTTAAAAGCCTTAATTTACTATACAGTCAACAAATCTCACCACAATTCATTTATTTTATTAGTATTTTCACATGTGGCGAATTTCAGATATGTGGCGAATTTTAGATTTCTTACTCTATATGGAGAACAGCCCCTCAGTAAAAGACACTTACCAGAGTCGGATCCTTCAATGTCCCTGTCATCATCATTGAGGAAAGTCTGTAACTGCATGGTGATGAAACCCTGGCCATCTCCTGTAAACATAGCAACAGAAACCACAGTAACAGAATCCTGGCCATATCCTGCAACAACCCAACAGTAACCAGAGTAACAAAACCCTGGTCATCACCTGTAAATATTGCAACAGAAACTATAGTAACACATCCCGGTCATCCCCTGTAAACAGACCAACAGTAACCACTTTCAGAAATACCTGTAATACTCCTTTCACACTACTGGTGATATAACCAATGGTAATAGGTGTTACACACAAAATGCCCCTGTCCCTGTCGACATCCGTATGTGCTGAGAAATAGATGAAAATATCTGTGTAAGTGACAGAAGCTACCAATTCAAAACGAGAACGTAGGAAGAGATCTCGTAGTGTACCATAAGAGGACAACCTGAGGCTACGGCCAACTATAAATGTCTATTTTTCTTAGACGTTAGCCATGATGCCTGCGGCCATCCGAGAACAGCATTCAGTCCCACACGGTAAGCTATTGTAGAGTAATACAATGCCCCTGTCCCTCAACTACTGTTTGACATCCTTATGCAAACTTGTGATACAGTGACCCGCTGTCCCATTACTTGAGTGTTCTATGGAAATTTTAATCTGTTTAAAATTTCTGCGTTTGCATTTCTCACCACGACATTCCGCAGAAAAAAGTTTTGTTTGGAAACTGAAGGCGACATCTGCAGTTTATATACGGTTGCGACTCGGTTGTGTTTCTGTAGCATGTTTCGTCCGACGGTGAGATGAGTTGAGGTTAATGAAGGTTGCCCCTTGTTGACCAACGTTTGTACTACCTGTCATCCTACTATTACTCACAGTTACACACCGTGTCCTTTCAGTGACCATGCGCATGATACCTTATGGATACACCAAGTCTCGGAATATATCGGGCGTCCTGGGAGGCGGTTCTGCCACCGACTAAAACTTCTAGCCACAGTGTATACTGCCCGCAGTGTGAATGGGGCACAAGCATAATAACAGTAAGCACATCAACAAAAGCCTGGCTATCTCCTAAGACTAGCAAACAGTAACCCCAGGAGCAAAACCATTACCCATTCTTGTACACTAGGGGTGTGACGAGTACAAATAATTTGGGTTGATTGCTCGCGGACAAAAAATCAACTCGATATCGAGCCCTTGCGAAGTTTAGTATCTACCATTACAGGAAACAACATCCAACATGGCGGCTCCCGTAAACGACAAAAATATGAAGATAAAAGCTTTGAATCGCTTGAATTAACTGATGACACCATGTAATATACTTAATATTATGTTAAAATGGTGGACTATGCGATTTAATGCCAGCAAGTTATGTTATTTATTTTTTATGTCCTAAAAAACTTAACCGCTTCAATAGGTATTTATATGCACACGAGTAGTCGACCCTTAAAATTGGGATCGAATTTTCATGAAGTTTGCCTCGTTCGGCGAGTGTCAACTGCTCGGTCGCACCCCTACTGTACACTAGTGCTGGGAGATCGCCATGATATTACATGTCGATGTTCGTATCGGAAATTCGTGAACTTCGAACATTTCCGATCATGGAGTCAAAAGTGTAAACCAGACACAAAAATCAAATATTAAATAACAACACACAAATTATCACAAATATAACAAAAATATAACCTAAAAGCCATTCACAGACGTCTCCCTCACTAACAGACCATGCTTGATGTATCTTCACTTGTGATTGGCTCATCTTATGATTACCTTGACAACAGTGGGAAAACCCCAAAGTGTTTCTATTTACGTTATTTTTATTGCATTCACAGCTAGTTTTGACATTTTAACTGATAAATATTTCAAATTTTTACAAAATATTATTCCGGTTAGTGTTTTATTGTGACCAAAAGGCTACAAAGAAATGAGTTTAGCAAATATCGGTTGTACTTAAAGTTTACCGGTCATTGATCGGCAATGAGCCAGCGAGCGATAATACCGAAGTTTGCAAACATCGTCCCAGCATTACTGTACACTTAGCAATAGTAACTCCAATACCAAAACCTTATTCACATCTTGTAGGCATATCAACACTAAAAACTAGACCTAGCGCATCGGAGAACCGATGCAAATTGTATCCACCGTAAAGACAATGCACCAAAACCTCTAGTACAAATAACAAGCGAGTTATAAGCACTTTTAAGTTTGGCTATCCTCATTTGACCTTGAAGGGGGGCCCAAGGTCAAATCCGACCACACCAGAAGATTCCCAGTGCATGATTTCCTATATGTTGGTTTACCATCCCAAACATCTAGGACCAATAATAAGAGAGTTATAAGCACTTTTTGTTTGGCTGTCCTCAATTGACCTTGACCGTGGGGCCCAAGGTCAAATCCGACCACACCAGAAGATTCCCAGCCCATGATTTTCTATATGTTGGTTTACCATCCCAAACATGTAGGACTAATAATAAGTGAGTTATAAGCACTTTTAAGTTTGGCTGCCCTCGTTTGACCTTGAATGAGGGGCCCAAGGTCAAATCCGACCTCACCAGAAGATTCCCAGCCCATGATTTTCTATATGTTGGTTTACCATCCCAAACCTCTACGACCAATAATAAGCGAGTTATAGGCACTTTTACCTTTGGCTGTCCTCGTTTGACCTTGAAGGAGGGGCCCAAGGTCAAATCCGACCACACCAGAAGATTCTCAGGCCATGATTGTCTATATGCTGGTTTACCATCCCAAACCTCCAGGACCAATAATAAGCGAGTTATAAGCACTTTTAAGTTTGGCTGTCCTCGTTTGACCTTGAATGAGGGGCCCAAGGTCAAATCCGACCTCACCAGAAGATTCCCAGCCCATGATTTTCTATATGTTGGTTTACCATCCCAAACCGCTACGACCAATAATAAGCGAGTTATAGGCACTTTTACCTTTGGCTATCCTCGTTTGACCTTGAAGGAGGGGCCCAAGGTCAAATCCGACCACACCAGAAGATTCCCAGGCCATGATTTTCTATATGCTGGTTTACCATCCCAAACCTCCAGGACCAATAATAAGCGAGTTATAAGCACTTTTAAGTTTGGCTGTCGTTTGACCTTGAGGGAGGGGCCCAAGGTCAAATCCGACAATACCAGAAGATTTCCAGCCCATGATTTCCTATAGGTTGGTTTGCCATCCCAAACCTCTAGGACCAATAATAAGCAAGTTATAAGCACTTTTACCTTTGCCTATCCTCATTTGACCTTGAAGGAGGGGCCCAAGGTCAAATCCGACCACACCAGAAGATTCCCAGCCCATGATTTTCTATATGCTGGTTTACCATCCCAAACCTCTAGGACCAATAATAAGCGAGTTATAAGCACTTTTAGGTTTGGCTGTCCTCATTTGACCTTGAAGGAGGGGTCTAAGGTCAAATCCGACCACACCAGAAGATTCCCAGCCTATGATTTTCTGTATGTTGGTTTACCATCCCAAACCTCTAGGACCAATAATAAGCGAGTTATAAGCACTTTTAAGTTTGGCTGTCCTCGTTTGACCTTGAATGAGGGGCCCAAGGTCAAATCCGACCACACCAGAAGATTCCCAGCCCATGATTTTCTATATGCTGGTTTACCATCCCAAACCTCTAGGACCAATAATAAGCGAGTTATAAGCACTTTTAAATTTGGCTGTCCTCATTTGACCTTGAATGAGGGGCCCAAGGTCAAATCCGACCTCACCAAAAGATTCCCAGCCCATGATTTTCTATATGTTGGTTTACCGTCCCAAACCTCTAGGACCAATAATAAGCGAGTTATAGGCACTTTTAAGTTTGGCTGTCCTTGTTTGACCTTGAATGAGGGGCCCAAGGTCAAATCCGACCTCACCAAAAGATTCCCAGGCCATGATTTTCTATATGTTGGTTTACCGTCCCAAACCTCTAGGCCAATAATAAGCGAGTTATAGGCACTTTTACCTTTGGCTATCATCGTTTGACCTTGAAGGAGGGGCCCAAGGTCAAATCCGACCTCACCACAAGATTCCCAGCCCATGATTTTCTATATGTTGGTTTACTGTCCCAAACCTCTAGGACCAATAATAAGCGAGTTATAGGCACTTTTATCTTTGGCTATCCTCGTTTGACCTTGAAGGAGGGGCCCAAGGTCAAATCCGACCACACCAAAAGATTCCCAGCCCATGATTTCCTATAGGTTGGTTTACCATCCCAATCCTCTAGGACCAATAATAAGCGAGTTATAAGCACTTTTAAGTTTGGCTGTCCTCGTTTGACCTTGAAGGAGGGGCCCAAGGTCAAATGTGACCACATCAGAAGATTCGCAGCACATGATTTCCTATAGGTTGGCTTCACATTGCAAACCTCTAGGACCAATAATAAGGGAGATATAGGCACTTTTAAAGTCCGCTATGTGGGTTACTTCGGCACTCCTTGGATGACCTTGAATTAGGAGCTTCAAGGTCAAATGTGTGCAAGGTTGTAGAGGACATGTATATGTGTCATACATATCACCTATGAAGAGATTCGACCTTCTACCTATGAGGAACAGCCAGTAGAAAAATGTAGATTATTTTCAAAGAAATGCCCGTGGCAGCCATCTTGTTTTTCAGAATGAGGCTATTTTCCTTCCCAGAGAAGCTTGCCCCCCAATGAAGATATCCTGCAAATTTGGTGAACCTAGCTGCTGTTTTCCTCTAGAGCGTTAACGCCGAAAATCTCTCTACGCGCGGCGGCGGCGGCGTAGCAGACGCTAAACCAAAGTATCCACCGGATGCTTCCGGTGGATACAATAACCATGTTGACAAAACCCTGACAATCTCCTGTAAGTTACATTTTATTCAATATTAAGATATTGATGCATGATTGCTTCCTTAGAAAGTGCTTTTCAGCACATTCTATTTACTTCCAATCAAAAGGAGACTTAACTGAAAGAGGATCCACCTTGCTTAACTGGGTTTTGATGTTTTTTTTTGTTTTTTTCAGTACTTCAAGAATTAATGTTCACACCAAACACTGTACTGAGCAGAGGGTTAAGCCAGCATATTCCACAGAAATTAACTTCTACTGCTCTTTTGTTCAACATGGCTTAAAATGTGATAATTAAAGTTACAAAATTATGAAATAAAAATTGTCTATAATTTAGCATCATAATGTTTCTGGTCAAAAAATGGTTTTTGCCAAGCTTTTGTGTAGAAATAAGAGAGACTTTCTATTGGGACCAACTAGCTATTTCCAAAATTTCATAGTCTCAAAAGGTTAGCAATGGAAACAGTTTCAAATGAACCTTTTCTTTCAAATTAAGGCTGAATCAATAAGTATAATTTTTAGCGTGACCTAACTGGTTAACTGATTCTGATGGTGGATCACGAAAAGTAGAAAATTCACCCAGTTGTTTGATAATTTACACATATCATATTTTAAAATTTGAACATGAAATACAAGTAAAATACTTCAATTCGATACCTTTTTAGGTCTTAACTCAAAATATTAAGAAGTCTTACAGCCGTGTCAAATCCCATACAAAGTGATATGCACAAGAAACGCGCCAACCATTTTGATAACATTGGCAAAGGCTAGTGCATGGCTTACCTAATATTTGAATAGTGTGGCTAAGTATTTCAGCCTTATTTTAAATACAAGAATGTTTTACAACTACAGAAGTTAGCATTAAACTGTAGGAAAATATTCATTTCGAAGACTGTATAAAGAACTGATTTCCCCCCAAATATAATCTGGATATTAAATACAGTAAAAGTTTGAGAAGCATGTGTGAAATATTAGGGTGCTTTTTATCCAAAAAAGGTCTTCAAAAAGCACATCACAGTTCATATTTATATACAAGTTATGTCACATTTTGAAAACTTATGGGGTTTACTAACTCAAACGCACCCAGTTTTTCTATTAAATTTTCTGTTTTCGGGAACCAGTTCTAGAATCTTCTATAAACCACAACATAATTTTCTCACCTTTCTTCCGCAACTTGCAGTTAAACTTCCTGTTTTTCATGTTTTCTTCTGAGCACAAGATATAGTTGCCTACAAGCACAAAAGTACAGTGGAGTTGTCAATCTAATCTACTGCATTTTACTCTAATCTACTGTTTGCTGGTGCAATATCTTCTTCACAATGTTAAACTCAATGCACTAAGTCAACAAAAGTAGTGTTCAAAGGGATAGTCACGGGATGATCTTGGCCAGGGGCCAGTTTCACGAAGCCTCCTTTGGAAAGGACCTCCTTTAGTAAAGGAAGGTCAATTTTATTCCTTTGGGAAGGCCACCTTAAAATTCAGTTTCACAAAGCCTCCTTTAACTCTCCTTACCAAAGGTCTTCGTTGAAACTTAAGGAGGAAGCAAATGTTCTTTAAAGTTATAAAACTTAACTTTAGGGTAGGTCCTTAGCTTCCATGAAATTTAAGGGAGTTTTCAAAGTTTCCTTTACGGAAGGAGGCTTTGTGAGACTGAGATTTTTTAAAGGAGGGAGAAATTCAAGGAAATCCTTGAATTTAAGGTGACCTTTATCTTAAGGAGGCTTCATAAAACCGGCCCCAGTTGTCCAGGGTAATGTGACAGAAAGAAAGAGTACTGCGTGGGAAAGCTTGAAGTAAGAAAAGAAGGTCAGTCTTGAGATGTTTTCTGAAGGATGTAACAGAGGGGCTATTCTTATGTGGAAAGGAAGACAGTTCCAGAGGGCAGGGACAGAATAACTAAAATTTAGGGATGGGTCAGTAGGCCCGGTGTCTCAGAATAACAGCATTTTAATGACATAACCTGATGACATTTTACAACTGCCACTTGGCTTGTCATCACATATAATTGAAACAATAACATAAAATAGACGATATAGACCATCAATCAGACGAAACTTAAGCTTTTATCGCATATTTTTGAACACTTGCAGACTTTTGCAGGTTTCGTTGAGCAGAACTGCCATCTCTTGGTATTAAATAAGTGATGACACATTGTAACTTCATACATAGAATTAAAGATAAACTTAAAATATTGGAAATGTACCAGAAATCTGAAGAAATTGCACATGTTTATCTTGTATTTTGGGGACTGTTGTAGTGATATCATTGAGAGGAAATGTCCATGTTTGATTGGGGTGTACTAAAACATGGAGTCCAGGAATCCAAAAGGTTTTGCATTGGTGATATCCCAATGTACACACTTTTTAAACTGATCCATCGCTACTAAAAAGCGTTTAAATAAATCATCCCTATATCAAATGTGAAAGCAATGTAACACCCACAAACTTAAAGACCCCAAACCCTTAAAAGTGTTGCCATGGCAACAGTTACTGTCGGATACCCCCCAAAATCTTGTCAGCCCTAGATCCTCTTGGGCTAAATCTATCCTGCATATTTGTAAAAATCCATGCATGGTTTTAGGCTGTGGAACACCCACAAACTTTATGCCCACCGTTGACACCCAAACAGCACATTGGACAACTATAATCTCAGCCTTTATGCGCTACGGTTACATGATCAAAAGTCCTAGGAGAAAGGCCATACTAGGTCAACAATCCAGGCTGGTGCATGGGAAAGAGGAAAATACAAAGTGGGGCTTCATAAACTCCCTGACAGATGCTACTGAAGCACTGGTTGTGACATGAAGAGGGAGGAAGTACACAAATATAGGTGTATAATGGCTGCATAATAATGTTTGTGGGTTTCGAAACACACCAAAGGGCAAATTCACCAGGATTTTTGTCTTGGAACAAAATCTAAAAGTGGCTGAACCACCTCCCAGGTTGCCCTATTTAGGTTGTTCACACTACAGGCGATGTAATTTGCAGTAATAGGCATTTGGCAAAACACCCATCCTTCAACTACCGTTCCAGATTTGTATGTGACTTTGTGACACAGTCGCGAAACGTCCAATACCTTAACTCACCTTACGTCACCATATTACACTAAAAAAGACAACCGAATCACAACCTTATGTATAGGGCTGCAACGATTCTTCGGTTACTCGGAAACGAAGCGATTCAGTTTAATACTCGAGGCAAGAAAAGTGAACCGGGTATTCGAAAACAACACAGATGTAAAATCTACTACAAAATTAATTTGTTTCTATAAAATATAAGTATATTTATATCTTTTCCTAAAATAATGTGTTTCCGTTTCAGTTTTTCATATTTTAAGTATTTGCAAACTTTAATTGTTTGTTTGGCAATGTTTTCATAAGACGGCATTTTAATATAACGTATTTCAAATCTCAACGCCTCAAATCTCGCTATATAAAAATGGTTAAAGTTTCCTGTATTTTGCATTATAAATGCGTCTTTTTTCCAAAATTCAATGAATTATCAAAATTATTTCCTGTTGTGTGCCTTTTAACCATTTTATAAGGTATAATATGTCAAAATATGATACAGTTTATTTCGTGGGTGATAATCAAGCGATTAACCGAGTCCGAATCGGTTCTTCTAAAACGAGTAATCGAAGCGCATTTTCGGGCTCGTTTGCAGCCCTACTTATGTACACCATGGACCACACCTTCAGTTAGCGTAGTAAGGAATTTGTATGCGCATGTGTGAAATTGTCACGGTACCAAATTCTAGGGGTGTTGCAGTAGCGATTTTTTCCCTCCGGTTTCATGTCTGGTACTTCCCGGTCGGTTACCGGTTAAGAGTTTCTTATTTAACAAAACATGAGAACCAAATAGTTTCCATACTGTAAAACAGGAATTCTAACATAACAAGTATGTGTCCTTGATTCTGATTGGCTAAACGACGAAATATATGGTAGCTCTGAATTATCGCTCATTATAGCTGTTGTTTTACAGTAAAAAAGCAAATAAAAGTGGATTATGACCTTTATTTTGTCTGTAAGGTTAGTAAAGTCACTTTATTGAAGCGTAAGCGGAAAACCGGTAGCTGAATTTTATGACGGTTTGCAATAATTTATTTATCGTACCGACGACACCAGAAAATTTTAAAAATATCAACAGGATGTGTACGGTAATGGATGGTTCACCACTGACAAGCTTGTAAACAGACACGAGGCAGTGATCCAAGGACAGGGACATAAATTTAACCAATGCGGCCTACCAAGGAGGATATTGCCTGTAGTGGTGTCACAAAACAAGCCCTCTCAATTGTTTGGGCTGTTCAAACCTACTGGCCATTGATAATTTTGCAAGGCACGCAAAGACCATAAAACCTAGTGTATAAGTCATGTGAGCTCTCCTTAGCATTAACTCACGCTTCCCCTACCTAAGTTTATTATTTCTAAAAACAGCCATTTCCCGGTGGGTGATAATAGAGGACTTTACTCACCATCACTTGAGAGTGGGACCAGGCTTTTTGCGATCTCTGCATGATCCACCGTGTCAATGATGTTGTAAATGCTGTTACCGACCAACTCATCCTGAAAATTGATTTTAACGTTTCTTTAAACTCATACTGTAACCAACAAATAAATCCTAAAAACCAATACAAAATCTCCTTTAAACTGATACGGTCACTAATCTAACTTTAAAACAGATTTAAAACTTTAATCAAAACTGATACTGTATTACCAACCAACTCAGCTTAGATTTGAAATATTCCTTTAACCTGATACTGTAACCAAGCAATTCATATTTTCAAACTGATTCAAAACATTCCTTTGACCCGATACTGTTACTAACCAGTTTATCCTGAAAAAACATTCAAACTTGAAAATTTTAATTACTTAAATGTAGCTTTTATAAGCTACAAGCTTACCATGTGGGACTTAATGCTGTTCTCGGGTTGCCACACCCGGGGCCAACGTCTTAGAAAAAAATATCGTTCTTGTTAGCCACCGGATATACTGGTAGTTGTCGTCACGTGATAACTTCTGACCAATCGCCCTACTTTCTCGTTGAAATTTTTTATTAAACCTACCCCTCAGCTGTAAACAGCGGGGAGGCAGGGTGGGACTCTCCTAAGTCCCACATGGTAAGCTTGTAGCTTATAAAAGCTACATTTAAGTAATTAAAATTTTCAATTTTATTACGCTACAATAGCTTACCATGTGGGACTTAATGCTGAATTCAACCGCCCGGTGGCGGGATTACAGCTGAGACTGGAAGATATGTAATTTTTTTCTAAGATTTGAATTAATATATACAGAATAGTGCCAGAAATGCAAGTCTGAGTCCCTTTTACAGAGCCCCGATCCCGAAGATCGGGCCTGTAACGAGCCAAAAACCTAAGTAAAAAGGGACAGTGCTAAAACTGTCCAGATGTTTGGTAGTAGGACGGAAGTGCAGCGGTGCTCACTTCGAGGTCTAAGGGTCACTATTAGACCTTCACGTGTGACTGACCAACCCAGTGGTTGGGCATCTCATGAAATTTTTAACCTGAAATATGAGATTAACGACAACTGACTAAGTCCTTAATAGAATTACCTGATAATTAAAAAATAAAATGACCTTACCCGTAACATCTTGAAGGTAAAGGAATACCTAGATCCTGGGAGAGACTCCTGCAGACTTGGTTGTAGCGGATGTGCCCCCCCCCCCCTTTTTTTTCATTCCGAGGACAACTGGTCTGAGGGGAAGGATCTAGGACTTGTTGTGCCGCCACCACGGGTCCCAGATACATATTGTTGTCGGTGTCCGACCAAGTAAGGTCTTTTAGGTAAAAATTTGTGAATGTGTTGTGAGCTTTCCAGTGACAGGCTTGCATGATTTGGTCCACCGATACTCCACCGTAAAAGGCCTTAGAGGCCACGAAGGCCCGGATGTCATGCGCTTTGACTTGGACCAAGTCCAAGGCTTGTTGATCTGCTTGTTTATAACAAAGTAGAATAGTTTGTTTCAACCATGAGGAGAGTGTAGCGGGTCTGATGTCTGAGGCATGTCCTTTCTTAAAGGAGATGAAAAGGAGAGAACGAGACCCTCTCAGGTCTTTAGTTCGGTCCAAATAGAACCTCAGGGCCCGCACGGGACACAGGGTCCTGTCTTCCTTAAACTGTCTATCTACAATGGTAGTCAAAGCAGGGATAGTCACTGGTGACACACTTTGAGAACCTTCTCTTGCTAGTTGGTTTTTGGCTATGAAATCAGAAGAAGGGAACAAGGCTACCTTTTCCCATTGGCCTAAATTAGCTACTTTGTTAGCGACCCAGGCATGGATTTCGCTGCGGCGCTTGCCGGAGGCCAAGGCTAGCAAGAAAGCAGTTTTGAGAGTAAGATGTTTGAGGTCTGAGTCTTTCATGGGCTCAAATGGTGCTTTGATGAGCTCATTAAGGACAACAGAAAGGTTCCACTTGGGTAAATTTCTGGAACTTTTAGGACGATCCCTGTGAAAACTGGAGAGTAACCTATGAAGGTCTGCATTGTGCGCAATGTGTTGGGCCGTTGGACCAAAAGTGTCAACGATAGCAGTCCTGTAACCATCAATGGTCGAGGGGCGCCTGTTTAGATCTTGGTACAGGTACATGAAAAAATCTGAGATTTGTTTCACAGATGGAGTGGAGAAATCCACCGAATTTTCTCCGCACCATTTTTCAAATAGGGCCCACTTTGACCTGTAGATGGTCCTTGTTGATGACCGCTGAGGGGCAGCAATTCTCTCTGGCACCTCCACAGAGAAGCCTTGTTCTTGGAGTTGTCCGCTCCTAGACACCAGGCGTGGAGGTTCAGCTGTTGTGGATTGTTGTGGAACACATAGTTGTGGGACTGTTTGAGTAGGGTCGTTGACACTGGGAGTTGTAGTGGGATCTCTGTTGAGAGCTGCACTAGGTCCCAAAACCAGGGCATCCCTGGCCAGCCTGGGGCTATCACGATGATCAGGCAATGGCATTGCTTGATCTTTTGGATCACCTTGTGAAGGAGAGCCGTAGGAGGGTAGGCGTAGGCCATGAGGTTGGTCCAGTTTATGTTCAGAGCATCTATGTTCCAGGCCCTTGGGTCTGGGATAGGAGACACATATAGAGGGAGTTTGTGATTCAGGTGAGTGGCGAATAAGTCTACATGAGGGGTGAACCACTTTCGGCAGATTTGCTTGAAGACCTGAGGGTGCAGAGACCATTCTGTTGACTGCACTTGGTTGGACCTGGATAGGAGGTCGGCCATCACATTCAGACACCCTGGAATGTGCCTGGCTTTCAATGTTATATGGTAGTGATGGCACCAGGTCATGATTTTCCACAGGAGAGCGCACATCTCTGCTGAGTGAGTTCCCCCCTGCTTGTTGATGTAGGCTACCAGTGTTGAGTTGTCCCTCGCAACTAACACTGTTTGATTCTGGCACTGGTCCTTGAAGTCTCGAAGGGCCAGGGAGACCGCCTTCAATTCCAGGACATTTATGTGTAGCCTTTTTCCCGATCTGACCACAGCCCTTTTGTAGAATTTTGATCTAAGTGAGCGCCCCAACCTTCGTTTGAGGCGTCGGTAAAGAGTTGGATACTGTGGTCCTTGGGATGAAGGTCTGCGCCTTTCATCACATTTGAGGGGTTTTGCCACCAATTTAGGTGGGCTACAATGGCTTCTGTCCAAGGAAGGAGGTTGTCCAGCGACTGAGGATATCTCCAGTGCTCCTTGAGATGAAACTGAAAGGGCCTCATATGAAGGCGTCCCTCCGGGACCATTTTCTCCGTTGAGGCTAGCAACCCAATTAGAGACATCAAACATCTTGCAGTCAAAACACGTTTTGACTTGAGTCGTAGGATCAAATCCTGAAGTTTGAGCCATCCCTCGTGAGTGGGTCTTACAAGGGCTGAATCTAGGTGGTATTCGTAGCCCACGAACGAAAACACCTGAGTAGGTTTCAGTTCTGATTTTTCCTGGTTGATTATCCAACCCAAGGATTGGGTTAGGTCTACCACTGCCTGTGTGTCCCTTTGAGATTCCTCCTGGGACTGGGACCTGATCAGCCAGTCGTCCAGGTATTGGTGAATTCTGAGTCCTCTTGAGAGGGCCATTAGTTTCACTTCCTTTACGATCATCGTAAAGACCTGGGGGGCTGTGGCCAGTCCGAAAGGAAGGGAGGTGAACTGGAACACCTGGGCCTTGTAGCAAAACCTTAGGTACTTCCTTGAGTTTGGATGGATGGGGATGTGAAGGTATGCGTCCGACAGGTCTATCGACGATACCCATTCCCCTGGGACCAGGGAAGTCCAGATGGACTCCGGGGTTTCCATTTTGAACTTTTCTACATGTAGAAAAGTGTTGAGCCTGCTTAAGTCTATGACTGGCCTCCACCTTTGGTGAGGCTTGGGTACTAGGAACAGGCGACTGTAAAACCCGAGAGATTTTATGTTTTCCACCCTTTTGATGGCGTTCTTTGACAAGAGAGACTGGATACAAGTGGCCAAGACTTGGTCTTTTTGTTGGGCCTTGTACTCTGATAGAATCAGAGGAAATCTGATCAAGTTTGGCTTTGAACGGAATGGCAGAACGTAGCCATTGGTGATAATGTTTAACAGGTTTTGAGAACATTTGTTTGTTAGCCAGTCTCTCTTGAAAGAATGGAGGCGACTTCCTACTGGTGGACTGAGCGAGGCTTTGGAGGAGTCATTGAGAAGGGGGGGTTCCACGTCCCCTTCCCCTATTGTGGGGTCGAAAACGACCCCTAGAGCCTCTGAAGTTGGATTTTCCTCTTCCCGAGGGAAAGGATTGGTTACTGCTTTGAGAGGTATTGCCCCCATAGGGGCGTTTCCTGTAGGAGCCTCTTTTCTTGTGGGGGCCACGAAAGGGCTTATTCTGGTAGGGTGCAAAACCCTGAGAATCTTTTGAGGTGCCTTTTTTGAGAAGGAAGTCCTCACCTTCCTTTACAAGTTGAGACTCGAACAAGGAGGAGTCCCAGAAGGACGAGTTCCTAAGTTCTTGGCGTCTCGTTTCCCCTAGCTGGGGATGTAATAGGAGTCATTTCGGCTTCGCGCCTGAGCAAGCCGGTATTAGCCATGGAATATAACTCCCTCTGGAGAATATGGGCTAGCGATTTGCTGAGACAGGTAAGAGCTCTATGTTGAACAAGGACCGTCTTGTTCCAAAAATCCAAGTACTCAGCAACTTCCTCATATCCGTGCTTTGCCGCTTTCTCAGGATTGGCACCTTTCTGGATCTGAGACTTTATCTTCTTGACAGTCGACTTGATGCTATGTTGGCACTTTTCCAAAGAAGCATTGCAAGAAGAAGAGGTTTTGGCAAAGGCAGCGGTGAAATTGAGGGTTGAAATATTTTGTCTAGCCTGATGTTCCAGCTCCTTAAGGACTGGCAGAGGGACTTTGGCTACTGGTGCCCCAGGAGGTCTAGGAGTAATACAGATCTTGGCAAAGTCCGTATTCAACTCCTGGATTTTGTCTTGGAAAGTGGGCTGTCCAACCTTATACCACTTAGAAGTGGATGGAGAAGGCTTGACATATTTTCCCTCAGATAAATTGGCAGCTTTGAAATCATGTTGAAATTTATCAAAGGCGTCCTTGATAACTGAGCTAAGTGGTAGGACAGAGGAAGGACCTCTAGGTCTGAGCTCTTGACGGCCTTTTTCGTCATCCAGACCCAACACTGAAGTTGAAGACCTAGGCATAGAGTCCCTGGGGTCAGGGAGAGAAAGAATGCGCCTGAAGGTGTCTACCTCTTCAGAGTATTGGGAGGGAATGTCAGACAGGGCTACTTCCCTATAATAAGGGGGGTCTGGATCATGTTGTGGGAGGTCTTGATCAGAAGCTGCGTCTGAGGGCTGAGCCCTAGAGGGCTTAGAAGACCTGTGTCTGGCCACAGGGGAGTGATCTTCCTCTGAAGATGACACAAGTCTGGACCTAGATTTATGCTTGCTCTTGTCAGAGTGTTTCTTAGGTCTAGGATGGATCCGAGGTTCGTCGGAATCCTCATCCAGTTGATCCGAGGCAGAGCTCGGTGCTACTGTTTGCCTGTGGCTTTGTTTTTTGTGTGAGTACGAGGAATCCTTCGGTATTGCTTCAGAAGGGGCAACGTACTGATCCGAGGAAGTTTGGTTAAGTACTAGTCGAGGAGGGAGTGCTGGACCAACGTCCACATCCATTGCCTCGGACTGTGCATTAGTACTTGACCTCGGAGGGGGTAGGTCCAGATGAGCAGCAGAGTTGCTGGATGGACCAGCTTTTGAAGCATGAGGCGAGGGATCAACCTCGGCAGACTTTTTAACTGCCAACTCCTCTCGGAGTGATTGAAATGCTTCTAACATGGATGCCTGGAAGGAACCCATTTGCTGCTGGATATGTATATTTAAGGAATCACCCAGGGATTTCTCTAGATTTCTTTGAATTTTGTTTTGTAAAACAGTACCTGGGTGGGTGGGACAGCTTTGGCTGGGGTCTTTAGTGATAAAGAACTGAAGGCGAGAGGTTGAGGACGGGGGGGTGAGGTAAAGAGGTTATCGGCAGCACTCTCAAGGTCTGCATTAGAACCAGTAAAAGAGTCCCCATCGCCTTCACCCAAGAGATCTAGTTCATCTTTGGAACTAGTTTCCGCTTTTTGCTTTTTTAAGTACCACTTCCTGTTTTGAATTTTTTGCAATTGTTCATCAGAGAGAGACGTGCAAATATGGCAGGGTGCTTCAAAAGTGACACAGGGGTCATCTCCCTTGCCAGCCTCCCTACAGGTAGGGCAGTAATTATGAGTATCAAAACTGAAGCAAAAATGGCGGCATTTCTGAGCTCTCGGTTTGTCTTTGTTTGCTTGATGGAGAGACATTTTAACGCAATAAAAAGACGTACAATTGAAATTGCCTGAACCGAGAAAACTCAAAACACGCGGATTGTAAGGAAAATCCTTAAGTTGTGAAATTAAAAATTTTACAGTATAATCTATGAAATATATTTAAAGAAATATCCAAATATTAGCCTCCAACAATACGTGAATACTGAGAAATAAATGAAAATGTCTGTATATTTACAAACTGCTACCAGTCATCGTGGCCAACGAGAAAGTAGGGCGATTGGTCAGAAGTTATCACGTGACGACAACTACCAGTATATCCGGTGGCTAACAAGAACGATCTTTTTTTCTAAGACGTTGGCCCCGGGTGTGGCAACCCGAGAACAGCATTAAGTCCCACATGGTAAGCTATTGTAGCGTAACAAAAAATTCCTTGTTGATTGACCCTGTAATACAGCCACTATGCAGTTCCTATCTTTGAATATTATAGGAACTGATTTTTGATGTTGAAACAGTATTTAAACTTTCCAATATTCAAGTTAGTGGATCTCACCTTGGAATAGTCCAGATATTGAGTAATCTGGTCAGATGTGAACTGGACTTTTCCCTGACGGTCAACCAGAAACAGAAAACCATCTAGAACCTGCAAAAAAAGTAAAATAATACACTGATTGACCTCTTTGTTTAGTTCCCTTACCTCTACAGTTAATTTTCTAAGCTATTCTATTCTGGAACTTTTCTAGTGCTTAATCTCTGCAGAGAGGCAGCCACTAAGGCATGACATCAGAAGTTTTCTGGTGCACAGACATGGCAAGCAGTGTTCATTCTAGAGTTGGAGCTACTTGAGTCAAATGACTCCTTTGCTAAATTTTGGTGGGACATTTAGTAAATGCGATGAGTCAAATGACAAAAATTAACCTTACATTTGAGCAAATTGACTTAAATAGGAGAGAAGAAAAATTGTTTCAATAAATATGGACCAACCCTGCACTACCTAAAACTAGAGAAAAATTAACTCACCTTGACATAGGTTCACTCAGAGAGTTGTTTTTATTTCATACAAAAAACTCCATTATTTATGTAAATGGATATAAATTCGCCACTTTTTGAAAAAAACCTGGGCCGGTATTCATAAAACCTGCTGAGACCAAATTTTGTCTCAAGTCTTAAGTTTTGGTCTCAAGTCTGAGACCACTTTTGGTCTCGGACTTGTTAGCTATTCATAAAACAGTTGAGACCAAATTTAGTCTCAGATTTGGTCTCAAACTTAAGACTGGTACATAGTTGTCTTAAATATTTTGTTCAAAGTCTCAAGCATTATTTCATCTTAACTGAGATTCATATTTTTATTTTTTATGGCTTAATGTAAAGTAGAAATAATTTACAACATATATACTACTTGGCCTAAATTTTTGTAACAACTGATAGCACAAATTTTTGCTTCAAGAGTACCTTACTTTGAGACAATTTTCAACAGAGTTTTCTGACTGCATAGCAACAAAGAAGTGGATCATGTGACATGAAAAATAAAAAACAGTTGACACAATTTTCTATTTATTTTTTATTTAAATGGACAGTATAATTTTTGTTAAGAATTAAAACACAAAAACTATTGATCTTTTAAAAAAATGTTGGATATATTTGCAAGTTTATGGTTTGTTTACATTGGAAAGACTTGAGACTGGTCTCAGCTGAGAACCTGTTTGTGAATACAGAGTTGAGACTTGGTCTCAGCTGAGACCAAATCTCAAGCTTACACTATTTTTTGTCTCAGACTTAAGATCTCTTTATGATCGAATACGGCCCCTGGTTTTAAGGCAATAACATTAAGGCAATAACATACCATGTAAAATTTAAGTTAAATTATTATTTAACATCTTTTCCAGCTGAAAATTGTTTTTAACATAGATGCAACTTTTCAAAAGTTTGTCCCACAGCAGTTTAAAATGTTTTTTGTTGTTCTTGTTAACAATTGTCTTTGAAGTCACTTGTAAGAGTGCATTATGTAAAAATGTACTGTAAAAAGAAAAAAATATATTAAAAACTGGATAATAAACTCTTGTGCAATAGATATTTATTTCTATATATATTTAACAAAACTATGAAAAAAGTGGCAAATTTACATCCACTGGTGAGTTTAAATCACTTACTGTAAACGTGTTTTCCATTGATAAATACAGAATTTTTGTTAAACGAAGTATGATTGGACAGTGCCGTTTCCGCTCGACCAATCAAATTAAAGCATTTAAAAGTAAGGAAACATGGAGGAATTGGGTTAAAAAGACAATATATGTCTTTTTACTTGATTTCTAAACAAAATTCGTCTAATTTCTCCAATATTTACAGCGAAAACGCGGGCGATAATGCAAGATCTATGCGTCACCGCGACTCGGGACCATAACATGTACGCGTCTTTTCACCCCAGTATGGCGACAAAAGACGCGGAAATGCGTAGTAAAATGAACTCTGGGCAAGGTTCATTATCTTCAAGACACTGGCCACAGAAGGGGCAGAACAATCATCATTAGGCACCTTATTTACAAGTGCAGAACTGTGACAAAAATGCTAACTAGCTTTATGAACCATTGGACAAAACTGAGGAATCTCCAACAGGTTTCTATCAGGTCTATTATATCTTGTGTAGGAGGGCTGTTCCACTTTTGCGATAGTGTCCCTGATTGCAATATGATCCCTCATTTCTTGCCATTCATAGAGTCGATCTTAACTAAAAAGTTACTGCCTATAAACAAGTAACATTCAAATCACTTGAGCACAGTCATTAAATGCAGATTTGCAGGAGAGTAAGATTTGAGACCTTGCCAAGTTTCAATATTATTGATCTTTCCTTAAGATCAGAACGATCTTCAAGCCATCGTAAACTACAATCGGGACAATCGTATACAGACATTCTGGTACTTCTCCACTGGATTTGTTTAGGAGTCCATCGGGAACAGTTTATGACAATATTAATCTGTATGAATTCATCAAAAACTGCCCTGATCCTTATCAAATCCTGTAATCGGGAATCAACACTTCATGTATTTTTATATACACCACTATATATAATATGGATACTAAATGTCCACAAAGGGAGAAAGACCTTTGTACTCCAAACCGAAAGCTTAATTACCACCAAAAGGGATGGGTTGGTAGCCACAGTATCTCGGCACCAAGAGCATTTTATGGAAATAACATGACGAAAACTTTACCACCACCATCTGTCAACATATTTTAATGGAAGGAAAATGTAAAGTTTTGGTAACAAACCCAAATCTGAAGAAATTTCTAACATTTAATATATACATATATCTGTACATTCTGGGACTTTATAATACTCCGATTTTGTTGAGAGGAAACGTCCATGTTTTGGTTCCATGATTTTAACTTCCTGTCAGTCACCTACTGATCGGGGATACACTAAAATGTGGAATCGGAATCATTGTACAATGCTGGCCACCCAATCTACACATTTTTGGTAGACCCATCCCTAGTTTGTAGCTGGATCCATTGACACCAACTAATATAATAAAACTCAGTAATTCTAGTTACTTCCTTTACAGCATCTTTACCTCTAACAAGAGTGCCCCTAGCACATCACTGGAGAGGATTCCCGAGGACTTTCCAGAGGAGGAAACCTGACTCTGCTGTATCACGCCATCTGCTGTACCTTCATCTGAAAATGCAGGATTTAATACATGAATGAAAAATATCCCATAAATTACTAAGAAATCATAGAAGAGAATATTAATCTGAAACAGTAACTTCAACTGAAAACTAGTGCTGGGACGAGTTGACGGAAACTCGAGTTACAACTCGATGGGCGATAATTGGGGGTCGCATCGATTTGTGCAAGTCAAACTCGAGTTTTTGAAAACGTATATATTTTCACCATCTAAGGCTGACACTTCACCAAAACAATAGAAATATCTGAAATTTTCAAAAATATATTGTATTTTTACTTTATTCTTGCTTAAATCAATGAAGATTTAACTTAAATTATATCGCGAAAGACCATTTCCAGTTCAAAGTTTTGCCTAATGTACGGTTATGTAAAATATTTTCGCTAACAAACAAAATACTTTATCCCGAAAATTACTCGAGTTTGACTCGAGTTCAACTCGCTTCTAACAAGTGATGCTCGATCTTTCATTTAAGCTGGCGATCCCACCACTACTGAAAACAGAGTTTAAAGATTAAATGTAACAACAAATTTAGTGAAATTGTCCATGGATGTGCCCATAGGCCCTTCACGGGGAAGACCAGTAAAGCTGGGGGTGAGTGATAATATGAGTATAGGTGTATAGCTGTGCACTGGTGGAGACGTGTAAAAACCACCACATATAAAAGATCACATAGTATACATCAAAATATGACAAAACAGTGTAGTTAATTTAATAATCCATGTCTAAAATCCCAGTATTTGTCTTGATAAAATAAATATATGATTTCATGAAGGGACAACCAATCAACTGCATGGTACCAGTGCCACATTCAAGCCCAGCCAATAAAATACCCTTTAAACTTTTCTTTATGGGGAATTCCCACTTTTATTATGTGGTTATATTTAAAGTTTTGCAATATGGTTAAACTTACACACTTTCCATGAACTTTAGCAAACTTTCAGTCAAAGTTTAAAAATTGGGTGGCAGGTCTGAAAATTACCAACATCTGAAAATACCCAAATCTAGAAAGATTTTTTTTAACACAATAAAGTGTTCAGTATTTGCTGCATTATAAAAAGTCACTCTTAACTGGCTTAACCTCTATTCTCAGCAGATAGAAACCACGAAAACATTCTTTTCTCTTTGAAAATTTAAGAAAAAAGAAAATTTACAGTGAAAATTTAGTCTAGCACCCATATTTATACACTATGGCTGCGAAAATGTTTGTAGATGTTCGATAGTTCGCTCGTTTACTACCCCGAATTCAAAGTTCGGTTTAAACGTCTGAAATTCGGAAGTTTCAGAAATTACCACCACCACACCACATCCCAATGGACCCTATTTTTGACCATCTGTAAAACTTTTCTTTTATTTAGAATTTAGTGAAATTTATCTAAAATATCTATGGATTTTATATTTTCCCCATATTTTCAACAAAAAGACAAGCTTTAATGTTAGATTTCTCTGTCTTTTTTATTGGTTTTCAAAATGTCAGTTTGATAATCAAACTACAATGAAGTTCGCTAGCTGCTAGAAATACAAAACATTGAACCCAAACTTCTTAACGATTTCACAGCACTAATATCCACAAGAAAAGAAAATTTGCAGTGAGGTCCTCAATGATATATATTTTCATATCCATAGCCTAGCGTCTGTATATATCCATGAGAATATGGTATTGATACTGGGCCCTAAACTCGCCTTACACTTGTGTCCAAATTTAACTTTATCAATAATGAAACTGAATTTTACTTTTTGATCAGGTAATATCTGTCGGTATATCTCTGTAGTTATTATTATTTACCTAAAATACAGACTTGTATGTGCACTTGAAATATGACAATTCAGAATTTGTAACTTGAAATATGACAATTCAGACTTTGTAACTTGAAATATGAGAATTCAGAATTTGTAATCACGCTTCCTAAATTTAAACTGTATTACGATGATATCACGATATCATGACTGACAATGACACCAATACTGTGCTGTAAAATTTATAGAGTGGCACAACTTCTGAAATTTATGGTACATACGCGATCAGGGCCTGTGAACAGACTAGTAGACAGGTGTTCTCCAACCAATGGTAATCACTTCTGGCACTCTGCCAAAGTGTAGACTTCAAGAGCTAGAAGCATTAAATTACCACACACTAAATGAAATTGCCCACCTCTTAAAATTAATGGTAACTTGGGGTCCATATGGTCACAATGGTCCCTAATCAGTTCTCACTTAATTCAAGGAAAAGAATGGAATGCATCTTCCACAACAACTTTTCTCCCATTATCTACCCAACAATGGCTAACATATAACAAAAATCCACACCAATTTACAAAACTAATAAGTTGTACAAAAGTAATCAAACTCTTCATAATATTGCTGTATTTCATATGCAAAATGGATCTTTGCTCAGTGAAGACACTCTCCCTTAGTCGGGTATCTTTTCACAAAAAAAAAAAAAAAAAAAATCTCACATGACAGACAGCCTTTTGACTGTAGTTTTCTTGTTTCTTCTAACCTTCAACTATGTAATTGTGAATGTCATATACAATAGGAAAACTTCCCCAATGATGTATACAGAAACAAGCAATCAGTGCCCGTGAATGGGCTCTGTGTCAGCTGACCGTGTGTTTTGAGTTTCTGAGTAAAAGTGAAAAAAGAGATGGACACAAAATTTGTGCCCTGTAAATGGTATTCAGAAGTAAAGTAGCAGGTTTACTGTTAAGGTGTAAAATTTAGGTGGAAAATATATTCAAACAAAATACTGTGAGTGCAATTGTTTTCAAGTTACAACCGATTTACTCAACACTAGTGGTCCTACGATTAGACGAAAAATCGATTCATCGTCTATTTAAAACTTTCGATGTAGAAAATCGATTCTCATTTTAAGAATCGATTGTGAATCGAAAGTAAGACTTACAAACCACCTAATTTTCCCTTTTTCTACAGATGTTTAACATTTTATTTTCGTAACATTTGTTTACATTATCTGCCATGTTTCTTTCACTGGTATCTACTTCCTGTTGGTTACAACTAAAACTCAAATTTCTGTAGGTATTTAGAAGATCTTTTAATACAATAAACTAAGTTCAACCTAAATTAAATTTAACTTTCACTGCTTCACACACAACATGTATACTCCCTATAAATGGGGAATAACAACCTTGGCCATAAATCAAGTGGAGAGAGATCACACTACTACTTCAGCAGTCTGCCATGAATATTTTTGACAAATTTTGTTGAACAAGAAAACTAAAATGTTTACTACATTGCCATACTTAGAATTTTACAGTATCTAAGAAATTATAATTATATGAAATGAATAGGTCATGAAGATCTGCTTAAAAAGGAAATTCATGGAATATTGTTTTCAGGATGAGAGAAATTTAACAGAATAATAGACAAATGCTTTACAGTAACATAAACAGGCAGAGAGAGAGAGTGAGGGGGATCTGACTTCGTTGAAGCTGGTGGGAGATACTTAGCCTTGCCACAGGCATTTATATGTATAAAGAAGGCACAACTGTTTGACTGCATTATAAGTATTTTTCATAATGTTCTCATACACTTACTTAGCCTAGCTTGCTGAGGAGACTTCCAGACTAGAAAGGCCTTTGATACAGTGTGCATTATGGCAAAAATATTTCACGTTTGCATTATGGTTCAGACAGCCTGGAAGGCCAGGCTAGGAGATACTTTCAGTTTGAACTACACCTGTGTTGCTAACTGGGGAAGGTTTTAACTCAGGACACCCATGCACTGAAACACATACAAGTGCTAAATACACTTGATAAAATAACTGCACCATCCATTTAATGATACACAACTATTTATGTCATGTACATGCTGTTTTGAGAAATTTTCATCATATTATTCCTGAGATAAGAGTCAGATTTTCCAGACCCCATCCAATACAAATAAACTTGAGTGACAATGCTGAAATACATGTTCACTTGTGCCAAACTGTTTCATATAACCTAGTATATATTACAAAACATCAATATTAACCAGAAACAATAAAAGTCACTCTTCCATTTGATTAATGAAAATAGCATGTCTTTGAAAAGTGTCCTGAGTTAAAAATGGAAGGAAAATTCCATGAACACATGTCTATGTATTGTTTAGTTCCCAAAGAAGCATTTTATTCAGGATAATTTTCAGAAGCTGCTTGGCAGTCACTGTTCTTGACATATGATAATGATAAGCAGATATTCTATTCTTCTTTGTTGCATATATACAAAGTGTCCTGAGTTCACAACACGGGTGTACCACTTGGTAATGTTGAACAAAAGGGGTTGAAATAGACTTGCACCAAGTCTTTGTCTTTCTCATCCCACTAAATCTGACATAGATGAAAACATTATACATCCGCTTAAGGAGGGAAAAATCCTTCTCTATGCTGAAACAGTACTTTTGTCAGCCCCACATTCTAGTATAAAGTCATACAGTCCTCATATAATACCTTAGAAAAAAGGACTTGAAGAAAGTCTAGGGTTGAAATATTGTTTATTTTAAGCATGATTGGTTGCTAATCTGCTGATGTTACATTCAAACACTGTAAATGATTTAGCTGATGAAAAGGGAGAATGAAAATAAATATTATTTTGTAACTGTTAAGGCCACCTTAATAGATTATTATATTATTGCTGATACACATACTTGTTGACTCTTCAACCTACTGGTTTCCTAACATACCCCCTTCCCTACCCCAAAATGTAAACAAATAACCTAGATTTTTTTCACCACTGACCTATCGGAAGACTACCATTATTATATTTGGTAAAAAAGAATATTCTGTCTTTCTTACAAAGCAAGCAGAAAAACGATTATAATCGATAATCGATTGCTCAGAGTTACCGATTAATCGATTCTAATTTTTTAGACCGATTCCTAATACTACTCAACACTGAGAACCTGAAAATAGCTATTGCTCAGCTGTGTAATGAGCTACAGGTCTGCCATTTGACTATGTTATGGCTGACCAAAAAGTAGGTGAATAACATATTAAACAAAATACTCTAAAGGTAATAGTTTTGAAGTTACAACTGATTTACTCAACAGCTATACTCTGAAAGAAGCTATAGCTCAGCTATGACATGAGCTACAGGTCTGAAATTTCACTATGTTATAGCTGACAGAAAAGTAGATAAAAAAATATATTTAAAGAAAATACTGTAAATGCAATAGTTTTGAAGTTACAAATAATTTACTCAACAGTGAGAACCTTATAAGATGCTATAGCTCAGCAATATGCACTGAGCTACAGGTCTACAATTTTACTATGTTATTGCTGTAAGAAAAGTAGATAAATAACATATTTAAACAAAATACTGTGAATGCAATAGTTTTCAAGTTACAACTGATTTACTCAACAACTATACTCTGAAAGTAGCTTTAGTTTCAGCTATACAATGAGCTACAGGTCTATAATTTCACCATGTTATAGCTGACAGAAAAGTAGGTGAATAACATATTCAAACAAAATACTATAAATGCAATAGGTTTCAAGTTACAACTGATTTACTCGACACTGAGAAACTAAAAATAGCTATTGCTCAGCTATGCCACAACCTACAGGTCTGCAATTTCACTATGTTATAGCTGATTCAAAAGTACATGAATAACATTTTAACAAAATTCTCTAAATTCCAACAGTTTTCAAGTTACAAGCAATTTACTCAACAGCTATAACATGAAAGTTAGTCCCTTGTTCCACCAAAGGATTAAGCCCCGACCCTGTCGGCGACCCTTAATCGTGGACAGCCGGTAAAAAAAAAAAAAAAATGGGCGGGAATACTGGGTCGGTTTCAAAGTCTGGGATTAAGTACAGATCGTCCTCAGGAAGCCTCAGGACGCCTCAGGCGGCCCCAGACAGTCCCTAACTGGTCTGGGACTAAGAGCCGACTAAGCCATTTTTCTGGTCGGTTTGAACCACAATCCTGTCGTAGACAAACCGACTGGGTCCCAGGACGCCTCAGGCCTCTGGGACTAAGCCCCGACTAACACAGGATTAAGTACCGACCCCACAAGGTGTCCTGAGGCGTCCCCAGGCGTCCCCAGACCAGGATCGCCGATTTTTGTTTGGCAATGGGACTAAGGGTCGCAGGAAGCCTGGGACTAAGTGATAGAGATCTGGGACTAAGGGTCAGGGACTAAGGGTCGCAGGCGGCCTGGGACAACATAGGACTGTGTAAATTTGATCTGAGGAGGCCTGAGGACGCCTGGGACTGGACATTTTGTTTATGGCGGGAAAAAATAATCGGTTTGAGTCGGGAGAAATATCAAACATGTTTGATATTTCACACGGCCTCAACCGACCACAACCGACCCTTACAGGACGCCTGGGACTAAGCATATTTTTCAAACCGACCCCAAAAATCCCTTAATCGGGAGCCTTAGTCGTGTGGTGGAACACCCACATCAAGCTATTACTCAGCTATGCAATGAGCTACAGGTCTACAATTTTACTATATAGCAGACTAAAAAGTTACTGAATAACATATTTATACAAATTTCCATAAATGCAATAGTTTTCAAGCTACCACTAATATACTCAACAGTGATAACCTCAAAATAGCTATAGCTCAGCTATTATATACGCTACACGTCTACAAATTTACTATGTTGTAGCTGATCCAAAAGTAGGTGAATAATATATTTTAAAAAATACTCTAAAGGTAATAGTGTTCACGTTCTAATTGATTTACTCAACAGTGATAACCTCAAAGTAGCTATGACTCGGCTATACAATGAGCTACAGGTCTGAAATTTTACTATGTTATAGCTGACCCAAAAGTAGCTGAATAACATATTTATACGAAATTCCGTAAATGCAATAGTTTTCAAGTTATAAGTGATTTTACTCATTATGGAAGTTACTGAAAAGTAAAAAAAAATCATTTTAAAAAATTCATAAAAAAAAGTGAAAAAATTATTTTAAAAAATTCATAAAAAAAATTTAAGAAAGATCCAGGCCCGATACTCACACAAGGGAATCTACTTGAGGCCTAGTACATATGTGCAAGATATGAGAGAAATACCTGCAATAGGCAATGAGAAAATTGTGATATAGTGTTGAAATTTTCATACTTAGGGTGGGGGGACCTCACTTGTAATGGCTCTAGGAAACAGACAAATAAACAGATCTGCATGCCTTGAACAATTTTTCATCCTCGATAGATAAGGTATCTTTTTTAAAAAAACAGCATGTCTCTGGGCCTTGTAGTTTCATCAGAGAAGTCGTTCACGTGGACGCGTATGCGCATGCGTACGGCCAACATAAAAATTAGGGCTGGGACGGATGCTGAAAAACGGCATCGAGTACTCGCCCTCTGACAACCAGCCCGAATTCGAGTAACCGCGAGATTTAGTAGCTACCATTGTAAGTCGTCTGTAAACAGTTGGTGCCGGAAACGAAACTTTTGAAGAAAAACGTTTTCTATTTGACCATATATTATAGAATATGGAGTAAATTGTATGTTATCAAGTGAAAGTAACAACTTTATAATTGATATTATAGGACGGAAATGGTGAAATGTAGCATATTTTACACAAGCGTTTGATTACGTGGGTGATAATGCAATACCTCGCAAGTAACTGAGTTTTTAAAATGGACTCGAGTACAAGCCAAGATCGACTCGTCTATCGAGGCTCCAGTACTCATTCGCAGCCCTAATAAAAATATATCATGAATGGAGAAAACAATATTATGCAAGTACGTATCAAAACTATTATATCGTTAATCTTCAAGAGTGATGCATTTTTTCTGCGTGTCTAATAAGGGATGTTTTACTTTTATTATCCACCATTTGGTATGATTTACTAGTTAAATACATCCATTTTTAAAGAGAGATGCTTTAAAGGCAGGGGCATCAGTCAATACAAAAACTTTAATCTTTAACTTGCGATATCTCAATCATTTCTGCAGGGATTTTTATGCAACAAACACGATTATAAAACGGACACCTGCGCAGTCGACGAAAATGCGCATTTCGTGAGAGTACTTTTATAGAGGAACAAATGTACGCTGTTCCAATCTGTGAACATGGTTGCACAACATAATCTCGAAAATAAAATTGAAAACAAACAAAATCAGTGAACATTGGATAAAACTACAAAAATCGTTTTATAATAGAAATAAACTACTTTTGCTTGGACTTTATTGGCGATTCAATCACAAAAATAACCTCAAATAAAGGACGAGGGCCGAAGGCACGAGTCCTTTATTTAGAGGGTATTTTTGTGATTGAATCGCCAATAAAGTCCGCGCATACATAGTTTATTTCTACAGTAAAAGCGCTGTATAAAAAACGGAAGTTACTGATGCTTATTATCCATGGTACAGAGGCACTGCTGTAGTGTATACCAAAAAAATACCCCGCTCCGTTCCCCTATACAGGTCAAAATAGGCTGATTGATGGATAATAAAAATGATTAAATAACCCAAATTAATTATATATATCCTTGCTCCACTATTGCGGGTTTGCCTGCCAGCCACGCTGATTATGTCACAGATCACATAATCTCATCATTTGTACATGAAGAGTGGGGGTATAATGACATGGCAAACACAGATGTCTGTCTCATGTTTTAAACATACTGAAAACAGTTTGCCGGTGACTATTTATGTCCTGACTACTTCATTAGTGGGTGGATGCTCAGACATGTGTTTGATTAATCGGCGGTGACAGTGTACAATTGCGGTCGGTCACTGACAAATTCTCATAATCGATAATTCAGCTTAAATCTTACCATCCTATATATGTTTGAATATAAAAATGTTTTTCAAATATTTAAGACAGTTTTATTTAATAAATTGACATATTTGTCAATTTTTGGGGTTGTTTGTGTTTACTGTCATATTTAGAGGAAGTGAGTATTTTGGTAGATGTTAAATGTTGGAAAGATCCAAAACACTGTTAAGCTTACCGGACTGACATAAACTTCATCCCAGAAAGTATTTCATGGTTTAATGACAATCAATGAAGTAAAATAATTGGTTCTAGTGAGTTATCGGCGGAGTGATCAATCGCCATTGAAAATTATGGGCGATTCCCAGTACTACTACTCTCATCTGATATTGTCAGTTCTTACTGTGTTACATCCTATCTTTATGGCAATATGAGTTACCTTGTCCACTCTTTCATGACACAGCTTATTTTCAAGTTAAAATGGAGATAAATCATCTGGCCAACCACAAGATACGCCTTACAAATCCCAATTATTATCTTTTCTGCTTCAAAATAATGATATGCAATGTAAAGAAAGTTTAACTGGTATCTGACATTTTCCACACAATTGTTTTTGAGTGATAGTCAATAGGAAAAGTTCCCGAATGACATACACAGAAAAAATATATCATGAATGAAGATGATAATATTATACAAATGCGTAGCCATAACAAATTAATAACCATTTGAACAAGTTTTCAATTTTACTATTGACTATTAGACAAAACAAGACCCCAATCTCCCGCTAGTTATTAAGCAAAAGTGGAAGTAGTGTGACTTTGAAACAAGGTTCAAGGACAAAAAGGAGGAAGATATATGGCCTTTAGTATGATAACCGGAGAAAATTTTCAAACTCTAGGTCACTAAAGCAAGGTCAAAGGTCAAATAAAGGTCACACAATGATGATGCACACCTACACCCCCCAACCAATGTCCCTACCAATTATCATCTTCCTACACCTTACAGTCTCTGAGATTCAGCCCGGACAAACTTTTTCCCGCCCATCCAGACACAATGGGTGAAAACAACGGACACAGCTCTTAAAGGCTGTGAGTAAAAAGCCTTGAATCATTAGAATTATCCGATGTCACCAAACAAAACAGTAAATATTATATTAAACATTGTGTATTTTGTGATTTAATGTAAGTAAGGGGGTTTTATAAATGTTTTATGACATAAAACGTCACTAGTTCAATTATACTTTATATATACTCGCATTACTCGAATACTTGACTCTGAACATTATGATCAAATTTTAGTGAAATTTTGAGTATTACCGAGTGCTGACTACTCAGTTACAACCCTAGTCCCAAGTTGTAACTCTGGAAAGATACAGGTCCATAAGAATAGTCAGCAGACTCAGACAAGAGGATAGGTTTTTCATATACTTAGTATCTGAATTTCTCTACATGGGTTCAAAAAAATATATAATCAAAAATTGCTAACTCTGTATCAAGAGAGAGATCAGAAGCCTAATATAGTCACAAAAATCACAAATATATCAAGAATTTACCACAAGTCAAGCAAACAGAAGAGGTTTCCTCATTGGTGAATTTCACATACTGTGGTGAAATTCACCATATACTTTTATGAATTTTACATACCACATACTAGCTGTGGTGAAATTCACATTGGACAAACCCTCTATATTCTCAGAAGTATAGCATATTTTTTCCAAATCTGTATTTTTGTGACTGTTTTAGAATTTGTTTACCAAAGTAGACCTTTCAAATACTTTAAAGTAAACTCACATTTATTACTGAAATAACACTGGCCTACAACAATGAATTTGTATTTTGCCAGTCTTATCCAGTACATTAAACACAAGTGACATAGATATCCATTTTCACTCCAAATACCATCTTTATAACAGTAAAACACATACATGAACCACCACCTCAAACATTCTAGCCATGTAAATGTAACTTTAGCCAGTATTTTTCTTACATAAGGTGTCCATAATACAAGGGAGTCAGTCCACAGTACACAGTAGTTGTTGTGGTGGTAAATATTATAGACAGAAATATGAAATATATCACAAGCAAAAGGGGATACCACTAAAAAATAAAAACCTTAAATAAATCTAAAAAAAAAAATACAACTAAAAATTTACAAACAATGGTTTTACTTAGTCATAAAAAATTACAAATGTCATAAATTTAAGCCAATAAATTAGAGAAATATAAGGGGAAAGCCCTGTGAGTTAGATTTGACACATTACTGCAATGACTTTTTGCATTGCTTGCTCTATTGTTACAGCATATCAAGGAACACCCGGCTACCTTTTCTTTTCTTGCTTTACAATTTATACAAGATATCTCAACACACATTTTGAGATAAACATAACTTTTTATCAGTCATCTTGAAAGCTTTACACTGAACACACAAGAAGCCATTTTTTTATTAAAAGCTTCATATCCTACTAATAAGTACATAATGTTTTTCTTTTTTCTCTACTATTTTATCACCAGTGAGACTTTTTTTGTATAACAATCTCTTTCAGTGTACATTGTGCAATGGCAGATATTCATACTAGCACACACATTGATAGGGCCCTATACAGTGAATAAGACAGAATATCTGTAGCTCTGTACTATATCACATAGATGGGTAAAGGTTAGGATTTTACATCTGGTTCAGAAGGGAGGGTCATATTGGGACAAGCCTCTTAAGCATTGCCACTCACACTGATGTGATAGCCTGTGATTAAATGCCAAACTTACCATCCTACGAGGCCATTGAGGATCTCCGTCTGGTAAGGTGGAGTTTTAAGCATTTAAATGTTTATATATTGATGTGTAGGTTCACTGCAATATAATATACAGTAGAAAAAGGTTTTTGAAAATAAAAACATGCAGTGCTGAGAGAAGAAGTGAAAGTTAAGCAGACAGTGTGAAGTTCATGCATTAACATGAAAGAAAAATTTAAGCTTTATTTTGTTTTCTATGGTCATAAATTGCGAAAAGTTAATTGAATAAATGCTCTGGCTAAGAATGCATAAAGCATCAATACTTATAATAGGTCGAAAGTCACACCATAAAACTACTTAATTAAAGAGTAACAGTGCTTTATAAATGCCATATATCTATTTATATTTTAGAAAAAGGCATAGTAAAATGTGAGCCTTTAGAAAGGCAAGAAGTTTATGACACAATGCTTTGAACACATCTATCTGGTAAATCTGACCAGCTATCTAGACTCTTCACATAAGGTTTCCCAATACCTCTGAATACCTTGTAAATCTCTAAAAGCAAGAATAAAATAGATATAAGGCAAAAACACAAAATCAGCTATTTGATGAATCCAGTTTGATCCATAAAAAGGGTGTGTGTGTGTGTGTGTGTGTGTGTGGGGGGGGGGGGGGGGGGGGGGGGTAGGTGGTAAATCTGACCAGCTATCTAGACTCTTCACATAAGGTTTCCCAATACCTCTTAATACATTCTAAAGCTCTAAAAGCAAGAATAAAGGAGATAAAAGGCAAAAACACATAATCGGCTATTTTATAACCCCAGTTTGACCCATAAGGGGGGATCCGGGGGTAAATCTGACCAGCTACCTAGACTCTTCACACACGGTTTCCCAATACCTCTTAATACATTCTAAACCCTAAAAGCAAGAATAAAGGAGATAAAAGGCAAAAACACAAAATCGGCTATTTTATGACCCCAGTTTGACCCATAAGGGAGGGTCTGGGGGTAAATATGACCGGCTATCTAGACTCTTCACATATGGTTTCCCAATACCTCTTAATACATTCTCAAGCTCTAGAAGCAAGAATAAAATACACAAACAAGTGTCCCTTGCGGGACGCTTAATGAGATATAAGGGGAAAAGATGAAATTGGCTATTTAATGACCCCAGTTTGACCCCTACAGGGGGGTCGGGGGGAAATGTGACTTGCTTTCTAGACTCTCCACATATGGTTTCCTACTACCTCCCAATACATTTTATGGCTCTAAATGCAATACTTAAGAAGATAATAGGGGAGTTCACATGAATTTTAAGCTTTCTGATTGGTGAATTCACATTTTTGATAGTATAAACATGTATATGAAGTTACAAGCCTCTGCGGTCAGTAGATTTCCTGAACTGCGATGACGGGCGGGTGTACCCAAAAAAACTATTTTTTGATCATGTGACCTTGATAAAGATCAAAGGTCAAATTTAAGCATGTGGAAAAATTTTCCCACGCCTAAGGTATATAACTGCCAAATATGGTTAAAAAGCTTGCAATAATATGGGAGATATTCAAGGGAGACCATAATGCGGCGGCGGCGAGGAAACTGATGCGAAACCACATAAGCGTCCCTGAAAGTTAATTAGTGCCCGTTAACAGGCTCTGTGTCAGCTGACTTTGTATTTTGAGCTTCAGAGTACAAATGAAAGTAGTGGAGGACACAAAGCTATGTGGTGCAAATGGTATACAGAAGTACAAAGTGAACTGTTAAGGTGCTTCCTAAGAAGCTGCCGAGGACCTCCTCACTAAAAAAAGGGTGAAAGCAGATATTACTCACTTAGCTATGGAGATAAGGATGGGTCAGTAGGCTCGGTGTCTCGTTATCAAGAACATTTTAGTGAAATACCATGATAAGATTTTACAACCACCACTTCACTTGTCAACACATATAATGGAAGGAAGACTTAAAAATATTGGAAACTGACCCAAAACCTGATGAAATTATAAGCTTTTATCCCATATATTAGTGCATTTGCAGACTTTTATAGTGATTAGGTTGAGAAGAACTGCCATGTCTTGGATACAACACTTTTTACCCTCAATCTCACTTGTCAACGCACATAATGTAAGGAAAACTTAAAATATTGGGAACCAGAAATCTGAGGAAATTGTACAAGTTTGTCTCATATTATGTCCAAATGGGGACTTTTATTGCAATGTTGCTAATTGAAAATATTCACGTTTAGTTGGCGTGTACTAAACCAGTCCTGGAATCGGTACGGTTTCGCATTGGCGACCTCCTGAAGTACACATTTTCGGTACCGACCCGTCCCTAGTTGCAGTCTTTGTTTATTTTGATGAAAATTGTGGAAAGAAATTTGCATATGCTGTATAGAAAATTTAGAAATCCAAAATTGCAAATTGTATCCTTAAAAGTTTGAAAAACATAACCTGACAATTTTTACATAAAGTCCTCCCCCCCCCCCCCCCCAGTGGTGAAAGCCTCTAAAACTCTGACTTTACAGTTAATACACTTTCAATATGTTCCTCCAAGTGTAAAAATTCTTCTGTCATGAACACTTCAGTATAACCAAAAAGCATGAAAAACGATTCATGTTAAATAAGGCGTAATCACTCTGGAGGTATCACAGAAAAATGCTAGCGTGGGGTGTAACATAGCTGAAAGATCAAATATTTCAAACATATTACATGTAAAGTCTTAAGTGCAATATATGCAATGGAAAAACTGGGTATATCGCAGGGCAAAATAATTGATATAGAAACTAATATTATAGTGCACAAACTTGATTCTTTTTTTTCTTTCGATGAGATCGCGAAATAGACATTAAGAATTAGCTTGAGATAAGAAAACTTAAGAGTACTGCCATATTAAAATAAAAGAGAACGTGGCATGTACAGTAAGGCACATCATAATACACACAATATATTCAAGTGACAAAACCATCACTGACTAAAATCTGTCAACCCACTAGTGAGTGGAATTGCCTCAATTTTGATGGTCCATTATTCGTCCATTTTTCCGACCGATGATCGACCCATAATCGACTTTTTTACTCCACTGTTGGCCAATATATCCTGAAACACATTCCGGGATGAAGTATATGTCAATACGGTAAGAATAACAGTGTTTCCAACATTTAGTACCCACCAAAAGCACTCACTTCCGGTAAATATGGCGGTAGTTATAAACAAACACAAAATTTGTGACAAATCTCTTGATTTATTAAAAGAAAGTTTAGGAAACTGCAGAAAATATAAAAAATACGTGGATATTGAGACAAATAAAGAAGGGTAAGATTTAATCAATTTCCAGAAGTTATCAGTGACCGAACGTGATTGTACCATGACACCGACAATTAAGCGAACGTTCGTCTAATCGTCCACCCACTACAACCCACAAGGACAAAAGGAAACAAATTGTATATACACTGATATATATTAAAACATTACATAACCTAACTGAACCCGTAATCATGTCAAATCAAAGTATAGGGCTTATAGCATTTTTTGGACAAGTCTACTAGCCAGCATTATACCAGATTAGATGATTACTATTCTGACATTACTATTACTATTTGTCAAGCCACAATTTTTCTTCCAGTCATATATGTACTATGTAGTAGGCATGGGTCGGTACCAAAAATGTGTACATCGCCAGGGCAACCAATGTGAAACCGTTCAAATTCCAGGACTCCGCGTTGTATACGCATGTTTCTACTTTATCGCAATAAAAGTCCCCAAATAAAAGTGTGAGATAAACATGAATAATTTCTTAAGATTTCTGGTTTGTTCCCAATACTTAAAGTTTTCCTTCCATTTTATATGTTGACAAGGGAGATGGAGGTTACAAAGTGTCCTAACCAAAACATGGCAGTTCTGCTTAACATAATCGCTATAAAAGTCTGTAAATGCATGAACAAAATGGGATAAAAACTTCTTCAGACTTTGGGTATATTTCTAACATTTTAAGTTTTCCTTCAATTATATGTGTTGACAAGCGAAGTGCTCCTGACACATTAGTCTGTGCCACCAGGCCTACCAACCCATCCCTCCTGTGTTAGCACTTTTTTATGACCGACGACCTTTTCCTTAAAGGTTCAGAAATGAGACCCTCACATATGGATACTATAGGTAATACACACTGAACTAGACCAAGGACGCATCTGTGGCCAGATGCAAGATGAATCTACCGGAAAAGGCCAACTAACATAGTTAAACTAACATAGATAAACTAACATAGATAAACAGCATTTTTCAATAATAAGCCAATTGAAAGCACTTTTAAGTTTGGCTACCCTCATTTAACCTTGAAGCAGGGACCCAAGGTCAAATCTGACCACATCAGAAGATTCGCAGCCCCTGACTTCCTATAGGTTGGTTTACCATCACAAACCTCTAGGACCAATAATAAGAGTTATAAGCACTTTTAAGTTTGGCTATCCTCGCTTGACCTTGAAGGAGGGGTCCAAGGTCAAATCTGACCACGCCAAAAGATTCCCAGCCCATGATTTCCTATAGGTTGGTTTACCCTCCTAAAGCTCTAGGATCAATAATAAGCGAGTTACAAGCACTTTTAGGTTTGGCTATCCTCGTTTGACCATGAAGGAGGGGTCCAAGGTCAAATCTGACCACACTAAAAGATTCCCAGCCCATGATTTCCTATAGGTTGGTTTACCATCCCAAACTGTACGACCAATAATAAGCGAGTTATAAGCATTTTTAAGTTTGGCTATCCTCATTTGACCTTGAAGGAGGGGTCCAAAGTGAAATCTGACCACACCAAAAGATTCCCAGCCTATGATTTCCTATAGGCTGGTTTACCATCCCAAACCTGTAGGACCAATAATATGCAAGTTATAAGCACTTTTAAGTTTGGCTATCCTCATTTGACCTTGAAGGAGGGGTCCAAGGTCAAATCTGACCACACCAAAAGATTCCCAGCCCATGACTTCCTACAGGCTGGTTTACCATCCCAAACCTGTACGACCAATAATAAGCAAGTTATAAGCACTTTTAAGTTTGGCTATCCTCGTTTGACCTTGAAGGAGGAGTCCAAGGTCAAATCCGACCACACCAAAAGATTCCCAGCCCATGACTTCCTATAGGCTGGTTTACCATCCCAAACCTGTAGGACCAGTAATAAGCGAGTTATAAGCACTTTTAAGGTTGGCTATCGTCGATTGACCTTGACGGAGGGGTCCAAGGTCAAATCTGATCACATCAAAAGATTCCCAGCCTATGATTTCCTACTAAGTTGGTTACCATCCCAAACCTGTAGGACCAATAATAAGCGAGTTATAAGCACTTTTAAGTTTGGCTATCCTCACTTGACCTTGAAGGAGAGGTCCACGGTCAAATCCGACAACACCAAAAGATTCCCAGCCCATGATTTCCTATAGGTTGGTTTACCATCCCAAACCTCTAGAACCAATAGTAAGCGAGTTATAGGCACTTTTAAGTTTGGCTATCCTCACTTGACCTTGAAGGAGGGGTCCAAGGTCAAATCTGACCACACCGAAAGATTCCCAGCACATGTTTTCCTATAGGTTGGTTTACCATCCCAAACCTCTAGGACCAATAATAAGCGAGTTATAAGCACTTTTAAGTTTGGCTATCCTCGTTTGAACCTGAAAGAGGAGTCCAAGGTCAAATCTGACCACAACAAAGGATTCCCAGCCCATGACTTCCTATAGGCTGGTTTACCATCCCAAACCTGTAGGACCAATAATAAGCAAGTTATAAGCACTTTTAAGTTTGGCTATCCTCGATTGACCTTGAAGGAGGGGTCCAAGGTCAAATCTGACCACCCCAGGAGATTCCCATCCTATGATTTCCTATAAGTTGCTTTACCATCCAAAACCTCTAGGACCAATAATAAGCGAGTTATAAGCACTTTTAACTTTGGCTATCCTCGTTTGACCTTGAAGGAGAGGTCCAAGGTCAAATCCGACCACACCAAAAGATTCCCAGCCCATGATTTCCGATAGGTTTGTTTACCATCCCAAACCTCTAAGACCAATAATAAGCGAGTTATAGGCACTTTTAAGTTTGGCTATCCTTGATTGACCTTGAAGGAGGGGTCCATGGTCAAATCAGACCACATCAAACGATTCCCAGCCCATGATTTCCTATATGATGGTTTACCATCCCAAACCTGTACGACCAATAATAAGCGAGTTATAAGCACTTTTAAGTTTGGCTATCCTCGTTTAACCTTGAAGGAGGAGTCCAAGGTCAAATCTGACCACACCAAAATATTCCCAGCCCATGATTTCCTATAGGTTGGTTTACCATCCCAAACCTCTAGGACCAATAATAAGGGAGATATAAGCACTTTTTATGACTGACAAAGAAACGCCTGTGGCGGCCATCTTGGTTTTCAAAATGAGGTCAAAAATATTCCCAGTCAAGATTTTGTAATGAGGAACATACCCTGCGAATTTGAAATGTCCACCTATAATACCCTTTGCTCTAGAGGTCCAACAAAGTCCTTGCTGAAACTCTAAAAAAGTCTGTGGCGGCCATCTTGTTTTTCAAAATGAGGCCGAAAATATTCCCAGGCAAGATTTTATGGTTTTGAAGATATCCTGCAAATTTGAGAAGGCTAGCTATAACAGTTTTTTTGTTCGAGCAGTAACGGTGAAATCCCTCTACACACTGCGGTGGCGGCGGCGTAACGAAGCAAAATCCATAGTATCCACCGGATAGCATGGATTTCCTTGAATTTATCCCTCCTTTACAAAATCTCAGTTTCACAAAGCCTCCTTCCTTAAAGGAGACCTTGAAAACTCCCCTAAATTTCAATGAAGCTAGGGACCTGCCTTAAATTTTATTTATGGAAGTGTCCTTCAAGGAATGTTTAATAGGTTTAAAGAACATTTGGTCCCTCCTTAAGTTTCAAGGAGGACCTTTGGTAAGGAGAGTTAAAGGAGGCTTGGTGAAAATAATTTTAAGGTGGACTTCCCAAAGGAAAAAAATGACCTTCCTTTAATAAAGGAGGTCCTTTCCAAAGGATTCTTCGTGAAACTGGCTCCCCCGTTTCCTCCTCCCTGAATTTCACACACACAGGGGCAAATTCCCTGTTACATGTAGATTACTTGGCATATTGTATTTACTATTTTTTACTTATACTTTAGACTATTTGGAATGAATGGGGCATTATAGGGCTTGGTGAAGAGTTATTAGAATAGCATATTAAACTGCTTGCCCTTGGTAATGTTTACATGGGCCATCACCTTTATACTTTATAGCCTTGCTTAATGCTAGAATTTTTTGTAATAATGAAAACATTTTCAGTTTACAAAATGTATTCGAACATTCACTGTAGTGTTATCATTTATTGATTTTCTAATACTGACTGATTGGTTCTGCATGTCAATAATTAAACATCAAAAGTGTTAAGAAATTGCTGATCAATTTCGGCAACAAAATTCAGCAATCCATAATATCTCAAGATTAAACTCAATTAATAATATTTCACAGTTAGCAGAATTTAGATTTTTAATATATATGATCTTGAAATATATGTCGTGACAGAACTTCCAATTCGACAGAATTTCAAATTCTGTCAACAGAACTTCCAATTGGAAGTTCTGTCGACAGAACTTCCAATTTGAAGTTCTGTCGACAGAATTTCAAATTCTGTTGGCAGAATTTAAAATTCTGTCAGTATTTTTGGTCAGAACTTCCAATTGGAAGTTCTGTTGACAGAACTTCAAATCCAATTTCGTCCCTCAGAGCAATATCCCATTCCTCATCATTTCAGTTCAGTTATTGCTTTTCATTTGTTTTTTTAACTACATATTATTGTTGGAGTTTAACATTCAAATTTATTTTGGAAGAATTGTAATTCTGTCAACAAGATTTGAAATTCTGTTGACAGAATTTGAAATTCTGTCAACAGAACTTCTAATCCAGATTTGAAATTCTGTCAACAGAACTTCTAATCCATTAGAACCAATGAAATACAGAAATTGGAAGTTCTGTCAACAGAACTTCCAATTGGAAGTTCTGTCAACAGAATTTCAAATTCTGTCGAATTGGAAGTTCTGTCACGACATATATATTAGCCCAAATAACATACAGTAGAACCTCTATTATCCGACCCTCTTGGGAGAGTAGCAATTAGGTTGGATAATAGAAAGCCTAGAATAACATGTTTAAATGGAGTTGGGAGAGTGGATTTGAGGTCAGATAACTGAAAATTTGTATAACAGGGTCGGATAATAGAGGTTCTACTGTATCAAGAAATTAAGCACAAGTTTAGTTGTAGAGCTGTATAACTTACTGCAGGAAAAACAAATACTTCAATATCAATCAAAGTGGAAACCCAAACCAGAGTTTGATATCTATTTGAAACTTTGAATATCAATGTCAATACACTGGGTTGTCTATCAATGCCTCTCCTGGGTGGGGTAATTTATTGTAACATGTAACAGTGCTTTATGCATATCAAACTGTCGACTTATGATTCACCAAGAGTAGAAAGAGAGAGTGAGAGTGTAACTCCCTCACTGTTAATAAATTCACTCCTTTACTCTCTTTCCGAAAAAAATATGGATTAAAGACTTTTAAGCAAGTCTCTGCAATCCATTGTATAAAATGGCTATTGGTGAAAATCTGAGCCTTATATACAAGGCTACCACCTTAACAGTACTGCACTATCTGTACTGAACATGTGTTTAACCTAGTGAGATCTACTAACTGCACTTCACACTGCATACACTTTTCCACTTGACTTTTGTATCATAAAAACCTACTGTGCTATTATAACTGTTACAAGTTTAGACCCAATGCATCCTTGTGAATCTTTTCTTATTACACTACAGATTATGCAACTTTGAAGCACTTTGGCTCATGAAATTTAATACAGTGTGTGAAACTTAACTTTGAAGAAACTCTGACTTTTATTTCATTCTGTCACTGTCAAATATCAAGAAAGTGATTATTTCAGACAATTTATCTACTCTGATTTTAAAAAAATCCAACATTTATACCTAATTTTTTAATCTCTGCTCAAAGAAATTACAAAAGCCTCAAAATGTATAATATGGAATAAAAGTTTATAATTTCTTTAGATTTAGGATTTATTTATAATATTTTAAGTTTTTCTTCAATTATGTGTTGTCAATCAAGATGCCGGATGTGAAATTTCGTCAAGTATTTCAGTAATGTTGCTCTCAGTGGCAAGATATCAGCGCCATTACCCATCCATAATCCATACAATGGCAAATTTCATAGTTAATTTTACATTCTATACACTACACAGGAAGACAATTTAGACAACCTTTGAACAAGAGGGTCAAAGATGCCCCAAAAGGCGGGTTGCACAGGCAGCAATAAGGTTAGCGACTGCTGTAATTACATTTAGAAACAGGAAAGAAATGTTAGGTCACCCAGTTAAGGTGAATGTGTTAGACGTGCTAAGAAATGTAAAACTTGTAATCTAGGTTACATAATTGTATCTATGCTATAAACGGACAAACGAAAGGACGGAATTACACCAATTTCGAAAGCAACTTAGCTATGATGGTGATCTATCTCCCTGTCAAGTTTGAATTCGATTGGACAAAGCGTTTTCGTGTTAGAGTCTGAAAACGGAAATGTTGACAAACAGACAAACGAACAGGTAGAATTACACCAATTTCGAAGGGAACCTAGCTATGATGGTTATCTATCTCCCCATCAAGTTTGAATTCGATTGGACACAGCGTTTTCTAGTTAGAGTCCGGAAACAGAAATGTTGCCGGACAAACGGACAAAAAACAAACGAACAAACGGAATTACACCAATTTCGAAAGGAACCTAGCTATGATGGTGATCTATATCCCTGTCAAGTTTAAATTTGATTGGACAAACCATTGTTGAGTTAGTCTGGAAACGGAAATTTTGACGGACAGACAAAAAACGGACAAGCGAACGAACAGAAATACACCAATTTCGAAAAAGGAACCTAGCTGTGATGGTGATCTATATCCCTGACAAGTATGAATTCGATTGGACAAAACGTTTTCAAGTTAGAGTCTGGAAATAGAAATTTTGACGGACAAAAAAACTGACAAACGAACAGACGGAATTACACCAATTTCGAAAGGAACCTAGCTGTGATGGTGATCTATATCCCTGTCAAGTTTGAATTCGATTGGACAAACTGTTTTTAAGTAAGAGTCCGGAAACGAAAATGTGGACAGACAGACGAACGTCGAACACATCAATCTAATAGGCGGGTTGTGTGTAACCAAAAAATTTACACTCTAGCTATTTACATACTTTCATTGCATAAAAGTAGGGATATAGTAGGGAAAGATCAGTATCAAAAATTTGTTTGGTTGGGAAGTCGTCAATGCAAAACAGTTCTGATTCCGGGACTCCGCATTTTATTACACCCCAATTAGAAAGTGAAATTCATGAAGCCAAATCATGGACATTTCCGCTCAACGAAATCACAATAGAAGTTTCAAATGCACAAAAAATACTGGAGAAAATTGCGTAATTTTTAGCAAAAAAAAGTTACTAATTTCTTCCAATATAGACTTTGTTTTCAACATATCAAGCTTTTCTTAAATTATATGCATTTACATCCAAGATGGTGGTTGTAAAATCTTATCACAGTACTTAGTAAAATGCATACCAAGACACTGGCAACACAGACCCATCCCTAATGAATAGTGGGGCTGATAAACAACACTAGAGAACTTACTTTAATAAAAAGTCTACAATAATGATAGAGGTGGCATTGTTTAAATAAATTTAAAATCAAAAGTCAATGACATTATAAATTGCCGGTTTCCAAATATTCTTTGCAGAGTTTGTTGTTGCTTCTATAATGAAATCAAAAACCAAATACCGGATAACCACTAACAACAGTAAGTAATGGATAACTTGGAGTTAAGAATTTAGAAAAGAATACTCATTTTCACTTGAACATTGACTGTTGCCAAAATATTCACATCCACACTAACTTAATTATCAAGGAAATGTGACATATATTTTGTCACTTTTACTGCCTCTGAAATTTGTTTTCTTTGTTGCAATCACTTATTAAGTGTCAAATGTAGCAGATCATGCAAAAAGTCAAAAATACTAAAGGACTGAAAAATGTAAGGTTTTTATTTATTTACATACACGTGATTCCTGATCCACAAGTGTGATTTGCATTACATGTGTACCTCTTAATATTATACCTAACAGTTGCAAAATAAATTACACAAAAAGTTACATTTAATATTGAGTACAACCACTGGTTTGGAACAATTTACTATCAGTTGTTGGTTTTTATGTCAAAACCAACCATCAACCAGATAACGCAAAATCCGACCACACAGAAAGATACCCTGCCCATGATTTCCTATCTGTTGGTTTACCATCCCAAACCTCTAGGACCAATAATAAGCAAGTTATAAGCACTTTTAACTTTGGCTATCCTCGTTTGACCTTGAAGGAGGGGCCCAAGGTCAAATCCGACCATACCAGAAGATTCCCAGCCCATCATTTCCTATATGTTGGTTTACCATCCCAAACCTGTAGGACCAATAATAAGCGAGTTATAAGCACTTTTAGCTTTGGCTATCCTCGTTTGACCTTGAAGGAGGGGCCCAAGGTCAAATTTTTAATCTGCCGTGAATACAAGACGTTCCAATCCCAAAAATTTGTTCCTTCTGGTTCCCTCTTACTGTCCTTCCATCCATAAATCAAAGGTCCATTTTAACAATAGTTTCTCATATGATGCCCCTAAGTTATGGAATGATCTTCCATATGATATACGCAGTGCTCCAAATCTCTCCAGTTTCAAAAGTCGACTCAAAACCTACCTATTTCAGAAATCATTCCCACCATAGCTTCTTACTACCGAACACCGGACCGCCTCCCTGGCAACGACTCGGAACATGTCTAATGTCTCATGATTTATGCCTTACGGATTGGATGGTGTGCCTTAGAATCCGTTGATACGGAGATTAAGCACCTGGACAACTGATTGAAATCCGACAACGCCAGAAGATTGCCAGCCCATGATTTCCTATATGTTGGTTTACCATCCCAAACCTCTAGGATCAATAATAAGCGAGTTATAAGCACTTTTAAGTTTGGCTATCCTCGTTTGACCTTGAAGGAGGGGTCCAAGGTCAATTCTGACAACATCAGAAGATTCGCAGCACATGATTTCCTATAGGTTGGTTTGACATTGCAAACCTCTAGGACCAATAATAAGGGAGATATAGGCACTTTTAAAGTCCGCTATGTGGGTTACTTCGGCACTCCGTGGATAACCTTGAATTAAGAGCTTCAAGGTCAAATGTGTGCAAGGTTGTAGAGGACATGTATATCTGTTATACATATCACCTGTGAAGAGATTCAACCTTCTACCTATGAGAAACAGAAAGTAGAAAAATGTCGATTATTTTCAAAGAAGTGCCCGTGGCAGCCATCTTGTTTTTTCAGAATGAGGCTATTTTCCTTCCCAGAGAAGCTTACCCCCAATGAAGATATCCTGCAAATTTGGTGAACCTACCTGCTGTTGTTTTCCTCTTACAGCGTTAACGCCGAAAATCTCTCTACGTGCGGTGGCGGCGGCGTAGCGAACACTAAACCACAGTATCCACCGGATGCTTCCGCTGGATACAATAAATGTGTACTGTATATGTTGTTTTCTTTAAAAAGTAACAGAAATTGATAAGGACGTCACGACTACAAAAATTTCATGTCGGCTAATCGCTTAGTATTATTCGTGTCTACACCAAATAACCGTCGACTTTATAAAACAACCAAAAATCATAAGTTTCATACTGTGAAAAGCATTGAAAAATGATAAATATGTGAAACAAAATGAAAATATATGTATATAATCTGTAAAGTTTAATAAATTTGCCGTTTTCCTGCAACTTTTGCTTCGTTTATTTCAGACAGGAGGTGGGCAATATAAGAGGTATATGGTACTTCCGGTTTTACGTGAATGCATAAACAATACAGAAAATGTGACTGTTTTTGGATTTTAGCTTATTTTATGTGAAAATATGGACATATTTTATGGAATCAGACCTTCTGCCAACTTTTACACTACATTGAGCGATTATTCCAACTTTAAAATATGACCCGGTAAATAGCAGTATTCTAACTGTGGTCGATTAGTCGGGTAGTCGGGACGGTCCTAGAAACTGACCATGTCATATTAATGTTATGAGACTATTATGATTGCTGATAATGTGGCAAAGAAAACTTCAAGTAACCCCCTCACTCTTCCGTTTAACAAGTTGCTGTTTACCTTATAATAAAGCACAAACCTTGTGACAGACACCTTAGCACCGACTCCAGCAAACGTCCCAAGTGAACACCAGCAGGAATTGGAATCCTGGTAACCAATGGCAACAAGGGTCTGATGCTACGGTGAGGCATGTTATAGTGTCACGCCAGTAATAATCTTATCATCCAGTATTATCATAGAGAAACAGTCTTTTGGGTGTGTGTCTGTAAAGTTTTAACTATTTCTAGAGTCAACTTACAACAAATATTAAGTTCATCCCACTTCTTCAATTATTAAATGTTAAAGTTTTCATCCTTTTGAACCAAATCCACTTTTTTTTCTTTTCAACTCAATCCTCTCTGATTTTTATCATTCTTTCATATACTCAATGCAATATTGTTTCTCTATTCTTAAAAAGACATCACAAGCCCATCAGTCCATCATCTTATCTAGTTCTTTTATTTGAATTTTTTCTGAAACTTTGATGTTTATGTTTGACTGGAATCGCAGACTTTTTCTCAAATTAATACACAAGTGCTTATACTGGAAGCTGTAAAAATCCACAACAGAAACTGTTTGACACGTTAAATCACTATCGTCTTAAACAATTACATGATACACCACAGCCTTATTTACGAGGCAATATTTTTCTATTTTACTTTTTCTAATTTGTCCATTAACATTCTCCATCTATACAAACTGTGTCACATAAACATATATGAATGTCTACATGTGAGTGAGACATAAAAAAAACGTCATTAATTAACCCTGACGTAGCATTGATCACACAGAAGGCAAGAATTAAAAATGCTTTATTAAGAGTTGTTCTGTAAATAGCTCTTCCCTCTGTCACTGTGACATCAGAAGATGGAGATCTTTCAAACTAAATGACGTGTTATTTTAAACAAAGGGACCAGATTTCTGGTATTTTTCATTGGAGGAATGGAAATGTACATTAGTTTCATCATTTCTTCAAACATGAACTTGTATGTACACTTGAACCCTTTTAAGTCGAACTTCAAATGGCCAAAACATTATTTCACTTGACCAAAAATTCAAGATAAGGAAGATTTGTCTGTATGTGTGCAATGTCATGGTGTGACCTTGATTTGACCTTGCCATAGCGACCGGGACATTTAAAATTGGTACGGGCTATTTCAACAAACTTTTAAAGGTCAAGGCCACTACATTAAGATAAAAAGTCAAATCAGAGGTTACATCATGACATTGCAGACCTACAACTCCCAACCAATGTCCCTACCAAGTATTAACTTCCAACAACTTACAGTTTCCAAGATATAGCCCAGACAAGATTTTATAGGTCAAGGTCACTACCGTCAGGTCAAAGGTCAAATCAAGGTCACACCATGATGTTGCATACCTACACCCCTAACCAATATCCCTACCAAGTATCAACTTCCTACACCTTACAGTTTCCGAGATACAGCCTGGACAAGAATTTATGGGTCAAGGTCACTACGACAAGGTCAAAGGTAAGATCAAGGTCACAACATGATGTTGCACACCTAGATCCCTAACCAATGTCGCTACCAAATACCAACTTCCTACACCTTACCGTTTCTGAGACATAGCCCAGACAGGATTTTATAGGTCAAGGTCACTATGACAAGGTCAAAGGTCAAATCAAGATTACACCATGACATTGCACACCTAGTATCAACTTCCTACACCTTACAGTTTCCCAGATATAGCCCAGACAAGATTTAATAGGTCAAGGTCACAACAGCAAGGTCAAAGGTCAAATCAAGGTCACACCATGATGTTGCACACCTACACCCTCTAACCAATATCCCTACCACGTATCAACTTCCTACACCTTATGGTTTCCACGATATAGCCCAGACAAGATTTTATAGGTCAAGGTCACTACGGCAAGGTCAAATCAAGGTCACATCATGATGTTGCGCACCTACACCACCTAACCAATATCCCTACCAAGTATCGTATTTATCCGTATAAATGCCCTGGGGGCGAGGCATTTTTCAAAAGGGGAGGGGGGGGCTATTATTAAAGATAAAAAAAAAATCAACTCTCGAGTCCAGTGGCAATGGGCGATAATAGACACTTACAGCCTTGATCTCGCTTGCCAGCATGTATAATAGCGGGAGAGCTTAAGATACTAAAAACAAACCTTAAATCTGAAAACTTATAAACTTTTCTCGTTTTTTGGCAGATTTTAATGCATCTGTGATCAAAAATTGCCATGTTTTGTTGTGATTATCTTTATTTCTTGTAAGCGGTATTTGACTGGGGAAGCACTAAAACGCATCTTTTTCCGGAATGCCGGAATCGCAAGGCTGGTGGATGTTGGGAGGGATGTAAAGACCCGAAATATGAACTTTGCAAAGGTTGAGAAGAGGGGGGGCGATTAACGGTATCAACATCCTACACGTTATGGTTTCCGAGATATGGCCCGGACAAACGTTTATATGTCAAGATCACTACAGCAAGGTTAAAGGTCAAATCAAGGTCACACCATGATGTTTCACACCTACAACCCCTAACCAATATCCCTACCAAGTATCAACTTCCTACACCTTAAGGTTTCTGATATATAGCCCGGACAACATTTTGAAACTCAAGGTCACTACGGCAAGGTCAAATCAAGATCAGACCATGACGTTGCACACCTACACCTCCTACCCAATGTCCCTACCCACTGCCCGCCCGCCCATCTGAACACCATGCGAAACAATACCCCGACAACTAGTGTTACGAATGAAAGTAAATATGGAAACCGGGTCACGAAAACAAAAATTTGGCGAAAACCGGATTCATTCGAATTAGTATAGACCAAACCGTGGTCAAACTGTAAAATTTTTTGTGCGTGTACATGAACAATTACTCCAACTAAAATGTGGTTTATTTTATGATAAAATCTGACATTTTGGATATTATTTCATTGTATATTGGCAAAATATTATACAAGTAAATATTTTTAAGCGTGTCTGTGCAATATTTTATACATTAGATGTGAAATATGTGACATTTTGGGAACCGGTTGTTGGACTTTTGTCCCCATATTTCATTTATATTTATATAAATAAAATAGAAACCAACTATCCAGTTTGCCGTCTTAACCACTACCGACAGTTGGTTTCTATTCGATTTATATAAATGTAAATAAAATCCAGTGACACAAGTCCAAGAACCGGTTCCCGAAATGTAAAAATTCATTTATAACTAGACCTATGAAGAACCGATGCAAATCTGTATCCACCGGAAAGACAACTCACCAAAGCCAGTGAACCATCGTTTGACCTTGAAGGAGGGGCCAAAGGTCAAATCTGACATCAGAAGATTCCCAGCCCACAATATCCTGCAAGTTGGTTTCACATTGCAAACCTCTAGGATCAATAATAAACGAGTTATAAACCCTTTTAAGTTTGGCTGCCCTCCTTTGACCTCGAAGGAGGGGCCCAAGGTGAAATCTGACATCAGAAGATTCCCAGCCCGTGATTTCCTATAAGGTGGTTCACATTGCAAACCTCTAGGGCCAATAATAAGCAAGTTATAAGCACTTTTAAGTTTGGCTATCCTCGTTTGACCTTCAAGGAGGGGCACAAGGTCAAATCAGACCACATCAAAAGATTCCCAGCCCATGATTTCCTATAAGCTGGTTTACCATCCCAAACCGCTAGGACCAATAATAAGCGAGTTATAAGCACTTTTAAGTTTGGCTATCCTGGTTTGACCTTGAAGGAGGGGCCCAAGGTCAAATCCGACCACACCAAAAGATTCCCAGCCCATGATTTCCTATAGGTTGGTTTACCATCCCAAACCTGTAGGACCAATAATAAGCGAGTTATAAGCACTTTTAAAGTCCGCTATGTGGGTTACTTTGGCACTCCGTGGATGACCTTGAATTAAGAGCTTCAAGGTCAAATGTCTGCAAGGTTGTAGAGGACATATATATATCTGTTATACATATCACCTATGAGGACATTCAACTTTCTACCTATGAGAAACAGCCCGTAGAAAAATGTAGATAATTTTCAAAGAAATGCCCGCGGCGGCCATCTTGTTTTTCAGAATGAGGCTAATTTCCTTCCCAGAGAAGCTTACCCCCCAATGAAGATATCCTGCAAATTTGGTAACCTAGCGGATGTACTTTTCCTCTTAAGAGCATTAACACCGAAAATCTCTCTACGCGTGGCGTAGCGAACGCTAAACCAAAGTATCCACCGGAGGCATCCGGTGGATACAACAATTAAGAAAGATCCAGGTCTGACCAACAGAATGTATTTCTGGCCTAGTAATATATGTAATATAGGAGACAAATCCCTTCAATAGGAAATGAGAAAATGGTGAAAAAGTGTTGAAATGTTCACACTTTGGGTGGAGGTACCTTGCTTGTGATGGCTCTGGAACACAAACAGATCAGAGTGATGCTGTAATGCCAGCTAAGAAGACAAGTCAGCTGACATAAAAAAACATTCATCGCATACATGGACAGCTACAAGATCTAGGGTATCACAGGTACACACAATAACAGACATGGACAATGAAAAAACGACAGGTGATGTTCCTAACTAAGCCAGACAAACAAAACAAAAAGATATTAAACAATGCAGGACAATAACTCAGCTGTTGCCCTAGATTTATTATTTTTTCCCTCTCTCTATTCACACATGACTCAGTAAATCATATGCTCTTTTCACTGTCTGAAAAATCATATCCTTGCACTGAATTAAGTGTAAGACATCTAATTCAGCATGGTATATGATACTCGCCACTCGGGGCACACGTCAAAACTAAAACCAAATCATTTACATTTGCGCAATTTTTTTTTTCACAACAGGTGAGATCTGAAAAATAATACAGTCACAACAATCATAACTGTGAACAGAATTCCACACAATGTACAAATCAAGGAAATAAAAGTGGGTTTCCTGATAAATCACGAAATATTCTTAAGTTGGAAAGTCTCCTATTATTACAATTTAAGAGATAGTCTCTGGGGTGGCAAAATTTCACTAACTCGAGGAAATTATACCTTTTCTTCCACTGTGTAATTTTTAATACAATAATGTATTTTTTTCAATACTGAGTGATCAGTAATCAAGGATACCGAATACTACTTTCCATGGTTATTGCTATCGAAGAATTTTGCTTTATTTTCCTGTTACCATCTATCATCCCCCACAAAGTACATATGGTATAGGTATTTCTGTGGTGAAATCATTTCAGTTAAATACTCACAAAAAATTTTTTGTACCTGGTAAGACCCGCATCTCAACTAGACAAAAGTTTTTGTACACAAAAACAAAGCGTCCCTACAGCTTTTAAGCTTTATATAAAATGCTAAAGGACTAATGTGAAGAGGTAAATGTTATTGGTGAAGAGAAATGTTCGTGAAAAGGACCATGTTAGGATCACAAGAGTGACCTTAAAACGAAAAAAACACTCAGTGCCTATGAACGGGTTCTGTATCAGCTGACTGTGTGTTTTCAGCTGCAAAGAAGAAGAAGCACTTTAAAGTTTGGCTATGCTTGTTTGACCTTGAAGGAGAGGCCCAAGGTCAAATCTGACCACATCAAAAGATTTCAAGCCCATCATTTCCTATATGTAGGTATACCATCCCAAACCTCTAGGACCAATAATAAATGAGTTATAAGCACTTTAAAGTTCCTATCCTCGTTGGACCTTGCAGGAGAGGCCTAAGATCAAATCTGACCACACCAGAAGATTCCCAGCACATGATTTCCTACATGTTAGTTTACCATCCTAAACCTGTAGGACCAATAATAAGTGAGTTATAAGCACTTTTAAGTTTGGCTATGCTCATTTGACCTTGAAGGAGAGGGCCAAGGTCAAATTCAAACACAGCAAAAGATTACCAGCCCTTAATTTCTACATGTTGGTTTACCATCCCAAACCTCTAGGACCAATCATAAGCGAGTTATAAGCACTTTAAAGTTTGGTTATGCTCATTTGACCTTGAAGGAGAGGCCCAAAGGTCAAATCTGACCACACCAGAAGATTCCCAGCACATGATTTCCTACAGGTTGGTTTACCATCCCAAAGCTCTAGGACCAATAATAAGCCACTTATAAGCACTTTTATGTTTGGCTATCCTTGTTTCACCTTGAAGAAGAGGCCCAAGGTCAAATCTGACAACACCAAAAGATTCCCAGCCCATGATTTTCTATATGTTAGTATACCATCACAAACCTCTAGGACCAATAATAAGCGAGTTATAAGCACTTTTATGTTTGCCTATACTCATTTGACCTTGAAGAGGAAGCCCAAGGTCAAATCTGACCACACCAAGAGATTCCCTGTCCATGGTTTCCTATATGTTGGTTTACCATCCCAAAGCTCTAGGACCAATAATAAGCGAGTTATAAGCACATTTATATTTGGCTATCTTCGTTTGACCTTAAACGAGGGGCCCAAGGTCAAATCTGACCACACCAGAAGATTTCCAGCACATGATTTCCTATATGTTGGTACACCATCCCAAACCTCTAGGACCAATAATAAGCGAGTTCAAGGCTTAATCGTAGTAAATTTTTTATGAACTTATAATCAATCGCCTGTCAATCGCTCAATTATGGCCCGATTGATCCCAATATCGACTGGCGCCTAGATTCCTCTGTCAGGAATGTGCCCGATTGGCTCCTTAAGATACAGAGATTCAACAAGCAACACATACAATGCATTCAAATGTTTAAAGTTACAGGATATAATAAAATTCAAAACATGTACTCATATTTTCAAAGCTGATAGGAATTTGATACCACCTAAACTAATGGAACGATATAGATATGTCAAGCATGTTCATAACTATAATACAAGGAACTGTGGAAACATTTATCAAAATATCCCCAAAACTTTCGAGAAAAAGTAGATGTCCTAGTATTATAGGGGTTAAACTGTACAATCAAATTCCATCACATGTAAGATTGTTGCCATCTATAATAAGCTTCAAAAAGAGATTAAAAGAAGAATTCCTCACTAAATATAAAAAACCATTGCCTATCCAACAAATTATGGTATGACAAATGGAAGTTACGGATCTGTGTACTAAATCTGTGTGTATCTTAATCTATATTTTTACCATTAAGTACTTTGTCAAGTATGTTAAAATTTAATTAACAGACAAACAGTTCAAATTAGCATATTCATTGCTAAATAGCTTCTTTGTGTCATAAATCGAAATCTATTTTATCTGCTGTATTTCTTTCTTGACTTTCTGTTGTCAGTTATGTCCAAGTTAAGTAATATTTACTGATAAGTTCATTTGAACTTCAGGCATTTCTGTTTAGTATTTATTGTATGTTGTTAACTTTATGTTGTCAGTTCTCTCCAAATTTAGGGATGTCTAGTTATAAGTTCATTTGAACTTCTGACGTTTACTTTCAGCATTTATTTTAAATTGTTGTATTATTACATTGTAATGTAATGCTGAATAAAGATCTATCTATCTATGTATTCCTCCATAATAGTAAAACACCCGAGACCATGTTTATACATAGTTCTGCACAATGTGTGTGGTTTTATTGCTGTTTACCTTTATAAAAGGATCTTAGAGTTCAAGAGGAGATCATTCCCATAAACTGATACATTTGTTGTGTTTTTAACATCTGTATTTTACAACTATCTTAGTCTTTCCCAAAGTCTCTATTTATAACTATATACCTCGAAACAGGACCCAAGTCCAGCTTATGGTTTCCCTTAGGTTGGTTTCATATTGCAAACCTTAGGACCAATAATACATGAGTTATAACCACTTTAAAATTTGTCATTACAGGTTAGGATGTTTGGTCAAGGTTACTGTAAATATAAACCACCAGCAATTAACCTTACTTATTTCAAAAACAGTTCTACAGCTTTAAAAATGAAACAATTATAATATTGTAGGTCATTGTTTTCCTTAACAAAAATATGTGTCCGGTGTATAAAAAAACAAATTATCTGAAAGCTATGTTATATGTAGATAATGTCAGTAGCACACGATATTATTTCTACAATGTTCTGTGACATACTACAGGAAATAAAATGAGTATGATGCAATGTATATTATTATAGGGACTTGTTAAATATGATGCCCATCTTGGGCACATCGATCACCAATATTCCATCAGACAATGCCACAAAGTGATGTGATATTAAAAAGGTGATAAAAATGGTGATTTCAACAGAAACAATCTGTGCACCTGAACAAGGCTACATGATTGTTTTCATCCTTGAAGCATACAACAGTGTCTTTTCTCCAAATTCTGATTGAGTGAGTTAGCCTTGCTTAAGGCTCAAATTTGTACCATATGTTTTCATAGTTGTACACAGATATTTGGTATTCATAAAGCACTCATGCATGTTTTGAGATATAAACTGAGCAGACATATCATGTGTAAAATCCAGTACATGTTAATTGTAAGAGTACATTATGCAAAATGACCATGTTTTCTGTATCTTTTCTCTTAATTACTAGGGTACTTGAGCCTTAAGCAAGGCTATGAGTGAGTGTAAAGAAAAGGTTGAATCTACTATTAAGGTGGCATGGATCTGTATACTTTTTGAATATATGCAGTACATCAGACATTTACAACTGTAACAACTTACTATCCTAATATATATCATTAGAACATAATTCAGTGGTAATTCACTTCAAAATATGGTAAACTGAGTGAAGTTTCTGTTTGTTGGATTAATGAAGGGGAAAGATTATAAATTCCTTTTTACAAATATAAAAGAAAGAGAACAAAGTAATATATAGAGTTGTTGTACTCTACAGGAAAAAATATATGTAACTTTAGTCAAAAGCAAGAGGTTGCAAAGTAAATACACTTGTCACAGATATGAAGGCCAACTGCAAAACATTTCAAAATCACAAATGAAAAAAAATTTGCAAACCATGAACTCCTATAGGTTGGTTTAATATCCAAAACTAGTAGGACCAATAATAAGCGACTCATAAGCAAGTTATAAGCACTTTTAAGTTTGCCTATCCTCATTTGACCTTGAAGGAGGGTCCCAAGGTCAAATCCGATCCCAAGAAAAGATTCCAAGTCCATGATTTCCTACATCTTGGTTTACCATCCCAAACCTCTAGGACCAATAATAAGTGAGTTATAAGCACTTCTAAGTTTGCCTATCCTCATTTGTGATTTCCTGCATGTTGCTTTACCGTCCCATACCTCTAGGACCAAGAATAAGCGAGTTATCAGCACTTTTAACTTTGACTACCCTCGCTTGACCTTGAAGGGGGCCCCAAGGTCAAATCCGACCACAGCATAAGATTCCCTGCCCATGATTTCCTATATGTTGGTATACCATCCCAAAGCTCTAGGACCAATAATAAGCGAGTTATAAGCATTTTTATGTTTGGCTATCCTTATTTGACCTTGAAGGAGAGGGCCAAGGTCAAATCCGACCACACCAGAAGGTTCCCAGCCCATGATTTCCTATAGGTTGGTATACCATCACAAACCTGTAGGACCAATAATAAGTGAGTTATAAGCACTTTTAAATTTGGCTATGCTCGTTTGACCTTGAAGGAGGGGCCCAAGGTCAAATCAGACCACACCAGAAGATTCCTGGCACATGATTTCCTACATGTCAGTTTACCATCCCAAAGCTCTAGGACCAATAATAAACGAGTTATAAGCATTTTTATGTTTGGCTATCCTCTTTTGACCTTGAAGGAGAGGCCCAAGGTTAAATCCGACCACACCAAAAGATTCCCAGGCCATGATTTCCTACATGTTGGTATACCATCCCAAACCGCTAGGACTAATAATAAGCAAGTTATAAGCACTTTTCAGTTTGGCTATCCTCGTTTGACCTTGAAGGAGAGGCCCAAGGTCAAATCTAACCACACCAAAAGATTACCAGCCCATGATTTCCTATATGTTGGTATGCCATCCAAAACCTCTAGGGCCAATAATAAGCGAGTTATAAGCACTTTAAACTTTGCCTATCCTCGTTTGACCTTGAAGGAGAGGCCCAAGGTCAAATCTGACCACACCAGAAGATTCCCTGCACATGATTTCCTATATGTTGGTATACCATCCCAAACCTCTAGGACCAATAATAAGCGAGTTATAAGCACTTTTAAGTTTGGCTATGCTCGTTGTACCTTGAAGGAGGGGCCAAAGGTCAAATCCGACCACACCAGAAGATTCCTAGCCCATGATTTCCTACATGTCAGTTTACCATCCCAAAGCTCTAGGACCAATAAAAAGCGAGTTATAAGCATTTTTATGTTTGGCTATCCTCGTTTGACCTTGAAGGAGAGGCCCAAGGTCAAATCTGACCACACCAGAAGATTCCCAGCACATGATTTCCTATATGTTGGTATACCATCCCAAACCTCTAGGACCAATAATAAGCGAGTTATAAGCACTTTTCAGTTTGGCTATCCTCGTTTGACCTTGAAGGGGGGGCCCAAGGTCAAATGCGACCACACCAGAAGATTCCTAGCACATGATTTCCTATATGTTGGTATACCATTACAAACCTCTAGGACCAATAATAAGCGAGTTATAAGCACTTTTAAGTTTGGCTATGCTCTTTTGACCTTGAACGAGGGGCCCAAGGTCAAATCCGACCACACCAGAAGATTCCCAGCACATGATTTCCTATTAGTGGTGGCATCGAGAGCAAATACGGGAACCGGAGATCGTTTTACGGTAAACGAAACGAAACCGGAATATCGAAAGTATATGTAGTTAAATATTCTTGCAAACATAAATATCTAGAGAAGATGCTGTTTTATACAATATTTCCTAACCAAAACATTTATAGTTAATGAAATGCTTACCTAGTATTCTTCTTTTATGTACTTGATCATTTTTGTGTACCTGTTTTGATGACGTCATCAGTCTCAGGTGCACATGTAGTGTACAGTCACATCCAAAAGTTTAGCAACCTCTGTCACTAGGTTAAGGTAGCGAACAAAATGTACAGGGAGGAGAAATGCAAAACTTTATTGTTTATTGTGAAAGATATTTGCAAGCAAAATTGTAAATATTTTACTATATTGACCAAAAACAATGCTTAATTATAGCAAAGCAGTTAATGCTTAGCCTCTATCCAGTGAAAAAAAAGACTTATCTAGACACATGTTTCTGAAATGTTCACTTTAGTTTTTACTACATTTTCATTTTTTAAAGTTGACATTTAGGAAAATGAGTTTGTCAAGTAGATCATGTCCAAGCATGGCCCTCTTTTTGGTTAATATATTTCCTGCTGCACTGAAGATTCTTTCTGATGGGGTTGATGTGGCAGTAACACAAAGATATTTCCTGGCTACATTTGAAACCAGAGGATACACCCCATCATTAATTTTCCACCATTTTAGGGGCTCAAATTTTTCATCTTTGAGCATTTTGGGATCAATTGGGTGATGAAGGTACCTGTCAAACTCTTTCCCTGCCTTTACTACCAAAGTTTCATCCTCTGGGTCTTCAGTTCCAGAACCAATAATGTCCCCAAGGTCAAACATTGCCCTTTTCTTCTTCCTAAGTGGCTCATCTTGGCAATTATTTACAGGCAAGGAGGGAGTCTGGGAGGTCTCTTCATTGGCCAACTGACCTGATGTGCTAGGTAAGTTACTTACAAGATCAGATTCATTGACCACTGGAAATTCATCACCTGTATTTTCCTTCTTGATTATTTCCTTTTTGATATCAATCAATGATGGAATAGCAGAGTCTGGTTGCAATCCACCAGACAATCTGCACATTTCATTCTTAAACTCATTGTAAATCTGGCACTTTCTTTCTGTGGCAATAAAGCCAATACCACGAAATCTTGGGTCACACACAGATGAGATCAACAGGAACTGATTGACATCTGCTTCTTGATAGCGTGATCTTAAATCTTTGCAAATAGCTTTCTTGACATCTGCCACAAACTTGGTGTCATTTGGATCTTCCTGATAATGCCTATGGATCAGTTGATGCATAGTTGGGGCAATGATGGAAATTGTACAATAGGAGCTTCCACTAAGTTGAATGGTTATCTCCTTAAGGGGCATCAAAACTTCAACCAAACTCTCTAATAAGCCAATTTGTTTTGACTCAAGGCTCAAGTCTTTCAATTTTGAGGGACCTTCCATTAAAACAGCAGAGATTGGCAGTTGTTGTTGTAAAACAGATTGTATCATGTCAAATGTTGAGTTCCAGCGGGTATCAACATCTTGTATTAGCTTTCGCTTTGGAAGCTTAAGCAAGGCTTGCTTTGCCGTCAGAAGATTGGAGCTTTGAGTTGAGTAATGGAAATGACTCACAAGGCGCTTTACCCTGCCAACAACCTGTGAAACTGAGTTTATATCTAGAGCTTTTCTGGCTGCCAGATTTAAGGTGTGACCTATGCAGCCAATAGTGGTTTTATCCATCAGTTTCCATGCATTTATAATGTTCTTGGCATTATCAGTATTGCCTGTAATGTGTTTATCTGTGAGACCCCATTCATTGAAACTAGCAGTGAGAATTTCAGAAAGATGGGCTGCTGTATGTGACTCAACTACCAGACGTGTTTGGAGAACAGAAGAAACCATTTCCCAAGAGCTGTTGATATAGTGCAGGGTAACTGAAATTTAAAGAAAAAAAATGGCTTCAAAATAGTTTTTCTCCCCCTACTTGGCTATCCTGACAGGATGTGCACATGGAATCTAGTGAGTGTAACACACACAAAAAAACAAAGCCTAGTGGCTGGCACAGTGTGCAATACTGATGGTCTAGTCTGTCCTGTTCAGTTTTTCTCCCCCTACTTCGCCTTCCTGATAGGACATGCACATGGAATCAATTGAGTGTAACACACACAAAAAAACAAAGCCTAGTGGCTGGCACAGTGTGCAATACTGATTGTCTAGTCTGTCCTGTTCGGTTTTTCTCCCCCTACTTCGCCTTCCTGATAGGACATGCACATGGAATTAATTGAGTGTAACAAAAGAAAGCCTAGTGGTTGGAATAGTCTGCAATATTGTTGATATGACCTGCAGATAATTGATCATTTATATCAATCATTAACTAGCTTTTTCTCCATGAACTACTTGTCATGTATGGCCTATGATATTATTTATTACAATGTATTGAAAGTGAACCTGAGGCAAGAAGGAATAAAGTAAACTAGATTGGGCCAACTCGGCGCCAACATATCCCCAGACAGGTCATCACTCACGCCACAGGTTTTGATCGGGAATTTTTTAAAACATAATTACCCATTATTATATGAACTTCAGCACATCAATCTACTCTGTTTATATCTTCCAAGGAAGATGGTGTATCCCCAGACGCCGAATACATAACTCAAATTATATTTTCAATCTTCCTGCAATGATAACTCTAAACCTATTTTCAAAGTATTTAAATGATTGATGATTGAATGTCTATTCTAAAATAATAATCCCAAAAGAGCATATCTGTTTCTATATTTGTTGACAAATAAAATATTATTTTTAACTCAACTCATCATACTTTTCAATCTTCCTTCAAAGTATTTAAATGATTGATGATTCAATGTCCATTCTAAAATTCATAATCCCAAAAGCGCATATCTGTTTCTATATTTGTTCACAAATAAAATATTATTTAAAAAAAAATTATTTATATTATTATTTTATTATATTATTTTTAGAATTTGCAAATTGTTTTCAGTTATTCATTTCCTCTATACCTATATATGTGGTCCATATATATGCAACCTAAATATGTGACACAATCTCAGTTCTGACTCCCCTTTGTGTTATATGTAATGAAGCCCACCACCTCCCACCCCCACCCCTCTCCCCTTCTCCACACCTCTCTCACTATTACACAAGATCTGCAACCCCACTGAGTTCTTTGTTTCTCATCTGATATCATTAAATACCTTTGTTTATTTAGTGTCACTCAATATAGCTGGAGGTCCCAGAGGTGGGTGGGGGGAATCCGGGTGGGGGATGCATAAATGGCAAACAAACAATCTATATAAAAGGGGTACTCAAATACAAAAAGAATTGAGAATTTTAAGTATGTGATTATCAACTGAAATGAGTTCATAACTGTAGGAGCTGTGTCAAAATTAACTGAGGCAAGTTGAATAAAACTGGGCTAGTTGAGGGTTAAAAATCCCCTACTTTTACTACATAAGGATATAATTTCATTAATATTGGGACTTAAAGCTCACTTAAAGTGTCCATTTTGTCTACTTGAATATGTTTAACCAGTTTCATTTTAAAAAGTTAAAAACTCAGCAAGCAGAGGTATAACACACAAAAATAAGTTCTTAAAAGACTAAGATAGCCATAACATTATTAATATTCAAAATTGAAATAGACAGGCATTTCCTTTTAAAAATTCAAAGATTTCAGCTCTATAACCCACATAGTTTGACAGTTACTGGGCTTTAAAGTGGCATAATGTCCATAAATTGGGTTTCTGTGGGCATTTTACAATTGTTAAAGAGACATTAGCAATTAAACAACAGATCTGAAACTTTTTGGGGGACATACATAACAAACAAAAATTATATATAATACAGTTTAAGACTTGTCACACTAAGCATTTCCAAATAACAGGGCAAAATACGGAAAAAATGTCAAAAAAGGCACTTGGGCGAGTGTCTATGGCCCTCATACACAGGTTAAATGTCTACTAAAAACCTTGATTTTCGGCATATGTAAAAAGGACATAATAATGCATTCCCAGATGGGATTTCAGCTCCATCAATCACATAGTTTAACAGTCACAGGGCTTAAAGGTGGTTAAAAAGTCCAAATATTGGGTCTCTGTGGGCCTTTTAGAGATCTCGATGTGGCTTTCAAATTAAAGCTTCAGACTTAAAATTTGTTACATACTAAGATTACACATAGAATATGTATCTAATAAAGTTTGAAACTTCTCAGACTTACCATTTCCAAGTTACAGAGCAAAATATGTGAAAAATGTCTTAAAAGGGTCACTCAGGTGGGTGTTTAAGGTCCTCATACACAGGTTAAATGTCTACTTGAAGCCTTGATTTTTGGCACATGTAAAAAGAACATAATAATGTATTCCCAGATGAGATTTCAGCTCTATCAGTCACATAGTTTAACAGTCACAGGCCTTAAAATTGGCAAAAAGTCCAAATACTGGGTCTTTATGGGGCCTTCTAGAGACCTAAATGTGGCCTTCAAATTAAAGCCTCAGACTTAAAATTTGTCACATACTAAGATTACACATAGAATATGCATCTAATACAGTTTGAAACTTCTTAGACTTACCATTTCCAAGTTACAGGGAAAAATATGTGAAAAATGTCTAAAAATGGTCACTCGGGTGGGGATTTATGGTCCTCATACACAGGTTAAATGTCTTCTTAAAGCCTTAATTTTTGGCACATATATAAATAACATACTAATATCTTCCCAGATAGGATTTGAGCTCTATCAGTCACATAGTTTGACAGTCACAGGGCTTAAAAGTAGCAAAAAGTCCAAATATTGGGTCTTTGGGAGCCTTTTAGAGACCTCAATTTGACCTTCAAAATTAAAGCTTCAGACTTAAAATCTGTTACATACTAAGATTACACACAGAATATATATCTAATACAGTTTGAAACTTCTCAGACTTACCATTTCCAAGTTACAGGGAAAAAGATGTGAAAAATGTCTTATAAGGGTCACTCGGGTGGGTGTTTATGGTCCTGATACACAGGTTAACTGTCTATTAAAGGCCTCAATGTTGGGGCACATATAAGAAAACACATAGATATATTCCCAGATGATATTTAACTTAGATGAGAGACATAGTTTGAAAGCTACAGTGCTTGAAAGTGGCAAAAAGTGCATAAATTGGGTCTCTGTGGGCACTTTTGAGACCTTAAGTCGACCCCTTTGGGTAAACCTACAGCCCTAAAATTTTCTACAGACAAGGATTACATATCAAAGTTATACCTAGCGCAGTTTGAGACTCATCAGAATTACCACTTCCAAATTATAGGGCAAAATATGTGAAAAGTATAGCAAAAAATCCCCAAGTGGGGGTATTTATGGGCCTCAAACACAATTTTCTCCTCAACTTAAAGTCGTGATTTTCGGCACATGTACTAAGAACATATTAATGTGTTGTCAGGTAAAATTTCAGCCACCTGAGCATCATAGTTTGTGACCTACAGGGCTCTAAGTGGCCAAAAGTCCAATTTCTGACCTTAAGGTGGCCATAAGTTCTTTTTTACTGGGAGTTTAAGGTCACCTTAAAATAGGGATCTTCCTTTGGGCACCCTTAACATGTGTACCAAGTTTGAAAAAAAAATATTAACTAGAGGATCGCTCGCAAAAAAAAAAGATAATGTTTTTGCATAGCAAAAACAAAGCGTCCCGAAAAGGATATAAAGGTGAGTGCTAAAGTATTAAGAAAATGCTTCGTTTCTAGCCTTATACTGTTGTGGCAACCAAAGTCAGCGCAGTCTGCTCTATCTAGCACGGTTTTCAAGATATAAGCATTTTTGTGTTTTGCAAAAAATAAAAAAATTAAAAATGTCCGCTATAGTTGGCGAGACAAAAATATTTTGAAAATTGGCATGGCTACTCTGCAGAGATACCCAGCAGGTCCAAAATTTTGTTGGGTTTACTCCATATAGCACGGTTTTCGAGATATAAGCATTTTTGTGTTTTGCAAAAACTTTGAAAATTCAAAATGGCCACCATTTTTGGGGAGACAAAAATTTTTGTCAAGACCACTGCCGTGGTGTGTATCTCCCGCCGAGCATTAAAGCAGAATAAATAGCTTTTCCGAGATATTCACAATTTTTCATTTTCGTGTGTGAAAGGTCTTCCAAAAGTAGGTGAATGAGTTATTTGAGAAAAATTGGCTATCTGCAATACTATTAAGAGATAATTCACATTTACTCATTTTGAGTAGGTGAATAATTATCTATGGGTCTGAAACTTCACCAAGTGAAAGCTCTCCCACAAGTAGGTGAATGAGTTATTTGAGAAAAATTGGCTATCTGCAATACTTTTAGAGATAATTCGCATTTACTCATTTTGAGTAGGTGAGTAATTAGCTATGGGTCTGAAACTTCACCATGTGAAAGCTCTCCCACAAGTAGATGAATGAGTATTTGATAAAAATTGGGTATCCGCAATACTTTTACAGATAATTAGCATTTACTCATTTTGAGTAGGTGAATAAATAGCTATGGGTCTGAAACTTCACAGAGTGAAAGCTCTCCCAAAAGTAGGTGAATGAGTTATTTGAGAAAAATTGGCTATCTGCAATACTTTTAGAGATAATTCGCATTTACTCATTTTGAGTAGGTGAGTAATTAGCTATGGGTCTGAAACTTCACCAAGTGAAAGCTCTCCCAAAAGTAGGTGAATGAGTTATTTGAGAAAAATTGGCTATCTGCAATACTTTTAGAGATAATTCGCATTTACTCATTTTGAGTAGACGAGTAATTAGCTATGGGTCTGAAACTTCACCAAGTGAAAGCTCTCCCAAAAGTAGGTGAATGAGTTATTTGAGAAAAATTGGCTATCTGCAATACTTTTACAGATAATTCGCATTTACTCATTTTGAGTAGGTGAGTAATTAGCTATGGGTGTGAAACTTCACCAAGTGAAAGCTCTCCCAAAAGTAGGTGAATGATTAATTTGAGAAAAATTGGCTATCTGCAATACTTTTAGAGATAATTCGCATTTACTCATTTTGAGTAGGTGAGTAATTAGCTATGGGTCTGAAACTTCACCAAGTGAAAGCTCTCCCAAAAGTAGGTGAATGAGTTATTTGAGAAAAATTGGCTATCTGCAATACTTTTAGAGATAATTCACATTTACTCATTTTGAGTAGGTGAGTAATTAGCTATGGGTCTGAAACTTCACAGAGTGAAAGCTCTGCCAAAAGTAGGTGAATGAGTTATTTGAGAAAAATTGGCTATCTGCAATACTTTTACAGATAATTCGCATTTACTCATTTTGAGTAGGTGAGTAATTAGCTATGGGTCTGAAACTTCACAGAGTGAAAGCTCTCCCAAAAGTAGGTGAATGAGTTATTTGAGAAAAATTGGCTATCTGCAATACTTTTAGAGATAATTCGCATTTACTCATTTTGAGTAGGTGAGTAATTAGCTATGGGTCTGAAACTTCACCAAGTGAAAGCTCTCCCAAAAGTAGGTGAATGATTAATTTGAGAAGAATTGGCTATCTGCAATACTTTTAGAGATAATTCACATTTACTCATTTTGAGTAGGTGAGTAATTAGCTATGGGTCTGAAACTTCACCAAGTGAAAGCTCTCTCAAAAGTAGGTGAATGAGTTATTTAAGAAAAATTGGCTATCTGCAATACTTTTAGAGATAATTCACATTTACTCATTTTGAGTAGGTGAGTAATTAGCTATGGGTCTGAAACTTCACCAAGTGAAAGCTCTCCCAAAAGTAGGTGAATGAGTTATTTGAGAAAAATTGGCTATCTGCAATACTTTTAGAGATAATTCGCATTTACTCATTTTGAGTAGGTGAGTAATTAGCTATGGGTCTGAAACTTCACCAAGTGAAAGCTCTCCCAAAAGTAGGTGAATGAGTTATTTGAGAAAAATTGGCTATCTGCAATACTTTTAGAGATAATTCGCATTTACTCATTTTGAGTAGGTGAGTAATTAGCTATGGGTCTGAAACTTCACCAAGTGAAAGCTCTCCCAAAAGTAGGTGAATGAGTTATTTGAGAAAAATTGGCTATCTGCAATACTTTTAGAGATAATTCGCATTTACTCATTTTGAGTAGGTGAGTAATTAGCTATGGGTCTGAAACTTCACCAAGTGAAAGCTCTCCCAAAAGTAGGTGAATGAGTTATTTGAGAAAAATTGGCTATCTGCAATACTTTTAGAGATAATTCGCATTTACTCATTTTGAGTAGGTGAGTAATTAGCTATGGGTCTGAAACTTCACCAAGTGAAAGCTCTCCCAAAAGTAGGTGAATGAGTTATTTGAGAAAAATTGGCTATCTGCAATACTTTTAGAGATAATTCGCATTTACTCATTTTGAGTAGGTGAGTAATTAGCTATGGGTCTGAAACTTCACCAAGTGAAAGCTCTCCCAAAAGTAGGTGAATGATTAATTTGACAAAAATTGGCTATCTGCAATACTTTTAGAGATAATTCGCATTTACTCATTTTGAGTAGGTGAGTAATTAGCTATGGGTCTGAAACTTCACAGAGTGAAAGCTCTCCCAAAAGTAGGTGAATGAGTTATTTGAGAAAAATTGGCTATCTGCAATACTTTTAGAGATAATTCGCATTTACTCATTTTGAGTAGGTGAGTAATTTGCTATGGGTCTGAAACTTCACCAAGTGAAAGCTCTCCCAAAAGTAGGTGAATGATTAATTTGAGAAGAATTGGCTATCTGCAATACTTTTAGAGATAATTCACATTTACTCATTTTGAGTAGGTGAGTAATTAGCTATGGGTCTGAAAATTCACCAAGTGAAAGCTCTCTCAAAAGTAGGTGAATGAGTTATTTGAGAAAAATTGGCTATCTGCAATACTTTTAGAGATAATTCACATTTACTCATTTTGAGTAGGTGAGTAATTAGCTATGGGTCTGAAACTTCACCAAGTGAAAGCTCTCCCAAAAGTAGGTGAATGAGTTATTTGAGAAAAATTGGCTATCTGCAATACTTTTAGAGATAATTCGCATTTACTCATTTTGAGTAGGTGAGTAATTAGCTATGGGTCTGAAACTTCACCAAGTGAAAGCTCTCCCAAAAGTAGGTGAATGAGTTATTTGAGAAAAATTGGCTATCTGCAATACTTTTAGAGATAATTCGCATTTACTCATTTTGAGTAGGTGACGAATTAGCTATGGGTCTGAAACTTCACCAAGTGAAAGCTCTTTGGGATAGCTGCTCTGCAGAGATACCCTGAAGATAAAAAATTTTGTTGAAATCGCTCTATGTAGCACGGTTTTCGAAATATTAGCATTTTTGTGTTTTGCAATTTTTGCGCAAAAATTCGAAAATTCAAAATGGCCGCCATTTTTGGCAAGATAAAATTTTTTTGAAAATTGGCATGGCTACTCTCCATAGATACCCTGCGGGTCAAAAATTTCGTCGAAATCGCTCTATCTAGCACGGTTTTCAAGATATAAGCATTTTTGTGTTTTGCAATTTTGCGAAAAATTCGAAAATTCAAAATGGCCGCCATTTTTTGCGAGAAATTTTTTGTTTGAAAATTGGCAGCTCATCTGCAGAGATACCCTGCGGGTCAAAAATTTCGTCGAAATCGCTCTATCTAGCAGGGTTTTCGAGATATAAGCATTTTTATGTTTTGCAATTTTTGCGAAAATTTTGAAAATTCAAAATGGCCGCCATTTTTGGCGAGACAAAAATTTTTTGAAAATTGGGAAAAGTACTCTGCAGAGATATCCTGCGGGTCAACAATTTTGTCGAAATTGCTCTATCTAGCACGGTTTTTGAGATATAAGCATTTTTGTGTTTTGCAATTTTTGCGAAAATTTCGAAAATTCAAAATGGCCGCCATTTTGGGCGAGACAAAAATTTTTTGAAAATTGGGAAAACTACTCCGCAGAGATACCCTGCGGGTCAAAAATTTCGTCGAAATCGCTCTATCTAGCACGGTTTTCGAGATATAAGCATTTTTGTGTTTTCCTTATTTGGAAAATTCGTAATAATTAATTAATCATTAATTACTCGGCCATTTCTTGACCAATCAATGCCAAAATCTAATGATTTCCAGATTTTAATAGAATGAATGTATTTGCCAAGTTTCAGGTGAATTGATAAAATTCCTTTCAAGTTATCATCCGGACAAGCTTCCCCATCGAAAAAAGACATTTTTGGTCATGTGACCTCTCTGATTGGTTGAAATGTCACTGCAGCATATTCAAAAAAATTCCCCAAGGCTACTGCCTAAACCTGCCAAATTTGAAAAGAATCCGCCTAACGGTTACAGAGTTATAAGGAAAACAAAATGCGGAGCCGGCGGAGCCGGCGGAGCCGGCGGAGCCGCCGGAGCCGGCGGAGCCGGCGGAGCCAGAAGCTCTCCCATACACAAACAAGCGTCCCTTGCGGGACGCTTAATTTGTTTTTGAGTTATCGCGTCCACAAGGAAATTTCTACGGCGGCGGCGGCGGCGGCGGCGGCGGCGCGACGGACCTGAATCCAATATATCCCCGACTTTCGTCTGGGGATATAATAAAATGTTACTGTGCTCATTCTTATTTTAATGTACCTGTCATGTAGCTTTGGTTTGCTACAGAAGTCCAGCAGTCTGTGGTGATCCCAAAAGCTTTGTGCTTTTCAATGTCCTGCATTAGCTTGATCTTGGTTTCAGCATACATTTTTGGAATTGTTACATTTCGTATGGTTTGCCTACAAGGTACCTCATACCGGGCATTCAATTTGCTGATGAAGTTTCTAAATTCCTCACTTTCTACTGTACTCAGTGGTACCAAATCCTTTACAATCCATTCAGCCATGCACTGCGTCAAATCTTGATGAACTTTTCCATCCTTTGGATACGGCTTGCTAGATCCCAAAAATGATGTCAAATTTGTCTGGACCTTTGGTATTCCTTCCTTGGGGGCATTGAAAATATCACTATGAAAGTTATTCAGGTGTGCTGCCATATTTGATGTATTGCCACCTTTATAAGGTTTGACAACTTTGCATATCTTACATATTGTTGTTGTCCTGTTAATTTTTTCCCCTTCTTTAACAAATCCAAAATATTTCCACACTTTGCTGGTATTAGTGCGCTGAGGACCATCATAGTCAATAATTTCTTTGTTTTGTAACTGTTCTGCCATTTTAAACAACCAAAAAGACACAAAAATACTGCCAAAGACAATCCAAAAATACTAAAACACCTTTCAAAACAAAAGTAAATGTCAAGGCTGAAAAACGAAAATTCGCGGGAAACGGGAGTTACTAAACTTTTGGATACAACTGTATACACCATTACGTAAATTTCGGATGATTTCCTGTGTACCTAAGGTGTACTGGACTTGTGAAAAAACATGGATTATGCTAAAATAAAGGTAAGAAAGACATATTTATTAGTATTTATCAGTATATTTGCCATTTGTGTGACTATTAAAGTGTGCCAAGATCTTTATTGTGAAAAACCGGATTAAAATAGTACAAACGGTATACCGTTTTGTAGCCCATTACGGTTCAATATACCGCATACCGGCATATCGTTAACAACACTATTTCCTATATGTTGGTATACCATCCCAAACCTCTAGGACCAATAATAAGCGAGTTATAAGCACTTTCCAGTTTGGCTATCCCCGTTTGACCTTGAAGGAGACGTCCAAGGTCAAATGTGACCACACCAAAAGATTCCCAGCCCATGGTTTCCTATATGTTGGTATACCATCCCAAACCTCTAGGACCAATAATAAGCGAGTTATAAGCACTTTAAACTTTGCCTATCCTCGCTTGACCTTGAACGAGGGGCCCAAGGTCAAATCTGACCACACCAGAAGATTCCCAGCACATGATTTCCTATATGTTGGTATACCATCCCAAACCTCTACGACCAATAATAAGCGAGTTCAAGGCTTAATCTTAGCAAAATTTTTATGAACTTATAATCAATCGCCCGTCAATCGGTCAATTATGGCCCGATTGATCCCAATATCGACTGGCGCCTAGATTCTTCCCCCAGGAATGTGCATACCAAATTTGGTTGACCCACACCCAATACTTTCTGAGGAAATCTAGTGAAAAGGAAGTAAATTTTTTTTTGAATTTTTGATGTGACCTTGATAAAGGTCAAAGGTCAAATTTATGCCTGTCAAAAAATTTCCCCACGCCTATAGAAGAACACTGCCACATATCATTTGGATAGGCCTAATAACAAGGGAGATATTCAAGGGAGACGATAATGCGGCGGCGGCGGCGGCTGACTGAAAACCAGGGGTGAAACCAATAAGCGTCCCCTTTTCAAGGGACGCTTAATTAGCAGCATATAAAATTGGAAATCTTGTCACACTTGATACTCAAAATCAGGTACTCAAAAATATGTGGGAATATGTTGAGAAATGTGATAATAATCTTAAGATTCAATGATGTACATCGAAAAGGTGGCAGCAGTGTGAACGGCACGGCCCGTTTCATATTTTCCAGTTTGGTTTCTTTATAAAGCCATCCCGATTCTGGGATTCTGAACAAAGTTGCATTTTAGTACATCCCAAATCAAATGGGCCTACTGACAGGAAGTGAAAAACGGGTAACAAAATATGACAGTTTTGACTAACTGAATCCTTATAATAAAAAGTTATCAAATACACAAAAGTATGGAATAAAAGTTTGTGGTTTCTTCCGATTAGGGTTTGTTTCCAACACTTTATATTTTCCCATAAGAATGGTTTTGATTTCAGTGTTACCCTAGTAGTGTCCATGTATGTTACCGGCAATCTTTGCACCAGGCATTATGGGTACTGACTGAACAGGCCAGTCATCAGTATTACACAGTCTGCCTAAAAAAAGATTGGACATTTCAGGCAATCTGTGTCATCATGTTTTAAGCATTTTCCTGTTAGGATGTGATTATTTCTTGCTGATCCAAAATGTTCAGTTATTACTCGTAATGCCTGTAACTCGTTTTAGTGTAGAACATGGTATTATTACATATATCTTTTTATTGGGGCAGTGTTTACGATTAAAAGAAAATATGGAAACCAAATCCTGAAAACAAAAATTTGATGAAAACCAGATTCGTTTGAATTTGTATAGACAAAACTGTAAAATCTTCTATGCATATACATGAAACATAACCACAACTTAAATGCTGTTTCTTTGTGATTTAAATGTAATATTTTGGATATTAATTCAGTGAATACTGACAAAATATAATACAAGTACACACTATTAAGCATTTCTATGTAATATTTTATACTATTGTGAAATATGTGTATGTTCGGTGAAAAGTACTTGGATATCTCTAATCGGATTTAGTTCATGTTTATATAAATGGAATAAAAACTTACTATCCAGTAGGGGTGTTGCAGTAGTACCGGTATCGTCGGTACGGTAGAAAAATTATTGCAAACCGCCATAAAGTTCAGCTACTGGTTTTCCATTTTCACTTCAATTTAAACTAACTTTACTTACATAAAAAAATAAATGTCAAAATCCACTTTTATTTGCTTTTTACTGTAGAATGAGCGATAATTCAGAGTTACCAGGTTATACTGAAGTATTTCATTGTTTAGTCAATCAAAATCGAGGATACATCTATGTCACATAAGAATTACCTGTTTTATAGTATGGAAAACTATTTGGTTCTCGTGTTTTGTTAAATAAGAGACGGTTAACCGGTAACCGACCGGGAAGAAGAGGACGTGAAACCGGAAAGAAAAAATCGCTACCGCAACACCCCTACTATCCAGTTTGCTATCTTTACCACTACACTGGGGTATGGTTCACATTGGTGCAAATACTTTTACCGCTTACCTGGATCTCTGTGCATTTTGTGCAGGTATCTGTCGGCTTTCTCCAGTATGGCGAACTTGTCTGGTTTTTCTGCGGGCACAATATCCTGCTCCTCTGTGTTCTCTGCAATGAGTTCTGCAATGTCTTCGATGTGACGATTCTCCTGTGCCCTCCGACGTTTCTCATTCTCACTCTTGCTGCTATAAAGGGTCAAAGGTCAAAGTTGAGATTTTAAGTCCCTTTTGCATAAAGTGCTGTCTTGTAGTTTCTACACACTACATAAAAATGAGACTCTGCTAAAGTAGAACCTTGTGTTCTCCATGTACACCACTGTTGGTCATTATATCATGAAACACTTTCTGGGATGAACCATAGGTCAATCCGGTAAGAAATATCAGTGTTCTGACATTAGACATTTGTCATTTATTATGAAGTATCAGCCATTAGAAAACCTAAAATAGCATCAGACAAGCCCGTACCCCACAGCCTGGGGAAACAATTTTCAACACTATGACATATAGAAGTAGTGAAACAGAAAAAGATTGGGATACATTCAGAGTAGTGTCGGTTATATAAAGCTCTAAATAATGTTTAAGTAGAGAAAATAACATCTTAGTGAAAGAAAATGTATGTAAAGGTAAAGTACTAAAACAAGACAATTCAACAGCAAGGTGACGGCATTAATCAGTAAGCTAAAAATTATGAAGCTGTAAAATTTATTAATTGGAGAATAGCTGTCAATGGAAATTGCACAATTATGTAAAAGTGCATATATGAATCAGTTGCAGTAAACAGTGATGATTCTAGGAATTTCAAAAAGTGGGGGCGATCCCCACCACTGCACAAAATGTGGAGGAGAGGCTAAAAATTCTGGGGGATGACTTTATGATGAAGTTTAAACTAATGAAAAATACTTTTTCAGTTTATTTACACATTTTTAACAATGGACTTCTATTAACTAGAGGAATGTTTTTGCTAACAAAAGCGAAGCGTCCCTTAAAGTTTAAAATGCTTTGTGGTTTTAATAAGCATGCTGTAAAGCTAAGAATGCACAAAGCTGCACCGTATGCTTCCCCAATACCTCTTAATACATTCTGAAGCTATAAAAGCAACAATAAAGGAGATATAAGGCAAAACTCCAAAGCAACTATTTTATGACCCCAGTTTGACCCATAAAGGGGGGTTGGGGGATAAAACTGACCAGCTATTTAGATTCTCCACATATGCTTTCCCAATACCTCTTAATACATTCTGAAGCTATAAAAGCAACGATAAAGGAGATATAAGGCAAAACCTCCAAAGCAGCTATTTATGACCCCAGTTTGGCCCATAAGGGGGGGGGGGGTCGGGGGGTAAAACTGACCGGCTATTTAGACTCTCCACATATTCTTTCTCAATACATCTTAATACATTCTGAAGCTATAAAAGCAACAATAAAGGAGATATAAGGCAAAAACTCAAAATCAGCTATTTTATGACCCCAGTTTCACCCATAAGGGGGGGGCCGGGGGATAAAACTCACCGGCTATTTAGACTCTCCACATATGGTTTCCCAATACCTCTTAATACATTTTGAAGGTATAAAAGCAACAATAAAGGAGATATAAGGCAAAACTCCAAAGCAACTATTTTATGACCCCAGTTTGACCCATAAGGGAGGGTTGGGGGATAAAACTGACCGGCTATTTAGATTCTCCACATATGCTTTCCCAATATCTCTTCATACATTCTGAAGCTATAAAAGCAACAATAAAGGAGATATAAGGCAAAAACTCCAAAGCAGCTATTTATGACCCCAGTTTGGCCCATAGGCCATAAGGGGGGGGTCGGGGGGGGGGGGGGGGTGGGGGGTGGGGGGTGTAAAACTGACCGGCTATTTAGACTTCCACATATGCTTTCCCAATACCTCTTAATATATTCTGAAGCTATAAAAGCAACAATAAAGGAGATAAAGGCAAAAACTCAAAATCGGCTATTTTATGACCCCAGTTTGACCCATAAGGGGGGGTCGGGGGGTAAAACTGACCGGCTATTTAGACTCTCCATATATGCTTTCCCAATACCTCTTAATACATTCTGAAGCTATAAAAGCAACAATAAAGGAGATATAAGGCAAAAACTCAAAATCAGCTATTTTATGACCCCAGTTTGACCCATAAGGGGGGGCCGTGGGGTAAAACTGACCGGCTATTTAGACTCTCCACATATGGTTTCCTATTACCTCCCAGTACATTTTATAGCTCTAAATGCAATACTTAAGAAGATAATAGGGGGGTTGGCCTAAATTTAAGGCTTTCAGATTGGAAGGTGTCAGAAAATCACTCATAAATGAGACATTTTTCAAGGGATTGCTCCCAAAATCTAATCAGCTCACGTTTTCGATAGTATGAACAGGTGTGTCAAATTATAAGGCTCTGTAGCAAGTAGTTTTTCCTGAACTGTGATGACGGGGGGGGGGGGGGGGGGGGGGGGGTGTACTTCAAACAAGAGGAGAGTGCCCGTGAACGGGCACTGTGTCAGCTGACTGAGTATTTTGGATTTGTGAAGGTAATAATGAGAGGAAAGCACAATTACCAGGGAAAGTGCTGTACAGAAGTACAGTAAATGGTAATTGAACAGCATGTTCAAACAAAATTCTGAACCGACAGAAGAAAAGGACAAAAATGTTGTGCCCTGCAAATGGTATTATGAAGGAAAGTAACAAGGTAACTGTTTAGTGTAAAGAGTAGGTTAAAACATATTTAAAGAAATACTGCAAATGCAGTATCCTCGTACGACCTTGAAGAAGGGGTCCAAGGTCAAATCCAACCACACAAAAATATTCCCAGCCCATGATTTCCTATAGGTTGGTTTACCATCCCAAACCTGTAGGACCAATAATAAGCGAGTTATAAGCACTTTTAAGTTTGGCTGTCCTTATTTGACCTTGAAGGAGGGGTCCAAAGGTCAAATCTGACCACACCAAAAGATTCCCAGCCCATGATTTCCTATAGGATGGTTTACCATCCCAAACCTCTAGAACCAATAATAAGCGAGTTATAGGCACTTTTAAGTTTGGCTATATTTGTTTGACCCTGAAGAAGGGGTCCAAGGTCAAATCGGACAACATCAACAGATTCCCAGCCCATGATTTCCTATATGTCTGTTTACCATCCCAAACCTCTAGGACCAATGCTAAGCGAGTTATAAGCACTTTTAAGTTTGGCCATCCTCGTTTGACCTTGAAGGAGGGGTCAAAGGTCAAATCTGACCACACCAAAAGATTCCCAGCCCATGATTTCCTACAGGTTGGTTTACCATCCCAAACCTCTAGGACCAATAATAAGGGAGATATAAGCTCTTTTCATGACTGACAAAGAAACACCAGTGGCGGCCATCTTGTTTTTCAAAATGAGCCCAAAAATATTCCCAGTCAAGATTTTATAATGAGGAACATATCCTGCGAATATGAGATCTCTACTTATAATACCCTTTGCTCTAGAGGTCCAACAAAAGTCCTTGTTTAAAGTCGAATAAACGTCCCTGGCGGCCATCTTGTTTTTCAAAATGAGGCCAAAAATATTCCCAGGCAACATTTTATGGTTATTAATATATTCTGCAAACTTGAGAAGGCTAGCTATAATTTTTTTTTCATTAGAGCGGTAATGGTGAAATCTCTCTACACACTGCGGTTATCCAGTGGATACAATGATTTACTCAATAGTGAGAATCTGAAAGTAGCTATTGCTCAGCTATGCCATGACATAGAGCTCTGTAATTTCACTATGTTATAGCTGACCCCAAAATAGGTGAATGACATATGGAAACAAAATACTCTAAATGCAATAGTTTTCAAGTTATAAGTGATTTACTCAACAGTGATAACCTAAAAGTAGCTATTACTCAGCTATGCCATGAGCTACATGTCTGAAATTTTACTATGTTATAGCTGACCCAAAAGTAGGTGAACACCATATTTAAGCAAAATACTGTAAATGCAATAGTTTTCAAGTTACAACTGATTTGCTCAATAGTGAGAACCTGAAAATAGCTATTGCTCAGCTATGCCATGAGCTATAGGTCTGTAATTTCACTATGTTATAGCTGACCCAAAAGTAGGTGAACAACATATTTTAACAAAATACTCCAAATGCAATATTTTTCAAGTTACAACTGATTTACTCAACAGTCAGTACCTGAAAATAGCTATTACTCAGTTGTGCCATGAGCTACAGATCTGTAATTTCACTATGTTATAGCTGACCCAAAAGTAGCTGAATAATGTATTTACACAAATTTCTGTAAATGCAATAGTTTTTAAGTTATAAATGATTTACTCAACAGTGATAACCTCAAAGTAGCTATTACTCAGCTATGCCATGAGCTACAGGTCTGAAATTATACTATGTTATGGCTAACCCCATAATAGGTGAATAACATATTGAAACAAAATACTCTAAATGCAATAGTTTTCAAGTTATAAGTGATTTGCTCAACAGAGATAACCTCAAAGTAGCTATTACTCAGCTATGCCATGAGCTACAGGTCTGAAATTTTACTATGTTATAGCTGACCCCAAAATAGGTGAATGACATATGGAAACAAAATACTCTAAATGCAATAGTTTTCAAGTTATAAGTGATTTACTCAACAGTGATAACCTAAAAGTAGCTATTACTCAGCTATGCCATGAGCTACACGTCTGAAATTTTACTATGTTATAGCTGACCCAAAAGTAGGTGAACACCATATTTAAGCAAAATACTGTAAATGCAATAGTTTTCAAGTTACAACTGATTTACTCAATAGTGAGAACCTCAAAATAGCTATTGATCAGCTATGCCATGAGCTATAGGTCTGTAATTTCACTATGTTATAGCTGACCCAAAAGTAGGTGAACAACATATTTTACCAAAATACTCCAAATACAATATTTTTCAAGTTACAACTGATTTACTCAACATACAGTACCTGAAAATAGCTATTGCTCAGTTGTGCCATGAGCTACAGGTCTGTAATTTCACTATGTTATAGCTGACCCAAAAGTAGCTGAATAACATATTTACACAAATTTCTGTAAACGCAATAGTTTTCAAGTTATAAGTGATTTACTCAACAGTGATAACCTCAAAGTAGCTATTACTCAGCTATGCCATGAGCTACAGATCTGAAATTTTACTATGTTATAGCTGACCCAAAAATAGATGAATAACATATTGAAACAAAACACTGTAAATGCAATAGTTTTCAAGTTATAAGTGATTTACTTAACAGTGATAACCTAAAAGTAGCTATTACTCAGCTATGCCATGAGCTACAGGTCTGAAATTTTACTATGTTATAGCTGACCCAAAAGTAGCTGAATAACATATTTATACGAAATTTTCTAAATGCAATAGTTTTCAAGTTACAAGTGATTTTACTCAAGATGAGAGTTACTGAAAAGCCCAAAAGTAGCTATTACTCACTTAGCTATTGAAACAGACACCCAAGTTACTCACCATGTTGTAGCTATGGAAAAAGTAGCTGAATAACATATTTTAACAAAATGCTCTAAATGCAACACTTTTCAAGTTATAAGTGATTTAGTGCATGATTTCATGAATTTTAATGCATTAAAAATTATTAAAAAAATTTATTTAAAAAAAAGTAAGACAGATCCAGGTCTCATACTCACACAAGAGAATCTACCTCTGGCCTAGTACATATATGCAAGATATGAGAGAAATCCCTGCAATAGTCACTGAGAAAATTGTGATAAAGTGTTGAAATTTTCACACTTTTGGTGGGGGTACCTCCCTTGTAACGTCTCTAGCAAACAGACGAACAGACAGATTTGCATGCCTTGAACAATTTTTCATCCTCGATAGATAAGGTATCTTTTAAAAAAAACATCAAGGCCACTTGGCTAACCAATAAGTAACGGTTATCTACCATTAACACCCACCTTTTAGATAATATTTTCAAACTAGAGGAATGCTTTTGCTAACAAAAGCGAAGCGTCCCTTAAAGTTTGAAATGCTTTGTTGTTTTAATAAGCATGCTGTAAAGCTAAGAATGCACAAAGGTGCACCGTATGCTTTCCCAATACCTCTTAATACATTCTGAAGCTATAAAAGCAACAATAAAGGAGATATAAGGCAAAAACTCAAAATCAGCTATTTTATGACCCCAGTTTGACCCATAAGGAGGGGTTGGGGGATAAAACTGACCGGCTATTTAGATTCTCCACATATGCTTTCCCAATACCTCTTAATACATTCTGAAGCTATAAAAGCAACAATAAAGGAGATAGTGGGCAAAAAACTCCAAAGCAGCTATTTATGACCCCAGTTTGGCCCATAAGGGGGGGGTCGGGGGGTAAAACTGACCGGCTATTTAGACTCTCCATATATGCTTTCCCAATACCTCTTAATACATTCTGAAGCTATAAAAGCAACAATAAAGGAGATATAAGGCAAAAACTCAAAATCAGCTATTTTATGACCCCAGTTTGACCCATAAGGGGGGGCCAGGAGATAAAACTGACTGGCTATTTAGACTCTCCACATATGCTTTCCCAATACCTCTTAATACATTCTGAAGCTATAAAAGCAACAATAAAGGAAATATAAGGCAAAAACTCAAAATCAGCTATTTTATGACCCCAGTTTGACCCATAAGGAGGGGGCCAGGGGGTAAAACTGACCGGCTATTTAGACTCTCCATATATGCTTTCCTAATACCTCTTAATATATTCTGAAGCTATAAAAGCAACAATAAAGGAGATATAAGGCAAAAACTCAAAATCGGCTATTTTATGACCCCAGTTTGACCCATAAGGGGGGGGGGGGTCGGGGGGTAAAACTGACCGGCTATTTAGACTCTCCATATATGCTTTCCCAATACCTCTTAATATATTCTGAAGCTATAAAAGCAACAATAAAGGAGATAAAGGCAAAAACTCAAAATCAGCTATTTTATGACCCCAGTTTGACCCATAAGGGGGGGACAGGGGGTAAAACTGACCGGCTATTTAGACTCTCCACATATGCTTTCCCAATACCTCTTAATACATTCTGAAGCTATAAAAGCAACAATAAAGGAGATATAAGGCAAAAACTCAAAATCAGCTATTTTATGACCCCAGTTTGACCCATAAGGGGGGGCCGTGGGGTAAAACTGACCGGCTATTTAGACTCTCCACATATGGTTTCTTATTACCTCCCAGTACATTTTATAGCTCTAAATGCAATACTTAAGAAGATAATAGGGGGGTTGGCCTAAATTTAAGGCTTTCAGATTGGAAGGTGTCAGAAAATCACTCATAAATGAGACATTTTTCAAGGGATTGCTCCCAAAATCTAATCAGCTCGCGTTTTCGATAGTATGAACAGGTGTGTCAAATTATAAGGCTCTGTAGCAAGTAGTTTTTCCTGAACTGTGATGACGGGGGGGGGGGGGGGGGGGGGGGACTTCAAAAAATAGTTTTTGATCATGTGACCTTCACAAAGGTCAAATTTAAGCATGCAGAAAAATCTTCCCACGCCTAAGGTATATAACTGCCAAATATGGTTTGAAACCTTCTAATAATAAGGGAGATATTCAAGGGAGACCATAATGCGGCGGCGAGGAAACTGAGGCGAAAACAAATAAGCGCCCTTTTAGGGACGCTTAATTACGTAAGTAAATAATATTTTAAACTTTTTTAACAGGCTTTGATTATAAAGTAACTGTACCAGAATACTAATTGACAGATATGGTATAATTAGCAGCTGTAAGTCTGATAATATTTGCTTTAAAGCTATGTATTTTGACAAATTGCATCGATTATCAGTCATTTTATGCAAGTGAACAGTCATTTAGTTTACATACAGAAGCATTTGTCCTTGACCTCTATTGTATTGAAGAAATATGAGGTGGGCGTTCACTGGTAGGCTGACATTCACTGGTAGAATGCCACTATATACAGCTATGTACAAAAGTAAATCACCCCATGGAATCGTCAAATATTTTCTACGCATATATAAATATTCATGAGCTTCGTGAATTTTGATCTTAAAGTAAAATATTTTCTACTGCTTCCCTGCATAAGTTGGCCACAGTCATAAGTTGGCCGCCCTCACCACAGCTTCACAGAGCTTTAACATGAGTGGCCTACTACACTCTGAAACCATGTACTATTGTTAAACTTATTATATGCAACAGTTTTCATTGGTGTACAATAACCTATTTGTCTTTCTGGAGCCTGTAGATGAGCCGCGGCCAACTTATGACTGCGGCCAACTTATGCAGGGTAGCAGTACACATACATTGTTGGGAAATCTGACAGATACGTATGCCCGTAGGGTCAGTACCGGTTTCACTTCCATGGCCTGTTGTGGTAACAATCCAGTCTACTGTCAGTTTCGTTTTTCTTACAGCCATTTTTATATAACCATCCACTTTAAGCTTAATTTTATGTTTTGGGGTATAATATGCCTAAATACTGTCTGTAGCACATAATATATTTGAGTTTGTAAACGATCACGAAACCACATCGTCAACAGGCATTATTCGAAGAACGTTTCGACGGAAAAATCAAAACCTCGACAAACTCTCAATCCGTGCAGTGTTTCGATTTTCTAGATCTCTCGTCCTTTCGCTTCATATATTTCCCCCATCGCCTTGTGTACTACGCGTTCTCATATAATTTGGTCATCGCAGACTCCAAGAAAATCCGCGTTTGTAGGCGAATTAATGCGCGATCTCATGGAAAACGCGCCCTAGAAGCAACTCTGAGTAAACCATATATCTTTGTCATAAGAGAAAGATGTCTTAAATATGGCAGGCGAACACACTTTGGTAGAGCCAAAGTTAAAGGTCATACCACGATGCACAGCTACGCCCTTGACCAATGTCCCTACCAAGTGTACCTACCTTCTGCACCTTACGGAATCCAAGAAATATCCCAGACACGATTTTAAAACTCATGGTCACAATGACAAGGTCAAATCAAGGTCACACCATAATGTTGCACACCTACAACCCCTAACCAATATCCCTACCAAGTATCAACTTCCTACACCTTAAGCTTTCTGATATGTAGCCCGGACAACATTTTGAAACTCAAGGTCACTATCAACTTCCTACACCTTACAGTTTCTGAGGTATAGCCCAGACAAGATTTTATAGGTCAAGGTCACTACAGCAAGGTCAAATCAAGGTCACACCATGACATTGCACACCTACAACCCCCAACCAATGTTCCCACCAAGCATCAACTTCCTATACTTTACGTTTTCCGAGATATAGCCCAGACAAATTTTTATAGGTTAAGGTCACTACAGCAAGGTCAAAGGTTACATCAAGGTCACACTATGACATTGCACACCTAACCCCTAACCAATATCGCTCCCGAGTATCAACTTCCTACACCTTACAGTTTCTGAGATATAGCCCAGACAAGATTTTATAGGTCAAGGTCACTACAGCAAGTTCAAAGGTCAAATCAAGATCACACCATGACGCTGCACACCTACAACCCCCAACCAATGTCACCACCAAGTATCAACTTTCTACATTTTACGCTTGCCGAGATGTAGCACGGACAAGATTTTAACGGTCAAGGTCATTACAGCAAGGTCAAATCAAGGTCAAACCATGACGCTGCACACCTACACCCCCTAACCAATGTCACTACCAAGTATCAACGTCCTACACCTTATGGTTTCCAAGATATAGCCCAGACAAGATTTTCAAATTCAAGGTCACTGCAGCAAGGTCAAAGGTCAAATCAAGGTCACAACATGATGTTGAACACCTACACCCCCTAACCAATGTCCCTACCCAGTATCAACTTCCTACACCTTACGGTTTCTGAGATATAGCCCCGACAAACTTTTCACGCCACCTGCCCATCCGGACACCATGGGTGAAAGCAATACCAGGTGACAGCCCTTAAGGGCTGTGGGGTAAAAATGATGACGTTTTTAATAACTGGTTCACAAATATTCTTTACATATTTCATTATTTATACTAAAAACGAACAAAAAAATGGGTTACCGGTTAATCGTTCATACCACAAGACCCCTGTAATTAAAATGTCATGTGGAGCTCCTGAAAAAAAGCCTTTATGCAAAGGTAAGAAACAAATTATATAAACAGTCTGGTGTAGTTCCATTTTATAACACAGAGTAACCTTTTCAATATGTAAATTATAAAATAAGCTTAAAAAATAACACTTACACTCTTGCAGAGACTTTGTCCTTGCGTTTTTTGCCATGTTTCTGTCCTAAAATGTGAGCACTTTCATCCATCCCTCTTACACATCTTGATTTTCACACGATAGCCTTTAAAATAAGACAAATTGAGAATTTATAATGAAACAATACTGCAGTAAGAAGTTACCAATAGCTAGTCCTAACAGTCACCAAAGCAAGTAACTTGGCCATGATGATCAACCAAATACCATTTTGTTTCTTCAGTTAACCCCTATGAAAATGAATCTATTAAGTTAGAATGTATAATTCTTTATTTACCTGTACATACTGTTTATATTATCAGATGTTCATTTGATTTTTGCTATTAATGCACACAAATCATTTAAAAATGATTGGTATATAGACATAATTACACAATTCAGAATACATAAAATGCCTTGCAATGGCTATATTAGACCTTATAAACTTCAAAGAAATTAACACAAGGAGTCTATAGAGTAATCATCTGAACATTTTATGGATGTAAGGTTAAAAAAATATCAAGATAAAATTCTGAAACTAAATTTGATTGATGCTTCAACATCTTCTTCCAACAGGTTATTCAACTCCATCTAGATGGTCTGGGATACATGACTGAAAAAAATTAATCTGATATTGCTAAAATTGGACACAAGTCATATACCAGATCCAAATAACACCTTAATCTATTACTAAAGGAACACTGATCTTTTAAAATGTGTCATCTAAACTTCTATGTATCTAAAAACCATTGGTTATCATCAAAACTGTCCTGCAACAATGCAAGCATAATATCACCGCTGACATTCTGTCCTTTCCCATCACACCATAAACTGCACAAATACCTCCCAGTTTTAATTTTAAAAACTCAGAGCACAGTTTCTGTATTAGGTTTATGTGAAGTGTTTCTGGCACCCCCATAAATACATGCAAATGGGGTGCTACTAGGGATGAGACAGTATTAACAATGTCACAGAATCAAGATCATTTTACTGAAATACCAAAACGAAATATTATTACCTGTATGTAGGTTGTCAGCAAATGAGATTATTAGAAAACATCAAACATCACAAACATCCAATAAACCTGAAGAATTCTAACCTTTTATCCTACATTTTTGCCACATGTTTAGGTTTTATTTGGAAGCATGTTTTGGTTTCATTAACTTTACTTCCTGTGGCTGGCTAATTTTATGACAACACTGAAATGCAGTGCACTTTGGTATCCCAGAATCGGAATGGTCTCGCATTGGTGGATGCTGAAAAGGAAATTAGGCTAATGTCCCATCCCTAGGTGCTACTGGACAAAATGAAAAAAAATGTATGCAAGATAACTGCCCTAGTGTTTATCTCCCACCAGGTATTAAGCAGAAATGGATATCGATATAGACTGACCACAAAGCCCAAAGAGCTATAATCAGGGAGATAAAAGGACTTCTCAATAAGATGATTAAACCTGAAAGCAGGGGTCAAAGATCAAATTTGACAACTGCAAAAGATCTGCAGGACATGACTTCCTATAAGTTGTTTTCACATTTGAAGTTCTAGGACCAACTAGAATTGTGTCAATTCGACACCATGCATGCCCAGATGGGACATGGTATGATCTAACATATACAGAATTCAGCCATTCTGAAAAGAGACATTTCGATTGCCGGCAAAAATTCAAGATGGTGGCTGGAATTCGGAAAGTAAAATTTCTCAGAGGCACTATATCTAGGGTCGCTAGCACCCAAAGGGTCCAAAATTTGCTCAAAATCACTTTAATAGTGTTCTAAGTAATTGACATTTTTGATTTCCACCAAAATTCATGATGGCAGCCGAAAAATTTTCCACTCATTATATCCAGGGTTTACAGTGCCCAAGGGGTCAAACATCTGCTCAAAATCGCTCTATCTCTAACAGTTTTTGAGATAATCAACTTTTTGGTTCGCTGCCAAAATTCAACATGGCAGCGGAAATTTGTAAGAATAATCATTGTTCAGAGGCATAATATTCAAGGTTTATAGTACAGAAAGGGTCCAAAATTTGCTCAAAATCGCTTTATCTCTTAACGCTTTTGAGATAATTTACATTTTCCATTTCGAGCAAATTTCCAGATGGCTAGATTATTAGGTTTTTATTGCTTGTTAAATTGCTGATTTGTAACAAGGTTAGTATAACATTCTTTAGTTTTTAAAAACTGAAGTTTAAATTATGTAAATCAATTTGATCTCAAAATATAGCCCATTGAGTTACAACTCATTACAACTAGGGGACAAACTTGGGTAGACAACAAACTTGGGTAGCTGAACTTTACTGGTAAGCCAATGAAGTTCTTCACACCAGTGAAGTTCGTCATCTGCCGTAAAAATAGGGACAAGTCGGTAGGCCTGGTGTCTCAGTATCGAGAGCATTTTACTGAAATACTGTGATGAGGTTTTACAACTGCCACTTTGCTTGTGAACACATTTTATTTAAGGAAGAGTTAAAATATCAGAATCATACCCAAAAAACTGAAAAAATTAAAAGCTTTTATCCCTAACTTTTGCGAATTTGTAGACTTTATACAGTACCAGTGATTACAATGAGCAGAAATGCCATGTTTTGGTGATGACACTTTATAACCTTAATTTTGCTGTCAACTGATATATATAATATTGAAGGAAAACTTAGAACATTGGGAACAAACAAGAATTATCAGTTTTTCTCTCATATTTGGTGCAGTTGGGCACTTTTATTGCAATGTTGATAAGCAGAAGTGTCCATTTTTTGGTTGGAGTGTACTAAAACATGGAGTCCTGGAATTGGTAAGATTTTGCATTGGCAGCCTCTCAATGTACACATTTTCTATACCGACGCATCCTTACATAAAAGCGTTCACGAACAAGCAATATTCATGTTTAAATAAATTCAATACCTGCCTCTGACAGCAAGTTAGAATTGCATCCTGAAAGTTCATAGTAAAGTAGTTAAAATACTATCCAAAATGCAAATGATGAACTTCACTAGAGGGGGGGGGGGGGGGGCGAACTTCACTGGCTGAGCAGTAACTGTCAGAAATAGAACTGTATCTTCGACGGATGGGTTTTCGATATGACAACGTAAACAGACAATGACGAGCCTCAAAACGAACACAACCAAAATGATCAGAAATATAACAACAAAATTAAATCCACAATGTCTCTGGTTCAATGTGATTACATATTCATTCTAAAATATTCTAAAAACGTCATCCAAAAACGAGGCTGTGAGCTTATAGTTTAAAGGATCAAAAATGTGAATATATCTTTAACTATCGAAAACCTGTACATCAGCTGATTTACATGCAACTTGTGACCACGGCATCTTGTGACCAACAATTCGTACCCACAACTCGTACACAAACATTTTGTAAGAAAAACATTATTTCTGCTTGAATATCAAATATAACTTGTATGCAGCTCATAATATTTATATTTATTTTTTACAATATTTTATGTTTAATAAATAGAAACGCTGCTTGAAGAGTGAGTATTTTATGTAACAACGTCTGTTCAGTTAAAATTAGAGATCAAATACTTCAAATTCTCGTACTTCCGTGGGGGTTGCCTAGCAATATTATGAAATAAAATATGCAAATTAGAAAACGTGAAGTCATGGAATTCCCAAAGGGCTTCCTAGAACTACTAAAATGAATTATGCAAATTAGAAAAAAAAAACTTGAGGAGACAGAAGTGCGTGTATTTTCCTGCAATATTTTCAAATAAATTATTCAAATTAAAAAAAATGTGGGGAGACAGAAGTCTGTGGAGTTTACTTCGATAATTTAAAATAAAATATGCAAATTGGGAAAAATAACATGAGCAGACAGAAGTCGGTTGGGTTTCAGCAATATTTAAAAAAAAAAAATCTTGGGAATGAGTTGTGGGTACCAGTTGTAGGTCACGAGTTGCTGTGGTCATGAGATGCTCGTATATCCCCCATCAGCTATACAATACTGTAATGACAAGACAGATGTCAATTTTACCATGACTACTGTACAACTACCAATTGCTTTTTCTCATCAAACACCGATGGAGGAAAACTAGAGATGTTCACAGCTTTTACCAAGACAATAAGTGCAATTATAATGCCATTAACAATGCAATATGACTTCAGCTAAAGGGGGAGGGGACCACAGCAGTGCTGACCAACTGTCATCATGTCAACGAAATAAGTCACAAGAATTCTTTGTAAAAAAGTGAGCAATGAGTACACATAATATCAAAAGGAGTTACATTGTTGGAACCTACAAATTACAACAACAACAAAAAAACCGAGGAAATCAACGCCATTTTGGAAATATATGTCACGGTCATTTGCATACCATGGAAGGGAAAAACGAACCTGGCAATCTTTATCACAACGTGTTGGCAACAAATAAATGCAAGAAGCAAACACAATTATTTACTACAGTTATATCCACAAACTCGAAAATGCATGTCAAGCTTTGTTCAGTCAAAGAAAACAGCAACAACGTAAATATTCACCATGCGATATTTGCCAAAAGCTAGATAATTTAATTAAGGTCCCTCGATATAATATATATTTAATAAAGGTCGAGAAGCAGGACAAGGTTCAAGGCACTTCTTGTCATCGTTGTGTAAATTACTAGCAATGGATCCAATAACCATGAAATAATTTGACCAATAAGTTAAGCAGGGATAATTTTAGGAGCACTGTATAAATAATTGATTACAGTTCTAAAAAGTAAATTTATATAATTTATACACAATACGTTCATTCATACGCTGAAACAAAATATGCAATGTTTATATATCCTTAGTTTGCTAAAGTTGCCTTGTAGATACATGTCTCTAACATGTACATATCTTAATAAATGCTAAAACAGTCAATTTATATATTATGATACCCATAGTTAGTAAGTAAGTAAGAAACATGTATAAAGAGCTGAAATTGATGTAAACATCCTCAAAGGCGCTGATATCCAAAAGGGATAGTCCAGATCCAAAAAGGAGGTCAGTATCCATATTAGCATGCGATAGGGGAGATAGGCTATGGTGGAGGATAAACTATATAAATGCAACAAGTGACTCATATTTCTAAAATAACTGTTGCAGTATATCGTATTCCATCTTATGAATGTGCTAAATAGAAGATCACATGACATCTACCTGGTGTTTCATTGTCTGTATAAAATTTGTAATAATCCTCAATCATCTTGATCTGGGTGATCTCATCAATAAGAAAACATGGTGTTAGAAGTTTTTTTAAACACCAACGATTGTAATTGTGAAGGTTTGTGCTGTATATGGATATGATATTGTGTAAAAAGGGAGTTAGATAGTCCACCAGAAATAAAGTGTGCTGAAAAAATGACTAAATCTGTACTGTTAAAAGGTGGTTTATGAAATTCATTGGGGATTTAGCAGGAAACTGGAAAAAAATTGACAAATGTTAATTTGGAGTAGTACCTTGAGACAACAGATAATGTTTCTAAAGGTGCACTAGACCCTTACTGCATATTATAAAAGAGGAGAGATACATGTGTACAACACAATTACATTTCCAACTGCAGAGGAAGGTAAGGAAAATCCATAACCAATGCTGAAGACCATGCTTACAAAGTATAGTGCACTAGAATTTATGAAAATCTGGTGAAAAAAACAAATTCCATGTCGAATACATCCCATATCTGGGCTAGAACTCGACGGTCATTCATCCAAGTACTAAGGTAGCCCATTGCTGTATTATTTCTGTGATGTGATTGGTACTTATCATGCTTCCCCACAAGCCAAGAAAGTCTGGTGACAAGAAGAACCAAAAGGTAACCTGTAGAAGCATGAGCCTCACTACACTGAAAACCGCGGTCGAATTAACATTTGTAATTTATTTGTCTCTCGAATTGTGACCGATTAATGTTAGTCACTATTTCGTTTTTAGTATTACCCACGTGGCATGGTTGAAGAAGTTTACAGAAGGGAGTTTATGAAGTAGGTATGTTTGAAACAAAATATCTGCATATACAGTAAAGTAATAGCTAATATTAATTGCTATTTGATGTATATATAGGTTGAATTGAAATGAATATTCGAAGCTGAAATTGAGAAATAGGCAATTTACAGACAGTTGTAAATGTGAGTTGCATAAAATCCTCTATTGTCACCCATCATAATAAAGTGACTTGCTGCTGATTGTTTTCCAAAAATTTGGAAAGAAATAGATGCATAGACGTATTTGGAATGGGTAGGATATCAATTTTTATCTTCTTTATGCTATATGTTTCAACTGTTAGTTTAATTTAGTGTTACTTTTCTAGTTAACCATGTATGTATTTTAGTTGTCACAAATTAGTCGCGAAATAGAGCAAAGTTTGTCAATTGACTAACTTCCTGTGTCATTGTCATTCTACAGTCAAATCAATGTTCGTCAGAGATTTGTCATACTGTTAAAGGTTTGTCAGGTGACAAATTTCATTAAAATTATTGCCTTGGAAACATATAGCTGAGCAGTACTCAGTATTGGAGTTCCATTCATGGAAAACGTATATGGATAAACAAATCTATCGTGTCACAACTTAGTCACGGAAAAGACCAAAGTTTGTCAACTGACTATACCTTCCCCTGCCATTGTCAATCTGCGTCAAATTAATCTTTGTCAGATGTTCATTAGACTAGGTAAGGTTTGTCAATTGACAATGAAGTTATTGCATCAAATTAATGTTTGTCAGATGTTCGTTATACTAGGCAAGGTTTGTCGATAAGCCTTACTGCTCAGGCAGTGAATTTCGTCACCCCACCTGCATTTCATGACAATATTAAAGCCTTTTTACTAGATCTAAACTAGGAAGTGATTTAAACATGATAAAAATACAAAAATGTACATATTTTCGTGCATGACACACATCATACTTAATTTTTATAAAAAATATACATATATGGATGTGATTTTTCAATGTGAAAATATATTCTAAACTATTAATTGTTTTCACTTTTCATTCGTCTAAGGTGGGCGAAAATAGGGATTTTTGGAACTGCTTGAATCTATTTTTCACTTGACTTTTTATTTATTTAAAAAAAATTATGTACAATTTTGTAGAAGGAAATAATTTTAATTTGTGGTGCTTTTTATTAAAATAAAGCTATAGGGTGTTGGCAAATATTTCTTAGAGTGTTGAAACACAAGAAATTAAATTTGAGAAACTACTTTTCAAGGAAATAACATTCATTAAACATTCATAATTACTGAAGTAAAAATATGGTATGTACCATTTTAATAACATTTTATTGTAGTTTTAGATTTCCCTTAGTTTACTGAAATTATTTGTGGATATGATAAATAAAAAAGTGTGTACCAGTAACAGACTCATGACAATAGTTAACTATCAGCCACACCATAATACAGGTGGAAACCACCAATACTGGACAAAAAACTATATTTTATAAAGTGTGATATTTTTATCATTATAAAGGCAAATTATTATTTTTAATCTTAATTTAAGCAGTTTTATTGTATATTTGTCAATTTTTGGATTAAATGGTGAAGAAAATTTTTGCCAGGTATGTTATTAAGACAACCAGAAGTTAAGGACGTTAGCTGTTCACTGCAGTGTCTAGCCATTTAGAAGACAATTATTACTGGGGACTATCCGCCCCCACACTTTTCAAGCCATGTCTGATTTTCAAACTGATCTTTAGAAAGAAATAACCTTTTAAGGTGTGGGGGAGGATAGCCCCCAGTGAAAACAATAACTGTGATCCATTGGGTGTTTGTAAATAAAAGTCACAATGCCATATCAGCTTAATAAAATATGTTCATAATTTTCTTGTTAAATAGGTTATCTTACTTAAGCATTATTATATTCAGTGCCATTAATTTTATTTTAAGGTAAATTTTAGATAAAAATCGTTCAACACTATTCTTTTTGTACTAAATTGTGAATTCATCTACATTCTTAAAGAATGCCAATGAGAGGAAACCCTTTGTCACATGTACCCATTTTTAACCAATTATGTCCCCATGTTTCCTATTTTCTGTGACTTTGTCTATGAATTAAAATGGAAATATTATGAATATTTGCTTTTATTCATCTGCCTTTTTTATTAAAAACTGATGGTAAAAATGTGACTAAAACGATTTTACATGGGAAATAATACTGTCAACATGTTGCAGATCATAAAAATATTGGTATAATTCTGTAAAAGTAGGGGGAGTGTATTTTTTGGTTTTCCCTTGACTTCTGTTACCTTTGCACATCTGCTGACCTTTCAAAATTTATATTTATATGTCTAGAATTATGATTTATACATGTAGACTTAACTTGGCTGAACTTGTAAAACCAAAGTTAAGCCTAAGACCTATTAGTTAAAAACTACACATTGCGTCTCGACTCAGTGTATCCCTGGACGGGACATTGTTGAAGCGTGATAAACAGAGTATTTCCAGCCATATAAGCGAGTTATAAGCACTTCAAAGTTTGGCTATCCTTGTTTGACCTTGAAGGAGGGGCCCAAGGTCAAATCCATCCACACCAGAAGATTCCCAGCCAATGATTTCCTATACGTTGGTTTACCATCCCAAACCTCTAGGACCAATAATAAGAGAGTTATAAGCACTTTTAAGTTTGACTATCCTTATTTGACCTTGAAGGAGGGGTCCAAGGTCAAATCTGACCACACCAAAAGATTCCCAGCCAATGATTTCCTATAGGTTGGTTTATCATCCCAAACTTCTACAACCAATAATAAGTGAGTTATAGGCACTTTTAAGTTTGTCTATCCTCATATGACCTTGAAGGAGGAGCCCAAGGTCAAATCCATCCACATCAGAAGATTCGAAGCCCATGATTTCCTATATGTTGGTTTACCATCCCAAACCTCTAGAACCAATAATAAGCGAGTTATAAGCACTTATAACATTGGCTCTCCTCATTGGACCCTGAAGGAGGGGCCCACAGTCAAATCTGACCACACCAAAAGATTCCGAGCCCATGATTTCCTATAGGTTGTTTTGCCATCCCAAACCTCTAGGACCAAAAATAAGCAAGTTATAAGCACTTTTATGTTTTGCTACATTCGTTTGACCTTGAAGGAGGGGCCCAAGGTCAAATCTGAACACACCAGAAGATTCCCAGCCCATGATTTCCTATGTGTTGGTTTACCATCCCAAACCTCTAGGACCAATAATAAACAAGTTATAAGCACTTTTAAGTTTGGCTATCCTCGTTTGACCTTGAAGGAAGCGCCCAAGGTCAAATCTGACCACACCCAAAGATTCTCAGCCCATGATTTCCTATAAGTTGGTTTACCATCCCAAACCTGTAGGACCAAAAATAAGCAAGTTATAAGCACTTTTATGTTTTGCTACATTTGTTTGACCTTGAAGGAGGGGCCCAAGGTCAAATCTGAACACACCAGAAGATTCCCAACCCATGATTTCCTATATGTTGGTTTACCATCCCAAACCTCTAGCACCAATAATAAGCGAGTTATAAGCACTTTTTAGGTTGGCTATCCTCGTTTGACCTTTAATGAGAGGTCCAAGGTCAAATCTGACCACATCACGAGATTCGCAGCACATGATTTCCTATAAGTTGGTTTCACATTGCAAACCTCTGCAACCAATAATATGGGAGATATAGACATTTTTAAAGTCCACTATGTGGGGTACTTTCGCACTCCGTGGATGACCTTGGATTTAGAACTCGAAGGTCAAATGTCTGCAAGGTTGTAGAGGACATATATATCTGTTATAAATATCACTTATGAAGAGATTCAACCTTCTACCTATGAGAACCAGCCAGTAGAAAAATGTAGATAATTTTCAAAGTAATGCCTGCGGCGGCCATCTTGTTTTTCAGAATGAGGCTAATTTCAGTCCCAGAGAAGTTTACCCCCAATGAAGATATCGTGCAAATTTGGTGAACCTAGCTGGTGTAGTTTTAACGCCGAAAATCTCTACGCGCTTCGGTGGCGTAGCGAATGCTAAACCAAAGTATCCACCGGATGCCTCCTGTGGATACAATTATCCATTATTTGAGACATATTACTCAAAGACAAATTTTTTTTTAAAAGTCATGTCTGAATATTTTTTTGCCATTCTTGTAACAAAAAATTGGACTGGGAGGCCTGGGTTTGATTCCCAGTCTTGTGGAACGAGACATCATAGCTCAGTGACAGAGCACTCAGTCTGTTATTAAGCGTCCCTGAAAGGGCGCTTATTTGTTTTCGCCTCAGTTTCCTCGCCGCCACCGCCGCTGCCGCATTATGGTCTCCCTTGAATATCTCCCTTATTATTAGGAGGTTCCAAACCATATTTGGCAGTCATATACCTTGGGCGTGGGAAAATTGTTCTGCATGCTTAAATTTGACCTTTGACCTTTATGAAGGTCACATGAAACAATTTTTTGAAGTACACCCCCCCCCCCCCCGTCATCACAGTTCAGGAAAAACTACTTTTTACACAGCCTTATAATTTGACACACCTGTTCATACTATCGAAAACGCAAGCTTATTAGATTTTGGGAGCAATCCCTTGAAAAATGTCTCATTTATGAGTGATTTTCTGACACCTTCCAATCTGAAAGCCTTAAATTTAGGCCAACCCCCCCTATTATCTTCTTAAGTATTGCATTTAGAGCTATAAAATGTACTGGGAGGTAATAGGAAACCGTATGTGGAGAGTCTAAATAGCCGGTCAGTTTTACCCCACAGCCCCCCCTTATGGGTCAAACTGGGGTCATAAAATAGCTGATTTTGAGTTTTTGCCTTATATCTCCTTTATTGTTACTTTTATAGCTTCAGAATGTATTAAGAGGTATTGGGAAACCATATGTGGAGAGTCTAAATAGCCGGTCAGTTTTATCCCCCAACCCCCTTATGGGTCAAACTGGGGTCATAAAACAGTTGCTTTGGAGTTTTTGCCTTATATCTTTTTTATCGTTGCTTTTATAACTTCAGAATGTATTAAAAGGTATTAGGAAATCATATGTGGAGAATCTAAAAAGCTGGTCACTTTTATCCCCCGACCCCCCTTTGTGGGTCAAGCTGGGGTCATAAATGACTGGTTTGGAGTTTTTGCCTTATATTTCCTTTATTGTTGCTTTTATAGCTTCAGATTGTATTAAGAGGTATTGGGAAAGCATACGGTGCAGCTTTGTGCATTCTTAGCTTTACAGCATGCTTATTAAAACCACAAAGCATTTTAAACTTTAAGGGACGCTTCGCTTTTGTTAGCAAAAGCATTCCTCTAGTTACCCCACAGCCCTTAAGGGCTGTCGGGGTATTGTTTTCACCCATGGTGTCCTGATGGGTGGGCGTCCGGGCGGGTGGGCGGGTGGCGGGAAATAGTTTGTCCGGGCCGTATCTCAGAAACCGTAAGGTGTAGGAAGTTGATACTTGGTAGGGACATTGGTTAGGGGGTGTAGTTGTGCAATGTCATGGTCTGACCCTGATTTAACCTTTGACCTTGCCGCACTGACCTTGAGTTTAAAGATCTTGTCCAAGCTATATCTCAGAAACCGTAAGGTGTAGGAAGTTGATACTTGGCAGGAACATTGGTTAGGGGATGTAGGTGTGCAACATCATGGTCGGACCTTGATTGCACCCTTGATCTGGCCATAGTGACCTTGACCTATAAAATCTTGTCTGAGCTAATTAATGCTTGGCGGGAGATACACACCGCAGCAGTGGTCTTGTTTTGAGTGTACTTAGCTTGTTACCTGGACTATAATCAGGGTTTCCAACAATTATTAAGCAGGTTTGGGGAGCGCTTATTTGTTTTCATGTTGGTTTGATTGATCGCTACCCCTGGATTATGTAGTAAGGACATTGGTGTGGGGTGTAGGTATGCAACATCATGGTCTGACCTTGATTTGACCTTTGAACTTGCCGTCGTGACCTTGAGTTTGAAAATCTTGTCCGGGCTATATCTCAGAAACTGTAAGGTGTAGGAAGTTGATACTTGGAAGGGATATTGGTTAGGGGATGTAGGGGTGCAACATCATGGTGTGACCTTGATTTGACCTTGCCATAGTGACCTATAAAATCTTGTTGGGACTATATCTCAGAAACCGTACAGTGTAGGAGTTGGTACTTAATACAGACATTGGTTAGCGGGTGTAGGTGTGGTGTGGCCTTGATTTGACCTTTGACCTTGAGATAGTGACCTTGACCTATAAAATCTTGTCCGGGGTATATTTCGGAAACCGTAAGGTGCAGGAAGTTGATACTGGATGTCGACATTGGCTATGGTGTGTAGATGTAAAATTTCATGGTGTGACCTTAATTTGACCTTTGACCTTGCCATAGTGACCTTGACCTATAAAATCTTGTCCGGGCCATATCTCGGAAACTGTATGGTGTACGAAGTTGATACTTGGTAGGCACATTGATCGGGGGTTATATGTGTGCAACGTCATGGTGTGACCTGGATTTGACCTTTGATCTTGCATATCTGATACTATTTATCTATCTATGGGGATATGTGATACTATTTTATCTCTCTTGTATCTCTCTTATATCTTTTTACTTGAATCTTGGTTGTTGCAACTTGGGGGTCTCTTGATAAAGATTAAGCACTATTAAAGTCATATTAGAATTCATTAACCGTTTTACTTTTGCAAATTCCCACTGAAACGGATGGTATTGTATCAAGTAAGCCACAGGTTTTGCCCCAACTCTACATAAAAGCATGTATTGCTACATCTGTATGTATGGGTAATATTCAAAACATACAAACCATAATTCGACTATACAAATGAATATCATAATGGCAGAAGTCTTAAAACTTCATACTTTTTAGTTTACTTCAATTGTCTTCTTTTAATACTTAATCTTTACATGCAGTTTCTTTCTGTTAGATGTTATTTTTTCTACTTAAACATTATTTGGATGCTGACACTGATCTGAAAGTATCCCAATCTGTGTACTGTTTCACTACTTCTATATCTCATGGTGTTGAAAACTATTTCCCCAGGCTTTGGGGTACAGGCATCTCTGATGCTATTGTCAATCTTATTACTTTCACCATTATATATATGCTACCTAAACTATCTCAGGTTTTAGATGTGGTATATAAAATCTAACATATTATTATATCTACCGGAGGCATCCGGTGGATACTTTGGTTTTACGTTCACTACGCGCTGCGCATAGAGATATTTTTGTATTAACCCTCTCAGAAGAAAACTACACTAAATTTGCAGGAAATTTTCATTGGGGGTAAGATTCTCTGGGACTGAAATGGGTGCCGGGGGCATTTCTTTGAAAATTATATACCTTTTTCTACTGGCTGGTTGTCATAGGCAGAAGGCTGAATCTCTTCATAGGTGATATGTATAACAGATATACATGCCATCTACAACCTTACAGACATTTGACCTTGAAGCTCTTAATTCAAGGTCATCCACAGAGTGCCAAAGTAACCCACATAGCAGACTTTAAAAGTGTCTACATCTCGCTTATTATTGGTCCTAGAGTTTTGCAATGTGAAACCAACCTACAGGAAATCATGTGCTGCAAATTTTCTGATGTTGTCCGATTTGACCTTGGACCCCTCCTTCCAGGTCAAACAAGGATAGCCAAACTTAAAAGTGCTTATAGCTCACTTATATTGGTTCTTGAGGTTTGGGATGGTAAACCAACCAATAGGAAATCATGGGCTCAGAATGTTATGGGCTGGTCAGATTTGACCTTGGGCCCCTCCTTCAAGGTCAAACGAGAATAGCCAAACTTAAAAATTGTGTACAACTCACTGATTATTGGTCCTTCAGGTTTGGGATGGTAAACCAACCTATAGGAAATCATGGGCTGGGAATCTTCTGGTGTGGAAAGATTTGACCTTGGGTCCCTCCTTCAAGGTCAAATGAAGATAGCCAAACTTAAAAGTGCTTACAACTTGCATATTATTGGTTGTACAGGTTTGGGATGGTAAACCAACCTACACGAAATCATGGGCTGGCAATCATTTTCTGATGTTTTCATATTTGACCTTGGACCCATCCTTCAAGGTCAAACAAGGATAGCCAAACTTAAAAGTGCTTATAACTCGCTTATATTCGTCCTAGAGGTTTGGGATGGTAAACCAACCCATAGGAAATCATGGGCTCGGAATCTTATGGTGTGGTCAGATTTGACCTGGGGCCCCTCCTTCAAGGTCAAACAAGGATAGTCAAATTTTAAAGTGCTTATAACTTGTTATTATTGGTTCTAGAGGTTTGGGATGGTAAACCAACCTACAGGCAATCATGGGCTGGAAATCTTTTGGTGTCGACAGATTTTACCTTGGACCCCTCCTTCAAGGTCAAACGAGGATAGCCAAACTTAAAAGTGCTTATAACTCACTTATATTGGTCCCAAAGGTTTGGCATAGTAAACCAACATATAGGAAATCATGGGCTCGGAATCTTATGGTGTGGTCAGATTTGACCTTGGGCCCCTCCTTCAAGGTCAAAAGAGGATGGCCAAACTTATAAGGGCTTATAACTCACTTATTATTGGTCCTTGAGGTCTGGGATGGTAAACCAACCTCTAGGAAATCATGGGCTGGAAATCTTCTTGTGTGGACAGATTTGACCTTGGGCCCCCTCTTCAAGGTCAAACGAGGATAGCCAAACTTAAAAGTGCTTATAACTCACTGATTGTTGGTCCTAGAGGTTTGCAATGTAAAACCAACCTACAGGAAATCATGTCCTGCGAATTTTCTGATGTTGTCGAATTTGACCTTGGACCCCTTCATTGAGGTCAAAAGAGGATAGTGAAACTTATTATTGTTGGTTTCACTGCATTTAAAAGAAAATGATTCAAGTTATTTTTTCTAAAGTTAGGCATACATTTGGCTTGCTTGGTATTGCATTTGGCACTGTTAGCTCTGTGGGTAAGCGAGTAAGAGCTATTAAGGTACGCTCAAAAATTTTTGACCCAGAAGGTACTAGAGAAGTATTCTATTCAAAAGTGATTTTCGCCACTTTTGGAGGCCATCTTGTAGTTTAGTGGAAAAGAAAAAATTGAACCATTGCTTGGAAACTGTAAGAGATAGAGATCCATAGGGTAGTTGAAAAGTATCTTATACATAAGGGTAAAATTTCAATTTTCATAAAGTTTGGCGGCCATCGTGGATTTTAGCTGAAAATAAAAAAATTGGAAATATCTCCATAACAGTAAAAAGATGGAGCAATTGCGAGTGAATTAGTGAGAAATTTACATACTTTGTCGTCAAATACTCACCTGACAAAATAACTTTATATTTAGCAATTTTATGACAAGCTTTTACTGTGCCTATGGACTACTTTTCAGATACTGACCCCTGACTGACCAATATATTTGACTTTTATGACAACTTTTCACTCTGTCTGAAATGACTACCTTTCCTACATATTGTGTGACAACTATGTTTGCATGCATTAGTCATAAACTAGTCACTTTTGGCTAACTAAAGGCAAATATATTTGACAATTTTATGACAAACTTGTTACTGTGCTTGAAAAGACTATACCTTTTACTTATTAACAAATGAGTGTGATATATTAATCATAAAAGAGTCACCTCTGAAAAAACTAACAAGTGTACATCAGTCAGATGTGACTACTTTGTGACTAATGTATGACAAACATTCATTTGTGAATAAGTAAAAGGTAGTCGTTTCAGGCACGGTACAAAGTTTGCCATAAAATTGTCAAATATATTTGTCTTCAGTTTTCCAGAGGTGACTAGTTTGTGACTAATATTTGATAAACATACAGTTGTCAATGTGGAAAAGGTAGTCATTTCAGGCACAGTAAAAAGTTTGTCATAAAATAGTCAAATATACTGATCATTAGTTAGTCAGAGATGACTATTTTGTGACTATGTGGTGACTGATATACGACATACTATTGACTAATATGTTTGACTATCTTTGGACAAACTTTTTACTGTGCCTGAAATGACTACCTTTGGCACAGTGACAAGTGTATGTTTGTCATATATTAGTCAGAAAATAGGCATCTCTGACTAACAACTAGCAAGTGTATGCTAGTCATTAATTAGTCATTAACTTGTCATTAGTTAATCAGAGGCGACTTTTCTGACTAATATATGACAAACTAATTACTAATAAAAGTTGTTTACTGACAAGTTTATGACTAGATATACTTGACGAGTTTTAAACAAATAAACACTAGTCATTAGGGTAGTCATCTCAGGCACAGTAATGCTAACTTTTTTTTGTCACTTATTTGTCATTTCGGTTTTCAGTGTAGAGCTTATGCTTAAAAATGTCACCATGGAAAGATTTCAGTCTAACTAGTACAGTCCAAAAAATGTTCTGCTGTTGGAACACTAGCTTGTCACTGATAGAATGTTATGTGGGTATGTTTGAATATTAATATTTTTATGGGACCAGGGCTGAGAGCCCAGAAAGTAACCAGAAAGAGAGACTACTGAGATGGAGAACAATGAGGAATGGAAGACACAGGCAAAAGAGAGACATTCACACAGCTGGAGATGACACAGATTCGGAGCCACCAGTTATGAGGGGGAAGAGGCCTGCCATAACATTTACTCAAAAGGAGGAAGTAATACTTTTTGAATTTTAAATGATAATGAACTGACTTAAGCAACATTAAGCGACTTGTGGATCATAAGGATCCTATGAAGACGAAGGCTGCATGTCTGAGATTGAGGACTAGGATGGACAAGGAGGCCTATAAGAAGAGGATACAGTCACAGAGTACAATTTACCGCAACTTAACAAACATGAAGCCTGGCCAGGGGCCATCACATTTAACTATTCATCAGATATGGGCTAGAGACAGCTCTGAATTTCTGTGGAGTCAGATAGTGAGATTTCTGACAGCAAAAAGTACCTTCAATTCCCTGATTGAAGCTATACAGTATCCTAGGAATTCAGTGGTCAGCCATAATAGTCCTCTGAGCAGTCAACAATAACTGAGTCAAGGACCCTGGAGATGACCCCAGAATCCATATCTTCCACCAGGGGTTCTTGCAAAGTCATAGAACAGCCAGAGCCATTTAGAATCCCAGGCTTCTCCCTCCACCCCTACTTAAGCCCCTTCTCCAAACCACAAGGAATTATCACAACCTTTTGGCTTATAGTCAAATTGTCTCCGGCTGTGATATCACATGACCCACTTCATCAGCCACTTCATCACCAAGTACAATAGCCACTACAGCTTTCAGAACAAAGGACACTCCATGGCTATCAGCTGCAACCCATGTCTCAGGAACTACATCAGCCATGTGTTACATCAGATGTGAGCCTTCCTGTGTATGGTCCGACTAGTCTTGGTTGAAGAAGAGCTTGCCTACACTGCAGATGTATAAAATTGTGTGCATGGATTACACAGGCCATGATTATACAGACAGCCAATAGGGACACTTGCTGTATATAGTCAACAGTAGGACTGGAACCTGCTGGCAAGAATTCAAAAAAACATTTCCAACCACTCTTTCACCACGACTTATTCTATGGTTAAAAACCCTCTCAGTTATGTCCGTATTTTATGTGGAGAAGAGGTTCATGAGGTAGGTCGACCCTGAGAGGAAAGGAATCATCTGCCTGCCAGTATGAAATAGTTAACTTTGGGGCCATCATCCACCAGGGACTCTGCTTGAGGGAAATTAATGGACCCATTATCTTCTCCCTGAGGTCACAGTGATTGAAGATTTTGCTATCAGAACTGAACCAAGAGGCACCGACATCCACGCACATGAACTTGAAGTCTGCATCCACTAAAGCCAGCAAGATATTAGAATGGAAACCCATGAAATTATGACACTGGCTATCTCTACCTCCAGGACACTTCATGGCAATGGTTTTCCCAATTGAATGGGGCACATTCTACCTTAACCAGAAGTTAACCTAAACCTGTCACCAGTCATTGAGGCTGGTGGGACACAACATGACATTCTGATTTTGATATATTTCCTTACTATAGCAACAATGACCTCTAGGATGAATCAGGGGATCATTGAGTAGCACACTCTGAATCTGTTTGCCCTTTCAACTACCCATCGTGATATGACCTATACAATGTGTTAAAAGCAACATTAAAACCCAAATAAATAAATAAAATAAATAAATTTAGTGGAGTGTTGGACAACACACTCACTTCCCACCTCTGAGGACCCAACACAGAGTGGAAAAGTTGGTAGTTGCTTGCTGATGCACATCAGTTTACAGCAAAGAATCTGGACGTACCAATGCGCACTGGTTTGCTATGCCACTAAAACTACCTGTTGTGGTGTGACCTAAATAATGTGTTGAAAGTGGTGTTAGAGCCAATTGAACTAAAATGTCAGAGTTAAAATAATTTTTAAAATTTTAATTTCTGATGAAATATGTTTCAATGAAATATTTTGATAGTACGAATGACTTGTTTCTTGTTTATTGTCATATAAAGCATTATTTTGAATAGGATAAGGTAATAAAGTTATTTGACCATGCACCCAGATCAATTATACTTGATGAATTTGATTAATAAAAGTAACTAACTGATCTAGTTTGACAACCTATTTATAGCCCCTACCAGTGAAATCAGTTTAGGTGTACAACTTACATTTGCCTGTCTAACCAATAAAAGTAACCACACTAACCAATCTACTTTGTTCAAGTAACTAGCTCCCTTGGCTGAATAAACTAGGTCATCTGGTGGTACAAACCAATCACTTTAATTGGAGTAATCAGTATGCTTTGTTTGAGGAACCAACTTAGTTTGTTAAATCTAACCAACTTTCTTTTGTTTAACCAACAAACATACTTGGTTGATTTAACTAACTTGGTTGGTTAAATTAGACATTGTAGGATCAACAAATTTTTCTTTGTTAGACCAACTAACTTTTGTTTTCAGTGCTGGAGGCATCATTTCTGCAGGAGGGCTAGTCCTGTAACTTGATCATCAATGTATTGTTACATCCTTGGTCCTTCCTTCTTCTCAGCAACTCCCAGACCCAATACTGTGAGCTCTTAATCTGCATCTTGAAGCTAATCAAGCCTATAATTCTCACAATACGATACAATACAATAGGTCTTTAAAGTGCCAAAATCTATAAAATATATTCAGTGACACTTGGAAATTTACAAAAGGTGATTGTATGCTTGATGGAACAATAGTCCTTTAATTGCACCTTTAAAACTAGAGAGTTCTATAATTCTTATTTCAATTGGCAGATTGTTCCAAAGTTTAGGTGCACTATAAGAAAAGAATCTGTCGCCTGTGGTACTGTGAACTGACTTTGGAACAGTGAGAAGCAATCCATCAGAGGATCTTAGTGTTCTGGTGGGGTTATACTGTTTCAGTAGCTCCTTTATGTAACTATAGCTAGGAGCATTGTTATTCAAAGCTTTGAAAGTTAGCAGTAAAATTTTGAAATCGATCCTTTGTTTGATTGGTAACCAGTGAATGTTATAGGTAATATCAGAAATATAACAGTCTCTAGAAGTGTGACTAGTCTAGCAGCATTGTTCAAAATCCTTTGTAGTCTGTTCAACTGGCAACTGGGGAGTCTTAAAAAGTGTAGCATTTGCATAATCCAGCCTCAAAGTAATGAGTGAATGCACTAGTATACTACAAGCATGTTTGGTGATGTATTTCCTAATTTGACATATGTTTCTGAGATGGAAGTTTGCACATTTGCAAACTGCAGATATGTAGTCAGCCATAGACATGGTTTCATCAAAATTAACTTCAATGTTCCTGGCACTTTGTGATGTCTTAACAGCAGTATCACTTAGTGGAATCCTTGATGTACAAAGTTTTCCCTTAAAATGTGGTGTCTTAAAAGTAACTATACGTCAGTTTTTTTCATTGAGTTTAAGCCTGTTAGTAGACATCCATTGGCTAATTTCACATATGGAAATTTTAAGTTTTTCAATGGCATGAGTAAGAGATTTTTACTAGAAAGATCAAAGGCTACATACAACTGTGTATCATCTGCATACATATGATACTGGATATGATGTCGTCTGATAATGTTACCCACAGGAAAAGTATAGATTGAATATTCAACCAGTCCAAGGATATAACTTGAGGCATACCAAAGAGAATATACTTTCTGAAGTATAACCATGTATACTGCTTGAGAATGGCCCTGTAAATATATATGATGTAAACCATTCCAAGGCTGTAGCTTTGATACCTCGATTTTCAAGTCACTATATCATGAGAGAATGATCAATTGTATCAAATGCTGCACTTAAATCCAGAAGAATAAGAACAACATTTCCATTAGAGTCTTGGTTCATTAATATGTCATTATGAAGCTTTACAAGGACTGTCTCAGTGCTGTGTCCCTTGCGATAGGCAGATTGGAGGGGTTCATATAGGTTATTGCTATTGAGATGCTCAATGAGCCTGCTACACACAATCTTCTCCATTATCTTTGATAGAAATGGCAAATTGCTCACAGGTCTGTAGTTTTTCAAAACATTGTGATCAAGACTTGATTTTTCAGAAGGGGGTTTCACCAAAGTATGTTTGAGGAATGAGGGAAATTGACCCAAACTGTATGGAAAGATTGACAATTTTTGTTATAAAAGCTAGTAGAGCAGATCCAGGGTAAACACACACTGAAAACAAAAGTTAGTTGGTCTGACAAAGAAAAGCTGGTTGATCCTACAACGTCTAATTTCACCAAGTTACTTAAATCAACCAAGTATGTTGGTTGGTAAAACAAAAGAAAGTTGGTTAGATTTAAAAAACTAAGTTGGTTCATCAACAAAGCATACTGGTTACTGCAACTAAACTGATTGGTTTGTACTACCAGATGACTTAGTTTATTCAGCAAAATGAGTTACTTACTTAAACAACGATGGTTGGTTAGTGTGGTTGCTTTTATTGGTTAGACAGGCCAATGTAAGTTGCATACCTAAACTAATTTCATCAGCAAGAACTATTAGTAGGTTTATCAAACTAGATCAGCCAGTTACTTTTATTAATCAAATTGATTAAGTATTACTGATCTGGCTGCATGGTCAAATAACTTTATTACCTCAACATTTTCAAAATAATGCTTTACATGACAATAAACAAGAAACTAGTCACTCATACTCTCAGAATGCTTTATTTGAATATTTTTCATTATAAACAAAAATAGTATACATAAACATACTGGTTAGCCAAGATTCTGCAGTGTAAACTGTGGGCATTGGTAAGCAACTACCAATTTTCCTACATCGGGTTGGGTCTAGGGTTCAAACTGCCAACCTCAGAGGTTGATGTCACGGGTGTTGCACTCTACACAACTATACAAGCCACCAACTTAGCTTACTAAAAGCCCATTTCATTACAAATAACTTTAGGTCATCTTATAGCCTTTTTAATAGAAATTTATCCTGTTACTTCGAATTGTTTTCTTAAGCAAAAGGTTTTTTTGGGGTCTTTCTAGGTTAGACACAAGAGGTTCAAACTACATAAATCAACATACTTTCATATACTAACATTCGAAGGAAGACCGACAAAAAGATTTATATTACTAACACATTTTAATATTTAAAACTTCAAAATAATAAAATGATAATTGTATTTCAAGGCCAGAATTCACAGAGGTCTTAATTCTGAGACACAATGGTGCTTAATTCTCAGCAAGTAAAATATGTATGTTAGTAAAGATAAAATAACGCTTGAACCTTTTCCTAAAACATCAACAATGATATGAGACAACAATGTAAAACTCTAAAGTTGAGATTCGATCTAACTTATGAATGCAGGCCTTGTATCTCATTCAATTTCAGATGAAATTTGTCATAAATGTAGCCAAAATAAAGTCACTTTAGAAATCCATTAATAAAAAGTGTAACCAAAATAACTTTCACACTGAAAGCAAGTTGTACTGTATATTTGACATTTAATCCACACTGTACAGTGAAGATTTTAATGTTGATATTCTATACAGGCTCAAGCAACTTTAAGTCAACCTGCTTCAGCTATACTATATCTAGTCTTTGTTCATCTCTGTAGCAAGTCCAGTGAGTTGTACAAATGAATGTCTAATTCCAAATCTGATATCTATTCTTTCTTGCCATGCTGCAGATCATATATATATAATTATTGGATTGTGATCAATGGTATGTCTTCAACAATGTTTCCAGGCTATAAAACAAAAATGTGGTCTTTGTTGGTGAGATAAGGAAGTTCACCATTAGTTATGTTTATATTATGAAACATTAAAAAAGCATTTAATGTGTGCATCCAGTTTTAAGGTGGCATTGGCTTTAGTCATGAAATATTAAATGACTAATACACTCAAAAAAAGCTCACAGGGTAATGCAATTAAGGGGTGTGACAGTAGCAAATTGTCCTTTTCAGTGTACTGCCACTGTGAAACTGTTCTGACTTTGAAAAAGGTATGCTTTAGTACATCCCCAATTTTATTGCTACATGAAATATGTAGTTTGTTTAGGTTGAACTGATACCACTACCTAACTGATGGGTATACAAATTAAAATACACAAAAAGGGTTGAAAAGGGTTAATAATTTATTTATAGATACTGCAAAATTTATCAAGTGAATGAAATACTCAAACACCAGTACTTTTAAACTTAGTTTTCACTGAACCAAAAAATCAATGCTATAAAATATTAGACAAAATTTAATATTTTGATACTATCTTTTACATTTTTCACTAAATAACCAAACGTTTTAACATATAATACTTTTCTATAATTCTACAATTAACATGTTTTTATATCAACAAATATGGAGAAATAGTTCAGATGTCATTTGAGTTTGCAATAGATTTAAATGCCTCAATAAACATAGAAAACAAACTTAAAATGTCATATTAATATTGCAAATTAATACTAAATATTAATACCTTAAACTTGCTCACTTTCCTAAAAAAAGTTGACTTATCTTCATGGCTTCTTCATCAAGCTCAATCAGTTGGTTACAATGGCATGACGATGTTGAACTCTACTTTCTTGTTATTGCATTTGGTACTTTTTGTTCTGGTATGCATCTTATTGGTTTAAATAATTTTTGAAAATGATTTCACTATTTGAGTGCACTTAGAACTTCACCTGAGATATGTAATATTCAAATTTGATAGATTTATTAATTGACTAGTCTCCAAATAGATGGGGAACCAGCCAACCTTTAATAATAAAGGGACTGGTATCGCCCATGATGACCTTGCTGCATTCTTTTTTACGTTGTGAGAATGTGCTATTTTCCCGCGAAACAGTTGTTTGCATTTTCAACAGCATTTTTCCGGGATGTGAACTAGTAAGTCCCATTGCTGAATAACCAAAAGAGTGCATCATATTGCTAGCTATCACTATCGGGAAATGTCGATCATTGTTTTAATTATTTATATGCATTTTGTATGCATTTAAAATATTTTTAACATTTATTATTGGACTTATAACATCAAATATTGTGAATTAAACCTAAAAATATTTTCGGATGACAATAATCTTTAGAAGCAAATACGTGTTTTGGGTGATAATAGAAGATCGACAACACTTAAACTGATGCGCATTTTTCATTTATCACAAATGGCGTTTTATTGTTGTGGGATATCATTACACAGTAAAATGGGGATATTGTGTCAAAATGTGCAACAAATGTGTTAATTAGAAATATTTTTATTTAATTTCTTCTTGATCATTGCTAGGTAGTAAGTTCAGAAGCGTAGTACCCAAGATGGTGGGCGATACCTGACCCTATATTGCAGAGTAGGGTCGGGAACCAGACTAGTCTCCAAACTATTACATAAAACTAAGAACATTAAAAAATTGTGAAAATAAAATATTGTAAAAATTAATCAACATAGAATAGTTGGGACAACTAATTCAAACAAATGTATGTTAGTTTGGCTAACCAACTGAAAGTCTGTAGCACCTATAAATAACCCTGGTTAACCAAACCAATTTTTTAGTTTCTCTAACAAATACAATTAGTTAAAGAAAATAAAACTTATTATGATACTTAATTTGTATTGTTAAAACATTTCAAAAGAAAGCAAAATGGTAATAACAAAAAAGGATTAATGTTACTGTGGGATTTCCCATGAAATACATCAAATAAAGTGAATATTTAGCAGTATTTATTTTAATGGTTGATAATAGAAGATCCTATCCACCTCAAATTTACAAACCTCTCTACATAACTTATTTAATATGAAAATTGATTGCATTGCACTTCATTTCAATCTATAAATGTTTTGCACTTCATTTTAATCTATAAATGTTGTACTTATAAATTTAAATCGTTTCAACAAATGTAGACACTAATATTGTCATTTGTAAGGAAAATAACTTACCCCTTTATTCAAACAATTGCGCCAAAATCCAAATTTAAACAAAGCACATGCTCAAACTCAAACTTAGCTGGACTCATCAGGGTTCTTAGTTTAAGAAATTAAGCTGTTAGTTAAAATCTGTTTTAACTAACATATCTTATTACTATCTACCAACTTTTGGTTTTCAGTGCATTTCTTCAGGACAGAAGTAGGAATAGCATCAGATGATGTAGTACAGTTCTTTGAAGACATAATGATTTTATGAATTTAAGACTCAGTTGCTGGAATTAATTTTCTCAAGTGACTCAAGAAATTGTTGAAAATGTGAGGCAGGCCTGAGCCCAAGTATCCATTAGAAAGTTTAGAGTTTGGGTTGGCCCTGCTGAAGAGACTTAATAACACTGAAAAGTTTGTTTTTTATCTCCCTTGCACTGCTGTATTTGGCCTTCATAGTAGGACTGTTTAGTTTTAATTCTAAGACAATTATTTCAAGTGAATTTGAAGCTGCCTGTCAGTTTCAACTTTGAATGTCTCCACTTTCTTTCAGCGTTTCTCTTATCCACTATTGCCTTTTGGATTTTGGCAGACCACCAGGGACATTTTCCATGAAAGCTTACTCTGCAGGTTTTCAATGGTGCATGTTTTTCCAGTGCTTCAGAGAGGGTTGAGTTGTACAGAGCAACTGAAGATTGGTGTGTGTGTGGAAACACCAATAGTTAATGCTACTCAGCTTATGGTAGGTTATTGTCTTCTTTTACACTGGCGCCTTTTTGAGGCTAATAGCCACAGTAATCAAAGAATGGTCACTGACAAGCTCACCAACATTAATTTCCTTAACAAATGCATCATGTTTTCTAGATATAACACAGTCAAGGTTATGTCCAAGTTTATAAGTTGCTTCTGTTACTTGTTGTTTTAAGTTATAGTCAAGGAGTAGCTGATTAAACTCAAATTTTTACAATGAATATTAAAATCCCCCACAAATCATAACACGTCCTCCATCTCATTTAAAGCGCCTATACAGTTGCAGAAAATTGGGAATGTGTCTACAGCCATATTTTGACTGTACTGTATTTTGCATGTATTATCCAGGCTGGAAGACTAAGAGATCAAAAGTGACAATTGCCAAGCCATGGGACATTTTTGAACCCATTTTATATATAATATATATTGACTGATTTCATAATCAGAGGAATATAGATACAATAGCAAAGTTTTTTGTGATGTTATTGAACCAATCTAAACCCTAATTTTTACTCGAACAGCATGCACTCACATAGCAATTACATTCCTTTTATTTGCAATAAAATCCACCTTGCTTTATCCCTTGATCAGGTGCTACATCCCTCATCCACAGCTCTTTTAAATCACTTACTTTCATCGAGGTCCTAAAATGCCTCCGACCTCTTAGGTCAGTGGTTCAAACCCTGGATCTTATGTGGAAAAGTTGGTAGTTGCTTACAGATGGTCAGCAGTGTATAGTACAAAACCTTGACCAACTGTATGTACTGGTTTGCTCTGCCCATAAAACTACTCGTCAAGATATGACCTATACAGTGTTGAAAGTGACATAAGAACACAAATAAATAAGAAAAATTAACTTGGTTGAGTGGCTAATTGTATCCCGGGACAAAAGTCGGGGATACTTAGGATTCAGTACGGTCATACTATATATATGCATATGTCCTCTGTAAACAGGCAGAAATTTGACCTTGAAGCTCTTCATTGAAGGTCATCCACAGACCGCCAAAGTATCTCACCGAGGCCTTTTTTGGCCTTTTTGGAGATCTTTTTACACTTAATGCTGACTATATTGCATGGAAACTATTGAAAATGGCTTTGGAGGTTCAGTACATGACGGAGTACCAGCTTCCAGTTTGTTGACCTTCGCTATTGTTTTCAAGGTCACCTTAATCCTGCTAAAATGACTCAAAATGGTACCTTTTAGTGCATATATATGCCTATATAAGACTGTGAGGCCATATATTATTGGCTGTATATCTTACTGGCTCATGTTGATTATCTCTAGATGGCCCGCTGGACAGGAGATTATGTATGGCATAGGTTCATAGCTAAGTGGGTAATAGTACTGGTTGCTACTTTGAGTAAAGTGCTTTTTACTCAAAAATGACTGCATTTACAATACTTTGGTAAAATATCTTGTTCAGCTACTTCCTCTATGCCTACAAGGTGGTAACATTTTCAGGGGTCTGTCTCAATAGGTACATGAGTAATAGCTATATTCAATTTTTAACCTTCCCCTATTCACACCTTTCACTTCCCCTTCCTCAGCCACCCATTTTTGTACCCAGTACACATTGTGGTCACACTCTACAGCTTTATACAGTGGTATGCACCCTGCCAATAACTTTCTCTAAATGTATCCACCGGAGAGCATCCGATGGATGCTATGGATTTCACTTTGTTACACCGCAGTGTGTAGAGAGATTTCACCGTTACCGCTCTAACAAAAAATACATTATAGTTAGCCTTCTCAAATTTGCAGGATATATTCATCACCATAAAATCTTGCTTGGGAATATTTTTGACCTCATTTTGAAAAACAAGATGGCTGCCACGGGCATTTTTTTGACTTTCAGGAAGAACTTTTGTTGGCCCTCTAGAGCAAAGGGCTGGGAATCTTCTGGTGTGGTCAGATTTGACCTTGGGCCTTCCTTCAAGGTTAAACGAGTATAGCCAAAGTTAAAAATGCTTATAACTCACTTATTATTGATCCTAGAGGTTTGGGATGGTAAACTAACCTATAGAAAATCATTACCTGGGAATCTTTTGGTGTGGTCAGATTTGACCTTGAGGTCCTGCTTCGAGGTCCATTGCTTATTATTGGTCATAGAGGTTTGCAATGTGAAACCAACATATAGGGAATCATGGGCTGGGATTCTTCTGGTGTGGTCAGATTTGACCTTGGGCCTTCCTTCAAGGTTAAACGAGTATAGCCAAAGTTAAAAATGCTTATAACTCACTTATTATTGATCCTAGAGGTTTGGGATGGTAAACTAACCTATAGAAAATCATTACCTGGGAATCTTTTGGTGTGGTCAGATTTGACCTTGGGGTCCTGCTTCGAGGTCCATTGCTTATTATTGGTCGTAGAGGTTTGCAATGTGAAACCAACATATAGGGAATCATGGGCTGGGATTCTTCTGGTGTGGACAAACTTGACCTTGGACCCCTCCTTCAAAGTCAAACGAGGATACCCAAACTTCAAAGTGCTTATAACTCGCTTATTATTGGTTGTAGAGGTTTGGGATGCTAACCAACCTTTAGGAAATCATGGCCTGGGAATCTTTTGGTGTGGTCAGATTTGACCTTGGGGTCCCACTTCAAGGTTAAATGAGGATAGTCAAACCTAAAAGTGCTTATAACTTGCTTATTATTGGTCCTAGAGGTTTGCAATGTGAAACCAATGTATAGCGAATCATGTGCTGGGATTCTTCTGGTGTGGTCACATTTGACTTTGGAAACCTCCTTCAAGGTCAAATGAGATAGCCAAACTTAAAAGTGCTTATAACTTGCTATTATTAGTCGTAGAGAATTGGGATGATAAACCAACTTATAGGAAATCATGGGCTGGGAATCTTTTGGTGTGGTCGGATTTGACCTTGGGCTCCTCCTTCAAGGTCAACGGAAGATAGCCAAACCTAAAAGTGCTTATAACTCACTTATTATTGGTTCTAGAGGTTTGCGATGTTAAACCAACCTATAAGAAATCATGGGCTAGGAATCTTTTGATGTGATCAGATTTGACCTTGGGCCCCTCCTTCAAGTTCAAACAAGGATAGCAAAATTTGAAAGTTCCTATAAATCGCTGTTTCTTGTTCCTAGAGGTTTGTAATGTGAAACCATCCTGTAGGAAATCATAGGCTAGGAATCTTTTGATATGATCAGATTTGAGCTTTGGCCCCTCCTTCAAGGTCAAATGAGGAATTTGAAAAAATTAAAAGTGCTTATAACTCACTTATTCTTGTTCCTAGAGGTTTGCAATGTCACACCAAGGTATATAAAATCATGGGCTAAGAATCTTTTGATGTGGTCAGATTTCACCTTGGGCTCCTCCTTCAAGGTTAAGCGATAGTTAATTGGCTCTGGTGAGTTTTCTTTCTGGTGGATACAATTTGCATAGGTTCCTGATGTGCTAGGTCTAATTTTTCTTAACTTGCCAGTGATCTGTAATCTTCCCCAAAATTACTAAAAACATGAAAACATAATACTCTATGTCACGCTTCAACCATGTCCCATCTGGGTATACACTGCATTGAGACGCAATATCTAGTTAAAACTAGTTTTAACTTAAAACTTAAATATGTACTGAAAAGTTCTGAGTAGTGGGTCCTATTTGGATCCACTTGGTGCAAGTACTATTAGTAATGTTTAGGAGGAAGTTTTAGTGGTATGAGGTACTGAATTGGTATCATGTCCAATATATAAATATGCGTTGTAGGTGAGTCTGATATTCCAAAGCTTCCATGTTTCCTGTATAAGCTAGGGCTTTTGGATTCTGAAAGACCATACAAGAGTGTGCAATTTATTTTATTGTTGCGAAAACATAAGCCAACCTTGTGCTGTGAATCAGCCTGAATGGTAAGCAGAATGTGGTCTAATGGTACATGAGAATAACAACTGAAACGAAGCACACATCTTGTATCATCAAGGATATAATACATAAGCACTCTTTTCTTCTGCCCTTCCAACTACCCATCACAATATAATTGATACACACCTATGCATGATGTAAACACTAAATTAAAAAATAAATTTATTATTGCTGTAAATACTTGTTGATACTGTATTGTCATCAACTGTTTGTTTCAATGCAAATAAAATGGCATTTGACTTCTGATCATATCTATTCAAGTGACTGTGTTAAAATAAAAATGGAATTATCCATTTCTCATGTGGAATATGTCTATCCAATGGACCACTTATGAATTCTGATTCCAACTATTGTAGAAATATTTTCAGTGACAATGCTCATGATTCTAAGAAACTGTCACATTATACTCCATTCCTGAAACAGTACTTCCTTCTCATGACTGTCAGATAGGTCTTGCCAACCACTTTGTGACGTTTTTTCTCAGACAAAATAAGTAAAATCAGATACCCTTTTTCCAACACTGCCTCCTTCACTTTTCCTGCTCCCCCTGATTTACCTAAATTTTGCTTTAATAAATGCATTTCTGATAATGAAAGAATATGAAAAATAATCATCAAATCACCAACAAAAATCATGCTTGTTAGATCCATGGCCAAAAAGCTATTGTCTCTTGATTGATTAAAAAGGCCTCACTATCACCTGATGGATTCAAAAACTACTGACCTGTCTCTTGAGGAGCTCGTTGTGGCTTCTCACTTAAATTATCATGTCATTTCTAATGGAATTGATAATGTTAATCAGTCAGCCTACAAGCTCGGTCATTTGACTGAAACTACATTGTTGTCAATTAAGAATGAAGTCAGTCTTGCTCTTGCTAGAGATGAACCTACTACTGTTGTTTTACTTGACCAACCTGCACCATTTGATACCATTGATCATAGTATGCTCATTGGCTGTCTGAGTTCCCGATTTGGTGTTGGTGGTGTGGTTCTATATTGGTTCATGTCTTACCTCTCTGGCTGCTCTCAGTGCACCAAGATTGTCTCTGTTTTATCTGATGCCAAAAGGCTGTGGTATGGTGTGCACCAGGGCTCTGTCCTGAAACCAATCCTATTCTCATTATAAACCACTCCCCTCAGCAAAGTTATTCAAATTCATCCTGGCATAAGTTTCAACTTTTATGCTGATGACACACAGTTATTTGCTCCTCTTGCACAAGAACCTTGCTCAGATCTTTGATAAGCTGAAAAATTGCTTAGGTGACGTTAAAAAGAGACAAATAAGCTTAAGCTCAATTACAATAAAATGGAATTTATTATGTCGGGCTCAGAGTGTGTGTGAGAAACTTAAAAATTCTCCACATTTAATATATTTCATAATCTCCTCTGAGCTGCTGAGGCAGTCAGGAACCTTTAGGGTTTGGTTTGACTTGGATTTTTCCTTCTCAAGCTGTGCCATGGGATACTTGTCGAGCTTGTTTTGTTCATATCAGGTTTTTCAAGCGAATCATACAGTATCTAACATGTGATGCTGCACTTTGGTTGGCAGCTGTCTTGACTACACTAATTCCTTGTAAGAATTCTCTCTGCTCTTGATCTTTGCAGGTTCCAGTGTATCCAGAACACTCTTGCTAGAACTTGCTAATACCACTGTAATGGTTGTTTGTATTAATTAAAACAAATTTAGTTTAGCATATATTCTAGTTTATTGCTTAACTTTGGCTGTCATACAGGACTCTGACTTTTTATTCTTGTGTGTTATATCTTTATACCAAACTCTACATTACATATTTATGAGCCTCGTTTTGAAATACAGAGCTGATACATTTTAGACAAATTCAGATGAATGATAAATCTTAAATGAGAACATTGTGGATACCAAATCATTGTAATGCAATATGAGTGCATTTTAAATCAAAACATCAAGTACACACACATTACTCCTGTTAGAAAGACTATTAGTTGCCTATCAAGTATCACTCTGTTTTCAAGACAGTCCTATTGGTGTATAAGTTCCTACAAAGTGGTTATTCTAAATACTTTGAACCTTTCCTTAAACCCAGACATAGTGTGTACAAAACTCGCAGGCATCAATCTGATGGGATTCTCATTGAGGTTCCACACTTTGCATCAATATACATTTCCAAAAAGCATTTGGTCTCAGCTATGGTATGATGCCCCGAGGATTTGGAATGATCTGCCTGATGAGGTATGCTCAGTCAAATATCTGTCATCATTCAGAAAGAAGTTGAAAGCCTATCTCTTTGGAAAAGCACACCCACCCTAGTTTTCTGATCCTGTCATGGTTGTACTCCATGGCACTGACCTCTGTGATGATTCTAGCTGATTATGGGTCTCTGGTTTCTGGTATTGTGTGCCTTAGAGTCGGTCAATAGATGGAGATGAAGTACTATAAAAGGACTATTACAATTAGAATTATATTTGTTTATTTATTTTTAATATATATGGTGATCCAAAGGGTTTTCATGTCTGATTTCCATAATTACCCTTACAAATTAATTTCAAATATATAACATGTTTAATTAATAGAAATTTGTATATATTTTGAAGCTACAGAAATAAATATTTTTAGTTTTACAACATATTTTGAAGAAAAATATTTTGTGAGAATAATTGACAGATTAAACTATTTACTGTGGAGTTTTCGTGTTACATGCTGATTAGTCAATTTGCAGGTGTTCTGGATTGGACCTTTTAAAAATATTGCTTATCAATATGTAATTTATGTAGATTAATATACTCTCCAAATTGCATGGAATCATGTGACAACAGCAAAAATACAATTTTCTTATTTAAGTTAAAGCACCCTTTTGTGACCGAAGAGAAAGTCGTGCCTGTAACCTTCTTAACTAAGCTGCGGTGAAACCAGGGGATGGGGAAAGGAAGGAGGAAAAGACAGCAGGCTTATCTAAGATTTTAATCATTCACACTCACATCTATGGACACCAGTCGTTACAGTAATCAGCAGCCACACGTGGACTGAGTGGGTGCACTACTGCGGACCAAGAAACACCTGCAACGACATTATACACACTAATGGAATGGCAAATCTGGACTAAAGTAAATGTTCTCAAGCTTAATGCTATATAGTAACATTAACCACTGCCATACCCCGGTAACTACATCACAGACTAATAATAATTAGATGTCCACAGATAACACATGCATACAAATAAATTAAATAAATTAATTTACTATGTACAAATAAAACAACTACTACGACAACTACAAGCACCATTCGCTCTGCAATGACTAGAAAAGTGTCAGACTAGTTTTTAGTACTACAGTGTAAATACAATGGATTCTGTAAAATAATTACTGAACCAGAATCACGGACTATTAAAATTCAAGGACGCATAAATACATCCATCACTACAGATATACACATCCAAAACCCAATCCCTGAGTACCAATTTAGTCAAATCAGAATCTGTCCGTAAGTACATTGTAAAAATGTAACCAACCAACCTGCAACGCTGCTACACTGTTGAAACACTCTAACAACCCAAGTATGCAATACTCGCAACCTTTCCTAACTGTTGTTCACCATAACTGACCAAATGACCACTGAAATTCCCGCGGTTTTCACGGAAAAAAACGTCACTCCCACTAGAAGTTTAAATACTCTAGCCGATAAAAAGCAAATATAATAACCGAGCCGCTTAAATTGGCCGCGATTGCCGTGGTCACATACTCTCCCCTTCCGGGAAATGACATCCTGACATTTAAACACTCCAAACTTATTCAATTTAAGAATGCCACACCTGAACCAGAATCCACCATGGGAACATTTCACCCCCTCCACATACAAACAATAATGCCTTCATCCAGTTGTCTCACATATTCAAGAAACAAGCAGTTACTCAAAAACTCAAAAGAGCTACACACTAAAACTCAATTTCGTTGTTACTATTTACACCATTACTCCTGTCAAACACATTCGAACAACTGTCACTTTAAAATTTTTATCATGTTCTGTAGCAATACGATTTTATGCAGTTCAAGATCTGAGACTTTCTTCTCAGACCCACACGACCCTGAGTCATGCAAAAAATTGTACACAAAATCAGGATGTAAGTGACCTTGATTTCGAATCCTAGCTGACCTCCTAGGAGCAGGGACAGGTGTTACAACCACCGATTTATTATCATCAGCATCATGATCTATGATACTAACTGAATCCGCAACACTCTGTTCACTACTTAGATCTTCCAAATCATCAACAGATTCTACCAGATCTAACACATCATCCCTGGAGGTGTCTGACTCCTGCTGAGGCTCTACCAACAAATCATTATCCCCGACTAATTCATTATCTGCATTCCCACTTGTACTACTCACTAAACTTGCCCCATTCTGTCTAGGTGCAACAGAAACCAGTCTAGGTTTTCCCTTATATCTCACCTCAATGACAGAATCACTGTCAGAGAGCTCATCTGTAACTGAGTTAGAACGAGTATCACTTAACTGAGTGTCCATATCAAGTGGAACTGGTGATTTAGTCTTACGGGGAATAGGTATCGGTTTTTTCCTCAAGGGCAGCACAGAAATAGGAAGCAGAAGGTTCCTATGGAGCGTTTTCATAGGACCTCTACCTGACTCTGGCTTGACCCGGTAAACCGGTATTTCAGCACTAGGTTGGTCAACCACAACATAGATCTCCTCACTCCACCTATCCGCCAATTTCTGCATCCCTTTCAGTCCAACCTTTCTTACCAGAACTCGATCACCAGAGGCCAACACAGCACTTCTCACATGCTGGTCATAATACTTTTTCTGGCTACCCTGACTAGACCGAGTGTTGGATTCAGCCAGTTTATAAGCAGCTCCTAACCTTTCTCTCAACTTTCCAACATAATCGGTAGAATTGTCTAAGTCATGTCTTCCCAAGGCTAGATCCACCGCAATCCTTGGATGACGCCCAAACATCAGAAAATATGGGGAGAAGCCCGTTGTGTCATGCTTCGTACAATTGTACGCATGAACCATGGAACCTATATGACTTTTCCAGTCAACCTTCTGCTTTGATTCTAAAGTTCCAAGCATGTTAATGAGGGTTGAATTGAATCTTTTAGCTATCCCATTTCCCATCGGGTGATATGGAGTAGTCCGACTCTTTTCAATGCCTGACAATGTACACAAGGCTTCAATGAGCTTACTTTCAAAGTTGCGTCCCTGATCACTGTGGATACGCCTGGGAAAACCATAGTGTACGAAAAACTTCTCAAACAATGCCTTAGCAGTCGTCCTAGCCGTCTGATTATGAGTGGGATATGCCTGAGCATACTTTGTAAAATGGTCGGTCACAACCAACACATTTTCAATCCCACCTTTAGACCTTTCAAGTTTTAAAAAATCAATGCACACCAGCTCCATTGGCTGAGTGGTTTCCGTACTGACTAACGGTGCCCGTTGAGGATTTAAGTCTTTACACCTGATACACCGCCCACACCTGGTGATATAATCCACAACTGACTGCTGCATGCTTGGCCAGTAATACCGCTCACGAAGAAGCTCCAGGGTCCGATCTCTACCAAGATGACCCATACGGTCGTGCACATAACTCAGAGCGACTTCGCGATACTTCCTGGGCGCAACCAGCTGATACTGCAACTCACCAGAGCAAATCCTTTACCTAATCAACTTGTCGTCGATTATAACCAGATTCTTCCTTTCTCGAAGCAATCTCTTTGCTACTGGCGATAAATCACCGACAGTCAACTTATCAGCAAGTATTTGTTTATAAATTAACCATACTGATATCAGGATCATTATCCTGTTCAATGGCCCAGTTGATACCAGCAATTAACCCATTCTCCTGATCCAAATCATCAGGTAGTCCCTGCTGACTGTAGCAGAATGACTCCACAGGAGATGCTTCATCTACATGAACCTGTAGCAGTTGACTGACAACATGAGATGTGATTTCAGGCCATTTAATCCTTGACAAGGCATCCGCAACATGATTACTCGAAGCTGGACCATATGACACAGTAAAATTGTAATTGGCCAACTGTGCAACCCAACGGTGACCAGTGGCATCCAGCTTAGCATTCCTCAGAACATACGTCAGAGGGTTGTTATCGGTAATAACTGAGAAACAGTTTCCATAGAGATAATCATGGAATTTCTCCGTCACAGACCATTTCAGAGCCAAAAGCGATCACCCTCCTTTCACCGTTCTGCTCCTGGGAGAGAACAGCCCCCAAACCATCTCCACTGGCATCTGTATGGAGTATAAATGGTTTGCTATAGTCGGCAAATCCCAAAATAGGAGTTTGGCAACAAACTTCCTTGAGATTCTCAAATGCCTTTTGCTGGGCTAATCCCCATTTCAAAGGTGGGTATTTCACCTTGGTTTTTGTTTTCAGCTGGAAATGCTCAGCACCCTGTGTGACTTCATGCAAGGGTCTAGCTATCTTAGAAAAATTTCTGATAAACTTCCGATAGAAGCTAGTGAAGCCAAGAAAACCTTGCACTTGTTTCACAGTCTTCGGCACAGGCCACGACTGTACACAAGCCACCTTCTCTGGGTCTACACTGATACCCTTTTCACTGACCATATGCCCCAGGTACTTTATTTCCTTACACATGAATCGACACTTTGAAGGACTAAGCTTCAAACCTGCATCTTTCAGTTTTTTGAAAACAGCCTCCAGACGCGTTACATGTTCCTCATATGTCTTGCTAAAAATGATAATATCATCAAGATATAGCAAACAATAAGTCAGATGCAAATCACCCATGCAGTTCTCCATCAACCTCTGGAATGTGGCAGGAGCATTAGTCAGTCCAAACGGCATCCGTTCACACTCCCAGAATCCCAGAGGCCCGACAGTAAATGCAGTCTTGCACTTATCTTCCTCTGCCAAGGGAACTTGCCAATACCCTGACTTTAAATCCAACACAGAGAACCATTTTGCACCTGACAGCACATCCAAGGTGGAATCAATGCGTGGCAAGCTATACGAGTCCGGAATGGTCTTAGAATTCAAAATTCTCATATCCAGACAGAATCTGAGTGCCCCTGACTTCTTTCGAACAATCACAACATTAGATGCATATGGACTTTGACTTCTCCGAATAACACCCAGGGTCTCCATCTCCTTCAGATGTTTCCGGACCTCCTCAAACATTGACAGAGGAATGGGTCGTGGTCTCTCCTTGAAAGGAATTTCATCCTTCAAATGTATACGATGTTCAGCTTTATTGGTCAATCCCAAATCTAAGTCATGCAAAGAGAACACAGATTTCCATTTCAGTAAAAGCTGCTGCATTTCCTCCACTCTATCAGCAGTCAACTGTTCATTCAAGTGTAGGAAATTTGTAAGGAAGTCAGCATCCGCATCACTTGTCACATGACATGATGCTTCACCCCTTTTATTTGTCTCAATCGGATCAACATCCTCGGTACTATACAGGTCACAAATCCGAGCTTTTGCAGGAATAACCACATCTTGAGAAAGATGGTTAACCAACTCAACTGGCAGCTTTGTCTTTGCCCGACCCGGGGAAATACAGTTCACACTGGGTGTAACAATGACCCCCTTTGGTAACCCATTGGCACCATCTAGACACACCGTCAGCCTTTGGCAAATAGCCTTAACTCTGGTCTGACCATAAAAAATCATTCGCCCATTGGCTGGTATAGTCAAGGGTTTTGTCAAAGTCATGACACCTATGCTTTCTGTATTGTCCACTAAGGCCTGGTGCTTAGCGAGCATGGCCAGTGTATTCTGCCAAACAAATTCACCAGCAGGAACTTTCCCCCTCAGTAAGCTCAGAACATTTGTCCCAAGAAGAACAGGTACCCGACTATGGTATTCAGTGTCAGGAACTACCAATAAAATGACAGGTACACTTGTCACATCCTCCTCCGCACTACGGATTACAGCTTCCACTATCCCTAAGTAAGGAATTTCATGGCCCCCTGCTCCTTTGATGCTAAACACCTTGTCTAACGGCTGAATGGATAGTTTTAGCAGAGAGCACAGAGAGATAGACATGGTACTCACCATCGAACCTGTATCCAGAAGTGCTACCACCGGCTTATCATGGACAAACAGTGACACCTCATTGGCTTTCCCGATGACAGTAGGCACCAGTTTATGGGAGCTTCTTACTGGGTTGTCGGACCACTCCCCTTTTCCGACCCCCGTGAGTTTAAAGGACAGTTCCTTGCGACGTGACCAAGTTTGTGACATTTGAAACAGCGTACTGGTTTCCTCATGTTTTTCTTGGACTCGTGTGGTGCTTGACCTGTTTGATGATGATCCCCATACTCCGTATGTTTTTGTGTCTGCCGGTTACTCTGAATTTCCTTTTCCAAGGTACTCAATCTTGCCAGGATCTCTTCAAAACCCCTTTCCATTGCAGGCAACGTCTCCGAATGAACTTGGCCCAATTTCACCGCCTGACCAGCGAACTCACTTTCAATTTTCCTGGCCTCCACAACAAACTGTGGACTGCCCGCCAGTTCATCAAACTTATGCCTAAGGGCATTCTTCATCTTCTCGTCATTCATCTTTGTCCAAAACTGGGTATTTACCAGGATGTCATAGTTATTTGGACTAATGACATTCCCATCCTTCCGTGTGATCTTACTCGCAATGTCCTCTAGTCGCGCATACCAGTCGGTGATACTCTCCCCTGGGGTCTGAAATGCCGAGTAAAATTGAGCGAGGAGCACATGAGGTGGGTTCACGTCTCCAAACATCATATCATAGCGATTAATGATGTCAGCCACAGTGGCATCCTCCCCCATATGCAACACAATCTCCTGGGCTTGACCCTTGATTGACCTCTTTATGGCAGTCAACACCATGCCTTCAGGACAACCCTGTTTTAAAAGGCACTGAACATCGTATCGGAACTGTTCAAATGAGCAATCCTTAGGTGACCCTGAGAAACTGCTCACCCGGATGTTGTTTACAGTATTCGAGGTTCCAAATTGAAACGACTGTTCAGGCTGGGGTGTTGAGAACACAGGCTGTGGCAATACAGGATACTGAGGTGCATGAACTGGTATAGATGGCTGAGACACCGGAGTATATAAACCTCCCATCTTCGCTGCAGGTGGCTGAGTAGCAACTGGATGCCCTGGCCCAGGTGTGATCACCTCAGTTGCCACACCCGAAGGTGGGAACCCCAAAGCAGCGCCCAACTGCTGTTTCTGCTCGAAAGACCAGCCAGCTATGGCTTCCAATACATCGCTGAGTTTTAATGAAGTCTTTGCACCACCTGCTGGGGTCTCATTTCCCAAGGCTGCTGTAGGTTTGCTAACCGCACCAAACAACTGTGGTTTCAACTGAGCCAAAACCTTCTGTGTCTCACTACTAAGGCCATCAACCTTTCCACACCCATCAAACACTGGCTTTTTGTGGAAACGCTGTATTGTGCCCGCAGCCATGTGGCTATCCTTAAAAACCACAAAAAATGCACCATCACCCTGCAGAACAACATCCAGAATAACATCTGCCGGATTCGCAGGCAGACACAGTGTCTGGCAAACCTCTAAAGGTTTGGCCCCGGCTTTTAGCCCACTGACATAAATCGTGCTTGAAATTGACATTATTGACCTTTGACCTTCACAAGAAGTTCAAAGTTCAACACAGCCCAAATCTCTATCGACAGCTACACCTTTCCGTATCTAGCCCACACAAGACGAACGAAATGAATTCCTATGCTCACCTTACCGAAATATTGACTCCTAGTTATATTATTAACACAGATTCTATGCAACATCAACTGGGGTGGTGACCAGTCTGTATGTGAAACAAATAAAATGCCAACTTTAAAATTACCACACCCGAAAGTACTACGAGAGATACCTGGTGAACAGTATTTGTACACAAATCAAATTCCCGTTTTACTGACCACAGTCAGCTACCACAGTACCAGTTTCACTATCAACAGGTGAGGTACATTGAACGCAATAAAACTTAAATAGTTAATGCATTGAACGCAATAAAAAAGTTTAATGATGAATATTTTGAATGCAATAAACTGCTGAATAGGAATGTACTGTATGCAATAAAATTTCCCCTGGCTCAGCGAAAGGGCACTGAGTCAGTATTCTTCTTGCTTCTAGCTTCAATCTACCACTGATATTGTTCAATCGTCATAACTCAGACAATTCACTCATATATACAACACACTTCCCACAACACCAAAAATGTAAAATACCAAGGAAATTAGAATGGAATAAATAAAGAACTCACACAGTGACAATAACCATGCATATACCATAACTAATCCACATCTTGACTAAGCAAACAAACTAAGCAAAGCAAACCAAAAATTACAGCATATATGAAGTAGTATGCGCTTGAAATATCTCAGTTCAATACCAGTGATGAAGTAACTCTGATGAAATTGACAAGGTAAAGCTACTCATGTAATATGTACCATCTAATATTCATTACAAATGACAGAAATAATCATAATTTACATTTATCAAGATCGCAGATTTAATCCGCACAGACTACTTCATAATCCAATAAAATTCATATAAAATACACCACCATGTACACAAACAATATACTCGTTGTTACCGTAACTGGCTAACATCCCACCTGAGTCAATCCGATAATAGGTTTTGAGCACTGAAATGTCTTTACACCAAGTCTTACAACTGCTATGATCAAGAGCTAAATATATTACTCCGTCTCACTACCACTGTTCTGAATGAATAACCAAAATAGCGAAAAAACCGGTAAAAAACGCTGTCCAGAATTTATATCCACACACCCAAGTCTTTCACTGTTCCTTTGTTTGACTACAAAGTTCTATGTCCTCCCAACATTCAAAATATCATACTAGATCTATCAGTAACATTCACAAGTATGGAAAAAAATCTCTTTCAATTAATGTTCACCATGTACCCAAATTACACTAACACCCCTTAACTAATGATCACATGCAGCGGTCCAGTTCGTGGGCGATAACGGCACTCTAGCTGTGAGAAGAACAAATCCGTCGCACCAAACTGCACTTAAATACTTGCAGGTGTTACCCAGTGTGAAGTGAATCTCCCTGTTGACATAAACTCATCAGATGATTCCTCCTGCAAACCTTTCCTTGATCTCACTAGGGGCTCCAAATGTGACCGAAGAGAAAGTCGTGCCTGTAACCTTCTTAACTAAGCTGCGGTGAAACCAGGGGATGGGGAAAGGAAGGAGGAAAAGACAGCAGGCTTATCTAAGATTTTAATCATTCACACTCACATCTATGGACACCAGTCGTTACAGTAATCAGCAGCCACACGTGGACTGAGTGGGTGCACTACTGCGGACCAAGAAACACCTGCAACGACATTATACACACTAATGGAATGGCAAATCTGGACTAAAGTAAATGTTCTCAAGCTTAATGCTATATAGTAACATTGACCACTGCCATACCCTGGTAACTACATCACAGACTAATAATAATTAGATGTCCACAGATAACACATGCATACAAATAAATTAAATAAATTAATTTACTATGTACAAATAAAACAACTGCTACGACAACTACAAGCACCATTCGCTCTGCAATGACTAGAAAAGTGTCAGACTAGTTTTTAGTACTACAGTGTAAATACAATGGATTCTGTAAAATAATTACTGAACCAGAATCACGGACTATTAAAATTCAAGGACACATAAATACATCCATGACTACAGATATACACATCCAAAACCCAATCCCTGAGTACCAATTTAGTCAAATCAGAATCTGTCCGTAAGTACATTGTAAAAATGTAACCAACCAACCTGCAACGCTGCTACACTGTTGAAACACTCTAACAACCCAAGTATGCAATACTCGCAACCTTTCCTAACTGTTGTTCACCATAACTGACCAAATGACCACTGAAATTCCCGCGGTTTTCATGGAAAAAACCGTCACTCCCACTAGAAGTTTAAATACTCTAGCCGATAAAAAGCAAATATAATAACCGAGCCGCTTAAATCGGCCGCGATTGCCGTGGTCACACTTTGATTACTTGAAAATCAATGTGCCAAATAGCATTGTCTGTAAAATCGTTTTTACATGACATTTTACTAAAACACCTACTTCCAGTAATAAAAATATTAATGCAATCAAAATTGCAGAATATTGCAGTATAATTTATATTCAAAACCATGGAAAACAGGATGCACAAAATCACCATTGACTTGAAAACACCACAGATTCTCCAATTTACAAATGTTTCAGGAACTTGGTGCAGAGTTAATGGGGTTTGGAAACGTTTTACCAAGAGATTTACAAAGAAATAGCTCACACAGGACGTTTAAACAATGCAAAAAAGGTTTCCCAATCTTCAAATGTTAAGTCTACAAATGTGTATATTGAAATAAAAAATTTCATTTATATTTATTTTGACACAGTTTAACCGGCCGAAAAAATTAATTTCAGTTATATTCTATTTTCGCACGTTGATCGAAAGGGAAGCGTGCTGGTTTTTGTATCGTTGAATCAGTGTGAATATTGGTATTCTCCCTCCATAACTACAGTATTGTAATTTACCATAATTTGGTCGATTACTGTAGTGATTGTGAAAACAGAGAAATTTATTTTAGAAACATTTCTTGCAGCTGATATACAGTACAGTACATATCTGAGGTATGACACTGACTAGTTTGGCTGTTGCACTTGTTTACCAACAAGTAGTTCTGAAATTCAAGAACCTCAACGGAGTCCAGGCAGCAAAAAACCTTTGTAGGAATGAGTCTGAACTAGATAACAAGAAGGTAGATTAGAAGCAGACGTTTCGAAGGATTCCAAGCTAGTCCATTTGTCAACCATGGGTGATGAACACTGTCCATTATGTGTTAGAAAAGGTGTGAAGACCCCATTGCAGTTGTTTCAAATCAACATGCATGAGGCTATCAGACTTTGTACTCTCAAAGAGGTGAGTTAGATTAACTTTTTATTCAGAAGTTTGTTTTGAAGTGGTTTATGCTAACTGCACTGGCTGCTACCAGATCTTTTAATGTGCATGTGGTTATGAAGTGGTTAGTGGTGGTGGACCAGTTCATGCCTGTGTACCCATTCATGCCCACCCCTAAATTTCTCCAAAACAATCACAATTACACAATAAATTACCAATGTATATGATCAATTTGATAATTATCTATGATGTGGTAAACATCTTTTCTATGAAAAACTATGAATCTTTAAGAAAATTGACGGTGGGCGTGAATAGGTACACAGGCGTGAATTGGTCCACCACCACAACAGATCTGATATTTCGCAGATCTTAGTGTTATTTTTGGTGCCATTTTGCAGTTTTTTTCTACACATGCTACTGACATTATTTGTGAGTTAATTAGTAGTGGTAAAATGATTGTCTACAGACATTGAATGGTTGGTCCAAATTCACTATAGTAGTGATGATCGATTCAGAAGTAGTGCCCATCGATTCAACGTTATCACCAAAAATTTGTAATATTTAGTTACCTTTCTTCATGGTCTAACCAACAATGGAAACTATTATGGCTTGATCATCGCTCGGAAAAATATATGATTAATCGACCATACAACTTGGAGGCGATTCCCATCACTATTAATTAGACCAAGTTTTTATCCTGATAGTACACAAGGGTAAAGGGCAGGGTTCATGTGTACTTGTTTTAGTAAATTTTGAATGGCAAATTTCTGCTGTCCCTTGCCATTGTGTACTATTGGCAGTTTATTGCTAACAGAAACTCGGTCTATGACTTAACATGCTCTTGTATGTTTTTCGTTATATATTTCTCTTTGACATCGAAATGGTCTTATGAGTTGCAAATATATAATTCTTTTTACACAAGAAAAAATAAAACTCATAAAACAACATTTTTATAAATAAACTATTGTAAGCAAACCCTATGAAATCCCATGATCTCATAATTCCTGTGCATGCATAGTCACTTGCTAGTGGCCAACATACAGTGGGAAATTTTAATTTAGGTACAAGTTTGACCTTTATCAAAAATAATTATATCCACTGATCCAGTGGATACTTTGGTTTAACATTCGCTACACCACTGCCAACTTAAAAGTGCCAAGCGTAGAGAGATTTACGATATTAATGCTCTGAGTGGAAAACTAGACCAGCTAGCTTCAAATTTGCAGGATAGCTTCATTGGTGGGGTAAGTTTCTCTGCAACTGAAATTAGCCTCATTCTCAAAAACAAGATGGCCACCCTGGGCATTTCTTTGCGAAGTATCCACCTTTTTCTACTGACAGATTCTCATAACTAGAAGCTTGAGTCTCTTCATTGGTGATAATGTGTAAGAGATATATATGTCTTCTATAAGTATGCGGATATTTGATCTTGAATCAGTTCATTCAAGTTAATCCATAGTTGGTGGTGTCATCATCTTGGTATATGAGGTCTTGATACCATGAACAAAACCATTAGCCATATTGCGGTGCCATCATTTCACAAATCTACATTTGCTTTCAAAATAAATGTACATTGACAACTAATACTGAAATAAAAAAGAGATTTCAAGTTTCATTTGTACTGACAGTTGATACTTGGTAGTGGTGGAACGATTGTCTACAGACATCGAATGGTTGGTCGAAATTCACTGTAATAGCGATGATCGATCCGGAAGAAGTGTACATCGATTCATCATTATCCTTGAAGATTTCATAATATTTAGTGATGTGTCTACATATCCACGCTTTATTTACAAGTATTTTAGGCTTTTTTCTCAATAATTCAACAGATTTGTCACGAATTTTTGGTTTGTTTATATCTGCCGCCATATTTACAGGAAGTGAGCGTTTTCGGTAGATTCTAAACGTCGAAACAACGTTATTCCTACCGCATCAACATATACTTCATCCCGGAATGTGTTTCCTGCTATAGCCTACATTGGATTCGATTATGCCTCGATCATCGCTCAGAAAAATGGACGATTAATCGACCATGCAACTTGAGGCGATTCCCATCACTAATACTTGGTAGGGACATTGGTTAGGGGGTGTAGGTGTCCAACGTCATGGTGTGACCTTGATTTGACCTTGCCGTAGTGACCTTGTGTTTGAAAATCTTGTCCGGGCTGTATCTTGGAAACCGTAAGATATAGGAAGTTGATACTTGGTAGGGACATTGGTTAAGGGGTGTAGGTGTGCAACGTCATGGTCTGACCTTGATTTGACCTTTCCGTAGTGACCTTGATCTATAAAATCTTGTCCGGGCTATATCTCGGAAACCGTAAGGTGTAGGAAGTTGATACTTGGTAGGGACATTGGTTAGGGGGTGTGGGTGTGCAACGTCATGGTGTGACCTTTGACCTTGTAGTGACAGCGACCAATAAAATCTTGTCCGGGCTCTATCTCGGAAACCGTAAGGTGTAGGAAGTTGATACTTGGTAGGGACATTGGTTAGGGAGTGTAGGTGTGCAATGTCATGGTCTGACCTTGATTTGACCTTTGACCTTGCCGTAGTGACCTTGACCTATAAAAACTTGTCCAGGCTATATCTTGGCAACCATGAGCTGTAGGAATGTGGTACTTGGTAGGGACATTGGTTAGGGGTTGTAGGTGTTTAGAGTATTTTATTTAAATATGCTATTTTTGTAATTTTTGGTCAGCTGTAACATAGAAAAATTGCAGACCTATAGCTCATTACATTACTTTGAGGTTCACACTGTTGAGTAAATGAGTTGTTACTTGAATAATATTGCATTTAAAGTATTTATATAAATACGTTGTTTACCTACTTTTGGATCAGCTATAACATAGTGAATTTGCAGACCTGTATGTCATGGCATAGCTGAGCAATAGCTGGTTTCAGGTTCTCACTATTGAGTAAATCAGTTGTAACTTCAAAACTATTGCATTTAGACTATTTTGTTTAAATATTTTGTTTACCTAGTTTTGGGTCAGCTATAACTAGGGCTGCAAGCGAGCCCGAAAATGCGCCTCGATTCCTCGTTTTATAAGAATCGACTCGGACTCGGTTAATCGCTTGATTATCGCCCACGAAATAAACTGCTTCATATTTTGACATACCATGCCTTATTAAATGGTTAAAAACCACACAACAGTAAAGAATTTTGATAATTTATTGAATTTTAGTGAAAAGACGCATTTATAATGCAAAATATAGAAACTTTAACCATCTTTATATTGCGAGATTTGAGGCGTCTTCGAAATACGTTAGAATAAAATGCCGTCTTATAAAACGTTGTTACACAAAGAACTAAAGTTTGCAAATAGTTAAAATATAAAATACTGAAATGGAAATGCCTTATATTAGTAAAAGATATAAATATATTAATATATTTAAAGAAAAAAATTGAATTTTGTAGTAGATTTTACTTCTACGTTTAGTTGTTTTCGAAGACCCGGTTCACTTTTCTTGCCTCGAGTATTGAACTGAATCGTTTCGTTTCCGAGTAACCGAAGAATCGTTGCAGCCTTAGCTATAACATAGTAAAATTGCAGACCTATAGCTCATTGCATAACTCAGCTATAGCTACTTTGAGTTTTTCACTATTAAGTAGGGCTGGGACGGGTGCTGAAAAACGGCATCAAGTACTCGCCCTCTCACAACCAAACCGAATTCGAGTAACCGCGAGATTTAGTAGCTACCATTAGAAGTCTTCTGTAAACAAATAGTCGGTTCCGGAAACAAAACTCTTGAAGAAAAACGTCTTCTATTTGACCAAATATTATAGAATATGGAGTAAATTATACATTTTGAAGCAAAAATAACAACTTTACTTGATATTATGATGGAAATGCTGAAATGTGGCATATTTTACACAAGCATTTCATTACATGGGCGATAATACAATACCTCGCGAGTAACCGGGGATTTAAAATGGACTCAAGTACTAGCAAAGATCGACTCGTCTATCGAGGCTCGAGTACTCGTTCACAGCCCTACTATTAAGTAAATCAGTTGTATCTTGAAAACTGTTGCATTTAGAGAATTTTGTTTACATATGCTGTTCAGGTACTTTTGAATCAGCTACAACATAGTAAAATTGTAGACCTATAGCTCATTGCATAACTGAGCAATAGCTACTTTCAGGTTCTCACTATTGAGTAAATCAGTTGTAGCTTGAAAACTATTGCTTTTACAGAATTTTGTTTAAATATCTTATGCACCTACTTATGGGTCAGCTATAACGGGGTACGGACAAAAAGTAGCTGGACAAAAAGTATTGCACTAGGACAAAAAGTATTTTATGTTTTATTTTAAACACATTGGAACATATGTTAGTACTAACATTACAAACATATCTTACATTAACTTTTATGACTTTTTACATTGTTATTGTTATGTATTTATACTCAGTGCAATATCTCCATATACTACAGGACTCAAAGCGCTATTTAACCAATCCAACTGTACAGGTACAGCCCCAACTCACAAGTAACTGACATTCCCCTAACTGGAAGACAGAGGCTCAAGGATGACCATTTATCAACGTCCTTGAGGTTCTTTAACCTGCCACTGGGGATAGGACCCAATGACAGAGGACCGCCATTTTAAGTGGTCATCCGAGCCACTCTGTATCTGCCTGTACCTGGGATTGAACCCACGTCCTCTGAGTTCCTAGACAAGTGTGTTACCGGCTAGGCCACAGTGACAGATATATATCAGCTGTCCAACCTAACACAGCCTTATAGTATGCCCTACTCCCTTGAGGGAGTGATGAAAGAAGATTTAGTGTGTTGCTCGGTGCACATGTATCCACCTAAGCATAGTTTCAATTAGTGCTGGTATTGTTTATCGATATTGAAATATTTATCGATCCATGCTAAATATACTGATATCGATAATGTAGGGTACAATATCAATATTGGAACATACTACTAAATAGATGCAATTAAGCTGTTTTCCATGTAAATAAAATATAAAAGTTAAGAAATATATTGGTTTTCCTATCATTTTTTGTCCAATTTCACTTACCGCTAAACCGGAAGCGCCATATTTGTTTACGTTTCGGGAAACTTCTAAAACTCATGAAAGGGTTTGGAAGCTCTTTCTCGGAAAACACCCATGACCCGATATTTCAATATTGATCGATACAGAAGCAAAAATATGGCTTGATATAGATATACATATTATTATTCGATACCAGCACTAGTTTCAATCCTCCTTGATTAGTTTTAATGATCTCCATGATAGAATTACAACAATTACCTTTCATGTTTTACCTCTTAAGGATAATTGCATTTAGCAATCACTAGAATACCTTTCAAAGATGACCTTAATTACAATTTCATCATTTCCCTCTTGTCATTCAAACTATGCTTTCATGCTACAAAGACAACAACTTTTTGCTTTAATTTCACACACTACAGGGAAACTACAGCCTTGAGGACTTAGGTTAATCTCTAAGCCTAACATAAGATTCTTTGTTGACCTTATAGCACTTGCCAGTATAATAAATATTGCGCATGGAAAATATAAAACTTACATAAAAATATATAAAGTACATGTAATATATAATTTGGACAGTTTTTAGGCGGGTTGCGTGTAACCAACCCGCCTATTATATTGATGTGTCCGACGTCCGTCCACATTTTTTGTTTCCGGACTCTAACTCGAAAACGGTTTGTGTAATCGAATTCAAACTTGACAGGGAGATAGATCACCATCATAGCTAGGTTCCTTTCGAAATTGGTGTAATTCTGTTGGTTCGTTTGTTCATCAACATTTCCATTTCTGGACTCTAAACTCAAAAACGCTTTGTCCAATCAAATTCAAACTTGACAGGGAGATAGATCACCATCATAGCTAGGTTCTAGGGCTGCAACGATTCTTCGGTTACTCGGAAACGAAACGATTCAGTACAATACTCGAGGCAAGAAAAGTGAACCGGGTCTTCGAAAACAACTGAACATAGATGTAAAATCTACTACAAAATTCTATTTTTCCTTTAAATATATGAATATATTTATATATTTTATTAATATAAGGCGTTTCCATTTAAGCATTTTATATTTTAAGTATTTGCAAACTTTAATTCTTTGTGTAACAACGTTTTATAAGACGGCATTTTATTATAACGTATTTTGAAGACGCCTCTAATCTCGCAATATAAAGATGGTTAAAGTTTCTTATATTTTGCATTATAAAGGCATCTTTTTCCCAAAATTCAATAAATTATCAATATTCTTTCCTGTTGTGTAGTTTGTAACCATTTTATAAGGCGTGATATGTCAAAATATGAAGCAGTTTATTTCGTGGGCGATAATCAAGCGATTAACCGGGTCCGAGTCGATTCTTCTAATATGAGGAATCGAGGCGCATTTTCGGGCTCGCTTGCAGCCCTACTAGGTTCCTTTCGAAATTGGTGTAATTCCATCTGTTCGTTTGTGCGTTTTTTGTCTGTCCATCAACATTTCCGTTTCCAGACTCTAACTCAAAAACGCTTTGTCCAATCGAATTCAAACTTGACAGGAAGATAGATCACCATCATAGCTACGTTGCTTTCAAAATTGGTGTAATTCTGTTTGTTCGTTTTTCCGTTTTTTGTCCATTAGTCTGTCCGTCAACATTTTCGTTTCCGGACTCTGACTCGAAAATGCTTTGTCCAATCAAATTCAAACTTGATAGGGAGATAGATCACCATCGTAGCTAAGTTGCTTTCGAAATTGGTGTAATTCTATCTGTTTGTTTGTCCGTTTATAGCATAGATACAATTATGTAACCTAGATTACAAGTTTTACATTTCTTAGCATGTCTAACACATTTAGTTAACATTTCTTTCCTTATTTCTAAATTTAACTACAGCAGTCGCTAGTGCTGGGAAGATGTTTGCAAACTTCGGTATTATCGCTCGCTGGCTCACTGCCGATCAATGACCGGTAAAATTTAAGTACAAACGATGTTTGCTAAATTCATTTCTTTGTAGCCTTTTGGTCACAATAAAACACCAACTGTATTAATATTTGGTAAAAATATGAAATATTCATCAGTTAAAATGACAAAACAAGCCGTGAATGCAATAAATCTAACATAAATGGAAACACCTTGGGGTTTTCCCACTGTTGTCAGGGTGATCATAAAATTAGCCAATCACAAGTGGAGATACATAAAGCATGGTCTGTTCGTGAGGGAGATGTCTGTGAATGGCTTTTATATTATATTTTGGTTATATTTGTGGTAATTTGTGTGTATTTCGCTTGTTATTATTTAATATTTGATTTTTCTGTCTGGTTTTCAATTTCTACTCCATGATCGGAAATGTTCGAAGTTTGCTCACAAATTTCCGATACGAACATCGACAGGTAAAGTCATGGCGATCTCCCAGCACTAGGCCAGTTGCTAACCTTATTGCTTCCTGCACACCCGGCCTTTTGGGGCATTTCTGAAATTCTGACTCTCTTGTTTCAGTCTTATTTACAACAGTGAAAAACTATTCTGCAAACTTTTATTACATTCAAACAATAAATACAAGAAACAAAACATAAGCAATTATGAAACACTATTATGTGATGAAACATTTAAAGTATGATGCATACACTTAGCTGACACAAATGATAACTAAGTTTATAGAAGTACTGCCCAAACCTAAATATAAAGCATGATGCAGATATATCTACTGAAACACTATTCTACAATTGTTGTGAATGCAAGATTCGCATTTCATATCTTGCCACATAGAAGAGAGGTGAGACTGAATGGCACAAGTTTTACAGAATTTCATGTTTCTTGTGTCTGTTTTACAGTGGCAGGTTTTTTCAAATTAAATGCTTTTTGGGCCGATATACCCCATCAGATCCCATGATGCTTAAGGCAAAGATTTTTATAAATTTTATTTTGGTTAATTTTCAATTTAAAATTTGCAAAACAGTAATGTGTCAAAGTATAAATGATTATGTGAGATAATTTTTGCTTAACTTTCAACTGCCTTCAAGCCAAAACTTAATTAGTGGTATAGGAAAAATCCTAGAAATGTTTCAATCTAGACACATATATATTCTTTTATTGGCTTAAGTTAATATTCCAATAAAATTTAAAAAAAACTTAAGTGGGGGTAGATCCACCAGAGAATTTCCAAGCGGGGGGGGGGGGGGGGGGGGGGGGGGGGGGATTTCCTAGGGAATCTTACTCCCCATTGTGGGGCAATATTCCTGGGTAATCCTCCCCCGGGGGATGATTTCCTAGAAAATCTTCCACCGAGGGGGAGGATTTCGTGGGACACCGGGTCTTCAAAAACAACTAAACCGAGTCGTAAGTCTACTAAAATTTGAATTTCCTTTAAATATATTAATATATTTATATATTTTGCAAATAAAAAATGTTTACGTTTGAGTTTTTACCCCACAGCCCTTAAGGTCTGTCGGGGTATTGTTTTCGCCCATGGTGGGTGGGTGGGTGGGCGGCGGGAAAAAGTTTGTCCGGGCTGTATCTCAGAAACCGTAAGGTGTAGGATGTTGATACTTGGTAGGGACATTGGTTAGGGGGTGTAGGTGTGCAACGTCATGGTCTGACCTTGATTTGACCTTGCCGTAGTGACCTTCAGTTTGAAAATCTTGTCCGGGCTATATCTTGGAAACCAAAAGGTGTAGGAAGTTGATACTTGGCAGGGACATTGGTTAGGGAGTGTAGGTGTGCAACGTCATGGTCTGACCTTGATTTGACCTTGATTTGACCTTGCTGTAGTGACCTTGACCTATAAAATCTTGTCCGAGCTATATCTCAGAAACCGTAAGGTGTAGGAAGTTGATACATGGTAGGGATATTGGTTAGGGGGTGTAGGTGTGCAACATCATGGTCTGACCTTGATATGACCTTTGACTAGTGTTGAAGACGGTAAACCGGAAACCTATTTGCCGACCGAAAGACAGTGATCCGGTTACGTTTCGTTTTCTTCTAACCAAAACCGGTTTCGTCACATATTTCATTATTTTAACTTAACTTTTCCAAAATATTGAACTACAACAAATATTTCCCAGTATTTTATAATATTCTATTGATATATCACACGTTTTGTCCTCGAAAGTCTTCAAAAAGTCCCTTGTGGTTCTTATTTATGTACGAGTTAAAGCTCATGTACGCATTTCACAAACTTATTTCTTCGCGTTTTATAAAGCAAACGTACCCGGTTTTTCGCCGAATTTCTGCTTTCGGAAACCGGTTCCCAAATTCGCATTCAACCACAACACTACCTTTGACCTTGCTGTAGTGACCTTGACCAATAAAATCTTGTCCGGGCTGTATCTCGGAAACTGTAAGGTGTAGAAGTTGATACTTGGCAGGGATATTGGTTAGGGGGTGTAGGTGTGCAACATCATGGTCTGACCTTGATTTGACCTTTGACCTTGCTGTAGTGACCTTGACCTATAAATCTTGTCCGGGCTATATCTCGGAAACCGTAAGGTGGAAGAAGTTGATACTTGACAGGGATATTGGTTAGGGGGTTGTAGGTGTGCAACGTAATGGTGTGACCCTGATTTGACCTTTGACCTTGTCGTAGTGACCTTGACCTTTAAAATCTTGTTGCACCTTTGGATCTGTCTTTTGATGCAGATTAAGTACTGTCAAAGTCATATTAGAATTCATTAAGAATTTTACTTTTACAACTTCCCATTGTAACTGATGAAGTTTCATCAAGTGAGCCACAGGCTTTTCTCCAACACCACACATAAGCATTCATTGAATGTATTGCCACTTCTGTATACATGGGTAATATTCAAAACATCCACACCATAATTCGGCCATTTTTGGTTTACTGATAAATGCTGTCATTTTGTTGTTGAATTGTCTTGTTTTAATACTTCATCTTTACATTGCATTTCTTTTACTTAGATATTATTTTCTCTACTTAAGCATTATTTGGACCTTAATATAACTGACACTGCTCTGAAAGTATCTTGAACTTTGTACTGTTACACTACTTCTGTATTTCATGGTGTTGAAAAATATTTCCCCAGGCTGTGGGGTACGGGCATCTCTGATGCTATTTTTTTTTTTTTGTCTGGTTTACACTTTTGATTCCATGATCGGCAATGATCGATCTTTGTTCACATTTTCCTGATACAAACATTGACAGGTAAAATAGTAGCAATCTCCCAGCACTAGTAAACATGGTTAAAATATTTTCTGTATTTTGCATTATAGATGCATTTTTTACCAAAATTCAATAAATTATCAAAATTCTCTCTTATTGTGTGCCTTGTAGCCATTTTATAAAGTGTAATATGTTAAAATATGATGCAGTTTATTTCGTGGGCGATAATCAAGGCTTGCTTGCAGCCCTAGTTCCCAGAATCTTAGGATGATAAACAGACCGATAGGTAATCATGGGCTGGGAGTCTTCTGATGTGGTATGATTTGACTTTGGGCATCTCCTTCAAGGTCAAACGAGGATGGCCCAAGTTAAAAGTGCTTATAATTCACTTATTATTAGTTCTAGAGGTTTGCAATGTCAAAGCAGCCTGTAGGTAATCATGGGCTAGGAATCTTCTGATGTGATCAGTTTTGACCTTGGGCCCCTCCTTATTTATCTGTTCACATCAATCTTTTTACTATATCAATTAAAATTGCAGGCTGTGGGGTTGCTCTGTTCTTGTGTACAAAAACCTTTTAACTAGTTTTAGCTGGTTTATGTACAAAATTTTCACAAAATATTATTCTTATCAGTCTTTTATTGTGACAAAGAAACTACAAAGAAATGAATTTAGAATGAGTTTTATTTTAACCCAGACACAAACACTGATATCTGTATAAACCTAATATGTTCAATTTATATTCCAGTGTCCTTACCCAGCTTCAAGCGGCAAGTCTGTTGCAGACCTAGTTGTGTCCAGGGATCTGACTGAGATGTCTCTGAGCAGTTCACGCCTCCCAAACCCCATCTCACACATGGTTCCAAAGCCTCCAGCTGCACAAGTAAGATTGTAACAAGTTATAGTATGTTAACTAATGCTGATTCTCATGGAAAGATTATAACTTTATTTAACTTGTAATTGCTGTCTCACTGTTACTATGTTGTTTTGTTTACTACTACGGATGGTGTTGAGGGCAATTTTATCTGAAATCCCATGCCGACATTTTAAAGTTGCCTTTTTGGTTTTAAACATATCTAATTGAAGGAAAGTCTAAAATATTGGAGACATAATGGTAACAGTTTTGTATTGGCAGGCTCCCAATATGCATATTTTTATCTGAGCCATCCACATTCAATACACACATTTTAACAGTAAAAATACTAATATCTAGAATAGTAATGGGTCCGTACCAAAAAAGTGCACACCGGGAGGCTGACAAGGCGAAACCGTACTGATCCCAGGATTCCACGTTTTAGTACACCCCAACCAAATGTGGATGTTCCTCTTAGCAACATCGTAATAAAAGTCCATAAATACACAAAACCTGAAATAAAAGTGCAGGATTTCTTCTGATTAGTTGTTTGTTTCCAATATTTTAAGTTTTCCTTCAAGTGTATGTGTTGACAAGCTAGATTAAGGTTATAAAGTATTGTAACCGAAACATGGACGTTCCTCAAAATGACGTTGCAATAAAAGTCCGTAAATACACAAAATAAAAGAAAAAAGTGAAGAATTTCTTCAGATTTCTTGTTTCTTTCTAAGATGTTGTTATTTTATCAGATTAATACAGGATTCAAACTCAGACCTAATACAAACAACATGATAGATTACAAATGTACATCTTTTGCATAATGTTCAACCAGCTCTCTCTTTAAAAACTCAACAACAGTGCTGAAGTTTCAGTCCAGTAAGTCTTCACCAAATATTTATCTAATGGAAATGTTAATCTTAGCCTGAGCATGTTTAAAATAATTATTGTCGAAAGGGATTCTTGCCCCAAAATTATTTGTTGGGTTTATAAATCAAGACCAGCCATATTTCTGCATATTTTTGTAGTTGCAATTGGTCACTCTGTTGTAATTTTAGGTCAGTTCCTTTGGGCGCAAAGTTCAATCAAGTATAGACATGCAGAAGAATGTTTCAACCCCAAAGCCTACTGGTGGTTTAAGGTCAAGATCAGACATAAGTTCCGTACCAGACCAAACGTCTGATATTCCCACACACAATAAGCCGGTCCCGGTAAACAGTTCAGGACACGGCAGCACAGAACAAGATTTGTTTGTGAAACCTCATGTGCAGGAAAGTGAAAATGCTTTGCCAACTGCACTAAATGTTGGATACTCGGAGGAAACCAAACACAATTCAAGTGTGTACGAACACTTAGAAGTACCAAATAGACAGAACACCCAGGTTCCAGAGGTACTCGGCGAGGGATACCAAACTGTGCCTACCACATGGAAATCACCAGAAGAAAATACTGTGGTCTTAGAACAGGTTCCAGAAACACAAAGTGATTGCTTAGAATCTAAAAACCATTTGACATCCAGGTGTGTCCATCAAAGTACTGAGCCTTGCTATGAAAAGATGTTCCTTCAGTGGGTGAATAGGGATGCCCTCTGTTGGCTCGATGTATCCATGACCTTTATCGTGCATTCCTATTGGTTCACTAAGTTCATGGCTGCAGGGACATTCAACAGGAAACTGGTGCTTCCGAAACTCCACTCAGTCTACAAAGCAGTTCAGGATAGTACCCGGCAGGCACTGCAATTCCAACACTATGCCACTTTAGCCCAAGAAGGGAGACTGGTTACTTTGGAAACCAGCATCGGGAAGATCATTGTAAAGACTGGGGGTGGAAGTATAAATGATGCTAAACCACTTTCACCAATTATGAGAGACAAAGTGACTGAAGTGTCAGGATCTAAAGAATGGGTCATGACTCCCACAGAGTTGAATGAAAGGGCTGGTTCACTGCTGAATAAAGCCAGGAAAATGCTGGCGAGCGTCAGAGACACCTTGTGGTTGAATTTGGAACCAAGATTGCGCTGCGTTCTAGGCAAAAATGACAGCCCGGTATTTGCACTGCCCTTGATGCTGAGGGAGCATCGCTTATTTCAGGAGTATTTTAAGATGAAGTACTACTGGCAGATGGACTGTAGAGAGTGTGGCTATCAGCACATTGATGAGTGAGTAGAATTGTCAACTTAGTGAGAATTATTTGTTATGTGTGTCACATAACATAGTCACTTATCCCTGACTATGACGGTTGAAAAACAGTATTTGGGTGAAATCACAATGCATGGCTGCCTTGGTGGAAGTCTCCACTCTAGGAGTGCTTTCTTGTTGCTATTATAATTATGAGTGGTAAATACTTGTTTACTGTAAAGCTGTGATTGTGTTTATTTTGTGGTGTTGATTTCGGAAAAAGCTAAACTTGATATTTAAATTTAATCAAGTTTATTGTAACTAGTGGTGGGATCGCCAGCTTAAATGGCAGATCGAGCATTATTTGTTAGAAGCGAGTTGAACTCGAGTTAAACTCGAGTAATTTTTGGGATAAAGTATTTCGTTTGTTAGCCATTAATATGGAAAATATTTTACAAAACCGTACATGAGGCAAAACTTTGACCTGGTTTCGCGATATAATTTAAGTTAAATCTTCATTGATTTAAGCCAGAATAAAGTAAAAATGCAATATATTTGTGAAAATTTCAGATATTTCTATTGATTTGGTGAAGTGTCGGCCTTAGGTGGTGAAAATATTGACGTTTTCAAAAACTCGAGTTTCACTTGCACAGATCGATGTCGCCCCCAATTATCGCCCATCGAGTTACAACTCGAGTTTCAGTCAACTCGTCCCAGCACTAATTGTAACCTCAACTGTAAATTGATTTACAAAAATATCCAGAAATACAAGTATCAATGGCAACTGTGTCAATAAAAAAAAATTAGTAAAAAACATTAAATATGTATCATTTTAGGGCCATTTATTACAAATCATACTTAATTAAATGTCACTGCCTTTTGTCTTTCAGACAGGAGAAAAATCTGCCAAGTTTTCCCGAGGTGACGAGTGACTTCTGTATGCAGCAACCTCACTTCTTGCGCAGCTGTTTTTCATGTGAAGCCCCAGGTCAGCGTATGGACATGTGTTTCCAGGCTCTTCCTGACATTATTGTGACACACTTTGTTGATGGGCTGCACGGCGGGTGTGTCAGTGACTACGATTTCTGTCACCAGGGAATATGGTACACGGTGAAAGGAGTGGTACAGTATACCAACCAGCCCGACCATTTTGTGGCTTGGTTACGCGATGTGCAAAGTAAGTATTCACACTGGTAAGCGGTAAAATTGCAGCTGTTATAATTTTCAAAAATTGGTTGTTGATGTCCAAAAACACCCAAGATTTCGTAACAGACCATTTAAGGCAACTTATCAAAAGTCTGAACATTAGAAAATGGCTTCATTAAGTAATTGAGTAAGTGAATCTATGTGATAATTTTGGCCAAGATAACGAAATCACAATCAGAACATTGCAGGATTTCATCCAATAACTAACCCTCTGTAACCTTCAGTGACAATATTTCATTAAAATCTTGAGAAACACAAAAAGACAAAGTTTGCAGTTGAATACTCAAAACAACAACTGTCTTTGAAAGTTTATAACTATACGTTATGTATTTTAGACAAAACCAATCATAAGCTACATTTTTCCATTTCTAACTTTGTGGAAAACTGAAATTTTGAAGTTACCAATATATTCTTCTAAATGATGTAAAAATAAAGCATCTTTAATTACCGTCAACTGTAGGAATCACAAACCAATTTATCTCTACATACCCATCGGTACTGAAACAGTTTTCAGTTTCATCATGCCTCGAGAGACTGTAAGTATGCAATTATCACCATTGTAAGTTTTTCATGTCCGCTTATAGTTGCATGAACAGATGCTATCTACTGTGTTAGTTTTATTAAACTGAGGCTTGAAAAACAGACTTCATTTGGATAAAGGTTCAGATGTGTAAGGTAAGCTGCGAGTTATATTACTCCATCGAATGGATGTGGCAATTCAGTGTTGCTTTCTAAAGGTTAGTATTAATGTTTACAATGACTCGATGTGTGTGAAAGGGTGCTAGCAAATAGGTTTAAAAAGTTCCGAGAAATCAGGTAAAGAGCGAGAATATATTTTGGATTTGCCACTTTGTATGAAATTGACCATTGGGGTCATCCTTTAAAATTAAACAATAAAACACCACAATTGAGAAAAGTCGTCTTAAATTGTCCCTAAAATCCGAATTTGTAAGTAGTTTCTGTGATTCAAATTTCCTTGGCCCACTCATTGACCTTTTGTGATAAGCCCAATACTAAGTGGTTGAAAGGACGTTGACTTCAAGAAAATAGAAACCACTCTATTCTTAGACACATTCATTGGAATAATAGACTGATATTTAATGTCCTGAATATATTATGTATTAAAATATCATCGCTTGATTTGATTTATTATAAATGGCTGTGTCACCCTAAAAACTTTGAGGCAAAATAAAAAAAGACAAAATATTGAACTAATGTGTTCCTGTTTATTGTTTTATTCCTTTTTACCAATGTTCTTTTGTTGGTTGTGGTGCCAGATAGCGATATAAATGCAGGTAGTTTAAAATGGCAGTTCTCTTAATTTTTTTGGTGTATTGTTTCACTATTCTAGGATGTGTCTATAATTCACATTTTCCGCTCTGAAGAGTTGTTGGATGAGAGCTGTGGATTTATAAACCAAGTCAGATCATGTTGGTATTTTGATAATCCCTTTCCTTATAGTCCTGTTGGCTTGCTGATTTCCTGCCAGTTAACATGTTCTGGTCCATTATTTGGTTTCACTTTCTATTTATAGCACTATATAATGACCTGTTTGGATGGAGAGAAAGTACACTTTACTTTTATAGCATCTGGCTGTAATTTTTTTGCATTATTGTATAGAGCTGAAATGATGTGCAAAATTTGCTAGCCAAGGTAGTCACTTGTATTAACCGTTGACTAACCAATTAACTGTTTCTGAGGTTTAGCATGTTTGAGAAATACCAAAAGCGTCACATGTATATGTGTTCCGGAGCTAAACGTACAAAATGGCAGACCACGAGATGCTAGAAAAGCAAAAAATTCACCAGATTGTTGGGTAAATTATCTAATATGATATTTTGATATTTTAAAAATAAAATACAGATAAAATGCTTTAATCGCATAACATCCAATAAGAAAATAATATTGGCATCAACTAGTGCTTTGATAACCTAATAATTTATTAGTACGAATAATCATTTCAGCTCTAGTAGGGTACAGTGAAGTTCCTTCTGTTGTAATCTCGACATTCCTCAACATTTAAAGGTTCAAGATGCTGCTGAGGTTTAGAACAGTTTTCCACATGAAATTAAATTTTAGGAGATGTTCGAGTTCCTAAGGTAGAGTGTAGCAATTTTGAGTTTTGATTGATATATCTACAGAAGGTACATAGAAATATGTATTTTTTAACTAGGGGTGTGACATTCGGAGTAGTGTTGGGAAAATTGTGCTCGATTAATCGTTGGTGATCGTGTACAATCATTGTCGTTTTCTAATAATCAAATTTGCAGCTTAAATCTTAGCTGTCCTAAAGTACTTGAATATCCACATATTTTAAAAATATTTTAGGCAATAATAAATTGGCGGATTTGTCATGAAATTCGACTTTGTTTATGTACCTATCACCATATTTACAGGAAGTGGGTACTTTTGGTAGATTCTAAATGTTGGAACATAGTTATTCTTACTGGATTGACCTATACATTATCCTGGAAAGTATTTCTTAAATAATGACCAACAGTGAAGTAAAATATTCCATCAGGGGTCAGAAAAATGGACGAATAATCGACCATGAAAGTTGGGGGCGAATCAAAACACTAGTGGTTAGAAAAATAAGACCGAGTATCTGCTGGTCTATAATATAATGATTAGTATAATTTGCCAGTTGGGTATTTGTTTACATTTATAGTTGTCTAACTGGTTGACTGTTTAGTATATTTGAAGTCATCACATGTAGTGCTGGGATGATGTTTGCAGAAGTTTAATAGTTCGCTTGTAGACTGCCCCGAACATTGGGTTTGGCAAAAATTGTGTAAACAAACAATACGGAGGATCACAAGATGCTAGAAAAGAAAAAATCCGCCAAACTTTTGGGTAATTACTAATTAGAAAATGGTGTCATGTGGTTACATTTTTAACATAAAACGCAAATAAAATTAGGGCTGTGAACGAGTACTCGAGCCTCGATAGACGAGTCAATCTTTGCTAGTACTCTAGTCCATATTAAAACCTCGGTTACTCACGAGGTATTATCGCCCACATAATCAAACACTTTTATAAAATATGCTACATTTCATCATTTCCATCCCATAATTTCAATTAAAGTTGTTGTTTTCGCTTAAAAACATATAATTTACTCCATATTCTATAATATCTGGTCAAATAGATGACGTTTTTCTTCAAAAGTTTCGTTTCCGGAACCGACTATTTGTTTACAGACGACTTCTAATGGTAGATACTAAATCTCGCGGTTACTCAAATTCAGGCCGGTTGTGAGAGGGCGAGTACTCGATGCCGTTTTTCAGCACCCATCCCAGCCCTAAATAAAATGCTTTAATTTGACACCTTGTTATCGTTATCTTGAAATATTAACGCTTCTAGCAATCATATAAAATCCTCACGAGGTGGTATACAGAAGAAAACAGTTAATCGATTCAACAACATTGTGCGTTAGGAATAATGAAAGAAATTTGCAATACTATTGTTAATATGATAATTGTTTTCTTGAGACTTTCATATAATTCCATTTAGAAAGCAATCGAAGTAACTATCATTGCGTAGGTCTTTGGGAGATTTTGAACAATAAAGAATGAGGAATAATTAATAGAAACTAGAAAGTCATGTATATTGTTACGTCAATGGATATTGGGTGATCAGCTTATAGGGATTACATTTCCAGACGTCATTAAATAAGTGAAAGGTATCTAGAAGAGGATAATACAGCAATTATGAAGGGTGAAGCTAATAAAAGTACAATGAGTTAAGTTCTATATCTGTACTGCTAAGTAGGACTGCAAACGGTTACTTGAGCCTCAATAGATGAGTTGGTCTTTGCTAGGACTTGAGTCCATTTTAACTACTCAGTTACTCAGAGCATATTGTATTATCACACACGAAATGAAATGTTTGTGTAAAATATGCTACATTTCTGCCACGTAATATCAATTAAAGTTGTGGTTTTGGCTTAAACATACAATTTACTCCATATTCTATAATACCTGGTTAAATAGAAGACATTTGCTTACAGAAGACTTCTGATGGTAGATGCTAAGTCTCAAGATTACTTGAATTCAGGTCAGTTGTCAGAGTCAGGGTATTCGGAGCTGTTCTTTAGCACCCGTCCCAGTCCTACTACTAAGTACAGCCAAACCTATTGAGGTTTCTGTCTCAATTGTTGTAGTATAATTGAAAGTTCTCCAAAGCAGGTCATATTGTTTTGGTCTTGTAATCTACTTAATGATTGGATATAAGGTAGCCTAGTGTCCATATGATCACAGCTCACAACTGGGATTGTGACTTCTGGTGAGTAACAGCAAACTGTTGCCTGCTTTCCATTTGATCACCACAAATCTATATCTATGATATTGAGTCACAAATGTAAAATACTGCTGTGTCCACTGGTAACTGAAAATGGACTTATTTGACATCAACTGCATAAAATATTGCACAAAAAACACTTAATGCTCTATGCTAATATGTTTTGTCAAAATACAGATCATCAAAATTTACACATAGATAGACCAAATATTTGCTTGTATTTATTTATCATTTTAACTAAGGATAATTTTTATGACTAGGCTCATACATTGAATCAAACATCCAAAAGTTGGACATATTTCTTTTTGTTTTTGAGTCTGTGACTGGGTGGAAATGCTGGTAGTTGGTTGTGAATGCCTGGTTGTTAACAGATTAGCTGGTATGTGCAAGTGACTAAGTGGTTCAAAAAGTTGTCATTTTACAACTCCAAAGTCTGTAATTATGGGTTTGAGTCCAGCTCATGGTAACCTGTAGCGATGTGTCTCGAGGACATAAAAAATTACAGTTATACAATAACTCTTCTGACTGGCTGAACTTGGGAACACACTTGAATTGCCAATAAAGAAACCAATGCTGGTGAAGAAAATTCTTGAAAGAAAATTTCACTCGTCATTCATATTAAGCCAAATTATTTAATTAAACAAATTAGGGAAATAAACTTGTCTGAATATCTAGGTGTGGGGTCTTTTAACCCATGTTATTTATGGAAATAAACAATAAAATTAGTTTTCACAAGTATCTAATTTGCTAGTTTATTTTTCTACACAATCTACCAATAATTTGAACACCAGCAACCTGTAAAAATCCCCATTAATTGAATACCAATGATGGCCTGTCCTGGGGCCGTATTCTACAACAATACTTACATAAGGTGACCCTAGATCTTAGTAAGGGATGGTTTTTCACTTTCTTGCACTTCGTATTCACAAAACAAAAGTTAGGAATGTCCAATTTCATCATTTCTTACTTGAAATCTAAGAAATACTTGAAATCTTAATTAGAAGTGATGTAAGTATTGTTGAAGAATATGGCCCCTGATGTCAGATTTTGAAAGGGATGTCAAATCCTACAGGAATTATCAAATTTGCACACACACACACACCCCAAAGTGTGGGTTGCAAATTTGGCCTACTAGGAGATTGTTTTCAGTGCAAAATCATGGGTCATGACCAATTTAGATTTCTTTCATCCCCTCTAAGAGCGATGATATTACCAATGAAATGTGTTGAAATGGATGGTATGCCAAGAGAAAATCAAATCAACATAACTCAGGTACAGTCTATAGTAGCGGGTACATCGTTTATTGACATTAGCGATGTTTATTGTTTTCGGACAGGGTTGCTGATATCAGTGTATAAGGATGTATATCAATATCGCCATTTTAGGTAAAACTGTAAACTTACACTGCAAATATTTTAAATGAAGCCAAAATCTGAAGAATGTATACTTTTATCTCAGGTTTTTGTAGTTTTGGATCCCGTTTTTGATGAAAACTGCCATGGTTTGTTTTGGTAGATTTTACTTCCTGTTGGCGGTTGGGAATATGACAGGAAAAAAAAACCTTTTCAGTATCCCAGATTTTGACTTTTTGGTAGACAATATAAACCCCACCTATAACAGCCGATATGGGAATATTTTTACATTCAATGTCGATATCCACACAGTAAGACGATGTACCCACTAGTCTATAGGTATTAAGATTTTCTATGTTCCAAGAGAAATCAGAGTTATTTGAAGGGAAACCAGAGTTTGACCCTTGTGTCCAGGTGCCTCCATCAATAAAATCTTTACACATGTGATTAATTTGTCTAATAAGGCAGCACAGATGGCAAGATATGCTTCTGGCTATCTTAAAATACTAACGCATTAAATTTTGAACCAAAATAGCATGTCAATTCCTTGCTCTTTATAGAGTTTTAGTAAAATATATTGTTCAGCTACTTTTTCCATAGTTACAACATGGTAATTAACTTAGCAGCCTATCTCAATAGCGGAGTAGAAGCTACTTTTAGATTTTTCAATACTTTCCATAATGAGTAAAATCACTTGTAATTTGAAACCTACTGCACTTAGCAAAAAAAATTTTAAATATGTTATTCACCTACTTTTAGACTACCTATAACATAGTAAAATTGCAGACATGTAAGCTCATTGCATAGCTGAGCAATAGATACTTTGATGTTCTCATTGCTGAGTAAATCACTTGTAACTTGAAATCTATTGCATTTTGAGGAAAATGTTATTCACCTACTTTTGGGTCAACTATAACACAGTAAAATTGCAGATGTACAGCTCATTGTATAGCTGAGCAATAGGTACTTGGAGGTTCTCACTGTTGAGTAAATCAGTTGTAACTTGAAAACTATGGCATTTAGATTTTAGAGTATTTTGTTGAAATATGTTATTCACCTACATTTGATCAACTATAACATAGTAAAATTGCAGACTGGTAGCTAGTGGTGGCATTGTGTACAGAAATTAAAGCTGGGTACCGTTGCTTTAAAACAAAACAAAATCCGGTATTTCATATGTTTATTACTGTGCAGTGAAAATTAATCGCAGGCGTACATGATCCAGAACTTATAAGTGGAAATGGCTTTTGCGAAATATTATTGTATCCACCGGAGGTGCACCGCCGCCGTGCATAGAGAGATTTTCGGTGTTAATGCTCTCAGGGGAAAACTACACCTGTGTTCAGCTAGGTTCACCATATCTGCAGGATATCTTCATTGGGGGTAAGCTTCTCTGGGACTGAAAATTATGTACTTTTTTCTACTGGCTGTTTCTCATAGGTAGAAGGTTGAGTCTCTTCATAGGTGATATGTATAACAGATATACATGTCCTCTACAACCTTGCAGACATTTGACCTTGAAGCTCTTAATTCAAGGACATCCACGGAGTACCAAAGTATCCCACATAGCGGTCTTTAAAAGTGCCTATATCTCCCTTATTATTGGTCCTAGAGGTTTGCAATGTGAAACCAACCTGTAGGAAATCATGTGCTGTGAATCTTCTGATGTTGTCTGATTTGACCTTGGACCCCTCCAAGGTCAAACGAATATAACTTAAAAGTGCTTACATCTCGCTTATTACTGGTCCTAGATGTTTGGGATGGTAAACCAACCCATAGAAAATCATGGGCTGGGAATCTTCCGGTTGTGGTCGGATTTGACCTTCTCCCCCCCCCCCTCAAGGTCAAACGAATATAGCCAAATTTCAAAAGTGCTTATAACTCACTTATTATTGGTCCTAGAGGTTTGGGATGGTAAACCAACCTATAGGAAATCATGGGCTGGGAATCTTGTGGTGTGGTCAAATTTGACCTTGGGCCCCTCCTTCAAGGTCAACCGAGGATCGCTAAACTAGTGCGTATAACTCGCTTATTATTGGTCCTAGAGGTTTGGGATGGTAAACCAACATATGGGGAATCATGGGCTGGGAATCTTCTGGTGTTGACGGATTTGAACTTGGGCCCTTCCTTCAAAGTCAAACGGGGATAGCCCAACTTAACCGTGCTTATAACTCGCTTATGTTTGGTCCTAGAGGTTTGGAATGATAAACTTACCTACAGGAATTCATGGGATGGGAATCTTTTGGTGTGGTCAGATTTGACCTTGGGCCCCTCCTTCAAGGTCAAATAAGGATAGTCAAACTTAAAAGTGCTTATATCTCGCTTATTATTGGTCCTAGAGGTTTGCAATGTGAAACCAACTCATAGGAAATCATGGGCTGGGAATCTTTTATGTTCAGTTCTGACCTTGAGCCCCTCCTTCAACATCAAACGAGGACGGCCAAACTAAAAGTGTTTATAACTCGCTTATTATTGATCTTAGAGGTTTGCAATGTGAAACCAACTCATAGGAAATCATGGGCTGGGAGTCTTTTGATGTTCTTAGATTTGACCGGTGGCCCCTCCTTCAAGGTCAAACGATGGATCACTGGCTTTGGTGAGTTGTCTTTCTGGTGGATTCAAATTTGCATCAGTTGTCTGATACATAGGTCTATTTAAGTATGTCATATTCAATAACCGGTTCCCGAATATTGGTTGTGTATTTCGTTGTTTCTACCATAACAAAACCGTATATTGGAATACCGTTAACAACACTACGGGTAGCTCATTGCATAGCTGAGCAACAGCTATTGTGACATTCTCTGATGAGTAAATTGCTTGTAACCTGAAAACTGTTGCATCTAGAGCATTTTGTTAAAATATGTTTAGTTACTTTTTCCATAGCTACAACATGGTGATTAATATGGGAGTCTAGCCCAATAGCTAAGTGAGGAATAGCTACTTTCTGACTTCTCAGTACCTTCTATAATCAGTAAAAATCACTTATCACTTGTCAAACTGTTACATTTAGAGCATTTGTTGAAATACATTGTTCAGCTACTTTTTCTACAACATGGTCAGAAATTTAGAAGTCTATCTCCATAGCGAAGTGAGTGATATCTACTTTCATACTTTTTAGCAGTTACCTAAATGAGTAAATGACTTGTATCTTCAAAAGTGTTGCAGCTATACAATTTCTTTTGAAGCAGTTGTTCATCTAGTTTTTTTAAAAACAATTTTCTATTTTGTTGCTCAATATATAAGTTTTTAACAGCTCCTTTATAATATGATAGTTGAGCAAATTGCATATTTCCTGAACAACCAGGTCCTCTGTAGCTTCTTAGGAAATAACAGTTAACTCTGTACTCAACTTCTGAATACTATTTACAGGGCACAAATTTTGTGTCCTTTTCTATTTTCACTCTAACTCTGAAGCTGAAAACACAAAGTCAGCTGACACAGAGCCTATTCACTGCACTCATTTCTTGTTAAAACAATGAGTCTACGGGAGCCTGATTGCTAAAAATTGGACAGGAAATACATTGGTGTCCTGAATTGATATTCATAGTACTGGTTTTTTTTTGTGATTATTATCAAGTTTCTGAAGTGGTTTGTTTGAATTGAACATTGGCTTCAAATGATAAAGCCAGGAGTTGTCTCTCAGTGTTCAGTGGTTTTAAATACATCAGGCTTCCCTCCACCACTGAATCTGCCTATAGTAATATGACCTGATGCAACTTTAGTAGATTTTTGACAATAGATGCAATATTTCTTTATGATGAATTCATTCTTACAAGGAATCAAGGATACAGTATGATCTTTCATAGGTTATGTTGTCAATTGCTAGCTTATGTTGGTCAAACAGTTCTGATTTATTCTTCAGTGTAACAAAAATCCCATTTATACATGATGAACTCTTGCGATTCAAATACTTTCCAACTCTCCAATGCTTATAGTGAGATACTAATGGATTACTGAAAAACACTTTCATCACTTTGTATCCATTGCAAGAGGACAAGCTATGAACCTCTTTCTACACAGATTCTTCCAATAGACTGTCTTCAGGTTATATCATGTATATTTGCAAAAAAGCAATTGTTGTCATGATCAAGTGTCTTCCAAAAATACCTCTCAGGCAATAGTTCTGCTAAACTGTCAAGTGTCAACACATAGATCCTTTTGGTGGACATGTGTTTGAGGTTGGCGTGTGTTGTCTTGACCACAAGTTTGAATAATAGTGCTGATCAGTTAATTTCAGTGTACAGCACAGTGTGTCATCAAAATGGTTCAAATATAAATGAATAATAATTTTGACCCCCCTCCTCAAGGCTAAAGATAGTTATCAAAAGATTGTGTCCTGTGATAAGATAACAGTGCTAGTGGACTTATTTTCAAGGAGGTTATTAAATTGCCATATTTGGAGATGCTCTGCATTTCAAATGGTTTTGTGGTTATTATATAATGGTTATACTTAAGCAAGATAAATAATTAAAAATTAATTAAAAAATTTAATCCTGTCAGTCAAACTCAGGATACATAAACCAGTTTGAGTAGTGTTTATTAAACAATTTATGCAGAAAAAAATATAAAACATTTTGGTCTTCAGGGTCAAAATTTTTATATCATTAAAAATTATTAATAAATTTAACTTTAATTTCACAAATGAAATAGCTGTAGAAATAAATGGAGTAACTACCAAAAAAAAGGTTTCCGTAAATATTCTAAGGTGCAAAAAAAAAAAGTAACAAAAGCTATAAGGGTCACCATATTCCCAGGATGTCCCCCTATTCCATGAGACAACGGACAGATGTACCTTCCATTAGTGCACCTCCATTGCACGCGTGTATTGCACGCCCTCTTGTAATGCACGGCGGAGGAGCCCTATAGTGACAGGTTGGTGAAAAATTGACTGCTGAATGTGTGTGGTTACCAACAGAGCTGCAATGAATACCCCAGTGCAGTGGGCTCTGTGTAACTCCCAATATATATGTAGGTGCAGGTTTTTACGATTGTGGGAGTTCTAAACTCTTTCTCCTCAATTTTATCTACTGATGTATTTAATTTTATATAGTCCACAGTACTATTTTCTTAATGCTCCGCTCTTAATAAGAATATATTTAGAATAAAACTGATGTACTTACTTTCACAGAGTCCACTGTACTATTTTTTTTGTACTTAGCTCTTATTAAAGAGTGCTTGCTTTCACAATAAAAATTTCCAGAATTATTAGGATTTTCTGATGGAAGTTAATTTGTCAGAATTTTAGAAAACTGCTAATACCGAATAAAATAACAATTTTATATCGTCCAAATACTACATCACACCATTCTTTAACAAGTATTCTTTGCAGCTCTAGTTTTGATACCATATTTGTGTGTAAAATATTGATGGTAGACAAATGGTGATTAATACAATGGTTACCGTGCTTCTATTTGACCACGTTTCCACTCACTTCATGTTGGATGATAAAAGTGACGATAAATGGCCAGTGAAGGAAACGTTTCTGATATAGCCTGGTGTTCATTTTGTTGTTGAAATAAATATATTACAATACTGTGTTATCACAAAAAGTGCGATGGGTCCTCTGCTTTCTGTAGAAGTATGCTCAATGTTAAACACTAAAAGCAAGAAATGTTAAATTGAACTTCTAATATAGGTAAGGTTCTAAATCCTTGCCTTGTTTCAGTTTTATATTGCTATAATATTTTTGCCACCCCTTTACTTTTTATTGAGAGTCAATGTTGATTAAATTATTTGCATTTCAGAAATAAATACATTAACATGAATGATTGGTGACTGTTGCTCACTCCACGGCCAGAGTACAGTATTTATTCATCTTGTGCATTCTGTGATTTGTAACTTTATTATTTAATATATTTTGTAAATATTGTTAATATTTGTTGTGTATTTATATTTTTACAGCAAATCAATGGATGGAATGTGATGACCTGAAAAATGAAATTTGCAAATTTTCAGACAGTGCCCCAACATTTCCCTTGAATCAGGTAAGAAAAATCAGCAACTAAGAGGATTTTATAATGATCAGTAGTGAAATATAAACTGGTTGAAATTAAAACATAAAGTTTATAAATGTCCTCACATTTTAGTTTAGATGAGTGTATTTTAAATTATCTTAATTGAAAGAGACCTCATTGGATGAGCGGTTTGGCTGCTTTTCCCAAGTTGAATCTCCTAGATAAAATGGGTTTTAAAGCAGATTTTGGAATCAAAAGACACAAAAGTGGGATATAGTTATATAAAGTAGGTCAAAGTTACTGGCGAGGAAAATCATTGCAAATATCAGAAAAATTTTGCAATTTGTTTGTTGATGTATCTTCAGCTGACTGAGAGACTGGAACTTTGACAAAAATGGTCAGTATTGGGCAGACTCTAGCCAAAATCATTTTGTTTTAGATCAAAAACTTTAAATTTATGCCAAAAATATGTATACACACAAGATTTATGTTACCCTTGTAAACACATTATCCCATTATCACATCATTCCAGGTCCACCTAGTGATGTGGGAAAAGTTGGAAGCAGGGAGAGATTTCACACCTAGTGCTGGTTGTGAGAGACTGAGACGGTTGTGTGACAGGTACATAAAGCCACAGAGAAGGATAGAGGTCACTGAACTGAAGGTAATGAACTTTTCATCAATATTACAGCATACATACGCGTTTTGTGTATTTCAACTGCTGAGGTGATATCAGGAAATGAATCTTGCAAGTTATCAAGAGCTAGAATTGAATGTGCACTCGCAGGGGTGAGGGGTCAAAGTGGTGCAGTGGTGGTACACGCATCCCTATTACCTCTGAGATCAGAGTTTGAACCCCATCCTGACTTCATGTGGGAAAGCTGGTAGTTGATTGCCATTGGTCGGCAGTTTACAGTACAGAACCTTGACTAAATGTATGTACTGGTTCCCTCCGCTGTTGCGGTTGATAAGGTACTAGGTGTCATGTAGAACACCTAGTAAATAAGTAAACACAGGAGTGAGAGTGATATCCAGTGCCAGACTCAATCACAGAGGTCTCCTACATTCGATATTTTATGTCATTGATATGGGTTTAATTGCACTTTCAACACTTCATTAGATGATGTCACAGCGGGTAGTTTTAAGGGCAGAGAAAACCAGTATATACCAGTGGGTTAAGATTGCACTGTAAACTACTGGGCATCAGTAAGCACCTACCAACTTTCTCACGTGGGGTCTGGGGCTTGAACTGCAGACATCAGAGGTGGGAAGGGAGTGTGATACCCACAACACCCCCGAGTCCCTTCCTACGAGCAAGAGAGATACATGTATAGTGTACCTGGTTGTTTGCCTAATTAGTATGTATAGCTCTACTCCATCAAATAAACTTGGTGGTCATAAAGTAAAATGTGCAGAAAATAGTAGGGATGAGTTGTTAGGCCCTTTGTCTCGTTATCGAGAGCATTTTAATGAAATACCGTGACAAGATTTTACAACCACTCCATTGCTTGTCAATACATACAATGGAAGGAAAACTTAAAGTATTGGGAACAAACCTCAAATGTGAAAAAATTGCACAAGTTTATCTCATATTTTTGTGCATTTGGGGTTTTATATTGTGATGTTGACAGGAAATGTCCATGTTTTATTGGGGTATACTAAAACATGGAGTCCCGGAAACGGTACGGTTTTGCATTGGCGACCCCCTGATCTACACATTTTTAACATTGACTCATCATTAGAAAAAAATGTGAAATCAAAAAAAAAAAAAACATGTCACGGTTTCAGGGTCACGTTGGAGGGTCATGTGTGGGGTAGAGTAGATTGAGTGTGTGGAATGGATCATTCAAACTACATTCAAACAGCCATAGTTGTTTTTCTGTAGAGTGGTCAAATGGCCATGTCTTGACCATGGTTTCCCCTGTAGTCTGAGCCACTAGTAACTAGTTCAAAATTGTGATTATAATTTTGGTTTTTTACCACTACTGACATGGAGTCCTTTGTATCAACTGTGGCATTTCAAATCTGTTTATTTTCAGGATTTTGAGACCAGAGTGCATGAGCCACCAGATTCCAAGAGTCCTTCAGTCAGTTCTGTGAATCGAAGGAGACGTTTACATGCCAATGATGTTATCGAGGTAGCTAGCAACTACACATCTTCTGACAGCCAGTCTGATTCTCCCGATGTCAAAATCTTATTGAAAAGTCGCAGCACAGCTGAATACCATAGTGCTAAAAGTCCTGAGATCTCAACAGAAGAGTCAGTGGAAGGGTTATCACTGGGAGGAAAGGCTGCAGTCTTGGTACCAGGGCTAAAACCCTTAAATTCAGAATCAAGTTCATCACAAGCAATGGCATCTGGTGGAGTTCTGAGAAAAACCAGTGGAGCAAGTAGCCTGGCAGAACGGGTGAACGATAATTTGAGAAAGATACTTGCGGAGAAGAAGAGTGGCATAGTGTCCCATCGTCCTGAAGAAAACAGAGATAACCAAGCAGACCGTCTGCAGAGAATGAGAGAGAAACTGCAGATGGCAAAGTTGCAGCAGCCTACAGCAGGGGTGAAAGCCAACTTAACCACAGCATTTGTGCAAAGTTCTTCTGTAAAGGTTGAAGAAGTACAGAACAATAAGAGACAGACATTTATAAGCCATTTAGCTATGCCATCTGCTAAGAGTGTGGCTGGAACGAATACAGCCAAAGGCCATGTGAAGAATAAGTTCAGTGTACTTCATTCACCAAGCCACCAGAGGTCATCAGTGAAAGAAATGCTACGGGCTCTCAAGTCCAGTGAGGTGAGTCAGCCAGTGAGCTCTCAGTCGTTTACAGGTTATCATCCAAAAGGCAATTCAGAGGCACAGAGCAGCAAGAAAGCTACAGGGAAAGGCTCTCAAAAGTCGTCAAACATGCAGAAGTCAAAAAAGATCTCATTTGGTCAAGAAGTGCAGGTGCAGACCGTGTCAACAGATGTCTTGAAAGGCCTGAAGAGAAAGGTGACCGTGAATGACCAACAGTCCCGACAAGCAGCTAAAAGGATCCTGGTGTCCCCCAAGTCAAGTCCCAAAAGTAAAGTATCTCCAGGAAGGAGTGGAGCAGGTGACCAGACTGTGTCAGAGAGTAGTATGTTGTCAAAGGCTCAAACTGTATGCAAACAGATGAATGCTGCAGCTAAACTACATAGTGGCAGTGACTGTGTTCAGGGGATACCCAGTGTAGACTCTGTGGATCAAAGAATGCAATCAAGTGGTCTGCTGTCTGATTTGCCGAGTAGCCTTCCAGCCAGTTTAGGCCGTCAACCCAGGTTGGCTATTCCTCAGCTATCTCCTTGTAGTCTGAGGGCTGGTCAAAGCATTGGAGGTATGAACAATGTAAGTCCAGTAGCCGGCCATGTAAACCCAACTGACAGCTCAAAACAAGCAGAAGGAATGTTCGATGATGTTATCGGGGAACTCTGTGCCACATTGGATGCACCAGTGACCACACAGCATTTGGTCCACCACAAGGTTTCTCCAGCCAAGAATTGTCTAATGAATGATATTCACTCAAAAGAACATTCCGATTTACTAGATGCAAACTTACCATCCGGTGTAAACCTCAATGACTCGGAACATATTCTTCCATTTGACTTTGACCCCTCTCTTTTTGGAGATTCTCCAATGAAAGATATGTTTTGAAAGGTGCAGAAATGTTTGTTATTGTGTATTGTTTTGGGGCATTGTTACCAAGTAGACCGAGACTAATGTAATTGCCAGAAGTATACAAGTGTGAATTAAAAGCACACCTTTTGCAGCGTGAACATTTGCAAGGGTAGTAATGATAGGTATACAATTGAAGGAATTTACTAATGTTGTTTGAAACCAAATTATGTGGTTCTGTTCTGGTGCATTTAACTTATAAATAATCGTATTGAATTTTGATATTCCTTTCCAATATTGTGCTCCCTGAAGAGAGATTTTGTCAGAATTATTTTAAATAGTTGATAACAATTTATTGAGCTTTTTATATCTGTAATTTAGATTTTTTGCAATAATTAGTTTGTAATAGCTTAAGATGTTATTAAGATTTTTTACAAAGTATGCCAGTCACATGTACTTGCAGACTTGGTAGTGAAACTGATAATGTGGTTACTTTTTGAAGGATAGGAAGGTATTTCATAACTTCTCTAAATTTGTTTAGTTTTTACCCCACATCCTTTTGGGGCTGTGCTGATATTGTTTTCACCAATAGGTGTCTGGATACGCAGGTGGGCAGTGGGAAAAAGCCTATCCAGGCTGTGAGGTGTAAGTTGTGGATACTTGGAAGGGACTGTAGGTGAACAATCTCATGGTGTGACATTGATTTGACCTTTTGGTAGTGACCTTCACCTTCAGAATCTTGTTTGGACTATATCTCGGAATCTGTAAGGAGTTGAAGGTTGATATGTGATGGGGACATTTGTTAGGGGGTGTAGGTATGCAACATCATGGTGCGACCTTGATTTGACCTTGCCATAGTGACCTTGACTTTCAGACTTTGTTCAGGGTAATACTTAGTAGGGACATTAGGGGTGTGTAACATCATGATGTGGCCTCGAATTGACCTTTGACCTGACTGTAGTGACCTTGACCTTTATAATTTTGTCTGGGCTATATCTTAAATCGTAAGGTGTAGGAAGTTGATACTTGATAGGGACATTTGTTAGATTTTGTATTTGTGCAACATCATATAACACTGTTTGCTCTGAAAGTCTCCAGATCTTTGTACTGTGTCACTTCTTCTGTATATCATGGTGTTGAAAACTATTTCCTAGGGGTGTGAGGTATGGCCATCTCTGATGCTATTTAGCTTTTGTAATGCATTTATGAAAACAATACTGTGAAAAAGGCATGGTATCCTTGGCTTGTTATTTGCCAGCAATGATTCACATTGTTCTTTCTCACTCCTACTCTGGTAGATATACTGGCAACATTTCAAGTATTAACTTATTCAAACAATTTTGACAAACATACTTTATCAGTGTGGTACATCATTTGAAATAGAATTAAATTTTAAAAAAAAATCAATGGTTTGAAGCAGTTAAAAACAAAAAACTTAATTCATTGCTATGGCATACTTGTTTTTTGGTGATTTTGGTAGTTTTATGATCTTTACCTAGACAGAGAGTGTTATGGGTCACTAAACACTTCATGACTTTGTGACAGCAGAGCTGATGTGAACATGTAGACATGGTTGTGAACTGAAGTATGTGCTTAATATAATTAAGGAACCTGTAATACAGGACAAAGTTATGTATTTCACACCATACATTTTATATCATTCATTATATGCCTCTTAAAATGGAAATTCTATTTTCATTGTCAGTGAATTGTTGTGATTGCTATGCAATTCTGTGATAAGGTATAGTTGATATCATCTACTTTAATCACAGAAAATTACTTAAGTCGTTGAAAATAAACTTTCTTATTTATATTTGTTTTGTTTCTTTTATCATATGAACTCCCAAGATCCAAACTTAAAACCGAATAAGCATCATGCTTCGGCTGTTCAAGTAAACTTTTTTTTGAGAAAGCTATACTCTTACTATTTAGGTTAATATTTTTGTCAATATTGCATGTCACACTAGCCAATATCTGACATTTTTAATAGAAAAGATTACCAGTTAGAGAGGAGAGTAATGATGAAAGTGTAATCTTATGCAAGATTTCTCGCTCTATCCAAGCCTTGATTATACTTTCAGGTACTTTAAAGTCTCGCATTTAGGCTTCCCACCTAAAATTAAGATAATTTATATCAGATTGAACTATATATGAAATCGTCACACCTGGTATCCAGCATGTGGGATTTATTTAAACCTGTTTGATGAAAACCACACTTGTTTTGAAATTTTGTATCCCTAATATCAAAACTATTGACATCACACCTTCAGCACGACTTAATCATACATGTTTGAAAATATTGAATAGCCATTATGTTGTTCTTTTTTTGATCCATAACTGAGAAAATCGGAGACCAAAATGGTCAATAATGTCATTATAACAGTCAAAATTCCCTAAATAAAACCCAGGGTCCCTTGAGTAACATTAAAACCAATATCTTTTTGGATTGTATCTAAATATTTGTGGGAGGCTTTAACTATGATATGTCAAACTGTTAGGAATTTTGTTAGGGTGTAGGAAATAAACCTACCAACCCTGTGGTTGAAGGTCTGAATACAGACCCTGCTTTTGATCTAAAAGATGGCAGCTTTCTTCTATATAGTTTAAAGTAAGACTCTTTACCCAGAATGAACCAGTTTTTAACAGTCATGAGGCCCAAAATTCTGGTACTCTGCTTTTCAGTTCAAAGCAAAGCAAAATATTTTAAATCCTCAAAATGATAAATCATGTAAATCAGTAAGCATCAGCATGTGTTTCCGGGGAAAGGGTCACTTGAAGTGTTAAATCTGATTGTCAAATGATGTGCAACCAATCAGTTCTATGTCCCGACAGACATGGTGTCCTGTATATAGCATCCCTGTGACATTCTGAAGGATCGGTATAGTGTCAACCAAAAACTTTGCAGATCTGTGGAACATATTCTATGTGGAGGCAAAAAAAAATGTTAAATTGGTTATTCATTGACCTCCGAATTGGAATAATATAAAAACATCTTTATAAATTAAATATTAGGATTCTATGCAGGGGTCACTGCAGAGAGCTGCTGAAGATCGTCCATGCCAAAATTATCAGTTCTTCCACTCGCAGATTTTAAGTTTGTGCTTTCAGGAAAAACAAGACTAGCTAACTCCATCAAATTAAAAAAATTGTCCTCCGAGGGAAAGCTTTTCAACTTGCATTTTTGCATTAATACATCTTACCTTATGGATAATTGGCTACATTGCTGGTGCTGGCCACCCTCTGCAAACATCAGAAAAAGATGTCCTGTGTCTCCACAGGTGAGACTGGCTAGGTTACCACCATTCACTAGGTGGCATGCATTACTTCCTTCCTGGCTAAGAAAGTGGAGACACGTTTTGGAAAGGTCTTGAAAATTGAAGGAAAGTTTCTTTATTTTCTTTGTGCAAAAGTATTGTATACACATCAAGGCATCATCAGGCCGAAAATGAGGGGCTTGCAGCCAATTTATGGCATGATTTGACCAACACTCCAGCTGTGCACGCCTGTTGTGACAAGGGCCTGATCCCAGGATTGTATGTTGTGCTCTGTTTTGACTACTGACCAGAAAGCCTTGTCAGCTTCCTACACCCTCGTACAAGCTGAAACAGGATAAGAAGGCTGACAAGAAAGACTCTGGTATTGACCGTTCCACTTTTATAAATCCGGACCAGATGTCTGTTTTAGGGGGTGTGAAAACTAACTGGTCAAAGACAAGCAGAAACCTAAGAAATCAACTCCATCCAAATCTTTAATTGACAAAGACCTAAAAAGTCGGATTAAAAGTGGTCGGAGAGGTTCTCAAGACTGGGAGCTATGTTAGTGGCCAAGACCTTGGAGAAACTGGCAGCACAGCCTACCTTTCAGACTGTTAAAGTTACTCCCACTTAGAAATCACCGACTAGTGCAGTGCACTCTGCTAGACCTTTTATTCCACAGACCAAACTAACTGACCAAGCTAGCACCGACCAGGCTCAAGTACAGCAGAAGAAAGTGCCCTTTACATTGGTTGCTATATCCTTGCAAAACAAGATAATTCATGAGGCTGATCCCACCGAAGCTTGGGATGTCATACACACTGAGGAAGGGGAGTTGTCAAACCATCATCAGGACTTGGCACCGGCTGACTGGTGGACTGGGTACTCTGAAGAACAGAACTACTGGGATGACTGTAAGAACCATAAAGGTCTTGTATGGTTGGGGTCACATCCCCAACTGCGACAACTCTTTCTCTTCAGTTAACGACAACCCTTTTGCCGGGCCTTATGCCTCACCGGTAAGATATCAGTTAACTTGCCCACTGGTGAGTGGCTTTTCAAAAAGCCTGACAGACTGAAAATTACACTGGTGGAGGGTTATCCTTCAAGAACCTGTGAGGCCAATGGGGTACGGGACCAGTTCATCTAGACTGCCATGTCACAAAGTAAATGGTACGGGATCCACACCGGCTCCGTTCTAGTTCAGTGTTGTGCTGGTATAAAGAGTCAGCCCGTCTTAACATCTCTTACAGCCGGATTGCCAGATCTTCAAGCCTGTCATCCACACCACCGGCATCTTGACCCATCTCCCAAGAAACCCTGAGGTAATGGGAGAAAGGGGCAAAGGAGTCCAGCCACATCTGCAATCAAGCCGCAGGGTTCAGTAAATGCCATACTGGGGTGCAGGACACTTTGCATACTCAACTGAAGATAATGCAGGGTGGTAGAGTAAAATCAAATGCGAGACTGACACGGATGAAATGCAGTATCTCATGGACTTTAACTGGAGCATGAGTATAGCAATGGCCAAAGCAATGCAGCAACTGATGGCTTTGTCATTATCTCCATGGCTAATATGACTGGCAAGAAGAGCTGCCTATCTCAACCAGATCCAGCATTACACAGGGCCCTTTGGCTTCCCTCAGAAGTGCAGCCTTGCACCTGGCTATACTCCTTCCGTACAATGTGCTCAAGAAAGCAGATGGCAAAGCCCAGTACAAGAACAAAGGTTACTCTGGCTCTTCATCTCATAAGAAGAGAGCTTATCACCCTTATGAGAAATAGTGAAAGTCATGAAAGCAACCAGTCTGGACAACCAGCCAGAAGATAATTAGTGCATGTGGCCAGAACAAGAAACGTTGAGCGAAGACATCTGAGATCTGACTGCTCTGCCCGACCAGTCAGTCAATTGTATAAGTCCAGGTTCTGTGTTTTGACAACCCAAAAGAGCAGAGACTTTAGAACATTATCAGACTTTAATTGTAAACTCACATGTTGCAGATCATGTACATTTTGTTGTCAGGCATCCACAAAAGAAAGGGTTAAGTCCTGTTGTAAAGCCAATAAAATCTGTGAAACTGGTATTTCCTTTGTAGATCAGTTGATTTTTGTCCAAGTTGTCACAAATGTCCCAGTTGCTATTCAGGGCCTAACTGCACCAATTTTGGGAAACATGGGCTGCCCTATAGGGGCCAGTCGCTATGTCATAAAAATCCTCGGAGGTTATACCCTCCCCTTTCAGATCCGACCACCAAAGACAAGATCATTGACTATCATAGTCGCTACTTACATCCCCTTATGAACAGCTACCTGATGGAGGTATTGCACGGGCTTGTGCAAAAAGAGACAACAGAAATGGTCATAACTCGAAAATCTCTGGGTTTCTTCAACCGACTTTTCTTGGTTTTTAGGCAAAACAACAGGTGGAGACCGATGCAAACAGGGGGATGGTTAAAACCCATAGATTTCAAGGAGGCCTACTGCCAATGCAAGAGAATCATCCTGATTGCTCCAAGTTGACTTAAAACACCTGGTTCCCGGATCTGGTAGCTATGTCAAACCAAATCCCACTGTGCCTACCCGACCTGCCCAATCTATATTCCCATATAATAATCTGGCAAACTTGAATCTCCATGCCTGGTTCCTAGAGCCTCAGCTATCAAGAAGCAAGGCTTCTCTGAGGCAGTGGCAGCACGAATTGAGGCACCTCAAAGAGGCTCATCCAGATCTGTCTATGAAGCCGAGTGGACCAATTTTACAAAATGGTACCAAAGTAATAATGGCACCACCTATCAAAGCCATATAACTTCCTCTTGTATCCGTTCCACGGCAGGATGTTAAAGTCAAGTACTACTGATGGCTACAAATCAGCCACAGCAGACAAATTGGGATATATTTGCCCATTAATGTCAGCAAGAATGATAAAAAGCTCCTTTTGAACGCCTTAAAGAGTCCTCCTTGAAGCACTTGGCCTCCAAGACTGTTTTTCTCTTAGCTCTTGGTTCTGGCAAACGCAGGAGTGAGATCCATGCTTGGCTCAACAAAAACATCAGACACCAGACAGACTGGTCCAAGTTGTTTTTGACCCCTCACCCAGCTTTCTGTCGAAGAATTAGCTGGCCAAGGATAGTCCAGAATGTGTGGCCACAGTGAATATTTCTTCCCTGGCCCCAACTCTGGAAAAATCACTCAAGGTTGACCGGTCACTATGTCCAGTTAGAACCCTTTGCTATCTGGACCGGACCTCAGGCAGAACAAAGAACTGGTCGTTGTCTCCTTCAAGAAAGGCTTTGATAAAGACATCTCTCCTGCCACTGTCTCATCATGGATCAAGCAGACTGTGATCATATGAGTTCTCTGATCAGGTTAAAGCCCATATGATGTTAGGGCCGTCTCTGCTTCCAAGGTCTTTAAATTCAACCTAAAGTCCCTGGTAAGATACCCACCTTCCAAGCAACAGTTATTCTAGCAATTGTCCATTAGGTAAAATGTATTAATGCAATAAAATTGCAACTTCCCAGCTGACCCCGCATTCATCTTACCAGGAGTCATGTAAGTTTAAAAGAACAGAAAAGATGCTATGGCATCATGTTCTCTAGCCTCGAAGGAAATACTGCATGCCACCTAGTGAATGGTGGTAACCTAGCTGGTCTCACCAGTGGAGACACATGAGGTCTTTTTCTGACATTTGGCAAGGCTGGCCATCAGGGACAATATAGCAAATGGTCCATTGGGTAAGGCATTAACTCATAAAAGTTAATTTACCATTTTACCAATTTGCAAATTTTGAAAACGAAATGGCTATACCAGGCCATCATTTATCTTTCCCTGTTTTGTGGTTACAGATTTGGCCAAAATATAAATTGCCTATGTTCCCTTATTTCGCTTGACCTGAAGAGGCTGACATGTCAAACCCACCTGAAGGATATCATGGATTGAGTTTCTTTTGATCAGTTTGATGTGGTCCATTTTGACCTTGGGCCTCTCTTTGTTCAGGTCAAACAAAGGTAACCAAAATTTTGAGTATAAAAACTTTACTTGTTATTGGTTCTAGATGTTTGGGAAGCAAAACCAACCATGCTGTTTGAAAATGTGGGATATTGTCTTTGGATGTGGCAAGTTTTGTCTTTTGGCTGTCCAATGTCAAATGAGTTTGCCAAACCTAAAAGTGGCAGCAATTTTACTATCTGTCGTATCTATCCTTTATAGTAATAATTACATGATTTTAAGGGGGAAAATATCTTTTTCCACAACACCAAATATAATCGACTGTGGATTTAGCATATTAAAGATATCCTGGATTCAAGTTTTTAAGCAAAAACAGTAAGTCTCGCAGTGAGATTTTCCTTTAAAGCTGTTCCACTGTCAGGATAGAGCTGGAGTAGCACTGATATTGCCTGTCCTGGGTTATCATTGTAGGTGGATGTATCTCTGACAACAGACATGGTGATTTTTTTTGTCATCTGTGTACTAAAATTTGTATTGGCAAAAAATACCAACATGTTTAGAATCCGCCCTGACTTGTAAAATGACCGTCAATTGCTCTCAATGATCTAGGACCAACTGAAGTGACACAGCCTATCATCACAGATGACCTTTGTAATCTTTGAAACATTTTTACAATGCAATCTTATTTTTTTTTTAAGTTAGGATTTTATTTTTGGAAGAATGCCTTTACAAATATTTTCAAAAAAAAATGTATTTAGAAAATGCCACCCAAAGTTACCGGGATAAAGGGAAGATCTGGGGATTATCTGGAGAATCAAGGGTGGTCTGGGCCCTAGGCTGACGATGGTGGATTTGGTTACTCTCTCTGACATTCCCTGATAGTGAAACAGGGGTGTTATGAGCTTTACTTATTTGTTTTATTTCAAGTGACGAATGAGGCATTTGATAACTGTCTGGATTTTACACTCTCTTAGAAAGCAAAGACCTATGTCTGAGACCACTCTGGTTTTTTTCAGCCAGAGATTTCCCAGCAGGATTAAAGTGCATGTTTTTAAATACTGTTTCTGTCTTGTAATAAACAGTGCTTTAAGCATACGCATCAGACAGTTTATTGTTCATTGTGTTAAAACTGTTTTGAGAGGATCTGATCGCCCCCAGTCTAATTTTGCCACTTGCAATTAAATATGCTGACTTATTGGTATATATGTTACGGGCCGTTTCAGCGCCATATGCCGTTTTGACCTGGCGCACTCAATATGTGCGCCGTTTCAACACCTTTTCTTGGTGACCAACAACTCGTACCCAAGAATATATTTTTCAAAGATGGCTAGACCTCTAATATTTTCTTATTTTGCATATTTTTATATAAAAATATTTTTCTTTCTTCTTTGAAACACCACAGACTTCTGTCTCCTCACGTTTTCTGCATGATTAATTTTATTATAGTTCTTACGTTTTCTAATTTGCTTAATTGTATTTTATGGGAGTTCTAGGAAAACCCCACAAAATTCCATGACCTCACTTTTCTAATTTGCATATTTTTATGATATTTGCTAGTACGAGAATTTGAAGTATTTTATAAATAAACAGACATTCTTAAACAAAATGTTCGCTCTTCAACTATAAAATATTGTTAGAAAACCCCATGTAATTGGGTAATTGATGAAGTTGAGACAAATTTACTGTGGTGTTGAAATGGTGCAGTGAGCCGTTTCGACCCGGCACCGGTGTCTAAACGGCCCGATACATATACACAAAGTGCAACTTTGTTCTTTAGAGTTATTTTTATTGTTACCCCACAGTCTTTAGGGGCTGTGCAGGTATTGTTTTCACCCATGGTGTATGGGTGGTCGGGCAGAGAAAATGTTTGTCCGGGCTATATCTCAGAAACCATAAGGTTTAGGAAGTTGATACTTATTGGAGAGAAGAAGATGAGCAGCATCACGGTGTGACTTTGATTTGACCTTTTGACCTTTTTGTAGTGACCTTGAGTTGGAAAATATGTATGTACTCTATCTAAGAATCTGTAAGGTGTAGGAAGTTGATATTTGATAGGAACATTGGTTTGCAGTATAGGTGTGCAACGTCATCATGTGACCTGGATTTGATTTTTGACCTTGCTGTGGTGAACTTGACCTTTAAAGCTTGTCCAGGCTATATCTCCAAATATGTAAGGTGTGGGAAATTGACACTTGGTAGGGACATTGGCTGGGGGTGTGGGTGAGCAACATCATGGTGTGACCTTTGACCTGGCCGTAGTGACCTTGAGTTTGAAAATCTTGTCCAGGCCATATCTCTGAATCCGTAAAGCGTAGGAAGTTAATATTGGTAGGGACATTTGTTGGTGTCCAATGTCATGGTATGACCATGATTTGACCTTTGACCTTGCCGTTGTGACGTTGACCTTAAATATCTTGTCCAGTCTGTATCTCAGAATCTGTAAGATGTAGGAAGTTGATACTTGCTAGGAACGTTGTATGAGGATGTAGGTATGCAAGATCATGGTGTGACCTTGATTTGACCTTTGATCTTGCCATAATGACCTTGACCTGTAAAATCTTCTCCAGGCTATATCTCAGAATCCGTAAGTTGCAGGAAGTTGATACTTGGTAGGGACATTGTATGAGAATATAGGTGTGCAAGATCATGGTGTGACCTTGATTTGACCTGTGACCTTGCCATAGTGACTATGACCTGTAAAATCTTCTCCAGGCTATATCTCAGAATTCGTAAGGTGTTGGAAGTTGATACTTGGTAGGGACATAGGTTGGTGGTGTAGGTGTGAAATACCTATATAATATTTGACGTTGCTGCAGCGACCTTGACCTTAAACATTTGTCCGGGATATATCTGGGAAACCATAAGGTGTAGGAAGTTGATAGTTGGTAGCGATGTTGATCAGGGGTGTAAGTGTGCAACATCATGGTGTGACCTTGATTTAAAATTTTGTTTTGGCCATATCTCAGAAAGTAAAAGGTGTATAGGAAGGTGATTTTCGGATGGGTCATTGGTTGGAGAGTGTAGGTATGCTAAATCATGGTGTGACCTTTAACCTTTGCTCCGACAAAGTGTGTTCACTTACCATATTTGAGACATATTTTTCTTATCACAAAGATGTAGGGATTGCTATAACTTATTATTATATATACTTTAACTTAATCATGCTATTCCCATGGACAGATATAAGTCAATTAATAAATCTTACAGCTTCATAATTTTAGTTCACTCTTTAATGCTGCCATCTTGCAGTTGAATTTTCTTGTTTTGATACCTTATCTATACATACATTTTGTGTCATAGACATTGTTTTCTCTACTTTAACATTATTTGCATTTTTATATAGCGGACACTGCTCTGAAAGTCTCCTGATCTTTTTCTGTTGCACCTCTTCTACATCTAGTGAAATTTGTTTTCCTGGGCTGTGGGGTATGGTCATCTCCGATGTTATTTATATTTTATGACTTGTTATTTTGTGTATATGTGAACACAAATTTGGTATTTTTGATCAAAAACCAAAGAAGCAAATTTATAGATTGCCCATTTTTGATATTCAGTTGGTGATAACCAAACTGTACATGGATTGTCTATTAAGTTATGAAGGGATTCAAGTTAAAAGCCGACCAGATCTGGGAGAGAATATTACAACTACAAGGGTTTTTCTCTTTGTTTTGCTAGCCCTGGTGGACGCTAAATATGGATTCCTTCGGGTAGATATTTTTAACCACTGCAAGTTGAAGAAGATAAAGGATGGCACCTTCAGGCTTCCGCCACCTAATCCCAGAGGGCAGGGAGGGCTTCCCTTGCACTATTTTGTACAGGGAGATGACACTTTCACCTTAAAGCCATGGCTATTATAACCATACAATAGCAGACCATTGAGCAGGGAAGAGAGAATAGCAAACTCCAGGATCCCCAGATACAAGAGGGTGGTGGAGAATGTGTTTGGAATATTAGTGAGCAGATTCAGGGTCCTACTTAACACAATGGAGCAAAAGCCTTAGGTTAGAGTAGTATTAACATCATATGTTGTGTTACACAACATCCTGAGAACACATCAAGCATTGACTGGGCAGGGTGAGAGGATCTGAAGATCTGACTTGTAGAACTACCCTGGGTGCATAAGTAACTGGCATCTATCAGTCCTTTTTAAAACTATCCTATTCTTCTTTATATTAAGATAGTGTTGCATCATTTTCCAACAAAATTCCTACCAATTTCCAACAAATTTCATATAAATTTCCAACATATTTCTACAGGGTTTCAAGCAAACTGTTAAAGAAGTCCCAATGTATCACAGTGTCCCTGACAAAATAAGTTCTTGCATTATCACTCATCCAAAATTGAGCATATCCAAACAAAAAAATTATCAAGGAAAATATTGTAAATGCCCATGTCAAATATTTCACAAAGTTCCAAAGTGAAAAGCGTCAAGTTTTATATAACAGAGTTCTCCAAGTTACTGAGTATTAAATGTCCAAATTTCATATATTTCACCCAATCATTTTTCAAACCAACCGCCAAATAAAATATAATTTAAAAAAATTTAAAAATAAAATGAAAATAAAAAATTTAAAAAAAAATCAAATAATATTTGCCAAGAAAAAATCACTCACTCCCTCCCTCATTCGCTCACTCACCCATTCATATTTTGTATTTGTGTGGAGGGGATATGTTTGGTGTTGGACAGTGTTAGGTCTTTTTTTTTTGTCAAACAGCAGCTTGTTAATTGTTTTGGAATATTTGGTCGGTCCTGGAAAAGATCTTTATATAAACAGCATATATCCTAAAAAGGACTGATCGTTACTAGCAGTGAAGTCTACCAGTCGCTGTTGGGGCTGTGGAGGCTGCTGTGGTAGCTCTTTCTGCTGGGTGGTGGGAGAAGAGGTGGTATGCTGCTACTGGTCTGCTGGTGTGTATGGTTGAAACTCTTTGTCGGGCTGATCATGAAATGCAAACTGCCCTGATGTCCCTGGCATTTAGGCTTGTACTGGTTGGAGAACCTGACATTCTTGTGGTGTTTGAATCATCTGTGCTACAGGGATTGTCAAGATATACTCCCTTGGAATGGCTGGTGACTGCTGTGGCTGGGTTAACAGAGTGTGTGGCACAAAGGTTGAAGCGGCACTGCTCGTTCTTGAGAAGGTACTCTGCTGTGGCTGCTGGGTCAAGGTCATGCCAGTTACCTTGTGTGTAGAGCCATGGTCGGGATGAAGAGTCAGGGTTGATTGGTGAAATATCAAATATGTGATATTTAGCTGACCCAACAAGTAAAGCCAGAAACCCCTAACTGACCCTATCTTGGAAATTTTATTTTAAATGTAGCTTTTATAAGCTACAATACCTACCTATGGTAACAATATGCTTTACCGGTGGTTGTCCATGGGAACCTTCCAACCAGAGTAAAACTTTTTCACTAGCGGATCCGGGAGGGGGGGGGATATAGACATATAGACAATTAGGCAAAATTATTTCTTGAGAGTGGTGTTAAATTTACAGGAAATGCGCTATATTTTTACCAAAAGTTAATTTTTTTCCCAGGGGGCATGCCCCCTGACCCCCTAGTTATGGCATGTCCAATGTGAACCCCCACCTTACTTAAAAACTGGATCCGCCCCTGTTATTACCTCTGAAATACAGACAGCCAGGGCTATCCAGAACAATGGTCACAGGGAATGCTGGTGATATGAATCCGGTGTGGGTACACACACACCTGCTGGCTTGACCACAGAACTTATCAGATGCTCAACTGAGCTCTTCCTCAATTTTTTATTGGAACCAAGCCCCTCAAGGCCAGTGATCTGTCTAGCAAGAGCAGGAAGGACCAGGGAGGGCCTGTACTATTGTTACAATAGGTAGGTATTTTGGCTTATAAAAACTACATTGAAAATAAAATTTCCAATTTTATTGTGCTACAATAGTCCTACCTATTGTAACAATATGCTGAATCCCAGCATACTGGGATGGCTGGGTAGACTGGCACTGGCTGAAGAAATGGGACTCTGGCAAAGGCAGCAACCATCACAGGTGAGCATTCGGAGACCAGGATGGAGGAAGTAAAACTTGATGTAGCCTAGGCAAAAGAAGCCCATCGAAGACCGAGGGGAATTCTCCAGCTCTTCTGAGGTTGAGGTGAGGAATGAGGGGGAGATTGCCCCGTTTTGGTTTGGCACAGCCAGTGTAGGCACTCCAAGCAGCAAAGATCTACAAAACAAGGTACACAAAGTATAATGTAAAAGGGTGTTGAGGAACACTGATATGACACAAGAAAATTCTTAAGAAAATAAGATTTAAAAAATACAGAAAAAAGTACCACTTAAGTTAAATTCTCAAGAAAATTGGAAGAAAATTACTCCTGGTAATTTACAATTAAGCAGGAATTATGATACATCAGGCAAAGATTAAAAAGAGAAAAAATAGTTACCTTAAGCAGGGTGGAAGGCCCGCTCTGTGTTGTTAGATGATTCATGCCCCCCCCTTCTTTTGTCCCTGGAACTGGTTTGGAAGGAGGCATCACCTGCTGTGCTGCGACGAAGGCACCCAAGTGATAGGAGCCTTCTGTTTGGTCTTGTCTGGCAAGGTCCTTAAGATAGAACCTGGTGAAGGTGTTGTGTGATTTCCAATGATAGGCTTGCATAATTTGGTCTATTGAAACCCCCGTAAAAGGCCTTTGAAGCCGCAAAAGCTCTAACATCATGGGCTTTACCCCTAATAAGTCCATGTCTACATTTTCTATCTTGGAGTAACAAAATTTTGTGGTGTTTTTAGTCCAAGACAAGATTGTAGAACACTGAATATCCTTAGTATGGCTCAGTTTAACGGAGATAAACAATGACTGTCTACCCACTCTTGATTCCTTGGTTCAGTCCAGATAACATCTGAGTGCCCTGACAGGGCATAGTAGAATATCTGTATCCTGTGAGTCTTGATAACACTTCAAGGCTGGAATGACCACTGGAGAGATCGATTGCGGACCTTCTTTTGCTAGTTGATTCTTGGCAATGAATGAAGGAGAGGGTGATAATTGGATGTTCCCAATATCCTGGGCATAAGCGTCCATCCAGAGTCCAGGCTTGGGTCTCACTGTGTCTCTTTCCTGATGCTAAAGCTAAGAGGAAAATTACTTTCCAAGTGAGGAATTTGAGAGCTGCTTCCTGTTGTGGTTCAAAAGGAGGTTGAGTAAGTCTATGTAAAACAAGAGACAAGTTCCATTTTGGGATGTTCCTGGAGTTGTTGGGCTTGTCCCTATAAAAACTGGCAATAAGTCTGGCAATTTCCACATTGGTGGTAATGTTTAGTCTTGAATTCCCTAAAGTGTCTGCAATGGCTGTTCTATAAACTTCGATGGCAGAAGGACATCTATATTCAGTACATTAAAAAGGTACCAAAAGAAGTTGCAGATATCATTTATAGAGGGATTCCTGAAGTCCATCTGTTCCTCTGTGCACCCTCTTTGGAAGACTGTTCATTTGGAAGTGTAGAGTCTTTGAGGAGCATCAATTCTTTCTGCCACTTTTGCAGTGAACAAGCGTTCTTGGAGAGTTGAACTCCTAGATACCAAACATGGAGATTTAGGGAAGCTGGTTTCGTATGGTATTGGTTTTTCAGTGGTCGTTTCAGCAGTGTGTATGGGTAGTAGTTTTCTTAGTATGTCCAGAGACATCTCCACCAGGTCCCAAAACCACGAATTTGTCGGCCAGCCTGGGGCAATGAGAATTATCCTGCCAAATTGAGACTGGAGATTTTGTACAACCTTGGGCAGCAGGGCAGTGGGAGGAAAAGCGTAAGCAATCAGATGTTTTTTTCAATGGGATGTTGAGGTCTACAGCCCAGCAGGAGGATCTGGAATCGAAGAGACATAGAGAGGGAGTTTTGTGTTCAGGCTGGTTGCAAATAAGTCCACTTGGGGACTCTCCCAGAGTTTGGAAATTAGTTTGAAGATCTGTGGAGAGAGGGACCACTCTGTTGATTGGATTTGGTTCCTCTTGGAGAGACAATCTGCTATTATGTTGAGTGAGCCTGGTATGTGCCTTGCTCTGAGTGTTACACTGTTGAGGGCACAAAGTTCTGCAGGAGGAGGATCTGGAATCGAAGAGACATAGAGAGGGAGTTTTGTGTTCAGGCTGGTTGCAAATAAGTCCACTTGGGGACTCTCCCAGAGTTTGGAAATTAGTTTGAAGATCTGTGGAGAGAGGGACCACTCTGTTGATTGGATTTGGTTCCTCTTGGGGAGACCATCTGCTATTATGTTGAGTGAGCCTGGTATGTGCCTTGCTCTGAGTGTTACACTGTTGAGGGCACAAAGTTCTGCCGATCGTGTGCCGCCCTGTTTGTTGATATAAGCCACCACTGAGGTGTTGTCTGAGGCGATCAGACTTGAGTGTTTTTGCAACCTGTTTTGATGAATTGCAGAGCCAGAAAACCTCCTTCATTTCCAGTAGGTTGATGTGTAGATGTTTTCTGAATGAGACCAGAGACCTTCAGTGGTTTCTTGATCTGAGTGAGCACCCCAACCTGTGTTTGAGGCATCTGTAAAGATTAGTTTTTTGTGTTCTCTGGGGTGGAGAAACTCTCCGTGTAGCACGTTTTGAGGGTCTAACCACCATTCCCCGTTGATTCTTCTGATTCCAAGGGACTGGTGTGTCCATAGACATCAGATATTTCCAGTGAGTCTTGAGATGCCATTGAAAAGGTCTCATGTGCATCCTGTCCAATTTCACAGTCTTCTGCATTGATGCAAGCAATCCAATGGTGGACATAAGACTCCTTGCATTGATAAAAGACTTCAAAGAGAGGTGATGGAACATCTCCTAAAGTTTGGTCCACCTGTCTTGCATGGGCTTCACAAGAGCCAAATCTAGTAAAATGTGGTGCCCTAGGAAGTCGAACCTCTGAGAGGGACGTAGTTCTGACTTCTTGAGGTTTACTGCAAAGCCTAAGTCTTTCAAAAGCTTGAGTAGTGATTTTGTCTGTGTGTGGCACTCCTCCTTCGAGGGGGCATGGATTAACCAGTCATCCAGATATTGGTGTAGTCTGATACCCTGTTGTAAAGCTAGTAGCTTTAGTTCCTTCACAAGGCTGGTAAAGACTAGAGGGGCCATAGCTAGGCTGAACGGTAGGCTGATAAACTGGTAAGTGATGTCTTTTTGTGGTGGAATCTGAGATATTTTTGAGAATGTGTATGGATAGGTACATGCATGTAGGCATCCATTAGATCTATAGAGGTGACCCACTCTCCTTTCCTGTGGGAGGCACATATTGACTCTGGGGCCTCCATCTTGAATTTTGGTATGGCCAGGAATGTATTTAAGGAGCTTAAGTCTATCACTGGCCTCCAGCAGTTGCCTGGTTTGGAGACCCCTAACAACCGACTGTAGAATCCTAGGCTGTTTTGTGTATGCACAACTTCGATAGCTCCTTTGAGCAGGAGGTCTTGAATAGAGGTAGACAAGGCACTTTGTTTGTCAGAGCTTGCGTAACCGCTGATGATGCAGGGCACCCTAGACAGATTTTCTGAAAGGTAATCTGTAACCGTCCCTGATTAAACTCAACAATGACTGGTGGGCCCCTTGTTCTTCCCATTTGGTAAAAAAATGCCTGAGCTTGCCTCCACTTGAGAAGTGACTGCCTTCTGAGACTGTACACAAGAAGTCTTTCCCTCTCTTGAGGGGACTGTACACAAGGAGTCTTTTTCCTCTCCTGAAGGGGTTGCAAACGCGAAGTCTTTTCCCTCTCCGGTAGGGGAGGGGCACTCAGAGTTTTTTCCCCCTCTGGAGGGGCGTGAGGGAAAAATAATCCAAGAAAGTTTCTGAAACTGTTCTTTGTTTCTGATCAGGGTGAGATGAGGCCAACACATTTGTTTGAGTGTCATTGAGGAGGCTGTTGCTGCTTAGTGCTGGGTGTGTTGCCTCTGTAGCCACCATGACCTCCTCTGAGACCCCCTTGAGGGTGGGGGTAAAAGCGCTGTTGCACCATATATTGGGGTACCGTCATGGATTGAGAGAACATACCGTGCGGAGCGTGATGACATTGATTTCCACCCTTGCCCTTCTTTTTCTTGTAGGGGTGGAAGCGCTCTTTCTTGGGGCCTGTCTTCACTCCTTGACCAACAAAGTGTTGTTCGTATTCCTGCATCAATGACCTGTCAAAAAATTCTCCCCCTGAAACTGGAGCTGATCACAGGTTGTGTAGTCTGAATGCATCCAGGTTGGGGTGTGCGTGACTAAGATAGGAGTCTCTCTGAATAAGGACAAGGTTGGTCAAGGTTGAGTTGAAGTTGGCCACCATATCAGCATAGACCTTGGACATGCTCCTGTTGATGTCCAACGTTGGGTTATGCCAAATAGTTGTTGCATAATTTTCTCCCTGGTGGACCCGTCTGTGGTTGAATGGAATTGCTCAAACAGCTGTTCCCTCTGGTCCTGTGTGAGGCGAAGGTTGTTCACACATGACTCGCTAGCCATTCCAAATGCAGACAGGAAGTTGGCTATATTGATGTTTTCATGAGACAAATTTTCCAGCTTGACATGTTTTTTTTTTACTGTGGCTGGAGGCCCACTTCTGTATCTAGGATTTGCTATATTTGAAAAAGCCTGGGGCACCACTTGTGGGGTCTGCGAGTATTTGGTATCCACCACACTGTACCATCTGCCTTTGTGTTGTGGGATGCCTGGGAACTTTCCAATATCCAAAGTGCTTGAAGTGCTAGGCTTTACCAAGTCATCTTGGGCGCTTTGGAGATGCAAGAGATCTGCCACCATAGGCAGTTTTATAGATGGTAGTCTGTCTGCTTTCTCTTGTTGAAGTAAGAGTGGCTCGCATCCTAGAGCCGAGCCCAGCTTATAATCCTCTTCAGCCTCCTCAAGTTGCAAAACACAGCAACTGGAAACTTCTCAATCTATCTCAGACATTAAAAGAGAATGTGAAGAGGTGAAAGCTGAGAATAACCTCTTAAGAAAGCAAGTCATGAAACTTGTGAGTTTTCAGAGAAAAGTTAGTAGGCTTAAAGGAGAATAAAAGTGAGATTATTGAGATTGCTGTGCTCTCTATATTTAATGAATTTCTCCAGACATCCCATAGATTTGACGAGAGAACGCTGGAACGTGTCCATCGACTTGGCCCATTTCAAAATGGCAAAAGGTGAGATGTTTTGGCAAGGTTTGCTAATTTCAAAGATAAGTTAACTGCTTTAGAAATGAGGGAAAGGATTAAAGAAAAATGTGGGATACTCCTACTAGATGACCTTCCACTTGAAATTCAAAGAAACAATAAAATATTACACCCAGTCTACAAAGCTTTGAGGCATGTGAAAGATAACTCAAAGGGTGATGGACCAGTAAGATATGTCAAACTTAAAGATGGTTGTCTTGTGTTAAATGGAAAATCCTATGGCTCGGAAAATCTCGAAGATCTACCTCCTGCTCTGGCCACAGATAAGCTGTTTACCGTTACAAACGAGGACACAACTGCTTTTTTTAGACGTTATAGCCCACTTTCCAATCACTATAGCTGCAACTTTGAAGTGAATGGAGAAATCTTCACTAGCATGGAAAAATATCTGATGACACAGAAGGCCAAACATTTTGGTGATGTTCAGACCTTGGACCAGATGAGGAAGGTGGATGACCCTGTCACTTTGAAACACCTTGGCAAGTCAGTGAAAAACTTCAGCGCTCCCACATGGAACAAGGAGATTGATAATATATTGACCACAGGACTCTATTGTAAATTTTCCCAGAACAGTGATCTGTGTGACGTTTTGAAGGCAACTGGTAACACTACACTGGCAGAAGCGAACCCCAATGACAGAAAATTTGCAGTAGGCCTTCCTCTTTTTTCAAAAGACATTTGGGATAGATCAAAATGGCGAGGTGAAAATAAACTTGGTATCGCCGTGATGCGGATGAGGGACACTCTTCAATAAGAAAGGTTCCTGTTAATCAAGAACAGTAAGATATCCTGAAATGATATAACAAACTTATCTTCTTTAAAGTAATGACTGTAAAGACAACTCTAGAACAAAAAGCTTGTTTTGAAATATAACAATCAGTTACACAACACCAACATTTTAAAAAATGATTGAACTGCACTACACATATAACATATTTCACTGTTGTGCTGAATGCTAAACGTAATACATGTTATTATCTTTATATAGTGTAAAAAATTGATATAATATTCAGTCTAAAAAGTACTACTAAAATATAAAGGGAATAAATTTTTTTTAAACAAAATGAGTGAATATACCTTTTTGTTGTAAACCACTCGTGTAGAAAACTATAAAATATAATGAAAGTAATTGCAATTCTTGTAGCACGACATGAACCCTTGTGTAAGGTGTCACTTATCATTAAGACTAGTATATGAATTTTGCAACAGAGAAGCAAAGGCGGTCTTTTATTTTATAGTAAAGTTAATTCCTTATTTCCTTGTATTTTATTTATGGATAGAAATGATCATATTTTTAGAATTGCATTTAAAAAGCAAAGTATAAATTATAATAAGAGCCTAGGTAGAACAGTTTTCTATATTTTCAAAGTTTAGAGGTGTTGCTTGGCAAAATGTTTTGCTAGACTGTGAGAAAGTATTCTGTGGGGAATCTGTTTATGCATTTGTTTGTGTGGTATTATCATAAGTTTTTTCTTTGAATGTTTTTTGAAAGTCTGTGGCTTTGTAACTTGAAACAAAGTTCGACTCTGAATTGAGTTTTATTGTTTTCACTTACTGGTTGAAGTATATTGTTATCAAGACTATGGACATTTCATCAATGAAGATGGCCCATAATTTTTTTTTTGTTTACATTACAACCACTAAGTGGTTATGTTCATCATATAAAGTGTTCATATGTAATCCTATTTATCATTGAGTTTATGAGAAATATATTTAGCGTGTAAATGTTTGAACTTATCACTATGATTACTAATTGTATATTAGCTTTTGCAAAGGGGCAGCAATAAGGGACTTTGTCTCTTTTTTTTACAATATAGCACTGTTTGTGAATCTATTTAGTTTAATTCTTTACTTTGTAGCTGTATTACAGCTACAGACAGGAATAATCCTGCTTTCTTAGAAATTACACTAGAAAAATTACATCAAATGGTGTTACAGATTATAGTCAATAGTTATTAACTGGACTGATACTAAAATGTTGTCTCCATATGACCAATCATTAAATGATCGTCTATTCAGTTTATATAGTTATATATACAGTAATAGTCACAAATTGAACAATGTTACTTTGAAATACAGTCTTTCATTTTTATTTGTATCTCCTGAATAAAATAGATTATCAAAATTTTGGACAGATACAAAATTGCTGTCAATTCACCATTAAAAGATTTAGCTTAAAGTGTTACGTGTTGAACCACTATTGTCAGGTTAAAAGTATCATTTTGAAATAAGTCTCTTTTTTTTCTTTCTTCCACTTATTGATTAGCTCATGTTGTTATTATAATTTTTGGACAGACTTAAAACTGCTGTCTCCAGATGATCAATAATAAAACAACTCTATTTACTTTATATTATGTATATAGCCTATGTTATGTTTCTTTTATTATTCTTGTTTCATGTACTATTGAGTAGATTTCATTATGTAGACTATTTAGAGGTGATGGCAGTGGTTACAGCTATAACATTTCTTTTCATTGTTTCTGCTTTTATGAAAGGTTTATACAATGGTTATTTTGTAGTACGGTATTCAGTAGTTGGAGTGTCAGTGATTAAAAACCTCTTTTTTGGTGGATCCTGTTCAATTAGATTTTATGTCATGAACTTATATCAAAACAATACCCATGAAAAAATAATTTAAAATCAATCCTTCCAGACAAAATTACTATGTTATCTGCAAACTGTCAGGGGCTTCGTGGATATGAGAAAAGAGCTGACGTATTGAGCTACCTCAGGGAGACTGGTGCATCTGTTGTTTGTCTGCAAGACACACATCTTTTAGAAATTGACAAGCAATCTATCAGACAAATTTGGCCTGAATGCTTTATTAGTGGTTCAAAAACAAACTCTCGAGGTGTAGTTATACTTATAAATAATAATTTTGAATACAAAATTTTAGATACTTTCAAAGATGATGAGGGTAATATTCTTCAATTATTGATTAGCCTTGGTACTTTCAAACTAAATTTGATGTCTATGCACCAAATAAAGATAATCCAAACTTCTTTAAGAAAGTTTGGCAATTAGCACAAAATGAAATTGCTGATCATGTGATAATATGTGGGGACTTTAACCTAGTTCTTAACCCTTCACTAGATTGCCATAATTATACAAACATTAATAATTCCCAAGCAAGATCAAAAGTTATGGAAATGATGAATAGTTTAGACTTAATTGACTCATTCCGCTACTTGAATAATAATGTTAAGCATTTTTCTTGGCGAAAGAAAAGTCCACTAAAACAAGCCAGGCTTGACTACTTCCTCACATCAAATACAATGGTAGATATGATTGATTCATGTGACATAAAACCAAGCTACCGTTCCGATCATTCAATTATTGAAATCAGATATCTATTAGTGACTTTGTCTTTGGCCGGGGTACATGGAAAATTAATAACAGTTTGCTCAAGAACAAGGACTATCTAAGTTTGGTGAACAAAATAATCGATGAAGAAAAAGAAAAATATTGCTTGCCAATATTTAGTATAAACCACATTAAAGAAACTTATAATGATTTGACCTTCTCTATTAATGATGACACATTTTTAGAAATGCTCTTTTTGAGAATTCGAGGTGAAACTATAAAGTTTGCATCTACTTTGAAAAAAAAACAAAATTCACATGAGAAGACATTGCTACAGGGCATATCCAATCTTGAGACTACAGCTATGGGTCAGTCAAACTCATGTTTACTTGAAGATAAAAAATTGAACTTGAGAATCTTAGAAAAGAAAAAGTTAGGGGATACATAACTCGTGCCAGACTACAATGGCTAAATGAGGGTGAGAAGCCAACTTCATTCTTTTGTAAATTGGAAAGGAAACATTGCAATGAAAAAAACAATGAAAAAATGCAAACTAATTCAGGTACTATAGTAACAGACCAAAAAAGTATTCTCAAAGAAATCCAAAAATTTTACCACAATCTATTTAAATCAAGAGATTGTAATATTGAAATCTACAATGCTAAAGAAGAGATAACTCGTGCAGGGTTGAAAATGATCCCTAAAACTGTTCTCGGTCATCATATATCTGCCAAAGAGCTGGTTTTGTTCTTAAAAAAATGAAAAACAACAAATCCCCTGGCATAGATGGCATCTCAGCTGATTTCTTGAAAATCTTTTGGAGAAAACTGAAATTTTTTGTTGTCAATGCCATTAACAGTTGTTACTGTAAAGGTGTGTTAAGCACCTCAATGCGACAAGCCATTATAACTTGCATACCCAAAGGCAATAAGGACCGTCAGTTAATAAAAAATTGGCGTCCAATATCTTTACTAAGTGTTATTTACAAGTTAGCATCTGCAACAATTGCAGAAAGATTAAAGCCTTTCTTCCAAAATATTATCAGTGAATATCAATCTGGTTTTATACCAGGTAGATGCATAGGTGATTGTACACGATTGATTTATGACTTCATGTTTTATACAGAAAAACATAATATACCAGGGTTACTTATGCAAATAGACTTTGAAAAAGCATTTGATTCTGTGTCCTGGAAATTTCTGTACATCGTCCTAGAATCATTTGGCTTTGATAATGATTTTATTAAATGGATACAATTATTCAATACTGATATTAAGGCTTATATAGTTCAATGTGGATTTTTGTCAGACCCTATACCTGTCGAGCGTGGTTGCAGACAGGGAGATCCAATTGCTCCTTGTGGCTGAAGTTTTATGTTGTCTTATCAACAGATGTCCAGATATTCTAGGAATAACAATTGGCAATACAATGTTTAAGCTTACACAGTTTGCGGATGACACAACAATAATTTTGGATGGAAACGCTAACTCTTTACAAGCAGCACTGAATATTTTAGAAATATTTGGCGAAATTTCAGGACTAAAAATTAACAATGAAAAGACAAAGCTAATTTGGATTGGAAGTGAAGTAACATAAAAAAAAAGATGAAAGTGTCACAAAAGTTCCACTGGGGAGATACCCAGTTTAATCTGTTAGGGATAATTTCTCAATTGATCTGTCCGAGCTACCCAGACTGAATTATGTAAATGCTCTAGGAAAGGCCAAGCAAATTATGAATTCTTGGCAATATAGATATTTAACACCTATTGGAAAAATAACAATTATAAAAACACTGATAGTCTCAATATTTACTCATTTATTTATGGTAATACCAACCCCTATAGAAACAATAAATGAATTAAATAAATTACTCTTTAATTTCTTGTGGGATGAAAAACCAAACAAAATTAGTAGGGATAGAGCTTGTACCACCCAGCTAAATGGAGGACTGAAAATGATAAATATACATACATTTGAAATGTCTATGAAAATAAGGTGGGTAAAACAAATCTTCATTGGAAGTAAAAAGGGCTTTAACCTGCTATTGCATGATACTGATCTCTCTTATCTCCCTACTTTAGGAAATCAATGGTGCTTATCTGTTGCAAACAAGCTTAATCCTTTCTGGAAAATGGTATTTGTATATTATAACAAATTTTATCAACAAATAAGGATTAAAACACACCTTGATGTGCTAAGCTCAAGTATCTGGTTAAATGCACATTTGGGATCAGAAAAAATATATTTTGTTAATTGGTACAAGAGTGGGATACATGTCGTTGGAGATATTGTAAATCCTCAAGGTCACATCCTGACCCTTGAAGAAATAAAGACAAAATTTGGTTTGAGAACAAATTATCTGAACTATTTTACTGTGAGAAGCCTGGTAAAAAAATATATTGAGAAAAACTGTACTGGGTTTAATTTTGACTTTGTAAGACCACATGTACCACTGTGTATTAGACTCCTTCTTGGATCTGGTACTGGTAGTAAAAATATTTATCAAGTTCTTCAAGAAAGTTGTACCATAACATCAAAAAATGAAATAAATGGAACACTTATTTCAATGTAGAATACAGCCATAGTCTTTGGAGGACTTTCTATAAAATTTGTTTTTATTGCATTCAAGATAATAAATATATATGGTTTCAATACCGTATTTTGCATAAAATACTTGGGGTCCGTGATTTATTATTTAAAACAAAAATATCTAATACAGACAAATGTGGACTATGTGGAGAGTATTCAGAAACAATCATTCATCTCTTGGCTGACTGTCCCAAATCAGTCACTCTATGGGAAAACCTAGTATCTTGGATTCATTCAAATAATGTTGGCAGAATTCATTTGGACAGAATAAATAAAATTTTGGGGTATGCAGATTCAGACAAAAATTTCTGGCCTTTGAATTTTATATTAACAGTTACAAGATTCTATATTTTCATCATTGCAAAAGACTCTAAACAACTCAACATCTACTGTTTGCAAAACTTAATTAAAAAGAAATACGAGGAGGAAGAATTTTATCAAAGTTAAACAGCAATGAAGCTTCCTTCCGAAAAAAATGGTCCATTTGGTCAAATATTTTCTCAAACATCTAAATTGTCCTCAACAATCCTGTTTAATAGGTTGAAAATTTATATCTGGCATTCTGAAATTAGAAATTTCAAATGACTTTACTGCTGCTGAAAATTGATGCTACAATCTATACAGGAGAAAATTTGCATTCAAAGTGTTAAGAATGTAACAATTGCTTTCACCTCAAAAATATGTATATGCAGTTACCGTTTACTTAACTTTTTTTTTTTTTTTGTGCTGTGACCGTACTGTGTAACTTTTTGTGTTTTTCTTGTTTTGCTTTTCTACTCTCTACAAACTTTTGTATAAAAAAAAATAAAAAAAAAAAAAAAAAAATAGGATCATCTATCCAGGAGAGATCTTTTCTGGTAAATACCGGTTCATCGGTGTCTAGCTCATCAAATGAGTTTTCTTGAGAGCCCGTGCGATTTCTGTATGCAGACCTCTTTGCAAACTTCTGCCTGAGGTGTGTCCACTGTTCTTCAGATAATGCTGCACAAGGGGCACACCGATTAAATCAGCCCCTTGTGCATGGGGGTCTTCACCCTTACATTTGGCTCTACAGCCGAAGCATGTACCATGAGTGTCAAACTGGGACATAAAATGTCCACACTTGCCCCGCTTTTGGTAAGGAGGAGTCTTAACCATCTAACCAGTAGTTTCTACACAATGTTATTAACCAACTGACACAAAAATACTGTCTACCAGCAGTAAAATAGCTGTAACAATTCACCAAAGTGAGAGCTACAAGAAATCTAACTTGACAAGTTGGCTTCCAACAAAAAAATGCGGAAGAGCTCAGTCGAGCATCTGATAGGTTCTTTGGTCAAGCCAGCAGGTGCGTGTGTACCTGCGTCGGCATCATATCACCAGCATTCCCCGTGCCAAGGATAACCACCGGTAAAGTATATTGCTACAATAGGTAGGACTATTGTACCACAACAAAACGACAGTGTAAACATTGCAAACCGACCCTAGAATCGGGAAGGGTGGAAGTGTTCCAGTGGAACACCCCTATATCAAAAAAGGGGCATTCAACAAATCAATGTAGTTTCATAGTGAATGAGGTGGTACAGTATTACAGAAATAATGATTCAAATATTTACCTTACATTATTAGATGCAAGCAAGGCATTTGATACAGTGAATTATAACAAACTATTTCAACTATTAATACAGAAAGGTATGTGCCCATTGTATTGTAAATTTTTAGCTACTCTTTACACAAGTCAATTGTTAAATGTTAAATGGGTAAATAAATTCTCTGATGTGTTTAAAGTACACAATGGTGTCAAACAAGGGGGTGTACTCTCTCCTCTGTTATTTGGGATTTATATCGATCAGTTACTACTTCTAATGAAAAAGTCTAGTTTTGGCTGTCACATAGGCCATGTATATTATGCTTCTCTAGCATATGCTGATGACATTATTCTTATGTCACCAACTATTTTAGGCACCCATAAATTATTAAGTATAGCAGATCATTTTGGCAAGGAATTTAACATCTCCTTCAATGCAGATAAAACCAAATTTTTGGATCTTAGCAAAGACACAAATAGAGTGAATAACATGACATTTAATAATAACATCATACAGACTTCTAGTAGCGCTATTCATTTAGGTAACTGGATTGGAGAAACTCAAGTGATCAAAATATTGAATTAAGATTGTTAGATTTCAACAGTATGGTAAACTACATAAACTTTGCTTTTAAGCATGTACAGTATGATGTTAAATTAAAGTTATTCTCGTCATATTGTATGTCTCTGTATGGTTCAAATCTGTGGGATTTTACAAGTGTAAAATTTGAATACTTCTGCACTCAATGGCGCAAGGCAATTAGAAAAATCCTAGGAGTCCCCTATGTGATGTCAAGTAATTTACTTCATGTAATATGTGATTCATGCCCAATTGATAGTCAGCTTATTCTTAGGTTCTTAAAATTCATGGATGTTAGCATAAATTCTGATAATTATAATACAAGCCTATGTTGCAAATTAGCACTACAAGGAAGTGGATCTAGTGTAAGCAATAATATTCTATTGGTGAAACACAAGTATAGTATTACAGATGCACACGACATATATAAAAAAGTAAAAACAATGATATATAGTGGTGAAAATGATTGGCATGACTACATCATTGGAAACTTGGTAAGAGAAACAATTCATGTGCAGGACTATGAAACAACAGAACTTTCAAGAGATCAGTTGGACTGTATTTTACAGTATATTGCCATCAATTACTAACCAGAAAAATATTAAATTTTGTTAAAACAAGCATACTGCAATGTGTAATATAAACTTATACATGTATATATAAATGTAACAGTTTATTAGTTTCCACTGTGTTTATGTAATTGTTCAAATGTTATGTTTATAATTATCTAAAATGTTTGTACTATGTGTACGAGAAATAAATAAATAAATAAAGTTTTTCACACTTGTCGAAGATGCCGTGTGTATAGCCGGTAACCGATGAGTCAAAAAAAAAAAAAGTTTGTGAAACTTTTATCAAAACCCCAAAAAGTTTCATTGCGATCATTGGGTGCATAAAGTACTCGGATCCAAATATTATACCTTTTCATGAATTTTGAGCTTAAGCTGTCACGAATAAGTGGCAATGAGTTAACAGAAGGGGTTTGTTGAGGAGTCCATTGTAGCCTTACATCTTGATGATTCGCGAGTTTTAACGTTTTAGTTAAGGGCTTATTTCACGTCAAAATATTTTATTTTGCAGCAATTTGGATGTGTTTTATAACACTATAAATACCAAAGCACCATTTTATGTTATAAAAAGTGAAAATAGATGCTCTTATATCCAAGAAAAACGGCCATACTCGAATCAACAAGACCCTCGAATCAAGGATACTTGACTATACTGTACATACTGTCACTATACTTCAGTACGGTACGCAGCAAGGATACTGCAGATAACAACATTTGTAGTCATATTCAAGGCTGTTGGTTTTCTTATAATGCTTTAAAAATATTGTGTACTCAGAATCATGATACATTGGTGTTTCCTGTTTGTTTGGATTTTGTACAACTTTCAATCCACTAACAGTGTGAATCCAGCGTTACAAGAAACTACTCCAATTCTGGAAAAATGTAAGAGAAATGTGAGTATGAAAGGGTACTTTATATTTTCCTGGATTCCAAAAACAGGTGCGTCGAGGGATTTACATGCATATCGCACCCACAAAGAATCGCTACCACTAACTCGCACCCACAAATCGCACCCATGAATATTAATGAGTAGTCTGCAAATTTTGATCTTCAAGTTAAATATTGTTGAGAAATGCCACAGATTTCCGTGTCATCATATTATTCTATGCAATTGTCAAGCACATTTATTGCAATGCCGTGGGTTTAGACAAAAATCCTATTATAAAATATCATTTTTAAAATGGGTGTGATTTGTGGGTGCGAGTTAGCGGTAGCGATTTGAAGTGGGTGTGATGTGCATGTATCCCGCGTCCAGGTGCGGTGTTGAAATATGAGGTGCGGTAAAATGGTGTGGTGAGGTGCGGTGTTTAAATATGAGGTGTGGTTATTAATATTAATGAGAAGATATGAGGACACAAATTTTCCCTGGGATTTCTTTGCAATATTTTATGAAATGGACGTCTAGACGAAGATCAAATACTTTAAACTCGAGAACTCAAGGCCATAGCACCCAAGTCATTAATATTCATGAGAAGATATGATGACACAGATTTCCCCTGGGTTTTCCTTGAATATTTTATGAAATGGAAGCATAGACAAAGATCAAATATACTTTAAACTTGAGAACTCATGGCCATAGCACCCAAGTCATTAATATTGATAAGAAGATATGATAATGCTTTTAAGAGCCAATCACCATAGAGGTGCGGTGAGGTGCTATTCCGAAAAAAATTTCAATGTAAGTTGTATTGGAAATTAATAAATTATTCAAAAGTATTTTCAAAATTTATAAGTTGGAATTATTGATAAGAAACTATTAAGGTTTTATGAGGCTTCAAAATGTTTTGTTTAATAAACAAGGTGACTAGTTGTATAGTAGTGTTATAATTAGGGGTGAGTCGGTAGTGGCAGTATACCGGTATCGAGACATGTTTACTGAAATACCGTGACCGCTTTTAACAACTGGAATCTCGAATGTCAGCTTATATAATTATTGAGAAATTTAACGTAAAATATTAAATGCCAAACCTGAATTTGAAGAAATTATGAACTGTTGCCTCATATTTCATGAGATTTTGATGCATTTATAGCGATTTCTTTGAGAAAAACTGCCATGTTTTGGATTACGGAAAATCACTTCCTGTTTGTAGGTCTATTCAATTGGGGAAATGCTGAAACTCAAACATTTTCGGTATCCCGGAATCAGGACGGTTTTGCGTTGGCGGAATCCTGGACTAGAAAATCTGGTACCATCGCACCCCTAGTTATAATAATTAATTGTGAGTGTTTGAGCCAATCAGCATTGAGGTGCTGTAAGAGGTGCTATTCCGGAAAAAATTCAATTCCAATTCCGGGTTTTATAATGTACCGTATGAAAGCATTAATTCGACCTCTTCACATGCACTGCTGTGATATATTGTGCAGTGATAATTGAACAAATATAAAAGTCAAGCATTCAAGTCTACTGTACCCCTACTCATGCAGTTACCCAAGTTCATCACCGTCAAGAAAAAGCAATGTTTATATTTAAACAAAATAAGAAACAACTACTTTCAACAATAACACATAACTCTACAAATTGTAAAGGTTGCACCGTAAAAGACTTATAATAAATCCAAGCTCAGAGCCCCCATCTAACAATTTCATTCGAATCATGGTCAACTCAGACCTTTGCCAACTCGGCCCCTGTCAACTCGGCCCCATTTAGATGCAAATTTGCTCCATCTGAAGCTCATTCTCACATACATTATTTATGTATACATCATATGTTAATCATGTATTATGTGTTTTATGAGATAAATTAGCTGAAATATGTTATGATATCAATGGAAATGGTTTGAGAATGTAGTATTTTACCAGTGATTTCTACATTATTAAAACTGTTAACAATGGATTTGATAAAACATTTTTGTACATATTACTGTTATTGTGTAAACTTGATTCAAGATTTCAATGTGTTACTATTATATCCACGAATGAAAACTGTAAACAATGATGCCTAGATTAGCAAAATCCATCCATAAATAAAGATTTTTTGTCGATTTGAATTTCTAACTGAATGGGACAGAGTTTGCATAGATGAATCCGAGTTGGCAGGGGCCGAGTTGGCAAATTTCCGAGTTGACCAGTTTCCTTTCATTCACCCGACTCCTAATTTAAGATACTTAACCTTAATATTCACAAAAAATAATACTAATAAAATCTTTAGACATAACATAAAGACTTATCAGTAACACCGTATTAATATAAAGTGGATATTTATTAAATCCAATATAATATATCAAGCAATACAAACACAATAATACACAATTCTTAAGTTGTATTGCCTGTTTACAGATACAAAATATATATTACTAGAAATTAGGTTTTAAACTACAAAATTGCACTGTGTGACTACTACTGTCTAGTAATAAAAACTAATAATATATAAATGCTGGAATATTTATCACCGTTTTACAGCAGTCTGTCATAATTCGAAACAAAACAATATCAGTATTTTTGACCTGAAGAACCTGTATAATCCTTTACACAAATATGATATAAGTTAAACAAATGGTAGAGGATATTTACCCAGTGGCTTGGAAGGCTAGATCGATATCACCGCTAGCACACCCAACAGTTGTGTATACTGGCAGTGGTCTCTGTCTGGTGTGCCAAACTGCTGTGTACACAAGGTCTATACCACTGCTAGTGTACCCAATGGCTGTGTACGCAAGATCTATATCACGGCTAGAGTACCAAATGGCTGTGAACCCAAGATTAATTTCACTGCTAGCATACCCAAGGGCTGTGTATGCACACTACTGGTATACACAACTATCCTGTATCCGATTGAGGCACTAAGCTCTATTTTCCAAATGATTGAGCACCCTAGATTTATATCATTACTTAGTGTACCCAAAAGCTTTGACACCAGAATGAAATCAATGCAAGCATACCCAGTAGCTGTGTACACAAGTGATATCATTGCATGATTTATGTCACTGCTAGCATTCCCAACAGCTGTGTACTGAATTGGCATACCCAACTACCCTGTACCCAAGGCAGTGAAGTCTATGTTCCCAATGATTGTGCACCCAAGATCAATATCATTGCTTGTGTATTCAGCAGCTGTGTACACAAGATCAATCTTACTGCTAGCGTACCCAGCAGTTGTGTACATCAGAAGTGATATTGATGTAGTGTACCCAGCGGTTGTGTACACAAGATCTATATCACTGCTAGCATACCCAACAACTCAATTTTTTACAGTGTACCCAATTTTTGGGTACCCAAGGTAGTAAGCAGTATTTACTCAATGGTTGTGAATTCAATATCAGAATACTCTTGCATGTATTATCACAATCATATAAAGTATGCTAATGTTATAGCCATCCTAAAGCAACGCCACTGACTGCCTGTCCATTACCGCTGTATGTTGGGCCCCTCATTCAGGGTCAAACGGAGATAGCCAAACTTAAAAGTGCTTATAACTCACTTATTACTGGTCCTAGAGGTTTGGGATGGGAAACCACCTTTTTTTTAAAATCATGAGCTGGGAGTCTTCTGATTTTGTCAGATTTGACCTTGGGCTCCTCTTTCAAGGTCAAATCAGAATAGCCAAACTTAAATGTGCTTATAACTCACTTATTATTGGTCCAAGAGGTTTGGGATGTGAAACCACCTTTTTTAAAATCATGAGCTGGGAGTCTTCTGATTTGGTTAGATTTAACCTTGGGCTCCTCCTTCAAGGTCAAATGAGGATAGCCAAACTTACAGTGCTTATAACTCACTTATTATTGGGCCTACATGTTTGGGATGTGAAACCAACCAATAGGAAATCATGGGCTGGGAGTCTTCTGATGTGGTGAGATTTGACCTTGGACCCCTCCTGGCTCCTTCAAGGTCAAATGAGGATTGACAAACTTAAAAAAAATGTTTATAACTCACTTATTATTGGTCCTAGAGATTTGCAATGTCAAACCAACCTATCTTATAGGTAATCATTGGCTGGAAATCTTATGATGTGGCCAGATTTAATAGTGGGATCCTCCTTCAAGGTCAAATAAGGATAGCCATACTAAAAAGTGCTTACATGTAACTCATTTATTATTGGTCTCAGAGGTTTGTGATTTGAAACAAAGTTATTAGAAATCATGGGCTGGGAATCTTCTGATGTCATCAGATTTTACCTTGGGCCCCTCCTTCAAAGTCAAATAAGCATAGGCAAACTTAAAAATGCTTATAACTCGCTTATTCTTGGTCTTAGAGGTTTGCAATCAAGCAAACCTACAGGTAATCATGGGCTGACAATCTTCTGATATGGTCAAATTTGACCATTAAACATTAACATACCCTAGAAATTAGCTAAAAGGGAATCATTATTTGAAATTGCATGTCATTTGCGAACCAAAAATTGATACATTGCAAAAATATTGAAGCACATATACTTTTTTAGCAAGTAAGGTTGCAAGTTCCAAAAGGAAGTTCTGTTGACAGAATTTCGAATTCTGCCAGATTTGAACTTCTGGCACAATATGTATGTATATCTATCTGTTTCTTTACTTTTGTTAGGTTACTGTTTGTGAACCTCTAGAGAGGACAGAATGTCTGGGAGTTAGGCTACCATACACACACACCTCTACAGGTAAGTGTTAAATTACTGTCACTCATTGTTTAATAAATAAAAACTACCATTAACATTTACACAAACCTTGAGAAAACAGTATGAGTCATATGAGATAAAATGATATTTAAAAGTACTTTCTAGTAAAGTTTCTACATAACAATCTCTGCGAAATTTTCTACTTTTCCATATAGTTTGCGATTTGTGGTGCATGCGTATCAAACATTTTTGGTATATCAAAGATACCATACATGATACATTAGAAACAATTAACTGGTTAGTTGAAAACTAATGCAAGCAGCTACTCTGACCAAATTAAGATAATTGTATCAACTTTATCTGGATGATAAGCTGACAAGTAAATACCACATACATGTGCATGATAATCTTACAAGTAAAATACCACATACATGTGCCTCTACAGATAAAACTAAGCCTATATGTGATAAGCTGACAAGTAAAATATCACATACATGTGCCTCTACAGATAAACCTAAGCCAGTGCATGATAAGCTGTAGTGTTGGTATCAAATAAAAATATGTATATTGATATCAAACCATATTTTTACCTTCTGTATTGATCGATATTGAAATATCGGGGCACAAGATGCTTTCCGGGGTTTAATAGTGTCCCGAAACGTAAACAAATATGGCAGTTCTGTTTTTGCGGTAAGTTAAAGTTACTGAAAATGATATAAAAATCAATATAATCTTCAAATTTTGTACTTTATAAAGTTTATATTACTGGAAAACAGCAGAGGTGCACCTATTTAGTAGTATGTTCCGATATTGATATTGTACTCCACATTATCGTTATCAGCATATTTAGCAAGAATTGATAAATATTTAAATATCGATAAACAATGCCAGCACTAATAAGCTGCCAAGTAAAATACCACATACATGTGCCTCTACAGATAAAACTAAACCTATACATGATAATCTAACAAGTAAATACCACATACATGGGCCTCTACAGATAAAACTAAACCTATACATGATAATCTGACAAGTAAATACCACATACATGTGCCTCTACAGATAAAACTAAACCTATACATGATAATCTGATAAGTAAATACCACATACATGGGCCTTTACAGATAAAACTAAACCTATACATGATAATCTGATAAGTAAATACCACATACATATGCCTCTACAGATAAAAGTAAGCCTATACATGATAATCTGACAAGTAAATACCACATACATGTGCCTCTACAGATAAAACTAAACCTATACATGATAATCTGACAAGTAAATACCACATACATGGGCCTCTACAGATAAAACTAAACCTATACATGATAATCTGACAAGTAAATACCACATACTTGTGCCTTTACAGATAAAACTAAACCTATACATGATAATCTGATAAGTAAATACCACATACATATGCCTCTACAGATAAAAATAAGCCTATACATGATAATCTGACAAGTAAATACCACATACATATGCCTCTATGGGTAAGGGTGTTTATCTATGATTATTTACCAAGCTACCAATACACGCATGCACGTCTCCTAGTGGGTGGACGATTAGACCAATGTTTGATCAATCGTCGGTGTCATGGTACAATCGCGTTCGGCCACTGACAACTTTTAGAAATCGATTAAATCAAACCCTTCTTTATGTATCTCAATATCCACATATTTGTTATATTTTAAGCAGTTTTCTAAACTTTTCTTTAATAAATCAATAGATTTCTCATGAATTTTGGGTTTGTTTATAACTAGTAAATTACCGCCATATTTACCGGAAGTTAGTGCTTTTAGGTTCTAAATGTTGGAAAATTTGTTTGGTAGATGACATTTGCCTTTGTAAACTTTATATATTTGTCAAAATAAGATAAAACAACCATAGATTGTATGTTAGAGTTCAGTTTATCAAAGTGAAAACAGTTTTGAAGAAAGTATAAAATTGGTTCAGAAATGAGGAAGTTATGGTCATTTAAACTAAGATTAATTAAATACAAAAACAAAGTACTATAATTGCTTATATTTCTGTTGATTGCCCATGTAAAACCTCTTTATCTAGTGCTGACAGCTTTATATAGAGTAAGAAATCTAAAATTCGCCACATATCTGAAATTCGCCACATGTGAAAATACTAGTAAAATAAATGAATTGTGGTCAGATTTGTTGAATGTGTAGTAAATTAAGGCTTTTTGAACTGAAAAATACCAATTTTTAGACAAAAACATCATTTTGTTCATAAAATTAACTAAGGTTTTAGAGGTGGCGAATTTTAGATTCCTGGAGAATTTTAGATTTCTTACTCTATACAAACTGCTGGGATATCAAGCAGCCACACCACTTAAAGTAATGTTTCTTGATTCAAGTTCAAAACAAGAGTACTCCGCCACGGGAGCTCAATTCCCGGACTTTCAAAACCTACCATTAGGACTTTCAAAACCTACCATTGCTTTTCCCAAGCTCTATTTCATATTTTTGCTGATGGTGATCTGGATCACTCCCAATTTATTTTTCATGGATCCAGACAGTAATCCAGATCACTCCCAAAATCTAATCACTTCTTCCTTGTCCCATTTAGGACATATCCTGAAAATTTCATCAAAATCTGTCCATAACTTTTTGAGTTATCTGTCTTTAAAAATTACATTTCATGGATCCAGAAGATCCAGATGATCTGGATCACTCCCAAAATTGAGTAATTTCTTCCTTTTACCTTTTCAGACATGTCCTGAAAATTACATCAAAATCCGTCCATAAGTTTTTGAGTTATCTTGTTCACAAACCAACAAACGCACAAACCAAATCACACAAAAACATAACCTCCTTGGTGGAGGTAATAAAAATATCATGAGTGCATAAATTTTTCCATATTTCAGATAGATATCTAATCTAGGGAGTACACATGTAATTGGAATTTTACATACATGTATAGGGACTCGGTGGCCTAGTGGTTAGCAAGTTTTGAATCTAATCGTGTTCTGTCACCTCTGTGGGTTCGAGTCCCACAAGTGGCAGTAATGAGAACCTGTCCTAATATGACCCTGGCTATTGAACGAGACTTAAAACCCCAACTTTGATTTTGTATACACACATACAATTGAAAAGCTGCATATATAGCTTTCCAAGAAGTTTTATTATGTCATCTGACTTGTCAGTCAGCTGACATTATGGCATCACTCTGCGGCGTCTGTGTACATGTCCGCGTCTGTGTGAATGACTTCTCCTCCAAACTATAAGGCCCAGAGACATGCTGTTAATTTTGAAAGATACCTTATCCGGCTTATCTATATAGGATGAAAAATTGTTCAAGGCATGCAGATCTGTTTGTTCGTCTGTTCCCCAGAGCCATTACAAGTGAGGTACCCACAGTGTGAAAATTGCAACACTTTATCCCAATTTTCTCATTGACTATTGCAGGGATTTCTCTCTTATCTTGCATATATGTACTAGGACACAAGTAGATTCCCTTTTGTGAGTATCAGACCTTTATCTTTCTTAGTTATTTTTTTATGAATTTTTAAATTAATTTTTAATGCATTAAAAGTCATGAAATGATGTACTAAATCACTTATAACTTCAAAAGTATTGCATTTAGAGCATTTTGTTATATATGTTATTCAGCTACTTTTTCCATAGCTACAACATGGTGAGTAACTTGGGTGTCTGTCGCTATTGGCAATGGCTAAGTAAGTAATAGCTACATTCTGACTTTTCTGTACCTTCCATAATGAGTAAAATCATTTGTAACTTGAAAGTTTTGCATTTAGAGAATTTTATATAATTATGTTATTCAGCTACTTTTGGGTAAGCTATAACATAGTAAAATTGCAGACCTGTAGCTCATTGTATAGCTGAGTAATAGCTACTTTTAGGTTCTCACTGTTGAGTAAATTGCTTGTAACTTGAAAACTATTGCATTTAGGGTACTTTGTTTCATGTATTATTCATGTACTTTTATGAATCAGCTATAACATAGTAAAATAGCAGACCTGTAGCTCACAGCATAGCTGAGTAATAGCTACTTTGAAATTTTCATTGTTGAGTAAATCAGTTGCAACTTGAAAACTATTGCATTTAGAGAATTAAGCGTCCCGCAAGGGATGCTTGTTTGTGTATGGGAGACCTTCAGGCTCCGCCGGCTCCGCATTTTGTTTTCCTTATAACTCTGTAACCGTTAGGCGGATTCTTTTCAAATTTGGCAGGTTTAGGCAGTAGCCTTGGGAAATTTTTTGAATATGCTGCAGTGAAATTTTAACCAATCAGAGAGGTCACATGACCAAAAATGTCTTTTTTCGATGGGGAAGCTTGTCCGGATGATGACTTGAAAGGAATTTTATCAATTCACCTGAAACTTGGCAAATACATTCATTCTATTAAAATCTGGAAATCATTAGATTTTGGCATTGTTTGGTTAAGAAATGGCCGAGTAATTAATGATTAATTAATTATTATGAATTTTCCAAATAAGGAAAACACAAAAATGCTTATATCTCGAAAACCGTGCTAGATAGAGCGATTTCGACAAAATTTTTGACCCACAGGGTAACTCGGATGAGTAGTTATCCCAATTTTCAAAAAATTTTTGTCTCGCCAAAAATGACGGCCATTTTACATTTTCGAATTTTTCGCAAAAATTGCAAAACACAAAAATGCTTATATCTCGAAAACTGTGCTAGATAGAGCGATTTCGGCGAAATTTTTGACCCACAGGGTATCTCCGCAGAGTAATTATCCCAATTTTGAAAAATTTTTGTCTCGCCAAAAATGGCGGCCATTTTGAATTTTCGAATTTGTCGCAAAAATTGCAAAACATAAAAATGCTTATATCTCGAAAACCGTGCTAGATAGAGCGATTTCGACGAAATTTTTGACCCACAGGGTATCTCTGCAGAGTAGCCATGCCAAGTTTAAAAAAAAATTTCTCTTGCCAAAAATGGCGGCCATCTTGAATTTTCGCATTTTTGCGCAAAAATTGCAAAACACATTCATCTACTTGTGGGAGAGCTTTCACATGGTGAAGTTTCAGACCCATAGCTAATTACTCACCTACTCAAAATGAGTAAATGCGAATTATCTCTAAAAGTATTGCAGATAGCCAATTTTTCTCAAATAACTCATTCACCTACTTTTGGGAGAGCTTTCACTTGGTGAAGTTTCAGACCCATAGCTATTTATTCACCTACTCAAAATGAGTAAATGCTAATTATCTCTAAAAGTATTGCGGATACCCAATTTTTATCAAATACTCATTCATCTACTTGTGGGAGAGCTTTCACATGGTGTAGTTTTGTCAGACCCATAGCTAATTACTCACCTACTCAAAATGAGTAAATGCGAATTATCTCTAAAAGTATTGCAGATAGCCAATTTTTCTCAAATAACTCATTCACCTACTTTTGGGAGAGCTTTCACTTGGTGAAGTTTCAGACCCATAGCTATTTATTCACCTACTCAAAATGAGTAAATGCTAATTATCTCTAAAAGTATTGCGGATACCCAATTTTTATCAAATACTCATTCATCTACTTGTGGGAAAGCTTTCACATGGTGAAGTTTCAGACCCATAGCTAATTACTCACCTACTCAAAATGAGTAAATGCGAATTATCTCTAAAAGTATTGCAGATAGCCAATTTCTCTCAAATAACTCATTCACCTACTTTTGGGAGAGCTTTCACTTGGTGAAGTTTCAGACCCATAGCTAATTATTCACCTACTCAAAATGAGTAAATGTGAATTATCTCTTAATAGTATTGCAGATAGCCAATTTTTCTAAAATAACTCATTCACCTACTTTTGGAAGAGCTTTCACACACGAAAATGAAAAATTGTGAATATCTCGGAAAAGCTATTTCTTCTCCTTTAATGCTCGGCGGGAGATACACACCACGGCAGTGGTCTTGACAAAAATTTTTGTCTCCCCAAAAATGGTGGCCATTTTAAATTTTCAAAGTTCTTGCAAAACACAAAAATGCTTATATCTCGAAAACCGTGCTATATGGAGCGAACTCAACAAAATTTTTGACCTGCTGGGTATCTCTGCGGAGTAGCCATGCCAATTTTCAAAATATTTTTGTCTCCCCAAATATAGCGGACATTTTTAATTTTTTGCAAAACACAAAAATGCTTATATCTTGAAAACCGTGCTAGATAGAGCAGACTGCGCTGACTTTGGTTGCCACAACAGTATAAGGCTAGAAATGAAGCATTTTCTTAATACTTTAGCACTCACCTTTATATCCTTTTCGGGACGCTTTGTTTTTGCTATGCAAAAACATTATCTTTTTTTGCGAGCGATCCTCTAGTTTTGTTTAAATATGTTATTCATCTACTTTTGAATCAGCTATAACATAGTAAAATTGCAGACCTGTAGCTCATGGCATAGCTCAAGCAATAGCTGTTTTCAGGTTCTCACTGTTGAGTAAATCAGTTGAAACTTGAAAGTATTGTATTTAGTAACTACCGTATTTATTGTAATAATCGCCCCGGGGCGATGCATTTTTCAAAAGGGGGGGCGACTATTACAGATAAACACAATCATATCTCGAGTCCAGTGGCCATGGGCGATAATGGACACTTGCTGCCTTGATCTTGCTTGCTGGCATGTATAATGGCGAGACAGCTTAAAATATTTAAAACAAACCTTAAATCTAAAGAAATTATGTAGTTTTATCTTGTATTTTTGCCGATTTCAATGCGTCTGTGACCAATACTGCCATGTTTTGTTTTTATTTTCTTTATTTCTCGTAAGCGATAATCGCTTGGGAAGTACTAAAATGCACCATTTTTCGGAATCCCGGAATCACAAAGGTGTTGGCTGTTGACAGGGATGTAAAACCCCGAAATATGAATTTTGCAAAGGTAGAGAAGAGGGGGGGGGGGGGGGGGGGGGCGATTAATAGGGAGGGGGCGTTTATTGCAATAAATACGGTATTTACAGTATTTTGTTTAAATATGTTGGTCACCTACTCTTGGGTCAGCTACAACATAGTAAAATTGCAGACCTGTATCTCATTCCCTAGCTGAGCAATAGCCACTTTGAGGTTCTCACTTTTGAGTAAATCAGTTGTGACTTGAAAACTATTGCATTTAGAGTATTTTGTTTAAATATCTTATTCATCTACTTTTGAATTAGCTATAACATAGTAAAATTGTCCTTGTGTAGCTCATGGCATAGCTGTGTGATAGCTATTCTCAGTTTCTCACTTTTGGGTAAATCAGTTGTAACTTAAAAACTATTGCATTTAAAATATTTTCTATAAAGTATGTTGTTCATCTACTTTTGGGTCAGCTATAACATAGTAAAATTGCAGACCTGTATGTCATGGCATAGCCGAGCAAGAGCTACTTTCAGGTTCTCACTTAGTAAATCAGATGTAACCGGAAAACTATTGCATTTAGAGTATTCTCTTTAAATATTTTGTTGACATACTTATGGGTCAACTTTAAAATAGTAAAATCGCAGACCTGTAGCAGTAGCTTCTTGCATTAGAACTGTTGAGTAAATCAGTTGTAACTTGAAAACTATTTCATTTATAGCATTTCTTTAAATATGTTATTTACCTACTTTGCATGAGCTATACCATATTAACATTGCAGCCCTTTAACTGATTGCATAGCTACTTTGAGATTCTCACTGTTGAGTAAATCAGTTGTAACTTGAAAACTATTGCATTTGCAGTATTTTTTTTATAAATATATTATTAACATACTTTTTACACCTAAACAGTTACCTTGTTACTTTCCTTCTGAATACCTTTTGCAGGGCACAACTTTTGTGTCCTTTTCTTCTGTCACTTCTACTCTTAAACTCAAAACACACAGTCAGCTGACACAGAGCCTGTTCACGGGCACTGATTGCTTGTTTTATTTTTAGTGGTGTTTTCTTCTTCAATAGAAATGGCACTGAATTAACATTTTGTTTTCACAGATAACACCAACATTATGCCAATGCAGTATTTTGATTGTGATGATGTTGTGACAAAAGTGGAACATATTTCGTGATTTTGTTACACAATTTTTACATCTTGGTTTCTCATCTGAATATATCTCATTGTTTTATAGTCTTGGCAAATGACTCGTCCAGTCAGCAGGAAATTTACGAGAAGCTGATACGATGGAGTGGTTTACGCCATGTGCCGCGGTGCTGGGAAGTCATACAACCGATGTTATGTGGAATATACATGCCCAAGTGTAACAATGATACCAACCAGATTGAGTTACCAGGTGAGCAAACCAAGGCCATGAATTAAGGGTGTAGGTGTGCAACGTCATGATGTGACCTTGGTTTGACCTTTGAAAGCGCTGAAGTGACCTTGAACTATAAAATCCTGTCTGGGGTATATCTCGGAAACCTTATGGTGTAGGAAGTTGATATTTGGTAGGGACATTGGTTAGGGGATGTAGGTGTGCACCATCATGATCTTGTGATCTTGATTTGACCTTTGACCTTGCCATAGTGACCTTGAGTTTGAAAATCTTGGCTATATCTCGGAAACCATAGGGTGTAAGAGGTTGATACTTGGTAGCGACATTGGTTAAGAGTTGTAGGTGTGCAATGTCATGATGTGACCGTAATTTGACTTTTGATTTTACCGTAGTGGCCTTGACCTTTAAAAGTTTTTCCGGGCAATATCTCTGAAACCATTAAGTGTAGGAGCTTGATGCTTGGTAGGGACATTGCTTAGAGGTTGTTGTTGTGAAACATCATGCTGCAACCTTGATTTGAGCTTTGACCTTGTCATAGTGACCATGAGTTTTAAAATCTTGTCCGGGCTACTTCTTGGATTCTGTAAGATGTAGAACGTTGACACTTGGTAGGGACATTGGTCAGGGGTGTAGATATGCATCGTGGTGTTACCTTTAACTTTGGCTCTGCCAAAGTGTGTTTATCTGCCATATTTGAGACATGTCTCTCTTATGACAAAAACATGGATTGCTGCAACTGATAATTTTATGTACTTGTGCTATTTTCATTAATAGCTGTTCTTTAGTTAATAAAATTTTACAGCTTCATCATTTTTAGGATACTGATTAATGCTGTCATCTTGCAATTGAATTGTTTGTTTTAATACTTTATCTTTACATACATTTTCTTTCTCTTAGAAGTTATTTTATATTTTTAAACATTATTCGGACCTTTATATAAGTGACACTGTGCTGAAAGTATCCTGGTCTTTGTACTGTTTCACTACTTGTATATCTCATGGATTTGAAAACTATTTCCCCAGGCTGTGGGGTACGGGCATCTCCGATGCTATTTTGATACCTTTAAATTCACTATAATTGTAAAATATTTGCCGTTTAAAAAATCATGGACACTGAAGTTTCAATGCAAAATATTTTGAAAATAAACTCTAGTTGACCAGGAATAAGTAATAACTAGAACTGTTGTAGATCAATTTATGTGGATTTTAAGACCTTTATAGTGATTTTCAGGAACAGAACTGCCATGTTTTCTTTTAATGAACTACACTTCCTGTGAGTGAACCTGTTCCATTGGGCATGAACTAAAATTCAATGTTTTATAAACGGTTAATAACACTATTCTGACCGTTGTCAAGGAGTCAGCTAGTCATGCCACCCCTAGTGGTATGCTGAAGTTCTGATATTTATGGCTTTCGTGTTTTAGGACAGGAGATTTGCCGGGAGACACGGGGACCGTGTAAGATCGTGGAGGAGATGGAAGGTTGGCCCTGGTTCATGCATTGTGATAGGACACACTTTGTGTCTGGGTGCATGGTGAGTCGAAGAATGTTCTTGAAATTTTTAACCCCAGCCCAGTTGGGGTTATAGTCAACCCCTGCGCCGTCCGGGCGGCGGCGGCGGTGGGCATAAAACTTGTGGGTGTGCCACAGCCTAAACCCCTGCACAGATTTTCACCAAATTTTCAGGGGATGTTTATCCCAAGAGGATCTAGAGCTGATTAGGGTATCCAGTAACAACTGTTGCCATGGCAACACTTTTAAGATTTTCGGGTCTTAAAGATTGTTGGTGTTCCACAGCCTAAACCCCTCCATGGATTTTCACCAAATTTTCAGGGAATGTTTACCCCAAGAGGATTTAGAGCTGGGGGGTTTTGGGGGGTATTCGGTTACAACTGTTGCCATGGCAACATTTTAAGATTTTCGGGTCTTAAAGTTTGTGGGTGTTCCACAGCCTTAACCCCTGTGGTGATTTTCATCAAATTTTCAGGATATGGGTACCCCAAGAGGATCTAGAGCTGATTAGGTTTTGGGAGTGTCTGGCTACCACTGTTGCTATGGCAACACTTAAGATTTTTGGGTCTTAAAGTTTGTGGGTGTTCCACAGCCTTAACCCATGCATGGATTTTCACAAAATTTTCAGGATATGTTTACCCCAAGAGTATCTAGAGCTGATTAGGTTTTGGGGGGTAACTGGCAGCAACTGTTGCCATGACAACACTTAAAATTTTGGGGTCTTAAAGTTTGATCTAAAATCTTTACTATTTTCTGTAACCTAAAATATTGCAGCTAGCTTCATCAGATTTGCACAAAATGTAAATGGATAGGAAAGCTTGTCTCGCAGTAATTGTGTCCTTGTTTTGGAAACAAAATGGCCGCCATATCACATCGTTAATGCCAAATAGGAGGGTGATCATGTCAAAAAGGCCTTATATCTCCCTTATAATTGTTTCTAGGGCTTCAAAATATGACAACTACTTGTAAGAAATCATGGCCTGTGAATCTTGTGTAGAACATCTTGTGGGTCCTCTATACTTCTTACAACAGACGTTGTTCCTAAGATTTTCCAAAATCTCAATGTCAATGGCCATTTACCTGTACCTGCGGGCTGGGGCTCTTGCCTGCCGAGGCTGGCTATTTTTAGAAAGTGTCACAGGTGAATTACTCTTATTCAGTGTACAAAATTCTAAATTAACATTTACCCCTACTTTGGATTAGTGACACATTCTTACAATTTGAGTAATTTTAGTGACAACTAAGACAGGTAACTGTTGTCATGGACGTGGATCTTTCTACATTTACAGGTCCAAATGTCCTGCAGCTTAACAAACCTGTTTATATATTACTGTTTAATCACAAAAATCGATGAGATTTATACTGTTTGCATTCTTGCCATTATAGAAAATAACAGTAAGCCATTTATTCCTCAGCATTTGCCAGCTGGTCAGTTTTGAAACTCAATATTAACTTAACTATCTAATGAAATACAAACTGGCAGGTTTTCTTGTGGACCTGTAACTTTTTTAGTTGCAAGTCCGTTAAACATGAAAAAATTTCTGGTAAAGTTGATACACTGCTCTTATTGTATGGCTCTTTGCCTCTCTGCTGCAGATCCTAACATTGCACCAACAGAATCATGGTTCAAGATTGAATAAACCATGTACTGTAGGATTTAAAGGAGAGGCAAAAAACAAAGGTCACTTTGAATCAATGGGACATTGTTGCAATTTGAGTATACTTAGTGACAATGTTCTGACATTTGTCTCCTGTTCCAGTGTATTGTGTCCAGCTATATTGTGAGTTGCATAATGTTCTGAAATCTGCCAAATGTGTCACCAAGGAAACCCCCGACCCAACACATTTTACTGTCAGTTTGCAGTTATTAATAGTTATGTCTTGTGATGGGTCATCCTTAATGTGTAGATCAGGAGGTTTGCCCATGTTCCAATTGTGGGATTTCACATTTTAGTACACCCCAGTGTTTTGACTTCATGAGTTTCAATTCCTTTCAGGAGATCAAACTCGTGAAACCAAAACATTGCAATTTTACTCAATGAAATTTGCTATAAATGTCTGCAAATGCACAAAAAGAGATCATATTTTTTCATTTTAATAACACACCAATTGAAAATCTATGCATTTGACATTTAGGTCGAAATCCTGGGTGTTCATGCGTACTTTACCTGTTTTGTGGGAATGGGTGATAAAGTTAACATGGGCATTATTACAGATGACTTCAGCAGTTTATTTTCCACAATTATCTTCTGTTTATTCCAGTCATCTATTGAAAATCTGGACTTCAACACGACTGGGACATGCAGCCCACCTCTTATTGCCACACCCAATGAGCAGAGCTGGTTTGGTCACACGGAGGGGTGCGGTATACAGTGTGAAAACCCGCTATTTACAAAAAGCGAGCACCGAGAGATGCATCTCTTCATTTGCATACTGGGCACATTATGTCTCTTGTGTACCCTGTTTACAATTGTAAGTAATCCCACCTTTTTACAGTGAAATACTAGGACTAATTCCAAACAATCACTATTTGTTGGAGCTATCCAGTTGTCATACAGTTGTAAGTAATCTCGCCTGTGAATCAATTATTTTGTAAGGGAAATGGTAACCAAATAATTAATCCCATTGTCACCTTAAACCTGTTACATATGGTAAGGGTTTTACTCTTTCCAAACATTAACTTTAAATACTTTGCATCAGGTGACCTCTATACTATAAAGACATTAACTGTAGTTTATGATAGTCCCTAAAATGAACAAGTATTGAGGTTTTTTTCAGTATTCTTTATGTTTTGTCTTCTTGAAAAGTCAGGATTTTTAAAATTGAATCTCCTGATGTAGTGGTATGGTATTAAAAATATATATTTTATATTAAGTTAAATTATTTTCATATCAAAATATATCTTCTAAATAAATGTAACAACAATGTGTGGCGTTACTTAACTTTTGTCCATGTATATTCTACTTAAAACTTGCACGTGCAGTTGTTATGTTACCACTGGTAAATAGTTCTAACATGGAAAACTATAAAATTAACAACCGGTTAACCGCTTGTAGTCATAACAACATAACTCGCATGTGTAGTAATCATGGTTCAATTTTAGGTTTTGAGTGTTTTTTTACTCGCTCATATAGTTGCATGGAATGTAAATATTTTTTAAAATCATTTTTACCCCACAGCCCTTAAGGGCTGTCAGGGTGTTGCTTTCACCCATGGTGTCCGGATGGGCGGTTGGGCGTCGGGGCGGGCAGCGGGAAAAGTTTGTCCAGCCTGTATCTCAGGAACTGTAAGGTGTAGGAAGTTGATACTTGGTAGGGACATTGGTTAGGATGTGTAGGTGTGCAACGTCATGGTGTGACCTTGATTTGACCTTTGACCTTGCCGCAGTGACCTTGAGTTTGAAAATCTTGTCCGGGCTATATCTCGGAAACTGTAAGGTGTAGGAAGTTGATACATAGTAAGGACATTGGTTAGGGGTGTAGGTGTGCAACATCATGGTGTGACCTTGATTTGACCTTTGACCTTGCCATAGTGACCTTGACCTATAAAATCTTGTCCGGGCTATATCTCGGAAACTGTAAGGTGTAGGAAGTTGATACTTGGTAGGGACATAGGTTAGGGGCCTTGATTTGACCTTTGTCCTTGCCGTAGTGACCTTGACCTATAAAATCTTGTCCGGGCCATATCTTGGAAACCGTAAGGTGTAGGAATTTGATACTTGGTAGGGACATTGGTCAGGGGTTGTAGGTGTGCAACGTCATGATGTGACCTTGATTTGACCTTTAACCTTGCTATAGTGACCTTGACCTATAAAATCTTGTCCGGGCTATATCTCGGAAACTGTAAGGTGTAGGAAGTTGATACTTGGTAGGGACATTGGCTAGGGGATGTAGGTGTGCAACGTCATGGTGTGACCTTGATTTGACCTCTGACCTTGTCGTAGTGACCTTGACCTATAAAACTTGTCCGGGCTATATCTCGGAAACTGTAAGGTGTAGGAAGTTGATACTTGGTATGGACACTGGTTAGGGGGTGTAGGTGTGCAACGTCATGGTCTGACCTTGATTTGACCTTTGACCTTGCCGTAGTGACCTTGACCTATAAAATCTTGTCCGGGATATATCTCGGAAACTGTAAAGTGTAGGAAGTTGATACTTGGTAGGGACATTGGTCAGGGGTTGTAGGTGTGCAGCATCATGGTGTGACCTTGATTTGACCTTTGACCTTGTTGTAGTAACCTTTAAAACCTTGTTGCACCTTTGGGTCTGTCTTTTGATGCAGATTAAGCACTGTTAAAGTCATATTAGAATTTATTAAGAATTTTACTTTCATAACTTCCCAATGTAACAGATGGAATTTCATCAAGTGAGCCACAGATTTTGCTCCAACACCACACATAAGCATTCATTGAATGTATTACCACTTCTGTATTCATGGTAATATTCAAAACATCTAAACCACAATTCGGCCATGCCAGATGTAGATAAAGAGTACATGCATTATCTTTCTCTTAGACATTATTTTCTTTATTTAAACATTGTTTGGACCTTTATACAACTGACAGTGCTCTGAAGGTATCCTGAACTTTGTACTGATACAGTACTTCTATATCTCATGGTGTTAAAAATATTTCCCTAGGCTGTGGGGTACGGGCATCACTGATGCTATTTTTATCCATTTTAAAGTGAGGCACATTGTGCTAGTGTGTGTCATTAGAAATCAGATGATCAAAAACACTTTATATAAAATCCATCACCTGGTGGACATTGTGTAGAATTATAGTTTAATTGGCAGTTTAGTACCAGAAAGGGGAAGCCTGAGTGGTTCTACATTGTCATTCAAACTATTATTCTGTATAATGTAGAACTATATTTTGGGTACTTCTGAATGAAAATCATGCAAAGAGGAGCTATTTTTATGTTTAAAGACATTGTTGTCAAACTTGAGTACAAGGTTGTTGGTTGTTATTCAGTCCAGCCCACAAAAAAAAAAAAAAAAAAAAAAATTAATAGTAATTATTGGTTGTCAGCGTGTAGGTTTTGTGTACTTGTAGCCATCAGCTTGGTTCTCCTGGTAAGTAGTGATATTATTGTCCTGGTGTATGTATTTGTGTGTACGGATGTGGCTTGCAATAAAACGTTCAAATCATGAAAGGATTATGAGAGACTGTGAAGTCTCCAAATGCGGTTTGCGGCTTGCTGCGTCTTGTAATATCTTCACTTATATTAGTTCTGTTATCACCTGGGCTTCCGGGGATTCCCCTTTAGCTCAGCTTTTTAAAGGGCTAGACTTGTGTTTATTTCTGTGTGTAATCCAAAGGCACTGAGATCGACTCCCAGCAGAGACGATCAATAATTTCACTTTACAGTACAATCTGCAAGCTCCCACAAGGGAGATAAGGGCATATGTTTTAGTGGGGGTTTTCACTGACACTTTATTTACCTTTTTTGGACATTGTGCACTAGAATCTGGGTAGGCAAAGGTAGCAAACCGTCCATCAGTCTTCATTTGCATTACCATTCATACACAGTATGGTGTTGTCACCAGACATGTAGCAATAGTATTGTATACTCAGTTGTACCCATTATCCATAGCAAGGTTATGTAAAATTTCACTTGTGATTCTGGCTAGCTAACAACAACCCTCAAACAAGATTGGGCGTATATTCTTGTACATGTATTTAACATTTTATGGTGTCAAAATTTTATTTTATTCAACTGAACACAACAGTGAAAGAATTGTAGAATTTTTGTCAACAAATACTGGAGCCATTATCATTGCAAGAAACAAGTATCACCTGCGTTAACTTTTTTGCCGTGAAAATATTCAAATATTAATGCAAGTCACACCTGTATTATTATTTAAAATTTTAATGTAACCTGCATTCGCAAGCCACATTTACAAGCCGTACACCAAGATACATACACTTAATGTGTCAGTTACTGACTCTCTTCTGGTTCTTGTTTCTCAAAGTTTCCTATTTGTTCTGTTGATTTCTACGTGTTTCTTTTCTGTCTTCTGAAAGATTTCACCATCCCATTTTGACAGAGTAATTCACAGGGAGTATACAAATGGGAAGGGTGGGATGAGGGGGAGGGAGTTTTGTGAATTAATTTATGCTCCCAGAAGAGAAGAATGACCCTCATCCAAACAGATCTATAGAGGGGGTCAGTATGATGCAAAGATTCCTCCAAAACTTGAATACTTGATATTCTACAATTGGATTACCATTGAGAGTTGAATAATAGAAAGCACAGTTGACTGCATTCCTTGGGCCATATTCATAAAATTAGTATAGAAGGAAACCAATTTGCCAAGACCTGTTTCCTCATATATATTCACTATTTTAGCATACGTTTACAAAAATATTCAACCACAAAAAATTTCGCAGTATATTATTATGGTTATCTAGGTGTTAGCCATTGTGTTCAAACAAAGTATTCAAAAACCACATCATGGTTGATATTTATACAAGTTATATATAATGTACACATTTATAGCATCTGATTGGCTGATTCTCAGTTGAGTTATAATATAATCCGATATTGCTTGAAAAAAAGGTAACAGAGGTTGTGCTGTATATACAGTTTCCTCTCAATCTTTAATTTCCATTCACTCTTTTTTTCAGAGAAATTTAGTGTTTCTTTCTTAAACTTCAAGTTAGATATAAATTCTGTGGTTAAAAGGGTGAACTAGTTGAACAGCAGAATATCTTTGTGTTTTATTTTTAGTAAATACTCTCAATAAATTTTGTGGTGTACTATATGTAGTTGGTTACACACTTGCCTCCCAACAATGAAACTGTGGGTTTAAACCTGCATCCTAGTCTTGAGAGTAACAAAATTTGTTAGTTTGTCATTTGCTTGCCACTGTCAGTGGTTTACAGCAGAGAATCATGATAATACATAAGCGTGTGTCTTATTTCATCTTTGCCAAAATTTACTGTGAATAAATGGCCAGAACACTTAAAACAACTTTAAAAGTCCAAATAAATTTCAAATTTTTTGTTCTAACATTTGTGTTTGTTTTAATTGTCTACATTTCTATTAAATGTGTTTGTACATGTTCTAAATATTTTGGCTTTTTACTGAGCACAGTTGTTTAGCTTACTACATCTCCAACTGACTTTCTTTGTTTCATTGATTATGTGTTTTGTTCTGTATATTTTAGTTTAATTTTTTTCCCCGATACATTTATTTTATGACCCTGAAACCGCCTCAAAACTGCATTATTGTGAAGTGAGTCTGATAACACTTGGTATATTCAGATGGAGTGATTGGATCGCAGATGAAATCACCCGATCTGGTTAGCCTTCCTCCAGAATAGAAAAGACCGTTGTTCTCATATATTATTGTACACCAGTCATTTTAAAAGAAATTTTGAATGGAAAAAAAGAAGTGAAGATTTTTCTGAAGTTTATAATGTCAAAATTTTATTGCATCAGGTGTATGTGGATGAAAAGTTAATCATCAACAAAGTGATTATACACTGGTGTAGGATCACTTTATAAATGATCAACATAACGCCATTATGCTATACAAATACATAAGATCTCTTCCAGTTACTTTTGATCACTTTAATCACTCCACCCGAATCTGCCTAATGTAGGGATATCCGCTTGTCTTGTGGTTTTGTGTTACTATTCCAGTGTTTGACTTCAATTGATTGTGAGGTGTATGTTTCTTTGACTTTCAACTGCAAACAGCAAAATAGACTAAAATACATTTCCGAGATAAACTGCAACTGTGAAAGGGAAGTTTTCAATATTTTCACGTACCATTGTTTCATCTCATGTTTAACCTTTATAATTAAGTGCCTGTCACTTTTCACATATACATCAGATCTTGCAAGTAGTACATTGATTGGTTACAGATTTTGGGCACTAGTCTTGAGTGAAAGTTAAATTTTAAATTATCATTCTTTTGAAAAAATATTTATGTAAAAAATAAAATAAATAACTAAATAAAACCACTTGCAAAAGTGGTGTTTTTGTCTGAAGTTTGTAATGTCAATACAAATACTAATCAAAACAAACAGTTACTAAGTTAAACAAAGCCATTAAGAAAAAGTGAATAAAGATTTTGTGTTGAAGTTACTGATATTTGGCATGGTTATATTTATTTGCAAGATATTTCTTGTCAATTATAAAGACTGGAAGTGCGCATACTACACAAAACAATTCAGTGTGTATATTTTTGCATTCATTTATCTGAAGCAATAAATGGACAATTGTCAATAATAGAGAACACAACAATACAGACAAATGTAGTGTGACAAATAGGTGTGTCAAAAATCGTATGTATAATAGTATTTCTGGGTTAATAAATGAAACCGGTCTCTATAATAGAAATGAAATCCTCAGGTTCGTACTTTTATCACTTCTATAAAAAGATGGAACTTCCTGCATAATGGAATTGCGCTACTGTGCTTATCCATTGTCTGCCGGAAGTACCGTCCTTTTATAGAGGTGATAAAGTACTCACCCTCGGACTTTATTTCTACACTGGAAGTGAAGTAATGGTTACGTACCCTTTATTATGTTTTATGATCTATTTGCAAAGTGAGTTAGAAATTTAAATTTGCCAGTGAGGAAGCTGCCATCTATTTTCTTGACATGTTGGAAATTATTTACACGTTTGGAATTTTTTAGACTACATTTGACCTATCTGACACAAAATTGGAACAAAGTTGGAATTTTTTGTCTTAGTTTTGAAGGATACTCCCCCAGTGGCAAATTTCAAACACTATGGCAATTTTTGATATACACACTCGTCTTACATTTTGCATTTATTGGATATGAGCCAACCCTTTACCTAGCTTTCAAACATTTCACATATTTTGGATTTAATTATTTATTTATGTTTATTTGTAATTTGTTCTACTCTCACCATGCATCATTCATTAAGTGGCTGTCATTCTGCTATTTTATAACCTATTTTATTTTGTGAGCTGTTCCTCCACTCTCTAAAGAGTTTTATTCTTGACATTTTGAATCAATATGTTTGTATTACACATTCAGCTGACGTTTGTGATTGACTGGAAGCGTGCCAGTCGTTATCCCGCGCTGATCCTGTTCTTTATGAACTGCTGCTTCTGTGTGGGCAGTGTGGGCTGGATGGCTCAGTTTGTACCCGGAGCACGCGACGAGATCGTCTGCAAGAAAGACGGCACCATGAGAAGAGGGGAGCCCCAGTTAGGGTGAGTGAGACTTTCTAATCTAATCTAATCTGCTTTGCAGGCGCAATATCTACTCCACAAAGGGGAACATCAGTGCACTATAGTAACAAATACATTATTCAGGTTATTGCTTCATTAATTTCGTTGAATGAGAGATTTACGATCACTTACAGCATAACAAATATTCATGAATCGTCAACATAATGATGTAACATTTTGATGTTTTATGTATATAAAGTCTAAAATGGCATTTTATTTGTTGAATTTAGAAAAAAATATATAAAATAAAACAAGGACTTTCACAGTTTACATGATGCCAAGTGGATTTCGTGATTTGATTTGGTTTAAAGTTTTCAATTCATTGCATCTCTGAGTGAGTCCCTCGTGAATAGAAGTTGCAATAGTAAACCTTTACATGCTTTGTTACGAGTCCGTCATGGTGTGCAAATATCTCTGTTTTTCTATGAGGGTAAGGGATTAACTTTACTTATAACTTGTAAAACACAGTAAAAGCACTTTAATGTGATGTAATTTACTGCTTTGCAGGCACAGTGTAGTGTGCTAAATTAAAAAGAAATTAATAGAATTGATTGAAGGGCTAGTAAAGTAAGTCCATGCAACCAGGGTTGTGGATGTGAACAAAGGGAAGATAGGAGGTCAGTGTACTTTAATTTGAATGCTCTGCAATAAGGATAGTTAGCTCCAGCTATTGTGGATAGTACCCCTTGAGATAAAAGACATAATTGCAGTCCTGGTAAATAGAATTCATTGCATTGACTAGAGTTCAGGGAAAGCACAGCTAGAGTGAACTAAACCCTTTTCATTTGAAACCTGTCATGTAGAATTTCTTGCAATAACAGTTGTCAACTTTGTCATGGTGTAATGAATCACTTTATTTCTATTAGCGTATTATTATTTCATGAGAGATTTGCTGCACTATCTAGGTCAGGTGAGGGTATCACCTGTACTTTTTGTAATCATTAAGTATTTTCTGTACTTTCTGTACTTCTAATCATCAAGTATTTACTATACTGTCCATGTCATGACCTGTGCTTATCCAATCATCGAGTATTTGCTGTACCTGTTATACTTTATCTTATTGCAAAGTATTTGCTGTACTTTATCAAATCATCAAGTATGTACTCTAGTCTACTGTACTATCCAGGTCAGGAGAGAGCATCAACTCTACTTTGTGTAGTCGTCAAGCATTTGCTGTACCTTCTTTACTTTATCTTCTCATCAAGTATTTGCTGTAGTTTATCTAATCATCAAGTATTTTCTGTATTATCCAGGTCAGGAGAGAGCATCAACTGTACTTTGTCTAGTCATCAAGTATTTGCTGTAGTTTATCTAATCATGAAGTATTTTCTGTACTGTCCAGGTCAGGAGAGAGCATCAACTGTACTTTGTCTAGTCATCAAGTATTTGCTGTAGTTTATCTAATCATCAAGTATTTATATCCCCAGACGAAAGTCGGGGATATATTGGATTCAGGTCCGTCGCGCTGCCGCCGCCGCCGCCGCCGCCGCCGCCGCCGTAGAAATTTCCTTGTGGACGCGATAACTCAAAAACAAATTAACATTTTTTTTTCAAACTTGGTACACATGTTAAGGGTGCCCAAAGGAAGATCCCTATTTTAAGGTGACCTTAAACTCCCAGTAAAAAAGAACTTATGGCCACCTTAAGGTCAGAAATTGGACTTTTGGCCACTTAGAGCCCTGTAGGTCACAAACTATGATGCTCAGCTGGCTGAAATTTTACCTGACAACACATTAATATGTTCTTAGTACATGTGCCGAAAATCACGACTTTAAGTTGAGGAGAAAATTGTCTTTTGAGGCCCATAAATACCCCCACTTAGGGATTTTTTGCTATACTTTTCACATATTTTGCCCTATAATTTGGAAGCGGTAATTCTGATGAGTCTCAAACTGTGCTAGGTATAACTTTGATATGTAATCCTTGTCTGTAGAAAATTTTAGGGCTGTAGGTTTACCCAAAGGGGTCGACTTAAGGTCTCAAAAGTGCCCACAGAGACCCAATTTATGCACTTTTTGCCACTTTCAAGCACTGTAGCTTTCAAACTATGTCTCTCATCTAAGTTAAATATCATCTGGGAATATATCTATGTGTTTTCTTATATGTGCCCCAACATTTAGGCCTTTAATAGACAGTTAACCTGTGTAACAGGACCATAAACACCCACCCGAGTGACCCTTATAAGACATTTTTCACATCTTTTTCCCTGTAACTTGGAAATGGTAAGTCTGAGAAGTTTCAAACTGTATTAGATATATATTCTGTGTGTAATCTTAGTATGTAACAGATTTTAAGTCTGAAGCTTTAATTTTGAAGGTCAAATTGAGGTCTCTAAAAGGCTCCCAAAGACCCAATATTTGGACTTTTGGCTACTTTTAAGCCCTGTGACTGTCAAACTATGTGACTGATAGAGCTCAAATCCTATCTGAGAAGATATTAGTATGTTATTTTTATATGTGCCAAAAATTAAGGCTTTAAGAAGACATTTAACCTGTGTATGAGGACCATAAATCCCCACCCGAGTGACCATTTTTAGACATTTTTCACATATTTTGCCCTGTAACTTGGAAATGGTAAGTCTAAGAAGTTTCAAACTGTATTAGATGCATATTCTATGTGTAATCTTAGTATGTGACAAATTTTAAGTCTGAAGCTTTAATTTGAAGGCCACATTTAGGTCTCTAGAAGGCCCCATAAAGACCCAGTATTTGGACTTTTTGCCAATTTTAAGGCCTGTGACTGTTAAACTATGTGACTGATAGAGCTGAAATCTCATCTGGGAATACATTATTATGTTCTTTTTACATGTGCCAAAAATCAAGGCTTCAAGTAGACATTTAACCTGTTTATGAGGACCTTAAACACCCACCTGAGTGACCCTTTTAAGACATTTTTCACATATTTTGCTCTGTAACTTGGAAATGGTAAGTCTGAGAAGCTTCAAACTTTATTAGATACATATTCTATGTGTAATCTTAGTATGTAACAAATTTTAAGTCTGAAGCTTTAATTTGAAAGCCACATCGAGATCTCTAAAAGGCCCACAGAGACCCAATATTTGGACTTTTTGCCACCTTTAAGCCCTGTGACTGTTAAACTATGTGATTGATGGAGCTGAAATCCCATCTGGGAATGCATTATTATGTCCTTTTTACATATGGCGAAAATCAAGGTTTTTAGTAGACATTTAACCTGTGTATGAGGGCCATAGACACTCGCCCAAGTGCCTTTTTGGACATTTTTTCCGTATTTTGCCCTGTTATTTGGAAATGCTTAGTGTGACAAGTCTTAAACTGTATTATATATAATTTTTGTTTGTTATGTATGTCCCCCAAAAAGTTTCAGATCTGTAGTTTAATTGCTAAGGTCTCTTTAACAATTGTAAAATGCCCACAGAAACCCAATTTATGGACATTATGCCACTTTAAAGCCCAGTAACTGTCAAACTATGTGGGTTATAGAGCTGAAATCTTTGAATTTTTAAAAGGAAATGCCTGTCTATTTAAATTTTGAATATTAATAATGTTATGGCTATCTTAGTCTTTTAAGAACTTATTTTTGTGTGTTATACCTCTGCTTGCTGAGTTTTTAACTTTTTAAAATGAAACTAGTTAAACGCCGGTTAAACATATTCAAGTAGACAAAATGGACACTTTAAGTGAGCTTTAAGTCCCAATATTAATGAAATTATATCCGTATGTAGTAAAACTAGGGGATTTTTAACCCTCAACTAGCCCAGTTTTATTCAACTTGCCTCAGTTAATTTTGACACAGCTCCTACAGTTATGAACTCATTTCAGTTGATAATCACATACTTAAAATTCTCAATTCTTTTTGTATTTGAGTACCCCTTTTATATAGATTGTTTGTTTACCATTTATGCTGTAGCACTCCATCTCTTTGAGAGAACATGTAAACTGTGTAAAAAAGATGTAGAAGATGAGATACATTTTGTTTGTGTTTGTCCAGCTTTAGAGCTGATTCGTATGAAATATTTCAAAATTTTAAATATAGATAAATCTGAATTATTAATAGATCAATTATCAAGGGTATTAACTCATATGAATGTCAATATGGTTATTAATTTTATTTTTGATTTGTGGCAAGAAAGAAAAAGTAAAGTATATTGTTAATTTTTATGTATTGAATTGCTGTCTTTATTTACTGTATCTTACCTCAAAATATGTTTGCTCTGTTTGTTATTAACTCTCTATTTAAAGTGACTTATAAGCCCATATAGGGCTGGGTATTACTTCAATAGTTTTTGTATAATCCTTGTCAACATAATACATGTCACTATAATAAACTAATAAACTAAACTAAGTCCCAACCCACATCCCCCACCCGGATTCCCCCCACCCACCTCTGGGACCTCCAGCTATATTGAGTGACACTAAATAAACAAAGGTATTTAATGATATCAGATGAGAAACAAAGACCTCAATGGGGTTGCAGATCTTGTGTAATAGTGAGAGAGGTGTGGAGAATGGGAGAGGGGTGGGGGTGGGAGGTGGTGGGCTTCATTACATATAACACAAAGGGGAGTCAGAACTGAGATTGTGTCACATATTTAGGTTGCATATATATGGACCACATATACAGGTATAGAGGAAATAAATAACTGAAAACAATTTGCAAATTCTAAAAATAATATAATAAAATAATAATATAAATAATTTTTTTTAAAATAATATTTTATTTGTGAACAAATATAGAAACAGATATGCACTTTTGGGATTATGAATTTTAGAATGGACATTGAATCATCAATCATTTAAATACTTTGAAGGAAGATTGAAAAGTATGATGAGTTGAGTTAAAAATAATATTTTATTTGTCAACAAATATAGAAACAGATATGCTCTTTTGGGATTATTATTTTAGAATGGACATTCAATCATCAATCATTTAAATACTTTGAAAATAGGTTTAGAGTTATCATTGCAGGAAGATTGAAAATATAATTTGAGTTATGTATTCGGCGTCTGGGGATACACCATCTTCCTTGGAAGATATAAACAGAGTAGATTGATGTGCTGAAGTTCATATAATAATGGGTAATTATGTTTTTAAAAATTCCCGATCAAAACCTGTGGCGTGAGTGATGACCTGTCTGGGGATATGTTGGCGCCGAGTTGGCCCAATCTAGTTTCTGTACTGTCCAGGTCAGGAGAGAGCATCAACTGTACTTTGTCTAGTCATCAAGTATTTGCTGTAGTTTATCTAATCATCAAGTATTTTCTGTACTGTCCAGGTCAGGAGAGAGCATCAACTGTACTTTGTCTAGTCATCTAGTATTTGCTGTAGTTTATCTAATCATCAAGTATTTTCTGTACTGTCCAGGTCAGGAGAGAGCATCAACTGTACTTTGTCTAGTCATCAAGTATTTGCTGTAGTTTATCTAATCATCAAGTATTTTCTGTACTGTCCAGGTCAGGAGAGAGCATCACCTGTACAGTTATCTTCATCTTTGTGTACTACTGTATGATCGCTGGCATCACCTGGTTTGTCATCCTGTCTTACGCCTGGCATCTCACGTTCCGAGCATTCCGCAGTGCCCGTGAGGTGCTGGAGCCACACAGAGCCATATTCCACATAGCTGCCTGGTGTATTCCTCTAGTACTCACCATAGTCTGCCTCGCCAGGTCGGAGGTAATCTGATACTCATGTACTCCCTTCTGGCCTATATATTCACGATCACAGTTGCAAAAACTCTTATTCTAAGTATTTTAGTTTCCAATGTTAGATCATTTTTACCCCACAGCCCATTTTTACCCCACAGCCCTTAAGGGCTGTCAGGGTATTGTTTTCACCCATGGTGTCCGGATGGGCCGGCGGGCGGGCGGGCGGTGGGAAATAGTTTGTCCGGGCTGTATCTCAGAAACCGTAAGCTGTAGGAAGTTCATACTTGGCAGGGACATTAGTTGGGGGGTGTAGGTGTGCAACGTCATGGTCTGACCTTGATTTGACCTTTGACCTTGCCGTAGTGACCTTGAGTTTGAAAATCTTGTCCGGGCTATATCTCAGCAACCATAAGGTGTAGGAAGTTGATACTTGGCAGGGACATTAGTTAGGGGTTGTAGGTGTGCAACGTCATGGTCTGACCGGGATTTGACCTTTGACCTTGCCGTAGTGACCTTGACCTTTAAAATCTTGTCCGGGCTGTATCTCAGAAACCGTAAGGTGTAGGAAGTTGATACATGGTAGGGACATTGGTTAGGGGGTGTAGGTGTGCAACGTCATAGTCTGACCTTGATTTGACCTTTGACCTTGCTGTAGTGACCTTGACCTATAAAATCTTGTCCGGGCTATATCTCGGCAACTGTAAGGTGTAGGAAGTTGATACTTGGTAGGGACATTGGTTAGGGAGTGTAGATGTGCAATGTCATGGTCTGACCTTGATTTGACCTTGCTGTAGTGACCTTGACCTATAAAATCTTGTCCGGGCTATATCTCGGAAACTATTAGGTGTAGGAAGTTGATACTTGGTTGGAACATTGGTTAGGAGTTGTAGTGTGCAACATCATGGTGTGACCTTGATTTGACCTTTGACCTTGCCGTAGTGACCTTGACCTATAAAACCTTGTCCGGGCCATATCTCAGCAACTGTAAGGTGTAGGAAGTTGATACTTGGTAGGGACATTGGTTAGTGGGTGTAGATGTGCAACGTCATAGTGTGACCTTGATTTGACCTTTGACCCTTGCCGTAGTGACCTTGATCTATAAAATCTTGTCTGGGCTATATTTCAGAAACTGTAAGGTGTAGGAAGCTGATACTTGGTGAGGACATTGGTTGGGGGTAGTAGATGTGTAATGTCATGGTGTGACCTTGATTTGACCTTTGTACTTGCTGTAGTGAACTTGACCTATAATACCTGGTCTGGTCTATATCTTGGAAACCGTAAGAGGTGTAGGAAGTTGATACTTGTTAGGGACATTGGTTGAGGGTTTTAGGTGTGCCACGTCATGGTGTAACACTGATTGACCTTGCTGTATTGACCTTTAAAATCTTTAAAATCACCTTTGGGTCATCTGTTGATGCAGATATAAGCACTGTTAAAGTCATATTAGAATTCATTAAGAATTTCCTTTTGCAAGTTCCCATTGTAACATATAGAATTTCATCAACTGAGCCACAGGCTTTTCTCCAACACCACACATAAGCATTCATTGAATGTATTGCCACTTCTGTATGCATGGGTAATATTCAAAACATCCAAACCATAATTCGGCCATTTTTGGTTTGCTGATAAATGCTGTCATTTTATTATTGAATTGTCTTGTTTTAATACATTTCTTTTCCTTAGATATTATTTTCTCTACTTAAGCATTATTTGGACCTTAATATAACTTACACTGCTCTGAAAGTATCTTGAACTTTGTACTGTTATACTACTTCTATATCTCATGGTGTTGAAAAATATTTCCCCAGGCTGTGGGGTACGGGCATCTCTGATGCTATTTTTTGAATATTAAAACTCTTTTTAAAAGATGTTGAAACCAGCAAAACATCTCATGGAAAACATAGATGTGAGTTGTATGAGAAGTAATTTGAAAAGGGAGATGTCATCACATGATAGTTTAAACTTAATAAACACCCATTTTTACCTTGCGTATATCAAGATGTGAGACATTTTGTCAAATTTAGTATTTGTTATTATTTTTCAACATGTATCATCTAAACAAAGGGAAAAAATATTGGTGTTTTTATTTACCAGTTCTTAATATTTATTGCAGGATCTTGGTTTTCTATTAGCATTACTAGAATTTCTACATTTCTGTCGTTTGAGATTACCGGTGATTATAAGTTTAATTTCTGTGTGTTTTACAGGTTGATGGGGACTCTCTGTCTGGTATATGTTTTGTGGGTTCTTATAACCACATCTACCGAGGACTCTTTGTTCTACTTCCTGTTGGCCTTGTTCTTGTCATCGGGATGTCTTTTCTCCTTGCTGGTAAGTTAGGATTACATGAGGTGTTACTCTGCCAAGAAGGTATTATTTTCATGACCCTTTGTCTGTTTCTCTGTTTGTATGTTTGACGAATTACAGAAATCCTGGTTAAATGGGTTTTGGTCCACCTGAGATCCCGTTCAATTTTGAGTGTGATCCGGACCACGTTATGGATACAAAAAAGAATCAAGATTTACTTATTATTACTTGCTTTGGCAGAGGTATGCACTCAGAGAGTGCTCTTTCATATAAAAACCAAAAAAAAAAGATTGTTATATTAATGAGTATGCGGTAAATGGTAGAGCTAGGCAGGGCCACATTTTGAAAGACATTGAAAAGTCTAATGTCTGAGTTTGCCCCATCAATTACAATGCAATAGGTATGGATTCCTCAAGCCTCTTGCTTGATGTTTGTACAGTTGATTGTCAGTCGTCTGAATGACTTCCAGAATCTATGCTCTAAAATTGTATCAATTGTCCACTTCGTTTTGACAGTTTTACTATTTACATTGAGACCAGGAAGTAGTCCTGACAGGTATCAGATGTAGTTGTGAATAGAACTGCTCTAGTTGTAGTTCATGAGTTATTGTATGAGCATCAGTAACAGAATTAGTTGACATGATGAAGAAATAAGAGGAGATTATATTTCAGCTTTTGTAGCTTACAAACATTTGTTTATCCAATAGAGAAAAATTGCACAATCAGATCTAATTTTAGAGATGGGAAAAGAAATTTTCGAAAATATTTTCCAAAGAGTAATTCAGGGTTTGCCTGATGTTTTAGATTATTAACTGAATGTAATACTCAATACTGCACTTAATCACTGTCAAATCCAGGTTACTAGTATTTATGCTATTTGCAAACTGGTTTCCACAGGTTTAGTGACCCTGTGTAAACTACAGGCCAGCACACCCGGTATTCTCAGTGACAGAGCTTCAGCCAAGATCAGGGAGACCATTATCAGACTGGGTAAGTAACACAGTAGCAGCATTCAGTCTAGAGGTTGAGCTACTCGAGTCAAATGACTCCTATACCAAGTTTTGGTGAGACAATTAGTAAATGAGATGAGTCAAATAAAAAATATCACATCATATATAAGTTACATTTGACAGGGTTCCCACTGCACAGGGAAAACAGGGAAAATTGTGAAAAGTAATTCCAGACAGGGAAAACACAGGGAATTTGAAAATTTTGGAAAAACACAGGGAATTTGAAAACTTCAGAATGATTTTGAAGAGTAACAGCCATTTGCATTCACGCGCCGCGGGTCGCGACTTGTAGGTCACGTTTGATGTTTTGGCACTAAATTAGAATATTTAATAAGTAATCATAGCATTCTTATTTTTTACCGATTTTGACATTTTCATCCTTCACCAGTTTGTTCAGGGAAAAATATAAACATCACAGGGAAAACACAGGGAATTTAAATCGGAAAAGAGAGTGGGACCATGATTTGAGCAAGTGACTTAAATAGGAAAGGAGAGAGAAAAGATGTCACATTAGTCATGCTTTGAATTGAGTGTATAATACTAAATAAAATACAAGCCAATTCACGTCACAATTGTTCCTTGACTAAACATAGAACATGCTTTATAGCAATTATAATTACACACCCCTTCAAAAAGGTTGTTACTTGTTTTTGTGTCTAGTTTCCTCACTGCTGCCAGGTTATGGTCTCCCCTTGAATATCTCCCTTATTATTGGGTGCTCTCTAATCATTTTTGGCACTTATATACCCTATATGTTGGAAGGTTTTGCCAAATTCTTTTATGTGACCTTTGTCAAGGTCACATGATCAAAAATAAATTTTTCGGGTACACCCTCTTGTCACTGCTGCACAGCAAAAACTACTCACTGCAGTAAAGTGTGATTTTACATAATGTTAATGATATCACTATCTGCTGCTTGATTTGATTTTGGGAATGGTAAGACCAAAATTGAATGATTTATGACCATTTTTATATCATGTAGTAATTAGAAATTTTCAATTCATCAGAACTCACTAAATTCTCCTTATCTGTATCAATGAAAGCCTAAAAATGTAGTGGGAGTTAAAGGCAACCATATGCAGAGAGTCTCGAGCCAGATTTACCCCGGGCTCTCCTTAGGGGTCAGACTGGGGTCATAAAATTACAGATTTTGTTTTTTGGCTTTTATTTCCTTCATTATTGCTTTTAGAGTTTTCAAATGTATTTGGCAGTAATAAGAAAACATATGAAGAGAGTCTATAAAGCTTTTCAGATTCTATATGTTACAAATAAATATGACATTCTTTTTCACAATAATCAAACATCATTGTACAATATCTGCTCCAAAGTGTAGTATTTAACATTGACTGTACAAACATGCTTCTGTAATGATTATTTCTGTATAAGGTAAATTTTCAACGGCATAGTAGAGAGTTTGCGAACAACGTTTTTGAAGCACGATCTGTTTTCCGCTACATTAAACGTCAGTGATTTCTGTGTTGAACGTCATTTCACAATGTCGAAAGTACCAGCCGTTACATATTTCACGTTAAAAATAGCCTTGCCACGACGTTGATCTCCGCCGGGATCTTGTTTTAATTTATGTTACGTTTTTGTGCTACGTTTTCAATAAAACGCTGTTCGGAAACTTTCTACCATTTCCTTTTTTTCCTTTCTTTAAACTTTAGCACTTTCTATTTTTAACTAAGGCTGCAACGATTCTTCGGTTACTCAGAAACGAAACGATTCAGTTAAATACTCGAGGCAAGAAAAGTGAACCGGGTCTTCGAAAACAACTAAACATAGACGTAAAATCTACCACAAAATTCTATTTTTTCTTCAAATATATGAATATATTTATATATTTTACTAATATAAGGCATTTCAATATTTATATATTTTAAGTATTTGCAAGCTTTAATTCTTTGTGTAACAATGTTTTATAAGACGGCATTTTAATAATACGTATTTCGAAGACGCCTCAAACCTCGCAATATAAAGATGGTTAAAGTTTCTTATATTTTGCAATATAAATGCGTCTTTTCCCCCAAATTCAATAAATTATCAAAATTCCTTCCTGTTGTGTGGTTTGTAACCATTTTATAAGGCGTGATATGTCAAAATATGAAGCAGTTTATTTCGTGGGCGATAATCAAGCGATTAACCGAGTCCGAATCGATTCTTCTAAAACGAGGAATCGAGGCGCATTTTCGGGCTCGCTTGCAGCCCTATTTTTAACCTTTATTGAGACGCTTTGTTTTGCCCACAAAAATGGTTTTTACCCCACAGCCCTTAAGGTCTGTCGGGGTATTGTTTTCACCCATGGTGTCCAGATGGGCGGGCGGGTGGGCGGGGAGAAAAGTTTGTCTGGGCTGTATCTCAGAAACCGTAAGGTGTAGGAAGTTGATACTTGGTTGGGACATTGGTTAGGGGGTGTAGGTGTGCAACGTCATGGTCTGACCGTGATTTGACCTTGGATCTTGCATATCTGATGCTATTTTATGTCTCTACAAGGATATCTGATACTATTTATCGCTCTTATATCTATCTCTCTTATATCTTTTCACTTGAATCTTTGTTGTTGCACCTTTGGGTGTCTTTTGGTGTAGATTAAGCACTGTTAAAGTCATATTAGAAGTCATTAACTGTTTTACTTTTGCAACTTCCCATTGTAACAGATGGTATTGCATCAAGTGAGCCACAGGTTTTGCCCCAATTCCACATAAAAGCATGTATTGCTACATCTGTATGTATGGGTAATATTCAAAACATCCAAACCATAATTCGACCATACAAATGAAAATCAAAATGGGAGAAGTCTTAAAGCTTCATAATTTTTAGTGTACTGAGTTGTCTTGTTTTAATACTTAATCTTTACATGCAACTTCTTTCTCTTAGATGTTATTTTCTCTACTTAAACATTATTTGGACACTGACACTGCTCTGAAAGTATCCCAATCTGTGTACTGTTTCACTACTTCTATATCTCATGAAAACTATTTTCCCAGGCTGTGGGGCACGGACATCTCTGATACTATTTTTCTAGTTGCCCTTTCTTTCTCATTGAAAATCTTTTCATTCATTTACTAAATTGTACTGATCATAGAAAGTTTACATAGTGCATTCAACTCGTTTACCCTGTATTACAAGTGAGTTTTTTTTCAACCCCTGTATTTTACCTTTATTACAGGTGTGTTTGTTTAGTTCATCTCATGTATGTCACCTGTATCACAGGTGTTTTATTTCAGTCCAAGTATTTTGCCTATATTACAGGTGTGTTTGCTTTTTTTGCCCTCATCTTTATCACCATCACGTTTGTGGTTCATGTCTACATATTTGTGAATGAAGCCGACTGGAAAACCAGTTTTGACCAGTTCATTTTGTGAGTATATACTCTACCATATTTAAACCACTTCTAATCGGTTTATTCTGGCAGTGTGAAAATACATATCTAGTTTATGTCTTCTAAAAGTCATATCCTGGTTAAGGATGGCTCAAAAACAAAAAAAAAATAACTACTGCAATGGAAAAATTAAAAAAAATAGATATATATATACATGTATGTAGCACTTGTCCATAGCTTATTTAACAAAAATTAAATATCTCAGAACAGCTGTGTACTCACACTGCATATGAAAGGCTCTGTGAAGCCCAGGTAACATATTCATACATGAACTTTGCCAAGTCTTATACTTGAGTTGGCTTTTATTATACAAAAGTAATAAGCCTAAGACTTGGCTAAGACTTTGTGAATACAGCCCCTGGGGCCGATTTCACAAAGGGACTTAAGTCCAGATTTAGACTTAAATTTAAGACTTTGGTCTTAAATTTTGTCAAAAGAATGTTAAGTCTGTGGTCTTAGACTTAGCGGATTTCACAAAGCAGCTAAGTCCATGAAATTGCTAAGTCAGTGGACTTAACTTTAAGTCTGGGAGGTAGTGGGCTTAAATTTTGTAAAGAGGACTTAAATATGGCCGCCATGAACTTTTCTCCGCTTCAAAATTTGAAATGGCTTTAAATAAAGTCTAATTACACAGAACACCTCACTAATGTAGTCTTTGGGAAGTTTATATGTGGCAACAAGGTTTTCCATTTCAAAACAGCCCTTATCCTTAGATAAAATACATCAAATGAAGGATATATGGCACCAATATTATATTTTGAATAGATTTAAAAGGTCACATGACACAGAAAACCACTGTGGTTATTTGATAAGCTTGGACTTAGCTAAGTCACCTTTGTGAAATCCATTTTAAGTCCCAGACCTAGCTAAGACCAAAGTCTTAGATTGAAGTCCTTGACTTAGCCAATAAAGGTACTTAGTTTAAGCCCTTTAGTGAAATCGGCCCCTGGTATTGGTTTAGAATCCTCAAGCCCTTCAAGGTTTTTTTCCTATTTCTGTTTTTAACCATTTATGTAAAAAGGGTGAATAAATCAGAGTGTTACAGACTGTTTTTTTTCCCCTTATTAGGTGTGAAGCTAATGTAGAAGGAGAGAAACTTCTAAACAATTCTACTTCAGAATGTGACATAGCGAACCGTCCAAAGCTGATCGCCATGGAGATCCATGTGTTTGCTTATTTTGGGTCGGGCATCGTGATGAGTTCCTGGGTGTGGAACAAGTCTACAGTGGAGGCATGGAAACGCTTCTTCAGAAGGTAAAACATTCAAACGATCAGTTTCACATAATTTCGAAGTCTCTTTTGTATTTTAACCCTGGGGCCATATTTGCAAAAGGGATCAACATCAATTTGAGCTAAAAATCAGATCGTTTGGTACAAACAGCTGTAAACTTGAGTTGATTTTTGGCTCAACTTGAGCTTGATCTATTTTGCGAATACCAACCCAGATTAATATTGTCAAATAACGCTCCAGAGTCTAATGGTAGAACTTGGCAGAGACGGACTCAAGCAATATGAAAAAGCCAAGGAAGATATGTTTTTGCAAGTATGTATTTCTCTGTTTGTTTGCAAAATAGTCAAAAAGTTATAGAGAGATATTGAAGAAATTTTCAGGAAAGGTTGACGATGGCACAAGAAACAGATGATTACATTTTGGTGGTGACTCGGATCCCCGTCTGGATCCAGGAATTTTTGAGCCGATTTTGAATCATTGTACTCATGAACAGTGTTAGAGGTGTTGGCTGTTGGCGGAGGTCTGTGCTCAACGAGTGCTCATGTTACATTTCTGATATTGATTCTCTCACAATATATTGAAGTATCTAAGCCTCTGGCTTGTTGCCTCAACTAATAGTAGCTACCAGTGGCCAGCTTCCTAGATTGTAGTTCAAACTACAGAAATAAAGGTAGTTTATTTATTTTTATTTATTTGGGGTTTTACATCGCTTTCAACACTGTTCAGATCATATCACGACGGGTAGTCTTATGGGTAGAGGAAACCAGTACATACAGTTGGTCAAGTTGGTCAAGCAACTACCAGCTTTCCCACTTAAGGTAGGGCCTGGAACCAAACCCTGACCTCAGAGGTGGGAGGCAAGGGTGTTGCCACTCTGCCACTGTGGACCCCCTTTGTACGACTTTCACAACCAACCCCAGAGTTGTAGGGACGGTTGCAGGGTCAGCTCCAGTGGCACACCCATATTACGTGGAAAGACTGTTACAAACTGATAAACTATGCCCTTTTTGGTCAAGGTTCTGTACTATAAACTGCCGACCATCAGTAAGAAACTACCAACTTTCCCACCCCGATATAAAGGTAGTAAACATATTGCAAATGCAGGAGGAATCTCTGTAGCAGCTTCTGTAGCCAGTAGAAGTTTGGTTTATTGCATTGTGTCGGCACCACTGGGTCAATCAGGTCTTTTGTTACAGACTCTGCAGATTACAGAAGGTGGAGCCTGTGAAGATACAGAAGCACAAGGTGATTGCCCAGGCCTTCCAGAAACGTCATGAGATCAACGCGGGCAGACTCTCTCTCAGCTTTGCTAGCACCCACGATGACCCACTAGGTCAGTTTTAATATTAACAATTATTATTATTATTTATTTATACGCAGCACAATATCTCCATATACTACAGCACTTAAAGCGCTATTTAACCAATATGACTGTACAGGTACAGCCCCAACTCACAAGTAACTAACATTCCCCTAACTTGAAGATAGAGGCTCAAGGATGACCATTTATCAACGTCCTTGAGGTTCTTTAACCTGCCACTGGGGATAAGACCCAATGACAGAGGACCGCCATTTTAAGTGGTCATCCGAGCCACTATGTATCTGCCTGTACCTGGGATTGAACCCACGTCCTCTTGAGTTCCTAGACAAGTGTGTTACCCGCTAGGCCACAGTGGCCTTAACAACAATTACGACTCCCTAAAAATTTTACACTCAAGCACAAATGAGAGTCTTATGTGCCAATTTACAAACAACTTCCTCAAAACTGTATGTCCAAACACTCATCATAACCTACTGATTATCTTGGTATGAAAAGACGTAGTACCCTCTCAAAATTAGTATAGTCCAGCACTCGATGGTCAGCCACATCTAATCTAATCTAATGTGGACTTTTATAGCGCTTAATCTCCATCACTGATGGACTCTAAGGCGCATCTAAACATAAAGCAAGGCAGTTACCGTTAATCAAGGGACATAGCCAGGTCGTACCAAGGAGACACAGATGTGACGGGAGAGGCTATGGTTGGTAGGCTTTTGCAAACAGGTAAGTTTTAAGCTTCTTTCTGAAGGAGGCAACTGATGTTGCACTGCGAACATCTTGAGGGAGGTCATTCCAGATCTTAGGAGCATCAAAGGCAAAACTATGGCCAAAATGTTTGGCTGACTTAAAGACTGATGAATGGAAAGGAGGAACTGTAAGGTATTGACGATCTGGGTGACTATGCCTAGTACTATAGCCACATCAGTTTGACCTACATACCTGTTATGGCTGTGACAGAGTGTGTGGATGCTTGCCATTTGTATTGAGAAACCTTATGCAAAACAGTGAACTGGATACCTGTAAGACAATATAGTGTTGCTTATAGTGTTGAGTTTTTATTGTTTTAATACATCTTACCTTGTGGACAAAATTGCAAATGTCTGGTGCTCTGCCAGTCTTGGCAAACATTAGAGAAAAGTGTTCTGAGCTGGGCTCTGGCCAGGACTGGTAGTGTCCTGTTCCGTTGGATGTAGATGGAGCAACATAAATCCTCTATTTTTTTAGCATAAATAGCATGCATGAAACACACTATTTAGCAAGATATGTCCACCTGATATTATACTATTTTACGCCTTCTTCTGGTTAATATTTTGTCAAAGCAATAAAATATATAATTTTGAAGAAATTTCCCACATTTTTACTTTATGTCTATTCTAAATGGAGTTTATAAATTTCAAAATATCCCAGAAAGATAGTTCCAGTTGTAAATTATGGCTCATTTATGTGGTTAATTTTCACTATATCAGTGGCAAGGGTACAAAATACCAGATTTCATTCTGTTTTTAAGACTGGAATCCGGTTTGGATTTTCAGACCATTATTTCCTCAGTAATCATAGTTTTGTGTATTTTAATTTTCCAGGCATGCGTTTTGATGCGCATTCGATCAGTTCGCAGGAGATGACTTCAGTGTGGGCGTCTGCACTGCCGCGTATGGTGATGAGACGTGGTGCACTCGTGTATCCAGCCATGATGAGACGCAGACACTCTGATTCAGGTATGTATTTTCTCATTAAATACAATGTGTTATGTGATGATGACGCAAGCATTCTAATTCAGGTAAGTGTTTTCTCATTAAATACAATGTGTTACGTGATGATGACGCAGGGGCTCTGATTAGTTATAACTTGTTACATGTTTACAACTGCAGCTTAGAATAACTTAATGAATGAAATAGAGATATGCTAGTTGGCCACTCTTTAGAATTTTATATCACATGTATGTATGTACTGCATGTATGTTTATTACCTTATAGATGTATTGAGGGGGCTCGGTGGTGTAGCGGTTAGAGTTCTCGCCTCCATCCTCTGAGGCCGTTCGAATCTCGGGCCGGGCGCTTCATGTTGGAAAGTTGGTAGTTACTTGCCGATGCCCGGTGGTTTACAGTGCAGTATGCACTGGTTTCCTCCACCTGTAACACTACCCGTCGCAATATGACCCTGGCTGTTGAACGCAATGTAAAACAACAAATAAATATAGATGTATTGGTTATCAGACTTGTGTCTGACTTGCACATAATGTTTTTAGTTTTTGAAAAACATAAAAATTTGGAATAAAAATTAAAAAAAAAAAAAATGACGCAATGCTAGTGCAGAGACATGAAATTGTTTTGTCTTTTCTTACTCCCCAGATATTGAATCAATCAAATCTGTGTCCTCATTACAACAAAAACTGATGCAACTACAGAAAGAGGCAAGTCATCAGCATGGAAATCATGTGACTCGTAGACAGTCTGAGAGTCAGAGTCAGAACTCACAGTCCGAGTCTGACAGGTCACGCAGAAAGAAACGGGGCCAGCGTAAAAAACGTGGCCGAAACAGGGTCATACCTCTCAGTTCTACACCGTCGTCCGTACCAGGTGAGTGACAGGTGTTATATCCATGTGTACTGTCACCAGATTATATGTACAAGTTAAGGCTGGAATGGTCAGGTAAGTAAGTAAGAAGCATTTATAAAGCACCAAAGGTGATGTAAACATCCTCTAAGGCGCTGATGTCCAAAAAGGGATAGTCCAGTTCCAAAAAAGAGGTCAGTGTCCATGTTAGTGTATGATAGGGGAGATAGACTATGCTGGAGGATAGGCTAATCTGAAAAGGTATGTTTTCAACTGTTTTCTAAATCCAGATACACTTTCCATGGTTCTAATGGCACTTAACAACCGTTTTTTACCCCACAGCCCTTAAGGGCTGTCGGGGTATTGTTTTCACCCATGGTGTCCGGATGGGCGGGCGGGAGGGCGGGCGGTAGGGCGGCGGGAAATAGTTTGTCCGGGCTGTATCTCAGAAACCGTAAGGTGTAGGAAGTTGATACTTGGTAGGGACATTGGTTAGGGGGTGTAGGTGTGCAACGTCATGGTCTGACCTTGATTTGACCTTTGACCTTGCCGTAGTGACCTTGAGTTTGAAAATCTTGTCCTGGCTATATCTCCGAAACCGTAAGGTGTAGGAAGTTGATACTTGGTAGGGACATTGGTTAGGGGGTGTAGTTGTGCAACGTCATGGTCTGACCTTGATTTGACCTTTGACCTTGCCGTGGTGGCCTTGACCTATAAAATCTTGTCCGGGCTATATCTCGGAAACCGTAAGGTGTAGGAAGTTGATACTTGGTAGGGACATTGGTTAGGGGGTGTAGGTGTGCAACGTCATGGTCTGACCTTGATTTGACCTTTGACCTTGCCGTGGTGACCTTGACCTATAAAATCTTGTCCGGGCTATATCTCGGAAACCATAAGGTGCAGGAAGTTGGTACTTGGTAGGGACATTGGTTAGAATGTGTAGGTGTGCAACGTCATGGTCTGACCAGGATTTGACCTTTGACCTTGCCGTAGTGACCTTGAGTTCAAAAATCTTGTCCGGGCTATATCTCGGAAACCGTAAGGTGTAGGAAGTTGATACTTGGTAGGGACATTGGTTAGGGGATGTAGTTGTGCAACGTCATGATCTGACCTTGATTTGACCTTGGCGTAGTGACCTTGACCTATAAAATCTTGTCCGGGCTATATCTTGGAAACCGTAAGGTTGAGGAAGTTGATACTTGCTAGGGACATTGGTTAGGGGCTATAGGTGTGTATTATCATGGTGTCACCTTAATTTGACCTTTGACCTTGTCATAGTGACCTTGACCTATAAAATCTTGTTGCACCTTTGGGTCTCTCTTTTGATGCAGATTAAGCACTATTAAAATCGTATTAGAATGTATTAATTATAAATTAATTTATTTTAATTATAAATTAATTTATTTTTATTTTATAAATTAATTTATTTTACTTTCATAACTTCCCATTGTAAGGGATCGAATTTCATCAAGTGAGCCACAGATTTTGCTCCAACACCACACATAAGCATTCATTAAATGTATTACCACTTCTGTATGCATGGTAATATTCAAACCATCTAAACCATAATTCGGGCCTTGCAGATGTAGATAAAGAGGGTTGAATTTTAGTTTGCTGATTAATGCTGTCATCTTGTTATTGAATTATCTTGTTTTAATACTTCATCTTTATATGCATGATCTTTCTTTTAAACATTATTTCTCCATTTAAACATTGTTTGGACCTTTATATAACTGACAGTGCTCTGAAAGTATCCTGAAGTTTTTACTGATACAGTACTTCTGTATCTCATGGTGTTGAAAATATTTCCCTAGGCTGTGGGGTACGGGCATCTCTGATGCTATTTTCCATAACTCTTCTGAAAGAGTACTCTTTTAGCATAAAATAGGCAGAATGTCCTTTAGCTAAAATTAAGTGTTGCAGAAAATGACCAAACTGGGTCAGATTTAAAAGAATATTTGCAAAACTTAAACTGTCCAACAAAGTAATAGGTCACTTTTTATCTAATTTTTGTTCTCAGAATAATTCCTTCCTGTATTCTTTAAGAAGTACTAGCCTTCTCCTTCCCTTAATATTGCTCTCTTGTCCAAATATATTTGGTGTTGCATATGGAGCATTTAAAAAAAACAGACAAGATGGCCACCCACACAACTGCAGAAATAAGGTCATACCTCACAGTTCAGGGCCTAAATGTGAACAAGGTGGGTTAGAAGTGATCTTGAGGTTTGCCATCTTGGGGAACTTCTTTCAGGCAAAAGCTTACAACCTTGGTGTTCATTTGGGCTTCTCTATATCAAATTTACTTAACACAGATATAATGTGCACTGTTTTACACCCTGTTTCTCTATCAAGTGAGTTTGAGATATTGTCATTCAATTAAACAGTTTTTTTTTAAACCACAGAACATCTTATTCTTGTTTGTTATGTCGAAAGTCAAATTGGTATTGAATTTTTTGCCCAAAAGAAAAGTAAAATGACCACCAGAGATGCAGACACAGGGTCATGCTGTTTCTACTCTGTGAGATTAAATTTACATTCTATGGTCAAGTCACTTTTGCAGTGGACATATGATGTTGGATAATTCAAAGGGAAAGTGTTTTGTAAGTCATCTCCAAATTCCATTCAAAGTAAAATGGTTATGATCACCAAATCCTCTGTGTATAAATATAGAATAAAAAATAAAATGCATAAAAAAATGAAAAAGGGAACAATCTCGGCAGATATTTTTCTTGAATTTTTTTATTCCAATTTGAAATTCAGTAAGCTGGATGTTTGTGTTAGGTGCACACTCTGTATTTTTTCACAATTTCAAGGGCTGTTCCAAGAAAAGCCACCAAAATGAATTACTGTAAAAAGTTATATTATCCATCGTTAATTATCTTGAAAACATTCCTTCTTATTATAAAGGTACAGCTACCACGAATCAAGATGTAGAGAACCGTCGTAGCAGTTTGAATTCTAATGGGACCAACCCTTCGTTCACCAATGTGTCTGCAACCCAGAGCTCCGTCACCACCGGCAACCGCCTCAACACATCAGATGAAGAGCGGGCAGCGTCACCTGACAGCAAGAGAAAGACAGAGACTCACGGACTTCCAAGTGGCAAAAAACAGGTATAGTTCAACACATACATGTAGAATTCACAATCAAATACTAGAAGTAATTATAAGTTCAAATTCATTCTGAGACATTTCTTAGAATTTTCTTGTTAAACACTCATTTTATAAGAAAATTGTTGAAAACAAACATGGGAGTTTGTTTAAGATCTCAGAATTTTAAAACTTCTCAGGATTACAGTAATGGCAATTTGGATTTAGTAGCTGTATTAAAAGACACAGGAAGCATTTTTTAATTGACAAGCATGCAGGTCTTATTTGTACATTGTCAGACATCTCTCAGAATCAGTTGGCCTTGTGTACACTACTCACTGAATTGTAATATAACAATGACATAACAGTATCCATAATAGTAAATATAACAAATATATGTAGTTCACAGAATTCCTCACGGTTTCTGTCTATGAGGGTTATTTGTTTGAAAACATATCCGTGTGAGGATGAAATGGTTTCTCTGAAAAAATATGGTGCCATCAGAAACAGACCTTTTATTTTTCATAAAAAGCTATAATTGACCTTTCAATGACTTCACCCATGTTGTGGACATCATCCAGTACAGCTGGTGCGCTGTGTTTTTCAGACCCACACTGCAGTAGTACATACTGGTAAGCAGGAGCCCGCCACAATGATCCACAGCTCAGATGAGGAACAGGTCACACCAGAATTAAAACGACCCCCACTTCCTGTGGTGAAGCACAAAAACAAGGTTAGGGAAGAAAAATACGCGTAGTGTTATTGTTGTGACCAACCTCACTTGATGTAATGGCTTAAGAGAGAAACCTAAGTATTTTTTATTTGACACTTCAGTAATGTGACAATATTAGGGATGGGTCGGTAGGCCTGGTATCTTGGTATTAAGAGCATTGTACTGAAATACTTTGGTGACATTGAACAACCTCCATCTCACTTGTAAACAGATACATTTGAAGTAAAATGAAAATAGTATCGTATATCTGAAGAAATTAATAACTTTTATCACATATTTTTTTTTACATTTGGGAACTTGTATGGTGATTTAATTCAGGGGAACTGCCATGTTTGGTTTCATGAGTTTCACTACCTGGGAGTGGCTTACTATTTAGGGGATGTAAACGGACCCTGACATGCATCAAGTAAACCTGCAGAAAACATCACCAAGCCCAGTTATATGTTTATTGCTAAGGACTAGAATGTTCTGAAAATGTGTTTAAATACTTACAGATGTCATATTTAGTATCAAATAAAAGCATTTTATTAGAGATGATTTGATTTAAGCTTACTGTTAGACACCTCTATTCCACAGTTGGGACAGTATTGACCAGTTTCGACATGGCCCAGTCTCCTGAATGGCCAATGAAATTAGGGCTGTGACTGGGTGGTTGGTATTTGTGTCTGGGGTCTATTTGGAAAGATCTGGAGTGATTTCTGGTCCAGTTGGTGCTCGGTAACTAGCAAAATATATTGTTGCCCACTTGGTCACATTTTTGAGTATGACAAAAGATGACTACACAGCAAAGCAACAGAATCCTTGTTATATTGGGAATTTCATTTCAGAACAATAGAAGTTGTTGGATACTTTTCACAACTATTTTAATGCAAAGACGTCATTTCCAGAAACTGCCAATTTGTTTACGGAGAGAAAAATGTGTATCTTTGACACTTGTCACAGCCTTATATAAAATAAAAAAAAGTAACGATACTCCTTAATTTGAACCTTTCCAATTTCTCAGGAAGTTCTGTCATACAGAGTGCATGACTGCTCTCACCAAAAAAAACTACATTATTATCAGCTGTTTTATTGTTCTTTGTTCATTAGCTTCTCATTTTATTGTTCTTTATTCATTAGCTTTTCATTTGAAAATGAATGCAGTAGCCATTTGTAAAAAAAATAAACAGAAGACATCATAGTTTTGTGAATGGTAAACCAGCTTACCGCATTTCGTTTCTTTAGGTAGAAATGCCAAAATCTGCAAAGAATATTTAAGTATCCGGTGGATACTATGGATTTGACTTCGTTATGCCTACGCCGCCGCCGCAGTGTGTAGAGATATTTCACCGTTACCGCTCTAACGAAAAAAATATTATAGCTAGCCTTCTCAAATTTGCAGGATATATTCATAGCCATAAAATCTTGCCTGGGAATATTTTTGGCCTCATTTTGAAAAACAAGATGGCCGCCGCGGGCGTTTTTCGACTTTAAACAAGGATTTTTGGTGGCCCTCTAGAGCAAAGGGTATTATAGGTAGAGATCTCAAATTCGCAGGATATGTTCCTCATTATAAAATCTTGACTGGGAATATTTTTGGCCTCATTTTGAAAAACAAGATGGCCGCCACAGGCGTTTCTTTGCAGTCATGAAAAGTGCTTATATCTCCCTTATTATTGGTCCTAGAGGTTTGGGATGGTAAACCAACATATAGGAAATCATGGGCTGGGAATCTTTTGGTGTGGTCGGATTGGACCTTGGACCCCTCCTTCAATTTCAAACGAGGATAGCCAAACTTAAAAGTGCTTATAACTCGCTTATTATTGGTCCTAGAGGTTTGAGATGGTAAACCAACCTATAGGAAATCATGGGCTGTGAGTCTTTTGGTGTGGTCGGATTTGACCTTGGAACCCTCCTTCAAGGTCAAACGAGCACAGCCAAACTTAAATGTGCTTATAGCGCGCTTATTATTGGTCCTAGAGGTTTAGGATGGTAAACCAACCTATAGGAAATCATGGGCTGGGAATCTTTTGGTGTGGTCGGATTTGACCTTGGACCCTTCCTTCAAGGTCAAACGAGGATAGCCAAACTTAAAAGTGCTTATAACTCGCTTATTATTGGTCCTAGAGGTTTGGGATGGTAAACCAACATATAGGAAATGATGGGCTGGGAATCTATTGCTGTCGTCAGATTTGACCTGGGACCCCTCCTTCAAGGTCAAACGAGGATAGTACACAAAATCATGTGCTGGGAATCTATTGCTGTGGTCGGATTTGACCTTGGACCCTCCATCAAGGTCAAACGAGGATAGCCAAACTTAAAAGTCCTTGTAACTCGCTTATTATTGGTCCTAGAGCTTTGGAATGGTAAACCAAAATCTAGGAAATCATGGGCTGGGAATCTTTTGGTGTGATCGGATTTGACCTTTGGCCCCTCTTTCAAGGTCAAATGAGGATTGCAAAATTAGTGTTTATATCTTGCTTATTCGTATTCCTAGAGGTTTGCAGTATCACACCAACCTATAGGAAATCATGGGCTAAGAATTATTTGATATGGTCAGATTTCACCTTGGGCTTCTCCTTCAAGGTTAAGCGATGTTAGAATGGCTTTGGTGAGTTTTCTTCTGGTGGATACAATTTGCATCGGTTCTCTGATGCGCTAGGTCTAGTTGAAAATGTCATTATATTAGGCTTTATACACGTTAATAATTTGTTAGAACAATAAAGAACGTATAAATTTGAGAAATTATCTTACATTTTCACTTTATATTCACTATAAATTAAGTTCATCAACTTCAAGATATCTAGTAAACAAATATTTCCTGTTTCAGTTATGGCTCATGTACACTCAGGGTTAATTTTAATCACATCAGTGCAGGCATTCGAAATCCCAGATTTCGTTCGGTTTCAAAGTCCCGGAAACCGGTTTTGATTTTCAGAACTGGCCTGACCACTAAGACATCATACCCTTTCCATCTGCATTATGATACAATGTCACTCTGAAAAGAGCTCCGTTGGTAGACTTTACCCTCAGGCCAAGCTACTTGCAGTTATTATAAAGACTATAAGTGCATAGTGAACGTGACATTTTCTCTGCTCCGGCAATGAGATTGCAGTTATAATGCAGAAGCTGCATTCCCACAACTGAAATTTTGTGTTGAATATTGAATCTTTAATAGAAATAAATAAATATGCTCAATTAATATTAATTGACAGAGTGAGCCACAAGAAGATATTGCCAGTTCAGATGAGGATCGTGCTACTCCAGAACACATTCGTCCACACAGGATACAGGTGGCGGCAGCGTCAGGGGATGAGAGTGAGAGTGTACACAGCTCTGATGAGGATAGGGCCACACCCGAAGACAGCAGACCGCAAATACCTGGCATGGTGAGTGATTAGCATACCTCATGAATATTCATAATTATAGGGAGAAACCTGTGCATCAGCATACCTTTCACACCTGGGATAGTGAATGATTAGCAAACCTCATGAATATTAATAGATATAGGGAGAAAACTGCTCATTAACAGACATCACATACTTGCATGGTGGGTGATTAGCATAAATCATAAATAATCTTAACTAGAGGAAGTCACTTGTACACAGCAGAACTCCCGTAACTGGCATGGTGAATGATTAACATACATCATAGATATTCATTAACAGAGGGAACAACAGGTTGATACAAGACCAAAAATACATGGCATGGTAATTGATCAACATGATAAGTAATTATTGATTATCAGATTTGACCAATGAGAATGAACCTGTCGCCTCCAGTTGTGAACTAATTTCCTGCAGAGTATATTTCTAGTATTACCCATAAATATTGGCTTTTGCAGTAAGATTATTGCCTTTGTAAAATAGATGGTAAATAAAATAGAAGGTGCAATTCAAGAAAACTTTGAGACAGCAGAGTCTTACGTCCCTTTCACCAGCTATAAGTCTTATGAGTACAGGTCACTCAGTACACCCCACATGTTGCCATAGGCTTGATTCAAACCCATGACCACAGAGATGAGAGTCAGCTCATTGAATGCCAGACTTGTAACCACTTGACCAGTTTGTGGAATTTAGTTTACAGACATTTGGCTAAATTCTACTGTATGTATATGGTTATGATAAAATCTCTCTCTGTTATTTCATTGCTTTGTGTTTTGTGTGTATTTTGTAGTGCGAGGAGTTCACTGCTATCCAAGCGCAGACTACATACACACTTGTTCATCACAGTAAGAAACCCACCTCCACATCTCTCCTTGACAGGGTCATACAACTCCAGGACTTTGACGAGTCTGAATCTGACCTTGACACTTGTGATCTTGAAGTTGCGAAGATCACTGTCGATAATGAGCCTAAAAGGAAACAGAGACATGAACAAAAGACAAAGAATTTCAACAAGGAAATCCCCGTGGAAACAAAAAAGAGACGACATCATCATCGTAGTGAAGCCAAGAGGCTGGAGGCCTTACCTCAAGCATGGTCTCCAGAATCTTCTTATGACCAGGGTAGGTCAAGGTCACCTGTCATGTCAGCATTTAGAAAAGTTAAGGACTGGATGAATGCACCTGTACAGACACCAATAGAACCCATGACGCCCATAGAGACACCTGTGTTTGACCTCAACTTGTCTAAAGTCATACCTCACTACAATAAAACCAACGGGGAGAGGGTTACCAAGGACAGAGAACGAGTGCTGAAGCCACGGCGGCACCGGAGACATGTGCACGCCAACAGGGGGTATGAAGAGAGTCAGGCATGATGGGATATAGAGTGATGCATGCTGGGATATAAAGTGAAGCATGGTGGGTATACACAGAGGCATGGTGGCATAAAGTTAGACATGGTAGGATACAGAGTGAGGCATACTGGATTATAAAGTAAACCATGCAAAGATATAGAGTGTCCATAATTGGATATAGAGTGAGGCATTCAGGGATGTAGAGTGAGGCATAATGGGATATAGAGTAAAGCATGCATGAATACAGAGGCAGGCATGATGGGATATAGAGTAAAGCATTCATGGATATAGAGTAAAGCATTCATGGATGTAGAATGAGGCATGATGGGATATAGAATAAAGCATGTATGGATACAGAGGGAGGCATAATGGGATATGGAGTAAAGCATGCATGGATACAGAGGGAGGCATAATGGGATATGGAGTAAAGCATGCTTGGATACAGAGGGAGGCATAATGGGATATGGAGTAAAGCATGCTTGGATACAGAGGGAGGCATAATGGGATATGGAGTAAAGCATGCTTGGATACAGAGAGAGGCATAATGGGATATGGAGTAAAGCATGCTTGGATACAGAGTGAGGCATACTGGATTATAAAGTAAACCATGCAAAGATATAGAGTGTCCATAATTGGATATAGAGTGAGGCATTCAGGTATATAGAGTGAGGCATTCAGGGATATAGAGTAAAGCATTCATGGATGTAGAATGAGGCATGATGGGATATAGAATAAAGCATGTATGGATACAGAGGGAGGCATAATGGGATATGGAGTAAAGCATGCATGGATACAGAGGGAGGCATAATGGGATATGGAGTAAAGCATGCTTGGATACAGAGGGAGGCATAATGGGATATGGAGTAAAGCATGCTTGGATACAGAGAGAGGCATAATGGGATATGGAGTAAAGCATGCTTGGATACAGAGGGAGGCATAATGGGATATAGAGTGAAGCATAATGGGATATGGAGTAAAGCATGCATGGATACAGAGGGAGGCATAATGGGATATAGAGTAAAGCATGCATGGATACAGAGGGAGGCATAATGGGATATGGAGTAAAGCATGCTTGGATACAGAGGGAGGCATAATGGGATATAGAGTGAAGCATAATGGGATATGGAGTAAAGCATGCATGGATACAGAGGGAGGCATAATGGGATATAGAGTAAAGCATGCATGGATACAGAGGGAGGCATAATGGGATATGGAGTAAAGCATGCTTGGATACAGAGAGAGGCATAATGGGATATGGAGTAAAGCATGCTTGGATACAGAGGGAGGCATAATGGGATATGGAGTAAAGCATGCTTGGATACAGAGGGGGGCATAATGGGATATAGAGTGAAGCATAATGGGATATGGAGTAAAGCATGCATGGATACAGAGTGAAGCATAATGGGATATAGAGTAAAGCATGCATGGATACTAAGGCTGCAGGCGAGCTGGAAAATGCGCCTCAATTCCTCGTTTTGGAAGAAACGACTCGGACTCGGTTAATAGCGTGATTATTGCCCACGAAATAAACGTCCTCATATTTTGACATATTACACTTTTTAAAATGACTAATGTGCACACAACAGGAAAGAATCTTGATATTTCATGGAATTTTGGAATAAAGTAGCATTTATAATGCAAAATACAGGAAACTTTAACCATTTCTATATTGCGTGATTTGAAGCGCCTTCAAAATATGTTATATTAAAATGCCGTCTTATAAAAGCATTGTTACACACACGTTTAACATTTGGAAAATGCTTTAAAAAAAATCTGAAAACAGGAACACCTTAAATTAGAAAAATATATAAATATATTCATATATTTTAAAGAAAAATCAAATTTTGTAGTAGCTTTTACATTTATTTTTAGTTGTTTTCAAAGACCCGGTTCACTTTTCTTGACTCGAGTATTAAACTGAATCGTTTCGTTTCCGAGTCACCGAAGAATCATTGCAGTCCTAATGGATACAGAGGGAGGCATAATGGGATATAGAGTAAAGCATGCATGGATATGGAGTGAGATTTTCTGGGACATACAGTGAGATATGCTGGGATATGGGGTGAAACTTACTGGGATATAATCAGACATGATTCAATTGAATTAAGGGAAGATTGAGGCATGATGGGATAGATTTAAGAGGGAGGCGTTATGTGATTGATTGAAAAGATGAGACTGTGACAGGTTGCTTACAGTTTTGAGGAGTTTTGCCTTGACATGAGCATTTTGAGTTGGTATTTGTTTATAAATGTAGAGTTAGAGTTTGCTGATTGTTGAGCTTCTTTTCACATATTTACAGTTATGAGTTGTCTGACAAAAGAATCAATTTTCTCTGCATCGTTCAAACCAGGATTACACATGAAAAACAAGTGTTTTTATGGTATTGCTTGAATGTCTTGTTTTTGCCATTTCACTTGCTTTTGCACGATCTTGAAACGTATTCACATACCAGAAGCTTTATTGTACAAAGTAAGAACACACCACACAAGAGTCAGAGCAACCTCCTTCATGTATTTTACTTCAAGTCCAACTATGAACCTGTTTTACATTAAAGGTTATAAATGAAAAACTGGTGAAACTGGTTGTTGGTTGGTTTTGACATAAAAAAGCGTGTGGTGCATTGAGGACCTGCCTGATATGAGCCCAATTTGTTGTCTAGTATTTTCAATTTATAAATTGTAAATTTGTTTATAGTATTTACAATTTGTTCCATAGTATCCACCGGATGCCATCCGGTGGATACTATGGATTTCCCTTTGTGACGCTGCCACAGTGTGCAGAGAGATTTCACCATTACAGCTCTAATGAAAAAAATATAATAGCTAGCCTTCGCAAATTTGCAGGATATATTCATAACCATTAAATCTTGCCTGGGAATATTTTTGGCCTCATTTTGAAAAACAAGATGGCTGCCACGGACGTTTTTTTTACTTTCAGTAAGGAGTTTTCTTGGCCCTCTAGAGCAAAGGGTATTATAGGTAGAGATCTCAAAATCGCAGGATTATGTTCCTCATTACAAAATCTTGAGTAGAAAAATTTTTGGCCTCATTTTGCAAAACAATATGGCCACCACGGGTGTTTCTTTGTCAGTCATGAAAAGTGCTTATGTGTCCCTTATTATTGGTCCTAAAGGCTTGCAATGTGAGACCAACTTATAGGAAATCATGGGCTGGGAATCTTTTGATGTGGTCAGATTTGACCTTCGGCCCCTCTTTCAAGGTCAAACGAGGATAGCAAAACTTAAAAGTGCTTATAACTTGCTTATTATTGGTCCTAGAGGCTTGCAATGTGAAACAAACTTACAGGAAATCATGGGCTAGGAATCTTCTGATGTGGTTAGATTTGAACTTGGACCCCTCCTTCTAGGTCAAACGAGGATACCCAAACTTAAAAGTGCTTATAAGTCGCTTATTATTGGTTCTCGAGGTTTGCTAGAGATTTGACCTTGGGCTCCTCCTTCAAGGTTAAGCGATGGTTGTTTGGCTTTGGTGAGTTGTCTTTCTGGTGGATACAATTTGCATCGGTTCTCCGATACGCTAGGTCTAGTTTTTTGTATCCACTCTGTTTCTACAGGATTGAAATATCTTAAGTATCTGTACAAGGTTTTAATACCAAGTAATCTCACCAGTAATCTCAATGCAAAGGAGATTTGTGCCGAACTTTGGCACATAATCAATGTAGATATTGTATAAATCAACAGTTCAAAGGAGAGTGTTGTTTCCCTTAACAATATCACTTCAAAAACATATGATGTAGTCCAATTAATACACCAGTATATGATAGTGGCATTTTGAATGCACTGCTTACTGACAAATATAAACATACTGTGTTCATATGACTGATATTATATTTCTGCAATAAGTACCTTGGGTGCAATGTATTTTTACTAAATAAAAGGCCTTGTAGTATGTTTCGGTTGGCTGTCTATCTTGTATTTTTTCATTTACTATCTACAGGATGTACCATAGCTGACATAATTAACATAACAAAGTATTTTTGCTGGATTCTCTTAAAGGTGTACAACTTTTGTGAAAAATTTAAGTAATAATTTTTATGTATGTTTTATTAAGATTTTGTTACATTTGAGATATATAAAATCTAGACTGAAAAACTGTTAAAAGTTTACTTGGCATCTCACAAAGGAGTACCATTTTTTTCAGTATATATATATGACCTTTGGTCACTGAGAATTTTTAACGCTCGACGATATGAGAGGGTTATTGTGATCAGTTTGTTTCTGTCTGTCTGTCGGTGCACCGTTCCGCCCTTATAACTCAAAAACTATAACACCAATCGAGCTCAAATTTGGGTAATTTGTGTGAAAATTAAAGTCAGGAGAGAGTTTTTCTTATTGTTAATTGGGAAAACACAGTGAAACTGCTTCTCTTCATCACATACATAAAAAATCAATATTTTGCTTTCTGATGATGTCATTACTCAGTGATGTCATAATGCAATTGTCATTGTGAGGTCACAAACCTAGCTTGTGATACTTGCTGTCTTTAATTAAAAATATTTCTTCTCATTTTATGTTTTGAAATTCACATAAAGATAATAAATAGAGGGGTGGTATAGTAATCATTTTTATTAAACTATTATTTCTGTTATTTTCTTGTTTTTTTCAATTCCTTGACAGTCGATCACAAAAAATTACCATGCATGATTTTCACCAAGAAGTGACCTTTAAGCAATATTTTCACCTCCACCAGCAGTTTATGTTTTTGTTTGCTAATTGTTTGCCTATTTGTCTGGGTTTTTTTTTGTTTTTTTTGTGTGTGTGTGTGTTTAGATTACTCCAAAACCAATGAACAGATGTTTATTAAAAATTTGTGGGTAGAACCTGACCGAAGGAAGAAGTTACTAAAAGATCTGGATCTTATTATGGATACAAAAAATCATGAATTTTCAGAGGTCCCCTTTTCAATGTATTTTTAGTGACTTTAGCTTTCTACTTGATATTTCTATGAAGATTAATTTACATGTTTGGTTTTATTTTATTGTCTTCCTTACAATACTTCATATCACTTAAGAGACTGGTTATATGGAGTCGAGCGTTTTCCTCTCTCTGAGTGCATCTTGTTATTAAATGTGTTTGAGGGGGGCATAATTAGTGAAGGTATTACAGCATGTAAAATATGTCCCTTATGTATACATGATGTTTATATGTAAATTGCCCATATTTAAAACAGAGGTGTAGTTTTGCTGACATTGTGGTCAGTCATAAACACTGAATAACCACTGGTTCGGTATGCCGTGGAATCTTAAGGTGGGATCAAGTATTATTACTTCAACAGGAGGCTTTACACACACAGATCCAATGTGACACAACCATAAGTAATCACAATGACGATATACTCAGATGTAAACACAGAATAGGAAAAAGCCCGCTCTGTGTGTTTTGTAGGATCTGTTAGTTGTACTCAATTCTCTGCATGTTGTCTGTTGTTATTATTAGGAGATTTTTGCATTCGCTGTTATTTATTGAAATTATGTGCCATATGTATATAAATAATGTGCTTTTTATCTTGCATTTTTCTGAAGAAAGTATTTATAACTAATATGTTTTTTTTTATTCAATGTTGATACTGTAGAATAACATAGATTAAGCTTTTTAAAAGTTTAATTAGATTGTAAACAAGAAACACTATTGAACAGATACTGTGAACCAGTTTTATGCATACTCACATATTTCTAGGTTTGAATCAGCTTTTTAATGTCATTATTATGTGGAAATCTCTGTCCTGGAAAATATACTGCTTAATGTTCTTCACTCAGTTATTATTTGGTCATTTGAGAGTGGACTTTATTTTAGATCAGATATCACTACAGTTATGTTGAAAGTTTTTAAAATTTTAAATAGACTAGTGTAGTATGTCATGTCCAATATCATATTGCTGTTGAGGGCCAACTTGCGATTGGGAATTCTTGAGTTGAGGTAAACATCGCGAGGTGGGACTGCACAAACTCAAAATATTTAGTAATCTGGGGAAAGTGTAGAAAAGACATCACAGCAACAAAAACTTTGATTAGAGTGTCAAAGAGCCTGAGGTATTATAACAAATTTATCTTTAATTTTTTAAAATTTATTTGCAGCCCAAACTCACAATGTTATACACAATATTGGAGACGTTTGCCTCAACTTAAGATCATGAGTTTGTGTAAGGGCAATCTCAAGATGTTTCCGATTGTGAGTTGAGGCGTAACAATGCCATAATCACTTTATATTATTATTCATATTGGTTTTGTGTTCAGAAATATACATTTATTGTATATTGTATGGAGTAATACTCATTGTTTTTGTGGGAACTGTTTTATTTTTTTTCTTTGCAAACCAAGAATACTCATGTCAGCATTATATATAGTATGACTTATTGCAAATATATTGTAATCCGGTGCTTTTTGCCAATAAAGTTAGTATTTTTGTTTTCTCATTCATTTTACTTTCACTTTGACAAAGCCTGTTTTGAGAAATCTCTGAATGCTGTAAAATGTACCTTTGAAAAAAAAAAATAATTCAAAAGAACTTTCAATAGCTGAAACTGAGAGATATTGATATCCACACAACACTTTTCAATGTGTTTTGAAGGTGCTCTGTCAAACTGTATTATAACATTGTATATAGGCCATAGGACAATAGAGAGGATCAAGTAGTTACAATTAATATGCACAGCTTTCCTCCATCCTTTATGCATGTGGGCATGCAAAGTCAAAGCGTGAGTTTATTGTCTGTTTTCGTGCTGGGGGTCTACCTACGCTTTTCCTTAGGTCACGTTCAATCCTCTTTGTATTTTGGTAGGTTAAATTAATTGGCTTGCATTTGGTTAGGAAATCTTCAGTCCCATTTGACACAACTCTGAACATGGTTTGTATTTGGGACAGCTTTTTAAAATGTTTGAAACAGCAGTTACGACAGCTTGCTTGTCAATGCTTAGTACCCCAATACAAGGTCACTTTTTGACTATCAGGCAGAAATCCAATATATACAAATAAGACTGTGAGGAAAGGGGTGACCTTTGCATAAGGGTCATTGGGACACTCCCACAATAAACTTGATCAAGGACGTATCTTTGGCCAAATGCAAGATGTATCCACCGGAAAAGGACAAATAACATGGTTTTAAAGATAACTAACATTTTTAAAGATGGCGAAATTACGATATTTTAAAATTATTTACAGGAATTATCAGCACTTTTAGTTTGGCTACCCTCATCTGACCTTGAAGGAGGGGCCCAAGGTCAAATCTGATCACATCAGATGAATCCAAGTCCTTGATTTTCTTTAGGTTGGTTTCACATCCCACACCTCTAGTACCTATGATAAGCGCATTACAAGCACTTCTAAATTTGGCATTCCTCGTTTGACCTTGAAGAAGTAGGCCAAGATCAAATCTGATCACATCAGAAGATGCTCAGCCCATGATTTCCTATAGGTCTGTTTCACATCCCGAAACTCTAGGACCAATACCAAGTGATCTATATCGCCGCACGTCCCGTTATCGACCACTTCCTATTATCGATCGGGAACAAATATCACTTTTCTTAGGTCACATGACTGCGCTTCGAATTTGCCGATCGGAGAATTGAATGTAAATAATTTCTGAAATAATATCTCACAAAACTGTCAAAAAGATGAGGTCAAAGCAGGTATGAAATTTTTAAAGTTAAAACGTGTATGCGATAATTGCTCAAGACACTAATGTCCGTTTTTCACAATTTATAAATCTTTAATTTTGAAGTATTTTATAAATGTTTCTGTCACTAAGTTCATTTCTCTACTGTAGAATTTTGTTTATTTTTGATCCAAACCAATAAATAGGTCTAAATTGTTCAGAATAATGTGTACTAAACCTGAGAGAGTGATATGGTCCTTATGGGTCCTCTCCCAGAAAAGTTAAAAATTGTTTCTCAAATATTTTTTTTACTTCATTTTAAAAGAAGGTTTTGTGGCATATTACTGCAGAAAAATCCTGACCATGTTGTCAAAAAGTGTACCCTTTATGATGCCGATCATCTGATCTTTGCATAATTGTAACCTGTGCTGGAGGAAGTTTACTCAAGTAGAGTAGCAGCCAAGTTTTTGAAACTTTTCTCTTTACTGTGAATAAAAAAGTAGTGATGCATCAGCCCTCCAAACATAAGATATTCCAGATCCTAATTATTACAATTTTGTGTATGCTGATACAATAAATTTTATACTTTTATCAATTTCTTTTATCAATAATACTTTTTATTAACCTTACAACCTTAAGTCTGCTATTTCTAGCTTTAGATGCAACCTTTAGTCATGTGATCGGTAATTGGAAGTGAGGCTTCCTGTATAGCAAGTGTGACATACCTAAGAAAAACAATCATTTCTGTGCAAAATATCGTATCAAAACAGGATATATGCATGCCAATACATAGATAACATAATATGACAATAATCAACTGGATATTTGCAAAGGTATGTTATTTTATATTATTTATCGGCAGTTTTTCCGCTTATGTGGTTGATAATTGGACGTGCGAGGATAAACACTTAAGTTTGGCTATCCTCATTTGACCTGGAAGGAGGGTTCCAAGGTCAAATCTGACCATTTTATTGCGTTAATACATCCTAGCCAATGGACAATTGCTTTACCGGTCGGCGCGACCGATCCCGCCAAACGTCAGAAAAAGACCTCCTGTATATAATACCGGTAGGACCAGTCACAGAGTGTGCATTCGCTAGGTGGCGCATAGTACTTCCTTTGCTGTCTAGACAACGTGACATCATAGCATCTTTTTCGTGTCTAATCCTATTAAGACCCTAGTAAGCTGATAGCGGGGCCGGATGGGTGGGCCTTGCCTGTCCATTGGATAGGGTATTAACTTATAAAAATTTAATTTACTTATTAAATTTGCAATTTTATTGCATTAATACATCCTATCCAATGGACAATTGCTGAATAACTACCGCTTGGAATGCGGGTAGGCTGCTAGGGACATACATGAACTCATAAAAGAACAAAACTGATAAGGCCCATTTTGACCTAGGGTCAAATGACCCGAAAGGTCAAGGTCGGCTAAGACTAACTGGTTAACCAGAAGTCCAAGGTAAGGACTCTGTACATGTATCCGGCAAGAGGAAAGATTTGAACCCTTCACCAGTGACGAGCAAGAGCGAGACTGTATTTTTACATGTAAACTCTTTTGTTGCAAATGTTCTTTCTGTCATAGGTTTGCCAAATCTGACCATTTTATTGCGTTAATACATCCTATCCAATTGTTGTTACAATCAAACAGAAATAAAGCATGTGAACGATGCTTCCTGTGTAGGTCACTTGAGTTCTGCAAATCTTGTCACAAATGTCGGAACTGTTGCCATAAATCCACCTGTAGGGGCGAGGTTACAGCAATTTTGGGAGAAGTGGGAAGCTCTGGGTTCGAGTCCAAAAGTAGTAACAATACTGAGATGGTTACACCCTCCCCTTCCGGTTCAGACCCAACCTAACCAGATCACCAACGGTCATAAGCAACTATGTCAACCCACAGAGACAGACCCAACTTCTGGAGGCACTGTATCAGCGGACAAACAAAAATGCAGTGGAACCGGTAGCAAACCAAAACTCACAAAAACTTTACAACCGGCTATTTTTGGTACCCAAACCCAACAACCGGTGGAGACCTATCCTGGACCTGAGGACCTTGAACACCTTCCTAAACACAGAGTCGTTCAAAATGGAGACCCCAGAGACAAAAAGGACCTCCCTACAGCTAGGGGAGTGGGTCACCTCCATAGACTTCAAGGACGCATACTTCCATATACCAATTCACAGTCAGTCCAGGAAGTACATGCGTTTTCATATCCAGGGTCAGTCCTACCAGTTCAAAGCTCTACCCTTTGGTTTGTCCACAGCACCCATGGAGTTCACAGTGGTGGCCAAAGAGGTCAAGCTGATGGCTTTACAGAGGGGTATAAGAATCCACCAGTACCTAGACGACTGGTTGGTGAGAGCCACGTCCTACCAAACTTGTCTCCAGCATACACAGACCTTAGTAGCTCTCTGTCGAGAACTAGGTTGGCTGGTGAACGAGAAGTCAGAACTGGATCCAAAACAGGTTTTCAACTTCGTAGGTTACCAGTTCGACCTCAGGGAGGGCAAGGTCAGACCCACACCAGAGCGTTAGCAGACCTTAACAGACAAGATACAGTCAATTCTGTCCGGTCCGGTGTGCCCGGTCCGGCAGTTCATGTCCCTCATAGGACTTCCTAACAGCCACAGAAAAACAAGTCCACCTAGGTTGACTTCACATGAGACCCATACAGTGGCACTTGAAAAACAACTGGAGGGTACCAGAATCACTAGAAAAGGTGATACCGTTCCCATGTCGCTCCACCTTCACTTAAGGTGGTGGCTGGAGGAAAGCAATGTTCTTCCAAGTCAACCATTACACCCACCAAAACATGCTCTGCAGATATTTACAGACGCATCAAAAGAAGGGTGGGGCGCTCACTTAAACGAACGCACTGCAAGGGGAACCTGGTCAGTTCCAGAAAGCAAGTTGCACATAAAAGCGTCTTTGGAGCTAAAAGCGGTCTTCCTGGCCGTAAAAGAGTTCCAAGACCTCTGTTCAAACAACATAGTCCTGGTAGCCACAGACAACACAACAGTGGTTGCCTATATCAACAAAGAGGGGGGGATGAAGTCGGGCTCCCTGTGTGCCCTTCTGTGGAGAATCCTGTCTTGGTGCACCAGGAAACAGGTGACTCTCAGGGCACGTCACATCCCTGGCCAGCTGAATGTGATAGCAGACAAGCTATCCAGACTTGGCCAGACCATTCAAACGGAATGGTCCCTTCACCCAGAGGTTTTCAAAGCTATATGCTCCCGGTGGCTGACCTGTTTGCCACCGGATTCAACAACAAACCACCACAGTTTGTGTCACCGGTTCCCGACCCCCCATAAATCTGGACCCATATGCCTTCCCACCAGCAGCCACCTTGGACTACCCATGCAACAGGATCATTCTGATTGCACCAGGGTGGCCCAACATGCCCTGGTTCTGGGATCTAGTGGCAATGTCCAGTCAGATCCCCTTGTGTCTGCCCAACCTGCCCAATCTGGTGTTTCAACCATTCAACCAGACCCTGCACAGGAACTTGTAAAACCTAAACCTACATGCCTGGCTCCTAGAGCCACAGCAATCAAGGAGCAGGGATTCTCTGAGGCAGTGGCAGCACGAATTGAGGCTCCTCAAAGAGGATCAACCAGATCCGTCTATGAGGCAAAGTGAACCATTTTTACAAAGTGGTGCCTCAGTAATCAGATGGACTTCAGGGCACCACCTTTAAGAGCCATAGCTGACTTCCTGTTACACCTATTTCAGGACAGGAAGTTGCAACCTAGTACCATTGATGGGTACAGATCAGCCATTGCTGACAAGTTGGGCAATTCTACCATAAATGTCAGCAAAGATGAGAATCTCACCCGTCTCCTGGACAGTTTCCATAGAGACAGGCCCAAGGGCAGGAGGGGTATATCCTCCTGGAACCTCTCCCTGGTCTTACACCAGCTGACAAAGACTCCCTTTGAACCCTTAAATGAGGCCTCACTAAAACACTTGACATTCAAGACTGTTTTTCTGTTGGCCCTGGGTTCAGGTAAACGCAGGAGTGAGATCCATGCTTGGCTACATAAGAACATCAGACACCAGTCAGACTGATCTAAGGTGTCCTTATACCCATCACCCAGCTTTTTGTCCAAGAATCAGCTGGCTAAGGAGGGTCCAGATAGTGTGGCTCCAGTGGTCATACCAGCCCTGGCCCCCACTCTGGATAAGTCACTCAAAGGTGACAGATCCTTGTATCCAGTCAGAGCCCTTCGGCATTACTTGGACAGGACCTCAGATCTTAGGCAGAACAAGGAGTTGGTCTTTGTATCCTTCAAGAAAGGGTTTGATAAGGACATCTCACCTGCCACCATCTCCTCATGGATCAAACAAACTGTGATCCTTTGTTATTAGCTCTCTGATCAGGAGGCCCTCACACTGCATCAGGTCAAAGCCCATGATGTCAGGGCCTTTGCTGCGTCTAAGGCCTTCCAGTCTGGGTTCTCCTTAGAGCAGATTCTGTCAGCCTGCCACTGGAAATTCCATAACACCTTCACTTGTGACTTGCTTCCTTTGGGAAGTTTATTTCTTATGGGACTGAACTCAACTCTCTCTTCCTATTCTCAGAGCAGGTCTGAGAAAAAGGGGGGGGCAACCTTGGACTTCTGGGTAACCGGTAAGTCTCAGCCGACCGTGACCCTTTAGGGGCATCTGACAAAAGGTCAAAATGGGCCTTCTCATTTTTGTTCTTTTATGAGTTCAGGTATGTCCCTAGCAGCTTACCAGCCTTCCAAGCGGTAGGTATTCAGCAATTGTCCATTGGATAGGATGTATTAACGCAATAATTTTATTGGGTTAATACATCCTATCCAATGGACAATTGCTTTACCGTTCGGCGCGACCGGTCCCGCCAAAAGACAGAAAAAGTCATCCTGTATAGAATACTGGCAGGACCGGTCACGGAGTGTACATTCGCCAGGTGTCGCCTCGTGCATAATTCCTGTCTAGACAGGATGACGTCATCGCTTCTTTTTCGTTTGGCGCATGGAGTGTACAGACATGTTTTTTACTGTGTTGTGAAATGCAAAGATTTTTAAAAACTACCCTTTCATTTGAACTTTTATTTTATCAACTTTACCTTACTTCTGGAGCTTTATGGCGTCCCCTGGCCAGAGAAGAGGCATGTGCGGCCACGCTATGGCCTTGTTTGACAGTCACACCAAGTGTGCACATTGCCGTGAAAAGGGAGTGGGCTCAGATGCTTGTGTGAAGAAGAAACCCTGCTCAATTTGTGATAGTTTTTCTGAAGAACAGAAGCTGCAATTGTCCACCCCTAAATACAGGGTACACAAAGAACTTCCGAAGAAAACAGACTCTCCCTCCCATGTAAATCCATCTGAAGTCACTGTGTTGGGGAAGGTTGAGAGTAAGGGCGAGACTTCTAGTGATCGAGGCAAAACCCCTAGTAAAAAGACCTCTCACATGTCCCCCTTTGAAGAAGAAACCTAACAAGTCTACTGATTTCCAGGCAGAATTACTCACCTTAGAAGAGAAATGGTCTGACTGAGAGACCCTTCATCCCACCAACGAGGCAGACAGCTCCCAGTTCTACCTGTCAACAACAATCTACCGGTCAGAAGAGGGGAAAGAAAGCCACCCAGCCTGTTGAGGCTCCCGGTGCTCTTCCTGGCAGCCAACAGATGGAACTTCCCAGTGATGTGTCAGCCACCCAGCCTGTTGAGGCTCCCGGTGCCGACACAGAGAGTCTACCCACTGACCAGGATGCTTCTTTGTCTTCACAGAACCGGTAGTATGTCAGATCTTCAGTTCCTGGTGCCAGCCACAGTGTCATATCCACCGGTCCCACAGTCCCTGTTGAGGAACCGACACCGGAAGCAGGAAATTTGAGTGACCATTCATCTAGTGCAGCTGATGAAGGGGAGGTATCTGACTTAGATTCCACCGGTCAAGATCAGGAGGAATTGTTGGAGGGCGATCAGGAACTGTCGGCTGAGCAAAGTTACAGGGAAACTCTGCGGGGTGTTAGGTCATTCATGGCCTGGAATGACATTCCTGAATTTAATTCTGCCTCATCGTCCCAGGATGTTAACCCATTTACCGGTAGCAGATCTTCTCAGACCAGTAAAGTGTCGATCAAGGTCCCTGTCGACGCATGGCTCTGCAAGAAGTTTGAAAAGCTTAACATCACTCTGCAGGAAGGTTACCCGACACGTAATTCAGAGACTGCTGGACTCAGTAAAGATCAGTTCATCGAACCACCCAAAACCTTGAAGTGGTATAGTATGCACAGTGACAAGAAAGACTTTTCCCGGTTTAAAGTGTACACCTGGACAAGTGAACCAGCAAGGTTGAACAGTAGGTTTCCAAGAATAGCTGGTTGTTCTCTGCCTTCTGCTCCAGCTTCCCGTCCAGTGTCACAGGATACCCTGAGGAAATGAGAATGGGCAGCACGGGACCAGACTTACATGTGCAACCAGGCTGCAGCTTTCAGTCGTTGCCTTACTAAGGTCCAGGAAAACATGACAAGTCAACTTAAGATTATTCACGGTGTCACTGCAAAGGGCAATCTTCAAGTAAGCTCCACCAGGCAACAGAAAAACTTGACTTTCTGGTCACCTTTAACAGGTCCATTACCCAGGCTATGGCTCGCACCATGCAGGACCTCTCAGATGGTGTATTTATCAACGTTTGCTAACTAGCTAGACAGGACAGTTACTTGGACTTCGTGACAACAGGAATTAAGCAGGACACCCACATGTCACTCAGGTCTGCTCCACTACACATGAGTGCTCTTTTCCCGGACCATATTATTTCAACGGTAGAAGAGGAGATACGTCACTTTGAGGATAAACGTACTCCAGGTCCATCAAGGAAGGCACCACGTTATCACCCTTATGCACAGAGTGTGAAGCCCCATCCACAGGACACGGGACAGAAATCTGCTCTTCCGGCATGGAAACAGATCAGACGTCGTGGCCACATATCTAACAGGGGCAAAGCTGCTTCTTTCTCCCAGCGATCTGCCAAGACACAGAAGAATGACAGAATGACAATTATTGTGTTGTGACCGGTGCAGTAAGGGATTTGAACTCTGTACCTGTAACCGGGAAGGACTGTCATTGTGTAAACCAAAGTTTAAAGACAAGAACTCTTTCACCTGTATATTGTCATGTTGCAAATCATGTTCCTTTTGCAGGAGGGTTGCCACAAAAGAAACGTGTAAATCCCGATCATCAAAGAGCAATAAAGTCTGTGAAAGGTATTTCCTGTGTAAATCAATTGAGTTCTGTACAAAATGTCACAAATGTCCTATCTGTTGTACCAAATCTACCTATAGGGGCCAGATTACACCAGTTTTGGGAAAAATGGGCAGCCCTAGGCGTCAGCCCCAAAGTACTAGCAGTCCTCAGAGAAGGTTACATACTTCCCTTCCAGTTCCAGCCCAATCTGACAAGAAATCCCACAATAACAAGCTGCTATGTAAATCCTCACAGGAACAGCTACCTGTTGGAGGCATTGCATCAGCTGTTGGACAAAAATGCTGTAGAATTGGTTCAAAATCCACAGCCCTGGGCTTTTACAACCGGTTATGTCTGGTACCCAAACCCAACAACCGGTGGCGACCTATCTTAGACCTGAGCACACTGAACAATTACTTGAAAACACAGTCGTTCAAAATGGAGACTCCAGAGACTATAAGGACCTCCCTCCAGGCAGGGGAGTGGGTGACCTCCATAGATTTCAAAGACGCATACTTCCATATACCAATAAACAGCCAGTCCAGGAAGTACATGCGTTTTCATATCCAGGGCAAGATTTATCAATTCAAAGCATTGCCCCTTGGTCTGTCCACAGCCCTCATAGAGTTTACAGTGGTGTCCAAAGAGGTCAGATTTCTGGCAATGAAAAAGGGTATAAGAATCCACCAGTACCTAGACAACTGGTTGGTCAGAGCCAGATCCCACTAAACTTGTCTTCAAAACACACAAACCTTGGTAGCTGTCTGTCGAGAATTGGGCTGGCTAGTGAACGAGGACAAATCGGAGCTGGAACCCAAACAAGTTTTCAATTTTGTAGGTTACCAGTTCGACTTGAAAGAGGACAGGGTCAGACCCACCCCAGAACGTTGGCAGAGCCTACAGTCCAAAATACGGGAAATTATGTCCAGTCCAGTGTGTCCGGTCCTAATGTCCTTGATCGGATTACTGTTTGCCATAGAAAAACAAGTTCATTTGGGCCGCTCACATATGAGACCCATACAGTGGCATCTCAAAAATAACTGGAGAGTGCCCGAGACAATGGAAAAAACAATGCTCATTCCAAAATCACTGCACCCACATCTAAGATGGTGGCTGGAGGAAAGCAATGTTCTCACAGGTCAGCTATTACACCCACTAAAACATGCACTGCAGATCTTTACAGACGCATCAAAAGAAGGGTTGGGCACTCACTTAAATGAGCACATGGCAAGGGGAAGCTGGTCACTCCCAGAAAGCAAACTATACATAAACTATCTAGAGTTAAAGGCAGTTCTTCTGGCTTTAAAAGAATTTCAGGCCCTCTGTACCAACAATACAGTCCTCATAGCTACAGACAACACTACAGTGGTTGCTTACATAAACAAGGAATGGGGAATGAAGTCGGGCCCTCTTTGTGCCCTACTGTGGAGAATCCTGACCTGGTGTACCAGAAAACAGAATGGTCCCTCAATCCAGAGGTCTTCCAAGCAATATGCAACCGGTGGCACCGACCCCAAGTGGACCTATTTGCCACCAGGTTCAACCACAAGCTCCCACAGTTTGTCTCACTGGTCCCAGATCCCCATGCATGGGCAGTGGATGCTCTCAGCCTGTCATGGGAAGGACTGGATCTGTACGCCTTTCCACCGGCAGCCATCTTGGGCAAAGTGGTGGAGAAGCTACAGGACTACCCATGCAACAGAATCATACTGATTGCACCGGGATGGCCCAACATTCCCTGGTTCTGGGATCTTGTGGAAATGTCCAGCCAGATTCCCCTGTGTCTGCCCAACATACCCGATCTGGTGGCTCAGCCATTCAAACAGGTCCTACACAGGAACCTGTCAAATCTGAATCTACATACCTGGCTCCTAGAGCCTCAGCAATCAAGGAGCAAGGTTTCTCTGAGGCAGTGGCAGCACAAATTGAGGCTCCTCAAAGAGGATCAACCAGATCTGTCTATGAGGCAAAGTGGACCATTTTTACAAAATGGTGCCTCAGTAATCAGGTGGACTTCAGGGCACCACCTCTAAAAGCCATAGCTGACTTCCTCCTGTATTTGTTCCAGGACAGGAAGTTACAACCAGCTACTATTGATGGCTACAGATCAGCCATTGCTGACAAATTAGGCAACGTTCCCATAAATGTCAAGGATGAGAATCGCACGTGTCTCCTGGATAGTTTCCATAGAGACAGACCCAAGGGCAGGAGAGGCATTCCCTATTGGAACCTCTCTCTGGTGTTACACCAGCTGACCAAGGCTCCCTTTGAACCCTTAAAAGAAGCCTCACTGAAACACCTGACCTTCAAGACTGTTTTTCTGCTGGCCCTGGGCTCAGGTAAACGCAGGAGTGAAATCCATGCCTGGTTACACAAAAACATCAGGCCTCAAGCAGATTGGTCCAAGGTTTCCTTATACCCCTCTCCCAGCTTTCTGTCCAAGAATCAGCTGGCCAAAGAGGGACGAGATAGTGTGACCCCGGTGGTGATTCCAGCCCTGGCCCCTACTCCCGATAAGTCACTCAAAGGTGACAGGTCATTATGTCCAGTTAGAGCCCTGCGTTATTACTTGGACAGGACCTCAGACCTCAGGCAGAACAAAGAGTTGGTCTTGTCTCCTTCAAGAAAGGGTTTGACAACGACATTTCTCCTGCCAACGTCTCCTCATTGATCAAACAGACTGTGATCCTATGCTATGAGCTCTCTTACTAGCAAGCCCTCACTTTACATCAGGTTAAAGCCCATGATGTAAGGGCCTTTGCTGCTTCTAAGGCATTCCAGTCTGGAATCTACTTAGACCAAATATTATCAGCCTACCACTGGAAATCACACAACACCTTCACACAGTTCTATCTGAAGGATGTGACTTGGGCTGATTCAGAACTTTTCCATCTAGGGCCAGTTGTTGCTGCTCAGCAGATCCACCAGCAGGCCTTAGAATGAGGGGATAGTAATTTGTAAATATGTACATATTGTATACACTGATACTTATATAAGTATAAATCAATCAAAAAAAACAAAAAAAAAAATACTGTGACATGCTTCCTTTGGGAGGTTTGGGACTGAACTCATCCCTCTCTTCCCTGAACTCAGAGCAGTTATGCTTGGAGAGAAAAGGGGGGGAGCAGTGTCGGTATACCCCCCGTGTAACTGGATTTCGGTGATCGACCGTGGCTTTATAGGGTTCCCTGGCTCAGGACTACCCAGGCCTAAAAATGTTGTTTCTTTGTGATTTCACTTAAGTCCCTAGTAACTTACCTGCCTACCAAGCGGTAGTTATTCAGCAATTGTCCATAGGATAGGATGTATTAACACAATAAAATTGAAAAAAAAAGTTTTTTTAAAAATTATTAAGTATCCTATCCAATGAACAAGCAAGGCCCTCCCAACCGGCCCCACTATCAGCTTACTAGGGGTCTAATAGGTTTAGACAATGAAAAAGATGCGATGACGTCATCCTGTCTAGACAGGAAGTATGCACGAGGCGACACCTGGCGAATGTACACTCTGTAACCGGTCCTGCCGGTATTCTATACAGGATGACTTTTTCTGTCATTTGGCGGGACCGGTCACGCCGACCAGTAAAGCAATTGCAATTTTGTGTTTCCACCTTAATAAGGGCAAGGCACCCACAGAAGTTACCAATTCTCTGAATGACCTGGGTGACCTCATGGCCTTTCATCAACGGAATTTTGCAAATTTAATAAGTAAATTAAATTTTTATAAGTTAAATTTGCAATTTCAGAAGACTCCCAGCCCATGATTTCCTATAGGTTGGTTCCACATCCCAAAACTCTATGACCAATGATAATTGAGTTATAAGCACTTTAAGTTTGGCTATCCTTGCTTGACCCAGAAGGTGGAGCCCAAGGACAAATCTGATCACATAGAAGACTCCCGGCACATAATATCCTATAGGTTGGTTTAAGATCCCAAACTTCTAGGACCAATAACAAGCGAGTTAGAAGTACTTTTATATTTTGCTATCCTCCTTTGACATTGAAGAAAGGGCCTAAGGTCAAATCTGACCACATCAGAAGACTCCCAGCCCATGATTACCTATATGACGGTTTCACATTCCAAAATTCCTGGCACAATAATAAATGAGTGATAAGCACTTTTAAGTTTGGGCTATCCTTGTTTGACCTTAAAAGAACGGGACCAAGGAAAAATCTGACCACATAGAATTCCAGCCCATGATTTCCTATAGGTCGAGCAATAATAAATGAGTCATAAGCACTTTTAAGTTTGGCTATCCTCGTTTGACCTTGAAAAAGGGGACCAAGGTCAAGTCTGACCACATCAGAAGACTCCCAGCTCAGGATTACCTACAGGTTGGTTTCACATCCCAAAACTTGTGAAAAGTACTTTTTAGTTTGGCTATCCTCATTTCACCTTGAAAGGGGGACACAGGGGTCAAATCTGAAAACATCAGAAGACTCCCAGCCCAAGGTTTCCTACAGGTTGGTTTCCCATCCCAAACCTCTAGGGCCAATAATAAGTGATTTGTAAGTATTTATATCCTCTATCCTCATTTGACCTTGAAGAAGGGGGCACGGACGAATCTGACCACATCAGAAGACTTCCAGCCCATGATTTCCTATTGGTTGGTTTCACATCCCACACCTCTAGCACCAATAATAAATGAGTTATATGCACTTTTAAGTTAGACTATCCTCTTTTGACCTTTAAGGGGGACCCAAGGTTAAATCTGACCACATCAGAAGACTCCCAGCCCATAATTTATTATACGTGGGTTTCACACCCCAAACCACTAGGGCCAATAATAACAAATCTGACCACATCAGAGGACTCCCAGGCCATGATTTTCCATAGGTTGGTTTCACATATTAAACCTGTAGGACCAATAATAAGTGAATTATGACTACTTTTAAGTATGGCTACTCTTGTCTGAATTTGAAGGCAGGGTCCAAGGTCAAATCTACACACATCAGAAGCCTCCCAGCCCATGATTTCCTATAGGTAAGTTTTAAGTTTGGAGGGATCCAGTGGCCTCATTTTGAAAAACAAGATGGCCGCCGTGGGAATTTCTTTGAAAATTATATACATTTTTCTACTGGCGGTAGAAGGTTCAATCTCTTCATAGATGATATGTATGACAAATATATATGTCCTCTACAACCTTGGAGACATTTGACCTTGAAGCTCCTAATACAAGGTCATCCATGGAGTGCCGAAGTAACCCACATAGCGGACTTTAAAAGTGCCTATATCTCCCTTATTATTGGTCCTAGAAGTTTGCAATGTGAAACCAACACACAGGAAATCATGTGCTGCGAATCTTCTGATGTGGTCAGATTTGACCTTGGACCCCTCCTTCAAGGTCAAATGAGGATAGCCAAACTTAAAAGTGCTTATAACTTGCTTATTATTGGTCCTAGAGGTTTGGGATGGGAAACCAACCTATAGGAAATCATGGGCTGGGAATCTTTTGATGTGTTCAGATTTGACCTTGGGCTCCTCGTTCAAGGTCAAATGAGGATAGCCAGACTTAAAAGTGCTTATAACTCACTTATTATTGGTCCTAGAGGTTTGGTATAGTAAACCAATTTATAGGAAATCATGTGCTGGGAATCTTCTGGTGTGGTTGGATTTGATCATAGGCCCCTCCTTCAAGGTCAAACGTGGAGAGCCAAACTTAAAAGCGCTTATAACCGCTTATTGTTGGTCCTAGAGGTTTGGGATGGTAAACCAACATATATGAAGTCGTGGGCTGGGAATCTTCTGGTGTGGAAGGATTTGACCTTGGGCCCCTCCTTCAAGGTCAAACGAGGATAGCCAAACTTAAAAGTGCTTAAAACTTGCTTATTATTGGTCCTAGAGGTTTGGGATGGCAAATTAATTTACAGGAAATCATGGACTGAGAATCTTTTGGTGTGGTTAGATTTGACCTTGGCCCCTCCTTCAAGGTCAAACAAGGACAGCCAAACTTTAAAGTGCTCGTAACTCGCTTATTATTGATCCTGGAGGTTTGGGATGGTAAACCAACCTATAGGAAATCATGGGCTGGGAATCTTGTGGTGTGCTCGGATTTGACCTTGGGCCCCTCCTTCAAGGTCAAACGATGGTTCACTGGCTTTGGTGAGTTGTCTTTCCGGTGGATACAAATTTGCATCAGTTCTCCGATGTGTAGGTCTAGTTTGTCCTTGAAGGGCTGACAAAGACAAATCTGAACACATCAGAAGATTCCCAGCCCATGATTACCCATGGGTTGGTTTCACATCCCAAACTTCTAGGACCAATAATAAGCAAGCTATCCTCATTTGACCTTGAAGGGGGACCCAGGGACAAATCTAATCACACCAGAAGACTCTCAGCCCATGATTTTTTGTATCCCCGGACGAAAGCAAGGGATCCAATACGGTCACGCTGCCACCGCAGAGATTTCCTTTTGGACGCATTAACTTAAAAATATTTTAGTTAGACCTTTCAAATTTGGTATGTCAGTATATATGGGCAATGCCAAGAATGCTGCTGTTTTGTGACCTTGACCTTCAATTTCAAGGTCACTGGTGGCCTGTTAAAGGTCAGATTTGGGCCATTTTTTCACATTTTGGCCCAGTTCTCATATACAGAAAGTCATATCATCCTATGGCTGGTATATATAATACATATATATGTCCTCTGTTAGCATGCAGAAATTTGACCTTCAACCTCTTCATTGAATGTCATCCACAGACTGCCAAAATACCTCACCGAGGCCATTTTTGGCCTTTTTGGAGATGTTTTCACACTTAATGCTGACTATATTGCATGGAAACAATTGAAAATGGCTTTGGAGGTTCAGTACATGATGGGCTACCAGCATCCAGTTTGTTGACCTTGGCTATTGTTTTCAAGGTCACCTTAGGCCTGCTAAAATGACTCAAAATGGTAATTTAGACTATGAGGCCATATGCCTCCTTTATCATTGGCTGTTACTGCTCTAAAAATAATATTATAGCGAGCCTTCTCAAATTTGCAGGATATATTCATAACCATAACATCTTGCCTGGGAATATTTTTGGCCTCATTTTGAAAAACAAGATGGCTGCCAGGGACGTTTATTCGACTTAATGCAAGGTTTCCTGTAAGTTGGTTTGCCATCCCAAACCTGTACGAACAATAAGAGAGTTATGAGCACTTTTAAGTTTGGCTATCCTCGTTTGACCTTGAAGGAGGGGTTAAAGGTCAAATCTGACCACACCAAAAGATTCCCAGCCCATGATTTCCTATAGGTTAGTTTACCATCCCAAACCTCTAGGACCAATAATAAGTGAGTAATAAGCACTTTTAAGTGTGGTTACCCTTGACCGACCTTGAAGATGGGGACCAAGGTCAAATCTAACCACATCAGAAGACTCCCAACCCATGATTTATTATAGGTTGGTTTCATATCCCAAAACTCTAGGACCAATGAACACTTTTAAGTTTGACTATCCTCGTTTGACTTTGAAGAATCAGCCCAAGGACAAATCTGACCACATCAGAAGACTTCCAGCCCATGATTACCTATTAGTCAGTTTTAAGTTTGGTTATTAATTATTCTTGAAAGGGGGAACCCAAAGACAAATCTGACTACATCAGAAGACTCCCAGGCCATGATTACCTACAGGTCAGTATTAAGTTTGGCTATCCTCAATCGACCTTGGACAGGGGACCCAAGGACAAATCTAATCACATCAGAAGCCTACTAGCCCATGATTTCCTATAGGTCTGTTTAAGTTTGGCCACCTCATTTGTCCTTGAAGGGGTGACACAAGGACAAATCTGAACACATTAGAAGACTCAAAGCCCATGATTACCTATAGGTTGGTTTCACATCCCAAACCTCTAGGACCAATAATAAGCAAGTTATAAGCACTTTAAGTTTGACTATCCTCATTTGACCTTGAAGGGGGGCCCGCAGACAAATCTGACCACATCAGAAGACTCCCAGGCCATGATTTCCTATAGGTTGAATTCACATCCTAAACCTCTAGGACCTATAATAAGTGAGTTATATATGATTTCCTATAGGTTTGGATATCCACGTTTGACCTTGAAGATGGGGCTCAAGGTGAAATCTTATCACATCAGAAGACTCCCAGCACATGACTTCCTGTAGGTCAGTTTTCACATCCCAAAACTCTAGGACCAATGAGGAGAGAGTTATAAGCACTTTCAAGTTTTGCTATCCTCATTGGACTTTGAAGGGGGAACCAAGGACAAATCTGACCGCATCAGAAGACTCCCAGCGCATGATTTATTATAGGCTGGTTTCACATCCCCAAAATCTAGGACTTATAATAAGCAAGTTATAAGTACTGTTAAGTGTGGTTACCCTCATCTGGTCTTAAAGGATGGGTCCAAGGTCAAATCTGATCACATCAGAAGACTCCCAGCCCATGATTTCCTATAGGTTGATATCACATCTTGAACCTGTAGGACCAATAATAAGCGAGTTATAAGGGCTTTTCAGTGTGGCTACCCTTGTCTGATCTTGAAGGAGGGATCCAAGGTCAACCCTAAATACATCATAAGACTCCCAGCACATGATTTCCTACATGTCAGTTTCACATCTCAATACTCTAGGACCAATGAGAAGTGAGTTATAAGAATGTTTAAGTTTGGCTACCCTCATTTATCCTTGAAGGGGGGACCCAAGGACAAATCTGACCACATCAGAAGACTCCCTGCCCATGATTTCCTATCTGTTGGTAACACATCCCAAACCTCTAAGACCAATAAAAAGTCATTTATAAGCACTTTTAAGTTTGGGTATCCCCATTTGACCTTAAAGATTGGGCCTAAGGTGAGATCTAACCACATCTGAAGACACCCATCGCATGACATCTTAAAGGTTGGTTTTACATCCCACACCTCTAGGACCAATAATAAGCAAGTTATAAGCACATTTAATTTTGGCTATCCTCATTTGACAAAACACAGTAAAGCTTACGTTCTGCTTACAGTCTCATACTGCAAGTACTACAGCTTTATTAACCAATGTCTCCATCTGGGCCACTCGTTTTTTTCCCAAACCTATAGCACCAATAATAAGTGTTTTATAAGCACTTTTAAGTTTGGCTATCCTCGTTCCACCTTGAAGAAGGTGGTGAAGATCAAATCTGACTACATTAGAAGACTCGCAGCACATGATTTCTTATAGGCCAGTTTCACGTCCCAAAACTCTGCGACCATTGAGAAATGAATTAAACACACTTTAAAGTTTGGCTATCCTCATTTTACCTTGAAAAAGTAGGCCAAGGTCAACTCTGACCACATCAGAAGACTCCCAGCCCGAGTTATAAGCACTTTTAAGTGTGGTTACCCTTGTCTGACCTTGAAGATGGGGCCCAAGGTCAAATCATCAGAAGACTCCCAGCACATGATTTTCTACAGGTAAGTTTGACATCCCAAAACTCTAGGATCAATGAGAAGTGAATTATAAGCACATTTAAGTTTCGCTATCCTCATTTGACCTTGAAGGGTGACTCAAGGACAAATCTGAACACATCAGAAGACTCCCATCCCATGATTACCCATAGGTTGGTTTCACATCCCAAACTTCTAGGACCAATAATAAGCAAGTTATAAGCACTTTTAAGTTTGGCTATCCTCATTTGACCTTGAAGGGGGACCCAAGGACAAATGTAACCACACCAGAAGACTCCCAGCCCATGATTTTGTCTGCTTGACAGATTTGTGGATAGAGGGTTGGAACTTTGGAACCACAAGGAAATTACCACTACTCTGACTGCACCTGTTACTGTAAGAACTGCTGTAGGAAGAGATATCGATCAAAATACTTGGGAAAACCAGAGTGAAGAAACTTGAAAATAAGGGTGGCTGTTTTAAAGGCTGAGCGATGTTCAACATGAAGCCAATTCAACTTCCTAAGCACAGGAGTTATACTAGCGTATCTACTGGCATTTGATATGATTCTAACTACACTATTTTTGATGAACTGTAAGTTACAAAGATTGAAGAGACTCCTGAAAAGTGAGTTACAGATATCCAAACCAACTACTAAACAGAGCATTGGCCACAAGTACAGAAGCATCATAAGTAAGAAACCACCTGACATGTCTAAAGTCATGGAGTTGCACAAAACAACCCTTGCACACATTCTGAAGATGTTTGGACAAGGAAAAATCAGAATCGAATCACACTCCTAAATTCTTGACTGACTCGGCAGGGCAGAGAGGATTACACAAGATGGTAGTTTGGACATATGGTTTCAACTTATCCCTCTGTCTTTTTTAATTAAATACAATAAACTCAGTCTTATCTGGATTCAGTTTGAGCTTACTAGTTGATATCCACTCGTTTACGTCATCTAGGCACCTGTTCCACTGTTCAAAGGCAGCAGATGAATTCTTCTGGGATAGATGGACATAAACCTGGGTATCATCTGCATAAAATTGATACTTCATTCCTTTGTATTTACCAATTACCAAACTGAGGGGCTGATGTATAATGAAAACAATAAAGGACCAAAGACAGAACCTTGGAGCACCAAATAGGAGTTTGCAATGATCAGAAAGAGTAGAACCAATTTTTATTGACTGATAGTGCACAGACAGTTAGGAAGTGAAGCATTTCAGAACAGAACGACCAACACCAAACCAGTAATGAAGACAGCTAAGAAGAGTAGAATGATCAATGGTATCGAATGCTATCAAGAGGTCAAGCAATATCAAGACAGTAGGTTCGCCTCTCGACAAGGATAGATGAACTTCATTTTTTATGGAGAGATATAAGCACTATTACGTTTGGCTATCCTCATTTTACCTAGGTGAAGGCCCATGAGGTCAAATCTGACATCAGAAGACTCCCATCCCATGATTCCCTATAGGTTGGTTTCATATGCCACACCTCTAGGACCAATAATAAGCGAGTTATAAGCACTTTTTAAGTTTGACTATCCTCATTTAACCTTGAAGTGGGGACCCAAGGACAAATCTTAACACATCAGAAGCCTTCCAGCCCGTGATTTATTATAGGTTGGTTTCACATCCCAAACATCTAGGACCAATAATAGGTGTTTTATAAGCACTTTTAAGTGTGGCTACCCTTGTCTGACCTTGAAGGAGGCGCCCAAGGTCAAATCTGACCACATCAGAAGACTCCCAGCCCATGATTTCCTTTTGGTTGCTTTCACATCCCAAACCTCTAGGACCAATAATTGGTGAGTTATAAGCACTTTTAGGTGTGATAATTATCATTTAACCTTGAATAAGGGCCCAAGGTCAAATCACATCAGAAGACTTCCAGGCACTTTTAATGTGTGTTAAGTGGAAAAAACACTCGAGGCAGCTATCTTGTTTTTCAAAAAGATGCCATAAATAGTTCCAGGCAAGCTTTTGTAATGACGAACATGTCCTGCAAATTTGAGACCTCTACCTATAATACCCTTTGCTCTAGAGGATCAACAAAACGCCTTGCTGAAAGTCGAAAAAAGCCAGTGCCGGACATCTTGGACATCTTAGAGACCAAAATTATTCCCAGGCAAGATTTTGTAATGACAAATATATCCTGCAAATTTGACAACTCTACCTACAATACCTTTGCCTCTAGGTAGGAAAGTCTCTACACACTGCGGTGAAGGGGAACTCATGCGTAGTCCATAGTATCTACCAGATGCTATCCGGTGGATAGTGGATACAATCAGGCCATGAGCTAGATTAGACCACACATTCACAAACTCTACACTGGTGAGGAGACTGAGGACCAAGCAGTGTATTAAAACACCTACCCCCAGTCCGAGACTTTTAACTAGTCCTTTCTGGAGTTACAGGTCCAGATGTTCTGTAATTTAAGAAGCTGTTCATATGTATTTTTTTCTTTAATCGCTGAAATATTTTATCAGTACCAGGGCCATCACACAAACATTCTTTGTCATTATTAAGATAAAATTAAACCATTTATTTTGATCAATTTTGAACTTAATATTGATTTAACCTCCATTGGAATACGTACTGGCAACTTTTTCTATGGACATGTAACATGCTTAATTAAGTTGCAGGTCCGCTGGATCTAGAAAGTTTTCTCGGTAAACTTCATACACTGAAACCAAGTGACTAAATACCAAACTTGTTAACTCTTCTACTATAGTAAAGGTTGGAAATCTCCTGTATCTTGGGGTAAGATATTTACTTACAAAAAATAATTAAAAAAATTTAATTTCACTAATACACATTTACCCGATAGGGAATAGCCAGAAATAATAACAAATGGAGAGTGGGACGCTTGCTGGGGACTGAAACCTCAGAAATTTAAACTCAATATAATAATGTCCCAAGGGCCACTGGTTTACCATTACCTAACTATAGCACCTCACCACCCCACAACATCCCCCAATTTTCTCTCTCTCAGAATAGGGAAAGGTATAGAAGAGAAGGAAGGGAATAGGGAAAGGTATAGAAGCCAGGGATTCACAATATACATCTATTCTGACAAATAAATTAAGAGATAAAGGAGAAAATAAAGATTAATTACTCAATAACATAAGTACATTAGCAAAATAACCTTATAACTAACATCATGAGTATGAGCTAATTACAAATGCTCTGACTCAAAAAGCAAAACTTACTGAACAGTGGAGAATCTCCTGAGCAGCTACTACTGGACCCATACTATACTACATCCTTCTAATAGAACAGGTTGACTGTACTGTGGGATTTCTAATGACGTACTGAAAAGAAGTTGTGTTAGGTGTGATATCTCCATCAATGGTCTTGATTGATTTTGAAACAACACTGGTTTCTTGTGTTTAAGATGTTGTCCAAGTGGTAGCTCAAGGCTGTGACAAAACGGGCACCTATCATCAGGAAGAGACCTGTCAATAATATAGGCAAGGAATAGTTACATCACCAAGGCCACAATATTTGGATAATCTCTTGCTAATGTAGCAATTCAATTTATTTATTTATTTGGGGTTTTACGTCGCTTTCAACACTGTACAGGTCATATCACGATGGGTAGTTGGACAGGCAGAGGAAACCAGTACATACAGTTCGTTAGGGTTCTGTACTGTAAACTGCCGACCAACGGCACGCAACTACCAGCTTTCCCACTTGAGGCCGTGCTGGGGATCAAACCCCGGCCTCAGAGGTGGGAGGCGAGAGTGTTACCACTCTGCCACCGTGGTCCCTATGTAGCAATTCAAGTGCTAATACATATATTTTTCTGTGCATCAGGTATTATCTGGAGTGTTTTGGGGCCATCTGTGTACTAAACCCAGGATCAACAAAACGTCCAAACATGTTTCATGTTGGGAATCCACCCTGATTTTGTAAAATACTATCTGCTGCTCCTGATGATCCATGCTCAAGTTTGATGGCCCTGGGTGTAATCACGGGTGACCTTCATCCACTCAGAGTAGACTATGACTATTTCAGAGCCCAGATTAAGCAAGACCCCCTCCACCTCCAGTGCAGTTTGAAGTTGCTTCAAACTGTCCCCGATTCATACAATGACTAGCTGGATAGACCACCGAGGTATCCTGGGTGGCTTCCCCGCAGTTCGGTAAAATAGACTGTCACCCAGAGAAGACATTCTATGACCTTTGACATCTGGGTGTGTTATTTTTTGTAGAAATAGAGGGACTCTTTCCATGTTTGTTTCATTCCATTTTCAGTTTTAAGGAGAGATAATCTCTGCCGGCATCATTAAGAATTCTTTTTATAGGACTTTATTTTTGTTGAGGAAATATCTTTAAAATATACTTGAAAATGCCACCCAAATCTAGCAGCAGGGGAAAGAGGAAGAATAGGATGGCTGCATTAGCTAATGAGGAAGACTCAAGATTCAACTTGGACATTCCACTGAAGGAGTAGTCACAGGTGGATTGTGTCCCAGACTCCGCTCAAAGCTGGTTTCTTGTGATCATTTAGGAAGAGGCACATCTTGAAGACTTGGGAAAAGAGCCAAAAGAGGAGGTAACATACAAGGACCTACCATGCAACAGCCATCTGCATCTAGGTCAAAGAGGTGTAAGAGGAGAGATATGAAGGCTTTGGCTCTCTCTAGCATAGATCGGAACACAATCCTCACTGATACAGATTTGGCAGTATTGCATGCTATTCAAGAAGTCATTTGATTACAAAAACACTGTCAGAAAGAGGCCTGCTTTGGAAATCTAGCCTGAAAGATGAACTGGGGTCCTCAGGAGCTGAAGCACTGGTTTGTCACATGGAGGCCACAGTTCGGAAAGCTCACCAAACCTCTAGAAAGCTGACAGTGATCCCTTTTGCAGCACACTGGAGAAGATTGCCGAGAAATCTGAATCTAGCATGACAGGAGTCTTTATAAAATATTACAGAGACAGGCAGAAACTTTGGAGGGGCCATGCCTTGCACAGTTCATGACAAAGGCATTCTAGAGACTCAGAGACTCATGTTAGAACAACATAAACAGCAGCGGCAGTGCCACCTGCCAATTTTGTATGACATGGAATCACCACTGAACTGGCCAGCACCACAACAGCCCTCTGTACATCTTCAGTGATCAGATTACAGGCTGGTCTATCAAAAAGAGTGCCACAATAGACTCTGTATCAGCAGTATCCCACACAGTATCAGCAGTGGTCTGCACAAGTTCAACAGCAGTATCAACAGCAACGTTCACCAAACTCAACAAGAGCTGCACCCAAAGCACTTAGCAGCACCAGTTTAGCCATAATAGGAAGCACCACAAGTATTTTCACAGCATGAAATGGGGACATTGGCTCGTTTTCTATCTCTGCAGAAGACACCAGCACCTAGCTCTTTTACATCCTGGCAGTTGGGTCAGACATCCACAGTCATTTCTGTTAGCCTACCTGGATAGAGGCACAGACTATGGGAACAATACCACACTGCATGCTCTCGCCAACCCAGAAGAATGCCAACCAACCACGACAGTAACAGCCATCACATCCACACCACCATCCAAGACTCCAGATGCAGGTCCAACCTCTTAAGCTCCAGCGCTTGCATCCTCCTCCATCTGTCCTGAGAAGGAATTACATAATATCAGCCTTTTAAGGGCCACCCATATGTTTCAAGATCTTTTTGAATAAGTTGGTATTAGAAAATGAAAAAAAAATCACAACACTTACTGACCTCACCAAATACTTAACCTCACACAAGCACACATAACAAAGAATTCATACTATTTCCCTGTTCCTTCAAAAAATCAAATACAAGTAATATAAGGTTTTTGAAAAAGTGAAGGGCTTGAAGCCTAACTCCCCCTTAATAAAATTAAAAATTAAAGGGTTTGAACCCTAAACCTAAAGGACTCTTTTTGATGTGTGTAAGTAATAAGATTTGTTTCATGTTGGATCAGGTTGCACATGGTGGTGAGGATTTTGATCATGCTTCTGTGAACATAGAGTGATAAGTCTCTTTTGCAAAAATGGGTTGGACTTGAGAAGGGCCGATAGTTCAAAGTCTGTCACAAGACTTTGGTCTTCACTTTTCTCCCATAACAATGTCACCTTTTTGTTGGAAGTACGGGCCAACACTTCCTTTTAGTCTCTGACATCTCTGGTAGGGTGAATCTTGGCCATAACATGGTTATCTCCATGGAGTTGTGGTGCTCTCATTTATTCATCAACCACTAGTTGACTACACTTGGTCCTCAAAATGTTGGTAGCCGCCAGATCTGGATCTTGCTGTATGGTTGAAGGATCATCAATAAAATAAATCTGATGTGTCTTAAAAACTGCCCTTTTATATTGTCATTGTTAAAACGAAAGACAGATCAAGAAACAGAGGAGATAATTGGTGTGATAGGTTGACCACCTGATGCCTTATCAGGAATCAGCCCAGGTAGCCAGTGTTTCGCCCTGGGTGATTTTCATATCAATAGGAGTGACCTTTAGCTTTTTCAGTGACCTTTAGCCCAAAGGAAGCAAGCGTGGGAGAATCGAGGGTAGCCTGCTCCCTAGGACCACCATGGTGATGCCCAAGGAGGGAAATTGGGGCGACAATGGGTGATATCCACGGGCACCTGCACAGTTCTAGGGTGCACCCAGGACCAATGTGGGCATTTTATTTTCAAATTATTTGGTATTTTCTCTCCTATTAGTAACAGATGAAAACAGGTGTGCACCTAGACACAGTGTGGTATCTTCCAGGATACCAGATTTCGAGCCAATCCCAGATGATGCTTGATAGTGGAACAGGGATAATATCTATATTTTAATGATACTCAGACAAGTAACTTGGAAATTGATAAAAAGTCCCTTTTGAGTGCCTGAGGCCAAGGCCTGTTTATAAAAACTTTGTAATAATCTATTGAGGTTATCGTCATAACTAATGTTGAGTGCTTTTTGACCCATTTTATTGACAATGGCATTATAATACACGTCAATAGTACTGTTTTGCAAATTCCCATCTTCAACATATGCAGAAGAAAACTGTTGTTTGGTTTATAGATGGTGTCCTGACATAAACCTGGCTGGTTTTGCACCACTTTGCTCAGTATAAAATTTGACATGAGCTTTTTTAAGAGCCTCAAACCTTGCTGTCACTCTGTCAGAAAAGCCTTTTTGTCTGATTTGGAATTTCTGAAAGTCAAGTGTGGAGGCTGCAATACAGAAGGTACCTGGGGATAAAGTTAATGGTTGTTTCAATAGGTTGTACCTTGCTGTAAGACACAGAAGGGTCTAGTATTGTTATGCCGCATACCATGGCATCTCTGGCTCAACCTGGAGCTGTGGATCACAGGGGCATTGGGGAAAGGTATCAACGTCTTTTCCTTCCCATGACAGGTTTAGAACATTTGCATCCCAGGAAAGTCTTGACTGGAACTGGGGAGACAAATTGGAGAAGTTTGTTGATATGCCTTGTGGAAAACATGTCTGGGGACAGTACAATTGCTGACACAACTGGTTCAATGTTTCCAGCAGGTGTGACCTCTCTGTCTGTAAGACCTTGAATTTGAGCCTCTATCTTCCAGTTAGGGGAATGTGAGTTACTTGTGAGTTGGGGCTGTACCTGTGCAGCCGATTGGTTAAATAGCGCTTTGAGTCCTGTAGTATATGGAGATATTGAATATAAATACACAATACAATACAATACCTCCTGAAGCATGAAATCTTGCCCGCTATCACATTCAGATGACCAGAAATCAGACGGATTCTCAGGACACTCCATCTTGGTTTGTGACAGGTGTGGATCCTTCACAAGACACTAATAGAGATGTTGACTATGGGCACCCTTCTTGATTATACAAGACACTGTTTTATGTTGCTGTGACAATCACCAGCAATGAAATTATTTCAGACCAGGAGGAAAACTCTCATTTTAGACAGCTGAGAGAGCAGTGAAGTCGCCCAAGTGAGCACCCTACAATTTGATCAAGACGCCACTAAATAATATCCACAGCAAACTGAAGATGGTTAAAAGACAGACCCGGAAGGACAAGTTCTGGTTGAAGCATCCGAAAAGGTGAGGTTGTAGACACTAGGGGATAGGAATTCCATCTTCTGGAGACACTAGTATGTGTCAGTTATTCTTGAGATACTAATTATTAAACCTCATGTGTAGACGATCTGATGATTGCAGTTTCTCTGCCTGCGAGCAGGTCAATTAGACAAATAATATGGTTGATTGGGAAAGTGGGTCTTGACACCAGATCGTGAATGTTTGAGGTTATTGGAGACCATTAGTTTGAGTGTGTTGCACTAGACACTTTTCAAGGTAGTATTGTTGACCTACAAAGTCAGACACTTGCTTTGAACTTTTAGATATTGACCAGCCCGCCCTGGGTATGAGAGGGGGACAATTTGCTTTGGGTCTAGTGGAGGCACGTGTCTCGGACGGGGACTGTCTCAAGCCACTCATTCAGATACTGGTGGAATCTGATGCCTTACTTTTAAGCAATGAGCTCCAGTGACCTGACTGAAAGTGACCAAACTGAAAGGCTTTCCTCTGATGTTAGAATCAATAGTATTTTCTGATTTGGGATAAGTGGATATATGAAAATATGCATCACAGAAACCCAGGGATGTTATCCATACACCATAAGGACAATCTTGTACATTTGGGGGTGTACATTTTTACCTTTCTGGCATTCATGAAAGCGTTCCGTGCTTAGGTGCAGTTTGAGTCAGGAACATGTTTTTATCATTCTTTTAAACTGGTGGAGGTTGGCATCTACCTCACTTACATATTTCTCTCTTTTAAATTATAGTATTATTAAACTTTAGATTAGGGTCACCTAATTTTGATTATAGGTAAGTACTAAGTTTCAATCGTAATTCTTAAGGCCACCTTATCTTTAATTGTCAGCTTAAACTCAGTAAACTCTCATGATATAAAGTGATTTTATCTTGATAATAATTTTTACAGTAATCTGTAATTCAGTTTGAGGTGGCATTAAACTTAGCTTTTTCTAAAACTCGTTAAGGTGACCCTAAAGTAAAATGATGCCTGTAGTACTGTAAATAAATGATAGAAGCAGAAAATAAAAATATTAAATCCCATGCAGGTGTATTCACTCAAATATATATTGCAATGGTCATACAGGTAGGGGCACTGTGACAACCAGTTTGGGTTTTCTCATTCCCCTCACCTGAAGCCGATGCAGATGAATGAGTGTACAGAGTATGGTAACCTCGCCCTGCATCTGCCCATTTCTAGGGTCCCATTTCTGGGAAACTTGAATTTATCTGGTTTGTTCCAGGTTTCACATAATCCAGTTTATGTTGTCCATAGTGGTAAAGATTATATCCTATATATACTGCTTTACTTTCACCATAGTTTGTGCAACATTCATATTAAGCTGACATATCCATTTCTTTGTGCAATCTGCTATGCAATGTTTGAAGCATGCTATCTGGTTATATATATATGTGATGCTAACTTGAGAATTTCCTAGCGTGTGAGTAGTTGGCTGAGACTAGATAAGCTAATATTGGTGTAAGTCCTGCTGGCTTCTTAACTATGTTCAAGGATGTTTGAGTTTGGCAATATTGGGGCTAAAGCAAAGTGCATGCGGTACACTGTGAGTAGATTTTGCCCACTGGTCCCCTGAAGTGTAGGGCTGTTTAAAACACGAGACTACTTGCATGTTTTACCTTTACAACTGGTCCTTGATCACTGAGCTGTTTTTGGGATCCAGATATTCACAATACAAGTCGCCTACCTCTAATTAAGATGAGTTAGGCTGAGATTAGAGATTATCCAGTAGTTCAGGGTCCGGTTGAAAAGCTAGTGGATCTCGTTGGGATGGAATGTCCCGAAGCCATTCTAAGGGAGATGGCTTCCTGAAGGCTAGGTCTGTAAGGTGTAGCTTGGGACCTAATTAATTCACCTAACTTTTAAGCTGGTGAGATACTATGTTACCACTTGCTTTAGGGTGTTTCCTTTGCTTGTTTTCATCAGTGCATCTGGGGCTTGTGCAAATTAGCTGTAAGTTATAGAAGAGAAGTAGGGCCAACCCCGGTTTGGCCTGTTTGGTAGTCTGTGCAAGAAGGAGACATGATAGCTCATACCAAAAGTGTTTGATATTAAGCTGGTAATTACAATTCAAGCAATTTCTAGTTGGACAGAGAGTCACAAGACAGGATAATACAAGTTCTGTATACATAAATTGTTTCCAACTGCTTTTCATCACTCCATCTAGTACAGCAAGAGTGAGGGTTTATGCTTATGTTATGGCTACAACCCCCAAACACCTAACGGGACATCTTTTCCTGTGTTTGGCATGACCAGCAGTTGCTGGAAGAACACTATTGTGTGTCAGGTAAGTAGGTATTGGTGAAATAAAATATACATGATTAAAATTGTTCCTTGGTAAATTATTGGCTAATATGGCAGCACTACTAAATGATTTTAACATATTTCGTTATTTAGCACCTTTAATCTCCCTAAAATGCACGAATGTATGCCATAGTTTCTATTTTTTATCATTGTAGACTGGTCTGAAAAAAGTGGAAAAAATTGCCTAGTGTTTTGTGCGCACATATGTACAATATCAAATAATAATTATAATATCAGTTAAGGGTAAAGTAACTATCCTTTATAACTAATCACTAGTAATGTTCACTAGTTTTTAAACAAACACTATTAAATTTTAATGAGTATATAGAGGAATATTGTTTCTTCACTATTTGTGCATCTGGGGCCGGTTTCACAAAGGGTCTTCAACTTAGCCAAGTTTTTGGCTAGTCAGGGACTTAAATCGAAGACTTTGGTTTTACCTAGGTCCAGCACTTAAATGGATTTCACAAAGGATGACTTAGCTAAGTCAAAGTTTATCACATAACCACAGTGGTTGTGTTATGTAACCTTTTTTCCTATTCAAAAAAACTATTTGTGACAGATATCCTTCGACACATTTTATCTAAGTGCTGTTTTGAAATGTAAAAAACCTTGTTACCACTTAAATACTTCCCAAAGCCTACTTTAGGGAGATGGTTTATATATTTATACTTTATTTACAGACATTTCAAATTTTGAAGTGCAGAAAAATTTATGGCGGCCATTTTAAAGTCTTTGTTTACAAAAGTTAAACCCACTCCCAGGTGGACTTAACTTTGAACCCAAAACTTAGCCAAAGCTTAGAGTTTGCTGCTTTGCAAAATCCGCTAAGACCACAGACTTAGCCTGAATTAAAGGCAAAAATCTTAACTTTAAGTCTAAGTCCAGGCTAAGTTCTTTTGTGAAACCGGACCCAGATAACTCAATACTGCCCCAGATAGCAAGACTCTGTAGGGCCACCACGGGCCCACCAGCGGCATAGCAGTCGGTCCGATATTGGTTGTAGCTGGTGGCTAGCCGTTGACGTGACCAGCTGGTAGACAGGGGTATACCATTGGCAGTAGCCGACAATAAGGTTTAATGGTGGTCCATCAGTGTCCCACTGTCGGCAGCCAATGATAAGCTTTTATATTGGTCCACCAGTGGACCACCTTCAGTAGCCAACAAGGTTGACTGGTGGCCCACCAGTGGCCCACTGTTGGGGGCCATCAACTTTTTATGGTGGTTCTCTGGTGGCATAACCTGCTGATAGACAGTGGTTAACTGTTGGCAACCAACAATAAGGTTTACTGGTGGTCCATCGGTGGCCCGCTGTTGGCAGCCAATGATAAGCTTTTCTACTGGTCCACCAGTGGATCAATAGCCAACCACCCAGAGAGCATGCAGACGTTGGCCTAACATTGGTATATCTGTCGGTCTGACATTGGCAGCCACCGTTGTCCCAATGGCTTTTTGACCGTCAGTTTGATGTTGGCAAGCAAATGGTAATTTTTACTACCACTATAGCATCAGCCAATCATATTGCGGCATGGAATTAAGTGGCCAGTGTTTAACAGAAAGTAAATAATTGACAGACTGTGGGTGGATTTTAGTTAAAGGAATCCCTGATAAGTCACATGACCAAACATAAACAATGGTGGAACAGTATCTTAAGATGATATAGTCCATAATCAAATAATCAAATTATCATGTTCAGAAACAACTTTTCTTACTGTGAATTTATAATGAGAATGTTATTTTTATGTCTAAAATTGCTAATTAGTTAGTTAAAAATTGTGGGGTCACTGAAATATGATTTTTAGACATACCATAATAAATCAAGTGTCCCAAAATCCCCTATTATTCCTCGCCGCCATCTTGAATAAAAATCATCCATTGGCCCACCACTGGCCCAACCTCAGCAGCCTGAGGGCCAACATTGGCCCAACGTTGGCAAAATCTACTGATCATGCAACCAATAGCCATGTTTGCCCAACGTTGGGCCAATGTTGGCAAAATTTGGCAGAATGCTATCTGGGAACAAGCTTGACTGGTGGTACCATTGGTAGCCATCTGTCAGCAGATGTTATGGATTGGATGTTTTGAATATTACCCATACATACAGAACTGGCAGTTCATTCAATGAATGCTTATGTGTGGTGCTGGTGCAAAACCAGTGGCACACTTCATGAAATTCCATCACTTACAATGGGAAGTTGCACAAGTAAAAGCCTTAATGAATTCTAATATGACTTTAACAGTGCCTAATCTCCATAAAAAGCTAGACACAAAAGTGCAACAACCAAGATTCAATTGATCAAGAAAAAAATATTAAGAGAGATATAAAATCATAATTTTATATTCAGACAATGCAATAAACAATACAGTGATACAATAATACAGAGTAAATAGAAAAATACAGTACTTAAAATACCAAAATTGTGATATATGTTATGTAGCTTGGACTCTGAAAAAAATTACTAGGACTCCCATTTTTGGTTGTCATTTTTTGGCATTATTTTTTCAAGGTCTGTCAAATCAAATGCTATTCAGCAGAGCTTGAGGTTTAGCCACCAGAGGACCACCATAGCTCTTACAGATCATAGTTGCATGTGTCAGATAAAAACAATTTTGGGATAGTTTTGGGTTTCATTAAAGCACAAAATTATATCAAATGGGAAAATGAAGATATCTTTAACTAAAAATAAAAAATCTTGCCACCAGTGGCCCACTGGATGCCCACCATAGGTCCTGTACTACTTATGTAGTGGGTGGGCCATTGATGGACCACCTGTGGCAAATATATAAGCAAGCAATATATAAAGTAATAAAGTGGAGGAAAGACTGACTGACCAAAATTAAGGAGTACAGAATAAGTTTGTTTATATAAATGACATTACCTTATGTTAAGAAAATGCACATTTTATCTAATGTTTCCAGAAATTGTACACCAGTGGGCATAGGCTGGTCCCTGAGCTACAGCCACTGACTTTGGTAGTTGGTGGGCCAACTATTTATATTTTGAAATAATGTGTTTTTAACATTGAATATTGTTAAATAATATGGCAGAAAACAATAGTTGAGGTTGCTTATGAAGAGGTTTATAATGCTTTAAAAATATTTTTAAAAATGCAGTCAGTGGTCCAGCAGTGGATCAGTGGTGGCTCACTAGCTATATTTTGCCACCCATAGCCATCGGTGGCCCACTAGCATCTTGTTATCTGATGCCTTGCTACCTATTATCACCAGGTACCAATTATCACCACCAATAAATAAAACGTTCATATTTGAGTAATAGCCAGATATTTTCAAAGCCTTTTATTGTGCATCTGTTCTATTCACTTTGGAAATAGTTTTACCTCATTCACAAGGCTTGGGATGATACGTTGGTTGAGTTATGTCTACTTCAATTCTGCCTGGCGATAATTGGTACGCGGCGGTAATTGGTAGCAAGGCAGTAGCAGTGTTAGAGGTTTGACAGTGAACCCAAAGCAACATACACAGATTTAAATGTTGAAGATCCTATACTGGATCATACATGCTGCGGACACATGCCCCCTTCCTCATTTTAAAGCTGGATCCGCCCCTGGAAAGTATGAAAAAAAGACTACAATCCTACCGAGGGTTGCCTCTTTGATATGAATTAGTTTATTTGGGGTTTTACGTTGCTTTCTACACTGTGCAGGTCATATCACGACGGGTAGTTGGAAGGGCAGAGGAAACCAGTACATAGAGTTCGTCAGGGATGTGTACTGTAAACTGCTGACCAACAGCAACTACCAGCTTTCCCACTTGAGGCCATGCCGGGAACTGAACCCCGGCCTCAGAGGTGGGAGGCGAGAGTGTTACCACTCTGCCACCGTGGCCCCTTTGATATGATTTAGAGATTTTATGTTGTCAAATAGAATAATTGGTATTATGAATAATTAGTACCCGTTTAGAACTCCATCATAAAGAAATGTGTCTGGAAAATATTGCTATACCTAATTGCAATTACAATGTATACTGTATACTCTAGTTTTATGTGGTAAGTAAACCGGAATTATATATTTACCATTTACTGTACTTTCATGACAAAGTGGTCACTCGGCTGAACCTGCTTGGACTGTAACATGCACATCTGTTATTTGTTCTAAGCAGAATAATGAATCATTAAATCAGTAATATTTCACTTCAGGTAAAATAGAAGGTAAATGTCAGTATGAAACTAAATAGAAAAAGGTTTCCACTAAGTATATCCTGCAAAATTCGTAGAATTTTCAGCCTTTGTCACACATATTGGAAAATAGCATTAAATTCTTAATACTGTACAATTAACACCACCGAACATAGACACCATGAAAAGAGAAATACAATACCAGGTGTGAAGGTTAATGTAAAGTTCACACTTCTTAGGAGGAGAGGTTACCATTGTTTCTGGTTCAACGAGTAAACAAAGCAGGCAAGTTTGTGATAGTGGATGATTAGTCTAACTTGGTAGTACATCACAATGGAAAAATGATGATAAACATGGTTCCAATGTGATTCAATGAATAACTTACACATTGAACATCATATTGGAAACAAGGCATTCTTGGTGGCCCAATGGTCCTCTCTACAATGGGTTGGACTCCCACAAGTGGCAATGCTGTTAGGGACTCTCTTCCAAAACTCCTAACATGACCATGGCTATTGAATGGGATATAAAACCTTTAATTTGACCAAATCGGAAACAGATCCCAAAGCATCCACTCTGGTTTGATACATTTGTTATGATATGTTTGATATTTCTAAACACTTTCAAACATTCAGGGTAAATAGAGGTACGAACGCTGTTCTTATACTCTGCAAAATAATGATACTTGTACAGTGTCAGGCACTGGACACCCATGTGGAAACTTATTTTTATGGTGACGTCTTATCAGAAAAGTGTGAACGGGGAATGAAATAGAAAATAATTTTAAAAGGACAACCCCTAACCTTGGTTTATTATATTATGCAGAATCAATATTATGTTTAACATACTGTACGTGCTTGCTGTCTTTTTAACAGGAAGTTGATACAGCAATCAAGAGACAGTATATACTGCAGGTTTGGTACAATTAATTACTTAGCAATCGAGAAAACAATTATTCCTCTTCAGGTCAACTTCTTCACTAGAGGTACTGTGACGTTGCATTATAGTTGGGGTTCTACGGCCATTTAACAGCAAGTGTCATATGAAGATAGGCCCTCAGCGATACTCAATATGTTGCCGTGAGCTGGTTTCAAACCCAAGACAAAAGAGGTGGGAAACTAGTACTGTAATCAATGCCAAATTAAGATATCAATTTGCTGCCGTATCTGCTTCGAAGTTAATGTGTTTATAACATTTGGGATACTGGGGCCAGGAAATGGAAGCATTTGTAAAACAGCAACAAACTAATACTTATTAACAGTGCAACAACACTTATACTAAGACAAATTTCAGGCTGTAAATAGAAGCATTCTTCGAGTCTTTGAGTAGTAGTTACACTGTGAGTAGTTGTTACAGTGTCATGAGAGGTTCCCTCCAGGTCATAACTGTCAATTGAAATGTTTCAATTAATGTAAAATTAAGGTAGATTATACATCACCTTACGGTGCAACGCTTTAATAACTTTGGGTCATATAATAATAACAACTTTATATTTAAGTGGATGCAGAGAGAGTTCAGGATTTACATAATCAATATTAAACAACAGGGTCTGAGTTATCTTTAAATTTGAGGGGTTTTTTTTACAAAAAAAGTAACCAACAATAAACTAAGATTTTGATTTACACAAGAGTAAGGGGCCACGGTGGCAGAGTGGTAACACTCTCGCCTCCCACCTCTGCGGCCGGGGTTCGATCCCCGTCATGGCCGTAAGTGGGAAAGCTGGTAGTTGCTTGCCGTTGGTCGGCAGTTTACAGTACAGAACCCTAGCGAACTATATGTACTGATTTCCTCTGCCCTTCCAACTACCCGTCGTGATATGACCTGTACAGTGTTGAAAGCGACGTAAAACCCCAAATAAACTAAACTACACAAGAGTATGTTAACTTAGGGTTAACTTTGAGCTTACCAATTCGTTAGTGGAATGAAGGCTTTGATTTATAGGCCCCAGGGGTGGATTTCATGAAAGGTCTCAGACTTTGCCCAGTCTCATACTGAGCCACTTGCTCAAATCCGAGTCTTTTGGCTCAACTAAGTCTTTGTCTCAAACGGTTTTCACAGAAGGGTCTCAGCTGAGACCAAGCTTGTCAAATAACCACAGTGGTTTTCTGTGTCATGTGACTCTTTTTGTTTTCTTGTTTTGTGTTATATGAAGTGCATTCTTGGTCAGAAAAAACAGATCCATGAGGCCCCAGTAGTTGATTTATTTAACAAGTGTGGCATTTAATCACTTTGGTTACATTTCTGTGTGGTTGTGGATTTGGTTCCAGCTCATGGCATCATGTGGGATTTATTTGGGGCCTTTCCTGATATAACATTAGCTGCTTGAAGCTACGTAAAACCCAACTTTTAGGTTGTTCCAGTCACAGGGCAAGCACAGTAGCAATTACCGGTTGCTTTTAAGTTGACACAGGAAAAACAAAAAGTTTAACTTCACAAATTGATTTAACAATTAAAATAATGATTACACTCAACTGGTATGCTCTCAATAGTACACACAATGATACAATAATGAAACCAATCTGATCTGGCCACTGTAACTGACAGTTAAGTTTGTCCACTGTATCCAGCAATCTTTCCTGTGATCTGTCCAGTGTCCACTAACACACAGATATCTGTATTCTCTGATTCGTTCAATACCAATAACACAAAATGGCCTTACCTTGTGATCCTTTCAATGTCCAATCCCATAAAATTGTCTGCATACCGATATTAAGAGAGTTTGAACTATACTCTCCACACAATAAGCTTTCCATATAGCCAGTAAATACTATGTTCACTTGTGGTCAGATGTGCAGCCCTTTTATACAATTATGGAAACTTCCAGAAAGTTATAGAACTAACTTGAGGTAACACCTGTCATCAGATCAAGTAAGGAAGTTCTAGAAACCAGTTTAAATTGGTTTCCCCAAATCTATTAATACTGAGGTTATTGAATCCTAGAGGGATTTCCCTAGTCTGTAAATAGATCAATTTAAAACATCAATACCACATAACATACAGAAATCAATAACTCCATAACCTTAATAGATATAATGCTTAGATTAAACAATGCATTGGTATAGTGCCTACATATGTAACAGAGGTTTACCTCTTATCTCTGTAGTTTTTGATTTCGAAAATAGTTTGTGACAATATGTAATATCCATATACTGATGAGCTGTCCCATTATGACCCTTGCTGAGTTTGACTGATGTACTACTGAAAGCAATATTGTCACCAACAAAGTTAAAGTAATTTCTGTATTAGAAAAGATGTTCAATTGTAAAAAAATGAATTAAAACACGGAAATTAAACATAGTGGCATGTTTGCTTTTTTACAGATTAATGAGACACGAAGGTACAGTGCATCAGAAGTACAAATTCACGTGCACCAAGATCACTGCATAGACACTGTAACATATATCATCATGATTCGTCTTTTGATTAAAACCTGCAAAAGGTTTGCACTGAATATGATGTATATTCTGGTGTTATTGATGCTGTGCAGAGAAGCCACCATCTATTATATACAAGTACCAAACACTCCAAGCAGGGAAGAAATGGAACATCTCAACAAAAAAATTGATGGTCATTTTAATGTTGTCAAAATCGGTCCAGAACAAAGTTTATTGGGAGATACTCAAGAAAAACCGAAAACTGCTGACAAAAACATTAAACGAATTGGATACTCTGAACCTGCAACATACTCTGAAAGCGAAGTGTTGATGCCAAGAGAGAGCTTGGAAGAATATCCATGGCAACTGATGAAGTATCCAAGGCCAACCTATGTTCCAAAGACAAGAAATCCTTGTTTTTATGTGGGTACAGAAAATACCACTGATCACGAGTTATTCTGTATGCCACTTGTCTATCTGGCAGGGTTTACAAAATCTGGATCGACTGATATTTTCAGTAAAATATGCACGCATCAGCATATTACATCTGGACGTTGGAAAGAGGCTCAGTTCTGGTACCATAATACAGTGCGGAAACATATCGGTGCACAATTCTACTTAAACTTTCGGAACTTCTTAAACAATTACAAAGCCTTCACCAAAGCTGTGATAAACAGATGCATGAATCATAAGAAAGAGGTAAAAAGAAATGATCTCAAGTGCCCTTTCATAGCCATTGATGGATCTGCTAATTATCTGTTTGAAGCTTGGTTTTGGGAAAGAGATGAACGGAACCCAAACCCCAGAGAACCCAGCTTTCTGGCACCTCACAGAATAAAACATTTCATTGAACACCCCAAAATTATTGTCCTCATGAGAAATCCAATAGAAAGGTTGTTTTCAGACTTCAAATACTTTGCTGGTGGTAAAAATGGGAGCACTTACTTCCATACGTTGGTGGTGAATGGAATAGTCTGGTGGGAAAACTGTACTAAAACATTGTCTGAATATCGCTGTGCCTATGGCAGAAACTATACTGGAACTGGTGTGCCGAGTTTAAATCCAGAAGGTCTTTGTAACTGGGGAGATTCTGACGAGTTTGGACATAATGGGGCTAACAGGCTCAGAGTCAGCATTTATGTACTCTTCATTCAGAAGTGGTTGGAAGTCTTTCCTATGGATCATTTCCTTTTTCTGACAACTGAGGAATACAAAAAGAATCCAATGACTCTTTTAAAGCAGAAAATCTATCCATTTCTTGAAGTGGCACCATTGAGCAACAAGAGTGAAATGGCATTGAAAAGTTCTTTGAAATTCCGCAAGAACGTTAGTAAGCAAACTATTAAAATGCTCCCAGAAACCAAAGAACTTTTAGAGAACTTTTATAGACCATACAATGAAAGACTAGCCAAGTTACTACAAGAAGACAAATTTATGTGGCTTCAGCATTGATCATAAGTTTTCATAGATGTATAAGCAAAATAAATAAATTTGATCGCTACTGGATGTTTGGTCATACCAAAAGAACATTTGTCACACTTCTTTGAGCAATGCTGTTTCACCTGCTCATAATCATGTTGTCTTTTATACTGAAGTCTTGGAGTCAGATGTGGCTATTGAATTGGATGTAAAACCTTAACTTTGACTTTGACCTGGGGCTGTATTCACAAAAGGGATCAAGCTCAAGTTGAGTCCAAAATCAGCCCAAGTGCAGTATAAATGGCTGTAAACTCGAGTTAATTTTTGGGTCAACTTGAGCTTGATCACTTTTGTGAAATCTCTCATCAATAGGGATTTTAAGTCTAGCCCAAAACAATGGATTTTCACTCAGTTCGTTGATATGTACCTTAAGTTTGGATTTACGCTAGAGCAAATAGCTTATCTACGGTTTTATAGTTCAATCAAGGCATTGGGAAGTATATGTAAACCTGATCCACAAGAACAATATCCCGGGGATATTCCAAACCACACGCCATAATTCTGGACATATATTTTGGAGGTAGTGAAAACCCCCCAGACTTATAAAGCAACTCGGACAAAGCAAAAAACAATACCAAGGTCACCCTTCTGGTATATTTATTGTTAAACCAGCCTTGAGACAAAAATAAATCTTTTACACTTTCAGTGAATGCCAAATGAAGAACAAGTCCAGTCTGGGACAAGTCTCAAATCAAAATCCACACAAGACGATTTTTTACGGAAATTAACCCATATTTGAGACTTCTGGTCCCAGTATTTAATCTCAACTTCAATGCACCTGGGTGTGTAATGATCTATCAAATCAACTTGAGCTAATTTTATGACTAATTTTTAAAGGAAACCAGTATAATAGTTGATGTAGATTCTACACTGTAAGCTGTGTTGCATATGTAAGCAACTGCCAGCTTTCTGTGTATAGTGGGGCATGTAATTCGACTGCCATCCTGGTGGAAGGTAAATGTGTTGGTCACAACATCATAAAAAGCAAGCACATTTATTTTCTATCATATATAGAGCTTTTCTCATTATGAACCTTGTTTTTGAATGGGACACGAAACAATATTTTCGACATTTTTGTTTTGTTTTAAATTAGTTATTTTGCTGACTTAGTGTGTTAATTAATAATTCTGGGTCAGGTAATCTGATGGGGGTGCCCAAAGGGTTATCAACTGGCCGCCATATTTGGATTCGCTGACATCGGACACATCACAGTATTTCAAGATTTCTTAAATACCTCGGTCAGAACAAAAGTTGTGACTATATTGCTGATGTACTCATTTTTTTTCTGTGGCAGCTATTTTTGAAAAATAGCATCAGAGATGCCCGTACTCCACAGCCTGGGGAAATAATTTTCAACACCATGAAATATAGAAGTGGTGAAAAAGTACAAAGATCTGGATACTTTCAGTGCAGTGTCCGTTATATAAAGCTTCAAATAATGTTTAAGTAGAGAAAATAACATCTAAAAGAAAGAAAAAGTATGTAAAGATAAACTATTAAATCAAGATATTTCAATAGCAAGATGACAGCATTAATCAGTAAACTAAAAATTACAAAAGAGAAACATGTCTCAAATCTTGCAGGTGAACACACTTTGGCAGAGCCAAAGTTAAAGGTCACACCATGATACACACCTACACCCCTTAACCAATGTCTCTACCAAGTGTCAACCTTCTACACCTTACCGAATCCAATAAATAGCCCAGACAAGATTTTCAAACTCATGGTCACTACGACTAGGTCATAGGTCAAATTAAGACTACACCATAATGGTGTACACCTACAACCCCCAGCCAATATCCATACCAAGTATCAACTTCCTACACTGTAGGGTTTCTGAAATATAGCCTGAACAAGATTTTATACTCCAAGGTCACTAAAGCAAGGTCAAAGGTTAAATCAAGGTCACACCATTATTTTGCAGACCTACAACCCCCAACCAATATCCCTACCAAATATTAACTTCCTACACCTTACAGTTACTGAGATATAGCGTTGACAAGATTTTATAGGTCAAGGTCACTACAGCAAGCTCAAATCAAGGTCACACCATGACGTTGCACACCTACAACCCCCAACTAATGTCCCTTCCAAGTATCAACTTCCTACACCTTACGGTTTCAGAGATATAGCCCGGACAAGATTTTATAGGGCAAGGTCAAAGGTCAAATCAAGGTCATAACCTGATGTTGCACACCTACAACTCCTAACCAATGTTCCTACCAAGTATCCTCTTCCTACACCTTACGGTTTCCGAGATATAGTCTGGAAAAGATTTTATAGGTCAAGGTCACTACAGCAAGGTCAAATCAAGGTCAGACCATGACATTGCACACCTACGCCCCCTACCCAATGTCCCTACCCAGTATCAACATCCTACACCTTAATGTTTCCGAGATATAGCCCGAACAAGATTTTAAAGGTCAAGGTCACTGTGGTAAGGTCAAATCAGGGTCAGACCATGACATTGCACATCTTCACCCCCAAATCTATGTCCCTATCGAAGTATCACCTTCCTACACCTTACGGTTTCCGAGATATAGCCCGGACAATATTTTAAAGGTCAATGTAACTATGGCAAACTCAAAGGTCAAATCAAGGTCAGACCATGACGTTGCACACCTACAACCCCTAACTAATGTCCCTGCCAAGTATCAACTTCCTTCACCTTATGGTTGCCGAGATATAGCCCAGACAAGATTTTCAAAATTCAAACTCACTGCGGCAAGGTCGAAGGTCAAATCAACCAATGTCCCTGACAAGTATGAACTTCCTACACCTTAATGTTTCTGAGATACAGCCCGAATAAACTATTTCCCCACCGCCCGTCCACCCGACTGCCTGCCCACCCAGCCGAATGCACCTCCGGACACCATACCTCGACTGGCCTTAAGGACTGTGGGGTAAAAATGGATCATCTTCCTTACTCACACAAAAAGTTGTGTTTTGGCCTTTCCTGTGATTATTTTTTTTATCCTAAGTTATAGGCAAAGATTTGAACCTAACACATTAGAGGTGAACATAACCACAGCCAATATATATCACTGTAGTTGAAAAATGCACAGAGTCAATGCGCAGAATCATTGTAAGTGAATTGGTAAGATCGTGTATAACTTAATACACTTTACACACTTAAAGCCCACTTCTACCTCTATGAAAAGTGAAAAGTTCCAATCAGTAACAAATGTTCATCACGCATTCAGAAGTGAATAGAAACTGGGACAATGAGTAAACTGTCAGTAATAATGAATTACAGCTAGATGTGAGATCTTAACTATAATGATGTTGGAATTGTTTCCAGTGATGCTTCAGTATATCTGCTGCGCTATTATGTTTAGTTCTTGTGAATGCAAGGTTGAATCAAATTAAATTCCACCTCTCAGACACACACAAACAATATTATTCTACAATCACTTTACACTCTTGACATTTTGCTTATGTTCTAATTTTGCAATTGATTTTCATGATTAATATATCAGTGCAAAAATAAATTCAAGTTGGAATGATAATTTCACAATGTAAAAATTTAACGACATGTATTATATACTGTTTAAAAGTATATTGATTGTGGTGAAAAAAATCTAAGCAAATATTTGGAAATATTATAAAAGACAACAGAGTAAAAATTTAAATTTTGGCTAAATTGTTGGGATTTACATATATTCTGTGTTGACGGTGTGTGATGTGGTATTTCATGTGTCAGGTACATTACCACTGTTTTCGTAGATTATTTCATCCAAATGAACAACTACAGCAATTGGGGAGCTGGTGTATACAAGAGTGGATTTAGTAGTAATTGTACATTGATATATCCAAGAAAAGGTGGGTTGACAGTTACATCAATTTAACAGGGTAATATAGGTGATACTATCATATTGATCAGTACACATTGGTGTCAATCGATTTTGGTTTATAATTATGTGACACTGAATTTAATAACTTCCATACTGCATACTGAATATATGCTTGTTTAGATAGTTCATATTTACTACGTACTCACAAAGCAATTACAATCACCCCATACAGTATGTTTCCTAACTTTTCATCTGAAAGGGCTGTTACAACTAATAATGTTACAAAATGGTGGGAAACTTTAAAAACATACTTGGGTAGCTGAGCAGTACCTAATCACAGGCAACCAGTACTGTATCAGTTCGACTCCCACAAGGGACTATGTTAAGGAACTGTCTCAGTATGGCATTGGTTGTTGAATGGAACCTAAAACCCATACTTTGACTTTGACAAAGCTTATGTGATTTGCCATAATTGAATAGATTGGTTGTACAACCAATACCATCAGCCATAATATCTGCCCATGACTACTACTGCTCAGTTATCTAAGTTCATCACCCGCCCTGAAAGCTATCAATCACAAACAGCACATATATATATATATATATATACTCAAATGGAATACAGAATCAATACTTGCAACAGTAATGCATGAACTCTAAAAGAAGTTTGATTGTGAACAAGGCTGAAAGGGGTTTCAGTCTACTAGCGTGAGCGCAAAGCTATCAGAGACACGAGTGGGTGCACTGAAGCGTAACCCATCCCAGTACTAATGTAGCCCGTCGCTGCTAAGCTTCTGTAAAAGACAACGGTTGTGGCACTTCTGTACAACACAGACAGTCATTGTGGCCACGCCACAATTCATGAAAGTCCGGAGACAGAAAAAAGTGATCTCTTGAAGTGCAAGCCTTGCTAGAGCTCGTGCTTAAGAAGGTTTTTAATTTTGTCACAAAATGCAAGTGATTACCTGGGCTGTGTGATGAACTTGGGTAGCTGAGCAGCATGATTCATAAAGATAAGTTGTAATCCCAAGCCCAGATCACTTTTGGAATGCCTTCAGGCAAACATTACTTGTAGTAACAAAAACGTACGTCTTGACATGATAATTTCTGCAAACAAGATTAAGCTTGATCCCCCCCCCAAAAAAAAACGGCTGAGGCGGTTAGGAACCTTGGTGTTTGGTTTGATTCAGAGTTTCCTTCTCTTGCCATATCAGAAATACATGCAAGGCTTGTTTTGCTTATATCTTAAGGAACTCAGGGGGATCTCACACATAATGCTGCTCTTTTGGCTGCAAATGCTTTGGTTGGAAGTTTTCTTTACTACTGTAGTTCTTGTTTAAAAGTCTTTCTGCCCTTGATCTCTTTGCAGCCTCCAGTGTGTCCAGAACAGTTTTGCTAGACTTTTTGCAATTACCACCAAGTACTCGCCTATCACTGTCAACCCAGCAACCACAGCAACAGACAGTTTTACGATGCTCAAGTGCAACAATTGTGCCACAGACATTTCAACAGAAACAGATGGTGGTACCAGCTGCAGGACCATCCCAGAGACTCAGATGCCTTCAAGCCAGGTCATTCAACCGGCTCAGCAGAGCCAAATGGCAACCAAAGGACAGCAGCAGCAATCCAGAGGGCAACCGACTTCCTTCCTAGTTGTTGATGACCAACAGGTTTGACCTTCAAGAACACTTACCTCCTCATTGATGCAGACAAAGCACTTCAACCCTCCATCAGTTGACTCAGCTACAGGCGAAGATTGTCAACACAACATATCAGGACTCTCAAGCTTCTTCGGAAATATTCCGTCAGTGCTGAGCTACAAACAGATCTACATACTACAGACATTTTCACCAACCGACACGCAACCACCAGCTGCCTCTCTTCCAACCACCACCACCACACAGCAAGAACATCAGTAGCCACCAGCCCAGTCTCTGCCTCAGCCTCTTCCACGATCAGCTGATGCCAAACAGCAACAGCAGTAGAACCACTGCACTTGCCTCCAATCGGTCCTTTTCAGGACCACTGCTTTAGGCAATTTAAAGGTCCTTTTCAGGACCACCCGAATCTTCCAAAACAATTGATAGCTGCTGTTTAAAACAAATCCCCAAGAAAAGCATTACACTGCCCCAAAGAAAACACTTTGGACCCAAACACACAAAAAATGAATGAATGAATGTGTGATTGAAGAAAAATTTGAAATTAAAAAAAAACTTCAAATTTTTCCAAACTGATCTTGAAAGATTTTAAACTTAGAAAAAAAAATTGGTTTAATAACTTCTAAAAAAAAATTAATGAAAAAATTTAAATAAAGAACTTAAAAAACAAAACTTTGGCAGGAAAGAAAAAATAGGGCAAAGGCAATAAAACTCTGGCCCATCTCCCCCCCCCCCAAAAAAAAAAAAAAAAAACCCCAAAAAACTTAGACTTTATAGAAGGTCTGACATTTGGGGGGATTACTGGACCTTTATATTCCACCATTTGACCTTTGACCTTTTGAGAAACTTTTTTGTTACCCCTAGGATTCTGATGATTTTGAACTTTAAAATATCTTGCAAATTTGCAACAAAATAATTTTTTTTTAAATTAAAGGTTTACAATTTAATATTTGAGGGGGGGGGGGGGGGGGGGGGGTCATTTTTACATAACTTGGGTTGAATGTTTTCTGTGATTTGGTTCGAAATAGTTTGAAACTTGTTGGAAATAATTGGATTTTGTTAAGAAATTGGTTGGAAATTTGAGCAATGTCAGCTTAAATAAAAGTTCTTGGAATAATTGGGTAGTCCTGAAAAAGACTGATAGTAGTCCTGAAAAGGACTGATAGATGCCAGCTTCTGCCCCCAGGGTTGTTGGTTGACACATCTCAGATCCTGTTCTCCTGCCCAGCCAATGCCACTACATGATCGAAGTAGTCCTTCAGTAGTTCTTGTTGATGTTTGGCCTCCCTCAAAGGATTCCTGTAGTTTTCATTGGGCACATACAACGCCTGTTCATTTTGTAAGGCAGATTGATAATTTGCTGGGGTTGGAGCCCTGTCTACTTCGACCTGGTGTGTCCTCGGCATGTTGTGCAACACCACACACATAAACACAAAGTCTCACTAATATTCCAAAGGCCTTTCACCAACTCTCGATCTGGAGATCCCGTAGTTGGCTATTCTTTTTCCCCTTGTGAGTTATCTTCTGCTGTAGGGTTTCACAATCTATGGCATCAAAACAAAGGTATCATCACCAAGCAAGAAGTAGTGCAAATCCAGTCCTCCCTCCCCCTGTGATTCAGGTGGAAGAAGCCCAAGCTGCCATCCTTGATCTTCTCCCTCAAATCACTTCTGTTGAAAATCTGTGCATCTGATGAAGATCCACTCAACCCACAGTGTACCCAGAAGAATCTGTTTTCTGTGTCAACCAGGGCTAGCAGGACCAGGGAAAAAAAGCCTTGTAGTTGTAGTAGTCACTGCCTGATTTCTTTGGCTTTTTCATGATGATATGCTTACTGTCTATGGCCCCTACAACGTGGGGGACATTCCATCTGGTTCTGAACTTCTCCTCCACCCTTTTCCACTCCTCAGGGCTATTAGGGCAGCACAAATATTCATCCTGGAAATCGGCAAGGATGGCTCAGTAGATCGAGAGGACGAATTTGCAGATGGTGGTTTGGCCAACCAGTGTCTCAGCATTATTGCCAGTTTAAATACAACTTCTAAGGGCTTCCTGAAATTGGTGACTGACTTCTTGATGTATGCATTCTTCTTGATGTGGTGTATGCATTCTTCGGTGAAGTAAAAAAGGCAGGTGGCATCCTGACAAAATTCTGGTATCCTGGAATGTTGTTGTGTAGGAGGTCGTCCCGTTGATTGCTGTAGCATCTTGTGTCTTGTCTTTGAAGGATCCAGGGCATGACCCAGGGGTTTTATGGGTTTCTTCTTCTCCTGGGAGCTGGCTGGAGCTGCTGCTTGGTGCTGGCTGTAGGGCAGGTGGTGGTCCTGGGTTGAGATGTGTCCTTCTGTCTCTGCAAATCACAATGAAAATCAAAATATTAAACTCGATAAAAACCAAAAGTGATGTTTTATGAAAGCCAAAGTAGGTTTATATAGTCTTAGTTGGTTTCTTTTCCTTTTTTTTTCTTTGCTGTCTAGCATTTTCCAGAGAAATATTGCCCAAAGAAAGATTTTGTTGTCGTAAAAGAATATACTCACATGAGGATGGCCCCCGCCAAAGATCTTGTGACGTCACTACATTGAAATGCCGTGATGTAACATAAACATCATAGCAAGTACGTCATTTTGAATAATGACGTCCGAAATAATTTACGTGGGCGGAACAACAGGTGATAACTACACACATATCACAAAATTGGAAATTTTATTTAAAATGTAGCTTTTATAAGCTACAATACCTACCTATTGTAACCATATGCTTTACCAGTAGTTGAACACGGGAAGCTTCCAACCGGAAAGTTGAAAACTATTTTCCGTGAAATTCAGATAGATGGAGCTATCCGGAGTACTGGTCACGGGGAATGCTGGTGATATAGTACCGGTGCGGGTAAACACGCACCTGCTGGCTTGGCCACGTGACCTAGGGAACCTATCAGATTGCTCCCGTGAGCACTTCCTCCTTTTTGTTGGAACCAAACCCCTTGCCCAGTGTAGTCTGGAACAAGCGGGGAGGACCAGGGAGGGCCTGTACTATGGTTACAATAGGTAGGTATTGTAGCTTATAAAAGCTACATTTAAAATAAAATTTCCAATTTTATTACGCTACAATAGTCCTACCTATTGTAACCATATGCTGAATCCCAGCATTTTGGATGGCTGGGAAGACTATACACTGGCTAAACAATTATATCTGGCAAAGGCAGCAACCATCACAGGCGCGCATCCGGAGACCAGGGTGAAGGAGGAAGCCCCAATGTGGTCATCAGGAAGTACACATCAGGAACTGAGGGAAATTCTCCAGCTCTTCTGAGTTGGAGGTGTGTCACCAAGGGGAAGAGAGGCACCGTCTTGGTTCTCACCGCCAGCGCAGGCACTCCAAGCAGAAAAAATATCTAAAAAACAAAGTACACAAGGGACGATGAAATGTGATGTCAAGGAACATTTGATACGACATAAGAAAATTCTTAAGAAAGTAAGGTTAAGTAAACAGAAAAAGTTAAACTTAAATTACAGTCAAACCTGTGTATAAAGACCGCCCAAGGGAAATGCTAAAAACGGTCTTTCGTAGGGGTCGGTCTTTATATGAAGGCTTGGTATAAATTCTTTAAATTTCACTCAATTTCTCCATTCATTAAGCATTGCAGTACACAATGTATTTGACATGTTAGAGATCAGTCACAATGAAGCATATGAGTATAGTGTTAACACTTGCTATTTGTGGAATCCTGATAATTGGTTTAAAATTATTATTTAACAAAATGTAAAATGTGCACAAGTACATGTAACAGCAGACATTTTGGATTAAAAAATAGGCCATTACTAATTATACTTAAATTTCTCATTTGTAATACCCATTAAAAGCTGATTTGTGTTCTTAGCTTGTTTTACACAGACTACATTGTAAGTATCTTTATGGTAAATAGTCCATGCAAAGTTCAACCAGTACAGTTTTCCATTCATCCACAATGTACTGATCTACACACACCCCTTTTCCTTCCCAGCTATTCATATGTCACACTTTCTTTGAAAGGATTATACAAATCCCCTTTTTCGTGACCAAAGAAAATAGGTGGAGGCCTTAATTGAACATGTATGTGGAAATGGACAATGGGAACAATTCATATATGGCCCATCCATTGTTTATCAGTACCCATGTTAGCCTTCAGTCTACATTATGTGGTCTCTTGTATAGAGGTTTTTGTGGGTCATGGGAATGATTTTAGCGGTCTGTGTTCACAACTAAGGAGTGGTCTCTATTCGGGGTATGTTTTATATCTAAATTTCCTTGGGGGGAATAAAAGCGGTCTCAACTAGCAAGTGGTCTCTCTTCAAGAGTGGTCACATGTGCAGGTTTGACTGTACATTCTCAAGAAAATTGGACAGAAAAAACTCCTGGTAACTACATGAGATGCAGGTATTTCTGTGAAAACAGCAGGTAAATAAATGAATAAGAGTAAAAAATAAATCAAAATTCAAGTTACCTTAAAAGGGGTGAAGGCCCCGCTCTACGGTGTCAGAGGGTTCTGACACTCCCTGTCTAGGTGGTTCCCGCCATCGTGCCCCCCTCTTTTTTCTTCCCTGGAACTTGATCGGAAGGAGGCATCACCTGCTGTGCTGCAATGAAGGCACCTAAGTGGAAGGAGCCCTCTGATTGGTCTTGTCCGGTAAGATCTCTGAGGTAGAATCTGGTGAATGTGTTGTGTGATTTCCAATGGCAGGCTTGCATAATTTGATCCATGGAAATTCCCCCATAAAAGGCCTTGGAAGCCACAAAAGCTCTGACATTATGGGTCTTTACCCCTACAAGGTCCATGTCTGCATTGTCTACCTTGGTGTACCTTATAGTGTTTTTAATCCAAGACGATATAGTGGATATAGTGGAACACTGAATATCCTTAGAATGGCCCAATTTATAGGAGATAAACAATAACTGTCTACCCCCTCTGGAATCCTTAGTTTGGTCCAGATAACACTGAAGGGCCCTGACAGGTCAGAGTTGGACATCTGTGTCCGGAGAGTCTTGACTACACTTCAAGGCTGGAATGACCACTGGTGAGATAGATTGCGGTCCTTCCTTTGCTAATTGATTCTTGGCAATGAAGGAGGGAGTGGGGGACAGCTGGATCTGATCCCAGTCGCCCAGGCATAAAAGTCCATCTAGTGTCCAGGCATGAATCTCACTCCTCCTTTTCCTGGAGGCTAAGGCTAGTAAGAAAACTGTCTTCCATGTTAGGAATTTTAGAGCTGCTTCCTCTTGTGGTTCAAAAGGAGGCTGGGTGAGTCTCTGTAAAACAAGGGACAGATTCCACTTAGGAATGGACCTGGAACTCTTGGGTTTATCCCTGTGAAAACTGGCTATCATTCTGGCAATCTCGGGGTTAGTACTAATGTTTTGTTTAGTATTCCCGAGGGTATCTGCTATGGCTGTTCTGTAGCCTTCAAAGGTGGAAGGGCATCTATTTAAGTCATTGAACAGATACCAGAAGAAGTTGCAGATGTCTCCTATAGAGGGACTCCTGAAGTCAACCTGTTTTTCTGTGCACCAACATTGGAAAACGGTCCACTTGGATGTGTTGATGGATCTTGTTGAGAGTCTCTGAGGAGCAGCAATTCTTTCTGCCACTTCTGCAGTGAAACCATGTTCTTGGAGTGCTGAACTCCTAGATACCAGACGTGGAGGTTCAAGGATGTTTGGTTGGCATGGTATTGGTTGTTCAGTGGTTGTTATAGCAGAGTGTGTGTGGGTGGTAGTTGTCTTGGAATGTCCAGAGACATCTCCACCAGGTCCCAAAACCATGGTTTTGTCGGCCAGCCTGGGGCTATCAGAATTATCCTGCATGTTTGTGATTGAAATTTTTGTACAACCTTGGGCAGCAAGGCGGTGGGGGGAATGTGTAAGCAACCATGTTTTCCCACGGAATGTTGAGGGCATCTACTGCCCATGCCTGAGGATCCGGAATCGGAGAGACATATGTAGGAAGTTTTTTGTTCAGGCTGGTTGCAAACAGATCCACTTGGGGACTCTCCCAAAGTTTGGAAATTTGTTTGAAGATCTGTGGAGACAGGGACCACTCTGTTGATTGAATCTGGTTCCTCCTTGAGAGGCCATCCGCTATCACATTGAGTGAGCCCGGTACATGCCTTGCTCTGAGTGTGACATTGTTTAGGTGACACCAAGTGAGGATTCTCCACATGAGAGCACAGAGTTCCGCTGATTTTGTGCTGCCCTGTTTGTTGATATAGGCCACCACTGAGATGTTGTCTGAGGTGATAAGGACTTGATTGTTCCTGCAATCTGTCTTGAAGAATTGCAGGGCCAGAAGAACTGCCTTCATTTCTAATAGGTTGATGTGAAGGTGCTTTTCTGAAAGAGACCAGAGCCCTCCTGTAGAATTTTGACCTGAGTGAGCGCCCCAACATGCATTTGAGGTGTCTGTAAATATCAGTTGTTCGTGTTCCTTGGGGTGGAGATGTTCTCCTTGTAGCACATTTTGAGGGTCTAACCACCATTCCCCGTGTCGTATCATCTTCTGATTCCAGGGGATCAGTGTGTCCAGAGGCATCGGATATTTCCAATGAGTTTTGAGATGCCACTGAAAAGGTCTCATATGCATCCTGCCCAATTTTACAGTCTTCTCCGTTGATGCAAGCAATCCAATGGTGGACGTAAGAGTCCTTGCACTGATAACAGACTTCAAGGAGAGGCGATGCAACATCTCCTGAAGTTTGGTCCACCTGTCTTGCGTGGGCTTCACAAGAGCCAAATCTAGTAAAAAGTGGTAACCCAGGAAGTCGAACCTCTGAGATGGTTTGAGTTCTGACTTCTTGAGGTTTATTATAAAGCCCAAATCCTTCACCAGCTTTAGTAGTTTTTGTGTTTGAACCGTGCATTGTTGTTCTGAGGGGGCACGGATCAACCAGTCGTCCAGGTATTGGTGGAGTCTGATTCCTGATTGCAAAGCTATCAGTTTTACCTCTTTGACTATACTGGTGAAAATGAGGGGGGCTGTTGCTAGCTCGAAGGGGAAGCTGGTGAACTGGTAAGTGACGTCTTTGAAATGAAACCCGAGGTATTTTTGAGACTGGGTGTGAATTGGCACGTGTAAGTAAGCGTCTGTGAGATCTATAGATGTGACCCATTCCCCTTTCCTGAGGGAGGCACTCTGGGGTCTCCATCTTGAACTTTGGGATGGCCAGGAATTTCTTTAGTGAACTCAAGTCTATGACTGGCCTCCAGTGGTTGCCTGGTTTTGGAACCAGGAAGAGACGGCTGTAAAATCCCAGGCTTTCTGGGGTATGAACGACTTCGACTGCGCCTTTCTGCAGCAGGTGTTGAATAGAGGTCCATAAGGCATTTTGTTTGTCGAAGCCTGCGTAACTGCTGATTATGCAGGGTACCCTGGATAGGTTTGGGTGTTCCCTGAAGGGCAACTTGTATCCGTCTCTTATGAGCCCTACGATCAACTGGTGGGACCCATGTTTTTCCCACTCTGGAAGGAACTGCCTTAGTCTGCCCCCCACTGGCAGATCTTTTTCTTGAATAAATACACTTTTGAACTGAACTAGATTGGGTGTCTCCTGAGACCGTACAACCAGAGTTTTCTCCCCCTCTGGTGGGGTTACAGGGAAAACACAGTGTAAGGGATCTCCTGAAAGCATTGTAAGTTCTAATCCAGGGTTTTGTAAAGGTAGCACTTGGTATTGAGAGTCATTGAGGAGGTTGCTGCTGCTTGTTACCACCTGTGCTGCCTCCGCGGCTGCAGCCTCTGTGACCACCATGTCCTCCTTTACGACCACCTTGGGGTGGAGGCTGAAAGAAGGGTTGCTGCACCATGTATTGTGGAGCTGGCATGGGGTTGGTAGTAAACCCCTTGTGGAGCTTCTTGACGTCCACCCCTACCCCTCTTGTTTTTCTTATATGGGTGGAAACGTTGCTCCTTCTTGGATCCAGGCTTCACTCCTAGTCCTATCAAATGTTACTCATACTCCTGCATGAGACTCCTCTCAAACAGGTCTCCACCTGAGACTGGGGCGGCGCGAAGGTTGCGTACCCTAAAAGCATCCAGGTTGGGGTGAGCATGGCGTAGCTAGGCATCACGCCTGAGAAGCACCAGGTTCGTGAGAGTGGATAAGAAGTTGGATACCAAGTCTGCGTAGGCCTTGGACATACTCCTACTTATATCCAGCATAAACTGCATCTGGGCAGATTCCTGTTGGGTCATGGTGAACAACTGCAACATGATCTGCTCTCTGGTGGGCCCGTCCATGGTTGCACGGAACTGTTCAAACAATCACTCCCTTTGGTCCCTTGAGAGACGAAGATTGTTGAGGCACGACTCGCTGGCCATCCCAAAGGTGGAGAGGAAATTAGCAATGCTGATGTTCTCTCGAGTCATGTATTCCAGCTTGACTAAATCCTTCTGTTGGACTGAAGCTGGGGGTCCACTCCTGTAGCCAGGCTTTGCAATGTTAGAGAAAGCCTGGGGAACCACCTGTGGTGTCTGTGCAAATTTATTGTCCACTACACTATACCAGCTTCCCTTGTGTGGTGGAATGCCTGGAAATTTCCCTATCTCCAGAGTATTTGACGTGCTCGGTTTGACTGAGTCATCCTCGGCCATCTGAAGGCGAGATAGGGAGCTTGATAGATGGGATTCTATCCAACTTTTCCTGTTGCAGGAGAAGGGGATCACGTCCCAGTGCTGAGCCCAGCTTGTAGTCCTCTTCTGCTGCTGGGTCAGGAATGGACAAGGACTCCCTAACCTTTTGGACCAGTTCCCTGAAAGGGAGGTTAGGGGGTGCCGCCTGTTCTCCAACTTCCGTAGGGTCTTCTGCTTTGAAGCGGAAGAGAAGGAGGAAGCTGAAGCATCAGTACCATATTCCTCTTGTTCCAAGGCTTGAAGAGGAGATGCGAGCCTTGGAGCAGAAGCAGCCGTCGGCAAAAAGGATGGCTGTGTAGAGGGGGTGGTAGTTGGTACCTTCACTTGAGAGACCACTGCTTGGATGGACTGTTGAGTGATAGCGGAGGAGCCCTTCTTTACCTCAGGATGGGCAGGTTAAGATGGAGCCGAGTCCATTGGTTCCTCTGCTTTGGCAGGCGGTATAGCAGACACCGGTGTGATTGACACAATATGAGGTGGCGGTGCTGTAGATGTAGCTGCTGGAGGTTGAGTTTGTGCTGGGGCCAAACCAGTAAACATCTGCTCCATGGACTGTTGAAGGAATGCCTGCAGTCCTGTTTGCAACTGAGCAGAGAGATCCTTGATTTGTTGCTGGTTTTTCTGCTGCAGAGAGTTCATCATCTCAAAATTCTGCTGCTCCAGCTGCCTCCTAATGAGTTGCGTCCTAGGAGTCTGTGGGATGAGACAGCCCTCTGTGGTTGTGAGAATGACAAAGCCGCCATTCTTTCCGCAACTGATTGCCTGCCAGGAGTTATGTGTGGTAGATATCCTGAAGGCAGAATGTCCTGTGTGACTGTCTGAGACAGAGGGTGCGGCACCCTGAAAAGGGCTGAAGAATCAATCGTAGACTGTTGTACCGGACCCATAGTAAAAGAAGTCGCCGGGACATTCTGTGTGGGTAATGAAGCCGGTAGGCTAGTGAGAGGGCTGATGCCGGTAAGAGGTGCACTGGTACCAGAGTCTTCTGGTTCAAGATCCAGAAGAGTGTCGTCCACTCGCGAGAAATCTTCACCGGTCAGTGCTGGTTCTTCTGTCTACGGCTCCTCGAATGAGTCACCCTGTGAGCTGGTTTTATGCCTGTAAGCAGACCTCTTGGCAAAATTTTCTCTAAGGTAGGACCACTGCTCTTCTGTCAGTGAAGCACACGCTGAACACTGCGTGGTGTCAGCTCCTTGTGCACAGGGATCCAGTCCCTTGCACTTAGCTCTACAGCCAAAGCAGGAGCCACGAATATCAAACTGGGCCATAAAATGTCCACACCTGCCCCTTGTCTGGTAAGGAGGTGTCTTAACCATGTTACCAAAATGATCTATAAACTGTTATGAAACAATTTAATCACAATTTAACTGTCTACCCACAGTTATATAGCTGTAACAATTCACTAAAAGTGAGAGTCACTAGCAAGCCAACTTGACAAGATGGCTTCCAACAAAAAGAAGGAAGTGCTCATAGGAGCACATCTGATAGGTTCCCTAGGTCACGTGGCCAAGCCAGCAGGTGCGTGTTTACCCGCACCGGTACTATATCACCGGCATTCCCTGTGACCAGTACTCCGGTTAGCCCCGTCTATCTGAATTTCACGGGTAATAGTTTTCAACTTTACTCCAGTTGGAAGCTTCCCGTGGTCACCCACCGGTAAAGCATATGGTTACAATAGGTAGGACTATTGTAGCGTAATAAAAACTTTGGTTTAACGTTGCGTTTAAAACAAGAGTGAAATGCTGACAAAGTGTTTAAACAACCTGAAATGTAAGGTTAAAGGGAAACGAAGAAAACGAGACCATGCCAAGCATGTGGCAATGTACCGTAGTCTCACCAGTTAGTATTGGATTTACTACATATAAGATTAAGGAAAAGACATAACCTAATTAAAATTTTATAACTCTAAATTGAATTCATCAAACAAAAATAAAAGTTCAACAATTAATGCTCAAAGATTGCATAAACAAGATCATCCACCAAGGCCCAACGCCTACACTTGTTTTTGAGTGCAAAATTATAATAGAAAAAGAAAGAGAAAAATCTCAAGTTAAAATCCTGTATCAAGAATTGCTTGCAGATCATGTCAATCGTTAATCAATTCTATATTATAGCCAGGTCACACTGTGGCATTGTTTAATGGCGAATATGACATTCTTCCCTCCTGAAATTCTTCCCTCTTGGTAGCGTCCATCTTCAATGTTCACCATTCCCCATGGATCGTCATCTGGTTACGACAGTTTCAAACTGTTCTAAACTATATCACCCTCCCCCCCCTTTCATCCAGTTCTTTGCAATTCTTCACAGATAGTCATGGCTTCATCAAATTCGTAGCCTATTCGTAGGACACTTTGTCGCTTTGTGGCAGGCTTCTTCATTGTTCTTCACTGTTCTTCAATTTTCCTTTGAAGATTATCGTGAGAAAGATGAAGAATATGCAACAATATTCACAGCAAGAAAGCCATCCATCATCGCCCCTCTGAAGAATATGCCACAAACCCCCGGAGATATTCGTCACCATTCTCAGTCAATGAGCAATGAACATCGGAGTAGATCGTCGCTGATTGGTGAACTGGCTACGCACTTGAAGAACTGGCTACCAATCAGCTTCGATATTCGTGGCCCACAACGAACTGGCTGGAGAGCACAAACAAAGGGCCCCATGATCAATTTGCATTACTTGCGAATTTTTTTTCCATGTGTTGACATCAACGAATTTTGGATTACTTTTTGGAAATATTTCAAAGTAGAAATGTGGTGAAGAGAACTGGACTAGGAAAGAGAAAGAGGGTCACTCAGCCTCAGAGTGAAGCAGCTAAACAGCCTGAACAGCCAGATGAACTGCCTGACACACAAACATCAGACTCCAGGGACACCCAGCCAGAGGATAAAGAGATACAGCCATCCAGGCCACCCAGTCAGAGGACAAAGAGGAGTTGGAGGAGGCCACCCAAGACACCCAGTCCCATGGGAGGTATAAGAAGAAGAGGCTGGTGAGGGATGACAGGTGACCAGGAGGACGAGATGGCTGAGTGGCTCAAGAACCATCCTGAAATGTACAACAAAGGCAGCATGGGGGACATGGACAGGAAAGTGAGTTTCAGTTAACTTTATATTATTAGTTTGTCATTATTTTATGTGATCATGTAATAATTTTCCTTTTGCTTGAGGTAGTTTGTGTAGAATAATGTGTAAATTCTGTGAGCCTGGACGTTTAATTGATGCAGCCGACCTAATCTTTTTATATGTGTATTTATTATTAGTTGTATACCAACCTACATTTTGACCTACCTGGGTACACCTATTTGCAGATGATACATCAAATCTAACCCTATGTTTTTCCAGGATTTTTTTCCGACATGCTTGCCTGTGCCATAATCTTGAACCATTTCTCTCAGCTCCCCACTGCAGCTAAATATATATCGTTGAATTTACAATAAAAAATTATAATCTTCACCTACATAATGTGTTCTTGTATGCTGTGTATTTGCTGCTATTGACCTGAAGATCTGATTCAAGAAGATGAGGACCAGGTATGGGAACCTTACCTCCAAGAAGTCTGGTGAAGGGGCTAGGGAATACACAGACAGGGACTCCTGGATCCTGAGGTCCTTTAGCTTCCTCGATGACCATATCTCCAGAGTCTCCTCCAGGCAGTCCTGAAATGTAAGTATCATCACGCTGTCTCACTTACCTTGATATCCAGATGTTGGTTTTGAATAGTGTGTTCAGTAATATTTTTAAAGAGTGACTACCTATGGATACGACCTTATGGAAACAATGCAGCTATGACAGGATATTGTTCCCAAAATATGTTAAACCTTATGTAGTGAGAATATACTTACTGTAATCCAGAGGTGTTTTGTAGGGGATTCATAGTTGAAAGTACTTACCTGAACTGTTTCGTGTGAAAAACGGCATATGCTTACCATATGTGTTTGTTTTCTTGCATTTTCAGATAAAGCCGCTTCTGGCACATCTGCCTGTACTTCCTCTGCCTCTTCTGCCTCTTCTGCCACTGCCACCATGCCTTCACACCTTTCCACAGACTTTGACCCAGCAGATGAGTCCATGGAGTCAGGATCCCTGGGTGAACCCAGAGTTTGTAGCACCCGCCTCCACATCTCAGCCTCTCCACTACAACAGCCAGGAGGATCACCAGGAGAAGTACTAGTACTGAGTCTGAGCTCCTGGACAGGATGTGTGACCAGAGTGACAGCAGTGCCCAGATCTCCGACAGGCTGGAGAGACTCTTGACATCCATTGAGGCTCAGACCAATGACAGGACTGCTTGGGCTGGCTGGATGTCCAGTGCCATGGGGAAGATCCACGAGGACCTCTGGCCAAGCTACCAGATGAGGAGTATGGACCTCCTCAATCAGACCCTCAAGGAGTCCCAAGTTGCTTGCACAGAGGGATGTCCAGAGGCAGGAGCTAGACAAGGAGAAGACGCTTGATGACATGCAGAAGCAGCTGGACGACAGGCAGAAGCAGTTAGACAGTATGCAGCAGCAGATGAAGCTTCAGCAGCTACAGCAGCAACACCTTCTCTTCCAGCAGCAACAGACGTTCACTATTACACAGATGCCTCCTCCACCCGCACCAGGACCCGCAGCTGTGGCCTCGGTTACTCCAGTGCCTCAAGCTTCAGACACCCAGGGTCAGACCATTGTCATTCTCCAGACTCCATCGGTGCCCAGTACTTCTGGACAGTCAGCAGGATCCACATCTGGTAGCTCAGCCACCAAGTTTGTCATCACAGACACTGAAGGAAGGACAATAGGACTCTGATCTTAATTTGTCTGATTTAAATGCTTCATTTGCTGGTATTTCCAATGTGCCTTCAACACCCATGACACCTGTGACTTTGATTAATCAGGATGATTCTCAAACTTCTTAACTTTCACAGCTTAAAGGTAGTCTTGTGACATGTGAAAGCTCATTTTGTGACATGTGAAAAGTCATTTTGTGACATGTGAAAAGTCATTTTGTGACATGTGAAAAGTAATTCAGTGACTAGGGGTGTTGCAGTAGTACCGGTATCGTCGGTACGGTAAATAAATTATTGAAAACCGTCATAAGTTCAGCTACTGGTTTTCCGCTTATACTTCATGTAAAGAAACTTTACTAACCTTACATACAACATAAGTGTCATAATCCACTTTTATTTGCTTTTTACTGTAATACCACAGCCACAATAAGCGATAATTTGCAGAAACCATATATTCCATTGTTTAGCCAATCAGAATCAAGGACACATCTGTGTCATGTTAGAATTTCTGTTTTACAGTATGGAAAGTATTTGGTTCTCATGTTTTGTTAAATAAGAGACGGTTAACCGGTAACCGACCGGGAAGTGAAAGACGGGGAAACCGGAAGGAAAAAACTGCCGGTAAACCAAGTTTCACTATGTATTTTCAACTACTACTGTGAGTTCAGCCACCTATGATGTGTAGTAAACCAAGTTTTATGTACTGTGAGTGCAGATGTCTGTGGCATCTAATTTTTTAAATTTGCTTATTGGGTAATGTGATTCCGGGTGTCTCTAGTACTACATGGCGACATTATTGTGATATATCCTTTTTGACATTGTTGATACAATATAATTTGTAATTCTTTTGCTTGTTTTTCTTTTGTTCAAAACACACTGAATGAACCTAATGATCCAAAAGTTTGTAAGTGTCAAATCTCAGCATGGATGATCCAAAGTGGCCTAGTGGTTAGCAAGGGATGATTTAAGATGACCCAATATAATGCAGTGTCTGTAGAACAAATCCAGAAATGGACTATAAACAAATTTTAGCAGGTGGCCAATGTTAAAATTTGCATATAGCCATTTCCGCATTTCATTATGCTCTTCATCCAAGGCAGTTGGTTTTGGCTGCATAGAGATAAGAGTTTTGCCCTTTCAGTGTCTTGACCTACATTTTGGTTTCGGCCTCGATTGAAGTCTGATCTCTGTGACCTAGTTTGGCATGTGGTAGTTCAGTTGTCAAAGATTTAGTGTGACCTGTTCAGTGTTGGACCTTTTGCTTGTTTTGGTTTGTTCTCAACTTGACCCTTTTGACCTTGATAACCAGACAAGCTACAAATGAAATGCAATATCATCATAACTTTATTCAAATACACCAGAACTGTAACTTTATTTCAACAAGTATTTTATGCCCAATACACAAAGTAACACAGATAATGATATAGCACTGAATAAGGAAATTACTGAAGATAATAAAGTCATTGTCATATGTCAAAAAAAGTAAAAAAATGTCCTTGGCCAATGTGAAACTCTCAAATCATGTCCCTTTGCCATGCCATGGCCCCTACTGGAGCAATTATAATAATGCTTCAAATACAGTCTCTGTCTCTTGGCAACCTGTGTATCCCTGTTTTCACCAGCCACATCCTCAATGTCCTTCAAGCAAGCACCTTGCCTCCACTGTCCTGGGATAACTCTGTGGTTGTCATCCTGTTCATCTGCTATCCCTTGGTGGATACCTGGATACCCGAGTCATGATGTTGTGCAAGGTGCAACAGGCTAATACAATAGAGGTAACAGTCTCTGGATTCTGACTCATGGTGGTGAGAAGACAACCAAATATGTTGGCGATGATGCCAAAGGCATTCTCCACCACCCTTCTGGCATGAGACAGTCTGTAGTTAAAGATCCTCTCCTCATCAGGCAGTCCTCTGGCACTAAATGGCTTCCATCAACCAGGTCCTCTGGGAAATGAAATCATCCCCAATGAGAAAGTATGACATAACATGGTCATCACCAGACAGTGGCTCTGCATCAGGTATATCCAAGGTGGTATCAACAATGCCCGAGCACAAATAACATTCATTGAAGATCTGGACATCAGAACTGGAGCCATTGGTGCCAACATCCACCCACAGAAACTTGTACTTGGCATCCATCAGAGCCAGAATTATGATGGAATGCAAGCCCTTGTAGTTGTAATAGAGGGAGCCACCATTCATGGGACACCTGATTGCCACATGCTTGCCATCTGTGGCCCGTAGGGTGTGGTGGAAATTCCATCTGGAAGAAAATTCGGCTGCAACCTGCTTCCAGGCATCACTGGTATGGGGACACGGCAGGACTTCGTCACCATATTCTACAATGACTGAGATGGTGTTGTGGGCTATGCTGAAGCCAAACATCAGACTCCTGTACTTTTCTCCAGTGGCCAAGAATCGAAGTATGATTGCCAGTCTGCATCCAGGGTTGATGGACTTCCTGTACCATGTGTCATATTTCTCAATTCTGGGCCCCACCCTCTGCAACACCTCTCTGGACATGGCTGGGTCCATCCTGACAAAATTCCTAAATGACACCACATCCAGGGCTTCACTGCCTTCTCTGTCTGTCAACAAGTATCTGGGCCACCATAATTTGATTCTGTTGATTTAAGCAAAGAGCCTCATACATTTGCTGCAGTAATCGGAGTCTTTGTATATCCATAGCCTTTGATGTACACTGTATGGCATCTAATGAGAAATGAAAATGAATCCAGATGATCCAGGGGGTTTATATATGGATCTGCGGTGTCCACGATTTGGTCCTTGTGTCTTCCCAGCACATTCTTCCTCCTCATCATGGGCTCGTCACACCTTCCTCGACCCTCTACCAAGTTCTTGGCTGAGTCCACAAATATCTCACCATATTCTCAGTAGTTCTCATCACTTCGTAGTTACCTGTAAGAAGTTTGTCACATGTTCCTTGGTGTCCTTCAGACAAGTAAGATATTGTCGTCCAGGTGATGAGAATGTAGCAGCATCATCGTCAACAAGGTGAAGATGATGGTAGATTTTGACCATGTGACCACACTTTCCCGCCCTTTATGTGGTGAACCACCATGATTTCAAAATTGCAGCAATTTGTCATATTCGTAGCAGCATCGCCACAGTGTGACATGGCCATTACATCAAGATCCACCTGCTATTGAAATTTTATGATGCTCAGATTACTGATGGATACAAATACTTGGAGCAAGTCTACAGTTAAACCTAAGCTTGGGCTAAGACTTTTGGTGAATACAGCCTGAGATGTTTGTAGGCGTACAATAGCCAATAGCTGAGAATCAGCCCTTCTTGGTGTTGTGTAAGCACTTCAATCTTTTCACCAGATTTGTGCCACATCCAATCAGACATCAAACTAACCCACAAATAACTGGTTGAAGATGAAAAAGGAAAAAGAAAAAGACAGACTTTCATTACTTTCTTATGCAGGTGTTCCACTTGGGCTGGCCTCTCGGTAACTAGGTACCAATGTTTACAAGGTCGGTTAGGGTCGGTTGTAGTTTCCACGCCTGTCGTGGAAAGTCGGTGAAATTTCAAACATGTCTGAAATTTCTACGACCATTGCCGACCCTTGTAACAGACCCTAATTTCGCACCTAGCAACAGGCCTGTTGGTTAACTTAATGGCCTGTCAGTTACACTTTCTGGCTTTTCAGTTAATGAAACAGGTTTGTCTGTACCAAGTATCCGGCTTGTACCAAATACGGACTTCCCGACTGTACATGAAGACAAACAGACTGTGCCGGAAGTGTTACAGTACAGTTGGTAACTTTAGCTGGCCTGTCTGTAACTGTTCCCGACAGGCCTGTAAAGTTTCCAGGCCAGTCGGTAACCTTTACGGACTGGGTCCTAGAGTCAGGAAAAATTATAACGGACATGCCGTAAACTGAAACAGACAAGCTGTAAACAACAACCGGCCTGTACCACTAACAGTCAAGCCGGGAAGTGTAACCAACAAAGTTTGAGCTAGACTGGACTGGCTGGGAGTGAAATCTGTTCTATGAGGTTTCACTTTTATTTTTAAGTTTTGTTTGTTAAAACAAGCTGTACAATAGATTGATCAGCATGCCAAAGGGCAGAAGGAGAAAGATTGAAGTACCAACCGACACTCAACCAAAGTTTGAGTTAGGAGATACAGCTGAGGATATAGAGAGGAGAAGGAGGGAGAGAGAGGAGAGGGATGAGAGAGAGAGAGGATAGAACAAGAGGACAGGGACAGAGAGAGGATTGAAGAGAGCCAGGAAAGGGGAGAAAAGAGAGTGCAAACAGACGCGGATACTGATGTAGAATCTACTCAATCCAGACAGAAGAAGGGGCAAATGAAGTCCATTTTCTTGAGTGATTCAGACGAAGAAGCAAGACCAACGACAGTTTCAAAGACAAGCAGACGAAAGAAAAACTTTGGGAGTCGCTTGCAGGTACCAGGAACTCACCTGTCAAGACTGAAGAAATGGTTCAAGACTCAACATACCAGATATGGCAAGCTCACTCAGACAAAGTCAGGACAAGCAGCTGAGAAGAGCACCGAACGACAAACCTGGCTGAAGGACAGTTTCAGTATTCCATGAGGTCACATCAGAAGGAAGAGAGTTTCTAAATCTTCTGCATTCAAGTTACCACAGAGACCTTCTGCAGCCGCAGCATCAGTTCCGGATACTTCCAGAGATGCTGAATCTGAGATGGAAATCAGCATGACATCAGATGTTACTCATCAGCCTTCGCGCAGCAGTCCTAAGCAATGACAACCTACAGTCGCCACCACCACTGTTGCAGATCCAGTTTTACATCAGTTCCAGCAGGTGAGGTCTTTGATTTCCACATTGCTGGGTGCACGTCAGGACCCCACTCCAAGTCTAAGACAGTCGTTCTGCAACTATCTCCACTCTGAGGTTGAACACCTGGAGGAGCGAGACTTTTCAACCTTCAGGAATGAGACAGTGAAGCTTCTCAGTAAAATACAGTACAAGGCCGAAGACGCAAGAGACAGGTCACAACAAGTCAACAGGTCACTGTATTTCAACTTCCAGAAGGAACACAGGCCACAGCAGGACGTAAATACATACTACACTGGATACTCGACCAGTCTCCATTCCAGTTGTGCAGCCTACACAGATAGCCACAACACAGCCTGCTATCGTGATTGCCAAAGTACAGCAATCATCAAGGCCTTCATCAGTGTCAGCACAGCCAATGCCTTATGTAGTTATGGATGACCAACAGCCTGGAACATCCAGACAGCTGATTTTCAACCCACCTTCAGTTGCAGGTTCACAACAGGAGGAAACTCAAGACTTCTGGATTATCTAGTCTCTTTGGAGCGATTCCCAGTGTACTACAGTACCAACAGATCGACACACCACAACCATTTTCACCCTCTCAACTTCAACCAGCACCGTCACCAGTGCCATCTTCCACTCATCATGAACAGTCAAGACCTCCGAGCCAGTCCAGCCAGCAGAGTCAGCCCAAATCAACAGATTAGCCTCCTAAGGGCCATCCGATTCTTCCAAAAACAATTATTCAGCTTTTGTTGCCCAAAAACAGAAAAAGCACACCATCCAACACTTACACTTCCCCCAAATACATGAAAAAAATTGTGTGAATGAGTGAATGTTGAACAAATATTAATAAAGTTCCACCACAAAACAGATAAAAAAAATTGTCCCCCAAGAATTCCAAGTAAAACCACCCCCACTCAAAAAAAAAAAATTAAAACTATACTTCCCCCACCCCCCCAAATAAATAAAGATCCAGACACAAACCCACGTCCTTCCCACCCAAAATCGAAATTGAAATGAACCTCAAAATCCACACAAGTAAGCTGTTTTCAATGTGTGGAGGGACTGACAGACAAACAGACGTGAGACCTAACAGAACATTCAAACATATGAGTGACAAAGGAGTGACTAACAAACCGACAGACTGACTAAAAAAATAGTTAAACTGGGGTTGTCACCTTGTATAATTTTTTTTCATTTTTTTATAAGTTTTGGGACAAAATTATTCATCAAAATTGTTTCTATTTGTGGTATTTGGGGGCCAGATTTTATTTGGAATAGGGGATAATTTTTTTTTTACTATTTGGTAGGTTATTTTTTTTTTTTTTTTTTTTTTTAAAAATAAACCCAGGTCTTGCTGGTTTGGGATGTAAATTGTAGACCTGGGTTTAAATCTGTATGTGCTGATATATAATTTTGTGAAGTGAGTTTTGGAGGGACTTGTGTTTGGGATGGGGCTTATTTATGACGAAATTAAATTTGCATTAAATTGTTAGCAAAATGGGGTTATTTTTGGTTCAACATTTTACTTGAATAAAAGTTCTTGGGTTATTTGGGTAGTCCTTGAAAGTAGGTCTCGTTGATGTTTGGCCTCCCTTGATGGGTTTCTAAAGTTACGATTATGTCCCTGTTCCCCCTGATCTTCCTGTGGTGGTTGTATGTCGTTGGCTGGAGTGGGTGGTCTGTCTGCTCCCCCCTGATGGCTTCTCAGCATGTTATGTAGTATCACACATGTTAACACAATGTCTCTCACAACTTTTGGCCTCTGCTCCATGGTGCTCAACAGCACCCTGAATCTCTTTAACAAGTATACCAAAGGAGTTCGACCACTCTCCTACCCCTGGATATACTGTAGTTGGCTCCTCTCTGGTCAGTCGTCGTCTACTGTATGGCTTGACCAGCCAAGGCCTAAGGACAAAAGCATCGTCCCCCAGTAGGAAGTAGTGTAGATCTAGCCCCCCCCCCCCCCCCCCCCCCCCCGGTCCAAGTGGTTCAGGTGGTGGTAGTCCCAAGGTTCCATTCTCAATTCTTCTTTTCAGTTTGCTGCAGTTGAATATCTGAGCATCAGATGATAACCCACTGGCCCCCACGTTGACCCACAGGAATTTGTAATCTGCATCGACTAAAGCCAAAAGTACCAGGGAGAAGTAGCCCTTGTAGTTGAAATATTCACTAACAGACTTCTTGGGTTTCTTTATAGCAATGTGTTTTCCATCTAGTGCACCGACTGCATGGTGGACATTCCATCTGTTTCTAAATCTTTCTTTAATTTTCCTCCAGTTTTCAGGATCAGTGGGACACATCAAGTACTCATGTTGAAATTCTTTCAAAATGGCTTTGCAGACCTGGAGGACAAATTTGCAGATGGTCGTTCTTCCAACCCTCCAGTGGTATTGCAGTGAAGTGTTGCTTTCCCCTGTGAATAAGTGTCTCAATGTAACTGCCAGTTTCAACCCGACTTCCAGTGGCTTCCTGAAGTTGGTGCTTGACTTTCTGAGATGGGGGGTAATTCTTTCTTCAATCAAATCAAAAACTGCTGGTTCCATCCAGGTGAAGTTTCTGTAGCCTGGTATGTCAGTTGTGATTAGTTCATCCAAGAGTGTTCTGTAGCAACCTCTCTCTTCCCTCTGCACTATCCAGGGCAGGACCCATGTATTCTGTGGCTTCCTTCTCCTGGGTGGTGGGGGTGGTGGTGATGCTGGCTGGGCAGGTGCTGTCTTCTGTGTCTTGAAATCAGCATGATGTATAAGTGATTAAGCAGTTGCTCTTGATGTGTTCCGGTCATCTTTGAAGTGTGAAATGATTGGCACATTACAGGGGAGGGGGGGGTTTATATAGTGTGATATGGATCCCGATTCTGGATCCTGACTATAGATACCGACCCACAAAAACAATCAGTCCTGTCGGGAACGTGCTCCCGGCTTGTCTGTTTGGCTTTACGGCTTGTCTGTTTGTGATCCGGCTTGTCTGATAGGGATTTAGGGCTTGTCGTAGAACTTCTATGACTGGTCATGCAAAAAACATCCCCGACCCTACGTCTTGTCGTGATGGCCATCACGTCCTGTCTGTAACTGTACCATCCTGTCGAGTTTCACAACCGACCCTAGAGTCATAGGGTCAGTTATAGGGTCGGCTCGAGTGGAACACCTGCATGACATGGGAATGGGGACTCGACCAATAAGAAGTACACCCATCAGCTTATATTTGAGATAAAATTGGCTTACAATTATACGCTGAAAAGAAGCATGGTCGGAGACATCATTCTGATATTCGGCCATCATTGACAAATGAATATTGTGTAGAAATGTAGCCAATGATTGACAAGTTATGGGCAGACAGAGGAATGCTATCTGGGAGCTTATGGGGGTGTTCCACTGGAACCGTCTTGTCGGTTGCTAAGGATTGTTCGAGGGTCGGGAGCAAGGTTTACATAATCAGTTACATGTACTGGTCTATGAACTGAAATGCTGGTGTGAATAAATTTGTCATTTAAAATGAAACCCAGTGGCCGTATTCTTGAAAAGTCTTAGCCAAGTCTTAGGCTTAAGTTTGCTATATTTGTACACGAAAGTTAAGCGCAAGACTTGGCCAAGACCTTTCATAAATACAGTCCCAGGTGCAGAACATGCTTACTTCAATTTAAATAACTGTTATAAATGTTCTTATATTTCTAATGTTTTGTATTCAGGTAGCTGCCATAACCCTGTGGATAGCAGCCCTAACTGCCAATGCCTGTTCCACATAGTATCAAACTGTGAAAATTGAATAAAAACGGTAGAGATAAAGAAGAGGCAAACTGTACTAGTACAGGTACGCATACACAAAGACAGGCACACAGGTATTTAAACACAAGTCAGCATGTTTCGCCGTGTGATCAAAGTCTACAAGAGGTTTAAATGGAATGTGTTATTTGTCATTATTGTGGGTTTTATACTGAGAGAAGCCATCATAAATTATATGCAAAAGCCAATAGTTCTGACCTCCAAACAGGTGCAGTACTTCAACAACCCACGTAAAGGTCAAGTCAATACAACAAAGGTTGAGCTCAGTAAAACTGCTTTGTGGGATGTTCGAGATAATTCAACCAACAATCTTACAGAAAAAGTTAAAGAAATGAATAAACCTTCTGAACAGCATATTATATCCTCTGAGAAGAAAGAAACAGTATTGATGCCGAGAGAGAGTTTGGAGGAATATCCATGGCAGCTGATGAAGTACACAAGACCAACTTATATTCCAGAAACAAGAAATCCTTGTTTTTATGTGGGCAGTAGAGCATCCAGTCTCAGAGAACTGTTCTGCATGCCACTTGTGTATTTGGCAGGATTTGCCAAATCTGGATCTTCTGATCTTTACAGTAAAATATGTACACATCAGCACATTATTTCTGGCTATGAAAAGGAGGCTCAGTTCTGGATTCATACTAGGAAGAAAAAACATATTGCTTCAGGATATGACTTGAACTTTGGAAGCTTTGTGAGAAATTATAAGACATATACATCTATCGTGAATCAACAATGCCTGAAGAATAAGAAAGTCATTAATGGCAATAAAACTCATTGTCCTTACATCACAATTGATGGTTCTGCCGACTATTTGTTTGAGGCTTGGGATTGGGAAAAAGATGAACTCAATCCAGACCCTAGGGAACCCATATTTCTTCCACCTCATAGAATAGGGCATTACATTGAACACCCCAAAATTATTGTCCTCATGAGAAATCCAATAGAAAGGTTGTTTTCAGACTTCAAATTCTTTGCTGGTGGTAAAAATGGGAGCACTTACTTCCATACATTGGTGGTGAATGGCATAGCCTGGTGGGAAAACTGTACTAAAACACTGTCTGAATATCGCTGTGCCTATGGCAGAAACTATACTGGAACTGGTGTGCCGAGTTTGAATCCAGAAGGTCTTTGTAACTGGGGAGATTCCGACGAGTTTGGACATAATGGGGCAAACAGGCTCAGAGTCAGCATATATGTACTCTTCATTCAGAAGTGGTTGGAAGTCTTTTCTATTGATCAATTCCTGTTCCTAACAACCGAGGAATACAAAAGGAATGCTTTAAATATGTTAACAGAGAGAATATTCCCCTTCCTTGAAGTAGATCCGTTGAATATACTTGGTGAAAACATGTTGAAACGTTCTTTGAATATTCATATCAATGTTAGTCGAAAAAACAGTCTTCATATGCTTCCAGAAACCAGGCAAGTTTTAGAGAAGTTTTACAGACCGTACAATGAAAGACTAGCCAATTTGTTGCAAGATGAAAGATTTAGGTGGGCTTAATATTTTTCTGAGACCCAGTTTCAAATAAATGTTACAGGTTCAACAAAAGGCACAGTGAAAAGGAAGGATCGGATTTAAATAAACACCTGGGGTGGTATTCACGAAAGGTCTTAGCCAAACCTAAAGACGTAGCTTGGTTATATTTTTATACAAAAGACTAATACTTGACTAAGACCTTTTGTGAATACGGCCCCTGTGTTCAAAACCTTAATTACAATTTCTGTTACTGTTTTTGTTCAAAGATGTAGGGTCCAAATTAACTCTTGGAGTATTGTAGTTTGAAGAGAATGGATAATAATGTCACTTATTACAATGTACTGTGTGTTTTACATGGTATATGTAAGGTCCTTAGTGGCCTACTGGGTTAGCACGTTTGGCATCTAATCACAGGCTGTCACCTCTGTGTGGGTCCTTAGTGGCCTATTGGGTTAGAAAGTTTGGTGTCTAATCATAAACTGCCACCACTGTTTGGGTCTTCAGTGGCCTATTGGGTTAGCAAATTGGTATGTAATCACAGGCTGTCACCTCTGTGTGGGTTCAACTCTCACAAGTGACTTGGCTGAGGCTCCTGTCCCAATATGACCCTGGCTGTTGAACGCGACGTAAAACACCAACTTTGACTTTGTCGCCTCTGTGTGGGTTCAACTACAGAAAGGGGGAAAAGCTTGGGGCCTGTCCCAATATGACCCTGGCTGTTGCATGGGATGTAAAACCCTATTTTTTGACACAGTATACAAGAGGACTGATGATATAGTGGGCAGTCTATTCAGCAACCATCTTAAAGGTCATCGGATTGACCTAACCTGAAATGGAGCACTTGTTTGCAAATACTCTGTAATTACCAGTGCACGGTTTAATGGTTCGTACTTTTTTAAACTTTTCACACACACAAAAAAAAGCTTCTTTTCTAAAATAATTGAGGAACTTGTAGTAACCTTCAACATCAGTATATAGATTCAGGAGTATGTATTAAATAGCACTTGAAAAGCAAATATAGGCAGTTTAGCAAGTAATAAAATGGTTAATTTTGTTTTTTTATGATGTCCATGTTGTTGCTTCCTAGGTTGTGGTTTTGAATCATTTACCTGGTGTTATTAAGAAATAACAAATGTTGAGAGACTGAAGTGTTTTTACTGTACTGTCTTTGGCCCATGGCACTGATTTTGTTCACACCTAAGTGAAGACGTAAAACACCATTTAAAGATTCCAGTGGCCGAATGGTTCACAAGTTTGGCATTTAATCGTTTGGCTCTTGGGTCTGTGTTCCTGGATTTGAATCCAGCTCATGGAAACCTGTGGGAACCGTTGATAGTCTGTCCCGATGTAATCTGTGGAAATCACATAAAAACCTTCAATGTTTGTTGCAGTCACTCTTACATCCCATCGTACATGCATGTACATCTTACAGAGAAAATTGGGTTCATTTGCAAGGGACACTAAAGCTACACATGCGAATTTATAACATAATATCAAGGTCGCAGAGATCCTGCAATGAAAATTAGAATGTAAGTTAATCTGTGTGCACGCAGTATTGCTACAAAATGACAATACATCCATGTCTCAAGGGTGACTTATGAGAGACTTGGGCCCGTGCACTCTTCTTGCTAGTGTTGTAGGTTCCCCCACTTACTTACACTGCATGGGCTGCATCATACATTTGCCTGTACCTTGCATGTATATTAACCCACTGTACGACCTGGAGCTAGTCGCAGTCTTTTCTTGGATATTCAAGTATTGACACTCTGGTGAGAATTCACCTTGTTTGCACAGGAAAATCTCTGCTACCCCACCACCAGGCCACACTTGTATTTTTCAACAATATCCATAGCATATTTACGTGTGTATACATGTATGATGGGATGTAAGAGAAACTTTAGGTATAGCAAAGAATTGAAACAGTGACCTAATCATAACCAATGCATTATTAAAACTATGAAAATCCTGTGTCCATGCAATTTTTGTCAGTATCTTGAAGTGTGTAGCATGATTTGTTATAAAATAGCCATCAAAAATTTGAGCAAGAGAAAATGGAAAGTTATTTTTTCACATAAGACAGACAGATTTCAATAATTCTTGATAAATTTGGCCAGCATTTTCTGTCTGCATTTCTCACTGTTAATATACTGCAAAACAACGTGGGAAGTTTTGCACAATTTCTTGAACTCTGAGAATATGGCAACTTCTGGCATCACTACATCTAAACAGAGTTCTGCTTCACACAGTTCAATTATCTACTGAGGCTGGAAATAGTGGTAATTTTTTTCCAACCAAAGTATTCTCTCACCATTTGTGGCATTTTCTCACATTTGTGACCAATACTTCCCACCACCTTGGTCACTCTTCATTCTCCAAGGACCCCTACAAATGTCTTAATGACCACAACCTATGTCTGTCTCTTGCTTAATCTTGACCACAACCTATGTCTGTCTCTTGCTTAATCCATTTGGGCATCCAACACTTTACAGAATGTATATATAAATTCTATAATAATGATGATAATAAACAGCAAGAGTTATAGGCTTTTAGTACCAAATTTTAAGGTTTTCCCCTGCATTGTAGATTAAGTAATAACATGCCAAACTCAGACATACAGGTTTATTATGGAAGATCAATAATTTGATGGCAAATGATTGCATAGTACAATGTTTCATACAAATATAGCACAAGAAATATGAGATACAAACAAAATGACCAATGTTCACACTTTACAGTTACCCATACAGTGCCATACTAACCTTCAAAGTCCACTGAATATCTATTTGGCACAGGGTACAGCCATACAACTGTTCCCATTCTCAGAATATTGTGAGCATGTAGTCTATTCTATACTAGACTTTTATAGCAATTCATCTCTGCCATACCTAACCACAATACAACACTGAGGTAGTCAAGTAATTAACTGAATATACATTAAAATTTACTCGTATTTTGACGAGCAGAAACATCACTACCACAGTAGACTGTATATTGCTCGATACCATAACTTGGCACAACTTGGACACAAAAACCTTGTTTTAGGTGGATTTTTCTTGATTAAACTATGTATTGACACAAGCACATGTTATAAATGTATTTTACTAACAAAAATAAACCTTTTACAATCGTTTTTACGGGCAATAATAGAATTTCTACAGGAAATTGGTGCCCAACCTTGGCACAATTTGCATACAGAAATTTGCAAAAACAATTAATTTATATACACTGTCATTTCATCTTCCTTAATAGGTATACAGAAATGCGTGAATGGGGATGATGAAAAACAACCTTCTCTAAATATTTTATCTTCAAATGTCAAGATGAGGTTTGTTGCCGTGTTACAACGCAAAGCAGTAGAAGCTCAAATAATTTCTTGGGATTTTTTTCTTAAAGTAAAATTTGCTCCTAAAAATCCATGCATGTGTTTAGGCTGTCACACACCCACAAAGTTTAAGACCCATACATTTTAAAAGCTGGCAACAGCCATAGCCAGATACTCCCTAAAACTTCGTCAGCTGCAGATCCTCTTGGGTTCAACATATCCTGGAAATTTGGTGAAAATCCATGCATGGGTTAAGGCTATGAAACACCCAATTGACACTGCCAACCGGATGGCACAGTGGATGAATATACCAACTGGGTAAAAAAAAAATCAGCCCCATGACCTGCTCCCAAACTGATTTGTAAAGATCTTTGGTAATAATAACTGTGAGTAAAAAAAAAAAAAAAAAAAAAAAAAAAAACTGTGAGTAAGCTCAAATCACCCTTAAGCTAGTGCAGTGAATTTGACACACTACAACTAATCTACACTCATTAAAACAATAATCATAGCAGCCTAAAAACAGTGGGTTTCACATCATCATCATCATAATAAGTCACAGCACTCAAAAGATCACTCATAACTGCTTGCCAACAAAAAGGATTGATTGTGAGTTGCTCACTTACAAATATTTTCAAACATATTGAATATTGTAAGAAGATTTTTGATTGATTGCCACAGTTATGCTTATGATCTTCAACAGTAAAGTTGTATAACCAATAAGATTACACCTATAACTGCACAATCCGTGAGGTTGAGAGGCTAACTCTTGACTGTGGAACAGGGGTAAAATTTCGACTTCTGCTAGCTCTACCTCTGAGCCAGGATTCAAGACACCAAATATACTTTAATTCAACAGAGTTTAGCAAAGTTTGCTATAACCACATTTCACACACCTTTTACCACAGGACTTTTACTGTTGCAGTGTCACAGTGAAGAACTATTTCACCATTATTATTTGACAACTACTCCTTCGTATTTGAAAGTAGCCACAATTTGTATTACTTTAAATTTTCATTTACGTTGCAGAAAATGACTCCATTAGGGATACCAAAGATACTGGCAAAATTGCAATACCAAAACAGGAAATTAGAACACCAACTTGGTATTTTGCAAAGATTCGATATTCTTTTTATCAAGCACTCTAGTACTCTTTATAACTCGAGGCATAATCTACCACAAACTCATTCAGGTAAAAAACACACGCACAACTAACTACAATCAAAGGTTTTGTGGCAAGGGACTTGCACACCCACATAAAAAAGGGTAAACACTAAAATCAAATTCTATGGAAGCTAAATTATTAGGCACTTACAGTGACAACCATTTGTAAAGATATAGTTGGAAATTATACAAAACATTGCATTGTATTGCCTTGATATTTTACATTAATTTCCACATTACTAAATACCCTGCATTAATTTTCTACTGAAGGCCGAAGGTCAGATCTGATGAAAAGACCCCCAGCCTAGGATTTCCTATAGGTTTGCTTCACATCCCAAACCTCTGCAAGACCCAATAAGTGAGTTGTATGAACTTTCGTCTTTGGCTATTCTCATTTGACCTTAGGAAAGGTCCAAAGATCAAATCTGAAAACATGGAATAAATCCCAGCCACTGATTTCCAGTAGGTCTTTTCAACATCCCAAACCTCTTGGACCACTAATAAGAGAAATAAAAGCATTTGTAAGTTTGGCTTCCATCATTTGACCTTTAAGTAGGGATCCAAGGTCAAATCTGACCACAGCAAAAAAAAATTCCCAGGCACTTATTTCATATAGCTCAGTTCGCATCCCAAAGACCTGGGATCAATAACAAGCTAGGTGTAGGTATATATACTAATGGTTTGATGAAAATCTGCTATGTGAAGTACCTAGCTCCTTTGATTACCTTGAATTGAGAATCTTAAGGTCAAATGTTTATATTCATATAAAGGACATAAACATCCATTGCATATGCCCCCCATAACAGGATTTATATCTACTATAGTTGAGAACCAGCCTCAGTATAAAAGGCGGAGTATTTTCAAAGAAATGACTGTGACAGCCATTTTGTTCTCCAAAAACAAATTTGATACCAAAAGTATTCCCAGACAACCTTTGTGTAATAAAGAACATATCCTGTAAATATCAGGAGCCTATCAGCAAAACTTTTTTTCCAAGAGAGTAATGACTAAAAAATCTGTACACACTGCAGTGGCGGCATCAACATCCAGGTAACAAAGTGAAACTAGAAATAGGGTGCACTGTTAACAGTAGATGCAACAAAGTGAAACTAGAAATAGGGTGCACTGTTAACAGTAGATGCAACAAAGTGAAACTAGAAATAGGGTGCACTGTTAACAGTAGATGCAACAAAGTGAAACTAGAAATAGGGTGCACTGTTAACAGTAGATGCAACAAAGTGAAACTAGAAATAGGGTGCACTGTTAACAGTAGATGCAAGAAATGAAATTTAAACTAAAGTAAGAGAATCCGGTGGAAGAAAACACATCGTCTGTAATGTCCACCTTATGAATGCTCTTGTCAAGAGTTGTACAGTAGTCTTTAAGTTTAAAGACCTTGTTTTGTTTACTTTGGCTGCAAAATGTACAACCTATGGTTGGATAAGTTATCAAAATGTAAAGTAGATAATAGCTGTTTTTTTGCATGCAAAAACAAAGCTTCCGGAGATATGGGAAGAAATACGCCACAGAAAGTAAACACAGTATAGTATACAAGACAACACATTAGCATGTGTAATGACCTACCAATGCTGCCAAAAGTTGTTTTTTCATAATCCAAGGCTGGGGTTAAGAATTGTTTGTAAACGTCTTATCTCCTGTGACAGCAAACTGTGCTAATAAGATGCAAAATAAGTAACATCACTCCGGTCTTCTTAATACATCAACATGTGTGCTCAGGTAGAATGTGTTTAACATAATTCCACTACTGGTGTAATATCTATTGATAAAAGTTTGAATTGTTCATCTGAATGATTGTTTTGCTTTTATTACAACAAACTATAAACAACAAAAAAACAACAACCCATGATTCCCCTTACACTATAACAATTTTTCCTTATTTGAAATTTGCAGGCCTTGCTTTTCCCTTAGTTTAGCATTGTGAAAGTATCTTTTCTCACATACAATATGCCAAAACTTCAAATATAGAGGGACTATACATATGGTCTCTAATCCCCGAAGTGTCCCAAAATTAACCTGAGTCATTCTATATATTAAAGTTATTAAGGTTTCTGCCAAAATTCAAGATGGCAGCCAAAATTGGGAAAATTTTACAGTTCTCAGAAGCACTATAAGTAAAGCCTCTGACCAAAAGGGTCCAAAAGTTGCCCGAAATTACTCTCTCTATTATGGTTTTAGAGGTCAACGACATCTTCAATTTCCACCAAAATTCATGATGACGGCCGAACTTCAGGAAATTCAACATTTTTCAGGCGCACTATAAGGTCTCATGACCAAGGTCTCTTATAGGCAAAGGTCCAAAATTTGCTCAAAATCTTCAACAGTTTTTGAAACAAAAAACATTTCCGATTTCCTCCAAAATTCAAGATGGTGGCTGAAATTTGGGAATTTTTTCAGGTGCACCATGACTACGGACTCTTGTACCCAAAGGGTCCAAAGTTTGCTAGAAATCACTCTTAACAGCTTTTGAGATAAATGCTAAGCCTGTGACCTTTAATTTACAAAAACTTGAAGGTTGAAATATGATGAGATATTAACTTAAATTAGCTAAATTTGAAAATTTTAATTACAAAAATGTAGCTTTTATAAGCTACAAGCTTACCATGTGGGACTGGATACTGTTCTTGGATGGCCGCAAGGCATCAGGCCAACGTCTAAGAAAAATAGACATTTATAGTTGGCCATAGCCTCCAGTTGTCTCGTGGTAACCTTTGACCTCTCGTTCTACTTTCTCGTTGAAATTTTTAAACCTTATCCCTCAGCTGTAATACAGTAGGGAGGCAGGGTGGGACTCTTCTCAGTCCCACAAGGTCAGCTTGTAGCTTATAAAAGCTACATTTAAGTAATTAAAATTTTCAATTTTATTGCGCAACAATAGCTTACCATGTGGGACTGAATGCTGAATCTAACCGCCCAGTGGTGGGATTACAGCTGAGACTGGAAGAAATGTCGATTTTTCGTAGATTTTGAAGTAATAGATTAGAATGAATTTTAGAAATACCAGTCTGAGTCCCGTAAACAGTGCCCCAATCCCGAAGACCGGGCCTGTGAAGAGCCAAAAACCTGAATAGAATGAATGACATTGCTAAAACTGTCGAGATGTTTTCTTTGTAGGAGAGAAGTGCAGCCGTGCTCACTTTAGAGGTGTAAGGGCCCGACCACGAGTGAAAAAACAGCCCAATGGTTGGAATTCTCATAAATTTTTGCCACCGAATATGAGATTAATGACAACTTGATAAGTCCTTAATACATATTATATATTCTTGATAAACATCTTGAGAGGTAAACCTATACCTAGACCCTGAGATTAGACTCCTGTAGAATTGGTTGTAGCGGATGTGTCCCCCCCTTCTTTTCTTTCCGAGGATAACTGGTCTGAGGGGAAGGATCTAGAACTTGTTGAGCCGCCACCAATGGTCCCAGATACATATTGTTGTCGTTGTTCGACCAAGTAAGGTCTTTTTGGTAAAAATTTGTAAATGTGTTGTGAGCTTTCCAGTGACAGGCTTGCATGATTTGGTCCCTCGATACCCCACCGTAAAAGGCCTTAGAGACCAAAGGCCCTAATGTCATGCGCTTTAACTTGGACCAAGTCCAAGGCTTAGGTCTGCTTGTTTATAACAAAGTAGAATGGTTTGTTTCAACATGTGTTTCCTTTCTTGAAGGAGATGAAAAGGAGGGATCGAAGACCCTCTCAGGTCTTTGGTTCGATCCAAATAGTACCTCAGGGCCCACACCGGACACAAGGTCCTGTCTTCTTTGAATTGTCTATCTACAATGGTAGTCAAAGCAGGAATAGTCACCAGAGACACACTTTGAGAACCTTCTCTTGCTAGTTGGTTTTTGGCTATGAAGTCAGAAGAGGGGAACAAGGCAACCTTTTCCCATTGGCCTAGATTAGATACTTTGCAACCCAGGCATGGATTTCGCTGCGGCACTTGCCGGAGGCCAAAGCTAGCAAGAAAGCAGTTTTGAGAGATGTTTGAGTTATCTGTCTTTCATAGGCTCAAAGGGTGCTTTTGTGAGCTCATTCAGAACAACAGAAAGGTTCCATTTTGGAAGATTCCTGGAACTTTTGGGACGATCCCTGTGGAAACTGGAGAGTAACCTGTAAAGGTCTGAACGTTTTGCAATATGGTGCCCCGCTGGGCCCAAAGTGTCAACAATGGCCGTCCTGTAACCAGCGATGGTTGAGGGGCGCCTGTTTAGATCTTGGTACAGGTACATGGAAAAGTCTCACAGATGGAGTGGAGAAATCCACCAAATTTTCTCTTCACCACTTCTCAAATATGGCCCACTTTGACTTGTAGATGGTCCTTGTTGATGACCTCTGAGGGGCAGCAATTCTCTCTGCCACCTCCACAGAGAAGCCTTGTTCTTGGAGCTGTCCACTCCTAGACACCAGGTGTCGAGGTTGAGATGTTGTGGATTGCTGTGAAACACATAACTGTGGGACTGTTTGAGGAGAGTTGTTGACACTGGAAGTTGTAGTGGGATCTCTGTTGAGAGCTGCACTAGGTCCCAAACCAGGGCATCCCTGGCCAGCCTGGGGCTATGACGATGATCAGGCAATGGTATTGCCTGATTTTTTGGATCACCCTGTGAAGGAGAGCCGTTGGAGGGTAAGCATAGACAGTGAGACCCATCCAGTTTATGTTCAGAGCATCTATGTCCCAAGCCTTTGGGTCTGGGACAGGAGATATGTACAGTGGAAGTTTGTGGTTCAGTTGAGTGGCAAATAGATCTACATGAGGAGTGAACCACTTTTGCAGATCTGTTTGAACACCTGCGGATGCAGTGACCATTCTGTTGACTGAACTTGGTTCGACCGGGACAAAAGGTCGGCCATCACATTCAGACACCCTGGACTGTGTCTGGCTTTTAATGTTATGTGATAGTGATGGCACCATGTCATGATCTTCCATAGGAGAGCGCACATCTCTGCTGAGTGAGTTCCTCCTTGTTTGTTTAAGTAGGCTACCACTGTTGAGTTGTCCGTTGCAACTAGCACTGTTTCGTTCTGGCACTGGTCCTTGAAACTTCGAAGGGCCAGGGAAACCGCCTTCAACTCTAGAACATTTATGTGTAGCCTTTTTTCCTGGTCTGACCAGAGACCCTTTGTAGAAGTTTGATCTAAGTGAGCGCCCCAACCTTCATTTGAGGCGTCTGTAAAGAGTTGGATACTGTGGTCTTTGGGATGAAGGTCTGCACCTCTCATCACGTTTGAGGGATTTTGCCACCAGTCTAGGTGTACTGCATTGGTTTCTGTCCAAGAAAGGAGGCTGTCCAGCGACTGAGGATATCTCCAGTGCTCCTTGAGGTGAAACTGAAAGGGTCTCATGTGAAGGCGTCCCTCCGGGACCATTTTCTCCATTGAGGCAAGCAACCCAATTAGCGACATCAAATATCTTGCAGTCAAAACATGTTTTGACTTGAGTCGTAGGATCAAATCCTGAGGTTTGAGCCATCTCTCTTGAGTGGGTTTTACAAGGGCTGAATCTAAATGGCATTTGTAGCCCACAAACGAAAACACCTGACTTGGCATTAGTTCTGATTTCTCCTGATTTATTATCCAACCCAAGGACTGGGTTAGGTCTACCACTGCCTGAGTGTTGACTTGGGCTTCCTCCTGAGACTGGGACCTGATCAGCCAGTTGTCCAGGTATTGGTGAAGTCTGGGTCCTCTGGAAAGGGCCATTAGCTTCACCTCCTTTACAATCATTGTAAAGACCTGGGGGGCTGTGGCTAGTCCGAAAGGGAGGGAGGTGAACTGGAATACCTGTGACCTGTGGCAAAACCTTAGGTATTTTCTTGAGTTTGGATGGATGGGGATGTGAAGGTAAGTGTCCGACAGGTCTATCGACGATGCCCATTCCCCTGGAATCAGGGAGGTCCTGATGGACTCTGGAGTTTCCATTTTGAACTTTTCTACGTGTAGAAAAGTGTTGAGCCTGCTTAGGCCTATGACCACTAGAAACAAGCATTCTGACGCATGCATTTATCTCCCGCCGTATAAATTAGATGTACTAAAGATAGTGGAATATAAATTTTCTTGTGAGATGGAGGCACATGTAGAAGTGACAAGTTTAATGTTTGATTGCAATACTTTTAAAGACAAAAGGCATTTACTCATTTTAGTAGCTATTACTTTGCCATCCAAAGAGCTACAGTTCTACCACTTCATTATGCAGATCAACTCAAAGTAGGGAAGCACGTCTTTAGAAGAAATTGCCTATCTGTACTACTTTTAGAGATACAAGACATTTACTTATTTTAGTGGCTATTACTCTGCCATCTAAAGAGCTACAGTTCTGCAACTTCACTATGTGGTAGATCACTCAAAAGTAGGTGAATGACTTATTTAGAAGAAATTGCCCACCTGTAATACTTTTAGAGACTAGACCAAAGATGCATCTGTAGCCAGATGCAAAATGTATCCACCAGCAAAGGCAAAAGTAGCTATTACTCAGCTATGGCACGAGCTAGAGGTCTGAAATTTTAGTATGTTATAGCTGACCCAAAAGTAGGTGAATAACATATTTGCACAAAATTCTCTAAATGCAATAGTTTTCAAGTTACAAGTGATTTTACTCATGATGGAAGTTAGTGAAAAGTCCAAAAGTAGCTATTACTCACTTAGCTATTCAGATAGACACCCAAGTTACTCACCATGTTGTTGCTATGGAAAAAGTAGGTGAATGACATATTTTAACAAAATGCTCTAAATGCAATACTTTTCAAGTTATAAATGATTTAGTGTTGAGTAAGAACTTCAAAGTAGCTATTACTCCGCTATGCAATGAGCCACAGGTCTGGAATTTTACTATGTTATAGCTGCCTCAAAATAGGTGAATAACATACTGAAACTAAATAATGTAAATGCAAAAGTTTTCAAGTTATAAGTGATTTACCCAACAGTGATAACCTAAAAGTAGTTATTATTCAGCTATGCCATGAGCTACAGGTCTGAAATTTTACTATGTTATAGCTGACCCAAAAGTAGCTGGATAACATATTTGCACAAAGTGCTCTAAATGCAGTACTTTTCAAGTTATAATTGATTTAGTGCATGATTTAATTAATTTTAATGTATTAAAATTTATTTAAAAAATTCATAAATAAACTTAAGCATGTGAAACTTCTCCAAAATGTAGGTGAATGAGTTATTTGAGAAATACTGGCTATCTGCAATACTTTTAGTGATAATAGGCATTTACTTATTTTGAGTAGGTGAGTAATTAGCTACAGGTCTGAAACTTCACCAAGTGAAAGCTGTCCCAAAAGTAGGTGAATGAGTTATTTGAGAAAAATTGGCTATCTGCAATACTTTTAGAGATAATTAGCATTTACTCATTTTGAGTAGGTGAGTAATTAGCTATGGGTCTGAAATTTCACCATGTGAAAGCTCTCCCAAAAGTAGGTGAATGAGTTATCTGAGAAAATTGGCTATCTGCAATACTTTTAGAGATAATTAGCATTTACTCATTTTGAGTAGGTGAGTAATTAGCTATGGGTCTGAAACTTCACCAAGTGAAAGCTCTCCCAAAAGTAGGTGAATGAGTTATATGAGAAAAATTGGCTATCCGCAATACTTTTAGAGATAATTAGCATTTACTCATTTTGAGTAGGTGAATAATTAGCTATGGGTCTGAAACTTCACCAAGTGAAAGCTCTCCCAAAAGTAGGTGAATGAGTTATATGAGAAAAATTGGCTATCTGCAATACTTTTAGAGATAATTAGCATTTACTCATTTTGAGTAGGTGAATAATTAGCTACAGGTCTGAAACTTCACCAAGTGAAAGCTCTCCCAATAGTAGATGAATGAGTTATTTGAGAAAAATTGGCTATCTGCAATACTTTTAGAGATAATTAGCATTTACTCATTTTGAGTAGGTGAGTAATTAGCTATGGGTCTGAAATTTCACCATGTGAAAGCTCTCCCAAAAGTAGGTGAATGAGTTATCTGAGAAAATTGGCTATCTGCAATACTTTTAGAGATAATTCGTATTTACTCATTTTGAGTAGGTGAGTAATTAGCTACGGATCTGAAACTTGACCATGTGAAAGCTCTTCCGAAAGTACGTGAAGGAGTTATGTGAGAAAAATTGGCTACCTGCAATACTTTTAGAGATAATTAGCATTTACTCATTTTCAGCAGGTGAATAATTAGCTACGGGTCTGAAACTTTACCAAGTGAAAGCTCTCCCAAAAGTAGATGAATGAGTTATTTGAGAAAAATTGTCTATCTGCAATAATTTTAGAGATAATTAGCATTTACTCATTTTGAGTAGGTGAGTAATTAGCTACGGATCTGAAACTTGACCATGTGAAAGCTCTTCCAAAAGTACGTGAAGGAGTTATTTGAGAAAAATTGTCTATCTGCAATAATTTTAGAGATAATTAGCATTTACTCATTTTGAGTAGGTGAGTAATTAGCTACGGATCTGAAACTTGACCATGTGAAAGCTCTTCCAAAAGTACGTGAATGAGTTATTTGAGAAAAATTGGCTACCTGCAATACTTTTAGAGATAATTAGCATTTACTCATTTTCAGCAGGTGAATAATTAGCTACGGGTCTGAAACTTCACCAAGTGAAAGCTCTCTCAAAAGTAGGTGAATGAGTTATTTGAGAAAAATTGGCTATCTGCAATACTTTTAGAGATGATTCGCATTTACTCATTTTGAGCAGGTGAGTAATTAGCTACGGGTCTGGAACTTCACCAAGTGAAAGCTCTCTCAAAAGTAGGTGAATGAGTTATTTGAGAAAAATTGGCTATCTGCAATACTTTTAGAGATAATTAGCATTTACTCATTTTGAGTAGGTGAGTAATTATCTACGGGTCTGGAACTTCACCATGTGAAGGCTATCCGCAATACTTCTAGGGATAATTAGCATTTACTCATTTTGAGTAGGTGAATAATTAGCTACAGGTCTGAAACTTCACCAAGTGATGGCTCTCCCAATAGTAGATGAATGAGTTATTTGAGAAAAATTGGCTATCTGCAATACTTTTAGAGATAATTAGCATTTACTCATTTTGAGCAGGTGAGTAATTAGCTATGGGTCTGAAACTTCACCAAGTGAAAGCTCTCCTAAAAGTAGGTGAATGAGTTATTTGACAAAAAATGGCTATCTGCAATCCTTTTAGAGATAATTAGCATTTACTCATTTTGAGTAGGTGAGTAATTAGCTATGGGTCTGAAACTTCACCAAGTGAAAGCTCTCCCAAAAGTAGGTGAATGAGTTATATGAGAAAAATTGGCTATCCGCAATACTTTTAGAGATAATTAGCATTTACTCATTTTGAGTAGGTGAATAATTAGCTATGGGTCTGAAACTTCACCAAGTGAAAGCTCTCCCAAAAGTAGGTGAATGAGTTATATGAGAAAAATTGGCTATCTGCAATACTTTTAGAGATAATTAGCATTTACTCATTTTGAGTAGGTGAATAATTAGCTACAGGTCTGAAACTTCACCAAGTGAAAGCTCTCCCAATAGTAGATGAATGAGTTATTTGAGAAAAATTGGCTATCTGCAATACTTTTAGAGATAATTAGCATTTACTCATTTTGAGTAGGTGAGTAATTAGCTATGGGTCTGAAATTTCACCATGTGAAAGCTCTCCCAAAAGTAGGTGAATGAGTTATCTGAGAAAATTGGCTATCTGCAATACTTTTAGAGATAATTCGTATTTACTCATTTTGAGTAGGTGAGTAATTAGCTACGGATCTGAAACTTGACCATGTGAAAGCTCTTCCGAAAGTATGTGAAGGAGTTATTTGAGAAAAATTGGCTACCTGCAATACTTTTAGAGATAATTAGCATTTACTCATTTTCAGCAGGTGAATAATTAGCTACGGGTCTGAAACTTTACCAAGTGAAAGCTCTCCCAAAAGTAGATGAATGAGTTATTTGAGAAAAATTGTTTATCTGCAATAATTTTAGAGATAATTAGCATTTACTCATTTTGAGTAGGTGAGTAATTAGCTACGGATCTGAAACTTGACCATGTGAAAGCTCTTCCAAAAGTACGTGAAGGAGTTATTTGAGAAAAATTGTCTATCTGCAATAATTTTAGAGATAATTAGCATTTACTCATTTTGAGTAGGTGAGTAATTAGCTACGGATCTGAAACTTGACCATGTGAAAGCTCTTCCAAAAGTACGTGAATGAGTTATTTGAGAAAAATTGGCTACCTGCAATACTTTTAGAGATAATTAGCATTTACTCATTTTCAGCAGGTGAATAATTAGCTACGGGTCTGAAACTTCACCAAGTGAAAGCTGTCTCAAAAGTAGGTGAATGAGTTATTTGAGAAAAATTGGCTATCTGCAATACTTTTAGAGATAATTCGCATTTACTCATTTTGAGCAGGTGAGTAATTAGCTACGGGTCTGAAACTTCACCAAGTGAAAGCTCTTCCAAAAGTAGGTGAATGAGTTATTTGAGAAAAATTGGCTATCTGCAATACTTTTAGAGATGATTCGCATTTACTCATTTTGAGCAGGTGAGTAATTAGCTACGGGTCTGAAACTTCACCAAGTGAAAGCTCTTCCAAAAGTAGGTGAATGAGTTATTTGAGAAAAATTGGCTATCTGCAATACTTTTACAGATAATTTGCATTTACTCATTTTGAGTAGGTGAATAATTAGCTACAGGTCTGAAACTTCACCAAGTGAAAGCTCTCTCAAAAGTAGGTGAATGAGTTATTTGAGAAAACTTGGCTATCTGCAATACTTTTAGAGATAATTAGCATTTACTCATTTTGAGTAATTAGCTACGGGTCTGAAACTTGACCATGTGAAAGCTCTTCCAAAAGTAGGTGAATGAGTTGAGAAAAATTGGCTATCTGCAATACTTTTAGAGATAATTCGCATTTACTCATTTTGAGTAGGTGAGTAATTAGCTAAGGGTCTGAAACTTCACCAAGTGAAAGCTCTCAATTAGCTACAAATGAGAAAATAGCTATTACTCACTGATGGCATGCAATAGAACCCCAAACTCTGTACCATCTTATAGCTAAGGACAAAGTAGCTGAACAACATATTTTAGGAAAACACTCTAACTGCAATAGTTTTGGAGTTACAATGGCTTTACTCAACAGTCAGAATTTCAAAGTAGCTATTACTCAGCTATCAAAGATTCAACAGGTCTGAAACTTTACTATGTGATAGCTTACCAAAAAGTAGATGGACAACATATTTGAAAAGATTTCCCTAACTTTAATACTTTTGAAGATATTTGACATTTACTTCTTTTGTTATTTAGCTACAAATGAGAAAATAGCTATTACTCACTTATGGCATGCAATAGAACCCCAAACTATGTACCATCTTATAGCTAAGGACAAAGTAGCTGAACAACATATTTTAGGAAAACACTCTAACTGCAATAGTTTTGGAGATACAATGGCTTTACTCAACAGTCGGAATTTGAAAGTAGCTATGACTCAGCTATTAAAGGTTCAACAGGTCTGAAACTTTACTATGTAATAGCTTACCAAAAAGTAGATGGACAACATATTTGAAAAGATTTCCCTAACTTTAATACTTTTGAAGATATTTGACATTTACTTCTTTTGTTATTTAGCTACAAATGAGAAAATAGCTATTACTCACTTATGGCATGCAATAGAACCCCAAACTATGTACCATCTTATAGCTAAGGACAAAGTAGCTGAACAACATATTTTAGGAAAACACTCTAACTGCAATAGTTTTGGAGTTACAATGGCTTTACTCAACCGTCGGAATTTGAAAGTAGCTATTACTCAGCTATCAAAGGTTCAACAGGTCTGAAACTTTACTATGTGATAGCTTACCCAAAAGTAGATGAATAACATATTTGAAAAGATTTCTGTAACTCTAATACATATGAAGATATTTGGCATTTACTTCTTTTGTTATTTAGCTACAAATGAGAAAATAGCTATTACTCACTTATGGCATGCAATAGAACCCCAAACTATGTACCATCTTATAGCTAAGGACAAAGTAGCTGAACAACATATTTGAAGAAAAAGTTGTAACTGCAATAGTTTTTGAGTTATGAGCCCTTTACTCCAAGTAGCTAAGATAGCTATTACTCAGTTATCTTTAGGCCTAAGTCCATAAAACCAAAAAAATTTTCGAGGGCGTGAAAATTCATTGGGACAATTAATTTACAAAAAATCTGTAGCTGTAGTAGTTTTGGAGGAATCTGCGTGACTAACCATCGCACGCACACATGCACGCACGCACGCACACACAGGCATCATTTCATAATCTCCCTCCCGGGCTAAAGCCTGGCGGGAGGTAACAAGGGACTGTACCCTTTCGATTGCGTTCTTTGACAGAAGAGACTGGATACAAGTGGCCAGAGCTTGGTCTTTTTGACGGGCCTTGTACTCTGACACAATCAGAGGGAATCTGACCAGATTTGGTTTTGAAAGGAATGGCAGTATGTAGCCATTGGTGATAATGTTTAACATGTTGGATGAACATTGGTTTGTTTGCCAGTCTCTTCTGAAAGAACGGAGGCGACCTCCTACTGGTGGACTGAGGGAGGCTATTAAGGAGTCATTGGGGAGAGGGGTTTCCATGCCCTCGCTACCTGAGGAAAACGATTGGTTACTGCTTTGTGAGGAGTTGCCCCCACAGGGGCGTTTCCTGTAGGAGCCTCTTTTCTTGTTGTGGGGACCATGAAAGGGCTTATTCTGATAGGGTGCGAAACCCTGAGAGTCTTTAGGTGCCTTTTTTGAGGAGGAAGTCTTCTCCCTCCTTCACAAGTTGAGACTTGAACAAGGAGGAGTGCCAGAAGGGCGAGTTCCTGAGTTCTTGGTGTCTCGTTTCCCCTAAATGTGGTTGTAAAAGGGTCATTTCGGCTTCGCGCCTAAGCAAGCCAGTGTTACCCATAGAATATAGCTCCCTCTGAAGTATATGGGCCAAGGATTTGCTGAGGCATGTGAGAGCCCTGTGTTGAATAAGAACAGTCTTATTCCAGAAATCTAGGTATTCACAGGCTTGCTCATATCCACGCTTTGCTGCTTTCTCAGGATTGGCACCTTTCTGAATCTGAGTCCTAACCTTCTTGAAGGTTGACTTCAGGCTATGTTGACACTTTTCAAGAGATCCATTGCAAGAAGATGAAGTCTTGACAAAGGCAGCAGTAAAGTTGTGCGTGGAAATGTTTTGCCTAGCTTGGTGTTCCAATTCCTTAAAAATAGCATCAGAGATGCCCATACCCCACAGCCTGGGGAAATATTTTTCAACACCATGAGATATAGAAGTAGTGTAACAGTACAAAGTTCAAGATACTTTCAGAGCAGTGTAAGTTATATTAAAGTCCAAATAATGCTTAGGTAGAGAAAATAATATCTAAGGAAAAGAAATGTAAATAAAGATGAAGTTTTAAAACAAGACAATTCAATAATAAAATGACAGTATTTATCAGTAAACTAAAAATGGCCGAATTATGGTTTGGATGTTTTGAATATTACGCATGCATACAGAAGTGGCAATACATTCAATGAATGCTTATGTGTGGTGTTGGAGAAAAGCCTGTGGCTCACTTGATGAAATTCCATCTGTTACAATGGGAACTTGCAAAAGGAAATTCTTAATGAATTCTAATATGACTTTAACAGTGCTTAATCTGTATCAACAGACAGACCCAAAGGTGCAACAAGATTTTAAAGGTCAATACAGCAAGATCAAAGGTCAATCAGTGTTACACCATGACATGGCACACCTAAAACCCTCAACCAATGTCCCTACCAAGTATCAACTTCCTACACCTCTTACGGTTTCCAAGATATAGCCCAGACCAGGTATTATAGGTCAAATTCACTATGGCAAGTACAAAGGTCAAATCAAGGTCACACCATGATGTTGCACACCTAATACCCACAACCAATGTCCTCACCAAGTATCAGCTTCCTACACCTTACAGTTTCCGAAATATAGCCCAGACAAGATTTTATAGGTCAAGGTCACTACAGCAAGGTCAAAGGTCAAATCAAGGTCACACTATGATGTTGCACATCTACACCCCCCAACCAATCTCCCTACCAAGTATCAACTTTCTACACCTTACAGTTGCTGAGATATAGCCTGGACAAGGTTTATAGGTAAAGGTCACTACGGCAAGGTCAAAAGTCAAATCAAGGTCAGACCATGATGTTGCACACCTACAACTCCTAACCAATATTCCTACCAAGTATCAACTTCCTACACCTTACGGTTTCCGAGATATAGCCCAGACAAGATTTTATAGGTCAAGGTCACTACAGCAAGGTCAAAGGTCAAATCAAGGTCAGACCATGACGTTGCACAACTACACCCCCTAACCAATGTCCCTACCAAGTATCAACTTCCTACACCTTACAGTTGCTGAGATATACCCCGGACAAGGCTTTATAGGTCAAGGTCACTACGGCAAGGTCAAAGGTCAAATCAAGGTCAGACCATGACGTTGCACACCTACAACCCCTAACTAATGTCCCTGCCAAGTATCAACTTCCTACACCTTATGGTTGCCGAGATATAGTCCAGACAAGATTTTCAAACTCAAGGTCACTACGGCAAGGTCAAAGGTCAAATCAAGGTCAGACCATGACGTTGCACACCTACACCCCCCAACCAATGTCCCTGCCAAGTATGAACTTCCTATACCTTACGGTTTCTGAGATACAGCCCGGACAAACTATTTCCCACCGCCCGCCCGCCCATCCGGACACCATGGGTGAAAACAATACCCTGACAGCCCTTCAGGGCTGTGGGGTAAAAATTGGTAGGGGAACCTTGCCCATAGGAGTCCCAGGGGGTTTAGGAGTAATACAGACTTTTGCAAAATCTGTATTCAACTCCTGTATTTTCTCCTCATAACAGGGCTGTCCCACCTTGTACCACTTTGTAGTGGAAGGAGGAGATTTGATGTATTTACCCTCAGGTAAATTAGCGGCCTGAAAATCATGTTCATACTTATGAAAGGCATCTTTGATAACTGAGCTGAGTGGTAGCATAGAGGAAGGAGCTCTAGGTCTGAGCTCTTGACGGCCTCTTTCATCATCCAGACCCATAACTGAAGTTGAGGACCTAGGCATAGACTCCCTGGGGTCAGGGAGGGAAAGAATGCGCCTGAAGGTGTCCACCTCTTCAGCATACTGGGAGGGAACGTCAGAGCTACTTCCCTATAATAAGGGGGGTCTGGATCATGTTGAGGTTGGTCTTGGTCAGAGAGAGCCCCAGAGGGCTGAGCCCCAGAGGGCTTTGAAGACCTGTGTCTGGTTGCAGAGGACTGATCTTCCTCAGAGGAAGATGACACGTATCTGGACCTGACCTTATGTCTACTCTTATCAGCATGTTTTTTGGGTTTAGCAGATGACATCCGAGGTTCATCGGATTCATTATTGTATTGATCCGAGGCAGACCTCAGTTCAACCTCATGCCTACTTTGAGAGTGAGAGTGATTTTTAGGTCTATCCGAGACCTTCTTAGAAGGCTCCTCGGATGCATTAGAATTCTGATCTGATGCATTGTGATGATCAGATCCGAGACATGGAGGAAGTGCTGGACCATAGTCCACATCCATTTCCTTGGTATGAGAGGTAGTTCTAGGTCTCGGAGGGGGTAGGTCCAGATTTACAGCACTAGTGGAGGGTCCAGGCTTAGAAGCTGAAGCCGAGGTCTGATCCACCTCTGCCTGTTTTTTAGTTGTCAATTCCTTTCGGAGTGACTGGAAAGCTTCTAACACTGGAAAGAACCCATTTGCTGCTGTAAATGGATGTTAAGTGTGTTACCCAGGGATTTCTCTAAATTTGATTCTATTTTCTGCTGTAAGGCAGTACCTGGGGTGGGTGGGACAGTCTTTGCTGGCGTTTTGAGAGACAATGAACTGAAGGGTAGGGGCTGAGGATGCGGGGGTGATGTAAATAAATTATCAGCACCACTCTCAAGGTCTGCATTGGAACCAGTAAATGAATCCACGTCATCCCCTAGTAGATCTAATTCATCATCTTTTGAAGTAACAGCGAGGCACTTTTGTTTTTTAATATATCGTTTTCTTTGTGAGATCTTTAACATTTGTTCTTCAGTAAAAAAACCACATATTTGACACAGATTTTCAAAAGTGACACAGGGGTCATCACCCTTGCCAGATTCCCTACAGGTAGGGCAGTAATTATGTGTGTCAAATGGGAAGCAAAAGTGCCTACACTTGCTAGATCTCGGTTTGTCTTTATTCGTTTGGTGGGAAGACATTTTAAACGCAATAAAAGACGTACTAGAAAGGCTGAACCGAGGAAAACTCAAAACACGCAAATATAAAGAAAAATACTTATCCTGTCAAAATGGAAATTTTACAGAATAATCTATGATATACATTAAATGAAGTGACAAAAAATCAACATCCAACAATATGTATGTGATGAGAAATAGATGAAAATATCTGCGTAAATGACAGACGCTACATATCCACGCGGCCAACGAGAAAGTAGGATGAGAGGTCAAAGGTTACTACGAGACGACAACTGGAGGCTACGGCCAACTATAAATGTCTATTTTTCTTAGACGTTGGCCTGATGCCTTGCTGCCATCCGAGAACAGCATTCAGTCCCACATGCTAAGCTATTGTAGCGCAATAAAATAGCTTTTACTAAAATAGGTATGGAGCTATAGCATCCCAAAGTAATACTAGTGTAGGGATTGATGCTCGATCTTTCAATATCGATCGATCATCCCACGGAACTGCTGATATTGATACATACTACCTGACTACCAGCATTTCAATATCAAAACCACATATAAGAAACAGACAAAATTAAATAAAGTACTTTTACTGCTTAAATAAACATTTATTATATAAACTGCTTATAAGAAACACTTGGGGCCACGGTGGCAGAGTGGTAACACTCTTGCCTCCCACCTCTGAGAGCGGGGTTCGCTTCCCGGCCCGACCTCAAGTGGGAAAGCTGGTAGTTGCTTGCCGTTGGTCGGCAGTTTACAGTACAGAGCCTTGACCAACTGTATGTACTGGTTTCCTCTGCCCTTCCAACTACCCTCGTGATATGACCTGTACAGTGTTGAAAGCGATGTAAAGCTCCAAATAAATAAATATAAGAAACACGTACAACAGAAATAAAATAGTTCAAGTCTGACGCCAATAAAATGTGTATGTTTTCAAAGAACCTGTACTGTTGCTCACGGCTTATGTTAATGGTCCGGATATTTAAATATCGATCGATCCACCTCCCTACATTTTCTATGGAAGCTATGGACCCTATAATCGCCCATACCAAATTTGGTTAAAATATTAAGAAGCTAAGTGGTCGTTACTCACTTAGCTATTGAGCTATGACTCCCAAAAGCAATACCTCACACATTTTTTACCCAATAATCCTGTATAGGAACTTTGATAAACATAGCTAAAATACTTTTACTTGAAATGAGCGGAACAGAGTGTGATGAAAAAGGGATATTATCTCACACTAGCTATATAGCTATTAAGAGCATAGCCACTGGGCCATAGCAGCCCACAGCTATACCAAACAAGCTATGCACCCTATAATCCTCCATACCAAATTTGGCTTAAACTAGAGATTGCGTCTCGACGCAGTGTATCCCCGGACGGAACATGGTTGAAGCGTGACATACAGAGTATTATGGTTGACACAAATATACCCCTGTGGGGAGGGGGCCTAAGTGTTTATGGGAGCAACTTGTACTCACACTAAGTAAACAAAATGTCAACCATCACTTAACCTTGAAGGAGGAGCCCAAGGTGAAATCTGACCACATTACAAACTTCTAGGAACACGAATAAGCGAGTTATAAGCACTTTTAATTTCGGCTATCCTCATTTGACCTTGAAAAAGGTAAAAAAAAATCTGATCATATCAAAAGACTCCTAGTGCATGATTTCCTATAGAATGGTTTCACATTACAAAGCTCTAGGACCAAGAAAAAGTGATTTATAAGCACTTTTAGATTTGCTATCCTCGTTTGACCTCGAAGGAAGGGTCCAAGGTCAAATCTGACATCAAAAGATTCCCAGCCCATGATTTCCTATAAGTTGGTTTACCATCCCAAACCTGTATGACAAATACTAAGCGAGTTATAAGCAGTTTTAAGTTTGGCTATCCTCATTTGACCTTGAGGGAGGAGTCCAAGGTCAAATCTGACCATATCAAAAGATTCCTGGCCCATGATTTCCAAAAGTTGGTTTCACATTGCAAACCTCTAGGACCAATAATAAGCAAGTTATACGCACTTTTAGGTTTGGCTATCCTTGTTTGACCTTGAAGGAGGAGCCCAAGGTCAAATCCGACCACACCAAAAGATTCCCAGCCCATGATTTCCTATAGGTTGGTTTACCATCCCAAACCTGTACGACCAATAATAAGCAAGTTATAAGCATTTTAAGTTTGGCTATCCTCGTTTGACCTTGAAGGAGGGGTCCAAGGTGAAATCTGACCACATCAGAAGATTCCAGCCCATGATTTCCTATAAGTTGGTTTACCATCCCAAACCTGTACGACCAATAATAAGTGAGTTATATGCACTTTTTTTAAGTTTGGCTATCATCGTTTCACCTTGAAGGAGGGGTCCAAGGTTAAATCTGACCACATCAAAAGATTCCCAGCCCATGATTTCCTATAAGTTAGTTTACCATCCCAAACCTGTAGGACCAGTAATAAGCAAGTTTTTAGCACTTTTAAGTTTGGCTATCCTCATTTGACCTTGAAGGAGAGGTCCAAGGTCAAATGTGGCCACACCAAAAGATTCCCAGCCCATGATTTCCTAAAGGTCAGTTTACCAATCAAACCTCTAGGACCAATAATAAGCGAGTTATAAGCACTTTTAAGTTTGGCTATTCTCGTTTGACCTTGAAGGAGGGGTCCAAGGTCAAATCTGACCACACCAAAAGATTCCCACCCCATGATTTCCTATAGGTTGGTTTACCATCCCAAACCTGTACGACCAATAATAAGTGAGTTATAAGCACTTTTAAGTTTGGCTATCCTCGTTTGACCTTGAAGGAGGGGTCCAAGGTGAAATCTGACTAAACCAGAAGATTCCCAGCCCATGATTTCCTATAAGTTGGTTTACCATGCCAAACCTGTACGACCAATAATAAGTGAGTTATAAGCACTTTTAGTTTGGCTATCCTCGTTTCACCTTGAAGGAGGGGTCCAAGGTCAAATCTAACCACATCAAAAGATTCCCAGCCCATGATTTCCTATAACTTGGTTTACCATCCCACACCTCTAGGACCAATAATAAGTGAGTTATAAGCACTGACAAAGAAAGGCCCGTGGCGGCCATCTTGTTTTTCAAAATGAGGCCAAAAATATTTCAAGTCAAGATTTTGTAATGCGGAACATATTCTGCAAATTTGAGATCTCTACCTGTAATACCCTTTGCTCTAGAGGGCCAACAAAAGTCCTTGCTTTAAGTCGAATAAACATCCCTGGTGGCCATCTTGTTTTTCAAAATGAGGCCAAAAATATTTGCAGTCAAGATTTTGTAATGCGGAACATATTCTACAAATTTGAGATCTCTACCTATAATACCCTTTGCTCTAGAGGGCCAACAAAAGTCCTTACCTTAAGTCGAATAAACGTCCCTGGCAGCCATCTTGTTTTTCAAAATGAGGCCAAAAATATTCCCAGGCAAGATTTTATAGTTATGAATATATTCTGCAAATTTGAGAAGGCTAGCTATAATATTTTTTTTGAGCGATAACAGCCAATAATAAAGGAAGTATATGGCCTCACAGTCTAAGGTACCATTTAAGTTATTTTAGCTGGCCTACGGTGACCTTGAAAACAATAGCCAAGTTCAACAAACTGGATGCTGGTACTCCATCATGTCCTGAACAGCCAAAGCCATTTTCAATAGTTTCCATGCAATATAGTCAGCATTAAGTGTGAAAATATCTCCAAAAATGCCCTGTCTGTGGATGACCTTCAATGAAGAGCTTCAAGGTCAAATTTCTGCATGCTTACAGAGGACATATATATGTATTATATATACCAGCCATATGATGATCCAACTTTCTGTACATGAGAACTGGGCCAAAATGTGAAAAAATGGCCAAAATCTGACCTTTAAGAGGCCACCAGTGACCTTGAAATTGAAGGTCAAGGTCACAAAACAATAGGGTTCGTGGCATTCCCCATATATACCCACATACCAAATTTGAAAGGTTTAACTAAAATATTTTTTAAGTTATCGCGTCCGAAAGGAAATCTCTGCGGCGGCGTGACCGTACTGAATCCTAAGTATCCCCCACTCTCGTCCGGGGATAAAAATATCTCCTTCCCTTTTCCTCTAAGTGATTTAGATTTATTTTTTGTTTTTTACTGCGCGTTCAACAGCTAGGGTCATATTGCGACGGGTAGTTTATGGGTGGAGGAACCAGTGCATACTAGTTGGTCAAGATTCAGCACTGTAAACGACCGACCAGAGACAAGTAACTGGGCCCAGATTTGACCTGGCGATATCAGAGGTTGAAGGCGAGCACTCTTACCGCTACACCACTGCCCCCCGAAGTGAGCAGAAATATAAACCTAAATATTACTTGAAATAGCTAATTAAGTAGCTAGATAGCTATTACTCACTTAGCTGTAGAACATGACTTCCAAAGGCAATATCAAGGAAGCTGTTAACCCAATAATCTTTATTGGGTTATATGAATCTTTATTTCTTTTAATGCACTGATACCAAATTCCTAATCAAAACAGCCTATTAGCTTTTGCTAAGATAGCTATACAGTATACACTACAATAAGCACAAGGAATACCAAGCAAGCTATTGACCCAATAATTCTGTATAATTTTGATGTAAATAGCTAAAATATTTTTCCTTAAAATGAGCAGAAACCAAGTGTGACACAAAAGTGTTAAAAAAAATTTACTCACATTAGTACATTAGCCATTAATAACATAGCTATTTAGCTATGACAACCCCACAGCTATACAAGCAATCTATACACACTATTATCCATCACATCAAAATTTGGTTAAGATATCTATCATGCCAATTTACATAAGGTTACATACATTACTTACATATTCTTATAGCTAAGTTGATATCCTGATTAAATTAGTTCTAATACAACAGTTCAAAGTCCTTTACTTTTGAATTAGTTTCTTCATCTTTCAAAATATATTGGAATAATTAACTTCTATAATATTATTTATTATATCACTGTATATAAGGTAAATAACTCAGAACTGCTATATATCTAATTGAAAATCATTAACATGATGCAACAAACCATAACATAATCATTAAATATGATAGATTGTTTTTACTCCACAGCCCTTAAATATTTTCATAACATACCAGTTAAGCACAATGGGAAATAAATTTTCTACAGAAACAAGACACATTCCATCAGCAACAACTCAATTCACCTAACAAATTGCAACAACACATTTTCTCATAAATACTACTGCAAAACAACTCACTTTAACTAATCTATGTGTCACTGCATCACATCATGATACTTTAACAGTGTCTGAAAAAAACGTTTTCTTCAGCAGTTCATAGGAAGCGTTAATGATACCCCATGAAACCAGGGATCTTGTAAAGTTAATATGCACACCACGGAACATTTTGGTCCACTTGTAGTTTCGGTCCTGGAAGACGAGAATAAATGTTGTCCAAAGACCTGTGAACTCTCCACCTACCCTGCTCTGCATCCTTGTTTTCACTACATTCAGCGGGTAAAACAAAGTACTAATACTTGCCCCTAAAACTGCACCACTAACAAAGTGCAAAGCTACTTCTGTACCCTGAGAGGTAGTCTGAGGAAAAGACTCTTTGATCTTGTCTCGGCACAGGAAGAACAGAGCATTCGAGAAGCCATTTCTGAGCAAGATAGGAGACAGGCCCCTATAGTATTCCCGTATCCCGTACCCTCGCAGCTCTTTAAACACATGATACGTGTTCTTGTAATGGTCGTGGTAGAATTTGTCTTGCATAAGAACTTGAACCCGCTCGAAGGGACAGAGAACTGCCTCAGTGTATCCAGCTAACATAGCTGATAGGGACTTGTTGCCAAAAGCTGACAGGACAGTCAAAGGATAAAAATGTTCCAGTATGTGTTGGTAGGCGTCGTACATACCAAACATTAAAGCCATTGATGTAGTCTTCTGCAAGAAAGGGGGCATGAGACCCCGATACAAGTTTAGTAGGCCTTCTTTCTGCAGCTGTCGCAGTGCAGTTGTAGTGCGGATGCCATGTAGCTGTTGCCTGAACTGCAGCTTGTTGAGAGGGAACGTGACACTGACATTTATGGATGCTGCACCCCATCCACATACAAACTCTCTAGCATCTGGCAGAAGCTGAACAGGCTTGTGTTCCCTTGATTTCAAGTCTGATACAGGCATATTGTAAGGTATATACAAAGTACGCCGATTTGTGAGCTACGTTGCCATCTATGTATCCACAAAATTCTGTTTTCTATGCATCTCTTTCTTAACTCCTTAATCCTACAGTCCCATTCAGTATGTAAAATCTGCAAAAATAATAAGTTATAACATTAAGGGTACAGATAGACATCTATACAATCTGAGAATAGTGTAAAAGGAAATGAAAAAGAAGGAATCAGTGCCCATGAACGGGCTTTGTGTCAGCTGACTGTGTGTTTTGAGTTTCAGAGTAGAAGTGAAAGAAGAAAAGGATACAAAACTCGAGCCCTGCAAATGGTATTCAGAAGAAAAATTAGTTAACTGTTAAGGTGTAAAAAGTAAGTGATAATCATATTTAAACAAAATACTGTAAATAAAATAGTTTTGGAGTTACAACTGATTAACTCAACAGTGAGAATCTCAAAGTAGCTTTTGCTCAGCTATGCAAGGAGCTACAGGTCTGCAATTTTACTATATTATAGCTGACACAAAAGGAGCTGAATAACATATTTCTACAAAATTATCTAAATGCAATTTAATTTATTTTATAGCTGGTGAATAAAAGTAGGTGAATAACATATTTTTAAAAAATACTGTAAATGCAATAATTTTCAAGTTACAACTGATTTCCTCAATAGTGAGAACCTGAAAATAGCTATTGTTCAGCTATGCAATGAGTTACAAGTCTGTAATTTCACTATGTTACAGACTGGAAAGTAGGTGAATGTATATTTAAAGAAAATAATGTAAATGCAATAGTGTTCAGGTTACAACTGATTTAGTCAACAGTGAGAACCTGAAAGTTGCAATTGCTCAGCTATGCCATGAACTATAGGTCTACAATTTTACTATGTTATAGCTAACCCAAAAGTAGGTGAATAACACATTTAAGGAAATTACTGAAAATGCAATAGTTTTCAAGTTACAACTTATTTACTCAACACTGAGAACCTGACAGTAGCTATTGTTCAGCTATGCCATGAGCTAAATGTGTGTGATTTCACTATGTTATAGCTAACCCCAAAGTAGATAAATAACATATTTAAACAAAATTCTCTATATGCAATAGTTTTCAAGTTATAAGCAGTGTACTGAACAGTCAGAACCTCAAAGTAGCTATTACTCAGCTTGGCAATGAGCTACAGATCTGCAATTTTACTATGACCCACCAGCAGCACCACCTACCAGACCCAAAAGCAGCTGAAGAACATATTTATACAAAAGTCTAAAAATGCAATAGTTACAAAAGCTACAAGTAATTTTACTCATTATGGAAGTTACTGAAAAGTTATAAAGTAGCTATTACTCACTTAGCTATGGGGATGGATACCCAAGTTACTCACCACCTTGTAGCTATGGAAAAAGTAACTTTTACAAATGCAATACCTTTAAAGATATAAGTGACTTAGTGCATGATTTCATGAATTTTATGCATGGAAAATTATTTCATAAACTCATAAAAAATAATTAAGAAAGAACCAGGCCTGCTACTCACACAAGGGCATCTGCTTGTGGCCTAGCATATATATGCACGATAAGAGAGAAATCCCTGCAATAGTGAATGAGAAAACTGTGATAAAGTATTGAAATTTTCACACTTTGGGCGGGGTACCTCACTTGTAATGGCTCCGGGAAACAGATGAATGAACAGATCTACTTTGAACAATTTTTCATCCTCGATAGATATGGTATCTTTGAAAAAAAAGCATGTCTCTGGGCCTTGTACTTTGGGATAAGAAGTTGTCCACGTGGATGCGGACACCACAGAGTGATGCCATAATGTTAGCTTACTGACAAGTCAGCTAACATAAAAACCAGTTTTAACTAGATTATAACATCTAAATATCACAAATATATGAATAATAAATATCTGAAGGAAAAAAACCATTGCAGCCAGACAGGCATGGCATCAGAACATAATTGATGTGATTGATGGTGTATAAAGGCCTTATTATCTTTTTTTTTTAATACATAAAATATGTTCATAATAATGTTATTTTTATAATAGAACCAGATAAAAAGCTCGTAAGTTACATTTTTATGCCCCAAAAAACTGTGTTGCTGTGAATGACACATCAGTGGAAATCATTGTTGGAGTGACTGATAACTTATCATAAGATATTGACAAAAGGTCTTTATTTTTGCAATTTCATTCAACATGATGAAATTAATTACCATGATTGTTTTAGAAAGGGCCCTCAAACATTTTCCGACTGATTAGCTCCCATGTGTAAATAAGCAATGAAGATTCTAACTTCACATTTAAATTTTACTGAGTCAGCATTTATTAAAGTCCCACAGCACATCTTACAGGGGCCGTTCCACTGGAGCTAACTTTACAATGTATTTTTCGAGGGTCGGAAGCAATGTTTACAGTCAGTTAGGATTGGTTGTACTTTTCCAGCTTGTTGTGGTGGTTTGGCAAAATATCAGACATGTTATTTATTCCACAGACCCTCCCCGAATCTGTATCCGGACCTTGGCTCCCACCTGGAAACCGCCTGTCATGGGTCTCTATGGCTTGTTGGACACACTTCCCGTCTTGTCCTATACTGTAACTGTCTTGTCTGAAAGAACTTCCAGGCTGTACACACAATCCAGCCATACTTGAAAGGAAACCAGCCTGTCATAAACATTACCGACCTAACTTTGACATTCCCATCTTGACAAGACATTGAGTTGGTAACATCTTAGCAGGACCAGCTGGGAATACATCACATCAAGCCATAAACAGAATCCAACAGGGCGGTTACAACAACAGACAAGCTGGGAATTATGTAGGACAAGCCGTCTTCATTTTACCGACCCACGACTTGTCGGTTATAAAATCTATGACTATATGAGGCGAGTCAGTTTGCGCAATGCATCATTTGGAATCAGGCACGTGACGGATTACATCTGGCAGTGTTTAAGATAAGACTTTGGTTTTTTTTTACAAATTAATTAGGATTTAGTGTTGAGATACAAGTTGGGCTGACTTGTGGTTAGGATTTTTTTTTACAAACACTGCTTTTAAAGAGAAGAATGGGTCCTAAAAAGGACAGAAGAGTGAGAAAGACACACAGACACAGCTACAGAGTTTGAGTTGGGGGATACAGCTGCTGTTATACAGAGGAGGAGGGAGGAGAGACAGGCAAGAGAAAGGGATAAAGAGGCACAGAAACAGAGAGAGGAAGCCAGGAGGGATGAAACTACACATTCTGCAGAGGAGGGAGTGGCCAAAAGGCATGCAAGGACAGAGAGAAGTGACACAGAAATGGATACAGAGGGTGGAGGAGTTCACTCACAGCACAAGAAAGGGCACATGAAAACATCTAACTGACAAACTCAGATGAGGAGGCTATTATGAACTTTGTGAAGGACCACAAGGAGTTGTACAACAAATCCAATGACAATTTTAAGGACAAGGCCAGGAAGGAATGCCTTTAGGAGAGGTTCACCTACATGCTCAAACTGTATGTCAAAGTGTGCAAGACTTGGTTCAAATCCCAAAGGACTCGCTACGGCAAACTCACACAGTCGAATTCTGGTCAGGCTCTAAAAGAAATGACAGAGAGGCAGAACAGGATTCAGGATAAATTTAACTTCTTGAAGATGCACATCAAACGCAAGGGACTCAGCCTTCAAGTCCCCGGCATGAGGAGCCAGTGCATCTGCTGCCTCGACATACAACATCTCCAGAGGTTCAACCAACACAGATAGTATGGAGATCAGCATGCGATCAGACACCACAATACAGCCTACAGTTACAAGCCTCAGTGCAGTTTCCCAGCGTTCTTCGGTTGACCAGAAATTTATGGACCAGTTTGCGCAGATGAAAACCATGCTGTCATCATTTCTTGGACCAAGGCAGGAAACCACCAGAACAGCCTTCTACCTGGCATCTGAGGTGGAGGCCTTGGAAGATAGAGACTTTCAAACATTCAGAAACGAGGCTGTGAAATTTCTACGCGGCATCCAGAGCAGGGCAGACGAAAGGACCTGTCAGCCCCAGCAACCACAGCAACAGACACGTTCTAGGAGCTCCACTGAAACTTCCACATTTGTGGCACAGACTTTTCAACAGCCACAGCAACCAACACATGCTGCAAGGGAATACATGTTAACCACACCAGAGACTCAGATGCCAGCAAGCCAGGTCATCCAACCTGCTCAGCAGAGCCAAGTGACAACCAAAATACAGCAGCACCCAAAAGGGCGACCAACAACCCTGGCCTTCAAGACCGCTTACTTTCACATTGACCCCGACAAAGCACTTCAATCCACCATCAATTGCCTCTGCCACAGGCAACGAAAGTCAACACAACATATCAGGACTCTCTAGCTTCTTTGGGAATCTTCAGTCTGTGATGAGCTACCAACAGATTGACACACCGCAGCCATTTTCACCACCAGATCCACAACAATAAGCTGCCTCTCCTCCAACCACCACTGCGCAGTAAGAACATTAGCAGCAGCCTGCCCAGCCTTCCCAGCAGTTAGCTGATACCAAACAGTAGCAGCAGCAGAACCACTGCACTTGCCCACAATGGTCCACACTGGCCCACTGCTGTACAACATTTAAAGATCCTTTTCAGGACCACCCAAATCTTCCAAAACAATTTATCAGCTGCATGTTTAAAAAATCCCAAAACAAAAAATAGGCCAATACTGGCGACCCGCATGTTGTGGTTGTGCCACCCAAATACTTTTTTTCATGCTATAAATGTGCAGCAATTAATATAGATAGAAGCAATTTTGTGTTTTGCCATTTTAGGCAAAAATTCGAAAATTCAAAATGGCCGCCATTTTTGGGGAGGGGAAAATTTTTTGAAAATTCCAAAGAGTACGCTCCTTAGAAACCCCAGGGGTCGAAAATTTTGACGAAATCGCTCTATCTCGCACTGTTTCTGAGATAAACACGTTTTTGTTTTTTCAGCGTTAAGAAAAATCGAGACATTTAGTAAATTATTAATAAGTCGGCCATTTTGTATTGGATCACTTCGAAAAGTTATTGATTTCCAGACATGTATATAACGAACCTACTTGCAAAATTTCATGTGAATAGGTGAAGCGCTTTTTAAGTTATCATCCAGACAAGCACACCCTTTTGAAAAACATGTTTTTGGTCATGTGACCTTCTCTGATTGGTCGAAAAACATGCAATGAGGAAAAATGATAGTCCTCTACCCAAGGAAGCTCCATACCAAATTTCAAAGAAATCGGTGCAGTAGTTTCTGAGGAGAAGAGGCTGGAAAAAATTGTTGACGTTGGCCAGTAAGCTAAAAAAGCATTCCACAGCCCCACACCAAATACTTTACCCCCAAAAACTAAAAAAAACAACAAAATGAGTGACTGAGTGAGAGTGAATGAATATTTGAAGATAAAAGAAAGAACTTCAAACACTTTGACTTTTAAGAAGCTTTGACATTTAGGGAAAGGATGTTGACCTTTGGATCCTACCTTTTGACCTTTGAAAAACTTTTGAGGTTCCCAAAAGAAATATCTTGCAAATTTGCCAGAAAATAAATTTTGTAAAAAAAAAAGTTTTTTTTCTTGAAAGTTTTATAAATTTTGACTTTTAATGGGGACATTTTTATGGGGACATTTTTCAACAGTCTTAGGAGACTTGTGTTTTGGTTTGAAATAGTTATAGATTGGATTTTTGGAAATTTCTTTGGAAATTTGTTGGAACTTTGAGAAATGTCAGCTTAAAGAAAAGTTCTTGGAATAATTGGATAGTCCTGAAAAGGAATGATAGATGCCAAGTTGCCAACTAATTCTGTCCCCAGGGTATTTGGTTGACACATCTTAGATCCTGCCCTCCTGAACCAACAATGCCCCCACATGACTAGAATAGTCTCTCAGTAGGGCTTGTTGATGTTTGGCCTCGCTCGAAGGATTCCTGTAGTTGTCACCTGGCACATATATCACCAGTTCATTTTGTAGTCCGCTACATCATTTGCTGGGGTTGGTGCCCTGTCTGCCCGGAACTGCTGTGTCCTCAGCATGTTGTGCAACGCCACACATGTAAAAACAGTGTCCCTGACAACCTTTGGTCATTGCTCCATGGTGCCCAGTAGTACTCTGAATCTGCTCACTAATATTCCAAACGCATTCTCCACCACCTGCCTCTGGAGATCTGTAGTTGGCTATTCCTTTTTCCTTTGTGAGTTTTCTTCTGCTGTAGGTTTCACCATCCATGACATCAAGGCCAAAATGTCGTCACCCAGCAAGAAATAGTGCAAATGTGGCCCTCCCTCCCCCCAGTGGTTCTGGTGGTGGAAGCCCCACGATGCCATCCTCGATCTTCTCCCTCAAATGGCTTCTGTTAAAAATCTGTGCATCTGATAAAGATTCACTTGACCCCACATTGACCCAGAGGAATCTGTATTCTGCATCGATCAGGGGTAGCAGCACCAGGGAAAAGAAGCCCTTGTAGTTATAATACTCACTACCAATTTTCTTTGGCTTCTTCATGGCGATATGCTTCCCATCTATTACCCCTACAGCATGGGGGGCATTCCATCTGGTTCTGAACTTCTCCTCAACCTTTATTCAGTCTCCAGGGTCAGTTGGGCAGTGCAAATATTCATCCTGGAATTCTACAAGGATAGCTCAGCAAACCTGGGGGACCAATTTCAAATGGTGGTTCGGCCAACCAGCCAGTGATACTGCAAGGAGGTGTAGGTCTCTCCTGTTGCCAGGTGTCTCAGCATTGTTGCCAGTTTCAATCCAATTTCTAGGGGCTTCCTGAAATTGGTGACTTACTTCTTGATGGGGTGGTGTATGTGTTCTTCGAGGAGGTTAAATAAGGCAGGTGGCATCCTGACAAAATTCTGGTATTCTCGGATACCAGTGTGTATTAAGTTGGCCAGGAGGTGGCTGTAGCATCCCTTTTCTTGTCTGCGAAGGATCCAGGGCATGACCCAGGGGTTTGGTGGCCTTCTCCTCCTGGGGGCTGGCTGGGCCTGTGGCTGTGGTGCTTGCTGTGCTGGTCCTGGGTTCTTATGAGTGCAATGACAAAAAAAAAAGCCTTTAAAAATTCCTAGATCCAGACTGTGATCCAAATCACCATCAAAATCCGAGCAACTATTCCTTGTGCCATGTCAACATTGCCTGAAAATGTCATCAAAATCCCTCAAACTTTTGGCGTTATTTTGCAAATTGACCAATAAATGCACACCACCAATTACATATTATTAACCTCTTTGGTGGAGGTAATAAAAGAAGCTTCCAACTCAAGCTGGTATTCAAGTACTTATCTTCTACATGTATAGATATCATTGGAAAGGTAAACTAATGGCATTTCTGCTCCTTTTCATTGCAATAAAATCTATACAAAACTTACAGAGAAACCAATCATTGAAACGTATGTTTGCAACTACTTTTTTCCTTCTAGGGTCAGCTACACTTTTTCAGATATCTCGGTGAATATACAACTAATCTTCTTCAAGTAACAAGCAACTGAAACTATAATGACTTGCCTTTAAAGGGTATAAATGTCATACTTTTAGCTTAATAAACCAATCACATTAAACTCTTTTTGTTTTTCTTTTGCAAATATTTTAAAAACCACTTTACCCCCTGACATATTCTACATATCAATGGAAAGTGATGTTGACCAAGTAGTATTCATGTATTACACAAGGTACAAGGTAAGACTTCTACAAACTAAGACTGAATACATTTCTGTTGTTGCAGGCTACTAACATTTTAAAACTGGTTAATATTCACACATACTGGCTGCCACCTTTGGCTCTATAGTATAGTTGTCTGATTCCATCACTACTGGAGAAATCAATTCCACTAATAGCAAAATCCAATCAAAAACTTTGTGAGAAATGTTTTCAATAGCCACTTTGTTTTACAATTGTTGGGTGCAACTCCCTTTTGTCACAAGTTGACAACACAAATATAGGTAAAGTCACCATCAAACAAATCAGCTTGTCACTCCGGCTACAAACTTGCTGTCATTAAGTCATCAAATTGCCTTTTTGGTGATAAACTGAAATTGTAATTCAGTTACTCTTTAGAATGAAATCTCTATCTAACTAGACCTAGCGCATCGGAAAACCGATGCAAATTGTATCCACCGTAAAGACAATGCACCAAAACCTCTAGGACCAATAATAAGCAAGTTATAAGCACTTTTAAGTTTGGCTGTTCTCATTTGACCTTCAAGGAGGGGCCCAAGGTCAAATCCGACCACACCAGAAGATTCCCAGCCCATGATTTTCTATATGTTGGTTTACCATCCCAAACCTCTAGGACCAATAATAAGCGAGTTATAGGCACTTTTACCTTTGGCTATCCTCGTTTGACCTTGAAGGAGGGGCCCAAGGTCAAATCCGACCACACCAGAAGATTCCCAGCCCATGATTTCCTATATGCTGGTTTATCATGCCAAACCTCTAGGACCAATAATAAGCAAGTTATAAGCATTTTTAAGTTTGGCTGTCCTCGTTTGACCTTGAAGGAGGGGCCCAAGGTCAAATCCGACCACACCAGAAGATTCCCAGCCCATGATTTCCTATATGTTGGTTTACCATCCCAAACCTCTAAGTCCAATAATAAGCAAGTTATAAGCACTTTTAAGTTTGGCTGTACTCACTTGACCTTGAAGGAGGGGTCCAAGGTCAAATCCGACCATGCCAGAAGATTCCCCGCCCATGATTTCCTGTATGTTGGTTTACCATCCCAAACCACTGGGATCAATAATAAGCGAGTTATAAGCACTTTTAAGTTTGGCTATCCTCGTCTGACCTCGAAGGAGGGGCCCAAGGTCAAATCCGACCATGCCAGAAGATTCCCAGCCCATGATTTCCTATAGGTTGGTTTACCATCCCAAACCTCTAGAACCAATAATAAGCCAGTTATAAGCACTTTTAAGTTTGGCTATCCTCATTTGACCTTGAAGGAGGGGCCCAAGGTCAAATCCGACCACACCAGAAGATTCCCAGCGCATGATTTCCTATATGTTGGTTTACCATCCCAAACCTCTAGGACCAATAATAAGTGAGTTATAAGCACTTTTAAATTTGGCTGTCCTCATTTGACCTTGAACGAGGGGCCCAAGGTCAAATCCGACCACACCAGAAGATTCCCAGCCCATGATTTCCCATAGGTTGGTTTACCATCCCAAACGTCTAGGACCAATAATAAGCGAGTTATAAGCACTTTCACCTTTGGCTATCCTCATTTGACCTTCAAGGAGGGGCCCAAGGTCAAATCAGACCACACCAGAAGATTCCCAGCCCATGATTTCCTATAGGTTGGTTTACCATCCCAAACCTCTAGGACCAATAATAAGCGAGTTATAAGCACTTTCACCTTTGGCTATCCTCATTTGACCTTCAAGGAGGGGCCCAAGGTCAAATCAGACCACACCAGAAGATTCCCGGCCCATGATTTTCTATATGCTGGTTTACCATCCCAAACCTCTAGGACCAATAATAAGTGAGTTATAGGCACTTTTACCTTTGGCTATCCTCGTTTGACCTTGAAGGAGGGGCCCAAGGTCAAATCCGGCCACACCAGAAGATTCCCAGCCCATGATTTCCTATATGTTGGTTTACCATCCCAAACCTCTAGGATCGATAATAAGCGAGTTATAAGCACTTTTAAGTTTGGCTATCCTCGTTGGACCTTGAAGGAGGGGTCCAAGGTCAAATCTGACTACATCAGAAGATTCGCAGCACATGATTTCCTATATGTTGGTTTACCATCCCAAACCTCTAGGATCGATAATGAGCGAGTTATAAGCACTTTTAAGTTTGGCTATCCTCATTTGACCTTGAAGGAGGGGTCCAAGGTCAAATCTGACCACATCAGAAGATTCGCAGCACATGATTTCCTATAGGTTGGCTTCACCTTGCAAACCTCTAGGACCAATAATAAGGGAGATATAGGCACTTTTAAAGTCCTCTGTGTGGGTTACTTCGGCACTCCGTGGATGACCTTGAGTTAGGAGCTTCAAGGTCAAATGTGTGCAAGGTTGTAGAGGACATCTATATGTGTCATACATATCACCTATGAAGAGATTCAACCTTCTACCTATGAGGAACAGCCAGTAGAAAAATGTAGATTATTTTCAAAGAACTGCCCGTGGCGGCCATCTTGTTTTTCAGAATGAGGCTATTTTCCTTCCCAGAGAAGCTTACCCCCCAATGAAGATATCCTGCAAATTTGGTGAACCTAGCTGCTGTTGTTTTCCTCTTAGAGCGTTAACGCCGAAAATCTCTCTACGCGCGGCGGCGGCAGCGGCGTAGCAAACGCTAAACCAAAGTATCCACCGGATGCTTCCGGTGGATACAATTACAATTTTGTGAAAATTATGGACTACAAAGAGAAATATACGTACATTAGCTATTCAATGTATCAACAATTTTGAATTAAATATAGATATCTTAGTTACTTTAACAATGAACTTCTAAATAAATCGGGTATGTTTTCATGTAATCGGATCTTTAAACTTTCAGCTACACCCTAAAGAAAATATCTCAATGAAAGTTTACTTAAGTTTGATAAAGTCCATTGCTATAAAGCTGAAAATATATGTCAACTCATGAGTTAAAAAAATTTGATGATGACTTGGTGATACAGTAGAACCCCATTTCTCTGACCTCCAATCATCTGAATCTCTGGGTTAACCGGCTCTAAGCAATGTTCCCCAAATATTTGAAGCATACATTAAAGAACCTGGTGAGTGATAATTGGTGATTTTGTTTAAATCCCTTATGCACTACAAAGAATGCCTTATAACATCTACATAACTTTAAGATCTACCTGTTCTTTGATCTGCCATCTTTTATTTTCAGCATGTGGTGAAGATAGGGATTAATTCTCTTCATCAAGTCTTTGTTGTACCACATTTGGGATTATTACATGAGCTGCGTTTTCTGTGTTATTGCTGGGTGATTGCAAATGTCGTGTTCTGTATGGTTATTAATTCCCTGGAGTTTCTCTGGGAGCAGTCAACTTAACCTCTAACACAGAGACATTGTAAGGCATTAAAAGAATTTCCTCAATGAAAATAAGCCACCTTAGATTATATATCCCGCATATAAAATGTTTATTCTGTTTTAATAAAGATTTCTATGTTACCTTTCTGGGGTTTCTTTCCTGATGTCCAAACTGAAGGGAACAAAAAGAAGGCACCCTACCTAAATGTGGCGGTTTGAAAAAAAAAATTGCATAAAACATCCCAGTTAAGCATGACTTCACGAGTACAAAAACACATTTTAAATAAACGTATCTACAAAAAAGAACCTTATTTTCATAATCCATCATTTCTGTAGGGAGTCAACCTGCCTTTAAATATATTTGTTACTGATTGTCTATTTTTGCCCACTAAACCGTGGACAAATCTGAAAAAAAACTTTCTTAGCTTTTAAGTTAAAAAAAATCAGAATTATTTCAATTTTATTTTTACACTTACTTTGTAACATATTAGAAGAAGAAGGAATTTACAATATAATAATTAATTTCTGGAAAGCTACACTGTTATAAATTTATTTACTTAGTATGTCCATGCAATGTGTTTCAGTACAAATCAATAACAGTAAAGATAGATAGATAGATAAATTTTTATTATACTGACGTGGTGTTATACAATATCAAAATACAATTTATATGATATACTTTTACTAACACCCAGCCATAAAGGCTTACAAGTCAGTTTAATTCAAACAATTAATATCAAGTGTGTACATAAGAACAGGAAAATAGAAGCAGAAATGTATATATCAGTTATTTTAATCACTAGTATATAAAATAGACTTTCTAAATTTCCAAATTGACACTAAATAATTTGCAAAGTTCCAAATATGCTTACCATTTAATTTCATTAGATTTATAAATTTATCAACTGCATCATTATTCATAAAATTTTTTGAAACATTTCCACAAATGTATGTGGAAAAAGTTATCCCTATAGTCTGATATCTTGGACACTGCACAACAAAATGGATTTCATCTTCAATTTCCATTCCATCGCAAAAAACACAATTGACAATTCTTCTTTATTATATCTCCCTTTTTCTACTGCCAATTGTAGTGTACTTGATCGTAATTTTGCCAAAAGAGATCTCTGTAGCCTTGTAAGATTTATTACTAAATATTCTTCTGTGCCAATGTGATCTTTATATTCAGTATATGTTCATAGTTTAGGTTTATATGCTATGGACTCTTGCCAATCAAGGTCACTTACAACAGATAATTTTTCTTTTGCTGAATCCAAGTCAATTTCAGTGCCTGTGAAGAGATTTTCTGTCATACCAATCTGATTCAGAATAGTTTCCAGATCTCCAGACCAGTTTTCATTAGAAATATGTTGTAAGTCATTTTCAAATACCTTATATGTTAATCTGCTATGGTCCATTTTAATAAGCCGGTTGTAATATTTAATAATATCTAAGAATATTCTTACTTTCGTAGTTAACCACCCCATGTCTCCTGTCAACACATGAATCGGAGTTTTGGGGTTTATACCCATAAAGTATCTTGCGGCTCTGAGTTGCACTTTTTCAGGAAATGTATGATTTGCACAACCCCACATGCTACTACAGTAATCTGTTATGGCTTAACTCCATGATCAAACAGTTTGTAAATGTATGATAGCCAACATTTTTGTGTACTTTAAATTTTGAAATGATACCTCCTAGTGCCTGACCTCCTGCCTCCACTAGTTCTTGTGCAGATTCGCGAAAGTTTAAATTTTCATTCAAGGTTACACCCAAATATTTATACCTTTCAACTATTTTAATATTCATTGACCCTATATTAAAGGAAAAAGTTGTTCTAGATTTTCTCTTTTTTCTAAAAAAAAAGTGAACTACTAGTCTACTAGTGAATCTACTTTAAATCAATTTGTATAGTGAACTACTAGTGAATCTACTTTAAATCAATTTGTATATAAGTTGTTTAATCTAATACAGGATAAGGTTGATTTATACAAGGATCGTACCACCCAATAAATCTTCCCTGATATATTATGAATTAATAATTTATACTATAAGAGGTCTTAATTAACCCAGTCGAAAGTAAAACATTTAAAATTATACAAGCATTTATGTGTGTTTGCTCAATGAAAATGAGCTTCAAACTTTGTTACTTGGTTTATAGGTACAAGATTTGCATCCAGCATACCATTTTCCATTTTGTTAAAATCTAACTTCCAAGGCACTGCAAAAAGTATCACAGGATAGGGAAACAGATTGTAAACCATAAAAGACGGGGTTTTATCCAGTTTTATCCACTCTCCCAAAAAAAAAGGTTTTGTCCGGAAAAAACAACCTTGACAGCAATGTATAATATATATAACTCTATAATTTGGGTAGCTGGGCAATATGTATGGTTGTCTATGATGTTTTTGTGGTACAGTAATTACTTCAATTTAAATGTGACCACGGCATATTGCTACCGATAACTCACTACCACACCTCGCTACCAACAAATATTATTGCAAATTTGAAGTATTTGATTTTCAAGCAGCATTTTTATTAAAATATTGATAGGAAACGGGATTCCATTACCTCATATATTTTCTTTGCATACATGAATATTAATGAGCTACATTTGTGAATTTGGAATATTTAGTCTTTTACTACAATATTGTTAATTCAATGGCCTAACATGGATTCTGTGAAATTTGAATTCTGTGATCTCATAACATTAACACAATGCAAACATTAATATTAACCATTTGAAGTATGTCTGTGTGCGTGTATTCGTAGGGAGTTGTGGTAGTGAGTAGTGGGTGGACGATTAGACGTGTGCTCGATTAATCGTCGGTGACTGACGTTTTCTAATGATCGATTATTAAGCTTATATCTTACCTTTCCTGATATATATCAATATCCAAGTATTTTAAAAATATTTTAGGTATTTTTACTTAATAAACTGACAGTTTTGTCTTGAATTTCAAGTTTGTTTATGTCTACCGCCATATTTACAGGACGTGGGTGCTTTCGGTAATTCTAAATGTCGGAACACTGTTATTCTTACCAGATTGGCCTATACTTTATCCCGGAAAGTGTTTCTTAAATAATAAACAATAATGGAGTAAAATCATCGATTATGGGTCGATCATCGCTTGGAAAAATGGACGAATAATCGACCATGAAAATTGGAGGCGATTCCCAACACTAGTAGAGAGACAATGGTAGCAAGTTGCCTTGGTCTCGAGATCTATGTCTTCCATTACTTATGTAACATAGGGTTAAGTTACTGTCCTGGGTCCATATTCACAAAAGGGAGAAAAAACAAATTGCGCCAAAAAGCAGCTCATATTTAATATAAACAGTTGTAAAATTGAGCAGATTTTGAGCTCAACTTGAGGCTGATCCTTGGGACGTCATTGTGTAGAAGTTTGATTTCTCGATACCGTGACCAAACAGTGGGTGATATTGCGGTATTTATCACTAAGTTAATACTGTATAAGTGGTTATTTTCGCGGGTACTTAAGTTCGCGAATGTACACTGTAGGCCTGCTTCGCCAGAATTTATTTTCGCGGTGAAATATATTCAATTATCGCCCAAACTAACAACATGTTCAAATTAAAATATTACGCGGACTTCTGCTGGTTTGATTGCCAATCGAACACACTTTCATTGACCGGCGCATTATCAAAGAAGTTGTGTAGCGGGGTCGTGTAATTGAATTAATCCCTCCCTATTGGTGATAAAGATCAAAGAAGTTAGGCGTTTCTGTGAATGGTACATTTGATTTGTTTCCGTGACAGTGTTAAATATTGTATCTTGCATAATCTTGTATTACCGCTCACGCTAGACTGGTTCTACTGGATATAAATATTGGCTAGAAGTTATTTTCGCGTTTTGTAGTCACTCGCGAATATAGCGAAAATTAATTCCACGCGAAAATAACCACTTATACAGTATCTACATTTCAACTTCATATTTTTAATTCAAAACATTATAAACCCTGTAAATTCTCCGATATAACAAAGATTTTTACTTTATTAAGGGTAAAATCCAAGGATCTTCATTTTAGAATAAACTGAGAGCCATTTCCAGTTACGAGTTCAGGCTCATGTACACCCACGTATTTAATTATCACTAATGTGGTAACTAAACCCCGGAAATCGGATTATGAATACAAAGCTCGATATCATGTGCGGGATTGAAACATCGGCGATATGATGATATCACGGTACACGATGACGTCTCTAGTTGATCCCTTTTATGAATATGGGCCCTGCTGTTAAATCATCATTTACATCAAAAAACACATTTTCAAGATAGTTCTAATTCATATTTCAGTGTAAATTTCCAATAACACTAGTTTATACTACACCGTCCCACATCACTAATGTTAGACAGCATTAATGTTAATTAATGACTAGTTGTCATTATATTGTCTGATTTCACAAAATTTTCTTAAATTATTAAGAAATGCAATAAGTGAAAACAGGGGCCGTATTCACGAAAGGTCTTAGCCAAGTCTTAGGCTTAACTTTTGTATAAAAATATAGCCAACTTAAGCCTAAGGCTTGGCTAAGACCTTTCGTGAATACGGGCCCAGGTTTATAAGTATCAATATATATGTATCACATTAAATTGATTCAGGTACCTGTTTCGTATCACTGTTTAACATTAATGCCATCTAGTGGCTTTCTACCAGTGAATGAACACCTACCAGTGAATGCCCACCTTATATTTCTTTGTTGGAGGTCAAGGACAAATGCTTTTATTTATCTACAACATGGGCGTACACCGGTATTTCCGGTTTGCGGTAAAAAAAAATAGAGATAAAATGTTAAAATATTAAGTTTTGAAACAAATGTACCAAAATGTATCTCAGTGTATATCATTTGACAATCTGGTGGTCAATCTAATTTAAAATGAAAATATCAACTGCAGCATGGGCGTTTATTGGTAGAAAGCCACTAATAATACTACTGCTCAGCCAGTGAATTTCGTCACCCAGTGAATTTCGTCACCTGCATTTCATGACAATATTAAACCATTTTTACACCTCATTTCCATCGATAATTTACATATTAATATTATAAGTTGTGGTTACATGTGTTTAAACACAAGTATTGCTTGTTTTTGAGGGTTTAAATGGCAGGTGACGAAATTCACTGGGTGACGAAATTCACTGGCTGAGCAGTAGTAGTGAGTACGTACAGTACAGTATCCTCGCACGTCCAATTATCAACCACATAAGCGGGAAAATTGCCTATAAATAATATGAAATAACATACGTTTGCAAATATCCAGTTGATTATTGTCATATTATGTTATCTATGTATTGGCATGTATATATCCTGTTTTGATACATTGTTGTTGTTTTTCTTAGGTATGTCACACTTGCTACACAGGAAGCCTCACTTCCAATTATCGATCACATGGCTAAAGGTTACACCTAAAGCTAGAAATAGCAGACTTAAGGTTGTAAGGTTAATAAAAAAGTAAAAAGTACTATTGATAACAGAAATTGATAAAAGTATAAAATTTATTGTATCAGCATACACAAAATTGTAATAATTAGGATCTGGAATATCTTATGTTTGGAGGGCTGATGCATCACTACTTTTTTATTCACAGTAAAGAGAAAAGTTTCAAAAGCTTGGCTGCACCTCTACTTGAGTAAACTTCCTCAAGCACAGCTTACAATTATGCAAAGATGATCGGCATCATAAAGGGTACACTTTTTGACAACATAGTCAGGATTTTTCTGCAATAATATGCCACAAAACCTTCTTTTAAAATGAAGTAAAAGAAATATTTGAGAAACAATTTTTAACTTTTCTGGGAGAGGACCCATAAGGACCATATCACTCTCTCAGGTTTAGTACACATTATTCTGAACAATTTAGACCTATTCATTGGTTTGGATAAAAATTAAACAGAATTCTACAGTAGAGAAATGAACTTAGTGACAGAAACATTTATAAAATACTTAAAAATTAAATATTTATAAATTGTGAAAAACGGACATTAGTGTCTTAAGCAATTATCACATACACTTTTTAACTTTAAAAATTTCATACCTGCTCTGACCTCATCTTTTTGAAAGTTTTGTGAGATATTATTTCAGATATTATTTACATTTAATTCTCCGATCGGCAAATTTGAAACACAGTCATGTGACCTAAGAAAGGTGATATTTGTTCCCGATCGATAATAGGAAGTGTCGATAACGGGACGTGCGACGATAGTGTTTCCACTCAGGTCTGTCCAACTACTGTAGACAACGAAAAGGGGTATTATTAATAATTAACATTTATACATTCATGCAACAGCAAAGTATATACCTCTATTTCACATACAAGTTCCTGTGCACTTTATATGTGACCTTGTTATTTTGATATGCAGAAGGCGAGCGATAATATAATATATTGGAAAAAGACTGGTTAGCACTAAATCAATATTCGAAATCAACAAACGAAGTGCTTTTGTTGACTTGTCACCGGGGCCTTGGTAGAGCTCCCTCTTCTTCTAATAATATTTCAAACTAACCAAACTTAGTCAAGGCATCAGATATGAGATACAAATATCACTGCATGCCATATGGGATTAAAATTAAAATGACGTTGTACTGGATAAATGAGACTAATTCAGTGTTTAAAATATGAAGTAAAATTTAAAAAATAGTTTAAAATATGTGCCACAGATAAACAATGATTGCAGTAATATGGAAGAAAAGTACTGAATCGTCTGACTTCTAGGCTAGGTATGGGATGTATCTGACTCATAATTTTTTTCACCGAGTTTCATAAATTCTAGTACACTACTCATGTCTCTGATGGATTTGCAGTTTGTGAATGTAGACCAAAACACTTTTAAGCCTTGTTGTCACTAATTTGTAGGAGTTCTAATGAAGTTTATGCAATGTTAGCATGCATAAGTGGCATATGTAAGAAAGCAGAATGTACTAAGCAAGTTATTACTTTTTTTCCAATATAATTTTAAATTTGTTTTTGTTACGACAATATACAATTGTGGATTGTTTTATGAAATATGTACGCTGAGTGGTCATGTTGGAGACCAACTTTGGATCCTAAGTTGGGTAGCCTATCTTAAGATGGGATAGCCATCTTAATATGGGCTAGAACATATCAGCCCAACTTAAAATAATAAAATTCAAGAACAATTTTTACTCTGGGAATAATAAGAAATATTTACAAGCATGTGTAAATGAAAGGAAATTTTTCAACATTATCATGATAAAGATGACATTATCATTAATCTCCTTGACTGTTCCTTGTACAGAAGTATTTTTGTCTGTAAATTCTTTATTATTTTGAAAAAAATATGTTAAATTTATTTTTATCAAAGCTCAAGAGTGTTTAATTGCAGAAACTAAAAGGAATTGTGTTTCCCTAACCCTGAGAAGCATAACAATATTCCTTTGATGTTGATTTGTTTGTCTATATTGGGATGATTTCTTAATAGATTTTTGGCTATTGTTTCAACATTCTATTGATGTTGATTTGTTTCACTTGGGGTGGGTGAAGTGCATAATAGGAAGACCTCAATCATATAGTGAAACAATCATCATCAAAGTAATATCAAACTACAATGAAGCTTAATCCTATTAAACCTTTAAGGAGGGGCCACGGTGGCAGAGTGGTAACACTCTCGCCTCCCACCTCTGAGGCCGGGGTTCGATCCCTGCATGGGCTCAAGTGGGAAAGCTGGTAGTTGCTTGCCGTTGGTCGGCAGTTTACAGTACACAACCCTAGTGAACTCTATGTACTGGTTTCCTCTGCCCTTACAACTACCCGTCGTGATATGACCTGTACAGTGTTGAAAGCGACGTAAAACCCCAAATAAATAAATAAATAAAATAAATAAATAAACCTTTAAGGCGGACAACCCATATGTGATTTTAATATGTGAGTCATATTGTAAAATTTAACAAAGTTTTATAAACAGCACTTTATTTTCACAAAAAAGCAAATGATATTTTAACTTACACTAATTACCACTAAAATTTAATTAAATCAAACAAGTTAATCTTATCAATTTGCTTAACAGTAATTGTCTACTGAAGATCCTATAGCTTTTAAAAATTATGATTATGTTAATTGTTTTGTTTTAAACATGTAAAAAATACCTAAAAAGGATCTTACAACAATGCCTATTTAATCTTGTTAACTAGTCACTCAAACACAAGTGAAACAAATCAAGTTCAAAAGTAATGCTGGGACAATAGGAAAATCTTAACACTAATCCAGTTAACAAGTCATTGCATACAACGATAGGCACGTACATCTAGCTACATGACTTCTTTAACTTCCGTAAACAAATGGCGTTTTTTTCTCAGACTAGATTCCAAGTGTATTCTACACATTAGTTAGCATTTGTATTAGTTATGCTTTCTTGGTAGTTACGGCTCACCATGCTGAGTTTCAGTTGTATTTTTGGTGCATCATTCATTGACCGCCATTCCCGAAAGTGGGAAGCACAGCACATATACAGTACACCTGTGTTGTACTGTACTGCTCAGTCCCTCTAAACACCATTCGGGGCTCCACACGGTATTCTCCGCACGGTTCTCCGCACTGCATAAGTTGGCCGCAGTCATAAGTTGGCCGCCCTCACCACAGCTTTATAGGGCTTTAACATGAGTGGCCTACTACACTCTGAAACCATGCATGTATTATTATAGAAACAGACAACGACGAGCGAGGGGTTATAGGCGATTTTACAACGATTAGCAATATTAGGATCACGAAGGTGAAGCCTGGGTGAATCTAATGCGGTAATCGTTGTAAAATCGCATATAACCCCGATAGAGACGTCATCGTTGGGAAGTTTGCTGTCTCGATAAGCCTATTCGTAGTTCCGATCTTCCGGTGTAAACAAACCTCGGAGAGCACATAAACAAATGCACATGGTGGGCGAAAATCGGCGAATTTTTGTCCTCATCTTCATAATAAAATGGCTGTATCTCTGGAAATACTTAATGGATTTTTACGAAATAAAAAGCACCAGAAAATGTAATAAATTGCCTTTGAAATGATGTGAATATTATATTTTTATGTACGTATTTTATATTTGTTTTATATTTATCAATCTTCAACCAAATTCCTGTAAGATGGGAAGGCATAAGCTAAATAAATAATTTATAATAGAAACTATTTTAACCACACATACACACGAGCATCATGACAAAGGTATTTTTCAACAAGGTTTTTGCTCAATTTTATTGCATTAAAATTAATCCACTATTCGCAATATATATATGTTGAAGTTTTCAGTGAATATGCCTATTCCCTGATTACACATATTTACTGTAACATATATATATATATTTACACTAAACTTTATAACTTCTATTATTACCTATTTCTCATTCTCTTGGAGCAATTAACATTTTAGATCTCATCAGGGGTCGTATTCTACAACAAAACTTAGATTATTTCTAACTTAGATTTCAAGTATTTCTTAGATTTGAAGAAAGAAATGGTGAAATTGGACATTCCTAACTTTTGTTTTTTGAATACAAAGTGCATGAAAAACTTAAGTGAAAAACAACCCCTTACTTAGATCTAAGGTCACCTTATCTAAGTATTGTTGTACAATACGGCCCCAGGTATTCATCTTTTACAAATATTAAAAAAAACCTTTACACACAAAAATAATAATTATTATCATTAGAAAGGCATTTGAATAATGCTTGTGTAGCTTGTTATTGATTAAAAGCTTGAGAAAAAATTATTCAAAGTTAAATTTTGGATTATCAATACTTCCTTACCTCAGGTGTACATAACAGTTCCTCCAATATCTTATAAGCAAATATACAACCACACATATTAGAATAAAATGCAGTTTAACCTACAATAAAAACCCTTTTAAAGTGATATGAGTGTCATCTTTGTAGCTTCAATATTTATTTATTTTAGACATTCATTTTTAATCTATATACTTTCATTGTCAAAAATTCGTTTTTTTAACATCTTATTTCTGGTGAAGCCAACACTTTTAAAAAGTTCTTCACTGATTCTCCACAGATTCCCTTAAAAATATCAGAAACTACAGTTCCCATCAAATGGTTCAAATAACTTAAATAATAAAACCAATATAAACAATTTTCACCTGAATCCAAGCAAGATTGAGGGTCTCAACAAAAGCCTATTTTTTAAAAAAAATTTATATATATTACTGCAAACGTATTTGAACAGAGCTTCCATTTCCTTTATGCTCTTACAGTCTATGCAAAGAAGAAATAATAAAATATTTAAGTTATTTTATTTTTTTGTAATTATTCCTTTATACTTATTTTTGTGTTGTTTGTGATAAAATGTTAAGGTATTGTCATCGTAGATGCTTCCTATGTGTTATAAGCTTTAAAATGATGTATTATTTATCAAAATCAAGCAAGAAATGACAATTTGACGAATTTTAACCCCAATTTTTAGTCTATTTTATTCAACCGCGTGTACTTGTTTATGTGCCTTTCGTAACATAAACAAGCGACTCGAGCATGCGCACTCGAAACTACGAATTGGCTTATACCGTGAACAAAACAGTGGGCGATATCGCGGTATTTATCACTAAGTTAATATCTACATTTCAACTTCATATTTTTAATTCAAAACACTATAAACCCTGTAAATTCTCCGAAATAATAAAGATTTTTACTTTATTAAGGGTAAAATCCAAGAATCTTTGTTTTAGAATAAGCTGAAAGCCATTTCCAGTTACGAGTTCTGGCTCATGTACACCCATGTATATTCTTTTCATTAATGTAGTAACTAAACCCCGGAAATCGGGCTATGAAAACAAAGCTCGATATCGTGTGCGGACTTGAAACATCGGCGATATGATGATATCACGGTACACGATGACGTCCCTAAACCCCGAGCTCGGAGTTGTCTATTTCTATTCTAACATGACATTTTAGAAGATCTTATAAAAATTAGTTTTGAAGCTATTTTGTAGAAAAATATACGAATTATTCTATAAAGATCTTTTTATCGAGGGTACTGTTGAAATATTGGAAGAGCCACAAATTAAAACAACCCTTTTCTTTGATAAATGTCCTTAAACTATAGCACATTCAAATCAGTATATTCTATGTTCAAATGTAAGAATCCCTGAATATCGTATTTACCATTATTTGTCTATTTAATGAAAAAAAATCTAAGCTGTTACTTCAAGTTTTCTTTTTGCGGAGCAGCATTAATTGTAAGCAATAAAATAGAACTCATGAGGTTACGCGGGGTTTTACAGAGCAATTTTTCATGTCAGCCAATCAGAATCGCGGACACAGCCGTGTCATGTTAGAATGTTAAACTTATTATATGCAACGGTTTTCATTGGTGTACAATTAGCTATTTGTCTTTCTGGAGCCTGTAGATGAGCTGCGGTCAACTTATGACTGCAGCCAACTTATGCAGGGAAGCAGTACAGTACAGTAGTCTATTAGTGGCTTTCTACCAGTAAACGCCCATGCTGAAGTTAATATATTGAATTTAAATTATATTTATAGATTTTATATTTTATTCTTCAACCAACAGATTCTCAACTGATATACATTACAATTAATAAAGGATGTGTGTGTTGTTATGTTTGTTTCAAAGGTTTATATTTTCTAGATGTGGTTATCTCTACTTTACTTGCATGTAGAGCCATAGAGCATGTAGCACCATGGCAAAATTGTGTCTTTACTTTAAAAGTCTACTTCCTTATTTGTGTTGGTTTTAATTTTCTTGGATAGGTCCTCCCAAAAGTTTCTTGTGGATTCACATAGGCTGAATAAATGTATTTTTCTTCATTTTCATTGCATAATTTACACACATTGTCTTGTGTCATGCCCATTTTGAATTTTAAATTTCTGATTCCCAATATTTGGTTTAAGATCCTATATTGAAGCCAAATTAAATAATTGTCCTGTATAGTTTTGAAACAAATGAGGTAACATTTTTGCCACATTTTTTCTGTAACCTCAGTATTTAGTAGTGTTTCCCATTTATGCCTAAGCTTATCGTCATTGAAGGATTTCTGTAGAAGTAAAGTTTTATAATATTCACTTGACCCTTTTGTGCCTTTGGAGAGCAAATGTAATTTTTTTTGGATGGATGGGCCCTTATGTTTGTCAAGATATTGGATTTGCCTATAAAGTTGTTACCCCTTGTCGGGGTATTGTTTTCACCCATGGTGTCTGGATGGGTGGGTGGGTGGGCGGGCGGCGGGAAAACGTTTGTCCAGGCTGTATCTCAGAAACCGTAAGGTGTAGGAAGTTGATACTTGGTAGGGACATTGGTTAGGATGTGTAGGTGTGCAACGTCATGGTCTGACCTTGATTTGACCTTGCCGTAGTGACCTTGAGTTTGAAAATCTTGTCCGGGCTATATCTCGGAAACCATAAGGTGTAGGAAGTTGATACTTGGTAGAGACATTGGTTAGGGGATGTAGGTGTGCAACGTCATGGTCTGACCTTGATTTAACGTTTGACCTTGCTGTAGTGACCTTGACCTATAAAATCTTGTCCGGGCTATATCTCGGAAACCGTAAGGTGTAGGAAGATGATACTTACTTAGGGACATTGGTTAGGGGGTGTAGGTGTGCAAGGTCATGGTCTGACCTTGATTTGACCTTTGACCTTGCTGTAGTGGCCTTGACCTATAAAATCTTGTCCTAGCTATATCTCGGAAACCGTAAGGTGTAGAAAGTTGATGCTTGGTAGGGACATTGGTTAGGGGTTGCAGGTGTGCAGCATCATGGTGTGACCTTGAGTTGACCTTTGACCTTGTCGTAGTGACCTTGACCTAGAAAATCTTGTTGCACCTTTGGGTCTGTCTTTTGATGCAGATTAAGCACTGTTAAAGTCATTTTAGAATTCATTAAGAATTTTATTTTTACAACTTCCCATTGTAACAGATGGAATTTCATCAAGTGAGCCACAGATTTTGCTCCAACACCACACATAGGCATTCATTGAATGTATTACCACTTCTGTATGCATGGTAATATTCAAAACATCTAAACCATAATTCGGCCATGCCAGATGTAGATAAAGAGTACATGCATTATCTTTCTCTTAGACATTATTTACTCTATTTAAACATTGTTTGGACCTATATATAACTGACAGTGCTCTGAAAGTATCCTGGACTTTGTACTGATACAGTACTTCTATATCTCATGGTGTTAAAAATATTTCCCTAGGCTGTGGGGTACAGGCGTCTTTGATGCTATTTCTCACACATTGCCTGACCCTATGATATTCTAAGAAATTGTAAGGTCCTGAGTATTTTGCAATTAGGTCACAGTGTGTTAAAAAAATTCCTTGGAAGTCGATTAAATCAGATACAAAAATGATTCCTTTATCAAACCACTGTAACAGAAAGAGTTCCATCTTTGAAATCCTTGGGCTAGAAAGTTTCTTGTTTTCTTCATCAGGTATGTTTGTGTCTAATAGACATGCCCAGGATAGCAAAGCCTCCCTCCAAACTATATTTATTATATTTTGTGCAAGGTTTTTGCGCCAAGTTGAACCAAAATATTGTAGCCTAAGAGGCTTTCTGATACAATGTATTCCTACAGTTTTCCACACCAGTGTTTCATTGCTCAGGAACCTTTTGATCCAAAACAGTTTGGAGACCGGTTATGAAGGTATTTATATCTATCATTCTAAGGCCTCCTCTTGAATAGCTTTGTGTTAGTTTTGCTCTGCTTATCTTATCTGGTTTATATTCTCATATGAAAGAATAAAAGAGTTTATTCAAGGATTTTATAGTCTGGGGGCTTGGTCTGGGAATCATCATGAATAATGTGACAAACTTTGGTATTATAAATGTTTTTAAAATGCTTATTTTACCAATTGGGGTTAGGTTTCATTGCCTCCAAGGTGCAAGGGTTCTCTCAGCATCTGTTATTATAGTATTATAGTTTAGGTTAGGCATATCAAGAAGATTTACTGAGAACATTATAGCAAGAACTCTAAAAGTATTTATTCCCCACCTCAAGTTGGCCTGCGGATACATTTTTCTTGTGTTTCCCTTTTTGGAACCAATCCATATTATTTGAGTTTTTTCTTTATTTTCTTTTAGCCAGAGTATGTGCCAAATATTTCGAGGACATTTAGTGCTGATTAGAGAGAGCTTTTCGAATCATCTAGGAATAGTGTTGTGTCATCTGCAAACTGCATAATTTTTACATACTTTTAATTTTTATTTATTTTTAATCCTTTAATTGAGTCACATGTCTCTACTAAGAGTGTTAAAAAGAGCCATCTATCACTGGGCTTTTATTGTGTTTCATACTCTGTAGGGATTGACTAATTTCATGTTCTGTAAGTTCCCCTTCAAGGGTATCTGCGTCTTGTTTGGATAGCTGATTATCAGATTGACTATCAGAATAAATAATTTGCTGAAAAAGATCTTTCTTACATGTATTTTCAGTTTTGATAAATAATTTAGAATAAAATTTGTGGATTTCTATTAGGATACTCTCTTGTTTATTAATGTTTTCACCTTTTTCATTTTTGATATTTTTACTACTTTTATCTATGTATCTATGGTTTTCTACCATACAAAAAAACTTTGATGGGTTTTCTCGCTCTCCAAGCCATTTGGCTCTTGACCTAACTATTGAGCCTTTTATTTTTTCGCTTCTAATGTTTTCAACCTCTTTATTAAGCGTCCCAGAAGGGACGCTTGTTTGTGTATGGGAGACCTTCAGGCTCCGCCGGCTCCGCATTTTGTTTTCCTTATAACTCTGTAACTGTTAGGCGGATTCTTTTCAAATTTGGCAGGTTTAGGCAGTAGCCTTGGGGAATTTTTTTGAATATGCTGCAGTGACATTTCACCCAATCAGAGAGGTCACATGACCAAAAATGTCTTTTTTCGATGGGGAAGCTTGTCCGGATGATAACTTGAAAGGAATTTTATCAATTCACCTGAAACTTGGCAAATACATTCATTCTATTAAAATCTGGAAATCATTAGATTTTGGCATTGATTGGTTAAGAAATGGCCGAGTAATTAATGATTAATTAATTATTATGAATTTTCCAAATAAGGAAAACACAAAAATGCTTATATCTCGAAAACCGTGCTAGATAGAGCGATTTCGACGAAATTTTTGAGCCATAGGGTATCTCTGCAGAGTAGTTATCCCAATTTTCAAAAAAATTTTGTCTCGCCAAAAATGGCGGCCATTTTGAATTTTCGAATTTTTCACAAAAATTGCAAAACATAAAAATGCTTATATCTCAAAAACCGTACTAGATGAGCGATTTCGACGAAATTTTTGACCTGCAGGGTGTCTCTGCAGAGTAGCCATGCCTATTTTCAAAAAATTTGGTCTCGCCAAAAATGGCGGCCATTTTGAATTTTTCGCAAAAATTGCAAAACATAAAAATGCTTATATCTCGAAAACCCTGCTAGATAGAGTGATTTCGACGAAATTTTGACCTACAGGGTATCTCTGCAGAGTAGCCATGCCAATTTTCAAAAAAATTTTGTCTCGCAAAAAATGGCGGCCATTTTGAATTTTCGAATTTTTCGCAAAAATTGCAAAACATAAAAATGCTTATATCTTGAAAACCGTGCTAGATAGAGCGATTTCGACGAAATTTTTGACCCGCAGGGTATCTCTGCAGAGTAGCCATGCCAATTTAAAAAAAAAAATTTTTCTCGCAAAAAATGGCGGCCATTTTGAATTTTCGAATTTTTCGCAAAAATTGCAAAACATAAAAATGCTTATATCTCAAAAACCCTGCTAGATAGAGCGATTTAGACGAAATTTTTGACCTACAGGGTATCTCTGCAGAGTAGCCATGCCAATTTTTCTCAAATAACTCATTCACCTACTTTTGGAAGAGCTTTCACATGGTGAAGTTTCAGACCCATAGCTAATTACTCACCTACTCAAAATGAGTAAATGCGAATTACCTCTAAAAGTATTGCAGATAGCCAATTTTTCTCAAATAACTCATTCACCTACTTTTGGGAGAGCTTTCACTCGATGAAGTTTCAGACCCGTAGCTAATTACTCAACTACTCAAAATGAGTAAATGCTAATTATCTCAAAAACTATTGCGGATACCCAATTTTTATCAAATAACTCATTCATGTACTTTTGGGAGAGCTTTCACATGGTGAAGTTTTAGACCCGTAGATAATTACTCACCTACTCAAAATGAGTAAATGCGAATTATCTCTTAAAAGTATTGCAGATAGCCAATTTTTCTCAAATAACTCATTCACCTACTTTTGGAAGAGCTTTCACATGGTGAAGTTTCAGACCCATAGCTAATTACTCACCTACTCAAAATGAGTATATGCGAATTACCTCTAAAAGTATTGCAGATAGCCAATTTTTCTCAAATAACTCATTCACCTACTTTTGGGAGAGCTTTCACTCGGTGAAGTTTCAGACCCGTAGATAATTACTCACCTACTCAAAATGAGTAAATGCTAATTATCTCTTAAAAGTATTGCAGATAGCCAATTTTTCTCAAATAACTCATTCACCTACTTTTGGAAGAGCTTTCACATGGTGAAGTTTCAGACCCATAGCTAATTACTCACCTACTCAAAATGAGTAAATGCGAATTACCTCTAAAAGTATTGCAGATAGCCAATTTTTCTCAAATAACTCATTCACCTACTTTTGGGAGAGCTTTCACTCGGTGAAGTTTCAGACCCGTAGATAATTACTCACCTACTCAAAATGAGTAAATGCTAATTATCTCAAAAACTATTGCGGATACCCAATTTTTATTAAATAACTCATTCATGTACTTTTGGGAGAGCTTTCACATGGTGAAGTTTCAGACCTGTAGATAATTACTCAACTACTCAAAATGAGTAAATGCGAATTATATCTTAAAAGTATTGCAGATAGCCAATTTTTCTCAAATACCTCATTCACCTACTTTTGGAAGAGCTTTCACATGGTGAAGTTTCAGACCCATAGCTAATTACTCACCTACTCAAAATGAGTAAATGCGAATTATCTCTAAAAGTATTGCAGATAGCCAATTTTTCTCAAATAACTCATTCACCTACTTTTGGGAGAGCTTTCACTCCGTGAAGTTTCAGACCCATAGCTAATTATTCACCTACTCAAAATGAGTAAATGCTAATTACCTGTAAAAGTATTGCGGATAGCCATTTTTTCTCAAATAACTCATTCACCTACTTTTGGGAGAGCTTTCACTTGGTGAAGTTTCAGACCCATAGCTAATTATTCACCTACTCAAAATGAGTAAATGCGAATTATCTCTAAAAGTATTGCGGATACCCAATTTTTATCAAATAACTCATTCATCTACTTTTGGGAGAACTTTCACTTGGTGAAGTTCCAGACCCGTAGGTAATTACTCACCTACTCAAAAGGAGTAAATGTGAATTATCTCTTAATAGTATTGCAGATAGCCAATTTTTCTCAAATAACTCATTCACCTACTTTTGGAAGAGCTTTCACACACGAAAATGAAAAAATTGTGAATATCTCGGAAAAGCTATTTCTTCTCCTTTAATGCTCGGCGGGAGATACACACCGCAGCAGTGGTCTTGTCAAAGTTTTTGCAAAACACAAAAATGCTTATATCTCGAAAACCGTGCTACATGGAGCGAACTCAACAAAATTTTTGACCTGCTGGGTATCTCTGCAGAGTAGCCATGCCAATTTTCAAAAATATTTTTGTCTCGCCAAATATAGCGGACATTTTGAATTTTCGAATTTTTTGCAAAACACAAAAATGCTTATATCTTGAAAACCGTGCTACATAGAGCAGACTGCGCTGACTTTGGTTGCCACAACAGTATAAGGCTAGAAATGAAGCATTTTCTTAATACTTTAGCACTCACCTTTATATCCTTTTCGGGACGCTTTGTTTTTGCTATGCAAAAACATTATTTTTTTTTTTGCGAGCGATCCTCTAATTCTTTTTGTCTTTTTGTCAAACTGGCGGAAGATGTAGAACTCTGGACCACAGCAACTCGCTATCGTCTTGCTGTTGGTAGTTGACCAATTGACGCCCATGTATCGATTTGACAACATAAAAGGACCATGATGAATATCAAAATAAATGCAAGCAAAATTACCAGACATATAACCACAAAACTAAGTCCCCAAACTCTCTGGTTCAGTGTGACTGCATATATTTATTCTGAAATATAATGAAACAAAATAAAAAAAACAAAGTAGTGTGGTGAGTGTATAGTTTAACTGTTTAAATGATCAAAAACGTGAATAAATCGAAACATATACTTTGGCTATACCTTTTTACAGTGGTTAACCAATTCACACCGATGTACCAGTTCACACCCACCCCTAAAGTAAGAGACAGTCACAGGTAGGCACCTCATCACAGAGTACGTCGGTGGCTTCCATTTTAGAGGGTATATATGCAATGTCTGGCCATGCATCATGATGGGATCTAAGCGATCCAGCCCTGTTTTCCTTCATACCCAATCCATGTAGAAATGAGTGCCTGTATATGATATTTTCTGATGTGACCTCCAGTTGGATGACTTATCTGCTTCTCCTTCACTGTATGTGACACCAATTTACTTGGGTGTTCAGGGCTTAATATATTGTATTAAAAGAAAACTTTTATTTAGAGTTTTTCTTTTGCATTTATAAATGTATATTAATATGTTTCCACACCCATCACTATTCATTCAATCATCAAAATTAATTGGTGGTGAGACGTGGTAACGAGTTACAGGAAGCCAGTTGCCATGGTCTGAAGTCAAGTGTAAATCAAGCTGGCACACTTGATGGTGTCAATTGCTTCTCTACATGAATATGAGTTGGTGGGATGTAGTTTAAACCATCATGCACATTATGGCTAATTGACACGCGTTCAATCGTATATCAAGCTCCCAGTTTGTGTAGTTCCTTAATGCATAATTCATTTATATTATATCGTTTAATGTGGCAAATTATAGTTGTTTGACTCAGAATGCATGTCTTGCCGGATGCATGACCATATGTGAAATGTTAACCCGGGAACCAACATATAAATGCTTGTTTGACCAATCACTTTGAAAAAATTGGCTAAAAAAAGGCAAATAATTGTATGTTTACATTTTTATAAAAATTAAAGTACACAGCTGTATTATTCACATTGGTAAAGTGAAGTCTAGGCAGCTAGTTTCATTCCTTTGTATTCCTGTTCATTGAAATTTTGACACATATCCTTTGTATTTCTGTTTTTCCAGTTGTCAGTCATCATGAAAACTTGGTTTGTTAGTTTCTATAAAAAGAACATGGGAGATGTCTGCTCATCATTCTGAGAGATGTAGCCGTTCAGTAACAGTAGCTGATTCAAGTAAGAACTGATTACTGCTATCCAAAAATAATTATCAGAGTATTCTACATGTTTTGTCATAAGATTTTCTTACTTTTGAAAGAGTAACTCTTCAGTCTACACCCATCCTCTTGTTCCACAAGCAACCTACCTTCTGATACTTGAATAAGCTAAAAATAGTGAATAATTGAATATGATAGAAGGTAGCGACTCCTCTCATAAATATGTTTGTTTAATATTAACCAGTTCTTGTGTGTACCATAGACATTGTATTGAGTGGAAGAATATGTCTTTTTAAAGTTTTTTTTTTGATATTAATAGATTGTACACTTTACATAAGCCGCAGATATATTTTATCGTTATCAATTATGTCTATATGCCAGTGTTTTGAGTGATGCATGTTTAACTCATTTCCATTTTATTTCCATCACACAGATCTGCCTCTGGACCTGTGGCGTTCTGTGCTGTGCTATTTGCCAGCTGTTGACTTGTGTCACTGTTCTAGTGTGTGCAGGTCCTGGAGATATGTTGTTGCTAGCCTTGATGTGTCGTCCTGGCGACGGTTTTATCTAGCCAGTAATGGTGGTAAACATCCATTATGGCCAAGGTGAACAAAAAATATTTAAGTTTAAATAGACTAAAATACTTTTGGCATAATGAAAGCTAGTGGTGCTATTGATTGCACAGACAAAAACAAAAAAGGTTTCAGGATCCTGAAAATAAAACAATACCTGGTGTTTGGTTTAGTATTCGCCTTGGTGAAAAATATAGACGTCAGTACACAGGCCTGGGGCGAATACTTTCAAAAGTATTCAAATACAAGTATGAATACTTTTCCATGAATACGAATATGAATATGAATACATCAATTTCAAAAGTATTCGAATACGAAAAAAATACATCATGCAATCATTTTTTAATAAATCTTAATAATTTTACATTTTTGAATAACATACAAACATGAAAGCACAATTCAGTAAATGATGGTTCAGATTTACATTACATTTGACAACAATTCATTTTTGCTCCAAGATCTGAACATTCAATCTGATAAACATGAGCTACTCAAAAGTGTTCTTTGAAAAACATTTTATTGGCCTAAACATCTTATAAACAAAAGTATTCATATTCATGAACCATTCACACATGTTATTTAATGTGTGTCATGAAAATAAGAACTAAGGCAGACTTTTGCTGTACAAAGCCTAGATGTAAACATGCCATTCAGTGATAAATTATATTGGCAAAGTGTAACTACAAATTTCAATAAATCTCAGTCTGGACGGGTATCTAAAACTATAGGATATCTCAAACAAGACAGTTTCTCCTGGCCATTGAACTTTTTTCTAATGTTTAAAGATATTTTTGTAACTGTAGATGTGAACATGCAGAAATGCAGAATAGTATACATTTTGATTATTAGTGTAAACATTAACCTGAAATGTATGAATAAGATAAAGAAAATTATGACAGTTATAAGATATGAAAAATATAAACATGTATTAACTGGAGTAAAGAGTAAACCTTTTTTATCTCCCGCCCGGCACGCCAGCGGGAGATTATAATTTGCACTATGTGTGTGCATGCATGCGTGCCTGAGTGTGTCATGCAGATTTCTCTAAAACTGCTACAGTTACATATTTTCGGTAAATTACTAGTCCTAACGAATTTTTATGCCCTTCAGTATTTTTTGATTTTTGTGAACTTTGGCCCACTTTTGAGTGATTAACAGCACATTTGCCCAGTAAAATTAAAAGGCTTATAACTCTCAAACTATTGCATGTACAGTATTTTCTTCAAATTATGTTGTTTCACACTTGTTACTCAATGTACAAGTGAGTAATGGCTACTTTATTGCTACTTTTAGTAAAAATGTGAAAAATCACAACTAGCTCGAAAACCGTAAGAGACAGAGCGATTTCAAGCGAATTTTTGACCCACAAGTTAGTATAAGAGTATCCTATGCAAATGGGAAAAATTTCAGTTTTCGCCACTTTTGGCAGCCATCTTGGATTTTAGTGGAAAATAAAACATTGAAAATATCTCGGAAATGGTAAGAGATAGAACAATTTCGAGCAAATTTTTGACCCACAGGCTTGTACAGGAGTATTCTGTGCCTGGGGGAAAATTTTCAATTTTTGCCGCTTTTATCGGCCATCTTGAATTTTTAGCAGAAAATGAAAAATTGTGAATATCTCGAAAACCATGAGAGATAGAGTGATTTTTACCCCATGTATTGTTTTCACCCATGGTGTCCGGATGGGCGGGCGGGCGTCCGGGCGGGCGGGCGGGCGGGTGGGCGGGCGGCGGGAAAAGAGTTTGTCCGGGCTGTATCTCAGAAACCGTAAGGTGTAGGAAGTTGATACTTGGTAGGGACATTGGTTAGGGGGTGTAGGTGTGCAACGTCATGGTCTGACCTTGATTTGACCTTTGACCTTGCTGTAGTGACCTTGAGTTTGAAAATCTTGTCCGGGCTATATCTCGGAAACCATAAGGTGTAGGAAGTTGATACTTGGTAGGGATATTGGTTAGGGGGTGTAGGTGTGCAACGTCATGGTGTGACCTTGATTTGACCTTTGACCTTGCCGTAGTGACCTTGACCTATAAAATCTTGTCCGGGCTATATCTCAGAAACCGTAAGGTGTAGGAAGTTAATATTTGGTAGGGACATTGGTTACGGGGTGTAGGTGTGCAACATCACAGTCTGACCTTGATTTGACCTTTGACCTTGCTGTAGTGACCTTGACCTCTAAAATCTTGTCCGGGCTATATCTCGGAAACCATAAGGTGTAGAAAGTTGATACTTGGTAGGAATATTGGTTAGGGGGTGTAGGTGTGCAGCGTCATGGTCTGACCTTGATTTGACCTTTGACCTTGCCGTAGTGACCTTGACCTATAAAATCTTGTCCGGGCTATATCTCAGAAACTGTAAGGTGTAGGAAGTTGATACTTGGTAGGGATATTGGTTAGGGGGTATAGGTGTGCAACGTCATGGTCTGACCTTGATTTGTCCTTTGACCTTGCCGTAGTGACCTTGACCTATAAAATCTTGTACGGGCTATATTTCAGAAACCGTAAGGTGTAGGAAGTTGATACTTGGTAGGGATATTGGTTAGGGGGTGTAGGTGTGCAATGTCATGGTCTGACCAGGATTTGACCTTTGACCTTGCCGTAGTGACCTTGAGTTCGAAAATCTTGTCCGGGCTATATCTCGGAAACCGCAAGGTGTAGGAAGTTGATACTTGGTAGGGACATTGGTTAGGGGGTGTAGTTGTGCAACGTCATGATCTGACCTTGATTTGACCTTTGACCTTGCTGTAGTGACCTTGACCTATAAAATGTTGTTGCACCTTTGAGTCTGTTTTTTTTGATGCAGATTTAGCACTGTTAAAGTCATATTAGAATTTATTAAGAATTTTACTTTCATAACTTCCCATTGTAAGAGATAGAATTTCATCAAGTGAGCCACAGATTTTGCTCCAACACCACACATAAGCATTCATTAAATGTATTACCACTTCTGTATGCATGATAATATTCAAACCATCTAAACCATAATTGGGCCATGCAGGTGTAGATAAAGAGTGTTGAATTTTAGTCTGCTGATTAATGCTGTTATCTGTTATTGAATTATCTTGTTTTAGTACTTCATCTTTATATGCATTATCTTTCTTTTAAACATTATTTCTCCATTTAAACATTGTTTGGACCTTTATATAACTGACAGTGCTCTGAAAGTATCCTGAAGTTGTACTGGTACAGTACTTCTGTATCTCATGGTGTTGAAAATATTTCCCTAGGCTGTGGGGTACGGGCATCTCTGATGCTATTTTCTAGTGAATTTTTGACCCACAGGGTAGTAAAAGAGTGTTGTGTACGCCACTTTTTGCGGCCACCTTGGATTTTAGCGGAAAATGAAAAATTGTGAATATCTCGAAAACTGTAACACATACAGTGATTTTGAGTGAATTTTTGACACATAGGGTGCTACAAAAGTGTCTTGTACAAAAAGGAAAAATTTCAATTTTCGCCACTTTTGGCAGCCATCTTGAATTTTAGCAGAAAATAAAACATTGAAAATATCTCGGAATTGGTAAGAGAACAATTTCGAGTGCTATAAGAGTATCTTGTACAAAAGGGAAAAATTTCAATTTTCTTCACTTTTGACTGCCATCTTAAATCTTAGAGGAAAATAAAACACTGAAAATATCTGGGAAACTGTAAGAGATAGAGCGATTTCTATTGATAGCCATAGGGTAGTACAAGAGTATCCTCTTCAAAGGAAAGAATTCAATTTTCACCGTTTTTGGTGGCCATATTGGATTTTAGCGGAAAATAAAAATTTGTAAATATCTAGGGAAACCGTAAGAGATAGAGAGATTTCGAGTGAATTTTTGACCCATAGGGTAGTACAGGAGTATCCTGGGCACAGGGGAAACATTTCAATTTTCAACACTTTTGGCAGTCATCTTGGATTTTAGCGGAAAATAAAACACTGAAAATATCTCGGAAACTGTAAGAGATAGAGCGATTTCGAGCGAATTTTTGACCCATAGGGTAGTACAAGAGTATCCTCTGCAAAGGAAAAAATTCAATTTTCACCGTTTTTGGTGGCCATATTGGATTTTAGCGGAAAATAAAAATTTGTAAATATCTCGGGGAAACTGTAAGAGATGGAGAGATTTCGAGTGAATTTTTGACCCACAGGGTAGTACAGGAGTATCCTGGGCACAGGGGAAAAATTTCAATTTTCGACACTTTTGGCGACCATCTTGGATTTTAGCGGAAAATAAAACATTGTAAATAACTTGGAAACCATAAACAGACAGAGCAATTTTGCGAGAATTTTTGATCCATATGACAGTACAAGAGTATCCTGTACTTAGGAGAACAATTCAATTTTCGCCACTTTCAGCGGTCATCTTTGATTTTAGCAGAAAATAATACATTGAAAATATCTCACTTCTTCCCCATTAATACTTGGTGGGAGATACACGCTGCGGCAGTGGTCTTATGTTTATCTTTGTCCCTGTTTTGTTCTTCGTCTTTTGTATTTGTCTTGTATATATAATGCAACTATGTTAAAAAAATTAAAAATAAAAACTTCTTTTGGTAATTTTTGTATTTAGTGTAAAAACTGAAGCATGAAAATACACCAGAAAGCTCTGTTAGTGCCCCTACTGCTGCCAAGGCTGCCAGTTATCCCTATATTACAATTAGAACAAAACTGCTCTTTCTATTTCAACCATCTTAATTGGATAGCATGACTGTGAAAATCATTGAAAATGGCATAAACATAACCTTGGTGGGGGTAAAAATAATAATATTTCAGATTTTACAAAATGACACTAGCTAGATATATATATAACTGACTGTTACTTGTTACTGTGACCCACTAATGTACTGTAATTGCTATAAATAAATAAAGAGATGTAACATTTAAAATTAATGAATATCAAACAAATTGTTTCAGGCATTCTGAAGGTTACCTCCTAAAGTCCTGGTATGCACTCTACAGAGAACACATGATTGCATCAAGAATCTGGACCAAAGTACACCAGGATGCCTCTAATTTCAACTGTCTGATGCTACCCATCAGAAAAAAGAATGTGCGTCGCGTTATAAAGGTGAGCATAGATTTATTTTGTTCAACTTTTTTTATGCAGGTGTTTTCAGTGCAGTAGAAACTTTATCAGGTGAATAGTGGTCAAAATTATATTAAAAAAAAAATTTTTAAAAATGCATCCAACAATGTCTTGGCAGCTCAATGTAAAACCTATTATCTACAGGCCCAGAAAATAGGTTGATGTGTGATGAAAGGACATTAGAATGACATCATAAAATTTTTTCTTCATTCTGTTTAGAAACTTGACAATGTCCAAAATGTATTCACAGTAAAAAAAAGAGTTCTTTATTAAGCAATGATTCTTGCCCACTGGTATGTAATCCAGAAAAAAAATCGGAAACCGGAAAAAAAACATCTTAGTTTTGGCTTGTTCTCTGTTCTATCCTGAAAATGTTCATTTATTTTTTTTATTTTTCCAAAAAGTATTTATGAATCATAACTTAGGTGTGTTATTTCACCAAAATTTTATGAGATTCTGTACCTTCTTCAAAGTGCTCATGATTTCTTTGAGGTCACTACACCAGTTCCCATAGTTTTCTAATGAACGATTTATTTCAAATTTTAATATGTGTATTTTCTTCAAAACAGAAATGTGAATACATTCTACCCATATCCATGAGCAGGCTGCATGGGAACACCTCTTTAAATACAATTAGAGTAAGAAATCTAAAATTCGCCAGGAATGTAAAATTCGCCACCTCTAAAACCTTAACAATTTTATAAAGAAAATGATGTTTTGTCTTAAAATTGGTATTTTTCAGTTCAGAAAGCTTTAATTTACTGTACATTCAACAAATCTCACCTCAATTTATTTATTTATTAGTATTTCCACATGTGGCGAATTTCAGATATGTGGCGAATTTTAGATTTCTTACTCTAATAAAATAGCAACCAAGTTGTGCAGTTGCAGATGGTCTGTACCTCAGTTTTTGACAAATTTTAAATGAGGTGTGTGATGTCAAGTGGAAATCACATTCTGCTATTGACCAGTATTAACTATTGATCTCATCAGAGGCTTGTAGACTAGAACCCAATTAACCTTAACTGCCAAAAAAAAAAAACACATTTGGAACTATTGGTATACTTTTTATGTATTAATTTAATTAAGCGTCCCTGAAAGGGCGCTTATTTGTTTTCGCCTCAGTTTCCTCGCCGTCGCCGCCGCATTATGGTCTCCCTTGAATATCTCCCTTATTATTAGAAGGTTTCAAACCATATTTGGCAGTTATATACCTTAGGCGTGGGAAAATTCCCCCCCCCCCCGTCATCACAGTTCAGGAAAAACTACTTGCTACAGAGCCTTATAGTTTGACACACCTGTTCATACTATCGAAAACGCGAGCTGATTAGATTTTGGGAGCAATCCCTTGAAAAATGTCTCATTTATGAGTGATTTTCTGACACCTTCCAATCTGAAAGCCTTAAATTTAGGCCAACCCCCCTATTATCTTCTTAAGTATTGCATTTAGAGCTATAAAATGTACTGGGAGGTAATGGGAAACCATATGTGGAGAGTCTAAGTAGCCGGTCAGTTTTACCCCACGGCCCCCCCTTATGGGTCAAACTGGGGTCATAAAATAGCTGATTTTGAGTTTTTGCCTTATATCTCCTTTATTGTTGCTTTTATAGCTTCAGAATGTATTAAGAGGTATTGGGAAAGCATATATGGAGAGTCTAAATAGCCGGTCAGTTTTACTCCCCGACCCCCCATGGGTCAAACTGGGGTCATAAAATAGCCGATTTTGAGTTTTTGCCTTTATCTCCTTTATTGTTGCTTTTATAGCTTCAGAATATATTAAGAGGTATTGGGAAAGCATATGTGGAGAGTCTAAATAGCCGGTCAGTTTTATCCCCTGGCCCCCCCTTATGGGTCAAACTGGGGTCATAAAATAGCTGATTTTGAGTTTTTGCCGTATATCTCGTTTATTGTTGCTTTTATGGCTTCAGAATGTATTAAGAGGTATTGGGAAAGCATATATGGAGAGTCTAAATAGCCGGTCAGTTTTACCCCCGACCCCTCCTTATGGGTCAAACTGGGGTCATAAAATAGCTGATTTTGAGTTTTTGCCTTTATCTCCTTTATTGTTGCTTTTATAGCTTCAGAATATATTAAGAGGTATTAGGAAAGCATATGTGGAGAGTCTAAATAGCCGGTCAGTTTGACCCCCCGACCCCCCGTTATGGGCCAAACTGGGGTCATAAATAGCTGCTTTGGAGTTTCTGCCTTATATCTCCTTTATTGTTGCTTTTATAGCTTCAGAATGTCTTAAGAGGTATTGGGAAAGCATATGTGGAGAATCTAAATAGCCGGTCAGTTTGATCCCCCAACCCCCCCTTATGGGTCAAATTGGGGTCATAAAATAGTTGCTTTGGAGTTTTGCCTTATATCTCCTTTATTGTTGCTTTTATACCTTCAAAATGTATTAAGAGGTATTGGGAAAGCATATGTGGAGAGTCTAAATAGCCGGTCAGTTTTATCCCCCAACCCCTCCTTATGGGTCAAATTGGGGTCATAAAATAGTTGCTTTGGAGTTTTGCCTTATATCTCCTTTATTGTTGCTTTTATACCTTCAAAATGTATTAAGAGGTATTGGGAAAGCATATGTGGAGAGTCTAAATAGCCGGTCAGTTTTACCCCCCGCCCCCCCCCCCCCCCCCTATGGGTCAAACTGGGGTCATAAAATAGCTGATTTTGAGTTTTTGCCTTATATCTCCTTTATTGGTGCTTTTATAGCTTCAGAATGTATTAAGGGGTATTGAGAAAGAATATGTGGAGAGTCTAAATAACCAGTCAGTTTTATCCCCCGACCCCCCCTTATGGGCCAAACTGGGGTCATAAATAGCTGCTTTGGAGTTTTTGCCTTATATCTCCTTTCTTGTTGCTTTTATAGCTTCAGAATGTATTAAGAGGTATTGGGAAAGCATACGGTGCAGCTTTGTGCATTCTTAGCTTTACAGCATGCTTATTAAAATCACAAAGCATTTTAAACTTTAAGGGACGCTTCGCTTTTGTGGGCAGAAGAGACCAGTACATACAGTTAGTCAAGGTTCTGTGCTGTAAAATGCCAACCATTGGTAAGCAACTACCAACTTCCCCATGTAATGTCTGGGGTTTGAACCCCTGTCAGAGGTGGGAAATGAGTGAGCTATCACTGCACCACCATTGCCCCCGTTTATATATTTAAATACCTCTTTTCTGATATTTGAAAGTAATCTGACTTTGGGGTTAATGTATTGTGACTGTAGAAATAAAGTCCTCAGGTTCGTACTTTATGACCTCTATAAAAGGACGGTACTTCCGGTGGATAATGGACGAGCGCAGAAGTTCCGTCCTTTTTTAGAGGTCATAAAGTACGAACCTGAGGACTTTATTTCTATTATAAAGACCGGTTTCATTTATTAATCCATAAATATTATTGTAAATATGTTTCTATACACTTGTCACACTATATTTTGTCTGTATCATTTGTTTCTCTATTATCGACGATCGTCCATTTATTGCCTCAGATAAATGTATGCAAAAATATGCGCACTGCATTGTTTTATGTAGTCTGTGCACTTCCGGTCTTTATAATTTTAATTAACCAGATCACCTCTATAGGGACTGTTTTATTTGTACATTTCAACTCTGTGATTAATTCCTTGTTTTAGGTTGGTCCTGGACGACAGTATCGCAGTTTACGTAGTGCTTTAGATGTTGCATCAAAATATGATCAAATTTCACTGGCACCTGGTTAGTTTACAGTCAGTTTTTTTTTTAAATCATGGTTACAACACATAACAAGTTGTAGTCTAGCAAACATAACCTAAAGAAAATTGGCCGTGGTAGCTACTCTTATGACAATGAATCAGTCGTTGGGGCATCAAACCAGAGCCTCAGGAATTTATTTAAATTGACTGTGATATTATATTGTAGTGCTGTTACCCTTAGATGCGTAGATGGCTTCCATCGCTAAAACTTTTGCATTTAGAGTATTTTGTTAATATATGTTGTTAGCTACTTTCTCCTTACCTCAGAGCTCTATTGCACTATATATAAGTGAGTAAGAGCTATTTTCTTAATTTTAGCTAAATGTCTAATAGCATTTTTGGGATTCTCACTGGTGAGTAAATCACTTGTAACTTGAAACTATTGCATTTAGAGTAATTTGTTTAAATATGTTATTCACCTACTTTTGGGTTAGCTATAACATAGTAAGATTGCAGACCTGTAGCTGATTGCATAGCTGAGCAATAGCTGCAAATCATTATACACCCCCCTCAGTTTGGGGATTAACCTTGCTAAAATAGATCTTGTATCAGCTCGGCACTTGATGGAAAGGTCACAAGTTGTGGAAACATGTAGTCAAGATATTAGAAATATGTTTCAAATAAAGAGGTGACTGTATGTATTTCTGTACCCGGACAAAGTCGGGGAAACTTAAGATTAATGTCAGTCACACTGTTGTCACAAAGATTTCCTTTGGTAAAGGAACTTAAAAATATTTTAATTGTACCATTTGAATTTGTATTTTACCTACATGCAATACATTCTGTAAAATTAACCAAAATTGTTGGACATCATAACATAACATCCTAACAAAAGACTTTAGTTAATTGTGATAATTAACAATTATGAATCACGCAAAATGGGTGCTGCAAAAATACCCAGTGAATGCCTATGGCGTGAGGGATGGCCTGTCTGGGGATACGGGTATTGAGTCGGTGCAATATAGTTCCTCGCCCCCCCAACCAAAAATTGCTTCGTATGCCCCTGATAAATATAGCATTTCTAGCATAATCTCTGGGAACACTTTCATACCAGTGTTATTTTTTATATCAAATGCAGGCGTGTACAACGAACAGTTTGAAGTGTCATCAAAGATTCCATTTGAGCTTGTGGGGGAGGGTTCACCAGGTGCAGTAGTATTGATTATGTATTTTGACCAGAATGCCGCCACTGGACGCTTCAGTAACCTGGTGCTCAGAGCCCCCTGGTTTACTGGGTGTGTGTTGAAGGTAATATATGACAAACTGGACAGAAGAGAGGTCCTTGGAACAAACAATTTTCAAAATGATATCAAAAACCATCGCTGATATTATTTGAGTATCTATGAACACAAAAACATGTATGTTATCCATTTTGGCAAATAAATTAACTAATTTCAAAGAATTCTAAAATTTTTGGACAAAATATATGCACAAATTTTATTAAGTTTTGGAATATTCTCTATGGGTTATTATTTTTCAAAAATATAGACTTTTAAGATTGATATCTCATAAAATTGCTAACTGGTCCTGGACTTCGGAATTCTATGCTAAAATGTTAGGTGTGCTTTGACAGAACTTGAACCTCAGAACTTGTGTTTTTCACTTAGCTTTTCTACCATAATCTTCTTATCATCCAGTTCTCCAATTTGGTGAGGACTGGCATCTGTCCCTTGTCTTGTTTGGTATCAAATCTTCAAATATCAATTGTTTGTTTATTGTGAATTTGTTGAATGTTATGGTCTGTGAATAGTTAATAGCATAAATAAGGAGCTTATTAAATCTGAATTTATGTTCGTATTGAAGAAGCAACACTGTTACCTCTGATGCATTCAATTTAAAAGTGGAAAAATTTTCAAGAAAAATTTGGAAAAGTCTTTTATGGGTTGTGTACTTACTCAAGTTCAACATGCAGTAGACCAAATAATAATGCAATCGAATGACTGGTGTCTTAATCACAATATTTATAGGCAAATGTTTTGAGCAATTAAAAGATTGTTCTTTAACATAGAGTGAGAAATCTAAAATTTGCCAGGAATCTAATATTCGCCACCTCAAAACCCTTAGTTAATTTTATGAAGAAAATGATTTTTTGTCTTAAATTTGGTACTTTTCAGTTCAAAAAGCCTAAGTTTACTGTATATTTAACAAATCTCACCTCAATTAGTTTATTTTATTAGTATTTCAACATGTGGCGAATTTCAGATATGTGGCGAATTTTAGATTTCTTACTCTACAGTTCCTTCTAACTTATATTTTGTGATGTTTTCAAATGCCAGTCATTGCTGTTTTTCTGTTTTCAAGGTGAGTCAGGGTCACCTACAAGTGGACCACTGCTGGCTAGAGGAAGGTCAAGTGAAGGTCACAGGGTCAGCCACAGCTCACTTCAGTTTCTGTGCCTTCCACCAGGTGTCTCTGTGCTTCAGTCATGTGACACACAGTGTGCTGGAAAACTGTGACCTAGACAAGTCCACTGTCAGCGTGGAGGGGTGAGGCTTTATTATGTTATTCTTTAGTAATGGTCTGGTGGACTCTATTTCAGATTAAGTTTGGAAACAACTCACCGTGTCCTGGACCAGTATATGTTCAATGTATGGGGTTATGGCTTAATGGTTTCTAAGCTGTATTATGATCTGCTTGAGTCTCTTAAAAGATACAGCTCTTGATAAATTTCACACTGATTTCACACCTGCAATACTTCACTGTCATTGTCAGGCAGTGTATTTTGAAACCTGGATTTGTTTGATACTAATATACACCAACTAGTAAAATCTTCAACAGGCATACATAAAGCATAACTAAAATGCAGATTATCTGTGATTTAAATATAGCATTTAGGATATTAATTCACTGTATACTAGAGCTGAAAGAGAAGACAAAAATCGTGGTCGAATATCCGCATCCCGGAATTCGGAAATTTTCGAATATTCGTTTGGTGTGTTTTAGCACTGTCCATTTATTTTGCCGAAATACCCAAATGCGGTTGTTGGTACAACCGCATGAAAGTTGTCATAAAAACTTAAGTAAACGAGGTATATTTTCCTTAATTTTAATGATTTTATATGTTATTGGACAAAAATCATACTTAATTGTGCTATTTTGCGTTTTGATGCCCAATTATTCTACATATATCGAATATTTGTTTGCTCATGATGAAAGTCGAGTACGGAAAATGCAGAGCGGAGAACGAATAATGCGAATATCCCTTTCAGCTCTACTGTATACTGACAGCATGTAATAAAAGTACACATTATAATGCATTTCTGAGCAGTATATGGCCTTTTTGGAACCAGGTCCTTGGATGTCTGTAACCAGATTTCATTTACATTGATATCAATTGAATAGATACTACTTGTCTGGTTTGCCATCTTTATCATTACAGTGAGGTCATTGCATTATGTAGTAGTTGTGCAGGTGAGTGAAATGCCCTCTAGTAACTGTCTCCATAAACTTGACTCATGTTGAGTACCCATTGTTTAAAAGAAAATGGGGCCACGGTGACAGAGTGGTAACACTCTCGCCTCCCACCTCTGATGCCGGGGTTTGGTTCTTGCCTCGGCCTCAAGTGGGAAACCTGGTAGTTGCTTGCTTTTGGTCGGTAGTTTACTGTACAGAACCTTGACCAGCTGTATGTACTGGTTTCCTCTGCCATTCCAACTACCCGTCGTGATATGACCTGTACAGTGTTGAAAGCAACGTAAAACCCCAAATAAATAAATTTAAAAGATAATGTTTATTGGTTATTGGATCAGTAGCTTGCTTGGGATTGCTTTTGGTGATAATACCTTTATAGCTAACTGAGTAATAGCTACTGTGCTATATAGCTATTATGCTATTTTGAGTTGACTTTTTTCTGTACATTTTAATGAAACAATGTTTTTATCTTCACAAAAATTTATATAAAGGATAATTGGGTCAATAGTTTGGCCAGGATAGCTTTTGGTCAATGATAGGTTTGTAGCTATCTGAGTAATAGCTGCTTTGCTACTTTGAGCCTACTCTGAATCTCATTTCTGTTTTCACTCGTTTAAAGGAAACATATTTAACTCATCTTTGTAAAATTTGGTGTGAAGGTTTATAGGGTCAATTGCTTGCTTGGTATTGTTGTTGGTGGTAATAGCTTTAACTTCCTGAGTAATAGCTACATAGCACAAAACATAAATATGTCTAACTCCTAAATGTTTTGAGATGGAGCGATTTCATCATTTCAACCCACAGGGTATCTAAGCAAAATATTCTTTGCAATTTTAAAAAAAAATTCCTCTTCCCAAAAATTTCGAATTTTTTCGCCCAAAATGCAAAAACACTAATTTTCTTCTATCTCCTTAACCGTGCAAGATAGGGCTATTTCGTCAAAATTTTCAAACCACAGGGTATCTAAGCAATGAACTATTGGCAGTTTTCAAAAAAAAATTTCCTCTCCCCAAAAATGGCGGCCATTTTGAATTTTTGGCAAAAAGTAAAAAACACAAATTTCTCTTCTATCTCCTTAACCTTGCGAGATGGAGCAATTTTGTCAAAATTTTCGACTGACAGGGTATATCAGCAATGTACTATTGGCAATTTTCAAAAATTTACTCTCTTCAAAATTGGCGGCCATTTTGAATTTTCGAATTTTTTGCCAAAAATGCAACAAACACAAATTTGCTTCTATCTCCTTAACCGTGCGAGATAGAGCGATTTCGTCAAAATTTTCGACCGCTAAAGTGTCTAGAGAGTACTGGTCACTTTTCACAAAAATCACTTTCTCGCCACTTTTGGTGGCCATCTCGAATTTCTGCCTGAAATGTTAAAAACACTTATCTCTCGGGAATGGTGTGAGATAGAGCGATTTCCATGAAATTTTTGGCCCACAGTGTATATGAAAAGTGTACTGGCTACTTTAATCAAATATCCCGCCACTTTCGGTGGCCATCTTGAATTTCTGCATAAAATGCAAAAGTGAAATTTTTGACCCACAGACTCTACTGGCAACTTTTCGCAAAAATCGCTTTCCCGCCACTTTTAGCGGCCATCTTGAATTTCTGTGTAAAATGCAAAAGCATATTTATCTTGGAAACGGTGCAAAATAGAGCGATTTTGACAAAATTTTGGACCCCCAAGGTATCTGCAGAATCTATTGGCGACTTTTTGCAAAAAATTGCTTTCCCCGCCACTTTTGGTGGCCATCTTGAGTTTCTGCATAAATTGCAAAAATGCATTTATGTTGGGAACGAGATTGTCATTTATCTCAAAACCCTTAGAGATAAAGTGATTTTGAGCAATGTTTGGACCCTTTGGGTTTTAAAGACCTTAGATAGTGCCTGTGAAAAAAGTTAAATTTCCAGAATTTTGTCCGCCATCTTGAATTTTGGCGGATATTGAAAATGTTGTTTATCTCGAAAACCATAAGAGATAGAGCAATTTCAAGGTAATTTTTGACCATTGGGATATTAGAGATCTTTGGTATATTGCCTCCGAAAAATGTCAAATTTCGCCCAACATCTTCAATTTTATTGGAAATCGAAAATGTTGGTTATCTCAAAAACCTTTAGAGACATTTTGAGTGATTTTGAGCAAATTTTGAACCAATGCAAAAAAGCATGAAGCTGAAATAATTTTCATGTATACCAATAAATATTTAAGCATCGTTGATATACTTTACAAATGAAACAGGGTCTTGTAAGACTACTATTCAATTGTTGCAAAACGTTCACAGGGTGGACATTACACATGATAATGTGTGTTCTTTTATCCTATCCTGTTTCTTTTCATATGTTACAGCTACTCTTAACAGGGTGTCTTATTTCTAGTTTTGACAAGATTTCAGGGTGATACAAAATAAGTCGATAATACAAAATAAGCTGCTCTAGAGACAACTTGTTTTGTATCACTGACTCATTTTGTAGTAGTTTCAATTCATCTTTTACAGTGCCTTGTCTCCATCAAAGGATGGACTCAAAGGAATTTAATCCTTTCAGTATTCAATCTTGTAGTCCATTTACCATTTGCCTGATAGTAATTCTTATTTTCAGCACTGACATTACATATAGATATAATTGATTAGACTAGTCAGTAGTATATTGAATATTATATCTGCATCCGTAAATGAATTGAGTTTGGTGTTAAATCTTGGAGTGGAATATATTTGTGGAAGTATGAATGCTGTTGTTGAATCAGATAAAGTTTACACGTGGAGAGCTCAGATTTGGTTTATCAATAGAAACACTGGCATAAAAAGGTTATTAATAAAATGCTGCAACTGGTAGCAACAAACATGATGTGTTTCCAGATAAAAAATAGCATCAGAGATGCCCAGATCACACAACCTTGGCAAAAATCAATGAACTCAATGAGATTAGATGTTAAAATGTACACTTTGTACACTCAAGAAACATCTGCCTAAATATTATATTCATGTTCAACTTTACCGAGTAAAAGTTATAGGGAGCATTGATGTAACACTATGAAGTTGAACAATACACCTGTCCCCGGCCAATTTTCATGTGAAGTATCAACTTTCTAAAGACTACAAAGGTCAGCATTGCTATGACAAGGTCAAAGGTCAACATGTTAGACTGCATATTGCTAACTTACACTTCCTAACCAATATCCCTACCAAGTATCAACCTCCTACACCTTACAGTTTGAAAGAGATAGGCCGAATAAGATTTTAAAGATCAAAGTCACTACAGCAAGGTCAAAGGTCAAATCAAGGTCATACTATGATGTTGCACACCTACACCCCCTAACCAGTGTCTCTCAGTGTCTCTATCAAGGCTCAACATCCCCCCCCCCCCTTATGTTGAGCCCCCCCCCCCCCCCCCCTTATGGTTTATGAGATACAGCAGAGACAAATTAATACTGAACCAGACCTTCTGCTTGGCCGAGAGACCGCCCAACTGCCCATCCTGACACCATGGGTGACACCAATACCTGCACAGTGTAAAAACTACATATATCCCAAATTCTATTTTGCAAAATGTCCAATTCTATAGACAACAGGCAAATGGTAATCAATGTGAGCTCAGCATTATTCAATGGAATGTAGAGAAGGTGGCAAATGTGTTTATCCATTGGTAGTAGTAAGCATTTTTGTATGTATCAGAAAGAAAACTAGAATGATTGTGTATCATTTTAATAACCAAAGTCTTTGCAAGTACTAAAATTTCAGGGATAAATACAATTTTTCCAATTCTTATATGGTAATTACCACTGTAAGAAGTCCCTGTTTCACAAAATTATCATGAAAATTACATGAAAAGGATGAAAAAAATAATGTCAAGTTTTAAATTGTACACAAACAAATTCAACCACAATATGATCATAGAATAAATGCCATTGTCCTTGATAATAAAACTCTTTAAGGTCAAATTGCCTTGAAAATTGCTGATTGACAATTTTTTTTATACAGTTGTGTTACAATTGCTATACTTTTATCAAAATAAAGTATTCATGCACCTTTCTGAATATTTAGGAAATACCATTGTAATCCATGCTGTAATATTCATATAATTTTCAATGACACTGGTAAATTAAATGAAACTTTACAAACACCTTATGAAGAAAATAATACACTATATATTATTGTGACAAAATCATAAGATGCCAAAAAGTCGTTCATTAAAATTATTTCTAAAATAAGATGGTAAACCGATCAAATGCAGCTTCACATAATTCTACCCAGGCATTTTTGAGATCTCCAAGGATCTTCAATTTGCAATAGGAATGGCTACACATCCAAGGAAAATTGCATGATCTTTCATGGAATGGCTAATAAGAGGCACATATCAGAAAATTATAACAATTTGTATGTATTTTCTAACTTATGATCTATGTTTTAGTGTAATCTATGCAAAAAACTTTATGTAACATAAAAATAATGAATAAACAAAGAGTTCCACAGTTTTAAAAACAAAATTTATTGCACAGTTTGGAGTTTTATAACCTGATAATACAAAGTTAATAAACAAGTTGTCTATAGAGCAGCTTATTTTGTATTATTGACTTATTTTGTATCACCCTGAAATCTTGTCAAAATTCTGCACACTGTTTTGTAAAATATTAAGTTAACTGTTGGTACGAAATAAGTCGGCCAAGTAATACAAAATAAGGCAATTTTACTACAAAATGAGTCAGTAATATGAAATAAGTCATAAATTGATATGAAATAAGTCAGGTAATGCAAAATAAGTTGTTGATACAAAATAAGTTGTTACAAGCCCATATATTATGCGCTTCACTAACATTCTTGTTCTTAGAATTATGCTTAGTTGTAGAATTTTCAAAGAAAACACCCTTCTTAGAATAAGAAAAATTTCTAATAAACAGAATTTTTAAATTCATGAGAATATTTAGAATTTTGAAACTTAATTAAGAAGAATAAATTGGATAAAATTGCTCTGTACAGAAATTAACATTAGTCTTTTAGTAGTTGATCAGTATATATGTATTGTTTTCAGAAAGAATTTATTGCTACTACACCTTGTGTGAAAATTTTGAAAAATTTTCATTCTCAGAAATGTTTGTTAATCTTAGAATTTTTTCTAAGAAAATACCTATATTCTGAGAAAATTGTTTTAAATGTGTTAACCATGCAATATCTGGTCTTCTTGAAAAAAACTCAAACTTAGTCTGAGTGTCTGAGACTCATACTCAATCCGACACAAACTTGAATTAATTTATTTAATTTTGATCATAATAGTTACAACAAGTATCAATAAAAAGATGCACAATAATTACAAAAAAATAAAAATACATTTCAATCCTGTCAAAAAAATAATAATAATAAAGAAAAAAAAACAGCCAGCAATTGCATTAGTGATTTTTTTTTCAAACAGATACCCAAAAGAAGGCTTCTGCTCCTCATATATGAGACAACTCTACAACGATTGGAGTTACTTAGAATCTGTGTCCAAGCATGACAACCATTATCATGATGATGAATATACTGGCTCCCTTTGTACGACCAGCAGTGCCTTCCAACTCAACAAGTCGGAGGTCGACTCTATAGGTGTCGCTAGTATCGACTGTTCAACCTCTGCTTCTTCTTGTTCCCATGGCAGTGGTCACAGGGACAGCATCATCAGTAGTGATGGCACGATACTTTCTAATTCGTCCAGTTTTTGCTCGGATACCAGTGAAGAGAGGCTAATTTCTGATCCCCGAGACGAAGGTGGTGGTAGAAACAGTAATACATTGAACAAAACTGGGAAATCCTGTGATAATACTTCCCTGTATGCAGAAAACTCATATGGTGAAGTTGCTACATCTAGTCATGCAGATGAACATTTTAGAGAATCTCACAATGAAGATTGTGGTAATGGATATGATGGTAGGCATACGCAGCCTTCTATACCACATCCCTGGTCACATGCAGCCTCGCATATGACGCTTCCAGTGCTGAGTATTAGTTCCCGTACCAAATTGACAGCAGATAATCTACCACCTGTAGAGGACCTGGAAGTGTCCAGTGAGGACTCAGACGGGAGCAGTTGTCAGGAGATTGATGAGGAAAGTTCAGGTAAGAGGACAGGTGAAGACCGAAGGTGAAAATACAGGTGAACAGATGTGTAAAGAGAAACAAATAAAGGTAAATAAAGGTGAAAAGGACAGTTAAAACTCTTGTATCAGTGGCAATACACACAAAAACAGCAGATTCAAGAGGAAAAACATTGCTTGATGCACAGACAAAAATACTTGGTGACAAGTTCAGGTAAATTAAGGCAAATCAACCCATAAGGAACAGTGTCAGGAAAGTAAAAGCATGCAATTCTCGGGTAGGCAAAGAAGTGTAAAAAGAGTATGTAACTTTTATGTAGATCTTGGGTAAAAACTTGATTTAAGCTAAAATTAACTGGTAACAGTGAACAGATTAAAGCTTGTGGAAAGTTGAAAATAAGAGGTATAAATCTGTGACAAACCCAGGTAAATCCTTGTCAATAAAGAGAATCAGAGTTAAATAGAAGCAAACGATATCTCTCTGGTATTACAACACTTTATAACCCCCATCTCATTTGTCAACACATATAATGGAAGGAAAACTTAAATATTGGAAATACACCACAAATTTGAATAAAATATACATTGTTATCTCATATTTTTGTGTATTCGTTGAATTTATTGCGATTTTGTTGACATAAAACGGCCATGTTTGATTGGTGTAACTAAAACAAGGAGTCCTGGCATGGAAAAGGTTTTGCATCGGTGACTGCCCAATCTACATATTTTTGAATACTGGCCCATCTTAATATTTATTAATATTAATATGTATCATTAGCCTAAATCGCGGCTTTGTTTCAGGTCAAAAAGGACGTATTTCTCCCCCTTGGTCCAGTGACTCGGAGTCTGTTCTGGAAACCAAACTGGAGATGTCATTCAGTGATGTACTCAGGAAAAACCCCGATCTTGTACAGCAGATCACTGACACAAAGGTACTCCATTTTGTTCATTTTTGTTGTGAGTTCATGAAAGGGAAATACGTATATGTTTATTCCACAAAGAAATTACAACACAGTGCTTGAAATATCATTGTTTTACATACTGGCCAGCAGTTGTGGTCAAATTGCATATTTTCTTAGTACTTGTTTAATTGGGAAGTACTAAGTACTAATGTGTTATGAAAGTTGAACTTAATGGTTGAATCATTTGATCCACCATTGTAAAATAGAAGCGGTATTAAGAAACTTAAAAGACTGGTAATGGCAAAAATGAGGTGTCCATAATATTTGCCTTGATCACAGTTATGCCCCTGTTCCACCAAAGGATTAAGCCCCGATCCTGTCGGCGACCCTTAATCGTGCACAGTCGGTTGAAAAAAGACAAAAATGGGCGGGAATACTGGGTCGGTTTCAAAGTCTGGGATTAAGAACAGATCGTCCCCAGGACGCCTCAGGACACCTCAGGACGCCTCAGGCGGCCGCAGACAGTCCCCGACTGGTCTGGGACTAAGAACCGACTAAGCCAGTTTTCGGGTCGGTTTCAACCACGATCCTGTCGGACACAAACCGACTGGGTCCCAGGACGCCTCAGGCCTCCTGGGACTAAGAGCCGACTAACACACGATTAACTACCGGCGTCCTCAGGCGTCCTCAGGCCTCCTCAGGCCTCCCCAGACCACGATCCCCGATTATTGTTTTTCAAAGTTGCTGGATTTTCTGGGTATATATATATAAAATTTGCGATCTAATCATCATTGCTTTTCTAGGAACACACCAGGATGCCACCTTTTAATGGAAGACAGATTCAACAACAACTTAGGGCTTTTTTGGTTTTTATTCACTTACAAATAATCATGTATTTCCATTTTTTACGTCAAGCACAGCAACCACCACCACCACCACCAGCACCACCAGCACCCATACAGAGACCCAGAAGAAGGCACAACATGTGGGTCAGGCCATGGCTACTGCAGAGAGAGGAGAGGGGGGCCTACCACAACATTATGGCTGATCTTTATGCCACAGATATTCCAGGATTCACCAACTACATGAGGATGACCCCAGAATTCTTTGAAATGATGAAGACCAGACTGGAACCACGTCTAGCCAGGCAGGCCACCAACTACAGAGCTCCTATCAGTGTTGGGGAGAAGTTAGCCCTCACCATCAGATATCTGGCCACTGGAGAGTCATACACATCATTATCCTGTCAGTTCAGGGTTGGCAGATCCACCATTTCCAAGTTTCTACCAGAGATCTGCAGGGCCATCCAGGATGAGTTCACCAGAGAGTACCTCAAATGTCCTACTACCCCAGATGAGTGGAAAGAACTGGAGAGGGAATTCAGGATCAGGTGGAATGTTCCACATGCCCTGGGAGCCCTGGATGGAAAGCATGTGGCCCTGAAGAAACCCAAGAACTCTGGAGCCCTCTACCACAACTACAAGGGGTTCTTTTCCATTGTCATGTTGGCCTTGGTAGATGGGCAGTACAAATTCAGATGGGTGGATGTGGGTACAGAAGGGTCTTGCTCAGATGCCCAGATATTTAATGCCTCTCAGCTGAAGAGGAGGATTGAAGATGGCAGGATAGGCTTCCCTGACCCAGCTCCTATAACACAGGGTGGTACAGATGTCCCCTACTTCATTTTGGCAGATGATGCCTTTGCCCTGAAGACCTGGCTCATGAAACCCTATGGCAGAAGGCTGTTAACAAGGGAGGAAAGGATTGCCAACTACAGAATATCAAGGGGCAGGAGAGTTGTGGAGAACGCTTTTGGCATCCTTGTGTCAAGATTTAGAGTCATGAGGACCACCATTGAACTACCCCCAGAAACAGTTAGAGAAGTGGTCATGACCTGTGTGGTTCTGCACAATATACTCAGAAGCCAGTATCAAGGTCAACCTGCTGGTCAGCAGCCTGGGGGGGATGATGATGATGATGATGATGTGCCTGGTGATTGTGGATTGATTGGTGGTGCTGCTGGTGGTGGCCAAGACAGAAACCCTGCTAGAGAGGCCAAAAGACAGAGGGATTACCTGAAGGACTACTTCAATAATGAGGGAGCGGTGGCCTGGCAAGATGGCAGAATATAAGTCCTGTTGCAGTAAACAGTCCTTTTCAGGACTAACTATAACAGTCCTTTTCAGGACTACCAAATATTCCAAAAACAATTAATCAGCTATGTGGACAAACAGACAAACCCCATGCCAAACATAACTTGTTGAGATGGACAAACAGACAAACCCCATGCCAAACATAACTTGTTGAGACGGACAAACAGACAAACCCCATGCCAAGCATAACTTCTTGAGACGGACAAACAGACAAACCCCATGCCAAGCATAACTTCTTGAGACGGACAAACAGACAAACCCCATGCCAAGCATAACTTCTTGAGACGGACAAACAGACAAACACAACTTACTCACCCAACAAACAGACAAACCCACTCTTAAACAAAAGCCAAACACAAAGTCACACATAATATCCTAAATTGAATTATTATTTCATATATTTTCAAATCCACATCCTAATTTAAACATTTTCCTTTTTTCATGGCTGGGAAACTTATTTGTAGCAGAAATTTTTTTATGGAAATATTCAATTTTAAATATTCATTTCTAATCACAAAAATTTGGAAAATATAACCATGGAACTAGTTTTGCTTTCAATAATGGGGGATTGTGTTTGCTAAATACTTTGTCAGTTCGTTGGCATGGGTTCTATTTACTTTTGGGTTTGTGTGTTTGTTGGTTACTGGGGTTGGGTTTTTTGGGGTAGTTGGGTATTAGGTTTGGTACTGGGTTTGTTATTTGGGGGTTATGTTTGGTATTGGGTTTGTCTGTTTGTGGGTTGGTAAGTATGTAATTATGCCTTTTAACTCTAGGGAAGATGTAAGTGTTGGACTTTTCAATTACAGATTTTAAACTATCCCATGGATTTTAATCTAAAAATGGGCTGAGTAATGGCCATATTGGGAGTTATTTTTAATTTTTTTTTATGTGGCCTTTTTTGTTATGTGTAGTACCATGGGTTATTTGTTTCATGTTTGGGGTGGTGTAAGTGTTGGACTTTAATTATTTTTTTCTTGTGATAAGTATTTGTACTGAACTTTTTTGTTTTGGGAGGGGAATTGGAAGAACACGTAGCTGAATAATTGTTTTTGGATGATTTGGTGGCCCTGAAAAGGGCCTGGCAGGTCAAAGACCCGCCCTGACTGGATGGCTACTGAGGAGGCTGCTGCTGCTGTTGAGGCGGTGCTGAAGTGGTGATAGTAAAGAGCTGCTGCTGCGGTTGTTGCTGCTGCTGCTGAGGCTGCTCGACGATCTGTGTTGATGTCAGATCTGGTAGCTGGCTTAAGATTCCACTCAGATTGTGTCTGCTCCCTTCGTCCTGTACAGTTAGGACAGATGTCGGGTTGCTGAAGCCAATGGGGCTTGGTGTATAGTACACAAAACTGCTGCTAGCTGCTGCTTGAGTAGAACTTGACGCCTGTGGAGTGGTTGTTGGCAGTAGGCCGACCCTCTGGGACTCCGTGGTAACAGTGGCTGATCTTCTGGGCAATGGCTGACGTCTGCGGTTACTCTTAATATTTTCGATATCTCTGAATATCTTGCCCTTTAATTCTTCGAATTCTTCTTGAGTCATCTTTTCGGCCTCTGATGCCACGTAGTCAAAGAAAGGCTGCCTGTCTGACTTCTGATGCATAAAACCTGAGATAAGTGTCCTCATCTGCTCAAAGTGTTCGAGAATCTTGGAGTCTGTAGTTGAAACGGGTGTTGATGTAATGATGGACTGACTCCTCTCCCTCAGGACACTTGACTCGAGGTGTTCTGTGTCAGTAGTTGACCCACGTGATTCGTCCTGCTTGCTGGTATTTGGACTGGCCTCAAAACCTGAACTTCTATTGGCCCCCTTTCTTCTGATGTGGGTTTTAAGAAAACCCATCTGTTGGTAGACCCAGGACTGTCTCTTGGTCATCTCCCTCGGGGCTTGGCCAGATTGGAGCTTAGACAGCTTTCCATAACGGGTTCGCTGGGACTCAAACCACCTTCTCACATCAAAGGGCTGGAGCTTAAGTTCTGCAGATATTTCTGCCCAGAGAGCCTCTCTTCTGTTCCTGTCGTGGAAACGTGAATGTTCCTTGTCATACAGTTCAGGGTGCAGCTTGACGAATTCTACAATGGAAACTTCATCACTGTCTGTAAAAGTGGCACACACCCTGGCTCTCTTGGCTGAAGAATGGCACTCCGGATCTTCCTCACACCTCTCTTCTTCTTCTGCCACAGCTTCCCCAATAGCTGGATCTTCCTGAATCTCCTCCTCCTCTCTCCTCTCACTTCCTTCTTCTGTAATAACCTCACTCCTCTCCTCTACTTGACTTTCCTTCTCCCTCTCATCCATCTTTTTCCTTCCTCTCTTCCCTCCTTTCTCTTTTCTCATGATCCAGTCGACAAAATAATAAAAAAATAGTAAAATGTGTCTCCTAACTGTGAAATTTGCCTTAAGCTCAAGTATATAAAATGTAAAATAAAAACTGAAAACCCCTACAAATCAGTGACACACGTCTCTCAGTAGCCAAACAGTCAGTAACAACGACAATGTGTGCGCGGTCGCTTATATAGTCCCAGACCTGCTCATTGCCTCGTTTTAATTTCCAACGCGCGGAAAACAGTCGGTTCTTAATCGGTTGTTAGTCCCAGGCCGCCTGGGGCGTCCTCAGGCCGCCGCAGACTGAAAATGCGTGGTCCCAGGCGTCCTGGGGAGGCCGGTTTGGATCGGTTAGGGTCGGTTACCCTTAGTCGGTTCTTAGTCCCAGACCTTGATTTTTGGGTCGCAGGACACCGCAGACGGTCTGAGGCTTCCGGGGACTAATGCAACCGACTCACTTTCAGACGCATGAAATTCATACGCATCATATTTGAGTCTGGGATTAAGAACCGGCCTCCTGGGACTAAGCTACGGAGGTCTGGGACTAAGGGTCGCAGGACGCCTGGGACAACAACCGACTCTGTAAATTTGGGTCTGAGGAGGCCTGAGGACGCCTGGGACTGGACATTTTGTTGACGGCGGGAAATAGGAATCGGTTGTAGTCGTGTGAAATATCAAACATGTTTGATTTTTCACACGGCCCCAACCGACCACAACCGACCCTTACAGAAGGTCTGGGACTAAGCAAATATTTCAAACCGACCCCCAAAAACCCTTAATCGGGAGCCTTAGTCGTGTGGTGGAACACCCACATTACTAGACAGGCAGTAGATTTCTTATAGCACAGTGCTAAATATGTTAATTCAGTTACATAACCACTTGTAAAGTTTGCATTTTCCTTTTCATTTACAGTAAATATAATGTGAAAGTAGAATTTTTTTGTAAGAATATTTCACTTATCATCAATTGTTAGGATATTCACTAAAATTAATTTTCACTAATGGTCAGTTTCCATTTAACAGATTGATATAGATTTAAAAGTTTACTTGAAATTTGTTTTCACTATTCAAGTTCATTAGGTAAAATTGCCCAAGTTAATGCCTTGTGAAAAATTCCACTTATACACAGTATTCATATTAGAGCTTGTACTTTTGAGCCCTCTTTTGAACTGATATTAGGCATAGGACTCAAAAGGAACCCCAAACCAATCAAGATATTATTGAATATGGTAACCTTATTGAGAAAGTGGCATATAAATAGCTACAGAACAAATGAAAAGAAAATGTCTTTTCTTGAATTTATTAATATAATTAAAAAAGACATGTAGTATATTTATAAATATCTATAGCATGGCAGTGAAATGAAACAATTTTTATAGTGCCTTATTCCACCAAGTCTGAAATTGCTGCAAAGAAGGAAAATTCTAAAACAAAGCAACATTTAAAAAAAAATCAAATATTACACAACACTGGTGCATAGCTGGGGAATGACTATCTTGTTCTTTGTGAGGTTATGTCCTGTATTTTTTGATAAATGTATTGTAATTTGTACTGTATCTTTTGTACTTTTGTATAATGTACTTTACTTTATTTAATGTAATATGTACATGTGGTCTTACTGAATGAGAAATATTAAATAAAAGACCTTCTCTTTTTTGAAAATAGCACACAAAGCAGTTATAAATTGCATAGAAAAGAGCCATGTGCAAAAATAAATTATTCTGATAAAGTTCGTATGACAAAGATTATACACAATTACTTCAGTTCTGCATGATATGTACTGCACTTGTTTTAGGACTCTGTGACATTATTCTGTCCTTGCAACTTCAAGGCACTACAACACCTACTGCATGGCTATGTGACATGTTTCATAGTTTTTTGGGCTATAGGACACAATTGACACTTGTATCAGGACACTCTGATTGTAGACTGCAGCATGCAAAGGCATATACTCCCCCACTGTCAGGGCTGTACAACATATACCATACTTGTTGGCGGTTGCATGGTTATATCAAACAGTATTACTAGCTGAGTGTGTGTTACTAGGAGGTTATTTGTATTATTATTATTATTATTATGTATTTATACTCAGCGCAATATCTCCATATACTACAGGACTCAAAGCGCTATTTAACCAATCCGACTGTACAGGTACAGCCCCAACTCACAAGTAACTGACATTCCCCTAACTGGAAGATAGAGGCTCAAGGATGACCATTTATCAACGTCCTTGAGGTTCTTTAACCTGCCACTGGGGATAGGACCCAGTGACAGAGGACCGCCATTTTAAGTGGTCATCCGAGCCACTATGTATCTGCCTGTACCTGGGATTGAACCCACGTCCTTTGAGTTCCTAGACAAGTGTGTTACCCGCTAGGCCACAGTGGCAGAGCCCTCAAACAAAAACATACAGTCCTAGGACAGCAACATACAATCCTGAAACAACAAAATACAGCCCTAAAACAACAACATGACTGGAAGATGAGTTCACATATTTTACAGAACTTTTGCAACTTGTTTGTCACACAATTTTTAATTTCGTCATAAACCTCTGATTATGGATTGCATTGATATTTCAGGCATACCTTGCCTGTATTTCTGATCCCTGGTAAGACTGGAGTGGAATATATTTCTCTTCCGATAGGGCTTCATGAGACCTTATGGTGTTGTTTTCAGGGCCTTTTGATAAAAAAAAATAAATTGATTGTTACTTTTTATGACAAAGTCAGCAAAAAATATGATAAACTGGTTTTCTATATATGACCTTAATTCTACAGTATACTACTACCCTTTGAGCTCTATTTTGTTGCTTCATACCTCAATGCACTTGTTCCAGGGCTGTAAGTTGTTGTTTCAGGACTGTATGTTGTTATTTCAGGGCTGTAAGTTGTTATTTCAGGACCGTTTGTTATTGTTTCTGGGCTTTATATTGTTGTTCCAGGACTGTATGTTGTTGTTTCAGGGCTCTGTGTTGTTGTTTCAGGACTGTATGTTGTTGTTCCAGGACTGTATGTTGTTGTTTCAGGGCTCTGTGTTGTTGTTTCAGGACTGTATGTTGTTGTTTTAGGGCTGTATTTTGTTGTTTCAGGATTGTATGTTGCTGTCCTAGGACTGTATGTTTTTGTTTGAGGGCTCTATGTTCTTCTTCTAGATCTCCATGCAGGAGTCTGTGTTGTATATTTTCAGGGCCCTCTGATCAGAAACTGCTGCATTCACTCAGGGCGTGGTGGGGTCAAGGTCTCACAGCAAGGAGAATGTCGCCTGGAGAAGTCAGAACTCAGAGACTTGCAGTATGGAGTCCGGTACATGCAAAACTAAACCTTCTCTGTATTGTTTTTGGTTAATTATTCATGTTTTTTGGTCAGTAGCTATCTGATTTTGGAAAAGCCAGTTATCTTTGAATCTGTTGGTCAGGTCTTTTGAAGTCTGGTTAGATAATAGTGGTTCTCCTGTAGTAAGCTATCAAATGTAAGGTACAAACTAAATCTTCAGTATATGTAGTCAAACAGACTGGTGAACACGTTACCTTATACAAGGTCTGGAATATGAGAGTATTTTAAAATATTTAGCGAAGCAGTACAGTAAGGATGTGACATAACACTGTGGCAGCGCAGTTGTAGAAACATAAGTGGAAAAGTAAGATCCCATTTGGCCAAGAAAAATTTACCAGTTAAGTATTGTCCATTTTCAGATGTCTGCAGAATGCAAAGGTCTCTATTGTTGAGAATGACATTCATCAAATCCAGACTTCAGCCATCTTTGTCCGTCTGGCAGCTCACGGCCTCATTTTGGGCAATAACATCTACTGTACGAATGAGGCAGGCATTGATGTACGAAGAAATGCTTACCCTCTCATACAGGTGAATGATTTCTCACATTATGTCCAGAATATGAAGGTTAAAGTTATGTATTCAGCTTTATATGGTTGGCTAGTATTTATTTGGGAATATACATTGGTTGTTATTTGCTGATATAAGATACCTGTTATTTGCTCATGTAAGTTGATTGTTATTTGCTGATGTAAGTTGATTGTTATTTGCTTATATCAGTTGATTGTTATTTACTGTTGTAAGTTGGTTGTTATTTGCTGATGAAGGTTAATTGTTATTTGCTGAAGTAAGTTGATTGTCATTTGCTGATGTAAGTTGATTTTTATTTGCTTATACAAGTTGGTTGTTATATGCCGATGTAAGTTGGTTGCATAAGCTGGCTTTTCAAGATTTCTTTTGTACTTATGATTCACTTACCAGGGAATCCGTCTAATAATTTATGCTTATTAAATAGGCAAGATACTATGTTATAAAGTAATTGATAAAGTTTCTGTAAATTCAAAGTTCCTTTAAGTTTAAAATACAAACAAACAATACTTGCAACTTTGTGGTAAATAATGTGCCTGGATTATCTGTGTAAGTGTGTCCACTAAATCAAATATTCTGGCATTGCAATTTCAAGTAAAAGAGTAGTGTCCTCATTATTCATCAAGCTCGGTAGCCAACTCGAGATATGAGACCAATTCATTGGTCACTGATTGCTTGGTTTTGTTGTTGTATTTTTAAACAAAGTTTATAGAGTGACAAAACAGGTCTTGTGTATGAAATACCTTGACCTGTCACTTTGAAATATGTCATAAAAAAATGGCTAAAGATTGTTACTAAATGTTTCTGCAGTCGTCATTTGAACCAGATTTGAACCAGCAATACTTAAGAATTTATGTATATTTTTTTGCGTCCTGCATATGAAGATGTTTTTTTTCAGTGTAACCGTATCCACCACAGCAAGCGTTCTGGCATTGCGGTTTTGGGTTCAGGCTCAGGAACAATAAAAGGAAATAACATCTACCAGAACAGAGAGGCAGGGGTGTGTGTGTTATACAGAGGTGACCCATACGTAGTGGGAAACCGGTGAGTTGAAGACTGTCTGTCTAAAGTAACCATAATTCCCAGTAGCAAAAAATAATGTACATTGGGATCAGGGTAAATAGACAATATCACAAAAAATAGGTGTTGACCTGAGCAAATATACCTGTCCAATAGATTTATATAGGTTGGTTTACTTTATGCTTGGTGGTGCCAGTGAGTGTAGTTTGAATATCCAATATAGTTCCTGTCTTCTACGGCTGCCTGTATTGGATGTACAATGAACATCATGGAGTGTGTGTGTTGTATAGTGGTTATGGTATGTTATAACTGGGTTCCCACATCCTTGAAAATCCTTGAATTTAACCAAAATTGAATAAAATCCCTGAAAAGTCCTTGAATTTGTTATTGCCCAAGTTCTGCATCTGCATCATGTAGTTTTACAGCTATGGCAGACTCAGCAAAGCAGGTATGATCTAGTCTGAACAAAGTTTATGGTAAAATATTATTTGATATGTTAACTAGCATTGTTGTAATGAGTTTATAAAATGTTAAAATTATGTGACAATAAAGAATTTTGTGGAGGAATGGACGGCTAGAGGGGGAGGTAAAAGAGGCCATGCCATAAAAATATATCCTTGAGAATTTTTGTCGTTGCCCCTGAAAATCCTTTAAAAGACCTTGAATCCAGTTGTCAAAAGTCTGTGGGAACCCTGTATAAGAAACTGGCGATGTCTACAGCTCTGCTTTGAAAGCGACCATAAACCTGAATATAAACAAATATTTTATAATCCACCATATGTTGGATTTGGCTTTTATACCAGGATACACAGACTGAGTGATATATATTTTTTGTATTTCCCAGTGCCACTTAAAATGCACTATTCTTCATCCAAGTTAGATCCTATTAAATTTTGAGAATGACCCGGATCATTGTCTGGTTAAAAAAATAGCTGCCATTTACTCATTATTTAGTACATGCCTTCTGGGAGGTATGCACTGTCCATGTACCGTTGTTTTACTCATTCTTCAAGCAGCGTAGTGCATAACTATTCAGTTAACATCCTTCCTTGCCCATGCATGTTTTTTTTTTTTTATTTTTATCATTTAAAAAGACAAACGCAGAATACTTATCCTTAAGACTCAGGTTTGTATTGACTTGTCTTTTCTTGTTATAAAGTTTAAAAATAAGGGCCACTCAGGTAATTTTCTCTTGTATTTTAGGATCTGTCATGGCAGTGCTGCTGGTATCACTATATCTGAGAGAGGGCGTGGTTACATCATAGACAATTACATCAGTAACAACCGCTGGGGAGGCATTGACATAAAAAATGCAGCCAATCCAAAGGTAGTTCACTGCCTGTAGTTTATGGGTAAAATTTCACACAGCAAAGAAGATATTTTCAAACATGATTTTCATCATAGATATCAAACTCGAATTTGGCCTTTATATCCATTCATATTGAAGTCTGATTAAATCATTTGGATTTTAAAATTGGTTGGTATTTGAAGATCTTTCATGACAGCTACTAACAAGTGTTTCATCAATAAACTGAAATTGCTGTTAACAAAGATAAACAAATCTGAAATTTGCGAGCTTTGCAATCAGAAACACGAGTAGTGCACCAGAGTATTGTACAATTCACGAAAGTCTAGAAACAACAAGGCCGAAAAGTGTTTTCGTCTACATTCACTGAGACACGATCAGAGCACACAGGCGGTCACCCAACCAAGAACTGACGTAGCCCATTGCTGCTTTACCTCATTTAAATTTTCTATAAAATATATCAAAATTTATCTCGGCATAGAGTTTGCTGTATTTTGAATTTTAAAAGAGTAAAAGTATTCTTTCTTCTTCATCATCTACAGGTGTACAATAATGTGATATGCGGTGGACTTGCCGATGGGGTCATTGTGGGTCACCGAGGTCGTGGGGTCATACAAGCCAACACCATTAAAGGTACAATGATATAAAGCTTTTGGTTGGTGCCTTAGATGGTTAACGGTTATTCAGTACACTTAACTTATATTTCTCAAAACCATAATCCAGGTGCACATTACATTCAAATTTGAGGAGACCAAATTACAATTCTAATATGACCTTTATAGCACTTAATCTGTCCGGACTGCATATTCAAAGGCACAACAAATGAAGCAATGGGTCCACAAATTGAGACATCTAGGGACATAGAAGAGGTCGGCAACCCTTGAGACAACAGGAAAGAAGAGAAACTAAAGTTGATGATAAGCCTTGGGGAACAGGTAGGATTTTTTGTTCTGAAGAATGTAAGAAAGGTGGCTGATCTTATGCCATCAGCCATGTCGCTGCATATGTAGGGTGCATCATTAGCATATCTATGGTTTACATGTTGCTGCGGTTGGTGACCCAAGAAATCTGAAACTAAGACTTTCTAAATTCCCGGCGCCAATTTCACAAAAGGACTTAGCCTGGACTTAGATATAAAATTAAGACTTTTGTCTTTAATTCATGCTTTAATTCCATGGTCTTAGACTTAGCGGATTTCACGAAGCAGCAAAATCTAAACCTTTGTCTAAGTCTTTGGGTTTAAAGTTAAGTCAACCTGGGAGTAGGCTTAATTTTTGTAAACAAAGACTTAAATATGGCCGCCATAAATTTCTCTCCACTTCAAAATTTGAAATGGCTGTAAATAAAGTATAAATACATAGAACACCTCCCTAATGTAGTGTTTTGGGAAGATTTTATGTGGCAACAAGGTTTTCCATTCAAAACAGCACTTACTTATCCTTAGATAAAATGAGTCTAATAAAGGATATTTGTCACTAATATTATAGTTTGAATAGAAATAAAATGTCACATGACACAGAAAACCACTGTGGTTATTTGAAAAAGTTGGAGTTAGCTAAGTCACCCTTTGTGAAATCCATTTAAGTCCCAGACCTAGCTAAGACCAAAGTCTTTGATTTAAGTTCCTTACTTAGCCAAAAACTTGGCTATGTCTAAGACCCTTTGTGAAACCAACCCCTGGAAATGTTTTGAATGTTAAAGATACAACTGGGGTGTGATATAGAAAGTGAGTAGCATTGTAGTTTCACTGAGGAGCAGTATGAAGGTACAGGCTGTTTGAAAAACAAGGCCGAAAAACCATCAGAGACACGAGTAGTGCACTAGAATTTACGAAACTCTGGTGACACAAAGAAATTCCAACTCAGACACATCCCACAGCTGGTCTAGAACTCCTTGCTGCGTAACTTCAGTGAGCAGACAAATACTCATCACACTGCTCCGCTATTCATGAAAGTCCAGAGACAAAAAAAAAAAATTATTCCTAGAAGCACGAGCTCTATCAAGGGTCACGCTTAAAAACCTGTAGGTAAACAGAGTATCATTAAACTTTCAATAAATTCTTCTTCTTAACGATTTATTTAAATAATTTCTGGAATTGTTTTAAGAAGATCCCTATTATCTTTGAAAAATTAAATAAAGTTAAAAGCTATTGGTGTAGGAACATTCCGGTGTATTAGAATTATACTGTGGTTTATTTTATAGATTAGTAACAGGTCAAATAGGTTCAGAGTTATTCCTGAATTTTCAACTCACTGCAGGTAACGAGGGCTGTGGTGTATTGGTGATGGGAGGTCAGCCACTTCTACAGCTCAACCAGATTTACAACAACAACAACTCTGGCATTTGTCTCATGCATGACAAGGTACACAGATTTTTGGGGTTTCTTTTAGAAGATATATTTTAACGCATTATACAAATTGATGAAGTAAACCAGTTTTAGAAAGCTATAAATAAGGTTGTCAGCAAGTTGTGTAGGTGTCCCTAATGTATAACTGAATAATTCAAGTTTCTCAAACATTAGCCTGAGGTAATTGAAATTGTATACTTACTTTATTTTTTACTTACAAATCTCAAGACAAACCAAACCAGTTTAGAAAAGAAAGAGAAAGTTTTTTTTTTAATCTGGAAAAAGAAAACTATCCAAAGCTTTGGAATCAACCAAATGTATATGATTCAACCCCACTCCCCTCTTTGTGTCTGCAGGAACTGCTTCAGTTTTTGAAAGCATGATAAGCCACACAACTAACCTTAGTACAGAGATGACTCTCTTTAAGATGTAAATACATAATGTGTGACAGCTAAAACAACTCTTACAAGTGGCAAATGTAAGTTTTAAAGTTTACAAATTAAGTACAGAAGTGAACACATTATCAGCTAATTACCTGAAAAACAAGGCAAGTGATACTGATGGTTATATCTGTGTAGACCTTGTTGAAACTTGACAGGTAAAATGTGGTACATACATGCTAATTATAGGAAGTTTGTAAAATATTCCCTACTAGTCTTTTTAAGACTTCTTCTTGTACTTTTTGTGTCACCTTTAAAGCATTTATCATAACAAGTGCAATTGAAATTGATAACACTATACAAAAGAATGGAACAGTACAATCAAACTTTTTTATGGTGGCTATGTGTATCACATGACATGCCCAGTCTTTCGTGATTCTTGTTTCTTGTGACCAGTCTGAAAGTCTTCCTTAGTTGTCACACATTCTGTAGCCAGTCTTTTGTAAAGCATCTTCTTGTTGCCAGGAGTCAGTGGGAGTAGCTGGTCACCATGACAGCAGTGACTCTCTGTCTGAGGTGTCCGATGACCTCGCCAGTCTGGACAGCAGTGAGACAGATGAGTCAGAAAACCAACAATCCCAGCTGCTGTACAATACAGTCTTCCATAATAATGGTACAGTGAAAAATTTATCAACTTATGTGTTATACTGTTAGCCCGGTACACACCTTGTCTGAATGGGTGTCATAGTGTGTAACACAGTCTCCTCTTAGGTCATGGTTATCAATACCAGTCTTAACCTTAAGTGGTAGTTGTCTACAGGTGGTGGATGGTTTTCAGTGTAGAAGTTTGACCAACTACAGTTCACTGCTTTCCTCCATTGGTTTCAATACATATTGTAATATGATTTGTACAATGTGTTACAAGTTAAAACCCAAAGCAATAAATCTCTTTAATTTCTAAAAGTATGTGGGAAGAAGTTAATTTGACCATACAAATGAATATCAAAATGGGAAAAGTCCTAAAGCTTCATAATTTTAGTTAACTGAATTGTCTTGTTTTAATACTTAATTTTTACATGCAGTTTATTTCTCTTAGATGTTATTTTCTCTACTTAAACATTATTTGGACACTGACACTGTTCTGAAAGTATGCCAATCTGTGTACTGTTTCACTACTTCTATATCTCATGGTGTTGAAAACTATTTCCCCAGGCTGTGGGGTACTGGCATCTCTGATGCTATTTTCTGAGCACTGTATCAACTGTGTACATAGGATATGGAGTGCTCTGTCACCATAGTGAAGCCCTCCATCTCCATGGTAATGCAATCCATGACAACAAGGATGTGGGTGTGTTTATCAAGCAGGAGGATATGGTTGAATTACTGAGTAACAGCATCACCTCAAACTCTGGCGTCGGAGTGATAGTATCAAGGGAAGCTAAGGTATCTTTATTCTGTAGTGTACTCATGGGTGGAGACTCGTAAACATAAGTAAGACTAGATAATAGAAATAGAGCCATGGTTTTCCTTGTTGGTGGGTTGTGTGTGCAGCTTGTATATGCAGCTTGCATGAATTTTCAATTGTTCAGTACATAGAATAATAATAAGAACTTCGAACTTAAAACATTCTTTTTCAGTGTAAGTAATAATGTTTGATATAATTTATAGCTGTATAATAATGTCCCACAAACCTTGATAACGGAGACTCAATGGCATTGTTATTTTCTTTTCACATTAATATATTCTTTTAAGAAAGCCGGATGGAATATGATTGTTTTATTGACTTTCATCAATTGGACATCCAAGCAACAACGTATCAATATTGTTTAAGCATAATATGTTTATTGTCGGGTTATGCCTAGTGGGTACATCGTCTATCCATATTGCTGATATGTATTGTTTTGGGACAGAGTTGCTGCTATTGATGTCTAAAGACATATATCAATGTCACCTTCTTAAGTAAAACTGTAAACTTACACTGCTAATATTTGAAATAAAGCCTAAATCTGAAAAAAAATTGTACACGTTTATCTCACATTTTGAAGTTATCAATGTCTTTTTGATGAAAACTACAAAGTTTTGTGTTGATAAATTTCGCTTGCTGTTTGTGGTTGGAGATATGCTAAAACAAAACATTTTTGGTATTCCAAATTCTCTCTATTTGGTCCTCCCGACATCGGCCGATATTGAAATATTTTTACATTCAATATAGTGATATCCACACAGCCAAATGATTTACCCATTAGTTATACCTGATATTCTCAGCTCAAAATAAATACTGATATAAAGTCAATAATTCCTGTTAGTCTTATATGTCTTGCTCCACTTTGGGTCTAATCATTTCCTCTTAAATAAGTGCATTCTCATAGGCTAGAAAATTGAGCTGCTACTGAACAGAATCCTGATTGATTTATTGATGGCTTACTTTTGTTTCTTTGTAAAATTTATTTAGGCTTCCTTGGTGAGCAATGGTATTTATGAGAACAAAGAACATGGGATATTTATTGAGGGAGAGGCTATTATTTCAAGCAATGACATCTTCTGCAATGGACAGAGGGCCATTCACCTCTCAAACACCTCAGTCTCTAAGGTAGGTAACATAAATCCCCTCGCCTAAAAACGTTAAACATCTTAGTAAATCTGGTCAAGTCTGGATCTATCTATTCTTTAATCAAATAAAAAATATTGCTTTCATGTTTCAGTTGCTGTTTCGTTTTATGCTTGGTCATTTTGTTGTGCCCTAGGTCTGCATTCGGTCCACATAAAGCCTCACCAAGTTTTAACTTGGGAGGCTGCTATGACAGGGGGTGGGAAAAACTGTCAATACATGGTTTGTCCCTAGTGAAAAAAAACAAGTCATACAACTGAAAAAAAAGTTGTCTTTACAACTGAAAAGCCAAGTCTTCTGACCAGCTTTCAAGTGCTATAACTCATTAAGTTAATTTGTAAAGGAAATTTCATGGAAATTTCCACAACGAAAGCTTTATTTTAAGTTAGATACTCATCAAAAGAGATAAGATTATGGAATATACAATTGTAAAAAGGGTACTAAAACCTTATTTAGCACTATTCAATACCTCCCTCGCAAATTTTGTGAACATTAAAAAAACAAATGATATACTGATATATATAACAGGAAAAAAAATGTTACAGTACCTCTTTTGACATTGAAAAGTAATGATATATATCACAACCTCATACTCCATATTGCTACAAGGCATTATATGGAAAAAATTAGTGTTCTGAGTTTGACAAGAAATTTAACCATGATGAGTGGAGGTTAATATATAGACGCAAAGTGGGAGGAATTTTATGCAAAAAATTGTCAGAATTTAATTATAAACTCATTCATAATCTTGTTTACACTGGATATATATTGAGTAAATGGAAATTGGGTATTTCAAGTAAATGTGTAGTTTGTGGTGAAAATGAAATAGTAGAGCACATGCTATTTGAATGAGAAAGAGTAAAAAATATCTGGAAAAGAGTAGGAGAAATTCTAAAACTCGATATAAGTTGGCATCATATTGTTCTTGGTTTAGATGAAATCAACACAAAACAAATAAATATAACCAGAAATAATATAATTACTATTATAACCTATTCCATTGATGCATTATGGGTGAAATGTGGTGAGACTAAAGAAAGTTTTAAATATCTTAATATTACAAAAAAAATGTGCACAACTATCTGCATTACTATATGAAAATTTTTCAAAATTTTAGTAAAAAAGAAGAATGGTTTACTTTGTTGTACAAATGGGTACAACATATACTTCATATAATTAATTAGTTTTAATGCAATTAATAATGGATGACATATATAAAAATTTTAATTTGTATTACTGAAAATCTATGAGAGTAAACTACTGTCTGTTGATATTTGTTACTTTTTTGATTCATATGAAACTATTTTATTGAACTAATATACTTTTCTGATACATATAAATGAATATTTCAAATATATTTGTACCCCAAAACAAAATAATGTCATACTGCGTATGACTTTGCACTGTAAATAGGCTTTGATGGAGGGTTTGCTACCCTTGCCCTCCCAAAGTCCTTTTGCATTAAATAAATTTAATGGTTGAAAAAAAAAATTGTGTGGGAAAACAATGAAAACTCTTTTTTAATACTTGGGAGACCTTTAATTATGGCTTGTCTTCTCTCTGAAAAAGATCATTTGTCTCAATTTTTATAGAAGAGTGTGCAAAATTAGCCATACCAGCCAAAAATCTTTTACCCTAAAGATGAATTGTATTGGGCTAAGCAAAACCGTAGGCTGTGCTGACTCTAGTAAAGACAAACATTTTGTAAACATTTTTAAAAATTACCGCAATCATCCTTCCAACTTTCCAAGGGGAAAATTTAAGTCTAGTGACCTCTGCAGTTTGCAGTCAGACGGCAGACTTCATACAGTGGATCCCCTAATTGCCGTAAACAGATTTCGCTGAAAGAGTAACAATGTATAATTTTTCAGTCATTTGAGTAATGCTTTATCTTACGCTCAGTGTAGTATTCTTTTTAGTATTTTAGTGTCATTGCTTAAATTATTTGTGAAGATGCTATAGTATTTTGACAGTGGAGCTAATGACTCAAATCATACAGTCATATTGTTTTACCAACCTTGGCTGATATTCACAGTTTAAATTTGCATTAAATTACCAATAAAATCGAACCCCAAAATAGCTGTTTCTTTCTTGGAGATGCATTTCAAACAAAATAATCAATGATTAATAAACCCTAACAAGGTTATACAATGACTTTCTGTCAATATTTCAAGTGGAATTAAAACCTATGACCAGACAAGTGAAGAACAAAATTAATGATCATCTGTCAAATTGGTGATTGTTCTTTAAGTTAGTGAATGAAAAGGTATAGTAAGATTAAGCTGTCACTAAACAACAAACACATATTAGTCTTAAGTTATGGGCTTAAATTGTGAAAAGATAAATTAAAATAAAATTAAGAGTTTTGTAAAATTTCATCCCTACTATTAGATTGAAATGAACAGAATCCATTGTCCTGATGAAGTTGCGATAGATGTGACACCACTTGCTGAAGGACATTTCCATGACAACCAGTTATATCCAGGGAAACAACCTCTTGCCACCATTGGTAATAAAAGTCGACTTAAAGTAGAGCACAATACAGAAAACAAAAGGTGAGTCAAGGAAATTAAATTGTACTTATATTGTGTAAATTTATTCTGTGCATAAATTACAAATACTTAATCAATTTTATTCAGACATGCTAAGGGTTAGTTAGCTATTAAATACAGTAAATAATTACTTGAATAGAATGAATTACAGTAAACAGATAATTAATTTTATTGATTGCAATTGATTGATTGATGATTGATTGATTGACTCATTGACTGAGTAATTCATTGATTGATTGATAGATTGATTAATTACAAATAATTAAGTTCTTATTTTGTAAATATTTCCAGTCTGGGTCCCATGCACCATGTACAAGAGTGGCATTTACAGGACCCACCTCCCAGACCAAACATCAAAGCCCCGTCCAATGTCTTGCCACAAGTTCCTGCCAGCCCCAGCTCCAAAGTCACTAGAGTAGTGTTACCCAGTGAAAGCAGCAGCCAAAGAACCAGCAAACTCTGTCAACTGTTGTGAATTTAAAGTTAGAAATGTAAGATTCACTGCAGTACGTTGAAATGTCCACTGAGGAAAACTTCATTACTCTTGATTGTGGACTCTTCTCAGATTTGTAATTTGTGGGATAAATGCGTGCCATTTATGTAATCTGTCCAGACTCTCCTTGAATTACACTTCTTGTTAATCAAGTGTAAAAAATATAACCCCTCCAGTTGTGAATCTTGACATGCTGTGTGTGGGAGTTTCACATTTCCTACTGTACACATAGAGGGATGCAAACCATATACATTGTACTATTTAATATACTTGTATAAATACTTAATATATACAGTATTGGACTTAAATGTAAAAATTATATTTTAGTAATTACAGGTAACTGAAGGTAATGTTGAAAACATGGGAGTCAGCTGTTTTACATAATAGGGATATTGTTTTTCTTCTTTATTGCCCATTTGTTGTGCCATGTAACTTACAAATAATATCCAAAGTATTAACATATTGACAGTGTCATGTGATACAGTCTTCTGAATTCCCTAGACTATCATGATGTTCTGTATTTGTTGTTTATGTTAATGTTTCACACTTATTTTGTTTTTGTTATGCATTTTTACCCCACAGCCTTTAAGGGCAGTCGGGGTATTGTTTTCACCCATGCCATCTGGATGGGCGAGCGGGTGGAGGGAGGGAAAAGGCTTGTCATTTGAAACTTGATTGGGACATAAGTTGGGGTGTAGGTATGCAACGTAATGGTGTGACCTTGGTTTGATCTTTAACCTTGCTGTATTGACCTTGACCTTTAAAATCTTGTCCGGGCTATATCTCAGAAACCATAAGGTGTAGAAGTTGATACTTGGTAGGGACATTGGTTAGCGGGGTTTTGGTATGACCAAAATTGATTAGATCTTTGACCTTTGCTGTAGTGACGTTGACCTTTAACATCTTGTCTGGGCGATATCTCAGAAACTGTAAGGTGTAGAAGGTTGATTCTTAGGTGGTTTGTTGGTTGGGGAGTGCATATATGCCAAGTCATGGTATGATCTTTAACCTTGGCCCTGCCAAGGTGTGTTCACCTGCCATAATTGAGACATATTTCTCTTGTGACAAAATATATATTTATTGCTGTGACTGATTATTGTATGTACTTTTACTTAATTGTGCTATTTCTATTGGTAGCTATACTTTAATTAATAAATTTTTACAGCTTCATATTGTACAAACATTTTCCCTCTTAAACATTATTTCTCTCTACTAACCTTATTTGGACCTTAACATAACTGATATCGTTTGCTGTGAAAGTCTCCTGATCTTTGTACTGTTTTACTTCTTCTTCCCCGGGCTGTGGGGTACGGACATCTCTGATGCTATTTTTATGGTTTACTTTGCATTATTGAAATATTATGAAATTATTATTTTCATAAAACATATATATTATGGTATATTTCTATTAATAAATACACTAACATATCTTGCATTTGTATTTTTTATCCACTCTATATCTTCTTTGTAACAATGAAGAATTCATCACTATACCAACAACATATAATTATTGGTTACAGTAAATATCTAAGTGTTGGATTTTGACATGCAAATAATACTCTAACTAGCAATGATGTTAAAATATATCAGAAATAGTACCATTTTGATAGACCTGAATTTTAGTTTTCGTATTTTGAGAGATTTAAACAAAAACCATTAATATTCTTGTAAGCATTTAAATTTAATCATTTTTAAACAAAGGAACAAATTGTTTTGCACCACTTGCTGCTTGATTAGCAAAAAAACTGCCAAAATCATTTATGATAACAGCAACAGCACTGTGGTATGATCTGCCATGGATTAAATACTAAATGATATAAAAATAGGAAGTTTCATTGACTTCCAAAGAATTATTAATACCATCTTATTTAAAAGATTTTTAAACAGTAAAGTACCCATCATATTCAGATGCCATGAACAAAACAGTAAATGTAAAGGTGGACTATTAAAACACAAATTTCTCAGCGCTAAAGGTACAGCTTGTACAATGAAAAAGTAGGTGAACAACATGTTTCCTAAAAATCTCTTATTTCAATACTTCTGTAATTTTATGTGATTTACTCCAAGCTCCTTCCCTTTTGGTCACACTGATAACTCCAGAATACCACCTTGACCGCCCCTCAACTATTATGATAAAGAGTTATGTTCGCTCAGTTCAGTGAGTTCCCCATTGTGGGGAAGATATTGCATCTGCAAAGCTGTAGATTAGATTTAGATTAGAATTATCAAAGTGGCTATAATTCAGTTAGCTATGGGGTTATAGCTCTGAAAATGAGTCATGACACAGGTCATTAAAAACAGTGGACATCATATTTGATAAAAACCTCTAAATTCAATAGTGTTTAAGTTAATTGCAAAATGTTCAAATAGCTATTACTGAAAATTTGTCCTGACACGGAACATCAAAAAGTAGCTGAATAACCTGTTTAAGCAAAACATTGTAACTGTAATGGACTGAAAGGAGATAAGAATACCCAATTCATTGTATCCACCGGATAGGATCCGGTAGATACTATGGATTTCGGGTTGTTGCGCTGCTGCTGCCGCAGTGTGTAGAGAGATTTCACCATTACCGCTCTAACAAAAAAAATATTATAGCTAAAGTTCTCAAATTTGCAGGAAATATTCATAAAATCTTGCCTGGGAATATTTTTGGCCTCATTTTGAAAAACAGGATGGCCTCCATGGGCATTTTTTGACTTTCAACAAGGAGTTTTGTTGGCCCTCTAGAGCAAAGGGTCCTATGGGTAGAGATCTCAAATTCGTAGGATATGTTTATCATTACAAATCTTGCCTGGAAATGTTCTCATTTTGAAAAACAAGATGGCCATCATGGATGTTTCTTTGTCAGTCATGAAAAGGTTTGACCTTTTTGACCTTGGGCTTCTCCTTCAAGGTCATACGAGGATAGCCAAACTGAAAAGTGCTTATAACTCAATTATTATTGGTCCTAGAGGTTTGCAATGTGAAACCAACGTATAGGAAATCATGGGCTATGAATCTTCTGAAATGGTCAGATTTGACCTTGGGGCCCCTCCTTCAAGGTCAAACGAGGATAGCCAAACTGAAAGTGTTTATAACTCCCCTATTATTGGTCCTAGGGGTTTACAATGTGAAACCAACCTGTAGGAAATCATGGCCTGTGAATCTTCTGATGTTGTCGGATTTGATCTTGGGCCCCTCCTTCAGGTCAAATGAGGATAGCCAAACTTAAAAGTGCTTATAGCTTGCTTATTATTGGTCCTAGAGGTTTGCAATATGAAATCAACCTACAGGAAATCATGGGCTGGGAATCTTCTTATTTGGACAGATTTGACATTGGTCCCCTCATTCAAGGTCAAACAATGGCTCACTAGCAGCTTTGGTGAGTTGTCTTCCCAGTGGATACAAATTTTCATCGGTTTTCCGATGTGTAGGTATAGTTTTTCATGCATTCTTGCACATGTTATTGTAATCTGGTCTTTCCCAAAACAAAGGCAGTTGGAATTTTAGAACCAAGTCCAAACAAATACGTGCCAAATTTTAACTATTCTGTCTTCAAGCACCATTGGAAACGTGGTGCAATAATAGGGCAAAATCTTTTAAACAGGACATTTAAAGAAATACCATCACGCCTGTAAATTAGCTTTCTAAATGCGTACATTACTTGATTGAACATTTTGACATTCCTGGCCTTAAACCAATCAAGTCTTGAGCAAAATAACTCCCACATATCATAATGTAATACTCCATTTTTGCAACATTTAGAAACCCCCTTTTATTCTTAGTATAAAAAGTTTCTGCAATAAGATTAGCTGCACCTGTAAATTCCATACTTTATCATAAAAAAATGAGTATTCTGCATAACTTAAGCTAAGTACTTGAAGTACTTGTCTATATATCATTATATAACCAATATGTTATCAAAAGGCTTTCTATTTTCTTTGACCCACTGATCTTTCATTCAAAATTCCTTTGAAAAGTTTACTTAACACTAATGATAATGAGATACAATAATAAATGTTGGTCACATTAGTGTTGCTCTTTTCAAAACGATGTGCAGTAATTGCTTTACACCATTCTACTGGGAAAAAGGAGAATTAAAAACACTTTTAGATATTGTTTTATTTGTAAAATTGCAAAATCGATTGATAGTAATGTTTTAACATTTCACTACATATTCCATCAGAAACAGCTACCTTACCATTTATAAATACATGTTAAAACTTCTTCAGATATGAACATTGTTTGTGGCATTAAAATCAGTGTACAATTTTCATAAATGTATTATGGCTAATCATGTTAACTTTCACATAATTTTAAAATTTGTGTTACATTTTGTATTAAGTAACATTTGTTGAACAAGATAACCACGTATTACCAGAAATATATTTATAGCTGGTAAACTCACACTGGGTCACTAATGAAGAACAACAAAATAAATTTTACACTATTACACATCTGGTAGCTCAATGAAGCTGTGCACAACACAAGCACCATAAGATGTTAAACATGTAAAATGACCTTCTTATCACTGGTGGTACACCCTTTAACTATATTGTTACTGGGTGACTGACACAACAACATTAGATACTTAATTTCCAAAATTGTCAGCCTTGTCATTTGGATTAAAAGTTTGTTTGTTTAAATGTGTCTTCATCAGGCCATTTACTGGATAAATTCTATTTTTTTGTACTTGGCGAAACTTCAGAATATGGGCATGTTCAAAGACCTGAAGGAAATCTTGTTTAACCATGTCCAACAATCTTTATTGGGGTGTTATGTATATTAATTCCAATTCTTCCAAGCTCAAAAATAGACAATATAAGATCTCAAATTGAATTAATTCAAGATGGTTAACGTAAAACAGAAAAAAATGAAAGTGTTACTTCATGTTTTGAATTAGGAATGTTTAAAGGCCCACTTGTACCCATTTAACTTTTCTTTGAAAATCATATATTTTATACAGACAGTATTGGGGAATAAGAATCAAGTACACATACAGCTCAAACCCTTACAGCACAGTATCATCAGCCCTTTTCCACACAGATTCTGTTTGTTTATCTTCCCATATACAGATAATGGAGAGGCAAGGGAGATGCATCACCGACGTGGTTGTGCAGTTGTTCTGCATACACAGGCTAAAATACTTACACTAATGTTCTTTTTATTTGTTTAGAACATTTTGTTTTATTTTTAATATTAGTACAATTATTTTCATAATTAAAGGGCTTCTTTTTTACAATATATTAAGGATATAAGAATGTTTCATTACTTTATCTTGTGAAAAAAGTGACATTATGAAGAATGGATTAACACAGAGTCGGTGAAAAGTAAGAACATTTGGTTAGGAATAAAATCCTGCAAATTTGAGTGATATCTTCCAGATAGAAATCCAGTGCATGATGCCAGTGGACAAAATTGCAAGGGCAGACAAAATACCAGTCAGTTTTGGCACAAGATCCACAAAATCCAGTCTTATTCAATCATTAAAAATACTTGAATTCTATTTCACAGTAAAGTGAAAAATTATAAAAAATATTCAATTCTATCAAACTTTGGTTGTTTGGGTGAAAAAATTAATCATGCTTAATGCTTTTAAATGCAAGTACTTCTTGCGGGAAATAAATTAAGAGAGTTTGTCAGAAATTATTATTATTCACACAAATAATTTTTATGAGGGATGGAATAACTCATTTTGTCAGACATTTCGCCATATCCACCCTTCAATCTGGAGGCTCATTGATCACTTGTGGGATGACACAGCTCTTTGTGATGGGGCCATGTTGGTGCAGTGGTGACACTTCCCTCCCACCTTTGAGGTTGGTAGTTCAAACCCTGGACCTTATGTGGGAATGTTAGTAGTTGCTTATCGATGGTCAGCAGTTTACAGAACCTTGACCTACTGTATGTACTGGTTTCTTCTGCCCACAAAACTATACCCATCATGACATGACCTGTAAATTGTTGAAAGCGACATAAAACACCAAATAAATAAATAAATCTTTGTGATAGTAGAAATATGTCTCAAGCATGGCAGTAGAAAGCACTCTGGCAGAGCAGAAATGAAATGCCACACAAAAAGGACACTTTAATTCCTGTAACCAAGTATTTGGTAAGTGCAGTGTTAAAGTTTCTTTATGTTGATTGCAGATATAACAGTGACCAGCATTTTGTCCACCCTGAACCAAACCGAGAGGTATTTTATCCGCTCCTGTAATTTTGGCCAGTATTTTGTCCCACACTCTTTTGACTACTGATTCATCTAATTAAAACAGTTAAATATTTGAAGAGACAGAATAGTTAACCAGGCAAATGGTCCAGATATTCAAATATTACAGAATTAATGAGTGAGTTAATTATCTCTGAACAATATTAGTGTTGTGGTTGAATGCAAATTTTATAACCGGTTTCCAAAAAAAGTGAAAGTCAGCAAAAAACCGGGTATGTTTGATTTATTAAACGTGAAGACATAAGTTCTCAAATATGTACATGAGCTCTAACTCACATATAAATCTGAAACACAGTTGGCTTTTTGAAGACTTTTGAGGACAAATTGTGTGATATTTTCATAGAATATTATAAAATACTGGGAAATATTTGTTGTAGTTCAATATTTTAGTAAACTTAATGAAATGTAACCGGATCATTGTCTTTTGGTTGGTAAATAGGTTTCCAGTTTACCGTATTCAACACTGAACAATATGTCAGCAAATTATTATTAGAATAACCAGAACAGGTATTAGAAGTCAAGGCTTTTGCAGTTAAAGGTTACATAAATGTTGCTGATCAATAATAACATGTGTATTTATTTTTGGTATTTTTTGTAATAAATATATAGAAATAAGTCCATCTTAAACAATGTTTCAGTTTGGTCATTATAATCTATTCCCCTAAAAGTTATTAAATAAACACTGAAATTTTTGCACCAAAGTCAACTTTCTGTGTAAAATGTTCTTATATTTGTAAAAAAATTTCATTTCCAAGGTATATATAATGCTGATTCATGTTTTTCATAAGTAATTTACGACTTATTTGTAGCTTAATTTCCATAAGTAGTTATTAGCCTATGGTATTGTTACTAATTGTAACCAGAAAAGATGTAGTGTAAGTTAAAAAAATATCAACTTATTATACTTTTAGAATACAGTATATAAACACTCCCCATATATTTTTTTTCAGTTCTCCTACACTTTGACTGCACAAGTGTTCAGAAACTAAATAATGAAATGCAGTCCTGACATTTTCTGTCACAGATAAATGAAGAAAAACACTAATCTGCATAGTTAAATCTATAAAAATGCACACACAGAGAACCCTACATCACAGCTAAGAAAAGCATGGCTGTGTTTTCTGCACTCAGTGAATCTGACATATATGTAAACAAACGGAGATTGGAGACTAACTGGATAAGTGCTTACTGTATAAAATGTTTTTTCAATAGTTTAAAGTCATTTTTTGATGCAACTGGGCCTTTAAAACTTGACAATGAAACATTATGGTATTCAGCATTATAATTAGTGCAAAAAATGTTTCACAAATTGCATTTTTCATAAAAAAGTTATCTTACAGTGAAGGGGTTTTTGGTAGCCAATTGTATTATTTACACTTTTCAAAATGACCATATGATGTAAAGATTATTATACATTTTTATTGCAGACAACAGCATTTACTTCCAAACAATAGAAAACAGCCAGTAAATTTGAGTTCCAGCTTCTTACTAAAATTTTTACAGCTATCACTGTCTGATGTAAAGGAAAAATTGATATATAAACTCTTATTTCATCTCATCACAAATGTTAGCCATTAATTGTAAATCCTGTCAAGTGTTTTACAATGACATGCCCGAAAATATGTGGAGTTTTTGATAAGAATCATGTTAGATTAGACATCCATTTTATGCAACAGTATGAAAAATCTATATAATATTCTGATATAAATTGGGCAGATAAAAGCTTCTGTTTCAGCTGTCCTACCAGCATGACTCACAGGCTCTTTCCAAGAAGTCTAAATGTATAACATAAAAATTTACAGCATCTGAGAATGGTAGCAACTACTCAGAATTCTTTGAATCATGCTTTATCACAAGTACTGATGTGCAGCACGCGATATGTTTTGAAGACTAGGCTGCATCTTCAGTGAACAAACCAGACAGGATCATAAAGATCTCTGGTATCCAGAAAATCCCCAAGCTGTTTTACTGTGACTGTATATATATGAAACACCATATATCTCAGCCAGTAATTCAATAGAAGACGAGGGGAGTGTTTATTTAATAATAAAGTGGCAATATCTGTATATATACTGTGGCAGGAATGAACACATATTGGAAAACCTATTCATATTGGTCAAAGATTCTGTTCTTTTTTACGTTCTGGTACCTACTTTGATTGATTCAGGTCATTAGATGTTAAATGTAACATCAATTCTGAGTTTACCTATAATATATGAAATCAATCATCTGGATATGTAATCCAATAATAAACTTTGTTTAAAAAATTTAAATCTACTTAATCACATTCCATCATGCAGAAGGTGTGGCCATGAAAGGTAATATAAACTATTTAGACTAATGCAAAGGAAACTGATTTTTTGCAAAGGGACCTGAAAAGTTTTACAAATATAAAGCCATGACTAATAACACAAAACAACTAAGTCTTAAGAAAACTAATTGTAAGGATGACAGTCCAAGCTGGGGGTGGATACTGACTGCTTTAAAAAAAAGACAGCAAGTTTTACTCAGCAAATTTTCTTAACAATCAAGATAATAATTTCAGCCATCTGAGACATCCTGATGATGACTTTATCCACCAGCAACAGTTAAAACTAGCTTGTCTACTCTATAAAGTAATTTGTCCAAAGATCTGATGAGTGTTTACCAGCACAAAATATTCATTGTCCAGCAACCCACTATCTGGTAAGAGTATATCAAGATGCTAAATCCAGTTCACTCTAGTTAGAATTTACCAAATAAATGTAGATTACAAACAGTCTTTCCACTTAACAAACAGATGAATAAATCTATAATTAAGTACAGCAACTTCAGTGACAACTGTCCAAGTAGCATTCCAGTTCAACATTAAAGTCTGTTGTGAAATTTTCCCACATACATATATCTGGGAAATCCCAAGAAGGTTCTAGAAAAAAATATAAACAACTGATCATTTGTGCAGTTATTAGAAATAGAAAGGTTCTAGAATGTCTAGCTTGTTTACCTCTTCAGAATACAGGAAAAAATAAATACCTCAATGGCCTTATATGAAAAAAGAATTCACTGTCCCCATATGTAACACTATACTTTATCACATTAATTAAACCACATGCAGAGTAGCATAACTAAATATAGATATTGATATATTTATTATTTCTTATATGTAGCATTGCTGAAAACGCAGTGAACAGCCAATTTGAAGAACTTTGTGATGGATTACTGTTCAAAGCTAATCAATAATCTATAGTACTACTGTAAATTTGAACAAAACTTCCACCCCCAGTTACACGAATTAGTAGGTTCCCAATATTATTGTTATTTTGATTTTGATGTTTCTGCGGTAAGCGTTGAAAATTGCCAGTGTTTTGTCAATGTTCAACGTTATTTTGTATTCATTAATAATTATCTTGTCACCCACATGAAATTGATGTTATAAATGTTCGAAACGTTGGGTTTGTTTGAATTATCTCTTATTATCGCCCACGTGCTGCCTGGAAGTTGTGATACTGCTCAGCTACAGTACCCAAGTTCGTCCCCTTTTGATGTTTGTCACCTGCCTTAAGAATTGAAAAGGACAAGCACTAATGATGCTGAAACAAATGGAACAAGTGCTTATAACTAGGAAGAAAGTAGCTGGCGAAACCAACTAACGATAACAGAGAGGTTGGTTCGCCATGCCAGCTAGAAAGAAAGATACTCAGTACTGTCACTGTCGTCAAACACAACATAACCAATGTAGTGGTGGTGGACCAGTTCACACCCACATACCTATTCACGCCCACCCCCTAATTTCTCCAAAACAATCCCAGTTACAAAATAAATTACCAATGCGTATGATCAATTTGATAATTATCTATGTTGTGGTGAACAGCTTGTCTATGAAAAATCGTAAATCTTTGAGAAAATTGAGGGTGGGCGTGAATAGGTACACAGGTGTGAACTGGTCCACCACCACTACATATCTGGCAACTCTCTCGAATATGTTTAAGATACTGCTTGGCGCAATATACTGCTCAGCCAGTGAAGTTCGTCACCCCAGTGAAGTTTGTCACCTGCATTTTATGACAACATTAAAGAGTTTTTACTGTCCAGTTACGGAATATATGTATACCTTGCCGTTGAAAGAAGCCATTCCATTTATTTAAATGTGAATATTGCATGCTCTTGAGCATTTTTATGGCAAGTGACAAACTTCACTGTGGTGACGAAATTCACTGGCCGACCAGTAGTGGCACAAACATTAAATTGGCACAAAATGGAAATTAAAATATTAAGTAACACTTCTACTTTATTGCCTATACTCATGTATTTTCGTTTGACAAATAAGGAAGTGGAAGTGACAACATAAGCAATTTAAATATCATCGGCAATTTCTGTATGCAAATTGTGCTAATTTGAGGCACTGATTTTTCATGTAGAATTTATATTATCGCTCATTAAAAACGAGTGTAAAAGGTTTATTGTTTTGAGTTTATGCCAGTAAAATGTTTTAATAAAAAGAAATCCACGAAACTACACTCAAAATAATCAAAATTAAGCTTTTTGTGTCCAAGGTGTGCCAAGTTAAGGCATGAAGCAGTATATTACAATTATTGATTTTTGTTATATATATACTGTATATATAACAAAAATCAATAATTATAAATGCAGGAGATATTTTAGTGTGACAAGGCCGGAAATATATGACAAATTAATAAAGGGATACTTAAAAAACAGTTACATTTTGAAATATTTGCTTAAATACGAATTATAGCATTTTCAAAAAGTGTATATGAATACTAGTTCAATGTGTGCGCCAAACGATATAAACACCTATCCAATGTGTGATTTGCTGACTTGTTTGGGAGTGTTTAAGTGCATATTTTGTCAACATACAAGGCTTTTTTGAATGAGAAAACATTGGATTTAATAATCAAATTTAATAATTGATGCTAACTCAACAAAAAGTAACTTTACTGGGTATTTTTAATTTTTTGGGGGAAATGGACGAAATAGCCTCTTTTTGTCAAGGTAGTAATTATTATCAATTTAAATTGAGAAAGTCAGTGTTTTTACCTGCAAAAAGTCACATATTTTGAGAAAATATGTGCTGTAACCCTCAAAAACAAGGCTACAAATCTAATTCTAAAGGGTGTTGCACACAGGAAACGATCCTACACGATCCGATCAGACATAATATATAGACCATGGTGTTTCTTTGTAATGTATGCACACATACTTCGATCCTATCAGATAAGACACTGCAAGACACGACCCGACATTTCTAAATTAGAAAAGTTTCCAATTTTTATGTTGTCGTAGGGAGGGGGAAAGGGGGGTGGGGGGGTTCTCTATTGGTTGCATCAATGAAAGGCATAGTATTACCCAAAGCTCAATTTTTTTTACATTGAGGTAAAAATATTGGTGGACACAGCACAATTTAAAATATACTCTTGCTAGTGGGTAAATTGTTTATCGATATTGCCGATATTTATTGTTTTGGAACTGGACTCCCGATATCGAGATCTAAACACGTATTTCAATATCGCCATTTTAAGTAAAACTGTAAACTTACACTGTTAATACTCGAAATAAAGCAAAAATCTGAAGACATTGTACACTTTTATCTCACATTTTTGAAGTTTTCAATGCGTTTTTGATGAAAACTGCATTGTTTTGTTTTGATTCATTTCGTTTCCTGTTAGCGGTTCGGGAAACACTAAAATAAAACGTTTTCAGTTTCCCGAATTCGGACTATTTGGTAGACAATATGAACCCCCCGATATCGCCCGATATTGAAATATTTTTACATTCAATATCGATACCCACAAAGCCAAACGATTTACCCCCTAACTCTTACATATTTTAGCTTTTAAAGTAATTTACTGATTATTCTGCCTCTCCTAAAACATGTAATACTTCATTATTACACCAGTTATTTATATTTTAAAAACATATTGTACACTTTAAGCTCAGGTAAAGGCTATCCTGTATTTTATATAAATCCAACTTCCTCTTTCAACTGTTACACACTCCTAGATACAAGTACCAGTTTTATTACTCTGGGATCAGATACAGATATCTAAGAACTTGTATATATGAGTGTACAAGCAAAGTAAAGAAATACTGTTGTAAAATATCAAAACATACGGATCGCATCGGATCCAGTGTGTTTTACCATGCCTGTCAACATCCAGGCAAACTGTCATTAATATGTCGGATCGTGTCGGGTCGTTTCCTGTGTGCAACAGCCTTAATTCTCATTCGACATTTATAGTGCTTAATCTCCACTGAGAAGTGGACTCTAAGGCGCAACAAGACAAAAGCAATATGCAAATTCAAAGTCCAGGGACAGAAATAGGTCAGCACCACGGAGAAACCATAAGAGAAAATAAGCTAAGGAGGATATGCTTTTGGAGATAGGTTTTGAGCTTCTTTCTAAAAGAGGCAATAGTGGGTGATGCACGTATGTCTTCAGGAAGCGAATTCCAAACAGTGGGAGCATCAAAGGCAAAACTGAAGCCAAACTGAAGCCAAACTGCTTAGTGGACTTTTGAATTTTAGGTTGAAATTTTGGTACATTGAGGAAGTTGGCAACACTCTGACTACGTCTAGTATTGTAAGTAGTGCGGTATGAGGATAGATATGGAGCAAAATATTTAGGGAAACCAGTATGAATAAACTTGTACACCATGTTAGTCAGTTTGAGCCAGGGAGCCAATGGAGTTTCCTGAGTACTGGAGTTATCCGAGTGAATTTACTCGAATTTGTAACAATTCTAGCTGCACTATTTTGGATAGTGTAATCTATGAAGATTGAATTTGGAGAGACTCCTAAAAAGTGAGTTACAGTAGTCCAGCCAACTACTAACAAAAGCATTGGCAACCGACACAGCTGCATCCTGAGTCAAGAACTGCCTAATATTTCTAAAATCCCTCAGTTGAATACAGCAGCCTTTACAAACATTCTGGACGTGATTGGAGAAGGAAAAATCAGAGTCAAACCACTCACCCAGGTTCCTGACTGACTCGGTGGGGTGAAGGGGGTTGCCCAAGATGTTGATTGGGAAACATGCTTTTAACCTCTCTCTCTGTTTCTCGGAGCCAAAAAGTATGAACTCAGTTTTATCAGGATTTAGTTTAAATTTGTACGCATTGTACAAGTATTCATAGCATTTTGATCACACATTGAACTGGTATTCTTACAAACATTTTGAAAATGTTATAATTCGAATAAAACCAAATATTTTAAAATACAATTGCTTGTCAAGTATCCCTTCATTAATTTATTGTATATTTCAGGACTTGCCACCCTATAGCATTTCCTTCCCTTAAAATTATGGAATTTAATTGATTTTTTGTTATAAAACTCTTAAACATGTTCGTGAGAGTTGCCAGAAATGTATATTTCTGCCAGGGTCAATTGACGACTGTGACTGTAGTGGCTTTCTACCAGTAAACTCCCAACCCTGTTACCACATAAAAACTTCTCAAAGTCTACTTTAGTGGAGAAAAATTTACAAAATTTAAGCCCACTACCTACCAGACTTAAAGTTAAGTCCACTGACTGAGCGATTTTTTTGGCAATGTCAGGGACTTAAATCTAAGACTTTGGTCTTAGGTAAGGTCTGGGACTTAAATGGATTTCACAAAGGGCGACTTAGCTAATCCAAGCTTATCAAATAACCACAGTGGTTTTCTGTGTCATGTAACCTTTTATATCTATTTAAAATATACTATTGGTGACATATATCCTTTATTTGGTGCATTTTATCTAAGGGTAAGTTCCATTTTGAAATGGAAAACCCTATTACGACATAAAAACTTCCCAAAGTCTACTTTAGTGGAGAAAAGTTTATGGCGGCCATATTTAAGTCTGTTTTACAAAATTTAAGCCCTCTACCTACCAGGGGCCGATTTCACTAAAGGACTTAAACTAAGTCCCTTTTTTGGCTAAGTCAGGGACTTAAATCTAAGACTTTGGTCTTAACTAGGTCTGGGACTTAAAATGGATTTCACAAAGGTGACTTAGCCAAGTCCAAGCTTATCATATAACCACAGTGGTTTTCTGTGTCATGGGACCTTTTATATCCTTCATTTAATACATTTTATCTAAGGATAAGTGCTGTTTTGAAATGAAAAACCTTGTTGCCACACATAAACTTCCCAAAGACTACTTCAGTAAGGTGTTCTGTGTAATTATACTTTTTTTACAGCCCTTTCAAATTTTCAAGTGGAGAAAAGTTTATGGCAGCCATATTTAAGTCCTCTTTACAAAATTTAAGCCCACTACCTCCCAGACTTAAGTCTAAGTCCACTGACTTAGCAAATCCATGGACTTAGCCCCTTTGTGAAATCCACTAAGTCTAGGCCCGCTGACTTAGCACATTTTTGACAGAATTTAAGACCAAAGTCTTAAACTTAAGCCCAAAACCAGGCTTAAGTCCGTTTGTGAAATTGGCCCCAGAAGTTAAAGTTAAGTCCACTAACTTAGCAATTTTGTGGACTTAGCTGCTTTATGAAATCCACTATGTCAAAGACCAAGGCCTTACCATTCTGATGACAAAATTTAAGACCAAAGTTTTAATTTAAGTCTAAGTCTGGGCTTAAACCCTGTTGTGAAATCAGCCCCAGTGAATGTCCATTTGGTTTGCAAATAGAAGCATTTGTCATTGACCTCTAATATAGATTTATAAGGCGGGCGTTCACTGGCAGGCTGGCGTTCACTGGTAGAATGCCGCTAATTGATGAGAGTTAGGTTTCGATATTGTCAAAAAATGCAGGTGATGAACTTGGGCAGGTGTCAAATTTGGGTAGCTGAGCAGTAGTGGATTTCTACCAGTAAATGCCTAAGTGGCAGAAACCATTACTATGACATTGTGACATAAGCCAGTGAAGTTTGTCATATTTTAGCAATATTAAATCTTCATAACAAACCTTCATTATTTCACAATTAATGGTATTGTAACAGTAAACGCCTATTCTGTGATTAATATTTTGAATTTAAATTATACTAACAACTTTGTATTATATTCTTCTATACCCAAATTGTCAAATGACATGCTCTACAATTAATACTTAGAATATACTGTGCAATATATCTTAGAAAGAATTATATTTCAACAATTTATCTCTATAATCGGCTGTTTTTTGGCAAACCGTAAATACCAGTGAATGTCCATTCATTAGACTTTTAGAAACATTTGTCCTTGACCTCTAACAAAGAAATATAAGGCGCAGGCGTTCACTGGTAGGTGGGCATTTAGCTGCGTACTGGTAGTAAGCAACTACATATTATATTGCAAATAGTAATTTCATTGTTTAAATTGAAATACAGCTTGTCTTTCAGTGTGTTTTTATGCAGGTGACAAACCATGGCTGACCAGTACAAGAAATCAGCACCCTGAATTGGCAGGCAAATATCAGCATATTGATTTCAGTTCCATGTTTTTATTACCACGATGCAGATGGGCTAAAGTTAATTTCATTGTTTACTTTAAGTTTGTGGTGATTTGATGTGTGAAACAAAAATACCAACTGAAGCAGTACCCTGATCAGTCATCCCAAGTAACATAATGGGTGATTTATAAAACAGTTTGATTTTAGTTTTAAAACATGCATTTTGCAAGTGAATTGTTTTTAACATTGACTGGGCAAGCAACTAAATATTTGTGCAATGGATTTATAAGTTAGATATAAATTATAATCACCAGTTAAACCCATATCAAAATTAATGAGGAACTCACATATGGTGAGAGAAAACAGACCATGTTATTCAGCCCATTGCTCGCATGTGGCTATAGATAAACATATTTCAATATTTTTACGTCTCAATGCTAAATCTTACTTGTTATTTAGTATATTGACATGGAGTAAATAAAAATGGATGTAACAACCAAGGTTATGCATGCATGAAATGCTGGTAAAGTTAGCGTGAAAGTAAAATCTTTCATATATGTTTGTTCACATGGTTTATTGTAGTTAGCCACATTTGAGCACAAGAAAACATGGAAAAAAATCCATTTCCTGAATTGAAGATAAAGTCTCCTTTCTTTTTAAATGGCATAAAAGGTTAGTCTTATTATCTTCTGTAGTCACACTTGAATTGTCTTGATTTGACTGTCTTGTAAATTTAATCGTTGCCATTACAAATTGTGTATTTGTGTCATGGATAATAAGCTCAAGGGCTCCTGATTGGTACATATTTTTTCCATATAGGCTATTGTCATAAATGGAGTAATTCACTTTATTTTGTCATTGTTTAACATAAATGTTTTACGGCCACCTGAAAAATAAAATTTATACATGTATGTATATTTATGAGATCTACATGGTATAGGTAAAAAATAATGAGGAAAAATCATCTCCCATTGTGACTGAAGACAGGATATGTCAGATAGAAAAATGGTTTTATATAGTATTTTACACTCAGGGATTATATGATCATTCTGACAAACTGTATTCAAATTTACTAAGGATGAAACAAGTACAGAATTTTGTACATAAGTACATCCCTCTATCCTTAACAGTAACAACTTCTAATGTAAAAATGAGAATTAGCCAAAATTTTTATTATCTTCTTTCAAAAATTACAGAAATGTAGCCATCTGAGGTGAATATTTTGGAAAAACTGGTGTTACAAAACAAGAAAAAGGAACATGATAGTGTATAGATTGAAATGCAGTTTCAGTATCATTATGGAACTCTAATTTGGCTTTGCATATTGATCAGTATTGAAATATCATTTCATGTAAAATGCATTGCATTGCACCTACTAATCCTTCAGTTTAGTTTTGTTAACATATATGATATTCAAAACTGACCATAAATTTAATATAAGAACATGTAAAAGCACATAAATTTTAGGAATAATTTCAGAATAAATCTTCTAGTGTATGAATATCAATAATCAAACTACAATGAACTGATAAAATGCATCATTATTTTGAAAATTCTTTGTGGTTGCTGCTGGAAACGGTATTTAAATTACAACTTTTAGTGTCAATATTTAAATTCTGAAAGATATATCAGTCGATGTTGGAATATCAATATATGATCCCTTCACTAGAAAAGATATAGAATTTAAATTCAGAGATATCTATATATTTGTAATGTTACACAGGAAGAAGTCTGTGTCCCAAGTGTGGCAAATCTAGGAAGTTCTACTGCTACTCTTGCTATGTACCACTGGGGGGACCAGAGTTTGAGAGCCAGATACCAAACATTAAGGTATTAACGGTTCCAGTATAGGAGTAATAAATGGAACCAGTCATTAAAAATCTTCAAAAAGCCTGAAACAGATAAATATCAGTACAAATGGGTCACATATGACTTTGATATAAACAGTCATACATTTCACCAAGCTTACAAATTTGATAAGTAAGGGGAGTGGCTTTTATTAATTGAATGAAATTTATTCTGCATGAATTTTTATTTTGTGGATGCCACAATTTCCCTGTCTACAAGTATGGGGAGTGTTAAGGATAGGTAAGAAAATTTGTAACATTCTAGCTGGACTTTTGACCACATTTTAAATGTCTGTTTGCCAAATTTGCATATTTCCTTCATTAAGGTATATACATCGACTTTTCATTAATTTTGAAACAAAATACCTTTGATGAAAAATTGCAGTAATACCAGTATGACATGCATGTAGGGTTTTTTTCAGCTGCTTTTTGGAATTTATCTGTAAGGACCTTTGTCATATAGTACATTCACAGTCCCAGTGTTGTACTGTTTCATTTTGTCCTTTTTGCACTTTATATTTCTGACAGCTTCCAGTAAAGATTGATATTATTAAGCATCCACAAGAGGTAGATGGGAAAAGTACAGCAGTGCATGCTGGGATACTGTGCCCTGATGATGTCACTATATATACCTATCCCACAATTCCCGAGTACCCTGATAAGCGAAAGGTATGGCTTTTATTGATGGCTATAAATAGGGTAGGCAGGTCATTTATGGGCATAGTTTAAACATAGCTCTTTAACTGGTTTAAATTGTCAAAAAAAAAATGGCTGTTGATACCTTCATATCAAAAATCCTGAAAACCTTTTATGAATATTGTCAAAAACTTTTTATCTGAATACATTATTTTCTGTTTCTAACACAGTGTATTTTCCAAATACTGAAAAATCCATAATAAATCCATACACATTTCCTTTAATTAAATGGCTACCTGGCAAAATATACTTTTCTTCATTTATTTCGTGTTTGTATGTCATGCCCAGTTTCTTTGTATTGGGTATTTTGTGACGGATTGTTAGAAGGGCAGACAAACCAATACATACAGTTTTGTCAAGGTTCTGTTATGTATCTGCTGACCAACAGGAAGCAACTACATTACTTTTCTTAACTTTTTGCTTGTTTTTGACTCATGTTTTTATTTGTTTATGTTTTATTCAGTTTTTGATGTAAAAGAAACCCAAAAAACCAAAAAAAAAAAAAACCAAAAAAAAAAACCAAAAAAAAAAACCAACCCTGGCTATAAATTTAATGACAAAAGTGAATAAAGCCTGGAATGGCGGAGATTGGCAGCATAATGTTGGTGTCCTACTGAGATCTGAATAAACGTTAATACAATGGAAATGTCTGCTGAGATTTTACTCTAATTCTCTGATATCATATTTCAGGTATTGCTAGTCTTTCCAGGCACAGAATCTGTGGCATTTAATGACTATGTGTCATCGACTTGTAACAAAGTGCTCACAACTACCAACCAGGAACTCCAGTGTACAACAAATAGTGACATCATTGAGGAAGCTTTGGCAGAGGCGAATAAACATTTACCTGAAACAAATTGTTCCGATAGTAAGACAGACAGTGCTAAACTACCAGATAGTTGTGTTGAATCAGCCAAAGAGAACTGTTCAAGTATTGATGATGTTCATAAGCAAGGGGATAGTGGAGAGTCTGATGGTAGTTATTTTGGGAAACAGCAGAGTGACTGTAATACAGCTAGTTTAAGTATAGATACAGAAGGTGACAGAGAAGGTAGAAAAGAGAGGACAGATTTATTGCAAAATGTGAAACAGAGATGCATTAAAAGGGGTAAGATGATGAAACACTGTGCTGTTAAATTGTGTGGTAATCACCCACACTAACACAGACCAATACAGTCTGGTTTATAACTGGAATGAGTTGAGATGATGGTGTTTGAGTACTCTTTTGTCACTACTCTACTCTTGAATTAGTAGAGTTTTTGTATTTTTAAAACTAGCTGCATTTTGTGTGATATTACTCCAAAAGTTACAGAAAATAGAAAATTGGTGATGTTAGAGCAAACAAATGTACTCTTTTTTCTACCCCACAGCCTTAAACTCTTTTACCGCGAAATTCACACAGTAAAGGTATTGTAAAATGCTGTGATCGACTGACGTCGACTTTATTATAAAGCACAACAGGTAACGGTAATCGCCATGACGTATTGAATCACAAAACACTAAAGATGACGTGTAGAAATTCTGCTAATGATGTCATTTATACTGTAAACAGAAAGCTGTCTATACATGACTGGCACAACAGCCAGCCAATTTAAAAATGACTTTCTCAGTTACTATGACTACATATGTGTATGTCTATATATCTTCGGCAGTACAGACAATATTTTATTGGATGAACACCAGGCCAATTAAAATAAAGTTTACTGTTACCCAGCCGATATTCAAGGACATAGACTATGCGTTGTTTTTCTGCATTTCAGACAATCTTTGATTGGATAAACATCAGGCCAATTAACACTACATTCCCTGTTGCCTAGGAGGTATACATAGACTGACCCTTGTACTTTGCAAACCATTTTCATTGACAATATGCGACGCAAAATAATTCCACACTGAAATGTTCACTATTTATGTTATACATAGCGTTGTATCTGTGTGTCGACGGTAGTTGCCAACAGCGCTGAAAGAGTTAAGGCCTGTGTGGGTATTATTTTCGCCCATGGTGTCCGGATGGATGGTCGGTTCGGTGGGTGGGTGGGGGAGTCGGAAAAATTTGTCCGGACTGTATCCCAGAAACTGTAAAGTGCAGGAAGTTGATTCTTGGTAGGGACATTGGTCAGGGGGTGTAGCTATGTACTGTGTGACCTTGATTTGTCCTTTGATCTTGCCATAGTAACCTTGGCCTTTAAATGTTGTCCGGGCTATATATCGAAAACCGTAAGGTGTAGGAAATTGGTTGTAATTAGGTATATTGACTAGGGGTGTAGCTATGCTACGTCATGGTGTGACCTTGATTAGACTTAGACTTGGCTGTAGTGACCTTGACCTTTAAAATCTTGTCTGGGCTATATCACTGAAAGCGTAAGTTGTAGGAAGTTGATATTTGATAGGGACATTGGTTAGAGTGTGTCGGTGTGCAATGTGATAGTGTGACCTTAAGTTGACCTTTGATCTTGCCTTAGTGACCTTGACCTTGAAAATTTTGTCAGGGCTATATCTCGGAAGCTGTAATGTGTAGGAAGTTGATACTTGGTAGGGACATTGGTTTGGGTGTAGGTATGCTGCAAGTCATGGTGTAAGCTTTAACCTTAGCTCTGCCAAAGTGAGTTCACCTGCCATATTTGAGATATATTGTTTTGTAAATTGCTGAATTGCAATAACTAATTATTATATATACTTTTACTATTTTCATTGACAGCTATACTAAATTTATAAATCTTACAGCTTCATAATTTTTTTTTCTAATTAATGCTGTCACCTTGGCTGTATTTTTACATACATTTTCTGTCTCTTAGACATTATTTTCTCTAATAAAACATTATTTGAATCTTTATATAACTGACATTCTTTAGTCTGAAAGTCTCTTGGTATTTTTCTGTTTCACTTCTTTATGTATCTCATGGTGTCAAAATTTTATTCCTTGGGCTGTGGGGTACGTGCATCTCCGATGCTATTTTTAATTCTTCCATTGCCCCAGGTATTTCAAAACTCTCTTGTAAAGAAATAGACCATTACTCTTGTCAGTTTAAGAAACAATTATGAAAATGGTGCACTTTAGTTTGTTTCAATGTTGATGTCAGTTCATTGTAGGTTTCACAAGTATTCTCTGAAAGTTGACTTGAACAGTTCACTTTCTGCTACTTCTGGCTATTGGATTGCTACAGAACAGCATAGTGTATTTATTTTTGCTTTTTCCAGCATCTGCCATCTGTCATCACACTTGGTTTCCGGTCATTTCAAGGAAATGTATTTATCCTATGTTTACCAAATTGGGTATGGATGTTTATTGGTTTAATAGCTTGCATGGGATTGCTTTTGGTGAAGAAAGCTCTATAGCTAACTGGGTAATAGCTAATTAGTTACTTTTGTGCACTTCTTTCGTTTCCGGGCATTTTAATTATTCTTTGAAATTTCAGATCACAATGTGTCAGAGAGTGAGCCTCCAATTAAAAAACTAAAACCTACTGATGAGGGAGCATTTGAAAAGAAGGCTAAGTTCCAAGCAGCCTTTGACAGAGTGGTCTTCATTGACAGTACCTGGCACACAGTGAACAAAATCTCACAGGATGAGAGATTAGCAGGTTGGTTGGATTGGGTTGTGTTTTTTCAGGCCCTCCCAACATCCAGGGTCATATTATGACCTGTATTTCCAGCATGTACCCACATCTGACCCTTTTCAGGCATTGCATTTACAAAAGGGCTCTATTAATGGTTAGTTTGAATGCAGCTTTTAAAACCAGAAAGCTACTTTCTTGAGTTGATGTTTAGCTAAAGATCCTTTTGCAAATATCCGCCAGGCTCAGAAACACAAATAGCGGAGTTTAAATTTTGATTGACACGTTGATGTAGAGGAGTAACTGATTGACCAGTTGGCCTAGCTTCGTGTGATAACTTTGATTGGCAGGAAAGTGAAAGTTCTAATTCTAATTGGACTTCTATAGCGCTTAATCTCCACTGAGTAGTGGACGCAACAAGACAATAGCAATATACAAATTCAAAGTCTAGGGGCAGAAATAGGTCGGTACCACAGAGAAGCTATAAGAGAAAATGAGCTGACCCTTGCAATATTTGTGGTTTAGTGATTATGGAACCCTGCTTTCTGGTTTTATGGTATTATGCACCTGTCAATAGTCTGTCAATAAATGAAGATTGAGCACTATACGAGTACTTTCAAAATTAAAATATTTACGTTTGTAGAATATGGATACTTTGACAAATAGTTGGTCTCAATGTTTGATTTATAAGTGGACAGTGATCCCAAACTTGCTGTTTAGAAAATATCCCAAATATTAGCTTGTATCTTGACCTCAATGGCCAGGTACATTCCTAGTTTAGCCAGTAATCAGTTAACTCTAAGCTCTGTGGTCATCAGCTCTAAGACCACCTTAGCTGTTAAAATGAATGTTAAACCAACCTTTGATGTTTTATGTCCCCAGAATATTTATTAATCCATGCTAGACCACATCTACAAGCAGGCACAGCATCTTTTAGTCAAAATGAGATTTAAATGTCTAGTTGTCGAAAATACTGCCAATCTGTCTTAATACAACTTTTGCTTTTAAGATTGATATAATATCAATAAAAACTAAAATATTTCATTAATTACCAGTAATAACACACTTGCATTCAGCCACCTATCTTATTTGGGAAATCTTCCCAGGCCAAATTCATAGTTGCTTTTCACAGGGAAGCAATGCGCTGCCTTTTAACTTATGGTCAAACCATCAACCATACCTGTGTATTCTAGACCTAAGCACCCAGAGCAGTAAATCTATAATTATTTATGCAGAGTTTATGCTTGTTGTCTGTTTACTCCAGGCATCCAGAGGATTGAGCTAAAGCTCCAGAAGACCAAGTTCTGGCGTTACCAGTTGGACAAGCCAGACACCTACCTGTCCACCATAGAGGCCGTGTACTACTTTCTGCGGGAGTATCACACCTACTTCGATGAGGAGGCTTACATTGGCCAGTTTGACAACCTACTCTTCTACTTTGTCTTCCAGTACGACAAGATACGGATGATGTATGAGGGAGGGAAGAAACTCAAGGCCTATACCAATAACACTACTCAAAGCTGATTTATCATGTTTATATGTATATATTTTAGCATTAATAAAAATTGTTAAAGTCTCGCTATTTGCCAGTTTTACACAGTCACAGCCACAATATTATATCAATGTTGTTACTAGTTATTTCAACGGTACCCAAGTATCAGACTGTTGAATAACCCCCCAGTTCTGAAATAACCGGCCCGAGTACCCCCTAATCAAATAAATTGAGAAATATGTCAGCCGATTTCCCTGGATGATAACAGGTGAATTAATTCAAAAATCACATTCATTTACATGTTTTTACCCTGATTCCTTGATGTGTAGCCTTTTGTTTACTTGATCCCCAGTAACTTTTTCAAATTATTCCATTTCTTGTCATGACTGAGAAGCCCCATACTCAATTTAGGCATCTTCTAAACTTCAAAGCAAAGACCTAACTTTTGGGAGGAGAGCTAGGTTGATCCTTTTGAGGCCTTTGGTGATTTAACCCCCTCTGGATTAAATGGACTGAATTGTTGGTTTATATGTGTTTATGGTTCGTTATGTGTTTGTTTTCGGTATTCACTTCTGACCAGGCAGGACAAGAGGTCTTTGATGGCCTGGTGGTTAGCAAGTTTGGCATCTAATCCTAGGCTATCACATTTGCAAGGGTTAGGGAAGTGGCAATACTGAGGGCCTGTCTCAATATGACCCTGGCTGTTGAACATGACATAAGAACCCTAAACATGACTTTGTCTGAAGAGAACAATATGTAAAATAAGATACCTTGGTATCTGCCTGAGAAAATAACTACTCATCCAGTCACAGAAGAATTGATTCATGAAGAGTACAACTTACAGCAGTTATACAGTTTATCCAATCTTTGAATTAATTAATAATGCCAACTGATAAAGTTCAAGATCCTTGCTCACTCTGTCTGACCCTCTGTCTCCCAGGGTGGTAAGAGCGAGGATTGTGACTTGGTCCAAAAGTGTGTTTAATATCAATGAAAAAAAAGTATATATAACAATATAAAAACAAATTTTCTGCCATTTAATTTACTTATTTTGGTAACATTCAATTTGCAAAATAAACAAGTTTATCACTAAAAGCAATTGCCGATCCCCTAAAAGCTTACAAGCAACTTCATACATACAGCACTTTTTTTCTTTCTGAGCCTATTACTAATGTACAGTAAATATCCAACACAATTTTTAGTTTAAATATGAAAACATGGAAGTAATGATAATACTTTTGTTATGTTGGCCTGTGGTTAGATGCCAAACTTGGTGACCTTGATCTCTTAAAGGAAAGTTTACTAATTGAACATGAAGAACTAAAGAGAAAGCTTATTGTATCCACCAGAAGTATCCGGTGGATACTTTGGTTTAGCGTTCGCTACGCCGCCGCCGCCCCGCGTAGAGAGATTTTCGGCGTTAGCGCTCTAAGAGGAAAACGACAGCAGCTAGGTTCACCAAATTTGCAGGATATCTTCATTGGGGGGTAAGCCTCTCTGGGAAGGAAAATAGCCTCATTCTGAAAAACAAGATGGCCGCCACGGGCATTTCTTTGAAAATAATCGCCATTTTTCTACTGGCTGTTTCTCATAGGTAGAAGGTTGAATCTCTTCATAGGTGATATGTATAACAGATATACATGCCCTCTACAACCTTGCACACATTTGACCTTGAAGCTCTTAATTCAAGGTTATCCACGGAGTGCCGAAGTAACCCACATAGCGGACTTTAAAAGTGCCTATATCTCCCTTATTATTGGTCCTAGAGGTTTGCAATGTGAAACCAACCTATAGGAAATCATGTGCTGCGAATCTTCTGATGTTGTCAGAATTGACCTTGGACCCCTCCTTCAAGGTCAGACGAGGATAGCCAAACTTAAAAGTGCTTATAACTCGCTTATTATTGATCCTAGAGGTTTGGGATGGTAAACCAACATATAGGAAATCATGGGCTGGGAATCTTCTGGCGTGGTCGAATTTGACCTTGGGCCCCTTCTTCAAGGTCAAACGAGGATAGCCAAAGCTAAAAGTGCTTATAACTCACTTATTATTGGTCCTACAGGTTTGGGATGGTCAACCAACATATAGGAAATGATGGGCTGGGAATCTTCTGGTGTGGTCAGATTTGACCTTGGGCCCCTCCTTCAAGGTCAAACGAGGGGCCACGGTGGCAGAGTGGTAACACTCTTGCCTCCCACCTCTGAGGCCGGGGTTTTATTCCTGGCACAGCCTCAAGTGGGAAAGCTGGTAGTTGCTTGCCATTGGTCGGCAGTTTACAGTACAGAACCCTAACAAACTCTATGTACTGGTTTCCTCTGCCCTTCCAACTACCCGTCGTGATATGACCTGTACAGTGTTGAAAGTGACATAAAACCCCAAATAAATAAATAAAATAAATCAAGGTCAAACGAGGATAGCCAAAGTTAAAAGTGCTTATAACTCGCTTATTATTGGTCCTAGAGCTTTGGGATGGTAAACCAACAGATAGGAAATCATGGGCTGGGAATCTTTATGTGTGGTCGGATTTGACCTTGGGCCCCTCCTTCAAGGTCAAACGAGGACAGCCAAACTTAAAACTGCTTATAACTCTCTTATTATTTGTCCTACAGGTTTGGGATGGTAAACCAACATATAGAAAATGATGGGCTGGGAATCTTCTGGTGTGGTCGGATTTGACCATTGGCCCCTCCTTCAATGTCAAACGAGGATAGCCAAAGTTAAAGCTGCTTATAACTCGCTTATTATTGGTCCTAGAGGTGTGGGATGGTAAATCAACACATAAGAAATCATGGGCTGAGAATTTTCTGGTGTGGTTGGATTTGACCTTGGGCCCCTCCTTCAAGGTCAAACGAGGATAGCCAAAGTTAAAAGTGCTTATAACTCGCTTATTATTGTCCTAGAGGTTTGGAATGGTAAACCAACATATCGGAAATCATGGGCTGGGAATCTTTAGGTGTGGTCGGATTTGACCTTAGACCCCTCGTTCAAGGTCAAACAAGGATAGCCAAACTTAAAAGTGCTTATAACTCACTTATTAATGGTCCTAGAGGTTTGGAATGGTAAACCAGCATATAGGAAATCATTGGCTGGGAATCATCTGGTGTGGACGGAATTGACCTTGGGCCCCTCCTTCAAGGTCAAACAAGGATAGCCAAAGTTAAAAGTGCTTATAACTCGCTTATTATTGGTCCTAGAGGTTTGGGATGGTTAACCAACATATTAGATATCATGGGCTGGGAATCTTCTGGTGTGGTCGGATTTGACCTTGGGCCCCTTCTTCAAGGTTAAATGAGGACAGCCAAAGTTAAAAGTGCTTATAACTCGCTTATTATTGATCCTAGAGGTTTGGGATGGTAAACCAACATATAGGAAATCATGGGCTGGGAATCTTCTGGCGTGGTCGAATTTGACCTTGGGCCCCTTCTTCAAGGTCAAACGGGGATAGCCAAAGTTAAAAGTGCTTATAACTCGCTTATTATTGATCCTAGAAGTTTACAGTACGAAACCAACTCCTACGAAATCTTGGGCTAGGAATTTTCTGATGTTAGATTTGACTTTGGGCCCCTCCTTCAAGGTCAAACAGTGGTTCATTGGCTTTGGTGAGTTGTCTTTTCGGTGGATACAAATTTGCATCGGTCTCCGATGTGTAGGTCTAGTGTGTATTTGTAATCTGTGCAAAAACTGATCAACATCATAAAAAGGATAACTGGGCTGAACATCTTAGGAAATTTGCAAAAATTGTTCACAAAAAAATTTGGGTGTGATTTTGCTATGGGAACAGGAGTACAACTCTGCTATTTCTTTATCTTAACTGTTTTTTTTTTGTTGTTTTTTTTTTGTTTTTTTTTTGGGGGGGGGGGGGGGGGGGGGGCATGGGTTGATTATATGTGTTTTTGTGTGTTTTTATATGGGTTCGACCCTGCTATACTTAATCTTAACTTTTATTGGGGATATGGGGTGGGGGTAAGTGTTTCTGCATATGTTTTGGGAGAGCAGGGTATAACAATTGCTGTACTTTTTTGCGGGGGTGGGGGGGCTTCTTTTTCTTATTTTATTTTAATTTGGTGGAATTTATGTCTTTGTTTTCATTGTTTTCACCCATGGTGTCCGGATGGGCGGGCGTCCGGTGGGAAAAAGTTTGTCCGGGCTGTATCTCAGAAACCGTAAGATGTAGGAAGTTGATACTTGGTAGGGACATTGGTTAGGGGGTGTAGGTGTGCAACATTATGGTCTGACCTTGATTTGACCTTGCTGTAGTGACCTTGAGTTTGAAAATCTTGTCTGGGCTATATATCAGAAACCATAAGGAAATCTTGTCTGGGCTTCTCAGAAACCGTAAGGTGTAGGAAGTTAATACTTGGTAGGGACCTTGGTTAGGGGATGTAGGTGTGCAACATCATGGTCTGACCTTGATTTGACCTTTGACCTTGCCATAGTGACCTTGACCTATATAATCTTGTCTTGGCTATATCTCGGAAACAGTAAGGTGTAGGAAGTTGATATGTGGTAGGGACATTGGTTAGGAGGTGTAGGTGTGCATCGTCATTGTGTCACCTTAATTTGACCTTTGACCTTGCTGTAGTGAACTTGACCTATAAAATCTTGTCCTGGCAATATCTCAGAAACTGTAAGGTGCAGGAAGTTGGTACTTGGTGGGGACATAGGTGGGGGATTGTAGGTGTGCAATGTCATGGTGTGACCTTGAATTGACCTTTAACCTTGCCGTAGTGACCTTGACCAATAAAATCTTGTCTGGGCTATATCTTGGAAACTGTAAGGTGTATGAAGTTGATTCTTGGTAGGAATATTGGTTATGAGTTGTAGGTGTGCAACATCATTCTGTTATCTTGATTTGACCATGTTATAGTGACTATGAGTTTTAAAATCTTGTCTGGGCAATTTCTTGGATTCCATAAGTTATGTATCATGGTGTGACCTTTTTGCTCTGCCAAATTGTGTTCAACTGCCATATTTGAGATGTCTTTCTCTCATGACAAAGATATATGGATTGTTGCAACTGGTTATTATGTGCACTTTTACATAATTATGCTATTTCCATTGACAGCCATTCTCCAACTAATAAATTTTACTGCTTCATATATTTTAGTTTACTGATTAATGCTGTAATTTGAATTGTCTTGTTTTAGTACTTTATCTTTACACATTTTCCTTCTCTTAGATGCTATTTTCTCAACTTAAACGTTATTTGGACCTTTATATAAGTGACACTGTGCTGAAAGTATCCCGGTCTTTGTATTGTTTCACTACTTCTATATGTCATGGTGTTGAAAACTATTTCCCCAGGCTGTGAGGTACGGGCATCTCTGATGCTATTTTTTTATCTATTTTTATATTTTGGGTGGGGTGAGGTCAGGTTTTATTATTTCAAATTATTCAATGAATGGGTGGAGGGGTCCCTATTCCATTGGTTACAGAGGGAGGGAGTTGGTCAAAGATTCAGATTGAAACTTGTTACTGTTTGGTGTGTATTTTTGGGCTTTCAGTGGTTTTAAGCATGCAGCTAAATAATTATTTTGGAATAAGTGGGGGGCCCTGAAAAGGGTCTATAAAAATTTCAGCATAGGCTAAGCTGGAGGAGGCTGGCTACTACTGGTGATCATCTAATAGTGGTCAAACGGTGGAGGTGGAATCCGGTGTCTGGCAGCAGGGTTATGTTGAGGCTTGTGTAGCTCTCATTTGCTGAAGTGTTGTGCAGTGCTCTCATGAAGGAGAATGAGCTGTCCTCAGAGGCTATGTAGGATGGATCACCTGGTATGGCAGGCATGAGGCTGTGGAGTGTGTTTGGTACTGTGGCTTCTGATCATGTGACACAAGGCAGTTGTGGTGCCGGCAGATGGTGGATTGTTCTTGGTTCTTCAGTAGAATGTGCTGTTAGCTAGTGAAGTTGCTGTGCTGGCCAAAGTGTTTGTTGCTATGGTGGTGAATAATGATGACAGGTGAAGTTGCTGTACTGGTGGGTGAATTTGCTGCTGCTGATATTGCTGCTGTAGTGGCCCCTGTTTTACTGGGTACTGCTGTAGCGGCTGCTGAAGTGGCTGGTGTGACATGACTGGCTGGGAAAAACCGGTAGTTGGTGTGGATGATGTCACAATGGCTTGATGGTTTGTCTGCTCCTGTTGGTTTTGTCCCCTGCATTTCAGTCAAAATATAAGATTGAGGGCTTCTATCTGGAAATCAGAACGGCCATTGAAAGACGTCTGAACTTTGTGAATAGCCAGTGGCAGCACACATCCCTTGGGATGAGTTGTTCTGAGAAATCATCTGCTCTAAGCAGTCTTCAGTTTTATCAAAACATCTTTTGTATTTCTTGGATGTTTACGTTACAGTCTGCCTCTGCTTGGGGTGGCACATAGCTGTGGGAGGGCGGGCAGATGAAGGGTGGGGGGGGGGGGGGGGGGGGAGGCCTGATAGTCAAAATGCCTGTGAATCTGCTGTTTAGCCCCTGGCAGAAGAAATTGATATACTGGTGTTACTAATGTTAGATGGCATTAATGTTAGATGGGTTGCCATTATATTGTCTGATTCTATGTAATTTTGCCAAAGTATTACGAAATGCAATAAGTGAATCCTGGTTTATAAGTAAAAAATTCGTCAAAGAGGGCCTTGCTCGTCATGGGATTCTTGTCAAGTTCATTATCCAATAAGAAATCCACAATCTGCATCTCCTGCTCTTCAGTAAAAGTCACAGCCAGTCTTCTCCCCTTCTTAGCTGTTGGATCCGACTGTGTCCGACTCATCCCCACCAGCACAATCCTGTCTCCTGTGTATATCTTCCACTTGTGTGTCCAATGTCTTGCCTCTTCGAAATCTAGTGCTGTCAATGATTCAGATAGTTAAGCGTCCCGCAAGGGACACTTGTTTGTATTTATGGGAGAGGGGAGGGAGAGTGGGTCTGCCGGCTCCCGCAATTTTATTGCTTATAGCTCGGCAACCACTTGGCTGATTCTCTTCAAATTTAGCACATGTATGCAGTAGCCATGGGAAAAATTTCTGAATATGGTGTCATGACATTTCAACCAATCAGAGAAGTCACATGACCAAAAACATGTTTTTGAAAGGGGTGTGCATGTCCGGATGATAACTTAAAAAGTGCTTCACCTATTCACATGAAATTTTGAATGTGGGTTCGTTATATGTATGTCTGGAAATCAATAACTTTTGGAAGTGGTGCAATACAAAATGGTCGACATATTAACAATTAACTAAACTGCACAATTTTTCTTAAGGCTGAAAATGAAGTATTTTTAATATCTCAGAAACGGTGTGAGATAGAGAGTAAACATATTAACATATTAAACACAGGAAGATGTTCATTTCTACAAAATCATTAAATACTCATTGGGACGTGTTGTTTTTGCTATGCAAAAACATTTCCCTTTCTCTTGCGAAACAATACTCTATAGAGAATCTCGCCAGTTTGAAGTGATCTTATATTTCACAAACCTTTTGGGAAGCCATCGGGAAGCAAATGTTCCCAATTCTTTTGATTGTATACCACACGCTTGGCAATCAAGGTGGAACTTTCTATCATTCAAGAGTAAATATTTTATTCAATGGTGGCTGACAATTTCTATGATTTTATTCCTGACCTTCATGAGTGGAAATTTAAGACTTGTCATATTATTTCTTTATTAGGGAGACTGGAAGGCAAATTCACGACAGTGGAACTGGAGCTCTGATAAGTTTCAAGAAGTTTAACTTATCTTCATGGGATGACTGTGTGCCTTGCATAATTTCATATGTATTCATACATTTCACTTTTCCACTTGCATATTTCTAAACTCAATAGTAAACTTTCCATGATCACTTAATTTATTTATTTGGGGTTTTACGTCGCTTTCAACACTGTACAGGTCATATCACGACGGGTAGTTGGAAGGGCAGAGGAAACCAGTACATAGAGTCCGCTAGGGTTCGGTACTGTAAACTGCCGACCAACGGCATGCAACTACCAGCTTTCCCACATAAGGCCTTGGCGGGGATTGAACCCCGGCCTCCGAGGTGGGAGGCCAGAGTGTTACCACTCTGCCACCGTGGCCCCCCATGATCACTTAATAAACTATTGTCGATTGCATATACATATATTGCATGTATATACTTGTTCGGCTTTATTTTGTTCTGCTCCAGGTTTTATTTTTGATTGCAAAACAACACATTCAAACAGGTCACACAAAAGACTTGTCAGATGATTGATCATGCTTTAACCAAATCCTGCATGCTTATATTATAGATCTATCGTGCATTGAAGTATTTTGGCAAAGTATCAGAGCATTGTCATATGGAGAAATAAAAAAAAATACATTGGTTGGTAGTGTTCACATACCAATTTTGAACACCCTGACAAACTCAAGACATTTTAGTACACGTATAACAATTTTTATCCACTTGAGCTTACACTGGTGTTTCTTCTAAGTATGTTTTTGTTCATTGTGTATTCACACGAAAGCCATTGTGGAGAAGTTTAATATATGTATATTCTGTGAATAACTATTGGAAGAAACACAAGGGGAAAGATCAGACATGGAGGAATTATTGTACATTATAGTAACATTTGGATTTCTAATCTTCTTGCTGGACTGGTTATGGAAGCCTAAGCTGGATTTACCATACCCTTCCAGACTACCAGTGCTTGGACATTTGTTGTCCTTTATTCAGACTCCTCACATGATAATCAATTACTGGGCTAAAACCTGTGGAGATGTCTTCTGCATCCAGATCTTCAACAAATATTTGATCATTGTCTGTAGCTATGAAGCCGCATATGAGGTTCTGGTGACAAGAGGAGAGGACTTTGCATGAAGGAGACAGACTTTCAGATATGACTATTTGACTGAAAATGGTAAAGGGTTAATGTTTCAGTCATCAAACATGAAATGGAAGAATCTTCGCAGGTTAACCCATCATACTGTCAATCAGTACAGTGAAGGTTTAGGGCGTGTTGAAGCAATGGTAGACCAGACAGCTCAAGAAATGACCCAAGGTATCATGAGAGACTCAGTAGATGGCATTATTGATCCCTATGACCATATCTATCTCACTATGGTCAACAATATGACCATGCTTATAGTTGGTTCTAAATTATCTTTGGATGACCCACTGTTTAGAAAAATACTGCAGATTGAACAACTTGTGATGAAGTCCATCACCATAGTCAGAGGACAGAATTGGATGTCATGCCATGGCGGAGACATTTTTGGAATGAAACATTTACTGACATGGTAAATGTGAAAGAGCTTCAGTTAAATGTCTTCAATCATATCAAGGAACTCTATCACACAGGAACGCTACCTCCAGATTGTCTTGGATATACATTGTTAAATGATACTGAAATCACCGAAGAAAATGCAAAAATCAGCTTGTTTGATATTCTTTTGGGAGGTGTTACAACATCATCAGTTTCTTTATACATTTTTCTGTTACTCATGGCAACACACCCCAAAATTCAGATGAAAATGTATAAAGAAATCTCGGAATGTGTCTCACAAAAAGAAAACCAAGAAGACAAGATTGTGTTGAATGACCAGCCAAACATGCCATATACAAGGGCCTGTTTGTTTGAGGTATTGAGGTATGCCAGTGTCACTCCTTTGACCTTTGATCATACTACACTGAAAGACACCGAAATTTCCGGACATAGGATCCCAAAGGGTATGCCTGTGTATGTGAATCTATTTGGTTTGCACCACAACAACAAGTATTGGGATAAGCCATGGGACTTCAACCCCAAACGATTTCTAGATGATAAAGGGAACCTGGTTGCCAGTGATCATATGAACAGAAAGAGGATGATGACATTTGGAGCAGGCCCACGAGCTTGCATCGGTCAGTCATTTGCTCTTGCCAGATTATTCATACTGACCACGTCTTTGATGAGGACTTTTAAAGTTACTCCAGTCCCAGGGGAGACAATAATACACGATCCCAGGAAATATGAAATCGGAGCCATTTTCAATGCTCCACGCACCAGGATAGGCCTGATGAAAAGACAGTGATTGCTGGCTGAATGCCTGAAGCTTGATAGAAGTCCATCTAGTTAGAGGAGCTAACACTACCTTCTCTTGCAAAACTAATTGATTTTAGGTTACACACCACTCCAGACATTCTGCTCAGATTGTACCACAATAGGTGGTTGAAAGGATATATAAAAATAATGTGTACTTGTTGGTTTAGTTTCTGCATTTGGAAACCATAGGACACTGAGGAGCAACTACCAGCTGTGTCACACACAAATCAGTTAGGGGTTTTCAATCCACAGCCTGGCAGATAAAAAAGGGAGTGTCTTTTAAGATACATCACCATCTATGTACTTTCTCTGATTGGAACTAGTAAGTCTACTCTAATGGCATATTTTCATAGCAGCTAGGCTACAACTTTCTTTCAACAGATCCCGATGTTTACAGATCTAAGGTCAACAGACAGATAATGAATTAGGACTGCTTTTGTCAGAAAGTAATTGTCAAAAGTACACAACACAATTACAAACTGGTATGTCAGGCAATAGTATCTGGGCACGGCCCAATGTTTTCAAACCCTGGAGTGATGCGATCTGATAAAAATTAACAGGAAACAGGAAAATTATGCAAATGGTGGATATTTTAAGATTTTATTACAAGAGAAAACAATAGGAAAACTTTATAAAAGACGTACATATGAAAAAAATATATCACAAATAACTATGCAGCAGAAGTTTTGTAAAATACCTTTTTAAGTACAATGTATGCATCTAATATATTTGTAGGTTACATAGTTTTAGCAATTTTAAGGAAAAAGTGGCACTTGCTGATGAATTTGTGACGCTAAATTATTACGCATAGTATGTGGCTCTGGTGCATGAACACAAAATACTATATTTATAATATAGTACATAATACAAAACCAATACAATCCCAGTTCAAAGGACACAGTATTGTATATTCTTCAGGTCTTCGTCAGGTGAAAAAAAAACTTAAAACAAAACTCTGTGATCCAGTAAAATCAAATCATCTGTTCCTTGTGACATTGTTCAAATTTCCTGGAATTTTCATCCAAATCTGTTCATGACTTTTCGATTTATTTTCAAACAAACAGACAGACAAACACACTCCGTCACTTACATAACTGCCTTAGCAGAAGTAAATATGCATTGAGAAAAGGTTGTTCACTTTGATTACTTTTGCTTCAATAATAAGTAAATATGTTAAATATATTGTAGTACTTGTTTACGAATAAAAAAAATGAATCAATAAAAAATAAATAAATAATAAAATTCATAGTACAGACCAGTGGATACAAAAACTACAATATTCAATTTCAGATTTTCCACGATTTCTGTATACATTTGAATATATATAAAAAAAAATTTTTTAAAAGAGCAGAAGCTCTGCGAAATACCTTCCTAATGATGTACTGTGCGTCAGATGTCTGTAGCTATCTGGGGCCAGTATTCACTAACATGGATTAAGATCAGATCAAGATCAGATCAAATTTGAGAAAAAGTTTCAAGTGAACCAGTGGATCAAATAGCTATTCACAAAGCATGGATCACTTGAGCTGAAAAGATCAAGTATTTGATCTGTTTTTGTAATCATTACTACTCTCCCAATTTGTAGTAGCTTATTGGTTTAGGTTAAAATAATAACTTACAAACATGGTAACCCAAAGGGGTAATATATTTGTACATTAAGATACATACAATTGTTTAAATGTACCTGTATAGAGTAAGAAATCTAAAATTCGCCACATATCTGAAATTCGCCACATGTGAAAATACTAATAAAATAAATGAATTGAGGCGAGATTTGTTGACTGTATAGTAAATTAAGGCTTTTTGAACTGAAAAATACCAATTTTTGGACAAAAACATCATTTTCTTCATAAAATTAACTAAGGTTTTACAGGTGGCGAATTTTAGATTCCTGGCGAATTTTAGATTTCTTACTCTACATGTTTTCCATGTGTGTATATTTACAAACAATGTCACAAAATCATAGACTAAGCTGTTGACAAACTTAAGTTTAAGCTTGAGTTTAAGCATAAACTCAGAGGTTGATTTTTTTGTCTCACATAATACTTTTTGAAAATACAAATTTCAACATAATCTCATGTGTGCAGAAAAAACTGAGATTATGTGTCTGAGTTTAAGTATGAGTTTAAGAATCTTTGTAAATCCGTGCAGTATCATTATTCATCTGCCTAAGTTTTATTTGTAGATCAATTTTTGGATTTGCTAAAAATTTATGGATATGTATGTATTACAGTACGATCCAAATGCGGAAAAGTTATGATGAATAATATCTGGCCAGAGAGGGAACAATTGATCATTGAACAATGCACTGAAAATTCTAATGTTAGTCATGGAACGATTAGTTCCTCTGTCTCTGTAGTGCCTGATTAAAAGATCCACCTTGATCAGAAAGTTAATCGAACAAAGTACCTAGATCAAATTTAATCCAAAATTTGATCAGAAAATCTGATCAAATGTTTCGTGGATACCAATCATTGTTGATCCAAAAATCTGATCAAAAGTTGATCATTTTTGCTCAAATTTGATCTGATCTTTACTGATCCGTGTTCGTGAATACCGCCTGTTCTATAGCTACTATAGCATTTCTCGTATTCAATTGCAACTGATTTAAGTGATTTAAATAATCTTTTTTATTCGATTGGGGCCTCTCGTGTAACTAAAATCGTTACACCAAGTGATCCCATGAGGGAGACTGATTGCTTATATAATGAATGTAGTGATCAGAATCGATAAAAGCATATATTGTCTTCAACTTTAAATTGTATTATCGTCCCGTTGAAAGGAGAGAAAAAGATTTTAATTTTGTTTATAAATTGCATTTATAACCTGCACTTGTGTAAATCCATGTACTTTAATCCAATAAAAAATTCACGTTACCAAATCCATCAGGAGGTTATGTTTTTGTGTGTGCTCATTTGTCTGTCTGTTATATGATGACTCAAACATTAATGAACAGATCTTTCTAATACATTTATGTGGGTAAGGCCTGACTTAACTAAGGAAGAAGTGATTAAATTTTTAGAAAAATATGTATAGCATATCTTGGATGCAACAAAAATCCTGAATTTTCAAATACTCTATTTGTAATGTATATTTTTCAGTGACTTTGGCTATCTTGTTAACATTACTCCCAAAAGTTATGAGACGATCTTCATGAAATGCTTCATGTGGTTATAGAGCCTGGTCAAACAGAGAAATGAGCACATTTTTGGAAAGATATTCTTGATATGAAAAAAAATCCTCAAGAATTTTTGGAAACACACAATGGTGGCCTGTGCTCTATCACTGCTTTCTAGTGAGACATAAAACAAGCACTACTGAGGATTCTGTGTCCATGTTGTGCCAACTTGTGGCGTGAAGTAATAGAATAAGCACTTGTGTGAAAAAGTTACTGTTTTAGTCATAGATTAGACATGGAGACAATGAATGTGCAGATGTGTGCTTTTGAATTTTAAAACATAATGCAATTAAAATGTGTTCTAACCAGAGAAATAGAGTGTGTGTGAAAAATTAAAAGATTTGTATATTTATTAACTTTTATTTGCTTCACTAATTAATCCTTGTTTGTTGTTGTCTTGCATTAATAGTTGTTTGTTGAATCTAAATAGTTATAGGCTTATTGATGAAATAAAGACTATTATTTTTATTATAATATAAAAGTAAGATAAGTGTAGCAATCTAGGGGCTTTGGCAGTTTGCTCTGTGTCTCTTGTTTTCTTTTGGTGGTATTTTTGGCTGGAAAAATCTAATATCTTCTCCAATAAATTGAACTTTTAGTGCAACAGAACTTTTTATGCCTTTGAAACATGGGATTATATCCTTCAGGAAATTCGTCTATTCCAAATTTCATTGAATGTTGCATTTTCTTCCAGACAATGTGAGGAATTCAACTTTAATGCCTCAAGTGTAGAAGTCAAACGGCATTAAAACCACTCATTCCTCAATGAAATTTAGGTCTAAAATATCACACATATGTATATATGTCTATTTTCCCAATGCCACTAAACATCTTCATGATAAAAAAGTCATCTTCTGCCACAGGCACAATCAAACTCTAAAAGATATTTTAGTAAACACCAAGGTGCAATACCCTCCTAACCCCAAAAATTAAGGATAGCCCTGTAACCCATGAAAATCCATCCAAGACCAATGGTTATAGATACTGTCCAAAGCTCAGTAAGTCAAGATGCATTACACTGTCACACAAGCCCAATACTATACTTAGGGTCGACTGTAAAAGTGGCAATTTAATATATTGTATTACTTGTAAAATTTGCGAATTACAATATGTTGGTCAATTCAAGAAGAAACTCATAGAGAGATTCCAGGTTCATTTCTACAATATAACATCGAAAAATGCAATAGAAACAATACAACAAACTGTAACAAATACATGGGCATCTCCTATTCTGAAACGACCCCATTGGCTCCCAGTTAAATTTCACTGCATCTTCAAAACCGCCACTCTAGTTTACAAATTTCTTCACAGTGGTCATCCCAGTTATTGTGCTTCTCTTTTGTATACCCATTGTGGAAGATATAGTACAAGATACAACCATCCAGGTAAAAGGTTCTTGGAGTTTCCTCAATGCTACCATCTGTACAAAATAAAAAAACACTTTGGCCACAACTTTGCTTTCGATGCTCCCAGAGTTGGGAATGATTTACCGTTCTGCCCCAACTCTCGCCTGTTTAAAAAAAGGTGAAAATTGTAGCTCTCCCAACTGAGTATACACTCCATCACGTGTCTCCGTGGTATTGGACTTGGCAACGGCTATGGAATGATGATTTGTTAATTGGATTCTGGTGTTGTACCTTAGAGTCTGCCTGGCAGAGATTAATCGCTATAAAAGTACAAAACATCCAAAAATACAAACAATACACACTACATTTCAATCAATCTGATCACAGAGGACCACATGACATAGAAATTGACACAGTTGATTTCATGCATGCCAACCCATCTAGCCTCTGGATCTCAACACAAGGAGAAAAAATTGAAGACATTGGTAACACAGACTGAAGACCAATGCCCCACAAGGCCACAAAGTGTAAATATACAGGAATAATGCCCTGGATTTCCTTGTGAGCAGTTTGCCTTTTTAAAAAAAACAACATATATATACTGTATGACTCACAAGAGTAGCAACCATAGCATAACACCTCATGTCAGAGTTAAGGTCTTATCCAATCCATAACCCATTAGCTGCTAAACCTCACTTTTTACTCTCCTGCTATACTATGCAAGGATAATAAGAAAAAAACTCACTCGAATTACAAGTAGATAAGGAACCAAATGTAGACCAACAGTATGGTCCAATCACACCTGACTACCCACACTTGAATCAACCTGCAAGATTCCTGTCTGCCAAAGTAAACCCACACCTCACCTTATATATTACAAGTAAAATAATTAATGCATCTGATGAGTCTCTTAAAATAGAATAGAATAGAAACATTTATATAGTGCAAAATTGACACATCATCCTCTAATGCACTTGAGGAAAAAAAGGCAAAGTCGAGGGACATGCTGGTCAAAATCCAAATTTAGCACCTGCAAGGGGAGATATACTGTGGTGGATGGTATGCAAGTCTAAACAAGTAGGTCTTTAACTGGCTTCGAAAAACCCTGTTATTGTGTTCTGCGATTGGACCAATTGTGGGAGTCTGTTCCATTCAGTGAGAGAAGCCATTGCAAAACCTTGCCTACCAATGGCCTTCTTGGGACGAACTGAAGAAAGAGAAAGCCGATTTCCACGAGTAAGGCTGCTGGATTTGATTAAGGTTGATAAGTATGTGGGTTGGGAGAATTTGATAGCCTTGAATGTAATAAGATTATATTTAAACAGGATACAGTATGAAATGGGGAGCCAGTGTAGTTTTTGCAGATACGGAGTAACATGGCTAATTTTATTAAGTCTGAAACCAATTCAGCAAAGGGCATTTTGAATCTTTTGGAGTTTAGCCACGTTGTATTTATTCACACCATAAAGTAGGGAATTGCAGTAGTCAATTCGACTGCTGATCATTGAGTTTGCCAGCAGGGCTGCATTCTCCACACTGAGGAATTTACAAATGCATCTGAAATCTTTGAGATGGTAGCAGCAGGCACGACAAACCTTGGTCATATGACTGGCAAAGGTGTTTCCAGAATCAAAAGTAATCTTGGGCAAACTTTTGTTCAATTATTTTTACTGTAATTTCCAGTGATAGGTGTGTGACAAAACACCCGCACCTATGTCATTAGTCACTGGCCATTGAGATCACAGTCAAAATGACATCACATCCCAGTGACATCACTGTCACAATGGTAAAGGCTGCTTACCCAGTAATAAATCCACTGGCCACTATTGTTACCAGAATCAATGACTAACTCCAAGTCATTCAAACACGGTCACACTAAGTGTCAAGACTCATTCCTTGACCATAATATTTATACTTCAGGTTTCACCAGGCCAAAGTTAATAAGTGTATGTGACCAACCAGTTTGCATGATTAAAAGTCAAAGTTGGGTTTTTAACGTCCCTTTTCAAAAGCTAAGGCTATTTCAAAACAGGCCCTTTTGCTGTCATGCATTGGATCCGAATTAATGCAGCAGTTGTCACAGGTAAATACAACATCAGTCAATCTGACCTTGAATGGGAAGATCACCATGTACTTGTACTAGTGTAGTGGCATGTTGTGCAAAACCATGACGCATAGCTTCATCATACGTGATCACTAAATCTGGGGATATCCATGTAATTCATATAAATCAAGTGAATTAACACATGTAACCCAGAGCTTCTTCTTGAGCATACTTCATGAAATTACTAGACAATGTCAAAAGGTAACTCTATTATATTTTGTATAAAGTTCAAAGCTGGGGCTTTACGTCCTGTTCAACAGCCATGATAAAATATTGTGACAGAATACAAAGCTAGAGTTTCACCAAGTCCTTTTGTCTTTGCTGTAATATATCGGTTCTGCATTACTTTTCGAGAGACTATCCCCGTTACACCAGAGTGGTTGTGGTATAATGAACTAATATAAGTTTCCAATTCAAATTTAAGTGTTTAGTTTAATGATGGAAATGTATGTTTCCCAACTGACATCCTGGGTAACCCCCTTCACCCCGCCAAGTCAGTCAGGAACCTGGGTGTGTGGTTTGATTCTGATTTCTCTTTCTCTAAACATGTCCAGAATGTTTATAAAAGCTGCTTTATTCAACTGAGGGATTTTAGAAATATTAGGCAGTTCTTGACTCATGATGCAGCTGTGTCGGTTGCCAATGCTTTTGTTAGTAGTCGGTTGGACTACTGTAACTCACTTTTCAGGAGTCTCTCCAAATTCAATCTTCACAGATTACAGTCTATCCAAAATAGTGCAGCCAGAATTGTTACAAATTCAAGTAAATATACTCGGATAACTCTGGTACTCAGGAAATTCCATTGGCTCCCTGTTCAGTTCCGCTCAGAGTTCAAACTGGCTACCCTGGTGTACAAGTTTATTCATACTGGCTTCCCTAAATATTTTGCTCCATATCTATCCACATACCACAATACTTACAATACTAGATGTAGTCAGAGTGTTGCCAATTTCCTTAATGTACCAAAATTTCAACCTAAAATTCACAAGTCCACTAAGCAGTTTGGTTTCAGTTTCGCCTTTGATGGAATTTGGAATTCGCTTCCTGAAGACATTCGTGCATCATCCACTATTGCCTCTTTCAGAAAGAAGCTCAAAACCTATCTCTACGCAAAGGCTTATCCTCCTTAGCTCATTTTCTCTTGTGGCTTCTCCGTGGTGCCGACCTACTTCTGTCCCTGGACTTTGAATTTGCATATTGCTCTTGTCTTGTTGCGCCTTAGAGTCCATTACTCAGTAGAGATTAAGCGCTATAAAAGTCAAATTAGAATTAGAATGGATACAAATACAAAGAATTAGAGCAAGTCTAGCCCACAACATTTGTCACTTGTAGGGGTCGAATCCACACAGGGTTAACAGCATGTTATTAGATGCCAAACTTGCTATAACCACTAGGCCACCCTGGACATTTATTCTGTCCGTGGCACACAAAAATTCCAGTTTAAATTCGGCATAAATAAAATCAAGCATAAATCATGACAAAAATGGCAATCAGATGATACCTTGATGAAAAACTATGTTTTTAAGGACACTCTCGAAATTGAAAGCTGAATAGTCTCAACCTCTGACGTCATCAAAAACAGCTATGTACAGAAGTTGGATGTGGCTGGAATGAGACATAAAAATATGACAGTCGTGCAGATGATAATTTCACTAGGGGATGGAACACAGCATTAAAACTGACAGATAGCTCCAGCTTTGTTGACACTATTTTCATCAGAGTGAACCTGTTATGTATGTTATGTTTTCTAAATCATGGATTCTATTTATTTTAGCATGCGGATATACTGTGGCCATAGGAAAATGTCCACTGTATGGTAAAATTAAAATCCCAAACACAACAATAGTCACATTAAGATTTTCAATCTTATTGGGGTGTTCTGCTGGAGCCGACCTGTCGGTAACTATGTATTTTTTGAGGATCGGGAGCAGTGTTTTTTTACAATTATCTAGGGCAGTTTTGAGTTGAAGTTGGCAACTTTACACTTTTTTTTTTGTGAAAACGCTGCTGCTTATTATTTGAAAATGGGTCCTAATAAAGGCAGAAGAGTGGGGAAGATAGAAGTTCCTACTGACAGTGTTCCTGAATTTAAGCTGGGGGACACAGTGGCAGATATCCAGCGGAGGAGGGAGGAGAGAGAGGCCAGAGAGAGGGAGGAGGCACAACAACAGCAACAGAGGAAGTAGGAGGCCAGGAGGGAGGAGGCAAGAGTGGGGGAATCACACTCTCAAGAGGAGAGACAACTAGAAAAAGGCCCAGGACAGAAAGAAGTGACACTGAAACAGAGGTTGTTAGAACAGAGGCAGGACCATCACAATCGCGTTACAAAAAAGGGCACATGACCAACGTATATCTCAATGATTCTGACGAGGAGGCTATTATGGACTTTATGAAGGAGCATGAGGGAAAGACCACGACAAGTGAACATTTTGAGGACAAAGCGAGGAATTAGTCTCTCTGGGATGAGTCGCAAGCTGTCTGTCAAGGTGTGAAAAACCTGGTTTGAGTCTGAACAGGAGATGACGGAACATCACACTTGGATAAAGGACAGGCTAGGATTCCTAAGGTTGCACATCAGATACAAGGAGCTCAGCAAGTTGTCACCCTTCAAATCTCAAGTCCAAGGAACCAGTACTTCAGCTACTACAGCACATACCATCTCCAGAGCCTCTACTGACACAGACAGTATTGAGATAAGCATGCAGTCAACAGACACCACATTACAACCTCAACAAGTCACCGCAGCTTCAGGGCTCTGTTCAGTCGACCAGCAGGTCATGGATCAGTTCACACAAATGAGAACCATGCTGTAGGCAACAGTAGGAGACAATAACATGTATAGCCTTCTGCAACTACATGGCATCAGAGCTGGAGGGATTAGAGGAGACTTTCAGACATTTAGAAACGAGCCTGTCGAGCTCCTCAGTAACATTCAAAGCAAGGCAGAAGAACATGGTCACCAGCCCCAGCATCCACAGCAACAGACACTTTCACATAGCTCAAGTGCAACTTTAACATTTATGCCACACACATTTCAACAGCCACAACAGCCAGCTCTAGCTGCAAGGGCATACATCTTAACCATCCCAGAGACACAGATACTGTCAAGACAGGTCATCCAACCCGCTTAGCAGAGGAAAGTGGCCAGCAAAGGACAGCAGCAGCAATCCACAGGGCAGCCGACTTCCTTCATAGATATTGATGACCAACAGGTTGGACCTTCAGCAAGACCACTTAGGTTCACCTTGGGATCGATGAAGCACTTCAACCCTCCATCAACTACAGCTATTCCACCTCCTCAGCTACAGGTGAAGAAAGCCAACACAACATATCAGGACTTTCAAGCTTTTTCAGAAATCTTTAGTCTGTGATGAGCTACCAACAAATTGACACACCGCAATCATTTTCACCAGTCGACACACCAGCACCAGCTGCCTCTCCTCCAACCACCACCACCTCACAGCAAGAACATCAGCAGCTAGCCGCCCAGCCTCTGCCGCCTCCACAGTCAACTGACGCCAAACAGCAGCCGCGGTACATCTGCCAAGCCTTCAATCTGTCCTTTTCAGGACCACTGCTGTTAACCATTTAAAGGTCCTTTTCAGGACCACCCGAATCTTTACAAAACAATTAATAAGCTGCTCTTCTAAAAAACCAACATAATGAATGAATGCATGAATGGATGAGTGTGTGCTTGAGGAAAAGTTGAAAGTTTTTTTTAAATTTAGAAAAAAAAAACAGTCAAAAAAAAACAACAAAACAAAATGATAATGAATTTTAAAACTTTGGCCAAAAAGAAATGGGCAAACACTATGACATTTTGATAAAAGTTGTTAAATTCCAATTCTTATTCTAATTTGACTTTTATAACGCTTAATCTCTACTGAGTAGTGGACTCTAAGGCGCAACAAGACAATAGGAATATGCAAATTCAAAGTCCAGGGATAGAAATAGCTCAGCACCACTGAGAAGCCATAAAAGAAAATGAGCTAAGGAGGATATGCCTTTGCGTAGAGATAGGTTTTGAGCTTCTTTCTTTTTAAAAACACTTGGGGCAAGTATTTTGACATTTGGATTCGATCTTGTGACCTTTGACCCTTTATAAAATATTTCAACTTCCACTTTGGCCAAATTTGAACTTTAAATATCTAGCAAGTTTGCACAAAATAATTTAAGGTGGGGCTTTATTTTTACATAACTTGGGTTGAGTGATTTAAAGAGGGGACTTGTGATTAAGTTGGAAGCATTTTTGAAACTTGTTGGAAATAAAATGGATTTGGTTTTCAAATTTGTTGGCATTTTTAGCAACACAGGCTTAAATAAAAGTTCTTGGAATAATTGGTTAGTCCTGAAGGACTGATAGTAGTCCTGAAGAGGACTGAGAGATGCCAGCTTCTTCCCCCAGGGTGGTCGGTTGATACATCCTAGATCCTTTCCTCCTGCCCAGCCAATGCCCCCACGTTATTGAAATTGTCCTTCAGTAGTTCTTGTTGATGTTTGGCCTCCCTTGAAGGATTACTGTAGTTCCCATTTGGCACATACACTTCCTGTTCATTTTGTTGGGCCACTACATCATTTCCTGGGGTTAGTGCCCTGTCTGCCCCACCCTGGTGTGTCCCCATCATGTTGTGCAACATCACACATGTGAAAACAATGTCTGTGGCAACCCTTGGCCTTTGCTCCTTGGTGCCCAGTAGTACCCTGAAGCTCACTAAGATTCTAAAGGCGTTTTCCACCACCCTCCTGCCCCTGAAGATCCTGTAGTTGGCTATTCTTTCTTCCCTGACCAGTTGTCTTTGGCTATAGGGTTTGACCATCCAGCACATCAAAGCAAAGGCATCTTCACCCAGCAAGAAGTAGTGTAGTTCTGGCCCTCCCTCAAGGGGTTCAGGTGGTGGAAGCCCCAAGCTGCTGTCCTCGATCTTCTCCCACAAAAGGCTTCTGTTGAAAATCTGTGCTTCTGAGCTGGACCCACTGGATCCACAGTCTGTATTCTGCATCCAAAAGGGCCAGGAGAACCAGGAAAAAGAAGCCCCTGTAGTTGTAATAGTCGCTGCCTATTTTCTTCGGCTTCTTCATGGCAATGTGCTTCCTGTCTATGGCACCTACAGCATGGGGCACATTCCTTCTGGTTCTGAACTTCTCCACCCTTTTCCATTCATCAGGGCTACCAGGGCAGTTCAAATATCCATCCTGGAATTCAGCAAGGATGGCTCTGCAGACCTGGAGGATGAATTTACAGATGGTGGTGCGGCCAACCAACCAGTGGTACAGCAGGGAGGTGTAGGTCTCTCCAGTGGCCAGGTGTCTCAGGTTTATGGCCAGTTTGGGTCCAACTTCAAGTGGCTTCCTGAAATTGGTGATAGATTTCTTGATTTGATAGTTAATACATTCCTCGATGAGGTCAAAAAGGGCATGGGGCATCCTGACATAATTTATATACCCTGGGATGTCTGTGTGTATAAGATCCGCCAGGAGGTTGCTGTGGCGTCCCTTTTCTTGTCTTTGAAGGATCCAGGGCATGACCCAGGGAATTGGTGGCTTTCTTCATCTCCTGTTGGCTGGCAGGGGCTGAGGCTGTGCTGATGGCTGTATGGCAGGTGATGGTGGTGAGTTAAAATGTGTCCTCTTCTGTCTTCCCATCAAGATGCAAATCAAAATATGAAACTCTCTAATGTAAAACTGGCATCTTTGCAGTGATAAATGATGTTTTTTGTGAGCCAGAGGGAGTTTATATATATTTTTTGTTCAATCCTGACTCTGGATCCCTACTCCAGGATTTAATCAGTCTTGTCGTGGTGAGTCAGGAAAATACTCTAGTCCTGTCTGTTTGTGACTATGGCTTGTCGGGAGTTGCTATAGCTTGTCTGTTAGGGGTTTACGGCTTGTCTTGATTTCCCATCTTGTGAAGAAAATGATCCCGACCCCAAGTCGGGATCTTGATCCAGACAAGCCGGTGTGTTCTACGTCCTGTCGGAAAGATCTAACCAACCCATCATTTTCGCACGCTTTTTTGTGGTTTTCATCCCCGATTCTACGATTTTGAAACCGACCCTACAGTCATAGAATCGGTTACTGGGTCAGTTCCAGTGGAACACCTCCATTAAGGCTATTATTAAAAAAACACACAAGGTGAATTTCATTTATAGTTAATGTTATGACTGTACCTAACTCACACATCGATGTCAATTGCATGTGGTCACCTTAAAACTCCAAAGATTATGAATTTAGGTGAAATTAGACCCATTAAAAATTTTCACTTTAATGGGAGCCTCTTAAATTTCCCCAAATGAATTAATTATTGATTATAAGGTTATCACTCAAATAAGTAATACTGCACAAATTACATGATTGATTTAATTTATATTTGGTATCTGGTATAATTAGGCACTGGATGTCAACTTTATGGTTTTATTAATACCCAATTGATAACTTAATTGTAACTTAATAAATTGCGGTGACTTTATGAATGCTGTTCCAAAGGCTAATTTAAAAAACAATTGTACATAGATTATATTTGTGTTAGCTTTGTGGGTACATCCTATGAATGTGGACCATAGTTTTCCTCTATGAAATAAGTGCCAAGGCAATGGTCTTGTTACATTCATAATTTTTTAAAACTTGCATGAATAATTATTATCATTTACTGTATTTTATAATCTGTGCAAGCATAAACTACTCTTAATTTATTGTCACTTTTTTCCCGGAACACTAACTTTGTATGTCTGTGTTTGTATTTGTATGTCTTTGTATGTTGCTTTACCATGGAATTTTTTCTACTTTGCAATTGTCCACTACATCCTGAATAATGGGGTATTATACCAATGTGTAACTTCAATACACTGTTACCTGAAAAAAAAATGTTACTCTTTCTTCTTTGACTAATTTAGATGGTAGCAATAAACTGCCTCAACTTGTAGCTGTCTCAGTTTGGATTGTCTAAGATGATTGTGATGACAACTTTTTTCATTGAAAATAAGGTCAAAGTTGTGATTTTTAACAAGTTATGTGTAAGCAGGGCCGACCATTGTTGTATCCCACATGTTATCATGATCTAGAGTTGAACTCAAGATCACAGAGATGAGAGCCACGTGATTAAAACTAAATACCCATGGGCACAAGTGAAAACACAATTACTTGATTTTTTTATATATTAACTATTGTCCATGAAATATTAAACTAAACAATACAACAATGAAAACCCTTGAGCAACAAGTCCTCTATTGGCTCTAATGTTTAGTTTTTGTTGCCAATTCGATGGTTTTCTCTTTTTTTCACATTTTTGTGGGTTTTAAAAGGTCTTTACGTTATATAGAAGGGTATATAGGAGTGTATATCGTACAATCCTACTTTTTTCAAATGTAAACCTGTAAGAGAAATATTTTATCATAATTTATCCAGCCTATTCAAATAATTTGGCTTTAGTACATTTGACTATCTTTCACTAAGGGGCTCAGTGTAGCAGTTAGAGTGCTGGCCTTCAACCTCTGAAGTAGTCGGTTCGAATCTCTGCCCGGGCACTTTATGTTGGAAAGTTGGTAGTTACTTACTGATGTCTGGTGGTTTACAATGCAGAATTTTGACCAACCAGTATGCACTGGTTCCTCCACCCATAAATTACCCATCACAATATGACCCTGGCTGTTGAATGTGATGTAAAATAAATAAATGAATAAATAAATTGATTATGTTTCAGAATGACTTGTATCAGATTTTAAACTATCCATTTTTATGTCAATTGGTGAAATCACTGACCTTGTCATGGTGTTATGGCATACTCTTCTACATTTAAGTCATCACCTCTTCAGTCACTGTTATACAGAAGGTCTGTAGTGGCCTAGTGGTTAGCAAGTTTGACCTCTAATCAGAGGCTGTCATCTCTGTGTGCATTTGATGCCCACAAGTGACAATACTGGGGACATGTCCCAATATGACCTTGGTTGTTGAATGGGCGTAAAACCCCAACTTAGACTTTGTCTTCAGACACTACCACACTTGCATCAATGCTAATTTTTGAAAAATAGACAAATTACATTCCCTTTAAAATGAACCCCTGACGCCTCTAGAATAATTTTGGAAGCCTTTTTGGTTATTTCCCCTGATTACATAGATTGAGAGTTAACTGGAAGCACTTAATTCTATATCAGTTACATCCTCCATCTTGCTTCATGCTTTTGATATTTTATCTTATACATGTATTCCTCAATATTTCAATGTATTTTAGACATTTTTGGCCTGTACTGGTCAATTAAAGAATTTAAGTATTAAAGTATTGTCCAATGTCTGGTGTATGTCGATTATCTTGAAATTATCTTTAGAAAGTGCCAGGTATGTTGCCTACCTTTAGAACTGTAAAATCGTACTCCTGGAATCTCAGTTTACATTCTCTTTAGAGATGGGCCATCACACACTCTCTGGGGTTTATTACATTTGATAGCTTTGATTTATTTTCAATCTGTACAGATAAAAATATGTTCATATGGAATAATATGCAAAATGCTTAGAGCTAAACATTATTTTAAGGATATCATATTTAATATTTGGAGTATCTGCTGTGATTTTCACCATTGGGAACTGTCATGTATATTTAACACCATTTTATTTAAGTGTTGTCCATGTGGAACTTCTCCACCTATATGAGAATATTTTAATGATTTTGTTAATTGCATAAAATTTAATACAGTATGTTTTCCTCCAAATCACTCCAGGATTAATTGGTTTATTCAACAAATTTAAATGAACTGGGATGTGTTTGCAAATTCAAAAGTTGAGTATCCTACACTGAATCCAGAGTAATCCAAAATTAAAATGACAAACTTACTTCTTTAAAACCTTCTATTATAATCTAATGCTGTTGATGTCAAATTAGACTTAAAAACCAACTTACATTTTCTGGAAACAAATTTTACATGAAAAGAAGCCTGAAATTAATAATATGTGCTTTTGAAATTTTAGCATATATTTTAGCACATATTAAATTAATGTTAACTACAGCAGAAAGAGAATGTTTTTGAGACTAGTGTTAAATTTACAGAATAAAAAACACTAACCAGTGAAAAAGATTCACAGACGAAGATCAAATACTTTAAACTACAGAACTCACGGCCATAGGGGATAGGGTAATATACCTGCTTAAACATGACATTTCCCCTCCCCCCCCCCAAAAAAAAAACTTTTCAATTTTATTGACACAAAGCATAATATAGCATTACAAACATTACAACATCATAAGCACTGTTATTAACTTTCATTATTATGCATGTAATAATAAATAGACCTTACTTAATATTCTATGAATATTCATAAGGCAAAATCCAGAATGAGGCTGAGTATGGAATTGTGCTAGGTAAAGGTAAACAACATGCCTGACAGTACTGAAGAAAAATCAGAGCATTCTTTTATTACTGAAACAAAAACTACACAAAGCACTGAAAAAATATTTTCATACAGCTCTAGACATTTATCTCTGATTACAGCAGAACTGTCATTTGGATTTATAGATAATTATTAGATAATTATTAGATAATTTAAGGAAAAGGACTCAAAGTGATCCAGGTGGATGTAGCAAAAACATCATTACCACAATTGAGGGACAAACCAGGAAGAAGTTCCAAAATTTCTGGTCAAGCTGTACAGGATATGATCATTATTGGTGGACACACAAAAATTCAGTGTTAGAAGTGAGAGCTATTTCAGTGGAGAAAGGAAGGGCTTAAAGTTTACCTTGTACAACCCTTTAAGAAACAAATTAGCTAGCTTAGCAGATCTCAGGAAGAGCCTTTCTAGTGTGGATGATAGGATGCTGATATTACTTACATTAGATCGGTATCTGTCTTCAGAAATCCTGATTAGCCAAACAAAATTTGGGATGTTTCCAAAATGATCCCCAATAAGTGTACAGCAGAAGCTGCACAGTGATTACCTTATAAATGTCTATCATGGGAGTACTTTTCCGAAGTTGCCACTTACTGATGTCATGAAAAATGATTATGCAAAAGTTCGAAACTACAATGAATCAATATTTTTTATTCTTTATGTATATCTGAAGAAGAGTTTCACAAATTTGAAGAACTAACTTGTTTGCAGTCAGCAACCCCACTACGGAGTCAGCTCAGAGAGCACAGGATAACTGCCTCAAAAATGCATGACATTCATAAGGAGGAAAGACCCTGAACCTCTTGTGAAAAGAATGAAAAGTCCCAATACAAGACAAACTAAAGCAATGAAAGAAGGTTTAGCAGCTGAACCAAGGACTGTCCTTAAATACTCAGAGGTAACAGGAACAGAATGTAATATTCTTCCCTGTGGCATAGTGATTAGTGTCACCTGTCCATGTCTTGCTGCAAGCCCTGATAGAAAAGTATACTGTCCAAACAGAGTTCCTCCATTTGGACTTTTAGAAATAAAATGTCCATGAGTAAGTTCTGATTTGGAAAGGGATTACCTGATGAAAGATGGACAGACTTTGAAACTGAAAAGACACCATAGCTACTATACTCAAGTGCAGGGTCAGTTAGCTGTTACAGGATTGCAATGGTGTGACTTTTTGTGTGGTGTGAAAATGATTTTCATATGGAAACCATCCATTTTGATCCACAGTATTGGCAGGTCATTAAAGACAAAGTTGATACATTTTTTTTTGATCATTACCTAACATATCAAAATGAATAATAAAATAACTGCATAAATGAATTGTTAAATATATATAGTGTACATAGTATATGGGAAAAATAATGAAGTAAATATATATGACCAAGCACTATTTGATCAGTGGACCCTTAAAGTTGGCCAACATGCATGCCACTGTCCACAGTTGATTGACTGATCCAGTGAGACTAAGTGGTATTTCACAGTCAAATATATGGTTTTCTTTAAGACGACATATATATCTCTCAGCATGGATTCTTAGTGAGGCAATCTCTTCATTTTCAGCAATTTCATTTGCAGTAAATTGACCTCTTTCATGTAGGAAGGCTGGAATATTCAATGATGCTCCCTTTTCTTGTAAAAGTTTTTCCACTATGAAGCCTTTATCTGCCATGACACTGTCCCCATTCTCAATGAGGTCTAACAAACCACACAACCTGGTTATTTCAACATCTGACATATTGCCCGTATACAAGTTAGAAATGAATGTTACAGCTCCATGAGGGGCTATACCAACTAATGCCTCGAATGTTATTCTGCTTTTATAACTTGAGTATTGCTGAGAATTTAGCAAGAGAGGTGAAGCATATTTCTGTACAGTCAATAATAACTCGTGTTGAACTCGTGTTGAAGAATATTTCTGTCTAAAAGATGCTGGCATTAGCTGATCAATCTGTTTTCATGGTAACCAAATTGGTAGCTGCCCAAGCACAAAATATAGGAAATAAATCCATGTGATAAATTTCCTACTGACCGAGCTCTGGAAAATATTAAAACGAATAGCCAAATCTTGCCCTCCAAAATTTTGTCTAAGTCTACAAAGAAACATGAGCAATTCATCCATCAGGGCCATGGCTCTAGGTCTGCCAGCATAACTCACATTTTCACTTGGTGTATAGTAGGCACTGGTCATAGTGGATGCAGAAGGGGCCAGGTAATCATAAAATGCTTTCAATGCTGTGTAATTAGTAAAGCCAGTATATAAATTTATGAGGCTGTCATCAGTTCCAAATCGATCCACACGAAATTTAGATAAGGAAAGCTGTGTTTTTAAGGTAGCTATTGTCAGATCTTTAGCCCTCAGTAAATCATCTTTGACTTTCAGTTCTTCTTCTAAGCTTTTAATATTTTTGGAAGGGGAGTCCACTAACCTGGTAAGTTCTGGGATACTATCAATACTTTCAGTCAGTTGTGCTTCCTCAGGCTCTTCATCATCACTTAATGATAAAGCTTGAGCATAGCATCTTTTGGTGGCTTTCCCTGTCTGTGGTTTTGGAGATTTTGACCAGTAAAAAACAAATGGTACAGCATCTTTTTTAACCATTTTGCTGCTTCGTGACGTACATTGTACGTCATATTTCATTTATCAAATGTGCGTTTTGCCGTACATCGTACGTCACAATGTTTTGTTTCTTTTATCTTAATCAGCACATTAGAATGCTATAATATGAAGCACAAATTACTTGTAAAATAAAACAGAAGTGTTATTTCATTGATTTGTGATCAGTAGCCTTGACAACAAGTAGTACTGTTATTTATATCATCAGTCTAATATTGTTATATAATATGATAGAAACACTGTAAACAAGGGATTATAAGTGTTGTTATTTTCATTGTTTATTTGTGATTATTCTTGGAAATATGCCTCCCAAAAGGGTTTTTACTTCAGCCCAAGTTCGTGAATGCATTTTAAATGAATCAGGGCAAAATAGTAGTGATGACAGTAGTCCAGATACAGATGATTCTGAAAGTGATGATGAAAATAATTTGTGTATTGGGAGACCGGTAAGAAATACACATGGGGCAGGGTTTAGAGTACGTGGGGGAGGGGTTAGGACACGTGGGGGAGGGGTTAGGACATGAGGGGGAGGGGTTAGGACACGAGGGGGAGGGGTTAGGACACGAGGAGGAGGGGTTAGGACACGTGGGGGAGGTGTCAGGATACATGAGGCAGGTGGTGGACCTACTGCACATCATGGTGAAAGGGAATTATCAGGTAACGAACAAGAGGGAAATTTTGATGCAAATGCACCAAATGAAATGATTGAACAAAATGATGCTGCAAATAATGAAGAAGAAAATGGACTTGATGAACAGAATGAGGGGGGAATGGACCCTCAGGGGTGGGTTGCTGTTGACAATCAAACTGAACGTCACATACCAATGACATTTGACTTCTCTGGTGATGGAGGCATCATGATAGACACTACCGACTTTGATGCGCTAGACTACTATAAGCAGTATCTCACTGATGACTTGCTGAACTCTTTTGTTGCTGAAACTAACAGATATGCTCAATCATGGATACAAGGACATAATCTGCGTAGACATTCTAGAGCTCACAAATGGCGGGATGTTACATTTGATGAAATGAAAGTGTTTATTGGCCTGACTCTTTTGACGGGATTAGTAAAGCTGCCAAGACTTGATTTATATTGGACAAAGGATTCCTTGTTTCATGTGCCACTATTCAAAGCAGTAATGGATAGAGATAGATACATACTTATCCTGAAATTTTGGCATGTTGCTGACAATGACACTGCCGTTCCCCGTGGTCAACCAGGCTATGACAGTTTGCACAAGATAAGGCCATTGCTTCAGCATCTGAATGAGAAGTTTCAAGCTGTTTATACTCCAAGTCAAAACATAGCCATTGATGAATCACTTGTTCTGTGGAAAGGTCGCTTGGTTTTCAGACAATACATACCAATGAAACGGGCACGATTTGGTATCAAACATTTTATGTTATGTGAGAACACTGGTTACACTTACCGCTTTGATGTATACACTGGTGCACAAAATGAATATGCCTTGCTTCACAATCAAATTCCATTGCCCGATTCAGCTGCACACCTACCAAAACCAGGCAAAGTTATTGTTTCTCTGCTGACCGGTCTCATGGATAAAGGGTATTCCCTATATATAGACAATTGGTATTCATCCATACCACTCTATACCTACCTTCACCAAAGGGGAACCAATGTGTGTGGAACCATAAAGAAGAATATGGTTCCAAAAGACATTCGTAACACACCATGTCCAAAAGGTGAGCAGAGGCCATTCCGAAGAAATGAACTATTATGTGTAAAATTCCATGACAAGAAGGAAATGTTTTTACTCACCACTATGCATGAAGCCACAACTACAACAGTCAGGAAACGAGGCCGGCACAATATGGAAATCCAAAAGCCTGATTGTGTTCTGTCGTACAACAAGAATATGGGCGGGGTTGATCATGTTGATCGAATGCTGGAGCCATACAATGCTTGCAGAAAAACTTTGAAATGGTTTCGAAAACTTATGGTACATTACTTGCAGATTGCTATGTTCAATGCCTACATAGTATCCAAAACAGACGGGCAAGATGGAGATTTTCTTGCTTTTCAACGAAAGGTGCTTTCTTGGCTCATATTCTGTGGGAACAATATTCCCCATATGGATAGAGGTGAAAATCTCATACGATTAACGGAAAGGCACTTTCTCAGTCTCATTCCCCCCACATTCAACAAACGAAGAGCAAGTAAGAGGTGCCGTGTTTGTTATGCCCAAGGCAGAAGAAAGGAAACACGATACTACTGTGAACAGTGCCCTTCCAAACCAGGATTGTGCCTATCGGGCTGTTTTAAAATGTGGCATGAAAAAGTAGACTTCCTGTAAGACAGTAAAATGTTATTTTCACCAGACTAATTGAGTTAAGATGTTCAATGAAATTACTTACAGACTAATTTGAAGATGAACTACATAGCCAAATGATTTGTTTTGTCGATAGTTAAGATGTTCAATGAATTCGACTGTACTCAGAGACTAATTTGAGGATAAAATAATTAACAGAATGATTCTTTTTGATGATTTTATCAATAAAATGCTATGCTTCAAACAGTTTTTACTTAATTTATTACATTAGGGTTAAAATAACAACTTTAAAAACAACTTAAATAGAAATATGCTATTTTTCAAGAATTTTCGTGAAATTGGCAAAAATGTTTCGCACACATGAATACATACCCCCTCACAGTGAAAGGGTTAAGTAATGACATGCCAGTTAAGGAATGCCTATAATGTTCTGGCTTGAAATGCTTTGAGCATACCACAGTTGCTTTAGTTACCTACAAATAAACTGTCATGTACTTGTACATAAACAATTATGCCTTCAATTGTCACACTGGCTTGCAGTTAGGAAATAATAATCAGAAAGAAACTGAGATATAGTGACCTCCCCAACTTCAATCAGTACAGTTGATTCAAGCTTTTTATATGAAGCTGAAGTGAAAAAATGACAGCTAAGCTTTAAGTAATGTACACTTTAATTTCTTTATTTATTTTTGAATGGTTTGATTCTCTATTCTTATAAATTTGCTAATAAAATATATAAATTTCCATGTAAATTTGATCATATGTGTAACTATTGTCATTTATTGGTATTTATCTTCTGAAAAATACTTCACTTTAAGATCACATTATTGTCTCTTAGAAACACAAGATTATCTTCATGTTTTTGTTGAAGGACCTTGGATGGTATACAGAACAAAAACTACACTACCATAACTAAATTGTGTCATTTCTTCTTGAATATTTTCCAATATTCAAAACAAAGTGTACATAGTAATGGCGAATTACGACTTATATTAAATGTTACAGCAATGCAAAAGAATACCAGGAATTAACATTATAATTACATAGTAGCTAAGACATATATAATTGCTCAGGTGTTTTCAAGAAAATAATTTCTGAAACTTACTTTCTTGGAAGTAGTGTAAGAATTACTGCTATCTTTGTTAAATGACTAAAACAGACCAACATACCTTAAACATTTCACCCTCATCTCTTCTTATATTTTGCAGCCATTCTTTTTTCCTTGCTAGTGTAATATGATGAAAATGAACTCCTTCATTTTTTTGTCCATCAGATGTACATCCAGGAACACAACAATGTTGTCTGTTTTGTTTGTTTTGTTTATTTTCTAATTGATTACTGGTCGTTATTCCCACTTTTACTGTAATCTAGATAGAGCTTGTACAGAATGAAGCAGCTACAACTGATAAACATCCGGGACCTTACATCTTTTTTTTGTATTTCATATGTTTATTTCAGTTTAAAGTTCAACGTTACATTACAAGTTTACAAGAAAAAAAAAATTAAACAACAGTCTATACTGTAATAACTGTGTCTCATAGAACACATTTTTAATACACCAACTTTTCCATGAATGACTCTTTTTAATCTTTGACATTTGCATTGTGTTCATTACTAAAATAATATATTATACAACAGTCTGTGCTGTAATACTATCTCCTATAACACATTTCAATAAACCAAATTTTTCCATGAATGACTCATTTCCATCCTTGTCATTTGCACTTGTTCCATTACTACAAGGGTTTCTTTGATCAAATCTAAATATGCTATAAAAAGTATCAACTTTTTTATTTCTTTTACATCTGCTTATGAATTGCTTACCTAGAAGTACAACCAAATTGACCACATAAAAAAACTTTGGATTCAAGTTTATGAGACCTAGAAGAACCTCTAAGACTGTGAATGTCTTGTTGATATTCATATTTACCACTAGCCATTCACTAACATTTTCCCAAAAGGATTTGACATCCTGGCAATAGTAAAAATAGTGTTCTAAATTATCTACACCTTGACAGCTTTCACAGCTCTGAGTTTGGCTTATTCCCCAAGTAAACAAATTATAATTGCAGTTATAAACTCGATGTAGGATCTTGAACTGCATAGTCTGTATATACGTGTCTTTTACAATCTTGAAACATAGCATGTATATTTTTTTCCAATCAACATGTTCAAGAAAGGGGTAATACTCAACCCATTTATTTTGACTAACAGGAGTTATTATCTTCTGGGTTACAAAATATTTATAGATTTGACTAGTTTTTACTGTTTGTATATTACTGAAACATTTATATGGAATTCGATCACCTGAACCAACATTAGTGTGAAATGGTGTCTGCAGAAGTCTCTTCCATTTCCTTGGGATAGCTGAGATTATTTGATTGTATTTCATAATAGCTATATTTATATTATACATTCTTTCAAGCTCTTCTCTTTTCATAAAACTACAATTCATTACGTCAAATATATCTTTTATTGAGGTTATTCCTGCATTTACCCATTCTTTATAATTTTTGTAAATTATATCATTGCCTATGCGTATTGACACATTTTTTCCAAATATTTTGTTACAAAACTTCAGAGCTATTGCATGGTTCTACGTTTGTAAAATTAAACCAAGTATAAAGTAAAGACGAATAAAACTTTGTTGAGCATGTTTTGTAAACATAGCATGGGTTGGTTCTGTTTAAAAGATCTTCTTTGCTAAAACCCATTAATTCATAAGCTAAGAATTTCCATTTAGCGTTAATGTTATTGAGTAATCGTTTAACAAAGGTTATTCAAGCTCTATTAATGATAGCCTTTGTGGAAATCATTTTTAAGCCACCCAAAGGAACTGGTAGTATCAACACTTCTTTTGAAACCAAGTGCTTTCTATTGCTCCAGACAAAGTTAAAAATTATTTTCTCCATATGAGCAATAAATGTATCATTCAAGGAAAAAACAGAAGCTAGCTGCTGCATATGTGGAACTATCAGAGATTTTAATACCTTTATCTTGCCTTTAATTGTGAGACATCTTGAGCTCCATGAGTTTATAGTACTTTGCATGGTTTTCATCTTTTCATTAGTATTCAATGGAAACATTTCATCATAATTTATTGAGAACCAAAAACCCAAAGTCTTAAAAGGGCAGTCTGTCCATTTGATACCAAACAAATTATTTGGTGTGCAATCAGTAGATTGTAATGCAAGAGCTTCTGTTTTTTCTTATTTAATTTTAGACCTGCGTATCTATAGAATTCTTCAAATATTTCCATAACTACCTTTACTGATTCCAGATTATAAAGAAACATAGTCATGTCATCAGCAAACATACAGAGACGAATTTCTGTTTGGCCAACAATAATACCAGTTAATTCTTCAGAGTGTCACAAAATTATAGCTACAACCTCTACTACTAGAAGAAACAAAAGAGCACTGATGGGACAACCCTGTCTTACCCCTTTGAAAGTTTGAAAAAAGAAGACATGTGACCATTATTTGAGACACAACTTTCAATTTTTGAATACAAGGTGGCAATCCATTTCTGGAAGTTTTTGCCAAATCCATATGTTTGCAACACATGCTTAAGAAAAGTCCAGTTTATGGAATCAAATCCCTTTTCAAAGTCAACTAAAAGTATTATACATGGATGGTTTTTTATTTTACAAAATTTAATCATATCTGAGATAAGTCTAATATTCTCAAAACAACTTCTGCCACTCATATATCCTATTTGATCAGCATTTATCACTTCAGGTAAAGCTATTTTCAATCTATTAACTAAAACTTTTGTTAAGATTTTATAATCTGTGTTCAAGATAGACAAGGGTCTCCATGATTTTAGGTCAGTAAGGTCTTTGTCTTTTTTTGGAATGAGATTAATAATTCCTTGTCTTTGACTTGCGGTGAGTAGACCTTTCCTAAAGGAATTTTTGTAGGTATTGAGTAGAATGTCCTTGATATCTTCCCAAAGTACTCTATAAAATTCAACTGGTAGACCATCGATTCCTGGAGTTTTATTCAGGGCCAGACTTTTGACAGCTTTATGAATTTCTGCGAGTGTTAATTCATCATCACAAATTTTTTTTGTGCTGTTAGAAATTTGTGGAATGGTAATTTTATCTAAATATGCTGATAAGTCTTCATTATTTATACCATTTCCAAAATTTGAATATAAAGACAAGTAAAAATTTTTTTGATGATCCAAAATTTCGGTCTGACTGAAAATAAGTTTATTGTTAATTTTCAAAGACTTGATACTTCTGATATTATTTTTGGCCTTTTCTAGGTTTAAAAAGAACTTTGATGGTTTCTCATTATTTTCAAGCAGATTGCATCTAGATCTTACCATAGCACCCTTTACTTTATTTTCATACAGCTCTTCTAATTCTTTTTTAACTTGGTTATATTCATCTACAGTATTTAAATCTGGCTTGCTGGTAACAAGATTTTCTAAGGCTTCAAGTTTAGCTGAAAGTGCATCTATTATTTTATTTTGTTCTTTATGATTAGATATGGAGTATGTTATTGTGTCTGTTCTTATTTTACATTTTATGTAATCCCAAACAAGGTCCTTGTTAATCAAATTTTTTGCATCTGTTTTTACTGTTAAATTTTTTTTTTATTTAACACAAATAGTTTGTATCTTGTAGTAAGCTTACATTCATTTTCCACAGCCCCCTGCCTTTTTTTGTTGCTTTATGACTGATAAGTTTAAGGAAAGTAGACTATGATCTGATTTTATACTTGGCAAGATATCTGTAGAAATTGTAGCAAATTCCAAATGACATGAAATTAAGAAGAAATCAATCCGAGATTGTGCGAACCCATATCTTGTTTTTTCACGCCTAGTGAACCTCTTTTTCTGTGGATGCTTTAATCACCATATTTCCACTAGGTCAAGGTCATCTACAAGTTTCTTTAAATAAAATTTGTAATTTGGGACACCTTTAGAGACATTAAATTTTCCTAAAAAATCATCAAGATCTATATTGAGGTCTCCTGCAAGAATTAGGTTATTTCCAAGATATTTACCAAAGGCCAATTGCTCTTTTGATTTATCTCCAGTTGGTGCATAGATATTTACAAGGGTATAATTTTCACCGAATATGTTACATTCAATAAATAAAAACCTGCCATCAATGTCTTGTTTGACATTTACAATATCAAATGTTATTCTATGAGAAAACAATATTGCCACTCCCTTGCTATATGTTTGGCTATGCGGAAAAAAAATCTTATACCCCATTCGTTGCACCAAATTTCTTCAGATGAAAGGTCACTATGACATTCTTGTAAAAATATGATGGCATTTCCCTTTGATTTTAGCCAAGAAAAATGCTTTGCCTTTTTGTCTTGTTACCAGCTCCCCTTACATTTAAACAATAAAACTGTAAGTCATTCTCTATAACATATCAATAAATTCACCCACATATGAACTAGACAACTGATAATTCTGCACATGATCAGACTTATGTATGATATATTATACACATCAACCAGAGTTGGAGTCCCGTGAGTCTTGTGACACTGACATTTTACACTTGTTATGGTCTCTATGAATATGTACAGTCTATACAAAATTAACAAAAACAACACAAAAACTTGATAAACAAACATTAGTTTTTACAAGTGAATATGTAAAGAAAATGAAAAGGGGCTGGAGCTGTCGTTGTCGGGACCTTACATCTTATCCATACTCAGCCTCATTTTGAAATGGGGATTTCCACTATGCATAGATATTGAATACAGTGAATAGCATTCACCTAGGCCTCTGTAGCACCAGTGGTTCTGTAGCACCACAAGTGATCCAGGATTGGGATGAGTACATAATGACTCTATAAATGACTTGGGTGTAATGACCTTAGAGCTCAACAGTCAATTCTTTAAAAGAAAATTAACTCAACTAACAGCTTAACTGTATCTATATAGGTTTACTGTAGTGTAACTATAGAAAGCTAGAACATATTTAATATGTGGTTCTGTAACACCTCAAGTGATCCGGGACTTGGATGAGTGCATAATGACTTTATAAATGACTTGGGTGCTATATGACCTTAGAGCTCAACAGTCAATTCATTAAAAGAAAATTAACTCAACTAACAGCTTAACTGTATCTGTATAAGTTTACTGTAGTGTAACTACAGAAACCTAGAACATATTTAATATATAAAATATTGCAAGGAAATCTCAGGAAAAAGCTGTGTCCTCACATCTTCTCATGAATATTAATGACTTGGGTGCTATGGCCGTGAGTTCTGTAGTTTAAAGTATCTGATCTTTGTCTATGCTTCTATTTGATAAAATATTGCAAGGAAACTACAGGGGAAATCTATGTCCTCATATCTCCTCATGAATATTAATAATTTGTCGTGTAAAGCATTTGATCTTCATAAATGCTTCTATTTTATAAAATATTGCAAGGAAATCCCAGGGGAAATCTGTGTCCTTATATTTTCTCATGAATATTAATGACTTGGGTGTTATGGCCGTCAGTTCTGTCGTTTAAAGCATTTGATCTTCGTGGAGACATCCATTTTTATAAAATATTGTTAGGAAACTATAAGGGAAATCTGTGACCTCATATTTTCTCATGAATATTAATGACTTGGGTGCTATGGCCGTAGTTCTGTAGTTTAAAGTATTTGATCTTCGTCTATGCTTCTATTTTATAAAATATTGCAAAGAAACTACAAGAGAAATCTATATTTTCATATCTTCTCATGTATATGTCACAGTGGAAACTCCAATCCAGTGCCATTTCTAATTCCCCTAGTGGTACTTCCAATTGGAACTACCACTAGTGCTACTTCCAATTGGAACTACCACTAGTGCCATTTCTAATTCCCCTAGTGCTGCTTCCAATTGGAACTACCACTAGTTGTACTGTAACGGGCCCACCTTGGTTACATTGGGAACTTTGGTGACTAATTCACCTTATGACTCCGAGCCCCCAGCTAGTCCAATACTAGCACCTTGTAAATGCCTTCCAAAATGGACGCGATGCCCAAGTTCAGTTATTTTCCACCCACGTTAGGAGGAAGATCACCAGACCTTGTGACCTCAGTTAGAGAAATACCTTCAACCCTTACAATAAAGAATCTCACCAGACGGTGAATGACATTCAAAGTATAGCTCACTCCAGGGTATGACTCTCAATTACAACTAACAAACAAATAAACCTTTAATTAGATTTATTTCAATATCCAACAAGTGTATATATAATTAAGTATATATTATGCATATATACATATATTTACAACAACAAAGTTTAAAGTCACAACAGCAAGTCTACGTCAATTATTTTGATATAGGTTCAGCCAATATTGGATGAACAAGTTTACTGAGTTAAAAGTACAGAAGATGAAATATTAATACCCCAAACCCGTATACACAAGTTAAAATATATACGATAAAAATACCCAAAACCCATAAATTACGCACTAAATAATAATACAAGTACTATCTACAACATGTGGGCTAAGGTAAAGTACATAAATGATGAGAAAGAAAGAATAAAAATGAGTTTGTACACCCTCCCAATTTAATATATATATAACGATTTAATATAAAAGAATGTTCTTTAGAACGTTAGGCCATACAAGTTGACTCCTGACTGAATCGGCCAGACGCAGTGGAGTTGCCTAAACTATGTTAAGTTGGTCCAGTGGTCGCCGGGCAACTTTCAGATACTCTAGATCTGAAGAGTAATAAACATGTTCAGGGCTAGTGGGAAAAGCCACACTACCTGGTGTATATATCTATCCTCTAGATTAGAGACCTACTTGTCAATTCCTGACAAGCGAGCAAGCCAACTGTCCTACACCGGATCAGCTGAAATTTTGTTGACCTATACCAGCCAACAAAAAGCCTGACCTATACTGGTCACATACACCGTGTAATTAGTCTGCACCGACTGATACACTAAACCACAAGACTATATAACATACAATGGCCAATTTCAAGTATAAAAAGTTTACTGTAAAAATATTAGCGCTGTCTATAACTTGACTCGTACTGGTACTGTTACAATTTACATTTAAATAAACACACACAAGTCATATTAACCTGACACTCCCCCCAAGAAAAGCTTACAATAACCCAGAAATATACCAGAGTGTACAAACTGGATTAGACAATAAAACTTTACACAACAGAATACATGTACTTCAATCAACCCACAATAATGTAAACATGCATACTCACAGTTTTGGATTATCCATATAATCACAGTTTATCACCGGACGGAATTAAAATTACAATAGTATTAATAGAACAATACCGGTAATACTCCTAAAACGCACAACAGAATTGATGAACCGAATCAATTCATTAAAATAACTTTAATATTAAATAACTAAACCGAGTACAGAGACCCGAAAGCAACCCTAAAAACTGCTCTAACACTGCGCCAGATATTCTTAATCCGAATACCTAAAAGTGAATATCCTAATTTCACAGTATTTGATTATAATCCTCAATAAAATCTACAATAATGCCAATAACTATAAGCTAGTTAAAACTACCCATAATACCGTAACTCAATTCTCAACCCACAATTTAGATACCAATTTCGAATTTAGAGGCACTAAAACTGTGTTCAGCACCCAATTGCCAACACTCAACGTGCTTACCAAAAGAAAGCCAAGTGAGAAGTGATGAGAAAGCACCACCCACCTGTTTATATAGCCCTAACAGGTGCTCACCATAGAGTAATCTGATTGGCTTTTAAGTACCACCCATCTAACATGATTGACAGGTCAGGGGAATGACCAATTTTGGCTCCAAACCTGGGCCAAGAGCTTTTCCCTCCAAAATGGTGCCTTAAGTATTATAGTGTAACTACCCCAATACTGGGAGTTAAATACTGAAACAACACCTAAAGAATTCTATATTGATGTGCTATAAGATAAACATGTTACTCACGTAACCATTTAGCTGTAACAGAGTACATAATAAAATATGTCAGAAGGTACTCATCTTCATTTAACAACCTGAATCTAACACCAAATGGCCGAAATAACCAGACAATGAGTCTTACTAAAATGCAAAATATCACCTAAACCTCGGAAACCCTATACTCCGGAGACATACCAAACCCCGGATCGCCGTCATAAAGTAACGCACAGCCAATACTTTACACTTCCCCCCCCCTTAATGGGAAGCGGTAAAACACTTTTGACATTTAAGTCATCATCTATAAGCACCTGTGTCAGAAAAGACAACTAACTGAATGCTACAGTAGCAGTTATCAAACAAAATTACTCAATGAAGCTCCGATATAATGCACTACTACATACTTTAAAAATGAGAATTACTATCAGTGAGCCACTAGAGTCTTTCATATAACTAGAGTCTTTCTTTAACAAGAGTCTTTCTATAACAAGAGTCTTTTATAACAAGAGTCTAGATTAAAACAAAGAAATTAATCATATCAGCTTAACACAGCACACTGTACCATCAGTACACATCTCACGGGTCATGGCATGATCCGAAGTATCCAATCGTCAGCAGAGTATCCAAGTGAGAAATAAACCCATAAAGTAATCTATCCACAAGAATGTCCCAATATCCATTGACATAATATCCAGTAATAAAGTCACAGTACTGATTTACACGTTGGCACGTTACAGTACCAAGGTAAGTCCCGACAACAGCCATCATATTAACACAGATTAACACGCAGCGCTTCCTGCCGCACCCCTGTGTCAACAGTTCATATAACAAAAAGTTCAGAAAATATCCCAGAAATACACGGAACAAGTTCCAATGGAGACAGCGAAGTTCCAGGAAACATCACACCCAAGGTGTCTCTTCCAGCAGTACAGGACTCAACGCTTTGGTCACAGTGTTCTGTCACAGTGATCCAGTGCCGAATATATAAAGCAACAAACATTTTAAAGTATAGTGATTCAAATAGTACGGAATAAATTAATCTCTCCACAATGACATTTTAAAATTAGCATTACGCCTTAACATGGCATCTACTCATATAACATAAACCTTAGACTGAATTAATATTACGGTATTAGTAGTTATTAGCTTATCATGAGCCACAAAATTTACTATCAGAAAGACAGCTTAAAAAGTTAATAATAATATCAATCCTTGCAATTTAACTTTACAATACAATTTTTAACTTTACTGTCAAGGAATTACCAGCAGCAGTTTAATGAGTTATATTTCTTAGCATAAAGCTCTGCAGTTAACAAGGAATTATTTTATAGACAAGCTGCCCAATGACATACATTTATTATTAATCAACGTACTGCACGGCATCCTCAGTTAGTTGGAACTGAGGGATTTCCAATTGCCGGCCATCAATATAGGTGTGAGTGACCAGAACTAAGGGTACTTCTGCAACAGACACCCCTTGAGGTTCTTGAGATAAAACCCCACTACCAGCTTCGGAAGAGTTACACCTTGACTGGTTCAAGCCACTAAGGTCCGGACTGGATGGAGGAGTTATATCCTCATAATCAGGTACTGGATCTGGACTTTTCGTTTCTGTCACAGAATCCTGAGGAAGAACTTCCTCCAATTCCAAAAGGTATTCCTCAAACGACCCCAATTCCGGAGGATGTACATTAAAAAAATGTGTCGACATCTCCTGCTCTGTAAATGTCCTTGTCGGACAGACCGGACAAGAGAGAAGCGTCTTGTACCCACTGGGTACAACAACTCGGCATGAGGTCAGATCGGTCTTTACAGCATGAGTAGCCAAATGGCGTCTCATGAAGTTCGAGTCTAATCTACACTGAATAATATCGCAGTGAGGGCATTTATATCCCCAAAACTTCAGTTGATGCACCCTTGAATAGTGCCTCGATACTTGTCCCACCACCTTGCCACACTTATGGCACACTCCAGGGTTCTTACGCAGCATTTTAGCTACAACACACAAAAATAATCCCCCTGAGTTTTGAGTTTGTAATTCATTTTACTATGATAACTTACCAACCATACCTAACCAACACGCTTATCCAAAAACTTAAACCTCGTATAACCAATCACCCAAACGATGAGGTGGCTGTTTAGGTCTTTGGGATCGTCTCGGCTCCGGATTTTCATCCTCAGAATCTAATTCTGCCTCTGCTACTGGAATTTCTCTCTCCTCTGATGTATCTTGACTTACCCATGAAATGTCCACCGGATGTCGACAATATGCCGGCTTTAGTCTATCATGGTTGACTATAATTGGTTCTGATCTACTATTTAATCTTATCTTATAGACAGCATCTGACAACTTTTTAACCACCACATAAGGGCCTTTCCACTTCATATAGTTTTCTTTGGGAGACTTACCTTTCACTGGGTTCAGAAAATATACAAGAGAGCCAGACTCGAACTCGTTCTGTTTGAGACGGTTATTGTAACCCTGTTGCTGTTTTAATGTAGCCTTTTTCATACATTGTCTAGCACTCTCAAAGACTTTTTCCAGTCTCACCTGTAACTTTTGAACATACTCACTATGATTGGCATACTTACACTCATCACCTACCATTGGTGATATGACATCAATTGGAAGTCTTAATTCTCTCCCAAACATCATCATAGCTGGACTTTCACTAGTTGACTCCTGGACACTTGAGTTAAAAGCTAATACACACATCTTGACCAACAAATCCCAACTGAACGGGTTATCTTGGATAACACAATTCAACATATTGTTTAGTGTACGATTAACCCTCTCAATAAATCCATCAGACTGAGGTCTGAATGCCGTGGTTTTGGTTTTCTGAATACCTAACAACTTACACATATCCTGAAATACATTACCTTCAAAGTATCCAGCTCTGTCTGTGTGTATTTCCAAGGGAACCCCAAATAATGCTACCCAATTGACTACTAATGCCTCCGCCACCGTGGTCGCAGTTAAATCCTGCAGGGGTACTGCAATACAATACCTGGTGAACAAGTCTCCAATAACCAAGAGCCATTGATTATTATTATCTGTCATGGAAAAAGGTCCCATAACATCCATTGCCATACGTTCATTTGGAGCACCTACTAAATATTCTTGCATCTTACCTCTGGGTTTCTGTGCTGGGCCTTTCCTTTTCTGACACATCTCACATGTAAGTACCCACCTCCTGATAAACTGACGCATTGAGGGCCAATAGAATCGAGCTCTCACCTTGTTATAGGTTTTCTTAGCACCTAAATGGCCACTTGTTGCACTATCATGCAACTGTAACAGTACCTTTTCTCTGTATACAACAGGGAGTACTAACTGATACCAAAACCCCTTACCAAGGTTTTGTTCCCACTTTCTGTATAATAATCCATTTCTAATGACAAGTCTATCCCTTTCCATGAGCAAAAACTTGGTATTAGCACTATTACCTGAAAAGTTTTTCCACTCAAATTGACAACTGTCACTAACTAACTTGTACACTGGCCCTATGTCAGAGTCTTGTTTTTGAGCTATTATCAGTTCTTCAACTGACCAGTCGAACTCTTCATGTACTGCCCTAACTACACCATTAGTTAAGTCAACATCAAAGCTTACCTGTACCATTTGATCCACCTTATCAGGTTTAGTCTCTATCAGAACTGGAGGATCATAGGAGAACTCCTCTAGATCCTTGCAGTAACAACTTTTCTTTTTACATGGTTCCATTCTACTTAAACCATCAGCATTACCATGAGACACACCAGCTCTGTGAATGATTTCAAAGTCAAATGTCTGTAAAAAGTCTAACCATCGTGCTAGTTGACCTTCTGGTTCCCTAAACTTGTGTAAATACTTCAATGAACTGTGGTCAGTTCTGACCTTAAAATGTCTACCTAATAAATAACATTTCCACATCCTCAAATGATGTACAATAGCTAAAAGTTCACGTCTTGTCACACAATAATTCATCTCTTGAGCACTCAAAGTTCGGCTTCCATATGCCAGAACCCGTTCAATGTGTGTACCATCTTGTTCTTGAATTTGTGACAAAATACCTCCAAGAGCCACATCTGATGCATCAGTATCTACAATAAACTCACCTTCTTCCTGTGGATATCCCAGAATTGGGGAACTAATTAGACACTCTTTAAGTTTATTAAATGACACATCACACTCTTCTGTCCAGTTGAACTTATTTTTACACGAAGTTAACTTTGTCAAAGGCTTGGCTACTGTTGAAAAAGAATCTATGAACCGCCTATAGTACGAAGCCAGCCCCAAGAAACTTTTTACTTGCTTACCATTACGTGGTGTAGGCCAATTCTTTACCGCCTCAATTTTCTTTGGGTCTGTACTAATACCTGCTTCACTTACCACGTGTCCTAAGAACTTTATTTCCTTCTGGAAAAAGTCACACTTACTGGGTTTTAGTTTAAGGTGGGCAGACTTTAGCCGATCAAAATATTGACACAGTCTAGTCAATGTTTGTTCAAAACTCACTCCAAAGACACAAATATCATCCAGATAAATAAGGAGTGAATTATAGCGCAGATCACAGAGCATTCGGTCCATCATTCTTTGAAAAGTCGCTGGCGCAGAATTAAGACCAAAAGGCAAAACATTCCAATGGTATAACCCGCCCGAGGGACCATTTTGATGACAGAAAGCGGTCTTTTCTTTATCTTTTTCCGACATGGGTATCTGCCAATACCCTGAGCTCAAATCGGTAGAGCAGAAGAATTTAGCGTTAGCTAAACAATCCAGGCTAGAATCGATACGCGGTATAGGATATCCATCGACCTTACTGACTCTATTTACAGTAACCCTGTAGTCCAGGCAAAGACGAAAAGATCCGTCCTTTTTCCTAACCATAACTATTGGCGCAGCCCATGGAGACTGACTAGGTTCAATAAGCTTACGATCAAGTAACCCTTTTATCAGTTCATCCGCGGCTTTCCTTTGTTCCGGTCCTAACCTACGTGGAGGTACTCTAACTGGTCTTGCATCGCCAGTGTCTATTGTGTGCTCAACCAAACTGGTATGACCTATATCTTCCTCATTCTTCGAGAAAATGTCTTGATAATTACACAAACAATGCTTAAAATCTAATTTCTGTGAGTCACTCAAATGCACTATTCCTCTCTCGTACACGTCTCTCAAATGTTCTGGGATAACAGTATCCTGTATATCCGTTTTCCGCACTGGGACTCCATGTTTATCCTGGGATGCCTTATCCTTTTCTGTGATTGAAATATCCACTGCCACTAATAATCCAATGATTGTCTTTGGTTCCACACAAATGGGTTCATCATGTGGGTTATACACCAACACTGGTACCATGCCATGAGTATCTTGATGTACAGTTCTACCTACTATGAGTCCAAAATCTCTCATGAAAGACTGTACATTCTCCAACATAAAAGCACTTTCATTCATGTACTTACCGAAATTGTTCCTTCCTACTACATGGCCTTCAATTAAACTTTCCCTTCTGGCCGGAATTACTTGGGAATTACTAACTATCACTTTCCTAGCCAGGGGTACATGTTTAAAGTCAACAAGCAGGATATTTGACCCGCCTTTCCATAAGGTCAAAGACTGAAAGTCTAATACAAGTCCCAATTTTTGTAAATCAACTATACCAAGTATAGCTGCATCAGTAAAATTTCCAACAAGAAATTCAACAACTGATATTTCCTGGTCAATAACCACTGGTAATTCTACAGTTCCATCACAGGTCTGTACACTACCATCAGCAAGTTTTATTGAATATTCTGTTTTAACCAATTCTGGTTTTACATTCTTTGGTAAATTGTCATACATACCTTTACTAAGTAAAGATCTGGAAGCCCCACTATCAATTAAGATACTCACCTCACTAGACCTGTTATTTGCTACAACATTAGCATCAATATACACTCCATTAAAAGGTACTGCCGCTGAATTCAACTGCAACCTACCTTGAACACTGGTTTTAATTTTTAAGTAAGTACTTCCTTTGAGACTTTCATCAATTACACTTGGTGGAGCTGGTTTAATATTACAGGACTGACCCTCCTGCTCCACAGAGGGGTCCTCCACTAGTTTAACTTTTTCCCATTCAGTCCGGATGAGATGGACCTTTCCTTCTCACGAACTGGGCATTCATTCTTCCAGTGACCCAATTCCGAACAATAGAAACATGGACTATTTTCCTTGGTTCTTTGCTTATCCTTTGTTGAGTCATTTGAAGTGTTACTACTGTTTTTGTCATGCTTACCATTTACTGTCCGATTACTCAAACCCTTATCAGACTTGTTATTCCACTTCTCCTGAAGTGATTTCATGGAGTTAAACTGTTTTTCCTGGTTAGCTTTTACATGTGACACCTCATTGCATAACCGTACAAGTACATCATCATACTCACCAGCGTCATCAGTAGTAGTCGTACTACTACGCACAAGCATTGGTTTGTTCTGTTCATAGAACTTCTCATCTTTGATTACCTGTTCAAGACGAACCCCGTAATCTGCTGCCTCCCTCAAAGATCTAAAGCTTTGCATGCGCATGTGTAAACGCATGTCATGACGTGCCGGAAGACCCTGTAAAAAGACACGCAAGGCTTGTTCTTCCTTACTCGCATTTGTAGAGTCTGGATAAGCCCTTTGTACTAACTGTCTTACCCTTTCTGCAAATAAAGAGATATTCTCATCAGCTCCCTTGCGGCAACTACCCAGCTTGAGAATAGCATCTTCCCTGGAATTTGATATTCCATGGATGGTATCCAGTCTAGTTACTAAATCACCATACCTGATTGGTTCCGGTAACCCTGCTACTACTCCTGTAAGACTACCTGGCAAAGCACTCATCAACCTAGCACATTTAGTTCTACCAGACCATGCCGCTTGGTTAGCTATTGCTTCAAAATGACCCCGAAAGGTCAACCAATCCACTTCCCTTGGATCATAGGGTCTCACCTTAATGCTTAAATCTTCACGGACATACCTTGACCGAGCACCATGATCATCTCTGGGTCTAGGCGGCCAATCGCCAACTGGACTATCTCTGCTATGTCCACTAACGCTATGCGGACGGTTAGACTGAAACAAACCTCTCTGTGATGGTCCACCATCACTGTATACTTGCGGTCTGGGGCGTCCCTCACTTACATTCCGATACTCACCATTTCTCGGCCATGACTGTTGAGAACTTCTTGACCTATCTTCAGCTATGTCATTGTTTGACCAATAAGGTCTGTTACCGTGATTGTCAGAAATCCCAGCCTCTGATAATCTGCTTCGCTGTAACTCTCCTCTAACTATATTCTTGACTATATCACACAACTGAAACTGAACATCCCTGGGTAAACCATCCATATTACCACACCTATCACCAGTTTCCAATAACCCACCATTATTAGGTTCTCCCACCATCCCAACATTGTTATTATTCTGAGAAACAATATCTTGTTCCGGCAAAACTTCTGGAATAGTACCCTGCCCGGAACCTGGACTATTCACCGTATTCACTCTAAACGAAACTTCATCATCAACCTGAATTGTATTCCTACTGGCTTCAGCCATGTTGTATATTCACTGACACACACTTATAACATGTAGAGTATAATTTCACCGACACAACTCACACGTCTTATATAAAGACAAGTGTAATATTTTTCAACTAAGATAAAATGGATTACTATCGTAACCTAACAACACTTAAGTTATATCAAGTCCCAGGTCACTGCTGTAACCGAAACTGATTAAGGAAATTCGTTGCTGATGTAACAAAGAAAAACAGTCAGATTAACTACTATCACTGACGTGACACTTTTCCTTATTAATCTATTACTATTAAGACTTTAGTAACTACCTAGGGTCACTGACATGCCTATTTTCTAACTATCTTATGTTGATAAATTTAAGTCATATACGTAGCACTGGCTACTGACGTAACTGGCACTACTATAACAATAACTGGTATTTTAAACTGTAGTATTGGTTACTAACATAACCGGCACTACTGTAACAATAACTGGTATTTTAAACTGTAGTATTGGTTACTAACGTAACCGGCACCACTGTATCATTAACTTAAGTCTTAAACCGTAGTATTGGTTACTAACGTAACTCGCACTACTGTAACATTAACTTAAGTCTTAAACCGTAGTATTGGTTACTAACGTAACTCGCACTACTGTAACATTAACTTAAGTCTTAAACCGTAGTATTGGTTACTAACGTAACTCGCACTACTGTAACATTAACTTAAGTCTTAAACCGTAGTATTGGTTACTAACGTAACTCGCACTACTGTAACATTAACTTAAGTCTTAAACCGTAGTATTGGTTACTAACGTAACTCGCACTACTGTAACATTAACTTAAAATATAAACATAGTATGGGCACCTGGCGTTGCCGGCACTACTAGAATACAAGGTAGAATCTTACTATAGTATCGGTTACTAGCGTAACCTTCCTTACCCCCACATATAACAGAACTGCAATGACAGTTACAACACACACCAAAAATACCGACCACCAGTAGAAATATTATTATTATTGTTTTTTTTTTTTTTTTTTTTTTTTTTGGGAATAATTCCGGTTTACTGGGAAAACGTTCCACTCCCTTGGAAATATTCCTAACGCTGGACAGTTATCCTGATCTCTAGGAAATTATTCCACCAACAGGAAAATATCCCGGACGAGCCCCCAATGTAACGGGCCCACCTTGGTTACATTGGGAACTTTGGTGACTAATTCACCTTATGACTCCGAGCCCCCAGCTAGTCCAATACTAGCACCTTGTAAATGCCTTCCAAAATGGACGCGATGCCCAAGTTCAGTTATTTTCCACCCACGTTAGGAGGAAGATCACCAGACCTTGTGACCTCAGTTAGAGAAATACCTTCAACCCTTACAATAAAGAATCTCACCAGACGGTGAATGACATTCAAAGTATAGCTCACTCCAGGGTATGACTCTCAATTACAACTAACAAACAAATAAACCTTTAATTAGATTTATTTCAATATCCAACAAGTGTATATATAATTAAGTATATATTATGCATATATACATATATTTACAACAACAAAGTTTAAAGTCACAACAGCAAGTCTACGTCAATTATTTTGATATAGGTTCAGCCAATATTGGATGAACAAGTTTACTGAGTTAAAAGTACAGAAGATGAAATATTAATACCCCAAACCCGTATACACAAGTTAAAATATATACGATAAAAATACCCAAAACCCATAAATTACGCACTAAATAATAATACAAGTACTATCTACAACATGTGGGCTAAGGTAAAGTACATAAATGATGAGAAAGAAAGAATAAAAATGAGTTTGTACACCCTCCCAATTTAATATATATATAACGATTTAATATAAAAGAATGTTCTTTAGAACGTTAGGCCATACAAGTTGACTCCTGACTGAATCGGCCAGACGCAGTGGAGTTGCCTAAACTATGTTAAGTTGGTCCAGTGGTCGCCGGGCAACTTTCAGATACTCTAGATCTGAAGAGTAATAAACATGTTCAGGGCTAGTGGGAAAAGCCACACTACCTGGTGTATATATCTATCCTCTAGATTAGAGACCTACTTGTCAATTCCTGACAAGCGAGCAAGCCAACTGTCCTACACCGGATCAGCTGAAATTTTGTTGACCTATACCAGCCAACAAAAAGCCTGACCTATACTGGTCACATACACCGTGTAATTAGTCTGCACCGACTGATACACTAAACCACAAGACTATATAACATACAATGGCCAATTTCAAGTATAAAAAGTTTACTGTAAAAATATTAGCGCTGTCTATAACTTGACTCGTACTGGTACTGTTACAATTTACATTTAAATAAACACACACAAGTCATATTAACCTGACACTCCCCCCAAGAAAAGCTTACAATAACCCAGAAATATACCAGAGTGTACAAACTGGATTAGACAATAAAACTTTACACAACAGAATACATGTACTTCAATCAACCCACAATAATGTAAACATGCATACTCACAGTTTTGGATTATCCATATAATCACAGTTTATCACCGGACGGAATTAAAATTACAATAGTATTAATAGAACAATACCGGTAATACTCCTAAAACGCACAACAGAATTGATGAACCGAATCAATTCATTAAAATAACTTTAATATTAAATAACTAAACCGAGTACAGAGACCCGAAAGCAACCCTAAAAACTGCTCTAACACTGCGCCAGATATTCTTAATCCGAATACCTAAAAGTGAATATCCTAATTTCACAGTATTTGATTATAATCCTCAATAAAATCTACAATAATGCCAATAACTATAAGCTAGTTAAAACTACCCATAATACCGTAACTCAATTCTCAACCCACAATTTAGATACCAATTTCGAATTTAGAGGCACTAAAACTGTGTTCAGCACCCAATTGCCAACACTCAACGTGCTTACCAAAAGAAAGCCAAGTGAGAAGTGATGAGAAAGCACCACCCACCTGTTTATATAGCCCTAACAGGTGCTCACCATAGAGTAATCTGATTGGCTTTTAAGTACCACCCATCTAACATGATTGACAGGTCAGGGGAATGACCAATTTTGGCTCCAAACCTGGGCCAAGAGCTTTTCCCTCCAAAATGGTGCCTTAAGTATTATAGTGTAACTACCCCAATACTGGGAGTTAAATACTGAAACAACACCTAAAGAATTCTATATTGATGTGCTATAAGATAAACATGTTACTCACGTAACCATTTAGCTGTAACAGAGTACATAATAAAATATGTCAGAAGGTACTCATCTTCATTTAACAACCTGAATCTAACACCAAATGGCCGAAATAACCAGACAATGAGTCTTACTAAAATGCAAAATATCACCTAAACCTCGGAAACCCTATACTCCGGAGACATACCAAACCCCGGATCGCCGTCATAAAGTAACGCACAGCCAATACTTTACAGTACTTCTAATTGGAAGCAGCACTAGGGGAGTTAGAAATAGCACTAGTGGTAGTTCCAATTGGAACTACCACTAGGGGAATTAGAAATGGCACTAAATCTTTGAAAAGTGTAATTTCTAAAATCATCAATCAACATTTTTGTGACAACACTAATTTCTAATCTGAATTGCAATTACCCCATTTTGTCCCTTTAATTGTGGTATCTGCTCAGATGAGCAGCTCTCACCAGAGCAGCAATTTGCTTTAATATTCTAGATTATAGTTATGCAGGTAATCCATGTCATCATTTTGATCTATCTTTCTTTAGAACACATAAAAGGGGCCCATCAAAGGAATACATTTCTGTAATTAACTGTGCTACTGTGTCTATATAAGACCAGCCCATCTAGGCAATGGTCAGTTTAACTTTTGGAAACAACAGTGAATAGTTATTAACTAAAGTTTCACATACACTAAGAAGTATGGATGAACAGAAGTCTGAGTTTGTGAGACAGCTTGAAAAGCATATTGATGGACTAGCGGAAAAGAGTAGAAGTACTTTCTCTATATCACAAGACAAATATGACCAAGTTGTAGCTTCTTTAAGTACTGGGTTTCAAAAAACTTTAAAGTACAAAAACTTAGTGCCAGAAATGTGCTATACTGTCTGAAGACTTCCAATCCAGTGGTTCCTCAAGTGATATAAAGCATTAAAACTTGTGAAATGACCTCTTATTGTGTATTGTATGTATTGTCATTTACTGTATGTAAATACTGTATGTATTATCATTTACTGTATGTAAATAAACAGTTTGTGATCAATGATGAACTTCTTCATGAGAAGTCAAATCAAGAGTCAGGGCCATTTCTAATTCCCCTAGTGGTAGTTCTAATTGGAACTACCACTAGTGCCATTTCTAATTCCCCTAGTGGTAGTTCCAATTGGAACTAGCACTAGTGCTACTTCTAATTGTTGTTTATCAGCAATGGATTAGAAATGGCACTAGTGGTAGTTCCAATTGGAAGTAGCACTAGTGGTAGTTCCAATTGGAGGGAATTAGGGGAATTAGAAATGGCACTGGATTGGAGTTTCCACTGTGACATATATTAATGACTTGGGTGCTATGGCCGTTCATCACAACCCATCGCACCCCTTCGATAGCACCTCCGGTAGTGCGGGTTTTATAAGGCACTGTTTTTACGATTTTAAATGTGATTCTTGTTAGTAGGACGTAGTGCCCATGTGACCAAATCAAAAGTGAAAACGAGGCACATGCATGTCAGCCATTGTGGAAATAATTTACGTAACCGGATACCGAGGTTTATTGTGAAATACTGACTCAAAATTGTAATCTACGGGACTATAATTGCACGTAGAGTAGGACTAAATATCAAAGAACAATTATAAAGACTATTGGTTTGTGTCTCATTTGTAATTTCGAAGAATTTTGGTAATGTCTACAAGTGTTGATCAGGTCAGTTGGTCTCTTCCTTTCTTTAAAGGGTCAAATATTTCACCCTTTCATGATTCATCGTTTTCTATTCATTGTTATTTTTCGATATGAAACGGCTATTTACCAATGTATCTAATATTTATACCTTCTTTTGTTTTCATGCTATGCCTGACGTGATAGAGATCCAAGGGACAACAAAATCAAGGTAAGGAACCTGTTACGGCTTGTCCAGGAAGGAATAAATCGATGCGCAGAAATGGTTTCATACTTAAACATCCAAACCAGTATCCATTTATTGTGTGTATATTGTAGCATTTTGTTTACAATGTGAAATTGTATTTGTGTATGCGGATCCCAACATCTCACAACACAACTGATGCAAACTGATTTGTAGAAAACTCCACATGCTGCATAAATATTCACTTTTGTTAATTATTAGGGTGAACTCAGTTACCCAAAGTATTCCTGTTTACTTGAATTGTGAAAACAGAGTGGTTCATACATGCCATATGCATAATCTCATAAAAGGATGTTTGATCTTAATTATGTTTCTCAATTATTGTATTTTTTCAATGGGTATTCCAAATGTCGGTGTTAACTATTTATTTTTATCATTAAATTATACAGAGTGTCTTCGGAACCGACAAGGACGGCTCACAATTCTTTTAATTTTGGAACCGTCACGTTCATATTATAACTATTTGATGTGTAGATACATAAAACCAGGAAACCAGTCTACTTTTCATCTGCAAAGGTGATTAATTTCATTAACCAATGAAATAATTTGTTACTGAAACCTCACTCAGACCAAGTATAACTTTTCGTCTGCAAACGTGATTAATTTCATTAACCAATGAAATATTTTGTTACTGAAACCTCACTTATAATTGAGACCAAGTATAACAAAGTTTGTATATTTTTCTACAAAAGAGCTTCAAAACTAAAGATATTCTAAAATGTAATGTTAGAATAGAGATTTTGCGGTTCTGATTTTGTTATGAAAACATTTATAAAATATATCAAGGGTAAAGACATATTTCTTTAAAACGGGTCTTAAAGCAAATAATTTATAATCTTATGAGCCATTTCCATTGGCAGTTCTGAAAGGGATTGTTTTCCGATCCGTCAGTGACTGTTCTGAAGCCACAGTGTAAATTATAACTGTTGAAATTATTATGGAGTTGATATTGTCAGGCCTGGGGTCAAGTACATGGAGCCAAGTACAAGTACAATTACTTTGCCAAGTTGCAAGTACAAGTACTGATCTCAAGAGTCAAGTACAAGTACAAGTACTTTGAAAAATTGCAAGTACAAGTACTTTTATAGCGTACGACCCCAAAACTATAATAACTAGATAATCACTATTTATTTAAAATTAATTATTTATTGAGACATACAATTTAAAGCAATCCTGCAACAAACACTGATGAGCTAAAATCTGCTCCATTACTTTTCTGGTTACACTTAATAAATACAGGTCTTTCAAAAATTTTGCCTGTGAGACTCAGTGTGAGTAAACACCTGAATGCATGGAAATCCTGTCTTGCAATGCTAAAAAATCTGATTTCAAAAGATCCACTTGGACATCACTATGCTTGTGTTGACAGATAATGAATTAGTTACTTGGGGCACATAGAACGTTTTTAAAGGGTTTGTACCAGTCCTTTATGTAAAACTGATATTACATATGGTTGGAATACATTTAATAAATGAATGAATGAACAAATGAAATAAAACTTTATATTTAAGGGCAATTGTATAGTGTAAAAAGCCAAAGCAGATATACTAAACATTGATAATTGTTTATAAAGGGGTGTATTGAAATGAATGAGTCAACAGTTTATTTGTGTAAGGGATTAGCTTGTTTGTCTTACATAAACAAGTAATTGGCCCTCCTGTCCACTAAGCTTGGCATCAACACTCAGGCTGAGTGGGTCTTTTGTGTGAAAATGAATAAGGGTAGGTATATGACAAAAGCAAAGCTATGCTGTGACTGAGTGGATCTTTTGTGTAAAAGTGAAAAAGGATAGATTAAATGCTGTACAATATCATATTGTCCAAACTAGGGATGGGTTGGTATTAAAAATGTCTACATCGGGAGCTGGCCAGTGCAAAACTGTTGCGATTCCAGACTCCACATTTTAGTATATCCCAATAAGCATGGACATTCCTTGTCAACGACAAAGCAGTAAAAGTCCCCAAATGCAAGAAAAATAAGGGCTAAAAGTAAAAGGATGTAATTTCTTCAGATTTCTGGTTTCCAATATTTTAAGTTTTACTTCCAGTACATGTGTTGCCAAGTGAAGTGGAGGTTATAAAGTGTTTACCAGAACATGGTTGTTCTACTCAACAAAATTGCTTTAAAAGGCTGCAAATGTGCAAAAATATGGAATAAAAGCCTGTAATTTCTTCAGATTTGGGATATGTTTTAAGTATTCCCTCAGTTATATGAGTTGACAAGAGAATGAGCTGTTGCAGTATTGTCACAGTATTTCAGTAAAATGCGCTCCATGCCGAGACACTGGGTCTACCAACCCATCCCTATTCCAAACCCATGATGCCCTGGATATTTTGGTGTAAAACTGTGGTTGTCTATGGGGAAGAACAATTTTGATTCCTCTTGGACATTTGCACAGATAATTGTATGACTATGAGAGCTATATATTAGAACTGTTTCGCACTTGACAGCTGCAGATTAAATAATGCACGGGGTGGCATGAAGTGGTCATTTGGTGATTGCCATGGAAAGCCATATTTATGTGTGATATTGAAATTACCAGTTTAGTACTGATACAATTATACCATGTAAGTATACAACGAAACTAAAAAATTACTGAAACCAGTAAAGTTTGCATGGAATTATAAAATTTGTGATCATAACTATTTTCAATAGTTTTTTTTTTCCTTTTTGTAGCGTCCAATGGCACAGAGAAGCAACCTGAATTTGATTACATGCAGGGACACCCACCTCCTCCCCCTCAGAACTATGGCTCAGCACAGATGAACAGTCCCAATGCAGTCGACCCGTACATGTCTAGTTACTACAACCACCAGTACATGTTCCCCAACATGACTGGACAAGATGCAGTTGGAGGTGGTTGGTCGAATGGAGGAGACCCTATGTCTTTGTTGGGTGGCTATGGCCAGGTCAACGGTGGAGAGTATATGTCTGGAAATGGGATGTACAGTGGAGGGTTTGATTACAACCAATTCAACTGGGGTTTTGGTGGAGACTTTCAAACCTGGGGCAATGCACCTCAAGGGGGAGGGCGCAAAGACGATCAACATGCATACACGGATCAGTACTATATGGCCCCTAGAGGAGACAGTTATGGGAATGTCAACGGGGAGGTGGAGGCCACTAACAGAGATGCTGTTGAGGTGGGAATGAAGAACATGTCTCTGAATGAGGGCAAGGGAGATGCTAGGGACACTGGGCATCATCATCAACATCACCCAAGCTCTGCAAATTCCTCTGGTTCTGGAGGTGGCAGTGGTGGGAGTAGCAGTGGTGCACCAAAGAAGATGTCCTGGGCATCAGTTGCCAGTCAACCTGCCCGACCCCAGCCCCAAGTGAAACCTAAGTCAATTCCACGGGCTCCCTTGATGCCAGGTAAGCACGGCAACATGGATATTGGCATGTGGGATGGGAAAAATAACCCTGGCAAGGGAATTTCTGGAGGACAGCCTCGTCAAGGGGCATGGGGATCTGCCGGGAGAGGAGGTAGGATGGCCCCACCAGCCCCCTACAGTTCAGGACCTGGGGGTCAAGGGGGCCCATCTGCAAGCTCCAGCTCAGCAAGTGCGAACTCTAATAGGGATGGTGGGAAAGAGCCAAAGGATCAGATGGTGGCGGGGACTGGAGGGCCACAAAACCCGGTCCTAGACCAACTGAAGTCCACTAATAGTTACAACCCCAAGGAGTTTAACCTGAACCCCAAAGGGGCGAGGTTTTTCATCATAAAGAGCTACTCGGAGGATGACATCCACCGCTCCATTAAGTACAGCATCTGGTGTAGCACTGAGCACGGCAACAAGCGTCTGGACTCTGCTTACCATGAACGCGATGGTAAAGGACCAATCTTCTTCTTCTTTAGTGTCAATGGCAGTGGCCATTTCTGTGGCATGGCACAGATGATGACGCCTGTGGACTACCATTCCTCATCCAGTGTGTGGGCCCAGGACAAGTGGAAGGGACAGATGGAGGTTAGGTGGATCTATGTCAAGGACGTGCCCAACAGCCAACTGAGACACATCCGGCTGGAAAACAATGAGAATAAGCCGGTGACAAACTCAAGAGACACACAAGAAGTGCCGCCAGAGAAGGGCAAGCAAGTACTGAGGATCCTGCACCACTACAGACACAACACCTCCATCTTTGACGACTTCAGCCACTACGAGAAGCGTCAGGAAGACGAGAAGCCTGTGGAGAAGCCGGCAAAGGTTGGTTATTGATTTTGTAGCAAATGGAACCCCTAGGTAGTTACTAGAGTCGGTACTATATGATCAAATTTGGCTTGAAATCACAAAAAATGAACTGGAGAAGTCTGTCAGGCTTTGATGCTAATATAATAAAGTTTCAGAATGTGTAATTAGTAGTGCTGTGAGATCGCTTAGAATATCGGTTTCGATGTTTGGTAACTGTACAAGCCAGCGAACTTCGGTCTAGTTCGATCTTCGAAATAACGTTTTCAAAGCCAGTGAAAACGCAGAAATCTCACATGAAATCTTGTCGCTTTGTTCAAAATATAGCAAAAATATAAAATCCATGTATATCTTAAATAAATTCTGCCATATTTAAAAAAAAACAAAAAAACAGGTTTTATAGATGGGCGAAAATAGGATCTGTTGGGATGTGGTCTGATCTTGATTTCTAAATGTTTTGCAAAGTCCAAATTTCAGATGTTTGAACCGAACTCCGAAATCGGGGCAGTAAATGAGTGAACTATCGAAATTCTTCAAACATCGTCGCTGCACTAGTAATTAGTACATTTTGCAAAATGAGATGATAATGCACAATATAGTTTCAAGGGTTGGGCATTTATGCTGAATATCTTTTTGAAAAAGTCTGCAATATGTTTTCAGTCTTTAAGTCATTCTTTCAACACATAATTTTTTTAAAACCCAAAAATTCCATTTTTCAAATCAATTAAGTTTGAAAAACCTTGCAGCAAAATGTCACATGGGCATATGTCTCCAGTATGAACAAGCGATATGACAGATTCTTTTCTGCATGCTAGAAATGTCGAAAATTGTTGTGTAATTGCAAATGATGTCATTTTTTTAGCATAAAACACTGATACAATGCTTTAATTTTTAGGCAGGTTGCATGTAACCCACCCGCCTATTATCAGATTGATGTGTCCGACGTTTCTGTCCGTCCACATTTTTGTTTTCGACTCTCAACTCGAAAACGCTTTGTCCAATCGAATTCAAACTTGACAGGGAGATAGATCACCATCATAGCTAGTAGGGACGTCACGACTCCAAATATTTCATGTCGAATAATCAGTAAGTACTATTCGTACCGAATAACCGTCGAATTAAAATAACATCCAAACATCTTAAGTTTCATGTTGTAAAAAGCACTGGAAATGATAAATATGTGAAATAAAATGAAAATATATGCATATAACCTGTAAAAATGAATAAATTTGCTGTTTTCCTTAGACTTCTACTTCGTTTATTTCAGACACGAAGTGAGCGATATAAGATGTAATGGTACTTCCGGTTTTACGTGAATGTATAAACAATGCAGAAAACGTGGCTGTTTTTGGATTTCAGCTTATTTTATGTGACAATATGGACATATTTCATAGATTCAGACCTTCTGCTATCTTTTACACTACATTGAGTGATTATTCCGACTTTAAAATATGAACCGGCAAATGGCACTATTCTAACCGTTGTCGATTGTTCGGTTAGTCGTGACACCCCTAATAGCTAGGTTCCTTTCGAAATTGGTGTAATTCCGTCTGTTCATTTGTCCGTTTGTCCGTTTTTTGTTCATTTGTCTGTCCAACCTTTCCGTTTCCGGACTCTAACTTGAAAATGCTTTGTCCAGTCAAATTCAAACTTCAGGGAGAAAGATCACTGTTCATTTGTCTGTTTTTTGTCCGTTTGTCTGTCCATCAATATTTCCGTTTACGGACTGTAACTCGAAAACGCTTTATCCAATCGAATTCAAACTCGACAGGGAGATAGATCACCATCATAGCTAGGTTCCTTTCGAAATTGGTCTAATTCTGTTTGTCCCTCAACATTTCCGTTTTCGGACTCTAACTCGAAAACGCTTTGTCCAATTGAATTCAAACTTGACAGGGAGATAGATCACCATCATAGCTAAATTGCTTTCAAAATTGATGTAGTTGTCTGTTTGTCAGTCAACATTTTCGTTTGCGGACTCTAACTTGAAAATGCTTTGTCCAATCGATTCAAACTTGACAGGGAGATAGATCACCATCATAGCTAAGTTGCTTTTGAAATTGTGTGTATTTCCGTCCGTTCATTTGTCCGTTTATAGCATAGATACAGTTCTGTAACCCAATTACAAGTTTTACATTTCTTAGCATGTCTAACACATTTACCTTAACTGGGTGACCTAACATTTCTTTCCTTGTTTCTAAATTTAATTACAGCAGTTGCTAACCTTATTGCTGCCTGCGCAACCCGCCTTTTGGGGCATTTCTGACCCTCTTGTTGCAGTTTATCTTAACTTACATTTTGAAAAATCACATAAATCCTAGTACTTGGGTAACTTTATATTCAGCTTTATATTCAGCCCAATATAGTATGGTTACTTGTTTCAGCTTTATATTCCACCAGTACAAAACCGTTCTGATTCGGGGATACCAGAAAAAATTTACATTTAGCATTAGGGCTGCGACGGGTGCAGGAAAATGGCCTTCAGTAACCATTCTTGTAAACTTGACTCGCGTCGAGTACCCATACTTTAAAAAGAAACTGCTGTGAAATGAAGTTATTAAATTTAATGAAAACATTGTTGTATCCACCAGAGCCATCCGGTCGATACTTTGGTTTAGCCTTCACTACGTTGCCGCGTGTAAGAGATTTTCGACGTTGATGCTCTGAGGAAAACTACACCAGCTAGGTTCACCAAATTTGCAGGATGTCTTCCTTGGGGGGTAATTTTCACTGGGACTCAAATTAGCCTCATTCTGAAAAACAAGATGGCATTTCATTCCACAGGCGTTTCTTTGAAAAGTATCTACCTTTTTGTATTGGCTGGTTCTAATAGGTGGAAGGTGATATGTATAACAGATATACATGTCCTCTACAACCTTGTAGACGTTTGACCTTGAAGCTCTTAATTCAATGTCATTCATGTAGTGCCAAAGTACCCCACGCATCGGACTTTACTATATCTCCCTTATTATTGGTCCTAGAGGTTTGCAATGTAAACTAACCTATAGGAAATCATGGGCTGGGAATCTTTTGATGTGGTCAGATTTGACCTTGGACCCCTCCGTCAAGGTCAAACGAGGATAGCCAAACTTAAAAGTGCATATAACTCGCTTATTATTGGTCCTAGAGGCTTGCAATGTGAAACCAACTTATAGGAATTCATGGTCTGGGAATCTTCTGATGTGGTCAGATTTGACCTTGAGCCCCTCCTTAAAGGTCAAACAAGGGCAGCCTAACTTAAAACTGCTTATAACTCGCTTAGTATTGGTCCTAGAGGTTTGCAATGTGAAACCAACTTATAGAATAGAATAGAATAGAAACATTTATATAGCGCAAAATTGATGCAACATCCTCTAATGCGCTTGACATCAAAAAGGGAAAGTCGAGGGACGTTCGAGGTCATGATCCAAGGTTAGCGCCCGCCAGGGAGATGTACTATGGTGGAGGATATGCTAATCTAAACAAGTAGGTCTTTAGCTGGCTACGGAAACCTGTTATTGTTTGTTGTGATCGTACTGATTGTGGGAGTCTGTTCCATTCTATGGGGGAAGCCACTACAAAACCTCTCTTACCGATGGCCTTTTTGTGAGAGGCTGAGGAAAGAGAAAGACGATTTCCACGTGTTAGACAACTGGTTTTGATCAAGGATGATAGGTATATGGGTTGAGAGAAATTTATAGCCTTGAAAGTAATTAGATTGTACTTAAACAATATACGGTAAGTGATAGGAAGCCAGTGTAGTTTTTGAAGAAAAGGAGTGACATGGCTAGTTCTATCAAGTCTAAAAACAATTCTACAAAGGGCATTTTGTATCTTTTGGAGTTTAGCAACATTGTACTTACTGATGCCATAAAGTAGGGAATTGCAGTAGTCAAGTCGACTACTGATCATTGAGTTTGCAAGCAAGGCTGCAGTTTCCACACTGAGGAATTTACGAATACGTCTTAGGTCCTTAAGGTGGTAGTAGCAGGCTCGACACATATTAGTTATGTGGTTGGAAAAGGTGTTTCCAGAGTCAAAAATTACACCCAGGTTATTACCTGACCTAACTTATAGGAAATCATGGGCTGGGAATCTTTTGATGTGGTCAGATTTGACCTTGGAATCCTCCTTCAAGGTCAAACGAGGATAGCCAAACATGGAAGTGCTTATAACTCGCTTAGTATTGGCCCTAGAGGCTTGCAATGTCAACCAGCAGCAGTTGGCACAGTTGAATAATTGTAAATATGTAAAAGACTTTTCTGTTCCTTGTTTCAACCATCTAAGGTACATTTATTTTTGTTGGTGACAATTGTCGTGTGATTTCAGGGCTCCAGAGATGAGTGCAAAGATGATGCCCATGATGAAGGCAGAGACGACCGCCGTGACGATCGTCGTGATGATCGTCGTGATGATCGCCGCGACAATCGCCGTGACGATCGCCGTGATGATCGTCGTGAAGACAGGAGAGGAGACAACAGAAGAGGGGATGATCGCCGGGGTGGACGACCCAACTACCACTGAGTTAAACGTGTAAAAACCACCAAAATTGTGTGGAAATATTTTCAAGGAAGTGAAAAGAAATAAAACTTGTTGTATAAATATGTGGAGGAATAAAAAAAAAAAATACAGAACTAGAAGTTGAAATGAATGGAGATTAAAATTGATACATTTTAAAATTAATATAAAAAGACAAGCAACAGAAGAGTGGACAAAAAAGGATAGTTACCGAGAAGCATACGCACTACTACATTGGTTGTGTTCTTGTATACAAATTTCAATAATAAGCCTCAAAAGTGATTTCCCCAACCCTGATGATGTTTGTTTTTAAATGCATATGTTATGTTAATATATGTGTGTTCTATGGAGAGACCATTGATTGAAATAGTGACAATCATATTGGACATTTTATTGAGAAAGCCTTTACAACTAATGAAAACTATAGGAAATAACTGACACTACAAGTGCTTTGCAACTGTGTGGAATTAATCCAAGACATTTTGTTTTTACAATTATATGAAAACACTAGAGACAAAACAGCTCTTATGTGGATAAACTTGTCAGAGAATTGGTGATTGTGCTTTTTGTGCAAGGAAAACTATAATCCAGGAATACAAAAATCTAACAAAGAAATACTGTAAAACGAGCCCTGCATTTCCTTTTGTGTGATCTATATAACCTGTTATCTTATATGTGCAATTTGACATTTTCCTGTAAGGAAAGTGTTTGCATTGTGTTGTATGTATGTGTTTTTATTGGAAAAAAATCACAATCAACTCTTTAACATAAGTATATTGGAACCGCTATATACACACATCAAATATACGAGGAGGAAAACACTCGAAAGAACATGGACCCGTGCTGAAATAAAGCAAAACATTTGGGATATTCGCTTCTCAGATGGATGTTCTTCCGACTACAGGGAGATCTGTGGAAAAACTTGGCATCACATCTAGTGTCGGATTTCTAAGAAAGAATTAACCCCAGTGTATTCTTTCACAATGTGACTCGGCAAAGCACAAAGACCGCAAGCTATTTCTCATTTTTTGTGTGTTTTCTCGTTCTTTTCTTTTGTCTGTGTAAACAATTGCTGTCACTTGAAGACTATTATGATGAGAAAACAAAAAAAGTAAATAAAATTGCTTTATTATTAAAAGGTAATGTCAACTACGTTTTTTTTTTCTTTCAAAAGACAGACATGGACTGCATTTTTCCAATTGGCAAGAATCAACTCGTAGTGTGTGTTGAGCTCATGTAACTTTTTCAGTGTGGAAGAGAGACGGGGAATGTGTGATCAAGCCATGTGTTGAAATAATAATAATATAAATATACATATATATATGTTGGGTACAAGTTGAGGTTTTGTACAAGTTGCAACTTGTACAAGAAGTCTGTACAAGTTGCAACTCATACAAGCAGCTTATACAAGTTGCAACTTGTGCGGATTGACTTGTACAAGTTGCATCTTGTACAAATTTTGGACCTGTACAAGCTACAATTTGTACAACCTCCACATTTATCAGTTGAGTGATGTATTTTGAATTTATACTTTAAAATTCATAAAATCAACATACCAGAACTTCATGAATAACGAATTCACTGTAACTTATACTTCTTTAACGAGAAAGGAAACTGTTCTCTATAATATTTTCATAGTTTTGTTGACCATTGCACTTTTTAAAGCACATGGAAACATGATATATATATATATGACATTAATTTGGATATTTATACACATAAAATAAATATTTTCGATAAAATTGTTAATTTATTAAATTTAACCAAAGTTTTTTTTCGATAAAATTGTTAATTTATTAAATTTAACCGAAGTTTTTTTTCTTTAATCCAACTTGATCCAAGTTGGGATTGTTTGATGTTGAAATTCTGTACGAGTTGCAACTTGTACAAACTGCTTGAATCTCAACTTGTACATAACATATATAAAGGAAATGTTAGGAAGTCGGAAGTTTCAGTCAGAAATAATCAAAACAACTTAGACCGTGCCACGCCAGAGAATTGTTTCGTTTAGCCTGTTGAGTTGAATAATGAGGGAGTAGAACATTAACCCTAAGGGGAATTGACAATTTTTAGCAGGTTTGAGGTAATACTGAAAATGTCACCTGGTAATGTGTCTTGGATGGAAACAATACGGCAGCATGCATATTGCTGAATTGGTTAACTGTTTTCTCATTGTCCTGTAATTTTAATCGATCTCTAAATTATGACGGTTTCGAGTTAAGATCTCTAAAAGGTCTCTGAGCATTTTATCTAATTTACATTTAAAATCTCAAACTATTATATTATTAGCTAATTACCCAACAATCCTGCTGTAATTTGTTGCTTTTCTAGCATCTCGCGATCTGCGATATTGTCCATGTGACGTTTTCGGTACTTGCCCAAACACAATAAACCTCGGAAACAGTTCCATCAGTTAGTGGAAGGTTAATGCAAGCAACTACCCGACCAGGCAGTTGTGATCGTTTCAGCCTTTGCAAGTTTCGTGCTAATTGTTAGCATAAACAGTTCAACACATAAATAAGAAAGAAAATCGGATTGTATTCTTGAATTTTTTTGTAATGGTTTTGTTGTGAAAGTATTGGCTGGTTTCAATTTTAAAAGACATTTGTATCCTATTTATATTGTAAGATTTAAAAATTGCTTGATTACTTGACATCTGTTTAATTTTGAAAGAAAACTGAGGGAAGATAAAGAATAATGATAAAGGAATAGAGTAACTGTTGCTTTTTAATACATATATATGTAGTTGGCCTAATTTTGTTTATTTTTTTTTCATATTTCACTGGTCTTGAAAATGATTGGACCTTTGGTGAACTTCACCTAAGAGTTTTTGAGTTGACAAAACATTAACCTGGTGTAATCAGTGAACTTGAATGGAAACAGAAATGTTAGGATTGAGTCCTATGTTGATTTATTGTTGTGCAAGAAGTAGAATTTCTTTGTAGTATCCAGGTAGAGAATCTTGTACTTTAATTTTCTGGTATCAATTGATGTATTGTACCAATGTGTATTCTTCTATCTACATATATATTACATATTTCTATTTAGAGGTAATATTTGTGTAATTTTGAGATTTTAATTGGAATATCATTCATCATTTTAGAATTCGTTTTGTGAAGATTGAGGAACTTAGAATTGAAACAACTCTGGAAATTATTTAGAGAATTGTGTTTGAATGGTGACAGGCAGGTTGTATTGAGATTTAATTTTTAGTGGCATGTATTTTATGACTATTATGAATGATAAAAGTCTACTATGGATCTTGTTTTCAGGCGCTTGATCTGTCTATGGAATCACAAGCAAGATTTCTTCTGGTTTCAGAGAGTTCACTTTTACTAATATTTCTGTAGTTATGAAATTGGCATTAAATGGTTTTTGTTAAGTATTATTTTCTTGTTGTAATAAATGAATGCCAGGCAACAGAATGAAAAGGTCATGATGATAATAAAGATCAGTGAAACTACTAAAAAGGGAGGTTTTTTTTATCTTTTGAGCTGACAAGTTTTTCTGGTCATTTGATAACTGTATCATCTTTGTTTTATACATATCCTCAGTGTTCGCTCTCGAGCGCGATTTCGCGAGTTTGTACACACTCTGGGGCGAGTTGTCGCAAAACCAACTTGCCAATGCGTCTGTGCTGTCGCTACCAGGCGAAACACTCAAAACTGACGGAAGAAATTTGTCTATTATCGGAAGCAACGACGTACATATTTCCTCATAGAAATGTTTGAGAAGAGCATGAAAAGCAGTTTATTTTATTTTATATATCCAGCTAACAGTAATTCACGTGAGAATTCGGGTATTCTCATGAGATTTCCGTGCTTTTTGTTGATTTTTAAACTCGTCTTCCGCTTTTAGTGTGACTGTCACAGGCGAAACAGTCGAAACAACTACTGACCAAAGAAATTTGTCTATTATCGGAAGCGACGACGTACATATTTCCTCATAGAAATAGGTGACAAAGACATGAAAGTGAGTTTATTTTATTTGATACCTCCAGCTAGCAGTAATTCACGCGAGATTTCAGGTATTCTCCTTTTTTAACTCGTCTTCTGCATATTGTGTCACAGGCGAAACAGTCGAAACAACTACTGACCAAAGAAATTCGTCTATTATCGGAAGAGACAAAATATATATTTCTTCAAAGAAAAGAGAAGAAATGCAATTTATTTATTTATTTGATGAATCCAGATAACAGTAATATAAAAAAAAAATTTAGAAAAAAAAAACAGTAGCACCCAGCAATTAGGCCATTAAGATGTGGTTTAGAAGTGAAATTTTTAAAAAAATAAAAGACAAATAAAAACAGAATTAAATATTTTATTTATTTGAACTTTTAGTTTAGCATCTATTTCTTATTATTTAAATAAAGAAGATTTTATGCAGTCCCAAATTGGAACTAAATATTTCAAAATATCTTGACGCAAAACATGTCTCACATTTTTTCACAGTTGTCTCGCCTTTTCAAGTGAAGGGAGACAGTCTGTCTCGCATTCATTTTTGACGAGAGCGAACACTGTATCCTTGTTTGTTTCCAGGGGGCCTGAGGATGCAGGGGATTGAAATACAAATTTAATCACTAGATCAAACTATAATTTGGCTTAATATATGAATCCTTTTATCATCCCTGAAAATACCCATCTTCCAGCTACTTGTCCCCCAGTGAGTAATAGATAGAGATTGCATCTTGATGCAGTAAAATGATGGCCTGTTGGGTTAGCAAGTTTAGCATCTAATCACAATGACGAAATAGCTCTACATTTGACCCTGGCTGTTGAATGGGACATGAAACCACATGTATCTCCGGGTGTGACATGGTGTAATCTTGCAGAAATTTCAGCCATTCCAAAAGTAATTTGTTAAATGCAACTAGAGCTGAAACGATTATTTGTACTAATTGATTAGTAGGTTATCAAAGCACTAGTCAACGGTTAATTGTTTTCTTGTGTATATCAACACATAGCGGATTAGAGCTGAAAGGGATATTCGCATTATTCGTTCTCCGCTCTGCATTTTCCGCTTTCGACTTTGATGATGAGGAAACAAATATTCGGTATATGTACAGAAATTAGGCGTCAAAACGCAAAATAGCCCAATTAACTATGATTTTTGTCAAATAACATAAATCATTAAAATTAAGAAAAATATACCTCGTTTACTTTATGTTTTATGACAACTTTCATGCGGTTGTACCAACAACCGTATTTGGGTATTTCGGCAAAATAAATGGACAGTGCTAAAACACACCAAACGAATATTCGAAAATTTCCGAATTCTGGGATGCGGATATTCGACCACGATTTTTGTCTTCTCTTTCAGCTCTATAGCGGATTATACATGATCATTGGAACTATGAGTATCTCGAGTTAAGACCTTAAAACGTATCAAATTAAAGCATTTTATATGCATTTTGTTTTTAAAATATCAAAATATTACATTATTGGCCAATTTACTGAATAATCTGGTGAATTCTTTGCTTTTCAGCATCTCGCGATCCACCATTTTGTTTGTTTACATCCGGAATACGTTTTTTTAGTTCTCATACATGCTAAACATCAGAAACAATCGGTTAGTCAACGGTTAATGCGACTACCCGGCTACCAGATTTTGCTAATGGTTTCAGCTCTAAATGCAACCAAGATATCTTTGTATACCAAACTAGGTCAAATAATAAAGAAGATCTAAGGTTTTTTTTTTTAAAGAGTAAACCCAGTATGACCTTGGAACAGTTGAAGTAGGAGCCAAAGAAAAAAGGAAGAAAGCCAGTTAACTCATTTTCCCCACAGAAACTGGTTGGTTCTCGGCTACTGAGGTAGACATCCAAAATTGTTACCAATTTGTAGGCACACAGAAAGTGGCTGAACATCAAACTTAGTAGAATGTCCTGAATTTCGGTAATTAAGTGTCCCGTGAGAAGTGACTCCGCTGGATCCACATTTTGTTTTCGCAATAGCTTCGCAGCCATTAGGTGGATTCTTTTCATATTTGACAGGTGTATGCAGTAGCCCTGGGAAATTTTTCTGAATAACTTACAAAGCATTTTATCTATCCACCTGAAATTTAGCAAATGCCTTTCTCATATAAAGATCTGGGCGACATTAAATTTTGGCAGGGATAAGTTAAGAAATGACTTTGTTATTGATGATTGATAAAGCATTAATTTATTAACAAGTAAAACCTGAAACTGCTTGTATATAGAGCGATTTCGTCGAAATTTTCAACCCACAGGGTGTCTAAACTAACTACTGTCTCCAATTTTCCAAAAAATTTTCTCCTGCCCAAAAATGCGGGTCATATTCAAGTTTTGAATTTTTGATAAAAAATGCAGTCACAAAATTGTAAATATAGGCTCATAAGGTACACATATAGAACAACACTAAGTGATGGAGTGATACAAGAGTACTTTTTGAAACCATTTTATTCATAAAATAAAAATTTACTAGTGGGATTTCGGCAAAATTTTGGACCCACAGGGTATCTGTGAAGACTAGCCTTTCCAAGTTTCAACAAATATTTCTTTTGCCAAAATGGCGGCCATTTTGAATTTTGAATTTTTTTCAAAAATGCGAAACACAAAAATGCTTATATCTGGTAAACCGTATGAAATAGAGTGATTTCGGCAAAATTTTTGACCCACAGGGTATCTGTAAAGACTAGCCTTTCCAAGTTTCAACGAATATTTCAATTGCCAAAAATTTCAGCCATTTTGAATTTTCGAATTTTTTTCAGAAATGCTTGTATCTCGAAAACCGTGCTGGATAGAGCGATTTCGACAAAATTTTTGATCCATGGGGTAACTGCTGAGTAGCTGACCCAATTTTCAAAAATATTTTGTCCCACCAAAAATGGCGGCCATGTTGAATTTTCGAATATTTCGCAAAAATTGCAAAACACAAAAATGCTTGTGTCTCGAAAACCGTGCCAGAAAGAGCGAATTCGGCAAAATTTTTTATCCACAGTTCTCATTACTACCATAAGGAGGTTATGTTTTGGATGTGTTTGTCTGTATCTCCGTTTCTTAATACTTGAAAAGACATAAACAGATCTTTATGAAATTTTTTATGTACATAGGGCCGGACTAGTGCTGTAACGAGTTGACCTCGAGTCGGAACTCAATGGGCGATATTTGGGGATGACATCGGTTTACACAATTTAAACTCGAGTTTTTAAGAAATATATAATGATATACTAATCTGGTTACAAACTACCACTTTTGCAATTTTTTTAACCATAAAGACTTAAAAATCAATGAGCAATGGTCGGTTTTTTATTTCCCTGATTTACGTGGCTGTTCCATAAAGTGCTCGTATATATCTGTACGTAATGGCGGATCCCTTAATGACAATATTTGGACATTGTTATTCTCTCCCGCCGGGCGGGAGATTATGAAATGATGTTTGTGCGTGCGTGTGTGCGTGCGTTAGTCATGCAGATTTCTCCAAAACTACTACAGCTACAGATTTTTTGTAAATTAATTGTCCCAATGAATTTTCATGCCCTTGAAAATTTTTTTGGTTTTATTGACTTAGGCCTAAAGATAATTGAGTAATAGCAATCTTAGCTACTTTGAGTAAAGGGCTCATAACTCAAAAACTATTGCAGTAACAACTTTTTCTTCAAATATGTTGTTCAGCTACTTTGTCCTTAGCTATAAGATGGTACATAGTTTGGGGTCCCATTGCATGCCATAAGTGAGTAATAGCTATTTTCTCATTTGTAGCTAAATAACAAGAAGTAAATGTCAAATATCTTCAAAAGTATTGAAGTTAGGGAAATCTTTTCAAATATGTTGTCCATCTTCTTTTTGGTAAGCTATCACATACTAAAGTTTCAGAGCTGTTGCACCTTGGATAGCTGAGTAATAGCTACTTTGAAATTCTGACTGGTGAGTAAAGCGATTGTAACTCCAAAACTATTGCAGTTAGAGTATTTTCCTAAGATATGTTGTTCAGCTACTTTTTCCTTAGCTATAAGATGGTACATAGTTTGGGGTTCTATTGCATGCCATAAGTGAGTAATAGCTATTTTCTCATTTGTAGCTAAATAACAGAAGAAGTAAATGTCAAATATCTTCAAAAGTATTAAAGTTAGGGAAATATTTTCAAATATGTTGTCCATCTACTTTTTGGTAAGCTATGACATAGTAAAGTTTCAGACCTGTTGCACCTTGGATAGCTAAGTAATAGCTACTTTGAAATTCTGACTGTTGAGTAAAGCCATTGTAACTCCAAAACTATTGCAGTTGGAGTATTTTCCTAAAATATGTTGTTCAGCTACTTTGTTCTTAGCTATAAGATGGTACATAGTTTGGGGTTCTGTTGCTTGCCATAAGTGAGTAATAGCTATTTTCTCATTTGTAGCTAAATAACAGAAGAAGTAAATGTCAAATATCTTCAAAAGTATTGAAGTTAGGGAAATCTTTTCAAATATGTTGTCCATCTACTTTTTGGTAAGCTATAACATAGTAAAGTTTCAGACCTGTTGCCCCTTGGATAGCTGAGTTATAGCTACTTTGAAATTCTGACTGTTGAGTAAAGCCATTGTAACTCCAAAACTATTGCAGTTAGGGAAATCTTTTCAAATATGTTGTCCATCTACTTTTTGGTAAGCTATAACATAGTAAAGTTTCAGACCTGTTGCCCCTTGGATAGCTGAGTTATAGCTACTTTGAAATTCTGACTGTTGAGTAAAGCCATTGTAACTCCAAAACTATTGCAGTTAGAGTATTTTCCTAAAATATGTTGTTCAGCTACTTTGTCCTTAGCTATAAGATGGTACATAGTTTGGGGTTCTATTGCATGCCATAAGTGAGTAATAGCTATTTTATTACGCTACAATAGCTTACCATGTGGGACTTAATGCTGTTCTCGGGTTGCCACACCCGGGGCCAACGTCTTAGAAAAAAAGACCGTTCTTGTTAGCCACCGGATATACTGGTAGTTGTCGTCACGTGATACCTTCTGACCAATCGTCCTACTTTCTCGTTGGCCACGATTGACTGGTAGCAGTTTGTAAATATACAGACATTTTCATTTATTTCTCAGACTTTACTTATTGTTGGAGGCTAATATTTGCATATTTCTTGTAATATATATCATAGATTATTCTGTTAAAGTTTCATTTCCACAGGATAAGTATTTTTATTGCAGTCGCGTGTTTTGAGTTTTCCTCGGTTCAGGCTATTTCTTTCTACGTCTTTTATTGCGTACAAAATGTCTACACATCAAGCAAATAAAGACAAACCGAGAGCGCAGAAATGCCGCCATTTCTGCTTTAGTTTTGATACACATAATTTCTGCCCTACCTGTAGGGAGGCTGGCAAGGGAGATGACCCCTGTGTCACCTTTGAAACCCCTTGCGAAGTTTGCACGTCTTTTACAGATGAGCAACTTCAGAAAATCCAAAACCGGAAACGGTATTTGAAAAAGCAGAAAGCGACAACTAGTTCCAAAGATGAACTAGATCTTTTGGGTGAAGGCGACGGGGATTCCTTCACTGGGTCTAATGCAGACCTCGAGTGTGCGGCTGATAGCCTTTTTACCTCACCCCCCCGTCCACAACCTCTTGCCTTCAGTTCCCTGTCTTTGAAAACGCCAGCAAAAACCGTCCCACCCACCCCTGGCACTGCTTTGCAAAATAAAATCCAGTCAAATTTAGAGAAATCACTCGGTGATTCCTTAAATATACACTTACAGCAGCAAATGGGTTCCTTTCAGGCATCCATGTTGGAAGCTTTTAGGTCACTCCGAGAGGAGTTGACTGTAAAACAGAAAGTCGAGGCACAGCCCTCGACTCTTGCTTCAAAACCTGGCTTGTCCAGTACTTCTGCTGCCCCTCTGGATTTGCCCCCTCCGAGATCTGGTACTAACATTCCAAGCGAGGATATGGATGTGGACTACGGTCCAACTCTTCCTCCCCGTTTAGTATCTACTCAACCTTCCTCGGATCAGTACGTTGCCCCCTCTGAAGGTCATCCCGAAGAGGTTTCGTACTCTCACAAAAAGCAAAGCCATAGGCAGCCAGTTGACCCGAGCTCTGCCTCGGACCAACTAAATGAGGATTCCGATGAACCTCGGATCCCTTCTTCTAGATCCAAAAAGCACTCTGACAAGAGCAAACATAAATCAAGATCTAGATACGTGTCTTTTACCTCAGAGGAGGACCACTCCCCTGTAGCCAGACACAGGTCTTCTAAGCCCTCTAGGGCTCAGCCCTCAGGAGTTGCTTCTGATCAAGACCTCCCACAACATGATCCAGACCCCCCTTATTATAGGGCAGTAGCTTTGTCTGACATGCCCTCACAATACTCTGAGGAAGTTGATACCTTCAGGCGTATTTTGTCTCTCCCTGACCCCAGGGAATCTATGCCCAGGTCTTCCACCTCGGTGTTGGGTCTGGATGATGAAAAAGGCCGTCAAGAGCTCAGACCTAGAGGTCCCTCCTCTATTCTTCCACTTAGCTCAGTTATCAAGGACGCCTTTGATAAATTCCAACATGACTTTAAGGCTGCCAACTTATCTGAGGGAAAATATGTCAAGCCTCCTCCCTCAACTTCAAAGTGGTACAAGGTGGGACAACCAACTTTTCAAGACAAAATCCAGGAGTTGAATACAGACTTTGCTAAGATCTGTATTACTCCTAGACCGTCTGGGCCCCCAGTAGCCAGAGTTCCCCTTCCAGTCCTCAAGGAGCTAGAACTTCAGGCTAGACAAAATATCTCTACCCTCAACTTCACCGCTGCTTTTGCCAAGACCTCCTCTTCTTGCAATGCTTCATTGGAAAAATGCCAACATAGCATCAAGTCTACGGTCAAGAAGATTAAATCTCAGATTCAAAAAGGTGCCGATCCAGAGAGAGCAGCAAAGCGCGGATATGAGGAAGTAGCTGACTACTTAGATTTTTGGAACAAGACAGTACTTGTTCAACACAGGGCCCTCACTTGTCTCAGCAAATCTCTAGCCCATATTTTGCAGAGGGAATTATACTCTATGGCTAATACCGGCTTGCTTAGGCGCGAAGCCGAGATGACTCTATTACATCCTCAATTAGGAGAAACGAGACGTCAAGAACTCAGGAACTCGTCCTTTTGGGACGCCTCCTTGTTCGAGTCTCAATTAGTGAAGGAAGGTGAGGACTTCCTTCTCAAAAAAGGCACCTCAAAAGATTCTCAGGGTTTTCCACCCTACCAGAATAAGCCCTTTCGTGGTCCCCACAAGAAAAGAGGCTCCTACAGGAAACGCCCCTATGGGGGCAATACCTCTCAAAGCAGTAACCAGTCCTTTCCTTCGGGAAGAGGAAAATCCAACTTCAGAGGCTTCAGGGGTCGTTTTCGACCCCACAATAGAGGAAGGGGGCGTGGAAACCCCCCTCCCCAATGACTCCTCCAAAGCCTCACTCAGTCCACCAGTAGGAGGTCGCCTCCGTTCTTTCAGGAGAGACTGGCTCACAAACAAATGTTCTCAAAACGTGTTAAACATTATCACCAATGGCTACGTTCTGCCATTCCGTTCAAAGCCAAACTTGATCAGATTTCCTCTGATTCTGTCAGAGTACAAGGCCCAACAAAAAGACCAAGCCTTGGCTACTTGTATCCAGTCTCTCCTGTCAAAGAACGCTATCGAAAGGGTAGACAATGTAAAATCTCTCGGGTTTTACAGTCGCCTGTTCCTAGTACCCAAGCCTCACCAAAAGTGGAGGCCAGTCATAGACTTAAGCAGGCTCAATACTTTTCTACACGTAGAAAAGTTCAAAATGGAAACTCCAGAGTCCATCAGGACCTCCCTGATTCCAGGGGAGTGGGTATCGTCGATAGATCTGTCGGACGCCTACCTGCATATCCCCATCCACCCAAACTCAAGGAAATACCTAAGGTTTTGCTACAAGGCTCAGGTGTTCCAATTCACCTCCCTCCCGTTCGGACTAGCCACAGCCCCCCAGGTCTTTACAATGATCGTAAAGGAAGTGAAACTAATGGCCCTCTCAAGAGGACTCAGAATTCACCAATACCTGGACGACTGGCTGATCAGGTCCCAGTCTCAGGAGGAAGCACAAGTGAACACTCAGGCAGTAGTAGAACTGACTCAGTCCTTGGGATGGATAATAAATCAGAAAAAATCAGAACTGAAACCTACACAGGTGTTTTCGTTCGTGGGCTACGAATACCACCTCGATTCAGCCCTTGTAAAACCCACTCAAGAGAGATGGCTCAAACTTCAGGATTTGATCCTACGACTCAAGTCAAAACGTGTTTTGACTGCAAGATGTTTGATGTCTCTAATTGGGTTGCTAGCCTCAACGGAGAAAATGGTCCCGGAGGGACGCCTTCACATGAGGCCCTTTCAGTTTCATCTCAAGGAGCACTGGAGATATCCTCAGTCGCTGGACAACCTCCTTCCCTGGACAGAAGCCATTGCAGCCCACCTAGATTGGTGGCAAAATCCCTCCAAGGTGATGAAAGGTGCAGACCTTCATCCCAAAGACCACAGTATCCAACTCTTTACCGACGCCTCAAACGAAGGTTGGGGCGCTCACTTAGACCAAAATTTTACCAAAGGTCTGTGGTCAGATCGGGAAAAAAGGCTTCACATAAATGTCCTAGAATTGAAGGCGGTCTCCCTGGCCCTTCGAGACTTCAAGGACCAGTGCCAGAATCAAACAGTGTTGGTTGCGACGGACAACTCAACAGTGGTAGCCTACATCAACAAACAAGGAGGAACACACTCGGCAGAGATGTGTGCTCTCCTGTGGAAGATCATGACCTGGTGCCATCACTATCACATAACATTGAAAGCCAGGCACATTCCAGGGTGCCTGAATGTGATGGCCGACCTGCTATCCAGGTCCAACCAAGTGCAGTCAACCGAATGGTCTCTGCACCCGCAGGTCTTCAAACAGATCTGCCAGAAGTGGTTCACCCCTCATGTAGACTTGTTTGCCACTCACCTGAACCACAAGCTCCCTCTATACGTGTCTCCTATCCCAGACCCAAAGGCCTGGGACATAGATGCTCTGAACATAAACTGGACCAACCTCACAGCATATGCGTACCCTCCTACGGCTCTCCTTCACAAGGTGATCCAAAAGATCAGGCAATGCCAGTGCCTGATCATCGTAATAGCCCCAGGCTGGCCAGGGATGCCCTGGTTTTGGGACCTAGTGCAGCTCTCAACAGAGATCCCACTGCAACTCCCAGTGTCAACAACCCTACTCAAACAGTCCCACAAGCTGGTGTTCCACAACAACCCCCAGCACCTGAACCTCCACGCCTGGTGTCTAGGAGCGGACAACTCCAAGAACAAGGCTTCTCTGTGGAGGTGGCAGAGAGAATTGCTGCCCCTCAGCGGTCATCAACAAGGACCATCTACAAGTCAAAGTGGGCCCTATTTGAAAAATGGTGCAGAGAAAATTCGGTGGATTTCTCCACTCCATCTGTGAAACAAATCTCAGATTTCTTCATGTACCTGTACCAAGACCTAAACAGGCGCCCCTCGACCATTGATGGCTACAGGACTGCAATCGTTGACACTTTGGGCCCAACGGCCCAACATATTGCACACAATGCAGACCTTCATAGGTTACTCTCCAGTTTTCACAGGGATCGTCCTAAAAGTTCCAGAAACTTACCCAAGTGGAACCTTTCTGTTGTCCTTAACGAGCTCACCAAAGCACCTTTTGAGCCCATGAAAGACTCAGACCTCAAACATCTCACTTTAAAAACTGCTTTCTTGCTAGCCTTGGCCTCCGGCAAGCGCCGCAGCGAAATCCATGCCTGGGTCGCTAACAAAGTATCCAATTTAGGCCAATGGGAAAAGGTTGCCTTGTTCCCTTCTTCTGATTTCATAGCCAAAAACCAACTAGCAAGAGAAGGTTCTCAAAGTGTGTCTCCGGTGACTATCCCTGCTCTGACTACCATTGTGGATAGACAGTTTAAAGAAGACAGGACCCTGTGTCCCGTACGGGCCCTGAGGTTTTATTTGGACCGAACTAAAGACCTGAGAGGGTCTCGTTCTCTCCTTTTCATCTCCTTTAAGAAAGGACATACCTCAGACATCAGACCCGCTACACTCTCTTCATGGTTGAAACAAACCATTTTACTTTGTTACAAACAAGCAGATCAACAAGCCTTGGACTTGGTCCAAGTCAAAGCGCATGACATCCGGGCCTTCGCGGCCTCTAAGGCCTTTTACGGTGGGGTATCGGTGGACCAAATCATGCAAGCCTGTCACTGGAAAGCTCACAACACATTTACAAATTTTTACCTAAAAGACCTTACTTGGTCGGACACCGACAACAATTTGTACCTGGGACCCGTAGTGGCTGCACAACAAGTCCTAGATCCTTCCCCTCAGACCAGTTGTCCTCGGAAAGAAAAAAGGGGGGGGGGGCACATCCGCTACAACCAAGTCTTCAGGAGTCTTTCCCAGGATCTAGGTATTCCTTTACCTTCAAGATGTTACGGGTAAGGTCATTTTATTCTTTAATTATCAAGTAATTTCTATTAAGGACTTATTTAGTTGTCATTAATCTCATATTCAGCTTGTAAAAATTTTATGAGACGCCCAACCACTGGGTTGGTCAGTCATACGTGAAGGGCCCTTTTGGACCCTCAGACCTCGGAGTGAGCACTGCTGCACTTCCGTCCTACAATAAAACATCTAGACAGTTTTTAGTACTGTCTCTCATTTACTTAGGTTTTTGGCTCGTTACAGGCCCGGCCTTCGGGATCGGGGCACTGTAAATGGGACTCAGACTGGTATTTCTGGCACTATTCTATAAATATTAATTCAAAATCTTAGAAAAAATGACATACCTTCCAGTCTCAGCTGTAATCCCGCCACCGGGCGGTTGAATTCAGCATTAAGTCCCACATGGTAAGCTATTGTAGCGTAATAAAATTGAAAATTTTAATTACTTAAATGTAGCTTTTATAAGCTACAAGCTTACCATGTGGGACTTAGAAGAGTCCCACCCTGCCTCCCCGCTGTTTACAGCTGAGGGGTAGGTTTAAAAATTTCAACGAGAAAGTAGGACGATTGGTCAGAAGGTATCACGTGACGACAACTACCAGTATATCCGGTGGCTAACAAGAACGGTCTTTTTTTCTAAGACGTTGGCCCCGGGTGTGGCAACCCGAGAACAGCATTAAGTCCCACATGGTAAGCTTGTAGCTTATAAAAGCTACATTTAAGTAATTAAAATTTTCAATTTTGTTATTTGTAGCAAAATCATGACATAAGTAAATGTCAAATATCTTCAAAAGTATTAAAGTTAGGGCATTCTTTTCAAATATGTTATCTACTTTTTCATAAGCTATCACATAGTAAAGTTTCAGATCTGTTGCACATTGGATGGCTGAGTAATAGCTACTTTGAAATTCTACAGTTGAGTAAATCCATTGTAACTCCAAAACTATTGCAGTTACAATATTTTCGTAAAATATGTTGTTCACCTACTTTGTCCTTAGCTATAAGCTGGCATGTAGTTTGGGGTTCTATTGCATGCCATAAGTGAGTAATAGCTATTTTCTTATTAGTAGCAAAATAATGACATAAGTAAATGTCAAATATCTTCAGAAGTATTAAAGTTATGGAATTCTTTTCAAATATGTCATTCATCTACTTTTTTTGTAAGCTATCACATAGTAAAGTTTCAGACCTGTTGCACATTGCATAGCTAAGTAATAGCTACTTTGAAATTGTGACTGTTGAGTAAATCCATTGTAACTCCAAAACTATTGCAGTTACAGCTTTTTCTTCAAATATGTTGTTCAGCTACTTTGTCCTTAACTATAAGATGGTATATATTTTGGGGTTGTATTGCATGCCATAAGTGAGTAATAGCTATTTTCTTATTTGTAGCAAAATAACAACATAAGTAAATGTCAAATATCTTCAAAAGTATTAAAGTTAGGGAAATATTTTCAAATATGTTATTCATCTAGTTTTTGATAACCTATCACATAGTAAAGTTTCAGACCTGTTGCGCATTGGATAGCCGAGTAATACCTACTTTGAAATTGTGACGGTAGGGTAAATGCATATAGTTTGGGGTTCTATTGCATGCCATAAGTGAGTAATAGCTATTTTCTTATTTGTGGCAAAATAATGACATAATTTTTCTCAAATAACTGCTTCATCTACTTTTGGGAGAGCTTTCACATGGTGAAGTTTCAGACCCGTAGTTAATTATTCACCTACTCAAAATGAGTAAATGATAATTATCTGTAAAAGTATTGCGGATATCCAATTTTTATCAAATAACTCATTCATCTACTTTTGGAAGAGCTTTCACATGGTGAAGTTCCAGACCCGTAGCTAATTACTCACCTACTCAAAATGAGTAAATGTGAATTATCCCTAAAAGTATTGGGGATATCCAATTTTTCTTAAATAACTCATTCACCTACTTTTGGAAGAGCTTTCACTTGGTGAGGTTTCAGACCCGTAGCTAATTATTCACCTACTCAAAATGAGTAAATGTGAATTATCTGTAAAAGTATTGCCAATACAATATCTATCAAATATCGCAACGGCTCAGAACTGCAACTTGCGGACTTTCTGTCCTGCCATTGTTCACAAAAGAGCAACAAGGAAATACCATTAGAACATACCATACACTCTATACAATGGAGCAAGCAGAAGCTTACACAACTGAAACAGAAAACAAGTGTAGACTCTAATCTCCGTGCACTACGTCACATGGTTACTTCTGGGTGGCCCAATCAATGTTCCCTGTTACCCTTTTCTCTGAAACCCTTCTGGTCAGTTAAAGACTTTATCAGTATAGAATTTTAACTTTGAATTTAATTACTCCCGACCTCAACAGTCTGTGTTCAATTGCAGCAGAAGTGAAAAACACTCTCTCCCTTTCTTTAATAAAAACATCCGGTATTGCACATGTTATTCTTTTAGTGCAATAGCCCCATAATATATCAATTCTGAGTATAATTTAAAAGAAACTTGTACCTTTAATTAGGTTTGTAAATCTGTACTCGATCTGGATTAGAAATTTTAACTATACACGCTATGACCATACTCTTTTTTTTCTACCAATCACAAAACATGGTTCCAATTTACACCTGGTCCTGAGTACATTAGAAAGGGTTGCTAATTATAGTACTAGTTGCATACATTTCCAATACACTTCCTTTGTTGGAGATAAATCTGGATGGTAATGCAATAACAATACACACTCTAAGCCACCAAGCCAAACATTACAATGCACAATTCTGTTTGGGCACTGGTCTTGAGTATAGTTGAAAGGAAACCCTTCAGTGAGGGAATGTCTTAATTAAGCCACATTATTTGCAATTAACTTTCAGGAATCTGTGGATGAAAGTCGGCTTAATTTTTTTGTGTGAAAATACATAACAATGCAAGTTTTAGACCCTCTGACCCACCCTGCTGGAAATTATAAAATGCCTCGTGTGTGTGTTACAAGGTTTTCTCTCAAGTGCTGTGGAGTCTTTTGCTCAAATAATTTACTTTAATTTCTTCTGTCCATAGCTACGTAATAGCATAAGTAGCTGTATGCTTTGGGTAAATTATTTCGTTTTATTTTCACAATCACTCAAAACTATATGGTGGATTTTATGTGTATTTGTACTCCGGCTACAGGAAGATATATGCTTTATGGCAACCTTAAAGTTCCAAAATTACTCAAATACATCAAGGTTTAAGGTTCCCGCATTTGGTATGTGAGTGTACTTAGGCAGTAGAAATATACGTCATCTTAGGCAGTAGAAATATATGTCCTCTTTATGGTATCCTAAATATTCAGAGATATATTATCTATATGATTTTAATATTACTGCGCAATTTTAAAAATGCACTGTATATGATAGATTTCATTTATTTTGTAGGTGGGTGTACTTAGGTCCCACATTTTGATTATCTCAAAGTCCCAATGATAACATAATTACAGCAACTTTAACCACTAATATAAAAATATATGATGGATCTGATTAAAATTTCTTGAATTAGTACCACCATAAGAATACTCGGAGGGAGATAGTTGCCACAGAAGTGGTCTTGTTATATGTAGGAGTATTTATGAAAGAAACATAAACTGAAAAGCCACAACACTTAAATATGTTCCCAGTGAGCTGCTAGAAATGAAATAAAAAATGCCTGTGCTAGTTAAGCGTCCCGCAAGGGACGCTTGTTTGTGTATGGGAGAGCTTCTGGCTCCGCCGGCTCCGCCGGCTCCTCATTTTGTTTTCCTTATAACTCTGTAACCGTTAGGCGGATTCTTTTGAAATTTGGCAGGTTTAGGCAGTAGCCTTGGGGAATTTTTTTGAATATGCTGCAGTGACATTTCAACCAATCAGAGAGGTCACATGACCAAAAACGTCTTTTTTCGATTGGGAAGCTTGTCCGGATGATAACTTGAAAGGAATTTTATCAATTCACCTGAAACTTGGCAAATACATTCATTCTATTAAAATCTGGAAATCATTAGATTTTGGCGTTGATTGGTCAAGAAATGGCCGAGTAATTAATGATTAATTAATCATTACGAATTTTCCAAATAAGGAAAACACAAAAATGCTTATATCTCAAAAACCGTGCTAGATAGAGCAATTTCGACAAAATTTTTGACCCGCAGGATATCTCTGCGGAGTACTTTTCCCAATTTTCAAAAAATTTTTGTCTCGCCAAAAATGACGGCCATTTTGAATTTTCGAAATTTTCGCAAAAATTGCAAAACACAAAAATGCTTATATCTCGAAAACCGTGCTAGATAGAGCCATTTCGACGAAATTTTTGACCCACAGGGTATCTCTGCAGAGTAGTTATCCCTATTTTGAAAAAAATTTTTGTCTCGCCAAAAATGGCGGCCATTTTGAATTTTCGAATTTTTCGCAAAAATTGCAAAACACAAAAATGCTTATATCTCAAAAACCGTGCTAGATAGAGCAATTTCGACAAAATTTTTGACCCGCAGGATATCTCTGCGGGGTACTTTTCCCAATTTTCAAAAAATTTTTGTCTCGTCCAAAATGGCGGCCATTTTGAATTTTCGAAATTTTCGCAAAAATTGCAAAACACAAAAATGCTTATATCTCAAAAACCGTGCTAGATAGAGCAATTTCGACAAAATTTTTGACCTGCAGGATATCTCTGCGGAGTACTTTTCCCAATTTTCAAAAAATTTTTGTCTCGCCATGGTACTTTTCCCAATTTTCAAAAAATTTTTGTCTTGCCATGGTACTTTTCCCAATTTTCAAAAAATTTTTCTCTCGCCAAAAATGGCGGCCATTTTGAATTTTCGAAATTTTCGCAAAAATTGCAAAACACAAAAATGCTTATATCTCGAAAACCGTGCTAGATAGAGCGATTTCGACGAAATTTTTGACCCACAGGGTATCTCTGCGGAGTACTTTTCCCAATTTTCAAAAAATTTTTGTCTCGCCATGGTACTTTTCCCAATTTTCAAAAAATTTTTGTCTTGCCATGGTACTTTTCCCAATTTTCAAAAAATTTTTGTCTCGCCAAAAATGGCGGCCATTTTGAATTTTCGAATTTTTCGTAAAAATTGCAAAACATAAAAATGCTTATATCTCGAAAACCCTGCTAGATAGAGCGAAAATTCGCAAAAATTGCAAAACACAAAAATGCTTATATCTCGAAAACCATGCTAGATAGAGCGATTTCGACGAAATTTTTGACCCACAGGGTATCTCTGCAGAGTAGTTATCCCAATTTTGAAAAAAATTTTGTCTCGCCAAAAATGGTGGCCATTTTAAATTTTCGAATTTTTCGTAAAAATTGCAAAACATAAAAATGCTTATATCTCGAAAACCCTGCTAGATAGAGCGATTTCGACGAAATTTTTGACCCACAGGGTATCTCTGCAGAGTAGTTATCCCAATTTTGAAAAAAATTTTGTCTCGCCAAAAATGGCGGCCATTTTAAATTTTCGAATTTTTCGTAAAAATTGCAAAACATAAAAATGCTTATATCTCGAAAACCCTGCTAGATAGAGCGATTTCGACGAAATTTTTGACCCGCAGGGTATCTCTGAAGTGTAGCTGCCAATTTTCAAACAAAAAATTTCTCGCAAAAAATGGCGGCCATTTTGAATTTCCGAATTTTTCGCAAAATTGCAAAATACAAAAATGCTTATATCTCGAAAATCATGCTAGATAGAGCGATTTCGACAAAATTTTTGACCCACAGGGTATCTGTGCAGAGTAGCCATGCCAATTTTCAAAAAAATTTTGTCTTGCCAAAAATGGCGGCCATTTTGAATTTTCGAATTTTTGCGCAAAAATTGCAAAACACAAAAATGCTAATATTTCGAAAACCGTGCTACATAGAGCGATTTCAATGAAATTTTTTATCTTCAGGGTATCTCTGCAGAGCAGCTATCCCAAAGAGCTTTCACTTGGTGAAGTTTCAGACCCATAGCTAATTGCTCACCTACTCAAAAAGAGTAAATGCGAATTACCTCTAAAAGTATTGCAGATGGCCAATTTTTCTCAAATAACTCATTCACCTACTTTTGGAAGAGCTTTCACATGGTGAAGTTTCAGACCCATAGCCAATTACTCACCTACTCAAAATGAGTAAATGCGAATTATCTCTAAAAGTATTGCAGATAGCCAATTTTTCTCAAATAACTCATTCACCTACTTTTGGAAGAGCTTTCACATGGTGAAGTTTCAGACCCATAGCTAATTATTTACCTACTCAAAATGAGTAAATGGTAATTATCTGTAAAAGTATTGCGGATACCCAATTTTTATCAAATAACTCATTCATCTACTTGTGGGAGATCTTTCACATGGTGAAGTTTCAGACCCATAGCTAATTACTCACCTACTCAAAATGAGTAAATGCGAATTATCTCTAAAAGTATTGTAGAGAGCCAATTTTTCTCAAATAACTCATTGACCTACTTTTGGGAGAGCTTTCACTTGGTGAAGTTTCAGACCCATAGCTAATTACTCACCTACTCAAAATGAGTAAATGTGAATTATCTGTAAAAGTATTGCAGATAGCCAATTTTTCTCAAATAACTCATTCACCTACTTTTGGGAGAGCTTTCACTTGGTGAAGTTTCAGACCCATAGCTAATTACTTACCTACTCAAAATGAGTAAATGTGAATTATCTCTAAAAGTATTGCAGATAGCCAATTTTTCTCAAATAACTCATTCACCTACTTTTGGGAGAGCTTTCACTTGGTGAAGTTTCAGACCCATAGCTAATTACTCACCTACTCAAAATGAGTAAATGCGAATTATCTCTAAAAGTATTGCAGATAGCCAATTTTTGTCAAATTAATCATTCACCTACTTTTGGGAGAGCTTTCACTTGGTGAAGTTTCAGACCCATAGCTAATTACTCACCTACTCAAAATGAGTAAATGCGAATTATCTCTAAAAGTATTGCAGATAGCCAATTTTTCTCAAATAACTCATTCACCTACTTTTGGGAGAGCTTTCACTCTGTGAAGTTTCAGACCCATAGCTAATTACTCACCTACTCAAAATGAGTAAATGCGAATTAACTGTAAAAGTATTGCAGATAGCCAATTTTTCTCACATAACTCATTCACCTACTTTTGCCAGAGCTTTCACTCTGTGAAGTTTCAGACCCATAGCTAATTACTCACCTACTGAAAATGAGTAAATGTGAATTATCTCTAAAAGTATTGCAGATAGCCAATTTTTCTCAAATAACTCATTCACCTACTTTTGGGAGAGCTTTCACTTGGTGAAGTTTCAGACCCATAGCTAATTACTCACCTACTCAAAATGAGTAAATGCGAATTATCTCTAAAAGTATTGCAGATAGCCAATTTTTGTCAAATTAATCATTCACCTACTTTTGGGAGAGCTTTCACTTGGTGAAGTTTCAGACCCATAGCTAATTACTCACCTACTCAAAATGAGTAAATGCGAATTATCTCTAAAAGTATTGCAGATAGCCAATTTTTGTCAAATTAATCATTCACCTACTTTTGGGAGAGCTTTCACTTGGTGAAGTTTCAGACCCATAGCTAATTACTCACCTACTCAAAATGAGTAAATGCGAATTATCTCTAAAAGTATTGCAGATAGCCAATTTTTCTCAAATAACTCATTCACCTACTTTTGGGAGAGCTTTCACTCTGTGAAGTTTCAGACCCATAGCTAATTACTCACCTACTCAAAATGAGTAAATGCGAATTATCTGTAAAAGTATTGCAGATAGCCAATTTTTCTCAAATAACTCATTCACCTACTTTTGCCAGAGCTTTCACTCTGTGAAGTTTCAGACCCATAGCTAATTACTCACCTACTGAAAATGAGTGAATGTGAATTATCTCTAAAAGTATTGCAGATAGCCAATTTTTCTCAAATAACTCATTCACCTACTTTTGGGAGAGCTTTCACTTGGTGAAGTTTCAGACCCATAGCTAATTACTCACCTGCTCAAAATGAGTAAATGCGAATTATCTCTAAAAGTATTGCAGATAGCCAATTTTTCTCAAATAACTCATTCACCTACTTTTGGGAGAGCTTTCACTCTGTGAAGTTTCAGACCCATAGCTAATTACTCACCTACTCAAAATGAGTAAATGCAAATTATCTCTAAAAGTATTGCAGATAGCCAATTTTTGTCAAATTAATCATTCACCTACTTTTGGGAGAGCTTTCACTTGGTGAAGTTTCAGACCCATAGCTAATTACTCACCTACTCAAAATGAGTAAATGCGAATTATCTCTAAAAGTATTGCAGATAGCCAATTTTTCTCAAATTAAGCATTCACGTACTTTTGGGAGAGCTTTCACATGGTGAAGTTTCAGACCCATAGCTAATTATTTACCTACTCAAAATGAGTAAATGGTAATTATCTGTAAAAGTATTGCGGATACCCAATTTTTATCAAATAACTCATTCATCTACTTGTGGGAGATCTTTCACATGGTGAAGTTTCAGACCCATAGCTAATTACTCACCTACTCAAAATGAGTAAATGCGAATTATCTCTAAAAGTATTGTAGAGAGTCAATTTTTCTCAAATAACTCATTGACCTACTTTTGGGAGAGCTTTCACTTGGTGAAGTTTCAGACCCATAGCTAATTACTCACCTACTCAAAATGAGTAAATGTGAATTATCTCTAAAAGTATTGCAGATAGCCAATTTTTCTCAAATAACTCATTCACCTACTTTTGGGAGAGCTTTCACTTGGTGAAGTTTCAGACCCATAGCTAATTACTCACCTACTCAAAATGAGTAAATGCGAATTATCTCTAAAAGTATTGCAGATAGCCAATTTTTGTCAAATTAATCATTCACCTACTTTTGGGAGAGCTTTCACATGGTGAAGTTCCAGACCCGTAGCTAATTACTCACCTACTCAAAATGAGTAAATGCGAATTATCTCTAAAAGTATTGCAGATAGCCAATTTTTATCAAATAACTCATTCATCTACTTTTGGAAGAGCTTTCACATGGTGAAGTTCCAGACCCGTAGCTAATTACTCACCTACTCAAAATGAGTAAATGTGAATTATCCCTAAAAGTATTGGGGATATCCAATTTTTCTTAAATAACTCATTCACCTACTTTTGGAAGAGCTTTCACTTGGTGAGGTTTCAGACCCGTAGCTAATTATTCACCTACTCAAAATGAGTAAATGTGAATTATCTGTAAAAGTATTGCCAATACAATATCTATCAAATATCGCAACGGCTCAGAACTGCAACTTGCGGACTTTCTGTCCTGCCATTGTTCACAAAAGAGCAACAAGGAAATACCATTAGAACATACCATACACTCTATACAATGGAGCAAGCAGAAGCTTACACAACTGAAACAGAAAACAAGTGTAGACTCTAATCTCCGTGTACTACGTCACATGGTTACTTCTGGGTGGCCCAATCAATGTTCCCTGTTACCCTTTTCTCTGAAACCCTTCTGGTCAATTAAAGACTTTATCAGTATAGAATTTTAACTTTGAATTTAATTACTCCCGACCTCAACAGTCTGTGTTCAATTGCAGCAGAAGTGAAAAACACTCTCTCCCTTTCTTTAATAAAAACATCCGGTATTGCACATGTTATTCTTTTAGTGCAATAGCCCCATAATATATCAATTCTGAGTATAATTTAAAAGAAACTTGTACCTTTAATTAGGTTTGTAAATCTGTACTCGATCTGGATTAGAAATTTTAACTATACACGCTATGACCATACTCTTTTTTTTCTACCAATCACAAAACATGGTTCCAATTTACACCTGGTCCTGAGTACATTAGAAAGGGTTGCTAATTATAGTACTAGTTGCATACATTTCCAATACACTTCCTTTGTTGGAGATAAATCTGGATGGTAATGCAATAACAATACACACTCTAAGCCACCAAGCCAAACCTTACAATGCACAATTCTGTTTGGGCACTGGTCTTGAGTATAGTTGAAAGGAAACACTTCAGTGAAGGAATGTCTTAATTAATCCACATTATTTGCAATTAACTTTCAGGAATCTGTGGATGAAAGTCAGCTTAATTTTTTTGTGTGAAAATACATAACAATGCAAGTTTTAGACCCTCTGACCCACCCTGCTGGAAATTATAAAATGCCTCGTGTGTGTGTTACAAGGTTTTCTCTCAAGTGCTGTGGAGTCTTTTGCTCAAATAATTTACTTTAATTTCTTCTGTCCATAGCTACGTAATAGCATAAGTAGCTGTATGCTTTGGGTAAATTATTTCGTTTTATTTTCACAATCACTCAAAACTATATGGTGGATTTTATGTGTATTTGTACTCCGGCTACAGGAAGATATATGCTTTATGGCAACCTTAAAGTTCCAAAATTACTCAAATACATCAAGGTTTAAGGTTCCCGCATTCGGTATGTGAGTGTACTTAGGCAGTAGAAATATACGTCATCTTAGGCAGTAGAAATATATGTCCTCTTTATGGTATCCTAAATATTCAGAGATATATTATCTATATGATTTTAATATTACTGCGCAATTTTAAAAATGCACTGTATATGATAGATTTCATTTATTTTGTAGGTGGGTGTACTTAGGTCCCACATTTTGATTATCTCAAAGTCCCAATGATAACATAATTACAGCAACTTTAACCACTAATATAAAAATATATGATGGATCTGATTAAAATTTCTTGAATTAGTACCACCATAAGAATACTCGGAGGGAGATAGTTGCCACAGAAGTGGTCTTGTTATATGTAGGAGTATTGATGAAAGAAACATAAACTGAAAAGCCACAACACTTAAATATGTTCCCAGTGAGCTGCTAGAAATGAAATAAAAAATGCCTGTGCTAGTTAAGCGTCCCGCAAGGGACGCTTGTTTGTGTATGGGAGAGCTTCTGGCTCCGCCGGCTCCGCCGGCTCCTCATTTTGTTTTCCTTATAACTCTGTAACCGTTAGGCGGATTCTTTTGAAATTTGGCAGGTTTAGGCAGTAGCCTTGGGGAATTTTTTTGAATATGCTGCAGTGACATTTCAACCAATCAGAGAGGTCACATGACCAAAAACGTCTTTTTTCGATTGGGAAGCTTGTCCGGATGATAACTTGAAAGGAATTTTATCAATTCACCTGAAACTTGGCAAATACATTCATTCTATTAAAATCTGGAAATCATTAGATTTTGGCGTTGATTGGTCAAGAAATGGCCGAGTAATTAATGATTAATTAATCATTACGAATTTTCCAAATAAGGAAAACACAAAAATGCTTATATCTCAAAAACCGTGCTAGATAGAGCAATTTCGACAAAATTTTTGACCCGCAGGATATCTCTGCGGAGTACTTTTCCCAATTTTCAAAAAATTTTTGTCTCACCAAAAATGGCGGCCATTTTGAATTTTCGAAATTTTCGCAAAAATTGCAAAACACAAAAATGCTTATATCTCGAAAACCGTGCTAGATAGAGCGATTTCGACGAAATTTTTGACCCACAGGGTATCTCTGCAGAGTAGTTATCCCTATTTTGAAAAAAATTTTTGTCTCGCCAAAAATGGCGGCCATTTTGAATTTTCGAATTTTTCGCAAAAATTGCAAAACACAAAAATGCTTATATCTCAAAAACCGTGCTAGATAGAGCAATTTCGACAAAATTTTTGACCCGCAGGATATCTCTGCGGGGTACTTTTCCCAATTTTCAAAAAATTTTTGTCTCGTCCAAAATGGCGGCCATTTTGAATTTTCGAAATTTTCGCAAAAATTGCAAAACACAAAAATGCTTATATCTCAAAAACCGTGCTAGATAGAGCAATTTCGACAAAATTTTTGACCTGCAGGATATCTCTGCGGAGTACTTTTCCCAATTTTCAAAAAATTTTTGTCTCGCCATGGTACTTTTCCCAATTTTCAAAAAATTTTTGTCTTGCCATGGTACTTTTCCCAATTTTCAAAAAATTTTTCTCTCGCCAAAAATGGCGGCCATTTTGAATTTTCGAAATTTTCGCAAAAATTGCAAAACACAAAAATGCTTATATCTCGAAAACCGTGCTAGATAGAGCGATTTCGACGAAATTTTTGACCCACAGGGTATCTCTGCGGAGTACTTTTCCCAATTTTCAAAAAATTTTTGTCTCGCCATGGTACTTTTCCCAATTTTCAAAAAATTTTTGTCTTGCCATGGTACTTTTCCCAATTTTCAAAAAATTTTTGTCTCGCCAAAAATGGCGGCCATTTTGAATTTTCGAATTTTTCGTAAAAATTGCAAAACATAAAAATGCTTATATCTCGAAAACCCTGCTAGATAGAGCGAAAATTCGCAAAAATTGCAAAACACAAAAATGCTTATATCTCGAAAACCATGCTAGATAGAGCGATTTCGACGAAATTTTTGACCCGCAGGGTATCTCTGCAGAGTAGTTATCCCAATTTTGAAAAAAATTTTGTCTCACCAAAAATGGCGGCCATTTTGAATTTTCGAATTTTTCGTAAAAATTGCAAAACATAAAAATGCTTATATCTCGAAAACCCTGCTAGATAGAGCGAAAATTCGCAAAAATTGCAAAACACAAAAATGCTTATATCTCGAAAACCGTGCTAGATAGAGCGATTTCGACGAAATTTTTGACCCACAGGGTATCTCTGCAGAGTAGTTATCCCAATTTTGAAAAAAATTTTGTCTCGCCAAAAATGGCGGCCATTTTGAATTTTCGAATTTTTCGTAAAAATTGCAAAACATAAAAATGCTTATATCTCGAAAACCCTGCTAGATAGAGCGATTTCGACGAAATTTTTGACCCGCAGGGTATCTCTGAAGAGTAGCTGCCAATTTTCAAACAAAAAATTTCTCGCAAAAAATGGCGGCCATTTTGAATTTCCGAATTTTTCGCAAAATTGCAAAATACAAAAATGCTTATATCTCGAAAATCGTGCTAGATAGAGCGATTTCGACAAAATTTTTGACCCACAGGGTATCTGTGCAGAGTAGCCATGCCAATTTTCAAAAAAATTTTATCTTGCCAAAAATGGCGGCCATTTTGAATTTTCGAATTTTTGCGCAAAAATTGCAAAACACAAAAATGCTAATATTTCGAAAACCGTGCTACATAGAGCGATTTCAATGAAATTTTTTATCTTCAGGGTATCTCTGCAGAGCAGCTATCCCAAAGAGCTTTCACTTGGTGAAGTTTCAGACCCATAGCTAATTGCTCACCTACTCAAAAAGAGTAAATGCGAATTACCTCTAAAAGTATTGCAGATGGCCAATTTTTCTCAAATAACTCATTCACCTACTTTTGGAAGAGCTTTCACATGGTGAAGTTTCAGACCCATAGCCAATTACTCACCTACTCAAAATGAGTAAATGCGAATTATCTCTAAAAGTATTGCAGATAGCCAATTTTTCTCAAATAACTCATTCACCTACTTTTGGAAGAGCTTTCACATGGTGAAGTTTCAGACCCATAGCTAATTATTTACCTACTCAAAATGAGTAAATGGTAATTATCTGTAAAAGTATTGCGGATACCCAATTTTTATCAAATAACTCATTCATCTACTTGTGGGAGATCTTTCACATGGTGAAGTTTCAGACCCATAGCTAATTACTCACCTACTCAAAATGAGTAAATGCGAATTATCTCTAAAAGTATTGTAGAGAGCCAATTTTTCTCAAATAACTCATTGACCTACTTTTGGGAGAGCTTTCACTTGGTGAAGTTTCAGACCCATAGCTAATTACTCACCTACTCAAAATGAGTAAATGTGAATTATCTGTAAAAGTATTGCAGATAGCCAATTTTTCTCAAATAACTCATTCACCTACTTTTGGGAGAGCTTTCACTTGGTGAAGTTTCAGACCCATAGCTAATTACTTACCTACTCAAAATGAGTAAATGCGAATTATCTCTAAAAGTATTGCAGATAGCCAATTTTTGTCAAATTAATCATTCACCTACTTTTGGGAGAGCTTTCACTTGGTGAAGTTTCAGACCCATAGCTAATTACTCACCTACTCAAAATGAGTAAATGCGAATTATCTGTAAAAGTATTGCAGATAGCCAATTTTTCTCAAATAACTCATTCACCTACTTTTGGGAGAGCTTTCACTTGGTGAAGTTTCAGACCCATAGCTAATTACTCACCTACTCAAAATGAGTAAATGCGAATTATCTCTAAAAGTATTGCAGATAGCCAATTTTTCTCAAATTAATCATTCACCTACTTTTGGGAGAGCTTTCACTCTGTGAAGTTTCAGACCCATAGCTAATTGCTCACCTACTCAAAAAGAGTAAATGCGAATTACCTCTAAAAGTATTGCAGATGGCCAATTTTTCTCAAATAACTCATTCACCTACTTTTGGAAGAGCTTTCACATGGTGAAGTTTCAGACCCATAGCCAATTACTCACCTACTCAAAATGAGTAAATGCGAATTATCTCTAAAAGTATTGCAGATAGCCAATTTTTCTCAAATAACTCATTCACCTACTTTTGGAAGAGCTTTCACATGGTGAAGTTTCAGACCCATAGCTAATTATTTACCTACTCAAAATGAGTAAATGGTAATTATCTGTAAAAGTATTGCGGATACCCAATTTTTATCAAATAACTCATTCATCTACTTGTGGGAGATCTTTCACATGGTGAAGTTTCAGACCCATAGCTAATTACTCACCTACTCAAAATGAGTAAATGCGAATTATCTCTAAAAGTATTGTAGAGAGCCAATTTTTCTCAAATAACTCATTGACCTACTTTTGGGAGAGCTTTCACTTGGTGAAGTTTCAGACCCATAGCTAATTACTCACCTACTCAAAATGAGTAAATGTGAATTATCTGTAAAAGTATTGCAGATAGCCAATTTTTCTCAAATAACTCATTCACCTACTTTTGGGAGAGCTTTCACTTGGTGAAGTTTCAGACCCATAGCTAATTACTTACCTACTCAAAATGAGTAAATGTGAATTATCTCTAAAAGTATTGCAGATAGCCAATTTTTCTCAAATAACTCATTCACCTACTTTTGGGAGAGCTTTCACTTGGTGAAGTTTCAGACCCATAGCTAATTACTCACCTACTCAAAATGAGTAAATGCGAATTATCTCTAAAAGTATTGCAGATAGCCAATTTTTGTCAAATTAATCATTCACCTACTTTTGGGAGAGCTTTCACTTGGTGAAGTTTCAGACCCATAGCTAATTACTCACCTACTCAAAATGAGTAAATGCGAATTATCTCTAAAAGTATTGCAGATAGCCAATTTTTCTCAAATAACTCATTCACCTACTTTTGGGAGAGCTTTCACTCTGTGAAGTTTCAGACCCATAGCTAATTACTCACCTACTCAAAATGAGTAAATGCGAATTAACTGTAAAAGTATTGCAGATAGCCAATTTTTCTCAAATAACTCATTCATCTACTTTTGCCAGAGCTTTCACTCTGTGAAGTTTCAGACCCATAGCTAATTACTCACCTACTGAAAATGAGTAAATGTGAATTATCTCTAAAAGTATTGCAGATAGCCAATTTTTCTCAAATAACTCATTCACCTACTTTTGGGAGAGCTTTCACTTGGTGAAGTTTCAGACCCATAGCTAATTACTCACCTACTCAAAATGAGTAAATGCGAATTATCTCTAAAAGTATTGCAGATAGCCAATTTTTGTCAAATTAATCATTCACCTACTTTTGGGAGAGCTTTCACTTGGTGAAGTTTCAGACCCATAGCTAATTACTCACCTACTCAAAATGAGTAAATGCGAATTATCTCTAAAAGTATTGCAGATAGCCAATTTTTGTCAAATTAATCATTCACCTACTTTTGGGAGAGCTTTCACTTGGTGAAGTTTCAGACCCATAGCTAATTACTCACCTACTCAAAATGAGTAAATGCGAATTATCTCTAAAAGTATTGCAGATAGCCAATTTTTCTCAAATAACTCATTCACCTACTTTTGGGAGAGCTTTCACTCTGTGAAGTTTCAGACCCATAGCTAATTACTCACCTACTCAAAATGAGTAAATGCGAATTATCTGTAAAAGTATTGCAGATAGCCAATTTTTCTCAAATAACTCATTCACCTACTTTTGCCAGAGCTTTCACTCTGTGAAGTTTCAGACCCATAGCTAATTACTCACCTACTGAAAATGAGTGAATGTGAATTATCTCTAAAAGTATTGCAGATAGCCAATTTTTCTCAAATAACTCATTCACCTACTTTTGGGAGAGCTTTCACTTGGTGAAGTTTCAGACCCATAGCTAATTACTCACCTGCTCAAAATGAGTAAATGCGAATTATCTCTAAAAGTATTGCAGATAGCCAATTTTTCTCAAATAACTCATTCACCTACTTTTGGGAGAGCTTTCACTCTGTGAAGTTTCAGACCCATAGCTAATTACTCACCTACTCAAAATGAGTAAATGCAAATTATCTCTAAAAGTATTGCAGATAGCCAATTTTTGTCAAATTAATCATTCACCTACTTTTGGGAGAGCTTTCACTTGGTGAAGTTTCAGACCCATAGCTAATTACTCACCTACTCAAAATGAGTAAATGCGAATTATCTCTAAAAGTATTGCAGATAGCCAATTTTTCTCAAATTAAGCATTCACGTACTTTTGGGAGAGCTTTCACATGGTGAAGTTTCAGACCCATAGCTAATTATTTACCTACTCAAAATGAGTAAATGGTAATTATCTGTAAAAGTATTGCGGATACCCAATTTTTATCAAATAACTCATTCATCTACTTGTGGGAGATCTTTCACATGGTGAAGTTTCAGACCCATAGCTAATTACTCACCTACTCAAAATGAGTAAATGCGAATTATCTCTAAAAGTATTGTAGAGAGTCAATTTTTCTCAAATAACTCATTGACCTACTTTTGGGAGAGCTTTCACTTGGTGAAGTTTCAGACCCATAGCTAATTACTCACCTACTCAAAATGAGTAAATGTGAATTATCTCTAAAAGTATTGCAGATAGCCAATTTTTCTCAAATAACTCATTCACCTACTTTTGGGAGAGCTTTCACTTGGTGAAGTTTCAGACCCATAGCTAATTACTCACCTACTCAAAATGAGTAAATGCGAATTATCTCTAAAAGTATTGCAGATAGCCAATTTTTGTCAAATTAATCATTCACCTACTTTTGGGAGAGCTTTCACATGGTGAAGTTCCAGACCCGTAGCTAATTACTCACCTACTCAAAATGAGTAAATGCGAATTATCTCTAAAAGTATTGCAGATAGCCAATTTTTATCAAATAACTCATTCATCTACTTTTGGAAGAGCTTTCACATGGTGAAGTTCCAGACCCGTAGCTAATTACTCACCTACTCAAAATGAGTAAATGTGAATTATCCCTAAAAGTATTGGGGATATCCAATTTTTCTTAAATAACTCATTCACCTACTTTTGGAAGAGCTTTCACTTGGTGAGGTTTCAGACCCGTAGCTAATTATTCACCTACTCAAAATGAGTAAATGTGAATTATCTGTAAAAGTATTGCCAATACAATATCTATCAAATATCGCAACGGCTCAGAACTGCAACTTGCGGACTTTCTGTCCTGCCATTGTTCACAAAAGAGCAACAAGGAAATACCATTAGAACATACCATACACTCTATACAATGGAGCAAGCAGAAGCTTACACAACTGAAACAGAAAACAAGTGTAGACTCTAATCTCCGTGTACTACGTCACATGGTTACTTCTGGGTGGCCCAATCAATGTTCCCTGTTACCCTTTTCTCTGAAACCCTTCTGGTCAATTAAAGACTTTATCAGTATAGAATTTTAACTTTGAATTTAATTACTCCCGACCTCAACAGTCTGTGTTCAATTGCAGCAGAAGTGAAAAACACTCTCTCCCTTTCTTTAATAAAAACATCCGGTATTGCACATGTTATTCTTTTAGTGCAATAGCCCCATAATATATCAATTCTGAGTATAATTTAAAAGAAACTTGTACCTTTAATTAGGTTTGTAAATCTGTACTCGATCTGGATTAGAAATTTTAACTATACACGCTATGACCATACTCTTTTTTTTCTACCAATCACAAAACATGGTTCCAATTTACACCTGGTCCTGAGTACATTAGAAAGGGTTGCTAATTATAGTACTAGTTGCATACATTTCCAATACACTTCCTTTGTTGGAGATAAATCTGGATGGTAATGCAATAACAATACACACTCTAAGCCACCAAGCCAAACCTTACAATGCACAATTCTGTTTGGGCACTGGTCTTGAGTATAGTTGAAAGGAAACACTTCAGTGAAGGAATGTCTTAATTAATCCACATTATTTGCAATTAACTTTCAGGAATCTGTGGATGAAAGTCAGCTTAATTTTTTTGTGTGAAAATACATAACAATGCAAGTTTTAGACCCTCTGACCCACCCTGCTGGAAATTATAAAATGCCTCGTGTGTGTGTTACAAGGTTTTCTCTCAAGTGCTGTGGAGTCTTTTGCTCAAATAATTTACTTTAATTTCTTCTGTCCATAGCTACGTAATAGCATAAGTAGCTGTATGCTTTGGGTAAATTATTTCGTTTTATTTTCACAATCACTCAAAACTATATGGTGGATTTTATGTGTATTTGTACTCCGGCTACAGGAAGATATATGCTTTATGGCAACCTTAAAGTTCCAAAATTACTCAAATACATCAAGGTTTAAGGTTCCCGCATTCGGTATGTGAGTGTACTTAGGCAGTAGAAATATACGTCATCTTAGGCAGTAGAAATATATGTCCTCTTTATGGTATCCTAAATATTCAGAGATATATTATCTATATGATTTTAATATTACTGCGCAATTTTAAAAATGCACTGTATATGATAGATTTCATTTATTTTGTAGGTGGGTGTACTTAGGTCCCACATTTTGATTATCTCAAAGTCCCAATGATAACATAATTACAGCAACTTTAACCACTAATATAAAAATATATGATAGATCTGATTAAAATTTCTTGAATTAGTACCACCATAAGAATACTCGGAGGGAGATAGTTGCCACAGAAGTGGTCTTGTTATATGTAGGAGTATTGATGAAAGAAACATAAACTGAAAAGCCACAACACTTAAATATGTTCCCACTGAGCTGCTAGAAATGAAATAAAAAATGCCTGTGCTAGTTAAGCGTCCCGCAAGGGATGCTTGTTTGTGTATGGGAGAGCTTCTGGCTCCGCCGGCTCCGCCGGCTCCTCATTTTGTTTTCCTTATAACTCTGTAACCGTTAGGCGGATTCTTTTGAAATTTGGCAGGTTTAGGCAGTAGCCTTGGGGAATTTTTTTGAATATGCTGCAGTGACATATCAACCAATCAGAGAGGTCACATGACCAAAAACGTCTTTTTTCGATGGGGAAGCTTGTCCGGATGATAACTTGAAAGGAATTTTATCAATTCACCTGAAACTTGGCAAATACATTCATTCTATTAAAATCTGGAAATCATTAGATTTTGGCATTGATTCGTCAAGAAATGGCCGAGTAATTAATGATTAATTAATCATTACGAATTTTCCAAATAAGGAAAACACAAAAATGCTTATATCTAGAAAACCGTGCTAGATAGAGCGATTTCGACGAAATTTTTGACCCACAGGGTATCTCTGCGGAGTAGTTTTCCCAATTTTCAAAAAATTTTTGTCTCGTCCAAAATGGCGGCCATTTTGAATTTTCGAAATTTTCGCAAAAATTGCAAAACACAAAAATGCTTATATCTCAAAAACCGTGCTAGATAGAGCAATTTCGACAAAATTTTTGACCCGCAGGATATCTCTGCGGAGTACTTTTCCCAATTTTCAAAAAATTTTTGTCTCGCCATGGTACTTTTCCCAATTTTCAAAAAATTTTTGTCTTGCCATGGTACTTTTCCCAATTTTCAAAAAATTTTTCTCTCGCCAAAAATGGCGGCCATTTTGAATTTTCGAAATTTTCGCAAAAATTGCAAAACACAAAAATGCTTATATCTCGAAAACCGTGCTAGATAGAGCGATTTCGACGAAATTTTTGACCCGCAGGGTATCTCTGCAGAGTAGTTATCCCAATTTTGAAAAAATTTTTGTCTCGCCAAAAATGGCGGCCATTTTGAATTTTCGAATTTTTCGTAAAAATTGCAAAACATAAAAATGCTTATATCTCGAAAACCCTGCTAGATAGAGCGAAAATTCGCAAAAATTGCAAAACACAAAAATGCTTATATCTCGAAAACCGTGCTAGATAGAGCGATTTCGACGAAATTTTTGACCCGCAGGGTATCTCTGCAGAGTAGTTATCCCAATTTTGAAAAAATTTTTGTCTCGCCAAAAATGGCGGCCATTTTGAATTTTCGAATTTTTCGTAAAAATTGCAAAACATAAAAATGCTTATATCTCGAAAACCCTGCTAGATAGAGCGAAAATTCGCAAAAATTGCAAAACACAAAAATGCTTATATCTCGAAAACCGTGCTAGATAGAGCGATTTTGACGAAATTTTTGATCCACAGGGTATCTCTGCAGAGTAGTTATCCCTATTTTGAAAAAAATTTTTATCTCGCCAAAAATGGCGGCCATTTTGAATTTTCGAATTTTTCGCAAAAATTGCAAAACACAAAAATGCTTATATCTCAAAAACCGTGCTAGATAGAGCAATTTCGACAAAATTTTTGACCCCGCAGGATATCTCTGCGGAGTACTTTTCTCAATTTTCAAAAAATTTTTGTCTCGCCATGGTACTTTTCCCAATTTTCAAAAAATTTTTGTCTCGCCAAAACTGGCGGCCATTTTAAATTTTCGAAATTTTCGCAAAAATTGCAAAACACAAAAATGCTTATATCTCGAAAACCGTGCTAGATAGAGCGATTTCGATGAAATTTTTGACCTGCAGGGTATCTCTGCAGAGTAGTTATCCCAATTTTGAAAAAATAAATTGTCTCGCCAAAAATGGCGGCCATTTTGAATTTTCGAATTTTTCGTAAAAATTGCAAAACATAAAAATGCTTATATCTCGAAAACCCTGCTAGATAGAGCGATTTCGACGAAATTTTTGACCCGCAGGGTATCTCTGAAGAGTAGCTGCCAATTTTCAAACAAAAAATTTCTCGCAAAAAATGGCGGCCATTTTGAATTTCCGAATTTTTCGCAAAATTGCAAAATACAAAAATGCTTATATCTCGAAAACCGTGCTAGATAGAGCGATTTCGACAAATTTTTTGACCCACAGGGTATCTGTGCAGAGTAGCCATGCCAATTTTCAAAAAAATTTTGTCTTGCCAAAAATGGCGGCCATTTTGAATTTTCGAATTTTTGCGCAAAAATTGCAAAACACAAAAATGCTAATATTTCGAAAACCGTGCTACATAGAGCGATTTCAATGAAATTTTTTATCTTCAGGGTATCTCTGCAGAGCAGCTATCCCAAAGAGCTTTCACTTGGTGAAGTTTCAGACCCATAGCTAATTGCTCACCTACTCAAAAAGAGTAAATGCGAATTACCTCTAAAAGTATTGCAGATGGCCAATTTTTCTCAAATAACTCATTCACCTCCTTTTGGAAGAGCTTTCACATGGTGAAGTTTCAGACCCATAGCTAATTACTCACCTACTCAAAATGAGTAAATGCGAATTATCTCTAAAAGTATTGTAGAGAGCCAATTTTTCTCAAATAACTCATTGACCTACTTTTGGGAGAGCTTTCACTTGGTGAAGTTTCAGACCCATAGCTAATTACTCACCTACTCAAAATGAGTAAATGTGAATTATCTCTAAAAGTATTGCAGATAGCCAATTTTTCTCAAATAACTCATTCACCTACTTTTGGGAGAGCTTTCACTTGGTGAAGTTTCAGACCCATAGCTAATTACTCACCTACTCAAAATGAGTAAATGTGAATTATCTCTAAAAGTATTGCAGATAGCCAATTTTTCTCAAATAACTCATTCACCTACTTTTGGGAGAGCTTTCACTTGGTGAAGTTTCAGACCCATAGCTAATTACTCACCTACTCAAAATGAGTAAATGCGAATTATCTCTAAAAGTATTGCAGATAACAGTAGTATATATTGAGTCAATATCGAGTCGAGTTTCCCATCAATCATGTCACTTTTTGACAGCTGTGCAGCTGTTGCTGCAGTTGGGAAGATTGATGGTTAGACGTGGGAGGGTCGATACTAGCTCTATACAGGTGTTTGAGACTGCCTCTGTCGTTTTAAAGGGGTTCAATACTAGATCAAAATATTACTTGTGTAAAAAAATAAATGATTCATTACACAGTTCTGTTATTTAATGGGGCTTTTGTCTGTTTAATGGGGCTTTGTCTGCTAACCCAAGCTTGTAGATGGTTGAGACTGATGAATCATCACAGAGCTATGTTTTAATGGGGCTTTGTCTGCTACAATTGTTTAATGGGGCTTTGTCTGCTATCTCTCTTGTTTTAATGGGACTTTGTCTCCTAGCCAAAGCTTTAATGGGGCTTTGTATGCTAGCCCTAAATAGATCAATATTACTTGTGAAAAACATGAATTATCACACAGCGGCCCTGTTTAATGGGGCTTTGTCTGCTAGCTCTGTTGTTTTAATGGGGCTTTGTCTGCTAGCTCTGTTGTTTTAATGGGGCTTTGTCTGCTGGGGCTACTAGATGATCAATATTACTTTTGAAAAAAAAGAAAAATGAATCATCACACAGCTCTCTCGTTTAATGGGGGCCTTTCTCTGCTGGCTCTCTTGTTAAAATGGGGCTTTGTCTGCTAGCCATGTTATAATGAATATATCTATGTAAAAATGAATCATCCACACAGCTTTGTTTAATGGGGCTTTGTCTGCTAGTCAAACTTTAATGGGGGCTTTGTCTGCTAGCCATGCTGTAATGGGGCATTGTCTCCTAGCCATGCTGTGTACTAATACTGTATTGATACAACTGTTCATCATTTGCAGCTGGGCAGTTGTTTATGAGGCTTTCTCTAATGAAGACAAATGCTCTCACTAATGGAGAGGAGGAACTAGCTATAATTTTTTTTAAAAAATGAAATAAAATCTAGACCTTATTTAATGCTCTCCAACCATCATGCTAGCCACATTGGAGGTCTATTGAAAATCTCCATTCCCAATTAAAATTAACGTGAAATTTTGGACTCGAGGGTAAGCACTTGAACGCAATTTATCACCTGATATACATACGCATTTTAATCTCCTACAGTCATAACTGTAAACTTTTAGCTCTGTTGAAAATCCCCATTCCCAATTAAAATTAACGGGAAATTTCGAACCCAAGGGTAAGCACTTGAACGCAATTCCTCACCTGATATACATTCTCAATATCACTTCCTCAGTGCTATGGGTTTATGAAAACTAAAACAATTGCTCTCTATCGTATCTGCCACTTATCATACTGATTCTTTAATGATATGGCTATTAGGGTTAGGGCTTTGGGATGAAAATATCAATTGAACAAACTCCTAGATAAAGTAAATCTCATTTGCATGCAAATCTTTAATTTTCTTCAGATCACAAAGGCTCAATGGGACTGTTTTTGTTGTTTGATAGTTGATAGCTATTACTCTAATGAATCATCACACAGCTGTCTTGTTTCAATGGGGGCTTTATCTGCTAGCCAAGCTTTTAATGGGGCTTTGTCTGCTGGCCCCCACGCCTCTATTGTTTAATGGTGGGGCTCAATACTACATCAATGTGAAAAACAGGTTTGAGACTGCTCAATGGGACTTTTGTTTGATAGTTTTATAGCTATTACTCTGATGAATCATCACACAGCTGTGTTTTAATGGGGGCTTTGTCTGCTAGCCAAGCTTTAATGGAGCTTTGTCTGCTGGCCTACTAGATCAATATTACTTAATAGGGCTTTGTTCTGCTAGCTGTGTTGGTTAATGGGGCTTTGTCTGCTAGCCAAGCTTTAATGGGGCTTTGTCTGCCTAGCCTACAGATGTACTAATAATGGGGCTCTTGTCTGCTAGCCAAGCTTTATTAATGGGACTTTGTCTTCTACCATACTAGATTAATATTACTTCTAAAAAAATGAATAATCACACAGCTGTATTGTTTTAATGGGGCTTTATCTGCTAGCCAAGCTTTAATGGGGCTTTCTCTGCTGGCCCACACCTCTATTGGTTAAGTCACCCAATGTATGATAGTCTCAGAAGAGGTCTGTAGAAAATCCCCGTTCCCAATTAAAATTAACGGGAAATTTGGAACCCCAGGGTTAGCACCCGAACGCAATATCTCGCCTCATATACAGTCGCATTTTAATCTCCTACTTTCATGCACACTTTTGATTAGGGTTAGGGCTTTGGGGTTAGTTAATAATCAGTGTATCCTGGTTTTCTTTGGAAAACTGCTGAATACTCGAATTTTGTCAGTCTATATTAACGCTAAACCTCAGGTTATAAACTCAATTGTTTTTCCAGCTACCAAGCTAAGGAAAAAGTAAATCTCATTTGCATGCAATTCTTAATTTTCTTTACATCACAAAGACCTTTAAATCAGATAATGCACCAGCAAAGATAAGAAATTTAATATCTATTGTGAATCTAGTGTACTTTGTAGTCTGTTAACATAAACACTCTCCTCATACGTTAAACTTTTACTACCTAGCTATCTAATGTGTTACCCACCCACCTGTCTCCCTTTATGTTTCCCACCCAATCTGTTACCCCCTCACGTGTTCCCTTTTATGTTTCCCACATCTACATCTATGAGCAAAGCCCAATTTTTTTGTCTTAATAAAAATGCATCATTTATTTTATCATAAGTTTTACATAAATACTATAATGAACTAGCTGGTATTGCAGCTGCTCTAATGCAGCTATTATATTGGGACTATGCTAGGCAAGCTGTGTAGTGCTTAATACTAGATCAATATTATTCGTGAAAAAATGAATCATCACAGAGCTGGGTTGTTTAATGGGGCTTTGTCTGCTAGCCAAGCTTTAATGGGCCTTTGTCTGCTAGCCAAGCTTTAATGTGCTTTGTCTGCTAGCCATGCTGTGTAGTAATACCGTGTAATACAACTGTTCACTGATACAAATTGCATCCTTTGATCCCCATTCCCATTAAAAATTAACAGAAAATTTCGAACCCGAAGGTAAGCACCCCAACGCATATTAATGAGGCAATGCATCTTGTATATGTCTGGACGCAATTGTTCTACAAGATAAATGCTCGCCTCTCGGCTTTCCAGTAGAAATCCCCATTCCCAATTAAAATTAACGAGAAATTTCGGACCCAAGGGTAAGCACTGGAATGCAAGTTATCACTTCATATACATTCTCAATATAACTTGGTTAGTGCCATGGGTTTAGGAAGACCAAACAACTGCTCTCTATGGTGTCTGATATTTTTTTATACTGACTCTTTAATGAAATGCTTAATAGGGTTAGGGCTTTGGGGTTAGAGATGAAAAAACATGGCCGAGAAGAAGTAGCTGTAAATTTTTAAAATGAAATAAATCTAGACTCCATTCTAATGCAAAGGATCAGCATTTGGATTTGATTTCTCGCACAGAACTGTTTAAATGAGCCTTTGTCTGCTACAACTGTTTAATGGGGCTTTGTCTTCTAGCCTACTAGATCATATTACTACTGAAAAATGAATCATCACACAGCTGTGTTGTTTAATGGGGCTTTGTCTGCTAGAAGTGTTGGTTAATGGGGCTTTGTCTGCTAGAACTTTTTAATGGGGCTTTATCTGCTAGGCAAGCTTTAATGGGGCTTTGCCTACTGACCCACACCTCTATTATTTAATGGGGCTCCATACTACATCAATATTACTTGTGAAAAAATGAATCATCGCAGTGCTCTATTTTAATGGGGCTTTGTATGCTAGAACTGTTTAATGGGGCTTTGTCTGCTGGCCAAGCTTTTAATGGGACTTTCTCTTCTAGCCTACTAGATCATATTACTACTGAAAAAATGAATCATCACACAGCTGTCTTGTTTAATGGGGCTTTCTCTGCTAGAAGTTTTGATTAATGGAGCTTTGTCTGCTAGCCCAAGCTAGTTTTAATGGGGCTTTGTCTGCTAGCCCACACTCTTTAATGGGCCTCGATACTAGATCAATATTACTTGCGAAAATAAATGAACCATCACACAGCACTGTTGTGTTAATGGGGCTTTTGTCTGCTAGAAGTGTTTTAATGGGGCTTTGTCTACTGAGACTGTTTCATGGGGCTTTGTCTGCTACCCAAGGTTTTAATGGGGCTTTGTCTGCTAGCCCACACCCTTTATTGGGGCTCTAGATCAATATTGCATGTGAAATAAAAAAATGAAGCATCGAAGCTATATGTGATGCGGCTGGAAGAAGTAGCTATAAATTTTTAAAATGAAATAAATCTAGACTTCATTGTAACGTAAAGGATCAGCATTTGGATTTGATTTCTCACACAATGTATGCTAGCTACATTGGAGCTCTGTTGGAAATCCCCATTCCCAATTAAGATTAATGGGAAATTTCGAACCCCAGGGTAAGCACACGAACGCAATCTGTTGCCTCATATACAGTCGCAGTTTAATCTCCTGCTTTCATGCACACTTTTTGATTAGGGTTAGGGCTTTGGGGTTAGCTGATAATCAGTGTATAGTCGCAGTTTAATCCTAGCCTACTAGATCATATTACTACTGAAAAAATGAATCATCACACAGCTGTGTTGTTTAATGGGGCTTTGTCTGCAAGAAGTGTTGGTTAATGGGGCTTTGTCTGCTAGAACTTTTTAATGGAGCTTTATCTGCTAGCCAAGCTTTAATGGGGCTTTGTCTCCTAGCCTACTAGATCAATATTACTTGTGAAATAAAAAATGAAGCATCGAAGCTATATTTAATGGTTTTGGAAGAAGTAGCTGTAAATTTTTAAAATGAAATAAATCTAGACTTCATTCTAATGCAAAGGATCAGCATTTGGATTTGATTTCTCACACAGAACTGTTTAAATGAGCCTTTGTCTACTACAACTGTTTAATGGGGCTTTGTCTTCTAGCCTACTAGATCATATTACTACTGAAAAAATGAATCATCACACAGCTGTGTTGTTTAATGGGACTTTGTCTGCTAGAAGTGTTGGTTAATGGGGCTTTGTCTGCTAGAACTTTTTAATGGAGCTTTATCTGCTAGGCAAGCTTTAATGGGGCTTTGTCTGCTGACCCACACCTCTATTGTTTAATGGGGCTCCATACTACATCAATATTTCTTGTGAAAAAAATGAATCATCGCAGAGCTCTGTTTTAATGGGGCTTTGTGAGACTGCCTCTGTCGTTTTCAAGGGGCACAATATACTAGATTAACAACTTTGTTATTTACTGGGGCTTTTCTCTGTTTAATGGGGCTTTGTCTGCTAGCCCAAGCTTGTTTTTAATGGGGCTTTGTCTGCTTAGCCCACACCCTTTAATGAGCCTCGATACTAGATCAATATTACTTGTAAAAATATGTCTTGTTTTAATGGGGGCTTTGTCTGCTAGAACTGTTTAATGGGGCTTGTTTTAATGGGTCTTTCTCCGCTTAATGGGTCTTTGTCTGCTACAGCTGTTTAATGGGGCTTTGTCTGCTGGCCAAGCTTTTAATGGGACTTTCTCTTCTAGCCTACTAGATCATATTACTACTGAAAAATGAATCATCACACAGCTGTGTTGTTTAATGGGGCTTTGTCTGCTAGAAGTGTTGGTTAATGGGGCTTTGTCTGCTAGAACTTTTTAATGGGGCTTTATCTGCTAGCCAAGCTTTAATGGGGCTTTGTCTGCTGACCCACACCTCTATTGTTTAATGGGGCTCCATACTACATCAATATTACTTGTGAAAAATGAATCATCGCAGAGCTCTGTTTTAATGGGGCTTTGTCTGCTAGAACTGTTTAATGGGGCTTTATCTGCTAGCCAAGCTTTAATGGGGCTTTGTCTGCTAGCCAAGCTTCAATGGGGCTTTGTCTGCTAGCTCTGTTGTTTTAATGGGGCTTTGTCTGCTGGGGCTACTAGATGATCAATATTACTTTTGAAAAAAAAGAAAAATGAATCATCACACAGCTCTCTCGTTTAATGGGGACCTTTCTCTGCTAGCTCTCTTGTTATAATGGGGTCTTTGTCTGCTTGCCAAGCTTGTTTAATGGGGCTTTGTCTGCTCACCATGCTAGATCAATATTACCTGTGCAAAAATTAATCATCACACAGCTCTCTCGTTTAATGGGGACCTTTCTCTGCTAGCTCTCTTGTTATAATGGGGGCTTTGTCTGCTTGCCAAGCTTGTTTAATGGGGCTTTGTCTGCTCACCATGCTAGATCAATATTACCTGTGAAAAATTAATCATCACACAGCTGTGTTTAATGGGGCTTTATCTGCTAGCCAGACTTTAATGGGGCTTTGTCTGCTAGCCATGCTGTAATGGGACTTTGTCTGCTGGTCATGCTGTGTACTTATACTGTTTTAATACAACTGTTCATTGATACAGATAGCATCCTTTGCAGCTGTGCACTTGTTTATGGGACTTTGTCTAATGAAGACAAACGCTCTCAATAATGGAGAGGAAGAACTAGCTATAAATTTTTAAAATGAAATAAATCTAGACATTATTGTAATGCTCTCCCAACCATCATGCTCAACAACCTTTACCTTATAAGAAAGCATACTTTATTTATTTTAAAATTTTCATTTCCACATAATTACTATCATAAATATCCTGAGGGCCTTAAGAAGCCTTATTTTTGCAACTAGTCTCCCCTTCTCTCTAACCTCTATCTTAATGTACTGACTACCATAAGAAGCTCATATATCAACTAATCAATGAATCTCTAACACAAAGACCAATTAAAAATATCAGAGATAAATTGGTTATAAGTTAACCATATATATAGATATGAATTCAACGTTCATTGTTAACAGGTATACCTTTTTCAATTTAAAAATCTCCATTCCCAAATAAAATTGACGGGAAAGCACCCGAACACAATTTGTCACTTCATGTACATATGAAATATAATCTCCTACATCTCTAGGGTTAGGGATTTGGGGTTATGAAACAAAATAAGTTCTGAATTGTATATGACGCTTTTTACACTGACTCTCTCATAATATGCTTATTAGGTATAGTGCCTTGGGGTTAGGGATGAACAGTGTATACTGTAAAACAATAGTTTTACTTTGGCACCAAAATTTTAAAATATTCATTTGCAAATCCCTCAAGATGGAGCAGGATTGTCACCCCAACTTTTTAAAAATGAAAGAAGCCTAAATTGGTTCTATAATAATTGAACAAACTACTAGGAAAGCAAATGTCATTTGTTTATCTAAATTTTCTGCAGACAAAGACTTTAAAATAAAAAAAATGCTCTAGCAAAGAAAAAAAGTATGTCTATGGTGAAACTCTTTGTAATCCTTTAACGCCTATTTAACCCAACCATCACCCTCATTAACTTTTTAAATAACCTACTTCTATGTAGTTACCTCATCTGTTACCCACTCACCTGTCTCCGTTCATGTTTTCCACATCTGCATCTATGAACCCTGCCCCATTTTTCCCTTAATAAAAGTGTGTTATTTATATTACCATAAAATTTACCATAAAATATTTAAACTCGGCATAAACAGTTTAAGAAACATATTTTAAATTGAAAAACTACTCTCACCTTTTATTTCCTTAAATGATACCCTAGGAAACCTTTTTTTGTATCTACCACCACCACCCCTCCCCCTCCCTTCCATAACTCTATGTGATTTTACGACTACCATAAAAGGCTCATATATCAACTGACTAATGATTCTCTAACATTTTTTCTCCTCTACACAGGTATATCTTCTTTTATAAATGAACTTTTCTAAAACTTGTTCAAAACCTTATTCAATTTACCAGTCTCTCTTAATGCACTGATTAATGACTACGTCCATGTGTTACTAAATGCATGAATCAATCTCAGTCTCCAAGTTTAAATTTTAGATTTTCATTTAATTTATCTTTCTCACTCCCTCACATGTAAATATTGAAGCCCATATCTTGAAAGGAGGATTAGTAATACACCTCTTAGCGAATCTGATTTAAAACACAATCTGTACTGTTTATATCCTACTACTGACCTAAAATTAGACACATTGTGAATTATCTTCTAATAACTAAAGCTGCCGATAATGCTGAAAATGCAAATACAGCTATAGGGACTATCACTTATAAAATGACAAAGTTCATTTAAACAAGATAAAAAATAACAATTCAATGGAGTCAAGTGTTTGAGGTTATGAGGTTATTTTGTCGAAGCCCTTTTAAAAGTTTATTCTGTCAAAGTCCTTTTTAAAATCTAAGAACAACTGGTGTGTTATATCAAAAGCATTTCACAGCTTAAAGCCTTCATCCCATTATATTATTTCAAAAGCATTTCACAAATAATAGCAGTCTCAAACAATGAGAGAAACTAATATGAAGTATCAAAAGAGCTCTTAGAACCTGCTGATAGCTAGTATAGACTGTCCATTAAGGCTGGCCATAGCTAGCCATAATTCCTACTTAAGCTTCCCACAGCTGCCCTACAGCTGTCAAAAAGTGACATGATTGTTGGGAAACTCAATACGTTACAGAGGCATTGCACTCAGTTCTTGATCTGTCCCTATTAATAATATTATGAGAGAGTGAGTGTAAAACACCTTAAATATTGTTTTTTACAATATATAGTCTTCATCCCTAACCCCAAAGCCCTAACCCTAATGGCCATATCATTAAAGAATCAGTATAATAAGTGACAGATACGACAGAGAGCAATTGTTTTGTTTTCATTAACCCACAGCACTGAGGAAGTGATATTGAGAATGTATATGAGGTGAGGAATTGCGTTCGAGTGCTTACCCTTGGGTTCGAAATTTCCCGTTAATTTTAATTGCGAATGGGGATTTTCAACAGACCTCATCTGAGAGCAGCATACATCCCATAGCATTGACCAAGATATATTGAGAGTGTATATGAAGGCGAGATATTGTGTTCGGGTGCTTACCCTGGGGTCCGAAATTTTACGTTAATTTCAATTGGGAATGGAGATTTTCAGTAGAGCTCCAATGTAGCTAGCATACATTGTGTGAGAAATCAAATCCAAATGCTGATCCTTTGCATTAGAATGAAGTAGAACAGCTACTTCTTCCAAAACCATTAAATATAGCTTCGATGCTTCATTTTTTATTTCACAAGTAATATTGATCTAGTAGGCTAGGAGACAAAGCCCCATTAAAGCTTGGCTAGCAGACAAAGCCCCATTAAACAGATCTAGCAGACAAACCCCATTAAACAGTTCTAGCATACAAAGCCCCATTAAAACAGAGCTCTGCGATGATTAATTTTTTCACAAGTAATATTGATGTAGTATGGAGCCCCATTAAACAATAGAGGTGTGGGCCAGCAGACAAAGCCCCATTAAAGCTTGGCTAGCAGATAAAGCCCCATTAAAAAGTTCTAGCAGACAAAGCCCCATTAACCAACACTTCTAGCAGACAAAGCCCCATTAAACAACACAGCTGTGTGATGATTCATTTTTTCAGTAGTAATATGATCTAGTAGGCTAGAAGACAAAGCCCCATTAAACAGTTGTAGTAGACAAAGGCTCATTTAAACAGTTCTGTGTGAGAAATGAAATCCAAATGCTGATCCTTTGCATTAGAATGAAGTCTAGATTTATTTCATTTTAAAAATTTACAGCTACTTCTTCCAAAACCATTAAATATAGCTTCGATGCTTCATTTTTTATTCCACAAGTAATATTGATCTAGTAGGCTAGGAGACAAAGCCCCATTAAAGCTTGGCTAGCAGACAAAGCCCCATTAAACAGATCTAGCAGACAAACCCCATTAAACAGTTCTAGCATACAAAGCCCCATTAAAACAGAGCTCTGCGATGATTCATTTTTTCACAAGTAATATTGATGTAGTATGGAGCCCCATTAAACAATAGAGGTGTGGGTCAGCAGACAAAGTCCCATTAAAGCTTGGCTAGCAGATAAAGCCCCATTAAAAAGTTCTAGCAGACAAAGCCCCATTAACCAACACAGCTGTGTGATGATTCATTTTTTCAGTAGTAATATGATCTAGTTGGCTAGGATTAAACTGCGACTATACACTGATTATCAGCTAACCCCAAAGCCCTAACCCTAATCAAAAAGTGTGCATGAAAGCAGGAGATTAAACTGCGACTGTATATGAGGCGACAGATTGCGTTTGTGTGCTTACCCTGGAGTTCGAAATTTCCTGTTAATCTTAATTGGGAATGGGGATTTCCAACAGAGCTCCAATGTAGCTAGCATACATTGTGTGAGAAATCATATCCAAATGCTGATCCTTTACGTTACAATGAAGTCTAGATTTATTTCATTTTAAGAATTTATAGCTACTTCTTCCAGCCACATCACATATAGCTTCGATGCTTCATTTTTTTATTTCACATGTAATATTGATCTAGAGCCCCATTAAAGAGTGTGGGCTAGCAGACAAAGCCCCATTAAAACTAGCTTGGGCTAGCAGACAAAGCCCCATTAATCAAGACTTCTAGCAGCGAAAGCCCCATTAAACAAGACAGCTGTGTGATGATTCATTTTTTCAGTAGTAATATGATCTAGTAGGCTAGAAGAGAAAGCCCCATTAAAAGCTTGACCAGCAGACAAAGCCCCATTAAACAGTTGTAGCAGACAAAGACCCATTAAGCGGAGAAAGCCCCATTAAAACAAGCCCCATTAAACAGTTCTAGCAGACAAAGCCCCCATTAAAACAAGACATATTTTTTACAAGTAATATTGATCTAGTATCGAGGCTAATTAAAGGGTGTGGGCTAAGCAGACAAAGCCCCATTAAAGCTTGCCTAGCAGATAAAGCCCCATTAAAAAGTTCTAGCAGACAAAGCCCCATTAACCAACACTTCTTGCAGACAAAGCCCCATTAAACAACACCTGTGTGATGATTCATTTTTTCAGTAGTAATATGATCTAGTAGGCTAGAAGACAAAGCCCCATTAAACAGTTGTAGTAGACAAAGGCTCATTTAAACAGTTCTGTGTGAGAAATGAAATCCAAATGCTGATCCTTTGCATTAGAATGAAGTCTAGATTTATTTCATTTTAAAAATTTACAGCTACTTCTTCCAAAACCATTAAATATAGCTTCGATGCTTCATTTTTTATTTCACAAGTAATATTGATCTAGTAGGTTAGGAGACAAAGCCCCATTAAAGCTTGGCTAGCAGACAAAGCCCCATTAAACAGATCTAGCAGGCAAAGCCCCATTAAACAGTTCTAGCATACAAAGCCCCATTAAAACAAAGCTCTGCGATGATTCATTTTTTCACACGTAATATTTATGTAGTATGGAGCCCCATTAAAAAATAGAGGTGTGGGTCAGCAGACAAAGCCCCATTAAAGCTTGGCTAGCAGATAAAGCCCCATTAAAAAGTTCTAGCAGACAAAGCCCCATTAACCAACACAGCTGTGTGATGATTCATTTTTTCAGTAGTAATATGATCTAGTAGGCTAGAAGACAAAGCCCCATTAAACAGTTGTAGTAGACAAAGGCTCATTTAAACAGTTCTGTGTGAGAAATCAAATCCAAATGCTGATCCTTTGCATTAGAATGAAATCTAGATTTATTTCATTTTAAAAATTTACAGCTACTTCTTCCAAAACCATTAAATATAGCTTCGATGCTTCATTTTTTATTTCACAAGTAATATTGATCTAGTAGGTTAGGAGACAAAGCCCCATTAAAGCTTGGCTAGCAGACAAAGCCCCATTAAACAGATCTAGCAGGCAAAGCCCCATTAAACAGTTCTAGCATACAAAGCCCCATTAAAACAAAGCTCTGCGATGATTCATTTTTTCACACGTAATATTTATGTAGTATGGAGCCCCATTAAAAAATAGAGGTGTGGGTCAGCAGACAAAGCCCCATTAAAGCTTGGCTAGCAGATAAAGCCCCATTAAAAAGTTCTAGCAGACAAAGCCCCATTAACCAACACAGCTGTGTGATGATTCATTTTTTCAGTAGTAATATGATCTAGTAGGCTAGAAGACAAAGCCCCATTAAACAGTTGTAGTAGACAAAGGCTCATTTAAACAGTTCTGTGTGAGAAATCAAATCCAAATGCTGATCCTTTGCATTAGAATGAAATCTAGATTTATTTCATTTTAAAAATTTACAGCTACTTCTTCCAAAACCATTAAATATAGCTTCGATGCTTCATTTTTTATTTCACAAGTAATATTGATCTAGTAGGTTAGGAGACAAAGCCCCATTAAACAGTTGTAGTAGACAAAGGCTCATTTAAACAGTTCTGTGTGAGAAATCAAATCCAAATGCTGATCCTTTGCATTAGAATGAAGTCTAGATTTATTTCATTTTAAAAATTTACAGCTACTTCTTCCAAAACCATTAAATATAGCTTCGATGCTTCATTTTTTATTCCACAAGTAATATTGATCTAGTAGGCTAGGAGACAAAGCCCCATTAAAGCTTGGCTAGCAGACAAAGCCCCATTAAACAGATCTAGCAGACAAACCCCATTAAACAGTTCTAGCATACAAAGCCCCATTAAAACAGAGCTCTGCGATGATTCATTTTTTCACAAGTAATATTGATGTAGTATGGAGCCCCATTAAACAATAGAGGTGTGGGTCAGCAGACAAAGTCCCATTAAAGCTTGGCTAGCAGATAAAGCCCCATTAAAAAGTTCTAGCAGACAAAGCCCCATTAACCAACACAGCTGTGTGATGATTCATTTTTTCAGTAGTAATATGATCTAGTAGGCTAGAAGACAAAGCCCCATTAAACAGTTGTAGTAGACAAAGGCTCATTTAAACAGTTCTGTGTGAGAAATCAAATCCAAATGCTGATCCTTTGCATTAGAATGAAGTCTAGATTTATTTCATTTTAAAAATTTATAGCTACTTCTTCCAAAACCATTAAATGTAGCTTCGATGCTTCATTTTTTATTTCACAAGTAATATTGATCTAGTAGGTTAGGAGACAAAGCCCCATTAAAGCTTGGCTAGCAGACAAAGCCCCATTAAACAGATCTAGCAGGCAAAGCCCCATTAAACAGTTCTAACATACAAAGCCCCATTAAAACAAAGCTCTGCGATGATTAATTTTTTCACAAGTAATATTTATGTAGTATGGAGCCCCATTAAAAATAGAGGTGTGGGTCAGCAGACAAAGCCCCATTAAAGCTTGGCTAGCAGATAAAGCCCCATTAAAAAGTTCTAGCAGACAAAGCCCCATTAACCAACACAGCTGTGTGATGATTCATTTTTTCAGTAGTAATATGATCTAGTAAGCTAGGATTAAACTGCGACTATACACTGATTATCAGCTAACCCCAAAGCCCTAACCCTAATCAAAAAGTGTGCATGAAAGCAGGAGATTAAACTGCAACTGTATATGAGGCGACAGATTGCGTTTGTGTGCTTACCCTGGAGTTCGAAATTTCCTGTTAATCTTAATTGGGAATGGGGATTTCCAACAGAGCTCCAATGTAGCTAGCATACATTGTGTGAGAAATCATATCCAAATGCTGATCCTTTACGTTACAATGAAGTCTAGATTTATTTCATTTTAAGAATTTATAGCTACTTCTTCCAGCCACATCACATATAGCTTCGATGCTTCATTTTTTTATTTCACATGTAATATTGATCTAGAGCCCCATTAAAGAGTGTGGGCTAGCAGACAAAGCCCCATTAAAACTAGCTTGGGCTAGCAGACAAAGCCCCATTAATCAAGACTTCTAGCAGCGAAAGCCCCATTAAACAAGACAGCTGTGTGATGATTCATTTTTTCAGTAGTAATATGATCTAGTAGGCTAGAAGAGAAAGCCCCATTAAAAGCTTGACCAGCAGACAAAGCCCCATTAAACAGTTGTAGCAGACAAAGACCCATTAAGCGGAGAAAGCCCCATTAAAACAAGCCCCATTAAACAGTTCTAGCAGACAAAGCCCCCATTAAAACAAGACATATTTTTTACAAGTAATATTGATCTAGTATCGAGGCTAATTAAAGGGTGTGGGCTAAGCAGACAAAGCCCCATTAAAGCTTGCCTAGCAGATAAAGCCCCAATAAAAAGTTCTAGCAGACAAAGCCCCATTAACCAACACTTCTTGCAGACAAAGCCCCATTAAACAACACCTGTGTGATGATTCATTTTTTCAGTAGTAATATGATCTAGTAGGCTAGAAGACAAAGCCCCATTAAACAGTTGTAGTAGACAAAGGCTCATTTAAACAGTTCTGTGTGAGAAATGAAATCCAAATGCTGATCCTTTGCATTAGAATGAAGTCTAGATTTATTTCATTTTAAAAATTTACAGCTACTTCTTCCAAAACCATTAAATATAGCTTCGATGCTTCATTTTTTATTTCACAAGTAATATTGATCTAGTAGGTTAGGAGACAAAGCCCCATTAAAGCTTGGCTAGCAGACAAAGCCCCATTAAACAGATCTAGCAGGCAAAGCCCCATTAAACAGTTCTAGCATACAAAGCCCCATTAAAACAAAGCTCTGCGATGATTCATTTTTTCACACGTAATATTTATGTAGTATGGAGCCCCATTAAAAAATAGAGGTGTGGGTCAGCAGACAAAGCCCCATTAAAGCTTGGCTAGCAGATAAAGCCCCATTAAAAAGTTCTAGCAGACAAAGCCCCATTAACCAACACAGCTGTGTGATGATTCATTTTTTCAGTAGTAATATGATCTAGTAGGCTAGAAGACAAAGCCCCATTAAACAGTTGTAGTAGACAAAGGCTCATTTAAACAGTTCTGTGTGAGAAATCAAATCCAAATGCTGATCCTTTGCATTAGAATGAAATCTAGATTTATTTCATTTTAAAAATTTACAGCTACTTCTTCCAAAACCATTAAATATAGCTTCGATGCTTCATTTTTTATTCCACAAGTAATATTGATCTAGTAGGCTAGGAGACAAAGCCCCATTAAAGCTTGGCTAGCAGACAAAGCCCCATTAAACAGATCTAGCAGACAAACCCCATTAAACAGTTCTAGCATACAAAGCCCCATTAAAACAGAGCTCTGCGATGATTCATTTTTTCACAAGTAATATTGATGTAGTATGGAGCCCCATTAAACAATAGAGGTGTGGGTCAGCAGACAAAGCCCCATTAAAGCTTGGCTAGCAGATAAAGCCCCATTAAAAAGTTCTAGCAGACAAAGCCCCATTAACCAACACAGCTGTGTGATGATTCATTTTTTCAGTAGTAATATGATCTAGTAGGCTAGAAGACAAAGGCTCATTTAAACAGTTCTGTGTGAGAAATCAAATCCAAATGCTGATCCTTTGCATTAGAATGAAGTCTAGATTTATTTCATTTTAAAAATTTACAGCTACTTCTTGCAAAACCATTAAATATAGCTTCGATGCTTCATTTTTTATTTCACAAGTAATATTGATCTAGTAGGTTAGGAGACAAAGCCCCATTAAAGCTTGGCCAGCAGACAAAGCCCCATTAAAGCTTGGCTAGCAGACAAAGCCCCATTAAACAGATCTAGCAGGCAAAGCCCCATTAAACAGTTCTAGCATACAAAGCCCCATTAAAACAAAGCTCTGCGATGATTCATTTTTTCACAAGTAATATTTATGTAGTATGGAGCCCCATTAAAAAATAGAGGTGTGGGTCAGCAGACAAAGCCCCATTAAAGCTTGGCTAGCAGATAAAGCCCCATTAAAAAGTTCTAGCAGACAAAGCCCCATTAACCAACACAGCTGTGTGATGATTCATTTTTTCAGTAGTAATATGATCTAGTAGGCTAGGATTAAACTGCGACTATACACTGATTATCAGCTAACCCCAAAGCCCTAACCCTAATCAAAAAGTGTGCATGAAAGCAGGAGATTAAACTGCAACTGTATATGAGGCGACAGATTGCGTTTGTGTGCTTACCCTGGAGTTCGAAATTTCCTGTTAATCTTAATTGGGAATGGGGATTTCCAACAGAGCTCCAATGTAGCTAGCATACATTGTGTGAGAAATCATATCCAAATGCTGATCCTTTACGTTACAATGAAGTCTAGATTTATTTCATTTTAAGAATTTATAGCTACTTCTTCCAGCCACATCACATATAGCTTCGATGCTTCATTTTTTTATTTCACATGTAATATTGATCTAGAGCCCCATTAAAGAGTGTGGGCTAGCAGACAAAGCCCCATTAAAACTAGCTTGGGCTAGCAGACAAAGCCCCATTAATCAAGACTTCTAGCAGAGAAAGCCCCATTAAACAAGACAGCTGTGTGATGATTCATTTTTTCAGTAGTAATATGATCTAGTAGGCTAGAAGAGAAAGCCCCATTAAAAGCTTGACCAGCAGACAAAGCCCCATTTAACAGTTCTAGCAGACAAAGCCCCCATTAAAACAAGACATATTTTTTACAAGTAATATTGATCTAGTATCGAGGCTAATTAAAGGGTGTGGGCTAAGCAGACAAAGCCCCATTAAAAACAAGCTTGGGCTAGCAGACAAAGCCCCATTAAAGCTTGCCTAGCAGATAAAGCCCCATTAAAAAGTTCTAGCAGACAAAGCCCCATTAACCAACACTTCTAGCAGACAAAGCCCCATTAAACAACACAGCTGTGTGATGATTCATTTTTTCAGTAGTAATATGATCTAGTAGGCTAGAAGACAAAGCCCCATTAAACAGTTGTAGTAGACAAAGGCTCATTTAAACAGTTCTGTGTGAGAAATGAAATCCAAATGCTGATCCTTTGCATTAGAATGAAGTCTAGATTTATTTCATTTTAAAAATTTACAGCTACTTCTTCCAAAACCATTAAATATAGCTTCGATGCTTCATTTTTTATTTCACAAGTAATATTGATCTAGTAGGCTAGGAGACAAAGCCCCATTATAGCTTGGCTAGCAGACAAAGCCCCATTAAACAGATCTAGCAGGTAAAAGTCTCATTAAACAGTTCTAGCATACAAAGCCCCATTAAAACAGAGCTCTGCGATGATTCATTTTTTTACAAGTAATATTGATGTAGTATGGAGCCCCATTAAACAATAGAGGTGTGGGCCAGCAGACAAAGCCCCATTAAAAGCTTTGGCTAGCAGATAAAGCCCCATTAAAACTAGCAGACAAACCCCCATTAACCAACATTTCTAGCAGACAAAAGCGCCATTAAAACAACACAGCTGTGTGATGATTCATTTTTCCAGAAGTAATATGATCTAGTAGGCTAGAAGACAAAGCCCCATTAAAACTGGCTTTGGCTAGCAAACAAAACCCCATTAACCAGTTGTAGGAGACAAAGGCCAATTAAAAGAGTTCTAGTAGAGAAAGCCCCATTAAACCAGGCCCCATTAAACATTTTGCAGTAGACAAAGACCCATTAATACAGTTCTAGCAGACAAAGCCCCATAAGCTGTGTAGATGATTCATTTTTTGTTTCACACAAAGTAATATTGATCTAGCCCCATTAAGGGTGTGGACAAAGCCCCATTAAAACAGTTCTAGCAGACAAAGCCCCATTAAAAACATAACTCAGTGATGATTCATCAGTTTCAACCATCTACAAGCTTGGTCCTAGCAGACAAAGCCCCGTTAAAAACAGACAAAGACCCATTAAAAGCTTGGCTGGCGGACAAAGCCCCATTAATGCAAGAGAGCTAGCAGACAAAGCCCCATTAAATTGTGTGATGATTCATTGTTTTTAGAGGTAATATTGATCTATCTAGAGCCTAACATACAAAGCCTCATTAAACAGACAAAGAACCATTAAAACTTGGCTAGCAAACAAAGACCCATTAAAACAAGCTTGGGCTAGAAGACAAAGCCCCATTAAACACAGATGGCCAGCAGACAAAGCCCCATTAAAACACAAAGCCCCATTAAAGACATGGCTAGCAGACAAAGCCCCATTAAACCAAGATGGCCAGCAGACAAAGCCCCATTACAATAACACAGCTGTGTGATGATTCATTTTTATTTTTTCAAGTTTGAGCTAGTATTGAGCCCATTTACAGAGCCCCCCTTAAGACAAAGCCCCATTAAAACCAATACTTCCAGCGAGCAGACAAAGCCCCATTAAAAACACAAAGCCCCATTAAAGAAAGTGATTCATGGCTTACAATATAACATTGACAGCCCATTAAAACGAAGAGATACACTCTCAAAGATCTGTATAGAGGTAGCACAGACCCCTACCCTACCTAGCCATCCATCTACCCTCTGCCCCAGGCAGCTGCACACCTGTCAAAAAGTGACATGATTGATGGGAAACTCGACTCGATATTGACTCAATATATACTACTGATAGCCAATTTTTGTCAAATTAATCATTCACCTACTTTTGGGAGAGCTTTCACTTGGTGAAGTTTCAGACCCATAGCTAATTACTCACCTACTCAAAATGAGTAAATGCGAATTATCTCTAAAAGTATTGCAGATAGCCAATTTTTCTCAAATAACTCATTCACCTACTTTTGGGAGAGCTTTCACTCTGTGAAGTTTCAGACCCATAGCTAATTACTCACCTACTCAAAATGAGTAAATGCGAATTATCTGTAAAAGTATTGCAGATAGCCAATTTTTCTCAAATAACTCATTCACCTACTTTTGCCAGAGCTTTCACTCTGTGAAGTTTCAGACCCATAGCTAATTACTCACCTACTGAAAATGAGTAAATGTGAATTATCTCTAAAAGTATTGCAGATAGCCAATTTTTCTCAAATAACTCATTCACCTACTTTTGGGAGAGCTTTCACTTGGTGAAGTTTCAGACCCATAGCTAATTACTCACCTACTCAAAATGAGTAAATGCGAATTATCTCTAAAAGTATTGCAGATAGCCAATTTTTGTCAAATTAATCATTCACCTACTTTTGGGAGAGCTTTCACTTGGTGAAGTTTCAGACCCATAGCTAATTACTCACCTACTCAAAATGAGTAAATGCGAATTATCTGTAAAAGTATTGCAGATAGCCAATTTTTCTCAAATAACTCATTCACCTACTTTTGGGAGAGCTTTCACTTGGTGAAGTTTCAGACCCATAGCTAATTACTCACCTACTCAAAATGAGTAAATGCGAATTATCTCTAAAAGTATTGCAGATAGCCAATTTTTCTCAAATTAATCATTCACCTACTTTTGGGAGAGCTTTCACATGGTGAAGTTTCAGACCCATAGCTAATTATTTACCTACTCAAAATGAGTAAATGGTAATTATCTGTAAAAGTATTGCGGATACCCAATTTTTATCAAATAACTCATTCATCTACTTGTGGGAGATCTTTCACATGGTGAAGTTTCAGACCCATAGCTAATTACTCACCTACTCAAAATGAGTAAATGCGAATTATCTGTAAAAGTATTGCAGATAGCCAATTTTTCTCAAATAACTCATTCACCTACTTTTGGGAGAGCTTTCACTTGGTGAAGTTTCAGACCCATAGCTAATTACTCACCTACTCAAAATGAGTAAATGCGAATTATCTCTAAAAGTATTGCAGATAGCCAATTTTTCTCAAATAACTCATTCACCTACTTTTGGGAGAGCTTTCACTTGGTGAAGTTTCAGACCCATAGCTAATTACTCGTCTACTCAAAATGAGTAAATGCGAATTATCTCTAAAAGTATTGCAGATAGCCAATTTTTCTCAAATAACTCATTCACCTACTTTTGGGAGAGCTTTCACTTGGTGAAGTTTCAGACCCATAGCTAATTACTCACCTACTCAAAATGAGTAAATGCGAATTATCTCTAAAAGTATTGCGGATACCCAATTTTTATCAAATACTCATTCATCTACTTGTGGGAGAGCTTTCACATGGTGAAGTTTCAGACCCATAGCTAATTACTCACCTACTCAAAATGAGTAAATGCGAATTATCTCTAAAAGTATTGCAGATAGCCAATTTTTCTCAAATAACTCATTCACCTACTTGTGGGAGAGGTTTCACTTGGTGAAGTTTCAGACCCATAGATAATTATTCACCTACTCAAAATGAGTAAATGCGAATTATCTCTAAAAGTATTGCAGATAGCCAATTTTTCTCAAATAACTCATTCACCTACTTTTGGGAGAGCTTTCACTCTGTGAAGTTTCAGACCCATAGCTAATTACTCACCTACTCAAAATGAGTAAATGCGAATTATCTGTAAAAGTATTGCAGATAGCCAATTTTTCTCAAATAACTCATTCACCTACTTTTGCCAGAGCTTTCACTCTGTGAAGTTTCAGACCCATAGCTAATTACTCACCCTACTGAAAATGAGTAAATGTGAATTATCTCTAAAAGTATTGCAGATAGCCAATTTTTCTCAAATAACTCATTCACCTACTTTTGGGAGAGCTTTCACTTGGTGAAGTTTCAGACCCATAGCTAATTACTCACCTGCTCAAAATGAGTAAATGCGAATTATCTCTAAAAGTATTGCAGATAGCCAATTTTTCTCAAATAACTCATTCACCTACTTTTGGGAGAGCTTTCACTCTGTGAAGTTTCAGACCCATAGCTAATTACTCACCTACTCAAAATGAGTAAATGCGAATTATCTCTAAAAGTATTGCAGATAGCCAATTTTTGTCAAATTAATCATTCACCTACTTTTGGGAGAGCTTTCACTTGGTGAAGTTTCAGACCCATAGCTAATTACTCACCTACTCAAAATGAGTAAATGCGAATTATCTGTAAAAGTATTGCAGATAGCCAATTTTTCTCAAATAACTCATTCACCTACTTTTGGGAGAGCTTTCACTTGGTGAAGTTTCAGACCCATAGCTAATTACTCACCTACTCAAAATGAGTAAATGCGAATTATCTCTAAAAGTATTGCAGATAGCCAATTTTTCTCAAATTAATCATTCACCTACTTTTGGGAGAGCTTTCACTTGGTGAAGTTTCAGACCCATAGCTAATTACTCGTCTGCTCAAAATGAGTAAATGCGAATTATCTCTAAAAGTATTGCAGATAGCCAATTTTTCTCAAATAACTCATTCACCTACTTTTGGGAGAGCTTTCACTTGGTGAAGTTTCAGACCCATAGCTAATTATTCACCTACTCAAAATGAGTAAATGTGAATTATCTCTTAATAGTATTGCAGATAGCCAATTTTTCTCAAATAACTCATTCACCTACTTTTGGAAGACCTTTCACACACGAAAATGAAAAATTGTGAATATCTCGGAAAAGCTATTTCTTCTGCTTTAATGCTCGGCAGTAGATACACACAACGGCAGTGGTCTTGACAAAAATTTTTGTCTCCCCAAAAATGGTGGCCATTTTGAATTTTCAAAGTTTTTGCAAAACACAAAAATGCTTATATCTCGAAAACCGTGCTATATGGAGCGAACTCAACAAAATTTTGGACCTGCTGGGTATCTCTGCAGAGTAGCCATGCCAATTTTCAAAATATTTTTGTCTCGCCAAATATAGCGGACATTTTTAATTTTTTAATTTTTTGCAAAACACAAAAATGCTTATATCTTGAAAACCGTGCTAGATAGAGCAGACTGCGCTGACTTTGGTTGCCACAACAGTATAAGGGTAGAAACGAAGCATTTTCTTAATACTTTAGCACTCGCCTCTATATCCTTTTCGGGACACTTTGTTTTTGCTATGCAAAAACGTTATCTTTTTTTTTGCGAGCGATCCTCTAGTATTAATTTTGAAACATTGATGTATCATCCCCTTACAAAATTGGAATTGCAGCTTTTCAGGCCTTGTAAGTTGGGCAATGAGAAGCACGCTTTACAAAGACAGGTGGTGGTTTATGGTAGGATTTATCTATGAATACTAGTCACTTGCTATTTCATGAGATTTTAACATATTCCTCTTGTATATGTGTGCATGCATATGTCACAATGTTTTCGCTAAGGTGAATGGTTAGGTTGTCTTTTGCTTAAATACTTTTAGCTTCGTATCTTATATCCACTTTATTGTTGGAACTTCTGTAGATCTGTAGGTTCATAGCCAAGTGAGTAATGGTATTAGAGAAGTAACTACTTTGACATTTTTCACTTTAGAAATTGTCTAAATCACATGCATCTTCAGCACTATTGAATTTAGAGGGTATTTACCAACTGCCTTTAAAGGCTGGGCAGGTATTGTCCACTTAAAATGGCTGTACTCTGTCATTGGTTCCTATCCCCAGTGGCAGGCTAAAGAGCCTCAAGGACGCTGATAAATGATCATCCCCTGTCTTTCAGTTAGAAGAAAGCCATTAACTTGAGAGCTGGGCTGTGCTTGTGCAGTCAGATGGGTCATGTAGCACTTTGATTAATTTTGATTAATTTTATGTGCTAAGATTTGAGTTTATGTCCTTATGTGAAGGTCAAAAAGGCGTGCTCAAACTTAAGACATAAATGTCACTGATTTTTGCTCCCAGCAAGGGTACTATGTAAATTGCTTGCTAATATCTCTGTTCCACTATAAAGGACCATCAAGAAGAGGTCCAACTATGTCTAGATACATGCTGTGATCCGCTGATTCACTGAGAGGAGAGGAAATGTCAAATAATTTGAAAAATGCTATCTTCGGTTCTTGGTGAACCCCAAACTTTTTGTATGTTTGCCTGTGGATATCACACAATCTTCATCCCTGGGCATCACCACAGGTTCTAGGGTTTCAGGCTACCCTGGATTATCCTTTGGTTCATGCTCCAGGGCTAAAAGTCACCAGAAATAGCGAAGGTCAACCATACTGATGTGAAGATCACTGATGAAACAAATTCTACCCAGGCTGATGCCTGATTGAGGGCATTAGGTGGTCAATTTATCCAACTAATCCTCTACTTTATCGGTCGTTGTGACAATGACTGCTCAAAAGGGATGTTTATTATGGATCCAGACAGTTGAGATTTTTTTATAGATAACACATTATAGAGATTTAAAATTTCAGGTAGCTTTGCATGCCACATTTTTGGTAACTGCAAATGTGTTGATTACTTTCATGGCCATGATTCGAGATATTTGACCAGCAGCTTGGCTTTTGACGTCAGGTAAGGGCAGTCCAGCGTCACTGATATGATAGACGAAGTGTGCCAGGTAATTGTAAAGGAATACCAAGGTGGGTGGCTGATGTGCCTAACTACCCTAGAAGGCTGGAAAAAGTTTGAAGGTATCTTTGGCAGCAGCAGAATGCACCTAATGTCTTGGGTGTACTTGATGCTGTGGTTGAGAAGTCGGTTCAGAAATCCCTGATAGGACGGTACACTTACAGACAGGATGTGGTGACTACCCTGACAAGACGTAGGGTTGGGGAAGTTTATTACATAGCCAGTCATAGAAGCACTATGACAAACCCTAAACTCCTAACAGACAAGCCGTATCACAAACAAACAAGCCGTAAAGACAAACAGACAAGCCGGGAGCATGTTCCCGAACCTTGCAGACAGGACTTTGTGGGTCGGTATCTATAATCGGGATCCAGAATCGGGATCCATATCACACTATATAAACCCCTGTCACTAGGCATGTGACACTCATTTCACACTTCAAAGATGACAGCAACACATCAAGAGGAACTGTTTGACCAATTGAGGATTCTTTGGTTTTTTATTGAGTTAAATATGTTATTATTCATCATGATTTCAGAAGACAACAGAACTCAGTACCTGCCCAGCCAACACCACCACCACAGCCACAGCCCCCACCACGCAGATGGAGGAGGAAGCCACAAAATCCATGGGTTATGCTCTGGATACTGCATCACAACTGACATACCAGTCTACCTGGGGAGCCAGATCTACACTACTTCCTGCTGGGAGACAATGTCTTTGCCTTTATGCCTTGGCTGGTCAAGCCATACAGCAGACGACAACTGACCAGAGAGGAGAGAATAGCTAACTCCAGGATATCCAGGGGCAGGAGGGTGGTCGAGAACTCTTTTGGTATACTAGTAAGAAGATTCAAGGAGCTGCTGACCACTATGGAGCAGAGGTCAAAAGTTGTCAGAGACATTGTGTTAACATGTGTGGTGTTATATAACATGCTGAGAAGCCATCAAGGGGGAGCAGACAGACCACCCACTCCAGCGGATAACATACAACCACCACAGAATGACCAGGGGGAGCTGGCACAGGATGAAAACATCAGAAATCCATTGAGGGAGGCCAAACATCAACGAGACCTATTGAAAGTCTACTTCAACAACCTTGGGGCACTGGCTGGGCAGGAGGACAGAATTTAAGAAGACTGAGGGGAGAACAAGCTGTTATTGCAAAAGTTAAATCCAGTCTCATACAAATTGAAACCCAAGTCCTCAAATGTCAAAGTTCAAAAGCCCAATAAAATAACATCCCCAAAAAATTATAATAATTTCACCCTTGGGAAAAAATAACTGTTTTAATCATTTCCAGGTAATTTTGCAAAACCCAAACCTTTGAAAAATCTAAATTTTAACTTAATCCAGTTTAAGGTAATATTTAAGTCAGTCTGTTAGTCAACCAATCCACAGCCAGGTTGTGGGATGTTTGTGGCATGCAAGGTGTTGTTTTGCAACACCATTTGTTTGTCTGTCAGTCCATCCACACATTCATAGCACTTTGTGTTTTTAGGTACTGTGTGTTTCATACTTGTTTGTATGTGTGCACTATGTTTTATATTTTTTTGGGGGGTGGGGGGGTGGTGGGTGGGGTGGGTGGTGATGGGGTGTCACTTCATGCGTTATATTTTTTGTTTTGGGGGTGGTGGTGGGGAAAATGATACTTTACTTATTATATTATTTTTCTTGAGGGGGAGGGTGTCACTTCAGGTCTTAGTTTAATTCTTGGGGGGTGGGGGGAAAGTGACACTTTATTAATTTTATCTTTTGGGGGTGTTTTGGAATTTTAGGGCTTGACAATCCAGAAGTGATGTGATGACTTTCCTCTTGTTGTCCAGATGCAACAGAAGGCGAGTTAACTGTCTTTGATGGGCTCAAAGTAAACATTTTGTCATTTGTCTGGAAGTCCCAGGCTGCTGGTCATCCACAACTAGGAAAGATGCTGGCTGTGCTGACGCTGATGAAGGCCTTGATGGTTGCTGTAGTTTGGCAATCACTGTAGCAGGCTGTGTTGTGGCTACATGAGAAGGCTGCACAACTGGTACGGAGACTGGTTGAGTATCCGGTATGGTGAGTATGTATTCACATCCTGCTGTGGCCTGTGTTGCTTCTGAAAGTTGACATGTGGTGACCTGTTGAGTTGTCGTGACCTGTCTCTTGTGTTCTTTGGCCTTGTACTGTATTTCACTGAGACGTTTCACTGTCTCATACTGAAGGTCAAAATGTAAGGTCCTGACGTGCACCCAAAAAACTGGAAAACATAGACCTCAACTGCTGGGACTGATCTAAAACTGGATCTGCTGCCGTGGTGGTGGCGACGACTGGTGGTCACTGTGAAGGGCTTGTGCTCGATGGCTGATGAGTAACATCTCATGTCATGCTGATTTCCATCTCAGATTCAGTCTCTTGTGAAGTATCTGGAACAGAAGCTGTGGCTACTGCTGCTGAAGGGCACACTGGTGACTTGAATGCAGAAGACTTAGACACCCCCTTCCTTCTGATGTGACCTCATAGAAAACTGAAACTGTCTTCAACCAGGTCTGTCTTTCGATGTTCTTCTCTGCAGCTTGTCCTGACTTTGTCTGAGTGAGTTTGCCATATCTGGTACGTTGAATCTCTGGTATCATTTTTTTGCTCTGTGTGACTGTGTGATATTAGGCCAGTAAAGGTATTGTGAATGGATATTTTTCATCAACTTACTAACATCAACTTATGCAAAAGTTCTTGGTGGATATGGGTGCCCCTTATAAGGGCCAATATAATTTAAGTTTTTCTCTGGACAGTGGAGGAACAGGCAGGTAGCGGTGCTTAGGAGAATAGTGTTGAATCAATGAAGGTACTTCTTTTAGAAGTCTTGGGTAGTGAGATGTTGTGTAACTGTTGTGGTTTGTTGGCTTTCTTCTGGGTATGTAAAATCCTGCAGTGTGTCAGTGTTCACATAGTCTGTGCCACCAATCAGGTATGCTGTCAGGGATGACTGGTTGTGGATGTCTGACACAACTAACAGGATTTCCCCAAAAGTAAAAAGACTAGGTGCTGGGTCTTGTGTAAAGATTGATATAGAACTGATATCTCCATTTAATGCTGTGCAACAACTTGTGGTGCTTGCTGTTTTTGTTTTGTTGGGGCACTGGCTGCAGCTCTTTTTTAGCTGGTGAGGGTGACTGTTAATACTTCTTTTGAACTGGTACAGGTGGCTCTTGATACTGTAGTTGTGCATGTGCAGGTGAGGGCTGATACTGTGTTGGATACTAATGATACTGAGTTTGTTCTTGCACTCTTCTGGCTTGTTGATATATGACCTGTTATACAATGTTTGAGGATGTCAATAGGTTCTTTTTTGGTGCTGGCCAGTTAACTGGTGGTCCGATGTTATACAAAATGGACAGACAGGACTGCTGCTGCTTATACTGATGCTGCTCTAACATGAGTCCTTTTAATAATGCATATGTCTTTGTCTTCAATTCTGTAAGGTATAGCTCCTCCAAATGTTCTGCCTGTCTGTGAATATGCTTAATTAAGACTCTGCTAGATGTTGTGCTAGTCTCAGGTTTCTCAGCCAAGGGTTTGATTGTGGTAATCATGAATGGGTGATCATCCCCTCTGTCTTCTCAAATGTGCCATGAAAAGGGTTGCTGTCATCAAAATTTCTAGAGGTTTGTTGTCTAATGCGGGTGAACTGCTGAGTTGGCAGATATAAACATCTGGACATTTGATCTCAGTGGTCGGTGCTGACATCTCAGAAGGGGGGGAGCTGCTGCTTATGGCCTCTTCCCCTTGAAGCTGATACTTGTGATGCTCTGGTGAATGATATGGGACCTCATCAAGTGAAAGTTGTCTTTCACTTAACTCAGTTGTTCTGTGGGTTCTGGACTGGTGTGGCCCATCTTAAAAAGTGATGACCTTGCCAAACTGTGTCCTCTGGGTGGAAACCTTTGCTTAAGATCTGCAGGGTCCCAATTCAATATTTCACCAGCAAGCCTCTTTCTTGACTTCGTCTTTGTAATCAGATACTTCTTGTTGAACAGCGTGATGTGGTCCATAATGCAATCCAGCAAAGCATGTTCTATGCCAAAGAGAGCCAATTTCTTTGTCTTGCCCCTCTTATAATGTGTTGATGTAGATGCAGATGGCTATATTAAATTCTATGTTGGCTCTTCCTGTGTTGTTCTTGTGTTAGCTCATGCCCTGTTGGCTCTTCTCCTGATTCCTCGCCTTTTGCCTCTTCCTGATAAACTTCCACCTAAACCACCACCTGATTAGCTGATTCTGGAACATGCTCCACATATTACTCTTCCTCCAGTCTGAGTTGAATCTGGTATCTCCCTCCTCATCTGCTGTGACTGTCCTCCTTTTCCTCCTTCCCCTGTTCCTGAGTTTGGGTGGCATTTTGTAATATTTTCAATAATAGAGTTCTTTATGTTTCTATGTTTCCAGTTGATACAAATGTGAACTGGCTCCCTTACGAACGAAGTAAAGTTAAAATTTTGCTTCAAAAAAGCTGTATATCAACTTGCCTTTCCTAAGTTGAATGTCCAGCAATGTTGTGATGTGGCAGACACAATGTTTTTTAATTTCGATATCAATTTTTGCTAATAAAATGTTAACATTATGGGGTAGGGTGTAATTGAATTTTGTATCAATTTCTTGTAAATGAAGAATCATGAAGTTGACACATTTAGCTCAGAAAAGCTTTTCTCCAAAACAGAAATTTAGAATTAGTAGTTCGAAACTGCTAGATTCTCATATCAAGTGTTATTCATCAATAATAAAACATGGGCTGGATTTTAGAAACAATATTGAAAAAGTTTCCTTTTAATTTAAAAAGAGCCTTTTGTGTAATGATATTCAAACATAGGGTTAAGATCGAATCCAGGCTGTTCAGTACTCTATAAGTGGCCCATGTTAGGTTTCACTAGATTTTACTCTAAAACTAGGAAATCATCTGGTTAGTGGTTTCAGGAAGAATTCAGTATCTTTACAAAACATTTCAATTAGTTTAAAGTATATGTGCACGTGTGTATTTGCATATATATTATATTACATGAATTAGTATTTAATAAACAATATTAATATTTAAAATCTGCATGGGCTCTGCTGGTTTCAGTCATATCATACATTTCAACTTGTGCCTAATAACTCAAAAAAATGTTTGAACGATTTCATTCAGATTGGGGACATATATATATATATACATATATGCACTTGGACCAGAAGAGATGTCCTATTCTAAGGTGATCTTAAAATTTCACTATTTAAGGCCACTTCAACTGTTTTGGTCACCTTAAGGTCAGAAAATGGATTTTAAAAAAATTTTATGCTCTCTAGCTTTTAAAATATATGGCTAATCTAGCTAAAATTTCCACTCAATTCCTTGCTTGACTGTGTAAAAACAAGTCTCATATTTCTACAACTTCAGGATTATCTTCTTGGATCCTGGTTTGGACATTAGTAGTAGAAGTTTGTTTGTTTGTGACATCTTTTTAGGCGTTGTAAAGAGACCACATGCTTCCTTCTCTTTGTAATTGTATTGTTTCAATCGACTCAGAGTTATTAGCAAAGTTTATATTGTATTTAGTAACTGAAGATGTTTTTCTTATACAGGTCTCAATTAAGTGAAAAATACTTAAGATATAAATCTCTCTTTGTTCAGTGAATCTGCGATCTAACCAAAATGCAGATGTACTTGCCTTTTGTTCCGAGTCTTTCACATATGAATGACAAAAGACAAATTTATTGCTTTATGCATACTGCCTTAAATTCAGTTTAATTAATTATAAATGTAAAAAATGTTGCAGAAGAGTACTTGCTTATTTTACACTGCAAAATTTTTTTGTTAGTGTTTAGGTATACACATTTTAATGTATTTGATCTTGGATTCATGGTTTAACATGATTATGGTGTATTCTTTGTGGTGATTAATATACCAATTTGGCCACTTCAGATACAATATAAATTTTTGTGATTTCAAAAAAATTAACACAACTGCTTATTTTACCCCAAAAACCACTTTAGCTGTTTTGTCATTAATTAAATTAAATGCAACTGGGTCCAATAAAGGGTTACTTCAAATATGCTTATTAGTGGAAGTTTTCATTTGTTATTATATTATGCCCTGAATATCTTATGTGGGTGTTCCACCACACGACTAAGCTTCCCGATTAAGGGTTTTTGGGAGTCGGTTTCAAATATTTGCTTAGTCCCAGACGTCCTGTAAGGGTCGGTAGTTGTCGGTTGTGGCCGTGAGAGAAATCAAACATGTTTGATATTTTTCACGACTCAAACCAATCAAAATTCTCATTTCCCGCCGACAACAAAATGTCCAGTCCCAGGCTTCCTCAGGCCTCCTCAGACCCAAATTTACACAGTCCTATGTTGTCCCAGGCGTCCTGCGACCCTTAGTCCCAGGCCTCCGTAGTTTAGTCCCAGGAAGCCTGTTTGGCAGTCCCCGACTCATAACAGATCTTTGAAGTTTCATGCGTGTGAAAGTGATTCGGTTTCATTAGTCCCGGGAAGCCTCAGACCTTCTCAGGTGTCCTGGGACTAAGAAATCTGGGTCTGGGACTAAGCCCCAACTAAGAGAAGCAACTAAGACACAAATTTAGTCCGCGACAGTCTGAGGACGCCCCAGGAGGCCTGGGACTAAGAACCGATTAAGAGCCGACTGTTTTCCGTGCGTCGGAAATTAAAACGAGGCAATGAGGGGGTCTGGGACTATATAAGCGACCGCGCACACATTCTCGTTGTTACTGACTGGTTGGCTACTGAGAGACATGTGTCTCTGTTTTGTAGGGGTTTTCATTTTTTTAAATATCATATAATACTTGAGCTTAAGGCAAATTTTACAGTTAGGAGACACATTTTACTTTTTTTTTGCTATTGACTGGAGTTATGAGGAAAGAGAAAAGAGGGAAGAGAGGAAAGAAAAAGATGGATGAGAGGCAAGAGGAGAGGGAAAAGGAAAGTGGAGAGGTGGATGAAAGGATTGAGGAAAGGACGGAGGAGGGTACAGAGGAGGGTACACAAGAGACTGAGGAGCGATTGGTACTTACTGAGGAAGCTTGCGAGGAAAAAGAGAGGTGTGAGGAGGATTTAGAGAGTCACTCGGCAGCCAAGAGAGCCAGGGTCTGTTCAACTTTCACTGACAGCCAAGAAACTGCAATTGTGGAGTTTGTGAAGGAGCATCCAGAGCTCTATGACAAGGAGCATGCACGTTTCCACAACAGACAGAAGAAGGAGGCTCTCTGGGCAGAAATCTCTGCAGAACTGAAGCTCCAGCCCTTTGATGTCAGAAGATGGTTCGAATCTCAGCGAACGCGTTATGGCAAGCTGTCAAAACTACAATCTGGCCAAGCCCCAAGGGAGATGACCAAGAGACAGTCCTGGGTCTACCAGCAGATGGGTTTCCTTAAGACCCATATCAGACGAAAGGGGGCCAGCAGAAGTTCAGGGTTCGAGGCCAGTCCAAATACCAGCAAGCTGGACGAATCTCGTGGGTCTACTACTGATACAGAACACCTTGAGTCCAGTGTCCTCAGAGAGAGTAGGAGTCAACCTATGTTCACATCTACACCAGTTTCAACAGACTCCAAGATACTTGAGCACTTTTACCAGATGAGGACATTGATCTCAGGTTTCCTGCAGCAGAAGTCAGACAGGCAGCCCTTCTTTGACTACGTGGCATCAGAGGCTGAAAAGATGACCCAAGACGAATTTGAGGACCTTAAGGGCAGAATTTTTAGAGATATTGAAAGCATTATAAGAGCAACTGTAGACGTCAACCACTAGCCAGAAGATCAGCCACTATTACCACGGAGTCCCAGAGGGTCGGCATACTGCCAACAACCACTCAACAGGCGTCTACTTCCACCCAAGCAGCAGCTAGCAGCAGTTATGTCTACTACACACCAAGCCCCCTTGGCTTTGGCAACCCTTCATCAGTTCTAACAGTACAGGACGAGGGCAGTAGACACAACGTAAGTGAGATACTAAGCCAGCTACCAGATCTGACATCTACACAGATCATTGAGCAGCCTCAGCAGCAGCAGCAGCCGCAACTCTTCACTATCACCACTACAGCACCGCCTCAACAGCAGCAGCCTCCTCAGTAGCCATCCAGTCAGGGCGGGTCTTTGACCTGCCAGGCCCTTTTCAGGGCCACCCAAATATTCCAAAAACAATTATTTAGCTGCAAGTTATTCCAATTCCCCTCCCAAAACATAACAGTTCAGTACAAATACTTATCACAAGAAGAAAAAAAAAAGTCCAACACCTACACCACCCCCAACATGAAACAAATAACCCATGGTACCACACATAACCAAAAAAAGGCCACATAGAAAAAAAAAATAAACTCTCAATATGGCCAATAATCAGCCCATTTTTAGCTTAAAATCCATGGGATTGGTTAAAATCTTTAATAAAAAAGTCCAACACCTCATCATCCCTAGAGTTAAAAGGCATTATAACATACTTACCAACCCACAAACACACAAACCCAATACCAAACCTAACCACCAACCCACAAACACACAAACCAAATACCAAACAGAACCCAAACCAAAGAACTGACAAACTATTTTACAAACATAACCCCCATCATTGTAAAGAAAACCAGTTTGGTGGTTATATTTCCTAAATATTTGTGAAGTGGAGTAAAAGATTTTAATTTTAAGATTTCCAGGAAAACATTTCTGTTTCAAATATTTTTCCCCCAAAAAAACCAAATGTAAGTAAAATTAGGATATATCTTTCAAAATATATGCAATATTTATTCCATTTAGGAAGTTATGTTTGGCTTTGTGTGTTTCTTTTTATAAATATGTTTAGCACTGGGTTTGTCTGTTTGTTAGTTGGATGACTGGCATTTATTTCTGTTTGTTTGTTGGGTGGGTGAATTATGTTGGCCATGGGGTTTGTCTCTTTGTTGGTGGCATGACTTATGTTTGGGTTATTTTGAACAAGCATAGCCGATTAATTGTTTTTGGAATATTTGGTAGTCCTGAAAAGGACTGGTTATTAGTCCTGAAAAGGACTGGTTACTGCAGCAGGAGTTATATTCTGCCATCTTGCCTGGCCACTGCTCCCTCATTATTGAAGTAGTCCTTGAGGTAATCCCTCTGTCTTTTGGCTTCTCTAGCAGGGTTTCTGTCTGGACCACCACCAGCAGCACCACCAATCAGTCAACAATCATCAGGCACATCATCATCTTCATCATCTCCAGGCTCTTGACCACCATGTTGACCTTGATACTGGCTTCTCAGTATGTTGTGCAGAACCACACAGGTCATGACCACATCCCTGACTGTTTCTGGGGGTAATTCAATAGTAGTCAACATCACTCTGAATCTTGAGACCAGGATGCCAAAAGCATTCTCAACAACTCTCCTGCCCCTTGATATTCTGTAGTTGGCAATCCTTTCCTCTGGTTAACATCCTTCTGTCATAGGGTTTCATGAGCCAGGTCTTCAGGGCAAAGGCATCATCTGCCAAAATGAAGTAGGGACATCTCTACCACGCTGGGTTATAGGAGCTGGGTCAGGGAAGCCTATCCTGCCATCCTCAATCCTCCTCTTCAGCTGACAGGCATTAAATATCTGGGCATCTGAGCAAGATCCAGCTGTACCAGCATCTACCCATCTGAATTTGTACTGCCCATCTACAAAGGCCAACATTACTATGGAAAAGAACCTCTTGTAGTTGTGGTACAGGGCTCCAGAGTTCTTGGGCTTCTTCAGGGCCACATGCTTTCAATCAAGGGCTCCCAGGGCATGTGGAACATTCCACCTGATCCTGAATTCCCTTTCCAGTTCTTTCCACTCATCTGGAGTAGTAGGACATCTGAGGTACTCTCTGGTAAACTCATCCTGGATGGCCCTGCAGACCTGTGGTAGAAACTTGGAAATGGTGGATCTGCCAACCCTGAACTGACAGGATAATGATGTGTAGGACTCTCCAGTGGCCAGATATCTGATGGTGAGGGCTAACTTCTCCCCAACACTGATAGGAGCTCTGTAGTTGGTGGCCTGCCTGGCTAGACGTGGTTCCAGTCTGGTCTTTATCATTTCAAAGAATTCTGGGGTCATCCTCGTGTAGTTGGTGAATCCTGGAATGTCTGTGGCATACAGTTCAGCCATAATGTTGTGGTAGGCCCCCCCCCTCTCCTCTCTCTGCAGTAGCCATGGTCTGACCCACATGTTGTGCCTTCTTCTAGGTCTCTGTCTGGCTGGTGGTGGTGGTGGTGGTGGTGCTGCTTGTGGTGGTTGCTGTGGTCGACGTACAAATAGCAAATACATCATTATTTGTAACTGAATAAAAACCAAAAAAGCCCTAAGTTGTTGCTGAAGCTGTCTTCCATTAAAAGGTGGCATCCTGCTGTGTTCCAATAAAAGTAATGATAATTAGATCGCGAAATTTATATATATACCCAGAAAATCCAGTTATTTTGCAAAACAAGAATCGGCCATCGTGGTCTGGGGAAGACTGAGGAGGCCTGAGGACGCCTGAGGACGCTGGGACTTAATCGGGGGTTAGTCGGGGCATAGTCCCAGGAGGCCTGAGGCGTCCTGGGACCTAGTCGGTATGTGTACGACAGGATCGTGGTTGAAACCGACCAGAAAACTGGCTTAATCGGTTCTTAGTCGCAGACCAGTCGGGGACTGTCTGGGGCCGCCTGGGGCCTCCTCAGGCTTCCTGAGGCCGATCTTTACTTAATCCCAGACTTTGATGCCGATTCAGTATTCCCGCCCATTTTACTTTTTTTTTCACCAACTGTCCACGATTAAGGGTCGCCGACAGGATCGAGCCTTAGTCCTTTGGTGGAACAGGGGCATAACAATATTGTTAACTAGTGAAACGGTATTCCTTATATTTCCGGAAGTATAGGTGTTTGACGAAAATAAAAAATTACCGTTTAGAATGCCCACATAATTCACGTGACCGTCATGTGACTGTATCGAATGTTTTAAACGTAAACAAAAACGTGTCATTGTCCTTTTCGTTTCTTATAACTTTCCTGTATTCATGTACTTTGTCACAAAGTGTCAGTTGTAATATAAACATATCATATTAAGTGGGAACTTCACCTGTCCTTTTTTCATCACCTAGATCTCTTGGTATAAAACAGTGAACACGGGTGTCATTAATGTTAGACAAGTTGTTATTATATATAATTGTCTGGTTTTATGTTACTTCCTTAAATTATTAAGAAATGGAATAAGCAATCCTTTGTTTATATGTATTAAATGTGTTTAGGTACCTATTTTTTATCATTGTCTAACATTAATGATGTCTAACATTGATGACGAAGAACGACTTTTTTTCCTTCCCAATCACGGACATGGATGACTACACTGTTTTATAGCAAAATATCTAGGGTGTCACGGGTACAGGCGATAACGGACACGGGTACAGGTGATGAAAAAAGGATAGGTGAAGTTCCTACAATACACATAATTTTACAAATTTGCCAAAAAGACTTCTCACCGCTGGGCACTACATGGGTGGTGTGATAATTTCTTCCACTTATCCCTAGTGGCATTCTACCAGTAACGCCCGCCGTATATATCTTTATTAAGGGTCAAGGATAAATGCTTCTATTTGCAAACATGGGCGTGGGCGTTCACTGGTATTTCCGGGTTGCGGTAAAAATGGCCGATAATGGAGATATATTGTCAAAATATAACACTTTACAAGATATATTGAACAGCATAATCAAAGCATTAATTGTACAGTATGGCATTTGGAAATTTTGTTAAAAAAGAATGAGCTAAACCTGCTAATATAATATAAATTTTAAATATTGTCTAAAGCACAGGCGTTTACTGGTAGAAAGCCACTATATGACCATTTATCTCAGTGACCACCCGTGTAATTCACAATGGCATGGACGCATATCGCACCCACTTCATATCGCTACAGTACTGCTAACTCGCACCCGCTAGTCGCACCCATTTTTAAAATATGACCTTTTATAATAAGATTTTCGAATTGACTCCCATCACATCATCGTGGTTTAAAGTTTTGTGGACTCATTAATATTCATGAAGTCATGGATATCCATGGGGGTTTCCTGACAAGATTTCTGCTTCAAGATCAAATAAGCCTTATAATTATATAAACCAGGGGCCGTATTCACGAAAGGTCTTAGCCAAGTCTTAGGCTTAAGTTTTGTATAAAAATATAGCCAACTTAAGCCTAAGACTTGGCTAAGACCTTTCGTGAATTCCACCACAGGAAGTGATTTAAATGTGATAAAAATGCTAAAATATACACATTTCCTTGAATAATAAGATTATTATTATTCAATAATAATAATAATAGAATTATGTGTAATTTTTTTATAAAAAAATATACATATGGATTTATAAAAATCGTTGTTTACGACTAGGAAAATATGGTTTAAATTATTGTTATAAGCCTTCTTGGTGGGCGAAAATTGGGGTTTCTGGACATGAAAAGTTGTTTTAACTCAATTTTTGATTGTTTATTTAAATTAGTTAGAAGGTGTAAAATGGAATTGCTGCAGTTTCTGATAGTTTTTATTTAAATAAATAAGTTTGTAGGGTATTGATAAATAAAATCTAAAATTTATTGAAAACACTAGAAATTAGATTTTGAAAAACTTAGATTAAGCAGCCATAGTCATTGAAGAAAAATATGATATTCATACTATTTTACATTACATTGTAGTTTTCTGAATTTGTTTTGTACCCAAGCGGAAAGAAAGGCATTATGAAACCAAATAAAATTTTTAATTGATTTGTTTTCTTTATTGACCCTTTGCATTGACGTCATTATGTGACGTCAGGATGACGTTTTCAGTGAACAACGTCCATGTTGGACGGCAAAACACGGATTATTAGTGCTGTGCTTTGACAAAAAAAAAATAAACTTCTGTTTTTATAAATCATATATTTGAGTTCTGTAAACAAGGAAATAATACTAAATATATTTCCTTTATGAAGGCACAGCTTTTAAAAATATTACTTATCATTTTGATATTTTATGGGAATGTTTGTTAGATTTCACTTGCAATCGGGAAAACTTTACACAAAAAAATATATATCGAAAGTACACAACATTTAAATGAAAATTTCTCTTTGAATAATTTGTCCATTTTTGTTCTGTAAGAGGTATATTGATGCGAAGGAAATCAACCATTCGGTAAAATGAAAATAAGGAATTATTCTGTGGCCTAACATTTTCATATCTGTCTGTACTTTGGACACACATTACAGAAAAACGGATATTTTGCAGTTTACTACAAGTTCAATGCTCTATATCTCGACAATCATGCATCCTAATGTTATTTTGCAAACAGTACCAGATAGGATAATGCTTGTACTTTTATGTGTGCAATTTTGAAGTCAATAAGATGAATATTTATTTTATAACTAATTTTAAAAATAATGTATCTCTTCCAATGTGTCCTGTTTGTTGTGCACAGACATGTTCATTCAAGCGTGATGTTTTGCCGTCCAAATCATAATACGTAACATTGTGACGTAAGATGCAAAGGGTCAATAGATGGATTTTGATACCACAAAATGAGCAGACATTGTTAAATCAGTTTCCATATGGTAGTTTTTGGAATATTTTTTAAAGATGAGTACCTGTGGACACCCCAAGTATATTGCCAGGATGAGAGCAAAACCTACATTTCAACTAAAATTATCATAATAAAAATGCAGGTAAAAAATGTATAGAATTTTAAAAACTAATTGTTGTTTGATTGTTTTAAGTTGAAGCATTTTTTTGTGTATTTGCCAAATTTTTGGTCTAAATGGCAAAGGACTCTGATAAACTTTCCCTGGTCAAATATGCAAGAAATTTTTAAAGCATCATACAAAGCATCCAAAAATTAAGTACCTAAGCTGTCATTCACTTCAATATTGCTTTATCTGTGCCATTCAGAGGCTAATTGTTAAAAGGTTTTGACTTGTGACTATCCGCCCCCACACTTTCCTAGTTATCTTTGATTTTAAAAGTGGCCACTAGAAATAAATGGTCTAGCTGTTTAAGAAGCTGTGAGCGGGGATAGCCCCCAGTAAAACCAAAATTGAGACTCATTGGGTTTCTAAAGAGAAGTCGTAATTTACCGGTAATCGTATAATCTGGTCAGTGAAATGTATTTACAGTTCATGATTCTCACGCATATTTTAATGCATTATTTAGCTGATACATTGTTATATTCAGTGCTATAAATTTTATTTTGAAAGTAAATTTTTAAATTAAAATCATTTTACACTGTTATTTTAGTAAACTATGACGTCATCTCCACACTCAAAGTTTGCCTTCATAAGAGTAAACCATTAATCATCTGTGGCATTTTTGAGACAATTGTGTTTTCATGGTTCCTGTTTTGTGAGCTTGCTTAAAAATTAGGCTGTCATTTTATGAATTTTTGATTCATTAATCTTTCTTTTTATTAAAAATTGATGTTGTGATGAAAATGTGACTACATTTTTACAAAAGAAATAATGATGTGAAAACAAATAAATTTTATACTTCTCTAGAAATGAGAACATTACATTTTGCATGACAATGATCTTCATGACCTTTACTTTTTCAAATTCATACTGTGATGAACAATATTCTGGATTGTGCCATCTAGAGCATCAGAAAATGATTTATGATCATACATAAAAAATTTACTAATCTTATCCCATCTTCATTTTTAATATTTAATATTTTTAAAGTTAAAGATTTATTAAAATAAAAAGCTGACATATTATTTTATATTTCACTTTTAGAAATGTGCTAATTCTTCATCTTGAACGATCAATTTACATAAAAAATTATTCAAATGCAATTAAAGAAATGAGTGTTTTGTTTTGTGAAGGATATTGAAAATTGGAACTAAATTCACCACAATAGCATAAAATACTACGGAGATTAAATATATAATTATGTATGTATTTCAATGTTTAACATGATATATAATGTGCTGATATAAAGCATGAATTTGTTTTAAAATTTACTGGTGAATTAGTGATTGTTCTTGTTTGCATGTGTCGTTTGTTTTTCCACATGTCGACTGTAAACACATTTGCAGCGCATGTGCACTCGGAACTCCAATAAGACTTATACATACTGGATGGATATTTTACTTGAAATCAAAATTTGCAGACTACTCATTAATATTCTTGAGGTCACGTTATTAAAATAAGATTTATTTCATTTTTGCATATACAAATATATACTGTATTCTGTGGGTTTTTCCCAACATATTTTTACTTATTTTATTTGAGCGAATCAGTGCCCCAATTAACAAAAGAGACAAGACAAGAAGGGTGGAAAAGAAGAAATAAATAAATAAACGGGTGCGAGTTAGCAGTAGCGATTTGTAGTGGGTGCGATATGCACATGAATCGTTCACGACACATTAAATCATTTAGGTATAGTGATTACTTCAGTATTTAACCTAGGATTTAACACTGACACTGCTGGAATCAGTGGAATGTTATATTTTTTATGAAATAATATGTTTTTAACGTAATTTTAATTCATATTTGAGTGTAAATTAAAGTAAACTCGATCTACAAAGTTGTGAGAAATTATATGTACATAAAATGTTTACTAAAGTGCCAGGGAAAACCACATGGATCAACGTATGTGTTTTATGAGATAAATTTGCATTTCAACAGCACATGAAAGGCTGCATTATTAAAACTGTTATAAATGGATTTCATAAAACATTTGTGTTCATATTACTCTATGTAAACCTGTTTCAAGATTATGTCATACCATTATATCCATGATTAAAAACTCTAAACATTGATACCAAGATTATCAAAATGCATCAGTTAATAAAGATTTTATGTCAATTTGAATTTCCAATGGAATTGGGCCAAGTTTACATTGATGAGTCTGAGTTGGCGAGGGCCGAGTTGGCAGAGGTCTCAGTTGACCAGTTTCCTGAAAGAGTCTACTGCTTCCCACCATAACTTGGCACACCTTGGACACAAAATCCTTATTTGTGGTTATTACCTGTTTAATATCATGCATTTCTAGTGATTAAAATATGTATTGACACAAGCACAAACTATATATATTATGTATTTTAACGACAAAAAGTCAAAACCATAAACATTTTTAGAAGGGTTTTATAGAGCAATTCTATATAATTTCTACAGGAAATTAGCGCCCCAACTTGGCACAATTTGCATATGGAAATTCCTGAAGATATTTAATTTATATCTGTTGTCACATCTGCCACTGTGGCCTAGCGGGTAACACACTTGTCTAGGAACTCAGAGGACGTGGGTTCAATCCCAGGTACAGGCAGATACATAGTGGCTCGGATGACCACTTAAAATGGCGGTCCTCTGTCATTGGGTCCTATCTCCAGTGGCAGGTTAAAGAACCTCAAGGTCGTTGATAAATGGTCATCCTTGAGCCTCTATCTTCAAGTTAGAGGAATATCAGTTACTTGTGAGTTGGGACTGTACCTGTACAGTTGGATTGGTTAAATAGCGCTTTGAGTCCTGTAGTATATGGAGATATTGTGCTGAGTTAAATACATACATAGCATAACATAACATGGACTTCCTTATTTGGTATGCAAAAGTATACAAGTATTACCAATGACCATAACTATCAGAAAATATTCTTCCTGTTTTGTGCCAAGATGAGGTTTGTGCCATGATACAGCACCAAGCCGTAGCGTGGACATAAAGATAAACCGACACAAAGATAAACAGTCTTCAGAATTTTTCAAATATAAGCAGTGCAAACTACAAAATTGCACAAACTAAGTGACAGAATATACTTAAATAAAGCTTAAAAAGATATTTGTAATTTATTTTGTGCAGGGTAATTATTTAATGCCACTAAGATACTGCCTTGCTACCAATTATTGTTGGGAACAAATTATCAGACAGGCAGAATTCAAATTGCAATAACTTAACCAAAAGTGGCATCCCTAGTCCAGCAAATAAGGTAAAATTATTTTCAAAGTGAATGGAAGAAATTCACAACAAAAAGCTTTCAAAATATGTGGCCATTACTGAAATATTAACATTTTTTTTATTTGGTAATTGCTATCCGATAATAATTAGTAGCAAAGCAGTAAGCCATACTCTGAAGACTGTTTATCTTAATGTTCAGTTTATTGTTGGGTCCACAAGCGAAAATTCGGGTGAAAAACCGGGTACGTTTGATTTTTATATCAGCTGACTTGTTAGTCAGCTGACATTATGTTGTCACTCTGCAGCGTTGGCGTCCGCTCGAACAACTTCTCCAAAACTACAAGGCCCCGGGATGTGCTGTCTTTTTTTAAAAGATACCTTATCTATCGAGGATGAAAAAGTGTTCAAGGTATGCAAATCTGTTTGTTCGTCTGTTTGGTAGAGCCATTACAAGTGAGGCACACCCACCAAAAGTAGGGGTGCGACTGAGCAGTCGACACTCGACGAGCGAGTCAAATTTCATGAAAATTCGATCCCAATTCTCAGGGTCGAGTGCTCATGTATATATAACAACCTATAGAACCGGTTACGTTTTTTAATTAATAAAACATAAATAACACGCCTTACTTACATTAAATCGCATAATCCACCATTTTTAACATAATATCATTGATATTATATGCCGACAATAACTAATTCAAGCGATTCAAAGCTTTTATCTTTATATTTTTTTTGCTTACGGGAGCCGCCATATTGGATGTCGTTTCCTGTTGAGGTGGATACTAAACTTCGCGAGGGCTCGATGTTGAGTCGAGTTTTTATCTGCGAGCAATCGACCCGAATTATTTGTACTCGTCACACCCCTAACCAGAAGTGTTAAAAGATCAACATTTTATCACAATCATGCACTACATCACTTATTTTCTCATTTACTATTGCAGGGATTTCTCTCTTATCTTGCATATATGTACTAGGCCACCAGTAGATTAGTTTGTGTGAGTATTAGGCCTGGATCTTTTTAAATTATTTTTTTATGAATTTTTAAATTAATGCATTAAAATTCATGAAATCCTGCAGTAAGTCACTTATAACTTGAAAAGTATTGCATATAGAACATTTTGTCAAGATATGTTATTCAGCTACTTTTTTCATAGCTACAGCATAGCATAACTTGGGACTCTCTCTGGCCTCTCTCTCCTGCCTCCTCCGCTGGATATCCACCACTGTGTCCCCCAACTCAAATTCAGGAACACTGTCAATGGGAACTTTTATTTTTCTCACTCTTCTGCTTTTTATGTCAGCTGACTTGTCAGTCAGCTGACATTATGTCATCACTCTGCGGCGTGGGCGTACGCGTCCGCGTCCGCGTGAACAACTTCTTCTCCAAAACTACAAGGCCTAGAGACATGCTGTTTTTTTTAAAAGATACCTTATCTATCGAGGATGAAAAATTGTTCAAGGCATGCAAATCTGTCTGTTCGCTAGAGACATTACAAGGGGGGTACCCCCACCAAAAGTGTGAAAATTTCAACTTTTTATCACAATTTTCTCAGTGACTATTGCAGGGATTTCTCTCATATCTTGCATATATGTACTAGGCCAGAGGTAGATTCTCTTGTGTGAGTATGAGACCTGGATCTGTCTTACTTTTTTTTTAATAAATTTTTTTAATAATTTTTAATGCATTAAAATTCATGAAATCATGCACTAAATCACTTATAACTTCAAAAGTGTTGCATTTACAGCATTTTGTGAAAATATGTTGTTCAGCTACTTTTTTCATAGCTACAATATGGTGAGTAAGTTGGGTGTCTGTCTCAATAGCTAAGTGAGTAATAGCTACTTTTGGGCTTTTCAGTAACTTCCATTATGAGTAAAATCACTTGTAACTTAAAAACTATTGCATTTAGAGAATTTCGTATAAATATGTTATTCAGCTACTTTTGGGCCAGCTATAACATAGTAAAATTTCAGACCTGTAGCTCATGGCATAGCTGAGTAATAGCTACTTTTAGGTTATCACTGTTGAGTAAATCACTTATAACTTGAAAACTATTGCATTTAGAGTATTTTGTTTCAATATGTTATTCACCTATTTTGGGGTCAGCTATAACATAGTGAAGTTTCAGACCTGTGGCTCATTTCATAGCTGAGTAATAGCTACTTTGAAGTTCTCACTGTTGAGTAAATCAGTTATAATTGGAAAACTATTGCATTTACAGAAATTTGTGCAAATATGTTATTCAGCTACTTTTGGGTCAGCTATAACATAGTGAAATTATAGACCTATAGCTCATGGCACAACTGAGCAATAGCTATTCTCAGGTACTGACTGTTGAGTAAATCAGCTATAACTTGAAAAATATTGCATTTGGAGTATTTTGTTAAAATATATTGTTCACCTACTTTTGGGTCAGCTATAACATAGTGAAATTACAGACCTATAGCTCATGGCATAGTGGAGCAATAGCTATTTTCAGGTTCTCACTATTGAGTAAATCAGTTGTAGCTTGAAAACTATTGCATTTACAGTAGTTTGCTTAAATATGTTGTTCACCTACTTTTGGGTTAGCTATAACATAGTAAAATTTCAGACATGTAGCTCATTGCATAGCTGAGTAATTGTTCCTTTGAGGTTCTCACTGTTGAGTAAATCAGTTGTAACTTGAAAACTATTACATTTAGAGTAATTTGTTAAATATGTTATTCACAGAATTTTTGGTCAGCTATAACATAGTGAAATTGCAGACCTCTATGTCATGGCATAGCTGAGCAATAGCTACTTTCAGGTTCTCACTGTTGAGTAAATCATTGTATCCACTGGATAGCCGCAGTGTGTAGAGAGATTTCACCATTACTGCTCTGATGAAAAAAAATATTATAGCTAGCTTTCTTAAGTTTGCAGTATATATTAATAACCATAAAATGTTGTCTGGGAATATTTTTGGCCTCATTTTGAGAAACAAGATGGCCGCCACAGGTGTTTTTTGTCAGTCATGAAAAGTGCTTATATCTCCCTTATTATTGATCCTAGAGGTTTGGGATGATAAACCAACCTGTAGGAAATCATGGGGTGGGAATCTTTTGGTGTGGTCAGATTTGACCTTCAATGACCCCTCCTTCAAGGTCAAACAAGGATAGCCAAACTTAAAAGTGCTTATAACTCGCTTATTATTGGTCCCAGAGGTTTGGGATGGTAAACAGACAGGAAATCATGGGCTGTGAATCTGTTGATATGGTCCGATTTGACCTTGGAACCCTCCTTCAAGGTCAAATGAGGATAGCGAAAATTGAAAGTGCCTACAACTCACTTATTATTGGTGACAGAGATTTGGGATGGTAAACCATCCCATAGGAAATCATTGGCTCAGAATCTTTTGGTATGGTCAGATTTGACCTTTGGACCCCTCCTTCAAGGTCAAATGAGGACAGCCAAGCTTAAAAGTGCTTATAACTCATTTATAATTGGTCCTAGAGGTTTGGAATGGTAAACCATAGGCAATCATGGGCTGGGAATGTATTTGTGTGGTTAGATTTGACCTTGGACCCCTTCTTCAAGGTTGAACGAGGATATTGCATTTGTAGTATTTCTTTAAATATGTTTTAACCTATTTTTTACACTTAAACAATTACCTTGTTATTTTCCTTCATAATACCATTTACAGGGCACAACTTTTTTATCCTTTTCTTCTGTCAGCTTCGGAATTTCTTTCGAACTTGCTGTTCAGTTACCATTTACTGTATTTCTGTACAGCCCTTTTCCTGATAATTATTCTGTCCTCTAATCACCTTCACAAATCAAAAACACTCAGTCAGCTGACACAGTGCCCGTTCACGGGCACTCTCCTCTTGTTTTAGGACCCATTGCCAAATAATAATAAGCTGCAGCATTTTTGTAACCAGCAAAAGTCTGAAGTATAAAGTCAGCCAATTCAACTCAAAACTGCCCTAGATAATTGTGAAAAACAAACTTCTATTCTTGAAACGCTGCCAGATGTAATCCGTCAGATGCCAGATTCTAAATGATGCACTGCACAAACCGACTCTCCTTATATAGTCACAGAGTTTAGCAGACAAGCTGTGGGTCGTAAAAATGAGGCCAGTTTGTGCTTACAGCTACACAGTTCCCGACTTGTCTGTTGTGTAACCGGCTTGTCAGTTTCTGTTTACGGCTTGTCTGTATGTATTCCTGGCTTGTCCTGCTGAGATGTTACTAAGCCTACGGCTGAAGACCGGGAAGTGGGCATGTCAGGTCGGTTATGTTTATGAAAGGCCAGTTTTCTTTCAAGTACGGTCAGTTACTGTAGCCAGCCAGTTTGGCGGTGGAGTCCTGGTACTTAACCAGGACAGGACAGGAATTTCTTCAAGACAGTAACAGTGTAGGACAAGACGGGAAGTGAAACCAATAAGCCGTAGAGATCCACGATAGGACGGTTTATAGGTGCATGGAGCCACAGTCCCGATGCAGAGTCGTGGGAGATCAGTGAAATATCAAACATATTTGATATTTTGTTGATCCACTGCGACAAGACGGGATACTACAATTGACCCTAACCGACTTTGTAAACATTGGTCCCGACCCTTGAAAAATACATAGTTACCAACAGGTCGGCTCCAGTGGAACACCCCCATTAAAATAGAATATGCATATTAGAAAACATTTGGTCACTGAATTCCTTGGGATTTTGTAGGAATCTTTAAAAATAAAATTATGCTGAAGAGACAGTCAAAATGTCTGTATACATGGAAGAAGTTTGTCCGGCCTGTATCTCGGAAACCGTAAGGTGTAGCAAGTTGAAACTTTGTACGGACATTGGTTAGGCGGTGTAGGTGTGCAACGTCATGGCGTGACCTTGATTTGACCTTTGACCTTACTGTAGTGACCTTGAGCTATAAAATGTTGTCTGGGCTATATCTTTGAAAATGTAAGGTGTAGGAAGTTTACACTTGGTAGGTACATTGGTTAGGGGGTGTAAATGTGCAACGTCATGGCATGTCCTTGATTCATCTTTGACCTTGCCATAGTGACCTTGACCTATAAAATCTTGTCCGGGCTATATCTCAGAAACCGTAAGGTGTAGGAGGTTGATATTTGGTAGGGACATTGGTTAGGGGGTGTAGGTGTGCAATGACATGGCGTGACCTTGATTTGACCTTTGACCTTGCCGTAGTGACCTTGACCTATAAAATCTTGTCCAGGCTATATCTCGGAAACCGTAAGGTGTAGGAAATTGATACTTGGTAGGGACATTGATTAGGCGGTGTAGGTGTGCAATGTCATGGCGTGACCTTGATTTGACCTTTGACCTTACGGTAGTGACCTTGACCTATAAAATCTTGTCCAGGCTATATCTCGGAAACCGTAAGGTGTAGGAAGTTGATACTTGGTAGGGACATTGGCTAGGGTGTGTAGATGTAAAACGTCATGGTGTGACCTTGATTTGACCTTTGATCTTGCATATCTGATGCTATTGTATCTCTCTACAGGGATATGTGATACAATTTTATCTCTCTCATATCTCTCATATCTTTTTACTTGAATTTTGGTTGTTGCACTTTTGGTTGTCTTTTGATGTAGATTAAGCACTGTTCAAGTCATATTAGAATTCATTAAGGGTTTTACTTATGCAAATTCCCATTGTAACAGATGGTATTGCATCAAGTGAGTCACAGGTTTTGCCCCAACTCCACATGTAAGCATGTATTGCCACCTCTGTATGTATGGGTAATATTCAAAACATTCAAACCATAATTCGACCATGCATAATTGTGATATTTTCATTGACAGCTATTAAGAAATTTTACAGCTTCATAACTTTTAGTTTACTGAATTGTCTTGTTTTAATACTTAATCTTTACATGCAGTGCTCTGAAAGTATCCCAATCTGTGTACTGTTTCACTACTTCTATATCTCATGGTGTTGAAAAATATTTCCCCAGGCTGTGGGGTACGGGCATCTCTGATGCCATTTTTTCTATATATTGTAAACCTTACTGCCGATCCCTAATATAACTTTGTATGTTTAGACTTGATGGTCTACTGTATCAGAAAGCCGTAATTGTACATTCATTTAAATGGAAGGCAAATAATGATTTCTTTTACCTATTTTCAAACGTAATTTGTTCTTGGCATTTCAGAATAAAAAAAAATTCTTGTGCTTTTGAGAGATTTTGAATGATTTCAGCAGTTTTATTAAATTAAATGCTTTCTGCCCTTTTTAAGCTTCCATGATGGTAAATCAATCCCATCAATCTGTCAAGGTCTTTTCACTTGAACTTTTTTTATTCGTAGCATAATTTGTACACCCTTTGATGTTGTATCTTCACTCTTCAGCAGATGTGATATTTAAAACCTATACAAAATAGTGTAAAGGAGCCATTCCATTTTGGTGAATGGTCCAGGAGAGTTTTTTTTGGCAAAGCTTGTGGTCTGAGAGTTTTGCTTCCGAATTTTATCTAATTATGTCTACCCCACTGGGGGGTGGACATATTATTTTTGCTTTTTCCGCCATCCGTCGTCCGTCACACTTGGTTTCCAGTCATTTCAAGGAAAATTATTTATGCTATCTTTACCAAATTTGGTATGGGGGTTTATTGGGTTATTAGCTTGCATGGGATTGCTTTTCGTGAAGATAGCTCTATAGCTAACTGAGTAATAGCTACTTAGCTACTTTTGTGTACGTCTTTTGTTTCTGGGCATTTTAAGGAAAAATATTTGACATATGTTTACCAAAATTTGGTATGAGCGATAGTCAATAGCTTGCTTGGGATTGCATTTAGTGATATTAGCTATATAACTGACCCAGTAATAGCTACTTAGCTACTTGGTGTAGCTTTTTTATTTTAAGCATTTTAAAGGAAAATTATTTCACCTATGTTCACAAAATTTGGGATGGAGGATTATTGGATCAGTGGCTTGCTTTGGATTGCTTTTAATGATAATACCTTTATAGCTAACTGAGTAATACCTACTGTGCTATATAGCTATTATGCTATTTTGAGTTGACTTTTTTTATGGACATTTTAATGAAACAATGTTTTCTATCTTCACAAAAATTTATATGAAGGATAATTGGGGTCAATAGTTAAAGTTTGGCCAGGATAGCTTTTGGTCGACGATAGCTTTGTAGCTATCTGTCTATAGTGAGTAATAGCTGCTTTGCTACTTTGAGCCTACTCTGAATTGCATTTCTGTTTTCACTCTTTTAAAGGAAACATATTTAACTCATTTTTGTAAAATTTGGTGTGAAGGTTTATAGGGTCAGTTGCTTGCTTCGTATTGTTGGTGGTAATAGCTTCAACCTCCTGAGTAATAGCTACATAGCAAAAAACCTAAATATGTCCATCTCCTAAATGGTACGAGATAGAGCGATCTCGTCAAAATTTTCTATGCACAGGGTATCTAAGAAATATACTCTTGTCAATTTTCCAAAAATTTTCCTCTCCAAAAATGGCGGCCATTTTGAATTTTTAAATTGTTGCGAAAAATGCAAAAACACAGATTTGCTTCTATCTCCTTAACTGTGCGAGATAGCGCAATTTTGTTGAAATTTTCGATCCACAGGGTATCTAAGCAATGTACTATTGGCAATTTTCAAAAGATTTTCCTCTCTCTAAAAATGACGGCCATTTTGAATTTTCGAATTTTCACCCAAAATGGAAAACACAAATTGGCTTCTATCTCCTTAACAGTGTGAGATAGAGTGATTTTGTCGAAATGTTTGACCCCCCGGGGTGTCCATAGTGTTACGGCGACTTTTCACAAAAATCACTTTCCTGCCACTTTTGGTGGCCATCTTGAATTTCTGCGTCAAACGTTAAAAACACTTATCTCGAAAATGCTGTGAGATATAGCGATTTTGATGAAATTTTGGGCCACATGGTATATGAAAAGTCTACTGGTGACTTTAATCAAAAATTGCTTTCCCACCGCTTTTGGCGACCATCTTGAATTTCTGCATAAAATGCAAAAGCGCATTAATCTGAGAAACGGTGCGAGATAGAGCGATTTCGACGAAATTTTTGACCCACAGGGTGTATGCAGAGTCTACTGGCGACTTTTCGCAAAAATCGCTTTCCCACCACTTTTAGCGGCCATCCTGAATTTCTGTGTAAAATGTAAAAGTGCATTTATCTTGGAAATGGTGCGAGATAGAGTGATTTCGACAAATTTTGGACCCCCAGGATATCTGCAGAGTCTATTGGCACCTTTTTGCAAAATGCTTTCCCGCCACTTTTGGCAGCCATCTTGAATTTCTGCGTAAAGTGCAAAAGCGCATTTATCTCAGAAACAATGTGAGATAGAGTGATTTCGACAAAATTTTGGACCCACACGATATCTACAGAGTGTACTGGTGATGCAAAACACATTTATGTGCAGTGGGAAACTGTTCGAGATAGAGTGATTTCGACGAAATTTTTGACCTGCAGGTTATCTGCAGAGTGTCCTGGCGACATTTCACGATTATCACTTTGCCGCCATTTTTGGTGGCCATCTTGAATTTCTGCATAAAATGCAAAAACGCATTTATCTTGGGAACGAGATTTTGGCTGCCATCTTGAATTTTGGCGGAAATTGAAAATGTCATTTATCTCAAAAACCCTTAGAGATATAGAGATTTCGGGCAATATTTGGACCCTTTGGGTTCTAGAGAACTAAGATATAGTGCCTGTGTAAAAAGTTGAATTTCCAGAATTTTGTCCATCTTCAATTGTTGCGGAAATTGAAAATGTCGTTTATCTCAAAACCGTAAGGGTTAGAGCAATTTCAAGCTAATTTTTGACCATTTGGATATTAGAGATCTTTGGTATATTGCCTCTGGAAAATGTCAAATTTCTCAAATTTCGCCCACCATCTTCAATTTTATCGGAAATCAAAAATGTTAGTTTTCTCAGAAACCTTTAGAGACAGAGTGATTTTGAGCAAATTTTGAACCAATGCAAAAAGGCATGAAGCTGAAATAATTTAGATGTATACTAATAAATATTTAAGCATCATTGATATATTTTACAAATGAAACAGGTTCTTTAAGACTACTGTACAATTGTTACAAAACGTTCTCGGGTGGACATTACACATAATAATGTGTGTTCTTAACAGGGCATCCTATTTCTAGTGTTTTTATTATTTTTATTAACCCCTCAAGGCCTGGTATTGGTGTTACGCCTTAAATTTTCAATAAACTACGGAAGGGTCTCTATTATCTGAACATGATTGGGGAAGTAAGATTATGTTTGGAAAAGGGTAATTCTGTGAAATATAATGGGTATTCAGTAGTAAACAGTGGAAAAGTGCTAATTTGGGAGAGTGGACCATCGGTTATCCAGGTAGTAGACTGTTGAATAATAAGAGGTTTTTTCTTTGTGTTTTTGTGGGGGTGGGATATACTACTCTTTGTTTCACACACATTTACATATTTGAAACATTTTTGAGGTCAACTCAACTACAATATTTTGTGAGCTAAAGATCACCTTGACATTGTTGAAGCCTCTTTTACATCCCATCATACGTCCTGGTTACAGAGAAATATTGGTAATTTGCAAGGGACATTAAAGCTACACGTGTGATTTTATAACAGAATGTCAAGGTCGCAGAGACCCCGCAATGAAAATGTTCATGCACACTATTCTCTGTGTGCATGTAGTATGACTACAAATGCATCCAAGTCTCAAGGGATATATATTACAGACTTGGGCACATGCATTCTCCTTGCTACTGTTGTAGCTTCTCCCCATTTACTTACAGGGTTTGCACGTGCCGTATCATATACTCATATGTACCTTGCATATATATAAACCCTTTGTGCGGCCTGTAGCTAGTCGCAGTCTGTTCTTGGATATTCAAGTTGTGGCACTCTTGTTGGGACAATTCACCTTATTTGCACGGGCAAATCTCTACTTCCCCACTACCAGACTACACCCATATTTTTCAACAACATTTACAGCACACTTAAGCAAGAGGTTTTATTTGCTAGGTGTTGAACTTACTTTCTGCAGTAACTCACCTGTTTAATAATCTGTACAGGTAAGAGGAATGCAGTGACAAAATGAGACTCAGATCAGGGGTCAAAACAGCCAGTGGGGACAATTCACCAGATTCTCTTCCAATGAAGCCTGGGACTCCTCAAGGTGAGAGTGACATGAAATATTGCTATTTGGGAAATCCCTTTTAATAATATGCATTGGCAGTCAAAATTCATAGAAATTTTGTTGCAGATTAGAGAAATGGGTTAAATTCTTATCCAATTTAAATATGTATTAAGAAAAGTAAGGATTAATTCATAACATATTTAGGCCTTACCTGAAGTGGGAAATTTGGTACATGTAGTAGTTTGCCGAGGCCTGATGACGTTCAGTGCAAACTGTTAACCCTCTAGTATGCTCTGCTTTCCTCCACCCCTGTACCTTTTGTTGAAAGTGGAGTTAAACCCAAATCAATCAGTCATTCTATCAATCCACATTGGGGGATTTCCTAAGGTTTTAAGGGGCTATCAACGTAACGCCTTACTTTTACGGCTGACAAACGTGGTTTATAACACGGAGATAATTTTTTCAGGGATGTGTATTTCTAAGGCTTAAAGTCACAAATTATTGAGGAGAATATATATGTTTGCCGCGTGATATGTTGAATAATTGAAATGAGGTTATGGAATAAAATGTTTTTGTTGTTTTAAAGTTATATGTATACACATATAAACTGTAAATAACAAAGATAAATGTGAAAGAAATATGTTCTATTTCTGGACACCTAAATTAGAGCATATACCTCCTCTTGTGACACAATTAGCACACAAAAAGAAAAGAAACAACAGTTTTTTATACACTATTCCAAAGAAAAATGCCTCACACAAATTTTGGATGAATTAGATTTTTATTTAATTTGGGTATTTATTTGCAGAGATAAAAACCAAGAACCATAACATTTTATGTTTTCAATTTTTCATCACTCTTTCACATTACACTCATTTAAAATTTGAAGAAACTACTATTAAAAATTGTAAATCATTCAAATTAATCTGTATGCTTTTGGAGTTTTGTGTATGTACTTAGGTCTTTATTTAGAACTGCTTGGTGTTCACATCCTGTCACACTATATGGGCCCTCCCTCTTCTTTCTCAAACAACTTTTATAGCCTTTCACCAGTAACTAAGTTGTAGTTATACAAAATATTCTAATTTTAATTTGATATCCTATCTAAGTATATATGTCTCTAAATAAAAACAAAATTTCCTTACATGTATGTCTATATTTTAAAAGTAAATTATTCCATTTTCATTAAATATATGTACATATTATGTTCCATGAGTGAGAATTATATTTTATTTGGACAGATAATCTTTCAATGTAAGAAGTGCCTTCACTAATGTAAACAAAGCTTTGTAAATTATATTTTTACAAATGTTTTATCAGAATAGTATAACACTAAATAAATTATTATACTGAAAATTAAGGTGATACAAATATAGATTCACTGTGAATAAAAGATATGCTTCACTGTGAGTAAGCAGAAAGGCTATATATAGACACGCAGTGCATGTTTTAATAAAGTGGTTCATTTTCCAGTGCAGGAAAAAAACAGGGACACATACAGTATTAAACTTGTAAGATCTACAGAGACATTATTTATTTTTTCTGATGGGAAATTTGCAAATAAATAAGAAGTCAAGAGCAATGTTTACAAAACGTAGCTCTATATGCAGTGTTTTATACTGATCTTTTTCAACCACCGAAAGAAAATGACGTAAATATCTCTCGTAAACAATAGTCCATGCATAGCAACAGTGACTCTGTCTGCTGCACCGTCTGGCGGGCGTTACGTAAACAAATTTTTTGTACTTACGTTGATAGCCCCTTAAGAAGACTGAGGAAAATTTCTTTAGGAGAAAAAGTATGCTGCAATGGTGTAATTTGTATTAAACCACAGAAAAGGAAATATTTCCTCCCTGTTTATGCTGATAGATTGTAAGACTTGTTAGCTTTAGAGGAAATAATGTAATATTTTACACAATGTTTCTTTGTACTTGTTCATAATACGTTGTGACATTCCCTTAAGAAATGAGAAAAGGTACACAGATTATTTGAAAAGATTGTTCCCCCCAAAAAAACTTATAAATAAATGAAAATCAATGCTTTTGGTACAGCTACATTATTTTATGATTAATTTATGATATTTTGTGGAGTTTTCCTTTCGCAATTGCCAATATATCAATCATGAAATGTCACACAGTTGAGCATGAACAAATTTGTATGAACAACATCGAAGTCATGTACAAAGAATAAAAGAATCTATCCTTTCTACATACACAATATCATACAGGACCAGAAACACATTTAAATTACACCTGCGAGTTTTTCTTTTGTTAAAAGTGTCCAATATCTGGCACTATTGGCCACTTGGTGATTCTGACCATATATAGAAGTCTTTCTGGTACATTTCCAAAGAAGCTCTTTTACATTTATTTCAACTAAATCGATAAAAAAATACACACTAGGAATATAGAAATGAAAAGTTATGATGTTAAACAACATCTTAAAATTTATAAATTACAGAAGAGGTGTAATTTAAATAGGTTAATAGCCTTGTAAGTGTCCAATATTGGAAAATAATGGACTGTTGACTCGGTCCCTTCGGGACCTCGTAAACAGTCCATTATTTTCCAATATTGGACACTTACTTGACCATTAACCTATACTTATTTAACCAGGAATTTCAGATATTAACGGGTTCGATTACAATTAGAAAGTATCTCTCAGAACCTGATGTTTACTGCCACCTTAAAGGAACTCCACTCAGCAGATTTTTGACTTCTAGGGGTGAAACTGTATGTTGTGGTAGATTTTCTGCTTGGTAGCTGACTGGTTTATGTTACTGCCTATATATAAATGAAACTTGCAACACTCTTTTTTTTTATATAGTCTCTCCCATTCAATTTTTCAAGGTGTTGTTAATCAATAAAGCTATGATGATGTGCTTGGATTTTATTGATTTCTATCAGTTCAGTATAAGAGCTTCAATCAGAAAGGTTGAAGCAGTACAGTGTTGTGCATTAAAAGCTGGTTTACTTTAATACATGGGATGATATCATCATTGAAGAAGCTTATATGTAAGTAAGTGTTTTGAAGGGGAGGATTTGATAATGTTTTATATGGCTACAAACTGGAAAATGAAAAATTGAGTATTGTGTTGTTAGCATCACAACCCTTGGACTAGAGTATGAGGTATTATGTGTTATATCAAAAGAATATTCAGTCAGGTAAAATTTTTACGGGTACCTATCCTAGTTAAAGTGTCATCAGGTAATAGTATGAGAAATGTAAGTATTATATTGACAGTTGCATGATCTTTGTGTGGTAATTGAATCTTGAGTCTCATTTCATTCGGACTAAATCTTTGTCAGTTATTCCTGCGACCATTTGCAAAAATAATTTGCACACCAATTTCCACTCATGGGCCATGATGTGCTGTCCATATGCTTGACAATACCTACAGAAGACCTGCATCTCACTTGCATTTCACTTGCAACTTAACCCATTTTTTCCCATGACCAGCATGTAGCAACACATACAGTGAGATGTCAGAAAGGCGTTAAAAGCCCAAGTATGGTGCCGATCTGTTTTTGTCTCTGGACTTTGAATTTTGCATATTGCTATTGTCTTGTTGCGCTTTAGAGTCCACTACTCAGTGGAGATTAAGCACTATAAAAGTCAAATTAGAATTAGAAGTATGAAGGCTGAGTCTGTGTATGTAAGAGGGTTTTATACCTGAGTGGTATAAAAGTTTGCCATCTTGATCAATGGGAGATCATCTCTGTGGTTATGTCATTGTGTGTTATCACATAAAACCAGCTCATTTAGGCATCATATCAGATACACTCAGGATTTTGCCTATTATAACCTTAGCTGTTGAGATGAACATAAAACACCAGAGCTTTGAAATTTTGCCCATATTGTCACACTTGTCTCTTTGTTCCAGGGAGTATGGGTGCAGAGAAATGCCTGCAGTTTGCTGGCTTCAAAATCAACTATGTGGTGTGTATTGTCCACTTGAACATCTTCCTTTATGCCACCTGTTTCTGGATACAGCAAGGAGTCTTCCCAGTAAGTGGCCGCATTATTGGTTGATTTAAAATGACAATTTTATTGCGTTAATACATCCTATCCAATGGACAATTGCTTTACCGGTCGGCGCGACCGGTCCCGCCAAACGCCAGAAAAAGACGTCCTGTATATAATACCGGCAGGACCGGTCAGTAGTGTGCATTCGCTAGGTGGCGCATCATACTTGCTTCCTGTCCAGACAGAGTGACGTCAGTTCATCTTTTTCGTTTGACGCGTGTAGTGTGCAGACGCGTTTTGAATTTATTTCCAAGTTTGAAGAAAACGCGGTTTATTCTACGAAATTAAAGCTTATTTTCATCTGAAAATATATTTATTGTGTTACATACATTTTATGGCCTCTCCAGGACTTAAACGAGGCATTATCCAGCGTTTTATAGCCAGTTTTGAAGATTTTCTGTGTACTTGTCGTCGAGAGGAATCGTGGGTGAGAGGTCGTGTGTCGTCCCTGCAGCATTCCTTCTGCTGGTCAGAAGCGTGTAATCACCACGATTCACCCTCCATTTAATTCTACATTGTTGAGTAACACTGCGTGTATGTCGACGAGAAGAAATTAGAAGGAAAGAAGAATGCATCGTCTGACGTCATCACTTTCAGCTTATGCTGGTCACGTGATACGCATTCAACAATGGAGGTCACGTGATACGCATTTAACAATGGAGGAATCGTGTTTTCAACAGAAGTTTTAGAAGAAAAGACGAGTATTTATCACTCTACAACCACTTTTTAACTGGCAAGAAGAAATCCAGCAACTCGTCTGTTGACCTGAAGAAGTTAGATGTCAAATAGTCTTTGAATTCTGCAAATTTTGCCGGTGCCGGTCATGTGACTTCACAGATCTCAACACAACTACCGGCAAGCAAATCCCCAAGCGTGACTGGTTCAGCTGACAAGAAGTGATGAGTTTTACCGGTACCAGTTCTGGTCAGACTACCGGTGGGGAGCACTAGTGATGAGGTTTACCGGTTCCAGTCTGTACAGACTACCGGTGGGTGCTGTTCCTGTGAAGAAACCCCTTCAGTGGTTGCCAGTGATCAGCCCTGTTGATCCTGGAACCTCCACCAGAGGCCTTTCCACTGGTGGGACTGTTGGGGTACCTGTTCCAGTCATTTTACTATGAAGCTGTCAAGAAACCCCCCTTCAGTGGTTCCAGTGATCAGCCCTGTGTTGATACTGGAACCTTCACCAGAGGCCTTTCCACTGGTGTGACTGTTGGGGGTACCGGTTCCAGTCTTGTTCAGACCACCGGTGCGGCTGCTCAGAGGGTTCACCTACCAGAAGTCGCGGTGACCATTGAGACCCTTATCTCCCCAGTGCAGATTTTTGGACCGGTACCAGTCCTGTTCAGGCTACCGGTAGGGTCACTAGCCAGCCTGTGCTGAGGGATACCGACACCAGTTCTGCTCAGACTGCCGGTTGTGGTCACAAAAATCCAGCAAGGGCTACCGGTTTTCACAGGACTACCGGTTACACAGAGTTGCTGGTGGTGAAATACAGCAGGGCTACTGGTTACGGAGAATTGCCGGTTCCGGAACCGGAGTGATGCCGGTTACAGGCTGCTGGTTACAGAGAAATCTGCTGTTCCCATCAATACTGGCAAGGCACCAGCCGCAAATCCAGTGCTGACAACCGGTTCACCGGTTACAAAGGTTTCCCGGTTACAGAGAATTGAGGGTGGCAAGTTAGTTGGACAGGAAGTTTCTTCAGTAAATTCCTTTAACCAACCGGTTACAGAGCCTACCATCCGAGTGCTGGTTTACACAACCTTCAGGGACAGTTGCTTCACGAGATCTAGAGATACTGGTGAAGTACTCAGGTACTGTGCTGTCCCCAAATTTTTGGTTACAGAGAGACACCAGCCTATCGGTTTGACCGGTTACAGAGCTTGTTGGTTGCAGAGAAAAGCTGCTGAACCACCACTCTGGACAGGAAGAAGGCAGCTTAATATGAGCCTATCCCTGCTAAGAAGTAGTTCAGTTCACCCAGTTCTGCCAACTCCGGTGAGTTTATGCAGAACTGTGGAGCCACCAGGAACCGGTTACAGAGCATTGCCTCACGTATAACCGTTTAAGGCCTGGTACTGGGCAGGTCTCCAGGACTGACTGACAGACCGGCAGAAGTTCCTTAAAGGCAAAAACAGCTGTTTAGGCCAACCAGTGGCAGCCTAAGGAACTGGTTACAGAGGAATTCTTTGACCAGTCACTGGTCCCGGTGAAATGCCTGTCAAGCTACCTGACCAGTCAGCCAGCCTACCCTTTCGGGTCCCAGCTGGTCAGATAGTGGCTAGAGATTGAGGGAGGGTTACACTCTCCCCTTCCGGTTCAGACCCCACTTGACGAGGTCACCGACTGTAATAAGCAACTACCACAATCCAACCAAACAGTCCTTCCTTTTAGAGGCACTGTATCAGCTGATAAACAAGAATGCAGTCGAACCGGTGGAAAATCAAACTCACTGGGGTTTTACAACCGGCTTTTTGGTAACCAAACCCAACAACCGGTGGAGACCGATCCTAGACCTGAGCACCTTGAACACCCTTTTAAACACAGGGACGTTCAAGATGGAAACCCCAGAGACAATAAGAACCTCCCTCCAAGCAGGGGAGTGGGTCACATCCATAGATTTCAAGAAGCATACTTCCACATACCAATTCACAGTCAGTCCAGGAAGTACATGCGCTTTCACCTCTAGGGTCGGTCCTACCAGTTCAAAGCCCTTCCCTTTGGCCTGTCCACAGCTCCCATGGAGTTCACAGTGGTGGCCAAAGAGGTCAAACTCATGGCCCTTCAGAAGGGTATAAGGATCCACCAGTACCTAGACGACTGGCTGGTGAGAGCCTCTACCCACCACACCTGTCTCCAGCATACTCAAACCCTAGTCACACTTTGTCAGGAATTAGGGTGGCTGGTGAACAAGGAAAAGTCAGAGCTGGTTCCCAAACAGGTCTTCAACTTCGTAGGTTACCAGTTCGACCTGAAAGAGGGCAAGGTCAGACCAACAGAAGAACGTTGGCAGGCCTTGACACACAAGATCAGATCAATATTGTCGGATCCGCTTTGCCCGGTCCGACAATTCATGTCCCTCATAGGTCTACTCACAGCAACAGAAAAGCAAGTCCACTTAGGGCGACTGCACATGAGACCCATACAGTGGCACTTGGAAAAAAAACAAAAAAACAAAAAAACTGGAGGGTCCCAGAGTCACTGGAAAAGGTGATCCCGGTCCCCAAATCCCTCCACCCCCATCTAAGGTGGTGGCTGGAGGAAAGCAATGTGCTTCTAGGTCAACCATTACACCCTCTAAAACATGCTCTGCAAATCTTTACAGACGCATCAAAAGAAGGGTGGGGCGCTCACTTAGACGAGCCTACTGCAAGGGGACAGTGGTCCCCACCAGAGAGCAAGTTACACATAAACCACTTGGAGGTGAAAGCAGTATTTCTAGCTCTAAAAGAGTTTCAAACCCTAGTCTTCAACAAGACAGTGTTGGTAGCTACAGACAACACAACAGTGGTTGCCTATATCAACAAAGAAGGGGGGATGAAATCGGACTCTCTGTGTGCCCTACTGTGGAGAATTCTGTCCTGGTGCACCAGGCAGCAAGTAACCCTCGGGGCACGTCACATCCCCGGCCATCGGCCTGTCAAGCTACCTGACCAGTCAGCCAGCCTACCCTTTCGGGTCCCAGCTGGTCAGATAGTGGCTAGAGATTGAGGGAGGGTTACACTCTCCCCTTCCGGTTCAGACCCCACTTGACGAGGTCACCGACTGTAATAAGCAACTACCACAATCCAACCAAACAGTCCTTCCTTTTAGAGGCACTGTATCAGCTGATAAACAAGAATGCAGTCGAACCGGTGGAAAATCAAACTCACTGGGGTTTTACAACCGGCTTTTTGGTAACCAAACCCAACAACCGGTGGAGACCGATCCTAGACCTGAGCACCTTGAACACCCTTTTAAACACAGGGACGTTCAAGATGGAAACCCCAGAGACAATAAGAACCTCCCTCCAAGCAGGGGAGTGGGTCACATCCATAGATTTCAAGAAGCATACTTCCACATACCAATTCACAGTCAGTCCAGGAAGTACATGCGCTTTCACCTCTAGGGTCGGTCCTACCAGTTCAAAGCCCTTCCCTTTGGCCTGTCCACAGCTCCCATGGAGTTCACAGTGGTGGCCAAAGAGGTCAAACTCATGGCCCTTCAGAAGGGTATAAGGATCCACCAGTACCTAGACGACTGGCTGGTGAGAGCCTCTACCCACCACACCTGTCTCCAGCATACTCAAACCCTAGTCACACTTTGTCAGGAATTAGGGTGGCTGGTGAACAAGGAAAAGTCAGAGCTGGTTCCCAAACAGGTCTTCAACTTCGTAGGTTACCAGTTCGACCTGAAAGAGGGCAAGGTCAGACCAACAGAAGAACATTGGCAGGCCTTGACACACAAGATCAGATCAATATTGTCGGATCCGCTTTGCCCGGTCCGACAATTCATGTCCCTCATAGGTCTACTCACAGCAACAGAAAAGCAAGTCCACTTAGGGCGACTGCACATGAGACCCATACAGTGGCACTTGGAAAAAAAACAAAAAAAAAAAAAAAACTGGAGGGTCCCAGAGTCACTGGAAAAGGTGATCCCGGTCCCCAAATCCCTCCACCCCCATCTAAGGTGGTGGCTGGAGGAAAGCAATGTGCTTCTAGGTCAACCATTACACCCTCTAAAACATGCTCTGCAAATCTTTACAGACGCATCAAAAGAAGGGTGGGGCGCTCACTTAGACGAGCATACTGCAAGGGGACAGTGGTCCCCACCAGAGAGCAAGTTACACATAAACCACTTGGAGGTGAAAGCAGTATTTCTAGCTCTAAAAGAGTTTCAAACCCTAGTCTTCAACAAGACAGTGTTGGTAGCTACAGACAACACAACAGTGGTTGCCTATATCAACAAAGAAGGGGGGATGAAATCGGACTCTCTGTGGAGAATTCTGTCCTGGTGCACCAGGCAGCAAGTAACCCTCGGGGCACGTCACATCCCCGGCCGGCTGAACGTGATAGCAGACAAGCTATCCAGGCTTGGCCAGACCATTCAAACAGAGTGGTCACTTCATCCAGAAGTGTTCCAAGCTGTATGTTCAAGGTGGCATCAGCCACAAGTGGACCTGTTTGCCACCAGGTTCAACAACAAACTACCACAGTTTGTATCACCGGTGCCAGACCCCCAGGCTTGGGCAATGGATGCACTCAGCCTCTCCTGGGAGGACCTGGACCCATACGCCTTCCCACCGGCAGCCATCTTGGGCAAAGTGGTGGAGAAGCTCCAGGACTACCCCTGCAACAGAATAATTCTGATTGCTCCAGGGTGGCCCAACATGCCCTGGTTTTGGGACCTGGTAGCAATGTCAAGCCAGATCCCACTGTGTCTGCCCAGCATACCCAACCTAGTGTCTCAGCCATTCAACCAGGTCCTTCACAGGAACCTGTCGAATCTGAACCTACATGCCTGGCTCCTAGAGCCTCAGCAATCAAGGAGCAAGGCTTCTCTGAGGCAGTGGCAGTACGAATTGAGGCTCCTCAAAGAAGATCAACCAGATCTGTCTATGAGGCAAAGTGGACCATTTTTACCAGTGGTGCCTCAGTAATCAGGTGGACTTCAGGGCACCACCTCTGAAAGCCATTGCTGACTTCCTCCTGCACTTGTTTCAGGACAAGAAGTTACAACCAAGCACTATTGATGGCTACAGATCCGCCATTGCTGACAAACTGGGCAATTCCACCATTAATGTCAGCAAAGATGAGAATCTCACTCGTCTCCTGGATAGTTTCCATAGAGACAGACCTAAGGGCAGGAGGGGCATCCCCTCCTGGAACCTTTCACTGGTTTTACATCAGCTCACAAAGGCTCCCTTTGATTCCCTGAAAGAGGCTTTCTTGTAACATCTAACTTTCAAGACTGTTTTCTTGCTGGCTTTGGGTTCAGGTAAACGCAGGAGTGAGATCCATGCTTGGTTACATAAGAACATCAGACACCAGTCGGACTGGTCTAAGGTGTCTTTGTACCCCTCACCCAGCTTCCTATCCAAGAACCAGCTGGCTAAGGAAGGTCCAGATAGTGTGGCACCAGTGGTCATCCCAGCCCTGGCACCATCTCTGGATAGGTCACTCAAGGGTGACAGGTCCCTATGTCCAGTTAGAGCCCTGCGCTACTACTTGGACAGGACTGCAGACCTCAGGCAGAATAAGGAGTTAGTCTTTGTCTCCTTCAAGAAGGGTTTTGATAAAGACATCTCACCTGCCACCATCTCCTCATGGATCAAACAGACTGTGGTTCTGTGCTATGAGCTCTCTGACCAGGAGGCCCTCACCTTACATCAGGTTAAAGCCCATGATGTTAGGGCCTTTGCTGCCTCTAAGGCTTTCCAATCAGGGATTTCCTTAGATCAGATCTTGTCAGCCTACCACTGGAAATCTCACAACACCTTCACCCAATTCTATTTGAAGGATGTTGCCTGGGCTGACTCGGAGCTTTTCCACCTGGGTCCTGTAGTGGCTGCCCAGCAGGTGCACCACCAGGCCCAGAAGTGAGGGGATGTTGTATATATGTAAATATGTACATATTATTACAAAAAAAAACAAAAAAAACAACAAAAAAACTGTGACTTGCTTCCCTTGGGAAGTTTATTTCTTCTGGGACTGAACTCAGCCCCTCTCTCTCTATCTTTCCCTTCTCAAACCGACTCTGGAAGGAAAGAAAAAAGGGGGGGGCAACGTCGGTAGACTCCCGGTTAACCGGTGAGTTGGTGGCCGACCTTGACCTGTCAGGGTTTTCTGACCCTAGGTCAAATGGGCCTGTACTATTTTGTTTTGTTATGAGTTCACAGAAGTCCCTAGCTGCTTACCCGCCTACCAAGCGGTAGTTATTCAGCAATTGTCCATTGGATAGGATGTATTAACGCAATAAAATTGCAAATTTAATAAGTAAATTAAATTTTTATAAGTTAATACCCTATCCAATGGACAGGCAAGGCCCTCCCAACCGACCCCGCTACCAGCTTACTAGGGGTCTAAATCTGTTTAGACAATGAAAAAGATGAACTGACATCACTCTGTCTGGACAGGAAGCAAGTATGATGCGCCACCTAGCGAATGCACACTACTGACCGGTCCTGCCGGTATTATATACAGGACGTCTTTTTCTGGCGTTTGGCGGGACCGGTCGCGCCGACCGGTAAAGCAATTGTCCATTGGATAGGGTATTAACTTATAAAAATTTAATTTACTTATTAAATTTGCAATTCTCTGGGTGATTTTCATTGGTTAAATAGTACAGTCTGAACACCCCCTTAGCTATTGCGTTCTGTGTAGAGAATAAGAATTATTTGTGTCTACCCAGTAATTGGCTGGAGTATTTAAAAGGAAAGGCTGAAAGCAGTAGAAAAGTTACAAGGATACAAAGGTGGCTTTAAGATATCAAATTTCAGCATAATATTATGACATCATTACAATTAAAACATTTATGAAAGATTTGCAGGTACATAAGGTGGATTTACTTCAATTTTCACCAGAGAGTAAACCAGTTTCAACCAGATTTTGCCATATCTTGTCAAAGCACTCCTTAAGCTGATTGCCAAAATGTTTGCTTTAAAAGTATGTCACAACTTTGAAATTGCAATCTTGATATTTTACTTGAATGTGCCTTACTTGATCTGTTGCTCTGTGTTTGTAACATCTTCAGTTATCTGTATTCAAACTCTGTGATGTTTTTTGTATTCACCGGATGCTATCCGGTGGATACTATGGATTTTGCGTTTTTACGCCGCCACAGTGTGTAGAGAAATTTCACCGTTACCACTCTAACAAAAAAAATATATTATACCTAGACTTCTCCAATTTGCAGGATATATTCATAACCATAAAATCTTGCCTGGGAATATTTTTGGCCTCATTTTGAAAAACAAGATGGCCACCACGGGCTTTTCTTGTCAGTCATGGAAAGGGCTTATATCTCCCTTATGATCAATCCTAGAGGTTTGGTATGTGAAGCCAACCTATAGGAAATCATGGGCTGGGAATCTTCTGATGTGGTCAGATTTGACCTTGGGCCCCTCCTTCAAGGTCAAATGAGGATAGCCAAACTGAAAAGTGCTTGTTATTGGTCCTAGATAGTGGTGGGAATCGGACTTGAAAATCAGAATCTGTTAATCGGAAAAGTACAGAGATGATTAATCGAGTTGAATCAATTTTTGGGTCATACAGGGAATTTTACAAAATTCCTTCCATAAAAAATACAAAGTGTCTGGGTTACTGTCGGTGACGGATTTACAAATATTGCTCTCGATTTCCGGTAGAAACAACTGTCAGTAATTTACTTTGAAATCTATCAATCTTTCCTGATATTTTAATGATATATAATATTATTATATATGTTGTACTGTGGTTCTATGTTATCTTTCATTCATTTCATTTAAGTTATGTACCAAAAAAATTGTTATAACAATGACATACACACATTAAAGAAATCTAGGTAAGATAATACAATATAATATATTTTTTCCCTTTTTTTTACAACTTTAATGTAACTAAGATACATGAAATTTTGGTTACTGCTGATGGCTTCAGAAATAAATTTCTGGGTTACTGGTTTTTAATTTATAAAAATGATTGCACATTGTAGCTAGTATTTCTATTATACAATAAAAGTCCATAAAATTGATAAAAACGATAGCAGATATAATTGTAGCTAGTATTTCTATTATCGTCCACACAAAACGTCTTCCATGGTTTCGTTTTTTTTTTCGTCGCTGATGTTTCCAATGGGATTGATGTAGATGCTAAAACGTGGACTCAAGTTCTGAAATCGAGTTCTCGGTGAATCATTACACCACTAGTCCTAGAGGTTTGCAATGTGAAGCCAACCTATAGGAAATCATGGGCTAGGAATGTTCTGATTTGGTCAGATTTAACCTTGGGCCTCTCTTTCAAGGTCAAATGAGTATAGCCAAATTTAAAAGTGCTTATAACTCACTTATTATTGGTCCTAGAGGTTTACAATGTGAAACCAAACTATAGAATATCATGGGCTAGGAATCTTCTGATGTGGTCAGATTTGACCTTGGGCCCTTCCTTCAAAGTCAAATGAGGATAGCAAAACTTAAAAGTAGGGCTGCGAACGAGTACTCGAAACTTGGTGTACGAGGCGATCTTGGCTTGTACTCGAGTCCATCTTAAGTACTCGGTTACTCGCGACGTATTGTATTATCGCCCACGTAATGAAACGTTTATGTAAAATATGCTGCATTTCAGCATTTCCGTCATATAACATCAATTAAAGTTGTTGTTTTCACTTGAAAACCTATAATTTACTCCATAATCTATAATATCTGGTTAAATAGGAGACGTTTTTCTTCAAAAGTTTCGTTTCCGGAATCGACTATTTGTTTACAGAAGACTGCTAATAGTGGGAACTAAATCTCGCGGTTACTCAAATTCGGGCCGGTTTTCAGAGGGCGAGTACTCGATGCCGTTTTTTTGTACCTGTCACAGCCCTACTTAAAAGTGCTTATAACTCGCTTATTATTGGTTCTAAAGGTTTGCAATGCCAAACCAACCTATAGGAAATCATGGGCTGGGAATATTCTGATGTGGTCAGATTTGACCTTGGGCCCCTGAGGTTTGTAATGTGAAACCAACCTATAGGAAATCATGGGTTAGGAATCGTCTGATATGGTCAGATTTGACCTTGGGCCCCTCCTTCAAAGTCAAATGAGGATAGCCATATTTAAAAGCGCTAACAACTCGCTTATTATTGGTCCTAGAGGTTTGCAATGTGAAACCAACTTGTAGGAAATCATGGGTTAGGAATCAAACGAGGATAGCCAAACTCAAAAGTGCTTATAACTCGCTTATTATTGGTCCTAGAGGTTTGGGATGGTAAACCAACCTATAGGAAATCATGGGCTGGGAATCTTTTGGTGTGGTCGGATTTGACCTTGGACCCCTCCTTCAAGGTCAAACGAGCATAGCCAAACTTAAAAGTGCTTATAACTCGCTTATTATTGGTCCTAGAGGTTTGGGATGGAAACCAACCTATAGGAAATCATGGGCTATGAATCTTTTGGTGTGGTCAGATTTGACCTTGGACCCCTCCTTCAAGGTCAAATGACGATAGCCAAACTTAACTTGGTCCTAGAGGTTTGCAATATGAAACCAACTTTTAGGAGGTCATGGGCTGGGAATCTTCTGATGTTTTCAGATTTGACGTTGGGCCCCTCCTTCAAGGTGAAACGATGGTTCACTGGCTTTGGTGAGTTGACTTTTCGGTGGATACAAGTGTACATTGGTTCTCTAGTTTCAGTGTGATGTTTTCTCTGTGATGTTTTTGGGCTGTATGTTTCAGTACTCTCACTACATGTCTATATTAGCATACAATTCTCACTGATTAAATTGCAGTGTTGTCACTATATTTTTTTAAGACTGTAAATAGGAACCAACTTTGTTGAAAAGCTGTAAACCTGTTATTTTTATATTATGCAAAATAACATAGGTCAAACTCCCCTGTCAATCAGATTTCCATGCCTAGTTTTTCTTTTTGGATAATTTCCTTATTATTTATGGAATTTGACATATCATTTTCTGAAAAATTTGTTTATATCAGTCGTCATATTTGCTTTTTAGGTACTTCAAGATTGCTAGTACTAAAGTGAGGGTTCATAAAGTATATTTCAGTATTCTTACTATGTTGTTGTTCAGTATTACCACTGTCAATGAGCATTCTCACTGTATATTTCAATACTTGCACTTTGTATAATTTGTCTCTGTATATTTCAGTACTTGTCCAGTAAGCTGGGTTCAGGCTCTGTGATGTATGGCTACCTCCAGACAACGTTTGCTGTTGTACAGCTCTGTGGGGGCCCAATTTATGGCAGGTAAGTGTTGAATTAACTGTTGTTAAATTAACTGTGTTGCTAGCATTAGTCAAAGCTCGAGGCATCTGTGAAATCTGTGTGTAAATATGGAAATTTGAAAACCAACTTACAAGTACGTCCCATTTCAAAACTCATTAATAGTGCAATAGTGGAATTTTATAGTACCGATATAAAGCCTGAGGCATCCAGTATTGTCTGAGTCTTGCTAAGGACAATGATGTATGTGGAAGGCTGATAATCATTGATGAAAGTCCATTCTATAGCATATGACCTGCAAAAATAGTTTTTATTGCTTTAATACATCCTATCCAAAGGACAATTGCTAAGCCGGTTGGCGCAGAGTACTAGTGCACTCGTCAGATGGCATGTTGTACTTCCTTCCTGTCTAGACAGCGTGATGTCATAGCATCTTTTTTGTTTGGCGCATGTACAGTGCACACAGATTTATTCTGAGTTTAAAGTTTTCAGTTTTTTTGTGAGATTAGTTGCTTATTTGCTTTTAAAAATATATTTATGGATTCACAACAGTTTACAGACTGTCATGTCTTTTCCCAGTCAACGACATGGAGGGTGTGGCCACATGATGGCTGGTTTTGATTTACACAGTGTCTGTGCACGTTGTCGTGACAGGAAGAAGGGTAAGGACCCTTGTGTTGAAAAGCCAGACTCTGAATGCCAGCATTGTAAAGTATTCACACCTGAACAGCTAGCCCAGCTCTCCACCCCTTCCTATAAATTAAAGAAGGAGAAGCGAGATAGTTCTGTTACACCATCTAAGAATCCGTCATCTTCATCTACAGTCACTCTCAGTCCCACCTTTGTGAACCCGGCACGAGTATCAGTAATAAGGGCAGTGGATGGCCAGGACACTGGTTTGAGTGCACAGCCGACTGAGAAAAAGAAGAAGGTGGAAGAAAAGAAGAAGTTGGTCAAGTCAAAATCTTCAGCTTCAACTAGCCGACCGGCTGCAGTGTCTACCGACCAGAGATTTGAGGAACTGGACCAGAAATGGTCGGACCGGTTCAACTGGTTAGAAGCTCTCTTGTTAGCAAAGACTTTAGACCAGCCTCAGCAAGAACCAACTTTTGGCACAGTCAAGATGGTCCCAGCTCATTCTCCACCAGCTAATGTCATCGGGTCGGACCCTTTCATCAAACCAACCGACCAGCCAGTGTCTCAGCCCACTGACCGACCTTCTGTGTCTACTAACCGACCTTCTACGTCTGCAACTACCGACCCACCGGCTTCTAAGGCTCAGTCTGACCAACCTCAGACCTTGGACCGACCTGCAGCCTCTGATAGACCCTCCACTAGTGTCTCTAGTGCCTTTCAACCGACCAGAAGAGACATCACCAGTGAGTCGGACTCAGACAGTGTTGTATCAGACCGACCCCCTGTGGACATTTTTGTGGAGGAGGGTGAATTGTCGGATGAACTGGAGGCCACAATCACTGACCCTGACCAGTCTCTCTCTGAGGAGCAATCCTACAGAGAAACCATGAGGGGGATCTGGTCTTATATGGGATGGACTCATATTCCGGATATTGATGCTACTGCCGGTTCCTCAGATGACAACCCCTTTGCTGGACCCAAGCTGCAAACCCCAGGCAAGGTCTCCGTTCAGTTACCCACAGATGAATGGCTATGCCGGAAGCTTGCTAAACTGAACGTGACTCTTACTGATGGATACCCATCCCTTAGTGCTGAAGCCGGTGGTTTGCAGAGAGATCAGTTTTTGAAGCCTCCTAGATCTCAAGCAAAGTGGTATGGTTGCCATTCCCAGCAGAAAAGTGACACCACAGAGACTGTTACATCTTGGAGTACTGACTCTTCAAAGCTGAACAGCGGATACCTGAGGATAGCAAGACAGGCTGGAATCGCCACCAGCCCTCCCCAGCCATGGAAAATCTCTCAAGATACCTTGAGTGGGAGAAAACTGCCAGGGAGTCGTCAGTTATCTGCAACCAGGCTGCAGGTTTCAGTCGCTGTTTGGTCACAGTACAACAAGAAATGCAGTCTCAGTTGAAGGCTATCAGAGTAGAAAAAGGGAAGTCAACATCGAAACTGTCAGCAGCTACAGAAGAGCTACAGTTCCTTATGGACTTCAACTCTAGTATTTGCCAGGCCATGGCCAAGTCCATGGAACATTTGACTGACTTTGTTTTTGCTAATATGGCCAACGAGGGACTCGTATTTAGCCTACTTGAAGGCTGGAATCAAGGCAGATACACTAGCTGCTCTCAGAACTGTCCCTCTACACCTTACTACCCTATTCCCAGACAGTGTGATAAAGCAGGCGGAAGAAGACATTACTAGCTATGACAAAGGTCGGTTGGGGTCGGTCTACAAGAATAGTCGCTACCACCCTTATGAATGTCCAGAGTGCAAGTCGGATAACAGGAAACAGGACAGGCTGGCTTGGAAGAACCTCTCACATGGCCACAACAAGAGGAGTAAAGGAAAACACCAGTACTCTTCCCGACCTGCCAAGGGCCAACAGCCTTATAAATGACAACAATCAATGTATAACTATGTTACAGGGAAGGCTGTTGGTGGGAGCCCTTCAGTACCACAGACAATAGACTTTTTAAATGTATCTGACAGAAAACAAATTAAAATATGTCAAAGGTGCTTCTTGTGTCACTCAATTGTCTTGTGTAAAACCAATAACAAATGTCTGTAGGGCCAGACTTGAAAACTTTTGGCAAACCTGGCTGGATGTGGATGCCGGTCCGAAAGTTCTTCAAATCCTGAAAGAGGGCTACACCCTCCCCTTTCAGATACGGCCAAAACTCACAAGGTCTCCCCCAGTCATAAGCTGTTATGTCAATCCCCACAGGAACCTCTACCTGCTGGAGGCATTACATCAGCTTATAGAAAAAAATGCAGTGGAACTAGTACAAAACCAAACATCTCTGGGGTTTTTCAACCGATTATTTTTAATCCCAAAGCCCAACAAGTGGAGACCTATATTAGATCTGAGCAAACTGAATCTTTTCCTCAAGGCGGAGAAATTCAAAATGGAGACACTGGAAACCATCAGGATATCCCTCCAACCAGGGGAGTGGGTCACCTCAACAGATTTCAAGGACGCCTACTTCCATATACCAATACAGGAACAGTCCAGGAAAAATCTGAGATTTCATGTCCAGGGTCAGGCATACCAATTCAAAGCTCTGCCGTTCGGTTTGTCCACAGCACCCTTGAAACTGATGGCCATACACAAGGGTATAAGAATCATAATAAATAAATAATATAATAATAATAAATGTGCCAAGAACTAGGTTGGCTGGTGAATTTAGAAAAATCAGAAGTGGAACCAAAGCAGGTCTTCGACTTTGTAGGTTACCAGTTCGACCTCAGGGCCGGTCGGGTCCGACCGACACCGGACCGTTGGCAGAACCTTCAGGACAAAATACTAGAAATACTGTCACTACCGGCTTGTCCGGTCCGGCAGTTCATGTCTCTGATAGGTTTACTAACAGCCACAGAAAAGCAAGTTCACCTAGGCTGACTCCTTATAGGCCAACCATTACACAAAATATAACATGCTCTGCAAATCTTTACAGACGCATCAAAAGAAGGGTGGGACACTCACTTAAACGAATGCACTGCAAGAGGCACCTGGTCCCTTCCGGAAAGCAAGCTGCATATCAATTACCTAGAACTCAAGGCAGTCTTTCTAGCCTTAAAAGAGTTCCAAGACCTCTGCATACACAAGATAGTACTTGTAGCAACAGACAACACCACAGTTGTGTCATACATAAACAAGGAAGGAGGCATGAGGTCGGGCCCACTTTGTGCTCTACTATGGAGAATCTTGACCTGGTGCACCAGAAACCAAGTAACTCTCAAAGCCCGACACATTCCAGGCCGGCTGAATGTGGTAGCAGACAAGCTATCCAGGCTAGGCCAGACAAGAGTGGTCTCTCCTTCAGGAGGTCTTCCAAGCAATTTGCAGCAGGTGGCACCAACCTCAAATAGACCTATTTGCCATGAGGTTCAACAACAAGTTGCCCTTGTTTGTGTCACCGATACCAGATCCCCTGGCCACTGCAGTGGATGCACTAAATCTTCCATGGGAGGATCTGGATGCATATGCCTTCCACCAGCAGCCATCTTGGGCAAAGTGGTAGAGAAGTTGCAGGACTCCCCATGCAAAAGAATCATTCTGATTGCTCCGGGGTGGCCCAGCATGACTTGGTTTTGGGACCTAGTGACCATGTCCAGTCAGATCCCACTGAGCCTGCCCTTCTTGCCCAACCTGTTGACACAGCCCTTCAATCAGATCCCTCACAGAAATCTGACAAACCTAAATCTCCTTACATGGCTCCTAGAGCCACATCAATCAAGGAGCAGGGCTTCTCTGAAGCAGTGGCAGCAAGAATTGAGGCTCCTCGAAGAGGTTCAAAGTGGACCATTTTTACAAAGTGGTGCGTCACTAATCAGGTGGACTTCAGGGCACCTCTGTAAAGTCAGTTGCTGACTTCCTTATGTACCTATTTGAGGACAGGAAGCTACAGCCCAGCACCATTGATGGTTACAGGTCAGCCATTGCTGATAAACTGGGAAATTCACCCTTCAACATCAGCAAGGACGAAAATCTCACTCGTCTCCTGGATAGTTTCCATAGAGACAGACCCAAAGGCAGGAGGGGAATCCCCTCCTGGAACCTCTCACTGGTCTTGCACCAGCTGACTAAGGCTCCGTTTGAACCAATCAAGGAGGCCTCCTTGAAGCATTTGACCTTCAAGACTGTTTTCCTCCTGGCACTTGGTCGGGCAAGCACAGAAGTGAGATTCATACTTGGCAAAACAGGAATTTTAGACACCAATCTGATTGGAATCAGCTGGCCAAAGAGGGTCCAGACAGTGTGGCCCCAGTGGTTATACCAGCCCTGGCCCCAACGGAGATGTGCGCGCTCCTGTGGAAGATCATGACATGGTGCCATCACTATCACATAACTCTCAAAGCCAGACACATTCCAGGGTGTCTGAATGTGATGGCTGACCTACTTGAGAGCTTTGCGCTACTACTTGGACAGGACCTCAGACCTCAGGCAGAATAAGGAGTTAGTCTTTGTCTCCTTCAAGAAAGGTTTCAACAAGGACATCTCTCCTGCCACCATCTCCTCATGGATCAAACAGACTGTGATCCTATGCTACTAGCTCTCAGACCAGGAAGCCCTCACCTTACATCAGGTTAAAGCCCACGATGTCAGGGCCTTTGCTGCTTCCAAGGCATTCCAGTCCGGAGTCTCACTGGAACAAATATTATCAGCTAGCCACTGGAAATCACACAACACCTTCACCCAATTCTACTTGAAGGATGTGGCTTGGGCTGATTCAGAGCTTTTTCACCTGGGTCGTGTAGTGGCTGCCCAGCAGATCCCCCAGTAACCTTGGTTTTGAGGAGATATGTATATATGTAAATAGCTTGTAGTGTACATACTCATTAGTTAAATGCTGAAAAAAAAAAAAAAAAAAACTCTTGGCGTGCTTCCTTTGGGAGGTTTATTTCTTTCTTATGGGACTGAACTCATCCCTCTCCTCCCTTACCTCAGAGCAGGTATGTCAAAAAAGGGGGGGGGGGGGGGCAACGTCTGTATAGCCCCGGGTAACTGGTCACTGCTATCCGACTATGGCCTTATAAGGGTCTCCTAACCTCAAGTTGACCCAGGCCTGGAGAAATTAGTTTGTTTATGAGTTCACTTAAGTCCCTAGTAACTTACCCGCTGACCAAGTGGTAGTTATTCAGCAATTGTCCATTGGATAGGATGTATTAACGCAATAAAATTGCAAATTTAATAAGTAAATTAAATTTTTATAAGTTAATAACCTTACTGTTGTTAGCTTTGGTCATATTTGGATATTGTACAAATAAACCTGGTCAAAGTCTATTTTAAGATTTGTGGTAGTTTTCGATACACATTGGCTTCAGACAGTATGTACTTTTGCTGAGAAATGTACATATATCATCTTAAGATTTTCGTAGGAATTCAAGACTGAAGACAAAACGCAAAACCGTGATTCTGTGATATATTATGGCAGGAGTCACTTCGTCTCTAAAATTTGTTTGGTAAACAGATAACATAGTGGATTGAAACTTCTAAACCTGGTCACTAATATCCATTGTCTGACTACAGACTTTTTAGCTATAAAGAATAGTGCTTTTGAAGACTTGAATCTGAAATAATAATCTCCCGGTAATGTACACTGTTAATAATTATTCATGAAAATGTCCTTTCTCTGAATATGCTGGCAGAGTGAGATTTTGTTTATATGACAAAGTTTTGTGTTTCAGTTATTTTTTCTGCAGGCTTACTGAATCTAAAAGTGTTATTTTTTTGTACGTTTATGAGTATGCGTTTTTATAGGTTTACTGAGACACTTGTATCCTGTAGGTTTACTGAGACTTTTGTAATCTGCAGGTTTACAGATACAGATTATGTCCTGTAGTGTTACTGAGACTGTTGTATTCTGTAGGTCTACTGAGACTGTTGTAATCTATATGTTTACAGATTATATTCTGTAGGTTTACTGAGACTGTTGTATTTTGTAGATCGTCTGAGACTGTTGTATGTAGGTTTACTGAGACTGTTGCATAGTGTGTAGGTTTAATATGCAGACTGTGTTCTGTAGGTTCCTGTCATGTTCTGTAGGTTTGGTGACCTGTATGGAGGGCGTGCAGCTTTGACCTTGGCCTTCATAGCATCTGCGATAAGTTACGGTTTGCTCGGTGTTGCAGGAAGCATCCCCATGCTATTTTTGTCCAGGCTGCCTTCTCTAGCAATGCACGCTATGCAAGGTAGGTGAAACAAAATGAATTTCATAAGGAATAGCTTATGACCAAATTTTCTGTCTGCAGATCCAGCTAATGCAAATCCATTCTGACATTTAGGATAATGTAAAATGTGTATTCCAGTATTTCTCCAGTCAAATAATCCAAACAGGCAGTGCAAGTAGTAAAAGCAAAACATGCAACTTCTGCTAAACTAAGTCATTAAAGAGTTAAAATATCTGGAAAATTACAGAATAAAAAATCCCTTTTTTTCCTTATCAAATATTTTAAAATATCCTGCTGTTTTAAACACTGATAATTGAGATTCTGATTGTAGTATGTGGTTTCAGTATTACATATTAAAATGACACACTTGTTTCTGTGGTTCTCATTTGTCATGCAGTAAAAATTGATAAACTTAAATGCTGTACAAGAGTTTGCAGTTCAAACTATTGGCCTGTGACATTTTTTATGTGTTATTTCAATATGGTCCTAAATGAAATAATGTCTGTAAACATTGCAAGTAAGGTTTAAAATGTTAATTTTATATTGTCTCCAACAAAAAAAAAAAGACTTTTTCTGTCATTTTTAATGACACAAAGACACAATACAGCAATACATCTAAACATTATGTTATAATATCACCCATGATTTGCAATCTGATTTCACCAATTATTTCTCACTATTTTACATTGTAATTGTCTACACATCTTATATCACTCTCAATTCTTTCAGGTGGTCAGATGGTTGTGACTGATGTAGCTGACTCAGAACAACGCGTTGGTGCCCTGGGTAAACTGTCCATCTCTTATGGTGTTGGCATGGTGATCGGACCATTCCTTGCAGGATTAATCTCCCGGTTTTATGGGTAGGTCTGAGTGTGGTGTGGTCATCTATTGATATGTCAACAAAATGACATTATTTCATTTAAATGATGAACTGTATGTCTATGAAGTGTGTAATGTGTATGAAGTTGATACTTGGTGGGGATGTTGGTTTCGATAGGGATGGTGGGGGTGCAGGTTTATTTGTTGTATCCACCAGATAGCATCCGGTGGATACTATGGATTACGCATGAGTACGCCGCCGCCACCGCCGCAGTGTGTAGAGATTTTCTCGTTACCCCTCTAGAGGCCAGGGTATTATAGGTAGACTTCTCAAATTTTCAGGATATATTCATAGCCATAAAATCTTGCCTGGGAATACTTTTGGCCTCATTTTGAAAAACAAGATTGCCGCCAGGGGCGTTTTTCGACTTTCAGCAAGGAGTTTTGTTGGCCCTCTAGAACAAAAGGTATTATAGGTAGAGATCTCAAATTCGCAAGATATGTTCATCATTACAAAATCTTGACTGAAAATATTTTTGACCGCATTTTGAAAAAAAAAAAATGGCCGCCACGGACGTTTCTTTTCAGTCATGAAAAGTGCTTATATCTCCCTTATTATTGGTCCTAGAGGTTTGGAATGTGAAACCAACCTATAGGAAATCATGGGCTGCGAATCTTCTGATATGGTCAGATTTGACCTTGGGCCCCTCCTTCAAGGTCAAACGAGGATAGCCAAACTGAAAAGTGCTTATAACTTGCTTATTATTGGTCCTAGAGGTTTGGGATGGTAAACCAACCTATAGGAATTCATGGGCTAGGCATCTTGTGGTGTGGTGGGATTTGACCTTGGACCCCTCCTTCAAGGTCAAACAAGGATAACCAAACTGAAAAGTGCTTACAACTTGCTTATTATTGGTCCTAGGGGTTTGGGATGGTAAACCTACCTATAGGAATTCATGGGCTAGGAATCTTGTGGTGTGGTCGGATTTGACCTTGGACCCCTCCTTCAAGGTCAAACGAGGATAGCCAAACTTAAAAGTACTTATAACTCGCTTATTTTTGGTCCTAGAGGTTTGGAATGGTAAACCAACGTATAGGAAATCATGGGCTGGAAATCTTGTGGTGTGGTCAGATTTGACCTTGGACCCCTCCTCCAAGGTCAAACGAGGATATCCAAACTTAAAAGTGCTTATAACTAGCTTATTATTGGTCCTAGAGGTTTGGAATGGTAAACCAACGTATAGGAAATCATGGGCTGGGAATCTTGTGGTGTGGTCAGATTTGACCTTGGACCCCTCCTTCAAGGTCAAAAGAGGATATCCAAACTTAAAAGTGCTTATAACTTGCTTATTATTGGTCCTAGAGGTTTGGGATGGTAAACCAACCTGTAGGAAATCATGGGCTGGGAATCTTGTGGTGTGGTGGGATTTGACCTTGGGCCCCTCCTTCAAGGTCAAACGAGGATAGCCAAAGTTAAAAGTGCTCATAACTCGTTTATTATTGGTCCTCCAGGTTTGCAATGTGAAACCAACCTATAGGAAATCATGGACTGCGAATCTTCTGATGTGGTCAGATTTGACCTTGGGCCTCTCCTTCAAGGTCAAACAAGGATAGGTAAACTTAAAAGTGCTTATAACTTGCTTATTATTGGTCCTAGGGGTTTGCAATGTGAAACCAACCTACAGGAAATCATGGGCTGCAAATCTTCTTATGTGGTCAGATTTGACCTTGGGCCCCTCCTTCAGAGTCAAAATGAGGATAGACAAACTTAAAAGTGCTTATAACTAACTTATTATGGGTCCTAGAGGTTTAGAATGTGAAACCAACCTATAGGAAATCATGGGGTGGAAATCTTTTGATGTGGTCAAACTTGACCTTGGGCCTCTCCTTGAAGGTCAAATGAGGATAGCCAAACTTAAAAGTGCTTATAACTCGCTCGTTATTGGTCCTAGAGGTTTGCAATGTGAAACCAACGAATCAAATCATGGGCTGCGAATCTTCTGATGTGGTCAGATTTGACCTTGGGCCCCTTCTTATTGCCTTAGTATTGCTCGACTTGTCTGCCGCCTTCGACACCATAGATCATTCCACTCTTCTTACTTGCCTCCGAAATTGGTTTGGAGTCGGTGGCTCTGTTCTGAATTGGTTCACATCCTACCTAACAGACCGTTATCAGTCAATAAAAATTGGTTCTACTTTGTCAGATGTTTGTAAACTCCTATTTGGCGTACCACAAGGTTCTGTCCTGGGTCCTTTGCTGTTCTCATTGTACACTACCCCCCTAAGTTTGATTATCAGTAAACATAAAGGAATTAAGTTTCATTTTTATGCAGATGATAGCCAAGTTTATATACATTTATCCCACAAGAATGCTTCTGCTGCCTTTGAAAAGCTAAATAGGTGCCTAGATGATGTTAAAGAGTGGATGTCAACTAGTAAGCTCAAATTGAATCCTGACAAGACAGAGTTTATCATCTTTGGGTCGAAGAGACAGAGGGACAAGTTGAAAGCATGCTTTCCAATTGATATCTTGGGCAATTCACTCTGCCCTGCTGATTTAGTAAAAAATCTGGGTGTGTGGTTCGATTCAGACTTTTCTCTGTCCAAGCATGTTCAGAAGGTTTGCAAAAGTTGTTTTGTTAAACTCCGTGATTTCAGACATGTCAGGTGGTTTCTTACTCACGATGTTTCTGTGCTTGTGGCTAATGCTCTTGTTAGTAGTCATTTGGATTACTGCAACTCACTTTTCAGGAGCCTCTCCAAGTTCAATCTACGCAAATTACAGTGCATCCAAAATAGTGCAGCTAGAATTGTATCAAACACCAGTCGATACACCAGTATAACTCCTGTGCTAAAGAAACTGCACTGGCTTCCTGTTGAACAGCGTACAGTGTTCAAGACAGCCACACTTGTTTATAAGTATCTTCACACAGGTTTTCCCAGGTATTTTGCTCCATATCTTTCTTTCTATAGCAGTTCTTACAGTACCAGACACAGTCAAAGTGGTGGTAATTTCCTTGTCATTCCAAAGTTTTGCCCTTCTGTTCATAAATCTGTCAAACAGTTCGGTAATAGTTTGGCTTTTGATGCTCCCACTGTGTGGAATGCTCTTCCTGATGAGATTTGTGCCTCTCCCTCCCTGGCCTCCTTCAGAAAGCAGCTTAAGACCTACCTGTACACCAAAGCATACCCACCTTAGTCAGTATCATTCCCCTGGCGTTCTCCGTGGTGCTTGACCCTTCTTATGTCCCTGGATACAGAAATTTTGTTGACTGATTTTTGTTTGTTGCGCCTTAGAGTCCTCTTGTTTGGGGAGATTAAGCGCTATAAAAGTCCAATTAGAATTAGAATTAGAATTCTTCAAGGTCAAATGAGGGTAGCCAAACTTAAAAGTGCTTTTAACTTGCTTATTATTGAAAAATACTGTTTATCTTCAAAACTATGTTAGTTGGCCTTTTCTGGTGGATACATCTTGCATCTGGCCACAGATGCGTCCTTGGTCTAGTTATCTTTGATCTCTTTACTGTTTCACCTCCTCTTTATCTTGTGGTATTCAATGCTATTTTCTCAGGCTGTGGGATATGGGCATTTTTCATGAACTAGTATATCGATAAAGAATTTTGCATCTTAAACTTGATATAAAAAGTTTTTTCTCAGTAACATTCTTTTAGGAAGCTTCTTAAGACTCTTCAGCTCAAGTTTCCCTACTAATTGTTTTTCCGTCAGTCAGACCCACAACACTGGATTACTGATGCAGAACGCCCACTGACAATCATTGTTGCCCATTCTGTTGTTAAGAGCAAAGCATTTCCCCTAGTTTCTAGAGTTTCTAGTTAGTAAACTCTTTTCAAGGATATATTATAAATGGAGAATATATGGCTCCAGATTATTAAAAAACCACCATTCAAACACAATGTTTAATCCTTCAATAGAATAACTGGAGATAGTGGGCTTAGAGTCTGAGCTGGGCTTAGGGGCAGTGTATGTGGCTTCTGGTGAAAAGACACCCTTTTATTGTGCTACAATAGCTTACCATGTGGGACTGAATGCTATCTCGGAAGGCCGCAGGACCCCGGCCAACGACCAAGAAAAATGGACGTTTGGATTTGACCTAGTCCGCGTTTTAACGTGACTGTACCATAGCAGTGTCATTTGGTGATTCGTCCTTCTTCTCTCATTGGCCACCATATTGAAAAGCGTTTGAAATATCTCTCAATCTTTTTACTGTTTTCTCAGAATATACGTATTGTTGGATGTTAATTTTCAGCTATTTGCTTCTTTTTATGATATAGATTATGCTGATATAATTTGAACAACACAGGATAAGTATTTCTTAAATATTTGTGCTTTGTGAGTTTTCTGCGTTTCGACTCAGATTGTTTTTATTGCAGTAAAATGTCTTCCCCCCAAATGAGAGCAAAACCCAGATCATCTAAATGTCATCACTTCTGTTTCCTCTTCGATACCCACAATTATTGCCCCACATGCAGGGAATCTGGCAAGGGAGACAACCCCTGTCTCACCAATCAGTCTCCATGCAATATTTGTGAAAGTTACTCTGAGGAATAGCAAATTGAGATTAAACATGGACGTCGGTACGTCTGGAAACAGAAGGCATCGGATCCTTGTAATAATAGCAAGGAAGATGATCTGGACCTACTGGGTGACGATGTGGAGGCGTTTTCTGGCTCTCAAGCAGACCTTGAGGGTGCTGCTGAAAATTTATTTTCTTCACCTCCCCAACCTCAACCCCTACGTTTCGAATCTTTATCATTAAAGACTCCACAAACTGTCGCACCCACCCCAGGTACTGCATTGCAGAACAAAATAGAGAGTAGACTAGAAAAATTCCTGGGTAGTCCATTTAACATCCAACTTCAACAACAAATGGGGTTTGTTCAGGTGTCCATGCGTGCATGAAAAAAGCATTTGAGTCGGATGTAGTTCAGACGTCCGACTCTTTACCTAAAGCTGGACCCATTAAACAGCCTGACCCAATTACTACTCGAGCTTCAATTTCCACAACTCAAGCATCCGACCACTCGGATGCTGAACCAATGGACACGGACCATTATGGACCTCCACTTCCTCCAAAGTCCACTCAAAGTGTCTAGTCCGAGCATGCTTCCAGGCACTCGGATCTTGAATGCGACCACTCGGATCATAATTCTGAGTCGGAACAAGCTAAAAGGGTGTGTTCAAAAGCCAAAAAGCATTCTGACTAAATGAAGCATAAGGTACGGGCAAAGTATTATTCTCAGTCGTCTTCTTCAGAGGAAGATGAGTCCTCTGTCCCAATTAAAAAGTCTACAAAACCTTAACAAAAGGCTCCTCCTGAACATCAGGATAGCACAGATCCAGTCTTCTACAGGGAGGTAAACATGTCTGACCTCCCTTCACAATATGCTGAGGAAGTGGAAAGTTTTAGGCAAATTCTGGATCTCCCTGATGTCAGGGAGACCTTGCCTAGGTCCTCTACCACTGTGCTAGGCCTGGGCGACGAGAAAGGCCAACAGGAGCTTAGACCAAGAGGCCCTCCTGCTATGCTCCCTTTAAACCCCATTCTCAAAGATGCTTTTGAGAAGTTTGAACAAGATTTCTTGGCCTCTAATTTACCTGAGGGTAAATACATAAAACCCCTGTCTAGAAGGTGGGACAACCTTGTTTTGAAGATAAGCTTCAAGAACTCAATGTATTTCCCCTAAGCCCGCTGGGGCCCCTGTGGGCAAGGTTCCCCTACAAGTTCTTAAGGAACTTGAACATCAAGCTAGGCAGAATCTATCTACCATCAATTTTACAGCTACTTTTGCTAGGACTGCCTCTTCCTGTAACACTGTTATGGAGAAGTGTCAGCATAGTATCAAGGCTACCTTCAAAATGGTCAAGAGCCAAATCAAAAGGGTACCGATCCCAAAAGAGCTGTCAGACGTGGTTATGATAACGCCTGTTATTATTTTGAAATCGTGAATAAGAGAATTTTTATTCAACAGAGAGCCTTAGCCTCCTCAGCCTCCTCAGCAAATCTGTAGCCCACATACTCCAGAGGGAGCTGTATACTATGGGCAACACTAGCCTTCTGAGACGAGAGGCCGAAATGACCCTTCTTCAACCACATCTAGGGGACTCGAGACGTCAAGAACTGAGGAACTCCCCCCTTCTGGCCTTCTCCTGTCTTCAAGTCCCAGTTAGTGAAGGATGAAGAAGACTTCCTCCTTAAAAAAGGCACCCCTAAAGACTCTCAGGGTTTTGGGCCCTACCAAAACAAGCCCTTTCGTGGTCCCCACCATAGTAAGAAAAGAGGCTCCTACAGGAAACGCCCCTACGGGGGCAATTCCTCTCCAAGCAGTAACCAATCGTTTACCTCAGGTAGGGGGAAATCAAACTCAAGAGGCTTCAGGGGTTGTTTTTGACCCCACTCAAGGGGACGAGGGCGTGTAAACCCCTCCCAATGACTCCTTTCAAGCCTCCCTCAGTCCACCAGTAGGAGGTCGCCTCCGTTCTTTCAGAAGAGACTGGCTCACAAACAAATGTTCAAACAACGTGTTAAATGTTATCACCAATGGTTACATTCTTCTATTCATATCAAAACCAAATTCAGTCAGAGCCCCACTGATTCGATCAGGTTACAAGGCCCTTCAAAAAGAACTAGCTCTGCCCTCTTGTATCCAGTCTCTTCTGTCAAAGAACACAATAGAAAGGGTAGAAAATGTAAAATCTCGGGTTTTACAGTCTCCTGTTTCTTGTACCCAAGCCTCCCCAAAGGTGGAGGCCAGTAATAGACCTAAGCAGGCTCAACACCTTCCTTCTTGTAGAAAGATTCAAAATGAAAACACCAGAGTCCATCAGGGCCTGTCTGATTCCAGGGGAATGGGTGTCATCGATAGACCTATCAGACACCCACCTTCACATTCCCATCCACCCAAACTCAAGGAAGTACCTAAGGTTTTGCCACAGGTCCCAAGTGTTTCAGTTCACTTCCCTTCCCTTTGGACTAGCCATGGCCCCTCAGGTCTTTACAATGATTGTTAAACAGGTGAAGCTGATGGCCCTGTCAAGGGGAATCAGACTTCACCAGTACCTGGAGGACTGGCTGATCAGGCCCCAGTCTCAGGAAGAAGCACATCAAGTAAACAGACAGTGGTGGACGTAACTCAGTCCTTAGGATGGATAATAAATCAGGAGAAGTCCGAACTAAAACCTACTCAAGTGTTTTCGTTCGTGGGCTACGAATACCACCTAGATTCAGCCCTTGTAAACCCACTCAAGAGAGATGGCTCAAACTCCAGGATTTGATCCTACGACTCAAGTCAAAACATGTTTTGACTGCAAGATGTTTGATGTCGCTAATTGGGTTGCTTGCCTTAACAGAGAAAATGGTCCCAGAGCGACGCCTTCACATGAGGCCCTTTAAGTTTCACCTCAAGGAGCACTGGAGATTTCCTCAGTCGTTGGACAACCTCCTTCCTTGGACAGAAACCATTTCAGCACACCTAGATTGGTGGGAGAATCCCACAAACGTGATGAAAGGTGCAGACCTTCACCCGAAAGACCACAGCATCACTCTTTACAGACGCCTCAAACGAAGGCTGGGGCGCTCACTTAGAGCAAACCTCTACAAAAGGTCAGTGGTCAGACAGGGTAAAAAGGCTATACATAAATGTTCTACAGCTGAAGGTGGTTTCTTTGGCCCTTCAAAGGTTCAAGGACCCGTGTCAAAACCAAACAGTGTTGGTTGCTACAGACAACTCAACTGTAGTAGCCTACATAAACAAACAGGGAGGAACCCACTCGACGGAGATGTGCACTCTCCTGTGTAAGATCATGACCTGGTGCCATCATTACCAGATAACATTAAAAACAAGCATTCTGACGCATGCATTTATCTCCCGCCATATAAATTAGATGTACTAAAGATAACATATTTTAACAAGGTGCTCTAAATGTAATACTTTTCAAGTTATAATTGATTTAGTGCATGATTTCATGAATTTTAATGCATTAAAAATTATTTAAAAAATTCATTAAAAAAATTTAGCATGTGAAAGCTCTCCAAAATGTAGGTGAATGAGTTATTTGAGAAATATTGGCTATCTGCAATACTTTTAGTGATAATAGGCAGTTACTCATTTTGAGTAGGTGAGTAATTAGCTACGGATCTGAAAATTCACTAATTGAAAGCTCTCCAAAATGTATGTGAATGAGTTATTTCAGAAATACTGGCTATCTGCAATACTTGTAGAGATAATTCGCATTTACGCATTTTGAGTAGGTGAATAATTAACTACGGGTGTGAAACTTCACCAAGTGAAAGCTATCCCAAAAGTAGGTGAATGAGTTATTTGAGAAAAATTGGCTATCTGCAATACTTTTACAGATAATTCACATTTACTCATTTTGAGTAGGTGAGTAATTAGCTACGGGTCTGGAACTTCACCATCTGAAAGCTCTCCCAAAAGTAGATGAACGAGTAATTTGATAAAAATTGGATACCCGCAATACTTTTAGAGATAATTAGCATTTACTCATTTTGAGGAGGTGAATAATTAGCTACGGCTCTGAAAATTCACCAAGTGAAAGCTCTCCCAAAAGTAGGTGAATGAGTTATTTGATAAAAATTGGCTATCTGCAATACTTTTAGAGATAATTCACATTTACTCATTTTCAGTAGGTGAGTAATTAGCTACGGGTCTGGAACTTCACCATGTGAAAGCCCTCCCAAAAGTAGATGAATGAGTTATTTGATAAAAATTGGATATCCGCAATACTTTTAGAGATAATTCACATTTACTCATTTTAAGTAGGTGAATAATTAGCTACGGGTCTGAAACCTCACCAAGTAAAAGCTCTCCCAAAAGTAGGTGAATGAGTTAGTTGAGAAAAATCGGCTATCTACAATACTTTTACAGATAATTTACATTTACTCATTTTGATTAGGTGAGTAATTAGCTACGGGTCTGGAACTTCACCATCTGAAAGCTCTCCCCAAAGTAGATGAACGAGTAATTTGATAAAAATTGGATACCCGCAATACTTTTAGAGATAATTAGCATTTACTCATTTTGAGGAGGTGAATAATTAGCTACGGCTCTGAAAATTCACCAAGTGAAAGCTCTCCCAAAAGTAGGTGAATGAGTTATTTGATAAAAATTGGCTATCTGCAATACTTTTAGAGATAATTCACATTTACTCATTTTCAGTAGGTGAGTAATTAGCTACGGGTCTGGAACTTCACCATGTGAAAGCCCTCCCAAAAGTAGATGAATGAGTTATTTGATAAAAATTGGATATCCGCAATACTTTTAGAGATAATTCACATTTACTCATTTTGAGTACTACTAGGTGAATAATTAGCTACGGGTCTGAAACCTCACCAAGTAAAAGCTCTCCCAAAAGTAGGTGAATGAGGTATTTGAGAAAAATCGGCTATCTGCAATACTTTTACAGATAATTCACATTTACTCATTTTGAGTAGGTGAGTAATTAGCTACGGGTCTGGAACTTCACCATGTGAAAGCTCTCCCAAAAGTAGATGAACGAGCAATTTGATAAAAATTGGATATCCACAATACTTTTAGAGATAATTAGCATTTACTCATTTTGAGTAGGTGAATAATTAGCTACGGGTCTGAAACCTCACCAAGTGAAAGCTCTTCCAAAAGTAGGTGAATGAGTTATGTAAGAAAAATTGGATATCCCCAATACTTTTAGAGATAATTCACATTTACTCATTTTGAGTAGGTGAGTAATTAGCTACGGGTCTGGAACTTCACCATGTGAAAGCTCTTCCAAAAGTAGATGAATGAGTTATTTAATAAAAATTGGATATCCGCAATACTTTTACAGATAATTATCATTTACTCATTTTGAGTAGGTGAATAATTAGCTACGGGTCTGAAACTTCACCATGTGAAAGCTCTCGCAAAAGTAGATGAAGCAGTTATTTGAGAAAAATTATGTCATTATTTTGCCACAAATAAGAAAATAGCTATTACTCACTTATGGCATGCAATAGAACCCCAAACTATATGCATTTACCCTACAGTCACAATTTCAAAGTAGGTATTACTCGGCTATCCAATGTGCAACAGGTCTGAAACTTTACTATGTGATAGGTTATCAAAAACTAGATGAATAACATATTTGAAAATATTTCCCTAAGTTTAATACTTTTGAAGATATTTGACATTTACTTATGTTGTTATTTTGCTACAAATAAGAAAATAGCTATTACTCACTTATGGCATGCAATACAACCCCAAAATATATACCATCTTATAGTTAAGGACAAAGTAGCTGAACAACATATTTGAAGAAAAAGCTGTAACTGCAATAGTTTTGGAGTTACAATGGATTTACTCAACAGTCACAATTTCAAAGTAGCTATTACTTAACTATGCAATGTGCAACAGGTCTGAAACTTTACTATGTGATAGCTTACAAAAAAGTAGATGAATGACATATTTGAAAAGAATTCCGTAACTTTAATACTTCTGAAGATATTTGACATTTACTTATGTCATTATTTTGCTACTAATAAGAAAATAGCTATTACTCACTTATGGCATGCAATAGAACCCCAAACTACATGCCAGCTTATAGCTAAGGACAAAGTAGGTGAACAACATATTTTACGAAAATATTGTAACTGCAATAGTTTTGGAGTTACAATGGATTTACTCAACTGTAGAATTTCAAAGTAGCTATTACTCAGCTATCCAATGTGCAACAGATCTGAAACTTTACTATGTGATAGCTTATGAAAAAGTAGATGGATAACATATTTGAAAAGAATTCCCTAACTTTAATACTTTTGAAGATATTTGACATTTACTTATGTCATGATTTTGCTACAAATAACAAAATAGCTATTACTCACTTATGGCATGCAATATAACCTATGTACCATCTTATAGCTAAGGACAATGTAGCTGAACAACATATTTTAGGAAAATACTCTAACTGCAATAGTTTTGAAGTTACAATGGCTTTACTCAGCAGTCAGAATTTCAAAGTAGCTATAACTCAGCTACAGCTATCCAAGGTGCAACAGGTCTGAAACTTTACTATGTTATAGCTTACCAAAAAGTAGATGGACAACATATTTGAAAAGATTTCCCTAACTTCAATACTTTTGAAGATATTTGACATTTACTTCTTCTGTTATTTAGCTACAAATGAGAAAATAGCTATTACTCACTTATGGCCAGCAATAGAACCCCAAACTATGTACCATCTTATAGCTAAGAACAAAGTAGCTGAACAACATATTTTAGGAAAATACTCCAACTGCAATAGTTTTGGAGTTACAATGGCTTTACTCAACAGTCAGAATTTCAAAGTAGCTATTACTCAGCTATCCAAGGTGCAACAGGTCTGAAACTTTACTATGTCATAGCTTACCAAAAAGTAGATGGACAACATATTCGAAAAGATTTCCCTAACTTTAATACTTTTGAAGATATTTGACATTTACTTCTTCTGTTATTTAGCTACAAATGAGGAAATAGCTATTACTCACTTATGGCAAGCAATAGAACCCCAAACTATGTACAATCTTATAGCTAAGAACAAAGTAGCTGAACAACATATTTTAGGAAAACACTCTAACTGCAATACTTTTTTAGTTACAATAGCTTTACTCAACAGTCAGAATTTCAAAGTAGCTATTACTCAGCTATCCAAGGTGCAACAGGTCTGAAACTTTACTATGTCATAGCTTACCAAAAAGTAGATGGACAACATATTTGAAAAGATTTCCCTAACTTTAATACTTTTGAAGATATTTGACATTTACTTCTTCTGTTATTTAGCTACAAATGAGGAAATAGCTATTACTCACTTATGGCAAGCAATAGAACCCCAAACTATGTACCATCTTATAGCTAAGAACAAAGTAGCTGAACAACATATTTTAGGAAAACACTCTAACTGCAATACTTTTTTAGTTACAATAGCTTTACTCAACAGTCAGAATTTCAAAGTAGCTATTACTCAGCTATCCAAGGTGCAACAGGTCTGAAACTTTACTATGTCATAGCTTACCAAAAAGTAGATGGACAACATATTTGAAAAGATTTCCCTAACTTTAATACTTTTGAAGATATTTGACATTTACTTCTTCTGTTATTTAGCTACAAATGAGAAAATAGCTATTACTCACTTATGGCATGCAATAGAACCCCAAACTATGTACCATCTTATAGCTAAGGACAAAGTAGCTGAACAACATATTTTAGGAAAATACTCTAACTGCAATAGTTTTGGAGTTACAATCGCTTTACTCACCAGTCAGAATTTCAAAGTAGCTATTACTCAGCTATCTCAGGTGCAACAGGTCTGAAACTTTAGTATGTGATAGCTTACCAAAAAGAAGATGGACAACATATTTGAAAAGATTTCCCTAACTTCAATACTTTTGAAGATATTTGACATTTACTTCTTCTGTTATTTAGCTACAAATGAGAAAATAGCTATTACTCACTTATGGCATGCAATAGAACCCCAAACTATGTACCATCTTATAGCTAAGGACAAAGTAGCTGAACAACATATTTGAAGAAAAAGTTGTTACTGCAATAGTTTTTGAGTTATGAGCCCTTTACTCAAAGTAGCTAAGATTGCTATTACTCACTTATCTTTAGGCCTAAGTCAATAAAACCAAAAAAATTTTCAAGGCCATGAAAATTCATTGGGACAATTAATTTACAAAAAATCTGTAGCTGTAGTAGTTTTGGAGAAATCTGCGTGACTAACTAACGCACGCACACACGCACGCACACACGAACGCACGCACAGACATCATTTCATAATCTCCCTCCCGGGCTAAAGCCCGGCGGGAGATAACTAGACACATTCCAGGGTGTCTGAATGTGATGGCTGACCTTCTGTCCAGGTTGAACCAAGTCCAGTCAACAGAATGGTCACTGCATCCGCAGGTGTTCAAACAAATCTGTCTCAAGTGGTTCACTCCTCATGTAGATCTTTTGCCACTGCCTGAACCACAAAGTTCCACTCTACGTGTCTCTAGTCCCAGACCAAAATGCTTGGGCATAGATGCTCTGAACATAAACTGGTTGGGTCTCACTGCTTATGCTTACCCTCCGACGGCTCTCCACAGGGTGATCCAAAAAATCAGGCAATGCAGTTGCCTGATCATTGTAATAGCCCCAGGCTGGCCAGGGATCCCCTGGTTTTAGGACCTAGTGCAGCTTTCAACAGAGATCCCACTTCAACTTCCAGTGTCAAGAACTCTTCTAAACAGTCCCACAATTATGTGTTCCACAGCAATCCACAGCATCTCAACCTCCACGCCTGGTGTCTAGGAGTGGACAGCTTCAAGAACAAGGCTTCTCTGTGGAGGTGGCAGAGAGAATTGCTGCCCCTCAGAGATCGTCAACAAGGACCAAAGTGGGCCCTATTTGAGAAATGGTGAAGAGAAAATTTGGTGGATTTCTCCACTTCCTCTGTAAAGCAAGTCTCAGACTCCTTTATGTACTTGTACCAAGATCTAAACAGGTGCCCTTCTACCATTGATGGTTATAGGATGGCCATTTTTGACACTTTGGCCCAACAGGGCTCCATATCCAGGAATCTTCCTAAGTGGAACCTTTCTATTCTCAATGAGCTCACAAAAGCACCTTTTGAGCCTATGAAAGACATAGACCTCAAACATCTTACTCTCAAAACTGCTTCCTTGCTAGCTTTGGCCTCCGGCAAGCGCCGCAGCAAAATCCATGCCTGGGTTGCAAACAAAGTATCTAATCCAGACCAATGGGATAAGGTGGCTTTGTTCCCCCCTTCAGATTTCATAGTGAAAAACCAACTGGCAAGAGAAAGTTCTCAAAGTTTGTCTCCGGTGATTATTCCTGCTCTAACTACCATTATAGATAGACAATTCAAAGAAGACAGGACCTTGTGTCCGGTAGGGCCCTGAGGCAATATTGGATCAAACCAAAGACCTAAGAGGGTCTCGATCCCTTCTCTTTATCTCTTTTAAGAAGGGACATACCTCAGACCCGCTACACTCTCTTCTTGGCTAAAACAAACTATCCTACTTGGTTATAAACAAGCAGATCAACAAGCCTTGGACCTGGTCCAAGTCAAAGCGCATGACCTTAGGGCCTTGGGTTTTTGTATGAGTTTGTCAAAAACACTAGTTTTTTTTATGGTGGGGCTTCTTGAGTAGATCATTTCAGATAGTTCTCAACTGAAGAAGTAATTATTTCAATTATGTCCATTGTGGACCACTTTTTAAGATGGGTTCCTTTTCCAAGTGGAATGTATCGCAGGTCTTTAGACAGTCTTTTTCAATTTGTATTTACTCAGTGGACATTATCTGAAAGTCCAGAGTTGAAAAAAAATATTTCACATCACTGGGTGACAACAAGTGTTTGATGTAAATCTACAGTATGAAAACAAAACAGGCTTTTGCCACCTAAAGGTTTACAAGAAGCTAGAACTGGCACTATCTTAAAAGACTGGCAAAAAGTAAGTTCAAATATTTGGAAAAATAAGAAAAACCGTGTAAAAACTAAACTAAGGTAGGCAAATTTGACTATAAATTAGGTTTCAACTAAAGGTATATTTATTTCTTGAAATAAACACTATTTTAATAGTTTTACCATGTTCCTCTCAGGGAGCAGAGTGCTGCAATGGTTGCGTGTGGTGGATCAGTTCTCAGTGCCCTCATTTGTTGCACGCAGCTACCTGCACACACCAAGAAGACAAGCTCAGACAAACCTGCAGGTACGGGATTTGGTATCACCAGGATCGATAAACCAGTAACCCACTTTTTGTTGGTTGTGGTTGTAATACTGAAAACAGCTGCAGTGAATAATTGAGAACCAAATATTGAAAACATTGATATTTATGCAAGTATTTTGGTAGTACAATAAAACTATTAAGCGTGGATATAATCGATATTAAGCAAGGTCAAATGTCTTCCTTATTTAACTTTATTCAAGGTTAAAGGGGGTTAATTAGGTTTAAAATTAATCTTGAATAAATTTTGTATTAATTTTTTAAATTGTGTGTCACAAAACATGGGCAAAAGATCGGTATGTACATATCATTTTAGAAAATTATCAAAAGTGCCTATGTCAGAGAATGTGTACATACTGTGAATTCTCAAGCAAACCGGCTCTGGTGGATGCATTTTTGGAAAATAGATGTGTTCATAACATTATCTGAGAACACACAAACCCTTACATTTGTATAGCATACTGGATCTAGACTGAAAGGTTGTAGAATTCAGCAGTCACTTAGTACTCATTAATAATGTTTACTTTAATTTCTGAGATCAGTTCACTCAAATTGTTATTGATTAAATTTGTATCTCAGTGTATTTTCACCTGGTGTTTTTTTCTTTCAGAAGACTCAGGCTGTGCTGTATTGAATCCCTCCAAGTTTCTGTCAATTATGAAGCAGGAGAAAGCATTCTCTCTACTGATGGTCAGGTTCATCACAGGTCAGTCCCAGCCTCATGATTGCGGAGTCAGTGGGTTAACTTTTGACAGCGGTATCAAAAGTAAACCAGTACTTTGCTTTTCCCCACAGCCCTTAAGGGCTGTCGGGGTATTGTTTTCACCCATGGTGTCCAGATGGGCATCTGGGCCGTTGGTCAGGCGGGCGGGCAGCGGGAAAAAGTTTGTCAGGGCTGTATCTCTGAAACCGTAGGGTGTAGGAAGTTCATATTTGGTAGGGACATTGGTTTGGGGGTGTAGGTGTATATATCATGGTGTGACCTTTAACTTTCAAATTGGCTCTTCCAAAGTGTGTTCACCTGCCATATTTAAGACATGTTTCTCTTATGACAAAGATCTATAGATTGGTGCAACTGATTAGTTTATGTACTTTTGTATAATTGTGCTATTTCCATTGACAGCTATACTCTAATTAATAAAATTTACAGCTTTGTAATTTTTAGTTTACTGATCATATTTAATCAGTGTTTATGATTACACAGAAATATATGTAGGTCCCAGAACTTCATCATTTTGGAAAAAAACTAAGTTAAACCACCTTTCTGAGTCCCTGCCAATTTTTTCTTTGAAATATAATTTTATATAGATCTGCTTTAAGCGTAAGCAGTAGGTGTATTACTTTTGCTTCTAAATTCAAAACATGGAGTATTTAATATATTTGGAAATCTTAAACACTATCCTTCTATTAAATGAAGAATAAAGATACTCATGCATAACGGTTCTACTCTTTTTGACCAGGTATCCCAATCGGCATCTTTCAGAGTATGTTTCCCATTGTCGCCAAGGATACCTATGGCTTGGATGCAGAACACAATGGTTATATAATGTCTTATATCGGCATTCTCTCCATGGTAAGTACTAAAGTTGAATTTTTCTCAGGTTTTTGTAGCCATTGTAGTTTTTGTGTTGGGGTACTTGTACCCAGGGTAATGGAGTGTTAAGGTACCTGTTTTACCGTGAATTTCTGAAAATGGGATCTCACTGAGTGAAAGTGGTGTCAGCTTGCCTACTGATAATATATTTTATGCTACATTGTTTAGACTATTTATTTGAGGTGGGAACATAATATATGTATCCCATACAAAAGTGAGTACCAAAGTAGAATTGAAGTCAATTCTGGGTTATCAATGGTACAACTGCACAGACTACAGCTTGGTGTGTATGTTTATGTGATTACTCGAGACAAAACTAGGATAATACATTCCTCTCAACAGCATAGGTCATTTTAGGTCAAAGGATATTGATTCCATTTCATCATTTTGATTTGATAGATTTTTTTTATCGGTCTTGTAACTTACCATTGTTTAAAGTAACTTTAATGGTTATAAACAACAACATTAACACGTTGCTTAGAGACGGGCTAAATAAGGAAGTTAAAGTTAGTCATAACTAGAGCTGAATCATTTGGAGGTTGCATGTTCTAGTTATGCAACAAGGTTCCAATCTGCTTTCTACAAAAAGTTCTCCAGAGATGTATACAAAAAAAAGTGAGGGATGTTTTAGTTTTATCATCTGCCGCTGTGCTTCAATAAAAGGTGAAAAAAGATCATATTTACCAAAAGAATACAAAAGATTAACTGTGAAATGTATCCATACTTACAGTCTTACACTCACCAGTGACTATAAAAACTTGAATTTTTTCACTCAAGATTTCTTTACCATTTCCTCATAGATTTGAATGCAACATATAAAAAAATTTGTAGTGTACATAATTCCAATTCCAATTCAACTTTTATAGCGCTTAATCTCTGCCGAAGTGACAGACTCTAAGGCGCAACATCATAAGCATAGTTACAAAAATCATTGTCCTTATCCATAGCTATGGTCGACATCACGGAGAACGCCATATGAGGTGGAAAATACTAAGGAGGATAAGCTTGGCAGAATAGGTATGCCTTAAGTATTTTTCTGAAGGAAGCAATAAAAGTGGCAGATCGTACATCATCAGGGAGTTCATTCCATATTTTGGGAGCATCATATGCAAAGCTTAGACCAAACTGCTTTGTGGATTTGTAAATAGATGGTTGGTATTGAGGAACATGTAGAATTATACCATCAGATTGACTCAACCGAGTATTATAGGCACATTGTCTAACTTTGAGAAATGGGCTGAAATATTTTGGACAGTTAGTATGTAGGTATTTATATACCAACAAGGCAGTCTTGAAGATGCAGCGGTGCCTTATGGGTAGCCAATGAAGAGCTTTTCTTAGTGGAGTGGTGTGAGAAAGACATGTGGTTCTGCAAACAATTCTGGCCAGACTGTTTTGAATGCATTGTAGCTTGCGTAGGTTTGCAACAGATAGACCCCTGAACAAGGAGTTACAGTAGTCAAGCCTACTGCCCACAAGTGCGTTTGCAGCCGTAAGAGCAGCATCACGAGTCAAGTACTGTCGAATTTGTCTAAGATCCCTCATCTGAATGAAACATAGTTTACATACATTTTTAACATGTTTGGTGAAGGAAAAGTCTGAGTCAAACCAGACACCCAAATTCTTAACGGCATCTGAAGGTATCAGTGATTCACCCAATATATTTACTGGAAAGAATGGGTTTAACTTTTCTTGTTGAGACTTGGCGCCAAATATAATAAAGTCAGTCTTATCAGCATTCAGCTTTAGTTTATTTGCACACAGCCATAGTTTGACATCTTTGAGGCACTTTCCTAGCCGATCGAAGGCAATTTAATGAAAATATATAATGAAATATATGCAAAAAATATGGCATTAGTTTATGCATTTTAACACTAATTTTCCATGGTAAGGGTTCCTAATAGTATGTAATGATAAAAAATATGCATGTCGTGGTACAGTATTGAGGTAAAGTATGTTGTCGGGTGAATAGTGTTTTACGAGTTGATTAGTTTCTTGTATTTCCATCTTCAGTTTGACAAATTATTGCCCCATTGGGGATGGAATTGCAGCAAGCAGTGGCATTTACATTGTCAGTCTGTTTTCACTTCCAGTGTGTTCAGGGTTTGGGCATGGGATACCTCAAGTCACGGTTCTCAGAGATGCAACTCATTAAAGGTGGAGTCTTTGTCCTTATATGGGCATATCTTCTTTTGGTAAGTGGAACAAGTAAATTTAGTACTTATTGTAACTTATTTAAAGGGAGGTCACACTTTTTTGGTCTCATAGATATTGATTGACTCTGTGAATCACATGAAGTTTGTTATTACAAGTGGTTTTTTTTATTAGTCTCAACTTGAGCACAATCTCAGTCAAGGGAAAAAAGGAGAAAACATTTAAGGAATGCAGATTGGACACAACTTCAATTTGGCAGATTTCTGCACAAGATTTGAAACCTTTAATTAAACGGACCTCTTTCCATTTCTGTACTGTATAAAGGTGTTCCTCTGTCATGTTTATAGGTGTTTGTCGACACTTACATCTCAGTACTCTTTACAGGTGTTTGTCAGCAGTAAAGTATCCATATTACTACAAGTGTTTGGCATTACTCTTCACATGTGTTGGTTTGCAGTAACATCTCCGGGATTTTTATAACTGTTTGGCGGCAGTTACATCTCTGCACTGTTTACATGTATTTGTTGGCTGTTACATTTCTGCACTGTTTACTGGTGTATGTCAGCAGTGAAAGCTCTATACTGCCCAAAGGTGCTTGGCTGAGCTGTTTTACAGGTGTTTGTTTGTATTAAAGTATGTATACTGTTACAGATGTTTTTGTTGTACTATCTACAGGTGTTTGTGGGCAGTAACATCTGGCAGCTGGTGTTCATCCTAGCACCGTTGGTGTTTGGACTTGCTGTGTTGACCATTGTCATCAGTGCAGCTTTAACCAACTCAGTACCAGACCAAGATACAGGTAACAGAATATACCCTTTGCTGTGTTAGAGGTAATATATTCTCTATGGCACTACGCTACATACTTCAGCTCACACCTTAAATAATTGTTACCAACACAAACAAGAAGTGTGTGTCATAAATGCAAACTTTAAACACTCGGGATCAGCAATCCACTGTGTCCAGTTATGTGTAGACATTGGTTGGGGATGTAGGTGTGCAACGGTCATAGTGTTACTTTGATTTGACCTTTGACTATGCGGTAGTGATTTTGAGGTTTAACATCTTGTCTGGCTTATAACTGTAACATTAAGGAAGTTCATAGATGTGATGTAGAGATTGAAACCATTTATTATGCAAAAGTACCTTTTATTGCGTTAATACATCCTATCCAATGGACAATAGCTTATCCGGTCGGCGCAGACCGGCCCGCCAAACGTCAGAAAAAGACGTCCTGTGTCTCCACTGGCCAGGCCAGTCCAATGCTGTGCACTCGCCAGATGGCGTGTCGTACTTCCTTCCTGTCTAGACAGCATGACGTCATAGCATCTTTTTCGTTTGGCGCACATGCTGTGTACAAGGAGTTTTTCATCAGGAATCTTAATTTTAGTCTTTGGACTTTATTTCTTCAGAGTGTGTAAATTTATTATTATCATTGTGTTACGGGGTGTTTATAGACCTTTCTGGACAATCTTTAGCCTTTTTATCAGTTACTATGTCTTCTCCAAGCCAGAAACACGGGAGCTGTGGACATATCATGGCTAGTTTCGACAGCCATTGTTTCTGTGCCAGGTGCAGGGAAAAAGGTAAGGGCTCTGACCCTTGTATCTCCCATCTTGACTGTAACGCATAACTCACTTACTGAAGAACAACGCATTCAGTTGTCTACACCCTCTTATAGGATCAAAAAAGAGAAGCGTGACTCTAAAAAGGTTTCCGACACTCCAAAACAGGACTCCAGTTCCTCTCTCATAGACCCGTCTGTAGTTACGGTAGTGGGAGCAGTGGACGACCAGGGGATTGTAAAGTCTCCTGGTTCTAGTTCTGACAAGAAGAAAAAGCAAAGTACGGATAAACCAAAAGCTCAGACTTCTAAGGTTTCTAAAGCTGACAAGCCATCCAAGTCGCTCAAACCTACCAAATCGTCTCAGGACTCCAGATTTGATCAGTTGGACCAGAAATGGTCCGAACGCTTGAACAGACTTGAGGCCTTGTTATTAGCTAAATCTTTGGAACAACCAGCACCGGCTTTTACAACTGTGAAGGTTACGCCTACACACTCACCACCTAAAACAGTTGTCTCTTCCAAGCCCTTCATTAAACCTCAACCGACACCGACCACCGACCGACCTCCGGTACTGTCTACAGATTTGCCTGGTAGTTTTCAGACTGCTTTCAAGTCGACCAGCAAATCGACCACAGGAAAAGTGCTCACCGACCAACCTTCAGATCTGGCTGGTGCTGATTCACCTCTATCTCATCAAGTACCAAGCAGATCGTCGTCAGCCCCTACTAGGAGGCAGAGCACATCTTCCATGGACACAGACTCTGATACGGATATCTCCGACCGTCCCCCAGTAGACCTCTTTGTCGAGGAAGGGGAGTTGTCCGACCAATACCTTGAGGCTTCTGCTGCTGACCCGGATTTAACCCTATCCGAAGAACAGAACTATAGGGAAACGATGAGCGGCATCAGGTCTTTTATGGGGTGGAGCCACATCCCAGAGATGGATACAACAGCATCCAGGTCGGAGGATAACCCCTTCGCGGGTCCTAAGACACAACCCACAGGGAAAATCTCAGTCTCCATGCCTACAGACGAGTGGCTCTGCAGCAAGATGGGTAAACTGAATCTCACTCTTACAGAGGGGTACTCATCGCGTAGCTCAGAGGCCGGTGGACTGTTCAAAGATCAATTCGTCTGCCCCCCAAGATCTCAGGCAAAGTGGTACAGCTTTGTCCCTAACCGACCCTCTGATGAACAGGATCCGAAGACTGTACACTCTTGGAATACGGACTCATCAAAGGTCAATAGTACTTACAGCCGTATAGCCAAGGCTGCCGGTATTGCATCAACGGCTCCACCTTCAAGGCAGATCTCTCAAGACAACTTGAGACGCTGGGAAAAGTCGGCACGCGAGGCTTCCATCACTTGCAATCAAGCCGCCTCCTTTAATAGGTGTGTTTATAAAGTTCAAGAGAATATGCAGACCCAGCTGAAAGTAGTGAAGTCGGAGCTCAGTAAAGGAAAGTCTTCTGAGAGAGTTTCACAGGCCGCTAGTGAACTACAATTTCTACTCAACTTCAACTCCAGCATCACCCAGGCTACGGCCAAGACGCTTGAACATTTGACAGATTTCGTATTTGTCACAGTGGCCAACACTACTCTGATAAGGCGTGACGCTTACCTTTCACATCTTAAGATGGGCATCAAGCCAGATACCTTGTCTGCACTACGTACTGGACCCCTGTATATTGCCACCTTATTTTCAGACACTGTTTTGAAACAGGCAGAACAGGACATTGCCAATTTTGAGAGTAAGGGGCAGGTCCACTCAGGAAAGAAGGGTCGTTACCACCCTTACGAGAGACAAGACAAGCGACCTGACTACAGGAAGTCCGACCGTCCCGCTTGGAAAAACATTGGCAACAGAGGACAGGGTAAGAGGGGCAGAGGCAAGGCCTCCTACTATTCCTCGCGACCAGCCAAGGGCCAGCAGTCCTTTAAATGACAATTACTTTGTAAACAGTTTACAGGAGGGACTGCTGGCCGGGAGCCAGACATTACCACAGAAAGAGACTTTAAACTTTGCAAATTTTCATGTTGTAAAAAGTTTACCTTCTGCGCCCGGGCACTCCCAAAAGAGAGAGTTAAGTCCCGGGCCAGCAGATTGTCAGACATCAAGAAATTACAAATTAAAATATGTGAACAGTGTTTCTTGTGTCACTCAGTTGTGTCCTGCCCAACCTGTGGTAAATGCCCCCAATGTTGCACAAAATCTACCTGTAGGGGCCAGACTTCAAAGCTTTTGGAAAACTTGGCTAAATCTAGGGGCCGGTCCGAAGGTAGTTCAAATCCTACGAGAGGGTTACCCCCTCCCCTTCCGGATCCGGCCCCAACTCACACGGTCCCCTACAGTCATAAGCCGTTATGTCAATCCCCACAGGAACAGCTACCTGCTGGAGGCATTACATCAGCTTATAGACAAAAAAGCAGTGGAAAGGGTTCAAAATCCCAAATCCCTAGGGTTTTTCAATCGACTATTTCTAGTCCCGAAACCCAACAACAAATGGAGGCCAATACTGGACCTAAGCAAACTAAACCCTTTCCTCAAAGTGGAAAAGTTCAAGATGGAGACACCGGAAACCATCAGAACATCCCTCCAGCAAGGGGAGTGGGTCAACTCAGTAGACTTCAAAGATGCCTACTTCCACATACCGATACAAGAACAATCCAGGAAATACCTACGTTTTCATGTCCAGGGCCGGACTTACCAATTCAAGGCATTGCCTTTCGGCCTGTCCACAGCGCCCATGGAGTTCACTATGTTAGCAAAGGAGGTGAAACTGATGGCCATACACAAGGGTATAAGAATCCACCAGTACCTAGACGACTGGTTGGTGACAGCCAGATCCCAACACCTTTGTCTCCAACACACCCGAATCCTGGTCAAGATGTGCCAGGACCTCGGTTGGCTGGTGAATCTAGAGAAATCAGAACTGAAACCCAAACAAGTATTCGACTTCGTAGGTTACCAGTTCGACCTCAGGTCCGGCCAGGTCAGACCGACTCCGGACCGGTGGCAAAGCCTTCAAGACAAGATACAAGCACTTTTGTCACTACCGACCTGTCCGGTCCGGCAGTTCATGTCCTTGATAGGCCTTCTAACAGCCACAGAAAAGCAGGTTCACCTCGGCCGACTACACATGAGACCCATACAGTGGCATCTCAAAAACAATTGGAGGGTACCAGAATCTCTAGAGAAGGTTATCCCTCTACCAAGGTCCCTGCACCCTCACTTACAATGGTGGCTAGAGGAAGACAATGTACTTCAAGGCCAACCATTACACCCAGTAAGACATGCTCTGCAAATTTTTACAGACGCATCAAAAGAAGGGTGGGGCGCTCACTTAAACGAGCTCACTGCAAGAGGGTCCTGGTCGGTACCGGAAAGCAAGCTACACATAAACTATCTGGAACTAAAAGCAGTGTTCCTAGCCTTAAAAGAGTTTCAAGATCTCTGTGTAGGCAAAATAGTTCTGGTAGCAACCGACAATACTACAGTAGTAGCTTACATAAACAAGGAAGGAGGAATGAGGTCGGGCCCACTGTGTGCCCTACTGTGGAGAATCTTGACCTGGTGTTCCCAGCGACAAGTGACTCTCAAAGCTCGACACATTCCAGGCCATTTAAACGTGATAGCAGACAAACTGTCCAGGCTGGGTCAGACCATCCAGACAGAGTGGTCCCTCCTTCCGGAAGTTTTTCAACAGATATGCAGCCAATGGCACCGGCCTCAAATAGACCTATTTGCCACGAGGTTCAACCACAAATTACCTCAGTTTGTCTCTCCAGTACCAGACTCCCTGGCTGTAGCAGTAGATGCACTTACTCTGCCATGGGAGGACCTGGATGCATACACCTTCCCACCGACCGCCATATTGGGCAAAGTGGTGGAGAAGCTGCTGGATTCCCCGTGCAAGAGACTCGTTCTGATTGCCCAGGGGTGGCCCAACATGCCTTGGTTTTGGGACTTGGTGAACATGTCCAGCCAGGTCCCTCTCAGCCTGCCCAACCTGCCCAATCTGCTAACACAGCCCTTCAATCAGATCCCTCACAGAAATCTGACCAACCTAAATCTCCATGCCTGGCTCGTAGAGCCACAAAAATCAAAGAGCAGGGCTTCTCTGAGGCAGTGGCAGCAAGAATTGAGGCTCCTCAAAGAAGATCAACCAGATCAGTCTATGAGGCAAAGTGGACCATTTTTAAAAAGTGGTGTGTCACTAATCAGGTGGACTTCAGGTCACCACCTATAAATTCGGTGGCTGACTTCCTTATGTACCTCTTTGAGGACAAGAAGTTACAGCCCAGCACCATTGATGGATACAGGTCTGCCATTTCTGATAAACTAGGTGATACAACAGTTAATATCAGTAAAGATGATAATCTCACTCGCCTCTTGGAAAGTTTCCACAGAGATAGACCCAAAGGGCGGAGGGGAATACCCTCCTGGAACCTTTCCCTGGTACTACACCAGCTGACAAAGGCTCCTTTTGAACCTCTTAAGGAAGCATCTCTGAAGCATCTGACCTTCAAAACTGTCTTCCTGTTAGCCCTGGGCTCGGGCAAAAGAAGGAGTGAGATCCATGCATGGCAGCATAAGAACATCAGACACCAGTCGGACTGGTCTAAGGTGTCTCTTTTTCCATCCCCCAGCTTTCTCTCCAAGAACCAGCTGGCCAAGGAGGGTCCAGGAAGTGTAGCCCCAGTGGTCATACCAGCCCTGGCTCCTACTCTGGATAGATCCCTCAAGTCTGATAGATCCCTTTGTCCAGTCAGAGCCTTGCGCTATTATTTGGACAGGACTTCAGACATTAGGCAGGACAAACAACTAGTTATGTCAGCTGACTTGTCAGTCAGCTGACATTATGTCATCACTCTGCGGCGTGGGCGTACGCGTGAACAACTTCTTCTCCAAAACTACAAGGCCTAGAGACATGCTGTTTTTTTTAAAAGATACCTTATCTATCGAGGATGAAAAATTGTTCAAGGCATGCAAATCTGTCTGTTCGTCTGTTTGCTAGAGACATTACAAGGGGGGTACCCCCACCAAAAGTGTGAAAATTTCAACTTTTTATCACAATTTTCTCAATGACTATTGCAGGGATTTCTCTCATATCTTGCATATATGTACTAGGCCAGAGGTAGATTCTCTTGTGTGAGTATGAGACCTGGATCTGTCTTACTTTTTTTTTAATAATTTTTTTTAATAATTTTTAATGCATTAAAATTCATGAAATCATGCACTAAATCACTTATGACTTCAAAAGTGTTGCATTTACAGCATTTTGTGAAAATATGTTGTTCAGCTACTTTTTTCATAGCTACAATATGGTGAGTAAGTTGGGTGTCTGTCTCAATAGCTAAGTGAGTAATAGCTACTTTTGGGCTTTTCAGTAACTTCCATTATGAGTAAAATCACTTGTAACTTAAAAACTATTGCATTTAGAGAATTTCGTATAAATATGTTATTCAGCTACTTTTGGGCCAGCTATAACATAGTGAAATTTCAGACCTGTAGCTCATGGCATAGCTGAGTAATAGCTACTTTTAGGTTATCACTGTTGAGTAAATCGCTTATAACTTGAAAACTATTGCATTTAGAGAATTTCGTATAAATATGTTATTCAGCTACTTTTGGGTCAGCTATAACATAGTAAAATTTCAGACCTGTAGCTCATGGCATAGCTGAGTAATAGCTACTTTTAGGTTATCACTGTTGAGTAAATCACTTATAACTTGAAAAGTGTTGCATTTAGAGCATTTTGTTAAAATATGTTATTCAGCTACTTCTTTCATAGCTACAATATGTGAGTAAGTTGGGTGTCTGTCTCAATAGCTAAGTGAGTAATAGCTACTTTTGGGCTTTTCAGTAACTTCCATCATGAGTAAAATCACTTGTAACTTAAAAACTATTGCATTTAGAGAATTTCGTATAAATATGTTATTCAGCTACTTTTGGGCCAGCTATAACATAGTAAAATTTCAGACCTGTAGCTCATGGCATAGCTGAGTAATAGCTACTTTTAGGTTATCACTGTTGAGTAAATCACTTATAACTTGAAAACTATTGCATTTAGAGTATTTTGTTTCGATATGTTATTCACCTATTTTGGGGTCAGCTATAACATAGTGAAGTTTCAGACCTGTGGCTCATTTCATAGCTGAGTAATAGCTACTTTGAAGTTCTCACTGTTGAGTAAATCAGTTATAATTGGAAAACTATTGCATTTACAGAAATTTGTGCAAATATGTTATTCAGCTACTTTTGGGTCAGCTATAACATAGTGAAATTATAGACCTATAGCTCATGGCACAACTGAGCAATAGCTATTCTCAGGTACTGACTGTTGAGTAAATCAGCTATAACTTGAAAAGTATTGCATTTGGAGTATTTTGTTGAAATATATTGTTCACCTACTTTGGGGTCAGCTATAACATAGTGAAATTACAGACCTATAGCTCATGGCATAGCGGAGCAATAGCTATTTTCAGGTTCTCACTATTGAGTAAATCAGTTGTAGCTTGAAAACTATTGCATTTACAGTAGTTTGCTTAAATATGTTGTTCACCTACTTTTGGGTTAGCTATAACATAGTAAAATTTCAGACATGTAGCTCATTGCATAGCTGAGTAATAGTTCCTTTGAGGTTCTCACTGTTGAGTAAATCAGTTGTAACTTGAAAACTATTATATTTAGAGTAATTTGTTAAATATGTTATTCACAGAATTTTTGGTCAGCTATAACATAGTGAAATTGCAGACCTCTATGTCATGGCATAGCTGAGCAATAGCTACTTTCAGGTTCTCACTGTTGAGTAAATCATTGTATCCACTGGATAGCCACAGTGTGTAGAGAGAGATTTCACCATTACTGCTCTGATGAAAAAAAATATTATAGCTAGCTTTCTTAAGTTTGCAGTATATATTAATAACCATAAAATGTTGTCTGGGAATATTTTTGGCCTCATTTTGAGAAACAAGATGGCCGCCACAGGTGTTTTTTGTTAGTCATGAAAAGTGCTTATATCTCCCTTATTATTGATCCTAGAGGTTTGGGATGATAAACCAACCTGTAGGAAATCATGGGGTGGGAATCTTTTGGTGTGGTCAGATTTGACCTTCAATGACCCCTTCTTCGAGGTCAAACAAGGATAGCCAAACTTAAAAGTGCTTATAACTCGCTTATTATTGGTCCCAGAGGTTTGGGATGGTAAACAGACAGGAAATCATGGGCTGTGAATCTGTTGATATGGTCCGATTTGACCTTGGAACCCTCCTTCAAGGTCAAATGAGGATAGCGAAAATTGAAAGTGCCTACAACTCGCTTATTATTGGTGACAGAGATTTGGGATGGTAAACCATCCCATAGGAAATCATTGGCTTGAAATCTTTTGGTATGGTCAGATTTGACCTTTGGACCCCTCCTTCAAGGTCAAATGAGGACAGCCAAGCTTAAAAGTGCTTATAACTCATTTATAATTGGTCCTAGAGGTTTGGAATGGTAAACCATAGGAAATCATGGGCTGGGAATGTATTTGTGTGGTTAGATTTGACCTTGGACCCCTTCTTCAAGGTCGAACGAGGATATTGCATTTGTAGTATTTCTTTAAATATGTTTTAACCTATTTTTTACACTTAAACAATTACCTTGTTATTTTCCTTCATAATACCATTTACAGGGCACAACTTTTTTATCCTTTTCTTCTGTCAGCTTCGGAATTTCTTTCGAACTTGCTGTTCAGTTACCATTTACTGTATTTCTGTACAGCCCTTTTCCTGATAATTATTCTGTCCTCTAATCACCTTCACAAATCAAAAACACTCAGTCAGCTGACACAGTGCCCGTTCACGGGCACTCTCCTCTTGTTTTTGTCTCCTTCAAGAAAGGCTTCGACAAAGACATTTCACCTGCCACTATCTCCTCATGGATCAAGCAGACTGTGATCCTATGCTATGAGCTCTCTGATCACCAGGCCCACACCCTACATCAAGTCAAAGCTCATGATGTCAGGGCCTTTGCTGCTTCTAAGGCCTTCCAGTCGGGAGTCTCCTTGGAGCAGATCTTATCAGCCTGCCACTGGAAATCTCACAATACCTTCACCTAATTCTATCTGAAAGATGTGGCCTGGGCTGATTCAGAGCTCTACCATCTTGGTCCTGTTGTGACTGCTCAGCAGATCCACCAACAGACTGATACTTAGAGGAGATCGGTACATACTTGTATATATTGCACATGTAGTTAAAAAGCAACAAAAAAAAAATCTCACGTACTTCCTCCGGGAGACTTACTTCTATGGGACTGAACTCTTCCCCTACCTCAGAGCAGGTCTGTTTTAAAAAAAGGGGGGGGGGGCAAGGTCTATTCTGACGGTTCCATTCCGGATGATGATATTCAACCATAGCCTTAAGGGTTTTTTGACTTCAGGGTCTGCCCAGGCTTTAAGAGGAATTGCCATTATTCCTAACATGAGTTCAACTTTTAGTCCCTAGTAACTTACCCGCCAACCAAGCGGTAGTTATTCAGCTATGTATTAACGCAATAAAATTGCAAATTTAATAAATAAATTAAATTTTTATAAGTTAATACCCTATCCAATGGACACACAAGACCCTCCCACCGACCCCGCTATCAGCTTACTAGGGGTCTAATGGTTTAGACAACGAAAAAGATGCTATGACGTCATGCTGTCTAGACAGGAAGGAAATACGATGCGCCATCTGGCGAGTGCACAGCATTGGACCGGCCTGGCCGGTGGAGACACAGGACGTCTTTTTCTGACGTTTGGCGGGCCGGTCTGCGCCGACCGGATAAGCTATTGTCCATTGGATAGGGTATTAACTTATAAAAATTTAATTTATTTATTAAATTTGCAATTTGACGGCGATACTGACATTCCTGTATGCATAGCGCTGTTGTGGGAAAGACACAATCATGTAAAACTGTCTGTTACATAACATTCTGTTTTTGTGTTTTTCTCTAGGTGCCATCCTTGGGATTAACATGGCAGTGAATTCCTTGATTCGTACAGTTTCTCCCACTGCGGGGGGCTACATTCTAGAGTGGTACGGCTTTCCTTCCTTTGGCTACATTGGATTTGTGGACAGTGCAGTGGTACTAGCTTTCTTAGTGTACAAGTACAAAGAGTAGTGTCAACAGAGTTAGTGTAGGCCCAGGCCAGTTTGTGGCAATGGTTTGTAAATGTGTATGTAAATTTTATAAGTAATTCCAATTTGCCTAATATTTATTCTTGTCAAATGATATTCGAATAGAACTACGAGTGAAAGAATATCTAGTATTGCCTTTCAGTCTTAGGTTCAATTGTTGTATTATAGTGTAAAGAAAATCAAATTTTAGGAAAAATGTATCACTGGGAAACAGGTAGCTAACAAATGATTATACAATGTCATGTTAGTTGACGAATGGTTTTAAAAGATCAAAATCAGTTTCCAGGGCCTTGAAACAAAATGAAAAGTGAAGTCAGATGAATCTCCATCTCCAAACATTCAAAATTTAGTATATACTGCACCACTCTACTTCCTTCAAATATGGGGAGAGGTACTTTTTGTACTCCAGCACTCGTCCATTGGTAGTCTCCTCTCCAATGTATGCTCTTGAGTGTTAAGACATTTGGAAATCGCTCACCAGCCTTCAAGTCTTGACTCAATTTACACCATCTACTGGGGCTGCATTCACTAAAGGTATTGAAGGTAAAACAAAAAGGTCTGCTCTGATTCAGTATAAAAAGCGGTATGCTGGAGCTGATAAAAGTGCCAATGTTTTGGCTGATATATATTTGTGAATTGCAGCCTGGGTAAATATCTAAAATAATATCAAAGTTAAACCAGAAAAAGAGTCCTATTTCTCTTAAGTGTGTACTCAATACTCAAATGTTTTTATAATGAACATTCAAGTTCTTTTTAGCAGTCTGATATTTGTCAGTTTTTCAAAAGAACGTAAATGTATGTATCTGTAATAAGAAAGAGTAACAACCACATTGTATCACTTACATTTAGGAAATATGCATGTTTACTGTTTAAATGTCAATGAACAATTTTACTGACACATGTTACATTTAAAGCAGTTAACGATTATTTTAAATGCGAAGTGTGAAATTTGCTAAGAGAAGAAAAAGGGGGAAAAACGAAAATGTGACGTTCGCCACAGTATGTAAAATTTAACAACAAAACCTTATTCCATTTCCCATGAGTTTTATAAATGACAGATATTCATGTTTCTTTACAAATATTTAAGTGTATCATCAAGTGAACCAGCAAAGGAAGTTTTTCAGTGTGAAGCATCAAATTTTTTAATTTCCATGCTTCATAAGTGATTTTATATGTTATATTGGAAACACATTTGTGATTCTTGCAACTACATCACGCCTCTAATCTCCAATGTTACAAAATTATCTCACATTGGGATTATTTTGTTTCACTTTTAAAGGGGGGCCTGAGTGACAGATTTTACATACCCTGGCAAATAGTCTGGTTTCCGCCGACCCTACTCTGCAATATAGGGTCAGGTATCGCCCACCATCTTGGGTACTACGCTTCCGTAGTTAGTTTAAGTACTGTCGATCTTCTATTATCACCCAAAACATGTTTTGCTTCTAAAGATTATTGTCATTCCAAAATATTTTAAAGTTTAATTCACAATATTTGATGTTATAATTTCAATAATACATGTTTAAAATGTTTTAAATACATACAAAAATCATATAAGTAATTAAATTAATGATCGAGATTTCCCGATAGCAATGATGTATTCAAGGCCATCCTGGCCGATACCAGTCCCTTTATTGTTAAAGGATGGCTGGTTCCCATCTACCTGGCAAATTTCATATTTCCTATTGGTTAATGAAATGTACAGTGTGCGTTATCAATATAATAGTAACTTATTAATTTGAGGACACTGTGATCTCAATTTATCAAGGTGATAAGTCTGTTATTTGAGGTGACAAGTTGATCATTTTGTGTAGTTTCATCAAGTTACAGTACTTTATTCAGATAAGAAGCAAAAACAAACAAACAAAATTTATGTCGGACACTTTTAAATTATTACTTTGAGAAATCTTCAAAACTAATTGGGTCCAACCATTAAATTTTCTTTTTCTGTTTGACAACTTATTTAACATCAATTAATCGGCTGAACTGTCTTTTATTATAGAGTTAGTAAGTTGGTCAATCAACATAACTATCTAAAATGACTGACTTAATACTTTCAAGAAAAAGTAGAAAATTGGAGGAAAGAACCTTTGCAGTGTGGCCCAACTAGGTACTACTTTATCATACACAATAGATATCCTCCTTTTGTGACCCTCACAGAAATAAATACAAAGCATTGTGTATGGAACAGTGACTGGATCAATGCAGTATGTATAATCATATATACTTATTCTTGTGTAGTGTATTATTCAGATGTAGACATGTACAATTCACCACTGTGACAGTATGTGAATTTTGTTTAATTTTTAGGTGGGTTGCATGTAACCAATCCGTCTATTAGATTGATGTGTTCGACATCTGTCCACATTTTTGTTTCCGGACTCTAGCGCGAAAATGCTTTGTCCAATCGAATTCAAACTTGAGATAGATCACCATCATAGCTAGGTTCCTTTCGAAACTGGTGTAATTCCGTCTGTTCGTTTGTCCGTTTGTCTATCAACATTTCCGTTTCTGGACTCTAACTCAAAAATGCTTTGTCCAATCAAATTAAAACTTGACAGCGAGATAAATCACCATCATAGCTAAGTTGCTTTCGAAATTGGTGTAATTCCGTCCGTTCGTTTGTCCGTTTGTCTGTCCGTCAACATTTCCGCTTCTGGATTCTAACTCGAAAACGCTTTGTCCAATCAAATTCAAACTTGACAGGGAGATAGATCACCATCACAGCTAAGTTTCTTTCAAAATTGGTGTAATTCCGTCTGTTCGTTTATAGCATAGATACAACTATTTAATCTAGATTACAAGTTTTACATTTATTAGCATGTCTAACATATTTACCTCAACTGGGTGACCTAACATTTCTTTCCTTGTTTCTAAATTTAATTACAGCAGTCGCTAACCTTATTGCTGCCTGCGCAACCCGCCTTTTGGGGCATTTCTGACCCTCCTGTTAACAATGTTGCTGTAAACGAGCAAGATTCATTGAAAAATTGTTGCAAGAAATTTTTCAAATTGGTTGGAAATGTTAACAAAAACGACAAATTTCATGACAAAAACTACCCAATATTTCCACAGTGGCTAATCTTAATACTTTTTTTTTGTTAAGTTAATGTGTCTTATTGCAGTGAAGAAAATTGTTTTTATGGAGATATGGGTTGTGTGTTTAATGTTCAATTTTATTAACAAACTTGAATTTTGTATGTCTATGTATTTTAAAACTGTGATTTTACTACATTCACTAATTGTTAAAAATATATATGTACAACTTTACCTGATTTTACTTACTACATTATGTGTTGTTAGAACAGTATTTAGCACACCATACTATCTACCAGTAACATTTTGAATGTTTGTGGCAGCAGGAGGTTATTGGAGCAGTTAGGTAAGCAGAGCATGTCCAGATATACTTCTTAAGGCTGATTGATTTTTAACGTAATGCTGAGCCTGATTGCTTTGGCATTTAAAGACAAAGATGAATTAGTTACATGTGGAATGTTCCTCTACACATACATCAATGGTGTGGTGTTATAACTGACTTCCCAACTCTCAGGTTGTGATTCTGAATCTCAACCCTGATTGAAATTTCAAACTTTGCAGTTTCTTGCCTATATCAGGTGGATTATAGTGCAGAATCTTGACCAACTCATGTATACTGTTTTCCTAAACTTTGTCAACTACCTGTTGTGATATGACCAATAAAGGTGATGTTTAGCCGATATCAATCTTTTGCTGACAAAAAGATGTAGTTCATTCATAGATTCAGTAAATCTAACGTTATCTACACCAATGTCTTACAACTTAAAAAGTGTTTGCCTGTTGGAAAAAGTCTTATTACTACTTGTATGAGCAAGAAATTTAAGGGCTCCTACACAGACAGGAATTTACCAAACCTATTAAACTATGTAATAGACCAAGCTGAATATTTTATTCCCAGAAAATGATACTTTTCACTTAGTACTTTGAGGTGAATTTCTAATTTTCTCTTCACTCACGTATTATATCAACATCACACATAATACACAGTCTTCCTCTCTTTATCCCAATGGCCACTCTTACTATTCTGAACCGTTTTATTTTTTTCGGCCTCTGGTCCATTATACCTATTGATCTTCTGTTTCTTTTGTGCGAAACCCTTGTCACTGTATCTTTTGTTGTACTTCACATCCATTGCTCCGCGGCTTATTCCAGTACCACTAGTACTGCTAGCTCCTTTCACTTTTCCTCTATGTCTAATTATATCCTGAAATGTCTTCTCTGAATGCTCCATACCCATTTCTCCTCTCGCGTTTTTCATCTTAGCAACACATTCCCCAGTGTCTTCACTAGGGCTCTGCTGCTTTGGCAATTCTTTGTAACCACTAGTTACCGTCTCTGTATCTCCGTCATCTGGCCCAGAGAAGTCTGTCTCGGCCTCCTCATAGTCATGGTATTTGTGTCGGCGTAAATGACGGGCCAACACATGACATTCTGTGTCTTGGTAATCTTGGTACTGCTCATGTTTGTTGTCCTTTCTTGTGCATCTACCTTTATTTTCTGATCTGTCTTGTCTTCTGTCCATACTGATGCATTGATTTGCTGGTGATGATAATGCAGATGAAGAAGAACTGTTTGCTTCTTTGTACCCGATCTTTTGATCCAAGGAGTCTCCAGCATTAGACTGACCTAAGGTTGACCTGGATGTGGCTGTACCATTACCCTGATGACCTTGCTTGGAAATAGAGGAGTCCAGGCTCCTGTACACCAAATTTTGTCTCTCAAAAGACTGCTTTGTCTTTGGTTGGGATCTGACCATATAATCTGTCTGAATCTGACTAGACACATCTACTTCTCTCATACCAGTCTCATTCCACACACTGTAAGTCCCATTATCATGTAAGTTGTATCTCCGTAAGCCCTGCTGTTTGGTAAATGGGGACTGACTGAAAGCTCTGTTCCCAAGATAGCTTTGTGAACTGTAATTCTGCTGACTAGTAACACATGCATTTGACTGATTCTCTCGACTAAGACTCGGGTAAAAATCTCTCCCTTCAGTTGGTGTATGAAATTCTGCTTGCTCCCTTGCTCTGAACATACTCACTTCCTGACCTTCTGGAACTAGATCAAGGTCAGATGACCACTTGCCATGATGTAGTTTGCTGGTACTTCCAAAGTTATGGTCATAGAGAAACCTTGTAGGAGAAACTGGCTGCCTATTTGTGGAAGATGGTGATCTATTTGGTGCAACAGTTTGTCCAGCCGCTAGTCTACCATGGGAAGCAAGTTGCCTGTTTAACAAAGCTGACTGTCTGTAAGGGGCCACTGGTTGACCCCTGTAGTTCTCTTGAACAGTCTTGGCTGTGGAACTCACACCAGATGGGTTGAAGACTATCTCTGGCTCTCTTGTGCCTTTTGGGATGTCCTGATCTTTGAGCCACTGTATTTTACCTGGCTCTCTTGAGCACTTCCTTCACTTGTGTTCCCAGTAATGTTCAGCAGGTTTCCATCTGGTCCATTTCCTGTAGAAAAGAAAACTATGGTTAACTTAGCAAGATCAATCGCTGCAGCTCATGGAATGGAGTACTACTGGTGAACTATCCATCTGTAAGATTTCAGAAGAACCTTACACATGTTCAAGCCCAATGATTAAAAGGTGTTTGGAGTACTGCAACAGATAGATGCAGATGCCACAAAAATGATTTTTGAGCTAGGTTTATAAGCTGTGGCACACCCACAGCCCTAAACGGTTTCCAAAAAAATACAGCCTGGACAATATCTTAAAGGTCAGGGTCATCACAAGGTCAAAGGGCATATCACAGTTACCATGATGACTTTGTTCACCTACACCCTAACCAATGCCCTCACCAAGTTTGAACTTTTCACAATTCACAGTTTTTGAGATACAGCAAAATAAGATTTTTCCCGCCACCTGCCCATCCGCCCAGCCTTTAAAGGCTGTGGGGTAAAAACTAAACTTACAAAAAAATTTGTCAAATCTGCATTACTTTTGACTTAAAAGGGAATTTTACTTATTATACTTTTACTCAAAGGGGTTTCACTATACTGCCAATGAGATTACCTTCTGAGTAGCCATTTGAGTCCTCACTGCCTTGTCCGGAGTCTGCATCCTCGGCCCGTTGCAGGTTACAATGGCTGCTTCGTCTCTGCCTCCAGCTGGTCTTACCTTGGACCATACGCACATCCTCTGAAGAGAAGGATTTGGAGAGATCCAACTGGTAAGTACTGCTGTGGGAAAGATCAAGGTCAGGAAAGGTGAAGCGCTGGCTTTCTTGCGTGATTTGGGCCAGAGGGATATCTGGAGTGGAGAGAACTATATTCTCATTGTAGGTGTAGCAGCGCTTTTCTGGAGTGGTGAATGAGAGATGTGCAGGTGAGAAGGGTTGGGGAATGTTGTGGAAACTGTTTAGCTTGCCATCCACTGAAACTAAGTATAAATATAGAGACGTATGTATACACGTAAATTTGGCAAATTTAATGCACTTGCAATTTAATTAGTAAAACCTAGCAAAAGGTTTTTGAAAAAAAAACCCCATTAACTAGGAAAATGTTTTTGCTAACAAAAACAAAGCATCCCCAAAGGTTAAATGCAATATAGTATAAAATAGAAAAAGGTTTTTGAAAATAAAAGCATGCAGCGCTGAAAGAAGAAGTGAAAGTTAAGCAGACAATATGGAGGTTTATGCATTAACATGTCATTTGAAAGAAAAATTTAAGCTTTATTTTGTTTTCTATGGTCATAAATTGCGAAAAGTTAATTTAATAAATGCTATAGTTCGTAAGAAGAGTAGTTTTAAAAGACATATAAGGCAAAAACACAAGGCTATCTAAACTCTTCACATAAGGTTTCCCAATACCTCTTAACACATTCTAAAGCTCTAAAATCAATAATAAAGGAGATATAAGGCAAGATGTCAAAATCGGCTATTTTATGACCCAGTTTGACCCCTACAGGGGGGTTGGGGAATTTGACTTGCTTTCTAGACTCTCCACATATGGTTTCCTACTACCTCCCAATTCATTTTATGGCTCTAAATGCAATACTAATTAAGATGAGGGGTTCATATGAATTTTAAGCTTTCTGGTTGGTACCTGTGAGAAAATCGCTCATAAATCAGTCGGTTTTCATCAGATCGCTCCCAAAATCAAATCAGCTCGTGTTTTTAATAGTATGAACATGTGTGTAAAATTTTGCTGAGTGGCGATGACGGGAGGGTGTACCCCAAAAAACTATTTTTTGATGATGTGACCTTGATAAAGATCAAAGGTCAAATTTAAGCATATGGAAAATTTTTTCCAAGCCTAAGGTGTATAACTGCCAAATATGGTTAAAAAGCTTCCAATAATAAGGGAGATATTCAAGGGAGACCATAATGTGGTGGCGGCAAGGAAACTGAAGTGAAAATAAGCGCCCTTTTCAGGGACGCTTAATTATTAATGAAGTTAAAACAGTAAAAGGTTAAAAGGCACATATTAGGAAATTTAAAGGAAGGGAAAAGAGAAAACGTATGCTGTCCAAAATATCCTCATACTGAGACTAGACCTAGCTTACCAGGGAACTGATGCAAATTTGTATCTACCAGAAAGACAATCCACCAAAGTCAGTGAACCATTGTTTGACATTGAAGGAGGGGCCCAATGCCAATTCTGACCACATCATAAGATTCCCAGCCCATGATTTCCTACAAGTTGGTTTCATATTGCAAACCTCTAGGACCAATAATAAGCAGGTTATAAGCACTTTTAAGTTTGGCTATCCTCATTTGACCTTGAAGGGAACAATCCCAGTGTCCATGTTTGTTATATCAATTTGTAGTTCTGTAATAACAGTCAACCAAGTCTATGAAAAACAAGACCACTGTCGTGGTATTATCTACCTTTTCCGAGATATTAACAATTTTTCATTTTCCGCTAAAATCCAAGATGGCCGCCAAAAGTGGTGAAAACTGAAATTTTTCCCCTAGGCACAGAATACTGTTGTACTACCCTGTGGGTCAAAAATTCGCTGGAAATCGCTCTATCTCTTACCTTTCGAAGATATTTTCAATGTTTCTTTTCCGCTAAAATCCAAGATGGCCGCTAAAAGTGGCGAAAATTGAAACTTTTTCCCCTTTGCATAAGATACTCTTGAAGTTTTTCCCCTTTGCATACAACACTCTTGTACTACCCTGTGGGTCAAAAATTCACGCGAAATCGCTCTATCTCTTGCGGTTTTTGAGATATTCACACTTGTTCATTTTCTGCTAAAATTCAAGATGGCCGCCAAAAGTGGCGAAAATTGAAATTTTCCCCCTTTGCACAGGAGACTCTTGTACTACCCTGCGGTTCAAAAATTCGCTTGAAATCGCTCTATCTCTTACGGTTTTCGAGATATTAACACTTTTTCATTTTCCGGTAAAATCCAAGATGGCCGGCAAAAGTGGCGAAAATTGAAATTTTTCCCCATTGCATACGACACTCTTGTACTACCCTGTGGGTCAAAAAATTGCTCGAAATCGCTCTATCACCCGTACGGTTTTCGAGATATTCAAGTTTTGCCGTTAAAAGTGACTTACTGAAAGGAAAACAATCAAAGTAGCTATTACTCAGTTAGCTATGGACTTACAGCTGTGAAACTTTGCCACGATACAGAACATTAAAAAGTAGCTAAACAACATTTTTATTGCGTTAATACATCCTATCCAATGGACAATATGCTAAACCGGTCGGCGCGGACCGGCCCGCCAAACGTCAGAAAAAGACGTCCTGTGTTTCCACCGGCTGGCCGGTCCTCACACTGCACTCGCCAGGTGGCGTGTCGTACTTCCTTCCTGTCTAGACAAGCTGACGTCATAGCATCTTTTTCGTTTGGCGCATGCACTGCCTGCACGGATTTTCTGAGTTGGAAATACATTTTAATATATTATGAGTTTGTGATTGTACTTTGCTTCGGAACTTTAATATTTTATTCTATAAGTACTATAGACCATTATGTCTTCTCCTAGCCAGCGTAGAGGGGGTTGTGGTCATATGATGGCAGGGTTTAACCTTCACTCAGTTTGTGCACGTTGCCGCCACAAGAAAAAGAGCGCTGACCCTTGTATTGGAACTCCACCTGCCACTTGCTCCCATTGTGACGCCCTAACTGCAGAGCAAAAGGCGCAATTGTCAACCCCTTCTTATAAACTCAAAAAGGAGAAAAAGGAAGCAAAGTTGTCTACACCAGCTAAGGCGTCAGACACTCTCAGTCCCACCCTCGTGGACCCGGCACTTGTGTCGGTAGTGGGGGTCGTGGATGGCCAGACAACCTCTGGTTTGAGTGGGCCGGCTGAGAAGAAAAAGAAGACTGAGAGCAAGAAATCATCATCTTCAACTTCGAAGTCAACTAAGCCGGAGAAGTCGGTGAAGTCATCATCCCACCGACCATCTTCCTCAGCCACCGACCAGAGCATGTCTACTACCTCTTCTGCAGATGCTTACTGTTTACCGGCTCCTGAGTGTTGCCGGTTCCGGAGTGTTTACCGGTTCCTGAGTGTTGCCGGTCCCGGAGCATTGCTGGTTACAGAGGAATCTGTTGTACCCGCTTCCAATCCAGTGCTGACAACAGGTTTGCCGGTTCCGGAGTGTTGCCGGTTCCGGAGGGTTGCCGGTTCCGGAACCGGAGTGCTGCTGGTTACAAGAAATCTGCTGTTCCCATCCTTACTGGCAAGGAACCATCTTCAAATCCAGTGCTGACATCAGGTTCAACAGTTACAGAGGTTTCTGCCCGGTGCTGCCCCAATTCTTTGGTTGCAGAACCTTCTCCCAGAGCCTACCGGTTTAACCGGTTACAGAGCTGCTGAACCACCACTGTGGACAGGAAGAAGGCAACCTCATATGAGCCTATCCCTGCTAAGAAGTAGTTCACCCAGTTCTGCCAACTATGGTGAGTTTATGCAGAACTGTGGAGCCACCAGGAACCGGTTACAGAGCTGCTGAACCACCACTGTGGGCAGGAAGAAGGCAACCTCATATGAGCCTATCCCTGCTAAAAAAGTAGTTCAACCAGTTCTGCCAACTCTGTTGAGTTTATGCAGAACTATGGAGCCACCAGGAACCGGTTACAGAGCTGCTGAACCATCACTGTGGACAGGAAGAAGGCAACCTCATATGAGCCTTTCCCTGCTAAGAAGTAGGTCACCCAGTTCTGCCAACTCTGGTGAGTTTATGCAGAACTATGGAGCCACCAGGAACCGGTTACAGAGCATTGCCTCGCGTATAACCGTTTAACGCCTGGTACTGGGCAGGTCTCCAGGACTGACTAACAGACCAGCAGAGGTTCCTTAAAGGCCCAAACAGCTGTTTAGGCCAACCAGTGGCAGCCTAAGGAACTGGTTGCAGAGGAATTCTTGGACCAGTCACTGGTCCCGGTGAAATGCCTGTCAATCTACCTGACCAGTCAGCCAGCTTACCCTTTCGGGACCCAGCTGGTCAGACAGTGGCTATAGATAAGAGGGAAACTGTCCAGCAGGCATTGTCCACTACCAGTCTACCTCCCCTTATCAGACCTCACACCTTGTAGACTGGCCATCCATTTTGTCTTTTACCCAACCTGGGACCAGTGTCAGCTGCCTCAAGGGGTCCTGAGTTTGTAAGCTCAGCCTTCCTCTCAAGATTATAACCTGTTTTGCCAGTTTTCAAAACTCAAGCAGTGGGAAAAATATCATCTGACCAGGGGTCAACGATGTTATAAATGGCTATGGGGATGAGTGAGGTCTAGTCTGTCACCAGTGTTGACACTACTTTTGGCTAACTATGCCTCCTCAAACTTGGGCCGTCCTAGGGGCTAGCCCAAGTTCGAAAGAAATCTCCCAGGAAGGCTACACCCTCACCTTCTGGAGATGACCGGCTTGACCAGATCTCTAGGCTGGAGAAGTGGCCCAGTACCCTGAGTAATTCAGTTTGGGAAACTTTGAGAACTATATTAACCTCTTCAGCAGGGGAGTGGATTACTTCAAGGTTCCCTACTCCCTCTCCGCTTTCCACCAACAAGGAAGTACCGGAATTCACCTGACCAGAATCACTGGAAAAGGTTATACCGGTCCCCAAGTCTCTCCACCCCCACCTAAGGTGGTGGCTGGAGGAAAGCAATGTGCTGCTAGGTCAACCATTACACCCTCTAAAACAGGCTCTGCAAATCTTTACAGATGCATCAAAAGAAGGGTGGGGATCCCACTTAGACGAGCACACTGCAAGGGAAACTTGGTCCCTTCCAGAAAGCAATTTGCACACAAACCATGTAGTGTTAAGCAGTCTTTCTAGCTCCAGTAGAGTTTCGAACCTCTACTGTAGCAAAACAGTACTGGTAGCTACAGACAACGCTACAGTGGTTGCCTATATCAACAAAGAGGGGGGATGAAGTCGGGCTCCCTGTGTGCCCTACTGTGGAGAATACTGTCCTGGTGTACCAGGCAGCTAGTAACCCTCAGGGCACGTCACATCCCCGGCCGGCTGAACGTGGTAGCATACAAGCTATCCAGACTTGGCCAGACCATTCAAACAGAGTGGTCACTTCATCCAGAAGTGTTCCAAACTATATGCAACCGGTGGCATCATCATTAAGTGGACTTATTTGCCACCACATTCTACAACAAAAAACCCACAGTTTGTCTCGCCGGTCCCAGACCCCCAGGCTTGGGCAGTGGAGGCACTCAGCCTATCCTGGGAGGACCTGGACCCATACGCCTTCCCACTGGCAGCCATCTTGGGCAAGTGGTGAAGCTCCAGGACTACCCCTGCAACAGAATAATTCTGATTGCACCAGGGTGGCCCAACATGCCCTGGTTTTGGGACCTGGTAGCAATATCAAGCCAGACCCCACTGTGTCTGCCCAGCATACCCAACCTAGTGTCTCAGCCATTCAACCAGGTCCTTCACAGGAACCTGTCGAATCTGAACCTACATGCCTGGCTCCTAGAGCCTCAGCAATCAAGGAGCAAGGCTTCTCTGAGGCAGTGGCAGCACGAATTGAGGCTCCTCAAAGAAGATCAACCAGATCTGTCTATGAGGCAAAGTGGACCATTTTTACAAAGTGGTGCCTCAGTAATCAGGTGGACTTCAGGGCACCACCTCTGAAGGCCATTGCTGACTTCCTCCTGCACTTGTTTCAGGAGAAGAAGTTACAACCAGGCACTATTGATGGCTACAGATCCGCCATTGCTGACAAACTGGGCAATTCCCCATTAATGTCAGCAAAGATGAGAATCTCACTCGTCTCCTGGATAGTTTCCATAGAGACAGACCTAAGGGCAGGAGGGGCATCCCCTCCTGGAACCTTTCCCTGGTGCTACACCAGCTCACAAAGGCTCCCTTTGAACCCCTTAAAGAGGCCTCCATGAAACACCTAACTTTCAAGACTGTTTTCTTACTGGCCTTGGGTTCAGGTAAACGCAGGAGTGAGATCCATGCTTGGTTACATAAGAACATCAGACACCAGTCAGACTGGTCTAAGGTGTCCTTGTACCCCTCACCCAGCTTCCTATCCAAGAATCAGCTGGCTAAGGAGGGTCCAGATAGTGTGGCTCCAGTGGTCATTCCAGCCCTGGCACCATCTCTGGACAGGTCACTCAAGGGTGACAGGTCCCTATGTCCAGTTAGAGCCCTGCGCTACTACTTGGACAGGACTTCAGACCTCAGGCAAAATAAGGAGTTAGTCTTTGTCTCCTTCAAGAAGGATTTTGATAAAGACATCTCACCTGCCACCATCTCCTCATGGATCAAACAGACTGTGGTTCTGTGCTATGAGTTCTCTGACCAGGAGGCCCTCACCTTTCATCATGATGTTAGGGCCTTTGCTGCCTCTAAGGCCTTCCAGTCAGGGATTTCCTTAGATCAGATCTTGTCAGCCTGCCACTGGAAATCTCACAACAATCTCTCTGGACAGGCAAGGCCCTCCCAACCGACCCCGCTACCAGCTTACTAGGGGTCTAAATCTGTTTAGACAACGAAAAAGATGAACTGACGTCACTCTGTCTGGACAGGAAGCAAGTATGATGCGCCACCTAGCGAATGCATACTACTGACCGGTCCTGCCGGTATTATATACAGGACGTCTTTTTCTGGCGTTTGGCGGGACCTGTCGCGCCGACCGGTAAAGCAATTGTCCATTGGATAGGGTATTAACTTATAAAAATTTAATTTACTTATTAAATTTGCAAATTACTCACTTAGCTATCAAGATAGACCCCTAAAAATGGTACCATCTTGTAGGCATGGAGAAAGTAGCTGAACAACGTATTTTACAGAAATGCTCTAAATGCAGTCGTTTTGGAGTTATGAGAACTTTACTGAAAGTAGCCACCATTGCTATTACTCACTTAGCTATGGACCTAGGTCTGAAAAAATAGCATCAAATGAAAAGGCATAAGCAATAAGGTCATAAAACATTGAAAAGGCCAAGGAGAAACAACCAGTCTGATGTACAGCCCTTTTTGAAAACGTGACACACGCATGCACGCACCCCCACACGCACACACGGAATGCGTTTTATAAGGACTAGAATCTTATTCATTCATTTGCAAATTCATTGAATCAAAAGCCTTTCCTTTCTTCAGTTCCCAAAACCCGACAAACGGATTCTAAATCTCTTGGGAGGTATAGAAACTCAATTGTGCTTGAATGACGTGATGCAGGTATTTTCCTCCACGGAATGTTTTGACTGGACCTGGACGGAAGTGTTTTCCGAAGAGGCAGTCATTTCCTGCATTCAAAACTCCTCCACGGTGCAGTGTCCACGGCAACAATAATGGCTGCCTCCATGGGAGATTCCTTCTTCTGGTGAGCTGACAATCTATTCGACTGGGATTCATACTGTCCCCAAAGGACAGGGGAGGCTATGGGGAATAGGCTTTTGCAAACAGGTAAGATTTTTCGCAACAATTCAAAAATTCAAAATGGCCGCCATTTTTGGGGAGAGGAAAATTTTTTGAAAATTGGCAAGAGTATATTTTTGGATACCCTGTGGGTCGAAAATTTTTACGAAATCGCTCTATCTCGCACGGTTAAGGAGAAAGAAGGAAATTAGTGTTTTTGCATTTTTGGCAAAAGTTCGAAATGGCCGCCATTTTTAGGGAGCGGAAAATTGTTGAAAATTGGCAAAGAGTATATTGCTTAGATACCCTGTGAGTCGAAAATTTCGACGAAATCGTTCTATCTCGCACCGTTAAAGAGATAGACATATTCATGTTTTCTTGCTATACAACTATTACTCAGGAGGTTGAAGCTATTACCACCAACAATACCAAGCAAGCAACTGACCCTATAAACCTTCACACCAAATTTTACAGAGATGAGTTAAATATGTTTCCTTTAAAAGAGTGAAAACAGAAATGCAATTCAGAGAAGGCTCAAAGTAGCAAAGCAGCTATTACTCAGATAGCTACAAAGCTATCATTGATCAAAAGCTATCCTGGCCAAACTATTGACCCAATTATCCTTCATATAAATCATTGTTCATTAAAATGTCCAGAAAAATTCAACTCAAAATAGTATATAGCACAGTAGCTTTTACTCAGTTAGCTATAAAGTTATTATCATCAAAAGCAATCCCAAGCAAGCTACTGATCCAATAATCCTCCATCCCAAATTTTGTGAACATAGGTGAAATACTTTTCCTTTAAAATGTTTAAAATAAAAGAGCTACTCAAAGTAGCTAAGTAGCTATTACTGAGTCAGTTATATAGCTATTATCACTTAAAGCAATCCCAAGCAATATACTGACCTAACTATTGATCATACCAAATTTGGTAAAGATATGTCAAATATTTTTCCTTAAGAAGTACACAAAAGTAGCTAAGTAAGCTATACAGCTATCTTCACCAAAAGCACTCCCATGCAAGCTATTAACCCAATAAACCCCCATACCAAATTTGGTAAAGATAGCTTTTCCTTAAATGACCAGAAACCAAGTGTGACGGACGGCGGAAAAAGCAAAAATAATATGTCCACCCCCAGTGGGGTGGACATAATAAAGGAGGTATATGGTCTCACAGTCTAAAGTACCATTTTGAGTCATTTTAGCAGGCCTAAGGTGACCTCGAAAACAATAGCCAGGGTCAACAAACTGGATGCTGGTACTCCATCATGTACTCCAAAGCCATTTTCAATAGTTTTCATGCAATATAGTCAGCATTAATTGTGAAAATATCTCCAAAAAGGCCAAAAATGGCCTCGGTGAGGTACTTTGGCGGTCTGTGGATGACCTTCAATGAAGGGCTTCAAGGTCAAATTTCTACATGCTTACAGAGGACATATATATGTATTATATATACCAGCCATAGGATGATCGAACTTTATGTATATTATGAGAACTGGGCCAAAGTGACTTTAAGAGGCCACCAGTGACCTTGAAATTGAAGATCAAGGTCACAAAACAATAGTGTTTGTGGCATTGTCCATATATACCCACATTCGAAATTTGAAAGGTCTAACTAAAATACTTTTTAAGTTATCGTGTGCTGAATCCTAAGTATCCCCGACGTTCATCCGGGGATACAATTAAGGAGAGCCGGGGGTAAATCTAACCACGCTGCTTTCTAGACTCCCTACATGTGGCTTCTTATTAGCTCCCCATACATTCAAAGGCTTTAATCCAATAAATTAAGATAAAAATACCAAAAACACAAACTTGCAAATTTAATAAGTAAATTGAATTTTTATAAGTTAATACCCTTTCCAATGGACAATTGCTAATTCGGTCACCGCAGACCGGCCCGCCAAACGTCAGAAAAAGACATCCTGTGTTTCCACCGGCTGGCTAGTCCCAGTACTGTGCACGCCCCAGGTGGTGCATCGTACTTCCTTCCTATCTAGACAGTGTGACGTCATAATATAATCTTTTTCGTTGTCTAAACCTATTCGACCCCTAGTAAGCTGATAGCGGGGTCGGTGGGCGGGTCTTGTGTGTCCATTGGATAGGAAATTAACTTATAAAAATTCAATTTATTTATTAAATTTGCAATTTTATTGCGTTAATACATCCTATCCAATGGACAATTGCTGAATAGCTACCGCTTGGTCAGCGGGTAAATTACTAGGGACTTAAGTGAACTCATAAACAAAACTAACAAAATTTCTCCAGGCCTGGGTAGACCTTGAGGTCAGGAAACCCTTAAGGCCATGATCGGTTATCAGCAGCCAGTTACCTGGGGCTATACTGACATTGCCCACCCTTTTTTTTACAGACCTGCTCTGAGGTAGGGGAAGAGAGGGATGAGTTCAGTCCCATAAGAAAGCAGAAATAAACCTCCTAAAGGAAGCACGCAAGTTTTTTTTTTTGAGTTTTTTTTTATATATAATTATGTACAACTATTTACATATGAACAAATCTCCTCTATATCCCAGACTATTGGTGGATCTGCAGCAGCCACTACAGGTCCCAGGTGGTAGAGCTCTGAATCAGCCCAGGCCACATCCTTCAGGTAAAATTGAGCGAAGGTATTATGTGACTTCCAGTGGCAGGCTGATAGGATTTGCTCTAAGGAGACTCCTGACTGGAAGGCCTGACTAGAAGCAGCAAAGGCCCTGACATCATGAGCTTTAACCTGATGCAAAGTGTGGGCCTCCTGGTCAGTGAGCTCATAACATAGGATTACAGTCTGCTTGATCCATCAGGAGATAGTGGCAGGTGAGATGTCTTTGTCGAAACCTTTCTTAAAGTAGACAAAAACCAACTCCTTATTCTGCCTGAGGTCTGAGGTCCGGTTCAAATAGTAGCACAATGCTCTGACCAGACAGAGGGACCTGTCAGACTTGAAGGACCTATCCAGAGTTGGGGCCAGGGCTGGTATAACCACTGTCTGGACCCTCTTTAGCCAGCTGATTCTTGGAAAGAAAGCTGGGTAGTGGATACTGGGACACCTTTAACCAGTCGGATTGGTGTCTAATGTTTCTGTTTTGCAAAGCATGTATCTCACATCTACGCTTGCCCAACCCAAGGGCCAAGAGGAAAACTGTCTTGAAGGTCAAATGCTTCAAAGAGGCCTCTTTAATTGGTTCAAATGGAGCCTTTGTCAGCTGGTGCAAAAACCAGGGAGAGGTTCCAGGAGGGGATTCCCCTCCGGCCTTTGGGTCTGTCTCTGGAAAACTATCCAGGAGACGAGTGAGATTTTCATCTTTGCTAATATTGATGGGTGAGTTTCCCAGTTTATCAGCAATGGCTGACCTGTAACCATCAATGGTGCTTGGCTGCAACTTCCTGCCTGAAACAGGTACATAAGGAAGTCAGCAACTGACTTTACAGGGGGGGCCCTGAAGTCCACCTGATTGCTTATGCACCACTTTGTAAAAATGGTCCACTTGCCTCAAAGACTGATCTGGTTGATCCTCTTTGAGGAGCCTCAATTCTTGCTTCCACTTCCTTGACAGACAAGCCCTGCTCCTTGATTACTGAGGGTCTAGAAGCCATGCATGGAGATTTAGATTTGTCAGATTTCTGTGAGGGATCTGACTGAAGGGCTGTGTCATCGGGAAGATTAGCAGGCTCAGTGGGATATGGCTGGACATGGCCACTAGATCCCAAAAACAAGGCATGTGGGGCCATCCCAGAGCTATCAGAATGAATCTCTTCCATGGGGAGTCCTGCAACTTCTCAACCACTTGCCCAATATGACTGCTGGTGGGAAGGCGTATGCGTCCAGATCCTCCTATGGCAGGCTGAGTGCATCCACTGCTGTGGCCAGGGGATCCGGTACCGGTGACACAAATAGAGGCAACTTGTTGTTGAACCTTATGGCAAATAAATCTATTTGGGGCCGGTGCCACCTGCTGCATATTGTTTGGAAGACTACTGGAAGGAGAGACCACTCTGTTGGATGATCTGGCCCAGCCTGGATAGCTTATCTGCTACCACATTCAGCCGGAATGGAATGTGTCGGGCTTTGAGAGTCACTTGCTTCCTGGTACACAAGGTCGGTTGCTACAAGATCTTGGAACTCTCTTAAGGTTAGAAAGACTGCTTTTAGTTCCAAATAATTAATAATGCAGCTTGCTTTCCGGAAAGAACCAGGTTCCTCTTGCAGTGTGCTCATCTAAGTGAGCGCGCCACCCTTCTTTTGATGCGTCTGTAAAAATTTGCAGCACATGTTTTATTGGGTGTAATGGTTGGCTTGTGAATACATTGTCTTCTTCCAGCCACCATTGTAGATGGGGGTACAGGGACCTGGGGATAGGAATCACCTTTTCTAGTGTTTCTGGTACCCTCCAGATGTTTTTGAGATGCCACTGGATGGGTGTCATATGCAGTAGACCTAGATGAACTTGTTTTTCTGTGGCAGTCAACAGACCTATCAAGGACATGAATTGTATTGTCAGTATTTTTTTTTTGTTTTTTGTTTTTTTTTTGTTGAAGGTTCTGCCACCGGTCCAGTGTCGGCCTGACCAGACTGGGCCTGAGGTCGAACTGGTAGACTATAAAATGGAAGACCTGTTTTAGGCTCCAGTTCTGATTTTTCTATATTCACCAGCCAACCCAATTGCTGGCACATCTTTACTAGATACTGTGTATGCTGAAGACAAACTTGGCGGGACCTGGCTCTCACCAACCAGTCGTCTAGGTACTGGTGGATCCTTATACCCTTGTGTATGGATATCAGTTTCACCTCTTTTGCTACCACAGTGAACACCATGGGTGCTTTGGACAAACCGAATGGCAGAGTCTAGAATGGTATGTCCGACCTTGGATGTGAAATCTCCTGGACTGTTCCTACATTTGTATATGGAAGTAGGCATCCTTGAAGTCTATCGAGGTAACCCACTCCCCTTGTTGGAGGGAGGTTCTGATGGTTTCCGGTGTCTCCATTTTTTTTTTGCACCTTGAGGAAAAGGTTCAGATTGCTCAGGTCTAGTATGGGTCTCCCTATCACTTGTCCGTAAGCTGATGTTATGCCTCCAACAGGTTGAGGTTCCTATGGGTATTGACATAGCAGCTTATGATGTTCGGTGACCTTGTCAAGCCTGGTCTGGTTTGGAAAGGGAGGGTGTAGCCATCCTTCAACATTGTAGTACCTAGGGTCCAGGTCCCAAGGCTTCCTAAATTCCCAAAGGTGATTTAGTCTGACCCCTACAGGTAGATTTAGTGCAACATTTGGGACATTTGGTAGACTGACAAACATTTACTGTCTCTCCAGACACTGGTCCGGCCTGGTGACAGTGATACAAGTAAACAGTCCATCTGTTCTTGCTGTGGTCCGGTCCGATGGGGGTGACACAACTCTTCACATTTTACAGACACTTGGCCCTGGGCCAGCCGCCTGCAAGGTGGAGCATTTACACATTAGTTGTCATTTGTATGAAGGTGTCATTTGTGACGAAAACTTGTTTGATTGTGGACCACCTTTTCTCTTGCTGTTCAAAAGACCTATTTATTTTCATGCTGGTTTATCAGGTCTCTGTTCCTGTGTTTGTCTATCAAATTGTTTCTCAAGTCCAGTACCGATAACAGGTGGGTGAGAGGTGTGATAAGGGAACATTGGCTGGTAGTAGCTTACTGTCTTACATGTCGGTAGGATACTCACCAAGACCCATGACTGGTCTAAGAATTCTGTAACCAATGACCTTGGACAACTGTCTGGTCCTAGGTGTAGGTGAACCACCCCTCTGTAACCAGTATCTGGTGGTAGCTCCACAGTTCTGATTTTTTTTTTTTTGGTAACTGGTAATTTTGTACAAACACTAATTCTCTGTAACCGGTGATACTCCGTAACCGGTAAAAACTGGTAGACTGGAGTGACCATTGAATTTAGCTACTGGTCTATATTAGCTAGGTGATCCCTAGGTAGGTCTGCCGGTCCTGTCCTCTGTAACCAATGTTGAAAGGGGGCATGACAGTAATTGCACCTGGTAGTAGGTCGGTAGTCTCTGTAACCAGCTAGTATGAAGCAAAACTGCTGAGTGAAAACTGTATAGCCGGTACCTGGTTGGTAAGCTCTGTAACTGGTTGAAGCAGTTTCTGTGTAGGAAAATTTCCCGTCACGTACAACACCATTATTAGGCCTATTATCAGTCTTAGGCTGGTGAACAGGCTGCTGATGAAGAGTGGCCAGCTGGTAGAAAGACCTGTGGGTTGGTTGATTCTTGGTGCTGGTTGGTAATAGGCAGGAAGGCTATGTAACCGGCTAATGTGAAGCAAACTGTTCAGTGCAGGCTGTGTGGCTGGCACCCAGTCGGCAGACTCTGTAACCGGTTGGTTGAAGCCATATCATGTACTAGATACTTACTGTCTGCCTGCCCCAGAACCAACAGAGTTGACTGGACTAGGTCGGTAGAAACTCTGTAACCAGTTGAGTGGGGTAAACTGTACAAGGCTGTGTAGCTGGTCAGTATGCTCTGTAACCAGTTGTTGAAGCAATTTTACAACTATCTTTTGTGTTGAATCTAGCTTACAGCAGGTTTCCTGCATTAATTAAATGATTTCTCATAAGTGCACATTTTATTGTGTAGATTTGACAGTTGCTGAGAAAGCCCTTGTGAACTATTTTTAGAATGGTATTGCAGGTCGGTGTGTCACGTGACCAGCTGGTGAAGATGACGTCAGTGGTCACATTCTTTGAGTGATACTTAACTGGCAACTTAACAGTATTCTGACCATCCACAAAACCCCACTACCGACTACAAGGCCGGGTCTGCAAGGCAGGGACCGGTATCACAGTATGCGTGAGATCTGAAGAACAAATTTATGACTTTCCTGGTTGGTGAATCACGTGACCAGCTTCATGGATAAGGTGACGTCAGAGGTTGCGTTCTTTCGAGCTGGCTGGTCAACTGATGCTTTATAGCAGAGAAGCCTGTACCAGTGATAATCCTGGTCGATGCGTGATAAAACCAGGAAACTTGAACAGTGACCTGGCCATCCACAACCCCCACTACCAACAACAAAGCTGGATCTGCAAAGGAGGGACTGATATCACAGTAGACGTGAGTTCAAAAGAACACACTTCATGCTCTTCTAATAGGAATTCCTTCTATGTAGATATTTGAGAAGACTGACGTTTCATTGTGAACTGTAGCTGGAGGTTACAGAAGGTATATTTACAAATTAAACACGGATAATATTACCTTAAAAGCTGTGTATCCAATAAAATTCCTTACTTTATAGTTCTGCCCCTATCAACACAAAGATTGAATGTGAGGAAACTGGCAACATGGCCGTATACATATTTCTCGTCGCTTACTGCCCTATCATCAACACTAAATTGAGTCAGCTTAGGAGCGTTTCCAGCAGATTTCTTAAAGAATATCCGTGCTCGATATGTAGATAACACTTCTCCACTAAAATATTTGCAAATATGGTTGAAAATCTGTGATAATCCACACTTTTCCTTAAAATATCTGGAGGTTGTTGAAAACACGTCTGCACAGTACACGCGCCAAACGAAAAAGATGATATGACATCACGCTGTCTAGACAGAAAGGAAGTATGATGCGCCACCTGGGGAGTGCACAGTATTGGGACCGGCCAGCCGGTGGAAACAAGTTTGGCGGGCCGGTCTGCGCTGACCGAATTAGCAATTGTCCATTAGATAGGATGTATTAACGCAATAAAATGAGATTTATGACTCCATTTTGATCCATAACTGGCTGCGGGGGATTAAATCTGATGGTCTTTCTAGACTCCTTGTATCTTGTTTCCTATTAAGGAAAGAAATCAAAGCCAAACACTCAAAATCTGTGATTTTATGACACCCCAAGGGGTGGGGTGGCATTCTCTACATGTGGTTTCCTAGCTCCTCACAATGTATTTTAAGGCTCTAAATGCAACAGATAAGGAGATAATAGGAGGGGTTCTGATAAATTTAAGCTTTCTGATTAAATAAAACTAAATTTTGATCATGTGACCTTGATAAAGATCAAAGGTCAAATATAAGCTTGTGGAAAAATGGTCCCACATCTAAGATATAGAAGTGTCAAAAATGGTTAGAAAGCACCCAGTTAATATGGGAGACATTCGAGCTTCAAAAACAATTAAGCACCATTTTCAAGTGATGCTTAATTATTACCATTCCTTATATATTATCTCCAGCCTTCCATCCGGCAAATGATTCTATAATTTTCTTGCAACAAGAAATAATGAGCCAATTAGTCACATGATCTGTTAGCAGGAAGACATGAACTCACTAGTTCGATTAATATTTTTATAAAAACTTAATCCTGCATCACACTCTGGGCCAATGAATTGAGACAAGTCCTTGGTAGAATAAAAGTTTATCAACCACTAGACAATAAAGAAACTCTACCAACCCCATATAATCATATTTTTACAGGATTACACTTCTGTGTTTGTTGGACTTGCATAATTAGCAATGCTGACAGCTTGTTCCAATACGACCCTTGCAGTTGAAGGAAATGTAAAATCCTTACTTTGACTTGCAAATAGGTTGGATTGATCCAACAGATGGTTTTAAAAAATGATCAAGGGAGATAAAAGGAGAGGTAAGAGGTGAAGTATCATTTCCAAACACATCTGGGAGCAATCACAAGGGTCTCTTCTACCAAGACATTTAATTCAACAGATGATTTAATTGAAATTACCATTGTCTTGTTTACTTTTTATGATATGTTCATGGGCTGCAAGTTTTTGACAAAACAGAAAAAGTTTTTAAATGTGCTAATGCCATGTAGCAGGCTCTATATAAATAGAACCAACAAAATCCACAGGATTTGGTTGTGATTACGGCTAACATCCACTTATACCTGCTCAAATACAACATTGCCTAATGTTGGAATAAAAAAAACTGGTTCTAATTACACCAGAATATGACGTCAAAGTTCTATTCAAATGAAGCTTACCATGTATATTTAAAGTATTTAGAGTTCATATAAGTAAGACAGGTCATCTTACCTGATCGTGTCCGCTCATCCCATGGTGTTCTGTTTAGGTAAGTTACTTTTGGAAGCTCTTTTGATTTACTGGCTGTGTTTATGATGACCTTTGACCTGATGTTCTGTTCAACATGTAACTTAAAGGAGGCTCGCCTCAGTTCCTGGTGCACCTGCAATAGGATTGGTTAAAGTGTAACCTGAATTGTAGATGTCACAGTTTTACTAATGTCTCTAATATCCATTGAATATTGAAAACTTCCACTTGTACCTATGGAATTACTGCATTTCTTATGTTGGGACTTTCAAACTGATTTCACTTCTACCTAAATCATATTTGTACTGGTTCTACCCAGAAAGAGTTTACTGCACTGCAGTTTAGTACCATACGATCCACCCTGACTAGTCATTCACATTCCCCTAACTGAAAGACAGTGTCCCAGGGATGACCATTTTTAATGACCCTGAGGTTCTTTAGCCTGCCACTAGGATATGACCCAATGACAGAGGACTGTCATCTTAAGTGGTCATCTGAGCAGCTATGCATCTGTCTGTACCTTGAACCCAAGTCCTCTGCATTCGTAGGCTAGTGTGTTACCCACTAGGCCACAGTCTGTGGAAGATACACTGTTAAATTATAACTAAATCAGTGTTGGCAAGGTTCAAAAATTAAGAACTATCTTTTTGTGAAAACATTTAATAAAATGTAATCAGAGATACTTCTATGTTAATTGACTGTGACAATACTAAATTTACAGAAAGTGAATTGAGATACATGATAAACACATTATGTACAGAAAAGAGGCAAGACGTTTTTAATATTGTTCTTTGATCACAACACACTTTTTATTGCATTAATACATCTTACCTAGTGGACAAAATTGCATATGTCTGGTGCACTGCTGGACTCCCCAAACGTTAGAAAAAAATGTCCTGAGCTGGGCTCTGACAGGGACTGGTAGTGTCCTGTTCCTGTTTTTTTTTTTTTTTGTAGTGAAATACCCTTACCAGTAGCCATTATTGTTGCTGTGGACACTGGAGTTTTGAATGCAGGAAAGGACTGCCTCTTCAGAAAACTCTTCTGTCGAGGTCCAGTCGAAACGATTCAGACAGGAAAATACCTGTATGACGTCATCCAAGCACAATCAAGTTTCTATACCTCCCCAAAGGTTTGGAATCCATTTGTCAGATGATGGGGACTGCAATTCATCTCAGTAAGAAAAGGCTTTTAATTCTATGAATGTGCACAAAATAAATAAAGAAGTGATATTTTAGGACAATCAGGTTTCTATACCTCCCAAAAGGTTTAGAATCGGGTTGTCAGATTACTGATTGTTATTCATTTCAAGAATACAAAGAACCCAGTCCTTATTATTCAGAGATTTGGCTGACTATTATTAAGTGGCTAGGGATTGATATAACAGACACGGACACTGTGAATGCTCCCTCTGTTTTGTCACATTTACCTATATCAAGGAATTGCCACATTCTTTGGCACAAAATGTGGCCAATATTTGGGGTTTCAATGCATTTGAAGCTTCTGATGCTTCTAAAGAACAGTTCTGTAGGAAGAATCTTTTGCTTGAAGCTCTTTTCTTAAATCAGTTTCCTTAACAGCTCCTTACTTGCAGGAGGTCTGCAGGAAGACTTTTCAGACACTTTGGAAACTATTTCCCTCGTAGGAGACTGTAAGAGAGAGCAAACATGTATTGACTCACTTTTTCAGTTAAGGTCTAATTTAAAGGATCTACGGGATCAGCATGATATGGTAAAGACTTCAATAATGCCTTGGACTGTGTGCAATGTGTTTGTATTTCCAGTCCACAGTCAACCAGTTTTTGTGTTCCAATCTTCTTGTTGGAGTTTGATCATGTATAAGAGTATGTGACTCAACAGGAGGGATGTAACTTAAAATGTCTTTAGCAAACCTGCAATGCATGTTTTGCTCCTTATGAGGTTTTCCTGCTGGACATATTGTCAGATGTGCAGACTGAGGAACTTCATCCAGTGATTTCATGTCAATAGGGATGATTATAAGTCTGGAAATCAGCATGCTCCTAGGCATGACTAGGAAAAGGACAACAAGCATCAGAGTAGATCTTTTTTGTCCCTATCATGACATTTACTCCTAAGCTTCAGTTACAAGTGGCTCCTACTCCTCAACTAGTTACAAGGGGAGAGGATCTTACTTATCCAGGCCTTATAGAAGCAGGGGTGGTAGATGGTTTCCTGTGTTTTCAGGAAGCCTTTATCCAGCTTTGCCAGTATACAAGTCTTTACTCTTAGAGGAGGACATTTGTCAACCAGACTTTTCAGAGGCAAAGTTTGCAGGAGGAAGTGACTGCCTGATAGGTGGTTGACAATAATAGAAGAGTTTAGAAGCTGTTTATGAAATGATCGAGGAAAGGGCGATAACACCACTCAATTTAGGGTCACATCGCTGGATATTTTACTGTTTGTTTCTTGTGACAGACATGGAAGAAATGGTGTCCAGTAATAGGTGAGGTCAGGTAAACAAGCTATGCATGTACTTTTTCTTAATGTGAAACTGTTGGAATATTTGCCATTCATTACTAAAAGGCGAGTGGGTGACGTCACTCGACCTTACAGTTTACACCCTTTAACGATGCACTCAGTACTGTAGAGGCTAAAGATTCTACCAGTTCACTGCCTTACTCTTCAGTATTGCTACAGTTTCTCTCGAGTTCACCATGGTAGCAAAGGAGATGAGACTGATGGTTCTCGCAGAAGGCATCAGGATTCACCAGTATATGGATGATTGGCTAATGAGGGCAACTTAAAACAACAATACCAAGTGCACAGGTTGGTTCACCTGGTCAAAAGCCTGGGTTGGATCATAATTTTAGGAAAGTCAGATTTAGTTCCAACTCAAAAAAACGAGTTTTTGGGTTACAAGTTTGACCTCAGGGTAGGTTTAGTCTTTCCAACTCATAAAGAAATTGATCACCTTCTCGAAAAAAAAGTTTCTATGTTGAAAGCTTTTCACACATCTCCAAGGAAGCTTATGTCACTGATTGGAAGCATGGCTTCAATGGAGAAGACTATACCATTGGGTCGTAGAATGCACATGAAGTCACTCCAAGTGTATCTGAAAACACATGATATATCCTCAGTCTCTGGATATTCCATTTCTTGTGTCCCATGTTCACAGGGAGTTTTTCAGTGGTGGACCAATCTTTCAATTTTGAAGGAGGCTTCACCACTCCATAAGAAGGAGCACAGTCTCCTTCCATTCACAGATGCTTCCCTAAATGGTTGGGGTGCTGACTTGAAGCACCAAATAGCCAGTGGTCTGTGGAATCAGGAAGAGTCACTAAAAGCAATGAAGAACACTAAAAGCAATGTTTCTAGCTTGAGGATTATTCAGAAATCAGTTTCTAAATCAAAATCTGTGATTTCCACAGATAATTCATCTTTGGTTGCCTATCTGAACAAGCAGGGAGGCACCCACTTTCAGGAAATCTGTGCCTTAGTTTGGAGAATCATGGCTTGGACAAATACCAGGGGGATTCAGATTTGGAAAAAACCCATCTCAGGGAATCTCAGTTTTTCAGCAGATTCCTTGTTCAGAAGACACTTGATGATTAAAACTGAATGGGCTTTGACTCAAATTTTAATCAAATCTGCCATTGCGGGCATCAACCAATGGTTGCAACAAAACTGAATCATAAGTTCCAATGTATGTGTCTCCTGTCAGGTTTGGGAATTATGCAATGAACATCTCTTTAAGGGGTCTGCACGGCTATGCGTTGTCCAGTGGCCTTAATCCCTCAAGTGATTCAAAGATAGCCACCTTCAGGTGCAGAATGATTATGGTTGTACCAGGGTGGTCAGGGATGTCTTGGTTTTTTGGGATCTGGTGGATTTGTCCACATGTTTTTCTAAGACTTCCATTGTGGGTGAATCTGTCAGCCACTCAGCAACAGGTTTTGCAATAACACCTTTCAAATCTGAATCTTCATGCTTGGCAGCTGGAGTCATTCATGAGTACTCAGGAAGATTCTCAGAGGATGTGGTGGAATGAATTAAGGGGCCTCAGAAGGAGTTCCTCAAGGAGAATCTGTGAATCTAGTGGTCTATTTTTGGGAAGTGGTGTGAAGAGAGCCAGGTGGACATCTCAGACCCCACTATTCCAGATGTAGCAAATTTCCGGAACTACTAGTTCAAGGAAAATCTTCTAATACCATCTACCATTGCAGGCTATAGACCAGCAATTGCAGATGGTTTGGGGCTTGAAGGGTCAAGAAATGTCTAAAAGTCCTGAGATGAATAAGACGATTAGCAACTTTTTAGTAAGAGACAAACCAATAGCTTTGGAATTTGTCATTAGCCCTACATGCTCTTATCAAACAACCTTTGAGCTTTTGAGGAAGGCTTCTTTGAAGTTATTAACTTTCAAGACAGTCTTTGATTTTGGTTTCAGGCAAGAAGGAGTGACATTCATGTTTGGACCCTTCCCTTAGTTATAAGAATTGGTCGAAAGTAACTCTGACTTATCAACTGCCTGTTTGGCCAAAAACCAGTTGGCTTCGGATGGGCCTACTGCAATTAAGCCAGTGGTCTTAGTCTCTTTGGACAACAGCTTGACTCAACATAGGTCGCTCTGGCCTGTTTGGGTTTTGAGATTTAGTTGGATAAGACAAAAGATTTGGGATAGAACAAAGTTATAAAGGGCTTAAAGAACTCTCTGCATTATATCAAAGTGTATCATTGGCCTTAGGAGCTGCATTACAACATTCAGCCGTCACTCTATTTGTCCAGCTGGCTAACTTTATACTGTTGAGACTTGATTCATATATAGAATTTTTGAAACTGGGGCTTAAGCAGGATACCTGGAATAGGCTCAGAAACAGTTTGGCTGTTTCAAACAGTTTGGCTGGCCATAATGCTTCCTCTCAAACCTAACAAGCCTGGAGGCAGTTTTCTGCTTGCGGCAGAGGTCGTGGTCATGGAGGTTTTGGATCATCATTTGTCACCAAACAGGTTAGGGGAGGAAAGCCTTATATATGACAATAACTGTATGATAGGGCCCATAGAGACACAAAAGTTTGGCATATCTCAGTGTGTAACAAACAGGACTGTGTGCTTAAATGTTGTTCCTCATGTACCTTTTGTAACATGTCAAGGATAGTCACAAAAGAAAGCCTTAAGACACGTACAATGGCAGAAAGAAATGAAACCTGTCAAAGGTGTTTATTTTGTAAATTTATCAATGTCCTTCTGTTCATCATGTCAAAAATATCCACACTTCTGCTGAACATTCCTATGTGGGGGCTGGCTGCAGAATTTTGGCTTGGCAGTTATGTCACTGCCTGGGTTTAAAACCTAAGCTGGGTGGTTTCCATCTTACAGTAAGGATACAACCTACCCTCTGACAAGGTCACCTCTGATAGTTAGCGGATATACCACTCCCCTCAAGAACAGCTACTTGAAGGAGGTTTTGTATTACCTGACAGAAAAACAAGCAGTGAAAAAGATCTTGGTTCAGTTCACACTGGCATTCTACAACAGATTATTTCTGGTTCCAAAACCAAACAAGTGGAGGCCCATTTTAGATCTAAGCAAACTGAACTTGTATCTAAAAGCAGAAACTTTCAAAATGGAAACTCCAGAAACCATAAGACTCTCCCTTCAGCAAGGATAGTGGGTCAAGTCCCCAGATTTTGGTGTATTTTCACATCCCCATAAATCCAAAGTCAAGAAAATATCTCAGGTTCCATCTCAATGGTCAGACTTACTCCTCCCTATGGCCTATCTACAGCTCCTTTGGAGTTCACAAAGGTTGTAAAGGAAGTGAAACTCATGGCCCAGTCCAGGAGTACAAGGATCCAACAATACCTAGATGACTGGTTGCTCAGAGCCCTGTCTCATTAAACTTGCCAACAAAATACCCAGATCCTCTTGGCCCTATGAAGAAACCTAGGTTGGGTGGTAAACTAAAATAAATTGGAATTTATCCCTCAATAGGTATTCAAATTTGTGGGATATTGTTTCCACCTCCCTCAGGGCCTGGTCAAGCCAACTTAGGAGAGGTGGCAAGCCCTGCCCCAAAAGATACAAACACTGTTGGACAATCAGACTTGCTCGATAAGACTGAGTTCATGTCACAAATAGGTGTCCTGACAGCTACAGAAAAACAGGTCATATCAGGGTGTCTCCACATGAGTTCCATTCAATGGCACCAGCCACCAGCCTGTACCAGAGTCCTTGGAAAAGATAATATCTGTACCCAGGTCACCCCTGTTAATCTAAAATGGTGGCTAAGTGAGGACAATGGAGCCACAACCATCCAAAAACAGGGTTTCTCTGACCAAATTGCAACGAGAATTGAGGCTGCTCAGAAACTTTCAACCAGAGTTGTCTATGGGTCAAAATGGTGGTGCAAATCAAGTCAGAGGAACTTCAGCTAACCTCTATGAAGCAGACTGCAGATTTTCTCCACCTGATTCAGGAGAAATATCTCTAACCCAACACTATCAATGGCTATAGGACTGCTACAGCAGACAAAATTGGAAATGACAGCCTTAAATTTGGTAAGAATGAAAACTTGAAATAGACTCTCAGTTTTCATCGAGATAGATCAAAAGGACACAGTAGTATCCCTAGTTGGAATCTGTCCCTGGCCCTTCACCAATTGAGCAAGCCTCATTTGAATCTCTCAGAAAGGCTTCACTTAAGCATTTCTGGGGCAAAACTGTTTTCCCTATGGCACTGCCTTCAGGCAAACGAAGGAGTAAAATACATGCTTGGCTGAACAAAAACATTAGGCATCAAGAAGACTGGTCTAAAGTCTCCTTATATCCCTGATGTTCAAGAAGAATTTTACCAAGGACATTGCTCCTGCTAGTATTTCGTCTTGGGTCATACACAATAGTAGTTCTGTGCTAACAGTAATCTTAAAAGGATGCTCTGAAACTGCATCAGGTCAGAGCTCTCGATATCAGAGCCTTTGCAGATTCCATGGCCTTCCAAGTGGGAATTTCCTACGACCAGATCCTTTCTGCCTGTGATTGGAAGTCACAACACCTTCACTCAATTTTCCTGAAGGATGTGGTTTGGGTTGATTCATTGTTCTATCATTTAGGCCCTTTCATTGTGACACAGCAAACCCAACAGTAAGTGCATCTAATTCATGTACAGAGGGTATATAGAGAAGGGATGCTTCTCTTTGTCCAATAGATTTTTCATCTCTCTGTGTACTGCCATGGACAAGTGAGAGGAGCCCTCACTCCAGTTCACCTTCCTTATGAATCCTTAGGACTGACCTCTGTGTTCCCCCTCCCTTTTATGTTTGGTCTGTTATGTTTGAGTAAATGCCAACATATCCCCGACAGGCCCTCTCTCACATCACAGCCATTCACTGGGTATTTTTAGCACCCATTTTGCGTGGTTCATAATTATTATCAATTATTTTTCATTTATTCTTATTTTAATTTATTTTTTTGGTCAAAGCAGTTTTTTTTTTGTTTTTTATTGGCTAATTTAAAAAAAAAGTCCTGTGGGTAGATTGTTCATGGGTCTACTCATATACACGTCAGGTAAATGCCTACTTAAAGCCTTGATTTTTTGGCACATGTAAAAAAGACCCTGGCCATTAATATATTCCCAATTGAGATTTCAGCTATATATATCACACAGTATGGCAGCTGTAGTGCTTTAAAGTGGCATAAAGTCCATAAATTGGGTCTCTCTGGTCATTTTAGAGATCTTAAGGTGACCTTAAAATTAAAGCTACAGACTTTAAATTTTGCACAGATAAAGTTGGAAAATTTTATAGTAATTTGAATTTTTATTGGAAATACTTACCATTTCCTAACAGTAGCTATTTGTTGGAGCCATCCAAACCAATGGCCAACGCAGAGATGCGATTTTAAGGTTTTGTAACAACCTTAACCAAGCCATTGGGTTACAGTAGTCCGTCCTCCCGCCAAATAGGTCACATGACGACATTGTTTACTTCATTATTTTTGTTGCAAGTAAAAAGTATGACTTGCGGGGAGGCGGGAGGGAAATTTGAGTGTTAGGAAATGGTAAGTATTTCTAATAAAAATTCAAATTACTATAAAATTTTCCAATTTTATAGTGAAATACCCTTACCATTTCCTAACAGTAGCTGAATTCAGCCTTGTAGGATGGAGGGAATTACTTTTTGCAACTTCCACCACCTGTCCTACTTCCACAACAAGAAAAAACACTGTGAGAAACTGTAACAGAGCAACCATGTGAGTTTTACATGCAACATGAACACATAAACTCCAACATTAAATGTTTAACAGTGCGTTTAACATGATTAAAACACATAAACGTTGACCTGTCAACACCTAACATTCAACATACCTTAAAATAAAGGCAGAATGTGGTCGGTCTCACAATGTCTAAATCCATCCAATGTACAAGAAGTATCAACACAAAACAAAACTTCAACTTCAACTTGAAAGCAACAACAGGTCAAACCCCACTTGGCACCAATATCAGCTGACGCTTCATAAACTCCAAGTGAGGCTCAAGCTAAACTATACTGTACACTTTACAGGTGCTACAGCCATCTATCTTGTAAATACATGCAAATAATATGTATTCTCAATCAAAACATACAAATACAAAAATCAATACCATATAAAACATAGAAATATAACATACAAATCAGTACCTAGTTATAAATCTATCACATGCTGAGTAGATACTATAGGGCCCAATTTCAAAATCTGACCATTATGCCAACAGAGGTCTTTCAGATAGAAATTGGTGAATGTATTGTGAGACTTCCAAAAGCAAGCCTCAAGGATCTCATTCAAGGAAATCCCTCCTCTAAATGCCAAAGATGTAGCCGTTGAACGGACATCATGAGCTTTCACCTGATATAGCTGTTGAGACTCAGAGTCTGAACTCTCATAAGCCAAAAGGATAGTCTGTTTCAACCAAGACAAGATAGTTGCCCTGGAAATATCTCTATTAAAGCCCTCTTTAATAGCCACAAACAAAAGATTCTTATTTTTCTTCAAATCTTTTGTCCTGTCCAGGTAGTATTTCAAAGCTCTCACAGGACAAAGAGATCTATCTTCGGTCAAAGTTCTGTCTAACTGAGGTTTCAATGCTGGAATGACCACTGGCTTAATTGCAGCAGGCCCATCTGAAGCCAACTGGTTCTTTGCCAAAAAGGCAGTTGATTGGGCCAAAGTAACTTATGACCAATTCTCCTTATAACTGAGAGATGAATGAGTCCAAGCATGAACTTCACTTCTCCTTTTGCCCGATGCCAAAGTCAAAAGAAAAACTGTCTTAAAGGTTAGTAACTTCAAAGAAGCTTTCCCCAAGGGTTCAAAAGGTTGTTTTGTCAGTGCATGGAGTACCAAAGCCAAATCCCAAGAAGGTATAGACCTATTCACCACTGGTTTGTCTCTATAAAAGCTTGCTAACAGTCTATTCAGCTCAAGACTTTTAGAGATCTGCTCCCCCTTCACACCCAAACCATCTGCAATAGCTGTTCTATAGCCAGCAATGGTAGATGGCTTGAGATTTCTTTCCTTAAACAAACAGTTAAGAAAATTCGCTACATCTGGAATAGTGAGATTGGAGACATCCACCTGATTCTCTTCACACCACTTCCCAAAAATGGACCACCTTGATTCATAGATTCTCCTTGAGGAGTGTCTCTGAGGCTCCTTAATTCGCTTCGCCACCTCCTCTGAGAATCTTTCTGAATATTCATGACTGACTCCAGATGCCAAGCATGAAGATTCAGGTAAGTCAAATTGCTGTGAAGTCTGTTGCTGAAAGGTTGAGTCAACAGATCCACCCACAAGGGAAGTTTCAGAGGGAGCCTTGTGGACAGATCCACCAGATCCCAAAACCAAGACATCCCTGGCCACCCTGGTGCAATCATGATGATTCTGCACCTGTAGGTGGTCATCTTTTGAATTTTGATTTCTGAAATTCAGACAATAACCCTCCTTCAAAATGGTCCCAACCCTTGGATGAGCTTCTTTGGTCTCCCATACCTGCCAAAAACTGGACAGACGGCCTGGGCACAGTCACTTCCTCCTGCCACCCCTGCCCCTAAAGGCCTAGAGGAGAAGGAACCTCTTCCTCTATTCCCAACTGAAGAGGAGACACTGCTTTTTGTTGAGGTTGATGAAGAGTTGTCATGGTAGGGTCGAAAAGATCAATTCTGAGACCTGTTATCTCTCTTGTCCTCATGTCTTGAAGTGTGTTCCTTCCTAGAATCCCTACTTCTGGAATCCCTATTCACATGGGACCACTGAATAAAGTTCTTCTGAACCTCAGAGAGCATATCCACTGGAAACACTTCATTAGAAGTGAAAGGAGCATTTCTTAACTTGCTAATGTCATCCTCAGTGACATCCTTTGAACAGTTTTTCAAGTAATTGTCTCTCCTACTCAGTAACATGTTTGCTGCCATGGTCATGGAATTACCAAGCAAAGAATCCAAGGCCTTCCGCAAAGACTGGTTGACTGAAGCCTGTAACTGTAGACACTCCTGTACATATTCCAGAGCATTGTTAAAATCTGTCTCATTCTCAGCAGATTTTCTAATAGCAAACTGCCTCTCCATCTCTTCTGTGGCCTTGCAGTTGGCTGAATTGAACCAAAAAATATAATTTAGGACATTGATATTCTCCCTGTTTACAGTCTCCCAGAGAGTAAACTGCTTCCATGGTGTTGAAATGGCAGAAGGCATTTGAAACTGAGCTGATGTAATGTTCCTGAATGCATCCTGCAGCTTGGGAGCTGCCACTGCATGAGGTTGAGGTGAAATGTTATACCACTTCATGGGTGGTCTATCAAAGCTTAAAAATTGACCCTTTGGCAAAGGATTCCTTCTAGAAGACTTGGTTTTCAAGAATCATGTTCCTTTGAAACACCCGAAGCATATTTTCAGCAGGAGGTAAGGCCAAGGAAACTTCTGCAGACTTCTTCAGCTTTGAAGCTTGTGAAAACACTGAAGTGGCTATAATTGTATCAGTCTCAGTGATAGCAATAGCCAACCATTTTTTGATGGCAAAAAGGGTATCTGAATAAGAAGGAACTGGTTGTTTGTCTTCTTGTGAGGAATCATATTCCCCGTCATCTGACAAATCTACCCCCACTCTTTTAGCAGGTATCGAAACTCGACTGTCTACAGTCGCAGACGTAGAGGGATTTTCCTCCGCAGGTCGTTTTGAATGTGCCTCTTCGGAAGAATGTGCAGTGGACGTAGATCTCCTCTTGCATTGGGAACTCCTCCTTCCCCTAGCTTCCCTAGAAACCAAGATGTCCACCTCCACAGGGGAATCCTTGTTTTCTATCGCAGTAATTCTGTTTGTTAGGGTTGTAAGCTGTGAGAGGATCGCTGCCAACGCCTGGCTATTTGAACCTGATGACTGGCCAGCGACCACAGAATGAGAAGACATTCCAACCGAACTGTCTTCCTCATCCAATATGGAGTCATCTATCTTTTCTTTTTCCTTTTGTAAGGTAGATTCTTTTAAAGATTTCTTACCTTTTGAAAGCTTCTCAGCGAGTTTACGCTTCTGATCTTTGGAAAAAGCAATACACAGAAGACAGTCTTTCTTAAGTGTGCAAAGATCATCACCCTTGCCAGATTCCCGGCATTTGAAGCAATATCTGTGGGTATCAAAACCCAACATAATATGTAGACAAAAACTGGATTTTTTCGTTTTAGAATCTGATGAATCTTTGTTGTTCGCCATGATTCAAAAACTCAATAAAAAATGAAATAATCCCTGCAAATATGGAAACAACTTCCCAAGATTTCAAAACACGTCTCTACTGTTGATGGCCAACAAAAATAATGAAGTAAACAATGTGGTCATGTGACCTATTTGGCAGGAGGACGGACTACTGTAACCCAATGGCTTGGTTAAGGTTGTTACAAAACCTTAAAATCGCATCTCTGCGTTGGCCATTGGGTTGGAAGGCTCCAACAAATAGCTACTGTTAGGAAATGGTAAGGGTATTTCGCTATATAAATTACATATTAAAGCTATATCTACTACAGCTTGAGACTTGTCAGATTTACCATTTTTAAGTCGCAGGGCAAAATATGTGAAAAATGTCTAAGTAGGGTCTTAATGGCACAAACACAATTGTAAACCTTAACATAAAGTCTTGATTTTGGCATGTGTAAAAATACATTAATGTGTTTCCAGGCAAATTTCTTTATTATAAGGCATTTAAGGTCACATTAAAATAGGTTTCTTCTCTTGACCCCAATAAATGTGTGTGGCAAGCTTGAATGAAATGTGTGAAAGAGTTTTTGAGTTATTGTAGGCACAAGTCAAAATGTATGGCGGCTGTGTGATAGAGGTGAAACCAGTATATCCCTGACTTTCATCTGGGGATAAAATTAAAATAAAGTTAATACCTTACCTAGTGGACAATGGGATTTCCACCCTACCCTCTCTACAAAATATAGCTCAAAGGGGACATATCAAGGTAGAAAACAAAAAGAGGAAGTACATTACTCCATCTAGCGAGAGCTTGTGGCATCATGACCACCTGCGAGTGAACAAGACACTGCTGGTCCCGGCCAGAACCTAATTCAGGACGTCTTTTTCTAACGAGACTGGCAGTGCACTGGACATATGCAATTTTCCCACTAGATAAGGCATTAACTTATAAAAAATTAATTAACTTATAAAAATTAATTTACTGTACAATATACATATATCATAAGTAAATATATAACTGAATGAATATCTAAACTAGAAATAGGCCGCCCTGTTGATAGTAGATGCGAATAGAAACAGGATAGCATAGAAGAACACACATTATCATGTGTAATGTCCACCCATGAACCTTTTGCCCAAATTGTACAGTAGTCTTACAAGACCCTGTTTCATTTGTAAAATATATCAATGATGCTTAAATATTTGATAGTGTAGATGTAATTTATTTCAGCTTCATGCCTTTTTGCATTGGTTGGGTTGAAAATTTTGACGAAATCACTCTATCTTGCACGGTTAAGAAGATAGAAGCCAATTCCTGTTTTTCTATTTTTGGCAAAAATTTGAAAATTCAAAATGGCCGCCATTATTGGGAAAAGGAAATTTTTTTGAAAATTGCCAAGAGTACATTTCTTAGATACCCTATGGGTCGAAAATTTCAACAAAATAACTCTATTTTGCACGGTTAAGGCCAGTTTGTGTTTTTCCATTTTGGGCAAAAATTCGAAAATTCAAAATGGCTGCCATTTTTGGGGAGGGGAAAATTTTTTGAAAATTGCAAAGATTACATTCCTTAGATACCCTGTGGGTTGAAAATTTCGACGAAATCGCTCTATCTCGCATGGTTAAGGAGATAGAAGCAAATTTGTGTTTTGCCATTTTTGGCAAAAATTTGAAAATTCAAAATGGCCGCCATTTTAGGGGAGGGGAAAATTTTTTAGAAATTACCAAGAGTACAATGCTCAGATACCCTGTGGGTCGAAAATTTTGACGAAATCACTCTATCTGGCACGGTTAAGGAGATAGAAGCAAATTTGTGTTTTGCCATTTTTGGCAAAAATTCGAAAATTCAAAATGGCCGCCATTTTTGGGGAGGGGAAAATTTTTGGAAAATTGCAAAGATTGCATTCCTTAGATACCCTGTGGGTCGAAAATTTCGACGAAATCGCTCTATCTCGCACGGTTAAGGAGATAGAAGCAAATTTGTGTTTTGCCATTTTTGGCAAAAATTCGAAAATTCAAAATGGCCGCCATTTTTGGGGAGGGGAAAATTTTTGGAAAATTGCAAAGATTGCATTCCTTAGATACCCTGTGGGTCGAAAATTTCGACGAAATCGCTCTATCTCGCACGGTTAAGGAGATAGAAGCAAATTTGTGTTTTGCAATTTTTGGCAAAAATTCGAAAATTCAAAATGGCCGCCATTTTTGGGGAGGGGAAAATTTTTTGAAAATTGCAAAGATTACATTCCTTAGATACCCTGTGGGTCGAAAATTTCGACGAAATCGCTCTATCTCGCACGGTTAAGGAGATAGAAGCAAATTTGTGTTTTGCCATTTTTGGCAAAAATTCAAAATGGCCGCCATTTTTGGGGAGGGGAAAATATTTTGAAAATTGCAAAGATTGCATTGCTTAGATACCCTGTGCGTCGAAAATTTTGCCGAAATCGCTCTATCTCGCACGGTTAAGGAGATAGAAGCAAATTAGTGTTTTGCCATTTTTGGCAAAAATTCGAAAATTCAAAATGGCCGCCATTTTTGGGGAGGGGAAAATTTTTTGAAAATTGCAAAGATTGCATTCCTTAGATACCCTGTGGGTCGAAAATTTCGACGAAATCGCTCTATCTCGCACGGTTAAGGAGATAGAAGCAAATTTGTGTTTTGCCATTTTTGGCAAAAATTCGAAAATTCAAAATGGCCGCCATTTTTGGGGAGGGGAAAATTTTTGGAAAATTGCAAAGATTGCATTCCTTAGATACCCTGTGGGTCGAAAATTTCGACGAAATCGCTCTATCTCGCACGGTTAAGGAGATAGAAGCAAATTTGTGTTTTGCCATTTTTGGCAAAAATTCGAAAATTCAAAATGGCCGCCATTTTTGGGGAGGGGAAAATTTTTTGAAAATTGCAAATATTACATTCCTTAGATACCCTGTGGGTCGAAAATTTCGACGAAATCGCTCTATCTCGCACGGTTAAGGAGATAGAAGCAAATTTGTGTTTTGCCATTTTTGGCAAAAATTCAAAATGGCCGCCATTTTTGGGGAGGGGAAAATATTTTGAAAATTGCAAAGATTGCATTGCTTAGATACCCTGTGTGTCGAAAATTTTGCCGAAATCGCTCTATCTCGCACGGTTAAGGAGATAGAAGCAAATTAGTGTTTTGCCATTTTTGGCAAAAATTCGAAAATTCAAAATGGCCGCCATTTTTGGGGAGGGGAAAATTTTTGGAAAATTGCAAAGATTGCATTCCTTAGATCCCCTGTGGGTCGAAAATTTTGCCGAAATCGCTCTATCTCGCACGGTTAAGGAGATAGAAGCAAATTTGTGTTTTGCCATTTTTGGCAAAAATTCGAAAATTCAAAATGGCCGCCATTTTTGGGGAGGGGAAATTTTTTTGAAAATTGCAAATATTACATTCCTTAGATACCCTGTGGGTCGAAAATTTCGACGAAATCGCTCTATCTCGCACGGTTAAGGAGATAGAAGCAAATTTGTGTTTTGCCATTTTTGGCAAAAATTCGAAAATTCAAAATGGCCGCCATTTTTGGGGAGGGGAAAATTTTTGGAAAATTGCAAATATTACATTCCTTAGATACCCTGTGGGTCGAAAATTTCGACGAAATCGCTCTATCTCGCACGGTTAAGGAGATAGAAGCAAATTTGTGTTTTGCCATTTTTGGCAAAAATTCGAAAATTCAAAATGGCCGCCATTTTTGGGGAGGGGAAATTTTTTGAAAATTGCAAAGAGTACACTCCTCATACCCTGCGGGTCGAAAATTTTGCCGAAATCGCTCTATCTCGCACGGTTAAGGAGATAGAAGCAAATTACTCAAAAGTAGTACTGAAAATACACAATGAAGTACCTAAATGGCTATTACTCATGTACTGACAAAGCTATCAGTCCCAAATGCAATACCAAGCGAGCTATGGACATAACAATCTTGTATTCAAAATTGTAGTAAAATATCTTTAATTATTTTGGCTTAAATGCACGGAAACCAATGGGTACTGAAAATAGCTGTACTTAAGTATTACTCAGTAAGCAAAAGAGGTACAACAGCCAAAAGCAATCCCAAGCAAGCTACTGACCCAATAAGCCTGCATACCAAATTTGGTGACAATAGCTCTAATACTTTTCCTTTAAATGAGCGGAAACCATGCGTGACGCCGGACATCGGACGCCGGACATCGGACATCGGACAACGGACATCGGACATCGGACATCGGACGGCGAAAAAAGCAAAAATAATATATCCACCCCCCAGGGGGGTGGACATAATAAAGTGCCAGATTGATGAGAACATCGTCTGATGTACTGATGTGGGAAACCCCCACTGCCCCGCTTTTTTCTAATTCCTGTTTCGTGAAATAACACAAAAGAACTTGCATTTTCATGAAAATCCATGTTGTTCCATCTTAGTTGAACTTGATATTTCATGGTTTTTTAAATATATATAAAAAATTGCCAGTAACTCTCTTTGAGGAGCTTTTAAGCTATCAAACAACAGGCAGATCCAGATGCAACTAGAAGAATGCTTAAAGCTGCTGTAATATTCCATCTGACCAAATAAATACTATGTCTATAGGTGAACAGTTTCAGGAGAAAAGTTTATGGTATGTTGGCATATGTGTACACTGTAGGATCATTGGAATATGTAAAAATTCTACAGCAGGAAATAAACAGGCATAACATTTGCAAGTGTGAGCTTTAGCAAGGCTCGCGCTTCTAGAGATTTCGTCTTTTTTTCTCTTTTTCATGTCACCGGACTTTCATGAATTGTAGATTAGCATGAGGTATACCCATATCTTACCAGTTAAGTTAAGCAGTAATGGGCTACGTTAGTGCTTGGATGGGTGACCGTGTAGGCCAGGTATGGGATGTATCTGACTTGGAATTTGTTTTTTGTTTTTTTTGCCAAATTTTAAAAAATTGTAGTGCACCAATTGTGTCTCTGATGGCTTTTTAGCTCACACATTTAGACTGGAAGACTTTTGGTCTTGTTTCAAAAGTCGTAACTCAAAGAAAATCTCTCATAATTCAAAGCAAAATAAGGACTTCTTTAATGGTAAAGGTGTAGTCACATGAAAGGTTTAGATCAAGTTTACTCAAAGTAACTACCAATGCTATTAGTCACTTACCTATTGACCTAGATCAGCAAAAACAGCTAAAAAGAGGATCTTAGAAAGTGAAAGTTATTTTATCAAATAACCCTACAACTCTTTTCAGTAGGCATTTAGCTTTTTTGGGTTAATGAGCCTGGATAGTTAAAATTAATCCCTAGTGAATTTTAAAATCTGTATTAATACTTCAAAGTAGAAACTTTTAGAAACCTAAAGTAGAAACCTTTAGTGAAAATTAATTCCAGTGCATTGTTTGAGCATGGAGAGAAGTGGAATTTTTTCTAGGTACATTTTTTTACAAGTACAGTATGTGTGCAACAGGCAGACACACAGAGGGCATTTTATAATCTCCTGCCTTGTAACTAGATAACAAGGATGTGGAATATATACGGAGGTGATGCTCTCCTGAACTACTTACCTTCTTTCTGTTGCTGCACAATAGCTTGGTATCCTGCAATGCTGCCACCCAATCCTGTGTCTCTTCTGCCTCTTCGCACCTTACCACAAGTATGGACTTCTTACCACAATACACTGAGAACTGACGCTCTGCATACTTATTATTAGAACTGGATAATGAAGCTCGCTTTTTGCTCACAGATGTATGTAGTTCCACCCGTGTCACCTCACTGAGGTCAATTTTGAGCTTGGGATTCTTGCCCTGGATTCCATTAGAACCTCTGTGGTAGCAGATCAGACAGAGACGAGTTAGTACAAAATAGTATTGCTTCCACGGCTTAAAGCTGTTTCTGGTTTGCTTCCAGAGAAATCCAGATTTCTGAATTCCAATGTCGTCCTTTCCGTGTAAAATCATGTTGAGTGAAAATAGGGAAATGTCATTTAATCCAAAGATTTTGGATTTGTGCTTTTTGGTGGCTTTCCAACTGCTTAGTAGTTCATATGTAACACATTAATAAGAATATTCTATCAATTATCTATTCATATAATCCACAATGAAGCTCCACAGCTCAATAAGTTTCTTTTTCACTTCATCTGGCAGCATCTCCAGTATATTTATGCACATTCAACTTTTACATTTGTTTTAAATGATTAATATTTTCTGGTATTTTCAATACAACACTAGAAATATCCATCAATTACACTTTCGCTATATCTACATTTGCTAGATCCCGTAATAAACTCTAGGGATTAAAAGTTTGAGTACCAGTCTTCCATCAGTGTCAAGTTTTTTTAGCTACTACTTTCATACGCATGTATTTATTCATATTTCTTTGTAAACAAATTCTTGTCCTTTCTGCTATAAAACATGGTGATGTCTTAAATTAACTTCCAATATCATTAACACCCTTTCATTCAACTACACTGCATCAGATCAACTACTGCAGCTTCCATACTCCACTTATAAAAATTCTACGACTTGTGAAATGATCACTGCTTTATTAGTTTCTATTTCAATGTTTTCTATTCACACTGCACTGCTCTCCTTTAACATGTTGTTATAGTCAAGCCCCCTCAAATAGATCTATGCTAAGTAGAATTCACTTTTAAATAGAACTGTAGAATGCATTTTCTCCACTTAATTTTATTGTTATCTAGAATTTCAGAACAATTGTGTGCTCTGGTCCCTTCAGGTTTCATGTGATAGGATTCAGGTGTAATTTTATATTCCCAATTGGTCTTATCCAGCTTAACCAAGAGAACCATTATATTCAACAAAGAAAAAATTCACCAGATCCAACCCCACAGAAAGCTGGTGACTGACTGATCACTCCAGATCTTTACTGTTTGTTACAGTTTACCTTATTAACAGACACACACACATACACAGTGATAGTAAACCAGCTTGTATGACAGTGGAGGTGGTCACATGACCACTGAAGGAACCATACACTGAGCAACAAATGAACAGACAATATAAAGGCCATTGTTTGTTGGCTGGATGTCAAATACAACTGACCATCAGCAAAAATATACAGAAATCCAGTATAATGTTTTTGTGCAGATATATACACAGTAGACTCTGTATCATTTGAAAGTCAAATTATAAGTAGTAGTCGAAGATTAAGTCTAATTCAGGTATTACAGTTATGCTTTATAATCTGCTATGCATCATATTTGACATAAATAGCCAGATATATGGACTGGTGCATACTACTATGAGTTTTACTGTTACATCATAAACAAGTGTTGACTTTCCATAAATATTAAAAGTAAATATTATCACATTCACAAAAATGTTATATCTATATAAAAATATCACCAAAAAGACCTTCATGTAGAACCCATTTTTTCATTGCATTAAAATTTATACAGAAACAAAAATCAGTTTTCATTTTACAGAAAAGTTCAGTTAATCTTTGTCTTAAATTGGTATTCACACAGTTAAGCTCATTTTTAAATCAAGTGAAGATGATTTGAGCATATCTGACACAAAATTTAACCCATTTTGATCGGTGGATCAAAAAGTAAAATAAAATATCAGCTCAACTTGTTTTACAATTATCTTAATCCTGATCTATTTGTTTAGTTTAACTTGAGCTGTTTTGTTTTACTCAACTTGAGCTTGATCCCCTTTGTGAATGCGGGCTCAGGCTAAGGAAGATTCTTTCACCCAATCCCTCTACAATCCCCCACCATGTTTGTGTAGAAAAAGGTCCATTATCAACACAAGGCCAAGTGTGTAACAATAACCTCACGCCCTTGCTGAGGGTAATGTGTAAACACCATGGATCAGTAGATATGTTTTGTCTATTTTAACACTTGACCTATCATGCTATTGTGTATGTTCCCATGTACACAATTTCACCCAGCAATTTGTTTGCAACTGTTACTCTCTCCCCTAGAAGAGGAGGGATGAGGGTATTATATCAGGACCTATATTCACAAAGATTCTTACAATCTTTCTTAGAATTACACTTTAGTCTAAGAAAAATTCTAAGCTAAAATTTTTCTTATTCTTAGAATAAAATCCTATTCACAAAACAATTCTTAGCTAAGAATAATTCTAAGAATAGAAGTAAAAAAATATGTGCAAAGTGCTAAGTGTAATTCTAAGAAAACTACTAAGAATCTTTGTGAATACAGGCCCAGAAGTGATTTTCTGTATTTGGAAGCAATTCTGGTGTCAAAAATAAGAGTTTTGTGCATAGCAATTTCTTATTCTTAGAAAAATTCTAAGAATAAAAGCCATTCGCTTTCAACACTGTACAGGTCATATCATGACGGGTAGTTGGAAGGGCAGAGGAAACCAGTACATACAGTTGGTCAAGGTTCTGTACTGTAAACTGCCGACCAGTGGCAAGCAACTACCAGCTTTCCCACTTGAGGCCATGCCGGGAACCGAACCCCGGCCTCAGAGGTGGGAGGCAAGAGTATTACCACTCTGCCACCGTGGCCCCTGAAAATGTGTACAAAACTTGTAATAGTCAATTTGATGGTGTCCTGCTTGAGGTTCCACACTTTGCATCAATATGTAAGCCTAAAAAAGTATTTTGGCCTCAGCGTTGCATATGATGCCCTAAGGATTAGGTAAGGTATTAACTTTTTAAAAAAAATAGCATCAGAGATGCTCATACCCCACAGCCTGGGGAAATAGTTTTCAACACCATAAGATATAGAAGTTGTGAAACAGTAAAAAGATCTGGACACTTTCAGAGCAGTGTCAGTTATATAAAGGAGCAAACTAATAATGTTTAAGTAGAGAAAATGTATGTAAAGATAATGTACTAAAAATCACAATTCAATAGCAAGATGACAGCATTAATCAGTAAACTAAAATTGTGAAGCTGAAAAATTTATTTCTCGGAGAACAGATGTCAATGGAATGCACAATTATGTAAAGTACATACAATAATTAGTTGCAGCAATCTATATATCTGTGTCATAAGAGAAACATGTCTCAAATATGGCAGGTGAATACACTTGGCAGAGCCAAAGTTAAAGGTCACACCATGATGCACATGTACACCCCCTAACCAATGTCCCTACCAAGTGTCAACCCTCTACACCGCAGGGAATCCAAGAAATAGCCCGGACAAGATTTTAAAACTCATGCTCACTACGGCAAGGTCAAAGGTTAAATCAAGACCATACCAGGATGTTGCACACCTACAACCCCCAACCAATGTCCCTATTAAGTATCAACTTCCTACACCTTATGGTTTCTCAGATATAGCCTGGATAAGATTTTATAGGTCGAGGTTACTACGGCAAGGTAAAAGGTGATATCAAAGTCATACTATGACGTTACATACCTGCAACCCCCAATCAATGTCTCTACTAAGTATCAACTTCCAACACTTCCAGTTTCTGAGATATAGCTATTGTCCATGGACAAGATTTTATAAGTCAAGGTCACTACGGCAAGGTCAAAGTTCATATCAAGATCACACCATGATGTTGCAAACCTACACCCCCTAACCAATGTCCTTACCAAGTATCAACTTCCTACACCTTACAGTTTCTGAGATATAGCCCGGACAAACTTTTTTCCGCCACCCACCCACCCCCTCGATCCGGACACAATGGGTGAAAACAATATCCTAACAGCCCTAAGGCCTGTCGGGTAAAAATTAGTTTACTTATTAAATTTACAATTTCATTTGCAATGCATTAATACAACATACGTAATGAACAATTGGCTAGAATAACTTGGAATAGCTGCTTGGGATGTGGGTAGTTTACTGGGGACCAAAGATTAAACTCAAAGAGACATTAGTGGTCTCAGAAGGGAAATCAGCTGGTCCCATCGGTTAGATGCCAGTGAATTGGTTAATGGAACCAACCAATCTTGCCCCCCTTTTCACAAACCTCCTCTGATGTAGGTGAAGACAGGTGTGAATTCAGTCTCTAGAGGCCCTCTTTGGGTCTAGCTGGTAGATCTTTAGCAGGTCCTGCCACCCTGCAGACCTTATTGGACAAGATGACAGGCTGCTAAAAATATGTGAGTGGTGGATCTGCTGGGCAGCCACCACTGGGCCCAGATGAAAAAGCCCTGAATCAACCCAAATTACATCCTTCAAGTAAAACTGTAAGAAAGTGTTGTGGGATTTCCAGTGACAGGCTGATAGTAACTGTTCTAATGAGACACCAGAATGGAAGGCCTTAGAAGCTGCAAAGGCCATAACATCATGAGCTTTGATTTGATGTAGGGTAACGACCTCCTGATGAGAGCGCTTGTAGCATAGGATCACAGTCTGCTTGATCCACGATGAGATATTGGCAAGGGAGATGTCTTTGTCAAGGCCTTTTTGAAGGAGACAAAGACCAGCACCTTGTTCTGCCTGAGGTTCGAGGTCCTATCCAGATAGTAGGGCTCTAACTGCGCATAGAGTACGGTCATCCTGGAGTAATTTGTCCAAAGTTGGGGCTAGGGCAAGAATAAAAAATGGGGTCACACTATCTGAACCCTCTTTGGCCAGCTGATTCTTCGAAAGGAAGCTGGGTGAGGGGTAGAGAGACACCTTTGACTATTCTGTCTGGTGTTTTTGTTGAACCAAGCATAGATCCCTCTCCTGCATATGCCAGAACTCAGGTTTAAGGAGGAAGACAGTGTTGAAAGTCAAATGCTTCAAGAAGGTCTCTTTAAGGGATTTAAAGGAAGCCTTTGTGAGCTGGTGAAGAACCAGGAAAAGGCTCCAGGAGGGGATGTCTCTGCAACCCATATGTCTGTGTCTATGGAAAGTATCCAGGAGATGAGTGAGATTTTTGTCCTTGCTGACATTAACAGGTGAATTTCCAACTTTGTTTGCTATGGCAGATCTGTAGCCATTCATAGCACTTGGCTCCAACTTCCTGTCTTGGAACAAATACAGGAGGAAGTTGGCTATGGATTTTATACGTTGCATCCTGAAGTCCACCTGATTTATGGTACAAAATGGTTCACTGTGCTTGATAGACTGATCTGGTTGAGTGTCTTTAAGGAGCCTCGATTCACACTGCCACTGCCTCAGAGAAGCCCAACTCCTTAGTAGCAGAGGCTCTAGGAGCCAGGCATGGGGATTTAGGTTCAACAGATTTAGGTTCTTGTGTGGAGTCTGACTGAATGGTTGAGTCAGCAGATTGGGAAGGTTCTACAAACACAGTGGAAACTGGCTTGACATGGCTACCAATCTTTGTACCAAAACACAAACTGAGGTAACTTATTGTTGAATCTCATTGCAAATAGGTCTATTTAAGGATGGTGCCACCTAGTACATATCAACTGGAAAACTTCTTGAAGCAGAAACCACTCTGTTTGGATGACCTGGCCTATCCGGGATAGCTTGTCTCCTACCACATTTAGCTGGAATGTGTCAAGCTGTGAGAGTCACCTGCTTCCTGGAGCACCAGGGCAGGAGTAGGTGGTCAGTCAGTCGGTGTGTATACCATATCACTTATTCTGTGACCTTGGAGGCTTTACAAACTGGTCATTTTGTAAACCATTGGCTTCAGAAGTATGTGAAGGGTATCCCTCAGTAAAGGTAATGTTCAACTTTTCCATTTTTTTGCATAGCCAGTTGTCAGTAGGTAGTTTGATGGATATCTTTCTGGCTTGTTGTCTTCTGGGACAGGCAAAAAGGGTTATCATCAACTGATGAGGAACTGGAGTCAAAATCTAGGAGGTGGTGTCAGTCCATGTAATCTAATCTAATCTAATGTGGACTATTATAGCGCTTAATCTCCATCACTGATGGACTCTAAGGCGCATCTAAACATAAAGCAAGGCAGTTAGTAGTGTTGTGGTTGAATGCAAATTTCAAAACCGGTTTCCGAAAGCGGAAATTCGGCGAAAAACCGGGTATATTTGATTTATCAAACGCAAAGAAATAAGTTTTCAAACGCGTACATGAGACGTAACTCGTATATAAATAAGAACAACTATGGGCTTTTTGAAGACTTTCGAGGACAAAATGGGTGATATAATAATGGAATATTATAAAATACTGTGAAATATTTGTTGTAGTTTAATATTTTGGTAAACTTAAGTTCAAATAATGCCTACATGTGGCGAAACCGGTTTTGGTTACAAGAAAACGAAACGTAACCGGATCAGTGTCTTTCGGTCGGCAAATAGGTTTCCGGTTTACCGTCTTCAACACTAGCAGTTAGCGTTAATCAAGGGACATAGCCAGGTCGTACCAAGGAGACACAGATGTGACGGGAGAGGCTATGGTGGGTAGGCTTTTGCAAACAGGTAAGTTTTAAGCTTCTTTCTGAAGGAGGCAACTGATGTTGCACTGCGAACATCTTGAGGGAGGTCATTCCAGATCTTAGGAGCATCAAAGGCAAAACTATGACCAAAATGTTTGGCTGACTTAAAGACTGATGAATGGAAAGGAGGAACTGTAAGGTATTGACGATCTGGGTGACTATGCCTAGTGCTATAGGGACAACTACTAAAAGACAAGAACGGTTCGAAGTAAGAAGGAGAACCACTATGCAAAAATTTATACACAAGTGTTGCGGTTTTGAAAATACAACGATACTTAACAGGCAACCAGTGGAGTTTCTGTAGAATGGGTGTAACATGAGCATACTTTCTATGATTTGTAACAATACGAGCAAGGGTGTTCTGAATACTTTGCAATTTGTGCTGGTTGAAACTGGACAAACCTCTGAACAGAGAGTTACAATAGTCCAGACAACTACTAACCAAGGCATTTGCAGCAAGGACTGCCACTTCAGAAGTGAGATACTTTCTAATTCTACGGAGGTCACACATCTGAAGGAAGCACGCTTTGCAAGTCCTCTTGATATGCTCAGAGAATGAAAAATCTGCATCAAACCACACACCTAGATTTCTGACAGAATCAACCGGATGAAGAAGGCTACCAAGAATGCTAACAGGAAAGTGAGAGGAAATCTTCTGACGTTGAGCCTTGGAACCAAAGACAATAAACTCAGTTTTTTCAGGGTTGAGCTTCAATTTACTGAGAGACATCCACTCTTGAACATCACGAAGGCAGGCATTTAGCTTGGCGAGAGCCGAAGAGGCATTCTTGTGGGAGAGATGGATGTATAACTGAGTGTCATCCGTATAAAAATGGAATTTAATATGCGGGTGGAGGCAAATAATTTTACTGAGTGGTGTTGTATAGAGTGAAAACAGTAACGGACCCAGAACAGAACCTTGTGGGACTCCATAGATGAGATTGCTTAATTCAGATAGTGTGGAGCCTATCTTAATGGCCTGGCAACGATTTCTTAAGTAGGAAGCAAACCACCTTAGAGCTGTTCCACCAAGACCAAACCAGGATTTAAGGTAACCAAGGAGAATATTATGGTCTATAGTGTCAAATATGGCTGATAAGTCAAGAAGTACTAGAGCTGTGGGTTCACCGCGTGCCAGAGAGAGATGAACCTCGTTTGCTCTGTAAGATCTGACACCCCTGACAGTTTCTCTATAATTCTGCACCTCTGAAATCAATTGGTCAGTATCCTCTGTAACTAGACTAGACCATTTTCTTGTCAGATTTCACACATTTTTTCGTTCTTTTTAAGTTTGTGAAATGCTGTTGCCAGTTGTGCTACTTGATCAGTAGTTAATACATTACAAAAGCTGCAGTCTTGTTTCAGTACATAAGGGTCACTGCCTTGTCCCTTCTCCCTGCAACGTGCACAATGGGAGAGTTGGTTGTAACACGGTCATTAAATGTCCACAAGACCCTCTTTTTGACCTGGTGATGCCATGATATATACTTTAAACAATTACACATAAATAATCACAAAAAATGTCTTCAAACAGAAGTATTTTAACAAAAATCTTTAAATTTCGAGAGCTTTCCAAAATGTGTCAGAGCTGCACATGCTCCATCGAAAAAGATGCTATGATATCACATTCTCCAGCCAGGAAGGAAGTACTGTGTGCCAGCTAGTGAATGGTGGCAATCTATCTGGTCTCGCTGGTGGAGTCAAAGGACATCTTTTTCTGACATTTGGCAAGACCAGCTATTGCCGGAATTATAGCTAATTGTCCATTAGGTAAGATGTATTAACGCAATAAAATTTATATTTCAATTCACATACATGGAAACCGACACTATGGTTCTGCTAAAAACTACTCCGATGATATATATATGTTTACGTGTGAGCAAATCTTACACAACAATGCTGACATTTTGAGACATTGAGTCAAATCATATCCACATCAGAGGAGAGTGTGCCAACAATAACATACAGCTTCTATTGTTACATTATTGTTACCACAATGACATTTGTGATGTTATTCTAATTTTACAGCCAAAGGGTCACTTACAGTCCGCAGAAAGTAAAGGTCAATTTTGCTTAATTATATGAAAATAAGAAAAGAATTTGCCTGAAATAATGCTGCTGGTTTTTAATGATTTCCATTTATAATCTTACTGTACACCAACTACACAGATCCCACAAACATGTTTACAAGTCTTTCAGCCATTATGCACCAACTAGGAACCAGCTATTAGGAACTGTCTTTATACCAGAACCAGTCCCTCAGTAATATCCTGTAGGAAGCAACCAAGATCTCACCTCTTCAACTCAAGCTACCCCAATTAGAATCATCCCCTTTCTTTATACCCACAGCCCCGGAGTACTGACCCAGAACATCCCTTGATTATTGTTTTGTTAATTCTTTTGTTAATTTAGCATAATAAGTTCCCCTGTGTGAGGAAGATATTGCACATGCAGGAGCAGTAAATAACATTAGGTTCAGAGCCATGCTTTAAACCAGTGTAAGAAACAGATGAACAAACAGATTCAGGTGTCACAAACACTTGTTTATGTGTTATGTTATTATACTCGGTGTAATACAAGTCGATGGTGTGCATAAAGTCATGTACGTAGACGCAAATGATGCAAGACCACAATATGTTGGTGGCTGTACCGCATAACATAAAAAGAAGACAATGTATCCACAGCAGACTGCAAAAGCACTATCACTTTTTAACAATACATTGTTGTATGCTTTAAACTTGATCTACATATTATTTTCATAGCAATTTATAAAACTTCTCTTTTTAAAACATCCAGTGTTTGTTTATGTGTAGTACAATTTATATAAATACAATACAATTTACCCTAAAGATTGTGCATGTATATATAGTGGAGCAGTACTTCTATGGTAACTTACAATATAGCATTATTTACATTTTTTGTCACATTGCCTGTTTACAAAATTTGACCAGCAACCTATTTCTTGTGCAAAAAATAGAATGCTGAATGTAAGATTAAGTTAAAAGGAACAAAAGTAACAAGCTTGTCTCAATGAACATTTCAAGTTATGTCGATTAAAAAATGAAAGCACAATTTTGGTAATTTTACATTGAACTGTGAAAAAGAATTGAAAAATTCACAACTAAATGGTACACTTATTTTTTACTTTATGGCAAAAAAACTGAGACATTAAGTTGATATATGGACAATCCAGACAGATGTACATCCTTAGAGTATATTAAGTAACAGCACCAACTACAGTAAAACCAATAACATAACTGTATATCGGCTGTTTCCTGGCATTTTCTGTACAGTATAGTCACTCTGTGTATGTATAGGGACTTGTGATATTACAATATATTAAAAGTAATATTAAAACCTCTTAATTCCAACATTTATTCTTGCAGAGAGTCTGTGTTGTGCCAATGTATGTATTCTTTTCTATCCAGGGACTTTTATTGTACTTAATATCTGCACTGAAGGCAGACTCAAGATACAATAGACTAGACAACAAAGACTGAGTATGTCAGACACAATGGTGGAAAGGCCTTAGGAAACAAATATGACTTGAGTTTCTTCCTGAAGGAAGTAACAGGAGAAGCAGAATGATCATATTTGGGCAATTGGTTCCAGATAGAAGGAGCATCTAATGGAAAACTATGGCAAAATTGCTTCTTACATCTTTTGCAAGGATTGAGAACAGTACAGTCTTAAAATAAATTTTAAAATAAACAACAAAGTGAACTTATTAAATTTAACATTAAATACCACTTTATAATAAACTACTTCTGAATGGACTTCATTGGCATTCTTTATTTGAGGCTAGTTTGTAACTGAACTGCCAATCAAGTCTGAGCATACAGTTGATTTTTACAGTATAAGATGTGTTGCGTAGAAGTTGGGCAGCTATTCCATGGTATACGGTGTGTCATAAGATGACGCACGTTCCACAAGTGAAGCCACAAGACAGAGTGAGCACATGCTGACTCCAGTGTACAGTAAACACTGAAAATATAGCTCATTATTTTTGCCAGAAAGCATTGTATGTGCAGTAGAGTCTAAGCATTGTAAATATATAAAATAAAATAGCATCAGAGATGCCCATACCCCACAGCCTAGGGAAAGTTTTCAACACCATGACATATAAAAGTAGTGAAACAGTACAAAGACTGGGATACTTTCAGTGCAGTGTCACTTATTAAAAGGTCCACATAATGTTTAAGTAGAGAAAATAACATCTAAGAGAAAGAAAATGTATGTAAAGATAAAGTACTAAAACAAGACAATTCAATAGCAAGATGACAGCATTAATCAGCAAACTAAAAATATGAAGCTGTAAAATTTATTAATTGGAGAATAGCTGTCAATGGAAATAGCAAAATTATGTAAAAGTGCATACAATAATCAGCTGCAGTTATCCATATATCTTTGTCATAAGAGAAAGATGTCTCAAATATGGCAGGTGAACACACTTTGGCAGAGCAGAAAGGTCACACCATGATGTACACCTATACCCCCTAACCAATGTCCCTACCAAGTGTCAATCTTCTACACCTTATGGAATCCAAGAAATAGTTCAGACAAGATTTTAAAACTCATGGTCACTATGACAAGGTCAAAGGTCAAATCAAGGTCACACCATGATGTTGCGCACCTACAACCCCTGACCAATATCCCTACCAAGTATCAACTTTATACACCTTACGGTTTCCAAGATATAGCCCAGACAAGATTTTATAAGTCAAGGTCACTATGGTAGTACCAACCAAGTATCAACTTCCTACACCTTACCGTTTCCGAGATATAGCCAAGACAAGACTTTATAGGTCAAATTGAGGTCACACCATGATGTTGCACACCTACAACCCCTAACCAATGTCTCTACTATAGCCCAGACAAGATTTTATAAGTCAAGGTCACTATGGTAGTACCAACCAAGTATCAAATTCCTACTCCTTACAGTAGATATAGCCCGGATAAGATTTTAAAGGTCAAGGTTACAAACAATGTCCCTACCAAGTATCAACTTCCTACACCTTACAGTTACAGAGATACACCCCGGATAAACTTTTTCCCGCCACCCACCCACCCACTCATCCTGACACCATGGGTGAAAACAATACCCGCCAGCCCTTAACGGCTGTGGGGTAAAAACTCAATATTTATACCACAAATAATATGGTGTACAGTGCAACCTAAGTACAGTAAGTCTTAAAATGTGATACCATAGAGAAATAGTGTAAACTATTGCTCAATATTTATACCAAATATTACTGGGTGTACAGCAGAAACCAAGTACAGTAAACATTGAAAATATAGTTCTGTATTTACACCAGAAAGCATTGTGTTAAGTAGAAGTTAAGTAAACACTGAAAATATGGCTCAATCTTCACACCAACAAGAATGGTGTATACAGTAAACCCTATATAGACATCAAAACATTTTAATCTATTTTAGGACTTTTATAGCACTTAATCTCTGCATTGAAGCGGACTCTAAGGTACAACAATCATAAGTTGTAACTCGAAATTTATCAGTCCATGGGCAAAGCAATTGTCATCATTATCTGAACATGCTGAGAAAAGGAATTAGTTTGAATACGATAAAAGTCCTATCAAATAAAAAACTCAATGCTGTTTAATCCCACAGGGAAATTCAGATTTGGGAGAGTGGAAATGAATTTATATTATAAAACATTTACATGCTAAAGTTTAAAAGTAACAAACAGGGGCCATATTCACAAAACAGTTTAAGTTAAGTTAAACTGGCTTTTACACTGATATGCACAAAGTTAAGCTAACTTCTGGATTACATGCAGCAGATTCTACCGCATTTAAACCAAATATTAATCCATTTTTGTTGGATGGATTAAAGTTAATCCATAAGTTGATCCCAAATTGGCTTAACTTTTCTATGAATACTAATCTTAATCCTAATCAAACTTTTGGATTAAATTAAGCTCATTTTCTGCTGATCTTTCACTAATCCCCTTTGTGAAAAAGGATACTTTCTTCTATTCACCAGATATAAGTCTGTTTCACATACACGGTGGATCTTAAGATAATTATATAATCAATGATCACTAGGCATTAAATTGATGATATGTAAGGCACCAGCCTTTGATCTTCTCAGGCCATCTGTTTTTCATTACTGGGAATTCTGACATCTGGTTCCTGGAGATTTTTGTGGGACATCCACCAACTAAACTAGCTTCTTCATTTTCAGACAGTGTCACGGACGTCTGCAAAGACATCAAAGGCAGAATATACATTCATTTTATTAAGCGTGAGCTCTCCGAGGCTCGCACTTCTAGAGGTCACTTATTTTTTTCATTTTGTTTTGTCACTGGACTCTTGGAATTTGTGCTTCCAGCAAGGAATCTGCACTTCCAGTGTACACTACAGGTGTTTCTGATTGCTTTCAAGTCCTGATATCAGTGCCCTACCGATGCCCTGTTACCTATTTTACATCTACCACTGTGGTCTAGTGGGTGATACACTTGCCCAGGTACACAGAGGAGATGTGTTCGAACCCAGCTACAGACAGATACATAGTGGCTCAAATGATCACTTAAAAATCGTGGTCTTCTGTCATTTTGTCATGTCCCCAGTGGCAGGCTAAAGAACCTCAAGGATGTTGATAAACGGTCCTCCTTGAGCCTCTGTCTTTCAGTTAGGGGAATGTTTCTGCCTTGCAGTTATGGGAGTGTCAGTCACTTGAGAGCTTGGGCTGTACTTGTGCAGTCGGGATTGGTCAAACAGCGCTTTGACTCCTGTAATACGAGGACATATTATGCTGACTATAACTATACAATACTTTACACAGAAAATTTAGATGTGTGTAAGCCTTTTGAGTAGTATGTGTGTGCTCATATATCTGCTACTGTGGCCTAGTGGGTAGACACACTCACCTAGGAACACAGAGGACAGGAGTTCAAACCCTGGTACAGACAGACAAATAGTGGCTTGGATGACCATTCAAAATGGATGTTCTCTGTCATTGGGTCCTATCCCCAGTAAGGTATTAAAGAAACCCAAGGACATTCAATTTGATAAATGGTCCCCATTGAGCCTCTGTCTTCAGTTAGGGGAATGTCATTAAGTTGAGATTTGGGCTGTACTTGTACAGTTGGGGATGTACCTGTACCTGTACAGTTGGGGATGAGTCAAATAGCACTTTGAGTCCTGTACCACATTGAGATATTGCATGGAACAAAAAATGTATAATATTATATATTATTATTATATATACAATATATATCTTGATGAACATATAGCCAAACTTACTCAAATGAAAACAGCCTATCTTCCAGACTTTTTTCACAGATCAAGCATGTTAGACACCAAAATATTTTATAACTACCAACTATTTCAAGACATTTTTATTCCAATATACTGTTTTTCATTTGCAAATGACTTGCTAGGGAGCAGATATTTGTGAAAATGCATAGAACCCTTTTCCAAACCCAACCTTCAGTCTTGTATGTAAAAATATGTCCATGCATATATTTAATAAAACACCTACACAAAAGTAAGATGTTACCATGAAGGGGAGTTTGTGCCCCGTTAACATGAGAACATCTCGTGACATCTGTATACTTCTTCAACTTAAGTTGTTCTTCAGATTTTCTCAAATCTCAATGTTGTTGCCCATTTAGTTGTACCTATGGGCTGGTGTTCTTGCCTGCTGAAGTTAGCTATGTTTAGGAAATTAAATTAATAACTAAATCCTCTAAGTTGGACCGTCGGCTTTCTTGTGTTATTAAAGCATGTATTAAGATCATACTCTCTTCAATTACAATGCTTATATATTGCTTACTTATAGATATTACAAAAAAACTAAAATAGGTTTAATCAGTTTAACAATGCCCCCTTTTAATTAAGAAATTTGTGACTGAAAAGTATTTAAAGCATTGCTATGGCAACAGCTGTTGCCAGATACCCCCAACAACCTAATCAGCTTGAGCTCCTCTTGGATCAAACAGATGGTCTTGAAAATTTGGTGAAAATCCATGCATGGGTTTAGGCTGTGGACCACCCACAAACTTTATGCCAGCCACCGTGGCCTACCCAGACGTCACCCACACGGGGCAGGGAATGACTACAACCCCAGCGCTTATGGGTGGGGTTTGAAAAGATATTTGAGCATTCTTTCACATCCACACTTTTATCTAGCTTTATGTCTGTCCTTTGGAACAACTGACCAAAAAGTCAGAGTTTTCTTTTTGTTTTGCTTTGAGCCATACTCATCAGTGCAAGATGAGGGCAAGAAATTAAACATTTGCCACATTGTGTAAAATTCACAAAGGACATTGTGGGGCACCTTTTAATATAATATTAATCAAATTGTGCAAATTTTATATCAAGGGAGATCAGAGGTCACATGTAGTCACTAAAATCATGAAAGTGTCAAAAACTAATGCCTGCATGTCGAAGAAATAGAAGGGATTTCCCTATGGGGGCATTAAACACTATTTTTCTGTATAACTGTGCTTGTGTGTGAGTGTGTGTTGAAGAACAAACTTGAAAAGAAGAAGAAACACAAAAGACAAAGACAACAACATCAAAAGAAAGTGTGCATGGTGTCATGTTAACGACATCAAGGTAAACAAAAACAAAATACAAGCAGGTCTCTGGCTGTAACATCTGGCTGTTTTGGGCATGAGGTCCTCAAGTACCATAATGCTTACTATGGATGTTCACTCTCATATAAATTCCTGGACAAATTTAACAGCAAATTCATTTACAGGTACGGGATGTGGGAATGAGACGCAAGGACCCTCCCCCCAAATAGTTAGCTGTCACTATGGCAACAGGCAGTGAAGGTAGGGGTTAAAATGACAGACTTTTTTTAAAAGTGACATCATCTGATGATGCCGATGGAAAGTGTTTGATGTCTTGTATGAATTTTTACAATGGCTGCTCTTGCAATAAATCATTTATAAAGGAAGAAACATGTTAGAATCGAATATAGTGAAGCTTCTAAATTGACAAAATACAATAAAACAATCGATCATCTGTGCCATTTATCTTGAATGCACAATGTTATTAGCTACTGACACATTTGGCATGGGTACATTGATAATATAGCAATATAGTAATATGGTAGTGATTTCTTCATCAATTATAATTGTTAATTTAGTACTACATAAACACTACAAATATAAGTAAAGGCAAAGTATGTAAAGTTGTAAAAAAATAATTTGTTTTCAATCACAGGGAATACTTTGAGAAGAAGTACTTGTATTCTACTCAGAATCTGATTATGAGTACAACCTATTTTTGAATGTCTTTGAGTACGAATACATCTGTTTATTAGTACAATGAGTACAAGTACATCATGAGTACAAAAAATGTACTTGAGCACGTTAGTACAATGTACTCTAGCTCTCAAACCTAATTGATATACATGAGAGTCACTGAAACAGCTCACTGCTTGAAGTGATTCAAACTGAAACTTACACTCCATTAAACTGTTGACAGTCACACATCACTCAAGTTTCCTGAACCAACAAGTCACTTCAAACTGTTAATTTAGCTTGGGACAATATAGGAAAAATCTGATTGGGTTTTACTTCTTCTGTCCTTATAAAATAAAGGGAATGTCTCCAAGATGAATCTATAAATTATTTTTTTTGGAAAAGTCAGACGTTATAATTATTGTAATAATCACATTTTTGCCAACCTAATGCCAAGCATTTATAAATACACTCACCTTGTATAGTGACTGAAAAATTGGCAAGGTGCAGGAGTATGCGAGACTTGCCATGCTGAGTGTCACACAGGGCTTCTATTGAGATAAATACAACATATACTCATTGGCAGACTGTCAGACAGGAATTACTGCATCTCCATCTTGTCTTTTTGTGTTTGACAGACAGATCATACGAAAGAACAGATTTACAGAAACGTGTCCCAAGTGTGACCTTTCAATCAAGGTATCCTAAATTCTTGTATTGAAGACTAAGCCAAGTGTCTGGTAAGATTATCATAAGATGTGAAGCATATCTAGTTACATCAGTTCAACTTCTAATTAATGCAACAGTTTTAACTTAAAGTCAAGGTATTGGGCTGGTATCCTAATACCTCATATTTAAGATTGAGTTGAGAGCCTAATAAAATCCTTTTCAAGATGTGAAAGTGAAGTGAATAACTACACTAGTTTCACAAATTTATGTAGTAGTTTTTAATTTTCAATTATCATATCTATATCGGTACGCTTTCATTTATTAAGCAGAAATATTACAGTTATTTATACACCTGCCAATCTTCATTGAAAGCTCCACTTATTTGCTTTGATTGACTGTGCATGCCAACTTCTATTAATCATCATTATGCCCATTTATGATCACATGCATCACCTGTCAATCTTTATTAAGCTCCACCTACAAATGATCTGTTAAATTAACACCTCATTGGGCCACTTACTGTTTCTATTTAGTGCTAATTTTATGTTATCTAGGGCCAGCGATGGTATGCATAAAAGGAATTGTTGAAAAATAATTGAAAAACAGTATCAGAGATGCCCGTACCCCACAGCCTGGGGAAATAGTTTTCAACACCATGAGACATAGAAGTAGTGAAACAGTACACAGATCAGGAGACTTTCAGAACAGTGTCAGTTATATAAAGGTCTAAATCATGTTTAAGTAGAGAAAAATAACATCTAAGAGAAAGAAAATGTGTGTAAACATAAAGTATGAAAACGAGATAATAATTCAATAACAAAAGGACAGCATATATAGCTGTCAATGGAAATAGCTCAATAAAGTAAAAGTAATAATAATATTCAGTTGAAGTAATCAAATATCTTTGTCATATAAGAAATATGAAATATGTTTCAAATATGTCAGGAGAACTCACTTTGGCAGAGTCAAAGAGCCCCCCCCCCCCCCCCCCCCCATATCTACTGTCCCTTCGTCCCTACTGTGGCCTGGACAAAATTTTAATGGTCAAGGTTACTATGACAAGGTCAAAGGTCACATCAAGGCCATATCATGACATTGCACAGAAGCACGCCTAACCAATGTCCCTACTGAGTACCAACTTCCTACACCTTACAGTTTCTGAGATATGTCCCATATAAGATTTTAAAGTTCAAGGTCACTATGGCAAGGTCAAAAGGTCAAATCAAGGTCACACCATGACACTGCACACCTACACCCTCAGCCAATGTCCCTTAACCATGTATCAACTAACTATACCTTACGGTTTCTGAGATACAGCCCGGACAAACTTTTCCCGCTGATGCCTGCTCGCCCATCTGGATACCATGGGTGAAACAATTCCCGCATTAAAAGCTCTGGGATAAAAATCAGCTTTAAGAGTAAGAAATTTAAAATTCGCCAGGAATCAAAAATTCGCCACCTCTAAAACCTTAGTTAATTTTATGAAGAAAATGATGTTTTGTCTGAAAATTGGCATTTTTTCAGTTCAAAAAGCCTTAACTTACTGTACATTCAACAAATCTCACCTCAATTCATTTATTTTACTAGTATTTCCACATGTGGCGAATTTCAGATATGTGGCGAATTTTAGATTTCTTACTCTAATTATTTAAATGTACAAAGCTCTCTACTTCATCTGACTTTTTTGTGAACGTACACTCAGGGTGGTTATAGTTATAATAATGTAAGCAACCAACAGGCCAACAGCACATTCATTTACAACACTGTTACTGTTAGTAATACTTTTATTACATTCATCTTGGTTAAGGTTAGGGTCACCATATGCAGTATTTTATGTACACAGTCAAGAAATCTCACATTACTCTACTCCTCAAAACTGAGTATTCTTTTCAGTGATAAAAGCGAGAAAAACATAATTTTGCCTTGAAATAAACTAAAATAAACATCGAATTTGAACAGGGTATTTATTCAAATAAAACAAAACTTTGAGAGAGAACAAAAAACACTGGCTAAACCCTTACCTGTCAATCAGTCTTCATTAAGCTCCACCCACTTTTGGTGTCACCTGTCCTGTTTCCAGGTGAACTTCAACACAGATAAATGTTCAGGACCTGATCTTCTTGTCAGTAGAACTTTCATGGCAAGTCCAAAGTCAGACATAACAGAGGCTAGTTCTTCTGAAATGTGAAATAAATCTCCCAGATTTATAATGTTTTATTATATTTTTTAACACAATCTGTTCAGAGACATCGCTGTTGTAATTTATGTATTCAGTTGCTCTTCATCAGTTCTCTTTGGTAATATTTTATCCGTCATCGTAAAGAAAGCAATGATCAGTGCTTGTTATGCTTTAATAAGAATGCACACATGTAGAGTTCATTATAATGTACACATATATTACATGTACATGGCCTGGTGCTTTATAGTTTTGTACTGGGCACAAATTGTGAAAAACCTGTTTTCAGACTATTACAACCATTACATAGATGACAATCTAAGTTTCTTGATGCACAAAATCCTACCATCGCATATTACAAATAGGTCCTTAGTAGCCTGTTGGTTAGGAATTGTGGCATCCAATCAGAGCCTATCACCTCTGTGTGGGTTGCCTAGCTGTTGAACGGAATTTAAAACCATAATTTTGAAATTTGGTATCACAAGACTAACTGTTGCTGGAAGAGTAAGAAAGTCTGTAAAACAGTGAAGGCATTTCAGTATCAAGCAGAAAGAAATGCAGATTTTGGAGAGTAGAACACATATAACTGAATAGAAAGCCTAAACAAGGTCAGATATACGGTCAACTGTACTACTGTTTGCAATAATCAGTAAAGAAGACACTGCTGAACTGGACATTATCCAAATGAAAAGAAAACTTTATAGACTTCAATCAAATGTTGAAACAATCTTTAAACTGGGGTAACAATTGAGCAAACGTACATAAATTTTTAAAAATCTTATCACACTTCTAGATCAGATTACTTTTTTAAATCACAGAAGTATTCTCTGTTACAAACAGACCATAAGGGGTGTGAATTTTAATTATTGCGACTGTTTTCATATTTGAACTAGACCAAGGACGCACCTGAGGCCAGATGCAAGATGTATCCACCGGAAAAGGCCAACTAACATAGTTTTGAAGATAAACAGCATTTTTCAACTAGAAATAGGACACCCTGTTGATAGTAGCTGCGACATATGAATAGAAAGAGGATAGCATAGAAGAACACACATTATCATGTATAATGTCCACCCCATGAACCTTTTGGCAAAATTGTACAGTAGTGTTACAATACCCTGTTTCATTTGTAAAATATATCAATGATGCTTAAATATTTATTAGTGTACATGTAAATTATTTCAGCTTCATGCCTTTTTGCATTGGTTGGGTCGAAAATTTTGACGAAATCACTCTATCTTGCACGGTTAAGAAGATAGAAGCAAATTTCTGTTTTTCTATTTTTGGCAAAAATTTGAAAATTCAAAATGGCCGCCATTTTTGGGAAAAGGAAAATTTTTTGAAAATTGCCAAGAGTACATTTCTTAGATACCCTATGGGTCGAAAATGTCAATGAAATAACTCTATTTTGCACGGTTAAGGCCAATTTGTGTTTTTCCATTTTGGGCAAAAATTCGAAAATTCAAAATGGCCGCCATATGTGGGGAGGGGAAAATTTTTTGAAAATTGCCAAGAGTACATTTCTTAGATACCCCATGGGTCGAAAATTTTGACAAAATCGCTTTATCTCGCACAGTTAAGGAGATAGAAGCAATTTTGTGTTTTGCCATTTTGGGGAAAAATTCGAAAATTCAAAATGGCCGCCATATGTGGGAAGAGGAAAATTTTTGAAAATTGCCAAGAGTACATTCCTCAGATACCCTGTGGGTCGAAAATTTCGATGAAATCCCTCTATCTCGCAGGGTTAAGGAGATAGAAACAATTTTGTGTTTTGCCATTTTTGGCAAAAATTCGAAAATTCAAAATGGCCGCCATTTTTGGGGAGGGGAAATTTTTTTGAAAATTGCTAAGAGTGCATTTCTGAGATAACCTGTGGGTCGAAAATTTCGACGAAATCGCTCTATCTCGCACGGTTAAGAAGATAGAAGCAATTTTGTGTTTTGCCATTTTTGGCAAAAATTAGAAAATTTAAAATGGCCGCCATTTTTGAGGAGGGGAAAATTTTTTTAAATTGCCAAGACTACATTGCTCGGATACCCTGTGGGTCGAAAATTTCGACAAAATCGCTCTATCTCGCACGGTTAAGGAGATAGAAGCAAATTTGTGTTTGCCATTTTTGACAAAAATTCGAAAATTCAAAATGGTCGACATTTTTGGGAAGGGGAAATTTTTTTGAAAATTGCAAAGAGTACAATGCTCAGATACCCTGTGGGTCGAAAATTTCGACAAAATCGCTCTATCTCACACGGTTAAGGAGATAGAAGCAAATTTGTGTTTTGCCATTTTTGGCAAAAATTCGAAAATTCAAAATGGCCGTCATTTTTGGGGAGGGGAAAATTTTTGGAAAATTGTAAAGATTACATTCCTTAGATATCCTGTGGGTCGAAAATTTCAATGAAATTGCTCTATCTCGCACGGTTAAGGAGATAGAAGCAAATTTGTGTTTTGCCATTTTTGGCAAAAATTCGAAAATTCAAAATGGCCGCCAGTTTTGGGGAGGGGAAAATTTTTTGAATTTGCAAAGAGTACATTCCTTAGATACCCTGTGGGTCGAAAATTTCGACGAAATCGCTCTATCTCGCACGGTTTAGGAGATATGAGCACATTTGCCTTTTTCAGTATTCAAAATAGCCAATTACTCATTTATTTAATTAATTACTCACTCATCTATGAAGCAATTCCCCCCAAAAGCAATCCCATACAACCTATTAACCCAATGAACCTCCATACCAAATTTCAGAAAGCTAGGCTTAATAGCACTCCTTAAAATGTCTGGAAACCAAAGAGATACTCAAAAGTAGCAAAGTAGCTATTACTCAGTTAGCTATAGAGCTATCATCACCAAAAGCAATCCCATACAAGCTATTAACCCAATAAACCTGCATGCCAAATTTGGTAAAGATAGGATAAGAACTGTGCCTAAAATGTCTCGAAACCAAGTGAGACGGCGGACGGCGGAAAAAGCAAAAATAATATGCCCACCCCCCAGTGGGGTGAACATAATAATAGTTGTAAGCACTTTTAAGTTTGCCTATCCTCGTCTGACCTTGAAGGAGAGGCCCAAGGTCCAGTCTGACCACATCAGAAGACTCACAGCCCATGATTTCCTATGGGTTGCTTTCACATTGCAAACCTTTAGGTCCAATAATAACTGAGTTATAAGCACAGTTAAGTTTGGCTATTCTAATTCTAATTCAAATAGTACTTTTATAGCGCTTAATCTCTATCTAATGATAGACTCTAAGACGCAGAAAGCCAAAATCAGAGATCATAATCGTTAAATCAGGGACATTGCAGGGGTCGACACCACAGAGAGACAAAATGAAAAACTAGGGATAATCTAGGGTGGGTAAACTTTTTCAAAGAGGTAAGTTTTCAACTTTTTTCTGAATGAGGAGAGAGATTTAGCCGAGCGTACATCATCAGGGAGATCATTCCAAATCCTTGGGGCATCATATGCAAAGCTAAGGCCAAAATGCTTTTTAGACTTATATATTGAAGCACAATGTGGGACCTCAAGCAGCACACCATGAGATTGACTTCTACGTGTTCTATACACACTATGTCTGGGTTTAAGGAAAGGTTCAAAGTATTTTGGATGGCCACTATGTAGAAACTTGTACACCAACAGGGCTGTCTTGAAGACAGAGCGATGCAAGACAGGCAGCCAATGAAGACTCTTTCTTACAGGAGTGATATGTGAGTACTTGGTGGTATTAGCCACAATTCTTGCAAGACTGTTCTGAACACATTGGAGCCTCCGAATGTCTAGAGCAGAGAGACCTCTGAACAAGGAATTACAGTAGTCAAGACGACTTCCCACCAAGGCATTTGCAGCCAAAAGAGCAGCTTCACGTGTTAGATATCCTCTGAGTCACTTTAAATCCCTGATATGAACAAAACTAGCCTTATAGATATTCCTGACATGGCAAGAGAAGGAAAAATCAGAGTCAAACCAGACACCTAAGTTCTTAATTGCATCAACAGGTGAAAGGAGGTTACCAAGTATATTAACTGGGAAAAATTTGCTGAGTTTTGTGCGGACATTTCTTGAGCCAAACAGAATAAATTCTGTCTTGTCTGGATTTAGTTTAAGCTTATTTGCAGAAAGCCACTTTCTGACATCATCCAAGCAGTTTTTCAGTCTATCAAAGGCCTGAGTGGCATGGTTATGTGTGAGATGAACATATAACTGTGTGTCGTCCGCATAAAAGTGGAAACATATGCCAGGATGATTTTGAATAACTTTACTGAGGGGGGTAGTGTATAATGAGAACAAGATCGGCCCCAGGACAGAGCCCTGGGGCACACCGTACAATAGCCTTTTAGCATCGGATAAAACAGAACCAATCTTGATGCACTGATAGCGGTCACAGAGGTACGACTTGAACCAGTTCAGAACCACGCCTCCAACACCAAACCAGGAACTCAAACACTCAATAAGCGTACCATGATCAATGGTGTCAAATGCTGCTGATTGGTCCAAGAGAACAACAGCAGTAGCTTCACCTCTAGCAAGAGCAAGGTGGACTTCATTTTTAATAGACAGTAGTGCAGTTTCGGTCGAGTGACCTTGCTTATAGGCTGATTGACTGACATTTTCAAGTCCGTTAGAGGCAACATGGTCATTTAACTGAGAAGCCACTACACGCTCAACAAGTTTGGAGATGAAACTCAAGCCAGAGACAGGTCGGTAATTTTTTAATTCATCCGGTGGTAGTGAAAACTTTTTAATCAGAGGAGAGACAATGGCCTTTTTTAAACCACCCGGGACAGCCCCTTCAGTTAGAGAACAGTTGACAAGTTTAGTAACTGAGGGGAGGAGAATATCCAAACATTCTTTAATTCCTCGTTTGACCTTGAAGCAGGGGCCCAAGGTCAAATCCGACCACATCAAAAGATTCGCAGCCCATGACTTCCTATAGGTTGTTTTACATTGCAAACCTCTAGAACCAATAATAAGTGAGCAGTTTAATAGGCACTTTTAAGTTTGGCTATCCTCGTGTAGTAGGGGCCCAAGGTCAAATCTGACCACATCAGAAGATTCGCAGCCCATGAATTCCTATAGGTTGGTTTCACACTGCAAACCTCTAGGACCAATAATAATTGAGATATAAGCACTTTTCATGACTAAAAAGAAACACCTGTGGCAGCCATCTTGTTTTTCAAAATGAGGTAAAAAATATTTTCAGTCAACATTTTGTAATCATGAACATATCCCACAAATTTGAGATCTGTACCTATAATACCCTTTCTTCTAGAGGGCCAACAAAACGCCATACTGAAAGCTGAAAAACGCCTGTGGCGGCCATCTTGTTTTTCAAAATGAGGCCAAAAATATTCCCAGGCACGATTTTATGGTTATGAATATATCCTGAAAATTTGAGAAGTCTACCTATGATACCCTGGCCTCTAGAGGGGTAAAGAGAAAATCTGTACACACTGCGGCGGCTGCGTACTCATACGTAATCCACAGTATCCACCGGATGCTATCTGGTGGATACAATTATTCTTCAGCATGTATATAATTTACATCCAATTTACATTCAAAGCACTGTAAACTGAGCTATTTCCTCTAATATTCAATTGATTCTAATCAGCACTAAAGTATCATCTGATTTATCAATCAAAACTACTTTCCTACACCACAGACATGTTGTAAACTACCTTGATCATTTTCTCTGATGATGACCATGTAGAAAGCCCCGCCCCTGGACAACAATAAGGGCACCTGCAGCAGTAACCTGTCAATCACCTGTCTCCCACGGATACCACCAGCCCAGGAAGCCTCAATTCCTGAGGATCCCACCTAGTTTCAAAAATTAAATCAAACAATAAGTATGAATTCTGGGTGGTACTCTTGTTTTTCAGAATGGGGCTAATTTCAGTCCCAGAGAAGCTTACCCCACAAATATCAAAACAAATCCAATCCCATGTTGGCTGTTCCATTAGCTAAACATGCATAGTGATGGATGTGCAAACAGCCTTTTAGTTAAAATATTGTTAGAAAATCCCCCACAGAATTCATAAATATTAATGAGTAGTCAATCTTTTAATGAAATATTGATAAAAATCCCCTCTGAATCATTTGACTTCATATTTGCTGCATATAATTTATGTTTTATTTTACCGCGAGTTGTTTACATTTGTACGCGAAGGACTATGCATGCAGAATTCAACAGCATTGTTTTATTTACCATTCTATATTCGCGATTCCAGCATTGTGCAAAAGACGTGTCCAAGGTCACTGTGCAGCGTACCATTTTAGAATATGATCCAATTAACTCAAATAAATATAACTACAACTGATTCACACAGTATTTCACATTTTAAAAACAAACTACCTAATTTATTTTAAGGACTAAACAATTAAAAAGAGAAAGTTGTAATTCCAAAACTACAATCAAGCTTTCACTTCTGCAAGGTCATGTGACAAGTTGTATGGACTGGGAAGCCAAAATGCTGAAAAAGTACATTATTTACACAAAAAGGGCTATTGAAAGACCGAATTCTTCATATTTAAAGGATGTGAAACCTTAAACTCAATACCAACTAAATACTGTGAATATCTTTCAACTTATATATTTAATATACACTGCAGTAGTTGGTTACAACTAACAGGTACTTAAGGCTGAAGTGTTCACTCGATCAAATCCATTAACCTTCTTGGCTATCATGGCTCGAGTAGCCGTTCCCACCCCAACCCACTATACCACTGAGTCCTCAACCAGCTGGTCAAGATTCTGCACTGAAAACCATTGGGTATCAGTAAGCTACTACCAACTTTCTCATCTCCGGTCATGACCAGGATTTGAACCCACAAAATGACAGCTGAGAGGCCACTCTGTTACCCATTACACTACTGTGCACTCAATATTAATAGAGTCCAAACCAAATTGAAATTTAATGTTACTGTTGAAATGTTACTACAACACCACTACTGCTTACCTCTTCAGGAGGAGTGACCACATAGGGGGGATTGAAGAGTAAAACATCCACTTTTCCATGTAATCTGGGATGCAAGGCGGAAACCTGCCAACAACACACCAATAGAATTACTACAATGTCTGCAGAACAAACTTGACTGCTGCGTTTATTATTGCCATATAACTGCTTTGATATGTGCATCAGGTACATACATGTTTGGATGCTAAAGTGTCACATTTGAAAGAGGTGACTGGAGAGGCCTATAAAGGATTTCAGGCTTGGGGTGTGGGGGGTGGTCTGTCCACCCCACTCCCCATCATGGAAGGTTATTATCAGTTTGTCATGACACTACCACTAGGGAGCCTTCCAGGTATGTCTGAATAATAAAAGAGGATCTTATAAGAGTATTTAGAGCTCTTTGTACAGAAATTACTGAATATCTGTGTTAAAATGACCAAAATTAATGTGGAAATACCCACAGCAATAAGCCAATAATTCTATCAATAAAATTTGGACAGAAATTCATATGGTACATGCTAAATCTTTAACTTTTTCAGATTAAAAATTCTTATATTATGCACTGCCAAATGGAAGGAACACACCTGAAACTTGCCAACAAACAACAGGTCTTGAATCTGACTTTTTCCCTCTACAAATTTTTGATAATTTATATATTTTTGAAATGCAAGGGTTATTTCAGTTTGCAATCGCTAAGGTCTTATTCTGAATTTTGATTAAGTTTTAGGCAAAAGTATAAGCTACTTAAAAGTGTGATGTAAGGATTTTTCCACTTTCTCACATTTTTAAAAATATCTCAAAATCACCATTAATTATTTAAAATCTAAAAGGTTTTTGATTACTTTCATGAAACTATATGATGAATTTGGCCTAAGTTGAAATTATAATTCATCAGGCATTTCCTTCTTTCTACTTGTGGCACTTTCAATGTGATTTTGCTATTTTACTGCCTCATTTTAACATCTGAAAACTTTTTGTCCTTATATTAAGCACTGATAATACATCATTGGTAAACTACTTCCATATATATGTATGAACATTATGTGTTACTGATTATATTAATCTTTTGTCTCAAACTTATACTCAATATATTTTTCTATGCAACAGTTGAGCTTTCTTCAAAATAACAGTTTCTGTAGGACTGGTATATATTATGCAGTTGTCACTGTTATGCTGGAGTCATACTGACCAGATCTGTGAGTACTGGCTGGATCTCTACACGGTTTTGTGTGGCTGTTCTCCTCGTGATTTCAGCAGCTCTTGGGTTGATATCAGTGCATCTGAAAGCCAAAGTCTGAACTGTTTTCAATGTCCCTAAAAACAGCCTTTTGGTGAGGTTGATCTATTGCGCATGTAAAATGTAAGTGAAAAACTAGCTTATAAAACTAAGAAAAAAAACTATTAAAATTCTGCCAAAAACCTCCACACACCGAGCTGTGTTAGAATGCAGATCAGAGTCAAGTGTTCATTGGTTCAAACTGATAACTACTACATCAGTGGGCTTTCCACTGCATCTGATAGTCAGATTTTAGCTTTTTTATCAGGGCTTTCACAATTTGTCATTTATAAAACTCTAATACTTTTAGTATTACTCTTGATTTATCTAGTAGTATTTTTGGTGTAAAAACAACCAGAATATGAAAGATTCTGTAATTATATAATCAACATGCAGGGCGGACAGTATAAAGTCAGCTGTATGAAAATATTCTCAAAACTGGCCTTCTTGGGCATGAGAACGGTTCTCTGTTCCTAATTTATATTCCAAATAGTTAATTTCCCTGTTAATTATAAACATGACTTTATTTTGATGTTAGGTTTTCACCTATACTTGTGAAGCTAAAAGTCCAAATTCCACGCCCACTGACTGACCCCTGGCTGTCCTCAGGGACATTTGGTTGTGAAGAGAACTCAAGTAACTGTTTCATCAGGATTGTCAACCTTATCTGGAGGCAAAAAAGACACTTCACACTACAGTCAAAGAATGAGGTTGAGAAGAGAATTCAAGTAATGATTAAGTAATAGGTAATTGATATACTGTTCCTAATTTATATTCCAAATAGTTTATTTCCCTGTGAATTAAACATAACTTTATTTTGATGTCGGTTTTTCATCTGTACTTTTGAAGCTAATTATCCAAACTCACCCCAACTACCTGGCCTGGATGTAGGGACATTTAACAATGAGCTTGTGAAGAGAACTCAAGTGATGATTAACTAACAGGTATTAGAGTAAGAAATCTAAAATTCGCCAGGAATCTAAAATTCGCCACCTCTAAAACCTTAGTTAAATTTACGAAGAAAATGATGTTTTTGTCCAAAAATTGGTATTTTTCAGTTCAAAAAGCCTTAATTTACTATACAGTCAACAAATCTCACCACAATTCATTTTTTTTATTAGTATTTCCACATGTGGCGAATTTCAGATATGTGGCGAATTTTACATTTCTTACTCTAGTAACATACTGTTATTTCAGGGCTGTCAACCTTTTCTAGAGGCAAATAAGACACTTCACAATACAGTCTTAGATAATGGACATGCTGATTTAAAGGGTTCAAATTAAGGATTTTTAAAATACCTCATGTGTTGTAGATGAAAGCCCAATTCCATGTTCAGTAATTGTACTCAAAAACAAATGTTATCTCATATATTTCAAAGACTTTAAGAGGAGGAGGCTTGGAGATATGATCTATTAATATAATAATGTAAGTTTTAGTCATATTGTTTTCACTAAAATTGAAATTTCCTACAGTTCAAAAATATAAATCCTAGATATTGGACTGCTAAAAACTCAAACTGAATGAATTACACTGCACATGTAAGCAGTGATACATATGTGAGTTGAACTCTATATTAAAAATATTATATCTTAAGTTAAATTGCAGATTTGTGTCCTTTCCACAGAAATTCTTCTCTTATCTGAAAATTATTATCCGCTTAAGTGATAGATAAAAAATACTTAATTATACTGACACTGTGTAATAATACAAACTAATAATTACATCAACAATACACTGTATAAGTTAAATTTTCAACAGGCATTAACTTTAGCTAATGAACTTGGATGGTGATAGTTAATTTCTGATTAAATTTTCAATCTGTATTTAATATCTCAAGTAGAAACTAGTCATCAGTGAAAATTAATTGTAGTGAATTACTTTTAAATGAAGATTTAGTGAAATTTGTTCTAGATAACATTTGTACTAATACAGTATTTGTAAGTAAACAATCCAGCTAAAGAAGGCTTACAAGTCAGACTAATTTCATTTTACTAAATTAAATTAGTATTCCTAAAAAAATGTATCCAACTTGTATACAGGTGGTTTTTCCTGCTTTTCACTTGATCAAATATTTGACAAAAAATTTTCAGAAATTTTTTTCAATGGGAGTATTTCTCTGGCATCTTGAGATTTCTGGAGTGAAAACCTTTTATTTAGAACTGTGTTGAGTTTGCTGTATATGTTAAAGAAAACTCTTTTTTTTTTCACTGACATACACCCCTTATTTATATAAAAATGTTGTTGTTCTAGCATTTTCTAATACTAGAGTGAAATTATTTTTTAAAAACTTATATCAAAAAGAATTTGTGAGGCCCATTTAGACAGTTTTCACAGTTACTGTACAAATTGGGACTTTATATCAATGTTTAACTGGACAAAACTACAATCCTTATAATCTTAGAAGATCAAAGACCATTCAGTTAGTTAAATTTTAAGTACATGTACTTTCAAACCACAATTGAAATCCACTTAATGATTACAAAAACTATTGATAAAGTACTAATTACAATTACAATTTTGTGGATTTTTTCAAAAGATATGAAATGCAATTTACATTGATTATAAATGTCAGGTTCCTTGAAAGCACAATTGCAATATGTATAAACTTTGCTATGACACATCTGTCAGATACAGGATTGCACTTTCTTTGACCAAAAGAACTTTAGTCTGCACTGTATTTCATTCTCAATTGCTACAGTGCTAGTCAATTGCCTTATGTAGTAATTAAGCAGCTAACTGATTTTGGCTTCAATATCTCCCTGCATATTCAAATTTTTACTTAAAATTTTATGAATATTTATACACATATGGTATTTCTATTGTACCACCAATAGGTTTTACAATTTTACATTGAAAACAAAATAAACATGGAAGTAACAGCAAGCCATCAATGCTGACAAGTCAATTTAAATTTCTGTAAAACATTTCACATTGTGTATGTAAATTATAAAAAAAAACAAGAAAATCTTTATGTATTGCTTTACTATTTTAAGATACTTTGTAGATTTTGTACAGAACGGATTTTCTTAAGTTCCATACTTGATGCACCCTTATTTTTCACTATGCAACCATTATAATAATATGTATTATGTAAAGAATAGTTATTAACTGGTGCACTTCTACATTTTTGTGGGCAAGAATATATTGTAAAAAAATCATTCATCAAAGTTTATGTCAACTGAAAATTTGACAGCACTTTATGTGCTTCACATTGAAAGAAAATGGTTGAAAAGAAAAATCTTTAAGGAGCTTTTCAAAACTCTGTATACATTTACTTGTATTTCAGTTGACTGAAAGTAACCTAAACTTTAGTTACTGGGAAAAAACTATTAATATTATGAAAAAACCATTTTCACATACTTGGTAGTATTGGTATGAAAATATGGGAATCATACAGATAAGAGCTGTTGTTTAAATAACATTGATTAATATTACTGATTGTACAATGTAGAATATAAAACTTTATTACTTGTTCTGTGAGTTGTTACATATATCCAACACATGTTAAAATTTTGTTAATGAAGTGCCTTTATATATATAAGTTGGGGCTGGGTGTAAAATGTATTTCATGCTTGCAGAGAATGTTTATGCATAACACATGTCACTAAAATAAATAAATAAAACTAAGACCTTTAAAGTATGTAAATTATTAAGGCTCCTTCAGTATACAATTGATGTCAAGAGTCAGATTTAAGCCTAGCCTTCACACAAGACTATGAGTGTATTCAGTTCCTGTCCAATCTCATCCCTTATACTGTGCATCACTTGCTGTTACAACCTGTGGATATTTGTGTCAAGTGTAAATACTTGAACAAAGGTTCTTTTGTTCAAAATGTCACAAACCATTTTTGAAACAATGCAACAAAAATCTTCTATATCTTAAGCTGAGTATGTTAACCTGGTTCTTAAATCCATCAATGACTAAAGACTGAGTTAATTTGGGACAGATGTAATTATTTTCTTTTTTTCTTTGGAATTTTGTGCAAAGAAAGTACATACTTTTTCATGAAAAACAGTGTGAATACAGATAGATAGATAAATTGGGGTTTTTGAATACATATACTGAGCTCTGTGTCTATGAAATAAATGACATTAAAACATTTTATGACCATAGAGATACATAATAATTATGCACATACAAAGGTGTTTAGTTGCTTTTTCAAGTTCACCAAAATCATTTTGATTTTTGTCTAGAAACTAATGTCACATTCAACACTGGAGGGATACCCTGTAATATCAAGACAACATATCCAACTTTGGTATTAATTTTGGGAGATATTTTAAGCCTTATCGATGAACAAAAATATTGCCATATATGATAAGGATTTCCACAAGTCCAGGGATATGAAGGGGGTTTTTCACTGTGACATTTCACATTTTACCCGGATTGCTAGTGCAGTTTCAGGAGAATCTAAAAAAAACCCACCATAAAACCCCCCCACTGTTTTTGGACAACCCATTTCTCACTCTTCAAAACAATGCCAGAACTTAAAATAATCAGCTAGTGCCATTCTCCTATTAAAAACATATTAAGTGAATCACATAAATTCCACTTACAATGAAAATCGAAGCATCATAATGATTCTGTTTGGGACAACTCTCTTTTATGTAGAAATAAAAAAACACTACTTTATTGATGTAAATATAACTGAAGTACAGCAAACAAACTCAAAACTTGGGGGGGGGGGGAGGGTTTTGACATGTGTGGGCCTATTTTATGGAATATCCTGCCTTGTGATATAAAAACTGCAGCCAATACAAAAACTTTTAAGTGCTACACAGAAGCGACATTTTTATAATAATTAGCTTAATTAATTAATAATTTTATAATAATTAACGGATGCCCTGTTATCTGACTATTCTGGTCAAGGTGAAGTATTTTCCAGTGAAATTCATCTTAAGAGGGTTTAACTTGATGTACTTGAACCAATCTAGAACACTTTACTTGTGCTATTTATCCCATGCGACTGTCATAACCATTATATATGAGAGAATGATCAGAGAATGATTGGAAGCTAGAGCTGGAATCAAAACCTAAATTAAGGGTGTACAAAACTTTTAAAAATAAATATGAAACGGAAAACTATCTCAACACATACATATCAAAATCAAAAAGATCACTATTAGTTCAATTCAGAACAGGAGTGTTGCCACTAAGAATAGAAACTGGAAAGTTTCATCTTATAAAGGACACTAGTTCCAATAAACTTAGAAAATTAAATGTAGATGAGCGTACTTGCCTATTATGTAAACCAAATGAAGTGGAAGATGAAATACACTTTCTGTGTCACTGTGTTGCCTATGAAAATCTACGATAAAACCTGTTCAAATCTGTTGTACAAAATATTCCACAGTTCCACAGTTTATCGGACAATGAAAAATTTGTTATAATTGTCAATTCATACGAGAAACAACTGGTTGATTTTATTTACCAAGCATGGAGAATAAGACAGGATTTGCTTAATAAATAGAACATACTTATTCATTCTATGTTGGTGTGTGTCATATTTTCTGTAGTATATTTACTTTGTCACCAATGTAATTGTTACTAGTTGGTACACTTTCCTATTCAAAAACATCTTTTGCCTAATGCTGGTAATACTGTAATTTATCTAACACTATAACCATGTTAATTATTGTCTTGATTAAGAGTGACTTATAAGCCCTTCAGGGATGGGCAATGTTGTATTTCTGCCTGTTATCTCATTTGTATATTATATATTGCATGTCACTATAATAAATAAATAAAATAAATAAAAATATATATAATTGAGGTGACATTTTCTTGTTTGTGAAATTTCTTTCATTCAACTTGGCAATTTGTCAAAAGTTATTCCATATTGCAGTAGTGAACAAGACTGTCTAATAAAGTACTCAAGAATTTATACCTATTTTTCACTGTCATGAAAATTCTGATTTTTTACATTATATAACAATTATGATACCCTGGCTTTCTGTGCAAAATTAAACACACAATTGATTAATTTCCCATAATTGAATGCTATGGCTACAATAAATTAACATTATAGTCAATTTATAAAATTATCTGCTTAATATTATTATGTAAAAACTATTTTGGAGGGAAACTCAATTATATAATATAAATAGCACAACATATTAGCACATAAAACCTCATTACCTTCAGATAGATTCAATTTTTTTCAATTATATAGTTTTATTTCATTACCCAAAACCTCTTTTCATATAAAAATAGAGAATTTTTCTTTGATATGAGTATAAACACCAATTACACAACTCCATAAGAATAGTTTATATACACCCATAATTATCATTATAAAATTAAAACCCACTTAACACCCAATTAAGCTAAACAGTAGATTCAATGCCCTTTTAGTACAAAAGCCTTCCACTGTGATTTAATGTGTTTTTCAAGTAAAATACCCACATATACCTTTTCTGCCATTATACATACTTTTATAAATTTTACACATCTCATAAACAGCCAAAGTGTGTAATAGTTTATAATTGCACTTCTTTATCCTTTGTCCCCACAGGTATTAAGTTCCATATAAACAATGAATACCCCCCTCCCCTCCACCTTCCATGCCTGGGTCTAATTTTAAATCCCCACCTCCTAGTGACACTGAAGGTGTCAACATGCCTTAACTATAGCTTCACACAATAAAAGATTACAGTAGGGCTAAGGACTCCATTAACAACAAAAGGATTTTGGCATCAGCTCTAAAAAGTAATTGTAATCATTATCTCCTGGTGTGCAGGAACCAGGTAGACTTAGAATGGGGACACTGCTGAGTTAACTGTGAATTACAATTGGACAGTTAAAGCTGGACTTGTCACTTATGGGAGTGTGGTGGGACTTGGAAGAGGCTGGTATATAAGACCCCTGCAGTGTGGTCAAATCCTCAGTTTACAGTTTGCAAGCAAGAGGAATATATACATACACTGGACAGAAATTAAACATATACTTGCTATATGTAATGACTAGTGGACTAGTGAAAAAGTTTTCAGAAAAAGAGTGTAGACACAGAGTTTGCTGGGTGTAAAATTTTGCTTACAGGATTATCTGAAGTAGGATTACCAAAAACATAACATTGGATAATAAATGTACAATTTTTAGTTATTTGTTTTATGTGTCAGAAACACTTTGTTATAATTCCAAATGCAATTCAACTCAGTTATATACTGAGTTACTGACCTCCCAAAAATTCAAGATGGCTTCCATACTACACAGTGAGGTGAAGGCCAAGACTTGTAGTCTCCCTGCTGCTTTAAGGAAACAACAACCCCTGCATGGCAATGACAAGGTAACTAGCTTCCTGACATCCTCCTATCTCCATGGCAACAGCAACAACAACAGTAACTTGGTAACCAGAGGCAACCCGGACAGGAGAAGTGCTTCTTTGAACCGAAGCGGAGCATCCAGTGGAGCAAGCAACCCGGATGACTGGAGCTCTTCTAGGTACTTCTTAAATGTCACATCAGTCACACCTACAAGGGAGATGCTCCAGGAAGTCGGGGCAGCAGCCAGAAGTCGTAGACAGGGGATAGGTGGAGCAAGGAACAGAGAAGAAAATGGTAAAGAGGCTACAAAGCAAGGAAGATTGTCCAGAACCAGAAAAATGATTAGAAATGCCTTGGCAAAGTGTTTGAAGTGCCAGGATAAATCTGAATACCACAGTATCCGGTCTGGATCCTTAGATCATATGAGGGGAGACCATGTGGCCATCAAGTGTATGAAAGAGCTGAACTGCTGTTTGGCTAAAGACGGTCAAGAAACAGATGATGTACTGGGTGAAGGTGAGAGGGACAACATCCTGTGTACATTAAACTGTCATGTGGAAAATCAGGAATGTGTAGACACTGAGCCAATATATGAAGAGATTGATGATGTGCTGGCAGGAAAGGGTGTGGAAGAAGCTGACATTATTCCCCATGAAGCATCAATTCTACCTGGGAAAAGAACCACCACAGAAAACATTTATGAAAATGATCTAGTTTTGCTGAGAGGTAGTGCAGGCAAGATGTCAAATGACAGGAAGCATAGGAGAAGTCAATCATGTGACATGCTGCTGATGTCGAACAAAAGAGATACTTGTTATGGCAGCCAACAAATAAGAGATGTTTATCAGAGCAGGTCAACCACACAGAAGATGTACCGCTCCTATAGAGGCAAAGTGAACCTGTCCATAGACTTTTTCAATGGGAAGTTAGTTGTTGAAGTCTACTCAGCCACACAGCTGGCCAGTAACGCCACAGGCCAGTGTCATTCAGAGGTGCAAGTGACAATTCCTGGTAGGTGCACCTTGCATGGACGAACTGTCCGAGCTAGCAGTAATCCCAGTTACAATGACAGATTCACATGTATGTTACAAGATGAGGACCTGGCCAAGAGGGTCCTGGTGTCTGTTTGGGAAGTTGATGCAGAGGGCAGTGCAAGCAATCAAAGATATCTGTTGGGGTGTACATCATTTGGTATACAGAACATTGCCAACAACAACAACATGGTGAGTGGTTGGTACTTCCTCCTCGATGCACCCACAGGTATGAAGAAATACATGCGGGTCTGCGATAACCTTACCCAGACTAGGAGTCCATCAATATCCATGAAATCAAGGTCAAGGTATAGCATCTACAGGTCTACAAGAGGCTCCTGTGGCAACTCACAGCAGCCAGTCACCATGAGGACAAAGAGCAAGGAATGCCAAGGCAACAATACCAGTGATCTGTACAGGTTGAGTGCCACTAGTCAAGATGCTCTCCTCTTCTCTAGTTCATTACCCAGAGTTCACCACAGGGCATCTTGGTCTTCATCCACCCGTTCCTCTGTGGCTTCAAGTTCAGATCCTCTCAGCAATGATGGCACCAATACAGATTCCTCTTCAGATGATGATGGTATATCTTATCAAATGCTTCATATACCCTTAGTCAAAGGTTCGGGAGATTATGGACTTACCTTGAGTGGGGGATATCCAGCCAAAGTCTCCTACATAGAGCCAGGGTCGCCCTCGGAGAAGTCAGGACTATGTGTTGGTGATCAGATTCTCAGCATAAATGAACAATGGGTGGAGACAATGTATGCAGACACTGTGGGTGTAATTATAAGACATCTTCCACACTGTATTGTCTTGGGTGTTAAAAGAAATAGGGTGGCCAACAAGCAGTCATGTGACTCCATCACCATGACAACCAACTTTCACCTTCTGCAAAGAATCATCCAGGATTTCACAGACAATGAAGATGATCAGATTGAGATGAGCTGTAAACAGACTTATGTTTAAAAAGTATGTAGACATTGACTGTGAAAATAGTATTTGTGTATTTTGAAGAGTTAAATTGAACAGTCATGTAACACCTCACCAATTCAGTAAACCAATAGTGGATATGTTAAACATATTTGAAAACCATATTTGGTGAATTCAAAAAGATATGTAAGATGCCACTAACTGAATATAGTGTGTGAAAGTTGATAGTTGAATGGATGTGATTTATTGTATATATTAGAACATGACTGTAACATTTGTACAGCTGTACCCAAAAGTGCTTTATTTTTAGAAAACATACTTGTTACAATTTAACTGTATCTATGTTGTTACAATAAACAAAATCTGAAATATTTATAGGCTTTTTCATGAGACATTGCCTCTTATGGGATCACTGATTAAGACCTTTTGTATCTGCTATAACATAGTAAAATAGCATCAGAAATGCCCGTACCCCACAGCCGGGGGAAATTGTTTTCAACACCATGAGATATAGAAGTAGTGAAACAGTACAAAGATCGGGATACTTTCAGAGCAGTGTCAGCTAAAAAAGGTCCAAATGATGTACGTAGAGAAAATAACATCTAAGTGAAAGAAAAATGTATGTAAAGATAAAGTATTAAAACATGACCGGTTTCTGAGATATAGCCCGGACAAGATTTTATAGGTCAAGATCACTACAGCAAGGTCAAAGGTCAAATCAAGGTCAGACCTACACCCCCTAACCAATATCCCTACCAAGTATCAACTTCCTACACCTTACGGTTTCCGAGATATAGCCCGGACAAGATTTTATAGGTCAAAGGTCAAATCAAGGTCACACCATGAGGTTGCACACCTACACCCCCTAACCAATATACCCTACCAAGTATCAACTTCCAATACCTCATGGTTTCCGAGATATAGCCCGGACAAGATTTTCAAACTCAAGGTCACTACGGCAAGGTCAAATCAAGGTCAGACCATGACGTTGCACACCTACACCCCCTTACCAACGTCCCTACCAAGTATCAACTTCCTACAACTTACAGTTTCTGAGATACAGCCCGGACAAACATTTCCCCCCCCCCCGCCCCCGCCGCCCGCCTGCCCGCCCATCCGGACACCATGGGTGAAAACAATACCCCGACATCCCTTAAGGGCTGTGGGGTAAAAATTGCACACTTGTAGCTCACTGCATAGCTCAGCATTAGCTACTTTTCAGTTCTTACTGTTGAGTAAATCAGCTGTAACTTAACAAATTTTAACAAAATACTCTAAATTACAAGTTACAAGTGAATTACTCAACAGTGAGAATCTCAAAATAGCTATTGCTCATCTATGCAATGAGATACAGGTCTAGATTTTTTCTATGTTAAAGCTGACCAAAAGTAGATGATGACATATGTCAACAAAATACTCTAAATACAATAATTTTCAAGTTACAAGTGACTTATTCAACCTTCAGAACCTGAAAGTGGCCTTGTTCAGCTATGCAATGAGCTACAGGTCTGTAATTTTACTACGTTATAGCTGACTCAAAAGTACATGATGAACATATTGGACAGGAAAAGACTGAGTGCCATACTTTTTACTCACTTATATAGTGCGATAGAGCTCCAAAGTACATAACTTCTTGTAGATAAGGAGAAAGCAGCTTAACAACATATTTTAACAAATTCTCTAAACTGCAATAGTTAGAGTTAGAAGCCATTTACTAAAATTAACTAAAAGTGCTATTACTCACTTAGCTTTACACCCAAATCCAAAAAACAGCATCAGAGATGCCTGTACCCCACAACCTGGTGAAATAATTTTTAACACAATGAGATATAGAAGTAGTGAAACAGTACAAAGATCGGGATACTTTCAGAGCAGTGTCAGTTATATAAAGGTCCAAATAATGTAGAGAAAAAAAATGTATATAAAGATGAAGTATTAAAACAAGACAATTCAATAGCAAGATGACAGCATTAATCAGTAAACTAAAAATTATTACACTGTTAAATTTATTAACTCGAGAATAGATGTCAATGGAAATAGCACAATTATGTAAAAGTACACATAATAATCAGTTGCAGCAATCCATAAGAGATCTTTGTCATAAGAGAAACATGTCTCAAGTATGGCAGGGGTACACACTTTGGTAGAGCCAAAGTGAAAAGGTCACACTATGATGCACACCTACACAAGGTCAAAGGTCAAATCAATATCCCACCATTAAGTTGCACATCTACACGTCCTAACCAATGTCCCTACCAAGTATCAACTTCCTACACCTTACGATTTCCGAGATATGGGCCAGACAAGATTTTATAATTTAAAGTCACTACAGCAAGGTCAAAGGTCAAATCACGGTCACACCATGATATTTCACACCTACACCCCCTAACCAATGTCCCAACTAAGTATCAACTTCCTACACCTCACGGTTTACGATATATAGCCCAGACAAGATTTTATAGGTCAAGGTCACTACGGCAAGGTCAACAGTCAAATCAAGGTCATACCCACACCCCCTAACCAATGTCCCTACCAAGTATCATAGTGCCGTAGTGACCTTTTATAGGTCAAGTCACTACGGATAGGTTAAATTAAGGTCACACCATGACGCTGCACACCTACACCCCCCAACCAATGTCCCTACCAAGTATCAACTTCCTACACCTTAGAGTTTCTGAGATACAGGCCGGAAAAAACTTTTCCCGCCACTCACCCACCCGCTCATCTGGACACCATGGGTGAAAAACAATACCCTGACAGTCCTTACGGGCTGTGGGGTAAAAACTTTTGGAGTTATGGTGACAGACGGACTGACAGACCCAAAAACCTCCCTGTGGAGGTAAGTCTTAGGGCAATAAATCTGGTTGAATGACTTTCATGTTATTTAGGTTAAAAAGTAAACCACATTTCAACACTTTTTTCAATACCCAGTTAGCTATTTTACATTTGGCTTGTCAGCATGTTTTCCAGTAATCAAGCATTTTGACATGACTCTATTAGATTAATTGATTTAGGTACAATATCACATTCAACCCATTATGTATAGTGTGTGACCCAATGCCACCATCACCCCTTGCTCAATCGGAGGATTACAGTAACATTTTTAGTCTATTAAATGTAAAGTTTGGATATAGCCAGCAGGAGTCAGTAATGTAAAAACTAATGATTTTTAAGCTGTTTCTTGACTGGTCATGTGTCAATTTGGGATGCCAACTGCAAGTAGATATCATATTATCATATTTGATATCATTTACAATTTGCATAAATGTCAATGCAATCTTCTAATCAAATGAAATCCATGTTAATCTACACTACTAAATCCATGTCAACTGCTTTGATCTGTCTCTGTAACTGTAGTTCAGAAACTTACATGCAAAATGCTGGCTGTCTGAGGTTTTGTAGAAGAAAAGTGCTGACGATGCCTGAACCGCTGCCAACTTCCACACAAATAGTCGGTCTGGAAAAAAGGGTAATTGAGAGGTTAATTTATCACCTTACTCTTATAAAAAAACTACCCCCCTGAAAAAAAACAACATATATTTGATGCTATATAAGATCCTAAATGAGCAGATAATGGAAATACATTTTATGACTTATAATAGGACATATTACCCTTTTCAAATCCAAAGGATCATTGCACATTAAATCCTCCAAATATATTTTATATAATTAATATATACATTTTCTAACCACAAGTTACTCACCCCACTTCGAGAATGTTTTCTATGTCTTTTTCTAGGGCATCAAGAAACAGGAAGCTATCTTCAGCAGGCTCATACACATGGTTGTAATCATTTGCCGACAGATGGGAGATATCTGGGGTGGGGAGGGTAGAATGACTGGCCATAAGTCCGGCAGACAGTACTGGAGTGTAGAAATAATTTGCAAAAGCTTATATTTTGTTGGCTGATTTATGACAAAAAAATTATACCCAAATTTTGACACTCACAAAAAGGTTTGTAGGCCATGATTTACCAAAAGTTGTTTTCTCATTCTGAACCCCTAGGTGCAATGATATTAGGTGTTTTTGATATGATGTCATTAAAGATGTGACATGGCGGCCATTTTGTTTTCAAAACAAAGCCAAATTTACTCTCAGGCAAGCTTTCCTAGCCATATACATTTTGTGCAAATATGATGAAGCTAGCTGCAAGATTTTATATTTTAAGTTTTAGAACATCTTACTGATTTTTGAACAATCACCATTTCGTTTTTTAAAATGATAAAAGTTTTTAGAGACATGTTTTCATAGCCAAAAGAATTCAGTAGAATCATAATGTGTCACCAGCTTCGGTTAGAGATTGAAATGGCCATCTTTTTAGAAGGACCGAGCCCCGGTGAGGCCCAACCTTGTTGAAAAATTTAACATGGACAGAGAGGCAAAGACACAGATATGCATAACCATATGAAGCTATCACTTACCAATTTTTTTTTCTAGATGTCTGTACTCAGCAGGAAATCCAATAGTGTATAATTTTGGTAACCTACCCCTAAAACTGCTTGTCATATGCCCATATAAGTTGATGCATTGTGCAAGATGTGTCCTGTTTGTCTGCCTCCACTTTTCACATCCACAACATGGCAACACTTCTTGCCAGGTATTGCCAAAAAAGCTAATTAGCTCTAATCCCTGCAGGGGTTTGGAATGCAAAGAACCCATAAAATATTTATTAGACCAAGTAACAGAAAAAATACATAGCAACAGTTGTTACCAAAAAGTAGTTCTCCTAGCAACAAATATACCCTTAAAATATTGGTTAAAATCTGTGCATGGATATTGGTATATAAACAATGCACCAAATTAAAAATGAAAAATAGCATTGGAGATGCCTGTGCCCCTCAGCCAGGGAAATAACTTTCAATATTATGAGATACAGAAGTGAAACAGTTCAAAACTCAGGAGACTTTCAGAGTAGACAGTGTCAGCTTTGTAAAGGTCAAAATAATATTTAAGTAGAGAAAATAACATTTAAGGGAGACAAAATGTATGTAAAACATAAAGTATTAAAATGACAAGAGTATGATGACGGCAATAATCAGTAAACTGAAAATTATAAATCTGTAAAATTGATCAATTGAATTATAGCTGTCAATGGAAATAGCACAATTAAGCAATTCACATATCTTTGTGATTAGAGAAAGATGCCTCAAATATGGCAGGTCAACACACTTTGGCAGAGCCTAGGTTCAAGGTCACACCATGATGATGAACACCTACAACACCCCCAAATACTGTCCCTTCCTATGTGTTACAATTTCTGAGATATGTCCTGCACAAGATTTTATAGGTCAAGGTCACCACTGCAAGGTCAAAGGCCAAATCAAGGTCACACCATGACATTGTACATCTACACCGCCTAACCAATGCCCCTATCACTAAAAACTTCCTATGCCTAACAGTTTCTAAGGTATAACTCAGACAAGATTTTACAGCAAGGTCAAAGGTCACCTCAAGGTCAACCATAATTCTACACACCTACTCCCCCAACCAATGCCCATACCAAGCATCAATTTCTTACACCTTCCCTCAAGCTAGTGCAAGATGTACCAACAAAATGATTGAATGCTTTTCAAGGTTAAGACTGCCCATATATTCTGTCATCTTTGATGACAATATCACCAAACCTGGGGATAGGGTTTGATTTGAAGGATAACTAGTGGTTTGCTATGCAGGCAATAGTTCCTGTTTTTGGTCCCCTGGTGCAAATTACTGAGATTCTGGGGAAAGAAAATGTACCTACAGGTAGTTCTGTACATATTGTTTTGTACAATCTCTTTAGTGGGCCTCTTTCTGAGTTAGAAAATTAGTCACAGGTAGTGAAGTTAATGAACAAAAGAATAAAGGTTGGGCTTCAAAAACAATTTTGCATTACCGATGATGGCAAACCAAATGTTGAAAACACCATCCCCTGTTTAAATTATACTACCTTTCTAGATCCCAGGTACAAAAACATTTTACAGGGGAACTTCTATATGAGGTTGAAATGGGCAGGAGTCAGAGGGAAATATTGAATCAGTTGGTTTTGATTGATGATGGGATTTGTCTAATGATGAGAGTAGTAAGGAAAACAAATCTGAGCTAATAGCAAAACAGGCCAAATATGATTTACTCAACAGAAATACTCGGAAAGTAGCTATAGCTTAGCTATACAATGAGCCTTTGCTCTGCAATTTTACTTATGTAAACAAAATACTGCAAATGCAATATAGTTTTCAAGTTACAACAGATTTACTCAACAGTGAGAACCTCAAAGTAGCTATTGCTCAGTTATGCCATGAGCTACAGGTCTGTAATTTCACTATGTTATAGCTGACCCAAAAGTAGGTGAACAACATATTTACACAAAAAACTCTTTTGAGTTTTCGCATGAATGCAGCATAACCTCAGAAAACAAGTAACAAATGAAATATACATCCTTTACATGGTGGATAGCAAAATATTGTGATTATACTGTTATTTCTTCATCTTTGTTGTTTGTGTTTGTTTACATCCAGATTAATACATACTGGCTGTGAATAACTAAAGAACAAACAAAGCCTCCCTGAACTCACGAGTGGTGCGCATGGAGCTCAACACCTACCTGAGAATGCAGCATATAAGCACTATGTGCAGTCACTGTACAGGAGGGGACAGCATTTCAGAGTGGACAGCATTTCGCCAATTTCTATTGTACTTCATTTCAAACTAACACCTACTGTGATACTGAAGGAGCTGTGTAGCACAGAAAAGTGTGCAATATGTCTTCACACTTTTCTAACATTTTAGATCTGACAGAATGCTGGATTATAAAGATTAATAAAAAAGTTAATATGTCAGTGAAAAATATACCTAAAAGCTACATCTGACTGATGCAAAGAGCTGTACTGCTACTCTGCATAAGTTGGCCGCAGTCATAAGTTGGCAGCGGCTCATCTATAGGCTCCAGAAAGACAAATATGTTATTGTACACCAATGAAAACTGTTGCATATAATAAGTTTAACAATAATACATGATTTCAGAGAGTAGTAGGCCACTCATGTTAAAGCCCTGTGAAGCTGTGGTGAGGATGGCCAACTTATGACTGCGGCCAACTTATGCAGGGAAGCAGTATGTTCTCTAAACTGTATCTGGGGTCAATATAAATACTATTGATAACTTTGATCATCATATGCTAGAATACAATGAGAAGAATCCATCTTTAGCTTTAATTATTTTAAAGTCTTTAAAAATCTTTAACAGTCTTTGTAATTTTTTGGGAACAGTATAAAATAATTGGCGAAATGGTGTGCACTTGACATCCCTAATTATATGGATATGTATTTGTATTTATCACAAAATATATTTTATGATGCTATCATTTTACAGTTTGAGGAATCTCGTTTCATTCTGATAACTTTTATAAAACCATACTGCATATTTGTTCTAAAGAAACTGCATTTTGGTGTTTTTTAGGGTGAAATTCTGTCCCCCTTGCACTACTGCTTCCCTGCATAAGTTGGCCGCAGTCTAGACGTGGTTACCTCGGCTCTACTTACTTGCGTGTAGAGCCGTGGCACGACCCCACATAAAACTAGAGATTTGCATAAAACACAAATACCATAAAAATTATACACACAACTGTTCCCACAACTATTTTGTTACATTAGCCACAACAGTCAGTCAACATGCAAACATATTTGACAAAAAAATAAATTAAATTTCCTCATTTTCAATACTTTTTTGACCATTTCTCAAAAAATTTAAAAATGCTCTTTTGCTATAAAAACTGTATAAAATAGCATAAATATTATACACATATTGTATTTGTTGTGTCCTTGGCTTAATATCAACTGCTTTTAAATATATCAAACCATTTTGAGTCATTTTATCAAGTTTTATTCAACAGAAAGTGATTTTTTTGCAAATCTCTAGTTTTATGTGGGGTAGTGCCACGGCTCTACACGCAAGTAAGTAGAGCCGAGGTAACCACGTCTAGCCGCAGTCATAAGTTGGCCGCCCTCACCACAGCTTCACAGGGCTTTCACATGAGTGGCCTACTACACTCTGAAACCATGTATTATTGTTAAACTTATTATATGCAACAGTTTTCATTGGTGTACAATAACATATTTGTCTTTCTGGAGCCTGTAGATGAGCCGTGGCCAACTTATGACTGCGGCCAACTTATGCAGAGTAGCAATATGGTGTTTTTGACCTAGTTGCTCACGAATGATCGATTTAACATAGATATTTAACCTGTCATTTGATGTCATCAACACGGTGATAAACCTATTCGTTGCTTCTACTGAATCCGTTCCATGTCAGCTGTTATATTCGAAAATATGTACTAAATGTCTTTCAGCAGGGCAAGCGTTTATTTGAGCGATAATCAGAATTATTGGTACCGAATGTAAACATTGGCGGGGCATACTAAACACGCGACAGATGCAGTGGTATGTTTCCGTACTAAAGTCCTAATATGCAAATAATTCTCTCGCCATTTCATTGCTTGATTTAAGTTCAAGATAATGGAATTAAGAACATGTTTTTAATTATTTACTGGATAACCCAAAAATAGAAAATATTTATAACTGTTAACATTTATTTAGCATGTTTAGTAGGCTTGAAGGATACCACAGAGTGGTTCATGACTAATTAAAAAAATGTTCACAAGCAACAGTCAACTTTAGCCTTTAAGGTCACGTCCTGGATTCAAACCCACACCTAAGATATTGAAAGCAAGTATTTCACCCAACAAAGCTACTGCATAACTTTCAGCTAATCAGAAAACCAACCTATGAACCTCGATATACATGAATTTTTATCATTTGCAACACAATAAATTTAATTCTAAAGTTTAGCTGCACCTAACATTGGATTATTGTAATACTACTGTTGAACGCTGTCTGTTAGTGATCTAATAATATCTCGAAAATGAGGTTTCCCTAAAGCATGTGTAGTACTGACCATTGACATTGACCACTGACCATTTTTTTCTCTAAAAAGTGCTCTAAAATGAGTAGAGAGCATGGGGTTATTATGTTTGCTATTTAATCAATTGGCTCTCAAGTCTTTAGTCCAGGCTTTGAATTCTGCTCATGAAAACATGTAGGGCTCAATGAAGACCTGTCATGACAATAACTTTTGAAAATGCTTTTGACAAGCTCCAAGACTGATTTAAAATAATAAAAACTAATATAATTGTGTCATCAATAGATAACTCATATGCCACATGGTTTAATACTTCATAAGATTTTTTTGTTTTTGGAAATGTTATACACTGCAGTATTCTGACTAATTGTCCACAACTCTGCAACTTCTATTTCCCTCCAACTTTCCAAGTAATAGTATCAGTGTATTAGTATCTTTTATAGTTTATAGTCTTGCAAAAAAAAAAAAAAATTGAAAGTGTTAACATTAGAGTCTGGAAAGCTTGGTCATTTGTGTACGGTTCGATCAGTGACCTTTATGTTGTTCCCTGTAGGAAAGATGGCTGTCAGCTTGCCAAGCAATGAAATATAGACATTATTAACATAATTGTTTGAAAGTCTGTTTGTACCCTCGTGTCCCCAAAATAAAGAATTATATTATCTTATTAATCTTAATTCTACAACACATAATATTTCTATCTGGAGTCTGAGATTATGTGGAGTTTAAAGTAACACTTGTTTTAACATAGCAACTCATTTTGTAGGTATTTATATTGGTTATATCATAAGACATAGAATAAATAACAGGAATATGTTATAATTCGAGAGGAGATGTTTCCAACTTCCAACTTCATAGTGATAAAATAAAAAGAAACGAAATAATATATAAGCCAGATGTGGACTATTACTGCCATTCAAGGCAGGAGTGCATGTGTTAGTGCTAATTTTAGAAGATCAAGTTGTGAGTTTCAGTAAATTGATGCTAAAGATAAGGAGTTTCTCAACAGGGCCAGAAGTAATGCATAGGTTAAGGAAATGTTCAACATTCTAGAATAGAAATAAAGAAAATTAATGTATTTGCCAAAGCCCGACCATAGATGTTGGTCATTAATGAATTATCAAGAAGAAGAAAAAAAATTCCAAATGTTACACATTAGTGAAATCCAAAACCCTGGAGTGAAAACAATATACCCTCATTACCGCTGTTACAGAGCAGGAGCGAGTATAAAAACTAATATGTGTCTTTTATCAACTTTATTTTAGTAGTTTTAAATTTCAAGAAAATTAAGCAATATATCTTGTTTCAAAGCAACGCAAGACTTCAGCTGTAGACCCTTCTTGGATTCAAACTTCTGGCAAAGACCCTACTTTCGGCAAAGTCTGCAGCAATTTTCCCTGACCCATCTACTGATTTTGCATGCCTTTTTGGAAAAGCGCTTTCCTTTGGCTCTGATATCAGCACATTTGCAATTATAACACTTCACTTCCTTTTTCCTCACTTCAATGAGGAGGTTTGCTATGTATGTTTTACTGTCTACACACTTAACTGAAATCACATAAACATAATTTTTACATGTGTTCCTTTTGATGGTGAATAAATTGGAATAATGCCACAGACAGTGGGAATTCATATAATATAAACATGTTTATAGTTGTTTCATAACAATATGATTTATCCCCATCTATTGAAATGGATTAAAAACCCTTTTATCAATTTTATTAATAGACTGATTAAATATTTATGAGATATCTGTTACATTCATAGTAAGCTTGTATTTTGGTGAGAGTGTACTAGATTTTGTGATGTGTGTGTCAAATTGACCAAAGAAGTAACACAGCAAAGAAGTTTTGATCAGTTCAGTGGCATTCTTTATTCCCAGTCTCTCTATAGACACATATGTTGAGTAAAGTGGTATAATTGTATGAATAGTTTTGTCAATAACAATACTTTTTGTATGAGAAAAATTTATATATAACTTTAAATCTGTTTTATAAATAGCTCTTACTTCCTACCTTTATATTTCTTACAGCTTGCACAGCATGTCTCTTGTATATCCTTATGGTGACACCTGGTTGGTCTGCTCTTTATATAAGCATTGCACTGCATAAGTTCATCACTATCACTGGTATTCCAAACAACGGCAGTGTTATCAATACAGGACAAGTCTAAAAGCAGAGTGGTTGAAAACCAATTCATACGGGGGAATATATTCTATACCATTTTATCATTTTGACGTTGCTAGCAGCATGTTTGGTGCATATAAAATGTAGGTTATATTGCAGTAAATTACATTCAAGCATTCTTATTTTAGATTTATTTGCACTTATTTACACATTTAAAGTGTTTTATTGTAGGACATAAGTCTGTTTGAAATTAAAAAATAAATATGATTTTTAGCTTTGTTTATTATTTGTAATATACAGTCAACTGTCAATTGACATTTTTGGATGTGGAAAAGTTTGAGGATAGCCATAAATTGTATTAACTACCATTTAAAGAGTGAGAGTGTCATTGTACTGTGTGAAAATAATTTCTGTGTGTCAGTTGTCATACTGTTGAATACAGGGAGGCTAAGCTATCTGTGTGAATGAAGCTGTCCACAATCAGTCTTTGACGGTCCTCTAAAACCTGTGATTAAAGAGGCATGACTCAAACACTGGCCGTAAAGTACCTCTGTTGGCATTGCTAAAGGCATACCCTCAAACATAAGGAAACAAAGATTCTGGATATTGAATTGAGAAAGTGTGAAGAAGGATTGGAGTAATGCAAAACTGTGTTAGTGTTTCAGCAAGACCTGTGCATTATTACTTTGCCCAATGAAAGAGAAGAAGCATTGGTGAGGCTTCTGTCTCAAAGCATCACAGAACCCATTGAGTTGTCAGAATGGCCAACACCAATTGCCCATTTTAAGAAACCAGATGGTTTAATGTGCAACTGTAGAGATATGTGTTAACGAGGTGCAATTAAATTTTACAAAGTAAATGTTATCTGGATTTGAGCTTTGATAACTTGTTTGCTTACTAATCCCCCGGTCACACTGTAGCTGGTATTGGAGGACACCAAAGGCCAACATAAAGTTTTAAAGAACATAGCTGATGTAGAAATATGTTTGTAAAGAAACAAGTGTGATACACACAAATGGATAGACTTGGAAAACATAAGATTTAATCCTAAAAGCAAAGCAACAGAGTTCTCGCCCAGTCTCCACATTTGAACAGAACTTCGGGCTTACACCTATGTGGCATAGTTCTGTGCCTAGCTGCTGAGCTACATATGAGGGCAAAGTATTTAACTCATCAGGAGTTGCATTTGTTTCGACACATTTCATGTTTTCGTAGTATCCATAAGGTTTAATATGTTGGGTGAATTTGTAAACAGACAATACCAAGATACAAGGTATCTCTTCCAAGTTATAAGGACAAGATTGTGAAGCAAAATTAAAATGTGAGTTGATACAACTGCACAGAACTTTGTGACTAGGCCTTTATTTGAGATGGCTGAATTTAAATAAAATAAACTGCAATATCAGTCCAGCTTGCTGCCACAAGTCAGTCGCTTTCTGCAGAAAAATGTCACATGATTGTCACATAATTGAGCATTTTGATGGAACGCTAGAAACATCACATAAACATATATACGTCTAGAGATATAGTAATAATAATTAACAATTAAGTCAGCAAAATGGATGCACCATTCTACCACAAGACAGATCATGATCCTATATAAATTACATGGAATGTATAAACCTTTCTGCAGGGAATATGAGTTGATGGTCAGATAATGATGAAGACAAAGAACAGAAGGTGGAGAACTGTCACTTATGCCAGGAAGTTCAACATTACTCAGTCCATGCAACCAGTCATCTTGGATACTGACCAAAGACAAGATTTGCTTCATTGATTCTGTAGAACCCTTTCTGAGGAAGATATTTCCTGGTGGATGTCACATGGAAATAAGTGACAATGAAACTTTTGGAAAAAAAGGTAACTTCAGATATGATTTTTAATGTTCTGTGAAACCCATTTGCTACCCACAGTTGGTGTAAAGATATTGTTTGTGCTAACATTTTCATGTGTGATGCGGTCCATTTAATGGTATTGGCCACACTTGGTCAACACATTTTGACTCGCCATCAAATGGGTTGACGGGAGAGCAAATCTTTAACAGAAGACACTTTGATGAGGGGGGGGGGGGGGGGGGGGGGGTGCACACTCTTCAGAAGACACTTTGATGGGGTGGGGGGTGCACACTCTTCTTTCACCTCTAAGGTACTGGGTTCCTGACCCACCTCAAAGTTGGATGTTGTAAGGTAACCAGGGCCAAATGGTTGTCAGTACAGAATCATGACCAACTAGTATACACTGCTTTCCTTCACTCCCATCAACTACCCGCCATGATGTAGCTAATAGAATGTGTTTATGCGTTCAATCTAAACAATCTTAACTAATAATGCAGTGGTAAAATGTGGCATAAATTCCAATCATCAAATATTCAAACAACTGGACCAGAAAACTAATAATAAATCATTTGTGGACACATGCCTTTCGCTGTTTTGGTTGATGATGTTGCGTACATTTTACCATTGGTGATTCTGTTAATAACAGAAATTATGGAGCGAGTTTGGCTTTGTACATCGAGTGTGTCAGCGCATGCAGAAGTGAGGCCAAACAACTCGGAATTCTTCTGCGGAACACAAAATGTGTCTGCGCAGAGTAATCTCCATCATTGGTGGGTGCATACAGAATGTCAAGATGGTGGTGTAAACAAACCGGGGTCCAGCACCAGTAAATATCTGGTTATACAGTTAAGTTTATGCATTTTTGTATCACCAAAAATTACAAAACAGCCATAATTATTTTTATTATAATTATTACACAATAATTATTGCATAATCTGATATTGAGTGTTTCCCCTATTGCCATTTGTTTACTTTAATCCGTGAAGATGTTCCAAGCTGTATGCCTTCTCATGTTGGAATACACAATCTGCGCATGTGTAAAATTTTACGAGGCTAATGCTGCGTTCAGAAGAGGTGGTGAGCCCGTGCACACGACCTGTGAGTACCAGTGGAAAGTTTTGACCGTTCTTGACAATCCACCGCCTGTGTGTTTATGTGTGGATGTAAACAAACACAAATCACAAAGAGAAAGAAATAAAAGAAATCGCAATGTTTCGCTATCCACCATGCAAAACATATATATTTCATTTGTTATACATTTTCTGAGGTTATTTATCAAAATCCCGAGTACTGAAACACTTCATTTATCATGTTTTTATAATGAAAGCACGTGTATTCTGCATCTTTGTTGTCATTAGAGGTGAAGGTCAAAGTTTGGAAAGTCTCTGGAGGCACCCAACTCACGAGTGGTATATACCACCTGTGAGACCGTTCTTGACCAATTTACAGGCTGTGAAGTCGTGTTTACGGCCGGTAAGAACGCTGCATAAACTCGCTCACATAGTTGGTAATTAATAGATATATTACCTTGCTGCTTGCAGGATTTGCAACATTTCCCCCCTATCTTTCCATATTCCTTTCTACACAGATACAAGTACTTCTTTACCAGTCTTTTGCAGTTCACCAGTGTTTCGGTCACCACTCCTCCCTTTCCGAGTATTTGGATAGGATATTTCTCATTCAGCCAGTCTTTGCAGCCTTTCATATCATCACCTAAAAATTAACATCAAGATGAAGGTTTAAACTTGTCAGGGCAAGCAGTTACAGTCATAAGACAAGGGCTCCATACATCTCACCTGTTGTGAAAGCTGGGTTAGAACCTGCGACCATAGAAGTGAGAGCCAAGCGGTTAATAGTCCAGACGTGATACCCACACAATCACTGTGACCATTGCAGATGAGACAAGTGCATTAACTTACCAAATATGCCTAGGAAAGTCACTCCCAAACAAAGATAGAATAGATAGGTCCCCATCTTGGTACGTTCAAACATATAATGTGAAGCTACCTGCTAAAGAGCATTGGGTATTAATTATTTAAGTAACACTTTCATACCTCAGAGAAACAATTATCAGACATTCGTGACATTTCAATACTTGTAAGATGTCTTAAATTCAAGACAATAGTTTTTTTCAATAGTGTTCACCAATGGAATCGTATCGTTATTTAAAATATCCCTTTGCTACAAGTGACAATGAGTTACAACACTGTGTGAAATGGCATTATTTGTATCAACGCATGTAAAAAAAAATTGGAATTCATAATTTACTGATGGTTTGTAGAAAGAAACAGAGATATGAAAAAGGACCGATACTTTAATGATATATTACAGTAACATTGTTCCTATTTTGTTTCATAAAGTTTGTGACAAACTTAATTAAAGTCTCCTTTGTTCCAGATGATAATTTATGGACTTAGATGCAAAAGTAACGTCATCTTGGAAAAAAAAAACCTCAGGTGTACTGATAGATAATGAACTTGTTGCTGATAATGTAATTCGAGGATATATATTCTTTAAGTTATTGCAACACTTTATGCATAGGGCATACTTTTACAACAATATTACAGGAGCACATTTTCTGATTAGTTATTTTTGAAGCTTCAGTGTACAATATTTAATTTAAGTAAACTACCACTATTAAGAATTTAGTTTATGAATTTAATTTTTTTTAATGAAGTTGCTAACATGAAATTCAAAATGTAAGTGAGATTTTACAATGTAATCTGTGAGCCTTTGGTGGGAATGTTTGTCATTCTCTTACGAGATTTTTTTTTTGATCGAAAACAATCTCTCTCAGAAACTGTTGTGAGTTCAGCCCATTGTATACATACTATCCAAACTCTAACTTGCATTTCCCAACAAATATGCATGCATGTAAAAAAAATGCAAATTTAAATCTATTTACACATAAAATAATGACTACTACATAGATATTAATATATCACTTGTAAAACATCAAACAACATCAATATTGCAATTTATTTTCCATAGTGCAACAAGTAGCTGACCCAAATAGCGGGACATGATTGGAAATGTTCACATTTGTGTAATTTTGTTACCACAAGAATCCCTCACAGAAATCCTAGGGAACTATTTGCTGTCTTTATTGTCATAAACATTTTCCTGTTTTTCTTATGCATAAAAATGTAACTATATTATACAACATTGCTTTTTGTATTCATGTATATATAATGATGCATATATTGAGATAAGAATATAATGAAAGTATGCATGTCAATACTCAAACTAAATCTGGAAATGATTGACATAAAAGAAAATGAATTCGCTCAAAATAAGTCCCATTCTTAAATGTCTTACTTTGCTAATTATATTAAAGTAATTTTAAAGTAATAAGGATTGTGAGAGCATACTGACTTTACATTCTGAGTTACCACACAAAGTCGCAAGTTCTCTTTAAACTGAAAAGATACTAAATGCCACAGGACTATGATGTTACATGTCATATTGCTATATTTACGTGATTTCGTTTAAAGCCTTGCTAATGGTCATTTCTGATTTTTTTCTGTGACATATAGCCTTGCTAAAGGTTCAAATTTGTACCACATCCTTTCATGCAAGTATTCAGATATTTGATATTCAAAAATTCACTAGCAAGGCTAAGTGACATGCATTACACTATTGCAATAAATGTACAGAATGTAATGTATTTCTAGGACTTAAAATCTCTTCAAAAAGATTTCAACGTTGCATCCTATTACAAGGGAAAAGAATATATCCAAGTAAAATGAGCATAATATGCAACCTGTGCAATACCACATCGGTAAAACATTGTGAAACAAGAAGTCGGGAAGGAATAGGTTTTCTCCACTTTTGGGCTGTTCAAGGAAATATATAAATGTATTGAAACCATGCAGTTTGACACATTGCAAGACACTGGTTTGCCTCCAGGCTGCTATAGACAGCTTCTCCTGGGAGTTTCTTTATCAAAGAGGTGAAAGAAAGTCAACTGCTGGGGCACATTTGGGAAATAGCCAGGAAATCACATAGTCAAAAAGAAGGCAACCTACTGTCACGTGACTGTGCTGCACCACCGACCTTGCTTTCTAATTTAAAACATACATTGAGTACAACATCTCAATCATATATGAACTAAATGCAAGAATCTTAGGCAGAGTATGTTTTACCTCTTGCGGATGTGGTGGTTCTTTCCCATTAGTATTAATTTTTCAAGGATAAACATCCAGTGTACAGTGTCTTCAGGTAGCAAGGCTAAAGATGAAAAACGATAGCTGAAGTGTTCTATGTAAAACAGCATATCTTATAACTAAAGCAGTACATAGATGCAACATCAATCACGCATACCGCTAACTGATAGCTATAAACAGTCTCTATAACACAATATCAAGCATACATACCTTTAGCTGATAGCTAAAGACTATAAGATAGGACATCAATCACACATTCTTTTAACTGACAACAGAGGCAGTCTACGTAATACAACATTAATCACATACATTTAACTGATATCTGAACTGGCTGTGTAACACAATGTCACTTACATGGAGTCTACAAGAAAACCATGACCCTCTGACTGATGTAAGGTACAAACTTTCCATCAAACACAGAGGTATCTATTCAGCTCTAAGCAATTGTGATGCTGCCATGTATATTTGTGGTGAAAATAACACAGAGTGTCCACCTCCCCAAAAGGTTAACATCTGGTGACTCCAACACTTAATCCACAATTTAGCATGAGCCATCCTGTGTTTTTACCCCCACAACTACTACTTGTTATATTTGGTAAACCATCGCACTTATCTCAGTTTTCTCTATCACTTTTTATATTTAACAAATAATCACACTCACCTCTGTGGGAACTAATGTCTAAAAAGTTTGAAAATGGGGCAGTCCAGTGCCTATCGGATTTGGCCAAGGATCATTCTCACCTCCATGTCATCTGGTGTTTATCAGGTTCTGTAAGGGATCAATCTCATCTCCATGTCGTCTAGTACTTATCAGATGTCTGTCACTGTGGCCTAGCGGGTAACACACCTGTCTAGGAACTCAGAGGACATGGGTTCAAACCCAGGTACAGGCAGATACATAGTGGCTCGGATGATCACTTAAAATGGCAGTCCTCTGTCATTGGGTTCTTTCCCCAGTGGCAGGTTAAAGAACCTTAAGGATGTTGATAAATGGTCATCTTTGAGCCTCTATCTTCCAGTTAGGTGAATGTCAGTTACTTTTGAGTTGGGGCTGTACCTGTACAGTTCAATTGGTTAAATAGTGCTTTGAATCCTGTAGTATATGGAGATATTAATACACAATACAATACCATACAAAGGTTCTGCAAAGGATCTCTCACACCTACATGTCATCTAGTGCTTATCAGATTATGCAAAGGATTCCTCTCACCTCCATGTCATCTAGTGCTTATCAGATTCTGCAAAGGATCTCTCACACCTACATGTCATCTAGTGCTTTTCAGATTTTGCAAAGGATCCCTCTCACCTCCATGTCATCTAGTGCTTATCAGATTCTGCAAAGGATCTGTCACACCTACATGTCATCTACTGCTTATCAGATTCTGCAAAGGATCTCTCACACCTACATGTCATCTAATGTTTATCAGATTCTGCAAAGGATCCCTCTCACCTCCATATCATCTAGTGCTTATCAGATTCTGCAAAGGATCCTCTCACCTGCATGTCATCTAGTGCTTTTCAGATTCTGCAAAGGATCCCTCTCACCTCCATGTCATCTAGTGTTTATCAGATTCTGCAAAGGATCCCTCTCACCTTTCATGTCATCTAGTGCTTATCAGGTTCTGCAAAGGATCTCTCACACCTACATGTCATCTACTGCTTATCAGATTTTGCGAAGGATCACTCTCGCTTCAGTGGACATAGCTTTAAATCCAACATCATGGAATAGACTGGATGACTGTGGTTATGTAAATGTCTAAAACATAACCTGAAATATAACCAACAGAATAGTTAGTCAGGCCACAACTTTGAAAAAATAAATCAAAGCACTGAAATAAATTTTATAAAGTTATAAAATAGTTTAATTATAATCAATTGTATAACATCAATTAATGATTATGAGGCCAAATGATATTTGATTTGGTAACATGTTTTCTGAGTGATACTGAAAGCTTTAAACTTTTAAACTGGTGAACATTTTTATAAAAGGCAAATTTTGTTAAACATTTGTCCAACAGTACTAGGCACAAAAGTAGAATATAATGTTATAATAATATAACTTGTATGTTTACTTCAGTATGAATTGTGTTACTAAAAGTACAACTTACTTTTTTTCTTCTAGCTTCCTGGTAATCAAGTAAGTACTGGAGTACTCGGGAAATATCTCCTCTCATGTCTAAGTAAGTCATGTGATTAGAGAAAGATGATGGTAATCATACATTTTAATGTTAAAATTGCTTGCAGATACTTCAACAATAATTGATTATTCATATTTCATATTTTATTATAAATCGAATGTCATAACAAAATTATATCTTTCAAACCAGTCTCAACATTTGAACTCAGCCAAAGCTGAGATTTACACCTCTTTTAAAATCCATAAAGGCTGAACCCATGCTCTCAAGAAAAATATTAAGATAATTTGAGACAAAAGTCTCAATTTGAGCCTGAGACCAGGCTAAGACCTTTCTTGAAATCCCTCCACTGGTGTGTACCACTCATGAGTTCATATTTTCCAATGAGAAGCTTTTTGCTTCCTTTAGTTATTGAAAACTGGAGCGCAGTAGGATGTGAGAGTGTGCTACCTACCTTGACCGAGTGAGTTCTTACCAACAGGTATAATTTGAACCAGCCAAGCGCTAGTTCACTGATTCCATAGTAAACATTAAGTCTGTCAAGAAGAATGGTGTGGTCAAGTGTATCAAAAGTGGCGTAGAGAACAAGGTGAGAACTGTGACAGACCCTTTGGCCATATTGAGAAGAAGATCGTTCTGAATATTAAGGAGGGCACTTTCAGTAGAGTGATGTTTTCTATAAGCAGATTGGAAAGCGGAAATGAGGCTGGCTTCATCAAGGTGAATTTGTAGCTGAACTGCTACTACCCTTTCAAGTTTCTTTGAAATAAACTTAAGATTAGAGACAGGCCTGTAATTTTTGAAACATCTTTGTCCAAGGATTTTTTTGAGGAATGGGGTAATATGGGCCTTTTTAAAGAAGTTAGGAGACTTACCTTGTTCATTAATTATTGAAGTGATGGGGGTGATGGGGATGTCCAGATAATCAAGGACAAGAAAACTGGGCCAAGGTTCAAGGGAACATGATTTACTTGGAGAGTTCTTAATGATTTTGGTAAGTTGATCTTCGGTTACAGTGGATAAAGTTTGAAAACATGGGGAGAGGGGAGTCCGGGACCAAGTGCTGAGAGCTCAGGGAAGAAGGGAAAGTCAATAAGGGTCGACAAGGTAGAGTGATATTGCTTGAACAAAGAATCAGCTTCCTTGGATAGATTGTTTATTAGTGACAAAAGCACATAATACCAGGACACTCTGCATCTTGGTTGTCATCATAGGTCAAGGTCAAGCTTAAAACTTACCTGTTTGCAAAAAGCCTACCCACCATAGCCTCTCCCGTCACATCTGTGTCTCCTTGGTACGACCTGGCTATGTCCCTTGATTAACGATAACTGCCTTACTTTATGTTTAGAGGCGCCTTAGAGTCCATCAGTGATGGAGATTAAGCGCTATAAAAGTCCACATTAGATTAGATTAGAAGGTCATAAATTGGAAAGCTTTGGGAGGTACCCTACACACCCGCAGTATAAATACCACCTTTGACACCGTTTGTTGAATTTTTACAGACCCTGACCTCGTGTTTACCAGCCATGAGAAGCATAAAACTATAGTATTACTGTGCAGTTGGGCGGAGCTAATTTACTAATTGGATGAGACATATTCAGTAAATTTTAATCTGACGTTTGCCTCCATTCGATCTTTGCTTGTGATATCAACATTATTGTAAGTCAGCCTGTATTTACTTAGGTAGTGTGATACAAGATTTGTTTATTTGGCCTTTAACTTGTTTTCCACACTGTATTAGTCATATCACGATGGGTAGTTTTATGGCCAGAGGGAACCATCACATACATCGGGTCAAGGTTGTGTACTGTAAACTGGCGACCATCAGTAAGAAACTACCATCTTTCCCACATAGGGTTCGGGGTTTGATCCGCTGACCTCAGAGGTGGGATCCTGATACAAGAATGAGGCAGAATAATCAGAAAAAGTGATACATGTGGAGAAACTAAAAAGCATTTAATGCATATCATTGGACAAACACGTGGGAAACATGCAACATCCAACAGTTTAATAACATAAAAGCATAAAACAAGTAATATGGCCACAGAAAGAGCGTATGGGACCCATATTTGTACAATACAGAATGCACATTTTGTTCTAAGTCGTATTTTATATACAATACACAATAAATTAAGCATACATAAACATACATTAAGGGCACATATAAGGCACAAATTATCACTTGGTAAACACTTTTATACCTAGGTAACACAGACACCTCTGTTGTCACAAACAACAACCAAAAAAAATTGTCTTCCTACAGTTATGGTTCTATCTAGCATTTATTTGGGTAGGATGCATTAGGAGTAATCAGGTGGAATGTGCATTTAAGTGAGATGTGTTTGGGGTGATTTGATACAAGTCATAAAGCAATTTGCATTTGACACTGTTTTTTCATCATAGAAAAACCATCTGAGACCTCTCTTGAGTTGTAGTACAATATATATTCTGGAAGGGGGAGTGGTTGGGCTAGATGGACATACAGTGTGACTTGTTTCTTTTATGTATTCTCCCAATAAATGAGGTCTTTGCTTGGAGGGTTAAGCATCATTTTATCAAGTGGAATAGCATGGTAATTACCAAGATTCAAGAAATATAGGTTTTCTTTCATTATATAGATAATTTACAAAAGACAATAACGTAAGCAGATATTGAGCCCAATCAAAGTCATATTAGAATAGAATATTATCATAACTGAACCCTCAGCCAGTTCACATATGGAGTACTCCTGTTGTCAATGAATTGTAAACACTTATTAAGTTTACGGTTAATTCTATATATGCATAAAAAGCTTCTAATAGCCACAATATTACAGCCGGTCAATAACACTTTACAGCAGTAGTGCTATATTAGCAGAATAGTATATTTTAAGACTTTAAAAGTTTTAAGTTTCCACAATACGACAGACAAAATAAAAAAAATGCACTCTATGCCAGACCATAGAAGCTTTAGCTGAGCCATGTTATATAAAGTGATATCTAATGCCGAGGTCATACCTATCTGTCTGGTCTTTTCTGTACATATTTAATTTCTTGTCTGGATAGAAAAAGGTCCTGTAAATCCATATATGTCATTTCAACATGCAAATAAGTGGTTCGGAACAGAAATCGCATTCCATGGTTTTCTCAAATGTGTCCAGTGCAAACGCAACACCAGCTGAATCACACCAAACCCATCTCACCTAGATATGAAATAATCATACCACAATCTGTCCTATACAAAAGTAAGTCCAGCTGAATCACACCAAATCCATCTCACCTAGATATGACATGACCATACCACAATCATCCTAGACAAACGCAACACCAGCTGAATCACACCAAACCCATCTCACCTAGATATGAAATAATCATACCACAATCTGTCCTATACAAAAGTAAGTCCAGCTGAATCACACCAAATCCATCTCACCTAGATATGACATGACCATACCACAATCATCCTAGACAAACGCAACACCAGCTGAATCACACCAAACCCATCTCACCTAGATATGAAGTGACCACACCACAATGACCCACAACCGAAATTACATGAACCTTTTTGTAGCTTGTAACCTTAACAGGTTAAGGTGTTACACACAGAGAGGTGTGTACCTACCTACACACTCCAGCTTGTCTTTTGGACAAATAACCTGAAAGAAAATGAATAAATAATAAATTCTTATTTTTAGTATATTTATTTTCTGAACTTATTTACAGACTAAAAGTCTGACATTTTCATTGCCAAATATTTCATTTTTACTTGATCAAGAAAAAACAGAAATTTAAATATGAGTCGATTGTTTGATTCACCAAAATTAACTAGTTATATATCTAACTATGAATTTCTAAAAATTGTGTTCTTCAACACATTTATACATTTCATTATCTTTAATTTTGTTTCAGCGTTACATATTGCATAACCTGGTGCAAAAACACCCAAAGTTTTAAATATTGGATTTCTCTCAGTACAAAATTGCATTAACACAAGAGCAAATGACAGGTAGACATCAAATGAAAAGATAACTAGGACTTTCAAGGGGACGATAGTGAAATTTATATGTGAAACCTGCATTCAAAGATTGCACACAACAAATTTAGTATGTAAGTGTATTAAATATTTATGAAGAACAAAATTGATACAGATATTCTATAAAGGTGTGGATGTCCAAGAAGCGATAGGAAAGAATCAGCAGTACACAAATTTTAGAAATTATTCAAGCACTCCTGATTGGTGAAGGTTTAACTTGACCTTATTCCATTGTGCCAATTTACCAAAACAATCACAGTATAAATGTGGAAAGTTCTAGGGATGAAGGAAACCTAGCTAGCAGGATGGTTTAGATTGTGTAGGAACAAGGCCCAAAGGGGTTTCCATCTACTAATACGAGCCGCAAAGCCATCAGACACACAAGTAGTGCGCTAAAGCCTCTCTTAAATCCCATCGTACGTGTACTGGTTACAGAGAAAAAGTAGCTGATTTGCAAGGGACACTTAAGCTACACTTGCGTTTTTATAACAGAAAATCAAGGTCACACGGATCCGCAATGAAAACTGACATGCACATTTTCTCTGCGTGCATGCAGTATGGCTATAAAACACATCCATCTCTCAAGGTTAATGTACGAGAGACAGGAGCACATGCATTTTCCGTGCTAGTGTTCTAAGTGCTCCCCCATGACTTTTTCAAGTGTCTTGCATGTTCTCTTACAGGGTTTTGCACATGCCGTATAAACCCACTGTGCAGTCTGTCACCAGTCGCAGTCTGTTCTTTGATATTCAAGTGGTGACAATCTTTGCTGGAGAATCCATCTTGTTTACAAGTGCAAATCTGTATCACCCCACTACCAGACTACGTTTATATTTTTCAACAGTTTTCCGAGCACACTTACGTGTAAATAGACTTACGATAGGCTGTAAGAGAAGCTTATGCTGGTAACACATCCCAGTGCTAACACAGCCCATTGCCATTTAACTTCAGTGAAGAGACAGATATTCATCATGCTATGCAAAAAGACAGAAAAAAGTGATACCTAGAAGCCTGAGCTTATGCAGGTGTTACACTGGAGCCGACCGGCCGGTAACTATGTATTTTCGGAGAGTCGGAAACAATATTTACAAAGCTAGTTAGGGTCGGTTGTAGTTTCCCGGCCTGTCGGTAGAGAGTCGGTGAAATTTCAAACATGTTTGATATTTCTACAACCGTTTCCGACCCTAAATTCAGCCAACAAGCAACAGGCCTGTTGGTTTTATGCAGGTGTTTCACTGAAACCAACAGCCCGGTAACTATGCATTTTTGGAGAGTTGGAACCAATACATGGTTGGTTAGGGTCGGTTGTATGTTCCCAGCCTGTCAGGGAAAGTCGGTGAAATATCAAACATGTTTGATATTTCACCGACTCTCCCCGACTCTTGTCCCCGACCCTAATTTCAGGCCTCTAGCAACAGGCCTGTCAGTTATCTTAAGGGCCTGTCGGTTACACTTCCAGGCTTGTCTGTAACCCTTCCAGGCTTGTCGTTATCACTTGCAGGTCTGTTGTAATATAAAGCCGGCTTGTCTTTTGTAGTTTATTAGGTACTGCTTATTTGCAGTCCATTTCCAGCATGATGTGAAGTAAAAGTATGATCAAAAATTATGTCAAGAATGACACAAAACAGTGCAGGTGATCATAATTTCAAAGTTAGAGAGATGGAAAAGGTCAAATTTTATATTTTAAATGACTATTTTATTCATAAACTGAAGCAGACATACATTAATTTTATTTTTAATGTACATTTAAGCAAAAACTGTAATTGAAATTAAAATAAAATACATCTGGACATTTTGGCCTTGACCAAGTATAAAAATTTTTTTATTGGTCCACAATTGACCCTATTTTTTCCCAAAAATTCATCAAAAACTGTTATTAGAATACCGACATCAAGACTGGTTGTGGGGTTTGTATGTTTCTCCAGGCTTGTCTGTTTGTCAGTATGTCTTGTCAGGACTTCATACGGCTTGTCTGTTTGGGGTTTATGGCTTATCCTGATAGTTTCCAGACCTGTCTTGTAGAAAACATCCCGACCCCACGGCAGGTCGGCCTCTAGATCCAGACAAGCCTGTATGTTTCACGTCCTGTCGGTGAGTTGAAGCCGATCCAAAAATTTCACGTTTTTTTGTTGTTTATTTTTATCCCCGACCCCCCGACTTTTGCAACCGACCTTATAAAAATACAGAGTCATAGAGTCGGCCTCCAGTGGAACACCTGCATAACTAAAGGGCCTGTCGGTTACACTTCCAGGCTTGTCTGTAACCCTTCCAGGTTTGTCCTTATCACTTTCAGGCCTGTTGTAACATGAAGCTGGCTTGTCTTTTGTAACTTTAGTACTATTCATTTGCAATCCATTTCCAGCATGATGTGGGGTAAAAATATGATCAAAAATTATGTCAAGAATGACAAAGAAACGGTGAAAGTGATCATAATTTTCAGGTGAAGATCCACATATATGCTATAATTAATTAAGAAACCTAAAAAAACTGTTTTTCTTTGGTTAAGTAAAAATCAAATCCCAGCTTATTTCAGGAAAGAAATTTTTGGGCAAAAAGAGGATCAAGTGTCGACCAGTCAACTACAATCAAATTGAATCAATCAATATATCAATCAATCTATCACTCATGAAGATTACCAATATACGTAATACTCGTGCTATGCACTCACATAATATTGTTATCTTCATTCCTGATATTTTTCTGTTTATATCATTTGGGAAGTTTTCCTATTGTATCTTTTGTTTTTATCAATATAATCTTTTAGCTGCCCAAAATTGCATTTATTCAAGCCTAAGATTGTCCAAGGGTTTTAAATATTATAAAATAGGAGCAACAGACAAAAAATAAGACCCTGCCAAGACCCAACATCTTCAATATTGCTTATCAGTGTAATGAAAAAGATTAAAACAAAATCCCGGTAATATGGTCAGACCACCATTAACATTGACAAATCTGTTTTTTATGCCATTGTTGACATTTCCTGCAAAATGTCAGAAAATAATTTTGCAAGCAGACAAGCTAACAGACAGATTAACGCCACCAGTAACATAATCGTCTTGGGAGAGGTAATTTTATTTATCACCAAAAGAAGACTTCTGCAAAAATTTAACTTAAAGGAGAATTTACAAAAAAAAAACGGTGTGTTATCAAAGTCTATTTAATAAGTTACATTTAAAATTTCATTTTATTTAAAATTTCATTTCATGTTATTTACACTGTGTTTATTTGTGTCATCATGTCTGGGCCAACTCCACTTCCCATACCTACCTACCTACTTATCCTCTTCTTGATTTGACTTACATGAGGCCAGACAAAACTGAATCACCGAAACGAAGGGTCCCTTCCACATCAAGGGTGTATATATGCCTTCAATATTAATGCAATAAAGTTTAAGAAGGGTGAGCTTTCTCCGCAGCTCGCAATCAATCAATCAGTTGTCCAAATGCTTAATCTCCGTATCTATGGATTCTAAGGCACACCATCCAGTTCGTTAGGCATAAATCATCAAGATGTTAGACATATTCCAAGTTGCACCCAGGGAAGCAATCCGGTGTTTGGTAGTTAGAAATTAAGACGGAAATGATTTCTGGAATAAGTGGATTTTTAGTCAATTTTTGAAACATGAGATATTTGGAGCACTGTGTATATCATGTGGATCACTTTTTTCTGGAATTGTGCACTACTCTAGTCCACTACTCATGCTTCTGATGGCTCAAAACCAAAAGACCAAAAGAAATTTCAACATTGTCAATTGAGAAAAATAATTAAAATAATAAAATTCTATAGATTCTTGTGGCATGTTACAAACCCATTACTTTGATAGTTTTACTGTTTGACCAACACATGAGAACTGCAATGATATCTGTTCAATAAATTAATTCTTTTGAGTTTGTAAGGGAGTTGTTTTGTGGACATATTTCTCCTTCTCTACCTTATCTGACCTGTTAAGCCTTATCAAAATTATACAAGAGATGGTTGATTTGAGAAATAGGAAACAAATGTTACCTTTATAAGGTTTGGGACAAGCTTGACCAGCTCCTCAAAATCTCTCACTGTGAAAACACCCCTTGTTCCTGTAGATGAAATTACTTCTAACTCTCTGGGGTCGATCCTACTAGTCACTCCCACTGACAGCACACTAAATGTAACAAGATAGAAGCTTTCCTGCACTTATGAGTATTCATTACAAAGAAAACATGTGTATCAACATGAATTGTGGTCCCACAATACGGCCTATTGCATGTCTTTTTCACAGCTAAGTTTCGCCTAACACTTTTCTGTTATTTTATAGCTACTGCTTTCCGCCGAAACTTAGAACATCTTATACACAAAAAATATATATATTATACACTAAATGTTTTTTTAAAAAAAAATTTAAGTGCACCCACATGGATTTGTCATGATTAAAATATGCACTGATACAGGGGCAAGGTATAAAAGTATTCAATTATCAGCAAAATTTAAATAGTACACCTTTCAGAGTCATTGAAAGTGGCAATAATATGATTTTTACTTGAAATAAGAGCTCCAACTTGGCAAAATTTGCATATTGAAATCTCCATAAAATATTCAATTTATTTCTATCATCACTTTGACATCCCAAATTGGTGCACGAGTTTATGGATGGTAACCGAATTTCACTAAATCTTTGATGTTCCGATTTGTAACATGTTGTTTCCATTGTGATGCCATCCACCCACGGAAATGTGCCCGGTGCCAGATATATGCATGGTAATGTCCTTTGGCCCCCAAGTCTGCTTTTGTCACCATAAGGGTGTCAATATAAAAAGATACATAACTGTATACCTTTAATGAATTAAGGGGCCACGGTGGCAGAGTGGTAACACTCTCGCCTCCCACCTCTGAGGCTGGCGTTCGATTCCCGGAATGGCCTCAAGTGGGAAAGCTGGTAGTTGCTTGCCGTTGGTTGGCAGTTTACAGTACAGAACCCTGACGAAAGTGACGTAAAACCCCAAATAAATGAATAAATTAACGAATTAAATAAGTGTCTTACTCAGCCACAGTGTGCAGAGCTGCTGATACATTCGGGATGAGCTCATTCTTGAAACGAGTGCGACCATCAGTCATGACAATAACCTGATTTGGCACTCCCATTCTGCAAATAGAATAGATGTATTGTTGAATATACACTCAGAATGCCTACAAAATGACTGTTTAAACAATAAAACCGTTTGAAACCGTGGCAAACTGAAAAGAACAATGAAATACATTCAATTAGAGGCATTCTGATGACAGCAACCCATTTGGGGCTTTCAATGAATGAGAACAATATTAAATCCTCTTTATTATAAAGCTTCTGTGTAGACGTATGACTGTTGTAAGAACTTATTCCACAATTCCATAACTATACTCCTGCAGAGACTATAACTATACTCCAGTGCATTAACCCATGCACCAAATAAAAGTCTAGCAGCAGCGTTTGGAGTAATAAATGCTATTTAAAGTGTCAATAAACCTAAGTAACAGAGCTTCCAATGTGACCAAGGCGTAAGCAGTCAAACTATTGGACCATAAACACAAAATGAACATCAAACAGGGGGTGTTTTCTGTCCAGCGAGGTTATGTTTGTATACATTCCTGATACTTTTTGGATCCCTTGTCACGACAACGTTTTTGTGACCTTTGTAAGTGATAAACTGCATCATGTTAAAATGCTGGTAGTTGGTTTGGACGTTGTAGCAAAAAAGGGTCCGATATTGGTTGCCATTTTGGATAATTAGCAGGTTCACATGGTACCAGTAGGAACATACAATATGCTGCCTATTTCCTCATCTTACGGTGTGCACACTTTGATATATGTCCCCTGCTTGTTCAGTGCAATGTTCTGAGTTGATAATGTAAGAAAATGTTTGGTAAATGCAAAATGATTATCAGCTCAACTGTTCTATTGGTGTTGAATAAGTGCATTATCGCCACGGAATCCATAATTTTATCCCTAAAAAGTTACAAAGAAACAGCACATGATGAAATTTATGCTTACAATCCTAAGATACATACTTCTTGTCAGCAAACACATTGTGCTTACAAATCTCCACCACTATCTCTCTACAATTAATGTTTTTAGTTGCACTTAGCAATAATGGAAAAATATCATCTGTCTTTGTTCAGCGTATATGATGCACACTTTGATATTATGTCCCCCTTTTTTACTGTATAATGTTATCACCTAATAATTTGACAATTTAATAAACTTGTCTTAAACAAAAAAAATGTGCATCCTTTTTAGAGTTTTAAATCTTCTATAATTCCTCAAGAAATATGTTTTCAAACTGTAAAACCATTATATTAAACTAAACATTATGTTAAACCAAATTGTATTTTTTTCTTTCAATAATAGTGTTATAAGCCAGATCATATGTTGTAAATCGCATTGAAATGCACGTACAAATTGATAAAATTAAAAATGTCAAATAAAAATACTGTTAAAGTTCAGTGTTTTATTTTAAAAAAGGAAAAGCGTTATGACAGCCAGACAAGGTGAAGGTCAGTGTAGCTAATACCAGTCCCTTTTTTGTTAAAGGTGAATGGTACCCTGTCTGTAAACCCCTCAATACATGCCATATAAGGTGAGTTGTGGACAACAGGGTAACAGTTCACATGGTCTTACCTGCTCCCGTTTGCTTCAAAGACTTGAGTTTTGGCAAATATCAAAGCATCCACAACAGCAGTGAAACCTGCATCAAGTGGAATTGTTGAAATCTCAAATAGCAGTTGTGTTCTGGACAAAGTGGCTGCATCTGCCAGGTTCCAGTGTACTGTGACATTGGTGGAAAATGTGATCACCGACATCTATGATGGTTGTTTTGGAGGTGTGTGAAAATACAAGCATGATAAAATATCTTAAGAACAGCAACTGTACATCTAGTATTCACTGAAGGTATATTGAAGAACTACACGTAGGTAAGTACACTGACCAGGTTGTGATGCCTTCAAAATGAATAGAATGTACTTGAAAATATAGCTTGACATTTTAGAGAAAGACAGTGAAACATTTGTAACAATGTGGAAAATGAGAGTAAGGAAATGACTCTGTACTGGCGTATGTCATACAGAGTACCAGGCATGGGTATGTTATATGATTTGTTTGGCTATGTGTAAACATGAAATTGTGTTGTAAATATTGCAATATTTAAGGTCACTTCTTGCATGACAACAAATATGTTTAAAACCATGCACACAATTTTGTGCAGGAGTACAGGCTAATCACTGCAATTGGGAATAAATAAAAAATTATACTCGTACAAAGTGTTTCAAATGCATACCCATGGGGTGTAACCCTCTAAGCATTATAAAAGTTAAACTAAGGGGTCTTTATCCCCTTCATCAGTCAGGGTTTTATTGGGAAAGGCTTTTAACATTGCCCGATATGTCCCTGGACTTTTCCTTTTTGACCTCAAGCACATTAGAGGATGTTGTTTCAAGAAAATAGCAAATTTTATGAATTTTACTTATCATGGAAATATCTTTTCCATTTATTTCACATATTTAACATTTTCATTGCCTTTTAGAACATGAAGCAGAAGATTTGACAGTTATTCAGTGTCAACAAGAAAAAGTTATTAGCGATTAGTCAACATGAAATATTTGGAGTCGTGACGTCCCTAGTCTGGAGGAGTCCTTTCCTTTTATATGGTGCAGCAGCATGAATGCAACTCTGTGACCGTCAGAATTCTTTGGTTTAGTGAAGAGTATATAACTTAGTTTTATTGAGGATGATAATTGGGGGATTGAAGTTAATGGAATTGTACAGCTAAAGCTTGTATCTGAACAGGATTTTGTGTTATTGAGAACCCTTGTATTTTTGTGTTAACAAGAAGAGATTTGATGGAAATTATTTATCATGAAAACAGTGCTGAATAGGGATTTTTTTAGTATCTTATGTCTGTTTGCTTGGCTGTCACCATGGTACAGTGAATTGCAGTTATCCAGTCTGAAACTGACAAGTGCATTGTCCACTTCAACTACAGTGTTGAAATCCATATCAAATGGTGATATACAGACCCCAGACTATTTTCTCTTCACACTAATATACAAGCTCAACAATTAACATGACAGACTACCCATTGAATCTACCATCCAACTTTATTTATATTTGATCTTCTGGCTCTTAAATTGATCAATTGATTTCAAATTGATCTCAGATTGATTTTGTGTGCTTTGGCAAAAGGACCTTTCCTGAGGGACTCTTAGCTTTAGAAAAGGACCCAAAAAAGCCCTTGCTCTCGCCTTGGAACTTTAATTCAATTAGTTTTGATCTCTTGTACCTAAGCTTTATAAACCCCTAGTTAGTGCTTTAAAATGAATAATTACCTTTAATCCTTCCTCTCCAATCTTGACAAAGGAATTGGCAATATCAGACATGTACTGCAATACCTTTATCCAGTCTGAACCCGATATTGATCCTGAAGAATCTGTTATCATCACCAGGTCTAGCTTTGCTGAACATTCTTGAAAGTAACAATTCGTTAACTCTTTATGTAATATTTTTTAAAGTTTCCAGTGGTACACATATGCATACATACATGTGCAGGTGATATACATCAAAACTTCTGTAACAATTTAGAGTGTTACAAATGGGAATAAGTCAGTAGCATATTTATCATATGATTATTCTGCAAATTCAAGGAATCTTATGAGGTTGTGTTCAGGTGTTGGGCAAATCAAATAGAACCGCTAATAGCAAGTGGAGTCAGTGAAAATAAGATGTGATCATCAAAATCTCTATGGAACCTTAAATGGTACGAAAATGTAGCAGAGAATGTCAACATTTACATCAGATTTATTGTAAATTTGTATTTATTTAAGTCAGCCAAGCAATACCAGTATCCTTGCATCATGGCTTGTACACAATAATAAAAAAGTGCACGATAATAACCCACCCCAGTAATATGAGCACCCTTTCGTTACTACTTAAAGTACACAATAATAACCCAGCGTAGTAATATCAACAACATTTCATTACTACTTAAAGTACACAATAATAACCCAACCTAGTAATATCAACGCCATTTAATTACAACTTAAATCCACCTCAGTAATGCCAGCACACTTTCGTCACGGTTTAATGATTTACACAGTGATGTATTTGTTAAAAATGCAAGTCACACGGGGAGTTCTATTTTGGCATACACTTCAAATTGACCGAAACAGTGGATAATTAGCAATTGGTTGTCACCTGCATCTTAAAACACTGATCACACCAAAGAACTTGACGATGAACAAATTTAATTGGTTTATTGATTTGTTTATAATTTCATTTCGTGGGAATTGCATTTTGGCATTCAACATAACTCAGAACGTGTTTTGCATTCATGATGGCTTTTATAAAGTGTTCTCAGGACCTCCCTCATGCTGTTTTCATGATACATCCTGGAGTTGTGACTGGGGTGATGGTTGGGATGAAAATATGGGCAGCTTATTCTTCAATGTGAACTTCCCACAAGGGGAGGTCTCGCTTTAGTGCCGCCATGGCGAGGTTTGCAAGGGGAAAGCAAACACACATACGGATAGGACTGTAAAGAAATGTGTAACCTGGGCATTGATTGGGCATTACTAAGACTTAAGGACTAGTATTCTAATTCTAATTGTACTTTTATGGCATTTAATCTCCCCTATTCAAAAGGGAACCTAAGGCGCAACAAAACCATAACAGGCAACCAATTTCAGTAAATACGAAGAGAGAAAAAGGACCAAGCACCACAGAGAAGTCCAGATGGCAAGACTAAGGTGGGTATGCCTTGGTGTACAGGTAGGTTTTGAGCTGCTTTCTGAAAGAGGCTAGGGAGGGGTCCATATGCATAGTGGCTTAGTATATGGGTGATTATTGAGTGAAGTTGGCGAGAAAGGCAGACATATACAATAAAGACATCATTGGAGATTTCTTTTATAATCATTCGTAAAATATAAAATGTATAAAATATCATTCATACTATTCTCCAGTTTAAAGAATCAACTACATTGTATTGTCAGATCAGAAACAAATAGTGGTAACTTACTTGGTTTTGGACCTGTGCAGTTAACCTGTCCATATCCACCTGTAGAATAACATTTGTAAGACATAATGGAAAAAAACTTACCAGTATATATCACTATGGCATTAGTGAAAAAAATATACCAAGAAAAACAACAACAATATTATATGAATGCATAGCATGGGTATTATATTTTTCAACTTTATAAAGTGCATATTTTTGTATGTGTCATATGATTGATGTTTTACTTTTATTATCCACTGTTTTGTATGAATAGAAATTCTAACGTGACACGGTTGTGTCGGCGATTCTGATTGGTCAATCGCCATTGTAAAACCAAGCATAATCTCATGGCCAGTTTTTCATATGTGGGCGATAATCCCACTTCACTTTTAAAAAATCAAATTAAAAAGAATATGCACTACAAATCTTTATCAAAACATTAAGAAGACAAGGAATAAATGTGAAAATATAAAACGTCTTGTTATAATCGCAAAAACACACTCCTAGCGTGGGGTTATGCATGGTTTTACAACTCATAGCTCATTAACCACCCCCTTGCATGCATATGATGGAAGAGCCACTCATTTTCAGTCATTTAGACATGTTTATTCAGAAAAACCTTTGCAGAACGTGAGTAATATTAATTTTAAAATATTGTCATGTTAGAATAGAAATAGACAACTCCGAGCTTGGGGTTATAGGAGATTTTACAAAGATTAGCGCATTAGAATCACTCTGGCTCCGCCTTTGTGATCCTAATATCGCTAATACCTCGCTCGTCGTTGTCTATTTCTATATTAAAACCTGTCCTTTTGGAAGATAAAATGCTTGGCATATGTATGTATAAACAGCAGCCTGTTCATGAAAATTAATTGAACATGAATATACTGCCATTAGCGATCTTTGACTGTGTTTTTAGAGAATGAAAAATTCTGGTACAGAACATTTAAATAACCCTTTTTCATTTAAAGAAGCTATTGGCTGAAACGGTGAAACAACCTAGTCAACTAAATCTGGTCTAAATATACCAATAAATATTTTTTTTTGAGTTTTGCAAACGTTAGAAAGGAAACATTTTGAGAAGGTTAAAAATGATTAGTACAAAATGTTTTATGTATACTCTTTATTAAATGTTTAATGACAAATGCTTTAAAATGGTTACAAATGAACATAATAATGACTCAAAAATATTAACCTTAATTGGGGTCAGAGGTCAAATTCAATATCTTTTTAGTTTTTTCTCTTATGAAAATATTATTTTTATGTCTAAAATTGTAAGGTAGTGGCTTATAAATTGTGCCCCTATTACTTTTAGGGATTGCAAGTGGGGCAATTTGGCACCAAATCCTCTGAAATCCCATGTTATTGCTCAAGGTAAGCATTTAATAAGCATTCTAAAAATATGGGGGGGGGGGCTAGTGGCACAGTGGTAACACACTCACCTCCCACCTCTGAGGACGGAGGTTCAAACCCTGGAGCTTATGAGGGAAAGTTGGCAGTTGCTTACCGATGGTCGGCAGTTTACAGTGCAGAACCTTGAACAACTATATGTACTAGTTTCCTCTGTCCACAAAACTACCCATCGTGATATGACCTGTAACAGCGTTGAAAGCGACGTAAAAACCCAAATAAATAAATAAATCTGAAAATATGTAAAAAACGTTAAAACATTTGATAGAAAACATTTCAAAACCATTTTAAAATGATGGATATGAAAATAAGTTGCTATGAAATGTTAGTAAAACATTTTCAGAGCATTTACAAAACATTGTCAACAAAACCTTCTTTTTGTTCAGCTATTTTTCAAAAAAATTTCCAGCCAAACCTCAGTTTCTTGAGTTATGTTTTAAACATTTAATGAATGTTTTCAGCAAAATGTTTGTATAGAGAATGTTTATAAAACGTTTTTTGGACATTATAGTGTTAATGTTTACTGGGAAACGTTTAGTAGCCCAAAATATATCGTTTATATTGGTTTCAAAAATGTTTTGTAAACATTTTAAGCACTCTAAACCTTTTCAAATGTTTACTGGAATGTAATGTTACTTGCGCTTTTCAATTTTTTATTTTGGTATTCAAAAATGTTTACTAACTTGGCAAAATTGTCACCAACAAAAACAAAAGATATATCATCATAATGACATCAAAACATATGTTAAGTAGTTGACGAAATTCTGTAAGCTGAGTCACTTTCATATGTTAGAAGTCTTAAAGTAGTTAAAAGCTGAAGCTATATATAGTATAGCAGTGAGACATACTATTGTTTAACAATTCAATGTCCATTCATAAAATCTTTTGACAAATTCCAAGTAACCAGAGTCATATTTCACTTAGATCTATTGTACAGTGTTGTCCTTGTCAATTATTTCTTTGATTCTGCAAGTTGTACATATGTTAAAAATCTGACATATAAATGGTGACATGTATATTCATCACATGTTAACTGAAATAATTGTCCATTATTTAGGCAACACTTGCAATTTGAAAACAGAATATCAAGGTCACACAGACCCCCGTAATGAAAATCGGCAAGCACACTTTCTCTGCATGCAAGCAGTATTCCTATAAACGCATCCATGTCTCATGGGTTACTTATGAGAGACTTGTGCTCATGCATTCCCCTTGCTAGTGTTGCAAGATCTCCCCATTTACTTGCAGGGTTTGCACGTGCCATATTATACACTCATGTGTACCTTGAAGCCATGTATGCCCACTGTGGGGCCTATAGCTAGTCCCAGTGTGTTCTATGATGTTCAAGTATTGACACTCTTGTTGGGAGAATGCACCTTGTTTGCACATGCAGATCTCTACTACCCCACTACCAGGCTACTCTCATATTTTTCAACAATATTTGCAGCACATTTACGTGTGTATACAGGTATGATGGGATGTAAGGGAAGCTATAGATATTTCAAAACTTCTGCATTGGCTGCCGCGTAAATTAAGGAAATAGCAGAGCATTACAAACTTTACTGATAGCAGTGCAACAGCACAGAGAGGAACGAGGAATGAAACAAATTGTCAATAAGCATACACAATCCCAGCTCTGGTGTGTGAGTGGTCCATAATGCTGATTGCAGGGGTGATTTTTTCATAAAAGAAATTAGCTTAGACTTAGATTTAAATTTAAGTCTTTGGTCTTAAACTAAGAATAAGTCTGTGGTCTTAGCCCTAGTGGATTTCGCAAAGCAGCACACTCTAAACTTAGTCTAGGTCTCAATGTTAGGTCTATTTTGGAATGGGCTTAACTTTTGTAAACAGAGGCTGAAAAATATGGCTGTCTTAGACTTTTCTTCACTTTAAACTTTGAAATGGCTGTAAATGAAGTATAAATGTAGAATACCTCAGTAAAGTAGTGTTTGGGAAGTTTTTTTCTGTTTACAAGGTTTCTATTGCCTGTTTGTCTGTCTGATTGTGTTCATGATAACTCTAAAACCACTAAACATATCTGACTGAAATTATTTATGTGGGCAGGGTGTGGCCAAAGAAACCATATAGGGAAAAATCAAAGGATTTATCTCACCCTTAACAAATTGTTCTGCTTTATCCTTATGCCCCTGTTCCACCAAAGGATCAAGCCCAGATTAGTCCTGGGACCCTAAATCCTTTACAGTCTGTTAAGAAAACATGAATAATGGGTGGGGAAATGTAATCTGCATCCAGTTCTTCAATTGTCCTCAGGAAGCCTCAGACGTCCTCAGACAAGCCACGGTAATTCTCCAGCTAAGAAGCGATTAAGTAACGTTTGTGATGCAATTCAACACCAATCCTGTCGGGGATATAAGTACTGGGTCTCAGACCAGTCTGAGGCCACCTCAGATTTCCTGGGACTAATAACATATTTTCTGAGACAGAAATAGCCGATTTCTGTTTTATTTTTCTTTCATGGTGGCTCGGGGATGGATCCTGGACCAAGTCCAGGCCTCCTGGGACTGAGGGTAAGGCGATCTGGCATTAAGAGTCCTAGGACGTCTCAGACAACAAAGTATTATGTAATTTGGGTCTGAGGAGGCCTCAGGATGCCTGAGACTAGGAAATTTGTGGGTAGGGGCGACAATGGATCGGTTACAGTTGTGAAAAATATCAAACATGTTTGATATTTATACACACCTCAATAGATCCAAACAGACTCAAGCAGGCTGTCCAGGACTCTGAAACCAATCCCCAAAAAAATCCTTCATCGGGAGCTTTAGTGGAACAACGGTATAAAAGGCATATCATGGTAATATGTAGTTATTTTGATTGAAACATATTTAATCTGCAAGGTTAAGACTTTTGTATTAAATTTTTGGCTAAGTCAGTAGTCCTAGGCTTATTGAATTAAAAAAAACCCAGCTAAGCTTAAGCTTTGGCTCAGTCTGGGGCTTAAAGTCAAGCAACCTAAGCTTGAAATTATCTAAGACCCCTTTAATGAAATCCACATAAGCCCAAGACCTAGCTAAACAAAAAATTCTTTGATTCAAGTCTCAAACCAAAAGTTTGGCTTAGTCTAATACCCTCTGTGAAACAGCTCCCATGGGTTCAAATATCAATGAGATAATTTAATTGGCAAAAATCGGCTTCGTGGATTTATTCAGATATCTATGGCAACATCTGACTCCTCCCACAGTTACACTTACATCAAGTGTCATTGTATTGACGAGAGGCTAGCTTTGTTATTATCTCCCGCCTGCAGCCGAAGGCCATGGTCGGGAGATATATCTTCACCAAATTTGCAGGGAATGTTTATGGCTATGAAAACCTGTCTCTGAAAAAAGTTTTAGCCTCATTTTGAAAAACAAAATGCCTACCATAGCTTATTTTTTGAAAATCGTAAAGGTGCTCTAAATCTTGAAATATTCCAGCTAGCTTCATCAAATTTGCACAAAAGCTATATGGCTAGAAAAGCTAGCCTGATAGTAATTTTGACCTAGTTCAAAAAAGAAAATGGCCGCCATATCACATGTTTAATGTCAAACGGGGTTATCCTATTAAAAGACCTTATATCTCCCCAAATATTGCTCCTAGAGGTACGGAATGTGAAAACAACTTGTAGGAAGTCATGGCCTGGGAATCTTTTCCAGGTGTTGAATTTGACCTTCGACCCCTGCTTCAAGGTTAAATGTGATCATCACACTAAAACATCCTCATTTCTCCCTTATTATTGGTGCTGTGGCTTCAGATTGTAAAGACAGACCATGAAAAGCAAAGGCTGTGGACGAGAGATTGTAAACGCCTTCCATACGTGTGTCTGTTTGTGCATCTGTTTGTGCATACATCTGTGCGTCCATTTGTCAGGTTTTAACATAAACCTTAACATCTCATTCATTTATAAAGATATCTTCATCAAATTTGCAGGGAATGTTTATGGCTACAAAACCTATCTCTGCGAAATTTTGCCCTCATTTTGAAAAACAAAATGGCCGCCATAGCCAATCATTTAAAAATCAGTAAGATGCTCTAAAACTTGAAATATTGCAGCTAGGTTCATCAAATATGCACAAAATATATATGGCTAGGAAAGTTAGGCTGATAGTAATTTGGCCTAGTTTCGAAAACAAAATGGCCGTCATGTCACATGTTAAATGGGATTACCCTATTAAAAAGGCCTTATATCTTCCAAATGTGAAAACAACTTAAAGGGAGTAAACGCCTGAGTTTCTTTTCCAATTGCTGACTTTTACCTTTGACCCCTTCTTCAATGTCAAGTGGGGTTATCTTACTACAAAGGCCTAAAATCTCCTTTAGTTCTCCATTATTACTGATTCTAAGGCGGGAGATAACCGCTGCGGCAGTAGCCTTGTTTTTTTTCCTTATAATTGTTTTGTTGTGAATTGTACTTCCCTATTTCTAACAGGCGCTACCAGCTGTAAATTGTTAATTAAAGTAAGTGATAATTACAATAAGTGATTAATGCCTCTCCTTTTCTTTGTGAAGAGGTGTAATATATGATGCATAGTATTGAATACCATATATCTTGCTGCATTCCCTTTTACACCATCAGACATCTTTTAGTTCAGAACAATAAATAACCCTAGGTGTTTTCAACTTTTGGGAAATGTCACATCATAACATTGAATAGTTACAATATTGTTACAGTGTCACAAGAAGTCATATCCATTTCAACAGTTATCATGAATTTACATTATTTATCTGTAACACAAACTCCTTTGTGTTTGTCATACTACTTTTATTTCCAATTGAGACAAATTGTTCCAAAGCGTTGTCTTGTCCTTTTTACAGGAACAATAGTAAAACCATGCCGAAATTAAAATAGGCTATTTATTATTTTGGCTTGGGAAAGTTGAACAATGAAGAAAGGCTTTGTGCTTGTGTATTCTTGGATAAATTAGGACTGACCATAGACTGACACAAACAGGAAGCATAGCATCAATGTAACCTTTAATTAACCCAAGCCAGTGGTATATATTGGTAAATTACTGGTAAATGTGAATCGGTAACTACTAGTTTAAAATAAGTAACTTTTACATGCAAGTTAGTAACTGTAAGCTACCAACTAGTAGATTACTAACTTAGTATGATCCAACCGCTGATCCAAACAGAATCAAGCAGGGACTCGACACTTTTAGGAAACGGATTCCAAAAATAGCTTAATCGGGAGCCTTAATTGTGACATGGAACAGGGGCATTACCAGTCTAAAGTGAGGGAATAGCAGTTGCTAGGTTTTAGTTAATGCCATCCCCAAGGTTGCCAGGCGCCAAGGAACACGATCTGAAGTAAGTGAAAGTCAAAGTTGGGGTTTTACGTCCCGTTCAACAGCCAGGGTCATATTGGGACAGGTCCTCAGAATTGCCACTTGTGGGACTCGAACCCACAGAGGTGACACTGAAGTAAGTGACTAAAACAGGAATTCCTTCCCTTTCTCACAGAAGGCTAAGCATATACAAATTGGGAGGGGGGACTATTAAGCATGAATTTTGAAATCCCACCTTCCCACCCCCTTTTGTCAACGTGGTGAATATTATTCAGTCAGTTGGTTTCTGCACAATTGCCCTTTCAGTGGTCTGGGCTCACAGTAGTTCACTCAGGCTATCGATTAGTGTTCAGTGAAACCTCTAGTTGGTAAGCCATGTCGGGTAATTCGTGTTAGGAGGCTTGTTTCCTGGAAATTAATGCTCCTGGCATATGGTTGGCGTTTCAAGTGTCTGACACTAGGTAATGGGCAGACATCAGACATAGTATGTAAAAACATTTCTTTTATTGATCTCTTCAACTAGCTCTTGTAATATCTGACTACACCTATGTGCATACTCTAATGTAATTGTATTGTTTAGAAGTTAAATATAGCACTGTATTTGTTTCTTATACTTGCTTTAATGACTACTATACTTCCTCATTCCTAACAGGCATTACCACAAATAAAATCTTAATGAAAATAAGTGATAAATAGCTCCCCCCCTTTCTGTTGTTTTAATATATGACGTATGGTATTGAATACCATATGTATTATTCTTAGCCATTTGAAGCATTCCCTTATTGTCAGACATATAAAAGTTATAAAATAAGTAATAAATAACCCAAGTTATTTTCAACTTTTGTGAAATGTCACATTATAACATTTAATAGTTACAAGATTGCTACATTGTTTCATGAAGCTATCCCATTTTAAATAGTGACTAATGACTGTATATTATTTATGTGTAACACTAAACCTAGTTTCTGACCACAACTCTTCTTAAAGGTTCCTGTAAGAGAGTGGTGTGTAATACAAGATGACTTGATCAATAGAGTTTAGTGGCATCTGGCTACTAAGATGTGTTCAGTTACCTCATTAAATGTCTACATTTCACCACTGGACTGCATATTTTAGCAACATAGAAGTGAAAAATACTACATGTCCAAGCTAAGATGGTCAGTTTCGCTGCTTACAATCACCGAAGTTTGTTTATAACTTTTAAATAAGAAACTTAAAAAACTAAATGTTAAACTAAATACATAGTTGTTTAAATGTCTAAATTACTATCAATGACAAACAACAGCTGTCCTTGACATCTCAGTGATAGAAAAAAAAAGCTATGATGACCAGTAATGTCTGCTGTGACCTTAATTACCAGCAACATTTATTAGAATTAAATAAATGTTAATTTGGATAATTGTGCCTTAGAATCTGTCATGGGATAGGAATTAATTACATTATCTTTATCTTTTTTATTGCTGACTGCCAGTGAAGAAGTAATTTGACCTGTACTAGCAGACTTGCAACCGACGTCATCAAACAAGGGAAAACATATACTTTGAGTTCTTCTGAATAGATCTCATACAGAGCCACACTAGGACACCACTGACATTTTAAATTTCTTGACTGTAGCAGTAAGGACACTGTTCAACCATGTTGTCTTATTTGCTGTTTATTTTCGTTGTTGGGACAATTATAGTACAAGGTGAGTACATCACGTCTAATATCTGTGATAGGTTTCAGCTCCAAGTGGAATAAAACCATAACTTTGATAGTGTAGAGAAGTCTGACTTTGAGCCCCCAGTTTTCTTGGGAAAATTTTATACTGGATTAGCCAAAATAGAGCTAAATTAGCATCAACAAGAGATTGGCACAAAGTGAAAGTATTTTAATTCTAATTGGACTTTTATAGCAATTAATATCCCATATTCAAAGGGGACAAGGCGCAACAAAATCAACCCATTACAGTATCGAGGGACAGAAAAGTATGTCAATGCAATCTTTACTTATAGGTATATATTCAGATTTTTGGGGGGTCAATGTAAAAGTTCACTAAGGCTAAGAGTTCTCCGTACAAACAACAAATTCACAATCTTTTTCCTTTCCAAAACTTACCATATATTTAAATAACTTTTAACCAAATCAGATCACACGTTTGCAACCTCACACTTTCACATTTTCATTGTTATATTTATTTGTAACCGCCATGAATAACAGCTTTAAAATGAACTAATCCTGTCAGACAGAATGAAGCCATGGTGTCTTAAAATTTTATTGGGCTGAATCTTGAGAAAAAGTGAACCATTGACATCAGGCTGTGGGTTTTAAAACTTTTTACTTATGTTGGGATTATATGGAGTTATTAGTGCAAGGAAAGTATCATTGGAGCACTTTTTAAATTCTGAATGTACACCTTTAACCAAAGTCAGTGATATATATTTGCAACAAACTCGAAGATGTGAATTAGTAATATTTTAGTTACGATCGTATAACTCTTATATACAAGATTGTAACTATTAACTATCACCTGGCAAATTACTAACACAAGATGTATGTTTTCAAGAAAATTAACAAAACTGATCCAAAATGGTTCATAAATTATCTTGATGTTTTTGTCAGGTGGTGTAACATATGGAGGAATATATTGTGGTGACCCCTATCCAAGTAAGTAATTGCTTACTTCAGTAATAATGGTTGTATATTGATATAATAATCCTCTATATGGCCAAAAAGTCGTGAAACAGGAACCATTGTTAATAATAATAATTAGACTGCATGAGGGTGGTCATAAATATTTAAGATCAGTTGTAAATATACCCCCATGTCATGTTTTCCTCATTTCAAAATTTTCAACTTGCTAAAATTGGATAAACTTTACAGTGTACATCAATACATATTCAGAGATATACATATCTACAAGTTTGCAGTATACATATCAAATATTTAATACATATTCATTGAAAAAATATTCACAGTGAACGCATTGATCAAATGTACATATCCCACTGTTAAATTATAATTTGCCAAAGTATAGAGCTTTTCGTCAGTTTTTTCCAACTATTTTTATTACATTATAGCTCAGAATATAACTTGTTCTTAGGTTGATGACATTTTGTCCTGGCTTAGACTTGCTATTTTGTGAATGCAAATTTATTGCAATCCATAGCTGAGACAAAATGCTTAGATTTAAGACTGGGTTAGGTATAAGATTAGACAAAGATTAAGAACTTTTGTGAATACTGCCCTAGATATAATCCATCTATCTTTAATCAGTTTCAACATGACCCACACATTCAATAACTGTCTCCATTATTACAAGTTTAATAATGTTATCATTCTTTTAACAAGAGTGTTCAGCAAAGCTAGACTTGGTGTTGATCACTGATTCCTCTGGATCAATATCAGATCCTGACTGGATTGATGTATTGCGGTACATGTTAGACATTGCCAGTTCATTCACCAAGTTTGGAGAAAAAGGCTTGAAGGTACATTTATAATTCAGTAACTCGAAAGGTGTTTACAAAGCTGAGATCAATGATATAAATAGTATCGGACCAATGCTCAGAGGTCAAATATGTTTTTGTTAATATAAACATATTTTAAAACGCAAAATATCTTCTGTTACTATGTCATTTATAACAATACCTCATAAGCCCTGATGTCTAGCGCTGGCTGTTGTGTGTCAACTTACATGTTTTTTATGTTAACTGTGTGCAGGTGGCACTTATATAAATTAAATTCTCTCTCTCTCAAAGATGAAAGTTAAAATCTGACCAAATATTAAACAACAATGATTAACAAGAAGACAAACTTTCAGTAAAACCTCTATGGGCCAAGGGCCTGTTCTGAGTTGATATGCAAAACCAACCAGGAGCCGTATTCTTCAACAATACTTTGCTAATTTCACCTTAGACCCAAGTTAGAATGGTTTTCTACTTACCACCGTATTACTTAGATTTCGTATTCATAAACCTCTACTTAGTTAAGTATTACTTATATTCTAAGTTAGGAAAACTCACTATTCTTTGCACTGTAACTGTAAACTTGGAAACCAAGGGCCGGATTCACGAAAGGTCTCAAGTCTCAAATCTGAGATTTTGGTCTCAAATCTAAGATTTTTTTTAGATTTTTCTCAGATTTGAGACCTTTTGCTCAGCTGGAATTCACAAAAGATCACAGGCTAAGATTTTTCTCAGATTTGGTCTCAAATCTAAGACTGCCTAGGGGGTGACTTAAGTTTTCATAAAATAGTGTATATGTAATAAAAAGTCACAAAACAAAATGAAGATAGTGAAGTATGACATATTATTTAACTTGTAACATAAAATATGAATATATATTAAGAGTTTGTACAAAAACAACAGTAAACATTTACATTACAAATTTACATGAGTGGCTTGTTTTGCTGTTATAATCAGTTCTTTTGAATGTTAGTACAAATTATAGTAAAAAGACAATGTTTTGCTTGATTCCAAATATTCTAGAATGTGAGTATATATGGTAGAGTGGTAAAATATAAATGTGTATACTAATCTCAACAACATGTTACATCAGTTTTGATTGGTCCAGACCCAGAACTTGGCTGAGATTTTGGTCTCAGCTGAGATTCCTTTCGTGAATCTCAACTTGAGCAGAATCTCAGCTGAGACTAAAATCTTAGATTTGAGCAAAATCTCAGTTGAGATTTGGCTAAGACTTGAGACCTTTCGTGAATCCGGCCCCTGTATATCTAAGTTAGGAAGGGTCTTATTCCACCGCAAATGTAAGGTGTCCTTTGTTTTTTACTGAATCTTCAGCTTTGTTAAAAATGGTGAAAAAGATCATTTTCTTGAAACAAATGCTGTTTTTAATGTTGTGTCACAGTTTATTATCAATAAAACACAAGATTCCTTGCAATAATTGCATATTTTAAAAACATTCTATCATCTAAGGTACCTCTGCAGATAACTTGATATCTAAGTGAAGGTCTAAGGTGACCTTAGAGTTAGGAATGTTGATGAATACCATTTTGATCAAAGTGAGTAAAAGCTTGACAAAAACGTAGAATCCATGTTAGGAACAGTCTTAAGTATTGTTGAAGAATACGGCCCCAGGCTTAAATTATTTTTATTGCAGGACTATGGCCCATATTCACAGTCATTCTTATTCTTAAAAGTTTTGTTTTTGTTACAATTTTCCAAGAAAAACAGCCACTTTTTCAGACCAAATCCTGAAAAATAAGAAAAACCTCTACAAGCCTGTATCCATCTTTTGTTTTTAAAATTATAAAGATAATAATACAATAAATTAATGACACCCTATCTTTTATCCTTATAGAAAGCATGTTGCATTGCTATATATTTAAGCCGTTGATCAGCACGAGGGTATATTATTTGTGAAAGAAGCATATTGATAATTCATTTTTATTGCAACTGTCGAAAAAAAAATTACCATTAAAAATCCAAATTGTCTACGAAAATTCCGATGAAAATGAAAATTCCGAGAATTAGGATATTCATGGATATGGGTCTTGGTATACTCATACTATTTGTTGTATTTTATCTACTTCAATCCATAACAGATGTCAGTCATCACTTTTTCTAACAATGCAACTGTACATTGGGACCTGAGTGACCAAGCCACTATGTCTAGGGCAGAGCTGATAAACCACATATCAAACATTCGACAAGATGGCGGATTTACAAATATAGTTGAGGCCTTAATATTCGCTAAAACTAAAGTGTTTGACGTCAAAGGAAACAGGTAGGTGGACAATTAGTACTTCATTTACATTAGTTTTTTTAAGGGCTAATTTATTAGGGGTTTACTCTTACTGGACTGTGGTCAAAAGGAAATTGTCTAAAGTAATTGCTCAATATTCCATAGTGTAAAATGCCACTGCCCAGAAAATGCCAACAATCCCTGATTTAGGTCAGTGTCAAATTTTCAGTATATGTTGTTCCAATTTATAATCTTGATTACTTAATAAACACCAGGATACTATTGAACTGATAATCTAAAAAAGATATGTCTCTCGTTAGGATGGGTCGGTATGAAAAATTTGTCTTCGAGAGGTTGCCAATGCAAAACCGTACTGATTCCAGGACTCCACATTTTAATTCATCCCAAACAAACATGAACATTTCCTCTTCAAGACGTTGTAATAAAAGTGGCCTAATATACATAATATTAGACAAAAGGTTATAATTTCTTCAAATTTCTTGTTTGTTCCCAATATTTTAAGTTTTCCTTCAAACATATGTGTTGACAAGCGAGACTGAGGTTATAAATTGTCATAACCAAACCATGGCAGTTCTGCTCAACGTTTGGCTATAAAAGTCTGCAAATGGACGAAAATATGGGGATAAAAGCTTATAATTTCTTCAGATTTTCAGTATGTTTCTGATATTTTAACTCTTCCTTTCATTATATGCGCTGATGAGTTAAGTGGCAGTTTTAAAATCTCATCACAGTATTTCAGTAAAATGCTCTCGATACCAAGATACCGAGCCTACCGACCCATCCCTAGTTTCTAGAAATGCTCTTCATGTGTATAAGAGGTAAAACAATAGTATTTGCTACGGCTCTCAAAAAAGAAAATAAAATTAGAGAGAAAATTCTATTGGATGATATAGATCATTTAGAAAGAATTCAGGATGAAACTGGAACAAACTCAAAATTAATGGGAAATAAAAAGCTTCAATTCCAAAAACTGTGTGAAAACAGAATAAAAGGTCAAATGGTAAGAGCAATCTACAATGGTTAGACCAGGGGGAAAGCCCACAATTTTTTTATCAAATTGATAACCAAATATGTAATTGATAAAACCATTAAAAATACAAATAAACAACGTAACATATTAAAAGCAGTGCAAAAATTCTACTGTAATCTTTTTAAAAGTAAGGATAATTCACTTGATACATTATATATGTCTGAAATGCCTGAATTACAGAACATCAAGAAGGTCTCCCATCCAAACCTGGGCAGAGAAATGTCGACTGATGGACTATTTATTTATTTGGTAGTTTACGTCGCTTTCAACACTGTACAGGTCATATCACGACGGGCAGTTGGAAGGGCAGAGGAAACCAGTACATACAGTTCCTCAGGGTTCTGTACTGTAAACTGCCGACCAACGGCAAGCAACTACCAGCTTTTTTCCACTTGAAGCCATGCCGGGAATCGAACCCCGGCCTCAGAGGTGAGACGCGAGGGTGTCACCACTCTGCCACGGTGGCCCCCTGACCGATGATGGGTGTTGGTGGGATTTTTGCTGACTTTTCAAAGTATTTTGGGGAAACTGAATAATCACATTTCAAATGCAATAAATGTCTAACAAAAGTATATTACCAATATCATGGCGTCAAAGCGTTACAACTGGTTTGCCAAAAGGTGACTAGGCCAGACAATTTTTAAACAACTGGAGACAAATATCTCTTATATATGCTGTACATAAGTTAGCAGTTGGTGTCTTAACTGAAAGAATGAAGCCCTATCTTGATAATGTAATGTCAAAGACACAAAATTGCTTACATCAAAGGATGATATATAGGGAAAAACATTCATACAGTCTCTGACTTGATGAATTTTACAGAAAAGCATAACAGCCCAGGGATAATCATGTTAATAGATTTTAAAAAAGCGTTTGTTTCCATGTCATGGAAATGTTTATACCTTAGCTCTGTTTGGTTTTGATAAAGCCTTTATTGACTGGATAAAATTATTTAACAATAATGCTACTGCTTTTGTTTTAAAATGGGTCATTCTTTCAGATACTATTCATATTAGCCATGGATGTAAGCAAGGAGACCCAATTTCACCACATCTTTTCTTACTTGTGGCAGGAATGTTAAATATAACGATTGGAAACAATATCAGTATAAAAGGAATTTGTGTTGGTGACCAAGCTTTGGAATTGACACAATTTGCTGATGACACTACACTACAACTTGATGAAAGTCATAGTTCATTGCAGACAGCTTTACACGTTATGGGACTTTTTGGTTCATTGTCAGGTCTCAAAATGAACACCGGAAAAAACTAAAATTATATGGATAGGTAGCAAGAAGCACTCTAAAGAAAAGCTAAATATTTCAGAAAAACAACATTGGGGAGATACGGAATTCTCATTTTTGGGTATTGATTTTTCAGCTTATCTGGAAACTATACCATAGCTAAATTTCAGTATAACAATGAACAAAGCAAAAAAGTACTAAATTGTTGGAAGAGTAGGTTTCTAACTCCTATTGGGAGAATAACTGTGATAAAACCATGATTCTATCTAAATTGAATCATTTAGTCATGTCTATTATGACACCTCAAAAAATCTTAGATGATTTAAACAGAATGTTATTCTCCAATTTGTGGGGAGGGAAAACACAGAAAATTAAAAGGAAAAATGTCTGTACTGATTATTTAAATGGAGGACTATGTATAGTTGATATTTATAAATTTGCCAAATCTTTGAAACTTGGGTGGATGGTGATATTTTGTCAAAGTCAGAGTCGCCATGAAACTTATTACCACAAGAAAGCTGTAAAAACTTATACAAAATGTTTTATGTTGGACCAGAGTGGTTTTCTATTTATTTATTTGGGTTTTACGTCGCTTTCAACACTGTACAGGTCATATCACGACGGGTAGTTGGAAGGGCAGAGGAAACCAGTACATAGAGTTAGCTAGGGTTCTGTACTGTAAACTGCCGACCAACAGCAAGCAACTACCAGCTTTCCCACTTGAGGCCATGCTGGGGATTGAACCCCGGCCTCAGAGGTGGGAGGCGAGAGTGTTACCACTCTGCCACCGTGGCCCCTTAGTTACACCTAGAAATGATCTAGAAGAAATTAAATATAACATATCACATTTGGTGTACATTTTGACCCTATATTATCCTTTTACTAAATAAGGATATTGCGTAATAATTAAACAACATTTGTGATAAATAAAAAATGTGCAACAGTTTAAGTGTTCACGATCTTCTGTTATCACTCCAAAACACACATTTGCTTCTAAAGATTATTGTCATCCCAAAATATGTTTAAGTCTAATTGGCAACATTTGATGTTATAAGTTCCATAATATATGGTAAAATATTTTGCATGCATACAAAATTAATATACATAAAAAAATTAATATTTCCCTATACACAACAGACATTACTGATGCATCCTTTTGGCTATTCAGCACCGGTACTTACTACTTCACATCCTATAAAAATGCGGTTAAAAATACAAAGAACTGTTTCAAGGGTATTTAGCGCTGCCTCACGACGCACAAAAGAATGCAGCATTAATAGGTGAAGGTCATTGTAGGCAATACCAGTCAATTTGTTACTGGTGTCTAGTCTGCCATTTTTTGTTTTCAGGGAATCTGTGCCTAACCAAGTCATTTGTATGACTGATGGTCGGCTGGCCTTTCGTACATCTGACTTTCTGCCAGCAATAAATGATTTACAAGAAGTTGCTGAGTATGTATGTTCTTTACCCCACCACCTTGAAGGGCCGGGTGAGTATTGTTTTCCCCCATGGCGTCAAGATGGGAGGGAAAAAACCTGTCCAGGCTGTATCTCAGAAACAGTGATCTGTAAGATATTGATACTTTGTAGGGACATTGGTTCAGGGTGTAGGTGTGCAATGTTATGGGATGACCTTGATTTGACATTTGACCATGCTGTAGTGACATTGAAGTTTAAAATCTTATCTGGGCTATGTCTCAGAAATTGTTAGGTGTAGATGGTTGATATTTGGTAGGGGTATTGTTTACGATTTGTTAGTGTGCAATGTTATAGTGTAATCTTGATTTGACCTTTGACATTGCCAGAGTGATGTTGACCATATCTTGGAAACCATAAGGTGTAGGAAGTTAAAACTTGGTAGGGGCTTTAGCTAGCAGTTGTATGTGTGTAGCATCATGATGCGACCTTGATTTGACCTTTGACCTTGCCGTAGTGACCTTGACATTTAAAATCATATCAAGAATTTGATACTTGGTAGGAATATTTTTGGAGAGTGTAGGTGTGTGACAACATGGTGTTATCTTGATTTGATCTGTGACCTTGCCGTAGTGACCTTAATCTTTAAAATCTTGCCACTATATCTCAGAAACTGTAAGGTGTAGGAAATTGATTCTTGGATGGGTCATTGGTGTGGGAGTGTAGGTATGCTAAATCATGGTGTGACCTTCAACATTGGCTCTGCAAAGTATGTCCACCTGTCATATTTGAGACATATTTCTCACAAAGATATATGGGTTGCTGAAACTGATTATTAGTTGTACTTTCACTTAGCTATGTCTCAATCAATAAATTTTACTGCTTCATAATTTTTGTTTACTGATTAATGCTGTCATCTTGCTATTGCAATTTTTCAATTCTTAATATTTACATACATTTTCTATCTCTCAAACATTATTTGCTCTACTTATACATAGTTAATACAGTTTGCTTTGAAAGACTCCTGATACTTGTACTGCTTCACTTCTTTTGTATCTCATTGTGTAGAAAAGTATTTTCCTGGGCTGTGGGGTATGAGCATCCCCAATGCTATCTTAATTTTTATTGATAGTTGTACAAAAATTATGCTGTGTTTTCAGAATATAATAACTACAGATTGGCTTCACTGTTATATGTTTTTCTTAACTTTCATTAAAACTTCATTTAAATTTTGAGCAAGCATGTTCAATAACTACACAAATGCATTCATAAATTTCACCACAAAGGTCTTTCAGAATGTGAATAAATTTAAATAGTTTCCTAAAATTGTAAAGAAATCCATCTAATTTAAAAGCTTATCTCTAATTGACATAATTTACCGATTTACAAATAATCGGCTCTGTAATCGTTCTTGAAAAATGTTTTTTTTTTTTTTTTTTTGGGGGGGGGGGGGGGGGGGGGGGGGGATTAAGTATGTTGTACAAATAAATTATCAAAACTTAAAACATTTAAACTTTATCAAAGTAGAAGTATTTCACTGTGTTATGTTTTGTTTATCTTGATAAATAATTGTTTCTCATTCACAGGTTTATTGCAACCTTGTTCTTCATGTTGCAAAACCGCCAACTATAGGAGATAAAACATTTACTGACCTTAACTGCATGCTGTATCATTTCAGTAGTTCTTCTGCTACCTCACCACCACATTCTGTGTCATTCTCCGTCATTCTGTCTATAGTAAAATGTTTTGGGTTGGATTTTGCAGGCTCTACAACATTCTGCCTCTGTTTACCCCGCTGGGACAAACTGTCTGAAATAGTGTACAATGTGAACTTTAATTCTTCACTCTTCAGAGATGGAAAACTTTTAATCAAAAATAATACTAAAAATAGCAATCTGTATATGACATGATGGAGTTATGATTTGTAAATAATAAACGTGTTATTCTGCCCTTTCAGGGTAATTTCTGTTGGGGTAACTACTGCCATTGATACAACTGAAGTTGAGTTGATTGCATCTAAAGGAAAAGAAGGTACCTTCTTTGCCAAAGACTTTGATGGACTACTCCGATTGGTTCCTTCATTTATTGAGGTATTTATGTTATTCAGAATAAATAATAATATTTCTGTATTACCCCAAAATATAATATTATTATTTTAAAATTCTTATAAGATAGTGTTACAATTACTGTCTAACTTCATTTTCATGCCAATTTAAGGTATATGTCAAATGGCAGCAGGGACTAGTGCTCTGTTGTTCAGTTGTGCACATTCACATCCCTGTGAAACTTTGCTGGACAGGTTGTAAATTAGCTAAGTGTTAGACATGTTTGGCTTTACTTTTATGACTGCCATAGCTTTGGCTATGCAAGGTATCAAAACACCCTGAAATACTAAAAACGCCATATTTTATGGAAGCAAACCATCATAATAATAGTATTGAAGTTTGAAAATGAGATTTAAACTATTACAAGATAACAGGTTTTATCTGGATAAAAATAATTGAAGTAAATATATTTCTTTATTTTTATGGGTTTTAATGTTGCTCTCAACACTGTGCGGGTACCACCAAGTACTCACATATCACTCCTGTAAGAAAAAGTCTTCATTGGTTGCCTATCATGCATTGCTCTGCTTTCAAGATGGGCCCTATTGATGTATAAGTTTCTACACCATGGTTATGTAAACTATTTTGAACCTCTCTTTAAACCCAGAAATTGTGTGTATAGAATTCGTCGAAGCCTATCTGATGGCATGCTGCTTGGGGTCCCACACTTTGCAACAGTATATAAGTCTAAAAGGCATATTGGCCTCAGCTTTGCATATGATGTCCCAAGGATTTGGAACGATCTGTCTGATAATGTAAGCTCAGTCAAATCTCTCTCTTCATTCAGGAAGAAGTTGAAAACCTATCTCTTCGTAAAAGCTTATCCACCCTAGTTTTTTTCTGGTCTTGTTTTGGTCTTTCCCCATAGTGCTGACCCCTGCAATGTTTTTGATTTCCGATTTCTGATTTCTGGCATTATGCGCCTAGAGTCTGTCAATAGATGGAAATTAAGTGCTATAAAAGTACTACTAGAATTATAATTATAGGTCATATCATGATGGGTAGTTTTATGAGCAGAGGTTGGTGAAGGTTCTGTACTGTAAGCTGCCAATCATTGGTAACCAAAGACCTCAGAGGCGGGAGGTGAGTGTCTTACCACTGTGACACTTTGGCCCACGTTGAAGTAAAAATAAGATACCTATAATAGAAATACAGAAAATATGTTTTGAAAAGACATACCAAATCTGGCAGTTTTGCCTTTGCACTTATCTTTGTGCTGATTGTGCCCCCATAACGTAAATAGACTGGGAAATTCCAAAATTGGGTGTAGTTAAAAACTTGGTGACGTAATTGCTTAGTCTGGTTCCCATACTGCTTTTGTCTGGAGAAAAGTGTCCGGCATGGACCACCATTTTGATGAATTTGTGATAGCAGTTGCATTTAGTGATATTACAGAAAAAAATTTTTTAAAAAAAAATTTTCGTGATTCAAGACAATCAGTTTCGGAATGCATTGCATTCAGACAGACTTTGAAAAGGTCACTGTGAGCAATACCAGTACCTAGTAGTCTGATGACTGGTCTAGTTATGGCTGTGGAAATAAAATAGAGATACCAAATCTGCCTACTCTGATTCTATTTGTTTAACTTACAGGCCATTTGTCCTGAAGGAAATCTGATTCCTGATCAGACCAAATGTAAAGGTCAGTATTTATCAAATAGAACAAGGTAGGTTTATATCTTAGGTCTCTTCATAAAGGGAATGGATATCATGTATTCATATGTGTTTTTTGTTGTCATGTTATTTGTTCTTTAACTAGCATATATGTCTTTTTAAATTCTTCATTTCTGGTTGTTGGGTGAGTGTTTATTGGCGAAAATGATTCTGTATGCATATTCATTTTGTAAAATAGTCGTTGTTTTTTTTTAAAGCGTGAGCTCTCCAAGGCTCCCGGTTTTAGAGATCACTATTTCTTTGTCAGGACTTTTAGTACTTGTGTACCACTCTAGAGCAGTGCTACTGCACTTCTATGACCTGTACGTGGTTGAAAACAGTGTAAACCCCAATTAATTAAATAAATAAATAGGTAAATAAATACATAAATAAATAACTAGTGCACTACTAGCGTTTGTGATGCTTGCAGCTCGTAAATGTGACAGAAAGAAATTCCAGCCTTGCTGAGTAAGGAATGTGATATTTCCAAGAGTATGCAAAATGTTTCACTTGGAGAATCCTTGGAGAATTCCCGCTACTTTGCCGGGAGATCAGGGGTCTGTAAATCCAAGCATTTGTAAAATAGCAAACTATCTTTTACTTTATAACAATGAAGCAACACTTTTAACAAAGAATTCAGGGGGTAATTAGAAGCATTCTTTGAGTAGTGGTTAAACTGTCAGTAGTCATTACATTGTAATGTAGGTAAATGTTATATCACCTTACTGTAAAATACTTCAATAACTTTGTTTCATACAATAATGATAACTTTATAATTATTTGGATATCAAGAACGGAGGGTTACTAAACGACAGGGTCTGAGTTATCTTTAAATTTGAGAGTTTTTTTTTAAAATTTTAACCAACAATTTACTTAGGTTTTGAGTTGCTAACTTAGAGTTTACTAAGTGCTAACAAAGTTGTTGGCAGAACAAAGGCTTTGATTTACAAGTTTTTTCCATATCAACATAATTTTATATGCTACTGCATGCAGTCTTAAACTTGCATAATATTATATAAGCAATACCTTTAACATTATAAGTTTTGCTTGTTACTGTATGTGGCCATATATATACATATATTATTGTGTTGTTTGTAATACTATTGATTATATTATTATGTACATGAACCTTAATATTTGCATATGTTTCTATTTGGGGGGACAAAATGGCGTTATGTGTAAGACATTTACCTCGAACTCCCTAAATGTCCTGGGTTCGGTATCCAGCCTAACCAGATGCAGTAAAGTAGGTGGTTGCTTGCTAATGTCTGCCTCGTATATGATTTGTGACCTGATCTGTATCCCTCTCCTCAGATTTAGTACTCCTCCTTATCTCCCTTCTGTGAAGATCCTCAGTTGTATCGTCCACATTAAATTATCCTCTTTTCTCCTTCTCAACAAGAGCTAGCTTGATTTTCTTTGCTTGTGGCATTTCACAAAGTGTGTCCAAAAGTGTGTCCCTCCAATACAAACTTTCCTTTGAAAATGTGCAGGAATAAGCTCAATTGAAAAAAGAATAGCCTTGGCCAGTAAAATAAAGTAGCACAACCAGTCTCAAGTGAAACAAAATTAGTATGATCCGACCCAACCTGTTATATCCTGATATCCTTGGAAAGTAGGGTAATTCCCACCCTGGACAATCCACTGGCCTGTCTGGGTGTAATCCTGATGAAATGTTTAGGTCAGGGGAGGGGGGATATGGATTCCAACTTGTTGGATAGAATCAGGGAAAAATGCTTGAACATGATAGGAAGGATAGAAGACATCCTGACATGACTGGGAGATATTTAACCACATTTTGTTTGGAATGATTCCACGTTGTCAGGAATTTGTTATGATGTTGTGATCTGTCACATTACCATTATGGCAGACCCCTTGACTAGTCCTCATTTTAGGAGTCAGAAAGCAAAGTTATCCACTTTTTCAAAACATTAGATATGTTTGCAATCCTTTCTGACCTTACTAGACTTCCTGATTTTGTTCCCTAAATTTTGTAAAAAAAAATCCCCAATCTCAAAATAAGGAAGGGTCAGGAGCAAAGTCGATGATATGGAACCACTATTATAGAGATGGGCACATGCATATCATAAGATCGACAAATGGCCAACATCTTGCGGAGCATTGATCATTTAGTGAAATTGATTCTAAGTTTATTATCTACAGAAGTGACACACAAGAGTAATTAAGGTTCTGTTTTTCAGTTCGAGGAGATTATTAAGTAAATAGCACATTGTATTAAGAATTTGACAGCCACTCAATAGAAACACTATATAATACACCACCCAACAAAATACAAGTTCGTATGTTAAGGTGACCTCAGGATAATATTATTAAATCTATTAATGAAACATAATATGGCCTATATCTATTTATTTGCAAAACATCTAGATGGAATATATATAGCAGATTATAATGTTCTAAACGCCCCCCTAAACCTTTTCCAATTTAATCCCAAATATTTTAAGAGACTAATGTTTTTTCGACGTGGCTTGAAAATAGCATATAATTATTATTAGTTGATCTTTAACATGTACTTGTATTGAGCTTCTAGCATGTGTATATTTGCCTTTCCTTCATGACAAGTATTGATCCGAACTGGGATACCCTCGGTTTGTTATAAATTAGTTTTCATAAACTGTTAAGGTTCCGCTTAAACTAAATAGAATAATATAGATTTTCTCTTTTAAAAGTGTGCAAACATGTTTACCAAGAATAAATACACATTTTACTTGTATAAAAAATGTGATTTTTTTTTCTTAATTATTCTTTGAAAGCATAAGATTTAAGATTTGTTTGTTAATCTGGTTTCTTTTCTTATGTTTAGGGACTTGAGATATACAACAAAATAATATAATATTGACGTCATTTGATCAAGTTAATGATCCGGATATTCAATACTAAACAAACAAGGATTATTGAAGGATTTTTGAACTGAATGGCTAGGATGTAATTTGCAATCTAATCTTGATGTGTACTTTCTTCAGTCTTATATTGAAATTAATCTATCTGTAATATAGTACATGTTGTTTGTTATCCATTAGCTAATGGAGAAGCTTTCTTTCTAAAGAAGAGCCTGATATTTGTTTCTCGAGATGAATGATTGATAAAATAACGCACAGAAAAGAGTATTAATGTTTAAACTGATGAAATAATTATGACAGGATTCTTTAATTTACTGAAATATAAATGGCTCAGTAGGTCATGTGTTAATTTTTACTATAAATGTTATACACAATGATTTAAAGTAATTTCAATAGTTGTGTTACATGTATACATGTAAATACAATGAATATCAAATTTATAGAGAGATATATATCACCATATAAAATATGGATACTAAAAGAGAGAATGTACACAGTTCACTTCCTAAGGACCTAAAGCTTAATAGAACTAATGCTAAAACTACAATGACCGAAAGAGGATTGCCTAACGCAAAGGCATCAGGGAATAAAAGAAAGCAAGTCAAAAAGAGACCAGCCAGTGGCCCCTCTAGTGGCAGCTCTGGTATTAACAACACCACAGATACTCACAGCGGTGAGCATTATGGAAAACCTGAAAGAGTGCATTCGAGTGACAAGAAAATCGGGGATTTGAAGAATTTTGTGGATTTAAAAACAAGGGAAGAAAGGGCAAAGCTACTGAAAGGTAAGTCAGTATATGTGTGCAACATCATGGTGTGACCTTGATTTGACCCTTGACCTTGCCATATTGAGCTTGAGTTTGAAAATCTTGTCTGGGCTAGAAACCCCAGAAACCATAGGGTGAAGGGAATCGATGGTAAGGACATTGGTTGGGGGTTGTTGGTGTGCAGTGTCATGTTGTGCCCTTGTTTGACCTTCGACATTGTTGTGACCTTAACCTTTAGAATTTTGTCCGGACTATATCTCGGAAACCATAATGTATAGAAAGTTGATAATTCGTAGGGATATTGATTAGGGGGTGTAGGCGTGCAACGTCATGATGTGACCTTGATTTCACCTTCAGCTTGTCATAGTGACCTTGACCTTAAATTCTTGTTTGGGCTACATCTATGAAAGAATAAGGTATAGACAGATAATACTTGGTAGGGACTTTGGCTGAGATGTGCAGGTGTCCAACATCATGGTGAGACCTTGATTGGACATTTGATCTTGGTTCTGCCAGTATAATTACCACTATCATATTTGAGACACATTTCTTCAAAAATATATGTGGATTGCTTACACTGGTTATTAATTGTATTTGGATTTATTTGTGCTGTCTCCATTGACAGCTTTACTTTAGTTGACAAAGAAACTAAATACATACATTAACGAAATGGAAGGAAAGGTGTTAAATATTTAATCTAAAAATCAGATCTTAGTAAATGCCATCTGAGAACAAATCACTGGTCTATAACAAATCTTACATATGACAGAAAAAATTATATTTGAGGTTTAAAGCCTTTTGTGCTCTAAATCTAGAATCTAGATCTATGGCCTAGTTTCACAGTCATATTGAGAAGGACTTTTTAAAATTGTTTTTTTGTTTCACAAAGCCTTCTTTTAAAAATCCTCCCAGAAGCCTTCCTTGAAAGTTAAGGAAGGAACAAACTGACACCTTTAGTTGAAAAATTGAGAACAAACTAAGGATTTCAACTGTATAATGTTACATATTGCCTTCAAAATCTCTTTAATTATGGCTCCCATGTGTATTTGCAACACCTCAAGTGGCACGGTACTGTAAAACGGAAAAAAATCCAATTGATACCATAATATGCCCTATGAATCAAATTATAATAAAGATAGGTTCATCGTTCAAAATTAAGGGTGATTCCTTGACATTTCAAAGCTTCCATTCAGAAAAGGTTTGAGAAGTAAACCTTTATTAAAGGTGATAAAGATGTCAGGTGACCTTCATGTGGAGGAAACATTTGGAGTTGGGGTCTGATGCAGCGGCAGAGAGGTTAACACTTCCATTTAAAACACTTGAGCCACATGCCCAATGGTCAATCCATAACTGACCTTTGTTGTTGAAGGGGATACAAAAGGCCTTTCTCAATATGGCACTGGCTGTTAAATTGGACATAATACCCTAAGTTTGAACATTGTATTCAGTCTATCTGTCAAAATACCAGACTTGCTTTTAATATAAAACTAAAAAGAAACAGCAGTTGGGACCAGCCCTTGCCTGATTTATTATCACTTGTACGAAAAAAGTCATTGAGCAAGTTATGAATTTCCATTGATATGGTTATCCTGCTTTTAGCCATCTATTCAGGTGATGAAGAGCAAGTTAAACATTTGGTCAGAAAGGAAGGATACAACTGCAACTTTGTGGATGAAGATGATCCGCTGCGACCGAGCCCCCTAATGATAGCAGTACAGCAAGGACAGTTCAAGATTGTCAAATATCTTCTGAGGGGCAAGCCATACAGGGCCAATGTGAATGCTGAGAACCGTATAGGACAGAGACCAATTTGGTAGGAAATTTAGTGCTTATTTTAGATGGTAGTTATTTTACATTTAGTAATGTGAATGGTAAGCCACTCTTCTGATCGCTTTTCAATTGTTGTGGTAAAAATTTTGAAATCCACAAAGAATAATAAAGAACAAGGTATTGAAACTATCACTATTTTAGGCTTTCTAATGGCTGATACTTTATCAAAACAATAACATTTACATTACATTCTTTAAAAATTAAGTTTATAAATTGCAAAATATCCCGTCAAGATGTTTCCTGTTTTAAGTTATGACTTCTGTATGAAATTTCGGGAATTGCTTGCTGATTACTGGTGGTTTACGGTGCAAAGTCATGAACTTTTGATATTCCACAAATATATATTGCATAAATGTGGTAATTAAGATTCATATGTTCCCATTGTCATATGAAACAATACAGCCATTTATAAATGTCATGATTGTAGTGAGACATCAAATCAACTAGTACTTAATATGTCTGCATTATATATACAATGTATTTTTTAGATTCTAAATGTGTGTAAACCTTGATATTTATTACAAAATGTGTGAATTATAGTTACAGATATCTCAGGAAACTTCTAATTGTAACTTAAATTGTTATAATGTAAACTATCATCAAAATAATCTATATTACATTTCTACTACTGAATCATCATTATTAGATATGTAACAATGACATATTTAGATTAAAACATATGGTGTTGCACATAACTTCTGTAGGTATGCTGCTTTGAAAGGAGATGCCGAGTTGGCTGAATTATTAATCAGTGATGCTAAAGACAAATGTGAGGTCAATTATGTGGATAAACAGTCAGGTAATAGTTACAACATTCATTTCCATATAAATATACACTTGTAACTAATGATTAATCAAAATGATAGTCTGGTAAATGGTGTGCTTCAACTTTGCAATGTATTGATGAAATACCAGTTACTCATGGGTAATAAATCACATCTGATCACATGATTGTGAAGCAGTGAAAAATTTGGTGGTTGTATAGGTGAGATATACAGAGAAAACTAAAGATATTTATATGGACTTTTTTGGATAGTAAGATAGGATTAATTTCCAGGATCCTTATGAAGGTACTTTTCTGAATTTCTGAGGACAATTTATCAGTGAAATTAAGACTTTTTTTAATATCCTGGGTGATAATTGGGTATAAATTGGGTATAAATTGACATTCAGGGTCTATTGATATTAATAGCTACATGGAAAACCGGGCAATGTTTTGATAGCAATTTACTTAACTGGTAAACATGAGGTGCAATGGACTACCTTCACAAGATTGCCCATTTAGTGCAAGTGGTGATGATGTTACATTCTGCTATGCTGATTTAGATTTATGCAAGCATTGTGAAAGAGTGCGAAAGGAGCTGAATGGAATAGCCCCCCTCTCAGACCTGTCTAAGCCATATAGAAGCATTAAGGAAAATGAGAGTTCTAACTCACGTGACAAGGAAACTGACACAATCAGAACAAGAAACCTTGAGGCAAAAAGTAAGGGGAATTCCACCAATAAAGTGTCAACTGGTCCTAACATATCTGTTGAAAAGGTGTTAATTGAACCAGTTATTTTATACATAGTGTTTTCTATGCAAAGTGGAACATTTGACAATATAAAGAATGCTACCCTGGGAGCCTTCACAGAGGCTGAAATATCTTCAGCTAAAGATGATCTGTGGACTCATTGTGGGTCTAGGATTATTGGTGAAAAGAAAAGGAGAAAAGAGACATCTGCTCGCACAATTAAGGAAGCCAATATAATAGACATTATGCAAGCAATCTCACAACTAGACAAAAGTGACAGTTTACCCAATGTGGCCATAAATACAAGATCCTTACAGTTTATACCTCGGTTCCACCCTGAAGAGCTTAATAATATTAGTCTTGTGGACAGACTTAATAGACTTGAAGCTAGGATGACGAACATACAAACTCAGCTTGACGGAGTTACTGCTCATAACATGTTTCTGAGGGACAAGCTATTGGACAAAAGCAGCTATGCCAGTAAAGTTTCATCAAACGCTATAGTCTATGGTGCCACTAGTACTGCACCTGCCATCCCGGGGAATGCCAGCATTGGGAACAATAAGAGTGGTTCACTTGATGTCAGACCAAAGATCCCTAACCTACCATCATTAGCAAGCAATCAGCAAAGCACTATTTCTACTAGTCTGTCAAGTAAACCTAAGGATGATGTTGTAGCATCCTATGCTCTCCCAAGACAGTTATGTTACTTAAATCAAGATTCTGACAGCAGTTTTAGAATTCCAACTCCGCAATTGAAGCAGTTGCGAAGAAAAGAAAGGCACCAAGCTATTATAGGCAAAGGGAATGTGACTGCCAATTTAAAAGGAGGCCCTGAACCAGGATGTGATATTTTTGTATTTAGACTTGATCCCAGTACTACCAAGGCAGATGTGGAGTCATTTCTAGAGACAGAAAATGTTGAAGTTCGGCATATTGAGCAGATGTCACATGAAAGTGCTAAATATAAGTCATTTAAGGTGACAATTCCAACATCTAAACTGCAACAGTTACTAAACAAGGAGGCCTGGCCAGAAGGTATAGGTGTCAGAAGATTCTATAATGCCAAGAAACAAGCTACAGGATTGGAATAGAATGACTATACAAGATATGAACTTTACATCAAAAACATGGACAAAAAGTTCTCTCTAAGTACATACAATTCACAAGGAAGTGGGTTTGGAAGGTTTGAATATATAAACAAACTTCTAATTGACTCGGACATTGTGTTAGTGCAAGAACACTGGCTAGCTGAAAATCAGTTTTATCTTTTTTAATAAACATTTAGATAATATAAACTTCCACAGTATTACTCCTATGGAGTCTGGAAAAATAATTAATGGTCACTAGTTTGGTGGTTGAGCAATAATATGGAAAAATTCTCTTATTGCTTCTATAAAACCAATTAGTAATCAGCCCAAAAGGGTCTGTGCAGTGACTGTTAAACTTGGAGCTTCTAGTTTTTTATTGTGCAACGTATACATGCCAACATATCAGTCAGTTCAAATGTCATATATACAGGACATTAGTGACGTTTATAATGATCTTAAAGCACTTATCAATGAATCCAGTGAGGACCATGTCATCATTGGTGGGAATTTTAATACATCATTTAATAAATCTGGTTATAATACTAATTCATTGTTAGAATTTATCACTAGTGAACAGTTAATGTGTGGTCTCCATTATGAGAAGAGTGCTGTTAAATTTACATTCGAAAGTAAAGCTAATGGATCAAGGTCTATTATTGATCATTTCATGTTTGATATGGGGTTAATGAGCAATGTTACAAAGTATGAATCTCAACATGATCATGACAATTTTTCAGATCATTGTCCTGTTATAATGCAAATAAATATACCTGTAGTGCAATTTGAAGTTGAGAAATTAAGTACTAGTAATCACCTGTTGTGGCATCAGCCAAACAAATTTCCGTTAAATAACTATAAATCTATGTTAGACTCACTCTTAAAAGGTATTAAAGTACCTAATTGTGCCACTAAATGCAATTTGTTACAATGTATTGATGAAAATCATTCTGTTGAAATAAACAAATTCTATAATAATATTATGCAAGCATATATGAAAGCTAGTGAAATATGTATTCCACAAAAAGGTATCGGTGTAAGCAGTAAACAAATTCCAGGATGGTCAGAACATATTGAGCCATATAGGCAAACAAGTATATTTTGGCATAATCTGTGGAAAGACAATGGTGGCCCTGCTACAGGCTGGCTTGCTGTAAGAAATTCGTAAGAAAACAAGGGCAAAATATCATTATACATTGAGGCAAATACATAAAGAGAAGGACACTATTCTTGCAAATAAACTTGCTGACAGTGTTATCAACAACAAAACTAATGATTTCTGGTCAAGTGTAAAAAAGATGAAGGGGTTCCAGTCAGTGTCCGTAAATTGTATTGATAATGTTGTTGGAGGTGAAAATATCAGCAATTATTTCGTTAACAAATATAGTGAATTGTATAACTCTTTTGGTTATGAAAAACAAGATATGCAAACACTGGTGTATCATATGAATAATCTTGTATCAAAACAATGTAACTCAAAAAATTGCAATTTTAAACACTCTTTCTGTGTAAGAGATGTCTGTTTAGCAGTTCAGTTGCTAAAACATAATAAAAGTAATTGCAATAATCAATTGTCAGATGGTATTATTAATGGATGTCATAGACTGTTTGTTTACCTTAATATGCTGTACAATTTAATGTTGAAACATGGTTATGCTCCTGAAGATATACTTATGTCTACAGTAGTACCAATCCCCAAAAATAAGAAGAAATCTCTTAATGACTCTAATAATTATAGAGGTATAGCATTGAGTAGTATCATAGGGAAAGTATTAGAGCTTCTTATATTGAACAGCAATAGGGACATACTTAGGTCATGTGATCTACAGTTTGGGTTTAAGTCTAAGCATTTTACTACTCAGTGTACATTTGTGTTAAATGAGGTAATTAAATATTTCAATAATAAAAATACTGATGTTTTTGTAATGATGCTAGATGCCAGCAAGGCTTTGACCATGTTCATTATGTGAGTTTATTCAAAATAATGCTACAAAAAGGGTTATGTCCTCTTATATGTAGACTACTTGCTTACATGTATACAATGCAATCAGTGAGAAATAAATGGGGGCATTATGTATCAAGAACTGTCAGAGTAACCAATGGGGTTAAACAAGGTGGGGTCTTATCCCCTATATTTTTTACATTGTACATGGATGAAATGTTATACAAGTTAAAAAACAGTGGCCTTGGTTGTTATGTAGGCAATGTTTTTATGGGTTGTTTAGGATATGCTGATGATGCAGTACTGTTGACTCCAACTTTGTTTGCCATGAAGAATATGTTGAAAATATGTGATGAATTTGGTATTGAATACAATGTTACGTTTAATGCTAGCAAGTACCAGTTCATACACTTTCCTGCAAATAAGTGTCAAGTAGTTGAAGGTCTGTTACATAATGATATTTATATAAAATGTGTCCCTTACTCTTCACATCTGGGCCACATTGTTGGTATAAACTCTATATCCAAAGTGATAGATGATGCAATACATAGTTTTAATGTGGCTTTGAATAGTATCTTAAATACGTTTACAAATGTGTATGTTTCAGTAAAATACAAATTATTCAAGAGTTATTGTATGCCATTATATGGCTGTATTTTATTGGACTTTGATTATGTAAATATTAACCAATTCTTTGTAACTTGGCGAAAAGCAATAAGAAGACTGTTTAATCTTTCAAATAGAACTCATAGTAGATACACTAATTTAATATGCAACGATGTGCCAGTAAAAGTAAAATTATACAAAAGATTTAACAAATTTATGTACACCTTGTTAAATAATGGCAACCCTTGTGTAGAACTTGCTGGTAAACGTGTATCCTCAGGAAGTAATTCAAATGTTAGTAAAAACATTAATATTATATCTAGAGATTTAAAATGTAACTACTCTGATGTGCTTGCATCACCGTGTGCATTTACAAAGTATGTACAAAGTTATGTGACCTCTTGCAATAGTGTTGAGGACAATATAGTATGTGGAAATATATGTGATCTAATGTTTATAAGAGACAGAAATTTGACAAGATTTTGTTCCAATGAAATAAATGAAATGTTAGAGTACTTATGCACTTCTTAACCTCTTGTATATATTTAAACTATTGTAACTGTATATATGTTCAAAGTATATCTTTGTGTATGAATAAATAAATAAATACTGTTTTATAATTTTCAGGCTTCTCCTTCGAGTTGGCCAAAATACGACATGAAACAAATATTCCCCATTCATGTACCTCAGATTCTGGTTTGAAACTGTTATTTCACAAACAATATGGAAGTATGACAGGGTCAGTAACTATGTCTTATTGCAATTTCCAGGGATGAGTCCTCTTTACAGAGCCATACTGAGTAAAGCTGCCGAAGTCTGCCAAGTACTTATCCATGCAGGAGCTGATGTTAATATGAGAAGGTTAGGTGTTCATGGAGAATCAGCAAAAGCAGAGACTCCCCTGATAAAGTAGGTTTCTTGTGCATCTGTTTGGGGTCAATTATTACTATGTTATGTTTGATGGTACAGTAACTATATGTTCCAAACTCTGGTTATGTAATAATATAGTAAACTCTTTAACAATGTTTTGTTGTATTAAAATTAAGATTCCACTATGACAGGTTTATAAAAATCAACTTCCTTTCCTAAATTATGTGGATGATTTGGTTGCAGATTGAGGTGTGTCCAAAGGAGCCAAAGTATGATAAGAACACATAATTGTTTTCGGTTAGATGCCATCTCAAATAAGTTCAAAAGAGTTTTAAACTGAAATGTGTCTTTATTTTAGAGCTGTTCAGTTAGGAAGTCTTGGTGTGTGTGAGGTCCTAGTTAATTCACTAGTAGATCTCCATGCCAAGACAGCATCTGGTTTTACAGCACTTCATTATGCTGTGGCATACAGAAGGTAACATTTTCACCTGTTTTAAACATAATATTAATGCTCGAGATCATTAATAAGAAATTAATCAGTTTATTTAAAAATCATAAATCCCAAATATTATTTGAAGTAGTTTGATGACCTTTATTTATTTATCATTTCTATACCAGAACCAACCAAATATATGTTTTCTTTTGGAATATATTATAGTTTACTTCTTTCTTCTACAATGGAAGTCCATAAATCATGATAGTTATGTGGTTTTATGTTTACTGAATTAATGGTTCTGTTTTATTTGTTAAATTGCAGATAAATAGTTATTCATATTCAATAACACTTTACTAAATACAGTTTCGATAATTGCAAATATAAGTGATAGAACAGAAGTGAAAAAAATAAAGAAAGCTGAAGAATTTTACAAATTTATTCGTTTCAACACTTCATATTGTTCATACAATTGAGTTCTGTCATTCTACTAAACCAGAGGATTAGAATAATATATGGTAATAACAAAACTTCTACACTCCTTCAGCAGTTAAGATGCATAACAATAGTTTAGATATATTTGGTAGATTTACTACTATGGTAACTAGTTTTAATGTTTTCTAAAAAGGTACAAAATAGCAAGATACCTACTTACTGAGCGCATCAAGATCAATGCCCGTGCCAATCATGGTATAACTGCAATGACTTTAGCTGTGATTGAGGACCTACCTGCTATGGTTGAAATACTCATGGAATATGGTTATAGCATTGACAGGAGGTATCAATGGGGTGAAACTCCTCTAGAAATGGCACTGAGGGTGCATGCAGAGGAATGTGCACTAGTCATGCTAAACTGGGGGTGCAGTTGGAAGCAGAAAAGCTCAAAGAAAAACTCATATTTCTATATGGCATGTCATGAAGGTTTATGTACAATCACTCGGTATTTAATTGAAGTCAACCCCCATTTCCTACAAGAGACTTGGTTGAAAGAAGGCCAACAGCCTGTAGCTATGTATAAGAAGCAGCAGTTTTATGAATGGTTATCAGAGATTTCAAGTCATCCATTCTCACTAAAAGACTTGTGCAGGGCAAGGATTTTACGAGCGCTTGGAAAATACCCTATGACAAAAGTGGAGAAACTGCCACTACCTGAGAGTATACAGGAGTCTCTGAAGCTGAGGAAATATTTCACTGGAAAACAGACTGAAAGAAAGTACAGGAAGAAGTCCTTATTTACAAAGGAATGTCCATTTGACTGTATACCCATATGTCTGCGACCTCAATGTCCAGACATAGAATTTTCTGACTCAGCCAGTGAATTTGAGGGTTATACAGAGTCTGAGGGAGAATCAGAAGAAGACACATTTTAGTGCTCATACATTCTTTAAATTGGTTATATTAGTTATATTTTTAAACAAGTTATAATTTGTGAGGTAGATTTCTGACTTGTACTTTAAACGAATGTTTGTTTCTATATTGTTTGGAGGTGTGATACGTATGAACCACATGGACTGATTTACTCAATTTTCTGGACTGGGACTTCAGTTTAGAATTATTATTTTGATCTGTTATTGTTCACGTAATATGAAGAACATTAGAATAAATATACAAAGTTTGTGGAAAGTATTGTATTTAATATATATATGGCGACAGGGCCCAATGAAATTTCAAAATACTAACATATGTATGGTCAAATTACATCTGTAGTATCATTATTTGTTACACAACACACATGTCATTTTGATTAATACAATCAGTCATTCTATTCTTATCTAAGCTGCTTTGCAGGGGTAATATATTATCCATACAGGGAATACAGTATGCTAAACTATCAAAAGAATTGACGAAGATGATAGTCAATGGACATTCTAGATCAGAGATTCAGGGTTGTGGGTATGGAATTTGGGTAAGATACTAAGTGAGGATGCTTGAGTTGAAGAGGTGGGTCTAAAGATGCTTCCGAATGGAATATTGCTGAGGGGTGCTGGACAAATTGGTCCTTTGCCAAATTGGTCCCTTAAAAACTGCCCCTATTGAAAATAAATACTTATGGAAAATTATGGAGTACGTGTATCTTATTGTTACCTATTTTACTTAGGTTGTGTAATTCCTTGGAGAAATCAAGGGTTTTATGTAGAAACTGGATCCTTAAACTGAAATGTGATTTCACTTTATGAAAAATATATTGAGAATAATCATTATGGTCATGCCATGATAACTTATAAAATTGATAGTTTAGCAAAGTGTGATTAACACATATCAAAGATAACTGGGTGTTGTGGTCAATTTCTTTTTATCTTATGTACTTTTGATACTTGTGTATGATTTCTTGAAGTGCAATTACCTTAGATTTATTGCTTCTGTTGATGGGATTATACCTTTTGGGCTTTTTATATTTGTTTCACATGTTCTCCTGCTTGGGCATACAGGAAAACGATTGACACTGAGTGTATGCTACAGATGCTAGTAATCCCCCTGCCTGGGCATAAAAAATACAATTAAGCTATAGTGTCTACTATTGAACTATACTTTAAAAACCCATATGTTTTATATTGTTACAATCATATATTTATTTTATATTATAAATTTCATTTATTTGTTAAAACGTAACAAAATAATGAACCTTTGTTAACTTTTTGTAACTTTTAACACTGAGGTGGTAGTGATAAAACATGTGAAGATTAAAAGTAATGACTGAATCCAAATCAGTGAATTAATGATATTGTTATTCCTGTCTTTTTACACATCTGACATCTACGGTAGATGTATTTAACATCTAGCGGCTGGTTTTGAAAAAAGAAGTAATTTTCTAGGGGTTGATTTGACTAAGTTATTATTTCCTAGGAGGCTGATTAGCATATTTTTTTCTATGGGCTGTTTAACATGGATCAATTTGACAAATGGCCAAAATATATGTGATTCTTAGTGAGAGAGTACTTCTTCCATACAAAATAAGAGCATTCTGAAAGCAGACATGTAAGATGCAGAGTAGACAGGAGAAAAAGCTTGAAACCTGTTTTTGTATTAAAACTGTGATGATAAATTATATTGGGACCCAATTAAATACAAAATGAGCTAAGGATTCACATTGGCACAATTAAATTTTTTTGACTTGTGATCTCAACAAGACCAGTTATTACCCAGTTCCATATGGCAGGTAACCATATTTGCTAAGTGTGCGTACTTGTGCGTAAATAGCTATCACATCAGTTTTGTAAGTTTCACCCGATGATTCAATACATTGTCTTATAGTTGAGTGAAGATATCTTTCTCTGATATTGATCCATACCCTGTATTTACATGTCCATTTGTTACATTTGAATCCAGCTTCATATCTTTTTCTTTGTCATCAATTGGACCTTTCTGTTTTCTACAAAATTTCAAACATGGTACTGGACAGTGACAAACTTTAGGCCAACCCACTATTCTTGTGCATTTGTATGGTAAGTACATATAAAATATGTTTAAACAAGAATATTTCAACATATGAGATATTATGATACACATGAACTCTATTTAATGAACACTTCATTAGTTCTGTTTTATATATATACTCGGTACCCTACCTCCTTAACTTCAGTTCGAGAGGTTCTCCGTGGCCTAGTGGTTAGCAAGTCTGGTATCTATTATTCCTTTCTTTATTTATTTATTTGGGGTTTAATGTCGTTTTCAAAATTGTATAGGTCATATCAATAACGGGTAATTTTATGGGCAGAGGAAATCAGTATATACAGTTGGCCAAGGTTCGGTACAGTAAACTGCTGACCGTCAGTAAGATACTTCTATCTTTCCCACGCAGGGTTCAGGATTTGAACTGCCGTATTCAGAGGTGGGAGGCGAATGTGTTACCATTGTACCCCTGTGGCCTCCCAGCTTGGTATACAAACACAAACATTCATCTCTGGTTGGGTTCGACTCCCACAAGTGACTATGCAAGGGAGCTGTCCTAATATGACCCTGGCTGTTGAACGGGATGTAAAACCCCAACTTTGAACTTTTTCTTCAGTTCCCAAAGCTCTATTTGACCCACCCCGACTGTACAAATACAGCCAAAGTTCTGTAGTAATCGACAGTCCCTTAACTTGAAGATAGAGTGTCAGGCAACTGCTTTTGCCAATATCATTGGGTTTCTGTGGAGGTGGGATCCAAGTACAGAAGGCTACCATTTTAAGAGGTGATCGGATTTTAAAATTTTTATCTGAACATTTATTATGTAACGTTTACAAATATTGTCAACAAATTGCAAGGGTTAAGGATAGATTATATTTATTAAAATTATTTATGACATTTATAGCCATTTAAAGATACAAGATTCTATTAAGGATTAACGTACCTGCTAAGTGCTTCAGCCTCTTCAAAAGTATCTGGCATTGGTTTATTGAGGGTTTCAGGCAACAGGAAAGACAGTAAACCAGTGACTAGAGTTGTCACACCAAAAATAAGTGATGGTAGAGGACCCCACACCTCCATCTAATTACAGAGCAATGTTTTACATTTTCTAAATGCATGTAAATGAAATTAAAATTATTAAATTAAATTGGCCAATGTAAAGTATTACTTGAAACATTCAGTCAACCTTTTTCAAATTAGTTTCATGTTTTTTATTTTATTAGCCAATGAGGCAAAACATATGTAATGCTGATCAATTGTTAACCATATTATTACAAGCAATTTCAAATTTTTGTGGCTGATGAAAAGGAATATTGCCAGAGATAAAAAATAAATACAAATAACAATCTCAAACTGGATAAGAAAATATCTCAAATGAGAACATGTACATACTAGTGGTTCTCCCATAAAGGGTGCAATAATTCCACCAAATCTTGACATCATTGAGGATGATCCTACTGCAATATGCCGGACTGGAGTGGGGAACAGTTCAGCTGTGTATGCATAGATCACTACAAAGGTCAACTTGATACAAGCCTTACCAAACATGGAGAAGGTTATCAGAAGCCATTCTAAATCTGGAAATATAAAAGGAAATTGTAATTGTTTTATAGGTCAGTGCAGAAGGAATACATGTAAGTAAAGTATGTATTCGCCAAGTATACAATGATAACATTAGACCAATAAGGTGAATTTGTAATAAATAAGACCTTAGCATTTACCCACTCTGGCATCAAGTATAAAGTTTTGTCTTTTATCTTATTGATATAAATGCAATCTAAGTTAGGTTCTAATAAAGAATCAATCGTCAGGGTCACCGGGGCTCTACCATGGCTTTAAGTGTAAAAGCTGAATTGCACCTGGGTAGTGGGTGCAGTTCAGAAGACCATAAGGTTTACACTATCATGTTTATGCCTCCTGGGTTGGGTGTAGAGAATTCCCAAATATTATATAAGTCCTAATCTCTGCAACTCTTGGTAGAATTTTGGTTAGCATCATTTCTTATCGAATGCATAAATACAATCTTCATGTTTTTCACAGTTTCCTCAATCCATCTCAAGAAAGCGATTGGCAGATGTGGTTTTGCCACAGCTACACTCATGGAATGGAACAGGTTACCACTTAATGTACAGTAGACTATCTGGGGTTTAGGAAGCCAACTTGAGGCCTACCTGTTCAATTTGGCATTGCCCACCTTAGTAGTCACCCCTACCTGGCGGATGCTTGTCGGGTTATAACCTTTTCTTGGTTTAGGATTCTTCTTTTTTGGGCTTTCTTGAAATAGAGATTCATTTATTTGTCTGATCAACTTTGAAACTTTACTAAAGTGAGCCTTTTGGAGTTTGGTGTCCCAGTTTTAGAAGCTTAAATTCTCAGTTGGCTTGTATATCCAGCTGACTTGGAGTGTGAGTAAAGTAATCTTAAATGGCCTCATAATCAAGTCTTCTATAAACAATTACTTGCATTGTAGTTATAAATATCCATAAGTTTACAACCCAATATGGTCACAAGTAAAATGTTGTCACCTGACCCTAAAACTATCCAGTAAAATATGACCTACACAATACATTGTTGGTCTAGTCACAAACATATGAACTCATTTGTGTATGACTGACTAGCACATAAATTTTTGTGTAAGAAGGTTTTAGAAGCATAAATCAAGATTGATAATCATATTCATGCTTTGTGTGGTTTACAATAGTAAACATATTTATTCGCAGACCAACCTTCATTATCCAGTACAAAAATACACAGAAAGTTAGACACAGCTGCAATCACAAATCCCCATGCCATAGTATGTCTCCTGCCAATATACAGCATAGCCCAGACTGTGACTAACACAGCAGGGATCTCTATAGCTCCTCCAATGAAAACATTCATAAAAATACTCCCTGGCAATGCGCCTGCATTAAGTCCCAATCCGTAGTAGAGTAGGCTATTGGTGAACCTGAAATGGTATGTGTATTTCATTGTGCTTGGTTAAAACTAATATACATATAATATAGTAAAATGACACTATACAAAACATTTCCCTTTGTCCAGGTTTCAACAATACCTCTAAGGGACAATGTAACAATTTCAAGTCAAAGTTTAGGTTTCATGTCCTGTTCAACTGCCTTGGTCATATTGGGATAAGCCCTCAAAGAGGTAGCCTGTGATTAGATCCTAAACTTGCTGACTGATAGGGTACTAAAATATTATATATAAGCATATTATACATAAACATATTTCGATTAAGTTCTGGATATCACCAAATAGTAGTAAACATTAACCTCCCAACTATTTCCAGGGATGTATTGAATATATTAATATGTTCGATATTGCTGAACTATTAATTTCATAACATGTATAAGTTGTTATAAATCTTTTGACATCTGTCCATATATAGATGCCTATGGCAATTATGACTAGTTAATTCTATACCAATTGGAAGGGACCAACGATTGCATAACACTATTTCTTACTATCTTCATAGGATGGGTTAAATAAACACATACCAGCCTAAATAGATGATCAGCAACTCGTTTCTCAGTATGGGACGTTTTAATATGTCAAATATAGTGCCTTTCTCAATGTTCTTGTTGTCGCTGGTAGATACCTGTAAATTAAGAAAAAGTAAATGTGTTGTAAAACACAATAGTATATGATACTTTTACATCATTAGAAAGATATTTACAGAGCTTATTTTCGTTTTTGCTGCATTACAATCCACACAGAAGTAATAAAGAAATCTCAGATTAAAACCTGAGCACTGCAATGCGTCATTGTTTACCTTTCTCTCAGGCAAATATCTTCAGAAACTATGCAGGACCGTTTACCTTTTTCTAAAATATTTATCCAAAGCAATGCAGCACTGTTTGCCTTTTTTCTCAGGCAAATATCTTCAGAAACAACGCAGTTTACCTTACAACAACCCTGTTAAAGTAGTCTTGAGTATTATCCCATTAGTGGTATGACTGATCTTTTCCACTGCAGAAATTGGGAGCATAATTGTGGTAATCACGTGGTTTGAGCACGTTCAAAACCCTATAGTAAGTGATCATTTCTGTCCCAACTACTCCTGGCTGAAAGTTTTAGTCATAAGTTACTAATCTTAAGCCTACTACAACTTATTGTTATAGCTTAATTGATGTCTGCTTCATCTAATCTTGAATTATCTTCCATGAAAGTGAACTTGAATTATCTTCTATAAACAGAAGATAAATCTTACGAGTCTGAAAAATAATGCACAAGAGCCATTAGGTTTTGGTGCTATGACGTATTGTAATGAATTGTAACAGTGGGAACAGTCTGTTTGGGAGAGTGGCTCAGGTGGTAGAAAGGTAATCCAAAAGTTACAAAAGCAATTGTCATACCTCTGTCTGTTTTGCATCTGTCTGACCTGGTTTGACCTCTGTTGTAACAACTGGCTGAAAATCAATATCTTCTGGGATTTTAACATGGTTGACCCGTGCAATGTCTTCCACTATGGACTTGGCTTCCTTGTATTTGCCCTTGGAGATTAACCATCGAGGGGATTCGGGGATCAGACTTAAAGAATTGAAGAAAATAAATTTACCAAAACCAAAATATCAGCTGCACATAATCAATGGCAATTTTAAACTTAATTGTCCAATAAAACAAAATTATCTTGTGGCACTAGGCAGCAGGCATAAAAGTGGGTTGAAGTAGATAATGTGTCAATATTTTATTATTTTCAAGTTGTTATATCACAATAGAACCAATTGTGTCCTGACATGATAGAATATAAGTCAACAACAAAATGCCAAAAGTGGGCACCGTTGTCATTGAAACAAATTTTACAAAAGTAATCTGGAAAGGTCTGAAAAAATGGCGTTCATTAAAAACAAAACAAATTTGTTACATAAATTCCTGGACTAGATCCAGCACTCAGGCAACCAAGCAATAGGAAATTATTCAGAAAAGATCCAGTAAACAGGCTGTGAAAGAGTAAAATATCCCAGATTCAGCTAAGGGTCTCAAACACAGCATGAAACTTGAGGGAGGAAATGTTCATTAAAGTCATTAAACATTCTGTGAAGGACACTTCCTTAAATTTAAGGTAGGTCCTTAGCTTCCTTGAAATTTAAGGCAGTTTTTAAGGTCTGCTTTAAGGAAGGAGGCTTTGTGAAACTGAGATTTTTTTCAAGGGGGAGAAATTCAAGGAAACACTTGAATTTAAGGTGACCTTTATCTGAAAGAGACTTCGTGAAAGCAGTCCCTGATCTCCAATTACGATTACCTTTAATAGGTCAATGTTATACTTAATACACTCTTTCTCTTTCATTATACACTATATCAAATGATGTAACATTGTTCCAGCCTTTAAGAACCCTTTCCAGGCAAGGGTATATTGAAGCAAATAATCAGAAAAGTGTGAATAAGTGTACACTGTTTATACCATCAGCAAATCACCTGTTCTTAAATGGCACACAGGACGTGGCAGAAGCAACTAAAACTGAAATAAATTCACATTTGAAAAGCCATAATGTAATATCGCCATGTATATTAGTTCTATTAATACCTGGGCTGCTGGGGTTTTCCCTTTAGCTCAGCTAGTTAAAGAGCTAGACTTGTGTTTATTTGTGTGTAAACAGAAGGCCGTGGGATCAAATCAATAATTTCTCCATACAGCACATGGTGGATGCTTATAAGATCCTTCTCACAGTCAAGCGAGTTGAAGTGTAATAATGTAGTCATGTAAGACCTGAAGACAGGTCTTTCCTTGTGGGGGTGGTATGTAATATTGTCACATATATCATTTCTATTAATACCGGGGATTACTCTTTAGCTCAGCTGGTTTAAGAGGTGAACTTGTGTTTATTTCTCTGGTGATCAGAAGGCCATGGTATCGACTCACAGCAGAATCAATAATTTCTGCAAACAGCACAATAATAAAAACAAACATATGTATCAAAGGTGTAATACTCACAATGCATAAGAAAGGGTGACCAGTACTGGAGCTGCCATACACAGCTGCACATACTTGAAATCACGAGTGAAGTAACCAATAATAGGCAGCACTGTATAACCCAATGAGAAGAACATGTGGTACAAACAGCCTAGAATGGTCCTATTCTTAGGAGCTGTAATTTCCATCACTGTAAATAGAAGTGAGTGCTAGGAAATTAGCAAAATATGTACTAAGCATAAAATAAAAAGAAATACATATACCGGTATATGCTTTAAAATGTTGGCTAGTGTCTCAGTTCTGGGGCCTTATTCATACAAAGAATACTTAGATAAGGTGGTCTAAGTAAGAGGAGGTTTTCAGTTAGGTTTTTCTTAGAATTGGTATTTACAAAATAAACTTACATAAGGTTATGTTAGATTTAAGTGTGGAAAACACTTCTCCTAACTCGCAAGCTGCATTTGTTAAAGGTCATAGGAAGCATTTTTCACAAAAATTGTGAAGTTAACTTAATTCAGTAGACAAACAACCTATAAGAATGAAAATGTGGTTTATTTTAAGAAATATATGGTACAATAGCCATAAATAGCATAAAAAACAAATATCACAAAGTGGAGTAAAAAGCCGACATAGTGTTTGTCTCGTAGTAGATGACTGATGACGTCACAGGTTCATAACGAAGTTCTGTTTAGTTGGAGATTTTATGTATATATTTACAAACTGAAGGAGATAACATGTTTCTTTGCCAGAAAAAGGCTCACTAGCCTTTATTTTTTCCATATGCTGTTTTTCTCTCAAGTTTAGCCTCATTTTTAACCACTAACAGTTGTAACAAACACAGGAGAAATAGCAGACTTGTCTTGGAATGCAGAAAGCGTAAACATCTGTATGAGATATTGCCTCCTCCCATTTAGCTTTTGTGCAAATTTGATGAAGCTAACTGGAATATTTCAAGATTCGATTACGATTTTCAAACAAATAGCTATGGCGGCCATTTTGTTTTTCAAAATGAGGCTAAAATTTTACAGAGACAGGTTTTTATAGCCATAATCGTTCCCTGCAAATTTGGTGACGATATCTTCATAAATGAATGAGATATTAAGGTTTATGCAAAAACGTGATGAACAGACGCACACACGTACGGAAGGCGTTATATAATCTCCCGAACACGGCCTTTGGCCACAGGCAGGAGATAATAAACTTTAAAAAAAAACCAGAAAATGCAATTGTTTATGTAACAAATGTCATTTTGGTAAAATTTGGCGATTTTCGGCGATTTCGGGGGTCGGCGATCATTGGGAAATCTCTCAGGTTTCCAGGGTTTAGTATGGGCCAGAAATTAACATCCGGTTTTACATAGGGTGTTTGTAGACAACATGGATTTGAAGTAGGAAGTTGTGGTCAAAATTGATCCAATGAGGGATGTTTTTGACCACACAAAGAGGTGAGTAAGCCAGGGACTGCAGGATGTGGGTGAGCTTTCTCTTTGGATCTGGACTTTGAGGGAGAAGGACTGATTCGAGTGCTAGGTATGAAATCTTCAAATATCATCAAGTAATTTGAGCAATCCTGTCAAGTTTGATAAAGTTATAAAAATTATAAAGATAATAAGGATTCATCTCATCAATTTTATAAATTTATTGTAATAGTTTCCTTGTTTGGCAAGTACTTTTAAATTTATAGTTTGAACAAATTGGTGTGGGGCCATATGTCACATGGATTGGCCAGTCTGTGTGATGTTTTGATTCTCTTAGGACATTTACAATCATAGTTGACTGGCATGTCAGAAAAAGGCTTTTGATTTCATCGATTATCATCATTCACTAAAAATACCACGGGATAAGTTTAGTCTATTTGTTTTGTGTTTTCCCTATTTTGACCTGGGGAGGGACTTTTGTTCATGTGCAGATGGACAAACATGGTATTTAATCATTGTTATCAGGTTTCTGCACACCTGTTGGGTATTATGACTCCCAGGGGATGGGTGCACTGGGACTTGGACTGTGGCGTAGATGCCTGGAACAGTCACAGGACTATTGGTCAGTAACACATGGAGAGTCCTGACTTTTAAAGTAGGCCACTGAAGGGTTTGGAGTTCTGCAGGTCTTTGAAAACCCTGCACCCATTCAAAAGGTCAACTTTCATTCATTCATTCATTTCATTTGAGTTAGATTCCCTCATGTCCATGGGGCGAAATTCATAGGTCGGGGTTTCAGGTTCAGATTTGGGTGGTGAGATTTTGGATGACTGAGTCCAGGTTTGTCCGCCGAGTCAGTTGAAATTTCCCCACCTTAGCTGATTGCTTTTTTAATACATGGTGGGTTTTTTGGAAGGTTCAGGTATGTTTTGGGTATAGTTACATATTAATACTGAAATTCAGTGACAGGTCCCAGGTTTATATTTTTGTATTAATAGTTTTTGAATAATTTTAGTCATGTCAGGTCAGTTTGACAAATATTTAATTAATTTTAACGTCTGTTTTGATCTGCATTTTGCTATATATTTTAAAGATTATTATTTTTGGTAAAGGGGTATTATTACTGCTCATGAATGTAACTTCTGTTTGACCTGAATTTTGCTACATATTTTATATATTATATTATATTACTGCTCATGAAATGTAAGTTAAGTATTTAGTAATTAAAATACTATTAAAATGATTAAATAATCTCTGAATGTAAAATATTAAGGTAATGGATTAATTAATTAATTAATTAATTGACTTGATAAAATAATTATTTCTTGAAGAAGTTTGTGTAACACTTTTGCTGTCGAAATTTCAGTTCAGATCAAGTCCAGACTTTTTTTTTTTTTAATATTTTTTATTCATATAAACAACATACATAGACAAACAAATAGTAGTACAATACATACATTACTTTGAACATTACACTACATACAATACAATACAGTACCTACATTACATTCTACATTATACTACATACATTACAAGAACAAAAAAAAAACAAAAACAAAATAGGCTACTTTGTTAGGTGGTTCTTATTGAAGAAAAAACATGGCTACCAGATAAATTTTATTTGTGAGGGGGGTTACTATTAAATATTAAATAGTCTGGATTAGGTTTGTAACAAGCATCCATTTCCTTTTAAACTGTTCTGTGGAGTCTGTTATGGCATGGAGGTAAGATTGTTCATCATACACACGCTTGATGTTAAGTTGTAGTGCTTTGAAACTAGGTTTACGACCATCTTTTAGACATGGCTACAAGGTTGCGAACTGTTCTACACACGATCATCTCAAATACACAGTCAGGATTCATGAGTAACCGCTTCATTGGTGAAAATACTAGGTTAATCTATGATATAATTCATTATACGAACTATAATAAACTACCAGGGTTGCTCATGCTTATTGACTTCCAAAAAGCATTTGATTCTGTTTCATGGAAATTTCTTTTCTCTATTCTTACCGCTTTTGGCTTTAAAGAAAGTTTTTGTAAATGGATTGAAGTGCTAAATGTCAATGTGTCTGCATCTATTCTTCAGTGCGGTAAACTTTCAGATTTTTTCCGAATAGAACGGGGATGTAGACAGGGCGATCCAATATCACCCTATTTGTTCATCATATGCGCTCAAATTATGTATCTATTAATTATAAATGAGAAATGTTTGAGAGGAATTTCAGTCAATAACAATGAGTTTAAGATCACACAGTTTGCCGATGATACAACCTTAATTTTGGATGGGAGTAAAAATTCTTTACTAGCTGCTCTCAATGTGTTAGAGGTATATGGCACTATGTCTGGTTTAAAGGTAAACATAGATAAAACCAAACTAGTATGGATAGGTAAAAAAAGACATTCGAAAGACAAATTTGATGTTGGAAAAGATTTAGTATGGGGTACCAGCAGTTTTACTCTTTTGGGCATTAATTTTTCTGTAGATTTAACAAATATGATCGAGATAAATTACATTCCAGCTATTAACAGCATTGAAAAACTTTTAAATCTTTGGAGACATAGATACTTAACTCCAATTGGTAAAATAACAGTGATAAAAAGTTTGGCCTTGTCCAAGTTAAACCATCTTTTTATGGCCTTGCCTTCACCGGGAAAAGAAATTTTGAAACAGTTGGAAATAAAATTCTATAAATTTATCTGGAGTGTAAAACCAGACAAGATAAAAAGAAACATTTTGACAAAACACTACACTGATGGTGGATTAAGCATGATAGAACTGGATACATTTATATCTGCTATTAAGATAACTTGGATACGACGACTATATCAAAATTCGGATACGCAATGGGCTATGTTGGCAAAAGCATATCTAGGATCAGTAAAAAAACTGTGTTACTTGGATCATGTTATAGTTCAATCATAGCGAGAAAGTTATCAAATAAATTTTGGTCAGAAACCCTGTTCTGTTGGAGTAAACTTACTGATAGTATTCCGACTAGATATGCAAGTGAAGCTCTTTCTGTACCCCTTTGGAATAACCCAAAAGTATCCAAGACAAATTTCTTTTTACCCGAATGGTACAATAAAGGAATTATTTCTATTGCTGATATGATATCTGGAAATGGAAATTTGATAATCCAAAATGATTTAACAACGGGGTATCACATTCGTACCAACTTTTTAGAATATCATAGAGTTACAGTCTGTGTCAAAAATTACTTAAGTAAACAAAATGATATATCTAAAACACATAATAAACCAACTATTCCAAATCAAATAAAAATCATTTGTAAATCAAAGAAAGGAAGCCAAGACTTTTATAAAATTTTGGTCAATCAGAATATAGTAGATGATACTACCTATTATTCTTTTTGGGAACAATCTTTGGGTATTACCATAAATAAAAATATGTGGAAACAAATATTCCGAGTATGTTTTAAAACAGTAAAAAATAATGATTTAATTTGGATGCAGTACAGAGTGATATATAGAATATTAGGTACGAATGATCTGTTGTATAAAATTAATAAACATGACGATGACAAATGCAGCTTTTGCAAAGAACACACCGAAACTATACTACATCTTTTTGTGCAATGCACTGATGTACAAAATTTTTGGTCAGAACTAAAATTAAACATTCAACCCATTCTTGGAGTTAACTTGGATATAAATCCTACAACTATAATTTTAGGAAACCTTCAAACAAGGACTGATACTATTCCACTTAACACTATTTACTTTGCAGCTAAGTTATATATTTTTAGAATGTCAAAATCGAATAAATGTTTAAATTATCCGGCCTTCTGTAAATTTTTTAAAACAGTTTATTTAGAACAGGAGTTAGTTGCCAAATTAGAATTAAATGAGAGTAAGTTTAAAAAAATATGGGGAAACTTCATACAAATGTTTCTTTGCTAAAAGTGACCAATTAATCGTGGTTCACTGATGAATTTCTTTGAACTTGTTAATTATGTATTTACTAAATCATTGCATAATGTAGTAATTATCTAGAGCAGTACTTGTATAGTGTCTTTGGTCAGAGTTTTGTTTCTCTATGTGTTGTAATAATTGTCTTTTTTGTCTATTGTCAATTGTCATTTATGTATAATTGTCTAATAAATATTAATAAAAAAAAAAAAAAAGATTGTTCATCATACACACGCTTGATGTTAAGTTGTAGTGCTTTGAAACTAGGTTTACGACCATCTTTTAGACATTGAAACAAATATTTTTTTGTAATAAGAATAATGGCATTTAAAGAGAATGGGATGGAGCCACGATCTTTAAGTTCAAGCAGTAGTGTTTTTTTATCAATATTCAAAATTGAACCTGCTTCATTTTGGATCCAATTTTTAAGTAAAATCCATATTTCAGTAGAATATGGGCATTCAATAAAAATATGGATTAGAGTTTCGGGCACATTTTTGCAAAGGCGACGGTGATTATTTTCAGATTTTTTTATCTTATGCAACAAGACTTTTGTTCCCAATATATTATGAATGATTCTATATTGTAGCCAGATTATATGGTTATCTAGGATGGTTTTGAAACATATTAAATGTATATTTTGCCATTCTTTGGGTTCTAAATTGATTTGAAGTAACTGTTCCCAGTTTTTTATATGTAATGGACTGTCTTGGCTTTTTGGTCTTAACACATCACAGAAGTCTTTACAACCTTTTTTTGACTTATTTATTAATGATAGAGTTGCAGGCCATATGGGTTTTTCTAGTATTAAATTTTTACTATTGGTACCCTGTGTTTTTATCAATTTTCCTAAACCTGACTGCAGCCTATAATAATCAATAAAATGAAGGTTCACATGATAATTTTTTTCTCACTTCCTCTAGGGTAGGCATGTTGCCATCCCTATTGCATAGGTCTATTGGGTAGATGATCCCCGCTTTGTAACATTGTGGGAGGAAAAATGTTTCTTTTGAGATATTTGGATTATACCACAATGGACAAGTGAGACATGACTGAGCAGAGCCCATTTGATTATGTAGTAATCTTTTCCATATATATAGAATATCTGCTCAAAATTTGTTTGAAGTTTTGTCTATAATCTTTGCACAGTAAATTGATCCCATATGTAGTAGTTTCTCCAGTGATTTTATATTGTATGTGCAAAGAAGCTGGTAGTCTGAATTTGGATTTTGGATTATTCTTCTTAGCCATGTTAGTTTAAGGGCTGATATCTGTGTTTTGATGTTGAGCATTTTTAAGCCCCCTCTGCTGTAGTCCATGCACAGAGTATTTCTCTTTATTTTATCTGGTTTTTTATCCCATATAAATTCAAAGAATAACTGTTCCATTTTCTTTATAAACTGATCACTAGGGTCCGAAATACATAGGAATAAATAGTTCAATTTAGATATTATAAGGGATTTTAGGATGGCTATCTTTCCTATCGGTGTCAAATGGTGTCTTTGCCATTGGAAAAGTGATGATTTTATATTAATCAAAATTGGTTCGTAGTTTAGATTGGGAATTTGTCCCAAGTCCACTGTAAGATTGATACCAAGTAATGAAAAATTGTCGCAGCCCCAACATAGTTCTTTGTCCACTTGCAGTTTAATTTTGGAGCCTTTGTTTCTCCCAAACCAGACTATTTGCATTTTTTCTGTGTTAATCTTTAAACCAGAAATATTTCCAAAAATTTCCAACACATTGAGTGTAGCTTGGAGGGAGTCTTCAGTACCATCTAGTATAATAGTGGTGTCATCAGCAAACTGTGTGATCTTTATCTCTTTTTGACAGTGATACCTTTTATTTTTTTTCATCCATTACCATAAGGTATAAAATTTGAGCACACAAGATAAATAGATAAGGAGAAATTGGGTCTCCCTGTCTACATCCCCTTTCAATATGGAAAGATTCCGATAGAAATCCGCATTGATTGACTGAAGCTACTATATTAGTGTTAAACAGTTTTATCCATTTTTTAAAGTTACTCCCAAAGTTTAAGTATTCTAATACTTGATAGATAAATGACCAGGACACAGAATCAAAGGCTTTTTCGAAGTCGACCAGCATAATCAAACCAGGAATATTTTCTTTTTCTGTGTAATGAAGAAGCAAGCTGAACGTTTTCCCCTATATACCGTCCGCTTATGAATCCCGTTTGGGATTTAGAAACTAGTTTGTCCAATACTTTTTTGAGTCTATTTGCAACTGCAGAGGATAAAAGTTTGTAGACACAAAATAAGAGAGAAATTGCTCTCCAATTTTTTAAATGTATCCTGGGTTTGTTTCCTTTAGGGATACAAGTAATTAGGCAGTGTCTTAACGTTGTGGACATTTCTCCTTTGTTATAGGCACATTTGTATGCCTTTAAGATAAAATACTTAATTTTTTTCCAAAAAGTTTTAAAAAACTCAGCAGGGAAACCATCTATTCCTGGACTTTTCCCATTTTTTATTTGCTTTAGCGTCTCGCTTATTTCTTCCATGACAAGGATGTTAGTAATTTAGACGGTTTTTCGCCATCTTTAAGCCAAGCCGCACGTGAGCAAACTCTAGATGCCTCAAGCTCTTTTGCGCGAAGGTTAACCAGAGTCTCCTTTTTACTAATCAGTTTGTTTATAATTCCTTCACTGCACGTGGCTTCTAGTTCTTCAATCTCTTTTTCTAAGGAGACCCTTAAAAGGCGTTCATTATTCTTGAGACGAGATGCAAATTTGATTGTTTCCCCTCTAATTTTCAAGAGCAGAATTTCCAGGAATAAATCATCTGGGATAGTCATGTGTAGATCTCTTTCGCTAATCTGATTTACAAGATTTGGATTATAAACTAGCGCTGCATAGTTTAATTTTTCTGAGTCTATCAAATTGTTTACCATAATTAGGTAGTCTTTATTTTCTAGTAGAGAACAATTTAGTTTCCATGTCCCTCTTCAAGTCCAGACTTGACTCTAATTCAGTCTGCTTTAACTTCTATTTTTTATAATTATGTACCCTTTAACACTTTCAAGTTGTAATAATAATTAATAATGTGATCTATTTCCTAATATTTGTGTTTGGTGTCTTTATTTTCTTATTAACTAATTTATATTAGTTATATTATTATTTCACACACACTCTTAATTACTTTCTGTTCCAGTTTGACATGCCTTAATTCATACTGTGGTTTTTGGTTTTACTTATACTTTTGAATCTTTATTTGATACATTACCCGTTCTTAATAATTTTCTGTTTCCTATAATTTGATTGTCTAACTATCTCATCCTATTTGCTATTTCTGTGTATTATTCTATTATGTTATGAATGTTATGTTCATATTTGTTGAGTGTGTGTTTTTCTCTGTTTATTTGCTATATACATGTTATTTTGAATAAATGTCAATAATTTTACAATTTTACATATTATGTTTCATTACATGTGACTCATAGCTATTTAAGTTTCAGGTTAGGGTCGGATCTCAGTACTTGGACTGCAAAGGTTTCATCTTGCTCACGTTCTCCTACTCTACAGTATTTGTGTCATGCTACTTGTGTTAAGATTCAGATTCGTTTGATGTATGAATTGAATCTCAGGTTGAATCAAGTGTACTGACAACAGTTTGACATTTTACATTGTCAGGGTTAAGTTGTTCTAATGGTTTGGTTGAGCCATAATTCAACCTGGTGGCAGTCTACCTTGTGATAAATGGTCTGAGCCTTCTGGTCAAAATATTTAAAATATGAAAGTAATAAGATTTTGAACAAAATGTGAGAGAAAGCAGATTTGATTCGGGGAGGTATCCGCTCCGACAGGAGCCCTGTTTGAATGATAACCCCTGGGGGATCGCCCACTTTGTAGAGTGCGGGTGTGGCACTGGCTCCGGATGTTTCCGATGACTGGGGCCAAAACTCCCGTCCCCGGAAACCTGAGCCCTCCCCCGAGCCGATGCGGTGGAGGCGGACAGAGGCCAGGGGTCCCGTCTCGCCACATTAAAATATATATGTATGTATTAAAAGGCTTACGAAAATGATATTTTGTTTACATTGTCATGTCTAGTACTTTTTACGGGCGTTGTCGAGTGAAAAAAGGCAACAGTTGTGAAAATCTTGAAAAAACAGACAGAAAGTGACTAAATATACCATGTAACCTTGTCCAGACGCATTTTATTTTTACAGAAATTGAACTTTCATATGTATATGTAATTATTAATGAATGATCTGAAAATGCTTCGTATGACCTTTTATAAAATTTTGAATATAACAAAACCTGACTGACATAAACAGTTTTTATTGGCAAACAACTACTTATTACCATTGTCATGGTCAATTTCTCCTTTACGTGATTTTAAGATCATGCCTTAGAGTCAGGAATATTAGAGAATACTGCTTCATAATGTCTTCTTGAACTTTAAGTAATACTTAAATACTAAATTCCGAATAGGCTAAGTATTGTTCTTGTTTTGTTACCTCAGAATAAAGATATTGCTAAGGTTAGAGCTTTTGTTTGCTTTGTTAGCCTGATGGCTGAGTTTTATGTTATGTTTGGCTTAAATAGAAGTATTTTAAAAGAACCTTATTCTCACTTTGTCCATTTTCTAAGTAAAATCTCAAGTTTCTTTATTTCAGGAAATCCTTAAAAATGGACAAATTCTTTGATTTAATGCCCCTTCCTTTGGTTTGGTGTTCAGGAGGCTAAATCTCCTTCTTTATATTTACTCCTGAAAACCTCCCCTAACAGAGTTTTAAGTTGCCAAGTGAGAATAGGTAAAGGTACTTACATATGACAAAACTACACAAGAACACCACAAACAGAGACACAGCGATGAGGAAGCGTATCAGTGTGAAGGACCAGTAATTGGGAGCATAGGCTGCAGCAATTGTTGTCACAATTCCAAAGAAACTGAATATCACCAAGATCTTCTTACGTCCAAACCTAGACAAAAATTATGGCAGAAAGGCCAGAAAGAATTATAACAATGTTATATCAATGCAGATTTGTTTCTGCAATTAAATGAGTACATTTTAAGCTTTACAATGTATTAAAGACAGTCTTTCCCCCAAGCCCAAATACAGCAAAAAATTAGATTATAATTTTATTATCATCACCTACGTATATTACATAATGTACTCATATACCTGTTGACAGAAATGATGAATATAAAACTCAAGCTGCATACTAACATAATAGTAATACAAAAATGTAATATACATAAAACAGTTATGATAGGGTCAAACATTAAGTTGGATTTCAATTAGTTTATGTATTTCTAACATTATTTTTTTTCCAAAGTAAGGACCTCCAGGAATTTAAAAACACCCTGGCTGTCTTTAATACTCAGTATTTGGCAAAGTAGGGACCCAAACGAGCAGTTTTGGTTTTATCACTTCTTGGGCCTCTGTCACAAATATATGTAAACAATATTACCAGTCTGATAAGAAGCCAGATGTGAGGGAGCCAATCAGCATGCCTATCAGGTAGATAGTGGAGGACAAGGCCACCAGGTTGTTCTTATCACACACAAGGTCATACTGCAAGAATCAATAAAATGGATGACAGGATAATGACTCCAGCGCATAGAAGCGATGATCAGTTTATGGGTTTAAGTTTTGGTGAATTTCTGACTTTGAACCTCACTAATATGTCCAGTATTGTGGACCCAGATTATTGTTAGACCCAGATTAATACAACAATCTCTCTGTTTGGTCAATCTTTTTTATTGAGACACACTAGACATTTCTCAGCTTTGGAGGTTTCTCCCACCTAGGTTGTCAGGTTTGCCTCGTTTGCATAAATTGTTTATGACAAAAATAGAGACTCTCCTGGTTACTTGTGTGAAACACCTCGGAACAAATCATGTTAATTTGGTGTAAATGAGATTATGCTAATTCGCTTCAGCATATAAACCAAAAGATTTTCACTAGGCCAAAAATAACAAATGATAAACCATAAACAGATTATTCAAGGCAGATTTTAAAACTATTAGGAATACCCCGGTTCCACTTTTGTGATTGACCATAAGACACAACCAATTTTCAAATTGGGGAACATTGGTTAACTGAAATAATCCATTTAATTTCCTTAAAGTGAAAAGATTGGCAGTACAAGTCAAAATATCTAACTTGTGATCTGTATTGACTAACAAAATTGATAAAAATTACTCTGGTGAAACTGATAACTCTGATAAAGGACTGACTTGCCCAGCTTAAAGTCCTAACCCCCTAAATATCGCTTGTAACAACTTGGGAAATAAATACTCGCTGAAACAAGCTTAATATAAATCATTTTCACCAATGATCATAGCCAACATGATCAGGGTAGTCAGTAAGACAGCTTGTTACAGTGTAACAGGGGTATTATTTTTACAACAAGAAGATAATCTTAGTGAATAATAATAACTTTTTTAAAGTTTCAATGATTCCAGTTATATATTCTTTTGACAGCAATACCCTAACAGTCCATATACTTTAATCCTAATTATCCTAATTGTTTCCATGCATTTACAGTTTTGTTTCCTTGGGTTTCCTTGACATACATTAGCCTCACATTGGTATCATTAATACATAGTCATGTTTTACTGTCTTTTATAGCTATACATTTTTAGCTTTTCATACAATATCTACTCCATGTAATACAATATTATAAAAAGCATCAGTGCTCAATATATGTAAATTTTATGGCATTAAAGCAATAAATATTATTTTGAACTTTCTCTGTCTAAATGAAAATCTAAATATCCGTTTTATTTATTTATAAATAATACGGGCAAGACTGTCAATATTAGACTTTATGGGTTTTGCACTCAGTGACTTTGTGAGGAAAACCAGTGTGCCAAAGAGAGTTTACACTAGCAATTTCATTCAACAATGTGATGGCTTTTCTGTCCAAACTGTCAACTTTGTGTTACAAAGGTAATTATATGTTTAATAACAATACATATACATAAAGAAAATACAGTTATTTTATCATAAAACAAGAAACCACATAAAAATATAGGGTGGTGGAGGTGTCTTTTGGTACATAAGGTTGTAACAGGTAAAGTCAAGCAATACAATTTGGATACACACCTCGCATGCCCTTTCGGCATAAACAGAAAATGTCACTTTAATTTGACTTGCATATGTTAATTATTAATTAGTACAATTTGTCCCTGGGTGTTTCACAAACTGACCAGGAGAGTCTGTACATCAGAAACAGTGTATGCAAATGAGGCAAAACTAACTACCTAGGTGGGGAAACCTCCAATGTTGAGAAAATGTCTACTAGGCACAACATTTGATTTCTGGCCACTGGTTAATAGTGCCATATATGGCAAGCTTTAAATAGTAGAAGTGTTCATTCATTTTCTGACATTGATTTTCAAAACATCTACCCATAAACTAATTACAAGGTTTTCAGCAAGTTGGAGGCAGAAAAAAGTAATAATTATAATATTTGTAAATGTACCGGGGGAAAAATAACTGGCACAATAATAAAATGACAATAATAATAATAACACAGCTATTGTTTGATCTATTAACATTAAGGTTCAAAGTCAAGACGTCACCAACTGACCACAGCTTCTATTTTCAAACCTTTCACACAAGACACATGACAGGTCCTCAGTGGCCTAGTGGTTAGCAAGTTTGGCATCTAATCATAGGCTGTCACCTCTGTGGGTTCGAGTCCCACAAGTGGCAATTCTGAGGACCTGTCCCAATATGACCCTGGCTGTTGAACGGGACGTAAAACCCCAACTTTGATCACAAGACACATGAATCTCCGTCTGAAGTAACTAGGGGTGACTCTTTTTGTCTTCTCGAGTACTAAACTTTTAAAATATGTAAGGTTGTTTTATGATCCATCACTTCAACAACAAATGTCCATATTTACCAAAATATGCAATAAAATATCCATGATACATGTCCATAGTTATATGCACCAGTGAATATAAACACTGTTTTATCTGATATTTCTCCACAACCTCTCCTGGAAAGATTCCATTGCAACCGAAAGGAATAATAACTCAAGCGTAGTCATCTGTAGACAAATTTTCATACTTCAGTACTCATGGTAGGTGGCGCTGGGCATACCGAATATATGATCCTGTATGTATGTCTTAGTATGAAGGTCAAATACAGTGTGTTATGTATAATAACATGTTTTCACAAAATTGCTGAAAAAAGTGACAATCAAATCTAGGAAAGACTTTGGAGTACTAGTGTCCCATACTTAATGATAAGAACTGTTTTGTCAGTAGATTTTTATTCTAAGAATAACAAAGCTAAGAATTTTTCTTAGGCTTAAGTACAATTCTGAGAATAATTCTAAGGACCTTTGTGAATACAGGTCCTGACAGATTGGTATTCATAACGCATTCGTATGTATTAGGAGATGTAAGCTCACAAGACAGACAGTTTAGTATTCATAATGTGTTCATATATGCTAGGAGAGATTAGTAAACTAAGTTCAAAGTTGGTGTTTTGCATCCCGTTCAACAGCCAGGGACAGGTCCTCAGCATTGCTACTTTTGACAGTAAAACCCAACACAGAGGCGACAGCCTGTGATTAGATTTGATAACCACTAGGCCACTCAGGACCTATATTAGTTAACAATACAGGCAGTTAAGTATTCATAATGTATTTTGATATACTAGGCGATATAAGTTGATAAGACAGAGAGTTTAGTATTCACAATGTATTCATAAATGTTTGGAGTTATGAGCTCACCAGACAGACACTTTAGCATTCATAACATATTACACAACTCTATATTTTAGGAGGTACTAAGTCAACAGACTTGAAAAGACTCTGCCTCGGGGATGGTCAGTGTGCTGAAGTTTAAGTCAGTATATGTAGGGACACATTGTGCAAACGTAAAGTGAATTCAAACTGATTCTAAAGTAACTAGAGGTTTTATGGCTGACATGTATGTACACATTTAAAAAGGCTATTATGTACTATAGTTTTATTCTATTTATTTATTTGGGGTTTTACGACCATTTCAACACTGTACAGGTCAGGTAGTTGGGAGGGCAGAGAAACCAGTCACTTTCAACACATTGTATAGGTCATATCACGGCGGGTAGTTTTATGGGCAGAGGAAACCAGTACATACTATTGTCCAAGGTTCTGTACTGTAAACTGTTGACCAACAGCAAGCAACTACCAGCTTTCCCACTTGAGGTCAGGTTGGGAACCAAACCCTGATCTCAGAGGTGGGAGGCGAGAGTGTTACCACTCTGCCACCGTGGCCCCTATATTATGAACTATAGGTCATATGGTTTTATGCCTCTGTTGCTTCCCAGTATTACAAGGTTGAAATATTGTATATGAATGAGACTACTTTTAGTTAGTTCTTGTAATAGTGTAATCTAACCAACATTTGTTATTTGTAGACCAGGGGCCTGTAAATCGAAGCATTCGTAAAATACTCAACTAACCAATACTTGACGACAATATAATGACATACTAACTAAAGCATTCAGTGGGTAAATGGAAAGCACTCTTTATGTTTTCGTTACATTATGCTTTCGTTTGGTAACTATAGAGTTCATGTGTGGCTGAATTTGGTTACTTGTGTGTTTGTGTGTAACAGTGTCCTATGCCATAGTACCTTATTTGGTAGATACACAAGAGTGGGGTTTACATATTTTAATCAATCACATTGACATAGATCTAAAATACTATTTACATACCAGTGTAATGAGAGATTAAGGCCACCTTAATAAAAGGATGTAGTTAATCATTTTACTCAAAATTGAATACTGGAATATATTTGCTATAAGCTAACAGTATAAAAGATGACTAAACTTGTAAGACCTGCAGTTAAAATAAAAATAGTCAAAACCTACAAAAACAACTGGATAATCATTAAGAAAAAGTCCAAGTATAGATACCTGAGAAAAGTTGACATAATATTTTAAGAAAATGTGATATTTATTTAAAATTGATTGGGATCTCAAGAACAGAAGTATGTTAGTGGAGATCCTCTTCAGTTAATAAATGTTCATTGAAATGCATTACTCACAAGACGAAATTCAATCTAAATTACCGTTTTTGTTCACATTACCTTTATGAACAATATTCATTAATTTTGTCTTGTACAGTAATGTTAACTTCATATTTATTTGGAATTAAAGAACAGACATTTTAATGCAACTAACAGTTAACAAGAGGGTCTGAGTTATCGTTAAATTTGAGGGTATTTTACGAAAAAGTAACCAAGATTGAACTAACTAAGGCTTTGATTTACACAAGAGTTTGCTAACTTAGGGTTACCTTAGGGTTAACTAATTAGTTAGCATAACGAAGGCTTCGATTTACAGAAAGGTCTTAGACTTAGCCAGGTCTTAGGCTTAAATCCAGTCTTAAAGTTAAGACTTTTGTCTCAGCTAAGTTTTATCTTAAAACCGTATTCACAAAAGGTGACTTAGCAAAGTCCAAGATTATCAAATAACCACAGTGGTTTTCTGTGTCATGTGACCTTTCTTTTCTATTCAAACTATACTATTGGTGACATATATCCTTCATTTAATGCATTTTATCTAAGGAAAAGTGCTGTTTTGAAATGGAAAACCTTGTTACCACATATAAACTTCCAAAGACTGCTTTAGTGAGATGTTCTGTATAATTATACTTTATTTACAGCCATTTCAAATTGTGAAGTGGAGAAAAGTTTATGTCGGCCATATTTAAGTCCTCTTTACAAAATTTAAGCCCACTACCAACCAGTCTTAAAGTTGAGCCCTTGGCTAAGCCTAAGACCGGTCTTAAATTCTGTGTGAATACCACTAAGCCTAAGACAAAAGTCTTAGCAGTTTATGGGCAGAAACTTGAGACAAAAGTCTCAACTTTAAGCCTAAGCCCTGGCTAAGACCTTTCATGAATACGGGCCCTGAGTTAAGCCTGACCATCCACTTCAGTTGTTGTTTTCTTATCCAGACAGATTTCCAGTGCGTGAATCCATGGTGTTACCATGTTGTGGATTGGAACCCACGTCCACAGCCTCAAAACTCAAGTGGTTAAATGTTAAATTTGTATAACTATGTTGGACCAACGATAGTGTTGTTGAACAATAACCTTGTTAAGCCTATACACACACGTGCAAAATTTTGTTTAGGAAGATTTAGGCATTATTATTGTTATTACTATTATTGTTCATTTTAAGCATACTATAGACACAAAAGCATACAAGAATACAAAATACAGACAAGCGCAACAGGACACACAAATCACAGAGGTACAACTTATGGTACATACATACAACACTGTATCATTCCTTATATTGACATTGATGATAATACAGATGTGCTATTGACGCTTACAATAGCTCATAAGTTCATTTAGGGATTATGTAATTGTTATTGTTTTTCCTTCAGCACATTCTATAGATTATAACATGGCATGCAGTCGAATACACAGAATCATGATCCATTTGAATGCTTGGTAGCATTTTTGCAGCTGTTGTTAATGTAGCACACCTGTGTGTGATTAGTATGGCCAGATATTTATTGATAAAATTTTGAGGTTCAATCCCTGTACATTGTACAGAGAGCATCATGAGAAACAATGACAAACATTGATTAGGAGTTACTCCACATGTGCCTTTCTTTACCGGAGTAAAATTTTGTGTAATTTTGTGAATCAGCATGAGAAAAATATAAGTATTAGTCTTTCGCTGTACATGAAAAGACATATTTTTGGTAGCAATAAAGTATAGTTCTTAAATGCTGTGCTTTAATGTGTGAAGAGCCAATGTCTCATTTGTTTTTCAAGGTGGGTGGGGGAAGGGGACGGATAGGATGAGCACTAGAGTATCAGGGGGTTGTTTTCACAAAAGGATTCAGCTCAGACTTATACCTACAGTTAAGACTTTTGTCTTAAAATGAGGCTAAGTCTGTGGTTTTAGACTTAGAGGGTTTCATAAAGCTGCTAAGTTTAAGCTTTGGCTAAGTCTACCCAAGAGTGGGCTTAACTTTTGTAAAGAAAGACTTAAATATGGCTGCCATATATCTTCTCAGTTAAAATTTGAAATACCAGAAAATAAAGTATACACCTCACTAAATAATTATTTGGACATATTTTTGTGTTTATAAGTCTGTCTACTGAAAATTAGCATTTTTTTTCAAAGATAAAATAAGTTAAACTAAGGATTTATGTCACCACTAAAATATTTTGATTAGAAATAAAGGGTGACATGACACAGAAAACTGCTGTGGTTATATGATAAGCTTGGACTTAGCTGAGTCACCCTTTGTGAAATCAATTCAAGTTCAGGACTTAGCAAAACATAAAAGGCTCAGATCTAAGTGCCTGACTTAGCCTAAGTGCAGGCTAAGTCTGAGACCCTTTGTGAAACCAGCCCCTGATGTTCACTAGGTTATGGCTTCTGCATAATGAGGTGAGCAGGAGATTCATTTTTATGATTTAAGCTTACATGCTAAACTACAAAAATCTAGTATATAGTTTATATACCTTACCAGTTGAACTCCCAAGTGATGGTTCCATATTCATGACTTTGGCTTGACCTCTTTCCGATTTTGATGTCAGAGCAAAAATTTCATTAATGTTAATTTCATTAATTCATTAAACTCAAAAAAAATTTTTTTTGAGAAGGTCAGTACAAATTAAAAGAATATACATGTTTGATATTTGAGGAAAAGTTAGAAACTTTGCTTTCTGACCCCAAAGGTCGGGATCTATGGCCTAACTTATTGTGATGTTTTTAAGTCAAGTCAGAGGGCCCATACCCTATTCTAATGGCAAAACGTCTAATCATATTGCTGTTATCAGAAGTTGCATTAAAAGTGTATAGATCTGGGATTTACTGGCTGTGACTTTGAACAAAATTAGGTAATGGACATGATTCAAAACCGGTGACTGTCAGCTTTATTGCCAACAAATTTAGGGGGTCAGAATATGAATCCATTATGTTATATCAGCCATCTGTGTAGTTATATTGAAAACATATAAATCATGTATGGTATGGCAAAAATCTTGTGTAACTTCAGCTTGGATCAGTAGTTGGAATAGGTTTTCGGCCAAATCAGGTAGTTCCTTGTCTTCAGAGTCAGGATGCATTTGAATTTTGGTGCCTTTTCTAGAGTATTTTGACACTTTTCTACCCTGATTGTAGCCAATTTTAAATTCGGGGGCTCCTTAAATTTCGAACGAGGCCTATAAATACAAAAGTATGCACATTGTATATACCTTGCTAACTGCAGTCTCTACAAATTCAGACTGGTCGTACACCCAGCTATCACAGTCTGCTGTAGGCCAGTCACTGTCTAGCCTTTCCCAGACGTAGTAATCTTCATCTGTATAGTTCTCATAGTTCAGTGTAAAAGCCTTACACTGAGAGTATTCTTCCTCCGTGGAATCCTCCCAGGGAATAGAGATGTACTTTTGCTGTGCATGAGAGAAGTTCTGAAGGCGGGGGACTTCACACCAGTGGTCCATACTGGCTCCTGAAAGTGAAAGGTGCCATATTGTACTCCATGGATGAACAGTAGACAACATATTGTACCCCATGGATGAACAGTAGAACAGCAGACAAAATATCTGATCTTATATCAGTGAACAAACATAAATCAACCAGATCAAGTAGACATAATTAGTTCCAGTTCAGTGACATATCATTCTTTGTTGTAACTGGAAGGCTATTGTACCAACAAAATAAACCTTAAGCTGTTTTAGTTTCAAAAATCATTAAAACACTTCACTTCAGAAGATACAATGAAAGCTAAATGTATGTCTGTCTGCATAAAACATATGGCCATCTCGCGAGAAATGTTTCTGTATTAAATTATATTACATTCAGAAAGACCATCAGTTCATCTTGTGGCACGTATGATTGACAGTTTTATGGACAGTAAAACTGTCACACAATATGTGGTGAAAATGATGTAGTGATCAGCTATTTTGTTTGATTTCTTATCTATTTTTTAAAATAAAATTTGTACTTTTATAAAACAAAACCACATACCTATAATAGTCATTCCCATATTTTGCATGCCAGGGAAGATGCCAGTGATTCCAAGTAACATAAACAAAACAAACTGGTAGGGGCCAAATTCCCCAATGTACTCAAATACATCATCAAATTCCATCTTGATCACTATAAGAATTTATCCCAAGCTGTAAAAAATTATCCACTGAATTAAAACATTAAAGTGCAAAATGTCGGTGCTACAGGTATCAAATGTGACTATAGACCTCACTGGAGATAAATTTCCTAATGCGAGATTCACACTTCCCCCATCTATTGCCTCCAATGTTTGTTGTTTTACATGTAACCTGATACTTCAATATTAGTTGTATTGTGACAGTTTACTAATACATACAGTTGATCTGGATTCTGTACTGGGAATTATCTTTAAGTTTAAAAGAACTAACAGCTTTCCCAAACTACAAACTGCAACCTCTGACGTGAGTTGTGAGTAAGTTACAACTGCGCCACCATGTCATCCATTTTTGATAATTTAATGGGACGAATAAGCTTAGCAGTGAAAATCTAATAAAGATATCCCTGTCGTTGATGTATACACCCATATATTTATAATTTTATCACCATGAAAACCGAGATTACTACAGTTACAACATGGTGCAATATATCTCTTGATATTTGTTAAAATACTCAATATATGTTGAACGTTGACACCACAGTGATAGATGATTGTTAAAATATGAGGGGAAACCAGATACATGAGCCTTGTTTTACCATGTACTCAAAAATTCCTTCCAAATTGCCGACATGAAAGTTTGTCATACGCTTTCGAAAAATTATTTGAAATAATCTCAGACTTTGAAGACATATTCCCCCAAATTGATTTCATGTGAATAATTTCTGAAGTACAAAATGATGCAAACATCATTCAAAGCACTGATTCTCCGGAGAAGAATACTCCAACAGCAAAAGGGGGGTCAGTGCCAAAAAAGCATCTAGCTTGGGACAGCTGGTTAGTGTGGGAGGAAGGCAAGTCAGAAAAGATGACTTTGTCATTTTGTTTCTGAAAGAAGCCAAAATTGTGAACTTACTGGAAGTTGTAATATGATATAACACCTGCAGGGTGCGAAAACTGTAAAACTTTGTTTGTGGATATGAGGAATCTTGAAACAGACAGATTGGCCCTGCTCACTGGAAGTTACCCACATGAGAATAAGGAGGTTAACTGAAATATACAGTCTCTAGAATATACTTATAGGTTGTACTTGAAAAGAAAAGCTCTGTCGAATAGGATATGTGTTAAAGATGCCACAATATTGGCAGCATTCTAGTTTCAAAACCACTTGATGCCCCAATCAGACTACAGGTGGTATTTTAGATGGTTTTTGACAGCATGAGTAATCAAGGTGAAATGCTGTATCTCCTGTGAAATCCAGTTAAACACCTTTAGCTACAGTTTTGCTGGAAGAAGATAATCAGAGTTGGGGAGGACAATGACCATAGTGTGACATAGAAAAATATGCAGAAATATACTGCAAAGATAGAGTAATATAATAATAATAATAATAATACTGGGCTCTTATATAGCGCTTTTTCTATTATTAGCTCAAAGCGCTTTATACAGTATTACCCCAGCAAGGATAGCTAGCCTTGGTAACCTTACCTATGGCTGCCATGCAAGGTGCAGAAGCCAGTATCCCTTAAAGCTGGGTACCCATATTTCCCCTGGGTGGACAGAGGCACAGACCAGGTTAACACCAGGTTAATTTACAATATTAGACAGATAAAGAGATTAATTAAAATGATGTGCATTAAATATTAAATAGAATGTAAATGGGATGTATGTCCAGAAATATTATCAAAACAAAATGTAAATAAAAGTGTGTAATTATTAATTATACCACAAGAAACTAGATTATATCAAGCAGTTAAGCAGTGTACAAATAATTGTGAATGCTGTCTTTTTTCTCTGAAATATAGCTATTGATAGAAAGGTGTACTGACATACAAAAGATGTCTTGAACTTAGAAGTGGTCATAGAACTTACACAGATAACTGTCCATTAGCAAATTTATTTTTCTGATAAATGATTAAGGTAAGTCATGTTCAAATGGAATGCGTGTGATTTGTGAGCCTCAGATGGTTTATGCGAGATGCTAAAGATTACACTGAGTTCACACTGTTCCCGGCAAGACAACCTAATGGACCCCCTTTGGAAATGTGTATTCAAAGTCGTACTGTAAAGCAATTATTGAATGTTCCTGCTGGAACTTCATCTCAGTGCCTTTTGATTACACAGAGAAAAAAAACTAGCTCCTTAATTAGGTGACCTAAAGGGGGATGTCTGGAAGCCTGGATGTTAAGAGAACTGAAATACATGAGGTTATTACACATAATTTCACATGGATTTCTGAAACCTACAACCAACATGGTGTAAACTCTAAAACCCTGTTTTCCTGTTGTCTTTGGTCAAGGTGAACTGACAGTCCAGAACATTTCTACAGTCTGTTACCACTGTGAGGTTACTTGTATTGAACATTTCTTGCAATGCATTCAACTGTGTTTGAACTATGATGGTCCCCAACCGTCCCATTTAACATTAAAACTAAGGAGCAGAAAGAACTAATGAACATCCTTTGAGCTGTTATGAATATAATCAATCTTTTTGTATAATAATATGTGTTGCAGAGCACAATTACACCAAGCATAGACAATTTACATACTAAAACAATAGGTTTCCCCTTGTAAATTTGAGTCCAGTTATAGTTTCTGTGGGTACAGCATTCATTCAAGATGCATTTCTCAAATATTGCAGAAAAATTGGATTTAACAGAATAAAACTGTTCCATAATTATTTGAGCTTGAAGCTCCATATTTGTGCCGAAATATTTTTGCAATTGAAATTCTATACCTCTATATTAAAATCTATATCTAAATATATTTGCAATTGAATTTCTCTACCTCTGTTTATACCATGTGAGCTAAGTTAAGAATGATTTTCTAGGTTAATACCACATTGGTTCAGACATTGTATATGTTATCATTATTCAAATATGTTCTTTGAGACATTTGCTGAAAAAAGTACACGATATTGGTATATTTTTTGGTTGCCCAGAGAAAGCTTGGTAACTCTAGACAAGGACTATTCTATAAATTGTACAAAGGTAGTTTTTTGCCACTGATACCCAAAGTGACAGCAAGTTTTACATAAATCACTTCTCACTTATGTTATTTGCGTAATGAAGGATGTTATATTTTCATTATCTAACACTTTGCTTCAGTAATAAGTATAAATCTGTGCATACTTCTGCAAAGATTTTACTGCCACAAAAAGAGAGCAGAGATTCATCAAAGATGTTATTGCAACAAAAACAGCGTGAAGATACGTTTCTTATAATGAATACATCATCTTTGTAAGTTAGATATGGTTTAACAAATAAGATTGCAAAAAATGGCACTTGTTGATGCTAATTGTTCATAATGACTGGCACCAGAGAGAGAAAAAAAAAAAATTCCCAGGTCCGTACGTCCCAATATTTATGTCTAATATGTGTCAAATATGTGGTGGATAATAAAATTTGGAGCCCTCTGACCAGAGAAGTGTGAATCTATCATTGCTGAAGTGATGTTGTTTTATCGTTGTAGCCTCTGTACTGGTTTGGTTTTTATCTCCAGTCCTCTTCATATCATGCTTCAGATTATAGATAACATCTCTTCATCACTACTTCAGAAGCAATTTTTTTTCACCTATGGAGACAAGAGTGGTCACTTTCATGAACTATCCAATTAGTTGGTAAACGTGGCATACATTAACTGTAACTACAACTTTTACTATAATTAGACATGTAAATATACTTCGAAACAGTGTAACACTCCACATAAAAATACAATTATCATCAAAACTTTTCACAACCTGCCCTGGTCCTGCAATCAGTTATAATGCCTCCTCAATGCATCACCAGTGAAACTACCAACTACTTACTGTATGTTAAAAATAATGCTTACCAGTTGTAAGCCATTGATTATACAAAAAATAACACCTGCACTTAATTATGGTGTTTACCATTTATATGTGTATCACAAATATACTGACTTATTACACACCTGTTTTGTCCATTCATTGAACAATTGTGCTACTTACAATATTTATTTCTATAACGAGGGGGGGGGGGGGGGTAGTAAACTGCATATTTTCCCACTGACTCTAAGGTTCTAGGGTCGATTACAACCGAAGTCAGAAAGTTACCCGAAGGTTGCCAGTTCTAGAGAGTTTTCAGTGCAGAATCTTCACCAACAAGTATGTACTGTACTCTGATACAGCTCATCGAATATCTTGTGATAAAACCTATACAGTGTGTTGAATCTGCCGTCAAACCCAAGATAATCAATTCAACCATTTGCCATTTACATTTTTAACAGAAGTCAATAGCCTAACTGATTACCAATGCATTACCACACCATTCTCCTGGACAGACTAAATGGTTGCTATGGTATCAGTGAACTGGCACTCGGCTGGTTCAAATCATACCTGTTGGGAAGGACACACTCAGCCAAGGTAGGCAGCACACTCTCACATCCTATTGCCCTCCAGTATGGGGTCCCCCAGGGCTCTGTCCTTGGTCCAATTCTTTTTTCTCTCTACACTAAAACAATCAGCTCAATCATTCACTCTCACAGTAGTATTAATTACCATTTCTACGCTGATGACACCCAGTTATACATTACACTCTCTCCAGCGAATTTCTTACACTCTATATAAAGATTAAAGAATTGCCTAAATGACATTCAAAATTTCATGTTCACGAATAAATTAAAACTCAACCCTGACAAACTGATTTCATTTTGATAGGTTTGACAAACAACCATAAACAACTCCTTCCTCACTTTCCAATCAATATTCTTGGTAATCAGGTCTCACCAGCATAAAGTGTCAAGAACCTCGGAGTGGTGTTTGATTCCAATTTCACCTTCTCTGACCATGTGTCAGAGGTCATGAAGTCCACCAGAGTTCATGCAAGAGACCTCTACAGAATTTGTCCTCTTCTAGACCTTAAGCATCAGTTCTTCTAGCAAATGCTTTGGTGAGCAGCAGATTGGACTACAGCAATTCCCTGTTCTTATGACTCTCTGATTTTGAGTTAAGGAGATTGCAGCTAGTCCAAAACTCACTCTGCAGGGTTGTCACGCGTTCCTCCAAATTTTCTCACATCACCTCTCAACTGAAAAAACTCCATTGGCTCCCAGTCAGGTACAGGGTACAATTCAAACTAGGCCTCATTACATACAAAATCCTTAACCAAGGTCAACCAGTTTACCTCAGAGAATTAATTCACTCCTACACTTCTTCCAGAAATACAAGGCATAGTACCCCTAAACTCATGTTCCTTCATACCCCCACTTTTGACCGCAGAGTTCATAAATCAGTTAAAAACTTTTCTAATTCTTTTAGTCACTACGCCCCAGTTCTGTGGAACTCTTTCCCCTTCCAAATAAGAAACAGTCCCTCTGTCGCATCTTTCAGGAAACACCTCAAAACCCACCTTTTCAATTCCAGTTTCCCAACTTAGTCTCCTTCCCTCTCGGTCTTACCCACATCTCCGGATTACTGACCTTGAACGCCCCTCGACTCTCCTTATTAAAAATGATTTTTTTTAAACTAGCGCACTGAGTTCCTCTTGATGGGGAAGATATTGCGCCTGCTAAGCAGTATATTAGATTAGATAATGATAATGTGTAGGGGTGGTTTAGGGGTGGTGGCTTGGAGTCTGAAAGAAGTTTTAGGTTTCTATCAACAGCTTTTACATGTATCCCCGGTTATCTTAACTGCAAATTAAAAACATGGACATATTAAACTTCTGACAGGCACTACATTAATTACCTTAAACATCTTTCATGAAAGATACTTATCAACTTAATTCCAGCTATTTCATTGTAAAATCTGCAATCGTATGTGTCACTTATAAAGAATTACATTACAATACCAGGATATGCATGTTACATTTCACGTTATGAGAAATACGTCTGGCGACACAGCTGATAAAGCACTCACCTCCCACCTCAAAGGTCCCCGGTTTGAATCCTGACCAAACTTGAATCAAATTAGGAAAGTTGTCAGTTGTTTACTGATACCCTATGTATTTCAGTGCAGTATTGTGACTAACTATAGAATGCATGGCTTTCGTCCATCCCATCAACTAATTATCATGACATTGTAATTCTAATGCTAATTGGACTTTTATAGCGCTTAATTTCCCCCATATCAAATGGAACTCTAAGGCACAACAAAACCAAAACAGCCAACCAATGTCATTATCCAGGGACAGAAAAGAGGTCAAGAACCACAGAGAACTCCAGAGGATGGTTCAGGATGAGATGGGTATGACTGGGTCTACAGGTAGGAATTAAGCTTCTTTCTGAAAGAGGCTAGGGATGGGGATGCACAAATATTATCAGGAAGAGGATTCTAAACAGTGGGGGAATCAAAAGCAAAACCATAACCATAACAAGGAAATTACCACCACTCTGACTGCCCCTGGCACTGCTGTAGGAACAGAGATATGGAGCAAAATACATGAGAAAGCCAGTGTAAAGAAATTGTAAACAAGTGTGGGTTAGCTATGTTCAACAGGAATCCAATGCAATTTCGTAAGCACAGGAATTATACTGGTGTATCTACTGGTGTTTGATCCAATTCTAGCTGCACTATTTTGGATGCGCTATAGTTAACGTAGAATGAACTTGAAAAGACTCCTAAAAAGTGAGTTGTAGTAATCCAACCGACTACTTATGATAGCATTAGCCACAAGTACAGAAGCATCATGAGTAAAAAACTGCCCGACATGTCTGAATTCACAGAGTTGCACAAAACAACTTTTGCAGACAATATGATGACCCCTTTCAGACTGAACCGTGTGGTTGTATTAACATATATTTGAATTTTGGTTCATGACCCTGCTCTTATTGTTTTGTCAATGGACCTCATATGTGGGTAGAGCACATTTATGAAGTTGTCACCCCATAAAGCAATACTGCCTCTCATTTAACCCTCTAGTAGATACATTATAGTTTCGCAACTTTGAGAACTTTGGGCAGATTTGCAAAATATTAAAAAAGAAAAAATGTGTGTCATGTCGAACGTGTCCAACCTAAATACAATTCCCGAACTGCAGGGAACAGTGTGGGTTGGGTATTTAATATTGAAGGTGTTAAATCCAAAATATTCATGAAGGAACTCACTAACACATATACGTATCAAAGCCTATTTCTGTGTCTTTGTCTATATCTACTGGACAATCATTTGATCCCTTGGTGAACATGTTACAGAATGTGGACCCTAATTTTGAGCAAAAATGTAAGGTAATGGAGTTCTCCAAACATACATCAAAGGATTTCTTCTTGTCACATTCAACAAAGAGTTTGTTACATTTTATGAAATGATGTAGGAAAATCATTGTAGGCAATCAGGGAAGCGATCCTAAGTAGTATTCACAAAAGAGAGAAGTGAAGGATAAACTGAAAATTAGCTCAAGATAATCCAAAACTTGGATTATGTCAGATATTAAAATTCTTCTTTTGTATGAATTCAAGACGTTTTAGGGCATTTGCCAAATTGGTCTAAAATTCCCATGAGCAGTACACAATTGTAATGGAAATACCATTTATGTTAAAACATGAAATATTATGCCTTTGGATATTTATGGTTAAAAACCATGTCATTACATTAGGAAAAACTTCTGTAGTGTACACATTGTAATGCACATGTAAGTCCCAAAACTAGGAGACTCCCGAATATGAAAAACCTGTCTACGTATGTGTTTGCTTGTCTTTTCATGATGGTAGATTAAGAAATCGTTTGGAATACTTTTTGAATATCCTTTGTAGCGTATTGGTTAGCAAGTCTGGCATCTAATCACATGCTCTTACCTCTGTGTTGATTCAGTTCACACAATAATGTGGGTTTGTCTGAATATGAAACTGGCTGCTGAATGGCATGTAAAAAACACAAATTTGGAATTATTAGGGAGACTTTAATATTATTCCCGAGATGTTTATGAATCTCAGGAAATATTTACCATTGCAAAAATCCATATTATTAAAAAAATGGGCAAAGAAACACAATCCATATAAAATAAAATTATAAGAGAGCAAAGATCAAAGAGTTATTGTCCAGATTTGTAATGTTATAAAACTTGTTTGTGTAGGTTATTTCCTTTGGCCATCATTTAACAGCTTCTGAACAATATTTGTTCTAAATGATGAATATTAATATATATATTATGTGTATTTAATTACGAATGTTATAATATGTAGTCCACCATAATAAAAAAACAACAAATGGTGCATACAGCTCTAATACCATAAACTATTTTCTCATGGTTTTGAATTAGAAATGTTTTAAAACAACAACAACAAAACATTCATACTTAATAGTGTACCATTTCAACTATGCTTTAATAACATCTGTAAAAGTGTTATCTATGAGAACATAACAAAAATTGAAGTTATGGATTGTAGAATTTATTTTTCACCATTGATGTGAGGTGACACATGTGTAGGTTATTATTTCAAGGCAAAATTGTGAACTGTGAATGATTTGAACATTAGTTTTATTTCTACATATTCCTGTTATGAAAGCATCTTCCACGTGTATCAAAGGTTCTATGTGTACCAACTTTAACAAAGAGGTTGATGCATTTTTTGATATGATGTAAGATGGTCCATTTACATAATCTGGGTAGTGGTCTGGTTTGTACTCAATCTCAGAAACTTCCCATTTTCCTTTTCTAGCAACTTTTACATTTGATAACTTGTTACCAATGATGTATCCTTCAGGTGTTTCAGGATGCCTCATTAAGATATGGCTTACAGCAGACATGTTGAGATAAACATTGTCATCTATCTTTTGTATAAATTTAGCACTCCTGCAATAATTCACTGCATAGTCTAGCATTAGCATTGACTTATGTACTAGGTTTCTGTAGGTGTCATTAAAAGGACCTTGTATGATATCATCAAATTGAGAATGCTCGTTTTCCAGGTTTTTCTGTATTGTGTTGTTGTTGGTTCTCCCAGTCACAAACACAAGTCGAAGCTTACTTAAGTCACAGATCTTATTGTCATGGCACATAGTCCAACAACTGGCATTGTAAGTTTGTATAGCCCTCCAACAATTTCTAATTTCATTCCTTCTAGTTTGGTTTTTAATATAGGAGATTACTGCCACTAAAATATGTGTATCTTTAGCACAAAGACTTTTTGGTATCAAACTGTAATGTTGTGGTTGTAATTTTCCAGAAAGACGATCTTGCCCTAAAGCACTTGTCACATTGTTGTCTTCTTCTCTTGTTATTTTCATATCTTTGCCCATGTTTATCACTGCATCTTGTGGCAATGTAATTAGCACAACTAAACCTGCTAAAACACTGGCTATAAACAAAAATGGTTTCACTCTGGCTGACATTATGACATTAATATTTTTTTCTTGATTAATCATAGTTCCCAAGTTAAAAGAAATAATGTCTATCACATTCACTGTACACTTTATCCTTCTTTACAGAAAAAACAAACACTAGTCACTTCAATAATCATAAACTTTCACTTAAAGCTACCTGGATGATCAAAATATACAACATATACAACATATGTTTCCTGAAGGCCATTATTGAATTTAGTTATTTTTTCTGCAAAGGCTAAGTATCGTGTTTAAATAATGCATTGATCCTTGTTAATTACTTGGAGCAACATTCATTTTTCAATATATTAGGCTTAATATAAGCTAAAACGGTGTACTGTTCAGTCACAGAATTTCTTCACCTTGTGAAATTAGTCACTTGGAAGTTATAACAGTATTAAAACATTTTCACCAACATGTCTTTTTAGATTTATACAGTTAGCTCGTTTCATGATTTAAATATCAATATTGTTTGTCCTTGATACTTTTGAGGTAGGTGACAAAACTTACTGGCCGAGCAGTAAACACTTCCCATAAGCTTCCTTATCTCTACCTAATCTCTTGTTAAAAGGAATGTCACAAATTGTCCAATATTATGTGTTTAAGCAACCCCTGTCAATATAGTGTTGACTTAGATGACCATAAACCACAAAAGTCCTCTGAATACTTTTGAACTGCATCTTCTTTACAACTCATATACTTCTCATATCTGTAATCACTGGCTTAGATTTATAATCAAATTACATCAGTCACAAAGGCCAAAAAGCAATTTTAGTTATTTCTTGTAACAACAAAAAAAAGTGACAATTGTATGTATAAAATATTTATCAAATGTATGGATCCCTTTAGACACTTAAAATGACAAAAGCCACAATGTTGGCAGCTAATCAAAAAAGGTCACCCCTGTGTGGGTTTGACACCCACAAATGGTAGTGTTCGTGGTCTGTCCCAATTGGACCCAGGTCATTGAATGGGATGTAATACAGCAACTTTGACTTTCAGTAAAGGTGCAGAAAGAAACAAAATTTACACTTAAGACAAGTGGAAATGTGGGGGTGTTAAAGGACAAATGCAAATATAATAAATGTGATACCTGCTTAAAATTAATTGTCATTCTATCGGTATGTCTTGTGTTTTGTATGAATGTTCATATACTCTATTACTATGTATAGTTAGTTGTAAGGTTGTTTCAGGTGTTCTTGTTTGAGCCTTATTATCTCTTCCAAAGAAGTTATATTTTGAGTACGTTCTTTTGTCTCTTTGTGTAAGATTTTCCCCAATATGACCTAGTTGCTGAATGGTATGTAAACCCAAACTTTGTCTTGGTACCTTATGGGAATTTTTAAATAGAAAAAAAATTTACAACAGCTGAAAGTGAAGGGAAAACCACAATGAAAGTCATTAGTTTAGAAGTGGGCGATACACTTGAGACAGTCATCCACAGAGGACAGCAAAACCTCATCATAAAATAAAATAGCTACAACGTCAAAAAAATAAAAGTTTTTTATTTATTTCATTGTATGTGAAGATACAAAACTCCTGTTACAAAAATCAAAATTTTCTGAGCAAGTTGGAGGAGTGTTGGTTGAATGTTTTTGTGGATCATTAAATATTTCATATTAGACAAAATGTTAGGATGGCCACTGGTGGAATAAAGATGGAACAAGCCAGAAAAAAAATTAGGAAATTGAAGGAGCATCAGATTAAGGTGTTTTGTTTCTTGCCTTATGTGTTTATTTCTGTCATGTGATCGATCATGTGGCTTGCAATGTCTTATTTTTTTATTTCTTGGTTATCATGTTGGTTTACTGCCCCACTTTAGTGGAAATGTGTCCTCATAGTCACTTCTGTTGATCAGCATTTCAGTACAAAAATAATTGAGCAAATAAAATATTGGAACCTTCATAACCATTTAAATAGAAGGTCTATCTTCCGTTTTTGCTGCACATTTGGCACAGAACTGTTTACTAGGGCAGGTAACTTCAGATGCTTTCGTAAATCCTCAGTTTGGAGACTGCAGCCCTGCGGGCAAACTCAATGATCAGTAGCCGAATTAACTACTGCAATTCCCTACTTTATGGTATGAATAAATACTAAACTAAACTTCAAAACATTCAAAATGCCCTTTGTAGAATTGTTTTCAGACTTGATAAAACAAAACATGTTACTCCCTATCTGCAAAAACTACACTGGCTCCGTATCCTGTTCAAATATAATCTTATTACATTCAAGGCTATCAAATTCCCCCAACCTACATACTTATCATCCTTAATCAAAACCAGTAGCCTTACCCATGGAAATCGGCTTTCTCTTTCTTCAGTTCATCCCGAGAAGGCCATTGGTAGGTGAGGTTTTGCAATGGCTTCTCCCACTGAATGGAAGAGACTCTCACAATGGGTCCGATCACAGAACACAATAATAGAGTTTTAAAGCTAGTTAAAGATCTACTCGTTTAGACTTGCATATCCACCACCATACTATATCTCCCCTTGCAGGCGCTAAATTTGGATCTTGACTGGCATATCCCTCGACTTTCCCTTTTTTGCCTCAAGCGCATCAGAGGATGTTGTGTCAATTTTGCGCTATATAAATGTTTCTATTCCATTCTATTCTAACTATTTAAAGTCAGTTAGATAATTATGGTAATTATAGACGAGGCATGGTAAACAGCTTCCCTTTACCAAAGCCCGATTGTTACCCTCTTGGTTTATGTGATCCATGCCAAAAAGCCCTCAGTCCTTTTTAAAACCTTGCCAATTTCTGTTTCAGAAGCAAATCATATGGCAAGCTAGGTCAAACGTGTCCTAACCATATGTGAATCCCACTGAATTGCCCTAAATAATTCATAAAATGACATAAGGGGAGTCATATAACGATGATCAACAACCAGAAGAAGACAAGCCACTTCAGTTGTTGCTTGTTATGACAGCATAGAAAGGTGTGACCTAGGTCTTAGGTTTAGACAAAGAAAAGCTTGAAAGAACAATTTTTGTTGATCCCTGTTCTCTCTTTACCATGAGTTGATGATGAAATTTTAATATACATTTAATTTAATTACACCAATGTATCTGAGACAGTATTTGTTTGTCGTATAAATTTCTTCAGAGCAGGTATTTTCAAGACCATTTTGAAAATGTCTGCTATTTTCAAGACTTTTGTGAAAATAAGTTCATAACTGATATTTAAACTTTGTCACATGTCAAAGTTTCTTTTTAATATGTACTTTCATGGTCAAAATACAATTTCCTAAAATTAGGAAAATGTTAATTGTGTACAGAAAATAAAACCATTAACTAGGAAATTCATAGATGTAGAGAACATGACTATGTATGTGTTTGTTAGTTAGAAAAAAGAATTATCTTATAGTAGGAGAATAATAACTCTTTGGTGATACTTTTGAACGTTCTCCTTGACCTTGTGGTTAGTAGGATTAGTATCTAATCACAGGCTGTATGTGTGTGATTGTCATAACTGGTAATGCTGAGAGCGTGTCCCAATATGACTTTGCAAAACACCAGTTTTGACTTTTTCAAGACAGTTTATTATTTCTAAGATGTTTATGCTTCTGAAGAAATATTTACAATCGCAGAAATCCAGATTATACAAAGAGAGCAAAAGAAAACAAACCATATGAAAATAGGATACCAGAAAGCAAATATGGACATCTGAACTATTCAATAATAACATATGAAAGAAATATTTGTGCATACATCTGTACTTCAAAAGTTGTATAATCTTGTGATGCCTAGCAAGTGCCAAGCTACTCAGTGCCCATAGTCTAGCCACAAAAAGACTGGAATTTAAGTCGGAAAAACTTAAGCAGAACTTTTTGTCAGAAAAAAATAATTTGAGGATGTTTGTTTTTATTTCAAGGGACATTTTGGTCAGTTGTTAAAAATTTGTTTGATGGGAAAACCCCTAAAACTTAATTTTTCCCCATCCATTCCATCCTTTGTTCAAGATTTCTGCTTGGAATAAGTTAACGATCATACCCATTCTAATTATAATTGGATTTTTATGTTGCTTAATCTCCCCAATACAAAGAGCACTCTAAGGTGCAACAAAACCATGAAAACAGTCGAGCAGTATGCAGAAACAGAAGAGGGGTCAAGCACCACAGAGAACATCAGGGGATGTATGCCAGGTGGGTATGTTTTGGTGTGTGGGTAGGTTTTAAGCTGGTTTCTGAAAGAGGCTAGGGAGGGAGAGGCACAAATTTCTTCTAGAAGAGCATTCCAAACAGTGGGAACATCAAAAGCAAAACTATTACCAAACTGTTTGACAGATTTATGAACAGTAGGGTAGAACTTTGGAATGACAAGGAAATAACCAGCACTTTGACTGCACCTGGTACTATAAGAACTGCTGTAGGGAGAAAGACATGGAGCAAAATACCTAGGAAAACCTGTGTGAAGAAACTTGTAAACGAGTGTGGCTGTCTTAAGCACTGTGTGCTGTTCAACAGGAAGCCAATGCAATTTTTAAGCACAGAGTTATACTGGTGTATCTAATGGTGCTTGATACAATTCTGGCTGCACTATTTTGGATGCACTGTAATTTACATAGATTGAACTTTGAACCCATTGCCTAACACATATTAATATAAACAAATAATGTGTCAAATAAAGATTGGCATAGCTTCCTTCATTAGGATTTTTGTACTATATTTATTTGATAAAGGGTTGGTCTGTATTGCGTAGCGCAGTAGCGAGTTCTGGTGTGATTAGCTAGATAACATGGAAGGCTACTCAACTAATATTTTTGACAGTTGTCTAAGGTTGACATACACCTCTCAACTGTACCAGCACCTGTCTTATGACACCCTTGTGCCAAGGTTAGTGCTGTTGCCTTTTTTCTGCTGTTATACTGCTTCTTTTAATGTTTTTTAAGGACACTCTTAGTTACATGTAAGGTCACTATTATTAAATAGTGAATTTCTACAATGAAGGTGTATTTTTGTGGTGAATAAAACCTTTCATCCTCAATCTCTTGGCTTAATAACTGTGTTAATCATTTATCTTTTGTTTGGGCTACTGATGTAACTAGTGTTTTAACACATGTACTGATTAATGTCATAAATTGGCACACTCTTCAACTTGGCACAGAACAGAATATTTAATACTAATTGATGAGCTGATGTCCTCTGCAGCACTCGTGTATTTCCAGTAGACCGTACCAAATAAACACAAAGCCTACAACACCAGTGTCATAAGTTTAAAGGCTGACTTATCCATTTCACCTCCAAATTTCATTGAAACTAATCAAAGATGTAGGAATTATTGTCCAGATAATGTAATGTTTTCTTCCCTTGGACAGGATTTTTAAAAAAGGTTAACTAACATAATTGAGAATGTTATAATATGCAGTCTAAAGAAATAACATACCAAATGATCCATATGACTCAAATACCATGAACTATGTCTGCATGGTTCTTGCATTCGAAATATTGTAAAAGAAACAGAAGAAAACAACACTTCTAGTTAATACTATACCATTTCAACTCTGTTACATATGTAAAAGTGTTACATGTGAGAACATAAAAAAATTGATGTTACAACTTGTGAAATGTTATTTGTCACCATTTATGTGCTGTGACACACTTGTTAGTTCTTTTAGTAAGGCAGAAGCGTAAACTGTGTATGATATGAACATTAGTTTTATTTCTACATATTCCCGTTATGAAAGCATCTTCCACATGTACCAAAGGTTCTATGAGTGCAACATTTAATAAAGTGTTTGATGCATTTTTTGATATGATGTAAGATGGTCCATTTACATAATCTGGGTAGTAGTTTGCCTTGTATTCTGTCTCAGGAACTTCCCATTTTCCTTTTCTAGCAACTTTGGATTTTGATGTCTTGTAACCAATGATGTATCCTTCAGGAATTTCAGGATGCTTCATTAAGATATGGCTTACAGCAGACATGTTGAGATAAACATTGTCATCTATCTTTTGTATAAATTTAGCACTCCTGCAATAATTCACTGCATAGTCTAGCATTAGCATTGACTTATGTACTAGGTTTCTGTAGGTGTCATTAAAAGGACCTTGTATGATGTCATCAAATTGAGAATGCTCATTTTCCAGGTTTTTCTGTATTGTGTTGTTATTGGTTCTCCCAGTCACAAACACAAGTCGAAGCTTACTTAAGTCACAAGTCTTATTGTCATGGCACATACTCCAACAACTGGCATTGTAAGTTTGTATACCCCTCCAACAATTTCTAATTTCATTCCTTCTAGTTTGGTTTTTAATATGGGAGATTACTGCCACTAAAATATGTGTATCTTTAGCACAAAGACTTTTTGGTATCAAACTGTAATGTTGTGGTTGTAATTTTCCAGAAGGAAGACGTGGTCCTAAATCCAGTGTCCCTATGTTTTTGCCTATATTTACCAGTGCATTTTTGGACAGCATGTGTAGCATAGCTACAGTTGTTAAAACACTAGCTATAAATGAAAAGTGTTTCATTATTTTTGACATTTTCATGATATTTTACCTTTCTTAGATTAATCACTCTCACAACAATAAACAAACAATAGGTATCACATTTAGTGTCCTCGCTTTTCCCTCCTTCACAGAAAAGAAAACAGCTGCCACTTTGATCCTTCTACACGAATTTAAAGCTGCTTAAACGATTAATGTCTCAGCAACATATGCTTTATGAAAGACATTATTGAATTCAGTTACTTTTTCTCAACCAATGCTAATTGTTTATGTGATACAGTTTTGCTCTTTTTACCGTTCTCCAACAAGGCTCAGTATCATGGTTAAATAATACAGTAATCCTTGCTACATTAGTCTGAGCAATAATCAATTGATTTTATATGTAGTAGGCTGAATTTAATTTAAAAGGATGTAAACATTTTCGTCAGGAGATGTTAATTGTCTTTTTCAAACAAGTAATTTCAGTGCTATAAATGTGCAATTTGTGTTGAAGTATCTGACAACACCATATTCTATTCTATTCTGTTCTGCAATTCTGTATCACTTGATTTCTGCATTCAAGCACACTCTAAGGTGCAACAACTGTAAGCCGTATTCCAAATTCATCAGCTATGTTGATTTAGAAGACCATAAGGCAATGCTGATTTAGAAGACCACAAGACTATGCTGATTTAGAAGCCCATACACCATAGAATTCGTCTGAATATCTTTGAGCCACATCTTATTGTTACATGTGATTTAGATTTAAGATTTAGCATGAGATCACACTGATAATATTGGTTGAATATCAATGAACAATAAAAAGGTGACAATTTTCTTCAATGATTTATCAAATGTATGAATCCTTTATATGATTTAACCATTTCATCCCTACAAGCCTTTATTAAGGCTTGTAGCAGTCACCACTACAGGCCTGTTTACAGGCTTATATTACGTCAATTTCTGATGGAAAACATGCATTATCATGACAGATGAAAACTTAAGTTCGTAAGTATCTACATCTATTTTTCTTGTTGTATTGTACTTTATTTTGATGTCTTTTTCCTAAATATGCTCATTTGTGTAACAATTCTCTCCATTTAAAAACAACTAGAAAAATGTTTTTGCTAACAAAAACAAAGCGTCCCCAAAGGTTTCATGCATTATCATATAAAGTAGAAAAAGGATTTTGAAAACACGCAGCACTGAGAGAAGTGAAAGTTAAGCCAGCAGTGTGGAGGTTTATGCATTAACATGAAAGAAAAATGTAAGTTTTATTTTGTTTTCTATGGTTATAAATTGTGAAAAGTTAATTTAATAAATGCCAACGTTTGTAAGAAGAGTTGGTTTAAAGGAGATATAAGTCAAAAACAAAAAATCTGCTATTTTATGACCCCAGTTTGACTCATAAGAGGTGGTCAGGGGGTAAGACTCTCCAAATATGGAATCCATTTCAAAGCTGTAAAAACAATAATAAAGCAGATATAAGGCAAAAACAAAGAAATCTGCTATTTTTTGAGCCCAGTTTGACCCATAAGGTGTGGGTCAGAGGAGGGGGGAGGGGGTAAATCTGACTGGCTACATAGACTCTCTGTACAAGCTTTCCTATATCCTCTCAATACCTTCTAAAGTTGTAAAAGAAATAATAAAGGATATATAAGGCAAAAAGACAAAATCTGCTATTTTTATGACCCCAGTTTGACCCATAAAGAGCGCAGACCTCTGCCAAGCATGGATCCAGATGATCCAGACAGTGATCCAGATCACTCACAAATCTAATCACTTGTCCCTTGTCCCATTTAGGACATTTCCTGAAAATTCCATCAAAATCCATCCATAACGTTTTGAGTTATCTGTCTTTAAAAATTACATTTCATGGATCCCGAAGATCCAGATAGTGATCCGGATCACTCCCAAAATTTAACCATTTCCTCCTTTTACCTTTTCAGACATATCCGGAAAATTTCATCAAAATCCGTCCATAAGTTTTTGAGTTATCTTGTTCACAAACGCCAAACAAACACACAAACCAACTCACACGAAAGCATAACCTCCTTGGTGGAGGTAATAAAGTTCACGACTCACACGGGGATTTATCGGTATTGTTCATAAAAGGACTACATGTGGAGAATAGTTTGCTTAAAATATTTTTGTGCTTATCAAACTGTATGCAGCCTTGATCTCAGATTGTTGATGTTAGAATAAAACAACCAAAACAAGATCAGAAATCTGATGCAAATGGATGGTTGTATCAATAATTTTTATTTGTGACATCACAATATTGTATTTCTATTATAATATACTGAGTCAGTTACATAGGTCAAGGACACAGCAGTGTAGGCTTTGCAAGCTGGTAACAAGTTGATGTGATGTTGAGCCTGTCACATTTAAAGTTACTGTGGGGAGTTTCTTTTACCACATAAGGACACTGAATAATCGATTTTTTCTGCATTCTGCAGAAGTGGCCTAGATGTACTAATCTATAGTGTATTCTGCAGGTGTGAATAGATAATTAATTGGAAAAAAATTTCCATGTATTTCTGGTTTCTTGAAAATGAATTGATCTGTTTATAAAGGACAGATCGCCTGGCCACAGTAAGTGTTGAACTGGGGTGCTATGTGGAAAGAGGTATTTGGGTTTGCTTATTCTAGCTATTACGGATTAATTTAATTTACATTTTTGGGTGATTTCTGACTGGATTCAACTGGATTTAGTGTCTGGATATCTTGGATAGTGGATTGTTGCTGATCAATAGATATTGATCAGATCTTAAAGCGAATATGAGTTGTGCTGACATACTGAACATTTGGATACAGATATATTGTGCTGGTGATCAGTGAAATGATCTTCAGATTGGTCACTTGACAGAGTGGGCAAACTGGTTTTTACTGTTAGCTTGGTGGAAAAAGTAATGTGGTCAAGTCAGATTGTATTTAATCTTATTTAATCTTATTAACCATTAGTGTATCTCAGTTGACTGTAATCATTATTTTAACTGTTAATTGCTACTGCGCATGCCCCACTAACCATAACACAGTCAGAATTGAATAGCATGTTTCTGAACAGGAAGCACATTTATTTGGGGTTTTACGTCGCTTTCAACACTGTACATGTCATACAGCAGGGTCGTCTTAGTGCAATAAAGTTATGAGACACTATTCACATTTTAGCCTTTGTTTGCAATAGTTGTCTCATAGACTTGTAAAGATGTCTTTGTCTGAGGTAGAATTGTATCCAGAGTTCACATGTCCATTTGTTGCATATTTGTCAAGTTTCACATCCTTTTCAGATTCATCAACAGACACCTTCTTTCTGTAAAAGATAAAAAAAATATAAGTTAGCTGCATGGCAGAAATGTCCTGACAATACTAAGGCAGTGAGTTACTATAAATATTGGATTGTATTATTACAAAGTCAAAGTTAAAATTCTTATGTCGACAGGCCATTGGTGCATCTGATACAGTGTCTTTAACTGGATAAAACCCTCATAACCTTGAACAAAACGGTGCATTCACTGCAATACCAACTACAAACTTAAATTATTTGTCTTGATCTAGTCAGCCATCTAATATTTGTAAAAAATATAATCAATTTACTCACACTGTTGAACTTAACAATGGGGTGAGAGCTGCCAAGTGTTGACGTAAAGACTGTTTTTACAATAAATACCTTCCAAGCGCTTCAGCCTCTTCAAAAGTCTCTGGCATCGGTTTATTTAGGGTTTCAGGCAAGAGGAAAGACAGCAAACCAGTGACCAGAGTTGTTACACCAAAAATAAGTGATGGAAGAGGACCCCACACCTCCATCTAATAACAAAACACCAAATACATGTACTAAGTGAAGGAAGAGCCCCCCCTCCACCTAGAGTCATAACACCAAAAAATAAAATAAGAGGATCCCACTCTGTCATGTAATGGTTTAACACCATATATAAGTGAAGAAAGAGTATCCCACACTGCCATCTAAATAATGACTTAACAAATGTAAGTGAAGGAAGAGGACACCACACATCAATTTAATGACAAAACACCAAATACAAGTGAAGAAAGAGGACCTGCATCTCTATCTAATGGCTAAACACCAAATATAAGTGAAGGAAGAGGACCCTATACTGTCATCTAATGACAAAGCACCAAATATAAGTGAAGAAAGGGGACCCTATATATTCATCTAATGATGTAACACCATATACAAGTAAAGGAAGATAAACCCACACATCTAATGACAAAATAATGATTATGAAGATTTAAAAAGATCATTGTAGCATATTATATAGAATATATATATTAAAAACAGTATACATTGTATTGTTATATCATAAAAGTTATTCCATTATTTTCATTGGTTATATTTAAGTGACTGCAAATTTATATCTCTATTTTGTCAGACCTACTCCAAAAATAACCTCACATTAATTTCTTCCTCCACTAAACAAGTTCAATAGTGTTTATTCATGGGTATAACTCTGCTATAACATAAAAAGTATACAACATTATATGAAATAATCTCAAAAGGGCACAGTAAAGGTACAAACCAGTGGTTCTCCCATGAAAGGTGCAATAATTCCACCAAATCTTGACATCATTGAGGATGATCCTACTGCAATATGCCTGACTGGAGTGGGGAACAGTTCAGCAGTGTATGCATAGATGGCTCCAAATGTAAGCTTGATACAAGCCTTACCAAACATGGAGAATGTAATTAGAAGCCAATCCAAGTCTGTAAATGCAATGAATGTTTTGTGATTTTATTATTAACAATGTCTATGGTATCAAAAATTTATTGGAAAAAAACTGTGAAACATTACTGTAAAATACAACGTAGTTGAATATTCATCTGGGAGGCCAAATTATTTACATCTATCCATACAAAATAAAATATTATTTATTGCATATTAATACAGTGTTCAAATGTTACTCGTGTCCTTGCTTCATGAATATGCAAAACAAACTACAAGCCAGAAATAAAGCTAAAAATTGCTTTAAGTTGGAGTTAGTACGGCTACAGTCAACACACCTTCATTATCCAGAACAAATATACAGAGGAAGTTAGATACAGCTGCAATGACAAATCCCCAGGCCATGGTTTGTCTCCTGCCAATGTAGAACATAGCCCAGACTGTGACTAATACAGCGGGGATCTCTATAGCTCCTCCAATGAAAACATTCATAAAAATACTCCCTGGCAATGTACCAGCATTAAGTCCCAGTCCATAATAGAGCAAGCTATTAGTAAACCTGAAATTATGCAAAATTAAGCTACACCACAAACATTTAAAACAGCAAATGCATGTCAATAATTTTGATTAATCATAGTTATATGCTTCCATTTCTCAATGTTGTGGCGATTAAAGCATAAAATCCCTGTCAAACTAATTTACACAGAATCACTGTTTTTAAACAGCTGTGATCTGAGATAAGTCTTATATTTTCAAAAAAAAAACTTCTGCTACTCATATATCCTATTTGATCAGCATTTTTCAATTTGGGTAAAGCTACTTTCAATCTAATGGCTAAAACTTTTGTTAAGATTTTGTAATCTGTGTTCAAGATAGACAAGGATCTCCATGATTTAAGCTGAGTAAGGTCTTTGTCTTTCTTTGGAATGATATTAATAATTCCTTGCCTTTGACTTGTGTTAAGTAGACCTTTTCTGGAGGAATTTCTGTAGGTATTGAGTAGAATGTCCTTGATATCTTCCCAAAATACTCTATAGAATTCAGCTGGTAGACCATCGATTCCTGGAGGTTTGTTCAGGGCCAGGCTTTGACTGCTTTGTGTATTTCTTCAAGTGTTAATTCATTATGACAAATTATCTTTGTATTGTTAGAAATTCATGGAATGCTAATTGTGTCTTTGTTGTTTGTACCATTTCCCAAATCTGATTATAACGAAGAGTAAAAAGTTTTTTGATGTTCCAAAATTTCAATCTGACTGAAAGTAAGTTTGTTGTTGATTTTCAAAGACTTGATACTTCTGATATTATTTTGGGCCTTTTCTAGGTTTAAAAAGAACTTTGATGGTTTCTCATTATTTTCAAACAAATTAGATCTTGATCTTATCATAGCTCCCCTTACTTTATTTTCATACAACTCTTCTAATTGTTTTTAACTTGGTTATATTCTTGTACATTACTTAAATTTGACCGTTTTTGTTATGGGATACTAAATAAGGAAGCATGAATTGAAGAGATGGGTCTTTGATGTGCTTCTTAAAGGATATTAATGAGGGAATAAAACCCAGACAGGCGACCCTTCCATTGTCTCAACTCTCCATTATTTTTGCATAATGGAGAGTTAACACTACATTATTTTCTAACAGTGGATTGTGGTTTAGTCCAATGGCCAGTGTACCAAGAACAAAAGGGTACTTAGTATTTGCCAGTCATCCCCAGCACAGTGTATTCAATATTGAAATGTTTCTTTTTCTTTTCAATTCTGAATGACATTCAGCGTTCATAGAAAAATACCTCATGGAAAAATGCTACCTTGAAAAAAGACTGACAAATACAAAACAAGCAATTTAATTTGTAAAGTTGGATTTTTTTTAATTCTTTGCATTTCTTTACAATCTGACTTTACAATAATCTTCTGTGAACTTAATCAAAGGAGCAGCTAACTTTTAAACAAACTCACTGTGAAAATCTAACCCAGCATACTATATTAAAAGGAGTGTTTTAGTGCTCAAAATTTACTGGCGTAAAATGAGAAAAAAAATAGTGCAAAAATGCAATACTGAAATGCATCACTGCTGGGTTTAAATTAGATTTAAATGTTTTTAACTTCAAAACAAAGATTTTAATTTATCTTAATACAGTTTGTTATATACTTCTAAAATGATACACTGTTTATGGTTGAAATGAATTTTGTTCTTAATGTTGTTGATTAATTTTCATAGGAGGTATTACTGAAATACAAAATGTGGAGTAGGCATTCTTTCTATGAGGCTTTTTTTCAAAGAGACAATCTTTCCAGAAGGCATTTTTCCTTGATTCCAAATTAAGAGACAAAGAAGCACACGAAATAAAAGCCTTGAATAACCCAAAACTTCAACACAAAATAAAACAAGTAAGTAATTCTCCAGTTGCCTGAAACACAAAAATAATAGCTTACTGTCTTAAAATAATTACAGATTAATAAACTAACATGAAACACTCACCACAACAAATTATCCAAAGCATTGTTAAATAATGGGGGTGTATGACCTTAAGTTATACACGTCTCATTGCCCCAGTTGTTTTTCCAGAGAATTTTCTTGTTAATGACCAGTAGAGGGGATTGGTTGACCTTTGACCCAGGTCATCAGAATCTCCCGCCAAATGCTTAGTGGCTTCACTTTTAACTTAAAAGTCGAGGAGGGCAGTCGCCATTTTATAAGAAATTCTTAATTTTATTTTATCTTACTTGGTTCTACAGTATATACACACACAATAGAACAACGTATCCAGAACACAGAGGACCAGTTGCAGAGAGGGGCCACGTCACTTTCTGACGCCGTCACTTCACCATCCTCCACTGTGGGGTCGGGTAGATCCAGGCAAGTTGACAGTGAGGAGGAAGATGACGCCGTCACCCCTACCACTGCCTTCCTCAAGACCTCCAGAGGCATCCAGAATGCTGTGGACAAACGCTTACAGGAGCTTGCTACTCTCAATGAGCAAGGTACGTTCAGATCACAGAGAGGTGGTCATGAGCACCTCACAGTTAAGCACAAAATACCTTGGCCACAAAACCATATTTTGGCGGGTGCCTCAAAAAGCAGAGTAACATATGACAGTTTAAGCACATTTCAATGGGTTTCTGGCTTCTGTGCCATAATTAAAGATGAAAGTGATGTAAACACCAAAAACTCCATGTTAGAGTACTTGTCCGAACTGATGGAGGACGCCCAAGATTTTGGGTGGACCTCAGCAAAAGGGGCCCATGCTGTCCTCCTCTGCAAAATGGAAGAGGGCAAATTGAATTGGGCCATGACAGATAAGATAGATCGAATCAGAAGGGCTCATGCCCAGAAAGTGGTAAATAATACATCCAAAAAATCGAGTTCTGAACTCCCAGGGGTTCCCTGCAAATTCTTTCAGAACCAAAAATGTCCTCACAAAGGAGACCATCATACGTCCGGCCAATTTTACAGGCACATTTGTAGTTATTGCAATACCCTAGGAAAGCGCTTTCCCCATGCTCTCAAGGATTGCAGAAATTCAAAAAATCAAATTCTGACTCAAAAAACGAGTGTGCAAAATTCAGAGGCCAACCGTCAGAATCATAATCACACCAAAAAAGCTTGTGAAAATTTGTCAAAAACAAGGACTATAAGTAGTAATATATGTGTCAATGGTGAAAGTGGCAATTGGAGATCAGATTATCACAAGTTCAAAGGTCATACGTTTGCTCATGTTTTGAAAAGTGCTGTAACTAGCACCAGTTTGGCATCTAAAAAATCTCGACCAATCTGTTCCAAGGCTCACTCACTTACAAAGTTTACAAACAGTAAAGTTGTAAAGGTGGTGAATAGTGGTAACCATAATTGTCAAACAAAGAAACCTTGTAATCCCAAGTCTGGAGACAAGGTAAGTGCTAGTGCAGAAGCAGGTAAACCAGTAAATGTCAGTAATGTGGTTAACCAAAAAATGCAAAAAATGAGTGTCCCTGGCAAAGTCACAAAGGGCAGACACACAGATGTTGGATCAAGTGGAATCCCCACGTATAACAGGTATGAGGTGCTTAATCTCGACGACGGCGTCACTTTGCATCATTCCGACATTGTCCTACCAAGTCCACAATCAGATTATGAGTCTAGTGAGTCAGGCGAAAGGGATGACAGTAGCATCACCTCGAATGACCTAAAAAACCACACTGCGTCATATTGTGACGCCATGACCAAAGCAAGACCTACAGTCTTTCCAAAGGTAGACCCACCTAACCAGGCCACTAGTAGCAGTGTCATGGACACTGATATACAGGTCACAACCAAGTATGATCTACCATTGCGCTTAAAAGACAGAAAACTCGATTATACCAAAATAATGGGATCATGCCCCACCCTTCAATTGTGGGATAAGCAGACTGACCATAAATTCGGATTCATTCCTATGGGTGACTTGGATGTACCCTTCACTACCACCCCTTCCAATGTTAACACAGACCCTCTGGCCCTTCATAAAGTCATCAAGGCCTCTGGTGAATACAACTTCAAAAATTGTCAAATTAATGTCAAATCACAATTGAACCCATAAGTCTGGGACGAATTATTTGAAGGATACTGGGACCTCCAGCTCCCCCTTTTGATTAGATTTGGCTTTCCCCTTGACTTTGATAGGAATTCCAAACTAGAAAGTCATTCAGAAAATCATGCCTCTGCCAAAAATTACCCCCAACATGTTCAGGCTTATTTGGAGGAAGAAAAGGAATATAATGCCATTTTGGGCCCTTTTGACCAACCCCCCTTAAAAAGTATACACACTTCCCCCTTTATGACCAGGGAAAAATCAAACTCCACCAACAGAAGGGTAATAATTGACCTGAGTTTTCCCCAGGGTAAGTCTGTTAACGCAGGTAGTGCAAAAGACATCTACTTAGGTACCCCCTTTGTACTTAAGCTTCCCACTATTGATCATATTACAAACCGAATTAGGTCTCTGGGTAGGGGCTGCATGATTTATAAGATTGACATCAAGCGAGCCTTCAGGCATGTAAAACTTGACCCCAGGGACTATGACCTCTTAGGTTTGCGTCAGGATAAGTGGTTCCTGGACACCTGCCTGCCAGTCGGTTTTCGGCACGGGAGTGCGTTGTTTCAGCACCTAAGCGACGCTGTGCGTCACATGATGCGTCAACGCAGCCATGACGTCATAAATTATATTGATGATATTCTTGGAATCGAGCTACCAAGCCGTGTTGACGCCTCATTTGATGCCCTCAGTTCCCTCCTTGGACACCTTGGTTTCGAAATTTCACAGAACAAGCTGGTGACTCCAGCCACATGCGTCAACTGCCTTGGAGTTCTAGTTAACACCAGAGACTTCACACTCTCGGTCCCTCCCCCAAAAATGCAGGAAATACTCAAAAAATGTCAAGCATGGCGTCAAAAAACCTCATGTACTAAGCGTCAGCTCCAATCCCTGTTGGGTAGTCGTCTCTTTGTCAGTAAATGTGTTCGAAGCTCCAGATTTTTCCTCAACCGCCTTCTGGATGTCTTACGTAGCATGCATGATAAAGACCAAGTGGCCTTACCCCCAGAGGCCCAAAGGGACATTAACTGGTTCCAAAAATTTCTTCCCTCTTTCAATGGGGTCACCATTTTTGATCACAGACCCATTGCCCATGAAATTGAACTGGACGCCTGCCTTCAAGGCCTCGGGGCTAGATGGGGATCCCAGGTATTTGCATTCCCTCTGCCATTGGGCTATCTGGATTACAACATTGCCCATCTCGAAATGCTAAACATACTTGTGGCTCTCAGAGTTTGGAACAACTGTTGGGCCAAAAGCAGGATTCGTATTGCTTGTGATAACGAGGCAGTGGTTCATGTTCTGGGTTCGGGTCGAACCAGGGATCTGACCCTAGCTGCAATAGCTAGAAACATCCAGCTACAGCTGGCTACCTGGGATATCAACCTCCAGGTCATTCATATACCAGGTAAAGATAATCAAATTGCTGATCTACTTCTCGGTGGAATTTGGTTGACAATTCCCAAGCGAAGCTTTCAGCCCTGCTGCCCCACCACCAGTGGGTCGCAGTCCAAAAACACCACTTAAACATTGATTGGTCTATTTGATAGGCTTACCACCAAGATTGGCTCCACTGGCAAAATTGGCGGCTAAGAAGACGCATTTGGCCTTCAGACCTGGCACCCAGAGAAGTTACCAAAGTATGTTTAGGCTGTTCTTGGCCTTTACTGTTTTCATGCAAATTTCCCTTGTCAACCTCTCCCCCATGATCCTCATTGCTTATCTCCAATTTCTAACCACCAATGGTTCATCACCCCCCCTTTACCCCCTTCCTAAAATCCATCATTGACATTGACACTCTCCAACTAATTATTAGAAGGTGTGACTCCACCTATATGGGCCAGGTGTTCAAGGCAATTTATACCCTAGCATTTTTCTCATTTTTAAGACTTTCAAACCTGGTTCCCCATTCTGCCAACCTATTTTCCCCCCTTTATCACCTAGCCAGAGGGGACATCATTTTTGCACCTCCTGGTCTTCTCATTCTCATGAAATGGTCTAAAACCATGCAGGACAGAAAACACATCAAAATTCTAAAAATCCCATCCTTGGGTTCGAACCCCATATGTCCAGTAACTGCCATAAAAAATCTCCTCCAAATCACCCCTGGCTCAAATAATTCCCCCCTGTTTCAATCTTTCTTTCGCCTTTAACTCGAATGTCAGTTTACAAGATATCCAAAGCCATGGCTCCTGGACGTCGGAATGTGTTTGGAAATATATCACCCTTGACCATAATGCATCAGACCAGGTAGCAAAAAATTTCAAAAACCACCTCTACATTTCTCCTACTCCCTAAGCTTGGGGTTTGGGGCTCTCAAGTCACAGTCCTATCTTTCTCCACTTTTTCCATAATTTTAATTCTTAAGTAAATCTCAGCAATTCTCTAAATTCATCTCTCATCTGACAAATCTACAGATGAACTATAAAATATAAATAATTTCAAATATTCCCAGTAAAATCCAGTTTAAGGCAACCTTAAACCCTCTGAAATGTTTTCAAATTGCAATTTCATACCAAAACTTAGGGTCACCTTACCTCTGTGTAGGCCTGGAGTTAAGGCCACCCTTAAAAACTTTGCTTTGCATATTAATCAATCATACTTTAAGGTCGCCTTAAGCTCTGCATAGCTATGCTCTGTGAGTTTTATGAATATGCATATCTTATGAATATCCATCAATATATAATGTAAAGTCAAGTTGATGGATCATAACTAAGTTATGAATGTGTATACCCCATCATCATCCATTAACATATAATGTAAAGTCAAGTTAATGGATCTTAACTGATTTATGAATATGTATATCCCATGAACATCCATTAACATATAATGTAAAGTCAAGTTAATGGATCATAACTAATGTATGAATATGTATATCCCATGAATATCCATTAACATATAATGTAAAGTCAACTTAATGGATCAGAGTTAACTATATAACCAAATGTAAAAATAATGTGAAAATGTATATAAAATTTAGTATCTTAGTTGTTATGTATAATAAAAAATATATATCCCCATATGGGGCGTTTTACTGGCTTACATCCAACTGGAGGCAATGACATTCTAATTTTTTCTGGAAAGTGCTTTCTGTAAGTCACAGATCCATATTTTATCGATTATCATTATCCATGGTTAAATTTTGTGGCAGTCAGATTATATTAAAACTTTTCAAGCTTTATCCAAAATTATATTTCCCATAAAGGAAAACCAGTGGTACATATGGTGAAACAATGTTGATTGTGTATTGAAATAAAAAAACAACAACCATAAAACTAATTTAGTGAAAGCCTCATATGGTATGCACACCAAAGGAAACATTGCAAATATTGTCTAGGTTGATCATTTGGTACAAGGTGTTAAATTATTGAATTAATAAATTGGTTTTAATTTTTAGGGTTTTATAATAGATAATGGCCTCATGGCACTTCCAGTATGTATACTTAATGACCCTTCAGCCTCAGGCCATTAAGTTTACATAATGGAGCGCCACTTGGCCATTATCTATATATTAGTTCTTATATAAAAGGAAAAGAGTTTCCATAAGGTTAGTGCATTTGATTGTGACTGATGTTCGTAGAAAAATGATCCAAATTTGAATACTTTTTGGACTTATCTCCAACAGACAAACCGACAAACAACCAGTCAGACAAATAAACACACCCGAAAGCATAACCCCCTGCTAGAGGTAACAAAGTGTAAAAGCTAAACTGACCATTTCCTCGTGGAATGGAAATGATCATCACACTGGTGAAAAATTGGGGTATTCTCTTATTACAGGAATCATTTGTTAAAGTCACTACTTTGCTTATTAAAGAGAGAAAAATATATTAAAATTTGTAGATACCAGCCCAAATAGATGATCAGCATTTCATTTCTTAGTATGGGCCGCTTGAAAATATCAGCCAGAGTGCCCTTCTCAATATTCTGTCTGTCACTTGCAGATATCTGTGAATAAATATAAATGTATACGTAATCAATCATAGTGGAGAAGTCATGTTTATCAAAGTTTCTAATATCCAGGTCAAAAGTGTAGAAGTGACTGCGATCAGTGCTGACAGAAAGGAGAACAAAGTATTTATTATCCACCATGAGAAAATTAAGGTACATATCATTAACTGCTTTATCCTTACTGTTTCTCTTGAACACAAAGTGTAGATACATTGATTAAGAAGTATTAGAAATATTGGGACATACAGATAGGGTAACATTTTTTTTGTTTTGCACAAGACCACTTATTTTCAATTAGTGTTACAGCTGCGAAAACAAGTGCAGATTGCTTTTAAACATTTCTTTAAATATGAAAGCTACAAATATGTTCAACATCATTTGAAAGACAGTTTTATCGAGATTTTGTCCTTATTTTGTTGCATTAAAATTAAAAAATAAAGTTTAATTTTGCTTCCATGTTTACTGGTGCCTTTAAATCTGAAAATGTTTCAGCACTAATTTTGTTATTCTTTTGGTACACTTTGGCTTATTGTATCTGATGCTGCAGCAAAGTATTGAATTGCATTTTCAAAAAATATACCTTTCATGGAGATGAATACTATAACATCCAAACTATGCTTTCATAGTATATTGGCATTTTTACTTGTGACACATATTTTTCGTATTGAGAAAGTTTGGCTTTAGTACTTTGACTTATATATGGCAGGGTAGTTTTAAGTAGAACAGTCCTCTCCCACTGCTCATGTTGTAGGGTTTGACCCCAGCCTCTGTCTGAAGGGGATAGAAAGTTCCCCCCATTATTTTATAATGTAGACTTTTGAATTGTGTTCAGTACAAATATCCTCATGATCTAGCAAACCACAGACATGATCTTACGGATCACAGAAACGATCAGACAGAGCAAGATAATCAATATATTAATATCAGAGTATCAAACATACATACATATATTTGGAATTGTTTTGCCCTATTTTACAGCATACATGGTTCTTGGTGCATAATATATTTTGATTGTTTGATCTACATGTGCAAGTGTTGTTTGGAAGGGGACTCAAAATGTCTGTGTTTTCTGGAGGTTTAATTGGTGTCAAATACTTGGGGCAGTTTTGGTCAATAGGGGGAGGGGGGAGGTTATTATGAAGACATTTAAAGGTCAAGGTTGTGGCCAATTTTTAGATATAAAAAGCAATGCAGATAAACCTTCTGCCTGGTTTGACAGCATTCCCAAATAGTTCACTACTGACTAATCACTGAAATTACAGAAGTACAGAACGGCCTACCTATATAAGCAGGTGAGATATCTTTACCTTTATTATTATTAAATTAAAGATGAGGGCTTGTGATTGTTAAACCAGCCCCAAGCTTTACTGGGTTTCAAAATTTGCAGATATTCTGGTGTGGGGAATGTTAAAATTTTAGTATAAACTAATTTCTTGGTATTTGATACAACTTCATACCAGTTCCCAGTAAACATTTTTGGGTTTTGCGAACATTTGAAAGGAAATGTTTGGCAAAGGTTAAAAATGATGGGAACGAAAATGAAGTATAGCAAAATGTTTTTAAAACATTTTATGAATACCGTTTGGGATTGGCTGAGGCTATTATTAGAGGCCGTTTGCTATGTGACAACTGATTTCTACTGTTAAGTCCAAAGAGAGTTAATTTACCGGGGCATTCTGCCCGTGTTTTATGGAATTTAAAGATTATTAATAATTAAAGAATTTCATGTAAATTCTTCACCATTACAGGTTCAAATGAATGGTAAAGAATTTGAAATGTAAATGCAAGTCTTTTCCAATGTTTTATATTGCCAGGCTTAATAAATGTTTCCCATGTTTAATGAGATCTTTATTTCCAACTGAACCCTTTGGCATCTGACAGTGTAAAAAATACCCTCTTACCACTTGCTGTTTATCTGCTGTTTCACCTGCCTTGACTTCTGTGGTGATGACTGGCCGGAAATCAATATCTGGCATTTCAATATTATTGATTTGTGCCATGTCTTCCACCACTGATTTGGCTTCATCATATTTGCCTTTGGCTATCAGCCATCGAGGGGATTCAGGGACCATACTGAAACACCACAGTGCTTGATGCAAATTGATGCTGTTTGAAGATGTGTGTCACAAATTGAGTTGTAAAAGCTCCCCACCTTAAATTGGAACCTGCCTTAACTTAGCAGAAAGCAAAACCTAGAATATGACTTCACAATTGGTTGTCATTGGCAACACTCATGCATTTCAGGATCTTAAAGACCTTTGATGGGGCAACGGTGGCAGAGTGGTAACACACTTGCATCCCACCTCTGAGATCGGAGTTTGAATCCCAGCCCGACCTCAAGTGGGAAAGTTGGTAGTTGCTTGCTGTTGGTCAGCAGTTTTACAGTACAGAACCTTGACCAACAGTATGTACTGGTTTCCTCTGCCCATAAAACTGTCTGTCCATAAAACTACCGGTCGTGATATGACCTATACAATATGTTGAAAGCAATGTTAAAACCCAAATAAATAAATAAAAAATAAATAAAGAACTTTGAAGGTGAAAGTAATGGTGTTAGTGTTGAATGGTGACACTTTCAATTGCAGGTAGAAATTACATTGTCGGCCTTTCAAAATCAAAGTTCAAAGTTGGAGTTTTACATCTGGTTCAACAGCCAGAGTCATATTGTGACAAGCTTACAGCATTATGGCTGTTACAGATAAAATTTATGCACATTGAAATTACTCCTTCATTAGTGCAATTACTCTGTCTCTGTTGTAAATCTACTCAATAATATACTCACAAAAGTACTCACAAGGTAAATGAAAGCGTCACCAACAGTGGAGCTGCTATACACAGCTGAACGTACTTGAAATCACGAACGTAGTAACCAATAATGGGTAAAGTCATGTACCCGACAGAGAAGAACATGTGGATGAAACAGCCCAGTACTGTCCGGTGTTTTGGGGCATTAATTTCCATCACTGTAAATATAGATACGTAGAAATATATCAACATTACAGTCACTCTGTGAGACCAGCCATTGGGTATATATGTACTTTCTATGTTCTAGAAGATGACATTTTAAAACCTCCACTGAGGGGAAATGTGTAAGTGGCAGTGTACATCAAAAATAACTCAAAAAGCTTTAATAAAAATTATTTGATATAATATTCAGGAAATATTGCCAGTGGCACAAGGAAGAGATGATTCAAATTTTGGTACTGATCTAAAAAAACCATCTGGATCCAGGAATTTTTAAAGGACTTCTTATCATGGTACTAATTTGGCCATATTGGAGGAATTAGAGGAGGTTTTGTGCTCTTCGAGTTCTTTTCTAGTTTGAATTGCTTTCAACCTCACACATAGATGAAAAGAGATAAGTATATGTTTATTTATAGATTTATTTTACATCCAGTATCAGACCGCTTCCCCTCCCATATAGATCCCCTGCCTATGTGGTGTAGCTTGACCAGAGTCCGTTTTATAATTGAAGTTAAGCAGCACTTGGCTTGGTTAGTACTTGGATGGGTGACCATCTGAATTCTGGTTCAGGTATGAGCAGATACATTGTGACTTGGATGGGCACTTACATGGTGCCCCCATTGCAATATAACCAACCAAAATAGTAGGCGCCACGCCAAATCAATCAATCAGTCGGGAGCTGGACAAATCGGTCCTTTGCCAAATCGGCCCTTGGGAAATCGGCCCCCTAAAAATTCTGCACTGGCAAATTGGCCCCCAGTTGAAGACTTTTGTAATTAGAAATTATTTATAGACCTGCAGAAAGCATTTGACTGGGTTGATAAAGATATTTTTTCAACATCATTAAAACAGAAAAATAGGGGGTCCTTTTCAATAAAACTCAATGCCTCAATTGAAATGGTATTGAATTAGAATCAGATCCATGAAAATGTTGATTAAGGAGAGGATATTTCTTTATAATCATGTATAATAGCGAGAACTTCTTAAGTTACATTTGGCTAAATATGATTAACACACATCAAAAATAATTTGATGCTGTAATCAATCTCTCTTAAGCTACATCCTTTACATATTTGTTTATGTAAGAATTATTAAAAGTGCAATTACATTAAATGCATAGTCTCTGCAATGGGATTATAACTTTTGTGATCCTTTAAGAGCAATTAGCTTTTAATGTATGCTACTGCCTGATTAATATCTGTGCTAATAATCCCTCTGCTTAGGCATTAAACTCCTCTAATCATTTGAGAACAATTAACTTTAATTCATTAATATTTTTGCAATATTTCAGACTCAGCTGAATATTCTTAACGTTTTATATTTTATTTTTACGATAAATTTCATTTATGAATTTAAACTTAAAGGAGTAATGAATGTTTATTCACTCTTTTGTTAGTTTGAACACATAGCTAGTGGTAATTTCAACAAAATTATATACTAATATAAAATAAATAAAGGAATGGTATTGTTATTCCTGACTCTATACACATACATCTAATATTTATATGCATTTAGCATCTAGGGGCTGATTTGACTAGGTTAATATTTCCAGGGGCCGATTTGACTAGGTTAATATTTCTAGGGCCTGATTTGACTAGGCTGTTATTACCAAGGGGGACCGATTTGACTAGGATACTTTTTAACAAATTGTCTATGATTCAATCAGTCACATATAGATCAACATAACTACAAATTAAAATCCAACCCATATTCCCTGAAAAGTTTTTGTCACTGTAATACTTACATATGACAAATGCACACAAGAAAGTCACATGAAGACTGAATGAAATCACAAAGCGTATGATGGTAAAGGACCAGTAATCAGGAGCATAGGCCGCCCCAAGTCCTGTGATAATAGAAAGCATGCTGAATATCACCATGATCTTCTTTCGTCCAAACCTAGCAGAAAATAAGAACACTAGTGGTTTAAAAGTAATGCACAATTTTATTTTATCAAGATTGATGTTCCACAATTATTACATATTTTTCCTTTTTGTCTGTTTTTTCTCTCTGTTTATCTCTGAATCCAGAATTGCCTTTTTGTGATATTCTGCAATATCTCCATGTATAACTCAAAATCTAATCATTGGCCCACAGTCCAACAATATGATGAGCTCCTCTTGATTACCGGTATTTTGAAAAGTTATTTTTCTTCTAATCGGACAAAAAAATTAACTGTCACGTTATTGGGTATAAATGAATGTACTGTTATATAATTTATTTAAAAACTGCTGTCATAGCAATACATGTCTGCAATACACAACTCATTTGGCATAACAACAGACTCAATAGCAAATTCAACAAATATCAACCCCCATGAAAACACTAAACTGGTAGAAATCATTTTGTGGACAAGAAGATGCATACATACTGATTTAATTAGTTTATGCTTTTTATTTTTATACAAAGACTCTATAACTTCAAGGACATTAGATAGCCACCTACTTTGATACCTCTGCTCAGTACAAGACTTGTGATATCCTCCATGGTCAAGAGCTTTGTAGGTTTTGCTTTCAACCCTTATGCCTTAGGTTCAAACCCAGATCAGAGCAATATGTGAGATAGACTAATGGTCTTCCTCACATTACCCTAGAAACTTGAAAGGGGTATAATAATCCAAATTTAACTCTATGAAAAATATTAAATAGCTCAATGAGGAAGAGATAGCATTGTAAAGTGAATGAATTATAACCCCTTATGATATCTATGGGTAATTCCTGAAAATGCAATAAATGAAGTATTTGTTAACAAAGGCCAGTTTCACAGAGCCCTACTATCCAGACAATAACCTCCATAACAATAGTCGTCTTATGTCTCTTATGACTGTTTCACCAACTTAAAGAGAGTGATTCAGTAAATATTTAGAAGAAACTTCTCATTAGACTACTGACATATTTTGTATAATTTAAGCTACTTAGTACACGACAGTGCTGCAGTAGTAATCTTAGATCTTAGTCCAAATCCCGACCTGACATACAGTGGGAAAGGTGGTAGTTGTTTGCCATTGGCAGGTGGTTTACCGTGGAGAACCTTGGCCAGCTGTTTGTATTTCTTCCCTTTTAACTACCCATCAAAATATAACCAATACAAAGGTACCAGGCAAGACATAAAACATCACATAAATGAATAATAATGAATTTTATCTTTACATCTTTACTAAATATGGTGTTTCACACATTATGTGACATTGACTATAAGTCCAACTATCTCAGAAGCTTAGTAGATCCCCAGAATCAGATTAGTGGAACACTCTGATGGCCTCCACTATGTGGCTACTAACACATAGTTTTATTAACACAGAATCTTTTATATACAGCAGGTCTTTATGAAAGTGGCCCCCGTTTGATAAACTTACCTGTCTGATAAAAACCCGGATGACAGAGAGCCTGTCAGCATGCCAATCAGAAAGATGGTGGAGGACAGGGACACCATGTAACTCTTTGTACAAACAAGGTTGTACTGAAATGGTAAAGTATCAACTGATTTAATGTCTATGTCATATATCAGAGATGCCTTTCATACATAAACCTGCCCCTAAGGCTGATACACACTAAAACATTGCATATAGATGTGACACAAAATATACACAAACTTTTTAAGGTTGAACCAAAAATAAGGACGTTTTGATCATTTTGACGTAAGATCTATATAGCATGCTGATGGCTGATTCTGATCAGATGAAAATTGGAGAATGTTTCAAAATTAAATAGTTTTGTTTGGGTTCCGTTTTGTTGTAGTAGCCAAACTAAAGGGACAAGCCATGTTTAGATGATATAACCCAATTTAGGATCTTTAGATAGTCTAAAACATACCAACCCAACCTAGAATATTTAAATTCAAGATTAATTTTATTGTTAACCTGTTAGATGGAATGTGCATAGCTAATTTAAAATGAGTAGACAGATATTAGCCCAACGTATGATGTCACAATTAATCATCAAATTTAATTAAATGTTATAATACATTCTTTTTGTTTATCCTCTGTGTTTGCCTATAGATATCGACCCACTTCTTAATGTTCACAAAAAATTTAAATTATGAAATTGAAATAATATTCTTTGATTATTGTTCTACCATTTTCATTTATTGTTCTAACAGGGTATATGAGGTGCCATTTTATTTGTTATAGCATATTGTCTTTCATTGTGTCATAATTGGTACATATAGGACTATAAAGTATATACAATTGCTTACAGTTCATTGTAATGTATTCAAAACACTATGATGCACAAAACTATATCATGATCTCATATATTTTAGCACACCATTGTATAATAATAACTATGATTCATTATTGGTGTGATAATCATTCAGTCTCTCTTAAGAAAGTATTCCCAAAGGAATAATCTCTCTCAAAGAGTAGTGTCTACAGCTCATTGTACACCTATGCATAACTTTACTTGATGCTTTCACTTGCATCTATTTTACAACAAATAAACATAAATATATATGAAAGTTTATATTATGTATATACTATTATTTACATATAAATAGTGCTAATAGATATGTATATTCATATAATAATTGTAAAATACAGGTCTTGGTAAATTCCCAGAATTCTTTGCCGTTTCTGTTAAGGTTTATTTTCACAAAAAACCATACCCATATAAAGATGAAAAACATTAGGCACACAAAGAAAAGCAAAGATGTAGTTCTTGTTATAATAAATCTAAATAATTATAGCTATTATTAAGTAAATAATCATTGTAATATAAGCGCACCTTACTAACTGCAGTCTCTACAAATTCAGACTGGTCGTACACCCAGCTATCACAGTCTGCTGTAGGCCAATCACTGTCTAGCCTTTCCCAGACGTAGTAATCTTCATCTGTATAGTTGTCATAGTTCAGTGTAAAATCCTTACACTGAGAGTATTCTTCCTCCGTGGAATCCTCCCAGGGAATGGAGATGTATTTCTGCTGTGCATGAGAGAAGTTCTGAAGGCGGGGGACTTCACACCAATGGTCCATACTGGCTCCTGGTACATATTGTTAAATATTATTAGTAAGAAAGACCAGTAAAGACTATCTTAATAATCAAGAATGGATGTTGTATGTTTGTTTTAAATCCTTTGTCTCAAGTGATAAAATTTTAAAAGGTATGACACAACGGTTGTTTTATTTTCATTATCCAACATGTAACATTAAATTGTATAATGTGGTAGATATGCGTATTTGTTGCCAAGTCTGTATGTTTCTTTATTTAGGTAAATACATCATAAAAATTTATTTTCAGCTCAGTAGGTGCAATACTATAGGAATTAAAGTGCTGTTTGACAGGTCCTGACTGCACAAGTACAGTCCCAGCTCTCTAGTGACTAACATTAGCCTAACAGAGTCTCACGAATGACTGTTTATCAAACATCTCTGGGTTTTTTTATCCTGCTACTGGGGATAGGACTAATTGACAGATTTTAAGTGGTCACACAAGCCACTATGTAACTGCACAGTGGTCCATGATAACCTCCACACACACGATCAGATGAGATGTAAGGTTTAGCAACAGGAGTCAGGACATAGTGGGAACAAGATGACAAATGAACAGTTCCCGTGAACCATAGAAGCATCTAATTGTATTCAAAACATTTAAAAATATTTCTGACCTAAGATTATTAGTCCTTACCTAACAAAGTTTACGAAGAGCTTGAATATTTAAACCTATTTTTTTCAAACTCTAACTGAAAAAACTAAAGGTAAATCTCTTGAAAATGTTTTGAGGTAAATAAATCATGGATCCAGCTGGTAAGAGTGTTGGCTCACAGTAAAATAATTATGACATTAATTGAAAATTATTTAAATAGCTAATGCCTAGGGATTGATGGTTTAACCGCAGAGACGTGTTTTAAGTTTTAAAATAAATATTGTTTCAGTAAAATTTATTGTTGCTGGAATAATTGATGGATTATATAGACATCATAGGTGTTACTCAAAAGCTTTTGATCCTGTTTTTTTCTAGTGATTCTTTTTATCAATTATAAGTAGACTTAAGTCCAAATTCAAAGGGATAAGCTCTTTTGGGACTTAAGTTTTGGTTTCACCCTGTTATCTAAGCAACTTTTGAAAATAAAGATTTCTTTCGATAATATATATTTAACAGATGAAAGTTGATATAAGTGAAGTTCTTCAGAGAATCTTCTCGCAGGAATGTGTCCAATGGAAAATGAAACTTTTCCAATTTAGTCAAGATCTGCATTTTTGTACCTCTTCTGCATTTAAATATAACCTTTGACACTTACCTTGCAGAAATATAAACTCCAGCTGGATGTTTTTACTACATTAGTTTTATGGGACATAGCCAAAACAAAAGACTCAGCTGTATATGGACTTAAGTTTTTTTTCGATTTTTTTAGACTTAGGCCAAGATTTAGACTTAACTGTGCAGATTTAGCCTGAAAGGTAGCCATCAAAGATTAAAATGAAGCCCAAGCGTGTTGAAAGGGGAAAAAAACTAGTTAAATTGTCCATACCTATAATTGTCATCCCCATATTTTGAAAGCCAGAGAAAAATGAAGTTAATCCAAGTAACACAAACAAAATAAACTGGTAGGCTCCGAAACTACCAATGTACTCAAATACATCATCAAATTCCATCTTGACTGTTGAAATGTAAAGAGAATCAAAAAGGGAATCAGAGCATATAGAAATATCACAAATTCTGGAGTGTCAAATGCTTTACTGATATCTTCATCCCAGTGTCCAGAATCTGACCATCTATTATATAACGCCCTTTATTGTGTGTAATTATATGTGTGTACAGATTATCACATGTCATCTATGTACTTATATACATGTCTATAAATGACACAAATGTACTTAGATCACTCGGCTAATATACCTTTTGGAAAGGTTGAAGAATCCTCATATCAACTCTCAAAAGATACACAGATAAACAGACCTCTCACAGTCGCCTAGATTAAAGATTAATATTATTATAACATGCTACAGTATATATTTATAGCATTTCTGATTATTCAAGATTTACATAACATGTTTTATATTGCTTAATTGTGGGACTCATCCAGGGCCAGCCTTAAAATTTATTATCCATCATTTGCCATGTTTGACCTAAATACTGGGACATACAGACCGGGTAATATTCTTTTACATTCCCCCGCATCACTTACTATGGAAAATTAGCATAACAAATGTGTAAATAGGTGGTATTTGTGCACATAATTGTTAATTCTGCAAGCTACAAATGTGTTCGTCGTGTCATTAGAAAGGTGTTTTACAAAGCTTCTGTTCCTTTTCGTTGCATTAAAATATCGGAAATTTAAATCTTAATATTCACTGGTGCCTGCATTGACGCCTGGGCCAAAGTAATAGTTCAGGGTTTAGATCCCGATCAACAACCTCAGTCACTTTGGGACAGGTCCTCAACGTTGTCATTTACAGGAGTGAAACCAACACAGAGACGACAGCCTGTGATTAGGTGGCAAAATGTGCCAAACATTAGGCCAGAGGACCTCTTAGGTCACCAAGGACCTCTACCAGCTGTGTAATCCAATGAAATTACTGTTGCCTCGAGAAGGAGGACTGCATTTAGCATGATGAATCAGAATGCATATAAAAAAAGTAATAATGCAGTTGGGATTTATGTCCATTTGAACAGCTAAGGTCGTATCAAGAACATTTTGAACCTCAGTGAATATCAGGGGCCACGGTGGCAGAGTGGTAACACTCTCGCCTCCCACCTCTGCGGCCGGGGATCGATCCCCGTCATGGCCGTAAGTGGGAAAGCTGGTAGTTGCTTGCCGTTGGTCGGCAGTTTACAGTACACAACCCTAGCGAACTCTATGTACTGGTTTCCTCTGCCGTTCCAACTACCCGTCGTGATATGACCTGTACAGTGTTGAAAGCGACGTTAAACACCAAATAAACAATAAACAAAACTCAGTGAATATCACAATCTGCCATGGTCTATATCTGAACTCATGATTGCAGAGGCCCAGGCTAAGTGATTAAATATTGAACATGTTGAAAACTAGGTCAGTGATACATTTAATCAAAGAAATGATCAAAAATGCACATTTTATGTTACCCCCAAACTGTCCTACAACGTCTGATATTCCCCCAATAATTTCTTTCCTCCGCTAAAACATGTATCCTATTATACTGAACAGGAATTTCATGTAATATATTTGTTAAACCAATAGTTACACCCAACGCCAAAAAGTTTATTCCTTAAAATATTTCAACAACTTCAAAAATTTTCCTTAGGTTCAATACTTCATTAACATGACACACATGACAATACATGACATGAACAACATCTACCAATTACATCTAACAATCATAACAAACGCATCTAAATTATTATCTTTGGTATCTTGACACATGCCTGAACTTTGGGAAAAGCAAAATATGGAAAACTAAATAGTAGTTGGCTCTCATTGGTAGCACATTAAAATTTCCGAGTGTGTAATATATCATACAAAGTGGAGGCAGCTGAAGTGGTAGGTATCTGTGGTCATGAACTACATCCGAATGGGCTCATGTTACCTTTGTTTATCTAATGTTGTGGTACGGTTTGCTTTGTGTTTTTATATGATATCTCAGGCACAATTCATTTGGATTGGCATTTTGTTAGGCTGTGTTTGACACAAAACACAATGCGATTAATTTGGAATGGCATTTTGGTAGGCTGTGTTTGACACAAAACACAATGCGATTAATTTGGAATGGCATTTTGGTAGGCTGTGTTTGACACAAAACACATGTGATTCATTTGGAATGGCATTTTGGTAGGCTGTGTTTGACACAAAACACAATGCGATTCATTTGGATTGGCATTTTGGTAGGCTGTGTTCGACACAAAATACAATGCGATTCGTATTTAGAACTGCTTTTTTTCTGAAATGTCTTAAAAACTTGCAACATCCTCTTACAAGCTGTATTAAACTCTACACACTGGAGGGGTGGGAATTGAGAAGAGGTGGGAGGATGGATATATATGGGACAGCTTGTGATACAGTGTGTACTACTAAGATATCAGGTGTCTCTTTAGAGCCATAAGGATGAAGCAGGAATCATATATATGTACAGTAACAACCAGATGGAAATAAGTTAAAAAGTTACAAGTGTGGATTCCGATTTTTTTACGTATTTGATGTGCTTATTGCAAGTATAAATTGTAGTTTTGCTCTTTAAAACATCCCTATACCATGCTCATTGTTTATAGGTTTTCTTGGGTATAGTACATTTATTTTTTGCACTTGTGTGAACCCATACTTTAATCAGTCAATAGCCACGGATGTCACAGGTACAGGTTGGAGAAAAGTTGAGCTGCCAGTATATTTCATTGTCACATCACATTTTAAGATAGAAAAGTGCATAAACACACACACTCACTTTCACCCATATTTAGTCTTCGTCCCAAGGTCAAAATGAGGGCTTACAGCCCTGTCAGTAGCCTGCTAGGCCATACCAGGAGAGACTCTGTGTCCATGTTAAATATGTCGAAGCTGTCCATTACTAATTTCAGAGTATTCAGATAAAGATGTACTAAACTTTTTTAGGGATCTGTATTTGTTCAACATTTCTCTGGTTGCACAATACATGTGGTCTAGTATGGGATTATTTCACGTTGTTGTTTGGGGTTGCTAATGTTTGGACGGAAGTGCTGTTATTTACCCACCAAGGAAGTGATTATTGAGTATATACTTAGGTAAGTAAAACTGACAAAATATTGAAAAAAACTAAGGAATTAAGCAGATTTTTATTTACATAAAATCTGTTTAATTCCATAATAAAAAAAATACAGAAGGTATTTAAAGAAAGAATTTAACGTTAAAAGCTTGTAAGTGAGCATTTCTATCCCAAGTGCTCACAATCTTGTTAGTCATAAGGCAGTTACCCCTAACATATTAGATTATCATTAATCTTTAAATCTTACTTTATTTTAGTTGCTATGCCCTTATTTTTATACTCCCGTGAAAATGGAGCCAAAAGATCTTATCCCGATAGAAATTTAGTGTTACAAGTCCTAAGAAGCCTGTTCCACCTTACTGTTACTGCTTTGTGATAGGCTTGTGATCCTGTAAATCCTGTTAGATCAGGAGGTGCATCTTTTTCATCGTGACAATCTTAAGGCCATCATAAGCCCATTGTGTACAGAAGTTACAGAACTTCTCGATATGTTCTAGACCGAGTTTCTGTCCCGTCGCCAATTGTTATTGATATATTGATGGACACAATGGCGATCAGTACATCAATAACAATTGGCGACGGGATAGAAACTCGGTCTAGATATGTTCCTGATTGGATGGGATTGTGAGTTCATCATAACAAACAGTTTATGACAATATTAAACCGTGAGAAATTATCATAAACTGTTAGCAATCCCTATCAGATTTTTATCATCTTAATCCTATTGTAAACCTATCCGTTCACTCGCAAAGCAATCTTTTCCATCTTACTTTGATCATAAACCTACCTTTTTCATCATAAGTCAATTTAAGGTTGCTAAACCTATTGTAAAGTTTTGGGAACCTTTGTGTTACAATCTGATGAGATCTTAAACCTATCTTAAACCTATCTCAAACTACACCCATGGATCATGAACTTTTTTTCCAATCTTAAAGTAGGTATACGATCAGCTCGCCAAGATGGAACAGCCCCATAAAATAAGTTGTGCAAGTGGAAAAGTGGTTTTAGGCACAAGAACTAGTGTAGAGGTCCCATTCTTATATATGCTGGACGTTTGACTTTGGTAAAACAAAGTCTTGAGAAACTAGTGGGGCATCTAGATGTAATAGAAACTCTATTGCATAAGTGTTCATTTCTGCTAGTATTGTAATAATATACAGTCAAAATGTGAGTGAATAATCATGATAATTCAATTAGCTATTATCACTTAATGACATATATCAGTGTTTTGCATTATAACTAAGACAAAGTATACATATTTATAAGGTATTTACAAGACTTCTTTTACTCACAGGAACCACGGCAGACATGAGTAGCAGGTGTTGCTTGTTGATCTATATATCTACAGTGCTATTCTCATGTGGCCATAGTGGTAGTAAGTATCTCAAGGTTTTAATTCTCTGATCTCTAATGAAGTAAATTACTATTGATGCATCCTAAGTGCCTAATGAATTTAAAACAAGTTGTATTATAGTCCCTTAGAAGCTTTGACAATCATAAATTGATGTGGACTGTTAGAAAACTGGGATATGGATCTGTAAATACCTCTTTGATTAACCCCATATTAACTGCTTGTAGAAGTAAAATATGTACTTGCTTAATTGAGAAAAAGTATATAGCTTTTTGGTGTAATTACAAGACCTGAACCACACACTATACAATGCATCTCAAACATTGTACATGATCAAAGTCTAGCGGCCAGGAAGTCAACAACTTTTACATTTAATTACTTGGTTTTCACTCTAGCCTATGACAAAATTATGGAATTCCTTGGGATTATGTCATGATGTGATACTTAATGCTGAAAAGGACATGAATCTTAAACTTTGATCTTTATTTCCACATTTCAGGAGTATATGACGTCATCATTCTTGGTGGGGGTATAGCTGGAGTGCATTCAGCACGTACTCTAGTGGAGGAAGGGGTCACAGACTTCATCATCATTGAGGCGAGATATGAGATTGGTGGTCGTATGCAATCCCAGAGCCTTGGTGGATACACTGTAGAGCTGGGGGCTGTATGGACACAGGGAGTGGAGGAAGGCTCTGATAACCCAATGTAAGTCACAAAGAAAGTCTTGTTGGACCTAATGTGAAGCTGGAGGCTGTATAGACACTGCTGGTGGAGGAATGCTGTGATAGCCCCATGTAAGTGGCAAAGTCTCTGTCAATACTCTATGGAAGCTGGTGACTTTGTATACACAGTGGGTGGATGAAGAATTGGACAATCTTGTAAGGTGAAGTCTTGACCCATACAGTGTAGAGCTGCGGACTGTAAGGACACATGGGTGGAGGAGGGCTGTGAAAACAAATGTAAGGTATAAAGCAGAGCCTCCGTTGAAGCATTTTGGCACTTGGTTAAAATGGGCATAAATGTTAAATTTATGCTCCTCAGTGTGATTTTATTTTTGAATTTTCACAAGTACAGCTTGTGCATCTGTGGTCTTTGGTTTGAACCTAACTCAGGGAAATATGTGAGATACATCGGGGATTTTTAAATTATTGAATAGGACATATAATCAACTTTGAAAGCTGATGTTTAGCAACAGTGTATATGTTTGTGTCAGGTATAAAGAGGTGAAGAGATACCACCTGGAAGGAGAATACAATGATTGGGATGATATGTTGTATTACAATGATGAAGGCTTGGATGTAACAGAGGAGGCATTAGAAGAATGCGACCATCTCTATGAAGCAGCTGATTTAATGGTAAACCATACAAGACATTTAGAAAAGGAAATTTTCATATTTTGGTTGTAGTGAAAGTAAAATTGTAAAGTTTTTGTTCTGAGACAAAAACCTCAATAAATTACTGAGTGCATTCAAACCTATTTTCTATCAATACCTGATTGCTCAGGTATAACTTACCATCCGTTTGACAAGGCTGATGCACTTTTTTGCAGACTAAAAGGGTGTCAAACCTAAATGTGTATTATTTTATAAACCTGTCCAACTAACATTTTTGTGTTTAAAATGTTTGACAGCTAAGTTCAACATAAACCTTTTTATGTTACACATCAGATGTACTTGTTCGAGATGGGAGGTCCTTGTGGGTTAGCAGGTTTGACATCTAATCACATGCTATAACTTCTGTATGGCGACATGTGACACTGATGGGGACCTGTTCTAATATGACTGTGGCTGTTCAGTGGGATGTAAAACACCAACTTTGACTTTGTTTGAGATGTGTATAAATTGTAAAATAGAACCTACAGTGGAATTGAATTAATTTGGGTTTAATATCATGGGTGAAATATCTGCAAGTAGTAGCCTTAAGGGAGGGTGCAAGCAGTGTCCACTAGCCTATTATCTATTTGTATTTTCAGTATGAATACACAGATAAACTACTGAACAATTCAGAACGTTGGGACATGTCTGTCAGATCTGCATTAAGATGGTTTGGTTTCAATCCACAAACAGCAGTGCAGATGGCTTGCGACTACTTTGCATACGACTTTGAATTTGCATACGAAGCTGACATTTTGTCTGCTCCATTCTTGGACTGGACCTATGATGATTTTGGTGATGGGGATTTTTTGGTTACTGATACCAAGGGTTATTCATCCATACCAAAGAGTATACTGGCTGATTATGTTCCAGGTTAGTGTAAATAGTCATCAGTGCCTGTTTCCCTCACAAGACCGAATAGTAACAGCACTGCCTTGTCCTCTTTTGAGCCTGTATCTGAGGGTGACATCCTCAAAATCCTAAAATCATCCACCACCAAATCATGTGACCTGGACCCAATACCAACTGCACTAGTCAAAGAGTGTGCGGACATTTTGGTCACTCCAATAACCAATATTATAAACTACTGACTCAGAGAAGGGAGCTTCCCAAACTGTTTCAAAACCGCATATGTCATCCCCCTTCTCAAGAAACCTAATTTAGACAGAAATCTCCTCAAAAATTACAGGCCGGTATCCAACCTTAGTTTTATTTCCAAACTGAGTGTAAATAGTCATCAGTGCCTGTTTCCCACACAAGACCGAATAGTAACAGCACTGCCTTGTCCTCTTTTGAGCCTGTATCTGAGGGTGACATCCTCAAAATCCTAAAATTATCCACCACCAAATCATGCGACCTGGACCCAATACCAACTGCACTGGTCAAAGAGTGTGCGGACATTTTGGTCACTCCAATAACCAATATTATAAACTACTGACTCAGAGAAGGGAGCTTCCCAAACTGTTTCAAAACCGCATTTGTCATCCCCCTTCTCAAGAAACCTAATTTAGACAGAAATCTCCTCAAAAATTACAGGCCGGTATCCAACCTTAGTTTTATTTCCAAACTGATTGAAAAATTAGTGGCTAAACAGTTAAATAATTATATCGATAGTGAGGGGCTTTCCAATGTCAACCAATCCGCCTACAGGAGACTCCATTCCACAGAATCAACACTCCTGAAAATCCAGAATGACATTGCTGCTTCGATGGACTCTGGTAAGGCTGTTGCACTTACATTGCTGGACCTCTCAGCAGCATTCGACACTATTGACCATGACATTCTCTTTAATTCCCTCAGGGATTGGTTTGAGGTTGATGGCACTGTGTTGAGGTGGATCAAATCCTATCTTTCAAACCACAAACAGAAGGTTAAACTAGGTAATAGCTTTTCAGAAGCTTTCTCACTCCCATATGGTGTGCCCCCTCCTTTTTACCCTCTATACTACCCCTCTCAGTAATATCATTTCCAATTTCACATGTCGCCCACGATCTATATGCTGATGACGCCCAAATATATCTAGCACTAGACCATAGGAACTTTGATTCCAGTTTTGCTGAGCTTACTGAGTGTCTCACATGTGTCCAAAACTGGATGGCTGGTGTAAAACTTAAACTCAACCCCGAGAAAACTGAATTTATTATCATTGGTGATAGACAAGTCAGAGAGTCCCTCATCAACAAATTCCCGACTCAAAATTTTATCTCCCCTACCGATACAGTCAAGAACCCAAGTCAAGGTGTTACTTTTGACTCCGGAAACACCTTTACCAGCCACATAACCAATATGTGTCGTGCCTGTTACTACCACCTTAAGGACCTAAGATACATCCGTAAGTTCCTCAGTGTGGAGACTGCAGCCTTGCTTGCAAACTCAATGATCAGCAGTCGACTTGACTACTGCAATTCCCTACTTTATGGTGTAAGTAAATACAATGTAGCTAAACTCCAAAAGATTCAAAATGCCCTTTGTAGAATTATTTTTATACTTAATAGAACTAGCCATGTCACTCCCTTTCTTCAAAATCTACACTGGCTCCCTATCACATACCGCGTCTTGTTTAAGTACAATCTAATTACTTTTAAGGCTATCAAATTCTCTCAACCCATATACCTATCATCCTTGATCAAAACCAGTTGTTTAACGCGTGAAAATTGTCTTTCTCTTTCCTCAGTCTCTCACAAAAAGGCCATTGGTAGGCTAGGTTTTGCAATGGCTTCCCCCACAGAATGGAACAGACTCCCACAATCAGTATGATCACAACAAAAAATAACAGGTTTCTGTAGCCAGCTAAAGGCTTATTTGTTTAGACTGGCATATCCTCCACCATAGTACATCTCCCTGGTGGGCGCTAATTTTGGATCTCGACCTGATACGTCCCTGGACTGGTCCCTTTTTGAGCTCAAGCACATTAGAGGATGTTACATCAATTTTGCGCTATATAAATGTTTCTATTCTATTCTATTCTATTCTAAACATTACCACTGCTGCTCATACACCTATTACTACTAACAGCATTGATACTAATAGAAAGAGTAATAATATTACTGCTAATACTCTTAATATAACTACTAATATTGTTAATTTTTATGCCATTATTTTAATACTGATTGTACTTAGAAGCAGATAGAAGCAGTATTACCATTACTGCTGACACTTTTTACTTTAATGCTAATATTTTTTTTATTTCATGCCACAAGACCACGGTGGTGCAGTGGTAACCCACTCGCCTCCCACCTCTGAGGTCTGTGGTTCAAACCCCGGATGCTATGTGAGAAAGTTGGTAGTTGCTACCAATGGTCGGCAGTTTACAGTGATTGTACTTATTTTTACCAGTTACAGCATTAGTAACACAGATAATGGTATAGAGATCAGGTCATGGCAACATACAGGATTATCAGAGGACCAGTTTTCACATGACCCTAATACACTGTTCTGACTACGGGGTTAGTCCTTGTGTTTTTGGTGTTTTATGTAACTTCTCATAGCGCCATGTTACTGCAGGGTTCTGCTGTTTTTCCTCTACATTCTGTGTCATTTTCTTTGTATGTTCCTGGTGAAGTTGTATATTTACTGTGCCAATTGTGACTATTGGCCTCCCCAGTTCTGATTAGTTTTCTGTAGCAGTAGCTACAGAGATGCATAGCTGGGTTTCAAAGACGTATGGCATTTTGCCTCTTGCTTTTCGTGCTATTTATAACCCATGGAAATACAGCATGTAGTGGGGACTTGGGCATTAGCTGTTGGCGGGGGTTTAAAGCCAAAGCCTTCACCCTTAGAACTGCTTTCTATTTTAGATTGGCTAAATAAAGTTCACTTTGAGACAAGAGTGACTTCAGTGGATTACACAGACAAAAATGTGACTGTTCATACAACTAAAGGCTGCTTCACAGGTAACAGTCATCGTTTCAAAGATATGTAAACCCAGTAAACATTAAAACGTTTCAAAATGGTTTAAATATTTATAAAACGTCTTTAAAACCTTTTTAAAACCCCATCTTTTGGGTTTCTAAATGTTTCCAAGTAAATATTTACACTGTGATGTTTAAAGAATATTTTATAAACGTTCTCTATACAAACTTTTTTGTTGAAAACATTTATTAAACGTTTATAAAGTAACTTAAGAAATGATGTTTGTCTAGAAAAGTTTTGTAAACATTTATAAAATAGCTCAAGAAATGAAAATTATGCTGGAAATGTTTCTGAAACATTTATAATGATAATGAAATGTTTGATAAACAGTATGTGTGAATGTTTAAACAACATTGGTGGGCAATGTTTTGTGCATGTTTGCTTGGAAAACATTTACAAACATTTTATAGCAACTGGTAGTCATACTCGTCATTTAAAAACATTTTTGAAATGTTTTCTATCAAATGTTTGAAAACATTCTATCACAATCTTTTTTTACCCATATTTTTAGAATGTTACTAAATGTTCACCTTCAAACATTTGCAAACAAAGATGGCGGTGAGCAATAATAGGGGACTTTGCTCCACACACAATCCCTAAAAGTAGGAATGGAATGGGGACACAATTTATAAGCCACTATCTCACAATTTTAGACATAAAATAATATTTTCATTAGTGAGCAACCTAAACAGATATTGAATTTGACCTCTGACCCCAATTAAGGCTAAGCTTGCATTAGTATTAGAGTATTACAGGTTTCTTAAAAAATTCTTTAAGAGCAATAATAAACTCTGAACCTAGATTGTTTTGTTATCTATCAATATATTAAATAATAAAAACAAAAAATTGTGTTCTGTTTATTAAAGCACCAGAGTTTAAAACACATTAAATCTGGCATAAGAGTGTATATCATATTTAACTCCATCAAGATGATATTTATTGAAAGCTCAATAGTATTATTCTATAACTATGTGCCCAAAGTCTAATTTATTATGCAGCAAAGAAAGCCATACTGACCTTTAGCATTGGAGTTTTGCAGAATAAGGAAGTGTCTTTCAGCCCAAATCTGCCAGAGTGGAAATGGGAAGTGATACAACAGGTATGTGTAAGACACAAGCAAAAATAGTGTTGGTCAACGGTATATTAAAATATCATGCAATAATGCTTCTGATATCGATACCGAAAGTGCCAAGAATCAGTGGGCAATTTTCTTTTCAATAATTTGTATTCACTAGTAACCACTAAACATTATTGAAACTCATTGGAAATTTGATGCATATGAAGAGGTCACATGACCGTATATGACTGCAGGTATAATAGAGCTATAAGAGATCGGGGTTCTTTTAATGGCCTTCCACTCCAATAAAGATAGACTATTACTGGTTCAATTTCAAACTTTAAACATCTTATCTTTTAAATATATGTTTGATATTTACAATATGAGTCTTATTTTAAAGGTCCTAATGCCCAAATCACACTATATGCGGTACGTCCTGTGGTTATAGGTTTTACTCGGTGGCAGAACTGCCTTCAAGGACGCCTCATACCTTCCGAGATTTAGTGTATCCGTCACCCCACAGGTGGTATAATCCATGGTTATAGGTGTTGGTCAAAACGCCCCAGTCCTTCAACGACTGAGATTCGCCGTGTTACACCAAAAGACAACTGAGTCACAAGCTCATATACACTATGGACCATACCATCAGTCACTGCAAGTAATTCATCTGCGCATACTTGCATTCATCTGCACATGCTCATGAAGAGGCAGAAATTTTAAACATTTTAAAAACTTCCATAGAATGCACAAGGTATTGCACAAGTTCGCATACAAACCTTGGACAGCAGTTGAAGGACAGGGACGTTTTGTCTAATGCCTATAACCGCGGGTCATACAGTCTGTGGTGTGACTTGGGTATAATGAGTGGAATATTCAAACAATACAACATTGCATAGCTGTCGTTTATAGTTTCATGCTATATAAATTATGTACAAAATATAGGATTTTGTATTTTTCCCTTTATCACCATGCAGTTATTTGATACTTGATAAAATAAAATCATACTTTAGAAATTCAAGCAGAATTCTAAAATACATTACGTAGTAGCCCCTAATTAAAGTTCCTAAATGTCCATTCTTTTGACTGTAAAGAAACACACAATTTTTCCAAATTTCTCCAAGATTATACACCAACTTGCTGGAACTCTGTTTCTACAGTAGAAATAACCCCTCAGTTACATTGTTTAGGAAACCTCTAAAGACTCACCTCTCCAACTCTTTCTTCCCATTTAATAATCTCCCCTCTGACCCCCCCATGACCTTAAATAAGTAATCTAGATCATCGATAGACTACCACCTTTGAACATTTCCTTGACACACTTAGTACCCCATTGTGAGGAAGATATTGGGCCTGCCAAGTTGAAGAATCGATGCGATAACTATATCCAGTGAATGTAATTCTAAAATAAGATACTTCAGCTATGGCACTCAAGCCTTACATAGATTAGTATGGTCCTAGCAAACATATTTTAATCTGCAGTGTAATAAAGCTAATAATCTTCTTGTTGACAGTTTCTGTTTGCTGACTACCTCAGTGTGTATTTCAAATTCAATGAAAGCATCACGTGGTTTGTACCACATGACACTGAGTGGATTACCTATGCCTCCACAAGAAGGGGCTACTTTCCACTGTGGCAAAATTACAACAAGTTTCTGCCAGGAAGTCATATCTTACAGGCTACAGTCACCAATAATGAAGCCAGGAGATTACAAAGCTTAACAGGTAGATGTTTAAGATTTTGTTAAAATATAGCTTGTTTGCTGTGTTTATAGTCTTAATCCAGGCTCACGCTTTTAGACATAACTTTTGCATTTGTTTATTTTTGTATTTTTTTACTTAGGCCCCACTGATGGCTTTGCATCTGGCACTTGTAGATCAAAAGACTTTCCGGCCTTGTTATAGACTAGCATTTCTTGGAACTTGTATACCCTTCATTGCAAAATGTAAAATTTACTACATCCCTCAAGTGTTAAAATGTAAATGTAGTAATGAAATCATACTATATTAAATAACTTTTTACTTATGACTGTAGTTTGATTCACCATATTTCACAAAAACATCACATAAACCAACAAATTGTAAAAGCCATATCATATTTGAGGTCCGTAATTTCAGCATATTTTCATCCAACACTTCAATCTAATGTTGCCTGTGTATGTCAACTGTGATAAAGTATTCTTCTTTATTCCAGCCATTTCTATTCAGCAACACTAGAATAAGTGTTATGATTACATCATAAATCATTTTCATAGATTCTTATATTTAGATTACACTAAATTTATCCAAACAGTCTGTTTCATTTATTTAACTCTATCTTGATAAATTTGACTGACCACAGGACACTGATGAGGCTTTCATGGATGTATCAAATAATGTACAATCAGCATCCTCAGGCGGCTCATCAGATTCAGTTCTCTGCTTTTTTCCTACATCCCTTTTAACAACAAAGGGAAGGTTCTCCGTGGTTTAGTGGGTTAGCAAGTTTGATATCTATACACAAGCTGTCACCTCTGTGTGGTTTCGACTCCCACAAATGACAGTGCTGACCCTGTCTGTTGAATCGGAGCAAAACCCCAAGTTTGACCTTTGTTCAACAGATACGGTTATATAAGAAAAAAAGATCCCGATCCAGTGCCATTTGTTGCCATGACCTGGATTCGAGTCTACAGAGACAAAAGTGTTGTGGTCATGGGTTTGAATCCAGCTTTATGAAAACATGTGAGTCATACTAATAGCTGGATCTAATACGATCCGTGTAGATAAATGGGATGTCGCCTCCAGAATTAACTCAATTTTATGACAAAGTTCAAATGGAGGGTTTTATGTTGCCCGCATCGGCCAAAACTCAGTGAGATAAAATTTGTATTGGATACATTTACAGATGAGCAGGTGAAAATAGAAGCCATGTCTGTTCTCAGGACCATATTTGGTCAAGATATACCAGACGCAGAGGAGATCTTGTTCTCAAGACTGCATTATGATCCTTTGTTTCACGGTTCATATTCATCTTGGCCGCTTGGGTAAGAGGTTCTTTTTTTTAATGATCCAGTACACGTTGTGTTTGACCTACTTTGGAGGAAATAAAAAACTAAGAAATAAAACATTCCACGAGACTCCTTATTATGGTTAATTAACATTATATATCCGTCAACAAGTGTTGATTTTTTTTGTAAATATTTGTTTAATTATACAAGTTACAGATACATTTAATGCACCATAAGAAAAGTTATCATTCAACCACACCAAGTGACCCAAGGTCAAATCAAGGTCACTCTGATACCAGATCGAAAATAAAAATAAGATCCCAGTTTAGCAATATATAAAGACCAGATCAGAATACAACAGAATTTACAAAAATAACAATATCCAGATGGGTTTTATACATTTATTACAATAATTTAATAAACATTCTAATATCATCTAAAAGTTCCTTGCAATACATGATAATACTGAGTTTCATAGAAAGTCCACCATTTAAGAGTTCATCATGACTAATGAATTTAAATTTTAAAAATTTGAACTGTAAGAGTCCATAATGATTAATCATGGGGATAGTAATATCTCTAATGAAGAATATTGTATATAGGCGTGTTTTCAATGGCAAAGGTACAAATACTGTTCCTGTGCATTTGAGAAATACATGTGCTCCTTCAAGAGTAACTGTCAGGAGTCCCCCCACCCCTGTAAGAATAATTTAAACTTCCCTAACTGCACAATTTTAGCAAAGTTACAAAACATGAGATCCAAGACCCAAATCAACCAATAATGTTAACAAGTTACAAAAAACATGAGATCTTAAGAGTCCAATAATCCAAATTTAGACCTTAGTGATTACAAGTTAGAACATGAGATCCTAGTGCAAAGTTACCATGGCAATACTAAGATAGATTAAAAGAAAAGAAAGAGCACATCTCATTAGTACTTTGTGATATACGAGAAGTTCTATGTTACACTTAATAACAGTATTAACATCAGTGGACCATCAGAGCAGTACCCAAAAGAGAATCCTCTGAAGGAACCAGGTCCACGTAAAACCTCATAGTAAAACGGTCTTATCTGTGGTCAAATCCCACATTAGGTTGCAGCCACCCAAGTGAAAATCTCCCACAGACTTAATATAATATACAAATGCATGACATCGCATCTCCGGCATCTAATCTAATCTAATGTGGACTTTTAAAGCGCTTAATCTCCATCAATGGCAGACTCTAAGGCACGTCTGAACATAAAATAAGGTAATTAACGTAAATCCAATGACACAGCCAAGTCATACCAAAGAGACACAGGGGTGACAGGGGAGGCTATGGCAGATAGGCTTTTGCAAACAGGTAAGTTTTGAGCTTTATCCTGAAGGAGGCAACTGAAGTTGCGCTGCACACATCATTAGGGAGTTCATTCCAGATCTTAGGAGCATGACGTACAACAAATCTATCTCCTACAACTAGAAAACACTATTGGCACCTGACAATACAATAATAAACTATGATGAGGGTGTGGCCTAGGGTGGGACTAAAAATTTTTAATTTCTCGTCCTGTCAATGTTACCGCCAATTCAAATCTGAAAGGTCAGCCCTCTAAAACATAGAGGACCAGTCAGTAGCCAATCAAAGTAGTCAGATGGCAGGAAAGTAGATCCCCTAGTGAATGAAAGTCAAATTAAACTCTTCATTGGAAAAGTTATATAACCTTGGCCAAAGAGGTGTTATTTTCATGACCCTTTTTTTGTCTCTTTCTTTGTCCTGCTTATCTGTTTGTCTGTTAGTAGGATTACTCAAATACTACTGGTTGGATCTTCCTAAAAAATCTACTAAGTACGGGTCTTAGTCCAAATTGGATCCCAATAAATTTAAAGATGAATCTGTATCATCGTATGGATACAAAAATAATTTGGATTTTCCCATTTGCTTACTGGTATTTATTACTACTACTTGATGCTCTCTGGTGCCCCTTACCCTAAACAAGAATGACAACTTCTTTTGAAATCTTAAGTGAAATATTGACTTGTTAGACTTATTATTCATACAAAATGTGAAATATTCATTTATGTACGCATATTAAAATTTTACAGATTGTGTGCTCTCATTGTAGAATGTAAAATATGGGTTATTAGGGTAATTTTTGTATTCTATATCCTTTTTTCTACTCCCCTTGGAAATTTTGGTCTGTGCCCCATATTGGTGTAAAAAGTAAATAAATGAAAATTTATGTAGCATTAAAGTCTTGCCACTTATTCTATTATTTGTGAAGGTCAGAACCACACTTAGGACAATCATGTTTAAAATTGGCTAGTTAACATGTACCAGGTGGCCACAACCAATTGTTTCTGTCATAATACTTTTCTTGCTTAAAAAGTCAGTTTGATTGTTCAAGTGGTTAATATACATTACATTTGCTCTTTTTAACACTAGGTTTACGGAAGAACAACACAAAGCCCTGCGGGCACCAGTTGGCCCTGTATACTTTGCTGGAGAAGCTTACTCACAGAGACACTATGGATACACCCATGGTGCAATGTTATCTGCTGAAGCTACAGTCAAGGAATTGGTTGACTGTTTGAAGAATTCTAGCCAGTGTACAAAGCCTTATGTCCCTCCCTATGCCAGGGATGGGTGCACCTGTAATAACAAGTTGCCATGAAAGATGAGGAGCTTAGTTTGAAAGTCAAGAATCTCTTTTTGAGGCATGGAAGTCTGCAACAGGAACAAAATTTTGTTGGTTTTGCTGAAATTGTTTTTTTATTGGAGCTGGAATATGAATAAATTATTTGTTTGGAAAGAATACAGTAACTTTTTCTTCGAATTACTACAGTTATCAGCTACTTCCATAAAACTTTAATTTGGTGATGCTCTTTGCAAGAGCCATAGTATGATAACGTCTAAATAGCATACTGCTTTTCTTTGCAATACTTTCCATTTGTCAAAATCACCTCATTATAACATTCATCTGCAAACTACCTTTTCTTCATAAAAAATGCAAGTCTAAAACAGAAGGCACCAGTCTACCAAATGTTGTTGCAATATTGTCAATTTGGAACGCTGGGGCCTACTGGTAATAATACTTTGCAAGTTGTCACTTCTCTGGGTTCTAGTTAAGGCCTGCCACACTATGACTGCAGTTAGCGACAGGGATGTAAAATTCCAAGTCTTTGCGTGTGACATTTCACTTAATGGCTGAAGGTTTTGTTTTTACCAATGATCACTATTACTCTCAGCCATAACTTGGTACACTTGACAATAACCTAACCTTGACAATAACCTAATTTCTGCAGATTTTTATTTAATAAAATAAGACATTTACACAAGCTATTAATACTCTTTACCCATAAAAAAGTAACATTCCACAGTGCTTCTAATGGGCGATAATGTAATTTCTACTTCAAGTCAGCCACCAGACTTGACACATGTCTCAGAATTCCAGATGGTCCTGAAAAGCAATAAATTTATTGAAGGCATCATTTCAATTTGCTTATGTGGTATTGATGGATTCCTGTAAATGTACGACTGTTCTAATGCCCCTTTCACACAGTACAGGCGGTATATCCTGCAGTTGGAAGTTTTATTCATCGGTGGAAGCTCCTCTGGTGCACCGTTTCATCTGAGTTGTTCACACTACAGGTGTAAGGGCCACTGATTGGACATTGGTCAATAACAGTAGGATGACAGTACTACATACGTTAGTCACAGAGAAGCAACCTCCATTAAACTTACCTATGATAGCTGTCAGACAAATGCGTGGAAAAATGAACAATACCTTAGCTCCCCTTATGTCGCCATAAAACACTGAAAGATGACCGCATTAGAACCTTATGTACACCGTGGACCACACCTTCAGTTAACGTAGAAAGAAATTCATATGCGTATGCTCAGATTCATCTGCGCATGCTCACAGTACCACATTCAGAGGCAGAAATATTAAACATTTTAAAATAGATGTAGAACAATTAAGGTAATGGATGGTATGCTACTGACTTGCAAGGTTGCAAACCACCATTAGGCCGTGATCCAAGGACAGGGAGGTTTCACCAAATGCAGGTTACCATGGTGATGCCGCCTCTAGTGTGAAAGGGGGATAACCAACTGGTGATCAATATTCTTCATTTCAGTTTGTGTCAAGTTGATGTCGGTGCCAAGTTAGGACATCAAGCAAGGAGTGGCTTTCTGGATTGCTGGGCAAAGCATTACTTTACTAGTACTGATTGAGAAATTGACTGAGAAGACTTTAAGAATCACATGAACCATCTGAAAGAAGTATTTGTACAGACTGAAACCGACTCAATAAAAGTGCTGTTGAAATAAACACATTATCAGATAACTGCAGTTTTGAAATCATGGCCATGGTTTGGCATAACCTTTACACTCTTTCGATTTTTTACAGTAACGCCACCAGATAGTCCTCTGTACATGCAATTGCGTAAATGCATTTTTGAAGATTCATACTGATTACAGATAAACTATCACAGTGGCATTAGGCATTTCTTTTCAAGTCAATCAAGTCAGTCATTCAGTGAGTTAATTTGTCAGTGAAGCATTTGGCCCTTATTCCAATGGTTGTGGATTTGAATTTAACTTAGCTGAGCATTTGGGGTGCTTTTATAACCTTTCCCGACTTTAGCTTGAAATGTATGCTAGAAATTGTGCTTTTGCATAACTTAACATTAGTTTGGAAAAATAATCCAGTATTACAAGGCTTCTAAAACGACTGCACACAGCACATTGGCTCTAAAACCAAGATTTTAGGCCAGCATGAGAGTCCAGACTTTGCTGTAGTCGCATTTGGATGATCTAGTCTTAAGTTTAGTCTAGACTTTAGTGTAGTTGCATTAAGAGAGTGCAGACTTTGCTGTTGTCACATTAGTATAGTCATGGCTTTGTTGTAGTCACAATGGGAGAGTCCTGTAACGGAAAAAAATATGGACATTGCTTTTGTAGTCATGTGTGATCATTTTATAGTACATAATGTGTGTACCATCAGATTCTAAGAGACATAAACAGAATCATTGGTCCGAATTGTGCAACCAATGGACACTCAGGAGTTTTTAGACACTGGGGAATAAAAAAAAGTGAAGATGAAAGATCCCTGATTAACCCTGCCAAATAAGCAGGTCTTCAGCCTTTTCTTAAAATATTTTGATGGTTATCCAGGGACACTTTAGAGAAGAGTGTAGAAGGATTGTTAGAAAAAAACAACTATAGTACAAAAGTGAGTCCATATAGACAGTGTATTGGAGGATCTGGAGAGGAAAAAGGTTGTGATTTGATTTGCTTTGCTGTATCTTAAACATTGTTATTTTGTAACAATTATTTGACAGTGAAAATAGATATCTTGGAATTTTAGAATAAAAACTGCCATACAGCAATATATTATAATTTATGTACTGACATTATCAATGACATTACATTTTTGCTTGTTGAAAGCAAAGTTAACAATCTGAAAAGAAATACTCAGTCCCGTGCCTTAAATCCATCACCACTATCTCACACTGATTGGTAAAAATATCTTACCTGATGTCTAAATAACATACTCGTTGATAGTGTAAAAGTATTTCATCAACCAAATTCACAGGATCAGGTGTCCAATAAAATTACAAGCATTTGTTGTAATAACAATTCTGTGGGGCATGTGTAATTGAAATATTGCACTTAGTTCATGCGGCAGCATTGAGTAAAGTAAGCATATCTTCAACATGCAAATAATAATGTTTAGATTTTGCATCCCAGATAAAACAATGCTTAATTTAAACATGGAACGCTATTTTAAGCCTTAAGTTGAAGTTTGCAAAAATAGGGTATTACGTCCCATTCAACTGCAAAGGTCATCTTGGAGCAGAACTCCAGAAATGTGCTTCTTCTAGTTATTACTAGAGCCAACTTGTGGCTGACAAAAGTAAAACATCTTCATCACACATATACAGAAATATATATGTCACTCTCCAATAAACATAGATAAATGGGAGGTGCATTTAAAGTCAGTCATATTCTGCCAGCAATTAATCATATGTTTGTACGAAGGATGACCTTCCTCCACCTGTAATACACTTGTAAGAACACTGACTAATTCTGTGCTCTCACCACTAGCCTTTTGGTCCCCTGTAGTGTACTCGGGTTAATAACCGGACCTTGCTATGACCTCATCTTAACCTTTTGTACCACCCCGGTCATTCAGAATCCAGTGACCTTGGTTGAAACAATGTTTGACATTAAAACAAATATAACAAAATAAAGCTACAGTGTGTCACTAAATGTTTGGTAAAAAATTGTAGTTTTTGAAATAAAACTCTTTTTGTTTTCTTTTTTAATCTTTCCTTTCTGGGAAGGGTATCTATCACTCATGCAGATTAACAATATAATACTCATAGTATGCACTCATACTACACTGTCATCTTTATTTGGGATATATTTATTGTATGTGCAATTGGAGGGGTTTGCCCATTCTATATACATGTAAATAAGACTATCTTTTGTCTATTTTTGTTGTCAGATAATAAGGTGCGGTACAAATTCTCCGACAACGGTACTGCTGTTGGTTGTCTACAAACAATGTTGCTAAATCATTAAGAAAAGTAACAAAGGAGCAATTATTAGTTATTTGGATGGAGGGCTCATCAAAATCATCATATGTACCACTACCTGAAATATTCTCAGAAATATATTATTTGTAACTGAACAATCGGCAGTTAACAGAGAAGAGCTAGAATATAAACCAACAGGAGTAACAATTATCAAATTATCTTGTGGGTGCATTAACAAAAAATCTTTCAAAAATATTTGAACCCAGATGGATGATCCAGGTTAGCACCAAAATCTAATCATTGGTTCCTTGTATCAACATTTCCTGAAATGTCATCAAAACTCTATTCACGCCTTTATGGGTTAATTTGCAAACATTCTCTTTGAAGGAAGTAAATATCTCTACATGTAGTACTGCTTGAGTAGTTAGTTAACAAAATCTTTAACACCAAAACATTATTTGGGTTTGTTATATGCATATTAGGTTGAATTTCTATTGATTATAGATTTAGAAATACATATGACTTAAATGTCATTCACACAAATACACAAAAGAAAAATGTTATTACGCTAAGTGAATGTTCAGGGAGCATTTTAGGCATTATGAAGTGATTTGTTTTCATTTCGCCAATCACTGTGAGAAAATTAAATTATATAATAAGCTATTGAAAGTCTTCCTTGTGGCAATTGAGTGTTAAGGATTTTTTTTAAATGCTAACAATAAATTACACTGCAACTGGCATAGCCACCATTGTGAAAACAGAGTTTTGTCCAAATGGCACACACAAAAGACAAATGCTGCTAAATCATACATCACTATGATCAGTGTGTGGCCATATGTCTGAATTTCTTCAATGAACTTCTAAACAGTTTTCTACCTTTTATTGGACTGTCTTGGAATTTATTTGAATGCTGCTGAAGCCAGAAGTATGAATACTAGAGCCCAACATTGTCTCAAAAGTCACATATATAATAGTACTTCAAAATAAACTAAGAGGTTTTTCAGAAGCTATTATCACCTGCTGTTATCATTATTACTATGATTCATAGTTTTTAAAGTTTTAAAACAAGTTTTATGAGTTCTCCCTATAGGGAGGCAGGGGAACAACATTCAGTATCATTAAATGTATTGGAAATGTGTATATTGATACCTGTCTGTACAGTGGGCATGTTGGCAAGGTGTTGCACATACCCCACAGGCCTCGGGTTTGATCCTCGGCCCAAGTTGAAGTAAGATATTTGATATTTGGTTGCCAGTGCCCAAAGGTATTCACTAAAAGTAAATTTATTGATTTCTTTGGGGTTTTATGACGCTTTCAACACTGTACAGGTCATATCACGACGGGTAGTTGGGAGGGCAGAGGAGACCAGTACATGCAGTTGGTCAAGGTTCTGTACTGTAAACTGCCGACCTACGGCAAGCAACTAACAACTTTCCCACTTGAGGCCATGCCGAACCCCGGCCTCAGAGGTGGGAGGTGAGAGTGTTACCACTCTGCCACCATGCCCCCCCCTTAAAAGTAAAAGCATACAGATCCTGAATATTGGCAACAGAAAGATATACGTGTGCAGCCAAATACTGAAATTGCATTATGTATCACATGTAGCTAATGCATTCTGAACTGCACATGTGACCATAACTTTACTAAATGACTTGAAAGGTTTTGCTTCCACAGCATGAATAGCAATGACTATCATCTTTTTGTGGAAAAACCTTTGTTTCACTGTGAGCATCTGTGCATTCTTTTGGCTGCCTTCCGAATTTTTGTCAGAAAATTGTAATAGAATCGACTACTTACTTGTCAATAAAAGTCTTCAACCAAATCACAAGATCACAAGGAACTGTCTGACGCTTTCACAGAAGCTATTCCTTATGATGTTGAATTTTCTATTGATAACTTTTAGCATTGCCATACACAGTCTGGTGAGCATTTATGAACAATAAATCACTTATGGTGGTCCGAAACACATATTGCATATTGCAGAGGTCAGATTTGTTATCTATGTTTAAAATTTTATTTTTAATACAAATGCTGTTACAAGTTTGGTGGAAAGTGCTTTATTTACTGTTGAGAAATGCTAATTCTAATTTGTCTTTCTATAGCACTTAATCTCTATGAATACAAGACTCTTAGGCACATCAACCAAAACACGAACTGTTCAAAGATCCATCCTCCAGAGATGTACAGCAGGGGGTCCATACCACAGAGACAACCAGTAGAATACAATTAATCTGAGATGCATATGTTTAAGTAAAGATAAAAGCCTAAGCTTTTACCGTGAGGCTGATTATACAATAGTGTAAGAGGTACTGTTACCAACACACTAAAGCCTCTGTTACATCCCGTTGTACATGTATATACACGCAAGTGTGCTGCAAATATTGTTGAAAAATATGAGCTTAGCCTGGTATTGGAGTAGTAGGGATTTGCACGTGCAAACAGGGTGTATTCTGCCAGCAACAGTGTATTATACAACATATGCAAACCCCGCAAGTGAATGGGGCGATCTTGCAACACTTGCAAGGGAAATGCATGTGTGTAAGTCTCTCGTAAGTTACCCTTGAGAAATGGATGCGTTTATGGCCATGTGAATGTGCATGTCAATTTTCATTGCAGGGCCTGTGCGACCTTTAAATTCTGTTATAAAATCGCAAGTGTACCTTAAGTGTGCCATACAAATCAGCCGATTTTTCTCTGTAAACAGGACGTACGTGCACGTACGACGGAATGTAGGAGAGACTTTAAGCCTCTCTTACATCCCATCGTACATGCACATACGTCCTGTTTATAGAGAAAAATCGGCTGATTTGCAAGGGACAGTTCAGGTATGCTTGCGATTTTATAACAAAATATCAAGGTCGTACAGTCCCTGCAATAAAAATTTGCATGCACATTTTCTCTGCTGGCATGCAGGATATCTACAAACGCATCCATGCCTCAAGGGTAACTTAAGGGAGACTTAGGCAGCACACTTACGTGTTTGTACACGTACGACGGGATGTAAGAGAGGTTTTACTTTACATACTAACACTTTATATTGTGTATTCATATCATGCATCCGATCCACTTTTAGTATATTGCATGGCCACATTTTAATTTTTGTTTGTGTAATTATTTACTAACATGTAAAAATAAAAGTGTCAAACTTGCATTTCACTTTCTCCTGGAAAATGCAAGTATAACTATCAGATCCAGTGATCTTGACCTAGAACTCCTAGATTTGACATAGCATATGACCTTTATATCTCACCTCAGAGTTAAACCCTGTACAAATACCTGCTCAGGATTATAACACTTAAATCTATGCATAAACTGGAATTTGTCTTTACAGGGATTAAACTAGAATACATTCATACCAGGTTCAAACCCAACTGTAATTGGGGGTAGTTCTTTTAAATAAATATTTATTCAGTATGTGTTCTTTCTTATCACAGAAATGTGTTATTGTTGAAATTTCTATAAACTTTAACTTTTAGTTACTGTACTGTGTTAACAGTTATGTAATATTAGTAGTTATAACATGGTTTGTGCAGGCATTAGAGGTTTCGGTGGTACTTCATAAATCTTTAACAGTTCTCGGGCCTAATAGCCCTTGGGCTGTTTATGATTAATGTTGTGCTGCTAAATACCTATAATGCACTAGAAATCATGTTATTGTACTAGTAACAAGTGCAATCAATACCTCAATGTTCAATTACTCAATGTCATTGAGGCCTGTGCTCCTATAATATTTAAAATGTGTTTCTGCCTCACAGATCTGTCATGTTGGTTTTTAAAAATTACTTATCACCATGTCTTGTATATTTGTATTATTGTATCTTGTAAATAATTATGAAAAAAAATCTCTATAATTTTTGTCCAAATTGATGTATCACTGTAAAACTGTAGCTGACTTACAAAAAATGAAAGTTTGGTGAAAGGGGGTGCCCATAATTTTTGCTATGATCATTATTTCTATGAAGGTAGTAATAACAGAAGTCTGAGCTGATCATTTTTATAATGTTTGAAGCTATTTGTATATTTGCAGACAATAGCTGTTTTAAGCTCTATTTCATTTTGAGGCCATTCTAAAATGTCACAGGATTGCAGAATGGAAGTGGAATGCCATTTCAATAGGAGAAATATTGTCTAGATAATAGCAATAGAAAAAGAAAACTGTATCACATCTGAATTATGTGGATGTGCATCCAAGTCTACTGAACATGAAACAGAATCATTGTCCGCTAGAAAGAGCTTGTAGAGTGCAAACCTCATAGCCGAGTATCTTCATATTGCGATTTCACACAAATATATTTTTTTCTTTTAACCCGTATAATCGTACATCATGATCATGATAAAAATCATTGAACATGTTAAAAATTTGGGATTTAGTTTTATCCAGAGTTTGATTTAGAGCTTTCAATAAATCTGATCACTTCTGGTTGTGGAGAAAAACAGCCTGACCTCAAGTCAGGTCGGGATCTAGATCCAGACAAGCCAGGATACACTACGTCCTGTCTGGTAGGTAAAACCTACCCATATTTTTCCGCAATTTTTTCTGGATTTTTGTCCATGATCCCCAAATTGGCCAACCGACCCTTGAGTCAGTAAAGATCGGTTATGGTCAGCTTCCAGTGGAACACCATGATTAAACTTATCTTTAACCTTTATACTTAAACTCAAAGAAAAGCCTTGCTTTGGTTCTCCATGTTTGTGTATTTATAAGCAATAGCCCTGAAAACAGACAACTTTACGACCAGAAATAATACAGTACAGACTGTACTGTCTACAAATACTTGAGTTTATGTATAGATTACAGCCTCTCTTACATCCATTTTATGTGTACGTGAACAATCGCTGATTTGCAAGGCACACTTGAGCTACACCTGCAATTTTATAACAGAATATCAAGCTCGCAGAGAGCCCACAATGAAAACTGACGTTATTCTCTGCTAGCATGCAGTATGGCTACAAATGCATCCATGTCTCAAGGGTAATGTACAAGAGGCTTGGGTATGTGCTTTCTTAACTCGCTAGTGTTGCATGTCCTCCCCATTAAAGTGCAGGCTTTGCACGTGCTGTATAATATACTCACATACACCTTGCATGTATATTAACCGACTGTGCGGCCTGTAGCTAGTCATAGACTGTTTTTTATATTCCAGTTGTGACACTCTGGTTGGGACAATTCACTTTGTTTGCAAATGCAAATCTGTATTACCCTAGTACCAGCCACTCTCATATTCTTTAATATTATTAGCAGCACACGTGCAGCACACGTAAGATGGGATGGAAGAGAAGCTTCAACCCTCTCTTACATCCTATCTTACGTGCATGCACATATTGGTTACAGAGAAAAATAGGCAGATTTGCAAGGGACACTGAAGCTGCACTTTTGATTTTATAACAGAATATCAAGGTCCCCACAATGAAAGTTGGCATACACATTTTCTCTAGGTGCATACAGTATGACTATAAATGCATCCATATCTCAAGGGTAACTTACAAGAGACTTGCTCATGTGCATTCTCCTTGCTAGTGTTGCAAGATCTCCCCATTCACTTGCAGGACTTGCATGTGCCGTATGATACACTCACATGTACCTTGCATCCATATTAACCCACTTACGTGTGTATACACGTACAATAGGATGTAAGGGAAGCTTAAGAGGTTGAATTTCTACCAATATGAGATTACTTTTAAAAGCTAACAGATTCTCAGGTGAGACAATAACATATTTTGTGCCTGAGTCTATGTATGGGTTTAAGAATCTTTTTAGACTTTGGGGACCGAGAATTTGCCAATGAAAAAATGGTTATCAGATTCTGTTAAGTAAAGAGGTTTAAAGCCTATTTCTGAAGCAGGTTGGGAAGACATTACTTATGGTAACTGAGAGCATTTCCTTCCAAAGGCTATAAGTGGCAAGTAATATTTTTGTAATTTATGAAATTTATTTTTCCAAATTCATAAACACCATTCGGATATGGTCTGCCTATCCAATGAAATGGTATATGTATATTAAATCATTAAATTTATTTGTGACCAAAACATAAATTCCTGTAAAGCTAGATTGATGTTACTCTAAGTGGGCACATTAGTGCTATTCTGAAACAGGCATGGTGCAGAAATGACTCTCCCTATATTTGTCTAGTGTATGTGTTGCCGTAGACACTATAAACCAATTAGTGTTTTCACACTGCAAAAGGCTACACACCAGATGAAAAGAAAATCGAGGTAAATAATATATCCTTTTGAATAATTATTTATCAATTAATTTATATTATTATCTTAGGGCATTTTGATTAGAAATTTTATGTAGTTTAATTTACGAAAAAACATACAATGTAGTACAAATAATTTTGTATGACTAATTTTTGATGGTCAGTAAGTTATAGCGTAAATAACTGTTAAAGATGAAAACTAATGTAATTTCAATCATAAAACTGCTGATTTGCAAATGCTGTTGTGGATTTTATAAATTGGCAATGCAATTACTGTAATTTCGGTTATCACCTGTATTCCGATGATAAATTCGCAAACTTTGGCAGACCCTCAAACAAAAGTACTAAATACCATCAACTAAACCTTTGATTAAATCGGGAATAGTAAACCTGAGTCTGTGGATATACTGCAATAAACTGTCGCTAAATGAAGACAAACCTAAATCATTGCTATTGGAACATCAAGTCAATAGAAATAACTTTATATGAATGGTTAAGCTGCCATGTTCATGAACCATGGTCTTATTATGGATAGCCAATGAAATCTGAAGAACCATGTTGCAATTATCACTGAAATCTTCTATCTAAATGAAAATTATATAAAATCACGTGATTGTTCACACTAAAGCTTATGCAAGTGGTGGTAATATGTAACTTAGATGATTAAACATACTTCTTTTTCAAGATTAGCAAACTTCAGCGCATTTAGAAAACTGTAGCAAGATTGGTCATTGGACAAAATAAAATCTTTTTAACAAAACAAAGTCTGAAGCCGCTCTACAGGCTTTCAATAGAACAAAGAAACATGTACTGTGTTTAATGAAATGTCTTCAAACTCTTCATGGACTTTCCCCTAATTCCCTCAGAGAACTCATTATACCTCTCAGGATAAAAAAATACTATACCAACCAAAAGATCGGTTAGAAACTTGTGGAAGAAGTTTTGTGGTTGCTGTTTGTTGTTATTGTTTGTTAAACTCTGTGGGTTTGTTGATGTATGTTGGTAATATGTCGTGTTAATTAATAATTAAATGATTTGATGCATTTTAGTCTTGAGACAACTATGACACAGCTGGTAGAATCCTTAATTCTGTTGCTTGTTGGCTTATTATTTTCTGGAGTAGCATCTGGAGGTAAGATTTGACTTGATTATACAGAACACATTGCTCTTAACAAAGTGATGGTTTTGTTTTAAGGAGACTCAAACCCATAACATTCTTGTCTAGACTATCACACATTATCAGGTGGTGATAAATGAGAATAATTCTGACTAGCCTAGCCAGAGTTGGTGATTTGATAATCTCTTCATTCTTCCCTCTACACCTGAAATCGGTTCCAGTTTTTCTACTGGTTAACAGTTTTCAGAATCATTATTTGATTACCCATCCTTTTATTGGGAGCCAAAAGTTACAGAACAAAGCTTTTGCTAGAATGCAAACCAACTACTTAGTACACCAAGGCCCATACTCTACTATTAGCACCACAGGGAAAATCTCTACCAGCCAAACCAATAGTAGTAATTCTAGTATTTTGTGGGTTCTGTCACATTGAAATGAAATATTCCACCACGAGAGTGCTGTGGAATTTTAAGAAGCTAAATACTGCTGCCTTAGAACTTGGGCACATGTGTGCAAAATTCGGTCGTCACTGTGTTAATTTGTGAAACTCTTACTATCATATCTATATTTTTCATTATATTAGTATATACTTTCTTAAAATTCAAAGTTAGGGTTCACATTCTATTCAGCAGCCATGCTCATATTTGGACAGGCCCTCAACTTTGCGATTTGTAAGAATGATCCCACAAACAGGTTACAGCCTTTGATAAGTTGCCATACTTGAGTCCACTGCATGCAGGTATCTGGCATATTCCAAGTGTGAATGGTTGCTTAATAATACTTAATCTACTAGATTAATGTGTGTACTTCTATTAGTCATAGCACTACAATGGGAAAAGATTTTACATTTGCCATCATATGACACTATAGACCATAAGACTTTGAGTATCAACTGCCAGAGGTACAAATCCAAAACCACAGTGGTGGGATCTGAGTGTGTTGCCCACTATAAATAAGTTACTTCATGGCTGCATGCATTTTGTAGCCAGTTATTTGAGAAAGTATGACTACAGACTCTTACACACACAGCTTATGTCTCATTAGAGTGTGGATAGTAATTTCTGTGCTAATGTCATATAACTATGACAGCACTAATTTATGGGTGGATATGTCTGGAGTTGGTACTGCTTTCTGTTTGTACATTTTTTGCTTTCTTCATGCATAACTATGGCATTATTTCTTTATGGGTCTATATGTCTGGAATTAGTGCTGCTTTCTGTTTGTGCATTCCTATTTTCTATTTACATGACTATGGCATCATTGTTTTATGTGTGGGTATGTCTGGAGTCAGAGATGCTTTCTGATTGCACATTTTAAATTTCTTCACACATTACTATGACATTATTATTATATGGTTGGGTATGTCTTGAGTCAGATTTGCTTTCTGATTGCACATTTCTAATTTCTTCACACAGTACTATGACATTATTATTTTAAGGTTGGGTATGTCTGGAGTCAGAGATGCTTTCTGATTGCACATTTCTAATTTCTTCACACAGTACTATGACATCATTATTTTAAGGTTGGGTATGTCTGGAGTCAGAGATGCTTTCTGATTGCACATTTCTAATTTCTTCACACATTACTATGACATTATTTTATGGTTGGGTATGTCTGGGGTCAGAGACGTTTTCTGGTTGCACATTTCTAATTTCTTCACACATTACTATGACATCATTATTTTATATTCGGTATGTCTGGAGTCAGAGATGCTTTCTGGGTGCACATTTCCAATTTCTTCACACATAACTTTGATATCATCAGTTTACGAGTAAATATGTTTCATAGTATGTTTTTCATAGTATGTTTCATGCTGCTTTCTGATTGCACATTTCTACTGTTGTCTATGGTCTATGATGTCATCATTTTGTCAGTGGGTGTGTTAAGACTTACTATTGCTTTCCACTCTTTTTTGCACTCATTCACACATAATCAGTTTTCTTGTGGATGTGTCTTGTATTTGTATATTACATCCTTTCTTCCCACACAAACATTATTTAATAGTTTATTGATGATTGTGATGTGGCTTTCTGTTTGTATTTTTCTGTTATCACATAACTATGATACAGTTATTGTTTTAGTTGGCCTGTGCCTTTCATGGGTTTGGTTTCCATCATGCAATACTACCACATCACTGTTGAGGAAGTATGCAGATAGTATTGTTTTTTTCACAGATGAATATGATGTCATCATCCTTGGGGGTGGTATGGCTGGAGTTAGTGCTGCACAAACTCTGGTGAAGAAAGGAATCACAAACTTCATCATCATTGAGGGAAAGGATGTGATAGGAGGACGCATGAGGGCTCAACAATTTGGTGGAATTACTATAAATACTGGTGCTGTTTGGGTGCAGGGAACAGGAAATGGTAAAAATCCTGTGTAAGTACCATAGTTTGAATTTAAAAAAAAATGTGTCTGTAACAATATGGTAAACCAAACGAGCAACCCATTTGTTTAAAATGTTACAGGTACTTCTACAACTAGGACTTCAGTCCAACTTTTATTAGAACTAAAGTGGAGATGTGGCAATAAATGTGATCGGTTGGACATGACACATCTCAATTTCCAGTTGCCTATAACGAAGAAGTATATAGGCACATTGTTCGAACATATTAACACCTGTGAGAATATCTTTTTCCAAGTATCAGTGCACCAAATACAAGCATAAAGTTTCAGTTGAGTATACTGTTTTGCAGGAAATCTACAAGTTACAGGATACAAACCAGTCAAATAATGTACAGAATTATTTATATGGGGCTCTGGTCAGTTAATATAAAAAATTTATTTTATGATCCCATAAGTTGGCTTCTTTATAACCTATAGACTATCCTACACTGTCACTGCTTGCCTTGAACCATCTCCACTCTCAAACTCCTTTCCCAAATTTCCTCTCGTTTAACATTTTTCTTGCCAATCGTGGTCTGAACTGTGAAGGATTCTACACTTTTGTCCAGAAATTAGGAAGAATCTAACTCTACCATAGTAGTTGATATTATGTAAGTAAATGTGACAATATTTCCATCTTTTGTGAAAACTTTTTAAATGGACTGCACCATCCATAAAGCTGTATTTCAAGAGGATTTCATGATGTAAAAATTCTGGGATTTGTTTTTCTTAGACATAAAGCTGAATTGCAATTATTCCCTTTTTGTGTAATCATACATACAAACGCACTGGGAAAAACTGGGAAAAAGTTTTGCACCCATGATTCTGTAGCGAAACATAAAAAAATCTGTCCTGTCAGAATTAAGCTTAAGCATGTTTGCACAAAGGCACTTTTTGACGTCATCTAAGCAGATTTTTAACCTGTCAAAGGCCTCAGTGACATACAAGGGTGTAAGATGAACATAACTGTGTGTCATCTGCATAAAAGTTTTGCACGCATTGTCCTTGAGCCAAACAGAAAAAAATTCTGTCTTATCAGAATTAAGCTTAAGCATGTTTGTAGAAAGCCACTTTTTGACGTCATCTAAGCAGCTTTTAACCTCAAAGGCCTCAGTGACATACCAGTGTGTAAGATGAACATAACTGCAAGTCATCTGCATGAAAGTGGAAATGTATGCAAGGATGATTTGAATAACTTTGCTGAGGGGAGAAGTGTATAATGAAAAAAGTATTGGCCCCACGACAGAGCCCTGGGGCATACCATACAATATCCTTTCTTCATCAGGTAAAATAGAGCCAATCTTGATGCACTAGTCACAGATGTTAGACTTAAATCAGTCTAGAATCTCACCTCCAACATCAAACCAGGAATTTAGACATTCAATGAGTATATTATGATCTATGTTGCCAAATGCTTATCTGCCACTGTGGCCTAGTGGGTAACACACTTGTCTAGGAACTGAGACGACGTGCGTTCAACCCCAAGTATAGGCAGATACATAGTGGCTTGGATGACCACTTAAAATGGCGGTCCTCTGTCATTGGGTCCCCAGTGGTAGGTTAAAGAACCTCAAGGACGTTGATAAATGGTCATCCTTGAGCCACTATCTTCCAGTTAGGGGAATGTCAGTTACTTGTGAGTCAGTTACTTGTACAGTTGGATTGGTTGAATAGCACTTTGAGTCCTGTAGTATATGGAGATATTGCGTTGAGTATAAATACATAATAATAATAATGCTGCAGATTGGTCCAGGATAACGACATCAGTAGCTTTGCCTCTAGCAAGAACAAGATGGACTTCATTCTAAGTTAACAGCAACACAGTTTCTGTCAGGTTTTTAGGCTAACTGAGTGACATTATCAAGTCAATTGGAAATGACATAATCATTTAACTGAGGAGCCATTACATGCTCTTCAAATTTAGAGATGAAGAGACAGGTCGGAAGTTTTGAATTGATCAGGTGGTAGTGAGGCCTTTTCAATCAGTTGAGAGACAATAGCTTTTTTGAAACCATCAAGGACAACACCTTAGATAAGGAACAGTTGACAAGCTTAGTAATTGAGAGAAAAATAATATCTAAGCTCTCTTTAACAAGAGTGGCAGGCCATGGATCTACCTGGCAAGATTTTGATCATTACTTTTCCAACTTCATCCTCATAAAATATTTAAAGAAGTCAGCTTTAGGTGAATAGGGGGATCATGAAGAATCACTATTAAATAGCCCCTGGTAATACTTATTTTTGCTGAGAGAAAAAAGTCAAAAATGTTTGGCAAGACCTATCCGAGAGTCATGAGAATTACTCTTTCAGGAATGGAGTGTAATACAGAGCATAACACCTGCCACAGTTTCTTTGAATCATGAGTATTATCACTGATAAGATTTCTGTAATAGTTGGATTTGTCCATGGTGATTAGCGAATTACACTGGGCAATCTGTTAGTAGAGTATAGCCCAATTGTGTGCAAGAATTTTTTTTGCAAAGAAATAGATGTGTACAGTTGATGTTTAATAACCCATGTCTGAATGAGTGTAACATACCTTGTACAATATTCTCTTTAATACATTATATCGTTTGTGTTATGCTGCACAATTTTATACATTTTCAAACACGATGGTTAGCTTGGAGAAAAAAATAATAATCTAATATTTTTTAGGCTTAAAGAATTCATCAAGTACAATATGACTGGAGTACCGTCTGACTATGATGATGCCATATATTATGATGACTTTGGTAATGATATCACAGATGATGTTGATGCTGAATGTGCTTCCCTGTACACTGCAACAGATTTACTTGTAAATATATGTTCATAACATAGTTTTTACCATTATACCTGCCCCTGGTTAGTTAATCAATTTTCCCCTGATATATTATTGCCTGCCTTATGGTCAGTATATGTATTTTTTAATTTAGAAAGGATCACTTGTCATGGCTCAAATTCAGAAATTATACATATTTTGCTGTACAACTGGCTACTGTTTGGCATCATTGTTACATTCATTTCTGATTGTTTTCGGCATTATGTCATTTTGCAGGATCATCGTTGGAAGCTAGGGATTGAAGGAAAGCAATGTATACTCATGTAAAACAAGCACTTACTAAAATTCTTCACAAGTACACAATATATGTTGCAATTATTACTTATTTGGGACATCATTAAATTTCCTGCCAAACAATAGTGCTGTTGTTTCAGGATGAATACACAGAAGTCTTGCTAGATAATCCATACCGGGGTGACATTTCCATACAAGGAGTATTGCGAATGCTTGGATTCAGAAGTGAAACCCCACTGCAATGGGCATGTGACTACTTTGAACATGACTTTGAGTACACTTATGAAACAAATGTACTAACAACTGCTTATATAGATAATACAAATGACTTATTTGGAGAAGGTGATATAGTGGTCACAGATCCCAGAGGTTATTCCTTTATACCACAACAAATGCTGATTGATGGTGTGCCAGGTTAGAGATGTTTAATCACAAACTCTTAATCCTTACTGTCTACTTCCTAAGTAGGCTATGTTTTACCTGTGGGCCAGATCTAGTGCAGGCCTCAATGTTTCTGTTAAGTTGCAATAGTATAAAAAATACTCTGGTGACATTTTATTTGTTAATCAAATGTCACGGGTTGTATATTTAAGATTAAATCTGAGTCCATAATATGTATTGCCCTTTCTTTGTGATAAGTTTTTTGTTGACTGCTTTTTGTTTGTTGCGCCTTAGAGTCCTCTTGTTTGGGGAGATTAAGCACTATAAAAGTCCAATTAGAATTAGAAGTGTTATAGACCCTTTCTAGTCAGTTTGTGTATATGTTTATATGCTGGACCAGGTTTGATGCGTTGAATTTTTGGTTTAGCTGCGACAGTGCCATTGTGATGTTGGCTTTAACAATTGCCTTAGTGATAGGTTCTTTTAGTTTTGCTGTTCAATATGACCATAATATAAGATAGTTTTAGACCTTTAGTGAGTGACACCTGCCAAAAGATCTCAAGTTATCACCAATGTTTTAAACCCCTCAGATATGTGATGTAAGACTTTTTAAAGACACATTCCCATGTCAGTCCCAACAGATGCCAATCAAGTTCAATGTGGAGATATCAATAAAGAATTTGACAGAGTTGAAAGAGGGAAACAACCAGATTATGTGAAGTAAAAGATCGCATATGCGAAAAATTTAATTTTGTTAGTTCTACCTGTGCAAAAATTAATACATATAAACTATTTCTATGATATTCATCTACATATCTATGTTATGCACGTTATCTGGTTATACCATAATTGTAAACTGTATTAACATTGACATAATCTATTGATGATTAATAACCTATTAATTTTAAATAAGTACCCACACTAAAACTAATAAATATAAAATACACTTGTTCATTTAATATATACTCTACATGAGAACATTATGTTTTTAGCATTAATGATTATCATGTACTCATTGAGAATTTGTTATAAAATCTGATATAAAACGTTTTACAAGTAAAATTATGTCTAAAACACTTTTATTATTTATCAATCAGAACTATGTACAGGTTATGTAATAAAGTGACTGGGACTGAACCTGTATCCCACCATAATCTTTTGCAGCGAGTGATTCTATATAGCTGCCAACAATAGTAACTCTAGACATTTACACTCTAAAAATGATAAGACCATGTACTTGATCTCATGAGTTAATATTTATAATAAGTACATAAAATTCATATACACATATAAACCACCAAACCCCAACCACTGGAAGCACACTATAGCCATTCTCTGTGGATGTTCACAGAAATGCTACATTTTAAATTTTCCAAATATTTATGGTTACTTTAAAAAGAGCTGACACTTGTAAATATAAATACATATGTATAATGGGAGGGACTGTGAATATAAACATATGTATGTAATGGGAGGGTTGTAAATGATAAAATATCAATTAGAGTATAGGTAACAGAAGTAAGAAAAATATAGCAGAAATTTTCGAGTTTTTTCGGCTATATCAGGCATTCTCAGTTCTCATTGTTGTGTCTAACTTTGAACAAATAAATGAGACAAAATCATATTAGGATGTTTTTATTGTAGTAGCTTGATAATTTTTTTTATGCAGACTGGGAGAGCAAAGTTCATTTTGAAACAGTTGTGAAGAGTATTAAGTACAAGAAGAATAAGGTGGTCGTGAAGACAAACAAAGGAACCTTCCAAGGCAAGTCTTTCATTGAATTATTTGTAAATGTAATACACACATGACACCTACATATTCTCTTAAAATCATGAGCTTCTGTAAATTCCTGTATGTTTATAAATCGTTATATATTCTTCATGGAAATTGATACATTGTATATGTAGATGGTAACTTTGAACACACGATACAGGTAAGATCACGGTGGTTAGGGTTAAGAAAATAGTTTATCTCACCTTGTAAGTCATACAAAACAACTAACCTAGCCACTGTGTCTTATTAGGTAACACACTCCCCTAGGCTGTATCTTCAAACCCAGGTACAGGTTGATCCAAAGTGGCTCAGATAAGCACCTAATATGACTGTCCTCTTTGATTGGGATCCAGTGCCAGTGCAGCTTAAAGAACAGGGAAATTGATACATGGTGACCCTTGAGCCTCCATCTTTCAGTTAGGGGAATGTCAGTAACTTGAGAGTTGTGCTGTACTGGTACAGCCAGATGGGTCAAATAGTGTTGTGAGTCCTGAAGTACATGGAGATATTGTGCAGAGAATAAAATACACAATACTATCTCGTTTCTGGTTGCGGCCACAACCAACCACCTCAGAGGTGGGATGTGGGTTTATTAGCACTACAAAATGATACCCCTTTGCATACATGTGAAGACAACTTCAAACATTCCGTGCAAAATAAAAAAAAAAAAATATATATATATATAATTCTCTCCACCAATTAATGTGACTTTAATTTTTAGTTATGTACAAGTCCTTCATGTTGCAATCAGCGTAACCATTCACATGTCATACAACATATGTTAAGGCAATTTATACTGTTATGGTGTAAATTACCGATTATCAACTCCATGTTCTAGTGATGTTGCAAGAATAAATACAGAGTTTACTTTGACCGGTACAATGTACAAGTATCACCTGTACAGTGTATGACAGTTAAATGAGAGCTGTCCTCATTCAGATTTCAGGTAAATTTCCTATACATATGATGATTTGAGTTGTTAAATCTGTGATGAAGACATCTGTGGGATTCAATCATGTGGAAATCAGCTGCTTTGTATTCGTTTAAACATATACTTGGTAAAATATATAGAGCACAGTATGCAGATAAATTTTTCTAACCAATTTAATGAGAAAGGGAGAGAATAACTTCTCTCAAATCTAGTTCCTCAGTGGTTTAGTGGTTAGCCAGTTTGGCATCAATTGCAGCCTATCACCTCTATCTGTGTTCATTTGACTCATTCGACTCCCCACAAGTGACAATGCTGATGGACCCGTCCCAATGTGACCCTGGTTGCTAAGGGGCACCAAAAACCCTGGCTGTAACTTTCCCAACCAACTGAACTATGTTCTTGCAGTGCTGTTGGCATGTTATCAAGCATTAAGAAAAATTTAAGTAGATTATGTCAAAATGGTGTCATAGCTCACAGGAAGATTAAATTATGTATTGCTGTGCGCTTGTGTATAGGTACTAATTATTTTCTGGGACTTTGCACTGGTGTGCCAGTGAAAAGTGTATAAATAGTACAGCTTTAGAGATAATTGTCATTACAGCTAAAAAGGCAATAGTGACTTTTAGCCTTGGAGTTTTACAAAGCAATTCTGTGAAGTTTAAGCCGAGGTTACCTGTTTGGAAAGAGGAAGCCATACAAGGGGTAAATATAAAGAAACCAATTAAAACAACTTGTGTGCCTTATTTTTTGTGTTGCAAAGTCATCTAATCGTGTTTGATTTTATTGTTTTAATGTTTTTGTCAATCACTGTGTCCGATGAAGCAAGTTAGAACTCTTATAAAGAAAAGGCAAAGACTCTAGAAGGGAAATAATAAATTTGTTACTGGTACCTCAAAGGGGAGGCGTGAGGACATTGTTATTTGGTTGGTTTGTTTGTCCATGCATATAACTCTAGAACTGTTGTACACCAGATCTGGTTTACATTTTCACAGTAGGTGGGGCTTGCCTATAGTTTAATCCGCCTCAAAAATTGGCCTGGTGCACTTAGCCTTATTTTAGACTTACAAAGCAATACGATAGACAAGTTTTTCATAAAAATATAGCAAATCCTTTTTAGCAATTAAGCAATAAATAAATGCATTAAAATTAATTCAAATGAATAGATTACATTATCTTTTGTTGTGTAGTTCCTTTATGGGGACTACATGAGCTTCTATTTGAAGTTTGATGATTCTATACCTTGGTTTGTTCCGGATAACAAAGAATGGATTGTACATGCATCACGAAAGAGAGGTTATTTCACATTGTGGCAGAATTTTGAGAAGACTGTGCCTGGGAGTCATATTATTCAAGGCACTATGACTGACAATGAGGTCAGAAGGCTTGAAATTTCTCCAGGTATATTCAGTTATTTGCATGCAAGTTTGACAGCATGCAAGTTTATTTGGTAGGCAATCACAGTGGATGTGGAATATTACCATTTTGCTTTTTATATTCTGTGTCAAATTTTGAATTAGAAATGGCCCATTCCAATGAAAAGTATGCTAATATTAGGCAACCAGAACCAGCATGCAAGTAACATGAAATCAATTTCAAAAGCAACATGGTCACGGATAATATATGAAAATGGTTGCAGAATATTTTATCTAGAATTCAATAACCACTTGTCCCAAGCTAGTCAATGTCACTTATTTCAGTTATTTGTTTTTTCACTATTGTAATTCATGTATGTGAAGCCACCTGAAACACTGATTTTCAGACAGATCAATGACACTTTGGTATTTTATGTATTCTTCAACAGTTTTAGCTGATTTTTTAGAATAAGCACCAATGATAACCAAGGGCTTCAGAAACAAAGCTTTTGTAAATGCAATCTCTTGTCAGTATATACCAAAAGAGCTTCGTATATGCTATTGGCTATCATAATGCCCTCTTGCAACAGTGTGAGCAGGGTTTATTGGTGCAGAGCTCTATGTGATAATTGCAGTTCAAGAGGTACAGGAGGAGGCCATGGCAGTTCTGAGAAAACTATTTGGACAAAACATTCCCGATCCTATTGACATTTTGGTGCCAATACTACACAATGATCCACTCTTCCGCGGGGCATACTCAGTATGGCCTGTAGGGTAGGTATTATTTTCTGCAGGCTGTCTGTCCTATTCTAAAACAACTAAGCAAAAAAGTTAAACAGCTACTGTGCAATTTAGCAATAATATCTTAAACATTCTCCAATGTGGCACATTTTGCAAAAACCCTGGAATTATACATATACTCTCCAACAAGAATGAACACAAAAAAAATTAGTTGTACCATAATATATTGAACTTAATAGAGCCTAAAGTATAGTGTTACTAAGCATTAGTATTTCATATGCCTAAAGTGGTGCAAGTGATTTTTTTTAAATACCAGCAAACTGTACATCGGTTTCCTTAAAGGTTATAATGCCACTCTAAAATTTCAAACCAAAATCACAAACAAATTTAGTAAAATGGAATGATGTGAGAAAAGTTTTGATTGATATGCAAAGCTTAGTGGAAAAAACACATATTTGTGGTTAAGTTTCCCAACCAAACCAGCATGTTGTTGGATAATCGAACCTTCTACTGACTATGATTATTTAAGAAGGAAGATGGGTTAATTTATCAGTAATACAGTTTCAGTTTCCATCTAGGTACACCATTCAGCAATATGAAGCTTTGCAGGCACCTGTTGGACCATTGTATTTTGCTGGAGAAGCCTACTCACGTGGACATTATGGTTTTACCCATGGTGCTTTGTTGTCAGGAAAAAGAGTTGCCAAAAGAGTTGCTTTATGTCTGAAAAATGGTCACAATTGCCCAGATCCTTACATACCTCCATACACTGCAACAGGTTGTACATACAACTTTGCATCAAATTATGATCCATCTGCTTTGATTGATGATGGGTCATGTCAGATCTAGTGGAAATGTGAAAATAAACACAGTTTAAACAAAGAACAAAGAAGGACAACAGTTTTACTTATTTTTTATTGTTTCGGTATATTAATAATTTTAAAATGCTGCTTTGAAACAGTCAATTATGCAAAATAAATTAGGTTATGGAACATTTCTTGCATGTGTATACTTTATGTGATAATGATTTAAACATAGAAAATATATTATGACAAATAATTATTAGGGATGATAAAGGAGAAAGAACTAGCATGTTTACCAAACATGGTATCTTTTATAATGTTGGAATATTTCTGTGTCATACAGCAACAGTTGGTCCAGTAGATGAGGTGAGTTTACAGGTCAAGTGAAGGTCAAGGTGAATGAATATGCAGATTAAAAGTTTTCGGCATTTTATTTACATGTTAGTGTAAAATGGTACAATTAAAATATAGGTATTTAAAAATTTGAAATAATATATGAAAATTTTTTAAAACCCCCAACTTGGGTAAGTGTATCACAGAAGGTAAGTCATGTAACATATATACTTTCATGACACCATATAAATTGGAATTGAGTTGATTCTTTCGGCAGAATTGTAGTGCTACCTATCATATAACCTTGTGACATGAGTTTGGGGTGCTCTAAAGGTCAAAGTTGTAATTCTGTAAAGAAAAAGGGGAATGAATGTCAATCCCTGTAAGTACTGTAAGTTTGAGAGGGGGAACCAGGGTCAGCCTGGCCCAACCTGTCCCTAATGCTTCAAAGCCTATATCAATCCGTAGAGAACTCCCCAACACTGGGACAAGTGCTGGGGGTCAGGGCCAGGAAGGGTTACTGGATATTGGATCATATTCCAAAACCTTAAGTTATCACCTTAAGGGGACATCAAGATACCCAGGATCCAATCAGAACACTGCTATGGTGAGGATCAGGAACCAAAGCTGTTGAAACGAAATGAAGTATGGCCGAGAGAGGGAACCAGGGTCAGCCTGGTCCAATCTAACCGTAAGACTGAAGAGCCCACATCAATCCAAGTGGGGACCTCCCTTGGGCTGGGATAGGTCGAAGGGGTCAAGGCTCAACAGGGTAACTGGGCACTGGATTACATACCAGAAGACCTGGGGGTACCAATCCCAGGGGACATCAGAGCCCCAGAATCCTAAACTCCAATTCTAACTCGGATTAAGGTTAGGGAGTGTCAAGTTCAAGAAGTCACTTCCAGAGGGGGAACCAGGGTCAGCCTGGCCCTGCCTAGTATCAACCCCTCCAGGATCCGTGTTAGTCTCGTTGGGGAATTCTCCACAAGACTAATGGAACTACTGGATGTTTAAAGTCAATCTTGGTGTACCAGGGATGTGGTGGAGGGTAAATCCGTGTTATTCCTTCAATAACTTGTATTAGAATGAAGCCCCACTAGTTCAAATGTGGTCAGTGGTGTGTAACCCTCGATATGATTGGCTAGTAGTTAGCTACCAGTGGTTGCCATAATAAAGAGAGGGATAAGTTAAAGACTAGTTTAAGGTACTGCCCAACTGAAAGAGCAAGCCCCTCACAGGCCATGCTTCTCACAGTTGGTCCAGTAGGTGAGGTGAGTTTACAGGTCAAGTGAAGGTCAAGGTGAATGAATATGCAGATTAAAAGTTTTGGGCATTTTATTTACATGTTAGTGTAAAATGGTACAGTTAAAATATAGGTATTTAAAAATTTTTAAAACCCCCAAGCCAAACTAGAAAGAGGAGGGGGTGACAGAGGCAAAGGTAGAGGGAATGATGGAGGCGGCCTGGGAAGCATTTTGTAGTAAGTCCAAATGGCCGAGCTATGCCATAGGCCATGGGCCATGATATTTTGCAGTGAGACGTTGTTTTCAAAAGCCAATGTGGCACCAGATCTTCTAAAGGTGTGGAATCCATGTCCCAAAGGTGAAATATTCAAGATTGATAGTACTGATTTAAGTGCATCCCTGATATGGGTATCAATGATTTGAGAAAAAGGATGGAAGTAATAATTATTAGGGATGATAAAGGAGAAAGAACTAGCATGTTTACCAAACATGGTATCTTTTATAATGTTAGAATATTTCTGTGTCATACAGCAATTGTCTACTCACTCATGAACTGTATTAAAAAGTATAAAGTTATTTTTATATTTCTTCCCTCTTGCTTCGTTTTTGTTTCTCTGTCTGTGCATTATGTTTAAACAGTGTTATTTATTACTTTTCCACTGCAAAGATTCTTCAGGTGGCTCTGAACCAAATTAAATTTTAATTTTAATTCTAATTGGACTTTTATAGCGCTTAATCTCCATTTACAAGAGGACTATAAGCCGCAACAAAACAAAACAAGGAGTCAACCAAATTTCAGTATCCAGAGACAGAAGAGGGGTGCAAGCACCATGGAGAATGCCAGGGGATGATCCAGGCTAAGATGAGTATGCTTTGGTGTACAGGTACATTTTAAGCTGCTTTCTGAAAGAGGTCAAGGAGGGAGAGGCACGAATCTCATCTGGAAGGGGATTCCAAACAGTAGGAGCACCAAAAACCATTACTAAATTGTTTGACAGATTCATGAACTGAAGGGTAAAACTTTGGAATGACAAGGCAATTGCCACCACTTTGACTGCACATGGTACTATAAGAATTGCTGTAGGAAGAAAGATATGGAGCAAAATGTCTAGGAAAACCTGTTCAACATTTCTGAAGCACAGGAGTTATACTGGTGTATCGAACCAAATTTCAGTATCCAGAGACAGAAGAGGGGTCAAGCACCATGGAGAATGCTAGGGGATGATCCATGCTTAGGTGAGTATGCTTTGGTGGACAGGTAGATGTTAAGCTGCTTTCTAAAAGAGGCCAAGGTGGGAGAGCCACAAATCTCATCTAGAAGGGGATTCCAAACAGTGGGAGCATCGAAAGCAAAACTTTTACCAAATTGTTTGACAGATTCATGAACTGAAGGGTAAAACTTTGGAATGACAAGGAAATTGCCACCACTTTGATTGCATGTGGTACTATACAAACTGCTGTAGGAAGAAATATATGAAGCAAAATGCCTAGGAAAACCTGTGTGAAGAAACTTATAAACAAGTGTGGCTGTCTTAAACACTTAAACATTTCTGAAGCACAGGAGTTATACTGGTGTATTGACTGTGTTTGATACAATTCTGGCTGCAACATTTTTGATGCACTTTAATTTGTGTAGATTGAACTTGGAGAGTCTCCTGAAAAGTGAGTTAGAGTAATCTAATTGGCTACTTTCAAGAGCATTAGCCACAAGTACAGAAACATCATGAGTAAGAAACTGCCTGACATGTCTGAAATCATGGAGTTTAACAAAACAATTTTTTCCAGACATTCTGAACATGCTTGGACAATGAAAAATCTGAATCGAACCACACACCCAAATTCTTGACTGAGTCAACCAGGCAGAATGGACTGCCCAAGATATCAATTGGAAAACATGCTTTCAAGCATGTTCCTCTGCCTCTTCGAACCAAAGATGATAAACTCAGTCTTGTCAGGATTCAATTTGAGCTTACTAGTTGACATCCACTCTTTAACATCATCTAAGCACTAGTTCAACTGTTCAAAGGCAGCCAATGTATTCTTATGGGATAAATGCACATAAAGTTGGCTGTCATCTGCATAGAAATGAAACTATATTCCTTTATGTTTACTGACAATCAAACTGAGGGGGTGGTGTACAATGAGAACAACAAAGGGCCCAGGATAGAACCTCGGGGGATGCCAAATAGGAGTTTACATCTGACAAAGTAGAACCAATTTTTTATTGACTGATAATGGTCTGTTAGGTAAGAAGTGAACCATTTCAGAACAGAGCCTCTGACGTCAAACCAATCACACAGGCAACTGAGAAGACTGGAATGATCTATGGTATTGAAATCGGCTGCTGTGCATGCACTGTCTCAGTTGAGTGACCAGCTTGATATGCCGACTGGTATGGGTTGTCTAAGTTATGGACATAGATATGTTCTAACAGCTGCTTAGCAACCACACATTCTACCAGTTTTGATATGAAACTGAGGCCATATACAGGGCAATAATTCTACAGGTCCTCTGAAAGAAGATTAGCCTTTTTAATTTTAATAAGAGGAGTGACCACAGCAGTTTTGAAAGCATCAGGGATGCATCCCTCCATGAATGAGCAGTTGACCAGCTTTGTAAGTGATGGTAGCAGTATATCGATGCATTCCTTGATAAAGAATGTCAGCCAAGTATCTAACAGGCACGATTTGGTCAGTGAGGTTTTAATTATTTTATCAACAACATCTTCAGAAACTTGCATAAAGACAGTAATTTTTGGAGGATCTGTAGGAAAGTGAACCTCATTTTTAGTGCCAAAGGGAGCGAAAGTATATAATTTTCTTAATTTTGCTCGAAAAAAAGGAGACAAACTTTTCAGCTGATGACTTTTCAGACTCGTGGGATGGAAGTGTCGCATCAAAGACCCTATTCAGGGTTTTATGCAGCTAACACCATAGTTTACGAGAACCATGACTATTGTCTGAAATCAGTTTGCTGTAAAAGCCTTGTTCAGTGGAGTTTTGGCCTTACGCCAAGTTGTCAAAAGTGGAATTAATTGTGAAAAGGGAAAGAATTATGGTCAGATGTTAAGTTGAAGTTTGGAAGTTTAAACAGTAGAAATATAAATTCTTAAAATCACCAAAGGTAAAAAGCAGTCGGCTAAGGTACATTCACTTTCGTAAGTCTTCATCTGTGCCTCTGTTTCACTCTTGAACATAATATAAATTGGAAAATCTAATTGGTTTCACTTATGAAAGACATTTTAAGTAATTCCCCAGGAACCCTAATCCAAGAAGAGCAACACAAGAAAGAAATATTTCAGGTTCTGATGCTAAATATCTACAAAGCTTTCTGTTATAATATTTTTATCACTTCCAAAATACATGACAGCTTAATGCCAAATGCATTTTATTGACAGTAATTTATAAAATATGTATTCTGCTAATCTCCTAGTTGCAGATCATTTACATTAGTGGTTCAGCAAAGTATCAGCTATTAAATATCATTTCAAACTTTAAGGTAACAATGGTCAACAGGAAATGAAGAATAGAAGAACCAATTTTGAAATGCATCGTACCAAGCAAGTGAAAAGCAAGGGAAAGGCTAAGTTGTAAAAATTATTTTGGAATCTGGTAAGTTGCACAAAAGTACAGAGTGAAGAATTTTGACAATTAAAAAAAGCACTTGTATGTACAAAAATATAAAAATCGTATGAATAAATGAGGCAGGGCTTAGCACAGTAAGTATTCAAATATTTATTGGCAGTAATGCCCAGGTCACACTGTGGCGATGTTTAGTGGCGAATATGCGTGATCCTGAAATTCGTCCTTGTTGGTAGCATATTCTTGGTCCATCTTCACTGTTCTCCACCATTCTCCATGGATCATCATCTAGCTACGACAGTTTCAAACTGTTCAAAACTATCGCCGGTATTCGCCGATTTGTGGCCATGTTTTAGTTCGCCATTAGAATTCGCCACTATTGGTAGCAGATTCTTCTACATCGTAGCTCTGTGGTAGGACATTCTCCAGCAAATCGTACTACCTTCTTGTTCTCAACTGATTCTTCCTTTGTCGTAGAAGATTCTTCAAGTATCGCATTCATTCTCCCCTACTTGTAGCTAATTCGTGGGTAAATTCGCCAGATATCTTCACCAGTTTGTAGGGTATTCTTTGTATATTCTTGCTTTGTCTCAGGACATTCGAAAGGCATCGTAGAACATCGTACAGGGGTCGTAGAAGTATGAAGATCTTTTATCACGTGACTACACTTTCCCGCTTTTTTGGTGAATTCTGGCGAATTTGAAGTCGCCTCTGTTCTTCTATATTCGCAGATATCATCGTAGCACCCTCGCCACTGTGTGACCTGGGCATAAATTGCATATATTGTGTTATTGGTTTATCCATTGATGAGATTTGATGTAAGTGACGATTGGTAAAAGCACCATTCTTTGAACAAGCTCAGTGATGTTGTTGAAATAACAAAAAACAAAACAAAAAAAAAAACTGTGAATGTGATTCAAAAGAAATAAAACACTAAAATAGTTGTGCACATGTTGGTGTTTGAAAAATTTTCAAAGTTTCAAAATGACCTATTACGATTGTCCACATCACACACCTGGGTTATTACAACTGAGCATGTTTACAGAGAACAGCTAGCTTATTTACTGACAGCATAAGCATCAATTGTCATAATTTCTCTACCTACACTACTGCTTAACTCGGTGACTTAGCAACCAAAAACACAAAGTAATTAACATAAGTCATCATTTGGGCTTTGTAAATGTATATTATTGTGAATTTCTATTGGTTAGAATATACGTTTTACACAAGCATAATAGGTAAATTTTTGAATGACATATTTGAAAAAAAAAATACTTGATGAATGATGATGACAATATTGTATGAATATGTAAAGTGGTTGAGGTGGACTGGAAACAAAATTAACAAAAAATCCAAAAAAGAAGCTGGAAAATGAAAAAAATGTGCTGTAATATATGATTAGCCTGCGGGCTTATACCCAATTGATCATCATTGTACTTGGGCTACCCTTAACATATCATGCAGAGTTGTCAGAATTTATCCAACTTCATCTTGATCTTAAAACAATGAAATCTCCTTGATGCTGTAGGATGCATAGATGGAAGGATGTACCAACAAAAAAAACATCCCATGCAGGAAGTGGATGCTTTAATTATAAAGATTCCACTCCATTGTGTTGCTGGACCCGGTGAGAAGAGAATTACTAATTCATTTGGTTTGGTCTTGCCTACAGTGGGCCCTCTGCTCAGATTGAAAAACTGGTAATTACTCTAAACTGAAGGAAAAGCTGAAAGGTGGATCCACGTAGCCATAACATATGCGGTGCCGCATAATTTCCGAAGGAAGTGCTTTGGGGTTGCACAGCAGCCAGATTCTAAAAATGATTCAACTGAACCAGATGAGATTCTAGTGCCCAGTGAGGCAAGGAATGAGATGAGAAATATACTCAGACTAGCAAAAGAGCAACAAGATCTACTCCTGATCTACCTTTGTGAATGAGAAGATACAGCAAGACAAATGAATATGAGGTGTTACAAAGCCTGAGTCTGAGCCTATAACCAGTCCTTTTCTAGACAAAGAAAAGGTCCTGTTCAGGGACTGCCAAATATTCCGTCAGCTATTACTTTAAGGCTTTTCTTCAAACTCAAACCCCACACCCAACCCATTACCTTATTTCGACTCACACGTACCACCCAAACCCATAAAAAATTCCCAAATCAGAAATAATTTAAATCACAAGCAATTCCATGTATTTTCTAAATGTGTCTTGAACCCAGATCCCTTATTGTAGTACATTAGTGTTGAGCCCAAATCCTTTATTGTCTTACAGTAGGCTCAAAACAAAGACAAATTAACATGTAACAAACTGGTCTCGAACCCATATATTTTCATTGCTTACACAAGGCTCAAACCCAAATGCATTAATATTTGAAAAAGGGACCTCCCCAAAAACTTAAATTTGTCTAAACTAGACTCAAACCCAGACACAAAATAATGTCAGAAAATTGGATTTGAACCCGAATACTGCAAAAAAAAAGTAAATAGTTTGTAAGTAAAAATGAAATCTGAAAAAAATTCTAAGTATTATATCACTCGTTATCATAAGTGATATATTGTCTGCATAAAAATACGATGGTAGAATGCTTCAGTTTTTAATTTGTGATTTCTCCACCATAAATGTTAATATAACAAAAAAGTAAGACTTTTTATTCATGTTGCTGGTGAATACAAAATACAACACCCAGTTTGTATGTCCCATTTTTCAGGCAGATATGAAGTGATTTGGGCATCAGAACCCGTTTTACAAATCCTCCTTAAGATAAAGGTCACCTTAAATGTAAGTATTTCCTTGGATTTATCCCTCCTTCAAAATAAACTCAGTTTCACAAAGCCGCCTACCTTTAATGAAACCTTGAAATTTCATATAAACTTCCTTAAAATTTAGGAAGCCAAGGACCTACCATAAATTTAAGGACATTGTTCGTACAGTATTTTTTGTACAGTAAAACCTCTATTTACTGACCTCTTATTATCTGAATATTCAATTTTATGAACCATTTCCACTCTTGTATGTTTTCAGTTCCCCAAGTGTGTATATTAAAATCCCTCTTTTATATTATAAACCTTCTATTATCTAAAAAATCTCACCCTCCCAACCTGTTCAGATAATAGAGGTTCTAACTGTACAAAACTATAGATAGTATCAATACTCGAATAAAAATATTTTGTCTCCTCAGTACACACATGTGATGTATTATCCATTTTCAGTACATTCTTTTACAACACAGAACATATTAAAGTATTATTAATAATATTTAGTTCAAATTTACACAAAAAGAAATAAAGTAACAGTGTTGAAATTATTAAAAGCACTGAAATATTGCTTCCCATTTGTGTGCAACAAGTTTCTTCTGCTGTTTTTTACAAGAAAATTTTATAAATATCCATTTTTTGACAACTTTATGTTAGATCCATCTGATTTTGTCATTTTTTATGCACACCAAAATATTTGAACAATACCCATATTATTCTTACTCAGGACTGTGTTTTAGAGAAACTTAAATCAGCATATTTGTTGATGTATATTGTCAAACTTCTCAGCTTATTGTTGACAATTCTATCAGAAAGGGAAAAGTTTGACCGTGAATATCTTCTAACTACTTAAAAAGTTATCTGAATCATTAATTAAGAGATTTCATAAGAATTTCTCAAGTAAATCCCGTTACAGTCTAGTTAAGCAAATCTTTGACAACCACTACTGCTATATTAGCTTCTACTACACACATTGTAGCTTGTGATAAGGCGTAAAACAGCAAGATAAGTGGAAACGTAAAATAAAATATATTCTTTTTTCAGTGTGTTTGGATTTAATTTGTGTAATAGCTGAATGTTACCAAACTAATAATAATACCTACCTAATAATAACAATACCTACCTAATAATACCAACTAGCAAGAGTGACCAGATCAAGGACAGATACCAAGCAGTGTGTGTGTGTGTGTGGGGGGGGGGGGGGGGGGGGGGGTGAGGGCGCTCATATGACCCTTGGCTTTCAACCACACAACTGGCAATGCAATTACCAAAGCGTAAAATTTATAAAGATTAATTGGCGGGAAAAGGTCTGGTTTTGGAGTAATTTAATCTAAAAACCAGTGCAAACTTTATAATATTTAACCTAGTTATATTTTTAGATTGGGCAAGATCTAGCACAACTAAAACCACGGTTACATGTATACGACTACTCTCCACCTCCAATTGACCACGTCTGCATTCCTACAAAATTTTAGGAAGCCATCCTCCAGAATCATTAGACGAGCTCTGATTGTGTTAGGTGTAGCCTCCCAGAGAACAGGATTGCCAACGTAAAGTTTAAGGTGACTCTTGGTATAAACCAAATTTAACATCATGTAAATGTATGTTCTCAGATCAACTATATCCTCTGTATTATCAGTTATTGAAATTACAGTTTCTGTCTAAGTCAAATGACAAATTATCAGTTTAACAACATAATCAGCATCAACTAAACACTCCTGATTTACTGTTAATGTGTGATCATCAGTATTTCTAGAACTCCAACTCACCCCAGAGAAAGAACCCATTTTTATTCCCATACAACAGATTTAATATGACTACTACATGTTGATACACATTTGTTAAGAGTATACAAGTTAGTTATGTGATATAATTTACTTACCTTACAACATATGTTTGCATTTTAATTTACGAGTTTAAGGTTACCTAATCCTAAGATCAGAACACTAAAAGGTCACCATAACTTAACAGAAGAGGTAACCTTACAGTACTTACTGTTATATATATATAGGGCCACCATATCCCCAGGCGGTAAAATTACTGCCAAATGACTAACGCTCCTGCCCTACCTCAGTAACTTACCCAACACTGAAGCAAAACCGGCCTGTGAGGTTTACAGAGGTGTTGTGTATTTACACATTTTATGGAAGTATACAGTTCATTATACATAAACCCAGAGCGCTCCAACCCCAAATCCCGTAGTGGTATATTATGAAAGCTTTATAGCAAAAACATCAGCCATCTTTTCACCCATCCTATGATCCTTTTGAATATAGAACCATACACAATCAGAGTGCCAAGTTCTATGTAATTTAATATTAGTGAGAGGGATATCTGCCACCTGACCTGGCACTGCAAAACGTGAAAAAATGATTTGTATAAACTCCCAATTTTTCATCGATCCTGTTCAAAGAACTGAGAAAGGGGTTCATATCCACAAGCAGGAAAGAGCTCAAGCATTCCCCCAGAGCTGAAAATGGGCAGATTCAGGAATGCGTCAACTTAGGAAGAGATGTGACCTGATATTGATTATAAAATAACACTGTCTTTGAAATTTATTGATGATTTTAACATGCTTCTTAGTGAAAATCACATCACCTACAACCAAGTGTCTGGTGGGATTAAGTTTCATAACCTAAGAAAGTCAAAGAAGCCGACTGAAAGGGCTGCTTTAAAAACTGATCCAAGGTAAATGGAGTCACAGATTTGAACCAATCATAGACCTCAAGATATGAGTGGTAATGATGTTTTTCTTCATCATAACTACTGGCATGTTAATCCGGATGCCTTGGGGAAGTATTTGACATTTGGGTGATCCAAGGATTGGAAATCCATTGATTACATGATCAAATTAGCTCTAATTTATTTATTTATTTGTTGTTTTACATCACGTTCAACAGCCAGGGTCATATTGCGATGGGTAGTTTACAGGTGGAGGAAACCAGTGGATACTACACTGTAAACCACCGGGCATCGTCAAGTAACTACCAACTTTCCAACATGAAGCGCCCGGCCCGAGATTCGAACCGGCGGCCTCAGAGGTTGGAGGCAAGAACTCTAACTGCTACACCACCGAGCCCCCTCAAATTAGCTCTAAGGGCTGATACATAATTTGCATACACATGACAAGATACATTATATTCCACCAAGTGTTCAAGAAGGAACAAGATATGCATGACTTTTAACTGGGATAAATCAATTTTAGCACAATTGGTGAAAGCTACAAAAGTGCGGGACAGCCAGGAGTAACATTGCTGTGTTTTTGGTCTCATAGTCGAGCTCAGACATCCTGAAGCAGCAGAAGCCAGGCTGTTCAGTGGCTTCGACCCTCAAAACAGTATATTGTGGCTTACCAACTGATCAAATTGCATTATTTCCAACAAGTCTTTGATAACTGGGACCCGCAATGTGTTTTCAACTAAACTGTGTAAAAGAGAGTAATTTCTATGAGAATTAACCCACCTGGACACTTTAATCTCATATTTGGCTGCTACAAACCAAACATTCCTGGCACAGATCCCCCCTCGCTCCAACAAAGGGGTCCTAGCCTAACCTGAATTGAGATCTTTGACAACAGCCTCAACAGCACATTTCACTAATATGTGCTTCTTACTCCAGTGCAGACCAAAGACCCTCAAGGCCACCAAAATATTTACCACTTCCAGATGGGCAAATACTGAGATTCTTATAAAGTGTAGGGAGATGGTATATGTAGTTATTCAATCTAGTCCCCTACCCCCTAGGCAGCATCCAACTCCAGCACATGACTACTTTCTTCATGGTTGTGAAAAGAAACCCCATTGTACTGTGACAGGAAAGTGTTAAACCATCTGAGGTGTCGATAGAAGCCACTGTGCAGTGATATGACCTTACTGTCATACGGGGTTCTGAGGACTTGCAACATACAGTTTTAAAATACCCTGGCTGGTCTTACACATTTGCTTGTGTACAACAATTTCCCCCAAAGAGACTGGAATTCTTGCTTTGAATACCGTTTTTTGTTGCTCCAGGCATTGGTTATGACTTTTATCTGATGTAATTTACACTCTGGGAACTCAATAGCGCCTTTTCAGTATTTATCAGAACCCCTTAACATACAGCTTCAGTTGTGGGGTTTAACACTTTCTTCTTTGATATGGTAAGATCCAGGTTCTGGAGGATGTCATACAATTTTAGAAAAACACTTTTTTGCATTGCTGGGTGTACCAAAAGCAATCATCTGAAAAAAATTATTATTTTATGACGTTCACATTTCAATGCAAACCTGACGGTGTCACTTGTACACTGGAAAACTTAGTCTTCCATTATGACTTCTAAATGGCAGATTTGTATCAAAGAACGCCTGGTCCTGCCAATTTAAGCCCAGCAAGTCATAATCTAAAGGGTTCACTTTGATATGCCTTTGATGCTCCTAGGATCTGGAATGAACTCCCTCATGATGTGCGCAGTGCATCAGTTGCCTTCTTCAGAAAGAAGCTTAAACCTTACCTGTTTGCAAAAGCATATCCCCTATAGGATCTCCTGTCACCCTGTGTCTCCTTGGTATGACCTGGCTATGTCCTCGGATTATTGCTCACTGCTTCTCCTTATGTTCAGTTGCGCCTTAGAGTCCATCGGTGATGGAGATTAAGCGCTCTAAAAGTCCACATTAGATTAGATTAGATAAACACGGTTTATATCTGTCTTAAAAGAAATATGCCCTAGGGCCTATTTTCTTGAGCTAATTCGTTACATGGTCCACTGTGGGAAAGGTCAATTCAAATTCACTGCTTAAGTACACAGTTTTGCAAGTACCTGAATTGAAAGAGTTGCCACTAGGTCCGTTAGGTACACAATGACACGCCAATGTTCAGCTTGGGGGTTTCGCTTGTCATAAAGGGTGAAGTGTGGGCTTTTGGCAGTGGTTTTGTTCATAAGGGCACAGAATTGCCCCTTATGCCCGTTCTTCCTCAAGATAAGCCTCTGAATCACTAGGATAGTTGGTTGCTGACTAAGATTATCACACATAAGATTCGAACTCGTGTCAAACCCAAGAGGAAAGCTATATTTCAGTAAATGCAATGATGCTTGTCCCAATAACCATATCAAATATCAGTTTCTCACATTCATTAATGTTTAACGGAGAGACTACTGGTGTACCTTTACTCAAAAAATTGGGATTGCCAGTTTGCTTGACATCAGCATGGCCTTTTATTGGGCAGTCAATGACCTTACTTTCATTGAAGCTCTCATCAGGTAATATAGTTTTACTGAGAGGTTTGAACCCAAAATAGACTTCAGTTTGTTGCTTCCAGACACTAAACAAGTACTTTTTGATTTTCTGTACAGTTGACTGTCATTTTCCACCAAAATACCAAGTAGTTTGTGCCCCCTACTCTCCCAGTTCACATCAAATATGGCAGGCCATCGTCACTTGCATCATGACAGGGGACTAAAATATAGGCTTTTCTGTCAATGTTTTATAACTCTGTTACACTATCAGTATTTTTGACATTTGCACCCATGTGACTTTTCAATTCTTCTATACAATCACTGCCAACTTACTCAACGTTTTTGACACCTTGTGTCGATAGATTGTTACATATTTGTGATGCGTTCACAACTTTCTGATTATAGACCACAGCCAAGTATTTCTTGTTTCTTTTCACATTGTTTACATTGCTACCTGCCTGTCGCTGTTAATTCAGCGTGAAATTGTAAAAAATATCTTGTTTTCACGGCAATTCAATTGATATACGTCCCTACTTCAGCATTCTTACCTTGCTGACTGCTGCTATGGTCTATATTGTTATAAGACTTTTCACAATCACTAAAATGATTAAGCATTTTGTTTCGACAATACAGTGTATATTGAGACTCTCATCATGCTGCTATGAGCTAGCCCCTGCAAGTTATGACAATTTGCTGCCCTGTTTTTGACATATTTTCAGCTAAATGACACTCTTCTCTGGATGATTCATTAATGTCCCATTTGAGAGACAAAAAGCACAAACGTGTTTCTGAAATTTCCCATTAAATTCATGATCCTTTTGAGACTGACATTGACCTGACTGGGAAGGCTTACAAAACAAATGTTTCTTGGCTGTTTCAGATCTACTCATCCAATTTGGCTTGCTGGTGCTATGCTAATTGGCATGTGCCCTTCAGATCCGGTCTATCCGGTTAGTATCTTCCCAAGTAAGTGTCTCCCTTTCCATTTCAAAAAGCAAGGGAGCATGTGCTATCTTAGTATTTGCCCATGCGAAATCTGTCGAAAATAGTCCCCTAATTCGGCCAGCATTTTTATCTCTGATTTAAAAAAAAAAATTTTTTTTTCGTTCAATGTATTTCTAGAAAAGCCTTGTATGAACTGAATTAGTGATAACTGATACTAGCAAACTTCTGAGTGCTCTGACCCCCAAGAATGGATTCATATGGACAGGCCACCTTTCTGGCTACCACGACACCTACTGCCCCTCTCCTGTTAACTTAATTTTGTTACATTAATTACATGAAACGTTTATCTATTATTTTCTACTCCAGTCAACCCCTGCCAACTTCCTTTTGCATGCATGTTTCTGACCTAGGTACTGTAAGACTAGGTAACTCTTCCTCGTCAGATGAGGATTCAGAATACAGCTCAACTTTACTTGATTTTCTGCTACTATGAACATATGATTTACAACTACTTAATTTTTGATAATTCTTTTTGATGATGTTGGTCCCGACATGGCCTCCACTCTGGTCTCCACTGCATCCTAGTCTGGTTTTGACCTTCTTTAGTTCTTGCAGAAGGAGTGCTTGCAAGTTCTGGTCACCCTGGTCTTTGTCACAGCCTTCATCTGACGAGCTTCTTGGGTCATTACTGGCCCATGAGCCTGGGGTTTCCACCCTCTTATTAACACAGTCCCCCTGTCCAGTGATCTTCAGCTTGTTCTGAAGATGTAAACTGGATCCAAACTATTTCTACTGCCCTTCTTATTTTATCCCATACCATCACTATGTGAACTCTGTCCACCATCACTCTAGGTTCAATGTTCACGTCACTGAAAAACACAACCGTCCCTTTCTCACTGGCTCAAATGAGCCAAAACAAGCCGGAGGTTGTCAAAATATCTTCTTTCTGGGGTGCAGTTTAATCGCAGCACAATGAGGATCTTGTTAAAATAGCTGTATAAACATATAACACTTAAATCGTCCAGTACCATAAAACAACTAAAAATGTCAGCAAAGTTGAAATCATTTAATAAATTCACACGCCTCTCTAAAGTTAATTTAAAGGCGATGCTAATTCCCTGACTTCTAGGACGGTTACAAGTGCCAGCCAATTAAATACTACCTTACATAATTTGTTGTTGTGTAACCAAGTTTATGTTCCCCCATTCCTGGCCCTTGACCTCAAGAGTGACCACAAACAATCTCATTAAGGTAGCTACAAACAACTGAGCCCTGAGATTGGGGGACTGACCAACGTGATGCCTGTACACCACTAATGACATTCACTTTGTCATTACCATGCAAAATGTACGGCCTTTGAATTGTAATATTGCTGTAAGAAATTTCAAGGGCAGGTGTGATGTACCCAGCTTTAAGGGATACTGGCTTCTGCGCCTTGGATGGCAGCAATAGGTAAGGTGACCAAGGCTAGCTATCCTTGCTGGGGTAATACTGTGTAAAGCGCTTTCAGCTAATAATAGAAAAAGCGCTAAGAGCCCAGTACAACAATAATAACAATAATATTATTATATTATTGTTTTCCTGGTGAGCCAACTGGGGCTGTAAATTTATACCAAAGAGTCCATCTGTGTTTCTCTTCCTGGTTTGACAAGTGTTCTGAAAATCAAGCACGATGGGGTTATGGTGCATAGCTTTGTTTATAATAGAATCTGTACCCTCAATAGAGTTGAAATTCTATAACACCTGAAACCTATTGTGTAACAAAATGGATACATTCTTGTGGACACCCACGTTTATGTTTCTCGATACAGACTTGCTGAACTTGCTTTTACTGATGTAACTTTTACATTAGTATGAACAACTGATGCATACGACTTTCTGTCCATATTTTTCATAAGGGCATAGACATATGAGTTGTGTCTGCTGATATGTGGAAGATTGTCCATCTTCCCAATGGTGTGCCTTGTCTTTGAAACTGACTGAAAATTTGAGATTTGGCATTGGTGTTTTTGTATGATATACAAATCCAGTAGAGTGAGTTTAAGTGCCCAGTACCCAAACATCCAAGCTTACTGGGTTTTTCAGAGTCTATTTTTGCATTCAATCTCAGGAGGGCCAAAAGGAGGGTCTGTCTATTGGTAAAATATGCACAGCAAATGTGATTTTATATGTTGCCCATAGTTTCGTGGGGTTTTGACTGATTGCATGTGTCTCGATTGAAAGTAGTGACAGGGTATTCATTTCACACTTTCCTGGCCAAATGTTTTATCATTCTGGGTCGATACAGAAGGGTAATGATGTCTTTAGGCGATTGTTCCCCCGATTCTATCTTTTTTCAATAACACTGTAACTTTTTACTTCCCTTGCTCCACCCTACATAGTAGGACTGCTTGGCTAGCGTTTGTCTCATTCCAAAAAAAAAAATATTATTATCATCATCATCAAAAAGGGCCACAAGATAACCAAGCCTGTGGTCTTTAATGTAGGAATATTTTCCTTCATGATGCAACTAAAGCCAGCCACACATTGCATAATGGAGAGCTGGCCATAAGCTATAGGCTCTTTAGCCAAGAAAGAGAAGGAATGTACACGTGAGGCCATTTGAAACAATTCCCCAACAAAACTTCAAAAGGATCCTGCTTAAGGATTTGACTTTAGTACCTGTTTTTTAAAAACTAATTTTTGACTTGAGCTTGAAAGACAGGATCCTGTCTGGAAATCTGGAATATAAGCAAGAGTTTGGTGACCAGAGGGAAGTGTGACCGGTGTTTGAACATTATTCTGCCTTTGATATTTTTTTCTTGATATTGCTGGTACCAGTACATTTTATACAAGACTTAGCTTCCATGACATCTAAATGCTTGGCAAGTGACTATAATTGATTCAGAATTTGAACGTTAATGGCCTGCTGAGACATAGTATCAGTATTCAACCTTGTTGGGTCCATGTTTGACATGGATTTATTGTCAACCTTAGAGTGCATTTAAGGATTTTGATCATCATTGGAACAAGCTATCAACGCTTCACAATCTGATTCATTAATAGATGAGTCAGTATCAGACACTTGCCCGGATATAGAAGCTTTCTGTGAAGCCAGCAGATCCCCCAGGAAAGTACAGTATATAGACATCTGAAGTTCAATTGGAAAATGAACTTTCTTCTGCTTGTCAGACCTCAAGATGTATTGACAATGAAAATAAAACCCTCAAACAATATACAATCTCTTGTAAAATAAATGCAGAAATGGCTGAATAGATGGTCAAGCCACAAGGTGACAGATTAATACTCAATCAAGATATTGGAAACAAACTCACTGGCATTAAACACTAATTTTTCTGCAAACTGGTAATAGACACTTTCAATGCTGAACTACCCAGCACCCTAAGAGAAGGCAGAATTACATGGTGTTGGTCAATAATTGCCCTACAGCACATATTCATGCAATTCAGAACCCTAATCCACATGAGTCATGCATCTACGCACCAAGCCGACCCAACTCAACAATTTCTACTTGATTTAGTGGACGGCCATAAATGATATGGTTTGGGTTGTATTCAAAAAGTAATCAAGCTCAATATGAGGTAAAAAGGCAGGTCAAGTTGAAATTAAAAACAAAAGATCAGGATTATCTTGGTATTTACAAAAAGCCGAGCTGAGTTTTGGCTCAACTTTTGGATTGGGTTTAATTCAAAGTTTAATTTTATGACAGTAAAATTTTTCGGAGTTGACATTTAGGTGTCAACCTTATTCATTCCTGCACCCCCTTTAACCGATTGATCGAGGGGCCACGGTGGCAGAGTGGTAACACTCTCGCCTCCCACCTCTGAGGTCGGGGGTTCTATCCCCGTGATGGCCTTAAGTGGGAAAGCTGGTAGTTGCTTGCCGTTGGTCGGCAGTTTACAGTACACAACCCTAGCGAACTCTATGTACTGGTTTCCTCTGCCCTTCCAACTACCCGTTGTGATATGACCTGTACAGTGTTGAAAGCGACGTAAAACCCCAAATAAATAAATAAATTAACCGATTGATCTACATATATTGAAATTCACTGATTATTCGACATGGCAGCTTCTGATTGGTCAATATCTTGACCCTTTGATTGACCAAGGGGATAATGATCAGATTTGAACTGGCAGTCGACATGACAAGTCACTGAAAAAATTTTTTTAAAAATTTATTTTAGTATTTATTTAGTTTTTCATTAGTTTTGTATTAACTTGTTAGTACTTGAAATAGTCTTGTCTCTGGTTACATACTACATTGATTGGAATGAAACTCATTAGAAGTACAGAATGGCAAGTAAACCTTACAATTTGCATAGAAACGTTGAGACTCCAGTTGAATTACAGGTTCCAGATGATGGTGCATTTTTAATGAATTTTCTTCACAGCCAACCCCTGGTCAATCTGGTTCAAAATCTGATGCTGAAAGTGATATTGAATTTGATATTGATGGGCTTGTTAGTGACAGTCGTAGTGATTCAGATCGCAACTCTGTCGTGTCAAAACATAGAATAGATGAACGGATATTGGATCCGACAACTTCAGATCAAGCTTTGATTAATGCAAAATTTTGTCTCAACTGGGTGCAATTGATCAGCATTTGAATGTCAATGAAAGCAATTCTGTACATAGGTCTCGGCCTAAGGTTAAAAAATCTGTGTGTAAACCAGTAGCTGTGAGTTCAAATCTCACTGCTTCCCATGGGGAGGATGACTTGCAAAAATATACCAAACTTACACACAATGTGGCATGATAGGTTTATTCAAGAGCAGGTTGAGAATTGCCTCAAAGATTGTCTGGCCTTAATAGAAATGATGTGGATTCAAAAATTAAGTCCCAGAGGGAGGGGGGCTTCGGTTGTTGTTTATGTGAATCAAAGAGTTAAATGGCCACACAAATTTGTCTTAGCCGGAACTTCTAAAGATAGGTTGAATTATGACAAACTTAACATATCACAGTGGATGGCTGGATTTTGTCAAATCTTGTGAGATGAGGGAAATCAATAAACAAGAGATCATATGCTTGACTATCTTATCGCATTATTGGATGATTCCAATGACTTTTCTTGGCAAGCAGCAAAAGCCAGCCATGCAGTGTTGCTATGTCAAATGGCGCAAGGTGAGATTGCCAGCTGGTCTGAAACCAAAACAATTGATTGGATCCGAAGAGCAAATGAATTTTCAAGAATAATGCTATAGTTGTAAATTGTAATGCTAGCAAAATTGTAAATAATCCATATTCTTTTAGGTTTGTGTATAGTCGTTCTGTTTCTGATTTGAATATTTTGAAGCAGGAAATGTCGGATACCAAAGCCACTTGGAAAGAATGGCTAACAGCCAGTCACAGGTGTAGATCTGTTATGCCTGGTAAGTCTTATGCTGAGGTTTTGAAGATAGATTTACAGTCAAAATTCATGCAAAGTTATGCAAAAAATAGGGTGGCCACCCAACAAGGGTGCCTTGAGGGAAAGCTTTCGGGCTGGGGTAACGTTGCACCCTTAAAGAATCAAAAGATCAGTTCTGATAGCCCAGCTTGTTAAATATTACCAGAAAACATGTTAAAGTAGCACCTGTTTTATCCAAATAATATGCAAGCATGATCAGTTTTGGACCTTGATAAAGCATCAGAGGCGACAATGGAATAACCCTGAATGCATTGTCTATTTGCTGTTTGCAAGCAACATACTGCGGACAAGACCTAGCACATTGAACAAGCTTCTGATCAGCACGTTTTTTAACAATGTATTGTCAAACTAATCATAATTTGTCACATTTCAGGAATTTCCCAAATTTGACTCTAGGTCACACTCGATGTCAGAGAGTTCATAATCAATGTAATGCATAGTATCATCAACATTAACTTCATGACCAACTTCACCTACTGTATATAAGGGACGAAATCTGTTACTAACAACTATTGGCTCTTGAAAGTGACAACTGATTGACCTACCGGAATTCGGCTTACCACTTGATTTCAATAGAAGTTTTGAATTGCAGTCTACTGAAGAAAATCATGCTTTGGCTCGTGATTATAGCTATGATATAGAATGTTATATTCAGGGAGAGCTAAAGCCAATTCTTTGGACATATCTCCCTTCATAACCAAAGAAAAACCAGACTCTGAGGTTAGACGTACTATTGTTGATCTAAGCTGGCCTGAAAACTTTCTGGTTAATTCTGGGGTCCAGAAGAATATGTACTTCTAAGAATATGAAACTTTGTACTAAATTATCCATCTGTTGATGACATTGTTAAGAAAATTATTGAACTGGATCTTTATTGCATTTAAGCAGCTTAAAATAGATCCAGGGGACTTGGACGTCTTGGGCCTTAAACATCAGTCGTACTTCATTGATCAATCGTTACCATTTGGGTGCAGACATGGTTCAGTTTTCTTTGAAAAAAGTGACCCATGGCATTAGATATATCATGAAACAACATGGTTTTCCTCAGTTGTACAATTGTGTGGATGATTTTATATACTGTTGAATACCATCCAACATTCACTATTCTCTTGAGACTCTCTTGAAGCTTTTGACTCATTTAGGTCTTGATATCAATACAAATAAATTGGTGGCTAATTGTACATCTCTGGTGTGCCTGGGAATACTTATTAACACTGAAACCAAAACCATGTCTGCCCTCCTGATAAGCTTGAAAATATCATAACTATGTGTAATAAATGGCAAAAAAAAAATTTTATTTAAAAAGAGAATTACAGTTATTGTTGGGCTCTTTGTTGTTTGTTTTTATCAAAAGGCCATTTTTTGACCAAGGAGTTCTTTAAGGACTTGAACTGGTTTCACATCTTTCTGAGCAGTCTACTATGACAATAAGCCTGTTCAGGGGGAACTGCATCTGGATGCATCCCTTACTGGCATGGGTGGAATTTTTTACAATCAGTGCTATGCACTACCCATTCCAAAGAAAAATAAAAATTATTCTATCGTCCATTTGGAGATGATAAACATCTTAGTGGCCATGAAAGTTTGGGCTTATCAGTGGAAAGATAAGAAAATTAGAATAAAGTGTGACAATATGGCAGTAGTGGATGTTCTTATCTCTGAGAAGACTAAAGATACAACATTAAGTGTATGTGCCCGTAATATATGGTTGTTATCTGCTCTGTTTAACATTTCTATACATATTGAACATATTTCGGGCAAGTCAAACGTGACTGCAGACCTGTTATCTAGATACAAATTGGATCATCAATCTTGGGATTTAATATGTGCATATGTCCCCAATGTTTTATGGGTCCCTGGTTTTATGGGATTTAACTTGTTTAAATTATGATTTATAGCTTCAGATTCAAATATTGCCACAGCCCAGCTGACAACCAGAGCGTATACCCGGCTTTGGGATTCCTTTACGCCTGCAACTCCAAAAACATACAGTAGGATGTTTGCTGACTTCCTGGCTGTCCTGGTGGTCACTGGGCTGACCCGCTGGCAGGTGGATGTGAATATTAATTTGGTTTTTCTTAGGTATCTTTTAGATAATTCGTTATCTGTAGCCAATATTTGCAACTATCTGGCAGCTCTCAGGGCCATGTGCATAATTCATAATCTCCCTACTCTGCCCTTTAGACATGAAAAATTCAGACGTTTGTTAAGTCTATAAAAATAACCAGGCCCCTTGTTATCAAGTCAAAATCTGTATTTACTGAACAGATGCTGTTTGATATTGTCTCTGTGGCTGAGACATTAGAATCTCCCCAAATTTTGTCTCAGTCTACTTTCATCTCATTTTTGAGATTGTCAAACATGGTTCCTCATTCAAAAATTGGCTTTGACCCATCCAGGCATCTGACTCAAGGCGATATCTTCTTTTCTGATAAAGAGGCTATTGTTCTTGTTAAATAGTCTAAAACAATTCAATCTCAAGATCAAGTCGCTCATGTAGCGAATCCTAAACTGCCGGGTCCCAGTTACTGTGTCAAGTTACTGCATTAACTAAAATGCTGCAAGTGGTTCCAAGGTCAAAGAATGACCCATTGTTTGCCATTTTACAGGTAACCATTGGCTTCCTTTCACAGATAGTATGGTTAGGAAGCATTTGAAGAGGGTCTTGCTGTTATTACACTTGCAAGACCATAAATTTACTTTTCATACATTCAGGAGGTCTGGGGTTTCTTGGGCCTATGAACATGGCCTTCCTATTGAGACAATCAAACAGTACTTGGTCATCTGATTGCGTTTGGCATTTTATACAGGAATAAAATACTCTCACCCCTTACCCAAGCTTTTCAACTACATCTAATTCCCCGATGGGTGGTTTGGGTGATTTTTAGTCCATTATATGGAAATAACCCACTGTTTGGGCTCTGTAATGATAGTAAACTCAGAGTTTTTATATTAATACATTTACGGTAATCTGCTGGTGCGGGTTATTATTGCATAATATGTGTGGCAGTTCTTTCTTAGTATTTTATGAATTATATTTTATAATAATTTAAGGCTAGGGTCAGCCTTGCCTGTTGCCACACTGTATTGCTACATTGTGGATTGTAACTCATATTCGCTATATATAGTATCTAGTCATTGAAGTGTTATTATCATTATTTATTTTTTATTTATCACTATTTATTTCACGATCTTGCAAAATAATTTTAGTTTGTAGATGAAGAATAATGTAAATGTTAATAAAAATATAAAAACCCATTACTGGGTTTCTTTGCCTTATAAATTCACGCCTGCTTGGTGTACAGGGTTTGACCTTTATTGGACCTTGTTTTCACCTTACCGGTCAAGTTGGCTGTTCCCATTTATAAATCAAAGAATTTGCAATGGGTGTCTAAATAACATTGTGTAAAACATCTGTGTAAAACATCTTTTTATGTTCACTGGCATTGACCTTGCTTTAACCTTAGGTTGAACTCATATTTGAACTTTGGTCATATTGGGTTCCTTGAACTTTTTCATATGGGTATATTGTGGTCATGGGTTTGAATCGATTTCAGTGGCTTGCTGACACTGAGGTGGTGTTAAATTAAATTCTTAATTTTCTGGGCTAGGCGAATGTTATTTTCTTGGTAATATTGACTGAGAAAGACATTAACTTTCATGATTTTTATAGAACAAATTAGTAAACCATTTAGTGTAATTAATAACAACTTTATGCCATGTAACTAGGCTGATCCCAGCTTTTTAAGTAAAAATATGAGCAAAACCCCAGTTGATCACATTTTTATCAAAAGTTAAGCTAAAGTTTCACTGAGCTTGACTTATCTGTCTGCATACTGCTCCAGAATAGTTACCAGGTCTCTTCCGACATCATCATATATTGTTTACAAATGTCTTGTGATCACTTGAAATGTTCAACTTTCGGCTTTCTCTTATTGCTGATTTTGATCAAATAAACATTGAAAAAAGTGTGGTAATAATATCTTCCCAATTATATTTATAGTTTTATATATATATATAGCTTTAAAATACTTTAATTAATTTATTTGGTGTTTTACGTCACTTTCAATGCTATACAAGCCATATGACGACGGGTAGTTTTTGGGGCAGAGGAAACCAGTACAAACACTTGGTCAAGGTTCTGTACTGTAAACTGCCAACCATCGGTCAGCAACTACCAAATTCCAAGATAAAGTCCGTGGTTTGAACCCCTGACCTCAGAGGTGGGAGGCGAGTGTGTTACCACTGCACCGCCATGGCCCGTGTAAAATACTGTAAAATGTTACCCTATGCAGCTATGGCATTATTTCAAGACAACATTATGATGTTGCCAGGAAACAAGCTATACCACCGTGTATGTAATGTCATAATACTGTGCATTTTAATAAGGTACCTTTTAAATAAAATATTAATTCGGTAAAGGGTCCTTTATAATTGTAGAAATGGGTCTTTTTGAAAGTTCCATAATTTTTTAAGAATAAATTATTATGTGATGATAATAATGATAAGAAGATGATTTTATGCAGGTATTGTACATTTTGATACTTCATTAACCATTAACAGCCCAAGGGCCATATGTCATGCTAAATTCTGTGCCACTAAAAAAAGCTATATAACGTCCTTTATTACCGTGTTATTGACTGTTAACTAGTGTTATCAATACATCAATGTTTAATTACCCAATGCCCTCTAATTTTTAAAATGTGTATCTGTCTCACAGATCTGTCATGTTATTTTTTTTTACTTTTTCAATTAATTATTACCATGTCATATGTCTTTGTATTTTTGTATCTTGTAAATATAATTATGACAAAAACTTCCACCATTGTCCACATTGACCTATCATTATGAAGCTGCAGCTGTCTTACAAAAAACATGAGAGTTTGGTGCAAGTGGCTGTCCATAGGTTTTGCTATTACCATTATTTCTGTGAAAGTAGTAATAATAGATGTCTGTGCTTATCACTTTTTATTGTCTTTTCAGGTATCAATCAATCAATCAATCAATCAGTTGTCTAAGTGCTTAATCTCCGTATCTGCGGATTCTAAGGCACACAATGTTGTCTGCATACAACAATCCATGCGGTGATTTAAGCACTGTCTCATTTTAAGGCTATTCTAAAATGTCACAGGATCATAGAATAGAGGAGGGATGCCTGGTAAAAATGGAGCATTTTTATTATCCACTAGATATCACTGGTAGAGTGCAAACCTCCACCAAGACATCCAAGTATTCCCATCTTGCCCTTTTACCTGTATACTGGCTTTTATTGAAACCTTCATAATCGTATTGCATGACCACAATGAAAATATTCAAAATAGGACTGTTGAAAATTTGATATTTTTTTTAATCCAGAGTTTGAGCTGGATTTCCCCCCCAAAAATTGATCCATTCTTCCTTTAATTAGGCCCTGGCCACACAAAAATGCTTTTAAGATGCACTCATGAGTTTTTGAGACAAGCCCCCCCCAAAAAAAACATAACCTGTTTGGTGGAGGTAAAATATTCAGTCACAGGATGCATATGGATTTTTAAAGACAGACACCAGGACCCGTATTTACAAAACTACTTAAACTTAAACTCGTGTTAAAACTCACTCATCAGCTGAAACTTTATGACTGGAAATAAAAAAGTACGAACTGTGCTGTCAACAAACACTGTAGTTTAAGCATAAGGTTGAGGGGATGCCCACACCAATTCCAACATAATCTCAGGTGAGATAATAACGGAGACGATGTGTCTGAGTTTAAGTATGAGTTTAATAATCTCTGTAAATACAGGCCCAGAGAGTTTGACCAATGAGGAACTGGGATCAAGTTCTATTGAGCAAAGAGGTTTGAAGGCTTTTTCTGAATCAGGTTTGGGAGATAAGTACTTATTCTACCTAAAAGCATTTCCTTCAATGGCAAGTGAAAAAATATTGGTTTTGTAATCCAATTTTGTATTAAATTGCTAGTTCTAAAATCATATCTACCACTAGGACATGGTAGGCCTATCTATTGTCTATGTAATTGTATATGTATAATAAATAACTGAGTTTATTTGTGACCACAGCGTAAAGGAGAAACAAAAATAATGCTAAAATATTCCGGCACACAAGTGCTATTCTGAAACAGGCCTAGTGCAGAAATGAATCTCCCCATATGTTTGTACTGTATGCGTGGCACAGATTACAAATTAAATGAAGAGGAAATTAAGGTAAATCATGCCATTAAGGTAAATCATGCCATTTTGAAGCATTATTTATCAGCTGAATTCACGAAAATATTTGTTATTGTATATATACTATATTAATTCATTGTATTATCTTCAGCATTCACTGATACCAACTGAAACATAGGTTTAATTAAATGAGATATATGAAATACTGTATAAAGCATGTCAATTTATATTATAACCCTGAGGATTTATTTTTATGTTTGTTGAAGCAAAAGTTAATATAAAAATATATTTGAAATAGTTTGTAAATTTCAGTTTTTTCAATATAACTTAAATGCAGTTGGATATTTCATATGTTTTGAACAATCAATTCATCTAATATTATAATTAGAACAATCTAATTATTTATTTTGACAAAACAGTAATTTCACAAACTTACAATGCAGTGAAAATAATTTTTATGGATAATTCTTGTTGAACAATAACTTAAAGCATAAATACAAATAAAGATGAAAAATAAATATACTTTCTATCACAATAATTCGTATACAAAGCTATACTGATTTGCAGATACTTTTGTTGTGAATTTGAATATTTATCAATGAATTCTCTAATTAATAATGAAATATTTTGGTTTATTTTAGCCTTGAGGAAAATATTGTACAGATGGGAGAAAACTTAATTCTGTTGCTTGTTGGTTTACTTTTTTCTGGAGCAGCTTCTCAAGGTAAGATTTGACTTGATTTTAACAGCCCTTAATGCCCATCATAATTAATAATAAAGTTTTAAGGGATTTCATATACAGAACCTTCCACTCCAGAGGCCCACACAGATTTGACTTGATTTTAACAGCCCTTAATGCCCATCATAATTAATGATAAAGTTTTAAGGGATTTCATATACAGAACCTTCCGCTCCAGAGGCCCACACAGTTATAGGTTGACGATAAGACATGACAAAACTGACATGACTAACTAGGCATGACAAAACTGGTTATTTGATAACTTCTTGGGTTCTATAACATTCTCTACAAATGAAATCTATTCCAGTGATTCGAGTTAACAGTTATTAGTTGGGGTGGGTCAATATACAAAATGTGTACATCGGGAGGTCGCCAATAAAAACCAAATCGATTTTGGGACTCCGTGTTTTAGTACACCCCAAACAAACATGGGTGTTTACTCTTAACAACATCACAATAAAAGTCCTCAAATGCACAAAATATGAGATAGACGTGTACATTTTCTTCTGATCTATTTCCAATATTTTAAATTTTCCTTCCATTTTATGTATTGACAAACAAGATTGAAGTTATAGAGCTTCATAGCCAAAACATGATAGTTTTTTTCAACATATCACTATGAAAGTCTGTAAGGGCAAAAAGTGCAAATATGGGATAAAAGCTTCTAACATCTTCAGATTTGGGGTATGTCTCTAATATTTTGACTCTTCCTTCCATTTTATGTGTTGAAAGCAAAGTGGCGGTTATAAAATCTCATCACAGTATTTCAGTAAAATGCTCTTGAGATCGAGGTATTGGGCATACCGACCCAACCCTATTTGTCAGTATTACTTTGACTTTATACACTCCATAGACAGTCATTTGAGGTGACATAATTGTGGATTCTTATAGAGCCTACGTTTCATCAGATTGATTGTGGATAGTTAGTACTGTGGTAATGTCACAAATCTATGTCACAACCTAAGGGTGGTGTTTTTTGACAGATGAATATGATGTTATCATCCTTGGAGGAGGTATGGCTGGAGTTAGTGCTGCTAGAACTCTGGTGAAGAAAGGAATCACAAACTTCAGCATCATTGAGGGAAAGGGTGTGATAGGAGGACGTATGATATCTCAACAGTTTGGTGGAATTACTATAAATACCGGGGCTGTTTGGGTGCAAGGAGTGGGAAATGGTAAAAATCCTGTGTAAGTTCTATAGTTTGAACTTATAAAACAAAATATACCTGTAGCGCATCTGGTACAGAAAACCAACCAGTCTATTTCTTTAAATTGTACTTCTATACCTTGCACTTCAGTCCAACTCGGACTTTTACTTTTACGAAAGTGGACATGTGGCGATGAATATCATTGGCTGGTCACTAAACACCCCTAATGGTTCCTGCCTTATTGGCAAGAAGTGTCATCAATATGTATAGTTAAATTATTCAAACAAATTAACATCTGTGGGAATCGCTTTTCCCAAGCACCTAAGCACAAAATAGAAGCACTAAGCTTTTATCTAATGTTACAAACTGGTTTCTTAAACTGTAGTCACTTAAATTATCAAAATATTAGATTTTATTTTCATGATTCCAACAGAGCTAATCATAATAAGTAGATGGCATCCCAGTAACCTGTACACTATCATACACTTACATTGCAATGCTGGGCACTCAACCCTCCTAATCCTAGTTATACTATCACTCTTAATCTTAGACCAACATCAAAAACCTTTTTTTTTTACATTTTCCCTCATTTAATATTAATGTTGTTGATTTTGGTCAGAGAAGTGATGGACTCGCCGCTTTTGTCCAACAATTAGGAACAAACTAATTCTACCTTACAAAACCACTATCCATAATTCAAAAGTAAGTGATGATTTAGTTGAGAATTAAGTTGATACTGTGCAAACATAAGTGTTACAATTTTCTCATCTTTTGTAAACTATTGTTCAAAAAATGCCACCATGTCATTCAAAATGTAATTACTAAAATGTATGGTGTTTTTTAAGTCAATTTCTTTATGTAGAAATTCTGAGATTATCTTTTTTCAATATAAATTTGAATTACAATTTTTTCTACTTATTGTGATCATACATAAAATGAAATAGATGTATAAACTTCATATTTAATGACTCATTACCTGAATGAGTGTACTGTTGCTGAAGGCGAGTATTGGATTTGAAGTAAGTAATCCCAAGTCAGTGAATATAAGATTTGAGGAATACATTTTTATTTTGTACATCCTAGTATATGTTGATTAGTTTGGAGACCAATAATAGTCTGCCATACTTTAGGCTTAAAGAATTAATCAAGTACAATATGACTGGAGTAACGTCTGACTATGAGGATGCCTTATATTATGATGACTTTGGTAATGATGTCACGAATGACGTTGATGCTGAATGCAATTCCCTGTACACTGCCTTAGATTCACTCGTAAATATATATTCATAATATCCTTTTTATCATTTTACCTACTCCCTGCAGAATCAATGAACATCTGATCTATTATTGCCTGCCCTGTGGTCAGTACATGTAGTTTTAATTTATGAAAGGTCATTTGCAGGGACTACATTTGTGCTGCACTACAACTTTCTGCTGTTTTACATCAATACTATATTTAAGATTGTACGTTTTATGTGACTTTGGCAGGATCACTGTGGGTAGCTATAGGGAATGGGAGAAAGGTGTATATACTGACTGATAACAAACTATGGCTAAAACTCCAACTTTAGCTAGAGGCCGATATTTAAATTTAAACAGCATAGAATGTGGGAGGTGAATATATTGGCCATTATGGGACCATGCCTCCTTTTTTCCAGAGTTTGTACCTACCAATGCCTAGAAACGTTCGTGATCAAGACAAACCTATGAACAATTATTGCTGGTGAACCTGGTCTTATGAAGCATAATTGATATTAATTGGTGTTTATGAAGTTGTCATGAAAGTATAACAGCAGACATATTGGTATTAAAATATAACAGTACCAAATGTACTGTGGTGTTCAGATGTGTGCCATATTTGTTGTATGCAAAAACAAAATTGTGAGGACACTTCTTTTTATAATAACTTCAGATGTGAGCTGGAAAAAATGAGCTGGAAAACATATTTTACCTATACATTACAACTGCTTGTAGAAAATGTCTTCTATATATAACATCTACAAATATATGTTGGTATTATTACTTATTTGTGACCTCGTGGTTCTTACTATCAGACAACAGTGCTTTTGTTTCAGAACAAACACAGAGATGTCTTGCTAGATAATCCTTACCGCGGTGACTTTTCCATGCAAGGAGTATTGCAAATGTTTGGGTTCAATGATGAAACCCCATTGCAGTGGGCATGTGACTACTTTGAACATGACTTTGAGTACAATTATGAAACAAATGTACTAACAACTACTTATATAGATAAGACAAATGACTTATTTGGAGAAGGTGATATAGTGGTCACAGATCCCAGAGGTTATTCATTTATACCACAGCAAATGCTAATTGATGGTGTACCAGGTTAGAGACATGTACTCACAAATTCTTAATTCTTACTGTTTGAGTAGCTTATAAATAGCAATAACGTTATAGTGTTATGTGCTTTAAAATTATCCTCAGTATTGTGTTCTATTAGTTTTGGTGTTGAGTTAAATAAATTTGTGACACAACCTAAAAAAGCTTTAGACCTATATTAAATACCACGTGAAATATATCTCAAATTATAATCAATACTAGATTTAGAAAACTGAGATATTATATGTATGACCCTTTTTATATACAATCTCATGATTTTCACTCTCTGCACCTTCACAGAAAATGCTGCTTTTTGAATTTCCCAAACATGTATATGTATAATATGAAAAGAGCTGATATCACTGAATGAAAAAGTTATGTATGGAAGGTGTTGTTTAAAAGTATATGATAGGTGGTGGAAAATATCCAAACATATAGTATACCTTTAAGTGATTTTTTGGCTGTGTCAGGTTCTCTCACTTCCTATTGTTGAATTTGACTTTGGGCAAATAAATAAGACAAAATCATATCGTCATTTCATGCTTGTAGTAGTTGGATAATTTTTTCATGCAGACTGGGAGAGCAAAGTACATTTTGAAACAGTTGTGAACTCTATTAAGTACAAGAAGAACCAAGTGGTTGTGAAGACAAACAAAGGAAACTTCAAAGGCAAGTCTTTTATTGAATCATGTGCAAATGTAATACACACACAGAGAGATTGTGTATTTTCTCTGTATGTTTATGAATGTTTACATGTTCATAATAATAAGTGATACATTGTATTTCTAGATAGTCATTTTGAATAATTTGTACAGGTAAGATCACAGTGGTTAGGGAATAATGACTAAGTGTATCTGTAAATCATACAAAACCACTTACTTTCTCAATTGAGATTGGGGCTACAATCAACCACCCCAGGGGTGGAAGGTGGTTATATTAGCATTACAAAATACTATTTCCCATTGCATACATGCGAAGACAACAAAGACAACAAATAAGCTACCATGTAATATACATAAAGATTCAAGTCTCTCCCTAAACTAAGTTACTTAAGTTCTTTAGTTATGGTAAACATCAGAAATAGTAAAATTTGAACTTTGGTTTCAGTCCCACGTGTTACTATAAGTGTAAAATACCCATATGTCATAAATCATATGTCTATTTAAACTGCTATGCTGTAAATTATGCATCATTATCAACCCGTTGTTCTATTCATGTCTCAAGAAAAAATACTTGCAAAGTGTACGTAAACAGCTACAGTGAGCGAATATCACCTACACAGTGCATGTCAGTTAAATAATAGCTGTCTTGTATTCAGTCCACTCACATTTTTAAGGTTTCTATAAGTTTAATGATGTAAACTAGTAAAATATGTGATAAACGCTTGTGTTGTGTGTGTATTCAATGACGTGGACAACATCTGGCTTTTATTGTTTTATACATATATTTTAGTGAAATATATAAAGGATAATATCCAGATAAATTATTTATCCAACTCAGTGAGATAGAGAGGGAATTTACACAAGTTTATTATGCCAATAAACTTCTCACAAATCTAGGTTCTCAGCGATCTGATCAGCCAATTGAGCATCAGTCACAGGCTGCCATGTGTTGGACCCCCTGAGACCCTGTCCTTTTGTGACCCTGGCTGTGGAAGAGCCAGTAAACCCTAGTGTTGACTGGCTAACCAATTGAACTATGTTAGTCCAGATCTGTTGGCATAGCATCAATTTTGATTGGGACAGATTAACACAAACTATGTTAAAATGGTGTTTTACGCTATACAGGCATATTAAGCTATATATTACTGTGTGAAATTAATTGTATCTTTATGTAGCAATGTTACAAGACTGAACATAGGAGGGAGAGCTTTTTTGAAACAACAGGAGGCAAATTATTTTCGTGGGACTTTGTTCAAGTGTTTATATACACTTGTACTAGTTATAAGGGCATAATCTTTTACCTTTAGAGATCATTGTTCATTGCAGCTAAAAAGGCAATAGTCACGTTTAGCCTTGGAGTGTTACAAAGCAATTCTGTAGAGTTTAAGCCAAAGTTGCCTGATTGGAAACAGGAAGCCATATATGGGGTGGGTATCAAAAGTCAAACAAAACAACTAAAAGTTGTGAATATGCAGCACACAAGGAGATTGTATTTTGACAGTCAATCTAATTTTATTTGATTTATTTCATATTTTTAATCACTGGGCCTGGTGAAAAAACACTGAGGGCCAACACAAAAAGACAAATATTCGATAGAGGAAGGATAACATTCTTATCTGATGTAAAATGTTGTGCAAGTATCTTTGTTTGCAATATATTTTCTGAACCAAAAGCATTTTAAAATATTTCATATTTGAGTGTACCAGTGTTTTCAGTGTACAATATTATTAGTGTGTTCAGTGTACAATATGATGGCTGCATTGGAAAAGGCAATGTTTGCAAAGTTTCTCTTAGAAATCAAACACTTTTTGAGTTCCAAAATTAAGATGAAATGCTTTACACAGTACAAAATGTTGTATTTAATACACTCCTGAATATGTAAAATTGTTCTGATGCACTTAGTCTTACGTTGGACTTAAGAGCCATCTCCATTATCAAAGTGTTAATGCAACATAATAAATCTCTCTAAGTAAATAAGTACAAACGTATACACTGAAATCAATTCATAAAATAAATGCATTGTATTCTCTTTTTGTTACATAGTTTCTTTATGGGGACTACATGAGCTTCTATTTGAAGTTTGATACTTCTATACCTTGGTTTATTCCTGATGGAAAAGAATGGATCATACATGCATCACGGAGGAGAGGTTATTTCATATTGTGGCAGAATTTTGATAAGATTGTGCCTGGAAGTCATATTATTCAAGGAACTATGACAGACAAAGAAGTCAGACGACTAGAAATCTTTTCAGGTGATATTCAGATATTTGAAAAAGCTCTGAATGACAGATTACACAGCCAGATATCATCAGTAATTCTTGGACTAATTTATAAACTATCTACCTTTGATTTATATAATTATCATGCTATCATTGTACGTCAGTATTTATATAAGTGCAAAATATATATTTTTTATCTAAGTTGTTTACATTTACTAAGCTATTGTATTTCTAGACAGAGCTTATTTTACCAATTGATTCTTACCAGAGAATTCATTGGTAATTTCTTTGAATGAAGAGAAGCTCTGTTACATAAAGTGGTGTCCATGTGGATATCCCTGATTTCTTCTGTAATTAAAGTCTATATACGATATAATTTTGGGTGATATTTCGGAGAAAACATAAGCATTTATTTAGTGGATGGACAAAGACAGTGGTATTAAGTGTTATTAATTTTCCATTTATTCTTTGAAATTTACAAATGCCTATTCTAAAAATTGTAGTAGTATGCAAGTGCTAGCACACACAAAAAATCCAATGAATACAATATCAAAGTGAATGCAAAATAAGAATTCAATATTTATGTCATACACTATTAAAATGACCGGTTCAGCGACTTGTTTTGCATTATAAATGTGTCATTGATCAGTTTTAAAGAAACTGCAAATTAAATTTCTTGAGATTAAACGTCAAAAAGTTATTTCTATGAGATAGGGATTTGAAACATAACTTGTGTGCATGCAAGAAACCATCCAGATGTTCAGAAAGAGATGCATGCTTTTGTGCTATTGGATATCACAACACCCTCTTGCAGAAATTTGACTGGGATCTCTTGATTCAAGAGTATATTTAGATAATGGAGTGCTAATTTCAGTTCAAGAATTACGGGAGGAAGCCATGGCAGTTCTACGAAAACTATTTGGACAAAACATTCCTGATCCTATTGATATTTTGGTGCCAAAACTACACAGCGATCCACTCTTTCATGGGGCATATTCAGCATGGCCTGTGGGGTATGCTTATTGTCAAAAGCTGCATACTGACTTTCTTATCTTGAAAACTACCTAAGTTAAAAGGTAACAGTCTTATTGTGTAATTTAGCATAAGTATCTTATACATCCTTTAGTGTGGCAAGTTTTGAAAAAAAGTAGAAACCACACATTGCTTCTCCAACAGCAAAATAAATGAAATTAGTTGTATGGTAAAATGGTTGTAATGGTGCATATTGAACCTAGCAAAGCCTAAATTTATTTATTTGGGGTTTTACGTCTCATTCAACACTGTACAGGTCATATCACGATGGGTAGTTGGGAGAGCAGAGGAAACCAGTACATACAGTTGGTCAACGTTCTGTACTGTAAACTGCTGACCAACGGCAAGCAACTACCAGCTTTCCCACTTAAGGTCGGGCCAGAAACCAATCTCAGAGGTGGGAGGCGAGAGTGTTATGACTCTGCCACCATGACCCACTAGCAATGCCTAAAAGCAAAGTGTTATTTAATATTAGTTTTTATATATCCCAAGTGTTGAATTTTTTTTAACACTTGCAAGCCAACACATTAATTCTCTGAAAGGAATGAAATAAAATTAGTTGTACAGTAATACATATTGAAACTAATAGTGCCGGTACAAAATTTACTGATCAGTGCCTACAATTTCTAGAGTCATTCCTATAATGTGGCTAGCCCTTTGGTTCTTATTTTAGATTTAATATTAGAAATTTGGCAAACAGAATATCACAAAAAAATTCCAAGATAAATTACAAGTGAAAATAAATTTGATCTGTATGAAAAACGTGGTGGAAAAAACATATATTTAAGGTTCAGGTTCTCCACAGAGTTATCATATTGTTGGAAAATTAAACTTCCCATTAACTATGCATATTTAAAAAGGAAGATTATATAGGTTCTTCAGTAATACAGTGTCTGTTTCCACCCAGGTACTCCATTCAGCAATATGAAGCTTTGAAGGCACCTGTTGGACCGTTGTATTTTGCTGGAGAAGCCTATTCGAGGGAACATTATGGTTTTACTCATGGTGCATTGTTGTCTGGAAAAGAAGTTGCCAAAAGGGTTGCTTCTTGTCTGAAAAATGATATCAATTGTCCTGATCGTTATATACCTCCATACACTGCAACAGGTTGTACATACAACTTTGCATCAAATTATGATCCATCTGCTTTGATTGATGATGGGTCATGTCAGATCTAGTGGAAATGTGAAAATAAACAAGGACAAAAAAGACAACTGTTTTAACAAAGAACAAAGGACAACGGTTTGACTTATTTGTTATTGTTTCAGTATGTTAATAATGTTAATATTTAATTTGATGAGGTGTCTTGAAATAGTCTATTATGCAAAATAAATGAGCTTATGCCACATTTCTTTCATTTGTATACAGTTGTAATAGTTATACAAAATCTGGTTTAAAATTATCCAGTCTCCATGGATTTTTATGTGATATTGATTTCATAAACATGAAAAATAGCTTTGAGGGGTGATACAGAAGAAATAACTAGCATGTTTACCCAACATGATATCTTTTATGTTGGAATACTTCTGTGTCATTCAGCAGTTGTTTACGCACTCAATATAAAATTTTTAAATAGTTCTTCCCTTGTTGGTTTCGTTTTTGTTTCTCTGCCTGTAAACTGTGTACATTAAAATATATAAAACCAAATAAAATTAGCAATAATGCAACAGAAATCATAATATCTTAAATTTTAATTTGTTACATGCCAGATGGATCTAGCTGAATTTCAGTTTTAACAGTGTTATTTATTGCTTTGGCACTGTAGAAATTCTTCAGTTGGCTATGGCCCAAATTAAAATTTATCATAAGGATGATGTGAACAGTGGAAGTAACTTGTAAAAAGGGAAAGTATTAAGGTCAGATGTTAAATGGAAGTTTGTAAGCTGATACAGTAGGAATATGAAGGTTAATTTTTAAATCACCAAAGGTAAAAGGCTGTCAACTAAGGTAAGTTGACTTATAGCAACTTTCGCAAGTCTTCATCTATACCTCTGTTTTACTCTTGCATATTTACATACTATAATACTGGTTTCAGTACGTCGGTGTGATGTTATACACATGGGCACCATTTTTAAAGCGGCTTACCTGTTGTGCTTCTTCTCATTTCTATGCATCTCCAACTTGGTCTCCCACTCCATTGCTGCCTTCAATAAACTTCAGCAACTTACCAGAGCAGACCTGATTTGGTCCCCCCCCCCTCCCCTCGGGCCTTGATAATGGTCAAATGGACCAAGACTCTTCAGACTAGGAATAAAATTAAAGCATAAATATAAATAAGGGAGCACCTGGGTCCGGGGTGCAGTAAGAAAATATGTTGATACCCATTGGGTGGAGGGTGGGGAAGGCCCAAATATAAAATAGCTCCTGTCTTTTACGTTTAGTGGAGAAATCTGGGTTATTTTCCTCCCCCATCCATTGCACTATGCTGAACTTCATATTTCTGACACTATGTTTGGGTTGTGTAAAGTGTCTAGAGACTGGTGTTGAATTAATTGCATTGAATTTTTAAACACTTCTATGACTCCTTTGGCTGGCTGATTCTCAAGATTTTTGAGCTTGGAAGCCGCTTCATCCAGGACAGCCAGGGTTTCACTACTCATTTTACTCATTGGGATGGGTGTCCCAGTGGTTGGAGTATTAAAATCTATGTTGGGATCCACTTCTAGGTGACTGATGCCGGATACCAAGGCACTTTCACTGGCATTCATAGGAACCCAATGAAGAATACAAAATAAGTGATGTGTCAGTCAAAAGGTTAAGACTCAAATATATCTCTGCCTTATATTTTCACCTTATTTGGTGTCAATATTTCGATCTGATTTGTCAGTTCTCATCAGAGGCTGTGAGATGGACATATTTGGTTACTGAGGTGCATTTTGGGGGTCCTCCTTGATTCTGCGGGACTTGCTCCTTAATCCTGGGAATAACTCCTCCATAGGATCTGTTATGTCACTTAGGGCTCATATGACAACTTTGGGGGACCACAGGTCATTTAGAGGATAATAATTACAATAATGTGGTGGATATTATAATTATAATACTCCTTTTATGAAAATAATGACGATAATGAATGTACTTTGATTTTGAATAAAGTTTAATAAACCCACTAATGTGTGTTTTATTACTAAATCATTATCAGTGGATGCATATTACTATATACAGTACACAGGACCACAGGTCAGTTGGAGGATACTAATTATAATAATGTGGTGGATATTATAATTATAATACTCCTAAAATGAAAATAATGAAGATAATGAATGTACTTTAATTTTGAATAAAGTTGAATAAACCCACCAATTTGTGTTTTATTACTAAATCATTATCTGTGGATGCATATTAATATATGCAGTACACTCACAATCATATGGCCAAAGTTAATACATCAGTAGATGTCCAATGGGGAATTGACATGTTATCCCCTGTAAGCAAGTCTCAAAGTAAGTGTGTCATGCCAACTTATCTGTTAATATATATTGTGAATGGTTATCTCTGGTGGGACGACCAAGCGCCCAGTGGGGGTCATCATACAGATGCAGGAGTTGTTGGATCTATTTGTGGGCATGGCATGTGTGAGTCAGTTAGTATGATCTAAGTGGACTCCTGGTAAGACTGTACTACCACATTTGTTAGTAAGTTAAGTTTGATCAATGTGTTATGTGATCAGTTGTTTGATTATCTGGTGAATCCATCAGTTTGAGGATGCCTAAATAATCAAGTGTCAGGTTATATAGTGTGGGTAGTTGCAATTGGTTTAAGTGGCCAATTGAGTATTTATTAGTGAACCCAAGGTATACCGTAAGAACATACTAATAAAACACCACGTGTGTTATTCACATTTAATAATGATAATTCACCATTCATTGAGAATTAACCAACTATAAAAACATTATGAGTAAATATTGAATTAATGAGAATCAAGTGATGATATACATATTTTATGTTATATTTATTCATCACTATTTCACTTAGAATACGAATTACTGCATAGAGTTCAAAGTTGGATAATATAGAATAACTTACATAATAAACACTAAAATTACATCTTTATCTCATGACTGGATATTAAAATAGTTGTATTTAATATCTTTTTGCTATACATTTTTAATTATTTTTAATTAATAACCTGAATTAATTTATAATTATGTTATAAATTAAAAGTTAATAACAAATTAGTGTTATGTTTAATGCTGGATCTAATTAGAATAACAAATTACTGATAATAATAATAGCCAGTAATTCTAGATCATAATACCAGTCAAGTGTCTATTCCAATAGTTCACTATCTCTAGGGGGAGTGATGTTGTTGCACATCTCTTCCATGTATTCAAGGAGACTAAAGTGATCAGGCTCCTGGCAGATAACTCCCCACTCAGGATAGTCCATAGTGAGGTGAGGAGGGAGTGGATCCTCAGGAGTTACTTTCAGTGGCCCCTGGAAAGTGATTTCCCTGGGTAGATTTTGTTCTTCTCTCCTTTGCTGGTATTCACTTGTGAAGTACCTAGGGATGTCACAATCAGGAGTCCTAGTTTTGGTGACCTCAGGTGAGACAGACCAAGGTGATTCATTTTTGAATACACAATGGGGTGACACGCCAACATCAGTAACAGTGGGACCAAACTGGTTGGCTCTATCCCTGTATATCTTGGGGGTAGTATTACAACCTGTATGTTTCACTTTCTTTACAGGTGGGAGGTCCTTAGGAGTGCTCCTTGTAGTAGAAAAGGCACCTTCAGAGTCCAAACAATCCCTTATTTGGACAAAAGTATCAATATCTTTGTGAAAAGATGCTATGTGTCTCTAGATACTCCTTCCTTTGGAACTCAGAATCACAATATTTGTAGGATATTTTGTAGTTCAAATGGGCACTTTTAATATGCCTCTTTAGGTTTGATCTGTGACTATATGTCTTATGACAAGTGGAACAGTTAAACCACATTGTTACTAAGTAACCAAATATGTCCATCTCACAGCCTCTGATGAGAAGTGACAAATCATATCGAAATATTGACACCAAATAAGGTGAAAATATAAGGCAGAGAAAAAGTTGAGTCTTAACCTTTTCACTGACACATCACTTATTTTGTAATAAAATTAAATAAAATAAATTGAAAATCCCCACCTGCCCTCTTCACCTTTGTGGCCAGTAGCTGCTTTGAAACAACATCTCAAAACCACCCCCAGGTCCAAGACCACTGTTTTAAATTAACCTATATTCTATCTGGGTTCCTTTGACTGATTCCAGATTAAGGAAAAATTCCAAGACCTTACACCTTCAGAATACAGCCCTTACGTTCCATTTGTTCCAGCGTTCAGGTACCATTTTGGCTTTTCATGCTAAAGTTCCAATACAGGACATACAGAGCCATGGCACCTGGACCTTGGATTGTGTCTGGACTTACATTACCCAGGACAATGATTCCTCATACCAGGTTGCATGTACGTTCCAAAAGCTACTCTCTATTTGACTACAACTACGTGGGTTTGGGGTTCTTGACTTCAACACTACACATATATTAAATCAATTTTGAACCTCTAAAGTTAATTTTAAAAGTAATAGATACTTTAAAATAATTTCAAATAATAGATCATTTTAAAACTAATGCTGTTTACTATACTGGCTGGTCGGCCTTCTCTTACACCTGAGACTGTCCCCCCTGCAGGTGAGAGGTTTCTGGTCGCTCAGCCAGCTTTACAATATCTTAGTTTTTCTGAAAAGTGATAGTGATATCAGTATTTGTTTCAAAATATGTTTTTGTATACCTGAAAAAGTTTCATACTGTGTATGAGTGGCACTGTAAAGAGGTACTGATGGTAGGTTTGCTACCCTCGCTTGCCCAGTCCCTGATGCAACATGTTACAAAAGGTTAAATAAATGATTTAAAAATTATATATATTTATAAATTTTATTTTATTCCAACCAAATTTACTCCACCTATTCTTAATGATTAATCTGTAGATATTTCATGTAACAAACTTGCATACCTGTGTGCATTATATTAGGGTCACCTTTTCCTAAATTTAAACTGTAACTTAAACTTAAGGTGGCCCTTACTTAGTCTTTGATATGTATATATATTTAGTAGTATCTGTGTTTGTTAATAAATCTAAAATTTTCCACGTGTGTCTTTTGTTGTACCTTGTGGCATTAAACTTCATCAGCCTGACCTTGTGACACTGACGCACAATATCACTGGTTTCAGTTGTAAAGAGGCATTTAAGTAATTCTCCATGAACCCTTATCCAAGAGGAGCAACTCAAGAGAGCAACATTTGAGCTTCTGATGCTAAATATCTTATACAGTTTCTGTAAAAATGTTTTTATTATTTTCAAAATACATGACAGCTTGATGCCAAAAGCAGTGATTTGAAAAATATGGATTCTGTAAATCTCCTAGTTGCAGAGTAATTACGCTAGCAGTTCAACAAATTATCAGTTATAGTAAATATTATTTTGAACTTTAAGATAACAATGACCTAAAATAAATGAAGAATAACATAAAATTTATGCACAAAACCCAACGTGTAAAATTTTTAGAAAGTCTTAAATGAATTGTAACAAGGAGGTGCTGATTGAGGGAAAGGTTAAGTTGTAAAAATTGTTTTGGAATCTGTTAAGTTACACAAAAACATAGGGTGAAGACTTTTGACAATTGGAAAAAGCCCTTGTATGTAAAAATATAAAGATACTATGAAAATGTATGAAAAAATGAGACAGAACATGGAAAGGTAAGTAATAAAATATTTATTGGCAAGTAAATTGCATATTTTGGTGTTAATTTTGTGTATCCATTGATGGGATTTGCTTTAAATGACGATTGGTAAAAGCAATATTCTTTAAACAAGCTCAGTGATATTGTTAAAATATAAAAAAATGTGATTCCAAAGAACTAAAACACTAAAATATTTGTGCACACATTGGTGTTTGAAGAACTTTCAAAGCTTCAAAATGACATATTATGAATGTCCACATAAAACATCAGGGTTATTACAACTGAACAAGTTTACAGAGAAAAGCTTAATTATCTACCAACAGTATAAACAGCAATTGTCATATCTCTACCTTCACTACTGATTGACTTCATGATTTAGCAACCAAAAACATAAGGTAATTAACATAAGTCATCATTTGGGCTTCGTATATGTACATTAGGGTGAATTTTTATCAGTTCGAATATATGTTTTACAGAAGCATAATAGGTAAATTTTCAGAATGACATATTTGAAAAAATACATGATGAATCATTATGACAATATTATATGAGTATGTATAAAATTGGACAAAAATGAAAACAAAAATTTTAAAAAAAACCAAGGAAATAAAAATATTTTGGACTATACAATTTGTCTGCTGACCAACTCCAACTGATCCTGATTGTACTTGGACTCTTCTGAACATTTCATCCAGAGCTATCTGAATTTATCTCAACTTCATACACAATCTTAAAACAACAAAATGTCCTTGATGCTGTCGGGTCCATAGATGGAAAGCATGTAACCATAATTAAAACCACCCCATGCAGAGAGTGTATATTTTAATTATAAAGATTCCACTCCATTTTGTTGCTTGCCCAAGTGGGCAGAGTATAATTTATTTGAGTTGCTTTTGACAACAGTGGATCATGCTCAGATGGACAAATTTGTAATTACTCTGAACTGAAGCAAAAACTGGAAGATGCATCTTTAAGACTACTATTGGCTGAATCACTGATTGAAGGCAGAAGAGATTTGAACTACTTCCTGCTCAGCATTGATGCATTTATCCTGAAGCCATGGCTCAGTAAGCCTTATGTTTTCTAGGAGAGTCCTCACTAAAAATAAAAGGATTACAGTATATCTATGGGCAGAAGGGTTGTCAAAACACATGTGAGATCCAGGCCCAATCACTTTAGAGTTCTGCTGACCACAATGCAGCAGCATCCAGAGGTGTCAACCAACATAGCCTTAACATATGCGGTGCTGCATAATTTCTGGAGGAAGTACCTTGGGGTTGAGGAGCAGCAAGATTCTGAAAACTATATTCAACTAAACTAGATAAGAATCCGGTGCCCAGTGAGGCAGTGAATGAAATGATAAATACATCCAGACTAGCAGATGAGCAACAAGATCTATTCGCGATCTACTTTCTGAATGAGAGGGCATGGCAAGATGAAAGAATATGATCGGATACATAGCCTGTCTGGGCCTATAATCCAGAAATGATAAAGAAAAGTTCTATTTAAGAGACTGCCAAATATTCCAAAAACTTACAAGTAAGGCTTTTGTTCAGCCCACCAACATGGTGGGGCCATGGTGATAGTTTGGTAACCCTCTCGCCTTCCACCTCTGAGATCAGAGTTTGGTTAACTGTCGGACCTCAAGTTGGAAAGCTGGTTGTTGCTTGCTGTTGGTCAGAAGTTTACAGTACAGAACCTTGATCAACTGTATGTACTGGTTTGTCTGCCCATAAAACTACCCATCGTGATATGACCTGTACAATGTGTTGAAAGCGACGTTAAAACCAATGAATAAAAAAATTGTTTAAACCCAAACCCAACACCCAACGTGTTGATTCAAAGTTGGGCAGGTTTAAAGGGGTATACAAAATATGCTGGTTCAACAAACCAGTAAATTTCTAAAGGATACAATTGAGGCTGAAATTGATAAAAAGTGGATGTGGTTGTTGGAGCCTGCATCAACCCCTTAGATAATCCAAACCTCTGCATAATAGCCAAGGGAATGCATAAGAGAGGTTATGAGTCTCCTCATGTAACAGCCCAAAAATACTGCAGGAACTTGGAAGATATGATGATGGTAATGAGGTAAATTTTCCTGTAAAGTCTCTTTGTGCTATTAGACTTAAGAATAGAAATCCAAGGTCAGTGCTGTTTAAGTTGGCAGTGGACAATCTGGAGCAGAAAAAGAGGATCCTGCAAGCTATGTCTTCTTAAGATCCAGTAAGAGTCACGCAGAAATTATACTTGAGCAAAATACTAGAACTTTGGTATCACAGTTTGAGTGGGGACAGAACTTTAGACTGACCAACAATAGAAGGTTTGTGCAAAAATACCCAAATTTAGATAAAATTGAGAATAGGCTATATACTAAGGCTTCTGAACAGTTTTCCCACCTTTGCTTAGCTCTACACCAGCATTTCCAAGGCTATCACGTGGTAGTGGTACATTTTCTGTTTGTAAGTAAACAACTGATAACAGAAGCAACATAGATGGCAGGATCTCAGTACAGTCATAGTTACTGACTCAGTCCTACAACATCTCAGTGTCTCATCTTGGGACCTGAACAGTTGAACAGTAAATGACAAAGGGCCTAAAGAAGATATAATCATAGCATTACACTCTGATGGGATCTGTCTGTGTGAAACCCATCTGAACTATAAAGGAAAGAAAATCGCTTTACAGGACTATACTTTCTGTGGCGTTCTGTATATTCCAAAGCAAAGAAAGGTAGTGGAGAGTTTGGTATTTGTTAAAAAATTCTATCACTGATGAATTTTATGATTTAAATAATTAGTGAAGAATATGAAGGTATATTTACTGCGGCATTAAATCAAAGGGTGTCAACTTTTGTGGTAACTATTGTGGCAACATATTTACCACCAGAGTCGACTAATTGTGGAAGAGCTTAATGAGGCCTTTTTACAAATACTTTGTGGGGATTTGATTGCACACATAGGAACAAAAAATCATTTTATTAAGGTTATTGATATCATTACCCCAACAATTGTTATTGATGAGAATGTGAATAGCCATGACAATGTATTTATTGAATTTCTATCTGAAAGTAAACTTTTTATGTACCTAATGGTCTTGTCATACCGCAGACTGGTAACTTTGTTAGTACTAGAGGTGAGTCAGTGGTTGATGTCATTGTAGTCCCATATGGTAACACTTTATTATGTATATCTTTTGTGGTTAACACTGACTTGATGGAAAATTATAATTTAAATCAACATTTTCTGAGAATAGTAAAGTTTCTGACCTTTCATTTTTTAACAGATGTCTTCAGTATAATATTACTGGGTAATAATAATATGATTAGCAAAATTCAAAGAAAAACATTTTCCCTGAAGAGAATTAATAAAATAAATACAATGTGAAAATTTTATGAGTTCTTACATGTTCAAAGAAGGTTTGGTAAATATACAGGTAAATCATATACAGGTAAATCAAGTTGATTTAGATGAATGCTTATGAAAATTATGTTAAAACAATATTCACTGAAATGGATAAACATGTTTAATTGTTGATTGCAAATCACAAACTTGAAAACAGTGAAAGTACAATAGACCTTTTGGCATGGAGAATTGATTCTTATGTGGGAAAACAATGATAACTACTTAAACAATTGAAAAAAAAATACAAAGGATCAAATCAGCCCCCAGACTCCAACATTAAAAACAACCAGTGGGTTTTAAAATTTAATTATGATGCTAAATCATTTGACATATGCACAATGTATAGTGGAAAAGTTTATACATTTAAAGTGACCAAACTGGGTTAAAAGGACGAACCACCTTCACATTTGAATCAAAACAGAAAGGAAGGTCAAAGTAATAGCAAGGGCAAGGTCAAGCGGTCAGGTGGTGCATGTAAGTCAAGGTAAGAAGCCCAAAACTACTCAATACAATTACTTGACTCGTATTTTAAATGGAGGAAAGTTATGTTAGATAAAAGTAAACCATATTTAACATAGAGTTGGATCAGAATAGACCAATTTGAGCAAACCGACCCAACGTCAAATCCCAAATGTCTTTTTAATTATTCAAATATTATTCAAATTCAAATATGACAGACAAATGGCGGACAGGAAGAGAGAAGGTTTTACAAAGAAAAAGCATTAAAATTCATTGAATTGTATTCCAGCAACCCTATGGAAAGAAAGTAAATAAAAACACTAATTATAGTCCAAATGGGTTTTTAAATGCACAATTAAATTATATGAAATTAAAAATAAAGTTACAAAACTTAAAATCAGAAAAACTCACAGAATGATTCAAAGTAAATTCCGGAGTAAGGCAAGGAGGAATTCTCTCTCTTGTATTAATATACATATTAATTCCCTGGCTAAAGAACTAAAATAATTAGGCTTTGGCATTGATATAAATAGAAATGAAGTTTATACTATATGCAGATGACATGGTACTAATAAGAAAGCAGAAGCAAAGTTTCAAAATATGTTTAATGCAATGTACAGTTGGTGTAGAAAATGGAGAACAAACAAAATACAGCAAAGAGCAATGTCATTGATTTTAGACACCAGAAACATAACAAAAATTTTACTTCGGGGAAAAAGATATAATATTTAATAAAATCATACAGATTTATTGGTGTTATTCTTGAAGATCATTTGACATTCTAAGAATGCATAAAATGCTTGAGTGATTTATCCAATAGGTCTCTGTGTTCAACAAAAACACAATGTGAAATCTATAAATCTGTTTCATTCACAACATTTTAAAAGCTTGAATCAGGGATTATACCAATTCTAAATTATGGCTGCGGTACATGGGCTTTATTCATTGATGGGTTTATACTGGGGGTTCTTCAGCATTGTCCTAATGTAATGTTACATGGGGATACAGGTTGGGTGAGAGATAAGTACAGGGACAATTATCTCTAATAAGATTTTTGAATTGTTTGCTTAAAATGCCAAGTGAAAGACTAACAAAACAGGTGTTTTTATGACATTATGAAACATTTTACAAAAAAATGGTCAAATGGCATTATGAAGATTTTTAGTTCCTTGGATTGAAGGAATATTTATGACCAAAAACAACTGTGTAACCTTGAATTAGTAAATGGAAAATTAGAGCTTAAATGGGAAGAAAAGTGGAAATAAAGTACCCAGAGGAAAACTTAATTAAGAACACACGTGCAGTTTGAGATAAAGTGTCATACAGAATAGTACTTCAGGTTCTGTTTCACAAAATACCAGCATTCACTATTGTCTCAATTTAGGGTTATTAGCCTGGCATTGATGATTCAAACAAGTCAACTTCATGGTAAATACGATATAGAAAATGGTAATGTTGGGCATATGTAATAAAAAGATATAATGTGCTTGTAAAATATCACACTAATTCAGCTTTTAAGGCTCCTTTTATGGGTGATAATTTCACAAATCACTTTGTCCATTCCAAAGAACATTTAATTGCACCGGGACTGTTGAAAGACTTCTATGTGGTTATGAAATAATGACTGCCCTGTAACGTAATCACGATTTCAAATGGTGACACGTTTTATTACTCTCTGTGACTACATGGCGGTTCCGTTCTTAAATGACTTTTTATTGCATTATTTGGTACCAAGGCACACAAAGGAATGATTTTGCTGATCCAGTACTGAACACGTGGAAGCTAAACTACACGCCAGTGTTATTGATACATGAATTGAGATCTGAAATACTGTAAGAAACTCCTATTGTGTTTTTTCTTCTGTGCAAGTCTTTATAGATCTGTCTTTGCCTATTCATTTACCTGCCTTCAGAACTCCTCTGAATTCAGCAGTGAACATGTTGTGGCCAGACATTGTTTCAATGTCACATATTTAATGACAATTTAAAATATAATGACAAGTTTTCACCAGCTGTGGTCAAAGTTAAGATTTATAGTTTTAAAACAGTTTTTTTGTGCCTTTGTTTTCTATAGACAGCATTTTTAGTCAGAACATTGAGCATTAAAATGGCATTTGATGTCTGTATGTACGGTCATACAGGCACTGTTGTGTACTGACTTAAAATAACTTATCTCTCAAATCTAGGTCACACTGTCCATTAATTAATTTCTGTCTCTTAATTAGTTTGCCAGTACCTGATGGAATAGATTCATAGTCTAGATCAATTAATATGTACTGCCTTTAGAAATAATGTAACAAATATAAAAAAAAATTAAAAGGTTCATAAGATCGTACAGTTGCCTAGACTCAAACCCAAGACCGACTGATTGAAGACAATGGAAGACATGTTGAGAATGTTTTATTATACATGTAAGTATTATATTTATGTACCACACTTCAGAGCATTTTAAAATTGGAAGGATTTACATGTTTAAAAGCACCAAACCCATCAAAGGCTGGAGGAAGCAAGGGATGCAAAAGTTAGGGGGCGGGGGTGATGGAAGGGGCCAAAGATGCATTCTGGAGATAGGTGCATACTGCTGAGCTACGCCACAGGCCATGAGCCTGAATGTTTTGAATTGATATATTATTGTCAAAGGCCAGGGTTGTCCCTGACCTTCTGAAAGTGTGGAAACTGTGACCTTTCAAGGGGATGTTTCTATGTATTAGAACCTTCTTTAGTGAATCTAGAATATGTGAATCAATCACTTGCAAAAGAGGGGGAAAGTTATTCTCAAACAGGGGCATCTGGTGGCAATGGCCTAGACTGAAGTAATTACCTAATGTGGGTGTTCCACCACACGACTAAGCTTCCCGATTAAGGGTTTTTTTTAGTCGGTTTCTAAAATTTGCTTAGTCCCAGGCATTCTGTTGGGATCGGTAGTTGTCTGTTGGGGCCGTGAGAAAAATCAAACATGTTTGATATTTCTCAGGACTTTGATATTTCTCATTTCCCGCCATCAACAAAATGTCCAGTCTCAGGCTTCCTCAGGCCTCCTCAGACCCAAATTTACACAGTCCTATGTTCTCGCAGGCCTCCTGTGACCCTTAGTCCCAGGGGTCCCTAGCTTAGTCCCAGGAAGCCTGTTTGTCAGTCCCCGACTCATAGCAGATCTTTGAAGTTTCATGCATGTGAAAAAGAATCGGTTTCATTAGTCCCAGGAAGCCTCAGACCATCTCAGATGTCCTGGGACTAAGAAATCTGGGTCTGGGACTAAGCCCCCACTAAGAGAAGCCAATCCAAACCAATTCAAGCCGGCCTCCTCAGGCCACCTGGGACCACACAAATTTTGTCTGCAACGGTCTGAGGACGCCCCAGGAGGCCTGGGACTAAGTATCGATTAAGTACCGACTCTTTTCCGTGCGCTTGAAACCAAAAAGAGGCAATGAGGGGGTCTGGGACTATATAAGCGACCGTGCACACATTTTCTGTGTTTAGACTGGTTGGCTACTGAGAGATGTGTGTCACTTACTGCTAGGGGTTTTCAGTTTATTTACATTTCACATTTTACTTGAGTTAGGGCAAATTTAACAGTTAGGAGACACATTTCAGTTTTTTAAAACTTTTTTTGTGATATTCACTGGAGTTATGAGGAAAGAGAAAGGAGGAAAGATGAAGATGGAGGAGAGGCTAGTGGAGAGGGAGAAGGAAGGTGGAGAGTTGGAGGAGAGGACAGAGGAGGGTACAGAAGAGAGAGAAGAGAGGATAGAGGATAGACAGGAAGGTTTAGAAGTTACTGAGGAAGCTTGCGAAGAAGATGAGAGGTGTGAGGAAGAATCAGAGTGCCACTCAGCAGCCAAGAGCCAGGGTTTGTGCTACATTCACTGACAGCCAAGAAAAAATGCCATTGTTGAGTTTGTGAAGGAGCACCCAGAGCTGTACGACAAGGAGCATGGACGTTTCCATCACAGACATAGGAAGGAGGCTCTCTAGGCAGAAATCTCTGCAGAACTGAAGCTCCAGCCCTTTGATGTCAGAAGATGGTTTGAGTCACAAAGAACTCATTATGGCAAGCTCTCCAAGCTACAGTCTGGGGGTAAGATAAATTCAAAATAATTCGAGTATCAGAACCATCCTTAGGTCTCGTCAACAGTGGAGAGCAATGAAAATGATCAGAAGGAGGGTAGTCAAGAGGGCCTTAAAATGGCCTGATTTATTCAGGGCCTGATTTTCGATGTTGTGTAACCGAGGAATAACTGGTGTGGAATTTAATGAAGGTCTTTGTTCTATCTTATCCATGCGGGCCATCAACGCTCTGTTGGATGCACCTACTTTCAACAGTAAGGCCATAATTTGTTCATTTGATGAATCTGTTGTTGAGGGAGCCGGCTGGTTCAGAGTAACAGTACTTACTGCTGGATCCTGCAAGGATGATTCACTGTTGTCAGAAGTGACTCCCTTCCTCACTCTTTTTGTTGATATTCTCGACCGGGCTGAAGCCATCACCCTTTTTCTTGTGTTTGTGATTTGAGTTTTCTTATTATTCCCAGGCATTTTCACTTGACCAATGTTCACACAAACTTGTTAAAATAAATGTAAAACTCTAGTAAAACACTTTTTGATAAAACACTTTTCCATTTCGTTCAAAATTTCTTATTTTCTAACTGTTTACAGTATGGCTGCCAAATTCAAAGTGACCTCCAAAAGCTTAAAATAAATCAGGTGTGATGTGACCTAAATGCTGATTGGATGAGGACCTAGGGATGAGAAAGAGGCACACATATGAAGCCTATAAGGTAGAAGACAAGTGTCTCTACAGGCCCGTAACGGGGCCGTGTTAAACACAGTTTGCAGATGATAGAACTTTAATGCTGGATGGTAGCTTGGACACCCTTCAACCCGCCATAAAATTATTGGCTCTCCTGTTTTCTTTCTTTTAACATTTTTTTTGATGATGAGTTGCAAGAATGAGCACAATGCCTAAAATTCACCTAAATAAATTCGTTTCATCTGTTTGCATACATCGAAACTGTAGTGTTTTTCTAACAAAAAAAGAATGAGAAAAGTGTCATTTTTGCAAGTCCTAAGTAAGACAAGTGATGATTAAAAAGGTTTGACTTTAATTTTAAGAGAGTTTTTAAGCCCGGAATTCTATTTAAGGAAGCCAGTGCCTCATTGATAAGTTATGACACTTTACAACTGTTATTTCAATGTGAGGTGGCCAGAAAAGTCTACACATCCCGTAACATAAGGATATAAATGCTCTAAAAGTACTGATATCGATTCAGTTGTCACATTTAACCGGTATATTCTAAATCACATATGTGGCCATAACTTTACCAAATGACCCCAAAGCTTTGACATCATAGTATGACATGTATCTATCTTTGTATTGAAATTTTTTGTGTTTCTTTGAGCATGTTCAATGGTCTGTCTGGGTTTTCATTTGACATATGAAGTAGGATCAAAGTTTTGCTTGTCAATAACACTGTCTATCAAATCACAAGATCAGAATCAAGTGTTGACTTTGTTTTGGCAGATTCTGTTTCATCTAAAGTTGAAGTTTCTATCCATAGCTTGTAAAGCTTTTTCAGATGCATCCAGTGATAGCAAGTGACAAGTTGTGGTCGCCCTAAAGTTAACTTTTTTCAAATTTTGTTGACAAAAATTGTAATGCCACTTTGAAATGTATTTCTGTAGTTGATGAAAATGATCTATCCCATTAACATTGCTATTATCTTACCAAAACTGATAATATTTTCTGTGAAGGCGTAACAAGACCATCAGTATTTATCAATTTTGGTTTTTCTTTTAGCTATTGTATGTATGTATGTGTCATTTCAAGGTCATTTTCCTTTTGGGGCCATATTAAAATGTGACACAATCACGAATTAACACATGATGTCAATTCAGTGAAAAAGCTATTTTACTGATAAAATAGTAAACTCTTTCATTACATCCGATTTATATTGATCAACAGCATGTTTTGTCTGTACAAAAAGGATTTAAAATCATATGAAACAGAAACATTGTTCAGAACCCTTTAACCAAGACAATACAACAAAGGATGAACTAACAAAAGATCAGTAACAATGTTTCATCAAATGGACAAATTGGTGCTATTCTAAAACAGGCGTGATACAGAAATCGATCCCTCGATATATGTGTATTAAATGTGTTGCAGTAGACATTAAATACATGTAATTAGTTTGGCACTGTACAAAACTACAAACCAAAGTGAAAGGGAAGTTAAGGTCAATTATAATGTTGAAAAATTTACTTCTCATTTATCAGTGACTGCAACAGCATACTTGTGACATTATGTAAGTGTGTTCATTTATATTTTAACTATTCAATTAATGCTCATTAAAATACAAGTTAATTTATTTATTTGGGGGGTTTTACGTCGCTTTCAACACTGCTCAGGTTATATCACCATAGGTAGTTTTGAGGGCAGAGAAAACCAGTACACACAGTTGGTCAAGGTTCTGTATTGTAAACTGCTGACCATTGATAAGAAGCTACCACCTTTCCCACATAAGATATTGGGTTTGAGGCTGTTGACCGTAGAGGTGGGAGGTAACCGTGTTACCATTGCACCACCATGGCCCCCGAAATACAAGTTAATTTAAATAAGATATTTGTCATGTCTATTTATTTATTTTCTAATCTCAGGGTATTTTAACTGGCATATGTAATTTATGCTTTACAAATCATCGCTGTATGAATAATATTGTTGAATTTGGTTAAATATTTCATAATACGCACAAAAGATGACTACCTCCATAGATACACTTTTTATCTAATTCAGTCTGAGAGGATTGGGGTACTTCTTCATTCCAACATGCCTGGAAAACACCATGAGTTCAGTTATATTGTTTCAATTCTAATTAGGAATTGAATAATTAATACTATAATTATTTTGATAAATATTTAAATGCTTTAATACACTGTAGCCCTGGGACAAATATGATACAGCTGTCACAATGCTTACTCCTGTTGCTTGCTGGCGTATTGTTTTCTGGAGCAGCTTCTCAAGGTAAGGCTTGTCTTGATTACAAAGAACCAATGGTTAAGGACTAAAGAGTGTAGTTTGGCAAAGAGACAGAATTTAGACGTAGAAATTTGTGTCAAACTAACAGTAAAGTAAGATATTCTGATTAGGTTCAGATCTTAGAGTTGGAGGGGGGGGGGGGGGGGGTACCACAAATCTCCAGCCTCTGATAAGAACGTTTATTGCCACAACTTTCAAAACACAATACACAGAAAAAAATATATCGTGTAAGGCATATCATCATATTACCAAATGTGAACATTATTTGTGACTAAGTGCACTTAACATTATCTTTTTTGTTGTTTTAAATATGAGTGTGGCACCATCTGAAAGTGCAAGTCACTCCACTCTGGCTACTGCCAAACTAGGCCTAATCTACAAACTGAAGGCATAGATGTGGACCTGCAGATACTCTTATCACTATTATGGCAGTCCTCCACCTTGGAATAGTGTTCTCCCAATTACAACACTCTAAACTTGTTCACAGAACAATGTGTGGGCTGTGGTTGATGTGGAATACTGGAGATACATATCGGGCATTATTAAATTTATCTAATTTCTGTGCATTTCTGGCCTTATTGCACACTCTTAAGGCCAACCCCGTCTTTTGCTTTATGACTTGGGTTCTGTCAAACTGAAACGTTAAGAGCTATCAGGTAGATGCTGTACAAAGGTTAAAGTTAGGATTTTATGACCAGTTCAACAGCCAGGATCATATGGGTCAGTTCCTGCGCTTTGTCACTTATCTGAGACGTAAACAGACACAGGTACCAGCCTGTGATTAGATACCAAACCTGCTGGGCCATTGAGCCTCCATATGTGTGTACTGTAGAATTAAGTTGTGAAATATTGCTACCATAGAACTCTGACATATAAATGTTTCTAGTGCACAGTGCTAAAGTGTACAAACTCTGCAATTATATTACTTTAGCACTAGAAGAAAGTAAAAAGCACAACACTAAACAGAAGATCATTTAAACTCCACAAGACTCAAGACCAGGTAAAAGATATGAACCTATAAACTCAAAGGTGAAGTCCGTGTGTATTACAGGACATATTGGTCGAGCTTCTGGGCCAAGTACAATATTACTGTGGCAGAAGATATTTCATTGGGAGATGTTTGACATATTTATGATTTTGAATTCTGACACAGATGTGGTTTGCAGTAGTGTGGCATATCTATGACACCAGCATTTTGTGAATGGAGAAAATATTGGTTTCTACATTACGTTTTGAAAAATGATAACATCATCACTTTTCAAGGGGGTCTGTCTTGCATTGGTGTTGGATTCTATTAAGATATTCTGGTTTTCTTCAAACACTAATATTGTGTCCTGATCTGTTAAGTGGGTATGAGCGTGGTTGGTTTCTGCTTGGACTCAATAATTTGTCATTCGATATGTCTACAGTTAGTTTTGCTTTCTGTTCATATGTTTATCTCTTCTATACCCATTGCTATGATGTCGTGATTTTTGTGAGTAGGTCTGTGGGTAGCGAGTGTTGCTATTTACATAAACCTACCTACTTTCTTCACACATAACTGCCAACAGAAAACACTTTTGACAATCATATAACCAAAGTCTGTCTGTCTGTTACTATCATCTCAGGGATTTGATATGCATCCATAAAATCCTAACTGTCGATACTGCAATTCTTATTGCAAACACTGTAGTCAGTAGTCGAAAGGCTACCATAATTGTCCACTAAATGACAGCAGGGTCACTATTGCTAAACTTCGGAAAGTTGAAAATGTTCTCTGCTGCATCGTTTTCAGGCTGAAGAGAATTAGTCATGTCAGAGCCTATCTAGAAAAAAGACCACTGTCCACTGGCTATTTGAAAAAGATGCTGTACTTTTAATATCTTTTATTTCTCCTTTCCTCCCTTTTTTGTCTTATTTGATCAAGTCTAATAGTCTGACGCATGGAAAGAAACTATCAGGAGTCTCATGTGTTCCCAGAAAGGCAATAGGCAGGCGAGGTTTTTTCCACTGCTGCACCAGTGGAATAAAACAGGCTGCCACTTAATATCAGATCACAACAGACCATTTTGAGTTTTAGGAGCCAACTCAAGACTTACCTTTTTAAACTAGCAGTTTCTACCATTAAGGTTATCCTCCCCAAATGGGTTCTTATTGTGTTGCGACTTATGTCTGTTTTTGGACCGTTCATTTTTTGGATTCCAGTGCATGGAAGTATCCTCACAATTTTGTGCTATGCAAATGTTTCTATTATTATCATCATCAGCACATTTTAGTTGGTATGGTATAGTTTTGTGTTCTGTTTGCATATGTATTGATTTTTTTCATAGAAAGCTATGATGTCATCATTCTTGGTGGGGGTATGGCCGGAGTTAGTGCTGCACGCACTCTGGTAAAGAAAGGAATCACTAACTTCATCATCATTGAGGGAAAAGATGTGATAGGAGGACGTATGATGTCCCAGCAGTTTGGTGGGATAACTGTATCTACAGGTGCTGTTTGGGTACAAGCAGTTGGAAATGGAAATAATCCCACGTAAGTACAACAGTTTCCCCCCCCCAAAAAAAAAAAAAAAAAAAAAATTGTTGTTAGCATATATGATAAGACATACTAGTTCTTTGTGCTTATCATGCAAAACCAAACAGATTTTTACCAAGTAATTTCTGTTAACGTTTTGACCATCTTTCTTCAATATACTTCAAATGAATTTCACTGAGCCCTCTTAAAAATGTAATTGTTTTGTTCTTGCTATTTTTGTTTATCATCATCAGTACTAGAATTATTTGTATACTGTTGATATAATTGAATACTTGATGAGAATATTCTAGAAGATCCTATAATTGTGATTATTGTTAAAAGTATGTATCTTTGTTTTTCTTATGCCATTAGTACAACCAATAATTTAAACAATACCTACTTTAACATGTTTGAATCTAGATTATTAGTGGTTTTTATTTGTATGTTGTACTGTATAATTATACTCGGCACCATATCTCCTTCACTGTAAGACTCAAAGCATTCATGACCGATCCCAATGACACAAGTGCAGCCAAAGCCCTCTAGTGACTGATATATCTCTCACTGAAAAGTCTTGTGTGTTTCTAGGCTAGTGTGATACCCACTGGTCTACAATGGGCTGATGATGGGCTAAAAACAACCTAAATTCCCATTACACTTACACTGCCAAATTTTACATAACCATGTTGCTGGTTTTAAGATTTGAATGAAGCCAATAACTGCTACTAGCTTTGTCATTTATAACACCACTTAAACACTACATAACTAGTTGTACCTTTTGCTGTTAACAATCTCTGCCACAATATTTAGTAACCAAATGATCATATCCTAACATATTTCAGGTTAAAGAAATTCATCAAGTACAATATGACTGGAGTACCAGCTGACTATGATGATGCCATATATTATGATGACTTTGGTAATGATATCACAGATGATGTTGATGCTGAATGTGATTCCCTGTATACTGCTTTAGATTCACTGGTAGATCTGTATTTATTTCTATGGCTTTTGTCCTTACCTGTTTTCTAGATACTTCAAAACTGCCTCCTGATCTACCATTCGTACTCCCTCTGGGGGAGTGCATCTAGTGCAATTTATAAAGGGCTGTGTGGCAAGGTTTCAGTGCTCAGTTCACTGAGTACATTCTATGTTACCTTGTCACTTACTGCTGTTTTGAGTCACTAGTACAATTTTGATTTGATTGGGGTTTTATATATCTTTTTAACTATATATACGCCATAATGCTAGTTAGGAGATGAGGTGAACAAATCAAAAGAGAACATTGTTAAGCTAAACACATTGATAGTAAAAATATATTATTTATTAAAATACTGTGATATGCTGATTTTTTCATTATTGTATGTAACAGCATTGACATCTTCTATTCTCTGAAATAAAATCTTTTTATCACCCCAAACATGATCATTCATACTTAAAGCATATTCTATGTGTGGTGATAACGACTACTTTGTGGATTACCCATTTCAGGTGTAACATATGCACAAAGTGTTGAAAGTACTACCTTAATTTTATTTCAGCATGAACACAGTGATGTATTGCTAACGAATCTTAACAGGGGTGATATTTCTATTCGCGGAGCATTGAGATGGTTTGGGTTTGACAGCCAAACCCCGGTCCAGTGGGCATGTGATTACTTTGACCATGACTTTGAGTACACTTATGAAACAGATGTACTAACAACTGCCTATATAGATGATACATAAGACATTTTTGGAGAAGGTGACATTTTGGTCACAGATCCCAGGGGTTATTCATTTATACCACAACAAATGCTAGTTGATGGTGTACCAGGTTAGAGATCTTTACTCAAAAATTTTACAAGCCATGTCGACTTCCCCTAGGTAGATAAGTTTTTTTACCTGGTCCTATATCTATGTAAGGCCTCAAGTTGCCTCAGGTTCAAGTTGCAGTACGATTAAAAGAACAGACAAAAGTACTACTGATATATTACTCATCAAACAAAATTGTAACGAGTGAGAAGCTTATGTAAATATCCTAACAGACTTGTCTTTAAAACAAATTAAAGCCAGAAGTTAGTTTAACATCTTTTCTGAATATCTCTTAAAATATGGCAAATCTTAATCTTAGAATTAACAAAAACCTCGAATATGAGATTAAAAACTTCCATGGGCCCAATCACAGGTCATGATTGACATTTTAGATGTATTCTTACAGATATACTCAATTTCAAATTTATTTGTATGAGTGACTTGAAAAGAGCAGACATAACTTTGGGGAAATGAGAACACAGTTATAATGTACAAATGTAAATAATATTTTTTTTAAATGTATGATAGGTGACAGCAAGTATCAAATATAGATTAAAATGTGATTTCATATTTGTATAAGGTAGCCTCAAATCTTTTTTTTTTTTTGAAATTTTAACTTTGGTAAAAGAAATAAGACAAAATCATATCATATTATTTCTTCCAATAATTTGTACAGACTGGGAAAGCAAAGTTCATTTTGAAACAGTTGTGAACAGTATTAAATACAAGAAGAACAAAGTGGTTGTGAAGACAAACAAAGGCAAATTCAAAGGCAAGTCTTTCATTGAATGCTATACAAATGTAATACATGTATGCCCATGGTCTTTCCATACCCCTAAATTGAGCTTCTAGAAATACCAGATTCCAGATGTTTACTTTCAACACATTGTACAGATAGTGAGATCAGGACAGATAGTAAGGTTGGGGGAACTGTGCTTACAGCCCTGTAAATCAAATAACCACCATCTTAAACATATAATATAGGGACCAGAATATGAACTCACCACCTAAAATGTGGAAGGTGAGTTTATTAGCATTACAAAACCATGGCAAGTTGAACACAACTTCAACTTAGCAATACATACAGATTCAAACTTCACCCTGAGCCAAGGGTCCGTGTCGTTTGTGGTTTTGCTATATGTATACAATATCAAACCTTGAAGTTTGTTCCCCAGGGGTAAAATGACATGCATCATAACACAGACAACACTTTAAAAGTCTGGTGTTGTAAATTTTGATTTGCATCAACTGATTTGATTTGCATCAACTGTTTTTGTTCAAATATCATTCCTGAGGTGCATGCCAAATAAATATGAGTGTCCTGTATTCAGTCAATATGAGTTTTGAGGGGTAATTCTATATGCCAGATTTATTTGGAAAGATGTCCCGATTTTAAAGTCAGAGTGGATTAGGCTGAAAATTGACAAAAGTTGTGCAAATGTCTGCCAGCTGTTGTGATTCCACAAGAAATTATCGGATATGTCTGACTAATTCTGAACAAACTCCAAGTCCCCAAGGCTTTCCACAAGAACTTATACAATGTCAATACTATTTCAATACATTAAGACAACTTGAGACAGGATGTGACGGGTCCAGATCCCTATCTTGTTCATAGTGGAGCTGTTGACAATAAGGAGGACGGTCATGAGTCGCCATATATGGGGCCACACCATGGAGTGATTTCATCATATTTTGGTCATCATTTGGTGCAGTGGATCCCCGACCTGTATGATTACTGCTAGTACTGTAGTCACATATCCAAATATTGATTGGTTTCATTTAGACCATTGATGCACCCTTGTTACAGGTTTACAGATGTGTACAGATTTCTGAAATGAACAAGGTCTCAATTATTTTATGTGTGTCCCTCTTTTAATATATATATATATACCTGTGAATAATGCATAATAGTATAGCTTTGAAGATCTTTTTCATTGCAGCTAAAAAGGCAATAGTTACCTTTAGCCTTGGAGTGTTACAAAGTAATTCTGTAAAGTTTAAGCCAGAGTTGCCTGATTGGAAGCAGGAAGCCATACATGGGGTAAGAACCTAGAAATATAATTGATTGTTGTATTTTTTTTGTCAATTGTTAAGTTTACACTTTACAAATTTATCTATTTGTTATTTACTTTATTTGAATGTTTCATTATAAGCAATTTTCTGATGCACTTAGCCTTTTATAAGACTTATTAAGCAGTGCAGTAATCAATAGAAATTTTCATAGAAATGTATTACATTATTCTGGGTAATTCTTTTCTGTTCTATTATTTAGTTTCTTTATGGGGACTACATGAGCTTTTACCTGAAGTTCAATGAATCCATAACTTGGTTTATTCCGGGTGAAAAGCAATGGATTGTGCATGCGTCACGGAGGAGAGGTTATTTTACCTTGTTTCAAAGTTTTAATAAGATTGTGCCTGGTAGTCATATTCTACAAGGAACTGTGACCCATAATGAAGTCAGAAGACTAGAAATTTCTCCAGGTAAATATAATTTGTCAAAAACGTTTATTATGTATTTAACCCTACTATTCTCTACAACGCTTACAAGATGCCATAAGTTTTTGTTGGAGTAAATAAAGAACTATTTATCTTTGGTTTTTAAGATTTTAAAATTAATTTATATGATTGCATATATTAAGAGGGGTGAGTATGACATGGCCATGTATATTACATTTTCAAAGAGAGCTCATTTTTTTTGAGCAATTCATTCCCATAAAAGACTGATACCATTCCTTAAATGAAGTGAATCTCCGGTGTGTGTATCCCAGTTGAGGGATTACAAGACCAAAAATAAGATAAGAAAGATTTCAACTAGTTTGGAGTTTAGTAATATACATGAGCTTAGCATATTACTTAACCCAATTAGTCTTGTTACCATACATGTTACTCTACTACTGTTGTCCATAACTGTACTTTGACATGTGCATCAGTCTAGAACTACCATATGGCAACAACTACTACTATGTTACTACTAATAACTCATTTACACTAGGTATAATGCACCATTAGTAGGACATATTGTTAACCCTACATATAAAAGACAAAGAAAGCCCAACCTCCAAACTTAAGTTGTAGTAATTATTTTAGCAAAGGTAGTTGGTATGGTACTAGCCACTTTTGGTGTGTTTCTTAAGTATGTTCATATGGCATCACTCTTCCAACTTCCATGCTGCTTAATCCTGGCCAGGTCAATGTCATGATTAAATGCAAGGGAAGCACCACTGCTTCTAAAAGAGTGGAATGTATAGGCTTTAGCATCTAAACCGATAGAAGTGACAGCTAATTTTAGAAAGGAACGAGCTTTAAATGCTGTAAGAGGAAGCCATTGACTTTTAATTAAAAAATTGAAACAAAGGCAAATGTTTACCAGTTGGCACAGAAGCCAAATAGCTTTAAAAGCTGCAACAGGGCATAAAACTGGGTATTTAGCTCTGACAACTGGACTACCTGTACCTGGCCTGAAGTTTGCATAGTTTTTGAACAAGTCATGATTAGATGGAGGCCAGGAGGGCCAAAAATTAGATCATTCTGAATGGGATGCCGAGTTTTATCAAACTGACCAATAGGATTAGGAAGCAAGGAAGCCAACCTATAGAAGCCAAAAAGGCTGTTAAAAACAAAGTTGTATGCAACTTGGCATTAGCATACTTCTGAATAGCCCGAATCATCTTATGAAGCATGGGAACTAAAAATACACGTGTAATTCTGATACTTAAAGCAACATTATTTTGCACTGACTTTATGAATAACAACACCTTTCTAGTACTAAATACATAGGTTGGCCATTCCAATAAAGAGGTAACTCTCAAACTATTTTGCACCAAGAACTCTAGATATGTTATAATAGTCTTTGAAGTACAAGGAAGTTCCAATCTCATCACAATGATAAACACAAGGAACTGTCGAAAGGCAGCAATTAGGTAGTTCTTGTATGTGGTTGAAGACCTTCTTCTAGTTGAATAACAGCTTGGTTGTGGAGCCAGGCAGCCATAAGAGAACGTACAGCAGAAGGAACAGGGCAGCAATACAAAAAGATGGTGTAAAGTATATATATATATATAATTATACACAGTAAGCCAAACTGCAAGGTAGATGCTGGCAATTAAAGTTCACTATCACATTTAAATCTGAAAATTAGGAAACAACATATTTTGGGTTATATTTTTCCATTTACACTTCTTTAAGTATCGAACCACTGAACTATCCTGGTGTCCATAGATTCCCCACCTAGACAAGGTATCAGCATACACATTTTGTATACCATATATATCTTTACGGTTATATCTATGTTATACACTGCAGTATAGTACCATAATGTCCTAGTACAGGCCATCAGCTATGGATCCCTAATACGGTCATTCTGAAAAGCATTCACTACTGCCATATTGTCACAGTATACCATAACATCAGCATTCCTCCACTTATGGTACTTTACTACTCCAATAGTTACATAATTCTTTAATATTTTTAACTTTTTCATCTGGAATAGAAATAATACCATCCTTAGCGTTAATTTGAATGCCGAGGCAAGTAACAGAGTGACTACGGGGTTCTAATTTTTTAGAATTTATAGGCAAGCCTAATTCGGCCAGAATGTTCTTAACAGAAAAAAATTGGCTATTGGCAACCTCAGGGGAAGCCACCCCAAGGTAATCATCCAGATAATTTATAATCCATATCTTTTGAAACGCAACTCATACATAATTACATCAGTTGTCATCTGACACACCGCGGCCCCACTTTTCATTCCAAAGGGAACCGACAGATCAACGTAATTCTTGGCATTCCAACATAAAGCTAACACAGGGTAATCAAAGGGATCCATATGTAAGTTACGGAACACTCGTTCTAAGTCAATTTTAAAAAGTAATGTCTTAGGTCCCAGGTCCTTAATTTTTTGTATTATCATGTCAATACTTGGATACTTGAGTACAAAATTAATATTTTCAAACATATTATCTGGTATACAACTATTAACACTCTGGCCAATAGGCCAAGATAGATCAATGATTACACGAACACCCCCATCTGGCTTATTTCTGGCCATAAGAGCTAAAAAATGAGTTTTAGTAAATGGTTTAATATCAAACGGGCCTGCCATTGCTTCTTTTTCAACTTCCATTGCAAAATATTTTTCTACACCTCTAGGGTTCTCTAAAGCAGATCTGTGATTATTAATATTAGCGTTATATTGAAATACTTTATAATCCAAATTTAAAGGAAATCCATATTCCAAATATTGACCAAGTATTTTAAGGTCATAATGTTTTAAAATATATTTCCAACTGCTAACATTAAAACCAGATGGAACTTTAATTTGAGTGCCTAAGTAATTTGGGCTGTTGTATTTGGCTACTTCTGTATGCATTTTGTTGACCCATGCAATACTGTTTGAATATTGTATATTAGACTGAACAGCCGGAATAAACTTTGGTACATTAATTGGCTAGCAGGCCATACCAAGGCCATGCCACCCCCTCCATTAGTATTTAAAATATTACATTGAGTTGAATTCATTGCACATGAATTATCATGTGCAGTATCATATGTTATATCATACAAAATAAAACTATCATTAAAATTGTCTTGACCACTTAAATGATACGATCTATATACATAATGCAAACTACTACCGTAACTTAACATATCAAGTACTTGACTAAAGGAGTTGTTGGGACCAATGCCAGGCCCTGAACCTGTGAAATAACAATTTTCAAAAGTACCACTATTTTGTGATCGCCGGGCACAAGCGCCAAGACTTTGACCAATATTAGTAAGGACCAAATTTGATGCAAGATCTAGCAAGTTGGTGTTGATGCTTCTAGCACCTACCTGGCACAAACTTGGCACATAATCAGGTGAGTATAATGCATAAAGGTTAGTAAATGAGTTTGCACTTGTGACCGACTTGTCGTCATTATAACTATTCATCTCATCACCAGACCATGTATTGATCTCCAGTGCCCCATAATTGCGGGTTCGAACCTCATGATATTCATTACATTTGGTGCCTATAAGGGCCCAGCTGTCAGGATCGCTTTCTCTAACAAAACGGACAGGAAATGGAAGTGCTACTGCATAACAATAATCTTTGTCACTAGTGTGCCAAGACAGGGCATCTATTGAATTACCTTATGCCCCTGTTCCACCAAAAGATTAAGGCCCGATCCTGTCTGGGACCCTTAATCGTGCACAGTCGGTGGAAAAAAAACAAAAATGGGCGGGAATACTGGGTCGGTACTGAAGTCTGGGATTAAGAACAGATCGTCCTCAGGAAGCCTCAGGACGCCTCAGGCGGCCCCAGACAGTCCCCGACTGGTCGGGGACTAAGAACCGACTAAGCCAGTTTTCAGGTCGGTTTCAACCACGATCCTGTCATACACATACCGACTGGGTCCCAGGACGCCTCAGGCCTCCTGGGACTAAGCCCCGACTAACCCACGATTAACTGCCGGCGTCCTCAGGCCTCCTCAGTCTTCCCAAGACCAGGATCGCCGATTCTTGTTTTCCAAAGTTGCTGGATTTTCTGGGTATATATATATAAAATTCGCGATCTAATCACCATTGCTTTTCTAGGAACACAGCAGGATGCTACCTTTTAATGGGAGACAGATTCAACAACAACTTAGGGCTTTTTTGGTTTTTATTCAGTTACAAAAAATCATGTATTTCCATTTCTTACGTCGACCACAGCAACCAGCACCACCAGCACCACCAGCACCCACCCATACAGAGACCTAGAAGAAGGCACAACATGTGGGTCAGGCCATCACAAGGAGGAGAGGGGGCCTATCACAAGATTATGGCTGATCTGTATGCCACAGACATTCCAGGATTCACCAACTACATGAGGATGACCCCAGAATTTTTTGAAATGATAAAGACCAGACTGGAACCACACCTTGCCAGGCAGGCCACCAACTACAGAGCACCAATCAGTGTTGGGGAGAAGTTAGCCCTCACCATCAGATATCTGGCCACTGGAGAGTCATACACATCATTATCATGTCAGTTCAGGGTTGGAAGATCCACCATTTCCAAGTTTTTACCAGAGGTCTGCAGGGCCATCCAGGATGAGTTCACCAGAGAGTACCTCAAATGTCCTACTACCCCAGATGAGTGGAAAGAACTGGAGAGGGAATTCAGGATCAGGTGGAATGTTCCACATGCCCTGGGAGCCCTGGATGGGAAGCATGTGGCCCTGAAGAAACCCAAGAACACTGGAGCCCTCTACCACAACTACAAGGGGTTCTTTTCCATTGTGATGTTGGCCCTGGTAGATGGACAGTATAAGTTCAGATGGGTGGATGTGGGTACAGCTGGATCTTGATCAGATGCCCAGATATTTAATGCCTCTCAGCTGAAGAGGAGGATTGAGGATGGCAGGATAGGCTTCCCTGACCCAGCTCCTATAACCCAGGGTGGTAGAGATGTCCCCTACTTCATTCTGGCAGACAATGCTTTTGCCCTGAAGACCTGGCTCATGAAACCCTATGGCAGAAGGCTGTTAACAAGGGAGGAAAGGATTGCCAGCTATAGAATATCGAGGGGCAGGAGAGTTGTGGAGAACGCTTTTGGCATCCTGGTCTCAAGATTTAGAGTGATGAGGACCACAATTGAACTACCCCCAGAAACAGTTAGAGAAGTGGTCATGACCTGTGTGGTTCTGCACAACATACTCAGAAGCCAGTATCAAGGTCAACCTGCTGGTCAGCAGCCTGGGGAGGATGATGATGATGATGTGCCTGGTGATTGTGGATTGATTGGTGGTGCTGCTGGTGGTGGCCAAGACAGAAATCCTGCTAGAGAGGCCAAAAGACAGAGGGATTACCTGAAGGACTACTTCAATAATGAGGGAGCAGTGGCCTGGCAAGATGGCAGAATATAAGTCCTGCTGCAGTAAACAGTCCTTTTCAGGACTAACTATAACAGTCCTTTTCAGGACTAACAAACAGTCCTTTTCAGGACTACCAATAATTCCAAAAACAATTAATCAGCTATGCTTGCTACAGACGGACAAACCCCATGCCAAACATAACTTTTTCAGATGGACAAACAGACAAACCCCATGCCAAACATAACTTTTTCAGCCATCAAACAGACAAACCCCATGCCAAACATAACTTTTTCAGACAGACAAACAGACAAACCCCATGCCAAACATTACTTTTTCAGACGGACAAACTGACAAACACAAGTCACTCACCCAACAATCATACAAACCCATTGTTAAACAAGAGCCAAACACAAAATCACACATAATATCCTAAAATGAATTATTTTTTTATGTATTTGGAAATCCACCTCCTAATTTCACCAATTTGATTTTGTTCATGGGTTGGAAATTTATTTGTAGCAGAAATGTTTCTATGGAAATCTTCAATTTTAAATCTTCACCTCTAATCACAAAAATGTGGAAAATATAACCATAAAACAAGTTTTGTTTTCAATAGTGGGGGATTGTGTTTGCAAAATAGTTTGTCAGTTCGTTGGCATGGGTTCTATTTAATTTTGGGTTTTTGTGTTTCTTGGTTGGTGGTTACTGGGGTTGGGTTTATTATTGGTAGTTGGATGTTGGGTTTCTTACTGGGTTTGTTATTTGGGGGTTATGTTTGGTATTGGGTTTGTCTGTTTGTGGGTTGGCAAGTATGTAATAATGCCTTTTAACTCTAGGGAAGGTGTAAGTGTTGGACTTTTCACTTACAGATTTTAAACTATCCCATGAATTTTATTCTAAAAATGGGCTGATTAATGGCCATATTGGGAGTTATTTTTAATTTTTTTTATGTGGCCTTTTTTGTTATGTGTGGTACCATGGGTTATTTGTTTCATGTTTGGGGTGGTGTAAGTGTTGGACTTTAACTTTTTTTTTCTTGTGATAAGTATTTGTACTGAACTTTTTTGTTTTGGGAGGGGAATTGGAATAACATGTAGCTGAATAATTGTTTTTGGAAGATTTGGTGGCCCTGTAAAGGGCCTGGCAGGTCAAAGACCTGCCCTGACTGGATGGCTACTGAGGAGGCTGCTGCTGCTGCTGTTGAGGCGGTGCTGAAGTGGTGATAGTAAAGAGCTGCTGCTGTGGTTGCTGCTGCTGCTGCTGAGGCTGCTCGATGATCTGTGTTGATGTCAGATCTGGTAGCTGGCTTAAGATTCCACTCAGATTGTGTCTGCTCCCTTCGTCCTGTACAGTTAGGACAGATGTCAGGTTGCTGAAGCCAATGGGGCTTGGTGTATAGTACACAAAACTGCTGCTAGCTGCTGCTTGAGTGGAACTAGACGCCTGTGGAGTGGTTGTTGGCAGTAGGCCGACCCTCTGGGACTCCGTGGTAACAGTGGCTGATCTTCTAGGCAATGGCTGACGTCTGCGGTTACTCTTAATAGTTTCGATGTCTCTAAATATCTTGCCCTTTAATTCTTCAAATTCTTCTTGAGTCATCTTTTCGGCCTCTGATGCCACGTAGTCAAAGAAGGGCTGCCTGTCTGACTTCTGATGCAGAAAACCTGAGATAAGTGTCCTCATCTGCTCAAAGTGTTCAAGAATCTTGGAGTCTGTAGTTGAAACGGGCGTTGATGTAATGATGGACTGACTCCTCTCCCTCAGGACACTGGACTCGAGGTGTTCTGTGTCAGTAGTTGACCCACGTGATTCGTCCTGCCTGCTGGTATTTGGACTGGCCTCAAAACCTGAACTTCTGTTGGCCCCCTTTCTTCTGATGTGGGTTTTAAGGAAACCCATCTGTTGGTAGACCCAGGACTGTCTCTTGGTCATCTCCCTCGGGGCTTGGCCAGATTGGAGCTTGGACAGCTTCCCATAACGGGTTCGCTGGGACTCGAACCAACGTCTCACATCAAAGGGCTGGAGCTTCAGTTCCTCAGATATTTCTGCCCAGAGAGCCTCTCTTCTGGTCCTGTCGTGGAAACGTGAATGTTCCTTGTCATACAGTTCAGGGTGCAGCTTTACAAATTCCACAATGGAAACTTCCTGGCTGTCTGTAAAAGTGGCACACACCCTGGCTCTCTGGGCTGAAGAATGGCACTCCGGATCTTCTTCACACCTCTCTTCTTCTTCTGCCACAGCTTCCCCAATAGCTGGACCTTCCTGAATCTCCTCCTCCTCTCTCCTCTCAGTTCCTTGTTCTGTAATAACTTCACTCCTCTCCTCTACTTGACTTTCCTTCTCCCTCTCATCCATCTTTTTTCTTCCTCTCTTTCCTCCTTTCTCTTTCCTCATAATCCAGTCGACAAAATAATAAAAAAATAGTAAAATGTGTCTCCTAATTTGCCTTAAGCTCAAGTAAAATATATATAAAATAAAAACTGAAAACCCCTACAAATCAGTGACACACGTCTCTCAGTAGCAATGAGAATGTGTGCGCGGTCGCTTATATAGTCCCAGACCTGCTCATTGCCTCGTTTTAATTTCCGACGCGCGGAAAACAGTCGGTTCTTAATTGGTTGTTAGTCCCAGGCCACCTGGGGCATCCTCAGACCGTCGCAGACTAAATTTGTGCTGTCCCAGGCGTCCTGGGGAGGCCGGTTTGGATCGGTTAGGGTCGGTTACCCTTAGTCGGGGCTTAGTCCCAGATCTTGATTTTTGGGTCCCAGGACACCGCAGACGGTCTGAGGCTTCCGGGGACTAATGCAACCGACCCACTTTCACACGCATGAAATTCATACGCATCATATTTGAGTCTGGGATTAACAACCAGCCTCCTGGGACTAAGCTACGGAGGTCTGGGACTAAGGGTCGCAGGCGGCCTGGGACAACACACGACTGTGCAAATTTGGGTCTGAGGAGGCCTGAGGAGGCCTGGGACTGGACATTTTGTTGACGGCGGGAAATATGAATCGGTTTGAGTCGTGAGAAATATCAAACATGTTTGATTTTTCCCACGGCCCCAACCGACAACAACCGACCCTTACAGAAGGTCTGGGACTAAGCAAATATTTCTAACCGACCCTCAAAAACCCTTAATCGGGAGCCTTAGTCATGTGGTGTAACACCCACATAATATTGTATGACAAGTGGTACTGTAACTATAAAATATTGAAGTAATTTTTTTGTCATTTATGTGACTCACTGACTGAGTTTGTGAAAAAACGTAAGTCTCACAGATAGACAGATAATTAATGTTATTAAACATGCTGTTCATTCTGTTTGGGTTTTGTAACTTCTGATTTTGCATTTGTTGATTGATATTTAGCCCTTAAACACTTGATAGACAGGTGATCAAATTTTTGTGAGTTTCTCGCATACAAAATGAACAGTAGTGCTGGTACATGACGTTACCCACCATGTGCTCACTATCGTATAGACAATAACCTTTATTGTAATGACTACACACTTGCATTTGAATACTAGGTCCTGTACTTGGTTTACTTTGTTGTACCACTCTTTGTGTATAACGATTTTTAATCTTTTCTATTTGCTCCATTTTTTACTAATCAACCCTACCTTTTTCAACTTCCTGCAAGACTGCTGCATGAGCTCACCTTGCAGTGCTACTAGAAAGCTCTACTGCATCTTGCATTAGCAAAGTCAAGTAATATAACATATTTTTCCTAATCACATTGCTATCTTGCTCAAGTATACAGTATAGCAATCCTTGAAACCACTGTTCTAATGAAAGTTCATCATATGTGGGCTGTTTTTGACCAACTAATACAGAGCAATAATCTTGGGGTCAGCTGATAGGGACTTTAACTTTAGAAACACCAGATCTGAACCTACCTGATTTTAGTGCAGTATTTTGCTTACCTTGGCTATCACCTCTAGAAATATTTTAGTATTCCGTAAGCCTTCTGTCATCCTCCGCTTGCACTCTTGAATCACTCTTCAAATCTTCAAAACTTGGCAGTTGGGCTGGGTCTTTAACTGCTGAACTCTTGGCTGCCTTTGGAGAGCTCTGTGCAGATGGAAGTGCTGAAATGTCATTCAAACTGACTCGTTCCTCCTGTTTCTGTAGGTGAACTTCTTGTTCCTTCAACTTACCGTCCATGTCTTTCACCACTTCAAGTAATCTGTCCAGTTTATTCGAAATAGACATATCTGGTTGTGTCAACACTTCTTCAGCACTCATATCTATTAGGTTACTACCTTTGTCCCCAGTTTTGTCTTTATTATTAGTTTTTCCAGCCTTTTTCTTATCTTTTGTGGTAGATTTTGAAGCCATAGTGAAACTGTATTTGAACCAGGAAAACAGCCAGTGTAAATTAAAATAACTTGATAAAATAAAATAAACGCAATCAACTGATGGCATGGCATTTTGTAAATACAACCAACTGCTGAGAAGGCCAAAAACAGTTTCATACTTTATGTTATTGAATAGCATAAGGCAATCGTGCAGAAGTGTGACTTTACTTTATTGAAACAGGACCATGTTAAAAGGAAATGTGCTCATTGTAGTTCAAGAAATACAGGATGAGGCCATGGCAGTTCTAAGAAAACTATTTGGACAAAACATTCCTGATCCTATTGACATTTTGGTGCCAATACTACACAATGATCCACTGTTCCGTGGGGCATACTCAACATGGCCTGTAGGGTATGTTTTATTTTAAAAAGCTTTAAGCTGTCTGTCATAGCCTTTTCATTAGTGCTGTACAATTGGACTACCACCTACAAAGTTTTCCACATGCTCATGCATGAAAATGCAATTTTTAATATTTATACTTACTGATTGATAAAGTGTTGTAGCCTAATTTTACATTAAATATCTCAAATAACCACAGTTTTATTAGTTACAAGGTAACACATTTTGGTTTTAAAAGTGCTACTTTAGAAATACCTAATCAATGCTTGAGAGTCCTACCTATGTTGTTGGCTAGGTTTTTCGGTACTTTACGAGATATTACACTTTGTATCTTTTAAAAGAAAATCACAAAGAAATATTGTCAAGATGAATGGTGTATGACAAGAAATATTGATCATCGTGTAAAATAAATAAAGGCAAATAAGTGCATGTTATGTGTATGTAATTATGCTATTTTCGAATGCAAAGTAAAGCAATTTTGTAATTAGTTTTCTTATTATGTTCTATGTTTAACCATTTTGGACAATATGTTAGATGGAGTTTTCCATACTGTTGAAGGGTGTCAGTCTGGGCAAAGAATATAGAGCTTTTTAAACACAGTCATTCTACGAACCACTTGGAAGAACCACTGAAAAATAATATGTTGGTTGATGTCTACTAAACCTATCAACAATAGAAAAAAGTGTCAAGTCACTGTGAAAATAAGACAAAATTTTAATGTGACATAAAAAAACAAGATCTGGATTGACCCATGGATATAAACAATAGTTTGATGGGGGGACTCAGCTTACTAGTTATGGGTCAGTTTTCTCATGCAGAGCTTATTTTCGGAAACCCTTACCTTCCTGTTCACCATGCAAATTAGAAGAGAAAAAAGGTTACATATATGAAACCTATTTTTATATTATCCTAGGTACACAATTCAGCAGTATGAAGCTTTGAAGGCACCTGTTGGGCCGTTGTATTTTGCTGGAGAAGCCTATTCGAGGGAACACTATGCTTATACTCATGGTGCATTGTTGTCTGGAAAAGAAGTTGCCAAAGGGGTTGCTTCTTGCCTGAAAAATGATGCTAATTGTCCTGATCATTATATACCTCCATACACTGCAAAAGGTTGTACCTACAACTTTGCATCAAACTATGACCCATCTGCATTGATTGACGATGGGTCATGTCAGGGTTAGAAGGAATGTGGAAGCTAACAAGAAGAAATAAAGAAGGACAAATGCAAATAAGTTTTAGTCTTTTTTAGTGTATCAGTATTTATATTTCAGCAGAAACACATGAAGTAAAGCAACAGAAACCCACCAGATTACCAATGAATTAACAACAAAACAGACAAGCAAACCAAAAGCAACATTGCATTTGTCTGGATATGACACTCGCCTTTTATTCCCCTCGAGTAAAATGAAGTCTGAATGGAAAAAAAAATTGCACACACCAAACAACAAAGGTACAAATATAATAAAAATTAAATATTAAGAAAGAAGTTAAAGATAAATTCATGACAAATAATCACTGCTAATGAAACATGCTACCCAATATCTATAGCAACAGATATTTATTATCCACCATATGCTGTATTGGGTCTAAATAGAGGTGCATACAGACCGGAAAATATTAATTTTTATCTAGCCGGGGCAACCTGCTATGGATAATAAGTGTTACTAATCCATCAACAAGAGACAACTATTAGCTATATTAGTATATTTTATATTGGTAATATAAAAAGATACACTCGTGGCACACATATTGTGGGAGTTTGAAGTACATATAACAGTTAAATAAAAATAAAAGACTGAAAACATTTTATTAATTAACAGAAGTACACCACAAACACACATAAGTATCTATTTACCAAATACTGACCACATTCAGCTTGACTCTCTACCAGTTTCTCTTTAGGACAGGCAGCCTTAAAAATTTAAATATTGGTCACTGTCGTGAATAGATATTTAAATAGAAGATCCTATTGAAGCTATCCTCGTAAGGTAATGAAATGCCATGAGTATTTTTATAGTGCTTAATCTCCATCAGATTACAGACTCAAATGCGCTAGAATGGGCCACGGTGGAGCAGTGGTAACACACTTGCCTCTCACCTCTGAGATCTGGGGTTCAAACCCTGGACCCTATATTGGTAAGTTGGGAGTTTCATACCAATGGTCGACAGTTTACAGTACAGAACCTTGACCAACTGTATGTGCCAGTTTATTCTGCCTATAAAATTACACGTCATGATATAACCTACAGTGTTGAGAGTGACGTTAAAACCCAAATTTATAAAACTAAAAAAATCTAAATCCAGAAACAAAGCAGGCTCATAGCAGAGATGCCAGGGAGACAGGAAGGCTTTGGAGTGTAGGCTTTATTGAAGATGTGTGTCTTCAATTTGCACCTGAAAGACGACAGAGATAAAGTGCTGTTCTGATATCTTCAGATGGCTCATTCCAAAAAGTCAGAGCATGTGGCTGTGGCAATAGTGATCTTTCGACTTATGTAATGAAGACAAGAACTGTGGAACATTAAGGTAATTTCTGACAGGTTTTCTGTGCATGGCGCCGTAGGAACACAATGCCAGGGTAATGTAAGGGCTGAAGTATTTTGGAAAAGCAGTGTGGACATATTTGTAGATGACATCAATAAACACATAAATAGATAATACTACACAAAGAACTATATTTCGTGTGTATTACTAAGTTATTTTAAATACCCATTTTAAGAAAAAAACTAAACATTGCATGTTTTTTTTTTACATTTGGAAGGTGTTTTTAGCTACACGTTAAGGTGCAGGTGATTTTTGTACGAATCTAATCCCCACATTAATTATTCACCACACATTAAAGGATTTGACCTAAATGTAACGCCACACTGGCAAGATCAAGTGTTTTGTTTTACTTCTTATTCCCCTGCACTCTTTCATTGTGGAAAATCACCACAAGAGATAGGTAGACAAGTGCCAACTTTTTCATAAATATTTTCATTGATAATGTAAGCAACAGATATGTTGCATACATCATTTCATAAACACGTTCTATCTTTTATTAGTGTGACAAAACTTCTGCTCATTGTTGCAGGTCCTAAGTAGCCAAGTATTTAGCAAGTTTGGCATCTAATCAAAGGCTGTCACCTCTGTGGGTTCGAGTCCCATGTTACATATATGGGCACTGTGCCAGTGCATTGTTTAATCTAAGCTTTATGTCTATATATTACCATATAAGGTAATTGAGTTATAGATTGCTTTTGTGTGTGTTATGTAATATTGATCTATTTATAGACTGGGGGAATCCCTCAGGGCTAGCCTCAGTAGTTCTATTAATAGATTTGGGGAACCCTATAGGTTCTAGAACTTCCTTGGTTAATCCGGAGACAGGTGTTACTTTCAAGTTAGTTCTATAACATTCTATAAGCTTCTCTAAGCTTCTGTCCCTTGCTAGCCTGCTTAAGGGTCAAATTTGCATGATATATTTTTAAACATGCACACAAATATTTGGTATTCATAAAGTACTCATACATATTATGAGATAGAAGTGCATCAGACAGAGAGCCTTGTAAACTTTGCAGAGATGGTTCAGCTTTGGAATCCCCCATTACATGACTAGCAAACGATTGACAGGCTGTCTTCTGGGGGAAGAATTCCCCCAAACTCCAGTTGACTGAAACCATATGTGTGTTTTATGATATGCAGAACAAGCCATCTGTGTACTCTATAATGCATACTGCTGTGGGTAACCCACTTGAAGTGCCAATCACAGATAAAAACTTTTCAAATGATCTTGCTCTCTCAACTGGTATGTATTTTCAAAAGCAAAAAGTATTTCATTATTTCAGATAATTTTCTTTATGTAACCTGCTTAGTTTACTTTTAAAATTTATTTCATTGTGATAAATTATTTAACCTCCAGCCTTATATATCAAGGCAATGTGTTAATCACAAAGAGATGAGGCAAATTTCAAACACACACACTTAATCTTATTTCAAACACACATACTTAAAAATCTTTACCTAAGACCAATTTACAACTGACAGTGGCTGAAACAGGATCTAAAAATAGATTGCTTTAGAAACAACAAAATGTGCCAAAATATGAAATTTGCAACTAAATTTAGAGTTGAGCCTCTGTTATCCAACCATGTGGAGAGAGTTAGATTTTGTTTGGATGACAGCAAGTTTGTAAATCGGAATGGGTAATTAAGAATTACACTGGATTGTTTAATGATATTTACTTCATATTTTATAAGGACATTTATGTATATTTGCTTGCATTAGGAGGGGATGTTTGTCTGTCAGTTATAGGGGTGTTCCACTGGTACTGTCTTGTTGGTAACTAAGAATATTTCGAGGGTCGGGAGCAATGTTTACAGAGTCGGTTAGGGTCAGTTGTAATTTCCTGGCTTGCCGTGTTGGGTCGGCAAATTATCAAACACATTTGATATTTCACTGACCCTCCAACCACCTGGAAACCAGCCTGTCCTAGTCACTTCCCATCTTGTCCTAATCACTTCCAGTCTTGTCTTGTTACTTCCAGTCTTTTTTTATCAATTCCAGTCTTCTCCTTATTACTTCAAGTCTTTTCCTATGAAGAAACCAGCTTGTTATAAAACGCCCTCTGTATGTGCATCCATCTGTGAGTCTGTTCATCACATTTTTGTATAAACCTTAATATCTCATTCATTTATTAAGATATCTTCACCAAATTTGCAGGGAATGTTTATGGCTATGATCAACTGTCTGTGCAAAATTTTGACCTCATTTTGAAAAACGAATTGGCAGCCATAGCTAATTGTTTGAAAATCATAAAGGTGCTCTAAATCTTGAAATATTCCAGCTAGCTTCATCAAATTTGCACAAAAGCTATATGGCTAAAAAAGCTAGCCTGATAGTAATTTTGGCCTAGTTCAAAAAAAAATTAATGTCAAACAGGGTTGTCCTATTAAAAAGGCCTTATATCTCCACTAATATTGCTCCTAGAGGTTTGGAATGTGAAACAACTTGCAGGAAGTTATGGCCTGGGAATCTTTTCCAGGTGTTGAATTTGACCTTTGATCCCTGGTACAAGGTTAAATGGAGTCATCACACTAAAACATCCTTATATGTCCCTTATTATTGATGCTATGGCTTCAGAATGTAAAGACAGTCAATGAAAAGGGACTTCAATCTGTGTCAACCCAGGTTGAATCACTAGTCTGAATGCCTAGTATGGTTCATGCATGGTCAGCGTATGTGTACATGTCCGTATACGAGACCACGTCCACAGAGATTTCTTGTGTTCAACCTACAAGCCACATTTCTTTTGCGATTCCTTTACAACTTTGCAAGTGGCTTGTTATGGCAGAGATCTGGCCACCCTTTTGGTAGCCCAGGAATCAAAATTATCCTCCATGGCCATGGTCAAGAGATTGTAAAACGCCTTCCATATGTGCATCCGTTCGTGCGTCTGTCTGTCTGTCCATTTGTCATCTTTTCACATAAACATAATATCTCATTAATTTATAAAGATATCTTCACCAAATATGCAGGGAATGTTTATGGCTCCCCAGAGGATAATTTGAGACTAGTATGAACGCTCGCAATTTGGGTTGACAAGGATAATTCTCAACCCCACTCAAGAGGTGGATTGAAGCAGATTGAAGCAGATTGGCTCAACCCCATTTGTAGTGTGAACCCTCTCAATCCGGGTTGAGTGTGGTGGTACTGTAATTATTTGATTTACTGCCTTGAAGAAATTGCTTAACTTAATATTTAGATATATAGCTTAATCCTTTGTATGCAGGAACCTAATTAACACATAGGCTACCAGGCAAGATTGTTTTGTGATTTCTGTATGATTGCAATTTGGTATAAAATGAATATTTCTAATTGTAGTAGGATGATATAATAAGCCGAATTATTCCTATAAAGAATTGCAATTAGTCTGCTGCTGAAAAAGTGGCAACATCTTAATCAATATTACACTCTCTTTGATTATGAAACATAAAAAGGCATTTATCTGAATGGTATCTAATATAAAATTGGGACATTTTATAGTTTTAGCAATGTGGAGAAATAATTGTAATTCAACCAATTTAGATGCATTATATTAAACTAAATTTGGAGGTTTTACAGTACTCAGTATTTGACACTTTTCAATCCTGATTAAACTCTGTAGTGTGGACACTCAACCTGGATTAAGATAAATCTGCTTCAATCTGCTTCAACGCCCAATCCTTGTCAACACGGCTTGTAGTATGAACAGGGTAAGTGTATCCCTGATTTTTGGGGACACAATGAATAGTTCTTTCTGCATATTATATGGACATGTAGTTATTACATTTGGGAAAGAAAAACACTATTGGTGGAGGTCTGCACTCCATGAGTACTTTCTAGTTTGTTTATTTTTTTATTTATCCTTGAACTTCAGATTAATATAATACCCTTTTTCTTGATTATTTACATAAAATTTAAAATTTAAATTTGGTTGCACTGCGATGAATTAGATTTCTATCACAGCTATCTGCAGATGAAGAGTGAAAATAATTTACAAAACAATTTAAATTCTTAATTCTTCTGTATAATACAACTTTGGAAAAGTTTATTGTTGGTGTTACACAAATTTATAAGATCTTTTGTGCAATAGTATTCATAGGAATAAATGAGTATTTCATTAATATTTTCTAAAAAGAAAATATTTCAGAGTAAACATTTCACAAAGTTTATAAAAGAATTTAGACCACAGAAAAACAAAATCAAGTTTATAAAGAATTTATATACCACAAAAAGCAGCATCAGTTTTATTGCAGTATTGTAAAGACAATACAGTTTACAAGGTGTTGTGTTACAGTTTTGCTGTGATCTGGGTTTGTGGAGATAAAAGGCCACATAAACTCACTATGTGGCTTTTTATGCTAGGCCCTTGTGGATGTAAAGAAAACAGAATGCATGTATAGAGGTGGGGCTAGGAGGGATTTGACTTCAAGCAAAGTCTACAAGGCTCTTTCTCTTAGCTGTATGCTGCTTTAAAAGTCAGTACGTGAGTATGAGTACATTATAGAAACTGAAATTCCATTATCTGAACTGAAAACTTTCCCTAACTACAAAGACACTTGAGGCTTCAGCAAGGCTAGGCTCTTGCTATAACCATATATAAGGACTGTACACCTGACTACAGATGAACTTAGTATTCGCTGGCTACAAGGAAGGCTATTGTGTCTTAGAAATTATATTCAAGTGGATATAAACTGCTTGTGTTGTGAACTTTCTACAGTGTCTAGATAGATTTGCTGTCCTTTGGATATTACTTATTATATACAGTGTATGTTTCTACCGGTGAGTGGATTTACTGCATTTCAGACATTGTCCATATCTTACTGCAGACAGTACAGTTGTGCAAACTCTCTGAATATCTCTATACAGACATTTTGTGTGATTGGATATCAAAAGGATCACAGGATAAGGACATTTTGTGTTATGGAACATTGAACAGATCACAGGATACAGATATCTGTGTGTTAGTGGACATTGGATAGATTACAGGACAGATCACAGAACAGATTGCTGGATACAGTGGATAAATTTAACTGTCAGTCACAGTGGTCAGGTTAGATGGGTTTCATTATTTTATCATTGTATGTACTATTGAGAGCATACCAGCTGACTGTAATCATTATTTTAATTGTTAAATAAATTTGTTAAGTTAAACTTTTTATCTTTTCCTGTTGCAACTTAAAAGCAACCGGTAATTGCTCCTGTTCTTGCCCCATTACCGTAATACCCGCAAGTGGCAATGCTGAGGACCTGTCCCAACATGAACCTGGCTGTTGAACGGGACTTAAAACCTTGACTCTGGCTTTGCCCGCTGTTGCATTAGAATCTATACAGAAATGAGAATTGATGGAAATGTCTTAAGTTAAAAACTGAAGATTTTTGGTAAATATTACATATTTGATTTATCACTGAAACCAAGTGGTAGATGATAAAATAAAACATCTCCTCATGAGACATATGTCAGTAATATACCCACAGTAATATTGCCGTATGTATTTGTGGTAAATGTATTTTGCATGTGCCAATCAGGAAGTTTTCCAATTATATTTATTTAACTGAAACCTTCTTGTACATCTGAAACAAGCTACTATATCTGTGACAGGATATGAGGATGATTTGTATACCTGTATGAGTGTAGGAACAAGGCTGAGTAATCCATCAAAGTCATCAACATGAAAAATGTTGGCTTCATCTGATCCAGCAAGCTCAAGGGCAGCTTCATCAACTCCGCCACTACTCCCACTGCGATTATTCTGAAATATAACACATTAACAGTTTGTCGTGTATTTATAGCATTCCCCCAGGGCCCCACAAGGCAATAAGGTAACACATGACCTGGGCTTAATACGTGTAGTTTTTCTACTAATCCTTTTGCATAACAAATAATATTTTTTTAAGATTATGAACAAATAGATTTAACCAATGATATACGAGTACATAATGATTATATTTACACATTGTTAGTATTTCAATTTTTAATAATCCATGAACAGATAGCAAAAACTGTACTAAAAATAATGTAAGACACACAAATTACTATAGGGATTACTAATAGAGCAAAAGTGAGTAATATGTTTACAAAAAACTACTAATAGGAAAACAATAAATTTTACAAAATTACTAAGTCATTACTGATTAGGATAGATAAGATTATAGGATTAAATTTAGTATACAGTAGTTAGACACAACACAATAGGATTACTTTGGTAATGCAGAATATATGATACAAAGGGTTGAATTAGGAATAGGTAAGCAATTTTTTTCGGATGTTTAAGTAATTTCTTTGTATATATTTATTTATTTGGGGTTTTACGTCGCTTTCAACACTGTACAGGTCATATCACGATGGGTAGTTGGAAGGGCAGAGGAAACCAGTACATACAGTTCGTTAGGGTTCTGTACTGTAAACTGTCGACCAACGGCAAGCAACTACCAGCTTTCCCACTTGAGGCCGTGCCGAGGATCGAACCCTGGCCTCAGAGGTGGGAGGGGAGAGTGTTACCACTCTGCCACTGTGGCCCCCTTTTCTTTGTATATAAATTAGGATTTTAAGTTAGCAGGGTTGGATGCAAGGGTGGAGAAGGAGCCCCATGTTGACATAATGTAACAAATTAAAAACATTTGGTAGTGTTTATTATATCAATCTTGATTATGAAAAAAATTAAGATTGATATAGTCAAGGCATTGTCATGATTGCTAATAACAGTAATTACAATCTGAGATAAATCAGAAAATTAATTAATTAATTATACCATTACTCTGTGAAATAATAATCAGCAAAACTAAACTTGTATGGATTTGAACAATAGTAAAAATTCAGAAAACGTCCAAAATGATGTGTTCAAAAAATATCTCATGAATGAAGATAACAATATATTATACTAGTGTGTATCATCTTCAGGAGTGATACATTCTGTTATACGTCCAATTAGAATATCTCCTTTTTGGCCCGACCTTTTTGTATAAATAATAAGTACTGTAAAACCGTATTTAAAGAAAAAAAATACTAAACATGTTATATATAGGTTTAATTTTTAAATTGAAACTTCTCCTCTATTACTGCATGGATTTAAAAACAACAAAATGAGGGGACGCTCTTTAAAATATATGTCTTGTGATGTAGAAAACACATTTTTCAGATGGCACAGTTTGAGAATATCGAAAACCTGTTGACAAATTTGTAATACTGAGTATTCACACTTGGTGGTGCAGATATATTACAAATGTTACCCAATCTATATTGTAGGGTACCGATGGTAGTAATATGGTTCCAGCATGAATAGTAATATTTGATTAATGGTTCATATTATAATATCAAGATCTGAACATAATGAATTGTCTGAATTGTATATTCCCACTTAGAATAATTTCCCTGAAAGGCCAAGTTCAATCCACATTATTTAATTTATTCTAGGTTTAACAAACTAACAAACACTATGTACAAATAAGTTCAACCCAGTATAACTGGGGTTGGTCACTTCCCTCCCTTTAATTCCCTAGATTATATTAGAAGAAAAGTTTTTTTTTTATTTTTGTACTATATTTCAACATAAGGTTAAATTCCTAGGCCATGTAGTTTCAGAAGAGGGTATACCAACTTCTCATTGATTGCAAAACCCCAAGATTGACAGAAAAAGATTTCAAATTTGTTTGGTCATCAGATTGTGATCAAACATTTGAGAAATTGAAAACTTGTTTGGTCAATACTTCCCATTCTAGTTAATCCTGACTTGACAAAGCCATTTATACTTGGCACTGACGCCAGTGGGGTTGGCACTGGTGATGTTTTGTCACAAAAGCAGGGTGATAAAGAAAGGGTATTTGCTTATTACTGTGTCACAAGGCGTGAATTACTTGCAGTCATCGATTGCATAAAACACTTTCATATATATTTCTATGAACAAAGTTTGTTATATGTACTGATCATGGTTCCCTGAGATGGTAAGTAAACTTTAAGAACCTTGAAGGTCAACTTTGTCATTGGTCAGAGTTTTTGGCAGTGTTTGACTGTGAGATAGTTCATCGTAGTGGCAAGTCGCATGACAATGCCGATGCACTATCAAGAAGACCATGTGAACCTTGTAGATATTGTGACAGGGTAGAAAATAAGGACAAGGCTTATCAAACAAATTGTGAAGATTTAAAGTCGTGTTGTCATCAGCAGTCTCAAGGTAGTGACAATATTGCTAGTAGGGTTATTGGTGCAAAAACTTTCAAAACTCTGAAACCTTACCAAGTATAAGGTATGATTCTTCTGAAGTAAAAGAGCCTTTAACTCTAAATATTGTAAAAATGTCAGACAAGAAACATTTACAGCTGAGTCATGGCTTCAAAGCAATAAGCTACATGAAATTTGTACTGAGCAAAGGAAAGATAAGAATCTAAAACTTATCATTGAATGGAAACTTAATGACACAAGGCCAACCTGGCAGGATATATCTGATAGAGGTATCAATTTGAAGAATTACTGGTCACAATGGAATAGATTGATTCTTAAGGACAATGTGTTGTACAGGGAGTGGTTTGATCCAAGGGTCAAACAACCTGTTTTGCAATTAGTCATTCCACCTTCTTATTTTCCCAATTGCACAGGCAAAAGTGGGCAGGTCACTTAGGTATCAAAAGAACTTTAGGGCGTATGCATAGACGTGTGTACTGGGCAGGATATGAGGCTGATATTCACAGGTTATGTGGGGAATGTCCTAAATGTCAGAGGCGCAAGTCCCCTAATAAAAAGGCAAGACATCCACTTAAAAGTATGCTGTAGGTCTTCCGTTAGAAAGAGTTGGTTTAGATATTGATATAGATATAGACCATTACCAGTGAATTCTTTGGGAAATAAATATATTTTGGTTGTGAGTGATTACTTCACAAAGTGGGTTGAGGCATATCCTATGCCCAATCAAGAAACAGTGACTATTGCAAATGTTTTGGTCAATGCATTTATCAGTAGGTTTGGGGTACCCTTACTCCTACAGTCTGACCAAGGGTCCCAGTTTGAACAAAGTTTGTTAAAGTAACTTTGTTCATTGCTTGACATTGATAATACAAGAACAACTGCCTACCATCCTCAAAGCGATGGCCTAGTTGAGAGGTTTAACTTGACCTTAGAAAATATGTTGAGTAAATACACTACTAGTGATCAGAGGGTTTGTGGATAGTCATCTTCCAATGTTGATTTGGCTTATAAGTCCTCCATTCATGAATCAACAGGTGAAACATCAGCAGCTATGATGTTTGGACGGGAGGTTAATCTACCTATTGGTTTATTGTTAGGGTCATATACAGATCAAAAACACAGCTCATCAGATTTGCCCTATCTCCATGAGCTTAAGAAAAACTTGAAAGATATTCCTGAAATAGCAGGGGAAAATTTAGAGACATCTTGTGATAGACAAAAGAGATGGTGTAATCATTGTGCCAAGGCACATAGTTACAATGTAGGAGATCGTGTTTTCTTGTTTGATCGAACAAAAAAGAGAGGTATTAGCCCAAAATTTCAATCTCGTTGGGTAGGCCCTTACTTAGTTATTCGGAAATTATCTGATTTCTTGTACAAAATTCAGTTAAGTCCACAGTCTAAAATAAAGATTGTGAATAATGACAGACTTAAGTTAGGGCATAGTAAGTCACAAAGCAGGGTTGAGACAACAAGATGGAAATGTATCTAATGGGTAAGATGAAGTAGAAGAATCTATTGGAAGTGATGTAGAATTATGCAGTTTAAATCCCAAGTCAAAAGTTATAGAAACACATTGTAGTCCTAAGGCTAAATCTTCAGAGTGTGTTACTACTCGTTCAGGAAGACTAGTGAGACTTCCTAAGAAGTTGAAAGATAGCATTTTGTAAATGTATATTGCATGTTTGTTTTCCTATTTATATTTTTAGAGTATGCTTCAATTGCAAGAGGTGCAGTTTTACCACTGTCAAGAAAGACATGCTTGAGAGGCATGAGAGGGAGAACCACAACAGGCTGGCAAAGTGTGGTTTTTGGCTGCAACTTTGTATTTCCTTTTCATAAGAAGTGTGTGTTATGTCATCACATCATGCTGGGTTACGCCACAAGGACCCTATTGTGTGTGCATGTGATAGGGCTAGGAGTAGGTCTAGGTCCCCTACTGGGGCCACTCCTGGTGGTTGTGTGACCATGTCACCTTTTGTGGGATCAACGCCCAGGATTCTGACCATGTCGGATGTGGATGAATTTGTATTCACTGATTTGGTCGAAGAGAATCTTGACCACAATTAGAATGTTAAAATAGACTTGTGTGCAGTGATTACAAGCAGTAACCCAGTAATCCTACCTTAAATTAACCAATAATAGTTGGTAATATTTCGAAAATATTTTTGTATTTTCTCATCAGAGGCTGAACATTTCATCCAATTTGCCCCTAAGGTGCAAAATTCCTATCCGCCATGAGCTGGCAAAATGATCCGGATCTCCTCCCTCAGTTTGTGGGGTGATCATTGAGACATCCTGGCCAATCACAGACCTAGATAAGGAAGATGGGAAGTGCTGCAACTGTGATAAGACCTGTTTTTTATGTGTGTGGATTATTTGTGGTTAATTTGGGGAACTTACATTATCCCCTCTTTATGTAATGTTAATTGTAAATACTCCTTTAAACTTTGGTGTTTGGATATAATAGCCTTTCTTAAGTCTCTTATAAATTTAATTATTCAGGTTCTAGATCTTAACTAAATTTAGCCCTTCTTAAGTCTCTTGTAAATTGAATTATTCAGGTTCTGGATCTTAACTAAATTTAGCCTTTTTTAAGTCTGTTGTAACTTTAATTATTTAGGTTCTGGTTCCCAGCTAAATCTAGCCTTTCTTAGTCTCTAAATATTTTAATCTCTCAAGTAATCTTTAACTCTATACTTGTGTATATTTGAGTGTTACTTTCATAAACTTTAAAACATCTACTTTCTTTTAAATTTAATAACTTGTTAACTGATCTATTTCCCTGCAATATTCTGTTTACACACACATTTTTACCTTGTTACTATTTTTTTCTGTCAATTTATATCATGAGTTTCAATACTTGTGCTTTACTTTGTTTACTTTAAGCAGACTTGTATCAGGGTTTGAACTTTGACTTCACTTTCTGAAACTTGTTGATCTTGTCCCCATGAGACATTTGCAGAGCTTTAGCAAGAACTTGATGGAAAACTTACCCAGATTGAACCTCACACCCTCATTGTGCCTGATGGATGACAAATGGTCATATCATCACAATGAATGATAACATCAACAGCACAACGGTCATATTGGGATCAGTTATAAGCACCTGATTGTGAGAGTTTCAGATTCCATGACACTGTAGTACACATCTCCACTTGAAAAGAGACATCTTTGAGTTTTGGCCTTCTTAGTTAAATAAACTCTAGTATGTTAAAGTGAAATTAGTAACATCTTGAAATTATTGGTCCCTAGAGCACTCAGATCACAATAAGTCATATTATTCACGTTCTCCTACTCTACAGTTTAGGTCACAATACCAAGAGTTCAAAACAATATAATACGGGTTGGTCAACTTCAAAATGACCTGGTGGCAGAATAAGTAAATTCTATAGGTTACTCAACTTCAATAATGACCTGGTGAGAGCATAAGTAAATTGGGATTATGGTTTGATTTTATAATTCTTGAGATAGGTTTAATTGGTAAAACAAGGCAATCTTGACAGGTTACCACGGTTTTTCAGGGTTCAGGGTAAAACCAGGACATGTCCACTCTCCTGCTCAGGAATGAATTTGGTTAGATTTGACCCCTTTTTGTGAACAATCTGAGGGGTTACGGGTTCAAGTCTGCACATTGGTGGGTGAGCAGGGAGGCAGCCCGCACAGTATATAAGCAGGGTTGCACCTTTGGGCCACTCAAGAGCAGGGCACCTCTGGTCTGTAGAGTGCCGGGGTGCCATCAGCCTCTTTGCCTGACGGGGCTGTACCCTCTGGTTGTGGGACGTGTCACCCCAGTGGTTCCAGGGTGGGTGGTAGGTGGTAAAACCCACCTCTTTATGTATGTTATGGTGGCAAGGGTAGGTCCTGGTAAATAAGGCACCCATATAGGATGGGTACCTGTCCACAAGGCGCCCAATTAAGGAGAATCTCTGACTTTCATAGGGGTCCCTATCCATAAGGTGCCAGTGCAGGATGGATCTGTGGGCCCACAGGAATACGGTGATAGGACTGGGGGCTTGACCCTCGGTTGGGGTTACACAGGGGTGGGAGGGGCCCTTTCTGCCACACATGATCTAGGGAATTAAAGGGAAGGAAGTGGTTAGCCCCAGTTATACGTGGTTGTACATATTTATACATAGTGATTGTTAGTTTGTTGAACCTAGAATAAATTAAATAATGTGAATTGAACTTGGACTTTCAGGTAAATTATTCTATGTGAGAATAGACAATTTATTATGTTCAGATCTTGATATTATAATATGAACCATTAATCAAATATTACTATTCATGTTGGAACCATATTACTAGCATCGGCAAGCTACAATATGTCCCAGGATTTAGCTCAAGTATGGCTCACAATAGATAATAATAAAACAATGGTGAAATCATTGTTTTTCAGTTTTTAGGGTTAATTTTCATGAAGATTAAGTATAAAACAAAAAAGTACCAATATTGAGGTTTCAAAATGGTTGCGAGGTCCTCTGTGGCCTAATGGTTAGCAAGTTTAAAACCATATCACAGGCAGTCACCTCTGTTTGGGATTGACTCTCACAAGTGGCAATGCTGAAGACCTATCCCAATATGATCTTGACTGTTTAACGGGACACAAATCCTCAACTATTAAAAAATAATAAAAATATGGTGGCACTGTTACATATGGGGTAATGATGCTGTTACGCACATGGAATTGAGGAATGCTAAAATATTATTTATACACACTTAAAAACCCTTGTCTAGGTTGGGACAACATGACTTACAGCTTTTCACAAAAATATGTTTACTGTAGAAAAACAGAGTATGCATAACAAGTAACAATTTCCTGCATCTTATGGTTTCCAAGATGTAGACCGAATAAGATTTTAAAGGTCAAGGTCACTACAGCAAGGTCAAAGTTTGAATTAAGGAGACAATATGACACCTTCATCCTCTAACTAAATTCTCTGCCATGTATTAACTTCTTACACCTTATTGTTCCTGAAATATAATCCAAACATGATAACTGCAGCAAGGTCAAAGGTCAAATCAAAGACAGACTAGGACGTTGCACAGCTACACCTAAAAACAATGTCCCCACCAAGTAACAGCTTATTACAGCTTCCAGTTCCCAACATAAAGCCCAGAAAATATTTTTCCCAACCTCCCATCTCCAACCAACTCCCTGTGAGACCACCATGGGTTAAAACAATACTCTCACAGCCTTTAAATGCTATGGGGTAAATCAGTCATAGGTCAGGATAGTATTGTTTCTTGTATACTAAAATTGCTTCCACCAATACAATTACACTTGCTGAAAGCAAAAGTAACATTTTGATCTCACATACCTAGCTACATCTTTCAAATTGTTCACAACTTTCTCATAGTCTTGAACACGAAAAGTAGCCCAACCATCAGTCATATAAATGACTTGGTTAGTCACATCATTTCTGTAAATATACAGGTTCACAGGCTGATTTTCCCACTTGAAATAATGTTTTTACAGAGAAAAACAATGAATATTAAAAGATAAAATAAAACTTTGATTTTCTGAAGTTCTTAACTTGCATGAACTCAAAATTTGTAGCGTTGCCTATCTTGGAAATTTTTCTCAAATAAATATGACATATTACAAATGAAGTATTAAATGAGTATACAAGTAAGTATAGAAATGCCAACCCCAAATTTAATTAAAATATTACAGGTGATACATAAATATCATGTAAACACTGAAGATAACCTGCCTGTCTCCCTCCACATTAAATACTTTAGTATATGCAAATTCAAAGGCTTGAACCATATTTGTAAACCTTCCTTCACGTGGAATATTTGATGTGGCTCAACAGCTCTTCCCTGGCGAAAGTGGCTTGGTCACATAGGTCCCAGTGTAAAGTTGCATTGGACGAATAAGTGATGACAGACATTTGTTATAATATTGACACAAATTCATACAAAAATTGCATGCATAAGTTTAATACAATGAACACTACCAGTACCATATATCATGTACCTAATTTGGGGGATAGTTGAAATGTATCTTCAATGTAATACTGTTTTAGATGTAAAACCATACATATTTTGATTTTTTTTTTCATATAATCTATAACACACAAGTAAAATCTTTAGGCATACAGGATTATATTTTCATGATATACAGAACAAATGTGATTTATTAAGTTTTAACCTGAACACATTTCACCAACAATATTTTTCATCAATGTCTGAATTCTAAAACCCAAGTTCTTCATTGAACGTATTCCCACTTCATATACAATACCCATTTAGTCACTAAAAGAAGACACAAATATAGCTACCTTTAAGCCTTTTTCTCCAAACTTGGTAAATGAATTTGCAATATTTGACATGTACTGCAATACTTTGCTCCAGTCAGGCAATGCAATGGATCGCGATGAATCAGTGATCATCACCAAGTCTAGCTTTGCTGAACATTCTAGAAATAAAATAACTTTTGTCAGCTTTTGTTTTCATGTGATATTAACACTCAACCATTTCATGAAAATATGAACATATTCTATCATTTTGAAATCTTCAGATATTGGAATTTAAATGGCACGGCCATACAGGGGCCTGTCATAGCAGTTGGCTCTACCTTAAATCTGCAGGTCTAACTAGCATTTCCCAGAAGGGGGTGTTATGGTTCGAATCATCCAATCATAATCAGCATCAGGTAGCAAGAACTTGGGCGGGAAACCTCCCTTCACTTTGAACTCAGAAAGCAATGAAACAAGACCTATGAATTTACTTGGTCTGAATATTGGATTTATGTTGAAGGATTTTAGTGATTTTAGTTTATTTTAGTTTGTTTTTATAATTTAACTATCATGCCTAGAAAAGCGAAGAAAACACCAGCAAATAAGAAGAAAAGTGTATCTTCTCCACGGAAGAGGACAGTTTCTGCAGGGAAAGGGGTCAGCAAAGCCACAGATTTGGACGGTTCTTTCTTGCAACTAACTGAACAAACTGTAAGTACTGTTCCTTCTTCAGTAGTCGGAAGTGCTACTCAAATTCCTGACAAATCTGATGCCGTATTAGAGTACTTACAAAAGATCGACATGACCAACCAAGCGTTAATCAGGAGAGTTAATGAACTGGAAACCAATAAATCTGTGGCTTCCACCCCCCAACAACCTCGGTCACACTTAGGAATCCAGCCTACCACTTCACAAACGACACTGAACCCACCATATCAGTCGATAAGGGCCACTTCAGGCGACACATTCAGATCTACACTTCCACCTCAGGTGAATGTCTTCTCAGGGCACCATTCTCAGGCCCCACAGGGTCGGGCTACAGTAGGTCAAGTAACGGGTGAACAGCAGCAATCTGTGTTTAATGCTGATGGTATTCTACCTAACATCAATTCGCTCAGACAAAACCCAAGTATCTCACAATCAGTTGCTCAGATCATGTCATCTTACGAAACACAAGCCAAGCAGGAGGCTGCTATAGGTAAGAACCAACACACTAGAAAATCCGGACGTTTAACACTATGGATACCATTATGTCGGCCCCAGAGTTACGGTGGCCCAATGAGGGCTACCACAACACTAGTGGTAAGAAAAGGGTTGTGTATGATGACCTTTCACTTTCTGAGTGGGCAGTGGGACAACTTAATAACATTTATCAAATTCAGGATCCAGTTGTAGTAAAGAAAGCCCTACTGCAGACTATCATGGCCCTCAAGGATGCAACGTCTCTTCCCTGGGTAGCAGTCCGATCTGCCTACGCCAACTCCATGCATGAGATGGAGCAGGGAACTCTGTCATGGGATGACCAGACTCAATGGTCACTTAATAGACTGTCGGCATCTCAGATAGCAATGGCAAATGCAAACCTCTCATCTTCTCAGGGGGCCCATAAGAAAGTTTGCAAATATTATAATGAGGGCACATGTTCTTTTGAATCCAACCATGGTAACTTTCGACATATATGTACATTTTGTTCAAAATTGGGAAAGACTTCTACTCATCCAGAGACAAAGTGTTATTCTAAACAGAGGGGGCAGTTAGATAGACAGAACAGTAAATAATATGCAGGGCCATCACCTGGCCCTACTGCCAGTCACAGTGGGACCAAGCCAATAACATACAAGTTGGGACGGGACAGAAAATGTGTAAATTGTTTCAGTTATCGTATCAATGACAAGTGTCAAGGTACACATAGTAATAATAGTGTTATGTGTGCTTCTAATCAATGTGATTTCTGTGATAGTATCACGTATTGCAATGTTTGCAGACGAATATGTATCTGTAATCAATACCACGACCACATTGTTGGGTCTGATGTAGTGCAGAATAATGCAAAGTTGTCGGAAGTTACATGCAAAGGGAATAATATGGTTAAAAGTACTTCTCCTGACAATAAAAATGTAAAAAATACGTATGGTGATACTAAATACTCACATGTTACTGTTATTGATTATTATAGGCACATCCAGTCAACTGATGTCAGTTTGAGTCGAGATAGCCATAGGAACGCATCAACGAAGGTTCCAGTTAATAATACTAAACTGGGTGTTGGGTTTGTATGTGATACTAACAATACTAATACATGCCATGATACAATGAAGTACAACTGCGTAGGCAAGGTTGATACATTACATGCCAATGCTGGCCACAGGGGCTTGGAACACCATAACAGCGGACACAACTGTGTTTGGGGTTTGTATGACGTTGATTTTTTGCAGTGTGATAGTATACACTTTCCCATAGATTATCAATTGGTATATGTCCACCCCATCAAAAATGGAAAAATTTTTGGTTTTTACTATTTCACAGTTGTTGAAGACACAGGTAGACTGCTGCATTGTTCCAGGCCTCCTGATGGGGCTCTCAGCGTATATTATAAGACCAAAATGTACTGGTCAGTGTGTACTGAGACAAATTATATTGGTGTTAACAGTGCAGCAAGGGCAGAGGCTAAGTTGGCATATAAAAATTTTCTAGATGACCAGCATAGCTGGAACCAGTATGGTTGTTCATATGAAAAGTATGTTCTTCATATCATTGACAGGTTAATTGATGACTGCTGTGAACCAGTCCCACAGGAGGGTGGGCCTGATACAACCCAGAGTAGTGAACCATGCTGCACAGAGTATAACAGTCATACTAATACAAGTCATACTAACCATTGTCAGAATCAGAGCAGTATTCCCAATGGAATTGAGGCACATTTGGGGCCTCAGGTACGTACTAATGGCATACTCAGAGACGCGTCGATTTCGACTAAAAAAATTGGTTTTCTTAACCATCACCCAAAAACGTTTACTTTTATTGGCCCAGACAGGGCCCCTCAAAATATTAACTCCCTTGGGGAATATTTGAGAATTGCAGATACAATTCGCAGTACAGGAGTCCCCAATTATGCTGGTGCCAGGATACCTTTAATTTCTGGACTAAATATTGGCGAATGGGAACGTGAGCTTAGGGACTATCATCACCCCTCCTTACTCCAGTACCTTAAGTTTGGTTTCCCCCTATCACTGGTCCACCCTCAGGACCTTTCTAACATAACAGTTAGTAATCATCATTCAGCTAGCCAATTCCCAGATGCTATTCAGGAATATTTGCAGAAGGAGTGCAGCCTTGGGACCAGGTCGACTCTGAACATTTTCACTGTTCCCCCATCCTTACCAGGCCCAAAGACAAAAACAAACGACGTGTCATTTTGAATCTGTCCCACCCTTATGGCAGGTCTGTAAATGACCATGTGGCTAAGAACCACTTTGACGGTCATGAATTTACACTAAGGTTTCCCACAATTGATGATATTGTTCAGACAATTTTGAGTGTAGAAAATGACCCTGTACTTTACAAAATTGATGTTGCAAGAGCATTTAGAAATCTCAAGGTGGATCCGGTTGACGCTTTAAAACTTGGTATTCAATGGGATGGCATGTACTTTCTGGACCAAAGCGTCGCGTTTGGATGGACGCACGGGAGCGCAGCATTTCAAATGGTATCTGACGCCGTCACTTTCATCATGCAGCAGCATGGGGCAAAAGTTTTTGCCTATATTGATGATTATATCGGTATTTCTGAGGCCTGTGACGCTAGGCGTCATTTTGACGACTTGCATGCTCTTCTCCTACGCTTAGGCCTTCCCATTAACCAGCAGAAGCTCTCTCCCCCATCTAAGACCCTTATTTGCCTTGGGGTACAAATAGACATACCCAAGGCCTCCCTTAGTATTGACCACGAAAAATTGCTTTCCATTCATAAGGAATGTTTCCACATAGCTGGTAAAAATACCTTTCAAGGAAAAATTTCCAGTCCTTACTGGGCAAGCTCATTTACCTACACAAGTGTGTGGTACCTGCTAGGATTTTTATCAACAGAATGTTGGAACTTTTCGCAACAACAGTCACAAGAAGAAGATTTACCTTTCTACAAGTTTTTTCCAGGACTTAGCATGGTTCGAGAAATTTTTGCCCCATTTTAATGGCACCACCATATTTAGAAAACCTCATATCCCTGAGTCTAAGGCCTTGTACTTAGACGCTTGTCTTTCAGGTATGGGTGCAATATGGCACAATAGGGTCTATTCAACCCCGGTTCCAGCCATCCCTGGATTTGACCTTAAAATAGTTCATCTTGAGATGATGAATATCGTCGTAGCATTGAGGCTATGGGGTCGATTCTGGCAGCACTCACAAGTTAAGATTTTCTGTGACAATGAGGCAGTGGTCCAGGTGGTGGCATCCAGTAAGACCAAGGACCCATTTTTGGGGGCCTGCATAAGGAATTTATGACTAATAACTGACCTCCAAGGCTGACCTCCTTTCAAGGTTATATTCTCAGAAGCCAGTTAACCAAGACTTGTTCTTAGACCTTAAACTTAACTATATTTGGGACAAAGTCCTTCCTCAACATTTTAACCTGGACCTTAATATATAATTTCAGGTGCTACAGAACTCACTAGTTCCTTATTTGAATCAGCCTGGGGTAGGTCTTCATCTTCACACAGACCCTCCACGGTATCAGCACGGAATGGACATTTCAAAACTTTCCTGGCTTTTCTCATCTTTCTACAACTCCCAGTTGTCATTAGTGTACATAATATATTGATTTTTCTTGAGTACTTGCACAACAACTCCATCTCTCCCAAGGTCATTCGCAATTATCTTTCCTCCATTTCCGCCCTAGCATTACATTTCAATTTAGATCCTACCCCTACCAAACATGAAATGGTACTTAGGTTTCTTAGAAGTATATCCATCAATTCAAATTTTTCCCCCACTCCCAGGGGCATCTTCTCCATAGAAATGTTATACCATATTTCCATGGCATGTGACATACTCCCAGATCCCATTCTGTATAGGGCCATCTTTTTGTTGGCTTATTTTGGCTTCTTAAGAATGTCAAACATTGCCCCACATAGTCTAGCTGCATTTGACAGTTCCAAACATTTCTTATGCCAGGACATCATATTTGGCCCTCCTGGGGCTCACTTAATAATTAAATGGACCAAGACCCTTCAGGACCATAAATCTCACCATGTCATTCAGATCCCTGCCATTGATAACATTTTCCTATGTCCAGTCAGAGCTTTGCAAGCCCTCCTTAAATCTCGACCCCTCCCTCCTACCTTTCCCTTGTTTGCAAATTTTTCTTACCCACACTCTCAAGTCATTGACACACATATTCGTAATTCACTCAAAAAGCTTTCATACATTCAGGCGTTCTGGGGCCACTTTCGCTTTTGATCATAATGTGGCATTACAAAATATTATGGCACATGGCCTTTGGCGCAGTTCGGCTGTGTGGATTTATTTGCAAAATGCCTCGCAAGCTCCCTCCATCATCCCCAGGACCTTCGCTTCCCACATCCCTTCTCATTTCTAGTTGGGGTTTGGTGCTTTTTAAAATTCATTTTATTCATTTTAAAAGTCTGCTCTGATTGTGTATAGTTTATACTAACCTGTAATAAAATTTCTCAAATGCTCTCTTACTGTGTTATGCAAATCTGACCTTGGATCTCACAGCTGACCTTGGAGTGAATCTTCCTTGGACTTGATCTCACCCCTTAGGGGGCTATAGCATCACCAGATATACCCTCAGACGCATGTTGTGTCGGGTAGCAAATATGACCTGTCATGAACTCTCTGACCTTTGAGGTCAAGCTATGAACCCCAGATATGGGCAAAACACTTTTATAGCTTTATTCTCCAGTCGACTGATCATTAAAACTAACCATTTAATGCTGAATACATATATACTGATAACAAATTAGCTTCAATGCTTTCAATTACAAACAGTAAGAACCAGAGAGAAAAACACTGCATTTTAAAGTAATGGTGGTGGGTTTATTGAAGGGGGTTGGCCAATTTTTTATCACTTTTAAGTTTATATGTTTATTGGAACTGCAAATGTGGTAACTTTTAAATCCGTGTCTTTATTGGAACTGAAAATGTGGTAACACACATAAGGAATGGCTGTAAACTTATACTTCTGGGATACTACAATTGAGGTGATTTGTTTTGTCTTATCTTTGATCACTTTGTGAATATGAACCCACGACCTGCATAGGCAAAAATATAGTTTTTCAGTTGTGAAACAATACTTGATGATGTTAGTTTCAGTACACTTAAAAGCAAACTCTCAGATGCAACAGTAAAAGAGCAACACACAGTTCAAAAATCAAGAGTCAAGTAAATAGGTTGACAGTACAGAGACATAGGCTTAATGAATAGGCCATGGTGGATATCCCTTGAAAAAGATGTAAGACTGAAGAAAAAGATGTAAGGCTCCGATAACTCATTTCTGTATCAATCCACTTTGTATTTGGGCAGGACATCTTTGTTGGGATTCCCATTCAGGTCAGACCCCTTTGTTTGAAATTCTTCTCATGAGCCTCATAAGCTGTGTAGAAATATATGCGTCTGAGGGGGTGGATCTAATTTAATTTAATCTAATGTGGACTTTTATAGCGCATAATCTCCATTAATTGACAGACTCGAAGGCAAAGTGGGGCGGGATGGATATTTGGTATTGAATTGTTTTAGTTTCTTTGCTGCATCAAACTAAAGTAACAATATTTAACAAGTGTTTCAGAAAAAGCCCGTTTATTAACCAGTGACAAAACAACAACTGAAGTATTTTATAAAACATGCATAGAACTTTGTGTGTACTCTGGGAGCTGTTTCCTGGTGACTCATCCTTAACACATGCACAGAGGAAACCAGTAATCTAAATTGCTGTTGAAATTAAACTGTGACAATTAGCTTGCCACATATCAATATAAATTACTGTTAAAATAAAATGTGACGCACAAACACAATTTTTCTGTCCAGATACGAGGGATCATTTTTGAAGGCATGAGGACAACATTGTCAGGGAGAATGCAAATACACACAGAAACAACGGTAATGGAAACTGTAAACAGGCAAAGATCAAATTCAATTGACTGATTTATGCTTGGAGAAACAAAGCTGTGGAACCACAACAACTCCACCATCACTTTGCTCTACCTAATATTGTACAGACTGGTTTAAAGAGAAAGATACATTCATGGAATGACAGGGGGATGATGGGTTTTTAAATGTATTCAGCATTAAAATTATATGCCATTTAGAAAACTTTTAAAATCACGGAAATTACCACAAATTTCTTCTTGAAATTGGTGCCTCAAATTTGCATGAATTTTGGACTGTACACTCTGAAGCACTTCTGCTGTTATTGGTTGTGTATGGCCTTTGATTTGATCTTTTGGGAAACTGAAGTTTGAACGAGTGATTGGGAATTTGCAAGGTTCCAAAGCTGCTGAAAGATGAAGTATTATGAAAATGATTACTTACTTGGATAGGGCTGACCACAATAACGTGCACGAATTGTACCACCACCTAAAATATTTTAATAAATACTATTATTTGAATTCAAAGTAAAACAGTTACCAAAATTAATCCCATATACTGAATAAGGATATGATAAATTTTTCTGCACCATATGGTCTTGTAACTGGAGTATAGTCAAATACAGGGGACCACGGCACAGTGGTAACACACTCATGTCTCACCTCTGAGGTTGGCGATTCAAACCTCAGACCCTATGGGAGAAAGATGGTAGTTGCTTACCAAAGGTAGGCAGTTTACAGTACAGAACCTTGATCAACTGCATGTACTGGTTTCCTCTGCCCACAAAACTACCTGTCGTGATATGACCTGTACAGTGTTGAAAGTGACGTTAAACCCAATTAAATTACACCTGAGAGTTTTTCCTTTGTTAAAAGTGTCCATTTTTACATTTATTTCAACTAAAATGATCATAAAAACCGAAAAAATACACACCATCTTAAAAATTATAAATGAAGGAAAAGGTGTAATTTAAATAGGTTAATAGCCTCGTAAGTGTCCAGTATTGGACACTTACTTGGCCATTAACCTATACATAAATAGTCAAATACAATAATGATTGTAAAATAGGCCTCATGATTCTCTGGGCCTGTATTCATGAAAGGTCTTAGCCAGGGCTTAACCTTAAAGTTGAGACTTTTGTCTTAGTCTTAGCGGTATTCACAAAAAAGCTAAGATCAGTCTTAGGCTTAAATAAGGGCTTAACTTTAATACTGGTTGGTAGTGGACTTAAATTTGTAAAGAGGACTTAAATATGGTCGCCATAAACTTTTCTCCACTTGAAAATTTGAAATGGCTGTAAATAAAGTATAATTATACAGAACACCTCACTAAAGCAGTCTTTGGGAAGTTTATATGTGGTAACAAGGTTTTCCATTTCAAAACAGCACTTCTCCTTAGATAAAATGCATTAAATGAAGGATACATGTCACAAGTAGTATAGTTTGAATAGAAAAGAAAGGTCACATGACACAGAAAACCACCGATAATCTTGGACTTAACTAAGTCACCCTTTGTGAATACAGTTTTAAGACAAACCTTAGCTGAGACAAAAGTCTTAACTTTAAGACTGGATTTAAGCCTAAGAGCTGGCTAAGTCTAAGACCTTCCCTGAATACAGGTCCTGGGGCCGGATTCACAAAGATTCTTAAGTAAGAATTCTTACTTAAGTACAACATTTTTGTTTATATTTAACCACAAATATTGTACTTAAGTAAGAATTCTTACTTTAGAATCTTTGTGAATTCCGGCCCTGATGTTGGTTAATGCAGCGCTTTAACACAAAAATAGAAAATAGGTCCATTATTTCTTTTTTGGTCAAACATAACCGTACTTTTGTCCCGTTAATATTAACTAATTGAAGAATTCAGTAACAGCCTGCTGCAAAAATAAACTCACAAACTTGATTGCAGGGTTGTCAGTCATGAGAAACATAAAAAGAGCACATTTAATATTTTCAAAAATATTTTGGGTGTAATCTCTGGTACAAAAATAAAGGAATAACACAGGCATTAATTTAAGAAAAAAATAACATTTTATAAAATACTGAATGCTTTATTGGGGTTTAAAGTGAGTCACCAAAACATTGGGACCACACGCTGATAAATACTTTTAATTTGTTTTGTCAAGAATATTTGAAACAACTCATTTAAGTAACAGAGTGGCGTACAGGTCTGGGATTTATATCACTTGGGTCTTACCTATGTTATTGTGAGCTCACATACAACTTTACTAAAGGGCCTGTCCCGATATGAACTTTGCAGAGGAAAAATATGTAAACCTCCAGCTATAACTTTGTATGGCTTTGCCATGATTAAAATGACAGAGAGATTTTGTGCTGGGTTTTTGACCCCTAAATTTATTTTCATCACCAATTATGGTATGTCACATATGTACACCTTATGTGGACACTCCATGTTTGGATTCAAGATTCACACAAAAACTCGTCTGGGCGAAGTTGTATGTTGCACCATATAAGAAAACATGAATACATAAAATAAGTGTATTTAAAACAAATAACCTAATTGCTGCCACATTTACAAAATTTAAATTACAAAACTATCACGTATTTTTAATGTTTATATATTTACTAGTACATGTATTAATCTTTACAATTATCTCTTGCCTATTGAATTGACTTCGAATCATAAAAACCCACAAATTTATGCTAAGTCAAAGTTATTACCAGGCTGAATGCATTTGTTTTATGATTAATGTTTACAGAATTTTATTATTAAAACTCCTAACAATCAAGGTACATACCGTTCACTCCTTTACCCATTAGTATACAGAGAAACAAAAAACGGTAAAGCACCTACTTCCGTTTTACTGTTTTACTGTTTTATGGTTTTGAAATACAGTATTCTTACCCTTTACCTAATGACTAATTATAATTAAGAAAACTGTATAAGGGTCAGGATTTGAAACAGAAAATGGCCTTTTTCCCTTTGACAGTTTATGGTATATTTTGGCCTTCAAAAATCCCACAACTTATTAAGTGAAGGCCATGTCCCTGGCAACCACAGTAGGCTGGATTGTGACGTCACAGTACAAAATTTAAAAGTGTGAATGGGTTTAAAGAGTTTATATTGCCATATGAATTAAACTACTCCAAAACTGCTTCATGAATTTCATTAATATTTGGTATGAGGATGGCACAAAGTATGGAGAGTATTCCCACTTTATGGTGACCTTAAACTTACAATCCGTTTATTACAGCAACTTTAAGGTTACCACTTACATGTCAGGGCCAATTATAAAAAATACTTGGCGAATTTCAGTTATACTTGATACATAGGTGTTGTTTTGGCCTTGAAAATTCTACACTGTAAGGCTTCCTTAAAATCTTAGCAATAATGACTTAGAAATGACTTTAAGGTTACCCATTCAAGGGTCAAGAGAGAGTGACTTGACAGATTCAATATATTTTCATATATGGCTGTGCATAGATCTGGGGACAGACACCAACCATAAATTTTTATAGTCATTCATTAAGATTCATAAATACTATTTTGAGTAGGGTTTACACACAACTAAATTTTTGAAATAGGTACTTTCATAGAATAATTTATTCTGGTAATTTTTAAAGAAGAGTGTTCTGTGCATTTATCTATTTGCTGTTTTATGTCACACATAATACATTATTGGTTATATTTTGAGGGGAATTGGAAGTACATAGTGAACGACCAGATAAGACCGAGATTCAAACTCAGAACACCACTGTGTCTCCATGGCATTCAAGTTCTTGTTTGGATTGGGTACTAAGAAATTTTATTTAGTATTAATCTTAAAATTTACAAACTATAAGAAAACTAAACTTCATTAATGATGCAATATACAAAATTCTGAAAAAGTAGATATTTTTTAAAACGTTCACTTTGCTTCCTGACTTCCCAAGACCGAATTGTCAGCCCAACCTATCATAATACCAGTAAGGCAAATCACAGAGGTCAGGAGGCACTCCCGACAGATCCTATCACCAATATGTGGATACTGGGGCTAAGAAGTCCAATCTGTTTCTGCAAGTTTCAGGGGCTACATAGGCACAGTGATAACACACTTGCCTTACCTCTGCTTTCTGCAGTTCAAACCCCGGGCCATATGTGGGAAAGTTGGTATTTCCTTACCTGTGGTCACCAGTTTACAGTAAAGAACCTTGACCAACTGTATGTACTGGTTTCCCCTGCCCATAATACCCATAATACCCATGGTGATATGACCTCTGCCGGGTTCAACCCCCATAAGTGACAATTCTGAGAACCTGTCCCAAAATGACCCAGAATGTTGAACAGGAGATGAAGCCCCAACATAGAAATATGAATTCAAATCTCATAAATTGAATTATTTTGTCACTATTCTGCAATGTTGGCACAACTCGGGATCTGAATCTAGTTTGAAAATTCAAATTATTTTCGTTTTATTTTCAAATACAAACTTCAAACATGATGTGAATGGATTCAATGCAGAATTTGCTATAATTTGCCAAGTCAACAGAATTACTTTGATGCTTTTTCAAATTGTTATACGTTTAAGAATGAGAAATTGTTTGTCCATTCCTTCCTACATTTTATAGTTTCTGAGATAAGGCCTGAAAAAAATTACTAGTGGATCCAGGGAGGTTAAAGGGGTTCAACCCAAAGTACAAAATTATTTCTTGCACTATATTTTTACCAAAAATTAACTTTTCCCCCTTCGGGCATGCCCCCCGACCCCCTTAGTTATGGTATGTCTGATGTGAACCCCACCTTACTCTGATGTGAACCCCCACCTTACTTAAAGGCTGGATAAACTAGCATAGAATAAATATAGACATAAATATCTTTGATACACATTAATCACACTTTGCTGATTAATAGAAATTAAGTTAGAATTAAGGAAGCATACTTGTTACTATTTGCACCATTCATAAATAAATGTTGGCCCTATTGTATCTCATTTGATGGAGATTAAGCATTATAAAATTATTCTTATTGCATTACATATTATTGTTTGATTTAACTTGGGGCAAGTTTGCTGAGTCCTTATTTGTCCAGCTTCCCGTTTATGAGTACTTTATCATAAGTTTGTATGTCATAGTTACTATACAGAATTGAGGAACAGCCATCTTTTGTATAAAATAATGTATATTAATGGTACACTGATAATTCATATATAATTGCTGAAATGAATTATTTTAAGATCTTGATAGAACATATAAACCACTGTGTTGTGACATCACTAGCATGAGTGACGTCATAGGGCTTTGAGGTATAACCACAAGAGTCAGTTATCACCAGCATGTGGCTGCCCTCCCCCTGTCACTTCTCACCAGCACGTGGCTCCCCCCCCCCCCCCCCCCCCCCCCCCCCCGAAAAAAAGACAAAATCCGGCAAAAATAGTGAAAGAGTTAATAGGTATTATATAAAACAGTAAAAGGCCTGATATTCAATGATGCTTTATTACAGCACATAAACTGTTAAAGGGTGCATTACACATTTCTCATTGACTTGCCAGAAAATAGAATTAAGTATCTAACCCTTTAACTGTTTCAAAACAGTAAAACAGTAAAACGGAAGTGGGTGCTTTACCGTTTTGTGTTTTTATGTAGATAAATGGGTAAAGCAGTGAACGGTATGTACCTTGATTCAAAACCTCTCTGAAGTCTACTTACACTATAACAAAATTGCTCCCACGAACACAATTCGGTTGAAAGTAGACCTGTCCATTGTTACCACACATGTGAAGCATATTTGCTTGGTTATTATAGAGACTTGTGCGCATGACAAAAGCAATTCATTATTAATTAACCAATTCCAAAAGACCTATATTGATATATGTCTCACTTTCTTTATTTTATGTTGATACGTTCCTCGCGTGGCGTGATAAATTTTAATTATAATTAAGGTAATTAAGCAAAACATTGAAAATTGCTTTACTTCTACTAAATGTGAACAAAGTAGCCGCGAGACATTAAAAGTCAATAGTGACCTCGAGTTTTCCCCGAGAATCTTCATTTAATATATTTATTATCATTTCCATTATGGTCACTTTGTATGAACGTCTATGTTAAAAGTGTAAAGTCACAGTAAAATGTGTCATTGTGACAATGGTAATTAAAATAGTCATATTGACCACCTTACATATTATTGCATTCAAAGAAATCTAATGATTAGCTCATTTCTTGCAATCAAAAAAGAAGGTAACATCTAGTGCATTCGGCCTTGTAGCAGCAATAAATAATAAACATTAACCTGCATAATGGAAAATTATAACTTTAGGCCTGTTTGCACCATTCTGTGCAGTCAAATTAACATGTATTTGAATTTTGCTTCCCGACTGTGTCGGGTAGGGCCTTGGTGGCACGGTGGTAACACACTTGTCTCCCAGCTCTGAGGTTGATGTTTCAAACCCTGAACCCCATGTGGAAAGAAGGTAGTTTCTTACCGATGATCTGCAGTTTACAGTACAGAACCTTGACCAACTGTATGTACTGGTTTCCTCTGCCCATAAAACTACAAATTGTGATATGACCTATATAGTGGTGAAATCGACATTGAACCCCAAATAGATAAATTATTTGTCCGTAAATGGACTTCATACAGTGGTAGTGCACATTTAAAATTGAGCCGCCCTATATAGCCATTCCATTCCTATTTCACTCTTCACACGCGTAAGTCTTATTTTTAGCATAGAATCCAAGTGCGAATCCTGACTTATGAAACCTTATGGATATTACTAAAACATGAAGAGCAGGGAGTTACAAACCAAGACTGGATGAGTTAAACATTTTCAGCTGGCATGCATATTAACAAGTATTGGCTGAGAGAACACCGACCTTTGCCTGCGGATAGTGCTAAGGAAGGCATTACAATTGTTTAATTGGTTTGTACTCAATGATTCCACACTTCTCATCTCTACTGTGCACCCCCCCGCCCCCCCCCCCCCCCCCCCCCCCCGTGTGCAAAAAGTGCTAAATATTTTCGAGAATTAAGGAAAACAATTCTGAAGATACGGTCTTGATATGGAATTAAATCCTATTTGAAGAGGACTGGACCACAGATACACCCACATGCTATGAATAAAAATGGGATTCTAACTGTGATTTCGTCCATGTTTTGGTTTTAAAATGCCCATTTGTAATAGCATGGTTTCAAAACATTTTAGGTATACTGTATATTAAACGTGTGGTGCCAAACGTTAGAAAAACGTTACTTACTTAATTACTTTGGCATTGCTTAGCAATAATACATATCCTCATGGTAGTCATAACACTAAACATGCAGCAAGCTGAAATAATGGCTTGAAACACTCCGGTGGGCAGTCACTTTGACTACTGTAATGCTCTGTTCAAAAGTATGGCCAACTCCAATGTGAAAAATAATGTGTGTACGAAATAGCCTAGTTAGAGCCATAACAAACAATAGCAATATGCCTGTTGACCAATACTCCATTTTCAGAACTGTCTCTGGTGTATAAGTTCCTCCAAAGTATTTTAACCCCCTACCTTACTTAACCACCACCGACAACAGGTACAGCATACATGTCAGAAATTGTCTGGATGTTCCACAGTTCTTGTAGACCTTGTGCAAGATGCATCCTTAGTGTATTATGATTCTCTGAGTGCATTTCAGACGGAAGTTCCAGTGCCAGTGTAAATCCAGTCTGTTATAAAATACACTCATTCATTGTTTAAAAAAACCCAAATTAAAGAGCAAGTGTACAGTTGCAGTATTCCATGCACAAACCATTGAGCATGTCAGTCATGGCTTTTAATTAGATTCTCCAGCTTGGTGGAATGAGCTCCCTGAGGATATCCCAACAGCAGTTTCTGTGGCATCTTTCAGGCACAAATTGAAGACATTCCCCTTCAGTGAGGCCTACCCTTCATAGTTCTTTCTAGTGTCTCTCTGGTGCTTGCCTGCTATGTCTCTGGATTCTGAGTTTCTCTTTCTTCCTTTGTGGCTCTAGCTGCCTTAGAGTCTGTCATATGATGGAACTTAAGAGCTATAAATAGATTGATTACATTACATCTGGTTTTAGTTAAAACATGTTGCCATAGATTGACACATGCCTCAAATTGACAAAAACTAATGTAAACAATAAATTTAATCACTGATATAAAGGTACATGGCCTAATAAGCTGCATGTTGATTGGCCTTGTTCTAATTTAAGAAGCCAATCTCAGGAAGAAATATAACCAATGTCAGTTGAAAAGTATTGTAAATGATCAGTTGGTTATTTATTTAAATAATTCATTAAATAAATGTAAACGATCAGTTAAATAATCATTAACCATTGGTGTCGTATCTGTCACCAGACTTTACCTACTACCAATTTCTATCACAGAAAGATAATTCCGTGTGATTATTTTCATCACTGCAACATAGTTGTTTTGTTTTATCATTTCCAGTGACCAACAGAACATGTAGTCAAACATTGAAATCACTGAGTAACTTTTTCCCCGCCCCCAAAAGGGAAAGATGTTGTAATTGAGTCTGTTTGTCTGTTTATCTGTCCCAGCAAATAAATAAAAAAAAACTATACATTGGATCTGGGTCATATATTCCCACAAGGCGGGGTCTACCTGTGGCTCTCTTCTTCGCAAAGATTCTATTCTTTTCTATTCTGTCCCTTTATAGTGCTTTATTTCTGCCAAGGCAGACTCTAAGGCACAGCACCAGGTACATAATCAATAATTATCTTTCCATAGACGTAGCCAGGTCGACACCACAGAGACGCCGGGAAGGTTACATGTTAAGGTGGGAAAGCCTTATCAAGATGGTCTGGATTTCAATCTGGATTGCGAGACTGAAATTGATTTTGTGATTTCTTTGGTGATACCTATTGGAGAGGGATTTGTACATTCTGAAGCATCACTTGTTAAAATATGTAATATTGTGACCGTATCATGGCTTCATTTTAATGCAAAGCATTGGATATAGCATGGTTGTGTAATGTTATTTAGCATACTTTTACTTGGTGACAACCAACATCACATATCATAACCCACAGATGGGCTATGACTATAGCTTGTGACTGACAAAGGTCATAGATGGGGTTTTATATCCTGTTCAACAGCCAGGGTCATGTTGGGAAGGTCCTCACCATTGTCGCTTGTGGGAGTCAAACCCACACAGAGGTGATAGCCTGTGGTTACATGACAAACCTGATAGCCCATTAGATCAGTGAGGACGTAAGCTATAGTCACAATCTGTGCTAGGTGAGTTCCCTAATATTTAATTGCTTGTACATTTGCCCAGAGTTGCTTGCTGTTGGTCAGCAGTTAAAAGTATAGATCCTTGACCAACTATATGTGCTGGTTTCCTCTGCTACTCTAACTACCCATCATAATTATAACCAATTTGGTATGAGGCATGATGTAAAACACTAAATAAATAAAGTATACTTGCCCGGATACCAAATTAAAGTAAACAATGAATTTACAGGCTGTCATGAAGGTGCAAACCAGTTAATTTTGGGAGAAATGCCTTAACCGTTCTTTCTAGAAAACATACACCACAACGCTGGTTTGTTACTGGCCTGCTGGCTGGTCAGGCACACACAAGTTGTATGCGAGTTTGGGGCTGTCCACCATATGTTATCTTCTAAATTGACCAAAGATATTTGATTCACTCAGGACACAAACACAATTCAATTTTTATGTTTATTAATTACTTACAGTTCAACTTTATATTGACACAATTTCACAACATTTGCTCAGAATCTAGACACATTTGTATTGTTCAACACTTCACTTATATTTATTCTTTTAAAGTTTTCCTGCACTTTCCTCTGTTATGTTTGTCCTATAAGGATTACAATGTTCAGATAACTGATCCTTGAGACACTTAAGTTACTGTTGCTAAGCTCCTGTTACTTAGAGTTTGTTACTTCTGCTAATGTTCTTGGAGAACTTTGACTTCAAAGATTGTCTGGATTCCAGCACACAACACTCATGGTAAGAGATGCATTATCTACTTCATAAACAAGTGAATTTGAGGTTTCTAAAAAATGATCCAGGCAAGCAGAATAAATTAATGGGTATATTCAAAGATTCCAACTTATTGCACATAGTTATCACATGGACTGAGATCTCCCATTTGCTCACTATCTCTCCTCTCTATAATCCAGTGGTAAATAATGGAAGTAAGTGATGAGCTGAGGTAAAGCTTTATAATGTATCCTGAGTGCAGAGCGTGAACTCTTGTTGTTGGTATGCACCAGCTTATGAGAGTGTGGTTGTCCAAATTTCTGTGCCTGATGCTCTATATACATATCCGTTGGGACAATTAAGTGTCTCCCCCTGTAATGTGGATCTGTATAAGCATCAAAGGTTTCTCCAGACATATGAGCAAATATCCAGCAGACAGGTTTATCATCAGGATTGTACAAACAGGAACTATATGACTCTCTGACTAAGATTTTCTGAGTTTCTGCAGAAGCTACTGTAGAATAAGATTTCCGAGGATCTCTGTGTCTAACATTCTGTACATTGGGCAAAACGTTCTCTACCAGAGGGCCCAATTTGAATCCTTCTGGAATTAGCTTAAACCTAGAAAAGGTAAAACATTTGTGAATTTAGACTGAGTTAGGCGATATGTCAATGGTTTGTGATAGTTAAGTTTCATAAGTTTATGTAATGACAAAAGAAAAAGTTGATTTTGTTCCATGTTCTTGCGACTTTATTATTTAATCACTTTATCACTTCATAACTTATGTAAGGTAAGTACCAAGTATATTCTAATGAAAATTATTTTAAATAAAATGTATGTCAACAACATTGTGAACAAACATTGTGAAAAAACTAAAAGATGTTTCATCATATTTATTTCATAACTTTATAATTTATAAAATATTGAGAAAAGGTTATGTAAAGTTTGCAATTGCTTCTATATCCCATTCACTTTTCGAAAATGTATGTCATATGTGTTTGGTTAGATATTAAAAACAACACTGCCAAATTATAAGTTAGCTAGAAAAAAATAATCAGTCAAGAAGTTTGACCATTCAAGAAACAGTGGTACTTGCATGTTAACTTTGAGATAATCCTGTAAATTTCTTGCTTGATAATATTGATAGTTACGATCAGGATCTACAATAGATCCTCCATGCTTCTGGGCTGCATCACACAAAACTGGTTTCATACCAACACAACATTCTACGGGGCAACATGTATACAAAATTTACATAGATAACTGTAGTGACAATGGATATCCTTAATCAATAATAATCAATGACTTTAATACAGGTATATTAAATTTCCAGCATATTAAATGATATACTGTCTATAAAACCCATCTCCAGAGCTCTAGCTACAGCCTTGCAACAGAAGAGATTGGGAATCAGGGAGGGCAATGAACTGGTGGAGAAAAAGACTCAATTTTCAACTTGACTGGAGACACAGAAAGAGACCTAATTACTCAGAATTGGGAGTAAAGACAGTTGAAGAGCTACAGAAATGCTACAAAGGCCTATAATTATGGATCTTAACATGGCCTTCACATCAATTATGATGTCAGGCAGAAAGTGTGAAGTGTTTATAAATAAAAGTTAAGATTAATGAATGAATAAGATGAAGAGGGAGTAGTTACTGCGGATTGGTGAAGAAGTGGAAGGGTATCTGCAGCACTTGTAACCATAAACCTTACTGTCTGTTGTGTGATCTGGGCATATAAGCTAAGAGATTTTAATTGGAATATTTAGTACATAATTATTATTATTTATAATGTTGTAACTTATTTTGCTATGTTCATAGACTAAAGGACTTTGAAATTGTCTTTAAGTGTTGTTCCCTAGAATCTGCCTCTGTACAGCTTTAGTATTGTTTAGAAATATTCTCGGTTTTAAACTGTTAATAATTATTCTTCAATCCTTTTGGTTACTAAACCATGTTTCAAATAAATACTATTTTGCCACCTTTTCATACCTCGGAATGTTATGCTTTCTGCCCATGGAAGTGTTGTTTCACAAAGTAAAAGGTAGCGCAGTGGTTCTAATTCACCATAAAGGTAGACTTCCTGGAACTAAAATATAGTTATCCAGTGAAATAAATAAAGCTAGTTCCAGAAAACTAATGTCATCACACATCAGCATTCTTATTTGGGTAAAGTTAACTTTTTTTTGATAGCATGATGGAGAATCAATGATACTGACCAGTGTAACATTAATCAAACAACACTGATCTGTCCATTAATTCTTTGTTTCCTTGGACTATGCATAAAAAAAAGAAAACAAACTAATATACAGAAGCACGTAGTTATGATCTTGTTTCTTTTACTAGTGGTATATATTCATATTATTTTATTTCTATCTATAAGCTATTAACTTGCAAGTACCACGTAGTCCATAGGACCACATGTACTGGTAAATTTGTACCAGGTGCAAAGCATGAGTACATTGTTTGGTTATTCTGACTTTGTAGATGTTAAGAATTGTCTTTTTACATCTATCCAAATAGGATGCCAATACAATGTAGTCAATAGTACAAAGAACTTTGTTTTTGAGGATGAATTTATTGTTCCTGCAGCAAAAGTAAAACATAGTATATACCATCTAAATCTTAAAACACCAGAGAAATGTATCAATATGTCACACTTTTAGTGACATACATCACTTCTCATGGAATCTTGTACGAAGTGTTTGGTATATTTCTTTATCTTTTGCTAGGGCGGATTTTGTGTTGTATCATACCAGTCTTTCTACAGTCTTTGAGCTGCCTTTGTGTAACACCAGGATGGCAAATTACAAATGCGATGTTTAAAAGAGTTATTTGTGTGAATGGATCTAGTGAAGTCTTAATTATCAAGACGGTCTTCAATTCTAATTCTAATTAGACTTTTACACCACTTGATCAACCCTGAACATAAGGGAACTCTAATGAGCAACACACCAAAACAATCAACCAATTTCAGTATCCAGGGACAGAAAAGAGGTCGAGCACTACAGAGCATACCAAGGGATGATTGAAACTAAGGTGGATATTCCTTGGTGTACAGGTGGTCTTTAAGCTGCTTTCTGAAAGAGGCTAGGGAAGGGGACGTGTGAATGTCATCAGGAAGAGCATTCAAAACAGTGGGAGCATCACAAACAAAGCTGTAATCAAACTGTTTGACAGACTTATGAATAGAAAGGTAGAACTTTGGTGCAACAAGGAAATTGCCACCACTCTGACTGCCCCTGGTACTGTGAGAACCACTGTATGAAGATATAAATATATACAAAATACTTTGGAAAACCAGTGTGAGGAAACTTGTAAACAAGTTTGGCTGTTTTAAACAGTGAACAATGTTCAACAGCAAACCACTCTAAGAAATCTACTGGTGTATCTACTGCTGTTTGATAAATTCTGGCTGCACTTTGTAGATACATTGTAATTTACATAGATTGAACTTAGAGAGACTCCTGAAAAGTGAAATGCAATAATTCAACCTACTACTGACATAGTATAGAAGCATCAGAAGTAAGAAATTGCCTGACACGTCTAAAGTCATGGAGTTGCACAAAACATCTTTTGCAGACTCTCTAAACATGCTTAGACAAGGAGAAATCAGAGTTGAATCATATGCCCAAGTTCTTGACTGACTCAGATGGACAGAGAGGACTTACCAAAATGTTAATTGGGAAATATGCTTTCAACTTATCCTTCTGTCTTTTTGAACCAAAGAGTATAAACTCAGCTTTGTCAGGATTAAATTTGAGATTGCTAATTGACATTCACTCTTTTATATCATCAAGGCACCTGTTCAACTGTTTGAATGCAACAGATGTATTCTTCTGGGATAAGTGCACATAAACTTGGGTATTGTCTGCATAAACTGAAAATTTATACCTTTGTGTTTACCAATCACCAAACTGAGAGGTTTTCTGTACAATAAAAACAACAACTGATCCAAAACTGAACCTTGGGGTACGCCAAACAAAAGTTTGCAAAGATCAGACAAACTAGAACCAATTTTTATAGACTGATAATGCTCAGTAGAGTAGGAAATAAACGATGTAAGTACAGAGCCCCTGACTCCAAGCCAAGTCTGAAGAGAGTCTGAAGAGTGGAATGATCAATGGCATCAAGGCAGCAGGGAGGTTGAGCAATACCGAAGCTGTAGGTTTGCCTCTTCACAAGGGTAAGTGAACTTCATTTTTATGGAGACTGTATAAGTCATGGACACGGATATCTTCTAACAGTTGCATAGCCACAACACATTCAACCAGTTCTAATATGAAACTAAGCTTATAACTTTCTAGAATTGAGACTATTTTTAAGATCAGTTTGCTATATTAGTCTGACTTATCCTTGTTTACAATTATTTCACCAAGCAATTTGGCAATGAAGCTGACTTCTATTCAGTGGATTCTTGACACTCCACCAAGTTCTTTTAAATTGGTGCTCAAGTCTCTTTGCAAGTCTATAAGAGTCAGTCAACCAATCCAAAGAATCTTTCTTTGTTAATCTAGATACAAGTAGTGCATGGCTATGAAGAACATCACCCAAATCATTATGACATTGTTCATAAAGATGAACTAAAGAATTAGCAGGAGATATGACAAAGGAAATACTTTTTGGATCAGAGCGAAGGTCAGACATATTGACACAGTGATACCTCCTATATAGCACTTTATTTGGTGACGAAAGGCAATTGAACATGTGACTTATGCATGATCGGATATAATATCACAGATTGTAACATCAACAATATTATCCTGATCACATGGGGACAGAATGAGGTTGACTATGTGACCATGTAGATTGGACGGTTGAATACCTGACTGTTTAAGGTCATGAGTCAAGAAATGTCATCACCAGGTAATCAACATGGATGTTTAAGTCACAACAAATGTAATACACAGAGTGGCATTCTTGTAAAAGTTTGAGGTACATGATCCTGGGGGCGCAATAAATACAGGCAAGCAACCGTGTGTGGCTAGAAAACACTCTTGACAGCACTATGTTTTCAAGGGATCAATACACAGGAGACTCTACTTTATCTGGTCTGTGTGAGCATCTGATGAAGAAACCGACACCATTAACAATACCTGAAGGACAAAGCCTTTGAAGAAACACAAAATCAGGATTACCAGACATAAGAAACCTGCATCGGATAGATGGGCATGAGTTTCTGAAAGGCAAAGGAAGTCAAAGTCATACATAGTCACAATATCGGCCAGGAGTGGACTTTTAGTCCTGATAGACATGGCATTTAGAACATCCAGCTTGACAGGACCAGGGTAAAGGACACATCACTGCCCAGTAGAAGCAATAACTCTAGACCCTTTCTATTAACTGAGGGTAGGAATAATCTATTACATATACAAGTGTAAGAAAAAAAATTCAAACATTTGTCAAGCAGGTGAATAATATTCACTGCCTTTGAATGGAAGCGCTCAGACCTATGAGCAAGCACAACTGCAATAAGTTTCAAGAATAGGAGAACCCATAGTGCGAACATGACCTTTCTGGGGTTGCCGAGAAGCAAGAAGCCCTGAGCTTAACTCATTAATTACCACTTCCAACCTGGACCTAATTTGGGAAAGATGGTAGTTTCTTATCAATGTCGGGAGTTTGCAGCACAGAACCTTGACCAACTGTGTGTACTGCTTTCATCTGCCCATAAAACTACTGGTCATGATATGACCTCTACAGTGTTGAGATCGACTTAAAATTTAAATAAATAAGTTTCCATAGATGCACATCATGCTGTATATTACATGTTGACCACCTTAATTGATTTAAGTTTAAATATACTTTGACCTCATTGTATAGGCCATATCACAGCAGGTGGTTAAGAGAAAGGATAAATCCGCAACCATCAGACACCAGAAGGTAACTGCCAGCATTCGCATTTCAGGTCATCCTTGGTCATCGTTGTATGTCAGTATCATCTATTTTCCCCAATGATGGCTTTAAAGTCATTGATTCAGTTTCACAAATCTTTCAAAACATTGCTTTAGTTATATATGATTGGCAGTTCAGGAGAAAGAGGAAAGGGTACGGGCTGGTCAGGTTTCTGACCTGAAAGTCATCACACATCACCAAGATACCACAAAGTTTACCATTCAAGTTATGACCAGAATTCAAACCTTGAGAGTAGAGTTGGTTAGCCATTATTTCCTCCACGCCCCCTCAATTTTCCAATGGGGAACTTACCTTTCCAAGCCTTGGTTCTAGTTGCAATGGTCTGGAAACTAATGCTGAAAAATTTGGCCAGTTGTCCACTACAACTTCAAGTTTCCAGAGTCCTCTGATGGCGCTATGAAGTGTTCCCAGAATTCCAACTTCATTCTTAAATACAAGAAAGTCTTTATTATATTAATTAAAAATATAATACTTAGAAATGTTGTTGACAAATATGGGAAATACCGGTTTCACACAGTCATGTTGCCTTGTTTTCTGTATGGATAAAGGAATTGTGCGTGATTTCCTGTATAGAGGCAGTATCACAGGCTTGGTGCCTACTTTTCTGTATACAGTATCACGGAAATAGTGTCTGGTTTTCTGTATTGATGCAGAATCACAGGCATGGTGACTACTTTTCTTTATGGATACAATATCACAGGAATTCTGCCTGTAAAGTATATGGAGATTTTTGGTGTGAAATTAATAAATTTGTCAAAACCAAAAATATGATGTTACCTATGGTTACCCTATCACAACCCAAATATAATAATATGTACAAATTGAGACTTTGTGTAATCTGACATGTACACATTTTCATCCTTTACAAGCTGTAACTTATACAAGCTCCACTTTATATAAGTTAAATTATGAGTTTTAATGAATTTATACTGATACTTATATATTCATAAAATCACTGTGTGATAAGCATAAATTACATTTTAATGTGATTTATACTTTTTAGATGAAAAAGCAAATTGGTGACCTGTATATTTTCACAATTTTGTTACTGGTTCATTGCATTTGTAATGGAGTATTTTTTCTTTATTCTTGTAAAAGTTGGAGTCACCCTTGTTCAACCAAAACTTATTTCTGACTTCAGACTTTGTTGGTGTGAAATTTTATAATATATATTTAATTATGAAATATCCCAATGATCTCTAATGCAATTTTCTGTAAAAATTGTTCTAAATGTATTTATTTATTCCACAACGAAGGGATTAATGAATTGATTATTTCACTATCATAAAACCACATCTAAATGTTAAGAATATGCAATATCGATAATTTTTGTATAAATGAAAGTCATATATCAATTGTACATTAAATATTAATTTATATATTATCTGTCCTTTGGTGCTTTCTCTTAACCACTTTTTATTGTTCATACAAAATATTTTTTGTAACTAGTACCTTGTATAAACTCCACATTTTAACAACTGAGCATGTTTATTGATTAATTTATAATTTCAAATACATCAAATTAACGTTAATGATATTCATAATTAGCACTTCCATAACAATTATGCCCTCAGATGAAAAAAAACAACTAAATTATTATTTTTCAAGATTTTATTTTTTTATTTTTCAAATGTGTACATTTTTATTATTTTACAAGTTAAAAGTTACACTTGTAAATAGACTGAAGTGAATAGACTGAAACAAATTATTGTGGACTGTTTTCTGGGATTATGGATTACCAAAATTATATATGAAGTGCAACTGATGTCAGTGAAGTATTATTGACTATATATTAAGACTATGTTGTTTGCATGGTGTTTTGAGTTCTTCTCTGTATAAAACTTTCAGACAGGAATGGGTGATATTAAAGGATTTTACAAAGACTAACTATATTGCAGTAATTGACTGAGTAAGTGTTCAGTAAACACTTCAGACTGTTTAATTTGTAACTGAACATGCCAATGTATTAAGAACTTCCTACTGGCGCCACTTGTCCAAAAAGTAAAAGGGAAAAAAGTGCTAATTTGGATTTCAAGATGACTTTTTGTGGCATTTGTATGAAAGCACACAGGGAATTTAGAGTATTGATCTTTTTACCAGAGAAGTGTAAAGCAAACAAGAAAGTCTACCACATCAGGTGAAAGACAATCAAGTACACCCAATAGAGCCAATAAAGATCTGAGGAATATTCAGGGGTGTTATGTGGAAGTGTATAAGCAGAGAATATACTGGTTGACCCATTACTCTTTTATATGGTATTTGGACTACAAAGGGTGACTAGGACAATGCGAAAAAATGCTATCTATCTGCTGCTATAGGCAGAGCAAAAGACAATAAATGGCAGCACTGTAGTGCTGAAATTGTAGGTGAAGAACCAAAACAAATTAATTCATCTGTAGGAACAGGGGCTGACGCCAATATCAAAAAGATTTTGCAAACTTGGAAAAAAAACTAGATAAGGTCAATAAGCTATAGGAAGTAGTCATTAGCGTTATATCTCTAGGTGCAATACCGAGGTCACATCCGGAAGAGTTAAACTCAATTACCCTTGTAGACAGACTCAACAGACTAGAAGCAAGGATGACACATATGTAGTCACACATTGACAGTGTTATTGCTCAAAACTACAATCTAAGGGATGAGCTCAAGGAACTTTCAAGCTATGTCAGTCATGAACTTGTGCAAGCAAAGTCTATGAATGCTAAGTCAGTGCAGCAGTCTCATGGCAAAAGCCATTAATTTAACATAATTTAAAATGCCTGACAAAAAGTGCTTGAGTGACCCCCGCTACAAAGGAGCAAGTTCCTCTAGGGAGAATGACAATAAGGACATTCCACAATTCCACAACTAACTGACACGTTGTGCTATCGACACATGAAATATTTCAGCAGAGAAGAGATAACCTGAGCAAAATGCAAACATTCTTTGGAAGCAGACCCACACATAGAATTTGAGGGGCACCTGAGCCAAGTTGAGATTTTTTTCCTGTACCAAGTACATAAACACAAAAGTGGATAAATTTAAAGACTACATGGATTATGTTGGAATAACTGTTCACACAATTGAGTGTACATCAAAAATTGAATCACACTTCAAACTTATCATGTCATTGACTGAAGAAGGGTTTTACTCCATCTGTTTGGCCTGAATGTATAGGAGTATGGGAGTATTGACCAAAGATCTGATATATATAGACTCAGAATAACGAGTGTTGTAAACCCTGCAAACAGTTATTTCAACCTGGATAAACATCGGAAGTTTCCTATGTATAACAGACATTGACACGGTACAGGTAGGTTTGAGTGAGTGAGTGAGTGCGCAGAGGAAACTGAGAGGCTTATAGCACTTAATCTCCATCAAAAACTGACTCTAAGGCTCAACAACCAAGAAAACAAATCCAAAGAAAATGAACATAAAGTCCATTGAAGCCCAATGCACATAAGTAGTATTACATCATGGTAACGCATATTTTAAATGTACCATTTGATACTACATTAAGTAGCCCACACAGGCAAATGATGATGCAGACATAATCCTTAAATCAGCACAAGGCTAATTAAACCGATTTAACTGACCATTTTATTTTAGTTGTACATAAGATAAATTTGGATTATACGTACATAAATGGGGTTGCAAAATACTACCCATCTTATAGCAAGAAGTTGTTACTGCATCGAGAATGACTTATGTATTGTAGATAATGTTTACACTGTTCAAACTATGTGTCTGCCATACTGTATTGAGTTTGAAATTGTAAACTTTGAAATATGATATTTGTGTAATGATATCTTAAGATATAAAGGTATGCAATACTGCAATATATGCAAAAACAGATGGTACAAACGCTGTAATTCCATTACATAAGATCACTTAAACAAAGCCAGGAATGGAAAAAATGGGTCTCACTTCAAAACTGTGTTACAAAAATCAAAAACAACAAAGACTTCTAACCTCTCATTTTTAAAAATGGTAAATAAGACTAAGGCATGGGTTGAAACTAAAAATTTATAAGTATTGACAGGGGAGGAACAAATTAAAAACACAATAAAAAAGTATATTTGTGTTATTCAATGTCTGCTGCAAATACAAATGAGCCAATAGAATTAAATATTTTTTTTATCAAAGAGTAATTTAAAATGGATTATGTTATATGTAAAAGAAGCCACCCCTGATAACGTTTCAGGTATCTGATATTGGTAATGTAATAGTATGTATGAACTCCACCTGTACCAAATGTAATTTTACATGGTAAAATATATCAGTAAAATGTTGACCTAATACATTTATTTGGATCTAACATCATTTTTACCATACCACTTATTCCACCAGTTCTATTACCAGGAAAATATAGCGCTTGAAAAGCATTTCAGAAACCCAAAAATATATGTCTTCACTTTGAATCAATATCACTGTGACAAACTATAAACTTTCTTTCACTTTATTTACCCTTTTTAACAAAAGAAATACAGCCGTAATCTGGGGCGCGAGGGTAGCAAACCCATAATCAGATTCTAATACAAAGCTTTTATGCATAATTAGAATTTAAATACTGAAGCTATATACTTGATTAAATTAGTACCATCAGAAAAAGAAAAAAATAAATTGCTATATGAGAAAAAAATTAGCATCTTTACAAACATGATGCAATTTTGTCATGGAATGATTAGTACAGAATTTGGGTAAGTTTGTACAGGTGTTAAATATCAATATTGAAAAAGGTTAATAAAATCTTTTTTTTTATGATAATCCAGTTTTCTCGCGTCAATTCTTGATAAGTGTTCTTGTTGTAAGAATTTATTCATCAGATAATTCTGATATTCAAATAGGTTCAGACTTCATTCTTTTTGTGGCACAGTAGTATATAATTTGCTTTGCAGAGACTCGGATAACAGGTAAATACTATTTTCTGGATTTTGTATTTCCAAGGTGCATATTGCATAGATTCAGGCTTAATTCAAAGTAAGTGGGCCTGTTTAACCAGCTGTTTTATTTATTTCCAAAAATCTAATGTCTTTCATAGAACACAAAAGACATGTGCTACAGTTTCAACACTACTTCAGTAAAATGAACAGAGTGGATTTTTGGTCAATATAACAATGGTTATTATATAAAATTCTGAAGATCTAATTCAATAATTCTCTAAAAATATTGTGGAACCAAGTTAGAACGTTATCTGTGATATGGATGGTATCTCTTGCAGTTGTATCAATTCCACTGTTCAGATTTGTTTTATATTTCTCAATATGATCAAATGTTTTATTTTGTGAATGAATAGCATTAAGCTGTACATAAATCCTGAATTCCCTTTTTAACTTATAAATTATGCTTATCTGGTTCAAATAAAAGGGTCTTTATGTTTTAAAAATGTCTATTGTTAAATGTACTTCCCATTTTGACATTCAGTTAAACTAAGTTTTAACCTATAATAGTTCAAAAAGTTTACATGAATTGTAATTTTGTTCAATATTTTTTGACATGATTGCATGAGTGATGAAACTAATTGGAGATATAATAGCCTTTTAATACAGTTTATCTTCAAAGAGAGGACGCATAGATATTTTGGGTTTTTAACAAGGAGGCACAGACAGTTCATAAGATCCTGTGAATGTTCTGTAGTATGCTACTCTAAGCCAACACTATATCGTTCCGAAATGAGTTTTCCATTGGTTAAACCACCTCATGTGACCATTGTGGTCCCAAAGAGAAAGGTTTGTCCTTTTGGCCAATATTAATTAAGGCAATGTGCATCCATACTCCATTTGAGTTTAGGTACAGTCTACACATTCATGTTATTTTTACAGCTTTTTTAAAAGGTTCACGATCAACCATTTTCAGTCGACCTGCATCATATGATTTGCAAATTTGAGTTTATCAGGCTTTTTTATCCAAGATGAAAGTATCCATGATATGGTTCAACTGAGTCAGGTGCTTACATTTTGGATCAAGGATGTGGGGGGAGGAAACAAAAAGAAAAAAAAAGAACTTTGGTGTTTTTTTTTCAGAACTTCCATTTTTTTCAAGCAATCCTTGACAGTTTACTTACAATACCGTCACTCTATGTCGCCAGTCAACATTTATGGGTTTCGTAAACGTTTGAAATGAAATGTTTTGTGAAGGTTAAAAATGATTGGTAAGAAAACCATTCAAAATCGAATGTTTCTAAAATGTATACCGTTTTTTTTAAATGTTTAATGATAAATGTTACACAAAAACGTTACAAATTAACATAATAACGTCTCAATAATAATGGGGTCAGAGGTCAAATTCAATATTTTATTAAGTTTGCTCACTAATGAAAATATTATTACTTTTAGGGATTGCATGTGGGGTAATTTTTGACAAAGTCCTCTAAAATCCACTATTATTGCTCACCGCCATCTTTGTTTGGACATGTTTGAAGGTGAAGGTTTAAAATGCATTCTGAATATATGGGTTTGAAAAACGTTTTTAAAAGATTGTTTTTAACACATTGATCAACAATGTTGTTCAAACATTTTATTTGTACTGCTTATCAAACATTTCATGATGAAAGTTTGATAAACATTTCCAGTATAACCTTCGTTTCTTCTGTTATTTTTTAAATGTTTAAAAAACGATTCCAGTCAAACCTAGCTTCTTGAGTTATTTTGTAAACATTTAATGTTTTACTGTTTTCAATAAAACATTTCAGTTTTTCACTGTTTTACTGTTTTCAGTAAAACGTTTATGTATAGAACGTTTATAAAACGTTTTTAAATACCGTTTTGTTAACGTTGAATCCATTTTAAAACGTTTTCCATGTTTGCTGGGTGTATGCATAGTTATTTATATTAAAAGACTCTGTATTGTTGGCAAATGGAGACGTGGAGTAAGATACAAAGACGCTGCAAATTACCTGGATGTGTGGCCTTTTCAAAATCTCACTGTAGATTTTCTTTACATCTGATAAACATCGCACAATCTTCATGGTAAACTATTGAAAAACTGTGTATACTGCAAAATAGGTAGATATAGCTAAAAATTGCAATTGTAAAACAACAAATGAATACTTCCTTATGGCAAAGTGAGTTTTTACTTTTTTAAAGCTGTGGTACAGTAAAAATTATGTTATAAAATATGACAGGACCTTATGCAGCTTCTAATATATATACAAAGTAGACCAGTGAGTAGCACACTCCTCTAGAAATAGAGAGAACACTGGATCAAACCCAGGTATAGGCAGATTCATAGTAGCTTGGATGGTCACTTAAATGACAGCCCACTGTTACTGGATTTTATAATAAGCATCAGGCTAAAGAACCTCAGGGGTGTTGATAATGGTCATTCTTAAGTCTCTGTCAATTCATTTATTTATTTATTTTATTTATTTGGCGTTTTACGTCGCTTTCAACGCTGTACAGGTCATATCACGACGGTTAGTTGGAAGGGCAGAGGAAACCAGTATGTACAGTTCGTTAGGGTTCTGTACTGTAAACTGCCGACCAATGGCAAGCAACTACCAGCTTTCCCACTTGAGGCCGTGCCGGGAATTGAACCCCGGCCTCAGAGGTGGGAGGCGAGAGTGTTAAAAAAAAGGTGGTTACAATGATGATGGACATAGGTAAACTGTTTTCTGTATGCAAAGTCTGGCGTGCCAAGTTTAATACTGATTTAAAGAAAAAATTATATTGTCACTCTTTAAAACGGATTTTAAAAGGTTTGTCAATTTTTATACAGTTGTAACTTGTACTTTTGTCACTGCATATTTTAATCGAGAGAAATCCACGTAGGTACAATGACAACAGGCATAAACAAGAATACTCAGAGGGCAAACCTCCGCCAAGGCACGTAATAATAAGTAAATGGGAAAATTCAGATTTCTTCTCTCTTATATCCAGATGGCTATCCAGGTTACTCTGAAGGTTTTAAGTGTTTCAGCCTTCAAGTTGAGCCAAGTTATGGGGGGTAGCAGCAAACGTTATAGAACAGTTAATATGGGCTAAAGGAATTCATATTTGATCTGTCAAAGCAACGTCATTCTTCTGTCCGGCAAATCCGGGACCTTTCCAAAGTAACTGAAAACAAACCAAATTTCAACCATTTCTGCTACAGACAAACGAGGAATTTACGAAAATTAATTCATGCAAGTACCGTATTTTAACACATATTTTTGTAAGAATTATTATTGTAAATAGAGAAATAAATTATTTTGTTTTGTTTTTCTTTAAAAATTTGACCTACGTCAAAGTAGGTCACTTTTGACACGTTACCGGACAGAAGAATATACATACCCGTACATTTAGCTTTTCAAATGAATTCCTGATGCCCGTCATTCAAAAGCAAGTGTGCCACGTGACGTATGATGCACTAGATTGCCCATAACTACACTTCACACACCACATAAATCCTAACACTTGTGATTGTAATACAATTCTGCCAACACATGCGTCTGTACTTGATTATGTTAAGGTGATGGTAACACTCTCAAATTCACACCATCTGTTTATTAAATGAGAATACCGGATTGCCACATTATTACCCTAACATTACTGACTGAAATTCATAGAATATCCATTTAAGGCTCCTGGAAAATTTCAAAAAGGGGTCCGGAATGCAAAATGTTTTCAGAGTTGTGTCGAATGTCAACGAAGACATCTGGTCTGAAGGCACAATTTCAACAAAGAGGTCCTATTCAAAAGTTAGGAGAAGTGAACATGGAGTAAAAAAAACAGACAAGTCCATTAGGGATGTAGCTTGTTTCTCCAGACAGGACAGATGTGAGCTCTGTTTCAGATATTCATACAAATAATTTAAACTTTAGACTTACAGTTTTAATAATGTTTTCCCACTTTAATAAAAAATTAAGAATGTACTCGTAGTTGTACTGAAGTACTTTCAAAGTACTCGTGCTTAAGTGCATTGCAGAAAACTTTATTCATACTTGTACTCTACTATTGTAAATGTACTGGTACTTGAGAACATTGACTTGTACGCCGCTCCTACCCTGAACCCCTACATCTTGTGGTTTCAGAGATATAGCCAGAATATAACAAAAATTTAAAGACTTAGGTCACTATAGGGTCAAATCAAGGTCATATCATGACTCTATGCATTTCCTGAGATCCCACCATTCAGTTAAAGTCATGGAATTGCACGTTATAGTTATTGCATATGACAGAAAAAACAGTCAACCCTTTGGAATCAAACAAATGTTGTAAACCAATCTCGAAAAAGCCCCTTCAGTGACTCAGGGCACTGACTTTCATAATTTGTAAACAGCCAACAACAGTTTCAATAGCATGGTATATAGCAATACCGAAAATAACTATATGGTTACATTAATTTACCCACATACTAAACAAGGGTAAAAGCGTAAAGTAAATAATGTTTAAACTGGCATCTTTTAAGGACCATATTGTATGCTAGAGCATAAGAATAAGAACAGAGTATTTTTACCAGGAGTGTATCAATCGAGTCCCCTCTTTATAGTAAGAATGGCTATTGCTTTCATCCTGGGGCCATCACATATTATTGCTGGGCACCAGTAAATTAAGATCATTCATTATTTACTAGGAAAACCAGTGGAGAGACTATTGAAGGGGTAAATTTGAAGAAACTATTTCTATCTTACATTTGCCGCATCCCTGTTTGATTATTTTTTCATATAGAAACGATTGGGGCCATGGTGGCAGAGTGGTAACACTCTCGCCTCCCACCTCTGAGGCTGGGGTTTGATTCCCACCACGGCCTCAAGTGGGAAAGCTGGTAGTTGCTTGCCGTTGGTTGGCAGTTTACAGTACAGAACCCTGATGAACTGTATGTACTGGTTTTCTCAGCCCTTCCAACTACCCGTCGTGATATGACCTGTACAGTGTTGAAAGCGACGTTAAACCCCAAATAAATAAATAAACATATAGAAACGATAATCAGTTTATGTGTCTAATTGTTGCAATGTTTTTTACTTTAAACCTCAATAACAAGAAGCAGTATTTCATATATGTTTAATGTTAATAGTGTTACATTTATGGGCACTGTGTCTGTGCATTATTTGATCTAGGCTTTATATGTATGTATTAACATTTAAAGTAAGGGAGTTATTGATTATGTGTTATGTAGTACTGATGTTTATTGATCTATCTATAAACTGGGGGAATCAGTCCAGGTTAACCCCAGTGATGCTATTAATAGATTTGGGGAAACACTGTAAGCTACCTGTATGTTCTAGAACATCCACACTGCCTCTGGTGACAGCTGTTATATTCCATAAGATTCTAGAATTTCTGTAAGTTAAGGACTGTACATCTGACTACAAATAAACTTAGTATTCGCTGGCTATAAGGAAGGCTATTGTGTCTTAGAATTAATATTCAAGTGTACATAAACTGCTTGTGTTGTTGTGAACTTTTGCTGGAGTGAACTTTCTACAGTGTCTGGATAGATCTGCTGTACTTTGGATATTACTTATTATATAAAGTGTGTAATTCTACCAGAGAGTGGATTTATTGCATTTTGGACATTGTCCATATCTTGGAGCAGACAGTACAGTTGTGCAAACTCGCTGAATATCTCTATACAGACATTTTGTGTGATTGGATGTCTAAAGGATCACAGGATAAGGACATTTCGTGTTATGGAACATTGAACAGATCACAGGATACAGATATCTGTGTGTTAGTGGACATTGAATGGATTACAGGACAGATTGCAGGATAGATTGCTGGATACAGTAGATAAACTTAACTGTCAGTTACAGTAGTCAGGTCAGATAGGTTTAATTATTGTAATATTATATGTACTGTTGAGAGCATACTAGTTGACTGTAATCATTATTTTAATGTTAAATAAATTTGTTAAGTTAAACTTCTTGTCTTTTCCTGTTGCAACTTAAAAGCAGCTGGTAACTGCTACCGTGCTTGCCCCATGACCGTAACAATAGCTTAAAATAGGAATGTATTAGTAGAGTCCCTCTTTCATGAAAGCCTGGTTGTTGCTTTGATCATAGGGCAATCAAATATTGTTGCTGGGTACCAGTAAATGAAGATCTTTCATTATTTAATAGAAAAAAACAGTGGAAGAGACTATCGAAGGGGTAAATTTGAAGAAACTATTTCTATCTTACATTTGCCCCATCCCTGTTTGATTATATTTCATATAGAAGCGGTAATCAGTTTATGTGTCTAATTGTTGCAATTTTTTTACTTTAAACCTCAATAACAAAAAGCAGCATTTCATATATGTTTAATGTTAATAGCTCAAATAATAGGCGTGTTGTCTATCACTGTGCCAAATATTATAAAGCTAGCATTTTGCAAATATTAAAAAGTCACCTTTTGTCTCTTATTAAAGAAAACCCTGGGATCAGTTTGTGGGTCTATTTTGGAAAAAAAGTTACACTTGAATGAAGCCCCTGCTTTTTCAAGTTCACCATATGGGCTGCAATCTATGGGAAGTGATCTAATTGTTAGCCAATTCTTGTGAAGTGATATGTTTAGTGGTGTGTCTTTAAGTTTTTCAATTATAAAAACTTTAGTGCATTTGATTTATTTATTTAGGGTTTTACGTCGCTTTCAACACTGTACACGTCATATCACGACGGGTAGTTAGAAGGGCAGAGGAAACCAGTACATACAGTTCGTTAGGGTTCTGTACTGTAAACTGCCGACCAACGGCAAGCAACTACCAGCTTTCCCACTTGAGGCCACGGCGAGGATGGAACCCAGGCCTCAGAGGTGGGAGGCGAGAGTGTTACCACTCTGCCACTGTGGCCCCTTTAGTGTATTTGATGTATGGTAACAAAGTAAATGCAGATTTACGTAAGGTGTCTTTTGTTACAATATTTTAACTTTTTTGTTCACCACTCTTAATTAAATTTAACAAGTAAAAGAAAAGCATCAGGGATTCTCATACCTCACAGCCAGGGGAAAGAACACTGGACTCCATTAAATATAAATCTACAGTGTATGTTATACTGAGATGCAGGACAAATACAACTTAAGAGAGAGAGAGAGAGAGAATGTATGCAAAGACAAAGTATTGAAACAAAACAATTCAATAACAAGATTAAATCAATAATTTGTATAACACAAGCTATGAAGCTGTATAATTTATTAATTGAAGTCGATTGAATTAGTTCAAGTAGGTTAAAGCACCTATAGCAAGAGCACTGGCGGGAGTGTCAAGGCCTCGAATAATAAGTAAATGGGAAGATCCGGATTAATTTTTTCTATCGGGACGATGATTCAGAGCACTGTTAAATTAAATAGGGTCTTAGTCAAACCAAGACCCATCTTCTGATTTTATAGGAACATTCAACTAGTATTTGCTGCTCCTTAAAAAAAAACAAGTAAACAAACAAAAAGCAAATGAACAAACAGACAAACGGTCATGAAATTATATCCCTTTGGTGGAGGTAATAATCAGTTGCAGCAATCTATATATCTTTTTGATTAAAAAAGAATTATGTCTAAAATATGACTAGAGAAAACATTCTGGCAGAGTTAAGGTCAAAATGTAGGACCAAGATCACACTACGACATTTCACATCAACAACCCCTTACCAATATCTGTATCAAGTATCAACATCCTACGCCTAAAGGTTTCTGAGATACACCCAGACAAGATATTTTCTCCACCCTACCTGCCCATCTGTATAACTGGATGGCATGTGTGAAAACAATATCTACATTTGAACAATGTAGTATCATAATCTGGCCACTCCTCAGTGACCAGATGAAACAGTACGTTCATAACTCTTGGAGGTAATCAGTCAAGTGTGACATTTCTATCAAATAAACCCATAAACTAATCACCAGGTTTTCAGCAATGAGAAATAATAAAAACAATGTTTTTAGTATTTGTACAAATATTTGGGAAATGATATCTGGCACAAGAGCAAAGGAAGGCATATGAGCTATCAACATTAAAATACATTATACAGTGGATGTGTTATTAACGTTCAAAGTAAAAAAAAATCACCAAAATAAGACCCATTAACTGACCATTACTTCCACCAAGCAACATTTCATTTTCTAGAACCAGAAACATGCAGAGACACTACTTCATACTTAATTTGGACAAAATAGGAAAAATAATACGACATATGGTTCACTTTAAATAATTGTAGTATACATTCAGTGTTTAAGCTTTTTTTCGAAATAGACCCATAAACTGTTAATATTTGCATAAATACTAGTGGAATAATATTTGGTACATTGATAAAGGGATAACACACCTATTATTTGAGCTATTAACAATAAAACTGTGTAAAATATTTTTGTGGTATTGAGGTTCAACATAAAAAAATTCCCCCAAGTTAGGCCCCTACTTCCACCAAGCAAAACTTCATTTTCTAGAACCAGAAACATGCAGGGTCACTACTTCTAACCATATTTGGACAGAATAGAAGGGAGCTGGACAAATTGGCCCTTTGCCAAATTGGCCCTCGGCAAATTGGCCCCCTAAAATTCAGCCCTCGGCAAATCGTCCCCCAGTTGAGAAAACTTTTATAAGTACAAATTATCAATAGAATTTATAGACCTGCACAAAGCATTCCGCTGGGTTGTTGAAGATGTTTTTGCAGCATCCTCAAAACTGAAAAAATAAAGGATCCTTTTCAGCAGAAACTGCACGCCTCAATTGAAATGGTGTTGAAATATAATCTGCTCCGTGTAAATATTGCCTAAAGAGGGGATAATTCTGTATAATTATGCAAAATGATGAGAGCTTCTTAAGTTTTATTTGACTAAGTGTGATTAACACACGTGAAAGACAATTGGATGCTGTTATCAATCCTGATTAACCTATATCTTTTATATTCTTGTTTATGTCAGAATTATTAAAATTATATTAAGTGCATAGCGTCTGCAGAGGGGATATTAATTTCTGTGATGTTTTAAGAGCAATTAGCTTTTAATGTATGCTACTGCATAGGGGCAGGGGGTTCGAATAGACTAATAATAGATTCTACCATAAAATTACTTCAAATAGTTGAAGTATTCATTCAGTGTTTACTATTTGTTTCACAAAATAAACCCATACACCATTCCCAGAGTTTTCTATAATTAGAGACAGAAAAAGTAACAGTTTTAATATGTGTATAAATGCTGGTAGAATAACATTTGGTACAGTGATAAAGCTATAGTGCACCCATTATTTGCTATTAACATTAAACGTATGCAAAATATTGTATGTGGTAGTGAGATTCAAGATGTAAAAATTCCCAAAAGTAAACTGATCATCATTTCTATGTCATTTCAAACATAAACCGATCATCATTTCAATGTCATTTGGTAAATCTTCCTATTATATTACAAAACTGTATTAAAACTATAACTATATTATGGTGACATTTCACTGTTTATGGTAAAGAGAACTACAACTCATTGATCAAACATTGTTATAATATTTAAATGAACCAGGCATGTGATCATAATTTGTCATCCCCCAGTTGAAAGGGGTAAAATACAAGAATCTTCTGATTGATTTTGGCTAAATATATCATTGGAATGTGGAATTTCACTCTTTAGAATTAAGAGAATACATATTTATTGACAACTTACAAAGGTCAGTTTTATTAGCATCTCTTTCATGCATTTATACTTTATGGTTTGGCCTACTTCACATCATTTTAGGTTCTATTTGGAAACATGATCCTTTAATAAGCTAACCAATGGTGACTTCCCAAAGGAAACAATATGTAGCCTAAAGTGAATTGGGAAGTTCTGCAGAACTAAATATTGGCAATTATTAACTTCTGGCAACAAATCATCTATTATGTTTATTCTGAAGAGTCAGGATTCCAGAATATATGATGCTTATCTTTCTCAATATATATTGTCTTCTTCATTTGACAAAACCTACCGACAAAAATTCATAAAGATCTGCTTGTTACTTTTATAGTAATGTCAATGACATGGGCAAGGTTATTAGAAATGGATAGATAAAGAAATTCATTTTCGTATACTGTAATGTAGATGGTTTATAAAGAACATTACAACTCACAACCCACATATCCTTGAACTCCTACTGTTATAAGTTCATTTATTGGTCACACAGTTTGTTAAGAGATCTGCTTTCTCTCTTAAAAAGTGGGAAGATGTGTGTTTATTTATTCGGGGTTTTACATCACTTTCAACACTGAATATGTGATATCAGGAAAGGTTAGTTTTGTGGGCAGAGGGAACCAGTATATAAAGTTGGTACTGCAAACTGCCGACCACCGGTAAGCAACTACGAACTTTCCCACATAAGGTCCAGGGTTTGAACCACCGACCTCAGAGGTGGGACTAGAGTGTGTTACTACTGCACCACCGTGTTTACAGGTCATTGTGTTAAGTGAAGTATTCTCGTGTATGCAGTAAACAACTGTATTCTCTCTATCTAAGCCTTTTAGTTTGCACATATAAAGATAGTCTCACACACAAATATTGAATTTACAAGAATATATTAAATACTTCTGTATCATTTACTTGTTTTGATGTTTTGGCACTGAAGTTTAGAGAATAAAGGAAAATAATGTTATATAATTACAAATTTGGCATGAAACAGGTGGTAATTTTTTATATGACATCAAATAACAAAAGATTTAACGCCAACAGGATTATTGTCACACAGATATTTAAGACAATGAATTGATGATTTAACAATGTAATATGAGAATAAGAATTTTTAATTCCTTACAGTCATTTCAAAATATATTCACAAACTAGACTATTTTTGACGACATCATTGCTAAAATAAATGTTAATTCCTTGCAACTTTTTTGAGAATGGAGTGTGTTATTCAACAGTGTCAGTAATTTTGTTTAATCTATCTCAGGTATGCTGGTTTAAGTAAAATAAAACAGACACATGTACTGTGAATCCAGTCAAATATCCTTACAACTGTTAAATACATTGAACGTGGAACCTTTGAAAAATCGAGGTTTTTGTGCCTATAATATGAGTTAAATTTTCCCTTTGGTCAAATCCTACAGGCACAAAAAATCAGAAACATCTGTTAATTTTGGAGTTATCTTGACAACACAATAATAGAATACAACAAATACTTACCTCAGAAGCTATCCTTGAAACAAACAATTGTCCTAATCAACTGGATGTCCATGCGATTTAAAACATTCACAAGTAAATGTATTTTCTCTATCTTAAAAAGACAAATGCTGAATTAACCACACATTGTAATGTTTAAAATCCTTGTCTTTTTGTCACTGTCTTGTTTCTTATATACACGACTTGAGCATCTTGAATACTTGTCTTTACAACATATAAAATTGTCACCTTATCAAAATATGCTATTTCTTATACCACAAACAAACCCACAAAGACCTGGAAGAGTATAAACAGTGAAAGTCCACAATGCATGAAAACAAATTATTTAAAACTCCATATATGTATATCACAGAGTCAGACAATCCCCATAAAGAAAACCACACATCAATCAGAGCATGCCCCACTGAAATACAGCCTCTCAAAGTGGCATATGCAGTACCAACATTGAAAATTTGTGTAAGGAATTGTGTGGGGGTGTATTTATATTTGTGTTGTCGTACCATTTAAATTAAAGTGAGGTGAGTTGATGGGTTTATAAAGTACGTTATGTAACTTGGTGTTTGATTGTTATGTAACCTTTTTCTCGTCAATCTTAGGTACTTTGGTGTGTATTGAACTTTCAATTTATAGTGATTTAATTCACGGCAGAAATGCCAAAGGTTTTTCATTGTTCAGCATGTGGGGGGGGGGGGGGGGGGGGGGGGGGGGGGGGCAACACAAAAGCTGGTTGGATCTAAATGTCAGTATCAAAACAATAATAGTGCAGAAAGTACTTCCTCTGGCACTCATAGTACTCAGAGTGCAAATGAAAATACAAATTCAGAGATTTTGAATGCTCTTAATGCTGTTAGTTACAGGTTATCGGCCATAGAGCAGAGAATAGATAGGACTGAAGAACAACTTCAAAGCCGTCCAGCAGTCGCAGCTGACGCTTCTGGGGCAACTGACGTGAGTACTTCTTCTTCTCAAGAGGTGGGTGAGATTTCTGATGCTGGGGATGACGCTGTTATTCCAAGTGCCCAATTTCTGAAGAAACCAAAGCACATCCAAGCTGCAGTGGATGAAAGGCTTCAAACTTGACCCGTCAGATTACGACTAATTGGTTTTACGTCATGACGCCTATTACATCAACACTTGCCTGCCGTTCGGGTATCGGAACGGAAGTGCATTGTTTCAGCATATAACTGATGCTGTGCATCACATTATGCGTCATCGTCAGTATGATGTTATAAATTATATTGATGACATACTCAGAATTGAAGTCCCAAGTAAGATTGACTTCCTCGTTTGACGTTTTGCGTCATTTGCTTGCAGACCTAGGTTTTCAAATTTCATAGAAAAAATTACACCCTCCCACTACTCAACTTAACTGCCTAGGCATTGTAGAAATGTTTGCAGTCTCCATTCCACCAGAGAAACTCCAAGAAATTGTAAGTACTTGCTTGCTCTGGCGTGATAGAAATTACTGTAAGCAAAAACAACTACAGTCTCTCCTGGGTAGTCTCCTGTATGTGAGCAAGTGTGTTCGAACCTCGAGATTTTTCTTGAATAGATTATTAGAGGTCTTGCAATGGAAGATAAGAAACAAGTTCCTATCACAATAGAGGCTAAGAGAGATATTAATTGGTTTATCAAATTTTTGCCACATTATAATGGTGTCACATTTGTTGACCATAGACCAGTAAACTATTCCATTGAATTAGATGCTAGTCTCCAGGGTCTGGGTGCCAGATGGGGTAATCAGGTCTATGCTATGTCCCTACCTTTGGGTTATCTGGATCTCCAAATTGTGCACCTAGAGATGCTCAATATTTTAACAGCTCTCAGAGTTTAGCAGAATCAATGGAAAGACAAGTAAGTAGGGATAGCCTGTGATAACCTGGTTGTAGTTCAGGTCCTGAACATAGGTAGTACTTGAGACCTATCATTAGCTGCCATTGCAAGGAATATTCAGTATCAGGCTGCAGTTAGTAACATTGATCTTAAGGTTACTCACATTCCAGGCAAGAAAAATGTTATTGCTGACTTGCTATCCAGGTGGCAGACCACTGTTAATCCACAAGCTACACTGAAAGCCTGTCTCCAAAATCACAGTTGGGTACATATCACACAAGATCAAATAAATATTGACTGGTCCATCTAATATTTATTACATTTACACCTTTAGCACTCAGAGCTTATCTTCATTTCTTGGAAACCAATCAAATATGGGCAGCTTCCATGTCTAACCATCACTCAGCAATCAAGGCTAAATTGGCCTTATTTGGCTTCCCAATCCATTCATTTTCTGATCCAAGAATCAAATATTTTCAGAAGGCAATGATACTCCATCGTCCATTTAAGGTCACTTTAAAAAGGATTATTGACATTCAGACACTTTAAATGATAGTCAGGGCTTGTGACTTTACGTACATGGGTCAGATCTTCAAGGCGGTTTACACTTTAGCTTATTTTTCATTTTTAAGACTATCTAATTTGGTCCCTCATTCTGTCAAACTTTTTTCTCCACTATACCACCTGGCCAGAGCTGATATCATTTTTACCTCTCCTGGCATGCAAATTATCATTAAGTGGACCAAAACTCTTTAATCTAGAGATGTTGCAAAAATCCTGAAAATTCCATCCTTAGGACTCAATCCAATATGCCCTGTAACAGCGGTTAAAAATTTGTTAGCTGTAACACCTGGTCATAGGAATGACCCCCTCTTCCAGTACAAAACTGCCAAAGGATGGCTCCCTCTGATGGATAACCAGGTGAGATCTCACTTTAAGTTTACACTTAGAAAGCTTGGTTTACAAGATTCTAAATTAATCTTTAATGCCTTCCGGCGTTCAGGTGCCACCCATGCTTTTAACTCTAATGTAGATATACAGCAGATCCAAAGTCATGGGACCTGGACGTCGGAATGCGTCTGGAGATACATCACTCTTGATCATAATACCTCTGGCCAAGTGGCCCTAGCCTTTCAGAAGCAACTACACATACCTACCTCCTAGTTGGGGTTTGGGGACTTTATGGACAAGAACTTTAGAGTACCTGTCCCCTCAGGTTTTTCTTTCAATCAGTTCTGTGATAAATAATACTACTATTTACATTTTAACCTTAAACTACTTCATATTCCACTTTAAGGCCACCTTACCCCTTTTCTTTCAACATTCTATTCCAATCTTTAGGTGACCTTATGGCCACCTTTTATTCATAACATTCTTCATATACTGTGTCAAAACTTAGGGTGACCTTAAGTTCACCCAACTTTATTAATGCCTCTTTTGACCTTGTACAGGTCTCAACATCTAACATTAGGGTAAGATGGCCTTAAAATGAAATTATTCCATAATTATTCAAATTATTATATTATTCATTAACTATTCATAATAATACATGGATTATATGTAAACATTAGTGGCTTATAGTGTAAATGAAATATTATTTTATCCCCACTTACCTCTTTCACTAATGGGGCCATGGTGGCAGAGTGGTAACACTCTCGCCTCCCACCTCTAAGGCCGGGGTTTGATCCCCATGACGGCCTTAAGTGGGAAAGCTGGTAGTTTCTTGCCGTTGGTCGGCAGTTTACAGTACACAACCCTAGCGAACTATATGTACTGGTTTCCTCTGCCCTTCCAACTAGCCATCGTGATATGACCTGTACAGTGTTGAAAGCGACGTAAAACCCCAAATAAATAAATACCTCTTTCACTATGTTCCATCTGAGGCAATGACGACACAAAAGGCACATAACTCTACATTGTCATGGGTTTTGTTGTAAATGTATGCATAGAATTGGGAACATTCTAGAATTTGTAGCTGATTTAATTGTATTTTGAAGTAATATTTTATTTGAAGTTTAACTTTAACTGCATAAGGATAATGTTGTTTGAAAAGTAATTATCATGTATATTAGACAATGGCATATATTCTTCAAAGTGTCGTGAGTATGGTAAATCACCACACTGGAGAAAAAATTCTACAATACAGTAACAATCATTTGCCGTATTCTGGTAAATTCACTAGAGTGTGGTTCAAGCTGGTATGTTTAAGATCTCATGGAGTGAAGGAAATATGAGGCAACGATGGGGGTTTATGAAAGCTCTCAATAAAACTCCATCTGAAAATGCCAATGTTGAAGAAAGTGAGGATTCTTTAGTGTTTGTTTAGTGTTTTTACTTGGGTTTTAACATCGCTTTCAACACACTGTACAGGTCATATCAAGACGGGTAGTTTTATGGACAGAGGAAACCAGTACATACAGTTGGTCAAGGTTCTGTACTGTCAACTGCTGACCATCGGAAAGAAATTACTGCTTTACCACTTGAGGTCGGGCCGAGAATCAAACTCTGATCTCAGAGGTGGCACTCTGCCACCATGGCTCCCATGAGGATTCTATAGAGATAAGTGTCTGTTGAACTAGAATAGTCAGATGTTGATGAAAATCCAAATCATTTGGGACTAAAACCATACATGTTTGAGACAAAATGTCTGCAGATAAAAGATAATAATTCTGAGAGTATTGGCCTAAGAGCAGTAAAGCAGCCAGACAAGTGGAGATCAAAACATTGATTATAAAAAGTGTGATTTCAAGAGCTGGTTGGGTTTCAATCATACATTTATTAAAGTGTACCAACCGTTGGCAGTAAGTTTTTAGTTTATTCTTTTGGCTTTGGTTGTAACTTTCAGTTAAACCATCATGTATAGTCTTTAATTTGATTATTTCTTACATACAATTCTACAAAAGTAGATTAAAATGTTTTGTATTTGACAAAGCTCACTTATGTTTTTATGGCTGCAAGAATTTTATACTTAAAACATAAACTTTTAGGTGTACATTTAGATGGATATTGTGAGAGCTGATGCCTACAGTTATTAAAAGTAGATGTCATGAAAGATGCACTGTTATCATTAAAATGTCAAAATGTGTTCCTGATCTGGAGCGTTTAACTGTACATCCTGTTACTGAACCAGTATACTTAAACATTTGGTCATTTCAGACTGCTTACATTTAATATTGGCAGAAGTGTAGTCTTTACAGTGTCTTTTGACCAGCTGGTTTTGTAAATTGTCACTGTTAGTTATCAATGGCCAATTAGAGCTAGTAATGAGTTTAGAGGTAGTAAAAATCTGTTCATATAAACATCAGTTTCGTTAAAATATTCATCTAATACAATGTGATTGTTCTCTAAATTGAATGGGATGTAAGTTGCACCAAGCCCCATCTTTTGGGATTTCGAGGGAGATCCAACAGCTTATTTTGTATTATCAAATTATTTTGTATATCACCCTGAAATCTTGTCAAAATTCTGCGCACCGTTTTGTAACATATTAAGTCAACTGTTGGTACGAAATAAGTTGGCCAAGTACTACAAAATAAGGCAATTTTACTACAAAATAAGTCGGTAATACGAAATAAGTAAAAATTGATACAAAATAAGTCAGGTAATACAAAATAAGTCATTGATACAAAATAAGTTGTTACAGGCCTTAAAATGAATAAAAAACTAGAGTTATATAGTTTGGAAGGATTAAATGTTCACAGGAAAAATTCATTTTACTGTGCCATTAGACTGGGAGAAGCGAGTATTTATACCTTATAAGGGGTGTGCAGTGTATGCCAGTGAGAAGTATCTGGGTAGTTAGCGGCCAAATATGGCAGTGCCTGCTTTACATAAAATATGAGGGGTGGTAACTTTATATAGAACTACCTGTAAATCAATGTTGGTTTACACATCCAAAACTGGAAAATATGATGTGTTGTCTGCAGGAACATTTAAGGGTTGAAGAACCAGTTTTATGACGTCTTAGGTGGCTGCTGAAAGAAAGTGTGTGGTGCTTGTTTTCTAGTGGTAGTTTTTGGAAAGTTTGATAAGGTGTGCCTTTCTGAGAAAATAATGCACACTTTACGAGACCCCAAAGGTGTTACTGTAGTGGGTATTTTATGGTACTTTAATGACCAGGAAGAGTCCTTTGGCATCCCTCACTAAATGTGCGAAATGGGGGTGCCCCAGTACATAATAATATCTGGGAGCAATTCCTGTTCATCAGTGAGTGCATGTGAAGTAGTTTTGCACATACTTAAGGCCTACACAGGTCGTCAAGGGACACATCCTGGTGCATATAGGTACATTCAAGGAGATCTAAGAGCAAATCCTGCAGCAATACTCGGATGTCCAGGGTAGCTCTTTTACCACACATTAAAGGATCAACTATAATTCATATATAAGATTTGGGATCAAAGATTTGACAAAAGCACCTCTCTTGTACTGCTCCGGGACAATCCACCAAAGTGAAATTTCCCCACACACGGGTGTTTCACATTGTTGATCCAATATGCTAATACATCTAGCCTTGCCCATGGGCTGTACTTGAGCCCCTAGCTTAATGCACAAAATACTTTTAAGTCTGCCCAAATAGTATGCTGGTTTCTGAATGGGACATGAAAACCAGACCATTGACCTTGAACATTAGCTCATAAGATTTATTCAGAATTAGTTTCCTCAGTATACCAATGTTTGTGGGACCAGATGGGTAGTCATGTTGACCGAGGAACTACTCGGATACTCTACCTGATTGTGATGGGAGACAATAGGCAATTTTGTATCTCCTGTGGTGATCTACACAATTATTTTAAGTACCTTACATATAAAGTTGTATTTCAGAAACTACATTTGAGCAATGTTTTAACTTCTTCTGCTAGGTCTTGTGACTCCATGTCGAAATTGTCAAAAATGTTTAAAGATAAGCTTTGAAAGGTTGAATTCCTCACCTTTAAACTTTTTTATTCTTAATCTTGGTTAAATATGCTTAGATATGGGTTACTTGGGTCTGTGATTTTCCAACTGGGAGGCTATCTAATAACTGGGTATACAGGTATCTGGGTACCAATTTAGATTAATAGTTAGTACATATTAATGTAGAGATTAAGTAAAATGTTACTATGGTTAACATTTTGCTTCCTTTTGAATCAAAGTATTTGGGCCTAAAGCCTGTGAGCACTAGGTTATGAGCTTATATACTATTGACTATTGCACTTACACTAATGTTGAGTAATGGATATATGGCTGCAATTGGGTTATTAATAAGATTTTTACATTAATGCACTACCATCTGAAACTGGGGCATGTACCAGGTTTGAATTTTGTGTGTAGATATATGTAGATGTTTATTTGACTAATATCCTCATTGATGGTGAGTAGATTGAAAATCTCTGAATTGGCAGAAAAAAAATATATTTCCACAATTTCAAGTAAATAACCTAAATTAGGAAATTGATCCCCTTTAAAACTTAAGTATTTTTGGTACAGGTCAGATAGTTGTAAAATGTCTAATTACTTGCTCCTTTCAGTCACTCGTAGTTCCAGCATTAAGTATGTTATTTACATACCATGGATATTCCCTGCTGGGAAAATGTAGTAGAGCCTAGAACAAGACAACACAAAGCCAAAACGTATACACTTGTTCCTTATTTGTGAAAAGGTGTAGTTAGTCCTTCATCCCTCCAAAAATGGGTTCATATTAAACATTTCCTAGTCGTTGAGCTTAAACACCCCTTCTAAGCCACTAACCGCCCATACTGCCCTTGTATGTAACTTAAAGCTCCCCTACACGCCTGATGAATGATTTCATTGCAAGTTTAAAAATAGGTCAGTGTACTACACCGGGCAGAAATGGTTGCACTCTAAAAACTATGTCAGGGATTCATTTTTCTGTGAATTTAAATACCTTGCCTAAATTAAATTATAAGCCACATTTTTTTTAAAATGCAAAATCAAATTAGAAAATGACAATGCAGAAAGTTAGGATTGGTACTCTTATTAAGTCTAATATATTATCTAAAGCAGTGCTTTTACTGGCCACCTTGCCAACACTGCAAAACATTTTAAGTAACATTTTAATTTTTTATTCTACAAGATATGTTATTCAAATTTCAATACATGAACCAATGTAATATGGAGGATTACATTATCATTATTATTATAATTACAAATATACTATGATACAATGAATTGAATTTTATTTGCAACATTTTAGTGTTAAACGTATACAATATCATGATAGTCATAAGGTCAAAGGTTGGGATTTACTTCCAGCCAAAGTTCACAGGATAATTGAGAGGTCACAGAAGCCAACTGCGTAAAATCTGGATGTACACCAGCAATAACTCTAGTATAAAAATATAAGAAAAAATTACTAATCATTGTGATAGGTTATATAGATAAAACTAGTGAGGTGATGGGGTGTATAAAACACCTGGTTCATGTTGGATAGTATATCAGAGCTAGCTTGTTCCTGCAAACCTGGATTGATTGTGCAATGCAGCTCCAAACCCATTTACATACCAAAAATCTCAAACCACTGTGTGACTCAGAAAATGTTATTTTGACAAAATGTAAGCATACTGAATTTGAGATAAAATATAAATCAGAATGCGTGAATAATAATAACTCAGTCATAAAGGAAAAAAAATGTGAAAATGAACTCAAACGACAGCTGGGGGGGTTTCATGAAGCCTCCTTCTGAAAGGACCTCCTTTAGTGAAGGAAGGTCACTTTTTTCCTTTGGGAAGGCCATTTTAAAATTCAGTTTCACAAGCCTCCTTTAACTCTCCTTACCAAAAGTCTTCCTTGAAACTTAAGGAGGGAGCAAATCTTCTTTAAAGTTATTACACAATCCTTGAAGGACACTTCCCAAAAATTAAGGTAGGTCCTTTGCTTCCTTGAAATTTTGCTTCTCCTTTAAGGAAGGAGGCTTTGTAAAACTGAAAAAAATTAAAGGATGAAGAAATTTAAGGAAATCCTTGAATTTAAGGTGAACTTTATCTTAAGGAGGCTTCATCAAACTGGCCCCAGGTCTCTAAGGTTTGTACAAACCTTTCATAAGATCAAATACCACCTGGAAGAGGTGTGCAACATAACACACTCTTGCGTTGGATGCAGATAATCCAACTGACGAAATATATACAACCATACTCAAATCATGGTGATGCTTAAACCTGGACATGAGCACTGGTTGGACAATTAGCTACAGCTTGATCTAAGACTCACAGAATGCCCCTGACAATGGTAATAAACACATACCAAAATGCATGAGGTGGATCCGTCACAGACACAGGCTGCAACATCCTAGTGATATCTCCAAACAGCATACTCCATTTTATTATTCACCACGTGGTGTATTGGACCTAATTTTTGGGACATCTTGACAAATGCCAACTTTGAGGTAATAAGTCATAAAGTGTGTACCTTGCAAATATGTCTTGTACATCAATAGAAAGATATATATGCAATGTTTGTGATCGTTTTTATTTTGATTATAAATAAAAACCCATGCAGAAATGGGTGAAAAAATGACATGTTAAAAGTTGAAGTCTTTATATTCACTGGTGCCCTGTATTTAGCCTTTTTGCAGACTTTCGTTAATGATGGAGTTTATGTTACTTATTAATCAAATGGCGGAAAATAAAAGTAAAATATCCATCATCAGATATATACAAGTATTAAAAATATATAACTCTTAAACATGAAGAATACAATACTCATGCTATGTACTCGTATAATATTGTCATCTTCTTCATATTTATATATCATTTGGGACGGCTCTCAGAGAGCACATGCTTCTACCAAGACTGAACATCTCAACACCTACAATATTGCCTACCAGTGCAATGATAAAGTTCATTTAAAAATTTCTGAATCCAGACAGTGATCCATATGATCACCAGAATCTAATCATCTGTTCTTTTTGATATTGTGGCGTTTCCTGAAATTTTATCAAAATCTGGATATAACAAACTGAATTATTTTGCCATCTGACAAGCCAACAAACACACATGGACAATTACATAACCTCCTTGGCGGAGATGAATATGTTGTTTTCTTCATAATTGTGTGAAATTAACAAGTCTAACAAATTATTAAGCAAAGCAGTACACGCAACTCTGTCTATATATTTAAAGTTTCTGTGTTGGTTTAGACAATTATCAGACTGGCTGAGATCTTATAATTCCTCCATTTTGATCACTCTCTCCTCTTTACATCACCTGGTGGTAAATAATGGAAGTACGTCATGAGCTGTGGTAAAGCTTCATGATGTGTATTGACTGCTGAGAGGGAGCTCTTGTTGTCAACACTCACCAGACTGTGAGAGTGTGGTTGTCCAAATTTCTGTGCTTGATGCTCAAGGTACATGAATGTAGGGTCAAACAGCTTTCTGCGTCTATACTGTGGATCTGTGTAAGCATCAAAGGCTTCGCCAGACATATGAGCAAATATCCAGCAGACAGGCTTACCATCAGGATTGTACAAGGACGCACTGTATACATCTCTAAGTAAGATTCTCTGACTTTCCACAGAAGCTACTGTAGAATAGGATTTCCTGAAATCTTTCTGTCTAACTTGCTTTACATAGGGTAAAAACTTTTCTCCCAGAGAACCCAGTTTGAATCCGCCTGGAATTAACTTGTGCCTAGAAAAGGTCAAAATATTCATAAATTTAGCAGCTACAGCAGTTCTATCACTATTTTAAAATATTTTTATCTGTGAATTTTATACCACTTTATCTTAAATATGAGGCGGTTTCAAATTTTGTGTTAAGAATTCATTTTTAACAACAGTGCATGTTTGTGTTTAAAGCTAAAAACTATAGCTGTAGTGTAATATTAATCTAATGTAAATAGTTTTAGGAAAATCGCAACCTGCATTTTCAAGATTTGCAACACCATTATTCATGAAAAATATGCTACAATGAAAAGATTAAAGATAATATAGCACATTTATTCTTGATTTCAAAGTTCATATTTGATTGCAATGTCTGGTCTTTAAGATTAGTACTTACTTCTACTTTTACCTTTAATTACTTTCCCATTCAGCAGTTTTCAAAAGAGTGTCCAATTAGTCTGATTACCATAAATCAAATCACAGAATGCAAAGTGTAACTTGTTGGCTCACAATATTAATTGGTCTACAGTTCACAAGACCTTGGACAAGTTTACAAAAGGATGAAGGGTAGTTAAGCTTTAATACTCCTGAAAAATACTTTTTCTTCAGTTTTATATAAAACAGTTGAGTGTTATCAAAATGTCAACAGGGCCAAAAACAAGAACAAATACAGAAAAAATGGAAATAATAGACACACTAACTAAATTGTTGGACCAAAAAATTGACCCCATCTCTGAAAAACTTTCAAAACTTGAAGTAATAGAAACATCAGTTGAAGATGCACTGCAAGAAATAAAAAAACTAGTGGATATTGAAACAAACATTACTGACATGCAAAAAGACTTAGATTCCCTTAAAGAAGAATGTAACAATCTGAAAGTTGAGAATACCCAGTTAAAGAACCAGATCTTGAAACAGGAAATGTACAGCAGAATAAAATACAACTTAAAAGCTGATCGAATAAAGAATCTTACTACACCAAATCAGAAGGAAAGTATGCTTAAATTCCAAGCAGAAGTGGATATTAAATTAACAAAAAGAGACATAGATATAGGGAGATTACATTTGTAGGACCACAGCAAAGAAATCATCACAGGTCAGTATTAGTGAAATTTGGACATTGCAAAGACAGAGCAACAGTGTGGTCAAAAAGGAGAGAAATTAAACAAAAAGGTGTGTTTATCAAAGAAGATTTCCCTAGTGAAATACTTCAAAGAAGAAAGCTGATCTTGCCAACTTTCTTCCAAGCCTTGAAACTGTGCCCACAACTTAATCCCAAGTTGTTGCTAGACTCGTTCATCTTGAATGGAAAGGTGTACAATGTGAATAATGCTCACACAGTACCAGTGGAGGAGTTGCTGCCAAGGAATGTCTTCACTTGCACAAATGGGAATGTGACAGCCTATTTTGACAAATATTCGCCTCTCAGCAACCATTACCCATGCAAGTTTAATCAGGAAGGCGTGTGTTTCTACAGTGTAGAGCAATGTTTTATGTACCAAAAGGACGCACAGTTCAAAGATCAAGAAACTGCAGATAAAATGTTAGAAACAAAATGCCCAGTAGAAGCAAAGCAACTTGGCAAAGGAGTGAAAAGATTTAATCCTGATGTTTGTGAAAAAGCAGCCAGTGACATCATGTATAATGCAATGTATGAAAAATTTGCACAAAATGAAGAACTCTGACAATTTCTGAGGAAAACAACAAAGCGAATCTGGTGGAAGCTAGCCCAACCGACACAATAAAATGTGAACATTAAAGTTACAATGCTGTTGAATTAAAACATGACTATATTTAACAAAAACAATAAACAGTAAAATTTGAGTAACTGTGTAATATGGTAATGGTTGATAATAATGTCAGAAATTAAAAACAAGAAAAATAATATTAAAGTTTCCATATAGTATGTGTAATGTGTGACTAGAATTTGGTTAAATGACAAATGTAACATGGTAATTTCAGAAATTAACGCAAAAAAATAAAAATTAAAGTATCCATATAGTATGTGTTTTATAACTGAGCAAATTGACAGATGCATATTATATCAGTAATAAAGAAAATTAAATGGTGAAACTACAGTACATATCCAGTAGAGTTAATAACTTTGCTATAATTACTGGTTGTGATAATGTCAGAAATTTAATTTTAAAAAAGTTTGAAAAGCAAAATTATTGACAGTGGGTAGCTTTGCCTGACTGTAAACATTGGATGTTAGAATAATAAAACAAAATGATGAATAAAAATACATGTTAAACAGAGTAATCATCCAGTGTATTTAATTTTTGTGTTGCTGGATATTGTTATGTTAAATTTTAAGAAAATATGTGGTCAAATTAGAGCAACAATATGTTATATTTAGTACTCCTTTGTGATTACTAGGCAAAATAAGTCAGAATATGATAACTGCAATAATTATAAAAGACTAATTATGTTGTATATAAAGTACTAGAGTGCAATTACTTGGTATAATAATGTTAAAGAAGAAAATGTAAAATAACAAAATAAGAGTAGTTGTACAGTACCTTTAGTACATAACTATATTGAACAATTGTTATCGTGTCTCCTATTATATAATGGGCAGAATATGACAACGGCAATAATTAAAAAGGACTAATTGTGTTGTATATATAAAGTACTAGATTGCAATTACTTTGGTATAATAATGTTAAAGAAGAAAATGTAAAATAATAAAATAAGAGTAGTTATACAGTACATTTAGCACATAACTATACTGACTGATTGTTATCATGTCTCTTATTATATTTTGGTCAGAATGTGACAACGGCAATAATTATGAAGGACTAATTATGTTGTATATAAAATACTAGAATGCAATTACTTCATATAATAATGTTAAACATAAAAAATATAAAATCATAAAATAAGAGTATCTATACAGTACATTTAGTACATAACTATATTGACTGATTGTTACTGTGTCTCCTATAATATATCGGTCAGAATGTGATAACTGCAATAATTATAAAGGACTAATTGTGTTGTATATAAAGTACTACAATACAACCACTTGGTATAATAATGTTAAAGATGAAAATGTAAAATCATAAAATAAGAGTAGTTATACAGTACATTTAATACATAACTATATTGACTGATTGCTATCATGTCTACTATTATATATTGGTCATAACTGTGTTGTATATAAAGTGCTAGAATGCAGTTATTTGATGTAATAATGTAAAAGATAAAAATGTAAAAGCATAAAATAAGAGTAGCTATACAGTACATTTAGTACATAACTATATTGACTGATTATTACAGTGTCTCCTATTATATATTGGTCAGAATATGACAACTGCAATAATTATGAAGGACCAATTGTGTTGTATATAAAGTACTATAATACAACTACTTGGTATAACAATGTTAACGATGAAAATGTAAAATAAAATAAAGTAAGAGTAGTTATACAGTAGATTTAGTACATAACTATATTGACTGATTGGTATTGTGTCTCGTTTTATATAATGGTCAGAATATGACAACTGCAATAATTATAAAGGCTTATCTGTGTCGTATATAAAGAACTAGAATGCAATTACTTGGTATAATAATGTTAAAGATAAAAAATATAAAAGCATAAAATAAGAGTGGCTATATGGTACATTTAGTACATAACTATATTGACTGCTTGTTATTGTGTCTCCTATTATACATCGGTCATAATAGTATAACTGTAATAATTATAAAGGACTAATTGTGTTGCAAAGGACAAGGATGCATTTACTTGGTACAATAATGTTAAAGATGAAAATGTAAAATCATAAAATAAGAGTAGCTATACAGTACATTTAGTACATAACTATGTTGACTGATTGTTATTGTGCCTCTTATTAACAACTAGTATGGTAGAGCTATAGTTATTATGAAGCATATTTAGTATTTGACTAATTCGATTAAATACTGTCAAAATAAGCTAGGTTTTGATAATTAACATATAAAAATTGAACTCACATTGTGTCACTTATATTGACACTTTTTTAATGCTTGTTTTTATTCACTCTTTTTTCCCATTGCAATATGACATCAAGGGGGGGGGGGGCGAGAGTGGAAAACCTCCCATCGGAGTCTTAAAATAATGTCATGTACGCAGTATGATTTATGATAATTGAAAACAATTCTTTTAACTTTGTTTTAACAAAATATAAAATTACTTACATATTAACATACAGACATTTTGTGTGATTTATTATCAAAGAGTGATTATTTAGTTCATTAATATCAAAAGGATTTATAGAAGTTTTGGCTCTATGATTTGGTTATAATCTTATCCAAATGTTTTTACATGTCAATTCCATCAAATGTATGTTTCCAAAAGTTCCAGTTTTTTTAATTGGTCTGATTGAGAATTATCAGGCTTAATGTTTCTTGTTCCACGAAAATTTTTTTAATTTTCTTTTGAAGGAAAAAGATATTTAGTTTATAGTCTTTTTTTGTGCACCAGAAAATGTATTTCCGAGTAATCGTAAGTATTTGATTTAATGGCCAGAAATTCTGATCGGTAATTATATAGCCATTTAATTTCATTAAATTTGTTAAAACTAGATTTATTCCAAGTTTATTATTTACCCATTGTTGAATATTGTCCCACAGCTGTATTACCTCTCTACATTTGCAAAATAAACAGATTTTCATCATGCATCTTGCCAAAAGAGCAAGCACTATTCATATTTATTTTTACCTTTTTTAGGTAGCTTTTTGTTCTTAAAATGTTATTCAGTCAATCATTTTTGGATTTGAAAAGGACATCTAAGTGAAAAGGACATGTAGGCCTTTCTAAAGTTGAACTACCTAAGAGTCAAAATTTTGACATAAAAAGTGCTAGTTTAGCTTTCATTGTATAATAGTTTAAAATATTTACGTTTATATTATATTTTTTATTTAGGTCTCTCATATTTATAAGCTTGTCATCTGAGTTTATTATATCATCCACAAAATAGATACCTTTCTTGTACCAGTCAGGAAAGAATATCATATTTTTTGAGACATGAGAATTGTACCAAATGCAGTTTCTTAATAGTTCACAGTCATTTTGTGGTTGTTGTTCTTTGATTAGGGTTTGCCAGTCTTTCAGTACATCTTGCCAAAATTGGTTATGCACAGTTGAAAATATTTTACTGCACCATTGATCTCCAAAATGTAAAAATTGGCTAAAATATTCATACATTACAGTCATGAGTCTGTACCATTGTCAATTAGATTGAGTAATTAGCCTTTTTATCCAACTTGTTTTAAGCGTCTTGTCAAAATTGTGAATATTGATCATTTTCATACCTCCCTGTATATAACTTAAAGTTACACTGGATCTTCTTATTTTATTCAGTGCTTTAAGAAACGATTCTGATCTTGGTAGAGAAGATAGTAGGTGGACACGCTGTGATATTAGATTAGTTTTAATGACCATAATCTTGCCCATAGGTGTCAGATATCTGTTGCTCCATGTCTTTACCAACTTTTTAATTTTCTCTAAAGTTTTTGTATAATTGCGCTCTGGTATTAATGATAAATTTTGTTGAAAATTCTATGCCTAATAAGGTAAAGTCGGTACATCCCCTGTCTAAATCTGTGGTAACATTTATTTTATCTTTGGAATGTTTTTTTTCGCCCGATCCAAATTACTTTAGTTTTTTCCTTGTTCATTTTTAAGCCTGATAAATTTCCATATATTTCAAGGGTATTTAATGCCAATTGTAAGGAGTGCTGTCTACTGTCTAGTATTAGGGTGGTGTCATCCGCAAACTGCATCAGTTTAAATTCAATATTTTTTATTTTTAGACCAGTTATATTTGGATTAAGTTGAATAAGTCGAGCTAGAATCTCAGATAAGCTGAAATTGGGTCACCTTATTGACAGCCTCTGTTAATGTGTATTGGTTTTGACAAAAAAAATGCATTGCACGACATATGCAGTTATTTCTGTACTAAAAAGCTTTATCCACTGTATAAAGTTTTTGTTATATTCAAAAAACTCAAGAACCTTATATAGAAACTTCTATGATAGCAAATCGAATACTTTCTCAAAATCTGCAAACATAAGCAATCCTGGTATATTTTTATCCTCTGTTGCATGTAAGATATCACAGATCAGCCTGGTGGACTCGCTAATATACCTTCCCTTTATGAATCCAGTTTGGCAATCTGAGATGAGAACTTTCTAGGTACTATTTTCAATAAGTTAATTTTCAAGTTAGGCAATTCTGAAAAAAAACACTTCCCATGAGTGTATTGGTTGAAAAAAGTTTAGTTTTTAAATTTGACATATAACATAGTGTTTTTTCCAGCTTCATAATATGATCCCTTAGTATTTAATTTCTGATGCTTAATAGTGTATCGCATCATATCACTTTGATAGTATAAAGTGTTCTGAGTATAATAGTTCATATCTGCATGATATTACTAAATAGAAAAAATTTATTGAATAACTGCTTTACCTAAGGAGAATTCCTTGGTCAAGTGAAACTTTATTATTATTTTTATATAAACTAAAGTTGTTCCCAAATCCTGATGTGACACTAACTCTGCACCAGAAATAATGCTTCCTATTTCATGCAACTTTAGATTATACTTTTGTATATATATATATATATATGTATATATTTGTATGTATATAATGTTTGTTGTTATTTTTCATGTTTCTTTTTTTCTTTTTAAATCATGTCTTATTTAATGAATGTTTGTGATTTTTTATGAAGACCAAAGTGCAAAAAGTCCAGCAAAAGTTGGCTCCATCTGCAATCTTATTATAAAAAATCTATTGATCATTAAAAATATGAACAAAATCATTCTCCTTTGGCAAATATTAATAATATTAAAAATGGAAACAGGTTCTGAATTTAGTTCTTATGTTTGACATCCTCTTATGGCACAAGAAACCTTAAAAGTATTCAGCCTCAACTGTAGAGGGCTGAGTAACAAGACAGAGCCTTATGATGTAAAGAACTATTTAAAAAGTTTGAAAGCTAAAATTATTTGTCTCCAAGTCACTCATCTCAATAAGTCGGATTGAAATGACTGTAGAAACCTGTGGAATAGGGAAGTTGTTTTACATGGGCAAAGAAAAATGCAAGAGGGGTGGCAATTTTGATCAATACCACTTTTGAATATCAAATAACAAGAATTGAAAAAGATAGTCAAGGAAATGCTATATTTTTAGACCTTCAAATTCAAGATATTAGTCTTAGGTTATTACATATATATGGACCCAATACCAATGATGCTACTTTCTATAACAATGTAAACCAAGAGATTATTGATAATGAAGAAGCCTATATACTTTAGTGCAGTGATTTTAATATGTGTCTCAACCCTGCCTTAGATAGTCACAATTATATTAACATTAATAATCCAAATTCCTGCTCTTGTTTTATAGATATAATGTCTGAACATAATTTAATTGATCTTTATAGGTATTTTTATCCATAAACAAGGTGCTATACAGGGCGCAGATATAAGCCACTAAAGCAAGCCCGTTTAGACTATTTCATATCATCAGAAAGTCTGATTGATTTAATGCATAGTATCCACATCAATCCAGGGTACAGAACAGACCACTCAATGTTAGAGGTAAATATTGTGATGAGTAACTTTATTAGAGGAAAAGGGATATGGAAATTTAATACCACCTTATTAGTCGTTGAAAGAGAAGTAAAGAAATATGCTGTCCCACTCAGCAATAGACAAATATTAAAGGAAATGCCAGTGTCTGACATTAACCTTCCTATTACTGATGACTTATTCCTTGAAGTGATCTTACATAGAATTAGAGGTGAAACAGTAAAGTACTCAAGTAAGCAAAGAAGGCTAAAGATAAGCAAGAAAAGATATTGCTAACAGAAATACAAAAATTGCAAAAGACAGAAGATACAGATGAAAACCAAAATACAATCAGAATGAAAGAGCAGGAATTGGTAAATATTAGGGAAACTAAAATGAAGGGTCATTACATAAGATCAAGAGTTCAATGGTTGCAACGAGGGGAAAAACCTAGCAAATATTTCTGCTCACTTAAAAAACAAAATAATATTAACAAGACATTGAAAAAACTTTAAAAAGCAGATGGCACACTGTTAACTGAGCAAAAAGATATCTTGACTGAATTTAAACTCTTTTTATAAAAAACTATTTAAATCATATGAAAATCAAACAGATCATATAAAGTTGGAAGATTTAATTGGCTCAATACTTGTTAAACGCTATCAGATGCTCAAGCAAAGACATAGGAGAGGATTTTATAAATAGAGGAACTAAATATGGCTTTAAAAATGGAAAAATCCCTGGAGTAGATGGTCTTCAGCCAAGTTTTTAAAGTTTTTTTGAGACAAATTAAAATTTTGGATTCTGAGGGCTTTAAACTTTAGTTTTTAAAATGGAATTATGCCTTTGACATTAAGACAATGTATTATAACATTTCTCCCCAAAATAGATAAAGTTATTTAGCAATAGCATCAAAGCAACTGTTATACAAAGCGGTTTTACCTCAGAGTTCTTTACGATTAACCATGGGCTGTCAACAAGGGGATCCTATTTCTCCCTACCTATTTATTTGGTCTGCTCAAATACTTAATTCTCTACTTTTAAGTAACCCTAAAATAAAAGTGATACAAGTTAAAGACACAGAATTTAAAATATCCCAGTTCGCAGATGATACTACTCATATTTTAAATGGTAAACAAGAATCTTTATCAGTTGTCTTAAACACTCTTGAATATTTTGGCACAGTATCAGGATTAAAAATTAATACAGAAAAAGACCAAAATTATCTGGATATGCAAAAAAAGCTTTTAACAGATAAGCTTATTTCTAAAAATTTTGATTGGAATAATACAAAGTTTAATCTACTTGGAATAAAGTTCTCTGTCAATCTATCAGAGATGATGGCATTAAATTTTTCACATAATATAACACAGATATGCAAGTTAGTATCCCACTGGAATAAAAGGTATTTAACACCGCTTGGAAAAATAATGGTGATTAAAAGTATCTTCCTTTCAAAACTAAACCATCTGTTTTCAAGTCTGCCTAATCCAGATTCTTTATATCTAGAAACATTAAATGACATATTCTTTAAGTTTATATTGTCCAACAAACCCAATAAAATAAAGAGATGTTTCATTTCTGGATTATCATAAAGATGGGCTAAAAATGAAAAAAAAAACTTGAATATGCAGTAATGTCATCAAAAATATCTTGGATAAAAAGACTATTTCATAAAAGTACTCCTTGGATAAAATTCTTTAGACATACAATACTGGTAGATCTTCAACAAATAACAAATTTTGGTCCAGAATATGGTAGCGTACTAAAGACAAAAACATGCAACTCATTTTGGTTAGACACCTTTAGTTTGTAGGAAACATTAATTGACAAAAAAAAACAGTTTCATCAAATGTCAGAATTTTTTCTAGTTCAATCTGGTACAATAAAATATCTTTACTTTTATGTATGGTATAAAAAGTGAATAGTAGTGATATCTGATGTATTAGACACAGAGGGAAATATCCTAGAAAGAAATGAACTAAAAGATCATTTTAAATTGGACTCAGTTAATTTTCTGGCTTACTTAAGATTAAGTAAGGTGGTGAAAGGGTTTTTAAAATGCATAAAATTGGTAATTTTGAAAAAAACATTTGGACCTTTTATGCCCAATAGTCTTTGGCTACTGTACTTTAAAGGTCCCAGAGTCTTTTACAATCTAGCACTTAATACACAGCACAATCATCATTCAGCAAAAACTAAATGGGAAAAAATCTCAACCTAACGTTTAATGATGAAATGAGGAAACAAATATTCCAGGTGTGCCATAAATCCTTAGAGAACAATGAGTACATATGGCTACAAATGCAAATAATGTACAGATTATTAGGGACACGGTCATACCTGGCTAAGATACACAAAATTGAAGATGCAACTTGCACAAGATGTAAAAGTGAAACTGAAACAATATTTCATATGTTTGTGACATGCCCTATAGTCAAGGATCTATGGGTTACCATTGAAAAATGTATAAAGAATAGAATAGGATTAACTGTTTTTTCTCTGTATTCAATATTATATTTGGTCATACTTTAACTGATCATAATCAGATCCCTATTAATACAATGTTACTAGTAACCAAAAAATGTATATTTGATACTGCTATAAACGAAAGAAATCTTAACATAGAAATGGTATTGTCTCACTTGTGAGAAGTTTATATTGAACAGCAAATGTTAAACTGCATCAATGGCACTGAACTAGTTTTTAATAAAATATGGAATAGATGAGAGCCGTTTTTCACTGGATAAAGTAAAATAATTTTGAAAAAGGAAAGAAAACTGAACAAACATAATTCTAAATTTAATAACTAGGTCTTTGTATTACTCAAGAAAATATTTCTCATATTGTATATTTTGTATAATGCATCTGTATATCAGCACTTGCAAAAAGTCTAATGGAGAGTTTCTACCTTCGCCCTCTCAGACTCCTGCACATTGTGAGAAAAAGGTAAATAAAGATTGAAGGAACAAAAAAATTAAATCACAGAGTAATTGAACAAAATTGAAAAATAACAGGTTATCTATATAATAAATTTCGCAATTCAAAATACTAAAGTTATTCCTGAAACAATAGCACTTACATATCAATTTTAAGATAACCTTGTAAATCTTTTGCTTGATAATAGTGATAGTTACGATCAGGATTCACAACAGATCCCCGGTGCTTTCTGGCTGCATCACACAGAACTGGTTTCATGCTAATACAGCATTCTGTAAAATAACATGGATCCACAATTCACACATACAATTGTACTGATAATGGATTACCTGAATCAATAATGATACAGACACAGAATTGAGCAAATTTGTATATGATCATTTCTAATTATTGTACAAGTTATTGGCTTCATGCACTAAAGAACTTTGAAATCATCTTTTGATGTCATGCCTCAGAGTTTTCCTCTCTGCAGATTTAGCATTTTGCTTTGGAATTATCTGGAGTCTTTTAAATTGCAAAATAAAAGAATGATCTTTCTTCATTTTGGCTGGTAAAACACGAGTAACAAATAAATATAAATATTATTTTTGCCAACTTTTGCAAGTCTTTCATACCTCTAAATGTCATCCTTTCTTCCCAGGGAAGTGTTGCTTCACAAAACAAGAGGTGTTGCAGTGGTTCTAATTCACCATAAACTTAGACTTCCTGAAACTAAGTTATAGTAATATAATGAAATAAACAAAAATTAGTGTCAAACCAAAAAATACATTTAAAGATATTTAAAATCATACGTCAGCACTATTTTGCTTGAAGTTAAAGGTGTAGAATCTAGAATTAATGGTACTGGCCATTGTTTCCTTTAGCAAAGGCACTGATTGGTTTATTTGATTGTTTCCCCAGATCTATAGATTGCATAAAAACATGTACAGAAGTTTTTGCTTATCATTTTGTTTCTTTTATTTACCGGTATCTGTTGATTATATTTACTTTTTATCAGAAGCAACTAACTAATATGTACAACTTAGTCAACAGATCCACTGCCTACTTCACACAAGGTGTAATGCAGGAGTACATTGTATGATGATTGTGGATGCCTCTATGCTAAAGACTGTTTCACTAGATTGTAGTTTTTAATATATCTATTTCAGTAGTAACAGAACACTAGTCAAATAAAGTCTGCAGTGCCAGTAATTTAGTGAAGCAAAATTATAAAAGTATGTATTCAGATTATATTATACTGATATTCACACACCATACCTTGTTTGATATATATCATGAGGTCCTCAGTGGCCAAGTTGATTAGCAAGTTTGACATCTAATCACGGACTTTCACCTGTTTGTGTTTTCAACTCCCATAAGTGGTAATGCTGAGGTCCTGTACCAGTATGACCCTAGGCTGTTGAATGGGATGTAAAACCCTAACTTTTGACCTTGTCTGTCTATCATTATGTCTATCATTATGCGCAGAGTCCTGGAATAATTCTTTCAACCCTGTAAGTTTGTTTGTTGTTTTGTCCATTTGTCTGTTTGTAAGTGTTTGCAATTACTACAAAACTAATGAAGTCATCTTTATGATTTTTTCTGTGTGGCTAGGGCCTGACCAAGGAAGAGGTGGTTAAATCGGACGATCTTACTCTGGATACAAAAAATCCTGAATTTATAACAGTCCCATTTTCAATAATTTGGAATTCATGGTTGAGACCATTCCAAAAATGTAGTGAAATTATAATATGTGAAACTCAGCTACCTTGGTGGAGACCTGCCCACTTGGAGTGATTTCTAGTTATTTGATATATTTATGTATCCTTTCATGGGGAGGATTCTATACTCTGGGATATCAGTTTTTATATAGCCTTTTGTTGTAAGTAAATGTCAGTGATGGTGCCATGGTGTACTTTAACTTATCTGTATCAGGACAGCAAATTACAAATATATGCTGCTAAAAAAGTTGTTTATAACCATGAAGTCATTTCGTGACACCCATGGCCTAGAAACTTTGAAATTTTTACATTCCTTTTTTCAAGCACCATAACACGTTGCTATTTGAAAAACTAATGCTTAATTTCACAAAATCAATCTTGCCGGCAAATGCATGTGATTAGCAACAGGAACTTGGGATAGCTATATTGCACTTTGACACTTTAACAACAATTTCGTACAAGTATTAACACAAAATACCTTTTTAATGATGATACTGAGCCAGCACTGAACAGATGACTTTAAGTTACAACAGCAGAAAGGTAAATTTTAATTCTAAGGCATGTGGATATAAATAGAAAAGATAATGTAGGAATCATTTTTCAGCTTCTTCTATATATTTGCAAAATGGAAAGAGTCTTAAAAGGTGAGAAGACCTGGGAGGAAGGCCACAACAGCCAATGCTAGTAAGTATAGTATTTGGAAATATTAGTGCGGAACCATATGTGAATCAACTATGTGAATGTTTGCCACTTCATGTGGTAAGTTCGATAAAGTATTAAAACACATCAGTGTACATATTTTAATATGATATGTAGACTATTCATGAAGAGAATAATCCTTTTATATTATAACATAATCTTCAGAAAAAATATATAAGCTGTCACTGAATTAAATAATACAGAAGGAATGCGATATTTCTGAAAGACAGAATATTTATAGATTCATTTTATGCTATATGCTACTTATTGAAAACATTGATTTTGATTTCACATTACCTTTAGCCGGTTTGGTTAAGGGGTGGCTGAAAATAATGGGGCAATAGTGAGCAACTAATAACATTCTTATTTTAAGATGTTCGTATAATGAAACCTACAACCCTGATAGTTGGCAGAGAGTGTGTTACAAGCTACTCCCCAATTTGCCCGTATATTGATTATGTAACTGACAATAATAAAGTCTTTGAATATGTCAAAATGATATTACTTTGAGTATACAGAGTATACAGTATATGATACAGACTCCTTAGTAGGACAACATAAAATGACAATTATCTCATGGGATACTTTCCTTGAACATGGCTTTCAATACACTGCTCAGGTCATATAATGGTTGGCAGCTGGTCCAGATGCTACACCAAAACTCATTACACACTGGCAAGATACCACAAAATCTTGAGTGTGGGCCTGGGGCATGAACCCCAAACCAGGGATGTTGGAGCAGAGTTGGCTATACACTATGCCTACCTGACTAATCTTTTTTTCTGATGTTGGTCTTACCTTCCCAAGCCTTGGTTCTTCTTGCAATGGTCTGGAAACTAATGCTGAAAAATTGGGCAAGTTGTCCACCACAATTTCGACTTTCCAGAGTCCTCTGATGGCACTGTGAAGTGTTCCCAAAATTCCAACTGCATTCTTAAAACACAAATAAGGTCTTTCTCATTTTAAACCTAATGAAAAATTTAAACCTAACTTTAAAATTAAATACTTGAGCCCAGAGGCAGATACAGGATTTTCCAAAAGGAGGGGGGGTGGATTGTCACTGGTATGGATATTTCATACTTGGACAGTTCATAGTGGGACATATCATGTGGTGTGCAGACAAAATGACAGGAGACAAAATGCCAGTGGATAACACGCTGGTCAAAATTGCAAGGGAGGACTAAATGCAGGCCATTTTTGGTCAAGTAAACTGAAAAAGCTTCCAGTAGAAAAAAAACCTGCAGTATAAAATACCTCAGCATAAAAGCCTTCTATGATACATAGCACATTTACAAAAGCACTGTCAAGTATTGTATACCATGTAACTTAGTTTTGGGTATTTTTCCAATACCCCCACAGTTTTTTACTAGGATTATTTGTTGATTCCCTAGTTTTCTACTGGCTATTTCTGCAGTTTTTTCTACTAGGGTTTTTCCACACTTAATTGTCAGACACATACAGCAGTTTACTTTCATGAACAAAATAACATAAAGTAAACTTCAAATGGGCTTCCCAAAATAAACAATTGTATAACTGTAAAAAAATGGAGAGGAACATACTTGAATCTAAATTTGTATGCCACAATATTTATTGTTTTCAACTATTTCATTTTAAAATAACAGATTCTTTCATCATTTTTCTTTAAAAACACGTAAATTAATTGATTAAATTTGATGAAACTTTTTCAGAATTTAACTTTTTTTCAATTTAATCTTATTACAGCTACTGTAGCAAATTCTAATTAAAACATAGCAGTAACAAATTATCAATTGGGGCGAATGATTCCAGCTTTGTAAATTGTATATCTCATGTTTAAACATAAACTGGAAAACAAAAAGGTTTATAAACATAGTTATCCACAAATGATGTAATCCCCAGTTTGTTTGAGGATGAGACCTAACTTAGCACATACATAAAAGAGCCTAATCCTCTTAAGGCTTTGAAATTGGGACAGTTTGGCAATGACACAGATATAATAACTGTCACTTTAAACAGCTATATTACCCCAATACTCAGACTTAGGTCGGGGGATTGGAGGGGGCATGGACAGGGATAAAAAGCCAAATGACAAAGGTTCCAAACTCTGAAAGGGGGTGTGTGCGCCCTCCACGCCCCCCCCCCCCCCCCCCCCCTTCCACTCAGATCTGCCTCTGGAACCATGAGCCAAAACAAGCTTTTGACCCATATATTTTGCTACCAGTGCCCTAATAATCTATACTTGTGATCCAACTAGGACTATTTCATATACTTTACCAGGGCTGGTATTCACGAAAGGTCTTAGCCTTAGCCAGGTCTTAGGCTTAAATCCAGTCTTAAAGTTAAGACTTTTGTCTCAGCTAAGTTTTGTCTTTAAACCGTATTCACAAAGGGTGATTTAGCTAAGTCTAAGATTATCAAATAACTGCAGTGGTTTTCTGTGTTATGTGACCTTTCTTTTCTATTCCAACTATACTATTGGTGACATATATCCTTCATTTAATGCATTTTATTTAAGGAAAAGTGCTGTTTTGAAATGGAAAACCTTGTTACCACATATAAACTTCCCACATACTGCTTTAGTGAGGTGTTCTGTGTAATTATACTTTATTTACAGCCATTTCAAATTTTGAAGTGGAGAAAAGTTTATGGCGGCCATATTTAAGTCCTCTTTACAAAATTTAAGCCCACTACCAACCAGTCTTAAAGTTGAGCCCTTGGCTAAGCCTAAGACCGGTCTTAAATTCTTTGTGAATACCACTAAGCCTAAGACAAAAGTCTTAGCAGTTTTGGGGCAGAAACTCGAGACAAAAGTCTCAACTTTAAGCCTAAGCCCTGGCTAAGACCTTTCATGAATACGGGCCCAGAACTTACTGGTTGGGGTAAAGATTATGTAAACTGCTGGGTCTGGTCTGGGGTTAGAACCTCCAACATCAGGACTCAAGAAAAATACACCTAACTGGCTAGATTCTACTTGATTTCTGATCGAAGTCAGCACATTTAGGATACCTACGGCTCCCTGCTATACACTGGCACAGGCCTCAGCTTGATACAGAATTGCATCCAGAATTATGACCCATGGTTGGTTGTCACTGGCAATCCTCCTACATCTCCAGTGTAGGACCACATTGTATGTAGCAGTAAAATGTTATTAGTATTTGATTAATAGTAGTATTTTACAACAGATATTGTTCTATGTAATATCAAGTCCGTTTTCATGTTATCAGCAGAATGTAGAAAGTAAATACACCAGTATATATTTTATCAGTAGGTTTTTGATATCTTAACATTTATGTAATGATATTGCCCATATTAAATTGCAATCCAATTAATAAATGATTTACTCAGTATTGTCCAATGGTGGTCTAACTTCTGGCAGGGCGTATTTTACACTGTCTTAATCCCCTATCAAAGCAAGGGTTGTCAAATATTTGAGGGGTGTAAAATATGGCATTACACTGGAAATAAACTATACCAAAAAGATGATGGAGATGATAACCAATTTGACATTCAGACATAACTAGATGGTCGGAATTTCCGAGTAATTTTGTGACTTTTGTGCCTCAGTTTTCAGGCCAAAATAACTTGTACATATATCATAAATACATATGTACTTATGACTCTATGCATATGTAGTCATGTGATTAAATACTATAGTTTGCTTTGCATGCATTGACAATTACTGTCAAAACTATTGTACACTATATTCACACATGCTACCCCTATATGGTAGGTGCTGATTTCAATGAAGTCACAAACTGAGCTGGTTGCAAATTACCTGTGTGTGCGGCCTTTGCAAAAGCTCACTATAGACTTTCTGGAGATCTGATAAACACCTGATAATCTTCATGATACACTCTGACTCTGTGTGCGGCCTTTGCAAAAGCTCACTATAGACTTTCTGGAGATCTGATAAACACCTGATAATCTTCATGATACACTCTGACTCTGTCTACATAAGCGAGCTGCAAAACAATAAAAAACACAAGTAGTGCACTAGAGTAGTGTGTAAATCATAAAAGTCCGGAGACAAAAAAAATCTCTAGAAGCAGGAGCCCTGGAGAGAGCTCATGCTTAAAAAGAGTAAATATGTGTTTATATTATGGTTAGTTGAAAAGAATAGGAATGGTAATGCTTGTCACCAGAACTTAGCACACAATACTATTTGTCACAAACTGGAAGACAGAATACCTATTTACAATTGGTTATCATTGAAAAATCTCATCCATTTCCAGGGATATGTAATACCATATAAGGTAGCCAAAGTGACAATGAACGTGAATGTTTTTGGTGAATTTCTGTATGAAAATTCTGAGATATGTGCTACATTAGAGTGCTGTTTTCAAGAAGAATCACCCCCCCCCCCTACAAAGCCACCAAAAAAGGTTTATTGTTTTGACTTTATGTTGGTAAAACTTCTTTATAAATCGAGCTTGTATCAATAAATACATCACAAAAGTTCACATAACTGCATTTAAATTAAGCAAAAGTAAAGTTTTTATGTCCAAGTTATGCAAATAGAGCAATATAATGTGGTTTGTTTATTATTATTTTAATTAAGCACACATAAATTTAAAATATGAGCATTCAATAACTAAACACTCGTATGCAACATAGGAATCAATGACAATAAATTGACAAATTCGATGGCTTTGAACTATTAATCTGCTGAATTAAACCCACGAAGCCCATTATAAAGCATTGAAATTTGTTCTTCATTTCCAAGTCTAAAATAGTTAAATTTATATTTTGGTCAAAATAAGGTATGTCTTTTCTGAGAAAAGAAATCCAAAACTATTTGGCTGTTCCATCATTCAAGCATACATTATTATATTAAACCTAAGCATATTTGAACTCTATTTTGGTGCAATTTGCTATAAAATATTGAGAGATTGCTTTTAATTTGTTTTAAGCTTTACAATGATATATTATTTAGTAAAATCAACCATGTGTTGTTTGTTTACTCCAGGTCATTCATACACCATCTGACAAAGTAAATACATTTGAACAGCATTTTACTTCTCTTTCTTTAGTTGCGATTTGAGAATTACACCAAAAAAAGTACCCACGGATACTGCGCAGCCTACCATTTAGAATATGTGCTTACTAGAAGTCTTCATGTTAGTCATAATAATAATCATGCAGTTTGTTTCAGTTGCTACTCTTTGCGGTAGATTGGTACATACCTCAAATTGAGGTAAGATTAATGTTAAATACTAAATTTAACAACCAGCCAATCATAATGACTAATATAAATACATAGCCTTACAAGCTGCATGCTGATTGGTCGTGTTCTGATTTCATGAAGAAATCAACTCGTCCACTGAAAAGCACTCTAAAAGGACAGTTATTTATTTATTTGGGGGTTTACGTCGCTTTCAACAGTGTACAGGTCATATCACAATGGGAAACCAGTACATACAGTTGGTCAAGGTTCTGTACTGTAAACTGCCAACCAATGGCAAGCAACTACCAGCTTTCCCACTTGAGGTCGGGCCGGGAACTGAACTCCAATCTCTGAGGTGGGAGGCAAGAGTGTTGACACTCTGCCACAGTGGCCCCAAAAAGTCAGTTACATGTTAAATGCAAAATAGCCCGTAGCTGTAGAAATTGTGTATTAAAATATTGAAAAATCACCACCTGTCACAAGCTCAGGTCTACTTGTCTTCCTCAAAGATGGTCTGGATCTGGATTTGAAATTTGGAATTATTGTGATTTTTAGCAATACCCATGGTAGAGGGTCAGTTCATTCTCAGGCACTGCTTGTTAATATATGAAATATTATGGCAATGTCATGCCTCTAATGCAAAGCCTTGGTTACACTTTAATTAAACACTGACTGGATAGATCTTACTTTGTATATTTTACTTGCGTATGGTAATATAACATATCGGAACCTTCAGATGGTTGTGACCGTAGCTTATGACTGACAAAAGTCAAAGTTGGGGTTTTGCATCCCGTTCAACGGTCATGGACATATTGGGACAGGTTCTCAGCATTGTCACACGTTGGAATCAAACCCATACAGAAGAGACAGCCCGTCATTAGATGCCAAACCTGCTTATCCACTAGACCTTTATATTTAATTGCTTCCACATTTGCCCAGATACTAAAATAATGAAGTTACGGGCTGACATGAAGGTGCAAGCCAGTTGATTCCTGGGAAAAACTCTTCACGGTTCTTTCAAAAGAAATTAATAATCAATAGTTTGTTACTGGCCTATTGATTGGTCAGACATGCCTGCAAATCCCCAATGCTTCTTCTATTTACATACCAGTGCTGAAGCATCCAGCATATTCACGGCTGCTTGAGTTTGTGAGCTTTTAATTTGTATTTATTTAATTTTTATTCTGACTATCGTGTTTATGCCACATAAAGACATACCGAGCAGTAAAACTTGAGATTATCTAAGTTTGAAGCTTTGGAAGCGCCTATACAGTTTCAGCCTTGCCTAAACTCTGACATTATATTACAGCTGATTGGGGTAATTTGTTGTTAATTTTGAAAGATAATTAGGCTGTAGTAATTTACTTGAATACACCTGATAGTGATGCAAAAATTCATAGAGTTAAACTGATTCTAGATCATTCAGGAAATTTACTTCACTGCTGATAATTGGGCGTTAGTCAGCACATTTTGCCACAAATTCAACATTTCACTTTGTTTCAACTTACTGGAGTCCAAACTGTGTTCAGAAATTCAATTCCCACCATTCCAACATGGTTCACAGTGTCAAATTTCGAAATTCGTTATTTATATTTCTACAATCTGAAATGGTACATGGTGAGATGGGCTTTCTGGCATGCACCTATACGATATAAAGGTCGCATAACGCCTTAATATATGTTTAAGAGTATCTTAGTGGATGTGTTTAGCTAATAATTCTTATAAATGTCACAACGCTTTCATACATGTCTTTATAATGTTTAAGGAAATTTATTGACTAAACAGGAAGTATTGCTAAACAATTCAATAACAATTACACACAGTTGAAATGGAAATATCAGAAGAAAATAACAAAAACTGACCTTAAAAGGCTATCATTAGAACAAAACGTTGTACTAATCAAACAAAAATAATGGTGATTTCCAATATTAAGAACTAAAGCGGACTTTTCTCTATCTCACAAAAATAAATAATACTGACAAATTATCCACAAGTTTTTTTAAAATCCCTGTCTGTTTCATTCACTCTTTTATTGCTCATATGTGTATCTTGAACATCTCGAATAGCTTAAATTTCAAGACATGTGTACTCATTTGCAAAATAGCCTCAATAACCTTATAAGTACGTGATAAATACATTTACCATAAGCAATCCCATTGCCAAATATAGATTGAACTCTCCTTGAACCTAAATACCTTAAATATTGAGAATTACTAAGTGAAATATCCAAGGATAAAAATCTATTTAATGCTACATATGGTACCACCACTCAAACGTCTAAGATCAAAGGTGGGGCTATTTACTCCTTCTTCAGTAGTAAAGGTCATACTTAGATAGGTCCTCAGCATTACCACTTGTAGGAGTGGAGCCCACATAAATGTTACTCGTTTTTATAGCACTAAATATTAAGTGAGAAAAATATGGTTTAAACAGAAGGGGAAGCATCACCTGAAAAATAATAAAAAACAGTGCAAAGTAAAAAACTGGAAAACATAAATGTAAGGATTTACCTACAACTACTACTTAAGGTAATTTAAAGCTAAATTTATTTCATTTTCCCCTAAACTAAAACTGACATGTGTGTTACTAAGCTTAATGCTCATGCTACGTTGACCGCATTAATCCAAACCTAAGTTTATCTTACACTTATTTTTTTACAATCTTAAAGTGAATGTATGCTTAGAGCCGTATTCTTAATCTATTTTAAAGCCACATTAACTTGTGAATAAGCTTACATGTTTATATGACTCCAGATATGGTGGCCTCAAATTCTATTATGTATATATAAACATACATTTATAGAAAATTATATTAACAAATTAATGTTATTCAAACTGTGTCCTTATTGCATATTGTTTTCACGTGGATGGCTGTTCAGAACACTGTCGCATACACATAAAGTTTTTGATGACTCCAGTTTTGTGTTATAGTACTTACTTCCTATGTTAAATTCTTGTCTTGTAGCAGTCTCCCTTTTAATCCTCGTGCCATTGATAAATATTAATTATGGAGAAATGCTTCATAATATGAAAGGCAGTAAAATGTGCTTCCAGTTTCAATGACTGCTAGTATGCTCAAAGGGGAAAGTTTTCGTCCCGGGACAAAAATTCCCTCACATTACAAAGATCATGCATTTTGAGTCCTTACATGCAAAATATCAACGAACATCACTGCACCACTTTTTAAAGTTCTCTTGCTGTTTTAAAAGTACATGAATTTCATTTAAATTTTCAACAGCAGACTCCTACCAAAGCAGATCTGTACACAGCAGTTGTTAATTGTCTGAGATAGATATACTGCAATGCACTTGGCTTGGCAACTTTAGTTGGTTTATTTTAGCACCACACTTGACAGAGGAGAGAAAGTTCTCAAATGTTCTTTGACAATAAACACCATAAAGTGAAATTGATGCAACAGACTTTTTTGTAGTGATTCTGAAAATTTGAGTAATAATACTATCTATAAGTTTAAATATGTTTCCATTTTATAATAGAGATTACTGGGGGTTTTACGTCACTTTCAACACTGCACAGGTCTGATTGACATCTTTAAAGTAAATCTGTCTATAAACCATTTACTCTTCTGCATTACAAGAAAGTACTTTTAGTCACATTACAGCTACTTCAAAGTAAGATTACTTATGAGTCAAAACTTTAAAGCAAATCTGTCTGTAATCAATTACTCCTGCAAATTACCAGAAGACAGTTCAAGCTACATTACAGCTAACTTAAAGTAGAATCACTTATAAGTCATAACTTAGAAGCATATCTGCCTGTAACCAATTACTTTTCTGAATTACTGTTACTTACTACCAACTACTACCAATTCAATTAGACACATCAAGGTTAAAGAACTACAAAACCAGATATCAGTAAGTACCTTTGAAGAATTTTTAAAGAAATTCCAATAGTTTAAATCTTTTACTGTAAGATATCCAGTTACTACCAGTTAGTTAACATATATACAGATAAGCTTTGTTGTAAGCTTATTATAATCATATTTATCAACTTTTGCATGAAGTATACTGCAATTATAACTTTTTTACAAATATGACTATAAACTTTATGGATTTAATTCGTATGTGTAGAATGTTACCATAAATAAAATAAGTTTTCTGTAGATTATCATTAATCTAGAGAAAATAAAATTATAAAAAACAATTTAGAATATACCCCAACACTAGATAGTCTGATGAGATTGGCATGTGCCAAAGAAGGGGGTGGGGAGGGTGGGAATCAAATTACCTTTACTGGCCACACGCCAATCTCACAACAATTTCTTTTAATGCTGACACAGTTTATATAGTGATATTTTTTGGCGGGATTCTGAATTTTCAGACAAGGTCACCCCATCTAATTTGCATATTCGCAAGAGAAATTCACTTTGAACTATATTCATGTTGAAATTGAAAAGTACACATCAGGTAGGCCACTTGTAAGGAATTTTTGGATTTCTCCCCATAACTGATATAGTGTGCTATTTCACAAGTTACATACGCATCACCCCAACAGTTCTGGGGCAAGACATGAGTAATGGCATTAAAAGAAATGATAAAAATATTATGTCAAGACAAAGAAGACCCCTTATTCATGATTAAAACCAAAGCTGGGAAAAAAGTATTAACCAGTTTCAAAGCAAGATCTTTTTTAAAGATGGCAGTAGTAGCCTTAGGGCTAAATCCAAAACACTATTCATTTCATGCATTTCGACGTAGTGGTGCTTCTCTGGCCTTTAACAGTAATGTGGATCTTGATAAGATCAAACAGCATGGTAGTTGGAAGAGTGAGGCAGTGTGGGTATACCTTAACTCAACCCCTAAGGCAGCATCTATGGTACCAACTACATTTCAACAAGTGCTTTCCTACCCCTAGTTTGTTTTGGGTTTGGGGTATATTCTAAATTGTTTTTTATAATTTTATTTTCTCTAGATTAATGATAATCTACAGAAAACTTATTTTATTTATGGTAACATTCTACACATACGAATTAAATCCATAAAGTTTATAGTCATATTTGTAAAAAAGTTATAATTGCAGTATACTTCATGCAAAAGTTGATAAATATGATTATAATAAGCTTACAACAAAGCTTATCTGTATATATGTTAACTAACTGGTAGTAACTGGATATCTTACAGTAAAAGATTTAAACTATTGGAATTTCTTTAAAAATTCTTCAAAGGTACTTACTGATATCTGGTTTTGTAGTTCTTTAACCTTGATGTGTCTAATTGAATTGGTAGTAGTTGGTAGTAAGTAACAGTAATTCAGAAAAGTATTGGGGGCACGGCCAAGTAAGGGGCCTGCCCTGGCAGTTTGTTAGAGGTACCTTAATTATTTAGGCATTTGCAGTGGCCACACTTGACTTACGACCTCTAGCTAACCAATCACAGACCTTGTCATGGACCACTGCCCCCCCTTCAAATGTTAGGTCACTTTGAATTTGGGCGCCATTGGATTCAGACAAGAAAAATTTTTTTCTGGCATATGTAACATAAGTGATTTTATGAAGTGTAATATATTTTAACTTTGATAGTGATTAACCGCTAACATGCCAAGTGCTAAGAAACTACCAGCTGTTAAAAGAAAGAAGGTTACAGCATCTGCAAGGGCTCGAACCTCTCCTAGAAATTCGAGGAAGGCCAAGACAATAGACTTGGAAGGTTCATATCTGCAACCACTTGCAAACGTGAGTACACAGCCGTCAACATCACGAATGCCTGGCCCTTCCTCGGATGCGTCAACAAACGACGCCATATTTGACATGCTCCAGAAATTACATGAATCCAATAAGACACTGGCCCAACGCCTTGAAAGGGTGGAGCAGAGGTCATTTACATCAACCCCAGTTAACCAGAGGTCCAATTCTCACGAACTGATGGTAGAACAACAGTTATCTCCCAGGCGAGCAAACCATGTCGGCAGCCAGGTTACACAGGCCCCGTCTCTTCTGGCAAGCGTAGATGCTCAGGGGCTACAGCACCAGCAAACTGACTCGGCACCCGTCAGTCGCATTCGTTTTGCACACTCACAGAACGAGAGGCGAGATGCTGTCCTACCAACGGTTGACACATTGCGTCGGATCCCGAGTGTGGCTGACGCAGTGAACGACGTGCTCGCCTCTTATGAGTCACAAGCCAGATTGGACTCATTCCAAGGTAAGAACATTAAAAGATCTGGTAGATATAACTCTGTGGAAACTATTAACACCCCACCACACCTTAGATGGCCAAATGAAGGGTACAATGGCAACTCGGGTAAGAAACGCATCTTGTATGATGAACTGACCATGGCACAGTGGGTGACAGGACAGCTCACTAACGTATATCACATCTCAGATCCAAATCTGGCCAAACAAGCATTGTTGCAAGTTATCCAGTCGATGAAGGACGCCACCTCCCTGCCATGGGGGGCTGTCAGAAGTGCCTGGGCCTCGTCCATGCACAGTGTCGAAGAGGGCCACTTGGGGTGGGGCGATACCACTCAGTGGGCCATTAACAGGCTCAGTTCATCCCAAATCGCGATGGCCAGTTCCCAAGCATCCCAACCACAGCAGTCGATGAGGGTATGTAAATACTTCAATGACGGTAAATGCACACATGAGAGCCACCATGGGCAATATCTACACTTTTGTGGCTTCTGTCACAGGCAAGGGAAGTCAGCAGGCCACCCAGAGGTGAGATGCAATAGTAAAACCAAAGGATCCAACAGACATAATAGTAACAACAACAGTTAGGGATTTGGTCGACCACTGTATGACAAGGGCCAACCAGAGGATGGGGGCAGTACAGGAGTGTATTCCCCATTAGTTAACGTTTACAGTTCTGATAACTTTGAGGCTATGGACGAGTACCATCCAAAATTTCAAAATTATTCACTGTGTGTAAATAAAAGTGACACAAAACCACAGGTTGAGAGTGATAAGTGTTTAAATGTCGAACATTCTGTGAATGGCAATGGGGAAACGTGTCTTAAGGCTACCTCTAGTCATGATTCATCATGGAACTGGAGTGAACCCATAAACAAGCGGTTTTGCAAGGTTGACTTTATGAACTGGCAATATAATGACATAATGAACAATCTTGTTGTCACGTTGGTATTTATTCATGGGGTTAATAAAGGTAACACGGGGGGTTTTTATTTTATGTACCATAATATGACTGATTATAGTGTGTGCTTTTGTAAATGTATTGAAAACCCAAGTGGGTACTTGCAAGTAGTTTATACTACCTTTATTGAAGTGGATGTTGTAAACATTCCTATGGTATATGACCACATGTTATTGGATAGTCAAGACCAAAAGTACAGTAAACAAGTATATAATAATTATCTAAAAGACTGTCAAATGCAAGCTTATTATAAGTTGTCATATGTACAATATATGGAACAAGTAATTGACATGTTGATTACAGTACAAAATGATGAAACAGTAATGAACAAGCATGAGTCACAGAGCTTGCAGGAAGTTAACTTAAATGTATCTGGTCACAGCTTGGCCAGTAGGCTTGTTGTTACAGGTTGCGTCGATACCGTCGTTCCATCACAAAGCGTCGTCTCACGTCACAGGCGTCGTGACCCTAATGTAAAAGATTATAACTTTGCAAGCAAAAATAGAGGCCATTTGGTCCTCCAATCAACTCAATTCGAGTTCATAGGCCCTGACAGGGAAGTCAGAACCATTGCTAGCGTCGACCAGTATCTTGATATTGCTAGGATTGTTTTGGAGTCGGGTCAACCCAACTATAAACAAGCTCGAATACCAATCAAATCTGGCCTGAACCTTGAGGCTTGGGAAAGCAGGCTTGCTTCCTATCCAGATAGGCGTCTTTTTCAATATCTCAAGTTTGGCTTCCCCTTATCCATCAATAAGGGGGCTAGGTTAGGTAACAGCAGTATCACTAATCACTTCTCGGCCAGACAGTTCCCTAATGCGATTGACCAATACTTGGGCAAAGAAATTGAACTTGGGGCCATTTGGGGCCCCTTTACTCCCCCCATGGACCTAAAAATCCACTGTTCCCCCTTAATGACCCGCCCTAAAGACCTCAATAAACGTAGGGTCATTTTAGACTTGTCCTACCCCCAAGGGGCCTCAGTCAATGACTATGTATCCAAAGATAGGTTTGATGGCTATGCATTCATGCTTAGATTTCCTTCTATGGACGATATAGTCGAAGAGATCAAGAAACGCGGGCGAGACGTGTCCCTAGCCAAGATTGACGTGGCCCGAGCCTTCCGCAATCTTAGGGTTGACCCTGCAGACGCATTGAACTTCGGAATAGAGTGGCAAGGCAGCACATATCTAGATTCTGCGGCCGCGTTCGGGTGGACGCACGGTTCTGCGGCCTATCAGCTTTTATCCGACGCAATTGCGTTCTTTATGGCCCAGCAAGGCCATAAGATGTTTCCCTATATTGATGACTACATTATAGTCACATCAGAGGCTCAAGCTGACAAAGCTTTTACTTACTTGTCCCAATTATTGGAAGAACTTGGCTTACCCATGAACTCTGATAAGAAAAACCCACCTACCAAAAGAATGAGCTGTTTGGGCATTGTAATCGACACTTCAGCCAATACCTTAAGCATTGACCCTCAGAAACTCGAGACAATTCACAGAGAATGTATTCAGGTTAGACACAAGCAATTCCTTTCGAAAAGGGCTTTCCAATCACTCTTGGGGAAACTCCTGTACATTCACAAATGTGTTGAACCCTCCAGAATGTTCATAAATCGCATGCTGGCCCTCTTCAGGGAAAATTATCAGGTGGCCCGAATTCCCCTCACTGAAGAATTTCACAAAGATCTGACCTGGTTCATTACCTTCCTCCCCCGCTTCAATGGCATAACTTACATAAAGAAAACTAAGATTATGAATCATAGATCCCTCCATGTAGATGCTTCACTTACAGGCCTAGGTGGCATATGGGGCACAGAGGTCTATGCAACCCCTGTTTCCCCCATTGTGGGCCAAAAATTAAAAATAGTACACTTGGAGATGCTAAACATAGTCGTTGCATTGAGGCTTTGGGCACCAGAATGGGCCCATTCCACTGTAAAATTCTTCTGCGACAACTGGGCTGTCGTGCAAGTGGTTAAGACCGGTAAGACTAGAGATGCATTCTTAGGAGCCTGCAGCCGTAATATATGGTTGCTTGCAGCCACCTATGACATTGCTCTACAGATTGAACACATCATGGGCAAAAAGAATATCTATGCTGATGCATTATCTCGCATTTACTCTGATAAGCCTATAAATCCTCAACTAGTACAGTACCTAAGAAATAATTTCTGTTGGAGGCAAATTCCAGAGCAATTCCTTAATCTGGATCTTCATGTATAATTTCAGGACTGAACTCAGCATCAGCTCCTCTTCTTCAAGCAGCGTGGAAACACATTGAGAGAGCACATAGACCTTCCACAGCCATGACCCACTCAACCCATTTTAAGACATTCCTTGCTTTCCTCATTTTTATGTCCCTCCCCTTAGAAGTATCATTAGGCAACCTTCTTGCCTTTTTACAGTTCTTGCAGGAAAATGGCCTTTCTCCCAAGGTCATCAAAAATTATCTCTCCTCCATTCATTCAAAGGCCAAACTTTACAAAATTCCCTGTGAAGCCGTCTCTCATGTAGCTATTCACAGATATCTCCGGTCAATCACCATTAATTCCAGTTTCAGGCCCACCCCTAGGCCCATTTTTGATGTCCCAACCTTATATAGGATCTCCTTAGCATGTGACATACTTCATGACCCTTGCTTATACCGGGCCATTTTCCTCACTGCCTTCTATGGGTTCTTGCGCATGTCAAATATAGCTCCCCATAGTTTAAGAAAATTTGACCCAAACATCCACCCCCTTAGGCAGGATATCATATTCGCCCCCCCTGGGGTCCATCTCATTATCAAATGGACCAAGACCCTCCAAGATCATCGGGCCCATCACATCATTCAACTCCCAAAAATTGACAATCACTTTCTGTGCCCAGTCAAGGCCCTTAGGGCCCTTTTGGCCTCCAGAAAATTGTCCCCAAGGGACCCACTTTTTGCCAACAACTTCCCCCCCTTTACACAGGTTATCGACACCCACATCAGGGATGCTCTCAAGCGAGCTCTAGTCCATAAGAATATTCCAACCCAGGGCAGGGGCTTTCACACTTTTAGGAGATCAGGTGCCACCTTGGCGTTTGACAATAATGTGGATCTTCAGAACATCATGGCCCATGGGCTCTGGAGAAGCTCTGCAGTCTGGAGATATCTTCAGAATGCTTCCCAGGCCCCCTCAATCATCCCATCCACCTTTGCCCGCATTCTCTCACACTCCTTTTAGTTGGGCTTGGGGCTTTTAAAACTTCTTATGAAATTTTAAATGCTTTAAGTCTAACTAATGTATATTACTAACATGTAAATAAAATTTTCCCAACGTCTCTCATTGAGTGTTAAACATCACCTGATAACACACACACCGAGATCTGAAATTTGACCTTGGTATGACCTTCAACTTGACAAATGGGGTTCTGAGCAGTGACCTTGATAGGAAGCATTTGACCTCCAATGCCACGGCCTCAGGTCTGGTATTTGGTACTGTTAATCTCATCAAACCTTATGCGATATTACCTTACCTTGGGCTCACAATACATGACCTTTGACCTTGAGGTTGAACTGACATCAAATCCTCACTGGTGAAACTGTTGGGGGCACGGCCAAGTAAGGGGCCTGCCCTGGCAGTTTGTTAGAGGTACCTTAATTATTTAGGCATTTGCAGTGGCCACACTTGACTTACGACCTCTAGCTAACCAATCACAGACCTTGTCATGGACCACTGCCCCCCCTTCAAATGTTAGGTCACTTTGAATTTGGGCGCCATTGGATTCAGACAAGAAAAATTATTTTCTCCCTCCTTCCCCCCACTAACGCAGTAGAGTTGACTTGGTTCTATCATGACGTTGACAGGTTGGACCCGGCTGACCCGGGCTTCCCCCTCTCAAATTGACATTTTGACCTTTCGGATAGGTGAGCTTGACCTTGTGGGTCTGACCCCCCCACTTGAGTTCCCTGCGGGTTGATATGGCTCCCCTTGGTAACCGGGTTTTAGTAGCAGTGGGACCCCAGGGTAAGATCCCCTCCCTGGGAGTTCTCCCATGAAAGAGAGATATAGCTGCTATGATGTTGTGGGATCAGGCTGGATCCGGCTGACCCGGATACCCCCTATCGAACTGACACTTTCGCATCCATAGTACATTGGTTGCCAATGCAGTGCTGTAGCTTCTCCTCATAAAACACTAGTGTTAAACTATTATTTTCCCGGTTAGCTAGTGTTAAAATATTACATTTATTATTTGCTAGTCATACATGTTATTTTACCCAATGGGTCTCTTTTAACCTTCTTTTAGGTATCTCATACCCCATGTGGGGCTTTTAAAACTTCTTATGAAATTTTAAATGCTTTAAGTCTAACTAATGTATATTACTAACATGTAAATAAAATTTTCCCAACGTCTCTCATTGAGTGTTAAACATCACCTGATAACACACACACCGAGATCTGAAATTTGACCTTGGTATGACCTTCAACTTGACAAATGGGGTTCTGAGCAGTGACCTTGATAGGAAGCATTTGACCTCCAATGCCACGGCCTCAGGTCTGGTATTTGGTACTGTTAATCTCATCAAACCTTATGCGATATTACCTTACCTTGGGCTCACAATACATGACCTTTGACCTTGAGGTTGAACTGACATCAAATCCTCACTGGTGAAACTGATTGGTTACAGGCAGATATGCTTCTAAGTTATGACTTATAAGTGATTCTACTTTAAGTTAGCTGTAATGTAGCTTGAACTGTCTTCTGGTAATTTGCAGGAGTAATTGATTACAGACAGATTTGCTTTAAAGTTTTGACTCATAAGTAATCTTACTTTGAAGTAGCTGTAATGTGACTAAAAGTACTTTCTTGTAATGCAGAAGAGTAAATGGTTTATAGACAGATTTACTTTAAAGATGTCAATCAGAAGTAGTGTGTCAGTTACTTTAAGTTAGCTGCAATGTAGCTTGAATTGATGTCTTACTTAAAAATGGTGCCAACTTATGGCGTTTGAATGGTTAAATTACTGTGCTAATGTTTTCTGATTATTAAGTGTGTAAAGTAATGCTAACATACATGTTTTAACTGTAACTAATATTTTTTAACTATTAAAGAATAAATCCAAACTTGTTAACAAACACTTGGGTGTTACTCATGTCTTGCCCCAGAACTGTTGGGGTGATGCGTATGTAACTTGTGAAATAGCACACTATATCAGTTATGGGGAGAAATCCAAAAATTCCTTACAAGTGGCCTACCTGATGTGTACTTTTCAATTTCAACATGAATATAGTTCAAAGTGAATTTCTCTTGCGAATATGCAAATTAGATGGGGTGACCTTGTCTGAAAATTCAGAATCCCGCCAAAAAATATCACTATATAAACTGTGTCAGCATTAAAAGAAATTGTTGTGAGATTGGCGTGTGGCCAGTAAAGGTAATTTGATTCCCACCCTCCCCCCCTCTTCTTTGGCACATGCCAATCTCATCAGACTATCTAGTGTTGGGGTATATTCTAAATTGTTTTTTATAATTTTATTTTCTCTAGATTAATGATAATCTACAGAAAACTTATTTTATTTATGGTAACATTCTACACATACGAATTAAATCCATAAAGTTTATAGTCATATTTGTAAAAAAGTTATAATTGCAGTATACTTCATGCAAAAGTTGATAAATATGATTATAATAAGCTTACAACAAAGCTTATCTGTATATATGTTAACTAACTGGTAGTAACTGGATATCTTACAGTAAAAGATTTAAACTATTGGAATTTCTTTAAAAATTCTTCAAAGGTACTTACTGATATCTGGTTTTGTAGTTCTTTAACCTTGATGTGTCTAATTGAATTGGTAGTAGTTGGTAGTAAGTAACAGTAATTCAGAAAAGTAATTGGTTACAGGCAGATATGCTTCTAAGTTATGACTTATAAGTGATTCTACTTTAAGTTAGCTGTAATGTAGCTTGAACTGTCTTCTGGTAATTTGCAGGAGTAATTGATTACAGACAGATTTGCTTTAAAGTTTTGACTCATAAGTAATCTTACTTTGAAGTAGCTGTAATGTGACTAAAAGTACTTTCTTGTAATGCAGAAGAGTAAATGGTTTATAGACAGATTTACTTTAAAGATGTCAATCAGAAGTAGTGTGTCAGTTACTTTAAGTTAGCTGCAATGTAGCTTGAATTGATGTCTTACTTAAAAATGGTGCCAACTTATGGCGTTTGAATGGTTAAATTACTGTGCTAATGTTTTCTGATTATTAAGTGTGTAAAGTAATGCTAACATACATGTTTTAACTGTAACTAATATTTTTTAACTATTAAAGAATAAATCCAAACTTGTTAACAAACACTTGGGTGTTACTCATGTCTTGCCCCAGAACTGATTCTAACATTGTCTTAATTACTGAGTGATTCCCTTCCTAAAAGGATTGCATCCCTGGGCAAGTCTTGTCAAAGACTTACATATATTTTAGTGGAATAATGCTGATTATTTATCACGTTTTTATTTGTAATTAAGTTGTAATTTACTTTATTTGTGCTAGGGTATACATTTGAGTTCCCAAATGTGCTAGTATTATATGTTTCATGTTTTTGGATAAAATTTATTATTTACTGTTGTACCTTTTGGATTTACTTCATAAGACAGTTTGAAAGACTACCTTCACTTCACCTCACGTTTTCTGAAAACTGTCAGTTGAAGTGTTGCTGTATATCTGTGGTCACGTTAAGACACTGAATTTTCATCAAAAGTTGGGGGACCACTGTGGCACAATGGTAACACACTCACTTCCCACCTCTGAGGTCAGAGTTTGAATCCCGGTCTGTCGTTACATGGGAACCTTGGTAGTTGCTTGCCAGTGGTCAAGTAGTTTACAGTACAGAATCATAATCAGATTTGTGTATTGCTTGCACAGTCATCACAATATAGCCAATACGATAGGCGTGATGAAAACAATAAATAAATAAATATATGAAAAGCTATCTGACACATACAACAGCAAAAATTGCTGAATATAACTTTTGCAATAGCTTAGTATGTTTAATATTCATAAACTTTTATAAATTTGTATTTTTTTCGTCTTCATGTATGTTTGTTTAAATAGTTAAGCATAATTTAGTTCTTCAGTGGCTTTGTGTGTGATGTAAAATGTTGCATTAAGATCTATTAATAAAACTAGTAATAATTAAGCAGTAAGTCTAAGTACTTTTTCTGTATTAAATATTGCCATTAGTTATTGTAGTGTTGCAAAAAATTTGATATTATGTACTTGAATATTTCAGCTAAAACTAATTTGTAGGGGATAACCTTTACAATGTGTTCATTCAGAGAAAACTAGTCAGCCAAACACTCAGTCAGTCAAACAGTCGATCAATAACAGTAGTAAAGAGGCTACTTGTCAACTGTCTACTCAGTTTATCATTAAAGGTGCTATTTTCCAATAACAACACTCTCACATATTTCAGAACACTCATCATATGTACACTTTTTACACTGTGATTTTCATACACCATAATGTGGTTTTTTACCACCACAACTTATATATGATCCAAAAAAGGGACTTTTTATGTATCATCGGCTTTACAAATGAGTCAAAAAGTTCAGATTTTTGTGACTTTGTCTGGAACTATGTAGCCTAAAAATATATTATATATCACTAGAAATGTATTTTACAGAGACTCTATTCAATCATGTAGCCATAAAATCCATGCAGAAATGGCAGAGAAATCACAAGATAAAAATTGACGTTTTCATGTTCCTTGATACTGCAGTGCATGTGATGGCAGTGTTTGGTATTCATTGTTGACATACAGACTTATGTAACTCATTAACCATACCAAAACAAAATGGGTTATAAAGGTAAATCAGTTGTCATTAGACATTTACAATATATATATATATATATAAGACTGATGAAGATTAACAATATACCCGTGCTTTTTATCTTAATTTACCATTATCTTCATTTATGACACATTTTTGTATGTTGAATTTGGAATGTTTTTATTTTAGTAAAGATATCTGCTGAAGGGTTGAAAGCAATAATACAAAAACCTATACAAACGAAACACCAACCATCACCAAATATAGTCTCCCACAAAGGTATGGCCCATGACGTAAGATATTATAGTGCAGCACCTACAACTATATGTGACAAAGTCTATGTTAGGGTTTTACGTCAGGTTCAACAGCCAGATCCTCAGCATTTATCACCTGTGTTCCAAGCTTCCTAACCACTAGGCCACTGAGGGCCTGCAACTATAAGTTATATTTAATTGATGGTTATTAAAGAATCAGCTTAACAATAGTTGAAGAGTTAACTAAAGCTTGGCATAGCTCTGATAAAAACATAAAATGATACGAATTCCGTGACTCCTTACACAAATGACAGAAAAAAAAACATGAAAAATGTTTTTATCAGATGGAAGCGAAAAAGAGGGCTTATCAATGGTAAAGCCCAAGTGTAAAATAGATCCCTTTAGGGGAATTTCTAATTCATGGAGTTAAAGAGTGACAGCCTTAATACCTTAATTCTAGCTGGAAAATTCTTTGCCCTTAATATATTAAATCAATGTAAACCCAAATAAAGTCCCACTCGCAATCAATTTAACACTTGTTTTACATGTACCAATTTTTACAATATTCCAACTGATTTCACATAGTTATCACATGGACTGAGATCTCTCATTGTTTTGCACACTATCTCTCCTCTCCATCATCTGGTGGTAAATAATGGAAGTAAGTGATGAGCAGAGGTAAAGCTTTATGATGTATCCTGAGTGCAGAGAGTGCGCTCTTGTTGCCAGTATGCGCCATCTTGTGAGAGTGTGGTTGTCCAAATTTCTGTGCCTGATGTTCTATATACATATCCGTTGGGACAATTAAGTGTCTCCCCCTGTAATGTGGATCTGTGTAAGCATCAAAGGTTTCTCCAGACATATGAGCAAACATCCAGCAGACAGGTTTACCATCAGGATTGTACAAACAGGAACTATATGTATCTCTCACTAAGATTCTCTGAGTTTCTGTAGAGGCTACTACAGAAGAGGAATTCCTGAGATCTTTCTGTCTAACACTCTGTACATATGGCAAAATATTCTCTCCCATAGAGCCCAATTTGAACCCTTCCGGAATTAGCTTGTATCTAGAAAAGGTAAAATAATCATGAATTTAGACAGAGTTATGACAAGTGTTAATGACATTTTGGTATGAGTTAAATTTCAAAAGCATATATTATAAAATATAAAATATTTTTTGTTCCATATTCTTACACCAATTTATAATAATAATTTTTTCAAGAAATTTTCAATGATGGTTTTGAATGAGAATTGTTTTAAATAACAATTCATGATAACATTATGACTGAAACTATAAATATATGACTGAAACTGTTGTTAAAGACTATTCTAGTTAAAGTAACCTTGGAAAAATTTAAACTGCATGTCACAAAGTGATTTCATAAGTTTTATAGATATTCCACTGGGGTCATTGTGATTTCATCATTTGGAAAAATTGATGCAAGTTTTGTGGTTCCACATGTGTACATTCTGGGTTTAATATGGTTTTGTCACTTTGTGTTGTTTCACACCTCTGTGTATGAAAACATGTTTCACTGGGGGTTGCTTTGAATCAAGGGGTTTTAGGTGATTTCAATATTGGTAGTGTTCACATTGTGCAAGTCTTTCTGTGGGGGAAAACATTTAGTTGTGTAGAAGAAGTTGAGTTGTCAACATCTGTCCTTTGGGAGAGAATTTCTGGAGGGAAATTCTTTGTTGCTTTATATGCCAGCATTGCAGGTATATGATTATTTTCATCACAGTTTATAATTACAGTGAATAATAAGTTATCATAATTTCTACATACAAATCATGTATTTATATAGAATAAATGTAAATAGTTGATCATGCATACAAATATTGTTATATTATCTCAAGTCTTTTATTGTGTGTTGTAAAATCAGTTGTATTTTATGTTGATGTATTGGGATAGTGTTTTGAATTATTTGTAGCTGGTGTCAGTGTTTGCTTGGGGAGTTCCATGCTGGTGAAGCTAGTTACTGATGTTTTGACATTGGATGGTTATTATTTCTTGATGTCACTTGCTGGAGTTTAGCATGTTTTGATGTTGGATGCTTGACTTTATTATGTGGTGTTATACTTGCTGGAGTTAACACTTGGACAGTCCTGGGATGATTTTGCTGACTTGATGATTTTGCTGTTTTGATGATTTTGTTGACTTGATTATTTTGCTGACTTATTGATTGAATAAACATTGATATTTTGTGTAGAATAAACATTGATGTGATTACATAATATAAATGTATATATTTATGTATGTGTATGTGTGAATCCAGTTGTGATTGTGGTGTGTAATTATATTGTGGTTCTGTATGCTTGCATTGTATAGTTGTATGTGAATGCAGGAGTTTTATTTTGTACAATTATATGTTGGTTGCAGACAGATAAATATAATTTTACACCAGATAAGACATTGGTTTCATTTACCAAGTGAATCTCATTCTGACCCTGTGACAATTGGCGAGCTTGCCAGGATGAGATTTAAATGAAACTTGGTAAATGTCATTAGAAATGTACTAGAAATCATACAAAGAATTTCTTGTTGTGCACATTTAGACGTTACATTTTTCTGCACTCGGAATTCGGCATTTCGGTGAATACATTTATATTTTCCGGATTTTTTTTTGCTTGGATTTTCATTTGCTTAAATGATTTTCTTGGTTTCAATCCCATAAAAACTTGGTATTTTGTACTGATATTTTGTTGCAGCTGTTATCATACAAAAACTGAAATTAAAAAAAAAAAATTGCACATTGTCATGAATTGACAGATCACCTACAACAGCTATAAAGGGGTCATATATTTTTGGGCAATATTGAGTATTTGCATGGTTTATTGTGCAGGTTCTTCTCTTGAGAGTTGATTCAGAAGATCATTTTCATTGAGTTCGCAGACCTTTTGTTTTTTTTATGTACTTCTACTTAGTGTCACAAATCCTTGGTTTTTCTTTCCTGTGAATCAGTTAAGGTGGAATTCACAGTTAAGGTGGAATTTAAGTGTGTACAAATAGGGTTATTTCATATTTTATTAGTGCATTAAAATAAATGTAGGTACATTGTGGGTAGTTTGATACTACAATTATAATCATATAGAATATCTTGATCCACAAAAGTGAATTATCATAAGGACTTGAAAATTGAATTTTCTAGGTCTTTACATTATTTCTTAGATAGGTACTTGACTTTCTTTGTATCTTCCCCTCTTTAGAGTAGTTGTTGGTACCTTCTTAAAGATTAGTAGGGTGCATATCTTGCCTTCTTTGTTTTTGTTGTGTTGGTTTAGCTGATAGGTTGTGTAGATAAGTTGTTTGTAGGAAAGGAATACAAGTTGAGATTTTTAGTATTTCATTGTAGGGATTGTTTTGCACTTGAACCATGGATGTTGATGATTTCCAGAAACTTCTTGTGTTAGGTAAGGAAATTGGATATGAAGGTAGAGATCTCCAAGATTTCATGCGTGATGAAAGAGCAGCTTATAGGGAAAAACAGAAAGCTTTAGAAATCGAAAAAGAATCAATTTTAAGGCAAAAAGAGAAAGAGCTTGATTTGCAACAGCGCCAACAGGAGTTAGATCAACTAGATAGGGAACAGCAACGTCGACATGAGCTAGAGTTAGCTAAACTGAGGTTAGAATCTGAATCTGTTAGTGTTTTAGATCATAGTAGTTCTGCTAGAGCTCATGTCCAATTCAAACAAGCCAAGCTTCCATATTTTGATGAAAGCAAAGACAAGATTGATGCATACTTGAATCGATTTGAAAAGTACCATATTGCATTGAGGACAAATAAAGAAGATTGGGCTATCTATCTTGCAGCTTTGTTGAAAGGAAATGCTTTAGAAGTATATTCCAGACTGTCAAGTGAAGATTCTAATGATTATGGTACTTTGAAGGCAGCATTGTTGCGACGTTACCAGTTGACTGAGGAGGGTTTAAAGAAACAGTTTTACAAAAGTTGTCCTGAGAGTGGTGAGTCTTGTTCCCAATTCATGGTGAGACTTACTAGTGAGCTTCATAGGTGGATAGATTCTACCAAGACTCCAAAAACTTATGAGGGATTGGTAGCATTGTTAATTAGAGAACAGTTCCTGAGTGTATGTAAACTGAACATGGCCATGCATCTTAGAGAAAAGCCATCATGCAGTAACACAGAGTTTGCTCAGTTTGCTGAGAAATATATTGATGCACATGAGATGTTAGTTTGGAATGTAGATGTTGATAGAAAGAAGGTGAAAGAGAAATTTAGTGGAAGTGAACAGGTCATTGTTAAGGGTGAGTCAAAAGAACATAGGAAAAATACAGATAACAAGAGTACATCCAAAAATTGTTTCTTATGTGGAAAACAGGGACATTTTGCAAAAGATTGCTTCCTTAAAAAGAAAATGGTTGCTGTTATGTGTCCAGATCAGTCAGATAGTTCATCATCAGATGATGATAAACCTTCAGTTTCCAAACTTGAGTTACAACACAGAGGTATGTCTAGGGATGACTTGACTTGCATTCATGGTTTTGTAGCACATGATTGTACTTCTTGTTCCAAGGTTTTTGCTTCTAAAAGTGATACTCCAAAAAGTCTTTGTGCATGTCAAATGCCAAATCTTACTGAGGTTACTTTAGATTGTGGTCATAAACTTCCTGTCTTGAGTTCTTGCATCAATAAATTGCCTCCCAATATGCCGGTTTCAAAAGGTTTTGTAGGTGACAAACCTGTGGATGTACTTAGAGATACTGGGTGTTCTGGTGTTGTAGTTCAGAAGGCACTTGTTAATCAGAAACAGTATACTGGAAAAGTTCAAAGGTGTGCTTTTATCGATGGATCTGTACATACTTTTCCCCTAGCAGAAGTCTACTTAGACACCCCTTATTACAAAGGTCATGTTTCTGCAGTAGTGATTGAAAACCCACTTTACCCATTGATAGTTGGAAACATTTCTGGAGTAGACAATAGTTCTTTGTCGGGGACTGATTTTTCTGTTTTGTCTAGTAAGCAAGGTTCAGCTGATATTTCTGTTGCTAAAGCTGTTGTCACTCGTAGTCAAACTCAAAAGCAACCTGCTAAGACTAAGCCTTTACAAGTTATGCCAAGTGAAGTTGAAAATGTGAACAGGAGTGATTTAGTTCTGTTACAATCTGAAGATGAAACATTGAGAAAGTGTTTTTCTCAGGCCAAAGATAAATTAAAACAGAAAAGTGGTCAAAGTAACTTGTCTTGGTTCGAACTTGAAGATGGTCTTTTGATGAGGTATTTTCAGTCTCCTAAGGTTCAATTTGGAGAAAAGGTTAGTCAAGTCGTTTTGCCAAAACAGTTTCGTCTCCAAGTCATGAAAGTTGCTCATGGTAGTCTTTTTGGTGGACATCTGGGGTCACGTAAGACACTTGATAGAGTCTATACCAACTTTTATTGGCCTGGAATACATAGTGACATCACTAGATTTTGCCAATCATGCGATATTTGCCAAAGGACGGTTTCAAAGGGCAAAGTTCCAAGGGTGCCTCTCCAGAATATGCCCGTCATTGATACTCCTTTTGAAAGGATAGCCATTGATTTAGTTGGTCCTATTTTTCCAGCATCAAAGCGTGGACATAGGTACATATTGACAATTATTGACTATGCAACCAGGTATCCTGAAGCTATTGCATTGAGAAATATTGATACTGAAACAGTTGCAGAAGCCTTGTTGGGTGTCTTTTCTAGAGTAGGTGTTCCCAAAGAGGTGTTAAGTGATTGTGGGACACAATTTACTTCCGATTTGATGTGTGAGGTTAGCAGATTGTTGTCTCTTCGCAAGCTGTTTACTAGTCCTTATCATCCTATTTGCAATGGGCTCGTGGAAAAGTTCAATGGAACACTCAAAAGCATGTTGAAAAGATTATGTGAAGAAAAACCCAAGGATTGGGACCGCTATCTTACCCCTCTAATGTTTGCATATAGGGAAGTTCCTCAAGAGACATTAGGCTTTTCTCCGTTCGAGTTGTTGTATGGAAGATCGGTAAGGGGTCCTCTTAGTATTCTGAAAGAAGTTTGGACGAATGAAAAGAACAACTCTGAAGTTAAGTTGACTTACGAGTACATCATGGATGTAAGGAATAGGTTGGAAGACACTTTCCATATTGTCAAGAGCAATCTAGGTTCCAAGAGTCAATTATACAAGCAGTACTATGACAAAAAAACCAGAGAGCGCAAATTTAGGGTTGGTGATAAGGTTTTGCTGTTGCTTCCCACCAATGAAAATAAGCTCTTAATGCAGTGGAAAGGTCCATTTGAAATAAAGGAAAAGGTTGGATTGAATGATTATAGAATAATCCTTCCTACTGGAACAAAGGTGTTTCATGCAAATCTCCTCAAGAAATATCAGTGTCAGTCTCTTGCTACATGTGAGATGTTGCAATCTTGTTGTGGTTCAGTTGTGGAAGAGGAGCATGACACTATAAAGGAAATACAGTTTCCCTCATCGCAGCAAAAGGAGACTTTTCAAGATGCATTAATAAACCCAAGATTAAGTGTTAGGCAGAAACAGCAGGTTCAGGGTTTGTTGGAAGAGTTTCAAGATGTTTTTACTGATGTGCCTAAAGTAACAAACTTGTTAGAACACACTATTCCCTTGACAACTGATGAGCCAATTTATTGCAAACCATACCCTGTTCCAATGTCTCTTAGGCATGTCATTAAGGATGAGGTTTCCAAGATGTTGAAAATGGATGTCATAGAGCCATCCACTGCTAGTTATGCTTCACCAATCGTCTTGGTAAAAAAAAAGGATGAATCTGTGCGGTTTTGCATTGATTATAGGAAGTTAAATCGACTTTGCTACTTTGATCCCATGCCAACTGCTTTGCCAGAGACTTTGTATTCTAAGTTAGCATCTGATTCGGTTTTTTCTAAGTTGGATCTTAGCAAGGGGTATTGGCAGATCCCTATCAAGGAAGAAGATCGTGACAAAACCACTTTTGTTACTCCTGAAAATGGAATGTTTAGGTTCAAAGTCGTTCCCTTTGGATTAGTGACTTCAGGGGCAAGTTGCAATAGGTTGATGCATATGTTGTTAGATAATATTGAGAATGTCGACAGCTATGTAGATGATATCTTGGCTCATACTGAGAATTGGGCAGTCCATTTATCAGTGCTCAGAAAATTGTTTGAGGCTTTGCGAAAAGCAAACTTGACTGTGCGTCCTTCTAAATGTATGTTTGGTTTCGAGAAGGTTGAGTTTTTAGGTCATGAGGTTGGTCAAGAGGAGTTGCATCCTTGTGTAGACAAAGTAAAGAAAATACAAAATGCTTCTCGCCCTCAGAATAAGAAACAGCTCAGGTCTTTTTTAGGACTTGTTGGATACTATAGGAGATTCATTCCTAATTTCTCATCCAAAGCTTCTCCTTTGACTAATTTGACGAAGAAAGGGTGTCCTAACATCTTAGTTTGGGAATCTAGTCATCAATGTGCATTCGATGATTTGAGAAATGCATTAACATCAGAGCCTATTTTAAAGTTACCAGATGAGACCAAGGAGTTCATTGTTCAAACTGATGCTTCTGATGTAGCAATTGGAGCAGCATTACTTCAAGAGCACGATGGTGTATTATTTCCAGTCTGTTACATTAGTAGGAGGTTACAGAAACGGGAAGAACATTATTCAACCATTGAAAAAGAGTGTTTGGCTATTGTTTGGTCCATCCAGAAACTACAAATGTATCTTTATGGTAGGAAGTTCATCTTACAAACAGATCATCAACCATTGGTTTATCTTACAAAGAACAAAGTTGCAAACAGTAGGCTTATGAGATGGGCAATGCAATTGCAGCCTCATAGGTTTACAATTGTATCTATTAAAGGAAGTGAAAATGTGTTTGGTGATTATCTTAGTAGATTAGAAGGTTAAACTTGATTTGTTTCATTGGTATAAATTGTAAATAAAACTTATGAGTTGAAAGATGAAAACATGGTTTTCACTTCAAAAGGGGGGCTTATGTCACAAAGTGATTTCATAAGTTTTATAGATATTCCACTGGGGTCATTGTGATTTCATCATTTGGAAAAATTGATGCAAGTTTTGTGGTTCCACATGTGTACATTCTGGGTTTAATATGGTTTTGTCACTTTGTGTTGTTTCACACCTCTGTGTATGAAAACATGTTTCACTGGGGGTTGCTTTGAATCAAGGGGTTTTAGGTGATTTCAATATTGGTAGTGTTCACATTGTGCAAGTCTTTCTGTGGGGGAAAACATTTAGTTGTGTAGAAGAAGTTGAGTTGTCAACATCTGTCCTTTGGGAGAGAATTTCTGGAGGGAAATTCTTTGTTGCTTTATATGCCAGCATTGCAGGTATATGATTATTTTCATCACAGTTTATAATTACAGTGAATAATAAGTTATCATAATTTCTACATACAAATCATGTATTTATATAGAATAAATGTAAATAGTTGATCATGCATACAAATATTGTTATATTATCTCAAGTCTTTTATTGTGTGTTGTAAAATCAGTTGTATTTTATGTTGATGTATTGGGATAGTGTTTTGAATTATTTGTAGCTGGTGTCAGTGTTTGCTTGGGGAGTTCCATGCTGGTGAAGCTAGTTACTGATGTTTTGACATTGGATGGTTATTATTTCTTGATGTCACTTGCTGGAGTTTAGCATGTTTTGATGTTGGATGCTTGACTTTATTATGTGGTGTTATACTTGCTGGAGTTAACACTTGGACAGTCCTGGGATGATTTTGCTGACTTGATGATTTTGCTGTTTTGATGATTTTGTTGACTTGATTATTTTGCTGACTTATTGATTGAATAAACATTGATATTTTGTGTAGAATAAACATTGATGTGATTACATAATATAAATGTATATATTTATGTATGTGTATGTGTGAATCCAGTTGTGATTGTGGTGTGTAATTATATTGTGGTTCTGTATGCTTGCATTGTATAGTTGTATGTGAATGCAGGAGTTTTATTTTGTACAATTATATGTTGGTTGCAGACAGATAAATATAATTTTACACCAGATAAGACATTGGTTTCATTTACCAAGTGAATCTCATTCTGACCCTGTGACACTGCATTTTCAAAACTTTTTGAAAAATTTTCAAGACACCAACATTCCAGGTTATCTTTAAATATTAATTTTCTCATAAACCATACTTGGCTGACTGTGTATATATAATGTTATGTTCCTTTCTGTTATGTACATTAACTCTCTCATAAGCCATACTTGGCTGGCTGTAATATATAACAGGTGAGAGTATAATAAAAAGTTTATCTATCTTATCTACTTATCCATCTCCCATGTGAACATAGGCCCTCAATTAGTGAAAGTGTTGATGGGAATATAAAGATATCTAATATTTATTTCATTATTTCGAAATTCACATAAGACTGCAAAACCTGGGTTTATAATATTAGTAATTACTTCTACTTCCCACTCATATTTTATCAAGTGTGTGTCATCCATCTGTTACATATTGCAAAATATTACAAAACTAAAGGGTAGCTATAATAATATGTTCAACCATTTGAAAAGGTCTACCATACAAGGAACAGTAGCACTGACATGTTATTGCTGACATAATCTTGGAAATTTCTTGCTTTATAGTATTGATAGTTACGATCAGGATCTAAAATAGATCCCCCAAACTTCCTGGCTGCATCACACAGAACTGGTTTCATACCAACAGGGCATTCTACAAGATAATATGTTCCACATTCACAGATATAATTGCATTGACAAGTAGAAAAAAGTGCCAGAAGCCATACAACGTGCAAAGCTTATCTCCAAACCACTGGCTACAGTATTGCAATCAGAGAGAAAAATTCTTTGGTAGAGGCAAAGATTCAAATAATTTTATGACAAACATAGGACTTGATTCGAGGCACAGATACAGATTTGACGACAATGGGTTGTAAAGGCATCTTGAAGAGCTACAGAACTGAAATGAAAACCTGCACTTCTGCGGAGTTACATGATGTTCATATTGCAAAAAAATGATAGGTAAAATTTTTGAAGTGTTTGGCAAATGTAGTACAACATTAAAGAATAAAGAAGATGATCCAAGAAGGAAGAGTGATTGGGGCTTGGTGGGGAAGAAGAAGAGTATCTGCACCACTTGTAATTATAGCCCTTACTCTGGCTGTGGTATGATCAGAACATATGTAATTTAGGCTAAATATAAAGCACATTAGTATGATTTATAAGGTTTTTGCACATATTATGAATTGCTACATACATTCCCAAAAGAACCATGAAATTGTCTTTGTGTGTTGTTTTAGAGTTGGCCTCTGTACAGATTTAACATCATTTAAAAATTTTCTGGTTTGTTTTTAACTGTCAACAAAAATAATTCTCTAATTATTTTGGCTGTGAAAACATGTGTCAAAAGTCAAATTAATATTAATTTGGCAAACTTTTGCCAAGTTTTTCATACCTCTGAATGTCATGCTTTTATCCCAGGGAAGTGTTGTTTCACTAAGTAAAACATAGTGCAGTGGTTCTAATTCACCATAAAGATAGGCTTCTTGGAACTAAAACATTATAATCTAGTGAAAAAAATTACTTCCACAAGAATGTCACCATATATCAGCATTTTTATTTGTATTAAGTTTTATGCCCCTTAAATATAGGTAAAAGGTCAGGGAAATGGAATGCAATAGATGCTAACCAACTTGCTGATAAATACACATAGAGGAAGTATTCTTCAGATTATTTTCTGGTGTCAAGCTATAAAATAAACATAGTAGAAGGTTGTTATATACTTCCAAGCTATAAATCAGATTACTTCATGGTTGAAATACACTTATTTCTACAAAAAATTAATATTTGAAATGGTAATTCCTGAAGACTTTATTATTAAATGTCAAAGTATTTAACAATTATATATTTGCAAGTTTACAATAATGGGGCCTCCTAACTGAAATAGGAGGTCTGTAGACAAGCAGCCTGGTTGCACTTTTTGTATCCATTAATCGGGGGAAAGTCATAAAAAGTATGATACTATCCAGTCTTGATTTAATAGGCATAAAAATAGGGAAAAAACATAACATAAGATCATACAGTTTCAGATCACACTACTACAGAATTTTAACAGAATCTTAGGCTCACTTAAAGCTACTCTTAAAATTTGGGAAAAATAGTGTTCCTTCTATGGGTTGAAAAATAAATTCAAAGCAAAACAGAGTTAATACAGATAGAGCACAAGAGAGTCTGAAAAGATAAACTAGAACTAGACATCAAAGAATTTGACCTAATGGGAGTTATTTATCCAAAGATTTCAATAATATACCAGATCTAAATTACGACAGGGCCGTTATTAAAACTAGGGCAATGACTTGATGTTTGAGCCCTTTAGAGAAGATAAGAGTGACAAAACTCTTACAGTTTATAAAATTTAAGCATTTGTTTTTTTAAATATTCCGGCTCTGGAAAACTTCCATAAACATAAATAAAGGATTAATAAATTGTCGTTGGAATTATAATCCACAAAAAGTAAGAAAGGTAAAAATCAAAGGAAAAACAAAGTCAAAGTTGGGGTGTTATTTTCTGTTCAACAGCCAGTGTCATATTGGGACAGGGCCCTCAGTATTGTCATTTGTGGGAGTCTTGGAATTGTGGAATTAGGTAGAATCTAATCGATCATTAGGTCCAGTATTGTGCAAAACTGTTAAATCCCTTTTGTGATTGTGTCTTAAGGAATTACATGGACCATTGTATTTCTTGGACCAAGAAATTAAATCAAACAATGACCATGTGTAAACACACATATAGCTCAATGGAGGTATACAGAATGAAGATTTATACTTCTCACAATGGGAAAAGCAGGGCATAAAGAATCATTGGTGATTTGATTAGTCCTCCCGGTTCTGTATTAATTGGAGAACAATTGGGTCACGATTATGGTTTTAATGTAAATGTATTGGAATACTACCATGTTAAAAATAATTCAGATATTAATTGAAAAATTGAAAAAATTCTGTCTCACAAAATCATACATTCCAAATATTTTAAAAACAAAATACGTGCAGTAGAAGTTATATTAGTAACTTTGTAGAAAGTATAATTATCAAAAAGATGAGAGGCAAAATGGAATGCAAGAGTACGTACAGAGAGATTTGCTATTTTACCTATAAAATTCGTTTTATGGTAACAATAGACAATATATGGTTTCCATGCAAAATAGTTTACAATATACTTGCTTTTTATTGGTTCTCTTTAACCTGAAGATTACAGATTCAAATACATGTGGTATATGTGGTAGTATTGTTGAAAATTATTCAGCATCTGTTTATGTTAATGCAATGTTTTACAAGAAATCTGGGGTAATTATCAAATGGATAAAGGAAAAAGTAACCAATATTATAATTTATGTGAAAATAAATAGAATTTTGGATAATTGTTCAAGTATCAAAATTTTCTGCCAATACATGTGGGATACTTCTAACATGAGAATATATATTTTGGTGTGCAAAAAAGTTTTTTGGCCAGATTTAGAATAATTGAAGGGTAAATTTAAATAAAATTATTTAGAACAAAAACGTCCATCAATAGTAAATGCTAAAGACAAAAAAAAAGCTTGACATCGAGTTTATAGTAATGCTTCTTTCAATAAAATCATACAAATTTTAAAAAATAAAATACTAAAATGAAAACAAACATGTGTAGGTGTCCTAATGTATGTGTGTGTGTATATATATGAATATCTGTATATTGTGTACAAAAATATATATGTCTATGTATAGACAATTAGTATTAATTACTCCTGGTAATTACTTCTACCTGTTGTGCTACCTTAAAATATGGTTGATGTATATATGATCATAAAATATTATGGAATCAATAAAGTGATATAAATTGAAACTTAAAATTAAAAGGCTAAAGGTGTCAGATGGTAGAATGTAGATCCAATGGTACTGACCAGGTTAATATTAATCAAATTCAATGTTCGTTCATCAAAATTCTTTGTTCCCTCAGGCTTTACAATTAATATAGAATAAATATACAAATATATGATTAATATTTCCTTCTCTTACTTACTTATATCAATTCACTTAATTCGTTTACATTTACAAGCTACCAATGTGTAACTACTGCTTAGTCTATGGGTCTATATGTACTTCATACAGAGTATGACAAATGAATACATTGCATAATCGCTCTTTCTCTTAAAACTGTCTTTGCATGAAATAATACTTTACTACAAATACGATACTGGTTGATCTAGATACTGTACCAAATTTCACGCACTGGCAAGATACCACCAAATTATCCACTTTGTGTTGGAACCAGACTTTAAAGCCATAACCCAGAATGTAATTGCAGAGTGGCTTTCCAACTTTTCCTCCCTGCCACCTCTTTTCTATGAAAGGGAGCTTACCTTTCCAAGCCTTGGTTCTAGTTGCAATGGTCTGCAAACTAATGCGGAAAAATTTGGCCATTTGTCCACCACAACTTCACAGTTCCACAGTCCTCTGATAGCACTGTTAAGTGTTCCCAGGATTCCAACTTCATTCTTAAAACATATGCTAGGCATTTGTCAATTAAAACCCACTGAACTTTAAAATACACATACTATTACTGACAAGTGAGTTTTTTTGAAATGAATAAAGTTTTTTGTATGCATACAATATCACTCACGCATGTGTGGCAGTATGATCTGAATATTATCAAACACAAAATTATCATAAAAGTTAAAAATAGTAAATTGTAAAAAGTATGTTACAAAATCACATTAAGTTGCAAAATCACATTAGTCTACACAAAACCTAAAAAAAATGAAACAAATGGTAATTTGTAATAAATAGCATTTTTTTTAAAGTCAAGGAATTAGCAAAAATCATCCACTCAAGTTGTAGGAAATTTACCAATTCCTTTGAAATTTTGGAGAATTTCTCCAATTCTTTGGTTCATTCAGGGAATTCATGAATTCCCAAAAAGTATTCCGGGAATTCATAAATTTCCCAGTTACACAACAAATACAGACATTGTAACATGTGCACACATTGGAAATGGCTTTCAAACTATTGTCTGGTATATGCATGCATTTACTTATACTAAGGGAACTGCTGATCAAGATGATGCCTTTTTACCTGAGTGTGAGGCCTTTTCAGAAGCACACTGTAGATTCTCTTGAGATCTGATAAACATCTCACAATCTTCATAATATGGTATGGCAAATCTGTGAAACATGTGATAACATAGTGAATATGCATGTCATGTTTACTGGGAGAGAACTAAGATCATTTGTTTTTCTTTGTGTCATTATACATGTACAACAGCAGAATATATTACGATTTACAAATAAGACCACTGAACAAGTGAATGCAGTAAGTGTGAGCTCGAGCAAGGCTCAAGCTTCTAGAGATCACTTTTTTTCTTTCTTCCTTTTTTTATGTCACTGGACTTTCATAAATTGTGGCATAGAAATTAAAAGATTAATGCATACTAAATGTCGGGTGTTAGAAGCACACCCCACCCCCCCCCCCCCCCACCCCACCCCCAGAAATGAGCCCCTGTGCACAAAATGCACAGAAACACATGTCATATTGTGTAACTGGGCATATGTCAACCAGATTAACATGGATTTTGGATTCACAAGCCTCTTTACCCCCACCTGCCGACTATGTAACTTAGCATCAACATACATAGTATGTGTGACCACATTTCTCTTGAACTGGACAACCCCACTGAAACAAAGTAGGAACTTATTAAACCACCACATTTCCCAATAGAAAGCAACATATGGAGTAGAACTGTAGTGGTTTCTGAGAGTTTGTTACATATTATTATGAAATATGCGAGAACCCCTTACACAAAGTGAGATGTAAAACTCTTTTCTGAGCAGACACCACAGTTCTACGGAGCCCTGGAAGGGACATAGAACTGTTTTCCTTGCATTTTTTTATCTCGTTACCACAAGATAGTAAGTCATTCCCACAAGATAGGAAGTCGTTCCTACAAGTTAGTAAGTCGTTACCACAAGATACTAAGTTGTTCGAATAAGTTAGCAAGTCATTACCACAAGATAAAAAGTCATTCCCACAAGTTAGCAAGTCGTTCCCACAAGTTAGGAAGTTGTTACCACAAGTTAGCAAAGTTGTTCTCACAAGATACTAACTCATTCTCACAAGTTAGCAAAGTCATTACCACAAGATAGAAAGTCGTTCCCACAAGATAGGAAGTCGTTCCCACAAGTTAGTAAGTCGTTACCACAAGATACTAAGTCGTTGCCACAAGTTAGCAAGTCGTTCCCACAAGTTAGGAAGTCATTACCACAAGATACTAAGTCGTTCCCACAAGTTAGCAAAGTCGTTACCACAAGATACTAACTCATTCTCACAAGTTAGCAAAGTCGTTACCACAAGATACTGACTCGTTCCCACAAGTTAGCAAAGTCATTACCACAAGATACTAACTCATTCCCACAAATTAGCAAAGTCGTTACCACAAGATACTAAGTCGTTCCCACAAGTTAACAAGTCGTTCCCACAAGATAACAAGTCGTTCCCACAAGATAGCAAGTCATTCCCACAAGTTTTACTAAGTCATGCTTTGATGCCAATGTACAGGCAATTTCTTTGTCTATGATACCTAACTTATATAGATGTCAGCCATCTACTAGCATACCATTCAAGTTTACATATCCCTGTAGGCCTGGTTATCATTTTATAAATTTTAATGGTTATTCTTCTAAGTTACCTAATTAGTGACCTTCAGAGGTCATCTACTTATTGTTACAGGTATACTGCAATACTGTCTTTTAGAGATTTAATACTAATTGTGTTACAGTGTCTATATGATATGTGGCACCTAAGGGGGAACCAAGGTAATGGGTATAAAGAATGGGTTGAGAATGATAAGACTATGCAATTTACTGTATGAAAAGTCTATGCAATTTGCAGCACAGCAAACACGAGTTCTGCTGCATCCAGGTACATATATGAGAATCCAGTGGAGATACTGCAAGGTATGCTGTGCCAAAAAGCACCCAGTCCAATGTAACATACTGAAATATCTCAGAAGGACCAAGGAAAGTGCCATAAAACAGGCATTTTGCTATCTTGCTATCTTGTGGGAACGACTTGGTAACTTGTGGTAACGACTTTGCTAACTTGTGGGAATGGGTTAGTATCTTGTGGTAATAACTTTGCTAACTTGTGGGAACGACTTAGTATCTTGTGGTAACGACTTTCTAACTTGTGGGAACGACTTGCTATCTTGTGGGAACGACTTTCTAACTTGTGGGAACGACTTTGCTAACTTGTGGGAACGACTTTCTAACTTGTGGGAACGACTTTCTAACTTGTGGGAACGACTTTGCTAACTTGTGGGAATGACTTGCTAACTTGTGGGAACGACTTGCTATCTTGTGGGAACGATCGCTTTCTAACTTGTGGTAACAAGATAAAAAAATGCAAGGAAAACAGTTCTATGTCCCTTCCAGGGCTCCATACTTTTCACATTTTGTAAATTTATCCTTTAAATAAATGTAACAATCCGGCTACCTGAACATTTTGCTCGGGTCATTGAAGGGGCCCAAGTAAACTTAGGATATGGGGATGGGGCTTCAAGGGGACCAAGAATGCCCCTTGAGAAGACGTGGGCATAATGTAATCGTCAATGGCCTCTGGAAACTGTTTGGCTGAAGAGTGATTAGAAGTGACAAGAGACTTAATGGCACCCATGATTCAAACCCAAAGGGAAACCGTATTTTATACATTCTACCACTAATCCACCATGAATAATCTTTACTTTCTCTTTCTAGATATTCCCAATTCGGATAGGTTTATTATATGCACTGACACTCTTGTCTATTGGCTCTTGGCAGGCGACAACTCTCATCACCTGAAAAAGAAGAAAGCTTATAACTTTTCTTCATTGTTTGTGAGTGAATAAAAAACTTCTTTTAGCTTGTGTTCCAATTCATGCAGACATAACGGGCAATCAAAAGGCAGATGAGCTTGCTAAACAGGCATTGAATTTTGATATTTTAGACTTAAAGTCTCCTATGCAGATTTAATGGTGAACAAAAATATTGTTTTCTAACAAACCTGGCAAACTCGATAGAATATGTGTTCTGATAATAAACTAGTTCAAATAAATCCTGCTGTTGGAGATTTCTATTTTTGGACATGTTGATGCCTGGACATGGGAAGAAATTGTTGTTACATGAGCCCGCATTGGACACACTTATTTTACAGATAGTTGTTGAAAGTTGAGGATATGCCATATTGCATTCCATGTCATTGTCCATATACAGTCAAACACATTTTGTTGGTGTCAAAAATGACTCTAGGTTTTTTATGTCTGTGTGTCTGGCAGTATTGACTTTGATAGTAAGACTCTGAATGGGTTTTATTTATTAAGTATATGATCTATAATTAGAATCTGTTTCAGTGATGGAAATTTCCCAACTTATGAATAGTGGTTTATTTAGTGGTAGAAGTTTATTTAGGATAATCTCTTTGTTTCTGGTATAATCAGGACAGTATAAGTTGTCTCTGTTTCTTTGTCGCAAGAGAATTCAAGACTGCACAATTTGGAATAAAGCTGTGTGCATCTTTGAAACTGTGTATTTTTGTAAGTATTGTACCCATTCTAACGACATAAAATAAGTTTGTCATTTTTTCTAAAATTAATTTTGAAATCGAATTACAGTAACCATGAATTCAGAAAACTGTAGTCAAAATTGTGAGAAACTTTGGCTGTTCCCTGTTGTGCCCCCTACAGAACAAACATATAAAGTTGACTTTATTATACCTTCATGGTCTATTTAAACTTCCAAATGATGGTCAAGACTTGCATAGGTCACAGATATTTATGGACCATCTCTACCATAAAATTCTTTATTACAAATAAACCAAGTCAATAACCCTGACCATGAGTGTTGGTTCTGATTAGTTTTTGAAAGTGACAATTTTGCCGATATCCACAGATTAAAGCACACTTGTTGTCATATCATATAAATTCTGTAGAATAGAAGAAATACCAAAATAAAACAATATTAACACATGGGCTAATATACAAAGGCAAATATATAAATAACCACCAATCAAGTATACTGAGATTTAGGTTTATTGGTTTGTCAAGAGTTTTAAAAAGAATTCCATAAAAGCGTAGTATTTCAGAAGGGGGATGTGTCCAAAGGTTGTGAGCTTTAAGTTCTATAAAGCAATTAAAAGTGTGCCTCACTGGAAAAAATAATGCACACTATGGTGTGCATTATTTTCTAAGTAAGAGACATGTTTTCATGCCTTACCTATCCCATAACCCACCACCACAATCTCTTTTATTGGCTAAGTATAGAGAATGATAAATATGACAATTTGTGCTTTCCATGGTTTCAGCAACATGAAACAGTTAATAGCACCCCTTTTCACGCAATACCTGATATCTTAGTTTTCAAAATATAATACCTCAATCATATTGCAGGCGGTTATAGTCATTGGTCAAAACACCCCTGTCCTTTGATTACCATCTGACCCCTGTATGCGAACTTGTGACACAGTGGCGAAATGTCCAATTCTTTGTGAATGCTATGGAAAGTGTTAAAATGTTTAAAATTTCTATCTCTGATTGTCTCACCGTGAGTATGGACAAATGATTTTTTCATACAGTAACTGAAGGTGTGGTCCATGGTGTATACAAGGTTGTGACTCGGTCATGTTTCGGTGTAATACAGTGACATAAAGTGAGTGGAGGAATTGGAAGTTTCGCAACTGCGTCACAAGTTTGCATGTGAACCTCAGACTGTAGTTGAATGACAGGGGCGTATCACTCAATGCTCGTAACAAGGGAGCTCGGTGGTGTAACGGTTACAGTGCTTGCCTCCAACCTCTGAGGCCACCGGTTCAAATCTCGGGCCGGGCGCTTCATGTTGGAAGGTTGGTAGTTACTTGCTGATGCCCAGGGGTTTACAGTGCAGAATCTCGACCAACTAGTATGCACTGGTTCCTCCACCTGTAAACTACCCATCGGCTGTTGAACGCGACATAAAACAACAAATAAATCTAAATCAATGCTCATAACCACAGGGTTTTACCCCCTGCAGTGTGAATGGGGCATTATGGGTACAGCAAATCTTAGAAGGTATGAGGTGTTCTTCCAGGTAGTTCTGCCACCAATAACCACGAGGTATACCACCTGTAGAGTGACAGGGACAATAGTGCCTGTTTGTGGTGACAACAACAAAAAAAACCCTTAAATCACAAATAGTGCTAATTAATACAAAAATAAATAAAGCAGCTGCATCAAAACTACAGAAATAACAACTGACCTTGAAAATAAACAAGAGAACCCGACCATCGAAAGTATCCTTTGAACAAAAGAACTGCACTGATCAGACGTTTATATAACTTTCTTAATCTAGAATACCTGTGTTATAGGACACAGAATTTCCATCACATACAGAGTACTAGTGGTGATGGACCAATTCACGCCCGTGTATCTATTCACGCCCACCCACCCACCGCTAAATTTATCCAAAACAATTAGTTAAACAATGCATTAGAAATTATGTATCTTAAACATAAATAAATGTATATGATCAATTTAATGATTATCTATGATGTGATAAACATCTTCTCTATGAAAAAGTTATAAATCTTCAAGGAGAACATTGGGGTGGGCCTGAATTGGTACCCGGGCGTAAATTGGTCCACCACCACTACAACACGTACATTGATCCATGTAACACATGTAACACACCTTATAAAAGTACATTATTTAGAATACTAATTATAGAGGTTAATGCATACCCACCACATACAGCAGCAACACAGCGTAAACACCCAATATTATTGCAAACACAACACACTGTAGCCTTTAAGTGCTACTGTGTGTGTGTGTGTCTATAATGGGAATTCTGTTCAAGTTGTGTCAATTGTTAGTTTACAAAGAATGTTAATCAATATTATATTGTTAATGTCTAAAAAATGTAAAAGAAACACTTTCTGAAAAAAAGAATTTCGAAAATTTAAAAACTGTCCTTAGTCATTTATAATGACGAGTGCAGCACAGATGACAACTTGGCTGAGAACATGCAGATCAAACTTTTTTTTTGGTGGGGGGGGGGGGGGGGGCACAGTGGCAGAGTGGTAACACACTCACCTCCCACCTCGAGATCGGAGTTTGTATCATGGCCCGACCTCAAGTGAGAAGGCTGGTAGTTGCTTGCCATTAGTTGGCAGTTCCCAGTATAGAACCTTGAACAACTGTATGTGCTGGTTTCCGTTGTCCATAAAACTATCCGTCATCATATGACCTAAAAGAATATGTTGAAAGCCACGTTAAAACCCAAATGAACAAAAGCTTCTCACATTTGTGGCATGGTCATAGCACACATGTTTTCCGACAAAAAGAATGTAGTTTTTATGTTTAAAACCATAAACTAAAACACATAAGTACGTAATACATGTGTATTACACCAAGTGTGTTTAGAGCTTAAGTTGTGGTCCCATATTCCCAATTTTGGTCTCGACCATCACAATTTTGAGGTTGGGGGCAGTTTTTGGTTCACAGTTCACAGAGGTTGGGAAGGAATTAAAGCATGATTCTTTTTCAAAGTGGGGAGCAGTGTGCGTACATGTAGGTTAATCATAGAGGTCAATAGGGTATCCTATTGTCAATAGGACTGATCATATCAATCTTATGGCCAGTTCTATCAAAATCGGGTAAGTCAGGGAAGTTTTGACCCAAACTTTGACCCCAAAACATGAAGTGACGTTGTAAGCTTTTATTCCTCAAGGATCAGGGATACGGCCTCTTCATGTCATATTTGGGATCCTTCTAGTTACATTAATGTCAGATAGGTCGGGGTTAAAGTCCAGGGGACTCCAAGAAGGGTCGGGGATGTTCAGGGTTGGTTCCCATTACAATCTGAAAGATCCCACAACTAGTCCGAGGGTCGAAATGCTTCAAAATTTCCTGCTACTTTGTCACTTCCCTTTATATACCTCAGTACTCCCAACTTTTGGAACCAGGCATTTGCCTCCCACCTCTGCGGCCGGGGTTCGATCCCCGTCATGGCCGTAAGTGGGAAAGCTGGTAGTTGCTTGCCGTTGGTCGGCAGTTTACAGTACACAACCCTAGCGAACTCTATGTACTGGTTTCCTCTGCCCTTCCAACTACCCGTCGTGATATGACCTGTACAGTGTTGAAAGCGACGTAAAACCCCAAATAAATAAATAAATAAATAAATGGAACCAGGCATTTAACAGTTGGTACAAATATATAGGTTCAGTAGTGAGTGTATTTAAATATTATGAGTAATTTGTTCTACATATTATCTTTCTAAGTTACTGACACTCAGCAGCGGAAATATCCTTTTTAAACTTACAGAATCTATGAAAAAATCCGGGAGGGATGTTTAAATCTGCATCCAGATATGGCCCAGTAGGTCTCTCACAGTATTCAGCACAAGTCTAATGACAAACATTCCCATATCTTACAGTGGGTGACATAAAACTCACGATATATAAAACATATGGAACAACAATAACAATTTATTTTCACTAAAAATTTAATGGGTTGTTGAACTGAAAAATGGCTTAAAACCCAAGTGTATCAAGTGTCTATAGACAGATCGGTTATGTGAAATTCTATCAAGAATAAAGGAGAGAAGACTTTGGTTCTCCTATCTCAAATATAAAGGGGCTGGGCTTTGATTCTACTGAACTAATAAGGGGGACTTCTGTCAGGAAGGGGTTGATGTCTGTTCCCGTCTCTCTACAGTGCCCATACCAAACTATCTTATTTAGTTAAGTGTGACTACACTAAGTGATAAAGTTTATAACAGCTTTCACGAAACATGTGGTTACATAACTTTTTTTGAATTAGTGCTAAATACAATTTTATTTTGTATCTTAAACATACATAATGAATACCATATTTATCCGTCTAAATGCCCTGTGAGAGATGCCTTGTTCAAATGGGGAGACAAGGGCTACTATTTGAGCTAAAGTCAAAGTTGGGGTTTTACGTCCAACAGCCACGGACATATTGGGACAGGCCCTCGGCATTGTCAATTGTGGGACTCGAACCCACATAGGTGACTGCCTATGATTAGATGCCAAATTTGCTAACCTCTAGGCCACCGAGAACCTATATTTGAGATAAACAATTACCACTCAAGTGTCCAGGAAAACTAGGTAATAATTACATGGTACCTTGCAACTGACATATCGATTTTCAGCAAATACAATTCATGTAGGAGAACGTAAAATCTTAACCTTAAACCAAAACCTTCGATGTAAAGAAACTGTGAACTTTTATCTCGTAATATTATAGATTTTAAGGCTTTATATTGATCAAAACTCTCATGTCTTGTTTTAATGATATTTACTTCCTGTAAGCAGTTAGGGTCTACTAAAATGCATCCATTTGGAATCCCGGCACCACAAAACTTTAGGTGAGCTTTTAACAGGGAGGGGATGTGAATATGAAAAAATATGGTATGTTTATAATAATATTTGCAACCTTGAAGTGAAGTTCATTCAAAACTTTTGGTATTCCTGAAGGATCCATGCCCTCTACATTAATACCTTAAATATGCAACTTAATGCCTGCCATCATTACAGACTAATTTATATATTTTGTTGTATCAGACCACTACTCTCTTATGAATAATAGACAATTCATGCCTATATCAAATTTGTCCCCAGAAAAATTACCCTCGGATTGGACCCTTGAAAATAATTACACCCAAGTCAAATCGGCCCTTTTTTACATTAATATAAGATATTTGACAGGCAATTCTAAATATTTGTTAGCATGAGAGTTTCTTCCAATTTCTTTGTATACTGCACGTTATTTTCAAAATTTATGTCTTTCTTCATTATAGCCACTACAATTAAAGACCAGATGGCTTTAGTCTTCCTGTGAGGCGGATTTGACTGACCTGATCTTCTAACTTAATATTTTGCCAGCGCCCAATTTCAATTTGGAGATGTAAAGTATCAAATCTCAATTTTGAAAGAAGAGACCTATCCTGTCCTGAAATATTAACCTGGTGAAATAGACCCTTTAGATAAAAGCATCTTAATTTTAGATGTCAATGTATACAGTGGTAACAAATTTTTTAACAACATCACAAGGTCAGTGCTAAAAGTAACAAAAGAGTGACAAAATTTTTAATATTCTTTTAGGTTTTAAATCATAAATGAAACTCACCATAAAATGCAAATTAAAATAGCAAGAATATTCAGCTCAGTGTAAAAACTTATAGAAATGTTATACAAATATTAGTCAAACAACTGTATGCGAAAAACATTGCAAAAATATTAATTTATTTAAGCCAGTTGTAACACACTCTCCTTCCATCTATGAGAGGAGAGTTTGAATCCCACCCCAACCTCAAGTGGGAAAGCGCGATTGCTGTTCATTGTTGGTTAACAGTAACAATAATAACCAAGATGAACTTAGTGGAAAGTTTACCAGTAAAAAATTCAGTTCAAATTTCTGATATTTTCAGTCTATTAAAGAATATAAAGAATCCACACCCCAAATCCTGCCACCATATATTAAAGGTAATCTGCAATATGGACATTACTAACATGACATTTAGTTGAGCATGTAATACCCATCTTTCCTAGATTGGGATATCAAGATTTTCTACCAAGTTTATTATATATCGAACCCCAGAGCAAGTTTATGTCAGTATAATTTGAAATTCTACCTAAGAGTACTTTCCACCATGATATATATGTATCAAAAATGCACTTAAGGCTTATCATGGAAAGATTTGTATGGACATTTTGGTCCCATTGATAAATAGTTGGTACAGCTGCAATTATAGCTTCAACAGGATTCTTATTTCAATACTACGTAAGTACTCTGTAACATAATTGAAAACATGCTTATGTTGTGTTTACACCACTCCCATGCTTTGAATATAAACCTGAAGGATAAATGTCTTAAAGTGCTTGTACCAACTGGTGGCAAAAAAAGTAAATTTGTTGTGGTTTTAAATAACAATGGTTCTGCAACAAATTAGTCTTTTGACTAATATTTTAAACTTTTCAGTGTCTCAGTCATGGGGCTACATCCTGGTGGTGAAAATTGACCTATGTTCATACATCTGAGGAACAAATTCATTTAGCCACTGTCCAATCCCAATGCGATCATTAGACTCTCTGTGCAGACATTTTTGAGCCAGTTCCTCCCATTCTTTTGGTAACTTTTCCGCAATCTCATTTTTCTTAGTCTGATTTTTGGCCTCTTCTATTAGCATCTCTCCAGGATCTTCGATACCTGACCAGATTCCATATTTCTTGGATTTTTTTAACTAAATACAAAAAAAAAATTTTAAAAAAAGTAGTGAGCAGTCCAAAGGATATAATCTGAACATACTGGGAACTTGATTGTTTCCAATAAAAGGTTTCTAAAACAGAAGGAGCTTATTGCTATACACTCATATAAAATGTAGAAATGTTTTGAATTTGGAAATGATTCCAATGCACAGGCTATCAGTGACTGAACTATGAAAGATGTCCATGGAACCAAATGACTAAACTATGAAAGCATATGCAAGTAGTCAGTGACCAATAATATTACACAACTAATCGGTGAGTAAACTGAAAAAAAAATAGAAGTAATCAGTGACTACAAAAAAATAAGCAACCACATGAACTAAGATCATGTTATAAACCATATGACAGCAACTCACATCAGCAAACACGTCCCTCTGGTACCAGAGCTCCAGCATGATGATTCCAAGGCCAAACATATCTGATTCCTGGGTGTACAATACTTTTCCATTTAAAACCTCCACTGGAATGTGAATGTAATGGTTGATACAATCTTCTTTGTGTTGGGTAACTGTTACAGATGTTGGTTCAGAAATATTGCACAACAGTGGAGATATCTTGAAGGGATTTCCCTTCTGCAAAAATAATGATATTCATATATATATAACACTTTACAAACTGTCTTTACAATACAGCAGAGAAATCATGAAACCGTGTTGAGCTTTTCACAATCGCGAAAGTACTACAACAGCAAATGAATGAATTGCCAAATACTATAAACTCTTTTACATACAAGCTCAAGGTTAAGTTCAAGGTCAAACTGAGAGGGTTTTCATGTGTGACGTTCCTGGCTTTAGAAGTTTTATCATAGTTATCAATTCCCATAAACGCATGACTGCTATCACCCCCACTACCTCTTCACAGTGAGAAAGATTAGGAATATGATGGAACAGATCAAACATATGATCCCAAAAGATTCAAAAGGTCACTTATTATAAAGACCGGAAGTGCGCAGACTACACAAAACAATGCAGTGCGCATATCTATGCATACATTTGTCTGAGGTAATAAATGGATGATCGCCGATAGAGATAGTTATTGATTGTTGTGTTATGATGTTTATTGATATGTTTAAGGACTGGGGGAAATCCTCCCTCAATGGTTATGTTAGATTTGGGGAAACCCAACTACCATTAGTTTCTAGAACCCCCTCATAGGCTTTGGTTACTGCATTTGTTTTCAGATTAGTTCTATAAGATTCTAGATGCTCCTGTAAACATATATAAGGCCTGTACACCTGACCACAAGTGAACTTAGTATTTGTTGGATATACGGAAGGCTATTGTGTCTTGGAATATAATAATCAAATGGATATATATATATAAAGTGCTTGTGTTGCTGTGAACTTTTACTGGAGTGCACTGGATACATTGTCCGGATAGATTTATTGTACTTTGGATATTTTTGGATATTGGAGAGAGTGGATTTACTGCATTTTTGACATTGTCCATATGTTGGAGCAGACAGTATGAAAACTCTCTGAATATCTCTAGACAGACATTCTGTGTGATTGGATATAAAAAGGATAGCAGGACAAGGACATTTCGTGTTAGTGAACATTGGACAGATCACAGGACAGATCAAGGGACAGACTGCTGGATACAGTGGATAAACTTAACTGTCAGTTACATTGGTCAGGTGAGAGTGGCTTCATTATCATATCATTGTATGTACCACTGAGAGCATACCAGTTGCCTGTAATCATTCTTTTAATTTTAAATGATTTTTTAAATTTTTTTAAAGGTCACAATTATACATACAAATCTGTACATACTTTCCATATGTTCAATATGTTATATAACCAGACTAAAACCACATGATATTTAATTTACTATGACAACTGAGCTGCCCTTTTTGACACAAATCACATTAATTACAGAGTATTTAACTTATAAAAAATATACACCATTTGAATATCAGGAACAGAATAAGTTTCTATAAGAACGCCATTGATTAGTAAACTTGTCAACCTTGTTTACCTCAATATTAAAATGATACTGATCTTCATATTGTTTCTGGAGCTTATTTTTCAGACCATTAATATTTGGGATAGATTCATGTACTGCACTTGAGAAGATATAACTCTTTGTTACAGCTATAATCATATTAATTGGATAGTAATTATTATCATTGTATAAATAGCCTAAAATGATCTCTTTTGGTGAAAAAGTTATTCTTTTATTCTTTTATTTGTACATGAGTGTATACATAGCTCCAATGATTTCCATAAATTTACTATATGTGTACAGTAGACAAAAAGGTGCATGAGTGTTTCTGGCTCACATTGACATATTCTACAGGTGTTAGAACCTTCTATTGACATTTTGCATAATATATCCTTGGTGCCAAGTATTCTATGAATCAGTCTATACTGCAACCATATCAAGCAATTGTCTTAGACATTAAAAATATCTGCCTAAAGACATTTTTCCAAGTTAAGTTGTCAATATTTAAAGTAAGATCTTTGTTCCATTTAGCTTTATATTTCCATTCTACTTCATGTGTGTTAATCAAATTATGAATATTCTTGCAACCCTGTTTATAGTTAAGTAACATAGAAATATGATGAGGAATAAAAGGTTATTCATTAAAAATCTTTTCACAGTTGAATGAATTTAGAATTAATCTAAAAAGTTATTGATACAAAAATTATATTTACTCTCCAGTTCCTTTCTTTTTAGAATCTGAAAATCTGATTTAACAATATGCCCAATAACCGAAATTCCATTGGAATTCCAATGCTTTTTGAATAGGTTACTATTTGCTAGTTTACTATTGAACCAGAGAGGAGTATTGAAAATGGCAGATTTAGTTTTTAATTGACACAACTTATAAACATTGTTTCATATGTAAAAAATTCCTTTCGAAAAATCATTAGAAATTTTATCTTTAACCTTAGTCCCCCAATAGGGTCCATATTCTATCAACTCCCTTGAGGAACAATAAGAAGATTCAAATAACATTACCCATGGTCTAGTAGGTGAGACTATAATTCTTCTAATCCAAGGACATTTCAGGGAGTATATAAAATTGGCTATGTTTGGCATTTTCAGCCCACCATTGACCTTACTTTGGGATAAGATCCCATGCTTAATCTTTTCAGGTTTGTCATCCCAAACAAATTTATATAGTTTTTTATTAAGGTTTTCACAAAAATCTTTTCCGGGCAGTGGAATGGACATAAATAGATGATTAAGCTGAGATAGTAATAAGGATTTAATAACTGTGATTTTACCTAATGGAGTTAAGTATCTTTTCTTTCAAGTTCCAGTGGTTTTTTTCGATTTTTAGAATAGGATTGCCATAATTGATCTGTGGTATATTAGATGGGTTTAGATCAAAAGTTATTCCTAATAATGAAACATTGCTACTATCCCAGTTTAGTGATTTACCACAGTCTAGTTTCTCTTTACAAAACTTTTTTTGCCAATCCAAATCACCTTAGTTTTAGATAAATTCATTTTTAACCCTGATAATGATCCAAAAACTAGTACATTCATGGTATTTTTGCAAGGAGCTCTCTGAACCATCCATAAACAATGTTGTGTCATCGGCAAATTGGGAGATTTTGAATTCATCTGATCCAATTTGATCCCGTTAATGTTTGTATTTGTTAATATCATTTCACACAGTAATTGTGCACATATGATAAACAGGTAAGGAGCAATTGGATCACCCTGCTTACAGCCTCTTTTCATTGGGAAGAAGTCTGATAATACACCCACTTGCAATATTGCTGCCGATATATCCGAGTTAAAAATGTTAATCCATTTTATAAATTCATTACTAAAATTGTAATGTTTTAGGACTGTATATATAAATTTCCATGAGATCGAGTCGAAAGCCTTTTCGAAATCAATTAACATAAGTAGTCCATTTTTCTGCTTTTTTTCTGTATAATTCATGATATCATACACTAGTCTTGTGCTTTCACCTATAAATGAATTTGTTTAAATGAATTTGTTAAGTTAAACTTTTTGTCTTTCCCTGTAGCAACTTAAAAGCAACCAGTAATTGCTACCACGCTTGCCTGTGTTGTGGTGCTTAAAGCATAAAATGTATGTCAAACAACCTATATATTCAACAAATTCCTTTCAAGCAACTATTTTAGGTAAATATAGTGTCAGTAAGTGGCCATTACAGAAGGGATTAAGTTTGTAACACAATGACTAAATACGCACTTCCTTAATAACTTCCATGATAATGATGGTTATACAATCAAACTTGGTTTATTTCATCACTGTTATCTTAAATTCTGCCAATTCCTTCAAGCTGTAAAATGTGGCACCTTTTTCAGCAATCTTTTGCCCTTTTTACTGATATAATTTATTTAGACAGAATAATTCAACAAAGTACACAAAATCTACAATAATGTTATCCTTTCCACTTGACAAAAACTCGAGAAAAACTAGATTTTTCAAACAGATGTAGAATAATGAAAAAACTTAAACGTTTTGAGATATTTAATGCATATTTCTTTACAAGAAAACTCATGCATACAGACATGCAGTTAGGGGTTACATTAGTGACCATTATCATGTCAAAGTCTCTGAATAGTGGGGATCAACTAAAGTGTACAGAATCATTGTTTTTTAACACAGCTGTGTGTTTGCTGCATCTGGTTGCTGCACTGCTGTTAGACTGGTCGTTTGATGATGTTGGCTTGGTTGTTGCATCTGCTGTGAGAAGGGTGGCTGCAATTTGATGTTCCATGGGCTGAAATGTTTGCTGTGGTTGGCGTTGCTGTTGCCTGCCATCGGTGTCTGTGAAATTATTGGCTGGATGAAAGAGGCAGTGGATCCAAATGTGGTGTATGTCGCCTTTTGCAATAAATAAGTTCTTTATGTTACTACCTGTTTTTTGTGTTTTTTTAGGTTGTAGACCAATCCTAATATCTCCACTTCAAAGTCTCCATATGACTCTGTTGACAGCTGCTTCAATTCAGATCGAAGCTAATCAGAATAGACAGCTGTTGGATCATTCTTGGTTTTCAGAAATAACATCCACTCTAGTTTGTCTACCAGTAAGTCTAGTTTCTTTCATCTCTCCTGGGCTTCAAGCCAGAACTACACCTCGGCAATGTTTTTTTCCCCAAAATAATATCATTTATTTACCCTTTTGTCACATGGTACATCAGTGGCCGGGCAGGCGAGGGTAGGGAACGTACCATCAGCACCTCTTTACAGTGCCACTGACACACTGTATGAAAGTTTTTTCAGGTGTACAAACCTACAGGGGTGACAGCCTCATGTAAGAGAAGGCCGACCAGCCAGTACAATATATAGCATCAGTTATGAGACACTTTTGAACTTCTAAAGTTGATTTTAAAAGTACTAGATAGCAGAGTAATAAATATTTATCACCTTCAAAATTTAATTTTAAAATGTGATGAACAAAGATGCTGTCGAAGCTAGATATTGAAGGTGTTTCTTTTGGGAGAAAATGGTCAATTTTGAAATATATCATTATAAACCTGTAAAATCCCGTCAAACATTTGCTACATCAGTACTGATGCTATTGATATGTGTGTGTTGCTTATATTAACATAGACTAAACTTTGAACAAGACAGAACAAAATGTAATGCTGATATAATCATTGTTTTGTTTCAAAAATCTTAATTTATGCAGAAACCCTGTATATTTTAATGCTAAAGGTGGTTTATGTTCTCCTGCTGTCAATTTACTGCATAAGTTTCCACATACTCATGTTTGTATTTATCTATCAAAAATACCAATACAAAATTGAAAAACAATTACAAATGCCTCCAAACTAGAGACCAAAATTCTGTGGTTCAGAGGTTGAAGTAAATTAGCAGAATGTCAGCTGAAACAAAGTTAGAATAAATGGTTCCTGGTTGTTTCACACAACTAATGACACTCCAGTTTATATCATAAACAGTGTATGCAAATGAAGCAAAACTAATTGCCTAGATGCGACAAACCTCCAACGCTTAGAAATGACTAATATACAACTTCACATCATTTACACAACAATCATAATGCCTTAAAAACATACAGATCTTAAAACCAAGATTTTTTCAACAAAGATTTGTTCTATTTTGAGTCAATTCAGAATTGATTTTACTGACACTTTTAAGAGGTGATTTGAACTTGGATTTTGAGACTAATCTAAATTAATATTATAAAGAACCTTTCAGGTGCACTTTGATAATCAGTGCCAGATATGACAAATTTTGAAGAAGCCAAAAACAATTGAAACACTTTCTATTTTGAATTGATGTAACCAACCCTTTCTAAGATCCATAGATAGTTTCCAATATCTAGATAAACTGAAGCATATGAGGTTGTTACCTATGAAGTGCACAATAATTGGCAGACACACAGCATCACACTAGATGTTATACTTTCAGGAGAATTTGATGATACAGATGAGGATCCAGATGTCAGTGTCATATGACATTGACATGATGTCAATGACTTTATCAGGTGATATATAACAGTAGGTTACAGTAATGATCCATATCTCCATTTTTTCAGTATCAATAAAATGTCATATTTTGACAAAATCATAGAAAGAGTATTTTTTTCATGAGTAAGTCCAAAACACATGGTGGTGACAAAGAGTGGTAAGACAGTTATATGGTTATTCAAACACACAATAAGAACTTCAAAAATATCTAAAGAGGTTATCTTTACCAAGGCATACATACAATTTGTTGAACACTTGTCTATTATTTCAATTACACTGAGTTCATCAGGAAAAACTAAGATCTGTGACGATAATTGGTAATCTATGTGGGTCACAATTAGATATAAAGAAAATGTTCTAATAAGTTTACGAGAGAAACAAAAGTGATATGCAGGACTAGGCAATATGAGGTGTCAAAGGATCAACAAATGATGTACTCTAGGAACATACCATCACCATCACAGAATCCAAGGAGAACTCACAGTGGACAAGTTTCTTCAGATGCAAGAAGAGCAAGGCATGACCAAGTTCTTGTAGAAAACCCATGTTTACACCCAGCTGTGTCTGCATGACTACTTTACTCACACGCTGTAGAAAGGTAAAAAAGAAATGTTTCAACAGATTACATGTTGATTACTAGTTTCTACATTTGATATACTTGTACAACCACATCCAGTAACAAAGTTCTCCAAGTGCTATAGAGCTGTATATGTATGTGTAAGTCTTTGCGCATCTTATCATAACAGGTTAAAATAGATTGTAAAAGAATGTCTTTCTGGCTAGAGAAACAACTGTTTTCATATCTATATGTTAAAGTTACGATTAAAAGTACCTTCAATGCATGGTCTTTCAGGAGGTGTTTTCTAGCAGGAGATAAGTGTCCATCGAGTACAAGAATGGGTTCCTTTTTTAAATTGTAAATCCCCAATAGCTGAGCAACATAGTCATGACGTTTAAATTGTCTGAAAAAATACCAAAGGTGAGATCTTGTATACATATTACAATCAGCAGAAGATATTAAAGTTTAGTTTTGGATGAGTACATTCTTTCAATGCAGAAAATCCCTTATATTGCACAAATATATATACTACACATATCTGGCATGCAAATGTCAACCTGACAATCACATAACAAATCCCATTAAAACTTCTCTATTGTAACTAATGGCATACCGTAAAAATTTGATGTGAGAGTGTATGTCTGAAAGCCTGAGTCTTGGAATGCCAAACTCTCCGTATCTCCACAATGTCACAGAAACAGGTTTTTCTTCGCCAGCGGGTTTGAATTCATTGTATGCATGCCCTGCAAAAAGGCTGTGAGCCTCATACTTGACATTTTGCTGCTCAAAATCTTTCTCTTGGAAATCATTCCCAATCATAAAGCCGCTGCCAAACTGGAGAACCTCTTCAAAAAGACCAACTAGTTTTTCTTCAATTGGATGGTAGAGGTCTTCCACAGCCTCTTTGTTCCTTGTTTCCTCTGCAATCTGGTGTACTAAGTTGCGGTTGCTTGCGAAAACCTGATCCAAAAAGCATACATTAATGTTACTCTCAATATGTAAATCTAATTGATATGAAGGCTGACTAACACTTTAAACATTCAGTATAGTGGCAGAGTAAAGTAGAGATGTTATGGAGTGTCATGACATGTGATGACTGGTTTGCCAGATCATTTGTTAAATAACTTTGTGTAGATTGATTGAGATGAGTTTGATGTCACTTTCACAAGCTAATATGGGCCATTTTATTCAGTGGGTAGTTCAGCTGATAGATAGGAGCAGGATTGTGTGCTTTATATCACCAGGGCAAAAAGTGAATTTATACTCAAACCTACACTTTTACAGGTAAAAGGTAAATGGGTTATCCATCAAAAAATTAAGGAGCCACCAGCCATCCACCCAACTGATCAGCCAACCATCAGCTGTCCTAACAAAGAAGTAACCAGTCCACCAACACACCAGTTAATTAGATAAATAGTCACTCACTGTTTAAGTGATCAATCATAAATAATACCTTCAGTGTTGTCTGTTCTGTGTAAGTCAAAAAATTCTCTATTGGCTTCAGTTGATCAGTCACTACAGATGCAATGTACATTTCATTACACATTCCTGGAACAACAAAACACGTGTGCAAGAAAAACAACATTTTTATGTAAGTTATTACCTTAAAGTTTACATTCTGGGAGGATTATTACTGTTTTAATTAATGTTAAATGAATAAATGACCATGCGTTTGTTTTAAGGTTTACTTATTATGCATTATGCATGACTGAGAAATCGGTGATTTTTAAAAATACAGGAATCTTTACACATTTGGGTTAAGACATTTGTCTAATTTGCCTAGTAAACAGAATGAACCGGATTAACCCTGTCAGGTCACCTCAAAAGTTTACCTGCCTCAAGTGGAAATTTGATTAGACTTAGCTCAGTCTGATGCAGCAGTTTTAATAATAATAATAACAGTACTAGTAATGAGGAAGTATTGTAAAGTGCCAAATTAATGCACACAGCATCTAAGGCATCTGTGTGCCAAAGGGGTACTCCCTAACAAGAGAGTTTCGGTCCCGATGTTACTGTCAGATAAGGGAGAAGACTATGAAGGGAATAAGATGGTCTGAATATGTAAGTCAAGGAAACTAACCATAGTTCTGATGAACTGAAGGAGTCTGCTAAATTTGGTCAGGGGAGCTGCAGTGAAACTGTTCAGTCCTGTGTTTATTGGCCAAAACATGTTTGATGAGAGACACTATGGGGTATATATAAGGTCCTCTAATCAAGAAACTTTGGTTACATAGATCTGTCTTTTTAGTTTCACAAATTCAAACAGTTGTCATTTAACTGTAATTACTTTAAGTGTTACAAAAGTTATGAGAATACCCCTTTTAGCTGTATACTCTGATCACACTGCTCTTTCAACCAGTTAAAGAAAGCAGAAAACACAGATACAAATCTGTAGCAATAATTTCGCTGCAGAAGAACTTCAGAAGTTTAGATTATGATGACCAATGTGTGACACAAAAAGGATATTATGAAAATACTCTAGCATCACAGCCAATATTTCACTTAATTGGATGCACAGAAAAACAGAACAGTCCAAAACTTGCATGAAAGGTAGTAGAACAGTTAGAGAAGTGGCAGGGCACTCTACTGCTAGCCTGTTTACTGGAGACGACCTTAATGTTGCATATGGCAAGACCGAAATTTTTGACATTTGTAAACTGAACAAAGTGATGCAAAATATATGAAATGTCTTCCAACATAGGGGACATTGTAGCCTGTAGTGTGATCAGGGTATAAGTGATTAAACAACAAACTTATTGACTGTTCAATAGCTGCTACTTGATCCTTGGTTTAAATCCCAGCACCGGCAAGATATTTCTCAGACTAATGTTCAGAAAGTTTGTTTAGACTAACCTTCAAACACTTTCATTGCCCTTTTTTCCATATATTGCAGTTTATTCATCCTGTATCCATCATATCCCTTTGTTGGGTTGGAAGGAATTTCCTTGTAAAATCTGTTCTTTAAAACTTTCATGGTTGGACCACTTGAGACTGATCCCAGGATTCTCGCATTACTAATGGAGATGCGGCCCATAATGTTGCTGCCATGCGTTTGGCCAAAAGCAATGTTAAATTCACGTGCTTTTCTTGGGGATACAGGGAGTTCATGCACCATTTCTGAGATAGCTGCACCTGTATCTGATTCTTCTGACTGAAGCTATGGTAATCAATAGGAAATACTCACTCAGTTTATACTCAATTATCCACCAACGAGGCAAAAGCAATATTGTTTTCAAATAGTACCATGTGTCAGAAATGCCCGAGTTATTTAAATATAAAACAATAGGGAATGTAAAAATGGGTTTGTTGAAATTAGTGGAGACAATTTGAATATTCGGATTATAGGTCTGATAACAGAGGTTCTATTATACCAATGCTTCAGGTGTAGGAGTTACCGTGGGCCCCATACATCAAATAACTGAACTATATAATGCATATCATACAATTGTAAACTGTCTGGTGCATGCATTTAGTTTATTTTGATTAGACAAATGTGTATCACCATCTTAACTGAGGTCAAGATATAACTGCCTTCATTCCCCTGAGGTAAGATTTTGAACACCTGCTCGTGCAACATTTTATTGAAATATTAACTCTATTGAGAGTGCTGAAATACTTTCCATGCCAAGTTCCTTTAACCTTTTACATGTTGATATTGTGGTAATTCACACATGATTACAATTAGTATTTTTTTTTCTGAACACATAAAATGACAAAAAAATGTTGGTCATATCATACTTTACAAAGCAACACATGTAGTAATTCATCTGTCCTGACAAATTACATGTAATATCTTTTCTTATTAAACTAATAATTAATCAATTTTGGTTTAAAATTTTTGACTAAATCTACTGTTATATATGTTTACCCATACATACAAATATTAAGCTATACATATACAGTTAAGTTGTCTAACTAGAAATCTAGTCAAATTCCTGAATGTTTTAGGGCTTTTGCAAACTTTATGTTTTGGTCAGTAAATTTGCAAAATCCCTAAAATATTCAGAAAATTTTTCACAATTACAAGTGACAGAACATTACTGTATCATATATTTATATATGACATTGATGATCTTCACAGTGCTACAAGATCATGTCAATTAATCATTGACGATGTTAGCTGATATAATGAGACTTCTTGGACAGATAGTACAGCCTCTATTATCTAAATATATTGAAAGCTGCAGTATTGTTCGGATTAAAGAACATTCGTACTTTACTTGGAATATGAAACCCTAATGCATGTGATGTGAGTGCAATTATTTGAGGGATACAGTTATAAAGCCACACCTGATAGCTGGTGGAACGAATCTCTCTTTCTATAACCTCCAGTTTACTTGTGAAGACCTCAAACTGGTAAGTGAACATCTGTGTTAACTCTTGCTCTGCATTTGTTATGCACTTTGTTTCCTTTTCCCATTCTGGTAAACGAAAAATGAAAGGACTTTATTACATGTTCTTAACATTTGGTGTAAACAAGTAAATACTCATATCTCACATTTTTTTGACATGGACAATGCAAGTTTTATTTCATTTGTTTATTCATTCATTTATTAAATATATTCTAAACAACAATCATATATAATATCAGTTTTACATAAAGAAAAGGTACAAACCCTTTAATAACTTTTTATGTGCCCCAAGCAACTAATTCATTGTCTGTTAATGCAAGCATACTGATATCCAAGAGGATCTTTTCAAGTCAGTCTTTCTAGTATTGCAAGATAGGATTTGCATCCATTCAGGTGTTCAGTGTTCATTCACAGACAAAATTTTTCAAAGACCCGTATTTATTAAGTGTAACAAGAAAAATAATGAAGCAGATTTTAGCTCATCAGTGTTCATTGAATGATTGTATTAAAATGTATGTCTCAATAAATAATTAATTTTAAATTTAAAGTGATGATCTAGTTATTATATTTTTGGGTCATATGCTATAAAGTACTTGTACTTGCAAGTTTTCAAAGTACTTGTACTTGAGTCTTGATTCCAGTACTTTAACTTGTACTTTCCACTTGGCAAAGTACTTGTACTTCTATTTGGCTCCATGTACTTGACGCATTCCTGCAAGGCTGTACTGATGATAAAATATTAGAAGGCCTGAAAGCTAAAGGTGTCATCAGACTAGACAGGATTTTGATATTTAGAGATGGAGGTGGACCTGCACCTTATTTATTTTTGGTAATTTTAGTGCACATAGTAATTTATGGGGTTATTCCTCATCCAATAGTTTAGGTAATAAGGTTGAACATCTTCTTGAATCCTCCAATATTTGTTTACTTCATGATAAGTCACCTACCTATTTTCATCCTGCATCTTGTTGATTCACCTTAGAAGATTTGTCTTTATGTTCTGCATCTGTTTTTTTACTGATAAAGGCATAGTTTTACTCATATAACAGATAAGCTTCCTCCATTTTTAGAAAAAAATAAATGATATAGCAACAAAATGTGTGCCAAAGTCAACTAGACAGTCCACTGGTAGCTACAAACCATGGTTCAATAGTGAATGCAAAAAAGCTGTTAAAGCTCGTCAAAATGCAATGGATAAATAAAATACAATTACTACATCAGATAACATAAATGAATATAAAAACTGTCAAGCAAATTCTCTTAAAGTAATTAAAGAAAATAAAAGGAAATCATGCAATGAATATGTATCAAAACTAAATGTAAAGACACCAGCAAAGAAGGTATGGGAAATGATCAGGAAAATAAGTGCAAACAAAGTAACACCACAATACTCCATCTGGAAATAATGATGGGACAAAAATAACAGAAAGAGTGGACATGGCAAATAGGTTGGCCCAAGAAATTAGCAAGAATTCCAGTAGCAACAATTGTCCCATGACACAGCCACTGGTCTAGATGAAATTCATTTTCAATTGTTTAAACACTACCAAAAGACTCACTGATGTTACTTATTCAATTATATATGGGCTTCAGGGGAAATTTCTGAATGCTTGAAAGAGGCCACTGTAACACCTATTCCTAAAGCAGGCAAAGACTCAAAAAACCTGTCCCATTGTCGTCCCATATCTCTGATGAGCTGTTCATGCTAAACCATGGACAGAATGATTAATACTACTTTTACACCTTGAGAAAACTAATATTTTAACAAAAAGTCAAAGTGATTTTAGAAAAGGTTGAACGAACTACAACAGACAAATTAATAAGACTTGAATCTTTTATTAGAGATTCCTTTTTAAAAGACAACCGTGTGGTCTCTGTGTCTTTTTATTTAGAGAAGGCCTATGATACTGTATAGAAACATGGTGTTACTAGAGACCTACAATAGGCAGGCTTAAGGGGGCAAATGCCCATGTTTATTCATAATTTTTTTATCCAACAGAGTTCATTTAGGGCCTTTCTATTCAGATATACATGGGCAAGAGATAGGTTTCCCTCTCTGTTATTTTAAGTATTGCTAATTCTATCTAGCTTTGAAAAGTCTCTTTTTTGTTGATGATTTCTCAATTAGTTGTTCTTCAAAAATATGGCTTCAATAGAAAGGCAACTTCAGTTGTGTCTCAATAAAGTAGAAAAATGGGCTGATGAAAATGGTTATAAATTTTCTAAAACCCAAAACTGTTTGTATGCATTTCTGTATTAAAAGAAAACTTAACAATATACAATTTACAAATCCTTGTTGTTTCATAAACTAAGTTCCTTGGTGTAATCTTTGATGATAAACTTAATTTTAAAGCTCACATTAATTATATTCATCAGAAATGTGAGAAAGCCATGAACTTGCTGAAGTTCAAAAATGAATTTGGGAGCAGACAGAAGTGTTTTGATGAGACTTTATTGTACATTTCCTCACTCTAGCATGGAACATGGTTGCGCTGTTTTTAGTTCTGCTCGTAAGTCATATCTTAAGAAATTGGAACCTATTCAAAACCAGGGCTTAAGAATATGTCTAGGAGCCTTCAGGACTTCTCCAATGCAAAGCTTGTATGTAGAGGCAAATGAACCATCCTTGTATTTAAGGTTTGATAAATTAAGTATTCAATATGCTTTGAAATTGAGAAGTAATCCTGACAATCCAGCTTATGATGTTTTTAACCCCTAGTTATATGATCTTTATGACAAGAAACCATCTGCAATTAGATCTTTTAGTCATTGCATAGAGGCAGATTTGTCTGTTGTCTGTCATCAGATGGATCTAATTCAGACTGCGGCATTGCCAGATGACCCACCCTGGACTATACAGAAGTCTCACACAGACTTATATCTCACCCATCAAAAGAAACATCTTGGTGATGATTTTCTTTTTCAAAGCTCAGTTGAAAAGTTATTATTCTGACCATTTTGCTGTAGATATTATGTATTGGAGGCAGAAAATAGAATTGCTGCAGCTGGTACATCTAATAACCTCATTGCCCAGGTCAGACTTCCTGGCAATGCTAGTATATTCACAGCTGAATTGGCTATAAAACTAGCTTTCTATATTGTAAAAAATTGTGACTGGGATCATTTTATCATATTCACTGATTCTTTATCTAGTCCTCAAGCTCTTGATAGCAACAACTGTGATCATCCTTTTATTCAAGATATTTTAAAGCTTTTTAATGATTCTTTGTTGTTGAATAAGAAAGTTGTTTTAACTTGGGTTCCTAGTCACACAGGCATAAATGGTAATAAAAAAGCAGATGAACAGGCGTTTAATTTTAATGTTTTAGACTTTAAAGTCCCCAGTACAGACTTGAAAGTGAATGTAAATATTGTTTGTAGACAAAAGTGGCAAGCTCAGTGGAATTCATGTCCTGATAATGTGGGTGTTCCACCACACGACTAAGGCTCCCGATTAAGGGTTTTTGAGGGTCGGTTTCAAAAATATGCTTAGTCCCAGGCTTCCTGTAAGGGTCGGTTGTGGTCGGTTGAGGCCGTGTGAGAAATCAAACATGTTTGATATTTCTCCCGACCCCAACCGATTATTTTTTCCCGCCATAAACAAAATGTCCAGTCCCAGGCTTCCTCAGGCCTCCTCAGATCAAATTTACACAGTCCTATGTTGTCCCAGGCCGCCTGCGACCCTTAGTCGCCGACCCTTAGTCCCAGACCCTCTATACCTTAGTCCCAGGCTTCCTGCGACCCTTAGTCCCATTGCAAAGCAAAAATCGGCTATCTCGGTCTGGGGACGCCTGGGGACGCCTCAGGACACCTTGTGGGGTCGGGACTTAATCCTGGGTTAGTCGGGGCTTAGTCCCAGGAGGCCTGAGGCGTCCTGGGACCCAGTCGGTTTGTCTACGACAGGATCGTGGTTCAAACCGACCAGAAAAATGGCTTAGTCTGTTCTTAGTCCCAGACCAGTTAGGGACTGTCTGGGGCCTCCTGGGGCGTCCTGAGGCCGATCTGTAGTTAATCCCAGACCTTCATACCGATTCTGTCTTCCACCCCATTGGTCAATTTTTTTTCCATTTTTTCCAAGACTACCCACGATTAAGGGTCGCCGACAGGATCGGGGCTTAATCCTTTGGTGGAACAAGGGCATTATAACAAACATTTCCAAATTAACCCTACAGTTGGAGATTTTTGTGTTTGGACGGGTTTATCTGGTAGGGAAGAAATAGTTATAACATGAGCCCGAATAGGATACACCTATTTTACACACAGGTATCTGTTAAAAGGTGAAGATATGCGGTGGTGCATTCCATGTCATTGTCCCGATACAGTGAAACATATATTATTAGACTGTACTGACCTATGTGACACTAGAATAAAATATTATGGAGATATAAATACAATGAAAAAGTTATTCAACAAAACTATGTTTAATTTTGTTTTCTTTGTTGTTTATTGCTGTTTTAAAACTTTGACTATTCTAGTAATTTCTTATAATATTTTTTGGCCACTTGTTAATTGTATTAACACATAAGTGTTTTTGCACTTTAATTTTAACTTACTTACTTACAGATAAATGGGTTTGTTTCCTACTTAAATTTGAATCCTGTTTGACAAGAATTTGGCTATGTAAAGCAAGGAGTAGAATGGAGGAACTATCAGGTATTGATGGTCAACAAAAAGTGTATGGTATTGTGTGAGCAGCTGCTCAGAAACAAGAAAGGTCTATAATAGATAAAGAACCACTTTATGCCCCTGTTCCACCAAAGGATTAAGCCCCGATCCTGTCTGGGACCCTTAATCGTGGGTAGTCTTGGAAAAAATGGAAAAAAAATTGACCAATGGGGTGGAAGACAGAATCGGTATGAAGGTCTGGGATTAACTACAGATCGGCCTCAGGACGCCCCAGGAGGCCCCAGACTGTCCCCAACTGGTCTGGGACTAAGAACCGATTAAGCCATTTTTCTAGTCGTAGACAAACCGACTGGGTCCCAGGACGCCTCAGGCCTCCTGGGACTAAGCCCCGACTAACCCAGGATTAAGTCCCGACCCCACAAGGTGTCCTGAGGCGTCCCCAGGCGTCCCCAGACCAGGATCGCCGATTTTTGTTTGGCAATGGGACTAAGGGTCGCAGGAAGCCTGGGACTAAGTGATAGAGGTCTGGGACTAAGGGTCGGGGACTAAGGGTCGCAGGCGGCCTGGGACAGCATAGGACTGTGTAATTTTGGTCTGAGGAGGCCTGAGGAAGCCTGGGACTGTACATTTTGTTTATGGCGGGAAAAAATAATCGGTTGGGGTCGGGAGAAATATCAAACATGTTTGATTTCTCTCACGGCCACAACCGACCACAACCGACCCTTACAGGACGCCTGGGACTAAGCATATTTCTGAAACCGACCCTCAAAAACCCTTAATCGGGAGCCTTAGTCGTGTGGTGGAACACCCACATTAAAGAAATTTGTCAACCAATGTTGCGGTTTTGAACATGCAGTGGTGACTGGAAGGCAGACAGTGAAGTTGCTTTAGGATAAGTGTATAATGAGCATACTTTCTTTAGTATGTGCTTGTGCTGATTAAAGCACAACAAGCCTCTATACAGAGTTCCACTAGCTGAGAGGACCACTTACCAAGGCATTTGCAGCAATACCTGCTACTTCATGAGTGAGGTACCATCATGCATTTCTGAATTGTGTACTTAGGGCTAGACAGACATGCACTGGTTTGATAATTTGACCTTTGGGTTTGACATATAAGTTAATCTATTTTGGGATTGCTACATATGCTAATTTTAATTATCCATGTCTATAGGTGATGCGTACAAAGTAGCCCAATATTTTAGTGTGGGAAGGATGAATCTTTTCTAAAGCATTTAATATATAGGATAGCTGGTCTGTTGTATTGGGACTCTAGTTGATGATTATTCATTAGGTCAAAGGTCAAGGAATCAGGTGAGTCTTATACAAGCAGTCTCATATTATCTGAAGTGCTCATTTTGTAGTTCATAAATATGCATGATGGACAAGTCTCGTGATGTCTGTAAAACAGGTTAAATTATAAGCATAAGTGACAAATCGTTGCAATTGAATCAGGGAGAGTGCACTAATGTATAAGATAAATGATTTTCAATACTGTGTGTAGTAGAGGAAATTGTTCTTGGCCAAGAGACGTGTTTTGGAAATTCTGTTCAGTATCAGGGGTACCCAAGAGTTAGACTTTTGAAAATAGACTGTTATTCAACAGGTAACCAGTGAGGATATTTAAAACAGGTATGATTCTACAAAACTGGCTTGTCAGATTATTTTGGACACACTGTAGTGTTTGATATTGGATTTGGACAAACTTCTAAAAAGTGAATTGTCTTTGAATTAGAGAGTTTGTGAATGCTGACCCACAAATATCAACGTAAAGCTGAATAAATTAATTTTGGCTCTATCACAGATTTTACTCACACCAATAATACCTTTTTCACATATATACCAATTTTGAGGCACTTGGCATCGTGTGGGTTTGGGTGTTTTGTTCAATATCTTAAACCTAATGAGCAAATTTAACTATTTTTAACCCACCCACCCCACACTTTACAATTCTAGCCAAAACGTCCTAATACCAAACCTTGCATTAAGTCTGACACCCGTTCATCAATGGCTGCATCCAGTTTCATCTCTATCAGCACCCAGTTGTCATCTGGCTCATCAGTGGGCATGTCCCCAATCTTCCATTTTCTCATCTTTCCTGCAGTTTCTGCACTTTTCATGAACTGCATCAAATTCTCCGAACATTTCATTTTTCTGTAAAAAATAATGAATCATTATCATCAATTTTTGGTTGTATTCTGATAAAAAAAATCACATACTTGGCAAATTATTGCCAGCGACATTGAGAGGCATGCTGTCACCAGTGTACAGCTGTACTGCGAATGGCCACAAAATGGGTCAAATATGGGTATCTAATATACGGATGCTTGATTGACCAATTATGTTTTTAAAAATCTTGAGTGAACAGCCATCACTATGGATTGTTTTTGATGGCATTCCAATGAGGCCGATTTCCTAAACTGTAAGCCATAAAATGTATATTTAGCATGATGAATACTTGAGAATCACATTGTTGCAGATCTAAATCTATATTTACAAAATACAAGTGTCTGAATCCTCCAACTAGTCAAATCCTCACATACACAGAAATGCACATGCTCAGATCTACAAATAACATACATATCTGGATGATATTTTCCTTTTACATATGCAAAGTTAAATATCCAGGACCTAAATAGTATTTCTACACTGCAAACTGAATGTGAAAGACTTTGTGTCCATTTTCTGTAGCCCCTAGCCAATCAAATCTTCGCATTTATATGTGGACCTTCTGGAGGAGCTACCTCAAAATACAGAACAGTTCACATTAAAGACACTTTTGGTTCACTGCAAGTTTTTAGTTTATATTTCATCTCTTCCCAGTTAATTTATGATGAACTCAAGATTAAGTACTGACATACAAGTACATCCTATATATTTTCCGCTAAGCCTATTTATAATTCTTGATCCCTGTTGTAGCAGAATCGTAGGCCCACTGAAGACATACACAATCAGACAACATATAAAAAGCATAGCTCATTGACCTTGAAGATGCTTTGGTAAAACATTTTTAGGAGTTTAAGGAGGAAACCCTCTGTAAACCAAGGAGCTTTTAGCCTTCATCTGAAGCAAAATAACTTCAGATAGACAGAAGTGAGAATATTCTCACTACACACCTTTTTTATAGACGAAAAAGTCATAACTGGTAAAGTTTTTTTTGTCAATTTGTGTACTGAATGTACAAATCTAAATCAAACAAGAAAATGTTTTAACATTGACTGTATCTTGTGAGGTGATAGTTTGAGTAAGAAGCCACAAGGGACGTGAAAACAGTTTTTAACACCAGGATGAAGCAGACGTTTCAGGCTGAAGAGCTCGTGTTAAACATTGAAGCTTATAAGATTCTAAAGTAAACATTTTAAGGGGCTTTCTGATAGGTAATCTGACAACCTGTTAAATTAAAAGAAACAATGGGATACTCTAATATTCAAAGTATATTTTATAAGATCTTCTGATCAAAAAGAAGATTTTCATGAGAATAACCAATCAGACACTTTGCTTAATGATCATTCTGGCTCTCTAAGCAGTAAAGGGTCTGGGGACATCAACGTAACAAAGTTTGATTTCAGCACAAATATACCTTTTTTCTAGGTGACATTTGTTTTCTTCCATGGCCACTAGGAATTTTTTCTCCAGGTTATCAAGTTGACCAGTCAGTATGCTTTTGTTCTTCTTACGTTGTGAACGCGGTTGAGTCATGTTAATGATAAACCCTTTCACTGGATGAAGAATACGTTGGATGGCATTTTCTATCCAGCTGTAAAGAAACATATTGTGATTATGTTGTATTTTTATAATTATCTATAATAATTGGAGTTCAAGATTTATAAACCTAAACCTTGATTATCCACAGGATTAAGTTCTAGTCATCTCAAAGTTTCACTGATCAATACATATAAAACATTTAGATTTTCTGATGCTCAGAATATAAAACCATTTATTTTTTACCAGTGGTCAACTGATATTCAAAATAATTATTAGCTGGATTTCTTGGGGTGTTGCACATGAAATATAATCTTACTGCCAACGATATCAGTTCGGTGGGATAAACTTAAAATTACTGACAGGTTGCCTAGGATTGGATATTTATCAGGTTAAAATTGCTAGAGGTCCTCATGTATATAGCTAAACTCCCAATAATATTTTAAATTAGAAATGGAGCCATCACGTCAATTAAAGTTTACCAATGAAGGCTTGATATGGTCCTGAAACTCTGTTGTGGCGTTGAGAGCTGTAAATGTTCATACATGTGCATGAGTAACGCGGGTACATAACACAGGAACAGACTGTCAAATGTCCTGGTTAGATCAAGTAACATCGATAATTTTATGCAAAATAACCCACCTCGATTTATGATTAAATTAGGTGGAGAACTGAATGCATAAATTAACTTTTTTTTATTAAACAAATTATATTAGGAAAATAGTATCATGAATAATACTATTGATTAAATCCATAAACAACGTCCTTTTATCCTCCCTATTACGAATATTAACATAAACAGCACAACAGTTTGCTAGGTTATCAGCTTCTTTATGATTATTGTCACATCAGTTATTGGTAGTCCCTTAAGTGTCAAGGTGACTGGGGGTGGTCACTTTGTTACTTTTGTTGAACAAAGAAATGTTGATGTGTATAATACATGCCTTAGAAGAAGTTTGCTGGTAACACTCTTGCCTCCCACCTCTGAGGCCGGGGTTCAGTTCCCGGCACAGCCTCAAGTGGGAAAGCTGGTAGTTGCTTGCCGTTGGTCGGCAGTTTACAGTACAGAACCCTGACGAACTGTATGTACTGGTTTCCTCTGCCCTTCCAACTACCCGTTGTGATATGACCTGTACAGTGTTGAAAGCAACGTAAAACCCCAAATAAATATTAAATAGAAGAAGTTTGCTGACGTTTAGTAAGATTATAATTAGGTGGAATATCAGTGAACTGATCGTGGTGATAGTATAAGGATTAGGTAACATTGTCACCTGGTATTGCTGCATCAAAGGAATTATATGATACTTATAGTTATAATGAGAATAGTGCAACATTCATAACTTTTTAAACGTACCTCCAGAAATTGATTAAACTTGCAAGTGTAAATCAAAGACCTCAGTGAAAAGTAAAGATTGAGTATCCTTAACTTACTCATAACTAGCTTTCAGTTTCCTCTTTTGCTCTTCCCAGACTAGGTTTCCCAGCCCATCAATGAATTCTGCAAAATCTGTACTGATATACCCCACAGACTTGGAATTGTAAGCAAAATTTGCATCCATGAAGAAGATTTGTTTCTCTGGATCGAAGCCTCTCATGAAGGGCAATCCCTTGAGTGTTTTGAAAATGTGTTCCTTTGTTTCCACCTTATTTTCTTCAGGGACCTCGTCCCAGAAATTGGCCACAAATATGCAAGAGTGGGGATCAAGTTTCTTTTGTCCATATTTATCCACATAGTCAGCTGATGCAAGTGATCTCAAAAGGTTGAGGAACTGAAGGAGAAACAAGGTAAATTACAGCCTGTACCATCTGACCATATTTGGAGAGGACTATTCTAAATGATTTAATGTCAAAGAGGTGATTTGAATTGATTACAGTAACTATAAATAACTTATCTGAAATTGCACTTTCTGACTTTTTATTGCACAATACACAAAAAGAATAAATAATAAAATTAACTGTCTACCACTGTGATATGTATTACACAAATTAAATATTAAAAACATATCAAATAGGTTCCTTTGTAATTCGATTCAATGTATTAATGTTCATTTTTATTAACAAAACTAAATCTTCTGATGAGAGGCATTAATCAGATTGTGGAGTCCAAGCCACAATCAGTTGCATACATTATGTAAAACTTTGGCCTGTTTAAGATTAAACGTGAACAGTAAAATGAACTAGAATTATTTCCTGTGCAACAGACTTCCACTTTTCAGATCATATAAAGTTTCCTATGTGGATTTTGCCATGTTGCCAAGAGTCATTACAAAGTTTGATAAAATAGGAGTATATTAATAACAATAGCTTGAAAACCTTCATAGAACAGAACCTTCTACTAGGATATGTTTCCAAATATATTTAAGATTTTTATGTATCAGTCATGAGATCCAGATGTTTCCTGAAATGTTATCACTTCTTCCATTAACCAAGCGCTACCAACTGAAAAGTTTCATGAATATTTGCTCATCAATTTTACAGTAATATCAAGTTGGAAGCCAAAGTCAAACGAAATTGAAAATAGGATCTTTCAGAATCCAGTGTTGTCACCCTAGCAGGAAAAGTGACTCAGTGTTATAATTTACATGTAATGAAAATAATACCATTTTGTAATCAGATGATTTATGACTGCATAAAGATATTCAACTAAAATAATTTGAAAAAACTTAACATTCTAGATTCTCTGTGTAGATACTTTGAAATTTGTACAGATTCATTTTAATATTAAAAAAAATCATTTAAATCTTTCAGAATGCATGGTTGACAAAAGTCAAACTCATCCTCTTTTTTATACTTTTAATAAATTAATTCATCAAAATTTTTGTACATTAATACTCAACAAAGTTAGTTTTTGACAAGTAGTACTTTTTTCTAATTCCCCTTTGTTCCAAAATACACACTTGGTTATTAAGCAAGATCACCTACTGTGTACTGTGATTGTACGACATGGGGGAGAACAAATTATCTGCATTCCAATTTATAGTGAGAGTTATGACAAATGTTATCCATGATAATAGGACCTCTTTCCAAAACGTATCTGTAGTTTTATGCATTAGCATTTTATTGCAGTCTTAACCTAGCCTAAAAAGCTTTTACAAGGGTGAGACAGATTTTTGAAATAATAAAATATATTCAGCTTGATGGTTTATAATTTTTTTTAAATAAATGCGAATTTCTATTGAAAGAGTGATATTTTCTAAACTAAACATTTTGAGGCCACTATGTAATATAAATACATTTCACTTAGTTTTACTTGGTTTATTATTCCAGATAAAATTGAAAACATTGCATTTATTGTTTTTATAAATTCTCATGAAGGTGACTGAAGTGCTGTGGATAAGTGTGTAAAGTGTGACAAAATAAATGTTTTTATGACTGTTATTTTATCTAATGGACTTAGTAGTCCTTGTACATAATTAATTAATACTGCTACGATTCATTACATATCTTGCAAGTTTTCTATAAAATTTTAACACATTTATTGATGGCGACATAATTATGTACTGTACAGTATATGGAGAAACTGTTACTGTCGAGAAAGCCCCTAATAATCAGCCTAAGAGAACATCATTCAAAGACATGATTTAAGTAGTCAATTTCACAATTGTCACTCTACAAAAACACTGTATGTTACTGCACCATTCAGTTCAGTGAGACCAATGTATTATGTATGTTCACCTTTGTATTGCCAGTTCTAATCAGTGATTGCATCAACACCCACCAATCAATACCCACCTTATTTAAAACACCTCCTGCCCTGTTACTGGCCACAGTAAACAAAAATCCAAACACATCATTCTTCATGACAAAATCTTTGACCACATTTCCCATCTCTGTGTTTTCACCGATGCCAGGAGAATCAATCAGGGACACTCCACTCTGGAATGAAATACATTCAAACCTGGTACTCCATTAATAAAAAATATCTTTGGGTAGAGATACATTGTAATTCATATTTGAGCCTTTTTAATTTGACATTCAAGTTTTTAATCTAAATACAGAGGTCAAATTCCTAGCAGTCTTATATTTTGTATGCCTAAACTCAACCCAAACTTTTCATGAATGCCACAAGGAGGAAAACAAGGTATCACCTGTTACTCTGTGCCTTTATTAAAGGTGCAACCTATAACTCTACACCGTAATTAAACATGTCATCTGTTACTGTGTACCTACAAAAATTGGTAGCAAATTGCTTTCTACTTTTAAGAACAAAAACTATCTGTAACTCTCCACCTTTAAGAAAGTTATCGCTTGTTATCCTGTACATTTAAAAATTAGAAATCTTCTACCATTTACCCTTAAAGAAAGGAGTCACCAGCAATGCTTTAATTTTACAAACTAACAGTCGTCTGTTAGTTTTTGTCATAAAAAGAGATAAAGAAACTAGAAAATGTACCACTTAGTGCTCTCTGTAAGAAACTCGACTCATTCCTTAAGAAAAGAATGGCCTATTATGCAGTGTATTTAAAAACAGGAGTCATCTTTAATTGTTTACCTTTAAAAATGGCACTGGCATCTGTAACCTGACAAGGTCATGTGGGAATCTGCTTTCTCTCTCACTCTCTTTGTAGATGTACTTGTGTCTTTCATTGAAAAGAATCTCAGTTTCCTTGCCCTATAAAAAGTTTTTTTGTGCAGTTAAGTAACAAAATTGGTCTGGGTACATATAAGACATGTTTTTTAGTCCAGTTGTTCAAATGTTTGGTAATTTAACACAACTTGATCACATAGTAGTTGTTTCTGCTTACTTTCCATGTTAACCATAGCAGGTTTTTATTCATAAAAAAACATTGTGAGAACTCTACATATGAATTTGAAGCTATGAAACTAAAATTATGAATCCTGTTTTTCTTGCAGCTAAATGAAAGTCAGTGATCTTGTACTTATATGTGTTATTTGCCCATCACTTAGTAATTACTTGTTCTCATCTTTTTATATTTTGTTAATATTGCTGAAAACTAAACTTATACATGAAAAAAGACAAATGTCAGGCAGGACATTCTTTTAAAGGTATATATTTAGAATTTTTGGCCAAATGTCAAAGTTAACTTAGAATGATAGCACTATGCATAAATGACGTACTCACAATATTTTCACTTCCACAAAACTATGTTCAAGTAAAGTGTGTGAGTTTTGTTTTTTGTTGTTTTTGTTGTTCCACTATCCTCGTATTGCATGACATTCTTGGCCTCCCACTTTCAATAATATACTTTCACAAAAGGTGGTGATATATATTTATTTATAACTCCCTGCCCAACTGTGAGGTTTCGATTGTAAACCAGATTACCGGATACAGATATTGTGTGCTACCCAACACTGAATGGATCACAGTGTACAGACATTGTGTGTTAGTGGATGCCAATCAGAACACAGGCAAAATACACTGGGCAACTTTAACTGTTAATTACTTAGATAGAATTGTGGTCAGGTCAGATTGGTTTCATTATTGCATTATTGTTTTATTGTACAAATTAATAAGAGCATATCAGTTAACTGTAATCATTATTTTAATTGTTAAATAAATTTGTTTAGTGAAAATTTTGTTTTTCCCTGTTACCATGCTAAACCTAATACACTTGGGAAGTTGTCAGTTCAATTGAAAAAATGTTTGCTTTATTGGTTTATCAATGGTTTGTCAGCATTCTGAATGTAAAGATCAACCTCCTGAACAACAATATTCATGATCATAACAATGGGGAAGCTGATTGCTAAAATGGACATCCCTACAGCAGTTTTAGTAAAACAAGCATTCATGACATCTATATTTTTATGCTTGACTTATGAGAAAAATTGAAAACTTCTCCCCAAAGTAGTTAATCCCCAGACTATCCAAGTGGGTGTCAGATAGAGTTGTTAATGTAGACAAAGTAAAATTAGAACACTTTTAAAATATGAATATACACCTTTAAACGTAATTAAAAGGAATAAAATTCAAAGGAAGTCTGCAATCTATTAGATAAGTGTATTAGAGCTATCATAAAATCACAAGTTTGTTGAGTTCATTAGAGGATTTTAGTTTTAATACATCATTATGTTATTTATTACAATTATTGCAGTTTTAATGAGTCATTATAATGTGTTACCTTTTTATTTCAATTTGTTACAGTTAAAAATTTGCCTTTCCACAATTCGTTACACTGGAGACAGTTTTATGGGTCATTGCAATTTGTTACCTCTGTTACGGTTTTGGCCTGTCGCTCCTCTCCCCAATTGATTTCACACATAGTGGCTGTACAACTGAGCAGTTTGACAGGTAACATCTCCTCATGCATCTCATCGTTTAGAAATATGTTCAGTAATGTACTTTTACCAGAACTAGTCTCTCCTGATAATATATAAATTAATTATTATTATGGAAGGATTTATTTTGCAGCAAGACAAGACACATATTCTAAGGCACTAGGTGTCTAAATATACAAATAAAGAGCCAGAAATTGTCCAACAGAATGACACCTGTACAAGAATGAAAGAAATTTTTAGAAGGCCAAAAGTTGAGTCTGAACAGCCTAAGTGTAAATAATTTTTCCAACATTTTTGATCTGTATATGTAAATACCACACGCAACAGTGAATAGCTTTGTTGAATCCCCGGGAACCTTACTGTGGATAATTAGAATTATGCATGTTCAAACAAGTGTAGTTTTTTAATGATATTTATGAGACAATGCATTTTTAAAATAAATTATATGAATTACTTTAAAGATAGTTTAAAGATCTTCTTCTCTGTTTCGTTACATTAATATTAATGCAGAAATAGTAGCAAAACTCGAGTTAAATATTGAAGTTTGTATTTACTGATACTACTCACTATAGATGCATAATACAGCTGATATGTTTGAGTTGTTTTTTGAAAATATAGACTGATCTTGTTTATTCTATATACACAACAGTAGATAAGTAAATGTAAAAAACAACTTTTCGGAGATATATTTTGAAAACTAATCGCCCAAGAAGATAACATACACAAACATCATTTTATAGACTGAGATTATACATATGTTAGTCTTTACTTTTGATAATATTTGAAATATATGCCACTCAACTAATTTTCCTATTTAGTTTCACTTTTGTGAATGTATTAAAGGGAAATCCTGTTGAGACAGAGTTCTATCTGACAAGGCCAAACTTTTCATACCTGCCACTACTAATTTATCTGCTGGCTCGGAGAGCTGCTTTATAAACATGCTGATTTTGTCATTGATGTTGTGAAACTCCATTCCGATGTGTCTCTTCATGTTCTCATCCATGCAAGTAATACAAGCCTTCATCTTTTCATAGAACCTCAACAACTCAGCACGATTATGTTTATCTTCTTCCCGTCTTTTGGTCATCATTACACAGAGCTAAAAACAAGTATGTCAAGTAAAATATCTTAACCTCTTGGCAGCCACATTACATATACACCAGGACACCATATATTGTTTCTCACTTTTATGGTTACATTTTAGCATAGGTCGTTCCGATGTCATAGGTATGATAGTAGATAAAGAAAACAAATATTTTGGTCATAATAATAAGCATACTTTCACTATTTAGGTAAAATGTTTTATTAACAAAAATTCGATGAATAGGGTACTCCGCACACCTGTACAGTGTCTGGAATCAGTACTAGTTGTGTAAAGGCAAAACATTAAAAATTGCATTGATTTAAATCTGTAGGGAGTTCCGATATATTTGCAAAGTTTTTATCACATCTAGTACTTTTGTATTGGTGGTTATATTGCGACTGTGATTGTAGGATTTTTATTTTATTTATTTGGGGTTTTATGTCACTTCCAACAGGTCATATCACGACGGATACTTAGGTGGGCAGAGGAAACAAGTACATACAGTCAGTCAAGGTTCTGTACTGTAAACTGTGGACCAACGGCAAGCAACTACCAGCTTTCCCATTTAAGGTCGGGCTGGGAACCGAACCCCGATCTCAGAGATGGGAGGCGAGTGTTACCACTCTTTCACTGTTGACCAGCATAGAAACACATAGCTCAGTGGTGGGAGGGGAGTCTGTACTCTATTGTGGTCCCATTTGCATTTTCTTAACAGTTCACTTCATAGCAGGTGTGCCTCTACAGTGTAACAATGTAGATTCAAATTCCCCGAAACCCTTATTCTGTGATACTTTCAGATTTCAGATTATTAAGTTCTACTAATTAGCAAAATTTAGCTGAAAAAAATGAAAACTCTTTATTGAAGAAGTAAAATGATTTATATAAAATTAAGAATAGATATGTTTTACTAACTGTTCTGGGGCTGTGAAAAATTTTCTTGAATTTCAATTTTAGTCTTTACCAAAGAAACTCCACTTTATCAATATTATCATTTTGTTATCCAAAATTGTTAGAGCATAGTTACTGAGTCAATATCTTTCATCTCTCCATTCCACTTCTGTACTGCCAGTCGCAGCCTCTCTTTCATTTTTGGTAATGTGCATTTCTTCAGTGAGACTTCTGTTGGGAATCTTTTTGCCAAGGCCAGTGCTCTTCTGATGTCCTTGACAGCTGTAAAAACATAGGGACCAGAATCAATAGGAACATTATTATGTATGCCTTAAAGGATAAGCCTTCCCAAAACACTTTTACAAAACTGCCAAAAACCAAGATAAATCTGAAAGCACCAGATCAACAGCTTAGCTAACCCAGAAGATAAATTTAACATATGGGAAACACAATTATCAACAGGTGGTCAAAAATATAAAGGAACAAAATAAATGGCCATAACTGACAATACCATGTATTATCAGCGTATTACCCATGCACAAGACTTTATAAATAAACTATGGTTGATGTTTTGAGAAAGTGAGTGTTGAAATGGTAACAAAAAGTGGAGCACCTTATCTTGGTAAGTGTTTAGTAAGAAATAGAAGTATGCAGCTAAAGAGAGTGGATTATACTTAGATATAATAACTGCATCATTTTAAGTGCTGTAGTGTTTGACGAAGGGTTGATGTTATAGACATGGACACATCGAATTAGAAACAATATTTTAAAACCTTGATACAGTCATAATATTGTTATTTCAACAGAACATGGTTAATATTTCTGAATTGGTAGAATATTTTTGCAACAAATTTGCAAATAAAATATAATTACAAACTTAAAAATTGTTTCTTAATTGAGACTTAAAAGCTGAATAAATCAAAATAGTTACAATGATTCATGGAAAAATCTCATCAATGAGTTGAGTTTTAGTTCATGATTTACAGACTTGACTCTGTTAATGCATCAAATAAATGTATTGTAATTTACATTATCAAAATGCAGTAATACCAGCATCTATCCTAATACCGTCACAAGGTATTTGTAACCGAGACATCATGCTTGCAGTTTCCACAATTTTTGGCAAGACAGTGGTATTAGACTTGATCTATAAGTTCAATGTTACAAGCTTGAATTTTAAATGTGACTTTCAATGGAAACATTAACTTTTCAATTTAAACAGTTATATGTAAAGAAGTTAGCTAAGTACTTTCCATGTTCAAATACATACCAGACCTCAGTGTCATAGTGGTTAACATATCTCTCATTTGAATTCTTGTTTCTCAGCCTCTCTCACCCTCTCAAGATATCTTGAAAGCAACCCCAAGTTTTACCATTATAGGTGTGCAAGTTCGTCCAACATCAGAAGGGATATGTTTATGCTGACCATGTACCAAAATTGGAATCAAACTATAAACTCAAATGCAAACATGTTTGGAATCTGCCCAGGTCAACTTTGGTCTTCTGGCCTATTATTATTAGCACTATTACACAGGCTTATGAATAGCTTATTTCCACAATAACCATGGATTCCAAGGCACTAAGAATATACTGAAGGCTGCTGTTGAAGCCAGCCTAATTTTGGTAGAAAGATTGTTTTACAGTCTAGGTCCATCACAAGTACAACAACTAACGAATTGAGCCTTGGACATATATACCCATGAAGAGGGCATTTGTACATATGAGACAACCCATGCAAAGGGTGACCTTCATTCACCCAGAGTAGACCACAACGAATAATCCACCCATATTAAACAAGGCCCATCTGGCAAATCATTAGCAGTCTTCACCCCCACCCCGATTCATACGGAGGATACTGTGTATGTCCTCCCAGATAACTTTGATGGCTCCGCGGGCAGTTTGCAGAGTTAACAGTCACCCAAAGTGGACAACAGATAACCTCAGCTGCTATATTGGTATAAATAGAGTAGCATCAGCCACCTTTTCTTCATTTCAAGAGTCTTATCAGACCTTCTTTTTAGGAAGACACCAGATAAGACTTGGAGAAGTCATACCGGGAGTAGAAGTTTATCAGAAAGTGGCGAATCTCAAGAACTCGGAGGATAAACCAACACAGCATCAGCCAACACATGATTTAAAGCAGCCACATGCATCTGCATCTACACTGTTTTAAAAAGTATAATAAGGACAAGAGAAAGGCTGTGATACTCTTCGTCATGGAAGAACAAACTTTGCTGAACTGGATGAGGGACCACAACATACTGCTTAGCAAGAAGCTTTCCAATATACAAGACACTGTCAAGGTAGAGAGCGACAAGGGAGAGACAAACGTAATGATGAATCAGGACCCTGAAGAGCTGAAGTGGTATTGCATGAAGCCTTTTAATAAAAAAGACACTGTCAATCAAAAGACCAACTGGGGAGAGACAGACTTATTGATGAATCAGGAACCTAAAGACCTAAAGTGGTAAAGCAAGAAGCCTTCTGATAAACAAGACACTGTCAAGGAAGAGAACCACTGGGGAGAGACAGACTTAATGATGAATCAGGACCCTGAAGAGCTCAAGTGTTGGTTTGCCCGAGACACGACACAGCTCTGAAAATTTACCATTGGCAAGCTGGGTCAGACCTGCCCAGAACTCATTAAGTAAGGGGTTGGGTTGAAGAAAATATTGACTTCACACATCTTTATATAACCTGCCAGAGCATCACAAGGACAGGCGTCAAAGGGAACAAGTAATTAGCAGCAGCTGGTTGGCCCTCCAAGATGTCAATACCAAAACCTAAAAGTATTGATAAAGGCTCAGATGTCAGCATCAGTACATTGCGACCAGATGCTAGCTCAGCAGTTTACCTTCATCAAAAACACCAAACCCATAGAAGCCATGATAACAACGACGCATTCCAAGCACATGAAAGATGGAAGTGATAATGAACTGCTTCATGAATGCAAAAACCACACCCTGAGCTTTGAAACCATATCTCACTGTCCTTACATTTGGATCTTTGGATCTTTGAGTACCATTAGTAAGACCAGCAGCAATCACATTGCATATGATATAGGACTACCAATGAACTGGCTGGCACCACAACAATCCTATGCAAACCATCACTTTTTGCATAACAGAATGGTCTACAAAATGTGAAGAGTGGAAGAATACACTCGATATTAAAAGTAATTTTGGTTCAGACATCCACAACCAATCGTCTGTCAGCCTACGTGATTAGGACCACAGAGAATGTGCAAATATTTATACAACAAAAACTCTCTCCATATGGAAGAATGCCAACCAATAACAAAAGCCACAGCTAAACCCCCAAAGCTTTTAAGCAAATGCTAAACCCTGAAATATAAATGTTGAATAGTTTGAACACTAATCTCAAATAAAATGGCTACACGTTGTTGAGGATTCAAAGACCATTCTCAACTACTGCTTCACTCTAATTATTCGGTAATTGTAAAACCCATTTTTGTTGTTACACAGAAATGCTTTGTTGAGAGGAGGGGATCATCAACCATGGATTTAGTGGAAATGCGTACTCTGCGAAGAGTAAGAAAGCCAGCAAAGGTCTGTTCAGAATGATTTTTTGTAACAGTGGTAAATCAATGGAACCATCTTTTATCTATCCCTCAGATCACACATATTGCAGATCTGTATGTTGGATCAGGGCTAACAATAGTATAGAGCAGAAATCGTTGTCATTGAATGCTGACTGCTGTCTCCTTAGGGATATCTGATGGCCATGAACTTGCCATAAAGTGCATCCAAGTCAATGGGCACATTCGATCGTAGGCAGAAGATACCTTTGACCTCTTTTAAGGCATCTTGGCTGGTGGGACAATATTTCTATAATAGCCAAGCAACATTCATCAATCATCTTGGTGATGCAGGATCGCCCCACCCTGAAGTCAAAAGACAAGCTGTTGGTCCAGTTTTTCCAGTGTCCAGAAACCTCTGCGCCAGTGTCACCATCAGTGCAATTTCCAAGGAGCCAGTGTATCACTTCCATCTGCAACTTATCTACAGCTTAGAAAATTTTTGGCCCTCACATTTACCACAGATTAGAGCGTTCAGGCCCATCTTGTTGCCTGTTTATCACTGCCAGACAAGTGTGGCAGTAAAGCTGTGTACTGGCTGTGTCTTTCTCTTGAACCCAGTTCCTCTCACACACTTCTGGAACCCTGCATCTCTCGATGATTGTACTTGCCCTTGTACTTGGCTCTCTCCCAATCATGACCTCTAACCACCACCCCTACTTTCCACCACAGCCACATGACCACCACCATCTTTTGGATCAGGTGCCTGAGAAATATCATATTTACAGCTACCAAAACTGTGGCAAGCATGACTATTGAAACCAAGAATTCACCATAAACAATGAGGTGTTCTCCATGAAAAAGATCACTGCCTGGATCTATCCAAAAACTCAACCGGCATACACCCTGAAAGGAGGTGTTTCATCCTTAATGCTTTTCATGTCAACATGGGTGACCTGTAACCCTTATGGCTGACCTTTAGTCCCTAGTAAGCAGCCATGGGTAAACATAGGAGAATCTTAATATCCCCCCAGAACAGACATGAGCATTTTAAAATATTTTGCCATTGACTCTCTTCTCTGCTGATCAGCAGATCACGGTCCCTTCAAGACACACCGGTAGCGTCTAAAGATACTGGATCTGCTCATTGGCGGTCATTGATGGTTGAACGGAGGCATAAACTGTTAAATTAGATATAAAATATCAACATTGACCTTGAAATACATACCATTGATGTCCTCTTCTGTGATTGGTGGTGCCGGTCTGCTCATTGCATCAATCTAAAAACAGTGAAAAATATTTCTGGATTTATTGAATTTTAATATAATCAACAATGAAATGATCATGTGGTAGTTATATGAAATACTGGAATAATATATGAACTGTTTATGTGTTAAAATAAAAGTACCTACTGTTTTGTTTTAGGTTTCCAAATTTACTGTTATTGCTGTGGTAGTTAAAGCATTCACAGGTGTATATGTATAGATTGACATTTATATTCTTTATGTCATCAGACTGCAGATCTCCACCGAGGCAGTTTTATAACGCACAAACTCTAGCAAGGTTCGTATTTTTAGAGATAACTTTTTTAAATTTTTTTTTTGACGAGAATGTTTGCATCACGTGATGAAATCTCAGTGATTATAATGTTATACAAACTCTCACAAAATTTGCAACACTGGACTAAAATAAGATTAGGAAAATTGTCCTAGCTAGGACATGCTTTGTGAATACCAAATTGTGACCTATCTTAACTAAGACAAATGTCATAAATTTTATGACTAAGATAAGACTATAAGGTTAGGAATGTTAGTGAATACCAGCCCTGTTGTAACAAAAATAATTGGGTAAAACAAAACATTATATATGGTCGATTTATATTACTTAAATCTTATTTAATAGTATCCACACCTGATATTCATGCAGTTCACAGATTTATTTAATTCAAAAGCTCTTGTAATGCCAGCCCTATGCCTGTCACTTCCAAATCTGCTGAAACCATGTCCACTTTTTTCCATGCACCATAAGTACCGATAACAATGGATATGGGCACGAAAAAATAAAAAGGACAGATAAAGTTTCCATTCTATAGAGATTCTATAGCAATTCTATCAAAGAAACTGAAATATCTGGAATAATAGTTAATATCTGGAATAATCTGAATTTTAGCCTGATTTAGGGGTTTTCTCCGTAAAAAGGGGCAGGGCATTTCACCACAGATGGAAACATAAGTAGGGTACTTCCATTAGACACTTCTCATTGAGGGATTTTATCCTGTCCTTGTTAATCCATAAATTTCACAACCATAAAATTGCAGAATTACGAAGTAGCGAAAGAAAAGGCACCTGTCTAATAACGTCTTCAATAACCACTAGCTTGAAACTTCAAACTTACTCAGATATTTGAAATGAAAGGAGGGTAGCTACTATGGGCACATCCTATAACAGGCAATGGCCACCATGTCGGGGGGGGGGACTGCGACCTTACCAAAAAGTCTTATGTCAACAGCCACTTAAACAGCCTCTGCAACAGCAACCACTAATTTGCCAGGCTGTAACTCAGAAGCGGGCCCCTTAATCAGTTTATGCATTAGCAGCATCCACTTTAGCAGTCTTTAGAAAGCATTAAAAAGGTGTGTATACGATGGGTTTATGATGGCTTCCTGATGTAGATTGGATGAAAAGATGACATAAAAGGTATGTGATTCTCTGTATAAACCTCCGATTCAAGCCTCAGCATTCATTTCATGGCTAGTAATCAATCAGTACACATACTTGTGTGGTCATACTGAACATATTTCCATTTGCCTTAATACTTTGCAATAATTTGAATATCACTTAATGGCATTTCTGTTGATTTTTATAGGTTGTGAAAAGTCAAATCATCATCAAAATGCCACCTAAGAAGAACCAGAAGCGAATGCCTGCTGCAATAGATAGATAGACAAGGTTAAGAAGCAGAGAGAGTGAGTGTGGGAGTGTGCCTGAGACCCATGAGACTACTGGGGGGTGAGGCTACACAGGAGGTTACTATGGATGCTATAGAGGAGGCTTCACAGGAGGATATTAATACTATGAGGCTACGTAGGAGGCCACAGAGGAAAGCCAGAGGACAGTTGCTGAGTTTAAAGAAGAATATGAGATGATCGCAGACACGATGATCAGGAGCCAGCATTAAGCTTTTAGCTGAAAATTTTAGGCCCTTTTCAGGGCTGCCAAATCTTCCCAAAACAATAAACAGCTATGTGTTCAAATGCCCTCCATATCACAAAAAGATCCACCCCCAAAACCAAGACACACCTTCAACCTTATAAAGCCCTAATCTTCCATATTATACTCACAAGAAGTGTTTTGTGCAAAACAATAATACATTATCTATCACTTTAGTCCCTGTCCCAAAAAAGGAAATATTTAAGGTTCAGACCCTCCCCTTGTATTGTCAACAGGACTCTTGTGCCACAGGACACAACACTTTACCACCCCGCACCCCCACCCCAAAAAGTACATACAAGAAAAGTAAAGGGATATTCCAAATCAACTTTCATTTAAGTATAGGGGGGTTCAAAACAACATCTCCCTGTCATTCACAGTCCAAACAAGTTTGCAACTGGGTGGAGGTGAAACCCTCACACCTCTCTGTCATCACATATACAAACCACATTGCATATCATGGGAGGGATTTAAACCCGAGAGACACTTCCCTGTCGTTAAAACAACAAATAAACAGGTTTGGCTATTTTGGAAATATGTCTTTGATAATATTTAACTGTATCAACCCCATTGTACTACAAATACGTACCCCTGACAAAATCCTCCTAATTCTTCAATTCAGTTTTCAGTACTATATTGGTAATGTTTATGAATCTTAAATATAGAGAGACAGATTGAATGAAAATATAATTATATTTAATGCAATTATGTCACTAAAAGTTAACTAAAGAACATAATATATGACTTCATGGTGGTGTAATAACTTTAAAAATTGATGTATGTATTACTTTATGTATCCTACCTGTATACATGTACTATTTTCGATGCTAATAAAAATAAATTTAAAAAAAGAAACAAGTATCTCAATTTTGTTTTTAGATATTAAGTCTTAATTTTTGGAGATAATTATCTAAATTGTTGAGATAATAAGTCAATTGTTTGAGATACTGTCTCATTTGTTTTGAGACACTGAGTCAATGTTTTAAGATCTCATCTCGATTTTGTGAGAGAAAAAGTCAATTTTTTTGAGAGAAAAAGTCAAGTTTTTGAGATACTAAGTCGATTTTATGAGATATTGAGTCAATTTTTGAAGATATTATATAAATTTATATTATAGTGGCATAAATAATGCAAAACAATAAAAGTTTCATCTGAAATACACATCTAAGTTGCATACCCAGCCTCTTAATTGGCTTAACTGTCATTTAAGTCATTTGAGTATACAACATTAGTAGAATACTTTACTCTTGCTCCAAGAACATTTCTCTCTTGTATCTAATAGTTTCAACAAAACTGCCACACTTTTGCAACACTTTTACATTATGCAAATAATCTTCTAAGATAAACCTGAAGTGATCATGTTGTGATTTATTACAAAATTCTGTAAGAAAGTTTCAAAAAGAATTTCACAATTACCAATAAAATTGGGTTCATCTTCAGTCTAGCCTGTATTGCATGAAGTGCACAGCCCAATACCTCAGACAATGGCAGTTTGAGAATATATGCAGTTTCAATTGTTTGCTTAAATTTGACAAAATTTGAAGGTTATGTTTATAAGGGACTTTCTCTCACCAGTCATAGTGCATAAGATTAATCCAATTTTCTTTCAAATATATTAAGATCAAAACAATTACCATTCACTAATCCTGCCCTGATTGTAGCAGTTCAGCAACTTTTTAGACAGAACGTGACCAGTTTCTATTGTTTACATTACAAAGATAAAGATCATTTACAAATTTCTTTTTGTGCACCGATACTCATCTCTTTTAATTAAGCAATTCCAAAATCGTGGGCTACTTAGGAAATTATTATACTTTATATTAAGCAGTCACATATCAACATGCAAGAATAATTACGAGTGCATAAATAAGATACACATAAGAATTCATTTCAAAGGGGAGATTAAGACCCCACACATTTCTCTGTCATCCAACTTGGAAACAAAGTTTTTATTTACTTGGCGGGCTTAAACATTCACACTTGTCTGTCAGTCAAATTCCAAAAGGTTTCAAATGCACTGGGTGAGGATTCAAACCCTGCATCATCTATGTCAGCCCAAGTCCAAACAAGTTTCAGGTTCAATGGGCGGTTCAAACCCTGCCATCTCTCTGTCAGCCAAAGTGGAATCAAATTTCAAATTCAGTTCAGGGTTAAAAGCCAATTCAATGCAATCAAATTTATTGTAAAAAAGCTAATTCACTGCAATCAAATTTATTGTAAACTTCACATATATTTATTAATATAGAACCACTAGTATTTTCGTGCAATATTCATCACAAAGTTTAATTACAAATACACATTATTAACAATAAACATTATAACTTCTCCAAAGGCAGACATAGAAAATTGTTTATAATACAAACACTGTATATGTAAAATTTAACAAAAACACATCTACACCTGAGTTCATACAAGAAACACAAATTTGTGAATCTGCCAAGTCATAGCTCCTTCATTTCTAAAGTAATCTGCCAGAACACTTCATCGTGCCTTGGCAGTTTCACTAATGTTTCTTCCCTGATAATTCATCAGCTTCCCTAGCAACACAATCTCCAGGTTTAGACTGCTCCGGAGGGGGAAGATGGGGTCACCGATGATGAAGTATCCCACTTGGGGCCCAAGGTCCACAAGTGATTCTTCCTTAGGGCTATCCTCTATCTTGTGTCTCAGATCACTGTAGAGGAAGATCTGGCTGTCAGAACCGGATCCAGTTACAGCAATGTCAAACCAGAAAAAAAGTTTTAGTCACCATCCAACAGGGCTAGCAGGACAAGGGAGTGGAACCCCTTATATATGAAGTAGACACTCCTCTCTTCTCTGGGACATATTATAGGAATGTGTTTCCTGTCTATGGTACCAAGATCATGGAATAGGTTCCGCATTTCCCTGAATCCCTGCTCTATCATTAACCAGTCCTCAGGCAGGTAGGACAAGCAACAACCTCATCATGGGAGTATATCATTATGGCATCAGACATAGCACTTTCTTGTGGCCAGAAGTCTCAATGTAATAGCTACTTTCGGGACTGGGCTGAGCAGCTCCCACAGAAAGGTTATCTGCCTTTGGAGGTCTGGTATTAATTGACACTCAATTTTAGTGAAGATCTCCAGAGACATCTGCATAAAATTTGTCAAAATAGGATGATCTTCTTGATAGAGTTCTGAGATGAGATTATGGTATAGACCCCTGTGTCCGTTCGAGGTTGTCTTTCCTCAGTCGCTTCCGTGTGCTCGGTCCCTTCTACCCTCTCTCTTTCCAACATCTGTCTCTCCCTATCCTCCTGCTCTTGTCAATCGCTCTCCTCTCTCTCCTCTCTCCCGCTTCTTGTTCTCTCTATATCCTCAGCAATATCTCCTAACTCAAACTGTGGTTGAGTATCTGTAGGTACTTCAATCTTTCTCCTTCTGCCCCTGGGCATGCTGATAAATTATATGTACAGCTTCTTCAAAAAACAAAAACTTAAACCTAAAAGTGAAACCTCAGAGCACAAATTTCACTCCCAGCCAGTCCAGCCTATATTAAATCTTAATCTAATTTAAAAAAAGGTAAACATAAAATCTAAAAGCTGCACACCTCTTGTCTCTCAACAGTCAAAATCCATGTGAATGAAGTGTGTGTGCCGACTCCCCTTTTATAACCACAGATTTTGAAACCGACAGGCTGTACAATGAAAAAATATTGCGGGCTTGTTGGTTACAGTTCTAGGCTTGTCTGTAGGTGTCACAGGCTTATTAGCTATTGTTTACGACTTGTCTGTTTCACTTTAGGGCCTGTCAGTTATAAAAATCCCGACTCTAGGACTCAGATGTGAAAAGTTCCCAACTGCCCTGGAAAACTTACAGGCCTGTCTGGAACATTTACAGACAGGTCAGCTAAAGTTACCGACTTTATGGTTATTTTTCCAGCAAAGTCTATTAGTCATCACATACAGTCTGGATTACCATATTTGGGACAAGCTGGATGAGTGATACAGACAGGCCTGTTGCATTAACGAACAAAGTGGGAAGTGTAACCGACAGGCCATTTACTTAACTGACAAGCCTATTGCTAGGTGGAAGTATTTAGGGTCTGTTAAAGGGTCGACAACTATGTAAACGTTGGTCCCGACTCTCAAAAAAGTATTAGTTACCGACCAGTCAGCTCCAGTGGAACACCCGCATAAAAGTAAGACTTGAATGAGGGCACAATTTTGAAGCCACTATCTTACAATTTTAGACATAAAAATAATATTTTCATTAGTGAGCAACCTTAAAAATATTGAATATACCTTTGACCCCATTATTATTCAGACATCATTATGTTCGTGTGTAACGTTGTCTAACATTTATCATTAAATGTTTAATAAACGGTATACATAAAACGTTTTTGAAACATTCTATTACAAATGGTTTTCATACCCATCATTTTTAACCTCAGGTGCCCCAGTGTAATAGCTAGCAGGAGTCTTATCATGGACAACAAAGCAAGCACAGTAGTGGTTACTGGTTCTATGCAAGTTGTCGGAGGAGAAGATAAGGAATAAACTTTAGAATTTAAAATACTGATCACAGTTACTGAGATACTCATATGAATGGTTAAACAACACAATAACACAGCTCCAGGTCTTATTTCATAACCAGTTAGTCATGAAAAGTTGTGGATCCCTTCTCTTTCTAACCAAGAAACATCTTCTTACATGGGTTAGCAGGAGCTTTATCTTTTCCAACTGTCTGTATAATGCCAAAAAGAGAGCATTTATCTGTGGATCACCTTTCCTTGTATTGTATGCGTAGATCATCCGACTTTTAGTTTAAATTGATAAAATATCCAGTCTTTGCTAACCAGATATTAATAAGAGTAAAAAAGCTCTCTGTCGTTGAATGTGTTTTTACACGACAGTCATATTTTATAGAAATGTGTGATGTCACAACATGAATAAAACTGTAACACTTATTGATATACTTACACACTTTTGCTGAGACACTGATATTGTGTAAGAAAATAAGCCAGTTATTGTACACAGGTAAATATGTAACACAGCAAAAGGCAGTTTACACTATTTCATAAAGGCACCACATTGAAGCTGATTGCATACCTGTTAAATGAAATCCATTTGTGTGTTTGTATGAGGGTAGTTCATTAGTTCAATGTGTGTCAAGGGGTTATCACGCTTTTAAAACATTAGATATGTCAAAGTCTAAACCTGAACAGTATATCTTTGTGTATGAATGTTAAAGTAAGATATCAAGTGGTCCTGTCACTTTCACTTTTGTGATTAACAACCCATGTGTGTTTGTTTATAGTGGGTTTAAACTTAATGAAGTGTGATGTTTGTGCCTATTAGAAGGTATGTGCTTACAATTCGTGATTGGAAATCCATTATAAACTAGCACACAATAAAACTTATTTAATTACTACACTAAGAATAAAGTATGAGATCGGGTTAGCATTTTATTAGAAAATTTCAAGTTGAATGAAAAAGGCAAATAAAACAGGTAACTAATTTAATCACATCTTTTGAAAAAAAAATTATCTTAATAAACTAACCATAAATCTCTGTACAAGCTATGTTGGAAGGACTAATGTAGTTTCCATCAGTCATATATAACTACAGTTGTCCAGTGCCAGTAAGTTTGTCCATATTCCCAAATGAAATTTACAAATGATGACAGCCAAACAATAATGACGATTTTTCTTCAACTTAGGATCCCAGGAACCACGTCCTCACCACTTGCAGTGCTAGGCTCCAACTCTGCTACGGTTCATTGAACATTCCTGGAGGCATCCTAGCCAAGTTTCTGTGTGGGTGGGTGTCTTGGGCCCCTATCAAACCATCAGGGTATGGTACTGCAGCTGGTCTTGTTCATAACCAGTTTCTAATCCAAATTGTGGATTCCCTTCTTCTTCTACTTCTAACCAAGAAACACCTTATATGGATTAGCAGGATCCTCTGTCTCTTCCATCTCTCTGTATAAGTCCAGAAAGAGAGTATTTTATTTGTAGCAAGGCCTGCCATAGTGGAGCCATGGTGGTCAAATTTCAGATATACAATGAAAGTATACAGTATCTAGCCTAAGTTAGAAAAGGATTAGGTATGGATTGGGACAAACAGAGGGGGTCCATTAAAGTAACAACAAAACATCTTGTGATCTTTTCAGTCTTCGCATTCAAGAACCCCTAATTTTTTTATCATATACCTGTTCTATCGATCATATAATTCTAATTCAAATTTGACTTTTGTAATCGATGGTACATGTATTGGTAAACCAATATTTCCATATGTAGACTTATAGGAAAGAGATTTATGCCCACTTTGATCCAATTGGGAGTTGGGACCATATTGGGAACCTGTTCAACTAGGAGTTAATCAGGAACTCATCACATTAGTCTTGCTAATCCTTTATAACCTCATAAATCGCCTCTCATCATAACCACTATCAATAGATTGGGTTTTTTTCAGTCAAGAAGTACGATTATGATCCATTTTCCAATCTTTCATAAAACACTATCTGGCTTATGTCCCCCAACTGTACTCCAAGAGTGCTTAACCTTTACAATATGGCAGATTTTAAAATGCAAATGGCTTTTCTTCCAAGGACAAGATAGTGTAGCCTAGAAGAATAAAAACCCAATGTTAAACACTTGGTTTTTATGCTATTTTGTCCACCAACAAAACTATACAGTCAAATATTTGTCCCGAACTTTTACTAATTGTTGGAATTTAGATATCTTTAACGAATGGGGGAGCAAAAAGCTGAGAGTAGGGATGGGTCGGTAGGCCTGGTATCTTGGAATCGAGAACATTTTACTGAAATACCGTGGTCAGGTTTTTTTCAACCGCTACTTTACTTGTGAACACATATAATGCAAGGAAGAGTTGAAATATTAGAAACATACCCAAAATCTGGAGAACTTATACACTTTTATCCCCAAATGTCATACATTTGCAGACTTTATACAGTAGTAGAGAGCATTGAGCAGAACTGCCATGTTTTGGTTACGACAAGTTTATAACCTCAATCTCGCTTGTCAGCCCATATAATTGGAGGCAAACTTAAAATATTGGGAAAAAAACAAGAAACCTGAGGAAATTAAGGCTTTCATCTCATATTTTGCGAAATTGGCTACTTTTATTGTGATGTAGTGAAGAGGGAACATCCATATTGTTTTGGGTGTACTAAAACGAGGAATCCCTGTATCGTTATGGTTTTGCATGGGCGACCTCCCGATGCACACACTTTTGATACCGACCCTTCCCTAGTTAAGAGTGTGGTCAGAGTTTGCTAATTGCATACCTGTTAAATAAAATCCATGTGTTTTGATAAGGGTACTTCATAAGTGTGTGTCAAGGGTTCATTATTTGTAGATTAATAAATTGTGCTTTAAAAAATATGAGACATGACAAAATCTAAGATTGAACAATATATATTCATGCAGGAGTGTCAAATTAAGATATCAAGTGGTCCCGTCACTTTCAGTTTTGCAATTTGCTACTGTTTTGTGCTTGTTTACGTCAAACTTCAAAGATTATGATTTTTTTTCAGTGTTAGTAAGTATGTACTATGCTTGCAATTCGTGATTGAAAACCACACACAAAACTAGCACACCATATAACTTTTTTAAACACTGGGCTAAGTACAAAATATAAGATCCAGTTGGCATTTCAGATTGTATGAAAAAAAGGCAACATCAAGCAGATAACTAATTCAATCACGTCCTTTAAATTTTCCTTTATCTAAATAAACTATTGGTAGACCTCTTTAAAGCTATTTTGGAATGATTAACTCCAGTGGTTTAATGTCAGTATAATGAGAAGTCTGTGAGTGTTTCCGAATGAAATTTACAAATAGTGACAGCTAAACAATAATACTAATTTTTCTTCAACTTAGGAGCCCAAGAAAGCCCCTTAAAATAGGTAGTTTCTCTGTTTTCTTCAGTGATTGTTTAATTTCTTTTCAGCAATCAGAGAGATCAGTTCTGTACTTAGTGATGAATTTGATTTTTTTTAAATATCACTTCATACAGCTTACAAGTCATAATAAAATAGACAGTTTTATAGTGATAAATGGGAGGGAAATTCATCGTCCTTAAAGTCCATTCAGTACGAAGACAATTGATATCCCCTGTATATGCATACCAAATAAATGTAGTTAATTAGAAAGTAAGTAATAATTGAACCATATATAAAGCGACAAATTGATGTAGCAACCCCATACAGTCCCAGTGTCCTATGCTGATGTGAAGAAGTATGTCTGGAGTTTGGTTCTAAATCCAGCTTTTGTCTATTGGTCCCAGATAGTCTGGGAATGTCTATTCCTTTCATATGGTGCAGCATGAGTGAAACTATTACCAACAGTTTTCCTTGGCTTTATTTATTTGGGTTTTACATCGCTTTTAACACTGTACAGGTCATATCACAACGGGTAGTTGGAGGGGCAGAGGAAACAGTTGGTCAAGGTTCTGTACTGTAAACTGCCTACCAGTGGCAAGCAACTACCAGCTTTCCCACTTGAGGTAAAACTGTGAACCGAACCCCGGCCTCAGAGGTGGGAGGCAAGAGTGTTACCACTCTGCCACCGTGGCCCCTCCTTTGCTTTAGTGGAGGGATGATAAGTATGAGCAGCATATGGACTATTTGCAAAAGTGAAACTTTTGTATGCCAACACCTTTTTGTGTGTGAAATTGCACCACCATATATATTTGTAACCATGTGATCCTATTCAAGTGATTAGCCCAGTTAGACTGTGTTGTTTCTGTGTAACTTGTGGTGCTCGATCCATAATGGGCCCTAGAAAGGGGCCACAAAAGTGTGAAGAATGTCAACTTTGATTTGGTGTAACAACTGGAATGAGTGGAGGCCTGATTTGTTTAGATTGTGCTGAAATGTAGAAAAGAAATTCCAGTTAAATGTCAAATGAAACAACTAGTAGAAACAAGAATGTCAAAATTTTAATTAGATTTGATACACACACAAATGTGATAAATATATACTGCCAATAACACTTCAACAGCAAGTTGGATTTATTGATTGTTGGAGATAACAACCCATTATTCAGACAAAAGTTAAACATGCGTTTTTTTTCAAAGGACTTTGGCCTTTAAAGCCTTCAAGATGGCCGCCTGCAAACCACCAGAAGATCAGTATATAACAGAAATGATCAATGAGTTCCGAGAAAACGACCCTCTTCAAGGACTGGACTTAATAGAGGGTTATTGTATACGATATAAAAGGTATAAAACAACTACTGATAACCAGAAGAAACTTTGAGACTGTCTTAAGCAACGTGTGCGTAGTTTGTGAAAACTATATTTTATAAGGGTGCCATGCTTTACATAATTGATATTAGTAGAACATTTAGACATATAAGGGTAGACCCTGGCGATATTGACTTGTTAACTTTATCTTATGATGGTTTGTTCACCGATATGTGTCGCTGCTATTAGGCATGGGTCAGTTCTCCCCCAGAGATGTAACGACGATATCTTATGCATCAGCATGACTTTCCTGGTTTCTGGAATTACATAGATGACCATATATATACTGGACTTCCATCAAAAATATATCAAACCTACCAGTTTCTCTTAGAGTTATTACAAGACCTAGGTTTGACCATAAGTCAAGAAAAATTAATAGCCCCTACTACGTCTGCTATCTGTCTTGACATATTGATGGATACTAAAGCAAGAACAATTTCTATTCCTAATGAAAAATTGTTAGAAACCAAACACAAATGCACAAATTGGGTTCAGAAAAATCCTGCACCAAAAATCCTGCACCAGTTTCAGTCTCTTTTAGGCTGTCTTTTATACATTACAAAATGTATAAAACCCCGCCTGGTTTTTTTCAATAGGACGTTGGTTCTCTTAAGACAGAATTACCAGAATCACACTTTCTCATCAATTCTTTTAAGACCTAAATTATTTTAATTTTTCTCTACACTAATAATAGTGTCACATATTAAGATAATCGTGTCACAGAGGAGTTCATACATTTGGATGCCTGTTTGACAGGTCTTGGCGGAGTTTTCAAGAAGATTGTTTTTGCACTTCCAATTCCTACAAATTATCAGAATTTTAACATTAATCATATAAAAATGATACATGTAATGGTGGCTTTAAAACTGTGGGGACACTCATGGGAAAATAATAAAATAAAAATTAACTGTGACAATTTGGCAGTAGTGGAGGTTTTTAACCACAGGTAGAGCTAGGGATGAAGTGTTGGCCACTTGACGGCCATACATAATATACATATCATTGTCCCACATATTGCAGATTCCAAAAACACAGTGGCTGATCTCCTATCCAGGTGGACTAATACAGCACAAGATTACAATAAATTAAATGTGTTATTATTTACCTGTTCATGTGTGGATATATCCACATACTGCCCTAATGTTATTTAATAATGATATATAATTTCAGCTTCACCCTCAGCCACAATCCTGTTGGCAACCAGAGCCTGGGAAAGACTCAGAACTTCATACAGATCTGCTGCTCAAAGAAATAATAGTCGTATGTTTAAGGATTTTGTGGCATTCTTGGTGGGTGCTGGACTGTTGTTTACTCAGGTAAATACCATGGTCATACTGGCATTTTTAGAATACTTGCTTGAAAATAGCTTTAACCCAGAAAATATTGCAAATTACTTGGCTGCTATCAGAGCTATGTTCATTACTTACTCACTTCCCACAGAACCTCTTCGAGATGAAAAGATACAAATGTTTGTCAAATCTGTAAAAATTAACAAACGTTTCACACCTGTGATCCCCACTTTTGTTACAGAAGGCATTTTGAGAGACATTGTTGCAGAATGTGACCAACTCTATGCTGTCATAGTCTTCATTATAATCTTTTGCATTTTTTACCTTCCTTAGGATTTCAAACATCTTGCCCCATTCAATAGCTGCTTTTGACATAACAATACAATTATGTCGAGGACATGGGTGCAACAGTTCTTTTGAAATGGTCAAAAACCTTACAAAACAGACGAGATGCTCGAACCATTGCTATTGCTAAATTGGGTGCATCACCTTTGTGTCCTTGTGCTCTCATAAAGCAGATGTTAGTTGTCATTCCTGGTACTTCTAATGCACATCTGTTTTCCATTTTCACTCAGGAAAAATCAGGCCCCTCACCGATTCTATTGCTAGAAAACATCTGAAACATATAGCCACACGCCTACATATCTCAAAATTAATATTCCATATTTGTGTTCAAAAAGGTGGCACAAGCTTTTCAAGATGGGGTAGACCTATAGGACATCATAGCATATGGCACATGGTCCTCCCAAGCTACTTGGAGATACATAAAGACTGCCCCTCAGTTGTCCCCCCCCCTTTTGCGACTTCTTTTCGTTCATTGTTTTACTCCTAGTTTGAATGTTTGGTGCCTTTTCAGGTTCCTATTTCATTTAGAACTTCTAATGAAACTGGCAAGAATTTATACAATCTGACAAGTTGCTTCCTATTTTACCATTGCTTCCTATGTTACGTTTTCACCTCCAGGCTTGATCCCTTACAAAATTTCAAAATTCTCCAGCCTTGCACCTTATCAGAATTGCACCTGCCTCACCCTGCTGGTGTATGGTTGCTTTCATAGGGGGTTCCCATTTCTTTGGGTTTTGGTGTCTAATAATTTTTTTTTTGTTCTTGGGTTTAGGTTACTTACTCCTCAACATTTTATAAAATCTCAGTTACAGGTACACCAGCGAGTGCGGTTCTTGGTGGAAAACTTCACCTCTGTCATCAGTTAAAAATTAATCCTCTTTCACCATACGATACTAATATATGTCTAAAATTAGTTATCTGTTAATAGTACTAATTATTTTATTATTTTAAAACAAAAATATATATCCCATTGCTGGGTTTGTCATTCTATACAAACGTTTTTACTAAAACATTTATTAAAATACACATGTTTATAAAATAACTCAAGAAGCTTGGTTTGACTGGAAATATGTTTTTAAACATTTTTAAAATAGTTGAAAAAAGAAAGGTTATGCTGGAAATGTTTTTCAAACATTCATCATGGAATATTTGATAAACAGTACACAAAAAATGTTCAAACAACATTGTTGATCAAATGTTTTAAAAACATTCCATCAAAAACGTTTTTAAACCCATATTTGGAGAATGCTTATAAAACCTTCACCTTCAAACATGTCCAAATAAAGATAGCAATGCGCAATAATAGGGGATTTTAGAGGACTTTGTCCAAAATTGACCCACATGCAATCCCTAAAAGTAAGAATTCAGTGGGGCACAATTTCTAAGCCACTATCTTACAGTTTTAGACATATAAATAATATTTTCACATGGTGAGCTAACCATATACAGATATTGAATTTGACCTCTCATCTCATTACTATTCAGACATTATTATGTTCATTTATTAAGTTTTTCTAACAGTTATCAATAAATGTTAAATAAACGGTATACATAAAACACTTTAAAAACATTCCTTTACAAATGGTTTTCGTACCCATCAGTTTTCAACCTTTGCCAAACGTTTCCTTTGAAATGTTTGCAAACCTAAAAAAATGTTTACTGGGTAAGTAAAGAAAACCCAAGTAAAACTATGCTGATTAAGGTTTTTGTAACTGCATAAAAACATTCAGGGAAGAGATTTGTACTACTTGAATGTTACACATTATGTTTATTATTTTATACCTAAGTGTATTTTTCTAAATTATTGATTCGAGTTTTTAAAATTACATTTTAAGAATACTTCTAGTTACCACATGATTACAAAATATATTTTTCAAAGTTCATGTTGAATAGTTATGTGAAATATAATTGCTCATCAATATTCATGTAATTAAGTCTCTAACTTTTTGTCCCTTCAGTAGATTGTTATTATATTTTCATAACTTTGATAAAAGGTTATAAAGCATACAATATTGTTGAATAAATGAATACATAAGTCCATCACATAAGTGGTCTTACAGTGTACCATCTACTTCTAATCTAATCTACTCCTTTGCAGACACAATATCTTCCCCACATTGGGGAACTCAAAGGGTAGGAGACTAAGTGTAGAAATTAGAGTTAAAGATGTTTCCTAAAGGAAGTGACAGACAGGCTGTTTTTTCAGATGGAAGGGGAAGATAATAATAATGACAGAAGGAGTTCGAGAAATGCTTGTGTGATTTGTGAACTCTGCGGTCAAAGGGGAGGACGTGAAGGAACTTAAGTTCAGGGCTGCTGTATCTGGTATTTCTAGAAGAGGTGAAGGGGTGAATTAATTCACTTTGGTTGGCTGGTTGGCCGTATTGTAGAATTTTGTATGTGATAAAGAATATTTTAAATTGTACCTTACCTCTAATTAAATACATTCGCATTGTTAGTCATTGTAAAAGATTCTTTTTAGAATTAAAACTTTATTTTGGACAAATGAAATGTAAGTCCATTAAATGATATTTAAATTGTTTAAAGTGAAACTTGGGATTTTACGTCCAGGCAGCAGTCAGGGTCATATCGGGACAGGTCTTCAGCATTGTCACTTGTGGGACTCAAACCCACAGAGGTGGCATATTTGTTATTTATATAGTTATACGTATTAAAAACTTATACTGATTTTTCATGTTTTAAATAGGTGCAATGATGGTGGATACTCACTGGAGTAGTGGTTCTTCAATTGTCTTGCAACCTTCTAGCCTGTCATAGCCCTGCTAAAATCTGTATTTATATAGAGCCAAATTATTATTATTTTAGCATAAGAAATTCATCGATTTTGTGTCTGAGAAATAAAACCTGGTCTATTGCACATAACAATTTGAATAAAAACCATGAAAACAAGATGCTCGGGAAACTAATTTCAAAACTAAGAAGACTAACATTATTTACTTTACATTGTAATAGAAATGTAAGGTTATTGAAACAGAGAATAAAACTTTGAAACTAAGCCCGATCAAATTGGATAATTAGCAAAATAAGAAAAAATATCTGATTAGTTGTTTTTTTTCACAAAAAACATGATTATAAGGTTTAAGGTGTTAACCAGCTTTTGTAATTTTTGACATACTCCTGGGCAAATTTCAACTATGAAGGCAATTTAACTGTCCTGGAAATGAAAAAAAAGACAAATAACAGAAGAATGAATGTTACTGCTTGATATCTTCCTTGAGTGACTGAAATGAACCACAAGCATATGTTATACTCTGTCTGGTGTGGTGGTTCTCAGTACAGATTCTCAAATAACTGCAATGCATTACTCTGAACTACCTATGTGATGTCACAAAATCAATTTCTTAATTGTGAAATGAAACAAAAGAAGTTTCAGATAATAAATGCCAACAATAAAGTTGAAAAACTATGAGATCAATGAAATTTCCACATGTAGTTAATTTGGTTTTTGACATTTGAGGCAGCTAATTGTAGCCGTTTTGGGTATACCCCTGACAAAATAATGCACACTTGCATAATATATAAGGTTGGGGTTTAACATCCTGCTTTAACAGCAAAGCTAATATCGGGACAGGTCCCCAGTATTTCCACCTTATGGGAGTGGAACCCACACAGTCCGGACAGCCTCTGATTAGATACCAATTTTTCATTGATACAGCTCCTGGAATGGAAAACAAAAGTGACGAAGCTTGTGAAGGAAATGAATATTTATGTACTGATGGAAATCAAGGGCAGTGGAATGACCTTGAGGGTGAAGGTCAACAAATACACACTACTGTTGTGACTCTGAATGAGTTCACAGGACATAAAAGAATAACAAAACCAGGATGAAAACACAGGATAAAATACTCTCTGAGAAATTAAAGATAGAAAATCAAGTGAAAGATCACAAAGCAAAACTATCTGTCCTTAAAGCATCACATGATGAAAAAAGACCATAGAGTTTCCACCACAGAGAAAACTTTTAAGAAATTTTGACCCAGAATTGGCAATTGTTTGCAATTATTGCTCCTAAATTCTCCAATGAAGATCCAATTCACTTAGCTAGGGCCATTATTGAGGAGGTGGAAGTGATTGATTGTCCTTCAAAATTGGGAGAAATCATTCAGAGAATTATATAATCCCAATCTAGATGTTTAAGTAAACTTTGATTTTGCTCAGGAAGTAAATAACTTAAGATTAAAAGTGGAAAAATTTACAGCTGAAAATACTCATGGAGTTTATTCTAAATAGCTCGATCGCAGTGGGAAAAAATTGGTAAAGTATGTACTAAACTTAAAAATAAGAATGTGGGAGTAGATAAAATCCCAAATTAAGTTCTTAAGCATGAAAACGTACACAAACTTGTTCAAAGCATTTTCAACTGTTGCTTTGAAAAAGGCTCTGAACTGAATACACCGTGTAAAGCCTTTATTAAACCTATTACAAAAGGATAAGATAAAGATCCTTATATTCCCCTAAAATACAGGGGCATCAGTTTGCTTTCCTGTGTTTGTAAATTGTGTACCTCAATCTTTTGTTTTTGTGTTATCAAATATTTAAACAATTAGGTGTAATTGGATTGTAAAGTACCTAAGTATTCAAATATTTATGGAACATATTGATTCAGAGGAATATTTATATTTTACTAGATATAAAATATCTCTTATCGCCAAACTTAGAAGTGATAGACTCCCTTTGGCAATTGAAACAGGTTGTTACATACATTCCCTACTAGAAAATAAATTATGCACTTTATGGATTTCAAAATTAATAGAATCTAAGTTATGCTCATTATGGTGCAAAATGGTCAGATTTTGAAAACATGAGATAGTGAAAGGAAATTTCTTTATATTACAAAAACCATCAAAACATTCTTGGTAATTTTATTGTGGGACTGTGGGAATACAGAAAGGTGCTGTTGTGTAAATAGCACTTGTTACCACTAATGGTTCAAATTTGTCAACTATGTTCCATACCAAAGTAAAAAATTATACACAATTGTTTATTTTGTGTTTGCTGAAATATATAGACCATATATTTTTAGTTTTGTACATGAAGTGACTTATAAGGCCTAGGCTTGTTTGTGTTAAATTTATCACTTGCATGTAAAAGTGCTTATATATAACGCATGTCACTATGATAAAGAAATATTAAACCAAACTCGTTAACCACTGAGCTACTGAGGACTTATAATTTCATGAAATTTACTTCTTATATCCAACTTCTTACATTTCACAGTAAATTTGGCCGGAAACTATTAAGGTTGAATTCTATATATATTTAATTATGCATGATAAATTTAATTAAATTACACCTGAGAGTTTTTCTTTTGTTAAAAGTGTCCAATATCTTTCACTATTGGCCACTTTCTGATTTTGACCATATATAGAAGTCTTTCTAACACATTTCCAAAGAAACCCCTTTTACATTTAGTTCAACTAAAATGGTCATAAAAAGCAAAATGCACACCAGAATGGAAAGCAAGGATATTAAACAACAATTTTTAAAATTAAAATTAAGGGAGGGGTGTAATTTAAATAGGTTAATTACCTCGTAAGTGTCCACTATTGGATAATAATGGACTGTTGACTCGGTCTCTTCGGGACCTCGTAAACAGTCCATTATTATCCAATAGTGGACACTTACTTGGCCATTAACCTATATATAACTGGAGGGCAAGTCATATCAGGAAGGCTAACATGTTGCAGTGAACTGGATTTGAAGCCACGACTCTAGAGGTTAGAGCCAAATTGAGACCCCCAGGCCTCACAAAATACCACTGGAACAGGTGCCTGTATTATTCTATTTCCATAAAACAACACCAGACAACATTGAAATGAAAGTTAAAGCTTAAATTTTAAGTATGCATTTATACAGCTCCACACTTAATGATACAATTGATTTCATTAGAAATTTCAGGCTTTCAAGCACAAGTGTGGGATGAGAGCATAAAACAATAATGGGGGCGTTGGACCTTGACAGAAGTATGCTCTTGCTATTAGATTTAAGTATTATTCTTTTTCTTATCCAGGTGGTACACTGTTTCTACAAATATATAGTCTTTCTATAAATATATACAAGAATAAGCTAAAAGCAAGTACATTTATACTATCAACAACAAGATATTGGTTTATACACATTTAAGCAAAGCAGCTAGTATAACAAAAAAAAAAGACAATAAACACATCACACATATATTATTAAACGTACCAAAAATGAAATATGAAACAAAAAATGAATGCATTTGATTATTTAACACAGACATAAGAAAGTTATACATAAAAAACAATCCATGGTGATACCTTAAGTGTATCCTTCATAAGATATTGTTATATTTAACATATTTAAAAGCAGGTCATAACAATCTGATAAATGAAATTCAATATACGTTGTTAGTTTAGGATCTTTTCACCTATTTATTCTCGACAGACTAACAAACATATAACACTTCTATCTGTTTAATTTTTTTTAATGACTATGTCACCAATTGGTTTATATGAAAGTCCACAATTGAAATAATGTCAATTTCGTATTTGAAACTATTTCTTTTCTACATGTATAATATATTGTTAGGAGAGCTGTTACAGTACAGCGTATGGGGTACCTCCAGTCTAACTGAAAGAATGAGGCTAAAAGATGACCATTTATCAACATTCTAGACTTTTCAAATCTGCCATTGTTGATAGGGCCCAACGACTGATGACCATCATTTAAAGTGGTCATTTGAGCCACTATCTATCTGCCACAACATGAGTTCCAGCCAACGTTCTCTGTGTTCCTAGGTGAGTGTGTTACCCACTAGGCCTTCATCCATGAAATTAAGTATGAATGGCAAATAAAGAGAATCATTATGTAAATACATACCACATTCAGCTTTACTTCCTATCAGATCATTTTTAGGACAAAAAGCCTTAAAAATAAAACATATCAGTAATTTTGTCTCAGCAGATATAATGTAAAATGTATTAGCTAACTTTTCAGACAAAAAATAAATCAATTGGTATACAAATCACAAAAACAAAACTTTGAGTAAAATTAGCTAATTCAGAGAGATAGAGAGAGTGCTAAAAGGTCATTAAATGATTGCCAACAACACTTATTTCAAGACAAATTAATTAATATGTGCATGATGTATTATACTAACATTAGATTGTAGAATTTGGTTATTAATAAGTAGATAGTTTGAAACAATAACAAAGCAATAAATATATATGCATATCACTTTGAATATACTTTGAATAGTTCCATTTGTAAATTTGAAAGAACCTGCGTCTAGTAATATATCAGAGAAGTTGATGATTTAGTTTGTATATTTAAATAATACAGCTTTTTGGGGCTTTCATCTCACCTTCAAAGAAGTGAAATTATTTTTTTGCTGACTCTGCTACTCTGACAGTAAATAATAATGATACATACCTGTATAAGTGTTGGAACAAGTTTGACTAATTGGTTGAAGTCCGCTATCAGAAATGCATCTTCTGCACCTTTTGATGCAACAAGCTCAATCTCAGTTTTGTTTATCTTGTTGGTTACTCCAACTGCAATTACTCTAAAATGCAACAAATTAGCAGTTCATGTACAATTTTTTTAATTAAATAAATATAAAGGCTATGACTTGGGATAGCACTTGTTTGTCTTTGAGACAACTCCAAAAGTACACCTTTATCAGATAAGGTGTTACAGAGTGGTATTTCATTCAAATTCAGAGCAATCCTAATAAACATATTTTTCTGAAATTGTTAATGTGGGTAGGGTCTGACTAAAGTGATTAAATTCTGGGAAGAATCTGAAGCATATGATGGATACAAAAGAAGCACAGAATTTCAAAGCTACCATTTCAATGTATTGTTTTGATTATGGCTTTCTGGTTTACATTACTCTAAAAGTAATGAGTGGACCATTGTTATGTGGGCACCGCCTGAAGGGATTACTGTTTTTCAAAAGATTTTAGAAAGAAAAAATCCCCATTTTTCATGACATGACCCGATCTGCGCCGTATTACTCATTTTTTAACTATACATTAAAATCGTGATACCACAGTAAATAAAATGGGTGAGGAAGTATATAACTTCATTTGTAAAACTTGTAAATATCTACTGGGTAAGAACTATGTTTATATTTGTAAAACTTCATTAATGAATACAGCATGAAAAACATCTGATAAATGACAAAGTCGAGTGTAATAACAACATAGAATGCCAAACTTAGAGAAATAACATTGGCACTTGTGAACAATAAAAGTCAACAAGAGATATAAAAATTGACACAAAATAATTTTGAAGAAAACAAAGAGACATAACTAAGGAGAATATTAGCACCAGCGAAGAATTCTCTTTTTGAATTGTCATTGACAAAGGTATGACCAGTTCAAACCAGTATATAGGAATATATGCAGGGACAAGCCATCTAGCCAAACCCTAATAACTCCCAACATAGCTGAGCAATACAGTCTCCCAAAAGCTCATGCAGCAAAGAAATTCTTTTGAATTGTCAACTTAGTATCCTGATATACTGGTAGATATCTGGACAGGTTGACCTATTTTCATCACAACATGTGAAATTAGTATCACAACTTGTAAACATGTAGATCCCCTAACACAACCTGACACTGATACTATTTCGTTCATAACCAATGATATTCGACCATTTTTAGTTGCACTACCATAACAATAATTTCAAATATTTCAAAACAGGACAAAATTTTTAGGTTATTATTGGCCTTAAACTGAAATGTTGAGTCCATGTTAATTTTAAAAGAAGTTTATCATTTTGCCCAAAATGAAAAAGGTAAATACAAGACAAAAGGTCACACATCATGGCATTATTGTTATTTTGAATATTACCTACTCAGTCACTCTTTTCAATTGGTTTGCTTCTCTCTCATAGTCGTTTCTTCGATAACCCACACGACCATCAGTAATATAAATGGCTTGGTTAGGTACATTCTTTCTATGAATACAAATATTTACACCATTGAATGATTTCCATAACTATGGTGTTTGCCACGTATAAAAATACAATCGTGTGAATATACTACATCAGTTGATTACAATGAGAATGCTTTGTTTAATTGACCATGCTAAATGTCTTAAAGCATTATAATTTAGCCACTAGATGAATATCAACATTAGAATATAATTAAGATCCAAACGCTAGCTAATCAATCAACGCAATGCAAGAAACACAGAAAATAACCTACCTGTCTCCTTCTACATTAAACACTTCCGTGTATGCAAATTCAAATGCTTGAACCATATTTGTAAATCCTCCTTCCAATGCAATGTTTGATATTCTGTTTAACATCTCTTCCCTGGAGAAGGCGACTGGGTCACTTAAGTCCCAATGCACAGTTGCGTTATTAGAAAAAGTCATGACTGTCGCCTAACATGTACACAAAAAAATTTTCAACATAAAAATATCAAATTATGAACATGATGTAGTGGTACTTGGCAAGTGACCAGCTGAGAATGTAAAATGTGTTACCTTTCAGATACTTGAAGTAAAAGATACATTTGACTTTCTATGACAAAACCTGTAAATATACACTGCCGCAGCACATAACTGTTATGAGACACCCCAAATTTTACAAAGTGCATGACTTTGTACCATCTTTTTTATCAATGAAATCTGGACACATGAGGAATATATGGTTCCTTTTTCTATGGTTCCATTTTACACCATGAAGAAAAAAGTAAATGCTGTTTTGGCGTCCTTTTCAACAGCCACAAGGTCATATTGCGACAGGGCCACAACATTTGCCACTTTTTGCTTATGGGGGTCAAGCCCACACAGAGGTGGCAGTATGTGATATAATGTTTATCTTGCTAACCAACAGGCCATAACATACTTGTCTAGGAACTCAGAGGACGTGGGTTCAAACCCAGGTACAGACAGATACATATAGTGGTTCGGATGACCACTTAAAATGACGGTCCTCTGTCATTGGGTCCTATCCCCAGTGGCAGGATAAAGAACCTCAAGGATGTTGATCACTGGTCATCCTTGAGCCTCTATCTTTCAGTTAGGGAAATGTGGCTTACTTGTGAATTGGGACTGTACCTGTGCAGTCAAATGGGTTAAATAGTGCTTTGAGTCCTGCAGAGTATGGAGATATTGCGCTGACTATAAAAAATAAATGTACACAAAAATACACACACAAAGGTGTGTTAATTCATTTTAACAAGATTCCAGTTATTCAACAAAACATTAGCTCTGTCCTTGTGTTCATTAATAGGAGATGTTTATACTTCTTGTACTTTTGTTCTATGTGTTACTTTAGTTTTGCAAACTCCTATTATCTACTTAATGAGAAATGAAGATGTAGCTACCTTCAAACCTTTTTCTCCAAAAATGGTGAAGGAGTTAACAATGTCAGACATGTACTGCAATACATTCTCCCAGTCTGAGTCACCAATTGATCCTGTGGAATCAGTTATCATCAACAGGTCCAACTGTGCAGAGCATTCTTGCAATAAATATACATTTTCATACATTTCTAATTGTTGGTAATGTTTCTATATCTTAAAAAATTATATAAATTTCGAGCAATACAATTTTTAGTAAACATTAATGATAAGTTCTTAAGGAAATCAAAATTTCAACAAATATAGAATTTAAGCTAGTTTGTCACCAACAACATTATTTTATTATAATTATGGTTAACAAATCACTTCTGATACTTCCTTCCAAAAAGTGCCTGTACAGTACCTAATGATTTGCACAATTCAATTATTTTTTTTTGCCCAACCAAAAGTTCAAAGTTGGGGTTTTACACCCGTTAAACCATCAGGGCCATATTGGGACAGGTCTTCAGTATTGCCACTTGTGGGAGTCAAACCCACAAAGAGCTAACTGACTGTGGTCAGATGTCAAACTTCCCAGTAAACATTACAAACGTTTATAAACATTTATGAACCTAACTATGAATGGTTTAGTTTAGGTTTAAAATGATGGGTCCCTAAACATTTGCCTATAAACGTTTAAGCATAAATGTTTATAAACATTAATACATAAACGTTTATAAATGTTTGTACACCGCTTAAAAACTGGAGAAATATTTCTGTAAGTATATCTTGCTGTATCACTGTTGTTTGAAGCTATCATTACATTCTAAGTAGAGATATAAATGTATATAATATTGTTGATATTATATACTTTTATATCTCTCTTAGAATTTAATGATGGCTGCAAACAACAGTGATACAGCAAGATATACTTACAGAAATATTTCTCCAGTTTCTCTCAAAATGGCTGTGCTGACATCATCATTCAAAATGAAAACGAGGTTAAGATATTCATCACTCTTTCTAAAAGGTTTAAAAACGTTTATAAACATTTATAAACCAAACTAATTTTGCTGAAACAATTATAAAACCAAAATATTCAATAATTGCCAATATTTAGGTTTATATTTGGTTTTAAAAATGTTTATAGGTTTACTAAACGTTTATAAACGTTTGTAATGTTCACTGGGTTGCTAACCCAGTAGGAAACCAAGGACCTCGCCCCATCAAAATACTATGAGCTTACTACCTCTGCCAAGGAGCTATTATCTTTATGATCATTTGTCTGTTGGTCTGTTGTTAGCGGGATTACACTAGTAATACTGGTTGTGTTTTCCTGGCAAAAATCAGAAGATGGGTCTTGGTCCAACTTAGATTCCATTAAATTTTGAAACTGATCTGACTCATCATCTGAACACCAAAAAAATAATCTAGATTTTTCTCTATTTATTTATTATTACGTGCCTCGGTGGATGTATTCGCTCTGTGAGTGCCCTTGTTCACATATACTTATTCATATTTTTGATTAATTTTACAACTAGACCATATTTACATCTACTGCATGGCATTTAATTTTGTGCATGTCTCAACTTTACACAAAACAGAATATAAAATATATACATCGACGTGTAGGTGTCATTGGTAGCTGTCATTGTACATTTCATACCAAATATATTATACCAAATAAGCTGAAGACAATGGAAGCTAAAGCGACAAGTGACATAAATAAACATTACTTACTTGGATAGGGGGGGCCACGGTGGCAGAGTGGTAACACTCTTGCCTCCCACCTCTGCGGCCGGGGATTGATCCCCGTCATGGCCTTAAGTGGGAAAGCTGGTAGTTGCTTGCCGTTGGTCGGCAGTTTACAGTACAAATAAATAAATAAACAAATAAACAAACTTACTTGGATAGGGTTCACCGCAATAATCGTTTCCATATATGCAACCACCTGAATAATATTAGACAAAGAAGCATTAATCAGTTTATGGGTCTAATTTTGGTGAATTGTTGACCTTGAACCTCAATAACACAAATATCATTTCATGTATTTTTAATATTAATAGCTGAAATAATATGTGTATTATCCCTTTATCACCTTGCAAAATATTTGCCCACTAGTATTTATGCGAATATTAAAAATAATAATTTGTTTGTCTCTAATTGATGAAAACCCTTGAATCAGTTTATGGGCCTATTTTCGGGAAATGTTACACTTGACTGAACCCCACAGCTGTATCAGGTTCACCATATATAAACTGAAAACCGATGGACAGTGAATGCATTGTGTGCCTATTTTGTAATATAAATGTAAATACAAAATGTGTTTCATAACATTATTTTAATTTATCTGTTCATTGGTTTTAATAAAATGTAACAAGTGACAGAAAAGCATCAGAGATGCCTGTACTCCACAGCCCAGGGAAAAAGCTTTGGGCACCACTGGATATAGAATTTGTAGTGTAAGTTATACAAGAGTGCAGGGTATATAATACTTAAGAGAGAGAAAATGTATTGAAAGACCAAGTATTAATACAAAACAAGTCAAGAGCAAGATTAAACTATCAATCAGTAAACTTAAAGTTATGAAGCTGTAAAATCTATTAACTAAAGTATGATTGTCAATGGAAATGGCACAACTGTGTAAAAGTGCACATGACTCAGCGAGTGCCTACCTCTGCAAAGGCATGCAATCATAAGTAAATGGGAAAATCCAGACACCGATAATAGTCAATATTGGAAAATCAATATTGCATTCTGAAACCCTCCCCCACAAATAATGACTCAAGAAGTACATTTTTTTTATAAATTGATCAAATAGTAGGTAACATAAATCACTGTTCAGCCTATTCAGCTGTAAATGACAATATTTATGATCATATTTATCAATGCAACAATTCTAATTAAATTGTGAATTGTAGGTAACATAAATCTACTGTTCAGCCTCTTCAGCTGTTATAAATGACAATATTTACAATCATATTTATCAATGCAACAATGCTAATATAAATTATGAATTGTTGATTAATCTATTTCCTTTTTACTGCTCAGAATGGTATGGTAAAGTAGCCCATCTTCAACTAAAACAACTTATTGGTGATAGTATGGTTCTTTTTTTTGTAGTTTTACGTCACTTTCACTACTGTATAGGGTAGTACTGTAACAGGTAGTTTGGTGCATAGATGAAACCAGTACGTACAGTTGGTCAAGGTTCTGTACCAACAATCGGTCACCGACTACCAACTTTACAACATAAGGTCCAGGGTTTGAACTGCCACCCTCAGAGGTGGGTGGCAAGTGTATCACCATTGTGCCACCATGGCCCCCTGGTGGAGTTAGTGATCAGTTGCAGCAATCCATATGTGTTTGGGTTAGAGAAATGTCTTAAATATTACTATAGAAAACATTCTGGCAGAGTCAAGGTCCAAGGTCAAACTAAGGTCACACTATGCCATGGCATGTGCACAACCTCTAATCAATATCCCGTCCAAGTATCAACATCCTACACTTTACTGAAATACTTTCTGAGACACAGCCATGGCAAAATATGTATACCTGCCCATGCATATGTATAATTCAAATAGTTGGATCATTCATTCATTCAGAGCACTCTAATATAGAAAAGAGTAGAATGACATTTTTTTGTCAGAATAGACCCATAAACTGATTTGAGGGTTTTCATCAATTAGAGACAGAAAAATTAAAATGTTTAATATTTGCATAAACAGTAGGTAAATAATATTTGGTATAGTAATAAAAGGATAACACACCTATTATTTGGACTTTTAACATTAAAATGTACGAAATACTGTTTGTGTTATTGAGGTTCAAAGTCAAAAATTCACCAAAATTAGACCCATAAACTGATTAACGCTTCTACCACAATGTGTCAGAATTTCTGACGGGATATCACACACTTGCCATTAAATTATGTAATTATTAACATAAGATGTGTGAAGTATTAAATGTAGTATGTTTTAAATACAAGTTGTCAATGGTTACAATTCAGTTCATGTGAACGTTATGTTATGGCCAGTTTACATATTTCTTTATTATCACATATGAGTGTATTTGCTTTGCCCTGAATGACCTTGCCATTAGGACTCTTAGAAACAAGGCCAAAAGGTGCTTTGTCACCTAGCATGAGGGTAAAGCCATCAGAGACACGAGAAGTGTACTGGAATTTAGGTATCGGAGGGCAAGAGAGGGAAATTCAGAATGCACAGTCATGTTATCAATGTCATCAAAGTACAGAGACAATAGGAAAAATGTATGTTCAAAAGCCGAAAGGACATGTGTCCTTTTAGCAATTGGAGTGTTGTCCATGTCATCAAAGTCCAGAATCAAAAGGACATATGTATGGACAAAAGCCAAATGGGCTTGCCTCCTTTTAGAGACTGGAGGGCAAGAGAGGGAGGTTCAGAATGGACAGGTAAATTTCGTCAAAGTCCAGAGACAAAAAAAGTGATCTGTAGAAGCATGAGCTCTATCGAGGCTCACGCTTAAAAAGTCTCTTCGTATTTCTGTACTAAGGAATAAAGAATAAACCTCCCTGGATACCCCTCCAATCTATCCCTCCATCCCAGCACACTTATTTATCCACAGCTCATGAAGCTTGTGAGAGGTAATTTAAACATTTAAACACACAATCCCAATTGCAAAATATTTTCCAAATTGTATCAAAGTTCAACCAAAATTTGAACACTAACAAGGATATCCAACCAAAATATGAAGCAGATGAACCAGAACATAATGTGGACGAGGCCGCATTTGTGTCTTGTGACTCTAGAAAGGAAAGATGCAACCAGTTATTAACTAGATCTAGAATCGTTAAAAACTCAAATAGAATCAGGTATCAGGTATCAGGTATCCATGTGCTTAATCTCCGAAACTCGCGCATTCTAAGGCACATCATCCAATCATAATGTAAGAATCATATATCATAAGCCATAGCAAGGTCGTCACCAGGGGATCGTCGGTGTTCGGTAGCAAGGAAAAACTAAGGTGGAAAAGACTTCTGGAACAGGTAGGTTTTGAGTTGTGTTTTGAAGCATGATAGTGTTGGAGCAGTTCGAATTTCCAGTGGCAAATCATTCCAGAGTTTTGGAGCATCATATGAAAAAGACTTATTGAAATGAACCTTTGATTTATGAACTGAGGAACTGTAAAAGGGGACTTTGAGGAACATCTTTTCTGGATTACTACACCTTGTCTTAACAGCAGATGTATATAAAGACAAATATGGGACAAAGTATTTTGGCTTTCCAGTAGTAAGGAACTTATATGTGAGTAACAAGGTTTATACATACAACAAGAATAGAGTAGAATGACTCGAGTAGAATGATTAACATCGATAAAACAAAAGAGATTTTGCACTGAAATTTTACCCTGAACTGAACCTTGGGTCTTGGTGTACATCTTTGTCATTAATTTAAGTATATTACTGGCGTTTCTTAGATGAATAGTCAGCATGCCGATTCATATTTAAATCATAAAAATAACCTGGTAATTATAGGTTCCTCTTATCAAATTTCTACAGGTTTACATGAAGTACAAACATTAAATGTCTCTATCTTTACAATGTAATTACTACAGTGAAAATTTTATCATAAAAGTCCAGATCCCTTTTTCTGATCCCAGAGTAATAAAACTGGTACTTGTTTGTAGGAGTGAACACAGATTTTTATTACATATGTAACCTAAATATGTAATACACAAACTGGGTAAGATTATTTTATTATTGCCTTGGGCCCGTACTTTGGATAATTAGCAATAGAAATGCATAAATAAGTGTTGATTTAATTATGTATGCTGTAAATATGGTACATTATTAGAACGCTATTTTTCCTTGTTTTATTGTATTCCAATCTCTTCAGAAATGGCAGAGCGATCTCATACTAAATATTGGATTTTTTTATATTCATTGGTGTCACAGCTAATTTTTCCATTCTTTTGTTATATGGATTTATGTCACTAATTATTGAAGCAAAGTGCTATACAGTAAAGCACCCATCTTAAGGCATCTACAAAAATATGTTATTCATGTTATTTTATGTTTTTGCTATTATTGTTTACCATATTTACATATGCAGCATGAAACCTTCATTATGAATACTTACATTGTAAAATAATTATCCAGAGAAACAGAACACCACTCAAAGCAGAAATCATCATTGTTAGGACATATATGGAAGTTTGAGTCACACAAATGAAACTTCTACTGTGTTATAAATTTCATCTACATTTCAGTCCTTATTGAAAGTCAATAACAAGAAAAAATACCAACAGACAATTTCAGAGACCTCAATTATATGTTCATCCAGCATTTCTAGTTTTATTTTTCTATAAGATACAATGATTGAACTGGTAGTTTCATGTTAAACATTAACATTCATCATACCATCAAACCAATGGCACCGATAATAGTCTTATTAAATACCACATTAATAATGGAACATAAATCACTGTTACAACCTTATTCAAATCTACTGTTCAGCCTCTTCAGCTGTAATAAATGATGATATTTATCAATGCAACAATACTAATTAAATTATGAATTGTTGATGAATCTATTTTCTATTTACTGCTCAGAATGGTATGGTAAAGTAGCCCATCTTCATCTTAAACAACTTATTGGTGATTGTTTGGTTGTTTATTTGTGGTTTTACGTCACTTTCATTACTGTATAGGTCATATAACGACAGGTAGTTTGGTGGGTAGAGGAAACCAGCACATACAGTTGGTCAAGGCTCTTTCTGTAGTGTAAACTACCAACCATCGGTAAGCAACTTCCATCTTTCCCTTTCCCACATAAGGTCCAGGGTTTGAACCGCCAACGCAGAAGTGGAAGGTGGGTGCATTACCACTGCGCCACCCTGGCCCCTTTGGGTGTGTGTGGCTTTGTTTTGATGATTATATATATATATATATATATATATAGTAAAAATCAGTGTAACTGTTGAAAACAATTTCATGCATAATTTATATATATTCAGCATTTTGGCTTGTAATTTTTAATCTGTTGTGTATAAGCTGCACTTAAATTCATAATGTGTACTGGTATATATCTTTGATAAACACAATCCATGCTGGTGTGTGTGGGTGTAAGTGATTTCTATATTTTTTCTTAGTACACTGTTTTGAAGATTTAATAGCCTGTTTTTGGCTCTAGCTGATATGTGATATATTTTGGTTACATCTGACATACTACTGCTTGAAATGGAATTTTTTTGAGTAATCAAAATTCATGCTGAAAGATATGAATGTAATTCTTTCATGAAACATTTTCTGAATTTAGATCAATTTCAAAGCATCCCAGCATTTTTTTTTGAGGATTTCCAATTTTTATTTTGGTTTTCATGTTTCTGGATCAAATAGTTAATCATATTTTACACACAATGTTTCAGTGACATTGGATCAAAAAGAAACTGTTCAAGAATAGCAGCAGTACACATCATGCTACAATGTAGGCACATGAACAGGTGTCCCTACATTGGAAGAATTTTTAGAGACCGCAGATATCCCCTTGATACACTTACTGATAATGAAATCATACAGAGGTATAGATCAAATAGGGGCAGTAGAATGCACCTGATAAATGAGTTGGATAACCAGCTTTCCAGAGATACTAAGCGATCCCATTCTATCCCAGTGCACCTTCAAATAATGGTAGCTTTGAATTATTATGCACAGGGATCTTTCATGAATGAAATTGCATCTTACTATATACACAAGATGAGTGTATCAAACATCATTAGGGATGTATCATATGAGCTGCCTCATATATCTGACAGATATGTAAAATTTCCAAGAACCAACCAGGAAATTCAAACTGTGAAACAGGGTTCCTACAATGTTTGTGAAATTCACTTTCCCAATGTTCTTGGTGCATTAGATGACATGTTAATACCAATCAAGGCTCCAACAGTAGATGAACATTTGTATATCTGTAGAAAGGGCTTTCAGGAATTGAATGTTCAAGCTATTGCTCATGCAAATGTAACATTCTCCAATATTGTTGCCCAATGGCCTGGATCAACTCATGATTCATATATCTGGCTCAATAGCAACATCAGAAGAAAATTTGAAAATGGGATCATTCAGGGTTATTTATTGGGTGACAGTGGCTATGGATTGCAAACATATTGTCTTACTCCAATAGGTCATCCTTAAACGTGTGGTGAACGAATGTACAACAGGTCACATAGAACTGCAAGACGTATAGTGGAACATGTGTTCAGTATCTGGAAGATGAGGTTTCAATGTTTGCATAAGTCAGGAGGTTGCATGCAGCTTTCCCCTGAAAAAGCAATCTGGGTTGTAATGGCCACAGCTCTATTGCACAATATTTGTATGAATAACAGTGTACCAATTGTAAATTTTGATGATGATGTTAATAGAAATGACATAGATAATGAAAAAGATAATGAGGAAGCCAGTGCTGATGAGAGATGGTAGAGAGACAGTACTTGATTGAAAATGTATCAGCCATAAAACAGATTTCAAAGAAGTAATTCATTGTCAATTAAGCTTCTTATTATGTAAAACTATTATTAATTTAGGCTTGCAAAAGACACTAAATATGACAATTATTAAAATAATGTAGTAACTTTTTAGTTTTTAGTCATTTATTTTCTTCCAAACCTAGCCTAGTTTTGCACTATCTTCAAAGCTGTGAATACTTGGTGCAGTACCACCTTGATTGAAGTATTGACTAAAAATCTGAAATTGCTGTTTCTTACCTTTCAATGATTCAGAGGCAATTGCCAAAATTTGTTTTTGTACCTCAAGTTTTTGTTTTTCAATTTCTAGTCTGTTTGCCTCCAGTTTCATCCTCTCCCTTTCAATTTTATCAGTTCCAAAATTATCTTCTGCTTCTTTGCTTGGCGTTGCAGAGGCAGAATTATTCAGGTGTAATTTTTTCTTCACTATGGCAACACCGGCACAACTTCCAAGCTGAGTTTCACTGGTCACTCTTTTCAGGGAGCATGTAGGTTCATTTTTTCAACAAGAAGTATAGCAGAGAATGAAGAACTTCTTTGTGGTAAACTGAAATAATCCAGGAAAAAAGTAATTAAGGTACAAGCCATTGTAGTTTTCTCTCCCACCTCAAAAGTTTCCCAAATTTTGCCATTTCAGCTCAGAAATCCAAGGTCATTCCCTGATAATGCACCAATATATATATCTGCATATACGTATCAGTGTTCTCAACATATCAATAATTGGAGGTAGTTATGTTCATTGGTGGGTTCCAAGGTATCTACAGAAGCCTCGAAGAGTAATTTGACTGTTGCAACTATGACTTATGCTATGTCATAATTAAAATACAATGTTGACTACAAAAGATCATATGTCACACCACAAATCTCACATCTACAACCCCAACAAAGGACCCTACCAAATATAAATTTCCACTCACAAAAGTAATTCCCGAATAGCCTTTACATGTGACATAAAATGGTTGTAATTTATATAGGGAACCAGTGATTTAAAAAACTTTAATCTTACATTTGCAATATATATCCACCATTTCTGAATGCATTTTAAAGAAACAAAACTAGCATAGTACTGTTGACATGTTTTGTGATAAATATAATAAGAAAAATTGTGGAATGACATATACAGAAAAATATATCACTTCACACAAATTTTTGTACTTATATTATCCACCAGTGAGAGAATGTGAAAAAGGCAGTCAAAAATAAGAAGGAAATGTATCCTGGCATATATATCCACATAATATTAAAATTTGGTGGATGATAAAGATTAATATTTGATGTCCACACTTACCTAACCTTGATGTCTCAACTGAAACAAGACACATAAACTGAGTTGTTGTTGTTGTTGTTGTTGTTGTTATTGTTGTTGCAATTTCCATGCCTGTCTTGGTCCATCTATATGTCTAAAATGGTAACATTAACCATGTAATTGGATAATGAGCATATGTAATTGGATAATGAGCATATGTAATTGGATAATGAGCATATAGTATATGTATATACACATAATTTATACGACTTCCCCAGGCTAGGAACCAACACATCATTTCACATGAACTGCAAAATCCCCCCCCACTTCTGCTTATACAATCTCGTGTAACAGAAGAGGCCTTATGTATTTGAGGATACATGTGAAAAAGTAAAAATTCCAACTTTTAAGCAATTGCACATCTGCATGGTCCATCATGATGTTAATTTTAACACATGCTCAGCAGTGAATTTTTGTCACATTGCGCATTTATATTAATTAGTTTGCTACAACTTTCTGGTATAAAGAAATACTGCATTTTACAATATGTCCAAAAAGTCCAAATAATATCCTGCACCAATTTTCCATTGATACTAAAATGCTAAGTACACAGGTAAAATATTAAAAAAAAAATCCCAGCTTTTTTGAATGTGAAAAAATTAGATAAATGGAAGGCAGTGCCTATAATTTATTTCTACAATGTTTAGCTGCAGTTTTTCATACCGAACATATATATACAATGGACTATAGTATATGATATATTTATATTTACCTCCCTATCTGTGTCCCCCTCTCTTTCCGTTGTTATGCCATCTACTGCAGTCTTGCCAATCACTACCAGCACAAGTTGTTTGGCGCTTTATCTCCTCCAGTTTGTTTTAATTCTCTGTTTATTGAGCTTGCCTTCTTCTTAATAGTACTGGACCAATCTGTCCATTTGTTCCTCACCTAACCATTAGTTCTACCCACTTTTGAAATGGAGTTGAAAGTAAGGTGTCCTTAAATTCTGAAACACCACTTACTAATAACTCCAGTTCATCAGCAGAAAACTTCTTTTTCTGTTTCCTAACACCAATCTGAACCATTGCAAATAAAACGACCAACACAAAAACTGCTTCTGATATATTGTGACATCAGAATAAACAAAACAAATAAACACAGTGCATCTTAACTAGAGGATAACAATGATGGTAAATTTATTGATTCAACCTGGTGGTAACTATGCCTTTGATTTACACTTGTTATGGGGTGGGTTTAGTGGGGAGCTGATTTGGCAAAGGGCCGATTTGTCTACAATTCGTTTTAGTGTGGGCTACAGTTATTATTTTAACGATGCCTTTGATTTTCGAGCCCCAGGTATGTAGTGTAACCCATGTGTTACTGCAAACTGGATTTGAAGCCATGTCCCGAAAGATGAAAACCAAACTCTGCCTTCAAATACCCCTTAAAATACTACTGGAACAGGTGAGTGAATTATTATATTCCCAGATAACAACAGATATTAATGAAAATGGATTTAAAACTTACATTTTGCACCAACCAAACCATAACCACTGCACAACACTAGCAAAACATAACCGTAATTTTATAATAAACCCTTCTAATGAAGCCACCCAAATTATATATGTACATATATATATTGATATATATAGAAATGGTGGAGAAATTGCAAGTTAAACAATAAAGCTGTGATGTTTGTGACGAAAAGAAGCAGATTTCTATGCAAATATTTGCAATTGAAATTAATTTTCACTCAAGTTTCATCATTTTAGGAGGAATATTCGACTATACCCCATGAAATATTTCGCCACTAATTTTGAGCTTGATTGCTGTTATAGTTTTTGAGTTATAAAAGCAAAAGGTGTACAGACAGAAGGACAGAAATGAACTGATTACAAGAATGTTAAATCGGTGAACAAATAAGGAGTTTATCGTCATTTAAAGAATGTTTTTTATCAATGTCAGTTATACAACCAAGAAAATATAGAAAAATTCCCCAGAAGCCCTGTTATTAATAGAACTGATATATGTGGGGATATTTCATACGACCACTCCTTAAGGAACGACCTGTTCTCAGACTTTACATGACTACATTGTTACACTTAAACACACTTGGCTGTGAGAAGGAAGGATCTTATAACCCTCGCCATGTGCTGAGAAGAGCGATTATTAATAAGTTCTTGTGGGAGTTGATCACACGGCCTTTTGATCACAGACAAAAATAAACAGAAGTCTAGCTCTTTAACCTGCTGAGCTAAAGAGGAATCCCTGGAAGCCCAGGTAATAAAAGAACTGATATATGTGAGGATATTACAATATACTAAGTCATTACATTCAACAACCTAGCAGTGGATGTTATATCATACTTGTATTCTGTTTGTTCAAATTTGTATATCTTGGTAGATCTTTGTTGAACATATAACTGAGAAAAAAGATTCGGGGAATGACCCACGACTAATTCTAAACTCCAGGATTACCTTAACAGGATTTTTAATCCACTAGAGATAAGGCAAGGACAGAGGTAGGGCTACCATCATTTATCTATTTTCCTGCTCTTATCGCAATACTTAAATAGTTATGGCTGACAGCAACTGTATGTTGTCCAAAATATAGAATAAATGCAATCCCTCGCCGGCATCCCCAAGTATTTATGTAGCTCCACAGTTAATAATGCAATTGAATGAGTAAGAAACGTCAGACTTTCAAGCACAAGTGTGGGATTAGAGCACAAAGCAATAGTGGGGATGTTGGTCCTTGGCGGAGGTATGCCCTTGTGGCATGCTCTTAATGGGTACGCTATTTCTACAAATATATACATGAATAATCTTAAATCAGTTAATACAACTCTTTATAGAGCTTGTTGTTACTTGTGAGTTGGGGCTGTACCTGCACTGTCGGATTGGTTAAATAGCACTTTGAGTCCTGTAGTATATGGAGATATTGCGCTGAGTATAAATACATACTAAAAAAAAAAGATATATATATGTTACGTCCAATCCACAAAATTACCCATTTCGTTAAATAGGCAAGAATTTTGCTCATTTAATGAAATAGGCAACTGATTTGCCTTTTCGCTGACAAATCTTCTTCCTGCACTGTTCAGACTAGGCTAATAAAATATATAGGCCATTATATTTTATTATTATGAATAAACTTTCATTAATGTGTCAGTGGTGTTATATTCACGATTGAACACAAATTATTTCCTTTTTTAATTTATAAATTAATTTATTGAACTTAATGTATTATTTATTATTTTCAGTTTTCTGGTGAATTTACATGGATATATAAGACAGAAAAAGAAAAAGAGGGGGGGGAGGCTATAGAAACAAAACAAAGGGACCATATGGACAATTCCTCAGACTTAGATGCATACCTACATATGACATTGATTTTCATGACAATGCCAAAAAACTTTTCACTTACAACAAAAATTGAGGATACCCTGAGAATTCTCTTAGGAAACATGTCAAAAGGGCAGCAAGGTCCACACAGGATGATCTGTTGGAAGTAGTTCACAAACCTCCTGTGGACATCCCAGTTATGGTCACCAACTATAACCCGTGTAACCCAAGCAATAAAAACATAATCCATAACAATTGGAACATTATCGCCAATAGCATAGCAAGATTGTGGTAGTCTATTTATTAAAAAAACATTGTAAGTTTCAAGAGACTACTCAAACTTGCAGATACACTTACCAATGCTACACAGAGATACCCACCTGAATCTGACACCACTACAGCCCAAAAGCCCACATTCTGTACCAGATAGGGGAAGTGTACATACTGCCCCCTCATTGAAAGAATGACATAGGTCAAATGTAACTTTACAATCAGAATATCTACTTTATAACAGTTGACTATTTCCAGGGTAAAAATTGCATTATGTTATAAAATACATAAAATAGTATGTCTCACCGCCAACCCAGTGGGATGAACATAAATATCTAAAATGAAAGAGATATATGATCAAATTTACATTAATTTATCTTAGATGTTTTAATTATAGAAAAGAGTAAATGTTAACTGTGAGGACTTAAACAGTTATTCATCACAGCGTCAGGAAGGACTACAGTAAGTACTGTTCAATCTATCCCACAAAATGACCCCACAGGGCAGCTCCCTCAGAATGATGCTGTTATAGCATATCTTAAAAAGATTGATACTACAAACCAACCACTTTTAAAGCAGGTTGACGACCTAGAGAGTCAAAGGGAGCAGAGTATCACTAATCACACACCCGTAAGTCATACAACTAGTGGTGCACTGCCCAGGGGCACAAATGTGTCCAACATGTCACAGCCAAACCAACATGTTCAACCTCAGATTCATACAGGCATTGCTCAGGCAGTCGATATGCAACCCCAGAGCATAGGACTTCAGGGTCTCCCAGGTACACTAGATCAGGCACCGCGGAGCTTTACTCGCACAAACGATGCCATCATTCCAGACATCAGCAATCTGCACTCAAACCCTGCTTTGTCTCACAGTGCCCCTACTATTGCATAGTTATGTAAGACAATGTATAACACAGCAAATGGGATTAATATTTTTATTATTATTATTATTATTCAACTATATTTATGTACAATACTAAAAGGCATCTATGTGTAAGGTCACCTTAAAATTTGAAGAAACTAAGTTTAAGGCCACCTCAAAGAAGTTTAAGATTATCACAATTTAAGATTACTTTACATTACTGAATTTAGTGTCCATAGTCCATCATGATATCAGTTAGGGTGGCCTTAAATGCAGAAATAAAGATTAAACTTACTTTGTGCCAATGTAAGGTGACCTTAAGTATTTATTACATGATAAAAAAGCATAAAAAAGATATTTGAGGTAGATGCCAACCTCCACCAATGCCCAGCTAGGAAGTAGGTGGACTAGGGACGATGGAGGAGACTTTTGAATGAATCAGCAACCTGTTGTGAAGCATTATGGTCTTGAATAATGTATCTCCAGACACAGTCAGACGTCCAGGTGCCATGACTCTGGATATTTTGTATAGAGACATTTGAGTTAAAAGCGAGAGTGGCACCTGAACGCCTGAAGGTGTGGAGGGACATGCCTGAATGCTGGAGACCTACTCGAGAAAGTATTTGTGTGAAATTTCGCCTGACCTTAGTGTCAGTAAGGGGTACCCATTGGGCAGCTTCATTTTTTATTTGAAAGAGGGGATCATTTTTTGTCCCTGGTGTAATGAGTAACAAATTTTTTATAGCTTGGACTGGACATAAGGGGGAGGACCCCAAGGACGGGATTTTTAATAGTCTGATGGTGTCTCTAGTCTGAATAGTCTTGCTCCACTTGATTAACAAATGAATTCCTGGTGGGGCAAAAAATACGTCCCCTCTCGCCATTTGTTCGATTGGTGAAAAAGCTTTAATTGAATGGGGAACTAGATTGGAGATTCGTAAGAATGAAAAAAATGCAGTTAAATATAAAGCTTTGAAAATCTGCCCCATCCACATAGTGTCACAAATACTTGTAATTGAAGCTAGCAATGGGATATCAATAATCTTTTTCACTACAGGTGCAAACGTCTTATGCAATGACAATGATTTCTGAAAATACGTAATTCTAGGGTCCTGAAATGAATACAGTGGAAGACCATATAGAGCCAAATTGGCCTTCACTGCCGATAGATAATTGGCAATGGCTGAATGAGAGAGGTTATTTTCCACTAAAAATTCTAGAAAGGACATTGCGATGAGGGGGGTGAGGTTTTGAAGGTGAACCCCAATGAAACAGCAGTAAGCTACAAACAAACGAAATTTCCTGGTGTATGAGGCCTGAGTGGCTGGTCTGAAGGCCTGATGTGTTCTTGCTGTTGCTTTCGAGGCCAACCGGCGAGCTGTATTTGGTACACCTGTATTATATAGACCAATCAACTTTAAGAAATTCATGATTTACAGATAACCATAATGGATTTTTTATAAATTGGTACAGCCTTTTATCTGGATTTTCAGTGATAAACCATCTGGATAAAAGATCAGCGACCTTGTTGTCAGCACCTAGTATGTGTATGACTTGCAATTCAATGTCATAGATCGCCAGTAGCATTGAAATATTTCTGGCCATGGCCCCTAGGGTCAGGTCCTGAGTCTTTCCTGAGTTTAGAACTGAGACCACTGCCTGGTTGTCACATTTTAAGAGAATTTTGTTAGTCTTCCATTGATTGCACCATAGTCTTAAGGCCACTAAAATGTTTAACATTTCCAAGTGTACAATGGTGTAATTTTCAAAATTCTTGGGAATTTGGATGCTGTAAACTTGATTCTCAAAAATTGCCCCCAATCCTTCTAAACACGCATCCAGTTCAATAACTTTTTTGCTGGGAGTGTGATTGAAGAATGCTGTTCCATTAAAGTATGGTAAAAATTTTAAGAACCAATTTAAGTCCCTATGAAAATTGATATCTAGGAGAATTTCATCTTTGCCAAAATGTGACCTTAGGGTGTCTAACATCCGATTTAGGAAAAAACGAGAGCTGTGAACACATTTTGATATATACAGGAGAGAGCCCAACAATGACTGGAGCTGCTTTTTGGTACATCTCTGTCGACCCACCCATTCAGTACAAATTTGATAAATGTTAGCCAATTTTTCTTGGGGGACAGCTACTGTGAAATTCCTGGTGTCTACTTCGACCCCTAAACATGTAGCCTTGGTACAAGGTCGGACTAATTTTTTGATACTGATGTCAAAACCCAGTTTTTGAAGTAGATTCATTAAGGTTTGATATGAGGGGTCTGCAGTGGAAATAGTGCCAAAACCAATTACGTCATCAATATAGTTGATGACGTCATAACCCATATTACCCATAATGAAGCGAATAGCGTCGCTGAGCCTCTGAAAAATTCCGGATCCGTTTCTGTATCCGAAAGGCAAACAAGTGTCCAGATAGTAATTTTTATGCTTCAAACCTAACAAGAAATAATCTCTGGGGTCTATTTTAATGTGGCGGAAGGCCCGGCTTATATCTACCTTGTATATGAGTGATCCTTTTCCTAACTGTTTGATCTTGCTAGTGATATGGTCAATAGAGGGAAGGGTTAATATGAAATCTGTGCCCAAGTAGGTATCTTTACTGATATATGTGTTTACAGCCCGACCCTGGGGGAAACTCAAGTCCATTATCACCCTTCTATGAGCCCCACCCGGTTTTTCCCTGGTCATAAATGGTGAAATGTGGAGTTCTTGGAATGGAGGATCCGAAAAAGGTCCGACTATAGCTCCGAATCCTATTTCCTCTTGTATGTATGCTTCCACATCATCAGGGAACATTGTGGCCGACCTGTGATTTTTTGAGTTTTGCCCCAACTGAGAATTTCTATTGAAGTCTAAGGGGAAACCATATCTGATGAGATGACATAGTTGTGAATCCCAATAGCCTTTCAAACACTGTTCCCAGACATCCGGATTTAACTGAGATTTGACTTGGATTTGATCAGTCATAAAATTAAAAGAATCCGAATTCTTGGTAATGTCATAAAGCTGAATCGGATCCGCATCCAAGACACGTTTAAGATTAGTGTTGGGGAGAAGTAATGGACTTAAAGGTATAAACCCGAATCTTTGTTGATTTTGCTTTGACCATTTCTGATGTGTCGGATCCGAGGATGCCTGTTGAAGCCTGATTTTATTTTTATTCTTTACTGCCAAGGCTAACTCGTATTTATCCTCGGGTGGATGATTTTTGGGGCACATTTTCCCATGTTTTTGATCTGTCAATTTAATGACTTTTGGAGTTGAGTTCTGTGTCCATGAATCAGTATTGTGTTGTTTCTGCATTAATTGTTTCGCATATGGGCTGACCTGTTTGGACTGAGTACCAGTATTTGACACTTTTGTGATATCGTGTATCTGTTTATCAGTATTTGACACCTTTTTGACAGGAGGGCTAGTATTTGTATTTTTGATCAAGCGTGAGGATTTACATTCAGAAATCTGATACTGTATTTGTGAGGCCTCATAATTAACATTACTGTTGTTATTTGCAGACTCACAGTCTGTGTTCTTTTCATCGAGCACACCTAAAGATTCAAACCTATTTGTCACAGGGATACAAAAGTGTGCATTGCCATGTTTAGGATCACTAATCATATGTTTACTGACGGAGTATGGTCTCTGGGTCTTGATCCTGGCAGTAACTGGATTACTTTCACTGAAACAGGTAGGTCTCTTACTTTTGTTACTTCTACCCCTATGAGTAACTGACAGGTTTGTTATCTGCTTTACATGAGTGCTGTACCTGTCTAATCTCGACTTGGGGTTTGAACTCACAACCTGTGCATAAGTCCTACCTAAGAACTTTGACCAATCAGCTTTCCAGTTACTGCTACATCCATTGTGTGTATTAGTATTATATACAAATCTAGTACTAGTATATGATACACCAGTTTTTTGAACATTATTTACATGACATGGACTCTGCACTGCTTTAAAGCAGTGCCTTACTCGTTTTTTGTAGCCCTGGAGGATGCCCGACAATCTTTAACCATGTGCCTATGCTCTTTACCCATGGCATAGCAAGTGGAACAGACATGTTTATAAAAAACCCCACCAGTTTCGTGGTCTTTCTGATGATGGCAAAGGCCCCTCTGATAAAAACGGCAAGCTGTGGCCTTTGGTTCAGGTCTTGTTTGCTTTGTCCCTACCCCCCCTGAATTTTGACCTACCCCCCTCTGAGCGTGTGCTCTCCTGATGCGATCTAATTTATGGGTTTCATGCCACTCTATCTTACCTTCCTCCATCCTGCATAACAACACAGCATGGGAGGCTTTTGCTGACTGCCAGCTAAAGTCGTTGGCATCCTCCATAATTTCACTCAAATACTCTAACATGGCATTTTTAACATCTAAATTTTTCTCTTCCCTAGCAATAGTCGCAAAGCCCGACACCCACTGACACCAGTTTAAGGCATCGTATGAAATACGAGTTTTATTGTTGCCCCCTAAAACAAAGTTCTGAGGCCATGGTACCTGCCTCTTAACCAATACAATTTCATTCCCCCCTCTCTGGGATTTTGACTTGCCTGCTTCATTTAGATCCACTAGCTGTCTGATCCTCTGGTCGACCTCTGATTGAATGCTCTGGCTTCCTTGCAGGGCCGCCACTGTAGGAACCACCATCTGATCAAGCTGTCCAGGACTAGGGCTGCTGGCTGTCGCTAACGGCTGCTGTGTGGGCTTGGGGTCTTGTGTGGCTTCCTTGGTGGCCATCCTGTCTTCCATCGCTGACATCCGCCCACCCAAGCTCTTAAGCTCAGCTAGAATCTGCATATTCAGAGCACCAGCCTCTTCTGAATTAACAGGTAAGTCCTCAGAAACATATACAGAATCATCATTTTTTGCTGGAAATGGGCATTTACTATTGATTGGACGCTTATGGACGTCCCCACAGTTCTTGCACAAAAATTCTTTCCCAGGTGCCATATTATCAGTCACAGTTCACAGTTTAAGAGTTCAGGCACTGGAATCACAGATAGCAAGCAATGCTGCTGTTAATTTAATTTTCTATATGTTTTTAGTCACAGTTACTGCAATGCAATATATAATAGCACCGTGCTTTTAATAATGCGGCTCTGACCAATGGATGAGTTATAAAAACATTTGGTAAAATATCGGTAACGTTTGCATAACAATTTATATAATTAACTGAAAAGTGACTAAAATACTAAAAAACTAAAATACATAACAGGATGACAGAATATAAAATTGAAAATAACTCATCCCTTTGTCGTGGCTCCAGCACCCCAGAGCAAGATTCGCATTATAAAAAGCAACTAATCCTCCAGGATTCTGTGCTACAGAAGATTCCTCTACAGGTAGTGAAGATATAACACAACACGCCAGTTCTATCCAACACTGGAGGGGGAAACATGAAGATCTAAAAGTTCAAAATTCTGTTACTAAAAATGGCGTCTTGCCCCTTTGACTTTCCAATGTTGAATGAAGGTTCAATTAAAAAGGGCGCCAGAATCAATAAGCAATAATACCCTACCCAATCGAGGGTATTGAATCACAAGAACAATCTTTTTGCTAGGGGGCACTGAATAAGGTGGGGCCTATCGCTCCACCCCCCAGTCTGTCACAAACATCATGACCACATTGGAAGCACATAACAAAGCTGATGCACTTCAAGGTAAGCATCAGGTGAAAAAATACGGCAGATATAACGCCACTGACACTATGATCTTAGCCCCTGAGCTTAGATGACAAAATGAGGGCTACCATGCAGTTGGTGGACGGAAGAGGCCTCTTGTTGATGACCTCACACTGCAAGAATGGGCGGCTGGGAAATTGTCGAATATATATCCTATGCAAGAACAATTCAATGCATGATCAATTCAAACCCGTCTGTTCATTTTGTGTCATACGCCCACCCAGAGTCGATTTGCCCTTTCAAAGCCGGAGCTGGGGATAGGAATCTTTCCAAACGGGACCAATCATCACCTTGACACAGAGCATGGTTAGGGGTCCACAGGGTTACCAGGGGAGGGGGGGGGAACAGTGAAAGTATTGATAATATCAATGACATAGTTTCAAATTATGACATACTTCCCAATAATTCTGTTGATTCCATGCGTTTTTGTAATATTCAAGTTTGGGTTAGTGCAGAAAGGTCAGGTCAACCAGATGTATATAAACATATATGTGCCGATACTATGTGTGTTGACCCCAGTCATTCTCTCGCGAGACTTTTTCTCTCTCGAAAAAAGATCTCTCTCAGAAACCGTCGTGTCTATGGCCCGCTGTATACCTACGCACCACTTTACTGTGTTACTACGCCAACAAGAATAGTTTTTAAAAAAATATTTTTTCTCTACAGCAATCGTATAAAATAGTTTAAAAATTCATAAAATTGTTATTTCTTGCTCGATTTTGACAAATAATACACATCCCATTTAATGGAGAAAAACGTGAACTTTTGGTAACAAATAACCTGTAATTTAAAGTTCCTGTTGTTTAACTTAATCAAAAAGCTACAGATTTGGCATTTTATTCTCAATATATAGCATTGACAACAAATCTCTTCAAATGTCTGCATACAAAATTGTAACTTTTAGTAATTTTATTACTTTTATTGTGAAATAATCAACTGCATGTGGATATTATTATTGGAAACTGGTGTTCTGCTAAAAATGTCTTTGACAAATGATTTTAGAGAGGACTGCTTGACACACGGTATTTAGTCTTATAAATGGTTACCTGAAGTAAGTCTGAAAATTTTATTCCTGTTCTAAAGGTGGCAGGTTAAGGTGACATTAAGGTAGGCTATTTAGCTATACAGTGTTGTCTGTGGTACATTCATGCCATTGTATTTTTCTTAATATTGTGAATACTTCAAATTGATTTGGGGTTAAAGTCTAAAGATCATTGTTAAATCATTTTAAATTAATTATTTCTTTGTGTAAGTTCCAAATAAGACCACTATTTTACAGTAATTATTAACTACACCCCTCTCAACTACCCATCACAATATAACCAATAAGACACTCTACATAACATAAAACACTGAAGAAATAAAGCAATAAAATAGATATGTATATATTGCAAATGTAATCATATTGCATTTCATCTCAAAATTTAAGAAAACTCAATATTTTTGTTTTCTTTTGCAAGCAATTACTTCCTAAATCTGTTGGTAATATTGTTATGATTGAATCCAGATTTTTAGAATTAAGTTAGAGTTATTTATGTTATGTATGTAGATTTTAAAGAGTTTTTACAGAAAGCAAACATTTTTAACAGCATGAAAACCGACTATAATATTTATAAACATGCAGTCAAGAAATCATTATAAGTTTTGCTTTATAAAGAGTTTAAGGTCATCTTACTGTCTGTTTGATATGAATATTAGTTACACCCTTGTAATAATTTAATATATTGGTCCATTAGGCCAAAATAAAGTACATAAAATTTTGTAATGACGGAAAGTATAAGTTAATGTAGGTCAGTTATATAAAGTATGATTTCAGCATTGACAGTGTAAAAATTATTATTGATTATTTAAAAGAATGTTGCCTATTTAATAATTTTCAGAAAACAAAATTATTGTGATTTGTATTATAAATTGTGATATTTTTTATGAGTCATGCTGTTGCTATATTTATGTATAACTTTTCATTGTAATTTACATGCAGCTGTTTGTGTGTATTTTATTTATTTTTGCTAACATTTTTGCATATAATCCTTGGTTGTTATATCTTCTAATTCCAGTGCCAAAAAAAAAGAAAAATAAATAAATAAAATTAAATTTAAAAAAATAAACTAAATAAATAATCAAATAATATTAATAATTTTCAAAATCCTACAAAGCATTTGTTAAATTTACACATGTATAGGTATGGAAAATTGAAATTAATCATTATTATTGTTAAAACATGTTATTTTATAGATTTTATTTTCATTAATTTTTATTACTCTCATGCATTATCAATGTGTTTATTGAGCATTGTAGCAAATTGTTATGAATTTTGGGGACAAATGAGTGTAAATTTACATTCATAAAATTTAGTTTACTTTGAAAAATTATTTGTGACAATCTTCAGGTTTAACAGCAATAAAAATCCACGGATAACAACATTTAAAATTCGTAGAATAACTACTGTAGTAAAAATTCCATTTTCGCCCATGTAAGCAGGCTAGAAACAACACTTAAAGTAGTGTTTTCCTGCTGAAAAATTACTATTTTGTAGATGCCTATGTATATTTGTTATAAAAATTAAGAAGGGCGTGTGTTATGACAGAAAACATTTATTTTTGAGCATTTTTCATGCTACAGAAATCACTTCCGTGTTGAAAAGTAGTTCTTTGTTTACTCCCAGCATTCCTCGCGGTATCTGTGAGGGTTTGTTTTCGAGGAAAAGCAATCCCGCGTGAGGATGGACCCCAGTATTGCGGTCACAGGCGTTTGGCTGATCAATACTCTTATATCATTTGTAATGACGATTCTATTTTTAGACCAGACCTGGCTTTTAATAATTACAATGTCAATACTGAGGCACCAGGCCACGCAATGAATTGTGTAGGCGAAGATATTAAAACATCTTACTGGGATCACCACACTACATGCTTCAATGACATTGGTAAAGATCAATTTACTAGTATTGGTGGTCCATTTAACACAGATATGGACTATGCGTGTGCCTTGACAGAGTAAACTGATAGCACTGACAAAGGAATTTGACAGCTAATGAACTAGTACCGAATTAATGTAGATGGAATACTTTTGACCAGTTGTTATTGCTGGAACAGAACGTTTGATATCATTCAGTGTTTGGAATATCATGTTAGATTTCATGTGGTATACCTACATGCTTCTTCCTTTAACAGTGCCCGAGTTCTACTCTTTGCAAGATGTTTGCAATGTGGTTTTAAATTTGATGAAGTGTGACAACACAGATTTTGGTCCTATTAGGGTCCAGTTTTCGGGAAAATTTCTTGTAAATATTGGGGTCACGCCTGTTCAAGGTGGAAGCACTTGTTTTCACCCACGTGTGGCATACCCAGATTATGTAAAAGATTTGCAGGCTTATAAGAGATATAATGTGAGTTATACAAAATACATTGAATGTACTGTTGACGAGCTTTTAGAGAAGTCTGACAAACAAGTTATTGATACCAGTGCATCTGATGACATGACGTATTACATGACTCCTACATAATTTTACTCCCTTGTTCCCTACTAATCAAAAGTCAAAGGTCAAAGTTGGGGTTTTACGTCCCGTTCAACAGCCAGGGTCATATTGGGACAGGTCCTCAGAATTGCCACTTGTGGGACTCGAACCCACAGAGGTGACAACCTATGATTAGATGCCAAACTTGCTAACCACTAGGCCACTGAGGACCTCCCTACTAATCAGGTCCTAGACAATTTTACTCCCACGTTTTCTAATGATCAGGATCCTAAATGCATAAATGAGGATGCATATATCTCAACAAAGGAGTTTGGGTTTTTAAGCCACCAACCCTTAGATTTTGAATTTATAGGACCCGATAGAGAGCCAGTCCTTACAGAAACAATTGAACAGAGCTTTAAGGCAGCTGATACTATTAGGAATACTGATCTTCCTAATTATAGGATGGCCTGCATGCCATTAAAATCAGGTCTAAATAGTACAACATGGGAAGAGCTACTACAAGATTATTCTGATAAGCATTAATTACAATATCTTAAATTTGGATTCCCACTTTCCATTACTCATCCTAATTCTCCTTACCACCAGTCTGTTAGCAAACACCATTCTGCTATACAGTTACCTAAGGCAGTAGAGGAGTACATTACTAAAGAACAGGCACAAGGAGCTCTGCTACACTTTATCAAACTTTTTCCTTCTGCACACATACACTGTTCCCCTCTTCTTAACAGGCCAAAGGACTGTGATAGAAGAACAATAATCTTGAACCTATCACACCCTGGGGTAAATCAGTCAATGATGCAGTGGACACCGCTATATTTGACAACAGGAGTTTCACTTTAAGATTTCCCTCAATAAATGACGTAGTGGTAGACACCAAGGCTGTTACTGACCCCCTGATCATCAAACTTGTCGTGGCTATAACCCTCAGAAACCTGACGAGGCGTTGCGTTTGGCTTGTTGGCAGGGTTAGGTTCAGATACAGTATGGGGGTGTGATGTTGAAGGTTGTTGCATGATGTCTTCTCAACTTTTTGTGGGTCCAGTTGATTTGGAGTTGAGTTGTATTGTTTCCAATGTTTTTGTTTGCTCGATTTCTTTTTCAAGAGTTTGCAAATTGGTTTCATTATCTTTGTCTTTGTTTTGGGTGGTTGTTAGGGTTTGGGTCTCATCTTTTTTGTGCATTTTGCGATTAAGTGGTTCTGACCGCATTTTTTGCATTGGAGTATAATGTTGGATAAATTTGCTCTGTATCAGAGTCATCTGAGAAGAGGATGTTTTGGGTGTTTAGGTTGTTTATGTCTGTTCTGACTGGACAGTTCCTTACCAGCTGATGTCCTCCACAACCAAAACATTTGGGACCTGAGGCAGCTTCATTGTTGTTTTTGATGATTATTTTGAAACCTTCAGGGAGGGTGGTAAATCTAGGCACTGGTTTGTAAATCTTCTTGTAGTGGAGGTCTAAGACTCCATTTCTCACTTGGGAAAAATCTTTGTAAGTGCCCTGTTTTATTCTGATGATATCAACATATTGGTCCATGATGGATCGAATCTTGTGGGGCAGGTATTCGGCTGGACATCATTTCAGCTGCGTCAATTCAGATGGTGGCAGATGCCATTATATATGCCAAAGGTCAATGTAGGTTGTCAGGTTTAAGCCTACATCGAGGATTTCCTTCTTATTGCACCTATGGACAGAGCTGACTCATTTTTCACTATGTTGTCTGATTTATTTGACAGGTTGGGTCTCTCCATGAACCTTGAGAAGACGATAGCCCCCTGTAAGGTCCCAACTTGCCTTGGTATATAAGTTAAGCCATTAGGGGGTACTCTAAGAATAGATACAGGTAAACTTCACAATATACATGACTCTTGTTTACAGGTATATGAGAAGAAATGTCTTTTAAAGAGATCTTTTTGGTCACTATGGGGTAAGTTACTACGTATCCACAAGTATGTCGCTCCCGCCAGGTCTTTCCACTACTGGAAGCTGCACTACACAGGGCCCAGACGGCCTTCAGACCATCCACAGCAGCATCCCATGCCAGAGAACTTTTCTGGCTTATCTAATATTCATGAATCTACATCTGTAGAGTTTTGGGGCCTTTTGTCCTTTTATGTAATAGTTTATTAACCCCACTAACCCTTAACTTTTAAATGTGTAATGTGAAGTAGTATGTATGTGTATCATGTCTTGTAAATAAAGGCTCTGTCCCAATTCACAGATTGTCTTCAATTCTTGTGTCATACACGCATCACTGTGAACGCAGCTTAATTCACTTAACTTCTTGGGCTATGACTGAACACAGAAAACACTGTTCTAATATTGTTCATAGACAATTAAAATGTGTGTGTTAATATCTAGTTGATGCTTGAGTTTAATAATTAATTCTACTGATTCTAATTGATCTTAATGTCTATTTGTATGAAATATACAGTGTTATGATAGTTTATGATATTTTTCAGCAAATATGAGAATAAAATGTGAACAATTGCTTACAATAACATTAAACAAGGCAAGTCACTTTCCTATTTCATGAAATGGGCAAAATTCTTGTGTATTTCATGCAATGGGCAAATTCATGGATTGGGCGTAGCATATATACATTATTAATGACAAGATATTGGTTTATACACATTTAAAGTAGTGTCTAAATCAGAGAAGCAACATGGTTTTGCATTTAACAAGGAACATCAAGCAAACATCTACTTTAATGAAGAATAATAAACCCATCGCCCGTATATTGTTCACTATACATACAATGCAATATGAAACAAAAGTGAATGCATTGGATTATTTAAGATAAATACAAAACTAGTACACATAAAAACTATTAAGCGGAAAACTGAGGTGTTCCATCATAAGATAATATTATATGTAGAATATTTGCTAGCTTATGTACTTTTTTACCTATTTATTCTAAATACATACCACATTCAGCCGTACTTTGTGCCTGATCATTTTCATGACAAACAGCCTTAAAGGTGAAACATATTGGTTATTATAGCTCAGCTCAATTTAATGTAAAATGAATTAGCTAAGTTACCAGACTAATGGAATACTCAATAAGTAAATCAATTTGTATAAAAATCATAAAAAAGCAAACTTTGAGTATAAATAGGGCCATTTTCAGAGGGAATAATTTAGAGAATGGGCCATTAAATGATTGCTAACGACACCAATATTAAGACAAAAAATTAAACTGTGCTTGATGTATTACATTCACATTAGACAGGTGGAATTTGGTTATTGATACATGTTTTGAAATAATAACAAAGAAATCAATAGATATTCATATCACCAAGCATTAATTTAATGTAGCATTAATCATAGATATAGAAAGAACGTGAGCGACCATTAAAACCAACACAAATTTTCAGAAAACAAACTGAAACACACTCTGAATATTTTTAATTGTATGTAAATTTGGAAGAACCTACCTCCAGCAATATATTGGAGAAACTGAGGGTTTGGTATGTGTATAAATTTAAATCACACAGATTTTGGACGATTTCAGCTCATCTTCAAAAAAGTAACATTTTTGCAAAGGCTCTGGCAGTATATAATAATGATACATACCTTTATAACTGTTGGAACAAGTGTGGTTAATTCGTCGAAGCCCTTTACCATATACGTGTCCTCTTCACCGTTCGATGCAACAAGCTCAAGTTCTTTTGGGTCTATATTGATGGTTACTCCAATTGCAATTACACTGAAATGCAACAAATTAGCATTTCCTGTACTGGTTTGTAAATATATTTAAATATCTACTGATTGATTGTAAAAAGTAAGAATGGCACTGTCCAAGTCATGTCAAACTGGCTAGTTAAAGGAATTATCTCCAACACAAGGCTGCGGCTTTCGATGCACTTTTTTTGTGACAACTCCAAAAGCAATAATAATAGTTATATTAAATAAATAGTTATTTTACAGCACACTCCTGGTCATTGAATGGCTAATCACTGAGTTACTCTAATGAAAAACCTCCAACAGAAAGATTTAATTTTTTTTAAACTTTTTAACTGATTGAAATCTAGTTTGATGTTGTCAGCATCATTAGGTAGGCTGTTCCTATAGCAGGGTGTTGCAATGCTGAAAGAGCAGTATAACTTGCTTGTCAGTTTCGAACATTGCTCTTTAAGTGTTGATTTTGTCACCAGAATGTGGTCTTGGTGATTCGTTTGTGGAAAGTAAGGTTTGAATGTAGTCTGGGACTTCACCATTTAATGCCTTGAACACAATGAGGTTCAGTTTGTAAAGAATGCGCTGTCTTACAGGTAGCCAAAACACTTTGCATCAGATAACGTGTTACAGAGTCATACTTCATTCAAATTTAGAACAATCCTAATAAACATGTTTGTTTTTTTCTGAAATTGTTGGTGTGGGAGGGCCTGACGAAAGGAAGAAGTGATTACATTGTAGGAAAGATCTGAATCATATTTTTGATACAAACTAAGCACAGATTTTCAATATATTGTGTTGAGTTTGGCTTTCTGATTTACATTAGTCCAAAAGCAATGGGTGTGTCGCTTCTATGTGGGTAGAGCCTGAAGTGATTACAGTTTGGAAAACATTTGGTGAAGGATTATAGTTAAGGTACAAAAAAATTCCAAAACATGACCAGGCCTGCACTCTACTAGTCATTTGTAATTATAAATTGAAATCATGATACCACAGTCAATCTAGATGGGTGAGGAAGTCCATGACTTCACTTGTAAATGTTTTACAAATCTTTGGTTATAGCTCTCTGCTTTTTAAAATAACAAACACTGGTAAAATTGTATTAATGAAGACAGAATGAAAAGAACTTTTCAAATGACAAGGTCAAATATTAATGACAACATGGAATTCCAGACTTAGAGAAACAGCATTGGCACCTTGTGAGCAATTAATTTTAACAAGAGATATTAAAATGATACAAATCTTACACAAAATAATTTTGTAATATAGAAAAGAGAATGGAGAGTATTAGCACCAAAGAAATTTATTTTAGAATTGTCAACTTATTATCCTGGCGTATTGCTAGATATCCTGAAAATGTTGCCTTATTCTTATCTCAGCATGTGAAGTTAGAATTTCAATATGTTGAGTTATTAAAGTCATGTTGGCTTATTATCTTAACATGTTGAGACACTAACTCCTCCAGGTTTTTTTTACTCCAATGTAGCAATAACTTCAAATAATTCAAAACAGGACAAAATTTTCAAGTTATTATTGGCCTTAAACTGAAATGTCGGGCCCATGTTATGTTAAGAAAGTTTGTCATTTTGTACAAAATTAAGAGGTAAATATAAGGCAAAATGTCAAACATCAAGATATAATTGTAACTTTGAATATTACATACTCAGTCACACATTTTAATTGGTTCGCTGTTGTCTCATAGGCTTTCATTCTCAAATTCCCACGACCAGCATTCATATAAATGGCTTGGTTTCGTACATTCTCTCTATGAGTACAAATATTTACACCATTGAATGACTTCCGTAACTATGTTGCTTGTAACTTACTAAAATACAATCATGCAAATATACTACATTAGATTATTACAATTAATTACAATCATGTGTTTTATTGACAATGCTGAAGTCTTAAAGCATTATAATTTAGCCACTGGATTTACATTTATTTGTTGTTTTACATCGCGTTCAACAGCCAGGGTCATATTGCGAGGGGTAGTTTTACAGGTGGAGGAAACCAGTGCATAGTGCACTGTAAACCACCGGGCATCGTCAAGTAACTACCAACTTTCCAACATGAAGCGCCCGGCCTGAGATTCGAACCGGCGGCCTCAGAGATTGGAGGCGAGAACTCTAACCGCTACACCACCGAGCCCCCTCATTTAGCCACTGGATGAACAGCACCTGGTAATTGTTTCCTGATAGATTACATTAAGTCAATGTATTTTAATTTATTATTCATCAAGACCCATATTTAACTTAAATAAAGTGGCCAGACAAAATAACTTTTGTTTGAATTTCTCTGCACTGCTGACCATGGATAATTAGCATAAGAATGTGTTTAAAAAGAATAAACATTTTTGTAAATGTATATATTACATATTCATTACATTCGGCTTTTTCATCTTCTCTATATTATCATTTTAAAATCTGTGCAGTATTATTTCAAGCAAAAACCTTGATAAAAAAAATAAAGGGCCTATATATATATAAACTAATATTATGCCATAGACACTAGCTAGGAAATGGCATCGAATCAAGATAGCTAAATAAGGAAAAATACAAAAAAAATATATTATTCACTCATTTCATGAATATGGCAAAGGGTAAACTACAAGTCCAAAGATGCAATGGGAAAGGTTAAATCAAGAGGAATTTCATCTCATAAAATATAAAGTTTTAAAAAATATGAAATTTATATCATCTGCCTGTTTGCATTAAGGTTAGTTATGTATTTTACTTATGTAATTATGTTTTGCATATCCAAGTCAATAGACTTATTTTAAACAAAAAAAAAAATGTAAATAAAAAAATTAAGAAGTTTTGGACCAGATCAGTTAGCATCAATCATACCCATTAACACCAATTATATCATTGCACATAATAACTGGCCTTTATACATTATAAGTTAAGACATTAAAGAGTACAAGAGGGTCCAAAGAGGCTCAGGGGTACCACACTCCCCTCCCACTTGTGAGATCAGAGTTCGAATCCCGGCCTGGCTTCATGTGGGAAAGTTGGTAGTTGCTTGTTGTTGGGTCAGCACTTTACATTACAGAACCTTGGCGAGTGGATATGCACTATTTTCCTTCTCCGACTACCCGTCATAATATAACTAGGCGTAATGTAAACCACTAACTAAATAAATAAAAAGTACTAGAATATCAACGTTAAAGTTTAATTAATAAAATGCCAGCCCATCAATCAATGTGATACAAGAAACACTGAAGATAGCCTACCTGTCTCCTTCTACATTAAACACTTCCGTGTATGCAAATTCAAATGCTTGAACCATATTTGTAAATCCTCCTTCTAATGGAATTTGTGATATTCTGTTTAACATCTCTTCCCTGGAGAAGGCGACTGGGTCACTGAAGTCCCAATGCACGGTTGCATTACCAGCAAAAGTAATGACTGCTACCTAACAGGTTTACAAATAAATTTTCTACATAAAAATATCAAATAATGAACATGATGTAATGGTACTTGGCAAGAGGCCAGTTGAGCATGTAAAATGTTTTACCTTTCAGATTCTTGAAGTAAGTTTGACTTTCCCTAACACTATATTTAAATAGACACGGCTCCAGCACTTAACTATTATCAGACCCCCAAAAGTGCATGGTTTTTACCTTTCTTCAATAATTGAAATCAGGATACATAGGAAATATATGATTCTTTTTTAATAGTTCCATTTTAAACCATGAAGAAAAAGTAAAAACTGTTTTTGTGTGTCCTTTTCAACAGCCAGGGTCACATTGTGACAGGGCTGTTTGCCACTTTTTTGTTTGGGGGTGGGGGGGTCAAACCCACCCAGAAGTTCCAGCCTGTGATCAGGTGCTAATGTTGCTAACCACCAGACCACTGATATACCATGAAGCAATTACAATACATAGCACATCTTTGCACAGAATGTGTTACTACATTTTGAAAAGATTCCAGTTGTTCAACAAAACATTCCCTCTGTCCTTGTGTTGACTAATACCAGATGTTTATAGTTTTTTTCTTTTGTTCTATGTCTCACTTTAGCTATGTGACCCCCAATAGGTACTTGATGAGAAATGACAATGTAGCTACCTTTAAGCCATCTTCTCCAACAATGTCGAAGGAGTTAACAATATCAGACATGTAACGCAATATTTTCTCCCAATCTAAATTATCGATTGACCCTGAGGAATCAGTTATCATCACCAGGTCCAACTTTGCAGAGCATGCTGGGAAAAAAAATATATGTTTTCATATATTTCTGACAGTGGTAATGTTTTATATCTTAAAAATTTATTTAGATGGTGAAAAATGCAATTTTCATTGTGACGTTAAAGTGTTAAAGTTTCAACTAGCATAGAATTTAGTGAGTCCATTATGTGGTGCATACTTGGCTTACCTTTAAGGCAAAATGATTAATGTTTCAACAGTAGCTTAAGCTATGCATTCGCACAAGTACAAGCTATAATAGATTTTAACTGCCAACCATCAAATCAGTTATCCCTTTTTGCGGGGATGAGAAAATAATTCTGTCATCGCCTTGACTTAGCCATAAAATTTACATATGGAAATTCTTAAAAAAAAACAGTAACCAGTTCACCTTTTATCATGCATGAATCATCAAAAGTGTATGCTTATAAATTGATCACACCATTATTCTTCAAAAATAAATCATTATCTGTATGCCACCTTATTATTTACACAACACATTTTTGTATGCCCACCAAAAGATCAAAGTTGGGCTTTTACATCCCGTTCAACAGCCAGTCATATTGGGACGGCTCATCAGCAGTGTCACCTGCGGGGATTGAACGCACAGAGGTGACCGGCTGTGAGTAGATTCCAAACTTGGTAACCACTACGACAGCCAGAGCCTCACCCCACCAAGACACTGTGAACTCATTACATCTGTCAAGGAGGTATTATTTTCATGACTGCTTGTCTGTCTGACCATTTGTCTGTTTGTTAGCAGGATTACAGGAATATTATACTGGTTGGATCTTCTTGAAACAAAAATCAGAAAATGGGTCTTTTTTTTTTTTTTTTTTATTTCTTTTTAAGTAACATATGTACAAACAAAATGGCATACAAGAATTGCAAAACTAGCACATATATTGGTCACACATACAAGTACAAAGCAAAGCATACTGAATAATACTCAAATATTCTTCAGTCTGTGAAAAACAGACCAACTTGCCTGAAATTTTTCAGTGTTACAATTAATTTTAGCAATATATTCCTGGTCACTAAATATTCCTTTAAAGTAGGCTCTAAATCTATTCAAATTCAGTACTTTAGAATTTTTTGCACTGTCAAAAATAAATTTTTTAGCAGTCAAAATAATGCAATTTTTGGGGAAAAAATCTAAATCACTTTCCAGAATGCCAAATATAATCAACTGCGGATCTAGTTGAAGATGGGTCTTTGTTCAACTTAGATTCAATGAAATTTTGAGAGTGACCTGGCTCATTATCTGGATACAAAAGATACATACTGGATCATCTTATTTACTATTACATGTATTAGTATTACAACTACACCATATTTACATCTACTGCATGGCATTTTGCATTTTGCCCCGACTTGACACAAAACGGAATACAAAATATCTATTGAGGTGTAGCTGTCATTTCAGGTAGTGTATCGTACAAAATAAAGTGAAGACAATGGAAGCTAAAGTGGAAACTAACATAAATTAATTACTTACGTGGATGGGGGTCATCGTTCCCATATATGCAACCACCTGAATAATATTAGATATACCACAATGTGTCAGAATTTCTGGCAGGATATCACATACTTGTCAATAAATTATGCAACTATTAACAAAGGATGTATGAAGCATTAAATGTAGTATGTTTTTTAAATGTGATACCGGTTGCCAATGGTTACAATACAATTCGTATGAGAATCATATTTTGGCCAAATTACCTATTTCTTTATTGCTGTACCTCAGGGTATTTGCTTTGCACGCAATGACCTTGTCCTTATGATTCTTAAAAAGAGACCCTTTGTATTCCTGTACTTTAGTTGAAGAATAAATCTCTCCAAATCCATCCAAGCTATCCTCCCCGCCAATAAAGCACACATATTTTTGCACAGTTCATAGAGTTTGTGGGAGGGATTTGATACAATTAAAAACACAGCCTCAATTGGTAATTACTGTATTCTGTGTATCAAATTGCTACAGGTTTAAATCAAATGTATGCATAGAGTGTCTCTGTCTTTAAAATATAATTACCACAATGTAAGATTTAGGTTACCAATTTTTCTTTGAAAGTGAACACAGATTTTTATTACTTACTGGGACACATATTTGACCTAAATACTAGGATATACAGACTGGGTAATATTATTTTAGTATTGTCTGGCACCCGTACTTTGGATAATTACCATCAGAAATGCATAAATAAGTGTTTATATAATTATGTAAGCTACAAATATTTTACAAATATGCTACATCATTAGAAAGATATTTTTGCTTGTTTTATTGTATTCAAATTTCTTTAAAAATGGCAGAGCAATCTAAAGTTAAATATTTGATCTTTTTTATATTCACTGGTATCACTTCTCATGTTTCAATTACTTTTAGTAAAATGGGCTTATGTCATTCATTAGCAAATAACTAGATAGTACAAGAAAAACACCCATCTTAAGACATATACAAAAATATGTCCTTTGCTTTTATGTAATTTTACTATTATTATTGACCATATTTACACCTGCAGCATGAGATCTTCATTATGTTTACTTACATTGTAAAATAATTGCCCCGACAAACAGAACACTGTTCAGGGTAGAAATCATCATGGTCAGAATTTTTGTTGACAATACAATCACTGAACTGAAACTCCCAGTCTGGGCACATGTTATGAATTTCATCTACATTTTATTCCATATTAAAGGTCAACGTAAAAAAAACACTAACAGACGGTTTTAAAGACCTCCATTGTATGCATGCCTCATGCGTATCTAGTTTCCTTAATATATAGGATACAATATTCAATTAATTGGTAATGTCAAGCTGAACACAAACATTCATCATATTAACAAAAAGACAAAGATACACCAATAATATCCTTATTAAATAACACTTCATAAATCAATAATGAATTGTGAGCAACCCATAAAATAATGACTCAATGGATGTTTTTATGAATTGATTAAATAGCAGGTGACATAAATCAGTGTTACATTCTTATTCAATTCTATTAAAATTACTATTCAGCCTCTATTCAGTATATTTAGAAATTGATGGCGATCTTATTCAACTCTGTTTATTTCTGTTCAGCTTCTTCAGCTGTTAGAAATAAAAATGTTGATGATTATAGTTCTCAATGCAACAATATTAATTAAATTATGAATGGTTGATTGATCTATTACCTAGGTACTGCCCAGCAAGGTTAAGTAACCCATTCTTAACATAAATACCTTATTTGTGTTTGTATGGATTTGTTTTGATAGACTATACATCGATATATACACATCAATTGTATAGCCCTTGTTTGATTTTGTACATTGACATACTTGACGCAAAAGAAATATTCTCAGATTTGTGTTGAACAGATTAAAGTTGTTGATCTCGAGATAGTTGAGATTCACTCGGAACTCTGAGATGGCCACTTGAACACCATGACATTTTAACTGACACAAAAATTTTTTTTTTTAAATCCTGATATCATGGTAACGGCATGAAACTTGACAAGAAAATTAATATTTGATAACAATAGTTTAAATGTTACCCACTTTAGATGGGCATTAAGTTTTAAATAAGTCTTAAATAACATCTATCTAGGTTCTTAGGACTTATATTCTAGAATAACCCTTGTTTCCCATCTAAAATCTCAGGGATAATAGCCAAATAAACTTTACACAATACCAACAAAACAATCTTTAGATGACTTCTTGTGTGGTTGTAATGTAATTAGTGGGCCACAGGCTGAGCCTGAAACTGGTACAGGTGAGAGACCAGCTCCAGTATTTGTGTGTATATAGGTCCATGGTGGCCTCATAGGGTAGAAGTTTGGCACTTAATCACAGGGTGTCACCTTTGTGTGGGTTTGACTCCCACAAGTGACAAATATAAAAGGTTATCTCAATATGACCCTGGCTGCTGAACGAGATACAAAACCCCAATTTTGTATGTGGGAATAGTCAGTCTAAATGCATTTAACTTAATTGTGTGCTTTATTACAAACATTCTACTTTTAGACCAAGTGAATACAGATTTAAATAACCAATTCACTGGATAGGTAAATTATGCCAAAGAGTCAAATGTAGAATTTAAGGTGTTGATACACAGAAAAAGCTTTTAATCAGCTATGATAATTAACTCTGCAAATATTTCATCAAGGTTTAACATAAATGCATGAGGTAATACAATATGAAACATTACACTAATATTTGTTATAATTACAAACATACAATGATGAAGTGAATTACATTTTTTTTATTTGTATCAGCTTAATGTTGACAATATGTAATGTTATGATATTCACAAGAAATAAAAATAGCAAAGCCACCTCCTGAAATAAAGAGTGTGCATTTGAAAGGAATAAAAAGTGTCAATAATTACACAGATAACATTGGAGTAAATAGAAATCTATCAAGCAAAATCACCAGCATAGAACGATTTAAAGGGTGGAGTTTGTAACCTCAACCATGTGTTGCATGGAAATTAAATAAATATTTTAACAACAAAAAAGAATGGGAAAGGAATCATTGCAAAATAATTAAAAAAAGGAGTGAAGTGGTGTTTTTATTGCAGTGCGGCCAAAGAAGGCCTACAAAGGCAAGACCCACTTGAGAAAGATGTTCAATATTTTTTATGTTAATGAAGTGTAGGCTTGACAAATAGTTGCCAGCCAACAATATTGTTAGAGGTACTCTATATGTCTAGTATTGCAAACCAGTTGTTTATTGTGTTTCGAAGATCAAAATTACCATTCCTTGAACAGGTAGGTAAAGTCCTATCAGGACCTTAATGAATCCAACATGCTGTCATGAGTGGTGAAAGTCTAATGATCAAATTGCACATGAATAACAAGGTCATCAAACCATATTGGTTTGAATGTTTTGTTATTTTCATCATAATGTGAAATTAAGGTGTCTAACAAATTATCAAGCCAAAGTGTACACACTTTTGCATGTGTATTCAAAGTTTCCATGTGGCTTTAGGCAATTATCACACCAGCTGAGATCTTTCACTTCCTCAATTTTACTCACTATGTCCCTTTCTGTCACCCGTTGGTAAATAATGGAAGTAAGTTATGAGCTGTGGTAGCGCTTTATAATGCATCTGGGCTGCTGATAGCATACTCTTGTTGTCAACACTCATCAAACTGTAAGAGTGAGGTTGTCCAAATTTCCGTGCCTGGTGCTCCATATACATACCTGTTGGGGAAATTAACTTTCTCCCCCTATACTCTGGAACTGTGTAAGTGTCAAATATTTCTCCAGACAAATGAGCAAGCATCCAACAGACAGGTTTACCATCAGGATTGTACAAGCAGGCACTATATGCATCTCTTAGTAAGATTCTCTGAGTTTCCGCTGAAGCTGCTGTAGAATAGGATTTCCTTGGATCTTTCTGTCTAACACTCTGCACATAGGGCAAAAAGTTCTCTCCCAGAGAACCCAATTTGAACCCTTCTGGAATTAACCTGTACCTAGATAAGTAGCACATTCATGGCTTTAGATAGAGATATGTGATGCGTTAATGACTTTTTGGTTGAAAGTAAAGTTTCATAAGCTTACTTAATGAAACATAAAAGAATTGTTTTGGTAAGCTCTGCCTACAACTTTGATTTAATACAAGTTTACCTGTAAATTTTAGACCACTTTCTTATTGCAATTTTTGTCATGCAATTTCCAATTTAGTGTTGATGAAAGTTGTTTTAGATGACAAGACATGGTCACATTTAAACTGATGAAAATATGCCAAAACTGTTGTGAAACTTAAGCTGCATTTTCAAAATTTATTGAAAAATCTACAAACATTCATGTGAACATAAGCAGCAATGGGTGAGTAAAAATGTTGATGAAAATATGAAAAATAGTTTTCATATTTATTATTGATATAATAATTCATCTAAGATCGCAAAATCAGGTTTATGTAAGATCAGTAATAATTTCTATCTCCCATTCTTTTAAGTCTGGTTAAATGTAAATTTACATGGAAAAAGGCACTGCAAGTTATAGCTATACAATAAATTTACCTTTACCCTTACTTCAACAACTCAAAAAGCCATGTGTTACATATATTGGACACTATATTAGTACATTGTATATTGCATATATTAGGCACTATATTAGTGCATTGTTTAATTTAAGCTTTATGTTTATACATTGTCATAAAAGATAATTGTGTTGTTGGTTCTTTTTGTGTGTTGACATTTAAAGTAAGGGAGTTATTGACTTTTGTGTTTTAGTGTTTATTGATCTGTTCACAGACTGGGGGAAATCCCCCCCTCAGTGGTTATGTTAGATTTGGGGAAACCCAATTGCCAGTAGTTTCTAGAACTTCCTCCTTTGGCCTAGATGGCTCAAGTTCTTTTGAGTTGGTTCTGTACAATTCCAGAAGGAATCTGTGAATGTATATAAGGAATGTACATCTGACCACAAGTGAACTTTGTATTCGCTTGCTATAAGGAGAGCTATTGTGTTTTGGAGTATAATATATGCTTATATCACTGTGAACTTTTACTGGAGTGAACTGGATACATCATCTGGACAGATTTATTGTACTTTGGATATTTTGGATATTGTACATTCATATAACAGAGAGTGAATTTACTGCATTTTGGACATTGTCCACATCTTGGAGCAGACAGTACAGTTGTGTTAACTCTCTAAATATCTCCAGACAGACATTCTGTGTGACTGGATATATAAAGAATAGCAGGACAAGAACCTTTTGTGTTGTTGAGTGTGAGACAGGTCACAAGATATAGATATCCGTGTGTGAGTGAACATTGGACAGATCACAGGACAGACCATAGGACATTGGACAGACCACAGAATATACTACAGGACGGATTACGTAACAGATTGCTGGATACGGCGGATAAACTTAACTCTTAATCTCAGTGGTCAGGTCAGCTAGATCTTATTATTGTATTAGTGTGTTTAGTTAAGAGCATACCAGTTGACTGTAATCATTATTATTGACTATTAAATAAATTTGTTAAGTTTAACTTTTTGCTTTCTCTGTTACAACTTAAAGACAACCGGTAATTGCTACCGCGCTTGCCCGTGACCGTAACAGGAAAATTGGGGGCTCGTCCGGGATCCAACCATTTGATTACAACCATTTGATCAACCGTTCAATTAACATTTTGAAAATCCATTTGATTTAGTAATTGGTTACAGTCAACAGTGCTCAAAATGGCTAGTGCTAAAGAGTTTGTACAGTCACCATCTATGGAAGTTCTAGAAACTTTTAAAAAAGATATGTTAATGCAGATAGCACAAGAGTTACAGTTAGAGGTGAAAAGGTCAACACGTAAACATGAACTTAAAAGGCTTATTGTTGAACAGTTAGTTGATGAAGATGTTTTACCTGATAGTTGTTTAGAAGTGTATAAGCCTCTACCAATGGAACCTTCTGGGCAATATGAGATCAGGCGATTAGAAATTGAAAGAGAGTTAAGACTTAAAGAGCTTGAAACTCAAGCTCAACAGCGAAAAGAAGAGCTTGAAGCTCAACAGCGAAAAGAAGAGCTTGAAGCTCAACAACGAAAAGAAGAGCTTGAAGCTCAACAGCGAAAAGAAGAGCTTGAAGCTCAACAATGAAAAGAAGAGCTTGAAGCTCAACAACGAAAAGAAGAGCTTGAAGCTCAACAACGAAAAGAAGAGCTTGAGGCTCAACAGCGAAAAGAAGAGCTTGAAGCTCAAAAGGAAGAGCGTGCACTTAAACATGAAAGAGAAATGAGAGCTTTAGAACTCAATGCTCGCAGAATTGCCCATGAAGAGTCCATTGCTACCAAATTTGATTTGGGTAAAAATGTGCGACTGGTACCACCTTTTAATGAGTCAGAGGTCGATAAGTACTTTCAACACTTTGAAAGAGTAGCTCAAAATTTGAAATGGCCTATAGACCAGTGGCCTTTATTGCTGCAAAGTGTTTTGAGGGGAAAGGCCCAGGAGGCATATACGGCTTTGCCAATTTCTGAATGTGTGGACTATAACTCTGTCAAAAATGCTATTTTGAAAGCATATGAGTTGGTACCAGAAGCATATCGTCAAAAATTCAGAAATTATCGTAAACAAGAAAGTCAAACTCATGTTGAATTTGCCCATGAGAAAGAAGTGTACTTTGACAGATGGTGTTATTCTAGGGAAGTAGGTACAGACTTTGAGAAACTTAGGCAAGTTATTTTGATTGAAGAGTTCAAAAGGTGTGTTCGTGATGACATTAAAACCTATCTAGATGAACAGAAAGTTGAAAATTTGGCAAAAGCAGCAACTTATGCTGATGACTATGCGCTAACTCACAAGTCCACTTTCAACAAGAATAAGTCCTTTGGTCCTGCTAAAAAGTCTTATCCAGAAATAGGAAAGAAATCTGAAAATGTAGCTCCAGAAAAGAGTTCAGATAAGGGTCAAACCTCAAATCAGACTATGAGTAAGGATAGGAAACCCAGATCCTTTGCTCCTGTTTGCCACTATTGTAAGAAACCTGGGCATGTTATGTCTGACTGTTGGCTCTTAAAGAAGAGAAGAGAAAAGGAGGCAACGCCCAACGCCTTTGTGTCTAGCAAGTCTAACTGGCGTTCAAATCCCAATAGAGCAGAGTCTAGTATTGGTTTAGACAAGTCTGAGATTATTAGGGAAGAGTTCAAACCTTTTGTGTCTGAGGGTTTTGTATCCTTGGAAAGTAGTTCCAGTCAGGTCCCCATTAAGATATTAAGAGACACTGGAGCTACTCAGTCCTTACTTTTAGAAGGTGTATTGCCATTGAGTGTAAGCACATCTACTGGTGAGAGTGTCATTGCTCAAGGTATTGAAGGAGGCTGTGTAAACGTTCCCTTGCATAAGGTCAAGTTAGTATCAGACTTAGTTACTGGTTCTGTTGTTGTGGGTACCAGGCCCACTTTACCCATTAAAGGGGTATCTTTGTTGTTGGGAAATGATCTTGCAGGTGGAAAGGTAGTTGCTGATCCTAAGGTTACTTCTAAGCCGATCACTTTGGTTAGCACTGAGAAATTAGAAGAGGTTATTCCTGGTATTTTTCCCTCCTGTGCTGTGACTCCAGCTATGGCCAAAAAGGCCCAAGAAGAACCAAAAGATTGTAAACAATCTACAGATGTCTTAGTTGATTTGTCAGATACATTCTTAAACAACTATGACCATGATGTGCAGAATTCTAGTGATACAAATCCCAAGGCCAGGGTAGATTCTGAAAAACAAGACTCAATTGACTGTCAAGATGTATCGCTTTCAAAATCAAAATTGATTTCAGAGCAGGAAAATGACCCTGAATTAGCTCCTTTATTCAAGTTGGTCTTGCCACCAGTAGAGCTAGATAAGGTCCCTGTAGGCTATTATGTCAGAAATGGTGTACTTATGCGAAAGTGGAGGCCACCAAATGTCCCTGCATCTGAAGAATGGTCAGTAGTACACCAGATTGTTGTGCCAAAAGTGTACCAAAGTGAGATATTAAAATTGGCTCATGAATCTCCAATGGGTGGCCATTTAGGCATCAACAAAACTTACAACAAGATAACCAAACATTTCTATTGGCCTCAAATTCGGCACTGTGTGGCAGAATTTTGCAAAACTTGTCACACTTGTCAAATGGTAGGGAAGCCAAACCAAAAAATTCCTGTAGCTCCTCTCAAACCCATTCCAGCATTTGAGGAACCATTTAGCAAAGTGATAATTGACTGTGTAGGTCCCTTACCAAAAACTAAATCCAGAAACCAATATCTTTTGACCATTATGTGCGCCTCAACCAGATTTCCCGAAGCCATACCATTGACCAACATAACAGCTCCCAAAATCTCAAAAGCTCTGGTTAATTTCTTTACTCTAGTTGGCTTACCAAAAGAGATCCAGTCAGATCAAGGGTCAAATTTTATGTCAGGACTATTTCAACAGGTTGTATTTCAGTTAGGTGCCAAACAGATCAAATCTAGTGCTTATCACCCAGAATCCCAAGGTGCACTTGAAAGGTTCCATTCCACTTTGAAGAATATGATTAGGACATTTTGTTTAGACAATGAAAAAGATTGGGATGAAGGCATCAGCTTATTATTGTTCGCAGTTAGAGAGTCTGTTCAAGAGTCTTTAGGCTTTAGTCCCTTTGAGTTGGTCTTTGGCCATTCAGTCCGTGGTCCTCTCAAGCTGTTGAAGGAAAATTGGTTATCTGAGAACACCGAGAGCCTAAATCTGTTAGATTATGTCTCGAAGTTCAGAGATAAGTTGAAGAAGGCTTGTGAGCTGGCGCAACAAAATTTGAAAACTTCTCAGTCAAAAATGAAGATGCTTTATGATAAGAAATTACAAAATCGTATCTTCAATCCTGGAGGCAAGGCTTCAGTGTCATCACCTGGCCAAATGAATAAACTACAGGCCAGAGATCTAGGGTCATACCCAGTAGCAAGGAGAGTAGAAACTCTCCAAAAGACAATTAAAAACTGTGATAACAGACATTTCAACCAAATGTATGAAAGTACTATGGTAAAGCCATACTTCGAAAGAAGTATAACATAGCTTATGATGGCTATTAATAAAAACACTGTTAAAGATGGGAATTCAGTGTATAAACACGACTTTGAAAAAGTAACATATGGCGTCCGCATGGATACGCCCTGTCCAGAAGCTGTATTTAATGTGTGATTTATATACCTGTAATTAGTAAGTTTATAAAAGTTATACATGGTATCAATTTTACTTTTGTATTTAGATAAATATGTTTTGTAAAAAGTTATTACCTGTGTGTATATACCTGGTGAAAATCTCTTGTAAAATTTTGTAACCCCTTGGTTTCCAAAATTTTTCTTTAAGGGGGGAGGTGTTACATATATTGGACACTATATTAGTACATTGTATATTGCATATATTAGGCACTATATTAGTGCATTGTTTAATTTAAGCTTTATGTTTATACATTGTCATAAAAGATAATTGTGTTGTTGGTTCTTTTTGTGTGTTGACATTTAAAGTAAGGGAGTTATTGACTTTTGTGTTTTAGTGTTTATTGATCTGTTCACAGACTGGGGGAAATCCCCCCCTCAGTGGTTATGTTAGATTTGGGGAAACCCAATTGCCAGTAGTTTCTAGAACTTCCTCCTTTGGCCTAGATGGCTCAAGTTCTTTTGAGTTGGTTCTGTACAATTCCAGAAGGAATCTGTGAATGTATATAAGGAATGTACATCTGACCACAAGTGAACTTTGTATTCGCTTGCTATAAGGAGAGCTATTGTGTTTTGGAGTATAACATATGCTTATATCACTGTGAACTTTTACTGGAGTGAACAGATTTATTGTACTTTGGACATTTTGGATATTGTACATTCATATAACAGAGAGTGAATTTACTGCATTTTGGACATTGTCCACATTTTGGAGCAGACAGTACAGTTGTGTTAACTCTCTAAATATCTCCAGACAGACATTCTGTGTGACTGGATATATAAAGAATAGCAGGACAAGAACCTTTTGTGTTGTTGAGTGTGAGACAGGTCACAAGATATAGATATCCGTGTGTGAGTGAACATTGGACAGATCACAGGACAGACCATAGGACATTGGACAGACCACAGAATATACTACAGGACGGATTACGTAACAGATTGCTGGATACGGCGGATAAACTTAACTCTTAATCTCAGTGGTCAGGTCAGCTAGATCTTATTATTGTATTAGTGTGTTTAGTTAAGAGCATACCAGTTGACTGTAATCATTATTATTGACTATTAAATAAATTTGTTAAGTTTAACTTTTTGCTTTCTCTGTTACAACTTAAAGACAACCGGTAATTGCTACCGCGCTTGCCCGTGACCGTAACACATGGCACTTACATGTCAATTTTGAGATAATCTTGTAAGTCTGTTGGTTGATGATACTGGTAGTTTCGATCAGGATCTATAAGAAACCCCCCGTGCTTCTTGGCTGCATCCCACAAAACTGGTTTCATACCATCCAAACATTCTACAAGATACCACTGACAATGGACATCTTAACTATGTAATAGTATGGCAGAAGTGACAGAGAAATATGTTTAATTACCTTTGTATTGTTATTGCCCTGATCACACTACAGTCAATGTTTTTGTCAGGAATGGGCAACAGGCAAAACAGTGGCAGAGGTTTACAATCAGTGGAGGGCAATGCACTTATAGATACAAGCTTCCCCATTGTTTTACACAGATAAACACAGTAAATATGCTGCTAAGATACACTAACATTATGGCAAACATATAACCTCACTGGGGACGCATAAACAAATAAATTACACAGAATTATAAGTAAAGGCATAAATAAAGAGCTACAGAAAAAATACGACAACTTCTAGTTATGGAAACTTTAGTGGGGTTTTGGGGTTTAGTGATGATTAAGTACCCATACAACTTGTAACTATAACCTTTACCTGATGCGTGGTGTGATTACGGCAAAGATTGTGAGTTAATTATTTGGTAGAGTAATATTTATAATGTTTGGGTACATGTCATATTGCCAAATCCATGGAATATCAAGAATTTTGAAATTGTTTCAGGTTGTCATGCTTGGAGTCAGCCTCTATATAGATTTAACATAGTTCAGAAAGTTTCTGGGTTGTTTTAGACTGTTAACTTGATTTTATGTGTCATAAGTCAATGTAAATATCATTTTTGCCCACTTTTACAAGTCTTTCATACCTCGGAACATCATCCTTTCTTTCCAGGGAAGTGTTGCTTCACAAAGTAAAAGACAGTGCAGTGGTTCCAATTCACCATAAAGATAGACTTCCTGGAACTAAAATATAACGAACTAGAAACATTTGTAACTGGCATGACCAAAAATTCTCAACCACAAACCCAAAATTAATTAATAAACCAAAATAAACCATTATTTATTATTCATTATGGATGAATGGTGGATAATCAAAGTATAACATCCCTATTCTTACCCAGTCAATAAAACTCTATTTAGCTAAGGGTATTTACCCCATACGAACCTTTTTAGCATACACCTCACACGAAGTTGCACCAGTGTAAGTGGAATTTATGTATAAATAGAAATAGTTTTGAGGCCCCAACTAAGCTATAGATGCCAACTGTTTCATGTGGGATAGGGCATCATCCTTGGGCAAGATGTCAACCTGGAGTGTGGAGTGTGCCTCTCTCCATCCAGGGGAAAATATGGGTACCCAGCTCTAAGGGATACTGCTTTCTGCACCTTGCATGGCAGCAATAGGCAAGATTACCAAGGCTAGCTATCCTTGCTTGGGGTAATACTGTGTAAAACGCTTTGAGCTAACAATAGAGAAAGCGCTGTGTATGAGTCCAGTGTTATTATTACTATTATTATCATTATTACATCCTGGGTCTTTTGGGATGATTTATGCACCTGCGTCATCCTTTGTTTCACCAAAATACTGTTTAGGTTAAAAACAATTGATAGTTAACAATATGGCAGAAAGAAGTGCAGATTTAGCACCAAAAGTCATCACATACTGACTAGATACCACCAAATGTTCCTCTTTAGGCTACTACAAAGACTCAAAACCAAAGCTCACTATGCTAATGTGCCCCATCTTTCCACATATAGAGGTCTTACCTTCCCAAGCCTCGGTTCTAGTTGTAATGGTCGGGTAACTAATGCTGAAAACTTTGGCCAACTGTCCACCACAGCTTCAACTTTCCAGAGTCCTCTGATGGCACTATAAAGTGTTCCTAGGATTCCAACTTCATTCTTAAAACACAAGTAAGATCATTGCCATTTTAAACCTAATGAAGTATGAAAAATATTGGTTATTTCAAAATGTGTAAAGTTCTCTGTATGTTAATAGAACTTCACATAATCATATGACCTACTTCTCTTCATATTAGTATCATAGGCAAGATGTCTACTTTTGCATACAGAACATAAGAACAGCCTGAAAGGATATGAGTTCTGAGAATGACATTGATCTATGAGAAACAATTGCCAAATGCAATTCTTGTGATTACTTATCGTAACTGCCAATTATTTGTAATTGTATCATAATAAATTCAAATATAATTCTCCGAGTACTTCTCATTATTTTCCCCCAGTCTGAAAGTCACAGTGTAAGGTAGGACTTTGATGAGAAAGAGAGTCATGAGCCAGATCCCGTAAATGTTAAACTACCTTGTTATTCCAATATTTTGGTTAAATTAAATCATTCATTAGATTTGGTTTAAATGACCTCCGAGTTGTAACAGAATGATTGTATTTTTCTGTGTTGTGCCCAGCTGGGGCCTGTAAAAGGTTAATTGGTGTTCCAACATCCTCACTATAGGGTAATTGTTCCACTTTGTGATTTTGGCCATATATAGAAGCCGTTTACACATTTCCAAAGAAACACCTTCCACATGTATTTCAACTAAAATTACCTTCCACATGTATTTTAACTAAAATTACCACAAAAATCCCAATCAGACATGCCAGAAATATAGGAATGAAAAGTAAGAATGTTAAAACATCTTTGAAATTACAAATTAAGGAATGGGGATAATTTCGGGATCTCGTAAACAGTCCATTATTTTCTGATATTAGACACTTATTTGGCCATTAACCAACACTGAATGCTCGTTACACAGATCAAGCACAAAAGGAATTTTTTAAGTTATGGTGGGAAGCGGATTAGTTAACTTATCTTGCAGTTTGCACAACTATTGTATCATATATTTATACATGCTGGTACATGTGGTATATGCTCCAGGGGCCACGGTGGCAGAGTGGTAACACTCTCGCCTCCCACCTCTGAGCCCGGGGTTCGATCCCCGCATGGGCTCAAGTGGGAAAGCTGGTAGTTGCTTGCCGTTGGTCGGCAGTTTACAGTACACAACCCTAGCGAACTCTATGTACTGGTTTCCTCTGCCCTTCCAACTACCCGTCGTGATATGACCTGTACAGTGTTGAAAGCGACGTTAAAACCCCAAATAAATAAATGAGGTATATGCTGGTACACATGGAATTGAGGACCAGGAAGGAGTTCATTACCTGGGTACATGGCCTTTTCAGAAGAACATTGTAGACTTGCTTGAGATCTGATGAATATCTCAAAATCTTCATGATATACTCTGGCAAAACTGTGTATAATATGACAAAAATAAATATACACATACATATTTATATCATGGTCACTTGAAAAGACCATGGGTGAAATCATTATCTGTTTGTTTCTGATATTGTATTGCAGTTGCACAACAGAAAATGCAAGTACAAGAACACATAAAACATGAGTTTACAATATATATGTTGTGGTGTATCATTTTATGTGTAGAATCATAAATGAGATACACAATCCCCTGTCCAGCAAGAAATTTCATATTCAACCTCAACCTTTTGAAAAAGGCCATACCAAATAAAAATCTGCCACCTCCCCTGGTATTTATGGTAGTCATAACATTAACCACATATCGTATTTCATTTAACTGGTGAGACATCCTTTTGTGGAGAAGAATGGAAAGAACTGTATACAAAAGACTGCCACATATATAGAGAAGGGGAACACCTCCATCAATCCCACCTATGTAGTGGGTAATGGTTTAAATGTCAAGATCATGTAACAGAGGTAGATGAACTTGAAGCTTAAACAGAAAGTGGATTATTTTGTGGATGATAAACCTAAAACTGAGGAGGCAGTGGTGGGTTATTTGATAATGTTAAACCTGAATAGATATATTCAGGCAATGCATGATGAGTTGCAGAGTAAAGTTTCTCTCATTCAGAAGTTCTACATCCAGGTCCAGGAAGAGAGAAACACCTGCGTAGCTTATGTATAAGCCAGTATGTCCAGGCCTACCATTTTTAGTAGAATCATTAATGATATATACAATATCCCCTAACAAACTTACATATAACCACAACTTCCTGAAAAAATCATGACATACCAAATCAAAAATCATAGCTTCTCCCCTGCATTGTCAAACTGCCAATGAGATAACATGACACAGAGACAGGGGAAGAGCACACCATTCCACATGTTGAATGACCAGATCGAAACAATACCTGATGGTGCTGTTGGTTAAGAAATTTCAACAATAAACACTTCTAGGTTTTAATAGAGTGGTGTTTCAGATTTGTTTTCTGAAATGGTTATTTTACCGAATGATATCCACAGAATAACCCATCCCCAGTCTATTTTACTGAACAACTATTAAAAACTCTTTTAATATTTTTTCCATGGTTTTCAGCAACTAGCTATATTATGTCATCCCATATTTTCTACAATGGATAACATCCTAATCTCCAAATATAAATGATGGTTTGTAGTGAAGACTAGTAAGAACAGCACTTTAGTCACAAATATTTGTAATACTAAAGTCACACCTTTCCAGGCAGATGCTTCTGTACATATTTGATTCCAGCCTCACAAACTCATCACCATAGTTGCAAATAGTGTATACTACATACATTTTAATTTTATGAGGAGGTTGCTGGGGGATTTTCAAGCATTTTAAAAAAGCAATCTGAATGAAAGCACATTCTGTATTGTGTCAAGCATATCCTACCCAAAAGCAAATCTCTCAAAATTGTGCTGAAGGCAACTTACCAAGTCATGAAGCAGACTGTGTCACTATAATCCTCCACAGAAAATACATGAGCCTACTTGATTGTAGCTCATGACCAAAGCACAGAAGGGTTGTGCAAACAATTCAACAATAAGACACAGGGGGCTCGGTGGTGTAGTAGTTAGAGTTCTCGCCTCCAACCTCTGAGGCCGCCAGTTCAAATCTCGGGTCGGGCGCTTCAGGTTGGAAAGTTGGTAGTTACTTGCCAATGCCCGGTGGTTTACAGTGCAGTATGGACTGGTTTCCTCCACCTGTAAACTACCCGTCACAATATGACCCTGGCTGTTGAACGCGATGTAAAACAACAAATAAATCTAAATCAACAATGAGACAACCAGCTGCAATTTAATACCATATTAGCGCAGTTCTATCTCCATGATAATGCTTTACGATAGGTGTACGATTCTATAATTTGTCAGTTCGGGATTGGAATCTTTTCAATTGGAATGATGTCAAAGGCATAGTAAACCCACCATGTATGGAAGTTCTGGTACTTATCGATGTGTTCATAATTAGATGCATTTGTAAGTCCATCAGGAACAGTTTACTGAAATTATTGCAAACTGCTCCCGATCCTTGCCAGATTTTTATCATCTTAAACCCAGCTTAAGAATGCAGAAAATACTGACCTTGAAAGCTATACTACAAACAAAACAAAGTAGTTGCACTAATCAGGTAGGTGTAATTACCCTTTCTAATATCCAGCAGTTAATATAATTTTCTCTCTCTTACATAAGCAAAACCTCAATTATCCACAATTTGGAATGTTTAAAATGCCTGTGATTTTTCATTCACTGTCTTGTTTCTTGTACACACAGCTTAAACAAATTGAATGCTTGACTTATAATTCACATTTTCCTTTACAGTATACAAACCTCTATCTCAGTCGTTACCTTATAAAAGTATATTATCATTACTTACACTACATCAAAAAGAAATCCACCGTTTGTATGGTAGACCCTTCTTTGCGACATAGACTAAACTATTACTTGCCATCAACGATCTTGAATAGCGTAAATAGGGAGAAGTGCATAAATAATATCCCAAAGTCTATTCAGCTCTGTAATACAGCAGTATAATGTACTATATAAATACACAATACAAATACAATACATACTAAGGACAAAACAAATTATTTAAAGAATAGAAAAAAACAATAAAATTAGAAGAGATAAATATTATCAGAATGTAAATAACAACTATACTATTTAAAGGAGTCTGTCATTTGTTGCCACAAGTATATTCTCATATACACACAGGGTAGGGTGTTTACATCACAGACCAGTGGCAAGTAAGCTGGATAGTTACATGCTTAATATGGCAGTGTCTGATTTAAATAAAATTTGAGGGGAGGCAACTTTATATATGTGTTAAGCATTATATATAAGGACATCCAAAACTGGACAATATGATGTGTTGTCTGTTGGAACCTTTTACAGAATAGCAGTATTGTGACATCTCAAGTTGTTAATTATGAAAAGTGGGTGGTGTCTGTTTTCTAGTGATGTTTTTAAAGCCCTGTAGTTTTTATGTCAATGTAGAATGCAATACACAATTTTTTCAGATCATGGAGAATACCCATATACATCATGTTTACTACTGAAAGGGTTGATCATTACTTAAAGGGTATATAAATTGCCATTCACACTACCCCATCCTGACCCTTTGTAGTTTTAGAAACAACAAAATTGGTTACTTCATTAACAAAACCTACTCTGGTTTGAAGTTACTCAAGTTACTCAATTACTCAACTCTATATGACAACTGATCAAAAAAAAACATTGCAGTGAAATTTTTAACTAGAAATGGAGATGTTTGAGTTTGAGTTTTATGTCCCGTTCAACAGCCACGATCATATTTGGACAGGCCCACAGCGTATGCAACTTGTGGGAGTTGAACCCACACTGAGGTGACAGCCTGTGATTAGATTACAGACTTGCTAACCACTAGGCCACAGAGGATCTCAAAACTTTTAGTGAATTGAATTTTGTATTTGTTTATGGGGATTGTGATTTGTTTACTTAATTAGCATTAGCAATGCAATGAATGGGTTCTTTCATATGTTATTTGTATTGTGAATATTAAAAGTAATTCTTTTTTAATATTTTTCTTTCTAGAACATAAATGTCTAAGTTATTTAGTGAATACTAAAACAATAATAATTTTGAAATAATAAAAATGATACATATCTTTTAAAAAGTACATGTTTCTCCCTTGTACATGTTTCTCCCTTGTACCATCTAAAGAGTTCTTCAACCACAGTTTCAAAAATGGAGTAGGGCTTTTCTCTAGAGGTGGCAAAAACTGTAGGACTTTTTTCTGTATAGATTTTCTCTACAATGTTTTTCTCTATTGTATGAAATAGACCAGTTGAAAGCATATAGATGGATAAGTATCAAGAGTGTATATTTTACTTGATTAAAACTGGTGCAGGGTATTTTGCAAGAAAGAAACATGAACTAATAGTTATTTCTTTAACTTGATCAGTTTTACATACAAGTGAAATGTGTATTATCATTGAACTCCAGGGGTAAAACAATTCTGATAGAAATGTTATAAATCATGTTTTCCCAAACCTCACAATTGTGCAAGTGATATTTTGAAACACCCCCACACATTGATGTACCACATTATCAATTCAATATACCAATACATCTAGCCTTGCCAGAGAGCTGTACTGGAGTCCTTACCTCAATGCATGAAATATTATTTATTTATTTGGGTTTTAACCTCGCTTTCAACACATTGTATAGGTCATATCACAATATGAAGTTATGTGGGCAGAGGAAACCAGTACATGCAGTTGGTTAAGCTTCTGTAGCGTAAACTGCCAACCATTGGTAAGCAACTACCAACTTTCCCACATAAGGTCTTGGGTTTGCAGTGCAGACCTCAGAGGTGGGAGGCAAGTGTGTTACCACTATGCCACTGTGGCCACTTTGAAATATTCTAAGTCTGTACAAATATTGTGCTGGCTTTGACCTTAGACCTGAGCTTATAGGCTTAAGTTATAATTAAGTGAAATTTAAATATCATTAAACTTTTGTTTGTTTTGGAATTAAATGGTTGACATAATTCCTCCAGAGCATTAGAGTGTTATTTCTTTTTTAAAAGTTAGTATGTTTTTACACAGATCAGATTTTTTTCAGTCACACTTAGTTCCAGCATTTAATTTGATTCGTTGGATATTTCCTGTTGATAAAATATCATGGAGCCTGGAACAAGACTACCCAAAATCTAAATTTATACAATACTATGCATGAATGCTTCTTCGAGTTAATCATTTACCAGGACAAATTTGGTCCCACTGTTTGTGAAAGGTGTACTAGGCCCTTCATTACTCCAACAAAATGGGTTAATGTTTAACATTTCTTAATTAATGAGCTTTACTACCCCTTGTACACCACTGACCACCCATACTACCCTTGATGGTTACTACAAAATCCACCCACATGCCTGTTAAATGATTTCATCGGTAATTCATAAACAGGTCCGTGTACTACCCTGGGTAGGAATGGTTACAATGAAAAAACTCTACTAGGTATTTATACACTTGAAGTCTCTGTAAACATAACAGTTTGTCTAGAAATAAACATGCTTGGCATAATTACACGTGCCAGTACTTTACATGTGAAGTAATGAACCTTTATTAATATCTTCTGAATACTTTAGCCATTTATCAGTTTTAATTCCGATGAAGTTTCAGTTAAGTTGCAAGTTACTAAAAGTTTCTTCCAGATAAAATGTTAGCCAGTGTGCTTTATAAAGAAAAATATGTGAAATTAGATACAAAATTCCCTGAGATCACTCATTTATTGGATAGAGTGAAAGTAAGACAGAGGAATCAAAGTTTTGTTAACAAGACTTGATTACATGTACCTGTGTTTCTCAATCCATGAAGTAGATTGACAGCTTAATTTAGATACAGTCCCCTTCTCCCCCATAGCACCATTCAGTTAACCTGTCATTTAGAAGCATTGCCCTTGACATTCCTTCTACCACACAAAGTTTTGATATCCGTTCAGTGTTCTTCGATTCTTCTTCTTATTATTATTACTATTATTATTATTAAATGTAGGGAAAGGTAGTGTTACAGGGGAGAACAAGATGAACGGATATGTATTATTTCTGATATAACTGAAAGTGAAGATGAGCTTTCTATTGTTTTGAGACAAATTAACCAAGATCATGGATCCCCTTTCCAATACTGACTCTTTCACACTTACTCCAGACCTACCTAAATTTGGCTTCAACAAAACTGTTTCTGAGTAGTTGTTATGCTACTTGACCAATGCACAAAATTTATTACTATAATACAATTATCATGGCACATTTAGAGACTGTCTGAGTTCTCAGTTTGCAAAGGCAAAGTTGGTGTTCCCATTCAATAGCCAGGGTCATATTGGAACATGCATCCAGCATTGCCACTTGTGGGAGTCGAACCCACACAGAGGTGACAGCCTGTGATTAGATGCCAAACGTGCTAACCACTGGGCCACTGAGGACCTCTGAGTTCTTGGTTCGGTGTTTTTGGTTTGTTCAAGTATTACCTCTCCAATCACTGTCAGTGCACAAAGATTGGTTCTATTCTATCTAACGCTAAGAAGATCTTGCATTGGGTCCCCTTGGTTCAAAAATAGTTTCATAATACACCACTTCCCTCAGCAAAGTGATTCAGAATCATCTGGTCGTAAAGTTCCACTTTTATGCTGATGATCCACTGTGTTGCATTCAAGAATGTGGCCCAAACCGTGGACCTGTTGAGAAACTGTTTAGACGATGTCAAAAAGTGGCTATACGCAAACAAGCTGAAGCATGATCTTGATTTAAATGAATTCAATATTTTTGGTTCAAAGATGCAATGTGAAAAGCTCAACAAATTCAATTCGCCCCAGTCAGCATGCTTGGTAATTACCTCTCTACAGCTGAGGCAGCCAGGAATCTTTTGTGAGGTTTGAATTGAAATTCTCTTTCATTTTTTTCTCAAATCTGGGATCTAGGTGTCTCATAGGTAATCTGTCATGTGATGCTGATCTTACGGCTGAAATAATTTGGTTGGCAGTCAACCCAGCAACTGTAATTCCTTGTTTAGGAGTCTGTCTGCTCCTGATCTTTCCAAGATGCAATTTGTCCACCACATTGCTAGAATCCTAAGCAACACCAGCAAGTACTCACACATCACTCCTGTTAAAATTACTCTCCATTTGCTGCCTATTGAACATCCCTTGTATATAAGACTGTCTTACCTGTGTACAAAGTTCATACAAAATGGTTATCTTAAATATATTGAACATTTTCTTCAAGAATAGTGTGTATAGGATAGTGCAGTGCTTGAGGTCCCAAACGTTTTCTCATCAGCATATGAATCGACTAAGCATTTTGGTCTCAGCTGTGGATATGATGCTCCAAAGATGTACAATCATCTGCCTGACGATGTATATTTTAACCAACTGTCTCTGCTGATTCAAAAAAGTTGAAAACCGATCTCTTTACAAAGGAAACACTGTGTTTTCCCTATTTTTTTCCGTGGCACTGACCCCTACATACACATCTTTACAGTATCACTGACTGGGGTATCACTACTGCAGACTGGAAACAGATCGAGGATAAGTTCAGAACCAGATGGAATGTCCTTTACACTTTTGGTACACTTAACGGGAAACATATTATCATGAAGAAGCCAAAGAGATCTAGGAGTGAATATTACAAATACAAGGGCTTCCATTCCCTGGTGCTGCTAGACCTGATCGATGCAGACTACAGATTCCTCTGGAAAGATGTTGGGTCAAGTGGATCTTCATCAGATGCACAAATATTTAACCGCAGCAAGTTGAAGAAAAATATAGAGGATGGATTCTTGGGGCTTCTGGCACCTGAACCCCTGGGAGGGAGGGTCAGACTGACATTATTTTGTGTTGGGTGACAAAGCCTTTGCCTTGATGCCATGGCTTGTTAAACCCTACAGGAGAAGACATTTCACAAGGTAAGAGAGAATAAAAAATCAGAGGATCTCCAGAGACAGGAGGGCAATGGGGAATGTCTTTGGAATCCTGGAAAATAAATTCAGGCTCCTACTGGGCACAAAGGAGCAAAGGCTAAAGGTTGTCAGAGACAATGTTTAAACATGTGTTGCACAACAAGCTGAGGACACACCAAGGCAGAGTAGTCAGGGGACCCACCCCAGCAGATAACATAACAGCCATATCAAACTAACTGGCTAAATATATTTTTGATGAAAACCGCTGGAATCCCATGATTGAGGCAAAGCATCTGTGCAGGACAGGATCTGAGATCAGACAAGTAACTACCCTACTAACTTACAAAAGAAGCTGGCAACTACCACCAGTCCTTTATGGGACTATTTTTACTAAGAACTTTTATTTAAAGGCCTAGTAGCACCTAACATACAACTTTGTCTCAAATATTCAAGTAACATACACACACCCCAGTAATTATAACCACACAGCTGAGAGTTGTATACTTAGATAAACATGTCACTTTTTATGCTGCTTGTCGGCTTTCTGCTTCAACACAAACAGTAGCCATTTTATCTCTTGTGTACACGTCATCTGTTGTGTGTTCATTCAGTGTGCAGTACTGACTTCACTATATGACTTACTGTTTGTTGATGAACTTGATAAAAACTGTCAAGATCACATTGACCAATTGATATTTATAATTGCTTGACTATCAGTAAAGATTGTAATGAAAATTTATAGATTGAAAATCCCCAGATTAAAAATCCCTGAATATTTTCAAACCCATAGAAAATCAAGATGTGGCATTAAAAATCATCAATATAAAACTCCTAATACTATAGTATTTACAAAGGCATTATTATTTTGTCTTGTTATTGATTCATTTCTGTATACACATGTAGACCTTTAATGTGACTTCCATTTCCTGTTCTTCAAAACAGAAATGTGTATATATAGTTGTTAATTACAATCAGGGAAAATAGTTTTCATTTGTCTTGTCTATGTAGAAGTTGAACAACATATATAATGAAAGGTACATAGACTATTACTGCTATTAGGTCAAGCTTACTGATTTGTTTTTAATAAATACTTAGAGAGTTAAAAGTACAATACACTTTATTTGAGGGGTGTTTGAGTATGTTTCAGACATACATTAACTAAAATGTTGAGTCAAACCATTTGACTAAACATTTTAGTTAATGTATGCTCTAAAACATACTGAAACCCCTCAAATAAAATGTATTGACTATTATTTTATTCTCTTATTTTATGGATATTTTATCTTGGGGATTTTCAATCCTACATCTTGGGATTTCTGTGCAAATATTGAGTGATTTTTGATGTGGGGATTTCAATGTCTTTCAAAAGTGAAATAAAATTTATTTGGAAAGTAAATTAACTTTATAATATATTTTAGATAATTTTCCCTCCTTTAACAAGTAACTAACATTGTTAATTTAATCAAGTAATATGTGACATATGTTGATGTCCACATCCTGTGGAAAGATTTTATGTATTTAAATCTACTGCCATATTCATATACAGTAGAACCTCAATTATCCGGCCTTCTATTTTCAGAATCTACAGATTAACCGAACCGAAATCATGTCTCCCTACATATATTAATGCACCGTCTAGTGTGAGTGATAACACAGGATTTTACACAGTCTCAGAAACTATTAATTCTGGTGCTTTATAAAATGTGCCATTCACAGAAACGCCTAACTTCTTTGATCTTTATCACCATTGTTACAATAGGGGATGGATTAATTCAATTACACGACCCGCTACACAACTTCTTTCATAATGCGCCAGTCAATGAAAGTATGTTCAATTGGCTTTCACAATTTTTACCTCCCGGAGTAGGTTCACAGACTGACAATGTGTATAAAAGAAAAGACGTTCGACAATGCATTACCAACCAAACACTTTGGGTTTTACAATAAATAATCTCCAGGAGTTTCTCAATTGACAAAATGCGTGATGATATTTATCTAAAATTAAAATGCAATCAGTGCATGTACCAACTGAACTCGCCCAGTTAAAATCTGCGTAATATTTTAAATAGAAATGATAATATTCATAGATACGGAGCAAATAAGTGACAATTAGAGGGTCAGTTACAATATATTATACAGATATATTAAATATATCATCCATGAATACTGATGTCTATATTAAGTGCATAAAAGAGATTTTCTGTTATTGCCAACTCGATAACCCCTGACAGTAAATTTCAGTTTCCTTCATCTATCCAAATCCCTCGATTATCTGACTGGATTGTATGTCTCCCACTGGGTTCGGATAATCAAGGTTCTACTGTACATTATATTCATTTATTTATTTGGGGTTTAACGTAACAAAGAACACTGCACAGGTCCTATAATGACGGGTAGTTCTGTGGGCAAAAAAGCAGGAAACCAGTGCATACAGTTCATGTAAACTGCCTACCATTGGTAAGCATCTACCAACTTTCCCATATAAGGTCCCGGGTTTGAACTCTAGACCTTAGAGGTGGGAGGCGAGTGTGTTATCACTGTGCCACTATGGCCCCTCATTAACATTATAATCTACTTTACTTTTTTGAAGAATACTGAGAAAATTAAGAAAAATATTATTTTTAAAGGTTTATTTAAATATTCATTCTAAAAAGTGGAATAGTACTGTTTTGATAGAATAAGAAAATTCAGTAAAGCTATGGTAATGCTTTCATTTGTAAAGGTTAAAAGTTATATCTAACCCCTTATAATATTTTCAATTTCCAAACCCAGATGTTCCATATCCTCACAATCACCCAGAACCTATAAAACCAGATGTGAGGTATTGCACATTTTTAAGATTCTCACAGGTTCCAGATATAAAATGTTTTATTATTGTCCATTGTGATAATGCAGTATATATCTCATTACACAATCAAATATTGTCAATACTGTCTTACCAATGAAGTAAAGATGAATAATTTTGGTCCAATTAAATTATCCTTCTTATTACTACTTTCATAATCAGATATACAGACCTCAAAGTTATAACGTTTTATTATTCTTGTACATTCCTATCAATCCTATCTGGTAAGGTCTGTGTTCTCTCCATCATTTTTGCTACTTGGTACACTATTATTATCATCAAAATCAAATAAGTTTTAAAAATTATTTTCATCAGATATATCTTTGATAAATGATGTAAGCCAGTTTGATTATCTACACACACAAATGAGAAAAAAACATACATCACACTGAAACTGTAAGTTTCTGCATACACACACAGAGCATTCACAGTACAAGAATATTTGTTGTACGCAACAGTTGACGTAGTACACACAGTTTCTGAAGGGGAGGTTCTGACAGGAGAAATGGCTAATTTAGAGTAAATAAATCAGCTGTAGAATCATGAATACTGGATTGTCTTTCTAAAGAGTGGTATTTATGTAAACAGGATGATCAGTGCAATGTTTTAAGCCTAAAATATTAGTATGTTAGATTTGACGCTACTAGGCCTTTAAGTGAGTGTTACACCAATGTCCCACAAAATTTTCCAAAAAATTCCCAATAAATTTCCAGCAATTTTGCAAAGAATTTCCCAATAAGGACAAGTCCCAAAATAATATCAATAACCTCAAACAACTTTAAATGTCCCACACGAAATGTCAAAATTTGTAAATCAGTCTGAATCAGTGGTTGCCCTGTTGGGGGCTGGGGAAGGACTGGCTGCTGAGGAGGCTCTTGCTGCTGGGTGGTTGGAGGAGAGGTCAAGGTATATACATTTGCTGATAGCTCATGACTGACTCTATTCCCAAATAGGCTAGAGAGGCCTAAGATGTTGTGAGAACTTTCTTCTCCTGAGACAGAGGCTTCTGACAGGGGGCTAAAACTCTGGCTAGTCCTGATGGTGAAATGTAGCTGTCTTAAGGTCCTGGATTGTTGCTCATTGACAATTAAGTATGAAGTCTGAGAGCATCTGGGTGGTTGTTGTCCTCTTGGCACCACTTGGGTCTGTTGAGCTGTTTGTAGGACCTGGCTTTCTGGCATCTGGGTTACTGGAATAGTCAACATGTATTCCCTGGGAGTGACTGCTGGTTGCTGCTGCCACTGAGAAGTCTCTTGCAAATATGTGGAAATGGTACTGGAGTTCCTAGAAAGTGTAGGTTTACTGTGGCTGGTGATTTTTTTCCTCTGCCCTCGTCCAGAACCTGCTTAAAAGTTTAACTGCCTCATTTAAAGAGTCGGAGAGGATCGGTGAAACATCAAACATGTTAGGCTATGTATTCCTTTGATGTTAATTTCGATAAATATTCAATAGGCAATTAGTGAAATGAATAGCTATACTTTCGGTTAAATTATAAAAGGCTTAATCTCAACCCTAAATAAGTGACGTGTTTAATCAGATTAGTGCGACCCCTTTACAGAACAGAATATAGAATGTTTTATTTGTTATAGTGACTTGTAAATACAGTATTAAAATTGAACATAAAACTATTTACTCAGCCCCATTGGACTTTTATGTCACCAATAATAGCTAATAATAGCAGCTTAATGAAAATATGAATGGGCAACCTGTTACAATCAGTTTTATACTACAAATTCAAAATATAAAAAAATGATATGTGTTTGTCTATCTATAAGAGTTTGCAGATATACCAAGTCCTAAAAAGAAAGCATGATGTTTATATCAGCTTGTGTAAATTAAAATAGGAGTGTAAATATATATATAACCACCTGGCAATAACATTTTGTGTTTCTCCCATGAATCACAAATAATATACATACAATCTCCTTTTCATTTAAATTTACAATAGAATAACTTTAAGCGGATCTTCATCAGTCATTTTTTTGAAAATTTTAAACAATCTTTTCGGACCTGTTATATTTATATATAAAATATAACTTGTACCAGCAATTTGTACAAGTTGTAACTTGTACAGGTCGGCCTTGTTCAACTTGCAAGGTGTACAAAATCCCAACTTGTACATAACATTATACACATGTTCCATTGTTGTAAGTTAGCCTCCCAATCCACTAAAAAATGTAGTAGTCCCACGATTAATTTTGTCAGTCGTATGATATATTTTTGGAGTCAGTAAGGCCAGAAAACTGACTGCAGTGATGGTAGGTGGTCTTCACCATATTAAACATGATTAAAATCCTTTGCAAGTGAAAACTTCTGTTTCAAGTATACAAGACAGGTCCTTATTTGTTACTGAGAATTATTTTTGGTAGCTGCCTCCTGAGATCTAAATCAGAAATAACTAGTAAAAGTGGTACAGCAGTTTTAGTAGGGTTTCACAGTCATTATGTATTGAGGCTTAAAATTGAGGCTCAAAATTGAGGCTTATGGCAAGCTAAATTAATGTTCTGCTTTTGTAAAGGAAAATCCTCTCACTCAGTTTTAAAACTTTTAAAAGCTCATATATTATATATGCTTTTTATTTAATTAGAAGGCAAAAGAAAATTGTTACTTTCTGCTTTCAAATCATAGGTCATTCTTCCATTTTTATAAGTTTGTGTTCTGAAATTCAGTTGTACATTTTACTGTTACCATCTTACTGCAGTTGAACTTGATTACATATGTTTATGGTTAAAAATTATCTATGTTTCCTACTCCATTCACACATTATATTTAAGCAATTATGTTTTTTGCTGATTTAGCAAGTTTAAAATTATAGGTTTCAAAATCTTAGTAGTTTATTAAAATCTCAAGACAAATGTAAAAACCAGATTCATACACCCTGTTCAACAGATAAGGTCAAATTGGAACAGGCCTTCAGTATTTTGAGTTGTGGAGTCGAAAACAGACAGACTAAAAGTCAAGAATCTGTTCTGGAGAAATACTTGCCAAATTAAGTTATACTTTAAACAATAGGGTCAGTAATCGATTGTCAGTTGAATTAAAAACAAAGCACTGATTTCAGTGTTACATATATGGACACTGTGCAAGAGCATTGTTTCATCTAAGCTTTTTGTCTACATATAACCATATAAGGTAATAGAGTTATAGATCCTTTTGTGTGTTATGTATTATTGATCTATTTATTGACTGGGGGAATCCCTCTGCGCTAACCGCAGCAGTTCTCTTAATAGATCACTGGAACCCTATAGGTTCTAGAACTTCCTTGGTGAATCGGGTAACAGGTGTTAAGTACAAATTAGTTCTATAACTGTCTGGAAGTTTCCATACTTGTATATAAGCACTATACACCTGGCCACAGATGAACATAGTATTCCCTGGCTATACAGAAGGCTGTACCTTAGAGCTACATTTTACTATCGACTGGATATATACTTTTTGTATACTTTACTTTCTGATTGAACTATTACTGGAGCAAACTGGACACAGTGTCTGGATAGATTTGCTGTACTCTGGATACTTTTTTGTCTACACACAGTGTGTGGTTCTACCAAAGAGAGGATTTATTGCATTCTGGACATTGTCCATATCTTGAAGTGGACAGTACAGTTGTGCAGACTCTTGGAATATTTCTATACATACATTTGGTGTGATTGGATATCAAAATCAGTGCAGAATAAGAACATTTTGTCTTATTGGATACTGAACTGATCACAGGATAAAGATATCTGTGTTAGTCGACATTGGACAGATCACAGGACAGAATGCTGGATACAGTGGCTAAACTTAAGTGTCAGTTACAGTTGCCAGGTCAGATTGGTTTCATTGTTGTATCATTGTATGTGCAATGAGAGTATACCAGTTGACTGTAACCATTAGTTTTAATTGTTAGATAAATTTGTTAAGTTACACTTTTTGTCTTTTCCAGTTGCAACTTAAAAGCAACCGGTAATTGCTACCTCGCTTGCCCGTGACCGTAACATCAGAAAATATTTTTAAAAACCTCAGAGTTTATATTGACTATGAGCCTATAGTAATGAAATAAACCACTGCATCATATACAACTTGACTGCTTTGTAAAACAAAAACCAATTTAAAAGTATCTATGTCTCAGTTGGCAGTGCTGGAAGCAAACAGGTTTTACAAATGTCTCTTTTAAGTGAGTGATGTTGTGAAGTTTGGTGTTTCAATGAAGAGGTCTAGTGTTGATTGATTTCCAACAATAACTTCAAGGACATTAAAAGTGAGCTAGTCTGAGCTTTCACTAATAAAAATAATAATAATAACAATGGAAGGATTTATAGAGAGTCATATTGCTGCAAGTCTTCTAAAGTCCAAGAAGGGATAGTCCAGGGACAGACATGGGTCAATATCCATAAAAAGGCCAGCCAGGGTATGACTAAGATGGAAGGTATGGCAACCTAAACAAGTGAGTCTTGAGCTGGCTTCTAAAACCAGTTATTGTCTGCTGGGTTTGACTGCTTAGTAGATCTAGGTGTCATCAGCATACAGGTGATGAGGGACATTAAATTTGGAAAGGACTTGACTGAGGGGACGTGTATAGAGTTGAAAAGGAGAGGACCCAGGACAAAACCTTGGAGAACCCCAAAAGGGAGAATTATAGCCTCAGAAAAACCATCACCTGTTTTAATTTTTTCTTTATAGTTTGAAAGGTAAGATTTGATCCAGAATAGTGCAGTACCATCCAAACCAAACCAGTCATACAAGCAATCATATAAAAGAGAGTGATCGGTGGTATCAAAAGCAGCAGAGTGATCTAATAATGGCAGTGCCTTTCTTGAGTCCACTGAGAGAGATGTCATTTTAAGTCTTCAGCAACAAAGTTTCAGTGGAGTCGGAACTATTGTATGTAGATTGGTTGGCATTTGAGATCCCTTCGTGTGAGATCAATTTGTTCAGCCGATTTGCCATGACTTTTTCAATGAGTTTTGATATGAACTAAGACTTGACACTGGCCTGTAGTTTTTACGGATATTTCTGTCAAGCCTCGGCTGCTTGAGCAGGGGGTGACATATGCCGTCTAAAACAGTTGTGGAAACTTTCTTCTGTAATTAAATAATTAACAATACTAGTGATGGGGGGTATGAAAATGTCAGCACACTCCTTGAGCAGTGAAGTAGGAATAGGGTCAAGGTCACAGGATTGGACAGTGAAGACTTTAAAGTTTTGAGTAAGTCTTCCGCAGACACAAGTGTGAAAGAGGAGGTGTGAAAATTTTCATGGGGTTGGGTCTGGTGACTGGGGCTGATAGTGGTGACTGCAGAGTGGACTTTATTTTAAGGGTTTTGTCTTGGAAAAACTTACAAAAAGTGTTGGCAAGGTAGATTTTATTGGTACTTTCTGGTAGAATAACAACAGAAGACCTGTGTAAAATCTTTTTGAAACAATTCCACAGAGTCTTGTTATTTCCTTGATTTTCAGCTACAATGTTCGACTAATGATTACATTTAGACCTCTCCAGCAGGCTATGACTTCTGGCAGAGATTTCATGCCTGCTCACATTTCCATTTGAATCGCTTTGCCTTGAGAATGTCGCTGTTCATGAACCCAGTCTTAGCTTATCTCAGCAAGGCTCCTCAAGGTATCAAAATATTGATCGCTGAGAAGACTGGCAATTTTATAAGGGCATCTAGTGAGGTTAGATTGTAGGATATTGATTCTAAAAATCTGAGATATTTATTTTCAGAACTTTACAGATGTACACACTTTGATACTTGCAGGACTCTTTGACTGAGAAAGCAAGGCTAAACATGATTGCCTGATGATCTGATAGTCCTGTAGTGACTTTGGGACTAATGGCCCAAGAGAAGGAATCCCTGGCACAAAGAACATCTAAAATGTGACCATGACTGTGTGTAGAAGAATTGACAAGTTGAGTAAAACTAAATTGCTTGAGAATATCATATAATTTCATCAGGTGTCACATTGATCAAGATGAAATTGATATCACCCAGGAGAATATTTTCACAGCCTGACAGAGTAACACCCTCGAGTATCATGCTATATTTGTCCAGGAATTGTGCCTTTGAAAGATTAGTAGCTCGATAGAGTACATGGAACATAACATATTTAGCACACTCACTGCCGGTCTGAACAGAAGTACTTTTAAAAGCTTGAAAGCAATGTTTTGAAAATGGTGCAAAACTCAAATCATCCTTGATGAAAAAGCCAACTTCACCCCCTTTTATGACATTGCGAGGCAGATGCATGAACTTACAACCAGGAAGGGCGATACTAGAAATAAAACTCTAACTATCAGCTGGCTTTAGCCATGTCTCAGTGACATCTATAAGATCAGCATTGACAAATCTTTGACAAACTCCAGAAAGGAAGCAGATTTCTTTCTAATAGGTCTGACATTGAAAGAACAACCATTGATAGATCGGGAAACAGGGCCTGGATTGAGACTGGCATCACCCAAAAGAACTATGAGTGGTTAGGACCAAGGACTGAGTTCCTAAAAGTATGTGACCAACTTTGGTAGTGGCCCTAGAAAGCCAGATAGGCGTAGTTCATGCTATTACACATGGGTGAATCCCAGACTCAATGATCACAGGATGATCTGAATGCACAGTGGGTTCAGATGAGTCAAAGACTCGAATGCCAATCAATGTGAGATAGATAGCAAAATACAGGGGGGTGCCTTTCGAAAGAATATTGTAGGAAACCAGGAAAAGTGCACCCAACCAGACTATTGAATTCTACGCAGGTGTGTATGTATTGTAGAAAAGAGAAAAATATAAACGTTCTGTTGAGGGGTGGAGGGCCAAACCCACACAGAGGTGGCAGCCTGTGATTAGGTGCTAATCTACCAGCCGATTGATTAAAAACTAAAACACTTACATTACATAGCACATCTTTACACTAAAGCGTCCTACTTTATTTTAAACACACCCCAGGTGTTCAACAAAGCATTTCCTCTGTCCTTGTGTGAACCAATACAAGCTTTATAGTTCTTGTTCCTTTATTCTAAGTTTCACTTTAGTTTTGTAAACTCCTTTTCGAGTACTTAATGAGAAATAAAAATGTACCTAACTTCAAACCTTTTTCTCCAAAAATGGTGAAGGAGGTAACAATATCAGACATGTGCTGCAATACTTCCTCCAAGTCTGAGTCACTAATTGATCCCGAGGAATCAGTTATCATCAACAAGTCCAACTGTGCAGAGCATTCTTGCAATAAATATGTTTTCATGTAATTCTAATCATGGTAATGTTTTCATGTAAAAGTTTTAAATTGTGAGTAATGCAATTTCTTAGTGAATATTAATGATACATTCTTTATGAAGTTAAAGTTTCAACAAATATAAAATTTAAGCTAGTTTGTCATCATTGATACTATTCCATTGTATGGTTCACAAATCACTTCTGATACTTCCTATAAGAAGGTACTGTGGTGAAAATGTTTTGCTTACACCAAATCAGAAGTGGCAAGAATAAAACTAGTTTACTGTTTCATAGAAATGTTCAGAGCGTCAAAGACTGGATTAAAAATACAATTACATTTTATAATATTTCGTTTTGAGATAATTATCAAATTGATCACTACCTAAGTCTGCTGCTTAACAATATAACTTTACATACCTTTGAGACAAAATCCCTACTGGTTCATCTTAAAGCACAATAGCTTTCTTTTGCTAAAATTCTGTTAAAGCAATAACAGGCTTTAAACCTAAATCGTCAAATGAATTAATCCTTTTCTGGTGGATGAGAAAATAATTTCCATCATCACCTTGATTTGGCGATAAAATTTGCATGTGGAAATTCTCCAGAAAAGTAACTATTTAACCCTGTATCATGCATGAATCAACAATTCTTTAAAAAAACACAAAAAGTATCTGTATGACACCTGATTATTTGCACAATACAATTTTTGTGTTTCCTACCAAACACTACCTCTGCCAAAGATGTATTATTTTCATGATCGTTTGTCCATTTGGCTGTTTGTTTTAAATACTATGGGTTGGATCTTCCTGAAAAAAATGAGAAGATGGCTCTTGGTCCAACTTAGATCCCAATAAGTTTTGTAAGTGATCTGGATCATCATGTGGATACAAAAAATAATCAGGATTTTCCCATTTACTTATCATTTCATGACTCGGGGGTAGTATCCACTATTCAAGTGCTTTTGTTCACATACTTATTCAATGTTTTAGATTAAGTTTACAGCTACACCATATTTTGTGTAACAACACAAAACAGAATTAAATGCATGGTTTGCGCTGTAAGTTTCACTGAATGTATCATACCAAATAAGGTGAAGACAATGGAAGCTAATGTGGCAATTAACATAAAAATTAACATTACTTACTTGGATAGGGTTCACTGCAGTAATCGTTTCTATATATGCAACCACCTGAATAAGGTTTGATATACCACAATGTGTCAGAATTTCTGACAGGATATCACACACTTGTCAATAAATTGTGTAACTATTAACATAACATGTGTGAAGCATCAAACATGGTATGTTTTAAATATTATACAAGTTCTCAATGATTATAATTCAGTTTATGTGAGATTCATGTTATGGCCCACTTACACATTTCCTTTTTTCTTATCTGAGCATATTTGTTTAGCCCTCAATGACCTTGTCCTCATGACTTTTTGTACTAAAAGTGAAGAATGAACCTCTCCAAATATCCATCCAAACTATAGTCTCCCATCACTAAAGCATACATATGTCTGCACAGCTCATGAAGCTTTTGAGAGATATATGATACAATTAAAATATTTCCTGAATTGTGTCTAAGTTCAACCAAAATTTGAATCTCAAGATGTCCAACTGAAATACAAAGCGGACCAACTAGAACCTGGTGTGGATGAGCCATGTTTGTGGCTTGTGAATCTAGAAAGGAAAGATGCAATCTGAATATTAGCTACATTTAAAATTGTGAAAAGACTTTAGTGGTAGAATGATTAAGATTAATAAGCCAATACAGAGATCTGGTGTTACAATTTTACCGCAAACTTGTCTCGATTTACATCTTTGTCATCAGTTTAGGTATTATGCTGTTCTTTCTTGCATGAATATTCCATATACCCATTCATAAACAAATAAAACCAATCTGGTAATTATTGGTTCTATTTGTACAAGTTAACATCAAATACAAACATCAAGTCTCTGTGTCTTTATAATGTAACTGCCACAATGCAAAATTTAGGTTACAAATTCTCTTTCAAAGTGAACACAAGATTTTTATTACTTACCACGACCCATATTTGAACTAAAAACCGGGATATACAGACTGGGTAATATTATTTTATTATTTTCCAATGCTCGTACTTAGAAAGCTATTTTTCTGCTTGTTTTTATTGTATTCAAATCTCTTCAGATATGGCAAAGCAACCCCAAGTTAAATATTTATTTTTTTTTATATTCATTGAAGTCACATCTAATTATTCCATTCTTTTGGTTATATGGATTTAATTCTTTTATTATTGAAGCAAAGTACTCAATAGTAAGGTTCCCTTCTTAGGACATTTATAAAAATATGTCATTCATGCCATTTTATGTTTTTGCTATTAATGCTTACCATAATTATACATGCAGCATGAAACCTTTATTGTGTATAGTTACATTGTAAAATAATTATCCAGACAAAAAGAACACTATTCAGAGTAGAAATCATCATAGTCAGAATTATGTTGAAGTTCCAGTCAGGCAAATGAAATGCCCAGTGTGTTATGAATTTCATCTACATTTTATTCAATATTAAAGGTCAGTAAACATGAAAAGAAATACCAACAGACAATATCCAAGACCCCATTGTATACATGCCTGATGCATTTCTAGTTTCATTCTTAAGTTCGATAAACTGGTAATTTCATGTAAAACACTAACATACATCGTATTGTCAAGACAAAGACAATGATAATATAGTCCTATTAAAAACAGCATGGGAAAATCAATAATGAATTGTTAGTAACCCCGAAAGGTATTTTTTATAAATTGATTAAAGAGGAGGTCACACAAATCAGTGTTACTATCTTATTGAAATCTGTTTATTACTATTCAGCCTCTTCAGCTGTTATAAATGAAAATATTTATGATCATATTTATCAATGCAACAATGCTAACTGAATTATTAATTGTTGAATAATCTGTTTCCTACATACTGCCCAACATAGTAAAGTAGGATATCTTTAACATAAACACTGTACTTGTGCTTGTATGGATTTGTTTTGATAAAATATATATCAATACAAACACATCCACTGTATAGCCCCTTATACACTTTTACCTTAGTTTCAGCCATTTCAAATTTTGAAGTGAGGAATGAATTATGACAGCCATGTTTAAGCCTCTGTTTACAAAAGTTAAGCCCACTACCGGCCAGTCTCAGCATTTGAGCCAGTGGTTCAGCCAAAGCTGAGACTAAGACCTTTTGTGAAATTCATCGACATACTTGGCACAGAAGGTATATTCTCAGATTTGTGTCAAACAAACTAAAATTGTTGATCCTCAGAAAGTTAAGGTTTACTCATGATACCATGATGGCAACTTGGTTACCATCACAATTGCATTGTTTACATAAAAATAACAAAGTCCTGATATCATGAAAATGGAATGCCCTTTGACATAAAACTTGCATATTTGATAACACTAGTTTAAATGTTACCCATTTTAGATGTGAAATTAGCTTTAAATAACATCTATCGAGGTAGTGTCCCAGTTGTTTGACTGGGCCTGTATTCATGAAAGGTCTTAGACTTAAATCCAGTCTTAAAGTTAAAACTTTTGTCTCAGTTAAGTTTTGTCTTAAAACAGTATTCACAAAGGGTGACTTAGCTAAGTCCAAGATTATCAAATAACCACAGTGATTTTCTGTGTCATGTGACCTTTCTTTTTTATTCAAACTATACTATTGGTGACATATATCCTTCATTTAATGCATTTTATCTAAGGAAAAGTGCTGTTTTTTTTAAATGGAAAACCTTGTTACCATATATAAACTCCCCAAAGACTGCTTTAGTGAGGTGTTCTGTATAATTATACTTTATTTACAGCCATTTCAAATTTTGAAGTAGAATAAAGTTTATGGCGGCCATATTTAAGTGCAGTGTTAAAGTTAAGCCCTTGGCTAAACCTAAGACCAGTCTTAAATTCTTTGTGAATACCACTAAGCCTAAGACAAAAGTCTTAGCAGCTTTTGGGCAAAAACTTGAGACAAAAGTTTCAACTTTAAGCATAAGCCCTGGCTTAGACCGTTCGTGAATACGGGGCCTGATATTCTGGAATAACCCTCATGATGCCTGAACAAGATTTCCCATCTAAAATTTCAGGGGCAGATTTTAGGAAAGGTCTCAGACTTAGCCCAGTCTTAGGCTGAGCCACTGGCTCAAACCTCAGCCTTTTGCCTCAGCCAAGTCTTTGTCTCAAACAGTTTTCAGAGAAGAAGTCTCGGCTAAGACCATGCTTATCAAATAACCACAGTGGTTTTCTGTGTCATGTGACCCATTTTGTAAAGATATTATACTAATGACACATAATTATGTTCCGTGTTTGACACATATTATGTCTGGTCAAAAACTATTTTGCAATGGGAAACCTTGTAAACATGTAGAAACACCCAAAGACTACTTTAAGCAGTTGTTTTATACACTTTTACCTTAGTTTCAGCCATTTCAAATTTTGAAGTGAGGAATGAATTATGACAGCCATGTTTAAGCCTCTGTTTACAAAAGTTAAGCCCACTACCGGCCAGTCTCAGCATTTGAGCCAGTGGTTCAGCCAAAGCTGAGACTGAGACCTTTTGTGAAATTCATAAAGACCGTGCCCAAGTGGGCTTAAGTAAAAAGTTCCAGTAATTTGAGACAAAAGTCTCAAGTTTGAGCCTGAAACAAGGCTAAAACCTTTCGTGAAATCCACCCCAGGGTACACAGCCAAACAAGTGAATAAACTTTACACAACATCAACAAAGCAATCTTCATAAGACTTCACAAGTGAATAAACTTTACACAACACCAACAAAACAATCTTCATAAGACTTCCAGTATGTTTGTGATGTAACTATTGGGCCACAGACTGAGCCTGAAACTGCCCCAAGTGAAAATCCAGCACCAGTACTTCTGTGTTGGAATAATATAGGTCCACAGTGGCCTCATAGGATAGCATATTTGGCATTTAACCACAGGCTGTCACCTCTGTCTGGGTTCGACTCTCACAAGTGACAAATACCAAAGGGTTATCTCAATATGATCCTGGCTATTGAATGAGACACAAAACTCTAACTTTGTATGTAGGAATAGTCGGGCTAAATGCATTTGACTCACGTGTGTGCTTTGTTACAAACATCCTCGCACACTGTAGACCAAATGAATACAATTTTAAGTAACCAGTTCATTGGCTAGGTAAATTATACCAAAGATATATTAGTAATAAAGTGTACCCTGAGTGTGCGGGGTACGGAAATGTACCAATTACTCAAATAAATTGGTTAATGCCAATTGGATGGATTGCCCCAATATTCCACATCCACCATTTCTCTCTCAGCTTTCTGTGTTCAGAATCTGGTCTGTGGTATTTTAGGGAACACCATTCCAGCACTGAGAATTTCATGTCTTTAACAGAATGGCCCTTTTCTGTAAAGTGCCTAGAGACAGGGGTGATTCTGTTTTCCCTTGGCTGGCTTACTGAATGTCTATGTTCATACATTCTATTCCTAAATGGTCTACTAGTTTCCCCCACATAATATTTATTGCACTTTTTGCAAGTTATTAGATAAATTATGTCACTTAATTCACAAGTGGTGAATTTTGGTAATTTAGTGATTGGTTGGATTTTATTTATGATTTTGCATTTTACTGTACTGATTTTATTGATCAGTGGACAGTAAGTGCATTTTCCTAATCTAGTGCAAACACTGGGGATTAGTTTCCCCTTAGGTGCCTCCAGAAAGGAAGCAGATTTCTTTCTAATAGGTCTGACATTGAAAGAACAACCATTGATAGATCGGGAAACAGGGCCTGGATTGAGACTGGCATCACCCAAAAGAACTATGAGTGGTTAGGACCAAGGACTGAGTTCCTAAAAGTATGTGACCAACTTTGGTAGTGGCCCTAGAAAGCCAGATAGGCGTAGTTCATGCTACTACACATGGGTGAATCCCAGACTCAATGATCACAGGATGATCTGAATGCACAGTGGGTTCAGATGAGTCAAAGACTCGAATGCCAATCAATGTGAGATAGATAGCAAAATACAGGGGGTGCCTTTCGAAAGAATATTGTAGGAAAACAGGAAAGGTGCACCCAACCAGACTATTGAATTCTACGCAGGTGTGTATGTATTGTAGAAAAGAGAAAAATATAAACGTTCTGTTGAGGGGTGGAGGGCCAAACCCACACAGAGGTGGCAGCCTGTGATTAGGTGCTAATCTACCAGCCGATTGATTAAAAACTAAAACACTTACATTACATAGCACATCTTTACACTAAAGCGTCCTACTTTATTTTAAACACACCCCAGGTGTTCAACAAAGCATTTCCCCTGTCCTTGTGTGAACCAATACAAGCTTTATAGTTCTTGTTCCTTTATTCTAAGTTTCACTTTAGTTTTGTAAACTCCTTTTCGAGTACTTAATGAGAAATAAAAATGTAGCTAACTTCAAACCTTTTTCTCCAAAAATGGTGAAGGAGGTAACAATATCAGACATGTGCTGCAATACTTCCTCCAAGTCTGAGTCACTAATTGATCCCGAGGAATCAGTTATCATCAACAAGTCCAACTGTGCAGAGCATTCTTGCAATAAATATGTTTTCATGTAATTCTAATCATGGTAATGTTTTCATGTAAAAGTTTTAAATTGTGAGTAATGCAATTTCTTAGTAAATATTAATGATACGTTCCTTATGAAGTTAAAGTTTCAACAAATATAAAATTTAAGCTAGTTTGTCATCATTGACACTATTCCATTGTATGGTTCACAAATCACTTCTGATACTTCCTATAAGAAGGTACTGTGGTGAAAATGTTTTGCTTACACCAAATCAGAAGTGGCAAGAATAAAACTAGTTTACTGTTTCATAGAAATGTTCAGAGCGTCAAAGACTGGATTAAAAATACAATTACATTTTATAATATTTCGTTTTGAGATAATTATCAAATTAACCACTACCTAAGTCTGCTGCTTAAAGATGTATTATTTTCATGATCGTTTGTCCATTTGGCTGTTTGTTTTAAATACTATGGGTTGGATCTTCCTGAAAAAAATGAGAAGATGGCTCTTGGTCCAACTTAGATCCCAATAAGTTTTGTAAGTGATCTGGATCATCATGTGGATACAAAAAATAATCAGGATTTTCCCATTTACTTATCATTTCATGACTCGGGGGTAGTATCCACTATTCAAGTGCTTTTGTTCACATACTTATTCAATGTTTTAGATTAAGTTTACAGCTACACCATATTTTGTGTAACAACACAAAACAGAATTAAATGCATGGTTTGCGCTGTAAGGTTCACTGAATGTATCATACCAAATAAGGTGAAGACAATGGAAGCTAATGTGGCAATTAACATAAAAATTAACATTACTTACTTGGATAGGGTTCACTGCAGTAATCGTTTCTATATATGCAACCACCTGAATAAGGTTTGATATACCACAATGTGTCAGAATTTCTGACAGGATATCACACACTTGTCAATAAATTGTGTAACTATTAACATAACATGTGTGAAGCATTAAACATGGTATGTTTTAAATAGTATACAAGTTCTCAATGATTATAATTCAGTTTATGTGAGATTCATGTTATGGCCCACTTACACATTTCCTTTTTTCTTATCTGAGCATATTTGTTTAGCCCTCAATGACCTTGTCCTCATGACTTTTTGTACTAAAAGTGAAGAATGAACCTCTCCAAATATCCATCCAAACTATAGTCTCCCATCACTAAAGCATACATATGTCTGCACAGCTCATGAAGCTTTTGAGAGATATATGATACAATTAAAATATTTCCTGAATTGTGTCTAAGTTCAACCAAAATTTGAATCTCAAGATGTCCAACTGAAATACAAAGCGGACCAACTAGAACCTGGTGTGGATGAGCCATGTTTGTGGCTTGTGAATCTAGAAAGGAAAGATGCAATCTGAATATTAGCTACATTTAAAATTGTGAAAAGACTTTAGTGGTAGAATGGTTAAGATTAATAAGCCAATACAGAGATCTGGTGTTACAATTTTACCGCAAACTTGTCTCGATTTACATCTTTGTCATCAGTTTAGGTATTATGCTGTTCTTTCTTGCATGAATATTCCATATACCCATTCATAAACAAATAAAACCAATCTGGTAATTATTGGTTCTATTTGTACAAGTTAACATCAAATACAAACATCAAGTCTCTGTGTCTTTATAATGTAACTGCCACAATGCAAAATTTAGGTTACAAATTCTCTTTCAAAGTGAACACAAGATTTTTATTACTTACCACGACCCATATTTGAACTAAAAACCGGGATATACAGACTGGGTAATATTATTTTATTATTTTCCAATGCTCGTACTTAGAAAGCTATTTTTCTGCTTGTTTTTATTGTATTCAAATCTCTTCAGATATGGCAAAGCAACCCCAAGTTAAATATTTTTTTTTTTTATATTCATTGAAGTCACATCTAATTATTCCATTCTTTTGGTTATATGGATTTAATTCTTTTATTATTGAAGCAAAGTACTCAATAGTAAGGTTCCCTTCTTAGGACATTTATAAAAATATGTCATTCATGCCATTTTATGTTTTTGCTATTAATGCTTACCATAATTATACATGCAGCATGAAACCTTTATTGTGTATAGTTACATTGTAAAATAATTATCCAGACAAAAAGAACACTATTCAGAGTAGAAATCATCATAGTCAGAATTATGTTGAAGTTCCAGTCAGGCAAATGAAATGCCCAGTGTGTTATGAATTTCATCTACATTTTATTCAATATTGAAGGTCAGTAAACATGAAAAGAAATACCAACAGACAATATCCAAGACCCCATTGTATACATGCCTGATGCATTTCTAGTTTCATTCTTAAGTTCGATAAACTGGTAATTTCATGTAAAACACTAACATACATCGTATTGTCAAGACAAAGACAATGATAATATAGTCCTATTAAAAACAGCATGGGAAAATCAATAATGAATTGTTAGTAACCCCGAAAGGTATTTTTTATAAATTGATTAAAGAGGAGGTCACACAAATCAGTGTTACTATCTTATTGAAATCTGTTTATTACTATTCAGCCTCTTCAGCTGTTATAAATGAAAATATTTATGATCATATTTATCAATGCAACAATGCTAACTGAATTATTAATTGTTGAATAATCTGTTTCCTACATACTGCCCAACATAGTAAAGTAGGATATCTTTAACATAAACACTGTACTTGTGCTTGTATGGATTTGTTTTGATAAAATATATATCAATACAAACACATCCACTGTATAGCCCCTTATACACTTTTACCTTAGTTTCAGCCATTTCAAATTTTGAAGTGAGGAATGAATTATGACAGCCATGTTTAAGCCTCTGTTTACAAAAGTTAAGCCCACTACCGGCCAGTCTCAGCATTTGAGCCAGTGGTTCAGCCAAAGCTGAGACTGAGACCTTTTGTGAAATTCATCGACATACTTGGCACAGAAGGTATATTCTCAGATTTGTGTCAAACAAACTAAAATTGTTGATCCTCAGAAAGTTAAGGTTTACTCATGATACCATGATGGCAACTTGGTTACCATCACAATTGCATTGTTTACATAAAAATAACAAAGTCCTGATATCATGAAAATGGAATGCCCTTTGACATAAAACTTGCATATTTGATAACACTAGTTTAAATGTTACCCATTTTAGATGTGAAATTAGCTTTAAATAACATCTATCGAGGTAGTGTCCCAGTTGTTTGACTGGGCCTGTATTCATGAAAGGTCTTAGACTTAAATCCAGTCTTAAAGTTAAAACTTTTGTCTCAGTTAAGTTTTGTCTTAAAACAGTATTCACAAAGGGTGACTTAGCTAAGTCCAAGATTATCAAATAACCACAGTGGTTTTCTGTGTCATGTGACCTTTCTTTTTTATTCAAACTATACTATTGGTGACATATATCCTTCATTTAATGCATTTTATCTAAGGAAAAGTGCTGTTTTTTTTAAATGGAAAACCTTGTTACCATATATAAACTCCCCAAAGACTGCTTTAGTGAGGTGTTCTGAATAATTATACTTTATTTACAGCCATTTCAAATTTTGAAGTAGAATAAAGTTTATGGTGGCCATATTTAAGTGCAGTGTTAAAGTTAAGCCCTTGGCTAAACCTAAGACCGGTCTTAAATTCTTTGTGAATACCACTAAGCCTAAGACAAAAGTCTTAGCAGCTTTTGGGCAAAAACTTGAGACAAAAGTTTCAACTTTAAGCATAAGCCCTGGCTTAGACCGTTCGTGAATACGGGGCCTGATATTCTGGAATAACCCTCATGATGCCTGAACAAGATTTCCCATCTAAAATTTCAGGGGCAGATTTTAGGAAAGGTCTCAGACTTAGCCCAGTCTTAGGCTGAGCCACTGGCTCAAACCTCAGCCTTTTACCTCAGCCAAGTCTTTGTCTCAAACAGTTTTCAGAGAAGAAGTCTCGGCTAAGACCATGCTTATCAAATAACCACAGTGGTTTTCTGTGTCATGTGACCCATTTTGTAAAGATATTATACTAATGACACATAATTATGTTCCGTGTTTGACACATATTATGTCTGGTCAAAAACTATTTTGCAATGGGAAACCTTGTAAACATGTAGAAACACCCAAAGACTACTTTAAGCAGTTGTTTTATACACTTTTACCTTAGTTTCAGCCATTTCAAATTTTGAAGTGAGGAATGAATTATGACAGCCATGTTTAAGCCTCTGTTTACAAAAGTTAAGAGGGGCCACGGTGGCAGAGTGGTAACACTCTCGCCTCCCACCTCTGCGGCCGGGGTTCGATCCCCGTCATGGCCGTAAGTGGGAAAGCTGGTAGTTGCTTGCCGTTGGTCGGCAGTTTACAGTACAGAACCCTAGCGAACTATATGTACTGGTTTCCTCTGCCCTTCCAACTACCCGTCGTGATATGACCTGTACAGTGTTGAAAGCGATGTAAAACCCCAAATAAATAAACAAAAAACAAAAGTTAAGCCCACTACCGGCCAGTCTCAGCATTTGAGCCAGTGGTTCAGCCAAAGCTGAGACTGAGACCTTTTGTGAAATTCATAAAGACCGTGCCCATGGGCTTAAGTAAAAAGTTCCAGTAATTTGAGACAAAAGTCTCAAGTTTGAGCCTGAAACAAGGCTAAAACCTTTCGTAAAATCCACCCCTGGGTACACAGCCAAACAAGTGAATAAACTTTACACAACATCAACAAAGCAATCTTCATAAGACTTCACAAGTGAATAAACTTTACACAACACCAACAAAACAATCTTCATAAGACTTCCAGTATGTTTGTGATGTAACTATTGGGCCACAGACTGAGCCTGAAACTGCCCCAAGTGAAAATCCAGCACCAGTACTTCTGTGTTGGAATAATATAGGTCCACAGTGGCCTCATAGGATAGATATTTGGCATTTAACCACAGGCTGTCACCTCTGTCTGGGTTCGACTCTCACAAGTGACAAATACCAAAGGGTTATCTCAATATGATCCTGGCTATTGAATGAGACACAAAACTCTAACTTTGTATGTAGGAATAGTCGGGCTAAATGCATTTGACTCACGTGTGTGCTTTGTTACAAACATCCTCGCACACTGTAGACCAAATGAATACAATTTTAAGTAACCAGTTCATTGGCTAGGTAAATTATACCAAAGATATATTAGTAATAAAGTGTACCCTGAGTGTGCGGGGTACGGAAATGTACCAATTACTCAAATAAATTGGTTAATGCCAATTGGATGGATTGCCCCAATATTCCACATCCACCATTTCTCTCTCAGCTTTCTGTGTTCAGAATCTGGTCTGTGGTATTTTAGGGAACACCATTCCAGCACTGAGAATTTCATGTCTTTAACAGAATGGCCCTTTTCTGTAAAGTGCCTAGAGACAGGGGTGATTCTGTTTTCCCTTGGCTGGCTTACTGAATGTCTATGTTCATACATTCTATTCCTAAATGGTCTACTAGTTTCCCCCACATAATATTTATTGCACTTTTTGCAAGTTATTAGATAAATTATGTCACTTAATTCACAAGTGGTGAATTTTGGTAATTTAGTGATTGGTTGGATTTTATTTGTGATTTTGCATTTTACTGTACTGATTTTATTGATCAGTGGACAGTAAGTGCATTTTCCTAATCTAGTGCAAACACTGGGGATTAGTTTCCCCTTAGGTGCCTCCCTTGATAGTTTGCTGCTGGCTTCCATCAAGAGGTTAATAGTCTCATCAGGATATATCAGGTTAAACTATCAAAATCGAGCATCCAACTACAGGTCAATTGAGAGTGTAATAACACTATGACCATCCACTTCATATTTGGATCAATGTATGATTTTAGCCCCCCTGCAACTGGAAGTGAACAGAAATTCCTATGATACCTAACCGTCCTAAGTCACTAGGAGGCAATGGGTCTGAATGTTATATGAATCACAGATAGGAAAGCCTCACCCCAATGTACTGGACACACAAGTAACCACTACACACCTGAAATACTTATCACACAGCACTTACACTGCACAACAGCACCAAGTGCTCAAAGTGAAGTGCACTGCACCGGTGCAATTTACCGGTGCATTTGCACTTCTAAAATAGTACTTCAGGGGGGTAGTTGCCACTACACTTCAGCCTCTGATGAGAAATTTCACCCATAATTTCGAAATACAGTTGGACATATAAAAGTCAAACAGTATCAGGCATTAACACACATTAATTTGTAGTGAATGTACAAACTGTTATTATATACACTTCTAATTTATTAATCTGTTTTATACAATGAGTGTGATCCTAGAAAGTGTTAGTTACAGCACCTTGGTCAGTGCAGTCTCCAAGCTTGGTATTGAGAATAACCAACAGGAGAGCACTGGAATAGATACTCCAATCCCGAAGGACAACATCTCTGATGAGACTATTAACCTCCTGATGGAAGCCAGCAGCAAACTATCAAGGGAGGCACCTAAGGAGAAACTAATCCCCAGTGTTTGCACTAGATTAGGAAAATGCACTTACTGTCCACTGATCAATAAAATCAGTACAGTAAAATGCAAAATCACAAATAAAATCCAACCAATCACTAAATTACCAAAATTCACCACTTGTGAATTAAGTGACATAATTATCTAATAACTTGCAAAAAGTGCAATAAATATTATGTGGGGGAAACTAGTAGACCATTTAGGAATAGAATGTATGAACATAGACATTCAGTAAGCCAGCCAAGGGAAAACAGAATCACCCCTGTCTCTAGGCACTTTACAGAAAAGGGCCATTCTGTTAAAGACATGAAATTCTCAGTGCTGGAATGGTGTTCCCTAAAATACCACAGACCAGATTCTGAACACAGAAAGCTGAGAGAGAAATGGTGGATGTGGAATATTGGGGCAATCCATCCAATTGGCATTAACCAATTTATTTGAGTAATTGGTACATTTCCGTACCCCGCACACTCAGGGTACACTTTATTACTAATATATTCTAATATGTGCCATTACCAAATACCCAAGGTGTAAATAAGTGTAACAAGGAGACCCCACCCATATTACCCTTAAATTGCTTATAAAAAGGAAATCCCTAAAAGCACGTGAATTTCCCTTTATAAGGTGAAAATAGACAGAATGACGCATCATCCAATGTTACGTCACCCCTCGTAACTACGATAATTACGTCACAATCTTAGTTTCCAAAGTTCACCATTTGCAATTCCCAACAGGCTGAAGGAATCAATAGTTACTAAACAATTTGGAGTAATAATAAATAGCATTGTATATAGTACTCTACAATCCTATCAACATGAATAAAGCTAATTTTATATGTGCATTCTGCAATAAGGCATTTACCAGGAATGCTTCACTCAAAAGGCACAAGCAAAATTTGCATTTTAATCCAAGTTTTAAATGCATTACATGCCCTAAATCTTACAAAAGACAAGAAGATTTACTAAAGCATAGTAAAACATGCCTAACTAATGCCCTGAATAAAGCAGATGATTCAGTGGATAGCCTGCATCAACCAGGACCATCCAGGCAAGAGCACAAAACTGTTGACCTCACTAAGGACCTTGCCTTGAGTAGCAGTGACTCAGATACAAGCATTACTGAGAACATCATGGCTTCGCACCTTAACAAATTACTTACTGAGAAACACACCAGAAGTATTGAGGTGAACACTGACTCCAGTAGGATACACTCAGAAGATAAGGCCACACAAACTGAGCCACTAATCATACTCACACCGGATGAGATTAGCCAGTTCAGGGATGGACTCACCATCGCAACATTCACAAATAATATTCAAATATTTGTGGACACCCTGAATTCCCGGATCATAATGAGTAGGCCAAACTTGTGCACCCCTCCAGAACCAACTACTCAAGTAGGGTTGCTTCATATCCAACCCAGTGCAACTAGGGGGAGCCAGACCAAGACATCCCCAGACAACACTGAAGAATCACCAATGTGTCAAAGGAAGCCAACAAGACCTTCACTTGTTGTACCTAAGTGCAGAAGGGATCTACTAAAACTTCCCCAGAAGCCAGGCACCTCTTCAGATTAAAATGGAACACTGCAGTCCGTTTTTAATAATCATATTCAATCAGCTTACCATGTCAAAAGACACATAGAGTCATTTTATAAATTATTTATTGACATTATCATACATTGTAATATAGTGTACAAATTATACATATATTAGTAATTGTGATAATTTGATAATAATTAACATAATTTATTACTCGGAGCATCACACTTTTCAATAAATATATGTGGTGTAATAATACAATATTAAAATATACATCTGTGTTTTAATTTGTCTTAAAGCTAAAATAAATATACTTTTATGGCTTTAAACAATCTCAAATAATAAAACCTTGTAAAGGTTTATGTCATGATTTAATGAATCATTACCAGACAAAACAAATCTAAAATGGCCTGGATTCATTATACAATCTGACAAACAAGTGCTAACTAGAATAAATAGACATCTGAATTCTTAGAACTATTTCCCCACCACACCAATGGGCAGTAGTAGTAATATTCCCATACTATCATATTACTAAGATATATCAGGTTAAACTATCAAAATCAAGCATCCAACTACAGGTCAATTGAGAGTGTAAATAACACTATGACCATCCACTTCATATTTGGATCAATGTATGATTTTAGCACCCCTGCAACTGGAAGTGAACAGAAATTCCTATGATACCTAACCGTCCTAAGTCATTAGGAGGCAATGGGTCTGAATGTTATATGAATCACAGATAGGAAAGCCTCACCCCAATGTACTGGACACACTAGTAACCACTACACACCTGAAATACTTATCACACAGCACTTACACTGCACAACAGCACCAAGTGCTCAAAGTGAAGTGCACTGCACCGGTGCAATTTACCGCTGCATTTGCACTTCTAAAATAGTACTTCAGGGGGGTAGTTGCCACTACACTTCAGCCTCTGATGAGAAATTTCACCCATAATTTCGAAATACAGTTGGACATATAAAAGTCAAACAGTATCAGGCATTAACACACATTAGTTTGTAGTGAATGTACAAACTGTTATTATATACACTTCTAATTTATTAATCTAAATTATACCAAAGAGTCAAATGTAGAATCTAAGGGTGTGATACGTTGAAAAAAAGCTTTAATCAGCTGTGATAATTTAATTCTGTAAATATTTCATCAAATGTTAACATAAATGCATGAAGTAATATAATATGAAGCGTTACACTGATATTTGTTTTAAACATACAATGATAAAGAGAATTACATTTTTTTTACTATTAACATCTTAATGTTAACAACATGTAATGTTATTGTGTTCACAAGAAAGAGATAGAGCAATGGCACCTCCTGAAATAAAGAGTGAGGATTTCAAAAGAATAAAAAAAGGATCAACAATTACACGGATAACATTTGGAGTAAATGGAAATATGCTATGCATTATCATCATCACATGGCGATTTAAAGGGTGGAGTTAGTAACCTCAGCCATGTGTTACATGGAAAATTAACTATTTTAACAACAAAGGAAAATGGGGAAGGAAGCATTGCAAAATAATTTTAAACAGGAGTAAAGTAGTGTTTTCTTTGCAGTGCCACCAGAGAATGCTTACAAAGGCAAAGCCCACTTGAGAAGGGTGTTCAAAATTGTTTATGTCAATGAAGGATAGGCTTCACAAGGAGTTGCCAGCCAACAATTATGTCAGAAGTACGCTACATGTACAGAATTGCAAACCAGTTGGTTATTGTGTCTCAAAGATCAAAGTTGGAGTTCTTTAAACAGTTAAAGTCCTATCAGGCCCTTAATGATTCCAACATGTTGTAATAAAGCTGCAGAACACCAGCAGTGAAAGTCTGCTAATCAAATTGCAAATAAATAACAAGGTCATAAAAGTCTCTTATTATAATTTGTCAGACCATATTGGTTGAATGTTTTGTTTCCTTCATCATCATGTGAAATCAAGGTGTCTCACAAATTATTGAGCCAAAGTGTAAATGTATAATGATAATTGTTTTGAAATGAGTATTATTCAGTGGTTTTGTACAATGTCATACGATGTGGTTGTATTGAAACAAAAAAAGTATTGTGTTGAAGTAATGATGTGGCAAATACTCTATTGTAACATGTTTTTGTCATTATAGCTTTTTTGTGCTTAAAAATTACAATAAACAATTATCAAGCCAAATTGCACACACTTCTGTGTGTGTATCCAAAGTGTCCATGTGGCTACAGGCAATTATCACACCAGCTGAGATCTTTTAATTCTGCTCACTATATCCCTTTCTTTCACCTGGTGGTAAATAATGGAAGTAAGTTATTAGCTGTGGTAAAGCTTTATGATGCATCTTGGCTGCTGATTGTACACTCTTGTTGTCAACACTCACCAGACTGTGAGAGTGCGGTTGTCCAAATTTTTGTGCCTGATGCTCTAGATACATAGCTGTTGGGGAAAATAACTTTCTCCTCCTATACTCTGAAACTGTGTAAGTATCAAACGTTTCTCCAGACAAATGAGCAAATATCCAGCAAACAGGTTTACCATCAGGATTGTACAAGCAGGCACTATATACATCTCTTAGTAAGATTTTCTGAGTTTCCGCAGAAGCTACTGCAGAATAGGATTTCCTGGGATCTTTCTGTCTTACACTCTGCACATAGGGCAAAACGTTCTCTCTCAGAGAGGCCAATTTGAACCCTTCTGGAATTAACCTGTACCTAGGTAAGTAGCACATTCATAGCTTTAGATAGATATACAAGATGTGTTAATGACTAGTTGGTTATAGTTAAGTTTCATAAGCTTACATAATGAAACATTAAAGAATTGTTTTGGTAAAATTTCCTTACAACATTGATTCGATGTCAGTTAACCTGTAAATTTTAGACCACTTTCTTATTGCAATTTTTGTCAGGCAATATCCAATCAAGTGCTGATGAAAGTTGTATTAAAAAACAAGACATGGTAGCATTTAAACTGATGAAAATATGAATGAAATTGTTGTGAAACATTAAACTACTTTAAATAACTTTCATGTGAACATAGGCAGCAATCAGTAAAAGTTTTGATTAAAATATAGAAAATAGCTAGCATATTTATCTTTTGATGTAACAATTCATATAAGATCTAAAAATCTGGGTTATGTAAGATTAGTTTAGTAATTACTTCTCCCCCCATTCATTTTACATTTGGTTAAATGTTAATTTACATAGTGAAACAAAACACTGCAAATTATTGGTTAGCTATCCTATAAATTTATCTTTACCCTAAGTTCAACCACTAAAGAATATGTGGCACTTACATGTCAATTTGAGATAATCTTGTAAATCTGTTGGTTGATAATACTGGTAGTTACGATCAGGATCTATGAGAAACCCCATATGCTTCCTGGCTGCATCCCACAAAACTGGTTTCATGTCAACCAAACATTCTACAACACTAACCGTGGATATCTTAACTATGAAACAATATGGCAGAAGTGACAGAGATGTATCTTCAATTACCTTTCCTCTGTTATTCACCTGGTCAAACTGCAGTCAATGTTTTTTGCCAGTTATAGGCAACAGGCAAAATACTGGCGGACATTTGCAATCAGGGGAGGACAATGCACTGACAGATACAAGGTTTCCCATGGGTTTTTAAACAGAGAAGACACAGTAAATATACTTCTAAGATACACTAACGTAAACATACAGCTTGACTAGGCATGCAAAGCAGACAAAATTACACAGAACAACAACAACCTCTAGTTATGGGCATTCATTTACATCCATACTACCTATAATTAGCAGAAATATTAGACTTTCAGAAAGTTATGAAGGAAATAAAAGTTAAAAAGCAATAAAATGATTCAAGAAGGAAGAGTTTCTGGGGTTGGATGATGATTAAGTATCCATGTCACTTGTAATTGTAACCTTTACCGGCTATGTGGTGTGATTTGGGCATTGGCTAAGTGAGTTTAAATTAAATATATAGTATAGTATTATTTATAATATTTGAGTAGATGTTATATTGCCATATTTATGTCATACCTCGGAATGTCATGCTTTCTGTCCAGGGAAGTGTTGCTTCACAAAGTAAAAGGTAGCGCAGTGGTTCTAATTCACCATAAAGATAGACTTCCTGGAACTAAAATATAGTGAAATAGAAGCAGGAGTCACCAGTATGACTAAAGTAATCTCTGCCACTAACCCAAAATTTATTAATAAGAAATCATTGTTACTCATGGTGGACGAAAGATTGATAATCAAAGTAAAAACATTGCTCAATAGACATGTACGAAAAATATATCACTCATGTAGATTAACAATACAACACGTGTGCTACATACTCGTACAATATTATCATCTTCAATTAATCTTATTTAGGCACTTAAACTCTATTTACCAGAGGGTGTTTACACCATAAGACCCTCTTAATATACACTAGACTAGAACTTATACCATAAGAACCTTTTAATATACACTAGACTAGAACTGGAATTTATGTACATGTGGAAATAGTTTTGAGGCCCCAACTAACCTATAATTTTCTGGGTATATGTAAGTGGAAATTACGTGGAACCAAACACTGTGGATATAGGATATTCTAGCTAAGGAGTCTTATATAATATAATAATAATGCTTATTCACTAACCAAATATTAGAATGCCTTCCAATTTATGGCTTTTAATAAAGTTTGTTTAATAAACACATGAACCAAATGCTATAAGCTATTACAGACACAATCTACAAAAAGAAACAATAGTTAAAATTACATCTATATCATTTGGCCTCTGTTCTGCACTTTGCATTATGTTTCAAAGGTTAAAGTATATTTTTAGTTTTTCCTATTTTCCAAAATATATTTGTGCCTGAGTCCATAGTCTAGACAAAACAGTTTCAAAGACTTAAGCCAAAGGCCCCAGATTTTATTCTGATACCACGCTTGAATCATTTCATGAAATTTCCCCTTGATAACTTATGCAGAGAATAACCAAGATGCTTCAAGCAGACTGTTTTGTAGATAAAAAATATATTTGTCAATACGGAGTTAGAACTAAAAATATGCAAGTAAACTAAATTTAAAAATATATAATATACATTGAGATACTTCTGGATATATACAGTACCTATATATCTCACATTGTGCAGTAAGCTAAAAAATCAGTGATTCGATTGATTTGGATTAAATGTCAACACATCACATAGGTCATATCATGACAGGTAGTTGAGGGAACAGAAGGAAACAGGGCATACAGTTTGGCACATGGTTTTACCATGAAAACTGTTGACCACAGGCAATACCCACAACCTGACAGGTCACAGGAGAGTGTGCTACTAATTAGATGTCCATTTTTCGCTATATTGTGTACATAAATAGCAATAACTTAGGTCCTTAGAATATGTTAAATTAACAGAGCTTTGAGTATATATAATGTGCATTTGTGTTCATACAGTATGTAAGGTGGACTGCATCCTGGGACTTCTGGGATGATTTGTGTATCTGTGTCATCCATTTGTTCCACCAGAATGCTGTTTAGGTCATATAATAATTGCTAATTAAGGGCACAGTGGAAAGATGTTTAAGATTTGGCACCAAAAGTCATCAGACATTAGCTAGATACCACTAAGTTTCCTGTTATGGCTACTACTAAGACTCAAATCCAAAGCTCACTAAGCTACTGTGCCCCCCTCCATTTTTGAGATATTACGTTCCCAAGCCTTGGCTCTAGTTGCAATGGTCTGGAAACTAATGCTGAAAATTTTGGCCAGTTGTCCACCACAACTTCAACTTTCCAGAGTCCTCTGATGGCACTATGAAGTGTTCCCAGAATTCCAACTTCATTCTTAAACACAAGTAAGGTCTTTATCATTTTAAAACTATTGACCTTTAAAATTAAATACTCAGAATGTTGTTGGCAAGTATGACAAAATGTCAGTTATTGTAAACTGTTTAAAGTTCCCTGAATTTTAATAGTATCTCACATAACTATATGACCTATTTTCCTTTATTATAGTATCATAGGCAAGACGTCTACTTTTGCATACAGAACATAAGAACAGCCTGAAAGGATATGGGTTCTGAGGATGGCATTGATCTATGAGAAACCATTGGGAAATGGAATTTTTGTGATAACAAATCCTTGGAAAACTGACCTTGATTGCCAGTTATTTGCTATTTTACCATAATAGATTCAAACATAATTCTCGAAGTACATCTCATTATTTCCCCCACTCTGAATGTAACAGTGTAAGATAGGACTTTGATGAGAAAGAGAGCCACAAGACAGATCCCTTAAATGTTAAACTACCTTGTTATTCCAATATTTTGCTATCAATCCTCTGCCATATAAATCTTTGATTTGATTAAGTTTCAATGACCTCCGAGTGGTAACATAGGGGATGTATTTTTGTCAACTTTCGAAAATCCTGCAGAAGGTTAATATGGATGCAAATGTTAACCAAGTATATGCCAATGAATGTTTTAATCAATAGAAAGTCGCATGACTACACATAGATCAAGCACAAATGATGAAGTCCTAAGTTATTGGTGGGGAGATGATTAGTTAACATATCTTACAGCTTGCACAACCATTGTATGACATGTTCATACAGGATACTTTTTTGTGGTAAATGCTGGTACACATGGAGTCGCCAACCATGATGGGAGTTAATTACCTGGATATGTGGCCTTTTCAGAAACATGTTGTAGACTTGCTTGAGATCTGATAAACAACTCAAAATCTTCATGATATACTCTGTCAAAACTGTGTGAAAAATGAAAAATTATATGCATACGTATTCATATCATGGTCACTTGAAAAAAAACATGAGTGAAATTATTTTGTGTTTGTTTTGGGTTTATATTACAGTTGCACAACAGCAAATATAAGTACAAGAACACACAAAACATTTCTTTTCAAGATGCTTATAGTGCTGTACCATTTAGAATCATTAATGTGATACACAATCTACCAACCGTCAACAAATTTCACATTCAATCACAACATTTTGAAAAAGGGCCATATCAAATAAAAATTCCTAGCAACTCCCCTGTTATTTTAATGGTAGTCATCACAGTAATAATGCATGATATTTCATTTAATTGCTGAGACACCCCTTTGTTGAGAAGACAGGCAAGAGTTGCATACAAAACATTTCCAGCAATATTAAGAAGAGGGACATCAATCCCTCTAATGCAGTTGCCGATGGTTTGAAAGTCAAGATCAGGTAACGGAGGCAGATGAACTTAAGACTAAACAGAAAGTGGGTCATTTTGTAGATGATAAACCTAAAACTAAGGAGGCAGTGGTGAGTTATTTGATGCTGTTTAACCTAAAATAGATATATTCAGGTAATGCATGATGAACTACAAGAGTTAATGATCTCTCAGTCAGAAATTCTGCCTGGCCTGACCACAGCCACCTCTACATCCAGGTCCAGATCGGAGGATTTATTTATTTATTTGGGGTTTTACGTTGCTTTCAACACTGTAATTCTAATTCTAATTGGACTTTTATAGCGCTTAATCTCCCCAAACAAGAGGACTCTAAGGCGCAACAAAACAAAAAGCAGTCAACAAAATTCTGTGTCCAGGGACATAACAGGGGTCGAACACCACGGAGAACGCCAGGAGGATGATTCAGGCTAGGGTGGATATGCTTTGGTGTACAGGTAGGTTTTAAGCTGTTTTCTGAAGGAGGCCAGGGATGGAGAGGCACGAATCACATCAGGGAGAGTATTCCACACAGTAGGAGCATCAAACGCAAAACTATTACCAAACTGTTTGACAGATTTATGAACAGAGGGGCAGAATTTTGGAATAACTAGGAAATTACCACCACTTTGACTGCGCCTGGTACTATAAGAACTGCTGTAGGAAGAAAGATGTGGTGAAAAATACCTGGGAAAACCTGTGTGAAGATACTTATAAACAAGTGTGACTGTCTTGAACACAATGCGCTGTTCCACAGGAAGCCAATGCAATTTCTTTAGCACAGGAGTTATGCTGGTGTATCGACTGGTGTTTGATACAATTCTAGCTGCACTATTTTGGATGCACTGTAATTTGCGTAGATTGAACTTGGACAGGCTCCTGAAAAGTGAGTTGCAGTAATCCAACCGACTACTAACAAGAGCGTTGGCTACAAGCACAGAAACATCATGAGTAAGAAACCGCCTGACATGTCTGAAGTCACGGGGTTTAACAAAACAACTTTTGCAGACATTCTGAACATGCTTGGACAAAGAGAAATCTGAATCAAACCACACACCCAGATTTTTTACTGAATCTGCAGGGCAGAGTGAGTTGCCCAGGATATCAATTGGAAAACATGCTTTCAACTTATCCCTTTGTCTCTTCGAACCAAAGATGATAAACTCAGTCTTATCAGGATTCAGTTTGAGCTTACTAGTTGTCATCCACTCTTTAACATCATTTAGGCACTTATTTAGCTTTTCAAAGGCAGCAGATGCATTCTTCTGGGATAAATGTATATAAAGTTGGCTATCATCTGGATAGAAATGAAACTTTATTCCATTATGTTTACTGATAATGGAACTGAGGGGGGTGAGAATGAGAACAATGAGAACAACAAAGGACCCAGGACAGAACAAAGTACAAACATCTGACAAAGTAGAACCAATTTTTACTGATTGGTAACGGTCCATTAGGTAGGATGTGAACCATTTCAGAACAGAGCCACTGACCCCAAACCAGTTTTGGAGGCAACCCAGAAGAGTAGAGTGATCAATGGTGTCGAAGGCAGCAGACAAGTCAAGCAATGCCAAGGCAGTGGATTCACCTCTTGACAATGATAAGTGAACCTCATTTTTTATGTAGAGAAGAGCAGTCTCAGTTGAATGGCCTGCCTTATATGCCGACTGGTACGGGTTGTCTCAGTTATTGGCATTAATATGTTCTAACAGCTGCTTAGCAACCACACGTTCTACCAATTTAGATATAAAACTGAGACCTGATACAGGGCGATAATTCTTAAGGTCATTTGAGGGAAGATTTGGCTTTTTAATAAGTGGAGTGACCACAGCAGATTTGAAGGCATCAGGAATGCATCCCTCCATGAGTGAGCAGTTGACCAGCTTTGTAAGGGATGGTAGCAGTATATCAATGCATTCCTTAATCAGGAATGTCGGCAGAGGGTCCAACAGGCATGATTTTGTTGGTGATGCTTTAATTATTTTATCAACAGCATCTTCAGAAACTTGCCTAAAGACAGTAATTTGGGGAGGATCTGAAGGAGGGTTAACATCATATTCAGTGCCAGAAGAAGCAAAATTATCTCTAATCTTCTTAATTTTGTTGGTGAAGAAGGAGGCAAACTGGTCAGCCAATGACTTTTCGGACTCATGAGATGGAAGTGTGGCATCAGAAACCCTGTTCAGGGTCTTATGGAGCTCACGCCAAAGTTTTCGAGAGTCATGACTATTGTCTGAGATCAGTTTACTATAGTAGTCTGATTTATCTTTATTTACAAGTGCATTGCACCGAGCAATCTGGCGACGAAGCCTACTCCTGTTAAGTGTACTTTTAGCACTACGCCAGGTTCTCTCAAATTGGTGCCTAAGGGACTTTGCATGTCAATAATCATCAGACATCCAATCGGCGGACTCCTTTTTCATCAATTTAGATATAAGAGGTGCATGCCTATCCAGAACATCACTCAAATCATGTACATATTGATCATACAGATCGACAACAGCATCAGCTGGAGACTTGACGAAGGACGTATTTTTGAGATCTGAGCGGAAGTCAGACATATTGATACGGTGGAACCTTCTATATTGAACTACATTTGGAGTATGAGACACTTGACAAGGGAAGGCAACTGAACATTTGACTAATGCGTGATCGGAAACAAAGTCACAAATTTTAACATCAGCAATGGTGTCCTGATCACAGGGGGATAAAATCAGGTCCAATATGTGACCATGTAGATGAGTAGGTTTATTGACTAACTGTTTGAGGTCACATGAATCAAGAAAGGTAGTGAATTTCTGACCGTCACCAACTGGGACATCAACATGAATGTTGAAGTCGCCACAAATGTAATATGAAGAATTAATGGATGAAAGGTAACCAACAAATGACATGAATTCTTCCAGAAAATTACAGGTACATGATCCTGGAGGGCGATAGATGCAGGCAAGCAACACTGAATGGCCATGAAGCCCGATTGACACCACTATATTTTCAAATGACTGATAACAAGGAGTTTCAATTATATGGGGTCTGTAGGAGGATCTGATGAAAAAACCCACACCACCACCAATACCTGAGGGACGAGGCTTGTGAGGAAAGTTAAAATCGGGAGGAGTTATAGACCGTAAGAAGCTGTCAGAGTCAAATGGACGTATGTGTGTTTCCGTGAGGCATAGAAGATCAAGGTCGTATGAAGCCACCATGTTGGCAAGGAGAGGACCCTTGTTCCTTACGGATCTGGCATTCAAAACACAAAGTGTAAACGGACCAGGGTTGAGGGATACATCTCCACCCAGTAACAGTAACAACATGAGCCCTCTTCCATTAACCATGGTCGGAAATTTTCGGCAGGAACACAAATATGATCAATTTTTCGCAACCCGTGTCAAAGGAGGACATGATGTGTAAGATGCTCTGGTGTTGAACCAATCATGCCTGTGGGCCAGTGCCACTGCAAACAGTGCCATGAAGAGGAGTAACCGAGGACTGAACATGACTGGTGGGGTTGTACATCAGTAAGAGCCCCTAGTCTAAGCTCAACAGTGGGGAGCCTCAATAATATAACCCTACACCTAAAAGTCACAACTCTTCGTCCTGTGGGCGACTCAGGCACCCTAACACCCCACACTACAGCCTCACCTTAAGCTAAATGACAACACCACCAGACACCAACAGGAAAATGTCTATATACTGATTGGAAATAAACTTAAAGTGAACTTACAAGACACAAATTAGATTATAAATAATACCCAGTACTTGAAATAGGGGAATTATAGATCAAATTACTACGGTAATTCCCGGCAAATGGGCGATAATACCCGCTTTTATATAGAAGTTGATACAGCAGTGAATTGGGGGAATATATACATAAAACAGGCAGAGAATAAGAAAGTAAGATGAAATCAATATATAAGATAGTGAATCCGTCTAAAAATGTGCTACATATACATAAAAACGACCATTATTGTAAAGAGAATTCCAAAAAGCGTCTCCGCGGTGCGTACTATCCACTTGTACAGGTCATATCACAACGGGTAGTTGGAAGGGCAGAGGAAACCAGTACATACAGTTCGTTAGGGTTCTGTACTGTAAACTGCCGACCAACCGCAAGCAACTACCAGCTTTCCCACTTGAGGCCGTGCCGGGAATCGAACCCCGGCCTCAAAGATGGGAGGCGAGAGTGTTACCACTCTGCCACCATGGCCCCTCCAGATTGGAGGAAAACAAGGGCGTAGCTTATGTATAAGCCAGTATGCCCAGGTGTACCATTCTGTTAGTAGAATCATTAACGTGGTATACAATACCCTAACCCATAACAAATATTGCAAATAACAACAACTTTCTGAAAAATCATGGTGTACCAAATCAAAAATTCCAGCGTGTACCCTGGAAGATAAACAGGAGCATTGCCCAACTACAAATGAGCTAACAAGACACAGAGACATGGGAAGAGCCCCAGAACCAAACCGTGATGTCTTTATTTACAGAGTGGATAAATCTACTAATGATGACAGTCTATATGACTATCTTATCGACAAAGGTATAACCCCAAATTCTCTTACAAGCTGTCAATTCCTTTATCAATGTATAGCACTCTGCATGACCCAGACTTGTGGCCTGAAGGAATAAGGATCCGCAGATTCTACAATCCCAAGAACATAAACAATGGCCAGTCAAACAGTTCTTAAATTTTGTACCTTTAATAGTCATGGCCATGGCCCTGGAAGGATGGATTAGATAAAACAACTTTGCCATAACTGTGACTTTGTTCTATTACAGGAACATTGGCTATTTGACACCCAACTCTCAATGTTTGAAAGTGAAATTTCTAATATAAATTCCCACTGTGTATCTGGTATGGATAATTCCTGTCTCAGGTATGGGAGACCTTATGGCGGCTGTGGTATTCTTTGGAGAAATGATCTTCTTTTGGAAATAACCCCTGTTCTGACTGAATCGAAGCGCATAAGTGCAGTATCTATCAAACTTGAATCTTGTACTATATTACTGTGTTCAGTGTACATGCCTGGATGTGCCAAACTATGTTCAGTTGATACAAGGAGTGATGTGATCCAAACTCTTGCACATTTGACTGACAGTTCTACATATGATTTCATAATAATCGGAGGAGATTTTAATTGTTGTTTAACAGACAGAACTAAAAACTCTGTAAAAGAGATTTTTCAAATGACAGAAAATGAAAACCTTTTCTGTGTTTCTGATTTAAATCATTCTCATAATATAAAATATACCTTTGAAAGTAAGGCAAATAAGTCACAAAGTTTTATAGATCATTTCTTTTTGAGTCAAAATTTACAAAACTGTGTTGAATCATACTATGTTTGTAACGACCTAGAAAACCCATCTGATCACCTGCCACTATTTCTGCATCTACGTATGAGTGAAAATATCGTACTTAAAAAAAAAATTGAATGCAGTGACAAATACTCATAAAGTCAGGTGGTATAAGGCATCTCAGAAAGATCTAAACAGTTATAAATTAAGACTTGACTTTAATCTAGATCATGTAAATGTTCCTTGGGATGCTGTCCATTGTGGTAATATGTTTTGTAATGAGCACCATGATGATATCCAGTCACTATATGATAATATTATAAATGCATGTCTCGACGCTACGAATGATCTAGTCCGTGATCTACATCATACAGCCATGTTTTGGCATTCAATCTGGAAAAGTTCTGGATCTCCTAATGTGGGGATCATAGCTAATATCAGACGTTCTACACGTGCAAAATACCACTACAGTGTGAAACTCTTAAAAAGACAGAAGGATAACACTGCTGCAGATAAGTTGGCACATGAATTGTTAAATAACAACTATACTAACTTTTGGAATGACATTAAAAAACTCAGTAAAAAGGTTACTAAACTTCCAAATTCTATTAATAATACTAGTGGTGATTATAATATTGCCGAATTATTTAGGGAAAAATATTATAATCTTTATAACTGTTCTACATGTTCTCCAGTGGAGATGCAATCAATAAAGCAGGAAATTAGTCAAGGAATTAGTCATTCTTGTCTCAGAGGTCAGTGTTACCATAACCATAATGTAGATGTTAATTGTGTTAGTACAGCAATCAAATTGTTAAAAAAGGGAAAAAGTGATGGGACTTGTAATATTACTACTGACCACCTAATAAATGGTTCTGGAAAACTAGTTGTATACTTATTATTGTTATTCAATTGTATGATAAAGCATGGTTCTGTACCATCTGGATTCTTAGAATCCCAAATCGTTCCTATACCAAAAAATAAAAGAAAATCATTGAATGATATTTCAAATTACAGAGGCATTGCAGTGAGCTCAGTCATAGGCAAGATATTAGATAGTGTGATTATTCATCTACATGAAAGTGTTCTTCAATCATGTGATATGCAGTTTGGATTTTAAAAAGGACATTCAACCACTCAATGTACTGCAATTGTTGAAGAAGTTGTAAATTATTATAAAAATAGAAATTCTTCAGTCTATGTATTAATGTTGGATGCAAGTCAAGCCTTTGACAGGGTGAACTATAAAAGTCTTTTTTGTACTCTTTTGAATCGTGGCTTGTGCTTTTTAACTACTAGGTTATTGTTTAATTTATATAACAATCAGTTATTGTCTATTAAATGGGGTAATTGTATTAGTACAAAATTTAAGCCATCCAATGGAGTTAAGCAGGGTGGAGTTTTATCACCTTTATTATTTACCCTATACATTGATAATTTATTCACAGAGTTGAAGCATTGTGGCTTTGGGTTCTACATAGGGAATTTATTCTCAGGAGCCTTTGGATATGCTGATGATATTGTTTTATTGGCACCTACTGTTTTCTCTTTAAACAAGCTCTATAGTATATGTAAACAATATGGACATTCTCATAACATAGTTTTTAATCCTCAAAAAAGCAAGTTACTCATATTTGGAAGTGATATCCAGGGTTTTGTTATTGACAACAACTTTTTGACATGTCAGCCCACTGATAAGCATGTTGGTCATATAATTGGTCCTAGTCTTGTTGATCAAGATATCAAAAGTAAAATCAATGAAATGGTTATAAATACCAATCATTTAGTATCGACTTTTAGAAATGCATCATATGATATAAAGTACAAACTATTTAAAACATTTGCAATGCCACTATATGGATTTGTTCTATGGGACTACTCTTCAGTGTATATCGAAAAGTTATTTGTATGTTGGAGAAAGTGTATTAGAAGACTTTTAAGTGTCCCTTACAATACCCACTCTATATTGTTGCCTATCATTTGCAGTGATTTACCAATAGAATGTCAACTACACAAAAGAGTTATGAAGTTCTTTATATGCCTGGCAAAGTCAAATAATATTTATAATAACTTAGCATTGCAGTTAATTGTCGAGGGTAGTAAATCTCGTATGTCTAATTCATTAAATTATATCTGTTATAAATATGGAATATGTAAATATGATTTAAGTAATGTACAATTGAGTCAGCTAACTTATGTCATGAAACACCTTTTCAGTACAAATGTAGATGTAGATACCTTGGTGTATGCTGATGTGATTATTGATATGCTCAGTTTTATAGATCAGAATAAGTTTAACATTTTGACTCCAACTCAAACACGTGAATTACTGTCCTTTGCCTGTACAATATAGCCTGGTTGTGTTTTACTTCTGTGTGTATAATGTTTTGTTTACATTTTTTTTCTCTCTGTCTTTTCATTCCTATGTTATTTTGTAGAGGAAAGTTGGGGTTTTACGTCCCGTTCAACAGCTAGGGTCATATTGGGACAGGTCCTCAGAATTGCCACTTGTGGGACTCGAACCCACAGAGGTGACAGCCTATGATTAGATGCCAAACTTGCTAACCACTAGGCCACTGAGGACCTCCTATGTTATTTTGTGTAAATAATTAAAAAATAACTGTATCAATCACATGCAATTGTATACGAATAGATAAATAAATTAATTAATTAATTAATTGGATGCAGTGCAGAACATTACCTTGGATCACTCATTAATTGGATACAGTGCAGAAAATTCCCTTGGATCACTCATTAATTTGATACAGTGCAGAAAATTCCCTGGGAGCAGTCATTGAAAGCAAGACAGAAGAATCAAAATTTTGTTAGCATGACTTGATTAAATGAACCTGTGTTTCTCAAACCATGAAGTAGATTGACTGTTACCTAAATCACACAATACATAAGTACCTTCACCAGGCAAGTTGGGCAACAATTGTGTTAGAACTTCCTGGCGTGCTTCCTTGATTGCATTAAAAATTCAAACTTCAGAATAATTTTCTTCACAATCTATAATCAATCTTTGTCATAGACTTTAACAAGATTTGGTTTGCCTGTATTCTTGGTAAAGTGACAGTAAGTTATTTGCATGAGCTATTATCTGAAAGCTCCTAAGAGAAATTCTTTATTCCCAGGTATCCCCATGATTGTCAGAGGGTAAAATATCCTGTCCTGAATACAGGGGCACCATTGAAAATAGAACCTTTCATTTTTAACTTGTGATGTCTACACCATTCCTACGTTGATTTTAATTCAACTAACCAAGTAGAACCTCGAGAGTTAAAGTCTTTTTCAAATTTTCGAAATTTATCTAAGTTGTTATCAGGTCCAAGTGTTTTTCAAATCTGAATCTCAAAGGTAAAAATATTTCTGAAAATTTACAAGCTTCTTAACATTAAAATGTTTTATAAAGTTTCCAAGTTTTTTCGAAAGTCAAAAGGTTTTAACTCCACATTTAAAAAAAAATATAACTTCAAATTTTCAATCACTCACTCACTCATTCCTTCATTTTGTTTCTAGTGTTTTGGGATCATGTATTTGGTGTGGGGGCGGTACAATGTGTTTTGTTTTGCGATTGTTTTAAACGCATAGCTTATGCATTGTTTTTTGAAAGATTCAGATGGTCCTGAGAAGGACCTATGAATCAGTAGTTATCCTGCAAAGATCATTTTACAATAGTGGTACTGAAAAGGACCTATGGTAAGTAGTTGTAGTAGGCTTACTCCTCCTGCTTGGGCTTGGGTGACTGTTGGGGGCTGGGCTGCTGAGGATGCTATTGCTACTGGGTGGTTGGAGGAGAGGTTGAGGTGTATTCATTTGCTGAAAGCTCATGACTGACTATATTACCAAATAGGCTGGAGTGGCCTGAGATGTTGTGTGAACTTTCTTCTGTGACAGAGGCTTCTGAAGGTGGGTTAAAACTCTGGCTAGTCCTGATGGTGAAATGTAGCTGTCTTGAAGTTCTGGTCGTTTCTCACCGACAACTATGTATGAAATCTGAGACCCTCTGGGTTATTGTTGTCCTTTTGGCACAACTTGGGTCTGTTGAGCTGGTTCTTTGACCTGGCTTGCTGGCATCTGGGTTACTGGAATAGTCAAGATGTATTCCCTGGGAGTAACTGCTGGTTCCTGCTGCCACTGATAAGCCTGTGGTACTGGAATTGTTAGAAAGTGTAGGTTGCTGTGGCTGGTGGTTCCTTTCTTCTGCCATCCTCTGATGCATTTATAAGTTTAACTGCCTCATTTCAAGAGTCGGGGAGAGTCAGTGAAATATCAAATATGTCAGGCCATATGTTCCTTTGATGTTAATTTCAATAAAATAGTCAATAGGCAACTAGTGAAATGACTAGCTATAACTTTTTTTATAATTTCAAATTATAAAAGGCTTAATCTCAACCCTAAGTGACGCGTTAAAGCAGATTGACACAACCCCTTTTTAAAACAGAGTATAGAATATTTTATTTGTAATAGTGACATTGCAAATACTGACAAACATACAGTGTAAAAATTGAACATAAAAAATTTGCCCAGCTCCATTGGACTTTTATGTCACTTTTGTTAAGGAAAAGTTAATAACATCAGTTTTAATGAAAATATAAATAAGCAGCACGTTACAATCATTTTCATACTACAAATACAAAATGTAAATAAAAATGATGTGTATTTGTCTATCTATAAGAGTTTACAATATACCAACTGTCATAAGAAGAAAGCACAAGATATATATATATATGTATGTATATATAAACTTGTGTAAATTAATATAGGAGTGTAAATATAAGTAGAATCACTTGACAATAACATATTATCTGGTTTTCCATAAATCAAAAAATAAAACATACAAACTCCTTATCGAGTGATTTCAGAATAACTTCAAGCTGACCTTCATGAGCTATTCTTTGAAAATTTGAATCAATGTTTTCAAAGCTGTTATATATAAATGCAAGTTGCAACATGATTAAAATCATTTGCACTTGTGTTCCAACTATACAAGACAGGTTCTTATTTATTTGTAAATCAGATTTATCACATCTTACTCTTCTGTAAAAAGGGAGCCCAATTATCTTGTCCCAAGAGAAGTTTAGTCATGTAAGTATGTACAAGAGTTATTGGGAAGTATTTTTGTGGCTGCCCCCTGAGATCTGAATCAGCAAGAACCAGTAAAGGTGGTACAGCAGTTTTAGTATATTGTAATGAATATTTTACATTCTTCAACATAGTCTAACAACGCAACATTGAGGCTCATGGCAAATTTATTTTAATGCCCCACTTTTTAAAATATTAAACCAATAGTTACAAAGCCTGAAAGTACAATCTTCTTTCACAGTTTTAAAACTTTCGAAATCTTAAATATTGTATTTTTTTATTTCATTAAAAGCCAAAAGAAAATTGTTACATTCTTATTTCATACCATTCTTCCATTTTCACAAGCTTCTGTTCCGAAATTCAGTTGCAAATTTTACTGTTACGATCTTACTGAAGTTGAACTTGATCAAGATTACCTATGTTTGCTACTTTATTCACACTTTATTTTTCAGCAATTATGTTTTTGGTGATTTAGCAAGTTTGAAACTATAGGTTTCAAAATCTTATCAGTTGATTAAAATCTCAAGACAAATGTCAAAATCAGATGCCTACAAATATTGACATTACCGTGTTATTGTGCTAAGATCTATGTCTCAGTGGCAGTGCTGAAGACGAACCGGTTTTATGAATGTTTTGTTTAAGTGTGGGGAGTCATGTTGTGAAGTTTGGTGTTTCAGTGGCGAGGTCTAGTGTTGACAGATTTCTAACAATAAGGTCAAGGACATTAAAAGTGAGCTAGTCTGAGCTTTCACCAGCGTCATTCTAATTCTGACTGAATTGAATATTGTTGTCAGCCTTTGCTGCTGATTGAGCAGTACATGTTTATCATTTATCAAATTAAATATAATTGTGAAGTGAGGCTGTTACTGTACTGAAGTGACAGACGTACACCACCAAAGGCCTGGAACACTTTTGACGAGTAATTATTTTAGTAGTGATCACCTCCAGATCCTCCCACTTCTATGTATTCTAGAGGGTTTTGTCGCCCATCTGCCTATTTCTATGTACATATTTGCTATGTCTTGCATTCTATATCTTACAGCCGTGACATTTCAGAGTACTGTCCACCTTCAGATCCCACTACTTCAATATATTCTGGCTTGGTTTGTTCATTGTATTCTTGCACATTTTCATTTCTTGGTGGCGGTAACATTGGACCTTTATCAGACAATTGCTGGTACGTATTTGTCACTTGAGATTTTGATGTGTTTTCTAGTCCTTGGTACTGGGTTCCTGAATCCTGATCCAATGCTTGATATTGAGTCTCTCCTTGCTGGTCCTTGACCAACCCTTGATATGTGGTACCTGGATTTAATGCTTGGTACTGTGAAGGTACTGTTGGCTTATCATTTGTCTGACCTTCTAATCCCTGGTATGGCGTGGGGTCTGAATAAACGAATACAAATAAAAATTGCAAAACTTTTCAAACAATATATATTAAACTTTATATCTACATATTGTGTTTTCAGATTTTTTCTTACCTTTATGGGAACTCAATTTAATAAGTTATAACAGATTCAAGATATCAAATCAGATGAAAATGCATTAGATTTTATTTTTTCCCAATAACCTAATAAAAGAAGTTTTGAAATATAAAATTGCTATCTTGAGTAGCCATGTTTAAAAATATAAAAATAACACGCAGAAGACATGTCATAACACTAGTTTTATATTAAACAGCTTGTGGGTAAAAACTGATATTTTTACATGAATTTCCTTTAGTTAGGAAGAAATAAAGGAGGCATACTGAATAGAGTTATTAAATCTACAATGGGATTACAGTATTGATTACACTCCCCAGTGAAAGATTTTTTTCACCTGCCTTTGCTAAGGTAGTCAAAAAGGAGGTTTAGTGAATATTTCAGTGAAATTTAAAGGGCACTTTAACATAGGAGATTTTTCACCTTCTTATTCACAAAGGCACCTTAAAACAAAGAAGGTTTAATGAATATGCCCCCCCCCCCCCCCCCCCCCTGGTATACAATCAGAAACTTACCATGGTTGAGATTAGTGTATTCATGTTTTACTAAAGGCTGTGGAATCATGTAACCATTGTCATCACTGATCTTTTCATACACTGTGTCCTGTCTAACCAGACTGTAAAACATGAAAATATGAAAGGAAAAGTGTGTAAAGGTTGCTTTATGCACAAACAGGATCCGCAGGGTTCTAATATACCCCATTCTCTTGCAAGATTTTTATAGTGTGGGCTCTCTCCGAGGCTTACACTTCTAGAGATCATGTTTTTAAGTACAAGCTCTAACGCGGCTCACACTTCTAGAAATCACTTTTTAATTTTCTTTGGGTCTCTGGACTTTCATGAATTTTGGCATAGCGTGATGAGTATCTGTCTTTTTCAAAAGTTAAGTGGCAATGGGCTACGTTACTGCTCAGCTACCCAAGTTCGTCGCCTACCCAAGTTCGTCACCTGCGTTTATTGACAATATTAAAACCTATTAGCAATTATCTTTATTTGTAGGGTAATACATCAATGTTATAAGCACCTGTTCCGCTTATTTCAGTATCAATATTGCTTGTCCTTTTCAGTTTTTATGGCAGGTGACGAACATGGAGAGGCGACGAACTTGGGTAGCTGAGCAGTAGTACTGGGATGGGTGACAGCTTTAATGCACTACTTGTGTCTTTTTGCTTTGTTGCTCGTGCCAGTAGACTGAAACCCCTTTTGGCCTTGTTTCTTCTTTTTTTTCAATTTGTTTTTGTCTCAAGACTTTCATAAACTGTGCACTACTCTAGTGCATTACTCAGGTTTTTTATTGCTTTGCAGCTTAAGCATATAGACTGAAGCAAATTTCAGTCTTGCTTTCTCACGAAAAACTGCCCTCTCAGAAACTGGAGATTCTACAGCCTTGGGGTTTGTTTTCAGTAAAATAACAGACCTCAGGATGCATATAATCATGTTATCAAGACAGTAACCTAAGTTACTATGTAACCTCTGATTAGTCCTACTTAAAAAGTCAAAACTTCTACGCAAATCTTTCAAATGATGTTCTTGTTAATTGTAAAGCCTGTGTTACAACTTCTTCTGCTTTAACAACTTGTTTATTATGAATTATTTTGTCTCAAGATTTGATTTGTTTTGGGTGAAATTTTGACTAATTTTGTATCAACGTTTGACCTATCGTGTATCAATGATTTGATATGCAGTAACAATGCCTAATTTCGCAAAACTTGGCCAAGTTATGTTGTGTCAAACATTGTATCAAAGATTGGTCCAGTATTGTCAACCAAAACTACTGGCAATATGGCCGGCTTCCGAACGCCATGATTCAGTAAGATCACTCATAGCAGTAGGCTCCATCCACTCTTGTGCAGTTATCTGGGCAATGCCATCAGTCATCTTCTCTTAGTACAAAATTCTTTGGCTCCATTTTTAACAGAAGAATGTACAAAATAGACCAAAGGAGCCACAAGATTAGTCATAACACCCAAAAGATTAGTAACAGTATCCTTAATATTAGTTGTAACTGCCTCATGAGTAAAAAGATTGTTTGCCAGTTCTCCGGACAAAATTGCTCACTCACAAAGTTCATTCAAACATGTTTGAAAAGTGTGACCAGCATCTGTGGTTGCCTTGATTATGCTCTTGACTGAAATGATAAGTTGTACAAGGATGTACAAAGATAAATGACAGTCAAGATAAATAGTCTTCAGAATTTTTTGAAATATATTAAGTGGTCTTAACAACGATATAGCACAAACCAAATATATCAAATGCCATCCAGTTAAGTATTTAGTTGGTGTGATTTTGTTGTTTACTCCAGCTATATTTAAAAACTTCAGAAGACCACTTATTTTCCTGAACATTTATCTTTGTGAACGCCCATTGTATAACCAATAAGATTACACTCAAGACTTCATTATTTGAACAGGTAAGAAGCAAACTGGTGAGTATGGAGCAGGAGTATAAACACCTCATGGCATTCTGACACAGTTTTACAAAACATCCAAGATCATAGCAAAAGGTTATATAATATCAGATTTCAGATAAATGAGTTCCTTTTTTTAATTTTTATAAGATTGGAGACAGAGACTTATAGTACTACTGAGAGAACGTATCACTCAAGAGAAGACAAACACAGGCATTGTAGTGATTACATATGTCAGTAGTTAAAGGCATCTCTGAATATGTCCCTCTCTACACCTTAAATGCCATATTTTTGATGGATTTCATGATATTTTGTCAAAGCAGAAATCTGGAATGATTTTTGTTCCATATCTAGAGAGATATCCAGGACATACCTTATAGAAAATGATACAACACGGTTTTGAGACTACAAGGTCTTGGCATCTTATCTGTTACATGTGATTGGGTTTTCGATAAATTAAAAGTAAAACACATCACTCACTTGAAGCCTCCATCAGGGGTGTTTTCCTGACTAGTTTTTGCATTTTCCCTCAATTCTTTTAGTTCTTTTTCCATATTATATGATCTAAAATAAACAAAACATTTGGAGTATGAAACCAAAATAATGACATTTTTAAAATGAGGTTATTGTATAGCGTCATAACTTGGCACAAACCTCAACTTGGCATAAAGTAGTAGAGGAGTATAGCAAATTAATCATTTCCAATACTGGTACATTTCTGGGAATGCATCCATATACTATGTGAAGGTGATGGTAGCCAGAGTGACTATGGAAATAAACTGAATATATTTGAGAATTTTTGACTGTAAATTCAGTGCTTTTTTATTTTGTTGTCAAGTTTTTTATTTACTTATTTAGTATTTTTGTGCACAGTACTTTTACATCACTTTTATTGTGATGGATAGTATGAAGGATGGAGGAAATCAGTACGTACAGTTGGTCAATATTCTGTACTGTAAAGAATCGACCAATGGCAAACAACTACAAGCTTTCCTATTTGAGGTCGGGCCAAGATTCAAATTCCAATCTCAAAGGTGAAAGGCGAGTGGGTTACCACTGGACCACCACGCCGGGATCCTCCTGTCAAGTTATGAAACACTGTAAAAGGTTAAATGGTTTGATATTTGGAGCTAACGTGGATCATAACTTTGGTTTATGTCTGTGAGTTTGTGCTACAGTTGCGACAAGTTATTATGGGGAGAAGCAGCTCTTTGACCCAAACATCATAAACCAAGAACGCTCATAACATAAAGGTATCTGGTTTCATGCTCACCCCAATCATGGTGACCATATAAGTTGACTTGTTATAGCATTGTCATGTTAAACGTTTAGTTTCAGGTAAATTAAGCATTTCACTTCTATTTAACCTTTTTAAATCAAGTTCAAGTACTGTATTTACAGAACATAAAGCTGTTATCGTTTTGTTATTTTTATTGATATTTAGTGAAATGGGATTTATATATAGAGTAATTTATTTCGACTTAGCCTTGCTAAGACTCCAAGGGCCGGTTTCACAAAGGGTCTCAGACTTAGGCTAAATCAGGGACTTAAATCTGAGTCTTTTGTCTTTGCCAAGTCCTGGACTTAAATGGATTTCACAAAGGGTGACTTAGCTTGTCATATAACCACGGTGGTTTTCTAGGTCATGTGACCCTTTATTTCCACTCAAAATATTTTAGTGGTAACATATATCCCTTGTTTAGCTCATTTTATCTTTGAAAAAATGCTGTATTTTTAAATGGGAAACCTTATAATCACACAGACATGTCCAAAGAATAATTTAGGGCAGTGTTCTATATATTTATTCTTTATTTTCAAGCATTTCAAATTTTGAAGTGAGAAAAATATATGGCGGCCATATTTAAGTCTTTGTTTACAAAAGTTAAGCCCAATCTTGGGTAGACTTAGCCAAAGCCTAGACTTAGCAGCTTTGTGCAATCCTCCAAGTCTAAGATCACAGACTTAGCCTCATTTTAAGACAAAAGTCTTCAATTTAAGTCTAAGTCTGGGCTAAGTCCTTTAGTGAAATCGGCCCCAGGACAATAACTGTTGACCTACCTCCAGCAAATTACTGCTATGACCACACAGACTATGATGACAAAGATGGCTGCTCCAACAGCAATACCTATAACAAATAAAAGCACCTAGTAGAACTGTGAATATCAAAAGTTTCTCCGGTATTGGTAAGAATTGCAAAAACCACAATGAATATGAAGCAGTGACCGGCTGTTTGTACTATAGACTAACCACCACAATACTCACTTCCTGCTGATCCTGATATTCAAGGTATTACATCAGACTATATAGTCTTGTATATACTACAGTTAATCTGTGAAACCAGTCATTATGCATAATGACAGAAAGTTTCGTGTAATGGCTGAACTGAGATAAATGAATAAAAAAATTAATGAATATCTATCAATTAACTATTATCAACTTTTATTATAACACATAATTCTATAAGTCTATAAACCTATTCACCATTAAAAGAACACAAAGTGTACAAATGTTGGTTTTTTTTTCAAATGTTAATGTCTGGTTTTTGTTTTTACATGATAAGCTGCTGTAGCAATGAGTGGAGCATATTTTGTTTTTGAACACTTGCATAAGGGAATATTTCTGTAAATTTATTTGAACTACTGACTTATGATTCATGAAAGAACTGTGATAGAAAATACATGACAACATAGACTATCAATGTTATCAAGGTTGTGACAATATTACTACATGTGGACACCTTTTGAAGGCGTGTAATTAGCCTCCAGTGCCTGGGACATTCTACATCAGGTTGAATAAAGGTATCAATTAATTTATTTTATGTGATGTGTGTACTTCATAATTGGACATGACCAGTGTGTTTACATCAACTTTCTGGAAGTGCACTGGGATCAATATTTGAGTGCAGGAATGTTTTTATTCTACTGTAGTCTAAACTGCTAACTAATGACACAACGAAAAGGAAAGCTATAGTTGGGGAAACTCCAAGTCCTTTAGAAAAGAAAAAAAGAAAAATTGTGATAATGACAGTGATACTGAAACCCTTTCAGATAATGGGGTTATATTTGGTGAAGAATTCCTTGGGCAAATTCAAACTGAAGGTAAAAGTGACAAGCAGTTACTTGAACTAATATGTAGTAAGCTTTAGTATAACTATGGAGCTACATCAGGTTAACAGAAAACAACGTATAACTATGGAGCTACATCAGGTTAACAGAAAACAAGTTATGATCATAAATTTATTTATTTATTTGGGGTTTTATGTCTCTTTCAACACTGTACAGGTCATATCACGACGGGTAGTTGGAAGGGCAGAGGAAACCAGTACATACAGTTCGTTAGGGTTCTGTACTGTAAACTGACTACCAACGGCAAGCAACTACCAGCTTTCCCACTTGAGGCCGTGCCAGGAATCGAACCCCGGCCTCAGAGGTGGGAGGCGAGAGTGTTACCACTCTGCCACCATGGCCCCCAGTTATGATCATAAAAAGAATACAGAAAATAGATCAGGTTGTTAATCATGATAAAGAAATACAACATCTTCAAAAACTTCAGAATCAGATGGGTGAAAAGCTCAACCACCTTGGTGAAATTGTGGATAGTCGCTTCAACCCAGATGTCACCTTCATGGTAATTAACATACCAAATTATCCTAATGAGGATGACTTGTGACTGGTCAAAAGACTCCCCAGCGATCAATCAGAATATCGGTCAGTCTCTAGCATTTAATCCCTAAGGCACAAATCAAATAACTCTGCATCCAGCTTAAAATAGTTGAGGTCCTCAGTGGCCTAGTGGTTAGCAAGTTTGGCATCTAATCATAGGCTGTCACCTCTGTGGGTTCGAGTCCCACAAGTGGCAATTCTGAGGACCTGTCCCAATATGACCCTGGCTGTTGAACGGGACGTAAAACCCCAACTTTGACTTTGAGCTTAAAATAGTTCACAGTATTCAGTCTGGCCCACAGATATCTAACATTTTTCAAGGATCAACAGCTGGTGTACCAGTAATGAATATGGTACCTGCCAATCATCAACTTTTTAGTAAGCAGAGCTTCAGTGACTTCACTCTAAACAACTCTAAATCAATTACACAGATTGACTGGAATCTTTTCAGTCAATCTATGTCAAAAGTGAACCATAAATTTTAGACATTACATGAAATGGCTGAAAAGTTTAGTCATTACATGTAATGACTGGTCATTTCAGTCATTACATGTGATTACTGAAAGTTTCACAGATTGACTGTAACATACATAGTAGCCACTGGTGTAAATAAGTGTCTCAAATTGACAGATATATGTATAAGTGGTTTCAATGTAGACTACCTGTGATCTGTCCAGTTGTGAGTCCACCCCCTCCTCTATTCTCATCATCTGTCTGGGGACTTCCTGTAGGAGATGTACTGGATAATTTTGTGCCTAAAATGACAAGTAAAAATCAAAATATTAGTTGATTGAAGTGTAGTAAAATATAAAAACATATTTTTTATGTTAAAAGCCATGTTGGAACCCAAGGCCGGTGAGATGAGAATCAGGTGACTAAATGCAAAAGTTGTAACCACTAAAAATGGATTATTTCAAGGCAAAAATGAAGTGTCCCATTCCAGGAAGATTATATTTTATTGACAAACTGAAAGAATAATCACGTGGGTTATAGTTAGAAATTGCATGAGCCTCAAAACTCACTCTGTGATGGCAGTTGGTCACACAGTTCTCCAGTCAAGCCATCAGGACAGAGACATCTGAAGCTATTGATCTGGTCTGTACAAGTCGCTCCATTAGGACAGGGGTCAGATTTGCACTCATTAATTTCTGGAAAACACATAAATTACAACAGATTTGTAAGCTCTAGCGAGGCTCGAGCCTCTAGAGATCACTTTTTGTCATTTTTTTTCTTGCTTATCTCCAGACTTTCATGAATTGTAGGGTAGTGTGATGAGTATTGTCCCTCCACAGAAGTTAAGCGGCAAAGGGATACATTAGTACTGGCATGGGTGACTGCTTCAGTGCACTACTGCTGTCTCTGCTGGCTTTGTGGTTCACGCTAGTAGACCGAAACCCCTTTCGGCCTTGTTTACATGTAAAACGTCTCCGTGTTGCATTTTTATTTCAAGGCCACAAGAATTTTAGTATGAAACATGAATGTAACTTGGAGTTTTACTCACAAAAGAGTAACAGTAACTGGACCTTGCTTTTTTTACACCAAATGTGACTCTTCAACACCAATACTAAATTGTAAGTAGAATCCAAGCTTTTTATGTGTATCGGAGTGTCAAACATCCAGAACAAAAGCAACACAAAGTAAGCACTGTGTTAATCTGCACACATTTTATTATTTAACAAAAGCCTGTAAAATACCATCTTTATAACATTTCCAATTATGTGGTGTAGCTTTTACCAGTGTTCCCATTGGATCACATAAGTTAAGCAGCATTGGGCTTTATTAGTACTTGGGCGGGTGACTGTCTTAGTTCTGGGCCAGGTATGAGTAGATACATAATGAATCTGATGATCGTTTCAATTGCATTCCCTTCATAATATAACCACAATAAGGTACTAAGCATGATGTAAAATCAATCAATCAATGATTTGTATTGTCCTTAACTCCCTTAATGGAATCATTATCATTGCTTTTTTCCAGAACATCAAATAACAGTAAGATTTTTAATGGATGTTAGTTAATTTATTTAATTATACTTATAGTTATTATGTCCACCCCACTGGGGGGGTGGACATATTATTTTTGCTTTTTCCGGCATCCGACATCCGGGTCATGCTTGGTTTCCAGTCATTTCAAGGAAAAGTATTTATCTTATCTTTACCAAATTTGATATGGTGTTTATTGGGTTAATAGCTTTCATGGGATTGCTTTTGGTGAAGATAGCTTTATAGCTAACTGAGTAATAGCTACTTAGCTACTTGTGTGTACTTCTTTTGTTTCCGGGCATTTTAAGGAAAAATATTTCACATATTGTTACCAAATTTGGTATGAGCAATGGTTAGGTCAATAGCTTGCTTGGGATTGCTTTTAATGATAATAGCTATATAACTGACTAAGTAATAGCTACTTAGCTACTTTGAGTAGCTTTTTTATTTTAAGCATTTTAAAGGAAAAGTATTTCACCTATGTTCACAAAATTTGGGATGGAGGATTATTGGATCAGTAGCTTGCTTGGGATTGCTTTTGGTGATAAAACCTTTATAGCTAACCGAGTAATAGCTACTGTGTTATATAGCTTTTATGATATTTTGAGTTGACCCTTTTTCTGGATGTTTTAATGAAACAATGGTTTCTATCTTCACAAAAATTTATATGAAGGATAATTGGGTCAATAGTTTGGCCAGGGTAGCTTTTGGGCGATGATAGCTTTGTAGCTATCTGAGCAATAGCTGCTTTGCTACGTTGAGCCCACTCTGAATTGCATTTCTGTTTTCACTCTTTTAAAGGAAACATATTTAACTCATCTTGGTGTGAAGGTTTATAGGGTCAATTTGTACTTTTGTTGATGGTAATAGCTTTAACATACTGAGTAATAGCTACACAGCAAAAAGCATAAATATGTGTATCTCCTAAACCATGCAAGATAGAGCTCTTTCAGGGTATCTAAGCAATTGACTCTTGGCAATTTTCAAAAAAATTTCCTCTCCCCAAAAAAGGCGGCCATTTTGAACTTTCGAATTTTGGCCAAAAATGCAAAAACACTAATTTGCTTCTGTCTCCTTAACCATGCAAGATAGAGTGATTTTGTCGAAATTTTCAACCCACAGGGTATCCAAAAATATACTCTTAACAATTTTCAAAAAAAAATTCTTCTCCCCAAAAATGGCGGCCATTTTGAATTCTTGAATTGTTGCAAAAAATGCATAAACAAAAAATTTTCTTCTATCTCCTTAACCACGCAAGATAGAGCGATTTTGTGGAAATTTTCGACCCACAGGGTATCAAAAAAAATATTCCTCTCCCCAAAAATGGCAGCCATTTTGAATTTGCGAATTTTTGCCAAAAATGCAAAAACATTAATTTGCTTCTATCTCCTTAACTGTACAAGATAGAGCGATTTCGTCAAAATGTTCAAACTACAGGATATCTTAGCAAACTACTCTTTGCAATGTTTTTTAAAATTTACTCTCTTTAAAAATGGCAGCCATTTTAAATTTTCGAATTTTTGCCAAAAGTACAAAAACAAAAATTTGCTTCTATCTCCTTAACCATGCAAGATAGAGTGATTTCGTCAGAATTTTCGACCCACAGGATATCTCAGCAAACTACTCTTTGCAATTTTTAAAAAAAATTTCCTCTCCCCAAAAATGGTGGATATTTCGAATTTTTGAATTGTGAAAAATGCAAAAACACAAACTTGCTTCTGTCTCCTTAACCATGCGAGATAGATAAATTTCATCGAAATGTTCAACCCGCAGGGTATCTAAGCAATGTACTATTGGCAATTTTCAAAAAAATTTCCTCTCCCCCAAAAATGGCAGCCATTTTGAATTTACGAATTTTTGCTAAAAATGCTAAAACATTAATTTGCTTCTATCTACTTAACTGTGCAAGATAGAGCGATTTCGTCGAAATTTTTAAACTACAGGATATCTTAGCAAACTACTCTTTGCAATTTTAAAGAAAAATTTCCTCTCCCCAAAAATGGCGGATATTTCGAATTTTTGAATTGTTGTGAAAAATGCAAAAACACATATTTGCTTCTATCTCCTTAACCATGCGAGATAGATCGATTTCATCAAAATTTTCAACCCACAGGGTATCTAAGCAATGTACTATTGGCAATTTTCAAAAAAAATTCCTCTCCCCCAAAAATGGCAGCCATTTTGAATTTACGAATTTTGCCAAAAATGTAAAAACAAAAATTTGCTTCTATCTCCTTAACCGTGCAAGATAGAGCAATTTCTTCGGAATTTTCGACCCACAGGGTATCTCAGTAAACTACTCTTTGCAATGTTCAAAAAACTTTCCTCTTCAATCTGAGGATTTTCAATTAATAGAGCTACCACTTCCTCATGACCCAAAGACACTATATTAGTCCAAGTTTTAGAGCAAAACTCATGCTTCCCTTTGGGTGGACATTACACATAGGCTAATGCGTCATATTTCTAGTTAAAATAGATTTCTACTTCAAAAGATTTCAACTTAAAAGAGACTGATTTAAATTTTGCACTTGACCTACCAAGCTCGCAGTAGAAGTTGTATGCTTCACTGCAGTCATCCATACTCCATTTGTATTCAGTGTCATTCTCCATTGCCACACAGTTACCATCTGAGAAGTCTGGTTGGTCAGCAGCCCACAAAGTATTGCCAAATTTCAGAAGCATATTATCTATTCGAAACAGGGACAGACAGTCATGATTTCACCGGATGGATTTTTATTTGCCTCTGTGTAAAAGTGAGTTTTTAATATCAATTCACATTAAATTCAAATTTACAGTCATTTAACTTTTCAGTGCTGTTTATCCCATGACACAGAAATATTCTACCAGAACACACAACTGAAATTGATATATTTTCTACCATTGGCGGGTGAGGATCTTGTAATCAGGCCTGTAAGTTAGTTTGTCAAGCTCACATAAATAAAAAACAATACATTGGATCAAGGTCATATTTTCACACAAGGCGGAGTCTATGTATGGCTCATTTTTTTCATAGATGATTCAGATCCAGAATTTTCTTGTGGATTTTCAACAATATTTCCTCCATAACATAAAACTATTAATGATATTGGGGTCTTATTTTGAAACAAGGTCAGATCTATCCTTGGTTCAATTCTCCTTCAAGATGACCTAGATATACATTGGTGAACGAGAATTTCTGGTTCTGAATTCCAGGCAAGGGTTTGTGCTTTCCCAGACCGTACTTGTTACAAAATGTGAAATATTTCTCAAATCAACTACTATGAATAGTCAGAATAAACACAACTGATTTAATAATGTGAACTAGTCAAAAATCAGATTACCACAAACATTTTAAACTTTATTATACCAAAATAAAGAATTTATCATTGTCATATCATACCATGCCATATCAGTGCTCTGTTGGTGAGACCAATCCACCACAGATTCTGTGTGGCAGATAGATACGGCTTTAGTTCTTTCTCAAAAGATTCAGAGTTGATCTGAAACATAATTTTTTCTACAAAATATTTTCGAGGAGCATTAAACTTTGTAGCTAAGTGACTTTAAAAGCCTATGGCACAATGAAGCACTTACACTCTAATAGTTTAATAGCACCTGAACAAAACACTTAGTCATAATATATCGAAAGCTGAAACGTTAAAAGTGAAATATTTCCCTCCTTTGCTACTCCCTCACTAAAGATAACAAACATCTTTGTCAGAAAACAGAAACTTGAATTTGGAAAATGGTTGGTAGTTACTTTTCGATGGTTTTCAGTGGAGAACCTCGACCAACTTATCTGCATTGGTTTCCTTCACGCCTCAATTATACATTTGTTGTAATTAAAATAAAACATCACAAAAATAAAGAGATAACTACATAGAATTATTAGCCTACAATGCCAACATTTATGTTTCAAAATTGATCGCGTTTCTGTCTCAAATCAGGGCTGGGGTCAAGTGCATGGCACTAAAGTACCCCCAGTTCACGTACTTAAACTTAACGACATATGACTCTTAAGTTTAAGACTAGAACTCTTAGTTTCAAGAAAAATTCACATAAGAGAGGTTTAGTTATACGTTTTGGCCATCAAACCCTTTAAGATAAAAGTATGATGCACGTCAGCAGTAAAGTGTATCACACACTTGTTAATGTTTTGGAGGCCTTTTACATTACACTTTATACATAAAGGTTATCTTCCTTATGTTAACCGACCCCTACCTATCTTATTTAAAAAAACTGCAAGATACAATAAAATATATGATATGACCCATATAGACCCATATGCGCAAATATATACAGCACATTTTGGTCAAATTTCAGTTCACAATTTTTGTCCATATAAATACTACAGATCTCTTTACAAAGCATGCTTGTTTTGCAGTACATCAAAGAAACTAATTTGGCCTGAATTCCTTCATATAGATGGATTACCAATCCATATTACAGCAAACATATCCACTTCACACGGAATGTATGTCTTATTTAAGGTTAGATGCCTTTTGAACATTGTGCTGAACCTGTAATGTGTAGAATAGTTTTGAATACACTTGAATAATATAGTTTTTCCCCATGAGAATGTGACAATTTCAGAATATCAATATCTGTCAGAGTTTGCAACTTCAAGAATAGAGAAGACATGCGTGCAATAAAAATACAAAAGTAGATTTTTAGTAGTCCTGAAACACTAAAATTAGTGTTATTTGTTAAGTAAAGCATACTTGTGTAGGTATTGTGGTACACAAAATAAAAATTATTTAACTTTGCAAATTTTTGAGAACACACTTCGATTCAAAAAATGTTTGTATGTTTTCGGAACAAAATCACGGTGACTGTGTAAAACTTCTTGCAAAATTTCACTAGCAAATAGAATTTCACACAAGATTGGTTTTCTAAATCTCATGTAACCTAGGTAAAAAATTCTCAAACCTGGGACAAAATATAGCAAGCTTTGGCTTAAGGTTTGGGTGCCTATTAGGAAATTTATACATGAATTTTTAAACCATTTTGTTAAGTTACGACCACCAGAAGATTATCTGGTAAGCACCACTTGGTTTATTGAGATCACTACATCATGTGATAATCACTATATCATCTGGTGAATGGGAGAAAACATGTTGAGAAAGCCATATCATATGATGACTTATTATATTTGCATTGACCATATTATCTGGTTATCACTATATCATCTGGTTATAACTACATATCAATTTGAGCTTACCAAAGATTGTTATTATAATGAGATAATCTGGTGATCACAAAATATCAATTAAGTCATTATCAGGACAAAGAATAAGTCATGCTCAAAGTATCTTCTGGTGATCACCACATGATGAGATGTCATGCTCACAGGATATTCTGGTGATAACATACCAATTAAGCAATCCAGTCGTGATCATATACTGAAATAAAAATCACAATGCACTAGGAGAGACTCCATAGGTTTAACACCCTGTCTAAGATGTGTAGAACAAAGGCTTACCAAAACAAGGTGGGCATTGTTTTCGGCACAGTGGTCATTTGCTGTAAGCCAGTTGACGTCATCTGTGTGAAGCGTTAGACAGCGGCTTTTTAACATAAATCCATTACAGTCATTTTGGTCTTTTCCTGCAATGAGAAGAATTTGGATACTACATGATTTGGTCGTTTAGCACTGGTTGAAGACAAAATCCTTATGCCCCTGTTCCACTATTGCGATTTTACCCCAACCATCCCGATAATGTGGTCGGACATGGGATATCATCAACTATATATGAAAAAAATCATAACACTCGTGAAGATCTGGAGATCATCTCAATCAATCTTTTCAGTTGCATTTACCTTACAATCTATCTTTCATGTAATCTTTATTGTCTTACAAACAATCTTTTCTACTCTTGTCAATAAATTACATATCTTTGTGTAAAATGGATACAAGACATGGGGTTACAGTGATCTTTATGAATCATGAAGGTCATAAGGTTGATTGTAAGGCGGATCTTTTCACTTGAAACAAAGAGTTTTACACTTACTGGCCTTACAATTGATCATGAGAATGGAACAGGTATATAATTTTTGCTGTATGGTTTATTCCCACAGAGACAAGAATTGACATAAGCATAACATAAAAACATAATTGACACACACACACACACACACATAAATATTTTACCCTCATTACTTTTACAGCTATAATTGATCCCAGGGTTTACAACAATTAAACACAAAAAGTAATTTTTTAAAATTTTGTATAAATACTTAAAGAATAATATCTGGTACAATGTTAAGGAGAGAACACGCCTATTATTTGAGCTATTAACATTAAAAATGTAAAAAATACTGGATCCATTTTAGAGGTTTAAAGTAAATAAAAATTAGACCCATAACTGATTATAGTTTCTGTGTTTCTGCTACAATTACCAGTCTGTCTCTATTGGTGTCTGAAAAGGACGAAAGAGCTAGGCCAATGTGAATATGATGAATTTCCCAAGAGAAACATAATATTTTGGCCTCAACGGGCTAGGTTATTGCCCCATTGCACCATCACCAACATTTCTTATAAACGCCCCCACAGCTTCCATTCGTAATGCTTACCAGAAAAAGTTGTGCAAAGAATAATCGAGAAAGCTAAAGTTCCTGGTACTTATGTAGTACCTTCTCCCCGATTCACCGTATATTAGAATCAATAAAAACATGATACTACAATAAGAGTTAATATAATGAGTTTAACATTCTGTGGCTAAGATGAAATGTTTCTCTAAATTTATTTTTGTGTAACAGTACCTGGATACTGACAGATGTGTCCATAACCTTTGTGTTCTCTACAGTCGCGTCTTACCCAGTGTGGCAAAGTCAAGTCCAAAGCAACACAGTGATGGCTTCCATACAATGGCTCATCAGGGAAGTCCACAGACTTCACACCTGTAACACATTAATATCTAACAGAACTGCAGATAGTAATCATTATGGGTCACACTCACCAAGGCTAAAATTCACTCTAATATTCTTATTCTAAAGAATAGGGCTTTTGTACACAAACAACTCTAAGAAAAAAAAACTTTTTTTCAAAATCACCACGTCTCCTTGTCTCCTCTTTTATATTCTATCCAATTTGTCACTAATTCCTAAAAATGTTACTCAATTTAAAAAAATTTTATTCTATAAAAATTCTCTGATTTTTTCTTATTAGATTTGTTTTAGGAATAAGAACAATTCCAACAATTTCTGTTTAAACTCCCTAATATAATATGTTCGGAACCAAAAATGCAAAGTTTTCAATATAAAATCTTAAATAGGTTTATCATATGTAATTATAACCTTTACTTATGGAATGTTAGTACCTCTCAATACTGTGACGATTGCCAGAATGTTGATACTGTTGAACACTTCTTTTTTTACTGTAACAGTGTTACTCCCTTTTGGGAGAAAGTAAGAGAGTTGATCCTGGAAGCCTTTCAAGTAAAAATTGATTTAACTGTGTTAGAAATTTTGTTGGGAATCCCATGTGTTAAAGATAGTTTGTTGTGTCAAATTAATTTTGTAATCCTTTATTCTAAATGGTTTGTGTACACCTACAAAAGGCAGAGTGTTTTGAATTTTAGTCATTTTAAAAATATCATGAAAAATAGAATTGAAGATGAAATTTATATTTTTAAAACTAAAAGCATTTCTCCTAATGTGGATACTCTTCAGCATTGGGATAATCTACTGAGCTGCTGCAATAATGATACCTTATCTTAAATATGTATGCCACATTGTACTACTCTTTTAAATGCTTTAAAAGGTATCTATTTTCTGTTATCTGTTTTCACACACACACAAAGGCTCTGTAAAGTTTCTTTTTTGTTCTTTCCTATTTCTGTATGAACTGTAAATTCAATAAAATGTTAAAAAAAAAAAAAAAAAAAAAAGTCACCTAAAAAAAAAAGAAAGAACAATTCCAGGAGTAAGAATAATAGTGAATATGGACCTTGAGATACAACAGGATACAGTATATGTCTCTCCTATTGAAGACTTTTTCCCGGGTCTTATATATGTTATGTACAAGTTGAAATTTTGCACAAGATGCAACTGGTACAAAGGGCCTGTGCAAGTTGCAACTTATACACGAAGTTCTTACCAGTTGCAACTCGTATAAGATTGGCTGTACAAGTTGTAACTTGTACAGAATTTCACTATCAGATAATCCCAACTTGTACAATACTGTACTATTTCAAGTTCTGTTGACATTATGTTGTCAGTCTCCCACCTTGATTAAACATCACCAGTTCCGTGTTCACTCCCCCACATATATCATTGCTGCCATTGAAGCATGGAGTGCTACATTCATCCAGTGACAACTCCCAATATTGCTCAGGGAAAAATCTATCACTGCATTTGCAAGAGACCCACATTTCTGGAATCTAGACAAAAATAAACATGTTTGCAGATTAGTATGAAAAGGCAAAACAAACATACGTCTTTTAGTATAAAATAAACTGTTATCTGTATTAACAAATGCATAAGTCTGTACAAATCTAACACCTGCAGAATTCAACGCCTGGATTTAGACCAACAGAAGCCGATTGAATTTAAATACCTGTCATCTATTTGTAAAGATGAAAACTTTCATTTGTGTCTACAATAAACATGTTCTACACAATTACAAACTTCCTGTTCTGAATTTTTATAATATCTGATTCAGCTAAATCTAAGTAATTTTATACATACACGCATACATTAAAATAACTGCTGAATTGTTAATTTTTTTTTTTAAATGTTCATATGTGGCTTCTGTGGGCATGGGAAAAAGCACTGGAAAAGTCTGATTCTGTAGTCTTTCAATCACACAGTTTATCAAATCTTAATACTATTTGTTCAAATGTTACATGAGCCCTCTGCAAAAGCTAGCTTCAAAATGCAACACAGAGTCCTAGTACGGAATAAACTGTGCAAGTATAATTCATTACTGTATAATTAACTTTTGAAGTTGAAATTTTCACTAGGATTTGATTTTAGCTAATGATCTTGGACAGAGTGAAAGATAATACCTGGTGAAATATCAACCCTGTATTGATCTTTCAGATAGAAAGCAGCCATTAGTGACAAAATAATTTTAGTAAATTTCTTAATAATGGGTAATTAGTGAAATTTTCCTGTAGGTAATGTATCTACCTGTAAAGTATTCTGAGCATAATATGAATCTTTATTTTATTTTTGTGGGGATATAAGATATATCAGTATTTACCAAGTGAAACAGAAACCATAATCATTATCAGTTCTAGAGTGCTGAAATGTCTAACAGCAGATTTACAATAGCCAAGCAGTGTCTTATCTAAAACTTCTACATTCAGTCAGCTGAACAAAAACGCAAAATGCATTTAGTCCCTGATGTAACTGCTCAACAGTACAGAATCATATCCTGCTTAGTACACATTTACTTTTGCCAAAAATGTGCTCACAAAATAACAGAGTATCTACTATGCATTGTGTTGAAGCCAACAATAAACTCAAATGACCACAGCCAGTACTGAACAAGCTGTGTGTTGTAACTTGCACTTGTGAAAATGAAGAAAAAATGCATTCGTGCATCACTGCTGTGGTACGCCAAGAGGCACATAAGTCAGCATATTGTAAAGATGTAAGACTTAGGAGAAGGTGTATCAACATGCTCACCTCATCAATGTGAAGACTGGAAAATTTACGTTCTCCACAGTGGCTGATACATGAGTCAGGTGTGACAATGCGGATGGAAGCATCAAATGAGTTTGGCAATATTGACTCCAAGCCCGTTATGTTAAAGCATCCTTGTATTATGGAAGGACGGGCTTCTTCTACAAGAAAAAAAACACAATAAATGTTTGTCCATTTAACAGTTAAGTTCATATCAAGACAAGTACTAAGTGAAAACCAAAATGTGTCAAAGAGCTTAATCCAAAACCCACAGAGGTGTGGGGACAAGTGACTAAAGTACCCAGCCTGTTTAACACCCATCAACTGAGGTCTCTAGTTTCGTCTAGAGATTACCAATCCTAAAAAACATTTGCTACTCACAGTAAAACATGGAATATAATTTTAATAAATTTGTTATTGCATTTAAAAAAAAATCTCTATTAACAGAAAGACTGCAAAAGCACCTCATGTAGTAAAGCACGAATATAAAAAAATTGTAAGGAGATTAAAAGGGTTTGAGCACTACATATAGAACTCCTATTTATTTGGCAAAACCTATGACTGATCTGTTATTGCAAAGAGACTCAAAGCTGGGCAGATACTATCAGTTACTTCATTCCAATTTATTTTGAGTATCAAAGACAAACGGAAACACAACTGCTTGTAGATTACTTTATTGATTAAAAGAAAATGCATGGCTTTCAGAACATAACAGTCTATCTGACTTCTCCATGTAATTATATATATTACTTCTGGCTTTCAAACAAATTATAGACAGATTAACACTAAAATTCTCCACTCAGGGAACTTCCTAAAATGGTTACATTTCCTAATAGACATTTCTCAACTTTGGAGGTTTCCCCCACCTAGGTAGTTAGCTTTGCTTCATTTGCATACACTGTTTATGATATAAAGGGGAGAATCTCCTGGTCGCTTTTGTAAAAACCCGGGGACAAATTATGCTAATTGACCAGACTATGTGCAAGCAATATTAAAGTATCATTTTCCTGTTTACACAGAAGGGGCATGAAAGAACTGTCTGCATCCAAATTATATTGCTTGAGTTTACCTGTCATAAACTTATGTACATTTTATTATATAAAAAATAAGCCAAAAGGCAACCCCCATCATTGTAAAAAATTATGCTTTCATGTTTAATGATAAGATATTTAAGATATTTCCTTATTGTTTATTGTGCATTGTTATTATTATTGTTATTATTATTAACATAATTATTTGTGTAACATTAAGTTGATAATCTGGAAAAAAGGTCATTATTTTTTAATAAAGTTGCTGGGGAAAACACTCTCTGTGATACATTTGTTGTCCACACAAAGTCACTGAGTATACACCCATAAAATCTGGTATTGACAGTGCTGCAGTATTACTTATGAATAAACAAATCAAACTGAAATTTAACTTTTCATTTAGACAGAGAAAGTTAAAACAATACTTAGGTTTTAAATACCATAAAACTTACATATATGGGGCACTTATGCTGTTTAAACATATTGTACTGTATAGTGTAGATAATGTATAGAGAACAAATATATCACCATAAAAGAGAGTCAAACATGATTGACTGTTAATTATATCAATGTAAGGCTAATATATGTCATGGAATTGACCCAGCAAATGCAAAGAAACAACTTGGAAAAAGGTATTTTAATACTGAAGAGATTATTGTAAAATAATATAAAATCAAATGACAAAAAGGTTTTGGTCTTCACTAAGATTATCATCATGTTGTAGAAATAATACCCCTGTTGCACTGTAGCAAGTTTTCTTCCTCACTGCCCTGATCATGTTGGCTATGATCACTGGCGATTCCAAGTTGTTGTAACTGATACTTTTGGTGTTAGGGCTGGGGACTGGACAAAACAGATCAAATTAGCAAATTGACCCCAGAAATCTTGACCTTGTAAACTGAGCCCCAGTGTGAAACCATACTTTTGGGTACTTAATATCCTTCATATTGTTTCATGATGATTTTCGAAGTTGTAATCAATGCTATTTATGGTCTGTCATTTGCTCACTTGTTTTAGTTAGAGTTATGAAATGTGTAATTGGTTTGATGGAGATTGAGTGCTATAATAGTTTTATTGAATTGTATTTTAGGTTAACCCATATTGTATGTTCACCAACGTAAAACATTAATGATATTTTCCCTTTGTTTAACATAATCTCTTTGAAAGCACAATAATTTTACGAAAATATTTTGGCACTCCATGGATGACCTTGAATTAAGAGCTTCAGTGTGAAATGTTTGCAAGGTTGTAGAGGACATGTATATCTGTTATACATTCGAATTCTAATTCTAATTGGACTTTTATAGCGCTTAATCTCCCCAATAGGAAGGGGATTCTAAGGCGCAACAAAACAAAAACAGTCAACCAATCTCAATGTCCAGGGACAGAAAAAAGTTCAGCACCACGGAGAACACCAGGGTGAGTGAAACTAAGGAGGGTATGCCTTGGTGTAAAGGTGGGTTTTGAGCCGTTTTCTGAAGGAGGTAAGAGAGGGGGACGCACGAATCTCCTCAGGAAGAGCATTCCAAATAGTGGGAGCATCGAAGGCAAAACTATGACCAAACTGTTTGACAGATTTATGGATTGAGGGTTGAAACTTGGGAATGACAAGGAAATTACCACCACTCTGGCTGCGCCTGGTACTGTAGGAGCTGCTGTAGGAGGAGATGTATGGAGCAAAATACTTGGGGAAACCAGTGTGGAGAAACTTGTAGACAAGGGTAGCAGTTTTAAAGACTGAGCGATGTTCAACAGGAAGCCAATGCAGATTCTTAAGAACAGGGGTTATACTAGTGTATGTACTGGTATTTGATACGATTCTGGCAGCACTGTTTTGGATGCACTGTAATTTACGAAGATTGAACTTAGAAAGACTCGTGAAAAGTGAGTTACAGTAGTCCAACCGACTGCTTACAAGAGCATTGGCCACAAGTACAGAAGTATCATAATTAAGAAACCGCCTGACATGTCTAAAATCACGGAGTTGCGCAAAGCAACTTTTGCAGACATTCTGAACATGTTTGGACAAGGAAAAATCAGAATCGAACCACACACCCAGATTCTTGACCCCCTCGGCAGGGCAAAGAGGACTACCCAAGATGGTTGATGGAAAATGAACTTTCAATTTGTCCCTCTGTCTTTTTGAGCCAAATACAATAAACTCAGTTTTGTCTGGATTAAGTTTGAGTTTGCTGGCTGACATCCACTCCTTTATATCGTCCAGGCACCTGTTCAAATTTTCAAAGGCAGCAGATGAATTCTTCTGGGATAGATGGATATAGACTTGCGTGTCATCTGCGTAACAATGAAACTTTACTCCTTTGTGTTTACCAATAACCAAACTAAGGGGGATTGTATACAAAGAAAATAACAAAGGACCCAAGACAGAGCCTTGGGGCACACCAAACAGGAGTTTACAAAGATCGGAGAGTAGAACCAATTTTCACTGACTGATAGCGCTCAGATAGGTAGGAGGTGAACCATTTAAGAACAGAACCACCAATACCAAACCAGGTCTGAAGACAATGATAAGGGTGGAATGATCAATCGTATCAAATGCTGCTGAGACAGCAAGCAGTACAAGAGCAGTTGGTTCGCCTCGTGACAGAGATAGATGAACTTCATTTTTTATAGAAAGAAGAGCAGTCTCAGTCAAATGGCCTGTTTTATATGCTGATTGATATGGATTGTCTAGGCTATGAACATGAATATGTTCTAGCAGTTGCTTAGCAACCACACATTCAACTAATTTCGACATGAAACTAAGGCCAGATACAGGACGATAGTTCTTAAAGTCATCTGCAGGAAGAGTAGCCTTTTTAATAAGTGGACTAACTACAGCAGTTTTGAAACCATCAGGGACGCAACCCTCCATGAGTGAGCAGTTCACCAGCTTTGGTATTGATGGTAATAGTATGTCACTACACTCTTTGATGAGAAAAGTAGGCCAGGGGTCCAACAGGCAGGATTTCGTAGGCGAGTTTCTGATGATTTTATCAACAGTATCTTGAGTAACTTCAGTAAAGGTAGTAATTTTTGGGGGGTCAGAAGAAGGATGAACATCCATTTCAATGCCAGAGGGGATGAAAGTATCTTTAATTGTTTTGATTTTATTATGGAAATAGGAGGCAAACTGGTTCGCCAATGTCTTTTCAGAATTGTGAGGTGGAAGTGTCATGTCAGAGACCCTACACAGGATTTTACGCAGTACATGCCACAGTTTTCTAGGGTCTTGACTATTTTCAGAGATAAATTTACTATAGTAGTTTGACTTATCCTTGTTAACCAGTGAATTACATCTTGCAATTTGACGACGAAGCCGACTTCTATTCAGTGGATTATTGGTCCTGCGCCAAGTTCTTTCAAACTGATGTCTAAGGGATTTAGCACGTCGATAAGAATCAGACACCCAATCAGTAGAATCTTTCTTTATCAATCTAGATATCAGTGGTGCATGCTTGTCGAGAACATCTGCCAAGTCATGTACGTATTGGTCGTAAAGGTCTACAACAGAATCAGTGGGTGATTTCACAAATGAAGTATTTTTTAGATCCGAGCGGAAATCGGACATGTTGATACGGTGGTACCTTCTATATTTGTATCCACCGGAAGCATCCGGTGGATACTTTGGTTTAGCGTCCGCTACGCCGCCGCCGCCGCACGTAGAGAGATTTTCGGCGTTAACGCTCTAGGAGGAAAACAACAGCAGCTAGGTTCACCAAATTTGCAGGATATCTTCATTGGGGGGTAAGCTTCTCTGGGAAGGAAAATAGCCTCATTCTGAAAAACAAGATGGCCGCCACGGGCATTTCTTTGAAAATAATCTACATTTTTCTACTGGCTGTTCCTCATAGGTAGAAGGTTGAATCTCTTCATAGGTGACATGTATGACACATATACATGTCCTCTACCACCTAGCACACATTTGACCTTGAAGCTCCTAATTCAAGGTCATCCACGGAGTGCCGAAGTAACCCACATAGCGGACTTTAAAAGTGCCTATATCTCCCTTATTATTGGTCCTAGAGGTTTGCAATGTGAAGCCAACCTATAGGAAATCAAGTGCTGTGAATCTTCTGATGTGGTCAGATTTGACCTTGGACCCCTCCTTCAATGTCAAACGAGGATAGCAGAACTTAAAAGTGCTTATAACTCGCTTATTATCGATCCTAGAGGTTTGGGATGGTAAACCAACATATAGGAAATCATGGGCTGGGAATCTTCTGGCGTGATTGGATTTGACCTTGGGCCCCTCCTTCAAGGTCAAACGAGGACAGCCAAACTTAAAAGTGCTTATAACTCGCTTATTATTGGTCCTAGAGGTTTGGGATGGTAAATGAGCATATAGGAAATCATTGGCTGGGAATCTTCTGGTGTGGTCGGATTTGACCTTGGGCCCCTCCTTCAAGGTCAAACGAGGATAGCCAAAGGTAAAAGTGCCTATAACTCTCTTATTATTGGTCCTAGAGGTTTGGGATGGTAAACCAACATATAGAAAATCATGGGCTGGGAATCTTCTGGTGAGGTCGGATTTGACCTTGGGCCCCTCATTCAAGGTCAAACGAGGACAGCCAAACTTAAAAGTGCTTACAACTCGCTTATTATTGGTCCTAGAGGTTTGGGATGGTAAACCAGCATATAGGAAATCATGGGCTGGGAATCTTCTGGTGTGGTTGGATTTGACCTTGGGCCCCTCCTTCAAGGTCAAATGAGGATAGCCAAAGGTAAAAGTGCCTATAACTCGCTTATTATTGGTCCTAGAGGTTTGGGATGGTAAACCAACCTATAGGAAATCATGGGCTGGGAATCTTCTGGCATGGTCGGATTTGACCTTGGGCCCCTCCTTCAAGGTCAAATGAGGACAGCCAAACTTAAAAGTGCTTATAACTCGCTTATTATTGGTCCTAGATGTTTGGGATGGTAAACCAACATATAGGAAATCATGCACTGGGAATCTTCTGGTGTGGTCGGATTTGACCTTGGGCCCCTCCTTCAAGGTCAAACGAGGATAGCCAAAGGTTAAAGTGCCTATAACTTACTTATTATTGGTCCTAGAGGTTTGGGATGGTAAACCAACCTATAGGAAATCACGGGCTGGGAATCTTCTGGTGTGGTTGGATTTGACCTTGGGCCCCTCCTTCAAGGTCAAATGATTACAGCCAAACCTAAAAGTGCTTATAACTCGCTTATTATTGGTCCTAGAGGTTTGGGATGGTAAACCAACCTATAGGAAATCATGGGCTGGGAATATTCTGGCATGGTCGGATTTGACCTTGGGCCCCTCCTTCAAGGTCAAACGAGGATAGCCAAAGGTTAAAGTGCCTATAACTCGCTTATTATTGGTCCTAGAGGTTTGGGATGGTAAACCAACCTATAGGAAATCATGGGCTGGGATTCTTCTGGTGTGGTCGGATTTGACCTTGGGCCCCTCATTCAAGGTCCAACGAGGACAGCCAAACTTAAAAGTGCTTATAACTCGCTTATTATTGGTCCTAGATGTTTGGGATAGTAAACCAACATATAGGAAATCATGTTCTGGGAATCTTCTGGTGTGGTCGGATTTGACCTTGGGCCCCTCCTTGAAGGTCAAATGAGGACAGCCAAACTTAAAAGTGCTTATAACTCACTTATTATTGGTCCTAGAGGTTTTGGTGCATTGTCTTTACGGTGGATATAATTTGCATCGGTTCTCTGATGCGCTAGGTCTAGTTAACCTTAATTTGAGTATGAGCAGCTTGATCAGGTAGGATAATTGAGCATTTGACTAGTGCATGGTCAGATACAAAATCACCAGTTTAGACATCAATAATAGTATCCTGATCACTGGGAGAAAGAATGAGATCAAGTGTGTGACCAAGCAGATGGGTTGGTTGATTAACAAACTGTTTGAGATCACATGAGTCAAGAAAGGTCGTAAATTTATAGCCATCACCACCAGGAACATCGACATGAATTTTGAAATCACCAAAAATATGATATGAGGAGTTGATGGATGACAAGAAACCTACAAAGGACATAAATGCTTCCTGAAATTTGCAGGAACATGATCCTGAAGGCCGATAGACACAGGCAAGCAACAGTGAATGGCCATGAAGAGATTCACCTATGAAGAGATTCAACCTTCTGTCAGTGAGAAACAGCCAGTGGAAAATGCAGATAATTTTCAAAGAAATGCCTCCATGGCCATAATTTCAGTCCCAGAGAAGCTTACCCCCTAAGATATTCTGCAAATTTGGTGAACCTAGCTGATGCAGTTTTTCTCTTAGAGTGTTAATGCCGAAATCTCTTTACACATGGCGGCGTAGCGAATGCTAAACCAAAGTGTCCACATCCAACGGATGCCTCCAGTGGGTACAATTAGATTATTTTCAGTTTTACCAGTCTTCCCCCAATTTTAACAATCATTGTGTCTTAAGGTTAATCACAAAAGTGGAAAAGGGGTATTCCTAATTTTTATTAGAGTCTGCCTTCATTAATCTGTTCATGGTCTAATATTGTCTATGTTTGGCTTTGTGTTTTATATATAATTTACATCAAAATTCTATTGGTTTATATGGTGTATTGAATTAGCATAATGTCAGCTGACACCAAATTAACATGAATTGTCCCTGGGTTTTTCACGAAAGTGACCAGGAGAATCTCCACTTTTGTCATAAACAGTGTATGCAAATGAGGCAAAACTAACTACCTAGGTAGGGGAAACCTCCACAGTTGAGAAATGTCTAATAGAGTTTTTACATTGTAACCGTTCCTACCCAGGGTAGTACACTGACCTATTTGTGTATTACCAATGAAATCATTTAACAGGCATGTGGGTGGAGCTTGAAGTAACCATCAAGGGTAGTATGGGTGGATTGTACAAGGGGTATTTAAGCTCATTAACAAAGAAAATTTTAATATGAATCCATTATGTTTGAGGGATGAAGGACTTGGTACACATTTCCCAAACAACAGGGCCAAATATGACTGTTCATCACTATGCAAATGATTAACACAAAGGAACATGTATGTACAATATTGTACACCTTTTGATTTTGGGTAGTCTTCTTCTAGGCTCTGAGATATTTTTTATGTTTAATATTTTTTAAATTTTTCTGTATTTTTATATTTTTTCATCAGCAAGTATCCACGTTATTGAAACAGCAAGTTGAATACTGGAACTAAGTGTAACTGAAAGAAAACAATCTGACCTGTACAAAACATACTTAATTTTTTAAAGGAATCAGCGTGACATTTACATTATATTCTACTTAGTTCAAACCAAAGCCTATTAGCTAAGGTCCAAGATCAAATACCAAGTTTTTATGTTTCATTTAAAAGCCAACATAATATTTGTACAGACTTACAGTATTTTATGCATTGAGCCAGGGGCTCTGGTACAGCCCATAGGCAAGGCTAGATGTATTGGTACACTGAATTGATAATATGATAAACTAGGGTGTGGGGTCAGTGTTTTAAAATATCACTTGAACAATTGTTAAGTTTGAGGAAACATTATTTATAACATGTCTACCAAAATTCATTTCACAGAGCCTAAAAGAAAGACTCCAGACTTTTAAGGATAGTACATATTTCACTGGTGTGTAAAATTTATCAAGTTACAGAAATAACAATTTCTTGGTACTTCCTTTTTCCAAAATATTCTGCACCATTTTTTCATTATGTAAAGTATAAAAAAGCTCTACAGAGAAAATCCATACAGAGAAAACTCACACAATTTGTTGACTCCCCCATAGAGAAATGCCCTACACCATTTTTGAGACTGTGGATAAAGTCCTTTTCAGGTAGCACAATGTACAAACATAAACTGTTTCAAGTTATGTATCACTTTTATTATTTCAAAATTATTATTGTTTTTAGTATTTGCTATATGACATACACATTTAGTGTTCTGCAAACTAAAATATAAAGACATACTTTAACATTCACAATGCAAATAACATATTTAAAAATATTGTATTACTAATGAAAGGACAGTAAACAAATCCCAATCTTCAAGAACAAATTCTAAGTTCAACTGACTGTAAAAATTATGGAACAATCTCCATTTCCACATGAAGATTTCACTGCAACATTCTTTTTAATCAGTTATCATCTAGAGATTGAGTAATTTTAAGAGGGGTTTTACCTTGTTAACAAATTAATTTATTTTATTGTTTCTGAAACTACAAAGGGCCATTAGGATTGAAAATTACAGGACTGGTTAGTTTGAAAAGCAGTTGAAATACCCTTTAAGTAAAGATCAACCCTTTCATTTATAAACTAAATATGATGTATAGGGCTTTCTTCAAGATCTAAAAAATGGTGTATGCTTTTCTACACAGATATAAAAAAACTGTAGCACTTTTCTCCTGTAGGGCTTTTCTTTGTAGGGCTTTTTTCCAGTTTCCAATCAATAACTGAGGGGCTGGCATATTACACTTATGAAATGCGATCACTTCACTTTCAAAACTCCAATAGTTAATTTATCCACTAATGTGGCTCACTAATGTGATCACAGTTTAGCAAGAACACACATGCACCAATTTGTCAAAAAACAGGCACCACACACTTTCTATAACCAGCCACTTGACATGTTGTAATACTGGCCAGTCCTTAAAAGGTTCCAACAGACAATACATCATATTATCCCGTTTTGGATGTGTACACAAATATTGCTCTACACATATATAAAGTTGCCACCCCTCAAAATTTATTTAAATCAGGCATTGCCATATTAGGCATGTAACTACCCAGCTTACTTCCCACTGGTGTACAATGTAAAAACTCTATTTGGCGAATTTCACATACTGTAGTGACTTTCACATTTTTGTGTGTGTATTATGTTGCAAACAAGGGTTCAGAACAAAAAAGTAACACTTGGAGTAGGCAGATATGCATGATCATCGTTTTAGTGGATCTCCTCATTTACTGGGAAATTTATAAACATTTGTACTATTATAAGTAATGCTTTGGCTACAATTTCTATTCTACCTCTGAGCACAAATGTCCAGAAATATTGCAGTCTATTTATCTTGTATTCAAAGGCCAACTGAATTGTTTTATATTCTCAGGTGATTACGCCATGAGAGTCCATTGTCAATTAAGACAAAGTGAAAGTTAAGGTTTTTAGCTTCATGGCCACATGCGGGCTGTGAGGTTCAGTCCTGGGAGTGACCTCCTCTTCTTTTTATGCACTTTTACTTAATTACGTTTATGGGGGTAAAGCTAGTGCCCCCTAGTTTTCTTATGTAGCATAGAACTTTATGTTTGATATCCTTGCACCTCTTCCAAAGTACATAAACTTATTCACAAGTTTTTGGTGCCACTCTTTGTGTTGAACACACACTTAGCATGTAAAAAAATGGTAATGAAACAGTGTACAAAAGTCAGCCAGCAATAATGTACTTATGTTTGGTAGTGTAATGTAGATTATTGTTATTAACATACTAACCAAGTAGTTTAAATAAAAGAAATTTTTATTTCCGCAATTGTGGACTTTTATTGTCACCAACAAACTTCCTCTTATCTGGGTTCTAGCATATTTTATCTATTTGGGTTACTTCTTGGACTAACGTCCTATTCCACAACCAGAGCCATATTGGGACAATTGTTTAGCATTGCCACTTGTTGGAGTAAAAACCCACGCAGAGGTAAGAGCCTATGATTAGATGGAAAATTTCCTGACCCACTAGGCAACTGAGGATGTTTGTCTTGTCTCAGCATTTAGCTTGTCAATCCATTATAAAACCTGAATTTCACTATGTTTATGATATGTTTGCTCTGTAACATACCTTTTAGACCATGAATAGATGTTTTACTGGAAATAAAACATTCATAATATATGAACTTATTTGTGATAAACATCAGATTTGAAAGGGTCATGAAGTCAGGGACTTTGATCTGATTCTTATATTTCTGAAATGATGTTCTCAGATTAGACTTTCAAAGTTTTTTGAGTATCAGCTGCAATTATCATTTCTATGCATTGTTTTTCGAAACTGTGTTCCTTGAAAAAAATAAGTAAATACCTGTCAGTACCCATCTCCAGAGATAGTCTACTACTGCGGCTCCTGTCCACAGTCCACCAATACCCACAGAGGTTGTTTTATTCAGGATCTGTAATAAGACAATTCAGACAGGCAACTGTCAACTGTACACATTGAACGCACCACATTTAGTTACAAGGCCAGGTTAAGGCTGTATCATTTGAGGGAAATCGAAATAAGTCTCGCTTGTCTTTGCTAGTCTTCTGGTCCAGCAGTGAAAATTGTCAGTTTAAAAATCCATCTCAATGCTACCTTATTATTGACAAATGAAACGTCTCATTTAAGAGTAAGATGGAGCATAATTTAACAAATTTCATACTAAAATAGTAATAACACATCACTGTCAGAGCCTTGGTAGATACACATTGGCCTAGTGGTTAACCAGTTAGACATATTAGCTCTCACATCTACAGTTGTGGGTTTGAATCCACGTCATAGGATTATGTGGAATGGACTGAGGATCTGTCCTGACATCACCTGAGAGTTTGAAAGGGATTCAAAACAAAATTTGACCTTTGACCTTTGAGGGGGATATGGTCCAAGTGTATGGTCCTGACATATTCACAAAAACATCTGACGAAAACAGAGACATACGATAACTCTAAAAGATATATTCACATGATTAAAATATGAATAAAAGGGAGAAGTGTTTATACAAAGGGATTGCTGGATTGCTTTGAAAAGAGAATGATGCCAAATGACAGAAAAAAAATGCAGCTTTGTTTCTATACCTCATGATATGTCTCCATAGCATCTACTTTAGCTCGACCTGAATCCCCCTTTTGATAACAATGGCTAAACATGTCCTCGAAAGGCAATTGTGTAGTCTGAAACTGGAAACATCCATGATGGTTTAAATGCGTACACTCAAAGTCTGCAAAAGAAAAAATGCCCAAAAAAATATTTCAGTCTATATGCATGAGATCCACAGCCATCACAGACATGAGTAGTGCACCAGAATTTGTGAGAGTCTGTTGACATAAATAAATTCTGAGTCAGATACATCCAATAGCTGGCCTAGAACTGAGACTGTCACCCATCCAAGTACTAACATGGCCTATTGCTTCTTACTTTCAGAGATGATATGGGGACTCATCTCACTACACTACAATTCATGAAAGTCTGGTGATAAAAGAAAGTAATCTCTAGAAACAAGAGCCTTGCTCGAGGCTACAGCTCGCGCCTAAAAACACATCATATTCTCCCATATTCAGATTTTTAAATTATCCAATATTCAATGTGATTTTTAAAATGATACCAGAAGTGTCATTTATGATTACTTTAAATATTGAAATCACTAAGTCAGAGTGTGCATGATTTATTTTTGAGACATAACTCGATAAAACAAAGATTTATTACAGTGCCTTAGGAAACTTATTATAATTTTTATAGAAAGAGTCTTATATTAAACATCATTGTATTAAATTCTAGATTGTGTTAAGTTATAAAAGTGAGATATCTTACATGGAGAAATTATAGTTTAATGTTGAATAATATGAAAATGAAATCTGAAGTTTTTAGTTTAATATTAAAATGTTTAATTTAAATATCACCACTGGCCACTGGTAAGAAAAGTAAAACTCCCTATGAGTGAAGGGAGACTCCGTAGAGTAGCAGTTAGAGTGCTTTCCGTCAACCTCTGAGGTTGCCAGTTAAAATCTCAGCCTGGGCGCTTCATGTCGGAAAGTTAGTTGTTACTTGCTGAAGACCAGTGGTGTACACTGCAGAATCTTGACAAACTAGTATGCACCCATAAACTACCTGTCGCAATATGACCCTGGCTGTTGAATGTGATGTAAAATACAAAATAAATCCAAATCTAATTCCCAACAAGTGAAAATTCCTTGAAACGGAAAGTGAATCGTTTTGGGGTTTTTATGACCATTTCAGCATCAAATGTCACATCCAGACAGGTCATTAGTGAATGCCACATGTAGTGGTGAGATGGATTCTAACACATGACCACAAAGGCAACAGTCAAATAATAAAATAAAAAGTTGTTAACCACTCCAGACCAATATGGCACTGATCGAGATAAAAAATCTGTTTATTTATTTGGGTTTTAACTTCTCGTTCAACACTGTATGGGTCATATCATGACAGGTAATTTTATGGGCAGAGAAAGCCAGTACATACAGTTGGTGAAGGTTCTATATTGTAGACTGCGGATCATCTGTAAGCAACTACCAACTTTCCCACATAGGGTCTGGCATTTGAAATCACAGGCCTCAGAGGTGGGAGGTGAGTGTGCCACCACTATGCCACCATGCCCCCATCTTGAGATAAATAAAGTCCTATCACAATAATATCTACCACAGCACAAAGATTATATGTGAACATTGTATCAGTAACATACCACTCTAGTACAAAAGAAAGCCTAAAGCCAAGATCCTTTCCGGACCAAAATAGCCACCCTTGGAGATTTTAAGTGTTCATAGATAGCTGTTAACACAGACCACAAAGCAAGCTGATCAAGACTGGTTTCCAAATGAGGGTGTATCAGGATGCATAATCATTGACAATAGGCATTGTAGGCAACCTACCCAAGAGAAATCCACATCCTGTGAGAATATCTACTGTATCCTCTTGGTGTAAATGGAGAAAAGGGGACATAGATGACTTTCACTTGGAATTAATGATAAACAATGAGATCCCCACCTGTTGGACATGTATGCAAAGCATCGCAGTATGTACACTGACTGGGGTGGGTCACATGGGGACACTGACATCCCCCATCACTGCAGCAGGCACAATCCAGTGACTGGTCGTCATAGTAACAAGGGCAGCCTGTCATACTCACTGTCAGGTTGTGAAACGGTTTACCTACAGTACACAGAAAGGATTTTGATTTAGTTTTACCTTCTTTACATGACAGACTTTTAGCACACAGGAAACACTACGTACCGGTGTAAAAGTCAGTCTTCCCCCCATAAAATCTCCCCCCATCAGTATGTTACAGATTACAGACATTGATCACACTTTAGATTCTGCCATAAGCAGGCTATGTGTGCTTTTTTTGAACATTTTTTTTGCAGTTTTTCATGAGCTGTTGTTTGGCCGCCAACATAAACAGTCTATTTCAATTAAAAATGTCTTTTCTTCAAGAGTGGTTCCTTTACACTCAGTTGTTGGAAATTTGAATATTTCACCCTTCCTTTTCTAGGCAATGATCAGGTGCAGGTCTGCATAATGAGTTTCATGATTTTGTTTTATTCAAAGAAGTTATACAAGTGAAACTAATGGATCCACCAAAATGGAAGATATTATTTATGGAATAAAAACATTGAATGGTAAAGTACAGGTCTGCATAATGATTTTCATGATTTTGTTTCATTCAAAGAGTTTATACAACAAGTGAAACTAATGGATCCAGCAAAATGGAAGGTATTGTTATCATAAATCTTAAAAGATAGTAAAATATGTAAGTTTTAGATGATAGATATTCTTAAAAACTAATAAAGCACAAAACTATCAGTTGAAGATTAATGCCCTTAAGCGGGGAGGAATATTTTCAGGTGGGGGTGTTCTTTTCTAAAAAGCCAGGGTCATATTGAGGCAGCATTGTCACTCGTGGGAGTCGAACCCATATTTGTATGTTTCCCTTTAAAGAGTCATATGTGTACTGTTTAAATAAATTAGAAATATAACTATATAAAGATTAAAGGATTTCTTTTGTGAATAATGAAATAATGAATTGCATAATATAGTGATAGAAACACAGTGATTCTTCTAACTTTAATTAAAAAAATCTTCGTTCAGTCTCCACCAAAGGAAAAACTTTAAGGGTTTTCAGGTACAGACCTCAAATAGAAAAATCTAGTGACACTATAGATGGTCATTACAACAGAAAAGTAATATATACCATTTAATCTATATCTTTTACCAATTTTCCTTGATCTTCACTCTATTGCTCATTGCCCCTAATACAGTAATAAGTAACAACAATTTGATAACTGCCAGTCATTATACTTCCACTGGGTGTTAACATAACTGTAAGACCTCTTTTCTATTGGCGAACTTTAAATGCGATTGGACATATCACCCCCCCATTAACACAATGGAAAATATTCCCTATAATTGTAATATTCACTGCCAGACTTCTTGGGCTTCTTGATGTGGATGTCATTGCCATCAATGCTATCTACTAGAATAGATTACTATGCTTAAAATAAGCCTGTAAAAAAACACAGTTCATTATCTTTGGGCCTCATGCCCTGCTCGAGAAATTAGACTCCCACCTCCCTGTCAGGATATTTGGAAAGTTTGTACATGCAGCAGGTGTTGTAAAGTAACTTGTAGTCTGGTTTAATACAACTTGTTCATTCGGTGATTGTGTCCACAATATTTAAGCCTTGATTCATTCAAATGCATGATCCCATGTGGATAAGAAAGTATCTGACAGATGAGGCTGCTACCCTGGCAGCAAATGCCTTCGTGAGTAGTTATCGTGACTACTGCAATTCTCTCTTCACATGTCTGTCTAGTTTTAACATTCACAAACTGCAATGAATTCAAAATACAGTAGCTAGGAGTGTCACAAACTGTAGTACATACGCACAGGTATCTCCTATTCTCAAACAATCCATTGGTTGTTAGTTCAATTTCACTGCATCTTCAAAATGGCCACTTTTGTTTACACATTTCTTCACGGTGGTCATCCCAGCTATTTTGGTTCTCTTTTGTCTATTTGTTGTGGTAGAAGTGGCAAAAGATACAACCATCCAGAGAAAAGGTTCTTGGAGGTTCCTCACTTCTATTAATCTGTACATAATTTTTAAAAAATTCCCGCAGTATTGATCTTGATGCTTCCACAGTTTGGAATTTTTACCTGATGATTACCTTCATTCTGCCCGAACTCTAGCCTGTTTCAGAAATAAAGTTAAAATCTTATCTGTTCAAAAAGTCTTTCTCGCCTTAGCAGATTAATTGCCCAGCATTTCCTTGATATCAACCTAACTATGCCTATGGAATAATGATTACTAAATTGGTTTCTGGTGTTCCACCTTAGAGTCTTCCTTGGCAGAGTTTAAGCACTACAAAAGTTTATAATAGAATCAGACAACACTGGAATACGATCTACTTTCTGAACTGTACAACTGCCCATATAATATATATAACCCAGCATCCCATCCTCTGGTCTTCCCTTGAATTCACAGTCATTAAATACTTGTTCATTTCTGCACAGGGCGCTGAGTCGCCAATACCCACGTAAATAAATATACAGCCCCCATCAACTACAAGCATCAGCATAATGGAAAATATCCCCTATAATTGTAATATTCACTGGAAGTCTTCTTGGAGTTCTTGATATGGATGTCTTTGCCACCAATGCTGCCCACTACATAAGGAACATTCTATCAGTTTCTGCATCTGTGTTCCAGTTTAAGTTACTTTTTAGGAGTGGCTATACACCATTATGTATCTGTTTTGAACAAGGAGTATGACTTTCAGTTTGTTTGGGGTTTTTTTTGTTGTTGTTTTTTTGTTGTTATTGTTTTATTTTGTTTTGTTTTTTGCCTCCGCTGCCTCTGCTGTGTTTTTGAGTACCAATATTAAGGGAGACATAAGGCCTTTACAGTATGATGACCCCACTTGACCTTGAAGCAGGGTCATTTGTGCAAATCTGATGAAGTTAGCTACATCCTGGTTACTGAATTTTCAAGTAATCGACTATGGCATTTATTTGGCTTTTCAAAATGAGGTCAAAGTATGTTACAGACATGTTTTCACGGTATTAGGACAACTCACCCCATTTCCAACTCACCCCATTTCCAACTCACCCTATATTCTATAAATACATCTCACGCCATGTCAAATTTGACCCCACGTGAACTTTCACCCCCTTATTGTGCATATGTTTGGTACCATTGTTGTCAGTAAATGTATCCTGTTTTCAACACTCTGGAATCCCACCTGATTATTATCCACCCATGATTTATTTTTGAGACATAACTCGATAAAACAAAGAGTTATTACAGTGCCTTAGGAAACTTATTATAACTTTTATAGAAAGAGTCTTATATTAAACATCATCGTATTAAATTCTAGATTGTGTTAAGTTATAAAAGTGATATATTTTACATGGAGAAATTATAGTTTAATGTTGAATAATATGAAAATCAAATCTGAAGTTTTTAGTTTAATATTAAAATGTTTAATTTAAATATCACCACTGGCCACTGGTAAGAAAAGTAAAACTCCCTATGAGTGAAGAGAGACTCCGTAGAGTAGCAGTTAGAGTGCTTTCCTTCAACCTCTGAGGTTGCCAGTTAAAATCTCAGCCTGGGCGCTTCATGTAGGAAAGTTAGTTGTTACTTGCTGAAGCCCAGTGGTGTACAGTGCAGAATCCTGACCAACTAGTATGCACCCATAAACTACCTGTCGCAATATGACCCTGGCTGGTGAATGTGATGTAAAACACAAAATAAATCCAAATCTAATTCCCAACAAGTGAAAATTCCTTGAAATGGAAAGTGAATCGCAAAGTCAGAGTTTTGGGGTTTTTATGACCATTTCAGCATCAAATGTCACATCCAGACAGGTCATTAGTGAATGCCACATGTAGTGGTGAGATGGATTCTAACACATGACCACAAAGGCAACAGTCAAATAATAAAATAAAAAGTTGTTAACCACTCCAGACCAATATGGCACTGATCGAGATAAAAAATCTGTTTATTTATTTGGGTTTTAACTTCTCGTTCAACACTGTATGGGTCATATCGCGACAGGCAATTTTATGGGCAGAGAATGCCAGTACATACAGTTGGTGAAGGTCTATATTGTAGACTGCGGATCATCTGTAAGCAACTACCAACTTTCCCACATAGGGTCTGGCATTTGAAATCACAGGCCTCAGAGGTGGGAGGTGAGTATGCCACCACTATGCCACCATGCCCCCATCTCGAGATAAAGAAAGTCCCACCACAATAATATCTACCACAACCCAAAGATTATATGTGAACATTGTATCAGTAACATACCACTCTAGTACAAAAGAAAGCCTAAAGCCAAGATCCTTTCCGGACCAAAATAGCCACCCTTGGAGATTTTAAGTGTTCATAGATAGCTGTTAACACAGACCACAAAGCAAGCTGATCAAGACTGGTTTCCAAATGAGGGTGTATCAGGATGCATAATCATTGACAATAGGCATTGTAGGCAACCTACCCAAGAGAAATCCACATCCTGTGAGAATATCTACTGTATCCTCTTGGTGTAAATGGAGAAAAGGGGACATAGATGACTTTCACTTGGAATTAATGATAAACAATGAGATCCCCACCTGTTGGACATGTATGCAAAGCATAGCAGTATGTACACTGACTGGGTTGTGTCACATGGGGACACTGGCATCCCCCATCACTGCAGCAGGCACAATCCAGTGACTGGTCATCATAGTCACAAGGGCAGCCTGTCACACTCACTGTCAGGTTGTGAAACAGTTTATCTACAGTACAAATAAAACAATTTTGATTCAGTTTTACCTTCTGGACATGACAAACTTTGAACACAAAGGAAACACTAGGTAACGGCACAGTTGTAACCTGATTTCCTGAACCAGAAACATTCAATGTAAGTGTTTCTGAATGTTTCCCCTTGACAAAGTCCAACTCTAGGTTTTATGTCCCGTTCAACAGCCAGAGTCATATTGAGCCAGCATTGTCACTTGTGGGAGTCGAGCCAATGTTTCTATGTTTCCCTTTGAAGAGTCATATCTGAAGTGTTTAAATAAATTAGAAATATTACTATATAAAGATAAATGATTTATTTTGTGCATAATAAATTGTATAATATAGTGATAGAAACATAGTGATTCTTCTAGTTTAAAAAAAATCTGAGCTCAGTCCCCATCAAAGGAAAAACTTTTAAGGGTTTTTAGGTAGAGACCTCAAATAGAAAAATCTAGCGACACTATAAAGGGGTCATTAACATGGAAAAGTAATATATACCATTTAATCTATAGCTTTTACCAATTTTCCTTGATCTTCACTCTGTTGCTCATTGCCCCCAATACAGAAATAAGTAACAACAATTTGATAACTGCCAGTCATTATACTTCTACTGGGTGTTAACATAACCATAAGACCTCTTTTCTATTGACAAACTTTAAATGCGACTGGACATATCACGCCTCCCCCATTAACACAATGGAAAATATTCCCTATAATTGTAATATTCACTGCCAGACTTATTGGGCTTCTTGATGTGGATGTCATTGCCATCAATGTTATCTACTAGAATAGATTATTATGCTTAAAATAAGCCCTGTAAAAAACACAGTTCATTATCTTTGGGCCTCATGCCCCGCTCGAGAAAGTAGACTCCCACCTCCCTGTCAGGATATTTGCAAAGTTTGTACATGTAGCAGGTGTTGTAAAGTAACTTGTAGTCTGGTTTAATACAACTTGTTCCTTCGCTGATTGTGTCCACAATATTTAAGCCTTGATTCATTCAAATGCAGGATCCCATGTGGATAAGAAAGTATCTGACAGATGAGGCTGCTACCCTGGCAGCAAATGCCTTGGTGAGTAGTTATCGTGACTACTGCAATTCTATTTTCACAAGTCTGTCTAGTTTTAACATTCACAAACTGCAGTGAATCCAAAATACAGTAGCTAGGAGTGTCACAAACTGTAGTAGATATGCACGGGTATCTCCTATTCTCAAACAATCCATTGGTTGTCAGTTCAATTTCACTGCATCTTCAAAATGGCCACTTTTGTTTACACATTTCTTCACAATGGTCATCCCAGCTATTTTGGTTCTCTTTTGTCTATTCGTTGTGGTAGAAGTGGCAAAAGATACAACCATCCAGATAAAAGGTTCTTGGAGGTTCCTCACTTCTATTCATCTATACACAATTGTTTTTTAAATGCCGTAGTATTGATCTTGATGCTTCCACAGTTTGGAATTTTTTACCTGATGATTACCTTCATTCTGCCTGAACTCTAGCCTGTTTCAGAAATAAAGTTAAAATCTTATCTGTTCAAAAAGTCTTTCTCGTCTTAGCAGATTAATTGCCCAGCATTTCCTTGATATCAACTTAACTATGCCTATGGAATAATGATTATTAGATTGGTTTCTGGTGTTCCACCTTAGAGTCTTCCTTGGCAGAGTTTAAGCACTACAAAAGTCTATAATATAATCAGATAACACTGGAATATGATCTACCTTCGGAACTGTACAACTGCCCATATAATGTATATGACCCAGCATCCCGTCCTCTAGTCTGCCCTTGAATTCACAGTCATTAAATACTTGTGCATCTCTGCACAGAGTGCCGAGTCGCCAATATCCACGCAAATAAATATACAGCCCCCATCAACACAATGGAAAACATCCCGTATAATTGTAATATTCACTGTATTTACTGGAAGTCTTCTTGGGGTTCTTGATATGGATGTCTTTGCCACCAATGCTGCCCACTACATAAGGAACATTCTATCGGTTTCTGCATCTGTGTTCCAGTTCAAGTTACTTATTAGCAGTGGGTATAGACCATTATGTATCTGTTTTCAACAAGGAGTATGACTTTTAGTTTGTTTGGTTTTTTTTTTGTGTTTTTTTTTTTTTGTTTTTGGTTTTTTTTGCCTCCGCTGCCTCTGCTGTGTTTTTGAGTACCAATATTAAGGGAGACATAAGGCCTTTACAGTATGATGACCCCACTTGACCTTGAAGCAGGGTCATTTGTGCAAATCTGATGAAGTTAGCTACATCCTGGTTACTGATTTTCGAGTAATCGACTATGGCATTTATTTGGTTTTTCAAAATGAGGTCAAAGTATGTTACAGACATGTTTTCACGGTATTAGGACAACTCACCCCATTTCCAACTCACCCTATATTCTCTAAATACATCTCACCCCATGTCAAATCTCACCCCATGTAAAATTTCACCCTCTTATTGTGCATATGTTTGGTACCATTGTTGTCAGTAAATGTATCCTGTTTTCAACACTCTTGCCTCCCATCTCTGGGATCAGGGTTCGGTTCCCGGCCGACCTCAAGTGGGAAAGCTGGTAGTTGCTGGCCATTGGTCAGCAGTTTACAGAACAGAACCTTGACCAACTGTATGTACTGGTTCCCTCTGCCCTCCCAACTACCCATCGTGATATGACCTATACAGTGTTGAAAGCGACGTAAAACCCCAAGTAAATAAAATAAAAAATAAATAAAATCATTTAAGGTATATACCTATACACTTGTTTACATTTATATTTTCCCTAAAGCCTAAACTATAGTAAAGTCGATCAAAGGACTCCTTCTAAAGGATTGCACACAAGTTGTATAGTTTAAGCTACTTCAAATTAAGAAGCCATCTCACTCATCAATTAATTAACTGGTGGGGTAGATTGAAATCCATTTTAAGGGTGATTGCAATTAGTCATTTATAAAAGCTTTCTTGAACACTCGAGTCTTCTTGTCACATTGTCAGCACAATTCCTCTGAGTTGTGGCATATGGGGAGCTTAACAGTAAATGTTTTAGTTTATGGGATTAATTCAACAGTGGAGAAATAGAGGCAAAACAACAGCAGATGCTTGTGACCCCACTGCAGAAGGAATTTCAGCCAGAAGAGTCCAGGGTGATTTGAAATGGAAGAATGAAAAGAACGCTTTTAACACTTTTCATTGTTTATTTTATTTCAAGCTACAGGTTTTCCATTATGTATGTATGTCTTTAGCATTAATAAGTTCCTTTTGAACAAATTTTGGTTTATTTGAACTTATTTCAACGAATGGTTATGGGGTAAATTGTCTTATGGGGTGACTTGTCTTTTAAAATCTGGTATGAGTTTGCATACGGGGTGAGATGTCTCGAAAGCATTTTCACAGCAGTAAACATTCTCTGCAAATTTGGTGAAGATTTTTCATGAATGACTGAGATTAAAAGGTTTATACAAGATTGACGAATGGACCCACCCCACCCCACCCCCAACCCCACGCACACACACCCAATACGAAAGGTGTTTCCTACTCTCCCAACCCTGATCAGCAGGGGATAAAGGCACCAGTGAATTTTTAATAAGTTTGAGATATGTTAACAAAACAAATTGGGACTTGTTGACGCATTTGTAACGCTACTTACACATCCTTGAGTCTCTGCTGCTCAGCCAGTGAATTTCGTCACCCCTGTGAAGTTCGTCACCTGCATTTTATGGCAATATTAAAGAGTTTTTCTTGTGAACTTTCGGCATACATGTATACCTTGTTGCTGAAAGCAGCTATTCAATTTAAATATGAATATTGCCAATCTTGGAGCATTTTTACGGCAGGTGACAAACTTCACTGGGGTGACGAAATTCACTGGCTGAGCAGTATCTTCCAGTTAGGGGAATGTCAGCTGTACCTGTGCAGTCGGATTGGTTAACTAGCGCTTTGAGTCCTGAAGTACCCATGGAGATATAAATAATATACAAATAAATACACAATAGAATAAAATTTAAATATATATAAATAATATACAAATAAATACACAATACAATAAAATTTTGTCCTTGAACCTACTTAATTAGCCTCTTTTCATAGCATTTAATCTGTTAAGTTACTTACCTGAAGCAGAGAGTATCCCAAAATAGCATGTGTACAACAAGAAAAAACATAAAGCAGGCATATTTATCAACTGCCTCTGAAATATCCTACAACTGTGTTTAAAGCCGTTCAAATTGGTCAAATTTGTGTGTTACAATCTTAAGTTATATAACAATAAGATGAAACTTCGATACACTCGAATTATTATGTCTGTATGTCATCATAGTGTATAACACATTACAATATTTCTATTTTTGCACTTGTTGTAAACTATGACTCAATAACTTCGCGTATATATTTCGAACTAAATCACGATTCAGGCGAATAATACCTTTCACGGGTTGTTTACACATCTGAGCATTTTTCCATACCAAATAAGGAAAAACAGATACTCCTCTCGTTTGTACAATTGATTTTCCAAAACGTATCTTACTACGAATGCGTGTTTGTGTTAGTCTTTCCTTGATGTAATTTATTAACAACAATAACTATGCAGTGTTTTTTTCTAAGGGGTTTGGCATTTTCACACATAACAAATATGTTACCTTGAATACTAGTATATGTGGTGCTGGGAACTCTTTGATGCTGCAAAAGATTTGATGTCAAAACTGCAATAATTTGCTTCACGATTTAAACAACGACAGGTAATTTATGTAATGTAAATATAGAGGACTTATTGTATTAATAAATAGTGCAGCGATAGTTGTTATATAGAGGCTCACCACAATGATTTAACAAAACTAAAAACATTGATTGATTGATTGATTGATTGATTGATTGATTGATTGATTGATTGATTGACTGAGTGACTGACTGACCGACTGATTGATTGATTGATAAAGAGCAGTAATTACCTCAAAATAAATAAATCATAATCTTGAGCCCAACAAAGGCTAGTAAGCCCACCAAAGGCAAAGGTACACCTATACAACTTTTGTTAGTTTAATCGAGCATGCTGTCTCTTTTCAGAACATCACCGTTAAAAACTTATTTTGTTAAATTGGCTTTTTTGTTATGAAACATTAAATGGATAAAAAAATCTGTTGGTTGCACATATTTCTAGTTGGACAGTCAAAAGTGGGTATTTTAGGTTGCATTTCCAGCTTCCCCCCCCCCCCCCCCCCAAGACAATAAGAGGATAACATGGGTTATATAATTTATTATTGTTAAAACACATCATTGATATTGTACATTCATTGTAACACAAAGCATTATATAATACTTATGACGATATGGTAAATTGAATTAACAATATAGATACAAGTAGAAAGTCACATGAAATTTTACCCCAAAAGTAACCCCTAAGTACTGAAAAATACTAGGCTCTATCGGACGAACAAGAGCATGCTAGTCCGTGAGCCAAAATTTAGACCTAACAAAATTTTGCCTAATAAAATAATGAGTCATAGGCTAAAAGCCAATGATAATCACCACATGTCCCATATATACGAGGACATTATGAAATCCAGCATATGAATATGCGAATTGAAAACCCTGTCACTCATATAACAAAAATATACAGTACAGAGTTACCCTGACCCAAAATAAAGTAATTAACAAACCCAAGTTTCCTGATAGACCCAATGGGATTACGGGTGCACAAAATGAATTTGCAAGCCCGAACCCAATAAGCAATAAAGTTAACAGCATTTTTATAACTTTGCCCAGATAAGAAGTGACAGAGCAGCCATGTTAAGTGATAATAATTCATTTCAAAGCATTAATACATGGCTTAATATGCAAAGTGTAATGGTATTATATATGGTTTAACCATGCAAAATGTAAAATATGCCAAAAGAAAGCGCCAAATGCCAAACTACAGGAAAAGATGATGGTGGAAAGTGCGAGAAACTTGAGAGGAAGAGGAAGGGACAGAGGTTTTACGTCGCTTTCAACACTCTACAGGTCATATCACTACGGGGAGTTGGAAGGGCAGAGGAAACCAGTACATACAGTTCATTAGGGTTCTGTACTGTAAACTGCCGACCAATGGCAAGCAACTACCAGCTTTCCCAACTTGAGGCCGTGCCGGGAATCGAACCCCGCCCTCAGAGGTGGGAGGCGAGAGTGCACTTGTAACAGTTTTTCCTCCGCAGATTAAATTATCCTGGGTTCCTCATAATAACGCCTTATACAATGTGGACATATCGCGCTTAGGCAGTTTTAGCTATATACATTTTTTTTCAAAATGGCCATAATAATATCTATTTGCCATATTGTTTGGATTGCTTCATACATATCCATTAATTTAAGAGCAAAATATTAGTTTTTAATTAATGCGTAGATAAAACAATTTTTAAACAAATCAGATCATTTGTTGGGTGTCATTAACTAAAAAGTAAAATCCAATATGACAGCCGCATTTATTTTCAAATTTTCACAAAAAAGTATATAACATCTTGCTTAGCACAGGACCTAGACATAAGGTGTCTAATCCAAGGTGTTCTTTAAAAAAATACAAATTAATTAATGACATTTTCATCAAAGGCCATGCCAAATTAAATTATCGAAAACCAGAATGTGGGTTCGGCTCGCACAAGTTATAATGCTAAGGGCCTGTCCCAATATGACCCTGGCTGTTGAATGGAATTAACACCCCAACTTTGACTTTGTCTAAGAGAAAGAATGTGAATCATCTGAGGGTATTTTATAGTTCTCAATGATTTTTGGCATTATCTCCAATCTCTGTCCTGAGTTGATATTCATGGATATGGGGTTACAGTAGATTTACTGATGGACTTCACACTTGCAGAATTTCTTCTAATGTCATGGGTATATTTGGAGGCAGTGAAACTAGAACAAATGGTTTTACCTCTTTCTCCAAACCATGTTTCTTTGCATCTAACATTGTCAGAGATGAATCTGCACTCTGTCACCATATGGCAACCTACAAATGGGCTCTTGCAACATTTAGTGCAAAAGCGTTGGATGTCAGTGTTAAAGACAACTTCTAACGGTAAGAGACTTTGACAAGTCTTTGTCATAGACCTGCAAGCAGACGGAGTATAACATGCAAGCAAAAATCATGACCTTGCACTACAGCATCATGTCTCTTAAAATGAACCTTAAATACCAACATCAACAAGTTCTTCAGGTGCAAGCTGCAAATGAATCAGTATGGCACTGTGATCAAAGCTTGGAAGCAATCAGAAACACGAGTAGTGCACAGTGGAAGGGCAGATTTCTCACTGGAAGCACAAATTCCATGAATGCTGCAGTTCTCCTCCAGTCAACTACATAGTAGCTAAATGCTGGGACATTGATAAATGGTAATGCTTAGGATTCTCTCTTTCACGTTGGCCAATGTAACTCACTAGAGGGCTTGGCTTGTGCTTGCGCAGTAGAAGTGGGTCAAATAGCACTTTGGGCACTGTGACTACATTGCCGGTTGGCTATGAGGATCAGTACACAGAGTGACCTCCCTCCTTACTGAGAGTTAACCTCCCCCTCTTAAAAACCTCTTAATACTTCAGAACTATTTTTTTATATTCTTACTCTCCTCCACTATAAAAACCATCCCTCCAATTTTTACCGCCATTCTTTGTTCAAATTTTAATAACATGACAACTTTTGGATAACAAGGTGGATTTTAGGATGTTGTAACTGGGTTTTAACTTTATTTATGTCAATAAGACATTCGTAAGCCAATGCTAAGACATTACTTGTACAATTGAGAATAAGGGTGGCTCTTGTTGGTGCAAAAACTGCCACTCAAGCCATGAAGGACCGATAGGTAACAAGTGTCAACAGATCAACAATCTGGACAGTCAACAAATCTCGATGGAAGACACACAACAGACTGGAGCTGCAGACAACAGGGACACAGTGGTAACGCAAGATCAAGCAAGGTTGGTTGCAGATCAATTTTTAGACCACCCAAGTGTTCCCCAGGGGGTCGACACCAGTACAGGTGCCATGGCAAATCAACAAACTCTCATTCTTATGGAACTTCAAAAAATATCTCAACGGTTTGGCAAGTTAGAGGAACAGACCAACCAAGATAGGGCTGTTTTGAGTGGGTTGGTCACCCAAATGAAACAGCAGAAACAATCCACAGCACCGCCCAATCTTCACAGCTCATCATTATTTTCTTCCTCCACGGTCAACGCACCAGCTTCCACTCATTCAGACCCGAGTTCGCAGGACAGGGGAGTAGTCACAGCTACTAATATGGTGGGCACTACTTTCACTTCAAGTTCCACAGTAATCATGTATGCAAGTGCAATATCACACAAAGATTCATTGTCACAGCCAAATGCTGCATCAATGTCAACAAATGTACTCATAATGACCCCTTCAAGTGGCAACGTCACATCATATGTCCACCATGTACAGAGTAATCAGGGCAGTGCCTCAGTTGCAACTTCGTATGGAGCCCCATGGGGTACAAATCACACAACCACCAACAACAGTCTCAACATTCAAGCAGGCGTGCCTGGGGGGTTGATAGGGAATGAACTGGTGAATAAAAATAATAATTCACAGCACAGTGCGAACAATGTCACACACACACATGTCAACAACTCCCCAATGTTCTGTTCCACAGCTATTCAAGGCCAAGATCAGACATCAGGCACTCAGATCCGAGCTGGCACTCAACAAGGATCGCAGGGCATGGCAGAAGGCGACAACCTCATCCCTTCGCTACAGACTCTCAGACAAACAGGGGATATCACTCAGAAGGTACAACAGAGGTACCAGGAGCTAGAACAGGCAGCAACACTGGACAGTGCAGGTAATTTACAACTATTACTAGAAGTACTCAACAAAAGACAAAAACAGGACAAAAACAAGGTAAAGTGGCCTCAGGACCTCGCCTTTGTGGGCAGTATGCGGAAAAGACCAACCTACGACCAACTCACCATGGCTCAATGGCTGCTGGGGTTTATGAGAATTCGACAAGAAGAACAGAATGCAATGGTAAGAGAGCATATGGCTGATTATGTAACAGAACTATTACAAGACGCATGCGACTACTCATGGGAGAGTGCCAAGAGGGCACACTCAGTACTACTGCACAGGATGCAGGATGGCGTGGTAGACTGGATCAACATAGATGAGGTACACAAAATCAGGAGGAGGTACGCCCAGACTACTGCAATTCAAAACCATAGTGAAAGGAACAAGTCGCTTAAAGTGGTTCCCTGACTTAAGTTTAACAGAGGTGTATGTAATAGACAAACAGATCATGAGTGGCAGAATATGCTACTAAAACACATGTGCACACATTGTTTCAATGTTTTGGGAAAAAAAATGAATCCCATCCCAGAAAGGTTTGTTGGAAGGCCCCCAAAGAGCAACCAAAAACATGTAATTGCTGCGAACAGCTCACGTGTCACATCTAGGCTATTTTTCAATTCAAATTTACCTTTCGACCAAAAAATTCATCTTCTCAATTTTGGCAGACACCTTGATACTACTAAAAAATCAATTGCTCTCAGGGACATCTCCAACAATCGCAACAGGGTGTATTCAAGAGTGTTTACAAATACCAAGTTAAAAAAGAGCTATAACTCCAAACCAGTAAAAGCCATTAAATCACCAGTCCAAAGTTTGGTGAAATACCATGACTACGTTAACACAGTTGATAATGTCAATGTTACTGATATCAAGCTCACCAACAAATTTCAGATTTTGGCTGTTTTAGAACCTGATAACCAAGGGTTTAACAGTGGGAATAGTTTAACTAGAAATCAAAAGGGCAATACTTTAGGCAACAATGGTGAGAGCAATCTGTCAGGTAACACTTGCATTAAGAAAAAACAAAGTGTCGACAGACATAATAAAAGTGGCAACAAACAGGAAAGTAATGTATTGGTTAACACATGTATTGAACCAAAACCTGTTAGCAATCAAGGAAATGTACAACAAATTGAAGAAGTTAGCCTAGTAGAAGGCTCATACTGCAATAATGTTACAGAACGTATAGACTATCAAAAATCAGCAGACATTGTTAAAGCTGTAATCCAAGGCAAGAATTGCCTCAGGAATGTACATGTAAACAGTATTAGGGACAAGTGTGGGGACTTAAAACAATGTATTCGTCAACAGGACACAGTATTTGGTTGCTTACCCATTAGTAACTTGAGAAGATTGAAAATAGGTTACTCTGCTAAACCAAACTGTATCTTGAGTAGTCACAACTTCGATCCCGTCAAAACTCATAGTCTGGTTAAGGCTACTAACAAATGCAATTTTGAGGATGCAAAAATTCAGTTGCCCTCCACCATCAATTTTAACTTACTAGAAGAACTCTGCAAAGATTACTGGGACTACCAATTACCTTTCTTCCTAAAATATGGGTTCCCCTTAGACTTTCCAGTAAATCAAGAAACCAAACTCATATCAACTGAAGTCAACCATTCTTCAGCAGTCAAATTCCCCACTCATGTCCAACACTATTTAGATACAAAGAAACAACATAAAGCTATTTATGGTCCTTTTATGGACCCCCCTATGGTGACAAAACTCAAGTTTCACCCTTTATAACAAGGGACAAAACTGACAGTGAAAATAGGAGGGTAATTATCGATCTCAGTTTGCCCCAGGGGGCCTGCATCAATCACTTTACTGTATCCAACGTGTATCTCAATGGAGTTTACAAGTTACAGTATCCAACTATCGATAATATAACTGACATTCTACAAAAACTAGGAACTAAGGCCTGGCTCTACAAGATTGACCTGTCCAGAGCTTTTAGGCAACTGCGAATCGATCCAAAAGATTATAACCTCCTATGTCTCAAATGGCAAGATTTCTACTATTCTGACACATTTTGTCCATTCGGCCACAGATCCGGGAGTATGGCCTGTACAAGGCTCAGTGACTTCTTTAGGCATGTCATGTGTCAACGTGGTGACGTCATCTCCAACTATGTGGATGATCTGATCGGAATTGGGACCCATGATCAAATTGTCAATGCCTTTCAGTATCTGAAAGAACTTTTGGGAAAACTAGGGTTTCCAATCAGCACCTCCAAGTTAGTGAGTCCCACCAACGAATGTTATTGCCGGGTGGTCATAATAAACACTGAAACCACCACCATCTCAGTTCCCAGTATCAAGATACAAGATATGATTAAAAAATGTACAAAAATGCAACAGACAGTTGCTGTGACCAAAAAAGAATTGCAATCACTCATTGGGTCGTTAATGTTTGCACATAAGGCTGTAAACAGACAAGAGTGTTTGTAAATACGCTTTTGCAAGCCTTGAGAGACAATGACAAAAATACAGCTATTCTTATCAACAATGATATGAAAAGAGACTTAGCCTGGCTACAGAAATTTCTACCAGTTTTCAATGGCACTACCAATTACATTCACAGCCCTATCGAGAGTAATGAAACACGACATATAGATGCGTGTCTTCAAGGGGTTGGGGGTGTCTGGAAACGAAAAGTCTATTATGCAAAAATACCCCAGGCACTCAGGGAAGCCGATTGTCTTAATATAACACACTTTGAGATGATAAATATTATTGTGGCCCTCAATCTTTGGGCCAAAGAATGGAAAGGGAAAAAAGTGCTCGTTAAAACTGATAATATGGCTGTAGTTTCAGTGTGTACCTCTGGCTTCACCAGAGATTATCATCTGGCTGCTTACATAAGGAATATATGGCTTCTAACGGCCACACATGATGTAGAATTAATAGTCAGTCATGTGGCAGGGAAAGAAAATAACATTGCAGACTTATTATCCAGATGGTCGAATACTGAGTCTAATATACAGAAACTTAGTCAATGGGTCAGTGAACCAGACTGGTGTATTATACCAGAAACGTACTTTTGTATAGACTATAACATTTGAAAGTACCTTGAGTACTTGTTTTGTGTGTTGTAGATCAGAATCCAGCCATGCAGTTGCTAACCACAATGGTAAACCAGAGACTCCTTAGTGCATACAAACCTAAAACTTGGACCATGTACAAATCCATGTTTTTAACATTCATGGCTTTCTGTGAGTTTATGACCTGCGATTGTGTTGACCCCTCATTTATTACCATTCTGGCCTTCATCGAATTTCTACATGTTAACCACTTGAAGTACTCCTCCATCCTAAATTATACCTCAGCAATCAAATCCCAGTCTAACTGGTTAAACATTCCATCCAACAGCTTCGATCACCCAAAAATCAAAACCATGTTGAAAGCAATTCTCAACTACTCCGCCCAGGGTCCCAAGTTCAAAGGAGTTTTTGATCTCGTAACACTTCTAGACATTATCAACACTTGCTGGCGGTTTCCTGATCCCAATATTTACATTTCCATCTATCTTTTGGCCTTTTTCGGCTTTTTTCGAATTTCCAATCTCCTTCCGCCTACCAAGTCCTCCTTTGACATCAAAAAACACTTATGTCGAGGTGACATCATATATCATAACGATTTTGCCATAGTTTTGGTCAAATGGTCAAAAACTATACAGACTGCCAACAAAGCCACATATATCATGATTCCAAACTTGGGGAATTCACCCCTGTGCCCAGTCAGAGCTGTGAAAAGTATGTGTCAAATTCTACCATTATCTTCTATGGCTCCTTTGTTTTGCTCGGAAAATGGAGTTTTTACACAATCTCAAGTTAGAAGTCATCTGAAAAAAGTACTTTCTGTTTTGAACATTGATGCCACTACTCATTCATTTCACACCTTCAGGCGCTCAGGTGCCACTTTGGCATTCAACAGTAATGTAGCGATACAGCACATCAAGAGGCAAGGCACTTGGAGTAGTGAGGCTGTCAATCACTACATAGTTTCAGACCCTACCAATGCATCAGTTGTGGCCAACACGTTCAAACACCTACTGTCTACATAAATACTACTAGCATTGGGTGTTTGGCGAGTTTTCCAGGTTTTTACATTACTTTTAACTGTTTCAATTTGTATTTACAACAGTTTTGTCTTAATTATCTACAATACAATGCCTAGATACACTAATGTTGGCAGCTTTGACTTTGTGCACGCTGCAATTTCACAGTTGTGTATGAGTACTTTTTAAAGTAACTCTTGTTCCACAATGTTCACATGTATGATAGAAAGACAATTTTACAACTATTTTAGTGTCTTATATAGTTTCTAGTATGTGTATATGTACCTTTGTGTTATCATTTACTTTAAAACAATAATTTTTGCATGTTAAAAAAGTAAAGGTCATCTGCAATGCAATTATGACGTAATCTGTATAAGTGTGTCCTAGGTAGATTAACAATAGATAGTGGATGTAACTAATGTACTAATGTGCTAACAAGTAATTTTAATAAATTAATTTTAATTCCGCAATTGCGGCTTTCACTCATCTCCTCCACCTTCCTAGGTCACTCTTTGGACTGTAGTAAAAGAGATATGTGCTGAGTATAAATATACAATACAACAGCTGCTGAGCAATCAAACTGTCCTATGATTTGTTGGGTTGCTGTAAAATTTGGCTTAGTTGTTATCATGTTTTGGTATAATATTATTTGTTTCTCAAAAGTGTGATTGCAAGTTTGAATCCAGTGGTGCATACTAGTTGGTGAAGATCTGAGAATATTCACAGTCTATCCCCTACAGGCTGCAACAAGGGGGTATAAATACTTGGAAAAGAAAAAGGTTTACTTTGCCAAAGTACAACTATAATACTGTGCACAAAGCGTTATTGCCTATCTATAATTATCTAAGATAGTATAATAATCTAAGATAATTTAACACTATTTCTACTTTACTATACTCCTCAATTGTGCTATAATTTGCTTTATCGCAGTAGCAGCTTTATATATTGGTTATCAAGTTTGGCAAGTTAGCTGTCAAGCTGGCATGTGGGGAATACTAATGGTCCATTGCAACATACCAGAGAGGTGAACAATATGGCAATGTGCATAAACTATTATATCATTATATATCACAGATAATGTTGCAGTTGAACCTTTTCTTATTCTATTGTAACAACTGTGCTGTTGAATATGTCTACCATTTGCTTTATTGCAGTAAGAACTTATTTGGATAGTTACCAAACATAACTCATGACACCATGGAGGAAACTGATAATCTGTACAGTGCCTATCATTAGCCGTCATATGGGATCTACAAGCCAGCCCTCAACAAGTCTACTGCTTGGCTTTCTAACTTGGCACACACCTCAAGTTGGCATAAACCGGAAAGCAAAATATGTATTGACAATAGGTTGTGATCTATAACACTGTAATACCAAATAAGGTGAAAAAGATGGTAGCCAAAGTGAGGATGGATATAAATTAATTGGTTTACTGAATGTGCATTAGCAAACAGTGCAAAATTTGAACTCTGATTTCAAGCTAGAAATTGTATTATTGCCCCTTAAAAAGTATTCTAAAAGGTTTTATGTATGTTTATAGCTCTTTATGATTCTAAGTTGGTAAAATACATTTTATCATGCATCTGTGTCAATGCACATCTTATCTACATAACTACAATTAAAAATAACGTTTTGCGTCCAAGTTGGACAAAATTATGACAGGGAGCAGTACAGATGTTTCTTGACCAGAGTCAAAAATATCACATTGTGTATTAAATTACATTGCATATCCACGAATATCACAGACAATGCTACAGCTAATCTTCTTCCATATCAATTGTAATTACTTTACAATCAACTAGCCCTATAATCTCCTTTACTGCAGTAGGAACTGGTAATTTCTGTACACCAACAAAGGCATTTGGCAGCAGACTTATTCTGATCACATGCACTGAAAGTTCCTGTAATGTCACAAACTCTTTTGTTATCCTTTGTAACACAACATCAGTTTTTTCTGTCACTGGTCTTTGTTTATGAATTAACGATGAAAAGCCATGGCAATGTAACTTTCTAAGACACTGACATAAAAGCCCTACAGATTTCTCACAATCCGAGTTGATCTGGTCTACTTTTTGCCACAACCATTGCACAAACTTTGTGAGTTTGCTGACTTGTATGTTATTCACATTCAGTCCAGCTCGGAGGTGGTTCAAGAATAAGCACAGAATTCGATCAAATGGGACAAAGTTCAAGTACATCCAGGGATATCCACGCGAAACTAGATCAAATGGTGGACTGATCTTCATTAAGTATATTATTTTACCAATGAGGAAGTCTATCGGGGCCATTACTTTGTCAGACATCTGGTTTGGATTTGCGCCAGCCTTTAGCAATTCCAGATCTACTGCTTCTACGCCTTTGGCAATGTTTAAGATATGACTAAATCGGTGGTACTGATAGAGCGGAGATTCACCCTCATTGTTCACTATAGACAGATCCACCCCTTTGCCAAGGAGGAAGTGAATGACGTTGACAACTGGCAAATATGTGGGCATCGTCAAGAGCGTGTGCATGCAGGTATCACCATATATATTTTGAGAGTTGATGTCACAGCCATGAGACAGGAACCTCTCCAGGGTATTCCGCAGGGCATAACTAGGTTCTTCTGATGCTATGGCAAATGCCTTGCAGCACATATGGAACACTGTCATACCTTCACTGTCTTTTGCATCCACATCAGTCTCATCCGTGGCACTGGCAAGGCACTTATTGATCAGAGCGAGATCTTCCTTTTCAATCAGTTTCTGGCATAAGTTCTTAAGCATATAATGCAGATACGTGCCCGAGTGGGATATCCTGACAAAACCATTGGCTCCCTGGTTTAAGAGATGTTCCAGAAGCTGTATCTTGGTCTGTTGAGGTAATGTACTTCTGTAAATTATCTTCAAGGCTTTCTTGCAATGTTTCCCTTTCAAATCAAGGCAAGGTCCTTTCTTCAAATAATATTCTACCTGTAAGCAGAAAAGATTGATTGATTGTTTAATTGATGGATTGACTGGGGTTCAATAAAGGAAAAATAAAGTATACACCTTCTGGTCAAGATTCTGCACTGAAACCCTTAGGCACTTTCAGGCAATATCAAAAACAGAAAAGTGTGATATCAAATAATAAATATGATACAAAAAGGCATCACCACTTAAAATTTACATGATCATCTCATGATATTCTGTCATACTCAAAAACTGATGTTATTTCAGTGTCATGAAGTATTTGTTCCTGGAAAATGTTCCTACTTTAATAAACTTAACGCAACAAATTTTTGGACAAAAATATAAGCATGGTGTAGAAATTGTATGGTTGACGCTTAAAAAGCCCTCCTGGAGATCAACACATGCAATATATATATATATATATATATATATTTGCACTTTTTGTAAATGTATAACCCCCATTCCCCCTCACCCCTCAATGACTCAAACCAAAGAGATGAAAACTGAAATAAAAGTAAACTTAATACAATAGTAAAGTTTCCAGGATAAGATATACACACTGGTCGAATATTGTCATTTTCCTTTGTGAATATTTGTAATGTGCCCAATGAGGGATGCTTTACATTTATTAGGAACCGTATTGTTTAAAACATGAGGAAACTAAATCCATGCTTAAAGATACAAAATGCAAAAAGGCTGCCATACATATATGGGTGCCAGAAAATATAAAAAACTTTCTCTGCTATCTCTGCATGGATTTTAATGCAACAGCAATGAACAGAAGCTCTGTAAAATACCTTTCGAGTGATGCACACTTTGATAGATTATAAAGTTTTATAAAGTTTATAAAGAAATATTAGTGAAAAGTTAATTAAACCAAGTACATGGTGCCTGGAAATACAAAAAAAGTGCTAGTCCGTATATCCAGGTATTTAGGTGAAATACAGTTTGTGGTGTTACTAACTCAAATATTAAAAAAAAATTCAATGGTCATACATTAGCAGCATCCGCAATGGATGATAATACAGTGATTTTGTCAATATTGCCAGTTAGTATATAAAAATGAAATATAGGTTATAAAAATGAAATAAAATGTATTATATGTAAATTTAATAATGGCAATGACTGCTTTCTATTCCAAGAAGAATTATTGGATTTATAAGCAGGAAAACAATCTTGGGGTTTATTGAATTTTAAAATATATTACCAAAAAGCAAAATATTATTTTTGTTAACTTGCACATGCAATGATTTCCTTCTAGCCACCAAATTAAAATCAACATTTACATTTAATAAAGATTTAGGTCTTCAAGTGCTGTATAATGAAGCCTGGCTGTATTTATATATTACATATCTGACACTGGATATTCCTATCAAAAGAATTTCACACTGTGTCCTGGTTACGATGAATTATAGCTGACAGAAAAAGAAATAGTTATTGAGATTAAATCTGCGTCCTGGTTACGATGAATTATAGCTGGCAGAAAAAGAAATAGTTGTTGAGATTAAAAAAATGGATATACGAGAGTTCTTTACTTTAATATGAAAGTTAATGAATTTAAATATGCAAATGCAAGATCTTGAAGATTCAAGTTTGCATTAACTTGTAACATACTAATTAGGGAACTTGAATATAGAAATTATTTATTTAAATCTGAGCTTTAAGAACTTGAATGTACTAGCTATGAATTTAATTAAAGTTAAAATTAACTTGAATACTTGAGTTAGTAACTTGGATCTAGGAGTTAGCAGCTTGATTATATGTCAATGAGTTATTTGAATATATGAGTTAGTAACTTAAATACGCAAGTTAGTAACTTGAATATATGGTTATGTAACTTAATATACAAGTTAGTAATTTGAATATGAGTTATTAACTTGACCATATGAGTGTTGCATTAGAAAGTGAGTTAGAATGTATTATGTTTTTTTTATGAAAAAGCTACAGTTTTACAGTTTGTAGCTACGTGTAACAAGCAACTAGTGTGCATTCTTTTCCACCACCCACTCAGCTACCTGCTATAGTAAAGTCTGCATAATCTGTTACAATTTTTTGTTAAATCACCGTTTACGTCAGTCAATAGAATGATTTGACTGTAATATATTTGAGACGAGAGTAACTGAGTCATACAATCCCCTGACTGTCGTCTTCGCGGTCCTGAGTTCGAATCCAGCTTATGGTACATGTGTGGTTTACTGCGGGCCAGTCCCGGTACGACCATAGCTATTAAAAGGGCTGTAAAAGTCAAAACTTTGACTTATTTTATAAATATCCACCTTACGACAGCCCATGATCTTTATCGAGAGCCCGTGCTAATGGGACTTTGAATGGGGATATAAAAATACTGGTAATTTGTAAAGATACTTACCTGAGATAAATTGTTTGATTTACATGCATGTAAAAGTAGTTCATCATCAGACAGTCTGTTTAAACGTTTATTTACAAAGAAAGATACTTTTCCACCCATTTTGTTGGGTTCTTGTTTTATGAAAACACGCATAAAATATCCACCATTTTGGTCAGTTCATGAAGCGTCCTGGTAGATTTTAAAGAAAAGGTTTATCCAGTACACATGTGCTCTCACTAATAATGTGTCTATTATTTACATATTGATCTTTGTTACAGTCATTCAGTATACTCAATCCAAGATACCATAACAGTATCCATATTGGGTACTGGGGAAACTGTACCCAAGTAGCAAATAACACTGTATTATATAGATACTATATTTACATATAGATGTACAAATAATATAAATATATATATATTATAAAATATATTTACTATATTATTTATATGTTGATTACTTAACTGCACGTTTCATAACCAGCTATAAGCTAAGTGTGTCAAAGGTCACTGTCAAATAAAGAGATTGTGTTTGTACGAACATTTTGCCATTGTAAGGCGTCTTTATATTTGTTATTGTGTACTGTATACAAAGGCGGAATGATAATATTCGGAAATATTGCTATGGAAACCTATAAGGGTCATATTGGAATGTTTTTTTTAAATCTATTTAAAGTCCAAAGTCTATTTTCCAATTATAAACACTTATATCCCTCTGTGAAATGTGATTAAAAACTAAACATGACAGGGTAGGTGAGATATAATTTATATGCATATTAAAGCAGCTCTACTGATGGTAATCCCAATGTTTACAGAGGATTTCACTGTCAAATTGGTGACATTCAGCCACTCCATGCAAACCACAAAAGGCTTGTCAAGTTGTTATTTCAACTTGCTATTTTTGAATTTGTCCATTCAACTGGAAATTCCAACTGCTCCTACTCTTTCATGTTTCAAACAGCGAGTGAAAACAATCTGTTTCAGGTGTCTCTCCTTCCCGGGTTTTCGACTACCAGACACTGATGGTCTCCCTGGCTATGACACTTATCACGACTTTGATTTATAGATTATGTTTTGGATGGTGTGCCTTAATTAGAATCGGCAAAGATTAAGCACATGGATACCTGAATATCTATGTAAATTAATGTCTCATTTGCACACTTAAAATGGTACGCTGTGATTGAATATCCTTGTCTTCAATAGGTAACAAAACTTTCACTTTAGCATAGGTGAGAACTGGGACCGGTTAGAACGAACCCTCCTTTGGAAAGAACATCCTTTAGTAAAGGAAGGTCATTTTTATTCCTTTGGGAAGGCTACCTTAAAGCTCCGTTTCACAAAGCCTCCTTTAATTCTCCTTACCAAAGGTCTTCCTTGAAACTTAAGGGAGGGAGCAAATGTTCTTTAAAGTTACTAAACATTCCTTGAAGGACACTTCCTTAAATTAAATATAGGTCATTAGCTTCCTTGAAATTTAAGTGAGTTTTCAAAGTCTCCTTTAAGGAAGGGGGCTTTGTGAAACTGAGATTTTTTAAAGGAGGGAAGGAGGCCCCCAAATCACAGCAAAGTGGCAGGAGTAGTGTTCTGTAGTTTGGTAACACACTGGGAATTTTATGGTATTGATCCTGAATTGCCCTGTGTTGTGTGTGTATTTCTGTGTGTGGAGAGGCGCGCTCAAACACCTTATAAAGCATTGTGGAGGATTAACAAAGGCTTGGAACAAGCCTATTTCCATAGAAGAGAATAGCTATCTGCAGATGTGACCTTAACCTTTTCGACTCTTTGCAAAAACAAAAATAGGTACCTCGAAATATACTTGTTAAATTCATGAATCTGTTAAGTAAGTTTGCACTCGTTTGTGAAATTATAAATGCTAATTTTTTAAACTGAATTTTATTTTCTGATGATACACAACAAGGGCAAAAAGGCTGGTGAAGATGAAGTACATTATAGCTGTATTGCTCGACAGTTTTATGGCATAATGTCCAAATGCAAGTTATCAGATTGTCTTCATATAGAGTTTCCAATACAAATAAAGGTTTAAGTTTGTGTTTCTACCTAACATTCAACAGCCAGGGTCATATTGGGACATGTTCTCAGCACTGTAACTTGTAGGAGCCGAACACTGACAGAGGTTACAGACTGTGATGCAATTCTAAACCTGGTGACCAACTAGGCCACTGAGGACCTTTTACAAGTTGCAGAAGTCAATTATAAATGTATAGTAAGAGTTATAATATACTGTATTAATTGCTACTTACTGATATTCATTACCTCATTTTTTTAAATTTTGGGAATCAGTGTCCTGCATTTAAAGGGTATAAGGGGTTTAATTTATTGCAGCTGTGAAGCCACACTTGCTCAATGTTTTCGAGAGAAAAGGGGGGAGGGGGATTTTGCTGAAATGTAAACATATGTCAGCACAAACTGGCTTTATTGTTACCTCATCAAAAGAATTTATGTTTTGGTGGGGTTAGTTTGCAAAGTAAAAATATGCTATGGGCACAGATTTAGATGAAGTTTTTTAGGAAATGCTAACAATGGTACAGGGAACTAATAACAGTGATCCAAATCATCATCTGGATCTAGGATTTTTGAAGATTTTATATCATTGCACTCATATGCAGTGTTAGAGGTGTTAGGCATTGCTGAGGTATGGGCTCTCTAAATGCTCTTGTTATTTTTTGGTTTATTTCTTCCAAAAAGTCATACGTCTACAGCCTAGCCCCACTAGGTTCAACCCTTCAACTGACAACTCTAGGGTCAGTTTGCTAAGTCGGGGATCGGCGACAAAAACCCAGAAAAAAGGCATCCGAAAAGAGTTCCCCTCCCAAACAGAACATAATAAATGCTGGCTTGTCTGGAGCGAGGACAAGCCATAAACGCCCAATCAACAAGCAGTATCAGGACACGACACGCCATAGTGACAAACCAACAAGTCTGGAGCAGTGTCCCGATTCACCCCGACTAGACTGATTAATTCCTGGATTGTGAGTCAGGATCAAACCAACACTTTTTAACCCCTTCTGGCTGCTATAACTCATCATTTATCATTCTAAAGATACCAGCTACACATCAGAGAGGCTTTCTACAGAAGCTTAGGGTCCTGTTGTTTTTTACCAAGTTATATATATTTAGAGTTTTCCTCTGATTTGCAGACAAAAAGAGACATCTGAATGTAGGGCCAGCTGACTGGACATAGATCCCATTACCGACAAGCCGATTTTCTTCTGGATAAAATTTCTTGTTATACAGTGTATAAAACCATTGGATGTAAAGGGCAGGGTTCTGTCTTTTAAATGGCGTGTCATCAGTGTTTTAAACAGCTTGGATGTTGGCAAAATATTAACTTTCAATTTAATTCAAGTGGGTATTTTTCAGTTATAAATACGTTATAACTGGATCACTCCTTTTTAAAATTGTCCTTCCATGTAAATATTTTATTTGAGTTTTCTCTACTTCTCACTTCTCCAGACAAACGGATATGTATATATTTATAAAACAGCTTATACAATCAATTCTAAATGCCGTGGAAAATACGGAAGATTACTATTTTAATTATGAAGTCTCTGCACATTATGAAGTCTCTGCACATTCCTTTCGGTACCCAATCATAAGTAGAAAGGGGTTGAAATTTTTAGCATATAAATTGACTGCCAAAAGCTTTGCAATAAATTAAAGCAAGTTTTAAGCACTTCTAACTAGTTCTGATTGAATATGTAACTAGAAAAGAATCCTAGGGTGCAAACCCCTGCAAAGGCAGTCTAGGATCGCCATTTTGTAATCTCACCCAAATACATACATTAATATGTGGGACTGTTGACTATTCGGGTTTTTTTCATCCAGAATATGATCCGAATCTTTCCAAAAATTAAATTACTTTATCCTTTGGTCACTAACTACCGGCATAAGGTTAGTTCATTAGTTTTGGAGTAATTTTAAAGACAAACAAATGAGCTGTAAAACATAACCTTCTTGACAGAGGTAACATACTAGTAGTTAAAACCATGGACAATACGTGGCAGTGAAGTAATCTTATACCTCCAGAAAAGCAGTGATACTGAACCTCATTGGACCCAAAATTACAACATCTGTAAATATTTGATTTCTGCCAGTTGACCTTGTCCTTACGTCTCAGAACAGAGACCTTATTGTCCTGGAGGTATATGTTGAAGAATGAGTTGCTCCCTATATAATTCCTTAGCCCCCCCCCCCCCCCATCATGTGTGTTTTTTAAAAAAAATATAGTCCAAATTTTTGTCCCATTGCCTCAAACATGTCCTGACCAAATGGAAATCCCACTTAATCACACAAAATATGCCTCATCCAAATACGAGAGGGACTGAACCACTACAGAAGATGGGCGAGTCTATTTATTTGTAACTTGTGGTCCCAGCATGCAAAGGTATGACGTGCTAGGATGTAAAATTTATCGTCACATTTGAGAGAGTAATAAATGATTATAAATTGTCCTTAACATCTACAATGTGGGCTATAGCAGAACAGTGGGACAGTGGTTTAAACAGATGGTTAAAACGATAAAGCCGTTCCTTCTGTGTGCGTAACATTTTATTTTCAGAAATACTTTTTGCAACTTGCTTTAAAATTTTGCACAACAGATTATACTTTCCCTTTCATTCAATAACTTTTCTGCTACAGTTTCTAAACTGGTCTTCTTTGTGGCTCTTGTCCAACTAATGTACTGGCTACCTCTAACTACCCGTCACAATGTCACTGATGAAAATGTACTGATCAGGTCATAAAACAGCAAATCAACATAGAAATGTTAACTAAGGGCCACTGGGTGGTAAAATTGTTATTTGTGCTTTTTTCTCTGTGTACAATTAATGTGAAATGTCATTTTATTAAAAAGGTAATTGACAAAAGCAGAAGTGTGATATACTTTATACAAAACAGACAACTGAGAAATCTTTTGCAGGGCATTTTCTTGGGTGAAAGTCAAAGGTGTAATGCAACGAAAGAAGTACTTTTATATAGCTAAAGCTCCATAATCCAACAAAATACTAAGTCTTAGATCCACAAAGAGAGGAGGAATAATGCCAAAAAGTCTTCTGATCTACAGGATGGAGCTGCTAAGCCATCAGTAAGGCACTGATGTCAGAGGTTGGAAACAATAAGAAGTATGAGTAGTGTACACTCCTTGGTGGAAGAACAAATTCCATGAAAGTTTGATGACACAAAAAGAAAAAAAACTTTTAAAAAGTGATTGCAATGTATAGTTTTTGTCGTTACATAAACAAGTAAACTGACAAAGCAAACAAACAGACATGATAACAACATTCTCACTCTTCCCCTTCAGGCGAAGGTAAAGATTGAAGTCAATATAATTCAACTGGATTTATGAATAGTTACAGCTGGATAGCCAATGCCCAATAGTAATGCTTTCTCTTCTAGAGCTGAAAAAAGCTTGAGAATATTAAGCAATTTTAGATGTTTATATCAATAAATATTCTATTGACAATTAATAGGATCTAGTATATCGCCTTGTCACAGGTTAATTTTAATTATATTTTTAACTTAAATGATTAATTATAATAAATTGACTATATGAATTGGGTTTTTTCATAAATATTCCAACTGTAGTTGTTGCTAGATGAACAAGAATTAGTCAGAAGTCACCCTGCACTCACGTGATAACACAACACCACCAACTTGATAAGTATGTAAAAATATTTTCGTGATACAAAATTTAGACGGTATACTGGATACACTATACATGTAGAAATTTTATATATTAATACAAAAATCCATGTTCTGTTGTTTACACTGGCTTTAATTTTGGAGTAACTAAGGAATTGCATAATCAGGTGAGTGATATTCATGTTGATAAAATGTCGCAAATATGTAAATTTAGTCACAGTTGGGACTCTATGTCCTTCCTAGCAATGGTCATATTAGGATGGCGGGACACCAGAGAATTTCTTTGTTGCAATTCAAAATCTATGGAGTTTGTGTTGCCATTTTTAATTGGCATGCAGGTTAGAGTAAGGCAGTTCATTTGTCCTGGTAAAATGTTGCATTAATTGTACGATGGGTAGTTAAAAGGGCACAGGAAACCGGTACATATGCAAAGATTGTGCACTGTAAACTGCTAGGCATCAGTAAGAGACTACCTACTTTTCACATAGGGTCTGGAGATTTAAACCACAGACCTCTGAGATGGAGGGCAAATGTGTTTAAATACACCAATGGGCTCCCCCCCATCCTGAAAATGCTGCAAATGTGTAATCGCATATATAAAGATGAGGGGTGCATTTATTTGGGGTTTTACGTCGCTTTCAACACTGTACAGGTCATATCACGATGGGTAGTTGGGGGGCAGAGGAAACCAGTACATACAGTTGGTCAAGGTTCTGTACTGTAAACTGCCGACCAACAGCAAGCAACTACCAGCTTTCCCACTTGAGGCCAGGCCGGGAACTGAACCCCGGCCTCAGAGGTGGGAGTGTTATCACTCTGCCACCATGGCCCCCGATGGGAGGTGCAATAAAAGTACATAATAAAGGATGTTGTACCCAATAATACCATACATACAAGATTTTTTTATGTCCTTGTATTCTGCCAAAATGTTAATTACAGGTAAGTAAATATTAAATCTCTTGCCTGTTTAACTGTCATATAATATCCATTCTGTAGTGACTAACAAGCCAAAGGGGTTTGGTATTTTGTTATACAAGTTATATGTTTAAGTTATGCATTTACTTTATATGATGTCACATTAATAGATGAGTAAATAATAAAGAATAATAATTATTATGGTTTTATGTGACAATATTCTTCACACAGATGCATAATAATTATTATGGTTTTATGTGACAATATTCTTCACACAGATGCATTTTTTTATTTTTCTCAACATTCCAGCTAGTATGTCCACCATTATGACCAGCCAGATGAAACACATCACCATAGCAACGGCGGCTATTGAATCAGTAGGGTTCCTGTTACTGACAATCAGTATTTTTAGTTCCTCTTGGATTCAAGGTCATTATCCCCCCTACCACAATGTGTCAAAGCTCTCTTCTTATGTTGTTGAGATGAACATATCGGAATCTTGCACAGAAGGGCTGTTTTTGGTATGCTGTGAGATAAACACGTTCAATGGTAACCAGTCCGTGTGGATTTATCTCACTGAAAGAAGCTGTCGCCAATGGCAAAAGAATGATTTTACTGGAATAAATCTTTGTGAGTAGATCTTAAGTGGTTTTATTATTATATCAAGAGTACTTAGAGAGAGCACACTTCTGTCAAAGCCAATCCTGGTTTAAATCCTGGTTGAGGATCATTCCCAAATGAGTTCGACCAAGACCCACCTCCTTCTCAAAGACAACTGATGTAAATTCATACAGTAGCTTACTTTAAGGAATCTGTCCAACACACAAGGAAGAAAACAAACAGAATCAAACAGGCACATAACCTCCTTGGTGGAGGTAACATGTTTACATGGGATTAAACTGATATCCATCCTCTAATAGCACATGAGTGACCAAATGAATATGAAAGACAGAAAAAGGTCTTCATGGGATGGACAAATAACTAAGTCAGGGTCTTACATCTCATTCAACAGCAAGGGTCATATTGTCAGATGTTCCTCAGCATTGTTACTTGTATGTGTTGGAACCTTCTAAGAGGTGACCATGAGAGGGATATCTAAAGGAGATTGGCTAAGGCTAGACTGTTAGTCTGAACAGAAAGATTTTGAGCTTACTCTGAACAGAAAGGTTTTGAGATTACTAAGGCACTATGGCGAGTCTGAACGAAAGGTTTTGAGATTATTAAGGCTAAGGTTTGTCTGAACAGAAGGGTTTTGAGATCACTAAGGCTAACATTACTCTGAACAGAAAGGGTTTGATTTTACTAAGGCTAAGGCTAGTCCGAATAGGAAGGTTTTGATTTTACTGAGGCTAACATTAGTCTGAACAGAAAGGTTTTGAATCTACTAAGGCTAACACTAGTCTGAATATGAAAGTTTTGAGTTTACTGAAGCTAAGGCTAGTTTGAACAGAAAGATTTTGAGATTACTAAGGCTAAGGCTAGTCTTACCAGAAAGGTTTTGAGATTACTAGTGCTAAGGCTATTCTGGACAGAAAAGTTTTGAGTTTACTAATGATAAAGCTAGTCTGAACAGAAAGGTTTTGAGTTTACTAATTGTGTTCAGTGAAGAATCTTGACACTGAAGAGTCTAGTAGGTGTTACTTTCCAGCAGTCCCTCAACTACCCATTGTGATATGTGACCTCTACAATATTTTTAAAGCCTTGATAAACCCACACCAATCAAACCATAGCTCTGCTTTCTGTCCTGTTTGATCACCAGGATATAAATTAATATATTTTAAAATTGTTACCATATCAGACACAGACATAATCCTTCACACTATAAAGGAAAAAACAAGAAATATTTATTCTGTGTACAATAGTCCAAACTATTTTTAAGTGTGATCTAGGGATCACTTTTTTTTGGTCTCAGGACTTTCATGAATTGTGGCATAATGTGATGAGTGACTGTCTCTTCATTGAAGTTAAGTGGCAATGAGTTACATAAGTACTGGGATGGGTGAACACTTCAGTGCACTACTTGTGTCTCTGATGGCTTTGCAGCTAGCACTAGTAGACTGAAATCCCTTTCGGCATTGTTTCATTTAAGTTGTCAAAAATCATATGTAAGATGCATAAACTTGCACAATATCATTTACAAAATTTGGGAGTGTGCAAAAAGACCAAAAATAAAACTTAAGTTAGCTTAGCAGATTATTCATCTTTTCAGTTATAGCCTCTGTCAATGAGGTTAGGCTCTTGAGTGCCTGTGTTCATTTATTTGTCTGTTTGTGCTCACAATTACTCCAAAATTAACGAAGGCATCTTAATTTTTATCCAGGTAGGTCCTGGTCAAATGAAGAAGTGGTAAAATTAACATACAGTGGTAAAAGTGGTAAAATCTAGATACAAAAAAAAATCCAGCATTTTCAACTTTCCCATTTTCAATATTTTAGATGGTCATGCTGTCTGATTTTGACGCTATACATAAATATCAGTAATTTAGTGACATTACAAGATGAGGACACTAAGCTTCTTTGGAGGAGGTCCGCACTCTATGAGTCTTTTTTAAATTCAAGTTGTTCTTTCTAGTTCACCATGTCTATGAAAAGTCTTCATAATTGCTATACTATAAAGGCCATACTATGTTACTTCAGTCCTTGCTTTGTCCATTAAGCAAATGGTGCCAGCAGGAAGTTATCCATATATCTAGTGCATAACCAATAATGAACACTGATACAAAAACACACAAGACACTGATTTAATGTAGAAAATGGTGTTTCATCTCTCTTTCATTGTCATGCTAAGTCTATGAGTTCTGTCAAGATCAAACTATGTACTAATCTTGCAAAATACCTGAGCCATCCCAAGTTAAAAGATGAGTTATATTACCATAACTTTTGTCCTTATGACCAGCTCCCAATAGTTATAATTCATACAGATAACTCTTGTGTAGTAATTCAAATACTCGTAAAACTAGTGTTATCGTGTAACACGATGACTCAGCTCCATTTTACTCAGCTCCATTTAAAGTAGAAAGCACTCCAACATCCCAGATCTCTGTCAAAGCAACCCATTATCGGCATATCAGAATTTCGCCAAAAATACCCATTGATAAATGTGACTGATGAATCATTAGGATTTGTTTCTATCTCGAGTATATATCTGGATCTTTGCCAAATTTTAGTCACTCCCTTTGGCCAGACCCTCTCCACAAAAAAAACACCTCCATAAAGATACATGCATTAATTTCGGAGGAATCGCAAAGATAAACAGATGAACAGACAAACAAACTGATGAACATACAATATGTCATCCAACCAATAGGATTGCATTATTGGTGTGTTTGAAAGGCAGACATGTGAGGGTAAAACTGGTGTATTACTGTGGAGAATGTCACATTTCTAACTTTTGCAATATATCATTTTACATGAAATTTACATGGTTACAGACACTTTCTATATCACTGATATCCGGTCATATCTGTGACTGACACTTACAGACATGTTTAGAATCTGTATTTTACAGAGATTTAGTGCCTAAAAGTCAAACGACAATTACTATTAACACTAGAGATAGGTCGGTAGGCCATGGTATTATGGAATCAAGAGCATTTTACTGAAATAAGATGGTGGGATTTTATAACTGCCACTTCGCTGGTCAACTCATATGTGAGCCGCAAAGCCACCAGAGACATGAGCAGTGCACTGAGGCGGTCGCCCATCCAAATACTAATGTAGCCCATTGCTGCTTAACTTCAACTTCAATGAAGAGACAGGTACTCTTTACACTACGTAACAGTTCATGAAAGTCTGGAGACCAAAAAAATTGAAAAGAAGTGATCTCTAGAAGTGTGAGCCTCGCAAGAGCTTGCGCTTAAAAAGATAAAATGCTGGAATCAGACTCCAAATTTGAAGACATTGCACACTTTTATCCCATGTATTTGGTTATTTGGGGTTTTTCTTGGGTTCTATGCCAACCCATACCCAGTTGACCCACTATTATTGTTTTCTTGATACAGCAGCCTTCCAAGGTGTCCAAGCATCTGCAGCTATGGCTTTCATCTGTTCCTGTCTGTGGGTACCCATACCATTTCTGTTCCTGGCAAGTAAAAGGCTACCCCCAAAGTTGATGATCTGTCAAATGTTCCTTCTTTATTTGACAGGTAAAGTATCTACTATAATATTAAAGTGGTTAAGCTTTATAAATTAATCTTTTTTTTCTTTTGGAGTTAGACTACTGGAAGATGGTAATAACCTTTATCACTGATTCTTGGTTAGAATCACTTGGGGCTCTGAAGGAATGTACATGTTTTATATTGTAAGTTAAGAATATATGTGAGGGGTACATACCATAAATGTACATGTTCTATATTCTGAGTCAAGAATATATGTGAGGGGTACATACCATAAATGTACATGTTCTATATTCTAAGTTAAGAATATATGTGAGGGGTATATACCATAAATGTACATGTTCTATATTCTAAGTTAAGAATATACGTGAGGGGTACATACCATAAATGTACATGTTCTATATTCTAAGTTAAGAATATTCGTGAGGGATACATACCATAAATTGTTGTATTTACAATAAAGTATGTCAATCTTTGTAATGCTTTCATGGGAAATTTTTGTGTTACAGTGTGACAAATGATATGATATGTGAATGCTTTTATCTTATTTATTTAGTGTTTTACGTCAGACTTAGTACCTTATTGATTATATTGTGATGGGTATTTGGAAGGGCAGAGGAAACCAGAAAATGCAGTTGGGCAAGGTTCTGTATCATAAACTGCCAACCAAGAGCAAGCAACTACCAGCTTTCCAACTTCAGGTCAGGCAGGGATTCAAACTCTGATCTCAGAGGTATGAGCAAGTGTTACCACTTACACATCGTGGCCCCAAAGTACATGATTTTAGGGGTTCATACAAAAAAAGCATTGAAAGAGAATAAAATGCTGACATATATGTTTGCGTTTTAGAACCATAGTGCTCCCCAAAGTAACTTTGCAGAAACTCTAACTTTGCACAGAATGGAAGACAGGACATCAAATAACATTTGCTTTTCATCTGTAATTGACCACAAAATAAATTAAGCATCATTGTTAATTTCCGTTTTCGCAAATTGTACAAAGACAAGGCTCAGATTTCTAGTAGAAATTTTATTATCGCACCTTATAAAAAATTCTAAAAGTTTATTTTACTGCGTCTCTCTGTTAGAAAAATATAATTTATAATTTGTGCATGTGCCATTGCATATTGTGATTAACTGTCCTCAAATCACGTGATATTTGTGACCTCTCAAATTCATATAATACATAGGAAAACCCGCCAAGAAAGGTGAAATTGACGACCAGTAAGTTAAACCTGTCAATTAATGTGAAGTAATTACTTCTTGCATGTTGTTTTGATACAAACAAAAACAGACGATACCATAGATGCCATCTACATTTTTTCTATCCAAACTTTGAGAAGATTTGAAACAAAACATCTGTTTTTGTATATTTTATGTGGGAAAGTTGGTAGTAGCTGACCATTACAGTACAGAACCTTGACGAACTGTATTTACTGGTTCCCTCTGCCCACAAAACTACCCGTCGTGATATGACCTACACACCGTTGAAAGCAACGTAACTCTCTCCCCCCCAAAAAAAATCAAATAAAATAAAATAAATAAATAAATTCTATATTTTTGCAGGCTGTTTTTGAAGCTGTTTACTCATTTTGGTATTATATACAGTACTTAGTCAATGCATGGAAGGTAAAGGTAGAGCATGTTTAAAGTCAAATGCCAGGAATGACAGTCATCATCAAGTCTGCAATTGCTTTAACGATGGAGACTAAATCACGGAAATAAATAGTTTCCTTCATGGTTTCATTGCGGTATTCGGAATGCCTGAACATTACATTGATACATGGTAAAACCTTTCTGTTTTGTTACATTTGTAGATATCCTGTTTGCGTTCTGTCTGATTATGATGTCATCTAGCTATGACGAATTCTCTGGCATGGAAGAGCTGAGAATTGGTACGTAAACAATTGACATAAACGGGGGGCAGCAATTCGCGGAGACAGCAATATTCTCAATAATTGCTTTTTAAATAAAATCTATTAAAGACTAAATATACATAAAATATATCAAATACTAAACATACAACCAAATATAAGACAATATCATTATAAAAAGCATAAACACAACCTAATCTAATCTAATGTGGACTTTTATAGTTCTTAATCTCCATCATTGATTGACTCTAAGGCGCAACTGAACATAAAGCAAGGCAGTTAACATTAATCCAAGGACATAGCCAGGTCATACCAAGGAGACACAGGGTGACAGGGTAGGCTATGGCGGATAGGCTTTTGCAAACAGGTAAGTTTTAAGCTTCTGTCTGAAGGAGGCAACTGATGCTGCACTGTGCACATCATGAGGGAGTTCATTCCAGATCTTAGGAGCATCAAAGGCAAAGCTGTGATCAAAATGTTTGACTGACTTGAAGACTGATGAACGGAAAGGAGGAACAGTAACGTATTGAGGATCTGGGTGACTATGCATGGTACTATAGGAACAACTGCTGAGAGACAAGACAACCTACCACTAAAGATTAATGATTTACATTTTAGACAAAAATAAGTCAGAAATAATTATTTATCAAAGGTCATGCTTTTTTAAATTAAAGATGAAACATACACCATGACTAATGCACTCATTATCTGAATTTTGTTTTATTTACATCATATGTTGTGTTAAATAATGTATATTCCCTTATTTGGCTCAATAAAATGAAACATTAACTTTTTCCGTTTTATATTAAGTTACTTGAGAAAAAAGGCAAATTGCTGTCCACTTCCAAACAATCTCAACTAGGTTATCTTTGACAATACACAATGCAGTTAAAATTTATCTTTGCTACCTTATTTTGGGGGGGCTACCGGTAAGTAACTGAGGCATCATTTGTTTTTGTTTACATATAGCAAATTGCCAACAAAAATATGCATGAATCAAGGCCATTAAATTCTCTCAACCTCACTCGTGGAAATCAGCTAACTTTTTCCTCAGTGTGTCCTACAAAGGCCATTGGTAGGTGAAGTTTTGCAATGGCTTCCCCCACTGAATGGAACAGACTCCCACAATCAGTCCAATCACAGCACACAATAGCAGGTTTTCGAAGCAAGCTAAAAACCTATTTGTTTAAACTAGCAAATCTTCAAGTATATATATATCTCCTCCGGTGGGTGCTAATTTGGATCTCGACCTGATACAGCCCCGGACTTTCCCTTTTTGACATTGAGCACATTAGAGGATGTTGTATAAATTTGACACTATATAAATGTTTCTATTCTATGAATCGCTGCTCCCTTACTGTATTTACACCGCATGACAACCACAGAGCCTGAGAAGTTTTGATGAGCAGAAGCTTCACCAACCAAATATACAACTTCCATACTGCCTCTCATCCACCAGTTGAACTGACCAATATAATATGTTGAAAGTAACATTAAGTGCAGAGGTGCCCGGTGGACCAGTGATTAGCAAGTTTGGAATCTTGATCATAGGTTGTCACCTCTGTTTGAGTTTGACAACCATCAGTGACAAATGAGGAGGGTCTGTGCCACAATGACTCAAAATGTTATACGGAATGTACAATTCTAACTTTGGCCTTTGACATAAACCATAAATCTACATATCAGCCAAGCATAGCTTTAGTATTGTTTTACATCTGGGACCAAAATAACAAAATGTCTTTAAGTCTTTTTTAGCTTAACATCTTAACTTAGGCAAAAACCTTAACGATACAAACACCATAAATATTGTAACTAAACTTAGACTTACGAATCTGCTAATCAGAGCAGTGATTGCTGATATAAGCCGATATTTCTGATATGCAATATTACAATAATGCTATTATAGAAAACTTACTCATACTGCTCCCATCTGTAACTTGTCATAAACTGGACACAAAAATCTCATTTTGCTTTGTCTTTATGCTTTTAAATGAATTTCTTTTTGATTAAAATATGCATTGGCATAAGCGCAAGCTGCATATATATTTTATCAAATTAGAAAACCTTTTATAGAGCTCTTTAAGGGGCCATAATATAATTTCTACTAAACCTGGTCCTATTTACATACAGATATTCTCTGATATATTTACCTTATTTGTGTCATCACTTCTGTTTCCTTGTGTGGTATATTGACGTTAACAGGGTTTGCTGATCACAATCAAATGCTAATAAATATCCTGCCTTCAGCATTTTACCAAGTTGAGTCATGTGACAGTAAAATGGATATGTGATATCAAGAAAATAAACGATTAATTACTACTATCCATGAGTGAGTAATAATTGTGCGAAACAGGGAAAATTCAAATGGGAAATTATATACAATTACTGCCATGCCAACATGTCAGTTAACCGATGTTGATGAACTGTTCCAAAAAGATGTGAGAGAACATCTTTGACCTCCAATAAGTTCTTAATCCGAAGCACTAGTATACTTATGTCCATATCTGATGAATGTATTCCAACACAAATAATAATTGCAATATTTATTACCCACCACTGTTTATACTTGTAGGTTGGTGTTTGATTCTAGGTAGCGGGGCAGCATTCCTTGTCCTGGTAACAGCTGGTGTGGTATCATGGATGTATGCCACTTTCAAGGAGACCATTACGAGCTACCACAGTTTGTAAACTGGACTTCAAAAAGGCAAATCTCATCACAAACATGTGATGTCAGTTCTATCTGTGCTTGGTCACATGTAAAGACTTATATTTGCTCAGCAATACATTACAGAAATTAAACAGTTACATTTCTCTTTCAAATAAATAATTGCAATTCATCGTTTTAAATATTTTTTTCTGTAATAAAAGGAATATTCAATAGAAATATTTCTGTGACAGACTTATCAGATAAATTCTAATTGGACTTTTATAGTGTTAATCTCGCCTATTAAAAGGGGACTCCAAGGCACAACAGAACCAAAATAGTCAACCAATTTCAGTATCCAGGGACAGAAAAGAGGTCAAGCACCACAGAGAATGCCAGAGGATTCGTCCCCTTCTATACACCAGTGCTGTTAACAAATGCTTTGGTGAGCAGCAAGTTGGATTATTGCAATTCAGTCTTTTTATGGCTCACTGATTTTGAGTTAAGAAGATTGCAGCTAGTCCAAAACTCATTCCGTTCCTCTAAATTCTCTCACATTACCCCTCAACTAAAAAAACTCCATTGGCTACCAGTCAGAGACAGGGTACAATTTAAATTTGCGTCCCGGCATTTGGGTGCCGGGTAGTTCAGCCCTGGGGACCCTATTTTCGGTTTGTAAATGAATTTAGCACATCTTCATGTCCTAATTTTTCATTGGCTGGTGTGTGGTCACCTTGGGGCTTCACCACACAGTCGGCCATTTCAAACTTAGAGGTGACAGGGGTGACATTGCTTTTCACGAAGAGATATTATACCATAACAGTTTTAGGTTTTTAGTTTTTTATAGTTTATTTATTCATTGGCGACATGGCAATACCTTCCACTCGCCAATATACCTTGCGTTCCAGTGGTCAGGAAACAGTACAGCTGCCTGTTGAACTACATATGCACGAGGACAGTATCTTCATACAGGACTTGTTGGCTGCACAGAAAGCTTCCACATCCGGGCAAGTGTCTGATAATGAATCTAGCATTACTGAGTCAGATTGTGAAGCATTGATAGCTAGTTCCGATGAAGAAACCTCTTGTAAACATGTAGTTGACAAAAAACTGAAAAAATTTCGGATCCAACTGCATCGGATACCAGTTCAGTATCCCAGCAGGCAATTAATATGAAAATACTTTCACAACTACAAGTCCTTGGCCAACGTTTAGACGTTATGGAGCAAAAGTCCTGTAAAAAGAGTACAGATTCGCAAAAAAATCAACAACAAAAATATCAAACAAAAATCTCTTACTCAAGCTGCGGTTGCACATACCCCTAGTCACCCACATAGTTTCAATGATTTGCATACTTTACAACAAGATGTCGAGTTACAAGCACAGGTAGAAAAACGCCTTCAAGAACTCACAGCATTGAATAAAGCAGGTACAAAAAATAAGTCACTAAGAGGGGGTTCGGTTGATGTCCTTGTTCCCAATCGTGTAAAATGGCCACATGAGTACATTCTTTCGGGCAGTGCGAAAGAACGAGTTTCTTATGACAATCTGTCTGTAACACAATGGGTGGCTGGCTTTGGCCGCATCATGAGGGAGGAAAAAAATTCAAAAATTAAAGATTCTATGCTTGATTACATGGTTTCACTTTTTGATGATGCCAATGATTTTTCCTGGGATGCGGCCAAAGCCAGCCACGCAGTCCTGCTGTGCAGGATGGAACAGGGAGAGGTCAACAGTTACACAGAGGTTGACAAAATATATAGGATCAGAAGGGCTAATGCCCAAAGACACCAATACCCCTCTATGAACAATCAAAATTCTAGAAAATTTGGTAACAAAACAACCAGAACGGTCCCATGCATTTATTTCAACCAAAACACCTGCAACCAATCCAAAACTCATGAGACAAAAGGCGTTGTGTACAGGCACATTTGCTCGGCATGTTTTACCAATGGCAAGGCCTTTAACCATAGTGAGGTGGACTGCAAAAACAAATCAAAAAAGTATTCAAAAAACGAATAACTTTGGGTGCTCTGAATCAGAGCACTCACACTTATTCATCCAGGACTATTTACAATTCTGAAATGTTAAACGCTGAGACAGCCAGTACTGTTGGCAAACAGAAAGCTATTGCCAGGTATCATGGATGGGCCAGTTTTGAGCATGTTAAGCCCCACCTTACTTATGCTCAGGCCCTGGCAAAAATAGTAATAGAAAGTGGATCACTAATGCAGACCGCAAAGAATTGGTCCTTCACAACAGAGTTATCAAACCAATATTCAAACAAAATCAAAATTCGGTAAAAAAGGTTCGACACAGTGTGAACTTGCACAAAGTCAAATCCTCTAATTATGTAACAAATCAATCACCTTGTGCAATACAGAATGTACCCGTTTCCACCAACAATAGATTTCAAGTATTGTAAGATCTAAACGACAAACATTTCTCTGCAGTAGACACAAATACTGAAATCTCGATGTGTACGGCTTGCCCAAACAAAAAATTGCATAACACCAGTACCAGTTCTTTGCAGCACCACAAGGAATGCAAACGTCTGCCAACTACTCTTGGTACTCAGAAACAGCCTCTGTTGGCTGTAGAACCAAAAATATCTTTCACCGGGAATAAAAACAAAACTGGGTTTTCTAAGAGGGATTTAGGTCGTACCAAGAGTGGTCATGACGAAGTTATAACGACAAACTCATCACAGATACAGAGTCAATCGTCTTCAGTTGGCTCGGAAGTGCCTAGTACTGCTTCATCTTGTAGAGATTTTTCTTTATCAAATGTCACACATGCTGTTGTAGACAGTCGCTTAGACGACTGCAAACCTCCCCTGCTGGTGGAGAGTACTTATCAGCCCCAGTTGGCTGAATCAAAATTATGTTTCTTGGGCAATAAAAACGAAACTGGATTTTTTTATGGAGACAATGACCATATCTCCACCAGTAAGATTTTTAGTGACAATTGTCAGTTAGATACCAACATTGAAGTTCAGACATCTGATGTTGATAGTAATGTTATGGACACAGACTGTTCCTTATCTTATTTAGACAGAAACTGTAGCCGTAATAACTATGGTGAGTCTTCTCAGACTTACAATTCTAGTACGAATACTGAAGCTCCAACACTAACACCACATTTACCATTTGGTTTCATACCAAAAGGCCCTCTTACATTGTATACTGGGCCCCCAGTGGTTTGGCAGTCAGTACCTGACATTTTACAAGCCCATTTTATGATAAAAACCAGTGGTCTTCCCAATTATTTAGCTTGCAGGATACCCATAGAATCACAGCTTCAGTGTAAAAATTGGGCAAAATACTTACATAATTACTGGGACCAACAGTTACTCGATTTGTTAACTTTCGGATTTCCTCTCGACTTTAACAGACAAACACAATTAACTTCCACAGAAGAAAATCATGCATCGGCAGTCCAGAACTCCTTCCATGTTGATAAATATTTGACCGAAGAACTACAGTATGGGGCAATGCTTGGTCCTTTTGACAATAAACCCATTTCTTCTCATATTTCACCCTTGATGGTTAGGGATAAGCAAGATTCAGATAACAAAAGGACCATTATGGATCTAAGCTGGCCAAAGGGCCAGTCGGTGAATGATGGCATTTGCAAAGACATTTATCTAGGTACAAACAATATTTTGAAGTATCCCTCTGTTGATTCTATTACTGCTTCCTTGAGAAGTTTGGGCCCTGCTGCTATGATCTAGAAGATAGATATCAGCAGGGCCTTTCGCCAAATCAACATAGACCCTGGAGACATGGATATCCTGGGGATAAAATTCAAAAATAAGTACTTCCTCGATCGATCGATTCCATTTGGATACAGGAATGGAAGCCAAATTTTTCAGAGATGTACAGATGCAATTAGGTTTATAATGGCCCAGCATGGTTTCCATCACCTTCACAATTATATTGACGACCTAATATATACTGGTTTGCCTTCGGAAATTCATAAATCTTTTGTATTTTTAACTGAATTACTCCAAGAATTAGGTTTGGACATATCCAAGAAAACATTAGTGCCTCCCAGTACTTCGTTACATGCCTGGGTATACAAATCAACACAGTTGCAAGAACTATTATTAAACTTTGTGACAGTTGGTCTTCCAAGAGACCTACAGTCACTGTCAGGTAGTTTACTATTCATATCCAAATGTGTCCCACCTTCCAGATGTTTCCTAAATCGTATGCTAGCTCTGTTATGAGAAAACATTTATGTATCAAAAATTCTGTTAACTCAAGCTTTCTTTCGAGACCTGGCATGGTTTAACACATTTCTGGCTAGTTATAATGGTACAACATTCTATGATCAAGTAAACTCCAACATACAAGTCCATCTGGATGCTTGCCTCACAGGCCTTGGGGGTCATTTCGGCAACATGATATATACCTTGCCCATACCATTGGGCTTTCAAGGATATGACATCACACAATTAGAGATGATAAATATTGTGGTAGCTGCAAAAATATGGGCCTCCCATTGGGCTAATAAAAGAATTCGAATATTTTCTGACAATCTGGCTGTGGTTCAGGTCCCAAACACAGGTAAAGCTAGAGATATGACCTTGGCCACCTGTGCCAGAAACCTTTGGCTTATTGCTGCTGTAAACAACATACAGTTCCAATTTTCCCACATTCCAGGTAAAACAATGTCCTGGCTGATCTACTATCTAGATGGCACATTACCAACAATAGAATTGAAAGATTGAATAATATCATTAGTAACTACTCCTGGATTCCCACCCACCTTACCCTAACTTCCCTAAACCATGCAATATAGCACCTGTTTTCTTATTTTCAGATCTCCAGGGCTCGGCAGCTCAGCTGGCCACCCTTGCTTCTGCTAGATGGCTTCAGGGTTTCAGGCCTGCCACCAGAAGACAATATGATAGAATGTGGCAGGACTTCCTCTTGTTTCAGGTGGCGGCTGGGCTGCCCCCCTTCCAGGTACATATTGATCTTTTACTTTCCTTTATGGAGTTCCTACACCAAACTGGTCATTCCAAACCCAACATTGCTAACTATATGGCAGCAATTAGGGCCATGCACATTGTCAATGGCCTCCCCACGGATGCTTTCCAAGATCAAAGGGTTCCATTGTATCTAAAAGCTCTAAAACTTTCTGCCCCCTTTTCCCCTTCAATTCGCACATCTCTGGATATTTCCACCCTTTATGCTCTACTGCAATTTTGTGACACTGCCCCCCACCCGGTTATTTTTAAAGCATTGTACTCTGTCTGCTTTTTCTCATTCCTTAGGCTATCAAATTTGCTACCACATTCATTGAGCACTTATGACTGCACACGTCAACTTGCCAGAGGGGATTTTATTTCATCAGGTTCAAATGCAGTTCTATTGCTGAAATGGTCAAAAACTATCCAAGATAGGAGATCAGTTCTCACCATTCCACTTCCCAACCTTGGTCAGTCCATACTGTGCCCCATTAGGGCTCTCAAAGCCATGACTTATGCTTTCCCGGCTTCTACTCATGATCCACTTTTTCTAGTACCTACAAATAATGGCTTAGTCCCTCTTACTGACTCTGTAGCCCGTAAGCATTTGAAAAAGGCTTCACTTGCGCTTAATATTTCGCCAACACTGACTTTCCATGCTTTCAGGAGGGCAGGTGCCTCTTGGGCTTTTTCCCATGGAGTTCCCCTAGAGCATATTATGAGACATGGTACCTGGCGTTCTGATTCCATCTGGGCCTATCTATCCTCTTCCCCTTCCTCTACATCTCCTGTTGCTGCAGCTTTTCAAGCTGCCCTACACTACTAGCCCTACTGGGGTTTGGGGTCATTTTTGCCCTTACAAATAACCCAAAATTATCAAAAAACATGGATACTCAACATTTCCACCTTTTGTAATAATAAACTGGGTTTACTTTCATCTAACATCTCATTCCTCCACCTCCAGGTTTACTATCTCACAGGGTTAAATTACTCCACTTTCTTAAAGCTATGTTGTGACCTTCATTAATAGACTGGGGTGGACTTGACTGTGACTTAATACTCCTCCATGAACGGAGGTTTACTCCATACCATTTCTAAACTTCTCCATATGTATAGAAGTCATAAATCAGGTGCCTTTGGCTTGAACCACCTCACTTTGTGCTTAGACACGTGTTGGGCTTCGTGCCCTTATGGTTGTCAGGGTGACCTTCATAACCTTCCCAAGGTCACTCAAATTGCTTGACCTTGGTGCCATCATCCTGACCTCAGATTTGACCTTTCTGTGAGTTGGTTCAAGCTGTAGAATGTAAATGTGGACAGATTTATATAGGATATTATACATGTGTTGTGTAACATTTATTTGTGCTTTATAAAAGAAATACTAGAAATAGAAATTTTAAAACCCAAGTCGCTGTTTTCTTTACTTGGTTTGGGTCACTGGGGGGGGGGGGGGGCTGTGCATCCCGGCATTTGGGTGCCGGGTAGTTCAGCCCTGGGGACCCTATTTTCGGTTTGTAAATGAATTTAGCACATCTTCATGTCCTAATTTTTCATTGGCTGGTGTGTGGTCACCTTGGAGCTTGACCACACAGTCGGCCATTTCAAACTTAGAGGTGACAGGGGTGACATTGCTTTTCACCCTCCCATTGTACAAAAACCCTCCCTGTGTAGAATTAATGTACTGTATTTCCTGTTGTTTGGAACATATTACTGCTTGTAGTGTATTTTCAGGCTACCATGTGTCATAGTGTTGGATGTTTGTGCTTATTCAGACCAATCTCAGGCTCTGCTTTGGGCCTTCCTCATGGACAAAATATAGTGTTACATAACCTTCATCTGCATCTTTTGTCTCATGAGGAGTGCTCAGGTGACGTTTGTCCACTTAGTGGTTGCAGCATGATATGGCTGACTTAGCAGTTGAACCTAGGATCTTATTGGTGCAAGATCTGATTTCCTGGCCACTGGACATGTTTATAAAAAACTGTTATTTCACAAGTAGAAACATATGGTCTGATATTGATAAAGTTCAATTTAGTAACTAGTATATTATCAGTTAACATATCTTTTATGCTGTATATATACATGTTTTCATTACTAACTTCTGCATTTACATTCATCCTATGATTTTACTTATGTTTTTTCTTTTTGTATTATAATGATTACTTACTCTTTCATATTTTAGTACTTTTATTGATGTTTTATTACCTAGTAACTCACAATTAGTTTTTACATTAGTTTTTTACATTTGAATTGTTGTACCTATACAGCCACTGTAATCTTTGAGTTACATATATTGTTATTAAGGGGCCGTACTGCTCGGTCATTTAGGGCTTATATTACATACATTAGCTAGATGGATTACAAAGGACAGCAATTCACTGTTCACGTCACCTTGTTTTATTGACTGCCTTCTGGCATCTCTTCTTTACATCTTGGCTTGACCTGGCTGTAACTTTGAATTAGATGCTTCAAACTGGTTTAACAAGGGGTTTGGGAGGTCATTTTTGCCCTTACAAATAACCAAAAATTATCAAAAACATGGATACTCAACATTTCCACCTTTTGTAATAATAAACTGGGTTTACTTTCATCTAACATCTCATTCCTCCAGGTTTACTATCTCACAGGGTTAAATTACTCCACTTTCTTAAAGCTATGTTGTGACCTTCATTAATAGACTGGGGTGGACTTGACTGTGACTTAATATTCCTCCATGAACGGAGGTTTACTCCATACCATTTCTAAACTTCTCCATATGTATAGAAGTCATAAATCAAGTGCCTTTGGCTTGAACCACCTCACTTTGTGCTTAGACACGTGTTGGGCTTCGTGCCCTTATGGTTGTCAGGGTGACCTTCATAACCTTCCCAAGGTCACTCAAATTGCTTGACCTTGGTGCCGTCATCCTGACCTCAGATTTGACCTTTCTTTGAGTTGGTTCAAGCTGTAGAATGCAAATGTGGACAGATTTATATAGGATATTATACATGTGTTGTGTAACATTTATTTGTGCTTTACAAAAGAAATACTAGAAATAGAAATTTTAAAACCCAAGTCGCTGTTTTCTTTACTTGGTTTGGGTCACTGGGGGGCTGTGGCCTTATTACATACAAAATTCTCAACCAAGATCAACCAGTTTACCTAAGAGAATTAATCCACCCCTACACCTCTTCCAGAAATACAAGGCAAAGTACTCCCAAACTCAAGTTGCTTCAAACTCCCACTTTCTACCGTAGAGTTTATAAATCAATCAAACACTTTTCCAATTCCTTCAGTTACTATGCCCGAGTCCTTTAGAACTCTTTCCCCTTTCATGTAAGAAACAGTTCCTCTGTTGCATCTTTCAGAAAGCATCTCAAAACCCAGCTCTAGTTTCCCAACTTAATTTTCTTCCCTCCTGGTCACACCCACAATCCTGGATTACTGACCCTGAACGCCCCTCAACTCTCCCTATGATAACGATTTTGTTTAATTAGCGCACTGAGTTCCCCTTTGTGGGGAAGATATTGTGCTTGCAAAGCAGTAGATTAGATTAGAGATAGATACTGTTATTGACAGTTAAAAAAACCGTGTCCAATCAGTGGCCATCCACCAGTAGTGTGAACAATTCGGACAAAATAGGGTGACCTGAGGATGGTTCCACTGCCAAGAAGAACTTCTAACCGTTGGATGTACCGCCTTTAGTGTGAATGGTGCATAAATGTTTTCAAGAGAGAAAAGGGGATGTTGCTCTTGTTACTTTTGGTTTATTGTGACTAAAAGTCCTACATACATCTACCTATGTGGTGTAGCTTGACCAGTTTCCGTCTGATCATTGAAGTTAAGCAGCACAGGGTTTGGTTAGTGCCTGGATATGTAACTATCTCAGTTCTAGGGCAGGTTTGGACTTGGATTATTACACAAAAGTGCTTCCATTGTAATATAACAGAAATGCGGTTACACCTCGTTTGTGTACATTTCTTCTCCAGAAGAGCAGACCCAATCCACCAATCAAAGGAAAGCCATAGACTACCCATTTATATGATGCAACAGGTGAAAGAATTGACATGAGAGTCTTCTGTGTAGTGTATTTAATCGTTACACATAAAAATATACCAATTACATAGTCACCATTTACATAACATACATAACTGGATATAAACATTTAAAACTTCAGGGCGCTGAGCTGAGATCTGCCATTTTAAATGGCTAGTCATTGAAGATACACTATGCATAAAATTTAATTTTTACTAGGCATTAATGTCAGCTATTTCAGCTACTGAGCTTGGATGGGGAAATTAATTCTCAGTAATATTTTATATCAATATCTCAAATAGGAATTAGCCATTAGTGAAAATACTGAATTATGGGACAACTCGGATCTTTGCCAACTAGGCTCTCGCCAACTTGGACCCACTTTAATGTAAACTCGGCTTCTTCTAAAACTCATCCCAACAAAGTTGGCCATGTTGTTATATATATTACTTATTCATGCATCGTATATTATTACTGATATATTGTGTGTTTTAAGATATAAATTTATATTTCTATTGAACATCAAACAAGTTCTGAATTATTTGATAGCAACAGAAACGGTTTCAGATGGTGATATTTTACAAATGATGGCTACATAGCACAATAGTAGCATTATTAAAACAGTCACCATCGGATTTGAGACAACATTCCTGTACACATTACTCCAAGTGTGTTAACCTCAATGAAGACTATGCAAAATAAAAAAATTGTCAATTAAAAACTGTACATAATGATACCTACATTATCAAAATCTATCTGTCATCAAAGATTTTACGTCAGTTTGAATTTATAAATGAATTGGACAGAGTTTGCATCGAAATAGATATAGATTGGTCTGATTTGGGGGAACCAAGTTTTACAAAGGTCCTAGTTAACCAGTTTCCAAAATAATTCATGTGAATTTTTTAACAATGAAATCTTTCTCTAGCTAAAATTTCTAATTATACAACACATAAAACCGCTGGGTGTAAAGGACGGAGATTTGCCATTTAAATGGTGGACCCCAGTGTTTTAAACAGCTCGGATCTTATCAAAAAAGATTAACTTTCAAATTCATTCAAGTGGGTATTTTTCAGTTACAAAAACATTATAGTTTGATCACTCCTTTGTTGAACTATTTTCCGTATTTATTTTGAGGTAGAATTCACACTTCTCCAGAAGAAAGGATATTTTTATAAAACAGCTTATATCAAACTCTAGATGCCATGTCAAATATGGTATATTGGTCTTTTTTACTATTTTTAATTTGTGAAATCACAGGTCAACATAGTTTAACTTCTTTCTGTACATGTTCCCTCAGGCACCCAATATTATGCAGAAAGGGTTTTAAATTTTTATTTCAAATATAACGACATATACATGTCTAATTTAATGTAATCTAATCTAATGTGAATTTATAGCACTTAATTTCCATCAATTGACAGATTCTATGGCCAAACTGAACAAAACCAATGTGAATAATTGCCAGTCCAATAACTTAGCAGGATTGTAGCAAGAAGACACATAGACCGAGTTTCTGTCCCGTCGCATATTGCTGTTAATATTTCTGATGGTACGCAATGGCGTGGGACAGAGCTCACATGTACTTCTTTTCTGTGTAAACCTTGAATTGTGGGGAATTATTGCATTCACTTTAAAAAGTTATTGTTATGTCAATTATAGCTGTATCCAGTTTCCAATACATATGTTGTTAAATTAAACTGTTTTTAGAAGCCAGGATTTTTTTTGTAGAGAACTATATAATGTTGAAGGTTTGTTTACATTTTGAAAATAGGTTGAAATATATACATGTCAGTTTTATTGGCATGAAATATAAGTGAACGGCACATGTATATACCTTAAAGAAACCAAACAACACTTTATACTTGTGGTAATATGTGTACAAATATGCCGTTCAAAATTTACACAGAAAACAGGTACATGTGAACTCTGTCCCTCACCATTGTGTCCATCAGTATATCAACAGTAATTAGCGATGGGACAGAAACTCGGTCTAAGAGACACAGAGGTGACAGGGAGGCTATCAAACTTAAGCTTCTTATTGAAGGAGGCAATAGATGTGGCACTATGGACATAATTAGGAAGGTCATTCCAAATGCTGGGAGAATCAAAAGCAAAACTCAGGCCAAAGTGTTTGACTGACTTGTAGAGTGAGGAGTGGAAGGGACAAACTGTCAGATATTGATGATCAGGGTGACTAAGCCTGGTACTGTGGAAGCAACTGTTAAGAGAAAAGTATGGTCCAAAATGGCTAGGAGAATCCCACTGTGCTAGAATTTATGAACCAATGTTGCAGTTTTGAACATACAGTGGCAATTTACAGGACCACCAAAAGCTTTGTAATAAATTTAATCAAGTTCTATGCACTTCTAGTTGTAACTGAATATGTAACTAGAAAAGAATCCTGGGGCGCAAACTCCTGCCAAGGCAGCCTAGGATCACCATATTGTACTTCTATCCAAATAGTCATTGTTGAAAATTTGGGATTTTTGCATCCAGAATATGACATGGATCTTGACCAAAATTTAATTTATCCTTCCTTTGGTCACACACACACACCCAAAAATCATAAAGATCAGTTCATTAGTTTTGGAGTAATCGTGAACAAAACAGACAAACAAACAAATACAACCCCTGTCATAACCTACTTGGTGGGGTGTAACTGTACAGTTAATATTATGGCCGATCTATGGGTGTGACGTCACCTTAAACGTCTAGTAAAGCAATGCTAGTAAACCTCACTGGACCCAAAATTGCAACATCTGTATATATTTGATTTCTACCAGACGACCTTGTCCTCATAGCTCAGAACAGAGACCTTGTATATTATATATGAGCCAAGAATGAGCCAACCCATATTACCTTCTATGCCCCACTTCAGTCTATGGGGGGTATAGCTCAGGTTATGGATGATGTTTCAAACATTTTTAAAATGTGGTCCAAAGTTTCGTCCCATCACCTTAAATATGTCCTAAGCAAATGCAAGTCCCACTTAAGTGCCCTACTCATATACGAGAGAGACTGCATCACAACATAAAGTGGACGACCCTATTCAATTGTAACCAGTAGCCCCAGCACGCAAAGGTAGGGCCTAGACATATTATATGTCAATCCTGACATATTTGCAAGTGTGATTGAAAAGCATCAACAAACCCCAACTGGCTGGTGAGGTATTGCATGTCATCTATGTGCTGGTAAAATCCTCTACAGATCCTAATATTCAGATTAGTATTACTGCTCTGATGTCTCTACTAATTATGTGTCCTCTGTGCAAATGTAAGGATGTAAAATTTATGATCATATTTGAGAGAAGATAAAGTGATTATAAATTATCCTAAACATTTAGACTGTGGGCTATAGCAGAACATTTGGACAGTGGTTTAAACAGATGGTTGAAGAGATAACGTCATTCTTTCATTGTGCATAACATTTTTTTTCCACAAAAGTTTAATAAATTTTATAGTTTTTGTAACTTTTGCTTGGAAAAATTTGCAGTTCAAATTATACTTTTGCTTTTATTCAATAAATTGCCTGTTGCATTTCCTAAGCTAATCTTCTTTGGACTCTTGCCGTTGATCAGCTGAACAGTACAAAACTTTAACCAAACTTATGTACTGGTTGCCTCTAACTACCCATCACAATGTGACTGATGTAAATGTACTGAGCAGGACATAAAATATCTTGTCTATGAAACATGCACCAAACCATTTTGCCAGTGACTTTTCATCAGTATAGGCTGGAACGGTAGAGACCTGGGACCTGCCTAACACTTTACTCAATCCATGCCACTACTTCTTGCCATCCCCACAATTTTTAGACCTGGTAATATCGCCCTTTGTTCTTGTTCAGCATATGGTTACTTGTATTTACTCACTGGCACAGTTTACTGTAGGAATAAATACCGATTGTGAGGGCATTTGTTACAGGATATATGCCCAGCAACATTCCCCAGGGCCCCCCAACAAGAGCAATGAAATTACATAGCTGGGATTAAATGTATATTTATTTACTATGATCATTTTTAAAGAAGATATACAGACAATACATTATCCAATTGTAAAATATAATCTGATTAGCACATATGTGGCCAAGGCTGGCTACAGTTATGATTAACGTGTCTCTCATGATTAGTGATAACATGTGTAGACCAAGATGAAGAAACCACAATGGTGAACCCCGATAGAATACTTTTAGAAATGCACATGAACAGCTTTGTTTATTGTTTAATTGAATTAAAGTGATTTTGTATTTCTTCAAATTCCCCTGTTGCCAGGGAAATACCTTAAGCTTGTAAATGGCAGGGCTGAAATAATAATAAAACTAAGACCCCAAAGCTCTTTACAACATTTAAGGTATGGAGCAAATAGTGTCAAGCAATATCTGAAAAAAATGAGAGTCTCAATCTGGAAGTGAATCATCTTTGAAAAGAAACGAGCTACAGGTGAACTCAATGCATAGTTTTCAGAGTTACACAAATGCGTAAACTGCCAAACAGACAAACAAACAGACATGATTACAATACTCTATTTCTTCCCTTGAAACCGAAAGCAAACATGGGATGTGATATAATTAAATATTTTTGGTGAATAGTAAACGACTGGTTGGCCAATAGTAACGTTTTCTCTTCTAGAGCTGAATCAAGCTTGAGAATATTTAGCAATTTTATACCTTTTTGTCGATATAAATTCTAGTTAATATTTACGATATCGCCATATGAAAGATTAGTTATGCTTGTATGTGTTTAAATACAGTAAATCAATATAAATTTGGGGATTTTTCGCAAATATTCCGATTGTAGTTGTTGCTAGTTGAACAAATTTCTTCACATGACTTCCTGCACTCATGTGATCACATAATACCGTGTACTTAAAATGTAAAATATAATTGTGTTAAAATCCAGTTAAATGTACAGGATACTGTATACATGTAGAAATTCTACATATTAATACAAAAAAAATCATATTCTGTTGCTTAGACTTGATTTAGTTTTAAAGTAAATAATTATTCATATAAATCAGGTGAGTGATATTCATATTTTTTTATAAATATATAAAATAGACATAGTTAGAGTTGTTAGTCCCTCACAGCTAAAGTCAAATCATTACGGTACACAGCTGCAGTGAAGTAGTGAATTTCTATATGTTGTTATTTCAACTAAATAGAGTTTGTGTTGCCACTTGTTTTGTAGACATACAATGTAAAAACAACAGAGTTCACCGACAAGTGCCTCTCATAAAATTACGCAAGTTTATACTGGCATATATATGTATACAGATGGAAGAGGAGTGAAAATAAAAAAAGTACATAAACAATTGATATGTGAACCTAATGATATCATTCATAAAATATTTGATAAAACTCCCCTTGTATTATAGTTACATGTGACAATATCCTCTACTTCCTGGAGTTTGGGCGCCATTATTAATTGAACTGACATGTTTCTATTTTTGGTATATAAATTCTTCACTTTGTAGTCAATATGGTCATCACTATGACCAGCCAGATGAAATATGTGACCATAGCAACGACAGTCGTCGGATCACTAGGGTTCCTGTTTCTGGCAATCAGCGTCTTCAGTTCCTCTTGGATACGAGGTCACTATCCCCCCTACCACAATGTGACAAGGTATTCATCCACTGTCATTGGGACGAACATATCAGCATCTTGTGCAGAAGGGCTGTTTACGGTGTGTTGTGAGATAAACCTGTCCGAAACAAACCGGACCATCCAGATTTATCTCACTGAACAAAGCTGCAGCTCATGGCAGAAGGATGATTTTACTGGAACAAATCTTTGTGAGTAGATCCTATAAGTCTTATTTTGTTGATAAGAAGAGCACTAGTAAAGCATATACCCAGGCCCAAAAATCCTTTGTAAAAAAAATCCTGCATCTAGAACTGGTTGCGGATAATTCTTTATATTAAACTGGATCTGAAATTTGACCAAGATCCACCTATTTGACCATGTAAATCCATGCAGTAGCTTATTATAAGAATGTTTTTAAATATTTTATTTCTTTTTGAGAATATTCATAATATGTTTGATTTTAGAGTATATTCATACTATATACAGCAGTTTAGAAAAAAAGAAACAAAAACGAAACATAAGGTAAAAAGCAGGATGTGGTACACTGTAGGGAATTTGTATAATACACTGTGTGTATTTTACCCATGAAATACTTAGCCAGTCAAAATCATGGACACAGCCGTGTTATGTTAAAAATGGTGTGTTTGGAGAGATAAACGTTCATGGTTGCTGACACTTTCCATAACCCCGGATATCTGATTATTTATGTTACTTATACTTGTGGACTTGTCACACCTTAGAATCTGCATTTTTCAGAGATTAAGGGCTATAAAAGTCAGATGACAATTACAATTAACATATAGTTATTTCTTCTTTGATACAGCTGCCTTTCGAACTGTCCAAGCATTTGCAGCTATGGCTTTCATCTGTTCCTGTCTGTGGGTATCCTTGCCATTTCTGTTCCTGGCAAGTAAGAGGCTACCCCCAACCTTGATGATCTGTCAAATTTTCCTTCTTTATGTGACAGGTAAAGTATCTACTATAATATGAGAGTGGCTAGGCTTCATGGATTTAACTTTTTTTCTTTCAAGTTTGGCTAAAACAACATGATCGTAACCTTTATCAACGATTCTGGATTCATATCTCTTAGAAGTTTTGAATCTCTGAGACAATGAGAATGTTCTATATTCTAAATTAGAAACATTGTGATGAGCATATATACCATGAGTTGTTACCCTTATGATAAACCACTTAGAATTAAAAATGTATTCATTAGGAGATATTTCTATTAAAGTTTGATGAATGATGAGACTTGTAAATGATTTTAGATGTTCATACGGACCCGCATTAAAAATGAATAAAATGCTGACGTACATGTTCACCTTATGGAACCATATCTATCAAAATTTTGGAGAAGTATAAAGAAACCATAGTTGAAACCAAGTTTGACTTGAATGTCGCAGGTCCCAAATTCAAGCTATGTTCCAAAACATTGATCAAGTAAGTCTCCACATTTATACCATGGATATACTGGTCTTTTTAAATTATATGTTGAATAGACCCCATAACCCTCTGATATATATAGAGATTACACCCCATATTCACAAAAGGGATCAAGTTCAAGTTCAGCCAAAAACAGATCAGGATTAATTTTGTTGAGCTAACTTCTGGCTTGATCTGAGTGAGTTGATCTAAAAGTTGAGCTAAATTTTGATGAATACCAATTCAAGCCAAAGCTTAACTGATCAGTTTCTGTTTTAAATATTACAGTCTAATTCAAGGAACGATATATTCATCTTCAGAATAATGTGCATCAATATCTGTTATTGTTTTTATTATGGAGACTAAATCAACGGAAATAATTGTCCTTAATGTTTTAATCGTTGTATTTGGAATGCCTTAGCAGGACACTTAGAAAGGGCTTTAACATTCTTTGTTACATTTGCAGGTATCCTGTTTGTGTTCTCCCTGATTCTGATGTCTTCTAGCTACCACCAATTTTCTGACATGGAAGAGTTAACTACTGGTATGTTCAGCGATCAATGTATTTAAACTGCATCAAATCCACAGAGCCCAAAGTGTCTTGATGGGCAGAATCTGAACTAGCCAAAAATCACTACTACTGGCTTGGCTAGTAGGGATTTCCCTTATAGCTCACCTGGTAGAGTGTGGGCCTCGTGAGTGAGAGGTTGTGGGTTGCCCTGGAAACCTTGTCCTGTGAAATTTGGCGCCCAATGCGGGGCTGGCTTGTTTTTCATCCATCAACTAATTTACCAGTTTAACTGGCCAGTGTAACATGTTAAAAGTAACATTAAGCCTAAGACAGGCTGGGAGGACAAGTGATTAGATTTGCAGTCACAGGCTGTCACATCTGTGTGGGTTTGACAGCCACCAGTGGCAAATGAGGAGGGCCTGTCCCAATATGACCCTGGATGTTGAACGGGATGTAAAAATCCTTACTTTGATCTCTGAAAGGTCAATCTGCCAATTACCCAAATTCACAAAATATCCATCTTGTCAATGTTTCATGAAAATCCAACAAGTAGTGTGTATATAATTCTGCTAATAAACAAACAGGCCATCAAGAATTAAATAATTCCTTGGCAGAGGCAATTCCAATGTTACCGCAGAGTGTATTTTACCTAAATATCAGGGTATATACAGACCCAGTAATATAAAAGTTGTCGTATATACATCATTACAAAGGTAATTACATAATTTCTGCTCATTTGTGTTGCATTGAATTCTATGTAAAAATGGGTAGAGAAATCTCAGGTTAAAATTTGCATATATGGAGCTGCATTTTTAATGGTTATTTATAAAAATGGTGGATAATAAAAGTAAAACATCCTTCATGAAGACGAACAGTACATAATACTCGTGCCACATACTCGGACAATATTGTCATCTTCATCCATGCATGCTACTTGCTCTTTGTCATTCAGGATGATTTACCTGTTATATAACACCTTTATACTTGTAGGCTGGTGTGTGAGTCTAGGTTCTGTGGCAGCAGTCTTTATCCTGGTAACGGCTGGTGTGGTATCATGGATGTATGTCACTTTCAAGGGGATCATTACAAGCTACGAAAATATTTAAACTGGTCTTCAAAGAGGCACATCTCATCACAAACACGTGACTGCCAATTCCAGTTTATGTTTGGTCACAGACTTATAATCTGTTCCTCAAAATATCATAGAAATATAGTTACATTTCAGTTTCAAATAAATAATTGCAATTGTTCTTTCAAATATTTATCTGGAATAAAAAGATAGAAGACAACTACGTCTGTGACATACTTATCATGTAAAAAGTAAGATAACTGTCTGATGGGGGTAATTGATTGATTGATTGATTGAATGATTAATTAATTGATTGATTGATCGACAGACTGACTGATTGACTGACTGATTGATTGATTGATTGATTGATTGATTGATTGATTGATTGATTGATTGATTGATGCGCTTTAAAAATAATTTTTGAATGACACATTTGTAGGTTACAAAGTTTTCGAAATATTACCCAAAAATAGGCGCTTGTTGACATTAATTATCTATGGTAATGAAGCTCCCCTGTGTACAAAAATATATCATTCTTTCTTATTCTGTATATCATATCAGGACGGATAGCTGAAGCACAGGAGGAAGCAATGTATATGAGGTGGTGCAAAGAATCAGCACAGCGGCTATGGTGGCACATTGGTAACACACTTGCTCCCCCACCTCTGAGGTTGGAGTTCAAATGCAGATTCCGTCCTCAAAATGGGAAAGTCGGTAGTTGCTTGCCATTGGTTGTGTGTTACAGTACAGAACCTTGACCAACTGTATGTACTGGTTTCCTCCGTCCTCCCAACTACCCATCACAATAAACAAAATAAATTAGAAAAGGCAACACTAATAATCCTCTGGCATAAGCAAATAAATATCAACTTTCCTGCTTCAGGTCTTCCCAGGAATTGAACCCAGAACATGAGTGGTGAGAGGGGAATGTGTTAGCCACAACATCACACTACTCCCTTCATAATATTGAATACAGCAGACATCCAATAAGTAGAACTAGTGTAAGTAGAATGCTGTGGTTGGAGTGGAACCACTTCAGATGTCCCAATTTAAGAAACCAATAACAGTCAGTGACGTCATTGTATGAATGTTAATGTCGATGTTTGACATCGTTAAAATTCTAATAAACTTTTATAGCACTTAACTTCCACTGGAAAGTAGATTTTGGTGGGCTATTCAATCACTGCGATCCGATCATAAATTTACCTCCCAACTGGAAAAAAATGATAGCATTCACAATCCATAGAATTACTCGGGGAGTATCAGAATTTGTGCACACAATCATCCTGATTCTAGTTTGTGATGGCTTTAAAATCAGTCTGAATGAAAAAAAAATAACTTCCATAAAAGTGTCAACAGTTTTAACGCTATTCCTCGTTAAAGATAAAGAGACAGCAAAAAGATCAACACCACAAAGATGTAGGATTGACAAAGAGGCTATGGTGGATATGGTTTGAGGTACTAAAGTCCTCGGTGACCTTGTGGTTAGCAAGTTTGGCACCTAATCATAGACTGTAACCTCTGTGAGTTCGAGTCCCACAAGTGGCAATGCTGTGATCCTGTCCCAATATGACCCTGGCTGTTGAACGGGGCGTCAAACACCAACTTTGGCCTCTGGAGAAGTCAATAGAGGAGGAAGCACAAACCTCATCAGGCAACCCATTCCACACACTCAGTACATCAAAAGCAAAAACTGTAACCAAACTACTTTGCTGCTTTATGAATAGATTAACAAAACAATGGAACAACAAGATGTTTACCATCACTTCAATGCCAACTACAGACTGGAAAAAAACGGAGAAAGGTGTACCTTAAAGTACCTCACTTTATGATGGACCTTTATGTGTCTGCAGTTAATACCACACAATATGGAAATATGACTCATGAACATGTTTCAAAGAAAAGGTTTAGAATCCACTTAATCTTTACTTTTCTATGATGTCACAGCATCTCTGGTTTATGAACCACGTCCAAGTCCCACACTAAATATATTGTTTCCGTACCTTAGAATCTGAGATTAAAAGCTGTTTCCTGAGATTAAACATTATGAATGTCTTATTAGATTAGGTTACTGACAGTTTACATAGTATCCCTGGAAGGCCAAGAGTTGGAACTGCTTTCATAATTGACAAAACCAAATAACAGGCTAATGTTATTACCAATAATACAATAAATTGCAAGTATAGTTCTGGATAATTGATTGATGGGATAAATCGATCCATAACAAATACCTTCCCTGGCACATTGTCAGTTGGTACTGTAAAATATTTAATTTTGAATATACATATGCCTCCCTTAAAATATATGCATGCAATTAAGATATTCTTTCTCTTCTTTTATTAACAAATAATCAACAAATCTTAAAATATATTTACAACTAATACCTTTACCATAAGAAAATAACAGTTGTAGTCAAGATTCCAATACTGAAATGTGAGAATTTTTAAATTTACCAATATTGATTTAAAAGCTATACTTTTAATTTAGTTTACATGGATTTAATTTTTCTATATTGTAGTAATATCATGACTGATTATTCTCCTCGGCTCTGACAATTACAACAGAAGGTTCTCTTTCACCATTTTCTATTGGTCCGTCTCCTTGTGTCATCTGATCTGATTGGCTCCTGCTTTGAGAAGTCTTGTCTGATTGGCTGTTTCTGTTCTCCTCTTGTACTGCCTTTTCCGGTTCTTCATCTGAATCATCTGGCTCTGGATGAAAATATTTACGGTCAACATCCATGATCCAGTCTTTGATCCATTCCTCTTTCTCTTCATCCATAAGCTCATTGTCTTCTATATATTCTTTGACATCAACATAGGCATAAGATGTGTTAATATCTCTCCAGGTTTTCCAAGTCTTTGCAGAGTAGATTCTGTTCTTCAGTTCTTCGGGGATAGCTGCCGGCGGACTTTCCGGTCTTGGCCCCATTTGACCTTTGTTCTGAGTAGTAGATTCTGCAATTCTACTGGGAGCATTTGACCGATTTCCTGGTGGGTTACGCCCTCCCATTTTTGGCAGTGTACCTTCCCTAGCACGAGATTGCTGTTTGCCCCTTATATCATTAACATTATACTTCTCTCGGTACATCGTAGCTAGTCTCACAGCATCTTTAGTGACCTCGTTCTGATTAACCTGTCTCTTAACCCGTTTTCGACTTTGTTCTTCGTGCCATTGTTTGTACATCTCCACTTTGTTTTTAGGCATAGGTTCAGCATCCTTGCCATATATATTCGATGACAAGGCCACGTGTCGACTGCCTCCGCTTTCAGGCATAATTTGTAGAATATGCTTTGGTAGGCCATAGTTACTGTCCCTTATATTTTTATTACCTTCATCTGGTCGTTTCTTCTTACGACCATCAGGAGCCATTCCTAAATGCTTGTACAAGTCACTACGTGTCACAATTGGAAACTTTACTGGGAATGGCTTCTTGTCTTTCACAGGCACACTAAAGGTGTTTTCTTTCACAGGTGCATACACCTGGGATGTGGATACTTTAATGTTACCGCTGCTTTGGCCTTGGCCCTGATTTTGACTAGCTATGTGTTTATGTTCCCTCACAGGGGGAAATAATACTGGTTCACTGTAAGATCTATCCGCTTTCTGCAAAGAGAAGGAATATACATTTTTTCCATTTTCCTCTCTCCGCTTGAGATTCTCGAGACTCGTCTGTCTCTGAGAAATATCAGTTCGCAGGTTATCATGTGATCCATGCAAAGGATTCCTCACTCTGACAGTCTCTCCTTTGTTTAACGAATCTTGGGATGCCCCGAGATTCTCACGCGAAACTCCGAGATTTGAATTTGATATGGCGAGATTGGTTTTCTCTCGGGATTGAATTAGCCTTCCTTCTTCCTCCTTGATGCTGTCAATATTCTTTCCACCCTTGACCTCAGTTCGGAACTTGCGCCGGACCTCTTGGTATTTGTAAGGATAATTCTGGATTTGTGGCAGTCTTTTTGTCATATTGTTCATGGTACTGTGAAAATAAAAAAAAAATATATGTACATATATCTTGTATACCCCAGCTGTATTTCCAAGACTTCTATCATAAGACATTGCCGGCTACTACTAGTCCTGTTGAGAAAAGACTGGGAAACTGGCAAAAAAAGACTTTTTAAAAAGAGTAGAAAGATAAATCTTATGACAACCTTGCTTAAGGCTCAAATCTGTGCCATATCTTTCACAAACATGAACACAGATATTTGATATTTGGTATTCATAAAGCACTCATACATATCAAGAGATATAAGCTCGGTAGACAGGCAGTGTGCTGATGTAAAAGCCAGTGCATGTATGAGTACAGTATATAAGACAGGAACTTTTATTATTTGAAATGAAGGTTTTACCTATTTTCAAAGAACCTGAGCCTTAGCAAGGCTAGTCTAATGATTGAAAAGATAAATATTGCGACCTGTCTCCCGTCTATTAGGATTTATAAAGAAAAGTTGTAGCCCCACATTCAGCTAATTCTTGTACAATAACCAGGGGACTCATGCGATACATCTTCTTTTGGATCATACTGACCTGGCTAAATATTAACCAAAGTGTGTGCAAGGTCAGTCATAACTCCACAAAGATAAGTTATTACACCTTAAATATTAGCTGTAACAGCCTAAAGATTAATTCTAGGCAGCTTGTGGCTAGGTCACACCTTTCCTTATAGTCTCATATACACATAGATGCATTCCACTTGGCGACCTTGTCCTTCTAGCTTGTGAAAAGAGACCTTCTATCACTGTAGTACATATTAAAGTATGAGCCGTCCTGTATATCCATACCCTCTTCACCATTCCAGCAGGTATGATGGAAAAACTTCCCAAATACCCCTTTCACGCTACAGGAGATATCCCCCATGGTAGGCCGCGTTTGGTGAAATGTCCCTGTCCTTGGATCATGACCAAGTGTCTGCTTGTGACCTTGCGAGTCAGTGGCAAACCGTCCATTATCTTGCATGTCCTACAGAAATTTTTACATATTCAAAATTTCTGCCTCTGATTTCAGTACCGTGGGCATGAGCAAACGATTCCGCACATGAGCATGTGAATTTCTTACTACGGTAACCAAAGGTGTGGTCTAAGGTGTATGAAAGGTTGGGATTCGGTAGTCCTTTGGTGTAACAAGGCAACTTAAGGTAAGTGGAGGTATTGGTGATTTTGCCATGTGTTCGTCTGACGACTACCAAAGGTGAGTTGAGGTTAATGGAAGTTGTTTCTCGGTGACCAACATTTGTAGTGCTGTCATCCTACTGTTATTGATGGTTAAAAAAACAATCAGTGGCCGTCTACCTCTAGTGTGAACATCTCAGACAAAATGGGGTGACCCGGGAGGCGGTTCCACTGCCGAGTAAAATTTCTACCGCGATATGTACTGTCTGTAGTGTTAGAGGGACAGAATGACATATACAGAAAAAAATATATCATAAATGAAGATAACAATATTATACAAGTGCATAGCACAAGTATTATATCGTTCATATTCATGAGTGATATATTTTTGTATATGTCTAATAAGGGATGTTTTACTTTTGTTATTCACCTTTTTGTATGATTTATGAGTTAAAAAAATGAAAATTTAATGACAGAATGGGAAAATTGCTGTCAAAAAAGTATGGGCCACAGTGAATATAAAAAGTTCAATCTTTAACATGCAAAATGTCAGCCATCTCTGCATGGATTTTCATGCATTGAACATGAGCAGAAGTGCTGTCAAAAGACCTTTTACATGATACATATTTGTAGGTTATATAATTTACAAGATATTAATGAAAAATCAGAAGCTATTGACACTTATTATCCATGGTACAGAGGCGCCATTGTATACAAAACAAGGCCACTGCTGCAGCGGTTATCTTCTGCCTTAGAATCAGTAATAATGGAGAACTAAAGGAGATATAAGGCCTTTGTAGTAAGATAACCCCACTTGACATTGAAGAAGGGGTCAAAGGTAAAAGTCAGCAATTGGAAAAGAGTCTCAGGCCTTTACTTCCTTTAAGTTGTTTTCACATTTGGATCCCCTAGTAGCAATGATAAGGGAGATATAAGACCTTTTTAATAGGATAATCCCATTTAACATGTGATAAGACGGCCATTTTGTTTTCGAAACTAGGCCAAATTACTATCAATCTAACTTTCCTAGCCATATATATTTTGCGGATATTTGATTAACCTAGCTGCAATATTTCAAGTTTTACAGCATCTTAATGATTTTTAAATAATTGGCTATGGCGGCCATTTTGATTTTAAAAATAAGGCCAAAATTTTTCTCAGGCAAAACATTTGAAGGCCAGGACTTTTGATGGTCTGCCTTTACAATCTGAAGCCATAGCACCACTAATAAGGTAGAAATAAGGACGTTTTAGTGTTACAACCTCATTCAACCTTGAAGCAGGGGTCAAAGGTCAAAATCAACACCTGGAAAAGATTCCCAGGCCATGACTTCCTACAAGTTGTTTTCACATTCCGAACCTCTAGGACCAATACTTGGGGAGATATAAGGCCTTTTTAATAGGATAACCCCATTTGACATTAAACATGTGATATGGCGGCCATTTTGTTTTTGGAACTAGGCGAAAATTACTATCAGGCTAGCTTTTCTAGCCATATAACTTTGTGCAAATTTGATGAAGCAAGCTGGAATATTTCAAGATTTAGAGCACCTTTACGATTTTCAAACAATTAGCTATGGCGGCCATTTTGTTTTTCAAAATGAAACTAAACTTTTTCAGAGACAGGTCTTCATAGCCATAAACATTCCCTGCAAATATAGGAAGATGAATGAATAAATGAATGAGATATTAAGGTTTATTCAAAAACATGACAAACAGACGCACTAACGGACGGACGCAAGCACATACGGAACGCAGTGAAGGCCTTTGGCCGCAGGCGGGAGATAATAGACGTTGTTCTATATATCTCACTATATAGCCAAATACAGCTTGCAGTGGATAATAAATTTTAACACAGTTCATGAGAGGTTGAAATGCCTATTTCATACATTCTTTACAAGCTGTCAGAAAAGCATAGCCTATTTCAAGCTTCGTTGAATCACTCAGAAGGCAACCTACCCCATAGACGGGGAACCAGCCAACCTTTAACAATAAAGGGACTGGTATCGCCCACGATGACCTTCTCTTATTAATGCTGCATTCTTTTTCACGTCGTGTGATGGTGCTATTTTCCCATGAAGCAGTTCTTTGCATTTTTAACCGTATTTGTCCGGGATGTGAACTAGTAAGTACCAGTGCTGAATAGCCAAAAGAATGCATTGCTAATTTCCATCATGTATCGGGAAATCTCGATGGTTATTTTAATTATTTATATGCATTTTGTATGCATTCAAAATATTTTTACCATATATTATTGGACTTATAACATCAAATAATGCCAATTAAACTTTAAAATATTTGGGGAAGACAATAGTCTTAGAAGCAAATGCGTGCCTTTGGGCGATAATATTTGATCGACAACATTTAAACTGATGCACATTTTTTGTTTATCACAAATAACGTTAAATTTTACGTCATATCATTACGCAGTAAAAGGGGGATATTGTGTCAAAATGTGCACCAAATTATGTTAACTAAAAATATTTTTTATTTAATTTTTCTTGATCATTGCTAGGTGTAACTACAGAAGTCTAGAACCCAAGATGGTGGGCGATACCTGACCTATATTGCAGAGTAGTGATCGGGAACCAGACTACCTACCCCAATGCTAAGCCAACTGAAATGCATCCTACCACAAAATACAAAGCTGATTGAATGTGGACGAACGACAGCCAAAGGTGGGCAAACCTGTTTGGTGGTAGGTCACGACTCCAGCACAGAGAGGTGTGACTTATGTGTTACCACTGAAACAGATTGATTGCGACAACACAGGACAGATATGCTCACTTACAATTTTTAAACACGCTTAAATGAGTGACGGCTAGCTACAATACACATTTCAGGGTACTTATACAGTGATTGGTTCTTTGTTCTCATCATGACAATCTGGTAAAAGTGATACAGACAGAGGTTTAGTTTACATAGAACATAAAATATAGAAAACAAAAGGTATCGTTTCCAGTCATGATCCACCCAAGGGTTGCAAGCCTCTTCCGGACTATGTAAACATAGCAACATTCAAACAACATTTATATCAGAAAAGTTCATTGATTATCCACATTTTGGTTATTATTATTATTATTTAAACAAATAAAAAGCTTCTCTATTCAGTGCATGTGATTTTTTACCCTCAACCCACCACGAGGAAACGGTCAGGATGTTGGGCGCGAAGTACCGATTTGCGCGATCTCGAGATTTCACTTGCGCGATTTCATCATCAAAAGATCGCGTGCCCATCTCGAGAATGCTTGAGCAATCTCGAGATGGAGCTGCTCCAACTCACAATGATATTTATTTCTTGATTTTCAATTGGGTTATATCAATTATGGGTGGTTATCCCTGTCTCCTTAAGTGAATAGAATAGAAAGGCCACAGCTAATCCAATTATATTGTTACAATGAATCAATTGGGGGAGAATCAATTACAAAGAGAGAATCCACATGTAATCCAATTAGCTTGTTAGAATAAGGCTGTTAATCAGGGGTCATCAAGTGAATTAATTGCAAAGGGAGAAGCCACATCTAATTCAATTGGATTATAACAATTCAGGGTGGTTATCAGGGTTTTATTAAATGAAGCAAGTAAAGAAGTCACATGTAATCCAATAACTGGCTACAATAAGGGATTTAACAAGGGTCAGTAAGTGATTTTATTGCAAAGAGAGAAGCCACATCTAATCCAGTTATCAGGCTAGTAGCCTACCCTTGGAACTGTAATTGTTCCAATGCATGTCAGCCCATGTAAGACTACATAAGTCCCCCATTTTACAGCAAATATGTTTGCAATATGTAATATGTTTGTTTAATGTTCTGTAATATGTCTGTTTCCTCTTTTATACTCACTCAAATGTCATAATAAAGTGTGATTTAAAAATCAGCCAATCAGTGACCACCTCAAAAATAAACACAGCCAATCAAATCAAGATTCTGCGATAGAAATCATTGTGAGTTGGAGCAGCTCCATCTCGAGATTGCTTGAGCAATCTCGAAATGGGCACGCGATCTTTTGATGACGAAATCGCGCAAGTGAAATCTCGAGATCGCGCAAATCGGCACTTCGCACCCGACAAGGATATTGTAATCACATCCCTTTATTTATATTCATTCCCAGTGGAGGAAGGACAGACAGGTGATTGTAAACACCCCTGTTTGTTTGTCCACGCACCCAACTAGAACTTATATTAGAGTCACATTTTGACACAAGGTGTCATCTACCTATAACACAGTTCTCTCCCACAGCCAGATCAAGACTCCAAAAATTATTAGGTATCTTTTTTCCACAATATCTATTCTACAACCCCAAAACTATTAATCAATGATCCAGACCCACACTGGGTTCCAGTATATTATTATTAAAGGGATTTTATGGTTCTGGGTCCCCAGGCGATTATTATTTGTGTTCCCTCAGAAACTGCTTGTTATTATGCTGTATTTATACATATCTCTTTTTACTACAGTACTATTTGACCCATCACAATTCGATAGAAAAGTCCAAGCTCTAGTAACTGATATATCCCCGCTAATACCCCTGTCACACTACAGTCAGTATGTCCCATGGTTAGAGGTTGTACTCGGCAGTGGAACCTCCTCCAAGGATGCCTCAAGGATGCCTCATACCTTCCGGGATTTTTCATATAACCACTCTGACCAAGAAAGAAAATCTATGTCACCTGGTAGTCTTACATTTAAGCCCAAACTCAAGTGAAAACCGACAGAGAGCTTTATAGTGCAGTTTGGGACCAACCGAAAAATAAAATCTTAATTTGAAAAAATAAGCCCTTAGATTTGAGTGATTATAATTCTGACAATGTTTAATGTCGCAACTGAGGTCAGGGGTGGACATCTACAAAGATTCGCCATCATTTACAGAGGGTAAGATAATTTTTATGATTTCTCTTTAAAATGGCAATGGAGATATTATCACAGTTTCGACAATATACAACGGAGATAAGTCTCGTTCCCAGACACCACTTGTTAACTTTTGATTAAATTAAGCACGACCCTGATCCTTAGTACAGTGTTCCAGTTACACGTGCAGACAAACAAACAGACTAACAGGCCAATCGTTTTACTGGCATCAGCAATCTATTAAACTCCAAACAAGTGAAGCGGTTTGTCAGTATGTTAGATCGCTTTGATACATCAGTCATATTACTGCCCCGGGTTTGTCATGATTTGTCAGTGAAACAGCAAATAGGAAGATCTGTGTGACAAACCTTTTAACGGTTGTAAATATTCCATGTTCAAGGGCACATTTTCTTATTCATCCAATAGCAACCATGTCACATACAGTTTATAATACATAGAATATCTATTTTTTTCTGAATGTAGTGCATTGCAGATATCTCATCGGAAAAGTGTGAAAGAGGTTTAAATAGTGATAACACTGTTATTTTCTTACCATTTTATGAATTCCGTAAGATCGCGGATAAAGCTTATTCCTAAAGTAGCATTACTCCCAATGTTAATAGGTCTACATAATTAGCCTCATTATACAATGTTATTTCAGCAATATTCCACAGATTCTATGTGTCACACTAAATAATTGTGTAACAAACTTGTATTCAAAATGGCATTTACAACATTCTTTTCTTCACAACAAATTTAGTCATTTAAATCTGATTGGCAAAAAACAGAAAGTTTATATTTTTCATATAATATAAATATCCAATATTATTCATATATTTACATATACACAATACAATTTATTACATATATGATGTGTATATCAGTTTTAATTTATCCTCAAGTTAAAACACAGAAGGAAACAAGAGTCTTGATATTTTATTCACTGTTTTATCCCTATTTATATATCCATCTTTAGATTTTATATAATTCTCCATAGATTTTGTTCATTATTAACCTCTCTCTCTCTCTCAATATATATAAAAAAGGGCAAAATATGTGATCCATATTAAAAATCCATGTTCAAATGTATCATGTTGTTTTTGTTCTATCCAACAAAATCCTTCACAACAGACCTCACTACATTTCCTGTCAATAAATGATCCGTTTGTACTATAATTATGGCTATATCTCCAGGTGAGAGAACTTTGTTATCAATTTTTCAACTGTTGATCTAAAATCCCCAGATATCTGTAATTTGCGTTGTAAATCTGCCTGAAGTTAAGTTAGAACTTAATGTGCTATTTTAAACACTCCATAATCTGTACCACTAAATTACTGAGAACTTTCTCCAAAAGTTTGGAAAAAAATGTATTTCTACATTCTTTGAATAGATATCATGTACAGGTAGGTATGTGTGTTTATGTGTGATAATTAAAACAGATCACCCACACAAAATGATCTCAATAATATGTTTTACGGAAATTGCCGAATACCCTTCGTAACAATGGACCAGTAGCTTTGATTCTGTATGTCTTCAAAGTAATATATTGCATCCACCGCACATTATAAATCATGTTTCATGACAACAAAAATAATAAGGGAGCATAATATGTAAAGTACTAACTTCTTCATGTTTAAGTAATCTGTTGTAACTTAAAAGTATTTCCTGAATTATATGTCAAGAATATCACACATATATTGATTTATATACCAGAGTATTCTCAATAGATATATATTATTTAAATTCTCAATTATACGTTACTTTTAGGCTATTTTGAATTGTTTTTGTTTCTCCAACAATGTAAAAAGTTGGTTAAGCAGGGTATTTTAAGCACACTCGTAAATGTGTGGTTATGAGGTGTATATTGAACATGTACAATTTATTGAGCTCAGACTGTAGACAGAAATATGATGTATTAGAAGAGAGAATATAAAGAGATACTGAATTCACACAGGAGATAATCCACCTCTTGACAAGAATGTAAACCTAAAATGAATAAATACTTTATTAGACCCCTTTCACACTCAGCTGATAAGACCGTCCAATGTAAGAAATGTTTTGTGAATGGGTCTTTATACTCTAACACTGCTTCACAATGTCTTTGACAATGTTTGACCTATTTGTCTAGGACACCCCAGTTTCACTACAGGCATTTTGTATAATGGCTCATTCCTCCGTATACTGCCAGGGTTCTGTCTTTAAGGTGTCCATACTGTGGCTGTTAGTGTAACCTCTGTTTTCCTGCCGAAGATACCGCCTGCAGAATTACTGTGATAAGAGAGGTCCTGGTGATTTTAAATTATCTCACATTGTTGAAAAACTACTATCATGGCAAAAAAATACAAGTTCTTGCCTTTAATGCTGTGTTAGGATTAGAGGGGTTCGTGTTTGTAAGAACTGTCTGATACTTAAGTGATCCGTTAATGTAGCAGTATCAGCATTTGACCTAAGTTAGAGATACTTTTCAACATAATAACACTATAATTGCCCCTGTTTCCATAGTGACAATATTATGCAAATAAATACACGAACGTCTACACTTTAGATGTTCTGACAGATATTTACTCCCTGGTACAAAGTGTCATTATTTCATTGGACATTATAAACCAGACAAGTGTAAAATAGCCATCACTTTGAGGTGACCATAAAATGGAAAATATAATTCTTTTTAATTATATATAGACCAAAATCAACAACTGCAGTTAAACCAGTGAACATATATTTATTTTTTAAAGATATATAAACAGACTGGTGATTTGTTCAATTGATAGAGTAGGAATGATATTGATTATCTATGTCTTTTTAACTATAAGTGATAAGAATCAGTAAGGCTTTAAGTCGTGGCAAACATGCCTTACATATGTCGTATATAAATATGAACTGACATTTATCTTTGTGTAAATGTATGATATTTGGTATGAGGATCAAATATACTCTGTAAATTATGTCCTCAGATATGTGGGAATATGTTTCAATAATTAGCACCTTTTACCCACACACATTGTAAATCCGCTTAATCAGGGATCATTGGTCTGAAATTAACAAGGCGACACATAGTTCACACTAGCCGTGGAGAAGGCCCACAAAATAGTAGAATTTATAAATAATACTTGCCAGTTTGCTTGCTTGAAAATCAATGAAGATATTAATCTCTTGTGTTGCAGCCTCAATTTATTCTTTATAAAGGAAACTCAGTGGGCTAAAGTAACAAAACACTGGCCAAGGGTTACATCAATAATCATGATTTTGGGGTGTAAAATAGGGGGAATATGCTAGGTGGGGAAACTTGACTTAAAGAGGCGGGTCTAGAGATGATAAAAAGGAGAGATAATTTATCTTCTCAACCCGATCCTGAAATGAGCAAAGGCTACTTTATTTCTCCCGAAATGAATAGCCCTCACAAATGACTAACTATCTCAGAAATTACAATTGTATTCAAAGAAAATTAGAATATAATGTCCTTTTTAAAGAAAAATTCTCACTTGGACCCTATTCCCTTCCATAAACAAAATAATAAAAATGACATTGCTATTATTACTGTTACTGTTCTTATTACTGTAGTAGTAGTAGTAGTAGCAGTAGTAGTAGTAGGAGGAGGAGGAGTAGGAGTAGTAGGAGTAGGAGTAGGAGTAGTAGTAGTAGTAGTAGTAGGAGGAGGAGGAGGAGGAGGAGGAGGAGTAGTAGTAGTAGGAGGAGGAGGAGTAGGAGGAGGTGGTGGTGGTCCTTGATGGCCTAGTGGTCAGTAAATTTGGTATGAGGCTGTCACCTCTGTTCTGTGTTCAGCTCCACAAGTGACAATGCGGATGCTGCGGGCCTGTCCAAATATGACACTGGCTGTTGAACAGGACATAAAACCCTAACTTTGACGTAATTATCTACAAATTAAAGTAACTTTTTTACACTGTATCTATTGCAACAGAAAAACAGAAAAACGTACTTACTAAGTCTTATTGTCTAAAACTCTGAACAACTGAACAGCAGGTCTGGGTTTTATAGGAAATCATTCCAGGGTGTGCAAACAGTTATGGTTAATGTTAATTACAATGTTCACACGATTCAAAGGGGACAACAACTTAAACCAATTGAAAGGATATTGCTAGGTAAATAAAACTGTTGATTGCTCAAATACTACAGCAATAGCTTCATTCACACTTTTCCGGGTTATGTGATCGACAGAATCTGTATGTTTGTTTGTTGCATCAAATTTTCATAGTATGTCGTTCTTGGTTCTAACATAGGACTGATTTAATGTTGGGAATGATGCACAACCAATTGTAGATCTAGGATGGTTTTAAAGAATTTGTTGGACCTTGTCGGAGGTCTGCACTCTCAAAGTACCCTTGTCTAATTTCTGTCTTTACATCCTTGTACATGGTATCATTCTTTAAGAAATCCTATGATTATCCTGTTATTTTAGATCCATTACAAAAAAAAAAAGAGAAACTGAATATATTCAACAGTTCCCTGAACATGACTGTTTTGTATCAAGACAGAGATATATGTTTCTTGGGTTTTTCCTTACACTTAAGAAATCCTCTATCTTTTGTGATTCAGTCAACCCCAAGTCTGAATTGGCATGTTCAACCGCAGATGTGTTTTTAAGACTGGAGATCTTTTTCTGGGGAAGTATGAACGTACCATAAGCAATTGAAGCGATGTTGTTTGGTAAATGAAGCTGTTGATTGTTCAAATACTGCCCTTTCTCTTTGCACCAATCATTATTTGGTCCACATTTTTGAGAAAAAAAAATTGCTATGCTTAATTTAACCTAATATTGTACAATATTTTATCAACAAAAAGTAAAGTATCCAAACGATTTTAGCTCTAAGTATTTACAATAAGCTCTAATTATGCATATGTCTTTCATAATTTAGACAAGCAGATGGCCTGTCGCCAAGCCTACCAGGCTGATCACATAAGGTGAATGGTCCTCAAAATTAGATCAAATTAACAAGGCCACTCGGGGAGCGCAGACCTCTACCAAGGCATGTGCAGTTTATATCAGAACCTTATCTCTCTCCTCAAAAAAAGAAAAATGACCCAATAATATAAGAATTTGGAAAATCCAGATCTTTGACAGTTTTTGGTTCCCATGTGGTGAATCCGGATCACTTTCAAAATATTTGATGAGATCTAAGTTGAACAAAGACCTATCTTCTTGTTTATTTTCATGAAGATCCAACTAGTAGTATTTGCTTAATCCTACTAAAAACAAACAGACAAAATGGACTAACAGATAAACAGTCATGGATTTTAATACCTCATTGGCGGAAATACTAAAATAAGTTGCAAAGGCTATTGTTTTGCCTATGGTGTACCACCAAGCTTGGCCAACTGTGAATTGTCAGAAATAAGAGGTAAACACCTACTTTGAATTCTGACCAATCGGGATATCTGATACAAAAGCAGAACTTTAAAAACTGCACGTTGATTGGATGGCTGTTGGTTTCTGGGGTTGATTTTGTGTGTAAATTGCATTATCACCACAAAAAGCCACCAATAATACTCATGTTCCATTGCTGATTTTTACACTCAACTGGCTGGACAATCCACTCTTCCTGGTTATAAATTGCAAAGAATTCAGCAGTAAGGATGTTATATGGATGGTCGCCATTTTTAATGAGGCATTGACCTGTAGTCCACTGGATCAGATAGACAATCAAAAGTACAGTCAGTCCTCACCCCCAATGCAGTACAAAACACCAGGTTGCGGGTACTCTGTTTATACAGATAGTAATGGTATATATACTATAATGTATATACAGGTCAGATAAAATATAGAATTAAAGGAATCGGCATTTAAAAGAATTAGCATCTAACATTAGAGTTTAAGTAAAAGACATAGTTCACCGAAAAGAATTTAAGATCATTTCATGAAAAATGTAAAAAAAAGTGATAATGACCCGAGATGCCCCCTCTGACTCATCAAATAGGAATGACAATGACAAGATCATAGTACCTTCAAGGTCAGGCCGCTCTTTAATGGCCCGCCAAGGTCATGAGACCTGAAAGATCAGGTTGCTCTCTAACTAATGACCCCAAACAAAGGGTTTTTTAGTTTTGTATGAGTTTAAAGAGGAAGAGGTCATCCTAAGAGATGGAGGCAGAGGTGACCTTACGGTTTACACAATTAGAGAAAATAGTCAATACATATAACCTCCCTTAACCCCAACCCTAGTGGTATTAAGCATTTATGGCCCCAGTAGGCGAGAAGGCCAGGTCAAAACTGTTGTCCACTAGTCCACTAGAATGGACACATGCTTTCATACCTTTTGATTCATTCTGAGAACAGTTGTGTAGTTTGCCCCCTTTGCCTTCCTCAGGTATTTGACCTTTGCCTGACCTAAGGTCACATGATTTCTGGTGACCTCTGACCACTTGACCTTGTGAATGTTATGTTATCCTTTCTACTACACTGGCTTTAAAATAAAATAGCTCAGAATTTAAATACGGATAAATTTTAATGAAGCTACTGAAGTTTGAATCACTTGCAATTTACTTGGAGTTTTAAATATGTATTTTTCAATAAATAATTCTTGCTGAAGTTTGAGTAGACACTCAACATTCCTTTTAAACATTTTAATTTAACGATTTACATACCATGCTTTAAATGTTTATTTTGCTATTACAATTGATATTAAGAATTAAATAAATAATTTTAAAATCCCAGCTTATCTTTTGTTTCCATGGGGATGTAACTGAAAAGTAGTGTCAGACAGGAAATTCTTAGTGACTTGCAACATGTGGTCAGTCATGTTGCCATCGGATGTGAAATGTGTCAATGGATCAGTGGTATAAGGTAAATTAGTTGGTCTCTTGTGGAAAATCTATTTATACAACTTGCATTTCTGTCAATGCATCAGCTTATCAAAAGAAACCCAATGGAAGTTGCATGATGGAACAAGCGTAAATAATGTTTTTTGTCACGGTTGCTCTTGAATAACCAGGTAGCAATAAAAAAATGCTTATAATAAACTTATATGATAAAAATATGTTTTGTGCTATAAGTTTTTTATGTTTCTTTAATGTAAGATGTTTACATTACAAATTAGGAATTAGTATTTATGGTACCATACCAATTTATATAAGCTAATATTCCACTGGTTGTTGTCATTGCTGACGTCATAACCACCTGAGTATTTTTTCTCACTCATTTTTCTTTTGAAATAAGAAATGTAACAGAGATACAGAGAGTGCAATTCATCTGTGAAGAAACCTATGCTATTTCTCTGAATTGTGGGAAGCTCTTCATACATAGTCTTCATGGTTTTTGTGACTGAATTAGGCCTTAGGGCCGGTCTTCATGAAGGGTCTTAGACTGAGCCAAGTCTTAATGCTTAAATGTGGGCTCTGAGTTAAGACTTTTGTATCATTTAAATTTTGTTTTAAATCCTTATTCACAAGATGACTTAGTTAAGGCTCTGGCCTTAAGTTTAAAGACCACAACCAATTAAGTGATATCAGCCAGCCAATCAAACTAAAGCTTGGAAAAAAGTTATTGCCAAACTCTAATTTATGCACATTACCCCAAGTCCCAATACATATTCAAACAGCTATATGGGATATATATTCTTTATTCTATACTACATAGTATTTACAATCATACAATAACATAATTATTTAAGGCCACCTCGGAGTGAAGTTACCAGTCCTTCCATAAGGTGACCTAATCTTACATATGCAAGAAGAGGTGGCCTTAACTTTTTTGCAGTTAATTAAGATGGTAAAAGGGTTAATCTTTGGTTTGTTAAGTGTTTACATGTTATGAGGTTTGCGTTAACACATTCTAATACAATTACTGTTTTATAAATGACAAGTTAAGTATACAATTTATTTTATGTTTGCTAGTTAAGGTATGAAATGAAATTAAGGTTACTTTACAGAATGAAATGACAGCATAGATCTAATAGAGAAGAATTAGGCTAGAGTTTTGAATTTGCAAAGTTAAGGTAGCCTTAAACTTTTATAGGATTTGAGGTATTTTACTGCAACATTACTTTATATTTTAACTGCTAGGAACACCCCAACCTTACGCTGGGTGAGCTTGGATGACAGCTGGATGCTGTACAGCACAGTGAACTATGTATAAACTAAAATGACAATATAGCAAAGTGGCTGTGAGAAATAGATGTATACAATAAAAACTACTAAAATATATGTAAAATAGAGTGTAAAACAAGTACAAAGTAAAATTAAAATTTGATAAAAGAGATAAAGGGTCAGTTGTAACCGACCATGTTGAATCTTAGGATGAGCCCCACCACCTAGCTCATGTACACCAGTCCCTACGTGGCTGAGTATTACAGCCTCCCTATAGCTATTTACACAAACACATTTCCTTAGGGTGGGGCGAAGTGGGGTTTATGGGTGATATTACCGTGGAAAGTTGTTGATGGTGTATTTGAGTGTGGATCACATGCACGTGGGCATAATACACGACAATAATGTACTCATTAGCTTACGGTTCATTTACTGCAGGTAATTAGACTATACTTAAGTGCATAGGTCGTGATACCATTAGTTACATAACATGAGAGCTTGACAATGCAGTGATGTATTTACTGCCCAGTACTCAATTACTGCAGCTGTTAGATGCATCAGAAATTGTTAACACAGCTGTATTTATAGTTTACATAGTTAATTATATATATAAGCTAGTTGACAACTAGCTATGTCTATGGAATTATGATTGTTGAATTTGTTACTGGTGTGGCAGACTAAGCTCTATAGAAGTCTAAAGTAGAATAGAATGTGCAGATACAGGGTACTAGTTTCAACAGTATAATAGGCCTGTTCCACTGTGGTAATCCCCTTCCCTGATAGGTTTCCGATCCTGGAATTTTTTTCATTTTGGAGGGTTAAGGAAATGTCTGGGAAGTTGGGCTGTAAACCAAGATTTTAGGTTTCTGGAGTGATTTGGATTGGAATGCCAATAGTATGTGTACCCAAAATGCTAAAATTGTTTGAATTTTTCAGAAAGTTTCTGTGATCTTCTACGACCCTTCTCAGATCTAGCATTGGGGAACTCAACCCTAAATGTATCTTAATGTTCGTAAAGCAATCTTTTGGATCTTAAATCACATCATAGCAATCATGTAGACCTGTGTACGGTTCATAAGTCAATCAGAACATTTTGGTAAGCGATTGGAGAATCGGGAACTAATTAGAAAATTTATAGGAACAGCAATAGGAAGGTTTTGAGAATAAATGGCAATGCCACTTGGAAAGCCATAAAATCCATTCCTGTTCTTCAGTGGAAGTTTACCAATCCCAATCTTTTCAATCAGGGACATGGTATACAGTAGGACCGCCAATGTTGAATGGCCCTATAAGTTGTATTATCTGTCTTTAAGTGTATTCCGAAATATTAATATTACATTTATAGCTTGCATTTGTGTTAAAACATAGGTTTTTGAAAAGAAGCCACCCCAATTTCAATATAAAAAGTGCAAATGAAGATTTTCAATTGAAGTTGTGTTAAATTACTGCATTGACTGAAAAATGGAATATTTCTATCTGATTACTAAAATAATCCTATATCTATATCCTCATTTTGTTTGACAAACTGTTAGAGCAGATTAAACCTTTATTCTTTTTATATAAGTACGTTGTATTATTACAATAGGATCAGAATAGCTTTTACCTGACAAAATCTTATCAATAATATGAATTGCAATAAATCCTTCAATCTGAGCCCTTCCAAGTCGTAGATCAAATAAACAACTAAATGCATTAATACGTGAACTAAAATTAACTTAATCTTGATGGTTTTGCGTATGTTTGACTTTAAGCTTTTAACGCAGCTACGTTATTTACAAATTAACCAAGCCATTCCATCATTGTATAGCTTTTTTATATTCCAATAGTAATTCTTTTTAAATACTTATAAAAACAGTAGGGCCTTGGCAAGGCGAGGTTATAGGTTAAGAATTCTCAAACTAGGGATAAATCTGTCACAAAGTATGTTAACACGTATACTGAATAACCAGCATTGTACTATCATATAATATTTATTTTTAAAAGAACAGAGGATATCGTTGCAATATATTAAAGTTCTTTTTTTCTAATTATATTGTATTATTTTATCATCTCTCTTACACAAACTTTGGTATTATACAGTTTGTTTTTCTTTGCTGGATATAAAATGAGATAAGACTAAAAGTCAACGCCAGAAATAGGTGAGTCACATGTATTTAAGTAAAATGCAATTTTTTTGATGAAACCTGTAATTTAAATTTAATAAATCACGGTAACACTATGTTGTAATGAAGAAATTATCAGCATTTTTCCCATTTGCGTTGTTTGCAATAACATGATATATTAGAGTTATAACTTCAACTCTTATTCTGTGACATCTTTTATCAACGAAGGTAAAATTCAAAGGTCTTCCCTGAAACTTAAGCAGAGAGCAAATGTCCTTCAAATTTTACTAAACGTTCTTTGAAGGACACTTCCTTAAATTTTAGGTAAGTCTTTAGCTTTCTTGAAATTCGAGGGAGTTTTCGAGGTCTCCTTTAAGGAAGGAAGCTATGTGAAACTGAAATCCTAAAATTTAAGGTGGCCTTTATCTTAAGGCGGCTTCGTGAAACCGGCCCCTAGAATCCAAAAAGGGACAGTCCAAAGCCAGAGAGAGGGTCTAACCCAGTAGGCGCCTGCCAGCGAAGGCTGAAATGACAAGTTGTATGGTATGCCGTAAAGCATTGGCTTTATGACTTGCTGCAAACATCTTCGATTCCTGAAGATAACTCGCAACACTAATTCTCAACAACACTTGTACAGTACTCCTCGGACTCACAGCACTAATCTTCCCTTGTGACAGGAAAACCATGCAAGTTTACATCTGAACTAGTAAGCATTCTAATTTTAATTCTAATTGGACTTTTACAGCACCTAATCACCTTTACAATGGGACTCTAACGCGTAACATAACCAAATTCGTCCACCAATATCACTATCCAGGGTTAGGAATGGTCAGGCACCACAGAGAGAGAGGATTTAAGCTTCTTTCTGAAGGTGGCAATAGCAAGGGGGGGCACAAATCCCAGAGGAAGAGCATTCCAAACAGTAGGAGAATCAAAAGCAAAGCTATAACCAAATTGTTTGACAGACTTTTGAGTAGATGGATAAAACTTTGGTACCACAAGGAAATTACAAACACTCTGACTGCACCTGGCACTAAAAGAACTACTGTAAAGAGAAAGATATGGAGCAAAATACATGTGAAAACCAGTGTGAATGAACTTGTAAACATGTGTGGCTGTTTTGAACACCAAGCGATATTCAACAGGCAGCCAGTACAATTTCTTAAGAACAGGAGCTGCTGGTGTTTGATATAATTCTAGCTGCACTATTTGGACACCTTGTAATTTACGTAGATTAAACTTGGAGAGACTCCTGAAAATATAATCCAGCCCAGAGCAATGGCCACAAATATATTAGAAGTACAGATAATGAGCAGTATTAATTACTCTACAACTTCTGAGATAGCAAAACGATATAAAACTATCAAAATATAACACAATTAACCTTTTAACATCTCAAATAATCTATTAATATCTGAAAATGTCAGTAGTTTACAATTTTGCTAATATGATAGAAATATAGAATAGACATTTTACTCCGAACAATAAAAAAATGCATTTTTTGGAGAATGAAAACTATTTAATAAAATACACATAGAATATTCACAAAACAGAATGCCAGATAATGGAAGTTCTACTTTTCTCTTTATTTCCAGCTATACTGTCACATCTTATTGACAGAATGTCATTCAAGTACATTGACACGCGGTCCCGGTGTGGTTCTGAACCAGTGGGGTTTTACAGCTACAAGGCGGGTCAGGTCTATAAAGCGTGTGTCCCACCACCACAGAATGGCACGCATGTCAGCCTACACTTCAACCTTTCCTCAAGGTTCCAGAGGCTAGGTAAGTGATGCAGTTGAGTAATACCTCATACTCTGCCAAGTCAAATCAAATGACCTTCTATATAAATACATCTGCTCTGCAGTGCTAGATGTGACAATGAATCAGATCACATGATTATTATAGATACAGTTATTATACCTCAGTGTTAAATATGTAAATTTGATTGGATGAAATCTTGTCAGATGACCCTAGCAAATACAGGCCTAGAAAGTTGCTATTACAGGTCAGAAAGTTGTTTGACTTTTAATGTCCCTCCACTTAAATGAAGATGCACCATTTCAACCATTGAGAATCTGCATAATAAAACAACGTGGCCATTATTACGTTTTTGGGGTCTTTTTGTCTGTCTGTGTGTAAAATATTGGGAGCATATTTTGGATGCACAAAAATTCCGAGTCTTCAACAGCCCCATCTTCAATGTATTTCCAATGATTTCCAATGGCTTTCTGGTTGACATTACTCCAAAAGTAATGAAAGTTAATGAATGGGTTTTCATAAAATTTTTATGTCGGCAGCTTCTAGCTAAAGAAAGAAGTGATTACATGGAGAAATTTGAATCATGTTCAGGATTTAAAACAATCATGAATATTTTTAGAACCCCCCAAATCCACCCCGAGTGAAGGTCTTCTCTCTATGTGTTCTTCCTGATTTTTAAGTTGCCACACCAAGAAGGGTCTATAATATTCAAACATTTCGCACTCGTAGCATGTACATGTTAAAAAATTATGTTCTTACATTTTTGTCAGTTTAACATTAACATCTGACAGATTGATTAATTGATTGACTGATAGATTGGAACATACACCTCAGGTTTGTCTTAGATGAACATTTGGACACTTAATGATTTATATATCATGCAAATAGAAAAAAATAGAATGTAATTTTTTAGAAAGCTATATTCAAAAGATGATACATCAGGCTATTCCACCAATGAGCCAAGTATGAATACATCCTTCCATTGTAATTCCCTTGCACATACTAACCACCATATAATATGTTTATTTGCTCAATTATCTTTTCAGACACATGCAAAGACCCCAGAGCTTACAGTCCTACCTTCCGTATCCTGTTCAAACAGAGACCACGTCAGCAGATCTTTACATCGCAGGCACCAACTAAGTGTTACCCAGTGAACAAAATGACCAAGAAACTGTCCTCATACGACCCCACAAGACACCCTCCTGGGTCCACAACATTCCCTAATGCCTTGCACTTCCCACAGGTCAGTTTTATACTGTTTTGTTTTGTTTTCCTGGGGCCGATTCCATGAAAGGTCTTAGACTTAGACCAGTCTCAGGCTGAGCCGCTGGCTCAAATGTGAATATTCTACTATTGATGTATGTTTCCTCTTTGATACATTTTATCAGGGTAAAATGCTATATTGCAATGGAAAACCTTGTAAATATATAAAAACATCCAAAGACTACTTTAGGATGTTGGTTTATATACTTGTACCTTATTTTCATCCATTTCAAATTTTGGAGAAACAATTACGGCAGCCATATTTGAGCCGCTGTTAAAAACTTAAGCCCACTACCTGTCAGTTTCAGCTTTTGAGCTAGTGGATCTGCTAGAGACCATTTGTGAAATCCATAAAGTCTAAGTCCATGGGCTCAAGTGAAATTTTAAAATAATTTGAGACAAAAGTCTTAAGTTTAAGCCTGAGACCTGGCTAAGACCTTTCGTGAAATCCACCACAGTGTTTCTTTACTTTGCATGTTACATAAATGTTCATAAGAAAGTCAAAGTAGTACTTTTATGTGCTTCTCAACAGTTAGGGTCATATTTGGACATGCCCTCAGCATTTTCACTTTTGGGAATCAAACTCATACAGAGCTGACAGTCTCTGATTTTGATGTTAAACTTGACAGTTATTTACAAATGGTAAGCATGGATTAAAGGTAGGTTTATTATCATATCGAAATACCTTGACATTGTCCAAATTATAGTCATACCAATGTTGTACCGGTTTCCTGTTTGTGAAATCTTTTTTGGCATTTTATTAAACCAGCCTAACTTCAAAGAACAAATACACACAGAACTTAATCAGTAACTAAAATATAATAACTTTAAAATGGAGGTAATCTAAGATCAGAGCAGAAGCTGAACAAGTTTGAACTAATCTTAAGTTAAATCTCCATTCGTTTTAAGCATTTGTTACACTTTATCGGCTTTATCAACTTATCAGAAAATGTTCTTCCAAATGTTTTGATAACTATGGTTCTGTATTACTACAAAAGAGATTGCTGGTTGTAAAATTATGTAGCTCCTAATAATGACTAGTAACATGTCACCCAAAGGGCATAAGTATCTTCTTGTCTGCATTTGTATAAGGCTACATTAATTTTCATCAGTCCTTCAATGTATGATGAAGCAAAACTGTGTGAGTATTTAACAATGTATCAGTTTTCTAAGATTAACCTCAATGACTAGGCATTAATACTTCAGCAAAAAGTACACCTTTACATAATTTAATTTAATCATCAGTGTTTAAGTTAGAGGTATTAGTACATTTATTGAGACATCAAAGATACATTCCTCAATGTTCTGTATGAGTATATATAGAACCAACTTATTCCAATAGCAAGCTGTCAATCTTGCTTTGAACTATGCAGTGGACTGGAAGTGCTATTTAACGTTGAACATTTTTAAAATCTCAATATTACCACAATAATTATCCATATAATTGCAGGTAGTGTGCAATAAACCTTTGTACAGTAAAGAAGAAGTCCAAAATATTGTCAACAGACTCTACCAGAAGAAAGACTCTGAAGGCAGGTGTCCTCCACTGGTCAAACTGGATAAAACCAGAACAACCTTCCCCGCAGAAATAGTTGATAAGATCATTGATATATATGGCTCTACTAACAGACTATGCATGAAACCACGATACCGAAACAGAACTAGGGATCAAATGTATGCTCAGAAGCTTGTGCAGGACCTTCAACAAACCACAGAAGAAGATGTAGATGCTATAGTCAACAGGCTCAACCATTACAATGTGGACAAATGGCCTCCTAATTCCAAAGGTTACCCCACTGAAGAGCCAAGTTCACCAGAGCCTGTTTTGTACCCACCCAATGATAGTAACCTTCAAGGAAAAGAGATAGATGAAGTAGTGGAAAGGCTCTACAATGGCAGGTGGAAATCTCCAACTTATGAAGTAGATAGTGTTGAGAATGGGCAAGATGATAACACTGAGCAAAGTGATAGGGGAGAAGCAGAAGATCATGGGTACCAGTCTGAAGAGCAAGTAAGTGAGAGAGGTGAACAGGAACAGGAAGAGACTTAGAAGGAGATTGTGATAATGGTCATGCAATTTATCACAGTATTAGTCTTGTTATACTACATTAGCAAACACATATTTGTTTCTCCAGCCTTTGCAATGGATTTGTAAATTTTGTGGTGTTCTGGATTTTTAGTGCATTGTGCAAGAATAAAAAATATTTTATTTTATTCTTCTTCTGTCTGGAGATGACCTTGTTGGCCTACTGGTAAGCAAGTGTGGCATCTAATCACAGGCTGTCACCTATGTGTGGGTTTGACTCCCATAAGTCACAGTTCTGAGGATTTGTTCCAACGTGACCCTGACTGTTTAACGGGATGTAAAACCCAAACTGTCACTTTGACCTTCTCATGTTAGAGAAACCTTGTTTTCATCTTTACAAAGACTTTGAATCGCTTACAAATCATATGACATGTATCATTAGATATAGATACTGACTGACGCTTGAGATCTATTTTAGATATTCATTTTGTTTTATTTCAATATTTGAAAAAGAAAAAAGAAACAAATAAATGTCACATTAGATTGAATTGTATTACACAGCATCAATATTGCCTAACAGTGATGTTATATTCACCATTGATAAGAGGTATTAATGTATTATTTACAATTATTTGTTATCTTCTTTGTATATCTAAGAAATGTTGTTGTTAATAGTTTTAAAGCATATATTTTACAGTTATAATACAACATATCTTGATTTATGTGGAAATAAAATACTAAGTTCGAGCAAAATTTGTAAATTTATTATCTTCAATTTAATACAAAAATACTGAATTATAAAGTTAAAATGTACCCACCATACATTTAATAGTATAGTTTAAAAGTTAAGGAAGGAAAGAGAGAATACCTTTTAGTTATGCACAACAGAGCAAATGAATGCAAGACTTTATTAGATGGCTGGTGCCTCACAACCAGATTCCAACAAGATGGAACAGACTTAATCATCTAGCAGAAATAAAAGGTCAATTATATTACCATTTGTTATGAAACACAAACAACAACATATATAGCACCTAGAAAGTATATGAGTAAGATTACAACAAAGCACAGTATATATCAAAGGACAATTGAAATATTTCCATGATATGTATACAACACCACAACACATAATCATATAAGCACAGAACATGATCCATGGACATAAGAAAAACATGTATAGCTTGATGCTTACTCCCTGGCAGCCGCATTTCAAGCTGATGTATTGATATATTAATACAGTCTTACAGCGGAATACTGGCGATAATTTCTGAGGTTGACAAAACTCATTTGAGCCAGTGTTCAATAATGTAATTATATTAAGAATTAATCTTTATCCTGGAATTTTCTTGGAAAAAAGATATTCGCAGGAGGGGAAACCAAAAATTAGTCAGAAGTTTTGAGAAAAAACGTGAGAAGTTTTAGATATCATAAAATTATTAAGTACCAAATGGGATTAAATACTGCACATAAAACAAGCAGCATTGATAGACTAATGTTGACAACTTATTTTTGTGACATACTCTTGGATATTTTCATTCTCATAATTTTTCTTATTCTGTTTACAAAGTAAAAAATATAATTATGAGTGATTATATAAAGGGATTACAAAGTGCCAAAATTCAAGCATATTTTTCTAAAAAATCATTTTAGTCTCAAGACATGTGATGGCCACAATAAAAGGTACATAACATTAATGTGTTAATACTACAGACCATCCATGCCCCCCCCCCCCCCCCCCCCCAAAAAAAAAAATCTATTCTGCTATAGTTTAACCCTCCTTGGCACTCATCAACCCTTTTACCAATCAGAACCTTTAACGTAAAAAGCTAGAAGCCAGCTGAAGTGAATTAGCAATGAAATGTCTTAATGAAGTTTACATTGTTTTGTACAACGATAGTTACTAGAGGCATTGTGAATAATGTGATCAAAGATATATTACCGCCTATTTTACAATGTAATATAATCATATTATGAAATCTAAATCAGATTTATGGTGCATTATTTTCCATTGTTAAACCTTCTTGAGTGCAGATTTTCCAGCTGGTTTTAACACTGCTCCAAATGGAGTGGCTTTGTTTGGACTTTTTGGTGGAAGAGGACTCTTTGGTTTGCTGTTACTACCATTATCCAGTTGTTTCTTTGCTGAAGGTTTTGCCGGTTCTTGCTGCATTGGCTTTGGCATTACGATCTTTGGCTTGGTCAGAACTTTGTCCGGAGTCTGGGGAATTGGTGGAGGCGGTACATTTGGTGGTGCATTTGTCGGTGTATCTTCATCTTTTTCCCTTGCACCATGTTTGAGGGTTCGTGTGAATTCATTGTAATCAAACAGACCACTGTTTATGGGAGCACCATGAAATAACTCATCGACTTTGTCGTCAGTCCAACGGTCACCCATCGTGGTCATGATTTCACGCAGGCGGTCTTCTGGAATTGTTCCTTAATGGATAACAAAACAGATGTGATTTTGTACCCAGCAGATATGTTTGGTGCTCAATTATTCATAGTGAATGCTACAAGTAATTGTTTATCTTATATCATCATAAGAAAATTATCTAAGTGACATATTTTGCAAATTCTATAACAAGAGGAGACATACATATACAATCTAAGTCTGTAGGAATAATTAATAAAATAAGTCCATATTTAGTTACTTAATGCAAACTTATCCATAGTAAGGAGTATGAAGTAAATATTCAAACTAAAAACTTCATTTTTAATTGGGATCTTCTCTGTCATTTCTTCATGGATTTTATGCAATAAAATGGGCAGAACCTCTGTTAAAAATACCATTCTAATGATGTTTATAACATACTGGTAGATTACATAGTTATTCGAATATTTACGAAAAAATTGGCATACAATTGTGACTGGCCTTATGCATAATACATACATACCGATGTTAGTGAGGTCAAAGCAACCAAATGCATTTCTGATGACTTCTTCTGGGTCTGTTCCATTGAGCTTCTCTCCAAACAGAGTCAGGAACATGGTAAAGTTAATTGGACCAGGGGCCTGGAAATTAACGAGGAAGATTCAATGTTCAATGCAAGACAGAATATATTCTTAATCTAATGTCAGAAACATTTTTTTGTTATAAGGATGCAAAATCAATGGTTCAATACCTAATGGTTTAACATGCAGAACTATGACCAACTCGTATGCACTGGTTTCCTCCATCCCAACAACTACTTGTTATGATATAATCTATAGATTGTGTTGAACCGGGTTAAACTCAAATGCATAAATCTCTCTCATTCTTACAGTTATTTATATCACCAAATAAAAATACCAGACTGTTAAAAAATAAATAATTTCAATAATTTCTCTGTTTACCATATCTACACTGAGAGCCAATCACAAACCTCCAGGTAAACCTCCTTTTGTAAATGTATCTTTCAACTACTTGAATGTCAAATACTCAACCTGTACAGAAGATTGCATGGTCAAAGTAAACACTTTACAATTATTGATTTACTCTCTCACAACTGATCATGATAGTTATCTCTGAATATTGAGATACTGAGTCATTAATTCCTGATTATTAACACTTTTCTTTACTTTAGGCACATATAAAAGCACCAGAACAAAAAATGCAGTTGCTGCATTTCACATGAACTTTATTCACCACACAAGCCACCAGCAGGAAACCCACAAAGAAATTTTCAGAACATCTTCCACCCAGGAGAGTATTCATCCAAAATGGCTAACATGCATACACCAATCAACATAGAGATCATGAGCTGATCCATAAATTGGTTTTTGCTTAAAATATTATAACATTTACAGATTTTCGCTGAGGCCATATATACTAATACTGCCCTCCCAAATATGATTTTTATTCAGCAAGTAGAAGTCTATTTCACCTCATGGATCATTCCGTCCAAGTAGGTATCATCTGGATTCTTCCCAAGTGACGTCAGCATTTCTATGAGGTCTTCCTTGTCAATGAAACCATCCCTGTTTTGGTCAATCATGTTAAATGCTTCCTGAAAGTGGAAAAAGAAATTGTGTCACAATGGTGGAAGTAGAGAAATGGCATGACATTGATCTCAATCATGTTTTATGCTTCCTGAATGTAAAGAAATGGCATGACATTGATCTCAATCATGTTTTATGCTTCCTGAAAGTAAAGAAATGGCATGAAAGAAATGGCATGACATTGATTTGAATCATGTTTAACGTTTCCTGAAAGCAAAGAAATGACATGATATTGATCTAAACAAACATGTCAAATGTTTCCTGAAAGTATAGAAATGATATGACATTGATCTACACAAGCATGGTGACTACCTCCTGGAATCTTAGAAATTTCATGACTCTGATACGAACAATCATTTTCAATGCTTCATGAAAATAAAAATATTGCATTGTATTGATCTGGACAATAATGTTGAATGCTTCCTGGAAGTAAAGAAATGGCATGATATTGATCTAAACAAACCTGTTCAATGCTTCATGAAAGTAAAGAAATGACATGACATTGATCTGAACAAACATGTCAAATGGTTTCTGGAAGTAAAGAAATGACATGACACTGATCTGAAGGAACATGTTAACCGGCTCCTGGAGTCAATGAAATTGCATAACTTTGATCCAAACAATCCTTTTACATGCTTCCTGGCAGTAAAGAATTTCCATGACATTGATCCAAATAATCCTCTAGAGTGCTTCTTGGAAGTAAAGAAAATACATGACTTCGATCCAAACAATCATTATGAATGCTTCCTGTAAGAAAAAAAAATCATAAGTTTGAAAGTAAAACACTTCTTCACTACCTTCGCCTAAATCTATACATTTTGTAAAATATATTTTAAGCAGAATGCATTTATATAATTAATGTACATAAATTTTTACCTTCTTTGTCTATAATTTATATTAACCCGTACTTTGTTGTATGATCATAGTGCTTATAATAATACAAATATTAATATATAAATTGCTAAATTGATAAGAAACACCACGATGAATGTTCATGTCCAAGAACGACATATTCCAAAAACAAGTCATGACCAAAATAGCATCCAGGCAAGGGATTAGGGGTGAAACTATGGAGAGGGGCGAGCTGTTAAGTCACAGGCCTTTAGTTGGTTTCCGAAACCAGAATATATAATCTGCAACTCGCCAACTAAGTGATGTTAGTTGCAGTCACTGGCCACAATGAAAACAAGAAGCATCTGCCCATTTCTCTAAAAATGTTTCAACAGAATTATATAAGCCAAATGCATCACCACAGACCTTAAACTCCTGGATTTGAGCCTGGTTGAACATGGAGAAAACATTGGAGGTGTAGCGGTGTGTACGCTGACGTTTCTTTTTGGTCTTAGCAGCCGACATCTTGCAGAGTTGTCTGAAAAATACACAGAAGACATAATGCTGAGCAGTTAGTCACCTTACAGAGGTAAGGACATAGAGGAAACTTTGAATTTATGCTTCGGCTTGACATTAAACTGTTAGGGGGGTGTTTTTTTTTTCAAATTTTGTGACAGTATGGTTATACAAAATAAGAAGATTTTTGGTCTGAGCTGAAACTCCATATTTCAGAAAAACTGTCAGATCTGAGTCAATAAGTCATTTATTTGCTATATATAATATGTTACCTTATTCTTTATTTTGGGTTTTATGTAGCTTTCAACACTGTACAGGTCATATCACGACGGGTAGTTTTATGGGTAGAATAAACCAGTACACACAGTTGGTCACACTTCTGTACTGTAAACTGCTAACCATCGGTAAGCAACTACCAACTTTCCGACATAAGGTCTGGGGTTTGAACCACTGATCCCAGAGGTGGGAGGTGAGTGTGTTACCACTGAGCCACTATGGCCCCTATGTTACTTTAATAATAATAATTTGAGTTAAATTTCCCGATTAACATGCTGATTTCTTTTTTCATAATTTTTGAAATTTCTCTCACTGATTCTACACAACTCCACAAATCCTCAAAGGAGGAAGCCCAAATGCAAAGATTTTTGACTCATATCCATTCTTTACAAATGTTTTACTCTATGTAAACTTGTAATCACAACATTAATCTCAGATTTGACCTATTTTTATTTGTTTTGTAATGCCACAGGTAATTGCTTTGTACTTCTTTTCGCCCAGAGCTAAAGTTTGTTTTAGTCATTTTTGTTTCACCTTTTCTCTGATTTTTGGGGTTTAGTCAGAGCAAGTCATGGCTGGGATTAAAGTTGGAATGTTTAGCCTGAGGAAAATTTCCATAATTGTTAAATGTTGCTAAATGTTCTTCTTTTCCACTAACAGTCAGTTTCTACTCAATGGAATATAGATGTTTGGTCCATGGATAGAATTCACGACCATCAGGCCATATACTAATCATCTGTTGTGATACACAATTCTCAGTCACCTTATAGTATGTTTATTACCCTTAAGTTTTTAATTCAAAGACGTTTCTTTGATTCTGAAACTCCAAATGATATGTTAGCAATACCCAGTACTCATATAAACGTGTATGGGGATATATAACAAAGCAGAATAACTAGGATTTTTTTTTTTAAGTTTCATCATACTTTTCAAGACATCTGTCACATATTAGTATTTAGCTCTTTCATATCATTCAAATGATACCCATGTTACAAATACCAAAATGTATGATAAAACTTATGACAATTTTTACTTTTTTCAAGCTGGAAGAATATTAGTTGATCTTCATGAGATCCTCCCCAGAAGGCTATATTCTCTGATGTATCCATTTGTCTGTCTGTCTGTCAAGTTCTTTTGAAAATTCCAATTGATTTCAAATCAATTCATTCAACTTCACTTTCATGCACATGATTGTTATTCGGGTACCACAAATTATAACAATTTCTTTCTGAATAATAAGAAGTGTCTCTATATGTATCTGAAGAAAGTTTTTTAAACGACAACAGTCTATTAACTTTCACTCTTGAGAAAATGTGATTTTCTCAGTTTTATAAAAACTTTTGGAATATATATATTTCCTGATTACTTACATTCTACTCATCATAAACAATCTCTTTGGATTACATGAGACAAGGAGGGGCCACGGTGGCAGAGTGGGAACACTCTCGCCTCCCACCTCTGAGGCAGGGTTCGGTTCCCGGCACGGCCACAAGTGGGAAAGCTGGTAGTTGCTTGCCGTTGGTCGGCAGTTTACAGTACAGAACCCTGACGAACTGTATGTACTGGTTTCCTCTGCCCTTCCAACTACCCATTGTGATATGACCTGTACAGTGTTGAAAGCGACGTAAAACCCCAAATAAACAAATACATGGGACAAGGAGCGTTCATATCCCAGTCAGTTTCTGGTTTGTTGTTACCCAGTATGGATGTATTTTTCTCAAGAATGTGGGTGTAAGAGCCAAACTTGAGATAATATCGCCAATATTACCATTATCGCTAGCCCATCTTAGGATCCTAAGTTTGGTTCCAATCTTAAGCTTGGCCAGCCCACCTTAAGATGGGTATTTCACAATCTGGGTTTATATGTGTGAACCCCAGGGGTCATATCCACAAAAGAGATCAGGATTAAGTTGAGCTAAAAATTAGCTCAAGTTTAGTGTAAACAGCTGTGAGCTTGAGCTGAGTTTAGGGTCAACTTGAGCCTGATCCCTTTTGTGAATACCAACCGTGGGTACATTTTACCATAATGTGGTTTATAATATTCTGTGATATATATAAAAGGGAAACTATCCGAATGACATATACAGAAAAAATATATCACAAATGAAGATGACAACAATATTATTTGAGTGCGTAGCACAAGTATTTTTTTGTTAAGCTTCATGAGTGATATATATTTTTGAATATATCTGATGAGGGATGTTTTACTTTTTTCATCCACACTTTTGTATGATTTATGAGTTAAATAAAGCAATATTTAAAGTGAGAATGTATCTAAAGTGAGAATGTGAAAGGCTGTCAAAAACATGGGCACCATTAAATTTTAAAATCTCTGCGTGAATTTTATGCAACAAAAAAAACACGAAAGTTATTGACACTAATTATCCATTGTCAGATGGCACCGCTGTATACAAAATATATACACATCCCACTCTTTGTATCCCCCTAAACAGGTCACATATGTCACACAGTGGATAATAAAATGCCATATCCAACATTCTGTACAGCAAATTTTTACAGACTATTGCTCTCTTTTATCCTTAACTGTAATGCAGTTGTGACATTTGTATTGTCAAACCAGAACATGTCTAATATGACCTCACAGCGGGTTCAATGCAGTGACTTTGACTCAGATAATGAGGATAGCACATTGCATGGTGAAAAGGACAGTTGTAGCACCATTGATGCTGTATGGGCCCCACTTAAACACAAACTAGCTGCCAAGGTCACTGTCTATTTGAAACTTCATGGAACCATGTCAAACTAGTTTCAAAACAGGTAGCATATCTCAGGCCTGAGAATTGAGGTAGTCTTTTACTATGCTGCAATGATTTACTTTTTGTCACGTTCAACAGCTAGGGTCATATGGGTGGAGGAAGCAATGCATACTAGTTAGTCACGTTCTGCACTGCAAACCACCGGCATTGGAAAGTAACTACCAACATGAAGCGACCTAGCCGAGATTCGAACTGGCGACCTCAAAGGTTGAAGGCGAGCACTCCAACTCCTACACCACCAAACCACCTAACTGTTTGTAGAGAAAGGAAGATATAAATTGTGCTAATGCTCAATGAGCCATCACAGCCAGTGCCACTGATTATACACAGAAGCCTTCCTTCGGAGCTTGAAGAACAAAGGCGATCTGAATATATGTCTACATTCATCAGCAAAGCTCCAAATGTCCTGGCACTGATGGGTTACACATCGAATGAAGCATCCCTTTTGAAAATAAGAATGAATTGGTAACCTGCTCTATTTGTTTGGGGTGACCTGTCCAAGAATGATATGTGACCCTCCAGCAGATCTTGTAAATAGGCAGAGAGGCTGCTGTTCAAGGGATGGACAAAAATATGGGATAATGCCCTTCAGCCACAAGGACCACAAGGAATGGTGGCTCAACAAGGTCAGGAAATATTCCATTCAGGATAAGGAATAAAAGGCCATGACTCAATAGAAAACCAATACCTCAGATCAGTTATAGGTCTTTAATTGAATGATTCATCTAAGATAATATCAAATGTGCAGTTTCCTGATTTTATATTGCACCTCATTCAGGTTTCTTTTATGGAAATAGCCAACTAAAAAGGTTGTTAGATTGGGAAAGGAGTATTGTTCCAATTGGTTGCTATCCTCCCATGGGAAAAAAAAAGAAATTCTAAAAAAATCCAAATTTGTCAAAAGGATTTTACAGTAAATGGTTATAGTACCCTTTCTTTTTCCCACTCTGGGAATTTGTTAATACACACTGAAATCAACAGCTTGGGGTAAAGGCTCATTAAACCTGCCTCAAGTTTTACAAGTACTTTTTTCAGAACTATTCTTGTGCATCCGACAACGTACTCCTACAGGTTTTTCTGATTACTGTATGCCTTCTTGTGTACTCACAACACACACAGTAACCCATACCGTAGATAAATATATACACACAATCACTTGATAAACCACATAAAATGCCTTTGTTTAACTTCCCTCCAGAAACCTGCCTTGCTGGATATCTGACTCCTGGATCACGTGTGTTCACGTCAGAGCCAGTACACAACAAATCTGTGGAGCTCACACATCAGTGTAAAAAAACATAGTCTCGCTGAAGGCTCGAGATCCCTTCTTTAAGGAGAACAACTTTCAGTTTACACGATAAATTTTCACTTTATATAATGCACTCTTGTGTATATGCTATTTACATCGACATACTGCTCTGTCGAACATGTACGAGTGCTTTATAAATACCAAAGGTTTGTGTATATCTTTTAAAAAGTTATAGTACACTTTTGAGCCTTAAGAAATGTTAGTAAGCACAATGGGTGTAGTATTTTCAAGCCTAAAAACTTTGTACATACCATCTTTATATTTCTTAGGTTTTTATATATAGCATCAGTTGTTTCTAGTTATCTTTGTGTTCAGTATTTTCACTATATAGACCAGTGTTTTGATTGGATTTCTGCTGCTTCATCTATGAATAAAGTAAGTGAAGATTTTATTGTACATATTAAAGAAAATTTCTCTATCCCAGAGAACATTTCATACAAAAAGCAGTTTTAAGCGCGAGTTTCTACTCAATGGAATATTGAGATGATTGGCCCATGGACAGTATTGATGGAATTCTGAGCTTTTTTGCCTCTGGACTTTCATGAATTGTGTCTCACCCACTGAAGTTAAGCAGCAATGGGCTCATTTGAAGGACAAGGTCGTGAAGCAACAAGGCAAATATGTTGTGATAAGAATACAGTAAACGGAACAGTGTGAATGAGGCGTTACTACATATAAAGAGTTGTGAAAATAGTAAATGAATTAGAATGTAAAAGGGTTTCATTCTGATAAAAACCTACATGATTGGCATTTGCCATTGATATGTGTTTGCATGGACCATGATGGTGCAGTGGCAAAGACACTCGCCTCCCACCTCTCAGGTCTGCAGTTCAAACCCCGGGGCCGGACCTTATGTGGGAAAGTTGGTAGTTGCTTACCAATGGTCAGCAGTTTACACTACAGAACCTTGACCAACTGTATATACTGGTTTCCACTGCCCATAAAATTACCCGTCATGATATGACCTGTACAGTGTTGAAAGCAATGTTAAAACCCAAATAAATAAATATATTGATACATGTTTGCATATATAAAATAGGCCAGCATTTATTGTACAGTAATTTACTGTAATTTGTTATGAAATGAAAACCAGTGCCAATAGGCTTGAGCTTGTATGGTAAGTTTTGTATACTCTTTTTATATAGCTTATATCTTTGAATAATTTTCATAAATTTTTTATCTACATGAGACAAAAAGTGTGTAAAATTAAAGTTTATTTCGAGCCCTGGCATGACATTTTGTGGTTGGCAGTTTACAATACAGAACATTGACTATAGTGTGTATATACACTGGTTTCCTCTGCCCTTCTAACTACTCATCACAATGTAACCAATGACATTAGGCGTTAGACTAATTCTAACATGACACGGCTGTGTTCGAGATTCTGATTGGCTAATTGAAGAAAAATTCCATTGGTAAAATCAGCATAACCTTTGGTTTCTATTATCGCTCATTATGGCTATCTTGACAATTTTGTCATAAAAATGTAAATAATATGTGATATTTTGGAATAAGAATAACCCTCTCCCAAACTATGGTATATCCAGAATTTTACCATGGTTTGAGGCAATAAACCCCTCAGGCTTCGCTTTCAGGGTTTATAACAGCAAACCATGTTAAAATTCTGCGTATACCATGGTTTTGTCTGAGGTTATTCCCATAATAAATAAATAGATACATACATACAAGTACATATTTATTGTATTTTAGGAAAAGGAATGCTAAAAAGGCTTTCATATATATTGAGGCACCTGTAAATATTGTTGTGAATTTTATTTTAGAATAATGTAATTATAGACTGTGACAGGCTATTTCACTGAAGATGAACTACTGAACTAAAGTTGCACTCTGATAGTGCATATAGTCTAAATATAGCAGAACTGTAACTGTAATGGGCAGAGGCCGTAGTAACAAAATAGGGTGGCCGCAACCGTAGAGTGGCTGCAACCGTAGATTGGCTAAAACCGTAGATTGGCCGTAACCGTAAATTGGCCGTAACCGTAGATTGGCCGCAACCGTAGAGTGGCCGCAACCGTAGATTAGCTGCAACCGTAGATTGGCCATAACCGTAAACTGGCCGTAACCGTAGAGCAGCCGTAGCCGCATTGTATGGTGTGTGTGCTGTATTTATGTTCAAGGCAACAGGTTGTCAAGTTTGGTTGGTATTGTTGTGTCCGCAAGTTGCGGCCAGGCCGTAAATACCAAATGCGGCCTGGCCGTCAAATTTGCCTATATAACGCAGAGCATTCCACTGTAGAGGAGTGTAGAATGGGTATCTGACTAGAGGAGTGCGGGCAGAGAATAGGTCTCTGAGTTGAAATGTGAAACATAGTGTTGTGAGAACATCTTGTAAATATTTGTACAAAAACATGTGTAAAGAAGTATCATTAAAAGATAGTTATAAATTTTTAGTCTTTCTTTTGAAACTGTGTTGTCATGTTCTAAGGCGCAAAACAAGAAACTTCTCACTTGAAGAAAACAATATTAAAACTTCATTTTTTAAGTTTATGTTTCACCACCATTTTATTGCAGAGATTTTAATGCAGCAAAATTGAGCAGAAGCTCTGTAAATATACCTTTCCAATCAATAGCATACATGAAACACCTATGTAGGTCACATAGTTTCCCAAATGTTATTGGAAAATGACACTAGTAGACGAATGTGTAATGCTAATTGTATCCACTGGATGCATCCGGTGGATACTTTGGTTTAGTGTTCGCTACGCCCCCACTACGCGTAGAGATTTTTAACATTAACGCTCTCAGCAGAAAACTACACCAGCTAGGTTCACCAAATTTGTAGGATATCTTCATTGGGAGGTAAGCTTCCCTGGGACTGAAATTAGTCTCATTCTGAAAAACAAGATGGCCACCGCAGGCATTTCTTTGAAAATTATCTACCTTTTTCTACTGGCTGGTTCTCACAAGTAGAAGGTTGAATCTCTACATTGGTCATATGTATAACAGATATACGTGTCCTCTACAACCTTCCAGACATATGACTTTGAAGCTCCTCATTCAAGGTCATCCACAGAATGCCGAAGGACCCCATGTAGTGGCTGGGAATCTTCTGATGTGGTCAGATTTGGCCTTGGGCCCCTCCTTCAAGGTCGAATGATGGTTCACTAGCTTTAGTCATTTGTCTGTCCGGTGAATACAAATTTTCACCGGTTCCCCGATGTACTAGGTCTAGTTATCCACAGCAACTGGGTCAGTGGCTCCAGGGTATACCTTACCGAAAATGTGTCCCAGTCTGTATGTTCCCATAATTAGACCATATACAGCCTTGGTAGATTAGCCTTGGCACAGGCAGTAATATGTATAGTACAGACACAACTGTTTGCATTACAATTACTTTTCATTATGTTCTCATATATTTATTTATCTTAGCTAACTGGGGAGGGCTGAGTCTCTCAGACTAGATAGGCCTCTGATACACTGCATTATGACATATTACAAGTTTGCATCATGGTGCGGACAGTCTGGAAGGCCAGACTAGTGATAGATAATAAAACTACAACAAGGACACTGTAGCTTCTAAATATGTTAGGGCAGTAGTGTGTATTAAAGCAATTGCTTATAATTTTAGGTAGAGGAGGACAATGCCTGAAAGATGTATAGCTGCTAATTGTGGAAAGACTCACAAAGATAAAGTTTCATTGTTCAAATTCCCTTCATTAGAAAATGATTCTCAACGGTACAACGAATGGGTAAGACAAGTGAAACGAACGCGAGACAAGTGGAGTGGACCAACAAAGAACTCGCGTTTGTGCAGTGCTCATTTCACGGACGACCAATTTGAACAAAGTCCCAAGATGAAAATGTCTTTTGGAATAACTGTCTATTTTCCCAGGTTGTTAAAACCAGATGCACTTCCCACCATCTTTAAGCGTTCGGACAGAGCAGAGACCTCAACTTCCGGAAAGATAATAGAAACGGTTGTACAAAAATTACACAGGAAGCGAATCATTGCAGCTTTATTACAAGAAGAAATACCAACAAACTCCATTTCTGACACTGGAACAGATGTCAAAGAAGACATTTCTATGGAATCTACGTAAAAAGTACAAGTCCCTGACACACACACACTTAGGAGTGCAATCTGAGTGTTTATTTTAACTGTAGCTTTACATTCGGATTTACGTGAGAGTCTTATGCATTGTGAAATGGTCATTTTTATTTAAATTTATTTGAATGAGTAATTACCAAAGTAGCTGAGACAGAGTTTTAACATAAACTTCTGTTACACAGAGATTAGGTGCAATGAGAGTCTGATTAGATAAGATCAGATAGCTGTCAATGCAGTACTTGGCATTTGTTATCATTGTGCTTGAAGGCTGTGTTTCGATTTAGCTAGACTTTCCCCAAGTCCTTTTGTCTTAGGTATTATATGAGAACTGAATGACTTTTGTTCAAGAATTTGGTGCTGACAAAAGTGTTTGTATTTCATCCAGACAGTAATATTGCCACCCATCAGATGGATTCATAATGATTCCATGTATGTCAGTTTGGTGGAATAAGAAATACAAAGACTTAGCATGAAGGTGTCCTATGTTCGAACTTCACTTCACTAGCTGCCCATGTCCATGAAGAAGGGATTTTTTCCTTCCTAATCACGGATGAGTACACTGTTTTATACCAAAACATCTTTAGTATCACAGATACGGGAAATAACGGGCACGGATACGGGTGATGAAAAAAGGACGAGTGAAGTTCCTACATTATATGAAGTTTTTTTAATGGATCTTTATTTTTGACAAAATCTCTAATTGACAGAATTGTTATGACAAACTATGAGTCACTTTCATTGTATTGTAAGTTTTTATTTTTTTTATCTTGCAATATGTTAATAAATTGTTTTATGACATCTTGTGACATGCAAATGAGTTGCTTTCTGACTTCATGTGATATGCAAATCAAGTAATTTGTCCATTTCTTTTCAAAAGGTTAATATGTTTAAGAATTTACATAAATATAGTTTGTTGGATCTGGTGAATATATAGATAAAAGGACGTGTTTATTTTGTATAATATATATCCTGAAATTTCAATCTCTTAACCATACATATCACACATATGCATATAAACTATGAAATATAGAAACATAAAATTTGAAACATATACCCACCTTTTATAAGAAGTTATATGTATTTCCTCAAATTAATATACAATTAATTTCATAAATTTATAAGCAGTTTGTATATTTGGACAATTAAAATTGTATATTATCAATGTGAAAATATATACAATAATAGATATATATATCACAGATCTGTCCAATAATTTTCCACCTTTGAATGTACAAAGGGAAATAATCCTTGCAAGAAAATAAATCTATCGGCAGTTTATGTGTACAAAATTCCTGTTTCCATTTTAACTGCACTCAAAAATCCGTGGTAGTTTGATAATATCCCTAAAACCATTTTCCTCAAACACACACACAAAGGAAGCTTTGAGTAATACAACACACACTTACAAAAAAATCCAAGATGGCGGCTTGAGTAGTTTAGAGAAGCAGACGACTTTTATCTTGCCGTGTAATATCAGTTTACGACTGTTCTATCTGAATTAATTTCAGGAAAACTTTAAACATGTTTTTTTTAGTTCTGATAGATAATTCCTTGATCATTTAGCTGAAGTACATTTCAACATGTGATAAGGCAATATCATCTATGATATATTAATGTTATATACAATTACAGTCAAATATACTAGGTAAAAACGTCAGGAGTGAGATATGTTATAGGTGAAATTGAGAAAACTGTTTGTTGGTAATTAAGTCAGATAACCTCCTACAACTGCTGGAAAAGTAGCACAGTAATATAAGCATTTTTAGCATTGCAGCTAAAATGCAAACCTTCCCAATGCTACCTTAAAAATATGATTCATATATGGAATTGTAGTTTTAAAATTTTGCTCCAAATATATATCGTGTTCAATAAGCTGCTGTAAGTTCAATATGTGTGCTGAAGTTTTGAAATAGACAAACATAAGAAATTCAGATAAATTAATTTCCCGCGCATTTGATCACCTTTGCTGTATTCTCTCCTTTTTTTCTGTTATTTCTCCCCTGAGCTGGCCAACAAGCTGTGCAGACTAGGAATATCGTGTAGGCACTTCTGGGTAGTGCAAGGTTCACAACTCTCCGATCTATCCAGGCAGGGTTTCCACAAGGTAGAGGAGACTTGTGATGAAAATGTGCAAATATAATAACCATTGACGAACTTGTACGTATGTTTTATAATTGTGTCACAATGGGTGTTAAGGTTATTATAGTTTTTAACATGTAGGCATTTATCAGCAATGGAGGTCAGACGTTCATACTGCAATGGTAAGAGACACTTGAGGAACTGGAAAAAGTCTACTGCTTCCCCCAGTATCATGGCACACCCTTGGCACAAAATCTTTATTGTAGCAATAAAGGACGAGGTTTGAGTACTGTATCAGCGAATAAATCACAAACTTCCGGGCGGAACAATGGACGAAGCCTGATAGGATTCAGATTCTCTTCTGTGGCAAAACCGTAAATTTGAAGCCCGGTTTTCACTGATGGTTCGACCTCTGTTTTATTCTCACCTATAGCCCACTGGAATACTAGCTATAATGTGATTTTGACAATTAAAAAAACAATAAATATACACAACCTCATTTGGGATATGTGTCATTATAGCTTTCAATGGGTTAAGACACCCGGCACAAGATCATATTCTTTGGAAAACAATATGAGACAAACAGATAAACTATTTGTTGGTAATTAAATCAGATAAGCTCGCCAAAGTGTGAACTTTGTATAAGCCAGGAAATTTTACAGGCTCACAAATAACACAAGAATGGAAAACACAAAATGATCTATCCCATAGTTTATCATACTGGTGAAGATTTCCGTGTACCTACAAAATATATATACATGATATACATATGTAAGGCCTTCTTTTCTCTGTTGTTTTTATTTAAACTGCAGAATTTGTTTTCTGAAAAGAAGACATGATTTGACAAATGGGTGAGTTTTAGTGTACACTAAAAAGTTGGGGGTATTTTTTGTGGGTGTGTTCCCTAGAATTTGTTCATTGCAATCCATCAACTGAACGCGTAGATGGGCAAGTCACCCAGAAATACCCAGACACGGGCTATGTAAATTGCTAGCCTTAATTTAAGACTAATATCCTCGTTCAATATATGTGTGTGTGTGTGTGAGGCAGGTTACCACAGCCTAACGCATTTTACAGCAAAGATAAATTCTCAAAAAAATGCATAAATTCAGTTGGTAAGAATGACATAATACACACACAATGAATAGTTTTGTTGTATAAATGTTTTAAGCTTATGTAATAGTCTTACCATTAGGGATTAGCCTTTGAAACTTCTCTAATACAATGATGAAGAGATTTCCCACTTCATACGCTGGTACAGCCACTTAATGTACAGAGGTATTTAGCCTTGCATATGGCCTTAAAATTTGAACAATACAATATCTATTCGATTATATACACACATAATCCCTGCTTGTTGTACATAAACTACACCTTTATACAAGGACATACAAGCTTGCCAGATATTCTGCCTTATCAGTATCTTCATAAAAATAGTACATTATGCAAGCTAAATTTGTCAACACCAGGAAAATTGAGCCTCATTTCAAGGCTAGTGGCTTCTGGCACGATGTATATGTGGATACGCATTTTGGTTTCTAGTCTTTTTAAGACGCATATTGCAGAGTAAAACAGCACCTTTACCTTGGTGCCTGATTAACGTATCCTGGTGTATAAATGAAAAGTAGCAACTAATATACACAGCAAAGCAGCAACACTGGTGTGAATATAACGGGAAACCTTACTGAATGACACCTATGAACACAAGAGCACTAGGAGAGTACATTACCCCGCCCAGGCCCCCACACCTCCAAAAATGCCCATGAGTGCAATGATTAAAAAAACTTTTAAAAATACCTGGATCCAGACAGTGATCCGGATCATCACCAGAATCTACACACCTGTTCCTTTGTACCACTGCTATTGTCTGTACACTTCTGGGGCTGTATTCACGAAAGGTCTTAGACAAGTCTTAGGCTTAAGTTGGCTGTATTTTTATACAAAAGTTAAGCCAAAAACTTGGCTAAGACCTTTCCTGAATACGGCCCCTGGTGTCTATAGAGAAGTGTTGACTAGCATAATCACCCAAACCAACGGTTGGGACCACAATGGTGCAGTGGTGACACACCCTAGGGTTCAAACCCCAGACCTTATGTGGGAAAGTTAGTGGTTGTTTACCGATGGTCAGCAGTTTACAGTACAGAACCTAGAAGAACTGTATATAGTAGTTTCCTCTTTCCACAAAACTACCTATTGTGATATGACCTGCACAGTGTTAAAACGACACAAAACCCCAAATAAATAAAACCAAACCAAGTGTCAGATGAGGCCATTTTTTATGCTAATTCTCCTTTTATAAGGATTAATCTCTGCAAACTAAAGATTCTAAGGTGTAACATAACCAAAAGCCGAAAGTCCTAATCAGATATTGGGGCGCAAAAATGAAGCCAGCAACATTAGAAACACCACGGAAAGAAAGAAAACTAAGGTGGATAAGTTTTTTGAGAACAGGTATAACTTTATTATTTTGATATGCAGTATGTAACAGAAACATACATTTCATGAAATATACATTTACAAATATCAATATGTTTGCATAGGGTTCTTTTTTTACATTGTTGTTATCCAAAATAGTTGAACCTTTCCTTAAACCCAGATACAGTGTGTACAGAACATGTAGAAGTCAATCTGATGGCATGCTGCCCGAGGTCCCACATTTTGCACCAATATACAAGTCTCAAAAGTATTTTGGCCTTAACTTTGCATATGATGCCCCAAGGATTTGGAATGATCTGCCTGATGATGTACGCTCAGCCAAATCTCTCTTCATTCAGGAAGAAGTTAAAACCTATCTCTTTGCAAAAGCTTACCCTCCCTAGATTTATTTCTGGTCTTGTTTCTGTCTTTCTCCATGGTGCCGACCCCTGCAGTGTTTCTGATTTAGCGATTACGATCGCTGATTTCTGGCCTTATGGGTCTTAGAATCTGTCAGTAGACTATAAAAGTACTACTTGAATTAGAATTAGTGTATATTCAAATGGTGAAAATACTTCTAATGTAAAACTCACTTGCCTAGCACTTCTGTGATTATGTGGGTTCAAACCCTACTAACATGAACATGTTGAATTTACTGAGGATCTGTCCACATATGAGTTTAGTTGCATTGCCAAAACCCCAACTTCTGGTGTCTAGAGAAGTGCTGACTAGCATAATCACCCAAACCAAGGGTTGGGACCACAATGGTGCAGTGGTAACACACCCTAAGGTTCAAACCCCAGACCTTATGTGGGAAAGTTGGTGGTTGTTTACCGATGGTCGGCAGTTTACAGTACACTTGACATTTTCACAAATTAGAGCCAAATAATACTAGATTATGTTAACTTTTTGTGTGAAGATTATGTAAGCATGTTCTATCGCTTGTTTAAGATAATATTACATCTTTCAGTTTACTTTCATTTTCCAACGTGTATTTTTCTCCTGTAAGTGCGTATGAATCATAACTTAAACCAAATGGCTCAGCCTTCCATTAGCCCCAAGATACCTCATTCACTTGAAACATTCAAATTTCATTTATTTTGAGTTTTTATGTCACTTTCAACACTGTACAGGTCATATCATGACGAGTAGTTTTGTGGGCAGAGGAAACCAGTACATACAGTTGGTCAAGGTTCTGTACTGTGAACTGCCAACTATCGGTAAACAGCTACCAAGTTTCCCATATAAGGTCTGGGGTTTGAACAGCCGACCTCAGAGATGGGAGCCGAGTGTGGTAACAATGCATTACGTTCAAAGGTCAAATATTAAATTGTTATTTTAGGTTCTTTTTGGAAGTTAGTACCATATAAGGGCAGCCACCCACTTCAACCATGTGTCAGTTTGGGTTTACAAACTGATCACAACAGTTAGAGCCAGGAAAGGACTGTGTATTTTGTCAACTACAGAGACAAACTTCAAACAAATGTACAAGAGAGCTGTTTTATTTATATTGTGCACCACTTCAATAATAGGTAAATTAAGTCCTTATTTAACAAGAGGAAGCAAAAACTTAGCGGTGAAATTTATCCCTAATATTACAGTCACCAGGGAATATAAAAACTTCAATTTTTAAAATTGTGATTTCTCCTTTCTGTAAAAATAACTTTTTGTATGATGCATAGAACATATTTCCAGCATACATAATTAATGAAATATTTACAGAAACATAAGCATTTTGTTTTTGTGGATGTAGTGGTAATTATCTATGTATGGTAAGGGGTGTTGTGACAAAAATATACAAAAAATATTACCCGGTCTAAATGTCCTGATATTTAAGTCAAATATATGTTGTGAATAAACAAGGCCGAAGGGTGTTTTGGTCCCTAGCGCCAGCACAAAGCCATCAGGGACATGAGAAGTGCACTAGAATTTATGAGTATAAGTCTGATGATACAAAGAAATTCCAACCCAGACACATCCCACAGCTGGTCTAGAACTCAGACGGTCACCCACCCAAGTACTAAAGTAGCCCATTGCTGCTTAACTTCAATGAGCAGACAAATACTCACCACACTGCGCCATAATTCATTTAAGTCCAGACAGTCCAGACAAAAAAAGTGATCTATAGAAGCGCGAGCCTCGATAGAAAAAATGTAAAATGTGCTGACCACAATAGTGTTTCAAGTTGATTGATTGTCTTGTGACTTTTCTAAAACAGATTTACCTGAATAAATGTGACTAAATTACATTTGTTTTCAGCAATGTGTAGCATTGCCAATAAATTGATAATTAAATATTGGTGAAAATCTGAATAAGAATACTGAAAGAAGATAAAGATATTTCTGTATATGGAATCAGGTCGCATATACAGTGATATCGGCTTCAAAATTTAAGTGGACATCTGAGCCACTGTCTTTCTGCCATGCCTTTTATGGTCACTTGAAAGATATCTACAGAGTACATAAATTTGGCATGATACCTAGATTTGTCAATTAATAAATGCTTGAGTAAATATCTGTCTGGATTACTGTAACATAGTAATCTAACCTATCTCAAGCCTATGTAACGCTCTAAATTTCTGCATTGGTAGCTTCCAGTCCTGGCAGACTGTCTGTTTTAAGCATGAGCTCTCAAAGAGGCTCCTCTTCTAGAATTCACTTTTTTATCTCCAGACTGTCACCAATTCCGTGCTACTATAGTGCCCTACTGCTGGTTTTGCAGCTAGTGTCTATAGATCGAAAGACTTTACAGCCATGTTAGAGTCTGCATCCACAAAAATGTGTTAGCTGGGGTTTGCATTTGTTGTGCCATCTAATTTGAATAGACACTACCTGTGGTCAGATTATAGAAAAACATGGCATCCTTCTCAAACAAACTAAATACTCATCAAAGTTATATTCATAATTATTCGGACATAAAATTTCACTTTCATACAAATGACACGCAGCTACATGTTCATCTTACACACAAGAATATAGCCTAGGCCTTTGACAGGTTGAAAAACTACATAGCTGATGTTAGAAAGTGGTTGCCTGCAAACAAGTTGAAACTACAACCAGACAAAATTGAGTTCATTATATTTGCAACAAAGGTGCAACATGAAAAGCTAAAAAAACATTTTCCAGTCCATATACTAGGAAATTCCTTCTCTCGCACTGAGGTGGTCATGGAGCCTTGTTGTGTGGTTTGTGATTGCTCTCTTTCTAGGCATGTTCAGAGCATCCGTAAGGCTTGCTTTGTTCAAGTCAGTCATCTCAAGTGACTCAGAGATTCTGCTTTTATGGTTGCTAATGCTTTGGTTGATAGCCGACTCGACTACTGTAATTCCCTGTATAGGAGCTCTTGATCTTCACAGCTGTAATGTGTCCAGAACAATCTTTCCAGAATCGTTATCAATACCACTAAGTACTCGCACTTCACTCATATAAGAAAAAAAAACTCACCATTGCTTGCCTATTAAATATCCTAATGTGTTTAAGACTGCCTTACTGGTGTAAGGTCCTACAAAGTGGTTATCTTAAATATCTTGAACCTTTTCTTAAACCTGGACACAGAGTTCATAGAAATCCTGCCGACTGTGTGTTGTTTGAGGGCCCACACTTTGCCTCAAAAGTACATGTCTTCTAAGCATTGGCATGGGCTCAAGCTTCGCATATGGTGCTTCAATGATTGGGAATGATCTGCCTGGCAATATACATTCAGCCACATTTCTCCCCTTACTCAGAAAGAAGTTGAAAACTTACATATTTGAAAAAGCCTGCCCACCCTAGTTTTTGGCTTCCCCTGGCGTTTCTCTGTGGAACTGACCTCTGGTATGTCTCTGGTCAATTGGTTATAGATCTCTGCTTTTCTGTATGATGCAGATTGCAGTATTTCTTTAAGGTAGAGATTATGCTCTATAAAAGTACAATTAGAATTAGAATCTTATCAGGCTTGTTTTTACACCACCATAACAGTCTCCCCAATGGCGGATGCTGTTTTTTGCTGTTGCTGACATCCTTTCTCTTATGGGACTTTTTATTTGTGTAGAATCAGTGGTTTACATGATGTTTTGCATCAGTTTGATGCTGTAAAATTTTCCCAATAAAATCAAATATATTTGTTGTGATTTTACATCAGATTTTTTGAATACTTCTTCATACGATTGTGATCTGGCCTTGGTGGAGGCTAGTGCTCCTTGAGTGTTCTTGGCACTAATGAAATCAGTGCAATGCACTTATTTTCTGCAAAAAAAAAACTAGAAAAAAATAAATTGATATCCTGGAGTCTAAATTCTGAACAGATTCAACAAAGCCAGCAAAATCAGAGAATCATTATTGCAGTATAATCTACACTGAGGTGATAAAATAACCAGAACAACTTTGCTTCAAGACCTTCCAAGCCTTTCCCAGGCTTTGTTCTGTCTTTATTAATTGACATATAAACAAAATGTCATTCATGAAAAAGTGCCTTTTCATTGTTTTCTTTAAAATTTATTTCCATGAGGGAAATTACACACGAACTAAAAGTTAAAAATAAAATTGTATTTAACTCAGTATCAACACTGATTATTTCAGGTATCAGAAAGAATTATATTTCCTTTAATTCAAGATAAAAAATTTGGGGAAAAATTGATATGCAACATTGTTTTCTTATGTTTTACTGACTTTGAATTAGATTAAAAGATTGTTCAAATATAACTCAATGTCATTTTACCAAACGCAAAAGATTAAAATGTTAAACCTAGCTTTTCTGGTGGATAGATTTTGACAGTTTTATCTAAAGAACACTTTTGACTTTTCATGGAACCATTTAATTGAAATTAATCTGACTTTCTTTCATTGGATTTGTTGTTACAAAATGTTGTTACAAATGGCAGATTTATGGCTCTAGAGTAGCATATGTTGGGCTCACTTGGCATTGGAACGGGATGGCTGGATTGCTAGGTTTTAGAGTTGCCATATTTGACTTGCACAGTCAAAGAGCAACATGGCATTACATTGCTTGGCTTCAGAGTGATATGGGGCCACGATGGCGCAGTGGTAACACACTCGCCTCCCATCTCTGAGGTAGGCGGTTCAAACCCCAGACCCATTTGGAAAACTTGGTAGTTTCTCACAGAGGGTCGGCACTTTATAGTACAGAACCTTGACCAACTGTGTGTACAGATTTCTTCTGTCTATAAAACTATCCCTCGTGATAAAAGCCAATTAAACTAGACCTAGTGCATCGGAGAACCAATAAACATTTGTATTCACAGGAAAGAAAACTGACCAAAGCCAGTGAACCATCGTTTGACCTTGAAGGAGGGGGCCAACGCAAAATCTGACCACATCCTAGCCCATGATTTCCTATAAATTGGTTTCACATTGCTAACCTCTAGGACCAATAATAAGCAAGTCATAAGTATGTTTGAGTTTTGCTATAATGGTTTGACCTTAAAGGATGGGCCCAAGGCAAAATCTGATCACATCAGAAGATTCCCAGCCCATGATTTCCTAGAAGTTAATTTCACATTACAAACCTTAAGGACCAATAATAAGCGAATTATAAGCATTTTTAAGTTTGGCTGTCCTCGTTTGACCTTGAAGGAGGGGCCCAAGGTCAAATATGAATACATCAGAACATTTGCTACAAGATGGTTTCACATTGCAAACCTCTAGGACCAATAATAAGCAAATTATAAACACTTTTATGTTTGGTTACCCTAACTTGGCCTTGAAGGAAAGGCCAAAGGTTAAATCTGACCGCATCACAAGATTCTGGACGCATGATTTCTTTTAGGTTGGTTTCACATGTCAAACCTCTAGACCCAATAATAAGGGAGATATATACACTTTTAAAGTCTGCTACATTGGGTACTTTGGCACTCTGTGGGTGACCTTGAATGGAGAGCTTCAAGGTCAAATGTCTGTAAGCTTGTAGAGGACATGTTTATCTGTTATACATATCACCCATGAAGAGATTCAATCTTCTACCTATGAGAACCAGCCAGTAGAAAAAGGTGGATAATTTTCAGCAGCCATCTTGTTTTTCAGAATGAGGCTAATTTTAGTCCCAGAAAAGCTGACCTCCCAATGGAGATATTCTGCAAATTTGGTCAAACTAGCTGGTTTATTTTCCTGCTGAGAGCGTTAAAGTCAAAAATCTTTCTACGGGGGAGAACTCTAAACCAAAATTTTTGAATACAATAAATAGATAAGTTGATATGTGATGGATTGCTATAGCATGTGTTGGGATTACTTGGTTTCAGAATGGCGTGTTTTCGATGGTGTTGCTTTAAAGAATGACATAATTATATGTAGAATGGATTGGCTTAACAATGGCATGTATTAGAGTGACACGTGCTAGATTGCTTAACTTTAAAATGGCATGCATTGGATTGCTTAGCTTTAGAATGACGTTTTAGATGGCTTGGCTTTAGAGTGGCGTGTGTAATGAAGGTCCAGAACATGTTGTGTTGTATCCTGTTGGGTCAATCTGGATCGTACCCTCCCTTACATGGTGAAGTACATGAAGAAGTGTTGTTTGTCTAAAAATTAAAAAAATAAAACACTTCTCAATGTTTTTACCAGTGTTATTCATTCCAATCTAAGATGGCGTGGTGACAACATGTTTTATTTTATGCTTTATTTCCACCCACAACAAGGCTAGTGAAACTCTCTCTTCCTCTTCTATCATCAGAAAGTGGTCTGATGGAGTCAAAGTTACAGCCATAACATGGCCTAATCTATCAAACTAATCTGATGGAGCACATAAAAGATTATAGACGGAGGGCCCCCATATTACCATGAGTTGTGGCGTTGTTTATTTTGAATGAAAAGGTATCTGTAGTTAAAATACCACGGGTTCCTGGGATTGTTGTCAGGTGAAAAATTACTGTGGTGAAAAATAAGTGAAAATGATAACCTGTACACTTTGGGAATATATTTTTGGTTTTACCTGTGTCCTTATTTTAGGACCATACTCTATTTTACCTTTTAGTTCAGAACTATAAAGATATCAAATCAACTATAGCAACGAAATGTATGACCTGGAACTTGTATGACCTTTTTCAGGATCATTAAACATTAATGAACACATTGTTAATGATTAGAGGTAAATGGGTAGTCTGGCTGTGAGAGAAGATAAAATACAGTGAATTTTGTAAATTGCTATGCACTGAATAACTGTGGTCTAAATTAGCCACTTTAAGTGAAACGTATATATATGTTACGCCCAATCCACGAAATTGCCCATGTCGTGAAAAATCAACTTATTAATACAAAAGAACCTCCACAATCACAATATTCTACTGGTCCCAAATGTAAACATCATAATTACCTCCCCGAAAAAAGATCAACATCCCAAACACTAACCAAATGGAAATTCTCCAGTATCATAAAGCAATCAGAGAGGAAGATCGCCATACTGAACCAGGGTCCTAAATGATTAATATGGCTGTTCCACTATGGTGGTTCGCACTGCACAACTGGGTTAAGGTCTTGAAAAATTAGCCAATCAGGAGTGTTCTGGGGGGTCAATCTTTTTCATTTGCTTTGTAAATCACGCGCATAGCCTTGGGGACCATCTCAGGACCTGCAGGAATGGTAGGAACTGTAGGAATGGTCGCAAAAATTCCGGAGTGATTTGCATGCGTCACTGATAAATTTTAACCTTTTTGAACTTGTCATAACCATTCTGCAATCCTTTTCAGATATTGAATTCAGGGACTTCATCCTAAAGCTATCTTAAGGTTTGTAAAAAAAACTTTTGATCTTCAGTCAGTTGTAGCAATCACAAAGTGCTTCAAAAGGTCCATAAGCCATTCTTCAGGATTCAGGAAACAACCTGAAGGCTTCGGGAACCAACTGAAGGGTTCCAGAATCAATCCAAATGTTGTTTTTTTTTTGAAAATTTGAAAGCATCGCTCGGAAAACAAATATATTTTTACCATGAAATCTAGCCGTGGATCACTGGTATGGAACAGGCCTGTATCTCCCATTCAAAAATGAAGGACAGGCCCGAAGTGGGAGTCGAACCAGAGGTGACAGCCTGTGATTAGATGCCAGGTTTGCCAATTACCATTGTCCTTTACCTACTTCTCAATCTCCACCCTAGTCTTACTTTTAGATTTCCATTCAATTCCACTATTTTACGTCAAATTTCCTTAGTTATGGCCAGCTTTCATTATCAGTTTGTGTGCATTGTAGTTTGATCGCAATTATGTGTGGTTAGGGGGTTGCTCTCTGAAGATCTTTTTGGCCTGGGCCAGAACATAATCAGCAGTCTTCTGAGTCAGTTGTGATGAAATGATGACAGATTATTGTTTAATTATCTTGATTTCCGTTCCATAAAGCTGTATTTTTCCGACCTGAAATTTTGACACTCAGAGATGCAGAGTAATAGGGCTGTTCTACTATGGTGATCTCATCGTATACAGTCCCAGATTTTAGAAACACATTTTCAGAAACATGCAACAATATATTCTAAATAGTAAGTTTATTTGGTAATTGATAAATAAACTATGTTTTGATAACTATCTTATTAGGTTAATTCAAGTATCTGGTGTAACTAATTCTAATTCGACTTTTATAGTGCTTAATCTCCACTGATAAGTGGACTCTAAGGCACAACAAGACAACAGCAATATGCAAATTCAAAGTCCAGGGACAGAAATAGGTTAGCACCACGGAGAAGCCATATGAGAAAATGAGCTAAGGAGGATATACCTTTGCATAGAGATAGGTTTTGAGCTTCTTTCTAAAAGAGGCAATAGTGGGTGATGCACGTATATCTTCATGAAGCGAAATCCAAACAGTGGGAGCATCAAATGCAAAATTGAAGCCAAACTGTTTAGTAGACTTGTGAATTGTAGGTTGAAATTTTGGTACATTAAGGAAGTTGGCAACACTCTGACTACATCTAGTATTGTACGGTATGAGGATAGATATGGAGCAAAATATTTAGGGAAACCAGTATGAATAAACTTGTACACCAGGGTAGCCAGTTTGAACTCTGAGCGAAACTGAATAGGGAGCCAATGGAGTTACCCGAGTGCTGGAGTTATCCGAGTGAATTTACTCGAATTTGTAACAATTCTAGCTGCAGTATTTTGGATAGACTGTAATCTATGAAGATTGAATTTGGAGAGACTCCTAAAAAGTGAGATACAGTAGTCCAACCGACTATTAACCAAAGCATTGGCAACCGACACAGCTGCATCCTGAGTCAAGAACTGCCTAATATTTCTAAAATCCCTTAGTTGAATAAAGCAGCCTTTACAAACATTCTGGACGTGTTTAGAGAAGGAAAAATCAGAGTCAAACCACACACCGAGGTTCCTGACTGACTCGGTGGGGTGAAGGGGGTTGCCCAAGATGTCGATTCGGAAACATGCTTTTAACCTCTCTCTCTCTGTTTTTTGGAGCCAAAAAGTATGAACTCAGTTTTATCACAGGATTTAGTTTGCCCGCCGACATCCACTCTTTGACATCTTGAAGGCGTCTGTTCAACTTATCAAAAGCAGCTGAGGCATTCATGTGTGATAGATGGACATAAAGTTATGTTGTCGGCATAGAAATGGAAGTTTATGAAGTTTTGTTTACCAATCAATGTACTAAGGGGAGATGTGTACAGAGAGAACAGCAGAGGACCCAAAACAGAACCCTGAGGCACGCCAAACATCAATTTTTGTAAATCAGACAAAGTAGAGCCAATCCTAACAGACTGAAAACGTTCTGTCAGATAAGAAGAGAACCATTTGAGAACGGAACCAACACCAAACCAATCCAGAAGACAGCTGAGGAGAGTGGAATGATCAATAGTATCAAAGGCAGCCAAGAGATCAAGAAGTACCAAGGCAGTAGCTTCACCCTGAGATAGTGACAAATGAATATCATTTTTGATGGAAAGCAGAGCCATATCCGTTGAGTGACCTGACTTATACGCTGACCGGTATGTGTTATCCAAGCCATGTCGATGAATATGATCAACCAGCTGTTTAGCAACTACATGTTCCACCAGTTTAGAAATTAAGCTAAGTCAAGATACTGGGCGGTAGTTTTTAAAATCCTCAACAGGAAGAGAGGCCTTCTTAATAAGTGGAGTGACCACAGCCTTTTTTAAATCATCTGGAAACAGTCCCTCACGGGGTGAACAATTTACCAATTTGGTTATAGATGGTAGAAGGATGTCAATGCATTCCTTAATGAGGAATGTGGGCAATGGGTCCAACAGGTATGATTTGGTGGGTGATTTGCTGATTATTTTACCGATTTCATGTTGAGTGACTTAAGAAAAATCCCTCAGTTGAATAAAGCAGCCTTTACAAATATTCTGGACGTGTTTAGAGAAGGAAAAATAAGAGTCAAACCACACACCCAGGTTCCTGACTCGGTGGGGTGAAGGTGGGTTGCCTGGCTGTGTTAGATTACACGATTCTAAAAGGGATTCCAATTTGTAACTATCAGTACAAGGTACATCAATGTGTATATTGAAATCACCGCAGATGAAGTAATTGCAATCAACAGAAGACAGAAAACAGACAAAGAACATAATTCATCTAAAAAAATGGAAGAACATGGCCCAAGAGGGCAATAAATAGAAGCTAGGCGCAAAGTTCGGCACGAAACTGAGACTGATAGGACAATATTTTCAAAGAAACTATAATTCAGGGTATCCACCTTGCGACATTTGTATGAATCATGAATGAAGAAACCAACATCACCACCAATACCTGATGAACGTGGCCTATGTATCAATGAGAACCCATCCGGGGTGAGGGAACGAAGGAAACTATCCGAATCAGTAGTACGAATATGTGTTTCTGTGAGACAGAGGAAATCAAAGGCGTGAGATGCTATTGTGTCAGTGGGGAGAGGGCCCTTATTCCAGATAGACCTTGCATTTACTGAACCAAGCATAACCGGTCCAGGATTCATGGCAACATCACCACACATAAGAAGCAATAGCATAAGCCCACTCTGTTTTACGGTATCGGGAAAAACATGGCAGGAGGAGCTATAGCAGTAATTTTCAGCAATCCTCAACATGGATCAAATGAGGAATCCACTTCCAGTAAAATTTTGTGAGACACTCCTAAGATGAGTGGCAAAACTCAACATGGTGCAGAAGAGTAAAATGCGCATAGCAAACATCTTGGTTGGGTTGGATAAATGAAAATGCCCTAGGATCAAAATCACCTGTGGGTGGCCTAACCTTTATGGCCTTAAGGACTAACCCTTGAAACTTCGTCCCGTGGGCAACTCACGGGCACCCTAGCAACCCACACTAAAGCCAACCTTATGAAACTCAAAACCAACCACAAACCAAGGGAGGAATTTAATACTGAATCCCAGAGAAACTGAACAAAAGAAGCAACAAGGCAATGAAAAACATCTGTGAGAGTGATTAACCAAATTTAAAATAAAAACAATATACAAGAACAGACAATGGGCATGACCAGATTGAAAAACAGTTACTGCTAATTCCCGGCTAGGTGGGCGATAATATACCCGATATATTGTAAAGTCACAAAAAGAGTTTACAGAGAACAGAATCAAATTAACGTCAGGTAAATAATAAAATAAACCTAAAGTACTGCAGTATAAAATCAAAATGTACTGTATATTCGCCGTGATATGCAACTTTTCACAACAGTTTTAAATGGGACGCGTTCTCCGTGGTGCGTACTAAAGTCTCTCTGAAACTAAACATTGTTAGGCAACATTCTGCATAGTAACATAACAAACATCCTCCATTTCATAAGAATCCACTAAAGGTTATTGTTCAGATGTACTATTTACTATTCAATTGTTAAAACTTATAGAAATGTGTGTTTGCTGAGAACAGAATCTGCACAGAGGAGATACAGAGAGCAAGAAAGATCATTTATTTGTGTTTTGATTTCGGTTTCAACATATTGTTCAGGTCATATCACGATGGGTAGTTTTGTGGGCAGAGGAAACCAGTACATACAATTGTTCAAGGTTCTGTAAACTGCCGACCAACGGCAAGCAACTACCAGCTTTCCCACTTAAGGTCGGGCCGGGATACGAACTCCAATTTCAGAGGTGGGAGGCGAGAGTGTTATCACACTGCCACCATGGCCCCAACACAGAGAAACAAGATAGAGATTTAAAGAGAAATATAAAATATTGATATAAAAATAGGGAGCATTAACATTTAATATATCAAGTTGTTTTGTTCTAATTGTTAACATTTTTATTAAAGTTTTGTGGATTAGAATTAAAGAACATTAAAAACCAAAAATAATACTTTACACCTGAAATTTAAACTACAACATTATTTTTAAATGGAGCCTCTGTATGTGGAATTTCACATACTGTGGAGAAAATTTTATATTTCTTAAAATGAAGAAAAATATAGGTCCTGAACGTAGATGGGATTACATTGGGTATCTAAAATAAAATAAACAAACCAGAGTTGAAATAATTTATTTTAACATGAAGACACACTGTTAACAGATTGGTAGCAGGGAACTCATAAAATATCATAAACATATGGCTGCTTGAAAAATAATAACAATAAAATATATTTGCATATTTATATTTCAAACACATATAAATCAAACAGGTTATTTCATAACATGGAGACAGTCAGAGTTATTGGTTTACCTTAAGTTTAGACATCATTTCAAAACAAAACAAAATTGAAATAGTTTATATGATAACATTGAGATATATACAGAACTGTTCCAGTGAACAACATAAAATACCATGAATTAACTTCCAAGATTGGCTTCGTTAAAGCTACAGGACTAAGTTCCCACAAAAAAGTAAAAGCTTATGGTAACAGCGCTGGAGGTAAAAATTAATTTGGTACAGTTACTGGGTACACCAATCAGCTGTGTGAACATCAATATTGAATACATAGGAACTGAAATTGCAATCGAGGTACATGAAAACACCTCAAATATGCTAATCATATACTATATTCTTTGAAACATAATTCATCCATGTCAACTATAAATAATATTCACGTGATGTTTGCTTTTCTTTCTCTTGATAGCCATGGAAAAGAGCTGCAAACAGCAAAGTCTGGGCACATTTTTCTTCCAAAGACTCTTGTAGGTTCTGGTTTACGAGAGTTTTAATCTGCTAGAAATTTGTGTCACTGATGATGCACCATGTTTCTGGTATTACTATGTGTTATAACACATTAATATCAGCAACCCTGTTATGAAAGAATAAATATTGCTGATATTGATAAATAATGTACCCATTACTTCAAGTACTTTTCTCTTTATATCTCAATGGTTTCAATAATTTCTACTATTGGCCAAAAGAATAGCCAATGTCACATGCTAAGGAGAAATGGTTAACTTGAGGTCACTTCATTGGCAACATTTTGAGAATTGTTGACATGATATTAAAGGCACAACAAGTGCTTGTTTGTGATACTCGGAATTGTAAATACATATATAGCTTGCTACTCAATTACGTAAGGAGTACTTGAATACATTCTGAAGTACTTTTACAGTCATCAGCTGTAAACAGTGAAAAAAAACCTTTGTCATCTGACCATTCAGGTATGTAAAACAAAAGCATTTCAGAATAAAAGAATAAGGAAATGTCCATATTTGGCAGAATAAACATGGAGTCACAAAATGGAATACACAGAAAGCAGATGGTTGAATAATAAAGGCCTAACTGAGTGAACAAAAAGAGCTGCAACCAAAACACAGGTAAACAATGCATTTAACATAGACTAACCCACATATAATTAACACTTAATTACAACAAAATCAATCTAACCACAACTGCTACATGAAAAGTACGGAATACAAATCTTTCACAATAAGTAACATGTAGGTTGTAGAAATGCTGTAATATGTCAAGCACATGTTTCAATGAAACTACGATGGTGTTTTGAATAAAAACAAGACCGAAAGGGGTTTCGGTCTACCAGTGTGAACTGCAAAGCCATCAGAGACACGAGTAGTGCACTGAAGCAGTCACCCATCCCAGGAATAACCTAGCCCATTACTGCTTAACTTCAGTGAAGAGACAGGTAGTCATCACACTACGCCACAATTCATGAAAGTCCGGAGACAAAAAAAAAAAAGAAAAAAAAAGGATCTCTAGAAGCATGAGCCTCTCTAGAGCTCACCCTTTAAAATCAATTTTGAGATGAAAAATCTTTCTAAATTACAGTGCTACTGCCTTTAGAACTCTTTGCTAAAATTCTCAAGGAAAACCCCCCCTGCCTGCTACGGTTTGATTATCACTGAGCAGTTGTATTTGCTGGAGACTGGCATTTACTTTAAGAAACTGGACATCCATATGTTTTTGTGTTTATTTTAGCATAAAAGTATCCCAGGGTACTGGGTGATTTTTAAATATTCCTAGACATCTCCACTTCTGGCTTTAAAACCACTTTAGACACATTGTATATGTCATGTTACATCAAGCAAATTTTAATGAGAGATAACCGGTGAATATACCAGTTGATTATCATGTATCAGCGAGCAAACTCTACCATCTTCTCTGACTTAACAGACTGAGATTTGAACACATAGCCTCAAGAGGTGAAAGGCGAGAGTAATTACAGAGAACCACATAGCATTGATCTGTTACTTCAAAGTAACAGAGGAAACTGTGAGGGAGAACCTACTAGATTTGAGAGTTGAGATTTATATTAATCCATCAGACCTTTACATTTTATATTCAGAAAATAAAAGATACCTTGAAGGCATCACAATGGAACATCGTGAAATGTGTTGTAACAGAAAACATAGAAATATTGTCGTTAAATTAAAGGCTGTAACACAAAGTAGTAAACCACTAGTATGGTGCAATATCTAAAAATATAAGACAACTATATTTTACCCAACATGTATACTCTTCGATAGTTTTCTTCCTATTATTATTATTAAAACTTATGAAATCAGGATAGACTAACAATAAACCTGTAAGTGAATTTAGACAAAGATTCTATCACTCACTTTCATGAAATATATGGCTTATATCTAATTTCCACCAGCTTTTCTAGTGCTTAATCTTCACTAAAACTGAAGAATTTAACTCATAACAAACAAGTACAAATTTCAATTTACAAAAACCGGAGATGAGAAAAAAGGAATTTTACCTTGATACAGCATAGTATTGTTTTGTTTATTTAAGCATCACCATATAAAGTTCATGAAAGTTTTATTATGTTTTCCTACTACAAATAAAAAATTTAAAATGTACTCATACTTGTACTCGAGTACTTTCCAAAATACTCGTACTTGAGTACATTGAAGAAAAATGTACTTGTACTCATACATTTTGGATGTACTCGTACTCCAGTACATTGACTTGTACTCAGCCCCAACCCTACCATGAACCATAAGCTTAACCATTGACTCAAATTTATTTGTAGGCTAACACGAGTTTGGTAAGTTTCAGATATTTAACAGATAAGATCATTTCCAACAACCTATGGCTTATTCAGCACCACCATGGTCATGAACTCTTCGTAACCCACGCGGATCACGCCCGTCCCTTGCGCGTCTTTTCGTCGGAAGGTATCGGTGATGGATTTCAGTAGGACACATGACTGGATGAAGTTGTCCAGGCTGATGCTGCGGCGGCCCTGGGTGTTGTACTTGGTCAGCACTATGCGAGAAAACTGCGGGGAGAGACGGTAACCCATCTGGGAAATGGCTGAAATGAAGAGAGGGAAAAGAGTAAGATTTGCAACAGTCAAATATTGTGGTTCGCTATCCTTTTAAGAGACTAATTATTTATCACGTAATTACAAACTCACTAGAAGCATCTTTGTCAAATCAAAACACTGGGTAGAATCATATTTTCTTTTTTGTAATTTAGCAGTAAAAATCAGAATACAAGCCATGAATGCAAATAACAAAGAAAAAGCGACAAGTCTTGGCTATTGCCCACTACTAGCTAAGGTGATTATATGACTAGCCAATCAGAAGTGAGCAGACTTAAAACATGGTACTAAGTCAGAGAGCAGATTGTGAAAAGATTTACAGTATTTGGTTAAAGTTGTTTTGTTGTTTTTATTTTGTAGATATCTAGACATGTGACTATTTGTAGTTTAAAATTTGATTTGACTCTGCTTAGTCTGAGGTCCTTCATCATTTTTTGGCTGTAAAAAGCAGATAGATTACTGATCATGGTCTATTTAAATAATATGATGAAAATTAAAGTCTATTATGAACACCTATACATCTGCTCTTCCAAAGAAAAATGTAGTGCTACATAAGGAACACTTTATAAACTCAAAAATTATCCTTGCTAAATCTGTGAGATCATGAATGTACATTTATTAAATATCAAAATGCTGGCAAGAATACTTACAATTTTCCCTGATTGTGCACTGTTAGTCATTGTTACATAATTACCTTCACATCACTTACCATTGTGGTATTCTTGTTCATCTATAGCCCCAGATCTGTCTCTGTCAAATTGATCAAACACACCCTTCCACTGGTGAATGTAGGTCCACAGGGCCTGTGTAGAAGTGAGACAGAAATGATGATATCATCAGCATACAAAATGACATATCTTTCACATCTGAATGAAATCGACTGTCAAAAATATCCAATTTATAGAAACCCTTTGGTTTCCAAAATCAAATATATTTAAATATTTTTTTGAAAGAAAATCTTTCAAGTCAGCTTGAATCATTTAAACACACCCTTCACATAAACAAGGCACACAATGACACATGAATGATCTGTCTGCTTTAAGAATGAGATACATAGAGTAAGAAATCTAAAATTCGCCAGGAATCTAAAATTCGCCACCTCTAAAACCTTAGTTAATTTTATGAAGAAAATGATGTTTTTGTCTCACAATTGGTATTCTTCAGTTCAAAAAGCCTTACTTTAATATACATTCAACAAATCTCACCACAATTCATTTATTTTATTAGTATTTTCACATGTGGCGAATTTCAGATATGTGGCGAATTTTAGATTTCTTACTCCACCATACATATTATGGGAAATGTCTGGATCCAGAACAAAAAAAGTTCCAAATTTTCAAAGGTCCCATGTGCCATGTATTTGAGTTGGCTTTCTTGTTGACATTACTCCAAAAGTAATAAGTTAGATCTTCATGATTCTTTTATGTTGAAGGACCTGGCCAAAGGAAGAAGTGATTACATTTTGGGAAAGAACCAGATCATATTATGGCTATAAAAAGTCCCGAATATTCCAAAATGCCCCTTTTGTAATGATTTATGCTAAATTCATGTAAGTCCTTTCTAGTTTGTTCTTAGTTGAAAAAAAAGAAGAAAAATTATACATATATACAAGCATTCTGACGCATGCATTTATCTCCCGCCGTATAAATAAGATGTACTAAAGATAGTGGAATACTCACTTATCTTTAGGCCTAAGTCCATAAAACCAAAAAAATTTTCAAGGGCGTGAAAATTCATTGGGACAATTAATTTACAAAAAATCTGTAGCTGCAGTAGTTTTGGAGAAATCTGCGTGACTAACTAATGCACACACGCACGCACACACAGGCATCATTTCATAATCTCCCTCCCGGGCTAAAGCCTGGCGGGAGATAAAAATTGGCTATCTGCAGTATTTTTAGAGATAATTCGTATTTACTCATTTTGAGTAGGTGAGTAATTAGCTATGGGTCTGAAACTTCATCAAGTGAAAGCTATTCCCAAAGTAGGTGAATGAGTCATTTGAGAAAAATTGGCTATCTGCAATACTTTTAGAGATAATTCAAATTTACTCATTTTGAGTAGGTGAGTAATTAGCTACGGGTCTGAAACTTAACCAAGTGAAAGCTCTCCCAAAAGTAGGTGAATCAGTTATTTGAGAAAAATTGGCTATCTGCAGTACTTTTAGAGATAATTCACATTTACTCATTTTGAGTAAGTGAGTAATTAGCTACGGGTCTGAAACTTCACCATGTGAAAGCTCTTTCAAAAGTTGGTGAATGAGTTATTTGAGAAAAATTGGCTATCTGCAATACTTTTAGAGATAATTAGCATTTACTCATTTTGAGTAGGTGAGTAATTAGCTATGTGCCTGAAACTTCACCAAGTGAAAGCTCTCCCAAAAGTAGGTGAATGAGTTATTTGAGAAAAATTGGCATCTGCAGTACTTTTAGATATAATTCACATTTACTCATTTTGAGTAGGTGAGTAATTAGCTATGGGTCTGAAACTTCACCAAGTGAAAGCTCTTCCCAAAGTAGGTGAATGAGTTATTTGAGAAAAATTGGCTCTGTGCAATACTTTTAGAGATAATTAGCATTTACTCATTTTGAGTAGGTGAGTAATTAGCTATGGGTCTGAAACTTCACCAAGTGAAAGCTCTCCCAAAAGTAGATGAATGAGTTATTTGAGAAAAAATGGCTATCTGCAGTACTTTTACATATAATTCACATTTACTCATTTTGAGTAGGTGAGTAATTAGCTATGGGTCTAAAACTTCACCATGTGAAAGCTCTCCCAAAAGTAGGTGAATGAGTTATTTGAGAAAAATTGGCTATCTGCAATACCTTTAGAGATAATTCACACTTACTCATTTTGAGTAGGTGATTAATTAGCTATGGGTCTGAAACTTCACCAAGTGAAAGCTCTCCCAAAGGTAGGTGAATGAGTTATTTGAGAAAAATTGGCTATCTGCAGTACTTTTAGATATAATTCGCATTTACTCATTTTGAGTAGGTGAGTAATTAGCTATGGGTCTGAAACTTCACCAAGTGAAAGCTCTTCCCAAAGTAGGTGAATGAGTTATTTGAGAAAAATTGGCTCTGTGCAATACTTTTAGAGATAATTAGCATTTACTCATTTTGAGTAGGTGAGTAATTAGCTATGGGTCTGAAACTTCACCAAGTGAAAGCTCTCCCAAAAGTAGATGAATGAGTTATTTGAGAAAAAATGGCTATCTGCAGTACTTTTACATATAATTCACATTTACTCATTTTGAGTAGGTGAGTAATTAGCTATGGGTCTAAAACTTCACCATGTGAAAGCTCTCCCAAAAGTAGGTGAATGAGTTATTTGAGAAAAATTGGCTATCTGCAATACCTTTAGAGATAATTCACACTTACTCATTTTGAGTAGGTGATTAATTAGCTATGGGTCTGAAACTTCACCAAGTGAAAGCTCTCCCAAAGGTAGGTGAATGAGTTATTTGAGAAAAATTGGCTATCTGCAGTACTTTTAGATATAATTCGCATTTACTCATTTTGAGTAGGTGAGTAATTAGCTATGGGTCTAAAACTTCACCATGTGAAAGCTCTTCCAAAAGTAGGTGAATGAGTTATTTGAGAAAAATTGGCTATCTGCAGTACTTTTAGAGATAATTTGCATTTACTCATTTTGAGTAGGTGAGTAATTAGCTATGGGTCTAAAACTTCACCAACTGAAAGCTCTTCCCAAAGTAGGTGAATCAGTCATTTGAGAAAAATTGGCTATCTGCAATACTTTTAGAGATAATTCAAATTTACTCATTTTGAGTAGGTGAGTAATTAGCTACGGGTCTGAAACTTAACCAAGTGAAAGCTCTCCCAAAAGTAGGTGAATGAGTTATTTGAGAAAAATTGGCTATCTGCAATACTTTTAGAGATAATTCACATTTACTCATTTTGAGTAAGTGAGTAATTAGCTACGGGTCTGAAACTTCACCATGTGAAAGCTCTTTCAAAAGTTGGTGAATGAGTTATTTGAGAAAAATTGGCTATCTGCAATACTTTTAGAGATAATTAGCATTTACTCATTTTGAGTAGGTGAGTAATTAGCTACGTGCCTGAAACTTCACCAAGTGAAAGCTCTCCCAAAAGTAGGTGAATGAGTTATTTGAGAAAAATTGGCTATCTGCAGTACTTTTAGATATAATTCACATTTACTCATTTTGAGTAGGTGAGTAATTAGCTATGGGTCTGAAACTTCACCAAGTGAAAGCTCTCCCAAAAGTAGGTGAATGAGTTATTTGAGAAAAATTGGCTCTCTGCAATACTTTTAGAGATAATTAGCATTTACTCATTTTGAGTAGGTGAGTAATTAGCTATGGGTCTGAAACTTCACCATGTGAAATTGAAAACTTTCATGTTTCAACAGAATACCCTTCTACTACACTGCGGGTCCAAAACTTGCTCGAAATCGCTCTTTCTCTGACAGTTTCAGAGATATTTGCCATTTTTCATTTTCCGCAAAAATTGAAGATGGCCACCAAAAGTTGTAAACTTTGAAATTTGAAACTTTACTCTGTGATAGCTTACCAAAAAGTAGATGGATAACATATTTGAAAAGATTTCCCTAACTTTAATACTTTTGAAGATATTTGACATTTACTTCTTTTGTTATTTAGCTACAAATGAGAAAATAGCTATTACTCACTTATGGCATGCAATAGAACCCCAAACTATGTACCATCTTATAGCTAAGGACAAAGTAGCTGAACAACATATTTTAGGAAAACACTCTAACTGCAATGGTTTTGGAGTTACAATGGCTTTACTCAACAGTCAGAATTTCAAAGTAGCTATTACTCAGCTATCCAAAGTGCGAGAGGTCTGAAACTTTACTATGTGATAGCTTACCAAAAAGTAGATGAACAACATATTTGAAAAGATTTCTGTAACTCTAATACTTTTGAAGATATTTGACATTTACTCATGTCGTTATTTAGCTACAAATGAGAAAATAGCTATTACTCACTTACGGTATGCAATAGAACCCCAAACTATGTACCATCTTATAGCTAAGGACAAAGTAGCTGAACAACATATTTCAAGAAAAAGTTGTATCTGCAATAGTTTTTGAGTTATGAGCCCTTTACTCCAAGTAGCTATGATTGCTATTACTCACTTATCTTTAGGCCTAAGTCCATAAAACCAAAAAAAATTTCAAGGGCATGAAAATTCATTGGGACTATTAATTTACAAAAAATCTGTAGCTGCAGTAGTTTTGGAGAAATCTGCGTGACTAACTAACGCACACACACACGCACGCACGCACGAACACACAGGCATCATTTCATAATCTCCCTCCCGGGCTAAAGCCCGGCGGGAGATAATAAATTCATAAAATCAAAGACATATATAGTTTTCTTGAATGGCAGACTATTATTTTGCTTACGAAACACACAAATGTACACTTCTTGTACATAGTTAATTCATTTAGTTTATATGTGATTAATAACAAGTTGTTGTATTGTATTGTGTTTTTATACTCAGCGCAATATTTCCATATACCACATCACTCAAAGCGCCATTTGACCCATGCGACTGAATCAAGTACAGTCCAAGCTCTCAAGTGACTAATGACAGAGGATCGCCATTTTAAGTGGTCATCCGAGCCACTATGTATCTGCCTGTACCTGGGTTTGAACCCACGTCCTCTGCACTCCTAGGCGAGTGTGTTACCCGCTAGGCCACAGTGGCAGATTAACAAAATCCAAAACCAGCCCCAATTCTACTGGATTAAACAGTCAATCAGAAAATGCCATAAACAGAAAAGACCAGATACAAGACAATTAAAAGACTAACACACCTGAAATTCTCCCAGATCAATTGTTCCACTGTAATCACGGTCAAACATTCCTGAAAGTAGAAGTTTGTGATAACATTAGGTCTACTTTAGTAATTTTACACTCATGAGATGGTCTGAAATATCACTAGAACTGTCAGGGGCCAGACTGCGTAATTAAGCCTACTAATAAGGGGCAATACTTATATACATTATGTAGCTATGCATACTTTTAAGTAAATAATATTTCTTTATTTCAACTAAATTTTCTTTATTGTTATGAATAATTATTTGTGTGGTATTAATCAATTTTTTAACTAGACAGCTCTTCAAAAGCATCAGCATTTAGTTTAAATAAACATCTATTCTTTTTTACATTTTATTGTAGGTCTTTTCAAATATTACATTATAAATCTTTGTAAAATGGTTTCACTGAAATACTTAAAAAGGGACGATATGTAAAATAAAGAAACATTCTTTGAAAAATGAAAAACAAATTAATGATTTTGATCACTAACTATCCATAATTACTATAAAACAGCTCAATAAATTTTGAATTTGCCAAAATAACTTCCGAAAGGACTTCAACCTGAATTGGCATTTGAGGAAGTAAATTGGAAAAAAAAGATCTCTATACTTAACCTTTTAAACTTTCTTTTAGTTTTAACCTTTAATTAGTTTGTAATCAATTTCATATTTGTAAATTGTAAAGCACATTGATAGTTTGACCTATCAACTGATTTTACTCTGTATAAGAACTATTTAAATAACATGACTCACCAATCATCAGGCGGCAGGTCTCTGCATTGAAATGAGACCAGTTGGAGTTGGTGAGAGCTTGTTGAAGCTCTAATGCACTGATCTTACCAGACCGATCCATGTCCACAGCTTGAAACCATCCCATCACCTGGGGATCTACCACTGACAAAAATATAGAGTAAGAAATCTAAAGTTCACCACATATCCGAAATTCGCCACATGTGAAAATACTAATAAAATAAATGAATTGTGGCGAGATTTGTTGACTGTATAGTAAATTATGGCTTTTTGAACTGAAAAATACCAATTTTTGCACAAAAACATCATTTTCTTCATAAAATTAACTAAGGTTTTAGAGGTGGCGAATTTTAGATTTCTTACTCTAAGGCATTTGAGAATGAAAATAATATTGAACTAGAAATAGGCCGTCCTGTTGATAGTAGATGCGAATAGAAACAGGATAGCATAGAAGAACACACATTATCATGTGTAATGTCCACCCATGAACCTTTTGCCCAAATTGTACAGTAGTCTTACAAGACCCTGTTTCATTTGTAAAATATATCAATGATGCTTAAATATTTGTTAGTGTAGATGTAAATTATTTCAGCTTCATGCCTTTTTGCATTGGTTGGGTTGAAAATTTTGACGAAATCACTCTATCTTGCACGGTTAAGAAGATAGAAGCAAATTCCTGTTTTTCTATTTTTGGCAAAAATTTGAAAATTCAAAATGGCCGCCATTTTTGGGAAAAGGAAATTTTTTTGAAAATTGCCAAGAGTACATTTCTTAGATACCCTATGGGTCGAAAATTTCAACAAAATAACTCTATTTTGCACGGTTAAGGCCAGTTTGTGTTTTTCCATTTTGGGCAAAAATTCGAAAATTCAAAATGGCTGCCATTTTTGGGGAGGGGAAAATTTTTTGAAAATTGCAGATTACATTCCTTAGATACCCTGTGGGTTGAAAAATTTCGACGAAATCGCTCTATCTCGCATGGTTAAGGAGATAGAAGCAAATTTGTGTTTTGCCATTTTTGGCAAAAATTCGAAAATTCAAAATGGCCGCCATTTTAGGGGAGGGGAATTTTTTTTTTAAATTGCCAAGAATACAATGCTGAAATACCTGTGGGTCGAAAATTTTGACGAAATCGCTCTATCTCGCATGGTTAAGGAGATAGAAGGAAATTTGTGTTTTGCCATTTTTGGCAAAACTTCGAAAATTCAAAATGGCCGCCATTTTTGGGGAGGGGAAAATTTTTTGAAAATTGCAAAGATTGCATTGCTTAGATACCCTGTGCGTCGAAAATTTTGACGAAATCGCTCTATCTCGCACGGTTAAGGAGATAGAAGCAAATTAGTGTTTTGCCATTTTTGGCAAAAATTCGAAAATTCAAAATGGCCGCCATTTTTGGGGAGGGGAAAATTTTTTTTAAATTACCAAGAGTACAATGCTCAGATACCCTATGGGTCGAAAATTTTGACGAAATCGCTCTATCTCGCACGGTTAAGGAGATAGAAGCAAATTTGTGTTTTGCCATTTTTGGCAAAAATTCGAAAATTCAAAATGGCCGCCATTTTTGGGGAGGGGAAAATTTTGGGAAAATTGCAAAGATTACATTCCTTAGATACCCTGTGGGTCGAAAATTTCGACGAAATCGCTCTATCTCGCACGGTTAAGGAGATAGAAGCAAATTTGTGTTTTGCCATTTTTGGCAAAAATTCGAAAATTCAAAATGGCCGCCATTTTTGGGGAGGGGAAAATTTTTTAAAAATTACCAAGAGTACAATGCTCAGATACCCTGTGGGTCGAAAATTTTGACGAAATCGCTCTATCTGGCACGGTTAAGGAGATAGAAGCAAACTTGTGTTTTGCCATTTTTGGCAAAAATTCGAAAATTCAAAATGGCCGCCAATTTTGGGGAGGGGAAAATTTTTTGAAAATTGCAAAGATTGCATTCCTTAGATACCCTGTGGGTCGAAAATTTCGACGAAATCACTCTATCTCGCACGGTTAAGGAGATAGAAGCAAATTTGTGTTTTGCCATTTTTGGCAAAAATTCGAAAATTCAAAATGGCCGCCATTTTTGGGGAGGGGAAAATTTTTTGAAAATTGCAAATATTACATTCCTTAGATACCCTGTGGGTCGAAAATTTCGACGAAATCGCTCTATCTCGCACGGTTAAGGAGATAGAAGGAAATTTGTGTTTTGCCATTTTTGGCAAAAATTCGAAAATTCAAAATGGCCGCCATTTTTGGGGAGGGGAAAATTTTTTGAAAATTGCAAAGAGTACACTTCTCAGATACCCTGTGGGTCGAAAATTTTGACGAAATCGCTCTATCTCGCACGATTAAGGAGATAGAAGGAAATTCGAAAATTTAAAATGGCCGCCATTTTTGGGGAGGGGAAAATTTTTTGAAAATTGCAAATATTACATTCCTTAGATACCCTGTGGGTCGAAAATTTCGACGAAATCGCTCTATCTCGCACGGTTAAGGAGATAGAAGGAAATTTGTGTTTTGCCATTTTTGGCAAAAATTCGAAAATTCAAAATGGCCGCCATTTTTGGGGAGGGGAAAATTTTTTGAAAATTGCAAAGAGTACACTCCTTAGATACCCTGTGGGTCGAAAATTTCGACGAAATCGCTCTATCTCGCACGGTTAAGGAGATAGAAGCAAATTTGTGTTTTGCCATTTTTGGCAAAAATTCGAAAATTCAAAATGGCCGCCATTTTTGGGGAGGGGAAAATTTTTTGAAAATTGCAAAGAGTACACTCCTTAGATACCCTGTGGGTCGAAAATTTCGACGAAATCGCTCTATCTCGCACGGTTAAGGAGATAGAAGCAAATTTGTGTTTTGCCATTTTTGGCAAAAATTCGAAAATTCAAAATGGCCGCCATTTTTGGGGAGGGGAAAATTTTTTGAAAATTCCAAAGAGTACACTCCTCAGATACCCTGTGGGTCGAAAATTTTGACGAAATCGCTCTATCTCGCACGGTTAAGGAGATAGAAGCAAATTTGTGTTTTGCCATTTTTGGCAAAAATTCGAAAATTCAAAATGGCTGCCATTTTTGGGGAGGGGAAAATTTTTTGAAAATTGCAGATTACATTCCTTAGATACCCTGTGGGTTGAAAAATTTCGACGAAATCGCTCTATCTCGCATGGTTAAGGAGATAGAAGCAAATTTGTGTTTTGCCATTTTTGGCAAAAATTCGAAAATTCAAAATGGCCGCCATTTTAGGGGAGGGGAAATTTTTTTTTAAATTGCCAAGAATACAATGCTGAAATACCTGTGGGTCGAAAATTTTGACGAAATCGCTCTATCTCGCATGGTTAAGGAGATAGAAGGAAATTTGTGTTTTGCCATTTTTGGCAAAACTTCGAAAATTCAAAATGGCCGCCATTTTTGGGGAGGGGAAAATTTTTTGAAAATTCCAAAGATTGCATTGCTTAGATACCCTGTGCGTCGAAAATTTTGACGAAATCGCTCTATCTCGCACGGTTAAGGAGATAGAAGCAAATTAGTGTTTTGCCATTTTTGGCAAAAATTCGAAAATTCAAAATGGCCGCCATTTTTGGGGAGGGGAAAATTTTTTTTAAATTACCAAGAGTACAATGCTCAGATACCCTATGGGTCGAAAATTTTGACGAAATCGCTCTATCTCGCACGGTTAAGGAGATAGAAGCAAATTTGTGTTTTGCCATTTTTGGCAAAAATTCGAAAATTCAAAATGGCCGCCATTTTTGGGGAGGGGAAAATTTTGGGAAAATTGCAAAGATTACATTCCTTAGATACCCTGTGGGTCGAAAATTTCGACGAAATCGCTCTATCTCGCACGGTTAAGGAGATAGAAGCAAATTTGTGTTTTGCCATTTTTGGCAAAAATTCGAAAATTCAAAATGGCCGCCATTTTTGGGGAGGGGAAAATTTTTTAAAAATTACCAAGAGTACAATGCTCAGATACCCTGTGGGTCGAAAATTTTGACGAAATCGCTCTATCTGGCACGGTTAAGGAGATAGAAGCAAACTTGTGTTTTGCCATTTTTGGCAAAAATTCGAAAATTCAAAATGGCCGCCAATTTTGGGGAGGGGAAAATTTTTTGAAAATTGCAAAGATTGCATTCCTTAGATACCCTGTGGGTCGAAAATTTCGACGAAATCACTCTATCTCGCACGGTTAAGGAGATAGAAGCAAATTTGTGTTTTGCCATTTTTGGCAAAAATTCGAAAATTCAAAATGGCCGCCATTTTTGGGGAGGGGAAAATTTTTTGAAAATTGCAAATATTACATTCCTTAGATACCCTGTGGGTCGAAAATTTCGACGAAATCGCTCTATCTCGCACGGTTAAGGAGATAGAAGGAAATTTGTGTTTTGCCATTTTTGGCAAAAATTCGAAAATTCAAAATGGCCGCCATTTTTGGGGAGGGGAAAATTTTTTGAAAATTGCAAAGAGTACACTTCTCAGATACCCTGTGGGTCGAAAATTTTGACGAAATCGCTCTATCTCGCACGATTAAGGAGATAGAAGGAAATTCGAAAATTTAAAATGGCCGCCATTTTTGGGGAGGGGAAAATTTTTTGAAAATTGCAAATATTACATTCCTTAGATACCCTGTGGGTCGAAAATTTCGACGAAATCGCTCTATCTCGCACGGTTAAGGAGATAGAAGGAAATTTGTGTTTTGCCATTTTTGGCAAAAATTCGAAAATTCAAAATGGCCGCCATTTTTGGGGAGGGGAAAATTTTTTGAAAATTGCAAAGAGTACACTCCTTAGATACCCTGTGGGTCGAAAATTTCGACGAAATCGCTCTATCTCGCACGGTTAAGGAGATAGAAGCAAATTTGTGTTTTGCCATTTTTGGCAAAAATTCGAAAATTCAAAATGGCCGCCATTTTTGGGGAGGGGAAAATTTTTTGAAAATTGCAAAGAGTACACTCCTTAGATACCCTGTGGGTCGAAAATTTCGACGAAATCGCTCTATCTCGCACGGTTAAGGAGATAGAAGCAAATTTGTGTTTTGCCATTTTTGGCAAAAATTCGAAAATTCAAAATGGCCGCCATTTTTGGGGAGGGGAAAATTTTTTGAAAATTCCAAAGAGTACACTCCTCAGATACCCTGTGGGTCGAAAATTTTGACGAAATCGCTCTATCTCGCACGGTTAAGGAGATAGAAGCAAATTTGTGTTTTGCCATTTTTGGCAAAAATTCGAAAATTCAAAATGGCCGCCATTTTTGGGGAGGGGAAAATTTTGGGAAAATTGCAAAGATTACATTCCTTAGATACCCTGTGGGTCGAAAATTTCGACGAAATCGCTCTATCTCGCACGGTTAAGGAGATAGAAGCAAATTTGTGTTTTGCCATTTTTGGCAAAAATTCGAAAATTCAAAATGGCCGCCATTTTTGGGGAGGGGAAAATTTTTTAAAAATTACCAAGAGTACAATGCTCAGATACCCTGTGGGTCGAAAATTTTGACGAAATCGCTCTATCTGGCACGGTTAAGGAGATAGAAGCAAACTTGTGTTTTGCCATTTTTGGCAAAAATTCGAAAATTCAAAATGGCCGCCAATTTTGGGGAGGGGAAAATTTTTTGAAAATTGCAAAGATTGCATTCCTTAGATACCCTGTGGGTCGAAAATTTCGACGAAATCACTCTATCTCGCACGGTTAAGGAGATAGAAGCAAATTTGTGTTTTGCCATTTTTGGCAAAAATTCGAAAATTCAAAATGGCCGCCATTTTTGGGGAGGGGAAAATTTTTTGAAAATTGCAAATATTACATTCCTTAGATACCCTGTGGGTCGAAAATTTCGACGAAATCGCTCTATCTCGCACGGTTAAGGAGATAGAAGGAAATTTGTGTTTTGCCATTTTTGGCAAAAATTCGAAAATTCAAAATGGCCGCCATTTTTGGGGAGGGGAAAATTTTTTGAAAATTGCAAAGAGTACACTTCTCAGATACCCTGTGGGTCGAAAATTTTGACGAAATCGCTCTATCTCGCACGATTAAGGAGATAGAAGGAAATTCGAAAATTTAAAATGGCCGCCATTTTTGGGGAGGGGAAAATTTTTTGAAAATTGCAAATATTACATTCCTTAGATACCCTGTGGGTCGAAAATTTCGACGAAATCGCTCTATCTCGCACGGTTAAGGAGATAGAAGGAAATTTGTGTTTTGCCATTTTTGGCAAAAATTCGAAAATTCAAAATGGCCGCCATTTTTGGGGAGGGGAAAATTTTTTGAAAATTGCAAAGAGTACACTCCTTAGATACCCTGTGGGTCGAAAATTTCGACGAAATCGCTCTATCTCGCACGGTTAAGGAGATAGAAGCAAATTTGTGTTTTGCCATTTTTGGCAAAAATTCGAAAATTCAAAATGGCCGCCATTTTTGGGGAGGGGAAAATTTTTTGAAAATTGCAAAGAGTACACTCCTTAGATACCCTGTGGGTCGAAAATTTCGACGAAATCGCTCTATCTCGCACGGTTAAGGAGATAGAAGCAAATTTGTGTTTTGCCATTTTTGGCAAAAATTCGAAAATTCAAAATGGCCGCCATTTTTGGGGAGGGGAAAATTTTTTGAAAATTCCAAAGAGTACACTCCTCAGATACCCTGTGGGTCGAAAATTTTGACGAAATCGCTCTATCTCGCACGGTTAAGGAGATAGAAGCAAATTTGTGTTTTGCCATTTTTGGCAAAAATTCGAAAATTTAAAATGGCCGCCATTTTTGGGGAGGGGAAAATTTTTTGAAAATTGCAAATATTACATTCCTTAGATACCCTGTGGGTCGAAAATTTCGACGAAATCGCTCTATCTCGCACGGTTAAGGAGATAGAAGCAAATTTGTGTTTTGCCATTTTTGGCAAAAATTCGAAAATTCAAAATGGCCGCCATTTTTGGGGAGGGGAAAATTTTTTGAAAATTGCAAAGAGTACACTCCTCAGATACCCTGTGGGTTGAAAATTTTGCCGAAATCGCTCTATCTCGCACGGTTAAGGAGATAGAAGCAAATTACTCAAAAGTAGTACTGAAAATACACAATGAAGTACCTAAATGGCTATTACTCATGTACTGACAAAGCTATCAGTCCCAAATGCAATACCAAGCGAGCTATGGACATAACAATCTTGTATTCAAAATTGTAGTAAAATATCTTTAATTATTTTGGCTTAAATGCACGGAAACCAATGGGTACTGAAAATAGCTGTACTTAAGTATTACTCAGTAAGCAAAAGAGGTACAACAGCCAAAAGCAATCCCAAGCAAGCTACTGACCCAATAAGCCTGCATACCAAATTTGGTGACAATAGCTCTAATACTTTTCCTTTAAATGAGCGGAAACCATGCGTGACGCCGGACATCGGACATCGGACGGCGAAAAAAGCAAAAATAATATATCCACCCCCCAGGGGGGTGGACATAATTCTGTGAGATGTTAAACATAAGGAATACAAACTACATGTACATGGTGGATAAGCCAGATCAAAACAGATGCAGTATAGAAATTCTTCTGTCAGGGCATAACCAAACATGGTATCTTAGTTAAAGCAAGCCTGTTTTCATTGAAAGGATTGCAAATTTTTTTTCATGATGTGCTTCAATTGATAAGTAAATTAAAGAGTTTCCAATCCCTGGACCATTTAGAATAACCCATCAATAATATCACCAGTTTTCAATAGTTTAAGAATGTAAAATGAAACACAAGGACCATTACAAAATGAACTACAAGCAATGCATTGCAAAACTAAGAAACAAGACTAAAAATATACCAAAGAAAAATTGGCATTCAAAACACATACTGGTCGTGTTTCAGTAGACAGTAGTTTAACCATTAATAATACACCTTTCCTTGCAGCCAATACCATTTTCCATTGTAAATTTACTTAAAGACGTTTTAGGTGGGCATGCACTAATTTTTAATCCTTTATACTTTAACCAGTGAGAATAAATGAAAATAGTTTTGATCTATGATAGCTCATACAGAGGATCATGTTTTATCATTGACCATTTCTAATATATACAAACATAACAGTACAATAAATACATAACTTCATATACATACTTGGAGGGGCTTGAAAGGCTCCTGGTTGATAACCCCCCGGCTGATACCCAGCTCCAGCCTAAATACAAAACATGCACCACTGATTAGCAATCAGTACCTGATGAATGACTTTTACACTGAACTTAATCTTCCAGTGACTCAGCAACAAGTACTGTGGCGATTAATATTGAATAATGTAAATAAGATATAACAGTTCTATACAGTGCAAAGAATGATAACTGCAAAAATGAGCAGATGTTTTCGTTTTATCTGACCCTTCAACTCAGATTTAACAACATTACAACCCAGTTTTTGAGATAATAGGATACTATGCAATACTTATTTAATTCTATTTCACTTTTTCACCTTAATAGCTTATGGGCTTTCTTTGTACTATGATTTACCATGGTAGATTGGATAAATATGGGTCAAGTTGTAACCAACACAAACTCATCAGCAACCAACTTGTGACCATTACTAAAAAGTACTCACTTGGCACTGAACTCACCAAATTTCTTCTGGTAAAATTTCCTTCATTTTGATCTCCTTTATGTCATTTCTTCCACAGACATTTAGTTAATTTGTTTTTTGTACTATTATCGGTATTTATTTTGTATTTCTTACAAAAATTATCTTTATAATTGCAAATGTTATTCTGTGTACACTTGAGTAAATAAAAATCGTAAAGCAACATTAATGAAATATTGTGAGAAATTCCAACATAATCTCATTAATGATGAGCCATTTCTGTGCATCCATGATCACTTGCTAGTGAACAAAGATGGCCAACAAATGGCAAGACATTTCAATTTGTTTTTCTCATTGTGACATTGCAAATGACTGCCATCAAACACTGGTGCAGATAAAAAGATAACAATATGTAATACTGGTTTTTATAGGTTTTAAAGTGTAATTGTATAATTTTAAGCTATTACACATTTGACAACTGAATTTTAAAGAGAACATTAGAGTTTTGACACTGGAACAATAAGTACATCCTAAATAACTAGACAAAAGTCTTGGATACTTAGGTTTTAGCACAGTCACACCACCACAGAGATTTCTTTTCAGACACGATAATTTCAGTAGACCTTTCAAGTTTTGTATAAGGGATATAAGGGTATGATCTTTGAGCCTATTGTTTTGTTGCCCCATGCTTCCACTTGCCTTCTAAGGTTCAAAATTGGGGTAATTGTTCACATTTGAACCTAATACTCACATATAGAAGGTCAGATTGTCTTATGGCTCACATACATAATAGATGTATATGTCCCCAATAAGCATGCAGAAGTTTCACCTCTGTCCTCTTTCTTCAAGGTCATTCAAATATCGACCTTTTGTCCTTTTTAATCCTGTGAAGATCCTTTCATATGCAAGAACTCATAAAAAAATTAGGTACACTTTTCAAATTTGGCGAGCAGATAGCTAATCTACTGATTTGCAGGCACGATATGTTCCCCACAATCGGGAACTCAGTGGGCTATGTCACTGATAAATATCTATCATTAGGATAGTCAATGGGGTGTTCAAGGTCAGTAATCTGGAGTTATAGGTGTGACCGAAGGGAAGAACACTAAATGGGGAAACTAGAGTTAAACAGGCGAGTTTTTAGACATTTCCTGAAGGAGGTGACAGATGAGCTATTTCTCATCTGGAAGGGGAAAAGAGTTCCAGGAAGCAGGTGCATAATGACTGAAGGAATCTGAAAAATGTTTGCATGATTTGTGAACTCTGTGGTCAAGGGTAGAGATCTGAAGGTACCTAAGTTTAGGGCTGCTGCATCTGGTATTTCTAGAAGAGGTGGATGGGATGTATTAATTCACTTAGGTAGGCTGGTTGGCTGTGTTTTAGAATTTTGTATGTGATAGGCTAGTGGTGTCATCATCAACGGCGATTTTGCAGATTCACTGGTGACAGAAAAAATGGACAAAAATCAAGGATTAATGATTTTTGGCCATGCATCTTATAAATATTATTTAACTACAAACTTTAGCTTCTTTTCAGAGTGATTTAATCAAAACATGATGAAATATTCATACAACTTTACATGTATGATGTCTGTTTTGATTTGTGACATAACTGTGGTGATGACCACTTTCACTTCCTACAGGAAGAAAAAAATGTATTGTATTGTTTACTTTTTATTGTATCCAATATTCCCAATTTTAAGAAATGTCAACAATAATAGAAACATATACAGCAATCTAATTTATTTCAGTAAAATTATACAGCGAGACCAAAGCCACAGACACGTGGCTTTAATGTGTTGCTTTATTTAAATGCTCCACTAAAATAAGGAAATGTGCAAGTCATGAATATTTCTATATTACTTCTAAATTAAATGTACTATCTGTGTATTTGAGTAAATAAAAATGTAAAAATAGCACTTACATTAATAGTGTTGGCTGTTATTAGTGCTATTAGTATTAGGCTAGTGTGGCCTCATCTTTTCTTGGGACATGTGGACTTGCAGGTGCACAAACACTGCATGTATAAGATTCACAATGATTTAAGTGATCCAAAATGATCTTTTCTATTCTATTGTGGCCCCTCATGTAACTAAAATCATTACACCAACTAATCCTACGAGGGAGACAGATCACCGAGATCATGATTCAAGTGAATGAAGTGATCCCAATCGAATACACATATTGTCGACAAATAGGAAGAAATACTAGTACTCTAATGACAAATTGGCAGACTTATAGCAAACGCTGAATATTCATGAGCAAATAGAAACATGATTGCAGACAATATTGTCCATTAATCCATTTTCATTTGGTTTTATTAGTCCCTGACATATTTTAAACTTAAAATTTAAAGAGATGTTTATTTGACAGGAATAAATGACACATAAGTTAGGAAACCACACAGAATTCTGTCATCTCTTATTTTCTTTGAAACCAGCCATGTATGTGTGCGTATACATTTAAAGAAACATGAATTATGCAGCGTTCTTACCAGCTTGTGAACACAAGTTCACAGCCTGTAAATTTCTCAAGAACGATGTCACAAGTCGTATTTACAACTGGTAAGTTTGGTTGCCTCCATAAACTTTCCAATTTGTGACGGTGTCCAGATGTTTCGACCCACCAGACGTTTTGACCGTGTTTTTTGCAGACGTTTCGACCTACTTTTATCCCTGGGATTTCCTCGCAATACTTTATAAAATGGACGCACAGACGAAGATCAAATACTTAAAACTCGAGAACTCACAGCATTAACAACCAGGTCATTAATATTCATGAGAAGATATGAGGACAGGAAATTCCCCTGGCATTTCCTTGCAATATTTTATAAAATAGAAACATGAATGATACTAACTAATCAAATAATTTAAACTACAGAACTCACGGTCATAGCACCCAAGTCATTAATATTTATGAGAAGATCTGAGTACACAGATTTACCCTGGGATTTCCTTGCAATATTTTATAAAATAGAAGCATCCACAAAGACTTCGGTTTGAAGTATTTGATCTTCGTCTATGCTTCCAAATTGGGTCGAATCGTCCTGCAAAAGTAGTTCGAAACATCTGGGAAAAACGGGTCAACACGTCTGGTAATCTTTGTGACCTTCACCTCCAATGACAACAAATATGCTGAGTATATGCTTTTGTTATAAAAAACATGTTAAATAAAGTGTTTTAGAACTCTGGATTTTGATAAATAACCTCAGAAAATGTTTAACAAATGAATATATCTTCATACATTCTTTACATGGCAGAAAGCAAAACATTGTGATTACTTTTATTTCTTTGTCTGTCATTTTTGTTTAAGGTCCAAATATAAACACACAGGCAGTGAATAGTCGAAGAACGACCAAAGCTTCCCACTGGTATATACAAGCGCTAATGAATTTCTGCCTGAACACAGTATTAAATATTACAAGGAATGTAGAAGTAAAGAGGGCATTACCAATACATGAAACGTGGTTGTAGTCAGCCTGAAAATTATAAATGCAAAAATAAAAGTAAAACGATGGCATCGCTCATGGTTTCGTTCATGTAATCAAGAACTCATGTATCCTTTTACACCAATAGCTAATGGATACTTTAAATTGCACCCTGTACCCTGCTTAATCCCCTGTACTTCACTGGAAGCAATGATTTTCTCTTTTTTTCATTTGTGGGGGGGGCGGGGTGATATCGGAAAACACCCTGCTGTAAATATTCATCACACTCTTACACCGAATTGTTGGTAGGCCATCGATTTTTTCAACAACTTCAGGGTTAACAAGTGCAATTTAGTTTTTGGGTATGATTCACAATAACCACATCTAACTGATCACGTTAGATCACACCACTCTCCTCACTTCCTTGTTTACGCAAATGGAAGATAACTGAATTTGGAGAATAATTACCATAATTAATATGCAAATAATTTAATATTATACGTTTGCTGGATTTGATGATATTTTCTAGAGTTCACAAAAGTCCCAATAGCAGTGCGATTTTCTATACATATGTACCTTACCAAATATTTGTAATGATTACTGAATAATGGTAAACACTTTGTAAACGTAAATGGTGAAAAATCAGATCAGCTAAATGTTGTATGTGGTATACCACAAGGTTCTATCTTGGGGCCTAAATTGTTCATTTATACATTAATGACATTTGTAATATATCCCAGGTATTAAATTTAATAATTTTTGCAGACAACACCAATATATTTTGTACAAGAGATGATATACATAATCTATGTAACTTAGTTTCACAGGAAATGAAAAAATTTCAAAATTGGTTTGCAATAAATAAGTTATCTATAAATATAAATAAAACAAATTTCATGATATTTGGGAATAAGTTTGCTAATGTGGATTGTAATGTGTTTATGAGTGTGTTCAAAATAGAAAGATTATATTCTAACAAATTTTTGGGTGTAATGATAGATTAAGATTAAGTTGGAAATCACAAACCATGCATGTGAAAAATAAATTAATTAGAAATGTATCAGCAATAAAGAAAGCAAAATCATTATTAAGTAGGGAATCATTGTTAAAACTTTATTTTAGCATTTTTTAATCAAATTTGACATACTGTATTCAGGTGTGGGGAAATTGTAGTAAAATGTATATACTTACTGCCACTTATAAAGGCACAGAAAATGGCTGTTCACATGATATGTAATCTGAAGCATAGGGAACACACTATTTTTTATTTCAAGGAATTAAAAATCTTAAAGTTTCTAGATCTGGTTCAATTTAAAATTCTGTTATTAATGTTTAAGCTAAAAACATTGAGTTACCTATCAATCTACAGGAACTGTTTGGTACTAAAATAGACAAGAGATATGTAACAAGAAAACAAAATAACTTTATAGTGCAATATTCAAAAAGCAGGGTAAAATCCATGTGTTTGTCAATTTTAGGTGTCAAGTTATGGAATAATGTTCTTGATGGTGATCTGAAAGAATGTAACCTGTTAGTCAAGTTTTAAAAAAGTACTAAAACTAACATATTTAGTTAGACAAGTACTAATATATTAGTATTCTTAATTGTAATGATCTTGGTATTATAATGTACATTGTTATAGTGTAATTGTATGTACAGAAATGAAAATAAACTTATATCTACATCTAAACCTATATCTACATCTACATCTAATATAATAATTCTACTCACATACAGTAGATGTTTTGGTCCACTGTACACCTAAACAGTTGGGGCTGTGGATTCTCCCCAACTGTCAGATATTTGTAATTATTTATCTCACATTATGTAAAGTCTGCCTTTCCTTTTCAACATGGCGGTATTTACATTTTTACATCATGAATCCACTTCCAGTTCATTTCTCAGTGGCCATGCTACCATCCAAGTCTTTGTGGATTCATGAAACTCAACGAATTGCAATGCCCGAGTCTGTTTCCAACAATATACTTGTCAGGGGCAAAGCTTGTACAAACTGTTCCAGCTCTAGATGATGGCCACCGTGCATCAACAACCCGGTGAAACCAAACATTTTGTTGGAAAAAATATCCATTGATTTCTTCTTTTCATCCTTTTCATCATTTCTTCTCCTTTATCTTGGTGGGTAAATTGCTCCTCATCACTTCTCGGCATATGCCAATAGGCCTAGGAGAAGCCTGGTTTGTCCCTACAATGAATAAACACAACATATATTTATAAATAAGGCTGGATTTGTAATCTGAACACTCAATGTCTTTTCAAAATCTCCTGATAGGTGAATTCTCTTTTCTACAATCTCAACACATCGACAATCAAAGTTATCACAGCCCATTCGTCCATTTGGGTGAGAGTATGTGCCAGCTTTGGATAAATTCCATAGCAATAAAATAACAGTAATCTTCTGAAAACAGATCTTTTGCTAGACCAGTTGGCAATCCATCGCAATAATTCACAATTGCAGCTTGCAGCCCTATGGGCATTGATGGCACTGGCCCTTCCTCATGATCATGTCAAGATCTTGCATCTTGCTTACTGCCAGTAATTTGTTTAGGTGCATATGTAAGTCCACAAACTTGTATTTTTTACCCCCAGACAAGTACAATAAGCCTTTCTTTTTTCAAATTCACCTTTATATTGTTGTGAATTTTTATTTTACAATAATGTAATTATAGACTATGACAGGTTATTTCACTGAAGATAAACTATTGACCTAAAGTTGCACTCTGATAGTGCATATTGTCTAAATATAGGAGACCTGTAACTGTAATGGGCAGAGAGGCTGTAGTAACAAAATAGAGTGACCGCAACCATAGATTGACTGCAACCATAGATTGGCTGTTAGAGTAGACTGACCGTAATCATAGATTGACTGCAACCATAGATTGGCCATAACCGTAGACTGGCAGTAACCATATAGCAGCCGTAGCCTCATTGTATGGTGTGTGTGTTGTATTTATGTTTAAAGAAACAGGGTTGTAAAGCTTAGGTGGTATTGTTGTGTCTGCAAGTTGTGGCCAGGCTGTAAATACCAGATGCGCCCTGGCCATCAAATTTGCCTGTATAAGGCAGAACATTCCACTGTAGAGAACAGTGTACAATGGGTTTTTGACTTGAGAAGTGACAACAGAAGAGAACAGAATGGGTTTCTGACTTGAGAAACATAGTGTTGTGAGAATATCTTGTAAATATTTGTACATAAACATGTGTAAAGAAGTATAATTGAAAGATAGTTAGAAACTTTTATAGTCTTTCTTTTGAAACTGTGTTGTCATGTACTAAGGTGCAAAACAAGAAACTTTTCACTAGAGAAAAATCCCTAACAATATATATGCCATATTAACTTTATGAGCTGGCAGTTCCACATACTCACATATTCTGATGCAGTCTCAGTGTCCATTGGTTCCTGATGTTTGCTTTTAATGTCACTTTTGTTGGACACCTTACCTTTAGCGTCTTTACTGGATGCCTTACTTTCAGCATATTTGCTTTTAACCTGCACTTCCGCCTTCTATAGCTCATCACTTTCACTTGAGCTTCCACTTTTGCTTTCACTGCCATTCACACTACTGCTCCCATCCTGACATTCAGTTGGAGCACTCTTAGCAGGTCCAGACTCAAGTGTATGTCCTCTTCTCCAATAATATTTATTATATTAGAAGTCAACCTCCAGTGGATCAATGCAGCTGTCCCTTTGGGAGGTATGATGGTCTGAGTTTTCTTGACAAGCTTACCGGTGGAGTAATGATTAAATTGATTGAACAGTGAGACATCCTCCTCTGTTACCTCCACATTACTACTCACAAGATACCACTTTGGTTTGATGACCATCTGTAACAAAGCTTCAGGGGCCACAGTGGCAGAGTGGTAACACTCTCACCTCCCACCTCTGAGGCCGGGGTTCGATCCCCGTCAAGGCCTTATGTGGGAAAGCTGGTAGTTGCTTGCCATTGGTCGGCAGTTTACAGTACAGAACCCTAGTGAACTCTATGTACTGGTTTCCTCTGCCCTTCCAACTACCCGTCGTGATATGACCTGTACAGTGTTGAAAGCGATGTAAAACCCCAAAACATAAAAGTCCATTCTGGCAATTAACAGCATCTCAAGCCAGATAGCAAAACTGCTAGGAAAATATTTACCAACATGCATGGTTTGAGGAGATGAGCCACTTGCACTTCCTAACTTCTTATGTAGCATATAGATCTTTGCTTCCTTGGCTTAACCTGTTACTTAGACTGAGTACTTTTCCTTGATTCAGGTGACTTATGCCTATCAAGTCTCCTGGGCTTTCCATGGACTGGAAATTCTTTCTCATACTCAGATTGACTCCTCGGAGATTTATATGGACGTTGCAAAGGGCCTTTATGTCTACCTTTCCATTTATCTGGTTCCCTCATGCCGCTCTTACCTCTACCCACGAAGCCACCCCTCAGATTATTGTGCCTATAACCAAATTGGCAAGTGTCATAGGGCTTTCCCCTTCTTCCTTGTTGACCAGTACTTTTACGTTCATAGGATACAACAGTCCAATCACCTTTAGAATTTTTACTTTTTGATGATCCTGTGGTTGGTTTTGTATCCTGACTGTCCGTATGTCTTTTTTCCTCAGTGGAACTGACTTTTACATTTTTGTCCTCACCAAAGACTGACCTCGGTGTGGAACTTAATTGATTCTGCCAAATTGGTGCTAACTGATGAACCAGTGACTGTACTGGCAGAAGTTGGTGGTGCACTGAAAGCTGCAAGGACTTCCTGAGTTTGAGCAGCATGCAACATTCGAGACCTGATATCTCAGTTACACTTTTCCAACAATATACCTTGATTTAATGGTGGTAGTCTTCAGCAGCTTCCCCTGGTCTGCTACATTCTTCAAAAATTCCATGACAAGGACATCTTTCGGTCGGTTGGTCGTGGTGTTCTCTGTAGTGTATTGAATAATCTTTACAAGGTTGATCCTTGTGCATCTGGTTATATACGCGAGAGCTGTCGTTGCGTCTCACTTGATTATCACGGGAATAGTCATCTCGTCAACTATATCCACGAGAGCTAGTCTTTATGAGGAGTGGAGCTCTTCAAGGCAGTCCTCCAACCACCTCTACACCTTGATAAGACATCTAAAAAGAAACAGGTAAGCAACATGTAAAACAGATATTTCACTAGGTGTTTCAGCAAAATCATCGATTTTAGGCTCATGCAAAACATCTGATTTTTTCAAACAACAAGTCTACATTCATTGAGTTGTCAACAAATAGAGTGTCTTTGATTTCCCAATACTTTCTGTTTTGCTCAACAAACTACTTCTCTTATGTTGCAACTACAATGGAGTATCCCTATCTTCACATGGCTTTAACCTATTATGGCGAAGAATTTATGATTTTTCCTGTCAGCATGAAATTTTCATGAGCACTTGTAAAAAGAGTTTTGAGCTGTTTAATTTGGAGACAGTAGTGAAAATATGAAAGAAATTACTATAGGAACTACAACTGTAATTTTAGACTACAAAACATACAAATGTTGAACATCTTAATTTCCCCTTTTTATTTGCACATATATGATATTGACAAGCACATTCTCTTGGAAGTTCATTTAACTACATGGGAAATGAAAACTCCCAGAGTACCTGGGGTTATAGTTTACTTATTCCAGTATTCTGGGTAAAACTTCAGTTGGGTTAAATATGGAACTATCATATGGATATAAATGTGAGGGTTTTGATTGGTTTAAAAGTGCAAATAATTCTTGAGTTCTTTAGTGATTTTTTTAACACTAAATGGACAGCCACTTCCTATTATGAGTGAAAAAAGTCCTTTTGTCAGGGCTGGCTGCTCATCCAAAAGTCATACAGTACCATATCTTACACAAAAGACAAAAGGACTTAGTGAAAGTCTAAATTTTATCATAATTTCTTCAAGTTAACAAGTAGAAACTTGATACAATAAGATAGAAGATAACACCACTATAATTTAAACCTACAACTTCATCTAAAATGATCATGCACACAGTGTAGCAGTAAACAGTCACTAGTTTTGTTTTAGCTAAAAAACCAGCACAACACAAGCTAAAATTTTAACACCAAAGGTAACATAAATGAATATGGATATGCAGAGTCTATGTAATAGTACGAATTAAGCAATTTGGAGTAATGGAGAATAGAACTGAATAAAAGCACAAACAATGACTTTTTTCTCAAATAATAGATGAAAGAGGAAAAAAAAAAACACTCACATGGTTACTTGAGAATTCTGGAAAAGCTAAAATCAATTTAAGCTTTCTGGAAATAATTAAATAATTGATATATTTGATAAGCAAAGTTAATTGTTTATGAGACATACAGATGAATATAATATACTCAAATGGAGATAAAAATATTGAAGAAAAGACATGCAGAGATATATTGAAATAAAAGCAAAATGAATTTGTCTATTACGTAAATGAACCTTGATACAATAAAGTTATTGAAAGACAATTACTGAAATAAACATTGGGACTTACAATAAAAGTGATATGAACATTTTTAAAAGTTATCAATGCTGTGTATATAGTATGATTAATGGTTGTAAAAATAAAATATGCTGCTGCAAAGACAGCGACAAAATTTCACAGTAATTGAAATGTTTACCCATATGCTTGAAAAACTAAGATCATTCATTGAGATGAGAATAGGGTAGGATGACAACACTCACCTCGTGGTACAAATTCTTGTATGTGAACTGCAATGCAAATGTTATGGAATCCCTCACTTGATCAAAAGATATTTCACTTAAGTCTGAAAACTAGCAATGTATATAACAATTATTACAAACTATGGTTGTAGGAGGATTATAAATAAAGAGGGATTAAACTTTTGTATGAATGACAATTGCTGAAATGAAAACATTTGACATATTGATCTGCACTATTATCCGGGCATTTAAAGGGCTAAACAATGGATTTTACTTTCTGATTGAACACTGTGTATATTTCAATGAGTGTACATATAACTCAAAGAACAGAAAAACAACGTACCACAGTCTGCACAGTTAAATTTATGCACAAGTTACCCCCACCCCCATTTCTGCCTTTTCAACATGCAAGTAGGCTATAAAAGTATGTCAGGACACAGCAGAAATATACTTTGTCAGAATACGAATATATTTTCTCTAGTGTGTTTGTTCTCCTTGTATATTGGTAGTGTTTTACACACAAAATAGTGGATTAAAGTTATTTTGTATATGGTTTATTGAAAGTTTTATGATGTGAAGATACTTAATTATTAGAGAGTTCTATAATGCTTATACATTAAAATAAAAAATAGGAATAATTTTAGTGGTTATAAAAGAGATTTAACAACACCAACAAAAACAAAAACAAAACAAAACATTGAGATACTATTGCAGTATATACAATGTATGTATTAAATTCCCATATCAATTTATAGTTCATCATACAAGAAGGCTTACATCATCATAAAGACAACCTGTGTTTAAACAGTTGCTTTTTACTTAAAATATCACATTTCTATCATTTCTATAAGACAGAAAAAATTCATTTCTTGTGTAACTATCACTAAATTAAATTCAGAAAAGCCCCAACAAGATACAATGTAGTTGCAAAAAAATAAATATGCTATATTAGTTAGTGTATGTTTGGCCCATTTAATTTGTAATATCTTTTCTTTTGATAGTAAAACTCTGTTACATGTATTTCTGTAAAGTTGGAAAAAATAAATTAGATTTTACGATAACATTTATTTAACGGCTTGAAATTTCAAGTACATAAAAAATTCAGTTATCGACACCGAATGCATCAAGTGAGGGGGAGTTTAAAACAAAGCAAAACAATACAATACGGTCACATGATGCAAGGACAGCTGTAGCGATTTTGTTTTTTTAAGAAGTTCAACTCTTGGTTAATGCAGAACTTTGAGGTTAGTATGTGTTGTCATGTTTGGTGAGTCGGTCAAGGTCGGAGTTCCTGACATTCTTACAAAGTTGCATAACAAGTGCATAGTGGTTCATGAATGTGGATAAGCCTTCTTGGTGGAAAATGTACTGTACTACCAACCAACGTAGATATGAACTATGAAGTGATTTTTCATGTGACAACATGATAATAATGAATGTTTTTTTTTTGCACAACACACATCATAATAAGCCTAATCAGCATTTCGAGTACGCATGCGTGAACATATTGTCCCGACTTCCGTTTCGGGATAAACAAATCTACGTAGATCTGAACCAGGAAGTGATTTTTACTTGAAGAAAAGAGTAAATACTACATAATTTCTTGCATAAAACACATAAAACTTATTTTTTATAAAAAATATACATAACGATCTATAAAGCAAGGAATTGTCACCAGGAAAAAATATTTTAAAATATAGTTTTTAGTCTTCTAAGATGAGCGAAAATAGGGTGTCTTAACATGTACAGCTATTTCTGAAGATGATTTTTCATTGATTATTTAAATTAAATTTATATGTAAAAACCTATTGTAGTTTCAGATATATTTTTATTTGAAATAAACGTTAAAATATCAGCTAATAAATTTGGAAAATGGTTGAGAACACCAGCAATTGGTACGTACATGTTAATTAGTTGAAAATACTTGTGTATTTGCCAAAAAAAATCAGCAAAAATTTTCAGAAGAATTTTAGATAAAATAATATGTACACTACACACGCTAAGCTTATTTTTTTTATAAAAATATACATATAGATCTACAGAATAGTGGTTTTTTTTGCCAAGAACAGGTACTTTTAAATATTGTTTTTATTCTTCTAAGGTGTGGGAAATGGGGTTTCTTGACCTGTACAGTTATTTTTGGAGATGATTTTTGATTGATTATTTAAATTATAAACATATGTTTAAAAATTATTGTGGTTTCAGACATTTTTTTATATGAGTTAAAGTATTAACTCATAAATTTTGAAAATTGTTGAGAACACCAGAAATTGTATATGTTAATTACTTGAAAATAGTTGTGTACATATTTGCTCAAAATTTTTGGAAAATTTTAGATAAAATGTTGTGCTCACTAGAGAAATGCAGTTGAAACAATTTAGTTTAAAAAATTTTGTTATTTTTTATTTATGGGCAGATTTTAATGGAATGAATATGAGGAGAACCAATGTTGGGGTGTGTGTAAATAAAATATTAAAAAATGTGGGCAAAAGATACGTTTTTGTGTACATGCGTGATCCATTTTTTCTTTTAAAAAAAGGAAAAAAGTAAAAGTAGAAATTTCAATTCCTTAAAAGTGAAATAATTACTCTTATTTTGATATTTATTGTCATCACAGCTTGTCAAAAATGAATATGTTCTTAATCTTAAAATTTTTTTAATATTGTTACATAAATATCTCAATTTTGTAAAACATGGCAGGCTAGCCAACCTCCCCTACCCAGTATATATATTATTTACTTGTGTTAAAAAGGGCAGAAAAATATAATTAAATGGAGCAGCATAGTCCCTTCGGTGGTGGACTTTTGTACTCCCTGGCTGACCTTAAACAAGAAAACTTAAGGTCAAATAATGCACTTAAGATTAATGCATAATAAAGCTAATAAATGAGGCTAAAAAATAGAATAATAGGAAAATAGTACAAAAATATAAAAAACTATCAGTAAATAAGTACATAAATATACGAAAAAATGCAATGAGTGCTTTATTTATTACCCACCAGTTTTTTTAAATAATAAGTAAAATAAGTCCATCAATAAAAAAATACAGTAAATGGGGGGATGAAATTGCGAAAAATTAAAAAAAAAAAAAAATAAACTTATGATTCCTTCTCCACTTCTCCATGGATTTAATGTAATAAATCGAGCAGAAGCTGTCTAAATACCTTTCAAATGAAGTACATAACATATTTGTAAGTTAAATATTTTTGGAAATATCGAAGAAAAATGAGGCCTTATTGATGAATTTGTTACACCAGTTAAGCTACAACTGGGCGAAAATAGGGGATTTATGTCAAAACTGCCACAATTATCTTACACAAATTCCATATTCTTCACAGAACTAATTTATATAATTTATTACACTATTTCCATTATATTTTTCATAAGATAAATGTTTATATATAGATAAATCACATAAATTACATATTCGCTACTTCCTGGTTCTTCTATCACAGACGTTTTTTGTTTATCCCGATACCTTCCCATAATGCTTTGCGAGAATCGGAATGCTGATTAGGCTTATTTTTATAGTGGCATTCTACCAGTGAACGCCCACATTATATATCTTTCTTAGAGGTCAAGGACAAATGTTTCTATTTGCAAACAAATTGGGCGTTCACTGGTATTTCTGGTTTTTTGTAACGAACTGGTTATTTACACCACGGCTGTGTACATAAGGGTATTTCAGTTCTTTATGTACACCACGGCTGTCGAGTAATGCAATAATACACTACAATAATATAAAGTAAAACAAAAGCTGTTTTATCAGTGTTAGTTTGAAAATAAATGCAATTTCTCTCTTTTACAAGAATATATTTGATTAATGCTTATAAAGTTGAAACAGAAAGGCCAAAAACAAGTTGACATTGTCCTGTTCACTCTCCATGGATATGTATTTAGTGAGAAATATAGAATCTTAAAAAGAATGTTTTTCTTTTTGTATTTTTGCTATATATCACTTTTTGTAAGGTGTGTAGACGGCCGTGTGTAGAGGCTTTCATGCCATTAGAACCTGGTACACTTGTAATGTATGTTACTTGTATGATTCTTGTTCCATGTGTATAATGAATAAATAATGAAACAATAAAAAATCACATCTTCACTGTCTTTGTCATCTAAGTGTCATCCAATGATCCAACCCAAGTTAAGCCACAACTATTCGACCTGTGGGGATCAAAAGGCTAATTATGTAACAAATTTTACCTGGCTGGGTACATAACAAGGTGTGTATAAGAAATTTAATTTAGTTTCCACAGTACAATAGTGGGGAAGACTAATCATCACATTTCTAGGGGGACTGACATAGCATACACAATAAGGTGGTGTAGAAGACCATGTACATTAGCTTACCTACATTTTAGTGGTACACAAAATATCCCAAATATCTTGCATATATACACAAGATATTCAATCTAGCTTACATAAACAGCGGTGGTGTACATAAGGGACATTATCTGGCTAATATACACAACAGTGGTGTACATAAGAGACATTATCTGGCTAATATACACAACGGTGGTGTACATAAGAGACATTATCTGGCTAATATACACAACGGTGGTGTACGTAAGGAACCATATGTAGCTTATGTACACAGCGGTGGTGTACATAAGACGACTTTTCGGCATTGCATACACAGCGGTGGTGTAAATATCCTCTGCCTTTTTGTAAAAACGGCCAATAATAGAGATATATTGTCAAAATACAATACTAAAATACTATAATACAATATATATAAAATACTAAAATATTGAAAAAAAACCACATAAACAAATCATTAATTGTACTGCATGTCGTTTGATGATTTTGTTTAAGAAGAATATAATCTAAATGAACTAATATAGTGTAAATTTTAAATATTATCTAAAGGACGGGCATTCACTGGTAGAAAGTCACTATAGTGGTGGTGGACCAATTCAGGCACGGGTACCAATTCAGGCCCACCCTTAATTTTCTTGAAGATTTATAATTTTTCAAAGAGAAGATGTTTACCACATCATAGATAATCATCAAATGGATCATTTACATTTGTAATTTCTTGTTTAACTGTGATTGTTTTGGATAAATTTAGGGGTGGGCGTGAATAGGTACACGGGCGTGAACTGGTACACCACCACTAGGCAAGAGGACACCACGGTGGTGTTCCCAAGGTGGACATCAGTGCTTGTGTAAACCATGGTGGTGTACCCAAGGGACAATTCAGTGCTTGCGTACACCACGGTGGTGTACCCAAGGTAGAGTTCACTGCTTGCATACACCACAGTTGTGTAACCAAGGAGGAATCCATTGCCTGCGAACACCACGGTGTTGTATTTAAGGGAGAATTTATTTCTTAAATACACCTTTCAACACAGTGGCATACCCAAGGTAGACTTCATTCATTGCATACACCAGGGCACAGTGTACCATTGGTGGAATTTATTTATTGTGTACACCACGGTGGTATATTCAAGGTAGAATTCTTTGGTGTACCCAAGAGTATTTTCCTGTGTTGTGTGCACCGCCATGGTGTAAATAACCACTTTGATTTTTATAATACACCCGTGGACGGTGAATTGGGCAGGATCATGTTAGACATCTTTCAATTAAAATTGTGCCACAATTCCTGTTAAAATTACAAATATATATGTGTTTTATATTGTTGTATGTCTTTATTCCATTTCAACAGTAATGTTCAATAAAAATGCATCTGTCACAATTATGTCCACCCCCCTGGGGGGTGGATATATTATTTTTGCTTTTTTCGCCGTCCGATGTCCGTTGTCCGATGTCCGGCGTCCGGCGTCCGATGTCCGGCGTCACGCATGGTTTCCGCTCATTTAAAGGAAAAGTATTAGAGCTATTGTCACCAAATTTGGTATGCAGGCTTATTGGGTCAGTAGCTTGCTTGGGATTGCTTTTGGCTGTTGTACCTCTTTTGCTTACTGAGTAATGCTTAAGTACAGCTATTTTCAGTACCCATTGGTTTCCGTGCATTTAAGCCAAAATAATTAAAGATATTTTACTACAATTTTGAATACAAGATTGTTATGTCCATAGCTCGCTTGGTATTGCATTTGGGACTGATAGCTTTGTCAGTACATGAGTAATAGCCATTTAGGTACTTCATTGTGTATTTTCAGTACTACTTTTGAGTAATTTGCTAATATCTCAGAAACCGTAAGAGATAGAGCGATTTCGACAGAATTTTTGACCCACAGGGTATCTAAGGAATGCAATCTATGCAATTTTCCAAAAATTTTCCCCTCCCCAAAAATGGCGGCCATTTTGAATTTTTGAATTTTTGCCAAAAATGGCAAAACACTAATTTGCTTCTATCTCCTTAACCGTGCGAGATAGAGCGATTTCGGCAAAATTTTCGACCCACAGGGTATCTAAAAATTCTACTCTTGCCAATTTTTAAAAAATTTTCCCCTCCCCAAAAATGGCGGCCATTTTGAATTTTCGAATTTTTGCCAAAAATGGCAAAACACAAATTTGCTTCTATCTCCTTAACCGTGCGAGATAGAGCGATTTCGTCGAAATTTTCGACCCACAGGGTATCTAAGAAATGCAATCTTTGCAATTTTCAAAAAATTTTCCCCTCCCCAAAAATGGCGGCCATTTTGAATTTTCGAATTTTTGCCAGAAATGGCAAAACACAAATTTGCTTCTATCTCCTTAACCGTGCGAGATAGAGTGATTTCGTCGAAATTTTCGACCCTCAGGGTATCTAAGGAATGTAATATTTGCAATTTTCAAAAAATTTTCCCCTCCCCAAAAATGGCGGCCATTTTGAATTTTCGAATTTTGCCAAAAATGGCAAAGCACAAATTTGCTTCTATCTCCTTAACCGTGCGAGATAGAGCGATTTCGGCAAAATTTTCGACCCACAGGGTATCTAAAAATTCTACTCTTGCCAATTTTTAAAAAATTTTCCCCTCCCCAAAAATGGCGGCCATTTTGAATTTTCGAATTTTTGCCAAAAATGGCAAAACACAAATTTGCTTCTATCTCCTTAACCGTGCGAGATAGAGCGATTTCGTCGAATTTCAAAAAATTTTCCCCTCCCCAAAAATGGCGGCCATTTTGAATTTTTGCCAAAAATGGCAAAACACTAATTTGCTTCTATCTCCTTAACCGTGCGAGATAGAGCGATTTCGGCAAAATTTTCGACCCACAGGGTATCTAAAAATTCTACTCTTGCCAATTTTTAAAAAATTTTCCCCTCCCCAAAAATGGCGGCCATTTTGAATTTTCGAATTTTTGCCAAAAATGGCAAAACACAAATTTGCTTCTATCTCCTTAACCGTGCGAGATAGAGCGATTTCGGCAAAATTTTCGACGCACAGGGTATCTAACCAATGCAATCTTTGCAATTTTTAAAAAATTTTCCCCTCCCCAAAAATGGCGGCCATTTTGAATTTTCGAATTTTTGCCAAAAATGGCAAAACACTAATTTGCTTCTATCTCCTTAACCGTGCGAGATAGAGCGATTTCGTCGAAATTTTTGACCCACAGGGTATCTGAGCATTGTACTCTTGGTAAATTTTAAAAAATTTTCCCCTCCCCAAAAATGGCAGCCATTTTGAATTTTCGAATTTTTGCCAAAAATGGCAAAACACTAATTTGCTTCTATCTCCTTAACCGTGCGAGATAGAGTGATTTCGTCGAAATTTTCGACCCACAGGGTATCTAAGGAATGTAATATTTGCAATTTTCAAAAAATTTTCCCCTCCCCAAAAATGGCGGCCATTTTGAATTTTTGAATTTTTGCCAAAAATGGCAAAACACTAATTTGCTTCTATCTCCTTAACCGTGCGAGATAGAGCGATTTCGGCAAAATTTTCGACCCACAGGGTATCTAAAAATTCTACTCTTGCCAATTTTTAAAAAATTTTCCCCTCCCCAAAAATGGCGGCCATTTTGAATTTTCGAATTTTTGCCAAAAATGGCAAAACACAAATTTGCTTCTATCTCCTTAACCGTGCGAGATAGAGCGATTTCGTCGAAATTTTTGACCCACAGGGTATCTGAGCAATGTACTCTTGGTAAATTTTAAAAAATTTTCCCCTCCCCAAAAATGGCAGCCATTTTGAATTTTCGAATTTTTGCCAAAAATGGCAAAACACTAATTTGCTTCTATCTCCTTAACCGTGCGAGATAGAGCGATTTCGGCAAAATTTTCGACGCACAGGGTATCTAAGCAATGCAATCTTTGCAATTTTCAAAAAATTTTCCCCTCCCCAAAAATGGCGGCCATTTTGAATTTTTGAATTTTTGCCAAAAATGGCAAAACACTAATTTGCTTCTATCTCCTTAACCGTGCGAGATAGAGCGATTTCGTCGAAATTTTCGACCCACAGGGTATCTGAGTATTGTACTCTTGGTAATTTTAAAAAAATTTTCCCCTCCCCAAAAATGGCGGCCATTTTGAATTTTCGAACTTTTGCCACAAATGGCAAAACACAAATTTGCTTCTATCTCCTTAACCGTGCGAGATAGAGCGATTTCGTCGAAATTTTCGACCCACAGGGTATCTAACGAATGTAATATTTGCAATTTTCAAAAAATTTTCCCCTCCCCAAAAATGGCGGCCATTTTGAATTTTTGCCAAAAATGGCAAAACACTAATTTGCTTCTATCTACTTAACCGTGCGAGATAGAGCGATTTCGTCGAAATTTTCGACCCACAGGGTATCTAAGGAATGCAATTTTCAAAAAATTTTCCCCTCCCCAAAAATGGCGGCCATTTTGAATTTTCGAATTTTGCCAAAAATGGCAAAGCACAAATTTGCTTCTATCTCCTTAACCGTGCGAGATAGAGTGATTTCGTCGAAATTTTCAACCCACAGGGTATCTAAGGAATGTAATATTTGCAATTTTCAAAAAATTTTCCCCTCCCCAAAAATGGCGGCCATTTTGAATTTTCGAATTTTTGCCAAAAATGGCAAAACACAAATTTGCTTCTATCTCCTTAACCGTGTGAGATAGAGCGATTTCGTCGAAATTTTCGACCCACAGGGTATCTAAGGAGTGCAATCTTTGCAATTTTCCAAAAATTTTCCCCTCCCCAAAAATGGCGGCCATTTTGAATTTTCGAATTTTTGCCTATTATTTAAGTTTTAGCATATTATTTAAGTTATTTGTTTATTAATAATAATGTTGTGTATTTGTGAGCTCAATTTAGGCTTTTAATAAGTACTTTTAAAAAAGTAATTGGTTAAAAATATATGAGCTTGTTGACTTACTAGATAGTACTAATATTAACATGCTTATTTGAAGATATTTAGCTGATGAAGAAACATTCTATCAAATACTGATTGATCTCTCAAAGTGATATTGCAATTAACATCAACAAGTCCAAAAACAATCCATTTTCCTGCTAATATAAAAGTAGCTTACAAGTGGCAGTCCCATCCTTGTGAATCTGTGTTTAAAGACATAAGCTCAAAAGCAAACATTCAGTAATAGATTATTGGGAAGATTCAAGATGTCGGAAAAGATTCAGCCTAATGTTAGACAACATTTTTCTGTTTTGAATGTCCCTGGTGAAAAAGAACGTATTGTGTGAGGTGCATTTAGTATTATTCTAGTGAACTCAGTGACTCAGCAAAAGCAGCCACTAATTCTCTCACTTGAAGGTTACAATTTTAAGCATTTCCAATTAATGTTATTTTAAGGTAAAAGTTCAATCCTTCATGAAGAAGGTATGTAATTAGAAAATAAGTATCTCAGAAGTTCATGAAATAATTTTTAAATACAGCCTTTTTGAATATTTTAAATTAATTCATTTTTTCTACAGATATTTTTTAATATAATACCTACTTATTTACTTGTTCTAGCTCATTCCCACTGTATTAATTTGCATTACAATTTTCACATTTAATATATTAATGTATGCTAATATATAAAATTTTAAGTATTTGAAAAAGTATTTGAAATACTTTTGAAAAGTATTTGCATTTGCATTTTAAGAAAATAAAAGTATTTGCATTTGAAAAATTGAAAGGTATTTGCATTTGTATGTAAATACTTTTAAAAGTATTTGACCCCAAGTCTGCATCAACATAGTGAGAAGATGATCAGATGTAGGACAGATGATTCCGGATGTTTCCAGGTGATATCCAGATGATGTCAGATGTTTCCACATATTTCCAGATGATTCCACCGGGGTTTCCTGTGATATAAAACACTTCCTGGCATAAAGCAGGGCTTCCTGGGATATAATACACTTCCCGGTATGAAGCACTTCTCAGTTTTTGTGATTTAGTGCTTCCTAATATTTAGTGAAAATGTCTGGACGTTCTGGGATATAACCGTGCCTATATATACTGAGGGATCTGTGAAATGGTTATTTTTACCAGGGAAATCATTCTTTTGAATGTTTTAGGCGGGTGAAACTTTGGATTTCTGGACTTGTACAGTTTTATTTTTTAGCTCAATTTAAGACACAGCACAACCCCGCAAGAAACTCAAGGTTTTACTTAAAATGCAGATATGCCATTAATGTGCACACTCAAGTATTCCCACAACTATTGACAACATGCAATGTCAAGTATTCCCACAACTATTCCCTCTACATGCAAACAAAATAGAGCAAATGTAAATGAAATTTCTCTATTTTCAAAGTTTTCATGATTATTTCATGAAAATGTTCCATTATTTTAAAAGTTGTTTGAGGCAGGTAATATGTCATAATTACTGTGGTCTTGGATTAATATCAAGTGTTCTTATGTATGTAAAACCCAATTTAGTAATTTTTTTACAGTTTTTTACCCCACGGCCCTTAAGGGCTATCTGTGTATTGTTTTCACCCATGGTGTCTGGATGGGCTGGTGGGCAGGGGGAAAAAGTTTGTCTGGGCTGTATCTCAGAAACTGTAAGGTGTAGGAAGTTCATACTTGGTAGGGACAGTGTAGGTGTGCAATGTCATGGTCTGACCTTGATTTGACCTTTGACCTTGCCGCAGTGACCTTGAGTTTGAAAATCTTGTCCAGGCTATAACTTGGAAACTGTAAGGTGTAGGGAGTTGATACTTTGTAGGAACATTGGTTAGGGCTTGTAGGTGTGCAATGTCATGGTTTGACCTTGATTTGACCTTGCTGTAGTGACCTTGACCTTTAAAATCTTCTCCAGGCTATATCTTGAAAACCGTAAGGTGTAGGAAGTTGACACTTGATAGGGGCATTGGTTAGGGGATATAGGTATGCAGTGTCATGGTGTGACCTTGATTTGACCTTGCTGTAGTGACCTTGACCTATAAAATCTTGTCCACGCTATATCTTGGAAACCGTAAGATGTAGGAAGTTGTTACTTGGTAGGGACTTTGTTGGGGCGTGTAGGTGTGTAGCGTCATGGTCTGTCCTTGATTTGACCTTTATCACCTTGCCGCAGTGACCTTGAGTTTGAAAATCTTCTCCGGGCTTTATCTCGGCAACCAGAAGGTGTAGGAAGTTGATGATTGGTAGGGACATTTGTTAATTGTTGTAGGTGTGCAACGTCATGGTGTGACCTTGATTTGACCTTGCCCTAGTGACCTTGACCTATAAAATCTTGTCCGGGCTATATCTCGGAAACCGTAAGGTGTAGGAAGTTGTTACTTGGTAGGGACATTGGTTAGGGGGTGTAGGTGTGCAACATCATGGTCTGACCTGGATTTGACCTGTGACCTTGTCATAGTGACCATGAGTTTTAAAATCTTGTCTGGGTTATTTCTTTGATTCCATAAGGTGTAGAAGGTTGACACTTGGTAGGGACATTAGGGGTTTATGTGTGCATCGTGGTTTGACCTTTTTGCTCTGTACTCACCTGCCATATTAGAGACATCTCTCTTTTAAGACAAAGACATGGATCGCTGCAACTGATTATTATATGCACTTTTACATAATTGTGCTACTTCCATTGACAGCTATTCTCCAACTAATAAGTTTTATAGCTTTATCTTTTTTAGATTGCTGATTAATGCTGTCATCTTGCTGTTGAATTGCCTTGTTTTAGTACTTTATCTTTGCATACATTATCTTTCTCTGAGATGTTATTTTCTCTGACACTGCTCTGAAAGTATCCAGATCTTTACTGTTTCATCACTTCTATATCTCATGGTGTTGAAAACTTTTTCCCCAGGCTGTGGGGTACAGGCATCTCTGATGCTATTTTATTAAGCGTCCCGCAAGGGACGCTTGTTTGTGTATAGCAGACCTTCAGGCTCCGGCGGCTCCGGCGGTTCCGCATTTTGTTTTCCTTATAACTCTGTAACCGTTAGGCGGATTCTTTTCAAATTTGGCAGGTTTAGGCAGTAGCCTTGGAGATTTTTTTTGAATATGCTGCAGTGACATTTCAACCAATGAGAGAGGTCACATGACCAAAAATGTCTTTTTTCGATGGGGAAGCTTGTCCGGATGATAACTTGAAAGGAATTTTATCAATTCACCTGAAACTTGGCAAATACATACATTCATTCCAAAAATTGCAAAACATAAAAATGCTTATATCTCGAAAACCCTGCTAGATGGAGCGATTTCAACGAAATTTTTGACCTACAGGGTATCTCTGCAGAGTAGCCATCATGCCAATTTTCAAAAAAGTTTTGTCTTGCCAAAAATGGCGGCCATTTTGAATTTTCGAATTTTTGCGCACAAATTGCAAAACACAAAAATGCTAATATCTCGAAAACTGTGCTACATAGAACAATTTCGACAAAATTATTGATCTTCAGGGCAGCAATCCCAAAGAGCTTTCACTTGGTGAAGTTTCAGACCCGTAGCTAATTACTCACCTACTCAAAATGAGTAAATGCTAATTATCTTAAAAACTATTGCGGATACCCAATTTTTATCAAATAACTCATTCATGTACTTTTGGGAGAGCTTTCACATGGTGAAGTTTCAGACCCGTAGATAATTACTCACCTACTCAAAATGAGTAAATGCGTATTATCTCTTAAAAGTATTGCAGATAGCCAATTTTTCTCAAATAAATCATTCACCTACTTTTGGAAGAGCTTTCACATGGTGAAGTTTCAGACCCATAGCTAATTACTCACCTACTCAAAATGAGTAAATGCAAATTATCTCTAAAAGTATTGCAGATAGCCAATTTTTCTCAAATAACTCATTCACATACTTTTGGGAGAGCTTTCACTCCGTGAAGTTTCAGACACATAGCTAATTGTTCACCTACTCAAAATGAGTAAATGCTAATTATCTGTAAAAGTATTGCAGATACGCAATTTTTATCAAATAACTCATTCATCTACTTGTGGGAGAGCTTTCACATGGTGAAGTTTCAGACCCATAGCTAATTACTCAGCTACTCAAAATGAGTAAATGCAAATTATCTCTAAAAGTATTGCAGATAGCCAATTTTTCTCAAATAAATCATTCACATACGTTTGGGAGAGCTTTCACTCGGTGAAGTTTCAGACCCATAGCTAATTATTCACCTACTCAAAATGAGTAAATGCTAATTATCTCAAAAACTATTGCGGATACCCAATTTTTATCAAATAACTCATTCATGTACTTTTGGGAGAGCTTTCACATGGTGAAGTTTCAGACCCGTAGCTAATTACTCACCTACTCAAAATGAGTAAATGCTAATTATCTCAAATACTATTGCGGATACCCAATTTTTATCAAATAACTCATTCATGTACTTTTGGGAGAGCTTTCACATGGTGAAGTTTCAGACCCATAGCTAATTACTCACCTACTCAAAATGAGTAAATGCTAATTATATCCCCAGACGAAAGTCGGGGATATATTGGATTCAGGTCCGTCGCGCCGCCGCCGCCGCCGTAGAAATTTCCTTGTGGACGTGATAACTCAAAAACGGAGTAATATTTTTTTTTCAAACTTGATACACATGTTAAGGATGCCCAAAGGAAGATCCCTATTTTAAGGTGACCTTAAACTCCCAATAATAAAGAACTTATGGCCACCTTAAGGTCAGAAATTGCACTTTTGGCCACTTAGAGCCCTCTAGGTCACAAACTATGAGGCTTATCTGCCTCAAATTTTACCTGAGAACACATTAATATATTCTTAGTACATGTGCCGAAAATCAAGACTTTAAGTTGAGGAGAAAATTGTCTTTGAGGCCCATAAAGACCCCACTTAGGACTTTTTTCCTATATTTTTAACTTATTTTGCCCTATAATTTGGAAGTGGTAATTCTGATGAGTCTCAAACTGCACTAGATGTAACTCTTATATGTAATCCTTGTCTGTGAAAAATTTAAAGGCTGTAGGTTTACCTGTTAGGCCGACTTAAGATCTCAAAATTGCCCACAGAGACCCAATTTATGGACTTTTTGCCATCTTCAAGCCCTGTAGCTTTCAAACTATGTCTCTCATCTAAGTGAAATATCATCTGAGAATAAATCAATATGTTTTTCTTGTATGTACTCCAAAATTTGGCCTTTAATAGACATTTAACCCATGTATGAGGACCATAAACACCCACCCGAGTGACCCTTTTAAGACATTTTTCACATATTTTGCTCTGTAACTTGGAAATGGTAAGTCTGAGAAGTTTCAAACTGTATTAGATATATATTCTATGTGTAATGTTAGTATGTAACAGATTTTAAGTCTGAAGCTTTAATTTGAAGGTCAAATTGAGGTCTCTGACGGGCTCCCAAAGACCCAATATATGGACTTTTTGCCACCTTTAAGCCCTGTGACTGTTAAACTATGTTATTGATGGAGCCATCAATAACATCTGGGAATGCATTATTATGTCCTTTTTACATGTGCCGAAAATCAAGGCTTTAAGTAGACATTTAACCTGTGTTTGAGGACCATAAATCCCCACCCGAGTGACCCTTTTTAGACATTTTTCACATATTTTGCCCTGTAACTTGGAAATGGTAAGTCTGAGAAGTTTCAAACTGTATTAGATACATATTCTATGTGTAATCTTAGTATGTGACAAATTTTAAGTCTGAAGCTTTAATTTGAAGGCCACATTGAGATCTCTAAAAGGCCCCATAGAGACCCACTATTTGGACTTTTTGCCAGTTTTAAGGCCCATGACTGTTAAACTATGTGACTGATAGAGCTGAAATATCATCTGGGAATACATTATTATGTTCTTTTTACATGTGCCAAAAATCAAGGCTTCAAGTAGACATTTAAACTGTGTATGAGGACCATTAACACCCACCCAAGTGACCGTTTTAAGACATTTTTCACATATTTTGCTCTGTAACTTGGAAATGGTGAGTCTGAGAAGTTTCAAACTTTATTATTAGATACATATTCTATGTGTAGTCTTAGTATGTAGCAGCTTTTAAGTCTGATGCTTTAATTTGAAAACCACATCGAGATCTCTAAAAGGCCCACAGAGGCCCAATATTTGGACTTTTTGCCACCTTTAAGCCCTGTGACTGTTAAACTATGTGATTGATTGAGCTGAAATCCCATCTGGGAATGCATTATTATGTCCTTTTGACATGTGCGGAAAATCAAGGCTTTTAGTAGACATTTAACCTGTGTATGAGGGCCATAGACACTTGCCCAAGTGACCTTTTTTGACATTTTTTTCTGTATTTTGCCCTGTTATTTGGAAATGCTTAGTGTGACAAGTCTTAAACTGTATTATATATAATTTTTGTTTGTTGTGTATGTCCCCCAAAAAGTTTCAGTTCTGTAGTTTAATTGCTAAGGTCTCTTTAACAATTGTAAAATGCCCACAGAGACCCAATTTATGGATATTATGCCACTTTAAAGCCCTGTAACTGTCAAACTATGTGGCTCATAGAGCTGAAATCTTTGAATTTTTCAAAGGAAGTGCCTGTCTATTTAAATTTTGAATATTAATAATGTTATGGCTATCTTAGGCTTTTAAGAACTTATTTTTGTGTGTTATCTCTCTGCTTGCTGAGTTTTTAACTTTTTAATATGAAACTGGTTAAACATATTCAAGTAGGCAAAATGGACACTGTTATTTTCTGGTGAGCTTTAAGTCCCAAATATTAATGAAATTATAGCCTTATGTAGTAAAAATAGGGGATTTTTAACCCTCAACTAGCCCAGTTTTATTCAACTTGCCTTAATTTTGACAGAGCTCCTACAGTTACGAACTCATTTCAATTGATAATCACATAGTATAGTTTTACTTAAAATTCTCAATTCTGAATTATTATTATAAATCTGTTCTTGTCGTTTGATAATTTATATTTAATTCTGGAGGTATATAATCTTCCTGTTGGACATTCCTTATTTATATATTTGATTTTATTTTAGTGATAAGATTAAGTGAGCTTTTTGTATTTGATTACCCCTTTTATATTGTAAGTGTTTGTTTACCATTTGTGCTGCAGCACTCCATCTCTTTGTAGTCCCACAGATCTTCTGTAATAGTGAGAGAGGTGTGGAGAAGGGGAGAGAGGTGGGGTGGGGGTGGGAGGTGGTGTTTGCTTCATTATCTAATTATCTAAGACAAAGGGAGTCAGAACTGAGATTGTGTCATATTTATATGGTTGGATATATATGGACCACATATATAGGAATTGAGGAAATGAATAACTGAAAAACAATGCGAATTCTAAAAATAATATAATAAAATAATAATATAAATAATATATGATTTTTAAATAATATTTTATTTGTGAACAAATATAGAAACAGAGATACGTTTTTGGAATTATGAATTTAGAATGGACATTCAATCATCAATCATTTAAATACTTTGAAAATAGGTTCAGAGTTACCCTTTGCAGGAAGATTGAAAAGTATGATGAGTTGAGTTAAAAATAATATTTTATTTGTCAACAAATATAGAAACAGATATGCTCTTTTGAGATTATTAATTTAGAATGGACATTCAATCATCAATCATTTAAATACTTTGAAAATAGGTTCAGAGTTATCATTGCAGGAAGATTGAATATATGATCGGTTGAGTTATGTATTCGACGTCTGGGGATACACCATCTTCCCTGGGAAGATATAAACAGAGTAGATTGATGTGCTGAAGTTCATATAACTTTTCCCAATATTTATGGCATACAACAAATGGATTAAATAAAAAATTCCTGATCAAAACCTGTGGCGTGAGTGATGACCTGTCTGGGGATATGTTGGCGCCGAGTTGGCCCAATCTAGTTATCTCTAAAAGTATTGCAGATAGCCAATTTTTATCAAATAACTCAGTCACCTACTTTTGGGAGAGCTTTCACTCCGTGAAGTTTCAGACCCATAGCTAATTATTCACCTACTCAAAATGAGTAAATGCGAATTATCTCTAAAAGTATTGCGGATACCCAATTTTTATCAAATAACTCATTCATCCACTTGTGGGAGAGCTTTCACATGGTGAAGTTTCAGACCCATAGATAATTATTCACCTATTCAAAATGAGTAAATGCGAATTATCTCTAAAAGTATTGCGGATACTCAATTTTTATCAAATAACTCATTCATCTACATTTGGGAGAACTTTCACTTGGTGAAGTTCCAGACCCGTAGGTAATTACTCACCTACTCAAAATGAGTAAATGTGAATTATCTCTTAATGGTATTGCAGATAGCCAATTTTTCTCAAATAACTCATTCACCTACTTTTGGAAGAGCTTTCACACACGAAAATGAAAAATTGTGAATATCTCGGAAAAGCTATTTCTTCTCCTTTAATGCTCGGCGGGAGATACCCCCCCGCGGCAGTGGTCTTGTCAAAAATTTTTGTCTCCCCAAAATTGGTGGCCATTTTGAATTTTCAAAGTTTTTGCAAAACACAAAAATGCTTATATCTCGAAAACCGTGCTAGATGGAGCGAACTCAACAAAATTTTTGACCTACTGGGTATCTCTGCAGAGTAGCCATGCCAATTTTCAAAATATTTTTGTCTCGCCAAATATAGCGGACATTTTGAATTTTCGAATTTTTTGCAAAACACAAAAATGCTTATATCTTGAAAACCATGCTAGATAGAGCAGACTGCACTGACTTTGGTTACTTTCCATTTTAATATATTTTATACCCAAATATATATTAAAATAAAAATATGAAATATTATTTTGTTTTTCACAGTTAAAATATATTCCCAGTTTTTGTCGTTAAGTATCATTTCATATATAAAGTTCTCAAAAGGAATTTAAACTTTTTAAAGGAATAAATGGTCTAAAAGGACATTGAAAATTGGTACTAAATTCACCAAAATAGTATAAAACACAAAGGAAGTTAAATTTATATATGTTAGTTGACATATATAATTTGTTAAAATAAAGCAGGAAAATATGTTTTTCTATAATTTTAACTGGTGAATTATTGATTGTTCTTGTTGGCATGTGACCATTGTTTTTCCACATTTCGACTGTAAATGTAGTCACTGCACAATCATATTCAGAACTCCAACAAGGCTTATGTTGAACTGTGGGGTTTTCATGGCTTGTGGGACTTCTCGCCTTTTGTTTTTTGAAAATTGGTCTGTAAAGGTTGCCACATCCACTGTTTTGACCCAATATCCATTGCATTATTTTTTACAAAGTTGCAGAAGTATTTCGTTCAGTAGTCTATACTCTTTATGTTGACACCTCTCTAATGTTTCCCCGTCTCACCATCAGGGCCTGGACGGCCATAAATTCTGATTCCTGGTGTAGCAGATCAATCAATAGGTAGAATTGTAGTTTCCCTATGCCAGCATAGGGTAAAAATGTCCGTGCCAGTCCTCAAGGTGATGGTTGACTGCATAAAACTGAAACCATGCTGAGGGTGGTTGTGTGCACTTAATATGTTAAACCAGGTCCTACTGATATACTCTCACAAGCTCTTCAGTGGATCACTATTTGCATCTGCTGCTAGGATCAAAAGTAAGGTGTTGATAAATTCCTTTGGCAGGAATTGGAGGGCCAATATTATCCTGAGATATATCGTTGAAATATGCTGATACCAAGACCAATTCCTGTAATTTCCTCCATTGCGCTTGTGTCATGTGGAAAGAGCAATGCTTGATAACTGCCGGGGGAAATACATGTATTGTGTTAATGGCTGCCTCAACTATAGCCTCAAAATGTGCTATAACCTCTTCCAGATGGCACTCGCCAACAATCTCTTTTCACACTTGTCAACACATTTTCATAATCCACTTTTTGTCTGCTCGACATCAAAACAAAGATGATGGTAACCTGTTTTTAATGTTTACATTTTTGTTTACATATTACAAGTGCTTGTATAGACAGGAGTTGAACAAAAGCGATTTTTACTACAGTATCAACTTTTAAAGTTCCATCAATATTTTTATTTTTGCCAGAGCTTCCATCCTCTAGTTGATGACAGTGTGGCTGAGAACCTGGTGTGAATTCTCCATCTTTTTTTTTTTTACTGTGGCCTTGCATTTCACTGTCTTATTCCTAACTGAACACTGCCAATCAGTAGATAGCACATTTTTTCTTGTAATGTTGTATGTGATGTTGTCACATGTTATGTTATGTCTATAGTGACTTATAAGCCCATTTAGAGGGCTGGGTATCCTGTATCTTATGATTATGAATTAATGTAGCTATAAAAAATGTATGATACATGTCACTATAATAAAATAAAATAAAAATGTGAAGCTATTTGTATGCACTAGTTATCTTCCGCCCGGCGTGCCGGCGGGAGATTATAATTTCCACCATGTGTGTGCATCCGTGCGTGCGTGAGTGTGTCGCACAGTTTTCTCTGAAACTACTACAGTTACACATTTTTAGGCGGGTTGCGTGTAACCAACCTGCCTATTAGATTGATTGTCCGACGCCTGTCTGTCCGTCCGTCCACATTTTTCGTTTCCGGACTCTAACTCAAAAATGGTTTTTCCGATTGAAATCAAACTTGACAGGGTGATAGATCAACATCATAGGTAGGTTTCTTTCGAAATTGGTGAAATTCTGTCTTTTCGTTTGTCTGTTTTTTGTTCGTTTGTCTGTCCATCCGTCTGTCCACATTTTTGTTTCCGGACTCTAACGCGAAAACAATTTGTCCAGTCGAATTCATACTTGACAGGGACATAGATCCCCATCATAGCTAGGTTCCTTTTGAAATTGGTGTAATTCTGTCAGTTCGTTTGTCCCTTTGTCCGTTTTTGTCCATTTTTCTGTTCATCCGTCTGTCCGTCCACATTTTCGTTTCTGGACTCTAACTCAAAAACGGTTTGTCCAATCAAATTCAAACTTGACAGGGACATAGATCACCATTATAGCTAGGTTTGTTTTGAAATTGGTGTAATTCCGTCCGTTTATTTGTCCGTTTGTCTGTCCGTCCACATTTTTGTTTCCGGACTCTAACTCGAAAATGGTTTGTCCAATCGAATTCAGGCTTGACAGGAATATAGATCACCATCATATCTAGGTTCCTTTCGAAATAGGTGTAATTCTGTTGGGTCATATGTCTGTTTGTTCGTCAACATTTCCGTTTCCAGACTCTAACTCGAAAACGGTTTGTCCAATCAAATTCAAACTGGACAGGGAGATGCATCACCATCATAGCTAAGTTGATTTCAAAATTGGTGTAATTCCGTCCTTTCATTTGTCTGTTTATAGCATAGATACATTTATGTAACCTAGATTACAAGTTTTAGGTTTCTCAGCATGTCTAACACATTCACCTTAACTGGGTAACCTAACATTTCTTTCCTTATTTCTAAATGTAATTACAGCAGTTGCTAACCTTATTGCTGCCTTCACAACCCGCCTTTTGGGGCATCGCTGACCCTCTTGTTGGTAAATTACTTGTCCTAATGAATATTTATGCTCTTCAATATTTTTTGGGGTTTGGTGAACTTTGGCCTACTTTTGAGTGAGTAATAGTACTTTTACCTAATATAATTACATGTATGACTTATAACTCTTTGTTCCAATATGTTGTTCAGCTACTTTCTCCACAGCTACAACATTGTCAGTAGTTTGGAAGTGTATCTCCAAAGCTAAGTGAGTAATAGCTACTTTGTCAATTTTTAGTGATAACCATAATGAGTAAATGGCTTATATCTTCAAAAGTATTGCAGCTACACAATTTCTCTCAAATATGTTGTTTATCTACTTTTTGTGAGCTGTAACATATTTAAGTTTCACAACTGTTGCTCAATGTACAAGTGAGTAATGGCTTCTTTTTTGCTACTTTAAGTGAAAATGTGAAAAATCACAAATATCTCGCCAACCCTAATTTCAAGCGAATTTTTGACCCACAGGGTAGTACAAGAGTACACTATGCTAAGGGGAAAAATTTCAATTTTCGCCACTTTTGGCGGCCATCTTGGATTTTAGCGGAAAATGAAAAATTGTAATATCTCGGAAAGGGTATTTCTTCCCCTGTAATGCTCAGCGGGAGATACACACCGCAGCAGTGGTCTCGTTTGTCTCTCCCTGTTTCAGTGTCAGTTGTTACTGTCTCATATCTCAGTTGAAAATATTCCTGTGGCACATTGGCTTCAACAGGATCTACTGTTGATTCTTTTTCAACCACTTTTGGAAGCGATTAATTAATTTTAGGCTCATCTTCAGTTTGGGCTACTTGGAGTGTTTGGGCAACATTGTCAGTAACTGTGTAAGTCTCATTCAGACACTCATCAGTCCCCCCCATCAGTCCCCCGAGTAGCAGCTTTAGGGTCATCAGTGGTACCCGCATCAGTCTCCATGTTATCCGGAATAGCATGCTTATCAGTCTCCATGTCATCTGGAATAACTTGCTCATTATTCTCCATGTCATTTAGAGCAATGGGCTTGTGATTCTTTATGTGGTCTGGATTAGCAGTCTCATCAGTCTCCTTGAGATACAGAGGAGGTTCATCAATTCACCTTTGACCCTTTAGAAAGTTACATAAGCCCCAAAGCTGTTTTTTTTTTTTTTTTTTTTGCTCTTGTACTTGTTTGAGACCACTTTTTCTCAGGAAATAATGTTAGATGAGTCTTTTCTCTACCCTTGCTGGATGTGGGAAGAATAGTTACTCACTGATTGATAGTTTCTGGTACAAAATCTCATCACATGTTATATGTGTTCCTCTGCTTCTAAAATGGTTTATTGTCGGTGTGATATATATACTTTGTTCAAAGTGACATTTTATTTATTTAATCTTTAGTTTTCCCTATTTACAGCATTTATATAAGTTTGAATAAAGAAGATTCTCATACCTGTGTAACACTGCTGTCATGCTACACTGTACCTGCCTAACAGTAACTGTGGTGATATGTCTACTGATATCAGCATCTGTCTCAGGAAATGATGAAGATGACAAGGTAAGTTATTTAATCATACACACCTGATACTCTCATCTGATTTTAATTTCACTACTATGTGCCACAAAAGCTTTATTATCAGTCTTCTACTCACATAATAACTGATCTAATCTAATGTGGACTTTTACAGCATCTCCATCAATTCACAGACTCTAAGGCCCAACTGAACAAAAACAGTGTGAATAGTCCTAAGTCCAATAACATAGCCAGGTCATACCAAAGATGACATGGGTGACAAGGAGGGCTATGGTGGATATATTCAGTGTTATGAACTCATTTCCCCGCTCTCATATTTGTATTTTGCAAGTCATTCCTCTGCCCTTGTGACGATTATGGCTGATGTTTGTTCCTATTTCTTTGTTCTGATGTGACTCAGAGTATTTCTGATTTGCTGAATAGGATACAGGCCTATTGCTGGGTCATGTCCCCTGACTAATGTTGGTACCTAGACTTTCCTCAAGTCCTTTTGTCTTAGGTATTATATGAGGACTGAATGACTTTTTTTTTCCAAAATTTTTTCTGACAAAAGTATTTTATCAGACAGTAATATTCCCCTCCATCGTGTGGATTCATAATGATTCCATGTATGTCGGATTTGGTGGAATGAGAAATGCAAAGACTTGAAGCTAGTCTAGTTGGTGCCCAATTGTACTCTTTGGTGAAAGATATTGTATGGGTAAACTACCTTATCAGTGGGTACAATCTCGCTGACCTAACCAAGGACCAACTCTCAGACCTTCCTCTCTGAATTTGAACAAGCTACTAAGCACAAGACCACAGAGATTACATTTTGTTTTTGTTTTATATATGAATACAGTAACCTCTTCTATTTTATGACCCTTTTATTATCCGAACACAATGTTACTCTTTATTGTGTTAGCATAACAGAAGTACTGTAAATACATCCGACCCCTGGATATCATCAAATCTAACTACGGCAAATATTTCTGATAGCTACCTTATTTCTGTTGTATCACTTTTATGCATAAATATCATGGATGCTTATTTATGTATATGTCAAGTGCAACTTGGGAATTGTTGAACCTTGTTTGTTGAATATTGATCAAGGAAGTTTATAATTCTCTAAACATTATTTTTTGATGACTCTGAACATCAGAATAATTGAAATAATTGATCTAATTATTTGAATACCCAACTAAATAATAAATTTTAGAGAACTTCCTGTTAAAGTTATTTTAAGGCTGTGTTGGTTTTTATAATTCATCTATTTAGTTTTGGTTCAGAACTCTGCATGGAACATGAGATACTTTTCACCAACATTTACCCCTTTTGGCACATACCAGAATATAAATGGTACAAGATGAAAGGGTATTATGCACTGAAGTCAACAAGTGCACTAAGGTGGACAGAGTTGTAACAATTATCAAAATTTTATCATCATGATCAACTAAATGGTTGTTGGCCAGTGCCGTCTTAGCAACCATTCAGAAGACAGCAATTTAGAAGAAAAGCTTTTATTAAATTTTTTTATTATATTGAATTCTGATAGTCAGGATATCAGTTAATCCTGTATAATACAGTAGAAGTATGTGTAAGTAGAACTGCCCTTTAATTGAGTAGAAGGTTACTGTTATTTTAAGTTATTTTGTAGTCCAAACAATTTTCAATGCAAAATGTAAGGTAATTATATCCCCAGACGAAAGTTGCGGATATACTGGTTTTACCTCCATTGCACCGCCGCTGTACATTTTGACTAAAAAAAAACAAAAAAAAAACGCTTTCATGGATATCATTCAAATTGGTCACACACATGTATTTGTGCAGGAGATGAACCCATTAAAGTTTCTAAAATTATCACAGAGACCCAGTTTATACCTTCTAGACCACTTTTTCAGAAACTATGTAACATGACTATCTATACCTCATCCCATTTAGAGCAAGGTTAAGATATATTGCCGAAATGGAACAGCATTATAATGGGTTTTAACACGATTGCATTGTCAATGATAATCAGAATGTGTGGTTGTTTATGTGTGTTTTTATGTCAGCTGACTTATGTCGTCACTCTGCGGCATCCGCGGACGTGTCCGCGTGAACAACTTCTTCTCCAAAACTACAAGCCCTAGAGACATGCTGTTTTTTCTGAAAGATACCTTATCTATTGAGGATGAAAAAGTGTTCAAGGCATGCAAATCTGTCTGTTCGTCTGTTTTCTAGAGACATTACAAGGGAGGTACCCCCACCAAAAGTGTGAAAATTTCAACACTTTATTAGCCACATAGTGGCACCCCTATATCATTATGGGGACAATATAATTAGAAAACAGATTAAGATAAACATTTTCAGAAAACAAAACAGTTTTTGTTGTAATACCTAACTATGTAATTGAATACAGATAATCAAAAGAAAAAAGGATGAATCTTATAATTGCAGGAAAATTGACAAAAGAAAAGAAACAAAAAATATGAAAAATTGTTTGACCAAAAAAAAAAAAAATGAAAAATGTTTTATAATTATTGTACATCACACAAAATGGATGCTGCAAAAACCCATACACTCTACTGTGTGGCTGTTAATGTGACTTTTGGTCTAATAATTGCTGAAGTAAAATTCAGTGCTAATGTTTTTATTATGATAACAGATAATAATATAAACCATGGGCCTGAGGCCTTTAGCTACAGCCTAAACTTTTTCCTTGTGACGGGCCACAGTGGCAGAGTGGTAACACTCTCACCTCCCACCTCAGAGGCCGGGGTTCGGTTCCCGGCACGTCCTCAAGTGGGAAAGCTGGTAGTTGCTTGCCGTTGGTCAGCAGTTTATAGTAACCCTGACGAACTGTATGTACTGGTTTCCTCTGCCCTTCCAACTACCCCTCGTGATATGACCTGTACAGTGTTGAAAGCGACATAAAACCCCAAATAAATAAGTAATAAATAAATAAATATTCTAGTGAGGAAAGCCTACCAATTACTGCAGCAAAAAACCATCTCGGTGAAACAGATAGTATAGGCTTAGTAGACTACTAGGACTTAGCAGCCTACAAAGGAGATAGTAGGCCTTTGTGAAGCTGGACCCTGAGCAACCAGAGTTGTGACACTGCTGTGAAACTCATCTTTTTCCAGACAAGTAGGTAGCAATATGTAATGCTGTTATTCCCTTTCTTTAGGGTCAGTGTATCTGGTACGGACAGTGTGGGATTGATGGAACGTCTCAGAAGCCTTTGAACTGTGAATACCAGGGACCAGCCAAACCACTCACGGACAAGACTGCTCTGAAACTACTGAAAGAAAATTGCCCAAATATCTACAACATGACAGGTAGTGGCTTGATGTACAGTGCTTGTACTTAAATAATGTGTGTACCTGGTTATATTGGTGTTTAATCAGATTGTCGGTATGCAAACATGTAATAAAGAAGGTGCAGGTTTCCAGTTTCTACACACTTGTACTCATGAATGATAGAGGGTATTTGTGTAAAGTAACTTGTCCATGGGTACAGTCTCCATGGTATGTCCAAGGACTGAACCACAGGCTATCCAATCTGAAGTCCAACACCCTAACCACAAGGCCAGAGAGACCTCTGGGCATGGTATAATAGTAAATGTGTACTAGGGCCTTGAGCAGTTTGTGTATAAGGAAAATTGACTGCCATAAAAATGTTGTCCTAGGTTGAAAGGTTCATTTTTGTGGACTTCATTTTGCAGCAAATACCTGCATTTATCATCATTTATACATTATATGAAATTAGTAATGCTTCACACTTAGTCAATCATCCCACAAGGGATGCTTGTTTGTATTTAGGGGTGAAGAGAGAGAGAGTGGGTCTGCCGGCCCCGTCGGCTCCCGCATTTTATATTGCTTATAGCTTGTTGCACATGACCAGAAACATGTTTTTCAAAGGGGAGTGATTCTCCGGCTGATAACTTAAGAAGCACTTTACCTATTCTCGTGAAATTTGGCAAGTAGGTTCATTATATAGGTGTCTGGACATTATTAACTTTTGGAAGTAATCCAGTACAAAGTGGCCGACTTATTAATGATTAACTAAAAGCCATGATTTTTCTGAAAATGAAAAATCTTTAATATCTCAGAAATGGTGCGAGATAGAGTGATTTCAACGAAATTTTTGACCCACAGAGTATCTGCAGAGTCTACTGGCGAGTTTTTCCAAAAATCGTTTTCCCACCATTTTTCGAGGCCATCTTGAATTTCTGCGTAAAATGCAAAAACGCATTCATCTCAATAACGGTGCAAGGTAGAGCGATTTCAACGAAATTTTTGACCCACAGGGTATCTGTAGAGAGCCTACTGGCGAGTTTTCCCAACTAGAATTTCTTCATAAAACGCAAAAAAAAAAAAAAATACATATTAGTTTACAAAACCTTGCATTTTGGCACAAATGGAAACACATATTAAACACAGGAAGATAGTCAGGTCTACAAAATCATGAATACTCATTAGTCATTAGGACACATTGTTTTTGCTATGCAAAAACAGTTTCTTTTTCTTTTGCAAAGCAGTGCTCCAGAATTATAACTTCAAGTCACCTTGTGACCATCAAATTGTTTGTTATATATTACTATGATACATTTGCATTATATATTTGTATAACTGGATATACCTAATATATGAAACATAGTTTTAAATCTGTGGATGAATGTGTTGACATATTTGTGTAAGTTTCACAAAAACCTATAAATTTCGAAACATGCATTTCTTTCTTTCTTATTTTATTTTTTTTCCTTCATTATATTATTAACAGTATAAATCTTCAGCTTATTTATACTCTCAATGTAATTACGGTTCTTAAATCTCATGTTGCATTAAAGTAGGTTTAATTTAACAAAGATTTTTCTCCAGATATTTTTTCAATGAAGTGTAAGATATACAGTATATTATATACACTGATGATAAGTTACTGCATACAAACATTGTTATCAAATACCAGTATGTGAAGCATATTCCCTCTTATTAATTGATTTGTACTAATAGTTTAAAACATTATATAGATATGCTTGGCCTATTTAACCATATATCCATTCTGTCTAATGAAATGTGTTGTAAAGTTACTGCAATGATGTACAATAATGAAATAGAAGGGGCATCTCTCCATTGGCAGATTTCATAACCTATGGCAAATTTCACCTTCTTTGTTAGTTATCATGGAGAAATAGTATTTTGTTTTTCTTTCAGCACCCAATGCCGTGCACACGTGTTGTGACCCGGCTCAGATCCACACAGTGGCTGAGAACCTGGCTGTGGCCAAACCTCTATTGTCCAGATGTCCATCCTGTCTACAGAACTTCCAGAATCTCTTCTGTCACTTTACCTGCAACCCCAGACATGTGAGTACCGTACAGAATGTTAGGACAAAATTTTGGGATGTGTGTTGGGAATTTTGTGACAAAGTGCTTTGTAGAAGTCATTTTTACACAAAACAGGAACTTGAATGGGTAACAATAGTAAAGAAATCCTTTATTGCAATCAGTAAAATTAAAAAAAAAGTGTCAAATAGAAGTAATTGCAACTTGCCATAGATCTTATCAAATGGCTAAAATTGTTTAATTGCCACCCACTTAAAATTATTATCTCCCGCCGGGCTTTAGCCCGGGAGGGAGATTATGAAATGATGCCTGTGTGTTCGTGCGTGCGTGTGTGCGTGCATGCGTGTGTGCGTGCATTAGTTAGTCACGCAGATTTCTCCAAAACTACTGAAGCTACAGATTTTTTGTAAATTAATAGTCCCAATGAATTTTCATGCCCTTGAAAATTTTTTTGGTTTTATGGACTTAGGCCTAAAGATAAGTGAGTAATAGCAATCATAGCTACTTGGAGTAAAGGGCTCATAACTCAAAAACTATTGCAGATACAACTTTTTCTTGAAATATGTTGTTCAGCTACTTTGTCCTTAGCTATAAGATGGTACATAGTTTGGGGTTCTATTGCATACCGTAAGTGAGTAATAGCTATTTTCTCATTTGTAGCTAAATAACGACATGAGTAAATGTCAAATATCTTCAAAAGTATTAGAGTTACAGAAATCTTTTCAAATATGTTGTTCATCTACTTTTTGGTAAGCTATCACATAGTAAAGTTTCAGACCTCTCGCACCTTGGATAGCTGAGTAATAGATACTTTGAAATTCTGACTGTTGAGTAAAGCCATTGTAACTCCAAAACCATTGCAGTTAGAGTGTTTTCCTTAAATATGTTGTTCAGCTACTTTGTCCTTAGCTATAAGATGGTACATAGTTTGGGGTTCTATTGCATGCCATAAGTGAGTAATAGCTATTTTCTCATTTGTAGCTAAATAACAAAAGAAGTAAATGTCAAATATCTTCAAAAGTATTAAAGTTAGGGAAATCTTTTCAAATATGTTGTTCATCTACTTTTTGGTAAGCTATCACATAGTAAAGTTTCAGACTTGTTGCACCTTGGATAGCCGAGTAATAGCTACTTTGAAATTCTGACTGTTGAGTAAAGCCATTGTAACTCCAAAACTATTGCAGTTAGAGTGTTTTCCTTAAATATGTTGTTCAGCTACTTTGTCCTTAGCTATAAGATGGTACATAGTTTGGGGTTCTATTGCATGCCATAAGTGAGTAAAAGCTACTTTCTCATTTGTAGCTAAATAACAAAAGGAGTAAATGTCAAATATCTTCAAAAGTATTAAAATTAGGGAAATCTTTTCAAATATGTTATCCATCTACTTTTTGGTAAGCTATCACATAGTAAAGTTTCAGACCTGTTGCACCTTGGATAGCTGAGTAATAGCTACTTTGAAATTCTGACTGTTGAGTAAAGCCATTGTAACTCCAAAACTATTGCAGTTAGAGGGTTTTCCTAAAATATGTTGTTCAGCTACTTTTTCCTTAGCTGTAAGATGGTACATAGTTTAGAGTTCTGTTGCATGCTATAAGTGAGTAATAGCTATTTTCTCATTTGTAGCTAAATAACAGAAGGAGTAAATGTCAAATATCTTTAAAAGTATTAGAGTTAGGGAAATCTTTTCTAATATGTTGTCCATCTACTTTTTGGTAAGCTATCACATAGTAAAGTTTCAGACCTCTTGCACCTTGGATAGCTGAGTAATAGCTACTTTAAAATTCTGACTGCTGAGTAAAGCCATTGTAACTCCAAAACTATTGCAATTAGACTTTTTTCCTTAAATATGTTGTTCAGCTACTTTGTCCTTAGCTATAAGATGGTACATAGTTTGGGGTTCTATTACATGCCATAAGTGAGTAATAGCTACTTTCTCATTTGTAGCTAAATAACAAAAGGAGTAAATGTCAAATATCTTCAAAAGTATTAAAGTTAGGGAAATCTTTTCAAATATGTTATCCATCTACTTTTTGGTAAGCTATGACATAGTAAAGTTTCAGACCTCTTGCACCTTGGATAGCTGAGTAATAGCTACTTTGAAATTCTGACTGTTGAGTAAAGCCATTGTAACTCCAAAACTATTGCAGTTAGAGTGTTTTCCTAAAATATGTTGTTCAGCTACTTTGTCCTTAGCTATAACATGGTACATAGTTTGGGGTTCTATTACATGCCATAAGTGAGTAATAGCTACTTTCTCATTTGTAGCTAAATAACAAAAGGAGTAAATGTCAAATATCTTCAAAAGTATTAAAGTTAGGGAAATCTTTTCAAATATGTTATCATCTACTTTTTGGTAAGCTATCACATAGTAAAGTTTCAGACCTGTTGCACCTTGGATAGCTGAGTAATAGCTACTTTGAAATTCTGACTGTTCAGTAAAGCCATTGTAACTCCAAAACTATTGCTGTTAGACTGTTTTCCTTAAATATGTTGTTCAGCTACTTTGTCCTTAGCTATAAGATGGTACATAGTTTGGGGTTCTATTGCATACCATAAGTGAGTAATAGCTACTTTCTCATTTGTAGCTAAATAACAGAAGGAGTAAATGTCAAATATCTTCAAAAGTATTAAAGTTAGGGAAATCTTTTCAAATATGTTATCCATCTACTTTTTGGTAAGCTATCACAGAGTAAAGTTTCAAATTTCAAAGTTTACAACTTTTGGTGGCCATCTTGAATTTTTGCGGAAAATGAAAAATGGCAAATATCTCTGAAACTGTCAGAGAAAGAGCGATTTCGAGCAAGTTTTGGACCCGCAGTGTAGTAGAAGGGTATTCTGTTGAAACATGAAAGTTTTCAATTTCACATGGTGAAGTTTCAGACCCATAGCTAATTACTCACCTACTCAAAATGAGTAAATGCTAATTATCTCTAAAAGTATTGCAGAGAGCCAATTTTTCTCAAATAACTCATTCACCTACTTTTGGAAGAACTTCCACATGGTGAAGTTTCAGACCCATAGCTAATTACTCACCTACTCAAAATGAGTAAATGTGAATTATCTCTAAAAGTACTGCAGATAGCCAATTTTTCTCAAATAACTCATTCACCTACTTTTGGGAGAGCTTTCACTTGGTGAAGTTTCAGGCACGTAGCTAATTACTCACCTACTCAAAATGAGTAAATGCTAATTATCTCTAAAAGTATTGCAGATAGCCAATTTTTCTCAAATAACTCATTCACCTACTTTTGGGAGAGCTTTCACTTGGTAAAGTTTCAGACCCATAGCTAATTACTCACCTACTCAAAATGAGTAAATGCGAATTATCTCTAAAAGTATTGCAGATAGCCAATTTTTGTCAAATTAATCATTCACCTACTTTTGGGAGAGCTTTCACTTGGTGAAGTTTCAGACCCATAGCTAATTACTCACCTACTCAAAATGAGTAAATGCGAATTATCTCTAAAAGTATTGCAGATAGCCAATTTTTCTCAAATAAATCATTCACCTACTTTTGGGAGAGCTTTCACTTGGTGAAGTTTCAGACCCATAGCTAATTACTCACCTACTCAAAATGAGTAAATGCGAATTATCTCTAAAAGTATTGCAGATAGCCAATTTTTCTCAAATAACTCATTCACCTACTTTTGGGAGAGCTTTCACTTGGTAAAGTTTCAGACCCATAGCTAATTACTCACCTACTCAAAATGAGTAAATGCGAATTATCTCTAAAAGTATTGCAGATAGCCAATTTTTGTCAAATTAATCATTCACCTACTTTTGGGAGAGCTTTCACTTGGTGAAGTTTCAGACCCATAGCTAATTACTCACCTACTCAAAATGAGTAAATGCGAATTATCTCTAAAAGTATTGCAGATAGCCAATTTTTCTCAAATAACTCATTCACCTACTTTTGGGAGAGCTTTCACTCTGTGAAGTTTCAGACCCTTAGCTAATTACTCACCTCAAAATGAGTAAATGCGAATTATCTCTAAAAGTATTGCAGATAGCCAATTTTTCTCAAATAACTCATTCACCTACTTTTGGCAGAGCTTTCACTTGGTGAAGTTTCAGACCCATAGCTAATTACTCACCTACTCAAAATGAGTAAATGCGAATTATCTCTAAAAGTATTGCAGATAGCCAATTTTTCTCAAATAACTCATTCACCTACTTTTGGGAGAGCTTTCACTTGGTGAAGTTTCAGACCCATAGCTAATTACTCACCTACTCAAAATGAGTAAATGCGAATTATCTCTAAAAGTATTGCAGATAGCCAATTTTTGTCAAATTAATCATTCACCTACTTTTGGGAGAGCTTTCACTTGGTGAAGTTTCAGACCCATAGCTAATTACTCATCTACTCAAAATGAGTAAATGCGAATTATCTCTAAAAGTATTGCAGATAGCCAATTTTTCTCAAATAAATCATTCACCTACTTTTGGGAGAGCTTTCACTTGGTGAAGTTTCAGACCAATAGCTAATTACTCACATACTCAAAATGAGTAAATGCGAATTATCTCTAAAAGTATTGCAGATAGCCAATTTTTCTCAAATAACTCATTCACCTACTTTTGGGAGAGCTTTCACTTGGTGAAGTTTCAGACCCATAGCTAATTACTCACCTACTCAAAATGAGTAAATGCGAATTATCTCTAAAAGTATTGCAGATAGCCAATTTTTGTCAAATTAATCATTCACCTACTTTTGGGAGAGCTTTCACTTGGTGAAGTTTCAGACCCATAGCTAATTACTCACCTACTCAAAATGAGTAAATGCGAATTATCTCTAAAAGTATTGCAGATAGCCAATTTTTCTCAAATAACTCATTCACCTACTTTTGGGAGAGCTTTCACTCTGTGAAGTTTCAGACCCTTAGCTAATTACTCACCTCAAAATGAGTAAATGCGAATTATCTCTAAAAGTATTGCAGATAGCCAATTTTTCTCAAATAACTCATTCACCTACTTTTGGCAGAGCTTTCACTTGGTGAAGTTTCAGACCCATAGCTAATTACTCACCTACTGAAAATGAGTAAATGCGAATTATCTCTAAAAGTATTGCAGATAGCCAATTTTTCTCAAATAACTCATTCACCTACTTTTGGGAGAGCTTTCACTTGGTGAAGTTTCAGACCCATAGCTAATTACTCACCTACTCAAAATGAGTAAAAGCGAATTATCTCTAAAAGTATTGCAGATAGCCAATTTTTCTCAAATAACTCATTCACCTACTTTTGGGAGAGCTTTCACTCTGTGAAGTTTCAGACCCATAGCTAATTACTCACCTACTCAAAATGAGTAAATGCGAATTATCTCTAAAAGTATTGCAGATAGCCAATTTTTCTCAAATTAATCATTCACCTACTTTTGGGAGAGCTTTCACTTGGTGAAGTTTCAGACCCATAGCTAATTACTCACCTACTCAAAATGAGTAAATGCGAATTATCTCTAAAAGTATTGCAGATAGCCAATTTTTCTCAAATAACTCATTCACCTACTTTTGGGAGAGCTTTCACTTGGTGAAGTTTCAGACCCATAGCTAATTACTCACCTACTGAAAATGAGTAAATGCGAATTATCTCTAAAAGTATTGCAGATAGCCAATTTTTCTCAAATAACTCATTCACCTACTTTTGGGAGAGCTTTCACTTGGTGAAGTTTCAGACCCATAGCTAATTACTCACCTACTCAAAATGAGTAAATGCTAATTATCTCTAAAAGTATCGCAGATAGCCAATTTTTCTCAAATAACTCATTCACCTACTTTTGGGAGAGCTTTCACTCTGTGAAGTTTCAGACCCATAGCTAATTACTCACCTACTCAAAATGAGTAAATGCGAATTATCTCTAAAAGTATTGCAGATAGCCAATTTTTCTCAAATAACTCATTCACCTACTTTTGGGAGAGCTTTCACTTGGTGAAGTGTCAGACCCATAGCTAATTACTCACCTACTCAAAATGAGTAAATGCGAATTATCTCTAAAAGTATTGCAGATAGCCAATTTTTCTCAAATAACTCATTCACCTACTTTTGGGAGAGCTTTCACTTGGTGAAGTGTCAGACCCATAGCTAATTACTCACCTACTCAAAATGAGTAAATGCGAATTATCTCTAAAAGTATTGCAGATAGCCAATTTTTCTCAAATTAATCATTCACCTACTTTTGGGAGAGCTTTCACTTGGTGAAGTTTCAGACCCATAGCTAATTACTCACCTACTCAAAATGAGTAAATGCGAATTATCTCTAAAAGTATTGCAGATAGCCAATTTTTCTCAAATAACTCATTCACCTACTTTTGGGAGAGCTTTCACTTGGTGAAGTTTCAGACCCATAGCTAATTACTCACCTACTCAAAATGAGTAAATGCGAATTATCTCTAAAAGTATTGCAGATAGTCAATTTTTCTCAAATTAATCATTCACCTACTTTTGGGAGAGCTTTCACTTGGTGAAGTTTCAGACCCATAGCTAATTACTCACCTACTCAAAATGAGTAAATGCGAATTATCTCTAAAAGTATTGCAGATAGCCAATTTTTCTCAAATAACTCATTCACCTACTTTTGGGAGAGCTTTCACTTGGTGAAGTTTCAGACCCATAGCTAATTACTCACCTACTCAAAATGAGTAAATGCGAATTATCTCTAAAAGTATTGCAGATAGCCAATTTTTCTCAAATAACTCATTCACCTACTTTTGGGAGAGCTTTCACTTGGTGAAGTGTCAGACCCATAGCTAATTACTCACCTACTCAAAATGAGTAAATGCGAATTATCTCTAAAAGTATTGCAGATAGCCAATTTTTCTCAAATTAATCATTCACCTACTTTTGGGAGAGCTTTCACTTGGTGAAGTTTCAGACCCATAGCTAATTACTCACCTACTCAAAATGAGTAAATGCGAATTATCTCTAAAAGTATTGCAGATAGCCAATTTTTCTCAAATAACTCATTCACCTACTTTTGGGAGAGCTTTCACTTGGTGAAGTTTCAGACCCATAGCTAATTACTCACCTACTCAAAATGAGTAAATGCGAATTATCTCTAAAAGTATTGCAGATAGTCAATTTTTCTCAAATTAATCATTCACCTACTTTTGGGAGAGCTTTCACTTGGTGAAGTTTCAGACCCATAGCTAATTACTCACCTACTCAAAATGAGTAAATGCGAATTATCTCTAAAAGTATTGCAGATAGCCAATTTTTCTCAAATAACTCATTCACCTACTTTTGGGAGAGCTTTCACTTGGTGAAGTTTCAGACCCATAGCTAATTACTCACCTACTCAAAATGAGTAAATGCGAATTATCTCTAAAAGTATTGCAGATAGCCAATTTTTCTCAAATAACTCATTCACCTACTTTTGGCAGAGCTTTCACACACGAAAATGAAAAATTGTGAATATCTCGGAAAAGCTATTTCTTCTGCTTTAATGCTCGGCGGGAGATACACACCGCGGCAGTGGTCTTGACAAAAATTTTTGTCTCCCCAAAAAATGGTGGCCATTTTGAATTTTCAAAGTTTTTGCAAAACACAAAAATGCTTATATCTCGAAAACCGTGCTATATGGAGCGAACTCAACAAAATTTTGGACCTGCTGGGTATCTCTGCAGAGTAGCCATGCCAATTTTCAAAATATTTTTGTCTCGCCAAATATAGCGGACATTTTTAATTTTTTTATTTTTTGCAAAACTCAAAAATGCTTATATCTTGAAAACTGTGCTAGATAGAGCAGACTGCGCTGACTTTGGTTGCCACAACAGTATAAGGCTAGAAACGAAGCATTTTTTTAATACTTTAGCACTCACCTTTATATCCTTTTCGGGACGCTTTGTTTTTGCTATGCAAAAACATTATCTTTTTTTTTTGCGAGCGATCCTCTAGTTGATATTGCCAATATTTATTGTTTTGGGACAGAGTTGCTGATATCAAGGTCTAAAGATGCATATCAATGTCACCTTCTTAATTAAATCTGTAAACTTACACTGCAAACATTCGAAATAAAGCCTAAATCTGAAGAAATTGTACTCCTTTATCTCACATTTTTAAAGTTTTAAATGTGCTTTTGATAAAAACTGCAGTGTTTTGGTTTGATCAGTTTCGCTTCCTGTTTGCAGTAGGGGATATGCTAGAATAAACTCTTTCGGTATCCCAACTTGGTTGACAATATCAAATCTAAAAATGGTTAAATTCCTTCGATTTACAGAGTAAATACTTGTTGGAGACAAAGCGAGTTGATGGAACCAAAGGACCGTGTGTGCAGGAAGTGGCATATTTATTGTCTGAAAACTTCGCTTATGGACTGTTCAACTCTTGTAAAGGTTGGTCATCTCTAAATATTTAGGATAAACAGGGCCTAAAGGGGTTTCAGTCTACTAGCGTGTGCGCAAAGCCATCAGAGACACGAGTAGTGCACTGAAGCAGTAGCCCATCCTAGTACTAACATATCCCATCACTGCTTAACTTCTGTAAAAGACACACAGTAATTGTGGCCCTACCACAATTCATGAAAGTCCAGAGACAAAAAAAAACTTTAAGTGATATCTAGAAATCTTAAAAATTGTACAAATATGTACATTTGTCACAAGGGAAAAAAAAAACTTATTGAATCCTTGTATAAGTTTATAATAAATACTTGAGGAAAATGTATTCAAAAAAGTTCCATCTCTTGAAGAGTACTTGTACAAAAGTTGGTACTCATTCCAGCCCCAAAAGTAGTCACCAATTGCAATGACTGTGATTTGTGTCATTTTTTTGTGGTAACTGCTTTTCAGTGTAGAATCTTGACCAATTTACTGCTTCCACTCATATACCTGTTGTCATATGACCTACGCAATATGCTGAAAGCAAAATTTACCCCAAAACATTCAATGTTGGCTTGTCCTTTTGTCAGTCAGCTGACATTATGGCATCACTCTGCGGCGTCCGCGTCTGTGTACGCGTCCGCGTGACAAACTTCTTCTCCAAAACTACAAGACCCAGAGACATGCTGTTTTTTTTAAAAGATACCTTAACTATCGAGGATGATAAATCATAAAATTCATGCAGATCTGTCTGTTCGTCTGTTTGCCAGAGCCATTACAAGTGGGGTACCCCCACCCAAAGTGTGAAAATTTCAACACTTGATCACAATTTTCTCATTCACTATTGCGGGGATTTTTCTCATATCTTGCATAGATGTAATAGGCCACTAGTAGAGTGCCTTGTGTGAATATAAGACCTGGATCTGTCTTAATTTTTTTTTTTATTAATTTTTTAAATAATTTTTAATGCAATAAAATTCATGAAATCATGCGCTAAATCAATTATAACTTGAAAAGTATTGCATTTAGAGCATTTTATTAAAATATGTTATTCAGCTACTTTTTCCATAGCTACAACATGGTGAGTAACTTGGGTGTCTATCTCAATAGCTAAGTGAGTAATAGCTACTTTTGGACTTTTCAGTAACTTCCATCATGAGTAAAATCACTTGTAACTTGAAAACTATTGCATTTAGAGAATTTTGTATTAGTATGTTATTCAGCTACTTTTGGGTCAGCTATAACATAGTAAAATTTCAGACCTGTAGCTCATGGCATAGCTGAGTAATAGCTACTTTTAGGTTATCACTGTAGCGTAAATCACTTATAACTTGAAAAGTATTGTATTTAGAGTATTTAGTTTCATATGTTATTCACCTACTTTTGGGTCAGCTATAACATAGTAAAATTTCAGACCTGTAGCTCATGGCATAGCTGAGTAATAGCTACTTTTAGGTTATCACTGTTGAGTAAATCACTTATAACTTGAAAACTATTGCATTTACAGTAATTTGTTTGTATATATTATTCAGCTACTTTTGGGTCAGCTATAACATAGTAAAATTTCAGACCTGTAGTTCATGGCATAGCTGAGTAATAGCTACTTTCAGGTTATCACTGTTGAGTAAATCACTTATAACTTGAAAACTATTGCATTTACAGTAATTTGTTTGTATATGTTATTCAGCTACTTTTGGGTCAGCTATAACATAGTAAAATTTCAGACCTGTAGCTCATGGCATAGCTGAGTAATAGCTACTTTCAGGTTATCACTGTTGAGTAAATCACTTATAACTTGAAAACTATTGCATTCACAGTAATTTGTTTGTATATGTTATTCAGCTACTGTTGGGCCAGCTATAACATAGTAAAATTTCAGACCTGTAGCTCATGGCATAGCTGAGTAATAGCTACTTTTAGGTTATCACTGTTGAGTAAATCACTTATAATTTGAAAAGTATTGTATTTAGAGAATTTAGTTTCATATGTTATTCACCTATTTTGGGGTAAGCTATACCATGGTAAAATTCCAGACCAATGGCTCATTGCTTAGCTGAGTAATAGCTACTTTGAGGTTCTTACTCAACACTAAATCATTTATAACTTGAAAAGTATTGCATTTAGAGCATTTTATTTAAATATGTTATTCAGCTACTTTTTCCATAGCTACAACATGGTGAGTAACTTGGGTGTCTATCTCAATAGCTAAGCGAGTAATAGCTACTTTTGGACTTTTCAGTAACTTACATCATGAGTAAAATCACTTGTAACTTGAAAACTATTGCATTTAGAGAATTTTGTGTAAATATGTTATTCAGCTACTTTTGGGTCAGCTATAACATAGTAAAATTTCAGACCTGTAGCTCATGGCATAGCTGAGTAATAGCTACTTTTAGGTTATCACTGTTGAGTAAATCACTTATAACTTGAAAAGTATTGCATTTAGAGTATTTACTTTCATATGTTATTCACCTACTTTTGGGGTCAGCTATAACATAGTAAAATTCCAGAGCAGTGGCTCATTGCATAGCTGAGTAATAGCTACTTTGAGGTTTTTACTCAACACTAAATCATCTATAACTTGAAAAGTATTGTATTTAGAGCATTTTGTGTAAATATGTTATTCAGCTACTTTTGGGTCAGCTATAACATAGTAAAATTTCAGACCTGTAGCTCATGGCATAGCTGAGTAATAGCTACTTTCAGGTTATCACTGTTGAGTAAATCACGTATAACTTGAAAACTATTGCATTTACAATAATTTGTTTGTATATGTTATTCAGCTACTTTTGGGTCAGCTATAACATAGTAAAATTTCAGACCTGTAGCTCATGGCATAGCTCAGTAATAGCTACTTTCAGGTTATCACTGTTGAGTAAATCACTTATAACTTCAAAAGTATTGCATTTAGAGTATTTAGTTGTATCCACCGGACAGCAGGATATGTTCCTCATTATAAAATCTTGACTGCAAATATTTGGGTCCTCATTTTGAAAAAAAAAAAACAACATGGCCGCCGCAGGTGTTTCTTTATCAGTCATGAAAAGTGGTTATAGGTCGCTTATTATCGGTCCTAGAGGTTTGGGATGGTAAACCAACATATAGGAAATCATGGGCCGGGAATCTTTTGGTGTGGTCGGATTTGACCTTGGACCCCTCCTTCAAGGTCAAACGAGGATAGCCAAACTTAAAAGTGCTTATAACTCGCTTATTATTGGTCCTACAGGTTTGGGATGGTAAACCAACATATAGGAAATCATTGGCCTGGATTCTTTTGGTGTGGTCGGATTTGACCTTGGACCCCTCTTTCAAGGTCAGACGAGGATAGCCACACTTAAATGTGCTTATAGCTCACTTATTATTGGTTCTAGAGGGTTGGGATGATAGAACAACCTATAGGAAATCACTGGCTGGGTATCTTTTGGTGTGGTCAGATATGACCTTCGACCCCTCCTTCAAGGTCAAATGAGGATACCCAAACTTAAAAGTGCTTATAACACGCCTATTATTGGTCCTAGAGGTTTGGGATGGTAAACCAACCTAAAGGAAATCATGGGCTGGGAATCTTTTGGTATTGTCGGATTTGACCTTGGACCCCTCCTTCAAGGTCAAACGAGGATAGCCAAACTGAAAAGTGTTTTTAAGTCGCTTATTATTGGTTCTAGAGGTTTGGGATGGTGAACCAACCTATAGAAAATCATGGGCCTGGATTCTTTTGGTGTGGTTGGATTTGACCTTGGACCTCTCTTTCAAGGTCAAACAAAAATAGCCAAACTTAAAAGTGGTTATAACTTGCTTATTATTGGTCCTAGAGATTTGGGATGGTAAACCAACCTATAGGAAATCATGGGCCTGGATTCTTTTGGTGTAGTCGGATTTGACCGTGGACCTCTCTTTCAAGGTCAAAAGAGGGTAGCCAAACTTAAAAGTGCTTATAGCTCGCTTATTATTGGTCCTAGAGATTTGGGATGGTAAACCAACCTATAGGAAATCATGGGCCTGGATTCTTTTGGTGTGGTCGGATTTGACCTTGGACCCCTCCTTCAAGGTCAAACAAAAATAGCCAAACTTAAAAGTGCTTATAACTTGCTTATTATTGGTCCTAGAGGTTTGGGATGGAAAACCAACCTCTAGGAAATCATGGGCTGAGAATCTTTTGGTGTGGTCGGATTTCACCTTGAAACCCTCCTTCAAGGTCAAACGAGGATAGCTAAACTTAAAAGTGCTTATAGCTCGCTTATTATTAGTTCTAGAGGTTTGGAACGGAAAATCAACCTATAGGAAATAATGGGCTAGGAATCTTTTGATGTGATCAGATTTGACCTTTGGCCCCTCTTTGAAGGTCAAATGAGGAAAGCCAAAATTAACAGTGCTTATATCTCGCTTATTTGTGTTCCTAAAGGTTTGCAATGTCACACCAACCCATAGGAATCATGGGCTAAGAATCTTTTGACATGGTCAGATTTCACCTTGAGCTCCAAGGTTAAGCATGTTTTAATGGCTTTTGTGAGTTTTCTGGTGGATACAATTTGCATCAGTTCTCCGATGCTATAGGTCTAGTTTCAGTGTGTTATTCACATATTTTGGGGTCAGCTATAACATAGTAAAATTAAAACTATTGCATTTGCAATATTTTCTTTAAATATGTTTTTAACTTACTTTTTACACCTTAACAGTTACCTTCTTAGTTTTCTTCCAAACACCATTTCCAGGGCACAACTTTTGTGTTTTTTTCTTCTGTCACTTCTACTCTGAAACTCAAAACACACAGTCAGCTAACACAGAGCCCGTTCACGGGCACTGATTGCTTGTTTAGGATTTGTATTAAAGCAGTACAAATTGATTGCTTGCATTGATATTTGAAATTTGTATCAAAGTGGTCACTGATTGCTTGTGTTGGTGTTTGTAATTTGTATAATAGCAATCAGTCATCGCTTGCTTGAATGTTATGATGTCTGTACAACAAAGAATTAGGTAAAACATGACAAGCATACAAAGAAAAACTTTTGCACTCTTTAAAGCAAATTGTATATTTAGCTTGCATTCAGTTTTACTGATAAGATACTGCAGGTTCCAAATTCTGATTTGTATACATAAGTGATCCAGTGAAATGTTGCCTTCCAAACTCCAGCTGTATCAATGGCAGATGCAATCATTGGCAGCAGATTTGGCTACTGGAACTCCTTGTACCACAGCTTGTGTGAGAGCAACCTTTATAAGCTGGAGTGCACTAAAATGTCCTAGCAGGTGTTGTCAGTAGATGGATGTAGAGTAAGAAATCTAAAATTCACCACATATCTGAAATTCGCCACATGTGAAAATACTAACAAAATAAATGAATTGTCGTGAGATTTGTTGAATGTGTAGTAAATTAAGGCTTTTTGAACTGAAAAATACCAATTTTTAGACAAAAACATCCTTTTCTTCATAAAATTAACTAAGGTTTTAGAGGTGGTGAATTTTAAATTCCTGGCGAATTTTAGATTTCTTACTCTATATCATACCTGCCCTCAGTACTCTAAATGTTTGTATTGTATCAGTCACTGATTGCTTGTATTTCTATATGTTAACACAGATGTGGTGATGCCTAGTAACAATGAGAAGGCTCTGAACGTGTTGTGTGGAATGCCTGCCTCTCAGTGTACTGCTGGTAAGTATACGAGAAACATTTATGTCAAGGGTGTTTCTTATTTTAAAATTCTAGCTTTCTTATTTTAAAATTCTATTCTTGAAAACATCAATATTTCAATAGTTTGTAATGACTAATTTTTGATCTAAAGAACAACATCCAAAACAATACTATTAATTTGGTTAAATATCTCACGTTTTTCTGTATATGGGGCAAAAAGGAAGTCGAATTTCTCTTAAGATACTTTTGTCGTCTTTTCAGCAAAATGGCTGGACTTTATGGGAAATCAAAAGAAGACCCGGCTTGTTCCTTTCCCAATTCATTACACCATCTCAAATAGCAACAAGACCATCAAAGACGTCAATGGCACTCTCGTGACCTTGACCCCTATGAATGTCACAATTTCACCTTGCAACACTTCCTGTAGTTGCCAAGATTGCCAGTCTAGTTGTGGTACTCCATTGCCACCCGTGATTCCACCAAAACCCTGGACAATCCTCGGTAATGTTATAAATGCAATCTTAACCTTAAAACTAAAGTCTAATTTGTAAGGTCTGCTTTATAACCAGTTGTTATGTCTCATTTTCAAGAAGTATAATTTAAATATACACAAATTGTATAAAATGGAATATAATTTATGAACTACAGATCTGTTAAAACTATTTAGTATATTAAAATGTGAAAGAAAGAAATTTTCTAGTGTATGAATATTAGGGATATGACTCCGTGTGTGAATTGACCTTTTGTATCTTATCTCACAATGTTACATGTGGATAGCAAAGCATTGAGCTCGAACTGACATCTCTGTGTAAAATAAATGGGAAATATGGGAAGATATACCTTATTTTAAAAATTAATTATGAACTAATTGGGATTGTATTGACTTCAAAATTGCACTCATAGAAGTACTAGCACAGACCTATCGGGTACTATTTGTAAAAAGAACATTAGCATGACTGGTTAATGAGATGCAGAGTATTTTTATGTAATATGAATTTTAAATAAATCTTAGGTAATAGAAGAATTCCTTATTTTCATTCTACCAAAACATTGATTATTGCACATAAATATAATTTTTAACCCCAGCCCATAAAGACTTAGCGTTATAGTTGTACCCTGCGCCGTCCGAGTGGCGGGGGCATAAAGCTTGTGGGTGTTCCACAGCCTAAACCCCTGCACGATTTTTCACCAAATTTTCAGGGGATGTTTACCCCAGGAGGATCTAGAGCTGATTTGGTTTTGGGGGGTATCCGGTAACAACTGTTGCCATGGCAACACTTAAATTTTCGGGTCTTAAACTTTGTGGGTGTTCGAAAGACTAAACCCCTGCACGGATTTTCACCAAATTTTCAGGGTATGTTTACCCCAATAGGATCTAGAACTGATTAGGATTTGAGGGGTATCTGGCTCTCAGAGGAAAACTACTATTAAAATTTTCAGGTTTTAAACTTTGTGGGTGTTCCACAGACTAAACCCCTCAACGGATTTTCACCAAATTTTCAGGGTATGTTAACCTCAAGAGGATCTAGAGCTGATTAGGTTTTGGGGGGTATCTGGCTACCACTGTTGCCATGGCAACACTTTTAAGATTTTCAGGTCTAAAAGTTTGTGGGTGTTCCACAGCCTAAACCCCTGCATGGATTTTCGCCAAATTTTCTGGATATGTTTACCCCAAGTGGACCTACAGCTGATTAGGTTTTGAGGGATATCCAGGTACCACTGTTGCCATGGCAACACTTTAAAAATTTTCGGGTCTTAAAGTTTGTTCTAAAATCTTTAATGTTTTCTATAACCTAAAATATTGCAGCTAGCTTTCTCAGATTTACACAAAATGCAAATGGATGGGAAAGCTTGCCTGAGAGTAATTTATTGTTTCCACTGGAGGCATCCGGTCGATACTTTGGTTTAGCATTCGCTACGCCACTGCCACGCGTAGAGAGATTTTTGACGTTAACGCTCTCAGAGGAAACTACATCAGCTAGGTTCACCAAATTTGCAGGATATCTTCATTTGGGGGTAAGCTTCTCTGGGACTGAAATTAGCCTCATACTGAAAAACAAGATGGCCGCCGCGGGCATTTCTTTGAAAATTGTCTACATATTTCTACTGGCTGTTTCTCATAGGTAGAAGGTTGAATGTCTTCATAGGTGATATATATGTATAACAGATATATATGTCCTCTACAACCTTGCAGACATTTGACCTTGGAGCTCCTACTTCAAGATCATCCACGGAGTACCAAAGTAACCCACATAGCGGACTTTAAAAGTGCTTGTATCTCTCTTATTATTGGTCCTAGAGGTTTGCAATGTGAAACCCACCTATAGGAAATCATGTGCTGCGAATCTTTTGATGTGGCCAGATTTGACCTTGGACCCCTCGTTCAAGGTCAAACGAGGATAGCCAAACTTAAAAGTGCTTATAACTCGCTTATTATTGGTCCTAGAGGTTTGGGATGGTAAACCAACCTATAGGAAATCATGGGCTGGGAATCTTCTGGTTTGGTCGGATTCTATTCTATTCTATTCTGTACTTTTATAGCACTTAATCTCTGCTAGGCAGACTCTAAGGCGCAACACCAAAAATCAAGTTTAAGAAATCATCTGTCCATAGCCGTTGCCAAGTCCAGTACCACGGAGTCGGATTTGACCTTGGACCCCTTCTTCTAGGTCAAACGAGGATAGCCAATCTTAAAAGTGCTTATAACTCGCTTATTATTGGTCCTGGAGGTTTGCATTGTGAAACCACCTTATAGGAAATCATGGGCTGTGAATCTTCTTATGTGGTCAGATTTGACCTTGAGCCCCTCCTTCAAGGTCAAACGAGGACAGCCAAACTTAAAAGGGTTTATAACTCGTTTATTATTGATCCTAGAAGTTTACAATGTGAAACCAACTTGCAGGATATTGTGGGCTGGGAATCTTCTCATGTTAGATTTGACTTTTGGCCCCTCCTTCAAGGTCAAACGATGGTTCACTGGCTTTGTTGAGTTGTCTTTCCGGTGGATACAGATTTACATCGGTTCTCCGATGCGTAGGTCTAGTTTTGATTGTTCCAGGGTGGCCCAACATGCCCTGGTGCTGAGATCTGGTAGCTGTGTCTAGCTAAATCCTACTGTGCCTGCCCTACCTGCCCAATCTGCAGACTTAACCATTCAATCAGATTCCACACAAGAACCTGTAGAACCTAAATCTCCATGCCTGGCTCCAAGAGCCTCGCATATCAAGGAGCCAGGCCTCTCTGAGGCAGTGGCAACATGAATTGAGGCTCCTCTTAGAGGCTCAATCAAATCAGTCTATGAAACAAAGTGATACAAATTTTACAAAATGGTGCCAAAGTAATCAGGTGGATTTAGGGTACCACCTACCAAATCCATTGCCTACTTCCTCCTGGATCTGCTCCAGGACATGAAGTTACAGCCAAGTACTATTGATGGCTACAGATCAGTCATAGCAGACCAACTGGGAAATTCACCCATCAATGTCAGCTAGTTTGAAAATCTCACTCATCTCCTGGATAGTTTTCATAGAGAGAGAGATCTAAGGGTCAAAGAGGTGCGGCAAACGCAGGAGTGAGATCCATGCTTGGCTCAACAAAAACATCATACACCAGACAGACTGGTCCAAGGTGTCTATCTACCCCTCGTCCAGCATTTTAATGAAAAATGAGTTGGCCAAAGAGGGTCCAGACAGTGTGGCCCCAGTGGTTATGCCTCCCCTGCTTCCAACTCTGGGCAATTCACTCAAGACTGACCGGACTATGTCCAGTTAGAGCCCCACACTACTATCTGAATAGGACCTCAGACGGATCAAAGAACTGGTCTTTGTCTCTTTTAAAAACTTCTTTGACATTGCTCTTGTCACTATCCCATCATGGACCAAGTAGACTGTGATCCTATGTTGTGAGATGTCTGATCAAGGTGGCCCTTACTCTACATCAGGTTAAAGCCCATGATGTTAGGGCCTTTGTTGCTGCTAAGGCTTTCCAGTCAGGAAATCGCCTAATAACAGTTTTTATTAGCCTGTGACTAGAAATCCCACAAAACCTTCACACAGTTTTACTTGTAGGATGTGGCCTGGGCTGATTCAGAGCTCTTTCCAACCCAGTGGTGGCTGCCTAGCAGATCCACCACTAGCCCATACATAAATAAGCAGCCTGCCGCCTTGCTCAGCAGTGTCTTCAAGGTGGCAGTGACCTGCCCAAAGAATACCAGCTAGACTCCTCTACCTCTCTTGTCCTACCTAAGAAGAGGTCTGTAAAAAAGGAGGAGGGGTAAATTTGGTCGGTTCTGGCTGCCAATTCAACATCAACCGAGTGATGGGACCAGGTAATGTCCTTCGGAGACGACTAAAGATTCTTTGAGTTCAATCTAGAGTCTCTGGTAAGCTACCCACCTTCCAAGTGGTAGTTATTCTATCTAATTGTCCATTGCTAGGTAAGTTGTATCAGTGCAATAAAATTTCAAATTTAATAAGTAAATTAAACTTTATAAGTTAATACCTTGCCTAATGGATAAGAAAGGCCCTCCCAACCAAACCCTGCATGCATCTTACTAGGGGTTGTTTAAGGTTAGAAGAGTGAAAAAGATGCTATGACATCACATTCTCTAGCCAGGAAGGAAGTAGGTCATGTCACCTAGTGAATGGTAGCAACCTAGCCAGTCTCACTGGTGGAGACACAGGACGTCTTTTTCTGACATATAGCTAATTGTCCAGTAGGTAAAATGTATTAACATATAACAATTTAATTTTTGTCAAAGTACAGCCCTAAAATTCACTGGTTTTGCCTTCCAAAATGGCCGTTTTTTTTACTGAAAACATCATCCTGACATCACAAAATGACATAATTGCAAAAGGTCAATATTGATGATTAAAGCTTAAAGTGATTCTAAGGTACAAACATAGTAACTATAAGGGGAGAATTCCTGACACTTTAACATTGATAGTGGAATTTAGGAAGCTATATCTTTTGATATTTAAAAAATATATATCAGTATACTTTTCCTTCTTTGTTGTAGGTATTGATGGTATGTCCTTTGTAATGTTCTGTGTCTATGGCTGTTTCTGTGTGCTGTATGGGTGCTATGTGGTGTGGATGGCACTCGGATACTGTGGCTGTTGCCGTGGTGATGATGGCCAGATGAGGTTTCAGAGTTTGAATGGGGAAGTGAATGATGCCTCACAATCTCCAAAAGGTAAGAGGATTTTGTAACAGGTGGTTCTGTGACAATTCCAGAAATGCTTGTTCAATTTATCACAGAAATTTGTCATTGACATTGAAATTTTTTAAAGGAAGGCCCTATCCTCTTTAAAATCTAAATATTTAATGAAGGTATGGCAATCTTAGACTTAAAAATGGTGTTTTTATCTCTCACTGACTTATTTACTCACTGACGAAGTTGGAGTTTTCAATGAAGACATGTTATATCTCAGAAATTCTTCAATTTTTTAACCCCATGGATTGCAAGCTGTGACAATCTAAAGTCTTTTCAGGGGATGTAAGACAAATGACTGTATATCTGAAACTACTCTATTTGAACTATTTTCTTTAAATAAAAAACAACAAAATCAGTAATAATTGCCTTTAAAATGATGTTAGTATCATAGCTAACCAAAACCTTGCCTTACTAGAGTGGTTCATACTGTATAATTAGATGCCTTGTTCCCGTCAGCATATTTTACGATGTCATATATTCTAATGTCCCCTCTACTCTAGGTAAATGTTGCTGTCATCCTGGTTTGTACATGGAGCGTGCTTTGACCCGTGCCTTCTCTTGTTGGGGTCGTTTCTGTGCCAGTCATCCCGCCATTGTCCTGGTAACCGGATTAATGGTCTGTATCGCTTGTTCCTGCGGACTCATTATGTTTAAGGTGAGTAGTGTGAAGAAATTAACATAAAATCTCTGTTATTTTTAAGTAGAATATTGTAGACTAAGGCTGTGACTTTGTGAGAAAAGTGACACTGGGTATTTGTCTCAAAAGAACCGATCAGAATTTGGGTAACCATGTTTTAGTTGTCACCCAGTGGAAGTATCAGAGAAGCAAACATGGCGGATGATGTAAACAAAACCCTATGAAAAATAATGTTAAATATCTGTATAAATAAAGAAAATTACATGAAAAACTAACAATAGTTAGAGAAATCTGACAGAATAATAAGATTTACCCAAGTTTTTCATCATTTTACAGTATATTTAATGTTTTTTGGGTACACGCTTTGCCACTTTGTGCTCGGTTTCTCAAAGAATTTGAAACGTTTTTGGGTAACCGGGCACCCTGTCACACACCTAGGATAGACAAAAAAATTAGATAAAATATCTGTTCTTTTTAATTAAGTGTAAACAATGATTAAGAGTAAGTGTTCTGTAAGATGAAGAATGTAATAGATTTTACTGCAGCCACCTTCAAAGATGGAAATATGTTCTCCTTTAGCAAACTAAGGTTTTGTGAAAACTGAGCTGTGATCCGTGTATGTTGTAGTGGGTGGACGATTAGACCAACGTTCGATCAATCGTCGGTGTCATGGTACAATTGCGTTCGGTCACTGACAACTTCTAGAAATCGATTAAATCTCACCCTTCTTTATGTATCTCAATATCCACATATTTTTTTATATTTTGGGCAGTTTCCAGAACTTTCCTTCAATAAATTAACAGATTTCTCGCGAATTTTGAGTTTGTTTACAAACTACCGCCATATTTACCGGAAGTGGGTACTTTTGGTAGTTTCTATAAGTCGGAAACACCGTTATTCTTACCGGATTGAAATACATTTTATCCTGGAAAGTGTTTCATGAGAATGGAGTAAAAAGTCGTTTATGGGTCGATCATCGGTCGGAAAAATGGACGAATAATCGACCAATAAAATTGAGGCGATTCCACTCACTAGTATGTTATTTGTCAGGTGACAACAGACCCAGTAGAGCTCTGGTCATCTCCAGGTTCACGTGCCAGGCAGGAGAAGGACTACTTTGAGGAAAACTTCACGTGAGTTTCAGTGATTTAAATAAATTGCAACAAATTCTTCAGAATCAAAAAAATTTTTTTGAAGAGAATTTCATGTATGTTCCAGTAAATATATAACACAGAAAAATGCAGCTAAAAAACCCAGAGTTCTTTGGAGTATTACAATCATATTTAAACAAAGGAAATTTTTTTTGGTTTAACCCTTTAGACATGTCAGAGTAGTTGATATTTTCTCTGCTACATTCTGTAATATCCTCACTTATATCAGTTCTCTTAATACCTGGGCTTCTGGGGATTCCCATTTAGCTAAGCTGGTTAAAGAACCAGGCCTGTGTTTATTTCCCTCTGTAATCCAAAGTCCGTGGGATCAACTCCCAGCAGAACCAATCAATAATTTTTGAATAATAAAATTCAAAAACAGAGATATGTGACCCATTCCCAAATCCAAATTCTAATCGGTCACTGAGTGCTTTTCAAAAAACTCCCTTTCTACAGGAGAGTGATATTGTCAAACACATTCAATATAAAAGATGTGTGACCCATTTCCAAATAGAAATCCAGTAAGTCACTGAATGCTTGTCAGTTATTTCCTTTCTGCATTACAGAACAGTTTTAGTCCATGGTGTATCCAGAATGGGAGCTATTTGGCTGAATTCCAGTCACTGAAGACTTGTTTAATTCTTGTGTTTAGCCCTTTCTACAGGACAGAGCAGTTGATTATCACTGCAAAGAACAGCTCAAAATGGTTGAAAAAAGATCTAATGGGATATGGTACAAGGAGGCTGTGGGGCCCTGTACTCAGAATGGAAATACTGGAGGAGGTAGGTGAAACATGCTCTATACTACCACAGTGGTATGAATGAATTAAAGCCCTCTAACAAAGGTGTAACAAATTTTTGTCCGGGGATAAAATATACTGGCTAGAAATATAGGAGTCATGATATGGTCGGGAGAGATATATAGGGTTATATTGGATTTCCTGTCCTAAAGTGAGACCTATTGACTAAGTGTTAGGTGTTTTCAGCTGATTTACCTATTGCTATCACAATGCAGTATTTTCACGTAAAATATTTTTCTTAGACCTACACTAAATGCCACAATGTTATTTATAGCCTCCGACTGCCTTATTGGGCTGAAAAACTTTGCATATCTCAGTAAATACACCACAGCTTAGGTGCTTTTCTAGGTTAAACCAAGGAAAATCACAAGTTAGATTGCACTAAATATGTAAGCGGACTGAGAGGGCTCTATCAGTAATTACAGCCCTAGTAGAAAGTAGTGCAAAAAGCCTTTAAAATGCCCTGAAGAACCTGACGGTGTAAGAGACCATAGAACCACATTGCAGTTGGAAACGGCTTTGTTGTTGTCATGGCCAGATTCTAAATTTGTTTACCACTCACTTATTGGAGAACTCTGGCAGATATCTCAGCCAAATATTGAGTGGAGTCTTGGATTTACAATAATTTATGCTCTTTAAACAGGATTCACAGAGCCGACATTACACGTGTTAATGTGTTTCTATTTTTAATGTTTCAGCTACTCTTGATAGTGCATCCTATTCCTGCTTTAATTTTTGATTTGCATTGTCACAAATTAAAAAAAAAATAGAAGGTCCTATAATTGATGTTATATTTAAAAGCATGGTCCAAAAATTTATTATCTAGGTTCTCAGTCTGCAAAATGCCTTGGAGAACCTGTCTGTGAGCGATCCAGAAAACAAAACTGTCATCCACTTGCAGGATATCTGTTTTATGCCACTGTATCCAGGTAAGTTATTGAAAAGCCAGACAGACTTTACCAGATATCATAGGTGTAACTGTAGATTTGATAGGGTTTATCAAGATATATTGATAAACTACAGCAACACTCTGCAAATGTTGCAAAGTGAATCACTAGAAACAATAGACATGCTTTAGTATTGAAACTCAGAAAGTCAATATTAAAAGTATCAATACATATGATCCCTTCAATTGAAGTTTGCCCACAGAATGTAAATTTTAAGTCGGATACAATATTTACACTTGTAATTATGTTTTATTTACAAAATAAAGTTCAAAATAGAATAAGACGAGGATTTCATCAGTGTTGAACATCAGTTCAAACTGTGACTGTACAAATTCTTGCCCCCCCCCGGGTGTTTGATCTTCAGATAAACTACTTGCTAGCTTGAAGGACAAAGAAATTGAGAAAGTTACCAGACCTCAGTATTTACTAATGTATTTACCAAATAATACCTTTATGATAATAAATTGATAACCACACAGTTATGGTTTTGGACTTTAGATGGTTGCCAGAGAGACCAGAAACTAGTGGCGATATGTACAGTCATTATGGTATTCCTCATTTTATTTGGTTGTAGCAGCAATAACAAAATCTGCAAAAAATACTTAGGAACCAGTTATTGGAAATGTTTTATAGGTTTCTAATAGCTCATTCTCACTTTGAATAATTAAACTAATAGTTAAATTAAATTTGTATTTTAATTTAAAACCTGTAAAGTTGATGACATATCTCGTATTTTTATCCAAACATATCTCCTATATTGTTATAAATTGTAAATATCTCATGAAGTCAATTCCCTCTCTTTTTAAATTATGGCTGATTGTAGGATTGCGGTTAAGTTTCACTGTGACTGGCATGTAAAAAAAGTTGAACCCAGGTTTTACTTGTTTCAAAGCCACAGAGTTTTGTAAAAGGCTCGAACCACTATAAATTACCTAGAATTGGAACTAGACCAAATGTACCCTGCTGACTCTTGTGGTGGTGTTATTGGTTTCCTCAGACAACAAGAATTGTACCATCAACAGTGTTCTCCAGTATTACCAGAATGACCACGCCACACTGACGAATGTTACAAAGGATGAGTTCAATGTCACAACAACAGGAGACTACAGCTCTCACTTTACTGCATGTACCAGGTAGTGTTATAATTCAAAGTTAATTTAGAAACTAGGTGCCCAAAATTTAATGGAAAAACTGGATTGGTTAGAATTAGTATACGCCAAACTGTAAAATCTTCTATGGATGTACATGAAACATAACCACAACCAAAATGCAGTTTACTTGTGGTTATATATATAATGTTTTGGATATTAATCAAAGGTATATTGACAAAAAAAATGATACTAGTGAAATTATTAAATATTTTTGTGCAATATTTTAGAATTTTATTGTGAAATATATGGCTTTTTTGGGGAACGACTTCTCAGACGTCTGTAAACAGATTTTGTTTTTGTTCAGACAGATGTCTGTTTTGGTGCAGGAAAAATAAATTTTTGTGGGAGTTAATCCTCGCTACATTTCCTTCTCGATTTACTATTTCCTGTGTCACTACAGCTAAAATGTGGACTATTACAAGCCAAACTGTACAGAGTTTCCGTTCAAGAGAAGAGAAATACTTTGAGTCATTTTATGCCACCAGATTTGGAAGAAAGTAGAGTAAGAAATCTAAAATTTGCCACAGATCTGAAATTCGCTGCAAGTGGAAATACTAATAAAATAAATGAATTGAGGTGCGATTTGTTGAATGTTTAGTAGATTAAGGCTTTTCGAACTGAAAAATACCAAGTTTAAGACAAAACGTCATTTTTTTCAAAGAATTGAGTCAGGTCTTAGAGATGGTGAATTTTAGATTTCTGGCGAATTTTAGAATCCTTACTCTACCACGTGGGCACCTTGAGCTGAAGAATTACCTCAGCTTAACAATGCATTAGAAAATGTACCAGTTGACAAGAACATGTAATTTGGGACTTTTATGGACAGTCATGAATTTGTTTTACAAAAATGAGATATATTTGATGAATATGATGAACTACTGTAATTCATTGGCCTGGTTAAGGTTGTTATTAAACCATTAATTTGTATTTTTCATTAAGTTGGGTGGTATCTGTAAGAGAGTGTTTTTAATAAACACTCTCAATGAACAATTGATGTTTTTAATGTGTTTCTATTGTTTGTGTAACTGTTCTTATGTCAGCCCATTTGAGATACCTTATTTTTAAGTACACATAAAGTATCCAATACCCAATGCTCCAATATGGTGACCGTAACCACGGTGTTTTTATACATTCCAGGAATCCCACAGCTCTGGATGACACCACCTTTCAGCATTTTCCTTGCATAGCTAAATACGGAGCTCCAGTCATGCCATGGGTGGTCCTGGGCGGATTTCCTGGTAAGTTTTGTGGTGACTTATGTCCATTTCCTTGTTTTATTTCATTGTAGAAATAAACTACGTATGCGCGGACTCTATTGGCGATTCAATCACAAGAGTCGTCCTGGGTGGATTTCCTTGTAAGAAATTGGATGCTAATTCAATAGTAGAATTGCAATATTAAATATTGTCAGAGCAGAAGCTATATTATTGAAACATTTGTTACCTGAACATTCAACTTCATGAACCATGCTGTGGAAACCAATTTTGATTTTCCTAAACAATCCCTTGAGCCTTAACTACTTGTAATGTGGGAAAATGTAGTATTTTTTACAAGTTTAAGTTCTGACATTAAATAGTTTAGATAAATTATAACTGTTTAGTTAGAGGGGGGGGGGGGGGGAGAACATAGCAGTCGTATTCTCCTGATGTACTGTTAAAATGATGAACCAGGCACCAGTGAGAATGGCACTCTCAGAAAGACGAGACACTTCATTTGATGACAATGGTTTTGTTGTTTTGTTATAGATGCTTTTGTAATGATATCATCTGCATAAGACAGAAGGAACACACATATTAATAGTATGGAGCCCTAGAAGGAACATAAAACTGTAATTTACTATAATTTTTGTTATCTTGTTCCCACAATTTTGTATGTCATTTCCACGAGTTTCGCAAGTTGTTGCCACAAGATGCAAAGTCGACGGAATGAGATATAAAGTAGGTATCAAAAGATAGTAAATCCTTGTTTTTTTCATTCATTGCACTCCTTACTAACTCGATACATCACTAGCTGACTCAGTCCCATCACTTACTAATTCAGAATGACGAGGAGATACTTATTTTGATGACCTTGAATTTGATGCTCTTTCAGTACACTTTAATATCCTCCTGTATATCAGTGCTATTAATACCTGGGCTTCCGGGGATTCGCATTTAGTTCAGCTGGTTAAAGAGCCAGACTTGTGTATATTTCTGTGGGTAATCAGAAGGCCGTGGGATCGACTCCCATCAGAACCAATCAATAATTTCTCTCCATACAGTAGTGCTGGGACGACGTTCGCAAACTTCGGTATTATTGCTCGCTGGCACATTGTCGATTAATGATCAGTAAAATTTAAGTACAACCGATAGTTGGGATTAGTTACTAAACTCATTTCTTTGTAGGTATTTTGACATAATAAAATCGTATTTTGCCATAATTATGTACATTTACCAGTTAAATTACAAAGTTAGCCATAAATGCAAAATATATAAAGTAAACTTAAACACCTTTAGGGATTTCCCACTGTTGTTAAGGTGATCATAAAATTAGCCAGTCGCACGTGAGGATAGATAAAGCATGATATGGAGTGAGGGATACGTTTGTGAAAAGCTGTTAAGTTATAGCTTGGTTATATTTGTGGTGACTTATGTCCAATTCCTTGTTATGTCCACCCCACTGCAAATTTTCAAAAAAAATTCCCCTCCCAAAATATGGCGGCCATTTTGAATTTTCGAATTTTTGCCAAAAATGGCAAAACACAAATTTGCTTCTATCTCCTTAACGAGATAGAGCGATTTCATCGAAATTTTCGATGCACAGGGGATCTGAGAAATGTACTCTTCGCAATTTTCAAAAAATTTTCCTCTCCCCAAAAATAGCGGCCATTTTTAATTTTCGAATATTTACCAAAAATGGAAAAACACAAATTTGCTTCTGTCTCCTTAACCGTGCGAGATAGAGCGATTTCGTCAAAATTTTCGACTCAGGGTATCTGAGCAGTGTACTCTTGGCAATTTTCCAAAAAATTTTCCTCTTCCCACATATGGCGGCCATTTTGAATTTTCGAATTTTTGTCAAAAATGGAAAAACACAAATTTGCTTATCTTCTTAACCATGCGAGATAGAGCCATTTTGTCGAAATTTTCGACCCTCAGGGTATCTAAGCAAGTACTCTTTGCAATTATCAAAAAATTTTCCTCTTCCCAAAAATGGCGGCCATTTTGAATTTTCGAATTTTTGCCAAAAATTGAAAAACAGAAATTTGCTTCTATCTCCTTAACCGTGCAAGATAGAGCGATTTCGTCGAAATTTTCGACCGAACCAATGCAAAAAGGCATGAAGCTGAAATAATTTCCATGTATACTAATAAATATTTAAGCATCATTGATATATTTTACAAATGAAACAGGGTCTTGTAAGACTACTGTACAATTTTTGTAAAAGGTTCATGGGGTGGACATTACACATGATAATGTGTGTTCTTCTATGCTATCCTGTTTCTATTCATATGTCGCAGCTACTATCAACAGGGCGTCCTATTTCTAGTTTTATTTCATTTTTGATTATTTTTGGTCTGGTTTGCACTTTCTTTCCATGATCGTCAATGATCGATCTTTGTTCACTTTTTTCCGATTCGAACATCGACAGGTAAAATAGGAACGATCTCCTAGCACTACCATACAGTACAAGACGCGCTTTCATGATGATGTCTTCAGTGTAAGACAGAAGTTAGACTTGTATAAATAGCATGGAGGATGTGATGCAAGGTGCTGTACAAGTGGAACTGTAGCTTGTAGAAGATATCACTGATTTTCAAATGTATTAGGTATTCACTGGATCATTCAATGAACTATAACAAACGGTTGTTGTTTTTTTCTACCAAAAACCCAGTTCCATTCATGTAAGTTTTCATAAGAGTCAGCTGGTTTAAACTCCATAGGTGGCTATGAGTGACTATTCCATGTTGAAAAATGCATGATTTGTAACAAGTGAAAGAATACTGTATAAGTTGGAATTTTCACAAGGCATTAATTTTAGCCATTTTAGGTAATGAGCTTGTATAGTGAAAATTAATTCCAGTGAAATTTTAAATCTTTATTCATATCTCAAGTAGAAACAAGCCTATAAAAATCAGATATTTAATCTTTTGAGCTCATGTGATCCATAGTTTGTGAATAGCCATTTGATCCACTGGCTCACATGAAAATTTTTTTCCTCAAATTTGATCTTATCTTGATCTGATTTTAATCCTTCTTAGTGAATACTGGCCCCAGAATATTTGCTAAATAGGTTAAATTAGTGTCTTATCATACTGTTATGAAAATTTCAACTTACATATTTCCTACCCGAGTATGTCTACCAGTAGATCCACATGAATGTTCGACCCGGTCTATTCACCAGGAGACAATTATGAGAACGCCAGTGCTTTAGTTGTGACGTTCACAGTGAATAACTTCAAGGAGGCAGACTTTCAACGGCGTGCCAAGATTTGGGAGAGCGGGTTCCTCAAGCATATAGAGAGTTACAGAAAGAGAAATGACTCCAACATCTCCATCAGTTACAGTACAGAGGTGTGTGAAAATTAATAAAATATGCCATATGACAATAAATCAGTGTGTATTCCTAAAATATTGTTGTTTTGATGTTCTTATCCAGTATTTATTGTAGTATAAAGGTAAGTAAAACTTTCAGTATGTGCAATATGCATAATTGGGAAAATTTGTCTGTGTGGTGAAAATTTTTAAAATTTCATTCCTCGTGAAAGAAGATAATCTCAAAAGTCTGAGTCTGTAATTGGTTTTCTTTAAAATATGCACACCCATCATGATCCACTTTTTAGCTTGAAAGTGATATCATAATTAATAAGGGCCGAGTCTTTATAAAAAAAAACCTGTTAAATGCAAAGTTGTTTTGATGTCGGGATTCCGAAAAAATAAACATTTTAGTACACCCCATACAAATGACAGGAAGTGAACCTCATGAAACCAAAACATGGCAGTTTCCTCTCAACGTACTCTCAATATTAGTACATATACCAAATGTATAAAAAATTTCGGATAATAGGTTGCAGTTTCTTTAAATTTAGAGTTTGTTCGGGCCGATTTTACTTTACCGGTACGGGATCTGCCATATTTGATAAATACAGGAAATTGTCAAGGAAATATGAAATTAAATTAACAAATGGGGGCAAGCCCCCAACCCCCATAAATAGTATTCTTATATATTACAATAAAAATAAAAGGATGAAATTGCTAAAAACATGAACTTATATTATTGCCCAAATCTCATACCAGTAAAGTAAAAACTAGCCGTTTGTTCCAATTTCACTAATGTTATATTCGTTGACAAGCGAGATGGGAATTGTTAAATATATTCACGGTATTTCGGTAAATTGCTCTTGATAACGACATCATGCTATTGGCCCCTCCCATTTTATGAATCATCAGCATACAGAGAGTTAAGAAGAGAAATGACTCCAACATCACCATCAGTTACATCCTGGAACCCGATATTGTCAAAAATTGACTCCCAAGACAGTGATATGAGATAATGTTACTAAAGAATGTAAAGTGTTTCCAATAAAAATGGAGATATAAGTGTTTAATGGTGATCAGTTGTCTTTGCAGCGTTCCATTCAGGATGAGTTGAATCGTGAGAGTCGATCAGACGTACTGACAATCTGCATCAGTTACATGGTGATGTTTATCTACGTGTCCCTGGCACTGGGACAGTACCACTCCGTGCACACTCTCTTTGTGAGTACAATGTGAAAATACTACTTTTATTGCGTTAATACATCCTATCCAATGGACAATTGCTAATCCGGTCGGCGCAGACCGGCCCGCCAAACGCCAGAAAAAGACGTCCTGTGTTAACACCGGCTGGCCGGTCCCAGTACTGTGCATTCGCCAGGTGGCACATGGTATTTACTTCCTGTCTAGACAACATGACGTCATAGCATCTTTTTCGTTTGGCGCGTGTACTGTGCAGACGTGTTTTCAACAATCTCCAGATATTTTAAAGAAAAGTGTGCATTATGACGGATTTTATACCTTATTTGCAAGCAATTTATTGTAAAAGTGTTACCTACATATCAAGCACGGATATACATTGAGAAATCTGCTGGAAACGCTCCCTAGTTGACTCAATTTAGTGTTGATGATAGGGCAGTAATCTACGAGAATATGAAGGCAGCCATTTTCTAGTTTCCTCCCATTCAACAATTGTGTTGTTAGGGGCAGATCGACAATATTTAGAAATATAATGGATATACTACTTACAAGGTATTTTTATCCGTGTTTTTTGTTTGAATGTACCTGCTGTAACCTTCCAGCTACAATCACCATAGAAACATCTTTTCTAGTACGTACTACAAATAGAAATCACGGGAAACTTCAGTCTACGTAGTTTTGAGCACTGTAAGAAGGAATTCCCCCAGCAAGATGCATTCTTCATCTTCAGAGCGCACTAGCTCGAGTATTTAGTGTTTTTCAACAGAAGCAAGAGGTGCTTTCTTCAGATTTCTTCAGAGCGCACTGGTACCGACTTCTCTGCTGTAAAGCATCAGTCACACCAGCCTAGCTCGAGTATTTAGTGTTTTTTCATCAGAAGCAAGAGGTGAATTCTTCAGATTTCTTCAGAGCGCACTGGTCCAGACATCTTTGCTGTAAAGCATTTGTCGACCGGCAAGCTCGTAGTCAGCCGACCTCACCTAGTAATTACATAGAAGGAACTTCATCTTTAATCACTCTCAGTCCCACCCTTGTGGACCCGGCACTTGTGTCAGTAGCAAGGGTTGTGGATGGCCAGGACACTGGTTTGAGTGCACAGCCGGCTGAGTAAGAAGAACCGACTTCAGATCCGGACAGGACTTCACCTTCACAGCGCACTGGTCCAGGCTTCTCTGCTTTAAAAGCATCAGCCGACCGGCCAGCTGTAAAGAACGCGACCTCTGACGTCATATCCAGTCAGCCAATCGCATGTCTTTCCGACAACTCACGAAGCTGGTCACGTGTTTTCACCGACCAGGAAGGTCGGAAGTGCATTCTTCAGAATTCACGTCTACTGTGTTTACAGTTCCTGCTTGCAGACCCAGCCTTGTTGTCGGTAGTGGGGTTTGTGGACTGTAAAGTTGCCGGTGAGGCATCACACAAAGAACGCGAATACTGACGTCATCTCCAGTTAGCCAATCGCGTGTCCTTCCGAACAATCACGAAGCAGGTCACGTGTTTTCACCGACCAGGAAGGGCGGAAGTGCGTTCTTCAGAACTCACGTCTACTGTGATTCCAGTCCCTGCCTTGCAGACCCGGCTTCGTTGTCGGTAGTGGGGTTTGCGGATGAGCAGAATACTGCACATTTGCATGTTTAAATATCACAAAAGAACGCCACATCTGACGAGTTCCAATCAGCCAATCGCGTGTCTTCCGACCAGCAAGCTGGTCACGTGACACACCGAACAAGTGTTTCTAAAAATAGTTCACAAGGGCTTTCCCAGTAACTGTCAAATCTACAAATAAGACGTACGTTTAAGAAATACTTTAATTAATGGAGGAAACTTACAGCAAGCTGAATTCAACACACAAGATAGTTGTAACAATGCTTCAACAACTGGTTACAGAGTGTACCGGCTGGTACTGGCTACACAGCTTTGTACACTTACTTCAACAACTGGTTACAGAGTGTACCGGCTGGTACTGGCTACACAGCCTTGTACACTTGCTTCAACAACTGGTTACAGAGTGTACCGACTGGTACTGGCTACACAGTCTTGTACACTTGCTTCAACCTACCGGTTACAAAGTCTACTAACAGGGTGCTGGCTACACAGTCCTTACTGTACAGTGCTTCACCCCAACTGGTTACACACACACAAAAAAAAAAAAAAAAAAAAAAAAAAGGCTGACTAAATGTAGCCCAGTAGCCATCTAAATTCATTGGTGACCCCAGCCTGCCAGTTTTTTGTGCCGGTTACAGAGATTTACTGTTTACAGCGAGTTACCGGTTATGGAGTCTTGGTACTGGACAGAGTTGCCTAATGTAATTTGGTTACAGAGAATTCTTAGACCGGTCAGTGGTCTTGGTGATATGACAGTGTCCCAAGCTACTGCCAGGCAACCTTCCCTTATCACACCTCTCAACAACCTGTCATCGGTGCTGGACTTGACTGGAGAGATAATAAATTTTGTCATCATGTCCAGCCAAGGGTCAGACGTCTCACAAATGACAATTGCTCTGTAAATGCTACACCTTGCAGGCTGCTGACCCGGGGCGACGAGTCTATTAAGGTGAAAAGTTGTGTCAGCCCCACCGGACCGCAATAAGAGTAGGGAGACTGTTAACCTGGATCATTGCCACCAGACCGGACCAGTGTCCGGAGGGACAGAAAATGTTTGTCAGAATACCAAATGTCCCAAATGTGGCACACAATCTGCCTATAGGATCCAGACTAAGCCCTTTTTGGGAACGTAGGAAGCCTTGGGGGCTGGACCCTAGGTAGTACAACGGTTGAAGGAGGGATACCTATGTCCCTTTACCTATACAAGAACAATCCAGGAAATGCCTGAGATTTCACATCCAAGGTCGGGCATACCAGTTCTAGGCCCTACCATTCGGTTTGTCCACAGCACCTTTGGAGTTCACCGTGATACCAAAGCAGGTGAAATGGATGGCCATACACTAGGATTTAAAAAGCCACCAGTACCTAGACGACTGGTTGGTGAGAGCCAGGTCCCACCAGGCTTGTCTCCAACATATACAGGAACTAGTAAATAATGTGTCAGCAACTGGATTGACTGATGAACTTAGAGAAATCAGAGCTGGAGCCCAAACAAGACTTCGATTTTGTAGGCTACCAGTTTGTCTTCGGGTCTGATCGGTTCTGACCGACTCTGGACTGGTGCCAGAGCCTTCAAGAGACGGTTAAAACTGCTATCCCTACCGGCTTGCCCGGTCCGGGAATTCATGTCCTTGATAGGCTACTAACATCTACAGAAAAGCATGTTAATCTAGGCAGACTTCATATGAGACCCATACAGTGGCATCTCAAAAACAACTGGAGGGTACCAGAATCACTGGAAAAGGTGATCCAAGTCCCCAGGTCTCTGCACCCCCATTTACAATGGTGGCTGAATGAAGACAATCCACTTACAGGCCAACCATTACACCCAATAAAACATGCTCTGCAAATATTTACAGACGCATCAATAGAAGGGTGGGGCGCTCACTTAGATGAGCACCTTGCAAGAGCAATCTGGTCCCCTCCGGGAAGCAAGTTATATATAAACTATCTAGAACTCTAAGCAGTTTTTCTGACTTTAAGAGTTCTAAGACCTTTGCTCAAACAAGATAGTACTTATAGCAACTGACAACACCACAGTAGTGTCATACATAAAGGAAGGAGGAATGAGGTTGGGCCCACTTTGTGCCCTACTATGGAGAATCTTGACCTGGTGTGCCAGGAAACCAGTGACTCTAAAGCACGACACATTCCAGGCCGGTCTAATGTGGTAGCAGACGGGCTGTCCAGGCTAGGCCAGACCATCCAAACAGTGGTTTCTCCTTCCAGAGGTCTTCCACTCTATGCAGTAGGTGGCACCGGCCCAAAATAGACTTATTTGCCACGAGGTTCAACAAGTCACCTCTGTTTTGTGTCACCGGTACCGGTTCCCCTGGCCACAGCAGTGGATGTGCTCAGTCGGCCATGGTAGGATCTAAAAGGATACACCTTCTCACCATCAGCCATATTGGGCAAAGTGGTGGAGAAGTTACAAGACTCCCCATGTAAGAGAATCATTCTGATTGCTCCGGGGTGGCCCAACATGCCTCGGTTTTGGGATCTAGTGGCCATGTCCAGCCACTTCCCTCTGAACCTGCCCAATCTGCCCAGCCTGTTCACAGCCATTCAATCAGATCCCTCACAGAAATCTGACAAATCTTAATCTCCATGCAGGGCTCCTAGAGCCTCAGCTATCGAGGAGCAGGACTTGTCTGAGACAGTGGCAAGAATTGAGGCTCCTCAAAGGGGGGTCAATCAGATCAGTCTATGAGGCAAATGGGTCATTTTTACCAAGTGATGTATCATTCATCTGGTGGACTTAAGGCACCACCTGTAAAGTCAGTTGTTGACTTCCTTAGGTACCTGCTTCAGGACAGGAAGTTGCAGCCCAGTACCATTGATGGTTACAGGTCAGCCATTGCTGATAGTCTGGGAAATTTGCCCATCAATGTTAGTAAGGATGAAAATCTCACTCGTCTCCTGGATAGCTTCCACTGAGACAGACCCAAAGGCCGGAGGGGAACCCCCTCCTGGAACCTCTCCCTGGTTTTGCACCAGTTGACAAGGTTCATTTTGAACCAATTATAGGCCTCCTTGAAGCATTTGACCTTCAAGGCAGTTTCCTCTTGGCCCTGGGGTCGGGCAAGCGTAGAAGTGAGATACATGCTGGGCAAACAGCCCAGCACCATTGATGGTCATAGGTCACCCATTGTTGATAAACTGGGAAATTCACCCTTCAACATCAGGAAGGACGGAAATCTCGCTCGTCTCCTGGATAGATTCCTCAGAGACAGACCCAAAGGCAGGAGTGGCATACCCTCCTGGAACTTCTTACGGGCCGTGCACCAGCTAAGACCCCATTTGTTCCAATCAAGGAGGCCCCCCTTGAAGCATTTGACCTTCAAGACGGTATTCCTCTTGGCCCTTGGGTCGGGCAAGTGCAAAATGAGATTCATGCCTGGCAAAACTGATATATTGGACACCAATCCGATTGGTCCAAGGTGTCCCTGTATCCATCACCCAGCTTTCTATCCTAGAATCAGCTGGCCATAGAGTGTCCAGTGTGGTCCCTGGGGTTATAACAGCCCTGGCCCCGACTCTGGATAGATCCCTCAAGTCTGACAGGTCCCTCTGTCTGTTCAAAGCATTGTGCTACTATTTGGACTGGACCTCAGACATCAGGCAGAATAAGGAGGTGGTTTTTGTCTCCTTTAAGAAAGGTTTCACCAAAGACATCTCACCTGCCACTATCTCCTCTTGGATCAAGCAGACTGTGATCCTATGTTATGAGCCCTCTGACCAGGAGGCCCACACTTTACATCAGGTTAAAGCCCATGATGTCAGGGCCTTTGCTGCTTCTAAGGTCTTCCAGTCGGGAGTCTCCTTAGATCCAATCTTGTCAGCCTGCCACTGAAGTCACAATACCTTCACACAGTTCTATATGAAGGTCGGGGCTTGGGCTGATTCAGAGCTTTACCAATTGGGCTCGGTAGTGGCTGCTCAGCAGATCCACAAGGGGCCCTTAGATTGAGGAGATTTATATATATATGTATAAACAGTTCTTATGTACATAAGAATTAGGTGTGGCGTGCTTCCTTCGGGAGGTTTATTTGCACTCTGGGACTGAACTCATCCCTCTCTTCCCCTACCTCAGAGCAGGTCTGCAAAAAAGGGGGGGGGGGGGGCGACGGCGGTATAGCCCCGGGTAACCGGCTGCTGGCAACCACCATGGCCTTACAGGGTTTCCTGACCATAGGGTCAACCCAGGCCTGGGCCTATAGGTCTCCTGACGAAGTCAGCCTAGACCGTAGGTTAAAATTTGCTATTACTTGTGAGTTCACATAAGTCCCTAGTAACTTACCCGCCGACCAAGCGGTAGTTATTCAGCAATTGTCCATTGAATAGGATGTATTAACGCAATAAAATTGCAAATTTAATAAGTAAATTAAATTTTTATAAGTTAATACCCTATCCAATGGACACACAAGACCCTCCCACCGACCCCGCTATCAGCTTACTAGGGGTCTAATAGGTTTAGACAACGAAAAAGATGCTATGACGTCATGTTGTCTAGACAGGAAGTAAATACCATGCGCCACCTGGTGAATGCACAGTACTGGGACCGGCCAGCCGGTGGAAACACAGGACGTCTTTTTCTGGCGTTTGGCGGGCCGGTCTGCGCCGACCGGATTAGCAATTATCCATTGGATAGGGTATTAACTTATAAAAATTTAATTTACTTATTAAATTTGCAAACTTGTGGTGTCAGTAAAATCAGTTGAGAAAACTGCAGCAGTGTACGCAAAGTAAAGGTGTGAACATTGCTTATAGTTAAGGATGTTACAGGGTTTTAGTTATAGGTAGAAAAGTCATGACTAGTTGACTAATCAACGGCAGTTAGAATAGTGTTATATATCAGTATTATATTTTAATGAACAAATAATTGCTCAATGTAATAAAATATGGCATAAGGTTTGAATCCATCAAATACTTGCATATTGTCACAAAAGAAAGTTAAAATCAAACTACAGCCACGTCTTCTGCATTTTTTTATGCATTTTTGTAAAACCAGAAGTACCATACACATCTTATAACATCCACTTCCTGTCTGAAGAAATTGACCAGAAGTAGCAGGAAATACCAAATTTAATATATTTTACAAATTAGGGACATGTATTTTGACTTTAATTTATATATATAACATTTTATAACATTTTGTTTCAGTCATTCAGAACATGGGACATAAGATTTTGTGGTGTCTTTATAAATTCGGTACTAACATGAATAGTATTTGGCTCTTAACTGGCCTAAAATACTGGGAGTCTTGACGTCCCTCAGTTATAGGTTGTTCCAAAACAAGGAATTGAGGCACATATTCTGGCATACTTGCAGCCTTGGATGTTATATACACTTAGATTCACATCTCTACATGGGTCATTGAGTTGGATGGCTCCAGAAATACCTATTATCTTTTTTTTCAAAACTTAGTATTTCCAGAAAAAGCTGAAACTATTGTTAAATTTTCCAAATTTCAATGAAAAATTCCCTCCAATTAACTGATGAAATTGCACTTAGAAGTTAATTTACGCTTATCAGGAAATTTACAGTAATTCTTGGGACCTAGTGGCCCCTGAGACTAATATTGTAATTTTTGTGGCATTATCCAACTCAGAGGATTTGGAAATTGGGGGTTATTCCCAGCACTACAGAATAACTTAAGTTTATCACTTAATTTTTTTATATTTTTCTTAAGGTGGACTCTAAGATCCTACTGGGTCTCGCTGGAGTTGTTATAGTCATTCTGTCGGTACTGTCTTCCATTGGTATCTACAGTTACGCCGGTGTCCCGGCTACGCTCATCATTATCGAGGTGATCCCTTTCCTGGTTCTAGCTGTGGGTGTAGATAACATCTTTATACTGGTGCAGGCTTATCAGGTGAGATTTCAGACTACATTGTAATGGGGGTGGGGGGTTACTTAATGTCACTTATTTGTAATTATAAAGACCGGAAGTGCGCAGACTACACAAAACAATGCAGTGCGCATATTTTTGCGTACAATTATCTGAGGCAATAACTGGACGATCGCCGATAATAGAGAGTAAAACGATACAGAGAAAATATAGTGCGACAACTAGGTGTGTTTAGAAACATATTTACAATAATATTTATGGATTAATCAATGAAACCGGTCTTTATAATAGAAATAAAGTCCTCAGTTTTGTGATTTGTAACCCCCGATAATTCACAAATTTCCGGCGAATAATATTTCTACAACAACAGCCAATATTTTAAAACTGCATAAACCTACAACATCATTTGGTGTATTAAAAACCAAGTCAGAAAAGAAAAGTTAAAAGTACATCTGTTTAAAAAAAATATTTTTTAAAAAAAATTTATTTTTTTTTTGCCCGGCATCTAAATAATTTAGTAAGTATGATGGAACAGCAAAAACTATGAAGGTGTAAAAGTACAAATGCTTGTCAGCGCTCTCTTTTATTTCATAGAGTTAATTCTTATAATTTTGCAACAGGAATTCAATCAAAATCTGTATGCATTGTACATATTTTGGAGGATTGCTTTGGTTTTCTTAATATACTAATAGACTGAAGAACCTGTATTTTTTACCTTCTAATATCAGAATATTCTATTTTATGAACTTATTTCCTGTTTCCCAAATCTATGTTTTTCTGATGTTTTATACTGTAGTACCTTGTTCCTTTGGTGAAACTTCTCTCAACACGAACAAAGTCTCAGTTTGCCAGTTTGTTAGATGGATTGCTTGTGGTTGTTTACATGTTAGTATGTACTTGTAAAGGGATAAGACACTGTATTATAGTGTGTTGTTACAGAGGTCTGAGAGGAAAGGAGAGGAGACTATTTCTCAGGAAGTGGGTCGGATTGTTGGAAAGGTCGGTCCAAGCATGCTACTGACCAGTCTGTCTGAATCAACAGCTTTCTTCCTGGGTAAACACTTAGATTTACAGCTTAATAATATTGATAAAAAAACATTGAAACAGATTTGCTTTGAAACTTTATGATGGCATATAAGTTTATGGTTTTATAGGCCTCTAGAGTCTGAATCCAATCAGTAAATTTGAGATGTCTATTTCTATGAGTAAAATAACTTTTGTCATTTAGATTAGATTAGATTTTATCAAAAAATGTCTTTCTGCATTGGAATGCTTGGTTGATAAGTTACTTGATTCTGCTTTGTCTAGGGCAGGGTCAATAACACTGGTATCTCAGTATCGAGACCAATTCACTTGCACACTGTGACGACACTTTACTACTGACTTTACGAATGCAAGTGTATAATACTGTGAGAAAACTATTAGAAACAAACCTCAAATCTGAAGAAAATATTAACTTTTATTTCATATTTTTTATATTTTTACACTTTTATAGCAGTTCATTTCAGAAGAACTACCGTGTTTTGTTTGAATAAATTTTATTTCCTTTTAGTTGGCCTATTCGATTGGGGGATATGTTAGAAACGCAATTTCTTTTTGGTATCCCAGAATCTGTAGGCAGGTTACCAAAATGGAAAATAAATGAAACAGCAGGCCTGGGAAAGTTGGCAAGATCTTTTCAATCATTGCAGGTTTCTAAGCTTCAATTCAGAACACCAAAAAAAAAAACATTTCAGCAACAGCTTTTCCTTTAATACTCCCAAGTCTCCAGAGAGAAGCGTACTTTATATACGAGACTAGTTTATATAAATGGGTAGGTGTTCTTCTATTATCATGGGCCAACTTGTATAAATGGGCAGGTGTTCTTCTATTATCATGTGTCAACTTGTATAAATGGGCTTGTGTTTTTTTTTGTTATCATTTGGGACCATTTTGGGACAGGTCCTCAACCTTGTGAGTTGTAAGAGTTAAATCCCTACAGAGGTTACAGCCTACCAAACCTAGCTGAGTACCTGCATGTAATTATGGGAGCATATGTATGCAACACACAATCTGCCCAAGACATTGCCTTAGGTATAAACAAGGATGTAAAACCCCAAATTTGACCTTTATACACAACATGCACTAGTCACATGACCATTGGACCAAGAGAAAATCCCAAGAAGTCCAAGTCATATCAGCACCAAGTCATGTGCACTTTTCTTTATAATGATAATAATAATAATAATAGTAGGATTTATAGAGCGCAAAATTGATACAAATCCTCTAATTCGCTTAAGTCTAAGAAGGGAGAGTCCAGGGACAGACATTGGTCGACATCTAAAAAGCACAGGTTTCAACCTACTCCTGAGGAAAAGTAACTATAAAGGTATACCATTTTGAACTACATATTTCTCTGTATGAAAAAAGGTGCACTGTTAGAGTGTATGGTATAAGCTAGACGTCCATAGAGTGGTATAGGGCATAAACACCCCCTCCCCCACTCTTTCCCCCTCCACACACTTCTGTTCTCTACAACTTATTTAATAAAGTGGCAAAAAGGGGACTTCTCTGGCTGTTAAGCAGGTATTAAATCCCCAACTTTGACCTTTGAGAGGACTTATGTCAGTGTGGCATATGTCCGTTTCCTCATATAGTTACACATGCACTTGTCTTTATCAGTGTACATATCTTTTACAGGTGCTATGATACACATGCCTGCAGTGCGGGTTTTCTCACTGTATGCTGCGATGGCTGTGCTCTTTGACTTCCTGTTGCAGATCACATGTTTTGTCAGCCTCCTCACATTGGATGCTAAGCGACAAGAGGTGAGTACTGGCATACACACAACACCAAAGTTTTGTTCCGTATTAGAACAGTGATCATGATTGAAAGATTTACAGACCAATTTACTGTGAATTATTATTTGATGATTCACTGATCAAAGCCCAAATATCAAGAGAACCACTGATATTAATTTATAATCAAAACGCGAGACATTTAATCATTCAACTTGCTAATATCTCTGTGCTGCATGTTGAATCGGGTTACTTGGCACAGCTTTTAATGGGCAAGGTGCTTTGTGAATGAATAGTAATAATCAGATTTTATTATCCACTGAACACCGTTTTTACTTGGAATACTCGGATATACAGACCAGGACATTGGTTTTTTTATGTATTTCCTGATACATAACTTATTATTAGTCGAATCTTTGATTCGAGTTATGTACTGGGTTGTGGCCGCGATTTTAAATTGGCTGATTAAGCCCTTAAATATCAAATTCTGAATAATATTTGTTCACATATCGGTACATTAAGGTGTATATTATACACTCTGCCATTTTGAAGATTTTTAATGCTTTTATTAAGTTATATTTTATGAAGTAAAAAGCATGTCTGGCACTACGTCTGGCTTTCTATAAGGTCCCGTATGTCCTAGAACCTATTGTATTTCCATTGTGATTTTCTACTCGAACGAGTCTTTTTTAACCGTTTCGTCTGCTGGTTTCTAGACCTTAAACCCCCAAGTAATTTATTTGTCTGCTGGTGTATCAAGCAGTCACTGTTAATGTAAAATTGTTGTCTGCGCATCTACCCATTTGTCAAACAAATAAACCGCAAAGAAATTAATGAATGAAGTGACGTCACAGTAGTACTACACATTTGCTGTTCAGCCAATCAGAATCGAGAACACCTCTGGCAGAGACAATGAAAATTTTCAAACTCCGTAGTTCTACATTCAACCACTCGAAGGCGCTTTTGTATGTCCTAGAAGTTATCACGTGATTTCTTTTTTCTGTCAATCCGTTTCTTATTTTGGAAGAAGTTGTCTTCCAAATTGTTTTACAGTATATTTACAAAATAAACCAGTTCGCTAATCTTATTTCCTGACAATATTTTATAAAATGGACGTTTCGACAAAGATCAGATACTTAAATTTAAGCTACAGAACTCACAGCGATAGCACCCAAGTCATTAATATTCATGAGAAGATATGAGGTCACGGATTTCCCCTGGCATTTCCTGACAATATTCTATAAAATGGACGTTTCGACAAAGATCAAATACTTTAAGCTACAGAACTCACGGCCATAGCCCCAAAGTCATTAATATTCTGTGTCCTCAATTCTAATTGGCTAAACGACAAAATACTTCATCGGTAAAATACAGCATAACCTCTGATCCCCGATTTTCGCTCATTATTGCTATCGTAATATTGTAGAAATAATACACAAATATTTTATTTAAATACTTACAATTTGTTTCTGTAAAATATCCATATACAGTACTATATATCCACGCTTCAAAATTGAAATATGTCTTCTCATTTCAAAATCAAATTTCAAACTGCAAGTCCGTGAACAGGAAATATGCTGGTAGTTTTCATCTTAAACCAGCCTTGTAAAATATATTGTCGGAAAACCCCCTCAAAGAACTGCCGTGACTGCGCATGTTTGCTCATTAATATTAATGAGGCAAGTCCGTGGACAGGAAATATGCTGGTGGTTTTCATCTTAAACCAGCTTTGTAAAACTGCGCATCTACCGACCCTTTATATTTGTAAACAAATACCCATCTCGAGACACAGATCTGAAAACTTCCGTGAAAGCGGGTTCTAAATGCGGGCGATAATACAGAGTTTACAGATTTCAACACCCAGTCCTGTCCTAAGATTCGACTCTGTGGTTGGGTGAAAGCCAGCCACTTTACTCTAGTTGATAATTAGCGTTACGCACATGTAATTAAGTCTCAGTTTTTTGTAAATGTTCCAATAATTATGTAAGCTACAAATATTGTTAGAGAGGTACTTTTACAGATCTTCAGCTTAGTTTCATTGCATTAAAATCTATGCAGAAATGGCAAAGAAATCTCATGTTAAAAGCTGAAGTTTTTACATTCACTAGTGTGCATAATTACGATACATTTCGGCAGCCAGTTTTTTTTTTCTTTTTTATTAAATACTTATTCTACTTATTATTGAAGCCAAGTGGTTGATAATAAAAGTGAAATAACCCTCTTGGTGTATATTTTAAAATTAATCGCTCAACAACACTGTCCTCGTCCTTGGAACTGATTGTATTGATTTTACAAAATCCTTAACCAAGGTCAACCTGTTTACCTAAGAGAATTAATTCACCGATACACTTCCTCCAGAAATACTAGGGGTAGTACTCCTAAACTCAAGTTCCTTCATACCTCCACTTTTGACCGTAGAGTTCATAAATCAATTAAACACTTCTCTAATTCTTTTAGTCACTACGCCCCAGTTCTTTGGAACTCTTTCCCCTTCCAAATAAGAAACAGTCCCTCTGTCGCATCTTTCAGGAAACGCCTCAAAACCTACCTTTACAATTCTAGTTTCCCAACTTAGTATCCTTCCCTCTCGGTCTCACCCACAACTCTAGAATACTGACCTTGAACGCCCCTCGACTCTCCTTATTAAAAATGATTTTTGTTAACTAGAGTTCCCCTTAGTGGGGAAGATATTGCGCCTGCAAAGCAGTAGATTAGATTAGATTTTTCCTGTGATAAAATTTAAAAGTTTACACTAGTTCGATAATTTTCCTATTATTTCATCAATAACTTAAGACTGGATTATTTTATTGCACTTGACCTGTACACAGATCTGCTGTTGAAAATTGATCAATCAAAACATATTTCATCTACTCCTCAAGCATACAGATTCAATGTCTGTTAGTTTCATTGGTCACCTGATTGACTGCATTTTTGATTCATCAGTAAATGGCATTTGTTCCTCAGGCAAACAGACTGGACTGCTGCTGCTGTGTAAAAGTACAAAGATATCAGGAGGTCGAACCAAAAGAAGAGAGTCCCTTCAAACATGGAGTCCTCTACTGGGTCTTCCAGATCATTTATAGCCCCATTCTCCTCAATAACTGGGTTCGAGTGTTTGTGGTATGTATAGATGTTTATCTTTTATGTCTAGCGAAGTTTTTAGACACATTAAGTTGATAAAGTGTGTTTATGTAGTTGTGGTCTCGTCAGATCTGCTATATATATTGTACATGTCATGAAATTGTAAAACATTTCCAATTTATTGTGTTAATACATCAACCTAGCAAACCTTCCAGCCTAGCCGGCCTTGAAATGGTCTGTTGTGATCTGGCACTAAATGGGGGCCTGTTCCATTCCACTGGTGCAGCAGTTGCCCTGTCTGCCTATGGCCTTTCTAGGATGGACTGATAGTCTGTTTCCACGTGTCAGGCTACTAGACTGGATCAGGGATGATAAATAGGAGGTTTGGGAGAGGTTGATGGCTTTAAAAATGAGGAGGTTGTTATAACAGTAAATGTTGTTTGGTATGTTTTATTGTTTGTATATACCCGCAGAAATACTTTGCAGTGATCAGAGATAGGTGACCATTTGAATCACTCACTCGTTACTTGTTTATTTTTTTGTTACTTCTAGACATATGTATTTGTGGGATGGGCCTGTGTGTGTGTTGCCATGCTGAACAAGATTGAAATTGGACTGGATCAGAAGCTCTCCATGCCAAAGGTAATCCACTACCATTCTCATGTTTATGTTTCCAGAAAAGTAGAAAAACCCCACAACTTGTATCACCTACTTGGATTATTTGTCGTAGTACATATCAGTGGTAATATTAGGTGATGTAGCAGTGCTCAGTTCTTGTTTATTAATTTTTTTAGGTTTTTTCCCTTTGATAAATTTCACATTTTTGACACTAATTTTTCTCTGTTACAGCCAGGATTGATAGTCGCATTATATTAAATCCAACATTTTTTTTGTAAAACATTCATATCATTGATATACACGTCAATCACACACCTATCAGTGGATATCACCTGGCGCTCTTTGGGTATTGACCCATGTCTGTCCCTGGAAGGATCTGTATCAAGTTTTGTATAAATCTATTATTATTATTATTTGACACATACATCCTTTACAAAAAAATGTATAATTTAGGATCACTGTTTTACTTCTTGCTCCATCCATATTGGCAAATTGATATGTTGCGCCTTAGAATCTACAGTTTTATCACTGGTGAAGATTAATTAGAATTAGAACCTAGAATTAAAAAAAAATCAGCACAATGTGCTTCCTTTTAATGTTTGTACCTATTCCAGCTAAATTCTAAGCGTTTGTTTTATTGTTAATATCTAGAATGACTTTTAAAAAGTCAAACCACATTATTCATCAGTTCTCTGACGAAGATTTCTGCCGAGCATTCTGAGAGTCAATATAAAAAAGTCTTTTCAGGCAATAATGTATTATTTGCCATCTGTCGCACCGATAAACAGCTTTTAATGTGACATAGGCATCAGCATGGTTTACAATGTAACGGTAGTTCCACAATACTTTCTCGGGATTCAGTAACAAGTCTCATATGTAGTGTTGTGGTTGAATGCTAATTTTAGAACCGGTTACTGAAAGCGGAAATTCGACGAAAAACCGGGTACGTTTGATTTATTAAACGCAAAGACATAAGTTTTCAAATGCATACACGAGCTCTAACTCGCATATAAATATGAACCACAAATGGGCTTTTTGAAGACTTTCGAGCACAAAATGTGTGATATTTTCACAGAATATTTTAAAAATACTGGGAAATATTTGCTGTCGTTAAATATTTTGGTAAACTTTAGTTAAATCACTGAAAATCTATATTATACGAAACCGGTTTTGGTTGGAAGAAAACGAAACGTAACCAGATCACTGTCTTTCGGTCAGCAAATAGGTTTTCGGTTCAACTTCTTCAACACTACTCATATGTGATGTTTATGGCTGACTATGTTTGACAATTAATGACCCTATTTCATCAGAAATGCGTTTGTGTTATATATGTTTCCCAGGATTCGTACGTGATCAGGTACTTTGACTCCATGGCTGAGTACCTGTCCGTGGGTCCGCCAGTGTACTTTGTTGTGGAGGAGGGTCACAATTACACCTCTGTGGACGGACAGAACCAGTTGTGTGGTGGCAACGGATGTCCCGAGTACTCCATGCTGGGTCAGATCTTCAAGCGGTCACAGAGACCAAACAAGTCAGTGTAGCTGTTTGTAGTCTGAGTTACAAAATAATATATCATCCAGATGCAAGTAAACGTCTACTCTGAAGAAGTGACAGATTCAGCTTAATAATAGAGTAGGAAATCTAAAATTCGCCACATATCAGAAATTCACCACATGTGGAAATACTAATAAAATAATGAATTGAGGTGAGATTTGTTGGATGTCTAGTAAAATCAAGGCTTTTTGAACTGAAATTTACCAAGTCATTTTCTTATAGAATTAAATAAGGTTTTAGAAGTGGTAAATTTTAGATTTCTCGCGAATTTTAGATTTCTTACTCTACTACAGGGATGCTTGTAGAATGTATTTTTATTGTGAGATCACAAGAGGGATTTTGTCAAAGTCTGCAGTTATAAATGGAGAGCATGTTCTGGGTTCAGGTGTGCAGGAAATGAAAGGATGAGAGTTTTTAAAGATTTTCCCATAGATATCATAACAGTGAACACAATGATGCAGTTACAGGTTAATATTTCTATGTATCGCTAACGTGTTGAAAATAAAGTTTATTGACAATGTGGACTTTTGATCAAAATCAGATACATGATGTGCTAAAGAAACAACTTTGATGTACAATATATAAAATATCTGTAAAATGCCGCACACAATAGATCACATATACAGGCATTAAAAAAAGACTGTGAAATCTTTCCCCACATATGTAGAGCTCTTTACCAACATTTTGTGCTGTGGTGATTGAACTTTCTCATTATTGTAAATTTCTGGGATTAATCCCACATAATCTCTTAAATATCTTCCAAGATTCGCGTTAGCACCTGCGTCACAAAAGTGCCTGGTGTAGACCAGTTGTTTCACACAAAAAGTACCTCGGTCACTCAAAATATGAAATTTAGCCTGGGCCCAGTTGTACGATATCTTTATGCATTATTTCAGTTCAAAGATTGCTCACCCTCCCTCTTCCTGGCTGGATGATTACTTTGACTGGCTCACTGTGTGCTGCAAAGAGTATGCAAACCACACCAAATGTAGTGAGAAAGGTAATATGAATATAAGAAAACCTCTATTATTTAGCACTCTATTATCCAAATTTTTAATTTTCAAACCCGCTCTCCCAACTCCATATCAGCCTGTCTGTCCCACAAAGGTCATAGGCGTGGTTTTGCCTTGGCTGCAAAAGTGAGATGGAGCAGTCTCCCACTTAATGTCAGATCCCAACAGACCATTTTAAGCTTGAGAAGCCAATTTAGACTAGTATACCCATCAGCTTAGTCGTGGTCCCCTGGCAGGTGCTTATTGGATTTCAAATTTGACTCTGTTTCAGGGTTGCCCCTGTTTGTATTCCAGTGCATTAGAGAATCCTCATCAATTTTGTGCTATACAGTAGTTTCTGTTATTATTATAATAATGAAGCACTAGATATGTAGAAAATGGAAAAGAGTTCCAAAAAGACTAACAGCCCAAAATATGCCATTCAGTGTTCAATTAGTGAATAGTCTAATTCACTCTTTTCTTAATGATATATGCTTTACAACTAGGGATGGGTCGGTATGAAAAATATGTAGATCGGGATGTCGCCAATGCAAAACCGTACCGAATTCGGGACTCCGCGTTTTAGTTCACCCCAAACAAACATGGACGTTTCCTCAACGACATCGCAATAAAAGCTCATAAATGCACAAAATATGTGATAAAAACGTATAATGTCTTCATATTTCTGGTTTCTTTCCAATATTTTAAGTTTTGCTTTATTTATATGAGTTGACAAGCGAAATTGAGGTTATAAAGTGTCGTAACCAAAACATGGCAGTTCTGCTCAACGTATCGCTTAGTGCTATAAAAGTCTGTAAATGGACGAAAATATGGGATAAAAGCTTATAATTTCTTCAGATTTTGGGTATGTTTCTGATATTTTAACTCTTCCTTCCATTATATGTGCTGACAAGCGAAGTGGCGGTTGTAAAATCTCATCACGGTATTTCAGTAAAATGCTCTCGACACCGAGATACCGGACCTACCGACCCATCCCTATTTACAACCGAACAAAACTTTGTTCTTTTATTTCCAGATTCACACAACTCCTCACTGTGTAGTGTGTGTAAACCTGAGAAAGAGAAGGACCGGCCTATAGGTCAGAGCTTCGATCACTACGTGCCCTGGTTTCTGGAGGAAAACCCAAGTATCAACTGTGCGAAAGGGTAAGAGTGGACTGGAATTGATTTCTGGAGATCAAGCATCTCTTGTTAGAAGCGAGTTGAACTCGAGTTAAAATTAAGTATTATGAACTAGTTGGATGTAGCACCATTTTATATGCAAAACAATATTTTTTAAAAGTGAAGACAGCTAGCAAACTTGAGTGTGAAGTAGTTTAGAAAATGCAAAACCAGAAACCTGCCCATCAAAAAACAACAACCTTCTGTTTTCCTGTAATCAAAACTGGTTTCTTCACATATTCATTATTCTAACATAAGTTTACCAAAATATTCAACCATAAAAAAATATTTCACAGTATTTTTGTAATTTTCTATCAATATATTAGACATTTTCTCCTGAAAAGGCACATTGTGATGTAGCTCATGTAGTCCTTTGAAACTTATGGTGTTTACTAAATCAAACACATTCGGATTTTCGGCGAATTTCTGCTGTCTATAACCAGTTCTAAAATTTGAATTCAACCACAACACTAGTGTGAAGGAGTGCTATAAATGGAAGCCAGTTAAATCTATTGGTTAATCCCGACTGGATAGATAAACTCCAATGTTCCACATCTGCCACGTCTCCTGCCTCTCCCTTGAAACTACAGTTTATCCATATTTGGATCAGTATTCTTCAATCATAAGATCTGCCCCTAGTAATGGGATTACTGACACCATTGCTACATATAGTTACTAAACTGAACAGTCGGCAAATTTAAATTTTAGCAAAGAGAGTAAGTAACAGTATGGACGTGCATGTAGCACAAATAAATCTCTATATATGGTGCCCATCGTGTTGTGACTCGAATTACAAGCAACTTGTCCCAGCTCTAGTGTGTGGACATGTGTATTAGTTGTACAAAAGTCATATCAGTATGTGAATCATGTCCGTGGTGGCAAGAATGTTTTCTGAAATTAAGATATCTAGAGATATGAAACAAATTAAATCCAGTATTTTGTACGATTATCTATGATGTGCTGAACACTTAGTTGGGTGCATACATGAGCCATAATTCTTAACTGTACTTTGAACTTGAAATAAAGTGTAGATCATCCTTTCCTCAGCAAATCAACCAAATATTCATTTTGCTACAACTACAAACAAAGTACAGTCATATGCTCTTGATAGCTGTAAACTTTCACAAAACAAGGCCGAAAGGAGTTTTGATCTACTGGCATCACCCATGCAAGTACTAACATTGCCCATTGCTGTATAACTTCGGTGATGAGAAAGGTACTCATCACGCTATGCCACAATTCATGAAAGGCCGGTGACAAAACAAAAACATTTTAGAAGTGCGAGTCTCACTGGAGCTCTTGCTTAAAAATCAGTTAAAAACTGTCAGCTTGCATGATGAATTTTAGTCCAACAAAGAAGTAAAATATACCAATGGCTTTTGTCTCATGGCTTTTGAAAGGGACAAATAAAAAAACAAAAAAAAAAACAATAATAAATTTTTCACCTTTTCAGAGGCCATGCAGCATATGGTTCTGGCGTGAAGTTGATTTACAACAATGAGAGTGTGACCATCAATGACCACAGAAACTACAGCAAGGGTGACCCCACCATAGGAGGTCAGTACAGATACATGGAAGAATTTGCTTTGCTTAGAGTAACCTTTATTTTGTGAACATCACTTTCAATACATTACACAACGCTCTTGGATAAATGGTTACTTGATTTTCACCTCGGTCGGCATGTGTTTTAAGTGCAAAGGCCAAAGTTATCTGATACACAATGTTCTCCGTTTGACTTCTTCTTCAGACCTTTTGTGTATGTTTACTAGGGGTTCGACGATACCAGGTTTTCTAGCACTGGATTCCGCCAATGCAAAACTATCCCGATTTCAGGATACCGAAAAAGTTTGAGTTTAAGTATTTCTCCAAACGAATATACCTACAAACATGAAGTGATTTTCCATAATCCAAAACATGGCAATTAGTCTCAAAGAAATTGCTATAAATGCATTAAAATCTAGTGAAATATGAGATAATTTCATCAGATTCAGGTAGGGCAGGGTCGGTAGCCGATTTTTCATTTCGGTATCCCGCCAGTGTAAAACTCTACCGATTCCGGGATACCGAAAGAAGAAGTTGCGTTCTAGCATATTCCCAATCGAATAGGCCCACCCACCGGAAGTAAGTTTCGCAAAAAGAAAATATTGAAGTTCTTAAAGAAATCACAATAAAAGTGTTGCAATATATAAAAATATTGGATAAAAGTTTGTAATTGTATCCCCGCCGCGAAGCGGGGATACTATGGATTCATCATCGTCGTCATCCGCGTCCGCGCCCTCGTCCGCGTCCGCAGAGATTTCTTGTTAGCGACCTACACTCCATATTTCTTTCCGGATTTCTTTCATATTTGGCAGATGGCTTGATATGGTAGAGGACTCGCCACCCTATCTTTTTGGTAGGCTTTATGTCTAAATTAGGCCTGTGGTAGACAAAAATGTCTAAAATGTGGAATATTGCTTGTTAGCGACCTACAGTCCACATTTCTTTCCAGATTTCTTTCATATTTGGCAGGTGGCTTGGTATGCTAGAGGACTCGCCACCCTATCTTTTTGGTAGGCTTTATGTCTAAATTAGGCCTCTGGTAGACAAAAATGTCTAAAATGCATTAAAATTCATGAAATCATGCACTAAATCACTTATAACTTGAAAAGTGTTGCATTTAGAGCATTTTGTTAAAATATGTTATTCAGATACTTTTTTCATAGCTACAACATGGTGAGTAACTTGGGTGTCTGTCTCAATAGCTAAGTGAGTAATAGCTACTTTTGGGCTTTTCAGTAACTTCCATCATCAGTAAAATCACTTGTAACTTGAAAACTATTGCATTTAGAGTATTTTGTTTCCATATGTTATTCAGCTATTTTTGGGTCAGCTATAACATAGTAAAATTTCAGACCTGTAGCTCATGGCATAGCTGAGTAATAGCTACTTTTAGGTTATCACTGTTGAGTAAATTACTTATAACTTCAAAAGTATTACATTTAGAGTATTTTGTTTCAATATGTTATTCACCTATTTCGGAGTCAGCTATAACATAGTGAAGTTCTAGACCTGTGGCTCATTGCATAGCTGAGTAATAGCTACTTTGAAGTTCACACTGTTGAGTAAATCAGTTGTAATTGGAAAACTATTGCATTTACAGAAATTTGTGTAAATATGGTATTCAGCTACTTTTGGGTCAGCTATAACATAGTGAAATTACAGACCTGTAGCTCATGGCACAACTGAGCAATAGCTATTTGCAGGTACTGACTGTTGAGTAAATGACTTGTAACTTGAAAAATAGTGCATTTGGAGTATTTTGTTAAAATATGTTGTTCACCTACTTTTGGGTCAGCTATAACGTCGTGAAATTACAGACTTATAGCTCATGGCATAGCTGAGCAATAGCTATTTTCAGGTTCTCACTATTGAGTAAATCAGTTGTAACTTGAAAACTATTGCATTTACAGTATTTTGCTTAAATATGTTGTTCACCTAATTTTGGGTCAGCTATAACATAGAAAAAATTCAGACATGTAGCTCATTGCATAGCTGAGTAATAGCTACTTTGAGGTTATCACTGTTGAGTAAATCAGTTATAACGTGAAAACTATTACATTTAGAGTATTTTGTTTAAATATGTTATTCACATAATTTTTGGTCAGCTATAACAGAGTAAAATTGCAGACCTCTATGTCATGGCATAGCTTACCAATATCTACTTTCAGGTTCTCACTGTTGAGTAAATCATTGTATCCACTGGATAGCCGCAGTGTGTAGAGAGATTTCACCATTACCGCTCTAACGAAAAAAATATTATAGCTAGCCTTCTCAAGTTTGCAAGGTATATTAGAGGGTGCACCACAGTATTCTATTGGTAGGCTTTATGTCTAAATTAGGCCTGTGGCTAAATTACTTGCCTACTAAAAATGAGTAATTCTGCATTTTCTCTAAAAGTATTGCAGATAGCAAATTTTTCTTAAATAACTCATTCACCTACTTTTGGGAGAGCTTTCACATGCTGAAGTTCCAGACCTGTAGGTAATTACTCACCTACTCAAAATGAGTAAGTGCGAATTATCTCTAAAAGTATTGCAGATAGCCAATTTTTCTCAAATAACTCATTCACCTACTTTTGGGAGAGCTTTCACTTGGTGAAGTTTCAGACTCGTAGGTAATTACTCACCTACTGAAAATGAGTAAATGCAAATTATCTCTAAAAGTATTCCAGATAGCCAATTTTTGTCAAATAACTCCTTCACCTACTTTTGGGAGACCTTTCACTTGGTGAAGTTTCAGACCTGTAGCTAATTATTCACCTACTCAAAATGAGTAAATGCCAATTATCTCTAAAAGTATTGCAGATATCCAATTTTTATCAAATAACTCATTCATCTACTTTTGGGAGAGCTTTCACATGGTGAAGTTTCAGACCCATAGCTAATTATTCACCTACTGAAAATGAGTAAATGCAAATTATCTCTAAAAGTATTCCAGATAGCCAATTTTTGTCAAATAACTCCTTCACCTACTTTTGGGAGACCTTTCACTTGGTGAAGTTTCAGACCTGTAGCTAATTATTCACCTACTCAAAATGAGTAAATGCGAATTATCTCTAAAAGTATTGCAGATAGCCAATTTTTCTCAAATAACTCATTCACCTACTTTTGGGAGAGCTTTCACTTGGTGAAGTTTCAGACCCGTAGGTAATTACTCACCTACTGAAAATGAGTAAATGCAAATTATCTCTAAAAGTATTCCAGATAGCCAATTTTTGTCAAATAACTCATTCACCTACTTTTGGGAGACCTTTCACTTGGTGAAGTTTCAGACCTGTAGCTAATTATTCACCTACTCAAAATGAGTAAATACTGATTATCTCTAAAAGTATTGCAGATATCCAATTTTTATCAAATAACTCATTCATCTACTTTTGGGACAGCTTTCACATGGTGAAGTTCCAGACCCATAGGTAATTACTCACCTACTGAAAATGAGTAAATTCGAATTATCTCTAAAAGTATTGTAGGTAGCCAATTTTTCTCAAATAACTCATTCGCCTACTTTTGAGAGACCTTTCACTTGGTGAAGTTTCACACCCGTAGCTAATTATTCACCTACTCAAAATGAGTAAATGCGAATTATCTCTAGAAGTATTGCAGATAGCCAGTATTTCTCAAATAACTCATTAATATGAAAACAACTTATAGGAAGTCATGGGCTGCAAATCTTTTCATGTGGTCAGATTTGACCTTGGGCCCCTCCTGCTTATTATTGGTCCTAGAGGTTTGCAATGTGAAAACGACTTATAGGAAATCATGGGCTGCGAATCTTTTGATCAGGTCAGACTTCACCTTGGGCCCCTGCTACAGGGTCAAATAAGGGTAACCAAACTTAAAAGTGCTTTCAGCTTGTTGTTTATTTGTCTGGGGGTTTTTTTTTTGTGTGTGTGTGTGTGTGTGTTTAGATTACTCCAGAACTAATGAACAGATCTTTATTTAAAAATTTGTGGGTAGGACCTGACTGAAGGAAGAAGTTACTAAAAGAAAGATCTGGATATTATTTTGGATACAAAAAAAACATGATTTTTCAGAGGTCTCATTTCAATGTATTTTTAATGACTTTGGCTTTCTACTTAAATTATTTCTATGAAGATTAATTTACATGTTTGGTTTTATTTCATTGTCTTCCTTACAATACTTTATATCACTTGAGAGACTGGTCACATGGAGTCGAGCGTTTTGCTCTCTCTGAGTGCATCTTGTTATTACTCATATAGGTTTAGAATGTTGATATAACTTATAGGAAACCCTGGCCTTCAGATCTTCTGATGTGGTCAGATTTCAACTTCTGGCCCTCCTTCAAGGTCAAACAGTAAAACTGAATTTTCAAAGGCCTTTATTTCGGTTGGTTCTTGCTGGTAGAGGTTTGGGATGTTCATATACCTGACAGGAAACCTAGGCTGCACTTATTATGATCTCACACAAGGTTCAGACTTTGTATGTGACTAAGGCCTCTAATCAGCGAATATTTATATGTGCACACGGTAAATTTTACCGACTCACTATCGAGTAAATCACATGAAACTGAAAACTATTGCTTCAAGAGGTTTCATATGTAATACCCTATGGAAAAACATTAACTGTGCATCTATCGATGGAATCACAGTTGACTTTTGACCCTTTTTCAAGGTCAAACGATGGTAATCCAACCTTATGGTACGTCTATCTTGCATATTTTTGCTTCCATAGGTTTCATTTGTAAAACCAGCCTATATGAAATAATAAGCTGTGGATCTTTTTAAGATCTCAGATTTCACCATGGACTCATCCTTAAAGGTGAAATAATATTGGTAAAACTCTTCATTTCCTCGATATCTTTTATTATTGCTTCTTTAGGTTTGCTATGTGTGGGGATACAAAGCTGGCTCACAATAAAGTGAGCGGCATATTTCTAGTTTCTTCAGATTTGAGGTTTGTTTCCAATACTTTACGTTTTCTCACAATATTATATACTGACATTCGAAATACCGGCTGTAAAGTATCACCACGGTGTTGAAGTGAATTGGTCTCGATACCGATATACTGGTGTTTCCGACCCTGCCCTAGATTCAGGTTTGGCATTTAATATTTCACATTTCCCAATAACTTTACAATAAAACAATCGAGATTCTGTTTGTAAAAGTGATCACAGTATTTCATTAAAATTGTCTCAATACCGGTATACCCCCACTACCGACTCACTCCTAATGTATACTGTGTACACTTGTATAACATCCTACAGAAACTGCATAGTTAGCCCTGCTTTTAACCGTAGTTAAGCCATGCTTCTTTATTTCATATTTCAGCGACATACTTCATGACCTATCACACCATTCTCAGAGAGTCCAGTGACTTTGTCCAAGCCTTGAGAGAAGCCCGAAACATGTCCGACAACATCACCAATACAATCCTACACTGGCATACCAACCTGACAACCGAACAGCTGGGCAACAGCTCTTGGTATCAAACGCGGGAGAAGGTCTTTGCCTACAGTGTCTTCTACGTGTTTTATGAACAATACTTGACCATAGCTCAGGACACTTGGATGAACCTGACCTATTGCCTGGCGGCCATATTTGTGATGACTTTTCTGCTGTTAGGGTTGGATCTGTGGTCTTCCATTATTGTCATAGTTACCATAGCGATGATCCTGAATAGTATGTTTGGACTGATGTACCTATGGCATATTCCTCTCAATGCTATCTCCTTGGTTAACCTGGTCATGGTAAGTCACAATTTACTTCTACTTCGGTGTTATTCACTAACATTCCTATCTTAGTCCTAACTTTGGGATTTTTGTCATAAAAATATGTTAGGAAATTTGTCCTAGTGAAATTGGTATTCATAAAGCATCATAGTCTTATCTTAGTCCTAACTATGATCATAAGTCTTGTTCAGAACTCCTGTCAACTATACTTAATTCATCCATTGTGCCACAAAAAGGAGACGAGAATGGTTACATCACGTGATGAAATCTCAGTGATTATAATGTGTTTATACAAACTCTCCTGAGATTTGCAACAGTGGACTAAGATAGGATTAGGAAAATTGTCCTAACTAGGACATGTTTTGTGAATACCAAGTTGGGACCTATCTTAACTAAGACAAATGTCATAAATTTTATGACCAAGATAAGACTAAGATTAGGAATGTTAGTGAATACCACCCCTTGTTCATACTTTTGATTCAGTCTAACCTCTTTAAGTAACACTCAGGAACTGTATTCACAAAAGTAATATTAAACAGCTTCTTGATCTAGCATAAGAACAACACTTGTAGTATTTTACACGAGCACCACCATGTTTAGAATGTTAGTCAGGATATATTGGTTACTGCCAAACTTTAGATATATAGTCTAATTCCAATATTATACCACCTATTTAAACAGCAGTTACATAATTCCATTCCAGTGTCAATATGTTTTGACGTAGATGACCATTCTTGTAAACGAATGAGATTTTGTTTAATACAATGGTTAGGAACCAAAACTGACTCAAAAATGCATCCAGGTGCAGGGCCAATAATTATTCTCAGTGCTGACATGCATACAACATGCTCACTGCAGTATCTTTTGTGCTACCTGTATCCTGTGCATCTATTTTCAGTCGGTGGGTATCAGTGTGGAGTTCTGTTCACACATTGTTCGTGCATTTGCTGTATCCAGCAAACCCACTCGTGTGGAAAGAGCTTCGGAAGCCTTGTCAAACATGGGCAGTTCTGTAAGTCCACCAGCCTCTATTATTTATCCGTTATTGAAGTGATCAGATGGTTTGTTTGTTTTTTTTTGAAAATCCAATTTGCTTTTTAGGGCTTTGAAAGAGAATAAGAAATCCAGTATTGAGTACAGTACTGAGGGTCTGTCAGAGTATGACCCTGGTTGTTGAACGGCACATAAAACCCTAACTTTGACCTTTGACCAAAAATTTTTTTTTTTTTTTTTTTTTGGTGATGAAATATCAGCCATTAGAAAGTCTAAAATAGTGAAGTTTTCAATAACTGGTTCTGACACATTCTTTGAGGATTTTGTAATTTTACTAGAACTAAACAAAAAGTGGGCTATGAATTTACATTTACATCATCAAGCTATTGTATTGGTGTATAAGTCTGTTGGACATCATTGCTGTAAAACATCTTAGTACAGGTAACAGAACATGTAGGTGTGTATTCTTTCTGGTTATGCAACCAGTAATAGTAAGTCAGTCTGATTAATTTCTCAAGAATTTCTACATATTTCTGCATCTCAAGAACCAATTTGGACATTAAAACTGTAAGTAAATGAATACTTTTATTTTTGACTTGTTCAGATCAAATATTTATAAGACTTGCCTGATGCCAGCCTTAAACTGTCCCTGTAGAGTTTGTATTCCATGCTGTGGAGAGGGCAGGCATAAGAGTTTGGCAACAAATTACGAGGAATTATTTTTTTATTTGGGCAATTGCCACCACACACACTACACCCTTGATGCAGATTTACTGAGCACTGTACTCCAATGTATTTCATTCTGCCATGTGACTTCCATCATGGTTATATATTGCATTATTTCAGGTGCTGAGTGGCATTACTTTCACCAAGTTTGGAGGTATTATAGTGCTGGCCTTCTCCAAGTCTCAGCTCTTTGAGATTTTCTACTTCCGTATGTACTTTGGCATTGTGCTGTTTGGTGCCTTACATGGACTCGTCTTCCTGCCTGTATTGCTAAGTTATGTCGGTAAGTTGATGCCGATCTATGAACCTCTCTTATCTTGCCCTGCTTGGCTGGTAAGTGTTAGCTCAGGTAGTATCGGGTTAATATAAAGCTAGACAGTAATTGTAGAGGGTGCTGACCAAGTGAGCTGAGTATCTCCATATCGAAATTTTATCTGAAAATTTGATCACATCTTCTGTCAGGCCCTCTGACATTTCAACCAATCAGAAAGGTCACATGACCAAAAATGTCTTTTTTCGATGGGGAAGCTTGTCTGGATGATAACTTGAAAGGAAGTTTATCAATTCACCTGAAACTTGGCAAATACATTCATTCTATTAAAATCTGGAAATCATTAGATTTTGGCATTGATTGGTTAAGAAATGGCCGAGTAATTAATGATTAATTAATCATTATGAATTTTCCAAATAAGGAAAACACAAAAGTGCTTGTATCTCGAAAACCGTGCTAGATAGAGCGAGTTCGATGAAATTTTTGACCCGCAGGGTATCTATTCAGAGTAGTTATCCCAAATTTCAAAAAATTTTTGTCTCGCCAAAAATGGTGGCCATTTTGAATTTTCGAATTTTTCGCAAAAATTGCAAAACATAAAAATGCTTATAGCTCGAAAACCCTGCTAGATAGAGCGATTTCGACAAAATTTTTGACCTACAGTGTATCTCTGCAGAGTAGCCATGCCAATTTTCAAAAAAATTTTGTCTCGCAAAAAATGGCGGCCATTTTGAATTTTCGAATTTTTGCGCAAAAATTGCAAAACATAAAAATGCTTATATCTCGAAAACGGTACTAGATAGATTTCGACAAAATTTTTGACCCGCAGGGTATCTCTGCAGAGTAGCCATGCCAATTTTCAAAAAAATTTTGTCTTGCCAAAAATGGCGGCCATTTTGAATTTTCGAACTTTTGGGAGAGCTTTCACATGGTGAAGTTTCAGACCCGTAGATAATTACTCGCCTACTCAAAATGAGTAAATGCGAATTATCTCTTAAAAGTATTGCAGGTAGCCAATTTTTCTCAAATAACTCATTCATCTACTTTTGGAAGAGCTTTCACATGGTGAAGTTTCAGACCCATAGCTAATTACTCACCTACTCAAAATGAGTAAATGCGAATTACCTCTAAAAGTATTGCAGATAGCCAATTTTTCTCAAATAACTCATTCACCTACTTTTTGGGAGAGCTTTCACTTGGTGAAGTTTCAGACCCGTAGCTAATTACTCACCTACTCAAAATGAGTAAATGCTAATTATCTCAAAAAGTATTGCGGATACCCAATTTTTATCAAATAACTCATTCATCTACTTTTGGGAGAGCTTTCACATGGTTAAGTTTCAGACCCGTAGATAATTACTCACCTGCTCAAAATGAGTAAATGCGAATTATCTCTTAAAAGTATTGCAGATAGCCTATTTTTCTCAAATAACTCATTCACCTACTTTTGGAAGAGCTTTCACATGGTGAAGTTTCAGACCCATAGCTAATTACTCACCTACTCAAAATGAGTAAATGCGAATTATGTCTAAAAGTATTGCAGATAGCCAATTTTTCTCAAATAACTCATTCACCTACTTTTGGGAGAGCTTTCACTCCGTGAAGTTTCAGACCCATAGCTAATTATTCACCTACTGAAAGTGAGTAAATGCTAATTAATTATCTGTAAAAGTATTGCGGATACCCAATTTTTATCAAATAACTCATTCATCTACTTGTGGGAGAGCTTTCACATGGTGAAGTTTCAGACCCATAGCTAATTACTCACCTACTCAAAATGAGTAAATGCGAATTATCTCTAAAAGTATTGCAGATAGCCTATTTTTCTCAAGTAACTCATTCATCTACTTTTGGGAGAACTTTCACTTGGTGAAGTTCCAGACCCGTAGGTAATTACTCACCTACTCAAAATGAGTAAATGTGAATTATCTCTTAATAGTATTACAGGTAGTCAATTTTTCTCAAATAACTCATTCACCTACTTTTGGAAGAGCTTTCACACACGAAAATGAAAAATTGTGAATATCTCAGAAAAGCTATTTCTTCTCCTTTAATGCTTGGCGCGAGATACACACCGCGGCAGTGGTCTTGTCAAAAACTTTTGTCTCCCCCAAAATGGTGGCCATTTTGAATTTTCAAATTTTTTGCAAAACACAAAAATGCTTATATCTCGAAAACCGTGCTAGATGGAGCGAACTCAACAAAATTTTTCACCTGCTGGGTATCTCTGCAGAGTAGCCATGCCAATTTTCAAAATATTTTTGTCTCGCCAAATATAGCAGACATTTTGAATTTTCGAATTTTTTGCAAAACACAAAAATGCTTATATCTTGAAAACCGTGCTAGATAGAGCAGACTGCGCTGACTTTGGTTGCCACAACAGTATAAGGCTAGAAACGAAGCATATTCTTAATACTTTAGCACTCACCTTTATATCCTTTTTGGGACGCTTTGTTTTTGCTATGCAAAAACATTATCTTTTTTTTTGTGAGTGATCCTCTAGTTTTTTTTTTCTTCTGATCTCCTTTGAAACTACAGGGGCGGGAAAATTTTTTGGGATATTTAGAGGAGACCTTAAAGTTCAATTAAGGTAACCATAAGCATATTTCAAAAGCACCCCATTACTGTGTTTCAGAGAAACCTCTTGCATTATAAAACTTTGCAGGTACATTCTAGAACTAAATCTGCATGTCAGAAAGGATTTTCTCATCAATCAGACCATAGATGCCTAAATGGCAGACATTTTCGTAATTTTTTTAAAAATGGGTATTTTGTTTTTACAACAGTCAGGATTTCAGTGTTTTGTTGGAATAAGTTATTGAGCTACTTTTTGATCATCTTTCACATGGCGAAATTTCAGCCCGGTATCTGCAACCTTAAGGTCACCTTAATGTCAAAAAGGGCTTTTAACCCTCCAGTTGACTTAGTTTTTCACTCTTTCAGGAAAACTTGGTACATTTATTAAGATTTTCTAAAGGAATATGCTGACTTTATCGTGACCTTAAACTGTAAATATAAATGGAACCATGGTTTCCTTAAAGTAAGAAAATTGGAATAAAAGCCTCTGCCTCCTTTGGTTTTTCGTTTTTTAAATCTAACTTGTCACAGTTATTAAAGTACATCAAAAGAAGACTCTGGCTACCTTATAAGTTAAATATTAATATTAAGGTCATCTTAAAACTTAAAATGTAGGGTTTTTAGCCCTAAGCTCAGTATTTAAATTGTCATATTAAAACTTGGCGCATTTATAAAGATTGGTAAAAAAGAATTCTTATCTTATGGTCATCTTAAAGTCCCAATTTATGGCCACCTAACTGAAATAAGGTGATTTTCTGCATCAACCTGTCTTGTTGCTCAACTCACCTCACTTTAACTTTGTATCCTTATAAAGGATTACAAAAGGGACATTTTTATTTTATGGTCACCTTAAAATCCCATTTTGTATGAAGTTATGACCACCTTACAGTGAAGTAAGGGGGTTTTCAGTCTCCAGCTATCTTATTGTTCAACTGACCCCATTTAAACTTTGTACACTTATGAAGGATGAAAAAAAAGACATTTTTATCTCCCGCCGGCCAGGCGGGAGATTATAAAACGCATTCCGTGCGTGGGTGCGTGTGTTCGTGTGTTATTGAGTGTGTGTCACGCTTTTATAAAGGGCTGTACATCACACTGGTTGTTTCTCCTTGGCCTTTTCAATGTTTTTATGACCTTATTGCTTATGTCCTTTCATTTGATGCTGTTATTTCACACCTAGGACCATAGCTAAGTGAGTAATAGCAATGGTGGCTACTTTGAGTAAAGTGCTCATAACTCCAAAACGGCTGCATTTAGAGTGTTTCTGTAAAATACGTTGTTCAGCTACTTTCTCCATGCCTACGAGATGGTACCATTGTTAGGGTTCTATCTTCATAGCTAAGTGAGTAATAGCTATTTTCTGTTATTAACAATGAGCAAAATGAGTAAATTGATTTTGTCTTTGTAACTGTTACTTACAATATTGGCCTGAAATATGTTGTTCAACAACTCCTTCATGTACTATATCGTGGTGAGGTGTCCAAGGTGTAGCACCATAGCTAACTGAGTAATAGCTATACTAAGTTTAACATTTGACCATTGAGCAAGTCACTTATAACTCAAAAGCTATTGAATATAGAGGATTTTTGTCGAATATGTTGTTCACCTATCTTTTGGATATACTGTATTGTGAATTTTCACAGCTGTAACTCCATAGCTAACTGAGTAATAGCTACTTTGATGATAACCATAATGAGTAAATGGCTTATATCTTCAAAAGTATTGCAGCTACACAATTTTGTTCCAATATGTTGTTCAGCTACTATCTCCACAGCTACAACATGGTCACTAGTTTGGAAGTGTATCTCCATAGCTAAGTGAGTAATAGCTACTTTGTCAATTTTTAATGATAACCATAATGAGTAAATGCCTTATATCTTTAAAAGTATTGCAGCTACACAATTTCTCTCAAATAAGTTGTTCATCTACTTTTTAAGTCATTCATCTACTTTTGGGAGAGCTTTCACATGGTGAAGTTTCAGACTCGTAGCTAATTACTCACCTACTGAAAATGAGTAAATGCAAATTATCTCTAAAAGTATTGCAGATAGCCAATTTTTTCTCAAATAACTCATTCACCTACTTTTGCAAGGGCCTTCACATAGTGAAGTTTCAGACCCATAGCTAATTACTCGCCTACTGAAAATGAGTAAATGCGAATTATCTCTAGAAGTATTGCAGATGGCCAATTTTTCTCAAATAACTCATTCACCTACTTTTGGGAGAGCTTCAAACCAACCTGTGGAAAAGCACAGGGTAAGGGTAAGACCTTGGGCCCCTTCTTTGAGGTGGAATGAAGATATTCAAACCTTTTTAGTGCATATCTTACATGTACATAACTGCGGAATATGTACATTCAGTGGCTCTAACTCTGGAATGTGGCCATTCGATGGCCAAATCATTGAATGGGTATATGCTGTGATTTGCCATTGAATGTGTACATTCAGTTGCCAGAACTATTGAATGTATACAACAGCAAAACAATTCAATTTAAAGGAGTTTTGTCAAATATGTTGTTCACCTACTTTTTGATGTAGTGCGGCGGGAGATCATACCACGGCAGTGGTCTTGTTATTTTATGTTCACCTTACAGTCCCAATATGAAGGAAGTGATGACCACCTTACCGTGGAAGAAGGGGGTTTTCAGCCTCCAGCTACCTTATTGTTCAACCGAACTCATTTAAACTTTACACACTTATAAAGGATGACAAAAGGGACATTCTAATTCTCTTTATGGTCACCTTAAAGTTCCAATAAGGATGCAGTTATGGCCACCTTACACCAAAATAAGCAACTGCCACAGTTTATAAATTACCCACTTTTCCATCAGGTACAAAATGTAGTAAAGCTTACAGTCTGATATGCAAGTTAGTAGTACAGGTTTTAATAACCCATGTCTCCAAGGCTGCTTCATTTTTATTAGCAGAAAAAACATTTTCTGGTTTATATGTGCTATATATTGAAAATCTGAAAAGTATTCCATTCATAATGTATTTTGAGATATTGTTTGACTATTTCAAAACTATTGCAATCCTTTATCAGAGTTGCTTCTAGGATGCGTTTTCTGCGGTATCTTGCATTAATTTGCTTTTGCTCGCGGATTTCATCGAAGTATGCGGGGACAAGATTGTAAAAGAACGCATTCAGCACAAGGCAATGTGGGATATATATACGAAGCGAAAAGATGAGAGATCAAAGAAATCGAAACGATGCGTGGAGCGAGAGTTTGTCGAGGTTTTGATTTTTCCGTCGAAACGTTCTTCGAATAATGCCTGTAGACGATTTTGGTTTCGTGATCGTTTACAAACTCAAATATATTATGAGGTACAGGCAGTATTTGGACATATTATACCCAAAAATATAAAATTAAGCTGAAAGTGGATGATTATATAAAAAATGGCTGCAAGAAAAACGAAACTTACAGTAGACTGGATTGTTACCACAACAGGCAGTGAAGCTGGTGGTGACCCTATTGGCGTAGTGGCTTTCTACCAGTAAACGCCCGTGTTTAAGATAATATTTAGCATTTATCTTATATTTGGAGGTTTAGTTTATGTTCTGCTTCAACCAAATTATCCAATGACATTCAAGATAATTAAGCGTCCCGCAAGGGACGTTTGTTTGTGTATGGGAGAGCTTCTGGCTCCGCCGGCTCCGCCGGCTCCGGCGGCTCCGCCGGCTCCGCCGGCTCCGCATTTTGTTTTCCTTATAACTCTGTAACCGTTAGGCGGATTCTTTTCAAATTTGGCAGGTTTAGGCAGTAGCCTTGGGGATTTTTTTTGAATATGCTGCAGTGACATTTCAACCAATCAGAGAGGTCACATGACCAAAAATGTCTTTTTTCGATGGGGAAGCTTGTCCGGATGATAACTTGAAAGGAATTTTATCAATTCACCTGAAACTTGGCAAATACATTCATTCTATTAAAATCTGGAAATCATTAGATTTTGGCATTGATTGGTCAAGAAATGGCCGAGTAATTAATGATTAATTAATCATTACGAATTTTCCAAATAAGGAAAACACAAAAATGCTTATATCTCGAAAACCGTGCTAGATAGAGCGATTTCGACGAAATTTTTGACCCGCAGGGTATCTCTGCGGAGTAGTTTTCCCAATTTTCAAAAAATTTTTGTCTCGCCCAAAATGGCGGCCATTTTGAATTTTCGAAATTTTCGCAAAAATTGCAAAACACAAAAATGCTTATATCTCGAAAACCGTGCTAGATAGAGCGATTTCGACGAAATTTTTGACCCACAGGGTATCTCTGCAGAGTAGTTATCCCAATTTTGAAAAAATTTTTGTCTCGCCAAAAATGGCGGCCATTTTGAATTTTCGAATTTTTCGCAAAAATTGCAAAACATAAAAATGCTTATATCTCGAAAACCCTGCTAGATAGAGCGATTTCGACGAAATTTTTGACCCGCAGGGTATCTCTGCAGAGTAGCTGCCAATTTTCAAACAAAAAATTTCTCGCAAAAAATGGCGGCCATTTTGAATTTTCGAATTTTTCGCAAAATTGCAAAACACAAAAATGCTTATATCTCGAAAACCGTGCTAGATAGAGCGATTTCGACGAAATGTTTGACCCGCAGGGTATCTATGCAGAGTAGCCATGCCAATTTTCAAAAAAAATTTGTCTTGCCAAAAATGGCGGCCATTTTGAATTTTCGAATTTTTGCGCAAAAATTGCAAAACACAAAAATGCTAATATTTCGAAAACCGTGCTACATAGAGCGATTTCAACGAAATTTTTTATCTTCAGGGTATCTCTGCAGAGCAGCTATCCCAAAGAGCTTTCACTTGGTGAAGTTTCAGACCCATAGCTAATTGCTCACCTACTCAAAAAGAGTAAATGCGAATTACCTCTAAAAGTATTGCAGATGGCCAATTTTTCTCAAATAATTCATTCACCTACTTTTGGAAGAGCTTTCACATGGTGAAGTTTCAGACCCATAGCCAATTACTCACCTACTCAAAATGAGTAAATGTGAATTATCTCTAAAAGTATTGCAGATAGCCAATTTTTCTCAAATAACTCTTTCACCTACTTTTGGGAGAGCTTTCACATGGTGAAGTTTCAGACCCATAGCTAATTATTTACCTACTCAAAATGAGTAAATGCTAATTATCTGTAAAAGTATTGCGGATACCCAATTTTTATCAAATAACTCATTCATCTACTTGTGGGAGAGCTTTCACATGGTGAAGTTTCAGACCCATAGCTAATTACTCACCTACTCAAAATGAGTAAATGCGAATTATCTCTAAAAGTATTGCAGATAGCCAATTTTTCTCAAATAACTCATTCACCTACTTTTGGGAGAGCTTTCACTTGGGGAAGTTTCAGACCCATAGCTAATTACTCACCTACTCAAAATGAGTAAATGCGAATTATCTCTAAAAGTATTGCAGATAGCCAATTTTTCTCAAATAACTCATTCACCTACTTTTGGGAGAGCTTTCACTTGGTGAAGTTTCAGACCCATAGCTAATTACTCACCTACTCAAAATGAGTAAATGTGAATTATCTCTAAAAGTATTGCAGATAGCCAATTCTTCTCAAATTAATCATTCACCTACTTTTGGGAGAGCTTTCACTTGGTGAAGTTTCAGACCCATAGCTAATTACTCACCTACTCAAAATGAGTAAATGCGAATTATCTGTAAAAGTATTGCAGATAGCCAATTTTTCTCAAATAACTCATTCACCTACTTTTGGCAGAGCTTTCACTCTGTGAAGTTTCAGACCCATAGCTAATTACTCACCTACTCAAAATGAGTAAATGTGAATTATCTCTAAAAGTATTGCAGATAGCCAATTTTTCTCAAATAACTCATTCATCTACTTGTGGGAGAGCTTTCACATGGTGAAGTTTCAGACCCATAGCTAATTACTCACCTACTCAAAATGAGTAAATGCGAATTATCTCTAAAAGTATTGCAGATAGCCAATTTTTCTCAAATAACTCATTCACCTACTTTTGGGAGAGCTTTCACTTGGGGAAGTTTCAGACCCATAGCTAATTACTCACCTACTCAAAATGAGTAAATGCGAATTATCTGTAAAAGTATTGCAGATAGCCAATTTTTCTCAAATAACTCATTCACCTACTTTTGGGAGAGCTTTCACTTGGTGAAGTTTCAGATCCATAGCTAATTACTCGTCTACTCAAAATGAGTAAATGCGAATTATCTCTAAAAGTATTGCAGATAGCCAATTTTTCTCAAATTAATCATTCACCTACTTTTGGGAGAGCTTTCACTTGGTGAAGTTTCAGACCCATAGCTAATTACTCGTCTACTCAAAATGAGTAAATGCGAATTATCTCTAAAAGTATTGCAGATAGCCAATTTTTCTCAAATAACTCATTCACCTACTTTTGGGAGAGCTTTCACTTGAAGTTTCAGACCCATAGCTTATTACTCACCTACTCAAAATGAGTAAATGCGAATTATCTCTAAAAGTATTGCAGATAGCCAATTTTTCTCAAATAAATCCTTCACCTACTTTTGGGAGAGCTTTCACTTGGTGAAGTTTCAGACCCATAGCTAATTATTCACTTACTCAAAATGAGTAAATGTGAATTATCTCTAAAAGTATTGCAGATAGCCAATTTTTCTCAAATAACTCATTCACCTACTTTTGGGAGAGCTTTCACTCTGTGAAGTTTCAGACCCATAGCTATTTATTCACCTACTCAAAATGAGTAAATGCTAATTATCTGTAAAAGTATTGCGGATACCCAATTTTTATCAAATACTCATTCATCTACTTGTGGGAGAGCTTTCACATGGTGAAGTTTCAGACCCATAGCTAATTACTCACCTACTCAAAATGAGTAAATGCGAATTATCTCTAAAAGTATTGCAGATAGCCAATTTTTCTCAAATAACTCATTCACCTACTTGTGGGAGAGCTTTCACTTGGTGAAGTTTCAGACCCATAGATAATTATTCACCTACTCAAAATGAGTAAATGTGAATTATCTCTTAATAGTATTGCAGATAGCCAATTTTTCTCAAATAACTCATTCACCTACTTTTGGAAGACCTTTCACACACAAAAATGAAAAATTGTGAATATCTCGGAAAAGCTATTTATTCTGCTTTAATGCTCGGCGGGAGATACACACCACGGTAGTGGTCTTGACAAAAATTTTTGTCTCCCCAAAAATGGTGGCCATTTTGAATTTTCAAAGTTTTTGCAAAACACAAAAATGCTTATATCTCGAAAACCGTGCTATATGGAGTAAACTCAACAAAATTTTGGACCTGCTGGGTATCTCTGCAGAGTAGCCATGCCAATTTTCAAAATATTTTTGTCTCGCCAAATATAGCGGACATTTTTAATTTTTTTATTTTTTGCAAAACACAAAAATGCTTATATCTTGAAAACCGTGCTAGATAGAGCAGACTGCGCTGACTTTGGTTGCCACAACAGTATAAGGCTAGAAACGAAGCATTTTCTTAATACTTTAGCACTCACCTTTATATCCTTTTCGGGACGCTTTGTTTTTGCTATGCAAAAACATTATCTTTTTTTTTTTGCGAGCGATCCTCTAGTTAATAATTTAAATATGCTGGGGAACATTTCTTTGAAAGTGATGTAATTTGACAATATATCTCTATTATCGACCGTGTTTACCGCTAACCGGAAATACCAGTGAACGCCCATTTTGTTTGCAAATAGAAGCATTTGTCCTTGACCTCTAATAAAGATATATAAGGCGGGCGTTCACTGGTAGGCGGGCGTTCACTGGTAGAAAGCTACTACGTATCTGTCGGAATTCCCTAGAAAAATATTTTACTGGATCAAAATTCACGGACAACTCATTAATATTAATGAGGTCACAGATTTTCGTGGTGGTTTTAATTCTTAATATTTTCTGATTTAAGATCAAATACTAGAAGGACTACAGAGCTCATGTATGCATAAAAAATATTTGACGATTCCATTGGATTTTTTAGCAATATTTTACTTGAAGAATTTGTGGACTACTCATTACTATTCATGAGGTCATGGTATTCTGTGGGGTTTTCCAACATATTTGTATGAATTCATGGTGTAATGACTGAATTTGTGATGCCATGACTTCAGATGAAAACTTAAAATCATAATGCCATGACAGGAGCCACTTTGATGTAAATAACCATTTTCAGTATTTTTTTTAAATTCTATCACTAGCCTTGAAGTTTATTTTTATTGGGCAAGACAATAAAAATTGACCACTAATTAATAGAAGTCCACTGTTAAAAATGCCTAAATAAACTGAAAATGTATTTTTTATTAGTTTAAACTTATCATAAAGTCGTCCCCCAGAATTTTTAGCCCCTCCCCCACATTTTGTGTAGTGGTGGGGGATCGCCCCCACTTTTTGAAATTCCTAGAATCAACACTGTTTATGAAGGTAGTAATGAATTGTCTACAAAATCACAGAACATACACTGGCAAATGAAACCTGAGTTCAGCTGTACAGTGATACATTTCATGGCTAGAAATGATATTTCAAATTTCAATTCAGTACCCACTGCCACTCTGCATATCATTTTAATATTAACTAACAAATAACCAGTGATTGATGGACAAAGAAAAATGTATATATGTTACAGGCAAACTGTGAAATGCCTAAATATGATTCTCCAGTCTAATTTAATTATATCCCCAGACGAAAGTCGGGGATATATTGGATTCAGGTCTGTCGCGCCGCCGCCGTAGAAATTTCCTTGTGGACGCGATAACTCAAAAACAAATTAATATTTTTTTTTCAAACTTGGTACACATGTTAAGGGTGCCCAAAGGAAGATCCCTATTTTAAGGTGACCTTAAACTCCCAGTAAAAAAGAACTTATGGCCACCTTAAGGTCAGAAATTGGACTTTTGGCCATTTTTGCCATATAATTATATCCCCAGACGAAAGTCGGGGATATATTGGATTCAGGTCCGTCGCGCCGCCGCTGCCGCCGTAGAAATTTCCTTGTGGACGCGATAACTCAAAAACAAATTAATATTTTTTTTTCAAACTTGGTACACATGTTAAGGGTGCCCAAAGGAAGATCCCTATTTTAAGGTGACCTTAAACTCCCAGTAAAAAAGAACTTATGGCCACCTTAAGGTCAGAAATTGGACTTTTGGCCACTTAGAGCCCTGTAGGTCACAAACTATGATGCTCAGCTGGCTGAAATTTTACCTGACAACACATTAATATGTTCTTAGTACATGTGCCGAAAATCACGACTTTAAGTTGAGGAGAAAATTGTGTTTGAGGCCCATAAATACCCCCACTTGGGGATTTTTTGCTATACTTTTCACATATTTTGCCCTATAATTTGGAAGTGGTAATTCTGATGAGTCTCAAACTGCGCTAGGTATAACTTTGATATGTAATCCTTGTCTGTAGAAAATTTTAGGGCTGTAGGTTTACCCAAAGGGGTCGACTTAAGGTCTCAAAAGTGCCCACAGAGACCCAATTTATGCACTTTTTGCCACTTTCAAGCACTGTAGCTTTCAAACTATGTCTCTCATCTAAGTTAAATATCATCTGGGAATATATCTATGTGTTTTCTTATATGTGCCCCAACATTTAGGCCTTTAATAGACAGTTAACCTGTGTATCAGGACCATAAACACCCACCCGAGTGACCCTTATAAGACATTTTTCACATCTTTTTCCCTGTAACTTGGAAATGGTAAGTCTGAGAAGTTTCAAACTGTATTAGATATATATTCTGTGTGTAATCTTAGTATGTAACAGATTTTAAGTCTGAAGCTTTAATTTTGAAGGTCAAATTGAGGTCTCTAAAAGGCTCCCAAAGACCCAATATTTGGACTTTTTGCTACTTTTAAGCCCTGTGACTGTCAAACTATGTGACTGATAGAGCTCAAATCCTATCTGGGAAGATATTAGTATGTTATTTATATATGTGCCAAAAATTAGGCTTTAAGAAGACATTTAACCTGTGTATGAGGACCATAAATCCCCACCCGAGTGACCATTTTTAGACATTTTTCACATATTTTGCCCTGTAACTTGGAAATGGTAAGTCTAAGAAGTTTCAAACTGTATTAGATGCATATTCTATGTGTAATCTTAGTATGTGACAAATTTTAAGTCTGAGGCTTTAATTTGAAGGCCACATTTAGGTCTCTAGAAGGCCCCATAAAGACCCAGTATTTGGACTTTTTGCCAATTTTAAGGCCTGTGACTGTTAAACTATGTGACTGATAGAGCTGAAATCTCATCTGGGAATACATTATTATGTTCTTTTTACATGTGCCAAAAATCAAGGCTTCAAGTAGACATTTAACCTGTGTATGAGGACCTTAAACACCCACCTGAGTGACCCTTTTAAGACATTTTTCACATATTTTGCTCTGTAACTTGGAAATGGTAAGTCTGAGAAGTTTCAAACTTTATTAGATACATATTCTATGTGTAATCTTAGTATGTAACAAATTTTAAGTCTGAAGCTTTAATTTGAAAGCCACATCGAGATCTCTAAAAGGCCCACAGAGACCCAATATTTGGACTTTTTAACCACCTTTAAGCCCTGTGACTGTTAAACTATGTGATTGATGGAGCTGAAATCCCATCTGGGAATGCATTATTATGTCCTTTTTACATATGCCGAAAATCAAGGTTTTTAGTAGACATTTAACCTGTGTATGAGGGCCATAGACACTCGCCCAAGTGCCTTTTTTGACATTTTTTCCGTATTTTGCCCTGTTATTTGGAAATGCTTAGTGTGACAAGTCTTAAACTGTATTATATATAATTTTTGTTTGTTATGTATGTCCCCCAAAAAGTTTCAGATCTGTTGTTTAATTGCTAAGGTCTCTTTAACAATTGTAAAATGCCCACAGAAACCCAATTTATGGACATTATGACACTTTAAAGCCCAGTAACTGTCAAACTATGTGGGTTATAGAGCTGAAATCTTTGAATTTTTAAAAGGAAATGCCTGTCTATTTAAATTTTGAATATTAATAATGTTATGGCTATCTTAGTCTTTTAAGAACTTATTTTTGTGTGTTATACCTCTGCTTGCTGAGTTTTTAACTTTTTAAAATGAAACTGGTTAAACATATTCAAGTAGACAAAATGGACACTTTAAGTGAGCTTTAAGTCCCAATATTAATGAAATTATATCCTTATGTAGTAAAAGTAGGGGATTTTTAACCCTCAACTAGCCCAGTTTTATTCAACTTGCCTCAGTTAATTTTGACACAGCTCCTACAGTTATGAACTCATTTCAGTTGATAATCACATACTTAAAATTCTCAATTCTTTTTGTATTTGAGTATCCCTTTTATATAGATTGTTTGTTTACCATTTATGCATCCCCCACCCGGATTCCCCCCACCCACCTCTGGGACCTCCAGCTATATTGAGTGACACTAAATAAACAAAGGTATTTAATGATATCAGATGAGAAACAAAGAACTCAATGGGGTTGCAGATCTTGTGTAATAGTGAGAGAGGTGTGGAGAAGGGGAGAGGGGTGGGGGTGGGAGGTGGTGGGCTTCATTACATATAACACAAAGGGGAGTCAGAACTGAGATTGTGTCACATATTTAGGTTGCATATATATGGACCACATATACAGGTATAGAGGAAATGAATAACTGAAAACAATTTGCAAATTCTAAAAATAATATAATAAAATAATAATATAAATAATTTTTTTTTAAATAATATTTTATTTGTGAACAAATATAGAAACAGATATGCGCTTTTGGGATTATGAATTTTAGAATGGACATTGAATCATCAATCATTTAAATACTTTGAAGGAAGATTGAAAAGTATGATGAGTTGAGTTAAAAATAATATTTTATTTGTCAACAAATATAGAAACAGATATGCTCTTTTGGGATTATTATTTTAGAATGGACATTCAATCATCAATCATTTAAATACTTTGAAAATAGGTTTAGAGTTATCATTGCAGGAAGATTGAAAATATAATTTGAGTTATGTATTCGGCGTCTGGGGATACACCATCTTCCTTGGAAGATATAAACAGAGTAGATTGATGTGCTGAAGTTCATATAATAATGGGTAATTATGTTTTAAAAAATTCCCGATCAAAACCTGTGGCGTGAGTGATGACCTGTCTGGGGATATGTTGGCGCCGAGTTGGCCCAATCTAGTTTGGAAGTGGTAATTCTGATGAGTCTCAAACTGCGCTAGGTATAACTTTGATATGTAATCCTTGTCTGTAGAAAATTTTAGGGCTGTAGGTTTACCCAAAGGGGTCGACTTAAGGTCTCAAAAGTGCCCACAGAGAACTAATTTATGCACTTTTTGCCACTTTCAAGCACTGTAGCTTTCAAACTATGTCTCTCATGTAAGTTAAATATCATCTGGGAATATATCTATGTGTTTTCTTATATGTGCCCCAACATTTAGGCCTTTAATAGACAGTTAACCTGTGTATCAGGACCATAAACACCCACCCAAGTGACCCTTATAAGACATTTTTCACATCTTTTTCCCTGTAACTTGGAAATGGTAAGTCTGAGAAGTTTCAAACTGTATTAGATATATTTTATTGCGTTAATACATCCTATCCAATGGACAATTGCTTTACCGGTCGGCGTGACCGGTCCCGCCAAATGACAGAAAAAGTCATTCTGTATAAAATACCGGCAGGACCGGTCACAGTGTGTACGTTCGCCAGGTGTCGCCTCGTGCATACTTCCTGTCTAGTCAGAATGACGTCACGGCGTCTTTTTCGTTTGGCGCTCAGTGTGTACGGACGTGTTTCCTGCAGTTTTAAATTTTTATAGACTATCACTTTAATTCTCAACGTGTGTTATTTCTACTTATTCTTGGAGCAATATGTCTTCCCCTGGACAACGTAGAGGCTCGTGTGGGCACGTTATGGCCCTATTTGACTTGCATACCAAGTGTGCTCGTTGTCGTGAGAAAGGAATTGGAGGGGATGATTGTGTAGCAAAGAAACCATGCTCCATTTGTGATAGTTTCACAGAAGCTCAGAAGACACAGTTGGCCACTCCAAAGTATAGAGAACGTAAGGAATCTGGCCAGAAGAAAAATCCCTCCCCCACCCACGTTGCTGCCTCTGAGGTTACAGTTCTGGGTAGGGTCGAGAACAAGGGTGAGAGCTCCAGTGATAGAGACGAATCTACACCTAAGAAACAAAAGAAGTCCTCTCACAAATCTCCCCTTAAGAAGAAATCTAGCAAGTCTTCAGAGCTTCAAACTGAACTCCAGTCATTAGACGACAAGTGGTCTGAAAGATTTTCAAGATTAGAAGCCCTTTTCCTGGCGAAAAGTTTCTCTGTTCCAGTAGAACCGGTCAAGAAATCTGATGTTCCGGTTACAGACAGACCTTTTATTCCTCCAACTGCTGCCTCCACTGCTAGTCAGCAGCAGAAGAAGTCCACCGGTCACAAGAAGACTAAGAAAGCTTCTCAACCTCCTGAGGTTTCCGGTGCCCTGCCTGACGGTCAGCTTGTGAATCCAGAAGGCGTGTCAGCTACCCAGCCTGTTGAGGCCCCCGGTACAGACACAGGAACTCTGCCAGCTGATCAAGAACCTGTCTTTTCACCCACCACCGGTGAGAAACCTCAGCTGCATTCACCGGTACTGCCTGTTACTCCCAGTGCCATCCCTACCGGTCCCACAGTCTCTGTTGAGGAACCGGAACAAGAAGTTGACAGTGACCGGTCATCACATTCACCGGATGAAGGGGAGTTATCTGACCGGGAATCTGTTCAAGGACAGGAGGAATTTATAGAGGGTGATCAGGAACTTTCTGCTGAACAAAGTTACCGGGAGACCTTAAGGGGAGTTAGATCTTTCATGGCCTGGAATGATATTCCTGAGTTCGACTCTACCTCTTCATCCCAGGATGACAACCCCTTCACCGGTAACAGAGGCTCACAGACCGGTAAAACCTCTATCAAAGTCCCAGTGGATGAGTGGCTTTGTCGCAAGTTTGAGAAACTAAATGTGACCTTACAAGAGGGATACCCCACCCGTAACACAGAGACTGCCGGTCTCAACAAAGACCAGTTCATCAAGTCGCCTAGAAGCTTGAAATGGTACGGAATGCACAGTGAGAAAAGGGACTTCTCCCGTTCCAAAGTGTATACATGGACAAATGAACCGGCTAGACTTAACAGCAGTTTTCCAAGAATAGCTGGTCGTTCTCTCCCGTCAGCCCCAGCCTCTCGCCCAGTATCACAGGACACTCTGAGGAAATGGGAACGGGCTGCACGGGACCAATCGTACATGTGCAACCAAGCTGCAGCCTTCAGTCGTTGCCTTACTAAGGTTCAGGAAAATATGTCCAGCCAGTTAAAGGTTATTCAAGGGGTTACAACTAAGGGAAAGTCTTCGCCTAAACTCACCCAGGCTGCTGATGAACTGGACTTTTTGATAACTTTCAATAGATCTATTACACAGGCTATGGCGCGTACCATGCAAGTCCTGTCGGATGGTGTCTTTGTGAATGTGGCCAATTTTACCTTAGCTAGAAGGGATAGTTACTTGGACTTTGTCCGGTCCGGCATCAAGCAGGATACCCTCATGTCACTTAGGTCGGCTCCACTTCACATGAGTGCACTGTTTCCGGACCATATTATTGCAAAAGCAGAGGAGGAGATACGTCATTTTGAGGACAAACGTACTCCCGGTCCGGCAAGAAAGGCACCACGTTATCACCCTTATGCTCAGTCTACAAAACAGAGCCACCACCAATCTGAGCAGACGTCTACCCTTCCGGCTTGGAAACAGCTTAGACGTAGGGGTCACAGATCTAACAGGGGCAAGGCCTCCTCTTTCTCTCAGCGACCTGCCAAGACACAGAAGCAATATAAATGACAATTACTGTGTTCATTTTGTAGAGAATCAAACAGAGGCTTCTGTGTCCGGTGTTTTTACAAGGAGAGAAGGGACCGGAAAGAACTTTTGTTTAGAGACAAGAACTATTTTTCCTGTATCATATCATGTTGCAGATCATGTTCTTTTTGCAGAAGGGTTGTCACAAAAGAAAGACGTAATCCCCGATCATCAAATACCAATAAAATCTGTGAAAAGTGCTTTTTGTGTAGATCAATTGAGTTCTGCCCACAATGTCACAAATGTCCCAACTGTTGTATCAAATCTTCCTGTAGGTTCAAGATTGCAAAATTTTTGGGAAAAATGGGCAGCCCTGAACGTCAACCCCAAGGTGGTTTCAGTCCTCAGGGAGGGTTACGTTCTACCCTTCCGGTCCAGACCTTATCTGACAAGAGAACCGACAATAACAAGCTGTTATGTAGATCCCCACAGGAACAGCTACCTGTTGGAGGCATTGCATCAGCTGTTAAACAAAAATGCTGTGGAGTTGGTCCGAAATCAGCAATCTCTGGGGTTTTACAACCGGTTGTTTCTTGTGCCAAAACCCAACAACCGGTGGCGACCAATCTTGGACCTGAGCAAATTGAACCAGTTTCTAAAAACACAAACTTTCAAAATGGAGACTCCAGAGACAATACGTACCTCTCTCCAGTCAGGGGAGTGGGTTACTTCAGTAGATTTCAAAGACGCTTACTTCCACATCCCTATAAACAGTCAATCCCGGAAGTACATGCGTTTCCAAATCCAAGACAAGACTTATCAGTTCAAAGCCTTACCCTTCGGCCTGTCCACAGCTCCCAGGGAGTTTACAATGATAGCCAAGGAGGTAAAATGGCTAGCCTTGAAACAGGGTATAAGGATCCACCAGTACCTAGACGACTGGTTGGTCAGAGCCAGATCCCTCCAGGTCTGTCGCCAGCACACACAAGAATTAATGACACTTTGTAGAGACCTGGGATGGCTGGTAAACGAAGAAAAATCAGAGCTGGAACCCAAGCAGATTTTCAATTTCGTAGGTTACCAGTTCGATTTGGAAGAGGGCAGAGTCAGACCTACCCAGGAACGCTGGTTAGCCCTGACAGACAAAATCCAGTCAATTCTGTCCGGTCCGGTTTGTCCGGTTCGACAGTTCATGTCCCTCATTGGTCTCCTCACAGCAACAGAAAAACAAGTTCACTTAGGGCGACTACACATGAGGCCCATACAGTGGCACTTGAAAAACAACTGGAGGGTCCCAGAGTCTCTGGAAAAGGTGATCCCGGTTCCCAAGTCCCTCCACCCCCATCTAAGGTGGTGGCTGGAGGAAGGCAATGTACTACTAGGTCAACCTTTACACCCTCTAAAACATGCTCTGCAGATCTTTACAGACGCATCAAAAGAAGGGTGGGGCGCTCACTTAGACGAGCACACTGCAAGAGGAACCTGGTCCCTTCCAGAGAGCAAACTACACATAAACCAGTTGGAGCTAAAGGCAGTACTCCTAGCTCTAAAAGATTTTCGAACCCTCGTTTGCAAAAAGACAGTGTTGATAGCTACAGACAACACAACAGTGGTGGCTTACATCAACAAAGAGGGGGGGATGAAGTCGGGCTCACTGTGTGCCCTACTGTGGAGAATACTGTCCTGGTGCACCAGGCAACAAGTAACCCTCAGGGCACGTCACATCCCTGGCCGGTTGAACGTGATAGCAGAGAAGCTATCCAGACTTGGCCAGACCATTCAAACAGAGTGGTCGCTTCATCCAGAAGTGTTCAAAGCTATATGCAACTGGTGGCACCAACCCCAAGTGGACCTGTTTGCCACCAGATTCAACAACAAACTTCCTCAGTTTGTCTCACCGGTACCAGATCCCCGGGCATGGGCAGTGGATGCCCTCAGCCTCTCCTGGGAGGATCTGGACCCATACGCCTATCCACCGGCAGCCATTTTGGGCAAAGTGGTGGAGAAGCTTCAGGACTATCCCTGCAACAGAATAATTCTGATTGCCCCAGGGTGGTCCAACATGCCCTGGTTTTGGGACCTGGTAGCAATGTCGAGCGAGATCCCATTGTGTCTACCAGACATACCCAATCTAGTGTCTCAACCATTCAATCAAGTCCTTCACGGGAGCCTGGCGAATCTGAACCTACATGCCTGGCTCCTAGAGCCTCAGCAATCAAAGAACAAGGGTTCTCTGAGGCAGTGGCAGCACGAATTGAGGCTCCTCAAAGAGGATCAACCAGATCTGTCTATGAGGCAAAGTGGACCATATTTACAAAGTGGTGCCTCAGTAATCAGGTGGACTTCAGGGCACCACCTTTAACAGCCATTGCTGACTTCCTCCTGCATTTGTTCCAGGACAAGAAGTTACAACCAGGCACTATTGATGGCTACAGATCAGCCATTGCCGACAAACTGGGCAATGATCCAGTTAATGTCAGCAAAGATGAGAATCTCACTCGTCTATTGGATAGTTTCCACAGAGACAGACCAAAAGGTAGGAGAGGCATACCCTCCTGGAACCTCCACCAGCTCACAAAAGCGCCTTTTGAACCTTTGAAAGAGGCCTCCTTAAAACACTTAACCTTTAAGACTGTTTTCCTGATGGCCCTAGGTTCTGGTAAACGGAGGAGTGAGATTCATGCTTGGCTACACAAGAACATTAGACACCAGTCAGATTGGTCAAAGGTGTCCCTGTACCCCTCCCCCAGCTTCTTATCTAAGAACCAGCTGGCTAGGGAGGGCCCAGATAGTGTGGCCCCGGTGGTGATCCCAGCCTTGGCTCCCAGTTTGGATAAATCACTTAAAGGTGATAGGTCTCTCTGTCCAGTCAGGGCCTTACGATACTATCTGGATAGAACCTCAGACCTCAGGCAGAACAAAGAATTGGTCTTTGTCTCGTTCAAGAAAGGTTTTGACAAGGACATCTCTCCTGCCACCGTCTCCTCTTGGATCAAGCAGACTGTGATCCTATGCTATGAGCTCTCTGACCAACAAGCCCTTACCTTACATCAGGTGAAAGCTCATGATGTAAGGGCCTTTGCTGCTTCTAAAGCCTTCCAATCTGGAATTTCTTTAGATCAGATTTTGTCAGCTTGTCACTGGAAATCTCACAACACCTTCACAAAATTTTACCTGAAGGATGTTGCCTGGGCTGATTCAGAGCTTTTCCACTTAGGGCCTATAGTGGCTGCTCAGCAGGTCCATCAACAAGCCCCATAAGGAGGAGACATCACTGTACATATGTATATAGTGTATATGTCGTGTACAAGTTGGGATTTAGTACAAGTTATAACTTGTACAAAATCTTGTACAAGTTATAACTTGTACGGCTGAGTTGTACAAGTTATAACTTGTACAAAATCTTTTTCAAATTTTGTACAAGTTATAACTTGTACAGATTTTATGCTTCTAAAAAGCTTAACTTGTACAAATGAGTTGTACAAGTTAGGCCAATACACTTTTTAATGGTTTTGAAGCTGTACCAGTAAGTTTTCAATAGTTTTAGACTCCTATAAAGCCTCCCTTAATTAACTGATTGCAGTTAATGGTATAATTTAGGTGAACAAGTAAGACCAATGCCTTTTTGATAGTTTGCAAGTGCTAAAATTTCCAGTTCTATTAGAAAGTTTGAACTTTCTTTCTCCAAGTCTAAACAAATAACAAGGATAATGTAAAATACAAAATTTATTTAAAGTACATCAATAAAAATTGAATAAAGTACTAGTGCAAGGTAGCAGAGTTATAAGTGATAAGGGCCCGTATTCACAAAAGGTCTTAGGCTTAAAGTTGAGATTTTTGTCTCCAATTTCTACCCAAAAACTGCTAAAACTTTTGTCTTAGGCTTAGAGGTATTCACAAAGAATTTAAGACCGGTCTTAGGCTTAGCCAAGGGCTCAACTCTAAGACTTGTTGGTAGTGGGCTTAAGTTTTGTAAAGAGGTCTTTAATATGGCCGCCATAAACTTTTCTCCACTTCAAAATTTGAAATGGCTGTAAATTAAGTATAATTATACAAAACACCTCACTAAAGCAGTCTTTGGAAATTTATATGTGGTAACAAGGTATTCCATTTCAAAACAGCACTTATTCTTAGATAAAATCTGTCAAATAAAGGATATTTGTCACCAATATTATATTTTAAATAGAAATAAAAGGTCACATGACCCAGAAAACCACTGTGGTTATATGATAATCTTGGACTTAGCTAAGTCACCCTTGTGAATACGGTTTTATGACAAAACTTAGCTGAGACAAAAGTCTTAACTTTAAGACTGCATTTAAGCCTAAGACCTGGCTAAGTCTAAGACCCTTCGTGAATACCAGCCCAGGAAATTAGAAAGTTAGTCACATAAAAACTGAGTTACATTACAGATAAACTGAGTTACATTGCACCAAAATCTAATCATTCATTTTTGACAGTGTGGATGTATACAGATTGCACTTGAAAGACTTAAGAAACCTTTTGTTGGTTAAGATAGGTTAAATGGTGACTGCTAGTTTTAAACATGATTGTAATTAACTGACAAAAGGGACTTCTGGAGGCTGCCACACATTTTATAATCACTGTCAATCAATGCAGGGTTGATGTAATTATAATTGTCTTACAATAGGGGCTTCTTAAGCCTGCCTGACTTTTTATTATTAGTCAGGATTTCTCCTCTCCATCTATAAAACAAATTTCAGATTTTTTCATTTATCTGTACCAAGACTTAAACAGGCACCCCTCTACCATTGACGGTTACAGGACTGCTATTGTTGACACTTTGGGCACTACGGCCCAACATATAGCTCATGATCCAGACCTTCACAGGTTACTCTCCAGTTTCCACCGGGATCGTCCTAAAAGTTCCAGGAAAGTGGAACCTTTCTGTTCTCAATGAGCTCACAAAAGCACCCTTTGAGCCTATGAAAGACACAGACCTCAAACATCTCACTCTCAAAACTGCTTTCTTGCTAGCCTTGGCCTCCGGCAAGTGCTGCAGCAAAATCCACGCCTGGGTCGCAAACAAAGTATCTAATAAGAAAAGTCCCACCCTACCTCCCCGCTGTATTCCAGCTGAGGGGTATGGATTAAATTACCACGAGAGAAGTAGGAAGAACGACCACAATGCACTGCTAGGGTACATGCTAGTTCCAGGACTCCGTCAAATTCGGTTATTTTTCTTAATCGTTGGCGGAGAGTCCGGGGCGGCCTCTCATAAAGCATTCAGTCCCACATGGTAAGCTTGTAGCTTATAAAAGCTACATTTATGTAATTAAAATTTTCAATTTAGCCTTTTTTGCTTGGATCAAAGAAATCAGAATTAAAAAACTTACCATTTCATGTTAATATTCTACTTACGGTACACTTTAGTAAACAACTTAAACACATCATCAGTACCACCTAATATTTCAAAAATTTATTCCATCATGACTTTGGAAAATTCTAACTTAAAAATTTTTTTTGAGTTTTTGTTAGGTTAAATGGAAGCTAATTTAATTTGAAATGTTCAAAGCAAAAGTATAATAAAAACATACAGTCAAGACAATAAAAAATTATCTATCTATTTGAATCATTCTGCATAATCTGATATAGAATTTGTCACATTACTACAGTTTCCTTAAATAGAATACCTATATTAAAGCCTACTGTAATTTGAAAAGTTAAAAGCAAAAACATATTACCATACATCATTGAAGAATAGTGCTGTACAAGTTACAACTTGTACAGGCATAATTTTTGTACAAGTTATAACTTGTACAAAATTTGAAAAAGATTTTGTACAAGTTATAACTTGTACAACTCAGCCGTACAAGTTATAACTTGTACAAGATTTTGTACAAGTTATAACTTGTACATAATCCTAACTTGTACACGACATATATATATCGACACAGTTAAGTAACAAAAAAAAAAAAAAAAATCTTCTGGCATGCTTCCTATGGGAAATTGTTCTTTGGGACTGAACTCATCCCTCTCTTCCCCTACCTCAGAGCAGGTCTGTTAAAAAAGGGGGGGGGCAAGGTCGACTGACGGTTCAAGCTTAGAACCGGATGATGATATTCGACCAGAGCCTTAGGAGCATTGACCTCAAGGTCTGCCCAGGCTTAATTATAATAAAAATTCTTTCAATACTCCAGCATGAGTTCCAATATAGTCCCTAGTAACTTACCCGCCAACCAAGCGGTAGTTATTCAGCAATTGTCCATTGGATAGGATGTATTAACGCAATAAAATTGCAAATTTAATAAGTAAATTAAATTTTTATAAGTTAATACCCTATCCAATGGACAGACAAGGCCCTCCCAGCCGGCCCCGCTATCAGCTTACTAGGGGCCTTACTAGGTCTAGACAACGAAAAAGACGCCGTGACGTCATTCTGACTAGACAGGAAGTATGCACGAGGCGACACCTGGCGAACGTACACACTGTGACCGGTCCTGCCGGTATTTTATACAGAATGACTTTTTCTGTCGTTTGGCGGGACCGGTCGCGCCTACCGGTAAAGCAATTGTCCATTGGATAGGGTATTAACTTATAAAAATTTAATTTACTTATTAAATTTGCAATATTCTGTGTGTAATCTTAGTGTGTAACAGATTTTAAGTCTGAAGCTTTAATTTTGAAGGTCAAATTGAGGTCTCGAAAAGGCTCCCAAAGACCCAATATTTGGACTTTTTGCTACTTTTAAGCCCTGTGACTGTCAAACTATGTGACTGATAGAGCTCAAATCCTATCTGGGAAGATATTAGTATGTTATTTTTATATGTGCCAAAAATTAAGGCTTTAAGAAGACATTTAACCTGTGTATGAGGACCATAAATCCCCACCCGAGTGACCATTTTTAGACATTTTTCACATATTTTTCCCTGTAACTTGGAAATGGTAAGTCTAAGAAGTTTCAAACTGTATTAGATGCATATTCTATGTGTAATCTTAGTATGTGACAAATTTTAAGTCTGAAGCTTTAATTTGAAGGCCACATTTAGGTCTCTAGAAGGCCCCATAAAGACCCAGTAGTTGGACTTTTTGCCAATTTTAAGGCCTGTGACTGTTAAACTATGTGACTGATAGAGCTGAAATCTCATCTGGGAATACATTATTATGTTCTTTTTACATGTGCCAAAAATCAAGGCTTTCAAGTAGAGATTTAACCTGTGTACGTGTATGAGGACCTTAAACACCCACCTGAGTGACCCTTTTAAGACATTTTTCACATATTTTGCTCTGTAACTTGGAAATGGTAAGTCTGAGAAGTTTCAAACTTTATTAGATACATATTCTATGTGTAATCTTAGTATGTAACAAATTTTAAGTCTGAAGCTTTAATTTGAAAGCCACATCGAGATCTCTAAAAGGCCCACAGAGACCCAATATTTGGACTTTTTACCACCTTTAAGCCCTGTGACTGTTAAACTATGTGATTGATGGAGCTGAAATCCCATCTGGGAATGCATTATTATGTCCTTTTTACATGTGCTGAAAATCAAGGTTTTTAGTAGACATTTAACCTGTGTATGAGGGCCATAGACACTCGCCCAAGTGCCTTTTTTGACATTTTTTCCGTATTTTGCCCTGTTATTAGGAAATGCTTAGTGTGACAAGTCTTAAACTGTATTATATATAATTTTTGTTTGTTATGTATGTCCCCCAAAAAGTTTCAGATCTGTAGTTTAATTGCTAAGGTCTCTTTAACAATTGTAAAATGCCCACAGAAACCCAATTTATGGACATTATGCCACTTTAAAGCCCAGTAACTGTCAAACTATGTGGGTTATAGAGCTGAAATCTTTGAATTTTTAAAAGGAAATGCCTGTCTATTTAAATTTTGAATATTAATAATGTTATGGCTATCTTAGTCTTTTAAGAACTTATTTTTGTGTGTTATACCTCTGCTTGCTGAGTTTTTAACTGTTTAGAATGAAACTGGTTAAACATATTCAAGTAGACAAAATGGACACTTTAAGTGAGCTTTAAGTCCCAATATTAATGAAATTATATCCTAATATGTAGTAAAACTAGGGGATTTTTAACCCTCAACTAGCCCAGTTTTATTCAACTTGCCTCAGTTAATTTTGACACAGCTCCTACAGTTATGAACTCATTTCAGTTGATAATCACATACTTAAAATTCTCAATTCTTTTTGTATTTGAGTACCCCTTTTATATAGATTGTTTGTTTACCATTTATGCTGTAGCACTCCATCTCTTTGTAGTCCCAACCCACATCCCCCACCCGGATTCCCCCCACCCACCTCTGGGACCTCCAGCTATATTGAGTGACACTAAATAAACAAAGGTATTTAATGATATCAAATGAGAAACAAAGAACTCAATGGGGTTGCAGATCTTGTGTTATAGTGAGAGAGGTGTGGAGAAGGGGAGAGGGGTGGGGGTGGGAGGTAGTGGGCTTCATTACATATAACACAAAGGGGAGTCAGAACTGAGATTGTGTCACATATTTAGGTTGCATATATATGGACCACATATATAGGTATAGAGGAAATGAATAACTGAAAACAATTTGCAAATTCTAAAAATAATATAATAAAATAATAATATAAATAATTTTTTTTTAAATAATATTTTATTTGTGAACAAATATAGAAACAGATATGCGCTTTTGGGATTATGAATTTTAGAATGGACATTGAATCATCAATCATTTAAATACTTTGAAGGAAGATTGAAAAGTATGATGAGTTGAGTTAAAAATAATATTTTATTTGTCAACAAACATAGAAACAGATATGCTCTTTTGGGATTATTATTTTAGAATGGACATTCAATCATCAATCATTTAAATACTTTGAAAATAGGTTTAGAGTTATCATTGCAGGAAGATTGAAAATATAATTTGAGTTATGTATTCGGCGTCTGGGGATACACCATCTTCCTTGGGAAGATATAAACAGAGTAGATTGATGTGCTGAAGTTCATATAATAATGGGTAATTATGTTTTAAAAAATTCCCGATCAAAACCTGTGGCGTGAGTGATGACCTATCTGGGGATATGTTGGCGCCGAGTTGGCCCAATCTAGTTTTTATCAGATTTTTTTGTTTGATCTTTTTTTGGTTTAAGAAGACAAATTTATTTCACCAATAGTTTATTGTTGATGATACAAAACTTATTTATTCAATATACTTGGCAACATGTAAATACAAATTACATAATATATAAAAAAAAATGGTTTTAATGGTTGATATAATATCGATGTCGTAAACTAACTTGCACAGATAAAGATCAGTTACTGTATATATTTGCTTTAGGATCATAACACAATAACAAAAAGTTAAGCATTTTTATACAATGACATAATAAGCATAATGCAAATCACCTAGCTTTTTTACATTTAAATGTTTACTTGTTCTTGCAAGACAAGCCACCATGACAGCGACTATTGCACTTGAGTTTTTACCCCATAGCCCTTAATGGCTGTTGGGGTATTGTTTTCACCCATGGTGTCCGGATGGTCGGGCGGGCGGGTGGGCGGGCGGGCGATGGAAATAGTTTGTCCGGGCTGTATCTCAGAAACCGTGACGTGTAGGAAGTTGATACTTGGTAGGGAGATTGGTTAGGGGCTGTAGCTGTGCAACGTCATGGTCTGACCTTGATTTGACCTTGCCGTAGTGACCTTGAGTTTGAAAATATTGTCCGGGCTATATCTCGGAAACTGTAAGGTGTAGGAAGTTGATACTTGGTAGGGACATTGATTACGGGGTGTAGTTGTGCAACGTCATGGTCTGACCTTGATTTGACCTTTGACCTTGCCGTAGTGACCTTGACCTATAAAATCTTGTCCGGGCTATATCTCGGAAACCGTAAGGTGTAGGAAGTTGATACTTGGTAGGGATATTGGTTAGGGGGTGTAGGTGTGCAACGTCATGGTCTGACCTTGATTTGACCTTTGACCTTGCCGTAGTGACCTTGACCTATAAAATGTTGTCTGGGCTATATCTCGGAAACTGTAAGGCTTGGGAAGTTGATATTTGGTAGGGACATTGGTTAGGGGGTGTAGGTGTGCAATGTCATGGTGTGACCTTGATTTGACCTTTGACCTTGCCGTAGTGACCTTGACCTATAAAATGTTGTCCGGGCTATATCTCAGAAACCGTAAGGTGTAGGAAGTTGATACGTGGTACGGATATTGGTTAGGGGGTGTAGGTGTGCAACGTCATGGTGTGACCTTGATTTGACCTGTGACCTTGCCGTAGTGGCCTTGACCTATAAAATCTTGTCCAGGCTATATCTCAGAAACCGTAAGGTGTAGGAAGTTGATACTTGGTAGGGATATTGCTTAGGGGGTGTAGGTGTGCAACGTCATGGTCTGACCTTGATTTGACCTTTAACCTTGCTGTAGTGACCTTGACCTATAAAATATTGTCCGGGCTTTATCTCGGAAACTGTTAGGTGCAGGAAGTTGATATTTGGTAGAGACATTGGCTAGGGGGTGTAGGTGTGCAGCATCATGGTGTGACCTTGATTTGACCTTTGACCTTGCCATAGTGACCTTGACCTATAAATTCGTCAGGGCTGTATCTCGAAAACCATAAGGTGTAGGAAGTTGATACTTGGTAGGGACATTGGTTATTGGCTATAGGTGTGTATTATCATGGTGTGACCTTAATTTGACCTTTTACCTTGCCGAAGTGACCTTGACCTTTAAAATCTTGTTGCACCTTTGGGTCTGTCTTTTTATGCAGATTAAGCAAAAGTCATATTAGAATTTATTAAGAATTTTACTTTCATAACTTCCCATTGTAAGAGATAGAATTTCATCAAGTGAGCCGCAGATTTTACTCCAACACCACACATAAGCATTCATTAAATGTATTACCACTTCTGTATGCATGGTAATATTCAAAGCATCTAAACCATAATTCGGAAATGCAGATGTATATAAAGAGTGTTGAATTTTAGTTTACTGATTAATGCTGTCATCTTGTCATTGAATTATCTTGTTTTAATACTTAATCTTTATACGCATTATCTTTCTTTTAAACATTATTTCTCCATTTAAACATTGTTTGGACCTTTATATAACTGACAGTGCTCTGAAAGTATCCTGAAGTTTGTACTGGTACAGTACTTCTATATCTCATGGTGTTGAAAATATTTCCCAAGGCTGTGGGGTGCGGGCATCTCTGATGCTATTTTTTTTAGTTATATACACAATAAGTCCTATAAACCAATATATTTCTAGGCCCCCCTCTCAGAAAAACAAAGAATGAAGATTCGGCACTGGAGCCCAGTGCTCCTCCTGTCTATAGAAGGGCTGTTATGCAGGATTCTCAAAACTTACCAGAGGATTATGACCCCAGGATTGAGCGAGCATCCCATGCGGCTATGGGAGACCCAAATTTTGAGTCACATGCCCAATTGAATCAGGGCCAGGGGCTTGTGAGGGAATCCACAGTGAATCCTCAGGAATACCAGCCTACAGTGGAAAGAGTTCCCCATGCTGCCTCTTCAAATACCAGATATGCTTAGCAATAAGCCAGATTTTTTGTTAGATGTCATTCTTAAAAATAAGATTTGATTAGATAAGATGTTCGTTGAAAACTTGTATACCTCCGGTTTTTGTTGTTTTTCAAAACTTTTGTTACATGTTTCATTATATTACTAAATATTCCATTTTCTAAGGAACCTATGTACTTTATGTAGTAATCAAATATTTTAGGCAATTATATTTAACTTGCATATATATGGGTATATCTGAGGAATATACAAACTTTTTGTAACAATCCAATGTATTTGGTAATTAATTGAGTAAGGGAAAAAAAGGTTAAGTTTACATCTTTCCCAGATAGTATAGCAGCCTCTTCAGTTGTATATTAATTGCAATGTTTGACAAATATCAATGGGCTGTCGCTCCAATGGTCTTGGGTTTGAAGTCACCTGATGACATGTGGTGTGCACTGGGAAACCTGCCAATAAATTAAGTAAATGTGTAAGTAGATTTTGTCATCAAAAACTGTTGGTGCTGGTTAAGTATGTATATTGTTGTTTATCCTTTTGTTTGTTTATACTGTGTCGTATTATATGTATATTCAGTTAGAGCCTAGAACATTAAGAGATGTTGTTTTTGAGTCTCAAAAATTGTTATTGTAGTTAAGATCTCATGTTTGAGAAATGAATGGCTATCTTGGAATTGTTTGTGGAGTAGAAATATTTTGGGGGATGACCTGAGATTTAAGTGGACAGGGTGTTTCTGCAGCAGATAAAACTGTTCCTGTTTGCGTATCGAGTGCATTTTGAGATTGTCAATTCGTGTAATTCTGTCTGATCGTTTGTCTGTCTGTCAATATTTCCGCCTCCGCACTCTAACTCAAAAACGCTTTGTCCAATCGAATTCAAACTTAACAGGGAGATAGATCACCATCATAGCTAAGTCGCTTTCGAAATTGGTGTAATTCCGTCTGTTTGTTTGTCCCTTTATAGCATAGATTCAATTATGTAACCTAGATTACAAGTTTTACATTTCTTAACACATCTAACATATTTACCTTAACTGGGTGACCTAAGATTTCTTTCCTTGTTTCTAAATTTAATTACAGCAGTCGCTAACCTTATTGCTGCCTGTGCAACCCGCCTTTAGGGGCATTTCTGACCCTCTTGTTTAGTATTAGTATTGACTAGGGGTGTGATTTGATGTAAAAAGGGCTGGGATGTTATCTTTAATTGCAATAACCAAATGGAAATGGAGTGCCCACATTTATGTATTCTGCAAATCGGAAAAACTAGTGAAGAAAGTAAGGTGTTTGATGTAAACAAATTCAAAATATCTGTCGAATTAACTGTCAAATATCTGCGAAAATAAGAAAACCTATGTAAAAACTAACTAATATTAGGTGGACAAATCTGACAAAGATCCTGTTTCAATCATGGTCTCTATGGATCGACACAAAATTTGGATGGTGGTTTGACTAAATGGTTGGGGTTACAAACATTGTGTGTATTTTTTGTGCAGGAAACTTAACAGTAATTATCAAACTTTTGCTTCAGTTGCATGTAACTACATTTAATGTTTGGAACAAGTCTGATCGAGAAAATCAAAACAAATAATTTAATATGATTGCATATGAAGCTTGTAAACCATCAGAATCTTCACAGCTTTTGATTGAGTTAATTTTATTGCGGAAACATGTACTTCCAAACAAATGTTTATACTGACTAGCCAACGGTCAAAATAATGGATGACGGTACAGTCTTAGTGCAGATTGGTCAACTATACCAGTGCACCAACTAGTGGACATTTTTAAAAAATCTGTCTCCGTGACCGTTGGGTGGTCAGTTTTAGCATTTGTCTGGATTTTACATTGTCAAGTAGTTTTATTGACAAAAATTCAAGTTTCAATGACATTTAACAAATTCATTCAGTACACTGCCAACACTTGAGAGTGTAAATAGCATGTAAATACATTTTTAAAATCTTAATACATGTGCCATGGGAGAACTGACAATAATGTATTGTTGTTGTGAATATAGTATATTGTTCATCATTATAATTTCTTGTATATTTACTTGTGTATATGTTACAGTAAAATGTGCAAAATCTGTACCTATGCATATTTACCAAACATTTCAGTAAATGCATGTATTTACTGTTTTGGCCTGACTTCACATATTTACTGTAACATATATAAGAGCTAATTCTGCTTATTGGATTGTATTCTAAAGGAATTTCACTAAAACTGGTGTAATTATGCAAAGATTGTTTTCCAATCATGTATGTAAAAAAATGAAGAGAATGTTTTTTTTAAAAACAAAAGCAAAGCATTCCTGTAGTTTAAGTCGCACTATACACACAAGCGACCAAGCTGTGGTCAATAATAATATATTATTTATATCTAGGGTTTAACCCCTTAACCGCAAACCTTCCATTGAACCTCACCGGCATGGAGAAAATTGCCGATACTTGGTCAGATATAGACCACCTAGATTGCAAATATTTACACTTTTTGTGTGTAAAAGAAATCTAGTTTTACCTCCTTGTGTTTAACGATAATCAAACATAGATAACACTGAAGCCATGTCTCAGAAATACTGTAATAGCCTATGTACCACAGCTAATATTATGGAGTCAAGCCATAGTAAGACAAATAGTTCGAGCCATTTCCTGAAGAATTTCAGCACCGGTATTTTGGGGTTTATTGTTACCCTACAGTCTTCAAAGACTGTGCAGGTATTGTTTTATTGATTTAGGTGACTTTCACCTGTAAAATTTTGTTTGAGATTTGAAACCGAAAAAAACCTTGAGGGAGATTTAAAATTTAAAACCCTTGAAAAGTCCTTGAATTTATTATTGCCCAACTTCTGCATCTGCATCATCTAGTTTTATGGCTATGGCAAACTCAACAAAGCAAGTATGATCTAGTCTGAACAAAGTTTAAGTTAAAATATTATTAGAGGTGTTAACTAGCATTGTTGTAATGAGTTTATACAATATTAAAATCATGTGACAATAAAGAATTTTGTGGGAGGAATGGACGGCTAAAAGGGGAGGTAAAGGAGGCCGTGCCTTAAAATATATCCTTGAGAATTGTTGTTGTTGACCTTGAAAATCCTTGGAAAGACCTTGAATCCAGTTATCAAAAGTCTGTGGGAACCCTGACACTTGTGAAAATCTGAATCCTATTCATTTGCTATCTTGCCACAAATATCAGTACTGTGTTATATTGCTGCTATATACACATGTGTATGGCAAACCTTTAGTGTCCAAACATTGCAGACAAATGAGATTTTGTTTGGATAATAAAATAGAAGAGGTATTTCATATAAAACACTCACAATCCCCCCCCCCCCCCCCCCCCCCCCGGGCAGTAAAAGTGGAGAAATACCCGTAACAATGAGCAATCCCAGTAATATAAAGTAGGAGGGTAGATAATAGATTGAACCTGAACAATAATGGAATAAAGTGTCTGGAAATCCCACTTTCATTACATGCTTTTATTATGTCCTTGCAAAATGTTTTTTTATTACGTACTTTTAGTAAAGTTAAGCATGAGTGAAAATTAACTAAAATGCATATAAGAAACAAATGTACTCGGAGAGCCCACCCTTCTACCAAGGCTCATCACTTCCAATATTGCCTATGTATGCAATGACAAAAAATCCTGTAAAAAAATTCCAGGATCCAGATGGAGTTCCAGATCATCAACAAAATCTCATCACCCGTTCCTTTTGCCATTGTCAACATTTCCTGAGATTTTCATTGAAATCCCTCCATAACTTTTTGAGTTATTTTGAAAACAAGCACATGCCACTTATAACCTCATTGATTCAGGCAATTGCTAAATCAATTATGACTTTGCATTTTGTCAGAAGGGTGGGGTTTGCTCATATTTTATACATTTTGAGCAGTGGGGTTCAATAAATCACCTGGGAAAGAAGAATATAGGAATATAGCACGAAAAAAACGTCTAAACACAGAATTTTAGACTGGTTGGCGTAGTCAAAGCACCAAGGCTTCTAACATATTCATATTCTAACATGACTGTTTAAAATAAAATGCCCAAAACACTTGCAAGATTAAAAAAAAATATCCAAGTGAACACAATAGGGCTCCACCATGTTGGGTGTTCCATCAATTGAACAGGTATGATTTTTTTTTCTCCAAAGATATATCGTAACATTTTTCTGTTTATTTTCTTTTACATTTGAAAGAATTGTTTATTTTAAAAGAAATTTTCCATTTTTACAAACATTTTGCACCGTAACTAAATGTAAATAACAAAACCAGAAACATTTTGTTTATTTCAAATGCATGGGGAAGTTGATGGAACAGTCTTAATGTTGATGCAGAATTTTATACAGTTTAGAAATGCTCTCGGCTAATCAAAATGATGGACACATTAGTGTCATGTTAGAATTGAATGTTTGGACACTGGAAGATGTGATGCTCTTGCTTCTAGTGTATCAAAAATGAAAAAAAGTTTAACAATTTTTATATTGTATTTTATTTTCTTTACATATATTTATAGCAGTATATATTTTTTAATTAAATGCAACTTTCTGTTGTGTAGATCTAAAAATAAAATCTGGTCTTAGCACGTTATAAACGGTAATGATTTAGGTAGGTTTTTGAAACCACCAGTTCATTACAGTACAACTCTGTGTGTTTCCTTGCAAGTTGGTTTGTTAACAGCATAACTCCAAAAGTACTGCATGGATGGTAGTGAAATTTTTAGGAAGCATCACAACTGTTACAAGGAAGATTAGATTAAAATTTGGGCATGACCGGGTCAATATCCTTAATTCAGGAGAAATATTTTGTTATATTACCATAAAAATCAATGAAATATTTTATTTAATGCCCTGTACAAAAATTTTGCAAAATCTGCACTCAGCTCCCCTCCGAGTGGTCTTGTTTACTATTTTTATCATTTTCATTTTTCACATGTAGTTATTTTTGTTTCATATAGTTCTCTTTATTTTGTCAAGCATTTGTAAGAATTCATTTCTAGGGAATTCACTTGTACACAAGTGTATAATGTACAAGTTATTATAGGAGTATAAGTTATAGTGTGAAAACAAATTGTGCTTTTCTATCATGTCTTTGATAATTATAAATTCAATAAACTTACATTCATAAAGGCAAGTTTTTTATTCCTTTAATATATAAATGCCATCATGAACCACATCCAGCTACTTCAAACATCTGTACAGTCATAAAACGTAATATATTTAATTGTGTTAATACATCTTACCTAACAGACTACAGCATATGCCTGCTAGATGGTTAATGCCTCCCTCACCAGGTGGTTCATTTGTGATGTCTTTTTGTTTGGCGCGCGTCTCTCAAGTCACAAAATGTTCTCTGGATATATATTTCATTGCCTCTGTGGATATTTACAACATTCAGACCTTATTTTTGAAGAGGAATCTATTGTATAGATCAAAATGTCTTCAAGTTCCGGGCAGAACATTGCATTTGTGGCCATATTATGGCATCTTATGATCCACACATGTGGTGTGCACGCTGTCGTGAGAAATCTGTGGTCGGACCCCTGTGTAGTGGGTGATGAGCCGGGTCATCATTGTATGTCCTTGATCCCTGAACACATGTTAAAACTGACTATACTGAAAAATTCGCAAAGAAAAGAAATCTGAAGATTCTAAAACGGACAATGAACTGGTGGATCCCGAGGACGTTTCCGTCATCAAAGCTGTGTCTCCACTCAAACCCCGTCCATCTTCTGACCCAGTATCTCCTATGATTTCTACTTCCTCTGACCTTGACAAGCATCAGGATTTACTGCAAGATGAATGGACCACTCTCTTTACGAGAATTGAAGCCTTACTCCCCATGAAGCCTACACCAGAACCATTTTTTTCACCAGTCAAAGCCCCGGTTTCTGTTGCCAGATCTTCGGTTACTTCTGCTGTATCTAAAATACCCTTATTTGCACCTGCTGCCTCCGACTAGTCTGGCTTGGTCCAGGTACAAGACATTTCTCATTCTGTTGAAATGAAGTCCCCTATTCAGGACTTTTATCCAGATGCGAATTTTGAACAAGAACCGCTGTTTTTATCTCCTTCCGGTGCCCCTGCCGGTTCGACAGCTGGCCAGGAACAGGATGATAGGGATGATGTTAGTGATGGTGAACTCATTACCAGATCAGATACTGAACTGCCACCAGACTCTGACCAGATCCAATCTGAGGACCAGTCTTATCGTGAAACTGTGCGTGGTGTTAGGTCCTACATGGGGTAGAAGTTTATCCTGGATCTGGAGTCACAATCTAACACTTCATCTGATAACCCCTGGGCAGGAGGTTGCCCGCAACCAGTATGTAAGGTCTCAGTTGCCTTTCCAGTGGAGGAATGGCTCTGCAAGAAGTTTGCACTACTCTATCTGGATACCATTCCAAATCCATGGAGGCAGGGGGGGGGGGATTCCAGACTGACAAACTCCCAAAAAGATGGTATGATGTGCATAACTTACTGGATCCAGCTGTGTCCAGACCAGGCCGGTCTTTCCACTACTGGCCAAGCGATGCTTAAAAGTTAAACAGCCTGTACAGCCGCATGGTGAAGGCTTTGGGAACTGGTTCAGTTCATCCAGCCTGCTGCCCGCTATATCAGGAGACTGTTCGCAAATGGGTCCACCAAAGAAATCTCCTACATCTGCAACCAAGCCACAGGTTTTAATCATTGTGTGACAAAGTTGCAAGAGGAAATTCTGGAGCATGTCAAGATTTTACAGAAGGAGTTGGCAAAAGGAAACAGCTCACAAGCTGCCAAGAAATCTGTTGATGAACTTAGAGACGTCTGTGCTTTTAATCAGAATGTCTATACATTTGGGAAAATCTAAGCAACACATGACTGATTCACTGTTTGTGACCATAGCTAACCTCACACTCCTGCATTCAGATGCTTACCTAGATCACTGTACGTTTGGGAAAATCTAAGCCACACATGACTGATTCACTGTTTGTGACCATAGCTCACCTCACACTCCTGCGTCCAGATGCTTACCTAGATCACCTGAAACCAGGAGTCGGACAAGACAATTGGTGTGCTCTTCGTAAAACGCCTTTACAGTCAGATAGCATGTTCCCTGATGATGCCCTTCATCAGGCTGAAGATGACATCCCCAAGTTTGAGGCAAACAGGCTCAGTTTAGGTTCGGGTGGTTTCACACACAAAAAGGGGAATCATTTCCAGCCCTACCCCTCCGCAGCTGCAGGCTCCTGGAAACAAGATGCAACCAAGTCTAGGTCTTCAGGCAATGGCATTCCAGCCTGGAGGTCCTTTGGTCACAATGCAGATGCTTCCCATTCTTCCAGAGGCAAAGGCAGGGGAAACTTCTGTGATTCTAAACCTGCTCAGGGTGCCCCAAAATATAGATGACAATTACTGCTCAGGTGTGTTTTGTGCTCCGAGTTTTGTGAAGGAGAGCAGTGTGAACTTTGTTTGCAACCTGGACTCTGCTCCGGTTGCTTCAAGTGTAAATTCTGTACAAGAGACTTTGTTGTGCCAGAGTCCTTGTTACGTAAGTTCAAAGATAAAACATGTTCAAAAGTTGAAAATAAAAGATGTCAAGTTTGTTCAAAGTGTAAGTCATTGAGTCTCTGTGAGTCCCCATGTTGCTCCAAACTCCAATGTGGTCAATTTTTGTTGTGAACAAATTCTGCAGGAGGGTTCAAATCAACCATCAGGTGAAGTTCAGCAACTGGGTCCACTAAGGTGGATATCCAAATGAACTGAAAGAGTCAATCCTCTAAGGGACCTTGTATCCTCAAGTCCTGTTGTAACTTCTGTACCTTTTGTATCTACAGGAGGCACACCTACCAAAGAAGTCTCAAATATAGGAAACGACCCCAGCCTGCCGAGGCGTGTAGGAGATGTTTCTTCTGCAAGTCCATTTGGTTCAGTAAAAAATGTGGACAATGTATCAGCTGCTGTACACACTTATCCTGTAGGGGGCATCCTACAGAAATTTTGGCAGACTTGGGCCACTTAGGGAGCATGTCACAGGGTGGTGTCCATATTACGGTTTCTGAAGGTCAAGACATTCAAAATGGAAACCCCAGAATCCATAAGGTCTCTTCAGCAAGGGGAGTGAGTCACTTCGCTAAACATCAGTAACACCTACTTCCATATCCCTATAATTCTAGCTTCCAGAAAGTATCTGTGCTTCCATCTACAGGGTCAAACCTTTCATTTTCAAGCTTTGGCCTTTCAACCAGTCCTATGGAGTTTACCATTGTGGTAAAAGAGGTAAAGTTCATGACCCAGACAAGGAGAATCAGATTACACCAGTACCTGGACGATTGGTCTATCAGGAGTCCGACCATGGAGTCATGCTCCAGCCAGACTCAGACCCTTCTGGCCCTCTGCCAGGACCTGGGTTCGGTCATGAATCTGAACAAGTCCGAGCTGGAACCGAAACAAGACTTAAACTTTCTAGGGTACCAGTATGACCTCAGTCAAGGAGTAGTCAGACCTACCCCTCAGAGGTGGTAGAATTTAAATGAGAAAATATGTTTGCTCTTCAGGAGCTGGTCTTGTTCAGTAAGACCGTTCATGTCTCCCATAGGTCTCTCCAACGGCAACAGAAAAACAAGTTCCATTAGGACGCCTACACATGAGACCCATTCAGGGGCATCTGAAATGGAGTTGACATATTCCAGAATCCCTGAAGAACCTTATCCCGATTCCGACCTCGAGAACGCCCTCCTGGGGCAGCCCTAACACCCTTTACAACACACTCTTCAAATATTTACCATCGCCTCAAGAGAAGGTTGGGACACTCAGGGGATTGTACTGCAAAAGGTTCATGGTCCTTTCTGAAAGCAAGTTGCACATAAACAACAACTCAGAGCCATTCTGTTTTCCCTAACGGGGTTCCAAAGCCTTTGTCAGGGTCAAGTTGTCCCAATAGCCATGGACAACACCACTGTGGTCTCATACATCAACAAGGAGGGCGGTATGACGTCAGGATCCCTCTGTGCCCTTTTGTGGAGGCTCCTGTCTTTGTGAAACCGCAGGAGCATCACTCTTCAGGCGTGGCACATTCCAGCTCATCTGATTGTAATTACCGACAAGCTCTCTCTGTACAATTAGCTGATCTACACGGAATGGTCGCTCCAGCAGGAGGTTTTCAACTCTTTTGCCTTTCTTAGGACCCATTGTCAAATAATAAGCAGCAGCATTTTTGTAAAAAACAAAATCCTAAAGTATAAAGCCAGCCAACTTCAACTAAAAACTGCCCTAAATAATTGTAAAAACTCTTATTCTTGAAATGCTGCCAGATGTAATTCATCAAATGCCAGATTCCAAATGATGCACTGTGGAAACCGACTCCCCCTTATATAGTCACAGATTTTATCAGCAAACAAGCCGTGGGTCATAAAGATGAAGCCGGCTTGTCTGTAAGTGTTCCCGGCTTGTCCTGCTGAGATGTTACCGACCCTACATCTGAAGACTGGGAAGCTTCCCGTCTTCCACAGGAAGTGTGCAAGTCAGGTTGGTTATGTTTATGACAGGCCGGTTTGCTTTCATGTACGGTCGGTTAGTGTATTCAGCCTGTCTGGAGGTGGAGTCCTGGTACTGAAGCAGGACAGGAAGTTTTTTAAGACAGGACAGGAAACTACAACCAACCCTAACCGACTTTGTAAACATTGCTCCTGACCCTTGAAAAATACCTAGTTACCGACAGGTCGGCTCCAGGACAAGCCAGGAAACTACAACCAACCCTAACCGACTTTGTAAACATTGCTCCTGACCCTTAAAAAATACCTAGTTACCGACAGGTCGGCTCCAGTGGAACACCCCATAAGATATTAACTTTAATTTAATACTTAAATTTTCAGTTTCGGCGAGTAAAATTTATATTTTTAAATGTGAAATTTTCCACCCCTTTAGAATGAATAAAATTACTGACACAGTAAAATAAATACCATATATTCTTTATATTTAGCTAGCATTATTGTTTGAACATCAACTCACAACTGTCATAGTGGTTTTTGGTAAGGTATACACCTCTAGTTTCAGAATACATGTGATAGCATTGCATTGATGGTAGCTTTTTGTGTGTTATCGCATGATATATAAACCTACTCCAAATCACATTTTCAAAAATTGGATATAGCACCAAATAATGTGTCTGACTTCAAAATGATGATTCTCACTTCATATGTTTTGGAATTAATACAAATTTTACTTATAATATGTTATTTGATATAGAAATGGGGGTGAACTGGGCAAAGGTAATATCTAACATCAATGTTAATACTTTAGGCACTGTACAAATACAGTGTGTGTAAATATCAGTTTTTATGAAAGAATGAAAGTGTAATTTCTGTGATGGCTTTCCAAAACTTACACATATTAGAACTAATTTTGAAACTTTAAAAAAATAATGCCTATATTTGTGTAAACAACAGTAACAATATCAGGGATTTCTTTAGCATTAGATGCAGTGGTCATAATACAATTATATTAAGAGATACCGCTGTGTGATACCACAAATGGGGCAAAAATCATATCTTATTCCCGGTTATATTTGAATTGTTATTGTTAAAATGTCATTTGTTGTTATTTTGCTTGTCCAGTAAGACAGTCAGATACTTTTGCTGTAGTTGTCAGTCCAGCAGGGATTTTCAGTTCATTGCAACTGGCCTTGGCTATTAAATGCACTGTTCATACTTAAATAGGAATACAAACATAATTTCGCCTGTTTTATGTTTTTCAGTATAGGTATACATAACAGGACTGGGTGAACAGTAGAGTAGATGCAGTATAACTTATACATATGTAGACTGTCTTAGAATGGAAACTAATCAGCATTTGAAAAATATTGAGAAACAGTGTACTGTACACTATAAATCATCAAAAAATGAACATTTAGTTACCCTTCAAAATTATGAATCATAGAAAACAATACTTGAAGGAGCCAAACTAAGAAATTTTAAGCCAATTTTAGATATTGCTAACAAACTTTCAGAAACCCAACAATCTACTACCATCACAACTGCTGAAGCCTCTTCACATATATTTAAACAAAATACTGTAAATACAATAGTTTTCAAGTTACAACTGATTTGCTCAATAGTGAGAACCTGAAAATAGCTATTGCTCAGCTCTGCCATGAGCTACATGTCTACAATTTTACTATCTTCTAGCTGATTTAAAAGTAGATTAATATAACATATTTAACAAAATTCTGTAAATGCAACAGTTTTCAAGTTACAACTGATTTACTCAACAGTGAGAACCTCAAAGTAGCTTTTGCTCAGCTATGCAATGAGCTACAGGTCTGCAATTTTGCTATGTTATAGCTGACCCCAAAGAGGTGAAACTGGGGTCATAAAATAGCAGATGACATTTTGCTTTATATCTTCTTTATTATTGCTTTTACAGCTTTAGAATGTATAAAGAGGTATTGGGAAACCATATATGGAGAGTCTAAATAACCAGTCAAATTTAACCCCTAGCACCCACTTATGGGTCAAACTGGTGTAATAAAATAGCAGATTTTGTGTTTTTGCCTTATATCTCCTTTATTATTGCTTTTAAAACTTTAGAATGTATGAAGAGATTTACCCCCCGACCCCCCTTATGGGTCAAACTGGGGTCAAAAAATAGTAGATTTTGTCTTTTGGCCTTATATCTAGTTCAGTATTGCTTTTACAGCTATAGAACGTATTGACAGGTTATAGGAAACCATAGACAGGGATTCTAGATATCCGGTCATATTTACCCCCCAAACTTCCCCTTTGTGGGTCAAAATGGGGACATAAAAATAGCCGATTTGGTCCTTTTGCCTTATATCTCTTTTACTATTGCTTTTACAGCTTTAGAATGTATTGTGAGGTTATAGGAAAGCATATACAGAAGCATATACATAGCCACTCAGATTTACCCCCTTACCTCCCTCCCCCAAATTATGGGTCAAACTGGGCTTATAAAATAGCAGATTTTTTGTTTTTGTCTTATATCTCCTTTATTATTGCTTTTACAGCTTTAGAATGATTGTATTAATGACCATAGAAAACAAAATAAAGCTTTAAATGTTTTTTTCTTTCATGTAAATGCATAAACCTCCACCTCTTCTGGACACTTTGTTTTTGTGAGCACAAATATTCTTCTAGTTAGATATTTGAATTGCTAAATAAATTCTGAACAAATCCAATGTAGTTTCAGGTATCATAGGGTTGTCTAAGCATTTTCTAAAGTAATCAACCAATATTTTTGTCAAAAGTGAAAGAATTTGCTTCTGCTCAAAATTGCGCATGTATTTGGATTACCACCAATAACACTGTTTTCAATGTAAAATATAAAACACTATGGCATGAATAGGCCTTAAACTTTATTGTTATTTTAACAAATTATAATGTGGAGGTGTCAGTTAACCAAATTCACAAAAATCGGTATATATTCATTATACTTCATATTACCATACTTTACGAAATATTCATTATAGGGGGGTGTTATGAAAAGCATGATAGCATACATAAAGCTACCACTGATACACTGCTATCATGTATTTTCTAACTCTACAGATGTATACGTTCCTAAAAATTACCATGAGCATTATTCTGTAATTTGGTACCGTCCAACCATGCTGGCTCATGGACTAATACACAAAACCATTCAATGTTTCAAAACCTAATGCCTATCTTGTTTTGCCTTTCTTTTTATTTCAAAATGCTAACATTGTTTTCACAAATTTTGGGGGATACAATCTTTCACTGCTTGTAATTTTCAGAAAATCTCCCTTCCATCCAAGTAACTCTTATTCAGTCACATGGATATAAAATTTTGTGTTTTGTGATTAATTAGTATTCGATGTACATGGATACTGGAAAACTGATCTCAGATGTTCAAATATTTACCAAATACCATGACTGAATATTGTAACATCTCATTCAACCACAGAAATGCCTAAAATTGGTACAAAAATCACAAAGTTACTGCAGTTACTGTTGCAGAACATCTTGTTTTTTTCAGAATGGGTCCCAAAATCAATATTAAATAGTATTTTAGTATGTCTACGTTTCAAATATTGCCAAATATTTCCTTGTAAATAAACAGAAATCATTTTCTTGGCAGTGTCCATAACAGCCAGATAGTTGTTCTGAATTTGTTGAGGCTAAATTTATTTATATCAGGAATAAATATTCTTCAATAACACCCTCACAGGAAAACCATATGTGGTGGTTGTCACAGCAAAGCATTGTATCATTCACTGTATTCAGTGAACGCATCTTCAGTGGCTATTTACACACAGAGAACGACCCCTATTCTCTGACTACATGGGAAGATTATGATTATGTCCAGATGATGCAATAGTGTAACAAGAGGGTCAGAGATGCCCCAAAAGGCAGGTTGCGCAGGCAGCAATAAGGTTAGTAACTGCTGTAATTAAATTTATAAACAAGGAAACAAATGTTAGGTCACCCAGTTAAGGTAAATGTGTTAGACGTGCTAAGAAATGTAAAACTTGTAGGTTACATAATTGTATTTATGCCATAAACGGACAAACGAACACACAGAATTACACCAATTTCGAAACGCAACTTAGCTATGATGGTGATCTATCTCCCTGTCATGTTTAAATTTGATTGGACAAAGCATTTTCGAGTTAGAGTATGGAAACGAAAATATTGATGGACAGACAAATGGACAAACAGATGGAATTGCACCAATTTCAAAAGCAACTTAGCTATGATGGTTATCTATCTCCCTGTCAAGTTTGAATTCGAGTGGACAACGAGTTTTCGAGTTAGAGTCCAGAAATGGAAATGTTGACGGACAGACAAACGATCGGACAGAATTACACCAATTTCGAAAGCAACTTAGCTATGATGGTGATCTATCTTCTTGTCAAGTTTGAATTCGATTGGACAAAGCGTTTTCGAGTTGGAGTCCGGAGATGGAAATGTTGACGGACAGAAAAACGGACAAATGAACGGACGGAATTACACCAATTTCGAAAGGAACCTAGCTATGATGGTGATCTATCTTCTTGTCAAGTTTGAATTCAATTGAACAAAGCGTTTCGAGTTAGAGTCCGGAAATGGAAATGTTGACGGACAGAAAAACGGACAAACGAACAGATGGAATTACACCAATTTCGAAAGGAACCTAGCTATGATGGTGATCTATCTATCTGTCAAGTTTTAATTCGATTGGACAAACAGTTTTCGAGTTAGTGTCCGGAAACAGAAATGTTGATGGATAGACAAACGGATAAAAAACAGACCAACGAACAGACAAAATTACACCAATTTCGAAAGGAACTTAGCTATGATGGTGATCTATCTCCCTGTCAAGTTTGAATTCGATTGGACAAGGAGTTTTTGAGTTAGAGTCTGGAAACAAAAATGTTGACGGACAGACAAACGGACAAAAAACGGACAAATGTACGGAATTACACCAATTTCGAAAGCAACCTAGCTATGATGGTGATCTATCTCCCTGTCAAGTTTGAATTCGATTGGACAAAGCATTTTCAAGTTAGAGTCCGGAAACGAAAATGTTGACGGACACATCAATCTAATAGGCGGGTTGGTTACACGCAACCCGCCTAAAAACAGAGGATATATTTTAGTATAAAATGACAGGGAAAAACAAATTTAGAGATCTGGAGATTGAATATTCAGACAATTACAATATTCAGGTATTCCCCTTTAGCTCAAATGGTTTAAGTATATATAAATGGGGTTCAAATGAGTGATAGAATTTAAATGATCGTAGTACTTCATTTTTTCCACTAAATCTTTCTTAGAATGACCATAAATTCATTATTTCTTGTCCAATTTTGATAATTTTTTCACCATTGTTTTCATTTCAATGAGCTGCATTCTAGCATAATGATGGTTGTTTTATATTATTTCGACAAACATACAATTAAGTAAGAGACATTTGCATGTCAGTTGTCATCTACCAAACAAACTGTCAATTGGGTAACTAAAATGATATGTATATTGGATTTGCATCTATTTTTACTGCAAAAGCTGACAATTATATGACTCTTAATATCTGAACAATATTGGGAAAGATTGACTGAAGATTCCACTGAAAATTACCGACAATTATTGTTAACAGTAATTAACCGAGATATATAATTGTAAATCAGTGAGTAATAGTAGCCCAGCCATTTTGGAAAAATCCCACTCCGTATGTTCCCCTTTACGGGTCAAATACGACTCACGGTGGATAACAAAAGGCAATTTTATAATTCATGGTCAGATTCTAGAGGTTACAGTTGTTAAATAATTTCACATTTCTCATTATAGAAGCACAAAACCACACACAAAACAATAACTGTGCTTTCAATATTGCAATAAGTTTGATTTCTTTACATTTGATTTCTTTTTGATAAATTACACACATAATACTGATATTTTGCTTTGATTTCTTTTTGATAAATTATACACATAATACTGATATTTTACCTTATCAGTATTTGCATAATACTGATAATTTTATCACTTTCAAATGCCCTTACTTTATCTTACCCAATATTGGTTGTTTGGTTTGAAAATGTGTCAAATTGCCTGAATATTTTGACAAATATTGTGGCTGGTAAATGTACGGCAGAGAAGCATCTTACAGCTATTTTGCCCACCACTTTTATTTATTTGGGGCTTTATGTCACTTTCAACACTGTACAGGTCATATCACGACGGGTAGTTGGAAGGGCAGAGGAAACCAGTACATACAGTTGGTCAAGGTTCTGTAATGTATACTGCCGACCAACGGCAAGCAACTACCAGCTTTCCCACTTGAGGCTGTGCCGAAAATCAAACCCCAGCCTCAGAGGTAGGAGGTGAGAGTGTTACCACTCTGCCACCGTGGCCCCGCCCACTACTTTAACTGTGGTCATGAAATTTTATAGACCTTTTTGCTACATAATCCTTATTAGACACTTCAAAACATTAGGCACCAACACATACATCCATAACGTTAGAGTTGAATGTTTTTTAAATGAAAGTAATCAAAATTCAAAATAAACTTTATACTGGAATAGTTTTTATTGCGCTACAATAGTCCTACCTATTGTAACAATATGCTTTACCGGTGGTTGACCACGGGAAGCTTCCAACCGGAGTTGAAAACTTATTACCCGTGAATTTCAGATAGACCGGGCTATCCGGAACACTGGTCACGGGGAATGCCGGTGATATAGTGCCGGTGCTGGTATAGCGCACCTGCTGGCTTGGCCACGTGACCTAGGGAACCTATCAGATGCTCGATAGAGCTCTTCCTCATTTTTTGTTGGAAGCCATCTTGTCAAGTTGGCTTTCTTGTAACTCTCACTTTGGTGAATTGTTACAGCTTATATATACGGTGGGTAGACAGTTTAATTTTGTGTCAATTGTTGACTAATAGTCTATAGACTTTTATGGTAAGATGGTGAAGACTCCCCCTTACCAAAAACGGGGCATGTGTGGACATTTTATGCCCCAGTTTGATCCTCATGGATCTTGCTTTGGCTGTATTTATTTATTTATTTGGCGTTTTACGTCGCTTTCAACACTGTACAGGTCATATCACGACGGGTAGTTGGAAGGGCAGAGGAAACCAGTACATAGAGTTCGCTAGGGTTGTGTACTGTAAACTGCTGACCAACGGCAAGCAACTACCAGCTTTCCCACTTAAGGCCATCACGGGGATCGAACCCCGGCCTCAGAGGTGGGAGGCGAGAGTGTTACCACTCTGCCACCGTGGCCCCCTGCTTTGACTGTAGAGCCAAGTGTAAAGGTCTAGACCCCTGTGCACAAGGGGCAGATGTAACTCAATGTGCTGCATGTTTAGCACTATCTGAAGAGCAATGGACCCACCTCAGGGAGAATTTTGCGAAGAGGTCCGCTTATAGAAGTCGCACAGGTTCTCAAGGTGATTCCTTCGAAGAACAGGATGTAGACGAACCGGTATGTACCGGTGAAGATCTCTCCCGCGTGGATGATACTCTTCTAGACCTTGAACCGGAAAGTTCCGGTTCAGCCGCACCGGTAACCGGCATTAGTCCTCTGACAAACTTACCGGCTTCACTGCCTGCATCTTCACAGAATATCCAGAATACTTCTGTCTCCACGGGTCCGGTTAATCAACCCTACGTTGATCCTTCAGCCTTTTTCAATGTGCCGGAACCAGTTCATCAGACAGTTCATCCGGATACTCTACCTCCAGGTCAAGTACCACACACTCCCGGAGGACACTCAGTAGCAGACAGATTAGCCTCGCTATCTTTTCCACAGCCACAGAGGACAACCACTATCAATGTCCCTCAAACACCAAGGACTCAGATGATTAAGAGTCACTTGGAACAGCAGAACTTTGAACTCATGAAGGATCTGCAAAAGAAAAACCAAGAACAGATGAGGGACATATCTGCTCAACTTCAGACAGGCTTACAAGCCTTTCTGCAACAATCAATGGAGCAGATGTTTAACCGCATGGCGCCTCCACAAACAGCTCCTCCACCTCCACCAGCATCAACTGCACCACATATTGTGTCAATTACTCTGTCAATTACTCTGTAATTGTGTCTGCTTTGCCGCCTGCCGCCAAACCAGAGGAACCCATGGACTCAGCTCCATCTCATCTACCCCCAGAAGTTAAGAAGGGTATTTCAGGGGTTAAAGGTTCCTCAGCCATTGCCACTCAATCTATTCAGGCAGTAGCTTCAAACATTCAAGTGCCTACATCCATATCTTCCTCACAGCCTTCACAGCCCCCATCAGCGGCGGCTATTCCTCGGCTCCAGTCCCCTGTTCAAGCCCTGGAACAAGAAGAGTATGGAACTGACACTTCAGCCCCATCTTTCGCGGCTTCAAACAGGTCAGAAGAACCCACTGACCCAGGGGAACAAGCGGCTCCTCCTAACCTTCCCTTCAGAGAGTTAGTACAAAAGGTTAGAGAATTCCTATCTATCCCCGATCCAGCAGCTGAAGAGGACTATAAGCTGGGTTCGGCCTTAGGACGTGACCCTCTCCTACTACAACAGGAAAAGGCAGACAGACCACCATCAATAAAACTCCCGATGGTAGCTGATCTATCATGCCTCCAGAGTGCACAAGATGATCTAGTCAAGCCTAGTACATCCAACACTTTGGATACAGGAAAATTCCCCGGCATTCCACCACACAAGGGCAGCTGGTACAGTGTGGTAGACAACAAATTTGCGCAGACCCCACAAGTGGTGCCCCAGGCTTTCTCTGACGTAGCTAAACCTGGGCACAGAAGCGGGCCACCGGCTACAGTCCAACAAAAAGACTTGGTAAAACTGGAGTACATATCTCGCGAGAACATTAGCATAGCCAACTTTTTATCCACCTTTGGAATGGCAAGCGAGTCATGCCTCAACAATCTCCGCCTATCCCGGGACCAAAGGGAAAGGCTTTTTGACCAATTCAGAGCAACCTCCGAAGGCCCCATCAGGGAACAGATCATGCAACAACTATTTAGCATGACTCAGCAAGAAGCATCCCAGATGCAATTCATGTTGGACATCAGCAGGAGCATGTCCAAGGCTTATGCGGACCTGGTATCAAACTTCAACTCCGCCCTAACCAATCTAGTCCTGATAAGGCGAGATGCATACCTCCGCCATGCCCATCCCAACCTAGATGCTTTCAGACTGAGAAGTCTTCGCTCAGCCCCAATATCTGGGGGGGATTTATTTGACAGGGCAATGATGCAGGAATATGAACAACACCTCATTGGCCTGGGAGTGAAAACAGGTACCACGAAAGAGCGTTTCCACCCATATAAAAAGAAGAAGGGCAGGGGTGGTCAGCAACGTCAACACGCTCAACAAGGGCACCCCAATACGTGGTGCAACAGCCCTTTTTTCCCCACCCACAGGGTGGTCGCAGAGGAGGACGCGGCGGCCGCAGAGGACGCGGCCGTGGAGGCAACACACCAAGCACAAAGCAGCAACAACCTCCTCAATGACACTCAACAAAGTGTGTTACCTCCACCTGAACCTGGAATAAGACCGAAAACGCTTTCAGAAAGTCACTGGGATTATCCCCAAGGGTGTACACTCTTGAACAAAAACAAGTCTCTGAGTGCCTCAACCCTTCAGGAGAGGGTAAAGACTCCTTGTGTACAGTCCCTTCAGGAGAGGGAAAAGACTCCTTGTGTACAGTCCCTTCAGGAGAGGGAAAAGACTCCTTGTGTACAGTCTCAAAATGTATTTATCCCAGATCAATTCTCCAAACTACCCAGTCAAGAACTGGAAGTTGCCCCGGTAGGGGGCAGACTCAGGCGTTTTCTACCCGAATGGCAAAAGCAAAAAAGTCACCAGTCAATCCTGTCCCTGATCCAGGATGGATACAAGCTACCATTCAGGGAACGTCCAAAACTATCCAGGTTTCCTCACATCAACAGCGGTTACGCAGGCTCCGACAGACAAAATGCCTTGTTGACCTCTATTCAAGACCTGCTGCAGAAAGGCGCTATCGAAGTCGTGCATACCAAAAACAGTCTAGGGTTCTACAGCCGACTGTTCCTGGTCCCAAAACCAGGCAACCGCTGGAGACCAGTCATAGACCTCAGCTCTCTAAACAAATTCCTGGCCATACCCAAATTCAAGATGGAAATCCCAGAGTCAATACGTGCCTCCCTCAGGAAAGGAGAATGGGTTACATCCATAGATTTGACAGACGCCTACCTACATGTCCCTATTCATACCCTGTCACGAAAGTACCTCAGGTTTTACCACAAAGGCGTCATTTACCAATTTACCAGCCTCCCATTCGGCCTAGCCACGGCCCCATTGGTTTTCACAAACCTTGTGAAAGAAGTCAAGTTTATAGCCCTACAACAGGAAATCAGACTACACCAATATTTGGACGACTGGTTGATTCGAGCTCCTTCCAAACAGGTTTGCATCAAACAAACACAAAAACTACTAAAACTGGTGAAAGACCTAGGATTTGTAGTAAACTTCAAGAAGTTAGAACTCATACCCTCTTAGAGGTTCGACTTCCTAGGGTACCATTTTTTACTGGACATGGCTCTTGTGAAGCCCACGCAAGACAGGTGGACAAAGCTTCAGATGTTCCATCGCCTCTCTCTGAAGTCTGTTATCAGTGCAAGGACTCTTATGTCCACCAATGGATTGCTTGCATCAACGGAGAAGACTGTAAAACTGGGCAGGATACATATGAGACCATTTCAGTGGCATCTCAAAACTCACTGGAGATATCCGATGCCTCTGGACACACCAATCCCCTGGAATCAGAAGATGATACGACACGGGGAATGGTGGTTAGACCCTCAAAACGTGCTACAAGGAGAGTTTCTCCACCCAAGGGAACACGAAATTCTAATCTTTACAGACGCCTCAAACGCAGGATAGGGCGCTCACTTAAATCAAGATTCTACAGGAGGGCTCTGGTCTCAACACGAAAAACACCTACACATCAATCTTTTAGAACTGAAGGCAGTTTTTCTGGCTCTACAATCCTTCAAAAAGAATTGCAGCAACAACTTAGTCCTCATAGCCTCAGACAACACCTCAGTGGTGTCATACATCAACAAACAGGGCAGAAGAAAATCAGCAGACCTATGCGCACTGATTTGGAGAATTCTTACCTGGTGCCACAACAACAAGGTAACACTCAGAGCAAGGCACGCACCGGGTTCACTCAATGTTATCGCGGACGGCCTCTCCAGGAGGAACCAGATCCAGTCAACAGAGTGGTCCCTTTCGCCTCAAATATTCAAGAAAATCTCCAGAATATGGGAGAGTCCCCAAGTGGACCTGTTTGCAACCAGCCTAAACAAAAAGCTCCCCCTTTATGTCTCTCCGATTCCAGACCCTCAGGCTTGGGCAGTAGATGCCCTGAACATCCCATGGGAAAACCTGGTTGCATATGCCTTTCCTCCCACCGCCCTCCTGCCCAAGGTGATACAAAAACTCCAGTCTCAAGTATGCAGGTTAATCTTAATCGCATACCCAGACAACTACCACCGATCCGCACCCTGCTCAAACAACCATTACCACACCAACCCAACTTCCCTGAATCTTCTTGAGTTCAACTCTCCAAGAACACGGGTTCAATGCAGAGGTGGCAGAAAGAATTGCTGCTCCTCAGAGACTCTCAACTAGGGCCATCTACTCTTCTAAGTGGACAGTCTTCCAAAGATGGTGCACAGAGGAACAGGTGGACTTCAGGAATCCCTCTGTAAGTGATATCTGCAACTTCTTCTGGTATCTTTTTAATGTTCTTAACAGATGCCCCTCTACCATTGAAGGGTATAGGACAGCCATAGAAGACACCTCAGGGAATTCAAAGCTAAACATCAGTACTAACGTGGATATTGCAAGACTAATTGCTAGTTTTTACAGGGACAAACCCAAGAGCTCCAGACCCATTCCAAAATGGAATCTATCCATTGTCTTACACAGACTTGCTCAACCTCCGTTTGAACCACTGGAGGATGCAGCTCTCAAATTCCTCACCTGGAAAACAGTCTTCCTATTAGCTTTAGCATCGGGAAAAAGACGTAGTGAGATTCATGCCTGGACTCTTGATGGACTTTTATGCCTGGGAGATTGGGAACAAGTCCAACTGTCGCCCTCTCCATAATTTCTCGCTAAAAACCAGTTAGCAAAAGAAGGACCGCAAGCTATCTCACCAGTGGTCATTCCAGCCTTGAAGCGTAATCAAGACCATCAGGACACGGATACTCTACTCTGCCCTGTCAGGGCCCTCAGGTGTTATCTGGACCGAACCAAGGATTCCAGAGGGGGTAGACAGTTATTGTTTATCTCTTTTAAAATGGGCCACATTAAGGATATTCAGTGTTCTACAATTTCGTCTTGGATTAGAAACACCATAAAATTTGCTACTCCAAGGTGGAAAATGCGGACATGGACTTATTAGGGGTAAAAGCCCATGATGTCAGAGCATTTGCGGCATCCAAAGCCTTCTATGGGGGGTGTCAATGGACCAAATTATGCAAGCCTGCCATTGGAAATCACACAATACCTTCACCAGGTTCTACCTCAAGGACCTCACCGGACAAGATCAAACAGAAGGCTCCTATCATCTGGGTGCCTTCGTCGCAGCACAGCAGGTGATGCCTCCTCCCAAACAGACTCCAGGGACAAAAGAAAGGGGGGGCACACATCCGGGAACCACATAGACGGGGTGTGTCAGAATCCTCTGACACCATAGAGCGGGCCTTCAGCCCTATTTAAGGTAACTTATTTTTATTTTATAAATTCTTTTGCCTGCTGTAATATTATCCCTGCTTTCACTTAATGTTAGCAGGAGTAATTCCTTGCAATCTTCTTGGGAATATGACTTAAGTTATGCTTTTTCTGTATGCCTTAACCTTATGTTCTTAAGAATTTTCTTGTGTCGTATCAGTGTTTCCTTACACCTTTATTTCATCGTACTTTGTGTACTTTGTTTTGTAGATTTTTCTGCTGCTTGGAGTGCCTTCACTGGCAGTGCCAAACCAAGACAGTGCATTTCCCCTTGGTGCCTCACCTCAACCTCAGGAGAGTTGGAGAAATCCCCTCAACCTTAGATGGCCCTTTGAATCACGGGCTACATCTTTTTCTTCCTCCACCCTGGTCTCCGAATACTCACTGATGGTTGCTGTCTTTGCCAGAATTATTTTCTTATCAGCCAGTGCCAGTCTACCCAGCCATCCAATATGCTGGGATTCAGCATATTGTTACAATAGGTAGGACTATTGTAGCGCAATAAAATTGAAAATTTTATTTTAAATGTAGCGTTTATAAGCTACAATACCTACCTATTGTAACAATAGTACAGGCCCTCCCTGGTCCTCCCCACTTGTCAGACAATCCACTGGCTTGTGGTGTTGGTTCCAACAAAAAGTGAGGAAGAGCATCTGATAGGTTCCCTAGGTCACGTGGCCAAGCCAGCAGGTGCACTATACCCGCACCGGCACTATATCACCGGCATTCCCCGTGACCAGTGTTCCGGATAGCCCGGTCTATCTGAATTTCACGGGTAATAAGTTTTCAACTTTTACTCCGGTTGGTCAACCACCGGTAAAGCATATTGTTACAATAGGTAGGTATTGTAACTTATAAAAGCTACATTTAAAATAAAATTTTCAAGTTTAGGTAGATGTAAACATAGATAAAAACTAGAAAAATGGTTTTGCTTACAAAAACAAAGCATCCCCAAAGGTTAGACGCAACATAGTTAAAAGTAGAAAAAGGTTTTGGAAAGAAAAACCAGTAGTGCTGACAGAAGAAGTGAAAGTTAAGCAGACAGTATGGAGGTTTATGCAGTAAGATAAAAGGAAAATGAGGAAGTATACAGAATGCACGAAATGCTGTCCAATGTAAGATTCACAGGCCATGATTTCTTACAAGTTGTTTTCATATTTTGAAGCCCTAGAACCAATTATAAGGGAAATATAAGGCCCCTTTAGCATGATGATCCTACATGGCCTTAAAGCAGGGGTCAAAGATCAAATTTGACAATTGCAAAAGATATGCAGACCACGATTTCCAACAAGTTGTTTTCTCATTCCAAACCCCTAGGAGCAATGATAAGAGAGATATTAGGGCTTTTTATATCCCCCCCATTTGACATTAAAAGTGTGATATGGCGACCATTTTGTTTTCCAACAAGGCCAAAATTACTCTCAGGTAAGCTTTCCTAGCCATTTACATTTGTTTTCAATCTGACAGAGATAGTTGCAGTATTTTAAATTTTAGAACATAATTAGAATTTTAGAATAATTTTTTGAACAATCGGCTATGGCAGCCATGTTGTTTTTTAAAATAAGTACAAAATTTTTACAGACATGTTTTCACATCCATAAACATTCTCTGCAAATCTGGTGAAGATATCTTCTTAAATGAATGAGATATAAATGTTAAAGAAAAACTGACAAACGCACACATGCATGCACACACACATGCACACATGCATGGAAGGCATAATCTCCCAACCCCGGCCTTGGCAGGCAAGAGAAAAAAATGCAACTATAGTCACATTGAAAATTGGGTGAAAATCCATGGGTTGGTTTAGGCAGTGGAAGAGCCATAAATGTTAAAACCCCAAAATATTCGAAGACTACAACAAGGTGTAAAACTGGCACCAAGTAATACATGAGAGTGACAAATTATATATATATTGGTTGATGCCACTGGTAAATACTGTATTTGCTACCCAAATATAATATAACTCTCTTCTTCTGTGTATTTGAGTCATATCTTTAGATTGGATAATTCACAGGTAATGTGGGTCCTTTTTTGGTCGGGAGTTGCAGGTGAACTGCCTTCCATTAGAGTGACTGGCAAATGTCTCTATTTTATTAAGTAGAGGACAATATGTGCACCTGCCTCGTCTGCGGCATAATTTAGGTATGGGGCTTTTCACATTGGCGACCCAAGGGGGGGATTTGATAAAAGAACTGCACAATTTGTCTCTAAGGTTAGCTAGTCTCCTTAAGCCTATTAATGGAGGCTGTGGAAAGACTTTTGAGAGTTCTTCATTATTCTGGATCATGTTCCAGTTCTGGTGAATCACTTTCCCTATATTTAGGTTGCGTGGGTTGAATTGGGTAACCATGACAGGGGTGTATATTTTGTCCCTTTTTGTTTTGAAGTAAGTAATTCATCTTGTGTGAATTTGCTTGCTCTATTTTTATGTTTGTGTAGCAGGTTAACTGGGTATCCTCTTTTTTCATAATACTCAATGAGTTTATTGGCTTCCTTATTGAATTCATTGTCCATGGTGCAAATGCGTCTTAGTCTCAAAAACAAAAATATTCAAAATTTTGCCATGGCAACAGTTGTTGCCAGATTACCCCCAAAGCCTAGTCAGTTCTAGATCCGTTTTCAGTTAACATATCCTAAAAATTTGGTAAAAATCTGTGCATGGATTTAGGCTGTGCAACACCCACAACTTTTAAGATCCAAAAACATTAAAAGTGTTGCCATGGCAACAGTTGTTGCCAGATACTACCCAAAACCTTATCAGCGCTAGACCCTCTTGGGGTAAACATACCCTGAAATTTGGTGAAAATCTGTGCATGGGTTTAAGCTGTGCAACACCCAAAAGCTTTATGCCCACTGCTGTTGCCACCACTGCATGGACAGCGCAGGGGACAACTTTATGGGCTGCAATTAAAAACACTCACAAATCGCTCAGCTTTGGTCCCACCCCTCCCAAAATCTAATCAGCTCGAGATTTATAAATTTTCCCACGAATACATCAGTACACAAGTGCCAAAATGGTTAGAATCCACCCACTAATAAGGGAAATATTCAAAGTAGACAATAATATGGCAATGGCGGTGGGGAAACTTGACATGAAAACAAATAAGCACCCTTTTCAAAGGACACTTAATTACAGGAAATGTGATACTTTGTTGAATGAATGCAATAATGTTCAGCTGTAATTTTAAACACTTTCCAACTCTAACTCCATGGGTGTACCAACATTATTAATTACACACACGACTGGAATATATCACTACTACATTACCTACACATTTCAAGCTAAACAATGATGCTTCCTATAATGCAAGGGCTACAGTTTCATTATGATGTCACTGCTTAAAATTTAAAAACGTTTTTCAACGTTGGCCAGTGAGTTGGATGGCTCCAACATATAGCATTGGTCAGGAAAATGGTAAGTGTATTTTTCGCAATAAAAAATATATCCTAAGAAAGGGCCATGGAATTATCTCCATCACTTATACACATCTGCACACCATCTATTGCCAAGGACTCTGGCAAACATGCCAGTCGTTGCCATTCTCTGGTTGACATATCCATCTTATAAAATGGCAACACCCCATCTGATGCTTGCATACCAGACACCTTCGCCCCCTTTGATGGAATGTCTGAAAGGCCTGATTTCAGTGACAAAACATACAAACAGTTTTGCCGTTTATCGCAAACTACTTCCCACTGGTCACTGGGGTCGATGCATAGAGGATAATGCAGCCCGGCATGAGGCTGTAAGGGTGCTAGACCATAAGATATGCTGCAGTCTCGCCACAGGTTAGTCCTGATGTTGAAGACCTTTCTGGAGACCCCAGTGATGGTCCTTAACTGCAGAAAAACTTCACTGTTTGGAAGCTTTGTACAGGCCTGGACATCTGCTATGAATCTGAAGAACAAAAATGAAATATCTGCTGTGAATCTGCAGAGAAATAATAAAATATCTCGTAAGAAGCTATGGATATATAAAAAAATGTAATTCTGCAAAAATATTAAAATGTAATTCTGCAAAAATATTAATTAAAGCAAACACTAGTTTATCTGGTGACTGGTAGCCATGCATTGTTTTCATTCACCTGTAACCTTTTAAATAAAGATGTATCCCACACGATCATACCCAGATAAGGATCATGCTTAATTTCACCTCCCATTTGAGCTATAACAATGACATATTAATTGGTCCACATTAGATTAGATTAGATTAGATTAGATTAGATGGTCATCCATTATTTCACCCCATTTATTTTGTGTCATTATCAGCTCTTTGGAGTCGTTGCTCTCAAACCTAGTAAATGAGCATGCATTATTTCATCTAACCTAGACAAGTCATGCATTATTCCAGCTTACCTATTTGGAGTCATGATGACCTGTTTTGGGGCAGTGACCTCTTGCTCATTCCGCTTGTCAAGCCACACAGTCTGGAGAATTCCTGCCTCCAGGTTGTAGAAGTACAGACAGCAGTCACTGGACACAATGAACTGACAGGGGTCCAAGCTCACCAGAGTGTGCATCTGAAAAGATGAGTTGAATTACTGAATAACTAACTTTCTCTGTAAATAATTGTTTCTCTGCATTTTGTAAATTTTTTAAACAAGTACACGTGAATGACAAGTAATAAGCATCTATGACAATAATCCAACAATGGGCGTGCTTTTTGCAGAGTTCCATTGGCACCTTAATACTCACCAAGATGAAGTCTGAGTGGTTATAATTACTTATGGGATATACTTCTACATAAGGTCCGATCAGTTATGAATTATTACTTTTCTGATATGATACATATGCCACTATATTTTCAGCATATTGGAAAAAAATCTTATTTATCAGATGTTTCTCTTAAAAGAATGAAAAACAGTAGGCTGCTCTAACTTACAAAAATTTATAGCAATGTTATATAAACAAACATTAATACTATGGTTCCAGTCAACAGTCATGTACAATTGTAGGCTTTATATAAACTTTAAGTCTGGCTATTTTTGCCACTCAACCAACCAGATTCAGAACACAAGCATTACCATATCAGAATCTAAAGTGGATATAGTTCTCTGTTTAACATTTGATTTTTACTGCCTTCCCACTGGGTTTTCTCACCTAACTTTCTGGGTTTGAGTCCTTCTAATCTAATCTAACATGGACTTTCAAAGTTCTTAATCTCCTTCACTGACAGACTCTAAGGCAGAACTATACATAAACATACTGAGTAGTCATAGATCCATTAGACATACCCAAGTCATCCCTGAGAAGACACGGGTGGCAGGGTGGCTATAGGGGATAGGCTTTGGGATACACATATCCTGAATATTTGGTTAAAATCTGTGCAGGAGTTTTGAATGTAAAGCACCCATCAAATTGCAATTGAAAAACAGGAAAAAGGTTGCCAAGGCAACAGTATGTGGCAGATGCTGCCAAAAGTATAAATCACTTTCAGCTCCTCTTGTGGTAAACTTACTCCGAAACTTTGGATAAAACCCATACAGACATTTAGAATGTAAAGTGCCCACTAAATTACATGTCCAAGAAACAGAAATGTGTTGCCATGTCAATAGGTGTTGCCAGATTGTTGCCAGATATTGCCAAAAACCAATTACATACAAGCTATAGACCAAACATTAGTGATCACTGTCTCCAAATTGGTTACATCTCTTGAGTTGGCATGGTCATCAATGTTGAGTAACATTGACCAGCAATGCAATGCCAGAGGAAGTAGTTTATATAATAAATATAAAACCATTTAGATTAAATGACAGTGTGTTATTTGAATATTTCACAGAGTACATTTATAAAATATTCAACAATTTACAGGCAAAAGAAGGGTTTTGTAGCACTTGTGGCCCAGTACAGCACTGGATGTCAAAATCTTTAAACTCTTCTATTATTGGCCACATTTGGAAATCACTTGCAAGAACAGTTTCTATGTGCAAGATATGTTGGGTACTTGTAGTAGTGACCAGAAACATGATGTGAATTATAGGGGTAATCGGTGTAGCTGTGCAGTTTGAATATTTTTTTCGAAGGGAGAAGATATTTTTACAAACGATCTTGAAGCAGCATTTCTACTATAACAAATTGTTAGGAAACCCTGGGGAATTCCATGACCTCATATTCTGCATACATGAATATTAAACAGTTATGCAAGTTCACAAATTTGAAGTATTAGTATATCTTCCAAGTAAATTGTAGTTTCCACATAAAATACTGTATCTTCCATGACCTGATATTTTCTATTCATACATGAATATTTAATGAACTGTTTTCGTGGCTTATTTGTAAGTGAACAAATTTACACCAAATAATGGTAAAATTCAAGAATAAATGACAAATTAGTAGTCAATATCATACTCAGATCTGCAATACATTAAATGGAGTTCCAAGAAATATCGGACCTGTAACCACTTTGTAAGGAATATAAAACCATTTGGCTTATATAAAAGTGTGTTACATGGATATTTTATATTAGCAGGATGTAAATATGTTTACAAAACCTTTATATGACCTTGCGGAACATCCTGGTGAACCTTGGCTTAATGAATCTAAATGCAAAGCCAAGGGCTTTAAGGGGCCACAACTAAAGAGAGTCCATATACAGAGATGGCTCACTGGGTTCGAAACTGCTTGCGTAACTGGTGCTCATGTATATCCAAGTTGTGGATATATGTCTACAGATTTTTTCAGTGACCAAGTTTGTTTTGTGTCTTTATGTAAGGCTTCCATGGCCGGTATTTTAAAACTGAAATACAATGTATATGTGCACCTTATTTTATGACAAATATGATTGTTTTCGTAAATTCACAGTCATTTGTCAAGTACATCATATCAGGTGAAACAGAAACAACAAGAATTCAGAAGAATTGTACTGTGTCACCAATTTTGGTTAAAGACTGAAGAAGATGAAATTCAAAAGGACAAAAATTGTGCTGGACATAAATAGTTGGCTGACTGGCAGTATTTTTGCAGATCCAGACAATCCTTGAGAAGTACCGAGCCATGGCGAGGCTCCAACTTGTTGAAAAATATAACCTAGATCCAATGTACAGAATATGACAAATGGACACAGGCAGACAGAGAGGCAAACACATGAAGTTATCACTTACCAAGTTTTTACTAGATGTCAGCACTAAGCAGGAAATTCAGGAAAAAGATAAAGTGTTGCCATGGGGTTTGGAATGCAAAGAACCCACAAAAAGATTTTTAAACCCAAGAAACATGAGAAAATGTTGCCAAGTACCCATAAAATCACAATTTGAAAAACAATACAGAAAAAGTATTGCCATGGCAGCAGCTTTTACCAAAAACTTGGAAAAAAGCATCATCACTACTCTTGTAGTTCCCCTTGCATGAAATATATCCTTAAATACTAGTTAAAATCTTTGCATGGGTTTTATTTATAAAGATCCCACCAATTTAAAAGTGAAAAACAACAGGAAAATTGTGGGCAAATGTTGCCTAAAACCAAATCTTAAGTTCCTCTTGTAATGAACATATTTTGAAAGTTTTAAATAATGTTAAATGAACACAAAATAAAAGACCAAGAAACAGAAAAAGTGTTGCCATGAAAACACTTGTTGCAGAAATTGCCAAGAAAGCAATCACATACAAGTTCTCATGCCATTAAACCTCCACAGTTATATATAAATGCAAAATTTTAATGAAATTTCTCAAGTTATCTTCAGTATACTCTATACTATACTATATACTAAATAAAAAACTGAAACTCAACATAATTCTTTTATACTTTGGAGTTTAAAGTCATCTTAAAACAGAACACACCGAGAATACCAGTTACAACCACATGCCAAATTTGAATTGAATCCATCAACCCATTTTTGAGATACTGTCTGGAAACGGAAAAACTTAAAATCAATATAAGTTTGTTACTAGTGGATGTTTAAGTTCATCTTAAAATAGGGCATACCTTGAGGACCAGTTACATCCACATAATAAATTTAAATTTAATCCATCATGCCATTTTTGAGATACTGTGTGGAACGGAAGTGTGACGACACTGACACTGTGTTATTACTGGAAGTTTAAGGTCACCTTAATATATGGCACTTACCTATGGCCAGTTATATATACATGCAAAATTTCAATGAAATTTCTCAAGGTATCTTCAGTATACTCTATGAAAAAATTAAAAACCTAAACTCAACATAAAACTTTTATAAATGGGAGTTTAAGGTCACCTTAAAATAGGACACACCTTGAATACCAGTAACAACAACATGCCAAATTTGAATAAATCTGTCAACCCATTTTCGAGATACTGTGTAGAAATGGAAAAACTTAAAATCAATATAAGTATGTTACTAGTGAGAGTTTAAGGTCACCTTAAAACAGGGCACACCTTGATCACCAGTTACATCCACATGCCAAATATGAATTTAATCCATCATGCCATTTTTGAGATACTGTCTGCAAAGGAAGTGTCACAACGACACTCACAATGTGTTATTACTGGGAGTTAAAGGTCACCTTAATGTGTGGTACTTATCTATGGCCAGTTACATATACAGGCAAAATTTGAATGAAATTTCTTATGTTATCTTGAGTATACTCTACAGTAAAATAAAAAATTTCTTTTATACATAGGAGTTTAAGGTCACCTTAAAATAATACACACCATGAATACCAGATACATCTACATGCCAAATTTGAATTTAATCCATCATGTCATTTTTGAGATACTGCCTGGAAAGGAAGTGTGATGATGACACTGACAATGTGTTATTACTGGGAGTTTAAGGTCACCTTAATGTATGGCACTTATCTATAGCCAGTTACATATACATGCAACATTTGAATGAAATTTCTCAAGTTAACTTCAGTGTAATCTATGGAAAAATAAAAAACTTAAACTCAACATAATTCTTTTATACATGGGAGTTTAAGGTCACCTTAGAATAGGACACACCTTGAATACCAGTTACAACTACATGCCAAATTTGAATTGAATCCATCACCCCATTTTCGAGAACTGTCTGGAAACAGAAAAACTTAAAATCAATATAAGTATGTTACTAGTGGGAGTTTAAGGTCACCTTAAAACAGGGCACACCTTGATCACCAGTTACATCCACATGCCAAATTTGAATTTAATCCATCATGCCATTTTTGAGATACTGTCTGGAAAGGAAGTGTGATGACAACACTGACAATGTGTTATTACTGGGAGTTTAAGGTCACCTTAATGTATGCACTTGTATATGGCCAGTTGCATATACTTGTAAAAATTTGAATGAATTTTCTTAAGTTATTTTCAGTATATACTATGAAAAAATAAAGAGCTTAAACTCAGCATAATTCTTTTTATACATTGGAGTTTATGGTCACCTTAAAATAGGACACACCTTAAATACCAGTTACAACCACATGCTAAATTTGAATTAATTCCGTCAACCTCTTTTCGAGATACTGTCTGATAACGGAAAATCAATATAAGGATGTTACTAGTGGGAGTTTAAGATCACCTTAAAACAGGGCACACCTTGAGTACCAGTCACATCGACATGCCAAATTTGAATTTCATTGATCATGCCATTTTTGAGATACTGTCTGGGAAGGAAGTGTGACAATGACACTGACCATACTTGTCCTCCAACATAGCTGCTAGTGACACAAAAGTAATGTAACCTTAAACTCATAAGTTTATGAAATATCAGGAATTTACTATAACCTTACAAAAGAAACTTTTTTGGTGTAGACAGATGTACATGATGAATATCAAAGAATAAAGTCTAAATTAGCACATCAAGTGCTTGGGTGTCAGTTTTACCCTCCTTCTCAATTGATATTAGTTAATCATGCCAATTTCATAGAGTTACTGTCACTCAACTTGACCTTTGACCTTAGTTCATCTAACCTTTACTTTTTGATGAGGTTAAGTTGGGTATTGTTAGTGACCTTCTGGCATAACCAGATGTTAAACACACTGACTAAGTGGTCCTTGAATCAATTCCAACATGGCTATAGAATCAATCAGAACTTGACCTTTGTGTCACATTTCACCCCAAGGTCAAATAATTCACATTCAGGTTTTAGGTACTTTACTTGAATAAACTGGCTACTGTATTGTCAACCTTGGGGTTGTTTTCAAAATTGGGTTTCTCATTCTAAATTGTATTCATCTTTACCCCAAGTCATATTCTAAATATTAAACACTTCCTTGTTCTTTAAACTTGGGGACTTTCTAACCGCCTTCTGAACACTAATTTGACCTTACCACCTGTGGGGTCAGTCTGCATCAATCTGACCTTTCTAGTTCTGGGGGTCATTCTGACAAGGAATTGATTTAGGACTTCAGCATGTTAGTAGGCAAAATGTTTTGTCAAAATATTTTATTAAAAATGTACAATCATATGTCAAAACAAGACCACTGCCGCGGTGTGTATCTCCCGCCGAGCATTAAGGGGACCTAACTTTAACACTTTTGAAGATATTTCACATTTTACCTCTTTCATTATTTTGCTACAAATAACAAAATGGCTATTACTCACTTATGGCATGCAATAGAACCCTAAACTATGTACCATGTTATAGCTAAGGACAAAGTAGCTGAACAACATATTTTAGGAAAATACTCTAACTGCAATAGTTTTGGAGTTACAATGGCTTTACTCAACAGTCAAAATTTCAAAGTAGCTATTACTCAGCTATCCGAGGTGCAACAGGTCTGAAACTTTACTATGTGATAGCTTACCAAAAAGTAGATTGATAACATATTTGAAAAGATTTCCCTAACTTTAATACTTTTGAAGATATTTGACATTTACTTCTTCTGTTATTTAGCTACAAATGAGAAAATAGCTATTACTCACTTATGGCATGCAATAGAGCCCCAAACTATGTACCATGTTATAGCTAAGGACAAAGTAGCTGAACAACATATTTAAGGAAAATACTCTAACTGCAATAGTTTTGGAGTTACAATGGCTTTACTCAACAGTCAGAATTTCAAAGTAGCTATTACTCAGCTATCCAAGGTGCAACAGGTCTGAAACTTTACTATGTGATAGCTTACCAAAAAGTAGATGTACAACATATTTGAAAAGATTTCCCTAACTTTAATACTTTTGAAGATATTTGACATTTACTTCTTCTGTTATTTAGCTACAAATGAGAAAATAGCTATTACTCACTTATGGCATGCAATAGAAGCCCAAACTATGTACCATCTTATAGCTAAGGACAAAGTAGCTGAACAACATATTTCATGAAAAAACTGTAACTGCAATACTTTTTGAGTTATGAGTCCTTCACTCAAAGTAGAAAAAAATCCACGGCAGCCATCTTGTTAACACCCGTGGCAGCCATCTTGTTTTTTACTATGTGATAACTTACCAAAAAGTAGATGTACAACATATTTGAAAAGATTTCCCTAACTTTAATACTTTTGAAGATATTCGACATTTACTTCTTCTGTTATTTAGCTACAAATGAGAAAATAGGTATTACTCACTTATGGCATGCAATAGAAGCCCAAACTATGTACCATCTTATAGCTAAGGACAAAGTAGCTGAACAACATATTTCACGAAAAAACTGTAACTGCAATACTTTTTGAGCTATGAGTCCTTTACTCAAAGTAGAAAAAAAATCCACGGCAGCCATCTTGTTAACACCCGTGGCAGCCATCTTGTTTTTCAGAATCAGGAGAAAAAGATTCCCTGGCAAGTTTTTCCAATGATGAATGTATCCTGCAAATTTGGAAGCTCTAGCTATAATTTCGAGCTATGAGTCCTTTACTCAAAGTAGAAAAAAAATCCACGGCAGCCATCTTGTTAACACCCGTGGCAGCCATCTTGTTTTTCAGAATCAGGAGAAAAAGATTCCCTGGCAAGTTTTTCCAATGATGAATGTATCCTGCAAATTTGGAAGCTCTAGCTATAATAGTTTTAGAGATAGAAAGGCTTTTGTAAAAACGTGACGAACGGACGCACGCACGCACGGACGCACGGACAGAGGGCATTTTATAATCTCCCGTACCGGGCCTATCAGCCGTCGGGAGATAATAAATGTATTGTAATGTGCCAATGAGAAAATGATAGATAATATATTATCATAATCCCAGCCATGCTTTTTATTTATTCTTGGCCCTTGGGGGCTGAGAATAAAGTCTAAATTGGCACATCAAATATCTTTTAAATACCAAAACATTGTCCCAACCTTAAACTCAAAGTTAGTTTGCAGCTGTGAGGGAGTTTAAGGGGATCTTTTCCTGTAGGTTTTGTTCACGGTTTGTTACATTCACAACTTGGATGCTTAGAATTGCACAGTGTTAGAAATACTGTTTGCCAAACTTAAAGTGAATATAATTTTGTTATTACTGGGAGTTTAAGGTCACCTTAACGTGAGGCACTTATCTATGGCCAGTTACATATACATGCAAAATTTGAATGAAGTTTCTTAAGTTATCTTCAGTATACTTTACGCAAAAGTAAAAAAACTTAAACTCAACATAACTTTTTAATACATGAGCGTTTAAGGTCACCTTAAAATAGGGCACACCTTGAAAACCAGTTACAACCACATGCCAAATTTGAATTGAATCTGTCAACCCATTTTTGAGATACTGTCCAGAAACGAAAAACCTTCAACACAATATAAGTATCTTACTATTGTGAGTTTAAGGTCACCTTAAAGAGGGCACACATTGAGGAACAGTTACATCAACATGCCAAATTGGAATTTAATTCATCAAGCTATTTTTGAGATACTGTCTGGAAAGTAAGTGTGACGATGACACTGACCATGTATGTTTTCCATCATAGCTGCTAGTGACACAAACTAATGCAACCTTAAACTCATAAGTTTATAAAATATCAGCAATTTACTATTACCTTACAAAAGAGACCATTTTTGTGGAGATATATGTACATGATGAATATCAATGTGAAAAGTCCTAATTGGCATATAAAATATCTTCCAAACACCAAAAATATTGTCCCAACCTTAAACTCAAAGTTTGTTTGCACTGCTGTATATTGTAGCAAGTTTAAGGTAATCTTTTTCTGAAGGTTCTGTTCAAGGTTTGTTACATCCACAACTAAAATATGCCTAGAATTGCACAATATTTGAAATACTGTTCAAAAATTACCAAACTTAAAGTGAATACAATTCTGTTATTACTGGGAGTTTAAGGTCACCTTATTGTATGGCACTTATCTATGGTCAGTTACATATACATGCAAAAGTTGAATGAAATTTCTGAAGTTATTTTTAGTATACTCCATGGAGAAAGAAAAAATGTAAACTGGACATAAGTTTTTTATACGTGGGAGTTTAAGGTCACCTTACAATAGGGCACACCTTCAAAACTAGTTACAATCACATGCCAAATTTGAATTGAATCCATGAAGCCATTTTTGAGATACTGTCCAGAAACGAAAAAACTTAAAATGAGTTTAAGCATTTTATTAGTGGGAGTTTAAGGTCACAAAGCTATACAGCACACCCTCAGGACCAGTTACATCCACATGCCAAATCTGAATTAAATCTGACAAGCCATTTTTGAGATACTGTCCGGAATACAAAGTGTGACAACGACAGACAACGACACCACAAAATTGGATGACGAAGCAATCCCTATATGCCAGGCAGCATAAATGCTGGTGACACAAAACTGAAGTCGGGTGATAACCTCTAGGCTGTATATAGCTGCCTTCTTGGGATTTCTGTTGAGCAACTTGAGTGGATGAAAATTCGTGAAGAAAGAGTATTTCTTATGGCCATATTCAATGTTTATAAATAGCTTAAAGTAAAATAAAATTAGAAAAATGTTTTTGCTAACAAAAACAAAGCATCCCAAAAGGTCAGATGCTTTATAGTATAAAGTAGAAAAAGGTTTTTGAAAAGAAAAACATGCAGCACTGAGAGAAGAAGCTAAAGTTAAGCAGACAGTGTGGAAGTTTATGCATTAACATGAAAGAAAAATGTAAGCTTTATTTTGTTTTCTATGGTCATAAATTGTGTAAAGTTAATTTAATAAATGCTATAGTTTGTAAGAAGAGTAGTTTTAAAGTAGATATAAGGCAAAACAAGAAAATCTGCTATTTTATGACCCCAGTTTGACCCGTAAGAAGGGGTCAGTGGGTAAACCTGACTGGCTATATAGACTCTCCATATATGGGGTAGCGTGACCACAAAACTGGGTTGAAACCCCAAGAAGCAATAATGAGAGGGATAAAATACCTTTTCCATATGATAAACTCAACTTTGAAGCAACTTTACTAAGCAGCAGATGTAAAATTTACTAAAATCACTGTATATTTTACAGTTAAATAAATGACATTTTCCTCTTCCACAAAAATTCAAGACCCCTGTCAGAATATTGAAAATTTAAAATTATTTCCAGAAGAGTCCTTACTACTAGGGGTGCCAGGAATCATAAAATTGTGAACTGAATCAATTTGCAAATCAAGTTTTGCAAACCAGATCAATTCATGAATTGACTTGGTTTAAAAAAAACTTTTTCAATCTTGATGCTAAATATTATGTCACTATGAATATCAAAGTCTTACTAGAATATCAGGCATTTAAAGGAAAATTTGCTAAGGGGGAAGTTGCAACTCAATAAAAGCCTTTACATGAAACAGCTCGTCACTGTTAAATGTCATATATCTATTTATATTTTAGAAAAAGGCGTAGTAAAATTTAAGCCTTTAGAAAGGCAAGAAGTTTTTGATACAATGCTCTGAAGACATCTATCCCAATGAGTAAAGAAATGGTCAATGTTCCCACAAGCCTATTTATATCTTATGAATAATGCTAATGCATTGGGTATATCCTGATAAGGGATAAAATCAAGTTAATGTGTGTCTCCCCCCCCCCCCCCCCCCCCCCCCCCCCCCCCCGCCCACCTGTAGTCTACGCATGAAGAAATGCTCATATAAGGAGTAAGATGTTATCTTTATCTTTAGCTCTGTTGAAAGTGTCAGTGATATGTAGATGTTATGTATAAATAAGAGACATAGTAAAGAATATGTTTGCATTGCTGAGTTATTAGTTTACTGCAGGAGAATGGAAGTCAAGAAGAAGTGATAATGAGCTGAAAATGGGAATTTATAAATGTGTCATGATCAAACTGCTGCACCGAAATAAGTTTGTAAATATTTGGACCCAGTTTTTTATAATAAAACAAGCACAATTTGATCCATATCATAATTTTAGATGATGACAACAAAATAGGAATGTATTTTGCCTGCTTTAGTAGTATGTATAAGTCGTGAGTGCAATTCCAAAAAGTTACACCCTTTGCACTAAGATATGAAAATAACATTAAGATAATGACACCATTAATATTGAAATATTAAAGTAGAAATTGCAATCTATGACCCCACTGTGACCAGCTCTAAACTTAAGACTCTCCACATATGGTTTCCCACTACCTTTAAAACTTGTAAAGCTGTAAAACCAATAATAAAGAAGATATGAGGCAAAAACAGAAAAAAAATTGATATTTTATGACCCCAGTTTGACTCATAAGAGGGGGCTAATTTGACCAGCTACCTAGACTCTCCATGAATTCCAACTACCTGTTAATACATTCTAAAGCTGTAGAAGCAAAAATGCAAAGGACATATGAGGCAAAAACACAAAATCGGCTATTTTATGATCCCAGTTTGACCCATAAGGGAGGGTCAGGGGGTAAATCTGACCAGCTATATAGACTCTTTACATATGGTTTCCATATACCTCTTAATACATTATAAAGCCCTAAAAGTAAGAATAAAGGAGATATAAGGCAAAAACACAAAATCAGTTCTTTTATGACCCCAGTTTGACCCATAAGAGGAGGTCAGGGGGTAAATCTGACTGGCTATATAGACTCTTCACATATGGTTTCCCAATACCTCTTAATATATTCTAAAGCTCTAAGAGCAAGAATAAAGGAAATATAAGGCAAAAACACAAAATCGGCTATTTTATGACCCCAGTTTGACCCATAAGGGGGGTTCAGGGGGTAAATCTGACCAGCTATGTAAACTCTTCACATATGGTTTCCCAATACCTCTTAACACATTCTAAAGTTCTAAAACCAATAATAAAGGAGATATAAGGAAAAATGTCAAAATTGTCTATTTTACGACCCCAGTTTGACCCCTACAGGGGAATTTGACTTGCTTTCTAGACTCTCCACATATGGTTTCCTACTACCTCCCAATACATTTTATTGCTCTAAATACAATACCTAAGAAGATAATAGGGGGGGGGGGGGTTCACATGAATTATAAGCTTTCTGGTTGGTAGGTGCGAGACAATTGCTCATAAATCAGCCATTTTTCATCGGATCGCTCCCAAAATCTAATCAGCTTGCATTTTTGATACTATGAACATGTGTGTATAATTACAAGCCTCTGCGGGCAGTAAATTTTGCTGAGCGGCGATGATGGGGGGGTGTACCCCAAAAAAACTATTTTTTAATCATGTGACCTTGATAAAGATCAAAGGTCAAATTTAAGCATGTAGAAAAATTTTCCCTCGCCTAAGGTATATAACTGCCAAATATGGTCTAAAGGCTTCCAATAATAAGGGAGATATTGAAGGGAGACCATAATGCGGCTGCGGCGAGGAAACTGAAACCGAGGAAACAAATAAGCGCCCTTTTCAGGGACGCTTAATTATCTTATTTTTATATATAACTCATTGCTTTCAAACCTTTACAGATCTTCGTAGTGATTAAATTCACTGATGAAAGCAATTCTTTAAAAATCATTCCTTTTTTATGTTTTCAAAACAAAATTTCGCAGATGTGCTTAAGCCTCTCTTACATCTCGTCGTATGGGTATAGACACGTAAGTGTGCTGCAAATGTTTTTGAAGAATATGAACATAGCCTGGTAGCGGGGTAGTAGAGACTTGCACGTGCAAACAGGGTGTATTCTCCCAACAACAGTGTCACTTCTTGAAGATCAAAGAACAGATTGCGACTAGCTACAGGTCATACAGTGGGTTTATATACACGCAAGGTACACGTGAGTGTATCTTACAGTGTGTCTAAACAATGTAAGTAATTGGGGAGAACCTACAACACTTGCAAGAAGAATGCACATGCTTAACCCTTTCGCTACCATGTATGTCGACTAGCAGTCGACATCAATGTGTATTACAAGGGACCATGTCTGTCGACCAACGGTCGACGGCAATAATATATATTTCTTCTTTACCTTCAGTGTACTGTTATACGTTTTCTTTGGTATATCAGTATTAAACCGACTTTTTAAGTGTTTTATATGAAAGTTATGCTATATTTTACAAAAAATTCAACATTTCACCCATTTTAACTGCTTTCTGTAGATATTGCGGTATTTAAGGCATATAACTGCATATTGTTTACTCGTGGTTATTTTTATTTGGGGAATTCCCACGAATTTTCCCATTCGACTTTCATCAATTCTTAATCAAATATAACAAAAAATACCGCAAATAAAGTGCATAAGGTAGTGAGTTATTATTTTACTTCAATGGCATTTCTGACGTGATATGACGTCATATGGCTACAGTCCCATGGAATAATGTTCCTTCAGTAGCGAAAGGGTTAAGTCTCTCATAAGTTACCCTTGAGGCATGGATGTGTTTGCAGACATCCTGCATGCACGCAGAGAAAATGTGCATGTCAATTTTCATTGCAGGGCCTGTGTGACCTTGATATTTTGTTATAAAATCGCAAGTGTACCTTAAGTGTCCCTTGCAAATCAGGCGATTTTTTTCTCTGTAACCATGACGTATGTGCACGTACAATGGGATGTAACATTTCCTCTGTGGCCCAGCTTGTCTGTTTTATCTTCTTTTTACATAAGCTATTGATAATCAGTATTTTAAACTCAAATATGATACTATGTAGCTTATTTTAATAAGAAATAGGATTCTTGAAGAATTTCCAAGATTTTGTATGTCTTTATTTGATTATGTCATAATTGGAGAAACCTCAACATCGCTCATCCACTGAAAAACCAGTTTTAAAAGAGAGGTATATGTGTCAATAAGAGAAATGAATCTAAAAATATTTTTTAATGGTGGAAGTTTGATAAATACAATGATAGATCATTTAGTCAGAATTATGCAAAATGCACCTGAAAACAGCATATACCCTGGACAAGATTTTCAAACTCAAGGTCAGTATGGCAAGGTCAAAAGTCAAATCAAGGTCACACCATGACGTTGCACACCTACACCCCTAACCAATGTCCCTACTAAGTATCAATTTCCTAAACCTTATGGTTTCAGAGAAACAGCCTGGACAAACTTTTCCTGCCATCTGCGTTCCAGACACCATGGGTTAAAATAATACCCTGACAGCCCTTAAGGGCTGTGGGGTAACAAATGGACCTGAAGTTTTAACACTCACCTCCCAGGTATCAGCCTCCATGCAGTATCTGTAAACTGCCTGCCTTGTACAGGCATACAAAGAAGAGTTGTTTGCTATCACCACCACACGCCCAGAGTCTGTTAAGTCTTGTGGCAAACAACAAGATTTCCAAACATTCTGCCCAACATCATACATCAGTAATGCAACAAGATTGACATGGCCCACTTCTTCTGGGCTTCTTGTCTGCACGCAAGCGTAGATGTATCCATTGAGACTAAGGAGTCTTAAATGCAATGCCTTCCCTTCGTTTTGGTCTTGCAGACTGTCCAGGGAAGGAGATCTCAGAGAGTACCAGCGATTGTTCTCTGGTATAAAGCATTTGAAATGCCTGGTACCTGAGATGCAGTAAATGAGTCCATAATGGTTTCTGCTGCATCTTGGCTTAGTGCGTTGTGTTTGGAATGCAGATTGTTGGTCTGGAAGAACCAAGTAATCTATTGCCTCCTGTATATAGGTGAGACAGCTGGCAGATTTAGATATCCAGGGGTGTGGACGTATTCTGTTAATCAGAGTTTCAGCAGTCATCAGTGGAAACCTATGAAGAATGAACAAGAACAGACTATTTAAAAGACTGTATATACTGTATACTTTTTAAGAGCTTAAAAACTATTTTGAATACCAACAAAAATGGTTACCGTTTGTTAACCAAGTTCTTAAATCCTTAAGACAATATTTATGTAGCTAATTTTATAGTTAATTTGGGGCAGCTATTTATAAATTTACATGACAGTCCTTTATCATAACTTATACAAAAACATCGATTGAGTTCTGGTGTATGAAATTGGAAAACTTTCTGAATGACATATATGAAAAAAAATATTTGTATCATAAATGAAGGTGACAATATTATACGAGTGTGTAGCTTGAGTATTATATTTTTAATCTTCATCAGTGATACATTTTTGTATATCACTAATGAGGGATGCTTTAATTTTATTATCCACCATTTTGTACACATAAGTAAAATAAGCCAATAGTTAAAGAATGTTTTTTGTAAAAGGCTGTCGTAAATATAAGGGCACCAGTGAATATAAAAACTTTAAATTTTAACTTGTAAGGCTACTAAGCTGATAGTCGGTGGGTTGGGAGGGCTTTACCTGTCCATTGGGTAAGGTATTAACTTATAAAAATTTAATTTACTTAATTAAATTTGCAATTTTATTGTATTAATACATCTTACCCAATGGACTTAACTTGTACAAGTTAATACCTTACCTACCATTTCTGCATGAATTAATGTAACGAAAATGCTGAAAAAATAGATGCATGTATACTTGGACCATAATTTACAATAGAAACATTCCTTGCAACTATTTTTAAGTTAATACACTATTCTGTAAGTCCAAATTGATTTGAAATGTGTGATATTTAAGCAAATAAATCAATTTTGAAATTGTTTTCTTGGAATATATGCCACAAAAAAACCACATAGGTATTGGTAAAATGTTAAAAATGATTAAAGATGGAACTTTGAACCTGGTAGCCATGTTTTGAAATTTTAATTGTGGTTTTTTTTCTTATATTTCTACTACAGTGAAAAAAGGAAATTGCAGTTTTAATAAGTAAATTAAATATTTATAAGTTAATACCTTACCCAATGGACAGTTAGCTATACCGGTTGGCTCGTCCGGGCCCGCAAAGCCACAAAAAGACATCTTGTGCAGTAAACCAGCAAGACCCAGCCGTAGTGTGCATTCGCCAGGTGGCATCTCATACTTACTTCCTATCTTGACAACCTGACATCATAGCAGCTTTTTGAGTGGCCTAAACCTAGATAAACCCCAAGCAAGCTGATAGTGGGGTTGGTTGGGAGGGCCTTACCTGTCCATAGGGTAAGGTATTAACTTTATTTGATTTACTTATTAAACTTGCAATTTGCTTTTTTCACCCAATGGACAATTAGCTAAAGTAACTACCACTTAGAAGGTGGGTAGCTTATTAGGGACTTAAAATTGAACTCAAATGAGACATTAATGGTCTCTGATGGACATCAGCTGGTCCCATTGGTCGGTTGCCAGTGAACAGGGTACCAGATCCAACAAACCTTGCTCCCCCTCCAGTTTTCTACAAACCTCCTCTGAGGTGGGGGAGAGCAGTAAGAGTTCAGTTGCTGGAGAGGCCTTCTTCAGAAGAAAGAGGTGACTTCTTGCTAGTCTGGAGCAGGTTACTGCTACCATAAAGACTCTTGGGTAAGGTGACAGATTGCTTAAATATGTATGGGACATTGTCAGATCAGCTCAGCAGCCACCATCTGGGCCCAGATGAAAGATCTCTGAATCAGTCCAAAGCCATATCCTTGAAGTAAAACTGTGTGAAGGTTTAGTGACATTTCCAGTGACAGGCTAATAGTACCTGTTATAAGGAGACTCCTGACTAGAAGGCCTTAGAAGCAGCAAAGGCCCTAACATCATGGGCTTTAACCTGAAGTAAGGTCAGTGATTCTTGATCAGAGAGCTCATAGCACAGGATCACAGTCTTTTTGATCCATGATGAGATATTGGCTGGAGCTACATCTTTAGAGGAGACAAAGACCAGTTTCTTCTTCTGCCTGATGTCTGGTCCAGATATTAGTGCAGGGCTAAGAGGAAGACAGTCGTGAAGGTCAGGTGCTTCCAGAAAGCCTCCTTAATGGGTTCAAAAGAAGCCCAGTTGGCTGGTGTAGGACTAGGGACAGGTTTCAAAAGGGGATGCCTCTGCAGCACTTAGGTCTGACTCTGGAAAGAAACTATCCAGGAGACAAGTGAGATTTTTGTCCATGCTGACATTTATGGATGAATCTCCCAGTTTGTCTTCTATGGCTGCTCTGTAGCCATCAATATCACTTGGCTGTAATTTCATATCCTGGAACAAGTACAGGAGGAAGTTTCTATTGAATTTATAGGTGGTGCCCTGAAGTACACCACCTGTGATTACTGTGGCACCACTTTGTTAAAATTGACCACTTTGCTTTGCAGACTGATCTGGTTGAGACTCATTGATTAGCCTCAATTTATGCTGCCACTGACTCGGAGAAGCCTTGCACCTTAATCACTGAGGCTCTAGGAGCCAGGCCTGGAGATTTATGTTTGATAGTTTCTTTTCGAGAATCTGATTGAAAGGCTGAGTCAGCAGGTTTGGCAGGCTGGGCAGGCACAGGGGAATCTGGTTTCACATGGCTACCAGGTTCCAGAACGGGGCATGTTGGGCCACCCCCGAGCAATCAGAACTAGAGGATCGCTCGCAAAAAAAAAGATAATGTTTTTGCATAGCAAAAACAAAGCGTCCCGAAAAGGATATAAAGGTGAGTGCTAAAGTATTAAGAAAATGCTTCGTTTCTAGCCTTATACTGTTGTGGCAACCAAAGTCAGCGCAGTCTGCTCTATGTAGCACGGTTTTCAAGATATAAGCATTTTTGTGTTTTGCAAAAAATTAAAAAATTCAAAATGTCCGCTATATTTGGCGAGACAAAAATATTTTGAAAATTGGCATGACTACTCTGCAGAGATACCCAGCAGGTCAAAAATTTTGTTGAGTTCGCTTCATATAGCACGGTTTTCGAGATATAAGCATTTTTGTGTTTTGCAAAAACTTTAAAAATTCAAAATGGCCACCATCTTTGGGGAGACAAAAATTTTTGTCAAGACCACTGCCGCGGTGTGTATCTCCCGCCGAGCATTAAAGGAGAAGAAATAGCTTTTCTGAGATATTCACAATTTTTCATTTTCGTGTGTGAAAGCTCTTCCAAAAGTAGGTGAATGAGTTATTTGAGAAAAATTGGCTATCTGCAATACTATTAAGAGATAATTCACATTTACTCATTTTGAGTAGGTGAATAATTAGCTATGGGTCTGAAACTTCACTAAGTGAAAGCTCTCCCAAAAGTAGGTGAATGAGTTATTTGAGAAAAATTGGCTATCTGCAATACTTTTAGAGATAATTTGCGTTTACTCATTTTGAGTAGGTGAGTAATTAGCTATGGGTCTGAAACTTCACCATGTGAAAGCTCTCCCACAAGTAGATGAAGGAGTATTTGATAAAAATTGGGTATCCGCAATACTTTTGCAGATAATTAGCATTTACTCATTTTGAGTAGGTGAATAAATAGCTATGGGTCTGAAACTTCACCAAGTGAAAGCTCTCCCAAAAGTAGGTGAATGAGTTATTTGAGAAAAATTGGCTATCTGCAATACTTTTAGAGGTAATTCGCATTTACTCATTTTGAGTAGGTGAGCAATTAGCTATGGGTCTGAAACTTCACCAAGTGAAAGCTCTTTGGGATAGCTGCTCTGCAGAGTTACCCTGAAGATCAAAAATTTCGTCGAAATCACTCTATGTAGCACGGTTTTCGAAATATTAGCATTTTTGTGTTTTGCAATTTTTGCGCAAAAATTCGAAAATTCAAAATGGCCGCCATTTTTGGCAAGACAAAATTTTTTTGAAAATTGGCATGGCTACTCTGCAGAGATACCCTGTGGGTCAAAAATTTCGTCGAAATCGCTCTATCTAGCACGGTTTTCAAGATATAAGCATTTTTATGTTTTGCAATTTTGCGAAAAATTCGAAAATTCAAAATGGCCGCCATTTTTTGCGAGAAATTTTTTTTTTGAACATTGGCATGGCTACTCAGCAGAGATAACCTGTGGGTCAAAAATTTCGTCGAAATCGCTCTATCTAGCAGGGTTTTCGAGATATAAGCATTTTTATGTTTTGCAATTTTTGCGAAAAATTCGAAAATTCAAAATGGCCGCCATTTTTGGCGAGACAAAATGTTTTTGAAAATTGGCATGGCTACTCTGCAGAGATAACCTGTGGGTCAAAAATTTTCGTCGAAATCGCTCTATCTGGCAGGCTTTTCGAGATATAAGCATTTTTATGTTTTGCAATTTTTGCGAAAAATTCGAAAATTCAAAATGGCCGCCATTTTTGCCGAGACAAAATTTTTTTGGAAATAGACATGGCTACTCTGCAGAGATACCCTGCGGCTCAAAAATTTTGTCGAAATCGCTCTATCTAGCACGGTTTTCGAGATATAAGCATTTTTATGTTTTGCAATTTTTGCGAAAAATTTGAAAATTCAAAATGGCCGCCATTTTTGCCGAGACAAAATTTTTTTGAAAATAGGCATGGCTACTCTGCAGAGATACCCTGTGGGTCAAAAATTTTGTTGAAATCGCTCTATCTCATACGGTTTTCGAGATATAAGCATTTTTATGCTTTGCAATTTTTGCGAAAAATTCGAAAATTCAAAATGGCCGCCATTTTTGGCGAGACAAAAATTTTTTTTCAAAATTGGGATAACTACTCCGCAGAGATAACCTGTGGGTCAAAAATTTCGTCAAAATCGCTCTATCTAGCACGGTTTTCGAGATATAAGCATTTTTGTGTTTTGCAATTTTTGCGAAAAATTCGAAAATTCAAAATGGCCGCCATTTTTGGCGAGACAAAAATTTTTTGAAAATTGGGATAACTACTCCGCAGAGATACCCTGTGGGTCAAAAATTTCGTCGAAATCGCTCTATCTAGCACGGTTTTCGAGATATAAGCATTTTTGTGTTTTCCTTATTTGGAAAATTCATAATGATTAATTAATCATTAATTACTCGGCCATTTCTTAACCAATCAATGCCAAAATCTAATGATTTCCAGATTTTAATAGAATGAATCTATTTGCCAAGTTACACGTGAATTGATAAAATTCCTTTCAAGGTATCATCCGGACAAGCTTCTCCATCAAAAAAAGACATTTTTGGTCATGTGACCTCTCTGATTGGTTGAAATGTCACTGCAGCATATTCAAAAAAATTCCCCAAGGCTACTGCCTAAACCTGCCAAATTTGAAAAGAATCCACCTGATGGTTACAGAGTTATAAGGAAAACAAAATGCGGAGCCGCCGGAGCCGCCGGAGCCTGAAGGTCTCCCATACACAAACTTAATGATTCTCCTTCATGGGTGGTCTCTTAACTTCGCCACCACTTTGCCCAGAATGTCTACTGCAGGGAAGGCATATGAGTCTAAATCCTCCTAAGGCACCCATTGTCGAGGCTAGGGAGTCTAGAACTGGTGACAAATGTACTTTGAATGTACTTGAAAAGTACTTGGATATTTTAGCCAAGTACAAATAATTTTAATTTCTAACTGTCAAGTACAAGTACTTGAAAATGAGTAATTAAGTACAAGTACCAAGTAAAATTACTTGTACTCACCTCAAACCTGGGTGACAAAAAGTTGGGGCAACTTGTTCCAAAAAGGGTCAACTTGCGGTTGGAGCCACCTTTTGCATATCAATTGGAAAACCTCTGGAACGATTCTCCACAAAAGGGCACATGTGCCAAAAAAAGAGATGGCATGATGCTGCATTGTCTAGAAAGGAACGAAGTACAACATACCACCTGGCAAATGCACACTATGACTGGGTCTTGTCGGTGCACTGCACAAGATGTCTTTTTCATGGTGTTGGCGGCGCCAGCCACGCTGACCGGTATAGCTTATTTTCCATTAGGTAAAATGTATTGACACAATAAACATACCAGTTTGCCATACCTAACACTTAAACTGTTGCTTAGATTTTATGTATGACTTAAATTTTAAGAAAGAAATTATGTAAACGTATTCACAAACATTAAAATTTCTATGGTACTAAGGTCATCTAGAAGTTTAAGTACAAGTTTAAGTTTGAGTATGGCCCCAAGGGATAACTCCAAGACTCACAAACCTGATGTATTTCATCAGTTGATCCAGGTACTGCATCCTAGACTCCGCTATGTGACCAATCCAGTGCAGACATGCTTCAAAGAACACAAACTCGTCAGTTGCCCCTGTCTCTTCTAAACACAGTATCTCCTCTACCTATATAGTGATAATCAATAACAAAGAGTATGTCACCTTCCTGAGCACTCACAAACTGTATCTGAGGAAGCATATAAACCCTTGCCAGGGAATCTGGAACCAGATATTGGTAAAAAATCAAAAAAATATTCTGAAATCTCAAACTGAATCCAGATCATCTTTCAAGACTGAGCCATGGGTAAAGAGCTGGTAAATGAGCTGAAGTATAATTTTTTTAGCTATGTCTACAGATAAACAGACAGACCAACAAACACAAATTCATTGGGTGGAAGGTAACAATCAAATAAAGGCTGATTTTAGGATATTGTGATGGGCATAAAGGGTAAAATATATACAACAAAAGGATTGTGTTTTTATAGTCTTAAACTGCCCACAAAACACGAACTATGAAAAAAGGTGCAGCATGCATCATCCCACGTAAATGTTAGAAAAATTAAATGCTGTTGGTTACAGTAAAACAGACAAAAATGGGACAATTACCTCCTTACAGTGAGGACATTATCACTTTTATAATAACAAGCATTCTGACGCATGCATTTATCTCCCACCGTATAAATTAGATGTACTAAAGATAGTGGAATATAAATTTTCTTGTGAGATGGAGGCATATGTAGAAGTGACAACAAGTTTAATGTTAGATTGCAATACTTTTAAAGACAAAAGGCATTTACTCACTTTAGTAGCTATTACTCTGCCATCCAAAGAGCTACAGTTCTGCAACTTTATTATGCAGTAGATCACCCCAAAGTAGGTAAGGACGTATTTAGAAGAAATTGCCCATCTGTAACACTTTTAGTGATAAAAGATATTTACTTATTTTAGTGGCTATTACTCTGCCATCCAAAGAGCTACAGTTCTGCAACTTCACTATGTGGTAGATCACCCAAAAATAGGTGAATGACTTATTTAGAAGAAAGTGCCTACCTGTAATACTTTTAGAGATAAAAGACATTTACTCATTTTAGTAGCTATTACTCAGCTATCCAAAGAGCTACAGTTCTGCAACTTCACTATGTGGTAGATCACACAAAAGTAGGTGAATGACTTATTTAGAAGAAATTGCCTAAGTGTAATATTTTTAGAGATAAAAGACAATTACTCATTTTGGTAGCTATTACTCACCTATCCAAAGAGCTACAGTTCTGCAACTTCACTATGTGGTAGATCACCCAAAAGTAGGTGAATGACTTATTTAGAAGAAAGTGCCTACCTGTAATACTTTTAGAGATAAAAGACATTTACTCATTTTAATAGCTATTACTCAGCTATCCAAAGAGCTACAGTTCTGCAACTTCACTATGTGGTAGATCACCCAAAAGTAGGTGAATGACTTTAGAAGAAATGGCCTACCTGTAATACTTTTAGAGATAAAAGACATTTACTCAATTTAGTAGCTATTACTGAGCTATCCAAAGAGCTACAGTTCTGCAACCTCACTATGTGGTAGATCACCCAAAAGTATGTGAATGACTTATTTAGAAGAAATTGCCTACCTGTAATACTTTTAGAGATAAAAGACATTTACTCAATTTAGTAGCTATTACTCAGTTTTCCAAAGAGCTACAGTTCTGCAACTTCACTATGTGGTAGATCACCCCAAAGTAGGTGAATGACTTATTTAGAAGAAAGTGCCTACCTGTAATACTTTTAGAGATAAAAGACATTTACTCATTTTAATAGCTATTACTCAGCTATCCAAAGAGCTACAGTTCTGCAACTTCACTATGTGGTAGATCACCCAAAAGTAGGTGAATGACTTATTTAGAAGAAATGGCCTACCTGTAATACTTTTAGAGATAAAAGACATTTACTCAATTTAGTAGCTATTACTGAGCTATCCAAAGAGCTACAGTTCTGCAACCTCACTATGTGGTAGATCACCCAAAAGTATGTGAATGACTTATTTAGAAGAAATTGCCTACCTGTAATACTTTTAGAGATACAAGACATTTACTCAATTTAGTAGCTATTACTCAGTTCTCCAAAGAGCTACAGTTCTGCAACCTCACTATGTGGTAGATCACCCAAAAGTATGTGAATGACTTATTTAGAAGAAAGTGCCTACCTGTAATACTTTTAGAGATAAAAGACATTTACTCATTTTAGTAGCTATTACTCAGCTATCCAAAGAGCTAGAGTTCTGCAACTTCACTATGTGGTAGATCACCCAAAAGTACGTGAATGACTTATTTAGAAGAAATTGCCTACCTGTAATACTTTTAGAGATAAAAGACATTTACTCATTTTAGTACCTATTACTCAGTTATCCAAAGAGCTACAGTTCTGCAACTTCACTATGTGGTAGATCACACAAAAGTAGGTGAATGGCCTATTTAGAAGAAATTGCCTATGTGTAATATTTTTAGAGATAAAAGACAATTATTCATTTTGGTAGCTATTACTCAGCTATCCAAAGAGCTACAGTTCTGCAACTTCACTATGTGGTAGATCACCCAAAAGTAGGTGAATGACTTATTTAGAAGAAATTGCCTACCTATAATACTTTTAGAGATAAAAGACATTTACTCATTTTAGTAGCTATTGCTCAGCTATCTACTCACTTAGCTATTGACCTACATCTGCAAAAGCAACAAAATTATAAAGGACACAGGAAAGTAAGCTTTTGAAAAACTAGATGAATAACAAATGAAAAGATTTGCCTAACTTTGGTACTTGTGAAGGTATTTGACATTTATTTCCATCATAATTTTGCTACAAATAAGAAAATAGCTATTGCTAACTTATGACATGCAATGGAACCCCAAACGATATGCCATCTTATAGTTAAGGAAAAAGTAGCTGAACAAATTATTTTAGGAAAATCCTGTAACTGCAGTAGTTTTTGAGTTACAATGGATTTACTCAACAGTCACAATTTCAAAGTAGCTATTACTCAGCTGTCCAGTGTGCAACAGGTTTGCAGCTTTACTATCTGATAGCTCATCAAAAACTAGATGAATAACATATTTGAAAATATTTCCCTAACTTGAATACTTTTGAAGATATTTGAAATTTACTTATGTTGTTATTTTGCTACAAATAAGAAAATAGCTATTACTCACTTAAGGCATGCAACAGAACCCCAAACTATATGCCATCTTATAGATAAGGAAAAAGCAGCTGAATAACATATTTTTGGAAAATACTCTAACTGCAATAGTTTTGGAGTTACAATGGATTTACTCAACAGTCACAATTTCAAAGTAGCTATTACTCAGCTGTCCAGTGTGCAACAGGTTTGCAGCTTTACTATCTGATAGCTCATCAAAAACTAGATGAATAACATATTTGAAAATATTTCCCTAACTTGAATACTTTTGAAGATATTTGAAATTTACTCATGTCGTTATTTTTCTTCAAATAAGGAAATAGCTATTACTCACTTATGGCATGCAACAGAACCCCAAACTATATGGCATCTTATAATTAAGGACAAAGTAGCTGAACAACATATTTTAGGAAAATACTCTACTGCACTAGTTTTGGAGTTACAATGGATTTACTCAACTGTAGAATTTCAAAGTAGCTATTACTCAGCTAGCCAATGTGCAACAGATCTGAAACTTTACTATGTGATAGCTTATCAAAAAGTAGATGAACAACATATTTGAAAAGAATTCCCTAATTTTAATACTTTTGAAGATATTTGAAATTTACTCATGTCGTTATTTTTCTTCAAATAAGGAAATAGCTATTACTCACTTATGGCATGCAATAGAACCCCAAACTATATGGCATCTTATAATTAAGGACAAAGTAGCTGAACAACATATTTTAGGAAAATACTCTAACTGCACTAGTTTTGGAGTTACAATGGATTTACTCAACTGTAGAATTTCAAAGTAGCTATTACTCAGCTAGCCAATGTGCAACAGATCTGAAACTTTACTATGTGATAGCTTATCAAAAAGTAGATGAACAACATATTTGAAAAGAATTCCCTAACTTTAATACTTTTGAAGATATTTGACATTTACCTATGTCATTATTTTGCTACAAATAAGAAAATAGCTATTACTCACTTATGGCATGCAATGGGACCCCAAACTATGTACCATGTTATAGATAAGGACAAAGTAGCTGAACAACATATTTGAAGAAAAAGTTGTAACTGCAATAGTTTTTGAGTTATGAGCCCTTTACTCCAAGTAGCTAAGATTGCTATTACTCACTTATCTTTAGGCCTAAGTCCATAAAACGAAAAAATTTTTCGAGGGCGTGAAAATTCATTGGGACAATTAATTTACAAGAAACCTGTAGCTGTAGTAGTTTTGGAGAAATCTGCGTGACTAACTAACGCACACACGCACGCACGCACACACAGGCATCATTTCATAATCTCCGTCCCGGGCTAAAGCCCGATGGGAGATAAAAAGACTCTTTAACCCCTTTGCCACAATGGGAGTAGTATTTTACTATACTGAAGGAAAATCAGGGATGAAGAGCTTACAGATGGTGTAAGTTGCTAAAAGACACACCACAAGTGTGTTATTTCATCCATAATGTCCTCGTACATAATACTTTAAATAACATATTTCAGTATACCAAGACGTTTAATTCTACAGCCCTGAAGAATATAGTTAGCATATCATATAGGGGTTTCGACTGCTAGCAAAAGAACATGGTACTATACAATACACATTGCTGTTGACTGCTAGTTGCCAGATAAGGTCCTTAAAGGGTTAAATAAAAGAGGCCAAAATCCCTCACAAAATCTGCCTCAGTCATTTACCTCTTCACAAACCAGCTCGACAAATGCGCGTGATCTGGTGACTTCAGTAAATTTCTGCTGAATCAGCAGTTCTGCCTGATACTTGAGGTTGGGTAAGGAGAAGATGTTTGCACTCTGTCGTATTTTTAACGCTTCTTCACTGGCTTTCCCAGACTGCAGAACCTGCAGTATAATTGGTCGATTAATAGGCCTACATATTGAAGACTGGCTTATCTGATTATTGGTTTTTTGGGTCCTGCAAGAAAACTACTTCATACTATTTTCACCAATATTCATAAATTGTATATTGGGAGTAAAGGTAGTAAGGCTCATTTCTTACCCCCTGCACATCTGCACTGTAAGCCTGACTGAGTTCAAATATTAATACATTACATTACATACATTGATTACATTACTTTATGTTAATCATTTTATTTTATTTATATGTCTGTATGATATATATATTGGAGCAATATTTCTCTCCTCATAGAAACAGCAACAATTATCTATGTGACCTGTTATACTTAAATGTATTTTCTGATTTTGAAATCCATATTTTATTGCCTACATTAAATACATTGATACATAACAGAAAGAAAAATTGATTTGTTTTATTTGTATGACAGTCATTACCTTTAACATGAAGGTCACACAAAACCACTTGGCATTATTTAGCAGCAGATGGTCAGAGGCTTCCAGGACTGAATGCATATTCCCAACAGTAAGCTTCATGTGGCCCAGATATATCAGGTCCAAGATGACCTGCATGTAGAGTCAACATAAACATACACAATACATTTATGTCATACGCATCCATACGACACCACCAAAACATTGTTTAACAAAGCATTTTTTTCCATAAGATTGAAATTTCAAAATAAGAAATAATAACAGTACCAACAGTGCACACCTCTGTCAAGGCATGTACAATTTTTAAACTGGCTCAAAAACAAGTAAATAGAGAAAATCCGGATCCTTGACATATTTTGTATCCAGGTGGTGATCCAGATCACTCTCTAACTTCATAGGATCTAAGTTGGACCATGAACTTAATTCTCACTCTTTGCACAAAGATCTGACCAGTATTTGTGTAATCCTGCAAACAAATAAACAGGCAAGTAAATGGTCAAGAATTGAACACTTCCTTGCCCCAGGCAATAATTAGAAAATTTCTAGGTTTGAAATACAAGAAAACCAGGAACTTTACAAATACTAGCATGTATTCAATAATATACTTAAGATTTAAAACGAAGTAGTAAAAACAACTTTAATAAACACAACATATCACCTGAAGCGCTTCTTTGGAAATTGAATGAAGTTGTATTTCTTTGTTCTTGCACTCAGTAAAATGATCTTCTTGAAACATGCTCTTAAAGTATTCTGATGCTGCAACATATATAGCACCAATACTGCCAATCTATTAACAGGAAAAATTGATGATAGTATCAAACACATTGTTACTGCTGGTGGTAGTTGTCACCATGTATTACAGATAGTGTAGCCAAAGGTCAAAGTTGGGGTTTACGTCCCATTCAACAGCCAGGGTCATATTGGGACAGGTCCTCAGAATTGCCACTTGTGGGACTCGAACCCACAGAGGTGACAGCCTATGATTAGATGCCAAACTTGCTAACCACTAGGCCACTGAGGACCTCTACAGATAGTGTAGCCACAAGCAAAATAATTTTACCCTACTGCTCAGCCAGTGAATTTTGTCACCCAGTGAATTTCGTCACCTGCATTTCATGACAAAATTAAATCATGTTTACACTTAACTGCCATTGTAAATTACATATTACTATTGCAAGTTGCAGTTACATGTACTTAAACACAAGTATTGCTGGTTTTTGAGGCTAAATCCACCCTGTATAAATAACCATATCACTGAAAATGTTATGGAATGTTCACAGGATAAAGAACACTCAATGCAACAGACATTATTCAGACAGTTCAGTTCTAGTATTTTTCCCACCAGGGACAAGAAAATTTATCAGTCCGTCAAACAACAGATTCTACCTCAAACTCAGAAAGTGGGAAATGTCAACTTCAGGATGATTTCATACTGTAGTGTGAAACAGAAAATCTTTTACCATTCAGAATTGTCCAACAATTAAGGTGGTATTAGACTGAAAATCTAACTTCATTTTATACAAATTTTATCATGACATAAATTTACAGCTTATTTACTTTTTTTAGGTTAAAGGACCATTACACCTGTCTGTGCTTAAATAACATGACTTCATATTAAAAAAATAAGATCTCCAAATTCATCTTAAACTTTAAGTATGCTTGCTGTGTGCAAAAACAGTCTGTTTAAGACACATCAAAACACAAACAGTACATAAAAAATTCCAAATACTGATGCATTCACCACGTGTGTGTTGTTCCACTTGAGTGAACACCATGTAGTTAATTCATGGACACAAAATTTCACATAAAAAACTGAGCTAAATGCATTAACTATCACCATTTATAAATGTGAAACTAAATCCTAGTTGATACCTGTGAAGCTGTAGGTGACGCCACTTCTGGAACCATTGAGGTAAATTTTTCCTCTCTTTTGTCATACATCACAGGTAACTTTATAATGTGTTATAAACATTGGGACTCCTTGCCAGCCCTTTAAATCTCACACTTTGGGCTGTGAACTCTTGTGATCTCTGCATGAGATTTTGTTGGTTGGCAAAATTTCATCTGTCATTTGTTAGCAATCACTAATTTTCAACAAATCATATTAAAGATAGTTGTATTCACAATTTAAAAAAAAAACAAATAGGCTAAATGAGATATTTTCTTTTGAAAAAAGTAACTGCATCTGGTAATTATCTTTAAATATTCAAAATTTACCAATTATAATAATAGAAGCTGACCACTGGGGACTCTTTGGCTGAGTTGATATTATGAGGTGCTGCTAAACATTGCTCCCTAGTATACTTTTTTCCTGGTTGATATGTGGTAGCTAATCAATGATCAGAATGGAAGAACATAAACATTACTGCCTTGTTACCAGTTTCCACTGAGCACCAATTATTGCCAGGCGGAATTAAAATACAGACACATAACTTAGCCAAGAATACTTTCCAAATCTAGCAATTAATGTAAAACTGTTTGTAAACTGAAAGAAACAAGTGCACAATAAAATGGTTTCATGATATGTGGCCATTACTGAAATATGAACATTTTAAGTTTTGGTAGTAATAATTAGTACCTGGTTAAAACTGGTAGCAAGGCAGTCGTATTTTACATTACTGTATGTACTATACTAGCAACCCGCCAGTAAATTCCCATACTGTGGTTAATATTTTGATTTTAAATTCTATTGGTAGACTTTGTTTATTTTTTTCATCACACCAGACATCCAAATGATATTTTTTTTTAAGTTACTGTATGTACTATACTAGCAACCTGGAAGTAAATGTCCGTACTGTGGTTAATATTTTGATTTTAAATTCTATTGACAGACTTTGATTACTTTTTTCATTACACCAGACATCCAAAGGATATTTACTTTTTATAAGTAGTTGTACACTGTTGGATAAAATTTCTTTATAAGTTGTGTATTTTGACAATTATTAATCCATTTAACTGGTCAATAATTTTACTGTAGGCCAGAAATACCAGTGAACGTCCATTTTGGTACGTATTCGTGTTGAATTCACCTGTAAAATATTTCTTGTGTTTCAAGTTTTTTTCCTTTTTCTTCTTCTTTCACACATGCAGGCAAAACAGACCAAATGACTTGAAACCAAGACTTAGACATTCAATTTATGAAAAAGAAAAATATAAAAACTTTGAAATGGTTTAAGATGATATTACAGTGTGTATTTGTTCCATATTCATCTTGGAAACAGTTATTCCTTATTTACTGGTGGTGATAGACCACTCAAAGACCACAACGTACCTATTCAAGCTCACCTCTAAATAAATAAAAGACAATCATTACATAATAAATGACCAATGTACATTTCCATCAAACTTATTAGTCTTTAAGAAAATTGATGTTGGGTACAACAGGTACACGGGCATGAATTGGTCCACCACCACTACACTTAGAAGGTACTTTTTAAAAAGTTATGTGCATTTTAATTCTTCCTGGTCATAATTAGTAACAAGTCATAATAGGTAGCATGGTAGTACTAATCTCCACATGTTAAATTTGAGATGTGCAAAGTTATTTCAGCGAAGAATATTATCATGTAGTTCATCTCAAACACCTGCAATGACATTTTCAAAGCTGAAACCAAACTAACTGCTCGGTATGTACTAATGCCACAAATCTGGTGACCAAACCCTTTAACAGGTCTAGTATATTCAGCAGGCCATATATTGACCCTTTGCATCTACATCATTCTGTGATGTCAGTATGACTTTATCAGCAAACAACATCCATTTTGGACACCAAAACACGGATAATTAGTGATGTATTTTGACAAAAAACAAACTTTTGCCATAAAATATTATGTATTTGAATTCTACAAAATTCTTGTATTTGCCTGTATTTAAAACATGCATTACATGGAAATGGATATCTGACATTTTATTAAAAGTAAATGCTCTATATTTTAATAATTCCTCATGCTAATGTTATTTTGTAAACAGTCCCAGATAGGCCACACGCTTCTACTTTTATCTATGTAATTTTGAAGTCAATATTTACTTTATAATTAATTTTTGAAATAAGGTATATCTTTCCGCATTTCCCTTCATTTTATGTGGATATATTAGTTCAATAATACGTACCATTGTGACATAAGATACAAAAGGTCAATACTGCAAACTACTGTCAAAATGTCACCAAACCACAACCCCCCTGACCCATAATGCCAAATATGTACACCACCATATGTTGTGTTATTTATGTCAGCCAACCTTGCCCTAGTATGGCAAGAATTTAAACATGGTTTAAACTTAACATGTAAATAAAGCTGTAGAGTTTTGGGCCAATTCAGGCCCCCGCCGCCTATTTATATTATAACTTGTTTCACATACAATTAGTTCAAAGGAAAAAGCAAAATTGGACAAGATTATAGATATTAGCAGTTCAAGGTTTACACAGAAAACAAGTACATGTGAGCTCAGTCCCTCGCCATTGCATACCATCAAAAATATCAACAGCAATGCGCGACAAGACAGAAACTCGGTCTATGTGTAACTGTGTTTGTCTTTAATTAATTTAGGGATCGGCGTAAATAGGTACATACATACAAATTATGTACCGTCTTATTCTGTGCATTAATGTTGGTTAGTGGTGGTATGGTTTGGAGTCTTTCTGACTGGTTTCCTATACAACTAGGTACATATAGGAATAAGGGAAGATCAAGGTGTCGGTTGGAAAAATGATGGAACCTAGATATCAGTCCAGTGGTGGCCCACGGGAGGCTGCCAACAGTAGGCCATCGTCTTTTTGTCCATTGGTCCAATGTTGACCCACCGGTGGCAATACACTGGTTGAAATTCTGCAATAGCATCAGCCAATCAGATTGCAGCCTATAGTTATCTGATCATTTGTTGTTAAGGCAAATGATTGACAGGTTTAGGGCAGATCTTAGCAGAGGGAATCAATGATAATTCACATGACCAATGATGTAATCAGATGTACATAAACAATGGTGGACGAGAGTCCTAAGGTGATATTCAATAATTAATTGATAAAATAGCAAAATGTCCAATGACAACTTTTTGTAATGTAAATTTATAATAAAGATATTGTTTGCATGTCTAAAGTTGTTAACAGTGAGTTAAAAATTGAGGCCTCACTGAAATCTATGAATAAATTTTTACTAAGTTTCCACAAATCCTTTAATTATTACTGCTCACCGCCATCTTGAACAAAAACCACCGGTGGCAAATTCTACAGACATGAAGTTTGGTTGGAAAGCCACCGTTGGCCCAACGATGGCAAACTGCTGATTGCACAAGCACAAACCGCCGATGGGCCAACGGTGGCAAAATTTGCCGACCATAAGTCAGTTAGGCGATGGGTGAAATGTTATCTGGATAGACTCCCCCCCCCCCCCCCCCCCCCCCCCCGGACTGTATATGTAAAGGGGACAAGGAAAGATGAAGGCACTGCTCTGAAAACTGATGGAAGATCTCTCCCCTCGACCCATGTTTTAACCGAATCATGGTCAACTCAGACCTTTGCCAACTCGGCCAATTTCTAATGCAAACTCGGCCCCACCTGAAGCTCATTCTCACAGATATTATTTATGTATGCATCATATATTAATCATGTATCATGTGTTTTATGAGATAAATTAGTTGAAATATGTTAGAATATGAATGAATATGGTTGCAGAAGATAATGTTTACAAACGATGGCTAAATTATTTAAATTTGATAAAACATTTTTATACATATTACTCGATTACCTAGATTATCAAAATCCATACATAAATAAAGATTTTATGTCAATTTGAATTTCTAATTGAATGGGGCTGAGTTTGTATAGATGAGTCCAAGCTGGCGTGGGCTGAGTTGGTGAAGGTCCGAGTTGACCAGTTTTTGTTTAACCCTAGGGTGTAAATCAAATGACAGGCTAGTCATATTTTCTTTGATTTTGTGAAAATGTTAAAGGAGAAATGGGAAAGTATCAGCAATAACACTATATCATACACAAATGGAAAACTGAAAAATTCAGTCAAACCCTAAATACACTGCAAATAGCAGCTCACCTGGTAAATCAAAGAACTTAACATAATTTTCATATCTACCTTTTCAATGTTTTAAGCTGTACTGCTCAGCCAGTGAATTTCGTCACCCCAGTGAAGTTTGTCACCTGCCGTAAAAATGCTCAAGGATAGGCAATATTCATATTTAAATAAATGGAATAGCTGCTTTCAGCAACAAGGTATACATGTGTGCCGAAAGTTCACAGCAAAAACTCTTTAATACTGCCATAAAATGCGTGTGACGAACTTCACTGGGATGACGAAATTCACTGGCTGAGCAGCACAGGTCTGTTCTGGAATACTGTTCACTCAATGCATGAATTACAGTTACATATAGGCTTGTAAACATCAAATCCATTATTAATACAGTCAGTAAATAGCCTGAACCTAATTTTGTTGACCGTCGGTAAAATAAGCCATACTCTATTTTACCGACGACTGTCGGCAGAATAGCCACTGTGAATTTTATATAAGAAATATATATTTGATGATTCCTTGGTTTCCCACATATTTTAACTTAATTCATTTGTGTGAATCAAAAAGACAAGAAGGGAGAAAACTACTGAATTAAAAAAACGGGTGCGATTTGCGGGTGCGAGTAAGTGGTACGTAGCGATTCTTTGTGGGTGCGATATGCACGTAAATCATTTATCTCTATGACCATAACAGTAATTCGTAGGATCCAGGCAATTATAATGCCAAAAAGATTACAGTTACGTACTAATGAATTGCTTTGTAAGTGGAACAAAATAAAATTTCTATACCAGCTGCCAAGACACATCGATGTGCTGGGAACCGTTCCTCGTCTGCGATCAAAACAACGTCACTCATTTTATTTTCAAGTCGTTGTTCATTCAGCAAGGCTAAAATCTGCTGATGATGCTGGTCACCAATGCAGTATTCCTCTGCAATTTCCATCATAAATAACAAATATATTTGACAATGCTCTATTCTTTAGCGTAGAACAGTACAGTAGCAACGAAATTGTAAAAAACTGAAACTCCACAGCTGTCAAAACTTTGTTTTTGTTTTGATTGTATGGACATAACCGAAAACGGCGAATTATTAGCCGATATTTTGTGTGAGTTTTAAAAACCGAAATATGCACAAACGGGGAATTATTAGCCGATATTTTGTGTGAGTTTTAAAATTCGAAATGTGCACAAGATAACAATTGGAAAGCAAATGCATTACATTTAGTAGAAATCACAAACTTAATTAATATCAAATTTTATTGGATGTTAGTGTATGTGGTGAAATTCATTAAATAATTTAGTAATAATTTAATTACAATGGATATTGTAATTTGGGTATAAAGAACAAAAAATTTAAACTTGTTTAAATCTACAGGAAATGCATTAAGTGCAGATAGTTAAACAAGCACACAAAAGAGGAAATATAAATGAAGTTGTGATGCAAGAACTTTCAAGAATAATTTGCATTCTAATTTGAAAAAAAATAAGGCTGACAAATCAATCGATCTACAGGCACAAGCTACAAAGCCATCAGTAGGGCACTGACAACAGAGCTTGGAAGCAATCAAAAGCACAAGTAGTGCATTGGAAGGGCCGGATTCCTTGCTGGCTGGAATAGCAGATTCCATGAAAGCCTTGTGACAAAATCAAAAATAAATACCAAAAAAATAGAAATGAAAAGTGATATGTGAGCTCGTCAGACATAAATTGGGTTTAGGGCTGGTCTATAGCCTATTGCTCATATGATTGTGTAAAATATTTGATCTAAATGTGTTTCTATATATTACAGTAATCATTACAAAATGGTACACCATTAATTTTAAACGAAACTAAGTTAATGTTACTTTTTATCAAACCACACATACCATTAGGGTAAAAAAAGTAGCTTAGAGGTGGAGTTTAGCTAATATAAAAAATTTGAGCATTACTTTGCAAGATTTTAGTTGTTGAGATTTCATATAAGTAGCACACCATTTTTTGTGAAGATACGTGGAATAACATGGTAAAAAGTAAATTAGATAGAAACACTATTTTAGGCAGCATACAGAAGAAATTAGTAATAGTAGCAACATTATGTAAAATATATTTATACGTTGTTTCTTCCAATTGAGACAAAATCTCTAAAAATATCTGCACAAAATGTTCTTGAAGTTAATTTGTTAGTAATGAAGCTTCTTCCATATATATTCATATTTTACCAAATCAATCGGTTTCTTGAATTTATTATATTTAAAAGTTCCCCAAAATTGTTTGTATGAACGAAAGTAGCAGTAAATTCACAATCACACAATCACTATATTGGGTTTGTGAATGCGTCATGATGCAATTACAGGTCAGCTAGGCCACAGTGGCAGATACTTAACCCATAAAGGATATATTAAACATTTATTAATATATATGAAGCTTGAAAAGCAGAATATAATTAATATTTTATGAAAATTTGCCTGAAAATCAACAAATGTTTACCAAATAATATTACAGTTTGTGAAGGTTTGTTTTGAGATTTTGTTTTAGTGTTCTTTTTTATATATATCTTTATAAAATCTTACTCTTTATTTTATGACATATTTTTAGCATTTGATACATGTCAGTATATATTGAAAGAGCATAAATGTAAACAAATTTCACATTTCCCTCAAAATCCAATGATCTGAAAATTCCTTCTTTCAGTCAGACAAGGCATCAATACTGTTTTACAATGATTTGTATATTCTGTTATTGCTTTTTTAAATGGTCTTGTGAATACAACAATTTTTTTTCTACAATATCTTACCCTTTTGGGACTTAATGCTGTTTGGGACGCTCGCCTACTGGAGAACCAAACCTTTCAGACAGAGTTTTATTCTGTTTTAGCTCACATGGGAAAACTAACAGGTGGCACATGTTGGGCAGGCGACCAAGGTAGTTTGCTGTTTTGCCCTTTTTTCTTTATGCTGCCACCTTGGATAGATGTCTAACATGGTTAAAAATGCAACAATTTTTGTGTGATTTACTGCCTTTCCTGTAGGGACAATGGCACAGCTGATGACCCTTGTATGACTGTGACAGCTCATGCAACATATAAACAGTAACAATCTTGATAATCATAGGCAATCTGCATACAAAAGTGCTCACTCCACCGAAACCACCCTGCTGATAACAAAAGCGAGATTCATCTCTCACTGTAACAGGGCGAGCCTACTGCATTGGTCTTACTGGATCTGTCGGCTGTGTTTGAAACAATTGACCACACTACTCTTATTTATTGTCTGAAGTCCTGGTTTGGTGCATGTGGCACAGCCCTGAACTGGTTCACATCCTATCTCAGCCACTGATTCCAAGTAGTTAGAATTTGGTCAACCCTTTCTGAATTGCATAAGCTGCTGTTTGGAGAACCACACGGCTCAGTCCTTGGTCTTATGCTGTTCTCCTTATACACCAATCCTTTGAGTAAGGTTATTGGAATGCACCCTGACATCAAATATCACTTTTATGTGGGCTATATGTACTCATATGTCTCAAAAATGCAGCCCTGGCTTTTGATAACCTGAGGGGCTGTATGCATGGTGGCCATGTGGTAACACTCTCGCCTCCCACCTCTAAGGTTGGGGTTGGGTTCCGGGCCCTATACCTCAAGTGGGAAAGCTGGTATTTGTTTGTTGTTGGTCTGTAGTTTACAGTGCAGAATCTTGACCAACTGTATGTACTGGTTTCTTCTGCCCTTCCAACTACCCATCGTGATGTGACCTGTACAGTGTTGAAAGCAACGTAAAACCTCAAATAAATAATAAAGAAATTGACAAACTGAATTAATGTGTTCTGGATGTTCAAGAATGGATGTCGTGAAGTATGCTCAAATTAAACCCTGACAAAACATAGTTAATCATCTTTGGATCCCATGCTGAACTCAAGAAATTAGATCCCTATCTGCCAGTTAGAATATTTGGTAATTTCATGCATCCAGCAGTTGTTGTAAAGAACCATTGTGTCTGGTTTGATGCTAATTTCTCCTTTGCTGATCATGTCCACAATATTTGTAAGACATGCTTCGTTCAAATTTGTGATCTCAGGCGGATTAGACAGTATTTGACTGAGGAGGCTGCTATCCTGGCGGCTAATGCCTGGCTGAGTAGTCGCCTTGATTACTGCAACTCTCTCTTCAGAAGTTTGTCTAGTTTCAACATGCGCAAACTGCAGCATATTCAAAACACACTTGCTAAGATTGTTACACAAGCTGTAACAAATACACACAGGCATCTCCTATTCTCATACGTCTCCATGGGCTCCCAGTTGAATTTCGCTGCATCTTCAAAACTGCCATTCTAGTTTACAAGTTTCTTCACCGTTTGAGGCCTTACCTGAAGAACAAAGATGTAAAATTGCAAATACAGGTGTCCCCCAAAGCCCAAGACCTCTATACAAGCAGAAAATGATTTGCTCATTGAACCCAGGCTAGAAGAATAGGTCACATAGTTAGGAACAGATAGAAACATCAATGGAGGCATAAACACACAGAGCTTATTGTTGGACTGGCCATGATTGGACATGTCCTTGGCCCCAGTAATACACAAGAGAAAAATCCAATAGGGCAACTCATGTTACTTCCTATTTAAGTGAGGAGACTCAGTCATCACAGCCCTGGAGCTTATAAGATAAAGAGTGCGAGAAGGCAAAAAAAAAAACCGAGATCACTAGACCCAGTACTCTGTATGGATCTTCCACAGGGTTAATTTACTAAAACCACATACCCACAGGAAAGTGGTACAGAATTATCTCTCAAACTTTAGAGGAGAAAATGTAGGAGTTCTTACTAAACCACTAGATCTGCCTTGGGGTCATGCGCCCGTCCATTGTACTTAGAGTTGGAACATCATGTTAGGGCTATGACATACACCTTGATTTTTCCTGCCACCAATTCGAGAAGGTGGCTGATCCCCACAGAGTTATCTTGAATGCATGTGAACAAGCCAGAAAATGTCTGAATGTTCAGGATGCTCATCTTCCCAGTAAACACTAAAAACATTTTAAAATGTATTTAAACCCTATTTAAACTCTACTTTTTAGGTTACTAAATGTTTCCAACTAAATATTTACACTGTAATGTTTAAAACGTTTTATAAACATTCTCTTTTTGAATAAACATTCTCAATACAAACAATTTTTGCTGAAAACATTTATTAAATGGTTATAAACTAGATTTGACTAGAAACGTTTCAAAGATTTACAAGATAGCTCAAGGATTGAAGATTATAGTAGAAATGCTGTTGGAAAAATTCATCATGAATTGTTTGATTAACAGTATACATAAAATGTTTAAACAATATTGTTGCACTGTGTCCTGTAAATGTTTGCTCTAAAAATGTTTTCAAACATTGAATAGCAACTTGTTTTCATACCCATCATTGTATCAACCAGAGGCAACAAGTAGTTCCCTACGCCATGATTTTCGGCTTTAACGCTCTCAGAGGAAAACTATACCAGCTAGATTCACCAAATTTGCAGGATATCTTCATTGGAGGTAAGCTTCGCTGGGACTAAAATTAGCCTCATTCTGAAAAACAATATGGCCGCAGTGGGCATTTCTTTGAAAATTATCTATCTTTTTCTACTGGGTAGTTCTCACAGGTAGAAGGTTGAATCTCTTCATACGTAATATGTATAACAGATAAACATGTCTTCTACAACCTTGCAGACATTTGACCTTGAAGCTCTTAATTCAAGGTCATCCACAGAGTGCCAAAGTACCCCATGTAGCGGATTTGAAAAGTGCCTATATCTCCCTTATCATTGGTCCAAGAGGTTTGCAATGTGAAACCAACCTATGGGAAATCATGGGCTGCGAATCTTTTGATGTGGTCAGATTTGACCTTGGACCCCTCCTTCAAGGTCAAACAAGGATACTCAAATTTAAAAGTGCTTATAACTTACTTATTATTGGTCATAGAGGTTTGCAATGTGAAACCAACTTATAGGAAATCATGGGCTGGGAATCTTCTGATGTGGTCAGATTTGACCTTGGGCCCCTCCTTCAAGGTCAAACAAGGATACTCAAATTTAAAAGTGCTTATAACTTACTTATTATTGGTCATAGAGGTTTGCAATGTGAAACCAACTTCTAGGAAATCATGGGCTGAGAATCTTCTGATGTGGTCAGATTTGACCTTGAGCCCCTCCTTCAAGGTCAAACGAGGATAGTCATACCTAAAAGTACTTATAACTTGCTTATTATTGGTCTTAGAGGCTTGCAATGTGAAACCAACTTCTAAGAAATCATGGGCTCGGAAACTTCTGATGTGGTCAGAATTGACCTTGAGCTCCTCCTTCAAGGTCAAACGAGGATAGCCAAACTTAAAAGTGCTTATAACTCACTTATTATTGATCCTAGAAGTTTGCAATGTGAAAACAACTTATAGGAAATCATGGACTAGAAATCTTTTGATGTTAGCAGATTTGACCACTCTTTCCAGGTGAAACAAGGATAGCCAAACTTAAACGTGCTTATGACTTGCTTATTATTGGTCCTAGAGGCTTGCAATTGGCAATTGCATCGGCATAGATCTGTCAAAACCTTCTGATTGGTCAGATTTGACCTTGAGCCCATCCTTCAAATTTAAACGAGGATAGCCAAACTTTAAAGTGCTCATAACTCTCTTATTATTGATCCTTGAATTTTGCAATGTAAAACCAACTTGTAGAATTTCATTCATTGGGAATCTTCTGATGTTGTCAGATTTCACCTTTGAACCCTGCTTCAAGGTCAAATGATGGTTCACTGGCTTTGGTGAGTTGTCTTTTTATTGTGAAAAATACACTTACCATTTCCTGACCATTGCTATATGTTGGTGCCATCCAACTCACTGGCCGACGTTGAGAAACGTTTTAATTAGGTACCTGAAGAGGCCAGTGAGTGAGTGTGAACTAGCATGTCCCCTTAGTGGTCATGTAACCACGCCTGTAAACAATCTTCATTATTTTTGTTGGCCATCCTAGAGTGTGGATGTACATATTTTATTTCAGATTTTTATTAAGTTTCTTGGACTTCTTGTGGGTTTTTGAGTTCTGTGGTAAGCCATCTGTGTTGACAATGTCTTCTCAGGACAAAATTTTTAAAAAAGAACAGAGAAAAAGTGCTTTTGTGGCCATTTTATGGCAGATTGATGACCACTATTTGTAAGATGGCGGCATTGATGTTTCGTTGTTGGATGAAGACGATTCTTCAATTCAGAATACAATTTATTCTTCAAAAGGCACATGTTACTTGAGCATGGGACAAGTTCTTTTATTTTTATGCAATTTTGTTTTCACTAGCTTGAAGTGTTACAACAATAAAACACTGAAACTGTTGGTAGTCTTACTAGCTCTGGCAGGGACAGTTTACAGGTTGCTAGTCAACCAAGGAAGACGCCATGAAAAAACAGAAATAATTGGATTGTTTTTAAACCTGATCATATGGTGGGTTCTAATAGCCAGGCATTTGGAGACATTTTTTCACTTTGTACTTCTCAGTCGAACAGGACGACAAGAAGGAATTCCCCATGGAGGCAGACATCATAATTTTCTGTGGATGCTTCATCGTAGAGAAGTTCCGAGTACAGGTCTGGGCTATCTCCATGATAAACTTATCCGGTGAAGTTCAGTCGAAACATACCACGGAGGAAAATACCTGCATGATGTCATCCGAAGACAATCGAGTTTTCATACTTCCCAAAAGGTCTGGAATCGGGTTGTCAGATGACCGGAGTTGTGTTTCATCTCATAAATTAGCTTTTAATTCTGTGGTTTTTTCTGCTGGAAACCGGCACCGGTACATAAAAACTAGGTAACCATTGTTAGAATTTTGTTCAAGATTACAGGTTCTCTATGTTTCTTGCATCATAGAGCATGTCAAATCTTGGAATATAATCATTTAGAGTATCCAGTAATGCCTTAGAGTGTGTGCAGAGTATTTGCATTTACAGTCCTGAATGATCTTAGATTTTGGTCAGTTCTTCAAGCTTGGTACTCAACAGAAGTGTTCTTAAGATGTTTTTAGTAGAATAAGTTGTACATTTTTCACTCTTAATGAGGTTTTTTCCTGGTGGACTCATGGTTAGATGTCCAGGAAAGCTTTATTTTGTGATCTCGGGTGTATGGTAATTCTTATGTCTAGAAAGGGGCAAACTCCTACACATGGTTAAAAATGGGATAAAGTGCCTCAGGGCAGATATTTTTGTCCCTATTATGACAATTAATCCTCTTATACTGTTACAAAAGCCACCTCCTCAGTAAGATTTAGAGGTGTTAGTTAATTTCTAGGAGGAATGTTATATATACAGATATACTACTCCTTACATCTTAGGATAGTAAGAGCATAATTTTCAACCATACTTTGCTTTTTCACAGAAGCGACACTAGCAGGAAGGAGTTCTTATTCATGTTCCTGAAGCAGTTGTGTTTTGAAATTTAACAAAAGAGAGAGAAAACAGTTTTGATAAAGACTGTTTATGAAATAATCGACAAAAGGGTGATAACACCAGTGAGATGGTGATATCGCTGCAATTTTACAGTTCATCAGTTGTGATAAGCTGGGAAGAGATGGCTACCTGTAACAGTTTAGGTCAGGTAAACAAGCCTTTACATGTACCTTAATTTCACATTTATTGGGATATTCGCAATTTGTTATTAGTAAGTGAATGGGTCTGTTCACTCGTTTCCTTACAGTTGCATTCTTTCGTAGCCGGATTTACATGGATTTTATCTTCACTTCAGTGTTTATGACAGGTCATACCAGTTCACTGCTTTTTACTATGTTAGTAGATGGTGAGACTGGTGGATCTAAAGGAACACATAATGCTTTACCAGTATGTAGACCTTTTCATTGCCTTGCCCTTTGAAACAGCTTATTTCGACGTTGCGATGGTATCAAAGGGTTGTGAAACTGATGGCTGCAATAAAAGGCATTGGGTTGACCAGTTTATATACGTTTGGTACATAGGATAAGAAGAACTAAAGCCAGGGTTGGAGCAGGAGTTATTAGGAGATCAGATTTAGTTCCAGCTCCAGGGTCTTATTTTGGATTGCAGTTTCCATCTTAGGGTAGATTTTTTACTCAAAACACATTCTCGACTTAATGGTTTCCAAGCAAGCCATTTATCTCGTTGGCTTCAATGGAGAAGAGAATGCCATTGGTTCATTTGTTTAACAGGTGACCCCAAGGCTATCTGCTAATGTTCCACAGATATCCTCAGTCTTGTGATGTCCCAGTTTTAGGTGTCTCAGGTTTCTCAGGGATCTTCTTCAGTGGTGGACCAACTTTTCAAGTTTGAGGGAGGGCCAGTACTTCATCAGAAGGAGCACAATCTCCTTCGGTTCATAGATACTTTCTTTAAGGATTGGGATGCCCAATTATGGCATCAAACAGCCAGTGGTCTATGGTATCATGAAGAGTCCAGACTCCACATTAACAGGGTTACTAACTTTAGAATCATTCGAAAATCAGATTTGGATTCTAAATCTGTTGATTTCCACAGACAGTTCATCAGTGGTTTCCTATCTGAACAATCAGGGAGGTACCCACTTTCAGGAATGTGTGCCCTTATCTGAAGAATCATTGCTTGGACGAATGCCAGGGTGTTCAGATTTGGAATCCAAAATCCAGGGAATCCAAATGTTCTAGCAGATTCCTTGTCCATAAGAGACAGGATGATTCAAATTGAATGAGTTTTGGAATGAGTTTTGAATCATCTGTTCTGAATCAGGTGTTCAATCAAATCTGCCATTGATAGCATCTACCAATAATGGATTTGTTTGCAACAAGTTGAACCACAAGCTTCCAAGATATGTGTCTTTTTCAACATCCCTTGGTATGAACTGGACTGTTTGTTTGGTCCTGTGGCCTTGATTCTTCAGGTGATGCATTCATAGCCAAAAATCAGTTGGCTTCTGAGGGCTTCTTTGGCTATTTCAACTTGTGGTCATTCCTGCTTTGAAACCTACTTTAGATCCTTCTTTGGTGCAAGATAAGTCTCTTTGTTCAGTGAGAGTCTTGAAATATTATCTTGATAAAACAAAAAAATCTCAGGAAAGGCAAGAAACTTCTTTTTGTAGCTACTAAGAAGGCTACTCAAAAGATATAGGTGCAGAATCATCATGATTGCATCAGGGTGGCTAGGGATGTCTTAGTTTTGGGATCTGTTGGATCTGTCCACAAAAGTTCCTTTTAAGGCTTCTCTTGTAGGTGTGTTCAATTAAATCTGCCATTGATATCCAACAGATTGAATCATAAGCTTCCAATGTATGTGTCTCTTTTCCTAGACTGTGAGGCTTGGGGAACAGATGCATTGAACATTTCTTGTGAGGGTCTGGACAGCTTTGTGTTTGTCCAGTGGCTCTCATTCCTCAGGTGACTCAAAGATGGCCACCTACATGTCTTCCTGATTGCACTAGAGTGGCCAGGGATTCTTCAGGTGATTTAAAGGATAACCACCTTCAGGTGCAGATTCACCATGACTGCATCATGGTGGTCATGGTGGATGTCTTGGTTGTAGGACCTGGTAGATCTATCCACAAACCTCCTTCTGAGGTTTCCTTGTGGTGAACATCTCAGATAATACTTTTCCAGATGTAGCAAATTTCCTTAATTACTTCTTTAAGGAAAAGAATCTTGAGCCATCTACTATTGCTGGTTACAGAATAACAATTGCGGATTGTTTAACTTGAAGGGGAACGAGTCTCTCGAACTCTTGAGCTGAATAGATTGTTAAGATGTTTTATAGAGATAAACCAGTAGCCAATAGGTTTTAGCCTTATTGGCCTTTTCAGCCTTCGGGGAAGGTTTCTTGGAAGTTATTAACTTTCAAGACAGTCTTTCTTTTGACTTTGGCATCAGGCAAAGGACGAAGTGGAATTCATGTTGGCTTTCCCTTCCCTTGCTTACAAGGAGAATTGGTCACAAGTGGCCCTGGCCATTTTAGCCAAGAACCAGTTGGCTTCGGATGGGCCTACTTCAGTTAAGTCGGTGGTCATGGCTCTCAATCATTGGGACAGCAGTTTTACTCAAGATAGATCTCTTTGCCTGGTGAGGGTTTTGAAATACTTTTACATAGGACAAATGATTCAATGAAGAATTTCTATTTTTTATCTGTAGCTATTTAGGAAGGCTTTACAGGAGATATCTTCAGGACAACTATCTCATCTTGCTTAAGGCATACTATCTTTTTGACTGAGAAGTCAAATTCTGACTCTCAACAGTAGCGGGTCAAAGCAAGAATGAGTGCATCTTTAGCTTTTTAAGGTAGTGTTTCTGTACATGAATTTTTAGATGCACGTTACTGGATACCATGACATTTTTACCAATTTTTGTGTCTCAAGTACTTTGTTTGCTTTGAATTGGTTCCTACAGTTTATTTTTAAGTATATGTGTGATAATTATATTGATACTTTTGTATGCATTTGCATATGTATGTCTGTCATACTGTCTGTATTTATTTTAGGCAGCGTTGTTGACTTCATTCACACTTGGAATGAATTATACAATATGCTGATGACATTTCCAAGTTTTGGGTCACCTGTGTGGGTGTTGGATGTTCATCTATAGGCAACATTCAACTGTCGCACAATAAGGGTCAGAATTGTGAGAACTACAACTACATATTATGATTTAGGGGATTTGTATGGTATGTGGTATATGTTGGAAGTTTATGTTGTTGTATGCATATGAATTTCAATGTAAACTTCTCATTATGTTTACGTTGTGGGCTAGGTAGTGGGTTTTTGTAATATTCCTTCCTTCCTACAACAACAACAAGGCTGTGTTGTCTTGCAGTGCTTAACAGTTCCACTGCCTCATGTGTGTAGCGACCCGAGCTAAATTATGTGTCAAGGCACAATAACACAGTTAATAAAAACCTATTCTCAACAAATGATTTTTATTATGCCAAACAAATAAACAAACTGGAACAGAAATTATGTCAACATTTTAATTCAACAAGAAGAAAATCATATAGCCCAATTCCCCAAACCTGACTCCCCAAGAATATTCCTAACCAACTAAGCTAATCCCCACCCAATACATCTTTAATATTCACCCAAAGTACAAAAATGCCATCTAAAATGCTAACCCCCAAGGACTAAAATTACTAAAAAATGTGGTAACTTAACTAAACCTAAAACAGAACATAGTTGTTCAGTTACCTCTCCATGACTGACAAAGCTTTAAGGCTTAGTGGCAAGAACAGTGTGTTCAATGAAAGGTCAGCCCAGAATGTGGGAAATGCACCCCCTTTTATAGTCAAAAAGTGAACTACTCAAGTCTTTGGTGTCAGCACCTTTGACCCACATCCTTGAACCAAATACCAGTTCCCTGATTTGTTTATAAAAATAGACCCAAAATACCAGGATAGTAAACAAGGTCAAACATGGCTACCAAAACATGTGAGTTCCCAAAATATAAATAAAGACCAAATTCCCACAATACCCACAGGTTAGTAAAACAAATATTTAATACCATTACACAACCAAACCCCAAGAAACCATTTAATTATATCCAAAAACCCCTGAATATCGCCCGTAACTCCCGTAAACTCCCGATATTCATCATAACTCAAAATACCACAATAACGGTCGTCGTTACATTTCCCCCCATCTCCCAAAAATATTGGTTCGTCCCTGAACCAAGATTCACTACATTTACCAATCTATAATTATACAACAAAAATCATTATACAACATCTGAAAAAAAGAATACAAGCTGAAATAATCATACAGTCGAAATACAATACCTGAAAAAAAACATCATATACTATGCAATCCATGATAATTACAAAAGTTATCTACAGTCTTTTTAACAAAATGTCCACTGTCACGTCCAACAGCCTCCAGACACATCAGGAACTCCTTGACCGGATCCTCCATCCTCAGGAAACCTGTGCCTGACTCATCCCTCCCCAGGAATCCCCTCCTGGCTTACCACATCTTCATACAGGTAATGAATTTATATTACACTATATACATCAGCAAAAAGTGATCTTCCCTGGCAAATCATCCTGTCCCACATTCCATGCCGGACAGTCACTTTGCACATAACTTTTAAAGTTTCCTACAATTCATGATCTGCCACAACTCTGGAACTAGAACAAGAGTTCATACCAAGGAACTTGAAACTGAAAGTCATTTAAAACATAATGTTTATTAACATCATGGACCCGTCGCTGCAACTCAGGGACTAGAACAAGAGTTCATACCTGAAACTGAAAATCATTCAAAACATAATGTTTATCAACAGCATGGATCCATTTCGTAACACAGCAACACTCAGCAAATTTCTGCAATGAGCTTTCACTGAAAACCCCCACCCCAAAAAAATAAATCAAAGTATTTTAGAACATCAGTTCATCAGCTACTTGTAGAACATTAGTTCATCAGCTACTTGTAGAACATTAGTTCATACGCCACCTGTAGAACATTAGTTCATACCATTTGTCCATTTATATGTTTATATAATATGACAGTTCATGATACTAAGCTCAGGGACTTTAGAACCAAAGTTCATGACCTAGTTTTAAAAAACAACAAAAACGAAAAAAAATATCTCCTATAATCATTTTATTTTCTCTTTTTTTAAGTTTTCTTACATTTGTTTTATACGAGGGTCTCTTAATTTCCTATCTTTTGCCGGAATGTCAATTGCAATTAACTTCCAGGGAATCCTCTTATCTGTTATCCCATTTATAAGTGGGGCTTCATCGTTGCAGGTTGCCGGTCCTATCAGGCTAAGAGGAATTTTGGTGACACCAACTTCCTCCAAGAGCTCAATAAAGCCACCCTCGGGCTCTTCTTCCCATGAGGAGTCCAAATGCAATGGGTCGGTGGAACCAAAACACTCAGGGATGCTAACTGGGCTTTCAACCTTCTTTATTGGTACCTTTTCCATCATAGGTCTAGTAGTCCCTTTTCCCTTACCAACCACTACTCCCTCTCTATAGGGCTGACCAGCATGACGCTTCTGAATGTGTTTGTTGTACCTTCTGATGTCAACTTCAGGAAACACGAACTGACATCCCCAGCCACACCTCCTCTTGACACCGTGCACCCTCCCCCAATGTCTGTCCAGAGTTTCTTGGTGTTTGGTAGTAAAAATACACCTACTGCATGTGTAACTTCTGAAACAAAACATACAAAAACAAGCCTTAAGCATAATCACTCAAATAACGGGGTGTCTTCACCTTACGCCCACTCCTAGTAACAACCCCTGAACTTTGTTTTTGACCCTCACCTCCTACCTCATTTCCAAGATTAGAGGGACCAATGTCAGCTATTCCACTCTCCAATCCCATTCCCTGATCAACCTCTTGAACTGTTTCAGGACAAACTAAGGGCTGTTGGGTTTCCCTAATTTCTGTGGCCTGTGTCTCAGTTGGGGTATAGCAAGGTTTTAACCTATCATGATGTACATATCTTGGATGGGATCCAGCTGTCTTACGAATCTTGTAGATCAAATCAGAAACTTTCTCAAGTATGACCCAAGGTCCAGTCCACAGACTTTCAAACTTTGGACATATACCCTTTTTCCTAATTGGCTCAAATAAGAAAACACTGTCACCAGCCTTATAGCTCTTATAGTTAGTCCTATGATCATAACCTCTCTTCTGCTTTTCACTAGCCTCAACCATATATTCCCTAGCATATTCATGGACATTCCTAAGTACATCTCTCAATCCTTCTACATATGAAGCTACATCACCCTCAAAAACAACTGAATCTGGAGGACAACCCAGTAACAAATCTACGGGTAACTGAATTTCTCTTCCTAAAAGCATCTTTGCAGGTGACTGATTAGTCGATTCATGGACTGATGATCTATATGCCATCATTGCATAAGGTAAAGCATCATCCCAACTCCTCTGTTCATTGTCAATCAACTTGCTTAATATATTCTCAAGAGTCCTATTATACCTTTCAATGAAGCCATTGCTCTGGGGATGGTAAGCGGTAGTACGTGTTTTGTCAATTCCCAGCAATTTGCACAGTGATTGAAAAAGCTTGGACTCAAATTGGCTACCCTGGTCAGAATGGATTTGTTTTGGCAAGCCAAACCTGGCAATGAACCCCTCCATCAAAACTCTAGCAACTGTTTCTGCTTCCATATCAGGAACCCCAAAAGCTTCTATCCACTTTGTAAAGTAATCGCCAATCACAACTATGTATTTGTTACCTCTTTTAGACTCAGGAAGTGGGCCTAATATATCTATTCCCACTCTTTCAAAAGGTACCCCAACTGGATATTGCTTCAGTGGTGCCCTAGGACGTTTTGAGGGAAAATTTCTTTTCTGACACTTTTCACATTTCATGCACCAATCTCTGACATCCTGCTTGTATCCTACCCAATAAAACCGTCTCCGAAGTCTACCAATAGTTCTCCTGATTCCAAAATGGCCAGAACACTTTTGTTCATGCAAGAGTGATAGAACCTCTTTTCTAAGACACATTGGCAACACCAGCTGTAAAATTGGTTGAGTTTGAGATGAACCAAACCATTGTCTATACAGGAGATTATCCTTCACAAGCAACCTATCCCACTGAGACCAATAATGCTTTAGATCCCGATCTAAAGAAGACAATTCCTCCCACTTTGGTCTATCTTCTCCTGCCACTTTCTTCTTGACAAGGACACTTAGACTTGGATCTTCCTCTTGGAGCTTATGCAAGGCACTACTCGTCTTACCCTCAAGCCAACTGTCTATCCTATCAAAGGCATTATCTCGCAAAACAATATTTCTCAAGACATTCCTCTCCTCACCATGATGACACTCTTCTATAGTCTCACAATGCTTTGACACTACCCTCTCACAATACTGGCAACTTACACATGGGGGACGGGATAGAAAGTCTGCATTGGTGTGCTGTCTGCCGGCCCTATAAGTAAGAGTGAAATTATACGTTCCAAGGAGCTCACTCCACCTGCCTAACTGACCTTCCAAATTTTTGAAATTAAGAAGCCATCGAAGTGAACCATGATCAGATCTTATCTCAAAGGGAACACCATACAGATAATGATGGAAATGTTTCACAGCTTCTACCACAGCTAAAAGCTCACGTCTTGTAACACAGTACCTTCGCTCTGTTTTTGAAAGCAATTTACTAAAATAACCAATCACTCTCTCATTCCCATCATACACCTGCGACAAAACTGCCCCTACTCCCACACCACTGGCATCAGTGTCTAGGATAAACTTTTTTGTCATATCTGGATATGCCAAGACAGGTGCTTCAGTCATGACACCTTTCAGTCTATTAAAAGAGCCCTCACACTCATCTGTCCAACCAAATTTCACATTCTTCTCAGTAAGTTTCACTAAGGGCTTGGCTATAGTTGCAAAATTTCTTATGAACTTCCGGTAATAGGAACAAAACCCTAGGAAGCTTCTCACCTCTTTGACACAACCGGGTCTTGGCCAATTTTTAACTGCCACAACCTTTGCTGAATCTGTGGAAATGCCAAATTCTGAAACTACATGACCAAGGAAAGTAACACTTTTCTGAAAGATTGTACACTTTTTGGGGGAAAGCTTTAAGCCAGCAGCTCTGAATCTATCAAAAACTTGACTAAGATTTTTCAAATGCTCCTCAAATGTTCGTCCTTTGACAATGATATCATCAAGGTAAACCAGACATGTTTCATACTGTAAACCCTTCAAAACCTTCTCCATCAGTCTCTCAAATGTCCCTGGGGCATTAGTCAACCCAAAGGGCATCACATTAAATTGATACAGCCCACTCCTACTGACAAATGCTGTCTTTGGCCTATCCTCTGGGTGAACCCCAATTTGCCAATACCCACTTTGCAAATCAAGTGTAGAAAACCACACAGAACCCAAAAGTTCATCTAAGCAATCCTGGGTACGAGGCAGTGGATATGAGTCCTTAATGGTAAGATCATTCAATTGCCTATAATCAATACAGTATCGTATTGAGCCATCCTTCTTCCTTACAAGGACAATTGGAGACGCCCAAGGGCTTTCTGAAGGCTCTATAACCCCAGAAGACAACATTTTCTCAATCTCCTCCCTTTCCACTTCCCTCTGAGAAATAGGCAAATGTCTAGGTCTTTGCTTAAAGGGTGGGTGATTACCAGTATTAATTCGGTGCTGTACCAAATCAGTTCTTCCCCTATCAGTCTTGTTTACTGCAAAAATATCACTATATTTCCTCACTAAACTTTCTACAGCAGCTTGCTGATATGTATCTAAGTTTTTTCCGCAGTCTTCCAAAATAACTTTCAAATGATCTGGCAGGTTAGAGCTACTGTTATCAAAATGCTCAACTTTCCCTACCCTTGCTGCAGAAGTTTCATGGTCTGGAGAAACACTATCAAAAACTTCCAGTACAGGGTCACATGTTCCTACCACAGTACTCTTATACAGCTTCTTAGCTTTCTCATCCAAGTTCAACATACGTAGGGGTATCATCTGTGAACTGGGTGCAACAACTGACCTTGCCAAGAGCAAACCCTTATCACCAACCCCTTCTGTAGATTCCACAATGGCTAACCTAGGGAGAACCTCATCATCCCCTCTACATATATAGCCCGGTACGATCATCTCACTGTTTGCGGGTATAACAACACTCTCAGAGACCCTAACTCTAAACAATGAAGACAGTTTGTTTTGCAATGAGCATTCAACAGGTTTCCCATCAAACAATATCTTTCTCTCAGCTATGTTGATTACACACTTATTTTGCATGAGAAAATCATGCCCTAAGATCAATGATTCCTCAGTATCTGCCACTATTACTGGATGACTTATGGCACCTATACCTGGAAAATCTAAAGTCAATTGAGTCTGTCCTAATGCAGGTATCTTGTCACCATTAGCAATTCTAATATGACTTCCTGAGGGCACCAATGGAGGTCTAACCCCTGCTGATATGGCAAAGTACTTCTTTGGATGAAGGATTGACTTATTTGCCCCTGTATCTACCAAACAACTTATCTTCAGGCCACACAAACTTGACTCTAGATACAACCCATCCACACAATTACTCACTGCAACAATGGGTCCATCGCATTCAGATTCCTTAGCTGATGTACGACCCACAACATCAGCTACTTGGTGTTTAAACCCTCCTGATCAGAACTTTTGTTCATTCGTTTGAAAACCTCACAATCAACCATGAAGTGGCTAGTACTTCCACAAAGCAGACACAAAGTCATGCTTATCCTACTTGCATCTTTCTGCATCTTACACTGGGACATAACATGGCCAAATTTCCCACACAGGTAACATTGTTTCGAGGATTGCCTAGCATTGGGACAATTAGCTTTAAAATGTCCTTCTTCCCCACATGAGAAACATTTTTTACCAGCCTTGGGAGTCTTTTCTGAAATTTTTGTTTCATCTATAGTTATTTTCAGTATCTTGTCAATGTTTTCCTCCAACTGACCAAGTCTCAAAGCTAGGTTATCATGATTTGCTGACAATTCTGTTTCAGTGACACATTCCCTGATATAATTAGGAACCCTACGTTGCCTACTCAGTTGGAATGCCTCATACTCCACTGCTACACCTAAAGCCTGCTGCAAAGATCCAATTTGACTCTGAAAGACAACTAACTCCATTTCCTTATTATTAAGGGCCTCCAGAAAAACATCTTTTGCAATAACATCTCTCATCTCATTTGGTAGTTCAGGGTATGCCTTACGGACCAAACGTTTGATGTCATGTGCTAAATCTGGCAGAGATTCATTGGTCTTCCTAACCCTACCCCTCAGCTGAGCCTTGTAGAGTTGTGTTTGGTTCTCGGGTTCAAACCTAGCTAAGAGTGCAGAGACAAGGGTGCTGTAATTACTTCTCTCCCTGGGCTCTAAATCCCCCAGCACTTCAAGAGCTGAACCCCTTAAGCATGCCGCCAATTCTAAAGCCATCATAGCCTGATCCCACTGACATATCTGAGATATCATTTCAAACTGAATTAAGAAGTCTCTCACACTCCCTGTACCATCAAAAGGTGGTGGCTTCTTATGCTTAGAACCAGTCACTGTTTGCTTGGGTGAAAATGTCCTATTCAAGGGCAACCTATTCATAGACACATGTGAAGGATGTTGTGGGGCACTATGACTGTCTATATTTGAAGTAGTATAACCCTGCCTTCCACGCATAATGTGACCACAATCCCCACCCAAGATGATTCCTCCATCTTGGACATTATGTCTAGGGTATTGCCTCCTTTGAGCCTCTGTTGGATTCAAATAACCCTGCCTTTCATGTGTGATATGATCACCAACCCCGTCCAAGGCCACTCCCACCTCTTGAAAATTATACCTGGGGACTTGTCTAGGGTATGGCCCACTATGAGCCTCAGTGTTTGGATTCAAATATCCCTGTCTTTCATGTGAGATATAACCACCATCCCTGTCAAAGACCACTCCCTCCTCTTGGAAATTACGCCTTGGAGTTTGTACCCTTCCTTGGACAGTGTTACCAGCTCTCACAAAGTGACCAACAGTTGGACAAAATGCTTGTCTGAACCCTCCATAATCCTTTGGATAAGACTCATGTCTAACCCCCACATAGTCTTGAGGCCCTACCATACATGGTTTACCAGTCTGTGGGTTAGAACCATTTTCAACATAGGCAACATCATTGTTTTCAATAGGAAATCCTTCACCTTGCCTAGGAGTGGATTGTAAGGGAGTGTCAACTCTAACAGGTTTATCACTAACAGGACACCCTCCTCCCCTTGGATTCCTGAAGTTCTGTTCAACATACTGCCCCTCCATAATGTCAACCTTATCAAGGAACTCCATAAAAATCTGAAGTGAATTATCACCTGAATCACTACTTTCCATTTAAAACAGAAAGGAACTAACACTGCATACAATGAAACTAAACTACACAAAATCAAGTATGCATTCAAACTAACCTATTCAAATTCATTTATCTACATAACTACAATTAAACAAAACTACACAAATTAAACTATGTATAATACTACACTTTCAAACTAAGTCTTTATCATACACAATATTAAATATATCTACCAAATACCCAAATTGCTTTCATATACCCCACAAAATGCACAATACTACACAAAATACAATATTTCAAATTATCTCCAACTGTCCATTAAATTCCCCTGTCCAATATTATTTACTACCGCCTACAATTCTATAAAATAACACCTGTCTACTTTTATTTCATTTTTCCCTTGACTGATTTCTGTATTATCCTCCCAACTGATTTTTATTAATCCCACCACTGCCACCAAATTTGTAGCGACCCGAGCTAAATTATGTGTCAAGGCACAATAACACAGTTAATAAAAACCTATTCTCAACAAATGATTTTTATTATGCCAAACAAATAAACAAACTGGAACAGAAATTATGTCAACATTTTAATTCAACAAGAAGAAAATCATATAGCCCAATTCCCCAAACCTGACTCCCCAAGAATATTCCTAACCAACTAAGCTAATCCCCACCCAATACATCTTTAATATTCACCCAAAGTACAAAAATGCCATCTAAAATGCTAACCCCCAAGGACTAAAATTACTAAAAAATGTGGTAACTTAACTAAACCTAAAACAGAACATAGTTGTTCAGTTACCTCTCCATGACTGACAAAGCTTTAAGGCTTAGTGGCAAGAACAGTGTGTTCAATGAAAGGTCAGCCCAGAATGTGGGAAATGCACCCCCTTTTATAGTCAAAAAGTGAACTACTCAAGTCTTTGGTGTCAGCACCTTTGACCCACATCCTTGAACCAAATACCAGTTCCCTGATTTGTTTATAAAAATAGACCCAAAATACCAGGATAGTAAACAAGGTCAAACATGGCTACCAAAACATGTGAGTTCCCAAAATATAAATAAAGACCAAATTCCCACAATACCCACAGGTTAGTAAAACAAATATTTAATACCATTACACAACCAAACCCCAAGAAACCATTTAATTATATCCAAAAACCCCTGAATATCGCCCGTAACTCCCGTAAACTCCCGATATTCATCATAACTCAAAATACCACAATAACGGTCGTCGTTACATGTGGAAGGTGAGTTTTGGGTCTGAATGCCTGTAGGATTGTGCTGTGTATGCTTACTGTGCAGGGTGGTGTACTGGGTCTTTATATTGTAGTATTGTAGTACCTGCCCTCCTTCCATGAAGGCTGCATTCAGTAATGGTCAGGAAATGGTAAGTGTATTTTTCACAATAAAATTGAAACATTTTGTTGTAATTTTAACTTTTATTAGATAAATACTTGCCATTTCCTGACCAGGATAGTCCCCCCTACCTCCCCGCAGAGTCAGTACTAGGAGAGTATTTTCTGCAACCAAAATAATGAAGATTGTTTACAGGCGTGGTCACATGACCACTATAGGGACATGCTAGTTCACACTCACTCACTGGCCTCTTAAGGTACCTTAAAACGTTTTGCAACGTTGGCCAGTGGGTTGGATGGCACCAACATATAGCAATGGTCAGGAAATGGTTAGTATTTATCTAATAAAAATTAAAATTACAACAAAATTTTTCAATTCTGGTGGATACAAATTTGCATCGGTTCTCTGATGCGTAGGTCTAGTTTTAAAATGTTTTTCAAATGTTTTCTATCAAATGTCTTGAAAACATTCTACCAAAAATGTTTTTGTATGCATATTTGCAGAATGCTTATCAAACATTCAGAATGCTTATCAAACATTAACCTTCAAACAAAGACGGCAGTGAGCAATAATAAGGGATTTAGGAGGACCTAAAAGCAAGAATTGAATGTGGGCAAAATTTTAAGCCACTTACAATATTAGACATAGAAATAATATTTTAATTCTTGAGCTAAATAAAAACAATATTGAATTTGATCTCTGATTCCAATTTAAGTTAATATGGCTATATGCAATGCCAAAGTAATATTTTTGAGACATTTTTATGTTAATTTGATGTCATTTTTCTAACATTTCTAACATTCATTAAACATTTAATAAACGGTATACATTCAACATTTTAAAAACCGTTTTCAACTTTTTAAAATTTTACCACAGATTTCCTTTCAAATGTTTGCAAAACTCAAAAATATTTTCTGGGTTGACATCCAAAAAGGCTCTGGCGTGAAAGAAAAGCCTACAAGTATATACTTCAGTGAAATTTACATGTAATGGATAATTCAGGGTGGATCAACTGTAGGACAGAGATGTCAAAATTCCACGATAATCAATGAGATATTTTGTGTCAGGAGTTATGAAACTCTCCTTTTCACCCATTCTCTCTTTTCCAATCACATCTGGTTTCCTAGGGCAAGGAGTTGGTATTGAAAAAAGGCCTCAGTAAAACCCATATATGCAGCATTGGTCCAATATAAGCCCTTTCACAGACTTACAGGAAGGCCTTTCCAGTGCGTCAATATGCCAATCATCATCTTCCAGGGAAAAATCTTTTCTCAGGGACCAAGGACAATTTAGACCAATTTAGGTCTTCCAATCAATGATTACAGCCAGAAAACAAATACAGAAGTTGGGGCACTTTTACAAGTTTTGGGGGGAAACTGGAAAAGAGAAAATTGCTCATACAACATCTGACAGCTAATTACAAATGGGTATGTACTCCATTTCAGGGAAAAGACAAAGCTCACAAAACATCGAACGACAACAAATGGTTATCAAAACATTAGCCATGCCTTAGACCACACCACCTAATTAGAAACATCAAACATCGTCCACTCAATATAGACTTCTGTTTGATCCCATGGAACAATTCCTGTATTTTGACATCTCTTCTGAGTAGGTCTCACATTATCTGTTTTCAAGTGATACTTGAGCCCACGAATGAAAATACCTGAGTTGGGATTGATTCTGGTCTTTCCATTTTGAACTTAGTATGAGCAGAAAGGTGTTTAGTTTGTCAGTTACTGGTCTCCACTGATTTTTCGGCTTTGAGATCAATTAAAGATGACTGTAATAGACAAGTGAAAGCACACATTCTAGTTTTTATGTTGCCTGTTTTGATAGAAGGGACAGGATGCACGCGTCTAAGGTTGTAGTTACAACATATAATCTGGTTCCACGAGGTTATCTACATGAGACCATTTTAGAGCCGTTTAAATGAACATTGGAGGTGAATAAGCTCCTTCCGTCGTTGCACAAATAACAGCTAATTTGGACTGGTGATAGTACCCCCCAAATAGTGTTGAAAGTTCCAAACGTTCACCCAAATGAATAATATATTCATTTTTACAGACACATCAGATGTAGGTTGGGACTCTCATTTCTATGAAGCCTAAACAAAAAGACTATTGCCACAAGTAGAATCAAACCTTAACCCAACTTTCTGGAGTTGAAAGCACAGTTCCTTGCTCTAAAATAGTTGAAAGATAAGTTCCAATATCGGACTGATGATTTTCATGGACAAATCTTTAGTAGTGGCTCACATAAACAAGCAGGGAGGAACCCCTTGCAGTAGAAATATGCACTCTCTTTAGGATATTAATGACCTGGTGCCACCAATACAAAATATCACTTTGGGCTAGACACATACCATGTTGCTTGAATGTAATGGCAGATTTTCTTTCCAGATAGACGCAGGTACAATCAACAGAGTAGTCACTACATCTTTAAGTGTTCAATCAATTTTTGTCTCAAGTGGTTCACTCTTCAAGTGTGTCTGTTAGCCACTATACTAAACCACACACTAAAAAGGCATGGGGAGTAGATGCTCTCAACATGTGTTTATGCCTACCTCCAAACTGTTCTATCGCTCAAAGTTATTCACAAGATTCGTCAGTTGAGTAATCTTAATAGTAACAAGCTATACAAGCATGCCCTGGTTTTGGAACCTAGTGCAACTCTCAACAGAAATACCCCCTTAGTTACCAGTGTTTCCAGCATTACTAATGCAGTCCAGCAGCCAAGTATTTTGCAATAATCCTTGGTACCTCAGTTTACAAACTTTGTGTCGAGTGAGCAACTGTAACATCAAAGATTAAGATTGTAACCTACATAAGCTACATTTAAATATAAAATTATAAATTATATAAAATTATATAATTATGATTATATAAAAGTATAAATTATCACAATTATAAATAAGTGTCCTTAAGTGTGGACTGATTGGTCAGGCAGATAATGAATACCCCCTCTCTATTTTGTGGCAAAAATGCTAAAACGGCCACTTTATGATATGCATGCTGTAATACTTTGTAAAAGCTCATACTTATTGATTGATACCTTGTAATTGAGGTACCAGCTGCCACCGTGTCTTGGGCATATGATGGGCATGTGTTTGCTGTGCAGAGCATCAATGGTATGGAACATATTATTTCTCTCTCTTCCAGTAATCTTAACCGGCTGGACACACCACAACCTCATTTTGGTAATATCTCACAATAGTGTTGCACACCTCAGGAATGGTATGGTTAATGGTACAGCGCCCCACCACGAAACTGTACTACTGGGACATATAGCTCTCCCCCATTGCAAGATGTCTTAGGGTTATAATTAACTTCAGCCCAACCAGGATCGGCTCTCAGAAGAATGTGGTCTGCCTCTGGAAGTTAGTGGTCAGGCATTGCTGCACCTCAGAGAATATCTCAGGAGACATTCTCATGAAGTTTCAGAAAAGTGGCTGATCTTCTTCGTAGATTTTAGAGATGAGGTTGTGGTACTGCTCTCCTTTCAGCTCCATGTCTCCTTAGAAATTGTGAAATCAGTTCATTTTATTCAATCACTTGTGTAACAAGTTTCAGAAATATTACACCAATTCTTAACAGCTCAGCTAGTTGTTATCCATACTGGTCAAATTGCAATGAACTTTACCAACCAGTAACCCCAATATATAAGGATCCAGGTTTGGACAAAGCTTAATCCTAGCTACAAGGGGGGCTGTAAATGTGTTTCTATGAATTTGCGATTGTAAACTGATCGGATGTCAATCTTTTGCTATTGTAAATCCATATTTTACAATTGCAGAGATTGTTGATCCTAATACATTACATATGTATCGGAATTGAATCTTCCAAATCATAATTCAATCTTTGCTATCTTAAGTCTAAGTCAATCCTAAAGCAACATTTCTCGAATCGTAAGTCAAACACATTTTTTCACCACATGCTTTTTACCCCATGATTCACTGGATCATAGAAAAACACAGAATTGCTCAATCACCACCAAATCGCATAACTTTGCACAGATGGAACAGCCCTCTTACCTACCACATAAGAGATTTCCACCTTGCCATCCCTGCTTATAATTTTAGTTCCAATATGAAGGCTACAATAAAAGCATATTTTCAGCTCACCAGTAAGCAAGTATTTGGGACTCTACTGGTTTGGCTGGAGCACTGCACAAGGCTGCCTTTTTGTGACATTTTGCAGGACAAGCTAATTGTTCCAGATAGAGGCTATTGTATGTTACGAAAAGTGTTGAAAGTAAACAGGTTTGACTCTGTGTGACTGGAAATCAAAACATATTTGGCAATTACATGTAGTGTTTGAGTGGATAAAAAAACTGAAAGAGTGAAGTAGAAATGGAACACCTACTGAAGTGTTAAACCTGTAACCCAGTCTAGAAAAGAATTGTGTCCAGCCTCAGACGTTAAGTAGAGAAGAAAAATAACATAAGAGCTGTTAGTACCCAACAAAACCTTTAGAAATAGCATTGGGCATCATTTAATATGGAGGAGATGAAAAAGTACAAAGATAAGGGTTCTTCCAAAAAAGACTACGTAATTTATGCAAAGGTACAGAAGAAATAATACTTAGGAAAGGGAAAATGTATATGAAGACAAAGTGTGAAAATGAGATAATTAAATAGCAAGATGACAGCCTTACTTTGTAAACTAAAAGTTATCAAGCTGTAAAATTTGTTAATTTATCTATTTATTGATTGAAATATAGCCGTCAATGCAGATAGCACATTTAGGTAAACAAGTACATTTTGCAGCAATCTATATATTTTGGGAAATGAGAAATATGTCCCAACTGTGAGAGTAGAAAACATTCTACCAGATAAAAGATCAAGGTCACACCTCAACGTTATATGTTAACACCCTGCAACTAATATATCTACCAGGTACACCTTAAGGTTTCCAAGATATATAGCCTGGACAAGATTTAAAAGGTCAGGGTCACTACAGTATGGTTAAAGGTCTATCAAGGTTACTCGTTAACACTGCACATCTACACTCCTAATCAAGTGTTCCCACCAAGTAATTACTTCTAACACCTATGGTGCCTGAGATGCGTTACCACCAACCAACATATCCACCAAGTATAACCTTCCAAAGACAAGATTTTTCCTGCCACCATCCCGCCTACCTGTACGCCCTCCCACCCACTCAGCTGGACACCAGGGGTTGAAAAGACTGTGGGATAACAACCAGAATACATTTTAAAACAGCTACACTTTATGCTTTAATTTGATCACTCTCAATACTTTGATTAATATTCATCTATGTATACCTCTTCCTATCCCATAATACCAGCAAAGTAGGCCTGTCAGAATATGTGACCAGATGCATGTCAATAATACCTTTGCTTATGATGCACCTATATATAGAATAAGTTGCCTGATGGCCATCAGTCTGCCATCTCTGTTACATCCCTCAAATAAAATCTTAAATCCTACACATTCATCAACGCTTATCCACCTTACTGTTTCTTTCTTGTGATTGCTGATCCTTTCTATGTTCCTGGATATCTTATGTTTTTGGACTCACACCAGTGGGTTGGTTGCACCTTAGAATCTGCATTGTGCAGAAATTAAGTGCCGTAAAAGTCATATCAGAATTAGAATTACATTCTACAGCCTCTTTGGTCAAAAAAATGGTTTTACATACAATTTGAATCATGTTCAATCAGCCTAATGCCAACTCTGTTTGAAGAAATAAGTGTTTGTGAAGAAAATTTTGTTCAATCATAGCCTTCAATGAGAGAAGACTTATTTGAAGATATAGATAATTGCTATACTGGTCGGCACAACTGGTCCTGCCAAATGACAGATAAAGCCATCCTGTGTTTCCACTGGCAGGACCGGTCTAGTAGTTCGCATTCTCTTGGTGGCACATCGTTCTTCCTTCCTGTCTAGACAAAGTGATGTCACTCATCTATCCATTCAGTATAGGGTATTAACTTATAAAAATTTAATTTACTTATTATTACTAGGGACTTTAAATGAGCTAAAAAAATTAAGGCCAAAGGTGACCTTAAACAGATTGGTTACCAGTGCTCCGGTTGCTGGCAGTATATTTTTACAGACTTGCTCTGAGGTAGGGGAGAAGTATGAGTTCAGTCCAAAAAAATAAACCTCCCAAAGGAAGCAATTCGCAGTTTTTTGTTTTGTAACTATATACAAATATATATGCAATATATACATATACAGAAATCTCCTCAGAAAAATGGGCTACTAATGGATCACCTGAGCAGCCACTACCGGGCATAAATGGAAAAGCTCTGAATCAGCCCATGCTACATCCTTCAGATAGAACTGTGTGAAAGTGTTATGCAGCTTCCAATGGCAGGCTGATAACAGCTGTTCTAAGGAAACTCCCGAATGGAAGGCCTTAGAAGCAGCAAAGACCCTCACATCATGGGCTTTAACCTGATGTGGGGACTGGGATTCCTGATCAGAGAGCTCATAACATAGGATCACAGTCTGTTTGATCCATGAGGAGATAGTGCCAGGTGTTTGATCCATGAGGAGATAGTTTCTGAAGAAGACAAAGACCAGCTCCGCCTGAAGTCCTATCCAAACAGTAGCAGAGGGCTCTGACTGGACATAGGGACCTATCAGTCTTGAGTGACTTATCCATCATGGGGGCCAGTGCTGGGATGACCACGGGGCCACACTGTCTGGACCCTCTTTGGCCAGCTGGTTCTTGGAAGCAAAACTGGGTGAGGGGTAAAGAGACTGGTGTCAGATGTGCCTACTTAGTCAAGCAGGCTCCTGCATTTGTCTGAAGTCTTGAAAGTCAAATTCTTCAAAGAGGCCTCTTTAAGGGGTTCAAATGGAGCTTTTGTGAACTGGTGCAGCCCCAGGGAAAGGTTCCAGCAGGTAATTTAAATGCAACTTGCTTTCTGGAAGGGGCCAGGTTCCCCTTGCAGTTTGTTCCCCTAGATGAGTGCCGTACCCTTCTTTTGATGAGTCTGTAAAGATTAACAGAGTATGACTGAGGGGGTGTAGGGTGGGTCTGTAAAGATTTGAAGAGCATGACTTTTCCGGGCGTAGGAGGATCGGACGTTACCCTCTTTCAGGTTGAACTGATAGCCCATAAAGTTGAAGACTTGCTTGGGGTCCAGTTCTGATTTCTCCACGTTGACCAACCAACCTAACTCCTGACAAATAGCTACTAGAGTTTGTGTATGCTGGAGACAGGTTTGGTTGGATCTGGCTCTTACCAACCAGTCGTCTAGTTACTGGTGGATTCTTATATCCTTTTGTAAGGCAATTAGTTTGACCTCCTTTGACCCCACCATGAGCTCCATGGAAGCTGTGGACAGACCAAAGGGTAGTGCTTGGAACTGGTAGGACTGACCCTGGACATGAAAGCGCAGGTACTTCCTGGACTAGTTTTGAACTGGTATGAGGAAGTAGGCATCCTAGAAATATATGGACGTGACCCACTCTCCTGACTGGAAGGAGTGTCTTCATTTTGAATGACTGTCTTAAGAAATTTGTTAAGGGTACTGGGGTCTAAGATAGTTCTCCAACGGTTGTTGGGTTTTGGAACCAGGAAAAGTCTTAAAGATGTTTGAGTTGTTACCAGTTCTACTGCATTATTTTGCATAAGTGCATGCAATGCCTCCAACAGTTAGCTGTTGCTGAGGGGATGGGCATAATTTATAATGGTAGATGACCCTGTCAAATTTGGCCAGATCTGGAAGGGGAGAGTGTAACTTTCTCTGAGGACTGTTATGACCTTGGGACTGGCCCCCAGGGCTGCCCATGTTTCCAAAAACTGGTGTAATCTGGCCCTTACAGGTATATCTTGAGCAACTAGGACATTTGTGACATTATGGACAAAATTTAAGTAATCTACACAGGAAACATTTTTCACATATTTTATTGCCTGATGTTGAACAATATCTGGACGTATGCCTTTTTTTGCTGCTGGCCTCCTGCAATAAGAACATGATTCACAACAGATACGTTTATATGTAAATTGTCCAATGTCTCTTTCTTGCTGGACACGTTTACAAAACCGTCCTTGCCGGCCACATGCACAAAATCCCCTTGGGTTAAACAATAATTGTCATTTATGTGAACTCTGACCCTTGGTCGGTCAGTATTGATAGTTGGAGGCCTTGCCTCAACATCTCTTGCTCTGCCACCGATGCTTCAACTGCTTCCATACTGAACTTCTGGTTAACTTCCGGTGTTTGCTTGCCAGACTGAATGTAGGGGTGGAAGCTAGTGTTGGCGGAGCGTTTCTGTTCATGGTGTGATATCTCCTCCTCCAAATTACTCAGTAAGTGATCTGGAAACAATGAACTCGTGTGCAGTGGTGAGTTTCTTAAGGCAGTGAGAGTGTCATGCTTAATACCAGCCTTTAAGTAGTCCATATAACTATCCCTACGGGTCAGAGTCGGGTTGGCCATGTTGATAAACACACCTTCAGACAGGTACTCTATTGTGCTGGCCATAGCCTGAGTTATACTTCTGTTGAAGGTGATCAAATCGTCCACTTCATCGGTGGCATCTAAGGTTTTGCTGAAAGAATTGGGTTTGGCCTTGTCACTTTGAATTATTTTCAACTGAGTGACCATAGAGTCCTGCACCTTGGTCAGACACCGGCTAAGTCCAGCAGCTCAATTACACATATAAGACTGGTCCTAGGCTGACCTCTCCCATCTCCTAAGAGTGTCATAGTATATTGGCTCAGAAGTGGGTGCTGATGGCAGTGACTGTGTCGCAACCCTACTAAATTGCAAATTTAATAAGTAAATTAAATTTTTACCCCAAATAGTACCCTATCCAATGGACAATTGCTAATTCGGTCGGCGCAGACCGGCTCGCCAAACATCAGAAAAAGACTTCCTGTGTTTCCACCGGCCAGCCTGTCCGTAGTACTGTCTAGACTTCCTGTCGTCATAGCATCTTTTTCTTTGTCTAAACCTATTAGACCCCTAGTAAATTGATAGCGGGGTCGGTGGGAGGGTCTTGTGTGTCCATTGGATAGGGTATTAACTTATAAAAATTTAATTTACTTATTAAATTTGCAATTTTATTGCGTTACTACATCCTATCCAATGGACAATTGCTGAATAACTACCTCTTGGTCGGCGGGTAAGTTACTAGAGACTTAGATGAACTCATAAACAGAACTAACAGATTTTCTTCCAGGCCTGGGTCAAAGCTGTGGTCAGAAAACCCTTAAGGCCATAGTCAGGTATCAGAGACCAGTGAACTGGTCCAAAGCAACTTAGCCTCCCCTTTTTTACAGACCTGCTCTGAGGTAGGGGAAGAGAGGGATGAGTTCAGTCCCATAAGAAGTAAAATAAACCTCCCGAAGGAAGCACGTCAGAGTTTTTTTATATGCAACTATCTGCATATGTACACTATTTATGGATGTACAGAATCTCCTCTATTCTGGTTATTTGTGGATCTGCTGAGCAGCCACTACAGGTCCCAGATGGTTGAGCTTTGAGTCAGCCCAGGCCACATCCTTCATATAAAATTGTGTGAAGGTATTATGTGACTTCCAGTGGCAGGCTGATAAGATCTGATCCAAAGGAACTCCTGATTGTAAGGCCTTAGAAGCAGCAAAGGCCCTAACATCATGGGCTTTAACCTGATGTAAATTGTGGTCTTCTTGATCAGAGAGCTCATAACATAGGATCACAGTTTGTTTGATCCATGAGGAGATAGTGGCAGGTGAGATGTCCTTGTCAAAACCTTTCTTGAAGGAGACAAAGACCAACTCCTTATTCTGCCTGAGGTCTGAGGTCCTGTCCAAATAGTAGCGTAATGCTCTGACTGGACAGAGGGACCTGATAGATTTGAGGGATCTATCCAGAGTTGGGGCCAGGGCTGGTATAACCACTGGGCCGCACTGTCTGGACCCTCTTTGGCCAGCTGATTCTTAGAAAGAAAGCTGGGTGATGGGTACAGGGACACCTTTGACGAATCAGATTGGTGCCTAATATTCCTGTTCTGCCAAGCATGAATCTCAAGAGGAAGATTGTCTTGAAAGTCAAATGTTTCAAGGAGGCCTCTTTAATTGGTTCAAATGGAGCCTTAGTCAGCTGGTGAAGCACCAAGGACAGGTTCCAGGAGGGGATTCCCCTCCGACCTTTGGGTCTGTCTCTGTGGAAACTATCCAGGAGACGAGTGAGGTTTTCATCCTTGCTGATATTAAGGGGTGAATTGCCCAGTTTGTTGGCAATGGCAGATCTGTAACCATCAAAGGTGCTGGGCTGTAACTTCCTGTCCTGAAAAAGGTACATAAGGAAGTCAGTTACTGACTTTGCAGGGGGTGCCCTGAAGTCCACCTTATTAGTGAGGCACCACTTTGTAAAAATGGTACACTTTGCCTCATAGGCTGATCTGGTTGAACCCCTTTGAGGAGCCTCAATTCTTGCTGCCACTGCCTCAGAGAAGCCCTGCTTCTTGATTGCTGTGGCTCTAGGAGTCATGCATGGAGATTTAGATTTGTCAGATTTCTGTGAGGGATCTGACTGAAGGGCTGTGTCAATAGGTTGGGCACCTCTGGCAGGCTTAGTGGGATTTGACTGGACATGGCCACCAGATCCTAAAACCACGGCATGTTTGGCCACTCCGAGGCAATCACAATGATTCTCTTGCATGGAGTGTCCTGTAACTTTTCCACCACTTTGCCCAAGATGGCTGCTGGTGGAAAGGCATATGCCTCCAGGTCCTCCCATGGTAGACTGAGTGCATCCACTGCTGTGGCCAGGGGATCCAGTACCGTGAACCTCGTGGCAAACAGGTCGACTTGATGCCGGTGCCACCTGCTGCATATAGCTTGGAAAACTTCTGGAAGGAGAGACCACTCTGTTTGAATGGTCTGGCCTAGCCTGGATAGCTTGTCTGACTACCACATTCAGCCAGCCTGGAATGTGTCTGGCTTTGAGACTTACTTGTTTCCTGGTGCACCAGGTCAAGATTCTCCATAACAGGGCACAAAGTGGACCCGACCTCATGCCTCCTTCCTTGTTTATGTAAGACACTACTGTAGTGTTGTTGGTTGCCACCAGTACTATCTGGTCGGCACAGAGGTCTTGAAACTCTTTCAAAGCTAGAAATACTGCTTTTAGTTTATATGCAGCTTGCTTTCCGGTAGTGACTAGGACCCTCTTGCAGTGCGTTCGTTTAAGTGAGCGCCCCACCCTTCTTTTGATGCGTCTGTAAAGATTTGCAACGCATGCCTTATTGGGTGTAATGGTTGGCCTGTCTTCCTGTAGCCACCATTGTAAATGTGGGTGCAGGGACCTGGGAATTGGGATCACCTTTTCCAGTGATTCGGGTACCCTCCAGTTGTTTTTGAGATGCCACTGGATTGGTCTCATGTGTAATCGGCCTAGGTGAACCTATTACGGACATGAACTGCCGGACCGGACAGACCGGTAGTGACAATATTTCTGATATTTTGTCCCAAAGGTTCTGCCAACGGGCCGGTGTGGGTCGAACCCGACTGGCCCTGAGGTCGAACTGGTAGCCTACAAAATCGAAGATCTGTTTTGGTTCCAGTTCTGACTTTTCCAAAATTCACCAGCCAACCTAGTTCTTGGCAAATTTTCACTAAATCTTGAGTGTGTTGGAGACAAACCTGGTGGGATGTAGCTCTCACCAACCAGTCGTCTAGGTACTGGTGGATTCTTATACCCTTGTGTATGGCCATCAGTTTCACCTCCTTTGCTACCACAGTGAACTCCATGGGTGCTGTGCACAGACCACAGGGCAGTGCTTTGAATTGGTATCTCTGACCCTGGACATAAAATCGCAGATATTTCCTGGACTGTTCCTGTATTGGAAAATGGAAGTAGGCGTCCTTGAAATCTATGGAGGTGACCCACTCCCCTTGTTGGAGGGATGTCGTGATGGTTTCCGGTGTCTCCATTTTGAATTTCTCTGCCTTGAGAAAAAGATTCAGTTTGCTCAGGTCTAATAAAGGTCTCCACTTGTTGTTTGGCTTTGGGAATAGAAATAGTCGGTTGAAGAACCCCAGAGGTGTTTGGTTTTGTACTAGCTCCACTGCATTTTTGTCTATAAGCTGACGCAATGCCTCCAGCAGGTAGCTGTTCCTGTGGGGATTGGTATAACAGCTTACGACTGTGGGAAACCTTGTAAAAAAAGGAGGGTATAACCCTCTCTCAAGATTTGAACCACTTTGGGACCGGCTCCCAGATCCAGCCAAGTTTGCCAAAAATTTTGAAGTCAGGCCCCTACAGGCAGATTTAAGACAGCATTTGGGACATTTGAAACAGGATTTACACAAGACAATTGAGTGACACAAGAAACACTTTTCACAGATTTTAATTTGCATTCTTTGTAATAACAACCTGCTGGTCCGGGACTTTCTTTTGTGAATGCCCGGGCGCAGTAGTGGCAACTTGATCAACAGGAAAGTTTACATTTAAAGTGTCTCTTGTCTGTGCTTGTGGGATGCTCCCGTCCAGCAGTCATGTCTGTAACTTGGTCATACAGTAATTGTCATTTGTACGACTGCTGGCCCTTGGCAGGTCATGATGAGTAAGAGGTAGTGCGACCTTTCCCTCTCTTGGACTGTTTCCTTCCAATGGTTTTCCAGGCTGGTTTATCTGACCTTGAATCTTTAGTGGCCGACCTCTTGTCCTGACGCTCATATGGGTGGTACCCTTTGCTTCAAACTGAGCAATGTCTTCCTCTGCTCGTTTGATGGCAGAGTCAGGGAACAGGGTTGAAATGAGGAGGGGTGCTGTCCTCAGTGATGTGAGTGTATCCTGCTTTATACCAGTTCTGAGATGACTCAAGTATGCATCCCGGCGGACTAGGGTGAGGTTACCCATTGTTATGAAAACAAATTCTGACAAGTGTTCCATAGCTGTGTGATGCTTGAATTGAAGTCTAGTAGGTAGTACAACTGATCAGCAGCAGTAGACCCCTTTGCAGAACCTTTCCCTTTGTTTTCGGCTTTCAAAACCTTCAGTTGATCCTTCATATTCTGCTGAACTTTAAATAAACAGCGATTGAAGCTGGCTGCTTGATTGAAGCTGGCTACTTGATTGCATATGACTGAGGCTTCTCTAGCCGAACTCTCCCATCTGCGCAGTGTTTCCTGTGATATCCTGCGAGATGCTGGTGGAGTAAAAGAGAGTCCAGTATACCTAGCAATTCGACTATAGCTGCTATTCAGTTTTGAAGCATCAGTACTCCATGTTGAGACCTTTGATGGATCAGCTTTAGATTCGGTGTGGAGTCCATACCATTTGGACTGTGATCTTGTCAGTCTGTGGAAAAGATCTTTGGCCAGGCCACCGGCCTCTGATCCATGCGAGGGATAACCCTCCACTAAAGTCAGGTTCAATTTACCAAGTTTTTTAACAACCACTCCTCAGTGGGCATTGTAACGGACACCTTGCCTGGAGTAACAGTCTTGGGTCCGGCGAAGGGGTTGTCGTCTGAGGTGGCTGCTGTATTATCTACCTCTGGTATATGGGACCAACCCATATAAGAGCGAATGCCCTGCATAGTTTCCTTCGGAAACTGGCTGGTCCTGGTCGGCTACAGTTCAGATAGCTCCCCTTCTTCAGTGTATAAATCCAAAGGGGGTCGGTCAGACAGGTCAGTGCTGGAATTTGAGGAGAGGCTAGATATGCTATATCTTCTTGACCTGTGTAGAGCAGGGCAGCCAGTGTCAGCAGGCTCAGATGACAGAGGCTGGTCGGTAGTAGATGGCCGGTCAAGGTGAGGTCGGTGAGCCTCATGTTTTCCTGTGGACTGTGTCTAAGTTAAAGGGTCGGTACTAGTGTCCACTGCCGGTGTAGGTCGGTTGGCTTTAGTTTGACTGGCAGGCTGATGCTAGCAGAGGAGCCTGTACCAGGAAACTTAGATGTAGAAGTCTGTCAGCTGGTCACTGCTTTACTGGTCGGTTGATGCTTTTCAGCAGAGAAGCCAGAGCCAGGAAGCGTTGTTGAAGTAGAAGGTCGGATGAAAGGTTCAGACACATTCTCAACAGTTGATGGAGATGGAGGTGAGTGGGTCGGTGTAACCTTCACATTTGCAGAAAAAGTCGGTTCAAAACTTTTGGCCATTATCAAAGCTTCTAAGCGGTTGGAACGCTCCGACCACTTGCTGTCCAGTTCTGCAATTTTAACGTCAGTACTAGCTTGACTTTGAGGCTTAGAAGCTTTTGAAGAAGGAGACTTATCTTTCTTAGGCTTCTTATCAGGTGGAGGGGCAGAAACGGGCAATTTAACAGATCCCTGGTTGTCTACATGTTGGAAGGGTCGACTAACTCTTCATTATCTTGGGGAGGGGGTGCCTCAAGTTTCTTCGCCTCCCGTTTTCCTTTTTTTCAATCTATAAGAAGGGGTAGCCAGTTGTTGACGTTGATCACTGGTGAAAGCATTACATATCTGGCAATCATATGACTGAGGGTTTTCTATGCAAAAATCTGCACCCTTACCCTTCTCTCTGCAGCGGGCACAATGAGAATTAGTTAAAGCTAGCCATAGTGTGTCCGCAGCTCCCTCTTCTTTGGCCTGGAGAAGACATGATGTGTCTTATATATGTTGAAATAAAAGAGTTGAAGAAATAATCAAAATGGCTGATAAAATCTGAAGAGAGGGTTTTCTACGCAAAAATCTGTACCCTTACCCTTCTCTCTGCAACGGGCACAATGAGAATGAGTCAAAGCTAGCCATAGCGTGTCCGCAGCCCCCTCTTCTTTGGCCTGGACAAGACAAGATGTGTCTGATATATGTTGAAATAAAAGAGTTGAAGAAATAATCAAAATGGCTGATAAAATCTGAAGAAAACTTCACAGAAAATATATTCCGTGTGCACTAGTTTGCGCCAAACGAAAAAGATGCTATGACTTCATGCTGTCTAGACAGGAAGGAAGTATGACACGCCATCTGGCAAGTGCACTAGTACTATGGACCGGCTGGCCGGTGGAAATACAGGACGTCTTTTTCTGACATTTGGCGGGCCGGTCTGTGCCAACCGACTTAGCAATTGTCCATTGGATAGGATGTATTAACGCAATAAAAACTACTGTTCAGTCTAGCTGGTTCATTGGTCCAACAGCGTACGTTGGATCTTGAGAAGTCATTTTTCTCAGGATACATGTCATACCACTTCAGTGTCTTTGGGGCTTTGATGAACTGATCCCTAGCAAGGCCAGAGGTCTCAGAACTGCAGGAAGGGTAGCTTTCAGTCACAGTAATGTTCAGTTTCTTCATCTTCCTGCACAGCCATTCATCAGATGGGAGCTTTAATGAGACCTTGCCACTTGGCTGGGCCCTGGTACCGGCAAAGTGATTGCTGTCAAGCAAGGAAGAGGAGGACTCAAACTCAGGTACCTGCTTCCACCCCATGAAATATCTCACTTTTTGGATTGTCTCCCGGTAAGCCTGTTCCTCACAGACTTCTGGGTCCAGATCTTGCTCAGGTTTGGTAAACTCCCAGTCAGATACCTCGCCCTCTTCCTCCATGTGAAGGTAAGCTCACTGTAAAGTTCGACATCAGATTTTGGGTCCTGAAAGTGAGCTGCAGCACTGGTCAATGAAATTTGAGGCAAAGACATCTTCCTGTTAACAGGCTGGCCAACTGGTCTGGTGAACTGCACATTAGGACTAGCAGTGGCACCGGTAACATCCTGACCACTGGGTTGGACCAAAGGCATCACACTGGGGACAACAGCAGCCTGAGTGACCAGTCCAGAAACCTCTCCTGAGCTGGTACCGGTAAGATGCTGGTTGCTGAAAATCTGTGTGACCACACTGGTAGTCTGAACAGAACTGGTATCGGTAACACCCCGCTCTAGTGGTATAAAAGGAACCAGCACTTAAAAGGAATTGGCCGGTAACATCGCCTCAAGTCTGGCAAGCCTCTGAGACTTCTTATGATCAAGGGCTTTCAGGTCTTGAGAGGTTTTAGAGAACGTCTTCTTGTTGCTAGCTTTGTTGCAAGTTGTAGCTTCTGCTCAGCAGTAGCAGCACAATTGGAATTTTCATCAAAACTGGTCATAATATGCCTGAAACTGCTCCATTTCTGTCTTGGAGAGGCCATTGTATATAAGGGACACAATTTCCAAACTTCAAATGAAAATAAACTTCACATTCTTAGATATTCCAACTTTTCTTCAAACTTTGAGAGCTCTTTAAAAACATGTCTGCTGTGATATCACTCTGTCTAGACAGGAGGGAAGTATGATGGGTCACCTAGTGACTGCACACTACTAGGCCGGTCCTGCGGGTGGAAACACAGGACCGCTTTTTCTGTCATTTAATGGGACCGGTATTGTCAACTGGTATAGCAATTGTCCATTGGGTAGGATCTATTAATACAATAAAATGAAAATGTCCTCAAACAAAACAAAGGCACTGTCACTTATTTCTGCCTGTGAACACCTCTTGTTATTCCCCCTTTATGGGAAACAACTGAGCTAACAATAGACCCAGGTTTTTAGAATATATCTATATACCAAAAAATTGGTTGATGGCAGTTGAGCCAAAATCAGAGGATACAGACTTGATAAGGTTTTATTTTTATAGACTGGAACCAGTTTAAATATCACTGTACATATCTGTGTAAAGAATGAGTTATGTGTCTGAAATTAGGAATCAAGCTGTTTACATTGTAATTACATGGTTGTGCCATATTACTAAGCTGTAGTATTAGTTCATGAAGATTACTGGGGAACAGTAAATGCAAAACAAGAACTGGGATTGACAAAGAATGTGCATATTTCTGTATGTAATGCAAAGCATGTTAGCATGAGAGTCTGCATCAAAATAGGTATTTAAAGCAAGCAATCAGTGCCCGTGAATGGGCTCTGTGTTAGCTGACTGTGTATTTGAGTTTCTGAGTAAAAATTAAAAAAGAGATGGACACAAAATTTGTGCCCTGTAAATGGTATTCAGAAGCAAAGTACCAAGTTTACTGTTGAGGTGTAAAATGTAGGTATAAAATATATTCAACCAAATACTGTAAGTGCAATTGTTTTTGAGTTATAACCGAATTACTCAACACTGAGAACCTGAAAATAGATATTGCTCAGCTGTGTAATGAGCTACGGGTCTGCAATTTTACTATAACAAATTTAAACAAACTACTCTAAATGCAATAGTTTTTAAGTTACAACTGATTTGCTCAACAGTGAGAACCTTAAAGTAGCTATTCCACAGCCATGACATGAGCTACAGGTATGCAATTTCACTATGTTACAGCTGACTCATAAGTACAACCATATTTGAACAAAATTTTCTAAATGCGATAGTTTTCTACAGGTCTGTATTTTACTATGTAATAGCTGATCCATAAGTAGGTGAAGAACATAATTATTTAAACAAAATACTGTTGATGCAATAGTTTTCACGTTATAACTGATTTACTCAACAGTGAGAACCCGAAAGTAGTTCTTGCCCAGCTATGCCATGAGTTATGGGTCCACAATTTCATTATGTTATAGCTGACCCATAAGTGGTGAATAACATAATATTATTTAAACAAAATACTCTAAATGCAATAGTTTACAAGTTACAACTGATTTACTCAACAGTGAAAATAGCTATTGCTCAGCTGTGTAATTAACTCTAGGTCTGCAATTTCACTATGTTATGGCTGATCAAAAAGTAGCTGAATAACATATTTAAACAAAATACTCTAAATGCAAGTAGTTTTCAAGTGACAACTCATTTACTCAACAGCTATACTCCGAAAGTAGCCATAACTGAGCTACGACATGAGCTACAGGTCTGACATTTCACTATGTTATAGCTGACAGAAAAGTAGGTGAATAACATACCTAAGCAAAATACTGTAAATGCAAGAGTTTTGAAGTTACAAATAATTTTCTCAACAGTGAGAACCTGGAATAATATATAGCTCAGCTATGCACTGAGCTACATGGCTGCAATTTTGCTATGTTATAGTTGTAAGAAAAGTAGATGAATAGCATACTTAAATACAATACTGTGAATGCAATAGATTTGAAGTTACAAATGATTTACTCAACAGTGAGAACCTGAAAGTAGCTATTGCTCAGCTATGCAATGACATACAGGTCTGTAATTTCACTGTGTTATAGCTGACCAAAAAGTAGGTGAAGAACATATTTAAACAAAATAATGTAAATGCAATAGTTTTCAAGTTACAACTGATTTACTCAACAGTGAGAACCTGAAAATAGTTATTGCTCAGCTATGCAATGAGCTACAGGTCTGCCATTTGACTATGTTATAGCTGACAGAAAAGTATATGACAAACATATTTAAAGAAAATACTGTAAATGCAATAGTTTTGACGTTACAAATAATTTACTCAACAGTGAGAACCTTATAAGAATCTATAGCTCAGCCATGCATTGAGCTACAGGTCTGCAATTTTACTATGTTATTGCTGTAAGAAAAGTAGATGAATAACATATTTAACAAAATACTGTGAATGCAATAGTTTTCAAGTTACAACTGATTTACTCAACAGTGAGAACCTGAAAATTGTCATTGCTCAGTTATGTAATGAGCTACAGGTCTGCAATTTGACTATGTTAGAGCTGTAAGAAAAGTAGATGAATAACATATTTAAACAAAATACTGTGAATGCAATAGTTTTCAAGTTACAACTGATTTGCTCAACAGTGAGAACCTGAAAATTGTCATTGCTCAGTTATGTAATGAGCTACAGGTCTGCAATTTGACTATGTTATAGCTGGCCAAAAAGTAGGTGAATAACATATTAAACAAAATACTCTAAATGTAACAGTTTTCAAGTTACAACTGATTTACTCAACAGCTATACTCTGAAAGTAGCTATAGTTTCAGCTATGCAATGAGCTACAGGTCTACAATTTCCCAATGTTATAGCTGACCAAAAAGTAGGTGAATAACATATTCAAATAAAATACTGTAAATGTAATAGTTTTCAAGTTACAACTGATTTACTCAACATTGAGAAACTAAAAATAGCTATTGCTCAGCATGACCTACAGGTCTGCAATTTCACTATGTTATAGCTGATTCAAAAGTACATGAATAACATAATTTAACAAAATTCTCTAAATGCAACAGTTTTCAAGTTTCAAGCAATTTACTCAACAGTGATAACATGAAAGTAGCTACTACTCTGCTATGCAATGAGCTACAGGTCTGCAATTTTACTATGTCATAAGTGACTACAAAGTTGCTGAATAACATACTTATACAAATTTCTGTAAATGCAATATTTTTCAAGCTATAACTAATTTACTCAATTTACTCAACAGTGATAATCTTAAAATAGATATTGCTCAGCTATGATATAATCTACAGGTCTGTAAATGTACTATGTTATAGCTGATCTAAAAGTAAGTGAATAATATATTTAAAGAAAATACTCTAAATGTAATAGTGTTCAAGTTCTAACTGATTTACTCAACAGTGATAGCCTCAAAGTAGCTAGTATTTGGCTATGCAATGAGCTACAGGTCTGAAATTTTACCATGTTATAGCTGACCCAAAAGTAGCTGAATAACATTTTTATTGCATTAATACATCCTATCCAATGGACAACAGCTGTGCACTTGCCAGGTGGTGTGTCGTACTTCCTTCCTGTCCAGACAGTGTGACATCATAGCATCTTTTTCGTTTGGCGCTTGTGCTGTACACACAGAATTTGAGAGAATTGTAATTTCATGTTTTTGTGAGAACTCTTTATAGTTTGATATTTTATTATATTCTACAGATTCTTAAAAACTTATAGCTTAACATGTCTTCTCCCAGTCAACGAAGGGGAGGTTGTGGCCACATGATGGCAGGTTTTGATTTGCACAGCATCTGTGCACGCTGTCATGATAAGAAGAAGGGACAAGATCCATGTGTAGAGAAGCCTGGATCTGATTTTCACCATTGTAATGCTCTCACGCCTGAACAATTGTCACAACTCTCCACACCTACATACAAGATGAAGGAGCAGCGTGAGTTGAACTCTTCTACTCCAGCTAAGAATCCGCCATCTTCTGATACCACTCTCAGTCCCACCCTTGTGGACCCGGCACTTGTGTCGGTAGTGGGGGTTGTGGATGGTCAGAGCACCTCCGGGTCGCCTGGTTTGAGTGAGCAGCCAGCTGAGAAGAGAAAGAAGAAAAGAAGGCTTCCAGTTCCAAGCCAGTCAATCCGGACAAGTCGGTTAAGTCTACTCACCGACTTTCTTCAGATTCTACCGACCAGAAGCTTGAGGTGATGGAACAGAAATGGTCGGACCGGTTCAACCGGTTGGAAGCTTTGTTATTGGCCAAGACTCTGGACCGACCCCAGGAGCCTACTTTCAGTGCTGTCAAGGTCACACCAACCCATGCTCCACCGGCCAATGCTCAACAATCTCACCGACCTTCATCTACTGCCTCACCGGCCACCGACCCTGCTAAGACTGCTACTGCTGCTAAGGCTGGTTCTGACTCTTCACACCGACCAGGAACTTCTGGTGTGACCGACCAGTCTACTACTCAGAGACAATATGCAGCTGCCTTTGATACTGCTAGGAAGGACACATCTTCCAGTGATTCGGACTCAGAAAGTTTCACTTACGACCGACCTTCAGTTGACTTGCATCCAGAGGAGGGTCAGCTGTCCGACGATCATGAGGTCTCTTTCACGGACCCTGACCAATCCCTCTCAGAGGAACAATCATATAGAGAGACCATGAGGGGGATCCGGTCCTACATGGGGTGGACCCACATTCCAGATGTAAATTCAGGTGCCAAGACATCAGATGACAACCCTTTTGCTGGACCTAAGTTGCAAACTCCTGGCAAAGTTTCTGTCAATCTCCCCACGGATGAATGGTTGTGCAACAAGCTGAGCAAACTTAATACATGTATTACATTGGTCCAGGGTTACCCTTCACGTACCACAGAAGCGGGAACTCTTCAAATGGACCAGTTTGTCTGACCGGCCAAGTCCCAGAGTAAATGGTACGGCTTGCAGTCAGAAACTAGGAAGGACTCTAGTAACACTGTTAAATCATGGAATACCGGCTCTACCCGTATAAACAGTACATATCTGAGGATAGCCCGACAGGCTGGTATTGCTTCAAATCCACCTTTGTCCAGACCCATTTCTCAGGAGAACTTGCGTAAATGGGAGAGATCTGCCAAGGAATCATCCATTATTTGCAATCAAGCAGCCGGATTCAATCGCTGCCTTCTCAAGGTCCAGCAAAATATGCAAGCTCAATTAAAAACCATCCGGACAGAATCTAACAAAGCAAAGGCAAAGCAACAAGCATGTCTCATCAGCTACTGATGAATTGCAGTTCCTTCTAGATTTCAACTCCAGTGTTTGTCATGCTATGGCCAAAGCAATGGAACATTTAAAGGACTTCATTTTTGTGAACATGGCAAACACAACCCTACTGAGAAGGGACTCATATTTATCTTATCTTAAAGCAGGGGTGAAGGCAGATACCCTTAACGCCCTTAGGTCGGCTCCTCTGGAACTGGACACTTTATTTCCGGATTCTATCATAAAGCAAGCAGAGGAAGACATAGCCGCCTTTGACAGAAACCGCTCTGGGTCGGTCTACAAGAAGGGCAGATATCACCCCTATGAGGGGCAGGACAGAAAGTCGGACACCAAGAAACAGGACCAACCAGCCTGGAAAAGCATCTCCTCACATGGCCAGCATAGAAGAGGAAAAGGCAAGCATCAGTACTCCTCACGACCAGCCAAGGGCCAGCAGCCGTACAAATGACAATTACTGTGTAACAAAGTTACAGGCACGGGTGCTGGCCGGGGCCCTCTCCCAACAGAGACAATAGACACTTGTTCATTTTTAAGTGCAAAGCCTCATGTTGTTTGAAATGGTCATACTGCGCCCGGGCATTCCCAAAAGAGAGAATTAAGTCCTGGGTCAGCAGGTTGTTATTACAAAGATTGCAAATTAAAGTCCGTGAAAAGTGTTTCTTGTGTCACTCAATTGTCTTGTGTTCAACCTGTAACAAATGTCAAAAATGTTGCCTCAAATGTGCCTGTAGGGGCCAGACTTCAAAACTATTGGCAAACTTGGCTGGATCTGGGTGCCGGTCCGAAAATAGTTCAAATCCTGAAAGTGGGTTATACCCTCCCCTTTCGGACCCGGACAAATCTCACAAGGTCTCCCACAGTCATAAGCTGTTATGTCAATCCCCACAGGAACAGCTACCTGCTGGAGGCATTACATCAGCTTATAGACAAAAACATGGTAGAACTGGTCCACAATCAAACATCTCTAGGGTTTTTCAACTGGCTATTTTTAGTCCCCAAGCCCAACCACAAATGGAGACCTATACTAAATCTGAGCAAGCTGAATCTTTTCCTCAAGGTGGAGAAATTCAAAATGGAGACACCGGAAACCATAAGAACATCCCTCCAACAAGGGGAGTGGGTCACCTCAGTAGATTTCAAGGTCGCCTACTTCCATATACCAATACAGGAACAGTCCAGGAAATATCTGAGATTTCATGTCCAGGGTCAGACGTACCAATTCAAAGCACTGCCTTTTGGTCTGTCCACAGCACCCATGGAGTTCACTGTGTTAGCAAAGGAGGTGAAACTGATGGCCATACACAAGGGTATAAGAATCCACCAGTACCTAGATGACTGGTTGGTGAGAGCCAGGTCCCACCATATTTGTCTCCAGCATACCCAAATTCTAGTGAAAATATGCCAAGAACTAGGTTGGCTGGTGAATGTAGAAAAATCAGAACTGGAGCCAAAACAAGTCTTCGACTTTGTAGGCTACCAGTTTGACCTCAGGTCCGGCCAGGTCCAACCAACACCGGACCGGTGGCAAAGCCTTCAAGAGAAAATACAGGCACTGTTATTACTACCAGCTTGTCCGGTCCGGCAGTTCATGTCCTTGATAGGTTTGTTGACAGACACAGAAAAGCAAGTTCACCTAGGCCGACTGCATATGAGACTCATACAGTTGCATCTCAAAAGCAATTGGGGGTACCAGAATCACTAGAAAAGGTCATACATAAACAAGGAAGGAGGCATGAGGTCAGGCCCATAGTGTGTCCTACTGTGGAGAATCTTGACTTGGTGTACCAAGAAACAATTAACTCTCAAAGCCCGACATATCCCAGGCCGACTGAACGTGGTAGCAGACAAGCTATCCAGACTTGGCCAGACCATCCAAACGGAGTGGTCTCTCCTTCCAGAGGTCTTCCAAACATTATGCAGCAGGTGGCACCGGCCTCAAATAGACCTATTTGCCAGGAGTTACCTCAGTTTGTGTCACCAGTGCCAGACCCTCTGGCCACAGCAGTAGATTCACTCTGTCTGCCATGGGAGGATCTGGACACATACGCCTTCCCACTGACGGCCATATTGGGCAAAGTGGTGGAGAAGTTACAGGACTCCCCGTGCAAGAGAATCATTCTGATTGCTCCGGGGTGGCCCAACATGCCCTGGTTTTGGGACCTAGTGGCCATGTCCAGTCAGGTCCCACTGAGCCTGCCCAACCTATCCAATCTGTTAACACAGCCCTTCAATCAGATCCCTCACAGAAATCTGACAAATCTGAATCTCCATGCATGGCTCCTAGAGCCTCAGCAATCAAGAAACAGGGCTTCTCTGAGGCAGTGGCAGCAAAAATTGAAGCTCCTCAGAGGGGATCAACTAGATCAGTTTATGAGGCAAAGTGGACCATTTTTACAAAGTGGTACCTCACTCATCAGGTGGAGTTCAGGGTACCCCCTGTAAAGTCAGTGGCTGAGTTCTTGATGTACCTTTTTCAGGCCAGGAAGTTACAGCCCAGTACCATTGATGGTTACAGGTCCGCCATTGCTGATAAATTAGGAAATTCATCCATTAATATCAGCAAAGATGAAAATCTCACTCGTCTCCTGGATAGTTTCCACAGAGACAGACCCAAAGGTCGGAGGGGAATCCCTTCCTGGAACCTCTCCCTGGTTTTACACACCAGCTGACAAAGGCTCCTTTTGAACCAATCAAAGAGGCATCATTGAAGCATCTGACCTTCAAAACTGTATTTCTCTTAGCCCTTGGGTCAGGCAAGCGAAGGAGTGAGATACATGCCTGGCAAAACAAGAACATCAGACACCAGTCCGACTGGTCTGCTTGGCTCCTAGAGCCTCAGCAATCAAGAAACAGGGCTTCTCTGAGGCAGTGGCAGCAAAAATTGAAGCTCCTCAGAGGGGATCAACCAGATCAGTTTATGAGGCAAAGTGGACCATTTTTACAGAGTGGTACCTCACTCATCAGGTGGAGTTCAGAGTACCCCCTGTAAAGTCAGTGGCTGAGTTCTTGATGTACCTTTTTCAGGCCAGGAAGTTATAGCCCAGTACCATTGATGGTTACAGGTCCGCCATTGCTGATAAATTAGGAAATTCATCCATTAATATCAGCAAAGATGAAAATCTCACTCGTCTCCTGGATAGTTTCCACAGAGACAGACCCAAAGGTCGGAGGGGAATCCCTTCCTGGAACCTCTCCCTGGTTTTACACACCAGCTGACAAAGGCTCCTTTTGAACCAATCAAAGAGGCATCATTGAAGCATCTGACCTTTAAAACTGTATTTCTCTTAGCCCTTGGGTCAGGCAAGCGAAGGAGTGAGATACATGCCTGGCAAAACAAGAACATCAGACACCAGTCCGACTGGTCCAAGGTGTCCCTGTACCCATCACCCAACTTTCTGCCAAAGAATCAGCTGGCAAAAGAGGGTCCAGAAAGTGTGACCCCAGTGGTTATACCAGCCCTGGCCCCAACCAGATAGATCCCTCGAGTCTGACAGGTCCCTTTGTCCAGTCAGAGCTTTGCGCTACTATTTGGACAGTACCTCAGACCTCAGGAACAAGGACATTATGACTGTACCTACTTTACAATTACTCAACATGCTGGGCTGAAATCATTTTCTGGAACTAGTACCTGGTTTCAGTCTTTGAAGTGTTAAACTTTGTCAAAGGCTTTTATTGTGAGAGATTGGGAGTATACATTCACAAAGGAGCTACTTTTGTTGGGTTGTGATTTCAGCCCAGCATGTTGAGTAATTGTAAAGTAGGTACAATCATAATGGCTACTTTATCTCCTACTGCTTCATGCTAGCCCACAGAAGGATTGGAACTTAGTTTCTGGCAAGTTATAACTTGGTTACTTTTGTCTAGTTCACTACAATTTTTGATTCACTTAGTCTAGTACTTTTCCTCACAAGAATGTTTGGTATTAGTACTTGGGCTTTGGATTTGAGATTAGTTTCTGACAAATTATAAATTACATAGGTTATCTTTTGTTTAGTTTACTAAGATGACTTTGTTATCACTTAGTCTAGTACTTTTCTCACAAGAAGATTTTGTATTAGTACTGTGACTTTGGAGGGGGATTGTTTTCTGACAAGTTATAACTGATATAGGTTATACTTTGTTCAGTTAACTAAGATTTATGTATCATTTACTCTGGTACTTTATCCTCTACAATTATCCTGGATATTGGTACTTTGGCTTATTGGTTTCTATCTACTCTTGGTGTGTCAAAGATTTAAACCCACCACCTGTATGATTGGAATCAAGCAATAGTGAGGATAAGTTAATGGTATTTTATGCAAAATGTAAAAATTTCATTGTAATTTAACTTTTTGTAAGTTAAATACTTACCTTATCCTCACTATATTCGGATTCCCGCTTGTCCATCCCCACATATAAATTTTTGATTTGGTACTCCCAAATTAAAATATGAACTATAAAGGGGAACTGGAGACGTGGCACATGCGCAGTTCACATATGCGCAGTGCACTAACAAGAATATTTCTTTTCAAAATATTCGAGTTGGTCGCGGATGTTTGCTCTCGCCAACACATGGCAATAGTGAGGATAAGGTAAGTATTTAACTTACAAAAAGTTAAATTACAATAAAATTTTTACAATTTGTTGTTGAAGTTGGATGTTAAAATGCGCACCCAGGGATTTTTCTAGTCTACTCTGTATTTTGTTCTGCAATGCAGTACCTGGGGTGGGTCGGACAGTTTGTGGAGTATTTAATGATAAAGATTTGATACGTAGGGGTTGGTGACGGGGAGGTGAAGAAAATAAATTTTCAGCAGCACCCTCACGGTCTGCCTGAGAGACAGAAAACGCCTCCACATCATCCGCTAGTAAGTCAAGATCATCTTCCTTGCTAGTATTACAAGGATCCGATGCCTTCTGTTTTCTAATGTACTGACGTCAATGTTTAATCTTAATTTGCTGTTCCTCAGAAAAACGTGCATAAACATTGCATGGAGACTGATTGGTGACACAGGGGTCGTCTCCCTTGCCAGATTCCCTGCATGTGGGGCAATAATTGTGAGAGTCGAATGGAAAACAGAAGTGACGGCATTTAGATGATCTTGGCTTTGCACTCGTTTGGTGGGTAGACATTTTTACTGCAATAAAGAAATCTGAATCAAAACATTGAAACTCACAAAACACAAATATTAAAGGAAATACTTATGCTGTGTTATTTAAACTATAGCAGAATAGTCTATATAATAAAAAGAACCAAATAGCTAAAAATGAACATCCAACAATACGTATATTCTGAGAAAATAGTAAAAAAACTTGAGAGGTGTTTCAAACACTTTCCAAAATGGCAGCCAACGAGACAAGAAGGACGAATTACCAAACGACACTGCTATGGTACACTCTAAAACACAGACTCTGTCAAATCCAAACGTCCATTTTTCTTGGTTGTTGGCTGGAGTCCTGCAGCCTCCCAAGTTAGCATTCAGTCACACATGGTAAGCTATAGTAGCGCAATAAAATATGAAAGTTTCATTAAAAATGTTATATCCTGTGCAAACAAGCAAAGAGAGATGTGCTTCTAACAATATCTCATGTGACAATGAAAACCCTCTTGCTTGTTACTGCCTTTTATACTCCAATTTCGAGCTTCTGGGAAGGACCCCTTCATAATTCAGTCCCTCTGAGCAATTTTCCTACACATTTATACCAAAAAATTTCGAGCCTCTGAGAAAGCACATTTTTCTGGATGTGAAGGTAAACACCCTGTACTTCTGGTCATGTGATGGGATCCAAATATTTACTAGTGACCTTGTTTAAGATTTGTTTATTGGACAACACTTGATCCTCTTTTTTCCGAAAAATTCATAAAAATTTGTAGTAGCAATACCGACTGCACGTCTAGTCGTGGTGATTGTGTATATTTCTCCAGTCCTGTCTGTATGTCAGTACGGCTTGTTGGGACCTCCTACGGCTTGTCTGGGTAGTCACCACGTCCTGTCTGTAAGTGTACCGTCCTGTCGGGGAGGTGCAACCAACCCAGTATTTTCCTGCCCTTTTTTGTGGATTTTTGTCCCGACCCCCAACTTTTGCAGCCAACCCGCCTAGTTGTAGGGTCGGCTCCAGTGGAACACCTGCATTACCGGATCCAACCAACCTTGCTCCCCTCTTTTTAAATTAACCTCTGATGTCAGGAAAGAGAGGCATGAGTTCAGTCCCTGGAGAGGTTCTCTTCGGGAGGAAGAAGCAACGTGCTGGTAGGCGTGAGCAGGTTACTGACACCTTGAAGATCCTTGGGTAAGGTGACAGGCTGCTTACTTATGCATGTGCCAGTGGTGGATCTGCTGGGCAGCCACCACTGAACCCACATATAATGCTCTGAATCAGCCCATGCCACATCCTTCCAATAAAACTGTGTGGAGGTGTTGTGGCAGTGACACACTGATAACAACTGTTCCAAGGAGGCTCCTGACTGGAAGGCCTTGGAAGCAGTAAAGGCCCTAATATCATGGGCTTTAAATTGATGTAGAGTAAGGGCCTATTGATAACAGAGCCCATAGCATAGGATCACAGTCTGCTTGATCCATGATGAGATCATCGCAGGAAACATAACTTTCTCAAAACCCCATTGAAGGAGACAAAGACCAGTTCTTTGGTCTGCTTGGGGACAGAGGTCCTGTCCAGATAGTAGCACACTGCCCTATTTGGGCAGGGTGATCTATCTGCCTTGAGTAATTTTTCCTGAGTGGGGTTCATAGCAAGAATAAACACGGGGCCACACAGTCTTTTCCTTCCTTGGCTAACTGATTCTTCGAGAGAAAGCTGGGTGAGGGATAGAGACACACCTTAGACCAATCTGTCTGGTGTCTGATGTTTTTGTGTAGCCAAACATGGCTCTGACTCCTGCGTTCATCAGAACCCAGAGTTAAGAGGAAAACAGTCTTGAAGGTCAGACGCTTCAAGGAGGCCTCCTTATGGGGTTCACAGGGAGGCTTTGTGAGCTGGTGAAGTACCAGAGAATGGTTTCAAGAGGGGATGCCTCTGCTACCCTTAGGACTGTCTCTTTGGAAACTATCCAGGAAGTGAGATTTTCGTCCCTGCTGACATAAATGGGCATATTTCCCAGTTTGTCTGCTATTGCTGATCTGTAGCCATCTATACTACTTGGCTGTAACTTCCTGCCCTGGAAAAGATACAGGAGGAATTTGGCTAGGGATTTTATAGGTGAGTGCCCTGAAGTCCACCTGATTACTGTGGAACCACTTTGTAAAGATGGTCCACTTTTCCTCATAGACTGATCTGGTTGAGACTCTTTGAGGAGCCTCAATTTGTCTGCCTCTGCCTCAGAGAAGCCTTGCTCCCTGATCACGGAGGTTCTGGGAGCCAAGCATGTAGATTTAGGTTTGACAAATTCTTGTGTGAAATCTGATTGGATGGCTGAGTTAGCAGATTGAGTAGGCACACAGCGATCTGTCTTGACATGGCCACTAGATCCTAGAACCAGGGCATGCTGGGTCACCATGGTGCAATGAGAATGATTCTCCTGCACAGGTAGTCTTTTAGCTTTGCCACCACTTTGACCAGAATGGCTACTAGTGAGAAGGCATATGGGTCCAGGTCCTCCCATGGGAGACTGAGTGCAGCTACTGCCCAGCCTAGGGAATCTCATCCCTCCCTCATTGTTTATGTAGGCAACCACTGTGGTGTTGTCCATTGCTATGAGCACAATCTTGTTTGAACAAAGGTCTTGGAACTTGTTTAGGGCCAAGAAGATCGCCTTAAGTCCCAGGTGGTTTATATGAAACTTGCTTTCTGCAAGGAACCAAGTCCCTCTTGCCGTGAGATCTCCTAAGTGAGTGCCCCAGCCTTCTTTTGAGGTATCTGTAAAGATTTGAAGAGCATGGCTGAGTGGGTATAGTCGCTAACCTTGAAGGACTTTTGCCTCTCAAAGACACCATTTTAAGTGTTGGGATGGAAAGATCTTTTTCATCATTCTAGTAATTCTGGGATCCTCCAATGATTTTTCAGGTCCCATTGTACTGGTGTTAATTGGAGCCCACCTGGGTGGACTAGCTTCTCTGTAGCTGTTAACAGGCCTATGAGTGATATGAGCTAACTGACCCAATAGCAAGGTTTGGTGAAAAGCTCCTGAATTTTTAATTTTAAGGTCTGTCAGTGTTCCAAGGCGGGTCTAACCTTGCCCTCTCTGAGGTCATACTGATAATCTACAAAATCAAAGATCTGCTTGGGTTCCAATTCTGACTTTCCATGTTTACTACCAAACCTAATTCTTGACACAGAGCTACTAAAGTCTCGGTATGCTGGAGACAAGGTTGGTCGAAAATAGATCCTGTGGAAATAAGCATCCTTAAAGGATGTTACCCATTCACCTTTCTGCAAGAGGTCCTTATGCACTATGTTGTCTCCATTTTGAAAGTATCTGATTTCAGATGTTTGTTCAATGAACTTATATCTAGGATAGATCTAGGATTATTGGGCTTTGGAACCAAGAAAAGTCTGTTGAAAAAAGCCTGACTGTTGACCTTTTTTACTGCATTCTTTTGAATAAATGCATGTAAAGCCTATATCATGCTGATGTTCTTGAAGGGATAAACATAGCCACTTATTACTGTGGGAGTCCTGGTCAAGGTTGGTTGGTTCCGGATTGGGAGGGTGTAGCCTTCCCTGAGGATTATTATGATGTTTGCGCAGGCCCTTAGGGCAGCCCAAGTTTGCCATAAACTGGTTTAGTCTGATCGTACAGGCAGATTTGGACAATCTGGACAGAAGATAACTGTTCTACACAGGAAACACTTTTCACATATTTCACTTGTTTTACAATGGGATTTATGCCTTTCTATGTGGCTGCCCAACAAGAAAAGGTATATGATTCACAGCAAAGCAATTTACATTTAAAGTTGGACAACAGTCCACAAGTGTATCTCTCCTTTTGGTCATTTCTACAAAACCCCATTGGGGTACACAGTGATTGTCATTTATAAGAACTGTGACTCTTGGCCAGTTGCTCTGAGTAGTTGGACCATACCAAGTCTCTCTGAACAATAACAACATTTATTACAAACTGAACAACGGGTTAACAAACTACAGTGTGAAAATTCAGCCACTGGTTCAGGTGGTAAAAGATCTGGCACTTTTAATTGTCATTTAGAAGACTCGATTAGCCCCTTTGCAGTTGTTGTTGTGACCAGAGTTGGAACCTGCACCTTTGCCTCTGTCACTAGAGGAGCGATTTCTATTTCCAATGTTTTTTCCTGGCGGGTCTCAGGGGTGACTGGTCAGATGGCTGAGAAGAGCAACCAGCATCCCTGCACTGGTTCCAATTGATCTGATAAGGTTGATACCTGTTACAGGTTGGCCAGACCTGCCTGAGAACAATCTGGGCTGGGGTACTGGAAATATCTTCCTCTGCCTGACAGAAGGCTGTGTCTGGGAACAAACCAAATGAGTGGAGTGGACTATTATGGTTAGAGCACCATGTATTGAGTTTTACCCCTGATTTTAGGTATGAGTCCCTCCTGAGGAGAGTGAGGGCTGCTTGGATGAATATGGTGCTGCATTGGATTTCCCAAACAAAACTATGAAGGCAACCAAGGCTTTGATCTCATTGAGGGCCTTGTCTGCCTTGTGTGAAGACTTGCTTTTTCCCAGGTCACCAAACAAAATATGGAAACTGTCTTGTGCTTCGTCCTGCGCTTTTTTGACATAACAATTAAAAGTGGCTGCCTGGTTGCAGACAAGGGTAGTTTGTTTAAGTGCCCGTTCCCACTTCATCAAGCTTTCCTGAGCTATGGGTTGTTATACTTGATGTATGGAGCTGAGAGCATGGGACTTTGGGACATGGCTGAAGGAACTGTTTTAAGATGGAAGTCTCTCCTGACCACCTGTTTACAGTCTTTCCAGGTCTATTAAGCTCCTGGTCGGGGCCAGTGTGCAGTGTGGGATTTAGGTGGTTTTCGAGCTGGTCAGTTTGTAGCCAATTTTTTTCACTTGACCTGGGCACATGTACCTCCAAGAGGTGGATATTCATATGCTCAAATTTGTGTCAGAACCAGTCATTGGCTGGCATGTCAACCAATAACTTTCCACTGGTTGGGGACATTTTCCGGTCATTGTGTTGTACCCCATGGGCTGTATCTAATCTAATGTACTGCTTGGCAGGCGCAATATCTTCCCCGCAAAGGGGAACTCAGTGCGCTGAGTTAACAAAAATCATTATCATAAGGAGAGTTGAGGGGCGTTCAAGGTCAGAAATCTGAAATTGTGGGTGTGACCAAGAGGGAAGGACAATATATCCTAAAGGCTGTATCGGAAAGCAGGTTATCTCCAACATTCTGCTCCGCATGGTCAGCCGAACTGACTCAACTACATGGGAAGGTATGCTGTAGGATGAATGTGGATGAAACTGCCACAGCAGATGGGTATGACTTACCTTGACTTTGACCAGGGGGAAAAATGGGTGAAGAACCTGGTTGTGTAGCACTGGAGCCAACTGTAAGAAGCACTTCCAAGCGAGCAAATCTGATAAACCATTCATCCTTAAGTCAGCTATTTTCTTTGAGAGGAAAGTCTCCTGAGAAGTCTCACCAGGTGAGGCCACAACCCATTCATTAGATGGATTTGGGTCCACAAATCTAAGAAGAGTACTGTAGAAGGATATACAAGCATATCTGACTTCTCTGATTTATCCTTCAGTTTCTTCTCCTTGTGTTTTTTGTAGGCAGGAAATGAAAGTTGTTGATATTGTTCTGGGGTTGAGCATTGCATGCATGGCAATCATCTTGTCGTACTACACAAAGATCGGCCCCTTACCCCTTCTCAAAGCAGTGTTCAAATTTGAGGTGAGAGTTGAATAGTTGTGGCCACATGACCCTTTTGTCCATCCTGGGGAAGCCATATTGTCCAGAAAATAAAAATCTTCCACACACAAGAAAGAAAATTATAGTAAATACACTGAAACACAAAATGCAACAGCATTTTCAAAACCATCCTATCCCTTCTGCTCCAAATGAAAATGAGGTTGTGACTGAGCTTGGGAAACATTTGCAGTCTAGGTGGAGGTGACTCAGTAACCTTCTTCGGACGTTTCGGCGGGATCAGCTTGTGCTGGACCAGTGGCATAACTCTGTTAGGTAAGATATATTAACACAATAAAATGGATACAGAATATGACAATTCCCCTTGCCAACATCTCCTACCCACACACACTTCCTGATTGATACAAAATCTGAGGCAACACTGTACACTATGTATTCTGGAACTTTATCAGTGATAACGTCCAAGTAGAAGATGTTTATTTCTATTATAAAATGTCAAAGAATGATTCAATAAATTCTTCCCATTTAGTGTTTCTTTTAAATTTAAATTTGAGATTATATCACATATGCAGAATGTAATACATGACAATGTTTCTCTATAATGCTATTGTCCAGAAACACAGTTTTGTCATCTGTGGAGCTCGCCACTTTATAATATGTCTTGAAGTGGGTTCAAGGGTCAGGCTAATCTGCACTTTCTGGGACATAGTCTGCTTTGATCACATCCATCCAGGCAGTGTGCCAGCCATTGATAGAGATTCTTTGTCTGGGTTCTCGATGCAGGCACTTTTTGATTATTTTCTTCCAGATATTTGTCATTTTCTCATGTTCTTTGCGTACTTTGCTCAAAGTCAGGGTGTGCTTCAGTAAGACGTCACCGGGGTCGCTCACCTTCACCCACTCTTCTAGGCTGGTGTCTTGTTTCATCTAGACAAAATAATGTCCATAGAAACACTAATATAAGTATTTGCATAAAATATCATGTACACATGTTTATTTATTTGACATTTATTTCACTTTGGCACAAAACTCGGAATTTGCATGAGAAAATTGTCAAAAGTAATTAATATACATCTGTAGGTACCTTTTATGATTGGCAGAGGTATGCAGGTGTTGCTGATAACAACCAATAGTGGGGTAGAATTGTATTTTGTGCCAAGTTATGATAGGAATCAGTACAAAATGAACCTTATGGCTGGGTTTCTTGAAGTCCTACCACCTACACTGTATACTACTAAATACAAGTAGCCTATGAAGTCTCTACTCCCTGTTTTACTGATATAGTCGTTAGCATGTTAAAGAGTAGGCACTACTCACTAGAAGCCCTACAACCTCAGGAGCTTAGTAGGCCCTGAGAATGGCTTTAGTGGAACACTTTCATAGATCCTGTGAGGGGCCTACTAAGATCTATTAGTGGCATACTATCTTCTATATATGGTAGTGCTTTGTCAAACTGGGCTCTATTTTTTAATGTTGATGATATCAAAATATTATAACTTAGAATCTACTGTATATGTACCTGCGAGAAGATGTTGCCATGGAAACAGAGCTCCATCATGATAACCCCCAGTCCATAGATGTCGGCTTCATCTGTGTACATCCTACGACCACTCAGAACTTCTTGGGGCAGGGCCAAGTAATGATTGACAGGCTGGCTCTGTAACTGTGGCAACTGGATTTTGATTGGCTCATTGATGTTACAAAGAATGGGTAAGGGCTTACTGGCATTGGCCTGTATAAAAAACAGGGGAGAATATAAGTGTAAAAAGGACACATATACTAAATGAAAATGTGAGTTAATTTATATACATTTATTGTCTTGGTACTTTTGTGACTGTAATGAATGATTATGTAATTTGTGGCTTTCAGTCAATGCCAAAAACAAAAGGTGAAAGAAGGCCATGGAAGGTGGGAAGAAAAGCACAAGTTGGGGACTGAAGCTGTGAATAACCAACACCTGGCTACTCATGGCAGTGGAAAATCAGGCGAGGTGAGGGGTGGGGACTCTTTAAATGGAAAGAGGGAGTTAGGTCTGCACATTCTTATAGTGATATAATGATATGTATACAGATTAATGAAACAGTCACAATCAATTTGTTATGGCTCAATTGATTTGTAGTGAGACTAGATTCTACATACTATTATTAACATGGTAATATAAGTCTTAGAGGTGCCTTAGTTTTTGAGAAAAGTTGTTCACAAGGACTTATCAGCTAAGGTCAAGTCCATACAATTGACATATTTGCCCTACACCCAATATTCATACCGAAAAATCAGTAATAATATTATAGAAGATATTAAGAAAAATACTAATTTAATACTAATAATACTAATAAAAAAATCCCTTCACATCAACATGAATAATACTCGTGCTATGGACTCGTACAATACTTTCATCTTCAATCATTCGGGATGTTTTCCTACTATATTTTGAGATTACTGGTGAATGATATGAGACCTTCCAACACTTACCCTGACTAGCACTGTATCCAGTGAGAGTTCAGGATGCACCAGCTTGCTACAGTGGAGGTAATGTAATGCTGTACCCAACTCACTGAGAAATGAGATGTACATCGACTGACGTTTTTGTCGGCTCGTCATTTGTTGCTGCAAGAAAATAAGATAATTTACACTAAGCTTATTTACCTTCTTTATTTATTTGTGAGGTATACTCATGAAAGAAAACATAAATAAATATAAAGTAAAAGTACAAAGATAAGTAAAGAAAATAGCATCAGGGATGTCCGTACCCCACAGCCTGGGGAAATAGTGATGAGGTATGGAAGAGGTCAAACAGTACAAAGATAAGCAGACTTTCAGAAATATGTAAGTTATGTAACGGAGCAGAAGAAATAATGCTTAAGAGAGAGAAAATATATGTAAAGACAATGTATTAAAACAAGAAATCAATAGCAAGATGACAATATTAATTAGTAAACTGAAAGATATTTAATTTAGTCTGAAAAAATAAAAGATATTTATATGTAAAATTTTTAATCTGAAGTATGGCAGTCAATGACGATTGTACTATAAGGTAAACATTCTAATACATAAATAAATGATCATTTGCAGCAATCAATATATCTTTTATAGTAGAAATATGTGTCAAATATGGTTGAGCCCAGGTCAAAGTGACATAAAGGTCTTCCCAAGTCTCCACACCTACACTCTCCAATCAATGGCCAAGTATCAACTACCTACACTTTACAGTTTTTTCAGGATGTAGCTAGGACAAGATTTTATAGGTCAAAGCGACTATGGAAAAGTCAAAGATTAAATCAAGGTCGCACTATAACATTGCAGATACACACTCCCAAACAATGACCTTACCAAGTATCATCTTTCTGCACTTCACACTTTGCGAGATATAGCCTAAACAATAATTTAAAGGTCAAGATCACTATGACAAGGTCAAAGGTCTAATCAAGGTCACACCATAACATTGCACACCTACACCCCCAAACAATGCACCTACCAAGTATCATTATCCTACACCATACAGTTTCCCAGATGTAGCCCAGAAAAGATTTCAAAGGTCAAAGTAAGGTCAAATCAAAATTGCACTATGATGTTACACACCTACACCCCCAACTATTGTCCCTACCAAGAATCAAGATCCTGCACCTTATAGCTTCCCAGATATATACCAGACAATATTTTAAGGTCAAGATCACCCCGGCAAGGTCAATTGTCAAATCAAAACCACACCTTGAAATTGCATAGGTGCACACCCGTACTAATGTCCCTACTGAGTATCAACATCCTACACCTTACAGTTTTCAAAGTATAGCCCTGAAAATATTTCCATATTCAAGGTCACTATGGCAAAGTCAAAAGTCAGTCCTTTAAGGCTATGGGGGTAAAAACTGAAATGAAACATTATTCTAAAACACCCTTGATCACTCTATTTTCTTGGTCATAAATTTTTTCAGCCTCTGTGTCTTACCATCACTGACAGATATCTGAATGTTCCAAAGCACCTGTCTCCCCACCACCACTAGTCTATCACTTTCTCTAATAATTGCTAATATTCTTGCAGGGTCAATTGGCACCATTAAATACTAATATTGGGTCAACCTTAGTGCTCCCTGCAAGAACTTTATACAACTGTATGTACTTGTGGATAGAGTGCTTGTTTTTCATGAAATTATGTTTATTTCTATTGATTCAGATAAACATTGAGACAAATGAAAGCTAAAATAGACTTACCCATGAAAAATTCAAATCAATCTTTTACAATGCTTTTTAAGGGCTAATAATTTGATTTCTACTACAAATTAGTGCCATAACTTTGGACAAATACTGAAATTTACATACACAAATTTGAAAATTTTAATTACGTAAATGTAGCTTTTATAAGCTACAAGCTTTCCATGCGGGACTGAATGCTAAATCGGTAGGCCACCGGACTCCAGCCAACGACCAAGAAAAATGGACATTTGGAATTGGCCAAGTCCGTGGTTTAGTATGTACCATAGCAGTGTCATTTGGTAATTCGTCCTTCTTTTCTCATGGTACATTTAGCCCAGCTGAAATGCAGCGGGGAGGCATGGTGGGACTTTCCTCAGTCCCACATGGTAAGCTTGTAGCTTACAAAAGCTACATTTAAGTAATTAAAATTTTCAATTTTATTGTGCTACATTAGCTTACCATGTGGGACTGAATGCTGAATTCAACCGTAGGGTGGTGGGATTACAGCTGAGACTGGACGAAAGTTGTTCATTTTTCTTGAATTTAAAATTAAAAATATATCAAAATATTTCCAAATTACCAGTCTAAGTCCCAGTTACAGAGCCCCAGTTCTAAAGTCGGGTCTGTAAGTAGCCAAAAACTGAAATTTAATGAATGACAGTATGGTAACTGTCCGGATGTTTTGAGAGAAGAGAGTGCAGCCGTGCTCACTCAAGATAGTAGCCCCTAAGTGATCAATGCTATAATAATACAGCCCTAGGCTAGAATCTCATCAATCTTGCCACCCTAAATATGAGATTATGGTACATTGATAAACACTAAATACATTATACAGTTAAGAATATAAGAGACCTTACCATAAACATCTGGAGAGGTAACCAATACCTAGACCCTGGGATAGACTCTTGAAGACTTGGCTGCAGTGGGTGTGCTACTGGTCCCAGATATATATTGTTGTCTGACCAAGTAAGGTCTTTTAGGTAAAAATTTGTAAATGTGTTTGTGAGCTTTCTAGTGACACGCTTGCATGATTTGGTCCACCGGTACCCCACCGTAAAAGGCCTTAGAGGTCGAGAAAGCCCTAATGTCATGCGCTTTGAGTTGATCTGCTTGTTTATAACAAAGTAGGATAGTTTGTTTTAGCCAGGAAGAGAGTATAGCAGGTCTGATGTCTGAGGTATGTCCTTTCTTAAAGGAGATGAAAAGAAGGGATCGAGACCCTCTTAGGTCTTTCGTTCGATCCAAACAGTACCTCAGGGCCTGTACCGGACACAAGGTCCTGTCTTCCTTGAATTGTCTATCTACAATGGTAGTTAGAGCAGGAATAGTCACCGGAGACACACTTTGAGAACCTTCTCTTGCTAGTTGGTTTTTGGCTATGAAATCTGAAGAGGGGAACAAGGCAACCTTTTCCCATTGGCCTAGATTAGATACTTTGTTTGCAACCCAGGCATGGATTTTGCTGCGGCGCTTGCCAGAGGCCAAAGCTAGCAAGAAAGCAGTTTTGAGAGTAAGATGTTTGAGGTGTGTGTCTTTCATAGGCTCAAAGGGTGCTTTTGTGAGCTCACTGAGAACAACAGAAAGGTTCCACTTAGGAAGATTCCTGGAACTTTTGGGGTGATCCCTGTGAAAACTGGAGAGCAACCTGTGAAGGTCTGAACTCTGAGAGATATGGAGCCCCGTTGGGCCCAGAGTGTCAACAATGGACGTCTTATAACCATCAATGGTCGAAGGGCGCCTGTTTAGATCTTGGTACAGGTACAGAGGGAGTGGAGAAATCCACCAAATTTTCTCTGCACCATCTCTCAAATAAGGCCCACTTTGACTGGTAGATGGTCCTGGTTGATGATCTCTGAGGGGCAGCAATTCTCTCTGCCACTTCAACAGAGAAGCCTTGTTCTTGGAGCTGGCTACTCCTAGACATCAGGCGTGGATGTTGAGATGCTGTGGATTGCTATGGAACACATAATTGTGGGACTGTTTGAGAAAAGTTCTTGACACTGGAAGTTGAAATGGGATCTCTGTTGAGAGCTGCACTAGGCCCCAAAACCAGGGCATCCCTGGCCAGCCTGGGGCTATTATGATGATCAGGCAATTGGATTGCCTGACTTTTTGGATCACCCTGTGAAGGAGAGCCGTGAGAGGGTAAGCATAAGCAGTGAGACCCGACCAGTTTATGTTCAGAGCATCTATGTCCCAAGCATTTTGGTCTGGGACTGGAGACACATATAGTGGAAGTTTGTGGTTCAGGCGAGTGGCAAAAAGATCTGAAAAGATCTAAAATTTGATTTCTGACCCTTTTGAAGGTAGCCTTGGCACTGTGTAGGCACTTCTCCATAACAGTTTTACAGGAGGAGGCAGTCCTAGCAAAAGTACCTGTGAAATTGATGGTAGAGATTCTGCCTAGATTGGTGTTCAAGTTCCTTAAGAACTTGTAGCGGAACCTTGCCCACAGGGGCCCCAGAGGTCTTTGGAGAGATATAGATTTTTGCAAAATCTGTTCTTGAAGCTTATCTTCAAAACAAGGTTGTCCCACCCTGTAGTACTTGGCTGTTGAAGCCGGGTGTTTGATGTATTTACCCTCCGGTAAATTGGAGGCTAAGAAATCTTGTTCAAATTCCTCAAAAGCATTTTTGAGAATTGGGTTTAAAGGGAGCATAGCAGAAGGGCCTCTTGGCCTTAGCTCCTGTTGGCCTTTCTCGTCGTCAAGGCCTAGCACAGTGGTAGAGGACCTAGGCAAAGTTTCCTGGGGTCAGGGAGATCTAGAATTTGCCTGAAAGTTTCCACTTCCTCAGCATTTTGAGAAGGGAGGTCAGACATGTCTACCTCCCTATAAAAGACTGGATCTGTGCTGTCCTGATGTTGAGGTTCCTGAGGAACCTTATGTTGAGGTTTAGTAGGCTTTCTAGTTGAGGCAAGTTCTAGTTGATCCGACGACTTCTGCTTCCTGATATACCAACGTCTATGTAATATTTTGATCTGTTGTTCCTTGGTGAAACTATCACAGATATTGCAAGGAGACTAATTAGAAACACAGGTGTTGTCTCCCTTGCCAGATTCCCTACAGGTAGGGCAATAATTGTGGGTATCGAATGGATAGCAGAAATGACGACATTCAGATAATCTTGCCTTTGCACTTGCTTAGTGGGAAGACATCTTTACTGCAATAAAAAGATCTGAGTCAAAATGCAGAAAACTCACAAAAACATTAATTATTCAAGGAATACTTATCCTGAACTTCCCAAAAGGTTACAGAACGTTCCATGCAATAAAAACAAACAAATGGCTGAATAATAACATCCAACAATACGTATGTGCTGAGAAAACAGCAAATTATTGAGAGATATTTCAAACGTTTTTCCAATATGGCGGCCAACGAGAGAAGGACGAATTACCAAACAACACTGCTATGGTACATACTAAACCACGGACTCGGCCAATTCCAAATGTCCATTTTTCGTGGTCGTTGGCTGGAGTCCGGCGGCCTACCAAGTTAGCATTCAGTCCCACATGGTAAGCTATTGTAGCCCAATAAAATCCCTAACACAATAATTTTTGTCTCTCGTCAGTTTAGCTACCATCATTTTCACTTTATTTGGAATTTTGAATTCCTGGAAATGCACGGGTTTTCAGACCATTCATGATTTACTATTCTGAGTTAAGTTTTATGCAAAACTACAGTGGTGAGCAGTATTTATGTTTTCAACACAATTATCCTTATTTTAGCAGTTACCTCACATTTTACTAAATATAATAGATTTACAGCACTACTGCATTTTGCTTCCAGTTGGTTTTGCACTAATATTTGACCAACTGGATTGGGATAATTTTTCAGAGAAGCACTATTTGTTTTCATTCTTCTAACTGGACAACCCTAACTTTTGCAAGTATTTGGCCAAATTGCCCAGGCGTGATTCAGACTGTGGTGAGGGTATTTCAATAAGCTTTTTCTAAGAGTAGTACTATCACACAATTTTTTTGCACTTAAATATAGTGTTTTTCAAAAATTTTTATTTTGTTAGTTCATGATAACATATCTGTAAACATGGAACAAAGAATTACACTTTTGGTCTATTATACCATCACAATAGCATTAGTTCTAGATTTAGGTGCTAGTTACAGAGTGCAACAAAAGAGTGCTTGTGGCAGTACCTACACACAAGAACACAATCTACTCCTTCACAAATGATGGTAACAATCCCACAAAACAGGGATTCACAATATAAATAGATTTAACTTTTTGCTTTGTAGGAGACAAAAGCATGCCAAGTAAAAATATTTATAAAATGAAAATTTTAGTTACTTAAATGTAGCTTTTATTAGCTACAAACTTATCACCTGGAACTAAGTCCTATTCTCAGGAGGCCGCTTGCAGCCTGACCAAGTCAAACAAAAAGAGCTATGAAAGATGAGCCGCCTGCCAGGTGGCACTAGCATTTTGAGGTGACCTAGATAGTGACATATAACAATACATCCTTCTTACAGTTTGCACTTTAAGCTTACCCCTCAGCTGTAATACAGCAGGGATGGAGGGTGGGATTCTTTGTAGTTCCAGATGGTTAGCTTGTAGCTTATAAAGCTACATTTAAGTAACATAAATTTTTATTTTTATTGTTCTGCAACAGCTTACCATCTGGGACTAAGTGCTGAATCCAACTGCTAGGTGGAGGGATTACAGCTGAGACTGGATGTATTTCAGTGATTTTTTCTTGTAATCTATTCATGTTAAGTATCAATTAGAAGTCTGAATACCAGTCTGAGTCCCAAATACAGTGCACAATCTAACCAGGCACTGTAAGAGCCAACGCAATTGAATGATAGTCACAAACAGAAGACAGTACAATTACTGTCTCGATATCTGGACTTAGGTGAGTCCTTTGCTCATCATTCAGAAGTAGTCTGCCAAGGCTTCACTATCTATGAATGCAAGCAGCCCAAGCCTGACTAGCATCTTGTATCATTCATTTAAGTTTTGTCACTCATAATTTCTTAATTAACAATTATAATTTATTATAATTATTATTGTTGATGTTGTTTGGTCCCCTCGGGGAACAAATATCATTAGATATACAAAAAATAAACAAAATAGATGTGATGGTATCCACATTTCCTAAATGTAGACTAGAACCTGTTGCACTGCCACTACTGTACCCAGTACATATTGTTGTTATCTGACCAAGTAAGTCTTTTAGATAAAAGTTTTTGAAGGTGTTAAATGCCTTCGATTGACAAGTCTTCCAGTGCATGATTTGGTCCTCTGAAACCCTACCGTAGAAGGCTTTAGAGGCCATGAAGGCTCTGTCATAAGCCTTGACCTATACTGAGTCCAGGGCTTGTTGATCTACTTTTTGCAACACGTGAGGGTAGTTTGGAATAACCAAGAAGAAAGGGTGGCTGGTCTGATATATGAGGCATGGCCCTTCTTAAAGGAGATGAAAAGTAGGGATGTAGCACCTCTCAGATCCTGAATGTGATCCAAATAGTATCTCAGGGCCCGTACTGAGCATAGGGTCTTGTCTCAATTGAATTATCTATCCACTATAGTGGTTAAAGCTATTTTGTTATGATGTTAGCAACACAGTTAGCAACATACATCTTGCAATCAAAGCATACTTTGATTTTATTTTCAGGATCAAGGCCTGCAGTTTTTGCCATCTGTCTTGAGTGGATTTTATAAGGGCTGAGTCTCGGTGGTATTTGTAGCCCCCAGAAGAAAACACCTCAATTTGTATCAATTCTTGACTTTTCTAGGTTGTTGATCAAACCCAATGACTCTGTTAGGTTGACAATGGTCTTTATGTTCTGCAGAGCCACTCTTTAAGATTGAGCCCTGATGAGCCAGTCGTCCAGGTACTGGTGAAGTCTGATTCCCCCTGGAGAAGGCCATAAGTTTCACTGTCTTGACTATCATTATCAGGACTTGTAGGACTGTTGCTACCCCGAAAGGCAGAGGCGAATTTTTAAGTTTGAGACTTGTGAGTGAACTGTAGATACTTCCTGCAGCTTGGGTGGGTAGGGCTGCAAAGGTAGGCATCGGAGAGGTCTGTTAAGGAAACCCATTTCTCTTGAATCTACTAGGTCCTTATTGATTGTGGTGTTCCCATCTTGAATTTTTCTACCTTCAGAAAGGTATTTAGCCTGCTTAAGTCTGTGACTGGCCTCCATTTTTTTGAGGCTTTGGAACGAAAAACAGGCAACTGTAAAACCCAAGAGACCTTTTTTTCTTTACTTTTTCTATAACATTCTTTCACTTCTTTGTCATTCGAGACTGGATCCAAAGGCCAGGGCTAGGTTTTTCTATGGTCTTTGTGCCCTGAGATGAGGGGTTGTCTGGCTGGTATTGGTTTGGTTGCCACTTGGGGTGGGACATCCACCATAGGTGTGCTTTCTATAGATGCCTATTTTATGGTGGGGGCCACAAAAAGGCTGATTTTGATATGGCCTGAAGCCCTGTGAATGTTTAGGAGTGTCTTTTTTGAGGGGGAATTCTTCACTACCTGTGAATGGAATAAATTAGCGGGGACAAAGGGCGAGTTCCTAAGGTCTTGGTGTCTGGTTCCCCCAAGTCAGGCTGGAGATGTGCCATCTCCGGATTTCTCCTATTGAGACCAGCATTGCCCATAACATTAAGGCCCCTTTGGAGAATATGGGCAAAGACCTTGGTCTGGCATACTAAGGACCTCTGTTGGATGTCTTTCTTTTGTCAGGGCTATCCAAATAGTAACATGTCTTTTCATTGTTATTCTTGTCTGAATATTTCTATGCAGAAAGGTCCACTTCCCTATAAGTAATAAAGACAGGGCTAAGATGTTGTTTCTTCTCAGCTTTCTCTTTTTTGACCTACATATAGCTTTGTTTAGCTGTGCTCAAATTATTTGACTATGTGTTGGGGTGCTTTCCCAAAGGAGATGCAGAGGGCCTAGGAGAGATGAAAATATTTGCAACATCTCTATTCAAGTCCTGCATCTTTTCATCCACCATATTATACCACTTTCCTGTGGCTGGAGGAGGTTTCAAATTGATGGATTTCCCCTCAGGGAGATTGGCAATTATAACAACCTATTCAAACTATTCCAAGGCTTCTTTGAGGGAGGGATTAGCAGGAAGAAAAGTGGAAGGTCCATTGATCCTAAGCTCCCGTTACTAAGCCACTGGGCTTCAGCCCATGACTGTGCTTGAAGACACTGGCATGCTATCCCTGGGATCAGGAATATTGAGGACTTGTCTGAATGTTTCTATGCAGAAATGTCCACTTGTCTACAGGTGATAGAGGCAGGGCTCAGTTGTCTTTTCTTCTCAGCTTTCTCTTTTTTTGACCTGCCTATAATCCCTGTATATAATAGAGAAACAAGATTCCCTTATTTCCCCTTCTTCTCTACCAGGTTCTTGATCTGTGGAGAGTTTTTTGGGGCAAGATGGCAGATTTGAGTCCTCTGACGAGGCACTCACATGTCTGTGAGACTTGTGTTTTTGCTTGTCAGAGTTCTTTTTGGGTTTTGTAACCTTTCTTGAACTGTGATCTTGGATTCCAAGTCGGAGACAACCTCCGAGACATGTGCCAGGGGATAGTCCGGGGGAGCAGGGCCAAACAAACTAAAACCTCCATGGCCTTCTAGTTCGGGTGACTGAGGTTATGACATTTTGGAGGGATATCCGTGGCTTTAACAGTGCAAGCTTTGGGATCCAAGGCAATGCCTTGGCCCATTGCAATTGAAGGCAAATCCAAGGGGGCTTTTGACACAGTAGCACTAATATTCTGAATGTGCTCTAGCAGGGACTTTGTTGTTCAGACAGTTTGTTAAATGCATCCAGGACTGATGCCTGAAAGGCCCCCATTTGTTGTCGCATCTAAATTTGTATTTGAGAACCCAAGCATTTCTCAATTCTTTTTTTGCAATTGGGTTCCCAATGTCTTGTGAACTAACTAGGGTGAATGACAGGGTTTATAAACCCAGCTGCTGAGGCTGGGGAGAGGCTGGGACTATATCTGAAGGTCTCAGAGGAGACTGGTAGAAAGTCTGAGCCAAGGACTCGAGGTCTTGTCCAGCGAACATGGCCTCTGTTGGCTTGGGGTCACCCAACAGATTGTACTCATCCCGAAAAGTATCAGACTTCTGATCTTTCCTTTTATAGCATTTTCTATTTGTTCTTTTGCCTGTCTGCTATTGCTAGAAGGACTGGCAAATTAAACAGAGTTTACTGCCACTTATACAGAAGTCGTCACCTTTGCCCGCCTCTCTGCAGAGGGAGCAATAGTTATGAAGTTCCAAAATTACTCCAAAAATGGACATATTTCAAGGCCTGTGGTTTATTGGGATTCATTTGTGAGGATGATATGCTTGCTTGTCCAAGGAGGCGTGCAATTTAAAGATATTGTGAGGCTTTATAACAAAACTGGTTTATCTTGAGTATCCAACAATAAGTATATCCAGTGCATTATCCACTAGTAGAAATGGCATCAGAGATGCCCGTACCCAACAGCCTGGGGAAATAGTTTTCAACACCATGAGATACAGAAGTAATAAAACAGTACAAAGATCGGGACACTTTCAGTGCAATGTCAATTATATAAAGGTCCAAATAATGTTTATGTGGAGAAAATAACTTCTAAGAGAAAAAAATGTATGTAAAGTACTAAAACAAGACAATTCAATAGCAAGATGACAGCATTAATCGGTAAATTAAAAATTATGAAGCTGTAAAATTTATTTCTCAGAGAATAGCTATCAATGGAAATAGCACAATTATGTAAAAATACATATAATAATCAGTTACAGTAATACATGTATCTTTGTCACAAGGAAATATAGGGGGCCACGGTGGCAGAGTGGTAACACTCTTGTCTCCCACCTCTGAGGCCGGGGTGTTTGTTCCCAGCATGGCCGCAAGTGGTAAAGCTGGTAGTTGCTTGCCGTTGGTCGGCAGTTTACAGTACAGAACCCTGACGAACTGTATGTACTGGTTTCCTCTGCCCTTCCAACTTCCCGTCGTGATATGACCTGTACCGTGTTGAAAATAAATAATTAACAAACAAATAAATAAATAATTAACAAGGGAAATACATCTAAAATATGGCAGGTGAACACACTTTAGCAGAGGCAAAGGTAAAGGTCACAGCATGACGTGGCACACCTACAACCCCCAACCAATGTCCCTACCAAGTATCAACTTCCTACACCTTACAGTTTTCGAGATATAGCCCGGACAAGATTTTATAGGTCAAGGTCACTATGGCATGGTACAAAAGTCAAATCAAGGTCACATCACGACATCGCAGACCCACAACCCCCAACCAATGTCCCAACCAAGAATCAACTTCTTACACCTTATGGTTTACGAGATATAGACGGGGCAAGATTTTCAAACTCAAGGTCACTGCAGCAAGTTCAAAGGTCAAATCAAGGTCACACCATGACATTGCACCCCTACACCTCCTAACCAATGTCCCTACCAAGTATCAACTTCCTACACCTTATGGTTTCTGAAATACAACCCGTACGAAATTTTATAGGTAAAGGTCACTATAGTAAGGTCAAAGGTCAAATCAAAGTCACACCATGAATTTGCATACCTACACCCCCTATCGAATGTCCCTACCTAGTATCAACTTCCTACACCTTATGGTTGCTGAGATATAGCCCGAACAAGGTTTTAAAGGTCAAGGTCACTACGGCCAGTTCAAAGGTCAAATCAAGGTCACACCATGACATTACACACCTACACCCCCAACCAATATCACTACCATGTATCAACTTCCTACACCTGACGGTTGCCAAGATATACCCTAGACAAGATTTTATAGGTCAAGGTCATTACGGCAAGGTCAAAAGTCAAATCCAGGTCACATCATGATGTTGCAGACCTACAACCCCTAACCAATGTCCCAACCAAGTATCAACTTCTTACACCTTATGGTTTCCAAGATATAGACCAGACAAGTATCAACTTCTTAGACCTTATGGTTGTTGAGATATAGTTCAGACAAGATTTTCGAACTCAAGGTCACTGCAGCAAGGTCAAAGGTCAAATCAAGATCACACCATGACATTTTACACCTACACCTCCTAACCAATATCCCTACCACGTATCAACTTCCTACACCTTACAGTTTCTGAGATATAGCCCGGACAAACTTTTTCTCGCTGCCTGCCCGCCCGCCCATCAGGACATCATGGGTGAAAAGAATACCCTGACTGCCCTTAAGTGCTGTGGGGTAAAAAACATAAAAGACTCTTGCAATTAAATGTGTGTTAATTAAAATGGTCAACAAGAAAAAGGAAGTATTGTTATATGTCGCTATCTAGATCACCTTGGCCTGCTTGTGCCATCTAACAGGCAGCTCAGTTATCATAGCTCTTTTTTCTTCAGTTGGCCGGGTCACAAGTGGCCTCCGGGAACTACATAGTCCCAGATGGTAACTTATTGTAGGGCAATAAAATTTACTGATGTTAATTACCAAGGAAAATATGTTTTTTGGTGATACTTGTTTGTTTGAATGGCCTTTTGTAAAATAACTTAATATAAGTTATTGACGGATTTGATGAAATTTTCAAGAAATATTGACAGTGCCACAAAGAACAAAATGAATCAAATTTAAATGGCTAGTAATGACTACTGTTGGGACTCGCCTCCAACTTTCAGGGTCGATTGTTCATCCATTTTTCCGACCGATGATCGACCCCCAATCAATTATTTTACTCCATTGTTGGCCATTAATTAAGAAATACTTTCTGGGATAAAGTATAGGTTAATCTGGTAAGAATAACAGTGTTCTGACATTTAGAATCTACCAAAAGTACCCACTTCCTGTAAATATGGCGGTAGACATAAACACTGTGGAATTTCATGACAAATCTGTCAATTTATTAAGCAACAAGCATTCTGACACATGCATTTATCTCCCGCCATATAAATTAGCTGTACTAAAGATAACATATTTTAACAAGGTGCTCTAAATGTAATACTTTTCATTACACGTTATAATTGATTTAGTGCATGATTTCATGAATTTTAATGCATTAAAAATTATTTTAAAAATTCATTAAAAACAATTAGCATGTCAAAGCTCTCCAAAATGTAGGTGAATGAGTTATTTGAGAAATATTGGCTATCTGCAATACTTTTAGTGATAATAGGCAGTTACTCATTTTGAGTAGGTGAGTAATTAGCTATGGATCTGAAAAATTCACTAATTGAAAGCTCTGCAAAATGTATGTGAATGAGTTATTTCAGAAATACTGGCTATCTGCAATACTTGTAGAGATAATTCGCATTTACTCATTTTGAGTAGGTGAATAATTAACTACGGGTGTGAAACTTCACCAAGTCAAAGCTCTCCCAAAAGTAGGTGAATGAGTTATTTGAGAAAAATTGGCTATCTGCAATACTTTTACAGATAATTCACATTTACTCATTTTGATTAGGTGAGTAAGAGTAATTAGCTACGGGTCTGGAACTTCACCATGTGAAAGCTCTCTCAAAAGTAGGTGAATGAGTTATTTGATAAAAATAGGCTATCTGCAATACTTTTAGAGATAATTCACATTTACTCATTTTCAGTAGGTGAGTAATTAGCTACGGGTCTGGAACTTCACCATGTGAAAGCTCTCCCAAAAGTAGATGAATGAGTTATTCGATAAAAATTGGATATCCGCAATACTTTTAGAGATAATTCAGATTTACTCATTTTGAGTAGGTGAATAATTAGCTACGGGTTTGAAACCTCACCTAGTAAAAGCTCTCCCAAAAGTAGGTGAATGAGTTATTTGAGAAAAATTGGATATCTGCAATACTTTTACAGATAATTCACATTTACTCATTTTGAGTAGGTGAGTAATTAGCTACGGGTCTGGAACTTCACCATGTGAAAGCTCTCCCAAAAGTAGATGAACGAGTAATTTGATAAAAATTGGATATCCACAATACTTTTACAGATAATTAGCATTTACTCATTTTGAGTAGGTGAATAATTAGCTACGGGTCTGGAACTTCACCATGTGAAAGCTCTCCCAAAAGTAGATGAATGAGTTATTTGATAAAAATTGGATATCCGCAATACTTTTAGAGATAATTATCATTTACTCATTTTGAGTAGGTGAATAATTAGCTACGGGTCTGAAACTTCACCATGTGAAAGCTCTCCCAAAAGTAGACGAAGCAGTTATTTGAGAAAAATTATGTCCTTATTTTGCCACAAATAAGAAAATAGCTATTACTCACTTATGGCATGCAATAGAACCCCAAACTATATGCATTTACCCTACAGTCACAATTTCAAAGTAGGTATTACTCGGCTATCCAATGTGCAACAGGTCTGAAACTTTACTATGTGATAGGTTATCAAAAACTAGATGAATAACATATTTGAAAATATTTCCCTAACTTTAATACTTCTGAAGATATTTGACATTTACTTATGTCGTTATTTTGCTACAAATAAGAAAATAGCTATTACTCACTTATGGCATGCAATACAACCCCAAACTACATGCCAGCTTATAGCTAAGGACAAAGTAGCTGAACAACATATTTGAAGAAAAAGCTGTAACTGCAATAGTTTTGGAGTTACAATGGCTTTACTCAACAGTCAGAATTTCAAAGTAGCTATAACTCAGCTATCCAAGGTGCAACAGGTCTGAAACTTTACTATGTTATAGCTTACCAAAAAGTAGATGGACAACATATTTGAAAAGATTTCCCCAACTTTAATACTTTTGAAGATATTTGACATTTACTTCTTCTGTTATTTAGCTACAAATGAGAAAATAGCTATTACTCACTTATGGCAGGCAATAGAACCCCAAACTATGTACCATCTTATAGCTAAGAACAAAGTAGCTGAACAACATATTTTAGGAAAATACTCCAACTGCAATAGTTTTGGAGTTACAATGGCTTTACTCAACAGTCAGAATTTCAAAGTAGCTATAACTCAGCTATCCAAGGTGCAACAGGTCTGAAACTTTACTATGTTATAGCTTACCAAAAAGTAGATGGACAACATATTTGAAAAGATTTCCCCAACTTTAATACTTTTGAAGATATTTGACATTTACTTCTTCTGTTATTTAGCTACAAATGAGAAAATAGCTATTACTCACTTATGGCAGGCAATAGAACCCCAAACTATGTACCATCTTATAGCTAAGAACAAAGTAGCTGAACAACATATTTTAGGAAAATACTCCAACTGCAATAGTTTTGGAGTTACAATGGCTTTACTCAACAGTCAGAATTTCAAAGTAGCTATTACTCAGCTATCCAAGGTGCAACAGGTCTGAAACTTTACTATGTCATAGCTTACCAAAAAGTAGATGGACAGCATATTTGAAAAGATTTCCCTAACTTTAATACTTTTGAAGATATTTGACATTTACTTCTTCTGTTATTTAGCTACAAATGAGGAAATAGCTATTACTCACTTATGGCAAGCAATAGAACCCCAAACTATGTACCATCTTATAGCTAAGAACAAAGTAGCTGAACAACATATTTTAGGAAAACACTCTAACTGCAATACTTTTTTAGTTACAATAGCTTTACTCAACAGTCAGAATTTCAAAGTAGCTATTACTCAGCTATCCAAGGTGCAACAGGTCTGAAACTTTACTATGTCATAGCTTACCAAAAAGTAGATGGACAACATATTTGAAAAGATTTCCTTAAGTTTAATACTTTTGAAGATATTTGACATTTACTTCTTCTGTTATTTAGCTACAAATGAGAAAATAGCTATTACTCACCTATGGCATGCAACAGAACCCCAAACTATGTATCATCTTATAGCTAAGAACAAAGTAGCTGAACAACACATTTTAGGAAAACACTCTAAGTGCAATAGTTTTGGAGTTACAATGGCTTTACTCAACAGTCAGAATTTCAAAGTAGCTATTACTCAGCTATCCAAGGTGCAACAGGTCTGAAACTTTACTATGTCATAGCTTACCAAAAAGTAGATGGACAACATATTTGAAAAGATTTCCCCAACTTTAATACTTTTGAAGATATTTGACATTTACTTCTTCTGTTATTTAGCTACAAATAAGAAAATAGCTATTACTCACTTATGGCATGCAATAGAACCCCAAACTATGTACCACCTTATAGCTAAGGACAAAGTAGCTGAACAACATATTTTAGGAAAATACTCTAACTGCAATAGTTTTGGAGTTACAATGGCTTTACTCACCAGTCAGAATTTCAAAGTAGCTATTACTCAGCTATCCAAGGTGCAACAGGTCTGAAACTTTAGTATGTGATAGCTTACCAAAAAGAAGATGGACAACATATTTGAAAAGATTTCCCTAACTTCAATACTTTTGAAGATATTTGACATTTACTTCTTCTGTTATTTAGCTACAAATGAGAAAATAGCTATTACTCACTTATGGCATGCAATGGGACCCCAAACTATGTACCATCTTATAGCTAAGGACAAAGTAGCTGAACAACATATTTGAAGAAAAAGTTGTTACTGCAATAGTTTTTGAGTTATGAGCCCTTTACTCAAAGTAGTTAAGATTGCTATTACTCACTTATCTTTAGGCCTAAGTCAATAAAACCAAAAAAATTTTCAAGGGCATGAAAATTCATTGGGACAATTAATTTACAAAAAATCTGTAGCTGTAGTAGTTTTGGAGAAATCTGCGTGACTAACTTACGCACACACGCACGCATGCACACACAGACATCATTTCATAATCTCCCTCCCGGGCTAAAGCCCGGCGGGAGATAATAATGCCTAAAATAATTAAAAACATATGTGGATATTCAGAAAAATAAAGGAAGGCAAGATTTAAGTTGAATAATTGATCATTAGAAAACGTTTGTGACCGACCACAATCATGTGACCGACGATTAATTGAGCACACGTCTAATCATCCACCCACTAGTAATGACAAATTTTAGATGCTCAGCAAGTTCCTGAATATAAAATATATCCTAATTTTATTCATCCAATCACAGGAAAGAATGTGCTTTAAATGTGCAAGAAGGTAAATAGCTTCCAACTTACCATGAAGTTTGGGGTCAGGAGAACCTCTCGTGCAGAGCAGAAATGATAACTCAGCACCAGACTGGTACCTCCCTGGTACTCAAAGGTACCCAAGACTGTGGCCAGGTTTTGGTACTTCAACTTTCTGGAAAGGTAAGCTTTTTTACATCACCAAATGACAATTAGAAAAAAGTTTTTGCTGACAAAAACGAAGCGGCCCTGATGAAAAAGTGCGAAGTAATCTGTAAAAGATGTTAACATATGCAATATGTTGGTAATGCTTATAATTGTATGAATGGTAAATTAATTCTAAAGAAACCTTCCTGTGAGTAAGCCTAGTCAATGTGTCAAGTTTAACTGATGTTAGTTGAACAGTAAGTCAGTTGGGGGCTGAAAAAACATTTTTTACTGTAAGATGGCCATAGGTGGACTTCAAGGTGGACAGAAAATAAGAATGTCCCTTTTGCCATCCTTTATAGGTGCAAAGTTTAACCGAGGTCAGTTGAACAATAAGATAGCTGGAGGCTGAAAACCCCCTTATTTCACTTTAGGTGGCTACCACTCCATTCATATTGTGAGTTTAAGGTGACCATAAGTATTATTTTTATCTATTTTAATACCAATGACAATTTAGATATAAAAAAATGGAAAACGAAAGGAGGCAGAGGATTTTATTCCAATTTGATGACTTTAAGCAGGCCATAGGTCCATTAACATTTTGAGTTTAAGGTCACCATAAAGTCAGGATATTCCTTTGGCAAATCTTAATAAATGTGCCAAGTTTGGTTGAAAAAAGTGAAAAACTAAGTGAACTGGAGGGCTAAAACCCCCTTTTTTATATTAAGGTGACCTTAAGATTGCAGATACAGGGCTAAAACTTCGGCATGTGAAAGATTATCAAAAATAGCAGAATAAGTTATTCCAACAAATGCCGAAATCCTGACCGTTTTTGAGATACAGACCAAGTACCCATTTAAAAAAAATTTACGAAAATAAAACGCCTCCCATTCGGGCATCTATGGTCCGAATGATGAGAAAATCCTTTCCGACCTTCAAAATTTGGTCTAGAATGTACCTGATAAATTTTATAGCACAGGTGTGTGTGTTTTTTTCCGAAACGTGATGACGGGGTGTTTTTGAAAAATGCTTAAGGTTACCTTAAGTAAAGCTTAAGGTCTGCGCAAAGTATCCCAAAAATTTTTCCCGCCCCTATAGTTTTAAAGAAAGATAAGAAGGAAAGAAAAATTTGAAAGCCCAAGAAGTTATTGAAGGGAGACCATAATCCTGCGGTGGCGGCGGCGGCAGTGATCAGTCGAACTTCGGTGAAAACAAATAAGCGTCCCTGACGGGCCGCTTAATTATAAGGAAAAAAAAAAACAGCTGGGATTCAACCAATATATTTGCAGGGAATTTAAGTTGTTTTAGAGAACCATATCCTGATTTATTGCACGTGCAGATCTATATACGGCCAGGGGGACCAGATATAGCTTTACCAATTGGGCAATTGTAACTAAACTACGTTGCCTAAATACAGATCACTGTACTTGAATTACTTTGATAAATAAAGATTATTGCACCCAAAGTATATGTCTAAATAAACATCATTGCAATAAAATTACCTAGTCTCATAAAAATCATGGTAGCTTAACTACTTTGCCTCAATAAAGACCATTCTAGCTGAAAAACTATGCCTCAACAAAGGCCACTGTTGCTAAACCACTGTGACTCAATATAGACCACTGCACGAAATGCCATTTTGCATATGTGAAGACCATTGTTGTTAAAGTACTGTACTTCAACATTGTGCACTGTAACATTGTAGCTACACTTTTCTACCCCAATTAGGATTATTTTAGCTAAACAACTATTTATTAGTAAAAAACACCTATGCCTCAGTAAAAACCATAGCAGGTAAACTAATGTAACTACTGTTCTTGGCATCACTGGGTACATGAGAAATTCATCTGTATACTTACAGCCTCTTGTTGTCTGGGGAAATATTTTAAAGGATTGTACAAGGATTTTTATTGATGAAAGAATTACCTCAAATGTCTCTCCTGAAATAATTTCTCACTTCTTTTTAATCCAGGATTTGCTGATCCAGAGAAGAGATACAAAGTCACATCTTTTGTGTCCATTTTACTATCATCTTTTGTGAGATTTCCATGAAGTAGAGAAGAAAACAGTCCAGTCTCTATAACTTTGGAGGAGGAAGGAATCTCCACATCCGTTTGGCTAAAATCAGCCTGGTGAATACTGGTGCATCCAAACTCTACGACTTCATCAAACAAATGCGTGACTTTTTCTTCTAGAGGAATGTATCTGTCTTCGATATCTCGAAAATTCCTTCCATCGGCACTTATTGCTTCCAAAAGAGCCCTGTTGGTCTGTATATTCTGCAAAATACCAACCCACACTAAGAAATGTGAATTTCGGCAACAGCACATGGAAATTTGTCTCCCAGGGACCATAAAAAGTAAGACAAAAAAAAAATAGCATCAGAGATGCCTGTACCCCACAGCCTGGTAAAAAAGTTTTCAACACCATGAGATATAGATGTAGTGAAACAGTACAAAGATCGGGATACTTTTAGAGCAGTGTCAGTTATATAAAGATCCAAATAATGTTTAGATAGACAAAATAACATCTAAAAGAAAGAAAATGTATGTACAGATAAAGTATTAAAACAAGACAATTCAATAGCAAAATGACGGCATTAATTAGTAAACTAAAAATTATGCAGCTGTAAAATTTATTAATTGGAGATAAGTGTCAATGGAAATAGCACAATTATGTAAAAGTGCATATAACAATTAGTTGCAGCAATCCATATTTCTTTGTCATAAGAGAAAGATGTATCAAATATGGCAGGTAAACCCACTTTGGCAAAGGTGGGTCACACCAAGATGCTCGCCTACACCCCCTAACCATGTCCCTACCAAGTATCAACCCTCTACCCCTTGTGGAATCCAAAAAAATCACAGACAAGATTTTAAAACTCATGGTCACTAAGACAAGTCAAATCAAGGTCACACCATGACATTGCACACCTACAAACCCCAATCAATATCCCTACCAACTATCAACGTCCTACACCTTACAGTTTTTGAGATATAGCCCGGACAAGATTTTGTAGGTCAAGGTCACTACGACAAGGTCAAAGGTCAAATCAAGGTCACACCATGACGTTGCACTCCTACAAACCCCAACCAATATCCATACCATGTATCAACTTCCTACACCTTATAGTTTCTGAGATATAGCCCAGACAATATTTTATACGTCAAGGACACTACGGCATGGTTAAAGGTGAAGTCAAGGTCACACCATGACGTTGCACACCTACGCCCCCTAACTAATATCCCTACCAAGTATCAACTTCCTAGACCTTATGGTTTCCAAGATATAGCCCGGACAAGATTTGCAAACTCAAGATCACTGCAGCAAGGTTAAAGGTCAAATCAAGGTCACACCATGACGTTGCACACCTACACCCCCTACCCAATGTACCCTACCTCCCTATCAACTTCCTACAGCTTACGGTTTCTGAGACATAGACTGGACAAACTTTTTTCCGCTGCCCACCCACCCATCTGGACACCATGGGTGAAAACAATACCCCAACAGCCCTTAATTTTAAATATCAAAATACATTTTTATGAAGAAAAATGTATATACCTACCATATGAAAACACTTGGGTTATGGACGGCTAGGCATTCGGTAACCGCCACTTACACCATACATAGAATTTAAAGTATAAGAGGAGACTCTATTTGAACCTATGCACTTGCTACCCTTTGACCCCCAGTGACCTAATTCACTCTGCGATGCACACTAATACAGAAATAGTTCATTCTTTGTGAATAAACATAAATACTGGAAAAGGTCTTTTAAAAAGTGGGGCTGGCGGGAGGGCGATTTGCTGTTTTCATATGGTAGGTATTTACATCTTTCTTCATGAAAATGTATTTTACATTTAAAAATATGAAATTTTATTTCATAAAAATGCAATAAACCCTGCCATATGAAAACAATTGGGTTGAACGCCCACATGGAAGGATGGTGGGGAAAAGACAGACTAAGGAAAACCACCCAAAGGTTATATTGCATAAAAAGGATACTTCCTGGTGCAATTGAACCCAAAACCTCTGTGCTGAAGAAATAACTCTACTGAGTTAAGTGAGCAGAATTAACCACCGAAATTACTTCAGCACTGCTGTCTACACCCTATTAGGTCAGCTCAAAGGAGAGGGCATAACAATGCCACTGTGCTCAGAATAGTAAACATGCCAAGCGGCACTAAGGCTCAGTTCTCAAAATGGAGATGTGGATCAAATTCCCTAAAATTGAAATGCCACCCCCCTTCTACTGAGACTAAAAGTCTCAGACAGTCTTAAACAGAATGAATAAAGTGGAAGAGGCAAAAATTGAGTAGAAACAAATGCACTACACTCCAGAAATCAAAGATTCTTCAGTACAACATCTCTAAATAAGAGGTGAGGTGAATGCTTCCATGAGGAACCACGGTGTAAAGCAGTGGAATACAACCTAAAAGAAAAGGAAGAAGCCTGGGCAAGAACATCATGGGCCTTCATTTGTGGAACCAAATGTTTAGGGAAAAATGGAAAAAGTGTTCCAAATGGAGCTGCAATATCACCCTCTTTGGACTTCAGAAAGACAAAGAAGAAATCCTCCTTCAGATAGTCAGAATAGCTAGATAGATATTATCTAAGGGGTCTGACAGAAAGAAAGGAAATGTCCTCTTAGTCATCCTGACCTAGACAAAAGTCAAACAGGAAGAACTTTCTGAAGGTAACTGGCTTAAGCCAGAAAAGTAGGATCTGACTTAAGGATGACTTAGGCCATCCTGTGAGAATGAATCAAAGCCACTCTGTCTCCTCCCCATAGCAAGGATAGTAGGCAAGATTTTCTTACATGTGAAAAACTTGGCTCAGCAAGTAAAAAAGGGTTCAAAATGAGTCTTGGTAAGAGGTTGCAGAATGAAGGTTTAAGTACCAAGCAGGTAAGTAACGACGACCCTTATCCTGGACATAAAGAAGCTCTAAAAGAGTCTTGTAAGCTCCTTATAAGAACCCAACTCCAAATTACAACATGGAGAGAGCTAACCTGTATCCCTATTGTTAAGGAAGTACTTGTTAAAAAAGTAGAAAACTCAACAATAATTGGAACAGTATAATGCATGACAGACTGGCCCAGTTTTTGAAGCAGTTCCACTTGCTTCACAGACAGTTTTAGAAGATTAAAAATCCTCCTGGACACCTCAACTCAAAATTCTTCTGTTAGGAGACTTCAGCCAGAAAGCATGGAAATGGGAACTCCATAAAAATTAATGACAAACATGTAGAAGAGGTTGTCATAGAAGATATGGAGGGAGAACAACTGGCTTTCTTCAAGGAGATCCTGAAGCCAAATCTTGGTTTGCCATGGAAGGCTACAAGAAGCATCCTGCAGCTCTCAGAATAAATTAAATTCTTGTTCACAAGTGGATAAAGAGGGAAGGGAAGAAGGAGGGAAGGAGTAAACAAGTACTCCGGGCCAATTGAACCCCGGGGCATCTGTTGCTAGAGCCTAAGGATCTAGACAGGCGGCACATGCAAGAGCAGCTTGTGACTGAATCACATGGCAAAGAGTTCTAAATCAGATGTGAAGTCTGAGACAGCCAACTGAAGATCTAAGAATTGAGAGACCTCAGTATGAAGGGTCTGATAAGACCTCAAAAATGATCTGGAAAGATTCATGCCCCTGGAACATGAGTAGGTGGAGGAACAGAATTGTTCTTGTAGAAAAAATGGCAAACAGTTGCCGAAAGAGTGACACATGTCCCAAGAGAGAAAGCTCCCTATTGGTCCCGCGACCCTTGTCAGTCTGTGAAAAAAAACATGAATAATGGGTGGGGCAATGGAATTGGGATGCAGTTCTGCGATTGTTCTCAGGAAGCCTCAGACCTCCTCAGACAATTCACGATCGTTCCCCAACTAAGAGGCAATAAAGCCACGATTATGATACAATTCCACACCAATTCTGTCGGGGATATACTGACTTCATCTTAGACCGGTCTGAGACCACCTCAGACTTCCTGAAACTAGTGACAGATTTCCTCACACAGCTATGGCGGATTTTTGTTTTTTTTCTCTTTTGCATGGTGGGTCGGGGATTGATCTGGGATTAGGTCCTGACCTTAACAGTCCCAGGAAGTCTGAGACAACATAAGATGGTGTAAAGTAGCGTCCGAGGAGGTCTAAGGAAGTCTGAGACTTGAATATTTGTGGTAGGGGTGACAGTGGATTCATTAGAGTCATGAAAAATATCAAACATGTTTGATTTTTTAAACTGACCTAAACAGATCCAAACAGACTCAAGCAGACTGTCTAGGACTCAAATTTTTAGGAAACTGATTCCCAAAATACCTTAATCGGGAGCCTTAGTCGTGTGGTGGAACGGGCCAAAAGGACTACTCCCTGATTTGTCCTGGGACCCTTAATCCTTTAGAGTCGGTGAAAAATGGACGGGAAAATGGAATCTAGATCCAGGTCTGGGATCAAACCCAAATCATCCCCAGGAAGCCTCAGACCTTCTCAGACAAGTCATGATCGTTCCCCGAATATGAGGCGATTAAACCACGTTTGTGATCGGTTTCAACACTGATCCTGTCCTGATGTACAGACTGGGTCTCAGACTGGTCTGAGGCTTCCTCAGGCCTCCTGGGACTAATAACCGATTTACAGAGACAGTAATGGGTGGCCTCCAGTGACTAAGAGTCCTGGGATTAAGAGTCACAGGAAGTCTCAGACAAGACAGGATTGTGTAGTTTTGGGTCTGAGGCAGCCTGGGGAAGCCTGTGACTGTGAAATTTGTCGGTAGGGGCGAAAGTGGATCGGTTACACTTACAAAAAATATCAACACGATATTTATACAGACCACAACAGATCCAAACAGACTCAAACAGACTGTCCAGGACTTGGAATCTGACCCCAAAAACCCTTAATCGGGAGCTTTAGTCTTGTGGTGGAACAGGGGCATTATAAAAAGAAAGCACAGACAGAAGTATTGTCTGAGACTATCTGAAGTATCCTTGGATGTAAGGAAAAGTAAAGAACAAATGTCTTGAGAGCAAGATATCTGTATGATCACTTGATGAAAGGATAATAAAGGAACAAATGTCTAACAGCAAAAAGCACAGCTCTAGAAACTGATGACCAGATTGGACAGCTACATCGAACATGGACCTTAGATGGTCAAAAAGCACAAAGAGCTCCCCAACCCTAAAGTAAAGCATCCATGTAAGTAGATGTTAACTAGGATGTTGAAAGGGAGGTATGCAAAGACAAAGTTCCTGGGAAACTACCACCTTAAATTGAAAATTTTAATTACTTAAATGTAGCTTTTATAAGCTACAAGCTTACCATGTGGGACTTAATGCTGTTCTCGGCTTGCCACACCCGGGGCCAACGTCTTAGAAAAAAAGATCGTTCTTGTTAGCCACTGGATATACTGGTAGTTGTCGTCACGTGATAACTTCTGACCAATCGCCCTACTTTCTCGTTTAAATTTTCGAAAACCTACCCCTCAGCTGTAAACAGCGGGGAGGCAGGGTGGGACTCTCCTAAGTCCCACATGGTAAGCTTGTAGCTTATAAAAGCTACATTTAAGTAATTAAAATTTTCAATTTTATTACTCTACAATAGCTTACCATGTGGGACTTAATGCTGAATTCAACCGCCCGGTGGCGGGATTACAGCTGAGACTGGAAGATATGTGATTTTTTTCTAAGGTTTGAATTAATATGTATAGAATAGTGCCAGAAATACCAGTCTGAGTCCCATTTACAGTGCCCCGATCCCGAGGATCGGGCCTGTAACGAGCCAAAAACCAAAGTGAAATGAGAGACAGTGCTAAAACTGTCTAGATGTTTGATTGTAGGACGGAAGTGCAGCAGTGCTCACTTCGAGGTCTAAGGGTCCCGAGGGACCTTCACGTGTGACTGACCAACCCAGTGGTTGGGGATCTCATAAATTTTTTACCTTGAATATGAGATTAATGACAACTGAATAATGCCTTAATAGAAATTACTTGATACTAAAAAATAAAATGACCTTACCCGTAACATCTTGAAGGTAAAGGAGTACCTAGATCCTGGGAGAGACTTGGTTGTAGCGGATGTGCCCCCCCCCCTTTTTTCTTTCCGAGGACAACTGGTCTGAGGGGAAGGATCTAGGACTTGTTGTGCCGCCACAAAGGGTCCCAGATACATATTGTTGTCGGTGTCCGACCAAGTAAGGTCTTTTAGGTAAAAATTTGTAAATGTGTTGTGAGCTTTCCAGTGACATGCTTGCATGATTTGGTCCACCGATACCCCACCGTAAAAGGCCTTAGAGTCCGCGAAGGCCCGGATGTCATGCGCTTTGACTTGGACCAAGTCTAAGGCTTGTTGATCTGCTTGTTTGTAACAAAGTAGAATGGTTTGTTTCAACCATGAAGAGAGTGTAGCGGGTCTGAGGTATGTCCTTTCTTAAAGGAGATGAAAAGGAGAGAACGAGACCCTCTCAGGTCTTTTGTTCGGTCCAAATAAAACCTCAGGGCCCACACGGGACACAGGGTCCTGTCTTCTTTAAACTGTCTATCTACAATATAAACCTTCTCTTGCTAGTTGGTTTTTGGCTATGAAATCGGAAGAAGGGAACAAGGCAACCTTTTCCCATTGGCCTAGATTAGATACTTTGTTTGCGACCCAGGCATGGATTTCGCTGCGGCGCTTGCCGGAGGCCAAAGCTAGCAAGAAATCAGTTTTGTGAGTAAGATGTTTGAGGTCTGAGTCTTTCATGGGCTCAAATAGTGCTTTTGTGAGCTCATTGAGGACAACAGAAAGGTTCCACTTACATAAATTTCTGGAACGTTTTGGACGATCCCTGTGAAAACTGGAGAGTAACCTGTGAAGGTCTGCGTTATGTGCAATATGGTGGGCCGTTGGGCCCAAAGTGTCAACGATTGCAGTCCTGTAACCATCAATGGTCGAGGGGCGCCTGTTTAGGTCTTGGTACAGGTACATGAAAAAATCTGAGATTTGTTTCACAGATGGAGTGGAGAAATCCACCGAATTTTCTCTGCACCATTTTTCAAATAGGGCCCACTTTGACTTGTAGATGGTCCTTGTTGATGACCGCTGAGGAGCAGCAATTCTCTCTGCCACCTCCACAGAGAAGACTTGTTCTTGGAGTTGTCCGCTCCTAGACACCAGGCATGGAGGTTCAGCTGCTGGGGGTTGTTGTGGAACACATACTTGTGGGACTGTTTGAGTAGGGTCGTTGACACTGGGAGTTGTAGTGGGATCTCTGTCGAGAGCTGCACTAGGTCCCAAAACCAGGGCATCCCTGGCCAGCCTGGGGCTATCACGATGATCAGGCAATGGCATTGCTTGATCTTTTGGATCACCTTGAGAAGGAGAGCCGTAGGAGGGTAAGCATAGGCCGTGAGGTTGGTCCAGTCTATGTTTAGAGCATCTATGTCCCAGGCCCTTGGGTCTGGGATAGGAGACACGTACAGTGGGAGCTTGTGGTTCAAGTGAGTGGCAAATAAGTCCACATGAGGAGTGAACCACTTCTTGCAGATCTGTTTGAACACCTGTGGGTGCAGAGACATTCTGTTGACTGCACTTGGTTGGACCTGGACAGTAGGTGGGCCATCACATTCAGGCACCCTGGAATGTGCCTGGCTTTCAATGTTATGTGGTACTGATGGCACCAGGTCATGATCGTCCACAGGAGAGCGCACATCTCTGCTGAGTGTGTTCCTCCTTGTTTGCTGATGTAGGCTACCACTGTTGAGTTGTCCGTCGCAACTAACACTGTTTGATTCTGGCACTGGTCCTTGAAGTCTCGAAGGGCCAGGGAGACCGCCTTCAATTCTAGGACATTTATGTGTAGCCTTTTTTCCCGATCTGACCACAGACCCTTTGTAGAATTTTGGTCTAAGTGAGAGCCCCAACCTTCATTTGAGGCGTCGGTAAAGAGTTGGATACTGTGGTCTCTGGGATGAAGGTCTGCATCTTTCATCACGTTTGAGGGATTTTGCCACCAATCTAGGTGGGCTGCAATGGCTTCTGTCCAAGGAAGGAGGTTGTCCAGCGACTGAGGATATCTCCAGTGCTCCTTGAGATGAAACTGAAAGGGCCTCATGTGAAGGTGTCCCTCCGGGACCATTTTCTCCGTTGAGGCTAGCAACCCAATTAGAGACATCAAACATCTTGCAGTCAAAACACGTTTTGACTTGAGTCGTAGGATCAAATCCTGAAGTTTGACGCATCTCTCTTGAGTGGGTTTTACAAGGGCTGAATCTAGGTGGTATTCGTAGCCCACGAACGAGAACACCTGAGTAGGTTTCAGTTCTGATTTTTCCTGATTTATTATCCACCCCAAGGACTGAGTTAGGTCTACCACTGCCTGTGTGTTCACTTGGGCTTCTTCCTGAGATTGGGACCTGATGAGCCAGTCGTCCAGGTATTGGTGAAGTCTGAGTCCTCTCATGAGGGCCTTTAGCTTAACTTCCTTTACAATCATTGTAAAGACCTGGGGCGGCTGTGGCCAGGCTGAATGGAAGAGAGGTGAACTGGAACATCTGCAACCTGTGGCAAAACCTCAGGTATTTCCTTGAGTTTGGGTGGATGGGGATGTGAAGGTAGGCATCTGATAGGTCTATCGATGATACCCATTCCCATGCAATCGGGGAGGTTCTGAAGGACTCTGGAGTTTCCATTTTGAACTTTTCTACAAGTAGAAAAGTGTTGAGCCTGCTTAAGTCTATTACTGGCCTCCACCTTTGGTAAGGTTTGTGTACAAGAAACAAGAGACTGTAAAACCCGAGAGATTTTACATTTTCCACCCTTTCTATTGCGTTCTTTGACAGAAGAGACTGGATACAAGTGACCAGAGCTTGTTCTTTTTGAAGGACCTTGTATCCTGACTGAATCAGAGGGACTCTGGCATGATTTAGTTTTGAAATGAATGGAAGAACATAACCATTGATGATAATGTTTAACACGTTGTTTGAACAAGTGTTTGCTTGCCAGTCTCTTCTGAAAGAACGGAAGCGACCTCCTACTGGTGGACTGAGGGAGGCTTTTGAGGAGTCATTGGGGGAGGGGTTTCCACGCCCTCGTCCCCTACAGTGGGGTCGAAAATGACCCTTGGAGCCTCCGAAATTCGGTTTCCCCCTGCCTGAGGAAAACGATTGGTTACTGCTTTGAGAAGAGTTGCCCCCCGGGGTGTTTCCTGTAGGAGCCTCTTTTCTTATTGTGGGGACCACGAAAGGGCTTATTTTGATAGGGTCCGAAACCCTGACCATCTTTAGAGGTGCCTTTTTTGAGGAGGAAGTCTTCTCCCTCCTTGACTAACTGAGACTTGAACAATGAGGAAGGCCAAAAGGGCAAATTCCTGAGTTCTTGCCATCTCGTTTCCCCTAAATGTGGTTGAAGTAGAGTCATCTCGGCCTTGCACCTAAGCAGGCCAGTGTTACCCATGGTGTATAGCTCCCTCAGGAGTATATGAGCTAGGGATTTGCTTAGACAGGCAAGTGCTCTTTGTTGAATAAGAATGGTCTTATTCCAAAGCTCCAAATATTCACAGGCCTGGTCATAACCATGCCTGGCTGCTTTTTCAGGGTTGGCACCTTTCTGGATTTGAGATTTAACCCTTTTGAAGGAAGACTTCAGACTGTGTTGACACTTCTCCAAAGTGGAGTTACAGGAAGAAGAAGGCTTAGCAAAAGCAGCCATGAAGTTGATAGTGGAGAGGTTCTGCCTAGCTTGATGATCCAGTTTCTTAAGAACTGGTACGGGAACCTTGCCCATAGGGGCTCCAGAGGGTTTAGGAGAGATCCAGATCTTCGAAAAGTCTGTATTCAACTCCTCGATTTTGTCCTCATAACAAGGCTGTCCCACCTTGTCCCACTTTGCAGTGGAGGGAGGGGGTTTAATATATTTACCCTCAGGTAAATTAGAGGCCAGAAAATCATGCTCAAACTTATCAAAGGCATCTTTGATGTGAGAGCTAAGTGGGAGCATAGAGGAAGGGCGTCTTGGCCTAAGCTCCTGTTGGCCTTTTTTGAATATGCCTAAAGGTCTCGAATTCCTCAGCATATTGAGAGGGTAAGTCAGCCATGGCTACTTCCCTATAAAAAAGTGGGTGTGGATTGTGTTGAGGTTGGTCTTGATCAGAAAGGGCCCTAGAGGGCTTGGAAGAGCTTTGTATGTGTACAGAGGACTGACCCTCCTCTGCAGATGATGACTGAGACAAGTATCTGGACCTAACCTTGTGTTTTCTTTTATCTGCATGTTTTTTGGGTCTAGCTGAGACCCAAGAGGATTCCTCGGACTGACCTGAATGTTGATCTGAGACATGTCTTGGGTCAGAATCATGCATGCAGTGATCATCTCTGAGACATGGTGAAAGAGGTGGACCATATAAGTCCACCTCCATAGCCTCATCCATATGAGAGGATGGTTGAGTTCTCGGAGGAGGTCTCGGAGGGGTTGGGTCCAGATTCTTAGTTTGTTTACTGGTACCAGGCTTAGAGACTGAAGCCGAGGTCTGATCCACCTCTGATCCTTCGACGTCTTTTTGAAAAACTCATGGCCTCAAGCATAGAAGCCTGGAAAACCCCATTTGCTGTTGCAATTGGATGTTAAACTGAGAACCCAGAGATTTCTCGAGTTTGGACCTGGGGTAGGAGGGACAGTTTTAGCTGGAGTTTTAAGAGACAATGACTCAGGGGCTGAGGACGTGGTGGAGAAGCAAATAAATTGTCAGCAGCACGCTCAAGGTCTGCCTGAGATCCAGTAAAGGACTCCACCTCCTCGTCACCCAGGAAATCCAGCTCATCATCTTTTGAAGTTTCTGCTTTCTGTTTCCTCACATAACGCTTCCTGTTTTTAATTGTTTGTATTTGCTCATCCTAGAAACCAGAGCAAATGTCACATGGAGATTCAAGAGTAAGACAGGGATCATCTCCTGTATTTGCTTCTCTACAGGACGGGCAATAAGTGTGATTATCAAATGGGAGTCAGAAATGCTGACACTTCAAAGATCTTAGTTTCTCTTTGCTTGTTCTTTGGGGATTGGAGGACATTTTTACTGCAATAAAAATGTGTAAACAAGCAAGCCTGAACCGAGAAAACTCACAAATCACAAAAAAGTAAAGAAATACTTATCCTGTCAAAACGGAAGTTTCACAGAATAGTCTATATCATTAATAAAGTAAAATAGCCAAGTTATACCATCCAACAATCCGTAAAAACTGGGAAATAGAGTTAAATATGAATGCACAAAGCAAACGCTTCCAAATCACGCGGCCAACGAGAAAAGGAGGAAGAGTTGAGAAGAGTTCCACGAGAGTACAACCTGAGGCTATGGCCAACACTAAACCTCTATTTTCCTTGGACGTTGGCCTCCCGAGATTAGCATTCAGTTCCACATGGTAAGCTATTGTAGCGCAATAAAATGGTAATTTTTATGCCTGTAGAAGTGAATAAATTAATTAATTCACCGCGGAAATGAATATTTCCAAAGGTAAGCCTACATTAAAACAACATGTGACCGAATGAACGATAACACGAAATATGAAAAAGAAAAAAAAAATTATTGTACAAAGCAGATAATAAATTCACCAGAAATCGAAGGAAATGGTAAATAAAATAGAGGAAATGTGAATAAACAGCTTAAGAGTAGATACAGAGCAAAAAGCGTGTAAATGCAGGTCTTTTAGGAGGCAGCAAAATCACCTGTTAACTGTACGACTGCCACAAAAAGAATAGACTATTTCTGTATTACTACCCATGGCAGAGTGAATTAAGTCACTAGGGGTCAAAGGGTAGCAAGTACATAGGTTTAAATAGGGTTTCCCCTTAGACTTTAAATTCTATGTACGGTGTATGTGGTTGACACCAAATGCCTAGCCATCCTTACCCATATGGTAGGGTATATTACATCTTATGAAATAAAAATATCATTTCAATGATGTATTTTACATATTTGTAACTTACATGAAATATTTTTTAAAAATCTGCACTTGTTTACACATTTGTAAGGCTTACTTTCCATGAAAAGGGACACTGAGGCTTAAAAAACAATTATAACCCTGTCTGTCCCATTATTTAGGTGACACACAATGTTTAGTTGATCATAACTTTTACTATCTGTCTCAGAATTTTTACCTGCAGCGTTTCTTTCTGTATCTGTTTCAGGTAGTCTGTGACAGTTTTGAACTGTTCTTTCATGGCTGATTCACAGAAGTCATAGTTGCACATCTTGTCGTAGATAATAAATGCCCTCTGCCGCATGTAATGTACCTGTGTTTTGTGGTAAACAGTGTAAAATATACTTGAACTAGAAAAAGGTTTTTGGAAACAAAAAACAGAGCATCCCAATAAGCTTAAAGAAATGTGTTTAAAGTTTAAAGGAAGAGAAAAGGGAAATACTTTAGTATGTTGTTGAAATTTTTTTCATAGAGACATAATCATCACAGTAGCACATTGGTAAAGTTATTGTTGATAAATTAAACATTGTTGAACAAATATTGCAAAATCATGTGTTTTTGATTTAATTTTCCCAAAAGGTACTTATCATGAGAATATGACCCTTGCTGAAGGGTCAGGTTCCTCTGTAAAGGGAAAATATACAAAAAAAGTTTTCCCTTGGTATCGTCTGTCCGGCTTTCTAGACTCTCTGTGTATGGTTTCCTATAACCTGCTAATACATGGAAATTCTCTAAAAACAATAATAAAGGAGATAAAAGCCAAAACCACAAAATCTGCGATTTTATGACCCCAGTTTAACCAATAAAGGGGAACCAGGGGAAATCTGACTGGCCTTCTACATTCTCTGCATGTGATTTCTTGATACCTCACAATACAATCGAAACCTCTAAAGGCAATAATGGAAGATATATAAGCCAAAAAAGAAACTAAATCTGTGATTTTATGATCTCAGTTTCACACAGAAGGGGGGAGCATGGTTAAATCTGAGTGTTGTTTCAGACTCTCTGCATATGGTTTCCTGTTTCCCACCAATACACTATATGGCTCTAAATGCAACAGACTACGAAAAAAAGGGGGTGGGGGGGGTGGGGTTGATGGATTTAAGCTTTCTGATTACTACCTGGTATAAAACGCTCACAAATCACTCAATTATGGTACAATCACTCCCAAAACCTGATCAGCTCAAGATTTTGATAATACTGACATGCACTTAAATAACATCCTCCTACAGTAAGTATTTTTGGCAGAGCAGCAATAATGAGCAAGTGCACCTGAAAAAATCAAAAGATCAAAAATATGCATGTGGAAATATTTTCCCACACCTAAGGTATATAACTGCCAAAAATGGTTAGAATCCGCCCACTAATAAAGGAGATATTTCAGGGAGGCGATAATGCAGCGGCGGCGGCGGTAGAAAAACTCAACGTGAAAACAAATAAGTGCCCTTTCAAGGGATGGTTAATTACTGTTAAATTGGTACTAAAATTCCAACTTAGCACTTAAGCGGTTTTGCAAAATGGGATTATCTTTATTCATATCTTGTGGGATTAAATGGTCAAAATTGGTGAGATTTTTACTTTTTACATTTTGCCATTTAGGATATATTATAGATTAGTATAAAGGATGGACAAAACTGAGGAACCTCCAGAAACCTTTTACCCAGTCTTCCTTGTCTTGTAGCTTATTTACTGCTACAGTGGACTAAAGAAACAGGGCTGACCACTTCTGAGAAATTTGTGGACAAGTATAGAAATCTTAACCTATAAAGTAGTATCTAACAGGTGACCACTGAAGACTCATTCACTGTTTCATTCTGCTGTTCTTAGGATCATCCTAAAACATTATTTTTGTAAAGCAGTCTATGGGCTTTACTCTTGTGAACATTTTCAATTCTGACTCGTTTCTGGATGATGCTGTGAAAAACTTTGAAATGTTCAAAAAATCTGTGGCAAAAATACTAAAAACATGGCAGTCACAAACCTCTTTACTCATCTTAAACATCAATTTACAAATTTAATAAGCAAATTAAAGTTTTATAAGTTAATACCTTACCAATGGACAATTGCTTCACCAGTCGGCGTGACTGGTCCTGCCAACCAAAAAAATAGTATCAGAGATGCCCGTACCCACAGCCTGGGGAAATATTTTTCAACACCATGGGATATAGAAGTAAGGAAACAGTACAAAGTTCAAGATACTTTCAGAGCAATGTCAGTTATATTAGGGTCCAAATAATGCTTATGTAGAGAAAATAATATCTAAGGAAAAGAAATGTATGTAAAGATGAAGTATTAAAACAAGACAATTCAATAATAAAATGACAGCATTTATCAGTAAACCAAAAATGGCCGAATTATGGTTTGGATGTTTTGAATATTACCCATGCATACAGAAGTGGCAATACATTCAATGAATGCTTATGTGTGGTGTTGGAGAAAAGCCTGTGGCTCATTTCATGAAATTCCATCTGTTACAATGGGAACTTGCAAAAGGAAATTCTTAATGAATTCTAATATGACTTTAACAGTGCTTAATCTGCATCAACAGACAGACCCAAAGGTGCAACAAGATTTTAAAGGTCACTACAGCAATGTCAAAGGTCAAATCAAGGTCACACTATGATGTAGCACACCTACACCCCCTAACCAATGTCCCTACCAAGTTTCAACTTCCTACACCTCTTACAGTTTCCAAGATATAGCCCGGACTAGAATTTATAGGTCACGTTCACTACAGCAAGGTCAAATCAAGGTCACACTATGACGTAGCATACCTACACCCCCTAACCAATGTCCCTACCAAGTATCAACTTCCTACACCTTACGGTTTCCAAGATATAGCCCGGACCAGGTTTTATAGGTCAAGTTCACTACGGCAAGGTCAAAGGTCAAATCAAGGTCACACCATGACATTGCACACCCACTACCCACAACCAATGTGCTCACCAAGTATCAACCTTCTACACCTTACAGTTTCCGAAATATAGCCCAGAGAAGATTTTATAGGTCAAGGTCACTACGACAAAGGTCAAATCAAGGTCACACTATGATGTTGCACATCTACACCCCCTAACCAATATCCCTACCAAGTATCAACTTTCTACACCTTACAGTTGCTGAGATATAGCCCGGACAAGGTTTTATAGGTCAAGGTCACTACAGCAAGGTCAAAGGTCAAATCAAGGTCAGACCATGACGTTGCACACCTACACCCTCTAACCAATGTCCCTACCAAGTATCAACTTCCTACACCTTACAGTTTCCGAGATATAGCCCGGACAAGATTTTAAAGGTCAAGATCACTACGGCAAGGTCAAAGGTCAAATCAAGGTCAGACCATGACGTTGCACACCTACAACCCCTAACTAATGTTCCTGCCATGTATCAACTTCCTACACCTTATGGTTGCTGAGATATAGCCCGGACAAGATTTTCAAACTCAAGGTCACTACAAGGTCAAAGGTCAAATCAAGGTCAGACCATGATGTTGCACACCTACACCCCCCAACCAATGTCCCTGCCAAGTATGAACTTCCTACACCTTACGGTTTCTGAGATACAGCCCGGACAAACTATTTCCTGCCGCCCGCCAGCCCGCCCATCCGGACACCATGGGTGAAAACAATACCCGACAGCCCTTAAGGGCTGTGGGGTAATAAAAAGTCGTCCTGTGTTATCCACTTCCAGTACTGGTCTGGTACTGTGAATTTGCTAGGTGACGCATCGTACTTCCTTCTTGTCTAGACAGTGTGACATCATTGCATCTTTTTCGTTGTCTAGACCTATTTAGACCCCTAGTAAGCTGATAGTGGGGTCAGTTGGGAGGGGCTTACCTGTCCACTGGGTAAGGCATTAACTTATAAAAATTTAATTTACTCATAAAATATGCAATTTTATTGTGTTAATACATCTTACCCAATCGACAATAGCTAGAATATCTACCAATTGGTAGGCGGGTCAGTTACTTGGGACTATAAGTGAACTCAAAAAACTTTTAAGGCCAAGGCTGGCCTTAAGCAGGAATTCAGAAGGCCCTGACAGCCAGTTACCGGTGTCCTGGTTGCCCGAAGTATACTGACATTATCCCCCCCTTTTTCATAGACCTGCTCTGAGGTAGGGGAAGAGAGGTAAGAGTTCAGTCCCAGGAAATAAACCTCCTAAAGCAAGCAGGTCACTTTTTTTTGTAAACTTTATATGAACTACATGTATATACAATATATACAAATCTCTCAAGTTAAAAGGTTTAATGGTGGATCTGCTGAGCAGCCACCACTGGACCCAGATGGAAGAGCTTTGAATCAACCCAAGCCAGACCCTTGAGATAAAATTGTGTGAAGGTGTTGTGTGACTTCCAATGGCAGGCTGATCAGATTTGATCTAAGGAAACTCCTGATTGGAAGGCCTTAGAAGCAGCAAAGGCCCTAACATTATGGGCTTTAAGCTGATGTAAGGTGAGGGTCTCCAGGTAAGAGAGCTCATAATATAGGATTACTGTTTGTTTGATCCATAAAGAGATAGTGGCAGGGGAGATATCTTTGTCAAAACCTTTCTCCAAGGAGACAAAGGCCAGCCCCTTACTCTGCCTGATGTCTGAGGTCCTGTCCACATAGTAGTGCATTGGTCTGACCTGACATAGGGACCTATCAGCCTTGAGTGACTTATCCAGAGTTGGGGCCAGGACTGGAACCACCACTGGGGCCACACTATCTGGACCCTCTTTGGTCTGCTGATTTTTGGACAGAAAGCTGGACGAGGGGTAGAGAGACACCTTGGACCAGTCTAACTGGTGTCTGATGTTCTGAATCTGGCCAAGCATGGATCTCATTCCTGCATTTACCCAAACCCAAAGCTAATAGCAAGACAGTTTTTAAAAGTTAAATTCTTCAATGATACTCTTTAATGGGTTCAAAAGGAGCCTTTGTAAGCTGGCGAAGAACCAGGGAAAGGTTCCAGGAGGGGTCCGCCCTCCACCCCTTAGGTCTGTCTCTGTCTGTCTGTGAATTCTCATCTTCACCTTGACATAAGTGGGCAAATTCCACAATTTGTCTGCAATGGCTGATCTGTAGCCATTACTAGTACTTGGCTTAACTTCCTGTCTTGGAACAGATACAGGACAAAATCGGCTATGGATTCAATAGGTGGTGCCCTGACATCAACCAGAATACTGTGGCACAACTTTGTAAAAATGGTCCACTTTGCCTCATACACTGACCTGGCTGAGCATCTTTGAGGAGCCTCAATTCATGCTGCCACTGCCTTAGAAAAGCCTTGTTCTTGATAGCTGAGGCTCTGGGAGCCAAGCATCTAGATTTAGGTTTAACAGATTCCGGTGAGGAGTCTGGTTGAAGGGCTGTGTTAACAGATTGGACACATTGGGCAAGTACAAGAGGATCTGGCTTGACATGTCCCCTAGATCCCAGAACCAGGGCATGTTGGGCCATGCTGGAGCAATCAGAATCATTTTTCTGCATGGGTAATCCTGCGGTTCTGCCAGCACTTTGGCCAAGATAGCTACCGGTGGGAAACCATATGGGTCCAAGTTCTCTCATGACAGGCAGAGTACATCGATGCTGAACCTCATAGCAAATAGATCTGAGGTTGGTGCCACCTGATGCATATCAACTGGAAGACATCTGGAAGGAGAGACCACTCTGTCTGGATGGTCTGGCCTAGCCTGGATTGTTTGTCTGTTATCAGATTCAGCCAGCCTGAAATGTGTTGGAATTGGAGAGTTACCTGTTTCCTGGAACACCAGGTCAGGATTCTCCACAGAAGGGCACAGAGTGAGTCCGATCTCATGCCTCCTTCCTTGTTTATGTAAGCAGCCACTTTGGTGTTGTCTGTTGCCAAAAGAATGATCTTCTCTGAGCAGAGGTCTTGAAACTCTTTTAGGGCCAAGAAGACTGCCTTTAGTTGCAGATAGTTTATGTGCAACTTGCTTTCTGGAAGGGACGAAGTTCCCCTTGCAGTGTGGTCCCCTAAGTGAGTGCCCCATCCTTCTTTTGATACATTTGTAACAAATTGTAGAGCAGAGGGGGTGTAATGGTTAGCCTTGAAGAACGTTTTCTTCCTGGAGCCACCATTTTAAGTAAGTGTAGAGTGACCATGGGATGGGGATCACCTTTTCTAGTAATACTGAGACCATCCAGTTGTTTTTAAAGAGCCACTGTATCGGCCTCATATGGAGGCAACCTAGGTGGACTTGTTTTTCTGTAGCTGTTAGTAACTCTATCTGGGACATCAGCTGTCAGACCAGACAGGTCAGTTTGGAGAGCAATTTCTGTATTTTTGCAATGAAGGTCTACCAATGCTCCAGAGTGGATTTGTTTGGGGGTCCGATTCTGATTTTTCCATATTTACCATCCAATCCAGCTCCTGACACAGCGCTACTAGAGTTTGTGTATGCTGGAGACAAGTTTGGTGGGATCTGGCTCTGTCTAACCAGTTGTCTAGGTACTGGTAGATTCTTATACCCTGTGTAAAACCATCAGACTGAGTTTGATCTCCTTCACCATCACAGTGAACTCTCACAGAGATGTCCTTATAGTTTCTGGTGTTTCCATTTTGAATTTCTCTGTAATTTGTTCAGAGTACTGAGGTCCAATATGGGTCTCTACTGGTTGTTGGGCTTTTGTACAAGGAAAAGCCGACCGAAGAAACCCAGGAATTATTGAGTTCTGACTTAGGAATGTGGAAGTAGGCATCCTTGAAGTCTATGGAGGTTACCCACTTCCCTGGCTGGAGAGATGTTCTTATAGTTTCTGGTGTTTCCTTTGTGAATTTCTCTGTAATTTGTTCAGAGTACTGAGGTCCAATATGGGTCTCTACTGGTTGTTGGGCTTTGGTACCAGGAAAAGCCGACTGAAGAAACCTAGGAATTATTGAGTTCTGACTGGTTCTATTATATTCTTTTCCTGAGGGGATGTACACAGCAACTTATCATAGTTGGTGACCTTGTCAGATTTGGCCAGAATCGGAAGTGGAGTGTGTAACCTTCTCTGAGGACTTGGGACCTTAGGACTGCCCATGTTTCCCAAAATTGGTACAATCTAGCCCCTACGGGTAGATCTGGAGCAACAACTGGAACATTTGTGACATTTGGGACAAAACTTAAGTGATCTAAACAGGAAACATCTTTCACATATTTTAATGACTTCTGTTGAACAATATCGGGACTTAAGCCTTTCTTTTGCAGCAGCCCTCTTACGATAGGAACATGAGTTACAACAAGTGAATTTACATTTAAAATCTGACAACTGTCCATAAATGTCTGTTTTCTTGCCAGTCACATTTACAACAGTCTCCTGGCCCCCGGCCATGTTTACAAAACCTCTCTGGGAAACACAGTAACTGTCGCTGTTGGTAGTTGAAGGCCTTGCCTCGGCCTGTCTTCAAATAGTCCATATAACTATCCCGACAGGACAGGGTGAGATTGGCCATGTTGATAAAAGCACCGTCAGACAGATCCTGTATAGTTGTGGCCATAGCTTGGCTTTGTCACTCGGTATGATCTAAAGTTGAGTGGCCATAGAGTCCTATACCTTTGTCAAACACCAGCTAAGTCCAGCTGCCTGGTTACACATTGTAGGATTATGCTGACCTTTCCCATTTCCTGAGTGTATCTTGGGGTGTAGGCCTGGAAGTCAGTGCTGAGGGCAGTGACTGTCTAGCAACTCTGGTGAAGGAACTGTTAAGTCTGGCTGGTTCATTAGTCCAATAGTGCACTTTGGACCGGCAGGACTCCTTCTTATCAGCGTACATGTCATTCCAATTCTGTGTCTTAGGAACCCTGACCCTAGGATCAGCATAGAGTCAGGAGCGACTAGGGAGGGAGAAAGGTTAGTACTCTTCTTGTGCTCCTTACGGGTATCATATGTGGGGGTAGATAACTGAATCAAAATTTGCAGTTACTGTACTTCTTGAGTAGACATGCATCTAACCCCGTGCTTTCCCTTTGACATCTAGCACAATTACTGTCCATAAAAACTAGCCATAATGTGCCCACAACTACCTTGTTTTTGTCAAGCAGAAGCCATGATATGGAAAGAACACAATATAAGTTTCAGGTGAAAAGAACATTAAAATCCATAAAACTTCAAACCTTTCTTCAAGCTTCGCGAGCTTCTTAAAAACACATCTGCATAGTGCACACACCAAATGAAAAGGATGCTATGACGTCACGCTGAAGTAGGAAGGAAGTACGATGCGCCACCTAGTGAATACACAGTACTAGAGTGGTCCTGCTAGTGGATAACACAGGAAGACCTTTTCTGTCGTTTGGCAGGACTGGCTGCACTGACTGGGATAGCAATTGTCCAGTAGGTAAGATGTATTAACGCAATAAAAAACTGCCTTCGCATGTCAATGAATAAATACATAATCTTAATAGAATGTAAAAAAATCTATCTTTAAGGTTACCTTATCTTTCACAAACTGTTCTTTGCTGTCTACTTGTTTAACCTTGACCTTCTGTCTAACTTTGAAGGATGGTCCAATGACAAAGGAGTCCACAATGCTGGCCATCCTAGACTTACTGCCCATGATGTTCATGCCGTAGGTTTTGCCGAACTTAATGCGAAAGTCACGGCTACTCAAACTATCGGTGCTGTCTGGGGAATCTGTCTCCTCTATTACGGGTAGTTCAAGTTTGTCTAGATCTACCTGTATGACATTATAATAATGTATAACAATTATAATATGTGTGATGTAGAATTAATTATTGTCAAGATACCACAATTTCTGAAACAAACAACCGTTGTCTAATTATGCCCCCAACACTTTTAATAACACTTTACAGTGACCATTGGTCAGAAATAAAAGTAAATTGAACTCATTGATAAAAGCCTAGTTAGACACAAACTAGAAATAAGGTTTTCGCAAATGCATAAATGAAGTGTCACTCTGCAAATAAAGTGCACAATGGTAAAAAAGAAATAGTAAAGAATAAAGGCTGGTAATGTATGTAAACATTGTTAACTGTCTTTTAGACAGGTGACTTCTCTGCTATAAAAAAATTTACAACCCATTTTGACCAGATGGGTGGGGAGTGGGTTTGGTCAGTGGGACAAATTTGATGGGGTTTTTTTGAGTCCCAGGCAATATGATTTGCTTTACATTTTTCAGATGTTCAGAAGCTTTCATCACAAAAGTAAAAGAAATATTAAGCAGGAACTAAAATTAAATACAAGAAGGGTGCAAAAAATCAACCTGCTAGGTCTGAATAGTGTTAAAAATATTTTGATGATATTTTATAGGATTCATGGCAATACTTTTGTAGATACACTGCAAAATACAAGAAATTCAACATTATGACATCAGTTTGTTCTTGAGACAGGATTTGGTATTATAGGTTTGATGATTTTTAAAATTTTTTTTGAAATCCCAGGCCATGTTTTTTTTATCACCGCAGTATATTCCAAAGCTGTAGATGCAAAAATAACGGAGACATTAAGCAGCAGGTGAAAATCTGACCACTTTAGTCTAACAGAATTAACCTTGAAAGTCAAGAAATGGGCAAAAATCCATATCGTTAGCTTGAGGTCTAAATAGTCCTGAAGAATGACTCGATGGTGTTTTATATGACTCTATATGTTTTATATGATTTTTGTAACTACACTGCAAATACACAAAATTCAACTTAATGACCCCAGTTTGACCTTGAGGGGGTGAATATTTGATGGGCTTTTTAGAATCTCAGGCCATGGATTCCTCTTAGCTCCCAATATAGTCCAAAACTTTAAATCGCAAAATAAAAGAGATATTTGACATTCTACAAATCTCTATGCCTTTATGCAGCACACGAAAGACACCTGATCTGGCTGATTTTATCATAACCTTATTAAGATAATGTGACTTCTGAAGCTATACACCTAAGTTTCATTCCTCAAAAATATACTGAACCTGTTTAGGGCCCTTAATGTGAGTAAATATATGCAATATAGGAACAGAAGGGTCAATTTCAGCCAGTTATTTCACTAAATGGGAATCAATCATCCCTCAATCAGTTACTAATAGCCCGATTGATCAGAAATTCAAATCACACCTAGATTTTCATGTAAGGACAATGTCTAGCCAAATTTTGTTAATCTGTATATTTGTACTGGTGGAAAGGAAGTATGAAATTTTTTTTGATAACTTAAATGTAATCTTGATAAATTTTAAAGGTCAAATTCATACCTACAAAATTTTTTGCATGACTATAGATGATAACTAACAGAAATTGTTTTGATATGCCTTATATTAATTCAACTTAGAAAATATGGCAGCAATGGCATAGGGTGTCTGAAAACAGAGATAGAAATTAATAAACATCCCCATTTTTAAGAGACACATGATTACAAAAGTCATGGCAATCATTATTATCATTATTGACAAAGAAAAAGTCACAGATGAAGGACATAAGATCAGTAAGTATATGTAAAGTCTTTGTATGGTTTCTAGATAAATGAGCAGAAGTATTTTCATAAAAACACCCCATTATCACTCACTGACTTTGAAAATTGTGAAAAACCACATTTAAAAAAAAACTGCACTCACATTGAATCCCACTGCTCTGAGGTCTCTCTGCACTTGTTCTACCTCCTTGGTGATGACCTCGCACTCACGTGTCACCTTGGCCATAAGAAATTCTTCAGATTTTGAAACCACCTGTTCACGTAATTCCCACATATGAATGACATCAGACACCCTACAGTGATGAAAAAAAATGATGTCAACCTTAATTCATTTATTACCAGTTAAACAAACTTTCACCTGGTAAATTACAAAATACCTACATTATTTTTTTTTATGCAACAGACCAAAAGGATCTTCTATCTGGGACTATCTTCCACTTATACATAGAAAAACAAAATGTTTTTTTTATGATGTGACTGTAAGACTGGTTCTCTGTATGCAGTTACTGAATCACTTGTCTCAACACTGTTATTCAAAGGTATGCTTTTTACAGTTCGTTTAAAGTCTTCTTGCATATCTTTGTTATAGTAAGCTCACTACCTGCTTGCATAATAATTATCTTTTATAGATCACTTACAAATTACTTGCGTATCTCTGGCATCTGTTTACTGACTGAATGACCTTAATAGTAAGCTCACTAATTGCTTGCGTGTGTTTCTAGTTCACTTATTTATTGCTTGTTAGTCTCTTCTATAGTTCATTCACTACTCCTTACATTGTGATAACAAATCATCAAACTGGTGAATATTGTTGATCAAACCATAAAATATGTATAAACTATTACCATAACTTGATAAACAGAACCCACTAGAAATTGATCTAAAACAATTTTGAAATTAATGCTTTGAACATCAATATTGTAAATTCAAAAGCTATGTTGTAGAAATAAACTACGTATGCATGGACTTTATTGGCGATTCAATCACAAAAATAACCTCAAACCTTTATTTAGAGGGTATTTTTGTGATTGAATCGCCAATAAATTCCAAGCAAAAGTAGTTTATTTCTATTATAAAACGAATATTGCTGTTTTATCCAATGTTAACTGATTTTGTTTGTTTTCAATTTTATTTTTGAGACTATGTTGCACAACCATGTTCGTAGATTGGAACAGCGTACATTAGTTTCTCTGTTAAGTACTCTCACGAAATGCGCAGAGACGCATAGTCATCGACTGCGCAGGTGTCCGTTTTATAATGATCAATATTCAATTACTAATATATGGTCTTCTGCCATTTGGTCCTATCCCAAGTTGCAGCCTAAAGTCAAAGTCTTAAGTCAAAGTTGAGGTTTCACATACTATTTAACAGCCAGGGTCATATTGGGCAAGTCCTCAGTATTGTCACTTGTGGAAGTTAAAATCATACAGAGGTGACTGCCAAACTTGCTGACCACTAGGCTAGCGTGGACCTGTTGCAGGCTAAAGAACCTCAGGGACATTGGCAATAGTCATCCATGAGCCTTTGTCTTTCAGTTACCAGGAATGTTGGTGAAGACATCTTTGGCTGTGCATGTGTAGCTGGGATGGGTCACATAGCACTTTGCTGTCCTGCAGTAAATAAGACACTCTACTTACTACGAACACAATGCACTATGATTTCTTCCCACATACCTGTCATCAATGGCTTCATCCAGTCCATACTCCAGTATCACCCAATCATCTAAAACCTGGGATTCGGGGATGTCGCCATACTTCCACAGAGTCACCTGATGTCTTGCATTATCACTCACCATGTACTCGTACATGAGTTTGCTGCACTCCGTCACCTTGGACTTTACCAGACTTGTGAGTTCTTTCATCAGACACTTGAAGCGTTTCTCAAGGTCATCCAGGAGGCTAAAGTTTTTGTCTCGCTTCCGGGTGCGTTTGACTTCTGTCTGCCGCATCCGCCGGACATATGTACGCAAGAGGTGAAGCAGCTTGAGTAAAGTGTCTTCTAACCAGCTACATGACAAAAGTCCCCAAAGATTATAAAGACCAGAAATGTACACATGATGTAAAAGCATCATACATCATTATTTCACTTCCTTCAAAACTTCCTTGTATTTAAAACTCTTGGACTTTGTTAATTAGAATGGTTTTGTCCAGAGACAGTAAAGTCACGTTATGGATGTGGGTCTACATTCACCAACATTCTTATTCTTTAAGTAGGCAAATTTTTTAAGCATAAGCATTTTTCAAAATTCTTTAAAAGTGTACGCGTAATATATTTTTTTCTTCAAACAATATAAAAACCTTCATGTTGACCAATAATTAGAATACTATTAGCTACTTGTTTCTATGCAGTTAATGCATCTAAGCTGTCTTTATTACTTGAAAATCTAAAATTTCCCATGAATTAAATATATATATAATTGTTAGAAGTTTTCCTTCTTCTCAGAATTTTTCCTGAATTTTCCTTTGGTCCAGTTAAATAGATCTCCATTGATGGTGAAGGGGTTAATCATTTACTTTAACCAGGCGGTATTCACTAACACTCCTATCTTAGTCTTAGTCCTAATTTTAGCAGTTTATCATTTTAATCATATGCCTGATTTTATTTCTATTACAGTAAGCACAATTTTAGCTGTTAAATCTTCATGTAGAATCAATATACTTTTAAATAAGTAACTGAATTTGATAATTAATTCAAAGTATCATTAGAAATTGATGATTGATAATTGTGAATTATATAGGGCTAAGGCTAGGAATGATAGTGAATACCACCCCAGATTCTGGGGTTTAGGCTTTGAGTGTCAATAAAATATTTTACAGTCAATACACAACAAAATTTCTTTAAATCAAAACTAACTGCAATTATTTCTTTTCAAAATTATACAATTAACATTTTTTTTTGTATTTGAATTAACAACTTAAATGTGATTTCATTTTATATCATTTTAAATCTTTGTTTTTGCTTTGAAAAAAAACTTTCCTTCACAACATGTATCAAGTTGTGATCATGCGAAGATCTTGTGAGCACCCCTTACTATGTTGTGATCACCAGACGATCTTGTGAGCACCACTTATTATGTTGTGATCATGAGAAGATCTTGTGTGCACCACTTATGTTGTGATCACCAGATGATTTTGTGACCACCACTTATTATATTGTGATCACCAGATGATCTTGTGAGCACCACTTGTTATGCTGTGATCATCAAAAGATGGGATAGGCATGAGATGATGAAGTGATAATGACATCATCTACTGAGCACAACAAAATAAGTGGTGATCACCAGAAAACCTGATAACCATCACATCATCTGGTGCTCAATTGATGATGTGCTAAGCATCGGATCACCTGATGATCATAACAAAATAACATGTGATCATCAAATGATTGTGGTGACCACCAAATGATCTCATTATTAACACATCATCTCGTACTCACCACTTCATCTGGTAATCATAACTAAATATTAGTGGTTGGACTGGTTCTGGAAATAGAAACCAGGTTCAGGGGCTTTGAAACGAAAGGAAATCCAGTATTTCGAAACTTTGCACTGATATGGTGAAAATTTTACGCAAGCGTACATGAGCTATGTTGTCATGAGGAAATATGTGTCAAGAGGAAACATGTGTTCACGAGATATTTTGAGGTTTATAAACTTCATTTACCATAAATATAAAGTGATGTTCCCTCAAATTTTTATGTTTTTTTATTGTTTTGACAAAGTATTAACCAGTAGAAAGCCTACTATAATGATGTTTTCAATAACCGGTACTTAAATATTCTTTGCAGGTTACATCATTTCTATCTAAACGAAACGAAATGTGGTGTGCCAGTTTACCGCTCACACCACTACTAAATATGTAAATAAGAGAAAGGAAATAGTGATTATACTGATTTCCACTTGACTCAATGAATAAATATATACATTTTAATGTTCTGCTACTAGGGGCTACATAAATATGTAACTGATTTTTATAATTAAAAGAAAATACATTTGAAAGGTTATTATTTGTAAGTGATTAATGGTTCAATCGTTTATGTAATACTATATTGTTACATGGAAAATGTTTCATTTCTTAAGTTTCTGAAAGCAACCAACATGTGGTCTGAAGAAGAGATTAACATTCACTGTTATTTTTTCCACTGCTTTATAGTAGTGTTACAAAATAAAAACAAGAGGAGAGTGCCCGTGAACGGGCACTGTGTCAGCTGACTGAGTGTCTTTGATTTGTGAAGGTGATTAGAGGACAGAATAATTATCAGGAAAAGGGCTGTACAGAAATACAGTAAATGGTAACTGAACAGCAAGTTCGAAAGAAATTCCGAAGCTGACAGAAGAAAAGGATAAAAAAGTTGTGCCCTGTAAATGGTATTATGAAGGAAAATAACAAGGTAATTGTTTAAGTGTAAAAAATAGGTTAAAACATATTTAAAGAAATACTACAAATGCAATATCCTCGTTCAACCTTGAAGAAGGGGTCCAAGGTCAAATCTAACCACACAAATACATTCCCAGCCCATGATTTCCTATGGTTTACCATTCCAAACCTCTAGGACCAATTATAAATGAGTTATAAGCACTTTTAAGCTTGACTGTCCTCATTTGACCTTGAAGGAGGGGTCCAAAGGTCAAATCTGACCATACCAAAAGATTCCGAGCCAATGATTTCCTATGGGATGGTTTACCATCCCAAATCTCTGTCACCAATAATAAGCGAGTTGTAGGCACTTTCAATTTTCGCTATCCTCATTTGACCTTGAAGGAGGGTTCCAAGGTCAAATCGGACCATATCAACAGATTCACAGCCCATGATTTCCTGTCTGTTTACCATCCCAAACCTCTGGGACCAATAATAAGCGAGTTATAAGCACTTTTAAGTTTGGCTATCCTTGTTTGACCTTGAAGGAGGGGTCATTGAAGGTCAAATCTGACCACACCAAAAGATTCCCACCCCATGATTTCCTACAGGTTGGTTTATCATCCCAAACCTCTAGGATCAATAATAAGGGAGATATAAGCACTTTTCATGACTGACAAAAAACACCTGTGGCGGCCATCTTGTTTCTCAAAATGAGGCCAAAAATATTCCCAGACAACATTTTATGGTTATTAATATATACTGCAAACTTAAGAAAGCTAGCTATAATATTTTTTTTCATCAGAGCAGTAATGGTGAAATCTCTCTCTACACACTGCGGCTATCCAGTGGATACAATGATTTACTCAACAGTGAGAACCTGAAAGTAGCTATTGCTCAGCTATGCCATGACATAGAGGTCTGCAATTTCACTATGTTATAGCTGACCAAAAATTCTGTGAATAACATATTTAACAAATTACTCTAAATGTAATAGTTTTCAAGTTACAACTGATTTACTCAACAGTGAGAACCTCAAAGGAACTATTACTCAGCTATGCAATGAGCTACATGTCTGAAATTTTACTATGTTATAGCTAACCCAAAAGTAGGTGAACAACATATTTAAGCAAACTACTGTAAATGCAATAGTTTTCAAGCTACAACTGATTTACTCAATAGTGAGAACCTGAAAATAGCTATTGCTCCGCTATGCCATGAGCTATAGGTCTGTAATTTCACTATGTTATAGCTGACCCAAAAGTAGGTGAACAATATATTTTAACAAAATACTCCAAATGCAATATTTTTCAAGTTATAGCTGATTTACTCAACAGTCAGTACCTGAGAATAGCTATTGCTCAGTTGTGCCATGAGCTATAGGTCTATAATTTCACTATGTTATAGCTGACCCAAAAGTAGGTGAATAACATATTTGCACAAATTTCTGTAAATGCAATAGTTTTCCAATTATAACTGATTTACTCAACAGTGAGAACTTCAAAGTAGCTATTACTCAGCTATGAAATGAGCCACAGGTCTGAAATTTCACTATGTTATAGCTGACCCCAAAATAGGTGAATAACATATTGGAAACAAAATACTCTAAATGCAATAGTTTTCAAGTTATAAGTGATTTACTCAACAGTGATAACCTAAAAGTAGCTATTACTCAGCTATGCCATGAGCTACAGGTCTGAAATTTTACTATGTTATAGCTGGCCCAAAAGTAGCTGAATAACATATTTATACGAAATTCTCTAAATGCAATAGTTTTTAAGTTACAAGTGATTTTACTCATGATGGAAGTTACTGAAAAGCCCAAAAGTAGCTATTACTCACTTAGCTATTGAGACAGACACCCAACTTACTCACCATATTGTAGCTATGAAAAAAGTAGCTGAATAACATATTTTAACAAAATGCTCTAAATGCAACACTTTTCAAGTTATAAGTGATTTACTCAACAGTGATAACCTAAAAGTAGCTATTACTCAGCTATGCCATGAGCTACAGGTCTGAAATTTTACTATGTTATAGCTGGCCCAAAAGTAGCTGAATAACATATTTATACGAAATTCTCTAAATGCAATAGTTTTTAAGTTACAAGTGATTTTACTCATGATGGAAGTTACTGAAAAGCCCAAAAGTAGCTATTACTCACTTAGCTATTGAGACAGACACCCAACTTACTCACCATATTGTAGCTATGAAAAAAGTAGCTGAATAACATATTTTAACAAAATGCTCTAAATGCAACACTTTTCAAGTTATAAGTGATTTACTCAACAGTGATAACCTAAAAGTAGCTATTACTCAGCTATGCCATGAGCTACAGGTCTGAAATTTTACTATGTTATAGCTGACCCAAAAGTAGCTGAATAACATATTTATACGAAATTCTCTAAATGCAATAGTTTTCATTGCAAGTTATAAGCGATTTACTCAACAGTGATAACCTAAAAGTAGCTATTACTCAGCTATGCCATGAGCTACAGGTCTGAAATTTCACTATGTTATACCTGGCCCAAAAGTAGCTGAATAACATATTTATACGAAATTCTCTAAATGCAATAGTTTTTAAGTTACAAGTGATTTTACTCATAATGGAAGTTACTGAAAAGCACAAAAGTAGCTATTACTCACTTAGCTATTGAGACAGACACCCAACTTACTCACCATATTGTAGCTATGAAAAAAGTAGCTGAACAACATATTTTCACAAAATGCTGTAAATGCAACACTTTTGAAGTTATAAGTGATTTAGTGCATGATTTCATGAATTTTAATGCATTAAAAATTATTAAAAAAATTTATTAAAAAAAAGTAAGACAGATCCAGGTCTCATACTCACACAAGAGAATCTACCTCTGGCCTAGTACATGTATGCAAGATATGAGAGAAATCCCTGCAATAGTCACTGAGAAAATTGTGATAAAAAGTTGAAATTTTCACACTTTTGGTGGGGGTACCCAACTTGTAATGTCTCTAGCAAACAGACGAACAGACAGATTTGCATGCCTTGAACAATTTTTCATCCTCGATAGATAAGGTATCTTTTAAAAAAACAGCATGTCTCTAGGCCTTGTAGTTTTGGAGAAGAAGTTGTTCACGCGGACGCGGATGCGTACGCCCACGCCGCAGAGTGATGACATAATGTCAGCTGACTGACAAGTCAGCTGACATAAAAATTGTGTACATTTATTTAATTGAAATTTTAATGTGGTAGTATGATTACTGATGCAACCAATGAAAAATAACCAAATCTGGTATTTCATTTGCTTCTCACTGATGTTGTGCATATACTCTATAGATCACTTTTGACTGTTTATATATCCTTCAAATTACTGCGTATGACACTCCTGTAATAAACTGTCATGACATCCCAGTAATAAATTGTCATGACATACCTGTAATAAATTGTCATGACATACCTGTAACTAGAGATTGCGTCTCGACGCAGTGTATCCCCGGACGGGACATAGTTAAGGCGTGAATATGTCCTGTTTCCTGGAGCACCAGGTCAGGATTCTCCATAGTACCAGATTACTCCCAAAAGCTAATCACTAGTTCTTTCACTTATATCTGTCTTTAAAAATTACATTTCATGGATCCAGAAGATCCATATAGTGATCCGGATCACTTCCAATTTTCAATCATTTCATCCTTTTACCTTTTCAGACATATTCTAAAAATTTCATCAAAATCCGCCCATAAGTTTTTTAGTTATCTTGTATACAAACACATCTGGCAGCCTGGATCCACATGATCCAGGCAGTGATCCAGATCACTCCCAAAATCTAATCACTTGTTCCTTGTCCCATTTAGGACATTTCCTGAAAATTTCATCAAAATCCACCCATGACTTTTTGAGCTATTTGTCTTTAAAAATTATATTTCATGGATCCAGAAGATCCAGATAGTGGTCCAGATCACTCACAAAACTGAACAATTTCTTCCTTTTACCACTTCTTCCTTTTACCATTTGTAACATATCCTAAAAATATCATCAAAATTCATCCTAAAATTATGTTGCAGCCTGGATCCAGATCACTCCAAAAATGTAATCACTTGTTCCTTGTACCATTTAGGTCATGTGCTGAAAATGTTATCACAATCCATCCATAACTTTTTGAGGTATCTGTCTTTAAAAATTACATTTCATGGATCCAGAAGATCCATAAAGTGATCCGGATCACTTCCAAAATTCAACCATTTCATCCTTTTACCTTTTCAGACATATCCTGAAAATGTCATCAAAATCCATCCATAAGTTTTTGAGCTATATTGTACACAAACACATCTGGCAGACTGGATCCGGATGATCCAGACAGTGATCCAGATCACTCTCAAAATCTAATCACTTGTTCCTCGTCCCATTAAGGACATTTCCTGAAAATTTCATCAAAATGCACCCATAAGTTTTTGAGTTATCTGTCTTTAAAAATTAAATTTCATGGATCCAGAAGATCCAGACAGTGATCCGGATCACTCCCAAAATTTAATCATAGCTTCCTTTTACCATTTTGGACATATTCTGAAAATTTTATCAAAATCCATCTGTCAGTTTTTGAGTTATCTTGTTCACAAACAAACAAACAAATAGGGGGCCAAAAATGACCCTCGGTCAGGTACTTTGGCGGTCAGTGGATGACCTTAAATGAAGATCTGTAACCGGTAAGCCTGGATGCTGGTACTCCATCATGTACTCAACCTCCAAAGTCATTTTCAATAGTTTCCATGCAGTGTGAAAATATCTCCAAATTTGCCAAAAATGACCCTTGGTCAGGTACTTTGGCGGTCAGTGGATGACCTTAAATGAAGATCTGTAACCAGTAAGCCCGGATGGTAGAAGTCGATCATGTATTCAACCTCCAAAGCCATTTTCAATAGTTTCCATGCAATATAGTCAGCATTAAGTGTGAAAATATCTCCAAAAAGGCCAAAAATGACCCTCGGTCATGTACTTTGGCGGTCAGTGGATGACCTTCAATTAGGAGCTTCAAGGTCAAGTTTCTGCATGCTTACAGAGGACATATATATGTATTATATATACCAGCCATAGGATGATCTGACTTTCTGTATAGGAGAACTGGGCCAAAAAGTGAAAAAATGGCCAAAATCTGACATTTAAGAGGCCACCAGTGACCTTGAGATTGAAGGTTAAGGTCACAAAACAATAGCGTTCGTGGCATTGCCCATATATACCCACATACCAAATTTGAAAGTTCTAACTAAAATATTTTTTAAGTTATCGTGTCCAAAGGGAAATCTCTGCGGCGGCGGCGGCGTGACCGTACTGAATCCTAAGTATCCCCGACATTCGTCCGGGGATACAATAAATTGCCATGACATACCTATAATAAATTGTCATGACATACCTGAAATATATTGTCATAACATACCTGTAATAAATTGTCAGTTTCCTTCTCTGTTCCTTCCGCACAAAGCTTCCCAGCCCATCAATCAGTTGTGACAAGTCATCTGTGATTAAACCTATGTTTTTGGTCAAACATGCAAAGTGAGAATCCATGAAAAATAACTGTTTATCTGGGTTGAAACTGGACATCACAGGCATTTTGTTGAGCGTGTCACCAATGTGTTTACGCGTTGCTGGTTTGTCATCGTCTGGAACCTGATCCCAGAAATTGCCGACAAAGACACAAGATCTCGGATCAAACTTGCGCTGTCCAAATCGGTTGATGTAATCCTCTGTGGAGAGATCTCGGATTAAATTCTGAAACTAGAAAACAAAAATAATACCAAACAAGCAATCGGTGCCCGTGAACGGGCTCTGCGTCAGCAACTGTGTGTACATATTTACTCAATAGTGAGAATTTCAAAGTAGCTTGTACTCAGCCATACAATGAGCTAAAGGGCTGCAATTTTACTATGGTATAGCTGACCAAAAAGTAGGTGAATAACATATTCAAAGAAAATACTCTAAATGCAATATTTTTTAAATTACAACTGGTTTACTCAACAATGAGAACCTGAAAGTAGCTATTGTTCAGCTATGCAATAAGCTACAGGTCTGCAATTTTACTATTTTATAACTGATCCAAAAGTAGGTGAATAACATATTTAACCAAAATACCGTAAATGCAATAGTTTTCTCAACAGTGAGAGCCTGAAAGTAGCTATTGCACAGCTATGCAATGACCTACAAGTCAACAATATCACTATGTTATAGCTCACCCATAAGTAGGTGAAGATTATTTTTAAACAAAATACTATAAAATGCAATTGTTTTCGAGTTACAACTAATTTACTCAACAGTGAGAACCTGAAAATAGCTATTGCTCAGCTGTGCAATGAGCTACACATCTGCAATTTTACTATTTTACAGCTGACCCAAAAGTAGGTGAACAACATATTTAAACAATATACTCTAACAGTTACTGTAATAGTTATCAAGCCTGCAATTTACCAATGTTATAGCTGACAGAAAAGTACGTGAACAACATATTTTAAGAAAATACTCTAAATGCAATAGTTTTCAAGTTACAACTGATTTACTCAACAGTGAGAACCTGAAAATAGCTATTACTCAGCTATGCAATGAGCTACACATTTGTAATTTTACTATATTATAGCTGACCCAAAAGGAGCTGAACAACATATTTATACAAAATTCTCTAAATGCAATAGTTTTCAAGTTATAAATGACTTTACTCATTATGGAAGGTTCTGAAATGTCAGAAATGTCTAACAACAGTTAGAATAGTGTTATTTACCGGTTCATATTTTAAAGTCGGAATAATTGTACAGTGTAGTATAAAAGATGGCAGAAGGTCTGAATCCATAAAATATGTCCATATTGTCACATAAAATAAGTTAAAATACAAAAACAGCCATGTTTTCTGCATTGTTTATGCATTCACATAAAACCGGAAGTACCATACACCTCTTATATCGCCCACTTCCTCTCTGAAATAAACGAAGCAGAAGTTGCAGGAAAACGGCAAATTTAATAAACTTTACAGATTATATACATAAAGTTTAATTTTATTTCACATATTTATTGTTTTTCAATGCTTTTTACAATATAAAACTTAAGATTTTTGGTTGTTTTATAAATTCGACGATTATTCTGTGTCGACATGAATAGTACTAAGCGACTAGCTGACATGAAATATTTTGGAGTCGTGACATCCCTAACAGACGGATGAATAGATCTGTATATATCCTTGATAGTTAAGGTATCTTTTAAAAAAACAGCATGTCTCCGGGCATGAAAATATGATAGTCACTTAGAACAATGGCCAGTCTTGAAACAAATTGATGTCTTGCCCTGGAGTTGCTTTCCCAGCATGCTCAAAAAGTAACAGGACTGCTGTAATGCAGGCATAATATGTAATACAATGAATTCGATGTTAAAGACAGTCTGTCCCACACACATGAAAAGACACGGCTATGTGGCTGGGATCTCTCAGTTTAATCTATTAAAGGTCATACGAAGCATTTTCAGATCATTCATTAATAATTACATATACATATGAAAGTTCAATTTCTGTGAAAATAAGATGTGTCTGGACAAGGCTACATGGAATATTCAGTCACTTTCTGTCTGCTTTTTCAAGGTTTTCACAACTGTCGCCATTATTTTTCACTCCGACAACTCTCCTAAAAAGTACTAGCCTTGACGTCACAGGTTCATGACAATGTAAACAAACTATCATATTGGTAAGACTTTTAATACATATATATATATCTAAAATATTGCATTTTCAGTTTTTATGAAGTCTATTTGTTTATAGGACACCAAGTCTGCCACAGTAAATTTCTGAATTAACATCTTTTATACTAGTTTTAGATAAAAAAATTGTTTAGAGAGGTATTAAGCAAGTTGGATAAAAATGACAAATCTTGCAGTCAACCAGGTTCAACTATGAGATGAATTTTGATAGTTATTTTTTTCAATTTGGAAAACTAACTAGACCTACGCATCGGAGACCGATGCAAATTTGTATCCACCGAAAAGACAACTCACCAAAGCCAGTGAACCACTGTTTAACCTTCAAGGAGGGGCCCAAGGTCAAATTTAACATCAGAAAATTCCTAGCCCAAGATTTCGTATGAGTTGGTTTCGTACTGTAAACTTCTAGGATCAATACTAAGCGAGTTATACGCACTTTTAACTTTGGCTATCCTCGTTTGACCTTGAAGAAGGGGCCCAAGGTCAAATCCGACCACACCAGAAGATTCCCAGCCCATGATTTCCTATATGTTGGTTTACCATCCCAAACCTCTAGGACCAATAATAAGCGAGTTATAAGCACTTTTAACTTTGGCTATCCTCGTTTGACCTTGAAGAAGGGGCCCAAGGTCAAATCCCACCACACCAGAAGATTCCCAGCGAATGATTTCCTATATGCTGGTTTACCATCCCAAACCTCTAGGACCAATAATAAGTGAGTTATAAACACTTTTCACTTTGGCTATCCTCGTTTGACCTTGAAGGAGGGGCCCAAGGTCAAATCCGACCACACCAAAAGATTCCCAGCCCATGATTTCCTATATGTTGGTTTACCATCCCAAACCTCTAGGACCAATAATAAGCGAGTTATAAGCAGTTTTAACTTTGACTATCCTCGTTTGACCTTGAAGGAGGGGCCCCAGGTCAAATCCGACCACACCAGAAGATTCCCAGCCCATCATTTCCTATATGTTGGTTTACCATCCCAAACCTGTAGGACCAATAATAAGCGAGTTATAAGCACTTTTAGCTTTTGCTGTCCTCGTTTGACCTTGAAGGAGGGGCCCAAGGTCAAATCCGACCACGCCAGAAGATTCCCAGCCCATGATTTCCTATATGTTGGTTTACCATCCCAAACCTCTAGGATCAATAATAAGCGAGTTATAAGCACTTTTAAGTTTGGCTATTCTCGTTTGACCTTGAAGGAGGGGTCCACGGTCAATTCTGACAACATCATAAGATTCGCAGACATGATTTCCTATAGGTTGGTTTCACATTGCAAACCTCTAGGACCAATAATAAGAGAGATATAGGCACTTTTAAAGTCCACTATGTGTGTTACTTCGGCACTCTGTGGATAACCTTGAATTAAGAGCTTCAAGGTCAAATGTGTGCAAGGTTGTAGAGGACATGTATATCTGTTATACATATCACCTATGAAGAGATTCAACCTTCTACCTATGAGAAACAGCCAGCAGAAAATATCTATTATTTTCAAAGAAATGCCTGTGGCGGCCATCTTGTTTTTCTGAATGAGGCTATTTTCCTTCCCAGAGACGCTTACCCCCCAATGAAGATATCCTGCAAATTTGGTGAACCTAGCTGCTGTCGTTTTCCTCTTAGAGCGTTAACGCCGAAAATCTTTCTACGCGCGGCGGCGGCGGCGGCGTAGCGAATGCTAAACCAAAGTATCCACCGGAAGCATCCGGTGGATACAATTATTGCTAGGAAATGAAATAAATACAACATAAATGTCTTTACAACTGGGCCTCAAGTAAGGATAATCATATATGTTCCCCAAATTAATTCAGAATTTTCCCACCAAAACTGTAAACAATGCTTTCTTGGTATATACAATGTGTTTAGCCATCTACAGTGTATAGTGTTAATTACAGTTCCCCCAAACACATATCCTTTTTCTTGGTCTCAACAAAGGCTTAAAGTGAGAAGAAAATGTTACCAACTAATTTCCAAAACTTCAAATTATCCAAACTTTAGGTCAAAAAGTACTGAACTACTATCTTAAGGAAAACCCATTTTATACTGAATTATTTCATGAACTGAAAATATAAAAGTTAGAACTATAACGATTCTTTCAGAATAAATTCAATAAATTTGACTATAACAGCATGATTTTTATAAATGATTTTTGCAAATGAAACAGATTTCATATTTTGATTTTACTTTACATCATACCTTATCTTGATAGAAGTACTGGTGATTAAAGGCAAAAAACAGTATGCAGTACATCTTAATGACAACTTTTGAATTTGTCAACAGACTTTTACTTTTAAGTAAATATCTAAATTGTGAAAGGCTACTATCCCATCAGGTTAAAAAACCTTAAAAAAATGAGAGGAAGCAACATCTCATACAGATGTTTACGCTTACTGCATTCCAAGACTGTGACAACTATAAGTCTGTGACAACTATATTGCATGTGACATCCATTTTTCTCAGTCAGTGGCTATTAAAAGCTCTGGTAGTGAAAGGGTTAAATGTTCTGTCCAATAAAATTGATTTCAATGATTTTTTTAAAAGAACCAATAATTTAATCATGTAGCCCCTTGTACAGTCAATTCTTCTGATGGACATTTCTGTAGTATAAACATATTTTTAAATCAATGATATTAATACTGTTATAGAATATTAGACAGGAGTAGGCTGTACAGCCCCAGGACAATTCCGTATATATGGCTTGAGGGTCCGGGTCATATAATTATACCAATGGGCTGTCAGAGGTCATAGTAAGGGTTTTACATCCTGTTCAACAACCAGGATCATATTGTCACTCGTGGAGGTTGAACCAGCACAGAGGTGACAGCCTGTGATTGTAGAAATAATCCATGAGTGATCATGGTTTGTGTTCGGCATTTAACCATGGTACTTCCGGTAATAATTTTATGAAGCCGAAGGTACTTCCGGTAATAATTTTACAAGATATAAATTATTTTACGTAGGTTTGTTTACAATGTTGTGACCTTAGCAACCGGCTGTTCCATCCATTGTACCCTACAATTGCAGATTTACAATGTTTTGATATAGGAATACTTTATATAAATATAATATATAGTGTTTAAAATTCAATGACTATTTCATATTCAATGAAATATAAATAAAAACAACATAACAACATTACTTCTAAAACCCAACCACAAAATACGTAGGGCGAATGGAAGGGCAGTGCGATTGTTGCAAGATAATTGTGTGCGCATAGAACTCAAAACTCGTTTCTGCGCAGGTCGTCATGTTAGAATCGATATTAAACCTGCTTACCCATCTCCTTATTCATGCAAAACCCATCTATATATGATTGTTTATGTTGTGACTTTGAAATCTTGCTGAACACCTCTAAGCTCTATACAGGTACCACTAATTAACTCACACATATCTAAAATTCGCCACATGTGGAAATACTAATAAAATAAATGAATTGAGGTGAGATTTGTAGAATGTACAGTACAGTAAGGCTTTTTGAACTGAAAAATACCAATTTTAAGACAAAACATCATTTTCTTTATAAAATTAACTAAGGTTCTAGAGGTGGCAAATTTTAGATTTCTGGGGAATTAACACTAATTAACAGAAGTAACACTAATTAACTTACTTTGGGCAGCACGCCTCCTGCTCTGCTGGTCGCCAGTGTAAACACAAAACCAAAGATATCATTCTGCCGGACATAGTCCTTGAGGATGTTTGACATCTCAAAATTCTCACCTATACCTGGTGTGTCCACTAGTGTCAGACCACTCTGTAACAAGAAGAATGAATACAAGACCAACTAGAAAAAGGTTTTTGCTGACAAAAACGAAGCGGCCCTGATGAAAAAGTGTGAAGTAAGCCGTAAAAGATATCAAGATATGCATCACAAGGAATAGAAAATGTAAAGTTTAGTGCATTGTGTATGTTACCATATTTAACAAATGAAAGAACGACCACAGCTTGACGGAAGAGAAATTGTAGGTGTGGAATTTACTTCTCAAAAGAACGTATGTCCGATGCGTAGGAAAAATGCCTCCTAGGAAATGTACCTCCTAGAAAGAATGCCTCCTGAATATTTTGTGACCAGGAAAAATACCTCCTAAGAAAAAAAGTTCTTTCAAGTATTATAACACTACAGGTTCACATTACAACTTCAGAGGCATCTTCATTTTTCCACTCGAGTCTTATAGTCCCCAATGCCTGTCAAAAACTCACAGTCTTTTACCCATTTTGCTTAGCTGTACAAAGGTACGTAAGTTTCTCTTGTAAGGTTTTGCTGGTGCTTCTCACTGTTTTGGCTGGCTGCTCATCCCTGGCTTCCATTAACATGTTTTTGATATTATACGTTATAGGTTCATATGTAACATGTTTACAGGTTGAAATAACTTTTTTTCCTCAGGAGGCATTTTTTCCTAGTCACAAAATATCCAGGAGGCATTCTTTCTAGGAGGCATTTTTTCCGGGAGGCATTTTTTCTGTGAGGCATTTTGTCCACGAGGCATTTTTTTCCCAGATTCTGTATGTCCTACATTCTTTGGTAATGTTCTCGGAGAAGAGGTCTTGAGTGAAAGGGTACATTGACCACAGACATTTCTGTTCAAAATGTCATTAGTATCAGACTTAAGTATAAAACACTAATTGAATGCAGTGAACTTGCGCTTCAACTAAAAACTTAACAAAACCACTAATAAAATCCAGTGAACCAAAGTGCCTTAGACTTTTTGTTCAAAAGTTAATGATTTTGCTTCAGAGTTATTGCTTACAAGAAAAATCAAGTTACAAACAAGTCAAGCTATAGCTCTAGAAAAATGTTACTGGATTTATTGGGAAAGAAAAGTATGAGTTTATATATTGCAATATTTATGAATGATTTAGCAAGTGAAATTAAAAATCTAGGCTTAGGAATAAGAGTAGGAGATCATGATCCATTCCACACTTCAATAATGCACAAAATTAAGACCAAACAAGTTACTGGAGTTGTTGTAGCTGTGGAAAAAGTAGCCTAATAACATGTTATAACAAAATACTGTGAACGCAATACTTTTCAAGTTATAAGTGATTTAGTGCATGACTGCAGGAATTTGAATGCATTAAAGTTTCAAAAATTCATTTCCCACTTGAGCTAAAATTAATTAAATGTAGAAGTCTAGGTGAAATGGAAGAAAGAAAACAATATACATTCAAAACAGCATAAATATTCCACTTTTTTTTTGTTCCACTTTTGCTTCACACACACATATATATCTCTATCTATCATCTCCCTCCATCAACCCCCCCACCTCCCCCACTGAGGCCATTCTTTTTTTTTCCACTTGCTTTTTATGTGCACTAAAGGGGAGTTGGGGGGGGGGGGTTCTTTCTGCATAGAAATACTTTCCATGATATCACAGAAAAGAATTGGGGAGAAGAAGAAAGGGACAAGTCATTCATTTCCACTCAGCTGGAGATACATAAAATGCTGTACAAGAGAAACTGTTTATGAGAAAGTGTTTTTTTGTTTCAGGCATCTTATATTGTGAAAGAAGTCAGGTGTATACATTTGACCAATTTACATAGTCTATGTGAGCAAGTAGGTAGATCATCAACTCCTTCTACAAAACAAAAGTTGAATCAATTGAAGCTTTTTTTTCCAAAAAGGAAAAGTTATATCCCCACAATTCCAAAAGAATGGAATCAGAAGAATGTGTTTTTTTTAATCTTCCTAAAATTGGGAATTTATATTATGTGAACACTGATCAGTTGCAATATGTTAATAACCACATCAGTGCATCATAAATTCGAAAATGTCATAACTTCATTAACTTCAGTGCTTCATAAATTCGAAAATGTCATAACTTCATAAACACTAAGAGATTCGGTTTGCCAGACAGCACAAATATTTTTAAGTATACATATGCCAGGTGTGGTTTCAAAAAGTGTTAAAACTAGGGTGAAGTGGTTGGCATTCTGCCAGCCACAGAGTCGAATCTTAGGACAGCAGTGGGTGTTGAAATCTATAAACTTGCTATTATCGCCCGCAAGACAGAGTGAGGTGCGGTGACAGTAAAATATTGCTGGATTATATATTTGTAAAATATTGTTAGAAACACCATTGTGGCCTCACGTTTTCATCACTCTGTGGATGTACAACTACCAGCATTTGATATTTTATTTGTTTTAAATATTGCGAGAAGACGGAGTGAGGTGCGGTGACAGTAAAATATTGCTGGATTATATATTTGTAAAATATTGTTAGAAATACCATTGTAGCCTCACGTTTTCATCACTCTGTGGATGTACAACTACCAGCATTTGATATTTTATTTGTTTTAAATATTGCGACAAGACAGAGTGAGGTGCGGCGACAGTAAAATATTGCTGGATTATATATTTGTAAAATGTTGTTAGAAACCCCATTGTAGCCTCACATTTTCATCACTCTGTGGGTGTACAACTACCAGCATTTGATATTTTATTGCGAGAAGACAGAGTGAGGTGCGGTGACAGTAAAATATTGCTGGATTATATATTTGTAAAATGTTGTTAGAAACCCCATTGTAGCCTCACGTTTTCATCACTCTGTGGATGTACAACTACCAGCATTTGATGTTTTATTTGTTTTAAATATTGCGAGAACACGGAGTGAGCTGCGGTGACAGTAAAAGATTGCTGGATTACTGGTATATATTTGTAAAATATTATTAGAAACCCCATTGTAGCCTCACGTTTTCATCACTCACTTCTAGTACATGCAAAAGTGCCTTCGAGTGGTTGAATGTAGAACTACAGAGTTTGAATATTTTCATTGTCTCTGCCAGAGGTGTTCTCGAATCTGATTGGTTGAACAATAAATGTGTAGTACTACCGTGACGTCACTTCATTCATTAATTTCTTTGCGGTTTATTTGTTTCACAAATTAGTAATAGGCTGTAGATGCGCAGACAACAATTTTACATTAACAGTGACTGCGTGATAAACCAGCAGACCAATAAATTAATTGGGGTTTCCACGTCTAGAAACCAGCAGACGAAACCGTTAAAAAAGACTCGTTCGAGTAGGCCATTACAATAGCAAACACAATAGTTTCTAGGACATCCGGGACCTTACAGAAAGCCAGACGTAGTACTAGACAAGCTTTTTACTTTATAAAATATAACTGAATAAAAGCATTAAAAATCTTCAAAATGGCAGAGTGTATAATATGCACCTTAATGTACCGATATGTGAACAAATATTATGTAGAATTTGATATTTAAGGGTTTAAACGGCCAATTTAAAATCGTGGCCACAACTCAGTACATAACTCGAATCTACGATTCGACTAATAAATGAGGAGGGAGCAAGAAGTATATATTTATCATGTTAACATGGCCAAAGCCTCTTAAGTACAGGAATTTTAAGTGAAATATTATACAAAATCTTACTTTACTATAATCAATGTCAAGTTAAACAGATGTTACTGTACAGTAAATCAGTTAGGGGCTCAAAATCCTCATTTTCACGTCAAGATGGCCATGACTGTACTTGTATTGGAACTTCAAGGTGGAAAGAAAATAAGAATGTCCCTAATGTCATCTTTAAAAGTGTACAAAATTTAACTGAGCTCTGCTGAAGAATACGATAGCTGGAGATTAAAAACTCCATAATTTCACTGCAAGGTGACCATAACTTCATGCATATTGCGACTTTAAAGTGACCATAAAATGAGAATGTCCCTTTTGTCATCCTTTATAAGTGCATAAAGTTTAGCTCAGGTCAGTTGAACAATAAGATAGCTGGAGGCTGAAGCTTCATTTTTCACTGTAAGGTGACCATAACTTCATTCATATTGTGACTTTAAGGTGACCATAATATGATAATGTCCCTTCAATATCAATATATGTTAGATATGGAAAAAGAAAAGAGCCAGACGGCTTTATTCCAATGTTATGACTTTAGGGAGGCCAAAATTATATTAACAGTTTAAGGTCACCATAAAGTCAGGATAACCCTTTGGTTTGCTATCCTTTATAGATGTGCAATGGTTAACTGAGGTCAGCCGAACAATAAGATACTTGGAGGCTGAAAACCCCCTTATTTCACTTTAAGGTGGCTACAACTCCATTCATACTGAGAGTTTAAGGTGACCATAAGTATTATTTTTATCTACTTTAATACCAGTGATAATTTCAACATAAAAAAATGAAAAAGAAAGGAGCCAGAGGATTTTATTCCAATTTGATGACTTTAAGCAGGCCATATGTCCATTAACATTTTCAGTTTAAGGTCACCATAAAGCCAGAATATTCCTTTGGCGAATCTTGATATATGTGCCAAGTTTGGTTGAAAAAAGTGAAAAACTAAGTGCACTGGGGGGCTAAAACCCCCTTTTTGGACATTAAGGTGACCTTAAGATCGCAGATACAGGGCTAAAACTTCGGCATGTGAAAGATTATCAAAAAGTAGCTGAATAAGTTATTCCAACAAAACGCCGAAATCCTAACCATTTTTGAGATACAGACCAAGTACCCATTTTTAAAAAATTTACGAAAATAAAACGCCTGCCATTCAGGCATCTATGGTCCGATTGATAAGAAAATCCTTTCCGACCTTGGAAATTTGGTCTAGAATGTACCTGATGAATTTTACAGCACAGGTGTGTGTGGTTTTTTCCGAAACGCGATGACGGGGTGTTTTGGACTTATGCTTAAGGTTACCTTAAGTAAAGCTTAAGGTCTGCGCAAAGTATCCCAAAAATTTTTCCCGCCCCTATAGTTTTAAAGAAAGATAAGAAGGAAAGAAAAATTTGAAAGGCTAAGAAGTTATTTAAGGGAGACCATAATCCTGCAGCGGCGGCGGCGGCGGCGGTGATCAGTCGAACTTCAGTGAAAACAAATAAGCGTCCCTGACGGGCTGCTTAATAAAACTTAGGATAAAGCTATGTCAAAAGTGTCAACAAGTGTCAGACACCTGTGTAGTAGGAAAGAAAACAAGTGGTTATAACTGCTTTTGTCTTATTTTCTTATAAGAAGAAAATAATATAAAATAAGAAATAATAATATCATTATATGTTTTAATATTGCATTCGTTTATAACCATAATATTAACTAGAGGATCGCTTGCAAAAAAAAGATAAAAGATAATGTTTTTGCTGTTATTAATAAGGTGAGTGCTAAAGTATTAAGAAAATGCTCTGCTTTTAGCCTTATACTGTTGTGGCAACCAAAGTCTGCGTAGTCTGGTCTATCTAGTACGGTTTCGAGATATAAGCATTTTTTGTTTTGCAATTTTTGCGAAAAATTCAAAATGGCAGCCATTTTTGGCGAGATAAAAATTTTCTGAAAATTGCGATTGCTACTCTGCAGCGATAACCTGCAAGTCAAACAAGTCTTTCGTCAAAATTGCTCTATCTAGCATGGTTTTCGAGATATAAGCATTTTTGTGTTTTGCAAAAATTGAAAATTCAAAAAATGGCCGCTATTTTTGGCGAGAAATGCCCGTTGCAGCCATCTTGTTTTTCAAAATGAGGCCAAAAATATTCCCAGTCAAGATTTTGTAATGTGGAACATACCCTACGAATTTGAGATCTCTACCTATAATACCCTTTGCTCTAGAGGGCCACCAAAAGTCCTTGCTGAAAGTCGAAAAAAATGCCCGTGGCGGCCATCTTGTTTTTCAAAATGAGGCCAAAAATATTTCCAGGCAAGATTTTATGGTATGAATATATCCTGCAAATTTGAGAAGGCTAGCTATAATATTTTTTTCGTTAGAGCGGTAATGGTGAAATCTCTCTACACACTGCGGCGGCGGCAGGGTAACGAAGCAAAATCCATAGTATCCACCGGATAGCAATGATTTCCAGATTTTAATAGAATGAATGTGTCTGCCAAGTTTCAGGTGAATTGATAAAATCCTTTTCAAGTCATCATCCGAACAAGCTTACCCATCGAAAAAAAGAGATTTTTGGTCATGTGACCTCTTTGAGTGCAGCAAATCAAAAAAAAAATCCCCAGGGCTACTGCATACACCTGCTAAATTTGAAAGGAATCTGCCGAACGGTCACAGAGTTATGAGGAAAAGAAAACATGGAGCTCACTGAGCCGGCGGAGACAGATATCCTCCCATATACAAAAAAGCGTCCCTTGCGGGACACTTAATAAAACTACTGATATTTTGACATTTGATGCTCTAGTGACACATAATATATTGTAACTGTCTTTTTTCATGATAAAATTTATTTTTAAAATACACAAAATAGCATCAGAGATACCCATACCTGACAGCAAGGGGAACTACTTTTCAATACCATGAGATATAAAAGAAGCAAAACAGTTAAAAGATCAGGAGACTTTCACTGAAAACTGTGTCAGTTATGTAAAGGTTCAAATAATGTTTAAACAAAGAGAAAATAATGTTTAAGATGGGGAGAAAATATATATAAATGTAAAGTATTGAAATAAGACAATTCAATAGCAAATTCACAACATTAACCAGCAAACTAAAGTTATGAAGCTGTTAAATTTATTGCTTGAAGTGTAGCTGTCTAATAAAATATCACAATTAAGTAAAAGTACATACAATAACCAGCTGCAGCAAGCTATATATCTTGGTGATAAGAGAAATATGTCTCCAATATCGCAGATGAACACACTTTGGAAGAGCCAAGGTTAAAGGTCACACCATGATAGAAGCATACTGACACACCCCAACCAATGACCTATCCAATAACAACTTCCTACACCTTCTAGTTTCTGAGATATGGTCCAGACAAGATTTTAAAGGTCAAGGTCACTACAGTAAGGTCAAAGTCATGGTCACATCCTTGAATCAACATCCCGTCACAGTATCAACCTCCTACACCCTACAGTTTTAGAGATACAGCCTAGACAAGATTTTAAAGATCAAGGTCACTACAACAAGGTAAAAGGTCAAATCATGGCCACATCATGACCACATCCTCCAAAGCCACACCATGATGTCGCACACATACAACCCCCAACCAATGTTCTTACCAAGTATCAACATCATCTTACACCTCATGGTTTCTGAGATACAGCACAAACAAGCATCATCCAATTACTCACAGACCCTGACCGCCTGCTCACCCATCCGGATGCCATGGGTGAAAACAATACCTGCGCAGCACATAAAGACTGTGAGGTAAAAATTTTGCTATGGTATTTACTTTACCTTCAGGAAGAAACAAGGAAATGTCACACGGACCAAGTCATGGTCAAATCTCCTGTCTCTGCTGCTCTCTTTGAACATCACTTCCCCCCTCTTGTCAAAATCTACTTTCTCCTCCACCCCACGCACTACTTTCACGGCACTACATTCCTCACCATACATCAATTCACAGGGGGTGGCGGTACAACTCAGTGCACGTGTGGGGAGCATTTCTTTGTCCTTAAAGTTGCCCAAGAATATATTGAGCAGCGTGCTTTTACCTGAGCTTGTTTGCCCTGAAAGAAAGAAGACGCAAAAATAAATGGCGACTATTTTAACAAATTGAGTAACTCTAATTCTAAAATATTTGTGAATGTGGTGGTCAATCTTCAATTAGTCTGAATCATTATGCTCACACCAGGATATCTGTTCACATGCAATTTCAATGTAAAACAACCAAGTACGGATGAAGTCCATAAAGACACTCTTTAAAAACATATGCACATATTCATCCATCTTATGGTGTACCATTTAAACTCTGTCATTTGCAGCTAATAGATGTAGCAGGCCAATACATATATTATTGTCATTTATTCATTACATATATAACCAAGATTGAAAAAGGTGTAGTAAAGATAAGGTAAAAATATGTATCTTTGTTAAAAAACTGAAACTAGTACACAGCAAGGGTGATGCAAAATCAAAATGCAATAAACCAGGTGATTACTACAGCTTCTTCTATGTATACCCACATTCGAATGATGTTCTTGCCCTTACCCATGTATAACCATACTTGTAAGATTTAGGTAAACATTTGATTGAGTTATCTTTCCACAAAACAAAAATTTTTTTTTTTTTGTTTTTTATTGGTCTCCAGACTTCCATGAATTGTGGTGTAGAGTGATGAGTACTAGTCTCATCACTAAAGTTAAGCAGCAATGGGCTATGTTAGTACTTGCATGGGTGACTTCCTCAGTGCACTACTTATGTCTCTGATGGCTTTGCAGTTCGCGCTTGCAGACTGAAACCCCTTTCGGCCTTGTCATAGTAGGTGCGGCCTGACATGCCCAAATCCAGTAGATTCCCACCTTTTGTTATGGGATACAAGGAACAGTTACTAACCTGCTACCACTAGTTTATTAGGTGGGTCATCTAAGTCATGTTTGAAGTTATCAATATCCCTCCTCACTTGACCCTGTCTGTCCACATGATGCAGCATTCTGTCATCCATGTCTGCCAGTATCACCGTCAGGTCACTGAAGTAACGCAGTAAGCGCTTCCTGCTGGCGTGGTCCTCTTCCCGCCACCTCCTCATCACACTACCTAGCTGTAAGGTAAGATATATAAAGAGAGTTATAAGAAATAATCCAAATGAACGGAGATGAATTGGAATGCAAGTCAAGCAAATCATACAATACCAAATTGTGTGTACAAGTACAAAACTACCAACTTTTATTACCCTCCACAAGTCATATTTGCACTGCACAGGGGCCCATACAGGTCTGGGATTATCATTTCTGTATACCCCAGCTTCACTTACTATGGTTAATTAGCCTCACAAATAAGTCAACAAAATAATTAATGCAGATTTCTTGATTTTATTTCTGAAACTGTGTAGCCTAGAAATCTAGTATCTAATGTATTGCTACACAGCTTCTGCTCATGTTTGCTGCATTAAAATCCATGCAGATATAACTTAAAAATTTTTCATATTTACTGGTGCCCCTTTAGTAATAGCCTATTTTGGCCAATTATGGTTTAGATGTTTTGAATATTACCATGCATACAGAAGTGGTGATACATTCAATGAATGCTTATGTGTGGTGTGGGAGCAAAATCTGTGGCTCACTTGATGAAATTCCATCTGTTACAATGGGAATTTGTACAAGTAAAATTCTTAATGAATTCTAATATGACTTTAACAGCGTTTAATCTGCATCAAAAGACAAACCCAAAGGTGCAACAAGATTTTCAAGTGTCAAGGTCACTAGTGACAAGGTCAAAGGTCAAATCAAGGTCAGACCATGATGTTGCACACCTACACCCCCTAACCAATGTCCCTACCAAGTATCAACTTCCTACACCTTACGGTTTCCAAGATACAGCCCAGACAAGATTTTATAGGTCAAGGTCACTACCGCAAGGTCAAAGGTCAGACCAAGGTCAGACCATGACGTTGCATACCTACACCCCCTAACCAATGTCCCTATCAAGTATCAACTTCCTACACCTTACGGTTTCCGAGATACAGCCTGGACAAGATATTATAGGTCGAGGTCACTACGGCAAGGTCAAAGGTCAAATCAAGGTCTGACCATGACGTTGCACACCTACACCCCCTAACCAATGTCTCTACCAAGTATCAACTTCCTAAAGGGCTGTGGGGTAACAATTCACAGCGGTTTACAGTGGTTTTCAGCACTTACTGCCTCCACATCCTTGCCCTCTCCTCGACTCTTCAGTAAAGCTAATTTGAGCCTCTCTTTCATTTTTGGTAGCGTGCACTTCTTTAAGCATATTTCCGGCTCGAACATCATGGCAATTCTTTTTGCATCGCGGAGGTCTTTGATTGCTGGTACATAGAATAAATTAGATATTTTCCATTGAGGCCCAACTCTTAACAATAAACAGAAGATTGAAGTAAATTTGATAAAAGTTATGCTAATAGATTAATAACATGAAAGCAGAAAAGATTTGCTATGAAAAAAGGTAAATAGAAAAATAAATACAAAGCACTCAAACAACTTGTATACTTCTGCCAAGGCTCAACTCATCTGATATTGCAGATGACTGCAATGATATGGATGTAATGCAGTATTTCCACTGGAACCAATCCTGTAACCAACTCTACGACCCTAGGGTTGGTTGCAAAAGTCGTAGGGTTGTGAGAAAAAGTGCGGTAAACAGCGCAAAAATACAAAGTCGGTTATGAAATGCTTGACAGGACAGTACACTTACAAACAGGATGTAATGGCCATCCAGACAAGACGTAGGATCGGGACGCTTTTTGCACGGCCAGTCGTATAAGTATTACGACAAGCCCTAAACCCCTAACATACAAGCCGGATCACAAACAGACAAGCCGTAAAGACAAACAGATCCTTCCCGACAGGACTGATTGTTTTTATGGGTCGGTATCTACAGTCGGGATCCAGAATCAGGATCCATATCACACTATATAAACCCCCCTCCCCTGTGATACCCCATTCACTTCACACTTCAAGGATGACAAGAACACATCAAGCACAACTGATAGATCACTTCAGGGTCCTTTTGTTTTTTATTGAGTTGAATTTATTTTTATATCTTGTGATTTCAACACACAGCACTTGTCCAGCCAGCATCACCATCACCCCCACCACCCAGAAGGAGAAGGAAGCCACAGAATCCATGGGTCCTGCCATGGATACTGCAGAGAGAGGAGAGAGGTTGCTATAGAACACTCTTGGATGAACTAATCACTACTGACATACCAGGCTACAGAAATTTCACCAGGATGGAGCCAGCATTTTTTTTATTTGATTGAAGAAAGAATCACCCCCCACCTCAGGAAGTCATGCACCAACTTCAGGAAGCCACTGGAAGTCGGCTTGAAACTGGCAGTTACTTTGAGACACTTATCCACAGTGGAAAGCTACACCTCACTGCAATACCACTGGAGGGTTGGAAGATTGACCATCTGCCAATTTGTCCCCCAGGTCTGCAAAGCCATTTTGAAAAAATTTCAACATGAGTATCTGGTGTGCCCCACTGATCCTGAAGACTGGAAGAAAATTGAAGAAAGATTTAGAAACAGATGGAATGTCCCCCATGCAGTTGGTGCATTAGATGGAAAACACATTGCTATCAAGAAGCCCAAGAAGTCAGGCAGTGAATATTTCAACTACAAAGGCTACTTCTCCCTGGTACTTTGGCTTTAATTAATGCAGATTACAAGTTCCTGTGGGTCAACACGGGGGCCAGTGGGTCATCATCCGATGCCCAGATTTTCAACCGCAGCAAACTGAAAAGAAGAATTGAGAATGGAACTTTGGGACTACCACCACCTGAACCACTTTACCTGGGGGGTCAGATCTACACTACTTCCTGCTTCGCAACGATGTCTTTGCCCTGATGCCTTGGTTGGTCAAGCCTTACAGTAGAGGCCAGCTGACCAGAGAAGAGAGGATAGGCAACTACAGGATATCCAGGTGGAGAAGGGTGGTCGAGAACTAATTTGGTATACTTGTCAAGCGATTCAGGGTGCTGTTGACCACCATGGAGCAGAGGCCAAAAGTTGTGAGAGACATTGTGTTAACATGTGTGGTACTACATAACATGTTGAGAAGCCATCAGGGGGCAGGAGAGAGACCACCCACTCTAGCTGACGACATACAACCACCACAGGGGGACCGGGAGGAACAGAGACATCAAGAGAACTTAAGAAAACCATCGAGGGAAGCCAAACATCAATGAGACCTACTGAAAGACTACTTCAATCACGTGGGGTCACTGGCTGGGCAGGAAAACAGAGTTTAAGAAGACTGAGGGGGAGAGCATGCTGTCATATATTAGTCCTTTTCAGGACTACCCAAATAATCCAAGAACTTTAATTTAGCAAAGTGTCGCACAAAAAATAATCCCAATTTTCTAAGTCCTTCATATAAGTTACATTTCACCAAAAATCATTCCCCATCCAAAACACAAATCCATCCCAAACTCAGTTCCCCAAAATAAATTTCATCACTTACAGAATTGATTAAAACTCATGTCTTCAATTTACAAAGTTGACATCCCACCCCAACATGACCTGGCTTTATTCTCAGAAAAACTACTTCAAAGTAGCATAAAAACAAGTTTCCAAATAAATACCTGCAAATATTTTATTCCAAGAATTTAAAGAAAATGCTATGAAATTTGCAAGACAAAATTCTACAGGTTTGCAGTCACAATTTGAATTTTTTTTATTCAGTTTGTCAGCCCATTTCCACTCATATGTTTGAAAATTTTGTTAGGCATCACGTTTGTTTGTCTGTGAGTGTGTATGGGGCATTTTATTTCAACTTGGGTTTTGGGATGTGGGTTTGAGTCTGGATCTTGTTTTTGGGGGGGTTATGGGGAGTGTGTTTTTTAAAATGTATTTTTTGGGGGTGGGGGGTGGGGGGGTGGTGATTTTACTTTAATTTTGGAGGGGAGGGGTATTTTTTATTAAGGGGACTTTTGTTTTATTATTAATTTTTTTTCTGTTTTGTGGTGGATCTTTATTATTATTTGTTTATCATTCACTCATTCATTTACACAATTTTTTTTCGTGTACTATGGGGAGGTGTAAGTGTTGGACGGTATGCTTTTTTGGTTTTTGGGAAACAGCAGCTGAATAATTGTTTTTGAAAGATTTGGGTGGCCCTTAAAAGGGCCAGGTTGGTGTGACTTGTGCGGACTAATCCGCTGATTTGGGCTGACTCTGACTCTGCTTGCTGGACTGACTGGGAGGTCTTGACTGTTCATGATGAGTGGAAGATGGCACTGGTGATAGTGCTGGTTGAGATGGTGAAAATGGCTGTGGTGTGTCGATCTGCTGATACTGTAGCACACTGGGAATAGCTCCAAAGAGACTGGATAATCCTGAAGTGTTGTGCTGAGTTTCCTCCTGTTGTGAAGGTGCAACTGAAGATGGGTTAAAAATCATCTGTCAGGCTGTTGGTCATCCACAACAACATAAGAAGTTGGCTGTGCTGATGCTGACGAAGGCCTTGATGGTTGCTGCACTTTGGCAATCACTGTAACAGGCTCTCCTGTGGCTGTCTGTGTAGGCTGCACAACTGGAATGAAAACTGGTTGAGTTTCAGGTATGGTGAGTATGTATTCACGTCCGGCTGTGGCCTGTGATGCTTGTGGAAGTTGATATGTGACCTCTTGACTTGTGGTGACCTGTCTCTTGCGTTCTTCGGCCTTGTACTGTAGTTCACTGAAAAGCTTCACTGTGTCATTCCTGTACGTTAAAAAGTCCCTTTCTTCCAGGTGTTCAATCTCAGAGTGGAGATAGTTGCAGAACGACTGTCTTGGACTTGGAGTGGGGTCCCGACGTTCACCCAGAAATGTGGAAAGCATCAACCTCATCTGCTGGGACTGATCTTAGAGACTGGATCTGCAGGAGTGGTTGCAGTCATGACTGGAGGCTGTCGTCTCTTGGGACTGGTGCTCGACGGGTGATGAGTAACATCTGATGCAATGCTGATTTCCTTCTCAGATTCTGTGTCTCTGGGTGTATCCGGAACTGAAGCTGAGGCTCCAGCTGCAGAAGGCCTCTGGGGTGACTTGAATGCAGTTCCCGGCTTGTCTGTTAGTGTTACAGGCCTGTCGGTTGTAGTTTACGGCTTGTCTGTTTGAGTTTATGGCCTGTCGGTTACAAATTTTCTCGACTCTAGGACCCAGTCTGTTAAAGTTACTGTTGGGAACTGCTACAGACAGGCCGGCTAAAGTTACTGACTGTACTGTAACACTTCTTGGCTTGCCCATACAGTCTGGAAGTCCATATTTGGGACAAGTCAGATACTTGTTACAGACAGGCCTGTTTGATTAACCGACAAGTCGGGAAGTATAACCGACAGGCCGTTAACTTAATCGATAGGCCTGTTGCTAAGGGGCTGAAATTAGGGTCGGATACAAGGGTCGGCAATGGTTGTAGAAATATCAAACATGTTTGATATTCCACTGACTCTCCCCAAAAGGCCAGGAACTTGCAACCGACCCTAACCGACCATGTAAACATTGGTCCCGACTCTCCAAAAATGCACAGTTACCACCCTGTCGGTTCCAGTAGAAACACTACATAACAGAGTTTCTGATTGGCTAATCGAAGAAAAATACCAAGCTCAATATTATCATAAAGTTGTGGCTGTTACTTCTGGTTATCATTAGACTCCTAAAATGTAAAATACAACACCAAAAATAATAATAATATTTTATTATGGACATATCATGTTAGAATAAGGATATACCATAAAAATCCCTGCTCTACGCAAATTTAAAGCATAAAATGTTGGTTTAGATCTCTCAGGCTACGCTTTCATTAGCCTTGATGAAGGCTCGCTTTGCAGTTAGGGAAAATTTCCAGTTCAGATAATGGAGTTTCATTTTGTATAATGTACTCATACGTGTACTGACTTTTATAGCAGCATACAGCTGAGAGAAATCTTAAAAGTTCTATCTCTTAACATGTATGAGTGCTTTATGAATGCCAAATATCTGTGCATGATTGAAAAGATATCGTGCAAATTTAAGCTTTAAGCAAGGCTACGCCTTCGTGATCTAAAACCAGAAATTTGTGCTCTAAATTTGCGCAAAGCATGGATTTTTATGATATATCCCTATAACAAGACAGAATCATCTGTTACTTGTGCCACTATCAACATTTCCTGGAAACTGGATCAAAATCCCTTAATATTTTTTGAGCTACTTTGCAAACAGACAAGTTAAGCTAATAAATACCACCACAAACATATCCTCCTTGACGGAGGCAAGAGCAATATAGCATATTTGACAATATATGTTTAATAATTCAGTGAAGCATTTGTACTCTGTAGAACAGAGAATTGTCTATTAATTAATGTCAAATGTTGCTTTGCTATAAAATGTCATTTTCCTTGTTGCTTTGAAAATTACTTTTTCACGGCTTTTAATTGTTTTACTGTAGTAACTAAAATTTGAAAACAGCCAGTTATCTCAAAACAGTATTACAAAATTGTTGTGTCTTTTACCAGAGAGACAAAGTATCATAAATGCTATAATTGGATCTAAACTCATTGACTTACATGTTTTCAAATTTTGGACTAGTCTGTTACTAAAGAAATGCACATCTGTATACAAATACAGAATAACAATAAATAGTGATAATACTCCTTTCTTATCATGATGATTATGCTTTCCTTAATTGCTCTTATCATACTGTATCTGGCATGGTAGAAACTCCAATATGGTAGAGTTTCAAATTCTACCAGATTTTACTTTCTACTACCCTAGTAGAAATTCAAATTCAGCTAAATTTGATACTCTGCCAGGTAGAACCTTTTGTCAGTCTGATTAAAAGCTAAACTTGGTAGAAAGTCCAATTGGAGTTTCTATCACTAGAAGTTTTTACCATAACATATCCATAATGAAAGAAATTATACTTTTTACAGAAATAAATATACAAAATAATCAAAACCCATAAGGCATATTAACAGAAAAAAATAGAAAGGTTTTGCTTGATCACCTTCAATATCTTCCAGAGTGACAGGTGCCTTCATTCCCTCCCCAGTAGCCATTCTGTAACGGTTTTATTTTCAAGTGTAGAAGTCTGGCCTGTAGATACACAAAGCATAAACACCATTGAATAGAGTAATAGTTTGATATTCTGTCTAAATTGTTGTTACAGTAATCTTTGTGTGATGCTTGTAACCAGATTTTTAAAATTGTACATACATGTAAGTATGTGTTTACCTTGCTTAAGAAGTACCTGTGGTGGATTGCAGCCATTCGTGGCTAATCAAAACCATGACTTTTGTTTGCTTTTGGAACTATATAGGTTTAGTCTTTAATAATACTTTTACCAAAGTTTTCCAGTTAACAATGTAAACATTTTAACCAAAGATATTATAATTACTTACAAGCTTTTATTGCACTTAATTTTGATGCATATTGAAATTTTAAGGCGCAATAAATCCTAAGGACAGAGGAAATATCAAAAGTCCATGAGCAGAAAAGAGTCTTCTCATTACAAAGTGTTTGTGCAACCAGAGGAGAGGGTGCTAAAGGAACAGGCTTTATATATTTTTATATTTATTTATATATTCATGAAAGTACTGAAGTAGGCCAGAATCCAAATGTTTGTAAATGGAAGTAGCAGTTTTGAAAGTGATTCTCTTTTTGAAGCCATGGACAGGGCGCCTTAGTGGAGAGACTTCAGTATAGGTGTAATGTGGGTCCACTTATGTGAATCTTAGGCAACTCATGCTAATGTAGAAAAAATCCACGAGTGATCATGGTTTTACACGGCATTTAACCATGGCACTTCCGGTAATAATTTTATGAAGCCGAAGGAAGTGTCATGGTTAAATGCCGTGTAAAACCATGAGCATGAGTGGATTATTTCTATTCTAACATGACATTTAAGCTTATTTAAGAGATTTTTTTCATTTTTCTTTAATTTTACAAGGAGTAAATTGTTTTACGTAGGTTTGTTTACATTGTGGCGATCTTAGCAACGGGCTGTTCCATCCATTATACCTGGAAACCGCATATTTAAAATTATCTGATACAGGAATATTTAACATGAATATTATGTATAATATTTATTATTCAATTATTATTTAATATTCGATCAAATATAAATAAAAACAATACAGATACATTACTACTAAAACCCAACAAGAAATATGTACACAGAATGGAAGGGCAGTGCGATTGTTGCAGGATAATTGTGTGCGCATAGAGCTAAAACTCGTTTCTGCAAACATCGTCATGTTAGAATGTGTTTTGTAGACACTGCAATCTTCTCAGGTTACTTTTGTATAAACCCCAGTATAGAGAATTACATCAATCCAGTCTGCTGCTGACAAGTGCATTAGCCGTGGAGAGAGCCACCATCTTTGGTAGGTACTGCCTGATCCTCTGCAGATCGCAAAGGCCAACAAAACATGACCTACAAACCACATCTACCTACTTTTTGAAGGAGAAGTCAAATATGACACCCAGGTTACACACTGATTTGGCAGCCTCTAACCTTTCTCCAAGTATGTGGGTTGGGAGAAAGGTTCTAACCTCTTTTGCATGGCTGCCACACCAAATACCATAAACACAGTCTTATAACGATTAAGCTCTATAACTGGATCTCCCTCAGGCACTTCTCGAGACAGCTAAAAGTAGTTTTTGCATCATTTAGAGTAATATGGCAGTGAATCTGAATGTCATCTGCATTAAGAAATAATATTTCAGTGACTTGAAGGCAGAGGTGATATTTTTGAAATGTGCATTATACATGGAAAACAGAATAGGGCAGAATATGCTACATTACAAAGACCGGAAGTGCGCAGACTACAGAAAACAATGCAGTGCACATATTTTTGCATACAATTACCTGAGGCAATAATTGGACGATCGTCAATAATAGAGAACCAAACGATACATACAAAATATAGTGCGACAACTAGGTGTGTGTAGAAGCATTATAATATTTATGGAATAATAAATGAAACCGGTCTTTATAATAGAAATAAAGTCCTCAGTTTTGTGATCTAATCATCATCTGGACTCCCTGTGAGTGCCTCCCTCAGATACCCTCCCATTGAAACCACTCAAGAACCACATAGAGCCACAATTTGCACCATATTAAGCAAATGCACATACTGTCCTCTGATTAAGAAGATCATCAGAGTCACATGTAACTTTGCCAATAAGTCATACCAGCTTAATGACTTACCAAAACACAAAACTTGTGAAATTTCTAATGTCATTTATCTAATCTCATGTAAAAAATGCCACAATCACTATGTTGGTGAAACAAGCAAAGCAAATTAGAAAACGAATATATGAACACAAAGCTTCAGCACAAAAAGATGGTATTATCACCCCTGTATCTCGCCACTTTAAAAGTGAGGGTCATAACCACACACACACACACGATATTCTCAGTGTTAGAATGGTGCACACCAAAATTTGACAGGCTTGAACTATCTTGGATATTCAAATTGTACTCCCTAACACCAATTGGCATCAACCAATTTGTTTGATTTTTATGGGCATTATCCAGACTATCTAGCACTCAGTAATCTACCCTTTTATTTTATTACTTTTAGAAAATGGGCAAAATTCCTGCTCATTTCATGAAATAGGAAATTTGAGACATTGCACAAAAGATATACATGTACATCACTGCTGTAAGTACTTGTGTGTCATATCAATATTTAAATATGAATATTGCTTGTCTCCGAGAGGTTTTGAGGCAGGTGACAAAACTGGGTTTTAATTAATTAAGTAAATTTATTAAAAATAATGAAGACATATTAAAACTAGATTGGGCCAACTCGGCGCCAACATATCCCCAGACAGGTCATCACTCACGCCACAGGTTTTGATCGGGAATTTTTTAAAACATAATTACCCATTATTATATGAACTTCAGCACATCAATCTACTCTGTTTATATCTCCCCAAGGAAGATGGTGTATCCCCAGACGCCGAATACATAACTCAAATTATATTTTCAATCTTCCTGCAATGATAACTCTAAACCTATTTTCAAAGTATTTGAATGATTGATGATTGAATGTCCATTCTAAAATAATAATCCCAAAAGTGCATATCTGTTTCTATATTTGTTGACAAATAAAATATTATTTTTAACTCAACTCATCATATTTTTCAATCTTCCTTCAAAGTATTTAAATGATTGATGATTCAATGTCCATTCTAAAATTCATAATCCCAAAAGCGCATATCTGTTTCTATATTTGTTCGCAAATAAAATATTATTTAAAAAAAAATTATTTATATTATTATTTTATTATATTATTTTTAGAATTTGCAAATTGTTTTCAGTTATTCATTTCCTCTATACCTATATATGTGGTCCATATATATGCAACCTAAATATGTCACACAATCTCAGTTCTGACTCCCCTTTGTGTTACATGTAATGAAGCCCACCACCTCCCACCCCCACCCCCACCCCTCTCCCCTTCTCCACACCTCTCTCACTATTACACAAGATCTGCAACCCCACTGAGTTCTTTGTTTCTCATCTGATATCATTAAATACCTTTGTTTATTTAGTGTCACTCAATATAGCTGGAGGTCCCAGAGGTGGGTGGGGGGAATCCGGGTGGGGGATGTGGGTTGAGCATAAATGGTAAACAAACAATCTATATAAAAGGGGTACTCAAATACAAAAAGAATTGAGAATTTTAAGTATGTGATTATCAACTGAAATGAGTTCATAACTGTAGGAGCTGTGCCAAAATTAACTGAGGCAAGTTGAATAAAACTGGGCTAGTTGAGGGTTAAAAATCCCCTAGTTTTACTACATAAGGATATAATTTCATTAATATTGGGACTTAAAGCTCACTTAAAGTGTCCATTTTGCCTACTTGAATATGTTTAACCAGTTTCATTTTAAAAAGTGAAAAACTCAGCAAGCAGAGGTATAACACACAAAAATAAGTTCTTAAAAGACTAAGATAGCCATAACATTATTAATATTCAAAATTTAAATAGACAGGCATTTCCTTTTAAAAATTCAAAGATTTCAGCTCTATAACCCACATAGTTTGACAGTTACTGGGCTTTAAAGTGGCATAATATCCATAAATTGGGTTTCTGTGGGCATTTTACAATTGTTAAAGAGACCTTAGCAATTAAACTACAGATCTGAAACTTTTTGGGGGACATCCATAACAAACAAAAATTATATATAATACAGTTTAAGACTTGTCACACTAAGCATTTCCAAATAACGGCAAAATACGGAAAAAATGTCAAAAAAGGCACTTGGGCGAGTGTCTATGGCCCTCATACACAGGTTAAATGTCTACTAAAAACCTTGATTTTCGGCATATGTAAAAAGGACATAATAATGCATTCCCAGATGGGATTTCAGCTCCATCAATCACATAGTTTAACAGTTACAGGGCTTAAAGGTGGTAAAAAGTCCAAATATTGGGTCATTGTGGGCCTTTTAGAGATCTCGATGTGGCTTTCAAATTAAAGCTTCAGACTTAAAATTTGTTACATACTAAGATTACACATAGAATATGTATCTAATAAAGTTTGAAACTTCTCAGACTTACCATTTCCAAGTTACAGAGCAAAATATGTGAAAAATGTCTTAAAAGGGTCACTCAGGTGGGTGTTTAAGGTCCTCATACACAGGTTAAATGTCTACTTGAAGCCTTGATTTTTGCACATGTAAAAAGAACATAATAATGTATGCCCAGATGAGATTTCAGCTCTATCAGTCACATAGTTTAACAGTCACAGGCCTTAAAATTGGCAAAAAGTCCAAATACTGGGTCTTTATGGGGCCTTCTAGAGACCTAAATGTGGCCTTCAAATTAAAGCTTCAGACTTAAAATTTGTCACATACTAAGATTACACATAGAATATGCATCTAATACAGTTTGAAACTTCTTAGACTTACCATTTCCAAGTTACAGGGAAAAATATGTGAAAAATGTCTAAAAATGGTCACTCGGGTGGGGATTTATGGTCCTCATACACAGGTTAAATGTCTTCTTAAAGCCTTAATTTTTGGCACATATAAAAATAACATACTAATATCTTCTCAGATAGGATTTGAGCTCTATCAGTCACATAGTTTGACAGTCACAGGGCTTAAAAGTAGCAAAAAGTCCAAATATTGGGTCTTTGGGAGCCTTTTAGAGACCTCAATTTGACCTTCAAAATTAAAGCTTCAGACTTAAAATCTGTTACATACTAAGATTACACACAGAATATATATCTAATACAGTTTGAAACTTCTCAGACTTACCATTTCCAAGTTACAGGGAAAAAGATGTGAAAAATGTCTTATAAGGGTCACTCGGGTGGGTGTTTATGGTCCTGATACACAGGTTAACTGTCTATTAAAGGCCTAAATGTTGGGGCACATATAAGAAAACACATAGATATATTCCCAGATGATATTTAACTTAGATGAGAGACATAGTTTGAAAGCTACAGTGCTTGAAAGTGGCAAAAAGTGCATAAATTGGGTCTCTGTGGGCACTTTTGAGACCTTAAGTCGACCCCTTTGGGTAAACCTACAGCCCTAAAATTTTCTACAGACAAGGATTACATATCAAAGTTATACCTAGCGCAGTTTGAGACTCATCAGAATTATCACTTCCACATTATAGGGCAAAATATGTGAAAAGTATAGCAAAAAATCCCTAAGTGGGGGTATTTATGGGCCTCAAACATAATTTTCTCCTCAACTTAAAGTCATGATTTTCGGCACATGTACTAAGAACATATTAATGTGTTGTCAGGTAAAATTTCAGCCAGCTGAGCATCATAGTTTGTGACCTACAGGGCTCTAAGTGGCCAAAAGTGCAATTTCTGACCTTAAGGTGGCCATAAGTTCTTTTTTACTGGGAGTTTAAGGTCACCTTAAAATAGGGATCTTCCTTTGGGCACCCTTAACATGTGTACCAAGTTTGAAAAAAAAATATTAATTTGTTTTTGAGTTATCGCGTCCACAAGGAAATTTCTACGGCGGCGGCGGCGGCGGCGGCGCGACGGACCTGAATCCAATATATCCCCGACTTTCGTCTGGGGATATAAATATATAAAACTATTTTAAAGTTTATTATAGTGTACACATAATACCAGTGACAAACAACATGTGTGTGAGTTGGATTTGCATTTTGTGGCCACACTCTCATAAATTCTAGTGCACACTAGTCATGTGTCTGATGGCTGTGCAGCTTGCGCATGTAGATCAAAAGACTTTTTGGCCTTGTTTCAAATAGGAAAGCAACTATCCCATGACAAACTATACATCCAAAGGTTTTAAATTGACCATCCCAAAGCCACAAAAAATACCCAACCAAAGAAGAAGGCCAAGAGCAGAGAGAACTCAACGGAAAAAAATAAAGTGAACTAAATAATGTTAATACTGAAATACTTCTTTATGGTCAGTGGCCTCATTAATTTCATTAATTCTGTTTGCAATTTTAGGCGTAATAAGCTTTGTAGGTCTATTAAGCTTGTGCGGAGACATTATAATACCAGGATTAATTAGGGAATTTGAAAGCTTTTACGGATTTATAACATATAACATCTGTGTCATGATAATGTCTGCAGTATGTTTTGAAATTTTGTAAACATTTACAACTCTATTGCCGTTGTAAATTTTGAGATAAATTGTTTGTGTCAATATATATTGGTCAGTGTTATCACCAACTTTGTAATTATATAAGTGTAAAAAAGCAGGAAATTGGTCTAAAAGCTTTCTGTGGTGATATTAAAACATATGCAGAAATCCTATAATGTGTATACATCTACAACTTTATTGTGGCTATAAATTTCTTATATAAACCGTTTGTGTTAATATTTACTTTCAAGTACCTAAAATTGGACATATTTATTAAAGCCAAAGTGTATAGTGGTTTAAAAATTTTGAAGTAACCTATTTGTGTCAATTATTTTCGAGTATCTAAAGTTGCCAAACTTTTGAAGCCAATAGGCAATAATGTATAGGCACATATAATCATGCTTTAGAAAAAAATATATATAAGTGGCAGAACTATCTACCAAGGCCCCTTTTACAAATGGGGCATTAAAAGTTCTAATCTTATAATTTGTAAACTTTTACAAAGTTATTGTGGTTACAAATGTTGAAACAGTTTGTGTCAATATAAGACTTATGAATACCTAAAATCGGACATATTTAATAAGACCACAACTATGTTGTGGTTATAAATTTTGTATTAAACTATTTGTGTCAACATCTAATTTTGAGTGTTGAAAACTCAATAATTTTTTGAAGGACAATAGGCAATAGCTGTATGAACATATAGAATCATGCATAGAAAAAATACAAGTGTTTGAGCTATTGTTTAAAGACCCTTGTAAAAATGGGGTTTTAAAATTCTTAGTCATAGAATCTGCAAAGAGTTAGGACATTATTGTGGATATTTGAAATAAAATGTTTGTATCAACATTTACTTTTCAGTACTTAAAATTGGACATAGTTGTATAAGCCATAACTACACTGTGGTTAAAACTTAGAAATAAATTTTATTAACATTTATTATCGAGTATCCAGAGTTAGACAAGCTTTAGACTTTGGAAGCCAATAGGCAAAAAAGTGTACAGGTATATAAAATCAAGCATAGAAAAAAATATAAGTTGTCTGTGATTATAACTTATGAATTAAAATGTATGTGTCAACATTTATTTTTGAGTACCTAAAATTGGACATAATTACTAGAGCCAAAACCATATTGTGTTTACAAATTTTGAAATAAACTGTTCATATCAACATTTATTTTCGAGCATATAAATTGGACAAACTTTGGAAGCCAAAAGGCAATAATTGGATAGGCATATATAATCAACATAGACAAACATAAGTGGCTGATGAAATTCTTAATCTTTTAAGATGGTGTACTTTTTCTGCCTTATGTAAAATGTAAATGTTCAGGTGCAAAGCCAGGTAGTTTGGTTCATCACAGAGAAGAAACTCCTTTTTATTTTCAGTTAGCACTCTGTTAGGCTACATTTTTTAACAATGTGTGGAATTACATTACAAGTTGTAAAATTATTATACAAGTTGTAAAATAATGTGGTTAGATTGAGAAAGTAACCAATTGATACAGTGAGAGTGTTATGATCAGTAGTTAAATTGAATAAAATTTGATATGAACATAGATAATAGTAATCTGGAAATGACAAATAAAAATGTGAATAGAAATTTAAAAATGTAACTTGCTGGTATTAGTATGTGTATGCATTTATGCTGTTATTTGGCTAATTTTCATCTTTTCTTTTCTAGATCTTTCATAAATACTCTATTTTTTCTTCATGTAGGAAAGGTGGGCAAATCAAAGCTGACTGCTTTCAATTTTTTTTTCTTTTGATATGACCCCCAAATCACTACAAGGAAAAAGAGGGACTTTTTAGGGTGGCAGCTGTCCTTCAGACATGCAAAAAATGAACATTATTTCAATATTATCATGATAGTCTTTTGGTTACAAGTAGTCAATATATTGGGAGTGTTAAGTGTTGGGACTTTTGAAAAGGGAAACAGTTTGTGTGGTGGTTATATGGCTGATGCCTGAGGGAGAAATTTACGAGCCTGTGTAAATATTTCCATTGATAAAGAACCATATTATATAACTTCTATGTCAAGTACTATAAACAATAAACCATATTTAGAAAAATGCCTGTGTGGAAAGGACAGTTTGAATAGTGGGATGTCTAATACCTGTCAATCACATTATAAAATCCAAAATAAATGGCTAGTTGTTTAAAGCTAATGTGTATGAATGTTAGAGGCTTAGCTGATAAAAGAAAGAGAATAGATGTACTTCAATGGCTTACCAAAAATAATGCATCCATTTACTGTTTAATAGACATACATATCAGCACAGATAAACATAATGCCCTCCTACAAGAATGGGGAAATGGTGGCATTATTAATAGTCACTCATCTGATAGTAGGGGGGGGGGGGGGGGGGGGGGGGGGGTTTACGTCCCGTTCAACAGCCAGGGTCATATTGGGACAGGTCCTCAGAATTGCCACTTGTGGGACTCGAACCCACAGAGGTGACAGCCTATGATTAGATGCCAAACTTGCTAACCACTAGGCCACTGAGGACCTCTCTGATAGTAGGGGAGTCTGTATTCTTTTTGGGAAGAATTTAGACTATAAAATTATTGATGTTGAACAGGACCAGATTGGAAATTTTTTACTGGCCACTGTTGGTTCTCCCCAGATTTTACAGTAGTATTAGGGGTTATATATGGGCCAAATAGAGATGATCCAGTATTTTATGAGGAAATAAAACAAAGGTTAACAAAAAAGGAAAGTCACCCTATAATACTTTGTGGTGATTGGAATTTAGTTCAAGACTTCAGTCTAGATACATTTGGCTACCAAAGGGAGAACAATACCAAAGCTAAAAATAAAGTACTTGAAATGCAAGTAGCCCTTGAGCTAGAAGATATTTGGAGAATAAATAACAGTAATTTGAGGAAATATACCTGGTTCAGCAGCAAACAGCCTAGACAAATGGCTAGGTTAGACTTTTTCCTAACTACAACTGATATCCATTCTCAAGTTAAAAAACACAGTATATCCCACGGCTACAGGACGGACCACTCATTGCTAAATTTAGAAATAAATCCTTTTAATTCTAAAAGGGGTAAAGGATTTTGTAAATTCAACACTTCATTTTTACATGATACTGCATATATACAATTGGTCAAACAAGTTATTGAAACGACTGTTTGTGATTATAGTGTTGATAAGAATGACAGTAATCTTGGTCAAAATCAGATGTTGTTTGAATTAATAAAATTAAATATAAGGGGACATACAATAGCATATAGCACCAAAAAGGCGAAAGATAATAAAGATAATGAAATAAAACTGGAGAAAAAAATAACTCAACTTGAAAATAATCTAATGGATGCATGTCTTTCCAATGACATGGGTTTAATTGAGGAAATAGAAACAAACTTGCAAATAGCTAAAGCAGATCTGAGTATACTACGTGATAGATTAGTAAGGGCTTATATATTGCGCTCCAAAGTCCAGTATTACGAAGAAGGAGAAAAGGCTACCAAATATTTTTGTAATTTGGAAAAAAGAAATTATATTAACAAGGTAATACATAAGCTAAATCTTGATGGAAAAATCATTACAGATCCATCTGAAATACTCACAGAACAGAAAAGGTTTTACAATAACATCTATAGCAGTAAAGTGTCAGGCAATGCATGTTTGTGGCCAAAATTTTTTACATATAAAAACATCAAGAAATTAGACCCTGAAGATAAGACTTCATGTGAGGGTGAAATTACAGAAAGTGAAGCTAAGATAGTATTAAAGAATATGAAAAACAACAAAACACCAGGGACTGATGGATTCCCTGTGGAGTTCTATAAATTTTTTTGGAATGATATCAGTTCTTTCTTAATAAATAGTTTTAATGAGGCCTTTACTAAAGGGGAGCTGTCAATAACTCAAAAGCAAGGTATTATAATCTGTCTCCCAAAAGGTAACAAACCCCGAGAATTTCTGAAATATAGAAGACCTATATCGCTGCTAAATATAGACTATAAAATTTTGTCAGGAGTTTTGGCTGACCGATTAAAGAAGATACTGCCTAAAATTATCTCAGAAACCCAGAAAGGGTTCTTACAGGGTAGGTACATAGGAGAAAATGTAAGACTAGTCTTTGATATGATGTCAGAACTTTCCCACTTAAAGAAAAAAGGCCTGATCCTCCTATTAGATTTTGAAAAAGCTTTTGACTCTTTAGAGTGGAGTTATATAACAGAAGTTTTAAAACATTACAATTTTGGTGATGGTTTCATCGGTTGGTTTAAGACCTTGTATAATAAATCAAATAGTTGTGTGATTAATAACGGTTTCTTTTCTGATTTTTTTGAACTAAGACGAGGATGTAGACAGGGGGATCCACTCAGTCCATATATTTTTATTTTAGCCATTGAACCACTCGCTAAGGAAATAAAAGAAAACAAATTGATTAAAGGAATTAAAATTGCTAATACAACTTATAAAATTGGTCAGTACGCAGATGACACTTTTCTGTTACTAGATGGATCTGAGGAATCAGTAAGACAAAGTATGGTAACTTTTAAATGTTTTTATTTGTGCTCTGGTCTTAAGCTCAATTTTGATAAAACGGTGGCAGTATGGATAGGTCAAATGGTCAACTCGGACATTGTTCTGTGCCCAGAGATAAAAATGACTTGGTCAAATAGTTTCACACTTTTAGGTATTGAGTTCAATACAGATCTTAAACAAATGATAAAAAATAACTACGAGTCAAAAGTTCAAATTATAAAAAATACACTGAATAGTTATAAAAAAAGAAACATGTCTATCCTCGGTAAAGTGACTGTTCTAAAGACAATCATAATACCGAAATTAGTCTACCTGATGAAGGTCCTCCCATCACCTAATACTGATTTTTTTCCAGAAATGGAGAGATGCTTTAAAAATTTTATCTGGGAGGAAAAAAGGCCAAAAATTATTATTTCCCAGTTAGAAAAAGATATTGCAGAAGGGGGACTGAGATTAACAAATTTGAATGTGTTAAACAAGGCCCTAAAAATCACTTGGATTCCAAAGGTTGTGAAAGAGGAAGGCCTTTGGCAGGACTTGTTCGAAAGTTCAATAGTGATCAATAGGAAAAATATTTGGATGCTGGACTTACTGTCTTTACACAATATGAAAAGCCAATATGAAGGAAGTGTTTTTGGCCTGGATAACGTATAAAGAGATCTCAATAGATGAAATAGATGTGAAAACGTTTCCAATTTGGAACTCGTATTTCTTACAAAACAATAATATAATCATGAAAAAAACTGAGTTAGAAAAAAAGGGTTTGGTATATATCAATGACCTTCTAACTGACATGGGTGAACTTACGGGTTACGAGAACTTCCAGGAGATATATAATCTGAAAATTAACTTTGTAGATTTTTACTCCCTTATGCACTCAATCCCCAGGCCATGGAAAACGGAAATTCTTCAGCAGAAAAATAAGATCATTGGTCAGGTCACCCAAACATGCCTCGAGGAAATTCTGAATATGAAAAAAGTGTGTAAAGAGACATATTGGAAAATTATGGATACAATAAAACCAAAGAGAAACTTCCTGAAAAAATGGTCGGAATACTTTCGAACACAAATCACAGAAAAGGAAATGAGTGAACATTTTACTCTGAACTTCTTATGCACAAATGAAAATAAAATGAGAAGTTTTCAGTACAAAATTTTACAACGTTCCCTAACAACAAATAAATTCTTGAATATCTGTAAAATAGGGGAAGATAAATGTTACTTTTGTAAAACTGAAGTGGAAACCTTAGAACATTTGTTCTGGGACTGTTCAAAAATTAAAAAATTTTGGGCATCCATTGTAAAGCTCTTGGAACCTTATATTAAACTGCATGATGTAATAGATAATAAGTCCGTGCTTCTGGGGACAAAATATGGTCAAAATAACATCCTGGTAAACCACATTATAAACATAATTAAAAACTATATATATGTCACTAAATGCAACAACAGAATACTTTGCCAGGTTGGAGCGTTGTCCAAAGTGAGAGAAGTATTTCATATAGAGCAAAATATATTATTACAATATAAAAAGGAAAATAATCTGATAAATAATAAATGGAATCCTCTTCTTAATTTTTTTCAGGAATTTTTTAAAGATAATCTGTCCACATAAAGATAAAATGGAAATATAATACCCTTAAAATTTTCAAATGGCAAATTAGAAATAAGAGAAAACTATAATTGAGCCTCGGTAACTTGGCAAAAACCCACAGGCACAGACAGCACCACAACAGGATGGGGGGATGGGAGGGGAAAAGGACAGGGTTTGTTTGTTTGTTTGTTTGTTTGTTTTTTTTTTTTTTTTTTTTTTTTTTTTTTTTAGGGGTGTAAATAAACTGTTCCTCTTTTTTTTTTTTTTTTCTCCTCTCTTTTTTCATATATTAATAAAATCCAGCTTGGAAAGTCATAGAGGAATGTGTGAAGTACAATACCCTTTATTTATCAAGTTAACTCTGTATGCCAATGTACCCGCCATCTGTGTATGGCTGATTTTTGTAAGCTCCTGATGGGGGGTTGTCCACCCTCACCCCCCCCAGGGTAAGGCAAAAACTTGTGCAAAAAGGGCGAATAAAAATAAATTATGCTGGCAAAAAAAAAAAAAAAAAAAAAATGTTAAGTTTATTTTATGACACATATTAAGTTGTAACTTTTTTTTAATCTAAATTACTCTTGTTGATGAGGGATGGGTACAGAGAATTGTATATGTTTTAATGTTTCAATTTCAAGTATTTGCTTCCTAAATGTCATAAACTAACTATTTTTTTTTTTAAATCTTACCAGAACCAACTATGTATATTTTTAAATACAGAGTGTCTTCGGAACAGACAAGGATGGGTCACAATTCTCTTGATTTTAGAACAGTCACGTCCATATTCTATAATATTTTATGGTGCCATATTTTATGAGTGGCTGTTGAATTAAAGCATGCTGTTTTTGAAAATACCGGTAGATTAAAACAAGGGTGTTAAAACAAAGATCTATAATTACAATATATATAACGATATGATGTATATATGATATATTTTTTTAATAAATGTTAAAAATCTTTGTCTTTTACAAAATACATTTAGGTGATGAAATTTGCGTATTTTACATTAATTCGTGAGTCTTGCCAATGACAACCATATTTTATTTTACTTTCAAAATTCATATATTAGTTCACAAAATCGGGATTTTAATACACCTTAGTTACATTACTTTTTTTACTTAAACTGAACTAAAGCATCTATATTTCTTTTATAAAATACGTCGTACATCAAGGTGAAGAACATTTTTGTTGAAGAATTGGTTGAAAATTGGTTCAAATTTTAAAGAAAATAATTTGTAAATCATTTCCATTAACGGTTCTGAAAGTGATAGTTTTCCGGTCCGTCAGTGATGTTCTGAAGCCACACCATTTTAAATATGTCACACCAGCACTGAGTAGTGAACAATGTTGTATATGTCACCTTTATTATGTGGTCACTATATATAATAACTATTAAAATATATTGTTTTCAACATATCTTTATTATTTTGACTCCAGACTAAACACAGTAAGGGGAGACAGCAACAAACAACATATAAAATCTGCTTCCATGTAAAATAAACCTCAAATCCTACTTAATGATAACTAGTAACCCACAAAACTGTCAGCTACAGTAGTACATAATTACAGCCTCCTTGAGTTAGCAAGGTGTTTAGTCCAATCCACAAAATGAAAGACCACTACGTGTAGCCATTACATAAACAATAATGTATTAACGTCTATTGTTAATGCTATATTTATACTGTACTAGTATACTGTATAGTTTACAACATAATAGATACAATACCTTTATAACACAATCATCAGTCCTGCGCACTTCATCAATTTCAAGGAAATACTATACTTCCCCTATGTAGATTGTCAATTAGGAGTTCCCATCTACTTTTAACAAAACACTGCTCTTGTACACAAATTATCTTTTTATACCATGCAATGCCTCACCAATGTTCATTATGTCAACATACTGAGTCCTGGGAACCAGAGCTGCATATTTCAGTCAGGTACCAGCGCTCAAAGAATGGCAATATACTGAACATGTGTACTGAAACCGAAAACGTCACAGTCTTGTCTATTTTTAGGACGGGGAATCCCCGCAAAACATATGGGTTTCAGTCATCGCAGTTTGTCCAGTGGGCAATCGATAATTAAGCTGTATTTATCGATAAATAGCAATTGGCATCCAAGCAATTTAATCATTATTACCGGTATATCCTTTTGTTGAATCTTTGGTATTATAGTCCACCTGAGATATACTATAGTTACATGCAATGTGTCACAGTAAATTGTCTCTTTCGAGGTTGCTATAGTATGTTTCCATTGGATGCATGCAGTTCGTGAAGACAGCTAGGTCAGTTTATAGGTCTAATTATGGTTAATTTTTGAGTTTGAACCTCAACAACACAAAAAGTGTTCAAAAAGTTTTATTTTTAATAGCTTAATAAGTATACTGGTAATTAAGTGTGTCAAATTATCCCTTAATTTACTATACAGTATGTGTCAAATATTATTCCCCCAGTACCTATGCAAATCTTAAATATTATACTCTTTTTATGTATACTAGTGCTATATGTAATTGATGAAAACTCTAGGATCAGTCTATGGGTCTATTGTGAAGAAAAACAAAGCCAAAAGTGGTTTCGGTCTACAAGTGCGAGTCGCAATTAAAATTACAATCTTAGACAGTGCATGGTAGTGGTCACTCTTCCCAATACTAACATAACATGCACTGCTGCTTAACTTCAGTGGAGAGACAGATACTCATCACTTTACACCACAATCCATGAAAGCCTGGAGAGCCCCCCCCCCCCCCCCCCCCACACACACACACAAAAAAAAAAAAACAATAAATAAATAAATAAAAAGAAAAATAATGATTGCATGAGTGAAAAGGTGATTCGCTTAAAAATGTTTCACTTGACTGAACCCCATGCAGCTGCTTCAAGTTCATATGTGGACTGTCCCTAATCCATAGACAGTGATGAAATAGTCAACCCAGCAAATAGTGAGAATATTTTTTGGCTAAGTCAATTATGTAGTGGTGTGTCTTCAAGTATTTTTACTATATATGTTTGATGTATGATTACAAATATAAACACAAATTACTGTATGTGGTGTTTTATTACAAATTTTATTTTTCTGTCCATCACTCTTACTTAAATTTAACAAGTATAAAAAAGTTTTGTTCCAGCTGTAACTCAGAAACTGTAAGGTGTAGAAAGATGATACTTGAATGAGGGTACCTACCGTTAATTTCTTTACATGATACTATTTTCTAAAATTGAAAAGGGAAAATTACCTAAAACCATTATATGCTTGCAATTTGATGAATTAATAATAAGTAGAATACAATTTTCCTGAATTTTAACTTGCAACTGAAAACTTTGAAACTACAGTTTACCCTTTAAACTTTTGACTTTGAAAAAACAGTTAACATGCAATTGATAAAAAGAAAAACAGTTGAAATTTTTCAGTGGTACCAACTGTTAATCTAGTGTCTTTAAAATGTGTGGTGAACCAGTCAATCAAGATACATACAGTTCACTACTTTAACTATTTATATATAAAGAAACACAAAACAGTAAAGCACCCACTTCCGTTTTACTGTTTTATGATTTTGGCATACAGAGTTCTTCCTATTTATATTTTGACTTGGTCTAGCTAGGAAAACTGTATAAGTGTAAAGATTCAAAACAGAAAACAGGCTTTTTCCTTTAGACTGTTTATGATATATTTTAGATATTTATACTTTTTTACAGCCAATCAAATAAACATCACTTCCTTAGCAACCACAGTGGTCTTGATTGTGACGTCACAATGCTAAATTTAAAAGTATTGTTTGGTTTTTAAAGATTTTATATTGGCAAATAATTTGAAAAAATTGATTAATATTTGGTAAGCGGATGAAACAAACTATGGAGAGTACATCTACTTTGTGGTGACATTAAACTCCTGCCAATAAGTTTATTATAGCAACTTTAAGGTTACCGTTTACAGGGCAAAAAATAAAAATCTGAAAAATAACGACTTAATGACTTAAAGGTTTCTCAGTCAAGGGTCAGTCAAGCATTAGTACGGAGCCCAGGAAGGGACACAGAACTGTTTTCATTATCTTTTTTATCTTGTTACCACAAGTTAATAAGTTGTTACCACAAGATATTAAGTTATTCCCACAAGTTAGCAATTAAGCACTATACAAATATTCTTATTGCAAGTCATATTATTTGTTTTAATGGTGGCCAAGTTTGCAAAAGCCAATTTGCTGAAAACTGATTTGACAAAGGGCCAGCTAACCTGTTTACAATTGTTTTTATGAGTGTTTATAAGGTCCTGTGTCTCCTTTATTATAAGTATGTATGTCAAAGTTAGTCTACAGAATTGAAGAACCACAATCATTTGTATAAAATGATCTATATTTAAAATAAATAATATACATTATGGCTAAATTAAGTGTAAACTGAAAATACATATATAATTGCTGAAAAGATTCATTGTGACAAAATCTTCATGGAATATATCAAACAGACTGTGTTATGACATCACTAACGTGAATGACATCATAGACCTTTGTGAAGTGTCGGTTCTCACCAGCACGTGGCTGTCCCCCCCTCCCTCTACCTCCCCCAAAAAGACAGAATGGGGCAAAAATAAGAAAAAATTAAAAAGCTATTGCATTAAACAGTAAAAGGCCTAATATTCATTGATGCTTAATGCCAGCATATAAACTGTTAAAAGGTGTATTACACATTTATCATTGATTAGCTAGAAAATAAAATTAAGTATCCAACTCTTTCACTGTTTTAAAACCATAAAACAGTAAAACGGAAGTGGGTGCTTTACTGTTTTATGTTTTTCTGTATGTATGATTAGAATGTACCTTTTACTATTTCTTGAATCAATTAAACTGTAAACAGAAAAAGGAGGATTGACTGTTTGTAAAAAGTTCTAAATTTGGAATGGTTTTTCAAATTAACAGTAGATACCTTGTGAGGGTGCTTTATACCTACTCTTTTATATTTTTTCCATATTCATCACATGCAAATTCATGAAAGGTGTGTTTCAGTTTGTTCAGACCAAAACAGTAAAAAGGTTGTACACTGTTTACCATTTCAATCCTAATAAAAAGAGGCACAGGTAAAGAAATTAACGGTAGGTACCCTCATTATACTTGGTAGGGACATTGGTTGGGGGGTGTGGGTGGGCATCATCATAGCATGACCTTGGTTTGACCTTTGACCTTGTTGTAGTGACCTTGAATTTGAAAATTTTGTCCAGGCTATATCTAATGAACTGTATAGCACAGGAAGTTGATACTTGGTAGGGACATTGGTTAGGAGGTGTAGGTGTGCAGCATCATGGTATGACCATGATTTGATCGTTGACGTTGCTGTAATGACCTTGACCTGTAAAAGCATGTCTGGGCTATATCTACTAGGGAACTGTAACATATAGAAGGTTGATACCTGGGAGGGACATTGGTTGAGAGATGTAGGTATGCATTGTCATGGTGTGACCTTGATTTGACCTTTGACCTTGTTGTAGTGACCTTGATCTCTAAAATCTTGTCCAGGCTATATCTTGAAATCCGTAAAGTGTAGAAGGTTGACAGTTGTAAGTACATTGGTTTGGGATGTATTTGTGCAATGTCATAGTGTGACCTTGACGTGACCTTTGACCTTGCTGAGGTGACCTTAAGCTTTAAAATCTTGTTCAGGCTGCTATATTTTGGCCTCCGCAAGGTGCAGGAAGTTGATACTTGGTAGGGAGATTGGTTGGAGGTGTAGGTGTGCAATGTCATGGTGTGACCTTGATTTGACCTTTGACCATACTGTTGTGAACTTGACCTTTAAAATCTTGTCTGGGCTAGATCTGAGGAAAGTAAGGTGTAGAAAGTTGACACTTGGAATGAACAATGGTTAGGGGATGTGGGTGTGCAACATCATGGAGTGACCTTGAGTTGATCTTTGATCTTACTGTTGTGACCTTGACCCTTTTAATCTTGTCTGGGCTATATCTCAGAAACTGTAAGTTGTAGGAAGTCGATACTTGGTAGGGACATTGGTTAGGGGGGTAGGTGTACATAGTCACAGTGTGACCTTTAATCTTGGCTCCGCCAAAGTATGTGGACCAGCCATCTTTGAGGCATATTTCTCTTATCACAAAGATATGTGGATTGCTACAGCTGATTCCTAAATGTACTTTTGCTTAATTGTGCTGTTTGACATCTGTACTTCAATTAATAAATGTTACAGATTTATAATTTCCCATCATCTTCCTTTTGAATTATCATTTTAATACTTTATCTTTATATAAATTCTGTCTCTCTTAAATAATTCTGTACTTACATATTCTTCTCTACTTACATATTATTTGGACTTTTACAAAGCTGACACTGTTTATTCTGAAAGTCTCTCGATCTTTGAACTGTTTCACTTCTTCTATATCTCGTGTCAAGATTGCATGTCATTGATTTCTTTTGTGGGTGGCTCTAATCCCTGTTTAACTGTGCATGTTTATGGGATATATAGTTTGTCTCCCTCTCTGTTAATAATCTTGGAGATTTAATTAAATTCCTTGTAGTTTTTGGTGTATCTGGAATTGCATGAGACAAAAAGGTCAAATTTAATGAAGACTTGAACTGCTTTAATAACATTAATAAAAATAGCATCAGAGATGCCGCGTACCCCACAGCCTTGGGAAATATTTTCAACACCATGAGATATAGAAGTACTATACCAGTACAAACTTCAGGATACTTTCAGAGCACTGTCAGTTATATAAAGGTCCAAACAATGTTTAAATGGAGAAACAATGTTTAAAAGAAAGATAATGCGTATAAAGATGAAGTATTAAAACAAGATAATTCAATGACAAGATGACAGCATTAATCAGTAAACTAAAATTCAACACTCTTTATATACATCTGCATTTCCGAATTATGGTTTAGATGGTTTGAATATTACCATGCATACAGAAGTGGTAATACATTTAATGAATGCTTATGTGTGGTGTTGGAGTAAAATCTGCGGCTCACTTGATGAAATTCTATCTCTTACAATGGGAAGTTATGAAAGTAAAATTCTTAATAAATTCTAATATGACTTTTGCTTAATCTGCATCAAAAGACAGACCCAAAGGTGCAACAAGATTTTAAAGGTCAAGGTCACTACGGCAAGGTAAAAGGTCAAATTAAGGTCACACCATGATAATACACACCTATAACCAATAACCAATGTCCCTACCAACTATCAACTTCCTACACCTTACGGTTTCCGAGATACAGCCTTGACAATTTTATAGGTCAAGGTCACTATGGCAAGGTCAAAGGTCAAATCAAGGTCACACCATGATGCTGCACACCTACACCCCCTAGCCAATGTCTCTACCAAATATCAACTTCCTGCACCTAACAGTTTCCGAGATAAAGCCCGGACAATATTTTATAGGTCAAGGTCACTACGGCAAGGTTAAAGGTCAAATCAAGGTCAGACCATGACATTGCACACCTACACCCCCTAATCAATATCCCTACCCAGTATCAAGTTCCTACACCTTACGGTTTCTGAGATATAGCCCGGACAAGATTTTATAGGTCAAGGCCACTACGGCAAGGTCAAATCAAGGTCAGACCATGACGCTGCCCACCTACACCCACTAAGCAATATCCCTACCAAGTATCAACTTCCTACACCTTACGGTTTCTGAGATATAGCCTGGACAAGATTTTATAGGTCAAGGCCACTACGGCAAGGTCACAGGTCAAATCAAGGTCACACCATGACGTTGCACACCTACACCCCCTAACCAATATCCGTACCACGTATCAACTTCCTACACCTTACGGTTTCTGAGATATAGCCCAGACAACATTTTATAGGTCAAGGTCACTACGGCAAGGTCAAAGGTCAAATCAAGGTCACACCATGACGTTGCACACCTACACCCCCTAACCAATGTCCCTACCAAATATCAACTTCCCAAGCCATACAGTTTCCGAGATATAGCCTGGACAAGATTTTCAAACTCAAGGTCACTATGGCAAGGTCAAAGGTCAAATCAAGGTCAGACCATGACGTTGCACAGCTACACCCCCTAACCAATGTCCCTACCAAGTATCAACTTCCTACACCTTGCGGTTTCTGAGATACAGCCCGGACAAACTATTTCCCGTCGCCAGCCCACCCGCCCACCCATCCGGACACCATGGGTGAAAACAATACCCCAACAGCCCTTAAGGGCTGTGGGGTAAAAATGTGTTTGATATGTTGATTCAGCCTGTTAAAGTAACTTTAAAAAAATACTCTTTGTTACCTCTATTTTTACATTTCTATATCCTAACAAATTTTGTAGCACACACCCACCACCGAACAAATTGTCATAAAACAGTGCACAACATATATTTGGAAATTCGTATTTGGGAACAACAAGTAAAAATCCTAGCAACTTCCCGGTCATTTTGTGCTGTAAGTAGCAGTATGTCCTGTATAAGTACTAGCATTTCTATAATATATAGTCTGGTAGGTCTGGTAAAAAATATTTAATAACTTTAACACTTTGGGACTCAAAAATAATATCATGACAAGCAAATTTGTTGTTGCTGTTCTGTTTTTCTTTTAGTTGAATCAATATAAGAGCAGCAGGTCATCTGGTTGAAGCCACTCTGCAGTCTTCCCTTGATCTCATAGTGCATAGCCTATATATGTATCAGGCAATAGCTGAGCCAGCTGTCAGGAATGCCTGGGATATTTAGGTCTCCAGAGCCATTAAGAATATTCATCTGTCACTGTGGACGGCATTTTCTGCAGATTCCTACAAGATTTGTACCTTCACCAACCTGAAACCATCCATCAGCAGGAAGACTAGGGCCAACCACAGTATCTTATCATGTACATTACAACCATAATAGTCAAAACATTACGGTAACCACAGCTGTACAATTTCATCAACTTGCTGCTTTATAAATGCTTCATCTACTACCAACACTATTTCATAACAGTTTGAATTTTACAATCTCACAGGAAGGAAACTTACTTCCAGTGAGAAATGTTCTTAATCATAGTGCATGAAGGAAGGACCTTGTACTCGGTCTAAATCATAGTGAGACACAAGGATTAAAGTTGGTGTTTTATGTCCCATTCTACAGCCTAGGTCATATTGGGACAGGCCCTTATCATTGGTACTTTGCATTGAAGCTGAACCCAGACATGGTCATAAATCAAAATATGAACCAGGTGATCAAATGCCAAACAAGTTAACTGCTGGTGCCAAAAAGAACGTGCTCACACAATGGAGGAGAGCTACGACGTCAGGTCTATTTTAGATTAAATAACAAACAAACAAGTTTCAACAGTTAACCTTGGGGAAACTTTTATTTCAACAGAAGAGAAAAAAAAACATGAAAAAAATTTTTTTGAAGAAGCTACAAGTTACTTTAAAATTTGTACTAATAGCAATAACAAAAGCACTAAAAGACAATTGTTTTCATTTAAAACTTAACAATAACAGCAGACAAGCAGTACATTAAAAACACATTCAAAACAAGGCCACTGCCGCAGCGGTTATCTCCCGCCTTAGAATCAGTAAAAATGGAGAACTAAAGGAGATTTAAGGCCTTTGAAGTAAGATGACCTCACTTGACATTGAAGAAGGGGTCAAAGGTAAAAGTCAGCAATTTCAAAATAGTCTCAGGCCTTGACTTGGTATAAGGAACCCCTAGTAGCAATGATAAGGGAGATATAAGGCCTTTTAATAGGATAATCCCATCTAACATGTGATATGACGGCCATTTTGTTTTTGAAACTAGGCTAAATTACTAACAGGCTAACTTTCCTAGCCATATGTATTTTGCGCATATTTAATGAAGCTAGCTGCAATATTTCAAGTTTTAGAGCATCTTTATGATTTTTAAATAATTGGCTATGGCGGCCATTTTGTTTTTTAAAATAAGGCAAAAATTTTTCTCAGGCAAAACATTTGAAGGCCGGGACTTTTGATGGTCTGTCTTTATATTTTGAAGCCATAGCACCAATAATAAGGGAGAAATAAGGATGTTTTAGTGCGACGACCTCATTTAACCTTGAAGCAGGGGTCAAAGGTCAAATTCAACACCTGGAAAAGATTCCCTGTCCATGTCTTCCTACAAGTTGTTTTCATATTCCAAACCTCTTGGAGCAATATTTTGGGAGATATATAGCCTTTTTAATAGGATAACCTGTCATTAAACGTGTGATATGGCGGCCATTTTGTTTTTTGAACTAGGCCAAAATTACTATCAGGCTAGTTTTTCTAGCCATATAGCTTTTGTGCAAATTTGAAGATGCTAGCTGAAATATTTCAAGATTTAGACGACCTTTATGATTTTCAAACAATTAGCTATGGCGGCCATTTTGTTTTTCAAAATGAGGCTAAAATTTTGCAAAGACAGGTTTTCATAGCCATAAACATCCCCTGCAAATTTGGTGAAGATTTCTTTATAAATGAATGAGATATTAAGGTTTATGCAAAAACATGACAAACTTTAAACATGTGATATGGCGGCCATTTTGTTTTTTGAACTAGTGCCAAAATTACTATGAGGCTAGCTTTTCTAGCCATATAGCTTTTGTGCAAATTTGATGAAGCTAGCTGGAATATTTCAAGATTTAGAGCACCTTTATGATTTTCAAACAATTGGCTATGGCGGCCATTTTGTTTTTCAAAATGAGGCTAAAATTTTGCAGAGACAGGTTTTTATAGCCATAAACATTCCCTGCAAATTTAGTGAAGATATATTTATAAATGAATGAGATATTAAGGTTAATGCAAAAACGTGACGAACGGACGGACGGACAGACGGACGTACAGACGTACGGAAGGCGTTTTATAATCTCCCAACCTAGGCCTTCGGCCGCAGGCAGGAGATAAAAATGAAGAGCTGACAGAGTTGAAATTGTAAAAACTTATATTAAAAGTTCATCATTAACAACAAGCACATAGTTTACATTAAATCCTGAAAGGATAAATTTGAATGTAACTTTGGCTTTTTGGTAAATATTACTCCAAAATATTGAGCAAATATTCATAATTTTTATTTGTGGATAAGGCCTGGACAAGGGAAGAAGTATTAACATGTTTAGAAAGATCTAAATCACAATATGGATACAAAAAAGTCCCAAATTTCTAGAAATGCACTCTGGTGGAGGTCTGTGCTTTCTATTTTCACATAGTTATAAATATTTCAGACAGAATAAACTTACTGCTCAGCGTGGAAGTTTGGCACATAACAAAACTGGGCACAAAATGAAGTGAACAATGAATTCAATTTTTAGCTAATCACAAATCACTCAGATTAAAATTATGATTTGTAATCGCTATTATTACCCCTTGGAAACCACTGTTAAAGATGAATTAGTTACATCACTTACATTTATTTGTATATAGTTTATTAACTTTATTTGCAAGGTGCGCTTGATAGTGTGTGAATGAAACACTATTATGAAAATAGAAATTCATGTTGATCTATGCAAAACAAGAACCACTACCGCAGTCTGCAGTGCTTATTTCCTGTCGGGTAATTAGCCAAAACAGGTAGTCTGACCACAAAGAAGGGTTCAAAGCCCCAGGAGCAATAATATGGGAGATAAAAGGCCTTTTCAATATGATGACCCAAATGAACCTTGAAGCAGGGGTCAAAGACCACATTTGATACTTGCCAAAAATTCATAGGACATGATTTCTTATAGCTTGTTTTCACATTTAAAGGAGATATAAGGCCTTTGTAATAAGATGACCCCACGTGACCTTGAAGCTGGGGTGAAAGGTCAGATCTAACACTTACAAAAGATTTCGCAGGCTATGATTTACGACAGGCTATTTTCACATTTCAAAGCACCACAACCAATAATAAGGGAGATATAAGGCCCTCTTAGTATGATGAACTCAATTAACCTTGAAGCAGCGGTCAAAAGTCAAATTTGACATTTTCAAAAGATTCACAGGACATGATTTCCTATAGGTTTTTACATTTCCAAGGGTTAAAACCCATAACAAGGGAGATATAAGGCCTTTTAAGTACAATGACCCCACTTGACCTTGAACCAGGGGTCAAAGATAAAATATTCGACACTTGCAAAAGATTTACAGGGCATGATTTCACATTTCAAAATTCTAGGACCTATCAATATTAAGAGGGATACAAGTGATTTACTTAACCATGAACAACTCAAAATAGCTATAGCTCAGCTATGCAATAAGCTACAGGTCTGCAATCTTAATATGTTACAGCTGACCCAAAAGTGGGTGAATAACATATTTCAACAAAATACTGTAAATGCAACACTTTTCCAGTTACAAGTTACTTATTCATCAGAGTGAGAACTTCAAAAAAAAAGCTATTGCTCAGCTATGCAATGAGCAACAGTTCTACAATCTTACTATGTTATAGCTCATCCAAAAGTAGGTGAATATTGAAAATTTAAGAAGTTAGTTTTTATAATATCCTACCTAATGGAAAATATGCTATACTGGCTGGCACTGGCCAGCCCCACCAAAAGTCAGAAAAAGGTGTCCAGGATGTCATAAGATAGTGGAGGGTGGGGATATCTTTGTCAAAGCCTTTCATAAAGGAAACAAAGTCCAACTCTTTGTTCTGCTAAAGGTCCCATCCAGATAGTAGCATAGAGCTCTGACTTGGCTGAGAGACCTGTCAGACTTGAGAGATGTATCCAGAGTTGGGGCCATGGCAGGAATAACCACTGGAGCCACATACTGTGGGTTCTCTTTGGCCAGCGGATTGAAAAGAAAGCTGTGTGAATGGTAGAGACACTTTGGACCAGTCTGTCTGGTGTCTGATGTTTTTGTAGAGCCAAGCATGGATATCACTGCTGCATTTGTCAGAACCCAGAGCTAACAGGAATACAGTCTGGGAGGTCAGACGCTTCAAGGAGGCCTCTTAAAGGGGTGCAAAAGGAGCCCTTATGATTTGTTGAAGTACCAGAGAAAGGTTCAAAGAGGGACTCCCTCTGTGATCCTTAGGTCTGTCTCTATGGAAACTATCCAGGAGAAGAGTGAGACATTGTCACTGACATTAATAGGCAAATTTCCCAGTTTGTCTGCAATTGCTGATCTGTACCCATCAATATTATAGTACTTGTCTGTGACTTCCTTTCCTGGAACAGATACTGAACATCGGCTATGGATTTGACAGGTGGCGCCATAAATTCCACCTGATTACTGTGGCACCACTGATCTGGTTGAACCTCTTAGAAGAGCCTCAATTAATACCCAGATAGCAAAACTCTGTAGGGCCACCGCTGGCCCACTGGCGGCATACCTGTCGGTCCGACGTTGGCAGCAGGTGGTGGCCAGCCGTTGGCGTGACCGGCTGATAGGCAGTGGTCCACCGTTGGTAGCCGACAATACGGTTTTCTGATGGACCTTCAGTGGCCCACTGTCGGCAGCCAATGATAAGCTTTTCTATTGGCCCACCAGTGGCCCACCTTCAGTAGCCGACAAGGTTGACTGGTGGTCCACCAGTGGCCCACTGTTGGGTGCCATCAATGGTGGTTCTCTGGTGGCGTGACCAGCTGATAGACAGTGGCCCACTGTTGGCAGCCAACAATAAGGTTTACTGGTGGCCCATCAGTGGCCCACTGTTGAGTGCCAACAGTGGTGGTTCTCTGGTGGCGTGACCAGCTGATAGACAGTGGTCCACTGTTGGCAGCCAACAATAAGGTTTACTAGTGGCCCATCAGTGGCCCACTGGCTTTTTGGCCGGTGGATGTGTCGGTCTGACATTGGCAAGCCACTGGTAAAATTTAACTACCACTATAATATAGCATCAGCCAATCAGATTGCAGCATGTAGTTATGTGGCCATTGTTTAACAGAAAGCAAATAATTGACAGATTGTGGGTGGATTTTAGTTAAGGGAATCCCTGATAAGTCACACGACCAAACATAAACAATGGTGGAACAGTATCTTAGGATGATATGTTCCATAGTCAAATAATAAAATTATAATGTTCAGAAACAACTTTTCTTACTGTGAATTTCTAATGAGAATGTTATTTTTATGTCTAAAATTGTTAAATAGTTAGTTAAAAATTGTGGGCCCACTGAAATATGATTTTTAGACATACCATAATAAATAATTTTTTACTAAGTGTCTCAATATCCCCTATTATTGCTTGCCGCCATCTTGAATAAAAAGCCACCGTTGGCCCAACCTTGGCAGCCTGAGTTTTCGTTGGCAAGCCTTCATTGGGCCAGCGTTGGCATGGGTAATTCGGCCACTGATTGGAATATATTTCAAGGGTAATTCAGCCACTAATTGGAATATGTTTCAAGTGTAATTATTCCTTTCAACTTAAGAAACTTTATATTTTATCGGACACATACATATTGCAGCCAGTGGACCAAGGGTCGTCCAGTGGTGGCTACACCTCAACCCCAATTAATAGGGTTTTGATTGAATATCATATTTTTCTCCTGTACATGTTTTATGGTTTGTTTACAGGGGAAACTTTCACTTCTGTTAACTTTTCTGTGTAATTATCAGATGATTTTATTGATAAGATCTAAAATCCGGGTGGAAATTAGAAAATTCCCATCAGTGGCCCATCGATCATAGCTTATATACCACTGATATAGTTGGTGGGCTGCCAGTGGTAAATCTTGGAAGAAATTTGTGGCCCAAGAATGGGAAGAAAAGAAATATATATTAAGGCAGAGATGTGACATCTGTTATTTAAAAATGTTGGTGTCTCGGTGATATACACACACATACATAAAGTATCCAATTACTTTGCCGTCTGTGGGCCACCGGTGGGCCAACAGTATGTGTACCATGCAGGCAGAAGGTGGACCACTGATGGACCACCAGTGGCAAATCTTACAATTTTTTCATGTAATAAAATTCAGAACAGCTACTTTTGGAAAGTAATTCACTTGAAACAAATGAATTTAAGCCAAGACAGCCTCTCTTCAAGATCTGTCAAAACAAATGCCGTTCAGCAGAGCTTGAGGTGTAGCCACCAGAGGACCACCATTGGTCCACCAACTAAGTATAGCTCTTACAGATGATAGTTGCATGTGTCAGACAAAAACAAATTCTGCGATAGTTTTAGGTTTCATCAAAAAACAAATTAATATCAAAAGGAAAAAATGAAAATATCTTTCTTTAACCTTCACTAAAAATATATATATATGTGCCACCAGTGGCCCACTGGCTGCCCATCATGGGTCATGTACTACTTATGTAGTGGGTGGACCATTGATGGACCACCTGTGGCAAATATATAAGCAAGTAATATATAAAGTAATAAAGTGGAGAAAAGACTGACTGAGCAAAATGAAGGAATACAGAATAAGTTTGTTAAAAAAATGACGTTAACTTATGTTAAGTGAAAGAAAACACACATTTTATCTAATTTTTCCCAGGATTTTACACCAGTGGGTGTAGGCTGGTACCTGAGTAACACCAACTGACTCTGGTAGTTGGTGGGCCAACTATGGGCCACGCAATGTATTTATATTTTGAAATAATATGTTTTTAACATTGAATATTGTTAAATAATATGTCAGAAAACAGTATTTGAGGTTGCTTTTGAAGTTGTTTATAATGCTTTAAAAATTTGAAAAAAAAATCCAGTCAGTGGGCCACCAGTGGCTCAGTGGTGGCCCACAAGCTATATTTTGCCACCCATAGCCAACGGTGGCCCTCTAGCGTCTTGCTATCTGGGTACTGCCACTGCAGGTACAGTGGGATTTGGCTTGACATGTCCTCCAGATCCCAGAATCAGGGCATGTTGGGTCACCCTGGAGCAACCAGAATGATTCTCATGTACCGTAGTCCCTTAGCGTTGCCACCACTTTGCCTAGAATGGCTACTGGTGGGAAGGCATAGAGGTCCAGATACTCCCAAGACTGGAGCATCCACTGCCCAGATTAGGGTGTCTGGAACTGATGACACAAATTAAGGTAACTTGTTGAACCTTGTTGCGAACAGATCTACTTGAGGTTGGTGCCACTTGGTGCATATCAACTGGAAGACCTCTGGAAAGAGATACCACTCTGTTTGAATGACCTGAGCCAGCATGGATAGCCTGTCTGCTGCTATATTCAGCCAGCCTGGAATATGCCGGGTCTTGAGAGTTACTTTTTTCCTGGAGCACAAGGTCAGGATTCTCCAAAGAAGGGGACACAGCGGGCCCGACCTCATGCTCTTTTGTCTGTACTATCTTGCTTGAACAATGGTCGTCCTACTCTTTCAGTGCTAAAAAGACCGCCTTTTATTCCAAAAAGTTTATTTCTATCTAGCTTGCTTTCTGGGAGGGACTAAGTGAGCACCCCATCCACTTGATGCATTTGTAAAAATTTGCAGAACATGATTGAGGAGCTGCAATGATTGACCTCGAAGGATGTTTTCTGCTTCCTGAAGCCACTACTTGAAGTGAGCATGGCGTCATGTGGGGGTTACGGATCACCTTTTTGATTCTGGACCCTTCAGTTGTTCTTCAGGTGACACTGAATTAGCCTCATTAAGAGCCAACCTAGGTAGACCTATTAGGGACATCAGCTGTCTGACCGGATAGTACAGTACGGAAAGCAGTTTCTGAATCTTTAATTGTAGGTTCTGCCACTGGTCCTGGGTCAGGCAGACCCTGCACTGCCTGAGGTTGAACTGGTAACCTTCGAAGTGGAAGACCTGTTTGGATTCCGGTTCTGTGTTTACTATCCATCCCAGCTCCTGACAAAAGGTTACCTGGGTCTGTGTATGCTGGAGACAGGATTGATGGGATATGACTCTGGCCAACCAGTCCTCTAGGTACTGGTGGATTCTTATACTCATGTTTGGGCCATGAGTTTGACTTCATTGACTGCCACTGTGACTTGAATGAAAGCAGTGGGTAGACCAATTGGTAGAGCTTTGAACAGGTAGGATTGAGCCTGCACATGAAAACGCAGGTACTTTCTAGACTGTGAGTTTATTTTGATATCGATGTAACCTTCCTTGAAATCTATGGATGTTATCCATTACCCTGTTTGCAAGTCCTGATGGGGGCTCCACATTGAGTTTCTTGGATTTCCGAAATTTGTTCAGTGAGCTTAGGTCCAGTACAGGTTTGTTGTTGGGTTTGGGAACAAAGAACAGTCGGCTGAAGAAATCTAGAGAAGTTTGGTTCTCGACTTTTTCTACTGCACTCTTTTCTATAAGTCCATGTAATGCCTCCATCAGTGGGCTATTAGCTGAGGGGATGTACATAGCCACTTATGATTATTGGAGAACCGTGAGTAGTTCCAGAAGGGGAGGGTGTAGCCTTCCTTGAGGATTCTTTTAACCTGGGGGCTGGCTCCTAGGGCGGCCCAAGTTTTCCAATTTGAAAGCAACATAGTCAGCTGTTGTCTATCCAGAATGGGAGATTGGTTAGTGACAGTCAGTTGGTTGGTCTCTTGGTCAGTCTGTGGCAGGACGGGTCACCACTGCCCTGGCTGGAGGTTGCTTGACTGGTGACACTTAAACCGACTGAAAAATACGCTGGTCGGTGGAAGGTTCCAGAGACTTATTGATAATAAGGGCTTCAAGTCGTGAAAATCTCTCAGACCACTTCTAGTCCAGTGCTTGAAGATCTCTTTTAAAGTCAGATTTCTTAGATGGTGTAGCCTTCTTATCTTTGGACCTAGATTTCTTGTAATCAGTAGTTTTAGTTATATTTGCAGAATTGTCAGAATCTACAGGCCCTAGCACCAAGACATTACTTGGATCTCCTAGGGAAAATGGGCTGTCTGTGTTGTAAGATTTTTTGTTCCTTCTTTAATTTGGAAGATGATGTTACTGGTTGTGCTGCATGTTCAGTGGTTAATGCATCACAAAAGGTACAGGCTTGTTTAAGGAAGGAAAGGATCACTGCATTTGTCTTTCTCCCTGCAACAAGCACAACGTGAATATTTGACAAAGGCGGAAAGTAAATGTCTACAAGAACCCTGTTTTTTTCCTGGTGCTGTCATGATGAATACTTTACAATACTACACAAATATTTTTACAAAAACATCTTTAAATTGAAGTATTTAATAAAATTTCTTTAACTTTTGAGAGCTTTTCAAAACTATGTTATAGCTTTCCCAAAAGTAGGTGAATAACATAGTGTAACTAAATACTCTAGAAAGCAACATTTTTCAAGTTACAAGTGACAGAAGTGATTTACTCAACAGTAAGGATGTCAAAGTTGCTTTTGCTATGCAATGAGCAACAGGTTGGCAATTGAGTTAACAAATCAATCAAATACTTTTCTAATTCCTTCAGTCACTATGCCCCAGTCCTTTGGAACTCTTTCCCCTTTCATGCAAGAAACAGTCCCGCTGTTGCATCGTTTAGGAAGCACCTCAAAACCCACCTCTTCAGCTCTAGTTTCCCAACTTAGCTTTCTTCCCTCCTGGTCACACCCACAATCCTGAATTACTGACCTTGAACGCCCCTCGACTCTCCCTATGATAATGATTTTGTTTAATTAGCAAACTGAGTTCCCCTTTGAGTGGAAGATATTGCGCTTGCAAAGCAGTAGATTAGATTAGATTACTCAAGGACTTTGGCTCTCTGGTTCACATTACTCCAAATGTAATGAGCAGATCTTCATAACTTTATATGTAGGTAGAGATTGGACAAAGGAAAGAAGTTTGTTACCTATTGGGAAAGATTTGGATCATAATCTGGAAGAAAAAAATCCCAAAATGAACCCAGGTACAGGTCTGCAGGTTAACATTTAAATATTTCAGACAAAACACACTTACTCCCTAGCTTGAAAATTGGACACACATCAAAACTTGGCACAAAATGAAGTAACAATGAATTAAAACTTTAGCCACAATCACTCAGATTAAAATTATGATTTGTATTCTCTATAATCTCTAATCACACTTTGAAAACCACTCTGAAAGATGAATAGGTTATAGTTTGTTATATAGTTTATTTGCAAGGTGCACTTAACAGTGTGTGAATGCACACATTCATCGAATTAGAAATTCATGTCAATTTACACAAAACAAGTGCAAATAAGCAGTTTGTTTTATAGTTCTACAAATTGGTAGCAGGGAACAGTGTATTACATTTGCTTTAAGGTGGGTCTTTTAGAGAAAAAAAATTATATATAAATTTCTCTGTATGAGAACCCTGTATAATATATATATATACATCTACATATCAGTCATTAGTCAATATTAACTCATTTGTTTACACACTGTTTTGCTACTGGCAATCAAACAGTGTTCAACAGTAACAAAGGAAATTTCAAAGCAATAAGATTATCAATAGTATCAATAACTCAGTTCACACCGTTTTTTGGCCACTTAAATGTGCATAGCTTGTGGGTGCAGTTTGTAGAATAAAAAATTACTAAAGAAAGACGAGGACTTTTTCCATGTATGCGGATTATGGGTAGAGTAAGGAATCTAAAATTCGCCAGAAATCTAAATTTCGCCACCTCTAAAAACCCAACTTAATTCTATGAAAAAAGATGATTAAACTTAAACTTGGAATTTTTCAATTCAAAAAGCCTCAATTTACTATACATTCAACAAATCTCACCTCAATTCATTTATTTTATTAGTATTTCCACACGTGGCGAATTTCATATATGTGGCAAATTTTACATTTCCTACTCTATCACTTTGGTACAAATACCATATGTAGTTGCCCAAAATACAAATACAGACTTAATCAAATGGCGCTTTGAGTCCTGTAGTACATAGAGATATTGAACTGATTATATTTCGTTTATTGTACCGAGTTCCTAATTGAGTCAATATATTGTATCTTCAAAGTAGCAGATTAGGTCAGTAAGCAGATAATAAATTGTGTGAATTTTAGAACAGTGACCAAGATTTACCGAATCCTCAAGCCTCCGCAAGTGAGACAGGACACATATACATGTATTATGGCAGGGAATTTTATGTATCATGTGACCAAAATTTGTGTATTACTGAATGGAACACAGTGATGACAAAATTCCACCACAGATAGAGAAGCTAGCTATTGTCATATAGATAAGATAAAATTGTATTATCTACTATGTCAATTTGTTTGCCACCAAAGCAGAAAAATTATATTGTATAGCAAAGCTGTAACCGCAACCTTTATATATTGTATATTAAATATGCATTACAGGCTTTTACAGGCTTGTCATGGCAAGATGTATTATAGCGATATATTGGTCCCAGGCATAAACATTTTGTGCATTTGTATTCATAACTGAAGTATGAAAAATTCCAGCCTCTTCTTTCAAGACTATATAGGTTGTAAATAGTGTTAACATTAGGAAAAAACATGGTTATGTTCTGTTTACCCTACTCCCATGCTAAATCTCAACGATAAATATGTTAAGGTGCTTTTTGGCAGCTATTGTAATTTCCAAGCAAACTGAAATCTGTGGGATATAAACTGAGATGTCAAACATATTTATTGCCTATGGTTGAAATAAGCAAGGATTCTACAGTGAAGTAGTATTTTAATGTTATCGAAGATGATTAAATTATAAACCTTTTCCTGCTATCACTGGCATATTTCAAAGGGTTATATGAAGGTTTCGCCAGAAAATTGGTGCCTATAGAATGAACTGTGAAGAGATATCTGAGGATCCCATTCATTAAGCCACTGTCGAATGCCAATGCGAACACTGGACTTTCTGTGCAGACATTTTTGAGCCAGTTCTTTCCATTCTTTGGGTAACTTTTCTGTCATCTTATTCTTGCTATTCTGACTTTTGGCCTCTTCTATTAACATTTCTCCAGGATCTTCCTTGCTGGACCAGCTTCCAAGTTTCATGGATTTCTTGAACTATATACAAAAGTAAAAGAAAATATTACAGAGTCCACGATATATTATCTGAACATACTTGGAGAATTGATTTTATTCCAATAACTGAAGGGTTTTAGCATATAAGAGATATTTTATTACAAAGCAATATTTAGATATAGAAATTTGGAAAAAAGAGAAATGGGTTCCACTCTACTACGAGTGAACTATAAATAAAGCATACGCAAGCACACGTTGACTAAATTATACAAGTGATCAGCGAATGAATAAAATATGTGCTTACAACTAATAACTAAACTATAAAAGCATAAGTAAGCAACCAATGACCATTTATACAACTGATAAGTGAATAAAATTAAAAAAAAAATACAAGCAATCAGTGAATACACCAGATACACAATCAACTGATGGAAAAAAAAGCAAGTGAACTAAAACCATAAGCAGGCAATCAATGAATGAACTAAAATGATATGCAGGCATGCAGTAACCTAACAATCAAAAATATATGCAAGCACTCGGTGACTCAAAAATAGGTACCTTACACAAAGAAAAAGTGACCACAACTATAAAACACAAGCAATCAGTGACCAAACTAAAACAGTTTGCAAGCATTCAGTGACTGAGCTAAGAACTAAAAACTTATGCAAACATTCAGTTACTGAACTAAGAACTAATAAGATATGCAAGCAATCAGTGACCGAACTAATAACATATGAAGCAATGCAATGGGTAACCAAACTAAAAAATGTATGCAAGCATTGAAAGGCTGAACTAAGAACTAAAAAGATATGCAAGCATTCAGTGACCGAACTAAAACACATATGCAAGCAATCAAATACGGAAGTAAAAAACTTATGCAAGCAATCAGTGACCGAACCATAACAAATATGCAAACAAACAGAGACCGAGATAAAGACACAGGCCACAAGCAATCAGTGATCAATGTATAAGAAATATGCAATCAATCAATAACCATTTGAAGGAAAACTCTGTCAGTGATATGTAATCTTTTTCATAGCATATTATATTGGGAAGAAAGTAGAAACTCACAACTACCCAGGGTTATATAGCTAACCTCTGGTGAAATGGAGTGACTAATAGTTGGGAAATATGGATTACAAAATGTGCATGTCATATAGAACATTAATAAACTTGTTAAGGACAGTTTTATAGCCTACAGAAGAAGCAAAAGGAACTTACATCAGCAAACACGTCCCTCTGGTACCAGAGCTCCAGCATGATGATTCCAAGGCCAAACATATCTGATTCCTGGGTGTACAATGCTTTTCCATTTAAAACCTCAACTGGAATGTGAATGTAATGGTTGATAGCAAGTTCTTTGTGTTGTCCAACTGAGACAGCTGTTGGTTCAGATATGTTACACAGCAGGGGAGATATCATATTGGGATTTTTCTTCTGTTTAAAAAGAGATTGATTCATGTAAATAATACTTATGAGTTGTAACTCACACAATATATGGTATTATAAGTAATTAATCACTCACTAAACATTCCAAAAAGTGCATTTCCATTGAGCACAAAAACAGTTACAATCCTCCCATTTCTTTATCTTTACTTCAATTACATAAATATCACAACTGAAAAAGAATAGGAAGCCAACTCAAAGGCTGATGCGTATAAAGAGTACTGAGGTATTTTTACTGTAATGCTAATGTATAACAAATGTTTTGCTTTACAATGGATTCATTGTACAGTTTTATGATTATATCAATACTTTCATATCAAACACAGTTATACCAGAACATACATGTAATTTATTTAATATTTGGTGATAACTTCCTTTGCACTGATATCCATTTCATTTAGAGACAACTAGGATCAGTGATTGGGGCACTATGTTTGCCAGCATCAGTTAGAGAGAAACGATTACAATAAGAACACTCACAGAGAGTGCATACCTTTACAAAGGCACATAATTATTATTGTAAGTGGGAAAATCCAATTTTTCGTATCCAGACAGTGATCCAGTCACTCTCAAAATTTAATGGGGTCAAAGTTGGACCAAGACTCATCTGCTTTTTTGAGGGAAAGATTCAACCAGTAGTACTTGCATAATCCTGCTAACAAACAGACAAACAGACAAGCTGTCAAGAAAATAATGCCTCCGTGGAGGAGGTAAGAAAACTGATAAAAGAGAAAGAATTAGCAATGAAGCATTGGCAATGGGTGTTGTGTCGAAATACCCAGTAAATTATATACTCTTAAGACATACCTTTACCATCACAGAATCCAAGGAGAACTCACAGTGAACAAGTTTCTTCAGATGCAAAAAGAGCAAAGCATGAGCAAGATCCTTCAGAAAACCCATGTTTGTATCCAGCTGTGTCTGCATGATTTGAGTTGATCGCTGTAGAAAAGAAGAAATATTTCCATTATATGTTGAGTGACAGTCTCTATATTTGTAATAATTGTAGAACCATTTGTGATATCCTCACATATGTCAAGGCCCAGTTTCACAAAGGCCTACTAAATATAGAAGAAAGTATGCTATTCAAGGTAGATCTTAATAGGCCCTTCGTAGCCACTACAAAAGTGTTCCACTGAGCTGATACTTGGGACCTATCAAATTCCTGGGACAGCAGGGCTTCTAGTGAGGAAAGCCTACCAATTTTAACATTTGGACTTCTGGGGATTTCCCTTTAGTTCAGCTTGTTAAAGTGCCAGACTTGTGTTTATTTCCGTGTGTTAACCAAAGACACTGGAGTTGAGTCCCAGCAGAGACAATCAATAATTGCTTTACAGTAAACCGTGTCCAATAATAACCACATAAACATATAACCTTGCAACATTCACAATGGGCAAATATTAAAAAAAACTAAAAAGGGAAAAAACTAATTAGTACTAGTAACCAGTACTCTCCTCCTCTAAAGTACCAGTTAAATGAGTCAAGAGCCACTTACAAGGCAAATGGTGATACTGTAAAATTGAGTTATCATTTTTACCAATAGTTTTAGATACCATGTATATTATTAGGATTAAATCTGTTATTCAGCAAATATGAAAGGTAAAAAAGTATCATGTAGCTGAGTGAAAATGTTTCTTATTATTGGCTCCCTATTACATACAGCATCTTGTTCAAATACAATCTAATTACTTTCAAGGCCATCAGTTTCTCCCAACCCACATACTTATCATCCTTGATCAAAACCAGTTGTCTTACTCGTGGAAACCGGCTTTTTCTTTCCTCAGTTTGTCACAGAAAGGCCATTGGTAGGCGAGGTTTTACAATGGCCTCCTCCATGGAATGGAATAGACTCCCACAATCAGTACGATCACAACACACAATAACAGGTTTCCGAAGCCAGCTAAAGACCTATTTGTTCAGACTAGCGTATCCTCCACCATAGTACAGCTCCCTGGGGAGTGCTAATTTTGATCTCGACCGGATACTCTGATCTCTAGACTTTTCCTTTTTCATTTCGAGTGCATTAGAGGATGTTGCATCAATTTTGCACTATATAAATGTTTCTATTCTATTCTATTTAAAAGTGAAACTGAGTCAAAAGTTTCCTTATGATCTGCAAACACTTTTTAAAAAATATTTGGTTGATAGTTTAAGTCATGACATATTTAAGCATTTGGTTGACTTATGTCATAACAGTAAATTGAAACAGTATGTTCCTCTCTTCAGGAAATCATATTTTAGGGGGTAGATTGTTCCATATATTTGGTACCAGCCAATAAAGTCAGAAACAGTTTTAAGGATTTTTATGATAAAACACATGATTTTGTTGTAAAATTGACTAATGTTGATGAATGCAAAAAGTTTTTCACAGGCAATGAATTGCACAGTTATGACAAATTAAAAAAAGAATATCTGGTTTATTCTAGCATGTGCTTTCTGAATGGAGAGAAATCTGATTTCACGTAGTCAAGAAAATATTTGTTATGAAAATGAAAAAGATTTAAGGATAATGTATGTGTTTGTCTTAACAAAATTAAGACAAGGTGGTTTAGAAATCCAACATATCCTCCGCCAGTGCATGTGATGACAGAAAATAACAGAAAAAGAAATAATCTATGGATATTAGAAAGGGCAAAATAGATGGTAAGGAAAACACTGGTGCTATAATAGTTATCAAGAATGAAGCATGCATACATAAATGTGCAAATTGACAGAAATTCTGAAAGTTTGATAGCAAAGAGGCTTCAGGTTTGATGTCTGGAGGATGTATAAGATTTCAAGTCCTGAGAGACAGCTCAAATTGCAAAAGAAAAATGGCTTCCATGGCAAAATGTTTTCTCCAATCTCAAGCAAAATGTTCAAGGGGTAAGATGCATTAAAGAGATCAACCCACTTAAAATTTCACAAGAATATGTCAAGCAGTTTCTGTTTGATAAATGAAAAGAAAATTTTAAAAAATCTAAGTAAAATGGTTACCCTGGCTGCAACTTTTGCCTGAAATTCATTATAATTGCGACAGACTGACTGTGTCATTGTGAACATATTCTAACAGTTTGATGTCAATTAAATGCACAAGCATTTAAGTCCTGCAAACAGCTAAAATTGAAACAGAACAAGCAATCAATGCCCGTGAATGGGCTCTGTGTCAGCTGACTGTGTGTTTTGATTTTCAGAGTATAAGTAAAAAGAGAAAAGGACACGAACATTGTGCCCTGAAAATGGTATTCAGAAGTAAAGTACCAAGTTAACTGTTGAGATGTAAGAAGTAGGTGGAAAACAAATCTAAACAAAATACTGTTAATGCAATAGTTTCTGAGTTATGACTGATTAACTCATCAGTGAGAATGTCAAAGTAGGTTTTGCTCAGCTATGCAATGGCCTACATGCTTGCAATTTTACTATGGTATAGCTGACCCAACAGTAGCTGAATAACAAATTCAACAAAAATAGTGTAAATACAAGAGTTTTTAAGTTACAACTGATTTACTCAACTGTGATCACCTCAAAGTAGCTTTTGCTCAACTATGCAATGAGTTACAGGTCTGCAATTTCACTATGTTATAGAAGACTGAAAAGTAGGTGAATGACATATTTAAAGAAACTACTAAAAATGCAATAGTTTTCAAGGTACAACTGATTTACCCAATAGTGAAAACCTGAAAGTAGCTTTTGCTCAGATATGCAATGAGCTACGGGTCTGAAATTTTACTATGCTATAGCTAACCCCAAAGTAGATGAACAACATATTTAAACAAAATACTGTAAATGCAATACATGTAGTTTTCATGTGTACAATTTCAGTATGTTATAGCTGAACCATAAGTAGGTCCATAACATATTTAAACAAAATTCTCCAAATGCAATAGTTGTCAAGTTACAAGCAATTTACTTAACAGTGAGAACCTCAAATTAGGTTTTGCTCAGCTATACAATAAGCTACATGTCCGCAATTTCACTATGTTATAGCTGACCAAAAAGTAGGTGAATAACATATTCCAAAAAATACTCCAAATGCAACAGTTTTCAAGTTTTGTTTTGTTCATTGTTATGTTTTACTCAACAGTGATAACCTCAAAGTACCTATTACTCAGCTGTGCAATGAGCAACAGGCCTGCAATTATACTATGTTATAGATCACCCAAAAGTAGCTGAATGACATATACAAACAACATACTGTAAATGCAATAGTTTTCAAGTTACAACTGATTTACTCAACAATGAGAACCTGAAAGTAGCTATTGCTCAGCTATGCAATGAGCTACATGTCTGAAATTTCACTTCTTTCAGAAGACTGAAAGTAGGTAAATAACATATTTAAAGAAAATACTGTAAATTGTAATAGTTTTCAAGTTACAGCTAATTTACTGAACAGTGAGAACCTCAAAGCGGCTTTTGCTCAGATATGCAATGAGCTACCTGTCTGCAATTTTACTATGTTATAGCTAACCCAAAAGTAGATGAGTAACATATTTCAACAAAATACTGTAAATGCAATAGTTTTCAAGTTACAACTAATTTTACTCATCAGTGAGAAAATGAAAATAGCTATTACTCAGCTATACAATAAGCTACAGGTCTGAAATTTTACTGTGTGATAGCTTACCCAAAAGAAGCTGAAAAACATATTACATACAAAATTCTCTAAATGCAATAGTTTTCAAGTTACAAGTGATTTTCCACATGGAAGTTACTGAAAAGTCAGAATGTTGCTATTACTCACTTAGCTATGGGAACAGACGCCCAAATTACTCAACATATTGTAGGTATGGAAAAAAGTAGCTGAATAACATATTTTAACAAAATGCTCTAAATGCAATACTTTTCAAGTTATAACTGATTACTACATGAATTTGAAAAATTTTGTTGTAATTTTAATTTTTATTAGATAAATACTTACCATTTCCTGACCATTGCTATATGTTGGTGCCATCCAACTCACTGGCCAACGTTGAGAAACGTTTTAAGAAACCTTAAGAGGCCAGTGAGTGAGTGTGAACTAGCATGTCCCCCTAGTGGTCATGTGACCACGCTAGTAAACAACCTTCATTATTTTTGTTGCAGAAAATACTCCACTAGTACTGAATCTGCGGGGAGGTAGGGGGTGACTATCCTGGTCAGGAAATGGTAAGTATTTATCTAATAAAAATTAAAATTACAACAAAATTTTTCAATTTTATTGCGAAAAATACACTTACCATTTCCTGACCATTGCTGAATGCAGCCTTCATGGAAGGAGGGCAGTACTAGAATTTAAAGACCCAGTACACCACTCTGCACAGCTTATCATACACAGCACAAACCTATAGGCATTCAGATCCAAACTCACCTCCCAGATGAGGCAGTGGAACTGTTGAGCACTACAAAACAACACAGCCTTGTTTTTGTTGTTGTTGCTGTTGTAGGAAGGAAGTAATCATTACAGAGACTCACTACCTAGCCTACAACTAAAGCAATATGAGAAGTTACATTGAAATTTACATGCATACAACAACATATAAACTTCCAACAGTCACCACATACCTTACAGATCGCCTAAATCATAGTATGTAGTTGAAGTTCTCACAAACTGACAGTTATTGCCACAGTTGAATGCTGTATCTAGACAAACATCCAACACCCACACAGGTGACACAAATATTGGAAGTGTCATCAGCATATTGTGTAATTCCAAGCCTGAATGAAGTCAACAATTCTGCCTAATATAAAGACAGATAATATGACAGACATACAGATGCAAAAGCATACTAAAATATCAAAATAAGTATCACACATATACTTATAAGATAACAAACTGTAGGACACCCTATCAAAGTCTGACCACAAGCAAACCAAGCAAGTGAGACTGAAAATTGGTGAAAAAGTTATGGTTTCCAGTAACAGGCATCTTAAAATTCATATACAGAAACACTATCCTAAAACCTAAAGATTCCTGCTTTGACTCGCTGCTGTTGAGAGTCAGAATTTGACTTCTCCTCAGTCCAAAAGCTAGTCTGCCTACAGCAAGATAAGATAGTTGACCTGAAAATATCTGCTGTAAAGCCTTCCTAACTAGGCACAGACAAGAACATAATAATTCCTCATTGAATCCTTTGTCCCAAGTAAAAGTATTTCAAAACCTCACAAGACAAAGAGATCTATCTTGAGTAAAACTGTTGTCCCAGTGATTGAGAGCTGGCATATCGACCGGCTTAACTGAAGTAGGCCCATCCGAAGCCAACTGATTCTTGGCTAATAAATGGCCAGAGCCATTTGTGAGCAATACTCCTTTTAAGTAAGGGAAGACAATGCTAACAAAATTACCCTTCTTCCTTTGCCTGATGCCAAAGTCAAAAGAAAGATCGTTTTGAAAGTTAATAACCTCCAAGAAATCTTCCTCAACAAGCTCAAAAGGCTGTCTGGTGAGACCAAACAAGACCAGAGACAAGAGGTAAAGAAGGCTTAACCTACTTACCACTGGATTGTCTCTATAGAAAGTTAGAAACATGTCAACAATCTATACAACTGAAGAGTTCTGGAACTTATTACCCTTCAAGTAAAGCAATCTACAATTGTTATTCTGTAACCAGCAATAGGAGATAGCTTTAGATTCTTTTCCTTAAAAAATAGTTAAGGAAATTTGCTACCTGTAGAAAAGTATTATCTGAGATGTTCACCACAAGAAGGCTCAGATGGAGGTTTGTGGATAGATCTACCAGGCCCCACAACCAAGAACATCCACCATGACCATCATGATTCAATCATGATGAAGCTGCACCTGAAGGTGATCATCTTCTAAATCACCTGAAGAATCCTTGGCTATCCTGGTGCACCATGATGATTATGCACCTGTAGGTGATCATCTTGAATCACCTGAGGAATGAGAGCCACTGGAACAAACACAAAGCTGTCCAGATCCTCCCAAGAAAAGAGTAATGCATCTGTTCCCCAAGCCCCACAGTCTAAGAAAGGAAACACATACACTGGAAGCTTAAGATTCAGGTTGTTGGATACCAATGGCAGAATGATTGAACTCACCTGCAAGGGAAGCCCTAAAAGGAACCTTTGTGGAACAGATCCACCAGATCCCAAAAATAAGACATCCCTAGCCACTCTGATGCAATCAAGATGATTCTGCACCTAAATCTTGGAGTAGCCCTTCTTAATAGCTACAAAAGAATTTCCTTGCCTTTCCTGAGATCTTTTGTCTTTTCAAGATAACCTCTCAAGGCTCTCACTGGACAAATAAACCTATCTTGCATCAAAGCATGATCTAAAGAAGGTTTCAAAGCAGGAATGACTACAGGTTGAAAATCCAAGGAGCCTTAGAAGCCAAATGATTCACCTGCATCACCTGAAGAATCAAGGTCACAGGACCAAACAAACTGTCCAGTCCATCCCAAGAAAAGTTGAAAAAGACGAGCTTGTGATTCAAACTAGTTGCAAAACAAATCCATCATTGGTGATAGTAATCAAAGACAGATTTGATTGAACACCTGAATCAGAATAGAAGATTCAACAGTCATCCAAAACACATTCAATTTGAATCATCTTGACTCTCATGAACAAAGAATTTGTTGGAATATTTGTATACCCTGGGAAGTGATATGCCTGAATCTGAACCCATGGCATTCGTCCAAGGAATGATTCTTCAGATAAGGAAACACATTCCTGAAAGTGGGTACCTCCCTACCTGTTCAGATAGGAAACCACTGAAGAAATATCTGGGGAAATCAACAGATTCAGAATCCGAATCAGACCTCCAAATGATTCTAAAGGTAATAGCCCTGTTAATGTGGAGTCTTGACCCCTCATGATACAACAGACCACTGGCTGTTTGATGCCATAATTGTGCATCCCAACCCTTAAAGAAGCATCTAATAACAGAAGGAGATTGTGCTCCTTGTGATGAAGTAGTGGGACCTCCTTCAAACTTGAAAAATCGATCCACCACTGAAAATGTTTCCTCCTATAAAGCCATATCGCCATCAAATGGCTTCCTTAGAAACCATTAACTGGAGAAAAATGCTTGCTATGAGTAAAAGATCTACCCTAAGGTGGAATCCGGAAACCAAACTGAAACCCCTGGTGCTATTTTTTTTTGTTTTTTTCTCTTGTTTCAAATGTATATAGCCTGGTGACACCCAATGCCTTCTACTGCAGCCATCAGGTTCACTATCCTTTGATACCATAGCAGAATTGAAAATAACCCGTTTCAAAGAGCAAGGCAATGAAAAGGTCTATATACTGACAAATCGAGATGCGTTCTTTTAACTGTACAAGTCTCACCATCCACTAACATAGTAAACAGGCAGTGAACTGGTATGATCTGCCATCAACACTGAAGTGAAGAAAAATTCACGTCATCCGGCTACGAAAGAATGCCACTGTAAGGAAACGAGTTAACCCACTCATCCAGTTACTAGTAACCAATTGCGAAAATCCCAACAATGTGAAATTAAGGTACATGTAAAGACTTGTTTAACTGACCTCAACTATTAGTGGTAGCCATGTCTTTCCAGCTTATCACAACCAATAAACTGCAAAATTGCAGCGATATCACCATCTCACTGGTGTTATCGCCCTTTTGTCGATCAATTCATAAACAGCTTTTATGAAAACTGTTGTCTCTCGCATTCTATTTAATTATTAATTTATTTAAAAAAGACATGTCCACAACTGCTTTAGAAAACATGGCAAAGTACTCATTCCTGTTACTGTAACCTCTGTGAAAAGTAATGTATGGTTGCAAATAATAATCCTCTTACTATCTTAAGATGTAAGGTGTAGAATATCTGTCAATACTGAACAAACATTCCTCCTAACAGATTACTCCCAATTCCTCTAAATCCTACTGAGGAGGAGATTTTTGTAACAGTAAAAAAGGATTAAATGTCAGAATAGGGACAAACGTAACTGTCCTGAGGCACTTTATCCCATTTCTAGCAATGTGTAGGAGTTTGCTCCTTCCAATACAGAAGAAACACTATACACCCGAGATCACAAAATGAAGTTTCCCTGGACATCTGACCAAATGCACTTTTAATTCTACCAAAATCATCTAAGAGATAAGATAGAGAAAAGTAAGACTTGTAACACTCCTGATGAGTAACAAGTTGAAGAACTGGTCAACGCACTGCCCAAAAAACATCCAGGATCATTGAAGACTACAATTACTATACATAGTCCAAGGTAGTACTGGATATTCTATGAGATTCCTGTTAATCCTTAAATCCTTGAAGACCTCCTGACAGAGGTACTGACTCCAAATTATTAAATTCCAAGATTTGACATGATTGTGCTGCAAGAAACACAGAGAACCTGTATTCTTGAACAAAATGGGTGGACAATGGGTACATATAGGTCTAATGTACCGGTGCCGGTTTCCAGCAGAAAAACCGGTAAAAATCCACAGAATGAATGAAAAGCCAATTGTTGAGATGAAACACAACTCCGGTCAAAATATCATTTCCCTCTGTAGATCCTTAATTTAGTCCTGAGAAGACATTGTCCAAACATATGTCTCACCACAGAACTCAAGAAAAAAGGTTCCAAAAACTCCAAAAATTAATAAAATCCGAAATAAAAAATACACATCCACACTCTAGGATGGCCAACAAAAATAATGAAGGTTGTTTACTAGCGTGGTCACATGACCACTAGGGGGACATGCTAGTTCACACTCACTCACTGGCCTCTTAAGGTTTCTTAAAACGTTTCTCAACGTTGGCCAGTGAGTTGGATGGCACCAACATATAGCAATGGTCAGGAAATGGTAAGTGTATTTTTCGCAATAAAACCATGAATTTTAATGCATGAAAAAATATTTTAAAAATACATAAAAAAATAATTAAGATACGTCGAGGTCTGATATTTACACAAGTGAATATACTTGTGGCCCAGTACAGATATGCAAGATAAGAGAGAAATCCCTTCAATAGGCAATGAGGAAATTGTGAATAAAGTGTTGAAATTTTCACCCTTTGGGTGGGGGTAGCTCTCTTCTAATGGCTCTAGAAACAGATGAACAGACAGATCTGCATGAATTTTACAATTTATCATCCTCGATAGATATGGTATCTTTTAAAAGTAACAGCATGTCTCTGGGTTTTGTGCTTTTGGAGGAGAAGTTGTTCATGCACATGTCAGCTGACATAAAAATGGCAGCCATGGCAACATTTTGGCCGAATCTTGCTCGTACTTAAGAATTGAAAAGGAGTAGAAAATAATAAAAAATTCAAAGCAAATTGGTTACCATGGCAGCAGCATTGGACTTTCGTCAAAACCACGGACCATAGACTGATATTCTGTCATGATGAATGTATTCTAAAAGTTTCATGACAATAAAGCTTCAGGTTTGATGCCAGGAGCATGTATAAGCTTCAAAAATCATAAACTTTTCAAAGAAAACAGTTGTCATGGGAATGTGTTAGCTGAATCATGGCAAAAATGTTTGTGGTAAAATTCTTTCATGGGATAAATATTCTTTGAAAATGATCAGTCTTTCATTGTTGATGTGAGAAGACAATGATTTTGGATGGACAGACAGACAGACACATGATGCTGACTACTCCTATATCGCCTTCAAATGTCCAACATACAGCACTAGTGGGGATAAGTAAGGGTTTTTTATGCAATAAAAAGTACCTTTCCCGCAGCATCTTTCAGAAGGCGTTTTCTAGCAGGAGACAAGTGCCCATCAAGTACTAGAATGGTTTCCTTTTCTAATTTGCAAGTTCCCAGCAGTTGAGCAACATTGCTGTGACGTTTAAATTGTCTGAAAAAAGTGACAAAGAAAAATACTCTTCTACAACCTCTCTTCAGCAGGGGACATCAAATGCCATGTTGATTCAAACTTGCAAAAATCCTATTTTTTTACTTTGAAATAGCATAACCATTTAACTTGTGAATATCATTCTGCTGTTTTTGAAACAATAATCATTGAACTTCACAAAGACAATTATTATCTGACATACATTGTGTATCATGGGCATTCAACTGGTGAATAATTGAACTACGAGGTCACATGTGTAGTGTTGAGCACACTTATTTAAGTATTCATGTTTTACAACAAACTAAGTCGATTAAAATCAATATAAGCAGAAAAGATAAATATATCTGTGACATTTAATATGTGTGCATTGCTGGCCTAGTGGTAAGCAAGTTTGAGATCTAATTTCAGACAGTCACCTATATGTGGGTTAGACCCCCATAATGCTGGTGGCCTGTCCCAATATGACCCTGGGTGTTGAATGGGATCTAAAACCCCAACTATGATATTTAAATTTGGGAATAGAGATGTCTGATGAGTATATTTTGTGAATTTGTGAATACAGATCATTGATGGGTGGATTCTGAGTAATCCTGTTTGCAAATAAATAAATAAGCCTGTTAATCGATGTACCTTTCATATTTGACCTGTGAATATTGATCTGACATCAGACAAGATACTGAACTAGAATTCAGTAATCTGTTAATTTGGAACTAAAGTGAGAAGAATCAATGATGACTGAGCATTGTGCCATTGGCAAAGGTAAAAGAAGAGATATTTAGATGTATTGGACTGTATTCACCAAAGGTCATACCCAAATTTCTGGGTTTAAGTTGACTATATCTGAATACAAAAGTTAAGCCTGAGACTTGGCTAAGACCTTTGGTGAATACGGCACCAGAAATGTCAAACTGCTGCAAATTTGATGTGATCAAGTGATGAGATGACACATTATTGACTTCAGGTCAGCAATTTCCCGACATCAAAAACCATCAGTGATATAGAAACAGGTACAATTCAAACAAGTATTTCAAATAATGCTTGTTTATGGAAAAAAAAACCCAAACCTTGACAAACTCTCGCTCCATGCACTGTTTTGATTTTTTTAATCTCTCGTCTTTTGGATTCCCAAATCTCCCATATTGCCTTATAAACAATGCGTGTTCGTATAATTTTCTTGCTGCAGACTCCAAGAAAATCTGTGTTTGTAAGCGAATTAATGCGCGAACCCGCAAGAAACATGTCCTAGAATAAATACTGTGCTATTCATATCACATTTTACCATTACCTTCAGGCTAAACAACTCGAATACCCATGCGTATGAATACTTGTAGTTTTTTGTACATATTTAAACCTCCTTTTAATCAACACTCACATACCGTAAAAACTTAATGTGAGAGTATCTTTCTGAAAGTCTAAGTGTTGGAATGCCAAAACCTCTGCATCTCCACAAGGTCACTGGAACAGGTTTTATAGTACCAGTACCTCTATGTCCTTCTATGGCATAGCAGTCAAGTTCATTAAACCCATGCCCTGCATACAGGCTGTGAGACTCATAGCCTTGTATCTTCTGTTTGAAATCTTTCTTCTGGAAATCATTTCCAATCATGAAGCTGCTGCCAAACTGAAGAACCTCATCAAAGAGACCAACCAGCTCTTTTTCAACTGGATTGTAGAGGCTTTCGACTGCCTGTTTGTTCCTCTTTTCCTCTGCAATCTGGTGCAGTAAGTCACGGTTGCTTTCAAAAACCTTAAAACAAGAATAACATAAAATAATATTACTTCCAATCTGTCTAATCAATCGATACAGGTGATGAGTGACACTTTTAGATATTTGTGTAATGGCTTCATGGACCAGACATTACAAAGACCAGAACTGTGCAGACAACTGAGATGTTTGTTTTTGTACATTCATCTGAAGCAATAAATGGACAATTGTCATAAATATATATAAGACACAACAACAGAGACAAAATATAGTGCGACAAGGAGGTGACTAAAAATAATATTTATTATAATATTATGGATTCCTAAATGAAGCTGCGCTCATCCATTATCCGACAGAAGTGCCATCCTTTATAGAGGTCATAGTATACTCACACTCACACTTTATTTCTACATTTTTCTATAAAGTATTGGCATACTGGGACTGGTTTGACTGGCTTGCTTTTGAGGCAATGATGTATATAGATTGACTGAAATGGGTTTGATATCACTTTCAGAAGATGATAAAGGTCATATAACTTTGTACTAGGTAGTTGTGGGCATAGACAAGGGCAAACAGCATCTTTAAAATTTAATGTTATGGCTGGATTCAAACTAACTCCCATCACCTCATATGTCAAAGGCAGATGCCGTATTCACAAAAAATATCAGTAAAAGATGATAAAAAAATTAGCCTAAGTTTACTATGAAAGGCTTCATACCTAATTAAATTTTTCGCTCATCTTTTGCTTATCGCTTTTGTGAATACGGCCTCTGGCTAGTTAGCCTATATATCATAAATCCCTGAAATACTACAACTGCTTGAGCAGACTGTAAATAAACAAAATAATATTGATTGCTTAAATGTTGTAGTTGATTGTAATGACCAAAATATTTATATGTGCCCCATGGAACATCTCGAGTTTACGGTTGCTTGAAATGACCCAAAACATACAAAATTCACACACTTCACAAACCAAAAATCTGCATAATCTGTGTAATCCAGATTCAGATTTGCATTCTTTGGATTAGCTAGATTTATGAAATGCAATTTCTTTATTTCTGAATCCAAAATGAAACATTAGCAATCAGTGCCCGTGAACGGGTTCTGTGTCAGCTGACTGTGTGTTTTGAGTTTCAGAGCAGAAGTGAAAAAAGGAAAGGACACAAACATTGTGCCCTGCAAATGTTATTCAGAAGTACCAAGTTAACTGCTGAGAAGTAAAAAGTTCATGGAAAATGAATCCGGGAAAATTGGCCTTCTAGAAAAATTGCCTCGCAGAAAATTGGCCTCCTTGAAACTTTTTATAATAATGGAAATAATTATGTAAAATTTTTTAAAATCATTCATTACAAATAGTTTATTGCATTGCATGACCTAACCAAAAAACTGTTTAACAGTAAAAAGTGTATATTATTTATTAAAACGAATAAAGTACATTACATGACAAAACACCAAGTTAGTTTTACAATAGAAATATATAAACCTAAATGTAGGGATAATGTATAGTATCATGTAGGCAATGTAGATAATGTAGAGTACAATATAGAGAGCTCAGTTCTTAACTAGTTGCCTCAGTAGTTATATAAAGGAGTTATATCTTTGTCCTTACAATCCTGAGCAGGTATTTGTGTCCTGAGTATATTTCAATCAAACATTGCTGTCTTTGAACTTTAATGATTAAATAATCTTTATGCATAATTTTAATCCTGATTAGTCATGAAAGAGAGCCAAATCTTTGGTGTTTTAATCCTGAGTAGTTATCCAGTATTGAAATAACTACATTAAAGCATAATTCATACAATCCAAATAGGAACTATGGAGAGCACTATTAAGTAAACTTAAACTGGTGTAAACATTTGGACCACCAAAAAAATTCAGGAGGCCATTTTTTCATCCTCTTAAATTTCAAGGAGGTCAATTTTCTACGACACCATTTTTCCGGGAGGCCAATTGTCCATTTCCAGTGGAAAACATGTTTAAAGATAATACACTGTAAATGCAATAGTTTTGAAGTTACAACTGATTTACTCAACAATGAAAATGTCAAAGTAGGTTTTGCTCAGCTATGCAATGAGCTACACAGGTCTGCCATTTTATCATGTTATAGCTGACTAAAAAGTAGGATAACAACACATTCAAACAAAATACTATAATTGAAATAGTTTTCAAGTTATAACTAATTTACTCAACAGTGATAAGCTTAAATTAGCTGTTACTCAGGTACGCAATAACATACAGCCCTGAAATTTTAGTATGGTATGGCTGATCCAAAAGCAGCTGAATAACAAATCCAAACAACATACTTTAAATACAATAGTTTTGAAGTTACAACTGATTTACTCAACAGTGAACCCTGAAAGTACCTTTTGCTCAGCTAAGCAATAAGTTACAGGTCTGCAATTTCACTATGTTAAAGAATACTGAAAGATAGGTGAATAAAATATTTAAAGAAAATAATGAAAATGCAATTGTTTTCAAGGTTCAACTGATTTACTCAACAGTAAAACCCTGAAAGTGGCTATTGCTAAGCTATGCAATAGTTGAGACATAAGTAGGTCCATAACATATTTAAACACAATTCTCTATGTGCAATAACTTTCAAGTTATAAGCAATTTCCTCAACAGTGACAACCTCAAAGTAGCTTTTTGCTCAGATATGCAATGAGGTACAGTTCTGCAATTTCACTATGTTATGGCTGACCGAAAAGTAGGTGAATAACATATTCAAACAAAAAACTCTAAATGCAATGGTTTTCAAGTTATAACTGATTTACTCAACAGTGAGAACCTGAAAGTACCTTTTACTCAGCTATGCAATGAGCTTCAGGCCTGCAATAATACTATGTTATAGCTGACCTAAAAGTAGCTGAATAACTTATTCAAAAGTGAGAACCTCAAAGTAGCTATTGCTCAGCTATACAATGAGCTACACATGTGCAATTTCACTATGTTATATTGAAGACTGAAAAGTAGGTGAATAACATATTTAACGAAAATACTGTAAATGCAATAATTTTGAAGTTATAACTGATTTACTCAACAGTAAGAACCTCAAAGTAGCTATTGCTAGGCCATGCAATGAGCTACACGTCTGCAATTTCACTGTATATAGCTAAGCTCAAAGTAGATGAATAACATATTTAAACAAAACACTGTAAATGCAATAGTTTTCTAGTTCCAACTGATTTACTTATCAGTGATAACCTCAAAGTAGCTATTACTCAGCTACGCAATGAGGTACAGGTCTACAATTTTACTATGTTATAGCTAACCCAAAACTAGCTGAATAACATATTTTATACACAATTTTCTAAATGCAATAGTTTTGAAGTCACAAGTGATTTTACTCATTATGGAAGTTACTGAAAAATCAGAAAGTAGCTATTACTCACTTAGCTATGGAAATAGATGCCCAAGTTACTCACCATGTTGTAGCTATGGAAAAGGTAGCTAAGTAACATATTTTAACAAAGTGCTCTAAATCGAATACTTTTTAAGTTATAAGTGATTTAGTACATGATTTCAGGAATTTTAATACATTAAAACTTATTTAAAAAATTCATAAAAAATAATTAAGAAAGATCCAGGCCTGATACACAAGGGAATTTACTTATGGCCTAGTACATATATGCAAGACAAGAGAGAAATCCCTGCAATAGTCAATGAGAAAATTGTGATAAAGTGTTGAAATTTTCACACTTTGGGTGGGGGTACCTCAATTTTAATGACTCTGGGGAACAGACGAATTAACAGATCTGCATGCCTTGAACAATTTTAATCCTGGATAGATAAGGTATCTTTTAAAGCAGAGGAAATAGTCCTTACTACCCAGGGTATCCAAACTTTGTTTCAGATTTACTTACTCCTAATAATTCAACAATCTTTAGAAGATTTCCCACTTGAGCTAAAATTTATTAAATCTACAAGTCTAACTAATATGGGAAAAAGTGAAAGAAAACAACCTACATTTCATAGAACAGCATACACAGCTAGACCTGATAAAGCTCAGTGAAATGGAATCTTTCCATTTACCTTCATTTCCTTATATTAACCCAACAAATATGCAATACTGCAGAGAGGTTCACATGTATTGTAAATCTTCCCTCCCCCTCCCCCACCCCTCTCCATTTTGATTGAAACACTGAAGGGAGAAACATACAGAAAAATATAACACACACACACCCCCATTCTTTTCTCTGTAACACACAGGCAATTCTTTTCTCTGATGCAGATTCTGCACGGATCAGCAAATGTGGCAAATGTATAATTTTATATGCAGCTATTACATAATTATGCAATCAGCTACAAGTCTGAAATTTTACTATGTTATAGCTCAAAGAAAAATAGGTTAAAAACATATTTAACAAAATGTTCTACATGCAATACTTTTCAAGTTATAAGTGATTTACTGCATGAACTCATGAGTTTTAATGCCTGAAAAAATTATGTAAAAAATTCGTAAAAAAATTAGGAAAGATCCAGGCCTGATACTCACACAAGTGAATTTACTTATGGCCTAGTACATATATGCAAGGTAAGAGAGAGATCCCTGCAATAGTCAATGAGAAAATTGTGATAAAGTTATGAAATTTGCATACTTTGGGTGGGGGTACCTCCCTTTTAATGGCTCTCGGAAACAGACAGATCTGCATGAATTTTATGATTTATCATCCTTGATAGATAAGGTGTCTTTAAAAAGTAACAGCATGTCTCTAGCCCTTGTACTTTTGGAGGAGAAGTTGTTCACATGGACTCAGCAAGCCGGATAAGTCAGCTAATATAAAAAGAAGATAAACTACTATAAATATAATAAAAATCACTAATTTTACAAAAATTGCTGGCACATTTTGCCACCATTATTTTGCAAAGCATTTTGGGTAATCCAATGAATCTGAATCCGTTGATCTACCTTCAGAGAATAATATAGATTAATCCAGATTCAGATGGTTGTGAAGTAAGGCTTATAACTCACCATAAGGTTCCTTGTGTAAGCATATATTTACATGCATTGAGGTATGATAAGGTTAACATGTACTTCAAATGGAATTGGAAGTATCACATCATTCATCAATATGTCAAGTGAACTGATATGCACTTGTTCATGTATGAAGCAGTACAAGTCAGTTTCCAGCATTCTCAGGCATGTTCATATTTGTGAGGAAATAAAATATTAGATACATTTTGATTTACAATATGGCCGAAAGGGTAATAATAAAAACTTCGGGGAGTCATGCAGTATTACCACAAAAGGGATACCGGGAGTGACTTCTTACATTTTACCAGAAGATTTGACCAGATGACATAAATGTTGGTTTGATTTATTTGGGTTCAACCTAACTTTAAAGATACTTTATTAACTATATCATGACAAAAAGTCCCATCTGTGCTAGAAAATACTAAACTACAAAATAGTATTTGGTCCTTAAGATTTAGTGCTGTAAACTACTATGGCATTAACAGGGGATTAATTTAGATTCAAACCTACAAATTTACAGCTAAAGGGTATGTGTGTTACCATTCATATCAATTAACTAGATTTATGTATCGCAGAACCGATGCAAATTTGTATCCACCGGAAAGACAACTCACCAAAGTTTCCTATGATTTGGTTTCACATTGCAAACCTCTAGGACCAATAATAAGCGAGTTATAAGCACTTTTAACTTTGGCTATCCATGTTTGACCTTCAAGGAGGGGACCTAGGTCAAATCTGACCAGATAAAAATATTCCCAGCCCATGATTTCCTATAAGTTGGTTTCACATTGCAAACCTCTATGACCAATAATAAGCGAGTTATAAGCGATTTTAACTTTGGCTATCCTCGTTTGACCTTGAAGGGGGGACCAAGGTCAAATCTGAACACATCAAAAGATTCTTAGCCCATGATTTCCTATAGGTTGGTTTAACTGTCCCAAACCTCTAGGACCAATAATAAACGAGCTATAAGCACTTTTAAGTTTGGCTATCCTCGTTTGACCTTGAAGGAGGGGCCCAATGTCAAATCTGTTCACACCAGAAGATTCCCAGCCCATGATTTCCTATGTGTTGGCTTACCATCCCAAGCCTTTGGACCAATAATAAGTGAGTTATAAGCACTTTTAAGTTTGCTATCCTCATTTGACCTTGAAGGAGGGGTCCAAGGTCAAATCTGACTACATCAGAAGATTCACAGCACATGATTTCCTATAGGCTGGTTTCACATTGCAAACCTCTAGGACCAATAGTAAGGGAGATATAGGCACTTTTAAAGTCAGCTGTGTGGGCACTCCGTGGATGACCTTGAATTAAGAGCTTCAAGGTCAAATGTCTGAAAGGTTGTAGAAGACATATATATCTGTTAGACATATCACCTATGAAGAGATTCAATCTTCCACCTGTGAGAAACAGCCAGTAGAAAAATGTAGATGATTTTCAAAGAAATGCCCGCGGCGGCCATCTTGTTTTTCAGAATGAGGCTAATTTTAGTCCCAGAGAAGCTTACCCCCTAATGAAGAAATCCTGCAAATTTGGTGAACCTAACTGGTGTAGTTTTCCTCTGAGAGTGTTAACGCTGAAAATCTCTCTACGTGCAGCGGCGGTGTAGCGAACGCTAAACCACAGTATCCACCGGATGCCTCTGGTGGATACAATTAGCCCCCGGTCCCTCAACCACCTAATCGATAAACCAATCAACAGCAGGCCAGAAAAATGACGATCATGTCAAAGAAGTAACCAGCCAACCAACACACCAATCAATTAATAAATCAGTCTCTCCACTGTTCAATAAATCAATCAATTATTCAATCATTCATTCAATCAATCAATCACATAACCAAACGACCAAGCAATACCTTCAGTGCTGTATGTTCTGTGTGTGTCAAAAAGTTCTCTATTGGCTTCAGTTGATCAGTCACCACAGATGAAATGTAAATTTCATTTCGCATTCCTGAAACAATGAAGCATGTGTGCAAGAAAAAGGCATTTCTTTATTTTAGAGAATATTACTTCAAACCTATCAGAATTACCAGAGTTTGGTTTCCATCTCAGTGTCTGACAGGAGAGAAAATTATGGAGGGGAATAGCCTTGTCTGAATGTGTAAATCTTCAAATATCAACTAAACCCAGTGATTCTAGCCCAAGTTCTGATGGCCTGCAGACTTTGTTCCATTCAGTGGGGACAGCTATGGTGAAACTTTTCATCCATGTGCGCATTAATTCTGATTGACGTAATAGCAAGGTGAGACTAATATGTTTATGAGAGAAAAAATATATAGAGAATGTTTACAATTGATGCCTTTGTGTGTTAGAATTGTGAACTTAAACAATACGAGATACTAAATATATGAGGTCTTCAGGCCTTCACTGTTGAAGAATGTCCTCTAATCTACAATTTCTGGTTATGTAGGATTATCTTTTTAGTTCTACAGATTCAAGTAGACAGGGCTCAACTAAAACTACTACATGGAATATAAAACAAATACTGGATTATGAGAATACCACTTGCCACTATATACCCTGATCGAAGTAATATTTCTAGAGGTTAAAGGTGGCAGTAATAACACAAATGGAATGCTGTACCGCCTGTGAAACCCACCATTAAACCTCTGGCTACCATTTTGTTACAGAAGAGAATCAAAATTGGGGAGTGTGATCTAATCTAATCTAATGTGGACTTTCATAGCTCTAAGGCACATCTGAACATAAAACAAGGCAAAAATTATCATCCACGGACATAGCCAGGTCATACCAAGGAGACACAGGGGTGACACTGGGGAGGCTATGGTGGATCGGCTTTTGCAAACAGGTAAGTTTTGAGCTTTTTCCTGAAGAATAGAAAAGAAACATTTATATAGCGCAAAATTGATGCAACATCGTCTAATGCGCTTGAGGCAAAAAAAGGGAAAGGCCGGGTCAAAATAAGGAAGGAGGCAACTGATGTTGTGCAGTGCACATCATTAGGGAGTTCATTCCAGATCTTATGAGCATCAAAGGCAAAACTATGGCTAAAGCGTTTGCCTAACTTAAAGACTGATGAGTGGAATGGAGGAGCTGTAAGGTATTGATGATCAGGTTGACTACGCCTGGTACTATAGGAACAACTGCTGAGAGACAAGAATGGTTCCAAATAGGAAAGAGAACCACTATGTTAAAATTTATAAACCAGTGTTGCAGTTTTGAACATACAGCGGTACTTAAGAGGAAACAGGCAACCAGTAGCATTGCTTTAGGATGGCCTCAGTTTGACACGAAAAGATGCTTTAAAGACATTGTAGAGAAACAGTAATTTACTTGACTGGAGACACGGAAAGATTCAGAATGACACAAAACTAGCGTGAAAGGGCACTCTATAAGTATCGCCGTTTATGTCAGGTAACCTATGTACTGCACAAGGAACAACTTTCATGTGTGTGGACAGAGAAAGCAGGAAATGCTACAGTATGCAAATTCTCATTACAAAATTGTGGCAGTGATATGCAAACTACCTATAAATGTAGGTGATACCATAGGTTATAACAGGTTAAAATGACATACTTGTTGACGACCCAGTCACTGATATCTGTGCCCCTGGTCGTATGAATCCCAGCAGAAGCACAGATATTTCTTGTAATGCAGTTTATTCACCTTGTACATCTCTTCTCCATTTACCATGTGAGTTTTTAATGGCAGTTTGTAATGGGGTGTGTGTGTGTGTAGTATTTGTTTAGACTAACCTTCAAACACTTTCATTGCCCTCTCTTCCATATATTGCAGTTTATTTTTCCTGTATCTTTCATCTCCATTTGCTGGGTTGGGAGAAGCTCTGTTATAAAGCCTGTTCTTTAAAGCTTTCATGGTTGGACCACTTGATCCCAGGATTCCCCCATCACTACTGGAGGTGCGGCCCATGATGTCGCTGCCATGTGTTTGGCCATAAGCAATGTTAAAGTCGCGTCCCTTTTCTGGTGACACAGGGAATTCGTACACCAATTCTGAGACAGCTGTACCTTTCTCTGGGTCTTCCAACTCAAGCTACAGTAATCAAATAGAAGCGACTCAGTGAGGGGAGTAAGATTTTATTCAAAAAGTAGGTGTGAAAATAGAAGAGGTTTTTTAATATAAAACATTGGGGGACATATAAAATTAGGTTAAAACTTTGTAACAATTAGTGGAGAAAATTTGAATAATTGGATAATAGGTCAGGTAACATATAATAGATAGATATGTTTCTATAGTGCTACTTTCAGAATTATCCTGCTCATTAGGGCTTTGGCATTATTTAAAACCAAGTGAAATATACAACTGGATAATGTAGTAATACAATAATGAAGAAATTATGTTATATAAGCTTTCTTGAAGAGATGTGTCTTCAGCTGTTTCTTAAAAGAATTAACTGATGTCCTGATGCATGAATATTAGAAATGATACATGGTGGAAGAAAAGAGGTTCTATTTCATGTAAATTGCTAAATATTCTTTAAAACTGTCAGGGTACCTATGCTAGGTGAAGTGGTAAGCTAGGTAATCTTGAATCTCATAATACTAGACAGAAATCCCTGGCAGATCGTCAATGTATAATTTAGTGCCCTCCCTTTGTCATAATTTACTGTAACTTTGGTGGCTATTTTCTGTCAAGGTCACTGTAACATGTATTACAGTATAAACCAAATGTCTGGGTTTGAATGAGTCATCACACAGCACAGGAAATAAGGGTAATAAATCACTAGACAGTAGCATCACTACAAAGCGAGGTTAAACAGTTCAGTCCTGTATTAGCAATTCAAGCATGTGCTGGTTATTTTGTGATTTCTGTTTTAAATGCTGAAATAAAAATATTTGTAAAGACTTTGTATTTTATTTCTCTTAAAATATCAACAAGTCACACAACTTGTTACAGTCACACCATTTTCTTATGGTCATATCTGTATATATTTCTTTTATGGTTGATGACCTTATGGCTCCAAAGGATATCCTCCTATGTTGGTAGTACACGTTGAAGAATGAGCCGCCCTATATATATATATATACCCCAGTCCCTGCTTCACCTATCCAGCATATATATATTTTAATACAGCTTATGTGAAGTCATAGTGCATAGTGACTATTGTAAACATCTAAGAAAGAGGTCCTGAATAGATATTGATGTCTGAGTTGTGTCAAAGGTATTCTACCCAAATGCCAATCCCACTCAACCCCATCGAAGACATTCTATCAAAATACAAAGTGGAGTGTACCAAAATTGAATACCACCAGGAGTGTATAAGTCCATTCTGTCACAGCTTGTGACTTCAGCATAGAAAGATGTAACCTAATATGTGTAAAAATAACAACAATAAAGCTTGCAGTGGCCTGATGGCACAAGCAATACTGTTAAGGTGGTAGCTTGTAAGAGGGACGCCGAATTATGCTGTGACACGTAAAAGATAGAGTTCTGAATATAGCTTTAAGACAGCTGCACTTTGAATCTGATTATTCTGGCCTAACCTACACTAATGAAACCAAGTATATATGCAGGATTAACTAGATAACTACAAAAACATTTATCAATATAAAATCATTTTCCTTGATACTGTATTAATTTAGCATCCTGTACCTTTTCACTAAAATTAAGAATTGATTACTTGATAAATAGTACAGCCTCAATTATCTAAACAGTCATGTTGAGAGACTGAGTGAGATGTTGGTCAGATAATAGAAGATTATAAATAGATATTATAAATTCACACCTGATGACTGGTGGACCGAATCTCTCTTTCTATAACCTCCAGTGCTCTTGTGATGACCTCAAACTGGTAAGTGAATGTCTGTGTCAACTCTTGCTCTGTATTTGTTATGCACTTTGTGTCTTTTTCCCAGTCTGGCAAATGGAACAAGAAAAATCTTTAATAAAGAAGAAAATCTAAAGAAAAGTATATTTTTTTACATTTGAAACAGACAATGCAATGCATTAAAAATGAAATGAAATTAAAACTAATTAATTAATGCATCAAATCATGTAAACTTCAGAAACCCTTTTTGCAAATGAGATCAAGACCCATATTCATCATCAATATTCTCTAAGGAAATAATTGTTTTCTGAGAAAAATTCTTAGAACAGGAAAAACTTCGAAGAATAACAATTTCAAATTCCTAATTACTTTTGCAATTCCAAAACTACAAGATCTAATCATCATGTAGGAAATATGTTGTATTCAAATTTTAGTTGTTGACAAGCATAAACTTTTCTTTTTGTTGCTGGTGGTGGTGGTGGTGGGGGTAGGGAGGAAAGAAACTGAAAATGATATTTAATTGTAATTTTGAAAAGTTTTTTGTCTAAGTATATTCTTCTTATTCTTAGTTTTTTTTTCTCTTCAAAAATCCATATATGTAAATATTACGGGAATACATATTGTAATGAGTACTTTTGTATGTTGAAGTTGAGACGTTGCACAACTACATCCCCTAACTAATGTCCCTATCAAGTATCAACTTCCTACACCTTATGGTTTCCCAGATATAGCCCGGAGAAGATTTCATAGGTCAAGGTCACTATGGCAAGATCAAAGATCAAATCAAGGTCACACCATGATGTTGCACACCTACACTCCCTAACCAATGTCCCTACCAAGTATCAACTTCCTGGACCTTACGGCTTCCGAGATATAGCCCGACAAGATTTTATAAGACAAGGTCACTACAGTAAGGTCAAAGGTGAAATCAAGGTCACATCATGACATTGTACAAGTACACGTCCTTACCAATGTCCCTACCAAGTATCAACTTCCTACACCTTACAGTTTTTGAGATACAGCCCGGACAAACTTGGTATGATGGGTATGCCTCTCACAGGATCACACATGCTAAACAAATATGTACACAATATATAAACACCTACACTTTGGACATTTAGTCAAGACACCCTTAATACCAAACCTTGCATCAAATCTGACACCCGTTCATCAATGGCTGCATCCAGTTTCATCTCTATCAGCACCCAGTTGTCGTCTGGTTCCTCAGTGGGCATGTCACCAATCTTCCACTTTTTCATATTTCCTATAGCCACTGAACTGTTCATGAAGTTCAACAAGTCCTCAGAGCATTTGAATTTCCTGTAGAAAACAACAGACCCTTACCATTAAGCTTTGGTTACGTGCTGATGAAAAGATTGGCACAAGTGGCAAATATTATACTAGCAACCTCTAGATGAATGTCTTTACTATTATAGCAACTGTGCTGTTATTGACTTCAAAATGAGTCCCCAACTTTGTTAACTAATGTACATGTCTTTGATTGGCAAATATATATTTTAAAGTCATTGTAGAGTGTTTGTACTGACAACAGGCATCAGTATGGAGTGATTGTGATGCTATTCTGAACAATGTGACTGATTTCCTAAGCTGTTAGTAAGAAATCATTCTTGTCACCAGCAGTCTAATATTAATGCTGTCTTGTATTTATTCATTTAATTGTACAAAGACAAAAAAGCAAATTACAAAAGGAATAATAAAGTTGAAAAAAAGTAAAATATACTTTTATACTTAATATAAGTATAAAAATACAGATTGTATAATTTTCAAAGAATTGTGTGTATGCAAATATGGTAAGTACTTAAGTATGTATTTATTATGCCTTAAACGTGAGGATCACGTAATGCCAGATATAAATCTATATTAATAAAATGCAAAACTTTGTAAATTCATCTGAGACCCCTAGCCAATAAAATCATCTCATTTACACACAGTCATAACCTCACAAATACATACAGATATCTCACTGGACATCTTTTTTTTTTATTAAACAAACCAGTGTATCAATAATTTATAGACTGAGATGTAAATTTAGAGGAACACTTTAAAACATGCATCTCTGGTTCTTGAACTGGATGTAAAACTGTAGCTTTGACCTTAGACACTGGTGGGAGGAGAGAAATTATTGATTGGTTCTACTGGGATACACAGATATAAACACAAGTCTAGTTATTTAACCAGCTGAGCTGAAGGGGAATCTCCAGAACCCCAGGTGTTAACAGAACTGATACGTGAGGACATTACAACACGCATCACTGACTCTAATTTTTTAAAGCTCTACCTATTTCTTTTATGCATGTTTTGCATACCATGCAACTGTCATACTTTAATAAAAAATCTAGCCAGAAATATTCAGTATTTCAATTTTAAATTCTACTCTTAAAAGACAAGAATCCAGGTTGAATATCCAGTGTTTTAATTGTAGAAGTTTACTGTACACTGTAAACTTAACCTTGAGGAGGTGATTCTAACGTGTGATATAATTTGACTTGTCTCTACAGCAAAAATATTACATATTGGTGGATAACAGGAATCATTTAAGTTATGTTATAAATGCATGTTTATATTAATCAATGTGAAAGACTGTCTGTCCATCAATCTGAAGCCCCCTAGCCAATTAAATCCTTGTATTTTGATATGGGCCCTCCAAATTAGCCTCAAGATCATGCGCAGATGATTAATAAATACAGGTAGCCTTACAAGACATGTTTCCCTCACTACACTGTTTTGGTATATACTTCAGATTATCTCTTCCCAATTAATTAGTGATGACACTAACTCCATATTCTAACATGACATGGCTATATCCGTGATTCTGATTGGTCAAGAAGTAATCTACATTATGTGGTGGGTCTATAACAACCAAAGGGTCCAAACTTTGCTCGAAATCATTCTATCTCTAACATTTATCCAGATAATCAGCATTTTCAATTCAAGCCAGAAGTAATACCTCAAATTTGACGTTTAGAAGGGTGCCACTGGTGTTTTAGTGTTCAGTCATGCAATGAGCTACAGGTCTGCATCTTATTCTTATAGCTGACCCAAAAGTAAGTGAATGACATATTTTAACAAAACACTCTAAATAATTTCCAAGTTACATATGATTCACTCAAAAGTGTGAATCTCAAAATAGCTATTGCTCAGCTATGCAATAAGCTACAGGTCTTCAATTTTACTATCTTATAGCTGACCCAAAAGTAAGTGAATAACATATTTCAACAAAATATTCTAAATGCAATAATTTTCAAGTTACAAGTGATTTACTCAAGTGAGAATCTCAAAATAGCTATTGCTCAGCTATGCTACAGGTCTGCAATTTTACTATGTTATAGTTGATCCAAAAGTAGGTGAATGACAAATTTTTACAAAATACTCTAAATGCAATTATAGACAAGTTTTCTTGCTAAGGGTGATTTACTCAACAGTGAGAACCTAAAAGTAGCTATTGCTGAGCTATGTAATGAGTTACAGGTCTGCAATTTTACTAGGTTATAGCTGAACCAAAAATAGGTGAACAACATATGAAAAGGAATACGCTAAGTGCAGTACTTTTGAAGATTTTAGACATTTACTCTTTCAATATTGTAGCTAAAATTAAGAAAATAGCTCCTACTCACTTATGTATAGTGCAACAGAGCTCTGAGGTACATACCATCTTGTAGGTAAGGAGAAAGTACCCAAACAACATATTTTAACATACTACTCTAAATGCAATAGTTTTAGAGTGAGAAGTCATTTACTAAAATTAGCTAAATGTTCTGCTACTCACTTAGCTTTAGGCAAAAGTCCTAAAACCCTAAAAAATGCAGTAGTTTATGGATGCACACACACAGGATGTATTACATTATCTCCCTCCCTGGCTATGCCTGGTGGGAAATAATAAATCTACTACACTATAAAAGACTTTAAATGGACAGGCACCATCACATTTGATATCAATGCTGAACTACCAGCAACACCAATGCACCACAAGATTGTCCAGAAAGTTATAGAGTAAGAAATCTAAAATTCGCCACATATCTGAAATTCGCCACATGTGGAAATAGTAATAAATTAAATAAATTGAGGTGAGATTTGTTGAATGTACAGTAAATTAAAGCTTTCTGAACTGAAAAATACCAATTTTAAGACAAAACATCATTTTCTTTATAAATTAACTAAGGTTTTAGAAGTGGCGAGTTTTAGATTCCTGGCGAATTTTAGATTTCTTACTCTACATGCCACAGGAAAAAAGGTCAAACCTCATCTCTATGGGTGATCTTGCCTTCAGTGGTGTGGTACCAAAGTATTAGAACGAACTGCCAGATGATGAAAAGAATAGTAATGCCTGTCTTCATATTGAGATATTTCTTCCTCAGCCTTATGTAAAACAGAGTCTGGGAAGAGGGAAGCCAAGTGCTGGGTGGGGGGTGGGGGGGGGGGGCATTTCTGAGGTCAGCCATATATATCTGTGTGTAACCTTGTATTTTGGTGGGAAATAATAAATCTACTAAACTATAAAATACTTTAAATGGACAGGCACCATCACATATGATATCAATGCTTAACTACCAGCAACACCAATGCACCACAAGATTGTCCAGAAAGTTATACATGCCACAGGAAAAAAGATCAAACCTCATCTCTATGGGTGATCGGGCCTTCAGTGGTGTGGTACCAAAGTATTAGAAGGAACTGCCAGATGATGTTAGAAACATTGAACTTTCATTGGACATCTTCAAGAAGAAACTAAAAACTCACCATTTCAAAACAGCATATTGTTAAGAAAAAGTGCAATGATTGTTTACTGTTAAATAGAATTGCGTTATACAAATATAGTCATAATTATTATTTTTATTATTATATTTCCTACTGATCCTGTAAGACTTTTATTGCACTTAATCTCTGTAGGAGAAAATTCTCAGGCACACAGAACAAAACCATTGCTCAGACATCATAATTATATAAAGCATAGAAATGCTGGAAGGGCAAAGATTAAGGTTGAATGGTTTGTGTCCATCAATTACCATCTGGCCTTTATATCAAAACCTGAGGAGGATTAAATATCAAGAGAAGCTCTTTTATTAACAATGTGGCATAAAACTAAATGCTGTAAGCAGTTGTATTTTTTTAATTCACGTGCTTAATGTTCATATCTAAAGACAAGCAAGAAAGCTTTTTAACATCAGATATATCTTGAACTATGTCAGGTTGAGTAAACAGTCAACAATGAACAATGATTTAATTCAAAAGAGAGCCAATAAAGGTTGCTTTAAGAATAACACCTAGATCACACTGTTTTGTGCAGTTTGTTTGTGGTTTCACGCATTTTCTTTGTCATTAGTCAGCATTTGGAGAGGATGCATTCTATATACAGTAGAAACTCTATTATCCCACCTCTAATATGCAAATTTTCAATTATCTGACCTCCAATTCACTCTCCCAACTCTATTTACACCTGTTACTTTAGGACTTTCTATAATCCGACCTTTCCATTATCCAACCTAATTGCTACTCTCCCAAGAGGGTCAGATAATAGAGGATCTACTGTTTTAACACAGCCGATCTGCAGACAGCATATAGAGTAAGAAATCTAAAATTCGCCACATATGTGAAATTCGCCACATTTGAAAATACTAATAAAATAAATGAATTGTGGTGAGATTTGTTGACTCTATAGTAAATTAAGGCTTTTTGAACTGAAAAATACCAATTTTTGGACAAAAACATCATTTTCTTCATAAGATTAACTAAGGTTTTAGAGGTGGCGAATTTTAGATTCCTGGCGAATTTTAGATTTCTTACTCTACACAGTACAGACAGCAGAGGAATAAGACAATGTTATAAAGTAAAATTCAGATTCATGGTGATACGACTGCATGAAAGTGCAGTAAGAACAGGCCTTAATGTAAGTGAAGTTTGAGTTTAACTTAGTAGTGACTATCCTAGCCAGGGGGTTAAGACTGTCTTGAAGTCTATGCAAATTTAAACCAAACAATCCAAGTACTGTCATGGCACCTGTTGAACATGTCGGCAACAAGTCCAACTGCCTGACCATTAGGCCACTGGATCATCCAACAAATTGTCAGATTAGAAAAAAACAATGAAATATTCCCGTAACCAGTCCAGTATTCAAAGTACTTTGCTATGAGACCTGGTAAAATGGAAGATTTTCATAAGAGAAACTGATGAAGTATTCTGGTCAGTCCAGCTCGATAACCAGTAATAGCATTGGGTCACAAACACAACAATGTTCGAAATTCTACATTTTAATATACCTGTCTTCAAAGGTAACCTTCTGCTCTTTCAACATCTCTCGGAACTTTCTCTCCAAATCATCGAGTTTTCGGATCAGGTTGCTTTTGTTCCTCTTCCGTAGGGAACGTGTTTGCGCCATGTTTCTGATAAACCCTCTCACTGGGTGAAGAATACGTTGGATGGTATTTTCTATCCAGCTGTGCAGAAATATATTGTAATTGTATTCACTCCATTTTTTTTACATTAGATTGTAGGACCTATTATTACTACAGTTCACACTCTATACCCAAAACATTCTTTATCCTGAGCATTAAATTCTAGTTATCTTAAACTTACGCTATTACTTAGGAAAAATCTAGATTTCCTGATGCTTCAACTGCTAAACTAACTCTTTTTACACCAATATTAAACTGATATTGGTTATTACTATTATTAGCTGAGTGTACATTTGATGATTATTATGTCAATTTCAAGTCTTACAAAACACTATATATTACAGCAAACTGAACTGCAGTCATAAATGGACATTTACTGATTGATTGAAGAATCTTTTATCCATCATTTGTTTTTGTTTTTTGACCAAACATTCGATTTTTGTGGGCAAGCCTTGGGCAGTAATGGATATATCTAACCAATATTCAGTGATGGCAGTATATGACCTTTAAGTTAGGTGATTCAGTTCTTGTACTATTCTTACACTGAATCTACTGTCTACTTTGCATTGTGACAAATCGATAAAGTCTAACACTTTTTAAACTGTTTTTTTTTCATCTACAGCATACCTACATAAATGTACTCACAGCATAAAGGAACCCTGTCTGGGTTTCTCTAACTTACTCATAACTAGCTTTCAGTTTCCTCTTTTGCTCTTCCCAGACTAGATTCCCCAGCCCGTCAATGAATTCTGCAAAATCTGTACTGATATACCCCACAGACTTTGAATTGTACGCAAAACTTGCATCCATGAAGAAGATTTGTTTTTCTGGGTCAAAGCCTTTCATGAAGGGTAATTCCTTTAGTGTTTTGAAGATGTGTTCCCTCGTTTCCACTTTATTTTCCTCAGGAACTTCATCCCAGAAATTGGCGACAAAGATGCAAGAACGGGGATCGAATTTCTTCTGTCCATATTTGTCCACATAGTCAGCTGACGCAAGAGATCTCAACAGGTTGAGGAACTGAATTCAGAAAAAAAGATCAAGTTGTAGTATCTGAAAATGGTTGAAGGGGACCACATTTGTAAAGTAGAAAGCAGTCATAGGTCACAGATCTCCATTAGGACACATTTCCAAAAATTCAGGAATTTTTTTTTTTGCATCCAGAAAATAATATGGATCTATCGCAAAATGTAATGACTTCTTCCTATGGCTAACAAACACAGACAAACAAAAAGACAGACAAATGCACCCAAAATGATAACCTTCTCTTTGGTGGTATTAATCCAATGACAAAGAGGTATTTCAAACATACTAGGGATATCAAATTTCTAAATAGAAATGAGCTAGATAAAAGAAGACCAAATAATTAAAGTTAGGCATACAGATAGTTAATAGTATAAAAATTTCTTAAAAAGATTAAAAATACCTAAATTTGCCATTAATGAGCCTCAGAGTATGTCAGCTAGTTTGTAGGAAAAGACAGTTTTATTACAGTTAGTACAAATAACGTACCAAAAATTGCAAATTCTGACATTATCTTACACATAAGAATATTAATAATAGAACGCTGAATTGAATAAGAATATCTGAATTGTAAGAGAAATTTCAACAGAATTTATGTCCATTAAAACAGAGTTCCACATTTCAGATCTCATAATGTCAGCAATGTGAATTTTGCCACATTATCATCACAGAACTTGATAAATAGTAATAATAATAACGATAACAATAATCATAATGAAGTATTTGCAAATCAACAAATTGATGATTTTACAGGATACCAAAATCTAAAAAGTCACTGTTCATTTACCAGAAAGAGTCAGTCTCCATGTAATCATCTGACGCTATTTTATGTAGTGTACATTGATCTTCCTTTGATCAAAAACATTCTCTTTCAAAATAACATTTGTCAAACGTCGGAAATTGAAATCTTTCACGTTAAACAAGCTTTCCATCAAATTTGAAAGCATTCATCCATACTGACATAGTTATTTGCTGTAAAGTTTATAAATAAACTGGTAGAAGCCTATATGTGGCATAATAATCATCCAAAGACATGACAAAGGTAGCCAATGGCACATTTATGCCTCATAAAATGCATGTTACCAGAACAAAGGCACCTAGAACATTTGCCCACTTGCCCATGGCAGGTGAAATTCCAGTTAGGGCAATTGGATTTTGTGCTTCACTTCCCCACATAGCAAGTAACTAAAATTGTATAAAATATTACTTACTTTTTTTTAGTAATTTTTTTTAGTCTTGTCTTTATGTATTTTAAGTCAGATGTCTCATTTTATTCCATCACTCCATTATCATATTGTTAGAGTTACACTAACATATAGTTATCACAATCTCAAGACATGCTCAACAAAGTACAGGCAAGAATATTTTAGGTCAGGGCAAGAGGAATCTGAATACCACTTGCTCTGCCATCTATATGGCTAAAAAAGGTAAACATCCAGCCCTGGCCCCATTCAGTTTATCAGTTCAATCAGACTTATCTAATATGTATCATCTCCCTTGTATTGCTAGTTATAAATAAACTTCAGAAGTATTAATTATGATGTCAAAATTGTACACACCTTGTTTAAAACACCTCCCGCCCTGTTACTGGCCACAGTAAACACAAATCCAAACACATCATTCTTCATCACATAGTCTTTGACCACATTTCCCATCTCTGTGTTTTCACCGATGCCAGGAGAATCGACCAGGGACACTCCACTCTGGAAAACAATACACTCGTACCTAGAACTCTCCAACTGTGGCTTAATGGGAGACATACTCACCTAAGGACAAGGAGGACCTAGGTTTGAGTCCAGGTACCGGCAGATACAAAGTGACTAGAGTGACCACTTAATATAGCAGTCCTCTGTCATAGGGTCCTATCTCCATTGGCAGGCTAAGGAGCATCAAGAAATGTCAGCCCTGGACTTTATTTGGCAGTAAGGGGAATATCTATTAGTAGAGCTTGGAGCTGTACTTTTGCAGTCAGGGTGGAATTATACAATGCTTGGGGTCCTGTACTGGCAGAGATATTACACTGAGTGTAAATAAGATTCTATGTTATCAAACAGAACTACATCTCAGGTAGAAATACATATCAGATCCCAAGAGGGCCTTGGCTCATCGAAACTGTGACTGGTACCTGGATATCCAGGGATAAGGTTTACTGACCAAGATTTTGGTACAGTTGAAATAAGACAAATCTGAGACAAAGATAGTCAGCTGAGTTTTTCAATAAAAATTCTGCAAGGTTTTCTTAAAAAGAGAAGCCTAATTTTACTCTGCTAGCAGTCTTATATTAAAGACTTTTCATGAATACCAACTGGAAAACCCCCTGAATTCTTTGATGACTCTTTGATTTTAAAAAGTACAAATTAGGATTTCAGGCCTTTGGTAAATCCCACCCATGTTAGATTGAAATATTGTCCATGGTACCTTGAGATTTCACTGGACAGAGTTCAACTGTACTTAAAATATAATTTGGTCAGCAATAGGACTTCATTCTATATGATGTGTTAAAAGTGATATTAAATCCAAAATGAAAATGAGTCTTAAATGAGTAATTTGTTTGAAAATGTTACTGTCTACCTTTAAAAAAAGAGTCACATATTACTCTTTATGTTGACAATGGAGCCATCTTTAATTGTTTACCTTCAAAAATGGCACTGGCATCTGTAACCTGACAAGGTCGTGTGGGAATCTGCTTTCTCTCTCACTCTCTTTGTAGATGTACTTGTGTCTTTCATTGAAAGGAATCGCAGTTTCCTCACCCTGCAGAAAAACAATATTGCTGCAATAAAGTTAGAAAGTTTCCTCCAGCATGAGAACTATGTCACGCAGGACATCCCTTTAAAATGAATCAATAAAAGCCAAATTCAAACAAAGTTGCACTGCAATATATTAGATAATGGCTTAAGCAATAAATCATAACAATCACAAGTTTGCTTAGTATGTCTCCAGACCCCAAATAAAAAAGAGGCTTTCCCCCTGATTTTTGGGCAAGGTGTTTTTATGATGCATTTTGCCACCTTTGTGATTGTTTTAGCCAGTTGATATGATTAGCTATGCTATGATATGTTACTACTGTGTGACAGTTTTGACAAGTCTTTTCTGATCTCCCACTTGTGATGTTAGGATATTAGAAAGTCAATACTCCTTGTTACCTTGGTGATATCTTTGTCTTGCACAAGACCACAGGATCTCACATATTAATTATATCTGTTATTTTGATTTCTTATATCACCTTGGTGATATAAGAAAGTTTTGAGGAGTTATTACTTTTTGTTACCTTGGTTTAAGACTTTTGGTAAGTTGCACAATTAGCTACCTTGTCTACAGTTCAGATACGTTATTACACTTTCTTACCTTGGTCACAGTTTTGATAAGTTATTACAACCGGTTACCTTAGTGACGGTTCGACATGTTATTATGACTTATTACAAAGGTTATCATTTTGATGAGTTATTACAACTTGCTACCTTAGTTATAGTTATAGTTAGTTGATAAATTATTACAATTTGATATCTTGATTATAGTTTGGATTTTATAAAGATTATTACCTTGGTTACAGTTTTGATGAGTCATTACGATTTGTTATTGTGATTACGGTTTTGATGAGTTTTAAGAAACTTATGATCTTGGTGATAGTTTTCTTTGATGAGTCATTATAATTTATTATCTTGATTAGTAAGTATGAAGTATATGTATTTCTCAAGTGGCCAAATTGATGTTCACATCCTCTAATGCTCCTTTCATACTACAGGCGGTTCGACCCACAGTTAGAAATTTTTCTCGGCACCAGAACTGCCTCCAGGTCCCCCCATTTCGTCTGAGTTGTTCACACTACAGGCGGACAGCCACTGATTGGACACGGTTTATTAACCATTGATAACAGTAAGAAGACAGTACTACAAATGTTGGTCACCGAGAAGCAACCTCAACTCACCTTCAGTAACCACACCTTTAGTCAGAAATTCATATGCGCATGCACAAAATCGTCTGCGCATGCCCATGGTACCAAAATCAGAGGAGGAAATTTTAAACAGTTGAAAACTTCCGTAGGACTTGCAAGATAATGGAGAGTTTGTTACTGACCTGCAAGGTCGTATATGGATGTCAGACGGTGATGTAAGGACAAGGACGTTTCACCAAACCCAGGTTACCGCGGGTGATACCGCCTGTACTGTGAAAGGGGTATAAGGAATTGATCTCCAAGAATTGATAGTCCGATTTCCAGATTAAAGTTTTGATCAGTCATAAAAAATTTATTATCTTGGCTACAAGTTTTCATTGCCATTACAACTTTATACTTTGGTTACAGTTTTAATTAGTCATTAAAATTTGTTACCTTGGTGACAGTTTTGGCCAGTCTCACCTCTGACCAATTGATTTCACATATAGTAGCTGTACAGCTGAGCAGTTTGACAGGTAACATCTCCTCCTGCGTCTCATCATTTAGAAATATATTCAGTACCGTACTCTTACCAGAACTGGTCTCTCCTGTTAAAAACATGTACTGGCTACTATTGTCATTACAAATAAAGACTGTATGCAATTTTTATGTTGATGTGCCTTTAATTTGTATAATGACTGCTGCTGAATATGTCTCAGAATGATGTCTAAGGTGTATCAATGATTTGTACTTATACCTTTAGACCAAGTGAGTCAGATCTCATCAGTGGTACCAAAACCATGTAAGTATCAGAAATTGTTTGCTACAGTAGTTGCTTCCATAAGCACTGCTACCGAAATATGAGTTTGCAGGACAATGTGAAAACCTTTCACCCCATTACCCTGAAATAGGGTAACCAAAAAACCAATTGCTCTCCAATTTTAGGAAGGCTAATGAAAAAAACCAAATGCAACTCTTTATGGGGCTGTTCAATTTCTTGGATATATCGTAAACCCTGCACCTGATTGACAATTTTCAGGAATCGGGGACTGAATGTTACAAATCTCAATAACCGTAAAGCCATCGTAAACCTATTTTGTACGGAATAATAGGAACTTCCAATGGGTATACGGTAATATCACTCAGGAGTCCATTGGGAACAGATTATGAGAAATTCAAACTGCCTTGAAATTATCGCAAACCTCTCCTGATCCTTATCCAATTTTTCTCATCGTAAACCGATCGAAAGGTAAACTTTTTGACCTTACAGCATATTTTTTTTTTACTTTTTCACGCTTCAACTAATTTTAGGGTTTCTCTACTGGACTAGCAATCTTAAACCTATGTTGCAGTCATAAGGAAATCTTTTCCATCTAATAGTGGTTATAAACCTATCTGTTTCATCTTAAGAGACTTGTAAACCAATCGGATGGATCAGGAAACTATCAAAAACCTATCAGAAGAAATTTTGAGGCACTGGCAATATCAATGGGAAAGCTATCAATAAAATATCTTAAACATAGTGAATGGATCTTAAAAGTAAACCCAGTTTCAAAACAACAGGGACAGTTTTTGGACAATGACAAAGAAAACTATCCAAAACTTTGGAGTCAACCAAATGCTATGATTTAACCCCAATGGGTGTCCAGGCATTCTAAATCAAGAGCCAGAAAATGATTGTTAACTGATTTTTCAAGGATATTTCTGAAACTAATTTGCCTTCAAATATTTGTCATATATATCACTGTTTTTTTACAGAGTTAGTACACGGGTGGCATTGATTTGGGACGGTCATCAATTTGGGACACTTTTTACATTTGGAGATAATACACTGTTTGTTTGACTTGGCACCATAAACAATGAATACAGAAGTATTACCTCATTTATACATGTGATGATATCCCACTGGTACTGTACATTTAGCATTTATATGCAACAATTTATAGAAAAGAAAATACCACACCTTCTCCATATCCATCTAATGCAAAATATCCTTGTGCTATCACCAAAGTACAAGGTCAGTCCAAAACAATAACCACTAAACATTTTATTGTATCTTCTATCTGGACACATATAATTAACTTTGAGTGATTTTATATTTATTGTAAACAAGGCTGTTACTACTCTAGTTGACTATACAATACTATTCCAATATGGCAGCCAAAATTCTCATCTCCCATAAAGTACTTTTATAATAAATGCCTTTTTTGGCTCATTTTATACAATTTCTATGGCTCATACACGATGAAAGTCAAGTCACTGATGTTTGTCTTTTATTTACAAAAAATTGGGGACCAATGAAAGTGAATGTCTCAATTTAGTGGATTGTAATTTGGGGGTTTCCCAGAAGTGTCCCAAATCAATGACCCTTTGTTTTGGGTACATTATTCAGTTTTTGTCTAATTTTGGCTTTTACAAACATAGAAAAAGAAAAATTGGTTAGCACACAATGAAATGTTGGTGCTCTTCTGTTTATTAATATGCATGAAACTATACGTTTATTTTGATAAGTGGCAAAAAAATGTAAAAACAGGATAAAACTGTCCCAAATTGATGTCGCCCGTGTACTCCTTTGTGTGTTGAATAAAATCCATAAACAAATGGTGGAGAAATTTCAATTTGAAGGTAAATATTGAAATTTACATATTCATTGTTGTCCCTTACTACAGAAGCATTTTTTGTACATTATTTACATAAATATTGTCTCATTATCTTTATTGTTTGTATTATGAAACATTGGATGATAAAATATAAAATAACTGTTGTGATTTATTTTTTAAAATGAATTACTTGCGAAAACATTTTTTTTTTTGGTCTTTACAAATGAAGAAATTCAAAAATATATAATTATATCAATCTATTAATTTTTTCTAATAGTATTTAAATTATGTTTTGGTAATATTTTAAGAAAACAAAAGAAAAAGATTACCTTTATAAAGAGTTCTATATTAAGAAAGTTAAGCTAAACATACCTGCTACTACTAATTTATTCGCTGGGTCTGCCAGTTGCTTTAGAAACATGCTGATTTTGTCATCGATGTTGTGAAACTCGGTACCGATGTGTCTCTTCATATTATCCTCCATAGTGGCCATACAAGCCTTCATCTTGACATAGAATTGCAACAGCGCGAAGCGATTACGCTTATCTTCTTCCCGCCTTTGCACCATCATTACACCGAGCTATACAAAAAAATGTCAAGTCAAGTGTCTTAAACACTGTAAGTAGTTGTGCAAAGAACTCTTCTTGTGCAGACTGCCTTGCAGCCTGTGTTCTGGCTATTTTCAGTGATATTAAATTTTAATATAAAAATATTTTAGTTATTCCATATTTTGGTAATTTATAAGTAATACTGATGAAATGAAAACAAAATTAAAAAGAATGACCACACAAGGGCTTTTTAAACAGCCACCCATTTTTGTTCCAATTGTCATGTTAGGTACATGTAAAAGTAAATTAAGTTTCAAAATAGTTCCTTTGACCTAAAACAATAACAATCACAATATGAAAATTATATTCGGCTTAAGTTTCACCAAAACTTCTGTCAAAGCCAAATCTATCCAACTATAGCATTTGGGTTAAATGTAATGTGAAAGAAAAAAACCTAATCATAAAATCTTGTGTCATTGGGTAAAATGAACTTTTTAAGTTTTATTATTATTTTTTGTTAAAGTGCTATAATATAATTTTTAATTGCTGTGGGCACTACACGACTTGAACAAAAGTGACGAATTTACCCTGTGGGATTTAGGTCAAGTAATTTAATCAGTGAAGACTTCAGTACCACGAGAAAACACGTGATTTATCCTGTTGACACGTACTAATTAACACACCAGCACATGGTCTGGAAGTAGTACTGGCAGAGTAAAGGATATACAGTGAAACCTATTGCATTGATTTCAATTTATATGTGGACCTAGTGAGCTAACAGGTTTGGCATCTATTATCAAAGGCTGTCACCACTGTGTGGGTTAAACTCCCACAAGTGACAATGCTGAGGACCTGTCCCAATGTCACCCTGGCTACTGAATGGTATATGAGGGCCCTCAGTGGCTTAGGGGGTTAGCATCTAATCACAGGCTGTCAACTCTGTGTGTGTCGGACTCCCACAAGTGAAGATGCTGAGGACTTGTCCCAATATGACCCCGGCTGCTGAATGGGACGTAAAACCCCAACTTTGACAGAATCCGAGAAGTGATTGGATAGTTTGGTCTTCCCTTAATTTATGTTTATTTGTTTTACATCATGCAGGGGATTCACACCTAGTATCTTTGAACTGGTTACATTGTAATAAGTAGTTAGAAAAATGAAAGAAACAAGAGCACTAAGAGAGCACATACCTCTGCCAAGGCATGTATGAGTTTCAAAATGGTTGAATAATAAATTAAATGTAAACAAGAAAATCTAAATATTTGATATTTCTTTATATCCAGGTGGTGATCTGCATAACTCTCAAAATTAAATGGGACCTAAGACAGACCAAGACCCATTTTTTTTACTTTTTCCATAAAGATCTGACCAGTAGTATTACTTTAAAATCCTGCTAACAAACCAACAGACAAATAAACGATCAGGAATTTAATATCTCATTGGAGGAGGTAATAAGTACATACAGTTACTCATGGCTCTGTACTGTAAACTGCCTGCCAATGACAAACAACTACCAGCTTTACCACATGAAATTAAACTGGTATGCAATTTCTGATCTATGCAATAGTGGCCCCATTTGGATTTTGTTTACAGCTCATTTGGTAGCATGTAGAGTCTGCTTTAATGGAGAGATTAAGTGCTATAAAAGTACAATAAAGAATAGAATACAATGTGTACCTCCACAGAGCAATATTGTGGGTTTAAATCCCCTGGGAACCTTGTCCTGTGGCATTTGAATACTTACACTTCTTGAGGTACTTTCAGATTATGGAAAAAATTATGTCATTTCATTCGGAATTACGTTCTATTAATTAACAACAAAAAAATGGAACTGAAGAAGAATGAAAAAGAGGCAATGGAAAGTTTTCACTGAAGCAGTAAATAAACATAATTATAATGTTAAGAGGGATAATGTTTTACTATAGCTGTTTTTGGACTGACAGAAATAATTTCCTATTATATTCCCTAAACTTTTTAAATTCCTTGTATTTTCAATGCAGAAAAAAACCTACACTAAACCAAAAAAGAAACGCAAGATATATTGTACTTTTATAAATTATTCTTTATGAAACTTGAGTTTCTTTTGTGAGTAAGTACATTTACACCCAATTTACCCGGGTTTTTCTATCCCACGGTAGTTTTGAAAATTGTTAGAGCATAGTTACAGAGTCAATATCTTTCATCTGTCCATTCCACTTCTGTACTGCCAGTCGCAGCCTCTCTTTCATTTTTGGCAGTTTGCATTTCTTCAGTGAAACTTCTGTTGGGAATTTTTTGGCCAAAGCTCGTGCTCCACTGATGTCCTTGACAGCTGTAAAAGGTACCAAAATTAGCAGTCACATGATGCTAAAGATCAAAGGCTAATATTAAAGGACAAATATTATGGAACAATAGTGTAGAAACATTTATATGGCGCAAAATTGACATAACATCCTCTAATGCGCTTGAGGCAAGAAAAGGGAAAGTCTAGGGACATGCCGGGTCAAAATCTAAATTTAGTGCCCGTAAGGGAGATATACTATGCTGGAGGGTATGCAAGTCTAAACAAGTAGGTTTTTAACTGGCTTCGAAACCCTATTATTGTGTTCTGCGATTGAACCAATTGTGGGAGTCTGTTCCATTCAGTGGGAGATATATTTGAATAAAAATGGAAAATTAAATTTGAAAAAGCAAGATCAAGAGCTTAACTAAACCAGGAGATGAATGTTTTGAATATATCTGGAAACAAAATTAACAGAAAAGTGCTCAAAATGTTAAAGGAGCAAAATCAAGGGCCATAACTCAGAAGTTATCAAGGATCATCACAGTACTAGACATGCAAAAGATTTCAGAAAAAATATCCCTGATGGAGGCAGCCGGAGAAAGTGACCAAATAGTGTTTTGAAAGGTTGACAAAAAGAGGGGTCCCTCACCTAGAAAAGCTTTTAAAAGGACATGGAGTGTGGACCTGAAGCCAGTTAAATATACATCGGATAAAACCAAAAAACAAAAGAAAATATTAGCACATGCTATAGTTCATATGACTAAATACTAATAAAATATTGTTACTTAAACTGAAAATGGCTATTTTCACTGTTTGGCTTGATATCATATCACACTGCAAATAAACATTTTCATAAAGTATATTTACAAACTATATACTTTTTTTATTAATTGTTGTCCTAATATTTGAATAAATCAAGATATGGTAAGGAATCAAAAATTCACCAGAAATCTAAATTTTGCCACCTCTAAAAACCTTACTTAATTCGATGAAAATAAAGATGTTTTGTCTTAAACTTGGTATTTTTCAGTTCAAAAAGCATTAATTTACTATACATTTAACAAATATATCAATTCATTCATTTTATTAGTATTTCAAGATGCGGCAAATTTCAGATACGTGGTGAATTTTACATTCCTTACTCTAGTAACCATGACTGATTGACTTAATCTATTCTATAAATTAGATATTAAGTTCATGATTTACATGACTTGACCATGATAATTGATCAAATAAATGTCTGAGTAAACTAAATATATCTAAATGTAATGACACCAGCATCAAAAACATAAAAAGGTATTTGAAATTGCTTGCAAGGCTTAAACTTTGACAGACACCTTAAAGTAGGAAAGTTAAGTATGTCTAGAAAGAGTTTGACAAGCACAACAGCCTTTAGACTAAGCATTTTCGGTATCATTCAGGGGGAGTGTTGAAACTCTCTTAGTTTCTAGGTGGAAGTGCATGTGTGACAAGCATGAAAGACTGTGTGTCTATAGTGGGGCTTCACTTTGAATTTGAATGATGATCAAGTAACGTCTGAAAATCCTGCCCACTCACATCTTGTTCTTGGTTGGATTTTTGGTGATTTTAGTTTTTTTTTTACATTTGTATTTTAAATGGTTATGCTGGGGTCACGTGTATAGATGAGTGCATCTGTAAGACAATTATGTTAATAATATTGTCGAATGATCTGAATTATAGAAATAAAAGAAAATTCCAATTTTGGCTTGATTTATTTTCTGCATTATGCACATGTACCAATGAATGGTACTGAAAGAGGGTAGCTGAGTTGTTTTAGCCAGATCTCATGCTTTAACTGGCTATTTTTGCATATAACAGTAAACTCTAAAACTTGGTGAAGACTCTTAGTGAATATAAATACCTACCATCAATTTCCTTCTCTGTGATTGGTGGTGGTGGTCTGTTCATTGCAACAATCTGAAAAAACACAGTATGTTTCTGGATTAATTTACTTGCTCTAAGAACTTTACTACTGTCAACAGAGAAATTATTATATTGTAGCTACATGATTATGCCTAGCCAATTATCATGAAATGACTGAAATGTTCAGTCATTACATGTAATTGCTTGTTACATCGATTGCCTGTTGCATATTTATACACTACATTACTTTAAATTGTTGATTATATGGGAGGTCCCTTGTGGCCTTAGAGTGTTTAGAAAGATTAGCATCTAATCACAGGCTGTCACGTCCTCTGAGTTTATTCCCACAGGAAGCAATTCTGAGGTTCTGTCCTGATATGACCCTTGCTGTTGAACAGGACTTATAACTTTGACGTTTGTTGTTTTATGGGGCTCATAGAAATACCCAGATAGCATTTTGCTATCAGACCCAACGTTGGCTATTGGTCGCATCGTCAGCAGATTTTGCCAACGTTGGGCCAAAGTTGGCCCAACAGTGGCTTGCCAACCACAACTCAGGTTAGATATATTTTGCCAACGTTGTTCAATGGTGGATTTTTATTCAAGATGGTGGCGAGCAATAATATCGGATATTGGAAAACTTAGTAAAAATTTATTTATTATGGTAATTGTCTAAAAATCATACTTCAGTGAGCCCACAAATTTTAACTAACTATTTAACACGTTTAGACATAAAAATAATATTCTCATTATAAACTCACACTGAAAAAGTTATTTGTGAACATTATAATTTATCACTGGACCGTCACCTTATGACACTGTTCCATCATTGTTAATGTTTGGTCATGTGACTTATCAGGGATTACCTTAACTAAGATCCTCCCATAATCTGTCTATCACTTGGCTTCTGTTAAACAATGGCCACATAACACCATGATGCAATTTGATTAGCTGATGCTATACATTGAGTAAATTTTTTTACCAGTGGCTTGCTGATGTTGGGCCAATGTTGGTCCGACGGATGTACCGATGTTGGCCAACGTTGGCCCAACGGATGTACTGATGTTGGGCCAACGTTGGCCCAACGGATGTACCGATGTTGGGCCAACGTTGGCCCAACATCGGTATGCTATCTGCGTAAATGCAATAAAAGCAGTACCCCGATGCTCATTTAAATATACATCTATGTTGATCAACAGATTACTTTTTGGCCACTTTAAACACCAAAAATATGCTACAAGTACTCGATAATCACTTTGTTCACCATTGTTTTTCTTTATTCTTTTGTGTGTATAATCATGGTTAAAAAGACAGTAAAGATAGAGGATCATCAGAAAAACTCGATTATAATAGTCTTGACCCAAAGAAGCTGTGGCAGAAACTGAGCCAAACTCTTCAGAGGACTTCAGAATCTGTTCTGCCTAAATATGACAGTAAAATTCTCAGCTTATTTTAGTAACAAGATAGAAAACAATGATTTATTTTATGTGGTTTAAAGGAATACATCAATGTGCTGTTGCCATTTGTAACCAAAATTTTGAATTGTTCACCAGCAGAGGGCTGCATGTTCAAATTTCTAATCATCAAAAATTTTCCCAAATGTATAGATGATAGCTGTCTAAAACGTTGCTTTGATATGTCATATATCAAGCGAGACATTCAAGTAAGATAATAATGTGGTGGTTACGGCAGCAGTGGCATAGGTTGTCTGATAACAGGGGGCAAAACCTACACATGTCCCCTTTTCAAGGGACACTTAATAATAATTCTAATATATTTGCATGAGGGGTGTGGCATGATAACATGACCCAAAAGTGTTCACTGGAGGTGAAATTTTAAAGTCTTTGGGAGATTAAACCTAACTTTTTATAGCGAAATACCCTTACCATTTCCTAACAGTAGCTATTTGTTGGAGCCATCCAACCCAATGGCCAACGCAGAGATGCGATTTTAAGGTTATGTAACAACCTTAACCAAGCCATTGGGTTACAGTAGTCCGTCCTCCCGCCAATTAGGTCACATGACCACATTGTTTACTTCATTATTTTTGTTGGCCATCAACAGTATGGACGTCTTTGGAAATTAGGACAAGTTTTGTCAGGGTTTTATTTATTTTTTGAGATTTTACAGTAAATCTCACTTCATTTTCACATGTATATAATACAGAACATATTTATTTATTAAATCTTCGAAGGTATGCATTATATTATGCAAAATAAGGACTTTTGGATGGCGACATCGGAAGTTCCATTGTCTTCTACCTCGAGGAAATATCACATTAACAAGGTCATAATATTTTATATAGCTTGCCAGTCGCTTGGTTCAGTCTGCTGGGCGATGGAAGCTATAATTTTGCAGCATACATGTTTAGAAGAATGTACTCTTCAATAACAGAAGCGATCTGGACGACGCCATCTTGGATGAGAATGATAATTCGAGTGGCCGTTATTGCTGTTCACGTCGGGTTCTAACAGCCAGGCGTTGGAAGCAATTTTTATCACAATATACATCCCAGTCGAATAGATTGTCGACGAGTCAGTAGAAGGAATCTCCCTTGGAGGCAGCCATTTACGTTGCCATGGACACGGCATCGTGGAGGAGTTTTGAATGCCGGGAAGTTTACTTCTTCGGAAAACACTTCCGTCGAGGTCCACTCAAAACATTCACCAGGGGAAATACCTGTGTGAGGTCATCCATGTACAATCGAGTATTCTATACCTCTCAGAAGGTCAGAATTCGGGTTGTCAGATGTCCGGGAGTGTAATTCATATCTACAAGGAGAGGCTTTTGATTCTATGGTTTCCACAAGAATTTAGTACAATCAGGTTTCTATACCTCTCAAAAGGTTTAGAATTCAGGTTGTCAGGAGATGCATAGGGTTTCATCTCAAGAATACAGGGAACCTAGTACTTATTTTCAGTGAATTGATTGATTGTGATTGAGTGGCTAGGGATTGATTCAACAGGCACAGACTCTGTGAATGCTCCCATTGTTTTGTCACATTTACCTACATCAAGAAGTCTCCTCATGCTTGGGTTTACAACCAGTTCTGAATGTGCCCAATAGTTTCAAGAGCTTCTAAAGAACAGTTATGCAGGAGATCTTTGCTTGGACTTCTTTACTTCTATCAATTTCTTGTCATCTCCTTAGTTGCAGGAGATTTACTGTAGGAGATTGTAGGTGAGAGCAAACATGTTTTGACTCACTTTCTCAGTTCAGGTCTAATTTATAGGATCTAAGAGATCAGCATGATATACTATAGACTTCGATAACGCCTTGGACAGTGTGCAATGTGTTTGCATTTCCTGTCCGTAGTCGACTAGTGTGTGTTCAAATCTTCTGAGTTTGACCATGTCTAAGAACATGTGACTCAAAAGGAGGGATGTAGCCTAGAATGCCTTTAGCAACATTCAATGCATTTTTCACTCCTAATGAGGTTCTCTTGCTGGTCATATCAGATGTTCAGAGCATTTTCATCTAGTGTTTTCATGGAAATAAGGATGATGAATAAGTCTAGAAGTGAGCAGGCTCCTAGTCTTGACTAATAAGGAACACCAGGCCTCAGAGGGGTTTTTGTCCTTACCATGACAGTTACCCTGGAATAGAGTTACAAGTGCCTCCTACTCCTCAGTTAAAAGGGGAGAGGATGTACTGTTACAGGCTTATGGAAGCAGGGATGATAGTTGGCTTTCATGGAACCTTTGCCCAATTGTTGGTAGTATACAAGTCTTGGAAAAGGAGAATGTTCAGCCAGACCTTTTACAAGTGAGGTTGGCAGAAGTTGGCAAAATCCCGAGAAAACAGCAGTGTTGATAAAGGCTGTTTATGAAATGATCGACAAAAGGGCGATAACACCAGTCACCAGTGTCACATCGCTTGAGTTTTACAGTTTCTTCTTGTGACAAGCAAGGGAAATGGCAGCCAGTAGTTGTTAAGGTCAGGTAAACGAGCTTGCATGTACTTTACTTAGTATGGAATTGTTTAATATTTGCAATTCGTCTATACAAGGTGAGTGGATGACGTCACTCGACCTTATGGGTACACATTCATCACAGACTCAGCTAATAACCGTAACTTCGTTTCATTGGAGGCTACAATTCTACCAGTTCACTGCCTTACCCTTCAGTATTGCTACAGTTTGTTCTCGAGTTCACTAGGTAGCAGAAGGGTTGAAGCTGATGGCTCGCAGAAGGCTTCAGTATGTATGTATTTATACTCAGCGCAATATCTCCATATACTACAGGACTCAAAGCGCTATTTAACCAATCCGACTGTACAGGTACAGCCCCAACTCACAAGTAACTGACATTCCCCTAACTGGAAGATAGAGGCTCCAGGATGACCATTTATCAACGTCCTTGAGGTTCTTTAACCTGCCACTGGGGATAGGACCCAATGACAGAGGACCGCCATTTTAAGTGGTCATCCGAGCCACTATGTATCTGCCTGTACCTGGGATTGAACCCACGTCCTCTGAGTTCCTAGACAAGTGTGTTACCCGCTAGGCCACAGTGGCAGATATTCGCCAGTATATAGATGGTTGGCTAATGAAAACAAACTCAAGACAGCAATGCCAAGAAAACACCTACTGGTTGGTGCATCTTATCGAAAGCCTGGGTTGGATCACAAATTTCTAAAAATCAGATTTGTTTCCAACTCCAGTAATCGAATTGTCTTCTTGCAAGGACAGTTACCATGTTGGAAGCTTCTCATTTATCTCCAGGGAAGCTCATGTCACTTTGAAAGCATGGCTTCAATGGAGAATACCATACCATTGGGTTATCTGAACATGAAGGCACTCCAATGGTATCTGGAAACACTGCTGATATCTTCAGTCTCTGGATATCCCATTCTTGGGTTTTTTGGTTCAGGGATCATCTTCAGTGGTGGACCAATAGTTTAATTTTGAAGGAGGATTCACCACTCCTTCAGGAGCACAGTTTTCTCTCCATTCACAGAAGCTTCCCTAATGGGTTGGGGTGCTTTCTTGAGTCATCCACAGCCATTGGTCTGTGGAATCAGGAAGAGTCAAGACTTCTCATAACATAACATTATACAGCTGGAAGCTATGTTGTTACCTTAAAATGATTCAAAAATCAACTTCTGAGTTGAAATCAGTTTATTTTCACAGACAATTCTTTAGTGATTGCCTATGTGAACAGCCAGGGAGGCTTCCACTCAGGGAATAGGTACCTTGATCTGTAGAATCATGGTTCCGTCCAATGCCAGAATGATTCAGATTCAGGGAAGTACATCCCAGGGAATCTACAGGTTCTGGCAGGTTCCTTGTCTAGGAAGAGAGGTTATTTCAGACCAAAGGGGCTATGATTCGTCAGGTTTTCAATCAATTTACACATTGCTGCCATCAATCAGTGGTTGATGTGTTTGGCAACAAGATGAATCACAAGCTTCCTATATATGTCAGGCTCTGAAAACAGGTGCTTCAACATCTCTTGTGAAGGTCTGGACAGACATGTGTTTTTGCCCAGGGTCTTGGTCCTGCAGGTGTTGTAACATGTATATGTCTCATGTCCCAGACAGTCAGTCTTGGGAAACAGATGCATTGAACGTCTCTGGGGAGGGTCTGGTCAGTTATGTCCAGTGGCCCTCATCCCTCAGGTGATTCAACAGATGACCACCTACAGGTGCAGAGTCATCATGATTGGGTGGCCCTTTGTTTTGTGTCTGGTGAATCTGTTCCACAAAGCTCCTAAATGGGTGAATCTGTTAGTTCAATTTTTTCAGCAACAGACTTCACAACAATCTAGCTTACTTGAATCTTCATGATTGGCATCTGGAGTCAGGCATGAATATTATGGAAGATTCCCAGAGGAAGTGGTGAAACAATGAAGGAGCACTCCTCAAAGAGAATCTGAGAAGCAATTGTTCTTTTGTTTTCTATGTTGGGAAGTGGTGTGAAGAGAGCCAGGGTTATATCTCAGACTCCACTATTCCACATTGAGCAAATTTCCTGAAATTCTAGTTTAAGGAACATACTAATACCATCTGGTATTGTGGGCTATAGAACAGCAATTACAGATGGTTTGGTGCTTAAAGGGTCAAAAAGTATCTAAAAGTTGAGCTAATTATTAGTTTAGCAACTTTTAGAAAGAGACAAACCAATAGTTTTGGATTTTGTCATTGGTCCTTCATGCTCTTATCAAACAACCTTTGAGCTTGTGAGGAAGGCTTTCTTGAAGTTACTATCTTTCAAGACAGTTTTTGGGTTTGGCTTCAGGTAAAGTAGTGACATTCATGCTTCCCTTAGTTGTAGGGAGAATTGGTCACAAGTAACTTTGGCCCATTAACTGCCTTTTTGGCCATGAACCAGTTTGGCTTCAGATGGGCCTACTGCACTTGAGCCAGTGGTCTTTGTATCTGTGGATTACATTAATACTTGGGACATATTCTTCCTTTAGTTATAAGGAGAATGGGTCACAAGTAACTCTGGCCCCTTCAATTGCCAGAACCAGTTGGCTTTGGATGGGCCTACTGCAAATAAGCCTGTGGTCATGCCAGCTCTTAGCCTCTTTGGACAACAGTTTGACTCAATATGGGTTTGTCTGTTTCTTGTTAGGGGTTTGATGATCAAAAGGTTTGGGGTAGAACAAATATTTTGTTTTACTGCCATTAAGAAAGTTTCTTAAAAGGACTTCTCTTTTGGCACCTATTTCATCTTGACTGAGTCAAGATTGAGTTACAGAAGCTACTGATGTATGTTTTGATTGCATCTTTAGTTTTATAGGTGATTTCCTTACATGAGTTTCTTGATACATGTTATTGGAAATTGCATTGTATGTATACCAATTTCTGTCTGAAAAACCTCTGTTGTCATAGGGTCAGATTTGAAATTGGGTCCTACAGTTGCAGTTACAGTTTTGTTACTTTATAAGTATGTGTTTCATACTTATATTGGTACATTTGCAGTTTGTGGCTGGTATGTCTGCAATGCTGGATGTATTTGTAGTTAGATATCAATGTTGCCTAAATCTGACTTGGAAAGGATTTCGCATTATGTTGATGACACTTACAGGTTGGTTTGACCTTGTTTTGGGGTCAGATGTTACAATGTAGATGGGCTATCTATTTATGACATCCTTTTGCAACACCAACATTGTCAACAGTTGTGAGAACTACAACTACATACTGCCATTTTTTGGAAGTTGTATGTTGTGAATGTTTGGAAGTTATATGTTCATTTATGCATGTAATTCCATTATGAAGTTCTCATGATGTTTAGTTGTAGGTTAGGTAGTGGTTTTCTTAAAAAGAATTCCCTCCATCCTACAAGGCTGAATTCAGCTACTGTTAGGAAATGGTAAGGGTATTTCGCTATAAAATTGGAAAATTTAATAGTAATTTAAATTTTTATTAGAAATACTTACCATTTCCTAACACTCATATTTCCCTCCCGCCTCCCCGCAAGTCATTCTTTTACTTGCAACAAAAATAATGAAGTAAACAATGTGGTCATGTGACCTAATTGGCGGGAGGACAGACTACTGTAACCCAATGGCTTGGTTAAGGTTGTTACATAACCTTAAAATCGCATCTCTGCGTTGGCCATTGGGTTGGATGGCTCCAACAAATAGCTACTGTTAGGAAATGGTAAGTATTTCTAATAAAAATTTAAATTACTATTAAATTTTCCAAGTTTATTTAGATACTACTATGACCCTTGTATCTACTTCCAATAATGAAAAGATAACTTTTTGTCGTTTTGTATATTTTAACTTGAAGAATATAAAGGTGTGTCTGGAAACTCTTCAGATGTGACACATCATGAAATTCTCATTTTTAATAATTTTAAGACTTAATAACAAAGCATGTTTTGTGTTTTGCCAATACTATACTGAGCACTCTAACATATATGAATGAAGTTAACAATGTATGGAAACTTGGTTAAATTTTTTGACAGCTTTCTATTTTTGCATATTTAGCGCCTATTGAAAAAACACATTTCGTTTCTTGTAAAAAGAAAAGTACCATATCCAAAAAGTTGAAACTTTTTGCAGGTGTTAACCTAAAGGTGGTCTACCTCTAAAAGAACCAATGTTAGGATGATTGTACAGGTTTCACATATATAGGTCTCCAAAGCAAACTCTTCAGATGTGACACATGCTCTTCAGATGTGACTTATAGCTCTTCAGATCTGACTTTTTAAAAATTTTAGTGTTTATTTTCTTGTCAAAGCTTAGAAAGGTTTATATTGCACCAAGAAAGTAATAAATAATTATAACTTGCAACATGGGTGTCATTTTTAGATGAAATAAAAGTGGCTCTTCAGATGTGACATACTTCCTTCCTGTCTAGTCAGTGTGACGTCACATCATCTTTTCCATGTTGTACGTGTACTGGTTTGCGGATTTGAACTTTAATTTCATATTTTCTACGTATTGTGATGGTTACTTCTTAACATGGTATCACCGGGACAGAAAAGAGGGACATGAGATCACAATGCCAACCTTTAATAGTAACAAGCCACTGTGTATGTTATCGTGACAAGGGTAAGGGCAGCAACCATTGTGTTTTGAAAGAAGACTGTTCTCGCAGTAATATCCTAACCACTGATCAGCGAGCATAACTGTTCTTACAAACTGAAGAAAGAAAAACAAGATGGCAAGTCTGACACGTCTGCTGCTGCTGATGATACTAAGTTAGACCCTAATATATTCAACTGTAGTCTCAGAATACATTGGCCAAAGACAAGGATAAGACCAAAACGCATTCAAGGCCTTGTAAGTCTTCCAAGCTGTCAACTAACAATAAATTAGAAGCTCTAGATCAGAAATGGTCAGAACATTTCTCAGGGCTGGAGGCAATGCTGTTGGCCAGAAGCTTTCTACCATAACTGACCTTCCAGACTGTGAAAGTGACACCAACAAGGGCTCCACCAGCTGGTGCAGTGAAGGCAGCTGACCCTTTTATTACACCAAGTCAGCTTTTTGACAGACCTCAGCCTGTTGACTGACCCATCCACTGCTATGCAGCGACAGGTGTCCAGTACACTGATTACAGAGGTAGCAAGGCAGCTTACCTAGATGGACACTGATTCAAATGTCAACCCCACTGACCGACCTCATACTGTTTGCCCAGCAGAGGAAATGGAGCTGTCTGACCTAGACCAGGGTCCGACTTCAGCCGACACTGACCAAGCTCTTCCAGAGGAGCAAACCTATAGAGAGACAATGAGAGAGGCATTAGACTCCTTCATGGGTTGAAAGCATATCCCCGACCTGGATACAGCCACTTCAGAGGCTGATGACCTCCCCTTTGCAGGGCCAAAACTGCAACCAGTTGGAAAGATTTCAGTCAACATGCAGGGGGCTCAGTGGTGTAGTGGTTAAAATGCTCACCTTTAACCTCTGAGGTCATCGGTTCGAATCTCAGCCCAGGTACTTCATGTTGGAAAGTTGATAGTTACTTACCAATGCCCGGTGGTTTACAGAGCATAATCTTGACCAACTAGCATGACCCTGGCTGTTGAACATGATGTAAAATAAAAAATAAATCTAAATTCAGTCAACATATCGACAGATGACTGGTTATGTAAGAAGTTGGATAAACTGAACCTCACACTAGTTGAAGGCTACCCTTCTAGGAGTTTGGAGGCTACTGATTTGCAATGTAACCAGTACACCGGGACTGCCAAGTCTCAGGATTGGATATAGTTTACACACCAGCAAAGACAAGGATTCCAGTTCAATTTCCTATTGGTATTATAAATCTGCCAGACTGAACATTTTCACATCCAGGGTCAGTCCCAGCAGTTCACAACACCCATGGAATTTACAGTAGTGATGAAGGTCAAATTGATGGTTTTACACAGGGTATAAGAATCTACCAGTACTTAGATGACTGGTTGGTCAGAGCCAGATCCCACCAAACCTGTCTCCAGCATAAACATACTCTAGCAGCTCTGTGTCAGGAGCTAGGTTGGTAAACAGGAAAAAATCAGAACTGGACCCCAAACCACTTAAACAAGTGTTCAACCTTATACGTTACCAGTTAAACCTCAAGGAGGGCAAGGTCAGACCCTGTCGCCCACAGTGCTGGAAAACCCTGAATGCAAAGATTCAGAAACTGCTCTAAAACCAACATGTCAGGTCAAGCAGCTGATGTCCCTGATAAGGGCTACTGAAAGCTACAGAAAAACAGGTCCACCTGTGATGGCTACATATGAGACCTATACAGTGGCACCTGAAAAGGAATTGGAAGATTCCAGAATCTCTAGAAAAGGTGGTCCCTATCCCCAGGTCACTCCCTCCTCAGCTAAAGTGATGACCATATGAAGAAAATGTTCTTCAAGGTCTACCACTACACTCAGGTGTTCTCTGCCAATCTTCAAAAGAAGGGTGGGGCACTAACTTAGGAGAGCACACTATAAGGGGAACCTGCTCCCTCCCAGAAAGCAGGTTGCACTGGTCTGCTGTGGAAGGATCTGGACCCTCATGCCTTCCCACCAGTAGCCATCTTGGGCAAAGTGCTGGAGAAGTTTCAGGACTCTCTGTGCAACAGAATTATTCTGATTGCTCCAGGGTGGCCCACCATACCCTGGTTTTGGGACCTAGTGACCATGTCAGGTCAAATTCCACTGTACCTGCCCAATCTGCTAACCCAGCCATTCAGTCACTTCCCTCACAGGATTCTACCAAACCTAAATCTCAATGTCTGGCTCCTGGAGCCTCAGTTATCAATGAGCGAGGTTTGTCTGAGGTAGTGGCAGCACGAATTGAAGCTCCTCAGAGAGTCTCAACCAAATCAGTCTATGAGGCTAAGTGAACCATTTTTACAAAGTGGTGCCACAGTAATCAGGTGAACTTCAGGGCAAAGGTTGGTGACTTCCTGTTGAATCTATTCCAGCACAGGAAGTTGCGGCCAAGTACAGTTGATAGCTACAGGTCAGCCATTGCAGACAAACTTGGAAATGCACCCATCTATAGTAGCAAAGATGAGAATCTCACTTGTCTCTTGGTTAGTTTCCACAGAGACAGACTTAGGGGTCAGAGAGGCATCCCCTCCTGGAACATCCTGTTGGTGGAAACACAGAATGACTTTGTTTGGTGGGCCAGTGTTGCCAACTGAATTAGCAATTGTCCAATTGGTTAGAGCTCTTCAGATGTGACATGTTAAATAAGGTCAACATTTCAGAGTCCTTTTTATTCTAATATGTGACAACATATTGGAAATTGCGGACCTTTGTATAAAGGATTTGCACAAGGTAAAGAATGGGGAAAACGTTGAGACAAAACTATTTAATGTCACATCTGAAGAGCAATATGTCACATCTGAAGAGCATTTGGTCACATCTGAAGAGTTCCATTGGTGTCAAACTATTCCAGAAGCGATCTTCCAATAGCCTTTTTTCTGAACTGGATTACAACTAAGTGCATTTGACTTTCATGGTAAGTCATAATAATGATCATTGATTTCATCTATCCATGTCACTGGAAGTAAAATCTACATTTTGTGAAGAAAGTGTAACTTTTTAAAAGTAGGCATCCTCATTTGTATATTAGGGACTTTTTCCAATAAACTTTCATGTCTGTACACAGTTTTATATTCCCTAAAACAAAATAATATAAAATAAAGCTGAAATATTGCTTTTAAAACTATCAATCATGACAATACATCTTCATAGGTCAAACTAAACCTCTTCAGATGTGACATTTTCTGTTTCAGACAGAAACTTTTGCCTGTCATTCTGTTGAAGAAAACCATTAAAGGTTTATATTTTCAGGCATTATAATGTACATGTTGTTCCTTCTAAACAGCATCTTTGTTTGATTCTGCAGCTCCTGTTTTTTTTTAAAGGTGTCCTCTTCAGATGTGACAGGGCGTTTCGGACAACAGAATTTAATATTTTAATTCAAATATACTCAGAGATGCATTGGGATAATGACTTTAAATCTTGATCACATTTAACCAAAGACTTTAGGCTATCATTTGACTAAAAATGTCAGTAAAAGACAAAAAAATGTTATAGTAGTGGGTGCTCCAACAAAGTCACCCAATTTTCAAACCTAAATTTGCATATCCACCAGCACATACTCAAGAGCTTGTAGTTTAAAAAGTATTGAAGGTAGGTTCGAGTTTTATATACCAAATCAAATGTGAGATAATATGCTTTCATAAAAATATTGTTTTTTAGCATTTATTAAGAGATTTATATGCAATATACACATTTTAAAACTTTGCTTTTTTCAGAGTGAACAAATTTTTGTGAAAAAATGGTGAATTTTGGTAACATATTCCTTTCTCATAAAAAAACGGCTAATCCAGTTGACCTGAAGTTGTCTCTCCACAACTGCCCATCATTAAGATATATTTTAATGTGAACCATTTCATTTTATATGCTTTGGTTGGCAAGCTTGACTCAAGTTTTTGAGGGTAGGTACAAATGGGTCATGTTATCATGCCACACCCCATGAGCAATCAGGCAGTCTTTAATTTACATGTATTATTGAAACTGGTTTAAACCAGCACACAATATTTCTGATGGGTCAAGAATATAATGTGTCTGAAATAAAATACCCACTTAATATAAAATTTTGTAAGCTACAATTCACTCACTTGATGCACATACAATTTCATAGACATAGTAATCAGTATACGCTGTAAACAAGCAGAATCAGTGTAGCTTGAAATCTGGTGTAAATCAGAGGCCAGTTTCGATATCCCCATATCAGAAAATGATGTACTTTTTGTAGGTATGTATTCTTAAGTTAAAGTTACGCATTTAACTAGAACCAATTCCTTTGGATATCAGAGGTTTTTACCTGTTGAGGCACACCCCAAACAAAATGTACTTTTAAAATCAATATGCACCTACCGTTTTATTTAAAATTTCCACATCCAGTCTTACTGCTAAGGTAGTCGATACATTTTGTTTATTTTATGTTGTACAATAAGCTATACATAATATATCTATCCATATGTTTGCATGTATATTCTTTGCGTGTGACTTATAAAAAGCCTGTGTCTAAATGTTAGTAAATTATACCTGATAAATGGTGGGTTCACACTTTTCTGGACAAATGATTCTTACATCACCTCTTACTAGTTTATAACGTCTGCCTGGTTATGGACTCTCCCATTTGGGATTCCAGCACATTAGAAAATTTTTATCAATTCAGGGGCCAATTTCACTAAAGGACTTAAACTAAGTCACTTTATTGGCTAAGTCAGGGACTTAAATCTAAGACTTTGGTCTTAACTACTTCTGGGACTTAAAATGGATTTCACGAAGGTGACTTCGCTAAGTCCAAGCTTATCAAATGACCACAGTGGTTTTCTGTGTCATGTGACCTTTTATATCCTTCATTTGATGCATTTTATCTGAGGATATTAGTACTGTTTTGAAATAGAAAACCTTGTTACATCATGTAAACTTCCAAAAGACTACTTCAGTAAGGTGTTCAGTATAATTATACTTTATTTACAGCCATTTCAAATTTTGAAGTGGACAAAAGGTTATGGCGGCCATATTTAAGTCCTCTTTACAAAATTTAAGCCCACTACCTCCCAGACTTAAATCTAAGTCCACTGACTAAGCAAATCCATGGACTTAACCCCTTTGTGAAATCCACTAAGTCTAGGCCCGCTGGCTTAGCACATTTTTGCCAGAATTTAAGACCAAATTCTGCACTACCACCAAATGTTTCTATTATTATTATTATTAATGTCTCCATATATGTCTAGATTTAGGTTGGGATGTCACAATAGAAACAGACATCAAACTAAATGTAGTGATAACAAATTTAAAGTGAATGCGCCACTCAAGTAATAATAATGTAATTATAATTTATTTCATCTTAGTAATATACAAAAATTGTACTTATAATAACACACACAAAAAAATAAATCAAGATAACTATGACACAATATATTATATCACAACTGCAGGTCAACCAAGAACCACTAAATGGATATGACCAAAGCATGTTTCGTATCATTTCATTTCCAAAACTTCCTGAATTTGACAAAAGTTATGATACAAAACTTTACCACAGTAAACTCTTTTATTAAAATAGTATATTTTTAAATCTATTAATTATGCTATTCATGCAAAGTTCACAAGACTGCAATAATTAATACTTCATAGAGTCATCTAAACACTATTTTTGAATAAGTTTTTAAAAACCTAATACCCCATTTACACTACAGATGGTATATATGTCCCGATGTATTTTATACTTGGGACACTCAAGGATTGGGACGGTGGGCCACTGACTCGTAAGTTTGCAAACAGATGTCAGGTGGTGATCCAAGGACAGGGACGTTTTACCAAGCACTTAAGTTTCAGGAAAGTCAAAAAAGATGACCATCGCAGGACTAAATATGGCCATGTTTGAGGTTTAAGCCACGATATTTTTGTGCAGTTTCAAATATCTGGGGGACCTTTGTTACAGATCACAAGGTCACTTAGTCATGTTAGTCTGATGATCACACTCAGGAAGAAAATTTCCAAATGATATGCACAACAAATATATTATGACTGCAGATAACAATATTATACAAGTGGGTTTTGACCAGCAAGTTTGCCTTAGTATGTCAAGTGCAATAAGGATGAATCCTGCACATGCTCATATCCCATACTCCGAGTTGGGAAACTCAGGATTTTTTCTCGGATTAAAGTAAACAAATGGTACTAGTGAAAAATGCTGAGATTCTGTTTGTGCAAGAATAAGTGTGCAGTAATTATAGTTATAACTAGACCTAGCGCATCGGAGAACCGATGCAAATTGTATCCACCGTAAAGACAATGCACCAAAACCTCTAGGACCAATAATAAGCGAGTTATAAGCACTTTTAAGTTTGGCTGTCCTCATTTGACCTTCAAGGAGGGGCCCAAGGTCAAATCCGACCACACCAGAAGATTCCCAGAACATGATTTCCTATATGTTGGTTTACTATCCCAAACATCTAGGACCAATAATAAGCGAGTTATAAGCACTTTTTAGTTTGGCTGTCCTCACACTTGATTTTGAAGGAGGGGCCCAAGGTCAAATCCGACCATGACAGAAGATTCCCCGCCCATGATTTCCTGTATGTTGGTTTACCATCCCAAACCACTAGGATCAATAATAAGCGAGTTATAAGCACTTTTAAGTTTGGCTGTCCTCATTTGACCTTGAAGGAGGGGCCCAAGGTCAAATCCGACCACACCAGAAGATTCCCAGCCCATGATTTTCTATATGCTGGTTTACCATCCCAAACCTCTAGGACCAATAATAAGCGAGTTATAAGCACTTTTAAGTTTGGCTGTCCTCGTTTGACCTTGAAGAAGGGGCCCAAGATCAAATCCGACCATGACAGAACATTCCCCGCCCATGATTTCCTATATGTTGGTTTACCATCCCAAACCTCTAGGACCAATAATAAGCGAGTTATAAGCACTTTTAAGTCTGGTTGTCCTCGTTGGACCTTGAATGAGGGGCCCAAGGTCAAATCCGACCACACCAGAAGAATCCCAGCCCATGACTTCCTATAGGTTGGTTTACCATCCCAAACCTCTAGGACCAATAATAAGCGAGTTATAGGCACTTTAACCTTTGGCTATCCTCGTTTGACCTTGAAGGAGGGGCCCAAGGTCAAATCCGACCACGCCAGAAGATTCCCAGCCCATGATTTCCTATAGGTTGGTTTACCATCCCAAACCTCTAGGACCAATAATAAGCGAGTTATAAGCACTTTTAAGTTTGGCTGTAATCATTTGACCTTGAAAGAGGTGCCCAAGGTCAAATCCGACCACACCAGAAGATTCCCAGTGCATGATTTCCTATATGTTGGTTTACCATCCCAAACATCTAGGACCAATAATAAGCGAGTTATAAGCACTTTTAAGTTTGGCTGTCCTCGTTTGACCTTGAAGGAGGGGCCCAAGGTCAAGTCCGACCACACCAGAAGATTCCCAGCCCATGGTTTCCTATATGTTGGTTTACCATCCCAAACCTCTAGGACCAATAATAAGCGACTTATAAGCACTTTTAAGTTTGGCTGTCCTCATTTGACCTTGAAGGAGGATCCCAAGGTCAAATCCGACCACACCAGAAGATTCCCAGCCCATGATTTCCTATATGTTGGTTTACCATCCCAAATCTCTAGGACCAATGATAAGCGAGTTATAAGCACATTTATGTTTGGCTATCCTCATTTGACCTTGAAGGAGGGGCCCAAGGTAAAAAAAAATCCGACCACACCAGAAGATTCCCAGTGCATGATTTCCTATATGTTGGTTTACCATCCCAAACATCTAGGACCAATAATAAGCGAGTTATAAGCACTTTTAAGTTTGGCTGTCCTCATTTGACCTTGAAGGAGGGGCCCAAGGTCAAATCCGACCACGCCAGAAGATTCCCAGCCCATGATTTCCTATATGCTGGTTTACCATCCCAAACCTCTAGGGCCAATAATAAGCGAGTTATAAGCACTTTTAAGTTTGGCTGTCCTCGTTTGACCTTGAATGAGGGGCCCAAGGTCAAATCCGACCTCACCAGAAGATTCCCAGCCCATGATTTCCTATATGTTGGTTTACCATCCCAAACCTCTAGGACCAATAATAAGAGAGTTATAAGCACTTTTAAGTTTGGCCGTCCTCGTTTCACCTTCAAGGAGGGGCCCAAGGTCAAATCCAACCACGCCAGAAGATTCCCAGCCCATGATTTCCTATATGTTGGTTTACCATCCCAAACCTCTAGGATCGATAATAAGCGAGTTATAAGCACTTCTAAGTTCTGCTATCCTCGTTTGACCTTGAAGGAGGGGTCCAAGGTCAAATATGACCACATCAGAAGATTCGCAGCACATGATTTCCTATAGGTTGGCTTCACATTGCAAACCTCTAGGACCAATAATAAGGGAGATATAGGCACTTTTAAAGTCCGCTATGTGGGTTACTTCGGCACTCCGTGGATGACCTTGAATTAGAAGCTTCAAGGTCAAATGTGTGCAAGGTTGTAGAGGACATGTATATGTGTCATACATATCACCTATGAAGAGATTCAACCTTCTACCTATGCTTCCGGTGGATACAATTATTATATATGTACTTTCCTGTGCTATTAAGATTGCATAAATATACCAGTTTGTGCACCCACCAGTACTGGAGATTACTTGACACAGATAAATTTTGTGTGCCACCAAAGTATTTTGAATTGTTTGGCTTCTCTTATGTAGAAGAGACAAACTTGATAAACATGTTCATCTTCATGAGTGATATATTTCCTTTCAAATATGTCTAATGAGGAGTGATTTACTTTTATCATCCACCAGTAAGAAAAATACATCTATATTGAAAGAAATAATACAAAAGAGGTTTTGATATATATAGGATAACAAGTTCAATTTCTGACTTGTGATTTCACCACCATTTCCACATGGACTTCAATGCAAGAAAAAAGGCCAGAAGCTCTGTAAACATGTCTTTGTAATGATGTTTATAACATATTGAAAGCTTTCATGCTTATTGAAATGTGTTGATGCATTTATACCACTTATTATGCACAGTAACTGGTATCAGTCAATATTAAAAAATGTCCCAGTCCCATAATAAAAATAAAATAATGTGACATGCTGAAAGACTTTTAAGATCTGTTGTTCTGACCTATTTCATAACATAGCTATATTGAGGCACCTTATCAGGAAAGTATGAACAGAAAATGATTGTATAAATACACCCCCCACACCCCACACCCTTGGTGGTGGATTATATGAAAGGGGGTCAGACTTAGCCCAGTCTCTGGGACTGAGCCACTGGCTCAAATCCTAACCTTTTGGGTCAGCTAAGTCTTTGCCTCAAATGGTTTTCACCGAAGGAGTTTGGGTTTAGACCAAGCTTAAAGGATCAAATAATCACAGTGGTTGTCTGTGTCATATAAACCCTTTTTTGCTGTCAAAATATTGTACTCATGACATATATATATTCCTTGGCTGGCACATAATATCTCTGGTCAAATGCTATTTTGCAATGGCAAACCTTGTAAATATGTAAAAAACCCAAAGACTTCTTCAGGAGGTTGCTTTATACACTTGCACATTATTTTCAGCCATTTCAAATTTTGAAGTGGAGAATGGATTATGGCAGCCATATTTGAGACCTTGTGTACAAAACTTAAGCCCACTACTTACCAGTCTCAGCATTTAAGCCAGCTGAGACTGAAACCTTTTGTGACATCCATAAACTAAGGCAGAGCCCATTGGCTCAAGAAAAATGTTCCAATAAGTTGAGAAAAAAGTCTCAAGTTTGAGCCTGAGACCGGGCTAAGATCTTTCATGAAATCTGCCCCGGTTTTATCTGAAAATGGAAACAATTTTTTGTTTTGTTTTTTCTTTAACTCCTTTATTGACTGTGTTCAAACATCTAGCTGAAATAGTTTTTAATGATCAATGACTTGGTTAGGCCACATAATACCCATTATTATTGCAGGTATTTTTCAAAAATACAGAGTATATGGGATTTTAAAAGGTAAACTGTGTTTGGAATAAACACATACATATTTTTTTCATGATTGAATTAGAAAATGCTATTTTGTGTAATCTTGACCTTATAATCTTTACTTTGTAATGGTCTGGTGAACTAATAGGCTAAGCACACTGTAAATATATGTGTTACAGCTTGTGTGTATGTTTTTGTACAGAGATAAAACTTGTAGATTCTGGATTGTGCATGGAAGTAATAGTTTATAATATCTATGGTATATGAATACTGATTGTCATAATTACTGTGCAGTTTACATCCATAAACAAATAACAAACTACGTGCTACTTTAAACCTATTAAGTATTTTATTAATCTGACTTTTAGATGTCTGTTTTGTTATAAATGTTGCATAGTATATAACAATTTAAAAATAGATTGTATGTTATCCTATATGACATTTATTAAAATTTTATTATCCTCAATGTGCTGTATTTGGCCTCAATCCTAGGACAGGGACATATTTTTATACCACCCAGTGCCATTTACCATTGATAATTAGCCTTACACATTCATCAACATGGGCCGATTTTTTGGCAACATTTCATTCATAATCATGTAAGTTTTGTTGCAGTAAAATCTACTAAGCAGAAATGGCAGAGAGATCTCAAATTAAAATGTTTTTATATTAGTCTTGGAATATTCATCAAGTGCCTGTGACTATATATGCTTATGTTTTATAGTCTATTTTTTGCATTCTTTTTCATATGGACTTATTTTACTTATTATTCATACAGAATGGTAGATAATAATTTAAAGTAAAACATCTCTCCTCAGACATTTATGAAACCACTACTGTGGTGGTTTAATCTCTCACCAAGTATTAAGTAGAAGTTGTGTGACCTTGAAAGACTGGGGTCACTTAATCACACTGAACTGTAACATTTGTGGTAATTTCCCATACAAACAAGATCATGGCCATTTTGTTTTTTTTTATTTTTTATTTTCAAAATGATGCTAAAGAGAGGGTTTCACATCCAAAGTCTCTAGGAACAATAATAAGGGAGATATACATGACAAAAATTAATATTAGGGAAAGATCAGTAGACCATGATTTCATATACCGGTAAATTGTTTTCACATTTTAAAGCCGAAAGACCAATGATAAGAGAGATATAAGGCCTTATGAGTTATGAATAATAATTATGACCCAACTTAACCTTAAAGTCTGGGTCAAAGGTCATTTGGAAAATATCTGCATGGGACTGTAAAGATCTGATGTGGTGGCCATTTTGTTTTTAAAATGAGGCTAAGTTACTCTCAGGCAAGCTATCTTTGTCATATAACATTTTGTGCAAATCTGATTAAGCTAGCTGCAATATTTTTTATGCTTAATGATTTTCAAATAATCCACTCTGTCATCCATTTCTTTTTTAAAAAGAGGCCAAAATTTATTAACAGACATGTTTTCATAGCCTTAAACATTAGCTGGAAATTTGGTGAAGAAATGTCCATAAAGGAATGAGATACAGTGGATTTGGTCTAAGTCGAAGTTGTAAAATGTCAGCCATTTACTTCTACTTACAGCAACTTCTAGTTATACCCACTTTGAGAAATATATGAAGTACTAGAGACACTATGTAATTTAAGTCTCTTGCAATAATTAACACTTGTATGATCACTCTACTGTGAAATTTATTTGCTTGGTGTTCAGGCTTAATAACACAAAAGTGAGGAATCAGGCAAAGAGTGTCACAATGGTACTATTTTGTCACCTCTTTCTTGGATATTTACATTTCTGTACACACAAAATTTATAGGTTCTACTTATACCTTGTTATTCCCATTGAAAAGTAACACTTTGTGCATCAAATTAGGTTCTAGTTATGGCCACTTTCTGTAAGTCGAACTTCTAGTTATCCTTATATTTTGCACTATTAATTGTTGGGACTTAGAAACTACTTCTACTTAGGGCAATATTCTACTTATGGCAGTTCTACTTATACCAAATCTACTGTATAACAGTTTACGTAAAACATGACGAACACATGCAGGCATTTTGTTTGCATGTAAGGTGTTTTATAATCTCCAAACCATTACACCTTTGGTCAGTAGCAGATACAAAATGTATCACTCATGAAGATTAACAATATAGTATTCATGCTGCACACTCATATAATGTTATCGTCTTCATTCATAATTTAGGAATTTTTTTTGGCATCTGGAATATTGAAATGGATCCTTCCTAAAATGGAATCTCTTCTTGTAATAAGTGAAGTACAAAAGATCAAACAATGGTAACTGTTTGAGATAAAGTGAAACATGATAAAGTGGCCAACAAACGGGGAAATCAGTTACTATAATAGAGAAAGCAATTTCTGGACAGATCCCCGTTTTATCTTATACCACAAGGTACATACTCTATGTTTCACTAATCCTTTAATCTGACTGATTAATTTTTACTTCTGCCAAGGATATTATGCCTTCTAGGTGTGTTCATTACTAAATTCCAAACTTTTGCAAAGTGTGTTACTCAGTCTCTGTGCTTGTTTGTTTACAGCATAACTCAAAAACTACCACACAGATCGTTATGAAACTTTCAGGGAGCATCAGAACTATTACAAGAAAAATTTGATTCAAATTTGAGCATGATCGGGTCAATATCCTTGATTCCTGGTCAATGTTTTACTGTATTAGTCTGTGTTAGGATGGGAGATTAACAGGTCAGGATGGTTGATCAAGATTACTGCAAATATAAACCACCAGCAATTTAAACCTTACTTATTTCAAAAACAGTTCAATAAAATTACATAAATTACATAAAATAAGAGTCATTGTTAACCAAAGATTATAAAGTCCTTTGTACAAATATAAAAGGAAGAGAACAAAGTAATATATGGTGTTGTTGCACTGTGCAGGAAAAAAATCTATGTAACTTCAGTCAAAAGTAAGAGGTTGCAAACTAAATACACTTGTCAGAGATATGAAGGCCAACTGCGAAACATTTCAAAAACACAAATGAAAAACAATTTTCATGTGATTGTAAAATGTGTTACAATAACATGTGTATTGTGTCTTTAGTCATTTACACATAAGCTATGACTTGTCAGAACTGAATTTATAACGCAACTTATCTGTAGGTAAATACTTATAATAGGAGTGTTCATTTCAGGAAGGCCAAAAGATTTCCCAATAGGTTAATTTCACATCCCAAACCTCTAGGACCAATTGTCTATCCTCGTTTGACCTTGAAGGCGGGGCAAAAGGTCAAATCGGATCACACCATAAGATTCTCAGCCCATGATTTCCTATAGGTTGGTTTACCATCCCAAATCTGTAGGACCAATAATAAGCAAGTTATAAGCACTTTTAAGTGTACCTATCCTCGTTTGACCTTGAAAGAAGGGCCCAAGGTCAAATCCAACCACACCAAAAGATTCCAGCCCATGATTTCCTATAGGTTGGTTTACCATCCCAAAACTCCAGGACCAATAATAAGCGAGTTATAACCACTTTTAAATCTGGCTATCCTCATTTGACCTTCAAGGAGGGGCCCAAGGTCAAATCCGACCACACCAAAAGATTTCCAGCCTATGATTTCCTATAGGTTGGTTTACCATCACAAACCTCTAGGACCAATAATAAGCGAGTTATAAGCACTTTTAAGTTTGGCTATGCTCGTTTGACCTTGAAGGAGAGGCCCAAGGTCAAATCTGACCATGTCTGTTTTGTCTGATAGTGGAGAAAAGCCTCAAATAAATTTAATGTCCAACTCCTATTTAACTCACAGCAAATTACAACAAAAATAAATAATACAATGATCAAGGTGCATTGACAAATACAAGTGCAGTCAAAGCAACTTATTTTTAAAATTCCTTTATAAGAAACTGCAGAAACAGATAAACACGTCAGAAAAAGTTATTGCCATTTATTGTACATGTCCAATAGGTCTTTTCGTCATGAGGGTTTTTGTCTTGGGGCAGTATTCACGAAATATCTTAGCCAAATCTAGGGCTTAAGTTTGTTCTATTTGTAAACAAAAGTTAAGCCTAAGACTTGGTTAAGATATTTCGTGAGTACAGCCCCTGGATTTGTTATCAAGTACATTCCCTGTAGGGCACATGCAATATAATTATAAATGTGCAGAATCTTTACCTTCATATTTATCATAATTACACCTGCAATACAGTCAAATTTTTATAATAATTTAATATCTTCAAAAAGCCTCTTAATTTATAACAAAGAAAAAAGGTGTGAACACATAATAATAATGAAGGATAATATTGTTGTATAAGTACTATATATACCTTGTGCCAATATTTTATGTGATTTGCTGATTATTATTTAATGTTTGACATATTGCCTGGGGTTTAGTAGACATTAAAGCAATATTAATGTTAATATATTAACGTCTGCACACACTAAAAAAGGCACATTAAAAAGGGACAACTTTTAAATTAGTACCTCTTGGATCAAAAATATAGGCTGACCTATATTTTCTGGGGTTTTTGTAATCAATAGAAGTACTTACAGTACAGCTTCTGTGTTAATTATCCTGATGCTCCGTTAAAATGAAAGTAAACTGATGCTAAAAATAGCCCGAACATCGCAGAAAAAAGTCTGTTTTATGTCCATGCTATTACAGAAAAAAATCTACATAAATCACGCTTTCAGTTTTTATTTACAGGTAAAAGACACACCCACATCACCACTTGAAGATAACACAATGTACATTGAATAGAATGTTCTATAATATAACACTTTGACATATGCTGTAATTAATATATATAGTCACTATGAACAGTAAACTGTCAACAAGAACACAAGAAGAAAATCTTTTCACTCAGAGTATCTGAGAGATCTGTGTGTGTGTGGTAATGACATACAACAATACTGATGTGTACTTAGACTTCCCAATAAACATAAGATAGACTGGTGTCTGTGGTTTTAAGTACATAATGCACACAGAAACACACACACATTTTAAGTACTGGAAAATATTATCTGTAGCTCTAGTTTCAGTTACTCGGAAGTAAAAGGCTTTTACATTGTAACACCGATTGATGGCGTTTATGGAATGACTTGTAAACTCTTATAAAAATACTTGTCGCGTTTAATGGATTGTTAAAGATAGAACATTTGTATCTTAATTTTATAAAATTATATATATATATAGAAATATATGAATTCCATATATGTGTTATGTGTTTCTTATAAAGGATAAAAAGTCAATAGTTATATAAAGAATACATTGGAAAAAGGTGTGAATATCTGTGAGTATTTAATATGCTTAGTATGTCCCAAGAAAGCCTTAATTTTTCTATTAAAATTTGCCCTGTTATCAGGAATGTCCTATCAAACAGAAGCTTTTTTCTGCTGCCTCAAGACATTTACAAAACAGTACAGCTGTAGAGTAAGAAATGTAAAATTTGCTGCATATTTGAAATTTGTCACATTTGGAAACACTAATAAAATAATTGAATTGAAGTGAGATTTGTTGAATGTATAGTAAATTAAAGCTTTTTGAACTGAAATATACCAAGCTTTAGACAAAACATCCTTTTTTCATAGAAATAAGTAAGGGTTTTAGTGGTGGCGAAATTTCGATTTCTGGTGAATTTTAGATTCCTTACTCTATATTACATATAAAATGTTTGGTGTATTTTATAACCCCCACACACCCAATACACTTCTACTTATTTGGGGTTTCCACATAAAAGGGTTTCTTTCAAATGGGCTCCTCATCTGCTGAACAAGAGAGCCATTGGGGCTTATTACCACGATCGAGTTATCTTCATGAGTTGGAGCAGTCACAAACAGCTTGTCAGGCAGATCTTTTAGCTGATACAACTTTACTTTTAACTTTGGGCAAATCACTTCTTTTTCTTTTTCCCTATTATTTTCTGCTGCTGTCAGTCATAGGACTACCCCCACCCCCTCCCACCTGCCTGCTGAGTTCAATGTCAGCTGAGTCTAACTCACAGAAGTGGAACAGTGGTATAAGCCCGTGGCTGCTGTTTCCATATGCTTCTACCATATGATTCTAAAGAACAAAGTTCTACATAATGGGGTTTTTCTGTACCTACAAATGTACCTTTATTGTTAGAACTTAATTTTCTGAAACAAGGTTCATATAATACCGTACTCCAACCACTTGGTATAATAAAAGATAAGAGAAACTCTATTATTTTTTATTAATACTGAAAACTAAAATGTCTCCTACCTTAATTACTACCAATTATTGCCAGGTACCAATTATCACATTAGACAGAAATCAAATAGACATCTTTAATCCATATTTACTATGAAATATGTGATTTAACAATGTAAACAGAAAGAGCGCTCAGAGAGTGCCTACCTTCACCAAGGCACATAATAGTAAGTGCATAGGGAAATGCAGATTATTGTATCCACCAGAGGCTTGGTTAAGTGTTCGCTATGCCGTCACCGTGCATAGAGAGATTTTTGGTTTTAACTCTCTGAGAGGAAAACTATACCGGTAAGGTTCACCAAATTTGCAGAATATCTTCATTGGGAGGTATCTTGGACTGAAATTAGCCTCATTCTATAAAACAAAATGGCCACCGCGGGCATTCCTTTGAAAATTATCTACCTTTTTCTACTGGCTGCATGGTTCTCATTGGTAGACGGTTGAATCTCTTCATAGGTGATATGTGTAACACATACACATGTCCTCTGCAACCTTATAGACATTTGACCTTGAACCTCTAAATTCAAAGTCATCCACAGAGTGTCAAATTACCCCACATAGTGGACTTTAAAAGTGCCTATATCTCCATTATTATTGGTCCCAGAGGTTTCCAGTGTGAAACTAACCTCTAGGAAATCATGGGCTGGGAATCTTCTGATGTGGTCAGATTTGACTTTGGACCCCTATTTCAAGGTCAAATGAGGATATCCAAACTTAAAAGTGATTATAACTCGCTTATTGTTGGTCCTAGAGGTTTGCAATGTGAAACCAGCTTATAGGAAATCATGGGCTGGGAATCTTTTAATGTGGTTGGATTTGACCTTGGACCCCTCCTTCAAGGTCAAACGAGAATAACCAAACTTAAAAGTGCTTATAACTTGCTTATTATTGGTCCTAAAGGTTTGCAATGTGAAACCAACTTATAGGAAATCATGGGCTGGCAATCTTTTGATGTGGTCAGATTTGACCTTGGACCCCTCCTTCAAGGTCAAAAAAGGATAGCCAAACTTAAAAGTGCTTATAACTCACTTATTATTGATCCTAGAGGTTTGCAGTGTGAAACCAACTTATAGGAAATCATGGGCTGGGAATCGTTTGGTGTGGTCTGATTTCACCTTGGGCCCCTCCTTCATGGTCAAACGAGGATAGCCAAACTTAAAAGTGCTTATAACTCGCTTATTATTGATCCCAGAGGTTTGCAATGTGAAACCAACTTATAGAAAATTATGGGCTGGGAATCTTGTGATGTGGTCAGATTTGGCCTTAATGGACCGCTCCTTCAAGGTAAAATGAGGACAGTCAAACTTAAAAGTGATTATAACTTGGTTATTATTGATCCTAGAGGTTTGCAATATGAAACAAACTTATAGGAAATCATGGGCTGGGAATCTTTTGATGTGTTCAGATTTGACCTTGAGCCCCCCCCCCCCCCCCCCCCCCTTCAAGGTCAAACGAGGACAGCCAAACTTAAAAGTGCTAATAACTAAATTATCATTGATCTTAGAGGTGTACAATGTAAAACCAACTTATAGGATATCATGGGCTGGGATTCTTCTGATGTCAGATTTGACCTTTGGCCCCACTTTCAAGGTCAAACGATTGTTCACTGGCTTTGGTGAGTTGTCTTTCTGCTAGATACAAATTTACATCAGTTCACGATGCATAGGTCTAGGTTTTTCTTTGTATCCAGATGGTAATCCAAATCACTATCAAAATTTAATGGGCTCTAAGATGGACCAAACCCCATCTTCTGATTTTTATAATGAAGATCCAACTAGTAGTGTTTGCGTAATCATGTTAATAAACAAACAGACAAATGGACAAACTGACAAAGAAACAAACAAGATTCCAACTACATCTCTTTTGCATTGGGTCCAAATTGGGCCAACTCAAAGTAGCAATTAGCAGGCACAGGTCCAATTTTTGACATCATGTTTTGGTCATGTTAGTATATGACATCAAGTAACTATCACTCGGACATGATTTAAGGTGGTCACGTCATCTGACACAAATCTGACATCCAGTTTATGTGACATGACATGACTTTATGTCAATAACATACCTACAATATCAACTAGATGACAAAATGATAACCAGACCTAATGTGATTGTATTATCCTATTCAATGACATAAAATTGACACCATCCCAACATGACTTTTTGTAGTCATGTCAAATGATGAAAATATGATGTTCGAATAATATGATGTGACCTGATATTCTACTCGGGCATTGTTTCTGACATCTTAATGATATTAATATGATGTCACTTTGTTAAAACATTTCAAGTGGAGTATCATCATATCATTTAGATCGGATTAACATCAGTATTCTATAAAATTATATCATTTTTAGGAATATTACAAATGTAATATCATCCTGTACACCAGCCAGGGTCATATTAGGACAGGCCCTCAGCTTTTTCACATGAGTAGGGTCAAACCTAGGCAGAGGTGACAACCTTTGATTAGATGCTGAACCTACTAACTTGGCCTCTAGTCTCTGTGATGTTGCTTTGACAAAAATAATTAAGTTTTGGTACAGACAAAACAATTATGTTTAAAACTGTAACTAAAATGCTGTGTGACAGCAAAAATTTACAAGAAATATGTTGTTTTGTAAACAAATCTATACTTTAGTGTTTGCAACCAAGCCAAAGATTGAATAAATAAAGATAAAAGTTCAGAAAAAGGGCTTCTAATATTCAAACTTTTGTACCCATAATTTGTATCTTTACAAATGGTATAAATTTTTGAACTGGTTCCCACTGAACATTAATTATTTTCTCCCATGGAATAATCTTTATAGTACATGGAAATCACTTAAGGCTGTGTCAGGTAAGTGTACACAAATGGTAGTTAAAGCAATGTAATGTGATATTAACTGTGAAAACAAAATGTTATTAACCAATATTTTTATTACTGAAAATTAGTTTCAGCACTTGTGAAATGATGTCAATCAGATTTTTATATCAGTACATCAAATTGATGTCAGTTTCTGATGTCATATAGACATGAAGTCAGTCCAAATTGGGCGATCATATTGATGTCTTATGCTGATATCAAATTTATATCGGCTACTAGATGTCATTTTTATGGCTTTTGGAGATGTCAAATAGACTAGGCTACTAAAGATCTGTTTGACATTTAACATATGATGTCATTTCGAATTTCAAATAAGCATCAGTTTCTGATGTCTTGCCCAGTGTCTTTTTGATTTCTTTTTGATATCCTATTGCCTGCTGGGAAGGCTATTGCTCAGCTATACTATGAGCTACAGGTCTGCAATTTCATTATATTACAGCTAACGTAAGGTAGGTGAATAACATATTTCAACAAAATACCCTAAATGCAAAAGTTTTTGAGTTAAAAGCAATTTACGCAACAGTGAGAACCTCAAAGTGGCTATTGCTCAAAAGTAGCTAATGCAGCAGAGCTCCAAGCTATGTACCATCTTATAGGTAAAGGTAAAGTACCTCAACAACATATTTAACAGAAACACTGTAAATACAACAGTTTCAGAGTTATAAGTCATTTACTCAAACTAGCTAAAATGGTCATAGCTATGTGAAAATGTTATTGATTTTGTTAAAATTCGGTCCTTCTCTATTTTGACCAATGACAATGTTATAAGAAAACAAATGAGAATTCTAGCTCCAAAATTGTGACTTAGAACGTGCTAACAAACATACAAACATACAAACAAACTGACCGACCAGCATTCTTCAAAATCCAAAGATTTGAAGTAATAAATGATATAGTTTCAGAGTTATAAGTCATTTACTCAGAGTAGCTAAAATGGTCATAGCTATCTGGAAATGGTACCAATTTTGTTGAAATTTGGTCCTTTTCTATTCTGACCAATGTCAATGTTATGGGCAAAACATGAGAATCCTAGCTCCAAAATGGTGACCCAGAATGTGCTAACAAACAAACATGTAAGCAAACAAACAAAGAAAGCAACTGTCCAACATACTTTGAAAATCGAAAGATTTCAAAGTAACAAATAGTTTTGAAAATAACTCCCCACTGTGGGAGGTTATTGTGACACCAATCAATATTCCTACACATTTGTTGTGAGGCTGGAGTCATGTAAAAAGTTAAAACCTATTATTATACACAGGTAGACATGCTGCTCAAAAGGTTGTTTATATTTTTTTATAAAGGGCCACCACTATAGCTTATGACATACTTGTTAAACCATGCAGAAATCCATTTATATGTGTGTTGGTATAAGAGTTATTTATCAGTTAAGTTTATTTTTTAGTGGTTTGACATTGCTAACTTACTGAATGGTGCTTTGCTAGATATGTTAATATTTAACATGGAACAATATATATAATTACTCAGTCTGGTATGTTAGTGTTTGCCTGTTAAATTGATTGGTGATGTTCCACTTAATTTTCTTATGTAGAAGTTCCATATTGGACTTCAAACAATAGCTAAGTGTGTAGTGTGGGTTTTCTTTTATTTTTAAGTGTGTCATTTCTGTTTGAAAAGAACAATGGTGATCCATTATAAACCAGAGTAAGATCACTTATTCAAGTACCAGTACAAGGTGTTGAACCCCTATACTGTGTTATTTGAACAGTTACAATTAAACAGTATTGAAAAGGCAAATAAAACATATATTTAGATCTCACTGTTCTGTGCTGGTATCTGAAATTATCACTTATATTACTTCCTTCCCTATTTTGCCCAGTTCTGTTATCTGAGTGTGTCAGATGGGATCATATGCGATATTTTCTAGAAAAGTATTTATCTACATATGAGATCGCTTTGGTGTGTACAGACCTTTAGGACCCTGTTTACTGAAATCTCTAGAAAACAGAAAAGTACTGCCAGTTAACCAGTTGGCTCCTGTGTTCAGCTACATTCTTATTCTTGGAATTTTTCTGATTATTAGAATATTCTCAGAAAATAGCCATTTTCTGTGAAAAATTCTAAGAATAAGAAAAATGTCTAAGAATAAGAATTCTTAAATTCATGGGAATTTTCAGACTTCTGCAGAAAGGGTATGACAAATTCAGTATGTAATATCTGTGTGGAATCCAGTTGCATAAGCATTAGTTGTTGATCAACATAAAGGTACAATAGGAATTAAGGCCAAAAATACCTTTTACAGAAATTTTAAAAATTTCTTGTCTTTAGAAATTTTTCTTATTTGTAAAATTTTATGTACTAGGATAATTCATATTCTATGCTTGAGAATGTTAGTGAATATGGGCCCTGGAGGTAAAGATAATTGGATAAATTGCAACAAAATCACAGTTAGTACCCGCTTTTTATTTCTACTAAAAAGGTTATTCTAAAGAAAATATTTCAATAAAAGGGTCAAAAGTGTAACTGGTCAATTTTAATCCTAATCTACCAAACACTGTCAAGTATAAGTACCCAGCTAATTACTAATATTCCAGCTTATTACTTATCTTTGTTCTGAGACAAACAATGCATTACATTTCTACTTGGCATTAAAAGGCAGTAACAGAATCATTGTCATATTTCCAATGTCAGATAGGATACTATAATAGTAAACATCCCAGTAAAAGCATATGCTATATAATTAATATATAAAAAAATATATGTACAGACATCGATGTAGTAACACTGCTGTAAATATAAGGGTTTACATATGATTTTACTGACACATACATTGTAAGCAATACCCTGCAATAATAATAATAATAGAAGGATTTAAAGAGTGCAAAATTGTTACTGATCCTCTAATGCGCTTAAGTCCAAGAAGGATATATTCCAAGGACAGACATGGGTCAATATCCAAAAAGCACCAGCCAGGGTATGACTAAGGTGGGGTGGGTGGGGTATGCCAGTCTAAACAGTCAAGTGAGTCTTGAGCAATGGCTTTTGAAACCATTAATTGTCTGCTGGGATATGACAGTTGGCAATCGGTTGTTACAGTATGTGTTGACAATGCTTTATTATTTACCTCAAAAGTTAACATGTATATTTAACTATTTTCTTCCAATATGACACAAACTTTGGCCTTTAAGTTAACATGTATATTTAACTATTTTCTTCCAGTGACACACACTTTGGCCTTTAATTCAAAACTGGCTTGTCTTGTTAGTTTCAGCCTTTCAAGATGGCCGCCAGCAAACCGCTGACGGATGATATGATTGATGAACTCCCAGATGATGACCCGCTAGAAGGATTCGATTTGCTAGAGGCTTATGGGATTGATGCAGAAGGCGTTGAAACAACTGCTGATGCCCAGAAGAAACTTCGAGAGTATCTTAAGCAACATGTGAGTGGTTTCCATGAAAAAAATCTATTTTTAACAAGAGCAAGAGATATATAATAGTATAAGTAAAAGGGAAAATCCGGATTTTTTAAACATTCAAACAATGATCCAGATCAGCCTTGAAATTTCATGGGATCAATAAATTGGACCAAGGTTCATCTGATATTTTTCATGAAGTTCCGGCAATTTGTATTTACATATTCATGTTAACAAACAGACAAACGGACAAACATACAGTCATGCAAAATATACCTCCAAATGGCAGAAGCAATGATGTGATAGGTTGAAAGCCTTCGACAAACATACAAGCAGAGAGGATAAAATGTCAAAGTTGGTGTTTGGCATCTCTGGAAGCAGCTGAAGTCATGTCAGGATAAGCCTTCGGAACATTCCATGTATTGTCACCATGAGCTCATACAGGAGAGAGCCACATGATTAAAGCTAAGCTTGTTTTCTACTTACTGCTTTGTGATATAACTGGGCAGACACTTCATTTTGGTACCAACAGACCGAAGAATAGTTGTTGTCAGCAAAACTTGTACATTTTCTGAAAGGTAACCTAACATATGTGATGAACATGATGGTAGCCCAATGACAAGGAACATAAATTTAATATAACCCCGATGCCTCTTGACAAAAATCTTGACCAACTAATGTACACTGTTTTCTTTGTTCTACTCAACTTATCTTTACAATATGATCAATCAGTCAATCATTCCATCTATCAAATCAATCAATCAAATGATATCTTCCACTTTCTTTATAGAAAGAAAAAGATGACCGCTTCAAATGCAAGGAGTGTGACCTGACCTCGGATGATATTGAAGTTGACCTTAACCTTGCAAAAGCGTGCAAGCTTTTGGAAGACCATCACATCAGTGCTAGTGTGGTGAACCTTGACAAGGCCCATGAACTTCTGAGTCAGCATCTGGCCAAGAAACAAGAGCTGGAAGAGGAGAATCTACTTCCCATCTACAGCACAGATAAGGTAAGTCTGCAGAATCCTAAGGTTGTAGCAAAAAGACTTTGTTGTGAAAATCAACTCATCTGGAGTTAATACTACCGTTTCTTTGTATACAAACATGGAATCAATAAATAAATATTTTTCAGGAACATCATCCATAAGCCTTAGGAAAGGTTTTTGAAAGAAAATATCAATCCTGGGGGGATGGTTCCATTTTGCAAAAAAAGTACAGCCCTTACCCTTGAAAAGTATAGTCACCAATGTGGGGAATATTTTTCAATGAGGAAAATAATTATGAATTATAAAACAAGCTGCTAAGGCTTCTATCTCTACCCTGGTTTCAAAAGACCTCCCTTGTGTTTTGGTTTAATTCAAGCTCATTTTTGACTCTATTAATTAAATGGTACTCCATATTTTTTAGGCTCAGTAATAAGATTTTAATTTGTTTGTTTATTTGGGGTTTAACGTCGCTTTCAACACTGTACAGGTCACATCACGACGGGTAGTTGGAAGGACAGAGGAAACCAGTACATAGAGTTCGCTAGGGTTGTGTACTGTAAACTGCCGACCGACGGCAAGCAACTACCAGCTTTCCCACTTGAGCCCATACGGGGATCGATCCCCGGCCTCAGAGGTGGGAGGCGAGAGTGTTACCACTCTGCCACCGTGGCCCCTAATAAGATTTTAAAGACAGATTTCCTGTCACACTGGTGAGTTCTGATTACTGCAAAAAATACCTGGTAAGGATTGCATAAATGGATAGAAATTATGTGATTAAAGGGGAAAGTTTTCGTCCCCGGATCAAAATCTGATCAAATTACAAACTTCATACATTTGGAGTCTTTATATATAAATATCAACAAACACCAAAGCTTATTGGGATATAACAAATCACCTTTTGACAGCACTGATAAACTCTTCCTTCCAGACTGAAAGGGCATAAGTCCTCAAGGTATTTTGTTACTTGATGCAGTTTGACTGTTTTAAAGTACACAAACTGTATTTAGATTTTTCAACAAGAGATTCCTACATAAGCCCTTCTGTACACAGCAGTTGTTAATTGTCTGAGATAGGTGTATATTACAATGCACTTGCCATGCAACTTTATAGTTTGTTTATTTGAGCATCACACTTGACAGAGGAGAGAAGGTTCTCAAATGCTCTTTGACACCTCGACTTTGGGCTTTAATGTAATAACCAACTGGAAAATATTAACTAACATATTATTAAGCTCTTAGTTTAATATGAACTCTTTACCTTTCAACATTTCAATACAGTAATAATTATATGTCGGTTTTACTGCCGCTTATTAGTGTCATTGATTTGCTTTATAAAAAAAATTGACATTGTCCAGTAATTATACTACTTATGAACATAATATTGTAAGCAAGTGTTAAAGTTATTTGTAATAGGCACTGTAAGCCCTATTGAATCTTTAGATACTTTTTCATACTTTCGGAATTTTTTTGTTGGTTGGGGGAGGATATTGCTCCTAAACAGTGGTAGATTAGATAACATTGGATTGTGTGTTATTAATAAAAAAACACAATTTCTATTAAAAAGTAACATTGTAACCAGAAGTTCCTGGTTGCTAGTAAATGAAAATGGGAGAAAAGAGTAGAAATGGTTAAAATTTCCTTTTATATCCCCAAAAGAGTGAGATTATTTGTCAAACAAATTGCAATACCAAAATGTGGAAATGATCGAATTGAAAACCAAGGATTTCCCACTAATCATTTGTTTAAGGCTAAGCAATATTTTGTCAATTTACCGTAGATTGTGTTTGCAGGTAGCGAAAGTAGTTCAGGAATTGGTGGAAAAGAACCGTCATGGACGCATGAAGCTTTTTACTCATTGTCACAATATACAAGTAAGAAATTATACATTTATATACAATGTTGACATGTTGAGCTTGTTATTGCTGCTCAAGCATCTACATAACTGCCTCCCACCTTAAATAGACAGTGAAAACTTCTTGGATCAACTTTCCATTTATTAAACACACTGATATATATTATTAGAAATGTGAGTTTCAACTTACTATGACATTGTGTAAATTTGTCACTGAATTTACATTTAGATATATTTTTGTTTTACATTGCATTCAACAGCCAGGGTCATATTGTGACGGGTAATTTATGGGTGGAGGAACCAGTGCATACACATTGGTCAAGAATCTGCACTGTAAACCACCAAGCATAGGCAAGTAACTACCAACTTTCCAAAATGAAGTGCCCAGGCCGAGATTCGAACAGGCAACCTTAGAGGTTGAAGGGAAGCACTCTACACGAAATAAGCCAAATGTTTGCAAACTTTGTATCATTGGAAATCAGAGAGGCATGTATTGTAACAAATCCCAAATGTGTAAAGAAGTTCCCACTTGTCAAGAAAACAGAAGCAGGCTTCTTCACTAGTGGTTCTTGATTTTAATATTTATTACAATATTTTGTAAATTAGCAGTCTACTTAACTACAATATCTCCCTAGTACTCTATGGCATAAGTAAATTTAATGCAGCTAAACTCCAGAAGATTCAGAATTCCCTTTGTTGAATTGTTTTTAGACTTGATAGAACAAGCCATGCCACTCCCTTTGTTCAAAAACTACACTGGCTCCCCATTTCATTCCATATCTTGTTTAATTATTATCTTATTACTTTCAAAGCTATTAAATTCTCTCAACCTACATACTTACCATCATTGATCAAAACCAGTAGCCTCACTCATGGAAACCAGCTATCTCTTTCCTCAGTTTGTTCTAGAAAGGCCATTGGTAGGCGAGGTTTTGCAATGGCTTCCCCACTGAATGGAAGAGACTCCCACAATCAGTCCAATCGCAGCACACATTAACAGATTTCAGAAGCTAGCTAAAACATAATATTTGTTTAGACTAGCATATCCTCTACCATTATAGTATATCTTCTCTGGTAGGTGCTAATTAAGCGTCCCGCAAGGGACGCTTGTTTGTGTATGGGAGAGCTTCAGGCTCCGCCGGCTCTGCCGGCTCTGCCGGCTCCGCATTTTGTTTTCCTTATAACTCTGTAACCGTTAGGCGGATTCTTTTCAAATTTGGCAGGTTTAGGCAGTAGCCCTGGGGAATTTTTTTGAATATGCTGCAGTGACATTTCAACCAATCAGAGAGGTCACATGACCAAAAATGTCTTTTTTCGATGGGGAAGCTTGTCCGGATGATAACTTGAAAGGAATTTTATCAATTCACCTGAAACTTGGCAAATACATTCATTCTATTAAAATCTGGAAATCATTAGATTTTGGCATTGATTGGTCAAGAAATGGTCGAGTAATTAATGATTAATTAATCATTACGAATTTTCCAAATAAGGAAAACACAAAAATGCTTATATCTCGAAAACCGTGCTAGATAGAGCGATTTCGACGAAATTTTTGACCCTCAGGGTATCTCTGCGGAGTACTTTTCCCAATTTTCAAAAAATTTTTGTCTCGCCCAAAATGGCGGCCATTTTGAATTTTCGAAATTTTCGCAAAAATTGCAAAACACAAAAATGCTTATATCTCAAAAACCGTGCTAGATAGAGCAATTTCGACAAAATTTTTGACCCGCAGGATATCTCTGCAGAGTACTTTACCCAATTTTCAAAAAATTTTTGTCTCGCCAAAAATGGCGGCCATTTTGAATTTTCGAAATTTTCGCAAAAATTGCAAAACACAAAAATGCTTATATCTCGAAAACCGTGCTAGATAGAGCGATTTCGACGAAATTTTTGACCCGCAGGGTATCTCTGCGGAGTAGCTATCCCAATTTTGAAAAAGTTTTTGTCTCGCCAAAAATGGCGGCCATTTTGAATTTTCGAATTTTTCGCAAAAATTGCAAAACATAAAAATGCTTATATCTCGAAAACCCTCCTAGATAGAGCGATTTCGACGAAATTTTTGACCCACAGGGTATATCTGCAGAGTAGCCATGCCAATTTTCAAAAAAATTTTGTCTCGCCAAAAATGGCGGCCATTTTGAATTTTCGAATTTTTCGCAAAAATTGCAAAACATAAAAATGCTTATATCTCAAAAACCCTGCTAGATAGAGCGATTTCAACGAAATTTTTGACCCACAGGGTATCTCTGCAGAGTAGCCATGCCAATTTTCAAACAAAAAATTTCTCGCAAAAAATGGCAGCCATTTTGAATTTTCGAATTTTTCGCAAAATTGCAAAACACAAAAATGCTTATATCTCGAAAACCGTGCTAGATAGAGCGATTTCGACGAAATTTTTGACCCACAGGGTATCTCTGCAGAGTAGCCATGCCAATTTTCAAAAAAATTTTATCTTGCCAAAAATGGCGGCCATTTTGAATTTTCGAATTTTTGCGCAAAAATTGCAAAACACAAAAATGCTAATATTTCGAAAACCGTGCTACATAGAGCGATTTCGACAAAATTTTTTATCTTCAGGGTATCTCTGCAGAGCAGCTATCCCAAAGAGCTTTCACTTGGTGAAGTTTCAGACCCATAGCTAATTGCTCACCTACTCAAAAAGAGTAAATGCGAATTACCTCTAAAAGTATTGGAGATGGCCAATTTTTCTCAAATAACTCATTCACCTACTTTTGGAAGAGCTTTCACATGGTGAAGTTTCAGACCCATAGCCAATTACTCACCTACTCAAAATGAGTAAATGCGAATTATCTCTAAAAGTATTGCAGATAGCCAATTTTTCTCAAATAACTCATTCACCTACTTTTGAGAGAGCTTTCACATGGTGAAGTTTCAGACCCATAGCTAATTATTTACCTACTCAAAATGAGTAAATGCTAATTATCTGTAAAAGTATTGTGGATACCCAATTTTTATCAAATAACTCATTCATCTACTTGTGGGAGAGCTTTCACATGGTGAAGTTTCAGACCGATAGCTAATTACTCACCAACTCAAAATGAGTAAATGCGAATTATCTCTAAAAGTATTGCAGATAGCCAATTTTTCTCAAATAACTCATTCACCTACTTTTGGGAGAGCTTTCACTTGGTGAAGTTTCAGACCCATAGCTAATTACTCACCTACTCAAAATGAGTAAATGCGAATTATCTCTAAAAGTATTGCAGATAGCCAATTTTTCTCAAATAACTCATTCACCTACTTTTGGGAGAGCTTTCACTTGGTGAAGTTTCAGACCCATAGCTAATTACTCACCTACTCAAAATGAGTAAATGCGAATTATCTCTAAAAGTATTGCAGATAGCCAGTTTTTGTCAAATTAATCATTCACCTACTTTTGGGAGAGCTTTCACTTGGTGAAGTTTCAGACCCATAGCTAATTACTCACCTACTCAAAATGAGTAAATGCGAATTATCTCTAAAAGTATTGCAGATAGCCAGTTTTTCTCAAATAACTCATTCACCTACTTTTGGGAGAGCTTTCACTCTGTGAAGTTTCAGACCCATAGCTAATTACTCACCTACTCAAAATGAGTAAATGCGAATTATCTCTAAAAGTATTGCAGATAGCCAATTTTTCTCAAATAACTCATTCACCTACTTTTGGCAGAGCTTTCACTTGGTGAAGTTTCAGACCCATAGCTAATTACTCACCTACTGAAAATGAGTAAATGTGAATTATCTCTAAAAGTATTGCAGATAGCCAATTTTTCTCAAATAACTCATTCACCTACTTTTGGGAGAGCTTTCACTTGGTGAAGTTTCAGACCCATAGCTAATTACTCACCTACTCAAAATGAGTAAATGCGAATTATCTCTAAAAGTATTGCAGATAGCCAATTTTTCTCAAATAACTCATTCACCTACTTTTGGGAGAGCTTTCACTTGGTGAAGTTTCAGACCCATAGCTAATTACTCACCTACTCAAAATGAGTAAATGCGAATTATCTCTAAAAGTATTGCAGATAGCCAATTTTTCTCAAATAACTCATTCACCTACTTTTGGGAGAGCTTTCACTTGGTGAAGTTTCAGACCCATAGCTAATTACTCACCTACTCAAAATGAGTAAATGCGAATTATCTCTAAAAGTATTGCAGATAGCCAATTTTTCTCAAATAACTCATTCACCTACTTTTGGGAGAGCTTTCACTTGGTGAAGTTTCAGACCCATAGCTAATTACTCACCTACTCAAAATGAGTAAATGCGAATTATCTCTAAAAGTATTGCAGATAGCCAATTTTTCTCAAATAACTCATTCACCTACTTTTGGCAGAGCTTTCACTTGGTGAAGTTTCAGACCCATAGCTAATTATTCACCTACTCAAAATGAGTAAATGTGAATTATCTCTAAAAGTATTGCAGATAGCCAATTTTTCTCAAATAACTCATTCACCTACTTTTGGGAGAGCTTTCACTCTGTGAAGTTTCAGACCCATAGCTATTTATTCACCTACTCAAAATTATTAAATGCTAATTATCTGTAAAAGTATTGCGGATACCCAATTTTTATCAAATACTCATTCATCTACTTGTGGGAGAGCTTTCACATGGTGAAGTTTCAGACCCATAGCTAATTACTCACCTACTCAAAATGAGTAAATGCGAATTATCTCTAAAAGTATTGCAGATAGCCAATTTTTCTCAAATAACTCATTCACCTACTTTTGGGAGAGCTTTCACTTGGTGAAGTTTCAGACCCATAGATAATTATTCACCTACTCAAAATGAGTAAATGTGAATTATCTCTTAATAGTTTTGCAGATAGCCAATTTTTCTCAAATAACTCATTCACCTACTTTTGGAAGACCTTTCACACACGAAAATGAAAAATTGTGAATATCTCGGAAAAGCTATTTCTTCTGCTTTAATGCTCGGTGGGAGATACACACCACGGCAGTGGTCTTGACAAAAATTTTTGTCTCCCCAAAAATGGTGGCCATTTTGAATTTTCAAAGTTTTTGCAAAACACAAAAATGCTTATATCTCGAAAACCGTGCTATATGGAGCGAACTCAACAAAATTTTGGACCTGCTGGGTATCTCTGCAGAGTAGCCATGCCAATTTTCAAAATATTTTTGTCTCGCCAAATATAGCGGACATTTTTAATTTTTTTATTTTTTGCAAAACACAAAAATGCTTATATCTTGAAAACCGTGCTAGATAGAGCAGACTGCGCTGACTTTGGTTGCCACAACAGTATAAGGCTAGAAACGAAGCATTTTCTTAATACTTTAGCACTCACCTTTATATCCTTTTCGGGACGCTTTGTTTTTGCTATGCAAAAACATTATCTTTTTTTTTGCGAGCGATCCTCTAGTTTCAATCTCGACCTGATATGTCCCTGAACTTTCCCTTTTTGACATCGAGCGCATTGGAGTATATCATATCAATTTTGTGCTATATAAATGTTTCTATTCTTTTCTATTCCAAATGTATTGTGTAATAACAACTTATTTGTATACACAGTTCAAAGCTGGGGTTTTACATCACATTCAAAAGTCAGTGTTGTATTGGGACTGGCCCTCAGTTGAACCCACACAGAGGTGACAGCCTGTGATTAGATGTGAACTTGCTAACCACTGGGCCACTGGGGACCTCTGCTTTCTGTATAATTTGATTGTACAGTAAGAAATCTAAAATTTGCCAGGAATGTAAAATTCACCACCTCTAAAACCTTAGTTAATTTTACGAAGAAAATGATGTTTTGTCGTAAAATTGGTATTTTTCAGTTCAAAAAGATTAAATTGACCAAGGCATATATTCAACAAATCTCACCTCAATTCATTTATTTTATTAATATTTCAACATGTGGTGAGTTTTAGATTTCTTTAGTCTATTCCTAAACTATGATAACCTGTACATATAATGATGTTTCTATGTGTGGTAACATGTTTCAAAAGAGCAGTCCCTGATTTTCAGTTAATTTCATTTCAACACATAGGGAATTTCTTTTCAGGCATATGTTGAGTCGATTCCTCCTGATCGAGCAGAAGACATTCACCAGCAATTGCCCACTGTGGCGGCAGATCTAGCTACTGTAGAACAAGAACTGATGAGAGATGACTGTACCATCATGGTGGCAGGTTGGTGAAGCTGAGAATGAATGTAATCTAATCAACTGCTTACATCTAATGTAATCTAATGTGAACTTTTATAGCACTTAATCTCCATCACTGACAGACTCTAAGGCGCAGCTGAACATAAAACGAGGTATTTTTACTGTAAATTCAATGACACAGCTAGGTCGCACCAAGGAGATGCAGGGACGACAAGGGAGGCTATATTATTGTATCTCTCAAAAATATTCTTTTTTGACAGGAGAGACTGGCTCAGGCAAAAGCTGCCTGCTGAATCTTCTACTGGGGGAGTTGTCTGCAGAGCTGATGTCAGTGAATAACCTGCCTTCCACCTCCGCCCTTACAGAGATTAAATATGACAAGAAGCCTTATCTCAAAGTAAGTCACAGTGGGTACTGACAACTCGTCCACATGAGAACAGCCATCATCACTGTGATTATGGTTCATTTATGTAGAAACCTAAACTTAGTACAGTAGAGCCTCTATTACCTGATACTCTATTATCTGAATTTTCAATTATCCGACCTCAAACCCACTCTCCCAACTCCATTTAAACCCAGTAGTTAATCTTTCTGTTGTCCAACATTTCAATTATCCAACCTAATTGTCACTCCCACAAGAGGGTAGGATAATAGAGGTTTCACTGTCCAATCTTTTTTGCTCAGATATACATTATACCTATGAAATCATTGACAAACTTGTTTGTATTGAATATTACTTTCAATGCAATTTACAACAAATATCATGACATAAGAGTGATTTGCCACAAAAAATCATATTGCCCACTGGTCTGACAATAACCCTGCTGTACCTGTATCTATAAAGGGACATGTGGCCATTACATTATCACTGAGGAATAATAATCCTGTGTTAGCCGCCTTTTTACAAGGAGATTAAGCATTGTAAAAAAGTCCAATTAGAATTTAGCCTTGCTGAAATCTCTAGTTTCTCTCAATTAGGGAAAACTGTTAGTTCAGAAAATGAAGTTTCATTAAGTTTAGTTAATGTTCTCTTACATGTGCTTACTTTAAAATGAGCATACTGCTAAGACTGTCTGTCTGATGAGCTTCTATCTAGTAATATGTTTAAGTGCTTTATAAATACTAAATATCCGTGTACATGTTTGAAAAAGATATGGTATAAATCTGAGTCTTACGCAAGGCTATTCCTGTGTATATATATGGGTGTTTACACACAATGGACGTCAGGATGTTCTTCTGCCTGTTATTTGATACAAATCAGATAACGCTGGTATTGCATTGCTATAAATCTTTGTTTTCTTTCCAGCTACCCATGGTATAAATTAAGTTACCATCGCTGGTGAAATGTTTTGTTCCAGGCACATTCTGCAGAAGGTAAAAAGCCACCAGAGTGTGTGACCTTGGACAGAAATACGGCACCTGCAACTATACAGCATTACACACATCAGAAGGGTGAGCGCACACACTTCAAGTACAGCAAGGTTGAGGTTTTCTGGCCTTGTGACTGGATAAAGGTATGTTCAATAATTTCAGTAACAAATAGAGTAAGAAATCGAAAATTCGCCACATATCTGAAATTCGCCACATGTTGAAAAATTAATAAAATAAACTAATTGAGGTGAGATTTGTTAAATGTACAGTAAATTTAAGCTTTTTGAACTGAAAATTACCAAATTTAAGACAAAACATCATTTTCTTCATAAAATTAACTATTAAGGTTTTAGAGGTGGCGAATATTAGATTCCTGGCGAATTTTAGATTTCTTACTCTATATTCTTTTCAAAATACAGGTCACAGATAGATAACGTTTTTGTGGTTCCCACTTCTTCATCGTATGCACAAGTTCTTTGTATGAAAAATATAACAACAGGGCTGCCAAAAGTTGTGCATTGGGGCCAGTATTAAACGAATTCCAACTGTAATTTGACTTTTATAGCAGTTTCTCACCATCAAAAAACATTCTATTAAGTGCATGAACCAAAAGATGAAAAATCCGAAATTTCATATTCCAGAAACATAAAAGAGGGTGGGGAGGGAGGAGGGACAGCACCACAGAGATAATTGGAAAAATATAGTGCACCTAGGGGGGCACAGGCTTTTGGAAAGAGATAGGCCTTCAGTTTTTTTGAGGAATGACCATTTTTGGTCTCAAATTTGTTGGTTATTCACAAAATATTTGAGACATAAACTTAATCCCAGATTTAGTCTCCAACTTGAGACTGGTATATTGTGGTCTAAAATACTTGAAAAGTTTCAAATTTAATGGTGCAGAGCAAAGCAGATATAATTTACAACATGTAAGGTTTTACAATTGCAGTTTATAACTCAATTTTTGGTTTCAGAAGTACCTCAGTTTGTGGCACCTTTTTTCAGTATTTTCTTACTGCTTAGCAACAGAGGTCAATGTCAAGTGACATTCAAAGGAAAAAAAAATGTTTATTATTATTTTTTTCATTTAAAGAGTTGTAAATTACATAGTGAGTCATGTTTACATTTTGTTAACATTTTAAAGATATGAGACTGGTCTCAGCCTGGTCTCAGCTGAAAATACAATGGATACAAAGTTATGACTTGGTCTTAGGTGAGACAAAATCTTAAATACTGAGACCATTTTTTGTCTCATACTTAAGACCTCTTTGTGAAAATGGGTCCGGTATGAGGCATTGAAAGTTAATTTCAAGAATAAAAATAATATATTAATAAAACATAACTTTTTCACATGCAATAACTTTAAGCCTCATTTATTCCTCTTCATTTGTTGTACACAATTACCACATTCAGGAAATATTAATATGTGTATCAGATAACCATTAAGAAGTTTCTTATTTGGGAACCGTCATACTCAAACCTTTATGAAAGAGCAAAATATTGAGGAATTTTCATGGCTTTGTATTAACACACTTCATTGGATACTTTATAAACCACTTCAATGATGTTTCTTCTTTGCTCTTTTACCCTATTTATATCATAATTTGACTTAATGAGCAATAATAGAAAACTTTTGAGATCTATAAATTGAACCTTCAGATTAGCACAAATTCAGTTTCATTTTGCATTAAAGTCATTCAAGTTGGGTGGTCAATCAACAAATCAACTGGTGATTGCTACATGCATGTATTATAGTTTGTAAGTATGAACTCTAGTGAGGCTCATGCTTATAGGGATCACTTTTTTATTTTTTATTTTTTTTATTTTTTTGGTCTTCAGACTTTAACGAATTGTGGCATAGTGTAATGAGTACCTGTCTCATCACTGAAGTTATGACGCAATGGGCTACATTAGTGAGCGCTTCGGTGCACTATTTGTGTCTCTGATGGCTTTGTGGCTCATGCTAGTAGACGGAAACCCCTTTCAGCCATTTTTTCTCAAAGATTGTCTGTATAGTTGTAGCATACTCATCCTCCATCTTCAGACTCATGGTTCTGAATCTCAACAAAGGTTTTAAAAAAGAATGTTTATTTACACAAAGGCACCTCCGCACCATGGATAATTAGTGTCAATAACTTCCGGTTTTCACCAATATCTTGGAATCTATGAAACCTAAAATATGTATAAATATCATATATCATCAGAAAGGTTGTTTTTACAGTTCTTCTGTTGCGTCTTCATTCATGATATATTTTTTTTCTGTATATGTCACTCAGGAAGTGTTCCTATTATATGTACTTCTAATTCGCATATTAACTTCCAACTAAAAAGAATTCTATACCTATAAGAGGTAGATTTAAAGGAATTCAACTGTATAAATGGATTGCTTTAGAATGGCATCACCATCACTGATACACCTGGGGTGGGTGAAAATGAAGAACTGACTGACATGGTGAAAAACTACATTCCAAAAGCTTATGGATTTATCTATGTCATCAACACGCCAAATGCAGGTGGCATCAACCCAGAAGAGGTATGGATTAGGTACCTCAAGAGGTACTCTCTGTTTTATGCATTTAAGTACACCATGAGGGAGTATCTGGAGGAGGTGTTATTTCAGTGACTTTAATGTTTCTATTGTCATATCTAGGCCTTGAAAATGTTTTTTTCTTTACAACATGTGTTAATGTAGGCTAGCTTCTGTGTAACAGGAAACTGAAATAATTATAAAATTTTGTTTAATTGAAGAGATATATCTTCTTAAGAACTAAACAGTATTCCAAAACATTAGTGTATAACATAATACTAATCCAGACAGGGGAGTGTCTGGGAAAGGGGGTAAACTTCTGTATATAGAGCTCTGTAGATACTTCTTGAAACTGGACAGCATCTGCCAATTTCTTTGACTGTGTTGACAAAACAGGAAGGTGATTTGCTGTGTTAATACTGCTGGACGTAATCAGTGAAATACATATTACACAGGTTGACTATTTTTTAGGATTTAAACATGAGATTGTATATGTAAAGGAGTATACGTTTTCAGTGCCACTGGGTAGCCACTAAAGTATTGTTAAATGTGGCAAAACATGGCAATGCAATCCAACAGGCAATGTGGTAGAATATATTTGGAAGTTTTGGAACATTCTATGGAATTACTAATGCTCTAATATAATATAGATCAGTTTTGTTGTTTGGCTACTTGAGAAGAAAGTGCTGTTATTATTATAACAGAGTTGTGTTTGTTGTTTTTCATACAAGGCTTAATTCCTTGTTTTACCACATTATGTGTGATGGTCTGGATACCAGTTCTACATACTCTTGCAAATTCTGCTGCTCATTGTGTTCCTTGGAGTAAACAGATTCTGTTATCGTATCAATAAGATGACATTTGTTTCTGTAACGCAGTTGGAAGATTTGCTGTTTTATCACATCACTCGTGAGGGTCTGGATGCAGGCGGAGAACTGACTACAGGAGAACACGCATCACGTGTCAAGTTTGATCCCCGTTCTGCCATCTTTGTGTGTAACAAGTGGGACCAGGTTGGTATAAACCTAAAACCCTGGTTACATACACTTGTTTCTATTGTATTGTATATTACATGTACTTCTTTAGCAGCACAGTATTAGACTCAAAGCATTAACTGACCAATCCTAGCTGCAGAAGTACAGCCTTGTACCTGGAGCAGAACTCAGGTCCTCTATGAACCTAGGCAACTGTGCTTTTAATATTTCTGTGTATGTTTTTTTAAAAGGAAAATTTTTAGTAAATTTAAACAAATTGAAATTTACAGCTAATTTAAATTAGAATTAAAATTCTGTAATGTCAACAAATCCCTTAAAATAGAGCTTGTAATGTACGTCTGAAATATACTTCGTGCCACAGGACCGGGTTTCTGAGGGATTGAACCTGAGACTTTCACACACTAGAGACTCACACTCTACCAGTTCTATCCCTACTGGTCAGGCCAGTTGTAGTGTTTTGTTCACTACTTGGATTCTGCCATAAAGATATCAAATAGTAGGCATGTCTTTATGTACTTACTCTGTCAGGTTGCTGCAAACGAGCGAGATGAGATCAAAAGCCATGTGAAACAGAAATTGAAGAAAGTGTGGCGAGACTTCAACTTTGAACATCAAGTGTTCTTCCTGTCAGCAAAGAAGGTACAGTCAGACTCCTTTAAGTAAAGCTCTGATAGGTGAAACTAATCAGTTTAGAATTAAATAAAAATGAACTTAATATATACTTAAGTATACCGTAGTGACAAGCTCCATCTGTACATCTTGTCTGGAAATACCAGATGCAGTTGCCCTAAATTTATGTTCCTTCAAATCCTCTCTTTTAACTGTAAGGTCCACAATCCCACAAACAGGTTCTGAGGATTTTATCCATTATGCTCCAATGTTCTGGAATGTTCTTCCTATTCATATAAGAGTCAGTCCTTCAGTAGTATCTACTAAGAAGCATCTTGAGACTGACCTCTTGAACTCAGATTTTCCCATCGAATAATTTTCCCTCTTTACACCCATAACTCAGGATTACTGACCTTGAAGGTCCCTCATGCAGCAACCACATTTGTCTATTTCTTTATGAGTTTAACCAAGTGGGCTCCTTCTAGCATTTGGCTTCTTGAAATTCTTGGTTAAGCTAAATAATTTGTCAATCCACTGTGAATCAACATAATATGGTTGAAAGCTGTAATCAGCTGTTAATATTCACATATGTCACAGTGGAAACTTGCAAATTACAACTTTTTGTGGAGACTTGCAATTACAACCTTTTCTGGAAACTCCATTGGAGCTTTCTGTTAGGAACCCCTCTGCCAGTGGATTCATCTGGATCAGACTTGTGACATATGTATACTAGCACCAAAATATGTTCTTCAAAAGATATTGGAAATATATGGAGGCTAGTATGTGTTTCAAGTAAGAGTGAAATGAATTTGACATTAATATTTCATTTGCAAATCAGCATGAAGGTATTATTTCTAAAAAAAATGCACTGATAATTTATATTTATGACTACTTTGAAAAATTCTTATTCTTTGATATTTTTTTCAGTGTACATACAAATGTATGTGGCTTACAACATTCGACGGCCAATTTGCACAGCAAATTTTCTCCTGACCTTCTCAATGTTTTGTAACATACATCTAAATTCACTTGTCATCCGATTTTTTCCCTCCCAGAGTGGAAAAATCGCCGTTGCAAATCACGCATCGGATGTCACAAATCGGAGTCGGATACATGTAAGCAACCAAACAATAATGAGATGAAGGGAAAAAATTCCTGTTGCAAATCGGCTTGGATGTCGTAAGCCACATACATGTGTGCATACACTTACTCTAAAAATGTATCATACAAAATCCCTATTTTCTGAGAAATCATATTTTTTGAAGAAGAATATTCTACAGAAAGAATACTGATGTAAATGCGCCCTGTAGGTGATGAAAGTTCTAATAATTGTATCCACAAGAGGCATCCGGTGGATACTTTGGTTTAGCGTTCGCTACGCCGCCGCTGCCGCCACCGCGCTTAGAGAGATTTTTGGTTTTAACACTCTCAGAGGAAAACTACACCAGCTAAGTTCATGAAATTTGCAGGATATCTTCATTGTGAGGTAAGCTTCTCTGGGACTGAAATTAGCCTCATTCTGAAAAACAAGATGGCCAGTGTGGGGATTTCTTTGAAAATTATCTACCTTTTTCTACTGGCTGTTTCGCATAGGTAGAAGGTTGAATCTCTTCATAGGTGATATGCATAACAGATATATATGTCCTCTACCAACTTGCAGACATTTGAACTTGAAGCTCTTAATTCAAGGTTATCCATGGAGTGCCAAAGTATCCCACATAGTGGACTTTAAAAGTGCCTATATCTCCCTTATTATTGGTCCTAGAGGTTTGGGATGTGAAACCAACCTATAGGAAATCATGGGCTGGGAATCTTCTGATGTGGTCAGATTTGACCTTGAGCCCCTCCTTCACAGTCAAATGAGGGCAGCCAAACTTAAAAGTGCGTATAACTCACTTATAATTGATCTTAGAGGTTTGTAATGTAAAACCAACTTATAGGATATCATGGGCTGGGATTCTTCTGATGTTGTCAGATTTGACTTTTGGCCCCTCCTTCAAGGTCAAACGATGGTTCACTGGCTTTGGTGAGTTGTCTTTCCGGTGGATACAAATTTGCATCGGTTCTCCGATGAGTAGGTCTAGTTTACATTTATTTAGCCTGTAAGTAAGCAGATTAGCCAGTAGCTCTCTTGTTGTTGATGAATGTTCTACTTGCTCAGACAATTGAAGAAGTCAAGAGTGGCTATGTATCCAAGGAATTCCGCCGCCTGTTAAGGGGTATACAGAATCTGCTTCCTGTTGGCTTCAAGACTAAGCTGGAGAAACAGTTCTGGTAGGTGATACTCCACATTTAAATAATTAGTTATGTAGGATCCTTTACATCAGTGAAAGTATATACATCATAATGATCTAATAATATAACAGATATAATTACCATATTATACATGTGTATCAGACATGATATCAAATGCAAATGCATTAAAAATATCCCTGTGCAATCCAATTGTAGCACTAGATAAGGTAGATGCACGTATTGTCCACATATCCTCTAAACCAATGGTTTTCAATCATCACATTTGCCAATTGTGTTTATATCTTTGAGACATTAGAGTGATGTTTTGATCCATGTGATTTGTGACCCCATTTAACAAATGAAATGTGTGTGTACTGCAATGTACTATGTAAAGATTTGTGTCATATGACCTCATTTAAACCAATGAAATGTGTGTACTGCAATGTACCATGTAAAGAGTTGTGTCATGTGACCTCATTTAAATCGACGAGGGCATGTATTTTCTGTATAAATATGACAGTGTTCCAGGTATATGTATGTATATGTATATATTTATACTCGGTGCAGTATCTCCATGCACCACTGGACCCAAAGTGCTACTTGACCTATCCCAACTGCACATAGTACAGCCCAATTCTTAAGTTACCGACATTCCCCTAACTGAGATTCTTTCTCAGAGTTGTGTCATGTGACCTCATTTAAACCAGTAAAATGTGTGTTTTGTGTATATACAGGACAGTGTTCTATGGGCAGAGTTTTGTCATGTGACTTCATTTAGAGCAATGAAGCAATGTTATTTTCTGTATATATAGGACAATGTTCCATGTGATGGACCGTTGTACCTGGGTGCTGAAGAGTTTCATCATGTGTGAGGATGATGAAGAGATCAAACAGAAGAAACGAGAACAGTACCATAAGGCCAGAAAGAGGCTGGCAGAGATACAGAAAAGACCAGGTGAGAATAAAGCATTTAATACATAGTTAACACAACACTGCTGCATCTGCCTCACCAAATAACTTGTACAAAACTCAATACTTGTCCATTTACAGTTTGGGAAGATTTAAGACAAATCCCTGCATATCCATGTTGATTTGTTTTCAGATGGGTAGATTAGCAGATCTGTTATTCAGATTCCCAACACATTGACACTATATTTGACTTTGGCAGTTTACACAAGCTATGACACAAATTAATTCCTGAAAGAACTTAAATTGTGACCAGCTTTATCTGGTGTTTCTAGGCAATGTGTACAGATCTAGTTTTTCACTGAGGTGTACTGGTTGGCCATACTTTAGAGTGTTGTATGTGATCAGCCTTAATTTAAACTGTACCATAGTTACATTAAATTGTGGGGTGATGTGAGAAGACCTGGATGATCAAGTGACTACCCTGGAGAGTGAGTTTTGAGTCTTCTGAACTCGAATTCTGTGACCTGAAAGAATGAGAATACTTTATGTGAAACTGTCAAACTTTTGTATTCAATGCATGTTCCTACTTCACACGACATGGTTGTTGCTTTTTTTTTTAAATCAAGCAATACAAGAGATACAACAGATCATACTTTGACTAGACCTTTTGAAAGTATCTGCCTGACAATCATAAGTCACCATTTGACACTGTTGTTATATCTTTGGCAGATGAAGCAAAAAAAGAGATGCGACAGATGCTGCAGGATGAGGTGAACTTTGCACTGTCACAGATTCGTCTTCACATGAGGTCTCCGGAGGCAGAAGAGAGGATGCTGAGGTGGTCTGAGAATGAATGTCCAGATAATGACAACCTAGAGAGACTACATCAGCTACAGGTTAGCTCTGAATCCATTTTAATTAATCCAATTTTGGAACTGTTTAATATCAGCTGGTGCCAGCATGACGGAAATAGGGATACCAGAGGTGGTAATATCAGCTACTGGTTTGACCTGATTTAACTGATTTAAGAATATGGTTCACATTACAGTCTGTAGTTTTGCCTGGCTGTTGAATGGGATGTAAAACTAATATTTTGAACTTTGACTGTAGTTTCACTCTTGGTTGAAACCTGTATATGGTAGTTTCTGCCCTGAAGACTATTGGGCATTGCCAAATAACTACCAGATTCCCCACTGAGAGACAGGATAGGAGCTGCCAGGATGTAAACCTTCAACTTTTTATTTTGCACAAAATAAGAGTTATTGTTTAACTGGGTCAGTCCAAATGGTAATCTTTTAAGTCCAAGCTGTATTAATAGAGAGATGCCACACTTTGCTGAAAACGTGTTCCCAGGTGATGTACTTGACTTACATCACTCTTTAGAGAAGGATCAAGAGACATTTGATTGCATATTAAGACAGTAAAAATATTTTGTTTTTGCACGTAGTATGAAAGATCTGTTCTTTAACAGATAGAGCCAAAGAGAAGTATCCATATGTTGAAACAGTAAGAAAGCTCAGAGGCATATATGCTGGGATATTACATACATCGCTTTATCAAATACCTGTCTTACCTGTCTCCAGATTTTATGTGACTAAATGTCATCTGCACACCCACATAAACAGGGATATTACATACCTCACTTTACTGAATACCTGCCTTAAATGTCCTCAGATCTTATATGATACAATGTTATCTGTTAAAACACCAATATATGCATATATACTGTGATATTACATGATTATCACATTTTACAGAATTCTGCGATAGGGCTATTTTGAAGCATTTAACACCATACAAAGTAAGATAAGAAACATCAGCAACGTGGCAGTGGGTGAAAAATATTATCCATTCTTGATTTTCTGGTATTTAAATCTAATGTAGTCTACTGCTTTGCATGCGCAATATCTTCCCCACAAAGGTAAACTCAGTGTGCCATAGGAACAAATAGATTAGTCATAAGGATAGTCGAGGGGAGGTCAAGGTCCGTAGTCCGGAGTTATGGGTATGACCAAAGGGAAGGAGACTAGGTGGGGAAACTTCAATAAAACAGGTGAGTTTTCAGGTGTTTCCTGAAGGTCATGATGTGACAGAAGGACTGTTTCTTATTTGTAGAGGGAATGAACTCCAAAGAACTGGGGCATAGTGACTGAAATAATTCAAAAAGTGTTTGTTTGATTTGTGGACGGTGCGATCATAGGTGGGGATATGAAGGAACTTAATTTTAGGACTGCTGTGCCTTGTGTCTATTTTGAATTGTACTCTGTACCTGACTAGGAGCCAATGGAGTGTTTTTTCAGTTGAGGGGTAATATGGGAGTACTTAGAGGAGTGAGTGACAACCCTGTAAAGTGAGTTTTGGACCCACTGCAAACTTCTGAACTCAAAATCAGTATCACAAACAGAGAATTGCAGTAGTCCAAGCTGCTGCTCACCAAAGCATTTAATAAAAGGATTGATGTTTTAAGGTTGAGAAGGGGACAAATTCAAATATTGTATTGCATTATATATTTATACTCAGCACAATATTTCCTTTTAGTATAGGCCTCAAAGGGCTATTGATCTATATGTCGCATGGCAAATAATAAAGCTTGTGATGTTCTCTTTTTTTCAGAATGCTTTGGCACAGAAACGTATAAAGAAGGAAATCAACACTTTTGAGCAGCAGAATGCCATCTTTGAAGGGATTCAGAAGAAGTTGACGGATAAATTCAATGATATCTTTGTGTCTGTAGAGAGTGAATTAGCGAGCATAGAACAAACTATGAAGGAGGAATCTGACACGAAGACTGCATACTATAGTCTGATGCCAGGTGGGAATTTACTCCTTTCAACCACCATAATGGTCATATATTTCTAATTCTTCAAGCAACCAGTGTTACTTCTGACATTTAGCACTTTAACATACTTAAGTATTGCAATAATAGTTCATTGAGCCAAATGCCACTTATAATGGGGGTATTTTTAGATTTGCAGGTGATGGTTTGTCATTGCCTAGCTTTTGAGGCCAATGGCTTAGAGTACTCTAATAAAGGTAGCTTCTCTATCATCTAGCGTGCTATTATCCAATATTCTTTTTTATTAACTAATGCATCTAAAAGTATCTCTGGTATGTCTTATCTTATTAAAATTGTATAGGTTGGCCACTAACTCACCCAACCTTCACCAAAATGATGTAACAGAGTGGCTACAAGCTTGCCATTTCCTGACTATTACTTTTATTGCTGAAAGATCCAGATGGTCAGGCATTTCAACCTGTTATATCCTATCACCAATCCAGCTAATCACGTTGTAATTGGTTGAAGTCAAAAGGCTTGGGGACGCTATGTTTGGTGGGGATTGATCAGGATTGGTTCCCAGATAAATTGAGTAGTTCTTAGTCTGATACCAAGGATCAGGATGTATTTAATTTTTCCCGCCTTTTTGGCACTTTTCAACCCAGATCCATCTTGACCTTGACCCTTTGCACCTTTGTGCTGACAGTTCTTGAGAGTGGAACCAGGACTTTAGTTGTAAATACTGGTAGAACATTTGTAGCATTGTTAAAAGTGGTGAGGTCAAATAGTTTCATCTTGTTTGTTGATCTATTAACTGTATTAAAATCAGTGTGTATATTAATTCAACCTTCTCTTTTCTAAGAAGTCCATTAAGGATTTGTTGCTCCTCCTTTTCGTGTGATTTTCAATAAACCTCCTTTAACAATGGAACATGATTTCCTTAAATTTAAGGGAGTCCTTAGAAATGTAAATATTTAATTTTAGGAACATCCTTAACAATGATATTAACTAAATTACCTTTTGTGAGGGATCTTTGTGCTTTGCCTTAAGATTTCTAGTTTCTTGTGTATCTACCTTTACCAACTAAAGGAGAGTAAAGGTTAAGTTTATGATTGTGTAACATACCACTTTTATATGAAAACCAAAAACTATATAACACAGATTTCTAATAAAGAACACCCAATGAGTTCTTATTAATTTAGTCATTGGGTAGTTGATATCAACTTACATCAGAGCAGTGTTATGGTACACAGTCACTTACTTAATTCTTTATTCAAGATTTTTTCTTGCGTAAAGAAACCAGTGTGAATTGTGATTTTTAAGGTCATCATATCAAATTCGATTTTTCGGCTTCCTTTAGTGAATAGACCTCAAGAATAGAGGAGGTTTACTTAATACAGTCCCTAAATCTATTGACTGCCTAATGATTGGATCAGTATGTCTAATGTTGTCATGGGTTTTTATGCACTAATGGCCTGTCCTGCATAAATTGAAGTTTTAGCCAAATGCACATTGTCAAGCTTTGAACAAAATCTTCATTTTGCGGTTAATCTTTTTGATAGGCTCTGAGACAACGGAAGAAACAATTAAACTGACAACAGCTGGGAAAATCTTAGTTGGAGTAACTTCACCGATCTGGGTGCCCCTGAGCATTGTGGCAGGAGCCTTTGCTCTGCCTGTTGTAGGCATTCAGGTATCAGTATATCAAGAATGAATTCCATTTTCAAGTCCCACAGCTTTTAAGAATATTTTAACATCCAAAACTTTTGTCCCATATCTTGTTGTATAAGTGCAAGAGTATTTTTAAATCTAAAACGTTAAACCTTGTCCATTATTCAAGTGCTACAGTTTTAGAGTATTGTAATATCTTGATAATATTTAGTTTCTCCCTTTTCCAGTCCTGCAGGTTCAGACTATTGTAATATAATAATGTAGTCCCTTTTTTAAGTCTTACAATTTGTGACAGATGTAATGTCTGGAAGTTTAGTTCTTTTTTCAAGTGTAACAGTTTAAACATATTGTATCTGCCACTGTGGCCTAGCGGGTAACACACTTGTCTATGAACTCAGAGGACGTGGGTTCAATCCCAGGTACAGGCAGATACATAGTGGCTCGGATGACCACTTAAAATGGCAGTCCTCTGTCATTGGGTCCTATCCCCAGTGGCAGGTTAAAGAACCTCAAGGACGTTGATAAATGGTCATCCTTGAGCCTCTATCTTCCAGTTAGGGGAATGTCAGTTACTTGTGAGTTGGGGCTGTATCTGTACAGTCAGATTGGTTAAATAGCGCTTTGAGTCCTGTAGTATATGGAGATATTGCGCTGAGTATAAATACACAATAATAATAATAATAATAATAATAATATGCAGAACGAAAGTCTTTTTTCTAAAGTCCCAGCATTCAAAAGTATTGTAATAATTATGTAGAACTTAAGTAGTCTTTTTCAAGTCTGAGACTCATAAAGTTCAAAATATAGTAATAGCTGAAAGTTTAAGCCCATTTAAAGCCCCGTAGTTCAAAAGTTCTGTAATATACAGAACTGAAGTCTGTTTTAAGTAATAATCTTAGTTTTAGGAGTATTGTAATATCCAAATTTTAGTGTCTTTTTTCAACTCCTGCATTTCAAGGTATTATAATATTCATAACTTCAGTTCCTTTAGAAATGCTGACCCTTAATTAAAATCACCTCGACATCTAGTACATTAACATTGTTGTTTAATTCTCTGTGTGTAGGCTCTGCGAAAACAACGAGCAGCCAATAAAAAATTGAAGTTGTATCGGGAAAACAAACCCGCAGAAATGAGGAATGTGACCAAATCCTTGCTGTCAGAGTTTCTGCAAGGGGACAGGCTGCGATTAGTTCTCGAGACTAAATTACAACAACTCCAACAGAAATTCACCCACCTTTTGGATAGAATTCCAAACCTTATACTTGTAAGTCTGATATAATAATGATAATTTAACTTTATTTCAGACATAATGTTACAGTATATTAGTCCATATATACATAAATGTGCATGTACAGTCATAGATGATAAACAAGAAAAACCAGATTTGTGTATTAGTCCATGTAAACATTTACTAGTAGTGAAAACTAATGCATTTATCTGTTAATGTTATATTGCATTAAATGTTGCTTTATAAGTTCTATCAAACTAACTCTCCTACATATTTCAGTCCTTTTTAGGCGGGTTGCATGTAACCAACCCGTCTATTAGATTGATGTGTCTGACGTCCATCTGTCCGTCCACATTTTCGTTTCTGGACTCTAACTAGAAAATGCTTTGTTTAATCGAATTCAAACTTGACAGGGAGATAGATCACCATGATCATAGCTAGGTTCCTATCGAAATTGGTGTAATATTGTCCGTTCGTTTGTCCATTTTTTTGTCTGTTTGTCTGTCAACATTTCTGTTTCTGGACTCTAACTGAAAAACACTTTATCCAATCGAATTCAAACTTGCCAAGGAGATAGATCACCATCATAGCTAAATTCCTTTCGAAGTTGGTGTAATTCCGTCTGTTCGTGTGTCCAGTTGTTTGTCAACATTTCTGTTTCCGGACTCTAACTCAAAAACGCTTTGTCCAATTGAATTCAAACTTGACAGGGAAATAGATCACCATTATGGCAAACTTAAAGTTGCTTTTGAATTGGTTTAATTCCGTCTATTTGTTTGTCCATTTGTCTGTCAATCAACATTTCTGTTTACGGACTCTAACTCAAAAATGCTTTGTCCAATCAAATTTAAACTTGACAGGGAGATAGACCACCATCATAACTAAATTGCTTTTAAAATTGGTGTAATTCCATTTGTTCGTTTGTCCGTTTATAGCATAGATACAATTATGTAACCTAGGTTACAAGTTTTATATTTCTCAGCACGTCTAACACATTTACCTTAACTGAGTGACCTAACATTTCTTTCCTTGTTTCTAAATTTAATTACAGCAGTCGCTAACCTTATTGCTGCCTGCGCAACCCACCTTTGGGGCATTTTTGACCCTCTTGCTGTGAAAATCAGACATAGTGTGTACTATTGAAGAAGAATTTTGATGGATGATGAAGTTCTGAAGCTGTCACAGTTTATTTTCCATAAGTTAATGAAGTCTACTGAGCAGTTTGGTTTCAGCTTTGCTAGTGATGCTTCAAAACATTGGCATGATGTGCTGATTATAAATATTCTCAGATATTTTTCTCTCCTCATTCAGGAAGAAAGTCAGTTAATCCTATGTCTTTGCAAAAGCATACCCACCTTATGTGTGTCAAATATATAAGTATGTTCTGTGGTGCTGACCACCTTTTTGATGTCCTTGAATCATTGAATTAGGACTTTTGTTTTTTTTTCTGAAGCACCTATCTTTCAATGGAGATTAGGCACTCCAAAAATTTTATTTCAATTACAACTGAAATTAAATGAATTCTCTTTTAAGTACCCCCACTGTTAGTAAGTATTTAAAATGACTGAAATTTGTAAAAATCTATAAAACTGCACAATTTGCACTGTGATTTTAGTGGTATTTATTGATTTCCGATCTGCAAAAAGAGCGTGCTTTTAAAGGATATATAAAATATACCAGTCTTTGTCTATCTACTCCCTCTAGTTTCACTTCTCATCAAATCAAATGTTAGCATTTCTAATATTTCAAACTTTTTCTAGGCCAATCAAAAGCTGGTTTCTGAACTTGAAAAGGAACTGGATAGAAAGCCTGACTTTGAAAACTACATTCCAGTGTACAATGAAGGTCTGAAGATTCAGGATACAATCAACTACACCTACATGGTTCACATACGAACCTATGACATCGACATGGCAGATGTTAAGAACATGAAGAAGATAGGTGAGGGGGCATTTGCTGTGGTTTACAAGGGCACATACACTATGCCAGGTGGAAGCCAGCAGTTTGTTGCAGTGAAGAGGCAGAAAGAACCTATTACTGAGGAAACCGCCACAGAGTTCATGACAGAAGAGTTGAACTTACTGTAAGTTTTGCTCTAATATCCTCACGTATATCAGTTCTATTAATACCTGGGCTTCAGGGGATTCCCCTTTAGCTCAGCTAAACCTATGTTTATTTCTGTGTTTAATCAGAAGGCTGTGAGTTCGAGACACAGCAGAACCAATCAGTAACTTCTCCCATCCCACTACATGGTTTGTGCTAGTTGTGCAAACCTTTTCCAATGATTTGCCCTTTTTCCCGCCCCCCCCCCTTGTCCCCAGAAATCACCTTTCCTTACATAAATCGGGAGTTGCAACCAGGTACTTTGGGTTATCTTGTGTAATCAGATCTGCTTGTTTGTCTGTCTGTACACTTGAAACTTGAAAACTATACACCAGATCTGGGTGATATTTTCATACAAGTAAGGGCCTACTCCAGACTCATTCCTCCTTTAAAATTGATTCCGGATACAGGCCAAGTCGGATTTCATTTGTATTTTGTCTGTGACTACTACTCAGCTAGTGACGTTCGTCATCCCAGTGAAGTTCGTCACCTGCATTTTATGACAATATTAAAGAGTTTTTACTGTCCAGTTACGGCATATATGTATACCTTGCCATTGAAAGAAACTATTCCATTTATTTAAAATTAATGTGAATATTGCCTGTCCTTGAGCGTTTTAGGGCAGATGACAAACTTCACTGGGGTGATGAAATTCACTAGCCGACCAGTATGCTTTAGCCCCAAGGCCCAGTTTCAAAATTGCTTACTAAATATAGCATGTTGGTAAATCTATTTTATAGTAGGCCCTTAGTAAGAGCTACCAAAGTATTCCTCTAAACTCAGACTAAGGACCTACTCAGCTTCTGAGACAGTAAGGTTTTTATTGAAGAAAGCCCACCAGTTACCATGGTGATACAAGATCACATGATCTGATGTGGAGAAATGAAATGGCAGATGATAACATTGTTGAAGTACCACAATAAAAAAAAAGAAAAAAAAAAGTTAGGGAGAAAAGCATCTCCTTCATTAAATAAGAATGTATGATCAATGAGGTAAAATTTGTGGACACCCTTCATATTTAATGGCATCCCAATTTTTATCAAAATGTTTATGGTATATTGTAATATTTCCTTGTACTGTCAGACTCAATGTGCTATTTGATACATTGCTTCTAAAAATCACCTTGTTATGTCAGCTGACTGACAAGTCAGCTGACATTATGTTGTCACTCTGCCATGTGTACATACGGCCCAGAGACATGCTGTTTTTATAAAAGATACGTTACCTTATTTATCAAGGATGAAAAATTGTTCAAGGCATGCAGATCTGTTTGTTCGTCTATTTGCTAGAGCCATTAAAAGTGAGGTACCCCCACCCTAAGTGTGAAAATTTCAACACTTTATCACAATTTTCTCAGTGACTATTGCAGTGATTTCTCTCATATCTTGCATATATGTACTAGGCCTCAAGTAGTTTCCTTTGTGTGAGTATCAGACCTGGATATTTCCTAATTTTTTTATGAATTTTTAAAGTAATTTTTAATACATTGAAATTCCTGAAGTATTGCATTTAGAGCATTGTGTTAAAATATGTTTTTCCACTTCTTTTTCCATAGCTACAACATGGTGAATAACTTGGGAGTCTATCCCAATAGCTGAGTAATAGCTACTTTTTGACTTTTCAGTAATTTCCATAATGAGTAAAATCACTTATTACTTGGAAACTATTGCAGTTAGAGAATTTTGTGTAAAGATGTTATCCAGCTACATTTTGGTCAGCTATATTATAGTAAAATTTCAGACCTGTAGCTTATTGCATAGCTGAGTAATAGCTGCTTTAAGGTTATCATTGTTGAGTAAATCAGTTAGAACATGAAAACTATTACATTTACAGTATATTCTTTAAATATGTTATTCACCTACTTTTGGATCAGCTATAACATAGTAAATGTGCAGGCGTGTAGCTTATATCATAGCTGGTAATAGCTATTTTGAGGTTATCACCGCTGAGTATATAACTGCTGAGTTATAACTTGAAAACTATTGTATTTACAGAAATTTGTATAAATATGTTATTCAGCAACTTTATAGTCAGCTATAACATAGTGAAATTGCAGATCTGTGGCTCATGGTATAGCTGAGCAATAGCTATTTTCAGGTACTCACTGTTGAGTAAAACAGTTATAACTTTAAAAATTAACATTTACAGTATTTGTTTGGATATGTTATTCACCTACTTTTCTGTCATCTATAACCTAGTGGACTTGCACACCTGTAGCTCATTGCAGAGTTGATCAATAGATACTTTCAGAATGTGGCTGTTGAATAAATAAGTTGTAACTTAAAACTATTACATTTAGAGTATTTTGTTTTAATGTGTTATTCTTTTAATTTTTGGTCAGCTATAACATAGAAACATTGCAGACCTGTAGCTCATCACATAACTGAAGAATAGCTACTTTGAGGTTCTCACTGTTGAGTAAATGAGTTGTTACTTGACATGTATACTTAGTCTATTACATTTAGAGTATTTTGTTTTAATATGTTATTCTTTTAATTTTTGGTCAACTATAACATAGTAAAAATTTAATGCAGACATGTAACTCATGGTATAGCTGAGCAATAGCTTTTTTCAGATTCTCACTATTGAGTAAATCAGTTGTAACTTCAAAACTATAGCATTTAGAATATTTTGTTTAAATATGTTGTTCACCTAGTTTTGGGTCAGCTATAACATAGTAAAATTGCAGACCTATAGCTCATTGCATAACTCAGCTATAGCTACTTTCAGAGTATTGCTGTTGAGTAAATCAGTTGTAACTTGAAAACTATTGCATTTAGAGTATTTTGTTGACATATGTTATTCGCCTACTTTTTTATCAGCTATAACATAGTAAAATTGCAGACCTGTAGCTCATTACATAGCTGAGCAAAAGCTATTTTGAGGTTTTGTCTATTGAGTAAATCGGTTGTATCTTGAAAACTGTTGCATTTAGAGAATTTTGTTTACATATGTTTTTCATGTACTTTTGAATCAGCTATAACATAGTAAAATTGTAGACCTATAGGTCTTTGCATAAATGAGCAATAGCTACTTTCAGATTCTCACTGTTGAGTAAATCAGTTATAACTTGACAAGTATTACATTTAGAGAATATTGTTTAAATATGTTATTCACCAACTTATGGGTCAGCTATATTATAGTGAAATCATAGACCAGATGCTCATGGCATAGTTGAGCAATAGCTACTTTCTGGTTCTCACTTTTTAGTAAATGAGTTGTAACTTGAAAACTATTGCATTAATTTTATAGAATTTTGTTTAAATATGTTATTCACTTACTTATGGGTCATCTATAACATGGTGAAATTGCAGGCCTGTAGCTCATTGTATAGCTGAGCAATAGCTACTTTCAGGTTTTCACTGTCAAGTAAATCAATTGTAACTTGAAAGTTATTGCATTTAGGGAATTTTCTTTAAATAAATTATTCACCTACTTTTGGGTCAGCTATAACATACTAAAATCGCAGACCTGTAGCTCATTGCATAGCTGAGCAAATATACTTTAAGATTCTTACTGTTGAGGAAACCAGTTGTAACTTGAACTTGAAATCTCTTACATTTACAATATTTTCTGTAAATATGTTTTTCACCTGATATTTACATCTTAAGAGTTATCTTTGTACTTTACTTCTGAATACCATTTGCAGGGCACAACTTTTGTGTCCTTTTCTTCATTCACTTCTACTCTGAAACTCAAAACACACAGTCAGCTGACACAGAGCCCGTTCACGGGCACTGATTGCTTGTTAATTCAAGTTTTTAAACTTGAATCTTCTAGTCTTCTCTTCCTTGTGTTCACACCCATATCTTTGGATTACTCACCTGGATCATCCCTCAGCTATTCCCATGAATAATACTTTTGTTAACCTAGCACACTGAGTTCCCCATTGTGGGAAATATGTTGTGCCTGCAAAGCAGTAGATTAGATTGATTAGATTCCAACTCTACAAGTACAGCCCAGACTCTCCACTGACATTCTCTTAACTGAAAGACAGAGCTCAAGGATGACCATTTATCAATGTCCTTGAGGTTCTTTAGCAAGCCATTGGGGAAAGGAACCAATGACAGAGGACTGCCATCATAAGTGGTCATCCGAATGACCATGTATCTGCCTTTACCTGGGCTTGAACTCACATCCTCTGTGTTCCTAGGCGAGTGTGCTACTGGCTAGGCTAAAGTGGCAGATACATCACATCTGACCCACCATGGATCAGTCTGTACATAGAACTGATGTCGTCTACCTTCCCCACATTAGCGTGTTACTGACTAGGCCACAGTGGCATGTACACCTCATATGACGGCTTGCAGAGATGCCTGATGAGATATTTAGGCTTTAAATATTGACACAAATTAACTGATTTCCATTGCAGGAGAATCCAGTCTCCCAATATAGTGAAGTACTTGGGAGCGTCATATAAGAGGAATGAGAATGTGATGTATCCAGTGATGGTTCAAGAGTACTGTGCACTGAGCCTATCTAATATCATCTACAACAAAAGTATGTATTTAACTTTGTACCTATCAAAAGTCAACCACTGACACTCACTCACTCACTCTCTTGCTCAATCAATCAATCAATCAATCAACCAACCAGTCAGTCAATCAATCAATCAATCAGTCAATCAGTCGTCTACTTGATCATCCAATCAATCACTTGTAAATTCAAAAATTCAATCAGTCATTTCCTTTATCAGTCAGTCAAGTAAGCAATTACTTATTTATCAATGAACCACTCACTCACCCCTTCATTGAATGACTTTGTGAATCACTGCAGTTAAATTGTGTTTGACTTAATGACATGGGATCATGAAAATCATTTTCTTATAAAAATCTGAAATCAGTTGTAAACTATGCATTAGTGAATCTATAATTTGATGAATTCCTAGAAATGTTAAACCTGGTAAAATTGTGAAAATTTGGTGAGGCTATAGCATTTTTTTTAACTAATCAAAATGAAAAAGCTAGAGTTACAAAATAAATTTTATACAATTTATCTCATTCCCTGCAGGAAATTATCAGGGCCCAGGGAGCGTAGCAGAGTCTCATCCAACAAGAAATACATTGCTGTCTAGAGCAGCCCGCTACTGTGATGAAATCAGTAGAGCCCTGATGGCTATGCATAACATGGGTATGGTACACAGAGACATGAAGCCTGAGAATATACTGGTACGTAACTGGGGTGACATATTTTTACCTCTGTCAAGGTGGTATTTTAGTCATGACGGTTCTTTGTCATGTTTGGCAACATAAGTACTACTGGCTGGATCTTCATGAAAAAATTAGAAGATGGGTCCTGGTCCAAACTTAGATCCCTTAAATTAAATTTTCACAGTAATCATTTCAGATTTCTCATTTTCTTGTTATTGAGCTGTTCTTACCTTAGAAAAGAGAGGTAAGCTTCTGATATAAACTATACAAGCCTTGGCGGAGGTCTGTAATCCCTGAGTGCTCTTGTTTAATTTTGTAATGTGTGAAGACAGAAAAGCAATATCATCCAAGGATATTATTACTTTTTCTTAAAGTTTTTGAATTATTTTATATTTATTATCTGTCATTCTCTTTGAAAAGTGAGTAAAATAAGTCCATGTTTACCTAAAAAAATGTTCTTTCAGAAGACTGATGTATGTTTATAAACTTTATTATGTTATTTTACATTTTATTATCCATTATTTTGTTAGTTTGACAGGTAAGATGATTCTGTATTAAGTTAATGAAATGTCTTTTCACTGTACTTGTGAACAAAAATCAGGCGTGAAAAGTATCCATAGAATGAGTTACTAAGGGGCATCAGTGAATACAAAAATATCATTTTTAACTGTTAGATTTTTGTTCCATTTCTGAATAGTTTTTCAGGCAACAGAAATGAACAGAAGCTTTGTAAAAAGTAGCTTTCTAGTAATATCTAGTCTAGGTTACTTGGTTTTAGAAATATTAGATAAAAATCTGCACTTATTTACTCAAAATCAACAATGCTTATCCACAGAACAGGGTCGCTAGTGAATAAAAATATTGCCTAATTACCTGTGTTTCTTTCGGGTATATAGGTCTAATTACCCATGTAGGCTGGGTGTTGATGTCTTTATATTCTTAAATTTTATGTAAAAGTCATGTAACACTTGTCATGTAAATAATTGTAGAGAGGGACTGTATTTAGCTGTGTATCTGCCATTGTGGCCTAGTGGGTAACACACTCGCCTAGGAACACAGAGGACATGGGTTCAAACCATCAGACAGGCAGAGACATAGTGGCTCGGATGACCAATTAAAATGGTGGTCCTCTGTCATTGGGTCCTATCCCCAGTGGCAGGTTAAAGAACCTCAAGGACATTGATAAATGGTCACCCTAGAGCCTCTGTCTTTCAGTTAGGGGAATGTCAGTAATTTCGAGAATTGGACTGTACATGGGATGGGCCAAATAGCGCTTTGAGTCCTGTTGTTGATGGAGATATTGCACTGAGTATAAATACACAATGCAACTGCGTAACCTTATTTTTCCATTGTTTTTTTTCCTTTTGTATATGAATGTAGCAGTTTTGAACTCTTTATTAATTGTTGTTGTTTTTTTGCCAGGTGGATACAAGAGGTCACATGGACCATATCAAGCTGTGTGACCTTGGCATTAGCAAGCGGGAGGCAGACATTATGATGACTATGGCAGGCACGCCCATGTACATGGCGCCCGAAGTACTGAATGAAAAGCAATACAACCGCTCTGTAGATATCTTTAGTCTGGGGCTGATTGTGTGGGAGATTTGGTATGGAAACCCCATTGAGAAGGCATACACAGTAAGTAGACATTATACTACATGGGTTAGTATGAAGTGGGTCAATTTTATGTTTATTTAGTGCTGTGTAAAAAGCAAATTATACAGAAAAACTATATATAACTAAAATATATACAGCAGAAAGTAATGGCAGCAACATTGTGTAACAATTGGTTCATGGATTTTTTTTTTGAATTTCACAAAATATTGATAAATATCTGCACAAAATGTTTATGAAGTAAAATTGCTCAGCCCATATTCATATTTTGACCGAATGAATGTGTCTATTGGATTTCTTATATTTAAAAAAAATCCCATCAAATGTTTACAAGAAAGAAAATAGCAATAAAGTCATGATCAATAGATTTGGTTTGTGAATTTTTGTCATGATGCAATTGCAGTTAGACTTTTTCCTCCAATGAGAAAGGCAGAAAAAGAAATTAAATTCAAATATGCATTGTTACAACCAATAGGTTAATCAGGACCAATATCAGCATTGGTTTGCTGTGTCAAACCCCGAAGAAACAAGTACTGTATTTAACTGTTTCATCCATGTAAATTAAACTGTTAATTGAATTTCTTTTGCAGATTGACAACTATGACACATTCAGGAAGAAACCATTCCGTAACTACAAACCTCCGAATGATTGGTGTGATCTCATGTCCCGATGTTGGTCTCCAGACCCAGCAGCTCGTCCCAATGCCTACGAATGCTCCAAAGTCTTCTCCAAGTACTACACTGAAAAGTAGTGCGGTAAACAGCGCTTTCAATGATCAGAACGTGTGTATATATTTGACTGATTTTGATACAAATGAAATAGAGACAAGTATAGACTTTTTGGCAAATGACAGAATGTGCCAGTAAGGCTGGTCAAGTGTTAATACATGTACCTTGCTGTAGTGGATACCAGTATTTTTATCATGAATGTTGTGATGAACTTAATACAAAAGACTGTATATAACTAGAACCAGTGTATGTAGAATTTAGCTGTATGTGGAACATGAACCACTTCCAACATGAGTAGATGTATTTTAGCAGTTAGCTGTAACATAGAACCAAATCCTGTGGATATTGAAGATTCTAGTTACACAGATTCTACTGTAAATCTTTAGGCAGGCCTTTTTAACGTGGAAATACACTTGTTAATAAGTGTTTTTTTTTATTTGGAATATCAGAAAGGGATATTATTAACTTTACTCTTTCTCAACAGTTTATGAGAATTTTCTCTTGTAATTGTTGTTTAATACATTTAGTGGACAACCCTGGCATTTGAAATGGTAGGACAGAGTAAATGTATTTGGCTATTAATTTTTTCGTAAAAATATATATGCAAAGATTTCTGTTTTATATACATTACCAAACCTCTGTGTTGAACTTGTATTGCTTGATTGCCACCGGCAAATAGAAGATATGGCTAAGTCATACATATCCTTGTTATCTAGGCAACTTTGGAAAGTCAAAATATGTTTAAATGATACAGGTTCAGTAATTTAAGCCTCTCTTACATCCCAGCTTACGTGCATATGTACGCTGACCATAATTGAAATATTACCCAATCTTGAAGTTAACGGTGAAATGCAAGTAAAATGTAGATCCTCTGTTGGTATTTACATAACAGAGACAGCAAGTTATGGCCATAGAAGAAAAATTGGTGTGTAAATTATTTACTGCGTGGCTGTAAAAAAACTGGTAAAAAAACAGTAAAAACTGCAGCCAGGCCACAAGATTAACTTGCTTTATAAGTCAAATGTCTCTGTGAATATCTACTTCCCCCACCAACTGACCGCGGCTGTAAATTTCCCCCCCCCCCCAAAAAATCATTTGGCCTGTACATGGGTGGACATAAAAGTTAAACGGACACGAAGATAAACGGTCCTCAGAATTTTTCAATTAAAAGTGGTCTAAGCAACAAAATTGCATAAACTAAGTAACAGAATATGTTTAACTTAAGCTTATCAAGACATTTGTTATTTATTTTGTGAAATTTAATTATTTAATCCACTAAGATAAGCCAAACTCTGAAGACCGTTTATCTTGGTCTCCATTTATCTTTGTGTCCACCCGTGTACATATTTTGTTACCCCTATGGCGGGATGTAAGAGTAGCTGAACAAAATGATAAGATTAAATTTAGCCCTTTAGTGAATCTCAACTTAGGACATATCCCAGTGTAAAATTGAATACATATGAATACCAAGGATATAGTACATATTACCTTGGGGTTTTTACTTCTTCTGGATGAAGTACACTTTTTATACTTTCTGTGCAAAAATGTATACTATCATTGATGGTTTTGACTGTTGCTATAAAAATGTACGCATGATTAACCAATGATTTTGGACTTAACAAAGACAACAGTCTTAGCTCAGTATGGGCTGAAGTTCTTTGCGAATCTGTATGTAACAAAAACGTAACACAGGCTTAAGTCAGGATTTAGGTTTAGTATTAAATGGTCCCCGGTCCTCAGCCATTTTATGTATATTGTTCATGTTGTTTTAACTGTATTTTATAACCTTATAAAATGTATCAAACCATTCATGTCACATATGTTGCAGTATATTTTAAGCCACAGTTTTGTTTGTCATATAATTATATATTGGGATGATGTTTTGTCAAACATGTAAAAGTTTATTTTTATGTTTGAATGGTAAAATTCTGTACATTCAGTTCTTCATGTGATGAAATGGCCATCTTTTTATTCTTGTCAGTTGTCCATTTCATGAAAAAAAGGAAATTTCACATCTGGGTCAAAACACATATTATTGCACATATGTTATACATATATCAGTTCTTGCTTTAAAATATCAATATTAATTGACTGTAATCATCTTTATGGCGATATTGTTAAATGTATAAGGTTTGCAATGTTATTCTAAAGAAATAAATGGTACTTTCCTTGACATAGTTCCTTTATGTACACCCGTGGAGAGTCATCTGAACAGGACAGTAAAACCAAACAATAAATTAAAATTACACTGTGACTTTTGTTGCAGAGCCTTGGCTTAATTTTCCTTCTATTTGGTTAGAGTAAGAAATCTAAAATTCGCCACATATCTGAAATTCGCCACAGGTGAAAATACTAATAAAATAAATGAATTGTGGTGAGATTTGTTGACTGTATAGTAAATTAAGGCTTTTTGAACTGAAAAATACCAATTTTTAGACAAAAACATCATTTTCTTCATAAAATTAACTAAGGTTTTAGAGGTGGCGAATTTTAGATTCCTGGCGAATTTTAGATTTCTTACTCTACCAGCTGGATTTACTGTCCACATGAGTGCAAACATGTCACAATAGGTACTTGTGTTAATCAGTAACAAAGTAAAAAAAGAGCAAATAAAAACTGGAACCATCGTAAATGTTAAAACGGAATATCTATCTCTTCTATGTAACACATTTGGTAACTGTTTGGCTTTACTGTACTGACGTGATGTAAAAATACATAAAACTGGTTGGATCTACCATCCCCATGTGTGTAGTATCCAAAAATTAAATAATTCAATATATAATTTAATATTGTAATCATTAATGATGCTATTTCATGAGTTTTCTATGTGCTATATTACAGTACACGGCTGGGCACAAAGATAAACGGTCTCAAGAACTTTTCATATATAAGCAGTGTAAACAACAAAATTGCACAAAATAACAAACACAATAGATTTAAACAAAGCTTGTTCAGATATTTGTTATTTATTGTGTTCAATTTAATTATTTATACCGCTAAACAGAGCCAAGTTCTAAAACCATTTATCTTCGTGTCCAGTTTATCTTTGTGTCCACCCATGTAACACATTTATTTACACATTTGTAAATTAAACATAGATTTAGTTGTAAAGTTGTTACATTTTATGGTGCAAAAGAGTGAATCAGTGGTGAGTGACAGGGAGGTCAAAATGAAGTTTTAATATTAATATTATATCTTCATCTCCATGTCACACTAATACATTTGTATATAAATGCATGTAAATATGTTACGCCCAATCCACGATATTGCCCATTTCATGAAACACGGAAGAATTTTAGCCATTTCATGAAAGTGGCAAGACAGTTGCCTATTTCTTGAAAAGGGTAATTTATTCACTTGTGGCTTGCCCAGTTTATGAAATAGACAATGTTATGTATGGAAATATATATTTTTGTACACAGATGAAGGGAAAACTTTGGCACTAATTTATCTGAGTTCTAATGGTTAACTATAGATTTCTGGATGTCTAAATAATTACAGAAAAGACTGTTAACTGGAATGGTCTCTATTTGGAAGATCAGTGTTTTATGTGGGATGAGGATGTAACTGTTTTGATTATTACAATCAGCCTTCATGCCCTCTGCCCAGATTGTTCAGACAATTTTAAGGTTGGTAGCCAAATTTAGGATCCTAAGTTGGGCTAGTGACACTCCTAAGATTGGCGAGATCTCAAGTTTGGCTCCAACAGTAATATGACCTATACAGTATGTTAAAGGCTATGTTTAACACAAATTCAACCAGTCAGTCAGTTGTAGCACATTGCATACCCACCAAGGGGCCACGATGGCAGAGTGGTAACACTCTCGCCTCCCACCTCTGAGGCTGGGGTTCGATCCCGGCCTGAAGTGGGAAAGCTGGTAGTTGCTTGCCGTTGGTCAGCAGTTTACAGTACAGAACCCTAACGAACTGTATGTACTGGTTTCCTCTGCCCTTCCAACTACCCGTCGTGATATGACCTGTACAGTGTTGAAAGCGACGTAAAACCCCAAACAAATAAATAAATAAATGCATACCCACCAAGATGTTTAATAGGGACACAAGTAATGTTTCGACTAATTATACAGTGATGGGTAATTACACAAGGAAAATCTGATGTTGTTTAAAAAATAACAGTACAAATGCAAGAAGAAATCATTAATAATATCGTTATATCTATAACTGTTGTGTAATGATACTGAATACTTTTTTTATTATTTATTTGGATTTTAATATCACATACTTTGAACACTGTATAGAAACCAGTACATACAGTTGGTCAAGGTTCTGTGCTGTAAACCGCTGACCATTGGTAAGCAACTACGATTTTTCCCACATAGGGTCTGGGGTTTGAACCACAGACTTCAGAGGTGGTGGGAGAGTGTGTTACCACTACACTACCATGGCCCCAAATACCTTCTTTGTAAAATATGTTTTTTTTTGTCGGGTGATAGACATGTATTGTAACAAGGGATATCACATCATATGTACTTTTTGTTGACATGCCAAGTGAACTCAGGCCAAGAACAACTAATACTACTTTTTGGGATGATTTTAAAAGGAGAGGCGGGTGTGTGAATTGCCACTAATGTTTTGCCTAATAAATAATAAAAGCAGAGGCCCAACACATGTCAGTTTGAATCAGAAGGAATTTGTCACTTTGATAGATATCAGCTAGCCAACAACTAGCCAGATCATAATATTATACATATTACATGTGATGTTCTTACATTGTGAAAAAAACACACGTGCTGTGCATTTTGAAATTGATGTTGCTTAAAATGGGAAAGGTTGGTATAAGCTTATAACATGAATTGGCATGTGTGTATTTAAATCTTTTCAATGCAAGAGAAATAAACTGATACAAGTATTTTTGTGGCTGTTATTTTTAGTAAGTGACCATTTATTCTGAAACTTTCCTGAAGTAGTTAAAAACAATTATTTGCACTGGTAAAACAATCCTTTGGCCTATTTGGAAACGATTTTAAAGAAAAAAAGTCAAGAGTTAAATATGCCAATACTCTGACAGACTTTTCATAGCACCCCCGTGTCAGGAAAAATAAAGTAACTAGGTAAAATAAAATGTAACAGTAAACACAAAACATATTTTAAATAAGTAAAATTGTTCACCCAGAACAAAGAATATAATCCTGGTGCAATATCTTCGCTAAACAAGAAAACAAATAGGTTTTTAGAGATTTGTTTTTAAATAAAACAATTTCCATATGCTTATGTGGATGGAAAGGCAGTTTGAAATTTAAGCAGCAGTAAGATAAAACCATTTGTCTCCACATCTATTCTGTATCTTCACAATGTCAACTGATAGTGTATGGAAGGTCAAAGGTCAAAGTCGGGGTTTTATGTCCCAATCAACAACCAGCTGCAATGTAAGGAGCACAGTGCTGAATTTCCCTTGTCAAAAGGAGGAATTAATACAGATAGATAAGAGGGAGAGGTGCCCTCTGTTACTGCGGAATATTGAACCAAGACTTTGAATGCTATTCATTTCCAAATGGAAAACAAAAATATATATTACTTTATGTACCTATATTTTCTGTGCCACACCTTCCAACACAAAATGTCAAAATATTGGAAAATTTATATTAAAAATCACAAAAGTATAAGTAAAATATAGGAGCATATAAATAAAATATGGGAAAAACACAGGCACTTTGATACGAAAAATGAAGCCTTCCCACGTGTTCCTTTTTTCTTAATTAATACTTTTACACTTAGATAAAACAGTACTTTAACAGTGCTTTAAACACTAAAAATATTATTGGATCCACATAGTCTTTTACCAGACTTATGGTTTCATAGTAACTCCACAGTATGCATCTAATTCATATCAGACTTTTATAGTGCTTAAACTCCTCTTTATCTAAGGAGACTCTAAGGTGCCACAACAAAAAAACAGTCAACTAAATTTCAGTATCCAGGGAGAGAAAAGAAAGGTCCAAGCACCTGAGAGAATGCCAAGAGAAATTAACACAAAGGCAGGTATGCCTTGGTGTAGAGGTACCAATAGGTTTAAAGCTTTTTTCCTGAAAAAAGCAACAGAGGGAAGCAAGCAAATCTCAGGAAGAGCATTCCAAACAGTGGCAGAATAAAAAGCATAGTTATGACCACATTGTTGACAGACTCTTGAGTAGATGGGTGAAATTTTGGTACAACAAGGCAATTACCAACACGACTACAACTGCTGTAAGAAGATGTCGAGCAAAATAGAAAAAAAAACAGTGTGAAAAAACTTGTAAACAAACTGCCTACCAATAGGTGACAAATTGAGAAAATTTCTTAAGAATAGGTGTCCAGTTTCTTTATTATCAGTTGAATATAAAATCGTCTCAGCAGCAAACAGACTAAAATCTGTTATAGTTTTTAAATTCCAAACTGGATTTCTAGAAGGACAATTTATTGGAGTCAGTACATGTCTCTTTTATAACATAATACACAACCTTTATCCCAACAATCTGTCAGGGCAATTAATGCTAATCACCCCCAGAAAGCTTTTGATAATGTTTTATGGGTCTTTCTGAGTAAACTGCTGAAACTATTGAAAATTGATATAATTGGATTAACATTTTCAATAATGACATTAAGGTCTTAGTACTTTAATCAGGAATCTTATCAGATTCCTTTAACATAGAATGGGGATGCGGGCAAGGAGATCCCATGTCATCTTACTTGTTTTTGCTTTGTACTTAAGTTTTTATTGCGTTAATACTTCTTACCTAACAGACTCCCACTATATGTCGGCACCAGCCGGTCCGCCAAACGTCAGAAAAAGACATCCTGGGTATACCCCCGGCTGGACCGGTACATCCCTCTCCACTCACTAGAGGGCTAATGCTTCCTGTACTCGCCAGGTGGCCATGACGTCATGGCCTCTCTTTCGTTTGGCGCGAATCAAGTTGGAAGCGTTTCTTACACTCAAGGAATATTTTTATTATATACTGTTATTGTGTGAAGTTGTACGTGAATTGTTGTGAAGTTCATCTTTGGATATCATGGCATTGTCTGGCCAGAGAAAAGGAGGCTGCGGCCATATAATGGCGAATTTTGATACTCATGTTTGTTGTGCCCGTTGTCGGGAGAAGGGTTCTGGTACAGACCCTTGTGTACAAGGAAAGGACGACTGCGCAGCTTGTTTGCTTCTCACACCAGATCAGCGGAAACAATTGGCCACGCCCACTTATAAACTCCGCAAAGAGAAGAAATCTTCTGGTAAACCAGACGTTTTGATTGATCCTTCTCAGGTTAGTGTGGTAGGTCCGTTGGACTTAAACCAGTCTGTAGCCATGGGTTCAAACCCTTCTCACCCTGTGTCTACCTCTGGAATCATCGCACCGGTGTTTTCCCCGGTAAAGGTGAAAGTTTCTCATCCCCTGCCTACAGGGGTCCTGTCGTCTTCACCTTTCATGCCTCAAACTGTTTCCTCTCCCCCTCCGGCCGGTTCGGCTCCGGGCCCGGGACAGGAATCAGTTATGAATGTGGAGGCTCCAGTTGAAATTCATCAACCGGAAACTTCCGGTTACCGGCCTACATCTGATCAGCCCGGTTCCTCTGCTTCTCTACCCGGTCCCCGGGGTTTTTCTTCACCACTGGAAAATCTGTACCCAGACCGGTCCCAGGACGCGGAGCCTACATTTGGTCCACCGGACCGGGAACCGGTGTGTTATGAGGACCTACCAGAAGACCAAGCTTCAGGTTCTGAGGCTGACCCTCAAGAAAAGGATAGAATATTTTCAGAGGACCAAAGTTATCGTGAGACTGTCAGAGGTGTCAGAGCTTATATGGAGTGGTCCTTTATCCCTGACAAGGAATTCACTGCTCAATCTAGACATGACAACCCTTGGGCCAGCACCAGGAGCCAACCGGTTGGGAAAATATCTGTGGCCTTTCCTCCAGAAGACTGGTTCTGTCGAAAATTTGAACAGATGAACTTATATATTATAGATGGACATGTGTTACGTTCTGGGGAAAGGGTTTGGTTAAGGACTGACCAGTTCTTAAAAGTTCCGAAAACGCAGAACAGGTGGTACAGCTTGCACCCTGCTCCTAATCCAGTAGATAACCGTCCAGTAAAAGTGGTCAAGTTTTGGTCCGATGATGCTCCACATCTCAACAGCTCTTTTAGCCGTATTGCAAAGCCATCAGGACTCACAGTTACTCCTCCTCCTTCTCGCCCCATAGCCCAGGATACACTCCGTAAGTGGGACAAGGCCTTACATGAGGGAACTTACGTCTGTAACCAGGCCGCCGGTTTTAATCGGTGTATCACAAAGCTTCAAACAGACATCAAGGAGAATGTTAGAGCTCTTGAGGCGGAACTGACAAAAGGAAAATCTTCACAAAAGGCGGATAAGGCTCTTACAGAGATACGGGACTTAGCCGCTTTTAACCAAAATGTTAGTTTTTGTATGGGGAAGGCTATGCAACATTTAGCGGATATAATTTTTGTCCAGATGGGCAACATCACCTTGTTAAGGTGGGACGCGTACTTGGATCACCTCAAACAAGGAGTCAAGCCCGACACCTGGTGTGCTTTACGCAACAGCCCCCTCAACTCATCAGGCCTGTTTCCGGATGACGTAGTCCGTAGAGCAGAGGAAGAAATTGCCAAAGCGGATACTGAACGCCGTGCCACCCAGCCCAGATTGGGCCATGGTGGGTACGGTTCAAAGAAACAGAATAGATATCAACCCTATCCTGGAGGGTGGAACCGGAATCAGGAGCCTAGTAGACCGACTCAAGCACAGGATTCCGAAGTCCCAGCTTGGCGTTCCTTTGGTAGGAACCGCAACAATAGAGGAAGGGGTAGAGGTGCCCCCTCAGGAGGTCGTAACCCCAAGGCCTTCAAACAGAGTAATAAGAAATGACAATTATTGTGCTCTTTCTGTTCAAACCAAGGACCTTTACAACTTTGCTCATTTTGTTTGAAAGACAGTAAATGTTCTGTATGTTTGAAATGTTCTTGTGAGGAGTTTAAATGTAAGTTGCATAAGTGTTGCAACTCCTGCGCCTTCTGTGTTTTTGAACGTGCCACCACAAAAGAAAGGTATAAGTCCCAATGTAGATTCAGAAAATGGCCTAATAAAGCCTGTGAAAGATGCTTTTTCTGTAAAACTATCTCCTTCTGCCCCTCCTGTGACAAATGTCCTCAGTGTTGTAGAAGGTCTGCCTGTGGGGGCCCGGCTGCAAAACTTCTGGCAAGTCTGGGCCCAGAAGGGTTGAAGTCCAAGAGTAGTATCTATCCTGAAGGAGGGGTACAACCTCCCATTCAGTCACAAACCTCCTCTCACCAGAATCCCTCTGATAAGGAGCGGATATGCCAATCCCCGCAGGGACAGCTACCTGCAGGAGGCATTGCATTCCCTCCTTCAAAAACGAGCGGTCGAAAAAGTAAGGGTTCAGTCCTCTCTGGGATTTTACAACAGGCTCTTCATTGTTCCCAAACCAAATCAAAAGTGGCGTCCAATCTTAGATCTCAGTGCCCTCAACCGGTTCCTCAAGGTCAAAACCTTCAAAATGGAGACCCCAGAGTCCATTCGCCTATCTCTGCAACCAGGGGAGTGGGTCACGTCGCTCAATTTCAGCGACGCCTACTTTCACATCCCTATCAGTCCAAATTCAAGGAAGTTCCTCAGATTCAGTTTTCAGAATCAAACCTTCCAATTCAGGGCTCTTCCATTCGGCCTCTCTACAGCTCCGATGGAGTTTACAATTGTAGTAAAGGAGGTCAAACTCATGGCTCAGGCAAGAAACATCCGGATGCACCAATACCTGGACGATTGGTTGATCCGGGCAAAAGACAGGGACACATGTTTTCAGGACACCCAAACCCTCCTGGCGTTGTGTCAGGAGTTGGGCTGGGTCGTGAACCTCAGAAAATCGGAACTGAAACCCAAGCAGATTTTCAATTTTGTAGGCTACCAGTACGATTTGGTGCAGGGAGTAGTCAGGCCTACCCCAGAAAGGTGGGAAGCTCTCAACTCCAAGATCAGTTCCCTGCTAGAGAGGATCAGTTGCTTGGTTCGAGAACTCATGTCCTTGATAGGCCTTCTCCCCGCGACAGAAAAGCAGGTGACATCGGGTCGTCTCCATATGAAGCCAATACAGTGGCACCTGAAGAACCATTGGCACATCCCGGAGTCCTTAGAGAAGGTCATCCCAATTCCCAGATCCCTTCACCCCCACCTACTGTGGTGGTTAAAGGAGGAAAACGTTCTGTCAGGCCAGCATTTACACCCCCTTCGTCACGCGGTTCAGATGTTTACAGACGCATCAAACGAAGGTTGGGGCGCACATTTAGGAGATTATACCGCAAGAGGCGGTTGGTCTGTGCCGGAAAGCAAGCTTCACATCAATTTTCTGGAATTGAAAGCGGTATTGTTGGCCCTAAAAGCTTTCGAACCCCTCTGCCGGGGTCGGGTAGTCCTGGTTGCTACCGACAATACTACCGTGGTAGCTTACATTAACAAGGAAGGAGGCATGCGTTCAGGGTCCCTATGTGCCCTCCTGTGGAGACTTCTGTCCTGGTGCAATCTCAGGGAAATCTGCCTGAGAGCATGTCACATTCCGGGCCGGCTCAATGTGATAGCCGACAAGCTGTCCCAGCACCATCAAGTCATTCAGACGGAATGGTCCCTTCACCCGGACGTGTTCGCTCAGATCTGTCTCAGATGGCACCTTCCCAAACTGGACCTGTTTGCGACCAGGTACAATTGCAAGCTACCCCAGTTCGTGTCCCCAGTCCCCAACCCCAAGGCGTGGGCTGTGGATGCCTTAAGCCTATCTTGGGAGGATCTGGATCTGTATGCCTTTCCTCCAGTTCCTCTGTTGACAAATGTCCTGACCAACGCTCTCAGGCATCATTACAGGAGGATGATAATAGTAGCCCCGGGTTGACCCAACATGCCCTGGTTCTGGGACCTGGTGGAGATGTCCTCCCAAATCCCGGTTTGTCTTCACAATCGCCCAGATCTCCTGACTCAGCCGTTCAATGGCAACCTTCACAGGGATCTTCAAAATTTGAACCTTCATGCTTGGCTCCTAGAGCCAAAAATATCCAGGAACAAGGGTTCTCTGACCAAGTGGCAAAGAGAATTGAAACTCCTCAAGGACGGTCTACCAGATCTGTCTACAAAGCAAAGTGGGCCGTTTTTGTTCGATGGTGCAAGGCGCATCAGGTGGACTTCCATTCACCATCTGTAGAACAAATTGCGGACTTCCTCCTACACCTTTTTCAGGACAAGAAGTTGCAACCAAGTACTATAGATGGATATAGATCAGCCATTGCTGACAAAGTAGGTAACTTTACTGTGCAAAAAATATCAGCAAAAATGAGAACCTCAACAGGTTGCTTGATAGCTTCCATAGAGACAGGCCCAAAGGGCATCGGGGTGTCCCTTCCTGGAATCTGTCTTTGGTGCTTCACCAGTTAACGAAGCCCCCCTTTGAACCCCTTCGGAAGGCTTCCTTAAAGCACCTAACTTTCAAGACGGTTTTCCTTTTGGCTCTAGGATCAGGAAGACGCAGGAGTGAAATCCATGCCTGGGTCAACAGGAACATCCGTCATCAATCAGACTGGTCCAAGGTTTCTCTTTCCCCTTCTCCTTGCTTTTTGTCCAAAAACCAACTAGCTCGAGAGGGCCCGGAAAGTGTTGCTCCAGTGGTGATTCCGGCCTTAGCACCGACCTTGGACAGCTCTCTCAAGGAGGACAGATCTCTTTGTCCTGTTAGAGCTCTGCGCTATTACTTGGGCAAAACCAAAAACCTTAGGGACAGGAAAGAACTGGTTTTTGTCTCCTTTAAGAAGAATTTCACCAAGGATATTTCTCCTTCCACGATCTCTTCTTGGATAAAGCAGACTGTGCTACCAGTTGTCAGACCAAGAATCACTAACCCTTCACCAGGTCAAGGCTCACGACGTACGAGCTTTTGCGGCTTCCAAGGCCTTTCAAGGCGGCGTTTCCTTGGAGCAGATTCTGTCAGCATGCCATTGGAAGTCGCACAATACCTTCACCCAGTTCTACCTGAAGGATGTGGCTTGGGCTGACTCGGAAGTGTACCATCTGGGCCCAATAGTGGCTGCCCAGCAGGTCCATTCCTAGGCCAGACTGCCCTTTTGATTAGGATTTGTACATAGTGTATATATGTTTGTACTTTTGGCAGTATGGGTTTTTAACCTTCTTAGGCCTCTCTTCCAGATCCCATAGGGTTTGGTGGATGGGTTTGGTTCTCCTGTACTCCTCAGGCTCAACTCTTCTCCTCCCTCTCTCTCTCATTCCAATTGAGAAGAGACCAAAAAGGGGGGGACTCAACCAGTCACCCGGACACCGGGGGTTCTTCTCACACCGGTTAAGGGGTTCATTTCCCTTTAGGCTTGATAGCCAGGTCTCCCAGTCAGCTACCCCCCTCCTCTGGGTAGTTATTCTAGCGGGAGTCTGTTAGGTAATAAGTATTAACGCAATAAAATAGAAAATTTAATTAATTAGGTAAATTAAATTTTTATAAGTTAATACCTTACCTAACAGACGGTGGAGTCCCACCCAACCGTCCCCGCTTTTTCGCAACCTGCCTGGGGACCTTTTAACAGTCATTGCAACCGAAAAAGAGGCCATGACGTCATGGCCACCTGGCAAGTACAGGAAGCATTAGCCCTCTAGTGAGTGGAGAGGGATGTACCGGTCCGGCCGGGGGTATATCCAGGATGTCTTTTTCTGATGTTTGGCGGACCGGCTGGCGGCGACATATAGCGGGAGTCTGTTAGGTAAGGTATTAACTTATAAAAATTTAATTTACCTATTAAATTTTCTATTTATTTTGCATGGCAGACAATAACGTTAATATCAAAGGTATTTTTCTTAATTATATAAGCTTCAAAATTACACAGTTTGCCACCAATACCATTATGTTTTAGATCAAAACAAGTATTCTCTAGTTGCAGCATTAAATACATTAGAAATGTTTGGATCATTATGAGGGCTAAAAGTTAACACTGAAAAGACCCAAATAGTATGGCTAGGGAGGAAGAAACATTCAAGAGACCAAATTTAAGTTGCTTATAACAAAAATTTTCAGTGGATATGGATGATATCCCATTGATTAATTATACACCCTTGTTGAATGATGTCACTAAAGTTTTAGGCAAATTGAAAAGGAGGAATTTGACTACGATTGGAAAAAATAATGCTCGTCAAAATGTTTGTGATTGGTAGTCTAAATCATCTACTGTCTTCAATTCCATCTCCGAGCAAACAATTCATGACTCCGGTAATGTACTCCTTTGTCTGGGATGACAGGTCAGGTTACTGATGGATACAAATACAACGACTTGGAGCAAGTCTAGGCAAAAATACAAGATGCGCTTTTGGAGACATATATGCACACAATCTTGGATGTCATCAGCATAAAAATGAAACTTAATACCTTTTTTTACATACCAATCAAGGTGAGGGGAGTTGTGTGCCATGAAAACCAGAAAGGGGCCAAACAGAACCTTGGGATCGCAAAAAAATGAGATCAGACAAAGCATTTCTATACCCTTATAAAGTAGGAAGATAACCTTTTAGGAGTCCCAAACTCCAAACCATGTCAGAAAATTGGGAAGGGTGGAATGATAAATAATGTCAAAGGCAGCAGCTGGAACAGAAGCCTTCTTGATAAGACTAGGAACCACAGATGTTTTGAAGCCATCAAAGATATTTCCCCTCAGTGAATGAGCAATTAACCAACTGTGTGATTAATGGCGGTAGTATAATCCTGCATTCCTGGATGAGAAATGTTGACCAGAGATCCAACAGGCAATATTTTGTTGGAGAGTTACTGATTATTTTATTGACAGCATCTTGTGAAACTTGAGTAAAGGAAGTAATTTTTGGATCATCGGAAGGGGATGAACATCGTTTCAGGTGTCAGAAGGAACAAAGGTACAAGGGGGGACAGCATTTCGCCCATAAAAACACCAAAAATGCAGTTTCTTGACAACAAATATGCAGTGTGGTTTTATAAAAGTTATCAGAATGAAAAGAGATTCCTCAAACTATAAAATAATAGTAGTATCCTAAAATATATTTTGTGATAAGTACAAATACATCCACAGAACTTGTCCTATGACAATATAATTAGGGCTGTTGTAAAGTGGACATCATTTCGCCAATTATTTTATACTGTTCCCAAAAAGCTACAAAGACTGTTAAATACTTTGCTTACAATAATTAAAGCTAAAGATCAATTCTTGTCATTGAATTCTAGGATATGATGAAGCTATAAATAGTATTTATATTGACCCCAGACACAGTTGAGAGAACATACAGCTCTTTGCATCAGTTAGATGCAGTTTGTTAAGCATATTTTTACTGACATAGAATTTTTTTGTCAATCTTTATAATCCTTCATACTGAAACTTCTAAAATCTTAGAAAAGTATCAAGACATATTGCACACTTTTCTATGCTATAAAGCTCCTTCAGTATCATGGTAGATGTTAATTTTAAATGAAGTACAATAAAAATTGGCGAATTGCTGTCCCCCGCGAATTGCTGTCCCCCCCTGTATGTGGAATTTTCCTAATATAGCCGGAGAAAAATGAATAAAACTGGTCCGCCAATGATTTGAGACGGTAGTGTCCCTTTGGAAACGTTATTCAGAGTTTAGTGTGGCTCATGCTATGATTTCCTAGCATTGCTGCATTGCCGCCAAATCTTAAGTTCAAAGTTGAGATGCCATGAATTTGATGTAAATTTTTTTTAATTTTCTAAAGTGGTGAATATTTCAATGTTAATCATGTTAAATATTGATAATATAATAATAATAAAGTCTAAATAAAATAAAATAGAAGGCTTCAAAACCAAAGAAAAACACATAAACTGTTAGTTTGTTATTAGTTTGTAGCCCAAGAGCTAGGTAAGACTTATTTTTGTAGGAAGCGCCAAAAGATCTGTGGGTTGTTTCTTATGTAAAATATACTCAGGAATCTGAAAATCCATTTCTTATGATCATACAGGTAGACCAAAGACATGAAATTTTACTTCAACGTGAGGTATTCCAGAAGCAAAAAGGGTCAATTTCTGGACCGAAAGTGTGCCTGGGTACCAAGTGTTATCTGCTCCTGAATCATTCTTAAATATTAAACATAGATTTACTATTTATACCACCAGAAAGTGCAGGCATTGAGCTTTACTTTCATATGAAATATCTCTGTCTGAGTAGCATATAATCTGAATAAACTATAATTTTATAATGGTTTTGATACCAAAATCATTAATATTTCCGATAGAAATTTAGTTTTCTCATTCAAAACTTAATCTGAAGGAGTAGCACCTTCATGAATGCTGGATATTAAATTTATCTTTAAAATGAGGAAGCTGTGTGCTTTAATTTGATATGTTTGCTGTATTTGTACCTCAAACAGAAAATAGTTCAATGTTTCCTATTTATGAGTATATCAGTTTGACTCTATGAGACAACATTTTGCACACTCCAAGAATATAATAAACATAATACTCTTAGATTAGCTAACAATTATACCAGCAAACTCTTCTGGGCAAAGTATCAGCTAATTCCATTATTTCCATAATTTTGGCAGTTTGGGATTGTTTGAGCGAGTTCTGGTTTGGTCTTTTAACTGTTCCATGAATACCAGAATAGTTAATATTCATCACTGGGTATTGATAGTCTGAGATTAGGCAGAATTCAAGCGAACTCTCTCTTGGGGTTCCTAGAAGGTCATATTTGGTCTTATTTGTTCACAACAAATGAATGACAGCCTTTGTTTATAAATGACCAGCTAATATGTTAGCCTGCTCAAAAAAGGCTTATTTAAATATTTCTATGGCTTTTCTATGTTATTATTAATCTACAGGCCTTGATGGGTTGTGGGTAATTAGCATACCACAAAATATACCTGTATGTATGAGGTCATTTTTATTCATTTATAGCATCTAACAGCCCAACCATAACACTTGGTCATGAAAAGCAACAACTTCTAAGTATATCTTAGCCTACTTGTCACAGCTTGAATTTCTTACCGGGGTGTGTGTGTGTGCATGTGTGTGTGTGTGTGTTAAAATTCATCATTGGGCATTGACAGTCTGATGTTAGGCAGAATACCAGCAAACTCTATTCCAGGACAAAGTATTAACTAATTCCATAAATTTCATAATTTTGGCAGTTTGGGATTGTTTGATGGAGTTCTGGTTTGGTCTTTTAACTGTTCCAATATCACAATAGTTATTATTCATCACTGGGTATTGATAGTCTAAGGTTAGGCAGAATTCAAGCGAGCTCTCTCTTGCGGCTCTTAGAAGGTCATATTTGGTCTCATTTTGTCATCTAACAGCCCCAGTATATGATTTGATCATAGAAATGAATGACAGCTTTTGTTTATTAATGACCATCTAATATGTTAGCTTGCTCACCTAAGGGCTTATTATGTATTTTCTACTGCTTCATAATTGTTACAATTAATCAACAGGCTTTGATGGGTTGTGAGTAATTAGCATACTGCAAAATATACCTGCATCATTTTTATGCACTTACAGCATCTATCAGTCCCATCATAACATTTCATCATGAAAAACATCCCTTTCTAAGCATATTTTTAGCCTACTTTTGACAGCTTGAGTTTTCTAGCTGGGGAGTTTTAATATTCATCATTGGACATTTACAGTTGGATGTTAGGCACAATACCAGCAAAATATATATAAGTTATGCTATATTTTTTAAAAATTTCACCATTTTTACCTATTTTAACTGGTTTCTGTATATATTGCCGAATTTTCCCATTCGACTTTCATCAATTCCTAATGAAATATACCGAAAAGTACCGCAAATGAAGTGCATAAGGTAGTGAGTTAATGTTTTACTTCATTGGCATTTCAGACGTGATATGACGTCATATGGCTACAGTCCCATGGAATAATGTTCCTTCAGTAGCGAAAGGGTTAAGTTTCCTAGCAGAGCAGTTTAATATTCATCATAGGGCATTGACAGTCTGATGTTAGGCAGAACACCAGCAAACTCTCTTTTGAGGCAAAGTATCAACTAATTCCATAATTTTCTTAATTTTAACAGTTTCAGATTGTTTAATGGAGTCCTGGTTTGGTCTTTTTACTGTTCCATAAATACCACAATAGTTAATATTCATCACTGGCTATTGATAGTTAGAGGTAAGGCAGAATTCAAGCAAGCTCTCTGTTGGGGCTCTTAGAAGGTCATATTTGGTTTCATTTTGGCATCTAACAGCCCCAGTATATGATTTGATCATAAGAACTGAATGGCAGCTTTTGTTTATTAATGACCATCTAATAAATTAGGTTGCTCACTTTAGGGCTTATTTCAGTATTTTCTATTGCTTTGTAATTGTTATAATTAATCAACGTGCCTGATGGGTTGCTGGTAAATACCATACTAAAAATATACCTACATGTAGGAGGTCATTTTTATTCATTTATAGCATCTAACATCCCAACCACAACACTTGGACATGAAAAGCCACAAGCCACAAGCATATGCTTAGCATACTTGTGAAAGGTTGAGTTTCCTACTTGGGGGGTTTAATATTCATCATTGGGCATTGACAGTCTGATGTTAGGCAGAATATCAGCAAACTCTATTCCGGGACAAAGTATCAACTAATTCCATAACTTTCATACTTTTGACAGCTTGAGATTGTTTAATGGATTCCTGGTTTAGTCTTATAACTGTTCCTTAAATACCACAATAGTTAATATTCATCACTTTCTATTGATAGTCAGAGGTTAGGCAGAATTCAAGCAAACTCTGTGTTGGGGCTCTTAGAAGGTCATATTTGGTCTCATTTTGTCATCTAACAGCCCCAGTATATGATTTGATCATAAGAAACGAATGACAGCTTTTGTTTATTAATGACCATCTAATATGTTAGGTTGCTCACCTTAGGGCTTATTTCAGTATTTTCTATTGCTTCGTAATTGTTATAATTAATCAACTTGCCTGATGGGTTGCTGGTAAATACCATACTTAAAATATACCCGTGCATTCGAGGCCATTTTTATCCTCTTGTAGAATCTAACTGCCCCATCATGACACTTGGTCATTGAAAGCAACAACCTCCAAGTGTATTTTAGTATACTTGTGAGAGCTTGACTTTCCTAGCAGAGGAGTTTTAATATTCATCATAGGGCATTGACAGTCTGATTTTAGGCAAAACACCAGCAAACTCTCTTTTGAGGCAAAGTATCAACTAATTCCATAATTTTCTTAATTCTAACAGTTTCAGATTGTTTAATGGAGTCCTGGTTTGGTCTTTTAACTGTTCTATAAATATCACAATAGTTAACATTAATCACTGGCTATTGATAGTTAGAGGTAAGGCAGAATTTAAGCAAACTGTGTGTTGTGGCTCTTAGAAGGTCATATTTGGTCTCATTTTGTCATCAAACAGCCGCAGTATATGATTTGATCATAAAAAATGAATGACAGCTTTTGTTTATTAATGGCCATCTAATATGTTAGGTTGCTCACCTAAGGGCTTATTTAAATATTTTCTATTGCTTGTTAATTGTTATAATTAATCAACATGCCTGATGAGTTGCTAGTAAATACCATACTAAAAATATACTCGTGCATAGGAGGTCATTTTTATGCTCTTATACAATCTAACTGGCCCATGATGACACTTGGTCATGAAAAGCAACAACCTCTAATTATATTTTTGGCATACTTGTGAGAGCTTGAGTTTCCTAGCAGAGGAGTTTTAATATCCATTATTGGGCACTGACAGTCTGATTTTAGACAGAACACCAGCAAACTCTCTTTTGAGGCAAAGTATCAACTAATTCCATAATTTTCTTAATTCTAGCAGTTTCAGATTGTTTAATGGAGTCCTGGTTTGGTCTTTTAACTGTTCTATAAATACCACAATAGTTAACATTAATGACTGGCTATTCATAGTTAGAGGTTAGGCAGAATTCAAGCAAACTCTGTGTTCGGGCTCTTAGAAGGTCATATTTTGTCTCAGTTTGTCATCTAACAGCCCCAGTATATGATTTGACCATAAAAAAATGAATGACAGCTTTTGTTTATTAATGACCGTCTAACATATTAGTTAGATTGAGTTTCGTACCTGGGGGTTTTAATATCCATCTTTAGGCATTGACAGTCTGATGTTTGGCAGAATACCAGGAAACTCTATTCCGGGACAAAGAATCAACTAATTCCATAATTCTCATACTTTTGACAGTTTTAGATTGTTTAATGGAGTCCTTGTTTAGTCTTTTAACCGTTCCTTAAATACCACAATAGTTAATATTCATCACTGGCTATTGATAGTCAGAGATTTGCCAGAATTCAAGCAAACTCTGTGTTGGGGCTCTTAGAAGGCCATATTTGGTCTCATTTTGTCATCTAACAGCCCCAGTATATGATTTGATCATAAAAAATGAATGACAGCATTTGTTTATTAATGAACATCTAATATATTAGGTTGCATATCTAAGGGCTTATTCAACTATTTTCTATTGCTTTGTAATTGTTATTATTAATCACCACGACTTGATTGGTTGTGAGAAAGTAGCATACTGCAAAATATACCTGCACATAGGAGGTCATTTTTATTCATTTATAACATCTAACATCCCCACCATAACACTTGGACATGAAAAGCAACAAGTGCTTCATAATTGTTATGATTAATCAACATGCCTGATGGGTTGCTAGTAAAGACCATACTAAAAATATACCTGTGTATAGGAGGTCATTTTTATGCTCTTATAGAATCTAACTGCCCCATCATGACACTTGGTCATGGAAAGTAACAACCTCTACGTATATTTTAGAATAGCTGTGAGAGCTTGAGTTTCCTAGCAGAGGAGTTTTAATATTCATCATTGGGTATTGACAGTCTGATGTTAGGCAGAACACCAGCAAACTCTCTTTGGAGGCAAAGTATCAACTAATTCCATAATTTTCTTAAGTCTGACAGTTTCAGATAGTTTAATAGAGTCCTGGTTTGGTCTTTTAACTATTCCATAAATACCACAATAATTAATATTCATCACTGACTATTGATAGTTAGAGGTAAGGCTGAATGACAGCTTTTGTTTATTAATGACCATCTAGTATATTAGGTTGCTCACCTAAGGGCTTATTCAAGTATTTTCTATTGCTTTGTAATTGCTATAATTAATCACCACGGCTTGATGGGTTGTGGGTGAATAGCATACTGCAAAATATACCTGTACATAGGAGGTCGTTTTTATTCATTTATAGCATCTAACATCCCCACCATAACACTTGAACATGAAAAGCAACAACTGCTAAGTAAATTCTTAGCCTACTGGTGAAAGCTTGAGTTTCCTACCTGTGTGGTTTTAATATTCATCATTGGGCATTGACAGTCTGATGTTAGGCAGAATACCATCAAACTCTATCCAGGGACAAAGTATCAACTAATTCCATAATCTTCATACTTTTGACAGTTTGAGATTGTTTAATGGAGTCCTGGTTTAGTCTTTTAACTTTTCCTTAAATACCAGAATAGTTAATATTCATCACTGGGTATTGATAGTCAGAGGTTAGGCAGAATTTAAGGAAACTCTGTGTTGGGGCTCTTAGAAGGTCATATTTGGTCTCACTGTGGCATCTAACAGCCCCAGTATATGATTTGATCATAAGAAATGAATGACAGCTTTTGTTTATTACTGACCATCTAATATGTTAGGTTGCTCACCTTAGGGCTTATGTCAGTATTTTCTATTGCTTCATAATTGTTATAATTAATCAACATGCCTGATGGGTTGCTGGTAAATACCATACTGAAAATATACCCGTGTATAGGAGGTCATTTTAATGCTGTTATAGAATCTAACTGCCCCATCATGACACTTGGTCATGAAAAGCAACAACCTCTAAGTATATTTTAGCAAACTTGTGAGACCTTGAGTTTCCTAGCAGCGGAGTTTTAATATTCATCATTGGGCATTGACAGTCTGATGTTCAACAGAACACCAGTAAACTCTCTTTTGAGGCAAAGTATCAACTAATTCCACAATTTTCTTAATTCTAACAGTTTCAGATTGTTTAATGGAGTCCTGGTTTTGGTCTTTTAACTGTTCCTTAAATACCAGAATAGTTAATATTTATCACTGGGTATTGATAGTCAGAGGTTTGGCAGAATTGAAGCAAACTCTGTGTTGGGGCTCTTAGAAGGTCATATTTGGTCTCATTTTGGCATCTAACAGCCCCAGTTTATGATTTGATATTAAAAAGTGAATGACAGCTTTTGTTTATTAATGATCATCTAATAAATTAGGTTGCTCACCTAAGGGCTTATTCAAGTATTTTCTATTGCTTTGTAATTGTTATAATTAATCACCATGGCTTGATGAGTTGTGGGTAGGTAGCATACTGCTAAATATACCTGTAGATAGGAGGTCATTTTTATTCATTTATAGCATCTAACATCCCTACCATAACACTTGGACATGAAAAGCAACAACTGCTAAGTATATTCTTACCCTACTTGTGAAAGCTTGAGTTTCCTACCTGAGGGGTTTTAATATTCATCTTTGGGCATTGACAGTCTGATGATAGGCAGAATACCAGCAAACTCTATTCCGGGACAAATTATCAACTAATTCAATAATTTTCATACTTTTGACAGTTTGGGATTGTTTAATGGAGTCCTGGTTTAGTTTTTTAACTGTTCCTTAAATACCATAAGAGTTAATATTCATCACTTGGTAGTGATAGTCAGAGGTTATGCAGAATTCACACAAATTCTGTGTTGGGGCTCTTAGAAGGTCCTATTTGGTCTGAAAAGGAACAACTGCTAAGTATATTCTTACCCTACTTGTGAAAGCTTGAGTTTCCTACCTGGGAGTTTTAATATTCATCTTTGGGCATTGCAGTCTGATGATAGGCAGAATACCAGCAAACTCTATTCCGGGACAAATTATCAACTAATTCAATAATTTTCATACTTTTGACAGTTTGGGATTGTTTAATGGAGTCCTGGTTTAGTTTTTTAACTGTTCCTTAAATACCATAAGAGTTAATATTCATCACTTGGTAGTGATAGTCAGAGGTTAGGCAGAATTCACGCAAATTCTGTGTTGGGGCTCTTAGAAGGTCCTATTTGGTCTGAAAAGGAACAACTGCTAAGTATATTCTTACCCTACTTGTGAAAGCTTGAGTTTCCTACCTGGGAGTTTTAATATTCATCTTTGGGCATTGCAGTCTGATGATAGGCAGAATACCAGCAAACTCTATTCCGGGACAAATTATCAACTAATTCAATAATTTTCATACTTTTGACAGTTTGAGATTGTTTAATGGAGTCCTGGTTTAGTTTTTTAACTGTTCCTTAAATACCACAATAGTTAATATTCATCACTTGGTAGTGATAGTCAGAGGTTAGGCAGAATTCAAGCAAACTCTGTGTTGGGGCTCTTAGAAGTTCATATTTGGTCTCATATTTTGCATCTAACAGCCCCAGTATATGATATGACCATAAGAAATGGATCACAGCTTTTGTTTGTTGATGACCATCTAATATGTTAGCTTTTTCACCTTAGGGTTTGTTTCAGTTTTTTTATTGCTTCGTAATTGTTATGATTAATCAACATGCCTGATGGGTTGCTTGTAAATACCATACTAAAAATATACCTGCACATAGGAGGTCACTTTTATTCATTTGTAGCATCTAACATCCCAACCATAATACTTGGATATGAAAAGCAACAACTGTTAAGTATATTATTAGCGTACTTGTAAAAGCTTGAGGTTCCTACCTGGGGGGTTTTAATATTCATCATTGGGCACTGACAGTCTGATATTAGGCAGAATACCAGCAAACTCTATTCCGGGACAAAGTATCAACTAATTCCATACTTTTCATACTTTTGACAGTTTGAGATTGTTTAATGGAGTCCTGGTTTAGTCTTTTAACTGTTCCTTAAATACCACAATAGTTAATATTCATCACTGGGTATTGATAGTCAGAGGTTAGGCAGAATTCAAGCAAACACTGTGTTGGGGCTCTTAGAAGGTCATATTTGGTTTCATTTTGGCATCTAACAGCCCCAGTATATGATTTGATCATAAAAAATGAATGACAGCTTTTGTTTATTACTGACCATCTAATATGTTAAGTTGCTCACCTTAGGGATTATTTCAGTATTTTCTATTGCTTTGTAATTGTTATAATTAATCAACATGCCTGATGGGTTGCTGGTAAATACCATACTGAAAATATACCCGTGTATAGGAGGTCATTTTAATGCTGTTATAGAATCTAACTGCCCCATCATGACACTTGGTCATGAAAAGCAACAACCTCTAAGTATATTTTAGCAAACTTGTGAGAGCTTGAGTTTCCTAGCAGCGGAGTTTTAATGTTCATCATTGGGCATTGACAGTCTGATGTTCGACAGAACACCAGTAAACTCTCTTTTGAGGCAAAGTATCAACTAATTCCACAATTTTCTTAATTCTAACAGTTTCAGATTGTTTAATGGAGTCCTGGTTTGGTCTTTTAACTGTTCCTTAAATACCAGAATAGTTAATATTCATCACTGGGTATTGATAGTCAGAGGTTTGGCAGAATTCAAGCAAACTCTGTGTTCGGGCTCTATTTGGTCGCATTTTGTCATCTAACAGCCCCAGTAAATGATTTAACCATAAAACATTAATGACAGCTTTTATTTATTAATGACCATCTAATATATCAGGTTGCTCACCTAAGGGCTTCTTCAAGTATTTTGTATTGCTTCGTAATTGTTATAATTAATCACCACGGCTTGATGGGTTGTGGGTAAGCAGCATACTGCAAAATATACCTGCGCATAGGTCATTTTTATTCATTTATAGCATCTAACATCCCCACCATAACACTTGAACATGAAAAGCAACAACTTCTAAGTATATTCTTACCCTACTTGTAAAAGCTTGAGTTTCCTACCTGGGGGGTTTTAATATTCATCATTGGGCATTGACAGTCTGATATTAGGCAGAATGCCAGCAGACTCTATTTTGGGACAAAGTATAAACTAATTCCATACTTTTCACAGTTTGTGATTGTTTAATGGAGTCCTGGTTTAGTCTTTTAACTGTTCCTTAAATACCACAATAGTTAATATTCATCACTGGGTATTGGTATTGTTCCTTAAATACCAGAATAGTTAATATTCATCACTGGGTATTGATAGTCAGAGGTTTGGCAGAATTCAAGCAAACATCTAACAGCCCCAGTATATGATATGACCATAAGAAATGGATCACAGCTTTTGTTTGTTAATGACCATCTAATATGTTAGCTTTTTCACCTTAGGGCTTGTTTCAGTTTTTTATTGCTTCGTAATTGTTATGATTAATCAACATGCCTGATGGGTTGCTGGTAAATACCATACTAAAAATATACCTGCACATAGGAGGTCACTTTTATTCATTTATAGCATCTAACATCCCAACCATAATACTTGGATATGAAAAGTAACAACTGCAAAGTATATTATTAGCGTACTTGTAAAAGCTTGAGGTTCCTACCTGGGGGCTTTTAATATTCATCATTGGGCATTGACAGTCTGATATTAGGCAGAATACCAGCAAACTCTATTCCGGGACAAAGTATCAACTAATTCCATACTTTTCATACTTTTGACAGTTTGAGATTGTTTAATGGAGTCCTGGTTTAGTCTTTTAACTGTTCCTTAAATACCACAATAGTTAATATTCATCACTGGGTATTGATAGTCAGAGGTTAGGCAGAATTCAAGCAAACACTGTGTCGGGGCTCTTAGAAGGTCATATTTGGTTTCATTTTGGCATCTAACAGCCCCAGTATATGATTTGATCATAAAAAATGAATGACAGCTTTTGTTTATTACTGACCATCTAATATGTTAGGTTGCTCACCTTAGGGATTATTTCAGTATTTTCTATTGCTTTGTAATTGTTATAATTAATCAACATGCCTGATGGGTTGTGGTAAATACCATACTAAAATATGCCTGTTGATACGAGGTCATTTTAATGCTGTTATAGAATCTAACTGCCCCATCATGACACTTGGTCATGAAAAGCAACAACCTCTAAGTATATTTTAGCAAACTTGTGAGAGCTTGAGTTTCCTAGCAGCGGAGTTTTAATATTCATCATTGGGCATTGACAGTCTGATGTTCGACAGAACACCAGTAAACTCTCTTTTGAGGCAAAGTATCAACTAATTCCACAATTTTCTTAATTCTAACAGTTTCAGATTGTTTAATGGAGTCCTGATTTGGTCTTTTAACTGTTCCTTAAATACCAGAATAGTTAGTATTCATCACTGGGTATTGATAGTCAGATTTTTGGCAGAATTCAAGCAAACTCTGTGTTGGGGCTCTTAGAAGGTCATATTTGGTCTCATTTTGGCATCTAACAGCCCCAGTATATGATTTGATATTAAAAAGTGAATGACAGCTTTTGTTTATTAATGATCATCAAATAAATTAGGTTGCTCACCTAAGGGCTTATTCAAGTATTTTCGATTGCTTTGTAACTGTTATAATTAATCACCATGGCTTGATGAGTTGTGGGTAGGTAGCATACTGCAAAATATACCTGCAGATAGGAGGTCACTTTTATTCATTTATAGCATCTAACATCCCTACCATAACACTTGGACATGAAAAGCAACAACTGCTAAGTATATTCTTACCCTACTTGTGAAAGCTTGAGTTTCCTACCTGGGGGTTTTAATATTCATCTTTGGGCATTGACAGTCTGATGATAGGCAGAATACCAGCAAACTCTATTCCGGGACAAATTATCAACTAATTCAATAATTTTCATACTTTTGACAGTTTGAGATTGTTTAATGGAGTCCTGGTTTAGTTTTTTAACTGTTCCTTAAATACCACAATAGTTAATATTCATCACTTGGTAGTGATAGTCAGAGGTTAGGAAGAATTCAAGCAAACTCTGTGTTGGGGCTCTTAGAAGGTCATATTTGGTCTCATATTTGGCATCTAACAGCCCCAGTATATGATATGACCATAAGAAATGGATCACAGCTTTTGTTTGTTAATGACCATCTAATATGTTAGCTTTTTCACCTTAGGGCTTGTTTCAGTTTTTTATTGCTTCGTAATTGTTATGATTAATCAACATGCCTGATGGGTTGCTGGTAAATACCATACTAAAAATATACCTGCACATAGGAGGTCACTTTTATTCATTTATAGCATCTAACATCCCAACCATAATACTTGGATATGAAAAGTAACAACTGCAAAGTATATTATTAGCGTACTTGTAAAAGCTTGAGGTTCCTACCTGGGGGCTTTTAATATTCATCATTGGGCATTGACAGTCTGATATTAGGCAGAATACCAGCAAACTCTATTCCGGGACAAAGTATCAACTAATTCCATACTTTTCATACTTTTGACAGTTTGAGATTGTTTAATGGAGTCCTGGTTTAGTCTTTTAACTGTTCCTTAAATACCACAATAGTTAATATTCATCACTGGGTATTGATAGTCAGAGGTTAGGCAGAATTCAAGCAAACACTGTGTCGGGGCTCTTAGAAGGTCATATTTGGTTTCATTTTGGCATCTAACAGCCCCAGTATATGATTTGATCATAAAAAATGAATGACAGCTTTTGTTTATTACTGACCATCTAATATGTTAGGTTGCTGACCTTAGGGATTATTTCAGTATTTTCTATTGCTTTGTAATTGTTATAATTAATCAACATGCCTGATGGGTTGCTGGTAAATACCATACTAAAATATACCTGTTCATAGGAGGTCATTTTAATGCAGTTATAGAATCTAACTGCCCCATCATGACACTTGGTCATGAAAAGCAACAACCTCTAAGCATATTTTAGCAAACTTGTGAGAGGTTGAGTTTCCTAGCAGCGGAGTTTTAATATTCATCATTGGGCATTGACAGTCTGATGTTCGATAGAACACCAGCAAACTCTCTTTTGAGGCAAAGTATCAACTAATTCGACAATTTTCTTAAATCTAACAGTTTCAGATTGTTTAATGGAGTCCTGGTTTGGTCTTTTAACTGTTCCTTAAATACCAGAGTAGTTAATATTCATCACTGGGTATTGATAGTCAGAGGTTTGGCAGAATTCAAGCAAACTCTGTGTTGGGGCTCTTTGAAGGTCATATTTGGTCTCATTTTGGCATCTAACAGCCCCAGTATATGATTTGATCATAAAAAATGAATGACAGCTTTTGTTTATTAATGACCATCTAATATGATAGGTTGCTCACCTTAGGGCTTATTTCAGTATTTTCTATTGCTTCAAAATTGTTATAATTAATCAAAATGCCTGATGAGTTGCTGGTAAATACCATACTAAAAATATACCCGTGCATTCGAGGTCATTTTTATGCTCCTATAGAATCTAACTGCCCCATCATGACACTTGGTCATGAAAAGCAACAACCTCTAAGTATATTTTAGCATACTTGTGAGATATTGAGTTTCCTAGCACAGGAGTTTTAATATTCATTATTGGGCATTGACAGTCTGATGTTCGACAGAACACCAGCAAACTCTCTTTTGAGGCAAAGTATCAACTTATTCCATAATTTTCTTAATTGTAACAGTTTCAGATAGTTTAATGGAGTCCTGGTTTGGTCTTTTAACTGTTCCATAAATACTGCAATAGTTAATATTCATCACTCCCTATTGAAAGCTAGAGGTAAGGCAGAATTCAAGCAAACTCTCTGTTGGGGCTCTTAAAAGGTCATATTTGGTCTCATTTTGTCATCTAACAGCCCCAGTATATGATTTGATCATAAAAAATGAATGACAGCTTTTGTTTATTACTGACCATCTAATATATTAGGTTGCTCACCTAAGGGCTTATTCAAGTATTTTCTATTGCTTTGTAATTGTTATAATTAATCACCACGGCTTGATGGGTTATGGGTAAGTAGCATACTGTAAAATATACCTGTACATAGGAGGTCATTTTAATTCATTTATAGCATCTAACATCCCCACCCTAACACTTGGACATGAAAAGCAACAACTGCTAAGTATATTATTAGCCTACTTGTGAAAGCTTGAGTTTCCTACCTGGGGTTTTTTAATATTTTACAGTATGCTACTTACCCATAACCCATCAAGCCGTCATGATTAATGATAACAATTACCAAGCAATAGAAAATACTTGAATAAGCGTTTAGGTGAGCAACCTAACATATTAGATGGTCATTAATAAACAAAAGCTGTCATTCATTTTTTATGATCAAATCATATACTGGGGCTGTAAGATGACAAAATGAGACCAAATGTGACTTCTAAGAGCCTCACCAGAGAGTTTGCTTGAATTCTGCCATACCTCTAACTATCAATAGCCAGTGATGAATATTAACTATTGTGGTATTTATGGAATATTTAAAAGACCAAACCAGGACTCCATTAAACAATCTGAAACTGTTAAAATTAAGAAAATTATGGAATTAGTTGATACTTTGCCTCCAAAGAGAGGTTGCTGGTGTTCTGCCTAACATCAGACTGTCAATGCCCAATGATGAATATTAAAACTCCTCTACTAGGAAACTCAAGCTCTCACAAGTATGCTAAAATAAACTCCGAGGTTGTTGCTTTTCATGACCAAGTGACATGATGTGGTAGTTAGATTCTACAAGAGCATAAAAATGACCACCTATGCACGGGTATATTTTTAGTATGGTATTTACCAGCAACCCATCAGGCACGTTGATTTATTATAACAATTTTGAAGCAATAGAAATTACATGAAATAAGCCCTAAGGTGAGCAACCTAACATATTAGATGGTCATTAATAAACAAAAGCTGTCATTCATTTCTATGATCAAATTATATACTGGGGCTGTTAGATGCCAAAATGAAACCAAATATGACCTTCCAAAAGTCCCAAAACAGAGTTTGCTTGAATTCGGCCTAACCTCTGACTATCAATACCCAGTGATGAATATTAACTATTGTGGTATTTAAGGAACAGTTAAAAGACTAAACCAGGACTGCATGAAAAATTCTCAAACTGTCAAAAGTATGAAAATTATGGAATTGGTTGATACTTTGTCCCGGAATAGAGTTTGCTGGAATTCTGCCAAACATCAGACAGTCAGTGCCCAATGATGAATATTACAACCCCCCCAGGTAGGAAACTCAAGCTTTCACAAGTAGCTACGTAGGCTAATAATATACTTAGCAGTTGTTGCTTTTCATGACCAAGTGTTATGGTGTCAATGTCAGATGCTATAAATGAATAAAAATGACCTCCTATGTACAGGTATATTTTGCAGTATGCTACTTACCCACAACCCATCAAGCCGTCATGATTAATTATAACAATTACGAAGCAATAGAAAATACTTGAATAAGCCCTTAGGTGAGCAACCTAACATATTAGATGGTCATTAATAAACAAAAGCTGTCATTCATTTCTTATGATCAAATCATATACTGGGGCTGTTAGACGCCAAAATGAGACCAAATATGACATTCTAAGAGCCCCAACACAGAGTTTGCTTGAATTCTGGCAAACCTCTGACTATCAATACCCAGTGATGAATATTAACTATTGTGGTATTTAAGGAACAGTTAAAAGACTAAACCAGGACTCCATTAAACAATCTCAAACTGTCAAATGTTTGAAAATTATGGAATTAGTTGATACTTTGTCCCGGAATAGAGTTTGCTGGTATTCTGCCTAACATCAGACTGTCAATGCCCAATGATGAATATTAAAACCCCCAGGTAGGAAACTCAAGCTTTCACAAGTAGGCTAATAATATACTTAGCAGTTGTTGCTTTTCATGACCAAGTGTTATTATGTGGATGTCAGATGTTATAAATGAATAAAAATGACCTCCTATGTACAGGTATATTTTGCATTATGCTACTTACCCACAACCCATCAAGCCGTGGTGATTAACAATTACAAAGCAATAGAAAATAATATTCATCACTGGGTATTGATAGTCAGAGGTTAGGCAGACTTCAAGCAAACTCTGTGTTGGGGCTCTTAGAAGGTTATATTTGGTCTCATTTTGGCATCTAACAGCCCCAGTATATGATTTGATCATAAAAAATGAATGACAGCTTTTGTTTATTAATGACCATCTAATATGTTATGAGGGGCCACGGTGGCAGAGTGGTAACACTCTCGCCTCCCACCTCTGAGGCCGTGGTTCGATCCCCATCATGGCCTCAAGTGGGAAAGCTGGTAGTTGCTTGCCGTTGGTCCGCAGTTTACAGTACAGAAACCTAACGAACTGTATATACTGGTTTCCTCTGCTCTTCCAACTACCCGTCATGATATGACCTGTACAGTGTTGAAAGCGACGTAAAATCCCCCAAAAATAAATAAATAAACTAATATGCTAGGTTGCTCACCTTAGGGCTTATTTCAGTATTTTCTATTGCTTTGTATATTGTTATAATTAATCAACATGCCTAATGGGTTTGCTGGTAAATACCATACTAAAAATATACCTGCATGTAGGTCATTTTTATTCATCTATAGCATCTAACATCCCCACCATAACACTTGGACATGAAAAGCAACAACTGCTAAGTATATATTTGGGACTGAATGCTTTACTGCTGGCCGCGAGGCACGACCAACGTCTAAGAACAAAAGACATTTATTTTCTCGTTGGTCGCCGCCATTTCGAAACTTTGGGAAGTATTTACTGCCGTTTTCTATCTATATCTCAGTGCAGTTTTATTGTTATATGTCCCTTTTATGCATTTCATTTATTAATATCCAAAGCACATTCTGGCCAATTTTCAGTACCTTAGCTTATGTAATTTGTCCATATTTTAAGTTTTGTGATCTCGCCTAGACTGGCTTTCTACTGCGAGTATTTTATTTGAGGATATACTCGCGTTTGTTTTGTTGCGTTGAAACATGTTGTCTCACCAAACAAGTAAAGACAAGCCTCGCGCAGCAAAATGCAATCATTTCTGCCACCCATTTGACGTCCATAATTACTGCCCTACCTGCAGAGAGGCAGGTAAGGGAGATGATCCCTGTGTCACTCTTTTGTCTTCCTGTACTATCTGTTCTTCATTTTCTGAGGAACAGTAAACAAAAATTACCCAGAGGAAACGCTACACTAAAAGAGCTGAAAAAAAAGACAAAGCAGAGGACATGGATTATTATGTGATAATTCGATTGAATCTTTTGGGGCTCGCAGGCCAAGTTAGAAGTTGCTGCGGATCGCCTCTTTACATCCCCACCTCGTCCTCAACCTCTTGCATTAGAGGCTTTGTCATTTTGCACCCATGCTTGTATTGTCCCGCCTACTCCAGGTACGGCCTTACAACTTAAAGTACAAGCTAATCTTGAGAAATCTTTGTCTTCTCGCTTTGACATCCAAATGGATCAGAAAATGGGTGCGTTCCAGGTGAGTATGTTGGAGGTGTTCAATAGTTTTCGTGAAGATTTTCAGAAATCTTTACAAAAGCAAGGGGAGGTGGATCAGACCTCTTCTGCTCACAAACCGAACGCACCTTCTAATGATCTGGACAAAGCCTCGAAATCCAGTAGTTCTATCGAGTCGATGGAGGTGGTGTATGGCCCAGATTTACCACCTCGCCTCGACCCCTTTGCTAGTCGCATCGGGTCAAGTTCGTAGTTCGGCCGAGGAATCCTCGAAGGTTGCCTTGACCAGGCCTAAACAATCTTCACACACTTCTAGGCACAATGTTGTGGATCCGTGCTCAGCCTCAGACCACTACTCTGATTATTCTAATGACACTCAACCAGCCCCTAGCAGGCCCAAAAAGCCCTCTGATAAGTCAAAACACAAGTCGAGGGCCAGATTCTTACCCTCATCTTCAGAGGAGGATAAGTCCTCTGAACATAGGCATAGGTCCTCTAAACCTCTAAAGTCATATCCTGATCAGGACCACCCCCAACATGACCCTGACCCTCCTTACTATAGGGAAGTAGCATTGTCTGACATCCCATCCCAATACGCTGAAGAGGTGGATACGTTTCGACGCATCCTGAAGTTACCTGATCCTAGGGAATCCTTACCTAGATCTTCAACTGCGGTCATGGGCCTTGATGATGAGAAAGGCAGGCAAGAACTTAGGCCAAGAGGCCCTTCCTCCATGTTGCCTCTCAATTCAGTCATTAAGGATGCCTTTGATAAATTTGATCAGGACCTCCAAGCAGCAAATTTACCTGAGGGTAAGTACATCAAAGCCCCTCCTTCCACTGCCAAGTGGTACAAGGTAGACCAGCCTTGTTTTGAGGACAAAATACAAGAGCTTAATACAGACTTTGCCAAGATTTGTATTTCTCCTAAGCCATCTGGGGCTCCTATGGGCAAGGTTCCTCTCCTAATTCTTAAAGAATTGGAACATCAGGCAAGACAGAATATTTCCACTCTTAATTTCGCTACTACCTTTGCCAAGACTTCCTCTTCCTGTAATTCCACTTTGAAAAAGTGTCAACATAGTTTGAAGCACACCTTCAAACAAGTCAAATCTTGAATCAGGAAAGGTGCCGACCCTGAAAAAGCAGCGAAACGTGGATATGAGGAAGCCTGTGAGTATCTGGATCTGTGGAATAAGACCATCCTAATCCAACACAGGGCCCTAACTTGCCTTAGTAAATCCCTGGCCCATATTCTCCAGAGAGAATTATACTCAATGGCAATACTGGCTTGCTTAGGTGCCACGCCGAAATGACCCTATTGCAACCTCAGTTAGGAGAAACCAGGCGCCAAGAACTCAGGACTGCGTCCTTCTGGCCGTCTTCCTTGTTTAAATCCCAGTTGGTGAAGGAAGGCGAGGACTTCCTTCTTAAAAAAGGCACCTCAAAAGATTCTCAGGGTTTCGGACCCTACCAGAATAAGCCCTTTCGTGGTCCCCACAAGAAAAGAGGCTCTTACAGGAAACGCCCCTGTGGGGGCAATTCCTCACAAAGCAGTAACCAATCGTTTTCTTCCAACAGGGGAAAACAAAACTTCAGAGGCTCCAGGGGTAATTTTTGACCCCACAATAGGGGAAGAGGGCATAGAAACCCCTCTTCCCAATGACTTCTTCAAAGCCTCAAGCAGTCCACTAGTAGGAGGTCGCCTCCATTCTTTCAGAAGAGACTGGCAAGCAAACAATTGTTCATACAATGTATTAAACATTATCACCAATGGCTATGTACTGCCATTCCTCTCAAAACCAAACTTGGTCAGATTTCCTCTGATAATATCAGAATACAAGGCCCTTCCAAAAGACCAAGCTTTGGCCGATTGCATCCAGTCTCTGCTGTCAAAGAACGCTATCGAAAGGATGGAAAATGTAAAATCTCTCAGGTTTTACAGTCGCCTGTTTCTAGTACCCAAGCCTCACCAAAGGTGGAGGCCAGTAATAGACCTAAGCAGGCTCAACACTTTTCTACATGTAGAAAAGTTCAAGATGGAAACTCCAGAGTCCATCAGGACCTCCCTGATTCCAGGGGAATGGGTATCATTGATAGATCTATCGAACACCTACCTTCACATCCCCATCCATCCTCACTCAAGAAAATACCTTCCTTTCGGACTGGCCACAGCCCCCCAGGTCTTTACCATGATCGTAAAGGAGGTGAAGCTCATGGCCCTCTCCAGAGGACTCAGACTCCACCAATACTTGGACGACTGGCTGATCAGGTCTCAGTCGTGGGAGGAAGCCCTAGTGAACACTCAGGCAGTGGAAGATCTAACCCAGTCCTTGGGATGGATCATAAATAAAGAAAAATCAGAACTGAATCCCACTCAGGTGTTTTCGTTCATAGGTTTAGAGTACCACCTAGATTCAGCCCTTGAAAAACCCACTCAAGAGAGATGTCTCAAACTTCAGGATTTTATCCTACAACTCAAGTCAAAACATGTTTTGACTGCAAGATGTTTGATGTCTCTAATTGGGTTGCTAGCCTCAACGGAGAAAATGATCCCAGAGGGACAACTTCACATGAAGCCCTTTCAGTTTCACCTCAAGGAGCACTGGAAATTTCCTCAGTCACTGGACAGCCTCCTTCCTTGGACAGAAGCCATCTCTGCACACCTAGACTGGTGGCAGAATCCTGCAAACGTGATGAAAGGCTCAGACATTCATCCCAAAGAGCATAGTATCCAACTCTTTACAGATGCCTCAAACGAAAGTTGGGGCTCTCACTTAGAACAAAGCTCTACCAAAGGTCTGTGGTTACCCCAGGAAAAAGGCTACACATAAACATCCTAGAATTGAAAGCTGTCTCTCTTGCCCTGAGACACTTCAAAGACCAGTGTCAGGACCAAACAGTGCTAGTTGCGACGGACAACTCAACTGTGGTAGCTTACATAAACAAACAAGGAGGAACACACTCAGCGGAGATGTGCGAGCTCCTGTGGAGAATCATGACCTGTGCCATCACTTTCACATAACATTGAAAGCCAGGCACATTCCAGGGTGTCTGAATGTGATGGCCGACCTACTGTCCAGGTCGAATCAGGTGCAGTCGACAGAATGGTCACTACATCCACAGGTGTTCAAACAGATCTGTTGCAAGTGGTTCACTCCCCACGTGGACCTATTTGCCACTCATCTGAACCATAAGCTTCCACTGTACGTGTCTCCTATCCCAGACCCGAAGGCCTGGGACATAGATGCTCTAAACATAAACTGGACGGGTCTCACTGCCTATGCTTACCCTCCAACAGCTCTCCTTCACAGGGTGATCCAAAAAATCAAGCAATGCAATTGTCTGATCATACTAATAGCCCCAGGCTGTCCAGGGATGCCCTGGTTTTGGGACCTAGTGCAGCTCTCAACAGAGATCCCACTACAGCTCCCGGTGTCGACAACACTCCTCAAACAGTCCCACAATTACTTATTCCACAGCAATCCGCAACACCTCAACCTCCACGCCTGGTGGCAGAGAGAATTGCTGCACCTCAGCGGTCATCAACAAGGACCATCTAGAAGTCAAAGTGGGCCCTATTTGAAAAATGGTGCAGAGAAAATTTGGTGGACTTCTCCACTCCATCTGTGAAACAAATCTCAGATTTTTTCATGTACCTGTACCAAGACCTAAACAGGCGCCCCTCGACCATTGATGGTTACAGGACTGCCATTGTTGACACCTTGGGCCCAACAGGCCAACATATTGCACATAATGAAGACCTTCATAGGTTACTCTCCAGTTTTCACAGGGATCGTCCCAAAAGTTCCAGAAATCTACCCAAGTGGAACCTTTCTGTTATTCTCAATGAGCTCACAAAAGCACCCTTTGAGCCTATGAAAGACACAGACCTAAAACATCTCACTCTCAAAACTGTTTTCTTGCTAGCTTTGGCCTCCGGCAAGCACAGCAGCGAAATCCATGCCTGGGTTGCAAACAAAGTGTCTAATCTAGGCCAATGGGAAAAGGTGGCCTTGTTCCCTTCTTCTGACTTCATAGCCAAAAACCAACTAGCAAGAGAAGGTTCTCAAAGTGTGTCTCCAGTGACTATTCCTGCTTTGACTACCATTGTGGATAGACAATTCAAAGAAGACAGGACCCTGTGTCCTGTGCGGGCCCTGAGGTACTATTTTGACGGAACCAAGGATCCGAGAGGGTCCTGGTCCCTCCTTTTCATTTCCTTCCAGAAAGGACATACCTCAGACATCAGACCCACTAATCTTTCTTCTTGGTTGAAACAAACCATCCTACTTTGTGATAAATAAGCAGACCAACAAGCCTTGAACTTGGTCCAATTTAAAGTGCATGACATTAGGGCCTTCGCAGCCTCTAAGGCATTTTACGGGGGGGGGGGGTATCGGTGGACCAGATCATGCAAGCCTATCACGAGACTTTTACCAATTTTTATCTAAAAGACCTTACTTGGTTGGACGACAACAATCTGTATCTTGGACCAGTAGTAGCCGCACAGCAGGTCCTAGACCCTTCTCCTCAGTCCAGTCATCCTCGGAAAGAAAAAAAGGGGGGGGGGGCACATCCGCTACAACCAAGTCTTCAGGAGTCTAAACCCAGGGTCTAGGTATACGTCTACCTCATCTGGGTGTATCGGGTAAGGTCTATTTAGTCTTTTAAATCAACATAATTGTATATTGTATTAAGGACCTTAAGGTTGTCATTAATTTTTAGCATGGCTTTAATCAACATCTGAGCCTTAAGCTCAGGTTTTTCCATGATAACCCTTGGGGCTTACCCCGTCTCGTGTACCTAGGGTACACATCTACGTCTTGACAATCACCCTGACAGTTTTGTAGCACTGTCATTCATTCAGGTTTTTGGCTTTTTACAGGTCCGATCTTCGGGATTGGGACCCTGTAAACGGAACTCAGACTTGTATTTTCGATCTCTCATTCTATTATTATCAAAATTCTAAGAAAAAACAGACTTATCTGCCAGTCTCAGCTGTAATCCCTCCTCCAAATGGTTGGATTCAGCATTCAGTCCCACATGGTAAGCTATAGTAGTGCATAAAATTGAAAATTTTAATTACTTAAATTTACCATATGGGACTGAGGAGAGTCCCACCCTGCCTCCCCACTGTATTACAGCTGAGGGGTATGGGCTTAAACTTCAACGAGAAAAGAGGTAACATAAGGGGCAGATCACGTGACGACGACCTACGTGACGAGGCTACGGCCAACAATAAATGTCTTTTTTCTTAGACTTTGGTCATGCCGAGCGGCCAGCAGTAAAGCATTCAGTCCCATATGGTAAGCTTGTAGCTTATAAAAGCTACATTTAAGTAATTAAAATTTTCAATTTTCATACTTTTGACAGTTTGAGATTGTTTAATGGAGTCCTGGTTTAGTCTTTTAGCTGTTCCTTAAATACCACAATAGTTAATATTCATCACTGGGTATTGATAGTCAGAGGTTAGGCAGAATTCAAGCAAACTCTCTGTTGGGGCTCTTAGAAGGTCATATTTGGTCTCATTTTGGCGTCTAACATCCCCAGTATATGATTTGATCATAAGAAATGAATGACAGCTTTTGTTTATTAATGACCATCTAATATGTTAGGTTGCTCACCTTAGGACTTATTTCAGTATTCTCTATTGCTTCGTAATTGTTATAATTAATCAACATGCCTGATGGGTTTGCTGGTAAATATCATACTAAAAATATACCCGTGCATAAGTGGTCATTTTATAATCTTGTAGAATCTAACTGCTCCATCATGACACTTGGTCATGAAAAGCAACAACCTCTGAGTTTATTTGAGCATACTTGTGAGAGCTTGAGTTTCCTAGCAAAGGAGTTTTAATATTCATCATTGGGCATTGACAGTCTGATGTTAGGCAGAACACCAGCAAACTCTCTTTTGAGGCAAAGTATCAACTAATTCCATAATTTTCTTAATTCTAACAGTTTCAGATTGTTTAATGGAGTCCTGGTTTGGTCTTTTAACTGTTCCATACATACCACAATAGTTAATATTCATCACTGGCTATTGATAGTTAGAGGTAAGACAGAATTCAAGTAAACTCTCTGTTGGGGCTCTTAGAAGGTCATACTTGGTCTCATTTTGTCATCTAACAGCCCCAGTATATGATTTGATCATAAGAAAGGAATGACAGCTTTTGTTTATTAATGACCATCTAATATGTTAGGTTGCTCACCTAAGGGCTTATTTCAGTATTTTCTATTGCTTTGTAATTGTTATAATTAATCAACATGCCTGATGGGTTTGCTGGTAAATAACATACTTAAATATACCTGCACATAGGAGGTCGTTTTTATTCATTTATAGCATCTAACATCCCCACCATAACACTTGATGGGTTGTGGGTAAGTAGCATACTGCAAAATATACCTGCATGTAGGAGGTCATTTTTATTCATTTATAGCATCTGACATCCCCACTATAACACTTGGACATGAAAAGCAACAACTGCTAAGTATATTCTTAGCCTACTTGTGAAAGCTTGAGTTTCCTACCTGCGGGGTTTCAATATTCATCATTGGGCATTGACAGTCTGATGTTAGGCAGAATACCAGCAAACTCTATTCCGGGACAAGAATCCGGGACAAAGTATCAATTAATTCCATAATTTTTATACTTTTGACAGTTTGATATTGTTCAATGGAGTCCTGGTTTAGTCTTTTAACTGTTCCTTAAATACCACAATAGTTAATATTCATTACTGGGTATTGATAGTCTGAGGTTAGGCAGAATTCAAGCAAACTCTGTGTTGGGGCTCTTAGAATGTCATATTTGGTCTCATTTTGGCGTCTAACAGCCCCAGTATATGATTTGATCATAAGAAATGAATGACAGCTTTTGTTTATTAATGACCATCTAATATGTTAGGTTGCTCACCTTAGGGCTTATTTCAGTATTTTCTATTGCTTCGTAATTGTTATAATTAATCAACATGCCTGATGGGTTGCTGGTAAATGCCATACTAAAATATACCCGTGCATAGGAGGTCATTTTTATGCTCTTATAGAATCTAACTGCCCCATCATGACACTTGGTCATGAAAAGCAACAACCTCTAAGTATATTTTAGCATACTTGTGAGAGCTTGAGTTTCCTAGCAGAGGAGTTTTAATATTCATCATTGGGCATTGATAGTCTGATGTTAGGCAGAACAATAGCAAACTCTCTTTTGAGGCAAAGTATCAATTAATTCCATAACTTTCTTAATTCTAACAGTTTCAGAGTGTTTATTGGAGCCCTGGTTTGGTCTTTTAGCTGTTCCATAAATAACACAATAGTTAATTTTTATCACTGGCTGTTGATAGTTAGAGCTAAAAGCAGAATTCAAGCAAACTCTCTGTTGGGGCTCTAAGAAGGTCATATTTGGTCTCATTTTGTCATCTAACAGCCCCAGTATATGATTTGATCATAAAAAATGAATGACAGCTTTTGTTTATTAATGACCATCTAATATATTAGGTTGCTCACCTAAGGGCTTATTTAAGCATTTTCTATTGCTTCGTAATTGTCATAATTAATCAACAGGGCTTGATGGGTTGTGGGTAAATAGCATACTGCAAAATTTACTAGCCCTAGGAGGTTATTTTTATGCACTTACAGCATCTCACCGCCCCATCATATCACTTGATCATCAAAAGCAACAACTTCTAAGTATTTTTAGCCTTATTGTGACAGCTTGAGTTTCCTAGCTTTGGAGTTTTAATATTCATCATTGGACCTTGACAGTCTGATGTTAGGCACAATACCAGCAAACGCTCTCCCTGGTCACTGGACACTTACAGTTCAGAGTTGTTTACTTGTAATTAACAGTCAGATCTATAACCATAACAAAAGTAATGTTCTGTAACTGTAGTATGAATGTCTGGGGTCACGATAGATAAATCTGACCTTTATATTTTAATGGTCTACTGCTACTACAATAAGTGAATTTCGTTTCTTTTGGATTCAAAACTCGCAAAGTATCAACTAATTCCATAATTTCTATAATTGTGATGGTTTGGGATTGTTGATGGAGTGCTGGTTTAAATTTCTGTGGACAATCAGCATCAACATTCAGTGATTTTTCATATTTCTTGGAATTAGGTATTATCATTCTTAGATGTTTCTTGGAATATAGATGTTTTAAATTGGTAGAATTTTTAGAAAAGGTGGTAGCAAAACAGCTATCTATTAATACTTTTGATGTATTTCTGCATGAAAGCAGACTGATTGAAAAACTCCTGTTGCACTTTTCAATTGTAGTGTTGTTACAGTAAATTTGTCACATCAAATTTGACATAAATAGCTGATATTTTAGATAGAAATAAAATGATCAAAAATTTTCAAGTTGGTATCCTTCAAATGTTTACAAACACAAAGTTTTGTATTTTCATTTATACAATTGAGGGCACCATGTGTAAGAAAGTTACAGGTAATTAATCTGGAGTACATCACAACTAGTACTGGCATTTACCACTGCAAATTTGCACTGAATATCACCGATGTTGACTTACCCAGACTGTGTCATATATATCTTTTATTTTGGTTGGTCAGTGAGTAATGCATGGTCAAATCCATTCATGGAAACCCTTTGAAAATCATAAGTATATTAAAACAGTTACTGCTCCCCACCAAAACTTTGCACAACTGGGACACAAAAAAACTTATTTTTGCTTGTTTTAAGTTAAGGGCCAAGTAAGTAATGGGAGAATATGGGCTGTTTACGAGGTCCTGAAGGTCCTATTTAAATTACACCTCTTCTTTAATTTATAATTTTTAAGATGTTGTTTAACATCATTACTTTTCATTTCCATATTCCTGGTGTGTATTTTTCGGTTTTTATGATCATTTTAGTTGAAATAATTGTACAACGGTTTCTTTGGAAATGGGCTAAAAAAGACTTCTATATATGGTCAAAATCACTAAGTGGCCAATAGAGAAAGATATTGGAGACTTCTAACAAAAGAAAGAACGCTCAGGTGTAATTTAAGTGTAGTTCGTGAATTGCATTGACACAAGCAGAAATTATAAATATATTTTATTGACATAAAATTAAACTAATAGAATTGCCTCAAGAATTGTTTTTAATGGGTGATAGCATAATTTCTTCCAGAAATGAGTGCTCCAACTCTGCATAGTTTAATTGCGCACAAAAATCTCCAAAGATACATGATATAATTCTGTCACTTCCTAGATAGCATTTTGGCATATCCATCGGTCCAACGTTGGCAGCCAACATTGGCCCAACGTCGGCAAGCCACTGGTAAAACATTCTACTCAATTTATAGCATCAGCCAATCAGATTGCAGCATGGTATTATGTGGTCATTGTTTAACAGAAGGCAAATGATAGACAGATTGTGGGATGATCTTAATTAAGAGAATCCTTGATAAGTCACATGACCAAACATTAACAACGGTGGAACAGTGTTTTAGGTGCATAATGAAGTGATAAAATTATACTGAAATATGATTTTTGGACATACCATAATAAATAGTTTTACAAAATTTTCTATAATTGCTCGCTGCCATCTTGAATAAAAATCCACCTTTGGCCCAACGTTGGTCCAACGTCAGCAAAATATGGAGCTATCTAACCTGAGTAGTGGGCAGCAAACCACCGTTGGGGCAATATTGGCCCAAACTTGGCAAAATCTGCCAACCATGCGACCAACAGCCAACAGTCTGACAGCGGAATGCTATCTGGGTTCATCTTCCTTATTTGGCATGCAAAGGTTCACCAGTTTTACTAATTACAACCAAATGTTAATAAATATTCCAACCTCCCGTTTGTGCAAAGTTTAGGTTTGTACACTCATGCAATGCCAAACAGTATCCATAATTCTAGCTACATAACGTACTTTGTGATGGCTGTGTAATGACACACACTTTAAACACATAAAAGTTCACTGTTTTCACACAGTATTTTAATTTTTTTAGATATATCCATTTTATAGATATATCCATTGTCAAGTGTTGACAACAAGGAGCATTAATCCTTAACTCTGCACATTGATGAGATTTGCTGATATTAAAAATAAAAAACCATAAATGAGAAGCACATGTACAGTATAAGTGTTTATGACTTGTCGACTATTAAATGCTGGGAGGATGGGAAAGATCGGATGAACACTTTTGTTCTCCTATTTATCTCAAACTCAAAAATTCAATTTTGTAAACAAGTTTGTTTTTTACTCAAGCTCATACAGAATCACCGTAAATTATGTGGGTGTTCCACAGGAACCGTGATAGGATAATTGTGATAGGATACCCAGCCACCTAAAAACGGTTCAAATTCCTTAATTTCCAGTCTCAGCCTGACTGGACTGATTAAACATCTTTTGTCACTGCAAAGATGCCAGCTACACATCACAGACTTCATACATCAGCTTTGGATACTTTTGGTTTTTACTGAGTTTAATATTTTGATGTGCATCTTGATGGGAAGACGGAGAAGGAGACATTTTAAACCCAGCGCTGTCATCTGGCCAACAGTCACTAGCACACCCTCAGCCCCAGTCAGCCTCAAGGAGAAGAAGAAAACCACCAAACCCATTGGTCATGCCATGGAACCTTCAAAAACTAGAAAAGGGATGCTACAGCAACCTCCTGACCGATCTCATACACACAGATATCCCAGGATACCAGAATTTTGTCAGGATGCCTGAGATACCTAGCCACTGGAGAGACCTACATCTCTCTGCAGGATCACTGGTTGGTTATCGGCACCACCATCTCCACATTCGTCCCAAAGGTCTGCTGAGCCATCCTTGCTGAATTTCAGGACGAATATTTGAATTGCCCTGATGGCCCTGATGAGTGGAAAAGGGTGGAGAAATTCAGAACCCGATGGAATGTCCGCCCACTGTAAGTGCAATAGACAGGAAGCATATCACCACGAAGAAGCCAAAGAAATAAGGCAGTGACTACTACAACTACAAGGACTTCTTTTCCATAGTTCTCCTGACCCTGGTGGACTCAGAATATCGATTCCTGTGGATAGACTGTGGGTCTAGTGGTTCCTGCTCTGATGCACAGATTTTCAACAGAAGTAGTTTTAGGGAGAAGATCAAGGATGGCAGTTTAGGGCTTCCGGCACCTGCACCCCTGGGGGAGTTAGAAGGGGGGGGGGGAGGGGCAGACTAGCACTACTTGTTGCTGGGTGATGACACCTTTGCCTTTATGCCGTGGATGGTGAAACCCTACTACTACTATAGCCTACTACAGGATCTCCAGACACAGCAGGATCGATGAAAACGCTGTTGGAATCCTAGTGAACCGCTTCAAGGTACTATTGTACTGGACACCAAGCAGCAAAAGCCAAGGGTTGGCAGAGACATTGTGGTGTTGCACAAAATGTGGAGGACACTAGGGCGGGGCAGACAGTGCACCAACCCCAGGAAATGATGTAGCGGCCCAGCAGAATAATTAGGCAGTGTATGTGATAAATGAGAACTACAGCAATCCTTCGAGGGAGGCCAAACGTCAATAAGAACTACTGAAAGACTACTTCAGTGATGTGGGGGCACTGGCTGGGCAGGATGACTGGATCTGAGATGTGTCATCTGTCATTCATTTTCAGGACAAATATCAGTCCTTTTCAGAACTAACCAATCATTCCAAGAACTTTTCTGTTTGCTGGTGTTACTAAAACTTGAAACAAATTTCCATACCAAATCAAATTCATTTCCAACAAGTTTCCAAACTTTTTCAAACTAAAAAAATGTCCCCTGTTTAAAAAAATCAGACCAAGTTACATCCAAATGACCCTCCCCCTCTTTAAATGTAAAAAGTTTCTAAATTTTTTGAAATTATTTTCATTCAAAATTGCAAAATATATTTTGGGGGTGGGCCAAAATGTCATTGCCTTTGGCCAAATTTAGTTTTAACCAAAATATTTTAAAGTTAATTATCATTTTTTTTTCAAACTTGTAAAGATTTTTTTTGCTTTATTTTTTTCCTAAAGGTGTTAAAGAAGTTTGTTTATAAGTTCAAAATAGGTTTTTACAGTTTGAAGTTTTTTTAGCTTCAAACTTTTCTTGAATCACACACTAGTTCATCCATCCATCCATCCATTTTGTTTTTGCGTTGGGGGCCAAAGTGTCTTCTTTCGGGTGGTGTAATGCTTCTTGTATGGGATTTTTTTAACAGTAACTTTTTATTGTGCTACAACAGCTTACCATGTGAAACTGGGCCCAGTTTCACAAAGGCGTACTAGATCTATATCCTCAGTAGGGTACTAATTGCCGGTAGTCTACTAAGGCTATACTATCCGTTTCACTGAGATAGTATTCACTATAGCACTTTAGTAGGCTCTCCTCACTTGAAGGCCTGCTATCTCAGGAACTTGGAAATTCCATAGTATCAGCTTAGTGGAACACTTTTATAGTGGCTACTAAGGGCACAGTAAGATCTGGTTTTAATGGCATACTGTCTTCTTTATTTAGTAGGCTCACTGGTGTTTCTTTCATGTCCCACTAAGTGGTGGATAATAAAAAGTATCTGATTTTGTATATGAAAATGCATTCTTTCTAAAAGAAAGATGATTTTATTAACAACCTTTTTATTGATGTCATTTTCTATATCTGTGCATAGCTTTACCAGAAATTGACACTTCCACCACAGAATTCAATTCTGGAAACATCAAACAGGCTTCCCATATGCTTCCAATGGTGATTATGTCAGCAGTCTGTCTTGTACTAGCTCTGTAACATTTCTGTAAACACACCACAGCTTCAGTCTTGGGCTCACTTATAACCAAGGAAGTTATCTTTTGGAGTGCGTTCCTTCGTTTGTGTGTCTTTTTGCTTGTTTATGTTCATGATTATTCCAGTACTAATTAATGCATCTTTATGATTTTTGTTATTTGTCTTTTTAGACATTGATACATATAGCTATATAGGAAGAAGTAAATTCTCAAACATTACAAATGTACACTTCACTACACGTCATGTAGTGTATACACTTTTGGAACATGACATTTTCTTGATATTAAATTGTAAAATTTTGTAAAACCCTTTTCTCTCGACATCTTTATATACCGTTTCCTTTACGATTATGGATATAACATTCTAGTAGTTCTTGATTTCATATGTCCAGCCCTTGTAGTCACAAGAGGTAGCCTTTGAGTGACTAAAATCTAAAATCTTTTTGTTATATCTCTTGAAAAATACTTTCTCACATTTGGCATATTGTAGAAAAATGTCCGTTTGTTGAACAAATTTTTGAGACAGTTTTATGCTCCTCGTATCATTCCTTTATTATATTCTCAAGCTGGAATATGTTAAGTTCCATGTTTTTTTGTGCACAACTAAATATAGAATGAAAATGTTTGAAAACTGAAATTTTTATATGGACAGGGCCTGGCCAAAGAAAGAAATCATAAAAATTTGGAAAAAGATCCAGATAATACTCTGGATATGAAAATTCTTCCAACAGTCTCATTTTCATTCTGTTGTTGTATGATATTGAAATTGCTCCAAATTAATGAGCAGACCTTTCCAAATATTTTATATTCAAATGGCAATAAAGTAAGAATTCATTATATTCTGGGAAAGATTTGGATCTTATTCTGCATACGTGGCTTCCTTTGGTGGATTTCAGCACTCTAGGATTGTTTTTTATTGTTGGTATTGTTCTATTATTTTTGTACATATTCAAGAAAATTATTTTAAATTCGAATAACTGACATTACTTTAATTAAAGGTGGGATTAAGTAAAATAAATGACGATGATATTGGCTTTAAATCGGGCCTGAGCTTATATGGTTTAAGAAAGCCTCAGATAAAGCTCTTTACAGGTAGTTGCTCTTCGCAGGTTCGCCTATTACGGCCATGTACCAGAGTTATTTGAACCCGCCTGATGTGTTACAAACCAAATATTTATGATTTTATAGAAATTCACTGGACACAGTATTATGTGTGAGGAAAATAGGAAGCAGTAAGTGTGAGCCCCCTGATAGTTTAAAATTAACTGTTTAATAATAAATGTATACTGAAGTGAACTCAGAGGTGAGTTGTACATAATCCCTTACAACTGACAGCCCCCCCCCCCCTCTTTGACCCCAAGACAGTAAAACACGAAGTTGGGTTTAAAATATAATTTCTATTTCTAAATTTCTTTTATATGGTACATTATTTTATTTTACATAAACATGTCTATACAAATAAACAAACTGCCCACCTATTATTATTTCTTTCTTTCTTTATTTATTTCAGGGGTAGAACCAACTCAGGAAAGCCGAAAGATGGAGGAGTCAGAATGACGAGACTGAGGTCAAACAATTCGATGATGTCCCCCTTCTAGGGAATTTACTTTTCAGTAAGCTGAGGCAAAATGGTATGGGTGTTCATGCACCGTCCAGTTAACAGTGAGACAACCCATGAGCGAGTAATCCTATTGACAAACCAAAACTAACTCTCCACTTCAGTGAAACATGTTATCAAAGATAATAACTTAAGAGTATACAGGGGGGGACAGCGATTCGCCCATAAAAACAGCAAAATGCAGTTTCCTGAGAACAAATATGCAGTGTGGTTTTATAAAAGTTATCAAAATGAAAAGAGGTTCCTCAAACTGTAAAATGATAGTAGCATCATAAAATATATTTTGAGATAAGTACAAATACACCCGTAGAACTTGTCTCATGGCAATAAGATTAGGGCTGTTGGAAAGTGGACGGCATTTCGCCGATTATTTTATACTGTTCCCCAAAAAGTTACAAAGACTGTTAAACACTTTGCATACAATAACTAAAGCTGAAGATCTATTCTTCTCATTGTATTCTAGCACTTAATGAAGTTATAAATAGTATTTATATTGACTCCAGACACAGTTTAGAGAACATACAGCCCTTTGCATCAGTCAGATGCAGTTTGTTAGACATATTTTTCACTAACATATAAACTTTTTTATTCATCTTTATAATCCTGCATGCTGTCAGTTCTAAAATCTTGGAAAAGTATCAAGACATGTTGCACACTTTTCTATGCTATAAGGCACCTTCAGTATCAACACAGATGTTAGTTTTAAATGAGGTACAATAGAAATTGGCGAATCGCTGTCCCCCGTGAATTGCTGTCCCACCCTGTATGATCTGATATTGACACTCTAAGGGAAAATCCAAAAGTCACTACTCTTCACAGGTAGTTGGTCTTCGCAGGTTCACTTATTAGGACCATGTGCCACAGTTATTTGAACTCTCCTGATGCGTTACAAACCAAATATCTATGATTTCAGATATTTTTTTCACATCCACCAGTAACAGAATTATATGTGAGGAAAATATGAAACAATTAGTTGTGAGTCCCTCTGATAGTGAATTGTGAATATCATATGTAAGTATAATTTTGTTGGGATTATCTACATAAATAAGTTTACATGTTATAAAATTGATTGAGTTTTCTGCACTGGTGATTTGTGGATGAAACTTAAGTTTATTTTAGACTATCGTTTAATTTGAGTAATTTATACCACATCAGATTGATGTGAACAGCCTCTGATACGCTGATTTTACATTAAGGGATAGTTCAATAGCATGACAGACGTTGACAGTGATAAATAGCATCCACCAGTAGAGAAAAGTTATTTTGATAAAAAGGTTAAAAAAGTTTGATTCTGACAAAGGACCAAAAGATAGCTTGTTAAGACTCTTTGTTACATGAAATTGACCGTTACCGCAACTGGTTATAACCTCATGCTGACCTAGAGTATCTTGACCTCACATATGACAGTAACATTTTTACAATGGCTTCTCCTGTGGACTACTAGGTGTGCCTCTATCTTCCAGCATGAAACTGGGTATCCTTTTTCAAAAGTTATTAAATTGGTTTCCTGGTGGTTCTTTTTTCAAAAATTCAAAATTCTCCATTCCTCTGGTGCCTTATGGCTTCCTTCCACTGCCGGCCTCTTCCTTTCACTTTGATCAAAAATACTTTTTATTTTCTGGTATCTTTTCTCCAAGTGTCAAAATTTTGAAGGGAAGTGAAGGGAATCCCCAGCAGTGGATGGTTTAAACTTTCAGATTTTGACCATTCAATGTTATATTCTGCTCTCTTTTCCGAAACAAATGTTTTACAAATTACGAGTATTTTGTATGAATTTTAAAAAAATGTACTCGTGTATGTTATCATAAAAGATATGGTAGGTTCAATTAGATTATATAACCCACTGTTGGTCTGTTTCCATCTCCTAGGCACTGATACAGAATTTACCTATCTAACTTAACACTATTGGAAACTCAAATAGATGTTACACTATATCTTGCATTTCCAGATGTCTTACTCAACTGAACTATAAAACAACCAAATAAAATACAGTCACAATCAAACAGACCTGTAAAACTACCAAATATTACACAATCTCAATTGAAAAAAAAATACATTTCCTACATTGAAATTACCAGTACCTTAGTTTGTGACTGCGGATGTCTGTAGTGCATCTATGCAGAATAGCCCAGTCAGGTCATAATTTCGTGATGTTTTTAATGACACAAGCAGTAAATTCTCAGCCACTGTCTGATAGAACAGTTTTTGACAAATGTACATTAGAGGTCACCAATATTTCAAGTACTTCAGAAGTTTATTTTCCCCAGTTCTGCTAGCCCTGGTCGACGTTGAATACAAAGTATTCTGGGGAGATGTTGATTGACATGGATCTTCATCACATAGTGGAAGGGGGGACTCCTGTGAATTCTTTCTTGTTAGTTGATGATGCATTTGCTTTAAAGCAGTGGCTAGTGAAGTCCTACAGCAGAAGACAACTCACCAGTGAAGAGAGAATAGCAAACTATAGGATCTTCAGAGGCAGGAGGGTAGTTGAGAATGCGTTTGGAGTCCTAGCAGGCAGGGTCCTACTTGGCACAATGGAGCAACAACATGCACAGGATACAAAGACTACCCCAGGCACCCACCCCACTGGAAAATCTTCCAGCCAAAGTAAATGAATCAGGAGAATGTGGGGATGATAAAAACTGCGGGAATCCCTTAAGGGAGGAAAAGCAACTCTGAAATAATCCTTGAGTAGGTCTCTCTACTTTTCCACTTTGGGGCATTGACTGGGTAGGAGGAGAGATTCTGAAGAGATGCCACAACAACCTAACCTGGGACAGAAGAAGCTGGCATCTACCAGTCCTTTTCAGGACTACGCCAAAATTCCAAGAACTTTACATTTGAACGAATTTCCAACCAATCTCCCACAAATCTCCAACCAACTTTCAACAACTTTTTAACAGGTCTCAACAGTCAAAGTAATGTCAAGCAACTTAAGAATAGATTAAAAAGTAGAACACTAAATCAAAAAAATGCTAAGTGTTACATTTTGTTAAGCTTTCTACATCTTTAAAGTTAAGAAGTTTACAAACTAAAAATTTTTATATGAAGAAAAAATGTCCAAATATTTCTCAATTTTGAAACTTTATGAGGTGTCAAACTCTTTTTCTTATTGTCCACGTTTCTCAAATGTTAAAAGGTCAACATCATGTCAAAATTGTCGAAAGTTTTCAAAAGATCAAACTTGTGTCAAAGTTCCTCAAAAGTCAAAACGTTTTGAAAAATGTTCAAAGGGTCAAAATCTTTTCACGTTCCACTAAAGTGTTTTGTCAAAAAATAAAATAAATCAATCAATCACTCTGGGTGCTGCTGGGTGGCTGGAGTAGAGGTAGTGTGTTGATGCAGGACAGCTGATGTAAATGGGTAAGGCGTGTCCATCTTCTGGGATCTTTCTTCTCATGTGACAGAGGCTACAGAAGGCTGGTATAAAATCTTTGAAATGTGGCTGTCTTACTGACGTCTCAAGTTGTTGAGCATCAAGAACTATGTATGAGGTCTGTGCACCCCACCCCTTCCCTGGATCATTGTCCTCAATCATCACTGATTCCACGCCCTGTATGACCTGGCTTGCTTGTGAGGGAAGGCTCTGGATTTCTGAAATAGTCAAGATATATTCCCTGGCAGCTACTGCTGGCTGCTGTGGCTGCTGGTGGTTAGTCTTTTTCTACTTATGTAGAGGATGCACTGGACCTCCTGCTAGGTGACTGTGGCTGACAGTTCTTTCCCTTGGCCCTTCTCGGGATGCCATTTGAAAGCTTAAGTGCCTCGCTTCAAAAACTTTGAAATTCTCTTTCCTCCAGGTTTTCTTCTTTGGATTCCAGGTACTTGCAGAAGGCTGACTGTGTACTCTCCTGTCTTGGCTCAAGGAAAGAGGTGAGCATAATCTCCATTCTGCGTAAACTGTTCCAGGGCCTGCTGGTCGACTGATGAAGGCTGTAAAACTGCCCTCATGCTCGCAATGGTGACAATGGATGGCTGGTGTGTTGTGTCAGAGCGAATGCTTATCTCCATACTGTCAGTATCCATCAATTCTCGTGACATGTTGTGCGTTGCGGTTGATGAAGTGGCACTGTTTAAAAACAGCCATTGAATGTTTTGATTAAACCTTAGCTTTTGAATAGAGATTTGAGTGCAACCTGTTAATGGTTACATGTGGATGTTAACAAGCACAAATGACAAAGGCGAAAAAATGAAAGTAATCACAATATATTACTATCCACCATGTAAAACATGTATATTTCATTCATTTTTTTTGTTTTCTGAGGTGTTTTACAAAATCAAACCTATTAAAGCACTTTATTTTAGCACTTTTATTTATTTTATCATAAAAAAACATGTATTCTGCATTTTCTGTTGTCATCAGATATGAAAGGTCACAATGTCGAAAGCTTCTGGATATACTCTACACACGAGCTATAAATATGGCCTGTGACATCTTTTTTCCCTCATTTTTACAGCATTCCCCATGCCCCCCCAACAAAACCAACTGCCAAGAAAACAAGCAATTGGGATAAATATATTATTTATTAATCTACTAAAATTCTTTTTAATAACATATAATTCAACATGTAAATGAGAATTAATATTACTGACACATAGTATAACAGTTAAGTTCAATCTTATACTTGAAGTCAATTACTTGCAAGAACTTTAAGAGTTTACTGGCATTGGCCAAATGACAATTACGAGTTACTAAGCCAATGTCTACTAAGATAAGGGCCAAAAAGACATTACACCTTGGCCATGTGAATTAAAGTAAAAGATGAGATGACATGTTATTACCTGAGATATACACTGGCAGAAATTTAAATTTAATTTTTTACAAAGGATACAGCCAGGATGAAACCAAGTGTGCCTGGCAAGGCCCCATCCCCTGGGGATTAATACACGCCCAAGCCAAAAGTAAACAGGGGAGGTCAGTGATGTGACCTCTCAAACAAGGTCACCCAACCTACTGAAACGTATAGATACAAGGAAAATTTAGCATACATGTTTTGCAGAGGGGATTGGGAAAGCCAAGGCAGAGTTGGTACTACGAATTGATGAAAATAGTACTTTACAAGTTCTATGGCAGTATTTTTTACATTAGTGTGGAAAGCATGGAGTAATTTTGAAAAGAAGGAAGAGTGAGATGTAGAATAAAGTATTGTAACTAGGGGGCCAAACAGCCAAACTTAAGAAAGTAGGTGGAAAGTAGTGGAGACTGCTGAAGGGGTAGTGGAGATGTCATTAATATATTGCCATACCGAATCAGAACGCCATGTACCGTGGTGCATAATTTGACTCAGTGGGACTCCATGTTGAAAGGCCCAGGTGGCTCCAGACCTTCTAAAGTCATGAAATGTTAGATGAGGGGAAAGTTTCAAAGCAGCTGATATAGTATGGAGGTGATGGCGTGCAACAGAATCCGTCAGTGGGACTCGGGTACGAGCCCTGAAAATCTGGAAAAGTGGATCATTAGAGTTGCCTGGAGAGCAGAGGAGAAGAGAACGCAGCGCCTGGACTGGACACAATATGGACGACCCAAGCATGGGAAGGCTGATAGTACGAATTTGTTGTCTATTTTGCATAGTCTTGGACCATTTTATAATAAGAAGGACTTGATCTTGAGCAAAAATGACATCGCCCTTTGCAAGGTGCCGGGTATAGTCAAAGGAAGCCACGGTATGGGGGAGAATGTTAGATAGTCGCAAGAAAGAAAAATAGGCTAATATATACAAAGGTTTGAAAATGTGAGAGTGGTGAAGAGTATCAGCAACCTGAAGAATACTTGTAAGTAATTGGATATCAATATGCTTGTGTAGCTTGGGGTGTAATGGCCTGTTGATTTTTAGGGATTTCAAGAAATACTGTATCTGCTGATGTTGGAAGGCAGCAGTATCTAGATTGAATACTATGCATTGGGCTCTAATGCCAGCCAAATAATTTGATATATTCGCAGGAGAAATTTGGTTCAAGACCAAATATTCCATGAAACCAAGTGTGCCTGGCAAGGCCCCATCCCCTGGGGATTAATACATGCCCAAGCCAAAAGTAAACAGGGGAGGTCAGTGATGTGACCTCCCAAACAAGGTCACCCAACCTACTGAAACGTATAGATACAAGGAAAATTTAGCATACATGTTTTGTAGAGGGGATTGGGAAAGCCAAGGCAGAGTTGGTACTACGAATTGATGAAAATAGTACTTTACAAGTTCTATGGCAGTATTTTTTACATTAGTGTGGAAAGCATGGAGTAATTTTGAAAAGAAGGAAGAGTGAGATGTAGAATAAAGTATTCTAACTAGGGAGCCAAACAGCCAAACTTAAGAAAGTAGGTGGAAAGTAGTGGAGACTGCTGAAGGGGTAGTGGAGATGTCATTAATATATTGCCATACCGAATCAGAATGCCATGTACCGTGGTGCATAATTTGACTCAGTGGGACTCCATGTTGAAAGGCCCAGGTGGCTCCAGACCTTCTAAAGTCATGAAATGTTAGATGAGGGGAAAGTTTCAAAGCAGCTGATATAGTATGGAGGTGATGGCGTGCAACAGAATCCGTCAGTGGGACTCGGGTACGAGCCCTGAAAATCTGGAAAAGTGGATCATTAGAGTTGCCTGGAGAGCAGAGGAGAAGAGAACGCAGCGCCTGGACTGGACACAATATGGACAACCCAAGCATGGGAAGGCTGATAGTACGAATTTGTTGTCTATTTTGCATAGTCTTGGACCATTTTATAATAAGAAGGACTTGATCTTGAGCAAAAATGACATCGCCCTTTGCAAGGTGCCGGGTATAGTCAAAGGAAGCCACGGTATGGGGGAGAATGTTAGATAGTCACAAGAAAGAAAAATAGGCTAATATATACAAAGGTTTGAAAATGTGAGAGTGGTGAAGAGTATCAGCAACCTGAAGAATACTTGTAAGTAATTGGATATCAATATGCTTGTGTAGCTTGGGGTGTAATGGCCTGTTGATTTTTAGGGATTTCAAGAAATACTGTATGTGCTGATGTTGGAAGGCAGCAGTATCTAGATTGAATACTATGCATTGGGCTCTAATGCCAGCCAAATAATTTGATATATTCGCAGGAGAAATTTGGTTCAAGACCAAATATTCCATGAAAGCAAGCAATACAAAATGGTTTACCTGACCAAGATGGAACCCAGCTGCCACCAGGAAGCCAAGAAACTCGCGAAACATGCACAGGTAGGCCTTCTGTGTGGCTGGTCTGAAGGCAAAGTGTAACCTGGCTTGGGCCCTGGTGGCAAGCTGGGCCACAGGGTCGGGGAGACCTGAAAGTACATCAAATATTATAATTTAAAGCAGTTAAATCAATGTGCGTGTTTATCCATATGAAGTGTGGCAAGAACTGCTTAAGTTTTTGTTCCGGGTTTACAGTAATAGTCCATCTGGACAATAAGTCAGTAATATAGTTATTTTTACCAGGGATGTGTGAAAAAAGTAACTGTATATTGAAAATTGCGGATATCAACCACACATTTCTGGCACACAGTGCCAAGAAAGGGTCCCTGGTCTTGCCAGAGTTAAGTACTTCAACCACGGCTAAATTGTCACATTTAATTTTGACCTTTTTGTTTTGCCATAGATTTGACCATACTTTGAGGGCCACTATTATATTTAACATTTCCAACTGAGTTATGTGGAGATGTGAAAACTGATCGCCCAAGGGGAGGGCATAGACCATGGGGCCAAAATTCGCCCCAAAGCCTGACAAAGAAGCATCTAAATGGACCTCAAAGTCGACTGTCTTATGATCGAAATAAGTGACTCCATTGTATTGTTGTAAGAAAGTAAGAAACCAGTTTAAGTCCTGGTGAAAAATTGAAGATAGTGAAAAATTAAAACCGTGAGCATTCTCTCTAAGTACTTGCAGCATGCGATTAAGGAAGCTTCTTGCTGGCCGAACGCACTTAGTTATATAGAGTAATGACCCTAGTAGGGATTGAAGCTGTGTCCTACTACACGATTTTTTGTATTTCCATTTCTCACACATATTCTTAATTTCCTGAAGTTTTTCAGGAGGTATGGAAATTGTTTTATTGACTGTATTGATTAAAATACCCAAGCAAACTACCTCTGTAGAGGGTGGGATTAGTTTCTTTTGGCTTACCTGCAAACCTAGATCCTGAAGCAAGGACAATAGGAATGTGTAAGATTCATGAATTTTTGACGGTAACCCGATATATATGAGGTCGTCAATGTAATTTAAGAGGGCATTATGACCATGACATTTCATAATGTATCTTATAGCGTCGCTGCACCTCTCAAAAAATCCGGATCCGAGTCGAAATCCGAACGTGACCGATCCATCGAGATATAAGTGATTATGGACTATCCCCAGTAAGTCAATATCCCCTGGATCTATTCTAAGCTGTCTAAACGCCCTACTTATATTCACCTTGAATAATAAAGCCCCAGGGCCAAGATCTTTAAGTTTGTTAGTAATATGGTCCACTGAAGGATATTGCAAGGTGAAATAAGTATCAAGGTATTTGCATTTATGAACGAACTCGTTCACGGAGGCACCCTTGGACCAACTGAGATCTACTATAGTTCTCCTGACATCAGAGTTTTGCTTTTCCCTGGTCATGAGTGGTGAAATATGAACTGGGAATGGAGGTTCATGGAAGGGACCATATATAGCATTATGATCTAATTCTTCCTTTATATATGCATCTACATGCTTTTGGAACTGATCTGTTGACGAATGATTAGCATATGAGGAGGTAAGAGCACTACCCCTATGAAAATCTAAGGGAAAACCAAATTGTAACAAATCTGGGAGCTGCTGATCCCAATAGTCTTTGAGATATGTTCTCCATATGTTAGCATTTAAGTTGGTTTCCACAGGAATACGACATTTTAAAAAATTTGGCACCCCACTTTTCTTGACTAAGTTATGTGCTTGAATGCTATCTGGTACAGCGTCCCACTTCACTGGGGGACCTGTGTAAATTTTTAAATCTGTGAGAGGCACATAGCCAAAAATACCATTATTTTGCATTACACAAGCTTTATGATCCTTGGAAGTGTCTCTATGATTCCAGATATACAATGGAATTTTATCTTCCCTGACGTATGGCAATGCATTAGAGTCGGAAAAGGACAAGTCGTACGCCTGGCCACTCTCTGGAGCTGGCTTGAACCCAGTTCCTCCATCTCCCAGAGTGGCCAATTGTTCTCGAGCATGTACCCTACATTGTTATGGCTATTGCTGGGAGAGGCAGAAACTTCCAATTTTTGGTCATGCACTTACTTGTGAAAGCTATTAGATATTTCTTTGCGAGATTTTTGCAGTGTAGCACCAGCCAAGGCTGTGACTACCTCATCCAGACCAGTGGGCGCGTCCTCATGGCTCTCATCTGTGTTTTCCTTAAGATTTTGCAAAATTTGGAAACTATTTTTTACTGGAATACAAAAGCTTGCTTTATCTGGTTGTATGACATTTTTAGAACAAACTCTGTGATTGAGAGCAAGTGGTGAAGCCCTACCCACGGGTCTGGAGGATTTGGGTTCAATACTAACCTTGGAAGAGGTAACAAGAGCGGCATTTGCATTTCTTTGGGGAGCAGTGATAATGCGAGTACCCTTTACGTTATCTCTGTTAGTAAATGTCCCACAAGTATATTTGGGTGTTTGTGAAGCAACCTGGCCGTAAGTTCTACCATTTTGAACATTGGCAAAAGCTTTGGCAGTGCCAAACCAAGACATATATGTAACTTTAGAAACTTTAAATTCTTGACCATAACTTTCCTTAACTTTTTTGTTGGTATTCCAAACAACTCTATTGTGGAATTTTTTGCCAATGTGTTGACTGACGCCCAACGCTACTAGTTTTTTGTAGCCTTTTGCTTATTCTTACATTCTGCCTCAGAATGAGGAAATGTTTTACCATTTCTTGTGAAACACGAGGAGCATATGTGCCTATAAAGAACGCCTCTAGTTTCGTGAGTACTGTTATGAGTACATGTCCCTTGGTTAAAGAACTGACAGGGCATGCTTTTGAGATTCTTGTCTCGCCTACTTGCATTTTTGTTGTGAATTTGGCTACTTTGTGCGACATGTCTCTGAGCATGGGCTCGCCTGACTCTATCTATAGCTTCAGTTTGAGTAAAATCTTTAATTTCGCCCTGCTCCATGCGACATAAGAGCACTGCGTGGCAGGCCTTTGCTGCAGACCATGAGAAGTCATTGGCATCATCTAGCAAAGAAATTAAATAACTCAACATAGCTTCCTGACTCATCTCTCATGGTCCTGCAAAAGCCTGCCACCCATTGCCCCATGGTCAACTGATCATAGGTGACCCTTTCTTTGTTACTACCGGCCAAAATGTACTCATGAGGCCATTTGATACGATTTTTTACTAACACTTCAACTTGGCCACCTCTCTGAGATTTTAACTTGGGGTCAGTACCTGTTTTACTAATTTGCTGCAATTCTTTAATTCTGTCTTCCACTAGTTGTTGTATGGAAACATTTTTCTTCAAATTTTCAAGAGTGGGTAGATTCAAGGTTTCTGTGCCAGTACCAGTACTTGGTGTGGTCAAGGTTCCGGTAGAGTGGACATGTGTGTATGGGCTTTTGGCAGTAGTACTTTTGGTTTTACCCCGTGCACCCCTGCTGACAGTTTTGACATGTTTTGACTTTTTGTCTTTTGTTTTGGCTAATTTTGTCTTGCTCTAGTTTCTCTAATCTAGTGCCAATAGCACTTAGCTGAGCCAAAATTTGGTGATTAACAAGAGTCTGATCTGACACTGCAGCAGAAGTACTCGGATTCTCCGCCTGTAAATGGTCAAACGAATGCCCCTGGGTACTCACATCATCACTGTCCGAACCACCGACTACAGCACTCAAGTCTAAATCTGAATCAGAATTGGAAGAAGCATCCGAATCCTGTTGTGCACCCGATGTGTTGCCCAACAAGTTTAAAAATTCACTATCATCCGATAATTGAACTTGAATTGGAATTTGAACAGTTTCTGTCCTAGCAGAGCGCAAATTGTATTTCTTTTTCTCCATTGAATAAAGTGACTGCTGAACTAATAAAGTACTTAGTAAAAACTAAAAACCTAAAACTTAAAGCAGTATGAGCACGTCAATGCAGAAAAAGAAATTTTCCTGTTTCTAGTGCTACCTCTCCCAAGTCTGAAATGCAAATGGAAGAGTGCATGTGGAATTTCCAACACCAACTGCCAGTCAACCAATGAAATGCTCTGTAACAAATCAAGTACTTCCAATACTAATTGTACATGCAAACTTCAGAGATAAATACTGAACTAAGGTGGCCCATCAGGAATGAACTCACAGTTGTGATACAACTGCCCGCAGACATAAACTCGTACATATGAGTCATGTGTATACTTTTGAACCCAGCACAAGGCCCATTCAGAAAGTTGTGTGTGATCCTTATAGGTCGGTTAATGGAGAGCAGAGCATGTTCAAAAATGGGCAACCCTGTAAATAGTCTGGTTTCCGCCGACCCTACTCTGCAATATAGGGTGGCTGGTTCCCGTCTACCCTGTAAAGTGTCTTGCCGCCCATTCGGCTGGCATGTACATTTTTGTTTAGCACATGAGAGGTCATTGTAGGTTTTACAGTCAACAAAATTGCGTAAAATACGTATTAAAGGGTTAAAAATTACTTCTGTAACAATAACCACACAATTCTAAGCGTGGCCTTGTTACTAGTTTTAATTGGCCTGGCCTAAAAACTTGGAAATCATGTTATTAATACATTTGAACTCCTTATATAGCCTCAGTGTTGTCAATCAGGAGGTATTGAAGGGTTAAATTACTTCTGTAACCAAATAATTGTAAGCTTGGCCTTGTTACAAGGTTTAACGGATTTGGCATGTAAAAACGAAAAGAACTCAGGTTATTGATATAAGAGACATTCTTTAGCCGCCTCAGAGTTGTCATGCAACCCTGGAGGTAATATTTAAAATGTCAATATATCAAGTTAGTCTTATATCGATGTCTGCACTTAAAAACAATTGCCGCCAAGTTTTAAAAGTTGATACTTTTCTTCTGTCTTTCAAGATATTTGGCCCTGGATTGGAAATAAAATTTCAATTTTCTGAATTGGTGAACATTTCAATTTTTAATGGTATAAAAAAGGACATAAAGTGATATAATAAAATTTAAAGGCTTCAAAACCAAAGGCAACCATAAACTGCTGTTTAATTAAAAGCTTGGGTGTGTCTGTTATGTTAGTGTAAATCCATTGAACCGACTTCAAACTAGATCAGTTTTTGGTTGATTGCACACATGCAACCATTGAAGATTTTATTGATCTTAACAGAGAGATTGCATACAGACTCCATAATTAATGACACAAGGGACTGAGTACAAAAGAAACACATGGCGGTGCTATGCTTATAACCTGTTGTACAAAAGATATAAATATTTAATTTCATTATTCTAACTGAACTTACATGAACATTGTCACTGATACCCCGTTTTCACTGTCGTGAATGTTGCGCCTTGACAGCGCCAACAGTGCAGTCCTGAGTGCAACTTAGTATTCCACTTGCAAAGGTCAGGAACTGAATTGGATTTTTGATAGGAGATGATTACAGGGCTACTTAGTAATTGAGACTTTATGGTTATTTTTGTGACACCATTAAATCAATTGTGTAATTTTGCTGAGGGTTTCATTGCCGCATAAATTTTATATCTTTTAAGTGTGTGTATACAAGTTTAATTATTTGGGAGTTGTAACATTATTACATTTGATGCACAATACTTTTAACAAACCATATTAGTAGAAAGATTCGATGTTAATGTATAATAAAATTTTAAATTCCATCATATGTTTCTTTGTGGCTAGGGGATGGATTTACATTCCCAGAAATGTAAGGGTGCTGTGGATGAGATGGCATGAATATTTTAACTTCATCCTGGTGGCAAGCTTAGGTTTGTGTCAAGTTACGGTAGTAAGCAGTGGCCTCTATCAGATAGAAAACTGATGAAAGGCGGGCTTAAGGATAGATGAATCAATGGGGATAATGCGACAAGGGTATAACAGTTTAGAGTAGGGATTACATTTGACAGAAAAATAAGTGTAGGTAAGAAAAGCTTAGTGCTAAGGCTGAACAAGGATCTGAAATATCATCTGGATCTTTCCCAAAATTAAAGTAATTTCCTCCTTTGGTCAGGCCCTCCCCGCACAAAAAAGTATAAGAAACACTTGTAAAGCGCTGAAATTGATGTAAACATCCTCTAAGGCGCTGAAGTCCAAAAATGGATAGTCCAATTACAAAAAGAGGTCTGTTTCCATATTAGCATCTGATAGGGAAGATAGGCTATGGTGGAGGATAATCTGAAAAGATATGTTTTCAACTATTTTCTGAAACCAGAAATGCTTCCCATGGTTGTAATGGCTTGAAGAAGCTTATTCCGCTCTTTGGGAGCAACTACTATGAGGCTGCACAAACCTGAGTGTTTATTTGGTTTGGATGAGGAAATTGAGATGCGATTTCCCCTAATCAGAGAGGACAGAAATGGAGGTTGACTGAAATATATTGCTTTACAAGTAAGGAGATTATATTTACACAATATTCACAAATATAACGTTAACCTTAGGGCTAACATAGTAGTAGTAGTGGTAGCAGAAGCAGCTGCAGTAGTAGCAGTTGTAGTAGTAGTAGTTGTAGTGTAGTGGTAGTAGTTGTTGTAGTAGTGATAGTAGCAGCAGTAGTAGTAGCAGTAGTATAGCCCCAAATTGATGATGACATCCTTTAAGGTGCTGAAGGGATAGTCCAGTTTCTGGAAGGAAGTCTGTGTCCATGTCATAGCATCCAATAGGGGAGAAGGACTATGCTGGTGTGTAGGCTACCCTCAATGGGTAAGTCTTCAACTGTTGTCTAAATCCGTTAATACTATCCTGGGTACATGGTTCACAACTATTTTATTTCTTTATATTTTCACATTAAGATTGCAATTTATTACAGAGATATAAGTGTGGACATCAAGCACATAACAATCTAGAAAGCACTTCTAAAAATTCGGAATACGATCCTTATCTTTTTCCAAAATGTATTCATGTCTTTCTTTGACCAGGCTATACTAACATAAAAAAGTTCATGAATATATGCTCACAATACTTTTGAAGTAATGTTAACCAGAAAGCCAAAGCGATTAAAAATTTGACCTTTTTATATCCGGAAAGTGATCCAGACTTTTTGTTTTTCAAAATTCAAGCACCTCTACCTCTGGGAAGCCTTTAGAAAAATCCATTCTTTGCTTTTGGAGTTGTCGCAAACACAGACAAACAGACAGGCAAATGATATTTTACATATGATTTTCCTGCATAGAATATCTTTACATTTCATACTTGTGGCTATAACTAGAAAGCATTCATAGAACGCAGTTCTCTGCCAAGGCAGCCAAGTATCCCCATATTGTATTTTCAGTCTAATCTGGCTTTTTATTTTGCAGCCGTCCAGCTACAAACTCATCTTGATGAAACCGGTCTTATGACTGGCTTCCAATCGGCTTATAGAAAACACCACTCTACTGAAAGCTCCCTCCTCAATATTCAAAACGACATTCTTCTCAACATGGCCAAAGGTTCTATCACTGCCCTCACCCTTCTGGATCTATCCGCCACTTTTGATACCATTGACCACACCATTCTCCTGGACAGACTCAATGTTTATTATGGAATCAGTGAACTAGCACTTGGCGGGTTCAAATCATACCTGTCAGGAAGGACACACTCGGTCAAGATAGGTAGTACACTCTCCCATCCTGCTGTGCTCCATTATGGAGTACCGCAGGGCTCTGTCCTTGGACCAATCCTTTTCTCTCTCTACACCAACCCAATCAGCTCAATCATTCACAGTAGCATCAACACAGTAGCATCAACTACCACTTTTACACTGATGATACCCAGCTATACATTACACTTTCACCAGAGAGTTTCTCCCATTCTATCCAAAAACTAAAGAACTGCCTAAACGACATTCAAAATTTCATGTTTGCAAATAAGTTAAAACTCAACCCAGACAAAACTGAGTTCATTCTCATTGGCTCCCAAAGAAATCATAACAAACTCCTCCCTCATTTCCCTATCAATATTCTGGAAAATCAGGTCTCGCCAGCACAAAGTGTTGGGAACCTCGGAGTGGTGTTTGACTCTAATTTCAATTTCTCAAACCACGTGTCACAGGTCATTAAGTCCACTAGAGTACAGACAAGAGACCTCTACAGAATTCGTACCCTTTTAGACATGAATACATCAGTCCTCCTAGCGAATGCTTTGGTGAACAGCAGGCTGGACTACTGCAATTCACTCTTCTTATCCTTCACTGATTTTGAGTTAAGGAGATTGCAGCTAGTCCAAAATTCACTGTGCAGGATTGTCACCCATTCCTCTAAATTCTCTCACATTACCCCTCAAATAAAAAAACTCCATTGGCTACCAGTCAGATACAGGGTAAAATTCAAAATTGGTCTTATTAAATACAAAATTCTCAACCAGGGTCAACCAGTTTACCTAAGAGAATTAATCCATTCCTACTCCTCTTCCAGAAACACAAGGCGAAGTACCCCAAAACTCAAGTTCCTTCAAACCCCCACCTTTGATCGCAGAGTTCACAAGTCAATAAAACATTTTTCTAACTCCTTTAGTCACTATGCCCCATCCCTTTGGAACTCTTTCCCTTTCCATGTAAGAAATAATCCCTCTGTTGTATCTTTTAGGAAGCACCTTAAAACTCACCTCTTCAGCTCTAGCTTTCCAACTTAGTTTTTCTTCCCTCCCGGTCACACCCACAATCCTGGATTGCCGACCTTGAATGCCCCTTGACTTCCCTAAGATTATGATTTTGTTTGGTTAGTGCACTGAGTTCCCCTTCGTGGGGAAGATATTGCGCTTGCAAAGCAGTAGATTAGATTAGATTTATTTTGACCCCCACATTATTGATAATTGATAACATGACCATGAAAATACAGTGAAAATGGGACTCTAGAAAAATTTCAGATTTTATTGTAACTAGAGTATTCTCCAGATCTTTCCAGAAAATCAATCACTTTTCTCTTTATCAGACCCTGCCAACCTAAATAAATTATAAAGATCCCTTCATTAGTTCTGGAACAATTATGTCCACTAGCGCACACAAGCAAATGCACCAAAAGAAAACATAATCTCCTTAAAGGAGTAATTTTTGAAATTCAATGTTTGAAAGGTCTGTATCATATTAATATTCTGTATCATATCTTATTTATGATCCACCACGCGCAATGCATTTAATCTAATGACTGGGCAATAAAAACATGGCAAGTATATATATTTTTTTCATTCTCTGGGCCCCTTTACTATTGATACAGTTTGCCGACTTTTCAAAAATATTTTAGAAACTATCAACCCTATGAATAGGTTAAAATCTATGTCTCATTACAAATATATCCTTACAAAGCTGTGGCTTTGTTTTTGTTGCATAGAAATCAAAGCAGAAATTGCAGTCAAATCTAAAGTTAAATTCTTAAATTTTAAAATTCACTGTTTTAGAATTTTATCATTTGAGAAGATTAAAAAAATGCTTGTCGTACTGACTTGAAAGTCATATTTTTGAGCCCACACAAATAAAATTCATAAACATATGTAACTTAGATCATTTCCCCTATTTTACGACCCATTCATGGTATGTACATGAATGATTTAAAGACGGAATGTATACTAGACATATAATGAACCTTTTCATTGAGCACTTATTGTACATGATTTTGGTATCTGTCACTTATTGTACATGATATCTGTCGTTCTGATCCGCTTGAGAAAAATTATAACATTTGAATCTGTCCATAACAAGAAACAGCCTTATTTGGTGAAGCGTCAAAACATTCTGATTATTAATATGTCACAGGGTCATGTCTTGAATGCAATACTTCCATGTACATACATGTAACGTAATAGTATATGAACATACGTGTAACCTGATAGGTACACATTGTCTCATGCACATACATGTGTAACCTTATTGTTACACGTTAAATTATGTACATATATATGTTATCTGATAGTTACACACTGTCTCATGTACATACATATATAACCTGTCACATATAGTCTTATGGACACATATATGTAACCTGTTACATATTGTATTATGTACATGAACATAACCTGTCTCATGTATGTACATATGTATCCTGGTAGTTACACCCTGTGTCATTTACATAGATATGTAACCTGGTAGTTATACATTGTCTTAGCAATAAAGTTAATGCTGCTAACTCTTGTGCAGTGGTTGGGAGCCTCCTGTGACTAATCAGCATTTCCATCTGTATAAAATAGTCCAAACAAACTGATAATTCATAGAATCAAACAGTCAAGTCATAGCACCAACCAGATAATTCATAACGCCCACCAGATAAGTCATAGCACCAACCAGATAAGTCATAACGCCCACCAGATAAGTCATAGCACCAACTAGATAAGTCATAACGCCAACCAGATAAATCATAGCACAAAACAGATAAATCATACCACCAAAGAGAAAAGTCATAGCACCAAACAGACAAATATTAGCACAAAACAGATAAATCATAGCACAAAACAGATAAATCATACCACCAAAGAGAAAAGTCATAGCACCAACCAGATAAATCATAGCACAAAACAGATAAATCATAGCACCAACCAGATAAATCATAACGCCAACCAGATAAGTCATAGCACCAACCAGATAAGTCATAACGCCAACCAGATAAGTCATAGCACAAACCAGATAAATCATAGCACAAAACAGATAATTCATACCACCAAAGAGAAAAGTCATAGCACCAAACAGACAATTCATAGCACAAAACAGATAAATCATAGCACCAAACAGATAAATCATAACACCAAACACATTAGTCATTAATCACTATGCAAGAGATAAATACTTGGAAAGGTCTTTAAAATGTTTAAAAAATGAGACCAACACCTACGATCATCGTGATCGGTCTTCCAAACTTCCTAAGTAGAAAGATGTGAAGTATATCCTAATGTAGAAATGTTTGAGTACAAAGATTAAGGGCCAGAAAAGTATAGAATAGCATGGAATAAAATTATTTTCAGTCTCAGATTCTAAGGGTGTAAATTAAATTTCGAATAACATACAAGCAAATCATGTGTTAGAAAACACATGTAAGTGGACAGAATATAATTAGCTCTTGTCTATAAGTGTGCCTTGGTGGATTTAAAAATTGAAAAAAAAAAAATATACTGTGTATGAAACTAATGTACAATCCCACTAGAGGCTTGGAAAATGGTTACCATTGTCGTCATCCCAAACACACACCACGTCTTTATGAGTTGTACAAAATCGATAAATAAAATATGGAGTCTGTTTGAAGATGACTCTTGACAGTTTGTCTCTCAGAATTAATGTATTGCAAAGAGTACTTTTATAGCGCTTAATTTCCGTTATATGACAGTATGGCAGACTCAAATGTGCTCCAGTCATCAAGGGAGCTAGAGAAAATCAAAATCCAGATCGACACTAAACAGAGAAAGGAGACAAGAGAGCTGAGGAGACTAGGCTTGACTGAAGAGCTATTTTTATAAATTTTGCCTGGAAAATGATGGAGTAACCCTGGTTCAGTTGTCCTAAGGAAGCTCATTCCAAAATACGGTAGCATCAGATGCAAAACTGTGGTTATAGTGCTTCATTTACAAAAGTTAGCTCGTCAACAGTTTTTTTTCTAAGTTTATCAACGCTTTTTATACTATATCCAGAACAAGATTCCATTGTATTATCGCTGCCATGATGATGTAGTGGTAACACATTAGCCTCCCGCCTCTGAGGACTGCAATTCAAACCCCAGACCCTATGTTTCTGGGACTGTTGGTAGTTGCTTACCAATGGTCAGCAGTTTACAGTACAGAAATGTGACAAACTGTATGTACTGGTTTGTTCATCCTATAAAACTACCCATCATGATATGACTCTATCCAATTTTGAAAGCGTCGTTAAAACATAGATAAATAAATTCATTGTATTATCTTAATGTATAATTTTCAGTCTGGTTTAAACATGTATTCCACTTGTTGAGGCCAGCAAGGTGTTTTACGGTTGGTTGATTGAGCTGCAATGACTGTCCACAGATTTGTTTTGAATGATATTGAAAGCTTCAAGTTAAAATGTTTTTTCAAAAAGCATGACATAAGTATAAGCTTTAAGCTTGTCAATAGTATTAATCTTATTCAAAGTAATCTCGCTTTATAAGTATGTTAGAACCTTCTATGTGTTATCCATGTCTTATATCGATCATGAATATCAAAATTTAATGCTTGGTTCATAAAATCCTTGTCAAAACAAACTTTATAACTTAAGCCACACAACAATTGGATATAACTTATCCAGTACTTAAATTGTGTTGGAGTTGTGTCAGTTTGTTATTGTAAATAATTCAGCCTTGAATTCAGATAAAACATTCATTCACCCTGTGTGATGCCTATGTGGTAACTATACAGAGCCACGAATATTTAATAGTATTTGTTTTTACGCTAGTTACATTACTTGGTGAACCTATGTAGGTGTACATTTAGAGACAATAAATAGACTTGATATCAGTCCTTGGGATTTAATTCTCACCATTAACTCAACTGCAAACAAGGCTAGAGCATAAGTTCTTCACAGTATACCAAAATGAAGGATATCTTAGTTTTCTTGTGCCTTTTGGTAAGTTAGTGAAATACTTATAGACATTTACTTTTCTTGTATTTAATGGTGTTTAGAGAACCATTCAAGGAATGTTCTATATGTAGTTTCTGGAAGTTTTAGAAATAACAAGGCACATCCTTTGAGTACAATGAAAGAAAGAGTATCAGGGCTAAGCAAGTTTATTTAAATCTATTATAAATTTCTTGAAGGAATATTTCGTTCGTATTTTTAGATAGAATATCAGACTATATTTCTTCAGATACTATCTAAATTTCTTCATACACTGTCTTTATCTTTCAAATACTATCTACATTTCTTCATATACTATCTAAATCTTTCAGATATTCTCTATATTTATTCATGTACTACCTAAATCTTTCAGATACTATCTAAATTTCTTCAGATACTATCAAAATCTTTCAGATGCTTTCCACATTTCTACAGATACTATTTATATATCTTCAGATACTATCTAAATCTTTTAGATATTACCTAACAACCTTCAGATACTATTTATATATCTTCAGATACTATCTAAATCTTTCCGATGCTATCTACATTTCTTCAGATACTATCAAAATCTTTCAGAAGCTATCCAAATTTCTACAGATACTATTTATATATCTTCAGATACTATCTAAATCTTTTGGATATTACCTAACAACCTTCAGATACTATTTATATATCTTCAGATACTATCCAAATCTTTCCAATACCATCTAAATTTCTTCAGATGCTATCTATATATCTTCAGATACTATCTAAATGTTTTAGAAAGTACCTCTCTCTCATGACTAATGCCAAATCTGTCTTTTGTGTCCGTCTCTTCAGTCAAATCAACAGCTTTACAAACTTGTCTTTATTCCCCTAACTTGGCCCCATGAATGCACACTTTGATCTTTGATATAACAAACTGGACCCACAATGAACCACGTGTTAGTTTTAGTGTTATTCTGAACAAAGATTGACAGACACCCCAAAACATTACCACCTTGGCAGCGGTGATAAATCATTATATCAATAAATAAAATAAATATACGTATTACAAGCAGTCGGGGATTATATACAGTACATACTGGTACCTTTCGCACCAAATTTTATGGAAAAAAAGATGGATTTGTGATATGAGAAAACAGGGTAAATGGTGTGTGGGACACAAAGTTTGCCAAATATAAAGTGATTGACTTATGTAAAAGAGCTTAGTTGTCTGTGTTCCCCTGTGTCTCCAACTGGACAAATGTGAAAGTACCCTAAGAATCCATTAACTTTCAAAACTCATTATTTCATTTTTTGTAGGTTGGTAGTTCTGAGGTTGTAAATGCAGCAGCCGGTGATGAAGGTATTTTTTTTTTTAAATTTTATAATTACTAATGCTAAGTTAGAAAATGGTACACGGTGCCTAGTAAATGTATAAGCATAACAGAACTTCAAAAATAATTATAAACTACACAATAACTTTTTAACAGGATGATTTAGATTTATTTGTTGTTTTACGTCTCATTCAACAGCCAGGGTCATATTGTGACGGGTAGTTTACAGGTGGAGGAAACCACCAGGCATCAGCAAGTAACTACCAACTTTCCAACATGAAGCACCCGGCCCGAGATTTGAACCGGCGGCCTCAGAGGTTGGAGGCGAGAACTCTAACCTCTACACCACCGCCCCCCCCCTTTTTAACAGGAATCTCTATCAATGAAATATAAAAGCCTTTGGGTTGGACCAGCATTATAAGTAAATGATGTAAAATGCCACTATACAGCAAACTTAATGTTCTGGTATAGCTCCTGTTTCATGCTAAATAAACTAAGGAGAAATTCCCAAACTTGGACCATAAAGAAGGAAGGTAAGGCAAGGTGAATAATTACTGTGACATATGTTGACCACATCTACTGATCCAGTAAAAATGAAAGAATTATTAAAAATAAAATATGTGACACAACAGATTGCATTGCATATAGTGTCAGACGATATATGATATACTAATTTCAACTTAATCATAGAATTGGATCAGAGTAGCTCCTATCATGTGCTCGTCAGTGGGTTTACAATATATTGAAGATACTGCAGCTGTGTGACCAGGATGTGGTAGTTTCTCCTCACACTCAATTCTCCTTTCAGTTGTTTCCCTCTTCCTGACAACTGGAAACAAGTGCCTTGGCACCAGTGGTACAGCCATGGCAACCCCATCCAATGTAACAGATCAAGCAGCCTTGGCTTCCTCATGTATCATATTGTTTATGGTGGATGCAATGTCTAATGGTCAGTATATGTTTGCATTGCAGCTTAGACTTGCTAATTTGAGACCTACTGTTTTACCTTTGCAGGTGGTAAAGTTTCAGTCAAAAACACAGGAAAACAAAAGAACCAGTTGCCTGGAATATCTAGTGAATATGTCTGCTCCAACTGTATTCAGCTGTGTTGGTTTGAATAATTGATTTAAACTTACCTTTAACACAAATAATAGGTCATACCAAAATTACCTGGTCACATGTCACATAATTTGTCCATTATATAGATGTTACATGGAGATTTTCATATAACATGAAAATTTGTAATCCCTGAATCAGTCAAGAAATATGCGTAGTTTCCATATTAATGTCTTTGGAATGTATATGTCACAGTGCAGACTCCAACTAAGGAGAATCGTTGCAGTGGAAACTCCGACCAGGATCTCCACTAGTGGAATTGCCAATTCCCCTGAATTGAAGTCACCACTGTGTCATATACAAACATTAAGTTTCTCTTACATCCCATCTTGCATTATATATTACAGTGAATTTGTGTAAGCAGGGAAATTTCCGAATTCCCTGAATATTTTTGGGGAATTCACAAAATCCCTAAATGGTCCAGAGAATTCACGAATGTCCTAAACTCTCTAGGGAATTCATGAAATCCCTGAAACTTTTGTAAATTTTTTTACAAATTTACTGAATGTTTTTTTTTCAGGGAATTTGTCAAATGACATTTATTGTGCATTAGTTATTATTATTAGTTAAGATTTTACACAAACTAATGGGATGTTACAACAAACCCTTTTAGTTTAAAAAGATTAGTTGTATCATGTACATGTATTCTGACTGTTTTTTTATATTAAACTCTGCTTAACTGGTTAATTTTAGGAAATTTGTGAAATGATGTTTTTTAAAATATATCATTTCTTTTAATTAGTATAGGTTTTGTATAAACTAATATGATTTTTAACTGATCTTTTCAGTCTTTTATAATATTTTTGTGTGGTATACAAAATAATTCATACCACAGTAATGATTGATTTTTATTTAAATCTAAATTTGAATGTATTTGCCTTTAAAATTTAGGTGTAATTCAAAGCATTTTTAATAGTAATATATATTGCTATCTCTCACTTATGTTCTATACTCATATGGTTACTTTTTAACAGAATTGAATTAATGTATTGAAACCAATTATATGAATAGGAGAAATGCTAAATCTGTCAATACTTGTAACACTTTCATATTTTAATTGCTATTTCTGTTCTTTCATGTCTTAAAACTTAGTAACTGCAATCTTCATTTATCCACAATAGAGCCAGAGGGGAAGAATATTGCATGTCTTTGATTTAGGTTAAAGAGATTCAATCTTAGTTACAATTAGCAGGAACTGTACAGAGGAATTGTGCACTCCATGTCAGTCAGATCAGGCTGATCAATGAAAACAGGAAAGTACTTATTTTATTTATTTGAGGAGGTAGCTGATATTGGAGATCACAGGCACCATAGGAAGGGGGGGGGGGGCATGTAATCCTAAGTTTTAGATAGATAACATTTAGATAGATTAAAGCTTTTGTTCAGATCTTTAAAGAGACACTAAGTAATAGTCAACCAATAAATGTAATCATTCTTAGGCAATCTTCTATGAAAAACAATAATAGTTAACTTTCATTTCATATCAGTTTTTATCTGTAAATAAATCTTGCCCCTGTCATATTATTTTAGGCACTATAAATATAGTCCTAAAGGAGCATAATAACGAACTGTGCATTAACTTTTTCTGAGAAATAAATGTTAGCAGAGTAATATATATTCAGTAAAATATATTTCGCGAATTCCCTAAAAACATTCAGGTTATTCACGAATTCCCTGATTACACAAATTCACTGTAACATATACACACGTGAGCATGGTACAAATATTGTTGAAAAATATGAACGTAGCCTGGTAGTCAGGTAATAGAGATTTGCATGTGCAAATAAAGCCTCTCTTACATCCCATCGTATGTGCACGTACGACCTGGTTACAGAGAAAAATCGGCCGATTTGCAAGGCACACTTAAAGCCTCTCTAAAGCCTCTCTTACATCCCATCATACGTGCACGTACGTCCTGGTTACAGAGAAAAATCGCCTGATGTGCAAGGGACCCTCAAGGCACACTTATGATTTTAGAACAAAATATCAAGGTCGCACAGGCCTTGCAATGAAAATTGGCGTGCACATTTTCCCTGCGTGCACACAGTGTGTTCATTGATATTTAACTAGTGACACTCTCGTTGGGGGAATACACATTGTTTTCACATGTAAATCTCTGCTAACCCACTACCAGGCTACGTTCATATTTTTCAACGATATTTGCAGCACACTTACATCTGCATACACGTACAATGGGATGTAAGAGAGGCTTAACATCCCATCGTACATGCACGTACGTCCTGGTTACAGAGAAAAATCGCCTGATTTGCAAGGGACCCTCAAGGCACACTTATGATTTTAGAACAAAATATCAAGGTCGCACAGGCCCTGCAATGAAAATTAGCGTGCACATTTTCCCTGCATGCATGCAAGATATCTACAAACGCATCCGTGCCTCAAGGGTAACTTACGAGAGACTTGCGCATGTGCATTCTCCTTGCAAGTGTTGTAGGTTCTCCCCAATTATTTACATTGTTTAGACATACTGTAAGATACACTCAAGTGTACCTTGCAGGTATATAAACCCCCTCTACGACCTGTAGCTAGTCGCAATTTGTTCTTTGATCTTCAAGAAGTGACACTGTTGTTGGGAGAATACACATTGTTTGCAAGTGCAAATCTCTGCTATCCCACTACCAGGCTACATTCATATTTTTCAACAATATTTGCAGCACACTTACGTGTCTATACACGTACGACGGGATGTAAGAGAGGCTTAAGGTATACATGCAATTTTATAACATAATTTAAAGGTCACACAGGCCCTGCAATGAAAATTGACATGCACATTTTCCCTGCGTGCACACAGAATTGTCATTTCTCAAGGGTAACTTATGAGAGACTTGTGCACGTGCATTTCCCTTGCAAGTGTTGCAAGATCTCCCCATTCACTTTCAGGGTTTGCAAGTCCCTTAGAACATACTCACGTGTACCTTGCATCCATATTAAACCACTGTGAGGCCTGTAGCTAGTCGCAGTCTATTCTTTGATGTTCAAGTATTGACACTCTTATCAGAAAAACATGCCTTGTTTGCACGTGCAAATCTCTGCTAAGAAGTGACACTGTTGTTGGGAGAATACACCCTGTTTGCACATGGAAATCTCTACTTCCCCACTACCAGGCTACGTTCATATTTTTCAACACTATTTGCAGCACACTTACGTGTCTATACACGTACGACGGGATGTAAGAGCACCTGCATTTCCCTTGCTAGGTTCTCTCCATTTACTACCATTGTTTGCATGTGTTGTATCATACACTCACGTGTATCTTGCATAAAAATAAACCAATTGTGCAGCCTGTAGCTAGTCCCAGTCTGTTCTTAGATATTCAAGTTGTGAAACTCTTGTTGTGACAATTCACCTTAAGCTTCTCTTACATCTCATCGTACGTGTATACACACATAAGTGTGCTGCATATGTTGTTGAAAAATATGAACGTAGCCTGGTAGTGGGGTAGTAGAGATTTGCATGTGCAAACAGGGTGTATTCTCCCAACAACAGTGTCACTTCTTGAAGATCAAAGAACAGATTGCGACTAGCTACAGGTCATACACTGGGTTTATATGCGGTAGCAGAGATTTGCAGGTGCAAACAAAGTGTATTCTACCAACAAAAGTATCAAAGAACACTGCAACTAGCTACAGGTCGCAAGTGGGTTTATATACATGCAAGGTACACGTGCGTGTAGCTTACAGCATGTACAAACAATGTAAGTGAATAGGGAGAACCTACAACACTTGAAAGGAGAATGCACGTGTGCAAGTTTCTCTTAAGTTACCCTTGAGATATGGATGCGTTTGTAGATATACTGCTTGCATGCAGAAACAAAAAGTGCATGTCAATTTTCATTGCAGGGTCTATGCGACCTTGATCTGTCATAAAATCTCAAGTGCAGCTTAAGTGACCTTTGCAAATCAGTCGGCTTTTCTCTGTAACTAGGAAGTTGTTTTTGGTTCATTCATACTGCACAAAATGCCACAAAACAACACAGAATTAGAATTCATGGATATATATTTACATAAATTTGCAATGTAAATTTAACCTGACTGGACTTTTGCTGTTTTTTTAATGAAATCCAAGAAAGGCGGAGATATCTTAAGCTGAAAGTCAAAGTTTTTATATTCACTGCATGGTACTAATTACTTTGGATAAAGTTTACGGCTGATTTCGTAGCATTCTTTCTGTCAATTGGGATCGAATTTATGCATCCTTAAAATAGTCCAGTGCATAATGAATGTAAAAAAAAATAAATTGTAATTAATTTGTGTTTTTCAAAAAAAAAAAAATCTTTTATCACTCAAAGCAAAATATTACAAACTTTGAATTGTATGTATTTGTAATTCTCTTATGAAAGAAATGATAAAAAATATCTGTCACTCAGTTATTTTTCCTGTTATACATAAAGGGCATTCATACCAAGTTGGTAATTTTTTCCCAAATAGTTTGATATTATTTATATTAAAATTCAAATACAGGACAGTTTGTGCTACAGAAGCTAGATGACCAAAACATGAAGATGAGACTTGTCAATGGTGCTGCTCCAACATTTGTCAGTGATGGAACTGAAACACCAGTGCAATTTGCTTTTAGCATGTCCATTATTGCAATTGGTACACCCGAAGGCTACACAAATCCAGCTGTTCCCTACAAAATCCAGACTGGTGGTTCTTCAGCAACTGCTGCAGCATGCTTGAACGCTGATGCCATGTATCTTTCATCTGCTTGTGGCGATGTTGAGTGGATAGGAGTGCGAGGTAATCTCACGTTTCTGATGACAAACTGATTTTCAAAACTGCCTGCTTACCCTTTTATATCAGGAATTGTTTGGCGGCTGTATAAACCCACATTAATGCAATATATACAGCTGTATAGGTTCTTGTATGAGGGACCCCAGTGGCTGGGTAGCGATGAACTGTAGCAAATAATCGCCTTGTGACCATCTATAAGCAGGCGATACAACTGTTATATAACTCCCGAAACATAAATCCAACTTTGACATTTTTTTCAGCACACAAAGCTGTTTTAAATATCAGTTCTTTTAAAATTAAATTTAGACTGTTTGTAATACATGTTATCAGAGGCAGCAAAAGGTGTATGGTAAGAATTGATAAAATTGCAATTATTTATCTACAGACCATAATTTCATATATGTAGACTGTTAATATACTAATATTATCTGTTTATTACACAGTCATGCTACCGAATTTGTCACTGTTTGGCGTCAAAATTTTGCAATTATTCTCACTGGAAATTTATAAATTCTTATTCTCTTTTTCATAGAAAGTTCTATCTGCAGGAAAAATTTAAGAATATTTATTTGCTGAAATACGATGATGTATGGTAGTGTATCAACATTTAACCAATTAACGGGTGATACCTAAATCAGCTCAGAATGAGACGTGGGATGCTTAAGGACTTGTCTTGAAATAAAAGGGTTTTAGGTCCTGTTCAACAGCCCAGGTCATTAGCTGCTTGTGGGAGTCGAGTCCACACAGAGGTGAACTGTTCTCAAATCAAACTGGAGCAGTAAACCTAGTTTCTTATTATTTTCTGTATCATGTATCATTGTACTTGTCAATGATTGGATGTCTGAGTAAGACTTTAGTGACTTGACAGTTAGCTCTGCTGTGATGTATGTGAAAAGAATCCATGACAATAAATAACATTCATTGAGAGCATGTCCAGATGTGACGTTATGACTAGATCACAATGTTTTATGTTGGTGTTGGTCTGATGTGAGCATAAAATATTTAACTCAACAGGGAAAGTTTGTGGTTCAATGTGTTTCATATTTTAGTTGTATCCATTAGGTTTAACAAGTCTTGTTTTTTTTCGCACATGTAACAGCTGGTTTTTTTCAAAATGTTTCAAAAACATGTCATTAGTTGATACGTGTTGAATTAAAATGGACATACTGGTGGGATGAAGAGGGTCAGAATGGCCATAACATGGCAGCCACTTTTTTACCGGTGCACTGTCCAAGTGTAGGGTTCCATTTACAGAATAATAAAGATGAGGTTTTGATAGTAATAACAGCTCAATCTCAAACTCAAATAGAATTCCTATAATTTCTTATTTAAACCCTAAATTTGAGTTTATACTCAAACTCATATTTGAGTATAAACTCAAACGCAAATATAATGCCTGTTCTTAAGTAATTATATACTTGGGCTCACGTTCTCTTATGCTCTCTATATTTACGGATTATATTTACGTTTGCATGAAGGGAGTCTTAAGTGTTTGAGATTATGGCTGCATTAATTTTGTTGGACTATATGTTTTATTCCAATTAGAGCAAAAACTGCTGAGGCAAGATTTTACTTTAAAATGCTAAATTCGAGTTTATGCTTTTGTGGGACTGAGTTTGCGACTTTGAGTGAGTTTGGGTTTGAGACTGAGTTTGAGACTTTTTGCGAATACTAGTTCAAATACATGTTGCTTTGGACCACAGGGAACAGGCCTATAGGTGTTAAAAGAGACATAAAAACTCAAAGCTTTGATATTTAGAAATGCTAAAGAATCAATCTTTCTCTTGCTGTTATTTTATTTCCCGCTAAAATTTGGACTAGAGAGCAAGACAGTAGATAAACCTTGATGTATTTCTTCCATGCATTAATACCCATATAATTTCAGATGTCAAAGGGGGGGGGGGACTTAAATAACAGACTTTGACCTTTGAAATGTTGTAGCTGATTGTCAAGCTGGGGGCTGTAAAGACTGTGAAACAAATGTTCTACGATGTGTGAACTGCACACTTGAAAGTGACATTCTGCTTTCTGACAAGAGTGCTTGCCGAGGTAAGAACGCTACTGAAAAGGGCAGGACATTGACGGAAGCCATGCACTGGTTTATGTCCAGTTTATTGTCTGAAGTCAACATTTCGTTACTTTATAAAATAAACCATATAAAGCCTTTGTTATTGAATAAAAAGAACACGTGAAATCTACAGGCTCTTAAAATGAGCAGTGAAGTAACCATGAGAAAAATTGTTATTTGTAAGAACAAAAAGGTCTCACTTTCCCACATTTTGCCCATAATATTTAAGTAATACTCCATACCCATTCTTTATGTATGTCTTACTAATTTCCAATGCAAATAAACTTTTCTGTTTCTCCTACAACTTTCACATATTAGACGTTTACAACCAATGTGTAGAACGTTTTCTGTCACAAAATAATAATTGAGAATACTGATTAGCTGTACTATGTTGACCCCTGCTTCTGAAGGCGACATAATATCCGACATCATCCATAATGTGTCCACACAAAGACTATTTTAAACTCAAAATTTCAAAATAAAAGGACACTTAATAGTTCAGTACTGAAGGAAAATATAATGACCATAGAGAGGCCTCAATTCCCTGAAAATAATGAATGTAATTTGCTGTCAAATGTTAGCTGAAATATGACAAAGGTCAAAGTTGGGGTTTTACGTCCCGTTCAACAGCCAGGGTCATATTGGGACAGGTCCTCAGAATTGCCACTTGTGGGACTCGAACCCACAGAGGTGACAGCCTATGATTAGATGCCAAACTTGCTAACCACTAGGCCACTGAGGACCTTAGCTGAAATATGAGGTAACTATTTAATTACACTTGAGGTAACAAATTTCCATTTTACAAAAGGTCTAAAAATACTGACCCATGCACTCAAATTTTAACTGTTTATCTTAGTTGAAGGTGCAAAAATCTTCTACAAAATAAATTTCACCAAAGGTGTAAATATAAATCAAAACTCTTGCTTGCTTTCTGTATGACCATTGCAACAAAATCAGAAACTTACGTCACAGACTTAAAAAACCCCTTATATTTAAGATAAGGCTTGAGCAATAACCTTGAGCCAGATGAGAAAACAAATGGTAGATTTGGGGATAACAGGTCTTTTGGTCTACAAGTCTACATGTACAAGCTGCAGAACCATCAGGGAGACAAGTAGAGCACAAGAATTAATGAAGGTATGGTGCAAAAACAAATTCCAAGTCATATACATTCCATACCAGGGGCCGGTTTCACAAAGCCTCCTTTGTTTTTTCCTTCCTTAAAGTAAAGGAAGGAGGATTTCTAACCTTTGGAAATCTTCCCTTAAATCCTGTTTCACAAAGCCTCCTTTATTTCACCTTACCAAAGATTTTCCTTAAAACAAAGGAAGTGTGATTCCCTGTATAACCACACTGCTTGGAATTTCCCCTCCATTACTTATATAACCTTCACACAATTTATTTTAAATATTAAGAGAGTAAATTGCATTTTAGCATTTTAACTATTTTAATCTTGGTACATTAGGTACATTTTAATTTCAGATACATTATTTGCATTTTGATTTCTTTTGGGAGTTGTTTCCAACACCTATAACCACACCAATGTTTTTCTTTCACTGTAAGTACATGTGTACTTGTGCACTTATTTTGTACCTAAATTACCTTATGGAGGCAATGTCCTTATTGTAACACTGTTCAAGATCAGTAAAGTCAGTAAATCTATATTTTATTATATTTAATAAATTTTGTAAAATGCAGATTGGTTGTGAGTATATGTTGGAAATTAATACAGTAGGTCATATGACACTTTTTTACCCAAAGTAAGGGAGGGGCCCTTTATGTTCAAGGAAACTCCATGAATATGTTTCTCACTTCAAAAGTTTGAACATCAATTTTTCAAGAATTAAACAACCAAATTGTATGAAATAAACAGCAAAACATTGTTTGTGGATGTAGGTTTGACAATAATGTTTCAAGTTCCATATATTTAGGTGGTTTCACCTTAAAATGTTCATTAAAGTTAATAAACATTCCTTGAAGGACACTTCCTTAAATCTAAGGTAGGTCCTATCTTCCTTGAAATTCAAGGGAGTTTTCAAGGTCTCCTTTAAGGAAGGAGGCTTTGTGAAACTGAAATTTTTTAAAGGAGGGAGAAAATCAAGGAAATTTTAGAATTTAAGGTGACCTTTATCTTAAGAAGGCTTCCTGAAACCGGCCCCAGCCCTGGAACTCAAACGGTCACCCATCCAAGTACTAACATAAGCCATTACTGCTTAACTTCAGTGGCAAGGCTTGTACTCATCATGCTATACCAAAGTTAATGTAAGTCTGGTGACCCCCCAAAGAAGAAAAAGAAATGAAATGTTTAGAAGGGCAAACCTTGTTACAGCTCGTGCTTAAACATCTCAGATTTGAAATTGCAAAGCTTTCACGAACAAAAGTCTCTTACATTTGTTATTTTCTGTTGTCTGTTTACTGAAGCATGCAGTGAGATTGTGGATGACTGCAGTACATGCAATGCTACTGGTGGGAACGTGACCTGTGCAGCCTGCACAAACGGCAAAGAACTGTCCAATCAGAACACCTGTGGTAAGCTTGACACTGGCTTTTGTACTATCAAAGTCTCATTCAAAAATACTGATGAAACGAAGCCAAAATACAATTCATTTGAATTTGTTATTTTTTTTTTGTTTTATTTCAGAATCACTTTTTTTTGCATGTACGTAAAGTAAGACAACAAGCTGTACTTGCTCAAACAAATGTAATGTGAGTAACAACATGACAATCGATCACAACTCTTGCTCATTCGTGAATATTATATTGGAAAGACAAAGAAAAAAATACTAGGGAAATACCACACTAAGAGGAAGTTATCTATGTTTTTACTGTTTGGCGTTGTAACTTGGCACAAACTGTAACTTGGCACAAACTGGAAGACAGAATATTTATTGATTATTGGATGTTATCACCAATACTTGTGCATTTCCACATACAATATAAGGTAGCGAAAGTTACTGTGAACATAAAATGATTGTTTTCAGCAATTCAAAATATGCAAATTGTGCCAGATTTTAAGAAAGACTTACATTATCGCCATACAAAAAACACTGTTAAAAGTTTACTTGTTTGATTTTTACAGTTAAATGCACTGGAGTCAATGCTTATTTGAATCAACTGACATCCGCAGTATTAAATATAGAAACAATCTTTTATGTCCACACTGTGTTAGGCTATAACGAGGGGGGGGGGGGGGGCAGCGGTGATTCGGTGATTCAGTCACAAAAATATCCTCAGATAAAGGATGAGGTCGAAGAAAGTACTTTGTTTCTATTATAAGATGATTATTAATATTTATTCAATGCTCACTACTTTTGTTTATTTTAAAAATTTATTTTCGAGATTATATTGCACCGTGGTGTTTGTAGAATGGAACAGCGGACATTATTCTCTGTATATTGGACTCTTACAAAATGCACAGAGATGCATTTTTTGTCGACTGCGCAACTCCCCATTTTATCATGTTGATTGGTTCTCTGGTGCAATTCGGTGGGATTCACATTTGGGTAGACCACATATGGCACAACACAGAACACTGTGTTTAGGACCACTTTAAAAATGTTGTAAAGACCTAATGCAAACTCTCATAAGCTGTTCATCCATTTTCGTGGAGGGATTAAAGCTAATCAAAAATATGATCCAAAAATTAGCTTAGCTTCTCTGTAAATACGACTCTTAATCCTAATCCAATTTTTGGATTAACTTAAGCATATTTTTCGCTGATCTTTTGCTAATAACTTCTTCGGCCCCTGGGGTCTCCATTCCAGGAACATATTGCAATTTGTATGTCTGTCTCTAAAACTGATAATTTTTTCTTTATAAAAATTTTATGTGGGTAGGGTTTGAATACAAAGGAGAAAGTGATTCAATTTCGGGAAAGAATCAAATCATATTTTGGATTAAAAACTCAAAATTTTCAGCAGTTTCAATGATTTGGGGTTTGTAGTTGAGATTTCTACTCATGAAGTTTTTATTGAGCATATGGCCAGACCAAAGGAAAACTTTGTTACATTTTCAGGAAAAGTTTGGATAGAATTCTGCACACTCGTCTGCCTCAGTGGAAGTTTTAGATCTAAGAATGCTGTAAAGTAAAAGATGAGATTAGATGTATCAATATTTATAAAGGTGTCCTTTACTGTTTCACCTTTTGCTTATTTTATTTTCAGAATGTCCGGAGGGGGAAGAAGAAAATGAAGGAGGAACTGATTGCATCCGTAAGTCCTTTGAACTACCCTTGAAACGATAAGCTACAATTTTACTATTACAGAAACTGGTTTATTAGCTCTGTAAATATACATTTAAGAGATACCCTTTCAAATGATATATTATAAGATATTTTAACATAGATGATTTTCTAGTTTTCTAACTTGTGGCAGCTCCCTTATTTTTTTTCATGTTGCGTCAAACTTTTTCAAAAATAAAAGAGATATCACAAGTCATAATTTCTGAAATGAAAGTCTTTTTTTCCAGTTCATTCATATACTGTATGCATTAGTTAGTTACATATATTTCATTTATAACAATATGTGCTGGTACATAAGATAAAATATTTGGTCCAAGTCAATATGTCCCACTAAATAGATCAAATATGGCAATTGGTGATCAATAAATATTAACTGATTTTGTACATGAAAATATAAACTTTTCGAAGGCAGATGACTTATCATCAACCTTTTTATTTGTGTCACTGTCTCTCTCTCTTTTCATGGCAAAACCAGAAGTCACCACAACAGAATCCAGCTCTGGAAACATCAAAGAGGCTTCCCTGATACTTCCAATAGTCATAATGTCAGCAATCTGTCTTATACTAGATCTGTAGCTTTTCACTAACACAAATCACCGCTTGAGCCTTGGGATCACATAGAACCTCTTACATTATTCTAAAATGGGTGTAATTTATATTGGGTTTAAAAAGGGCCTTAGCAGAAACGATTTAAGAAAGCGTTAGATAAAATTTTTTTATGGAATAATGTGTATATCTAAAGATCTATTGTTACATTGTATTTACAAAATTATATTTTTGTATATTGTACCCAGTCTTTGAAATCAAGAGTATCTTTACACAGTATTTAAAAATCAATTTACTTTGCTAATACAATTACAGGTAAAAAAAACTAATTAGATGTTTTACTCTCACATGTTTATTGGTAATGTTTTTATGCATAATACATCAATAAGGTAGTTTTCCTGTTATACATCTGTTATACATAAAGTTTAAAGTTAATTTTTACTTAAGCCTTTAATAGAGACTGGGGACCACGGTAACACTCTTGCCTCCCACCTCTGAGGTCGGGGTTCAGTTCCCAGCCCGACCTCAAGTGGGAAAGCTGGTAGTTGCTTGCCGTTGGTAGGTAGTTTACAGTACAGAACCTTGACCAAGTGTTTGTACTGGTTTCCTCTGCCCTTCCAACTACCCATCGTGATATGACCTATAGAGTGTTGAAAGCGACGTAAAATCCTAAATAAATAAATAAACAGAGACTTATAATAAGGTATACCCATTCATAGAAATAAAAATATTGTATTTAAAGAGAGCTTTAGACACTTCAGGTGATCTCTAGAAGTTCGAACCTCGTGCTTAAAAATAAATCATTGGAAAATTTGTTATGTAGCATTCTATATTCTGTTATTTTTGGTTTAAAAATCGATGTTTGTGGTGTAATTACTGCTCTGGATTTCATAAACTGATATTTTGGTTTGTACCATAATACTTTTTCATAGGTTTGAAATAATTTAAAATACAAGTGAAGAATCATATTAGTAATAATACTGTAGTAATAATAAAGCATTTTGTTATTTGCTACACTTATCGGTCTTAGCTTCATTAGCATGTGATCCCACCTGGATACTGTCAGGGAATAGAAACTGTGAAAAGGCTATTTGTAAAGCATCCGGATACATCTGTGAAAAACAACATTGGAAGTGCCAGTTTATGGACTGTGAAATATTGTAATTTTGTAGTTTATACAGTTGCATGTGAGATCTCTGTCAAGTGTAACACACATATTTTAGAAAGAATAAAAAAGCAATTCAGAACACATATCAGTGACACAAAACATCGCAAGCAGGCCATGGAGCAAGATCGCATTAGATCTGTTCCACCAAGAGTACCTCGTTTCCATTGAGTACTATTCTGATTACTTTGAAATTGATTTGTTGCACTCCACTACCACAGCAGCAGTCTTTGCCAAATTGAAACCACATTTTACCTGATTGGTATACCAGATGAGATTGTCACAGAAAATCCAGGGTCCTCAATTTATGAGTGATGAAATTCTCAAGTTTTGCAGGTAGCTGGGAATTTCGACACATCACATGTTCTCTGTATAATAATAAATCCAATGGCAAGGCAGAATCTGGTGTCAAGAAATTAATGAAGAAAGCTAAGAGGGCAGGAAATGATGTCTACCAAGCCCTGCTACACTGGCATAATACACCAACATTGGATAGGGAGTGCAGTCCAGCACAACGTTTGATGTCACAACATACAAGAAGTTTACTGCCTATGTCAGAGTCCTTATCAAAGCCTCATGTGGTACCAGATGTCTCCCAGAAAATTAAAGTAAAAGCAGTTTATGATCAGCACTCAAAGCAGCTGCCAGAACTGGACATTGGCCAACTAGTTTATGTCAAACCAATGCTACATAGTAAAGAACTGTGGCAGAAAGGGACACTAGTTAATAAACTGTCAATGAGATCATATACAGTAGATGCCAATGGCCAAGCCTACAGAAGGAACAGACTCCATCTTAGAGAAAGGGCAACGCCAACTCCTAAAACTGATGATGACATTGACAACAACATCCCTGATCAACCTGAAGCGCAGCAAGACAAAGACAAAGAAATATCAGACAGAAAGGAGAATATACTACAAAGACAAAGTTCACGAATGAAAAGGCAGACAGACTGTTATCAAGCTGGGTTCAAATAGACATTTTAAAGTTCTTCAAAATTAAAAGCAATGCAGTGCCATATGGGCAGAATAATCCCATGCATTGTCTACCCTTCCCTTTACATTTTGTTAAATGCAGTTTACTTTTAAAACACAGCAGTATAAGCTTAATACAATGAAAAAGATAGATTACTCAATATTAAATGAATAATATTAAAGTTTACTTTTATTCTTTGAAAAGGGAGATGTTAGAGAATAGAGAATGTGAGAAGGCTAGTTGTAAAGCATCCAGATGCATTGGTGAGAAACAACTTTGAAATTGACAGTTTATGGATTGTGAAATATTGTAGTTTTGTAGTTTATATCTTGTGACTACAATTGCATGTGAGATCTCTGTCAAGTAACACATATTTTAGAAAGAATGAAAAAGCAACCGAGAATACATAACAGATACAAACAAACTAAAAAGCCTTATGATCGGAATTGTACCTTGACATAAACCTGAACTAACATTAGACTTCATCATTTTTTTAAGGAAATTAAGAATGTTATTGATACAGTATTGATAATATCTTGAATTGCTAGTTAGTACTTGGTTTCTTAATTTAGTGTTGACTCAGTGCCTGGGCACCCTGCCGAGAAGAATCATCAGTATTTTCCTGCATGGTGTCTTGAATTCAGCCCAATAACTACAGACGTGAAAAACATCTTGTGCAAAACCTACTAACACCAGACTACTGAGGCTGTATGCACAGGCCGGCCTAACCATCACTATGGCCTAGTTGTTAACACCCTTACATAGGAACTCACAGGAGCTGGGTCAAAGGTCAGGTACACCAGATATAGAGTGGATCTGATTATTATTTAAAATCTCAGTGCTCTGTCATTGGGTCCTGTCTTCGGCAGGATGATAAATATCCCTGAGAGTGCGTTTTTTAAGTTAGAAGAATGTCAGTTACTATGGCTTATAAATAGCATACACATACCCAAAAACGACCTGACTAAAAACTGGATAAGTTTAATTTAAAAGGAGACAAATGTGACTAAAAATAAGGGAGCTTAAAAATTTAGGAAAATTCTAAATAATTACGGCAAATGACACCAGTACTTTTGTAGATTACAAATCTCTTACATTTTTATTGCAGAACATTTCTTTAAGAATTCTACCTACATCTTGGCAATGGAGTGCTTTCCAGGTACATTTTACTTTTACTGATCAATGGAGTAAAGAAACAGGGTTCTCTATGGAACGAAATCTTTGAAAACAGCCATCTTAATTAGCTTAATTGGGTTTAACAGTTATGATTCATTTCCTGTCACATTATTGGCTGTGGAGCCAACTGTGTTACTGTTTATTTTCAATATCTACATTAATGGTCATAATTTTACCAGTCTTGGTGAGATAGTACATCATTAGTTATTGCTACAGGGTAAGTTGTAACACATACAGGGGAAGAACGTTTAAGGTCAAACCAAGTTGTAGGATTATTTCTCATACATTTAAGTCATCTTTGCAAATTTAATTTTCTCCTTTTTGTAGAGGGGACCAGTTTCTTACCACTGAAAATTTAACTATCTCCTGAAAAGTGTTGTTCATTGTTCATTGTTCCCCGAAGTTTCCATAAAACAGCAGAGTAACCCCAAAGGTCAAGGTCATAAATAATGTGAACACAAAAAAATCCATGATATCCTGAGTGAACACAGTAATTGTCAAAAGATTTCTCATAATTAAGTTTGCGTATTGTAGTATGGTTGAAAGCACTAGAGGAGGCATCAATGCATAGTGGATAGCATACTTGTTTCCAACAGTACAGCCAGGCTTCAATTCCAGTGCTGATCTGAAGTGGAAAAGCCCATAGCTGACATTCACTTTTAAATGTTATGCAAAATATGGTGACAGTTTCACTCATGATATTATCAAATGTATTGAATTTTACTAAACATTTGCCTCTTTTCACATTTGTTTCCCTCCATCACAGTAAGAATATAACATGAACAGTAAGAATTTAGCATGAAAGTTTCTATCAACTGTTTCTATCAATGTGAATATAGATATATGTTTTAGTTGTAACCAACTGAAAGTACAAGTAAAATAAATACGGCGGATGATGTAAATGAAATAATAAAAAATAAAATGTCAAATATCCATGAAACTGAAAAAAAATGAAATGTTCAAAATCAGATAATCAAGATTAACTGGTAATTAGGTTTCCAAATGATATTTGTGATGAAATACATAATATTTTATGGTTTTACAAGCCCATCTTTGGATGATAAACTTGAAAAAGGTATTGGTTTAGGCCCTGTTTACTTATATATTAGGTGGACATTAGCTGTGCTTTTTGCAAATTAAAAGTTGACCATGGGAAGAAAGATTTGTTGGAGCTCAAATTTTGGGCTTGTTGCATAGAATGATCAGTTTGCTTTTGGTTCAGACATGTTTCTCCTTTCTTTGAAAAATTGACAGATAGTATTCGCTTAGTTAAAAATGTGGTCCTGGTTTATACAAACAAGCAGATGATCAATTGTACTGTCGACTCAGTTCTCAAAGCTATGAGTCATTTCAATATCTATGTAAATTATTGTAATATTTGGTTTAAGAAATTAATGGGAAAAATCTGTAGCCTCTTTTATGCCTGGGGTATGTCTGGGTATTAACATTGAAACTTGAATCGTGTACCTTCAAACAAGCATTAAACATTTCTTCCCCATTTCTGCAATGATTTAATGCAGTAAAATGGAGCTAGAGCTCTGTAAAAGTAGATTTCTAGTGATGTATATGGCATTTGAAACTTACATATTTATTAAAATATTTGCGATATCTCATTTGATTTCATTATACGGAGCTTTAGTTATTCATAGTTAGGTATGCAATGGAATAAACAAAACCAGGCATCTGTGAATTTTTTTAAAAAAAACAGCACACTAATAATTAAATAGAAAATCTGGATCTTTGATATTTTTGTATGCAGGTAGTGGTCTAAATCTTCTGTGTCAGCTTAGAATCCTGATAAATTCATATCGAGATTAATAAGTTGGCAATTTGAAATTTGTAGTGGGGGAAGTCACAGAATACTGACTCCAGTAGTCATTGAGAAGCTGCAGGCATTAGTTTATTGTAACGTAAAATATTGTTAATCCCTTACTTACAGCTAATTGTCTAAATATATTTGTAACACCACTAAGAAAGGTCTTTGGCCCCAAAAGGTTAGTCAAAACATGATTTATGGTGAAAAGGATCAGCTATGAAGACTCTGTACAGAGATCTTTATTCACAAAAGACAACAAAGTTGAATATTTTTGATGTGAAAAGAATTTTAAAGAGCAAAGAGGCTGAGCTAAAGTTGATCCCTGGAAGCCCAGATGTTAACAGAACTTATAAGAGAGAATATTACATACCACCTCCCAAGGAAAGACCTGTCCTCAAGTCTTTCAGGACTACATTATGACACTTTAACTGCCTTGGCTGTGAGAGGGAGGGATCTTAAGGCATCCATCATGTACTGTATGGAGAGAAATTATTGGTTGGTTCTGCTGGAACTTAATCCAACTGCCTTTGTTTTACACACAGAAATAAACACAAGTCAAGCGTTTTAACCAACTGAGCTAAAGGGGAATCCCTGGATGCCTAGGTGTTAATGGAACTGATATACGAGGATATTATAAGGTGTAAGTATTCCATATTCTATGATAAAGCAGTGTTTCCACAAATTTCCGTGATGACTGAGGACATAGGTAATAACCATTGTTTTAAACTATTTAAGTCTCTTAAAGCAGCCATGTTATAAAACTTCTAAAATAAATTTTTGTAAAAAGCAATAAAAGGTATATCCATATCCTTAACTTTTATACATATGTGATTTTTCATATTAGAAGCATTAGATATTTATTAATTAATATATATAATTCTGCTAGTAAAGGTCAAAGTTGGGGTTTTACGTCCCGTTCAACAGCCAGGGTCATATTGGGACAGGTCCTCAGAATTGCCACTTGTGGGACTCGAACCCACAGAGGTGACAGCCTATGATTAGATGCCAAACTTGCTAACCACTAGGCCACTGAGGACCTCAATTCTGCTAGTAAGAACTGTTGATAAAGATACTGATTTTTAATAATAGAACATACATATACAATAAAACATACCAGGAATAGGAATGTAACAACAGCATTTTAAAAAAGAACCAAATATTTTTTACCTAGTTTCTTCAAGTTTGATGCCAACAATTTGAGAAAAAATGGTGAGATAATAATCCTAATGAAAATTACCATATGTGTTGTAACAAAACAACCATAGGAGCAAAAACTGAAGGAAGTTTAAGTTATTAAATGCAAAGTTTGAGCTGTGGTAAAACATTCAGTCAGAGCTTCAAATATTTTGGAATGATCTGTTATGCATTTAGGTCAGATAGAGAGATGTTCCTTTTTCCAGAGGCCAGTTTTGTCCCATTGAGCATCTTTGCTATTTCCTCAAATGTCTTGTTCTTTGTTTCTGGAAGTTTCCAGAAAATCACTGCAGTGCAAGAAATGGTCAATGTCATAAAGAACAGGAAAACAAATGACCCCATAGCATCCTAGAACAAAAAATAGTATTTTTAATAATGACTGATAAGTTAGTTAGAGTTAGTTAGATTACTTTCTGTAATTATGGTATATTTTTAACTAATATATTAGGTCTTCTAACACTTGTATTAATGACCTGTAACAACAATGGCCCGAAGAAATATTTGAGGCAGACCTAAGGTTAATGAAGCTTGTCTAGGATGAAGCTGAACGACATACCTTGGACACAACAGCTTTGAAGTTGCATGTAGCTGTATTCTCCGAAGAGAGATGGTGATAAGTTAGTAAGTAACAAAATAATGAATAATGGATTCTGTTTAGCTCAGATTCCTAAAAGGAGCCATTTTTTGTTAATATCTATGCTTGCTGAATTCAGAAGGTACTGAAATTGAATCCGAGTGGGTTGTTACCCCCTTCATTCAATCCCCCAAAAGTCCCAATCCTCACTCAAACTTTGGCAATGAGTCCCAAAATATGTATAAATGTCAAGACTATTCAGTGTGCGACTTTGTACAAATGTCCCCTAAGAGCATTCAGTGCATTTAAATGAGTTGAAAGTGATGATTGGTTTATGAGTGAAACATCAGCAGTGATACAAAAAGTTTTCAACATTTGAAGGCCCTCCCCAATCCCCTCCCCTATAGCCCATTGGGGTATTGCATGAATAGTGTGTATGATATATTCATGTGAGACCTAAGGCCCGATTCTCATGAGACAAGGTATGTAATGTCATTATGATCATTGTGTATGCCATATATATGTAGAATATGTCATTCTACATGTATATAGGCACCAGGAGTATGGGCTATACATTTACAATAAAGATAGAGATATCATGTACAAATAAGCTGAACAGTCATAATAATTGTGGTAAATAAGGTCTTAATTTTGCCTGATGAAATAACAGTCTAGCAATTTAAGAATTTAAATAAAATGAAGACTTCACTGATGAAATGTTTATAATGCTGGTACAGACACAAATAGGAAAAACGAGGTTAAATAGACCAGTATGAAAGAACACATCTTTAACAAAGAGTATTTGATTTTAATAAAATTCAGAAACACATTCTACACAAAGTGTACATTTAATTTTTTATATGAATCATGGTCATTAAATATTTGACACAGCAACTAGTTTCTGTCTTTTTCCCTATGTGAATTACTGCTAAAATTGTTAGTTATCAATATATTTGTTTTAAAATCTACGAAAAAGTTTTACTACTCAAAACTCAAAGTACTGCAGAGTTTAGTAAAGGAAACTTATTATTTGAATGTACAAAATAAACTTGGAAAATTTAATAGTAATTTAAATTTTTATTAGAAATACTTACCATTTCCTAGCAGTAGCTATTTGTTGGAGCCATCCAACCCAATGGCCAACGCAGAGATGCGATTTTTTAAGGTTATATAACAACCTTAATCAAGCCATGGGTTACAGTAGTCCGTCCTCCCGCCAATTAGGTCACATGACCACATTGTTTACTTCATTATTTTTGTTGCAAGTAAAAGAATGACTTGCGGGGAGGCGGGAGGGAAATTTGAGTGTTAGGAAATGGTAAGTATTTCTAATAAAAATTTAAATTACTATTAAATTTTCCAATTTTATAGCGAAATACCCTTACCATTTCCTAACAGTAGCTGAATTCAGCCTTGTAGGATGGAGGGAATTCTTTTAAGAAAAACCACTACCCAACCTACAACTAAACAACATGAGAACTTCACAATGGAATTTACAGGCATTAATAACATATAAACTTCCAACAATCACAACAGACAACTCCCAAAAAACTGAAAGTATGTAGTTGTAGTTCTCACAACTGCTGACAATGTTGGTGTTGCAAAAGGATGTCATACATAGATATCCCATCTACATTGTAACATCCGAGCTCAAGACAAGGTCAAACCAACCTGAAAGTGTCATCAGCATAATGCCTAATCCTTCCCAAGAAAGACTTAGGCATCATTAATACCTACTGCAATACAATATCCAGAGACTGAAGATATCATATTATGAAGTAACAAACTATAACTGCAACCGTAGGACCCAATTTCAAATCTGACCCTAAGACAACAGAGGTTTTTCAGACAGAAATTGGTATACATACAATGGAATTTCCAATAACATGTATCAAGAAAACTCCTGTAAGGAAATCATCTATAAAAACTAAAGATGCAATCAAAACATACATCAATAGCTTCTGTGACTCAATCTTGACTCAATCAAGATGAAATAGTTGCCAAGAGATAAGTCTGTAAGAAAACTTTCAATGGCAGTAAAACAAAAGATTTGTCCCATCCCAAACCTTTTGATCACCAAACCCCTAACAAGAACAGAGAGACCCATATTGAGTTGAACTGTTGTCCCAAGAGGCTAAAAGCTGGCATGACCACAAGCTTAATTGCAGTAGACCCATCCAAAGCCAACTGGTTCTGGCAATTGAAGGGACCAGAGTTACTTGTGACTCATTCTCCTTAACTAAAGGAAAAATATGTCCAAGCATTAATGTCACTCCTTTATCATGATTCTGTAATCCACAGAGACAAAGATCGCTGACTCAATTGCAGTAATCGCAGTAGGCCCATCTGAAGCCAACTGGTTCATGGCCAAAAGGCAGTTAATGGGCCAAAGTTACCTGTGACCAATCCTCCCTATAACTAAGGGAAGGGTTCACTACTTTACCTGAAGTCAAAACCAAAGACCATCTTGAAAGGTAATAACTTCAAGAAATCCTTCCTCACAAGCTCAAAGGTTGTTTGATAAGAGCATGAAGGACCAATGACAAAATCCAAAACTATTGGTTTGTCTCTTACTAAAAGTTGCTAATCTATTATTTATCTCAACTTTTAGATACTTCTTGACCCTTTAGGCCTTTAGGTATGTCTCCTTGAACTAGTATTTCAGGAAATTTGCTAATGTGGAATAGTGGGGTCTGAGATGTATATACGACTCTCTACACACCACTGCCCAGAAAACAACCATTGATTCTCAGATTCTCCTAGAGGAGTGCTCCTTCATGATTCACCACTTCCTCTGGAAATCTTCCAAAATATTCATGCCTGACTTCAGATGCCAAACATGAAGATTCAAGTGAAGTCTATTACTAAATGGTTGAGTCAATAGATTCACCCATTTAGAAGGTTTTTTTTTGGACAGATCCACCAGACCCAAAACCAAGACGTCCCTGGCCACCCTGGTACAATATGATGATTCTATACCTGTAGGTGGTCATCTGTTGAATCACATGAGGGATGAGGGCCACTGGACATAACTGACCAGACCCTCCCCAAAGACATTCCATGCATCTGTTCCCTAAGCCCGACTGTCTGGGACATGAGACATGAGGACCAAGACCCTGGGCAAAATATACGTCTGTCCAGACTATCACAAGAGGTGTTCAAGCACCTTTTTCCCACGCCTGACAGCAGACCTACCTAGGAAACTTGTGGGTCATCTTGTTGCAAACACATCAACCACTGATTGATGGCAGCAATGTCTAATTTGATTGAAAAACCTGGCGATTCATAACCGCTTTGGTCTTTTTTGCTTTTATCTTCCTAGACAAGGAATCTGCCAGAACATGTAGATTCCCTGGAATGAATTTCCCTGAATCTGAATCATTCTGCCATTGGACTAACCCATGACTCTACAGATTAAGGTACAAATTCCCTGAGTGGATGCCTCCCTGGCTGTTCATATAGGCAACCACTAAAGAATTGTCTGTGAAGATCAACTGATTTCAACTCAAAACTGATTTCTGAATCATTTAAAGCTAACAACACTGCTTTCAGCTGTATAATGTTATGTTATGAGGAGTCTTGACTCTTCCTGATGCCACAGACCAATGGCTGTGGATGACTCGAGAGAGCACCCCAACCCATTAGGGAAGCTTCTGTGAACGGAGAGAAACTGCGCTCCTGAAGGAGTGGTGAATCCTCCTTCAAAATTAAACTATTGGTCCACCACTGAAGATGATCCCTGAACCAAAAAACCCAAGAAATGGGACATCCAGAGACTGAAGATATCAGCAGTGTTTCCAGATACCATTGGAGTGCCTTCATGTTAAGATAACCCAATGGTATGGTATTCTCCATTGAAGCCATGCTTTCAAAGTGACATGAGCTTCCCTGGAGATAAATGAGAAGCTTCCAACATGGTAACTGTCCTTGCAAGAAGACAATAGATTTCCTTTGAGTTGGGAAGAGTAGACCTATCCTGAGGTCGAATTGTAACCATAAATTTGATAAGTGGAGTTGGAAATAAATCTGATTTTTATAAATTTGTGATCCAACCCAGGCTTTCAACAAGATGCACCCCCAGTGGGTGGCATTGCTGTTTGAGTTAGTTTTCATTAACCAACCATCTATCTACCTACGAATACTGATGCCTTCTGCGAGAGCCATCAGCTTCAACCCTTTTGCTACCTTAGTGAACTTGAGAACAAACTGTAGCAATACTGAAGGATAAGGCAGTGAACTGGTAGAATCTGTAGCCTCCAATGAAGCGAAGAATGAAGTTAGCTGGGCGAATCGGTGAATTATGTGTACTATTGTACACTCATAAATTCTAGTGACGTCCAACCAGTCACCTTCTATAAGCGAATGCCCAATATACTGTAACAGTTCATATTGAGTAAGGGACATGCAAAGCTTGTTTACCTGACCTTAAATATCACTGACAGTCCTTTCTTCAGTTCTAATCCCAAGAAAAAGACTGTAACTGTAAACTCCAGCGATGTGACTGGTGCCATTTTGTCGATCATTTCATAAACAGCCTTTATCAAAACTGCTGTTTTTTCGTTTTTTTCTCTGCCAACCTCACTTGTAAAAAAGGTCTGGCTGAACATTCTCCTTTTCCAAGACTTGTATACTACCAACAATTGGGCAAAGGTTCCCTGAAACCACAGGAAGCCAATTATCATCCCTGCTTCCATAGGGCCTGTAACAGTACATCCTCTCCCCTTTTAACTGAGGAGTAGGAGGCACTTGTAACTATATTCCAGGGTAACTGTCATGGTAAGGACAAAAATCCCCCCTGAGGCCTGGTGTTCCTTTATTAGTCAAGACTAGGAGCCTGCTCACTTCTAGACTTATTCATCATCCTTACTTCCATGAAAACACTAGATGAAAATCCTCTGAACATCTGATATGTCCAGCAAGAGAACCTCATTAGGAGTGAAAAATGCATTGTATGTTGCTAAAGGCATTCTAGGCTACATCCCTCCTTTTGAGTCACATGTTCTTAGACATGGTCAAACTCAGAAGATTGGACACACACTAGTCGACTATGGACAGGAAATGCAAACACACTGCACACTGTCCAAGGCATTATTGAAGTCTATAGCATATCATGCTGATCTCTTAGATCCTATAAATTAGACCTGAACTGAGAAAGTGAGTCAAAACAGGTTTGCTCTCACCTACAATCTCCTACAGTAGATCTCCTGCAACTAAGGAGATGACAAGAAATTGATAGAAGTAAAGAAGTCCAAGCAAAGACCTCCTGCATAACTGTTCTTTAGAAGCTCTTGAAACTATTGGGCACATTCAGAACTGGTTGTAAACCCAAGAATGTGGAGACTTCTTGATGTAGGTAAATGTGACAAAACAATGGGAGCATTCACAGAGTCTGTGCCTGTTAAATCAATCCCTAGCCACTCAATCACAATCAACCAAATCACTGAAAATAAGTACTAGGTTCCCTGTATTCTTGAGATTAAACCCTATCCATCTCCTGATAACCTGAATTCTAAACCTTTTGAGAGGTATAGAAACCAGATTGTACTAAATTCTTGTGCAAACCATAGAATCAAAAGCCTCTCCTTGTAGATATGAATGACACTCCCGGACATCTGACAACCCGAATTCTGACCTTCTGAGAGGTATAGAATACTCGATTGTACATGGATGACCTCACACAGGTATTTCCCCTGGTGAATGTTTTGACTGGACCTCGACGGAAGTGTTTTCCGAAGAAGTAAACTTCCCTGCATTCAAAACTCCTCCACGATGCCGTGTCCATGGCAACGTAAAAGGCTGCCCCCAAGGGAGATTCCTTCTACTGACTCGTCGACAATCTATTCGACTGGGATGTATAATGTGATCAAAAAATTGCTTTCAACGCCTGGCTATTAGAACCCGACGTGAACAGCAATAATGGCCACTCGAATTGACATTCTCCTCCAAGATGGCGTTGTCCATATCGCTTCTGTTATTGAACAGTACATTCTTTCTATATATATGCATGCTGCAAAATTATAGCTTCCAACGTCCAGCAAACTGAACCGAATGACTGGCAAGCTATATAAAGATATTATTGTTGCATAATGACCTTCTTTATGTTGATTTATTTCCTCGAGGTTGAAAACGATGAAACCTCGAAGTCGCCATTCAAAAGTCCTTTATTTCATAATAGAATGCATACCTTCGAAGATTTAACAAAGGTATAACTTCTGTATGATATACATGTAAAATAAGAAGTGAGATTGACTGTAAAATCTCATAAAATAAATAAAACCTTGACAAAACTCTCCTAATTTCCAAAGACGTCCTTACTGATGATGGCCAACAAAAATAATGAAGTAAACAATGTGGTCATGTGACCTAATTGGCGGGACGACGGACTACTGTAACCCAATGGTTTGATTAAGGTTGTTATATAACCTTAAAAAATTGCATCTCTGCGTTGGCCACTGGGTTGGATGGCTCCAACAAATAGCTACTGTTAGGAAATGGTAAGGGTATTTCGCTATAAAACAATGTCATTCAATCGGTAACTAACCATGCTTGGATAGATATTTATGTACCAGTGAAATACACATTTATAAGTCAGTGAAAAACAATAACTGTGCAAAAGACAAAATACATAACAACATAAACTAGTGTGGAATGATGGCAGTGTCTAGGTGACTACTGACTGAATGTAAAATGACTGTTACAAAAGTGAGAACCTGACTAAAGGATCCTTTGTGCAAATAAAGTGTTGCAAATTGTGTAACAGATCAAATCAAGAGCACTTTTTCTTCTCTTTGTGTTGAACATACACAAGTTACCTTGCAGATTAATATTAGTAAATGAAATCTGTAGAAATTGCCTGTCTGGTTTGGTCTTTTGGTCATCAAAAAGAAAATGCTAGCTGTTATAAATGAAGGTTACATTTTTATTATTGCATGTAGGTGCACATACAAATATAATAACAATGCTTAAAGATTTCTAATAAATAGTACAATAACAAAAAGCATGAACTAAAATGATTGCATTGCACATATACTTACAGCCATAAATTCAAAGGTTACTGAAAAAATCAGTGTTGATACCCAGTTGCTGTTCACTGCAAATGATACTGCTGCATCTCTTGATCCTTGATTGAACAACTCTGGTGGAATTACCCAGGCCAGACTTCCTGATGTGATAGTATGAAGTTACCAGAGAATTACTGATTACGGTCATTGATTATTAAATTGATCATTTAAGCCACTACATCTTGTTTAAACCTGGGATCAAACCCTGGTCCTCCAAGTATTACCCACAAGGTCAGAATGACACACTTTAATTATCATTTATTTATATTTATTTTGTTATGAGCAGTATGCAGTTTGTAATGTAATTTTAGTGCTTAAGCTTGTCTTGTAACAATTTTACATATTTTGTAAGGACAATTATAGATTGTGTATGTGTAAATATTAATTATTCATATTTAGTAAGGCATTTGACATTATAAAGTAGTTAACTTATTGAAAGGTAATACATGAGCTTATTAATCAAGCCATATTAAAGTTGGCTTAACATTGCTTCACTCAAACTACACACCATAAGTAAAAGTATAAATTGTTATTTTTTGAAACTTATTATTTAAACACAATAGAGAGAGGACACTAAGAAGTAAACTATACAACATGAATATATCTAAATGAATCAATCAGTAAAACACATGGTTTGACATTTAATTGCTATGAAAACCATCAACTTTACCAATTCCCATTGCAAAGAATAATGTGAGAACAATGACACAGACAACTCCAATGTATGCAAGCCAAGATGCAGAAGTCTAAAAGGAAATTTTATTAGACACAATTACTTCTTTAATCACAAGAAGTCAAATATAGCTTAAAAAAGAACAGTTTAATGTTACTGCAGAACAATATCATTGTAATTATACTAAATATGTTAAAGTGATAAATGTAGGTACAACTTTAACTACATTAAAATTAAATAGTTGTGTTGAATCATTGAAAATATGTAATATTGGAATTACAGTAAAATGTGCTGCAATTTAAATTGCAAAGAGAAGTATGGAATAATAAAGATCTATGTGAATTATCAGGAACAGTTAGTCTAAAACAAATAATTAAAGTAAACAGATATCAAATTATTCTATTTTTTCAATAAAACATTTAGCTTAATTACTCCAAAATGTTATGGGATGCTGAGCTAGACAACACATTTTATCATGTGTAATACACGTGTCAACTATTACCTGGAAATAATCACATATAGTCATAGTCAGCAGTAGAGCTATAATAACAATCATTGGAGCTATCACCAAAGGGCGCCTTCCTATTCTGTCAACCAGGTTTATCTGTAATAGAAGAAATTGTTATTTATTTCACTAATCTTGTCAGTCTTTGAGTTCTGTCTTTATCAGATTTCAAGGCTTGCTAACAAAAAAAAATCCAAAATGATATACTTTCAGGCAACAACTGTTTCTGGATCATGGGGTAAAATTGCATTACCATGAATAACAAATTGGTAATTTTCCATCTTTGTGCTCTGAAGGAACATTTGCCACCAGTCATTCAACTGTAATAGTTGTAAATAGTGTAAATATAATCAGGCTTAGCAAATGATAGCTGCATGTAATGCAGTCTCTTTGTTTGAACCTACTGTATTCCAAGAAATTAGAAATACTTTCTTAATATAAGTTATGCAAACTAACCCTCTCATAGGGATTTAAGCTAAGTGTATTTATTTTATTTGTGTTTATGTCATTTCTAGCACATTTGTACCAGTTATATTGAGACAGGTATGTAGAAGAGCAATGAAAACCAGTACCAGTTGGTCAAGGTTCTGTACCGCAAACTGCAGACCCACTTCAAGCAACTACCAGCATTCGCACATGAGGTCACGTTTGAACTTCAATCTCAGAGGTGGGAGGTGAGTGTTTTATCACTGTGCCACTGTGTTTTATTTATTTATTTATTTGGGGTTTTACATCGCTTTCAACACTGTACATGTCATAACATGTCATGTACAAGGTTCTGTACTGTAAACTGCTGACCAAAGGCAAGCAACTACCAGCTTTTCCACTTGAGGCCAGGCCGGGAACTGAACCCCGACCTTAGAGGTGGGAGTGTTACCACTCTGCCACCATGGCCACTGTGTCTCCCAGCATTAAAAAGCCATACTCCAGTGCCTACTATTTTAACAGCTTATGAAAAAGCATGACTTAAATTGGTAGATATACCAGCAGTATGATTGATATGATAATACTTACTGAGAGTATTGTTCCTGCCAGAATGCTCAGATACATTCCCTGCACAGCATATTCGATCTGGCCTTCTGCCAAACCAATATTTTGAAAGATTTTTGGTGTGTAGAAAAAAATCTGGAAATAAAATACTTGATACTGTTAGCTTAATTTATGTCCATTACAAAATAAATACGTTTAAAAATATCTGAGGTGAATTTATGTACAAATTGTGGTGGGACAGGCCCCACTCCCTGTAGACCCCCTAAAGGCCCCCCCCCCCGGGTCCCATCACAGGATTTCCATGGACCCAGAGGTCCAACTTGTAGGGGAGCCTTATTTACAGAAAACTATCCCATATGGGTGCCTTGTGGACAGGGATCCATCTTGTAAGGTTGCCATATGAAACCACCCTTGTCGCCATAACCTATATAGAGGGGTGAGTGTACCACCTACCACCCACCCTGGAATGACTTTGTGACATGTCCTGCAACCAGAGGGTACAGCCCCCGTCAGGCAAGGAGGCTGACAGCACCCTGCACTCTACAGACTGGAGGAGCCCTGCCCTCAAGCGGCCCAATGGCATGATCCCGCATATATACTGCACTGGCTGCATCCCCACTCACCCATCAACTGTGCAGATTCAAACCATTATCCCTTAGCTTGTAGAAAAAAACGGATCCAGATCCCACCTGGTTACCCTTAGCAGAGAAGAGATATGTCCTGGTTTTTCCCTGAACCTTGAAAAACCTGTAAATCTGTCAAAATTGCATTGTTTTACCAATTGACTTATCTCAACCTCAAAGAATCCAACGATAATCCCAATTTGCTTGTGCTGCCACCAGGTCATTTTAAGGGTGACCAATAATAGAATTTACTTTTGCTGCCACAAGACCATTTTGAAATTGACCAACCTGACTAATATTTCTCCAAAACTAAACCCTTGGTAATGTGATCTGAACTATAGAGTGGGAGAATGTGAATAAGATGACATATTGTGATCTGAGTGCTCTATGCATCAATAATTTCATGATGTTTCTCTTATAAACTTAAAGTACTGAGATGACCAAAACCCAAAGATGTCAAGTCTTGGGTGAAGGTGTGGATCACATTATCTTAAAGTCTGCAACTCTCAATCAGGTACTTGTAACTGACCCTGATGTGACCATTCATTCTGTTTACATTACCATCCATCATTCTGATATGACCATTTATCATCAGTAAGGCTCATTATAATCATGAGGGTGTGACATCTAATCCAGTTAAGTTTCAGACAAGTTCCTGTTGGCGCTGTCAAGGTCTCACAGGAACAAGATCAATAAGACAAAGTTTCAAAATGTAAAGTCAAAGTTCAGACTAGAAAAGAAGTGTGCCTAAAATAAACAAAGTAAAAACACAAGTATTGAAATTCATGATATATACTGACACTTAAGGTAGTAGCAAGGTAAAAATGTGAATATTGAAGTGAGATGGATGAGTTAACAAGTTATTAAGAAATGGCTTGCATATTTTAATTTATGAAATAAAGAACTCAGGTGTATATAAGTACTAAAGTAAAGATTAAGGCTAAATTTAATTCAGAACCAGAAACCAAATAATTAGAATTTACAAAATACTCTAGAAAGGATACTCTACCAAACACCAACAATTAAGGGTTTAATAAAAGATTGTTTCCAATTAACTATTTGAGAAATATATAAAATAAATAAAAATAATAAATAAAAAAATATATAATAAACAAGAGACAGCAGTACCTGTAACACCACTTAGCAACAAGAACAATAACACACGACATTTAAATGGCCACAACATAAATGCAAGGTGCACACAAAACCCACAGGTTTAAATGCAGTGCAGAAATAATTACACAGAGCCAAAGCAAATAGGCAAGGCTAATAATTTTGAAAATGGATAAGAAATGACAGACAAGTATTGAAACAAATGTAAGCTTAAATGAAAAAGTGGGTGAAAAGGCTAATAGAGTGAGTAACTGGCCATCACTGGTATGTTAAAGAATGCTCTTGGCATGTAATTTTGCAAGGCTAACAATTAAGTAATTTAAGATAAAAGTACAAACACATTGAATAGGAGGCAAGAGGTTTCACTAGGAGATAGGAAGTACTGACTTTGACATTATGTATTTAAATGTAGAGCCTAGAGCAAGGCTAGAAATATTGAATAAAGTAAATTAACAACAATAATAAATTAACATAAAACGCAATAGAAAATGCAGGGAATTTCAATGAATTAATTTACTTAGGATTTATTGCAATATAAAAAGAACCACTGGAAAGGCTAAAGTTAGAAAGGAGAAAAAAAGCAATTTGACAGTCATTTGTGGACCAGTTGAAATAAATGGGAGCGTTACCTGTTTCTGAGATTACTCCACCACTACCTAGGGGAGAAAACTGGAACAGAGGTGATAATGTGGTTGTGGATAGTATCAATGGACAAATAAATAAAAGCCCAACTAACCATGATGATTAAAGACCCATGTATAACATGTGGGTAGGTGTATTCACCCACCAGGGATTTCTCCTGGTATCTACAGTACCTGACCCACAAACGAATGACATCTGACTTGTAATAAGATGCATTTACCCCTTGGTTGTTAAGGACCTAATTATGCTTGCAGTGGTACCACTCCACCTTCTACACAGATCAGGGTCCCTCCAATGACTGCCAACTCATGGTATAGAGACTGGGTGCCTGGCTAACAACTCCCAAAGTACCACCCTAATATGATGATTAAAAATATTGATGGGAAAGATTGATGGATTTTAGCAAATATAATTAACAGTGGAAACTATATAAAACATAACCCAAATCCCTACAGAAGCTGAAGACTATTTAGGTCAAAAAGTATGAGTGATAAATTTACATCAAATTTGATAAATATCCCCCCTGGGTGCCCGTACCCTATCAAATATGTTTGTGAAATAAAACCAAAGCCACACCTTTATATAAGCCCCCCAATAGCAACAATAATCCACACATACAAAAAGGTCTTATCCCTTGGCTATCCAGAGACAAAGCCATCCCAAGTTCCACCCATACTAGGAGGACTTCCCCAGCTTGCTTACCTAGGTCTGTGATTGACCAGGATGCCTCAGGCAATGGTCACTCCATAATCAGAGGGAGGGGATTGGATAAGGGAGAAGCATCCTACATCCCATGGTTATCCATTTAGCGCTAATTCTATTTTAAAGTCTTATCCTGGATTACCTCACTTTTTCACACTGAAGGAAGGACATGGGTGCTTAGTGAAACCTAAAAAGGATGTAATGAAATTTTACTGCATCTTAAGCCTGAAAAAAATCTCAAAATAGTTTAAAATAAATGAGAAAATTCCAGCCGATAAATAACAAGAAAACTGATTAAAATGGGGAATTTTGAAGGAAATGCCGCAAAATAACAGGGAACCTACAGAAGTAAATAGTGGCAACACTATGTAATTGTCACAAAATCTAAAATATCAATCTTGAAAATACTACAATTTTGTCAATTATCGATCAATTCATGTCAACTCCAATTGCATAGTCAAAACTTCAGCCACATGACAACATGACATTCCTTTTGACCTTTATGATTCATTACTTATAAATATATCAGCATGATTATTGAACATTGCACATTAATTGTTCAAATCAAAAGAATGCTATGAATTATTTTACCAAATTGTTTGTAGGAGGAGAGGGGTGATTACTTACATAATAGTCTGAAATGAAAATCATTATTCATATATTCAAAGAAACCCTTAAACTGTCTGATGGTATGAGCTAACATTTTTTTTTAAATTTTGGCTCTCATAATACTGTAAATATCTGCACAAGATCCAATGCATAATGTAGAGTGCTCTTTGTCAATCTTTGTAATGTTGAAGCCATTTTAAAACTCTAATGCCAATTATTTAACAACACTTTAATAGTCGTACATAATGGAACTTCAGAGTTTGAAAAAAATGATGGCATATTTCACTTTGACCCTGAACTAGGGAATTGGAATCAATCTTGATCAACACATTTTTATACTTGGTACTTTAAAAGACTTTCAAGTGGTGACACTTGAGCCAGCTTTGAAAAGGCTATGCTAATAATTCTGTGTCATTGTTAAGTATGTTCGCTAAACTATGATAGAAACAGTTAATGCATAACATACAATGTAACATACTAACCCCAGACATTCCAGACATTGTCAAAGACACAGACAACACAAATGCCAGAAACAATGGCAAGTGATACTCTTTCTTTTTGATCAGCTGGAAAAATGTGAATTTCTTTGCTTTTTCATCCTGCTTGATTAAAGACTCTTCATTCTTCAATTGTTCAATCTCTTCCAAGACATCCTGTCTTTGTCTGAGAAATTGCAAAGCTAGAAACATACCATATTTTTTTCCTTAATGGGTGTTTAGAGAATATATTGATGGACAAAGGTCACAATTTGGATGTGAAATAAGGTTATACCCGAACAGTCCTTAAAGGAGTCTTATTGAAAGAGCAAAAATTCCATTTGGATCAACTACATGTAGTAGTTGAGGCAGGGTGTCATATCTATGGTTTTCAATCTGTTCACCAATTTAAAATAGTGTGATTTGTTATATTTTATTGTATGAAATCAGTACTGACATTATTCAAAGTACATAAAAGCCTCACATTTTCGCATATATTAACGTTTGTCTTTCATTTCTATTTACTAAATTCAGATTCTTCATTCTGCATTAAGGATAAACAGGAAATCAACACCATATTCTTTTGTATGGCTGATATTTCATGAAAACATTAAAACGACTTACAAATTTGAGGAAATACCTTTGACGTTAAAAAGAGAAAACTAGAAGTTAATAATATTCACATTAAAATTAAAAATAAAGTGATTTATATCATTGCCAAGTAAACAAATAAAAAAGTTATTGTCTATTTAAAAGTCCTGAGAGCCAGAAGCTGCTTTTGATTTTTTGAAACAGGATGACTACTACTTTTTTGCAATTATAGTTTAATTTGGTAAATTTCCTATTTTCATACCTACCCTTTTCTGCACCATGTCCATTATGTTTGTCCAAGAGTAAAAATCTTGGAGATTCTGCCATAAACACAAGCACTATGGTGCAGAACAGTGATGGAATAACAGGCATTAGTAGGATGTACACCCATAGTTCTTCAGTACCTGAAATTATCAGTTTATTCAACAACATTATTATTTATATAACTTTTTTTGTTAAATTTTAAGATGATTTGCATTGAGAATTTGACCTTTTTATGATCTGCAAATGTTTTGTGTCAAAACATCAATAAAATGAAGATCACTGAGGATGGATTATTATGTGAGCTTTTTCTCAAATCTAAATTTATCTGACATTTGAGGTTTCAATCTCATATACGACTATTAAATAGGTGAGACAATTTTGTCTCACTTTGTCACAAAAACATCTCACAAGATTGTAATCAACGAATCAACTGGGTGCTCGGTGGTGTAGCGGTTAGAGTTCTCGCCTCCAACCTCTGAGGCCGCCGGTTCGAATCTCGGGGCGGGCGCTTCATGTTGGAAAGTTGGTAGTTACTTGCTGATGCATGGTGGTTTACAATGGACTATGTACTGGTTTCCTCCACCTGTAAACTACCTGCCACAATATGACCCTGGCTGTTGAACGCGATGTAAAACAACAAATAAATCAAAGAATCAGATTAATTTTCTGCTTAAGTCTGCAGATACACAGATATAGTACTAGATTGTCAAGCTTTGATATTAAAGGGTTAAATTCTGGTGGTCCACAGAAATAAAGAAATAGATTGCCAGGTCAATATGGAGATTCCCAATGAAATTAAACTATGTTGTAATGCCTGTGCATCAATGGCATTAATTACTAAATGAAAAATGCCAGTACATGTCACAACTTGTGCTGGTAATTTATGAAGTACTTCACTGAATGGAATCATGAATATTGATGAGCAAATATATTCTGTGTTAGTTAACAATATGAATAGCTCAGTGATATTTTAAGATTGCCACACAGCATATAATGGATAATTATCTCAAGATTTATATACTGTTATTAGACTGATATATTGTTATTTTATGAAAATGAAAGTATTTATTTCGTCTTTAATTTTAGACGCAGTGAAATTATTGTGTTGAATTAAATTGTTGTAGTTGTGTCACAGTTATTGCAAAATAGGGCAGACAGCTTTGCTAACACAGGTCTGAGAGAAGAGATACAAAATGTTATGAATCTAGCACAAAATACTAAATTATGCTATACCACACACGATAAAGAAAAATTATTTTAAATTCCATATATGACTTGTTTGGAAATAAGAAAAATGTATTTGATACAGGTAAAAGGCAAGTAACAACTTGATTTCTGCGACTTAGGTGATTCGGTCTGTTAATCAGTTTTGCCCAAGTAAATTTTTTTTTTATTTCGTACTTGTAAAACATTTTTGAGTTGTGCAAACGTTTGGTAAAGTGATGGGTATGGAACCCATTTATAATAGAAGATTATCAAACCATTTTATTAACACTGTTGATTAAATGTTTAATGAGAAATGTTAGAAAAAGGTGACAAATGAACATTACAGTATTAACCTTAGTTGGGGTTAGAGGTCAAATTCAACATGGTTTTAGATTGTTTACTAATGAAAATATGTTTATATCTAAAATTGTAAGACAGTGCCTAAAATTGGGTCCCATTCAATTCTTACTTTTAGGCATGCATGTGGGGTAATTTTTGACAAAGTCCTCAAAAATCCCCTATTATTATTGCTCACTGCCATCTTTGCAAATGTTTGAAGGTAGACGTTAAATAAATATTCTGAAAATATGGGTACAAAAATCATTTGTGATAGAATGTTGTCAAAACATTTGATAGAGAATGTTTCAAAAACATTTTAAAATGATGGGTATGAAAACCAGTTGCAATTAAATGTAAAAGATTTTCAGAGCAAGTATTTGCCAAACTTTGTCAACGAATGTTATTTAAAAGTTTATGTATACTGGTTATTACAGATTTGATGATGAATGTTTGAAAAACATTTCCAGAATAACATTCATTTCTGGAGCTATTTCATAAATGTATAAAACATCAGTCAAACCTCAGTATGTATAGAGAATGTTTATTGAATATTTTTAACCGTTAATATGTAAACATTTAATTGGAAATTTTTAGGAACCCAAAAGATAGGGTTTAATTATAAATAGGGCTTAATAACATTTTGCAAATGTTTAAACCACTTAAAATGTTTTTAATGTTTACTGTGATAATGGACAGGGGAAAAAGAGAAGAAACTTAATAATGATATGATGTATAGTATATAGTCTTTCTCTCAAGTTTGTATCAGAATGTTAAAATGTAGTTGAGCTTGTGCCAGTTGGTTTGCGGTGCAGAAATTTGATCAATATGAATTTGACCTCATCAACTACTTGTGATATGCATAACTGATTGCCCATCCATGTAATAATGTAATGAATTATTTTATTGGGCTTATTCTCCATCATAAGACATACTCTAAGACACTAAAACCAAGACAGAGATATTAGAGGCAGACACCACAGAGGCAAGCAAGGGACATAGGAGAGGTAGGGGCTGAAATTTGGGAAACCAGAGTCGACATACTTGTCTACATGAGTCAGAATTTTGAAAATGGAGTGTTATTCAACAGGCAACCAAGGTAGACCTTTAAGAACAGTGAAGATAATAGAAAATGTGCTATTTCTTATGGTTCTGGCTAGGCTATTTTGGATACACTATAGATGTTTTGACAGTCTTTTGAACAATTAATTAAAATATTCAGGACGACTGCCCACAAGTGCATTACAAGCTAGCACTGCACACAAGTGAAGTACTTCCTAATATGTGCTAATCACACATTTGAGCGAAACAGCCTCTACAAATCTTCATAACCAAACCAGAATCCTACATTGAACCAAACCCTCAGATTTTTCACAGTATTTATGGGAAACAAAGGAGCACTGAGAATATTAAATGGAATATGTGACTTTTTTAGCACAACAAAATCTGATCTTTTTAGGATTTTACTTGAACTGGTTAACATCCAATGCTTAACATCTTGTGTTAAACAGTCATTGAATCAACTTCTAAAATGGAGCAGCAGTGTTCTTATGTGCAACTTGGATATATCAAATCTGTTGAAGTCAATGTGCTGAATAAATTGAACCACCATGACACATTCAACTGGCTTTAAGATAGAACAGAGACCAAACTAAAGCTAAATAGTAATAAGTTCTTGTAAAGTACAATTCTTTCCACTATTTGGTAAATCATTCTTACACTGAAGTTCTCATACTGTCTGTAAAACAGTTGCAAACCTTGGTCCCATAACTACTTTAGTCACTTTACAGTAGGATTACTGTGAAGCTTTTTATAAAGATATACATGCAATATATTTACATGCTTTATACAGAGATATGTCAGTGGATACTGAAGGCTCTTTTTGTTAAAATTAATACATAAAACAAAATTTATAAAGATACATTACCAAATATATGGTCTAATCCCAAAAGCCCGCCCAGCAGTTCACCCAAACCCAGGAACAATGGACTGCCACTGATGATTGTACCTCTAATATTTTGAGGTGCAAGTTCAGACACATAAACAGGAGTTATATGCTGTGCTATTCCTAAATAGCAAAATTGTGAATAAAGTAGCAGTTTAATCAAAGACGAATCATTAGAGGATCTATTAATTTAAGGTTAAACATTACTGCTTACACTGTTTACATACCTAAGTATTCAGGGTGAACTAATAATATCTACCTAAGTGTCTAACTCGGAGGGATCTGTCACTATGATCTACATGTTACTGTTATGGGCTATCCTAGCCGTTAGAAATGCAGTCTGTGGCGTGAGGCCGTGGCGGGTATTGGGTTTTCTGACGTTCCGATTTCAAATTGCATGAATTATGCTACATATTGCTTGATAAGGATCACCATTGGCGTTTTTTATAACATATATACTCCATTTCAACAATTTGGTGTCTTAATCTCCTTAGTATTGCCTTAGTTTCCTTAAATATCAGTATACCCTATTATCGCCCACATTCCCCGTTATCGTGGTATTATTTTCAACCCATTTGTTGTTGTAATTCACATTCCCCCTTATCACCTGACATGTCCCAGTGATTATTTTATGGTTTTTATGTCCCATTATCATTTTTATTGTTCAAGGTCATTGCTGTGGTGGTTTTAACTCTGGCTTGTGAATGACTGTAATTATGGGTTCCTCTGCTTTTATGGTTTGCTAACTCTTGCAATCTTTTTGCATTTGTTTTCTCGTGACAGTTGATTCTCACACAGTCTGGTTTCCTTTATGTTTTTGGACTGGGTAATGTGTTCTCGGCCATGTTATTTGTGAAAGTCATTCTAGTGATATGTTTCCTGTGTGTTGGTTTCTTGTGTAACTGGCTGAATGCTGACAGGAGTCAGAACTGCAAAAAGATTGACCGGAGTATCCCTTCTATTTTTCGGCTTTCTGTCTTGATCCGTAAATATTGATACACTAGCGATACAAAACAGGTTCCTCCACAACTGAAATTTAAAAACTTACTACTACTCCTTTTGTTGTGTGGCAATGTTGCTTCAAACCCTGGCCCCACCAGTTTTGGATTTGTTAATTGTAGATCCGTTCGCAATAAAGGCCCTCTCCTGCAGGACCTGATAAAACGCGGTGACCTAGACATCCTGGGTCTAGCTGAGACGCATATTAGACCAAATGATACTGATGGCCTCCTGAGTTCTCTTACACTGGCAGATTACAATTTCATCCAAAAACCAAGGTGCACTGGTCGGGGAGGTGGTGTTGGTTTTCTGTGTAGAAAAACCTTTTCTCCCAGTATTGTCTCTTCACCAGTTTTCAGGTCGTTTGAAATTATCATACTTTCATTTAAGTCTGATTATAATAGCTTTGTTGCGGCTTGTGTGTATCGTCCTCCTGGTTCTTGTACTACTCAGTTTCTGGAAGATTTTCTGGCTCTTTCTGGCTTTCTGTCTTCGACTGGTTCCAGTTTCATCATTTGTGGCGATATAAATGTCCATCTGGATATTGAGTGTGGCGATAGGTCCAGGTTTAACGACATCCTTCAGTGTTGTGGTTTGGTTCAAAGTGTCAGTGGCCCGACCCATTTACTGGGTCACACTCTGGATGTTTTGATATCTCCTTGTGACTCAGATTTTGTCCGCAATGTTAGTGTTGGGGATTTCATTTCTGACCATGCTGCCATAAGATGCCAACTGGATTTCTCCCACCCATCAACCAGCATCGACAAATGGGTCTCTTATCGACGGTACCACAGGATTGATATCGACCAGTTCAGAAATGACCTTAATAATATACCGTTTGTACGGTCCCCTGAAGGTACTGCTGCAGAACTTTATGATCAGTACATAACTGGTGTTACACAGGTACTTGACAAGCATGCTCCTATCATTTCACGCAAGGCTAAACAGCAGTCTGATGAGTGGTTGTCTGATTCGTATCGCATGGCTCGATCTCTTAGATGCCAATTTGAATGAAGGTGGAGAAAACATAAGTCAGAGTTGAATAGGTCAAGACTCTGCAGGCAAATTGCCTGGTGTAATCGACTGGCCAATAAAGACAAGGGTTCATACTATACAAATCTCATAACTGCTAATAGTCGTGACCCCAAGAAGCTATGGCAGTCATTGAGGAAGGTGTTGCATCGCACCTCCGAGACTGTCCAATAAAATAAGCAAAATCAGGGACACCTTTGCTACTTCTGGCTCTTTCAATGATACACCGGATTCTGTGCCTCCTGCTTTCAATGCCTTTATGCCTGTCACTGAAGACGAGGTCTATAAGTGTATCAGTGAATCTCCCACTAGATCTTGCTCACTAGACCCTATACCAACATTCCTCCTTAAGGATTGTCTTGATATCCTCCTCTCTTCCATTACCAAGTTGGTAAATTATTCTCTCATTGAAGGATCCTTCCCTAATTCTTTCAAAAAGGCGGTTGTCACCCCCCTCATAAAAAAGGCTTCCCTTCCTAGAGATGACCTTAAGAATTATCGCCCAGTGTCTGGTCTTTGTTTCCTGTCAAAGTTGGTTGAGCGAGTCGTTGCCAGGCAGCTAACGTCACACATTAATAACAACAAACTGGACAATCCTCATCAGTCAGCATATAAGCCAGGACATTCCACGGAAACTGCTTTATTGTCTATAAAAAACGAGGTTCATCTCTCTCTGGCACGCGGTGAACCCACAGCTCTAGTACTTCTTGACTTATCAGCCGCATTTGACACTATAGACCATAATATTCTCCTTGGTTACCTTAAATCCTGGTTTGGTCTTGGTGGAACAGCTCTAAGGTGGTTTGCTTCCTACTTAAGAAATCGTTGCCAGACCATTAAGATAGGCTCCACACTATCTGAATTAAGCAATCTCATCTATGGAGTCCCACAAGGTTCTGTTCTGGGTCCGTTACTGTTTTCACTCTATACAACACCACTCAGTAAAATTATTCACCTCCACCCGCATATTAAATTCCATTTTTATGCGGATGACACTCAGTTATACATCCATCTCTCCCACAAGAATGCTTCTTCGGCTCTCGCCAAGCTAAATGCCTGCCTTCGTGATGTTCAAGAATGGATGTCTCTCAGTAAATTGAAGCTCAACCCTGAAAAAACTGAGTTTATTGTCTTTGGTTCCAAGGCTCAACGTCAGAAGATTTCCTCTCACTTTCCTGTTAGCATTCTTGGTAGCCTTCTTCATCCGGTTGATTCTGTCAGAAATCTAGGTGTGTGGTTTGATGCAGATTTTTCATTCTCTGAGCATATCAAGAGGACTTGCAAAGCGTGCTTCCTTCAGATGCGTGACCTCCGTAGAATTAGAAAGTATCTCACTTCTGAAGTGGCAGTCCTTGCTGCAAATGCCTTGGTTAGTAGTCGTCTGGACTATTGTAACTCTCTGTTCAGAGGTTTGTCCGGTTTCAATCAGCACAAATTGCAAAGTATTCAGAACACCCTTGCTCGTATTGTTACAAATCATAGAAAGTATGCTCATGTTACACCCATTCTACATAAACTCCACTGGTTGCCTGTTAAGTATCGTTGTATTTTCAAAACCGCAACACTTGTGTATAAATTTTTGCATAGTGGTTCTCCTTCTTACTTCAAACCGTTCTTGTCTTTTAGTAGTTGTCCCTATAGTACTAGGCATAGTCACCCAGATCGTCAATACCTTACAGTTCCTCCTTTTCATTCATCAGTCTTTAACAGCCAAACATTTTGGCCATAGTTTTGCCTTTGATGCTCCTAAGATCTGGAATGACCTCCCTCAAGATGTTCGCAGTGCAACATCAGTTGCCTCCTTCAGAAAGAAGCTTAAAACTTACCTGTTTGCAAAAGCCTACCCACCATAGCCTCTCCCATCACATCTGTGTCTCCTTGGTACGACCTGGCTATGTCCCTTGATTAACGATAACTGCCTTGCTTTATGTTTAGATGCGCCTTAGAGTCCATCAGTGATGGAGATTAAGCGCTATAAAAGTCCACATTAGATTAGATTAGATTAGATCTGACTGTTAGCTGTTCATTTACTATTTAATACAGATACGTTTGCATCTATTAATGTTGCTATACTAAGACCATAAATACAGTTTGTGCTATTACCTGAACCAAGTCCTGAAATAAATCTTCCCACAATCATTGATTCTGGTGCATGAATGTGAATACATATGGTCTGCAGAATGGATCCCAGTATGTGTGGAATCTGACACAGTAATGCCAACCTTTTCCTGCACATAAAAAGCCACAAACAAATGCTGGGCACTGCAATTCACTTTTAAAATAGATATCAAATTATGTTGGGCTTTACATATTGATCAGTTTCAAATATCATTTCATGACATTATTTTATGAATTCAAATGATTTAATATCATCAAGCATCTTTAAAGGTGTTGATTGTTCTAAAAGAGTAGCCAGAAAGAGCTTAACACTAAAACAACGTACACAAGAGAAAAGAAAAAATTATGGTGGTGGGAAATGATTCTGAAAAGACAAGTCTTTAACTTGGTTATAAAAAAAACCGATTGCTTTGTGATGTGACTAGAAGTGGTAAACTATTCCACTCTTATGATACACAAGTCTAGTTACCAACTCATTTGTGGGTACAGTCACTAGAAACAGATATTCTGTTGCCACAACTGAGTTTGTGGGAATTCACCGTGGAACTCTTGTAGATGTTTGAAATTTAGAGGTTCAAATACACCAGAGTGAATTACATGGCCAAAGGTTTTTGAACTTACATAAAATAATACTATATCAAAGGGTCAACAGAATTCTTGAAATAAATAAATTTGCTATGTATTGTTATAATTTTATGTTGGGAACTACTCCCCAAGGAAATAAAAGGGAAATTGGGGATATAACTTTCGTCATTATAGTGACAAGAAATGCCACCAGAACAAATGAATAAAAATACAAAATAAAATCCTGAATAGGCTTATATCGACACATAAAAACAAAAACAGCAGTCATTATGTTACCTGTTGGTCAATCAAATACCATCATTTCAATCAAATACATTCAATGTACTACATTGTTCTGATTATTTTTTGCTGAACAATATTGCCTGAAATTTTGTAGAAATTTTGTTGATTCAATATAAAGACATTTGTTCCTCTGTGCAAAATAACAACACCCAGGTAATATATTTCATCCTCTACTTCATATCTGTAGTGCACAGTTTACAACATCTGAAAACACTGACAACCTACCTGCCAAACCACTTACTAACACAACCTCCAAGTATTGTTCCAACTAAACAACCAGCAAAAAATATAGTGACTGTTAATGAGAAGAGGAAGGATGACATGTATGATATAAGAGGAGAGCCCCTCTGTGTATATGTGGCATTATAAAACTCCTTGATGAACTGAAAATGTGAGAAAAAACAGACTATGAATTTGAACAGTGATTAGAGAGCAGTTTATGTTCATGCTGAGACCCATGTGCTATTAATAATCCTGAGCAAATAACTGCAAACAATGAATTATGGGCACTATGCCAGTGCATTGTTTAATCTAAGTTTTTGTATTCAATGTCTGCTGGCTATTATATTTTTCATACTCTCAAATATCTTTGTCTTTAATGATGGGCAGTGATGCTAGTTTTCCAATCATATTGCAAAAACGAACTGGGGGTAATGGGGGCAGCGTTTAACAAACTTTTAACCCGATTGTGAATATTGAATACCTCATTTGTAAAGCAGATCAAATCTAATCTAATCTGAAATGTTTATAGCATTTAATCGCGATCATGTTATAGACTCTATACAAAAATCATACATCAATCTATTGAGTAGTAGTAGGTCCATTGACATACCATGTCATACCTGAGAAGAAACAGAGGTGCATACAGGTAAGTTTTAAGCTTTTTCCTAAGGAGGCAATAGATGTTGCAGTACTTACATTGTCAGGAAAGTCACTCAAAATTTTCTATTATTTGACTGACTTGTAGAGAGAAAAGTGGAAAGGAATAACTGCCAGGTACTGATGGTCAGGATGACTATGTCTGGTGCTGCAGGAACAACAACTCAGTGATGGAAAAAAATATCTTGGGGAACCACTACAGTAAAATGTGTTTGAAAGATGCAATGTTATTCCACAGGCAGCCAGTGGAATTGCTTCAGAATGGGTGTTACCCAGCATAATTTCAGTTGTTTGTGACAATATGTGCAAGAGTATTCTGAACTATCTGCAACTTACGTAGCTTCAAACATGACAACCACTTGAGTAGATAACTACAATAGTCCAGATAACTACTAACCAAAGCATTTGCAGCAAGGATGATCACTTCATGGGTAAGATATTGTCTAATCCAATTGAGGTAATATATTTGGAGAAAACAGGAGCTACAAGTTTTGTGAACACGTTCTGAGAAATTTACAAGGATGACAGGGAAATGGTAGTACAGATTTTGATCCTGAGGCAAATAACTGCAAACAATGAATTATGGGCACTATGCCAGTGCATTGTTTAATCTAAGCTTTATGTCTATATATTACCATATAAGGTAACTGAGTTACTAAATTTTTGTATTTTGTGGTATTAATGTTTGTTATTATTCATAGTATTGATCCATTTATAGATTGGGGGAATCCCTCTAGACTAACCTCAGTGATTCTATTAATAGATTCGGGGAACCCTATCAGCTACCTGTAGGTTCTAGAGCTTCTCTGATGGACCTGGTCAAGTATATATTTTCATGTAAGTTTTATAAGCTTCTGGCCGCTTCCATAGCTGTATGTAAATGCTGTACACCTGACCACAGACAAACATAGTATTCGCTGGCTATAGGGAAGGCTACTTGTGTATCGGATCTAATACTAAAGTGGAGATAAAGTACTTGTATTGTTGCAAACTTTTGTTGGAGTGGACTAGTTACAGTATCTGGATAGATTTGCTGTGGATACTGTTTTGTCTGTATACAGTGTGTTGTTCCACCAGAGAGCGGAGATTGAACAAACCACAGGATACAGATATCTGTGTATTAGTGGACATTGAACAGATCACAGGACAGATCACAGGACAGATTACTGGATACAGTGGACAAACTTAACTGTCAGTCAGTGGCCAGGCAAGATTGGTTTCATTATTGTATCATTGTATGTACTATTGAGAGGGAAGCTGGACAAATCGGCCCTTTGCCAATTCGGCCCTCGGCAAATCGGCCCCCTAAAAAAGTCGGCCCTGGGCAAATCGGCCCCCTAAAAATTTTACCCTTGGCAATTCGGCCCCAATTTAAAATTTCTGTAATTAGGACATATTTATAGACCTGCAGAGAGCATATGATTGGGTTGATAAAAACTATTTCTTGATAATTAAGAAACAGAAAAATAAGGGGTCCTTTTCAACACAAACTGTATGCCTTAATTGAAATCAGGCTTTAAATAATGGATGGATAAATATGTATTACAATGTTATCACAATAGTACCAATTGTTTATGTGTTTCACTAAGTGTAATTAACACATATGAAATATGTCAAGATAAATCCCTTGTAACCTTGTGCAATAAAACTTTCTTTCATGTTAGAATTATTAAAAGTGCAATTACATTGTCTGAACAGCCTCTGCTGATGGGATTATAACTTTAGTGATCTTTAGTATTTGTTTAGTATAGGGATTACTAGCTAAAATGTTAAACAAGCAGACATTAAAAGGTGATTGTTCCTTTTGATATCCATACAGAGGATTATATCATCCCCCCTTGTGGGCATCAAAGAGAACAATTGAGAGCATACCAGTTGACTGTAATCATTACTTTTTAATTGTTAGGTTGAACATTTTGTCTTTTCCTGTTGCAACTTAAAGGTAACCGGTAATTGCTACCGTGCTTGGCCATGACAATAACACCAGCTTTAAGTTACTGAAAATAATTCATCTTTGTACATCCTTAATGTAAGTATTCACCATAGAGCAGCAACATCATTCCAGTAGGATAAATTAATATATCAGCATAAAAATGGAATCTAACATCAGGCTCAGAGCCAATGACTTTACTTAGTGCAGTTATATAAAGTGAGAACAATAGTGGAGCTACCATTGATCACTAGGGGACTCCAGAGACGAGCTTGCATAAGTCAGATATTGTCATACTATAATGGCATGATAGCAATCGCTCTGGTAGGAGAAAAACCACTCAAACCATCAAGCCAAGATTTGAGATAGCAAAGGAGATTGTGATGGTCAATAATAGTGAAGGCTGCTGACAAGTCAAGCAACACCTGAGCAGAGGGTTTACCCTGTGCCCGTGAGGGATGGACATGGACATCATTTGATATAGACAGCAGAGCTGTTTTGGTCAAATGCCCCAGTTTGTAAGCAGACTGATGTAGATTTTCAAGCCTATAGCATTATTAATACGGGTTGTTAATTGTCAGGCAGTGATCTGCTTAACGAAGCAGAGACTAGACACACTGAACAATAATTCTTAAGTTCTTTACTGAGTAGAGAAACCTTCTCCATGAGAGAAGAGGCAACAGCTTTATCCTTAGTTAGAGCAGCAGAAGGATTCTAGGGGGATAGATTAATATATTACTGGGTATCATTAGCATAAAAATGGAATCTAATACCGGACTGAGAGTAAATGATTTTACTCAGTGCTATTCACAACACTATAAATAAAAACCATATTATTTATCAGTACAAATACTTCATGTTTATAAGAAAATAATATCTCTTTAAAAACAGTATACATTTATACCCAATTACAATTTTATTATAATAAAATAGAAGTACTCAATATGGTATTATGTCTTTGATTGGTGATTTATAATCATAAAATGATGTATACATACAACAAATAAGCATATAAAATGAACTATAATAACTATAGACCAGGTGAGTGATTAAATTAAGAGCACCAAAAATTTTTGTGCACAAGTCTAGTCAATGTCATCGGCAGAACTGGCCCCTAGAACCTGGATACCTGCAGAGAACTGGCAAAAGCTGGTTCTGAAAAAAGTACTTCAGGGAGGAGAGACTTGGACAACTCTATTAAACTATTTACTGCCATTTTAATGAACCTGAAACATTAATATTCTTAACTGCAAAATCTTAGATGCAGAATTGTTTGCTAGAGGTTTAACTAATGATGTATGCAGTCTTTATCTACAAAACTACAATGTTGTGTACACCTCAACATCTAAAAGGAAACAAGGCCAAAAAGTGTTTTGGTCCCCTAGTGTGAGCACTAAGCCATCAGAGACAAATTGGGTACAATCAGATTCATGAGAAGGACAATTGTGTTCATCGTCACACACTAATCCAAAACCAAAGTAAATCCAAAGTAATAGCTTAGTCATCACATTGTACCTGCAATACACAGATCTGTTTTATGGTTTACTGATTACAATGTAACTCTTCCTTCAACTTATTGGACAATGAATTTTCACAGTGGTTAGTTCAACCGAAGAACGGAAGTGGTGAATATAAGATTCTGCATTCAAATGCATTAATATGTACTAGTTTCCTCTGCCCTTACAACTACCCGACACAATATAACTGATAAGGTAATAGGAATGCTGTCAAACAAAAATTTAAAAAAAAAATAAACATGAAAGCCAATATATACCAGAAAACAACAAGTAGCTGTCCAACTACAGCTTAGGGCTAGGAATTGCTTCACGCCCTAAGGGGATGGTGGCAGGGGTGTTTTCCAGTATGGTAATGTGCACCTTTTCAGCAAAGAGGCCTGAGGCCATATTTATATGTTGTAACTTTCTAAATGGTTATGTACTTTTAACATATATACGTACATGTATTGAGGTTTTTCCTGAATAGTTGGTTGACATCTAATCAAAGACTGTCACCTCTGTATGGGTTCGACCCCCCACAAGTAACAACACTAAGGAACTATTGAATGGAACTTAAAACACTTTAACATTTGTTTTGATTAAATATTATCCTCCCTTTTTATGTTACATTACCTCTATGTATTCGAGCTGATTAGCTTATATAGATCAGAATGTGTGTATCTCTGCAATTGTATAATATGTCAATAAAACAACTTCAAGGAATAATATATAAATAAAACAACTTTGACATTTATCTAAGTATTTCTTGTGACGGACAAAAACAGAATACAGTATGCGCAAATAAGATTGATGATTATACTATAAGTAATAATTGTAATTTATTCCACCTTATATTAAATAGACTACGGAATTCAAAGAAACTAAAATGTGTTACTAGTATTTTAAAGTAAAAGGTATAAGTCTAAATTTGGCATCAAACAGACTAAACCCAGCCACATTGTAACTTCTGAAAAGAATCATTTACAAATAATTGTTATTATTTAAAGAGATTGGTGCCCACACTGAAGAAAATACAATGGCTTTTTAAGATAAGTTCGCAAAGAATTTCTAAAGAATCTGTATAAGGCCGTGTCAAAATTTCACACTCTACATTCTGAAAGAAGTTATCCCATATCTATGTTACTGACACATGAAAAGGCCTTAGGCATTTAACACTCAACCACATTAGCCCTGAACATGTCATTAGAAGATTGATTACACTTGTTTTGCAATATTAAAATAAAATGCGTATTTAAAATAAATGTAAGTAAGTAAGTTTAAGTTTATTTCCCAGATAATCAATGTATAATCATATACAATTTTGAAATAACATATTTCAATAAAGTTACATGAAAACAACATTTAAACAAATAAGGTAATATGAAAGCAACATTTCAAAAAGAAAAAAATATTTAAAATAAAGTAATTTTTATTTAAAGTGGAGAACAGATAAAGAATCTTTATAAGATTGTCCCCAGATTTGACACTTTATATTTTAAACCACTTAGCTCACGATATTTATGCAATGTCACTGATATGTGAAGAGGCCTTGACCATTTCTTACTCAATTACATTGGTCCTAAACAAGGCACTAAAAGATTTATGAGACTTCTTGCACTTATTTATTTAGGGTTTTACGTCGCTTTCAACACTGTACAGGTCATATCACGATGGGTAGTTGGAAGGGCAGAGGAAACCAGTACATACAGTTCGTTAGGGTTCTGTACTGTAAACTGCTGACCAACGGCAAGCAACTACCAGCTTTCCCACTTCAGGCCGTGACGGGGATCGAACCCCGGCCTCAGAGGTGGGAGGCGAGAGTGTTACCACTCTGCCACCGTGGCCCCGAGACTTCTTGCAACATTGTAAGGACAAGGTATTTATATCATCACACCTCATATGAACAAGATATCTGGCCAGTTTGATGTGACATTTTATGAAACTTTAATATCAGGGCCAAGAGAGTTTATATTAGAAATATATTGATTGTCAACTTTTTCACATATATGTTATGTTTAAAAAATCTTTCTGTTTATCAAATTTGGCAAAAGATTGATGTCATGGTCGAGACGATTTGTTTTTGTGATATATTGCTCATGAACTGTTCAAAATGGATTGCAACTATAAGCATGAGATCTACCTGTTTCATACTAGAATTGGTGGAATTTAAAATGTGTATGTTACTTTTCTTTCTGAAGGCCAAAAAATGTTTTCTATATTTATTCCATTTTGTAACTTTTATAGTCCTTAATCTCTGCCAAGGGAGACTGTCAGGCATAACACCAGAAACCAATTCAATAACCAGCATTCCATAAAGATGGCCAGGTTGATGCCACAGAGATGCCAGACAGTATGTAGTTTTTGAAGAGACAAATAATTTTTTTTTCTGAAACAGACAAGAATTTGGGCAGAGCAAACATTATTTGGTAAATCATTCTAATTTGTGGTAGCATCAAACGCAAAGCTGTGGCCAAGGTGTTTTTCATTTATGTGATGATGGGTAGAATCAAGGAACTTCCAAGAACCTTTTATTTCAGCAGTTGTATCTTGTGCCATATCTACCTTAATGAATGGACAAAAGAGAACAAAGATAGTTGGTATGACCACTCTGAAGAAACTTATAAACCGAAGTTGCCGTTTTGAAGATGCGGTGAAATTTTAATGTAGAACCAACTGAAGACCAAGGGTCTTATCAGGACAGATTATCAGGCCAGGCTAGGGGTTTAGGTCTATTTCAACAGTTAAACCCATATTAAGACAGACTCTCAGTTCATCCCACATTTTAGCTTGTTAACAGGTAATTAATTGTGGCATTGATCCTTGTCACCATCTGGATCCAAGAATTTTTAATAGATTTTTTTAATCATTGCACCTGTAAGTAATATTGAGATCCTAAGTGGCCTTACTGGTTATCAGGCTTTGCATCTAATAACAGGCTGTCACCTCTCTGACCTGTCCCAATGTGAACTGGACTGTTGAACCCCAACTGTAACTATTGTCATAAGCGATATTATTGATGTTGGGCCTTGGTGGAGGTGTGCTCTTTGAGGGTACTGTTGTTAAAGTATAAAGTGATCATTTATCAAACTTGATAACCAGATGGCCTACTTCTTTTTTGTCTAATGAATATATTTTGTAGAATGTAAATTAGTTATAATAGTTGACATTAGAGATGACACAACAACACAAGTTTTGTGTAAGTTCACCAACTAAAAACTTTCTGCTAAGTTCTTGACTTTCGCTGCTGTAAATCACCTAGAAATTAAATTTTGACTGATTGCATATATATAATTTTAGTTATTGAAAACTTTATGTAGAGAGGTTTGTCAAGTTTATGTTAAGTTCACCTCAACCTTGACTTTAATGTTTGTAGTCACAGATCATAGACAATAACCTAGATGTTAGTAGCATAATGTGTTATTTCTTAGTTCCATGTAAAGTATATGCTAGTTTGATGTAACCATGTGTTCAATTTAGTCCTGAAAGTCTGACCTCTTATTAATTTGTTATGGGGAATATTTGTACATCTCGAGTGGCAATATGTTGACATAATTACTCAAGCACCAAAACAGATACATTAAGGTTCAACGGGTATTGTATTATGTTTTGTTGTATTTATATTTGGCAGAACATCTCCCTAGCTATAGCACTCAATGTGTTGCGTGACCAATCCCAACTATTCAAGTACAGCCCAAAATCTAGTGACTGGCATTTCCCAAACTGAGGAGCTCAGGCATAGCCATTTATCAATGTCTCTCAGGTTCTTTAGTGTCCAAATGTTGTGTTTTGGGGGAAGTTTAAGGTGGACTCCAGCAGTGCCTTGGGGCAGCTGTGGATTACCAGATCTCCACTATGTCCACTTCTGTCTGTACTCGCTTGGCAGCAACTATTGAGAGGTTTAGGATCGCCACAAGGACAGAAGCGAAACACTTGATAACTCTTTCGCAGTTTATTCTAGTTCAATAAACACAAGTCCCAATAATAATACAACACATTCTCACGAGTGAGAGAGCAAACTAAGCTCTCCCCCTCTGCATACTATTTCATGTTCATTCACTTGTTATTGTCCCGATCTCTCTCCATGTCCTCAGCTCAAGGCTGAAGTTCTTATACTAGTCACTGTACACTAACACATATTCTCTGTCACCAATTACTGGGTTTATTTCTGAGAGGGCTATCTCACAGAAGCGAGGATTGGCTGAGGCTATTATTAGAGGCAGTGTGCTATGTGACTATTGATTTCTACTGTTAAGTCCAAAGAGAGTTAATTTACTGAGACACTTTGCCTGTGTTTTATGGAATTTAAAGATTGTTAATAATTAAGCATTTTCATCTAAATTCTTCACCATTACATTTAGCCTGTAAAAGAGGATAAGAAGCAATGAGTTTAACTTTGAGCACGTACTGCTCTAGCAGAGTTATTAAAACATGAACGCTGCAAAAGAATATGAAATTCTTCAGTGCAGAAACCAACATTGTTATAAGACACATTGTTATCCAAGTCACAATGGGATAGGAAATTTAGCAAAATATGACAAAGTAGGAGAGACACTTTCATAGAAATTGAAAGAAAAGGCAATCCTAACCCGATAATTGCAACATTTTTGAGGTATTTTAATGACTGTAGAGGCTTATAAGGTTTTAAAAATAAAATCTCCATGAGTTTGATCTCCCTTTATTCGAAAAAATGGGTTATTTTCTCTTACTGTTGAAGTGTGCTCCAACTGAAATATTTCCCAAACTGTAGTGGAAAATTCAGTCGTATTTCATCCATGATTTAACTACATCGTGATTTACTCTGTCATGCTATAATTGTTAGAAATGTGATGTAAAATATATCATTTTTATACTATGGTTGATGGCTATATTTCACCTGTGGTAGCATTGAAATCAGAAGCATTTGTCTGAAGAAGTATGAACCATATGCTTTAACGGATTTGGTCTTCATGGCTACTAGTAGATGTAGCACCCTCGATTGTACGGACACCCATTATAGAGGAAATAGTTAACATATTTGTGAGGCAATAAAATTAAGTTTTTAGTATGTTCCCAATTATGTGAACACAAAATATTATTCATTCAAATGTATATCAGTATAATTAAGTGCAATATATGAACAACACCAGTTTTGTGCTCCTAAAAGATATTCCTGTGATTGAGGATACTTTAACTATGCTAAATGTAGTTATCTGTTTCACCAACCAAAATGGAAATGCATGAAAACTTCTTAATTATCAAATCAACAATACTTAGTACAATAGCACTAATTTTATAAAACATATCTAAAAGATATCATTACTGGGCGAAAAATGAAATGCATGATATATTCTAATTTATACTTGACAAAAATTACGTCTTTTTGGAGTAAGTATAATATAGCAATGTAACGCTGGGGGCAATATTATCCACATACCTTTCTTTGGGGTTGCATAGTTATTCTCAACAGGTTGCTGATTTTTTTCTTGAATTAAACGGCTACAATGCTATCCAAAATGTCTATATAAAATAATTTTGCAATATCTTTCTGTATTTTTGTTGAAGTGCTGAGCTACAGTTCTAGATGATCTCTGTACAAACACAATTTGCTTTGAATTTCTAATAAGCTACTTTAATATTATCCAAGGTTATTTTCCTTTACAATCTTACAATTGGTTTGTGAATTTCTGTCAAAGTACAGCTACTGTGATGTTATCTGAGGTGACTTTTCTATTGAAATATTTTCTATCTGATATAAGAGTACTTATATGGCAAAGATCTCAAAAACTCAAGGTCATCAATTAGCCCATTAACCTATGTATTACAAACGTAAAAAAAGAAATGCAAGAAGAGAAAATGACTTCCATTTTATTATCAGTACAGACTAGGGCATATTTCTAATATAATCGGTTCCATTTTCTATGGATAATAGGCATTTCCGAATGTGTAAACAAGTGCTACCTTTTCATAAAGTTTTCTTTAATACTGCAGGCTAAACATACAATGTCGATGGCATATGTTCAAGTCCTCTTCGTACTGTGTGGTTGTAGCAACACAGATTAATTTTTAGTTCATGACTCATTAAGGTACCATGATAGGTTTCTCACATGTTTTCACAAAAGTCATTACATCCTGGAAATGCTATGTTAGGTTAAATATGTCCTACCCAGATATGAATCTGGAGCACTCGGAGAGCGCAGACCTCCGCCAAGGGAGCTCAATTCCTGGACTATCATCAAAATCCACCCTAAAGTTATCCGTCTATAACTTCATTAAAAAAAGGCTGGATCTAGATGATCCAGACAGTGATTGAGATCAATCGCAAAATCTAATCACTTGTTCCTGGTGCCATTTAGGACATTTCCTGAAAATGTCATGAAAATCCACCCATAACTTTTTGAGTTATCTGTCTTTAAAAATTACATGTCATGGATCCAGAAGATCCAGATAGTGATCTGGATCATTTCCAAAATTTAATCATTTGTTTCTTTTACCATTTCGGACATATCCCGAACATTTTATCAAAATCCGTCCATAAGCTTTTGAGTTATCTTGTTCTCGAACAAACAGACGGACAGACAAACCCAGGCAAAAACATAACTTCCTTGGCGTAGGTAACAAACCTTAGAGATACTACTAAAGCTTGAAATTCACCAAACCACAGACAAATCTTGATGAGTTAACTCATTTGGCACTGGTATACAGCTAATGGCACTGGTATACAGCTAATGAAGTCAATACTAACACAGTTAAGCTATGAAAAATGGCCAATACCAGAAAATATTGAAGATTGAGGCTTGGTAGGGGTCAAATATAGTTTATAGCCCGTTTTTGGGCCCAATATGGGTCAAGTATAGTTTTAGTGGTAAAAAATCAGTTTCAGAAATATAACTGAAAGTGTCAAAAACAATTGAAATCATAATGCAAATCATAAGATCCCTAATTAACTGTCAACTCCATTAAATAACTGGAAAGTTTTACTTTTTCTCGTGGCAAAATGTTGTTTGATATCACACAGCCAAGCTTAGTTGCAGGTTGGGCATTATATTTCTAATAAGAAGTCCTACTATAACCTCCTTGAAAATTTATGTACGGAAATATATACGCATATACATATTTATGTATGTTGCATGAATTTATGTTGCTATTTACTTCTTTAGACGCAACAAAATATATAGCCCTGAGTGCAAACATACAAATAAAACACCAGAAATTGGGTTTAATAATATTCTATTATTCTACTATATTTTGTTATCTGCAATAAAGTTATTTTAACTCCGACCATAAAGATACATGGCCTCTTTAGGCTAAAAAAAATTCAAAAAATGAACAAGGAATAAGAACATTCTGGTAACTTTAGTTGAAACATTTTGTTACCAATCCAACAATATTCTTTACATTGGTTTGGATTGATTTGTACAGTATCGTTTCTCCAACGTTACTATGAGACTAGATCAAATCACATCATATTGCCATGTGTTCATACTAGCATAATTTTTAAGTTTAAGGTTTTTTTTATATTTCTGAGGAACGTTTCAGCCAATCTTTAATCAATACACTGTTTCGTGCTGTCTTGGGAACCAGATATCATCTGATCCTTAACTTTTTACACACAATGGTTTGTAGCTTTGGATTGATCAACTATTTGGGTGTTCAAGTCCCTGTTGTAATATAGCTTAAAAATTCAAAATTGAAGAGAATCATCACTTGATTGCTGGGATTGGTAATAACAATGTAGTTAATTTTTGGGATCTTGGATTCTTCTGCAGAAGACAATCATACTTCAGAGCTGTTTATTACTCTGATCAAGTTGCCCAATATTTAAAAAACGACTTGGGTGATGTGGCTATTTTGGGTCCTATTAGGGACTAACCCATAGGTTGCATATCTCTCATTACAGGACAACCCAGACTCAAAGGGTTGGCATGCAATAACAAATCTCAGTTGGCCAAAAATGCCCTGTTAAATCTGGCGTTCAAAAAGACACAAATATTCGGGTTATTATTTCTTGCTCAATTATCCATCTGCGGATGATGTTGTTGAGACAGTTACTGATTTAGGCCCTGTTTACTGATATAAAATACTAAATATATTTGTAACACCATGTGTTCTTGACCCCCAAAAGGTTAGTCAAAACATGTTTTATGGTGAAAAGGACCAGTTGGCAAGACTCTGTATTATTTATCCATAATTAAGGATAACAAAGTCCAATATTTTTGATGGCAAACTTATGACAGTGAAACAGGGGTTGTACACGGGTGGCATTGATTTTGGACGGTCATCAATTTGGGACACTTTTTACATTTGGAGATAATAAACTGTTGGTTTAACTTGGCAGCATTAACAATGAATACAGAAGTATTACCTCATTTATACATGTGATTATATCCCACTAGTACTGTACATTTAGCATTTATATGCAACAATTTACAGAAAAGAAAATACCACACCTTCTCCAAATCCATCTAATGGAAAATATCCTTGTGTTATCACCAAAGTACAAGGTTAGTCCAAAACAATAATCACAAAACATTTTTATTGTATCTTCTATCTGGACACATAAAATTAACTTTGAGTGATTTTATAGTTAGTGTAAACAAGGCTGTTACTACTCTAGTTGACTATCCCATACTATTCCAATACGGCGGCCAAAATTCTCATCTCCCATAAAGCACTTTTATAATAAATCTCTTTCCTATGGCTCATACATGATAAAAATCAAGTCACTGATGTTTGTCTTTTATTTACCAAAATTTGGGGACCAGTGAAAGTGAATGTCTCAATTTAGTGGATTGTAATTTGGGGGTTTCCCAGAAGTGTCCCAAATCAATGACCCTTTGTTTTGGGTACTTTATTCAGTTTTTGTCTAATTTCGGATTTTACAAACATAGAAAAAGAAAAATTGATTAACACACAATGAAATATTGGTGCTTTTCTGTTTATTAATATGCATGAAACTGTACGTTCATGTTGATAAGCGGCAAAAAATGGTAAAAACAGGATAAAACTGTCCCAAATCAATGTCGCCCGGGTACTGAGAGAAATTATTGATTAGTTCTGCTGGGACTCGAACCCATTGCCTTTGGATAACACACAAAAATAAACACAAGTCTAGCTTTTTAATTAGTTGAGCTAAAGGGAGAATCCCTGGAACCCCAGGTGTTAACAGAACTGATTTACGAAAGAATATTACATATCAGCCTACAATGAAAGACTTGTCCTCAGGTCTTACATGACTACATTATTACACTTCAACTCCCTTGGCTGTGAGAGGGAGGGATCTGCTAGGCACCACCATGTGCTGTAAGAGAGTAATTATTGACTCTTTCTGATGGAACTTGATCTCACTGCCTTTAGATTACACACAAAATAAACACAAGTCTAGCTCTTTAACCAGCTGAGCTAAAGGGGAATCCCTGGAAGCCCAGGCGTTAACAGAACTGATACATGAGAAGATATTACAAGGTGTAAATATTCCAAATTCTCTGATAAACCAGTGTTTCCACAAATTTCCATGATGACCGAGGACATAGGTAATAACCATTGTTTAAACTATTTACGTCTCTTAAAGCAGATATGTTATAAACTTCTGATAAAATATTTCTATAAAAAGCAATAAAAGATATATCCATATCGTTGACTTTATACATGTGTGATTTGTCATATTAGAAGCATTAAATATTTATCACTTAATATTTGTAATTCTGCTAATGCAAACTGTTGATAGAGATATCGAATTTAAGTAGATTTCTTAATAATAGAAAATGTATGCACAATAAAATACACCTTTAATAGGTATATAACAACAACATTTTGAAAGCGAACAAAATATATTTTTCTACCAAGTTTCTTCCAGTTTTATGCCAGCAATTTAAAAATAAATGGTAAGATAGTAATCCTAACAAAACAACCCCTAGCAGAAGCTTAAGGAAGGTTAAGTAATTATAGTCAAAGTTTCATCTGTGGTAAAACCTATGGTCAGAGCTCCAAGTATTTCCGAATGATGTGCTATGCATTTAAATCAGATAGAGGGATGTTCTGTTTTCCCGAGACAGGTCTTGTCCCATTGAGCATCTTTGTTATTTCCTCAAATGTCTTGTTGTTTGTTTCTGGAAGTTTCCAGAAAATTACTGCAGTGCATGAAATGGTCAATACCATAAAGAACAGGAAAACAAATGGCCCCATAGCATCCTAAAACAAAGAAAAATAATTTTTAATGACTGATATGTCAGTTAGTTAGATTACATCATGTAATTATAGTAAACCTTTTTTACAATTATATTAGGACTACTAACACTTGTACTTCTGGGGATTCCTTACTTGTGTTAACTACAAGAACCAAAATGCAAATGTATGTGTGAGATTGAGTACTCCTGAGAAAAGGAAGAAAAGAAGACCAACGATGACCTGGAAGAGAAGTATTTGAGACAGAACTGAAGCTTCTCTTACGTCCACTCAATGTAGCCTAGTAGTGGGATAGCAGAGATTTTCACATGTAAACAGAGTGTATTCTTCAAACAAGAGTGTAATTACTGGAACATCAAGGAACAGACTGCGACCAGCTGCAGGCCCCACAGTGGGTTAATATGGATGCAAGGTACACATGGGTGTATTATACAGCACGTGCAAAGCCTGCAAGTGAAAGGGGAGATCTTGCAAGGAGAATGCAATTACGCAAGTCTCTTGTAAGTTACCCTTGAGGCATAGATGCATTTATAGCCATACTGCATGTACTCCGAGAAAATGTGCATGCCAATTTTCATTGTGGGGTCTGTGCAACCTTGATATTCTATTATAAAATCTCAAGTGTAGCTTAAGTGTCCCTTGCAAGTGTCTCTGATTTTTCTCTGTAACCAGGATGTACTTTACCGTATGATGGGATGTAAGAGATGATTTAGAGGAATGAAGCTGGCCATGGATGAAGCTAAAAGACACAGCCTAGAACACAGCAGTTTTGAAGTTGCATGTAGCAGCATTCTCTGAACAAAGAGATGGTGCCAAGTTAGTAACAAACTAATGAACGACAGATTGTGTTAAGCTCAGATTCCATAAGAGCCATATTTCTGTTGATATCTATACATGCAGAAATCAGAAGATACTGGGATTGAATCAAATTGGGCTGTTACATCTCCCAAAGTTCCAATCCTCATTCAAACTTCGGAAATGAGTCCCAAAATATGTACAGGTGTCCAGATGATTCAGTGTGAGACTTTGTACAAATGCCCCCCTTAGTGTTTTAAGTGCATTTAAATGAGTTTAACGTGATGCTTGCTTAAGGGGAAAACTTGTGAAACTGTAAAACAACAGTGACAAAATGAGTTTTCAGCATTTGAACCCACTACCCAAGCCCCCTCCACTTTTGCCCATAAGGGGTATTGCATAAACGGTATATTTATGTATGACCTGAGGCCAGATTCTAATGGGACAAGGTATGTAATGTCATTGTGATCATGGTGTTTGCCATATATATTTAGAATATGTAGTTCTATATGTATCTGGATATCAGGAATTTGGGCTACATGTTTGCCATAAAGACAGTAATTTTCAAATGTGCTATAATGATGTGCAAAGAAGCTGAACTGTCATAATAATTGTGGTGAACAAGGTCTTAATTTTGCCTGATCAAATAACAGTCTAGCAATTTAATAACTTAAATTAAATGAAGAGTACATTGAAGAAAACTTTATAATGCTGGTACAGACACAAATAGAAAAAAATGAGGTTAAACATACCAGGATGAAAAACACATCTCTAAGAAAGAATTAAGACTGGAATATTTGCTATTGATAATAATTCACACCATTTTCCACAAAAAAAGTGTAGATTTAATTTTATTACGACCTGTGGTCAATAAATATTGGCAAACTGTGGCAATATTTTCTGTCTTTTTTTCCTTTGTGAAGTACTGCTAAAACTGTTATTTGTGCATTTGTTCCAATATCTCCCAAAAAGTTATACCAGTTAAAACAAATTAATGCAAAATTTAGTAAAGGAAGCTTATTATTTTAATGTAAAAATAAACCAATTTCATGTAATCAGTAACCTGTCATGCTTGGATTGCTATCTATGTAAAATGTATGAAGTATATATTTATAAGTCAGTGAAAAACAATACCTTTGCCAAAGAGAAATACATAACAACAAAAACCAGTGTACAATGGCATTGTCTAGGTTTACTGACTAAAGGCAAAAGCTTATAATATAAGTGAGAGCAAAACAGAGCAAACCAAGACCACTTGGTCTCCACTTTGGTTTGAACATACAAAATTTACCTTGCAGATTTATATTAGTGAATATAATCTGTAGAAATTATCAGTCTGGTTTGGTCTTTTGGTCATCACAAAGAAAATACTATCTGTTATAAATCATTTTACATTATCATTATTGTGTGTAGGTGCACACAGAAATATAGCGACAATGATTAAACATTTCTGATATTTAATATAATACCAAAAACATAAAACTAAAATGACCTCATTGCATGCATACTTACTGCCATAAATTCAAAGGTTACAGTAAAAATCAGTGTTAAAATCCAGGTGCTGTTAACTGAAAATGACACTGCTGCATCTCTTGGTCCTTGATTGAACAACTCTGGTGGAATTACCCAGACCAGACTTCCTGATGTGATAGTATGAAATGAGCAGAGAATTACTGATTACTGACATCAATTATAGATACTGGTAACTGAGAGTCCACCCAAAACCAGAGGCTTGGGAATGGCCATGTAAGAACAATATAGAACATTATGATAGACAATAATACTAACTAGATCATTTAAGCCAGTATATTTTGTCTAAACCTGGCCCGGTATTCATGAAAGGTCTTAGACTTAGCCAGGTCTTAGGCTTAAATGTGGTCTTAAAGTTAAGACTTTTGTCTCAGCTAAGTTTTGTCTTAAATCCGTATTCACAAAAAGGGACTTAGCTAAGTCCAAGATTATCAAATAACCACAGTGGTTTTATGTGTCATGTGACCTTTCTTTTCTATTTCAAACTATACTATTGGTGATATATATCATTCATTTGATGCAATTTATCAAAGGAAAAGTGCTGTTTTGACATGGAAAACCTTGTTACCACACATGAACTCCCAAAGATTGCTTTAGTGAGGTGTTCTGTATAATTATACTTTATTTACAGCCATTTCAAATTTTGAAGTGGAGAAACGTTTATGGCGGCCATATTTAAGTCCTCTTTACAAAACTTAAGCCCACTACCAACCAGTCTTAGAGTTGAGCCCATGGCTAAGCCTAAGACCGGTCTTAAATTCTTTGTGAATACCACTAAGCCTAAGACAAGGGTTTTAGCACTTTTTGGGCAGAAACTTGAGACAAAAGTCTCAACTTTAAGCCTAAGCCCTGGCTAAGACCTTTCGTGAATACGGGCCCTGGGACTAAACTCAAGCCTTCCAAGAAATACCCACTAGGTCAGAATGACAAACTTTGATTATCATTTATGATATCTATTTTATTATGCTAACAATTTTAGCGGTTTACAGTTTGTAAAGTAATTTTAGTGCTTGTGGTTGTCTTGTAACAATTTTATATATTTTGTAAGCATACCCGGTGCCTCCATTGCATTGAACTGGGCAATGGCTATGGAATGATGATTTTTTGAATTGGAAACTTATCCTGTGCCTGGCAGAGATTAAGTGTTAGAAAAGTAAAGAATAGAATAAACTATTTATAGATTTCGTATGTGTAAACATTTGTTATTCATATTTAGTAAGGCATTTGATATAATCAAGAAGTTCACTTATTGGAAGGAAAAATAGGAACTTATTAATAAATCCATACTATTTTCAGCTTATCAATGCTCCACTTAAACTTCACACAATTAATCATGTGAAAGCATAAATTATCAATTGTCAAAGCTTATTATTTAAACAATACAGAGAGAAGGACACGTAAGCCCATAGTACACTAGCAAGGCATGGTGTCATGTGATACTGCTAAATAAAATAGAAATAAAGGAAGAAGTTCAGTGCTTCTGCATCTGTGCATCACGGAAGCTAGCGGTGTGACAAAGATTTTTCCATTTAGAAAAGTTTATAATTCTTTGAAAAACCACATTGCTTTTTCACTGTTTTCCTCAAGTTTACATAGATATTTGGATTACCCACATGTTAAAAATGGTAGTATATTACAGAACTCTACACAAATATATTAATTAGAAAACAAAATGCAAGCACACAGGCTCCTTGTGAAGGGATTAACTACTCGGAGATAGATGGCAAAGTATGGTATGTGTAGACACATAAAAGGGTTTGATTGAATGAGGATTGCAATTACCAGTTATTATAAAAGGGGCATACTGGACAAAGGTCTTGTTTGTGGATGGATTAAGTACTTACAATGGAGAAAGGGGCATACAGTTAAGGGTGTGATAATATAGTAAGACACAAACACAGCCATAAGTTAATTATTTGAAAGGGGTTGTAATCACTAGTATTATAAAAGGGAAACTGATCAAGGGCAAGGTTATTCATTGTGGAGAGATTAAATCTATGCAAGGCTAGGATAGGTGTTGAAATGCGATAATGGAAATGTACTGTGGGGTATTGGATGTTTAATTATATGGGATTATTTTAACTATTCTAGTCACTTTGTCTGTAGTTTAAAACATTTTTGTCAATTTCCTGAAAACCGTTGGGAAAATCATTCGAATGTGCAAGGTAAACCTAATTTGCTTGCTTAGCAGGCAGTAAAAATCGTACTGTGCTGCACTGCACCGCATATGTGTGCATAGTCCTTTAGAATTATACTATATAATGTGAACATATGGAAATGAATCAATCAGTGAAATACATGACTTGACATTTAATTGAATTGCATTGTTAATAGCTGTCAACTTTACCAATTCCCAGTGCAAAGAATAATGTGAAAGCTATGACACAGACAACTCCAATATATGCAAGCCAAGATGCAGCAGTCTAAAAAGGAAAATGTACCAGAAAGAATTACTTCTTTAATCACAGCTGGTCAAGTATAGCTTAAAAACTATTTAATGTTACTGCAGATCAATATCATTGTAATGACACTAAATATGTTGAATGATGGTAACTGAAGTAAAACTTCAGCTACATTAGAGTAAAATAGTTATTGAATAGCATTGAATCATCAACAAATAGCATTGAATCATCAACAAAAAATGATATTGGAATCACAGTAAAATGTGCTGCAATTTTAATTTATGTATTTGGGGTTTTATGTCTCTTTCAACACTGTAGAGGTCATATCACAATGGGTATTTGAAAGGGCAGAGGAAATCAGTACATACAGTTCGTTAGGGTTCTGTACTGTAAACTGCCGACCAACGGCAAGCAACTACCAGCTTTCCCACTTAAGGCCATGCCGGGAATCGAACCCCAACCTCAGAGGTGGGAGGCTAGAGTGTTACCACTCTGCCACCGTGGCCCCTAATTTAAATTTGAAAGGACAGTATAAAGTAATAATGATCTTTGCTTTATTGGGGACAGTTAGTCTATTTATTTATTTATTTGGGGTTTTACATTGCTTTCAACACTGTACAGGTCATATCACGACGGGTAGTTGGAAGAGCAGAGGAAACGAGTACATACAGTTCGTTAGGGTTCTGTACTGTAAACTGCTGACCAACAGCAAGCAACTACCAGCTTTCCCACTTGAGGTCGTGCTGGGAATTGAACCCCGGCCTCAGGGGTGGGAGGCGAGAGTGTTACCACTCTGCCACCTTGACCCCTAATTTTAATTTGAAAGAACAGTATAAAGTCATAATGATCTTTGCTTTATTGGGGACAGTTAGTCTGAAACAAACAATTAAAATAAAGATATATAAATTTATTCTATTTTTATACAAAACAATAAAACATTGGTAGCTTAAATACACCATAATGTTATTGGAGTATGAATGACAGGACAGCATTTTTTTCATGTGCAATACATGTGTCATTTATTACCTGAAAAGAATCACATATGGTGATCATCAACAGTAGAGCTATAATAACAATCATTGGAGCTATCACCAGAGGGCGCCTTCCTATTCTGTCAACCAAGCTTATCTGTAAGAAAAGGATTCATTATTTATTTCACTAATCAAGTCGATCTTCGTGTTTAGTCTTTGACTATTAGATTTCAAGGCTTGGCAAGAAAAAGATTCCAAAATGATAAAACTTTCAGGCAACAACTATTTAAAGATACTGGGATAAAATTTTATTGTCATGAATAACGAATTGGTCATTCCCATCTTCATGCTCAGAAGCAACATTTGCCACCAGTTATTCAACTGTAACAGTTGTAGATTTATTTGTTGTTTTACGTCGCGTTCAACAGCCAGGGTCATATTGTGATGGGTAGTTTACAGGTGGAGGAACCAGTGCATACTGCACTGTAAACCACCGGGCATCGGCAAGTAACTACCAACTTTCCAACATGAAGCGCCCTGCCCGAGATTCAAACCGGCGGCCTCAGAGGTTGGAGGCAAGAACTCTAACCGCTACACCACTGAGCCCCCTGTAACAGTTGTAAGAAGTGTAAATATCACCATGTTTAGCAAATGACTGCTGTGTGTAATTCAGTCACTGGTTTGAATCTTCTGTATTCTAAGCCATAATTTGAAATACTTTTTCAATATAAATTATGGCAAACTGTCCCTTTCATGGCGATTTAGGCTTGGCATTATGAATTTATTTATTTTGTGTTTTATGTCATTCCTAGCAAATCTGTACCAGTTATATTGAGACCAGTATTTAGAAGAGCAGGGAAATCCAGTAAGTACAGTTGGTCAAGGGTCTGTAAACTACAGACCCACTTCAAGCAACTACTAGCATTGACACATGATGTCAGGCCAGGATTTAAACTTCAATCTCAGAGGTAGGAGGTGTTTCATCACTGTGCCACTGTGTCATCCAACATAAGCCACACTCCAAAGCCTACTGTATTAACAGCTTATGTATCATATTCTGTTGTCACTGGCATATGGAAATAAAAAAGCATGGCTTAAATTGGTAGATATACCAGTAGTATGATTGATACAATAATACTTACTGAGAGAATTGTTCCTGCCATAGTGCTCAGGTACATTCCCTGCACAGCATATTGGATTTGGCCTTCTGCCAAACCAACATTTTCGAAGATTTTAGGTGTGTAGAAATAAATCTGGAAATAAAATATTTGATACTATTGCCATAAATTATGTGAATTAGAAAATCAATAGCTTTGGAAATATCTGAGTTTAGCTTATGTGAAAATGTAAAATATCTGTCTTGGAAATACTACAATTTTGTCAATTTTCAATCTTTTTCAACTTTAGTTACATAACCAAATTTCAGCCACATGACAAAATGACATGTCTGAAATGAAATCTTTGTTCAAAAATTCAAAGAAACTATGAAACTGGTGGTATTTTTTAAATGTTGGCTCTCACAATGCTATACACACCTGCCAGAGATCCAATGTATAATTTAGATTGATCTTTTCAACATTTGTAATGTTGAAGCTATTTTAAATCTCTAATGCCAATTATTCAACAACACTTTAATAGTCATACATAATGGAACTTCAGGGTTTGGAAAAAATGACGGCATATTTCACTTTGACACCTGAACCAGGGAACTGGAATCAACCTTGAAAAAGACACTTTTATACACGACACTTTTAAAGACTTTCAAATGGTGACTTCAGTCATTGAAAAGGTTATGCTAACTATGCTCTGTCATTGTTAAGTATGTTCCCTGAAGTTAAAATATAATAGAAACAGTTAATGTATTAGATACAAAGTCAACATCCTCACTCCAGTCATTCCTGTCCCTGTCAATGACACAGACAACACAAATGCCAGAAATAATGGCAAGCGATACTCTTTCTGTTTGATAAGCCAGAAAAATGTGAATTTCTTTGTTGTTTCATCCTGCTTGACTAAAAACTCTTCATTCTTCAATTGTGCAATCTCTTCTGATACATCCTGCCTTTGTCTAAGAAATTGCAAAGCTAGAAAAATACCACATTTCTTCCTTATTAAGCATTTAGAGAATATATTGATTGACAAAGGTCACAGTTTGGATGTTACATAAATTTTTAACATTGAAGGTTATACCTAAACATTCCTTAGTGTAGCGAAAATTCCATTTGTATGTATGGTTTTCAATCTGTTTACCCATTTAAAATATTGTGATTCACTAATTTTATTGCATAAAATCAGTAGTGGCATTCTTCAAAGCATATAAAAACCTCACTCTTTCTCAAATATTAACATTAGTCTTTCATTTCTATTTACTTAAGTCAGATTTTTCATTCTATATTAAGTATAAACAGGAAATGTACATCATGTTCTTTTGTATGGCTGATATTGCATGAAAACTTTTAAACAGCTAACAAATTTGAGGAAATAACTTAACATTAAAATAGAGGAAACTGAACATTAATAATATTCACACTAAAATTTTAAATAAAGTAGCTCATATACACATGCACATATTTCATCATATCATTAACAAGTAAACAAATGAAAACATATTTTCCTTTTTAAAGTCCTCAGAGGCAGAAGCTACTTTTGATTTTTTGAAATAGTATGACCACTACTTTTTGTAATTACATTTTATTTTGGTCAATTTCCCATTGTCATACCCACCCTTTTCTGCTCCATCTTCATTTTGTTCATCCAAGAGTAAAAATCTTGGGGATTCTACCATAAACAGAAGAACTATGGTGCAGAATAGTGATGGAATAACAGGCATTAGTAGAATGTACCCCCACTGTTTTTCAGTACCTGAAATTACCATTTTTTCAGCAACAACATCATTATTGAAATAACTTTTTATATAAAATGTTAAGGTGGTTCGAATTAAGAGTCGTATTTTTTACAATCTGCCTAGTATTTCTATTTTCCTTATTGGCTTTTATTCAATGAAGAGATTTAAAATATCCACAAAACCAAGATCACCGGGGATGGATAATTTATATGGGTTTTTTCTTAAATCTAAATGTATCTGAGATAAGTTTTTAAATCACACAAACAACTGTTATGGGGTGTTCCAATGGGGCTGTCTTTTTGGTAACTATGGGCTTTTGGAGGGTTGAGAGCAATGTTTGCAGAGTCGGTAAGGATCAGTTGTTGCTTCCTGGCTTCTCGTGGTGCGTTGGCAAAATATCAAACATGTTTGATATTTTACCATGTATCCCAGACTTTTGATCCTTACCATGGCTCGGCCCACCTGGTAACTGTCCAGTCATGTCTGTCAATGGCTTGTCTTGGTCACTTCCCGTCCTGTCCTATACTTTTACAGTCTTGTCTGGAGGCACAATGTGGACACAACCAACCATACTTGAAAGTAAAATGGCTTGTCCTAAATAACCCTGACCTGACTGGGTCACTTCCTGTTAAGACGGGACTTCTGCAAGTATTGGGTTGCAGAGTCAGTAATATCACAGCAGGACAAAAGAGGAAATTGACAAAGTGGGTTACAACAACAGACAAATCAGGAATTGTGTAGGACAAGCTGGCATAATTGTACCATCTTACGACTTGTGTAATCTATGGCTATAAAAGGAGGGTTAGCTTGGTGAAGGCATCATTTGGATTTTCAACTCTGAGTGAGTACAACTGGCAGTGTTCTGATAGACTTTTCTTTTTTACAAATTTAACTTAGGATTTAGTGTTGAGATACAAGTTGGGATAACTTGCTGATAGGCTTTTGTCCTTTACAAACAGTGCTTTGAATTGATGTATAGTCATAAGATAGATGGGTCATAAAAAGGGAAGAAAGAATGTGAGGAAGGCAGAAGTCCCTGCAGACACACCTGCAGAATTTGAGTTGGGAGATACAGCTGCTGACACACAGATGAAGGAGGAGAGCGAGCAGAGGGAGAGGGAGGAGGCAGATAAACAACAGAGGGAGAAGAGGGAGAGGGAGGAAGCCAGGAGGTCAAGAATTGAGAGGAGTGAAAGTGAAATGGACACAGAGGGTGAGAGAGAGGCAGGCACCTCTCAATTCCAATCAAGGTGCAAGAAAGGAGATGTGACAAACATTTACGTAACAGACTCAGATGAGGAGGTTAATGTAGACTTTGTCAAGGATCATTACGAGCTTTATGACAAGACCACAAGAGCACTTTAAGGACAATGCCAGGAACGATTGTCAAGAGAGATTTGCCAGCAGCCACAACCTGTGAGCAAGATTCGGTTTGAATCCCAAAGGACTAAATACAGAAAGTAAACCCAATCCATGTCGGCAAGGTTCCCAAGGAAATGACAGAGAGGCGGAACTGGATTGTGGAGAAATTTGACTTCTTGAAGACACACCTCAGAAGGAAGGGAATAAGCAAATCACCAGGCTTCATGTCCCCACAGAAAGGAGCTAGTGTAAGTGTAGTCTCAGTCCACAACATTTACTACCTAGCATCTGAGGTTGAAAATTGAACACTTTTAAAAATCAGTACCGAGGCTAAGAAACTTTTCAGTGGGATACAAAGCAGAGCAGAGGAAAAGAACTGTCAGCTCCAGCAATTTACACTTTCTAGGAGTTCCAGTGTCACTTCAACATTTATGTGTATTTTACGATTGTTACCTAATTGCTAATAAAATATGTTTAAATCAACATTTGTGCCAACACCGAGTTTTGAGTAATCCCAGTAACCTCTGCTAGGGAATACATCTTGACTATTCAAGAAAGAAGATGCCAGCAAGCCAGGCCAACCAGGTCAGCAGAGCCAAGTGGTACCAGAGGACAGAAACAGCCTAGAGGGCCTTCTAAGCCTTCAACTTAGTTGTTGACAAGCAACAGCCTGGGCCTTCAAGACAGGTACATTTCACTATCAGCCCAAGCAAGCACTTCAATCCACCATTAGTAGCCTCTGCTACAGGCAGGCAGAGAAAGTTCACACAACATATCGGAACTCTTTTGGGAATAGAATCAGTCATGATTTACCAGCAGATGGATACACCACTCTTCAGCCCGTGCCACCTCTCCTCCAACTACCCAGCAGCAGGAGCCTCCTCACCAGCCAGCCTAGCCAGTGCAGACTCCCAGCAGTCATCTGAGCCCAAGCAATGCAGGAGCAGACCCTCTACACCTACCTACCATTAGTCCTTTTCAGGACCACTGCTGCAAAAGTGTCCTTTTCAGGACGACTGCTGATTCATAGGTGTTTCTCAGGACCACCTGAATCTTCCAAAAACAAATTCATATTTAAGTGCTTAAAAACACAAAACAAAGCATTACACCACCCCACAGCAAACACATAACCCCCAAACACAAGAAACAAAATGAGCAAATGAGTGTTAGAAAAATATTCAAATAAATTTAAAGTGGACTTAAACAAATCTAAACTTTGAAAAATAAGTTTTAAAATTCTAGAAAAAAATTACAAAATAATAAAAGACTGAACAAAATAAAACTTTAAAAAAAAACAAAAAAAAAACTTGTGAAAAAAATTCTTGAAAAGGACTTCAAAAATTATAAAAAAAATCCATTTTAAAAAGTTTTAAAGTAACAAATATTTTGCAAATTTCCAAGAAAATAATTAAAAATATGAAAAAAATGTTTTGTTAGCTTTTTAACTTAAATCCATTCAGATATAGACTCAAAATCTGAAGATTTACAACCTTTAATTTTTAATGTGGGGCATTTAAAAAAAAATTTTGCTGAAGCTAAGGAATATGTATTTTGTGTGGACCAGGGCTGGCAACACCAGGGAAAAGAAGCCCTTGTAATTGTAATATTCACTGCCATATTTATTGGGCATCTTTATGGCAATACGTTTCCCATCTAGTGCCCTAAGAGTGTGGGGTACATTCCACCAGATTCTAAAGTTCTGCTCAATCATTTTCTAGTCTTCAGGATTGGTAGGGAAGGTCGTACACTCTTTCTGGAAATTCATCAAAGATGGCCCGACAGACAACAGGGATGAATTTACATATGGTGGTTCTGCCAACTAGGCAGTGATACTGTAAGGATGTGTATGTTTCTCCTGTTGCCAGGTGTCTCAGCGTTCTTGCCAGTTTCAATCCAACTAATTAAGGCTTCTTAAAATTGGCGGCTGACTTCTTGATATGGTCGTGTATGCCTTCTCAAATAAGATGAAAAATGCAGGTAGAATCCTGAGAAATAAATGGTAACCTGGGATATCAGTCTGAATTAAGTTGGCCAGGAGAGTACTGTAGCATCCCCTTTCTTCTCTTTGAAGGATCCAGGGCATGGCTCAGGGGTTTGACGGCTTTCTTCTCCTGGGTGATAGTGGGGGCTGCGGTGAAGGTGCTGGCTGTATGGCAGGTGGTGGTCTGGGTTCAAATGATTCATTTTTTGTCTGTAAATCAAAATAAAAATCCAAAAATTAAACTCAATAAAAGCAACAGGACCCTAAGCTTCTGTAGAAAGTCTCTCTGATGTGTAGGCGGTATCTTTGCAGTGATACATGATGAGTAACAGCAGCAACAAGGATTATATAATGTGCTTTGATCCTGATTCACAATCCCGACTCCAAAAGTCAATTAGTTAAGTCGAAATGGGTCGAGATACTGCTCAGTTTGTCACTACAGCTTGTAGTGTCCTGATACAGCTTTTCAGTTAGGAGCTAATAGCTTGTCCTGGTAGTTTCCCATCTTGCCATGCAGAAAAAGCACCCCAATTCCAAGCCGGGGTGTACTGTGTACTATTGGGGAGATTAAACGGAGTCGGTTGTAGGGTCAGCTCCAGTGGAACATACCCATTAAATAGGTAAGACAAGTTTGTCTGTCACATAAAATCTCACAATATAGTGATCAATGAATCAGTTTAATTTTCATGTTAGTTTTGATTGCTGGCTAATGTTAAAATATAAAGTATTGAACGCTACAATAGTTTGTTAATATTGCCAAGAGAGGGTTGCTGACACTTAAGCTTTTATATTGAAATTCAGAAAGTGGTTTTGGCCAATCTAGTATTGATAGTTTATGTAATATATACAGAAAATCTGTGAGATGGCCCCCTAAACCGAAGTTGTGGCTGTTTAAAAATTGTGGATAAAATGATAAAGTGCAGTTAATAAACATAACCTTTTGAAAATTAAAACATACGGATGGATGGATAATTATTTTATATTGAAATTCAGAAAGTGGTTTTGGCCAATCTAGTGTTGATAGTTTATGTAATATATACAGAAATCTGTGAGATGGCCCCCTAAACCGAAGTTGTGGCTGTTTGAAAATTGTGGATAAAATGATAAAGTGCAGTTAATAAACATAACCTTTTGAAAATTAAAACATACGGATGGATGGATAATACATCAAAGAGTAACTTGGTAAAAAAATATTGGTGTCTTGTGTGAGATATAGTGTAAGCAGAAGGGAATTTATATGTCTACAAAGATCAAGCACAGTTCTGCAATACTGAATTCAATGTGGATGATGTGTTTACAAGGCTGAATTAGAGGAATAAATCTGATACCCTTAAATTTGGTTTTAAGGAATATTCTGTGTATGGAGACATAACAATTCTCAAAAATATTGGTATATTGCATCTCTGATATACACTACAACATAGTGATGGCAAGTAAAATGACAAGGTCCTCAACAGAGAAAACTGACATTATAGAAACAATGACAAAGTTACTAGATACAAAACTTGATCCAATTAAAGAAAAACTGTCCAAGTTGGATTCAATTGAAACATCAGTTGGATATGCTCTTGATGAAATTAGGAAGATATCAGAGCTGGAGAACAATGTAAAAAGCATTAAAACAGATATTACAGGACTTGTAGCTGAGAATAGTACACTTCATGCTGAAAACACTGCTCTGAAGGAACAGCTGTTGAGACAAGAAATACAGTCAAGGAGGAATAATCTTAAAGTTTATGGACTGTCTGTTACCCCACAAGACAAGCTGGAAGAACAGATATTACATGTTTTACATGATACTGGGATATCCATCACCTCAAGGGATATTGACAGAATACACTACATAGGACCAACCTCAAGAAATGGCACAAGGTCAGTAATCATAAGATTTCAGTTTTTCAAGGATAAATCTATGGTGTTGACAAAGAAAGAATCACTAAAACAAAGAGGGATATCAATATCTGAAGATTATCCACAGGAAATACAGGAAAGAAGAAAACTCATCCTACCTATATTTTTTAAGGCCCTACAACTCGTCCCTCAATTGAAACCAAAACTACGAATAGACAGCCTAGTATTAGCAGGTAAAATTTATAATGTGACCAATATCAAGTCAATTCCAGTGAAACAACTGCAACCAGAGCACATCTTCACCTGGGAACAACAAGGAGTGACTGCTTTTTATAGTAAATACTCGCCTCTGAGCAACCATTTCCCCGCTGACTTTATTGAAAATGGTATACACTTCAAGAGTGCAGAACAATGTTTCATGTATAAAAAGGCAAAACATTTTAAAGATCAACAGGCAGCACAACAGATACTTAATGCTACTTCAGCAGTACATGCCAAGCAGATTGGAGGGCACATTCAAGGATTCAACAAAAAGGATTGGAGCACTGTATCAGAAGACTGTATGTATGCATCTATGTATGCCAAATTCAGCCAAAATGAAGATTTGAGAAGCTTTTTAGTTAAGACTAATAAAACCCAGCTGGTAGAGGCAAATCCTTTTGATCGTATATGGGGATCAGGAATTCCAATGCATACCGATGACATTTTCAAACCAGAAAAATGGAAAGGAAAGAATTTAGCAGGCAAGGTGCTATCAAGAGTACGACAAACTTTGCAGTGAACAATATACAATATCAGGGTCTCTAGTTAATGAAAAGGACTTAATACCTATATGTCAACATTGACTGATAAGTATTGGAAAATCAGATAGATATTAAGTTAAGAATTAGAATATTAAAAATACTGTGAAATGTTGTGTTATAAAATACCAAGATTATTAAATTCATTTTAAACATTGACATTTTTGTTAGTTTCCTTAATTGATCAAATGCATGGTGTTAACCTTACAGAGAAATTAATGTGAAAATATACATGTATCACCTTTTTTCTCAGATGCTTTATAAAAATAAGTACTATAATTGGTAAAAATAACAAAATATATACTCAATGTTTTTGAGGAACAATGAAGCACTGAATAATAAATATTTGTAGTGAAATTAATTCAGTTAAACTGTCATGCCTTTTAATGTCTGTTACTGTTTAAGGTCTATAAATTAGAAAAACCTATAGGATCATATATTTTTGTACACTAAGGTGGATTTGGGAAAGATAATATAACCATTAAGACCAAAGAGGTAGTGAAAGTCCAAAGCCATCATTAATATTACTGTAACTAAATTTATAAGGAGGCGCAGTATAAAAATAACAAAGCAGCTGAATGATAAAATAATATTCAGTTAAGATGATTATTGTGAAATAAATGTAATAACCCAAGAATGGTATCCAAAAACATTTGGTTTGTTTCATATTTATACATTTGATATAATACCTACTTTTATGTATAATCGATAATATATGAGAATATAGCTGTGTGAACATGACCGGGAAACATTTGTATAAATGGGATCAGATGTACGTGGTTCAAATATCTCACACAAGCATGCATTTCTATTTTTGCCTTTAAACATTTTTGAAAAATAGGTACAGGTACTTGAAAATAAAAATTGAAAATTGTATATGGTCCCTAAATGTTACACAAACATTCTTGTGTTATAGGCAAACCTTTCTAGGTCATATGTGTAAGCTTAAAGTTTTGGTAATAGTGATTTCATATTGGTACTGTAGAAATACTTGTTAACTATTTCTAGTTGACCATAAAAAACACAAAGATCAACCGAACACATTCAACTATGGTCATTGTAAGGGTGCCTTAATTAATTTTTAAAAATGACCCTTTTAAAAAAAGCCAGTATAGCGCAATACCTTCTTTAATATATTGTGACTATTATTCAGAAAGAAAAGATAATACTGTGTTTCAGTGATGAAAACTGGTGATGTTTGACAAGATATTTTACTTTTACTACTAAATATAAAGCAAAAAGGCACATGTTGGGTATTTTAATGTATCAGTTTTAGATGGTGTTCCACTGAATAGTAATGGATGTAAATCAATGCTTGGCTAAACGGTATCTGCACTGGGTTATTTTTTGAAGGCCAGCCCTCTTTTGTGAAGACATAAGGCATTAATACTTATGGTCTTGTGTATCATTTCAATTTGGTTTGACACACATTTTTTGCACAAGTTTATAGATTAATTAAGGCTTTCAAGGGTAAAATCATTACATATGCAGATTGTCTGGAATAAATAAATTACCCAGAAAGATGTATAATTGTATAAGCCACATGTCTGAGGCCACCATCTCTTGAAATGAAAACCGACCTTTGTTTTTATTTTATTTTTTTTTGTATATAGTGCACTTTTGTTTAACAACTTTGTTTATATTCTCCAAGTATCAATGAAAACTATGATAACATTGTTTATATGTTCAATTACCTGTTATTTAGCAAGAAAGTTTGTAAAAGAATCAGATGTCATGGAGTTACGTTTTACTTTTGGTTTTGCTGGAAAAATGATCAATTTCCTCAATATTTCCTGCAGTTGTATAATCAGATATGGAAATGGAACTCAAAATTGGTATTTTGCCTTACTTTTTACATAATCAGTCTATACATGGCTTCTCAAAAAGGAAATAAAATAAAAATTCTTAGTGCAAATTGCAGAGGAATACAATCTAAGGAAAAAAGGTATGATGTAATTAACTATATGAAAAGTAAAAATCCAGACATACTGTGTCTCCAAGACACTCATCTTATCCCTGAAGAAGAATTCAATTTAAAGACTATATGGGATGGGGAGGTAATTTTACATGGGATGCGCACCAACTCCAGAGGAGTGGCAATTTTGTTGAATAACACATTTGAGTATACAATAAACAAAGTAGATAAAGATCCTACTGGCAATATGATAGCACTGGACTTAACATTGAGTGATATAACTGTTAAGCTCATTAACATTTATGGTCCGAATGTTGATGATACTAACTTTTATAACACAATCAACAGCATACTGAATGAAAATGAACAAGAGTATGTAATCTGGTGTGGAGATTTTAATATGACACTAAATCCTCAGCTCGATAGTTTTAATTATTCAAATTTAAATAATCCTAAAGCAAGAACAATTACTCTAAATATAATAGAAGAACATAATTTAATTGATACTTACAGGTATTGCTACCCTGATAGTAAACGCTACACGTGGCGTCGGCATAATCCATTAAAACAAGCCCGATTGGATTATTTTATTGTTTCATCAAGTCTAACAGATTTAATCAGAGATGTTGATATAAAAGCTGGATATAGATCTGACCATTCTATGTTAGAGCTAAACATTTACTTAAACAAATTTGAAGTGGGGAAAGGAATTTGGAAATTTAATACTAATTTACTAAAAGATATGGAATACATCAACTTAATTAACAAAAGTATTCAAGAAGAAGTTACCAAATATGCTGTTCCTGTGTACAATTTAGATAATATTAATGAAATATATACAGAGTATATTTTATATAATTTATTCTTGTAACATGTTTGTGTAGCACTCTTCACGCAAGCATAATAGTGCAAAAATATTTGATTTATTGATATTTTTAGTTGAATTTAGAAGTCGGCAGATAAAGAGATATAGTACTACATTTTCAAGCTTTAATATTATTGAGTTAAATTTTGGAGATCAACAGAAATAAAGAAGTACATTGCTCAGTCATTATAGCTGATTCCTGATGAAATTAAACTATGTTTTAATACCTGCTCATGAATAGTCATGAATAGTCATTCAACTATCTTTAACATAGAACAGAGACCAAACTAAAACTAAATAGTATCAAGTTCTTATGAAGTACAGTTCTTTCTACTATATGGTGAATCATATTTACACAAGATCTCACATTGGTTGTAAATCAGTTCCAAACCTTGGGTCTTTAGTCACTTTACAGCAGGATAAGAGTGAATGTTTTATAAAGGTATGTAAGTAATATATTAAGTATTTTATACAAAAATATGATTTTTAGCTAAACTAAATACGTAAAAACCAAAATGTATAAACATACATACCAAATATATGGTCTAATCCAAAAATCCCACCCAGCAGTTCACCCAAACCCAGGAACAATGGACTGCCACTAATGATGGTACCTCTGATATTTTGAGGTGCAAGTTCAGACACATAAACAGGAGTTATATGCTGTGCTATTCCTAAATATCAAAATGGCGAGTCAAGTAGCAGTATGATCAAAGATAAAGGCAAATCATTAGAGGATCTATTCACTCAAGCATTACTGCTTACACTCTTCACAGGGCCACGGTGGCAGAGTGGTACCACTCTCGCCTCCCACCTCTGAGGCCGGGATTCGATTCCAGGCATGGCCTCAAGTGGGAAAGGTGGTAGTTGCTTGCTGTTGATCAGCAGTTTACAGTACAGAACCCTGATAAACTGTATGTACTGGTTTCCTATGCCCTTCCAACTACCCGTCGTGACATGTACAGTGTTGAAAGCGATGTAAAACCCTAAATAAATAAATACACTGTTCACATATCTAACTATTAAGGGTGAACTAAAAATGTCTATTTAAGTGCCTAACTCAGAGGGATATATCAGTGTGATTTAATTTTTACTGTGATCGGATATCCGAGCTCTTAGAAATGCATTTTTAGTAGTTAGCTGTTAATTTACTATTGACCTAATATAAGTTTGTACAGATTAATGTTGCTATCAAAAGTCAATAAACAAAAATTGTGCTATTACCTGAACCAAGTCCTGAAATAAATCTTCCCACAATCATTGCCTCTGGTGCATGAATGTGAATACATATAGTCTGCAGAATGGATCCCAGAATGTGTGGAATCTGACTCAGTAATACTAACTTTTTCCTGTTCACAAAAAGCCACAAACAAATGATGGTCACTACAATTCACTTTTAAAATAGATATAGTTATAGTTTGGCTTTACAAATCGATCACCTTTCAAATGCCATTTCAAGTGATTATTTTATTGATTTAAATAATTTAATACCACCAAACATCTTTGAAAGTTTTGATTATCTGAAAAAGAATAGCCAGAATGAGGTTAATATTAAAACAACATACCCAAGGAGAAGGGACAATTGTAATGATTCTGAAAAAAACAAGTCTTTAACTTGACTATCAAGAAACATGGCTGCTTGTGATGTGACTACAAGTGGTAATCTATTCCAATCGCAAGATACTGTAACTACACACCTCTGGTTACCAACTCATTTGTGGGTACAGACACTAAAACTTATAATATGTTGCCACAACTTAGTTTGCTGGAATTTACCATTGTAGATGGTTGGCTGACATTTAGAGGTTCAAATACCTTAGAGTGATAAGGATTATATGCCCAAAGCGATAAATATATTAAATTTATATAAAGTAATACTATTTCAAAAGAATTCTAGAATCGAATCAGATTGCTACGTATTGTTGTTCTAATTTCATGTTGGCAGCTGTTCCCCAAGGAAATCAAAGTGAAGGTAGAGATATAGCATTAGTAATGTCTCATTTCAATTACCTTTGTGTAATATATGTACTTATTCTTCATCATAGTGACAAGCTCTATACACAAATGAATAAAAATACCCAAAAATCTATAGGCTCATATTGTCATACAAACACATGAACAGCAGTCGATCTTTCCTGTTGGTCAGTCAAATACTTTCTTTTCAAGCAAATACTTTCAATATACTATGCTGATTCTTTTTTTTATAAACAGCATTGCCGGAGTTATTTTCCACATACCATAAAAGCTTAGAAATTTTGTTTTGTTGAAGACATTTTTTCCTCAAAAATTACAACAACACAAGAAATATATTTCATCCTCTACTTTATATCTATAATGCACAAGTTTTTCTAGATCTGAAAACACTGACAACCTACCTGCCAAACCACTTACTAACACAACCTCCAAACATTGTTCCAACTAAGCAGCCGGCAAAAAATAAGGTGATTGTTAAGGCAAAGAGCAAGTTTGACATATATGATGTCAGGGGAAACCCCCTTTGTGTGTATGTTGCATTATAAAACTCCTTGATGAACTGAAAAGGTAAAAAAAAACAGACTATGAATTAGTACAGTGATTACTGCACAATTTATGCCCATGCTGAGATCAACAGTTTGTGTTATTAATCAAGTTTATTGAATTTGTTTAGTGATCAGTATCTGCTGGCTACTATACTTCCACGCTGAAAATTAGTGAAATAGCTGACATTGGCCTTAAATGATGGGCTGTGATGCTAGTTTTCCAACCACATTGCAAAAAAAAAAAAGATCTGTGGGTACTGGGGGCTGCTTGTAAACAAACATTTCCCGCAATTTAGAATATCGAATGCCTCATTTACAATGCATATCAAATCTAATCTAATATGAATTTTTTAGCATTTAATCTTCTTCATTCAATAGAATCTATGGCAAAACCATACATAAACACATTAAATAGTTGCAGGTCCACTGGCATACCAGGTTATAACCGAGAAGAGGCAGGGTGGCATGGTGGCTGTGACAGATAAGCTTTTACAAGCAGGTAAGTGTTCATCCTTTTTCCTGAAGGAGGCAATTGATGTTGCAGTGCATATATTGTCAGGAAAGTCACCCCATATCTTCACAGGTAACACTATTTCCACAGTGTTTGTCTTGTAGAGAGAACAGTGGAAAGGTGGAACTGCCAGGAACTGATGGTGAGGGTCACTACACCTGGTGCTGCAGGACCAACAGCTCAGTGACAATGATAGAACAAAATAGCTTGTGGAAATGCTACGGAAAAATTTGCAGAACAATATTGGAATTATGAACATGCAGTGGTACTCGACAGGCAGTCATCAGAGTAGCTTGATGATTGGTGTTAGACATGCCATCTGTTGTTTGTGACAACATGTGCAAGTATTCTAGACAATCTGCAGCTTATGTAGGGTTAAACATAACACCCCCTTGAGCATAGAGTTACAATAGTCCAAGCAACTACTGACCTAGGCATTTTCTGAACTTGTTCTGAAAAAACACACTACTAGGTTTCTAACGGTGTCCCAACATGAAAAAGGTTGCTAAGGATATTGACGGGAAGCCTTGTAACTGAAAATAATGAATTCAGTTTTATCTGGGATCACATTTGATTTACTGAAAAACATCTATCTTTGTACATCTTGAATTGAAACATTATACTTAGAGCAGCAGTAGCATTCTGATGGGATAAAAGAAAATATAACTGGTATAAAAATGGAATCTAATATCTGGCTGAGAGCCAATGATCTTAATTAGTGGAACTGTATAGAGAATAATGTGGACACAGCACTGATCCTTGGATGACACCATAGATGATCTTGCACAAGTCAGATGATGTCAATTCATAATGGCCTGATAACACCTGCTCAGGTAGAGGACAAACCACTCAAGAACAGTTCCACTAAGACCAAGCCAGGATTTTTAAGATAGCCAAGGATTATGATGGTCAGTAGTACTGAAAGCTGCTGACAAGTTAAGCAACACAAGAGCAATTAGTTTATGGCATGCCAAAGAGAGATGAACATCATTGTTTAATTAACAATAGGGTCAAGTGTATTGCTTTTAATATGACTTGTTAATTGTTTGGCAACAACTAGCAAGACGAACTTAGAGAGGAAGCAGGGACCAGACACCGGCTGATAATCTTTAAGCTCGTCAACGAGTGAGAAGCATGACATCATAGGAGAGTCGTTGATGATCTTGCAAATTTCATGTTCACTTACAGACTCGAAAACATTGAAAGAAGAAAGTGTGAAAGTATGTGCTTCATAAGAGGATCCAGAAGTAGCAAACATATCCCTAATTGTACTTTTTTCTCACTGAAAATGAAGCAAACTTGTTGAAATAGATTCTTTGCTAAAATTGCAAAATCTGCCCCAAGTATCTGGTGTGTTGAAACACCAGTGTCAATGATCAGGCATTGGTCATCAGAAACATAGTCTTATTACTTCTAACATTAAACATCCCCCTGTGGGTCCGGGGAAGTAGAATAGGCCCAACGTGCCCTCCTGCGTGTCGTAAGAGGCGACTAAATGGGGGTGTGATATCACAGAACAACACAAACTTTGACTAGATTTTATTGATGTTTTCTTTTGTTTTACTCCTTTTTAGAATTTGTTCTATTTATGGTTTCTACCTGTTTTATTGTATCTGTACCGTTAGTTGTATATTCTGGTTTAGTTTTAATCTGTATTTCTAGTCATGATTTTTTATATTTGATTATGTTATACACATTGTATAGTAAAAGTATTGGTAGTCTGTATTTGTCGTTCTTCTAGTCTTTTTCTTGTATTGTGTTTTATTCAAATATTGTTTGCCTAATGTCTTTTTTACTATGTGTATCTAGTCAGATTTCTTCATGTAGTACACATTGTTTAGTTAATGTATTTATTAATTTTAATGGTGCTGCATAACACCAAGGTGTTTAGCACTTTAAATTTTAACTTTACTTTACTTTACTTTACTCTAACATTAAACAATGAAGGTTCAGTGGGAAATCCTTATGTGACTAGATGGGCCATGGTGGGAGAGTGGTAACACTCTTGCCTCCCACCTCGGAGGCCGGGGTTCGGTTCACGGCTCGACCTCAAGTGGGAAAGCTGGTAGTTGCTTGCGTTGGTTGGCAGTTTACAGTACAGAACCTTTACCAGCTGTATGTACTGGTTTCCTCTGCCCTTCCAACTACCCGTCATGATATAACCTGTACAGTGTTGAAAGTGACGTAAAACCCCAAATAAATAAATTATGTGACTAGATTTTAGTTGAGTACAACAAAGACGATATAAAACTATCTATTACCTTTTCAACAAAGTTGAAATAAAGTTTTAGAAATATTTTTAAATGCAAAATGTTACATGCAGAATTGTTTGTGAGAAGTTTAAGTAATGATGTATGCAGTCTTTATTTACAAAAGTACACTGCATACCAAATACATGTAAAACCTTATTTTCTGTGGTTAATCTTTAAATACAATGGCTTATGCCGATTTAAATGTTAGCAGGAGTAAAAAAAACATATTGTGCAACCTCTCTATGTAAAATTCAATACTTACTCTTACTGGTAGAGTTAGTGCACTCAAGTTAAAACCAAAAATCAAAGACGTACCAAAGAATAGTGTGAGAGACTGGAAAACAAGGTTCCTCGTGAAATTCTGAAATTACAGAAATAATGAAACAAATTCATTTTGTGTGAAATGTATCTGTCCGGAAAAATGTGTATCACTGTCTAAGATGTAATAGAAATACTACCTATTGAGAATTGTAACACAGGAGAAAACAAATTGGTAAAATCAGATTTATTAGAATGAAAATTGTGTTTTGTCTATATTCTGTCACTCAAAATTAAAGTGAATCACTCAGAAGTAGTACTTTCATCAGCTTATTGTACCTTTAATATATGTAGATTTATGGATCTATTTTATTTACTTCATTTCAAATTGATGCACTGTTTTATGGTTCACAGAATATAACTCTTCATTCAAGGTAATGGACGGGGGGCTCGGTGGTGTGGTGGTTAGAGTTCTCGCCTCCAACCTCTGAGGCCGCTGGTTCGAATCTTGGTCCGGGCACTTCATGTTGGAAAGTTGGTAGTTACTTGCCGATGCCCGGTGGTTTACAGTGTAGTATGCACTGGTTTCCTCCACCTGTAAACTAGCTGCCACAATATGACCCTGGCTGTTGAACGCGACGTAAAACAACAAATAAATCTAAATCAACATCATGGACAGGTCATTTCACAATAGTTCAAATGATTTGATAAAAGTAGTTGAAAGCCATAAGGATGCACTGGTTTCCTCTGCCCTTCCAACTACCTGTCTCTATATAACTCATTAGGTACTAGGCATGATCTGAAACCCTTAATAAAGAAAAATATGAAATGGAAGCTATTCTATACAAGCAAACTACAAGCAGCTTATCCACTACAGAATCAGGCTAGAAACTGCTTCACAGCCTAAGAAGGGGTAGGCGACGAACCATCTTTAGCAGGCAGAAAAGCAATATTAAGGCTTTTGAGCTAGAAAAAAGACCCCGACACTTGTTTTGATTAAATATTATCCCCCTTTTATGTTATAACTTTAATATATCAATATGCTCACTTTAAGAAATAAGCATATGAATAAATAAAATAACTTGGACACATATCTACTTATTTGGGGACATCAAGATAACAGATAAAATTAAGGTATGCAAAACATGTTAAGATTGATGATTATACTATATATAACCTTTCTGATTTATTCCATCTAACGTGAAAAAGACTATATATGAAATTCAAACAAACTATTAGGTTATAGTGCTATTTTAATTAAAAGTAAAAGTCTAGATTTAACATTAGACAGACTAAACCAAGCCCTATAGTACTCTGAATATAATCACTTCACAAACATTCTTTATTATTTAAAAAGAGATAGGCCTACCCTAAAATAAAGAAAATGCAGTTGATTTGTAAAAATTAATGTGCAAACTTAAAAAAGAAGAATTATTTAAAATGAAGGAATCTATATTTCAAGTGCAGAACAGATGAAGAATTGTTTAAAAGGTTATCCTCATATTTCATGCTCTATTATTCAGAAAGAAGATCATATCAGAATTCAATTTCATTGTGCGTGAAAAGGCATTCGCCATTTAACAATCAATCATGATAGTTATGAAGAAGTCACTAAAACATTTATGACACTTTTTGCAATATTTTAAGTGTGGTTAAGATCTTAAGATTATTAAGATCATAGACAAAAGATATCTGCTCAGGTGTGTTTGATGTGACATTTTGTAAAATATTTATATCAGTGTCAATCAGGTTCTTTTAAATAAATATATTGCTTGTCAACTTTTGTGCATATTTTAACCTTGAAAATATACAATCAATCTTTCTGCATATCAAGTTTACAAAATATTGGTGTCATGGTCAAAACATATTTTTATGATGTATTGCTCATGAACTCTTCAAATAGATTACAAATATAGCATGAAGTCTGCCTGTATCATTTACCAGATGGCGGATTTTAATATATCTATAATACTTTGGTTTCCAAAGGCCAAAACAATGTTTTCAAAATGACTGAAGAGCTGGCTGTTACTGGAGCAGACTATGAGCCTACAGCTGGGATTAAGGTCCGTTTCAAAAGGTAAACCCATATCATGACAGATTCTCAGTTAATGCCACACATGTTCTGGGTTGAATTCGAACACACAACTATAAGCTTGTTAACACTTAATTCTGGTGTTGATCTGGATCATGGAGGGTTTCCATTGAAACCAGCCCTATTGCTGACCCTACGACTCTGGGGTTGGTTGAAGAAGTCGGGGAAGTGGGGACGAAGACCACAAAAAAGCATGCAAAAATTCTGGGTGGGTTACATATCCACGACAGGATATAACACATGCCAGCTTGTCTAGATCAAGATACCAACCTGATTTAAGGTCGGGATCATTTTCTCCACGACAAGACTGAAAACTACAATGACAAGCCATAAACCTATAATGAACAAGCCGTAGCAGGCCCCGACAAGGCATAGTCACAAACCGACAGGACTGGAGCATTTTACAGACTCACCCCGACTAGATGGATTGAATCATGGAGTCGGGATCCAGAGTCGGAATCAAACCAAAACTATATAACCCCCCTATGGCTCACAAAAAATTCATTTATCACTGCAAAGATGCCAGCTACACATCACAGAAACTTCATACATCAGGGTACTTTTAGTTTTTATTTAGTTTAATACTTTGATTTGCATATAGATGGAAAGACAGAGGGGGACACATTTTAACCTAGCATCACCACCTACCATACAGCTACCAGCACAGCCTCGCCCCAAGCCAGTCCACAGGAGAAGAAGAAGGCCACCAAACCCAAGGGTCATGCCGTGGATCCTTCGGAGACAAAAAAGCATGCTGCAGCAACTTCCTGGCCGACCTCATACACACAAACATCCCAGGATACCAGAATTTTGTCAGGATGGCCCCTGCTTTTTTACCTCATCGAGGAATGTATTCACCAATCGCATCAAGAAGTCAGCCACTAATTTCAGGAAGCCATTAGAAGTTGGACTGAAACTGGCAATAACGCTGAGACACCTGGCCACTGGAGATACCTACACTTCCTTGCAGTATCACTGGCTGGTTGACAAGGCACCATCTGCAAATTGGCCCTGCAGGTCAGCCTAGCCATCCTTGCTGAATTCTAGGATAAATATTTGTGCTTGCTTGATACCCTGATAGAGGATTGGAAAATGTAGGAGAAGAAGTTCAGAACCAGAGGGAATGTCCCCCAAGTTGTAGGGGAAATAGATGGGAAGCATATAGCCATAAAGAAGACAAAAAAGCAGTGACTACTACAACTACAAGGGCTTCTTTTCCATAGTTCTCCTGGCCCTGGTGGAAGCAGAATACAGATTCCTGTGGATAGACTGTGGGTCAAGTGGTTCCTGCGCAGATGCACAGATTTTCAACTGAAGTGAGCTGAGGGAGATGATTGAGGTTGACACCTTGGGGCTTCCAGTACCTGAACAACTCGGGAAGGGAGGGCCAGCCACTTGCACTTTTTCCTGCTGGGGACGATACCTTTGTCTTGATGCCCTGAATGGTCAAACCCTACAGCCGAAGACAGCCCACAAGGGATGAAAAAATAGCCAACTACAGGATTTACAGAGGCAGGAAGGTGGTGGAAAACGCCTTTGGAAGCTTAGTGAGCAGGTTCTTGGAACTACTGGGCACCATGGAGCAATGGCCAAGGGTTGTCAGAGACATCGTTTATACATGTGTGATGTTGTATAACATGATGAAGACTCACCAGGGCGCAGAAAGGGCACCAAAACCAAGAAATGCTGGAGAGGGCCTACAAAACAACCAGGCAGCATGTGTGCCCAATGAGAACTGCCGGAATCCTTCGAGTGAGGCCTAATATCAAGAAGAACTACTGAAAGACAGGATCTGAGATGTGTCCAGAACTACTGGAAGACAGGATATGAGATGTGTCAACCAGCAACCATGTGGACGGACTACTATCAGTCCTTTTCGTTACTATCAAATTATACCTAGAACTTTTATTTTAAGCTAGTGTTACTTAAATGTCCCACAAATTTCAAAACCAAATCCAATACATTTCCATGAATTTCTAAAATTAAAAAAAAATTTAAAAATGCAAAAATGACCCCCCCCCCCCCTAACTCTAAACATTGTAAACCCTCAGATTTTATGTTTTTTTTCAAAATTATTTTCTTGCAAATTTTTCAGATCTTGTAAAGTTCAAAATCAGCCAAGTCTAAGGGGAAATAAAAAGTTTCACAAAGAGTTAAAGGTCATTAAGTCAAACCCAAAAGTCAAAATACTTCCCCAATTGTCAGATCATCTTTAAAGTCTAAGTAAACTTTTTTCATTTTGAATTTATGTGGGCAAAACTTTCATTGTCTTTGCCTTCTAAGTTCAAAATCGTCAAAGATTTTTTTTTTAATTTAAAGTTTTTCTTCAATTTTAACACCTTATTCATTCAGTCATTTATTCATTTTTTTGTGTGTGTTAAGGGACAAAGTGTGGGGACGGTTGCGGAGTGTCTATCTGCTGGTAACTCATCACAGATTGAAGGTTTCCAAAGAAACTTGAAAGTCCTGAAATATTATGCTGGCTTTCTTTGCTGCTTTTCTATATTCATCCACTTCAGATGCCAGATAGTTGCAGAAGGCTGTATGTGTTGTAGTCTCCTGCTTTTGGCCGAGGAATGAAGAGAGCATTGTTCTCATCTGTGTGAAATGGTCTATGACCTGGTGGTGGACCGAAGAGCGCCCTGAAGAATGCAGTGGAGCTGGTGACTTGTTGAGGCTGTAGTGCCTGTTGAATGCATGCTGATCTGCATGCTGTCTCTGTTGGCGGAAGCATGTGATATGGAATGTGCTGTAGTAGCTGAAGCACTGGCTCCTTGGGCCTGTGACTTAAATCCTGACGACTTGCTCAGCCCCTTGCATCGAATGTGCGACCACAGCAATCCTAAGTTGTCCTGTATCCAGGTTTGATGTTTTTCATCTCTTTCATGGCTTGTCCAGATTGTGTTGGCTTCCTGTAACTTGTCCTCTGTGACTCAACCAGGTCTTGCACACCTTGACAGCTTGGGACTTTTGGCGAACCTCTCAAAGAGACATCCCTTCCTTGCTTTGCCTTTGAAATGTTCACTCTTGTTTCATCGTACAACTCCATGTGGTCTTTCAGGAAATCATGTGGCCCTTCTTGTAGCATGGCTGTTATGTTCCAGCCTCTCTTCCAGCAGCCTCTGTTTTAGTGTCACTTCTTTCTCTCCTGGGCTTTTTTCTGGATGTCCCAGCTCTTGGGAGTGCAATTCCTCTGCTCTTGCCTCCTCCCTCCTTGCCTCCTCCTTCCCCTGTTGCTGTGCCTCCTCCCTCTCTTTTGCCTCCCTCTCCTGCCTTCCCCGTTGAATATCTGCCGCAGTGTCCCATAGCTCAAATTCAGGAACATGGTCAGCGGGAACTTCATCCTCACTCTTTCGCCCTTCTTAGGACCCATTGTCAAATAATAAGCAACGTTTTTGTAAACAACAAAAACCTAAAATATAAAGTCAGCCAACTTCAACTCCTGTTCTTGAAACGCTGCCAGATGTAATCTGCCAATATGCCAGATTCCAAATGATGAAGTATGCAAACCGATTCTCTTTATATAGCCGTAGAAATCCATGACAGGACGGTTATCAAGAGGGCAGAGTCAAGGGTCGAATACAGAGTCATGGAGGGTACAACTGTGATATTTTACCAATCCACTGTGATAAGCTGAGAAAGTGTAATCAATCCTAATTGACTATGTCAACAAAATTCCCTACCCTCAAAAAATACTTAATTACCGACCGGTTGGTTCCAGTGGAAACCTCCCATCACCTTCACCATCTTGATCCAGGAATTTTTAATGGAGTTTTTTTTACCATTGCTCCCATAAGCAATAATGAGGTCAGGCTATCACCCTTGTTTGCGTTTGATTCCCACGAATAACCAAGCTCAGGCCCTGGCCCAATGTGACACTGGCCATAGAAAGGGATATAAAACCCCAACTTTGACCTTTGTATTAGGCAATATTATAAGTGTTAGGCTTTGATGGAGGTTTGCTATCTGAGGATGCTATTGTTTTGTATATACAAAAGCTGGTAGTTGCTTGCTGTTGGTCTGCAGTTTACAGTACAGAACCCTGACGAACTGTATGTACTGGTTTCCTCTGCCCTTCCAACTACCTGTCATGATATGACCTGTATGGTGTTGAAAGTGATGTAAAACCCAAAAATAAATAAATACCCATATATTTCTTGTCTGTGTTATCCACATTAAATGCAGAAAAATACTTTATGTGAACGCCTAAACAGAGCAATAACTACTGTGTTGAAAGCGAAGTAAAAACACCAAATAAATAAAATAAAGATATCTGGTATAGAAATGTATCAATGGGTGAAAATATTATCCACGTACCTTTTTTTGGAGTTGCATAATTATCCTCAATAGCTGATGATTTTTTCTTAAGTTAAATGGCTGCACTTCTTTCCAAGAGGATGTCTTATATAAAACAATTTTACAATTTGGCTTTGAATTTCTGTTATTACTATAATCTTATCTGAGGTGACTATTCCACTATGTTACAGTTTGGCTTGATAGACTTGTCTTTGCCTTCAAAAATACACAACTACACATTTACTGAAACCATACAGAGTATATAGTCAGTGTTAAAATAAGTATTTTACTGTCTGTAACATCATATGAATGATTCCCTGCTTTGTATCAGGTGGATGCACTTTTACCGGGTATGTCATGAGTGTATTTTCAGAACAAACATCCAACCACCTTCTTATTTTTAACTTCTATTGAAACACAGTAAGATATCAGTCGTCTGAGTCCTTATATGACAAATAATTCAAGAACTCAAGAAGGTGATCAATTACTGTTTTTTTTCATATAAAAATGCAAGAACAGAATATGACTTCAATATTATTATTCATTCATGGTCATAGTTTCTCAAAATGGTGGGAAATAAAGTCTAGGACGTACAGATTAATGGCCAAGAAATTGTCCTATTTTAGTTTATTTATTTATTTGGGGTTTTATGTCGCTTTCAACACTGTACAGGTCATATCACAATGGATAGTTGGAAGGGCAGAGGAAACCAGTACATACAGTTCGTTAGTTTTCTGTACTGTAAACTGCCCACCAACGGCAAGCAACTACCAGCTTTCCCACTTGAGGCTGTGTGGGAATCGAACCCCGGCCTCAGAGGTGCCACCGTGGCCCCGTCCTATGTTAGAAAATAATGGACTGTCTTTACGATGCCCCAAAGGGACCAAGTCAACAATTTAGTATTTTACAATATTGTTCACTTAACATCCTTACTTTCATTGCTATATTCCGGGTGTGTATTTTGGAGGTTTTGTGATCATTTTACTTGCATTGCACTTGCTATGGACAGTAAGCGTTAAAAATGTGTAAAAAGTAGTGGTGTGAATGGTAAACCGGTATATTACATTTCGTTTTGTTTAGGTAGAAATGACGAAATCCGCAAAGAATATTTAAGTACCGGTTATTGAAAACATCATCATATTAGGCTTTCTACTAATTAATATTTTGTCAAAACAATAAAGAGTATATACATTTGAGGAAAAACTTATATTTTCACTTTATATTAATGGGAAATGAAGTTTACAAACTTCAAGATATCTCGTGAATTCATATTTCCTATTGAAAATCTAACTCATGTACGCTCGCATAAAACTTATCATATCTCTGTAAACTTTCAAAATCCCGGATTTCGTTAAGTTTCAAAGCCCTGAAAACCAGTTTTTATTTTCTGAACCGGTCTGACCACTAGTAAAAAGTAATATTTTAGGCCACACAGACATTATTACATCATTAGAAAGCTATTTTCACAAAGTGTCTGCTCATTTTGGCTGCATTAGAATCTATGCAAACATGGGGGAGAAATCTCAAGTTTTTATATTCACTGGGGCCCATAACAGATACGTTTCAGTGGTATTTCTTTGCATTATTGTGGTAAATATGAACTTATTTTACTTATTACTGAGTAGGTAAAAATAATAATCTCAAGAAAACAAAACAATCTCTGTTCTCTGGTCTAGATAGTATTGATTTTTTTTATCTAGTCATAACATTGAAAAATATAGACTAATCAGGTTTTCCTATTTAATAGTCAGTGGAAAATGCCACTTCATTTCAATGACTATTGCTATGACCCACATCAGATAAAGGCCATATATATATCAGTGACTTATTGATGGCTACAATACTCATGGGTAAGAGACATTGCTCCTCAATAAGGCCTGTTATTCCCCCCACACTTAGTAGGGTGATTACAGTATCACATAGTACCTACAAAATCACTCTTGTAGCCCCTAAATCATACCCAAGATGAGATAAAAATCCCTTTGATCCCAGACTGGTCCAGGAAATTAAGGGTCAAGCTAATGGTCGAGGGCATTAGCAAATGGACCCAAAATGGCCAAGATTTAACCATGATGCCCCACTATAACAATTAACAATATAATACTGGTGCTGCGCACTCGTATAATAATGTCATCTTCATTCATGATACATTTTTTTGTATGTGTCATTCGGGAAGTTTTCCTATGGTAGTCAAAGTTACAGCTGGGTGTTTTGTGTCCATCGCCATATCAAAGATCATATCAGGGGCTGGTTACATGAAGCCTCATTTGGAAAGGACCTCCTTTGCAAAAGCAGGGTAATTTCTTTTTCCTTTGGGGAGATCGCCTTAAATTTAAGGTAGATCCTTAGCTTCCTTGAAACTCGAGGGAGTTTTCAAGGTCTCCTTTAAGGAAGGAAGCTTTGTGAAACTAAGTTTTTTGAAGGAGGGAGAAATTCAAGGGAATCCTTGAATTTAAGGTGACATTTATTTTCAGGAGGCTTCGTGAAAACGGCCCCAGGCCCTGAATAAACCCACACATCTTGCAACAACAACAAGCTGGATTAGAACCCAACACAACAGAGATGATAGTCAGGTAAATCAAATGCCAAAACTCGTTACCCTATCGCCCCCTGGGGTCTGGGTCTTCACAGTGATATCACTAATATTGATGACTTGAATTTTCTATCAATAAATCTCACCATTTGATTTTACTTCGATGTGAATATGAATTGTAAACATTGGTAAAGCTACTATTAAGAGCAACAATAGCAAACTAATAAAGAGACGTGGTTATGTGTAATTTTCAGTCTTTGAACATGACTGAAAACGCCTCACAGGGGTCACGGTGGCAGAGTGGTAACACTCTCGCCTCCCACCTCTGAGGCCAGGGTTCAATCCCTGTCATGGCCTTTACATGGGAAAGCTGGTAGTTGCTTGCCGTTGGTCGGCAGTTTACAGTACAGAACCCTGACGAACTGTATGTACTGGTTTCCTCTGCCCTTCTAACTACCCATCGTGATATGACCTGTACAGTGTTGAAAGCGACGTAAAACCCCAAATAAATAAATAAATGAAAATGCCTCACTAGCTAATTAGTTTTATATTTTATCATTTTGCTCACACCTGGATATGCGTTCAAGTCTAGCTTGTTCAGGTTTCAAGAAAGTCAGTCCTAAAAGGACTTTAAGCCCAAAGTTGACTTTGGACCCATTAGCATATAATAATTGAATTCCTTATAATATGGTTGCTGTGAAAATATGGTACCATGTTTGAACTTGATATTGAAATGTAAGAAGAATTCTGTTTATTGGGAGTTCCTGACTGTAAAAAGTAGAACTAGAGCACTATGCATATGAATTTTTAAAAAAATCTAGAATGTCGCTAGTTTTTTTTTGTGTGTGTGTTCAACTAGGACAATGTCTCTTTATGTTCTACTGGGACAATGTCTCTTTATGTTAGCTGAATCCACACAATCACTTATTTCACATGAAAACAAGATCCTAATTTGACATTACCCTCTTGATATTTTTTTTGCCAAACAGAGATTGTATGACTATTATTGCTTTAAAGTAACATAACAGATGTCATGTCTAGCTTTGAAATCACCCAGGCCTCAAACTTTTCTACACTTCTCCACAAAAGAGGTTATGTTCTGGGCTGTGTTCATTTATTTCAATGTCCGTCTGTTTGCTTGCATTCACAATTATTCCAAACTAAATAAAATATCTATTTTTTTATCTAGTTTTTTATGTAGGTAGGACCTGCCCTAATTCTAACTCTTTTTGGACTGTGCCCTTTATTAAGCGTAATTTACTTGTATATGCCACATTATAAAATATTCCTCATTTTAAAAATACAGTTGCTACTGGGCAAAGAGCTGAACAAAATACGTGTAAAGAATAGTTAGATTCCAAGATGCAATTCTACTTTTGCAAGATCTGTCCCTCCAGTTTGATAGGGAAAAGTTTTACTAGCAAGACATCTTTCCGGTCATAAGATGATGGATGAGTAGTCATAGTGTGTCATTTTCTATCTTAAGTATCACTCAAGTTATCCTGTAAGTACTTCAACCTAGAATCTCTCTTTTATGACCAATATTTTCAGTCTAAACAGAGCTAACAAATAATGCTCTCCAAGCATCCCAGATCTAGAACACATCTAAATGGCCATCACAAGTTGAGAAAAGTGCAACCTTATTACCAGTAATGTTTTGATTTGATAAGATCCACATCAGTCAAGTAACACTTTTAAAGTGAAAAAAAAATCAGACTTGGCTAGTCATGGCACATATGACCTCTTCCAAATGGTTTCTAAACATTTTAAATATTTACTACACCTGTGTCACTAATGTTAGAAAGGATGTTATTATAGTGTCCAGTTTCAATGCAACAACTGAACCCTGGTTTAGATGTATCAGTGAATAAGTATCATACAAAATGGGTGAATCTACCTCTTTTTTTCTAATCACTGTCTAACATTAATACCAGCTAACATAAGCCACATGGGTGTACTATTGAACTCTCAATTTTCAAGAGTGAATAAATTGGTTGTACTACATCCACACATAATTGGAGCATTCTTCAGATGCACTCACATTGCCCCATTTTCACGCTAAATTCTAAAGGATATATAACACCAACTTTTGCAAAGTTAGATATCAGTCAAAAATAAACATAAACACAATGATTATCATTGTCAGATGATGACATTACTTCTGTCTTACTAAATGTTTCGTGTAGTCCAGACCAAAAAAAATTAAACAAAAAAGTGAAGAATTGGAAACCCTATTCTGCTAACATTGATGTCATATTATTCTTTCGAAGGACCACCTTTAGCAATTCATGATATGTTCAGAAAATAAAAAAATATATACTTCTGCTTTGCCTCTTTTCCTCGTGTATTTTTTTACAAATAATGCATGCTTTTCGTCACTTGATATATTGACTTTCTGTTATTTTTATGCCTCAGCTCACAAACTGTTAGCCACGTGTGGTTATGGCTCTGTTTAGGCGTTTAGGCATGAAGTATTTTTCTGAATTTAATGTAGATAATACACACAAGAAATATATGTGTATTTATTTATTTGGGGTTTTACTGTGCTATCAACACTGTAGAGGTCATATCACGACGGGTAGTTGGGAGGACAGAGGAAACCAGTACATACAGTTGGTCAAGGTTCTGCACTGTAAACCGCTAACCAATGGCAAGCAACTACCAGCTTTCCCACATGATGCCTTGCTGGGAACCAAGAGGTGGGAAGCAAGAGTGTTACCACTCTGCCATCATGGTCCCTGTGCCAATGTGTCCCCCAGCATGAAGAAATCCATACATATATATACATATATGTGTGTGTATTAGTACTTTCAGAACATAGGTCTGCCTGTTGTAATTACTGTTTTCCACCTTCGTGCATTACAATGGTAATTCACATACTTATAAGAAATGAACCTTTATTAATAATGTCAGTAAATATATACAAAATAAATATATATAAATATATGCAAAAAAGAAAGAGCTGGTCTTTGTAAAGTTGCTGTCCTCTTTCACACTAAGGGAGTGAGGTGGACATGCTAAGACTGATCTTTTTGAAAATGTGCTGAAAAACTTACAACTACCATGACTTGGTTCATGTTAAAAATTAAACTCTTTTATAAAAAAATCAACTCGATATGACCTCCTCATATTTGCTATGACTCGCAAATATTACTGGTAAATAATCAGCCTCGCAACTCTTGCAAAGTAATCAGGGGCCTTGTACAACTAATGTTACCTTGGGATAATATCAAACGGGTACATTTTACCAGATTGGTGGACCGGATTATTCATACCTGCAATAAAATAAGTTGCATGAAGGTCATGAAGATATGTCCTAAATACTCCCAAAAAGTTGATCATCATTTCACTGCCTACTCCCCGTCCCCAGCACAATAACATACATGTTGGGTTTAAAATTATTTTACTATTAATTATCTTCAGAAATATTTTTAACAACATCACAGCATCTTTAATATGGCGGTATTTATAAGTCAACTCTGTCACCAATCAAGTGAAACATTCACGTACCCACAATAAGGTTCCAAATCAAAAACAAACCCCCCTAGGGCCAATCTCGGGGCAGTGATAAACTTACTGCCCCGAGAGGGGCACAACTATTAACAAAAGCCAAATCCAGGACAGTAAACTTTTATTGCCTCAAGAAGGCCATAATTATTAAATATTTTCGAAATATAAGCAAAAAGGTGACAGAAAAAGCCATTTGCAACAAAATAGCTGACAAAGTTCATGATATAGTTATATAAGATACCAATACAACAGTTGACTTGCTTTATAATGAAGTAAAATATTGCAAAGTATAACATAATGGTAGAAATAGAGCTTAGTTATTTGCCAAACCCCAAAATAAAGCAAAAGATGCCGTTGAAGGGTGAGAGCTGCTTGAGAAGAAACAGAAGAGACAGAGTGTATTTACCTCCACACTACAGCAGACGACCAAGTGCCGTGCTGCATGATCTTTTGCAAAGAAACCCCTTTTTGAAATGCCCAGGTTGTAGCAAAATTTCTAAAACATGTGGAAGGTTAACGGAGGAGAAATGGATGAGATGGAACAAATTGAGATGCTTTCTAGCCACAGAATCTGCAAAGGAAAGTGATTTGCCCTGTCTGATTATCAAAAATAAGGGTTTCCACATCAGGGTATTGTTGCAGATATCAGAAGAAGATTAGGTCAGAATATCATTATGCTGTACAAAAACTAAGAGTAAAATGGGAACATACATTATCGTGTGAATTTTCTGTTACAAATGGGGTTAAACAGGGGGGAGTGTTGTCACCACTATTGTTTGCTGTGTATATAGATGGACTACTATTACAACTGCAAGCCTCTGGGTTTGGTAGTTACATAGGGCACTACTTTGTTGGAACATTAGCATATGCAGATGATGTCACTTTACTTGGTCCTACATTAACTTCTATAAAACTGATGCTCAGTGTTGTTAAAACATTTGGTGCCAGGTATGATGTCAAGCTTAATGCAAGTAAGACCAAGTTAACAAAATTTCGAAATAGAAATGGCATTTCTAAAGAGTTTGTAGAATTTAATGGCAATTGTATTCAGTGTGAAAATAGTACTTGTCACTTGGGTAATAATATTGGGTTTAACATGGAAAGAGACAATCAATCTAAATCTATAAATGAATTTGTATCTCTAATATTACTAGAAGTAAGGTTTCTTTTTCTTGGGCTGATGCAGAAGTACTATATAAATCGTTGACATCATATTGTATGCCACTGTATGGTTGTGCACTATGGGATTTTTCTAAGAAAGATATATCAAGGTTTTTCATAACATGGTACAACAGCGTAAGATACTTACTGAATTTCCCCCATAAAACACATAGTAGACTTTTATCTAGAATTGTTGGTGATAAGGCAATTGAAGCTGAGTTACATTGTAGATTTGCTAAATATTTTGTTTCTTTGAGTGAAAGTGATAATGTCTTGTTAAAATTAGGTTTTAAATTACGTTTATCAGGAAGCTGCTCCAGTGCATGTAATAGTTAGGTCTACATAAAAGATAAATACAATATGAAAAGTGATTTTAGTGATCACGAGAAAGTATTTAACTGAGTTGAATTTATACCCAGTATCAGTGATGACTTTTTGGTGAGCCACATTAAAGAATTTTTATGTATGAGAGAGTCTCCACAAAATTCAATTTTATCCAGTGATGAAATCAGATCATTACTTGAATATTTCTGCTGCTACACAAATAGCACTATAAATATGTGCATTTATTTATTTGTTTTTTTTGTTTGTAACCTTATTTTGCAGTTGTATGTACTTCGAGTACGAATAATATATATATATAAATCAATTGTGACGATCCTTTGACCCTTCAAAGAAAGTGATGCACTTATTATAAGTGATTTGATAAACAAAGGAAGTCTTTCATCTTTGAAGGAAGATGTATTCAGGCCATATACAATAAACAGGGCACGAATGCGGTGGAAAATATTTGATCGAGAGAGACCTTTATGATGTAAGTATTCCATGAAAGCCAATAGAATAACTGTGTATTCACCTGATCAGGGCAAACATTACTAACAGAACACATAATTAAAAAAACTTTCATAGTAATATCGAGACAGCCTTTACAAGACACACTAAATGGTTGCGTTTTACTTACTTTATTCAACTTTTAAGCCAATGATTAAAAAGTAGGGCTTTTTTACCTTTTGAAAATTACCATTTTCATGTAAGTATATATTTATTAAAACAGTCCATCACAAAACAGTAGAGATATATGCTATAAATGGAAAGTCTCAGCTGTGGTAGAAAGTTGAATTCAATTAAAATTCACTTCTTGGATGTTATGTATCCAGGTCAGCTAGACCGATGTTACTTTTTTCTGAGACCAGTTTTGTCCCATTCAGTATCTTTGCTATCTCCTCAAATGTCTTGTTCTTTGTTTCTGGAAGTTTCCAGGAAATCACCACAGTGAAAGAAATGGTCAGTACCACAAATAACAGGAAAACAAATGACCCCATTGCATCCTGGAACAGAGGAAAACCTTTACAAGTTAAAGATACATGAATTAGTCAGGATGCATTGAGTAATTATGGTGTAAGTTTTTATTTTACATCAGATCTATTAACACTTGTACTTCTGGGGGATTTCCATTTCTCAAATTCAAGAACCAATATGCAAATAAATGGAATAGATACTGGAAGAAGAGAAGAGGAGAAGACTTAGGATGACCTAGGGAAGAAGTATTGAGGCAGAAGTAAGGGAAATGAGACTGACCTCGGATGAATCAGAAACACATGCTGGCTACACTAGCTTTGAAACTACATTTCTCTGAATGGAGAAACCGGTTAAGTAAGTAATTATTGAACCAGATCAATCCTGTCAAACTCAGGTTCTTGAATAGATACAATGTATGTTTGTAACCATGTGTGCAGTAGTAGTAAGATATTGGTATTTGAAAGTAGGCTGTTACCATCACTTGGAACCTCCCAAATGGACAATATTTTACCATTCCTGACTATTTGTGGACCAAAAGCTCCACCCTGAGGTATTGACGGTGTCATTTTCAAACTTCCACAATGAGTCAGCATGAACGTATCAACTATTCAGAGAGACATCACTCAGATGCCAATAAATTTCTTAAAGTCCATTCAGATGAGTTAAAAACCATGCTAAGCAAAAACTAAAAATATTTCCATAGCTCTACATGAATGAACCTGAATCCTTTCTTTTTGGTCCAGTGGTTGGTTGGGAGTGCAAGTAGGTGAAGTGTTCCGACTCATCAAATTTGGCACAATAATATTATTAGCCAAGCAGATGTTGAATTTATGGTTTATTGATATAACATCACGTTTTCGTGTGGCCACGCATTTAATATCATTTACGTAGGTAATCTATACTGGCACTTTAACCTATTTAGCTAAACCATGTTAAAGGGCTACTCTTTTGTTACATGTGTATCAAGGAACGAGGATCAAAATCCCAGCAAAGGTATAGTAGATATTGACACTGAATTATGCCTAACCAGTCACCTAGCTACACCAAAGCCAGTTTAGGGGTGGTAATGCACACAAAAAGACTCGACAAAAGATCACCCTTGAAGGGAAGCCAAGAGATATCATTAAGACCATCTTACTAAAAAAGCAAGACTGGCACTCATTTCTACATATGCAGTTATCAGAAAGTACTTGAATGAAAACATGAAACATTTTTAAAATGGAAAGTTACAAATATAGAAGCCATATTGTTACCAGGGACAAGATATACAAGCATATGGGTTAAACCTTTGCAATAAAGTGAAGATAGGATAAACATATTGCAAAGAGGCTAACCAGTCATAATAATTGTAGTGATTAATACCTAACTTTTGCCTGATCATATAATAGTGTAACATTTTAAGAACTGAAGTGAAGAGTAAGGTAAACTATACCAGGAAGATATTTATATATATCTAATGAGTGTGTTTCGCTGGAGCCGACCCTACAGCTGACTCTATGACTAGTGGGCAGGTTCGAAAAGTTGAGGATCTGGGACCAGAATCCAGAAAATGCTCGTGAAAAATTTGGGTTGGTTATACCTTTATGACAGGACGTAGTGCATCCCGGCTTTTCTAGAGCAAGACCTGACCTGATTTGGGATAGGGGTATTTTCTCCATGACTAGATGGGAAACTACCAGGACGAACTGCTAACCCCTAACCGACAAGCTGTATCAATCTAAGACAAGTAATAGCGTAAAATGACAAGACTGGACCAGTATCCCGATCCACCCTGACTTAACTGATTAATATATAGAGTTGAGATTGCAAGTCAGGATCAAACCAACACTATAGAAACCACATCTGGCTGAAATAACTAACTATTTATCACTGCAAAGATACCAGCTACACATCAGAGAGACTTTCTACAGATGCTTAGGGCCCTGTTTTTAATAGGTTAAATTTTGTGATTTTCATTCTGATTTTCAGACAAAAAAGGGCTCATCCGAACCCAGGACCAGCACCTGCTATACAGCCAGCACCTTCTACACAGCCCTCACCACCACCCAGGAGAGGAAGAAAGCCGAACAACCCCTGGGTCATGCCATGGATCCTTCAAAGACAAGAAAAATGATGCTATAGGAACTCGGACGACTTAATACAGACTGATCTCCCACGTTACCAGAATTTCGTCAGGATGCCAGCTGCATTTTCTTACCTCATTGAAGAATGCGTCCACCACAACATAAAGATTTCAGAAAGCCCTTGTCAGCTGGATTGAAACTGGCAATAACATTGAAATGCCTGGCAACAGGAGAAAGGTACATGTCCTTACAGTATGATTGTTTGGTTGGCCGAACCACCATATGTAAATTTGTCCCCAAGGTCTGCCAGGCCATCTTTAATGAATTCCAAAAGAGTATTTGCGCTGCCTTACAACTCCTGAAGATTGGAAACAGATTAGGGAGCAGTTTAAAACCAGATGGAATGTTCATGCTCTTGAAATGCTAGATGAAAGACATATGGCCATGAAGAAGCCAAAGAGATCAGGGAGTAAATATTACAACTACAAAGGCTTCTCTTCCCTGGTACTGCCAGCCCTGGACGACTCAGACAAAAGATTCCTCTGGGTAGGTGTTGGTTCAAGTGGATCTTCATCAGATGCACTAATATTTAACCACAGCAAGTTGAAGAAGAAGATTGGGGATGACACCTTGGGGCTTCTGGTACCTGAAACTCTGGTGAGGGAGGGCCCGATTTGGACTACTTTTTGTGGGGTATCGGCACTTTTACCTTGATGTCATGGCTTGTTAAACCTTACAGTAGACGACAACTAACACGAGAAGAGAGAACAGTAATTTGTAAGATCACTACAGGCAGGAGGGTAGTGGAGAATGATTTTGGTATCCTGGCAAGCATATTCGGGGTCTTTTGCAGCACAATGGAGCAAAAACATTGTTTTAGTATGTGTTGTGTTGCACAACATACTGATAAGACACCAAGGCGGACTAGACAGGGCATCCAAACCAGCAGATGACAAATCAGCCACAGCAAATGAGGCAACAGTATGAAAACCACAGGAGGCAAAATATCAGCGAGACCTTCTGAAAGATTAGTTCAATCACATTGGTGCATTGGCTTGGCAGGAGGACAGGATCTGAGATGTGAAGAGGAACTACTCTGGGGAAAGACAAAGCTAGCATTTATCAGTTCCTTTCAGGACTACCCATTTAACCCAAGAACTTTTATTTGAGCTAGTGTTACACCAATGTCCAAAAAATCTCCAACAAATTTCTAACAATTCTCCAAACCATTTCCAAATAAATCACAAGTCCCGAAATAATATTCAATAACTTCAACATCCATTTAAAAAAAAATTGTCCCTCAGTATATGTCAATATTTGTAAACCTTCAGATTTTGTTCAGAATTCAAAAGGGATTGAAGTTAAAAATTTTACACAAATTATTTCTTTTTTTCTTTGAAATTTTAAAAAAATAGTTGCAACTCTAAAACTTTGTGAAGTGTCAAAATCTTTTTTTATAACTTCCAATGTTTCTCAAAGGTAAAAAGTGAAGTTCATATCCAAAGGCCAGAATATTTTAAAAATTGTCAAAGCTTTTTAAAAGTCATAGTCTTTTTTCAATTTTACATTCCTCAAAGTTTAAACCCTCAAAAGTAGTGAAACTTGTTGTAAGGTCCAAGTGTTTTTAAAATCTGAGAATGTTCTCAAATGTCAAACTATTTTTCAAATTTTTCAGTTTCTTAAGAATAAAAATTTTTTAGAAAGTTTTTCCAAAAATATCAAATTTTTTCACTCACTCATTTTATTTATTGTATTTTGGGTCATGTTATTAGTATGAGGCGGTGTAATGTTTTTTGGGGGGACTTTTAAATGTTCAGCTTATTAATTGTTTTGGGAAGATTCAGGTGGTTCTGAGAATGATCTATAAATCAGTAGTTGTCCTGAAAAGGGCATTTTACAGATGTAATCCTGAAAAGGACCTTTCACAGGCATGTGTAGTAAGTGTACTGCTGCTTTGGCTCGGTGACTGCTGGGGTAAATGGAGCTTGGTTGGCTGCTGACAAGTCTCTTGCTGCTGTTTGGTTGGAGGAGAGGTGACATGTTGATGCAGGTTACTTGGTGTTAATGGTTGAGGTTCATCCATCTGCAGGTAGCGTATGGCTGACTTCTAGAACAGGCAAGATGTATTCCACGGAAGAGGCTGCTGCTAAGTCTTTGGCACATGTGTTACAGGAGCTCCTAAGAAGTACTAGTTGCTGTGGTTGATGGTTCCTTTCCTCTGCCCACTCTGTATTCCACTTAAAAGTTTAACTGCCTCCTTCTAAAAGTTTGAAAGTCTCTTGTCTCCAAGTTTTCAACTTCAGATGCCAGGGGGTAGTTGCAGAAGGCTGTTCTTGTGGTCTGCTGTTGGGACTCAATCGCTGAAAATTTGCTGAGGCCCTTCCTTCTGATATGGGTCTTCAAGAAGTTAGAATTTGACCTGAATCAAGTTCTACCTCTCCGTCATTTTTGGGAGCCTGGCCAGACTGGGTGAGTTTTCCATAGCAAGTCTTTTAAGAGTCATACCAAGTCTTGCATACTTTTTCTGACAGGTTGTGGCTGCTTGCAAACCTCTCCACAAGCAATTCTTCCTAGCCTTGCCCTTAAAGTGTCTGTTGTATTTGTTGTAAAGCTTCTGACGATTCTTCACAAAGTCAACAATAGCCACCTCATCTGAGTCTGTTAAAGAAAGATTCGTCATATGTCCTTTCTTGTGCTTGGGTTGTGATTGAGATGTGCTGGCCTCTCCACCCTCTGTGTCCATTTCACCTACACTCCTCTCAGTTCTTGGTCTTTTTTCAATCACTGCCTTCTCTGAGGACTGTGGAGTTTCTGCCTTCCTGGCTTCCTCTCTCTCCCTCTCCCCCTTCTGTTGTTTCTCTGCCTCCTCCCTCTCCCTCTGTTCTCTCTCCTGTCTCCTCCTCTGTACGTCAGCAGCTGTATCTCCCAAGTCAAATTCTGTAGGTGTGTCTGTGGAGACTTCTATCTTTCTCCCATTCTTTCTGCCCTTTTAAGGAAGCATCTTATAATCAAATAAATGCAACCTTTGCAGAATGCAAAAGCCTAAGCCTGCCAAAGTTGTAACTGCACACAAAATTCTGCACACTAGTTCATTTGTTATTTATTTATTTGGGGTTTACGTCATTTTCAACACTGTACAGGTCATATCACAGCGGGTAGTTGGAAGGGCAGAGGAAACCAGTACATACAGTTGGTCAAGGTTCTGTACTGTAAACTGCTGACCAACAGCAAGCAACTAGCAGCTGTCCCACTTGAGGCCGTGCCTCAGAGGTGGGAGGCAAGAGTGATACCACTCTGCCACCGTGGGTTCATGTGTTAAAAAAAACAAAACCTATCTGAATGCTGCCAGTTGTAATCTGTCAGAGTGGAACATCCAAATGATGCATTCTGTGCACTGATTTGCCTTTATGTGACTTGGCCTTTTGTTATCACAAAGAAAATGCTTTTAGAAATCTAGGTTACATTATCATAAGGATGTGTAGGTACACACACAGATATAGTAACACTTCCTAAAGATGCCTCATGATATACTTAATATTACACTAAAAAGAATAAAACTCAAATGACTGCACTACATGAATACTTACAGCCATAAATTCGAATGTTACTGAAAAAATTAATGTTGCTATCCAGGTGGTGTTCACGGAAAATGACACTGCCGCATCCCTTGGTCCTTGCTTGAACAACTCAGGTGGAATTACCCAGACCAGGCTTCCTGAGATGATGGTGTGAAGTTAAACAAAACATTATTCTTGGGATGTACACATATACATGATGGTGTGGCATGTTAATTATATTTCTCACTGACTTAAAGTGCTATCTGACCCATTGTGACTGCAAACATACAACCCCAAGTTATGGTGACAGCCCCCTTAAATCCTGAGGCTCAGGAATGACTGTTTAACAACCACCTATAATACTGTGAAAGAAGACAACACTAATTACAAAGTCATCTTAGCCAATATGTTCTATCTGTAGCTGGGAATGAACCCAGGTTTCCTATGCATTACACATAAGGTCACAGTGACACATTTTATTACCATAAACATTTAAACAGTTCCTGGTTCCCAAAGTAAACTTTTGCTTAAAATAATCTTGTAACAATTACGTATATTTTGTACAAATGTTGATACAATTTATTCATGTTGTGAACATTCATATTTCATATTTTTGTTATTCATATTTTAGTAAGATATTGGACATTTTCAAGATGTGAACTATCATGAAAAAAGGATGAAGTTATTAGTCAATGAATATTGCACAATGGTTTTTGGAGGAGTTCATGAAAAAAAAGGATGAACTAATTAATCGATGAATATTGCAGACGGTTTTTGGAGGTTTTAATTTCAGTTACATTTTTCATAATGAATACACATAGACATCAATTCTTCATTGTCTTGTTGTGTTAATGCTGTTTTCAATTGAAAAATTTCAACACTACAAAGCAAAATATTATGGAAACATGTCAAAATAAATTAATCCGTAAAACATGTCATTCTACATTTCATGACATACATATATGGACTAGATATATGAAAGAAAAAAACTTTACCAATTCCCATTGCAAAGAATAATGCGAAAAGCATAATAGAGACAACTCCGATGTATGCCAGCCAAGATGCAGAAGTCTAAAGGGAAAACAAACTTTTATTTACCTCTAATAATGACTAGCAGTTATACCTTAAAAGGAACATTTTAATGTTGCATGTTGAAGAAAATCAATACAATTTTACAGTTTTTAGAAATAACAACTAATATTGTGATTATACTTAATTCATTAATGTATGACAAATAAATAACAAAAAAGTACTCTAAGAGTGAATACCTCAGTCAAGACAGTTGAGTATGGCCATATTATAATTTTTACCAAATACTCACTGAAAATGGGACCGTTAAAAATTTGGGATTTGTCTTTGTATCCAGAGTATGATCCAATGTTTTTATTTATTAGTTTTGGGGTAACCAAGAACACAATCAGACAGATATAACCTCCTTTGGCAATAGTTATTACACATTTGAAATTATTCTGTTTTTAAAGAAAACAATAAATAAGTTGTTCATTAATTAAAATATAGTACATCTGGGTAAGAAACTAAAACAAACATTTTTTTTCATATGTGATGCATGTATCAGTTATTACCTGGAAATAGTCACATATGGTCATTGTCAGCAGTAAAGTTAGAATAACAATCATTGGAGCTATCAGCAGAGGGCGTCTTCCTATTCTGTCAACAAGGTTTATCTGTAACAAAGATTTGTTATTAATTTTATTAATCTAATCAATCTTTAAAAGTGTTTCATCTTTAAACAATCAGACTGTAAGGCTTGTTGAGAAGAAAATATTGTTCCAAAATTATGCATTCTTCCGGCATTAGCTATCTCTATCCCCTAGGATACTGGGTTTTTCTTTCTCTTATATTCTTGTGTCTATGCTGAGTTATCTCCACTTGAAAAATTATCCCCTTTAGAAGAAGATGTTTGCATCAATCTGGATCTGTGCAATCTTTTTTTTTCAAATTGAATTAAATCAAATAGGAGGTGATCAATGTATACCGGGAGATGCACATTTGAATTTCCAACATTTAGTGTGAGGAAAAGTTCTGTTTTATGTTACCAGTGTTCAGGTGAATTTCTCATGGGTTGGGATCAATTTCATGTGATACTAAGTAGTGTTGTCTAAGATATTGAAAACCAAGAGCATTTAAAATCTTTTATTTCTGTTTTTAATTTCAACATATAAAATAAAGGTTTAAAACCTACTGATTAATATACAATAAACATATATCATTTGTTTAAGAATGATTTTTTCCCTTTCAGACAAAGTGGAAACCCTTAAGATGTCGTACACAGTGTATCAGTTAATCTTTTGGTACAAAGCCGAAAACCAGTTCTATAATGTTAAGAAGTATTCAAGAGAAAATATCATTATAAACTTATTTATAACTAAAATGTGATTTTAATGTTGATTTCAACAATGTCATATAATGACAAGTAGTTTTTTGGGCCCAGGAAACCAGTACATACAGTTGGTCACGGTTCTATACTATAAACAGCTGACTATTGTGGTTTGAACCGCAGACCTCAGAGATAGGAAGCGAATGTGTTACCACTGTGCAACATGGGAAATATTGATTTATTGTTTTACCGCTTGTATGAGGTGTTAAAAAGTAAAATTTTTATAATGAGCCACTTTCCATCTTAATGCTGACAAGCAAAATCTTTCATCAGCCCTTTCAACAATCATAGGTAAACGAAATGGAAATGTCAAGTTTAGCACATGATCACTGCATGAAAAAAACCTTTTGTGAATCAAGTTTTTTTATATAAATATTATGGCAAATGACATACTAGCTCTTTGACTGGGATTTAGGACCACTGTTATGAAACCCATACTCCATAGCTTAATATTTTAACACAATATGTAAACTTGTGTAGTTTTCTTCTATTGTCACAGGCATGAAAAATATGTCTTCAATTGGTAGATGTATCACCAGTGTGATTGATATAAGGATACCTACTGAGAGAATTGTTCCTGCCAGAACGCTCAGGTACATTCCTTGGATAGCATATTGGATCTGGACATCTGCCAAACCAATATTTTGGAAGATTTTAGGTGTGTAAAACAATATCTGGAAATATAACAATACTGTAACCTTAATGTTTATGCTTTTGAAAATATTTACCTTTGAAAATATAACAATACTGTAACCTCAATGTTTATGCTTTTGAAAATATTTACCTTTGAAAAAATTTTAGAACAGTTTATGTACAAATCCAATGTAACAATCTTGTTAATACTACAATTATGTCAATTATCCATCATTTCATTTCAACTTCAGTTACATAACCAAACCTCAGTCACACGACAACATGCCATACCTTTTGGCCTTTATCCTGCTTCTAGCAATGCCAGATATGATGCTTCATTAGTTTTACATATTAGCATGAATACTGAAGACAAAACATTGGTTGTTTAAATAAAATGAATGCCATGAATCATTTCACCAACTTTTTTGTTGGGGGATTTTGGTGGTCATATGACTAATTTCCAGTGTAAAATGAAATTTTTTGTACAAATATTCAAAGCCACTTCTAAGCACCTGTCTATAAAAAATATAAAAGTTTTCAACAGCTAACAATATTTTTGACTCCTATAATGCCAAACACCCCTTTAAGAGTGTCAGTGCATGATTTAGAGTATTATGTTTTCAATCATTTTAATACCGAAGCCTATTTAAAACACTAATACTGATTATGCAAATATACTTTCATGGCCATATGTTTGGTAGTACAGGGTTTGAACAAAATAATGGCACATTCCATTTCACCCCAGAACAGGGAATTGAAATGATTCTTGATCAACACATTATGTTTATTTATTTATTTCTTGTTTTTTACGTCGCATTCAACAGCCAGGGTCATATTGCAACAGGTAGTTTACAGGTGGAGGAAACCAGTGCATACTGCACTGTAAACCACCGGGCATTAGCAAGTAACTACCAACTTTCCAACATGAAGTGCCCGGCCCGAGATTCGAACCGGCGGCCTCAGAGGTTGGAGGCGAGAATTTTAAAAGACTTTCAAGTAGTGATGTGAGCCAGCACTGAAAAGGTTCTCCTATTTGTGCTCTGTCATCGTTAAGAATGCTTCCTGAAATCAAGCTTCAATGCAAACAGTAAATGCATTAAATACAATGTTATCATACCAACCCCAGACATTCCTGTCCCTGTCATTGACACAGACAAAACAAATGCGAGAAACAATGGCAAGTGATACTCTTTATTTTTGATCAGCCAAAAAAAAGTGAATTTCTCAGTTGTTTCATCCTGCTTGACCAACATCTCCTCATTCTTCATTTTTGCGATTTCTTCAGAAACATCATGTCTTTGTCTGAGAAATTGTAAAGCTGAAAATGTGCCAGATTTCTTCCTTAATGGGTGTTTCCGGAACATAGTAATGAATGTTACATCTGTTCATGACAATTCAAGTTGTACCCATATAATCTTTGGTGGGATCATATTGAAAGAGCAACGATTCCATGTGAATCAACTTCATTCAGATCATCTGATGTCAAAGCAGTTGTTTTATGCGTGGTTTTTAATCTGTTTCAGCCCATTAAAAATATCTCTGGGTCATTTTGTTTTGATATTATTCAAAATTTTTATTTTTATTTATTTAAATCAGACTGCTATGTCTGCATTAAAGATCAAATGGAATTATATTCTTATGTAAGTCTGATATTTTGTAAAAGTAAAATAGCAGTCACTTTAGAAAGAGGGAACAAGGGGTTATTGAAATTTACAAAAAATTATGGCTCATATGTACGTACATACATACATTTTTCCATATCATTAATGTGGTAAACAAACTTACAAGTTTAGTAATTATATTTTAATTTGATCGATTTCCAATTTTCATACCTACCCTTTTCTGCCCCTTGTTCATTATGTTCATCCAAGAGTAAAAATCTTGGAGATTCTGTCATAAACACAAGCACTATGGTGCAGAACAGTGATGGTATGACAGGCATTAGTAGGATGTACACCCACAATTTTTCAGTACCTAAAGCAACAGCAACATTATTGTTGTTTAATAACCTTTATTATGTCAAGTTTTTAACTGGTTTAAATAAAGAAATTAACCTTTTTAAATTGTGCCAGTAAAGTGGGTAAGTTTCAATGTTTTTTGTGTCTTGGTTTTTATTTAATGAACAGATTCAAAATATCAATAAAACCAAGATAATTTGGGAATATTTTTTTCTCAAATCTAAATTCATCTGAGATTTGAAGTTTTTATCTCAGTTGCCATTAGCCAAAGATCTTAGATTTTATGTCATAAGACTTATTGATATTCTTAAAATTAAACTATGTTACCTGCTCATTAATATTCATGAGCACTAAAAGACAAAAGCTGAAATGTTTATATATTATCTTATTGGTAGTTTTAGGTACTTCATGGAATGGAAATATGACAGGTTATTAGGCATTAGACCCATAGAAGAGGGATGTACAATCTGAATCCAGAGACATGGTAGGTTGACAATGGAGACATATGGGAGACAGGAGAGCTATGGAGGGTAGGCTTTGTTTGAAAAGCTATTAGGCTTTTGATACTTAAAAACTACTCTGAAAAATGTCTGCCTGGATGTCATCAGGGAACTCATTCCAAAATGTTGGAGCATCCAATGCAAAGATGTGGCCAAAGTTCTTTTTGGTTTGTGCAATGAAGCCAAGAACTGTAGAACCTTTTTATACTTTCAGTCTGGTTTGGTGTTATAGGTACATGATGGGGGATTTCGATATACATTTTGATGACAGTAATAATCATCAAACACAGGCTTTCTCAGCCCTCTTATCCAGTGTAAATTTGCAACAACTGGTAAAAACTTCAACACATATTAAAGGTCACTGTTTAGACTTAATCATTGCTCAAGAAGATGACCAACTGCTTGGGCCAATATCTGTCAACAATCCATGTATTTCAGATCACCTATTACTTTCTGGGTTCTTACTGGACCAAAAAACCTGATCCAGTCAAGAAGTATCTCAGATACCGTAAACTTAAAGACATAGATATGAATGTTTTGAATAGCGATTTACAGAAATTAAGCTTTCCTACAGAATCGCTTGATTCTATGGTACAAAGATATAATGTCAGTTTATCTGAAACTCTGGAAAATAATGCTCCACTTATCAAGAAATATGTTAGAATCAGACCTAACACAGCTTGGTTTAATAGTCATATCCGGCATGCAAAAGTCATGAAGAGGAGGTTGGAAAGAAAATACAGAAAATCAGGACTAGAAGCTGACTTGGAGAAATATAAAGAACAATGTAAAACAGTTTAGCTTCTCTTGACAAAATACAAAACAGAATTTTATTCCTGCAAAATTAATCAAAGTAGGATATAAAAAGCTGTATGATTTGTCTAAAACATTAGTAGGTGAAGTTAAGCAACCAAACTTCCCGAAAGTGACTCGGATCAACTATTGGCTGAGACATTTAATAAATTCTTCATTGACAAAATTCTTAAAATTAGATCAACTATCAAGAACTCTTTACCTCAGAAAGATGTTGATATCAAAGAGTACATTCACCCAAACTTAGAAGTTACTCTAAAGTCTTTCAAACCTGCGGATGAAGATGAAGTCAGAAAGATAATAAGTGCTAGTTCTAATGCTTCTGCAATCCATGACCCTTTCCCCACCAGATTGATCAAGGATAACTTAGATAAAATGTAAAATGTAAATGTGGTTTATAGTCTAGTATCAGTATATATACTCTCACTCGACTTTACATTTACACCCTGGCCTGGGTTTCAGAACTCTATTCACACATGTTATCTGTCTCAGTTCCCTCTGGGAACATACTAGGGAGCTGCCACAATACAGCGCTCACACTATGAACCCACTAGCAGCCAGGTACCCATTACTCCTGGGTGGAGAGAGGCACAGTCCAGGTTAACATCTTGCCCAGGGATGTTATCCCAAATGAAACAGTCGGCATCACCGGGGATCGAACCCACGACCCTTGGATTATGAGTCCAACACCCTACCAACTGAGCCACAAGAGACCCTATAAGCCACAAGAGACCCTATAACATCATACCTTCAGTTGCTAGATACCCTAGCTCCAGTCATTACCCGTATTGTCAAAAAATCCTTAGAAGAGGGATTATTTCCATCCAACTTGAAGCATGCCAATGTAACACCTCTGCTAAAAAAGAGAAAACTTGGATAAAGAAATTTTGAAAAACTATAGACCTGTATCAAACTTGCCTTTCCTATCAAAGGTCATTGAAAAAATTGTTGCAGCTCGTCTCAGAACACATTTAGAGGTGAATAAATTATGGTGCAAAATGCAGTCTGCATATATACCTTTCAGTTCCACAAAGTCTGCACTTCTTTGTGTCCAAAATGACATCTCATCTTCCTTGACCAATAGAAAAATTGTTGCCTTAGTCCTTCTTAACTTAAGTGCTGCCTTTGATACTATTGACCATGAAAAACTTCTTCATCGTCTAGAAACTAGATTTGGCATTAATGGAACAGCACTAGACTGGTTTAGATCCTACCTCTCTAACAGAAGTCAGGCAGAATAAATAACAGCTCATCTGAAACGATGTATCTTAATTTTGGAGTTCCTCAGGGGTCTGTCCTTGGACCAATTCTCTTCACTTTATATGTTGCTCTTGTGGTGTGGTGGACATTGCAAAAGGACATGGAGTGAGTCACATGTTATATGCAGATGATACTCAACTATATGTTGAATTCAACAAAAGCTCAATGGCTGCATCCTTACAACACCTGAAACTTTGCATTGATGGTATAAAATCTTGGATGCCACAAAATATCTTGAAATTGAATGAAGACAAAACTGAATTTATTTCTTTTGGATCTAGAAAATATTTAGAAGGAATGCCTTCTATTTCTATCAGGGTGGGAGACTGTACAATTACCCCGACAAGGTCTGTTCGCAACCTAGGTGCCCATTACGATTCACGGATGAACATGGAAGAGTTTATCATCAAAAAGTGCAGAGCCTGTCAATTACAACTTCATAAGAATTCACAAATATTTGTCTAATGATACATGTTCCTGCATAATTCAAGGCCTGGTAACATCAAAACTAGACTATGCCAACTGCCTGCTTTATGGAGTAAATAAAGTCTTTTTGCACAGACTACAAATTGTACAAAATTCAGCAGCCCGTGTCATCCTGAAAATGAGAAAGTACGACCACATTAGTAGAGCAAGACAAGAACTTCACTGGCTTCCAATACAACAGCGGATTGCTGTCAGTATCCTCACTGATGTGTACAAAGCGTTACATGGCCTAGCATCAACATACAACAACCAGCAAGATTAACAAGATCATCCAAAAATTTTAATATAGCATTTCCGGTCAAAGTTCCAAGAAAGAGTTATGGAAAAAGGGCTTTTGTTCATGCTGCTCCAACTCTGTGGAACAATCTACCTGTTAGCATTAGATCATCAAATTCACTATTAGATTTCAGAAGGCAGCTCAAAACATACTTTTTCACACTTGCATACAATATCTAGATCCTACTTACAGCGCTTAGAGACATACTAAGTGATAAGCGCTATATAAAAATCATGTGTTATGTTATGATATGTTATGCCTAGTAAGGTAGTTATTGAAATACCTTGGAAGCAGGTCATTGTATAATAAAGTCATTATTTTGAAAATATAGGTTTATCCGAAAGGCAACCAATGCAGATCTTTAGGAACAGGTGTGATTTTAGAAAATTTGCTGCTATTTGTTATGATTCTACTTAGGCCATTTTGGACTCCCATAGTTGTTTTAGATTAGATTTGAATAGACTTCTGAACAGTGAATAACACTACTCAGGGCAACTGCCCACAAGAGTGTTACAAGCTAGCATTGCAGCTTCACATTTAAGGTACTTCATAATTTGCTTTATAATATGGGTACTGAACAGTGTACCAAACACTGAAGCAAACCCAAAAGTTTCTAACACTGGTTGTGGGAAATAAAAGTAGAGTGAGAATTTTGAGTGGAAATGGGATTTTAGCCTTTTTGTCGTTGTTTTGGCCCAGGTACCACAAATTCCATTTTGTCAGGATTTAGATTGGACTTGTTTTGTGACATCTAATGCTTAACATTGTGCAGTCTCAGAAATGCAGCAAAAAGTGTTGTAATGTGTTAGTTGGAAGTGTAACTTGTTTGTTGTTGCAACTCTTGGGGACTCTGATAAGCGGACTATTTACAGGAAAAAGGACCAGCCTTACTACTGAAGCCTGAGGAAACCATACAACAGCTTGCACAGGTTACACAAAGTAGAATTTAGCTTGATTTTCTGATAGTGATTTATATCCTACCTAGTCAATTGCTATCAGAAATATAGGATATAAATCACTATCATGCAGTAAACCATTAGAAGAGACACAAAAAAGTACATAATGGTGCAAAATATACAATATTGGTGACAAGTCAAGCAACACCAGATGACGGGTCACCTCAAATCATAGACAAGGGAATGTCCTTTCTATGGACAACTGTGCGGTTTCAGTGGAAGGTCCCTTTTTATAGGCAGATTGCTGGGGTTTAAGGCTTATGTCAATGTGTTGGATAAGTTGGGATGCCATGACACTCAACCACCTTGAGATAGAAAAAGAGACCAAACTAAAATTAAATCCAAAATGTTTAAATATACATTACCAAATATATGGTCCAATCCAAAAAGTCCACCCAGCAGTTTGCCCAAACCCAGGATCACTGGACTGCCGCTGATGATGGTACCTCTGATATTCTGAGGTGCAAGTTCAGATACATAAACAGGGGTTATATGCTGTGCTAGTCCTAAAGATAAAATTGTAAGTACAGTATTAATATGATGAACGATAAATGATTAGAGAATCTATTCATTTTAGCTTAAACATTACTGCTTACACAGTACCTAACTGTTGAGTATGAACTATTAATGTCTACCCAAGTGCCTAACTTACAGGGATCTATCAATATAATTTACTTGGTGCTATGATGAGCTCTCATCACACATAAGTGTGTATAAATAAATGTTGCTACACTAACAGTATCAAAGTTTGTGCTATTACCTGAACCAAGTCCTGAAATAAACCTGCCCACAATCATTGATTCTGGTGCATGAATATGAATACATATAGTCTGCAGAATAGATCCCAGTATGTGTGGAATCTGACACAGCATCACTGTCTTTTTTCTGTATAAAAAGCCACAAACACATTTTGGGAATTGCAACTCTGTTTAAAAATTGATAAGAAACTCTAGTATGGCTTTATATATTGATCAGTATTCAAATATCATTTCACAACATTATTTGAGTTGCCTAGCTTATACTACACCAAACATCTTTCCAAAAGATAGTCCCACAGTCAGAAGGAGGTCAACGCAGTACACACAAAGGGAAAGACAATTATGGTGGTGGGAAAGTGTTATGAGGCTTTAACTTGATTATGAAATGACACGGTGTCCTATGATGTGACTACAAGTGGTCATTAATTCCACTCACATGATGCTACAACTGAAAAACTGTGACTACCAAGTTATTTGTGGGAATAGACACTAGAAACTGATAATTGGTTTCACAACTGTTTTCTGGAATTTGCCATTGTCAAAAGATTAGATGGTTGGCTGAAATTTAGAGCTTCAAATACCTCAGATTGATAAGAATTACATGGCCAAAGCATTAAATATAATGAATTCATATAACATAATACTATCCCATAGGGTCAAATGCCTTCTTTAAATCAATGAGTCTTCTTTGTATATAATTTGTTGCCATCTATTCCACAATGAACAACAGTGTCTGACTTATTTTCCATGTATCTTAAAAGTGTAGAAATTTGGAAACACTGACAACCTACCTGCCAAACCACTTACTAACAAAACCTCCAAGTATTGTTCCAATTAAATAGCCAGCAAAATATATGGTGACTGTTAAGGAGTAGAGGAAGGTTGACATGTATGATGTCAGAGGAGAATCCCTCTGCGTGTATGTGACATTGTAAAACTCCTTGATGAACTGAAAAAAGAATTAAACAGACTATGAATTTGTAGAGTAATTAGGAAATAGTTTTGGCTCATATTGTGATCAATAGTTTGTTATAACTAAAGCTGTTTTACTGAATTAATTAAGCAGTATACTTTCATACTTTATTTAAGTAGCCATTAAAAAGCTTTCGTTTACCACAACATTCCCAAGTCTTGTGCTCATATTTCTTATAAACAAAAAGTACCATTTCATATCTGTGCATTACAAATGTGACCTTCGTTGTTTTAGTCGGTATAATTGATCTTAATGTTCGGCCAATTAATGAAAATGGTAAACTTTTTGTATTGTTTAAGAACAAGTTTTCCACGAGGCTCGCACTTTTAGAGATCATTTTTTTATCTCTGGACTCATTTATTCTGCACTCCTGTAGTGCACTACTTGTATCTGTAATGGCTTTGGTTTGCACATGTAGGCTGAATGAATGTTTCAGCCTTGTAAATTTCAGTTGTTAATGTAACTATATTCTTAAAGAATTAATAAAGCACTCTAGGAATGAATATACACTTTTTATATTCTAAAATAAATTTCATTAGCAAGAAGTTTTTAAAACAAGCAAGCGATTATGATGTTATTTGTTGATTGCAACTATGTATCAGCAGTGGATACTCTTCTTAACAGGTCCTACAAATATTATTAATGATGCATATTAATAATGATGCATCGCATCACATAACAATATTTTAATGTGTTCATTTAACCAATATAAGTTGCTGTTTGGTATGGGACCTTTGAAAATAAAAGTGCAAGTGGTATGTATATTCATGCATCTCACTTCATTTGAATACTTCCTCAGGGAATATATTGGCCTTTACAGATGGATAATGATCCTAGTTTTCCAACCATATTGCAAAAAGATACAGATACATTGGCGATAAAGAAACTTTTCCCTTTGATTTTGAATAAGAAACACCTCAGTTAGGAGGCAGACCAAACACATTCTTTGTTAAAAATTACGAACTCTGACTTGAGTATCTGGTGTATTGATACATTATTGTCAGTAATCAGGGATTGGTAATCAGAGACATTGCCTGACTCCTGCTAACGTGAAATAGTTAAAGGCTCATTGAGATGATCCTGAAGTGACTAGATTTTAGTTGGGCATAACAAAGAAGATACAAAATTATCCAACACCTTTTTGATAAATTAGAAATAAGCTTTAAAAATATTCTTAAATTCAAAATCCTTGATGCAGAATATTTTGTTAGAGGTTTAGATAGCTTTAGCTTTAAGTAATAAACTATACTCTTTTTTGTACAACTCAACGTCTTAGGGGAAAATTTGACAATGGCGTTACAAACCTTATTTTCCATTGCTAGACAATGACATGCAAAATATAAATGTAAATATAAACAAGAGTGAACAACAAACTGCCCAACCTCTGTATCTGAATTTCAATACCCACCCTTACTGGTAAAGTCACAGCAGTCATGTTGAAACCAAAAATCAAAGCAGTACCACAGAATAATGTGACAGACTGGAGAACAAGGTTCCTTGTGAAATCCTAAAATTACCAAAGTAATGACAAATGGATTATATTTTGTGTAAAACATATTTAATGTACATCTTGTTCTTCGAAAAAAAATTGTATATCAGTGTGTTAGATATAATAGGAATTCTCTCTGAGGGAAATTTTATCACAGGAGAAGACAAATGGTTACAACTATATATTTATGAGAATGAAGATTGTGTTTTTCTTTATCATTTTACACTAATTCAAAGTAAAAGTAAATCACTCAGAAGTAGTAGTTTTGTCAGCTCATTGTACCTTTAATATGTAGATCAATATATGTACTTTGTTCACCATATTTTAAAATGAGGAACATTTTTACGGTTCACTGATTTTAGTTAAATTCCTCTTTTCAACCTGTTGTGCAGGTCATTTCACACTGCAAGTCCAGGTGATGGATGAGAGGAGTGTATACAAGATTCTGCAGTGAAAACCTGTCAATACAAGGATACAACTAGACCTGGTACAAGGTCCTTCCTTGGTGCACTATTAGGTTGTAAAATCTAGACTGCACTCCCTCAGTGTCTCCAAAATAAATTCAAAGTAAGGACTTGTGTGCAAGTCTAGGAAACAACAAGCAACTTTTCCATTTCAGCTTGGCACTAGGATTGGCATCCACACCCTTGAGAGGTGGGAGGTATTTTCCAGTTTGTTTCTATGCACCCTTCTAGCAGGCCAAGTTGATCAACTTTACAAAAAGTGTCCTGCATAGCTACAGGCAAAAATTATATGTTGCAACTTTCTAACTGGTAATGTACATTTAGCATGTACACATGAAGGCTTTTATTGCTTATTAGTTCTAGTGTCCATATGAACAACTAGCACCAATATGCCCTGGCCATTGAACAGGACAAAAAACACCAACTTGTATTGATTAAATATTATCATCCTATTTTATGTTATTTTTCAGTAAAATTACTTGCATTTGTTCAAGCATGATTGATTTCATAGATCAGCATGTGCGTGTACTTTGTTCTTTCTTGTTTGCACTTCGTTGTTTACTTTTTATTTTTTTAAATGTATAATAAAAAAATTCGATATATCTAAAAAAATAAAAAAAAACCTTTTAGATATTTTTACATTTATAAAAGTATTTAGGGACATCAAGGGGACATACACAAAATAATAGGCTATTGACAAATGTACAAGATTGATGCTTATATGATAAGCAACCTTTCGAATTTATCGCACGTTCTATAGACTATGCATGGAATTCAAACTGTGTATAGTGTCATTTTAAAGTAAAGGTGAGTCTCTAGGTTTTATATCAAACAGATGAAACCAAACCAGGCAGTAACACCTATATAAGGAATCTGTGCCATTCACAAATATCCTTGATCTAGTTCAGCTATAAATTAATGATTTTCCCCATTTTATTTTTTTCTTCTTCATTTGGTTCATTTAAAATAATTTTTGCATATTTTATGTTTAAAATATTCAATCTTTCTGTTTATTAAAATTGACAAAAGATTGATGCCATGGTCAAAACAATTTTTTTTTTGTTCTATGCTGATAAATTAACTGCTTAAATTAGATTTCATATATACCACGAGAGTGTACCTTTTATGGAAGCTCTGGTCTGCCAAAGTTTTTTTTTTACTAAATAAAAAAACTTTGGCAGTTCAGAGCTTCCGTAACCTTTGACTTTATAATATTTATTATTCTTTCTGTCTGAAGGCCAAACAATTGTTTCTACATAGCTTAAGAGCATGGGGCAGACTATCAGGCCATAGTTACTATTTTTGTGCTTTTCAACAGTTAAAATCTTGTCAAGACCGACTCTTTGTGAATCTCATATGTTTTGAGCTGTATTGAAATATATAACCACAGGCTTAACAGATTATCAATTTTGGTGGTGATCCCGGTCACTTTCTGGATTCAGAAATTTTACTGTGTTTTCTTATTATTGCAGCCATGTGTGTTGGACCTTGGCAGAGGTCTGTGCTCTCAGAGTGCTCTTGTTTTGTAAATGAATTAGTCATTTTAAAAGTTGATAACCAGTTGGCTTCCTTCTTTTGTAGATGATGAAAACATTTGGCATAAACCAGAATTGTCAATTAGGTAAAAGTATTTGACATTAAGACACCACCTATGACATAGATTCTGAAATCTGGTACAGTATATATCATTGGGGGGGGGGGGGGGGATATTATCTACATACCTTTCTTTGGGGTTGCATAATTGTACTCAATAATTGGTGATGTTTTTCTTAAATTTCTTTCGAAGACCTGTACTACTATCCAAGATGATGTCTCTATAAAGTAGTTGTACAATTTGTTTTTGAATATCTGTTGAAATACAACACTACTTTTCAAGATGGTGTCACTACAAAAACATTGTCGTGATTCGGTTTGAATTTCTATTCCGTAACTGTAATGTTATCCAAGATCCCTGTCTATAAACAATCTTGCAACTGATTTGGTAATTTATGTTAAAGTACTGTTACTGTAACACTATCCAGGCTGACTTTTCCACTGTGTCAGAGTTTGGTTTAATTGACTATGTATCTGTACTTTCAAAAATAAACAAATAGAAATTTGCTGAAACTAAACAGAGTATAAAACACTGTTCACTGTTACCACAATATTTTTATTGTCTATACTATTATTAAGGAATTTTTCCCTTCCTTGTAACAGATGGATGCAGGATGACATGCTCCCACCAGGGTATTTTCAGAAGCTGCCAAGCTACTTACATTTTGAATTTCTATTGAAATGTTAAATTTCTCTCACGTCAAGGTCCTTATATGGGGAAAATGTCAAAAACAAGATCAATTAGCCCATTAACTTGTGTACTGCATATTCGAAATGACAACCAGTGGAAGAGAGAATGATCTCAATTTCCCCTCGAGATAGGGGGATACACAGACCAGAGACATATTTTTGATATAACCCAGTGTCACTTACTGTGGACAATAAAAGATACAAATAGGTAACTTAGTGCTGAATTTTCTAAAATAAAAATGTTTTAGTAATTATGTTGTTTTTACAGTGTCTGTTCTTTTTTGTTGCATTAAAATCTGTGCAGAAATGGTAGAGAAATCTCATTTTAAAAAAATGATGGGTTCATTTGTGCCCATAAATATGAATTCCATCACAGTAAATAATTTGCATTTTTGTCAGTAGATATGGACTTATATTTTTACTTATTATTGAATCAAAGTTGTGGATAATACAAGTAAAAACCCACAATCCTTGTTTTGTTCGGACTCCAAGTGTATTGATTTGTCTTCTTCTGTAACAAAAAACTGATACTATGTACCACTAGAATGTTTCCTATTTATTGTTCACTGGGACATGCAGCTTGATTTTAAAAATCTCTTGACGATCAGAAGCCAAAAGATATCAGTGAATTATTTATGCTTACGTTATTATGGGGCTTAGCATTGAAGTCGTACGTACAGGAGTTCATTTACTTTGTCATTGCCAAAGGTTAAAGTTGGGTCTTTTGTGTCGTGTTGCACAGTTAAGGTCGTGTCAGGCCCTCAATAAACCCCACATCTTGTCAAACTGGATTGGAACCCAACACAACAGAGCTGACAGTAAAGGAAATCAAATGCCAAGCATGTCAACCTCTTAGCCAATAGGGTCGCTATCTTGTTGTTACATAACTGTGATTGATGGCTTGAATTTTCCAAATAGAAATCTCGCAAGTTGGTTTTTTATTTAATTATTTGGGTTTTAACGCTATTTCAACACTGCATAGGTCATATCACGATGGGTAGTTATATGGGCAGACCGAACTCTTACACACAGTTGCTCAGGGTTCTGTACTGTAAACTGCAGACCATTGGTAAGGAACTACCAACTTTCCCACATAAGGTCTGGGACTTAAACCGTAGACCTCAGAGGTGGGAGGTGATTGTGTTTTACCACTGCACCACCGTGGCGCCTAGTTTTTTACTTGAATGTAAACATTGGTGGAACAAATTATGATGGCAAAGTGAAAAAAAAAACATTTGACTCTAACTTCAAAGGCCACACTAAGAAAGTAGTTATCCAACTTGACAACAAATCTCTTGACTCCGACCCCTGTAACTGCCAGTTCAAATCTAACCCAGTATTCACTAAGGGCATGTCCATATATGGCGTTAACCCCAAAGATGATTTTTGCCACTTTAATATTTAATAATTTAGTTCCTATTAAAATATTATATTGTTGTGCAAAGATGGTACCATGTTTATGAAATTTATATTAAAACATAGAAAGGTTTCTATTAAATATGGAAACCCTGACTTTAATAAATAAGAATGAGAGCTCTAAGAATATGAAGTTACAATTTTTTTATTTAAAAGGCCAAGATGCACCTTGTCATGTTGATTGCATCGGCTTAATTAGGGCAATGTCCCATTATTTTAGTTGAATGCACGCAATCACTTGTTTTGCATGAAAGCATTTGACAAAGCACCCTTCTCAGTTATATGCCACACAGAGGTTGTGAGACTCTTGTCTCTCATATTATAATTACTTTTACATATATTCAATATGTAAGTAATTCAGCGTTACACTCTGTTACCCTTGTTTTGCAATAAAATTCACCCATGCTTCATACTTTTTCTGGTTTATTGTCTCTAATAAAAATAACTCCATCAAGAAGGTTACGTCTGCAAGTTCGTTTGTTTGGCTGTCAGTCTGTCTGTGTTCACAATTACACCAAATCTTATTAATACATCTTCATGAGTTTTGTCATGGAGACAGGGCATGATCAAATTTTAATTCTAATTGGACTTTATCTTAACACTTTATCTCATCTGTATTTTGTGGACAGCACAAAACCAATTTGTTGTGGAGATAGGATTTAAGATTCTTTCTGAAATAGGCAACGAAGGGGATACAAGAATCTTATCCTAAAGTTTTAACCAAACATCAGTAAAACAATTAAATTACTAACACCCAGACTGCGTCTGGTACTGTAAGAACTACTATAAACTTATGAAGAAAGATATTGATAAAAATACTTGGATCGACCAATGTGAAGAAACTTGTAAAAAAGTGAAGCCATTTCAAACACTGAGGGATATTCGACAGTCAATGCAGTTTCTTAAGATATGAACCTATGCCCAGATAAGGGGTGACGGTCCTTTAGGTTATTGGGAGGAAGAGGAGCCTTCTTAATAAGAGGGGTAACCATCAAGCCACCGAGGACATGTCTCCAGATGAGTGAGCAATTCACCACTTTTGGGATTGATGACAGTAGAATGTTGATGCATTCCTTGATGAGGAATGTTGGCCACGAGTCAACCAGATGGGATTAAATTGTTACTGATTTCTGAAAATTGAGTAAAGAGAGTAATTGTTAGAGGGTTGGAAAGAGAATGTACCACATTTTTAGAGCCAAAGGGAAATTATTATACTAAATTTCCATAATTTTGTCAAAAAATGTAAACTGACTTTTTGGATGGATGTGACGGTATTATAGTTACGTAACTCTTGCCATGACATTTTTCTTATACTACTGACTATGTGATGACTTTTCTGTTATTGTCCAACTTATCTTTATTTAAAAGTCAATTGCACTGAGCAAATTTGTGACAATGTAGCCTTTGAGATGATTATTTATCCTAAACCAAACTCTTCCAAGTTATTGTCTACAGGACTTAGACAATCAGTCAGAAGACTTTTTGTATGCAAGTGTATATGCAAATTTCTATGTCTCAACAGTCTACAGTTTCTCTGACCTCTTGTGTCTTTGTATCTACGGCCTAGCTCTCCATTTCCTTCTTGCTAGTCAGTTAGCTCTTTTGGATGACATAACCAACATTCTCGCTTCCCTCTGCTGCATTCACAGTAATCTTCCCAGAACCTATCCCAGTGGCCTGGGCTACTTGAAGTACTTATAACATTGCCACAAGTAATATTTTTCAAGTGACAGGATCACTTGGAAGTAGCATAAATCTCAGTAAGGAATTTGATGTGGATAATATTTTATACATAATTTGTCGTGACACAGATGGACTCTCCCAAAAGAAATCTTTCCGGCAGATTTTCCCACAACACGCAAAATAATAATACCATTGTGTATACATGAACATGACAACCCCAAATGGAATCATGTTGCCCATAGAATACTTATAGAATGTCATTACATATACATTGCCAAGTAAAAGTGTCATCGGGGTTCTGATAAAAATGTCACATTATCCAAAACAAGAACAGTTTCAATCTCTATTCCACTAACATCCGTGTGTAAACAACACATGTCATATTTTGGCACAGTGTACAAATCTGTTCCCAACCATTTGATTTTTTTTCTAAGTAGAAACTTCATTCAACCATGGAATGGTCAGAAGATAAAAATATGCTCTGGGTCATTTTATCATGCTTTGTGTTAACAAGTAATGCATATTTTTTATCACTCGGTACATGAGCTAACATGTTACACCTCAGTTCACAAAACTATGAGCCCAAGTGGTTCTTGTTCATTTTGGATCAGTTCAGGTCCACACATTAAGATAATTCACACATTAGCCTCCGTGGTGTCGACCTGGCTATGTCTCTGAAACGATGATTATTACAATTTGGACTTTGTGTCACGCCTTAGAGTCTGCCTTTGCAGAGATTAAGCGATATAGAAGTACAGAATAGAATAGAATTCTAGAATGAACATTAAAAACAGTGTGGCGAAACATTCGTATACAATTATTTTGGCTTAATGTACAGTAGACACAAAACAGGTCTGTTGTTACACAGTTGTTGCACCTCCAAAACTTACGATGGTAATGGAATTGTACTGATACTTTAATGATTAAACAATGTGGGCAGAAAATAGTTTGTTTTTGTCACATTGCTGTTAAACCTTGGCGACCTATTGTAAGACTTATTTATATATATATTTATCATATTAGAAGCATTGAATATTTATTGCTAAATACTTATAATTCTACTCTTAGAAACTATTAATACAGATATAAAACTGGAGTTGATTTTGTAATAATACAACGTGAAATTTAAAAAATATATAACAGGAATATAGTGATAACCTGTAGAACACCAAATATTTTTTGCCTATTTTGTACAACTTTTATGTATACAATTACAAATGAAGTTATAAACCTTATGAAAACTACCATTCTCATGTAAGCGTATGATTTAATGACAAAAATCCACCATAGAAGCCTAAAGAAGTCATAATATTACAAGGTAAGTTACAGTTGTAAAACATTTAATTAAAAATCCGTTTATGCATCCAGGTCAGTCAAACAGACATCAAATTTTTTCTGAAACCATTTTTGTCCCTTTAAGCATTTTAGCTATCTCCTCAAATGTCTTGTTCTTTGTCTCTGGAAGTTTCCAGGTAATTACCACAGTGAAAATAATGGTCAAAGCCATAAAAAACAGGAAAACAAACGACCCCATAGCATCCTGAAACACAGATAAACATTTCATAGTTAATGATAAGTATATTAGTTTTGTTATATTTTGTAGTTATGACATATCTTTTTATTGTTATATCTGGTGCAGTAACACTTCTCAGGATTCCCCATTTGCGCCAAATTCAAGAACTAAAATGCAAAGTATTTAGGTGGAACTAAGGGACAGGAGACTGTCCTTCGGTAAGGGTTCAAGACATTCTGATAACGGCAGAATTGAGGTTGCATGTGGCTGAATTCTCTGAATGGACATATAGTCATACGTAGGTAAGTATCTAATGAACCAGACAAATTCTACTAAGCTAAACTTGTCGAAAAGAGCACGAAATTGTGTTTACAAGCATGTGTGCAGCAATCAGAGGGTACTGGGATTGAATCCTGGTGGGCTGTTAACTTGAACCTCCCCAGATAGATATTTTTTTCAACTATATTTCTGACCATTCGTGATCAATGTCTGGGGATTGTTGCACAGCTTGAGTCCACCAGGACCTTGATGGATTGTGGCAACTTTCCTGATGAAGTGACACTCATAACTTCAACTTCTGGAATGGACTTGAAAACAGATCATCCTTGGGCCGAGCGAAGAGATTTCATTGAAACCAAATGAGAGCTGGACTTGTGTTAATAATATGTGAGGTAATCAAAAGGCTATTGGATCAATACCAAGCATGTATAGGTGAATGATGAAACGATTGATAAAACCATATTGTTAGTGGACCCAAAATACACAGACAATATAGCCTATATCTTTACAATAAAGTAAAGATAGCATGATCACATTACAAAGAACCTCACCAGTCATAATAATTGCAGTAAATAATACCTAACTTTTCGCTGATCAAATAACAAAATATGTAATAACATTAACCAATGTGGAATGGCCTTGGCCAGGTGACTAGTGACTGTTATATGCCTATCACACATTGAGAAACTCACTAAAACATACTGTGTACAAAATTAGATTTTTCAGGATGTGTAAACAGTGTAGGTGAAAAACAACTTTGTCTGCACTTTGGTCTAAACATAATACCTTATCTGATATAATAATACAAATAAAATATGTGGGAAATAACTGGTTCGGTCTTTTGGCCATCATAAAGAAAATGTGACATTACCTAGTTAACATTTTTAAAATCTTGTGTGTAGGTGCACACTTAAATATAGTAGCACTGTTCCTCATGAATATGTAATACTACACTAAAAAGAACAAATCCAATATGATTGTATTGCATGAATACTTACAGCCATGAATTCAAAGGTTACTGAAAAAATCAATGTTGCTATCCAGACAGTGTTCACTGAAAATGACACTGCTGCATCCCTCGGTCCTTGCTTGAACAACTCTGGTGGAATTACCCAGACCAGGCTTCCTGAAAGGACGATGTGAAATGAACAGGCTATTTATACTTTAAGTTCATCCAAAGCTATGGTGATTGACATTTCCCTAAAACTCAGAAGCTCAGGAATGACCATTCAACAACTATTTATGGCACAGTGACAAAGGGCAACAATATTAATTGAGTAACCTGGCCCACTATGTTTTCGTCTTTACCTGGGATCAAGTCCAGGTTCTGTTTGCATTTCCCACTGTATTTCACATTGCACCTTCACTGAAGCTAAGCACCAATAGCAATGGGCTAAGTTAGTACTTGGATGGATGACCATCTGAGTGCATTACTTGTGACTCTGATAGCTTTACAGCTCATGCTAGTAAACCTTAACACTGGACAATGCCAAGATTTTAACCTTTACTGAATTAAAACGAAAGGATTCATTAATCAATGGATATTACAAGAATGTTGCAAAATGAATAAATCACTAAACCAGTAAGGGGACACCGAATTTCATTGATTAGTTGATTAGGAATATAAAGATCAACATTACCAATTCCCATTGCAAAGAATAATGCAAAAAGGATGACACAAACAACTCCAATGTAGGCAAGCCAAGGTGCAGAAGTCTAAAAGTACAACACTGGAAATGACTATGCTAGTAGTAATGATAGGTCAATTGTAGCTTAAAAGGACAACTTTAATGTTGTATCAGATCAATATAACTTTTTCAGCTTTCTCTAATAATAAATAATATTGTAATTGTATTTAATATAAAAAAGGAAACCAAACAAGTAAATAAATAGACAGTACTCTTAAAGCACAGACCTCTTTATACCCATAATGTAATTTCACTGAAATAACCATAAAAAGTAAGATTTTGGGATTTTCTTTTAAATACAGAGAATGCTCAGGTTTTTCCCAAAACTTACTCAATTCTCCTTTTGATCAAGCCTTACTGAGTTCTACCTTAGGTCAGACCTTACTCACATAAAAAATCAGAAAGATCTGTGCATTAGTTTTGGAGTGATTACAAATACAATCAGAAAGATAAACAAAGACATCAAGCAACACAACCTCCTTGGTACAGGCAATAATGTTACACATTCGAAATTATTCTTTTTTAATGAAATCAGTAAATAATTGGTAAATTAATAACATCATAATACATTTGGATAAAGAACTACTGCACACAATTACTGCACACAATTTTTCTTTCATATATGTATCAACTATTACCTGGAAATATTCACATATGGTCATTGTGAGCAGTAAAACTATAATAACAATCTTTGGGGCTATCAGTAGAGGACGCCTTCCTATTCTGTCAACCAGGTTTATCTGTAACAAAGGATTTTTGTTTATTTATTGATCTAATCAACCTTTCAAAAAGTGTTCATCTTTGTACTTTCAGATACTAAGGCTTAGCAAGAAAAAGTATTAATAAGACACCAACTATCTCTACTTCCTGGTATACCACTTTTGTTTCTCACCTTATGTTCTTGTGACTATCTTGAGTTATCTCTACTTGAACAACTTAACTCCAGAGGAAATGTTTGCATCAAACTGGCACAATATGATCTCTTCATCAAATTAAATAAAATTAATTAGGAGGTGAACAATGTATAGCCGGATGATTCAGAATTGTTTATAAGAAAAGGTAGCACAGTGGTTGGACAATCGTCTCCCACATCTGAGATTAGATTTCAAATCCCTGTCTGACCTCATGTTAGTCAGCTGGTAGTTTCTTGCCATTTGTAGGCAGTTTGCTGTACAGAATCTTGACCAACTGTATGTACTGGCTTCCTCTGTCCGCCAAACTGCCTATCACAATATAACCAAGAAGGTACTAGCCATGACATTAAACACAAAATAAAAAAAATGTCTCAAGCTTATATTTGTGTCCAATGCAGTTTTTCATGGGGTTAGAATCAAATGTATGATAATCTGTGGTTGGGAAGTGGTTATTGATGAAAGCACAAGAACAATAAGTCATTTTACTGACAAGAGACTTAATTCAAACACTCTTTTGGAGAATTGTTGGTTAAGTATGCCTGGTTAAATATTGTTACTATATATCAACAAATAGAAAATTAATTTATTTGTCTTTGCGTTGTCTCAACAGCATATTTATAATTAAGATAAAAGTCTATGTTTTTCCTCAGTGTTAAGCTGTATTGAAGAGACAATATCATTATAAACTAATTTATGACTAAAATGTGTGCATCACACATAACTCAAGGTTTTGTTGCTCCATTTAAAAAAATCTGACATAACCGCTTTCTAAGGAAATGCTACTAAGTAACTGAATACTAGAATACAAGAAAAGTTTGCACATCATGGTGTTTTTCAGTTATGCTAAAGTATAAATTTGAAAGAAAGAAAAATGGATTGCTATGCAGGTTTACAAGTGAGAACATATATCGATGGTTGATATGGAATTATGAGGTAAATTGATTACACCACATTATTGCTTTACAGATGTGAGGTGTTAAAAAGTCAAAATTTCACAATAAGTCATTTTGATCTTCATGCTGAGAGGCAAAAATTCCCATCAGGCTTTCAACAAGAAGTGTAAAGGTCAAGTTTGGCAAATGATCACTACATGTGACAGTCATTGTTTTGAATCTACCAAAATTTAAATGCCCTTAGTGGTACAAGTTAAGTTTCTCGACATAAATTATGAGAAATTACACTATTGTGTTATGATATACATACTCCAATGCCTAATATTTTAACCACTTGTGCATTTTCTTAAGTTGTCACTGGCATATAAAAATTAAAAAAAAAAAACATGTCTTCATATGCTAGATGGATATACAAATACCTACTACGACAACTGTTCCTGCTAAAATGCTCAGGTACATCCCCTGTACAGCATATTGGATCTGGCCATCTGCCAAACCAACATTTTGAAAGATTTTAGGCGTAAAGAACAAAATCTGGAAATAAAATATTTTACACTGTTACTATAACACATATACATTAGAAAATAAATATATCTGAAATATTTAAGCTCAGTTTATATACAAATCTAAATTATTAATCTTGGAAACATTACAATTTTTTCAACCATCAATCATTTCATTCAACTTTACTCACATAACTAAACTTCAGTCGTATAACAGTATAACAGACCTTTATATTGCTGGTGCCTATGCCAGCTGTTAAGCCTCCTTAGTTATGCATAAAAGCATGAATATTGAAAACTAAACAATGCTTGTCAAAATCAATTAGCAGCTGTGAATCCTTTTTGCCAACTCATTTGCCTTAGGTGGTCACTTAAACAATTACAAATGTGAAATGAAAATCTTTGTACAAATATTCAAAGCCATTCTATGACCAAACAATTTTTTTTTAAATCTTAACTCTTTTAACAGTGTACATTCTTACCAGAGAGTCTGTGCACAATTAAGAGTAAGTTTTAATCACTATAATGCTGAAGCTTATTTAAAACTCTGTACATCCCCACCAGAGAGCCAATAGAGAATTGTAATTAATCTGGATCAACACATTGTCTTACATGGTAAAATACTTTCAAGAGGTGATTTGAACCAGCACTAAAAAGTTGTGGAAATTATGCTCTGTCATTGAGCATGTCCCTCAAAAAATTACTTTCAAAGCAGTTAATGCATTTAAACAAAATGTAACCATACTCACCCCAGACATTCCTGTCCCTGTCAATGACACAGACAACACAAATACTAAAAACAATGGCAAGTGATACTCTTTATTTTTGATCAGTCGGAAAAATGTGAATTTCTCAGTTGCTTCTTCCTGCTTGGCTACAGTCTCTTCATTCTTCATTTGTTCAATCTCTTCAGATACATCCTGTCTTTGTCTGAGAAATTGTAAAGCTGAAAACATGCCATACATCTTCCTTACTGGGTGTTGACAGAACATAGTGATGGCAAAAAAGTCACACTCTAGATGTCATATCTTTCTAAATGGCTAAGGTTACACCAGAACAGTCCTCAATGCAGTCATAGAGAAAAGCAAAAATTCCATGTTGATTTCATACATATATTTACCCATACCAGTAACAAGTAACAAGTAAATAAACTTAAGAGTCTAGTAATTAAATCTCCTATTTTCATACCTACCTCTTTCTGCCCCATGTTCATTATGTTCATCTAATAGTAAAAACCTTGGAGATTCTGGCATAAAAACAAGCACTATGGTGCAAAATAGTGATGGTATGACAGGCATTAATAGGATGTACACCCATAGCCTTTCAGTACCTAAATGAAAAGCAACATATTTATTCATGTAACTTTTGATTGGTTAACCTTTATATGGTTTGAATTGATAATATAACCTTTTCACAATCTGCTAGTCCAGTGTGTAAATTTCGATGTTTAGTTTTGTGATTTCACTGCCTTTTATTCAATGAATGAATTCAAAATATTAATAAAACTAAAATCGCTTTGGGTTTTATATTTTCTCAAATATAAAATTAATCTTTTTAATTTTAAAATATCTAATTTCATTATCACATATATATAGCTCTTTATATAACTTTTGTTTTTAACTTTATAACGTGTAGGCACTCAATGTTCAAGCAAAGTATTCTTAAGTTAAGTTTAGAAGTCTGCTGGTATGTAGATATAATGCTAGAATGTCAGCATCAATATTGATGAATCAAATTTTAGGAGTTCACTGAATTAAAAAATCAGCCTGCCAAACCAATATACAGATTCTCATGAAATGAAAATATGTTACAATACTTGCTCATTAATACTGTATCAAAGAAGTAGCATTTGTATATCTTATTTTCGCATTCACCATGTTCTGGTTTTTTATAAATTACTTAATTTAAATTGACCTATGGATATCAATGAGCAGTATCAGTCAATAGCTCAGTGCTATTGATACCTAGCTTATAAATTGATAATTACCTCAAGATTGGTATACTGATTATTTTAACAAAACAAAGTGTTTATTCTTGTTTAATATTACAAACAGCCAAGTGATCTTGTAGAATCAACTTGTAAAGGGGGCTGCTGTACCATGGTCACTTCAAAGGTGAAGAGACAGATATTGTGATATAGGTAGATTAAGGTAAAATGCAAGCACCAACTCTATTTATGTCTCTTCACTGATTCAGTATGTTTAGCAGTTTTGTACAAATCAATTATTTTCTTTATTTCTTATTAATAATGCACAGGAGAAAAGAAAAGAGAAACTTAATAATATATATCAACACTAGAACAGTCAAACATGCCCAAAATAATTTGTACATTTGCTTATTACAGAGATAAAATAAACTGTGGTGGATACAAAACAAACACATAAAAACCAGAATCAAGAAATGTACAATACCGAATATATGGTCTAATCCAAAAAGTCCACCTAACAGTTCACCAAAACCCAGCATCACTGCATTACCACTGATGATGGTACCTCTGATATTCTGAGGTGCAAGTTCAGACACATAAACTGGGGTTATATGCTGTGCTATTCCTAAATATCCAACATTATGAGTAAAGCATTAGTATCATTAAAAAACAAGACAAATAATAATAGGATCTGCTCATTTATGATTAAATATTACTGCTTAAACTGTTATCAAGTACTAATGATCAAGCATGAACTTAGAGTCTCTACTCAACCACCTAACTCACAGGAATCTATAAATATGATACACTTGTTACTGTCATGAGCTATCCTAGCTGTTTGCATAGTTAAATGTTGCTATTCTAAATCTGTAAACAAAGTTTGTGATTTTACCTGAACCAAGTCCAGAAATAAATCTTCCCACTATCATTGATTCTGGTGCATGAATGTAAATACATATAGTCTGCAGAATTGATCCCAGTATGTGTGGAATCTGGCACAGTAATACTAACTTTTTTCTGCATATTAAAAGGCACGAACACATGCAGGCATTGAAATTTACATTCAAAATTGATGTCAAACTCTAGTATTACTTTATATATTGATCAGTATTCAAATATCACTTCATGCAGTTATTTGATTGATTTTACAGAATATGGAATTTTGCCTTTTTTGGCTGTTTTGGCCCAAAGACAACAATTTATATTTTACCAGTATTTAGCTTGAACCTGTTATTTGGCATTTATTGTTTGATAATCTGCAGGCATTGATGAAATTTTGTAAGCACAGCAGCGGTGTTCTTGTGTGCAAATTGGATATAGAGCTGGGTATCATGGCATACAAGTGGAACTTGTTTATCAATGCACCTAATGGTGATAAGCAGGTTATACACAGGAAAAAAAGGATAGGCCAAAGTACTGAAGTCTGTGGCACACTATACAGTTGACTGAAAATTAGAGGTTCAAATACCAGATACTGATAAAAATTCGTGGGTAATGTTATAAATATATATCAAAGGATCCGAAATGAATGAGTTTGTTATGTATGTTCTAAATTCATGTTGGTAACTATTCTCCCTGGAAGTCAATTTCAAGCCTGATATCTAAAACTAATAATATATCATTTCAGTCTCCTTTGTGTAATATATGTACTTATTCTTATTATGGGGAGATTGACCACACAAACCAAACATTATCAGGCTGTTACTGTACACATAAACACAGATAAACACAAAAACAGCAAGCATTATGTTGCCTGTTGGTCAAATACCTTAAATACCTTCTTTTCAAACAAAAACATTCAATATACTAAGCTGATTTTTGTTGAACAACATAACATATTTATTTTCCATATAGCATAGAAGTGTAGACATTTTATGTGATTCTTTTATGTGATAAAGAAAAAAGAAATTATCTTTTGTATAAGAATTGCAACAACACAGAAAATATACTTCATCCTCTACTTTCTGTCTACCATGCACCAATTACCACACCTTATAAACGCTCACAACCTACCTGCCAAACCACTTACTAATACAACCTCCAAGTATTGTTCCGACCAAGCAGCCACCAAAAAATATGGTGACTGTCAAGGAGAAGAGGAAGGACGACATATAAGATGTCAGAGGAGACCCTCTCTGTGTGTATGTGGCATTATAAAACTCCTTGATGAACTAAAATAGAAAGAGCAGACTGTGATCTGATAGAGTGGTTAGGGACCACTTTATTTTCATGGTGAGATCAATATTTTGTTAATTTAGCAATCCATATCTGCAGGCTACTTTGCTTTCATACAATCATTCAAGTAGTCATTAGAAATAGGGGTGTAAGAGTACAAATAATTGGTTGATGTCACCATATAAAAACTGAATATTATGTCAAAATTGCTGCAATATGTGATTTAAGTTCAGTCACAAATCACAAATATATAAATAGCAATATAAGTTTATGTTTGGGATTGAATTAGAACTTTTAATACAAAAGGGTAAAGCAGTCATATGGATATTCAGCTCTATCCATGGTGGTTAAAACAATTGCTTTAGATTTGATTTAGGGAAATAAACAAAAAGAGGTTTTGCACATTTTCGTCTGGTAGTAGGTGTTTCCCCAGTGCTTTGTGACTGTTGCATGACGCCTGAAGCACGTTGGCCAATGCTGCTCTCAGCAATTTCACTTAATTCATTGAAATTTTTCCTCATGTTTTGCATTGGCCTTTACATGTGTTCAATAATCCCAGTTTTCCAAATATATTGCAAAAAAATCTAGATACATTGGGGATCAATTTGCAAAAAAACTTTTCCCCTAATTTTGAATAAGAAACACATAATTTAGGATGCAAATCAAACAGTTTGGTAGCAATTACAATATCTGGCTCAAGTATCTGGCGTCTTGAAACACCAGAGTCAGCGATCAGACATTGGTCATTGGAAACATAGTCTTACACCTATCTATATTAAGCAATTAAAGGATCAGGGAGGCGATCCTTATGTGACTAGATTTTAGTTAGACATAAGAAAGAGAACATAAACCTATCCACTAGCTTTTTAATATATTAGAAATAAACTTTAAAACATGTTTGTAAATGCAAAATGTTAGATGCAGAATTGTTGGTTAGAGGTTTAACTATTGATGCATTCTTTTCTTAACTACAAAACTACACTATTTTGTACAACTGAACATCTAAGGAGAAAATTCTGAACGGGGTTTCAGTCTACTAGCACGAGATACAAAGCCATCAGAAACATGAGTAGTGCACTCAGGCGGGCACTCATCCAAGTACTAACATACCTCATTGCTGCTTAACTTCAGTGATGTGACAGGTAATCATCATGTTAGGCCACAATTCATGAAAATCCAGAGAACTCCCACTAAAAAAAGTGATCTCTAGAAGAACGAGCCTTGCTAGAGCTGGCGCTTAAAATTTACAGAGCACACATATGTGTAAAACCTTATGCTTTGTGGCTAGTCTTTTAAAACAATGGCAATGCAAAATTAAATGTTAGCAGGAATGAAAGGGATATTGTGCAACCTCTCCATTTTAAATTCAATACTTACTCTTACTGGTAGATTCACTGCACTCAAGTTATAACCAAAAATCAAAGCAGCACCACAGAACAATGTTACAGTCTGGAATACAAGGTTCCTCGTGAAATACTGAAATCAACATAGTTAAAAAAAGAATGACATGGTATTTAAGTATACATTGTGACTGTGTTGTTTCTTTCTTACCTTAAACTGATAATAAAATAAGAGTAATACACTAAGAAATGATAATGACTTTTACTTCTTAGAAGTTTGAGAGCATTTTATCACAGGCTATCATATCGGATTGTATTTGAGTCCAAACAGTGGCAATGTTGAGAACCTGGGCCCGTATTCACGAAGGGTCTTAGGCAGGGCTTAGGCTTAAAGTTGAGACTTTTGTCTCAATTTTCTGCCCAAAAACTGCTAAGACTTTTGTCTTAGGCTTAGTGGTATTCACAAAGAATTTAAGACCAGTCTTAAGCTTAGCCAAGGGCTCAACTTTAAGACTGGTTGGTAGTGGGCTTAAATTTTGTAAAGAGGACTTAAATATGGCCACCATAAATTTTTCTCCACTTCAAAATTTGCAATGGCTGTAAATAAAGTATAATTATACAGAATACCTTACTAAAGCAGTCTTTGGGAAGTTTTTTGTGGTTTCAAGGTATTCCATTTCAAAACAGCACTTTTTCTTAGATAAAATGCATTAAATGAAGGATATATGTCACCAATAGTACAGTTTGAATAGAAGAAAAAGGTCACATGACACAGAAAACCACTGTGGTTATTTAATAATCTTGGACTTAGCTAAGTCACCCTTTGTGAATACGGTTTTAATACAAAACTTAGCTGAGACAAGAGTCTTAACTTTAAGACTGGATTTAAGCCTAAGACCTGGCTAAGTCTAAGACCCTTCGTGAATACCAGCCCAGCTCTATCATCAACATTTCTATTACACAGTACAAACAAAACACCAACTTGGACATATTTATTTATTTTTATCATACCCGTATGTATGTCTTTTGATTGTTTGTGTTCAATCATTCAGATCTGTATGTCAGTGTCACTCTCTTTTAAAAGATATATGATAGGTGTATGTACCTACTTAAGAAATAAAAATATAAAAAAATAAATCTTTGACCTTTGTATCTGGAGACATCAAGGCGAGAGATAAAAGAAAGCCAGCGGACACATATGCACAAGATTGATGATTATATTATTGGTAACAATTTTAATTTATTCCGTCTAGTGTTGTATGTACTATGCATAGAATTCAAGCAGCTATTATGTGATACTGTCATTTTGAAGTAAATATAAAAGTCTCGGTTTAACATCTGACCTACTTGGAAACATGGCTAGGATAGATAAAAGAAAAATGTCTGATAAATATGTGCAAGATTGATGATTATATTATTGTTATCAATTCTAATTTATTCCGCCTAACTTTGAATATGCCATCAATGGAATTCATGCAGGTGTTATGTGATACTATCATTTTGAAGTAAAGGTGAAAGTCTAGATTTTACATAGGATAGACTAAGCCCAACGCCATTGTAACTCCTTATGAGAATCTACCCCCATTCAAATTTCCTCCTTGTCGTTTTTTTTCCTTTATATGAAAGTTGTTTTTTTTTTGCATTTGGAAGGGGTTTAAGTATTTTATACATTGATTTACAGCCCCTTTTTCAAAAGCGGGCGTCTCCGCTTAAAATAAAGAAAATACAGTGGTTTATATAAAGACAATTTTTCATTTAAACTGGAGAATAGATAGAGAATCTTTGTAAGGTCGTCCCATAATTCACGCCTTCATATTTCACAGTGTTCAATGAGAACACATCTCATAGTATTATTCAGTATCATGTGAAATTGCCTACTTAAACACTCAATCATACTACTCTTGAACGATTCACTAAAATATGTTTGACATTTGTCACAGTATTGTGTGTTTCCAAAAGTGGAGACAAGGCCTGTAGATCATCTAACTTCACATAGACAAAATATATGGTCAGGTCTGTTTGATGTAAGATTTTATAAGATATTAATGTCAGGGCCAACGCAGTTTGTTTTACTAATATATTGCTTGTCAACTTTAGACATGTTTTAAAAGATATACAACAAATCTTACTGATGTCAAATTCGACAAAAGATTGGTGTCAGGGTCAAAACAATTTGTTTTTGTGAAATATTGCTCATGAACTGCTCAAAACAGATTGCAGATATACTATGGTATCTATCTGTGGCATTTGGTGGTTTTTAGAGTCAGATTGATACTTTTCTTTCTGAAGGCCAAACTATGGTTTTTACAAGTCTTTTAGGAGCTGCTGTCTTATTTGGACAATCCACAGACCAAAGTTTTGTATTTATATCCTTTTAAACAGCTTAATTCATATTGGGACAGACTCCCAGTGAATCATAAATGAGTTGGATTTGAGCACAAAGCTATCAATTTGTAACTCTGCTACTTAATTCTCACAGCCAAATATTAAAGAGTTTGAAGAGCATTTGGTTTTTTATATAGAGGGGTCATTGGTGAAATTTGATGATCAGTTGGCCACTGTACTATCCCCCACCCTTTCTGCCTCATAAAATATCTTTCAGAATGAAATTGTAAATTTCTTAAAATAATTTGAGCAGCTTAAACTTGCTCTTAATTCTGCTGTTATATCTGATGCTTTTTAAACGTCAAGCCATGGATTTTTAACATTTTGCTAGCAATATGGTATGTATATGTACTTTATGCAGGTAGTAGATACAAACTACATGCAAAGGTCAAATACAAGTCATATCATTGTGTGGAATATGCTGATATGCTGTCCTCATATAACATTTACTGTTTAAAATGACCTAGATATTCAATTGTGGATTAGTAAATATATGAAAAAAGCTTTATCGTCAAGTAAAGAGAAAATAAGAGATGTAACTGACCCAACATTTCGGCCATTTTTAATTGTTTTCTTATCCCTGATTCGCCAACTTTTGCAACCGACACTAGAGTCTCAGAGTCGGTTACAGGGTCGGTTCCTGTGGACTACCCCCATAAAGCATACCTCAGTCCTGACTTTAATTTTGATATTTTTTGTACTTCAGCCTCGACTTTATGGTTACTAGTCGTGGATAAAAGAAAACAAGCTAGAATGATGGTGGTATTGTTTCTTGCTACCTTGATGCACCCCTGTTTTAAATAGGCTAAAAATTTGTTTGTGTCAATTTGATTGGGTTTGTGCATGCGGAGCCTAAGTATTAATCATTTTACAAAAATAACTCAAACCATAAATTAAACTGATATATTATGATTCAGTTTATATTGTATTATGCTGTATTCACAATACATCTTCCCTTCCGAACTCAAACTGCTATTTGACCCACCTCAATTGACTTTTTCGAGCCTGTCACAGGGGTGAGTAACTGGTGAGACTCACTTTTAACACATACTGTTGAAGCACTGCTAGGAATATGAACTTTGCAATAGAATGTTAAATCCTCAACCAAAACCCATTTTAACTGGATTTTTATCAAGTTACAAAGGAAAAAGACATGTTTAAAATATGCCTGAATATGTAAGAACCTCTCAAGGAAACTGAAAAAAATCTACAAATCTTACCTTAATTATTAACATGTTTCAATGTTATTTTGATGATTAAAGTTTGTGATGGTTTTAAAATAGTCTAGAGAGTCTAGAAAAAGTTGTAAATCACCTATGTAAAAAATCAAACGGCTGGGATCTTAGATGGTCTCAGGTTGAGCATGACTTAATAGAATGAGATGAGCAATTTGATGAAAATAGATGCCTATAACTGGCTTACTTTAGGTTGTATCATTATGGTTGAAACAGAGACCAAAATAGTTCTAACATGATACAATGGATCCCATTATACACGTTACGGTTGTATTTAATCTGCTGCTTTAACTTGTACCTTTATATAAAATCTGCTGATATTACATGTTCCATTGCATAAAATTTGCCGATAAAGCATGTATCATTGAGGAGTAGTTGATATCCACATACCTTTCTTTGAGGTTGCATAATTATCCTCAACAGCTGATGACTTTTTAAATTTCTATTGAAGAACTGTACCACTATCCAAGTTGTTGTCTATTTTACTATTTGTTTTTCCTTTCACTACTTTTCAATGTGATATCTCTGGAAAAATATATTCTTATGATTATTTTTTCCTGGAATTTGTGTCAGGATACACTTATGTTATCCCCGATGATTACTCTTCATAAACAATCCGAGGGGGCCATGATAGTGATCGTCTCCCACCTCTGAGATCAGATTTCAAATTCCGGCCTCACCTCATGTGAGAAAGCTGGCAGTTGCTTGTCATTGGTCAGCAGTTTACAGTACAGAATCTTTACAAGTTGTATGTACTGGTTTGTTCTGCCCTACAAACTATCCATCACGATATAACCGATAAGAAACCAGATGTGACATTAAACGCTAAATAAGTAAATAAAATTCATCAACAACCTTGCAATTTGCTTTTGGAATTCATGCGAAAGAACTATACTACTGTTTCAAATGGTGTATCTGCAAAAACACTTATAACTTATCTATCGATTTCCCTTTGAAGTACTGTAATATTATCCAAGATGACTTCTGTACAATAGCAATTTTTGTGGTTAGTTTAATTGATTTAAGCATTAAAATTTAAAAAAAACCCAACAAACCCGGAAATTTTCTAAAACTATGCAGTTCAAATAATACGTATAAACTCCTTAACATCACTGAAGTCAGCCCCTTCATTCTATCTGACTGATGTAATTTGCCAATACGATAACAGTGTATCTTCAGAACTAACATCTGACAACCTACTTTGAATTTCTATTGAAATGTTGTAAGATTTATCATTGGTATCAGAGTCCATATATGGGGAAGAACAATGATCAATGAGACCATTAACCTCTATATTTCACATTCAGAACACAGCCCCAAGAATGATCTCCGTTTTATTATCAATTTAAGGTCATATTTGTTTCTCAAAATAGAAGAAGTAACAGACTGTGACATAATTATTATTATCCATCACATGCTGTAGTTGACCTAAATATGGGGAAAACAGAGGCTGCAATATGCATTTGTATTTACCTGCGCCACTTATTCTGCATAATTACCATTACAAATTCCTTAAGAAGTAACCCTTAATTTATCACTCATTAAGCTGGACAATAAAATTTTAATGCCACATATACCTTATAATTGGCTCACCTTCCATCGTGAGCTATTTGACTAGTATTTGTGTCATCTTGGCAGGTTTCCTCGGCGCCACTTTCTATGGATAATTAGTATTACCAAAGCGTTAATTGATGCAATTCGTTATGGATGTTTAGGTTGAAGTAGATTGAAAATATGTTTTATACATGATCAAAAAGGCCTTAACTATGAATTTATTTCACAGCTAAGTGACTCTAATCTAATTTGAGACTATTCTGATAGTGTCAAATTTTGAATAATTTTCGCACTGTTGCACTCCCACTTATAGAATGAACTTACTTGCATTCTCTTGCTGTGTTGTAACATTGATGTGACAAAATTTTCTAAATATTTAGTGGATGCAACATTTTTAATATCTGAGATAGGTATTAACACAAACTTTGATAGCTTAACTTGAATATGATCATTGTTTTGAGAACACACACGAGGTTACAAACTGGAGAGACCACTGAAAAATATTTTTCAACATGGCTGGTAGAAGTTTGATCAGTGTTTTCAGAACAAGCTGGTTTTGAATAACTTTTTTCATTGGTAGCTCAGAGATCCTACACCATACACCATGTTACAAACTGGAAAATCCACTAAAAAATTTATTCAACACGGCTGGTAGAAGTTTGATCAGTGTTTTCAGCTGGTTTTGAATAAATTTTTTTTCATTGGTTAACCAGAGATCCTATATCACATATCAGGTTACAAACTGGAGAGACCACTGAAAAAAATTTATTCAACATGGCTGGTAGAAGTTTGATTAGTGTTTTCAGAACAAGTTGGTTTTGAATTGCTATGGTCTTGTTGCGCCTTAGAGTCCACTACTCAGTGGAGATTAAGTGCTATAAAAGTCAAATTAGAATTAGAATTGAATAAATTTTTTAATTGGTAGCTCAGAGATCCTACATCGTACACCAGATTACAAACTGGAGAAACCATTGAAAAAAATTATTCAACTTGGCTGGTAGAAGTTTGATCAGAGTTTTCAGAGCTGGCTGGTTTTGAATAAATTTTTTCATTGGTAGCTCAGAGATCCTACATCATACACTAGGTTACAAACTGAAGAGACAACTGAAAAAAATTATTCAACACGGCTTGTAGAAGTTTGATCAGTGGTTTAAGAATTGGCTGTTTTTGAATACATTTTTCCATTGGTAGCTCAAAGTTTCTACATCACACACCAGGTTACAAACTGGAGAGACCACTGACAAAATTTATTCAACACTGGTAAAAGCAATACTTATTGCTTGCCATGTTCAATCTCATACTCCATTGTCCATTTCCCTGATAGCTGTAGGAGGAAATTGGAGTATTCTGAGTAAGTTTGGCTACCCTCATTTGACCTCGAAGGGGGGGCCCAAGGTCAAATCCGACCACATGAAAAGAATCGCAGCCCATGATTTCCTATACGTTGGTTTACCATCTCAAACCTCTAGGATCAATAATAAGTGAGTTATAACCACTTTTAAGTTTTCCCATCCTCGTTTGACCTTGAAGGAGGCACCCAAGGTCAAATCCAACCACATCAGAAGATTCCCAGGCCATGATTTTCTATAGGTTGGTGTACCATCCCAAACCTCTACGACCAATAATAAACGAGTTATAACCACTTTTAAGTTTGGCTAGGCTCGTTTGACCTTGAAGGATGGACCCAAGGTCAAATCTGACCACACCAGAAGATTCCCAGCAAATGATTTCCTATAGAATGGTTTACCATCCCAAACCTCTAAGACCAATAATAAGTGACCTATTATCACTTTTAAGTTTGGCTACCCTCATTTGACCTTAAAGGAGGGGCCCAAGGTCAAATCCAACCACATCAAAAGATTCGCAGCCCATCATTTCTTATAGGTTGGTTTCCCATTGGAATCCTCTAGGACCAATAATAAGGGAGATATAAGCACTTTCGGTGACTAAAAAGAAACGCCTGTGGCGGCCATCTTATTTTTTAAAATGAGGCCAAAAATATTTTCAGTCAAGATTTTGTAAAGATGAACATATTTTGCAAATTTGAGGTCTCTACCTATAATGCCCTTTGTTCTAGAGGGCCAACAAAACTCCTTGCTAAAAGTTGAAAACTCCTTGCTAAAACACCCATGGCGGCCATCTTGTTTTTCAAAATGAGGCCCAAAATATTCCCAGGCACGATTTTATGGATATGAATATATCCTGCAAATTTGAGAAGGCTACCTATAATACCCTGGCCTCTAGAGGGGTAAAAAGAAAATCTCTACACACTGTGGCAGCGGCGGCGACGTACTCATGTGTAATCCATAGTATCCACCGGATGCTATCCCGTAGATACAATAAGCCTCCCTTTTCAAACAGGTGCTAAATCAGTTTGATCAGTGTAAAGATTTGAGCTCTCTAAATAAAAGAAAACAGTGTTTCAAATATACTTTGTACATTTTACCTACAGCAATGTGTTTCCAGTCTTTGTCAACTAGAAATTCTACAGTACTGTTCTGCCAAATACTGAGTATGATTATAAGTTAAAATGAATTTAATCCACAAATTTTCAAAGCTTAAAGGCTCGAGCAAATTTACCTTCCTTATACATGTACATGTATTCCACATACAATCATTGAGATGAATCCCATATTTGAAAAAATTCTAATTCCCCTCCTTAATAGCAAAAATGCAAGTACTTTTGAACCAATAAACAATCTTTTCATGTCAAGCTAATAACAAAATGAAACTAAAATGCTTTTCTTCAAAACAAGTATTCTGTACTGGCAACAGCTGTTCAATATTTTTAATATACGGTATTACACACATATGATTCGAAGTATCTACTGAAATATGTCTACTGTAATAATATAATTGCATATAAATACATACCACTCAGCAGTTGAATCCTATTGCCATGCATTCACCTTCAGTTTACTGTCTAGAAAAAAACCCTCTTATTGGATTTAAGTCCCATTATACAATTATCTATGTTGCCCTTATCAGTGCAGCATGCCTCCAGATGTTACAGCAATAAATGCCACAGGAACGGGAACACTAGTTTTTATGTACAGAGGGTGAAGTTTATTATCATCATTAAGTCTATGGGTTTTCTCACATGGGTGTTTTCCCACCTCATCCCTGCACTGCCCCTAACTATTTTTAATGTTTACAAGAGTGTGTTCAGAGAGTGCAATTGATAGCTTCTGGTTCTATTAAGATGATAAAACTGCTTAATTTACCTTGGTATAATCAGAGTAATGAAGCTACTATTCTACTGACTCTTCATATAGTCAAAAGCAAATATTCTAGAGTTTTTGCAAATATTCTAGAGTTTTTATATACATGTATAACATATATAGATAGATAGAAATTTTATTTCTGTGATTTGATGGGAACATTTAAAAGAGTGTATGCAGGTTCATCACAGCCCTTGAGGGCTTATTATTCACTTTCTATATTTAGAAAGATAAAGATCAAAATACAAACTAGACCAAGGACGCATCTGTGGCCAGATGCAAGATGTATCCACCGGCAAAGGCAAAAGTAGCTATTACTCAGCTATGCCACAAGCTAGAGGTCTGAAATTTTACTATGTTATAGCTGACCCAAAAGTAGGTGAATAACAGATTTGCACAAAATTCTCTAAATGCAATAGTTTTCAACTTACAAGTGATTTTACTCATGATGCAAGTTAGTGAAAAGTCCAAAAATAGCTATTACTCACTTAGCTATTGAGATAGACACTCAAGTTACTCACCATGTTGTAGCTATAGAAAAAAGTAGTTGAATAACATATTTTAACAAAATGCTCTAAATGCAATACTTTGGTCTGGAATTTTACTATGTTATAGCTGCCTCAAAATAGGTGAATAACATTTTGAAACTAAATAGTCTAAATGCAACAGTTTTCAAGTTATAAGTGATTTACTCAACAGTGATAACCTAAAAGTAGCTATTACTCAGCTATGCCATGAGCTACAGGTCTGAAATTTTATTATGTAATAGCTGACACAAAAGTAGATGAATAACATATTTGCACAAAATTCTGTAAATGCAATAGTTTTCAAGTTACAAGTGATTTTACTCATGATGGAAGTAAGTGAAAAATCCAAAAGTAGCTATTACTCACTTAGCTATTGAGATAGACACCCAAGTTACTCTCCATGTTGTAGCTATGGAAAAAAGTAGCTGATTAACATATTTTAACAAAGTGCCATAAATGCAATACTTTTCAAGTTATAATTGATTTAGTGCATGATTTCATTGATTTTAATGCATTAAAAATGATTTAAAAAATTCATAAAAAAACTTTAGCATTTAAAAGCTCTCCAAAATGTAGGTGAATGAGTTATTTGAGAAATACTGGCTATCTGCAATACTTCTAGCGATAATTTGCATTTACTCATTTTGAGTAGGTGAATAATTGGCTATGGGTCTGAAACTTTACCAAGTGAAAGCTCTCCCAAAAGTAGGTGAATGAGATATTTGAGCAAAATTGGCTATCTGCAATACTTTTAGACATAATTCACATTTACTCATCTTGAGTAGGTGAGTAATTACCTACGGTTCTGGAACTTCACCATGTGAAAGCTCTAACAAAAGTAGATGAATGACTTATTTGATAATAATTGGGTATCCGCAATACTTTTACAGATAATTAGCATTTACTCATTTTGAGTAGGTGAGTAATTAGCTACGAGTCTGAAACTTTACCAAGTGAAAGCTCTCCCAAAAGTAGGTGAAGGAGTTATTTGAGAAAAATTGGCTACCTGCAATACTTTTAGAGATAATTCGCATTTACTCATTTTGAGTAGGTGAGTAATTAGCTATGGGTCTGAAACTTCACCATGTGAAAGCTCTTCCAAAAGTAGATGAATGAGTTATTTGATAAAAATTGGGTATCCGCAATACTTTTAGAGATAATTAGCATTTACTCATTTTGAGTAGGTGAGTAATTAGGTACAGGTCTGGAACTTCACAATGTGAAAGCTCTCCCAAAAGTAGGTGAATGAGTTATTTGAGAAAAATTGGCTATCTGCAATACTTTTAGAGATAATTAGCATTTACTCATTTTGAGTAGGTGAGTAATTAGGTACAGGTCTGGAACTTCACAATGTGAAAGCTCTCCCAAAAGTAGGTGAATGAGTTATTTGAGAAAAATTGGCTATCTGCAATACTTTTAGTGATAATTAGCATTTACTCATTTTGAGTAGGTGAGTAATTACCTACGGGTCTGGAACTCACCATGTGAAAGCTCTGCAAAAAGTAGATGAATGATTTATTGGATAAAAATTGAATATGCGCAATACTTTTACAGATAAACTTTACCAAGTGAAAGCTCTCCCAAAAGTAGGTGAAGGAGTTATTTGAGAAAAATTGGCTACCTGCAATACTTTTAGAGATAATTCGCATTTACTCATTTTGAGTAGGTGAGTAATTAGCTATGGGTCTGAAACTTCACCATGTGAAAGCTCTTCCAAAAGTAGATGAATGAGTTATTTGATAAAAATTGGGTATCCGCAATACTTTTAGAGATAATTAGCATTTACTCATTTTGAGTAGGTGAGTAATTAGGTACAGGTCTGGAACTTCACAATGTGAAAGCTCTCCCAAAAGTAGGTGAATGAGTTATTTGAGAAAAATTGGCTATCTGCAATACTTTTAGTGATAATTAGCATTTACTCATTTTGAGTAGGTGAGTAATTACCTACGGGTCTGGAACTCACCATGTGAAAGCTCTGCAAAAAGTAGATGAATGATTTATTGGATAAAAATTGAATATGCGCAATACTTTTACAGATAATTAGCATTTACACATTTTGAGTAGGTGAGAAAAAAGCAACGGGTCTGGAACTTCACCATGTGAAAGCTCTCCCAAAAGTATATGAATGAGTTATTTGATGAAAATTTTCATGTTTCAACAGAATACTCTTCTACTACCCTGAGGGTCCAAAATTCGCTCGAAATCGCTCTATCTCTGATGGTTTAAGAGATATTTGCGATTTTTAATTTTCTGCAAAATTCAAGATGGCCGCCAAAAGTTGTAAAAATTTAAAACTTTCATGTTTCAACAGAATACACTTCTACTACCCTGCAGGTCCAAAATTCGCTCAAAATTGCTCTATCTCTGACAGTTTCAGAGATATTTGCCATTTTTCATTTTCCACAAAAATTCAAGATGGCCGCCAAAAGTTATAAAATTGGAAATTTTTCATATTGCAACCAAATACTGCTGTACTACCCTACGGGTCAAAAATTCACTCGAAATCGCTCTATCTCTTACGGTTTTCGAGATATTTGCACTTTTTGTATTTTGTAAAAAAACGGTCAAAGAAACACCCACGGCGGCCATCTTGTTGTTGTCCAGAATAATTCCCAAGGAAGCTTTCACCATGATGAACACATCCTGCAAATTTGGAAAGTGTACATTGCATGCCCTTTGATATACTGGGGCAGCAAAAGTCCCTAAAATTTGAATGAAAAGGCCGTGGCGGCCATCTTGTTTTTGGAAACGAGGCCAAAAAAACTCGGAGGCAAGCTTTTGTACCATTGAACCTATCCTGCAAATTTGAGGCCTCTACTGCTAATACATTTGGCTGCAGAGGGGTAACGAGAAATCATCTACACACTGCGGCGGTGGCGTATCCCGCGAAAACCATGGTATCCACCGGATCCAATAACCATTGCAAATGACATATTGTCTAAATTTGCTAGATGCTACTCACATAAGAATACACATATGTACGTGTATATAACTGAACACTAAGTATGCAATAAGACTTAAATTTACCTTTTAGACAACAACAAAGGGGGAGAAATATAAGATACTGTTCAGAATAAGGGCAATTACAATAAGATTTATTGTTTTAGACATCTGAATTACTTGTACATTAGTGAAACCTCATATCTGAAAAACATTGGGGAAAAATTTTTAATTCTTTTTTACATTTTTAGGCAGGTTGCGTGTAACTAACCCGCCTATTAGATTGATGTGTCCGACGTCCGCCTGTATGTCTGTCCATCCAAATTTTTGTTTCCGGACTCTAACTGAAAAACGGTTTGTCCAATTGAATTCAAACTTGACAGGGACATAGATCACCATCATACCTAGGTTCCTGTTGAAATTGGTGTAATTCCGTCTGTTTGTTTGTCCGTATTTTGTCCATTTGTCTGTCTGTCTGTCCGTCTACATTTTTGTTTCCGGACTCTAACTCAAAAACAGTTTGTCCAATTGAATTCAAACTTGACAGGGAGATAGATCACCATCATAGCTAGGTTCCTTTCGAAATTGGTGTAATATTTTCCGTTCGTTTCTCTGTTTTTTCCATTTGTCTGTCCGTCTGTTTGTCCGTCCACATTTTGGTTTCCAGACTTTAACTCAAAAATGGTTTGTTCAATTGAACTCAAACTTGACAGGGAGATAGATCAACATCATAGCTAGGTTCCTGTCGAAATTGGTGTAATTTTGTCTGTTTGTCTGTTTTTTGTCCGTTTGTCTGTTTGTCCGTCCACATTTTTGTTTCCGGACTCTAACTCAAAAACGGTTTGTTCAATCAAATTCAAACTTGACAGGGACATAGATCACCATCACAGCTAGGTTCTTTTTGAAATTGGTGTAATTTTGTCTGTTTATTTGTCTGCTGTTTTTTGTCTGTTTGGTTGTCTGTCAAAATTTCCGATTCCAGACTCTAACTCGAAAACGGTTTGTCCAATCGAATTCAACATTGACAGGGACATAGATCACCATTATAGGTAGGCTTCTTTCAAAAATGGTGTAATTCTGTTAGTTGGTTCGTCAACATTACTGTTTCCGGACTCTAACTCAAAAACACTTTGCCCAATTAAATTTAAACTTGACACGGAGATACATCACTATCATAGTTAAGTTGCTTTCGAAAAATCGAAATTGGTGTAATTCCATCCTTTCATTTGTCCGTTTATAGCATAGATACAATTATGTAACCTAGATTACAAGTTACAGCAGTCGCTAACCTTATTGCTACTGAATAGCATGGCCTGTAAGGGGCCTGGTAACACAGTTTGGAACTACCTTAATTTATTTTGATTATATAAAACCATTACTAGGTACCCCTATCGAGACCATTCATGCTTGTTACCGCCAAAACCCCCTTTTCCTGGCATCATTTCAAGGTTAGCTATTGATGGAACAACATCACAGATGAAAAAAAAAAAAATTTCTTTGTGTACTTATGAACTTGGGATTTTAGAGTTTTAGTGTTTTAATCATGACTAGACCAAAGAAATCTCCTGCAACTACAAGTAAAAAGAAGACTACAGCGTCAGCCAGAGCAAAAAACAGTACTAGGAAGTTAAGAAGCAAAGAGGTGAATCTGGATGGATCCTTCCTGACTGCGTCAGGCAGAACGACTGTAAGTAATGGCAGTTCTTTACCCCAAAATGACGGTTCTGAACAACCTCCTCAACATGATGCCGTCATGGCCTATCTCAAAAAAATTGACGCTACCAACCAAGCACTTCTCAAGCGTGCTTGATGACCTTGAGTCTCACAGAGCACAAGCCACCGCTAGGCAGGGTTTTCAACCTAACTTACCCACAGACCATACAACCATTAGAACATCACCTTCAGATGCAAGCACCATGCAACCGGTACCTGCCACCTCCCTACCCCCCTTCACACAGGCGTCACGCCAGCACTTAATCTACAACTACAGCATACAACACATCAGGACCTGCCCTCAACTCAAAGCCAGAGCAACCAACAGAGTTCAACCCCCCACGACGCCGTCATCCCGGATTTGGCAGCCCTGCGTTCGAACCCCATGCTTTCAAACACTGTTACAAACATGATGTCAGCATTTGAAACACATGGCAGATCTGAAGCACTACAAGGTAAGCCATTAGTGAAGAAGTCGGGTAGATATAACACTACTGACTCCATAACTTTAGCACCAGAATTTAGGTGGCCCAATGAGGGCTACCATGCCATGGGGGGGCGGAAAAGGGTACTGTACGACGACTTTACAATGCAGGAATGGGTAGTGGGACAATTGTCCAACATTTACCACATACAGGACCCTAATATGGTGAAACAATCCCTGCTCCAGGTCATCTTATCACTCAGGGACGCCACCTCCCTACCATGGCAGGCAGTGAGAGGAGCTTGGGCAAACTCCATGCACGAGCTGGAACAAGGTCATTTAAGATGGGGGGATGCTACACAGTGGGCGTTGAACAGGCTATCAACCTCACAAATAGCTATGGCCAACTCATCACATTTGAACCCACAACCAACGACTAAGAAAGTGTGTAAATATTATAATGAGAATTGTTGTTCACACGAGGGAAACCATGGGCAGTACAGGCATGTGTGTGCGTTTTGTGCCCGACAGGGCAAGTCATATACTCACCCAGAAACAAGTTGTAACATTAAAGCTAGAGGTGGAGATAGGAATGGGACAAAATAGGATATGTCATCACCTGGGCACCACAGTGACCTCAGGGAGTGGGGAAAACACGTGGGTAGGGGGGGGGAGTAGATATGAAATGAACTTGGAAAATCATGTTATGAATGGTCATAGTTTTAAAAGTAAAAGACATCTTGACAAAGAGGTTTTAAATGTAAAAGAAAATATTAAACATGGGATCACTCGACCTTTGTGTCCTGAAGATGCCTTTGCTGAACAAGGTCTTAGTTGTCACATGCTTTGCGAAAATCAACAAAAGCATCAATTAGATTATAAAGGTTTCAATTGTTACCTGTCTGGGGAGGTTAATTCAAAACATATTGATCGGGGGTCGTATTGTGTAACTTATAATACTGGTACACATAGACGTGACAACAAAACAACCACAGTTCAACACAGGCATCATCTTGATGTACATAATGACAGCCATCGTGCTGGAAAGTGTATAGTAGATAGAAAACGTAACACTCACAGTAGTGGTCAATCTAATACTTCATATATTGATCATAATAGTGCTTTGACAGCGTATACCAACAGAACAAATGAGTATGTATGGTATTTGTATAATAATATCTTAGAAGATGGATTTAGATTTGAAGATAAAAAACTGTATTATGAGTACCATGTTGATTTTATCCATTGTTTGGAATATGTGCCGCAGTATCAGGTGGTATATGTACACAACTCTGACCAGTATAATAGTGGGTTCTGTTACTGTCAGTACATGGAACATGACGTGGTGTATCTGATGAAATGTGGCCACAAGAATTTTGGCCCTATATGTGTTGAATTTTCAGGTAAATTTTTCGTGAAATTTGAGTTACCATTAAAAAAGTAAATAATGATCATGTTCTTTCAAAATTAGCGTATGATGATTACAAAAAAGACTTAGAGACTCGAACCAGATTTAATTTGAATTATACAGAATATTTGGTAGCTATGGTGGATGAACTGATTGACAAATGCAATTCTGAGACTGACAATGTATATGACAGGGACATAGGACGTAACTCAAAATTACTTGAATATACTTCGGCACCACAGAGGGCAGATGACACTGCTCATATTACTGATGATATTCAGGCAGATGCATATATACCTTCCAAAAAAATTGGATTTCTGAGTCATGAAAAAAAGACATTTGAATTTATTGGTCCTGACAGGGACCCAGTGTCTATAAAAACGGTAGAACAGTGCATTTATTGGGCAAATATCATTGCAGAAACAGGTTGCCCGAATTACAGGGCTGCCCGGATCCCTCTTACTTCAGGTCTTAACATATCAGCATGGGAAAAAGTGCTTTTAGATTACCCAGATAAGCATTTGATACAGTATTTAAAGTTTGGCTTCCCATTGTCCATAACAAAACCACAAGTTCTGTCCAATCAGGTAGCTAATAATCATCATTCGGCAACTCAATTTCCCATGGCTGTTGAAGAATACATCCAACAAGAAAAAGCCCATGGGGCCTTATTAGGCCCTGCAAAAGATGTACAGTGTTCACATATACACTGCTCCCCTCTCCTCACAAGGCCCAAGGACACTAACAAACGGAAAATTATTTTGAATTTGTCTTACCCAAGGGGTCAGTCTGTCAATGACATGGTGGACAAAAACAAATTTGACAACAGAAAGTTTACTCTTAGGTTCCCGTCCATAGATGACGTAGTCAATGACGCTAAGCACATGGTGGACCCCCTGATCTTTAAAATCGACGTAGCCAGGGCCTTCAGAAACCTCAGGGTCGACCCCGTAGACGCTCTTAAGTTTGGAATAAGATGGAATGACGCATTATACGTCGACGGGGGCGTCGCGTTCGGATGGACGCACAGATCGGCGTCGTTTCAGATGGTGGCCGACGCGATTGCCCATGTTATGTCAAAATCAGGTTGCCAGGTTCGAGCCTACATTGATGATTTCCTAGTCATTGCCCCTAGGGACAAGGCAGAAAAGTACTTCAACATGTTGTCAGACTTGTTTGACACTTTGGGCCTCCCCATGAACCCAGACAAAAGAATTCCTCCCTGTAAGAGTTTAGTCTGTTTGGGCATCGAGGTTAATCTAACCAACTACACCTTAAAAATTGCCCCTGATAAGCTGCACAGTATATACAATATGTGTCTCCAGGTACACAACAAAAAATTCCTATCTAGAAGATCTTTTCAATCACTGCTGGGCAAACTACTCTACATACACAAGTGTGTGGTACCTGCCAGAACTTTTGTCAATAGAATTCTTATGACTTTTAGAGCTAATAGTCACAAAAACAGAATCAAATTAGATCAGGAATTCCACAAGGACATCCTCTGGTTCATAAAATTCCTTCCAACCTTCAACGGCATTACATTTTTCAACAAGAAGCCCATTGAAAACCAGGAAACACTCCATTTAGATGCTTCTCTAACAGGGCTAGGAGCCATCTGGAATCGCAGGGTTTATGCTACTCCTATTTACCAGATTCCAGGATTCAATTTGAAAATAGTGCACCTGGAAATGTGGAACATTGTCCTTGCCCTAAAAATGTGGGGTCACTTCTGGGTTCACTCTAACTTGACAATATACTGTGACAACTATGCAGTGGTCCAGGTGATGAATTCCCATAGAACAAAAGATCCCTTTCTGGCCATATGTGATAGAAACGTATGGCTTCTTACAGCCAAGTATGACATTTCTTTGCAGGTTAGCCACATCAGAGGAGTTAAAAACACCCAAGCAGATGTTCTTTCGAGATTGTATTCTCATTTGCAGGGAGATGCTGTGATCCTAGAAGATTTAAGAGAAAATTATACCTGGGACCATGTCCCTCACCACATGTTTCAGCTGGATTTTCATTTATAATTTCAGGTTCCACTGACAGGTCACTTCCGCTGTTAGAGGCGGCCCTAGATAGGGCTCAGGCGGCATATAGACCTTCCACAGTGACTTCAAATGTTAGACACTTCAGAACATTCCTGGCCTATATTGTCTTCATGGACTTATCTCCTACAATAACAGTCCACAACCTCCTTACCTTTATGGAATATCTCCATCTAAATAACATCTCACCCACAGTCATTAAAGGTTATATTTCATCAATTTCCTCAATGGCCAAGTCTTTTGGACTAGACTATTCAGCTGTGGCCAATCACCATGTCATCAAATACCTTAGGAGCATCTCCATCAATTCAAAATTTGCCCCTACTCCTAGAGGCCTGTTTGACATCAAAACTATGTATCATATATCAATATCATGTGACATTCTTACTGATCCCATTCTATTTAGGGCCATCTTCTTAACAGCATACTTCGGTTTCCTAAGAATGTCTAATATGGCACCCCATTCCCGTAAGAAATTTGACCCAAGCAAGCATTTTCTAAGGAGGGACGTACTATTTTTGCCACCTGGAGTACATTTGCGTATAAAATGCACAAAAACCCTGCAAGACAACAGCTCACATCACATTGTACAACTTCCCCTTCTAAATAATATATATTTGTGCCCAGTACGGGCTCTCCAGGCACTCCTTAACTCCAGAGATCTCCCACCCTCTGCTCCTTTGTTTGCTTCCATTCATCATCCTCATAATCAGGTCATTGATACACATGTTAGATATGCCCTCAAGAAAATCCTACGTTTGCGAAATATCTCTCCCATAGGTCATGGTTTTCATACCTTCAGGAGGTCAGGAGCCACTTATGCATTTGACCATAATGTGGCTATTCAAAACATAATGTCTCACGGTCTGTGGAAGAGCTCTGCAGTATGGACTTATCTCTAGAATGCATCTCAAGCCCCCTCTATCATCCCACTTACCTTTGCCTCTTCCATTCCTCCTTCTTTTTGACTTGGGTTTGGTGGTTTTAAAATTTATTCTTTCTAGTCATTAAATAAATTTTTAAAACTGTATACTAACATGTAATAAAATTTCCTCAAATGTGTTTCACTGTGTTCCTTGATCGCCAGTGTATATTTTGGTTTAGCTATCGGTTTGACCTTTACATGACCTTGCATCTCATGACCTCTGGCTACCCATATTGGGTCTGTAGGCATGTAGTGCTTCCTGAAATTGGAACTCTGCATAAAAATAAGAATACATATTTCTTACACACCCTTTTTTATATTGGCTTGACCTTTAAATGACCTTGGCTTAGAGAGCCTACAGCAGCCAGTTTGCTATAGGTCACATTACATCGGGAGTTCAGTAACTGTGAATAGCATGGCCTGTAAGGGGCCTGGTAACACAGTTTGGAACTACCTTAATTTATTTTGATTATATAAAACCATTACTAGGTACCCCTATCGAGACCATTCATGCTTGTTACCGCCAAAACCCCCTTTTCCTGGCATCATTTCAAGGTTAGCTATTGATGGAACAACATCACAGATGAAAAAAAAAATTTTTTTCCCACCTCCCACCTCTAGTACACATTTGACCTTTCCTCCTACAGATTATACCCACTGTAGAGTAGTGTGACGGGGTATTGGGGACAGGTTCAGACCTGACACCCCATCTTTATGAAGCCTATGGCTTCATAGTGTTAACTTTCTTTTGAAACTGGACCTCCTCCCTTATGGTTCCACGGGAGGTGAGTCCCCTTGTAGAATAGGCAGGCCCGGGCTGACCCCGGGGTCCCCCTCTCAACTATATTTCGAATTTCGAGCTGAGTTTCTTGATCAGTGGCTCAGTGGATTCAGATCACTGCCAGAGAGTTCTCAGGACTTGGTCGTCTCCTGATTATATCTCTGTCTTTTATTAGACCCTTCTAGGCGTTTCCCCTTCCTCTGGTCCCATGGGGTAGGGAGTTCTCCCTGCCGGGATTGATGTAACCTAGAATGTTTTCATGGGATAGGTAGGGCCAGGCTGACCCTGGTTCCCCCTCTGTAATTTGACCCTTTCGAACCAATTATGACCATAAGCTTTGTTCTAGCAATTTCCTGATTTCCACAGACTAGACTGACAGGACACAATGTATCTTTAAGTTATGTTCTTATAATGTTGTATGGTCTTATACTTATTTACCTTTGTGTATTGTTTTGTAACCTTCGGGTAATTGTTTTATTTCCCCTATGTTGGGATAACTGTATGGTGGTTTTAAAATTTATCCTTTGTAGTCATTAAATAAATTTTGAAAACTGTATACTAACATGTAATAAAATTTCCTCAAATGTGTTTCACTGTGTTCCTTGATCGCCAGTGTATATTTTGGTTTAGCTATCGGTTTGACCTTTACATGACCTTGCATCTCATGACCTCTGGCTACCCATATTGGGTCTGTAGGCATGTAGTGCTTCCTGAAATTGGAACTCTGCATAAAAATAAGAATACATATTTCTTACACACCCTTTTTTATATTGGCTTGACCTTTAAATGACCTTGGCTTAGAGAGCCTACAGCAGCCAGTTTGCTATAGGTCACATTACATCGGGAGTTCAGTAACTGCTGTGCAACCCACCTTTTGGGGCATCTTTGACCCTCTTGTTTTATTTTTGAGCTTATGTTCATAGAACAGCATAATATATTGATAAAATAAGAGATGTCCAGACCCCACAGCCTTGGGAAACATCAATAAGCACCTTGACATCTGATGTGAGAATCTATACTTTGTACACTCAAGAAATATTTACGTAGATATCATATTCACAGAGTGAAGGCTATAAGGTTAATTGATGTCAGACTATAACATCATACAACAACACATGTAACCCCTAACCAATGTCCATATGAAGTATAAAATTTTTCATAATTTTAAATGTCAATATTGCTTTGACAATATCAAAAGTCAAACCACAGCCAATTGTATTCCCCACCCTCGTTCATACAATGATTTTATGACCCAATTTTATTCTTCGTTAAAATTTCGGAAGTAAATAATTTATTATTGAAATACAATTTAAAATCTTCCTGATAAGTATAGAACCATTAGGATAGGAATACGACCTTTAAGATAAGCTTAGGAATAAAATAAAAAAGAGTCTAACAATGGGTTTTTGATAGAAATACACACTGGGCACAATTGTTTGAACCGATAATAATTTCAAACCATTTCAAATTTTTGGGAGAAAGGTGATTGGCTCCGGATTGTCCGCGAAGGGTTAAAGAGCATCCTGAACATCACAATTGTGATTTACAAATGTTAGGGCTGAAAATATTCAAGTCAGGAAGTTTTTAGGAGCACCATATTTGGTAATCTCTAAACCTTCAGCATTTCACTTGTGGATATATAACAGGCCTATGAAGGAGGATAGATCTCTTTGTTCAGTTAGGGTCTTGTATTATTTGGCAAAGACTATGGACACAAGGAAAATCAAATATCTAGTTTTTGTTTCCTTCAAGAAGAGTTTTAACAAGGACATCTTTCATGCTACAATCTCTGCCTGGAATAAATTAAACAGTATTTTGATTTTTTACTAATTTGTTGCAATTTTTATTTTTGAAAAAAACAAAAACGTATATACAAACAGCATACATGAAAATCAATTTAAGTACATAACATTGAGAGAAAGGTGAAAATGTTTACACTCTAATAACATAAAGAAACTTAAAGAAATAAGTACAAAAGCAAACACATGACTGACATGGGTAAATCATTTAATATTAAAGAATACAAATACTAAAACAGTACAGAAGCACAAGGCTAGTTGATTACTTATAGACTTTTAAACAAAGACCAATTTGCCTGAAATTTTTCTGTACAACAATTTATTTTTGAAATAAATTCCTGGTCAGTGAAGATACATTTGAAGTAGGCTCTGAATCTCATAGTACTTAATATTTTGGCATTTCTTGCACTATCAAAAATAATTTTTTTCTAATAAGAATAACACAGTTTCTTGAGAAAAAGTCACAGCCTTTTCCAGGACACCAAATATAATTGTGTGGGAACTTAGGTCCAGGTATAAATTGAATTGTTGCTGGAGGCATTTCATTAAATTGTTCCAAAATTCCAGGACGACAGGGCAGGATGTGAATAAGTGAATCAATGTCTCTTCGGATGTATTACAAAATCTACATGAAGAGGTGGCACTAATCTTTATTTTTCTCATATAAGAATGAGTTCCCAGAATTCTGTGGATAATTCTGTATTGGAACCAAACTCGGTCGTTTATTTGCAATGTTTTGAAGCAAACTTTGTAAATTTGTTCCCAATCTTTTCCATTAATATCAATATTTAGTGTAGTACACCATTTGTTTCTAAGGACATGATTTTCAACCTGTTTATTCAATTGTTGATACAATTGCCTACAGCCCTTTTTCTAACTGATTAGAATTTTTAGATTTGGAGGCAGGAAAGGTCTTGGAAGGTCGAGTATATTGACATCACAGTTGGTAAAGTATCTTTTGAGACATCTTTGTAGTCGTAAGTACTCTAAAAATTGGATTTAATATTAAACTGATTTTTAAGTTCTTCTAGAGTTTTCATGTTGCTGTCATTGTTGAGCAGATCCAAGGAAGTTGTAATTCCTGCCTTATACCAATGTGGAGAAAAAAGAGGGTCGGTTGAAATTTGAGGATTGTACCAAACTGGACATATAAGGGATTCAGTATTTGCTGGGTTTCTTTCAAAAAGTAAAAGGCTCCATGACATTAAAACTTCCATCCAAAAATTATTTGCTATGTTACTAGCAGCAATTTTGGCCCATAATGGACCCAGTAAATAAAACTTATCAATAGAAATTAAACTTGAAAAGAGTTTTGCCCAAGGAGCATTTGGAGTCTGAACTAGTCGCTTTACCCATGCTACTTTCTGGCATTTTATGAAAATATCAATATCAACCATATTAAGGCCCCCATTTATGTAAGAGTTTGTAATCAATTTTCTATTTACCTTATCTGGCTTGTTATCCCACACAAATGAGTACAACAGGTTATTCAATTTTTTTACCAAGATGTTATCTGTTATAGGAAGAGAGCTAAAAATATGGTTAAAACTTGAAAGAATAAAAGTTTTCACCACCACAATTTTTCCAAGCGGAGTCCATCTTCTCCTCTTCCATTGATATAGAAATTTTTCGCATTTGTTCAGAATTGGTGTAAAATTCAGTGTAGTAATGTTCTCTAGGTCAACAGAGAAATGAATCCCCAGCAAATCAAATTCAGTTGCTCCCCAAAGCAAATTCTCACAGGTGTCATACATGTCAGTTGAACATTTTTTTTTGCATAACCAAATAAGTTTTGTCTTATCTTTGTTAACTACTAGACCTGAAAGTGAACCAAAAATTTCTAGGGTATTAAGAGCTGCTTCAAGAGAGTCTTTAGTGCCATCAAGGAATAGAGTAGTGTCATCAGCAAACTGTGAAATTTTTGTTTATTGTGATACCATTAATACTACAGTTATAAATTATCATAAGATATAAAATCTAGGAAAAGGTAGGATGCAATGGGATCACCTTGTCTACAGCCTCTGTGTATAGAGAAAAAGTATGATAAATGACCTGACTGAAGAATTGTTGCTTGGATGTTTTTATTTGCGGGATGACACCTTGGTGTAAGGTAGTTCATTCCTGAGAGGGAACCTTAAGGTGGGCTTTAGTATGCATGACCATGCCTGATGTAACCTGGCCTCTGATTGGCTCTTCAGCCCTTCTTTAGACAGAAAATTTGAACCCTTCTTCCATTTACAGCTCACACTTGGAAGGGGTAACACCTCAGGACAACATTTTATTTTATTTTATATTTCTACTTTGTGTACTTCTGGCTCTTATTAGTTTTTCTTTTACATTGATTTTAGTATTCTGAGCCCCTAGTACATGGAGAAGAAAAAGTATAACTTGCGGTCTAATAAATCTGACGCTCTTCAAATTCCTTTACAAGTACATTTGTCAGATGATAACGATTTCGTAACGAACTTGTTGGGACATAAAACCACTAACATGTCACAACAAGATTCGGATTCCTCACTTTCAGGTAGCGAGCTTGACTGTGACAATGTTGTTCAATCAGACAGTGATGGTGTGGGCCCAAGTGGGCGTTCGTTTAACCGTTTACATGCTGAAACTCCCAGCAAAGTTGCCCATGATTTACAATTCCAAGAAACTCAATCTTTGGTAAATCATCAAATACTGTCACAATTAACTGCCATTAGCGATAGGCTACAAAAATTAGAACAGAAACCTGCAAAGAAAACTAGTGATAAATCAAAAATCAAGGGCACCCGTGCTCAGAAACAACACAAAAGTACTCCTGTTGATAAGCATCAAAGTACTCAGGCGGAAACAAGTACTTCTGTACCCCACACTGAATGTTGTACACAATCAAATACTAGTCAAATTCCCTCGTTGGAATACATTAGGGCGAATAATAAAATTCAACGTAGTGTAGAAGAAAGAGTAAAAGAATTGCAGCAATTATCCAAAACAGGTATGTCTGATCAAAAATTGAAATCTCAGAGAGGCGGTCAAGTCGATGTTTTTGTCAAAAATAGGGTCAAATGGCCTCATGAACATGTCTTAGCCGGTTTTCAAAAAGAAAGGGTCTCGTATGACCAATTGACCATGGGTCAGTGGATGGCAGGCTTTTGCAGAACAATGAGAGATGAAAATTGTATTCAAAACAAAGATGCCATGTTGGATTATCTTATTTCGTTACTAGACGATTCCAATGATTTCTCTTGGACTTCTGCAAAGGCCTGCCATGCAGTCCTCCTATGTCGCATGGAACAGGGAGAAATTAAGGATTATACTCAGATTGACTTGATAGATAGGGTGAGAAGGGCTCATGCACAAAGACATGCCCCTCAAGTACAAAATTTTGCAAAAAATCCAGGAAAAAAATTCACTAGACGTGATAAAAATGCTAGGACCATGATTTGTCAGTTTTTTAATCAGGGCACATGTTTCCATCAAGCCACTCACGAAACCAAAGGAACCACTTACCAGCATATTTGCAACCGCTGTTTCACCAAAAATGGAAAAGCTTTCCCTCATTCTGAAACAGAATGTAAAACAAAACTCAAAAATGCTAGTACAAAAAACGAATAAACTTGGGCGTTCGTCACTTCCCCTTGTGTTACCATAATGACAGAACCTTTTGGAATAGAAATAATGTTCATGATAATTCCATTGCATTTAATGCTCACTGTCACACTGCTTTTAAATGGTTTCACACTTCAAAAGCTTTTGATAATACTAGGGACCACAGGACTTACGCCCAAGTTACAAAGATGATGACTATTAACGAAAAACACAAACGAAATATGTCTCCTCCGACCTTGGATCCCCACATCATCACTGTCACTAACGAAAATAAGAAGGTCAAACCAAAAACTGTTACCCCTTCCAAGGTGAGTGTGAATGCACGAGGCTGCACCTCCTCTACAACTATTCCATCCAGGAAATGGGTTTCAAATGGGGCTAGTCATTCTGCTCAACAAAAGGGGTTTCTTGCTAATAGGTTTGATATTCTGGCAAATTTACAAGATTCGTCAGTGGATTGTTCTGCAGGGGGACTGAGGTTCGAGACTGGGGTGCAGCCTTGTAGGGACATAAATGTTCCGTTAAATACTAATCATGCACAAATCCCCTCTAGGGATTCAAATAACGCTGAAATACAAGCACATCCCACTAACATTATCAGTGGAAACAAGAGGTCCCTGCCACATAAGGAACAAACAAGTTGTTCAAACTCCCATGTTCCACAAGTTGGACAAAATACTCTCCACCAATCGGTTCCTGTGCCAAAAATTGAGCCATCTACTTCGACATTCTTGAATAAAACCAGCAAGCATGTTCAGAGATTACAAGATGACCAGTCCCTGGTTCATCCAGAAAAAATTCCATTATTTGTATGGAAAAATAAATCATCCAGTAAGGATCATGCAGCCTGTATATCACAGAATGGGGGTGATTTTGGCTATATTCCTTTACAAGATCTTACTATTTATAAGGGGCCAAAAATTTCATGGGGTAGAGTTCCTGACATTTTAGAAGCACATACCATAATACGTAACAGTGGAGCCCCAAATTTTTTGAAAGCTCGGATACCAGTAGCCACACAACTTAACCCAGAAAAATGGTATTTCCATTTACGAGACTATTGGGACAGACAACTCCCTGATTTAATAAAATATGGCTTCCCTCTAGACTTTGATAGAAGTAAGCCATTACAGCCAACTTATGACAACCATGCTTCAGCCATTCAATACATAGATTGTGTTGAACAATATATCAATGAAGAATTGCAATACGGAGCTATATACGGACCTTTCAAAGATCTACCTTTTCCAGTCCATGTATCCCCTTTGATGACAAGGCCAAAACAAAATTCGGACAAACGTCGTACCATAATGGACCTCAGCTGGCCCAAAGGGGCCTCTGTGAATAATGCTATTCACAAATTTAGATATTTGAATACTTATTTCTCATTATCTTACCCTTCTATCGACAATATTGTAGATAAAGTTAAAGCATTAGGTCCAGGTTCACTGTTATTTAAAGTAGACATCAGCAGGGCGTTTCGCCACTCACGTATAGATCCGGGTGATATAGATCTGCTAGGAATTCTTCATCAGGATCTGTTTCTCGATGGATCGCTCCCATTCGGATTTCGACTCGGATCCGGATTTTTTGAGAGATGCTCCGATGCAATCCGGTTCATTATGAAAAAACATAATCATAATGCACTCTTAAATTATATTGATGACCTCATATATATCAGTCTACCTTCTACAATACACGATTCATACCAATTTCTATTATCCTTGTTACAGGATCTAGGTTTAGAGGTGAGTGATTCAAAGTTGGTTCCTCCCTCTACATGTGTTACGTGTTTAGGTATCCAAGTAGATACTATACAAAAAACACTGTCCATTCCGGACGAAAAATTACAGGAAATTAAAAATACCTGTAAAACATGGACCCATAAAAATGTGGTCACAAAACAGCAATTACAATCCTTATTAGGATCACTACTGTATATAAGTAAGTGTATCAAACCAGCGCGCATCTTCTTGAATCGTATGCTCCAGCTTCTCAGGTCACATCATGATTCAAAGAAATTCGTTTTGAATTCGGAATTTTTTCGGGATCTTTCTTGGTTCAACACATTTCTCAACCAATATAACGGTGTCACCTATTTCGATCATAAAAAATCTGATTATACAGTGCATTTAGATGCTTCATTAACAGGTATGGGAGCTATTTTTGCAAATATGGTTTATGCTCTTCCCATTCCTTCCGATTGCAAACAACTACATATAACTCAGTTAGAAATGCTAAATGTAGTGGTTGCTTTGAAAGTATGGGCCAGTGCATGGTCCAATAAAATCATTGATATTAAATGTGATAACTTGGCTGTAGTTGAAGTTCTAACTTCAAATAAAACTAAAGATGCTTTTCTCGCTACTTGTGCAAGAAATGTATGGTTGATATGTGCCATTTTCAATATTTCTATTCGAGTATGGCACATTCCTGGAAAATACAATCACATTGCTGATCTGCTTTCCAGATGGACAGTTACCCCTGATCCATCATATAAATTACAACAAATGTTGCCCAACTATGTTTGGATTCCTACACATGTAGATTTCCTTAAACTTAATTATGATATTTAATTATTTTCAGACATAACACCTAGCATCTCCCAGCTTGCCACCAGGGCCAGGCAGAGACTTCAGATGGCTTTCAGACCAGCAACTGAAAGGACATACACCCGCATGTTTGCTGACTTCCTTGGCTTCCTGGTGGCAACTGGGACTTGCCACCATAAGGTAAACCACTTGACTCTAATCATGTTTATGCAATTTCTGTCTGAAAATGGCCTAAAGCCAGCTAACATTGCAAATTATATGGCTGGAATCAGAGCAAAATGCATTTTATATGATATTTCCACAATTCCATTTAGACATGAACAGATTCAACTGTTTTCAAAAGCTCTAAAATTAGATAGACCTCTCCAACCAAAAACGCACAACCTTATCACCATTGATTTGCTTCATAATATCCTGCTAGTAACACAAACTTTGCAATTTCCTATTCAGTTTACTGCATTATATGCATTAGCCTTCTTTACATTCTTGCGTATTTCAAATATCTTGCCACACTCTACAGTTACCTTTGATCCATCAAGACAGTTAGCAAGAGGTGACATCATATTTACTGACCATGGGGCTAATATCTTGGTTAAATGGTCGAAGACCATTCAAAATAGACAAGACTTTCACACTGTTCCTATCCCTATGCTGGGTAAATCATTGTTATGTCCTTATACAGCATTAAAACAACTCCTGCAGCAATTTCCAGGTACTTCCAACCAGCCTCTATTTTCCATCTCCAGGTCCCATGGTTCAGTACCTTTGACTGATTCTGTAGCTAGGCGCCATCTGCATACAGTATCACAGAAACTCCATCTTGTTCCTTCTCTAACATTTCACGATTTTAGGCGGTCTGGGGCCACATGGGCCTTCCACAATGGAGTTCCCTTACATAACATTATGCACCATGGGACCTGGAAGTCAGATTCGGTGTGGAAATATATCAAATCTGTTCCTACACTTTCATCTCCAGTTTCCTCTACCTTCCAACGCTTCCTACACCTATAGTTCATTTGGCTGTTTGGGTGCCATCTTTCCATTTTAACCACACATTTCCTCTCCTTTCCTATAGTTTTATTAAAATTTCATATAAATTCCTTAGACATATAGCCACGTATCACACTGTGGTGTATTATGAATTTCACAAAGTAAAATTCATTGAATTCAGTTGTTGGACACACTTTGACCTTTTATCAACTCATGACCTTGTCATGTGACCTTTCACTTTCATTGTCCTTTTGACATCAAAATTTCAACCTGGCTTCGCCTGGGTCCTAAACTTGTAGTTTTGCATATTTACTGTTATTATAACAAAGTGTGCCCACTTCTGGTACCAGGTGCTTCAAGGTGCCTAAAAAATTTACTATGAACCAAGAAAAATGGTTACTAAAGATAAAATAGTCATCCAGTCATATGTAACTAAATATTTGGATGTTATTCAAATGTACACTTAGTTATGCATATTGCCATTAATAAATGTTATGCTTAAATATTGCAACTTATGTTGATATGTTTGTATGTTATTGTATTAATATCAGTCAATTTATAGTAGAATAAATATATATATTATCCCATCTTTGGGGGTTTTCTTGGTTCCCTCTGGGGAATGTGCGGGATGACACCTTGGTGTAAGGTAGTTCATTCCTGAGAGGAAACCTTAAGGTGGGCTTTAGTATGCATGACCATGCCTGATGTAACCTGGCCTCTGATTGGCTCTTCAGCCCTTCTTTAGACAGAAAATTTGAACCCTTCTTCCATTTGCAGCTCACACTTGGAAGGGGTAACACCTCAGGACAACATTTTATTTTATTTCCCATAACCCACCCTCCCTTATTGAATTATGGCTTATGTGTGCTCATATATGTTTCATAGTTTCCGTTTCTGGTTGTTGATGGCTTCCAGTCGTAGCCTGTGCTGCTTTACAGTGATATACCCTGGGCAGTGGCTACCCTCCTTTCTTCAGGACCTTCTGGCCATGGACACAATAATGCTATTCTTCATTATTTATCTACTCCATGTATTGCTACTTTTATGTCAGTAACTCAGTATATCTCTTCTAAATGAGTTGTGAATTACCTATTTTAGTTGTACTATATAATTAAACTTTGTAATTTTATCATGCATTGCATTACAAGTTACATGCTATATATTTATTGCTATTAATAATCATACGTAAATCATTCATATTATGATGATCATCAGTTATTATGTCATTGTTGCGCATAAAGCGCCAGATCAGTATGTTGTTTTACCACAAGGCTATGCTATATGCTGCATCACTTTGACATTGCAAAGAATATTTTCACATTCTTCTCACCCAAATAGGTCAGATTTGGTAGTCTTATTGCATGTCGTACCAACATAACTGACATTTCAACTCATAATATTTCTACGTCTAGGAATTGACTAGAAATAACCTTTTATTTCAACATAACCTTTACTGACGTCCAGAATATATATAACTTTATTGGCGACCTGCGAGGCATTGTGCTATCAGCACTGTCCCGCCGGCCACGTCTGCTCGTCTGAACTTGCTACATGACCCTCCATGATCAATGGGTTTTTAACATGCTTCTTTTAAGCTCATACTGTGCCATCTTATGGACACACTTTCTTTATGGCTCAGATTGTAGCCACATTACCTACATTGTCAGCCACTTTGTAGTACTGCCTTCGCCACAGCGGCCCCCATGCCTGGAGGGGGTCGCTGTGGCCGGAGGCGCCGTTTGTCTGATGACATTGATCTTAGTGTAACAACTGCACTACAGGCTCTGCATTTTAACAATTTTATATTTTATTTTGACATTTATTATCAAGTCTTGCATACAAACTTACCTACATATTCCTTTCACTTTTGCCTTACACTATGGCTGTTTTATAAATTCATTTTTAAAACCTCTATAATTACAGCCACCTGTCACACTGTTATTCCTTTGTAAACTAAAACTTTCATTTTGAATCTATGACCTTGCATGAGACCTTTTTATTTCATCATCAAAATTTTTACCTGGGTTTTCAAATTTAAACCTTTGGCATACACTTCTGCCATAAGAATGCCATCGAACTGTTTGGGTGCCATCTTTCCATTTTAACCACACATTTCCTCTCCTTTCCTATAGTTTTATTAAAATTTCATATAAATTTCTTAGACATATAGCCACGTATCACACTGTGGTGTATTATGAATTTCACAAAGTAAAATTCATTGAATTCAGTTGTTGGACACACTTTGACCTTTTATCAACTCATGACCTTGTCATGTGACCTTTCACTTTCATTGTCCTTTTGACATCAAAATTTCAACCTGGCTTCGCCTGGGTCCTAAACTTGTAGTTTTGCATATTTACTGTTATTATAACAAAGTGTGCCCACTTCTGGTACCAGGTGCTTCAAGGTGCCTAAAAATTTACTATGAACCAAGAAAAATGGTTACTAAAGATAAAATAGTCATCCAGTCATATGTAACTAAATATTTGGATGTTATTCAAATGTACACTTAGTTATGCATATTGTCATTAATAAATGTTATGCTTAAATATTGCAACTTATGTTGATATGTTTGTATGTTATTGTATTAATATCAGTCAATTTATAGTAGAATAAATATATATATTATCCCACCTTTGGGGTTTTTCTTGGTTCCCTCTGGGGAATGTAAGATATTAATCCAATGACAAAAATCTTTTCTGAAATTAAAGAACTTTAACACATTATTCAAAAATGTCCAGGAGACTGAGTCAAAGGCCTTTTGGAAGTCAACTAACATAAGCAGGCCTGGCAACTCATTTTTTTCCAGATAGTGCATGATATCATACACAAGATGTGTATTTTCACCAATAAATCTTCCAGCCATAAAGCCATATTGAGTATCAGAAATTATTTTAGCAAGCACCATGTTTAACCTGTTGGCAATTGCTGTGGAAGCTATTTTGTATATAACAGACAGGACAGAAATGGGTTGCCAGTTTTTCAAAAATTGGCGCGGTTTATCAGCTTTAGGTAGGCAGTTTATAATACAAGTTCTTAAAGAAACTGATAATTCTCCAGTCTCAAAAGCAAAATTCAGGCTGTGTAAAATGAAATATTTCAATCTATCCCCCCAAAATTTAAAGAATTCTGCCGGAAATCCATCAACTCCAGGAGTTTTGCCATTTTTCATTTGTTTGATTGCACGAGTAATTTCTACTAATGTAAGTTTGGCTTCAAGTTTGAGGATTCAACAGGTGTTAATTTGTTCACCTTTTCCCCCTCAAATAATTTGTCTAAATTTTGATCTGAAGGATAATGATCCTTTTGGGTGAATAGAGCAGAATAGAAATTTGCTATTTCATTAAGTATAGCTTTCTGATCAGTTAAAGTTTCGCCATTGTCAAGTTGAATGCATTTAATCGTGTTTTCAACATAATTATACTTCTCCAGTGAACAAAAGTACCCAGTAGGCTTTTCCCCCTAATTAATCCATTGTGTCCTTGCTCTTATTGCACTTCCTGTTATAGCTTTTTGTCTGACCATTTCTAACTCCACTTTTTTGCTATCTAGAGCTTTTAGAGATGTTGGACTATTGGTGCTATTATTTTCAAGGGCATGAATTTCGCTTTTCAACCTATTTTCAAGCTCATTATCTTGCCTGTTACGGTATGTAGCATATTTTATTGTCTCGCCACGAATTCTTAGCAAAAGCATTTCCAAAAAATTACTGCTGTTTATAGTAAATGCGATATTTTCATCGGAAGCAGTTTGCAAATGATGTAAACTATAAACCGGAACGGCATATTTCAGTTTTTCTTCTTGTATAAGTTTATTAACTAAGCTAACATATTTGTCATCTTTTGACAAGCTACAGTTAAATTTCCACAGACCTCTACCACAGTTAAAACTTGCTCAGTTATATATTTATTTGAACGATAGAATGGTCGCTTCTGTATCCTGGGTTAATACAGCAGTTGGTTATGACATCATGCATAGAGTGCGATATCAAAAAATAGTCTAGCCGTGCTTGACGTATGGGATTTTTTCTTCTCCAAGTATATCTCCTAAGAGAGGGATGCATAAGACGAAAGGTATCCTTTAAATCAAAAGAATTCACTAATTCTATAACTGAATTGCGAGCTTTGGGATTGTTTACATGCTTGTATAGGTAACAGTCTAGCTGAGGTTCAGTATTAGATTTAAATCTCCACAAATTATTGTGAAAATCTGGTTGCTAGATTCAATAGTCATTTTTACTTTACTATAAAATTCAGGAGAATCATTATTTGGACCATATAGATTTATAAGTTTGACTGAAATCTCTCCAATGTTAATATCAAGGCTAATCATATTCCCCTCCCTATCTTTATACACAGAAAGAAGCTTATATTCAAAATTTGTATTGAACAGTATTGTAACACCTCTAAAATTAGAGGAAAACCCATTTAGAACACAATCACCTTTCCATAAAGATCTGACATTTGACTCATCTCTAGGTGTCAGTGATGGAAGCTTTAGTTTTATACAAGTAGTCAAGTACATCCATTTGTTTGTTTTTATTTTGAAGACCCTTGCAATTTGCTGATAACACTACAATTTTCTTACCAATACTCATAAGACATAGTTAAAGACTGTCCTAGCAACTCCAAAAACATTTGGTTAATAGTCCAGAAATGTTGAGTAATTTTTTTTAGCCTTGTGCTTTCTATACCTGTAGAGTATTGTATTAATGACCCAGAAATAGATTGCAAACATGTATGCTTATAAATATAAAGTAAACAAAAACAATTCATGTATGGCAAAATAAAAACTAAACAAAGTGAAACTTATATCAAAGCCTTATTAATTAGTATACAAAACAAGTGCTGAGAGAGAAAATAACATCATTTTCAAGATTGTTGCAGGCAGATAATATAGTGGTTATTGACTTATCTATAGAAATTTTGAAAAATTAGATCGGTCACACATTAAGTATTCATGTAAGAAATAATTATGGTTAATTTGATACAAAGGCGGGATATATAGGGAAAACAAATGATTAATTTAATAAATACATAATAGTTAGAATCTTTTTTTTAATTTGACTAATAAATTAATTTTGTATATTTTAAAAAGTTGGTGCATTGACATTTATGTTTTCCCAATTTTCAAGTACTCTTGGATAGTATTAATGCATGTAAAGACTTGCATAAGCAAGTTTGAATCACTCAAAATAAGTAAATTGATAGCTATTTATTAGACAAAAAATTATATCAATTCTAACTCAAAGTGCCCTTGTAGCAGTTAATCTCTGTTGATTTTTTACTAGTTGATACCTTACCCAATAGACAAGATTCTCAACGAGCCATCCCTAATTTGGAGGAATGAAAAAGATGCTATAATGTGACATCCATCTGGCAAGTATAAGGAACCTATGGCCACTCATAAAGTAGGGAGACATCAGCAAGTATAAGTATACTTTTCTTTTTTATTCCTCTAATAATAAAAGAAGAGGGTCAAAGATGCCTCAAAAGGCGGGTTGTACAGGCAGCAGTAAGGTTAGCGACTGCTGTAATTACATTTAGAAACAAAGAAAGAAATGTTAGGTCACCCAGTTAAGGTGAATGTGTTAGACGTGCTAAGAAATGTAAAACTTGTAATCTAGGTTACATAATTGCATCTATGCTATAAATGGAAAAACAAAAGGATGGAATTACACAAATTTCGAAAGCAACTTAGCTATAATTGTGATGTATCTCCCTGTCAAGTTTGAATTTGATTGGACAAACCATTTTCGAGTTACAATCCGGAAACGGAAATGTTGACGAATAAACGGACAAACAAATGGATGGAATTACACCAATTTCAAGAGGAACCTAGCTATGATGGTGATCTATTTCCCTGTCAAGTTTGAAATTGATTGGACAAACTGTTTTCAAGTTAGAATCCGGAAACAGAAATGTTGATGGACAAATAAATGGACAAAAAACAGACAAACAAACAGACAGAATTACACCAATTTCGAAAGGAACCTAGCTATCTCCCTGTCAAGTTTGAATTCGATTGGACAAACTGTTTTTGAGTTAGAGTATGGAGACGGAAATTTTGATGGACAAACAGACAAAATGGGCAAACAAACCGACGGAATTACACCAATTCCAAAAGGAATCTAGCTATGATGGTGAATCTATGTCCCTGTCAAGTTTGAATTCGATTGGACAAAGTGTTTTTGAGTTAGAGTCCAGAAACTGAAATTTGACGGACAGACAAACGGACAAAAAGCAGACAAATGAACAAATGGAATTACATCAATTTTGAAAGGAACCTAGCTGTGATAATGATCTACGTTCCTGTCAAGTTTAAATTTGATTGGAGTAAGCGTTTTTGAGATAGAGTCTGGAAATAAAAATGTGGAGGGACAAACAGACAAAAAAACGGACAAACGAAAGGACGGTATTACACCAATTTCGAAAGGAACCTAGCTATGATGATCTATCTCCCTGTCAAGTTTGAATTTGATTGGACAAACCATTTTCGAGTTGGAGTCTGGAAACCGCAATTTTGATGGACAGACAAACGGAGAAAAAACAGACAAATATACGGACGGAATTATACCAGTTTTGAAAGGAACCTAGCTATGATGGTGATCTATCTCCCTGTCAAGTTTGAATTTGATTGGACAAACCATTTTCGAGTTAGAGTCTGGAAATAAAAAGGTGGACAGACAGACGGACAGTCAGACACATCAATCTAATAGGTGGGTTGGTTACACACAACCCGCCTAAAAATGAAATTGCATATTTTTTGAGTAATGTTGCAAAAAAGGCATTTTTGGACTTTAAGGTGGCCTTCAAATTGACATGGGTGGCGGCCAAAACTTAACGAGCTGTTCCTCACCAAATGAAGGCATTCTGTAAAAATTTGAAATGAAATCCATGCATAACGTTGCAAAAAAGGCAATTTTCACTTTAAGGTGACCTTAAAATCGACATGGGTGGCAACACAACTTCCAACATTTAATGAGTTGTTCCTTACCCATATGTGGACATTTCTGTCAAAATTTGAATGAAATCCATGCACTAATCCATTTTTGAGTAACTTTGCCAAAAAAGCATTTTTTCACTTTAAGGTGGCCTGAAAATTGGCATCAGTGGCTGAGCCACCTCCAACATTCAATGACTTGTTCTTTACCAATATGCAGACATTCTTTGAAAATTTGAATGAAATCCATGCATTAGTTTTTAAGTAACCTTGCTAACAGACAGACAGGCAGACAAACCCTGCAGATCACATAACCTCTGGCAGGTGGAGGTAACAAAACAAATATATTAAAGGCGAAGGATAAAATATACTTTGAGATAATAAAGGTGGAACACCAACTTGATGATACTGTTCAATAAATTGTGCCATCCAATTTCTACTCTCATTTTTTGTTCAGTGGTTTCTCCAGTTCTGGGAACACTAATCAAGCTTATACCAGTGTTGAATAAATGTTTTCACTGGTTTCTCCAGTTTGCAACATGGTGTGTGAAGTAGGAACTCTGGGGTATCCATGAATAAATTTATTCAAAACCAGTCAGAGTTCTGAGAACACCAAACTTATACCAGTGTTGAATACATTTTTTCACTGTTTTTTTTCAGTTTGCAACTAGGTGTGCACAGTAAGAAATCTGTGATTTTTTGACTGAATAAATTCATTCACACTTTCAGTAAGATCAGACAAACCAACTCATATAATTGCTGAATTAATTTATTCAGCAGAGATGTATAGAGTCTCATTGTAGTGCTGAATAAACTTTTTCACACAATGTGGTGTTGTAACTGGGATTCCTACGTTTGCAATGAATAAATTTATTCTGCCAAACAGTAAGATGTGACAATCATACTAAGTTTCATTGCAGTGCTGAATAAATGTTGACGAATAAACGGACAAACAAATGGATGGAATTACACCAATTTCAAAAGGAACCTAGCTATGATGGTGATCTATTTCCCTGTCAAGTTTGAAATTGATTGAACAAACTGTTTTCAAGTTAGAGTCCGGAAACAGAAATGTTGATGGACAAATAAATGGACAAAAAACAGACAAACAAACAGACAGAATTACACCAATTTCGAAAGGAACCTAGCTATGATGGTGATCTATCTCCCTGTCAAGTTTGAATTCGATTGGACAAACTGTTTTTGAGTTAGAGTATGGAGATGGAAATTTTGATGGACAAACAGACAAAATGGGCAAACAAACCGACGGAATTACACCAATTCCAAAAGGAATCTAGCTATGATGGTGAATCTATGTCCCTGTCAAGTTTGAATTCGATTGGACAAAGTGTTTTTGAGTTAGAGTCCAGAAACTGAAATTTGACGGACAGACAAACGGACAAAAAGCAGACAAATGAACAAATGGAATTACATCAATTTTGAAAGGAACCTAGCTGTGATAATGATCTACGTTCCTGTCAAGTTTAAATTTGATTGGAGTAAGCGTTTTTGAGATAGAGTCTGGAAATAAAAATGTGGAGGGACAAACAGACAAAAAAACGGACAAACGAAAGGATGGTATTACACCAATTTCGAAAGGAACCTAGCTATGATGATCTATCTCCCTGTCAAGTTTGAATTTGATTGGACAAACCATTTTCGAGTTGGAGTCTGGAAACCGCAATTTTGATGGACAGACAAACGGAGAAAAAACAGACAAATATACGGACGGAATTATACCAGTTTTGAAAGGAACCTAGCTATGATGGTGATCTATCTCCCTGTCAAGTTTGAATTTGATTGGACAAACCATTTTCGAGTTAGAGTCTGGAAATAAAAAGGTGGACAGACAGACGGACAGTCAGACACATCAATCTAATAGGTGGGTTGGTTACACACAACCCGCCTAAAAATGAAATTGCATATTTTTTGAGTAATGTTGCAAAAAAGGCATTTTTGGACTTTAAGGTGGCCTTCAAATTGACATGGGTGGCGGCCAAAACTTAACGAGCTGTTCCTCACCAAATGAAGGCATTCTGTGAAAATTTGAAATGAAATCCATGCATAACGTTGCAAAAAAGGCAATTTTCACTTTAAGGTGACCTTAAAATCGACATGGGTGGCAACACAACTTCCAACATTTAATGAGTTGTTCCTTACCCATATGTGGACATTTCTGTCAAAATTTGAATGAAATCCATGCACTAATCCATTTTTGAGTAACTTTGCCAAAAAAGCATTTTTTCACTTTAAGGTGGCCTGAAAATTGGCATCAGTGGCTGAGCCACCTCCAACATTCAATGACTTGTTCTTTACCAATATGCAGACATTCTTTGAAAATTTGAATGAAATCCATGCATTAGTTTTTAAGTAACCTTGCTAACAGACAGACAGGCAGACAAACCCTGCAGATCACATAACCTCTGGCAGGTGGAGGTAACAAAACAAATATATTAAAGGCGAAGGATAAAATATACTTTGAGATAATAAAGGTGGAACACCAACTTGATGATACTGTTCAATAAATTGTGCCATCCAATTTCTACTCTCATTTTTTGTTCAGTGGTTTCTCCAGTTCTGGGAACACTAATCAAGCTTATACCAGTGTTGAATAAATGTTTTCACTGGTTTCTCCAGTTTGCAACATGGTGTGTGAAGTAGGAACTCTGGGGTATCCATGAATAAATTTATTCAAAACCAGTCAGAGTTCTGAGAACACCAAACTTATACCAGTGTTGAATACATTTTTTCACTGTTTTTTTTTTCAGTTTGCAACTAGGTGTGCACAGTAAGAAATCTGTGATTTTTTGACTGAATAAATTCATTCACACTTTCAGTAAGATCAGACAAACCAACTCATATAATTGCTGAATTAATTTATTCAGCAGAGATGTATAGAGTCTCATTGTAGTGCTGAATAAACTTTTTCACACAATGTGGTGTTGTAACTGGGATTCCTACGTTTGCAATGAATAAATTTATTCTGCCAAACAGTAAGATGTGACAATCATACTAAGTTTCATTGCAGTGCTGAATAAATGTTGACGAATAAACGGACAAACAAATGGATGGAATTACACCAATTTCAAAAGGAACCTAGCTATGATGGTGATCTATTTCCCTGTCAAGTTTGAAATTGATTGAACAAACTGTTTTCAAGTTAGAGTCCGGAAACAGAAATGTTGATGGACAAATAAATGGACAAAAAACAGACAAACAAACAGACAGAATTACACCAATTTCGAAAGGAACCTAGCTATGATGGTGATCTATCTCCCTGTCAAGTTTGAATTCGATTGGACAAACTGTTTTTGAGTTAGAGTATGGAGATGGAAATTTTGATGGACAAACAGACAAAATGGGCAAACAAACCGACGGAATTACACCAATTCCAAAAGGAATCTAGCTATGATGGTGAATCTATGTCCCTGTCAAGTTTGAATTCGATTGGACAAAGTGTTTTTGAGTTAGAGTCCAGAAACTGAAATTTGACGGACAGACAAACGGACAAAAAGCAGACAAATGAACAAATGGAATTACATCAATTTTGAAAGGAACCTAGCTGTGATAATGATCTATGTTCCTGTCAAGTTTAAATTTGATTGGAGTAAGCGTTTTTGAGATAGAGTCTGGAAATAAAAATGTGGAGGGACAAACAGACAAAAAAACGGACAAACGAAAGGACGGCATTACACCAATTTCGAAAGGAACCTAGCTATGATGATCTATCTCCCTGTCAAGTTTGAATTTGATTGGACAAACCATTTTCGAGTTGGAGTCTGGAAACCGCAATTTTGATGGACAGACAAATGGAGAAAAAACAGACAAATATACGAACGGAATTATACCAGTTTCGAAAGGAACCTAGCTATGATGGTGATCTATCTCCCTGTCAAGTTTGAATTTGATTGGACAAACCATTTTCGAGTTAGAGTCTGGAAATAAAAAGGTGGACAGACAGACGGACAGTCAGACACATCAATCTAATAGGTGGGTTGGTTACACACAACCCGCCTAAAAATGAAATTGCATATTTTTTGAGTAATGTTGCAAAAAAGGCATTTTTGGACTTTAAGGTGGCCTTCAAATTGACATGGGTGGCGGCCAAAACTTAACGAGCTGTTCCTCACCAAATGAAGGCATTCTGTGAAAATTTGAAATGAAATCCATGCATAACGTTGCAAAAAAGGCAATTTTCACTTTAAGGTGACCTTAAAATCGACATGGGTGGCAACACAACTTCCAACATTTAATGAGTTGTTCCTTACCCATATGTGGACATTTCTGTCAAAATTTGAATGAAATCCATGCACTAATCCATTTTTGAGTAACTTTGCCAAAAAAGCATTTTTTCACTTTAAGGTGGCCTGAAAATTGGCATCGGTGGCTGAGCCACCTCCAACATTCAATGACTTGTTCTTTACCAATATGCAGACATTCTTTGAAAATTTGAATGAAATCCATGCATTAGTTTTTAAGTAACCTTGCTAACAGACAGACAGGCAGACAAACCCTGCAGATCACATAACCTCTGGCAGGTGGAGGTAACAAAACAAATATATTAAAGGCGAAGGATAAAATATACTTTGAGATAATAAAGGTGGAACACCAACTTGATGATACTGTTCAATAAATTGTGCCATCCAATTTCTACTCTCATTTTTTGTTCAGTGGTTTCTCCAGTTCTGGGAACACTAATCAAGCTTATACCAGTGTTGAATAAATGTTTTCACTGGTTTCTCCAGTTTGCAACATGGTGTGTGAAGTAGGAACTCTGGGGTATCCATGAATAAATTTATTCAAAACCAGTCAGAGTTCTGAGAACACCAAACTTATACCAGTGTTGAATACATTTTTTCACTGTTTTTTTTTCAGTTTGCAACTAGGTGTGCACAGTAAGAAATCTGTGATTTTTTGACTGAATAAATTCATTCACACTTTCAGTAAGATCAGACAAACCAACTCATATAATTGCTGAATTAATTTATTCAGCAGAGATGTATAGAGTCTCATTGTAGTGCTGAATAAACTTTTTCACACAATGTGGTGTTGTAACTGGGATTCCTACGTTTGCAATGAATAAATTTATTCTGCCAAACAGTAAGATGTGACAATCATACTAAGTTTTATTGCAGTGCTGAATAAATGTTGACGAATAAACGGACAAACAAATGGATGGAATTACACCAATTTCAAAAGGAACCTAGCTATGATGGTGATCTATTTCCCTGTCAAGTTTGAAATTGATTGGACAAACTGTTTTCAAGTTAGAGTCCGGAAACAGAAATGTTGATGGACAAATAAATGGACAAAAAACAGACAAACAAACAGACAGAATTACACCAATTTCGAAAGGAACCTAGCTATGATGGTGATCTATCTCCCTGTCAAGTTTGAATTCGATTGGACAAACTGTTTTAGAGTTAGAGTATGGAGATGGAAATTTTGATGGACAAACAGACAAAATGGGCAAACAAACCAACGGAATTACACCAATTCCAAAAGGAATCTAGCTATGATGGTGAATCTATGTCCCTGTCAAGTTTGAATTCGATTGGACAAAGTGTTTTTGAGTTAGAGTCCAGAAACTGAAATTTGACGGACAGACAAACGGACAAAAAGCAGACAAATGAACAAATGGAATTACATCAATTTTGAAAGGAACCTAGCTGTGATAATGATCTATGTTCCTGTCAAGTTTAAATTTGATTGGAGTAAGCGTTTTTGAGATAGAGTCTGGAAATAAAAATGTGGAGGGACAAACAGACAAAAAAACGGACAAACGAAAGGATGGTATTACACCAATTTCGAAAGGAACCTAGCTATGATGATCTATCTCCCTGTCAAGTTTGAATTTGATTGGACAAACCATTTTCGAGTTGGAGTCTGGAAACCGCAATTTTGATGGACAGACAAACGGAGAAAAAACAGACAAATATACGGACGGAATTATACCAGTTTCGAAAGGAACCTAGCTATGATGGTGATCTATCTCCCTGTCAAGTTTGAATTTGATTGGACAAACCATTTTCGAGTTAGAGTCTGGAAATAAAAAGGTGGACAGACAGACGGACAGTCAGACACATCAATCTAATAGGTGGGTTGGTTACACACAACCCGCCTAAAAATGATATTGCATATTTTTTGAGTAATGTTGCAAAAAAGGCATTTTTGGACTTTAAGGTGGCCTTCAAATTGACATGGGTGGCGGCCAAAACTTAACGAGCTGTTCCTCACCAAATGAAGGCATTCTGTGAAAATTTGAAATGAAATCCATGCATAACGTTGCAAAAAAGGCAATTTTCACTTTAAGGTGACCTTAAAATCGACATGGGTGGCAACACAACTTCCAACATTTAATGAGTTGTTCCTTACCCATATGTGGACATTTCTGTCAAAATTTGAATGAAATCCATGCACTAATCCATTTTTGAGTAACTTTGCCAAAAAAGCATTTTTTCACTTTAAGGTGGCCTGAAAATTGGCATCGGTGGCTGAGCCACCTCCAACATTCAATGACTTGTTCTTTACCAATATGCAGACATTCTTTGAAAATTTGAATGAAATCCATGCATTAGTTTTTAAGTAACCTTGCTAACAGACAGACAGGCAGACAAACCCTGCAGATCACATAACCTCTGGCAGGTGGAGGTAACAAAACAAATATATTAAAGGCGAAGGATAAAATATACTTTGAGATAATAAAGGTGGAACACCAACTTGATGATACTGTTCAATAAATTGTGCCATCTAATTTCTACTCTCATTTTTTGTTCAGTGGTTTTTCCAGTTCTGGGAACACTAATCAAGCTTATACCAGTGTTGAATAAATGTTTTCACTGGTTTCTCCAGTTTGCAACATGGTGTGTGAAGTAGGAACTCTGGGGTATCCATGAATAAATTTATTCAAAACCAGTCAGAGTTCTGAGAACACCAAACTTATACCAGTGTTGAATACATTTTTTCACTGTTTTTTTTTTCAGTTTGCAACTAGGTGTGCACAGTAAGAAATCTGTGATTTTTTGACTGAATAAATTCATTCACACTTTCAGTAAGATCAGACAAACCAACTCATATAATTGCTGAATTAATTTATTCAGCAGAGATGTATAGAGTCTCATTGTAGTGCTGAATAAACTTTTTCACACAATGTGGTGTTGTAACTGGGATTCCTACGTTTGCAATGAATAAATTTATTCTGCCAAACAGTAAGATGTGACAATCATACTAAGTTTCATTGCAGTGCTGAATAAATTTTTTCAACCAATTGGTGTTCTAGCTTCGACTCCTTGGTTTGTAGAGAATAGATATGTTCTGAGCAACAGAACTATGTGAGAAACCATACTTCTTGCAGAGCAAAAGGAATTTTTTTCAGGAGATCAAGGGTTAAAAATCTGTAACTTGGTGTTGTAACTGGGATTTCTGGGTTTGCAATGAATAAATTTATTCAGTCAAACAAGAAGTAATGAAAATTCATTCTTGTTGGTGTACTGAATAAAATGTTTTAAAAGAGGGTGAACTATGCAGCTTAGTATTGTAATTGGGAATCCTATGATGACAAAGGTTGACTAAATGTCTCAAACATTTGTGAAAACATAAAAATTGTATCCCTGGGAGAACTTTTCTCACTTCATATGTTACATTAGCCAACTGATTCTTCCAAGAAAATGCAAAATAGGTTCTTTTATGTGTCAGTGCCAATTTTTTTCAAAATTTGAGACTATCAGAATAGCCTCAAATTAGATTGGAGTCACTTAGCTAACATTTTATATTATTTTGGTTTGTGCATGTTTACCTGTTTACCTGCACAAGGACATATATGTTTTTGCCAGTGTCCGTTTGTCTGTTTGCCTGAAATCTCAAAAATTTGTACATGGATTTTGATGCAATTTTAAGGAAATGTCGACAGCAGAACAGATATTTAAACTTTGGTTATCCATGTCACAGACTAGATGAAGGATTTTTTAAAAGGATTTTTATCATTGCACTCATAAGCAATGTTGGGAGTGTTGGGCCTTGGCAGAGGTATGCACTCGCTGGGTGCTCTCTCTTACTTGTTATTGAAGCATATTGGTTGCTAATAAAAGTAAAACAACCTTCTTGGTGTCCGTTTTTCCAGAAGACAAAACATATATGATCCTCATACTTCAGATATGATAAAGAGATCCACTAATAAGGTAATTTTAATACTCGGAATGGTCGGAATCACTTTTTGAACACCTGTTTGTTATTAATGGATATGATATTATGGGGTGTAATATTGAGGTAATAAGAGACATGCTTGTGTATGTAAGTCTTGGGGTATGGTCCTTCACTCTCTTGTTTACATTACAATGACTGAAAGTGCAATCGGTTTGATGATGATTAAGCGATATAAGGGTTTTTTAATTAGATTGTATATTTGGTGGCATCTGTTCCCTTGCACATGTCTTGTGTGATCAGTGTCCTTTATTTAATAGACATGTTATTTGAGAGCACAGTAATTTTCTAGGGTCCAATTTGAGTAGGGTGTTTTTTTCCCTCTGGGCCAATTTGACCAGGGTATTTCATGTTATGAGCTGATATGATGTGATTCCTTTGTCTATGACTCCTTGGGTATTTTATAGATTACTTGAACACGACTACAAATCTTTCAGTAGCAGTGTTTTAACTACCTTCTCACATTTAAACTCCTGGCTCTCTCACCTCGGTGGTTGGGGGTCGTAATCTAGCCAATAACAACATACAGGAGCAACTGAATGTCTGTCATGATATGACACCAACCAAACCGTTGACTTTGTACTGGTCAACATGTAATAATTTAATTTCTATTGAACTTATTCCTCAGTGGGCTAGTGGTCAAAGGGTGGCATTTAATGACAGGTTGTCAACACTGTGTAAATTTTACTCTCTGTTAAAATTTCCATTGTTATCCATAGATGCTGCCATTTTAGATTCAAATTATATTATACCCCATTCTCACTACAAGCTGTAAACCCTCAGTGGTAGGCAATTTGCCCCTGTCCTTCATCTACTGCCTGACACCCATATTCAAACCCATATTCAAACTGGCGAAATGTCCAAATCCTTGCGGTCGTACAAAAATTAAAAAATTTTCTTCCTCTGACTGTCCACGGTGCATAATAGGTTGTAATTTGGTCATGTTTCAGTGTAGTACGGCAACAGTAGGTGAGTGGAGGTAAATGGAGGTTGTCTCTCAGTGAGACATGTTTGTACTTCGATCGTCCTACGGCCATTGTACGGTTACACACCGTGTGCAGTCAGTGGTCATTTGCATCATACCTTATATGGATACACCAAACCTTGGAAGATATGAGGCGTCTTGAGATGTGGTTCCACTGCCTTGAAGAACTTCTAACCGTGGGGGATACCACCTCTAGTGTAATTGGGTCATAAAATGTGGAAAGATTTCTATTATGTTGTGAGCTTTTGACTATGATAAGTGTAGTGTCACCCACATGAATGTCTTTCTTTTCAAAAGCTTTATAACACAAACACAACTTCAAAGTGCTTTTAATGGTATGTGCTTATTTAGGGCGATGACACATTATTTTAATACATTGCACTCAGTCACTTGTTTTATATGAAAACAACACCGTCCTTTGACAAAACACCCCTGTGTATTATTTCCCAGACACAAATATGGTGACATTTATCTCTCATATTATTAAGTTATCTATTATTTACACATATTCAATATCTGCTTGTTAGTCATTCACCCTTATATTATATTACCATTATATTGCCATCAGTAAGGATAATGCCCAGGTTTAGACAATGACGATTTATGAAGGAGAATACTTGTGAATGAATCCTTTTTAAGTTTGTGGCAACCTCTTTGTCAATCTTGTACTTTTTCAACCCTTTACACATTTCTCCCTTCCCTACAACAAGCTGATGTTTAAAATTGTTGTGGTTTTTCTTCATCTTTGAAATTTACCACGACAATTCACAACAATGGTTAAATCCCTTGATGTCATAAGTCCTTTACCAATACAGTCGCCAACATGTCGCGCAACATGGGGTATATATTGAGATAGACGTTTGAGGGTCTTTGTATCAGATAAAAAAAATTGTGCAATGTTGCATGCTATATTAAATTTTCAATTCTTTATTTAAAGTGTGGTGTTTTTAATGTTAAGACTCCTGTGTTTTTGTTAATTTGGTTTGCATATTCTCTCAGATGATTGAAATAATCAAAAATACAAATTAAGAGTCACATTAGTGATAACATATCTTGATCACCATTCTTGTTGATCTGTCTTCATCTCTAGGTGATCCCACTCAAATACAACCACCCCTTCCTCAAAATATGAAGCCTATTACATGCAATTGTAAATTAGCATACACACCAACTAAAAATTAGGTTTGGCACTCATTTATTTGTGTGGAAATAACATATTTTATTAGCTCCATGATTACGCAGTTTACTGGTTTGTTCTTGGCCTGTTTTTTCAATGCTACTATTTCCCATATAGTGTTTTGGGTTGGATTCCATCTGATAACTACAAAGGTGAAACTCATTTTGTGCAAAACCTGATAACAGCAGTCTATTAAGGTTGTTGCTTGTGTCCTGAATGAACAAATTAAGAAGACTGAAAATATCCACTTGATGTTTCTTTCAAAGTCAGAATTGTGTATTTTATCTGCACATGCCTACTTGTGACTCCAGCTTAGTGGTTAACACTCTTACTTAAGGAAGCAGAGAAGCCGGGTCTGAACCCAGGTACAGCAGATACATAGTGGCTCCGATGGTCACTTAAAATGGCAGCTGTCTGTCATTGGGTCTTATTTTAGTGACAGAACATTGAAGGTAAAAAGCCTAGGGTACATTGATAAATAGTCATATCAAGGCTGTGTCCTTCTATTGGAAGAAGATCAGTCACCAGAGCTCGGGCTGTACTGGTGAAAGATGTTTGTTTATTTGGGTTTTAACATCTCTTTCAACACAGTATAGGTCATAACACGATGGGTAGTTTTATGGGCAGAGTAAACCAGTACATACAGTCGGTCAAGGTTCTGTACTGTAAACTGCCGACCATCGGTAAGAAACTACCATTTTTCCCAAATAGGGTTCAGGGTTTAAACCGCCGACCTAAGAGGAGGATGGTGAGTGTGTTATCATTGCGTCACCGTGGCCCCTACAGGCGCAAATGGGATAGAGAAATAGCACTATGAGTCTGCAGTAAGTGCCTGAAGAATTATATGTAATTTAAATAAGTTTAAAATTGGAGGGAAAATGTGAATAATAATTTATTAAATCATTAAGGTAAATAACATCGGATCATGTATGGATTTACAAATCCCTTACATTTTTATTCTTCCAAATATTTTCTTTAGGTATATTACCATGTTTCTTCTTGGTATTTTTACCTCCTAGGACAATTGAAATTAGCAAACATGTTTTTATATAAAGATACAATATTTGTGAAACCCAGTCATTTGTGGTGTAGTTATTAGGTTTATTTAAACTATGTTTAAGCAAACCGTTTGCTAATTTGCCACAAATAAAAAATAAACAGTTTTTTTGGCTTGTCTACCATGTGTTAAGATGAATATACATTGACCCAGTCACACATCATAAATATACCTCTCACAAAATATGCAAAACCAATTTCACTTTTGGAGTCCTTATTAGGGAAGATAATGTAATTTCTACATGGAATGAGCACTGTTATTCGGCATACAACCAATGGATGTACAATTTTAAAAGCTCTTTGTTTGTATCAGTGATTCGGATTAAACAAATAACTTACTTCAGTTTGTACAAATTTGCCAGTTGTGTCAATTTACCAGGACAAACTAGAACAAGGCTGAAAGGGGTTTTGGTTTATTAGTGCAAGCTGCAAAGCCATTGAGACATGAGTAGTACACTAAGGTAGTCACCCATCCAAGGATTTACGTAGCCCATTGCTGCTTAACTTCAGAGATGACATAGGTACTCATCACACTATGCCACAACTCATGAAAGTTCGGAGACCCCCCCCCCCCCCCCGCATAAAAAGACAAACAAACAAAAAACAAAAACAAAAAAAACTGTAGTATTGCGGTTCCACTTTTGTGTGTCATTATAAGAACATAAGAATGTACATTGGCACAGGAAAGACCTTATGCCAATTTTCTGACGTTTGCTGTGACTCACAAATGCAATTTGTAACAATAGATTGTGACAACTCTTATGAGGTAAACTGGGACCTCATACAACTAATTTTATCTTACGACAAGTTCAACTGCATTCCTACAGATGAGTTGGACAGGATCAGTTGTATGAGTGACAAAATAAGTTGCAACAGCATGAAAATATGTCCTAAACCCCCAAGAAGGTTCAATGCAACTTCCTTACAATGAAAAGATTCAGTCCTGAAGACTGCAGATAAATGCCCACTCACAATAGTTGAATATTTTTGATTAGCAAAAGATATTCAAACTTAGGATAATGGAACAGGGGTATATATAGATATGTCATATTCTATAATAAAGCCCTGTACCCACAAATTTCCATGGCTGATGATATAGGTCATAGCCACTGTTTAAATTATTTAAGTCTCTTAACCCATCCATGTTATACTTTTTAAAATACATATTTTAGTAAAAGGCAACAAAAGGTATACCCATGCCAATAATTTTAAAGATATGTAGTTTGTCATATGAGAAGCATTGAATATTACTGGCTAAATATTTAAAATTCTGTTCTTACTATTGGCACAGATATAAAACTGGGGTTGATTTTTAATGGTAGAACATACAAATTGCAAAAAAAAACCACCTTTAATAGGAAGTTTTTAACATCCTTTTGAAAGACAGCGCAAATAGTGCTGTTTTGTCTTCTTTCTTCAACTTTTATGGCAATAGTTTAAAAACTGAGGTTATAAACCTCATGAAAGTCACCATTCACATGTACATATATGTTTGCAATAACTACAATCTGTTACAGAAGCTGCAGGGTTTATGTTAAGTGGAAAGTTACAGCTGTTGTAAAACATTCAGTTAAAGCTCCAGTTACATTGAATCAACCTGTTTTGCATCCACGTCAGCTTTACAGATTTCTCTTTTCCCTGAGACCAGTTTTGTCCCATTGAGCATCACTGCTACCTCCTCAAATGTCTTGTTCTTTGTTTCTGGAAGTTTCCAGGTAATCACTGCAGTGAAACAAATGGTCAATGCCATAAACAACAGGAAAACAAATGACCCCATTGCATCCTATAACAAAGAAAATTAAAATTATTAGTTATTGATGAATCATTAAGCATTGACAACAAATGCCTGAGCTAGAATCCAATGAAGCATAGACAAATCGGCCCTTTGCCAAATCGGCCCCCTTTAAAAGTGGCCCCCCAAAATAAAATACCCCAGTCAAATCGGCCCCCTGGAAAAATATCTTAGTCAAATCGGCCCCCTGGAAATTACTGCACTCTGAAAGAAAATATATTAAACACGTGATAAATATAATAAGAATAAAAGTCTAATACGAATCTAAATAAAATTCTTATAGCATTAATCTCTTTTAAGTCAATTGCACTTCCAGTAAAACTAACACAAATAAGCGAGTAAAGGACAGATGATAAAGGATATTGATTACAGCATCTCCCCCCCCAAAAAACCCCAAAACCCTTTGATACATGTTAATTGCACTTTTGCTAACTATCACTGAAGTAGTTTTCACCCCTGATGTGATTATCAAATTGCACTTATAATTATTCTAACATAAGTTAAAAGATCTTGGTGAAACATTGAAATATCTTTGATATGTTAATTACACTTTGCAAATATCCCTATAGATGTTGTCACTCTTATGAAACACATATAACATGATCACAAAGAATTATCTGCCATTATTTGTCCTTAATAACTTAATACATGCTCATCTGATGCACTGTGCTTGCTAAATACCTGGCAATCTAAGAGTCTGCTATATGATGGAGATTAAGTGTTTTTAAAGTACTCATTGCATTACATTTTAATTTTTAACCTGGGGACCGACTTGCCAAGGGCCGAGTTTTTAGGGGGCTAATTTGCCGAGGGCTGATTTGGCAAAGGGCTGAATTGTCCAGTTTCCCACACTGGATAAATGAAGAGAGAAAGACCAAGGATGACCTGGAGGAAATGTACCGAGGCGGATCTAAAGAAAATGAAGCTAAGCTAGGGTCAAGAGATTCACTCCCACTGGGCTGCTAACACTCTCACTGAAACATCCCTAAATAAAAATCTTTTACTATTTCTGGACATTTGTGAATATAATCTGTAGATTTTTGTGCAGTGTGAGTCCATCTGCAACTTGAGGGATTGTGGCTACTCTTTCCGACCAAGTCAAACCCCCACTTCTTGAATGAGTCCCAAAATGTATACAAATGTATAGGCTATTCAGCAAAGAAATTGTATAAATAGTTCCTAAATTGAGATAGAGTGGTTTATTACTGACATTAAACAGGGCGTAAGTATTCGCCTGCCCACAACTAAACCAGTTTAGGAGTGTTAACGTATTCATATAAGACCCAAGGATAGAATGTCCTTGGGGGAAAGCAAGGGATTTCATTAAAACCAACTTATTCAAAAGAGCCACATTTGTGTTGAATTCCACACAGACTGTAAATTACATTGTTAATTGTCCACATTTTCAATCCTAGTGGTCTACGTACTACATCTTTTATTTCATCCACCTTATTATATTCATTAACACAGTGAGAAACTTTCTGGGCTTGCACCACCTCCCCTTACCTGCCTTCTGCAGGTCACAATCTTCATCTCTTCAGGTTTCACTTGAACCTTTTGGCCTCTTCAAGGTCATAGCAAATTGCTTGACCTTTTATTGACCTTGGGGAAATCTTGTGACCTTTTATCCCGTTCAAGGTCACACCTGATCATTTACTAAATTAATTTCCTTTGTGTTATATTGGAGATGGTGCAAGCCTGGATTCCCAGTCATGGGCAGAAGTATTAAAAAATTAAATATTTTAAATAACTAAAAGTTTAAAATATATCATGTGCATAAAACAAAAAGCAGTAGAATAGATTTTTAAAACCCATCTGATGTTTTACTGTCTTTGGGGACGACTGGGGGCTGATTCCACACAGACATTGACTGGAATGCACTCAGCCCAGCACCAATCAAATAGAAGTTAAAGTTAAATCTATAGAAGCCAAATTGTTAGAGGAGCCACGATGCACAAGGATATTGACAAAACCTTAACACTAGAAGAAGGAATAAGCATAGACAAAGAAGCTTATCAACCATAATGATGGTAGTCAATGAGGTCTAATTTTTGCATGGTCAAATAAGGCAGGGAGTTCATGGATGAAAACTTTATTATGTTGGTAACTGATACAATTAGGAAAAATGGGAAAAATTGACCAGGATGATACAAACACATCCCTGACAAAGAATAAAGACTTTTTGAATATTTACTCTTAATTATAATTCAAAACATATTCCACACAAACTTACACATTTAATTTTGAACTAAACTGGTGTCATTAAATATTCAACATAATTAATTTATGTTTCTACCTTTGTTAAAACTGTCAGCTATTTGTTTACAAATCTACCAAAAAGTTTTTAGCACTCATAACGTAACAAAAAATTGAGTATAATGAACAAAATAAACCATTTTTCAGTTAACAAGTATGTAACCATGGTTATATTGCTATGTATGTACCACTGACAACTGATTTATTGAAACACACATTTGCCAGACAACAAAAATCAATGCTTTTGATAAAATATATAACAGGAGCCCTCGGAGAGCGCAGACCTCTGCCAAGGGACCTTAATTCCTGGACTTTCAAAACCTACCATCAGCAGTTCCTTGTCCTATTTTGGACATTTCCGGAAACTTTCATTAAAATCCCTCCATAACTTTTTGAAATAATCTTTGTTTTAAAAATTCCTGAATCCACAAGATCCAGATGGTGATCTGGATCCCTCCCAAAATCTAACCACTTCTTCCCTTTACCATTTCAAACATATCCTAAAAATATCATTAAAATCCACCCTAAGACAGTGACCTGGATCACACCCAAAATCTAATCACTTGTTCCTTGTCCCATTTTGGACATTTCCTGAAAATTTCATCAAAATCCATCCACAACTTTTCTTTAAACAATTCCTGGATCTACAAGATCCAGATGTTGATCTGGAAATCTAACTGATTTGGTCTTATGATCAGAACAAAGAAAATGCTTGTTTTTATAAATATACATTTCATTATCAGGATTGTGCAGGTGTGGGTGCACTCACAAATATAGTGACACTGCATAAAGTTTCCGAATGAATATTTTATATAATAATAAATACAGCATTCCTAATTGCAATACATAAATACTTACTGCCATAAATTCAAAGGTTACTGAAAAAATCAATGTTGTTGTCCAGATGGTGTTAACTGAAAACGATACTGCTGCATCCCTTGGTCCTTGCATGAATAACTCTGGTAAAATTACCCAGGCCAAGCTTCCTGTGATCATAGGATGAAATTAACAGAACATTAAATTGGCAGGATATATATATATATGTTTTATTTATTTGGGGTTTTACGTCGCTTTTAACACTGTACAGGTCATATCACGACGGGTAGTTGGAAGGGCAGAGGAAACTAGTACATACAGTTTGTCAGGGCTCCGTACTGTAAACTGCCGACCAACAGCAAGCAACTACCAGCTTTCCCACTTGAGGCCGTGCCGGGAACCGAACCCCTGGCCTCAGAGGTGGGAGGCGAGAGTGTTACCACTCTGCCACTGTGGCCCCACATGGTGTGGTCTGCAATTTATACTTTCTGCTGACTAAAAATGCTATTTGACCAATCACTACTGGAAATGTACAACCCAAGCTATGCTGACTGACATTCCTCTATAGTCTCAAAAAGACTATTAAACAAACATTTATGATATACTGACACAGGACAGCAATTTTTTTGCAATTTAGTCATTTAGTTTTATCTTTGCCTAGGATTGCACCCAATGTATTCCAAATGCTACTCTCTAGCTAACAAAGAGACAGTTTTATGATCATAAACAATTGAACACTTCATTTTGGTGGCTCATCTTGTGTCGTAACATATATATATATATATATTTAAAACAAATATTTATAGATTTCATTTGTGTTCAAACATTTCTTATTTGTATTTTGGTAAAGTATTTGACAATATCAAGATGTACACTATTGCTGAAAGAGAAAAAAAGTTGAACTAATTAATCAATCCATATAGTTTGTGAATGCAATACTTAAACTACACACAATAACTTGAGTGAAAGTATATATTGTCCACTTTTTGCAGTGGATTCCTTTAAAACTTATTTTCGGTGTAGTTTGTCACAAGGACCAAACATTGACAAAAATCCCTCATTGTTTTACTGTGCACATGATGTCTTTACATGAGAAATTCAAAACACAATGAGAACAAGAGAAGGACACTGAGAATAAAAGTAAAACATGTGAATATGTTAGTGTGAATTAATTAGCAAAACACATTAATTGACATTTAATGGCCAATTTTTGTCAACTAGAAATTTGAAGGATATGAATTTTACCAATTCCCATTGCAAAGAATAATCCAAAAGCAATGACACAGACAACTCCAATGTATGCAAGCCAAGATGCAGAAGCCTAAAAGGAAAAAAAAATGTACTGAAAATGATTACACCTTTGATCATGATCAGTTAATTATATAGCTCAAAAATAGGAATTTAATGTTACTGAAGATCACTATAATTTCACAGCTTTTCACAAATAATAAATAATGTTGTAACTGTATTAAATATATTAACGAATGGTAATTAAATGTACAAGTTAAACCAATGTTTTGTCATGTAATTATTATGAATCATCAAAGAGCTGGATTAAATATGACATTGAAATTCAAGCAAATGTGCAGAAATATAAGTTTCGAAGATAATAATAAAATGAGGACTAGATATAACAGAAATGGCAGAAATATAATAATATATCTACATAACAGGACAATAAGGCTAAAATAAACAAATAAATGGATAAAAATAATAGCAATAGGAGAAGGAGTAGCAATTGTTTCATGCGAAAGAGTAATAATTTTTTCATGTGTGACATACATGTTTATATATATATCTCATTACCTGAAAATAATGACATATAGTCATTGTCAGCAGTAGAGCTGAAATAACAATCATAGGAATTATCAGCAGAGGGCGCCTTCCTAATCTGTCAATGAGGTTAATCTGTAACAAGACAGGTTAGTTATTTATTTTATAAATCTAGTCAGTCTTTAAAATAACATTGTCTTTGTACTATCAGATCAAAGCTTCTCAATTAAATGTTTTTTTCCAAAATGAAATAGCTTTCAAACTGGACCTCCTTCCTAATCTGTCAACAAGATTTATCTGTAACAAACGTCAGTCATTTCTTTCTTTCTTTGTATTACTAAAAATTAAGAGGGCTGCTCTACTCCACTGATCATGATCCCAAATAGGTTTGTGATCTTGAAGATATTCTCCTTGGAAATGAAATTATTTCATTGGTAAACCACATTTTTAATGATCAGGAAAATTTGGAGCATTTGGGAGCCAATCGCATGTCCTTCCAATGATCTCAAATTGTTTGGAGTTGATTGTGACATGGTTAACATGGTACTGCACTTATTGTAACTTTTTAGAGCAATCAGGAGCATTTTTCCTATTAGCCTATCGTACACATTTTCCAACCAACCATAAACACAAAATTTGAATTTGCCAATTGAATTGCCTTCCCAAAATGTAGAAACTTCCATACGATTGCAAAGAAGCCATCCTAATCTCTACGATTGAGGTATATGCTTTAAAACATTGAAAATATGCATCACAATGGCTTTCAAAGAGGCTTGCCTTTGAAACACTATGTTAAAATTGTTATGATGTTGAAAACAACACATTTTGTAGACTTATCCGTATTTTATTGGCAAGATTTCAGGCAGAAACATCTACATTTGGATATTAGCCTTTTATAAAACTTTTGCTTTTGCAAAGTGCAGAAAAAAGAAGGAGTGAGTTTAAAATATTTTATTGCAAAATAGTGCTTCCAAAGGAAGACAGAAAAGGAAGAAAAGGAAGACTACTCTGACTACTACGGGAGAGGAATCACAGGCCAAGGCTGTGAGCCCACAAAGTGAGACCAGCATCCCAGAGACTCAGGGCTACAGGATTGTGCAAGTGAGAAAGACACATATTTAGAGGCAGCACCTAGGAATGAGAAGAGACTAGCTGTCACTTTAACTGAAGAACAGAAGATGCTCATTGTGTACAGCAGTCCTCTTAGCCAAAAGTAACAGATACCGTCATAGTGGAAGTGACCCCAGCACACACTGAATTCTTCCAGGAAGAGCTCCTGTAGATCAAAGGAAGATTCAAAGACATTACCACAATCAGAATTCTCCCCACCCCTCCCCAAGTCCCTTTCACAGCCCCATTACCCCGTGCAAGTATGTGCCACACCCATCATCAGTGAAGCAGACTACCACCCAGTAGTGCATGGGAGGTGAAAGAAGTTTGATGCAATATAAGATAGCTAAAAGTGGATGATTTCTCAAAAAACAGCAACAACCCAAAGTCTGCGTACTGTGTGTGGCTTTGCAGAGAACAGGCACCTGTCCAATGACTTCAAAGACTTTCAGGTAGAAACCTTCAATCTTATTGCAAAGGAGCAAGGCCAAAAGGTGCAAAGCAGGAACTCCATCAGGCCATAGTAATAACATTTGGACAAACTGTCAGTCTTTCCCAGTTGGTCATGTTACATCAGCCAATTCACCAGCCACTACTGCAACAGCCACGTCTATAGCAACCAGTACAGCAGCAGTAGAAATCAGATAAACAGACACTGCAGCAGCATCCAGTGGAGCAACAGCAAGTACAGGAACAACAATTTAGCAGCCGACCTCAAATCCTGCTCAAGAAGAGTTCACCAACTGCAGTCACAACCACCTCGTGTATCATCACCAGTAGCCACAATAGCCAGCACATTCCACAGCTTCATGGCTGCAGCACCAGTTGACCCACCCACAGCAGCCTCCGTGGACAGTTCACTTTTCTCTTTCGTGAGTGTTCTGCCCAACATGTCAGCACATAAGAGCTACACCAACCTTCACAAATCCCAAATTCACAGTCCTTCCCTAGTAAACAAAAAGTTAACCCCAGTTAATAAATCAACTTTTAGTCCCACTAGTTCTGTAACTTTCTAACATTTCAAAAAGATTCATCACCCCCTGAAGAGAAAAAAAGACATGCATAAAGTATAGAAGTGCTCAAACCATTTTCCCCTGGAGGATATGTAGGTGTTTTAAGAAACACTTACCTCCATCCCACCCAACATAAAAGGGCAAATCTCCCTACAGGGGGTACGAACATTCAAGAGCAAGACTATTTCCAACGAAAGCCTGTCTTAAAAATCAGATTGTCAGGTACAGCAGTACTCCTTAAGGTGTTGTCACTGTCTTCCTTTTGCAGTGTGGATAAAGTCTTGCATTTTTATGGTGAAAGTGGTAGGGTAAGGTACACTTGAAAGCCTGCTTGAAAAGTTTTCTTTTTTCATCTTTTGGTCTGCTTTTCATTACCTCCGTCAAGGAGGTATTATTTTCATGACTGTCTGTTTCTTTGTCTATTGTTTGTTAGTAGCATTGTACAAATATTGAATAAAATCAAAATAACCAGTACACATTTTCATACAATAGGCTCAAAATGATAATCAACAATGGTCCTACAATATTTACAAATGAAGGCAAATATACTAAATTTTATTCATACAGTTCAAATATATATTGAAATACTGTCATGAGCACCAGAGATATAAGATAAGGCCGTAAGCCTTATGTGCTATAAGCACAAACCTCTCTCTCTCGTCTGTAGTTCCAAATGTCTATATTCTCTCCAACTGCCAAGGAACTGCTCTTTTATTTCAAATATAATCTTTCAGAACAAGTTTTCTGTGTCTTAGCAGCGTCCTTGGCATTTCAGGTATGCCATTTTCCTGCATAATGGCCTGGCCCATCGATGTTCCAACTGGTCTTAGTTGAATAAAGCTTGCCCACACCTCTAAAATAGTGTATCACCTTACAATCACCACACAACAATCACTATCCAAGAAATGGTTGGGGTCTGCTGTTGCATTGTTATGGGTAAGACCCTGAGCCTGCTGGCAAGAATGGTAAAGGCATCTTCTATGACCTTACATCCTTGGCTAAATCAGATATTTGAGATACGTTCATTCCGGTCCATACTTCTTTGGGTTCAATGTGCTAAGTTTTATGGGGGAAGCATTATCAAATATGAAATAAATAAATTTTGACACACTTATCATGGGACCATGCTGGAAGGATGCCGGTAGAACTATCCTCTGTCTTATCCTTTAGGTCCGAACAGTTAAATATCTCAAATCAGAACTAGAACACCATCGTCCACCCATAGGAACTTGTATTTGGTGTCCAGTATGGCCAGTACAACAATCCAGTGGAATCCACTGTAGTTATATTACTGGGTACCATACCTCTTGAACATCTCAAGGGAATGTGTTAATCATTAAGAGCACCAATGTCATGGGGTACGTTCCATGGCTCTTTGAAGCCCTGTTCTGTTTCCAGTCATCAGGGGGTGTTGGGACAGATCATAACTTCTTCATGGAGGTGCCTGATTGTAGCATTGTAGAATTGAGGATGAAGCTGTTAAACATTGATAGCCAGGTGTCTCAAGATGATGGCCAGCTACAGTCCTGGACTGAGTAGTTTCTCTGAACAGGTCCTTTCCCTCTTGAGCAATGGGAGTCAACCTCTGCTTGTGCTCAGCAAACAACTCTGGAGGCATCATCAGAGTCCCGGTACAGTTGCTCTGATATCCGGGTATGATACTGCCTTCAATCCTACCTTTGTCTGAGCCATTGCCTGACAAAAGCTGTGGGACCCTTTTTCGTGGTCTTAGAGCTATTCATAGTCTCCGTCTCAGGTTATCCATCTACTCCACCAGTCCGAAGAGCTGCAGAAATAAAAACTTCATCTGTAGCAGCTGATTCAGTTGGTGATCCAGAGTGATCAACCTCAACATGGTTAATAAATCTAACCTTTGGAATGACTTCTATAATTCAGGATCCAGGCAGGGTCTCAAGGAAGTTACAGGAAACAGCAAACAGAGTGCAATCGCAAAGTAGCTGAAAACAATGTTTTCAGATGCATAGCTGATCGTATTGATCATATATCAATTGTTTACAGAATCAGATTAATTTGAATGCAATCATAAAGTAATTCGAGATGCTATAGTATTGTATTATGTATTTATACAATATTGCATTGTGTATTCAGCGCAATATCTCCATGCACTACAGGACTCAGAGAACTATTTGGCCTATCCGAAGTTACAAGTACAGCCTAACTCTTAAGTTACTGACATTCGCCTAACTCAAAGATAGAGGCTCAAGGATGACCATATATCAATGTCCTTGAGGTTTTTTAACCGACCACTGGTGATAGGACCCAATGACAGAGGACCATAATTTAAAGTGGTCTTCTGAGCCACTGTTTATCTGCCTGTATCTGATTTTTAACCCACATTCTTTGCGTTGAGGTATGGATTGTAAACCCTCATTTTCACCTAGAATGCAATAGGACAGCTATCACATTTCTTCTCTAGACAATGAAATCCCCCTCTTTATCTCTTAGTCAGGAATTAGACACCTGATCCATGACGCATCTATGGATGTTGAACAGCCCTCTAAAGATTATAAAGTTATCTGACCGGCAAACTTGCAAATTACATAATAGATTGCCACTACATACATTCTGTAATTATTGAATACATTTTAATCGCTTTAGAGGGAAACTCAATATATGTAAACACGATAACAACACATTCATGCATTATAAATATTATAATCATCTATTGTGATATTTATGCTAACATGGGTTAAGCAGCGAATTTTATCATAAACTAATTTTGAACTAGAATGTGAGAATTTGCAATTAACTGGCACTGCATAGAAGTAATTTATTGTTTGAGATTTTTCAAAGTCGCAATTTCATTGTCAAAAAAGGTAAGCAATATATTTTTATGCTGTCTTTCACACTAACACTTCAAGCAGTAAAAAGGTACAGCCACTGTAAATGTTAAGTTGAGCAATGTATTTCATATGTATTTACCTGAGTAATGGGTTTTGAATGTACTAGAATACACCTAACAGGAAATAATTACAAATTTCTTTATATAAATTATGGCAAAACGTATGGCGTAATTATGTGTCATCTACTGTTGTCACAGTGATGAAACATGGCTTCAACTGATGGACTCATCACTGGTGTGATGGATAGAATAATTAATACTTACTGAGAGAAAGGTTCCTGCGAGAATGCTCAGGTTCATCCCCTGCACAGCATATTGGATCTGGCCATCTGCCAAGCCAATGTTTTGAAAGATTTCAGGTGTATAGTACAAAATCTGGAGACAAAACAACTTAAAGCTGTTACTGTAACATATATACATTTAAAAATAAAAACCTTTAAAACTATTCATTTATGGGTTGCCGGAGATGTGAATTGGAATCAGAGTCAACTTTTTTTATACTACAAACTTTTAAAACACTTTAAGATGCTGCTTTGAAAGCATCACTGAAGAGGTTTCAGAGGTTTCATTAAATTAGGCTCAGTTACTGTTGCTTCATCCACATAATCCAAATCAACTTGAATACCAATGGTGAATGCAATAAATACAATGCTGCCATACTAACTCCAGACATTCCTGTGCAGTTCATTGACAAAGACAGAGCAAATGCCAGAAACAATGGTAAGTGATACTCTTTGCTTTTGATCAGCCGGAAAAATGTGAATTTCTCAGCTGCGTCCTCCTGCTTGGCTAAAGCTTCTTCATTCTTCATTTGTTTAATTTCTTCAGAGACGTCCTGCCTTTGTCTGAGAAATTGCAAAGCTGAAAACATGCCATGCTTGTATCCTAATGGATATTGACAAAATATAGTGATGGACAAAGATCAAATTTTAGATTTTACCTCCATTTTTACACATAAAGTTTTATCTGAACAGTCCTTAGTGGGGTTGTAATGAAAGAAGAGTTTATTATGTGGATCTATTTCATTTAGTACATCATAGGTACAACCAGCTGTCATATGTATGGTTTCCAGTGTATAATTCAGGCATAAAATCAGCATTAACATTGTTGAAAACAGATAAACAGGGGCATATTATTCTCATGTAAATATTTTCCTTAGTATAATCTATTCATTTAACACTTTTATTTCTGCATTAAAAATTAATAAGAACTTTTATATGCTGATATATCAAGAAAACAAAATAACTTGGACCTTGGGTACATAGCTTCGTGTGGTCGTTTATACTTGTATTTGAAATTCGATTCAGGAGCTTATCTGAATATTGTCACCTCATTTCGTTCTCGTAAACTAGACCCTAAATACAAGCCTTGCATGCATCCCAGAAACAAAGCCACATATGTCCAACATAAAAATGAGGTAATTATGAATGGTCATGTGTTGTCACTTGCTCTCACACCCAAATATAACCTTAATATGACCTAATACCAACATAAGACTCACAAATGAGCTACATACATGTTCCATTTAATGGCCACTTATGACCATTAATATATCCTAATATGCAGGACCCAGATACAATTTGATGGTGAACTACATAATACCCACACACAAATCTCTCTGAATGCACATGATGGGATACTTATCTCTTAATGTAAAGTGTTTACTTTAAATAAGGGAAGTAATGGTTAATGGATTTTGCCATATATATTTTACATTAGGGCACATGTACTCATACATTTAACATCATACTGTTCATCACATTAATAACAAGTAAAAAACACCTGAGATTTTGTCAATTTGAAAGGTGTCCAATTGGTGTTTTGTGTAGGGGGCCGAGGGTGTGTGGTGGATTCCAGCAGTGCCTTAAGGCAGCTGTGGATTACCAGATCTCCACTATGTCAACTTCTGTCTTAACTCGATTGGCTGGTTTTGTGAGAGGTCTGCTTCATAGTTTATTCACACATCTTATAACAGTTCACAAGTACAATCTGTATTCTGTCTTGAGAACCAAAACTTAGCCAATCTGGGGAAGTGTGAACTGACCTGTCCAACTGTTAGAATGTTAGTTGTTGGATCAGACTGTCACTAGCAGCTCCAAGCTGGGTTATTAATATCAGTTACTTTACAAAGACTATGTCACCAAAAAGAGCAGAGTTTGGCTAAGGATTTAATTAGGAGCAGCCCACCATGAGCATTGATCTGTCTAGCTGCTGGAGCCTGTAAAAGCTAGCTCTCTGGGACTATTTGCCTGTTAATTAAAAAAAATTGAGGTTTGTTTCCATTTAGCGATTTTACTTAAATTATTGACCATTACAAAAGGGCCAGAATCTGAGTTTGATTTTCAAAATAGTCTATCCACTAATTCTTAGTATTACATTTCCTGTTTGAATACATACCCTTTTCTGCCTCATGTTCATTATGTTCATCCAATAGTAAAAATCTTGGAGATTCTGCCATGAACATGAGTACTATGGTGCAGAATAGTGATGGTATGACAGGCATTAGTAGGATGTACACCCACAGTTTTTCAGTACCTAAAGCAACAGCAACATAATTATAATTTTTACTGTGTTAAATATTAATATCATTCAAATGAAAAATGTAACCCTTTTACAATTTAAATTTAGACTTTCAATGTTTTTGTTTTTTATGTTTCTATTGACTTTTTATTTTAGGAATAGATTCAAAATATAAATAAAATCATGTTCATTGGGATTGGATTCTTCTGCCCAAGTCTTTTCTGACATCTAAGTTTCATCTGAGCTTTGACTTTTTGTGTCCCAGATGCCTTTGGTTAAAGGTCTCAAATAATTTTGCCTCCAGTTTTAACTTCTACAAATGACTGTTAGATGATGAAAATCAGAATGTGTAAATGTACATCACCAAATATATGGTCCAATCCAAAAAGTCCGGAAAGCAGCCCACCCACACCCTGGTTCACTGCAATACCAGTGATGATGGTTCCTCTGATATTTACAGGTGCAATTTCGGATAGAAAGACAGGGGTTATATGCTGTGCTATACCTAGATATAAAAAAAATGTGAGTCAGAAAAACAAAGTAAAATACTAATAAGAAGAAGATTACACCAAGTAACCAACTAAGAAGTACATACTTATAATCTCCACCAAAGTGCCAAAGTAACAGGGACCTACCATTATGATCGATTGCAATTATTATTATATATAGCTGTTGCAGCTGTAAGAAATTCAGTGTTTACAATTTTGCTTTTGCTTTAACAATTTACTGCATCTATGTTTTGTATGGATAAATGATACACAGTTTGTCTGTGCTATTACCTCCACCAAGTCCTGATATAAATCTTCCCACGATCATTGACTCTGGTGAATGTATGTGGATACATGTTGTCTGTAAAATGGATCCCAATATGTGTGGAATCTGACACAGTAAAACCATCTTTTTTCTGTATATAAACAGTTACACAAACATCGTGGGCACTGCAATTCACTTCCATTATTCACATCAAACTCTTTATTTTGACTTTATTTTGTTTATATATCCATCAGTATTGAAATATCACTCCATACCATTCATACCATTATGAGATGCTTTGAATAATTTATGTTAAGTTTTGATTAACCAGCAAAGGATAGTTCCATAGCCAGAGAGAGAGATGAACACTGAAACAACATCCACTAGGAGAGAAGCCGTTATGATGGTGTTTTATGTGGTTGTGATGTAACTATAAGCGGTAATGTAATTCACTTGTATGAATAGCAATTGCAAAACTCTGACTACCAACTTGCTTTGTGGATACAAACATTAGAAACTGACAAAATCTGTTACTACAGCTGAGTGTGCTGGAATATACCATTTCAAACAGATAAGATGGTTGACTGAAATTTAGAGCCTATATACCTAAGGTGTTTCAGAATTACATGGCCAAGGCTTTACACATGTTGAATTCCTATAAAAGAGAACTGCTTAAAAGGGTTAAAAGCATTTTTGAAATTAACGAGTCTATTATATATGTTTTAAATTTATGGTGGCAATTGTTCCACAGACAATCCAAGGTCTTAAATGTGAATTCTGGGATATAATATTGGTAATGTCTGATTTTGGTTACGTCTTTGCAATACATGTACTTCTTCTTTATTACAGTGATAAGTACCACATTAAAGATATGATTCTGAGTCATATTTTGTGTTGGTAAATAAAAAATATTTTCAAACTAATTAAATTAATACATTCAACATGCTGCGCTAATACTTTTTTCTTTCCTCACACTGTCTGGCTTATTTCTCTTTATTCCATACAAGTGTTGAAATTTTTGGTCGATTCAATATATTGTAAAAAAGAAATTTATATATTTTCTACAGAAAAATTAATTAAAACAACAAAATAAATGCATTCATCCTGTCATTTTTATCTAAATTTCAGCATTAAAATATCTAAATACCCTGAAAACCCACCTGCCTAACCGCTTGCTAATGCTACCTCCAAGTATTGTTCCAAGGAAGCAGCCAGCAAAAAATATGGTGACTGTTAAGGAGAAGAGGAAAGTTGACATGTATGATGTCAGAGGCGATCCCCTCTTTGTGTATGTAGCATTGTAAAACTCCTTGATGAACTGAAAAGGAAGTATAACCTTGATTAGAGACCAGTTCGTCTCCATGATGAGACCAATAGTTCATCATTCATTAAAGTTATTTTACTGAAATAGATTAGCAATCACTTTGTACCAAATAGTATACCTTACAACTACATTCAGTTAGCCAATAGAAAAACCTTCATTTACTAAGTATACAATCTCTCAGTGCATATCTCAGTGCATATATTTTGTACAATTAAACATCTAAGGGGAAATTACTCGACATAACCTGTTGTAAAATTTTATTTTCTCTGGGTAGTCTTAAAAATGATGTGTCACATAAATAATACTCTAGCACAATGAAAATATAAATGCTAGCAAGAGTGACAACATAGTGTGCAGCTTCCCTATTTGAATTTCAATACTTACTCTTACTGGAAGATTCACTGCACTCACGTTGAAACCAAAAATCAAAGCGGTACCACAGAATAAAGCGACCGACTGGAACACAAGGTTCCTGGTGAAATCCTGAAATGAAAAACCCCCATTGTTTTGTCTGACATAGTATTTAAGTAAACACTTTAAAGTAAATTAAGTAAACATCCTTGTCTTATATATAATAGGAAAACTACTCATAGGAAATTGTATTACAAAGGAAACCAATGGGTCATGGGTCTTATGAAAACATCACTCAAAATAAAACTTACTCACTCAGAAATGGTAGGTTTGTCAGCTCATTGTAGCTCTTATATACATGTATATGTGTGTATATTTTATTCACTATTTTACCAAGTGCTGTACTCTTCTTTGTTGATGGATTTTGATATAAGATAGCTTTCAACACAGTTGAAAGGCATGACAGACTGTGTTGCTCTGTAATCAGTTGGATGTAGGTACCTTGGTATAAAGTCAAGTCGGTGCAAGTGCCTTTAGATTACTGAAGCATAATAATGTTCAGGGGTGAACAAAAGTTTCAGGAATTTATTTACATGTCAGCAAAATAAAACGTACTTTAGAACTTTATAAATTTACTTGGACAAAAGTTTTAACATTACAAAAACATTCTTTTGGTCTACATGCGCCAGCTGCATAGTCACCAGAGACATGAGTGATGCACTAGAATTTATGAAAGTCTGGTTGCAAAAACAAATTCAGTCAGATACATCCTATAACTATCATAAAATTTAGAAGCTCTCTAATCCAAGTACTAACATAGTCCATTGCTGCTTAACTTCATGAAAATGAAAAAAGTGATCTCAAGAATCATTGCTTGCATGCTAAAATATTTACACCACATCCAGCAGGTAGATAAAATTGTGTATGGAATCAGTATATTGTAGTGTATTCATACTCAGCACAATATCTCCATGTACTACAGGACTCAAAGCGCTATGTGACCCATCCGACAGAACAAGTACAACCCAAGCTCTCAAGTTACTGACATTTCCCTATCTGAAGGACAGAGGCTCAAGGATGACCATATATCATTGTCCCTGAGGTTCGTTAGCCTGCCACTGGGGATAGGACCCAATAACAGAGGACTGTCGTTTTAAATAATTGCTGGTCAAGATTCTGCAGAGAAAACTGTTTGGTACCAGCAAACAATCAACTTTACTACATTAGCTCAGGGTTAGTATTTGCACATAAGACCTGAAAGGTTGGACACTAGGGTATTTTCCACTATGCAACTTAGTTTTCACCAACAAAGATGATAACCCACCCTTACAATAAGTCCAATGCCTAGCCTGAGGAAATATTGATATATTGTACAATTTTTAACCGGTAGTGTACATTTTACATATGCATACAATGGCATCTATTTCGTAGTATTTGGATGACATCTAATCAAAGGCTGTCACCCCTGTGTGGGTTTGACTCACCACAAGTGACTATAATGAGAGCCGTGTTCAATTATTATTGAATGGCATCACTCTGCAGCGTCCACCTACAATTACAAGTGAGGTACTCCCACCCAAAGTGTGAAAATTTCAACACTTGTCTCATTCACAATTGCAGGGATTTCTCTCTTATCTTGCATACATGTACAAGGGTACAAGCAGATTCCCTTATGTGAGTATCAGTCCTGGATCTTTCTTAGTTATTTTTTATGAATTGTAAGATATATAATCATACTGTAAATCACTTAAGTTATTCAGCTACTTTTTATAGCTACAGCATGGTGAGTAACTTGGATACCTTGGGTGTCTATCCCAATAGCTAGGCAAGTAATGCCTACTTTCTGACTTTTCAGTACCTTCCATATTAAGTAAAATCACTTGTAACGTAGAGATCACTTTTTGTGTGTGTGTGTTTTTTTTTGTCACAGAACTTTGATGGAAATTTTATGAAAAGAACCTGCATCTTCACTGAAGTTTAGCAGCAATGGGCTATGTTAGTACTTGGATTGGTGACCGTCTGGGTGCACTACTTGTGTCGCTGATGGTATTGCATCTTGGGTATGTAGATTGAAACAGTTTTCAGTCTCATTTATTATAATGTGTGTATAAACCAAACAAATGTGTGTGATATGGCTGTGCGTTATTATGTACAATTGAAGAAATTGTAGGGTATGCACTTCTCAAGTCAAATCACTCAGATCTTGGATTGTGCCAAGTTTAACGGGACTTTACAAAATGAGGAAGAAAAGTAGGTGAAAATAGGTAAACACATCCATAATTACCCTGTACCCCAACTAAAAGCGAGCGGAGGGTATTGCTATTGGGTCTGTCTGTTAGTGTGTTTGTATGTGTGCATAACTAAAAAAAGTCAGATAAGGGTGATATCTTTACATAAGGTTGGATCTAACCATGACTCAGTCCTCCTCAAAGATGGTTTGGAACCAGATCTGGATTATGTTTATAATTTCTCAGCACTACTTGTAGGCTAGAGTTTGTGTCATTCTCAGGTACGGCTTCTTCTCTTATATTCAGTAGTCACAATAGAAACAGAAATTAAAATATTCCACAACTGATATAATATATCACTAAGGTTCTCTGCAGGTTGACCTAGCTATGTTAATGGCTAAACTCTTAATATGTTTATGTATGATTGCGATTCTATCAGATGATGGAGACTAAGGGCAATGAAAGTCGTTGATTTGATTAGATTAGATTAGATAGAGCCGGGGTATCATTGAGGGGAACAGATTAAGCACATACCTTTCTTTGGGGATGCATGATTGTTCTCAACAGCTGATGATTTGTAAATGTCTGTTGAAGGACTGTACTGCTATCCAAGATGATGTCTATATTAAAACAAGCTTACTTTTGTTTCTGAATTTCTGTTGAAGTTCTGTAGTACTTATCAAGTCTCTACAAGACCACTCTTAGAAATGTATAACATATATATTATGTTTAAATAATACCCATTCTACAATATCACAGCACCCATTTGCTACTTGCCCTCAGATAGATACAACGTGTCAATATAATATACTCCCAAGAGTGTATTTTCAGAGCAATCATCTGACAACCTACTTAGTTTAAATTTCTTTTGAAATGTTGTAAGACTTCTGTCTCATATCAGAATCCTTATAAGGGTAGGATCAATTGGGTAATTAACCAGTGCATACCACAAGTGGGTAATTAACCAATGCATACCACATACAAAAACAACCCCAAGAAGAGGGAGTGATGTATGTTATATTAGCCATTCAAGGCTGTAGTTTCTCAAAACAGGGGGACATTCAGATTGGAACATGTTGTATCAGTATCGACCATACTCTGTGTAACCTAGGAATATGCTATATTCAGAAATAACTGACAGAAAAATCCGTATATGAAAATTTACTAGTGTCCCTATATATAACTGACAATTTATTTGCTTTTTTTCTTTGAATATGGACTTATTTTACTTATTATTCCAAGAAATGCTGGATAATGAAAGTAAAACATCTCTCATTAAACATACAGAAAATGTATCTGAGTTATGTATCACCTAGTAAACATTTTTGAGTTTTGCAAACATTTGAAAGGAAACATTCGATGAAGGTTAAAAATGATGGGTATGAAAACCATTTGCAACAGAATGTTTTCAAAACATTTTATGTGTACCATTTATCTAATGTTTAATGACAAATGTTAGATAAATGTTATCAATGAACATAATGTCATGTATCAACGATTGCTGTTAATGTACAGTTTCAACTGTCGGCAACTGCCAGTAATTTTATATCATTAATCACATTAAATCACATTAAAAGTACATTTATAGCATAATGTTTCCTGCTTTATTACATTTCACATAATTTTTACCTGCTAATATACCTTCATTTTACCATAATTTGTTTTGATGTGGGAGGACAGGAAGTCACCTGTCTTTGCTACTGCAAAGGTTAAACATCTCAAGCTCTTGTCCAATCAGGTAAATGACAAAGTTCAACCTGTCATTTGGGGATTTTTAATTCAATCACAAAAATGCATTTTACTGCAAGACACTTGTTGACCCAGTTTTTCCTGATAAAAGGGCTAACTTTGAAGTATTCTTTCCTGGTTCACTTTATCCCTAAGAAGCACAACATTTGAGAGCATAGCCAAGTCCAAAGACTCCCAAGATGCCCAGATCTACACAAAAAGGGTGAGGTTTAATGTTGTAAACTTGGGGCAAAGGGGGAAAAGTTGATAGGCAAATTCCTAGGTGTGAATTTTATTATCATCCTCAGCATGGTTTTGGGAATTAAAGGGAGGGAAGTGGCATAAATAATGTGGGTGGAACGTGGTCTTTCAGGGAAATTATTCTAAGTGGGAATAGACACTTCACGAAATTCATTATGTTCAGATCTTAATATTACAATTTGAACCATTAATCAAACATTACTATTCATACTGGAACCATATGACTACCATTGGCATGCTACAAAAACAATGTCTCAAAAATATTACTTTAATTGGTGTCGGAAGTCAAATTCAATATCTTTTTAGGTTGCTCTCTAGTGAAAATATTATTTTATGTCTAGAATTGTGAGATAGTGGCTCATAAATTTAATTCTAATTTTAGGGAATTGCATGTGGGACAATTTTTGACAAAGTCCTTTAAAATCCCTTATTATTGCTCACCACCATCTTTGTTTTAAAATGTTTGATAGCGAACATTTAATAAGTTTCTGAGCATATGGGTATAAAAACATTTTTGCTAAAATGTTTTCAAAACATTTGATAGAAAGCATTTCAAAAACATTTTAAATTGATGGTTATGAAAAGCAGTTGCTGTTAAATGTTTGTAAAACATTTTCAGAGCAAACATTTCCAAAACATTGTCAAAAAATATTGTTCAAAAGTTTTATGTATACTGTTTATCAAACATTTTATGATTGATGTTTGAAAAACATTTTCAGCATAACTCTCACTTCTCAGCATTTTAATAAATGTTTAAAAACATTTCCAGTCAAACCTAGTTTCTTGATTTTTTTTATAAATGTTTTCATCAGAACGTTTGTATAGAGACTATTTATAAATCGTTTTTTTTAAACATTACAGTGTAAATGTTTACTCTAAAATGTTTATTAACCCCAAAAGATTTTAAATAGTTTTTAAAACATTTTGTAAAAGTTTAAACCTTTTAAAAGTGTTATTAATGTTCACTCGGTTGTCATTGTTATGCACTCTTATAATATTATCTTCATGACATAATTTTTTTTTTGTATTTGGCAAAATTAGTTTTGCCAATGTGATGTTTCATTTATATTTTATGTTTCATCAATTAGGTGGGCCTGCAATTATGTAATATATTATTAAAAAGTTAATTTTCCAGATCTTCTGCTTCATTTTTCATAAAATTCTATGCAAAAAGGGCAGAAAAGTTGAATATTCACTTGTCCCCTTAGCTATGGAAACATACTGTATTGTTTCACTTTGACCTTGTTTTACTAGTGCATAATCATACCTATATCTTTTCACTAGAGAAGACAAAAGACATGAGAAATGGCCTGACTCAGATTGTATTGATTTATCTTGTCAAAACATTAAAATATGCATCATGTGAGTAACTTTTTCATTTAATGTTCAGTAAAATAGGCCACTTGCTTTGAATACCCATTTACTATTCTGATAGAAATTGGTGATATCAGTGTCTGTATACAAAGTTTACTGGAAAATGTTTCAGGTCCGTCAGATCTGCAACTGAAAATGGTGCAGGTCTGTAGGAAAAGTTGATACCAAATATTGTTGTTTTGTCAGAACATTAAATTGGCAGGATTTATATATATATATGTGGTATGTTTTATTTATTTATTTATTTGGGGTTTTACGTCGCTTTTAACACTGTACAGGTCATATCAGGACAGGTAGTTGGAAGGGCAGAGGAAACCAGTACATACAGTTCGTCAGGGCTCCATACTGTAAACTGCCGACCAACGGCAAGCAACTACCAGCTTTCCCACTTGAGGCCATGCCGGGAACCGAACCCCCGGCCTCAGAGATGGGAGGCGAGAGTGTTACCACTCTGCCACTGTGGCCCCACATGGTGTGGTATGCTATTTATACTTTTTGCTGACTAAAAATGATATTTGACCAATCACTACTGGAAATGTACAACTCAAGCTATGCTGACTGACATTCCTCTATAGTCTCAAAAAGACTATTAAACAAACATTTATGACATACTGACACAGGACAGCAATTTTAGTTTAGTCATTTAGTTTTATCTTTGCCTAGGATTGCACCCAATGTATTCCAAGTGCTACTCTCTAGCTAACAAAGAGACAGTTTTATGATCATAAACAATTGAACGCTTCATTTTGGTGGCTCATTTTGTGTCGTAACATATATATATATATATTTAAAACAAATATTAATACATTTCATTTGTGTTCAAACATTTCTTATTTGTATTTTGGTAAAGTATTTGACAATATCAAGATGTACACTATTACTGAAAGAAAAAAAAGTTGAACTAATTAATCAATCCATATAGTTTGTGAATGCAATACTTAAACTACACACAATAACCTGAGTGAAAGTATATATTGTCCACTTTTGCAGTTGATTCCTTTAAAACTTATTTTCGGTGTAGTTTGTCACAAGGACCAAACATTGACAAAAATCCCTCATTGTTTTACTGTGCACATGATGTCTTTACTTGAGAAATTCAAAACACAATGAGAGCAAGAGAAGGACACTGAGAATAAAAGTAAAACATGTGAATATATTAGTGTGAATTAATTAGCAAAACACATTAATTGACTTTTAATGGCCAATATTAGTCAACTAGAAATATGAAGGATATGAATTTTACCAATTCCCATTGCAAAGAATAATCCAAAAGCAATGACATTATAAAACCTAGTTTCTTGATTTTTTTTATAAATGTTTCCATCAGAACGTTTGTATAGAGACTATTTATAAAATGTTTTTTTTTAAAACATTACAGTGTAAATATTTACTCTGAAATGTTTATTAACCCCAAAAGATTTTAAATAGTTTTTAAAACATTTTGTAAAAGTTTAAACCTTTTAAAAGCGTTATTAATGTTCACTCGGTTGTCATTGTTATGCACTCTTTTCCAGATCTTCTGCTTCATTTTTCATAAAATTCTATGCAAAAAGGGCAGAAAAGTTGAATATTCACTTGTCCCCTTAGCTATGGAAACATACTGTATTGTTTCACTTTGACCTTGTTTTACTAGTGCATAATCATACCTATATTTTTTCACTACAGAAGACAAAAGACATGAGAAATAACCTGACTCAGATTGTATTGATTTATCTTGTCAAAACATTAAAATATGCATCATGTGAGTAACTTTTTCATTTAATGTTCAGTAAAAGAGGCCACTTGCTTTGAATACCCATTTACTATTCTGATAGAAATTGGTGATATCAGTGTCTGTATACAAAGTTTACTGGAAAATGTTTCAGGTACGGCAGATCTGCAACTGAAAATGGTACAGGTCTGTAGGAAAAGTTGATACCAAATATTGTTGTTTTGTCTTCTTTCGTCACCTTTTATTGAAATAGTTTGAAACTGAGGTTATAAACCTTATGAACGTCACTATTCACACTATGTGTTTTAATGAACCCAATCTGCTACAGAAGCTGATGAATTTATGTTATGTGGAAAGTTAAAGCATTCAATTAAAACTCCAGTTATATTGAATCAATCTGTTTTGCATCCAGGTCAGCTATACAAATTTTCCTTTTCCCCGAGACCAGTTTTGTTCGATTCAGCATCATTGTTATCTCCTCAAATGTCTTGTTCTTTGTCTCTGGAAGTTTCCAGTTAATTGCCACAGTGAAGAAAATGGTCAATGCCATAAACAACAGGAAAACAAATGACTCCATTGCATCCTAGAACAGAGGAAAATATAATTCTTAGTTAAGGATAAATTAATTATCATTAAACAGTGCAAACAGCAAATACCTGAGATGGAATTTTACTGGGAAAGGAAGAGAGAAAGACCAATAATGCCCTGCAGGAAAATGAGGCTGCCCTAGGGTGAAGCTGAAAGACATGCTAATGGAGAGAGCAGCTTTGAGGTTGCATGTACTGTAATCAGAAGGTTGTGGGATTGACCCCCCCAGTGGGCTGTTACCACTCTCATTGATAATTCTGTGAATGAAAAAAAACTTTTACCATTTCTTGACATTTGTGAACAAAATCTACAGATTTGTTTACAGCTTGAGTCCATTTGTAACTTTAGGGATTGTGGTTACTCTTCCCAAATCCCAGTCCCAATTCTAGCTCAAACTTCTGGAATGAGTAACAAAGTGTACACAAATGTATGGCCTATTCAGCAACGCATTGTATATGAATACCACCTAAAGTGAGTTTAAATAAGTTGATTTTGATGCTTAACTCAAAACTAAACCAGTTCTTGAACTCTGTGAATTTGTCTCCCAACCCTCTCTTTTTCATCCAGTAGTTGGCCTGGTTCGCAGTGAAAGTTAGCAAAGTAAACCAGCCCACCAGCAGTGGTACAATAAGTTAGCAACGTAGAGTAGAGCCTTTGAAAGTCGTTTTATAACAAAACATGTTAATATTGTATTCAGGCCAAATGAGACCAATCTTCCCGAAGCCAGGCATGTAATACCATTATGATTCATCTCTACTGGCACTTAAATCTCTTTAGTTTAAGCTGTAAAAGAACTACACTTTTATTTATCGCTTAATAGGATATGTAGTTCTAGATGTATTAAGGCACCAGGGTCGAATCCCAGCAGAGACATAGTGGTTTAGTGAAAAGGGCTGAAGCATTCACCCTCAAACAACAAAACCAGTGTAAAGGTCAAAGTTGGGGTTTTACGTCCCGTTCAACAGCCAGACAAAACCAGTGTAAGAGTGGTAATGTATATATAAGAGCCAAGGACAAATTGTCTTTGAGTGGAGGCAAGTAGATTTCACTAAAGCCAACTTATTTAAAATAGACAACTTTGCATTGATTTCCACATGTGAACTAATCAGAATGCACAGGCTCAACATCCAGCATGTAAAGCTTAAAGATAAATCTATGGAAGCCATATTGTTAGTGGAGCCAAGATACAACATCATATGGACTATACCTATACAATAAAGTAAAAGTAGGATTAGTATGTGCAAAAATGCTGACCAGTCAAGATAATTGTAGTAAAGAAGGTCTTATTCTTATCTGATCAAATAATAGTCTAATAATTCAAGAATTTAAATCAAGTGAAGAGTTCATTTATAAAAACTTTATAATGTTAGTACTTGATACAAATGATAAAATGGGGTAAAGCAGGATGTCTTTAGCAGAATAAAGGCTGGAATATTCTACAAAAAGTTTACATTTAAATTTACCAAAACAAGTCATACAAAAATTGAGCAAAGGCACACAATAAACCAATTTTAGTTAATAAGTAAGTAATCATGCTTGTGTTGCTGACAATTCAGCCAAAGAAACAGACTTTTGTCAGTCTACAAAAAGGATTCTTTTGGCAAGGACATCATCCAATGTAGAATAGAATTTACTAGGTGGCTACTGACTCAATGGAATATGCCTTTCACACAATAAGCAGTTCACTCAAAAATTCTGTATTTATTTTCTGTAATTAGAGTTATTCAAAGCCACAATGTCTACACTTTAGCTTGAACATATATAATTTACCTTGTGGATTAATATGAGTAAATAAAATCTGTGTAAAATGTCTGACTTGGCCCTTTGGTCATTACAAAGAAAATGCTTGCTTGTATAAATCTAGATTATATAATCATAATGGTGCAGGTATAGGTGCACACACAAATACAGTTACACTGTGCACAAATTCATTATGAATATTTAAGATAATAATCAATCAACAATAGTAATTTGAATGCATTGCATAAGTACGTACTGCCATGAATTCAAAAGTCACTGAAAAAATCAATGTTGCTGTCCAAATGGTGTTAACCGAGAATGATACTGCCACATCCCTTGGTCCTTGCTTGAACAACTCTGGTGGAATTACCCAGGCCAGGCTTCCTGAACAGAACATTAAATTGGCAGCATGTACAGTTACCAATGAATGACAGTTACCATACCTTGGACTAAATTCAGGCAGTTGTTGTGGGTCAAATACCATTTTAGGTATGCTGCTATTTGTACTTCCTGCTGACTCAAAATTCTTGCAGTTTCTCAAAATAATTTATGACACATTGACAAAGAAAAACAAAGTTAATTTGCTAATGTGAGCCACTATGTTTTTTGTCTTTACCTGGGGTTGAACCCAAGCTTTCTAAGTGTCACTCACTAGGTAACAGTGATACATTTTTTTATCATAAACATTTGAGCAGTTAATATTAGTGGTTAATCTTTTGTGGTAATATATTCGAACAAATATTAATAGATTTTATTTGTGTTTAAGCATTTCTGCTTCATATTTTAGAATATATATTCACATCAATCCTTCATTGTCTTACTATGTCACTGCTGTTTTATTTGAAAAAAAAATGAAAACACAATATAGAGAAAAAAATATAAAGATGTAAACATGTGAATCTATCAAAATGAATAATTCAGTAAAACATGTGAATTGGCATTAAATTGCATGTATTAGTCAACTAGAAAGATGAAAATTTCAAGTTTACCAATTCCTATTGCAAAGAATAGTGCAAAAAGAATGACACAGACAACTCCAATGTATGCAAGCCAAGATGCGGAAGTCTGAAAGGAAAACATACTTGAAAGAATTATATCTATCATAACAATTAGTCAATTTTACCTCAAAAAGAACAGTTTAGGTCAACATAGTAGTCACAGCCTGTCTCAAATAACAAATAATTTTGAAATGGCAGCAAATATGTCGAAGGATGTAAATTGAAGGTTGTGATTCAACCATCTATGAGTTAAATAGTTACACTGAATCATCAAATATCTGGACTTAATATAACATATGATATTAGAATTTAAGTAAAATGTGCAGCAATTGAAATTTTGAAGAGAAATGTGACATAAGACCTTCAAATACAATGTTCTATGCTTTATTTGGGACAGTAAGTCTAAAATAAATAAATAACATTACACATATCAAATTATGCTGTTTTGAAAGAAACAATAAATAATTGGTACATGATTTGCACCATACTGTGATTGGATAATGAATAAGAGCACATAATCTTTTATGTCTGACATATGTCAATAGTTACCTGGAAATAGTCACATATGGTCAATGTCAACAGTAGAGCTGAAATAACAATCATTGGAGTTATCACCAGAGGGCGCCTTCCTAATCTGTCAATGAGGTGAATCTGTAACAAGACAGGTTGGTTATTTATTTCATAAATCCAGTCAGTCTTTAAAATAAACTTGTGTTTTGTACTATCAGGTCCAATAAAAAATCTCAATAAGATGTTATACATAGCTTTCAGGGAACAACTAACTGGACCTCCTGGGATACAGTTTTGATGTTTGACCATATTCTTGACTTATCTACACTTGAACCCTCAGATGATCGTATCGATGTGGTATTATATCATCTTTTCTTCAAATCCAATTAAACAAAAGCACTAGAAGAGTACATATCTCCGCCAAGGCATGTAATAATAAGTAAATGAAAAAATCTTGAATATTTTTCTACCCAGACAGTGATCCATATCACTTTTGATTGATTGTAATGAGCACAATTTAGTGTAACTTGAATGTTCTTTTTTATCATGTTTTGTTCTCCAGTAAAAGTTATATTGAGACAGGTTAACTGTGTCCAGTGTAGTTTATCATGGTTTGGAACCACATCCAGCACCACATATGTGAGTGCTAAGTGGTTATAAACAAAAGAACCAGATTAATAAGTCATTATCTTGTTGTTTGAAGAGATTTTTGTCAAATCGTGAACATGAGAAATATTTCTTATCATCTTTATTTAAGATATTTAATAAAAACACCATGAAATAAAAACTATCAATTACTATAAATTGAATAAATATCAGGAAGCATTTTTGAAAAAAAATTTACATAAATCAAAATACACAGATGTCATAGATCCTAAGAAACCCTCAAATACCTTTGTTGCACTGTATGATGAATAAGCTTTAATGTCATGGCTATACATCAAAGTTCAATACAAGCAACATGCTTGCAAATGTCATCAGTAACAATGTTTGTTGAACATACAAACATAAATCTTCAGTTAATATACAAGGTATAACAATGACATGAGGAGACTAGAGTCTTAGTCGAAGAAAAGACTGATACACCCTTGGAGAAATACATTCTGAGAAATGTGGGGTTAATTTAATTTGAAAACTTATTGTTACTGTAGCATGGCATTGACTAAAAAGATCAGATTTTTTATTGATTTATAGATTTTCTATTTTCTGGACAGCTTATTTATAATTTAAAGAACGGTGTGTCAGTTATATTTTGTAATCATTTTAATTGCTTTAGAATTAAAGGAAAATTATGTAAAAAAAACGTCTGCATGCATTGTAAATATCATTTATGTGCTAATATTCAGGATGGGAAAGCCATAACACATGAAAAGGAAAATTTCATCATAAACTAATTTATAACTAAAATCTGAGAGTTGCACACAACTCTTTGTTTTGCTGTTCCATTAAACAATATAGATTACTTTCTAAAGAACTTTAACATTGATATCAGAATACATACGCCTTTTCACTTGTGCTAATATCTAATTCTGAAAGTGAGTATTTGCCATCAAATTGTCATGTAGTTTTACAATTGCGACTACATGCTGACCGTTGATATGAGAAAATCAGGTAAATTGCAGATACTACTGTGTCAGTGCATAGAAAGTGTTGAGTTATTATTTAACGTAAGAAATATCAAAAATATATCTAGTATTTTAAATATACGGATATAGATAATGATCTTACTGAGAGAATTGTTCCTGCCAGAATGCTCAGGTTCAACCCCTGCACAGCATATTGGATCTGGCCATCTGCCAAGCCAATATTTTGAAAGATTTCAGGTGTATAGAACAAAATCTGGAATATAATAGTTTGATACAGTTATAGCACAAAATATGCATTTGAAAATAAATAATTTTAAACATATTTATTGATAGACTGCTAGAGATGTGTTCAACCTGATAATTTTTTACAGATCTAAAATATACATCATGAAAATACTATAATATTGTCAAAAATCCATCATTTTGTTCTAGATTTAGGCACATGAACAGCTTTCACATACATGACCATATGACATCCCTTTTTACCTTTACATTGCTTGTGTCTATGCCAGCTGTGGTGTTTCATTTTATGCATACCAGCATGAGGATTGCACATTGATTGTTCAAACAATTTCATGAAATAAAATAAATTAAATTTTTTAATCATCTCCCGTGTTCTGGGAAGTTAGGCCATCGCTTACTTTTTTCAGTGTGAAATGAAAATCTTGGAAGATAAATTGTACAAATATAATGGTAGGAACTTAATAATATCTTTTTAAAAAGGAGGTCATATAATGCTGGACATTTCTGTCAGATGGTCAATGAATTATAGAAAAACTTTTTCAATCATTGTATTTTTTTTTGTATTTTGTATTTATACTCAATATCTCCATGGTACTACAGGGCTCAAAGCGCTATATGACACATCAGACTGTACAAGCACAGTCCAACTCTCAAATTACTGACATTCCCCTGATGGGAAGACAGAGGCTCAAGGATGACCATTTATCAAGGTCCTTGAGGTTTTTTAACCTGCCACCGGGGATAGAACCCAAGACAGAGGACTACCATTTCAAGTGGTCATCCGAGCCATTACATATCTGTCTGTACCTGGGATTAAACCCACGTCCTCTGTGATCCTAGGCGAGTGTGTTATCCACTAGACCACAGTGGCAGATAATGCTTATCTTATCCCTGTGTTGAAAACCTTAGTGATGTCAACCATGAGTAATTTACATTAGATGATAACATAGTTTGCATCTGCAACGCCTGTTATCATTATCTGAGGAATATTCATACAGTCCAACCATATTTGAATATATCATCTGCTAAAATAATTGTGGTTTAAGTTATGTCTGCAAAATTGGATTACTGCAATTCTCTCTTTACCCACATCCCACATTTTTTATCACAAACTCACAAAGTGTACAAAATGCTGCTGCTAGGACTGTCCTAAATTTGAGAAAGTACAATTCATTAATACAAAGAAACTGGCAACCTGTAAGACAGTGCATTATCTACCCACTGAACCTCATTTTGTTCAAGGCAATTATTGATGATGCCCCTAGCTACATTCAATCCTTGGTTTCCATTAATCAATCACCAAGACCACTATGTTCTGTTGACATAATGTATAAATGACAAGAGTATCGATGGAAACTAAAAAGAAAGGGATACCAATCTTTCCGCGTTGCAGCATCCTGTCATTGGAATAGCCTACCTGATGGTGACCACAACATCAAACTTGATTTAAATGATTTAAAGAAAACCTTTCTGTTTAAGAGTGTTTTTTCATTGGAGTGGCACAGTGATTAGCGATTCAGTGACTAGAATTGTGCTATAAGAGAACTATTATTAAACACTAATGCTGGTTATAGAACAATATTTAACTGGCATAGGTAATGGCACTACATGACTTGAAATAAAATGATTACAAATTTCCTTTCCAACACTTTAAAAGGGAATAACATTCAATTTTGAGCCAGCACTGATAGGGTTATGCTAAATTATACTATGCTACTGTTACGTAGGTTGTCTAAAATCAAACTTCAATGCAACAGGTTAATTTAATGTAATGAATATAACATGATCACACTAACCCCAGACATTCCTGTGCTAGTCAGTGACACAGACAAAACAAATGACAGAAACAATGATAAGTGATATTCTTTATTTTTGATCAGCTTAAAAAATGTGAATTTATCAGTTGTTTCCTCCTTCTTGGCTAAAGCTTCTTCAGTCTTCATTTGTTCAATCTCGTCAGAGACGTCCTTTTGTTGTCTGAGAAATTGCAAAGCTGGAAAGAATGTAACATTTTCTTCCTTGATAAATATTGCCAGAACACAATGATGGACAAAGGTCAAAATTTGGATTTTATACTCCTATAAATAGCGCAATAAATAACAGTTTTAGTGGGGTCATATTGAAAGAGCAAACATTCTATGAGGATTACCTTCATTCAGTACATCTTAGGTTCAGCCTACTGTTATATGTAAGATTTTTAAATCTGATGTCATTTAAAAAGTTGTCATCCAACATATCTGCTGTATGAAATCAGCATTGACATTATATCAATTTTAATTTATATTAATTTGCATATTAACACTTTCACTATTTCACTATGATTCAATTTCTGCATTAAAGATTGGCCAGATACTGATTTTGAGTTTTCTAAGGAGTCATACCACTACTTTTAGTAATTATGTTTTAATTTGATCAATTTTCTAGATTAACACCTACCCTTTTCTGCTCCATGTTCATTATGTTCATCCAAGAGTAAAAACCTTGGAGATTCTGCCATGAACAGGAGTACTATGGTGCAAAATACGGATGGTATGACAGGCATTAATGGGATGTATACCCAAAGCTTTTCAGTGCCTAAAGCAACAGGAACAACATTGTTATTTTTTGTAACTTTCACTGTATTTAATTGTAGATGGTATAAATTAAGAATGGGAATATTTTACAATCCTACAGTCTAGTGTATAACTTTCCATGTTATATTTTGTGTCTTTATTGGAAATTTATTCAATAAATTGATTCAAAATATTAACAAAATCGTCATAATTAGGGATGGTGGTTTTCCCAGAGCTAAGATTCATCCCAGGTTTGACATTAATGTAATAATCACTGTTTCTTTTAGCCAAATATTTCATATACTTTGTCTTCAGTTTTGATTTAAACAAATTATTGATAGGTGACATAACTTTGTGTCCTTTTTCTCACAATGGTTAAATAAAAATCTCACCAAATAGTGATTGACAAGTCATATCTCAGCTGAATTTTGATTTTAGCTTAGATTGCTTGTGTGAAGTTTAAAGTGGCTGACATAAATATTTATGATGAAAACATAAAGTGCATAATAAAAGACATGGCCTTTCTTGAAAGACCAGACTCAAAACGTCGTAAAACAACAATGATATACTAAAAATATGCAATATTATACAATATACAGAAAAAAAATTTCATTTGCAACTTATGATGTGTTTAAAATGTACAAGATAGAAACAGCAATTTATTTTCTGTAAATTATAATTATCTAGTTGCATAATGAGATGATAATTCTGGTTAACAAAGATAGAAACAGCAATTTATTTTCTGTAAATTATAATTATCTAGTTGCATAATAAGATGATAATTCTGGTTAACAAAGTATAGTCACAATATTAATGGGCGACTTCTGTAATTCAGTCTGTACATTACATAAATATTGTACACTATAAGTAGATAATGGTGTTAAGCACATAGTGGCATAAGTTAGAACAGTCTTAAATCCCTTATGTACCAAAACTATATTGTATTACATGTTGTAATAAGATTGTGTGTTTCCACATTGTCATATGTTTGAGTTACTAAATCTACTTCAGAAGTGAAATAATGGTCTTCATGTTGCACTGGTAACATCCACTCCTCCCACCTCCAAGAATTTACGGAATTCAATGTTGGTCCAAAATTTAAGTTAGAAAGTTGAAAGCTAGTTGAACTGATGCATGTGGTTTGCAGTATAAAAATATCTGCGAAATAATATTTATTGTTCTCCCCACTCTTCCAAATCTACTTGTAATATGTGTGATTGAAACCACTTTAAAGGATTTTAAAAATAACTAGGTCTATATAGAACAGTTCCAACCACTACGTGGTGAATTAATGCTCTTGTGTAATTCGCTCATCATTTCCAGGAAAGTCCCGACACTTGGGTGCCACAAAGAATTCAGGAGTTTATTAGCAAAATGAGGGTGAAGGTTTATAAAACTTTAATTATTTAAGTTCTTCAAACAGAGATACAAGCACGAATACTGATATCCAATTTTACTAAAAAAACAGGTAAAACCAGAATGTGTAAATGTACATCACCAAAGATATGGTCTAATCCGAATAGTCCACCCAGCAGACCACCTACACCCAGGATCACTGGATTGCCGCTCATGATGGTTCCTCTGATATGTGGAGGTGTAAGTTCAGATACATATACAGGGGTTATATACTGGGCTATACCTAAATATCAAAAGCATGTGTGTAAAGTATTAGTATGATTAAAGTAAAACAAGGACAAATAATAAGAAGATCTGCTGATGTACACTAATTACACTCTCCAAGTATGTAACCAACCAGTACTAATATGTTCCAATAACCTGCAATTAAGTGCCTAAGAGGAATCTATAAACATGACCTACTTGTAGTTATTACTATATGTAGTTGTTTTGGCTGTTAGACATGCAGATTTACTATTTAACTTTTACTTTAACTAATAGATACATAGATAGATACAAAATTGGAAACTTTAATACTAATTTGAATTTTTATTAGAAATAAATACCATTTCCTAGCAGTGGTTATTTGTTGGAGCCATCCAACTCAATGGGCAACACAGAGATCTGAATTTAAGGTTTTGTAACAACTTTAACTAGTTCACTGAGCATTCGAAACTGCCCCATTAAGGGCGAGAGTGAGGAAAAGCAAGATGTTCCTACCAAAAGAGAATCCCTCTCATCAATAGAAACAGAGATGTACATTGCAAAGCCTGGGTATTTGAAGCAGATGACTTGCCAGCTGTTTTGATTTCAAAAGTGTAACCTGTGGCCAAAGTTGAATCCTGTTGACAGCCTATTTAACAGGGATGTTAAATAGAATGGCAACAAATTCATGGCTATTAGAAACAGATGAAGGCCAGCGACCTGGGATGAAGAATGTAATAATCAAATTGGCATTCTCATCTTCTTGGTAGACCACTGGATGACGTCATACTGGGTTTGCCATCCATGGAATGTTTTGACTGTCTCTTCTCGATAGTTCTCAATGCCTGGCAATGTGAACCAGATGGCTGAAGGACTATTTATTGTTTAAATTATAGTTCCCAAGGCCTGGGTATGTGAAACGGATGAAGGGCCAGCTACATATTTCATTATATGCTTGATGTGTATTTGAAGATAGTGTCAATTTAATTGTCGATCTCAACATCCATAAGTAGGCATGTATCTTCGGTATTTACCATATCTTCGAAGATTTAAATGAATCTTGCATAAAAGCAACACTACTATTTTTCAGATACTTTGAAAATAGAGAATCACTAATATTCTCAGCATACAAAGAAATTCCTGACCAAACTACCTGCAGTTCTACAAAGACGTCCTCACTGATGATGGCCAACAAAAATAATGAAGTAAACAATGTGGTCGTGTGATCTAATTGGCAGGATGGAGTGCTGTGACTCAATGGTTAAGGTTGTTGTATTATATTAAATTTGCATCTCTGTGTTGGCCAGTGAGTTAGATGGCTCCAACAAATAACTACTGTTAGGAAATGGTAAAATGTTGCTTCGCCAAGAGTATGAACAAACTTTGTCTGCGCTATTACCTGCACCAAGTCCTGAAATAAATCTTCCCACAATCATTGATTCTGGCGCATGAATGTGAATACATATAGTCTGCAGAATGGATCCCAGTATGTGTGGAATCTGGCACAGTAATACCAACTTTTTCCTGCATATTAAAAGACACAAACACCTTGTAGGCATTGCAATTCAACATTGATATCAAACTAAAGTATGACTACACATATTGATTAGTGTTCAGATATTGTTTCACACCATTATTTGTTTGTTTTAAATCATTTATATAACACTAAGTTGATGTGAATATCTTTTAAAGTGCTGATTATCCCCCCCAAAAGAGAATAGACCAAAGTCAAAAACAAAGCTGTTTTTTGGTCTTAATCAACAGACAGGGTCATATTGGGACAGGTCCTCAGCATAGCCACTTGTAGGACTCGTAGCCACACAGAAGTGACAGCCTGTGATGAAATGCCAAACTTGCTGACCACCAGGCCCCTGAGGACCTCAAGAGAATAGTTTAATATCCAGATGTAAATCAACACCAAAACAGCATCCACAAGGAGAGAGACTGTGATGATGGTATGAATATGCGTAAAAAAGATGAACCTCTGATTTGATCATGAAAAAAACCATATTGCTTGTGATGTGAGTAGAGATCTTGTATGCTGTTACAACTGCAAAACTCTGGCTACCAACTTGGTTGTTGGCGTAGACACTAGAAACTAACAATCTTTTGTCACAAATGAGTTTACTAGAATTTGCCATTTCAGTGACTGAAATTTAGAGCTTCAGATACCTCAGACTGGTCAAAGCTTTAAACATGTTCAATTAATATAAAATAATAATACTTCAGACGGTCAAAAGAGTTTTGCAAATCACTGAGTTTGTTATGCATATACGGATTTGTTGTTACCTATTCCACCAGAAAACCAAGGTCACCTAAGCAAAGCCTAGGATACATCAGTGATGACTCTTTTTGGTAGCTTCTTAGCAATACAGTAAACCTTTGTTATAGTGAAAAGTACCACACAAAACATATAATCATGAGTCAGTATGTTACCAGTTGGTTGATACAATACTTTTTTTCAAAGGCATTAAATACCCTTATTTATTTTTTTTCTTCTGTTTTTCATTGACTTATTTTTCCTTGTACAATATACGTGTAAAATGTTTGGTTGATTACAACAACACAAGAAATGTATTCCATGCTCTAGTTTATATCTACAGTGCAGCATTTGCAACCTTTAAATACGTCTTCCCACCTGCCAAACCGCTTGCTAATGCTACCTCCAAATATTGTTCCAAGTAAGCAACCAGCAAAAAATATGGTGACTGTTAAGGAGAAGAGGAAAGTCGACATGTATGATGTCAGAGGAGATCCCCTCTCTGTGTATGTAGCATTGTAAAACTCCTTGATGAACTGAACAAGAAATAACAGACTATGAACCAGTGCGGTAGTTACAAACAATTATCATTTCCATACAGAGACCAATAGTTTATTATTTATTTTTAAAGTTAGTTTTACTGAATCAAATTAGCAATCAATATCTACTGGCTATTATACTTCAATACTACATACAAGTGGCCAAATAAAAGTTCCATTTACTAAAATATTGTACATAACGAAGATATATACAATGATCAAGTACACAACTTTACCATTATGTCGAATTGAACATATAAGGAAAACTTAATTGACATAGCATGTGTGTAAGATCTTATTTACACAGACTATAGTCTTCAAACATCGATGTGCCACACAATAATAATATGCACAATTTAAATGCTAGCAGGACCGATAATGTGAATATCAATACTTACTCTTACTGGAAGATTCACTGCACTCACATTGAAACCAAAAATCAAAGCAGTACCACAGAATAGTGTGACAGACTGGAGAACAAGGTTCCTTGTGAAATCCTAAAATCATAGAGATCAAACATTAAAGACTACATTTTGTATTCAAATGTATATATATAGTTCTTTGGGAAACAGGCCAAAAGGGGTTTTGGCGTACTAGCGTGAGACACAAAGCCATCAGAGACATGAGTAGTGCACTGAGGCGGACACCAAACCAAGTACTGACGAGCCCATGTGTGTATTCTATTACTATTTGTACAAAATGTTGTGTTGTTCTTTATTATTACTAGCTGAGCGTGCGTTACTAGGAGATTATCTGCGCAGAATCGAGTCTTCGAAAACACAGTATTTTATTGCTAGTTGGTCTGTGGTCCAATAATGAGGATTATTGACTGGGCTCTGACGTCACTAAGTATGTGTCTGACGTCTTTTCCTCGGCAAGACTTGGGCACTAATAAATGTCTCGGGCCGATAATCATTGATGGTGGTCCATTTTTACAGCATATTGCCCTATAAAAATACATTATTGTACTACCGTTTGATCTGGCTATAAGAAATCGTTCAACAAAAATGGTAATCACAGAAAAAAAAGTATGAAAGAGTTCACTGCCTTGCCATCAACTGAATGAAAATCAAGCTGTGGAAAATTGAGGGCAGTGGCTTAAGATCAGAGGATCAGAGTTCCAGAGGTAAACACCTTAAATGGATATATTTACATTTGAGTAGAATAACGCACATGAATACACAGTAGATAGCTGAAGTGACGGATATAAGAAATTTATAATTGTTTATTCTCTGTCAAGATTTTGCAGTATAAACCATTGGATACCAGTCAAATTTCCTGCTTCAGCTAAAAAGTTGCGGTTTTACATTCAAGACCTGAAAAGCTGTAAGCAAGAGAGTTTTTTACTCTGCTTTATTCATTTTTTTGCAAAAGCCAGGGGCAACGGTGGAACAGTGGTAACACACTCGCCTCCCAACTTCGAGATCATAGTTTCAATCCCAGCCAGACATCATGTAGCAAAGCTGGTAGTTGTTTGCATTTAGTCTGCAGTTTTCAGTACAGACCTTGACCAGCTGTGTGTACTGATTTTCTATACCCTCCCAACTATCCATCACATTATAACTGATAAGGTACTAGGGGTGATGTTAAACACTAAATAAATAAATTTTGTTGGGGTTTTTCTTCCAGTACAGCAGCCAGTGCCCGTTTTGCTTTTCTGTTACCTTTTATATTAAAATGTTCATTTAACAGATGCACAAAGTATTTTGGTGGCATCGAATCACAGAGTGTTACCTCTGTGTGGGTTTAACTACCATAAGTGTCAATACTGAGACACTTTTTTTCCAACATGGCCCTGGCTGTTGATAAGACATAAAACCACAAGTTTAACATTTGTCTTAGTATTTTAAGACACCAAGGTGACAGACACAAATGAGGTTTGCATAAAATTATATAAGATTGATACTTGTTTTATTCAGAGTTTAACCCAGTTGTTAAATAAAGCATAAAGCCCCAAACTTCCACCATTCTGAAATCGTCGTTCTACTTTTTCCTAATTTACCTTTTGTAGACTTCATATAGAATTCACACAAAGTCTTAAATGAATCTTTTAATTTACATTAAGATCAAAGTCTAGGGTTTACATTGAACAGACTATACCCATCACCTTAATGACTCATTTTTAAGAATTCTGCCCAATTCAAAAATATTAATTTTCTATTAGTTAGCTTTAATAAAGAGTTCTTTTTTTCATCTCACTTGCTGTCTTTACTTAAAAGATTTTTTTTTTCGTTTATAGAGAGTTTTTTATTATTTTATAGAGAGATGTATCACAATAAAATAATATACATTCGCCAACTTAAAATTTACCTTCAAAACTTTTAAGAAGAATTATTAAAAATAATGCATTCTAATGGGGAGAATAGAGAAAGAATATATGTAAGGTCGTCCCCATATTTCACAGTCTAAATTATAAAACAACTCAACTCATATCATAATTCTTCTATATCAATGACATGTGAAATTACCTAGACCGTTTAACCCTTAATCACACCAGAAATGAAGATCTCACTAAAAGATGCATGACACTGTCTCTAACGTCCCATATTTAGTTACTAAAAGCGGAGGCAAGGTCAATAAATTATCTTAATTTCATAGAGACACAATATCTGGTCAGACTTGTTTTATGTAGAATTTTACAGAACATTAATGTCAAGGTCGACAGAATCTGTTGTACTGATATATTGCCTGTCAAGTTTTAAACATTTTGTATATGCCTACAAAGTATGCTTTTTGTCTCATAAAAGTATCTTTGAGAAATTGTCAGTTTCTTTTAAAAGTTGACCAGTTTAAACTTTATTATTGTGTCTCATGCTTTACACTTTTAGTCGTAGATATTGTTAATTGTTGTGAATCTGGAATGAATTTCCAGATGATCAAATCTGCTAATCTAACATATGTTATAGTACCACATCTGCTGATATAGCATGTATCCTTGAGGAGTATATGATATCTACATACCTTTCTTTGAGATTGCATGATTATCCTTTACACAGTTAATGTTAAATTGCTACTGAAGTACTATACCCCTATCCTCAATGATGTCTCCCTTACAGCTTGTTTTTGAATATCTTTTGAAGTACTGCACTTCCTTTTAAGATTTTATCTCTCAGAAAGTATTCTTACACCTTAGTTTTGAATTTCTATTTTATCCAAGATGACTTCTCTTCGTTAACAATCTTGCGGTTTGATTTCACATTTATATGAAAGTGTTACTATCCAAAATGATGTTTTTAATTCCAATGGAATTACTCTGCTACTTTTGAAGGGGACATCTCCATAAAATCAATCTTATCATTTTATTTTTGGAGATCTTATGATATTATCCAAGATGAATTCTTTTCACGAAATTACTGCAGTTTGGGTTAATTAATTTATATATTCAAAAATACACAACCGAAAATTTCCTGAAATTATGCAGAGTGTAACATCTCTATAATCTTTAACTGATACCACATCTTTTATATTTTACTCTCTGATAGATGATGACAATAAACTATCATGTGTACATTTTCTGAACAAGCACCTGACAACCTACTTATTTGGAATTTCTATTGGAATGTTATAAGGTTTATGTATGATGTCAGAGGCCAAATATGTTGAAGGTATCAAGAAGATGGTCAATTAGATCATTAAACTGTAACTATGAAATTCAAAAACATCCCCAACAAAAGAGAATGATCGCCCATTTTTATTGTCTATCCAAGGCCATATTTTCATGAAATGTGGGCAAACACAGACTGGGAATAATTATTTTTATTATCCATTAAACCATGAAATTGACTTAAACTGTGGCATACATATGCAAGGATATATAATATATGTACAAAACCAGTGCCACTTATTATGCACAAATACAAATTCCTCGACAAATGTCACTATTTTTTAATACCCAGGTCGCACAGTGGAGAGTGTGTTGAAATCATTTTGGCGAAGACAGAAGACCTCAACAAAGAGAAACTATGCCGAGAATCATCAACTTGTTATTGCTATGAGGTGGAAAATAATGAGACTGAAGACAAATAAAGAATAACGAGGAATCCACCAAGCACACTGAAGAATTTGATAATTACAGAGGCTGATTTCACAAAGGGACTTAAGTCCAGATTTAGACTTAAATTTAAGACCTTGGTCTTAAATTTTGTCAAAAGAATGTTAAGTCTGTGGTCTTAGACTTAGCGGATTTCACAAAGCAGCTAAGTCCATTATATTGCTAAGTCAATGGATTTAACTTTAAGTCTGAGAGGTAGTGGGCTTAAATTTTGTAAAGAGGACTTAAATATCGCCGCCATAAACTTTTCTCCACTTCAAAATTTGAAATGGCTGTAAATAAGTATAATTACACAGATCATCTCACTAAAGTAGTCCTTGGGAAGTTTATATTTGGCAACAAGGTTTTCCATTTCAAAACAGCCCTTATCCTTAGATAAAATACATCAAATGAAGGATATATGGCACCAATATTATATTTTGAATAGATATAAAAGGTCACATGACACAGAAAATCACTGTGGTTATTTGATAAGCTTGGACTTAGCTAAGTCACATTTGTGAAATCCATTTTAAGTCCCAGACCTAGCTAAGACCAAAGTCTTAGATTTAAGTTTAAGTAACTGACTTAGCCAATAAAGGGACTTGGTTTGAGTCCTTTAGTGAAATCGGCCCCAGGTATTCGCCATTAAAATTCGTTACTGTCTGACCTTAGCACAATTTTTCTAAAACTATGTTATACCCCGTCCCCACAGTGCCATGCTACAGTCCTCATGATCTACATCCAAGTAGAAAAATAATAAACTTGTACTGGTTTGTTCCTCAATGTGTAGTTCGGTAGTATTCATTATGTCTAAGAAATGTATTTAAGTTGGGATCCATATTTTGGCAGATCGCTTTCCATACAACTTGGGCAGCATTTCTAGGATGATAGATTTTTAAAGTATCATTGAAATAGTCGTTCAGTCCTTTCATGAGATCTGTGTTAAATTACACATACGGGGGTGGGGTGGGGGGTGGGGGGGGGTGGGGTGAAGGGGAAGCAGTACCACTATATGGGATGGCTCATTTCTAAAAGTATACTGCCCACACACAGGGTCAATTTGCAGAGCAGTAAGGTCAAGGTCGTGAAGCAAAATTCAAATATGTACTGAACCACACAGAATGGTGTGAATAGACCCAAATATACAAATACGTAATATGCATCTTTAAAATGGTATCATTACAGAGCAGGTTTTGTTCCAATAAAGTCCATGCAGAAATGGTGGAGGAATTGTAAGTTGAAAGATTGAGGCTGACAGCATTTTGCCTATTATTCTTCCCAAAATTGTGGCTAAATATTCTTCATTAAACATATGTTCAAAATATATCACTCAGGAGGCCTAACAGTATAGTACTCGTGCTACACACTCGTATAATATTTTCACCCTTATTTATATAATATATTTTTGGCATGCATCGTTTGGGAACTTTCGGTCAGTGCCACTTATTATTGATAATAAGTATTTGAATATGAGAAGAAATGCGATTTTTTTCCATAATTTTTCATTAATTAAGTGAGCTACAAATGTACAATATACATGATTAGAAATGTGTCTACTCATTTCACGTGTTATGTTATTCCTATGTTCAATAACACATGCGATGCCTTAGCAGATTGCCAACTAAAGTCGTTTGCGTCTTCCATGAGATAATCAATCGACGTTAAACCCCAAATAAACAAACAAATAAACATGAGATAATCCAACATGGCATTTTTGATTTGAATATTATTTTCTTCTCTGGCAATCATGGCAAAACCTGACACCCACTGACACCAACTTAAGCTGTCATAAGACATTCTGGACTTATTATTCTCCCCTAACACGAAATTTTGAGGCCACGGTACCTTCTTTTTCACCCAAACCGTATCATTACAGCCCCTTTGTGACTTCAACTTGCATGATTCATTTAATTCAGCAAGATGTTTGAGCCTTCTGTCCATTTCTGCCTGTATCTGAGGGATTCCTTGAAGGGCTGTTACTGAAGGTACCACTACCTTGTCTAGTTGTGCATGATTGGGAGTGATTACCGCTGCACTTGCTGCATGGCTGGCCTGTGACCTCTGGTTGACCTCTACTGGGCTGGTGTCAGACATTTTCTGCTGCATGGCAGTCATCCTGCCACACCCAAACTTTTAAAAGTTCAGACAAAATTTGTAAATTTAAGTCACTTTCTACTGCCTGACTAGTCAGACCACTACCTGATGGTAAATGTTCAGTTTGACTTTCCAATTCACTGTCCATGGTATTAACAAATGTGCACTTGCTGTTGATCGGTGTTTTGTGAACGTCTCTACATTTTTTACACAAGAATTCTTTCTGAGGCATTTTCCCACGTTTTTAACAAATATTTAAATATATTGTCAATGTTTATGATCTGAAACTTTAATACAATCACACGTGCTTTGTATAATAAGAAAACCGAAAAAAATGAATGAGTTTCAAAGGATAAGTGCAAGTTGTCTATCAATCAATAGCATAGCCCCTTGCTTGACTACAAGTCAGTAATCTTGATATAACCAAAATCAGAACATTATGACGCCTTGACAGGGACCACTTAGCGTTACAAATTGTATAAATGACGAATAAAATGGTACTAAAAATTGTAAAATAAGTGAATTAAAATATAGACTGTAAAATGTGATAAAATAAACTAAATAAAACTCATTCCTTTCATGTGGCTCCAGCAACCCAGAGCACATTTTGCATTAAACAAAGCACTTAATCCAAATTATGTGCTCATCAAAGTCCTCCACGTGAATGGTAATGAAATAAATGTTCCTGGAACCTTGGTGTTACATAACATAAAAATCAAGCCAGAACACACATATTCAACACTGCGGGCAAAACAACTTAAAGTTCTGGCTAAAAATTCAACTTATGTAAAAATACATCCTGCCCCTTTGACATTGCAGTGTTGAATGAAGAAAGGAATAATTTTGGCGGCCAAGGGATTAGCAATACATCCATACCCAATCGAAGGTATTGATAACAAGAAAATTCATTGGGGGTTGCACTGAATAAGGTGGCGCCTAATGATCCACCCCCTAGTCTTCTGTCGTTAAATGTAGAAAATTATGCATCATAGTATAATTTTTCCATTTAATATTCAATAGAGAGGATTTCAAGGGTAAATATGAACAATCAAAATGATAAAGCGAGCCACACGTCCACTCGACAGATTCCACAACATGTCGCAATGATTTGAAAATCTCATACACATTCCTCCCTTGCCAAACCCGACAGCCACAAAAGTGAATAATCTATCTTTCATGGCTAGAGGCCAGTTTTACAAAGCCTCCTTCAGATAATGGTCATCTTAAATTCAAGGATTGCTTTGAATTTCTCCCTCCTTTAAAAACTCTTACCTTATGAGAGTGTGTGACCACGACTGCAGCTGTCTTTCTCTTGGCCTTTGTGACCTTGCAGGATTGTGGACATCAGTTGGACTGTGTCATTCACTTTGTCCTGTTTGGACCCAAATGTATTTTCACTTATACCTGGACTGTAGTTATATTACTGAACAAGTTCTGTATTATGACAGCTAGAATTTTTATTGTATGGTTAAACTTTGTGCACTAGATGTCATTGGCCTATTTCTGGACCCTCCTCTGGTTGCACAACAGTTTGGACATGGGTTCTTTATGCTGGCACCAGTGGAACCAGGGGAACAGACCCTCCTACAGGTTTTCCACGGACACTATATTAATGCTAAATGTATTTGTAGTTGGTCTTTGACCTCTCCATTGGAATTACTCTTGTTGCCATGTTTTGCCTTATATTATTACCTATTTTTTGTTACCTTTAGCATGTTCTTTATTATTGAGATTATGGCTGGGTTGGGACTTGAGCTGACCTTTTACATCGTGGCCTACGAATTCTTGACCCCTCACCTTGAATTGATAAAATCACCCTTTATTGCTGCTTTCAGCTTATTTTGGACCTTTTATGTTTTAACTGGGAACTTCATGATATGGTTTATGACCATCTATTGCTTTTCCAGGCATACTCTTCACACAACTTTTTGGCTGACCTTTGGATTATCTTCAATTTGCAGTCCTTTATTTTAGCCTGCTTATGAATTTTACAAGTCGTCTTGGTCCTTTATTAGGCTAGTCTTGCTAGTCCTACGTCTAGCACCTCTTTTTAGGATCTTTTGCCAGTACAATATGACCTCTGACCTGGTTTGCTGGCCCCTGTATCTTTATCTCAACTTACTGCCATTTCCCGACAATGGGTTGGTGTTCTTCCACTCTCTGAGTACACCAGTATGGTAGTTATAATTAACATTATTCACACATTGTTTACAGGTAATGATTTAATATGTTAGAATATGACCTAGAATATGACTCCAAAAGTAATGAACAGATATTTTTGATATTTATATACTGTTAGGGCCTAACCGAAGGTAAAATTGAATAAATTTTGGGGAAAGGTATGGATCATATTCTAGATGCAAAAAAAAATCATGAATATTCAACAGTCCTATTTTAATGTATTTTAATGACTTTGGCTTTCTAGTTGACATCACTCTAAAAGTAAAATGTGAATCTTCATGAAACTGTTATGTTAGTATGGCCAAAGGAAAATTCCTGCGGTGGAAGTCTGCACTATACCAGCGCTTTCGAATTAACTTGCTTAAGGAGCAAACTCAGTATGGCATTGCAAACTTGTTCCTGTAGTGGGCCCACATGTAAACGATTGGATTATCTGGGGGTTTCAGATGTAGTGAGTAAATAATCTCCGACAAGAAAGTCTTTGTAATGGATTACGGGCATATGTCCATCACTTTCTTTGTCAGCAAAATAAATTATAAAGAGTGGATGGATTTCAATAAACTTTTGAAGAAATATCAACAATGGTGCAAGGATCAGATGACTAAATTTTAGTTGTGCTCCGGATCACCCTCAAAATCTGGGATTTTTGTGAAGAATGTTTCCATAATATATTATTTATTTAAATGGTCGTCATTTTCCACCAGTGTACAATCTTTTTGATGTACATGAAGTAACACTTCGCAAAATGCACAGTATACCAGAATTACCTTAAAGAAATGTCCATACGACTGTTTAAAAATGTAAACCCACCAAAGATTGTGTCCCGGCCAAAAACTGCACTGAAATATATGCCAAAGCAACCATCCACCGCATTGTCACTGATCATTGTGCCTCTGATTTGCCAAGGAGAGAGTTCCAAGACATAAAAAGGGGCTATCTGGAGGGCGTCTTCTGATACAGTAATAAACAACAAGCAGATAATTTAACAGAAGTACTGAAACGGGTATAGGATGTAGTTTTCCTTGCCAGCGACAAAAATAATATTCCCAACCATTGCTCAAATATGGCTTTTTTAAAATAGCTACTGGCCATTCAGAATGGCCAAATAATTTATCTTGCCAGCTTAAAACCTTACTTCTCTTTCAAACACAGCCTGGGTGTGTCAGAACCTAACTTAGGAGAGTTGATAAATCTGAGAGATACTGAGTGAACTTCAGTTAGGCCATTTGACTTCACAGGATCTCTTAGTGGATAAGTGGTGAAGTGAGCAACTCTTAGAGTTGAATTTAACAGTTAAACCACTTGTAAAATCTTTATATGCGCTAAAAAGTCCCACAGACTGCTGGTTTTAGGTTATCTATCAACACCATATTATGGTAGCACAGTTATTGCCTTCCAGAACGACACATGGCTATTTTCACACATTTACCATGTGACTATGGATACCATTACTTTAATATAACTTTTCAAGTTGAAAGCAACTATGTTTCAGTGTCTAAGTCTGTATAAACAATTACTGCTAGGACTTTAGTAATATTTTTATATAAAAGCCTGTACTGTTTTCTGGTAATCTGTACAATTACACCTTTTATATTATTTTTTTTTGTTGAAACAACTCTTGTGGTTTTGGAGCTTTGCCCCTGAAATTTGAATATTTTTTAAACCCTTGATGGCCTGGTGGCAGTGCTACCCCAGACATCCATGTAGAGCTCCAGGATTTGCATCCAGATCTCCCCGATTATACCACATATTGTAATGTGTATATGTACATTTACACTAATTGTATTTAACTGCAAAAACATGGGCCACGGTGGCAGAGTGGTAACACTCTCGCCTCCCACCTTTGAGGCTGGAGTTCGGTTCTCGGCACGGCCTCAAGTAGGAAAGCTGATAGTTGCTTGCCGTTGGTCGGCAGTTTACAGTACAGAAATTTGATGAACTGTATGTACTGGTTTCCTCTGCCCTTCCAACTACCCGTCGTGATATGACCTGTACAGTGTTGAAAGCGACGTAAAACCCCAAATAATTAAATAAATAAATAAATCAAACGTAGTCCCACTACTGCAAATATAAGGGTTTGTAGAGGATTTCATTATCACACAGATTACCTCAACAGCCAGTGGGGTCAGCTTATTCTTGTAGATAACACCTATAAATTTTCCAGGAGTGAAGTTCTATAAGATTTTTTGCCTGAGGACGAAGATACATGGCTTCTTCAGGCTGAAAAAATTCAAAAATGAAGAAGGAGTAAGAATGTTGTGGTATATTTAGTTGAAATATTTTGTTACCCATCCAAAATAATGTGGACAATTCTTTAAAATAAATATTGTTTTGTATTGATTCATATAGTATTCTTTCTCATGTTTCACCATGGCGCTGGGTCAAATTACACCATACTACAGCCAATCTTCAATCAATACACTGTTTCGCGTTGCCTTGGGGAGCAGATGTCATCTAATCCTTATTTTTTTACACAAAATGGTTTGTAGCAATACCAAACTATTTGGGTTTTCAGGTTCCAGTTGTCATCAAATGAAAAAAAATTTAAAAATCGGGAAAATCATCACTTGATTAGTGGGGATATTTAATTGCAATGTTTATTGGATTTTTCATTCTCTCTAGATTTTGATAGGCCATGTCTTATATCATCTACAGAGGACAGTCATTCTTCAGTTGTTGATTACTCTGATCAAGTTGACCAATATTTAAAAGAAGAGTTGGGTCATGGGGCAATTTGAATCTTGTTTAGGGACTGACCTATAGGTTGTATGTCTTTTTCTTCAGGATCCATGGATAATCCATACTCAAAGTGTTGACATGCAATGGTAACACTCGGTCAAAAAAATTGCTCCGTTAATTCTGGTGTTTAAAAAGATAAAGTTTTTACGTTCTTCTTCTTTTTACTCAATTATCCATCTTCTGATGATGTAAATGAGAAAGTTATTGATTTGGGACCTGTTTCACTGATACATTATGTGGGCATTGGCAGAGCTTTTTGTCCGCTACAAGTTGATCCTGGGAATTGTTGGAACTCAAACTTTGAGCTTATTACATGGACCAATCAGTTTGCTTTGGGTTCAGATATGCTTCCATTTTTCTTCGAAAACATTGCCAGACAACATTCACGTGATGCTGGTCAAATATTTGTCCTTGATAATTTGGTTAGTAATTTAATGTCATAAAATGGAGCTCCAGCTATGTAACAGTAAGTTTCTAGCAAAGTATATGACATTTGACACTTATACAGTTAATAAATATTTACAATAGCTCATCATATGTTTTCTTATAGAGAACTTTAATTATTCATAGGAAGGGTGCCATGGAACAAGCAAAGCCAGGAACGTATTATTCTTTTTAAAATACCACACTAATAATTAAATAGAAACATCTATATCCTTGATATTTTTTGTGTGCAGGTAGTGGTCCAGATCTGTGTCAACTGTGATAACTATATTGGTGTATTGAGAAAATAAATTGGCAATTTAAGGAGGGGCAGCATACGGACACCAAAAGGCATTGAGAAGCTATAAGCATTAGTTAATTCTAACATAATGCACAATTAATTGTCTAAATATATTTGTAACACCATCAAGAAATGTCCTTGACCCCAAAAGGTTACTCGAAACATGCTTTACAGTGAAAAGGATCAGTTGTGAAGACAAAGTTGAATATTTTCATGTGAAAGGAATGTTAAAGCGGCAAACTTATGACAGTGGAACAGGGGTTGTACTGTATGGAGAGAATTTATTTATTGTTCTACTGGACTCGAACCCACTGCCTTTGGATTACACACAGAAATAAACACAAGTCTAGCTCTGTAACCAGCTGAACTAGAACAGAATGCCTGGAAGCCCAGGTGTTAACAGAACTGATATATGATATATGGTTACATACCACCCCGCAAGGAAAGACTTGTCCTCGGTCTTACATGAATACATTATTGCACTACCTCCTTGGCTGGGAGAGGGAGGGATATTTTAGGCATTACTATGTGCTGCAAGAGAGTAATTACTGATTCCTTTTGCTAGCACTTGATCCCACTGCCTTAGGATTACACACAGAAATAAACACAAGTCTAGCTCTTTAACCAGCTCAGCTAGAGCGGAATCCCTGGAAGCCCAGGTGTTAATAGAACCGATATATGAGAGGATATTATAGGGTGCAATTATTCCACATTTTATGATAAACTAGTGTTTCCACAAATTTTCATAATGAAAGAGGACATAAGCAATAGCCATTGTCTCTTGAAGCAGCCATGTTATAAAGCTTCTGAAAATATTTTTCTTGTAAAAAGAAATGAAAGGTGCATCCATATTCTTAACTTTATACATATGTGATTTGTCAAATTTGAAGCATTAAATATTTATCACTTAATATTTGTAATACTGTCAATAGGAACTGCTGATTCATGTGTCAAATTTAAGTTAATTTCTTAATAATATAACATGCCTAAACAATAAAACATACCTTTAATAGGAATGTTACAACAGTATTTTGAAAGAGAATCAATATTTTTGCATAGTTTTTTTCAACTTTTATGCAAGGAATTTAAAAAAATTGTGAGATAATAATCCTTATGAAAAGGATTAACAGCTGTGGCAAAATTTTCAGTCAGAGCTTCAAGTATTTTGGAATATGTTGTTACCATCTAGATCAGATAGAGAGATGTTTGTTTTTCCTGAGACCGGTTTTTCCCATTGAGCATCTTTGCTATTTCGTCAAATGTCTTGTTCTTTGTTTCTGGAAGTTTCCAGAAAATCACAGCAGTGAGAGAAATGGTCAATACCATGAAGAACAGGAAAACAAATGGCCCCATAGCATCCTAAAAGAAAGATAAAAAATAATTTTTAATGAATACTAAGTCAGTTAAAAAGATTATATTGTGTAATTATAGTACATATGTTATATTAGGTTCTTTAATACTTGTACTTCTTGGGATTCCTTACATGTGTCAACTATAAGAACTGAAATGCAAATGTGTGTCTGAGATTGAGTCAGACAGACTATGACCCGGAAAAGAAGTATTTTAGATAGAACTTAGGGAAATGAAACTGGTACTGGATGAAGTTGAAAGACATGCCTAGGACATGTCTGAAGTTGCATGTAGCTATATTCTCTGAACAGAGAGATGGTGATAAGTTTGTAACAAAATAATGAACAACGGATTCTGTTGAGCTCAGATTCTTTAAAAGTGCCATATTTCTGTTGAGTGAAGTAATTAGAAGGTACTCGGATTGAATCCAAGTGGGCTGTTACCTCTGTTATTCGAACCTCCCAAAGTCCCAATGCTCACTCACACTTTGGCAATGAGTCACTAAAAATGTACTAGTGACCAGACAATTCAGAGACTTTGCACAAATGTCTCGAAAGTGCTTCAGGTGCATTTAAATGAGTTGAAAGTGTTGCTTGTTTTATGAGAAAAGCTTAGTACAGTCGAAAAGCAGCAGTGATAAAATTAAAAATTCAACATTTGACACCCCTTCCAAAGCCTCCTCCCCTATAGCCCAAAGGGGGTAATGCATGGATAGTACATTCATGTGAGATCTAAGGCCAGATTCTCACAGGACAAGGTATGTAATGTCATTGTGATCATGGTGTTTGCCTTATATATATATATATAAAATATGTAGCTCTACATGTATCTAGGCACTAGGAGTATGGGCTATACAGAAATATCACATGTAAATAAGCCGAACAGTCAAAATAATTGTGATAAGTAATAATTTAATTTGCCTTAATTTAATTTGACTTAATTTGCCTGCTCAAATAACAGTGTAGCAAGGTTAGAATTTAATTGAATGAAGTGTACATTGAAGAAAACTTCATTATGCTGGTACAGATACAAACAATGAATTAAGACTGGAATATTTAGTACTGATAATAATTCGAAACATTTTCCAAAGTGTACATTTAATTTTTATATGAACTATGGTCATTAAATATTTGACATTACAATTATGTCTATCTTTTTTCCTTTGTGACTTACTGCTAAAACTGTTAGCTATATGTATATATGTTCAACATCTACCAAAACTTTTACCATGTAAACCAAAATAATGCAAAATTTAGTAAAGGAAACTTATTATTTTAAAATGTATAAAATAAACCAATTCCATTTCATCAGTAACTAACCATGTTTGGGTTGCTATATATGTACCAGTGAGGTGCACATTTATAGTCAGAGAAAAACAATACTTTTGCCAAGGAAAAAATACATACAAATCAGTGTGGAATGGCGTTGGCTAGGTGACTACTGACTAAATCCAAAATGATTTTCACAAAGTTCGAACCACACTGCTTATACTAGCCGTTATAAAGAAAGGTTACATTATCATATTAAATTATTATTTGAATGTATTAACTTGGGGGATCTATTTACAAACCTTAGTAAATGTGATATTAACCAAGCAATTATAAAGTTAGAAGAGTACCATAAATATAAGTGGAAATATGTGGTAAACAATAAACCCAAATTAAGAACATATAAAAAATTCAATGTGTGATAATGCAATTGAAGATGAGTTTCATTTTCTATGTATTTCTCCTATTTACCAAAATCTTAGAGAAAATCTGTATTCATCATATTATAACATATCCAATGATTTTATGGATTTATCCGGTGACCAAAAATTTGTTTATATGTTGATTTATTTGGGATTTTACATCACTTTCAACACTGCACAGGTCATATCACGACGGGTAGTTGGAAGGGCAGAGGAAACCAGTACATACAGTTCGTTAGGGTTCTGTACTGTAAACTGCCGACCAACGGCAAGCAACTACCAGCTTTCCCACTTGAAGCTGTGTGGGAATCGAACCCCGGCCTCAGAGGTGGGAAGTAAGAGTGTTACCACTCTGCCACTGTGGCCCCATTAAACCTTACACGGGAAGAGAGAAGAGTTATCTGCAAGAGCTCTACAGGCAGGAGGGTAGTAGAGAATGATTTTGGTATCCTGGCAAGCATATTCGGGGTCTTTTGCAGCACAATGGAGCAAAAACAAAAGTTCGTAAGATACATTGTTTTAGTAAGTGTTGTGTTGCACAACATACTAGACATTATTCAATAAGCAGTGTTTTACCCTGGTTTTAGTGTTTATTCAAAACACCAGGTGAAACACCAAAAATTTACATATTTGGAAGAGGCAATTTTGAGTTCAAGGTTTTCAAGGCTTTACTACATTGAATAGACAGTGCATGTCATTTTACAAATTAATTAGTTATAGGGTGTCTTAGATTGGAAAGTTTTTTTCTGGTAGAGGGACATCTGATTTTCAGTTTCTCTCTATTTTTAGGCACAATTATTTTTTCAGAATAGATCTATTTATTTTTATTGGGGGTTTTACGTCGCTTTCAACACTGTACAGGTCATATCATGATGGGTAGTTGGTAGGGCAGAGGGAAACAGTACATACAGTTTGTTAGGGTTCTGTACTGTAAACTGCCGACCAATGGCAAGCAACTACCAGCTTTCCCACTTGAGGCTGTGCCGGGAACCGAACTCCGGCCTTAGAGGTGGGAGGCGAGAGTGTTACCACCACCACCAACAACAACCTATTATGTATTATTAACCTTATTAATTATGTAACTTTAGCATGGAATTTAAGGAAAAGTAAGTTATTTCATTAAATAATTATCTGGTTTTACAAATTCACCGCACAGTACTAATTTACAGTTTTATTTTTAAAGTGACATATACATTATGTATTTTTTTTTTGTTATATAATTTGTTACATGTCACTATAATAAATAAACTCTTATGTTTTTATGTGTGTTGATGCATGCACAAATATAGTGGCAATGATTAAAGATTTATAATACTCAATATAATAATCAAACACATTAAACTGATATGATTGCATAGCATGTATACTTATAGCCATAAATTCAAAGGTTACGGAAAAAATCAGTGTTGATATCCAGGTGCTGTTCACTGAAAATGACACTGCTGTATCTCTTGGTCCTTGATTGAATAACTCTGGTATAATTACCCATACCAGACTTCCTATATGATAGTATAAAATTACCAGATAATTACTGATTACTGACATCGATTATTGACACTGGTAACTGAAAGTCCACCCAAAACCACAGGCTCAGGAATGATCATTTAAGAACAATTTAACACATAATGATATCAGACAACAATATTAAATTGACCATTTAAGAGCAATTTAGGAGATTATGATAGAAGACAATAAAACTAATTGGATCATATATGTTTTGTCTAAAGTTAGGATTGAACCCAGGTCCTCTAAGTATTACCCACTAGGTCAGGATGACAGACTTGGATTATCTTTTAATATTTATCCGGTTATGCTGAAGATATGAGTAGTTTACAATTTGTAATGTAATTTTAGTCCTTAAGCTTGTCTTGTAACAATTTTACATATTTTATAAGCATATTTATAGATTTGGTATGTGTAAACATTTGTTAGTCATATTTAGCAAGGCATTTGACATTATCAAGAAGTTAATTCACTGAAAGGAACAAATGAATTTGTTAATCAATCCATATTATAGTTGGCTTTGTCAATGCTTCATTTAAACTACTCACAATTAGATGAGTAAAAGTATAAACTATCAATTTTCAAAGCTTATTATTTAAATACAACAGAGAGGGCCCCAAGAATTAAATTATACAATGTGAATAGATCAATCAATCAGTAAAACACATGACTTTACATTTAATTGCATACATTGTTAATAGCCATCAACTTTACCAATTCCCATTGTAATGAATAATGTGAAAGCAATGACACAGACAACTCCAATGTATGCAAGCCAAGATGCAGAAGTCTCATACATGAAAATGTATGAGAAACAATTACATCTTTTATCACAGTGAATTAAGTATATCTCAAAAGGAACAATTTGATGTTACTTCAGATCAATATCATTGTAATTATACTTACTATGTCGAAGGATGCTAACTGAAGGTAAAACTTTAGCTACATTAGACTAAAATAGTTGCATTGAATCATTCACAAAATATGATATTGGAACAACAGTAAAATGAGATGCAATTTAAATTTTTAATGAGAAGCATAGGATAAAAATGATTTTTGCTTTATTGGGGACAGTTATTCTAAAGGAAATAATTAAAATAAACATATATCAAGTAATTATTTTATAGAAAACAATAAAACATTAGTAGCTTAATTACACCGTAATGTTATTGGTGTATGAACTAGAGAGCACCATTTTTTCATGTGCAATACATGTGTCAATTATTACCTGGAAATAATTACATATTGTCATCATCAGTAGTAAAGCTATAATAACAATCATTGGAACTATCACCAGAGGGCGTCTTCCTGTTCTGTCAACCAGGGTTATCTGTAGCAAAAGGATGTGTTATTGATATCACTAATCTAGTTAATTTTTGTGTTTTGTTTTTGTAGTATCACATTTCAAGGCTTGGAAGAAAAGATTCCATAATGACATAGCTTTCAGGGCAACAACCATCTTTCTATCCTGGGATAGAAATTCATTGCCATGCATAACTAATTGGTTATTTTCCACCTTTGTGCTCAGAAGAGGTATAAATATCATTATGCTTAGCAAATGATTACTGTGTGTTATGTAGTCACTGGTTTGAATCTACTGAATTCCAAGAAATTAGAAGTACTTTCTGAATATAAATTATGGCAAACTGGCCCTTTCATAGGGATTTACGCTCAGTGTTATGAATTAATTTATTTTGTGTTTTATGTCATTCCTAGCATATCTGTACCAGTTATATTGAGACCAGTATTTAAAAGGGCAGTGAAAGCCAGTACATATAGTTGGTCACCAGAGGTTAGGGCAGGATTTGAAGTTTAATCACAGATGTGAGAGGTGAGTGTTTTGCCAATGTGTCCCCCAGCAATAAGAAATTCATACTCCAATGCCTATGATCTCAACAGATTATGTATCATTTTCTGTTGTCACTGGCATATAGAAAATAAAACAGCATGGCTTAAATTGGTAGATATACCAGCAGTATGATTGATACAATAATACTTATCGAGAGAATTGCTCCCGCCAGAGTGCTCAGGTATATTCCCTGCACAGCGTATTGGATATGGCCTTCTGCCAAACCAATATTTTCAAAGATTTTTGTTGTGTAGAAATAAATCTGGAAATTAAATATTTGATACTGTTACCATAACATATGTGCATCAAAAATAAATACTTTTGAAAATATCTGAGTTCAATTTATGTACAAATCTAAAGTATCAATCTTGGAAATACTACAATTTTGTCAATTACCAATTATTTTGTTACATATATTGGACACTATATTAGTACATTGTATATTACATATATTAGGCACTATATTAGTGCATTGTTTAATTTAAGCTTTATGTTTATACATTGTCATAAAAGATAATTGTGTTGTTGGTTCTTTTTGTGTGTTGACATTTAAAGTAAGGGAGTTATTGATTTTTGTGTTTTAGTGTTTATTGATCTGTTCACAGACTAGGGGAAATCCCCCCCTCAGTGGTTATGTTAGATTTGGGGAAACCCAATTGACAGTAGTTTCTAGAACTTCCTCATTTAGCCTAGATGGCTCAAGCTTCTTTTGAGTTGGTTCTGTACAATTCCAGAAGGAATCTGTGAATGTATATAAGGAATGTACATCTGACCACAAGTGAACTTTGTATTCACTTGCTATAAGGAGAGCTATTGTGTTTTGGAGTATAATATATGCTTATATCACTGTGAACTTTTACTGGAGTGAACTGGATACATCATCTGGACAGATTTATTGTACTTTGGATATTTTGGATATTGTACATTCATATAACAGAGAATGAATTTACTGCATTTTGGACATTGTCCACATCTTGGAGCAGACAGTACAGTTGTGTTATCTCTCTAAATATCTCCAGACAGACATTCTGTGTGACTGGATATATAAAGGATAGCAGGACAAGCACCTTTTGTGTTGTTGAGTGTGGGACGGGTCACAGGATATAGATATCTGTGTGCGAGTGAACGCTGGACAGATCACGGGACAGACCACAGGACATTGGATAGACCACAGAATATACTACAGGACGGATTACGGAACAGATTGCTGGATACGGCGGATAAACTTAACTCATAATCTCTGTGGTCAGGTCAGCTAGATCTTATTATTGTATTAGTGTGTTTGGTTAAGAGCATACCAGTTGACTGTAATCATTATTGTTGACTATTAAATAAATTTGTTAAGTTTAACTTTTTGCTCTTTCTGTTACAACTTAAAGACAACCGGTAATTGCTACCGTGCTTGCCCGTGACCGTAACAGGAAAATTGGGGGCTCGTCCGGGATCCAACCATTTGATTACAACCATTTGATCAACCGTTCAATTAACATTTTGAAAATCCATTTGATTTAGTAATTGGTTACAGTCAACAGTGCCCAAAATGGCTAGTGCTAAAGAGTTTGTACAGTCACCATCTATGGGAGTTCTAGAAACTTTTAAAAAAGATATGTTAGTGCAGATAGCACAAGAGTTACAGTTAGAGGTGAAAAGGTCAACACGTAAACATGAACTTAAAAGGCTTATTGTTGAACAGTTAGTTGATGAAGATGTTTTACCTGATAGTTGTTTAGAAGTGTATAAGCCTCTACCAATGGAACCTTCTGGGCAATACAAGATCAGGCGATTAGAAATTGAAAGAGAGCTAAAACTTAGAGAATTTGAAGCTAGAGAAAGAGAGCTTGAAGCTCAACAACGAAAAGAAGAGCTTGAAGCTCAACAACGAAAAGAAGAGCTTGAAGCTCAACAGCGAAAAGAAGAGCTTGAAGCTCAACAACAAAAAGAAGAGCTTGAAGCTCAACAGCGAGAAAAGGAACTTGAGCTTAAACATGAAAGAGAAATGAGAGCTTTAGGACTCAATGCCCGTAGAATTGCCCATGAAGAGTCCATTGCTACCAAATTTGATTTGGGTAAAAATGTGCGACTGGTACCACCTTTTAATGAGTCAGAGGTTGATAAGTACTTTCAACACTTTGAAAGAGTAGCTCAAAATTTGAAATGGCCTATAGACCAGTGGCCTTTATTGCTGCAAAGTGTTTTGAGGGGAAAGGCCCAGGAGGCATACACGGCTTTGCCAATTTCTGAATGTGTGGACTATAACTCTGTCAAAAATGCTATTTTGAAAGCATATGAGTTGGTACCAGAAGCATATCGTCAAAAATTCAGAAATTATCGTAAACAAGAAAGTCAAACTCATGTTGAATTTGCCCATGAGAAAGAAGTGTACTTTGACAGATGGTGTAATTCTAGGGAAGTAGGTACAGACTTTGAAAAACTTAGGCAAGTTATTTTGATTGAAGAGTTCAAAAGGTGTGTTCGTGATGACATTAAAACCTATCTAGATGAACAGAAAGTTGAAAATTTGGCAAAAGCAGCAGCTTATGCTGATGATTATGCGCTAACTCACAAGTCCACTTTCAACAAGAATAAGTCCATTGGTCCTGCTAAAAAGTCGTATCCAGAAATAGGAAAGAAATCTGAAAATGTAGCTCCAGAAAAGAGTTCAGATAAGGGTCAAACCTCAAATCAGACTATGAGTAAGGATAGGAAACCCAGATCCTTTGCTCCTGTTTGCCACTATTGTAAGAAACCTGGGCATGTTATGTCTGACTGTTGGCTCTTAAAGAAGAGAAGAGAAAAGGAGGCAATGCCCAACGCCTTTGTGTCTAGCAAGTCTAACTGGCGTTCAAATCCCAATAGAGCAGAGTCTAGTATTGGTTTAGACAAGTCTGAGATTATTAGGGAAGAGTTCAAACCTTTTGTGTCTGAGGGTTTTGTATCCTTGGAAAGTAGTTCCAGTCAGGTCCCCATTAAGATATTAAGAGACACTGGAGCTACTCAGTCCTTACTTTTAGAAGGTGTATTGCCATTGAGTGTAAGCACATCTACTGGTGAGAGTGTCATTGCTCAAGGTATTGAAGGAGGCTGTGTGAACATTCCCTTGCATAAGGTCAAGTTAGTATCAGACTTAGTTACTGGTTCTGTTGTTGTGGGTACCAGGCCCACTTTACCCATTAAAGGGGTATCTTTGTTGTTGGGAAATGATCTTGCAGGTGGAAAGGTAGTTGCTGATCCTAAGGTTACTTCTAAGCCGATCACTTTGGTTAGCACTGAGAAATTAGAAGAGGTTATTCCTGGTATTTTTCCCTCCTGTGCTGTGACTCGAGCTATGGCCAAAAAGGCCCAAGAAGAGCCAAAAGATTGTAAACAATCTACAGATGTCTTAGTTGATTTGTCAGATACATTCTTAAACAACTATGACCATGATGTGCAGAATTCTAGTGATACAAATCCCAAGGCCAGGGGATCCTGAATTAGCTCCTTTATTCAAGTTGGTCTTGCCACCAGTAGAGCTAGATAAGGTCCCTGTAGGCTATTATGTCAGAAATGGTGTACTTATGCGAAAGTGGAGGCCACCAAATGTCCCTGCATCTGAAGAATGGTCAGTAGTACACCAGATTGTTGTACCAAAAATGTACCAAAGTGAGATATTAAAATTGGCTCATGAATCTCCAATGGGTGGCCATTTAGGCATCAACAAAACTTACAACAAGATAACCAAACATTTCTATTGGCCTCAAATTCGCCACTGTGTGGCAGAATTTTGCAAGACTTGTCACATTTGTCAAATGGTAGGAAAGCCAAACCAAAAAATTCCTGTAGCTCCTCTCAAACCCATTCCAGCATTTGAGGAACCATTTAGCAAAGTGATAATTGACTGTGTAGGTCCCTTACCAAAAACTAAATCCAGAAACCAATATCTTTTGACCATTATGTGCGCCTCAACCAGATTTCCCGAAGCCATACCATTGACCAACATAACAGCTCCCAAAATCTCAAAAGCTCTGGTTAATTTCTTTACTCTAGTTGGCTTACCAAAAGAGATCCAGTCAGATCAAGGGTCAAATTTCATGTCAGGACTATTTCAACAGGTTGTATTTCAGTTAGGTGCCAAACAGATCAAATCTAGTGCTTATCACCGAGAATCCCAAGGTGCACTTGAAAGGTTCCATTCCACTTTGAAGAATATGATTAGGACATATTGTTTAGACAATGAAAAAGATTGGGATGAAGGCATCAGCTTATTATTGTTTGCAGTTAGAGAGTCTGTTCAAGAGTCTTTAGTCCCTTCGAGTTGGTCTTTGGCCATTCAGTCCGTGGTCCTCTCAAGCTGTTGAAGGAAAATTGGTTATCTGAGAACACCGAGAACCTAAATCTGCTGGATTATGTTTCAAAGTTCAGAGATAAGTTGAAGAAGGCTTGTGAGCTGGCGCAACAAAATTTGAAAAATTCTCAGTCAAAAATGAAGATGCTTTACGATAGGAAGTCGCAAAACCGTACTTTCAAACCAGGTTTTAGTGTTACTACCTGTCCAGGGAAATACGTTACAGGCCAGATATCACGGGCCATACAAAGTGTTAAAGAGAGTAGGTGACCTGGACTATATCATTGAAACCCCAGACAGAAGAAAGTCAACCCAACTATGTCATGTAAATATGGTAAAACCATACTTTGAAAGGGGTGTGAAAAAGCCTGTTATGGTTACTGACTGTAATATAGAAAGTAACAGTAATCAGGAGCATGAAATATGGGACGACACTCCTGATCTTGATGTTGAATGTAAAATTAGGTTGAGTAATTCTGAGATCCTTGATGATTTGGAAACCAAACTGAGTCATGTACCACCAGATAAGAGGGTTCCACTTATTGAATTGCTCTTAAAGTATAAGTCAGTGTTCCCAAATGCCCCTAATAGGACAAATATACTCATGCATGATATCGATGTCGGCGATGCCCATCCGATCAAACAGCATCCGTATCGGGTAAATCCTATCAAACTCGAAAAATTAAGGCAGGAAGTGCAATATATGCTAGAAAAAGATATAATTGAACCAAGTCAAAGTAGTTAGGCATCTCCTTGTGTTTTGGTCCCAAAACCAGACGGTTCAATCAGATATTGCACTGACTACAGAAAAGTCAATGTTTTGAGTAAAACAGATTCCTTCCCTATCCCAAGGATGGAAGACTGTATTGATCGGATTGGCAATGCCAAATACATCACAAAGTGTGATTTACTGAAAGGATATTGGTGTGTGCCTCTTACTGAGCGGGCCAAAGAAATATCAGCCTTCGTGACCCCTGATGGTCTATATCAGTACAAGGTAATGCCATTTGGCATGAAGAACTCCCAAGCCACATTTCAAAGACTAATGAATATATGTTTAAAAGACTTAGAAGGTGTTGAAGTGTATGTGGATGATATTGTCATCTTTAGTGATACTTGGGAAGAACATTTAAAAAGGCTTGAACAAGTCTTGTTTCGGCTCAAAGAGGCAAACCTCACTGTAAATTTGTCAAAGAGTGACTTTGTAAAAGCAAAGGTTGTGTACTTAGGGCATGTAGTAGGTCATGGAGTTGTGACACCAATCAAAGCTAAAGTGAAAAGCATCATTGACTATCCCATTCCTGAAAATAAGGTAAGCTTAATGAGGTTCCTTGGAATGGCGGGATATTATAGAAAATTTTGCAAAAACTTTTCAGAGGTCACTGCTCCACTGACTGAACTACTGAAAAAGAATGTAAAATATCACTGGTCAGAGACTTGTCAAAAATCATTTGACAAAGTAAAGAACCTTCTCTGTTTAGAGCCCGTACTAACTGCTCCGGACTTCAGTAAACCTTTCCGGCTGGCTGTAGACGCCAGTGATGTGGGTGCAGGTGCAGTTTTACTGCAATGTGATAATGAAGATATTGAACATCCCATCTGCTATTTTTCAAAAAAATTTATGTACATCAAAAGAACTACTCTACAATAGAAAAAGAATGTTTAGCACTCATTTTGGCCATCCAGCATTTTGACATATACATATCTTCATCGTCAAAACCCACCGTTGTATACACAGATCACAATCCTTTAGTCTTCTTGCACAAAATGAAAAACAAAAATAGAAGATTATTGAACTGGAGTTTAATGTTGCAAGAACACAATCTTCAAATAGAACATGTTAAAGGAAAGGATAATATCTGTGCGGACGCCCTGTCCAGAAGCTGTATTTAAATTGTAATTTATATACCTGTAATTAGCAAGTTTATAAAGGTTATACATGGTACTAATTTTACTTTTGTATTTAGATAAATATGTTTTGTAAAAAATTATTACCTGTGTATGTATACATGGTAAAAATCTCTTGTAAAATTTTGTAACCCCTTGGCTTCCAAAATTTTTCTTTAAGGGGGGAGGTGTTACATATATTGGACACTATATTAGTACATTGTATATTACATATATTAGGCACTATATTAGTGCATTGTTTAATTGAAGCTTTATGTTTATACATTGTCATAAAAGATAATTGTGTTGTTGGTTCTTTTTGTGTGTTGACATTTAAAGTAAGGGAGTTATTGATTTTTGTGTTTTAGTGTCTATTGATCTGTTCACAGACTAGGGGAAATCCCCCCCTCAGTGGTTATGTTAGATTTGGGGAAACCCAATTGCCAGTAGTTTCTAGAACTTCCTCATTTGGCCTAGATGGCTCAAGCTTCTTTTGAGTTGGTTCTGTACAATTCCAGAAGGAATCTGTGAATGTATATAAGGAATGTACATCTGACCACAAGTGAACTTTGTATTCGCTTGCTATAAGGAGAGCTATTGTGTTTTGGAGTATAATATATGCTTATATCACTGTGAACTTTTACTGGAGTGAACTGGATACATCATCTGGACAGATTTATTGTACTTTGGATATTTTGGATATTGTACATTCATATAACAGAGAGTGAATTTACTGCATTTTGGACATTGTCCACATCTTGGAGCAGACAGTACAGTTGTGTTAACTCTCTAAATATCTCCAGACAGACATTCTGTGTGACTGGATATATAAAGGATAGCAGGACAAGCACCTTTTGTGTTGTTGAGTGTGGGACGGGTCACAGGATATAGATATCTGTGTGCGAGTGAACGCTGGACAGATCACGGGACAGACCACAGGACATTGGATAGACCACAGAATATACTACAGGACGGATTACGGAACAGATTGCTGGATACAGCGGATAAACTTAACTCATAATCTCTGTGGTCAGGTCAGCTAGATCTTATTATTGTATTAGTGTGTTTGGTTAAGAGCATACCAGTTGACTGTAATCATTATTGTTGACTATTAAATAAATTTGTTAAGTTTAACTTTTTGCTCTTTCTGTTACAACTTAAAGACAACCGGTAATTGCTACCGTGTTTGCCCGTGACCGTAACAATTTCATGTCAACTTCAGTTTAACTAATCAAAATGCAGCCACATGGCAACAGGACATTCATTTCTACCTTTATATTACTGGTGCCTATATCAGCTGTGATGCTTTATTACTTCTGCATGTCAGCATGATTATTAAACATTGCACATTGCTTGATAATATCAAATGAATGCTATGAATTGTTTGCCAAAATGTTTGTTGGGGGAGAGGGGTGGTTACTTAGCTAACTGTCTAAAATGAAAATCTTGGTTCATATATTGTTCATATGATGGTATAATCTAACAATAATGTTTTAAAATGTTGGCTCTCATAATGCTGTACATACATGCCAGAGATCCCATGCACCATTAAGAGTGATCTTTTTCAATCTTTGTAATGTTGGAACCATTTTAAAACTCCAATGTCAATTATTAAACAATCCTTTAATAGTCACACATAATGGAACTTTAGGGTTTGACAAAGATGATGGCATATTTTGCTTTGACACCTTAACTAGGGAATCGGAAGCAACCTTGATCAACACATTTTTATACATGACAATTTAAAAGTTTATGCTAACTATGCTCTGTCATTGTTAAAGTATGTCAAATTATAATAAACTATGATAGAAATAATTAATGCATTACATACAATGTATGTCGTTGGTCGGCAGTTTACAGTACAGAACCCTAGCGAACTATATGTACTGGTTTTCTCTGCCCTTCCAACTACCCGTCGTGATATGACCTGTACAGTGTTGAAAGCGACGTAAAACCCCAAATAAATAAATAAATACATACAATGTAAACACACTAACCCCAGACATTCCTGCCCCTGACATTGACACAGGCAACACAAATGACAGAAACAATGGTAAGTGATACTCTTTCTGTTGGATCAGCCGGAAAAATGTTAATTTATTTGCTGTTTGATCCTTGACTAAAGACTCTTCATTCTTCAATCGTGCAATCTCTTCAGACACATCCTGCCTTTGTCTGAGAAATTGCAAAGCTAGAAATATGCCATATTTCTTCCTAAACTAATGAAGGTCCTCAATGGCCTAGTGGTTAGCAAGTTTGGCATCTAGTCATAGGCTGTCACCTCTGTGGGTTCGAGTCCCACAAGTGGCAATTCTGTCCCAAGGACCTGTCCCAATATGACCCTGGCTGTTGAACGGGACGTAAAACCCCAACTTTGACTTCGTCCTAAACTAATGTTTAGAGAGTATGTTGATTGACAATGGTCACAGCTCGGAAGTTACATCACTTTTTAACCCTTAAGGTTACACCTGAACAGTCCTTAGTGGGATCTTATTGAAAGAGCAAAAATTCCATTTGAATCAGCTACGTTAATACATCTGAGATTGAGGTAGTGTTATATCTACTGTTTTCAATCGGTTCACCCATTTTAAATACTGTGATTCCCTATTTTTCTTGCGTAAAACTAGTATTGCCATTATTCAAAGCACATAAAATACTCACATTTTCTTATATATTAACATTTGACTTCATTTCTATTTACTAAATTTAGATTCTTCGTTCTGCATTAAGAATAAACAGGAAATCTACATATTAGTCTTTTGTATGACTGATATTTCATGAAAACAAATTACAAATTTGAGGAACTAACTTTGACATTAAAAAGAGGAAACTAAAAGTTAATCATATTCCTACTAAAATAAATTAGCTCATATAGACATATTTCATCATATCATTAACAAGTAAAATAAAACAAAAATATATTTTCCATTTTAAAATCCTTATAGACAGAAGCTGATTTTGATTTTCTGAAACAGGATGCCCACTGCTTTTATGTAATTATATTTTATTTTGATCAATTTATATTGTCATACCTACCCTTTTCTGCCCCATGTTCATTATTTTCATCCAAAAGTAAACATCTTGGCGATTTTACCATAAACACAAGCACTATGGTGCAGAATAGTGATGGAATAATAGGCATTAGTAGGATGTACCCCCATAGTTTTTCAGTACCTGAAATTATCAGTTTTTTGCAGCAATAACATTATTATTATTTTGGTTAAATTTTAAGATGGTTTGAATTTAGAATTTTATCTTTTTGCTATCTGCCAAATGTTTTTTGTGTCCTTATTGTCTTTTATTCATCAATGGGATTAAAAATATCCATTAAATCAAGATCACTGGGGACAGAAAATTTATTTTGAGTTTTTACTCAAATCTAATTTTATCCGAGATTTGAGGTTTTAAATCCCATAAACAACTGTAACATAGGTAAGACAAGTTTGTCTCATTTTGTAACATAAACAAATAACAAGATAGTGATCAACAAATGTGCTTAATTTTCATATTAGTTTAGATTGCCAGCTAATGTTAATACTGATGATGAAAATATAATGTATTGAAAACTACAATACCTTGTTAATATTACCGACAGTGGGTTGCTGACACTTAAGTTTTCATATTTGTATTCAAAAAGTGATTTTACTTATTCCTGTATAGATAATTTTTCTATTATATACAACAGCGATTATATATAATTTATTCTTATAACATGTTTGCACCCGATGTTTAGCAAAATAGTGCTAAAATATTTGATTTACTTATTGACATTTTTAGTTGAATTCAGAAGTATGGAAATACAGAGATATGGTACCAGATTGTCAAATTTTGATATTAATGAGTTAAATTCTGGAGACCCACAGGAATAAAGAACTAGACTGCAGAGTAAATATACAGATTCCCAATGAAATTAAAATATATTGAAATACCTGCTCATTAATAGCCATGATTACTGAATGAAAAATGTCTGTATGTGCACAACTTGTGCTGGTATTTTATGAAGTACTTCACTAAATGGAACTATGAATATTTATGACAAACATCAATATCAATAGCTCAGTGCTATTTTAAGACTGCTACACAGCACATCTTATCTTGAGATTGATATAATGTTATTTGACTGCTATATTGTTATTTTGACTTAATGTATATTCAACAAAATGAAAGTTTCTATTTCTTGTTCAATTTTAGAAACAGTAAAGTGACCATGTTGAATCAATTTGGGTGTGGCTTTGCTACAGTCATTGCAAAGGAGAGATAGCTTTGCTTATTTATTTATTTGGGGTTTTACATTGCTTTCAACACTGTGCAGGTCATATCACGATGGGCAGAGGAAACCAGTACATACAGTTGGTCAAGGTTCTGTACTGTAAACTACCAACCATCAGTAGGCAACTACCAACTTTTCCACATAAGATCCAGGAAGTGTGACCAGCTGACCTCAGAGGTGGGAGGTGCGTGTGTTACCACAGCTCCTTGGTGGCCTGAGACAGCTTTGCTGACACAGTTAGATCTGAGAGAAGAGATATAAATTTTATGAATCTTGCACAAATTCTAAACTTTTGCTATACTATACAACATAAAGAAAAAAAACCCTTTAAATTCCATGTGTGACCTGTTTGGAAATGTCCAAAATGTATTTGATACAAGTAAAAAGCAAGAAACAACTTCATTTCTGTAACTTAGGTGATTCAGTCTCTTAATCAGTTTTGTCCAAATAAATAGGGGGCTCGGTGGTGTTGCAGTTAGATTGCTCGCCTTCAACCTCCGAGGTCACCGGTTGAAATCTCAGCCCGGGCACTTCATGTTGGAAAGTTGGTAGTTACTTGCTGATGTCCGGTGGTTTCAAGTGCAGAATCTTGACCAACTAGTATGCACTGGTTCCTCCACTCATCGCATTATTAACCCTGGCTGGTGAACGTGACGTAAAACAAAAAATACATCTACAACTGTTGAAGTAAATGTATTTGTTTTTAAACTTCATACTAGTAAACATTTTTGAATCTTACAAACTTGGGCAGAGAAAAGTTTGAAAAATATAAAAAAATGATTGGTATTAACCCATTCATAATAGAAGGAAATTAAAATGTTTTATTAATACTGTTGATTAAATGTTTAATAACAAATATCAGAAAGGTTACAAATGAACATAACAATGTCTCAAAATATTATTTTGGCATTGCTTAGCAATCACTTACCAATGAAAATATGATTTTTATGCCTTAAATTGTAAGGTGTTAACTAAAACATTGTGGTCCCATTCAATTCTTACTTTTAAGCATTGCGTGTAGGATACATTGCTCACTGCCATCTTTGTTTGCAAATGAAGGTAAAAGTTAAATAAGCATTCTGAAAACATGGTTGCAAAAATGTTTTTGATAGAATATTGTCAAAACATTTGACAGAAAATATTTTGAAAGCATTTTAAAATGATGGGTATGAAAACTAGTTGCTATTAAATGTTTATAAAACTTTTTATTACCGATTTCATGATGAATGCTTGAAAAATATTTTGAGAATAATCTTTATTTCTTGAGCTATTTTATAAATGTTTAGAAACATTTCAAGTCATACCTCAGCTTCTTGAGACATTTGGTAAACGTCTAATAAATGTTTTCAGCAATAACATTTATACAGAGAACGTTTATCAAACATCGTTTAACATTACAATGTAAAATTTTACTTGAAAGATAGGATTTAAATAGGGTTTAAAAGGTTCTGTAAACACTGAAACCATTTTAAAATGTTTTTGATGTTTATTGCAATATTAATAATGGATAGGAGAAAAGAGAGAAGAAATTTAATAACATGTTATAACACTAGAACCGTCAAGTATAACTGCAAAGGACAATATCCGTTTTTTCCCAAGATTTCACTTGAACTTGTTAACATCCAATGCTTAATATTGTGCAGTCATTGAAGCAATTGGAACTTGTTTGTCATGTTGTCTCCCAGTGACTCTTCTAAGGGGGCTGTGCACAGGAAAGAACTATAGGTCAGAGTACTGACTATACACAGATCAGACAAAGTAAAACTGACCTTGAGTGCCTGATCATGTTTGGCTAGGTAGAATACCAATGATTGTAATGCTGTATCACAGACACCAAAGCGTGAGGAGAGACAATATAGAATTGTAGAATAGTCTATATTATCAATTGCAACTGACCAGTCAAGAAACACCATGGTGGTGGGCTCAACTTGAATCACTGACAAGTGAACCTTATCATTTATGAACAGCAATTTGTTTTCAGTATAGTCTCGCCTTTTATAGGTAGATTGATAAGGTTTTTAGACCTATTGCGGCCAATGTGCTGAATAAATTGGTCAACTGTCTTAAAGGTAGAACAGCGACTAAACTGAAACTAAATGGCAATATATTCTCATGAAGTAACTTATTTCCACTATTTGGTGAATCATTGTTACACTGACGTTCTCATATTGACTGTAAAAAAGTTCCAAAGTTTGGGTGCCATAACTACTCAGTCATTTTTACAGTCATTTTACTTATTTGAGTGAAGGCTTTATAAAGAAATATATATGTAATATATGAAGTGTTTTATACAAAAATATGTGGATACTGAAGCTTCTTTTTGCTAAAATAAATACATAAAAACCAAAATGTACAAACATACATTACCAAATATATGGTCTAATCCAAAAAGCGCACCCAGCAGTTCACCGAAACCCAGGAACAATGGGCTGCCACTGATAATGGTACCTCTGATATTTTGAGGTGCAAGTTCAGCCACATAAACAGGAGTTATATGCTGTGCTATTCCTAAATATCAATATTTTGTGTCAAATAGCAGTATTTTTAAAGACAAAGACAAATTTTAGAGGATCTATTCATTTAAAGTTATAAACATTACTGCTTACACTATTCACATACCTAACTATTAAGGGTGAAGTAAAAGTCTCTACTCACCTGCCTAACTCAAAGGGATATATCAGTGTGATTTACTTGTTAGTATGATGGGTTATGCTAGCTGTTAGAAATACATTTTACAAGGTAGCTGTTAATTTACTAGTGAGCTCACACAAGTTTGTATACATTAATGTTGCTATACTAAGACAAAAACAAAGTTCTTGCTATTACCTGAACCAATTCCTGAAATAAATCTTCCCGCAATCATTGCCTCTGGTGCATGAATGTGAATACATATAGTCTGCAGAATGGATCCAAGTATGTGTGGAATCTGACACAGTAATACCAACTTTTTCCTGTTCACAAAAGGCCACAAATAGAAACTATACTTTGGCATTATATATTGATCACTTTTCAAATACCATTTCATATGATCATTTTTTTATTCAAATAATTCAATAACACCAAACATCTTTGAAAATATTGTTCATCCAAAAAGAATAACCAGGAGATTAAGAATAATGCAACATGCCCAAGGAGAAAGACAATTATGGTGATGGGAAAATGATTCTGAAAAGAAAAGTCTTTAACTTGATGTGGCTACAAGTAGTAATCTATTCCACTTGTAAGATGCTGCAACCGCACAACCCTGGTTACCAACTCATTTGTGGGTACAGACAATAGAAACTGATAATATGTTGCCACAACTGAGTTTTCTAGAATTTACCATTTTACCAGATGGTTAATGAAATTTAGAGGTTCAAATACCCCAGAGTGATAAGACTTACATGGCCAAAGCTATAAATATATTGAATTCATATAAAGTAATACTATTTCAAGTTGTAAAGAGAATTCTGGAAATGAATGAAATGAGTTTGCTACGTATTGTTGTTCTAATTTCTTGTTGGCAAGTATTACCCAAGGAAATAAAGTCATAGATATAACATTGGTAATGTCTCATTTCATTCCCCTTTGTGTAATATGTGTTCTTATTCTTTAGATAGATATTTAAAATTTTAAGTGCAACAACACTAATGTGTTATACTGCACTATAAAAACATTAACTACTATATTATTTATTTATTTGGGGTTTTACGTCGCTTTCAACACTGTACAGGTCATATCACGACGGGTAGTTGGAAGGGCAGAGGAAACCAGTACATAGAGTTCGCTAGGGTTGTGTACTGTAAACTGCCGACCAACGGCAAGCAACTACCAGCTTTCCCACTTACGGCCATGACGGGGATCGAACCCTGGCCGCAGAGGTGGGAGGCGAGAGTGTTACCACTCTGCCACCGTGGCCCCTCATTAACTACTATAAATACATTAACTAATATTCACAAACATATATATATATATAAATAATTAAAAACTGGCAAAAATACCAAACAAAAACACAAGATTATACGAAATGACTAGAATAAACAATGTAAAAAATCAATCAACAATACATAAACAACAAACAAAATAAAGTGTATATACAAAGTGTATAAAGTATATATATAAAGTGTATATCTATACAAAGTATAGATCAATATCACAGAAGAACACGTCTAAAGACTAGATATTACAGAATAAATTAACATGAAGAACAAAACACAAAATAAATTAATTAAAACTTTTTAAACAGGCCACATTCTTTTAAATAATTAATGATACTAAAAACATTTTCACAAAATAATTTTTGCATTGTATTAACATTTCTATAATATTTAATTCTGGTGTCACGTAGGTCGATACAGTCTAATAATATATGCTTGACTGTATCGGGACAATGACATGGAATGCACCAGGGCATATCTTCACCTTTCAACAGATAACTATGGGTGAAATAAGTGTGTCCTATACGGGCTCGAGTTATAACTATTTCCTCCCTACGAGATAAACCCATCCAAACATAAAAATCTCCTACTGTAGGGTTTACTTGGAATAGTTTGTTATCAGGACACGCATTCCATTGAGCTTGCCACTTTTGTTTAAAAACACTATTTACATTCACTTTCAAGTCTGTATAGGGGACTTTCAAGTCTAAAACATTAAAATTCAAGGCCTGTTTTGCAAGCTCATCTGCTTTTTCATTGCCCTTTATGCCTACTTGACTTGGAACCCAAGCTAAAACAACTTTCTTATTCACTGACAAACAATCATTATAAAGTTTTAAAATATCTTGAATAAAAGGATGATCACAGGTGTTGCTATCAAGAGCTTGAAGACTAGATAAAGAATCAGTGAATATGATAAAACGATTCCCATCACAATTTTTAACAATATTGAAAGCCATTTTAAGAGCCTGTAATTCAGCTGTAAATATACTAGCATTGCCAGGAAGCCTGACCTGGGCACTGAGGTTATTAGATGTAACAGCTGCAGCAATCCTATTTTCTGCCTTCGATCCATCAGTATATATAACCCTATGGTCAGGATAACAACCTTTCAACTGAGCAAATAGACTTTGAAAAAGACAATCATCACCAATGTGTTTCTTTTGATGGGTTAGATACAAGTCTATGTGAGGCTTCTGTATAGTCCAGGGTGGGTCATCTGGCAATGACACAGTCTGAATTAAATCCAGCTGAGGACAGACAACAGACAAATCTTCCTCTACACGATGCCCAAAAGATCTTATTGCAGATGGTTTTTTATCATACAGATCATAATACTGGGGGTTAAAAACAACATCATAAGCTGGATTGTCAGGATTACTTCTCAATTTCAAAGCATATTGAACACATAACTTATCAAACCTTAAATACAAGGGTGGTTCATTTGCCTCTACATACAAGCTTTGCATTGGAGAGGTCCTGAAGGCTCCCAGGCATATTCTTAGGCCCTGGTTTTGAATGGGTTCCAATTTCTTAAGATAAGACTTACGAGCAGAACTAAAAACAGCACAACCATATTCCAATCTGGAACGAACAAATGAACGATAAAGTCTCATTAAAACACTTCTATCTGCTCCCCAATCCATTTTGGCAACTACTTTCAGTAGATTCATAGCTTTTTCACATTTCTGGCGAACATAATCTATATGTGCCTTAAAATTAAGTTTTCTGTCAAAGATAACACCAAGGAACTTAGTTTGTGAAACAACAGGGATTTGTGAATTATATATTGTCAATGTTGGGTCTGGATGAAGTTTTCTTTTATTACAGAAATGCATGCAAACAGTTTTGGTTTTAGAAAATCTAAAACCATTTTCATCAGCCCATTTCTCTACTTTGTTCAAACACAATTGAAGTTGCCTTTCTATTGAAGCCATATTTCTAGAAGAACAAGTGATTGAGAAATCATCAACAAAAAGAGACTTTTCAAAAAATAAATAACGTAACAGAGAGGATGCTGCCCTGGGGAACACCCATCTCTTGCCCATGTATATCTGAATAAACAGATCCTAAACGAACTCTAAAAACTCTGTTTGATAAAAAATTCTGAATAAACATGGGCATTCGCCCCCTTAGGCCTACTTTATGTAGGTCTCTTATAACGCCATACTTCCATACTGTATCGTAGGCTTTTTCTAAATCAAAAAATACAGAGACTACATGGTTGCCTTTTAAAAAGGAATCTCTAATAAAAGATTCAAGTCTTATTAATTGGTCTGTTGTAGTTCGACCTTTTCTAAAACCACTTTGATATTTTGTTAAAATATTATTTTTCTCAAGGAACCAAACTAATCTAGTATTAATCATTCTTTCCATGGTTTTGCATAAACAGCTCATCAGAGATATGGGGCGGTAATTGGACGGGTTTTTTGGGTCTTTGCCTGGTTTAGAAATAGGTATTACAGTGGCCTCTTTCCAGCATTCAGGAATTTCACCTGAAGCCCATATATCATTAAATACATCAAGTAACACAATAAGTGAGTCTCTTGGTAGATGTTTTAGCAGCTGATAATGGATCTCATCTGGACCAGTGGCTGTGTCATGAGACTTTTTCATAGCATCACATAGTTCTCTAATTGTAAATGGTACATTGTAGTTTTCAGAGTTGTCTGTGTCAAAATCCAAGTGTTCTTTTTCAGTTTTCTCTTTATATTTTTGAAACTCTGTACGGTAATTGTTGCTGCTAGAATTCTTGTGGATTTCTTCGGCCAACCTATTTGCTATATCAACTCTTTCTGTTACTTTTGTCCCATCATTATTTTCCAGATGGTGTATTGTGGTGTTACTTTGTTTGCCACTTATTTTCCTTATCATTTCCCATACCTTCTTTGCTGGTGTCTTTACATTTAGTTTTGATACATATTCATGCCACGATTTCCTTTTATTTTCTTTAATTATTTTACGAGCATTAGCTCGACAGGTTTTATATTCATTTATGTTATCCGATGTAGGATTTATACGGCATTTATCCATTGCATTTTGACAGGCCTTAACAGCTTTTTTGCATTCACTGTTGAACCATGGTTTGTAGCTACCAGTGGACTGTCCAGTTGACTTTGGCACACATTTTGTTGCTATGTCATTTAACTTATCTAAAAATGCAGGAAACTTTTCTGTTATGTCAGTAAAATTATGCCTATTAATATCCAGAGAACACTGAAGTTTGAATTTTGGCCAATCAGCCTTTTTAAGATTCCAACGAGGAACATTGTCCTTAGGCATACTCTTAACTATATCAATTAAAATAGGAAAATGGTCACTACCACACTGATCTGAATGGACCTGCCATGTAAAATCAAGAAAAACAGATGCAGAACATAAAGACAAATCTATTGAGGTGAATGAACCTGATGCAGGATGAAAGTAGGTAGGTGACTTATCATTAAGTAAACAAATATCAGAGGATTCAAGTAGATGTTCCACCTTATAGCCTAAACTATTGGACGAGGAACCACCCCATAAATCACTATGTGCATTAAAATCTCCAATAAATAGAAAAGGTGCAGGTAACTGGTTGACTAGATTTTCAAGATCAGTTTGTGCAACATTAAAATGTGGTGGAATATATACATTACATAGAGTTATAGTTTTATGTAGAGATACTTTTACAGCAACTGCCTGCAGTTCTGTATCTAACTCAAGTACCTCATGGGGTATACCTTTCTTAACAAAAATAGAGCAGCCACCAGTGGCTCTCCCATCTACTTCAGACATACAAGTTTTAAAATAATGATCAAATCCTCTAATATTTACATTATCTGTTTCTTTAAAATGAGTTTCCTGCAATGCTAAAATGTAGGGTCTAAAATTGGAAATTAAATTTTTAATTTCTTCAAAATTTGGCCTAAAGCCACGACAGTTCCACTGTATTATACTTTTATTTTTGTTTGGTTCCATTATTTACACTTTTATTACCACTCCGCCCTTGTGAACTTGTGATTGGGGATTCTTCGACACTCATGTCACTGTCACTACCACTTAAAACATCATATTTATTGTGTTGTTTAATAGGGTCATTAGATCCCTTATGTTGTTTGGTCAAATATACTTTGCTCTGACTTATTTTCAGCTTAATGGGGTCATTTTGAGATGCACTTGTCTGACTCGATGCACTGGTTTTATTCACTTTAGTTGTCTGTTTCTCAACTGCGTACTTTTTTGGTTGTTTTGTGCCTTCTGGCCAAGTCATTTCTGTTTGTGTTTCTACGTTCACTGTTTTCACCACAGGTTTAGTTGCTGCAGCTGCTTGGGCATAGGTTGATTTCACAGAATTAAATATATCCATTTGTTTCTTGGCTTCTGTATATGAAATCCCTCTTTCTGCCTTAATCCTTTGAATTTCCTTTTTACCGATATCCTGTCCAGTTTTATGACCCCTTCATCTTTAAGTCCTTCTAATATTTCCTCATCAGAACATTCTTTTATGTCTGGGCATCTAATGACCCCTTTCTTTGTGTTCAGGCTGTAGTGTGGTGATACAGTGATGGGGATAACATTGTCCATAGTCAAGTGCAGTTTGGTCGTTTTCAGTAGTTTGCTGCCTTGAGCTTCCTTGTCAACTTCAGCTAAAATGTCTCCATTTCTTAATTTTCTTATATTGAAAGGATCAGATCCTAAAACAGCAACAATGGCCTTGTTTACAGCAAATGGCGACAGCTTATACAAGGGTCTCTCATTGTCTGTGCCTTTTATCAACAAAAAACGTGGCCATGAACAAATTGGTGCAGAATCCAAGCTCGTAGTCAAGATATCAGTTCTAGTTCGTTTCCTATCGGTCATTTGAGAGTGTTGAGTAGCCATAGTAAAATAATAATTATTCATTGCCAATGCTCTCCACCCACCCTTCGAGCCCAACAAGGCGATATCATAATAGTGTGGAGCTGAGCCCTGCACACTGATATCAGAGATACATTAACAATATACTCAAAGACCACAAAAGTGAACCTTGATTGACCTGTTAAGCAGCCGCCTACTAGATACTCCAAACAAAAGCACAAAGCAAACACCAGCAGAATACAACAATCAAGTACAACAGTATAAACCATTAGAAACAACAAGCCATCACTAATTTGGAGCACTAGGGCTTGGTACTACCAGCCGATTGATTAAGCCAGGCCATCTTAACCTTCCGACTAAGTGAAATTGAGGCCAAAGCTGTGTATTACCTCCTCAATGCCGCAACAAAGACTTGGCTCAACAGCCAGGACCCTCTCTTCCACTGACACGGATTGCAACCCACGGCAAACAGGCTGCCCCCAATTAGTCGCCTCTTACGACACGCAGGAGGATACGTTGGGCCTATTCTACATCCCCGGACCCACAGGGGGCTTCTTATTCTTTATTATAGTGACAAGTTCCATACAGAACAAATGAACATAAAGACAACTAAATCTTTAATAGGCTCATATTGTCACCTAAACACATGAACAGCAGTTTATGTTTCCTGTTTGTCAATCAAATACTTTCTTTTCAAATAAATATATTCAATAAACTACACTGATCCTTTTTTGCTGAAAAACATTGACGAATTTTCCACATACCATAGAAGTGTAAAATTTTTTTTGATTCAATATAAAGACATTTTTATTCTTCATGTATAAATTACAACAGCACAGAAATAAATTCATCCTCTACTTTATATCTATAGTGCCCTGTTCATCACATCTGAAAACACTGACTACCTACCTTCCAAACCACTTACTAACACAACCTCCAAACATTGTTCCAACTAAACAACCAGCAAAAAATATGGTTATTGTTAAGGCAAAGAGGAAGGACGACATGTATGATGTCAGAGGAGACCACCTCTGTGTGTATGTAGCATTGTAAAACTCCTTGATGAACTGCAAAAAAGACAAAAAAGACTATAAATTCTTACAGTGATTAGGAGCAGTTTATTCCCATGCTAAGGTTAATAGTTTATTAATAGTGTCTTTAAGAAAGCTGTTTTTATTGAATTTATTTAGAAATCAATATATGTTGGCTACTATACTCTCATACTTTCACTCAAATAGCTGACATTGGTTTGTAATAATGGGCTGTGATGCTAGTTTTCCAACCATATTGTAAAAAATGATATGGGGGGGAGGGTACAGGGAGCAGCTTGTACATAAACTTTCCCCCCGATTTTGAACAATGAACACTTCATTTACAGTGCATACCAAATTTAATCTAATCTAATATTGACTTTTATAGTTTTTGTTATAGGTCCATTGACATAGCAGATAATACCTGCGAAGGGGCAAGGTGGCAGGGTGGCTATGACAGACAAGTTTTTGCAAGCAGGTAAGTGTTTTAACTTTTACCTTTGAGGAGACAATAGATGTTGCAGTGTATATAGGAAAATCACTTTAAATCTTCAAAGACAAAGCTATTTTCAAAGTATCTGACTGACTTGTAGAAAAAAACAGTAGAAAGACAGAACCGCCAAGTACTGATGGTGGAACAAAACAGCTTGGGGAATCACTACAGAAAAATTTGTAGACTATGTTGCAGTTACGAACATGATAGGCACAGCCATCATAGTAGGATTGGTGTTACATAAACATACTTTCTGTTGTTGGTGACAATACGTGCAAGAGTATTCTGAACATTCTGCAGTTTGTGTAGGTTTAAACATGACAACCCCTTGAACAGAGTTACAATGGCCTAAGGCATATTGTGAACATGTTCTGAGACAAAAACAAACACCTTGGTTTCTAACAGTGTCCCAAGGTGAAAAAGATTGCTAAGGCTATTGACAGTGCAATTGGAGGAGACTTTTTGACAATGAGCCCTTTTAACTGAAAATAATAATTCGGTTTTATCTGAGATAAGGTTAAGTGTTTTAACTTTTACCTTTGAGGAGACAATAGATGTTGCAGTGTATATAGGAAAATCACTTTAAATCTTCAAAGACAAAGCTATTTTCAAAGTATCTGACTGACTTGTAGAAAAAAACAGTAGAAAGACAGAACCGCCAAGTACTGATGGTGGAACAAAACAGCTTGGGGAATCACTACAGAAAAATTTGTAGACTATGTTGCAGTTACGAACATGATAGGCACAGCCATCATAGTAGGATTGGTGTTACATAAACATACTTTCTGTTGTTGGTGACAATACGTGCAAGAGTATTCTGAACATTCTGCAGTTTGTGTAGGTTTAAACATGACAACCCCTTGAACAGAGTTACAATGGCCTAAGGCATATTGTGAACATGTTCTGAGACAAAAACAAACACCTTGGTTTCTAACAGTGTCCCAAGGTGAAAAAGATTGCTAAGGCTATTGACAGTGCAATTGGAGGAGACTTTTTGACAATGAGCCCTTTTAACTGAAAATAATAATTCGGTTTTATCTGAGATAAGGTTAATTTACTGAAAAACATTCATCTTTGTATATCCCAAATTTAAGCTTTCTACTTAGTCACAAAAGGCAGCAGAAATCTTCTAATAGGATAAAAGAACATATGACTGGGTATCATTAGCATAAAATAGAACCTGATATCGGGCTGAGAGCCAATAATTTTAATAAGTGGAGCTGTACAGAGAATAATGTTGGACACAGCATAGATCCCTATTTGGTCATAGCAATCTCTTAGGTAGAGGATAAACCACTTAAGAACAGTTCTACTAAGACCAAGTCAAGATTTTTGCGATAGCCAAGGGGTTTATGATGGTCAATAGTACTGAAGGCTGCTGTCCGGTTAAGCAACACGAGAGCATTTAGTTTACTACATGCCAGAGAGAGATGGACATCATTGTTTATAGAAAGTAGAGCTGTTTCAGCCAAAATGTCCCAGTGTGTAAGCAGACTGATGAGGATTTTCCGGCTTTTTACTTTTAACATGAGTTGTCCATAATTTTGCAACAACTTCCCCAATGAATTTTTAGAGGAAGCAGGGACCAGACACTGGATGATAATTCTCATTTTCATTAATAAGTGAGAGCATTCTCGAAGAAACAGCCTTTTTGAATAAACCAGCCTTCACAGAAGGAACAATTTACCAATTTAGTTATGGATGGCAAGACAATCCTTAAAGTGAAAGAATCATTGATGATCTTGTGAATTTCATCTTCACTTACAGACTCAAAAACATTGAAAGCAGAATGTGTGAAAGTAGGTGGTGCATTTGAGAAACCAGAAACATATCCTTAATTATGCTTTTTTCTCACACAAAATGAACAAACTGTTTGAAATAGATTCTTTCTAAAAATTACAAAATATTGGTAAGGCATTGACCATCAGAAACATAGCCTTACTTTTTCTGACATTTAACAATGAAGGTTCAGTGGTAAGTCCTTATGTGACTAGGTTTTAGTTGGGCACAACAAACAAACACTATCTACTACCTTTTCAACAAACTTTAAATGCCAAATCTTTGATGCAGAATTGTTAGAGGTTTAAGTAACGGTGTATGCAGTCTTTATCCACAAAACTACACTGCATACCATATTCATGTAAAACCTAATTTTCTGTGGCTAGTCTTTAAAACAATGGCTAATGCTAATTTAAATGTCAGCAAGAGTAGAGAAAGATATTGTGCAACCTTGCCATTTGAAATTAAATACTTACTTTTACTGGTAGAGTCACTGCACTCAAGTTAAAGCCAAAAATCAAAGCGGTACCAATGAATAGTGTGACAGACTGGAAAACAAGGTTCCTCGTGAAATTCTGAAATCACAGAAATATCACCTTCAGTGATGTACCTTCAGGGTCGGATATTAATACCCCCAGTAAGGCTATTAATACACAGATTTTGCCCGATTGTTGGCTATAAGTGAAAGATTGTCCGCAGTTGAGAACTGGGATTACAAAAAGAGTTCAGATCCGAAAGAATTAACTATTCGTCTGGAAAGAAGAACAGTAGAAAAATATAGTTAAGGTTATAGTGATTAGTCCTTCTCAAGACTAGTTTAACTCGGGGTACCCCCAAGCAAAATGTTACCAATCAGGGGGAAGTTTCATTACAAAAAGCACCATGTTTAAATACATTCCCCTCTTGCAAATTATTGACCCTATGCCCTTGCCACATTTATTTATTTATTTGGGGTTTACGTCGCTTTCAACACTGTACATGTCATGTCACGATGGGGCCCTTGCTACATAACAAGCAGAATGGGGAATATGATAGTGGAGATAAAAAGTGATAAAAATAGTGCATTGCCTTGAAAAAATGTTGATGGTGATACTGAGCCCTCTTTGGCTACTTAGTCTGAACAAAATTTTGCTGGGAATAAAAACAAGGATGGGCCATTGGAAGGGGACTCGGCACCAACCAGCAGATTTGTTACCTTATTGAATATGGTTTTCCTCTTGTAATTGTCCTCTGGTTTCTACTGAAAGGAATCATACTTCTGCTCTTGAGAATTCTAACCATATTCAGGCCTCTATCAAAGAAGAGCTTAAGTTTAGGGCTATCTTAGGCCTCTTTAGCGAGATGCCTTCATACATCTCCACTTATTGTTAGGAATAAGCAGAATTCCACTAGCAAGAGAACCATTATGGACCTCAGTTGGCCAAAAGGGGCCTCAGTTAATGATGATGTTTTAAAGGACACCAACTCAGGTATACCTTATTCACTTCACTATCCAATGATGGATAATATTATGAGTTCATTGCGAAAACTTGGTACTTCTGCTTGTATGTACAAAATTGATATCAGCAGAGCAAAAAATGATCCCGCTGGCATTGAACTACCTGGCCTAAAACGTAATGAACAGTTTTTGATTGATTGGTAGCATTCGGTTTTCAACATGGCCCATTACTATTTCACAGATTCACCTACATCATTCGCTATATTATGTATCAAAATGTGTTCCCCTTTCTGTTTAATTATATAGAAGATTTAATCTATGCTGGTTTTGCTATCTGAAATTTATCAGTCATGACTTCCTACAGTAAATGTTGGCTCAACTTGGTTTAAATATAAGCCTAAGAAAATTAGTTCCACCTTCAAATTTAGTGGTATGTCTGGACAAACTTATAGATTCTGTCTCTAGGTCTGTTTCTATGCCAGAGGGACTTACGGTCATTGCTTGGATCCCTTCTGTATATAGCTAAATGTGTGAAACCAGCTCAGATTTTCCTGAAGTGCATGTTACAGATGCTTAGGGATAATCACCTTCGGAATAAGATCCTTATAACGCCAGAGTTTAAACAGGATTTAAACTAGTTAAACACTTTCCTTACACAGTGTAATGGTGTCAAATACTATGATCAAAGGAGGCCATGGTGGCGCAGTGGTAACACACTCGCCTCCAACCCCAGATCTTATATGGTTGACAGTTTATAGTCGACAGTTTACAGTACAGAACCTTAACCAACAGTATGTACTGGTTTCCTCTGCCCACAAAACTACCCATCATGATATGACTTATACAGTGTTGAAAGCGATGTAAAACCCAAAATACATAAACATACTATGATCAAAGATCCTGCTATGCTGAGGTTCACCTAGACATCTGCCTCACAGGCGTAGGAGGAAATAACCTATTTTCCTCCAATACCAAAATGTCACATGAATTAAAATATTGTCCAACAAGAAGCCATAAATATTGTTCTCAAGAACTGGGCCTTGCATTTGTCCAATCAAAAATTAAATTACTCTGTGATAATATGGATTTGGTTGAGGTCCTTCAAAATGGTAAGTCTTTTATGTGTCCTATTTAATATTAATATTGAGGTTATGCATATACTAGGTGAGGTCAACGTCACACAAATCTTTTGTTCAGGTGGCAATACTAACCACAATATTCTGAAAGATTAAAAATCATTACACCAGATCCTATCTGAATGCCGACTCATCTTGATTTCTTGCTACTGAACAATAAAATTTAATTGTCTTCTATTTTAGATATTTCCCAGTTGCCCAGCCCCACTTCTACTGCAACCAGACTCTTAAATGGCTTTAGATCTTCCAAACTTGCACATCATCACAGAATGTGGGGTGCTTTTATTGCATTTCAGGTGGCAGCTGAAATATTACCTCACCAGGTAAATATGCACATTCTACTTTCATTCTTAGAGTGCGTGTTCCAATATGGCACATCTCTTCCCATCTGTCCAATTGATTGCCTGCCCTCAGGACGTTATATATAGTGCATGGCCTCGATACCTCTGGTTTTAGAGATCAATGTATCCCTTTGTTTGTAAAGTCCATTAAGATTTAAGCTCCGTTTACCCCTAAAAGTATCTTACTTTTTGACATATCACTCCTTGAGAGAATAATTATGGTGTGCAACCACTTTAACCATCCTGCTATTTTAAAGCTGTTTATTTACTTACAATTTTTCTTTTTCCTGAGAGTTTCAAATTTGCTTCCGCATTTATTCAATACCTAAAATCGTGCCAGGTGCATAGCTCGAGGAGATATTTTCTTTACTCAGATGGAGCATTTCTGTTCCTTAAGTGGTCTAAGATGATACAGAATAGAAACAATTTTGCAACTATTTCCATTACTACACCCAGCGATTTCCCCCTTTGCTCTGTTATGGCCATTCGAGTAATGTTTCAAAGATTTTGTGATGAAAAAATGTCCCCTTGTTTCTGATTCCAAGATCTAAGATACTCCAACCTCTCACTGATTCAGTAGCAAGAAAACACCTCAAGGACGAATCTCTCTTACTAGGATTGGAAAGGTAGGTAATAGCAGGTGCCTCATGGGCCTTCTCAAAAGGGGTCTCATTTGAGCGTATTATGAAGCATGGTACCTGGTAATCTGATGCCATTTGGGCATAACCTTCCTCCTCTGTTTCTGCTATGTGTCCTGTTGCTTCAGCTTTTCAGCATGATCTACATTCCTAGTTGCTCCTTGGCATTTGGGGTTCTTTTTTACTGCTAACTGATCTGTTTCACCCCATAGTGATCGGAAACTGTTACTACACTCCTGAGTACTCATATGTAGCCCCTTGATAGCGTAAAAGAATTCCACTACTTTATGGGGGCTTCTTAAAAATACACTGCCTATTTTTTACTACACAAGTGATTTTTCAATACGATAAACTGTCCTTCAGGTCTTGTATTTTGACCATGAATTTGACCTTCACGTTTTTGAACGTATTATAACCTTGGCTTACTGGCCTCGAGTTTACCTCACGTTCACTGCAGAATGGCTTGGGCAATACAAAGGTTCAAATAAACATTATTTCACAAAAAATAATCTCTTAAAACATGAATTTTGTCATGTGCTTGGTTAAAACCCTTGTAGTTAATGGTTAAGATTTAAAAAAATTATATCCCATGTAGCCTCTTTAATTTTAACCTTTCTTGGAACTGTACTTACATCAGCTCTTTGTACCTTTAATACATAGATCTATGTGTGTATTTTGGACCACATTTCAAACTGTTGCACTGTTTTATGGTTCACTGATTGTAATATAACTCCTCCTTCAACTTATTGCACAGGTCATTTCACATTGGTGAGTTCAACCGAATTGCTGAAAGTGGTGTATACAGAATTCTCCATTAAAAGCCAGATGTATGCACTGGTTTCCTCTGCCCTTACAACTACCCGTCACAATATAACCCATAAGGTACTCGGCATGATGTAAAACATCAAATAAAGAAAAATAAATATGAAAGCTCTTGGATATCAACAAACAACAAGCAGCTTTTCTACTACAACATCAAGCTAGGAACTGCTTTATACCCTAAGAAGGATAGGCAAGTATGTTACTATGAACCATCTTTAGCAGGCAGAAAAGCCTTGGCAAAAAGGCCAAATTTATACACCGTAACCCTGTAACTGGTAATGTACTTTTAACATATACACATAATGGTTTTAATACTTAATATTTGGGCGGCATCTGAGGCTGTCCCCTCGGTTTGACTCCCACAAGTGGCAATACTAAGGAACTGACCAACTATTATCCTGGCTATTGAACTTGAAACACTGTAACACTTTTTTTATTAAATATTATTCCCTTTTCATGTTATATAACTTCAACATACAACAATACATCAGTATGCCCATTTGAAAAAAAAATAAAAGTATGAATAAAATAACATTTATCTAAGTATTTGGTTACGTCAACGTGACAGACAATAAATTGGGTATGCACACAATGCTATAAGATTGATAATTATACTACAAATAACCATTCTACCTTATCCCACCTTACGTGTACTAGACTGTGTATGAAATTCAAACAAGCTATTAGGTTACAGTGTCATTTTAAGTAAAGTAGGTTTAAGTAGGTTTTACATCAGACATACTAAACCCAATCCTATAGTAACTCTAAATAGAATCATTTGCATATAGTCATTATTATTTTAAAAGAGGCGTGCCTACACCAAAATAAAAAAATCAATGTTTTTGTAAAAATAAATATGTAAACTATAATTTTCAAATAAGAATTATTTAAAATAAATTAATTTTTAATTAAAGTGGAGAACAGATAAAGGTTATCCCCATATTTCACAATCTAAAGGTTATCCCCATATTTCACAATCTACTGCTCCCCAATATAACTTGGCACAACTTGGACACAAAAACCTTATTTTAGCTTGTTTTATGCTGGACTCACACCAGGCTGCCGCCATCTGCTGTTGGGAAAAGTAGCCAAACTGGGTGCACATTACATTTGACAGTATAAGACGGTTGTACACTTAAATCGAAGAGGATCAGTTTGCAAAATGTGTAACATGAAGAGGAAACTGGAAAATTTTGAAATGTTCAAAATTTTACACTTTTCCTCCCATCTTACAGTTCCCCCCAGATGGAGACTGACGGTCCCACGTGAGACAAAAGACAGTTCCATGCAGGTACTGAAGTAATTAGAAATAATGCAAGGCACAGAGAAGCTATGCACAGGATCTATATAAAGCGTCATTGTGTAACATCGCCAGATGTCACTCTGTGTTTAATCCTGTCATAACACTTCTCCAACTTTCCAACAGGAGATTTAACCGTTCCCCAGTGCCTCCTATCCCCCCTCCTTCACACTTCAATTGCCCTGCCGAGCTAAGTTCATTAATTTTCCTGCCACCTTCCCTGTCGTTCCCCATTGGATTACTTCTCTTTACCTCTCTCTATATTTAGTCCCGCCTAAACCAGTCTGTTCCTACCATATGGCTTCCACATTTAACAAGGAAAATGCAATTTGATTTGGTTGCTGCGGAGTCATATTGATTTCAAACCATTGAGAGATGTTTTTTTAAATGCAATATTGATGGTGACAGACATGCAAATACATATAGCGATTTGGTGAAATTTAAAGTAAAAGAAAATAGAGTTGTATTTCTAAATTGAATAGTTGTAGTAGTAAACAAAAGCTATATAATGAATAAAATATACCTGTGTATACGTGTGGATATACTTGTGAATATACCAATATTAGGCAATAAATATTATGACCCAGGGGAGGAAAAAAGCCAGGAGGAAACAGGAAAAAGCCACAGCCACTCTAGCCACACAGGATGAGCCACAGGCAAGGGAGGTTGGAGTTAAGGAGCCAGAAGTCAGGGAGGAGCAGCCCGGAGCCAGCCAGGAAATGCCAACAACCACCTCCCAGGGCTCCTCCGAGCCAAAAATGCAAGGAGGGACCAAAGATGGCCAAAATGATAAAATGTTGGATGTATTTTTTCAAGTTCATATAACAGAACCCTGCTCTTCGGTCAAACAACTAGAAGTATATGCATTTCAAAAGAAAGAGAAGTGGGAGGAGGACTGGCACAGACTAGTTCTTTTCACACAGGAGAAGTTTCCCGACACTGACACTGATGGAATTAGCTGTAAGTGGAAACTTATTCTTTGATTCTATTATTTTATTTAAATTGTACTAATAATGCATGTTTAATTGATCAGAATTGTAAAGTAAAATATTTGTGAAGTGTACATTAAATTGAGTGTAATATTGAATTTGAATGAATATGGAATTGGAATGTTTTGATGTGATTGTCTTATTTTAACATGTCACAGTAATTAGAAGAAATCCCTGACTGATGCATAATAATCTGTCAATAGCTTTATATGTTGTATATGTTCGTTAACAAACACTGATGAGTGTTTGAATCTCGAAGATTTGCTAATGTACTGTTTCAGTTGCTTGTACATATGAGTGATACTATGTAGTAAGACAGTTATTGATAATACTTGTTTTTTGTGTGCTACATTGTGTGGCCAACCTTAGTTTTTTTAGTTACACACAGAAAATAACTCTTCTCTAAATTTCCTTGATGCTTATTGAGAGTCACACATTCGAGTGTCACTGTCTTCCTTTGAAAAATTTCCTATAAGGGGTGATGTGTTATATATTTAAATTAATATTTTAGTGGAGAGATTGAACCCAACTGAGAAGACCAGAACATCATCTGTAGAATGGGGTTTGTCAGGAACACATCCGGACCAAGGGAGCCATCATGAGTAGCAAGGTGAGTTAACTTTGAAAAATATATTTTCCAGTGATTTGTAAGCTTTTCACTGTAAAAGGAATGACTAATATCTTTAGTAATCTCTTTTGAAAAAAAGATAAATAAAAAGGGTCCATGTATGTGAGGGGTCTGTGGGCTCACTGTCCACAAAACCAAATTTCATATGTTATAAATGTAACTCCCTTTTAGGCTGAGCTACAAGCTGGCCAGGTCCCACCTACAGTCCCAGAAGCCAAAGGGTACACATTCACAGCCACCCTTCACAGGCCCATCACAATCACAATAATGTGGGTGTTCCACCACATGACTAAGGCTCCCGATTAAGGGTTTTGGGGGGTCGGTTTGAAATATTTGCTCAGTCCCAGGCGTCCTGTAAGGGTCGGTTGTGGTCGGTTGGGGCCGTGTGAGAAATCAAACATGTTTGATATTTCACACGACTACAACCGATTCATATTTCCCGCCGTCAACAAAATGTCCAGTCCCAGGCGTCCTCAGGCCTCCTCAGACCCAAATTTACAGAGTCGGTTGTTGTCCCAGGCCGCCTGCGACCCTTAGTCCCAGACCTCCCTAGCTTAGTCCCAGGAGGCCGGTTGTTAATCCCAGACTCAAATATGATGCGTATGAATTTCATGCGTCTGAAAGTGGGTCGGTTGCATTAGTCCCCGGAAGCCTCAGATCGTCTGCGGTGTCCTGGGACCCAAAAATCAAGGTCTGGGACTAAGAACCGACTAAGGGTAACCGACCCTAACCGATCCAAACCGGCCTCCCCAGGACACCTGGGACCACGCATTTTCAGTCTGCGGCGGCCTGAGGACGCCCCAGGCGGCCTGGGACTAACAACCGATTAAGAACCGACTGTTTTCCGCGCGTTGGAAATTAAAACGAGGCAATGAGCAGGTCTGGGACTATATAAGCGACCGCGCACACATTCTCGTTGTTACTGACTGTTTGGCTACTGAGAGACGTGTGTCACTGATTTGTAGGGGTTTTCAGTTTTTATTTTATATTTTACACATATTACTATTTTTTTATTATTTTGTCGACTGGATTATGAGGAAAGAGAAAGGAGGGAAGAGAGGAAGGAAAAAGATGGATGAGAGGGAGAAGGAAAGTCAAGTAGAGGAGAGGAGTGAAGTTATTACAGAAGAAGGAAGTGAGAGGAGAGAGGAGGAGGAGATTCAGGAAGATCCAGCTATTGGGGAAGCTGTGGCAGAAGAAGAAGAGAGGTGTGAGGAAGATCCGGAGTGCCATTCTTCAGCCAAGAGAGCCAGGGTGTGTGCCACTTTTACAGACAGTGAGGAAGTTTCCATTGTGGAATTTGTAAAGCTGCACCCTGAACTGTATGACAAGGAACATTCACGTTTCCACGACAGGACCAGAAGAGAGGCTCTCTGGGCAGAAATATCTGCAGAACTCAAGCTCCAGCCCTTTGATGTGAGAAGATGGTTCGAGTCCCAGCGAACCCGTTATGGGAAGCTGTCTAAGCTCCAATCTGGCCAAGCCCCGAGGGAGATGACCAAGAGACAGTCCTGGGTGTACCAACAGATGGGTTTTCTTAAAACCCACATCAGAAGAAAGGGGGCCAATAGAAGTTCAGGTTTTCAGGCCAGTCCAAATACCAGCAGGCAGGACGAATCACGTGGCTCAACTACTGATACAGAACACCTCGAGTCCAGTGTCCTGAGGGAGAGGAGTCAGTCCATCATTACATCAACGCCCGTTTCAACTACAGACTCCAAGATTCTCGAACACTTTGAGCAGATGAGGACACTTATCTCTGGTTTTCTGCATCAGAAGTCAGACAGGCAGCCCTTCTTTGACTACGTGGCATCAGAGGCCGAGAAGATGACTCAAGAAGAATTTGAAGAATTAAAGGGCAAGATTTTTAGAGACATCGAAACTATTAAGAGTAACCGCAGACGTCAGCCATTGCCCAGAAGATCAGCCACTGTTACCACGGAGTCCCAGAGGGTCGGCCTACTGCCAACAACCACTCCACAGGCATCTAGTTCCACCCAAGCAGCAGCTAGCAGCAGTTTTGTGTACTATACACCAAGCCCCATTGGCTTCAGCAACCCGACATCTGTCCTAACTGTACAGGACGAAGGGAGCAGACACAATCTGAGTGGAATCTTAAGCCAGCTACCAGATCTGACATCAACACAGATCGTCGAGCAGCCTCAGCAGCAGCAGCAACAACCGCAGCAGCAGCTCTTTACTATCACCACTTCAGCACCGCCTCAACAGCAGCAGCAGCCTCCTCAGTAGCCATCCAGTCAGGGCGGGTCTTTGACCTGCCAGGCCCTTTTCAGGGCCACCAAATCTTCCAAAAACAATTATTCAGCTACGTGTTCTTCCAATTCCTCTCCCAAAACAAAAAAGTTCAGTACAAATACTTATCACAAGAAAAAAAAAGTTCAAGTCCAACACCTACACCACCCCAAACATGAAACAAATAACCCATGGTACCACACATAACAAAAAAGGCCATATAAAAAAAAATAAAAAGTAACTCCCAATATGGCCATTAATCAGCCCATTTTTAGATTAAAATCCATGGGATAGTTTAAAATCTTTAATAGAAAAGTCCAACACTTACACCTTCCCTAGATTTAAAAGGCATTATCACATACTTACCAACCCACAAACAGACAAACCCAACACCAAACATAACCCCCAAATAACAAACCCAGTACCAAACCTAACACCCAACTACCAAAAATAAACCCAACCCCAGTAACCACCAAGCAACAAACACACAAACCCAAAAGTAAATAGAACCCATGCCAACAAACTGACAAACTATTTTGCAAACACAATCCCCCATTATTGAAAGCAAAACTAGTTCCATGGGTATATTTTCCAAATTTTTGTGATTAGAAGTGAAGATTTAAAATTGAAGATTTCCATGAAAACCTTTCTGCTACAAATAAATTTCAAAGCCATGAACAAAAAGAATTGGTGAAATTATGATGTGGATTTGAAAATATATAAAAAAATAATTTAATTTCGGATATAATGTGTGACTTTGTGTTTGGCTTTTGTTTAACAGTGGGTTTGTCTGTTTGTTGGGTGAGAAAGTTGTGTCTGTCTGTTTGTCCGTCTGAACAAGTTATGTTTGGCATGGGGTTTGTCTGTTTGTCCGTCTGAACAAGTTATGTTTGGCATGGGGTTTGTCTGTTTGTCCGTCTGAACAAGTTATGTTTGGCATGGGGTTTGTCTGTTTGTCCGTCTCAACAAGTTATGTTTGGCATGGGGTTTGTCTGTTTGTCCGTCTCAACAAGTTAAGTTTGGCATGGGGTTTGTCCGTCTGTAGCAAACATAGCTGATTAATTGTTTTTGGAATAATTGGTAGTCCTGAAAAGGACTGTTGTAGTTAGTCCTGAAAAGGACTGGTTACTGCAGCAGGACTTATATTCTGCCATCTTGCCAGGCCACTGCTCCCTCATTGTTGAAGTAGTCCTTCAGGTAATCCCTCTGTCTTTTGGCTTCTCTAGCAGGGTTTCTGTCTTGGCCACCACCAGCAGCACCCCCAATCAATCCACAATCATCAGGTACATCATCATCATCGTCCTCCCCAGGCTGCTGACCACCAGGTTGACCTTGATACTGGCTTCTCAGTATGTTGTGTAGAACAACACAGGTCAAGACCACTTCCCTGACTGTTGCTGGGGGTAGTTCAATGGTTGTCCTCATCACCCTGAATCTTGACACAAGGATGCCAAAAGCGTTCTCCACCACTCTTCTGCCCCTTGAAATTCTGTAATTGGCAATCCTTTCCTCTCTGGTTAACATCCTTCTGCCATAGGGTTTCATGAGCCAGCTCTTCAGGGCAAAAGCATCATCTGCCAGGATGAAGTAGGGGACATCTCTCCCACCCTGTGTTATAGGAGCTGGGTCAGGAAAGCCTATCCTGCCATCCTCAATCCTCCTCTTCAGCTGAGAGGCATTAAATATCTGGCCATCCGAGCAGGATCCTTCAGTACCCACATCCACCCATCTAAACTTGTACTGTCCATCTACCAGGGCCAACATCACAATGGAAAAGAATCCCTTGTAGTTGTGGTAGAGGGCTCCAGTGTTCTTGGGCTTCTTCAGGGCCACATGCTTCCCATCCAGAGCTCCCAGGGCATGTGGAACATTCCATCTGATCCTGAATTCCCTCTCCAGTTCTTTCCACTCATCTGGGGTTGTAGGACACTTCAGGTGCTCCCTGGTGAACTCATCCTGGATGGCCCTGCAGACCTCTGGTATAAACTTGGAGATGGTGGATCTTCCAACCCTGAACTGACAGGACAATGATGTGTAGGACTCTCCTGTGGCCAGATATCTGATGGTGAGGGCTAACTTCTCACCAACACTGATTGGTGCTCTGTAGTTGGTGGCCTGCCTGGCTAGGTGTGGTTCCAGTCTGGTCTTAATCATTTCAAAAAATTCTGGGGTCATCCTCATGTAGTTGGTGAATCCTGGAATATCTGTGGCATAAAGATCAGCCATAATGTTGTGGTAGGCCCCCCTCTCCTCTCTCTGTAGCAGCCATGGCCTGACCCACATGTTGTGCCTTCTTCTAGGTCTCTGTATGGGTGCTGGTGGTGCTGGTGGTGCTGGTGGTGGTTGCTGTGGTCGACGTAAAAAATGGAAATACATGATTATTTGTAACTGAATAAAAACCAAAAAAGCCCTAAGTTGTTGTTGAATCTGTCTTCTATTAAAAGGTGGCATCCTGCTGTGTTCCTAGAAAAGCAATGATGATTAGATCGCGAATTTTATATATATATACCCAGAAAATCCAGCAACTTTGGAAAACAAGAATCGGGGATCCTGGTCTGGGGAAGACTGAGGAGGCCTGAGGACGCCGGTAGTTAATCGTGGGTTAGTCGGCTCTTAGTCCCAGGAGGCCTGAGGCGTCCTGGGACCCAGTCGGTATGTGTACGACAGGATCGTGGTTGAAACCGACCTGAAAACTGGCTTAGTCGGTTCTTAGTCCCAGACCAGTCGGGGACTGTCTGCGGCCGCCTGAGGCGTCCTGAGGCGTCCTGGGGACGATCTGTTCTTAATCCCAGACTTGAGTACCGACCCAGTATTCCCGCCCATTTTTGTTATTTTCCCACCGACTGTCCACGATTAAGGGTCGCCGACAGGATCGGGGCTTAATCTTTTGGTGGAACAGGGGCATAAGACTGATCAGGTACTAGAAGTACGATAAAAGAATCTAATCTAATGTGGACTTTTATAGCGCTTAATCATCATCAACTGACAGAGTCTAAAGTACAACTGAACAAAAACAAGGTGCATAATCGTCTAATGCCATAGCCAAGTCATAACCAGGACCATACAAGAGATACAACATGTACTGGTTATTTGACTGGCAATCTCTGGTCTGTGAGCACTTGGAAGAGCATGGACATAGTGCTGAAGGCATTTTCAACACCGCACCTACCTGGAAGAGTCTGTAGTTAAAAATTCTCTCTTCATGTGCAGATTCCAGTGAGCATAAGGCTTCATTGGAAACTCTTCCAGAGTAAAGGCCTCATCACCAATAAGGACAGACTTCAGGTCGCTGTTGTTCCATATCTGGGCATCACCGGCTGCCCCATTGGTGCCAATGTTCAGTCAGATAAATTTATTGTTTGCATCAACAACAGCCAATATGATGATGAAAAGGAACCCCTCAATAGCCCCAATAACATGGTGAAAATGTCATGGCTGAGAAAGGCCTTTGCAATAGAACGCAACTGAACCTTTGTATTGGGTGTTACTATGAATTTGTCCCCAAATTTGTCCACAAAAACTTGGTAGACCTCCCGGACCACTTCAGATATGTTGTCTTGTGCTACCTTAAAGCACCACTGGAGGTCAGTGAACATGCTGCCCAAGTAAGGTACCACAAAGTTACAGCCAACGTCAGACCTGGTTCCAATTGTGCCCCTGGACGGTCGGGTGCCCTGTTGTAGTTAAGTGCTCTTGCAATTGCAGGAGTGATTCATTGAAAGATGAATTGGAATAACTCTTAAGCACATCTGGAGAAATTCCTGTTGGACCTTTGATCATTTCTCTCTAAATCTCCTGCGAGGTTTTCATAAAGTCCAAACCTGGGTCTTTCAAGTATCCATGCCCTTCTCCTATGTCTCCTTCTGTTTGTGGCACCTACAAGTTGCATCCACGGTAACCACATAAACTGAACAGTCATTCTGTCCAGCCTTTATAATGGCATTGGTCTGAAGAAGTTGTTGAAATGCTCTGTCCATGATGAAGTCTTAAAGTATACTGAACATTTTTGGACAGAATTCCTTGTATATATACAGAGGTATAGCAACACAGAGGAACGGAAAAAAGGGGAGGCAGCAACATGGCGGTTAACAATGGTTTCATAGGTTTAGAAACAGGAAACAACTTGCAGCTACATATCGAGAAGGCACAGTAAGGGTTCCTATATGGGAACACAGGTAGACAAGTAATGACAAGTATAACAATGCAAGGGACGAGTTTTCAAGCAGTGGATATATGACCTGTACAGTGTTGAAAGCGACGTAAAACCCCAAATAAACAAAAAATCAAGCAGTGGATAAAAGTAAAGCAATGTAATCAAACATAATAGGATTTGATCTTTTTCCTAATTCTAATTCTAATTGGACTTTTATAGCGCTTAATCTCCCAAACAAAGAGGACTCTAAGGTGCAACGAAACAAAAAGCAGACATCAAAATTTCTGTATCCAGGGGTATAGCAGGGGTCAAGCACCACGGAGAACGCCAGGGGAATGATCCAGGCTAAGGTGGGTTTTGAGCTGCTTTCTGAAGGAGGCCAGCGAGGGAGAGGCACGAATCTCATCAGGGAGAGCATTCCACACAGTGGGAGCATCAAATGCAAAACTATTACCAAACTGTTGACAGATTTGTGAATGGAGGGACAGAACTTTGGAATGACAAGGAAATTACCACCACTTTGACTGCGCCTGGTGCTATAAGAACTGCTGTAGGAGGAAAGATATGGAGCAAAATACCTGGGAAAGCCTGTGTGAAGATACTTATAAACAAGTGTGGCCGTCTTGAACACTGTGCGCTGTTCAACTGGAAGCCAATGCAGTTTCTTTAACACAGGAGTTTTACTGGTGTATCGACTGGTGTTTGATACAATTCTAGCTGCACTATTTTGGATGCACTGTAATTTGCGTAGATTGAACTTGGAGAGGCTCCTAAAAAGTGAGTTGCAATAATCCAGCCGACTACTAACCAGAGCATTAGCCACAAGCACAGAAACATCATGAGTGAGAAATCGCCTGACATGTCTGAAATCATGGAGTTTAACAAAACAACTTTTGCAGACACTCTGAACATGCTTGTACAAAGAAAAGTATGAATCAATCCACACACCCAGATTTTTTACTGAATCAGCAGGGCAGAGTGAGTTGCCCAAGATATCAATTGGAAAACATGCTTTCAACTTGTCCCTCTGTCTCTTCGAACCAAAGATGATAAACTCGGTCTTGTCTGGATTCAATTTGAGCTTAGTAGTGGACATCCACTCTTTAACATCGTCTCGGCACCTATTTAGCTTTATAAAGGCAGCATATACATTCTTCTGGGATAAATGTATATAAACTTGGCTATCATTTGCATAGAAATGAAACTTTATGCCCTTATGTCTACTGATAATCAAACTGATGGGGGTGGTGTACAATGTGAACAGCAAAGGGCCCAGGACAGAACCTTGGGGAACGCCAAATAGGAGTTTACAAACATCTGACAAAGTAGATTCAATTTTTATTGATTGGTAACGGTCTGATAGGTAGGATGTGAACCATTGCAGAACACAACCACCGACACCAAACCAGTTTCGGAGGCATCTAAGAAGAGTGGAATGATCTATGGTGTCGAAGGCGGCAGACAGGTCGAGCAATACCAAGGCAGTGGTTTCACCTCTTGACAATGATAAGTGAACTTCATTTTTTATGTAGAGAAGAGCTGTCTAAGTTGAATGGCCGGCCTTATATGCCGACTGTCATTTTATTACACCAACAGTCACCTAATTACATAAAGGTAACGAGAGGTGAAGAGACTTTTAATGGGAGAAAAGTGAGACAATGGGGAGAAAAGGCAAGGAACTTCCAAGGAAGTCTTTTGATGTACACAACATAGTGAAATGGCCGGTAATGTGTCATTTGGAAGGTGGGCCAGAGATGTTGACCAACAGGACAGAGAGGTCTTCCAATTCATGCAATGGGTCCTTTAACAGCAGCTAAGGTGAACTAAAAGTGGTCAACTGTTGAAACGGTAACAGATTTGAGGTGGTGGTTGTGAGACACAGTTCAAAAAATGATGCACAATACTATGGAGTGCATGACATGGTGCAGTGAAGACAGGTAGAGACTTGAGACCACTTTATCTTACTTAAAGTGAGGGTCAGTGACAGCTAGCAATGGAGTATCAACGTAAAGAAAAGTAGGTCAACATTAGCTTCAGGAACAGTGTGAGACAGTTTCAAATGGTTTACGAAGGCTCCCCAACCTTGGTGATGGTGCCTTTGACAGGATACAAAATTGAGCCACGGACATCAACTATTAAAGTGGTGATAGACTTAGGATGATGTGTTGCATGAATGGTTGAAAAAGTAAGGCAAAATTTAAGGACTTATACAGATGGAGAAAGACAGGATGAAAGCTTCACAAGAAGCTACTTTCAATCGTGCAGTATCACTTGCAGGAAAGGCCAAAGACATGCAGAAATAGGCTGTGACAGTCCATGTGATGATTATCAATGGCAAAATTGGGGTTGCGCCCATTTAGGGGCGTGTAGACCTCGCATAGACAAGATATCTGGTCAGATTTATTTGATGTGACATTTTATAAAATATCTTTATAATGGTCAATTAGTTTTTTTTTTCACAATTATATTGTCAACTTTTGTACATATTTTATGTTTAAAAGATACAGTTAATCTTTCTGCATATCAAGTTTGACAAAACATTGGTGTCATGGTCAAAGCAATTTTTTGTGATATATTGCTCATGAACTGCTCAAAATAGATTGGAAATGTAGGATGGGGTCTACCTGTGTTACGCAGCAGTTGGTGGTTTTTAAAATGTCTATAATACTTTCCTTTCTTAAGGACAAACAATGTTTTCTATGCGGGGTCTTATTGGGGCTATAGTTGAGGTTAAGGTCCATATCAACAGTTAAACTCATATCATGACAGATTCTCAATTAATCCCACACATTGTTCTGAGCTGGGTTTGAGGGGCCATGGTGGCAGAATGGTAGCACTCTCACCTCCCACCTCTGAGGCCGGGGTTCGGTTCATGGCTCTACCTCAAGTGGGAAAGCTGGTAGTTGGTCGGCAGTTTACAGTACAGAACCTAGACCAACTGCATGTACTGGTTTCCTCTGCCAAGCATTTGTTTGTAGAAATATGGACCAAGTTTAAAAGGGTAATGGTGGATATGGTCTTCTTGGCTACTTATAGATGTGGTACAATCACTTGTAAGGATAACCCAGTAGAGATGAAATACTTCATATGTTTTTGAGGCAACAATTCTAATTCTAATTGGACTTTTATAGCGCTTAATCTCCACTGAGTAGTGGCTTCTAAGGCGCAATAAAGACAATAGCAATGTCCAAATTAATAGTCCAGGGTCAGAAATAGGTCAGCAGCACGGAGAAGCCATAAGAGAAAATGCGCTAAGGAGGATATGCCTTTGCATAGAGATAGGTTTTAAGCTTCTTTATAAAAGAGGCAACAGTGGGTGATGCACAAATATCTTTAGGAAGTGAATTCCAAACAGTGGGAGCATCAAGGCAAAACTGAAGCCAAACTGCTCAGTGGACTTGTGATTGTAGGTTGAAATTTTGGTAAATTAAGGAAATTGGCAACACTCTATGTCTAGTATTGTAAGTAGTGTGGTATGTGGATAGATGTGGAGCAAAATATTTAGGGAAACCAATATGAATAAACTTGTACGCCAGGGTAGCCAGTTTGAACTCTGAGGAAAACTAAACAGTGAGCCAATGGAGTTTCCCCGAGTACCGGAGTTATCCGCGTATATTTACTGGAATTTGTAACAATTCTAGCTGCATTATTTTGGATAGACTATAATCTATGAAGATTGAATTTGGAGAGACTCCTGAAAAGTGAGTTACAGTACTCCAACTGACTACTAACAAAAGCATTGGCAACCGACACAGCTGCATCCTGAATCAAGAACTGCCTAATATTTCTAAAACAAAACTAATTTGTTTAGTGTGTCCCCAATTATGTGAACATATAATATGTTCATTCAGATGGATTTCAGTAAAATCAAGCACTATATACAAACAATACCAGTTTTGTGTTGATAAAAGATATTTCAGAGATTTAGGAGACCTTGTGCTAAATGTAATTATCTGTTTCATCAACCAAAAAAGAAAAGCTATAAAAAACTTCCTTATTATCCAATCAGCAATAAGTCTTCTTTCACGATATTACTAATTGTGTAAAACCTGCACAAATCATGTATTAGTGATTACTCGTAAGAAAAATCCCCAAAAATGTGTGTAATATAGTCGTATGATATTGCCTCTTAACCAAAGAAAATGAATGTAAACGTTTTTCACTACAAACAGGTCACATCTAAGATTCTTTCAAGTTGAGCATCACTTAAGAAAAGAGATGAAAAAGTTTGGAAAAATATTTAACATAAACATTATTTTCTTTCCATAAGTGGTAGTACTGAAGCACAGATCAAAATAAATCTAACACAAGCAGTGACTGAGAATGTACTAACACTCAACTGCGGGTAATGTAAAACAAACAGCCAAATGATGTATCACTAGCAACTATTAACTTGGTTCCCAATCTAGTAACCGGTCTGCAATCAGCTGATATGCAGTATAGGAATGTATCACTGGATGAAAGTATTATCTACATACCTTTCTTTGGAGTTGCATAATTATTCTCCACTATGTTACAGTTTGTCTTCATGGATTTGTCCGTGCCTTTAAAAATACACAGCTACAAATTTTTTTTTGAAACTATACAGCGCAAAAGCATCTTTTCAGTGTTCAAATAATAATTTTACTGTCCATAACATAGCATGAATTATTCCCCTCTTTGTATAAGATGGATGTACTTTACCAGTATGACATACTGCCATGGGTATATTTTTAGAACAAACCTACAACTGTCTTATCTGAATTTCTATTAAAATGTTGTAAGACATCTATCATACATCGGGGTCCTTATAGGGTAAATATCTCATAAACTCAAGGAGGTTATCAATTAGCCCACTAACCTATGTGTTTCAAATTAAAAAAATGCAAGAAGAGAAAAAATGACTTCCATTTATAATCCATACAAAGCCATGTTATTTAAATCGTGGGAAATACATTCAAGTTTTCCTTAATATCGGCTACATAATCTTGATTCATTAGAAAGTTATTTTTACGCAGCGTCTCTCCGCTTTTGTTGCATTAAAATCTATGAAGAAATGGAGGAGAAATTTTCATTTTTACTGTTGCCAATAACAGATATGTTTCAGAGATAATTTTGTGGATTCTTTTGGTATATATGGACTTATTTTACTTATCACTGAGTAGGTAATAAAAGTATAAACTGGAGAATACTTAACACACAATAAACCCTGTTCTTTGAACTAGGATAGTATTGATTTATCTACTCTAGTCATAACATTGACAAATATGGACAACTCAGGTTTTCCTACATAATATTCAATGGAAAATGCCTCTTGATTTTAAATAACTCTTGTAATGATGACCCACATCAGTTACAAGCCATATATATCGGTGACTTGATGGCTACAATATTCATGGAGCAGTTACATTGTTCCTCAATGAGATGGCCCCTTATTTCTTCGCCCACATAGCATTTGGCAGCAACCAACGGTCATTAAATGATAAAAAGTGCCTAATACATTCCCCTTGCAGCCCTGAATGAGTTAGGGTCCAACCCCAGTTGAGATAGAAATCTCTTTGCTCACACACTGGTCCTGGACATTATTTGTCACACTTAATTGTCGTGGGCACTTTCGTGGCCATTGCTGAGCTAAAATGGCTAAGATTCACCCAAGATTCCCCCAAGATGACGCACTATACCATTTAGGTACTACTGTGGGATGTCCCTGAATCACAAATTTCCCCCATCCATTGAATTGTAGTTAACCCCTTAGGGATTAAACTCTCAGGTCATATGTACAGTTGTTCATATGTTGTATTGTAGTCAAACTACAAGTTGGGTGTTTTGTGTCCTTTTCCATACTAGAGATCACATTAGGCCCTCAATAAACCCCACATCTCTACAACAAGCTGGATTAGAACCCAACAGAGGTGAGAGTCAGGTAAATCAAATGCCAAACTGGTTAACCCATCGGCCTCTGGGGTCTCTGTCTTTGCTGTGACATAACTGATATTGATGGCTTGAATTTTCACAATTTGATTTGACTTGGATGATTTAAAATGAATTATAAACATTGGTGAAACAATTATTAAGAACAACAATAGCAAATGAATCGTGTGAATGAATCGTGCTTACGTATAATATTAGGGCAGTCACGACTACCCGACTACCCGACTAATCGACTACGGTTAGAATAGTGCTACTTACCGGTTCATATTTTAAAGTCGGAATTATCGCTCAATGTAGTGTAAAAGATGGCAGAAGGCCTGAATCCATAGAATATGTCCATATTGTCACATAAAATAAGCTAAAATAAACAGCCACAAGTACCATATACCTCTTATATCATCCACTTCCTGTCTAAAATAAATGAAGCAAAAGTTGCAGGAAAACGGCAAATTTATTAAACTTATAAAATTTATATACATCTATTTTCATTTTATTTCACATATTTATCGTTTTTCAATGCTTTTTACAATATGAAACTTCAGAATTTTGGTTGTTTTATAAATTTGACGGTTATTCTGTGTCCACACGAATAATACTAAATGATAAGCCGACATGAAATATTTGGAGTTGTGACGTCCCTATATAATATTAAGTATTTGAACATGACTGAAAAGGCCTCACTTGTAAAACAATTTTGTATTTAATCTCCTGGTTTCACTTCTGTGGATACGAGTTCAAATCTAGCTCATTCAAGTTTGACAGAAGATCTTTCCCGAGAGGACCTTAAACCCAAAGTTGACTTTGACTGCATTAGCACATTACAGTTTATTTCCTTATAAAATATTATGTTAGTGTGCAATGGTACCATATTTTGAAATTGTTATTGAAATGTAAGAAGAATTCTGTTAAATGGGGAGTTTTTGAATATGACAAGTAAAACTAGAGTGTTATGCACATTTTTTTTCTAAAAGCTAAGTTGCCACTGGTAATTTTGATAGTATTTGTTCAACTAGGACAATGTCTCTTTGTGTTTGTTTAGCATGAAAAACAAGATCCTCATTTGACAAAACTCTTGATAATTTCTGCCCCACAGAGATTGTATGACTATTATTCCTTCAAAGTTACATTATAGTGCTCATGTCTTGCTTTTAAATCATCAGGGCCTCAAAACGTTTCTAGCTCATTGTCTCAAAAAGATTACCTTAACAAAGCTGTCAGAAGTTACAAAAGTTGAGTACAACGAACATTTGTATTTATTTGTACAAAATAAACCAGTTTCAGTTAATTAGTAAGTTACTATGCTTAGATTTATTAATATTTTGGGGGTTTTAAGATAAGCGAAATAAGCTAAAACTTGAGGTGCAAGAACAATAAAATTACAACAATACTTTAGCTAAATAATATATACCATATGTCTAAATACACAAATAAAACATATGACTAGATACACAAAATAAAATAAGAAAAAATACATGTACCAACCAATACTTATTAAAACACATAGGTAAGACAAATACTAGAAAAAAAATAAATAATAAAACACATGACTAGAAATGCAGGTTACAGACAAACAGACAAAACTACATGATCGATATTTAATTCAATTCTACACAAAAAGAATGACAAATAAATCCAGATTACTTAGATTATGCAGATAAGATAAAACAACAAACCGTGAAGAAAGAACTAAATAAAACAGATACAAATCATAAAGAGAATCAAATTCCAAACAAAACTAAAATAAACAAACAATACAAAACATAATAATCTATTTGTGTAGTCATTGCATCTTTAATACTGACATAAATACTGCTTCCATTTAGTCACCTCTTATGACATTATGGAGGATACATTGGGCCGTATATAATAAATAAAGTTCTTCAAAAGGTGTAAAAGAGTAATTCAAAACTACTTAACGATATATTAAGAAGAACATAACCATTATGACTACATTGTGTGAATACTTACAGTCATGAATTCAAAAGTTACCAAAAAAAGATCAATGTTGCTATCCAGACGTTGTTCACTGAGAATGACACTGCTACATCCCTGCTACATTCAGAATACTGATTTGGTTATAATATAGCCAGGGTTTGTTTTGCCTTTTGCTATCATATAAGTGAATCGTAATGCATTTGAAAATTCCTTAGTGATGAGACGGCCATTCTGGTAACAAATGCTATGATCATTAGTCTACTAGACTACTGTCATTCCTTATTATATGAGATAAACAAAGCCAATGTTGCTAAACTTCAGAAAGTTCAAAATGCTCTCTGCCCCATTGTTGATGAACTGGTTAAAATCAGTCATGCCAGTAGCAGTGCAAATGTTTGACCAATATGGATTACACTGCTCAACTACTTGTGATATGCATAATTCCTACCCCATCGAGGTAATGATGTGATATAATGAGCATTTTTATAGGGCTTAATCCCCTAGACTCTAAGAGACTAGAATCATAAAATGAGAAGAAAGAATATCAGAATCCAGAAACATGGCAGGCCAACACAAGAGATGCTAGGGAGATGGAAGAGCTGTGGAGGGCAGGCTTTACTGAAGAGGTATTTATGTCCTCACGGTGAGACAAACTGCTCACTGGATGTCATGGGGGAGCTCATTCTACAACGTTGGAGCATAAAATAAAAAGATGTGGCTAAAGGTGTTGTAGGTACACAATGCTTGAGTAAGGTAGAGGCTAAAATAATTTGAAAAACCAGTGTACAATTTCTGAAATGCAGCAGTATTCTTATGTGCATGGTAGATATAGACTTGGGTATCATCAGGACAGAAGTGGGACTACTCTTATTGACTCTTATTGCTAAGCAGATTGTGTAAAGGAAAAAGATTGGCCCAAATAACTAATCCTGTGGCATGACACACAATGTATCAGCTTGCACAGATTAGACAAATTAGGGTTAACCTTGATTGCTTGATGGCCAGAGTCGAAGTTGGGTTTTCCAGTCTGTCACATTATTCTGCTGTGAAAACCATTGGATACCAGCAAACAAGGCCGAAAGGGCTTTCAATCTACTTGCGCGAGCTCCAAGCCATCACAGACACAAGTAGTGCACTGAAGTGGTAACCCATCCCAGTACTAAAGTAGCTCATAACCGCTTAATTTCTGTAAAGGTCAGACAGTCATTGTGGCCATGTCACAATATCTGTAAAAGACAGATGCAATTCATGAAAGTCTGGAAACAAAAAAAAAGTGAAAAAAGTGATCGCTAAAAATGCGAGCCTCACTAGAGCTCGCTATTAACTTTCCTACTTCATTTTGGGGCTAGTATTTGCATCCTTGAGAAGTGGGATTCAAGGGTATTTTCTGGTATGCTATTGTGCACCCTGTTTAGCAGGCTAAAAGTGACATACCATTCTAATTGATTCCACCTTACCTTTTATAAACTCTATTTATGGAATTCCAAACAACCTATGTTGTTATGCTGTCATTCTGATTAAAAGGCTTTACAGACTAAACCTAGCCCCACAGCGACTCCATTGTATGCCTTGCTAACAACTATCCTTTATCTAGTTTAACCTTAAAATGAACATTTTCTTCATTTCATTTTTCTTTGATATGAAAAAAAACATAATTTGAAAGGAATTTTATAGAATGATTTTATAGTTTATAGAATGATTTACAAAAAAAATGAAGAAAATAAAGACAATACAAGGGCTTATTTAAAATAGATATTTGTATACATATTTTATGTTTAAAATGTACCGTCAACCTTTCTGTTTATCAAGTTTGACAAAACATACATGTCAGGATGAAAACAATTTGCTTTTGTGATATATTGGTCATGAACTGCTGGAATCTTATTGGGGCACACTCTCAAACCAAACTTGTGGTGGGAGCCGAATTGGCCATTTGCCAAATCAGCTTCATTCCGGCAAATTCAGCTCCCAAGGTAAAATAATGCAATTAAGCTCCATCATATTCCAGACTCTAAGGCTGATATTTATTTATGCACAGTACTCTGGTAAGCATTTATTAGGTTATTAATGACAAATATTGAGGTGGTAATTCCATGTGATCATGTTATGTTTGTTTCACAAGGGTGACAACTACTAAAGTGTAGTTAACATACTTGGCTGATAATTAGATGTTCCACCTTGTCCCCTTAACGTCCTTAAGACACTAAATTATATTAGAATGATTAACGGTGTACTTTTTGTTTTGGGGTAGTCTTGTTCTAGGCTCTGAGATATTTTTTCCAATATGCAAATAGGAAATTAAATCCTGGAACTAAGTGCCATTTTGTATGTTCATGGATAAAAGTTTACAATCTTCACATCATCAATGAGGATATACGTATTCATGTCTAACTCTTAATAATAACCCAATATTAATAACCGTATTAATAACCCAATCACAGACATATATTCAGTTACTGGCAGTAATGTTAATGCAATGGGCAATGGTCTCTAAGTTCAAAACTTCATGCTCAGCAGGCATTAGACGCAACCTTTCATTGCAATGGAAGCAAAAGTTTAATTATAGTTACATTTTGTTTAATCTCTCCGTTATAACATACTAACCAAAGCCTATGAACTAAGGTCCAAAGTCAAGAACTTTGTTTTTATGTCTCATTCAAAAGCCAGCATAATATTTGGTCAGAGTTACAGTATTTCGTGCATTGAGCTGGGGGCTTCAGTACAGCCCATGAACAAGGCTAAGGTGTATTGTAATATAAAATTTAGAAACTAATATATGAACCCTTGATACTAATCGATGGCAGCCAAAAGTATGCGTTTCTCTGTTAACTGTTCGACTTCATACAGCAATCAATAACTTAGGTGATGGCACATTACACTAACGAAACGTTAATTTACTCAGCTGTTACAATGAAATTAGCAACTCTCAAATTAGGGTGCTATCCTTATAATCAGGAGCAAAATAATTAGGTGTTACTTCATTGGCCCACAAACATGATCATGACAGTTTAGCAAGAAAACACAACCTAATTTTAAAATGACACTGGGAAAACAGGTACCACTCATTTCCATAAGTAGCAACCTGAGATGTCACATTTCTGGTTCTTCAACCATTAAAAGGTTTCACAGACAACACAACATATTGTCCGGTTTTGAGTGTGTACACCAACATTTACACCTATAAAATTACCACCACTGAAATTTATGTAAATCAGGTACTGTCATAGTAGACATTATTCAATAAGTGGTGTGTTACCTGACTCCGATGTAATTTGCATATCCCCCAGTCCATTAAAATCAATGTAAACCTGGTGTTTCCACCAGAGTTTTCACCAACCCTATGTTCATTAGTATGCTAATTGGTCCTGTGCCACAAATGGGAAATCAGACTGGTTTTAATTCTATGTTCACTGACAAAAATGACCTGAAACCTTAAGTGAAAAGTTATTCTAATGAACAATTTGATATACTTAAATATGAATATCTATGTAGGTCATTTGAAATAATTTACTAAATTTTAATCATTATTTTTTATTTATTTTTAAGTTCAATAAACAAAGATCACCAAACTTCTACATATGATATAAAATATTCATTCTGTACTTAATAATTAGAAGCTGTTGTGAAAAATGTGACATATTGACAAAAATACACTTAGTTCGGTTGTGAGATTTTTCTTAACCTTTGGCAAAATCCGCCTCTTAAATATGCGCTTAAATTGAAAAACCAATATTTTAATGCATTTATATTTTAGTGGTTTACCCAGCCTCACACACCAAATAGTTATGTGTGTTGCAGTTCAAATATGTATGTGGAAATAAAACTATTTAATCTTCTTATAGTCCAGATGCCAAATAGCCATATTAGGTCAAAGTGTGTTTTGTTGCTATTATGAAGTTTTTTTGTTGATTCAGCATCTCTGAGCTGTCCTGACGAAAAATCAGCTGGGTGCCAGCTTGGCACCCTTGAGGAATTTTTTTAAAAGCAAAAAACAAAATGGCCGCCATAATAATGGAAAATTCTATTTTTACACATTTCTTCACTTCTATTGTACATAGAGACACAATTTTGGTGTCTAAGTCTAGGTTTCTGGGGTCAAGGAATCTATTTATGATATAATACAAGGTTTAACTAGAACAGAAATGTCAGATAACCTGCAGGATAACCTTAGCTTAATTGTCAAATTTGTTTAACACTTACAAATCTTGAACACAGAATCAAATATTTCCATATTACAACAAATCCTTGGCAAATGTTCCCTTAAAATGTAAGTACAATGTTATATCCAGATTTATATTTAAATCAGCTAGTACAGCTAGTATGGATTATATTTTTTTTAAAAGTGCAACCTGGAAAAACACTTTTGAGAAATTGACTGTTATGGACAGTAATGAAATGTTTTAACTGGATGATTCTTCTCTGAAGTATGTGATCAATGGAATTGAAAATTTATTTAGGGAAGAGATTCTCAAGTTAGACTCATAGTTAAAAGCTCAATTTTCATTTGGAAACAGATGTTTCAACCTACCCTCTTTAGAATATTTTTACTTGGTGCATTCAAGTCCAATTTTCTAGAAAAGATGTTGCATTACAAAGGTATTAATTACAAAATAACTTGTTTGTTGAACCTTGAAATTTACCTAGGCACTTTGCTTTTGTGCAAACATTTAACATTAAAATAAATTGAGTGTATTTTAACTCACTTATCTACTCTATCCCAAGACCATTGTGAATGAAAATTACAAAATTAAAAAAGAAACATTAGCCTCTTGCAACTTTGATAGTTTATGCCAAGTAAAATTCCAAATCTATCAAGTCAAGATCAGAACCCTAAAACTGAATGTATAAGTTAAAATTTGATAAATTTATTAATTTATTTGGGGCTTTACATCGCTGTCAACACTGTACAGGTCATATCACGACGGGTAGTTGGAAGGGCAGAGGAAACCAGTACATACAGTTTGTCAGGGTTCTGTATTGTAAACTGCCCACCAACGGCAAGCAACTACCAGCTTTCCCACTTGAGGCTGTGCCGAGAACCGAACCCTGGCCTCAGAGGTGGGAGGCGAGTGTTACCACTCTGCCACCGTGGCCCCCCCTAAAATTTGATAAAGGTTACAAATGAATATGTTGTACCTTCATTAGTATCTATAATGTTAATACATTATGTTGGCTACCTATTTAGTACAGATGGCTCCATTTTCATTACCCCAGAGAATTTAAATGATCAAAAAAGTTTTGAACATCTGAAAGATCCAGTATGAAAAGTGCAGCTTTTGTAACACAGTATCTGCAACTATAGAACACATTTTGGGGGATTATAACTATGAATATATCAAAGGTTTTGAGGACAGCCTGGGGATAAACTGGTGGGCAAGCTGTACCTAAATAGTGTTATTAAAGCACACCTCCATGGGGAGCATGGGCAAGTGATTGAACATGTACACATTTGATAAGTTAAGAATATTCCAACAAACAGCAGATACACCCAATGGTATTGTGACTGGATAAATTGTTGTGCCATTTTAATTGCCAAAATATTTATATTGCATTAGGTCCAAGTCAGACTGGGTCAGTGGTGTGACAGACTGGGTGGTTGATATTCATATGGGTGCTTTGTGATATACATGGTCAAGAAAGACACATTACATTCTAAGTAACCAGTTCAATTTCAGGGCAAAATTAATTTTTGAATTTGCTATCTTACATTTCAGAACTGATAATCATGGGTGTTCATATCACCTTCCAACTTGGACCTATAACAATCAGTAATGAAGGCAGTTGGCTCAGTGATCAGATCTATTTCAACTTCTTTAAGCAAAGTGAAGTATTTTCTGCCCTCTCAATTCCCACTAAATGTCAAATGGTTCCATCCTACAATGGCAAGTCGGGGGCCATGGTGGCAGAGTGGTAACACTCTTGCCTCCCACCTCCGAGATCGGGCTTTAGTTCCCAGCCCAACCTCAAGTGGGAAAGCTGGTAGTTGCTTGCCGTTGTTTGGCAGTTTACAGTACAGAATCGTGAGCAACTGTATGTACTGGTTTCCTCTGCCTTCCCCACTACCCATCATGATATGATCTGTAGAGTGTTGAAAGTGACGTAAAACCCCAAATAAATAAATAAATAAATAAATACAAAGACAAGTCCAGCAGGCGGATATCTGGCAATCCCTTTGTGGTCCATTGCTGTTAAGTGAATGTCTACGAATACTCTCAAAAAACTTATGCTCCCTGTGGTGTTTTGTTCTTCACAGTCATTTATTCTTCCATATAGAAGTAAGGTAGTAAAATAATGGAATCTGTATAATCACTGATTACTTTGATAAGCGAGTCCTCTGCAGCTGAGACAACTGGTGCTATGTGACGAATTATGATATCATCTTCCTTGTGATGACTTTCTTAATCCTTTCTCTGGAGAGTGGAATTATTACACATCTGTACTGGTGTAAGATATTTTCCAGTGCAGCGCATATCATTTTTGTGCAGTAAGATTTTGTTGACAGGGTCATGTTCATGTTACACCAGACTTGTTCCATTTAAAAAAAAATTGGCCAAAATTCTATTGAATCAGATTTTAGATAAAAACTAACTTTAGCTTTGTTTATTTGTAAATCAAGAGCTGGTGTCTTATATTTTTTGAGCAGACGATTTTCTTCACATTTTCATAATCAGCAGAGCCTAATTCTGCAGTAAAAATAACAGACATCATAGAAAAACTAGCAGATATCTGTTGCTTGTTATTACATAGAATAGATTTTGGTAGTAACTCTATTATAAGCTGTAGTTTGATTGGCTGGATGATATCATTTATTTTTTGTGGTATTAAAGTTTAAGATCATAGTATTAGCTAAGTCGCCTTTGGTACATACAGATTTTAGACAAAACTTGGTTGAGACAAAAGTCTTAAGTCTGAGCCCACAGTTAAGCCTTAAGGCCTGGCTAAGTCTAAAACCTTAGCCTGAGTTTAAGACAAAAATCTAAGACTAAATTTAAATCTAAGTCTGGGGACCGTTTCACAAAAGGTACAAGACTTAGCCAAGTTTTACATCAAACTGATGTTTAAGATGGACAGAGCCACAGATAAATCTCATGAACTGTGAAAATATGAGTCCCATATATCGTTTGCAGAAATACATATTGATAAAACTGAAACTATATTTAGTGTGGCATATGATCAATCTGAAAATAATACTATTTCTGTCTATAGTACCACATGAATTATTCCCTTGTTTGTTTTAAATGGAGACAGCTTGACAGTATGACTTACTGTCACGGTGTTATTTTAAGAACAAACACCCAACAACCTACTTTCTATTGAAATGTTGTAAGATTTCTATCAGGTGTCAGAGTCTTTATATGAGGATGATGTCAAGATGATGATTAATTAGGCTGTTGACTAGTGTATTTTATATTTATAAAAAAAAGAAAATAATCACAAGAAGAGAGAATGATCTACTTCTTCCCCTCAAAAGGGTGGGAAATATAGATCAGGACACTTTTTATGTACCACAGTGCCACTTATTATAGATAAGAAAGCTACTAATAAGTGCTGATTTAAAAAAAAAAAAAAAATTAATTATGAAGGCCACAAATATATTGCACAGCTAGAAAATGTTGCTTAAGTAATAGTGTCTGCTCGTTTCTGTGAAATTAAAATCTATGCCGAAATGGCGGAGAAATCTCATTTGTTAAAAATTTAAAATAATTGTCTTTATTCTCATAAGTTCCCCCAAAATATGGATTCTATCACAGCTAATGCTTGATAATAACAGTAAACCCCAAAATGTTGTCCTCCGAGACTCAGAGTGTATTGATTTGTCTTCTTTTGTGACAAAAACTGACAATATGCACTACTTAGTGTTCCTATTAAAAATTCCGAAAGATGTGACCTATTTAACAAAATACGATTGGCATGACCCACATTGGTCAGGGGCCATAGATATCAGTGAATTATTGACTGGGGCAGGTTGAACCTGGGTGTTTGATATCATTTTCAACAGCTGATATAGTATCAGCCCCCTGTAAACCCACATCTTGTCATGAACTGGAAGAGAACCTACACTATCCATTTACTTGTATGTTTGCAGGAGCCAGTTGTGCAGTTATATTACTTTGTTTGCACAGGTATTTGTTTGCTTGCATGTTGGTGAACCTGTAAATATTTCCCGTACTGCTGGAATCATTTCCAACATGGCGGAGGGGAAGTTGTATATCAATACAGCAACAGTTGAGGATTTGAGAAAGATCGAACAGGTGGGCTATGACAGGGCTCGTTTGATTATTGATCAAAGTGATGAACTCGGGTGTAATGACCAATGAAGATTTAAATAAGATGGACATACTGGATAGTGTGAAGAAGAAAGCTTTTAAAAGTGGGTTGGTTTTCTTTCCTTCAAAAACATTTGTGGATGGGGAGCACAATATGGTGTGATTGGGTTCTTTATCAGTCTTATGAAACCAATGTCAGGTGACATGGACGAGTTTATGGAAGATATGGTCAAGGTAAAAAAGATATCACAGGGTTACATGATTGATGCTGCCAGGTCTGGAGATCATGAAAGGTAATGTAGTTAAGCTGCATAAGCAGATGACAGCTGGAAGGAGAGGTTAGGGAGGTTAAGGAAGATGTCAGTCATTGGAAGGCCCACATCGCTGGCATTGAAGTGAAGGTTGACCAGCAAGGTAAGAGAATGTCATCATTTTTCACTGATGTCTAGAGATTTCTGAAGGAGTAGTTCTTTTACTTTGGTGAAGGCCACCATAGAGGACATGAACAACAGAAGAAAGTTTCTGCTTAAGCTGAGATAGAGGAATCTTATCACAGGTTAGAGGAATTAAATCAGCAGAAGTGTGATTTCCAATGGGTTTATTTGGACAGGTGTGAAAGGCAGCAACAGGAAATAATGGAACTTCTTCAGTACCAAAAATGGGAATTGCTGCTGGAGCATCAGGGTTTTGCATAATAAAAGTAAAATGCTGTGGGGAAATTTGACAATCAAACCAAACAAGCTGTGGAGGATGTCAACAAAGGAGTAGCACGGATGAAACATGACTACTGTGTGGATTATCCTTTTACAGAGATTCATCTAAACAACGATTTGGATTGAACTGGGTCGCATTTGAACATTTCAGGGATTATGAAAGAAACTATTCCACCCCCCATATCTAGGACCAGTAAATCCACCACACTTTATGGTACCAGTGAATTTTATCAGACCAAGTGTTGGGAAAAGGGCAGAATTAGAAGGTGGATAGGATAGACAGGTAAACTGTAGAGATGGGTCACCTACGTTTGTAAATACATCTATCCAGGATTCTTGTCCTAGGTATTCGAATGTTGGAAAGAGGAAGGCAAGTTTCACAGGAGCGGAGTTGGGAGAGGTAGGTCAGTGCATGATAATGGTAGACAGAGAAAGAGGCTTCCGGAAACCCCAGTGACAAAATTTGACCCAAATAATTCATTACGTTCAGATTGTGAGTCACTTGTAGTGGAACCATCTAGGTCCAAAAGTGGTCATAGCAGTAGGGTGAGTAGGACTCTGGTTGCCATGGGGACCAAGATGCAGATCCCCAAGATGTCCTTTTCTGGAGAAGGTTTGTTACGCAGTTCAAGGATGTGGCTGAAAAGTATGGATGGACAGAAGATGATAGGCTGGAGGCTTTTCTAATGGTTTTGGAGAAGGAGGCATTGGAATACTATAGTATTTTACCCAATGAGAAAACAAAGAATTTGAACTGGTTTAAGGCAAAGTTTGAGCACAACTTTAATAAAGTTGAAACACCAACAACTGTGAGATGTTCTTTACTGTCAGCTGAACAGAGGGAAGATAAAAGACTTAAAATATCTGGCAAGACTTGAGAAGATAGTTCTGAATGCATATCCAAGTGTTCAGGATAGAGTTCAATAATGTTTTTGGGTGTGTTTTTGAAAGGTTGTAGGGATAAGGGTGCTGGTAGTGCGGGATAAACATCACAAAAATTTGGAGGAGGCTTTAACTCTGGTTAAAACTGCTTCCACATAGTGAAAGACTATACTGGTAAGAAAGGTGGGTCAAGTGTTAGGAGGTTGCAGATGATGGTTGAACAAGTTCAGAAACTGAGAGCTCTGAGACTTACAATGACAACTAAACCGAAGGCCTCAAATAAGAAATATACAGTTGAAGGAAGGTTCTTGCAAGCAGATGTCACAAATGGATCGGTTGCATAACTGTGATCAGAAAACTGTGAAGGACTCTTTGGCCCAGGTGTTGAGCATTCTTACAACCACTAACAATTGTCCAAAGTTGAAAGGATTGACTTGCTTTTAGTGCAGAGATGGTAGGGACTGTCCTCGAAGGAGAAGTCAGTTCCCATGTCAAAGTCAAAGTCGTAGTGATAACAGGAACTGGCGGGTTGAAACGGGTTCAAGGGAAGGAGCCGATCTAAGGCCATCATATCAGAAAGCAAATTCAGGTGCAAAGTTCTACTCACCACAGTTGAAAGCTAGAGCAGATTCTCCTGGTGGGATGCAAAGAGCTTCTAGTCTAACGGATGGTAGGTTTAACTCTTTAAACAAGTAGTTGGGGATGGGTCCAATAACCTGCCTCAGAGGGTGAGTGCTTTGAGGAGGAGGTTTAGGTTTAAAGAAAGGTTTGATTACCAGTCTGGTGACCTAAATGAGTGTCGAGTAGGATCAATAAAACAAACCAAAGTGGTACAATTTAGATGTCCAGGTAATGATACTTTCAATGGCATTATTCCTTGTTCATTAAATGGTTGTTCTACTTTAGCACTAATCGATACTGATTCAGAGGTAACTGTTATTAATTTTAATTTATTTGATAAATTTGAAGTTAAGCCAAAACTAACTGGGAAGTTCTTTCTGCAGGGAGTACGTGAAAGCATGAATATAGAAGCTTATGCAAATCAAGGGGTTTCTATTTCCTTTGGTAGGAACACACATAAATGGGACTTACTAGTAGCTTCTGTGAAAGACCAAATTATTATTGGAATGGACTTCATTTTTCCTTTACTTTACAAGGAGAGGTTTTGGAGTTTAATCATGTGAGGTCAAAGTCAAATGGTATTTTGAGGATATAGTGCCAGGATATAGTGCAGTGCAGGTTGAGGCAAAGACATCTTTAACTTCAAGCAATGATTTTGTGTTTAAACCAGCGGGAGACAGTAAAGGTATGTTAATACCCCGTACACTGTGTAAATGTGAAATTTTTGTTCCATTGCAAGCGATAACTGATAGCCCCAATGACATCATACTGAAAACAAACCATGTGATGGGACATGCAGTAGAATGTGATTTAGTTCTTGATGACAAAACCTGTGAATTAATAACTATTCCTGTTGGAAGCTCTGATGATTCTGTTGGTAATGAATCAAACCTGCCTTAACATTTAGTGGGTTTATCAGACAGGTCAAAAGTCAAATTGAGTGATTCAGAGACTGGAAAGGTGAGGTCTTTATTAATTCAGTTTCAGGATACATTCTCAGAAGGAAGTACTGATCTTGAGTGTTTTTCAGATGTAAAACATTGTATAAACACCGGTGATGAACCTCTAGTAAAACAGGCTTTGTGCAGAACTCCTATTAGATTCAAGAATGAGAAGGAAGATAACTTGAAACTGATGTTAGAAATTGATGTGATTATGGAGTCATCCTCTAATTGGGCATCTGCTCCATTGCTGGTTGACATGCACTGTCACAAAATGATCCCAACAGTATACCTACAAAACACCAGAAGATGATACCAATAACACTTCCAAACCACCACCACCAGTCCCAGGAGAACCACTAAGGACCACGCAAGCAGGGAGGGAAAGCAGGAAAGCCTCCTATCTGTCAGAGTATAGTACTTAAGATCTAATTAAGTGGCTTGCATGAATAGTCAAGGTTTCAGACATGTTGGTGCGTGTGTATTTTTACTAACTACTTCTTTATTGTGCAAAAATTAAAAAACAATTTCCGTTTCATTTTTTTCAGATGCAGAGAAGATCTGACTGGGGAAGACATACAGGTGGTAGTGTGGGACTCAGAATTGATAGGTGCACAGGGGAGTTAGTTAGGGGAAAGCATGAGCGTTCGGAGTCCCCTGAGTGACCAGTAAGGGATAGGAGTCTTCATGTAGGTTGTGAGTACTGGCAAAATATCAAGGGCTATGATTATTATCGAGATGACAGAGGATCACTTTTTCATAGGGATCTCGATTATAGAGATCAGGGCTATAGTGAATCATGCTTTGTGAGATATTGTGATTATAGAAGGGACCATGATTATAGGCATTGATACTTTGATCCATACGAAGAGAGTAGGTTTGGCAAGGAGAAATTTTAGTGTTAGTGGTAGGCTTGATCATTTTGATTTGAGGGGGAAGATAACAAGGGAGGAGGATCGTAAAGTGATTGGTATTTTGAGTGACATGTTTAATTGAGTGGAGTCGGAAATTGTTGAGGCTATTGTTAACCATTCACTCAATCAAAGAAAACCATTTGATAAGACTCTGTTGTTACAGAGATGTATGGAAGGCTTAAAAAGTAGTAGGACCTGGAGATTCCAAAGTTATGAGGTTTCTCGGGAATCTAAGCCCTCTCGTGTTCAAGAACCATCTGCAATTATTCATAATAGTCCTCAGGAGTCTAAATCCTCTCGTGTTCAAGAACCACCTGCAGTCATTTCTAATAGTCCCCTATGGGTCACAAGGGAGACATCTGTTAAGCTAGGGCAGTCGCAGTGACTGTGACTCCGGAAGTTCCTGAGGTTGGAGCAGAAGCTAAAAAGAAGTTTGAGTTGTCAGGCAGTAGTTTGGTTGGTAAGCAGAGTTCTGAACATACAGTTAGGTCAAGCATAGATATTAGCCATCCTCAGAATGGTATGAACCCTAAGAAGCAGTGTTTTATGAAAGATTGTGGAATGTGTGTAACTCATCTTAGGAGACATATGGTAGGATGTCACTTACCTCCATGTACAGCTCTCAAGCATGAAATGCCATTGTCAGCAAGGATGTCCCAGTTCAACAACATTTTGCTATCTATAGCAAAGAATGTGGGTTGCAACAACATATTTGAACTGCTGGACTTAGTAAGGTGCAGACATTTGTATCCCGATGGGGAACATTATGTCTTGACTGGGATGATATGCAACTCAAGAGGGACTTTGTTAAATGGATTATTGGAAAGGCGATGAGGAATAAACCAATTCTTAACCCACCTTCTACCAACTGGACGTTATTAGGGATACTGATCAGCCGTGTGAGGGAACAAAATGTGTCGAAATTGTTCAACTGAACCTGTATCCACAGAGAAGAGGATGCAGAAGAGGCACAATTTTGCTGTATCTGTGGATGCTAAGGAACCTAGGGTCACTGAAATAGAGGAAGATGGGGTGAGTGAGGAGGTTCCAATGGATTTGGGTGAACCTATTAGTAGTGAGGGTCAATCTGGGCTGGAATCCACTCCCAAGGACATTGTTGCAGCTCTGATGGGAAATCAGATGTAAGTGATAAGGTGCAGTCTAGGGTGCCATTTACTCCTAAGGAGGGTGTTGTGAATGAGAGTAGTTCTGATGACAGCTCAAAGGGTGTTTCTGGTGAAAGTGGTGCTGTGGCTTTCATTAAACAGGTACAACCAGGACATGTTAGGCCAAAGGAAATTGGTGAGCCATATTCACTGGATGAGCGAAAGAAGAAACAGGTTCACATGGAAAGGCAGAAAATGAAAATGAATCTTTTGAAAGTGCAGATGGGAAAGTGTGGAAGTGAGTCTGCTCCATATGTGTGCCCTATCATTGATTCCCCTTTGATTGTAATAGGTTGCAAGCTCTGGCATGTGTGAGAAGTTTGTCCGCAATTCTCAATGATGGACCAATGCCTTCAGTACCTGTGGATCTAGTTGGTGGGTGGTTAATTACTGTCATGGGGTACCAGTTAAAGCAGGTTTGTATGCTCTATGACAGGCCAAGGTTTACACTTTGCCTTTGGTGTGCACCCTAAGTTGGCTCATAAGGTTATGACAAAAGAAATGAGTGCCCAGAAGGGTTTCATCTTGAAGGAGGGGCGTTGTCAGGGAATTAGCGAGATTGGTATCGATTTGAGTGGAAACTTTGGATTGCATTTGAAGGATCAGCTTGAGGTGTTAAGATCATTCCTCGAGTTTTATGTGTCAAAGCAGTTGTGGTCTATGGTAATTGTTATTCATATTGTAGCAGTTGGAGCCATTCTATGGATGCCCGTGAACAGTGCCTCAGGGCTATGGAAAAGGAGCTACCAAGTACCAATAGAGGGTAATATAAAGTGCACAGGCATTGTTTTATTGGTGGTTTGAATGAGGGAGATAAATGGCTGCAAAGGTTTGCTGAAATATTTTTGGGGTTTACAGCCATATTACTACAGGAAGTGAGGCACCTAGAATTAAAGGAAGTTGTTAAGACACTCCCTATGAGTAGAATTCTTCTGGAGACCAATTCACCACATCTTCTGGCTCCGGTACACCAGCAGGAGAAATGCAATACACCATACATTTTGGTTGCTGTAGCAGATTGTGTGGCTGAGCATAAGGGTATGCCTTTGAAAGAAGAGGTGTCAGCCTCCACCTTAATGCCCAGAAGCTGCATAACATTGTATTGTAGATATGAGAAGGATATGAGGTATACTGGTTTAACGGCACAATTAGCTGAAGTGTATCTTGTGAAGCCGGTATATTTCCACTGTCTCATGAACTTTAATTTTTTATGCATAAATCTATTCAGTTTCAATTGATTTTGAAAGTAGTGGCAGCTCTCATCGACAACAGAGCAGAATGATGTGTCGTCTGTGTGTGCATGGCCAGTGTTGAACTGCAGAGTTATGCAGGATATTGAGAAGATGGGGTTTAGTTTTCGCCAGCGTGTAAGGGCCACTGTTATGCTCGCAAATCTGTCAGTAGTGTCAATCTTGGGAGAAACGTGTTAAAACGGAATTAAAAGTGTTGTAAAAGCAGAAATTTATCTTGTAAGAAATGGACGTGAATTAGTCATCATGATATAGAAGTTAGTTGCGGGGAACGGGTTTCCTGATATACATATATATTGTCAGTGAAATTGTGAATTTGTGAGGAACAGAGTTCCTGTAATATAGTGAGGTTGTTCTGGGAAGTGTCATAAGTGTCAAAGCAGTGTGGTTAGAGGAACCTACAATGCAGTGAACTACAGTCAGTTATTTTCAGACATGCAGTGAACTTCAGGTAGTGCAGTGCAGTGAACTACAGTTATACAGACACTTTGAGGGGGACACAGTTCCTGTAGATGTGTCAGTACCAGTGAATGGTGTGGCATCAGTTGTCCAAGGCAGGCACATTATTCAAAAATATCTAATGGGCATTGAGAAATAATGTAATGTACAGCATTTTAGCTTAGTTAGAGTATGGCTTGGTGCAAGGTAGCATTTTAGCTTAGTTAGAGTATGGCTTGGTGCAAGGTAGGTAGTATTCTGTTTTCTGAAAGAGGCGAGGGACGGGGAAGCACAAAACTCATCTGGGAGAGCATTCCAAACAGTGGGAGCATCAAAAAGTAAAGCTATAACCAAACTCTTTGACAGACCTATGAGCAGAAGAGTAGAACTTTGGAACAACCAGGAAATTACCAAGATACTGACTGCAACTGGTACTGTAAGAACTATTGCAACAAGAAAGATATGGAGCAAAATACTTGGGAAAACCAGTGGGAAAAAATGTGTAAACAAGTGTGGCTGGTTTAAACACGAACCCAATGCTATTTCATAAGAACAGGAGCATCTAGTGGTGTTTGATATAATTCTAGCTACACTATTATGTAATTTACATAGACTGAACATGGAGACTCCTGAAATGTGAATTGCAGTAATCAAACCAACTCCTGACAACAGCATTGGCCACTAGTATAGAAGAATCACAAGTAAAAAACTGCCTGATATGTCTGAAGTCACTGAATTGCGCAAACAGCTTTTGAAGACATCATAACATGTTTATACCATCAGTGTCAAACCATACTCCCAAGTTCTGAACTGACTTAGCTGTGTAGACAGGACTACCCAAGATGTCAATTTGGAAACCTGCTTTCAACCTATCCCTCTGTCTTTGACCCAAAGAATATAAATGCAGTCTTGCTAGGATTCAATATGAGCTTATCAGTTGAAATCCACCCTTTTATATGACTAAGAGATCTGCTCAACTTTTCAGAGGCAACAGATGTATTCTTCTACAATAAATGTACATGAACTTGGGTATAATCTGCATAAAAATTAAACTTCATACCTTTGTGTTAACCTACCACCAAACTGAGAGGTTTTGTTGAAAACAACAACAGCCCCAAAACAGAACCTTGGGGAACACAAACTAATAATCAGACAAATTAGATCTAATTTTTATCGACTGATACTGCTTAGTCTAGGAGGAAGTGAACCATTTAAGAACAGAGTTCCTGAAGACCAAGTCTGAAGACAACTGAGAAGGATGGGCTGATCATTGGTGTCAAAGGCAGCATGGAGGTTAAGCAATACCAAGGAAATAGGTTTGCCTCTTCACAAGGATATGTGAACTTCATTTTTTATGAGGACAAAGGTCAAAGTTGGGGTTTTACGTCCCATTCAACAGCCAGGGTTATATTGGGACAGGTCGTCAGAATTGCCACTTGTGGGACTCGAACCCACAGAGGTGACAGCCTATGATTAGATGCCAAACTTGCTAACCACTAGGCCACTGAGGACCTCTTTTTATGAGGAGAATAGCTGTTTCTGTCAATTGACCTGTTTTATACACAGACTGATATAGGTTGTCTAAGTAATGGGCATAGATAAGAGGAGTAACCACAGCAGATTTGAAACCATCATGGACATGTCTCTCAATGAGTGAGCTCCCCCTGTGGGTCCGGGGATGTAGAATAGGCCCAACGTATCCTCCTGCGTGTCGTAAGAGGCGACTAATTGGGGGCAGCCTGTTTGCCGTGGGTTGCGATCCGTGTCAGTGGAAGAGAGGGTCCTGGCTGTTGAGCCAATACTTTGTTGCGGCATTGAGGAGGCAATACACAGCTTTGGCCTCAATTTCACTTAGTCGGAAGGTTAAGATGGCCTGGCTTAATCAATCGGCTGGTAGTGCCAAGCCCTAATACTCCAAATTAGTGATGGCTTGTTGTTTGTAATGGTTTATACTGTTGTACTTGATTGTTGTATTCTGATGGTGTTTGGTCTGTGCTTTGGTTTGGAGTATCTAGAAGGCGGCTGCTTAACAGGTCAATCAAGGTTCACTTTTTTTGTGTTCTTTGAGTATATTGCTAATGTATCTCTGATATCAGTGTGCAGGGCTCAGCTCCACACTATTATGATATCCCCTTATTGGGCTCGAAGGGTGGGTGGAGAGCATTGGCAACGAAAAATCTTTACTACATTATGGCAACTCAACACTCTCTACTGATTGATAGGAAAAGATCTAGACCTGATATTACGACTACGGACTTTGATTCTGCTCAGATTTGCTCATGGCCACGTTTCCTGCTTATTAAAGGTACAAATGATGAAAGACCTTTATACAAACTGTCACCATTTGCTGTTAACAAAGCCATTGTTGCTATACTTGGTTCTGATCCATTTAACATAAAGAAGTTAAGGAATGGAAGCATTTTGGTGGAAGTGGACAAGGAAACACAGAGCCAGAAATTACTGAAAACTACAAAATTGAATCTGACAATGGACAATGCTATCCCAATCGATGTTTCACCACATTACAGTTTAAACACTAAGAAAGGGGTCATTAGATGCCCAGACATAAAAGACTGTACTGATGACGAAATATTAGAAGGCCTGAAAACTGAAGGTGTCATCAAACTAGACAGGATTTCGGTATTTAGAGATGGACAGAGAAAACCAACAGGGACCTTTATATTGACATTTCAAAGCCAGACCTTACCTAAATACATCAGGGTGGGTTACTATAGGGTGGCTGTGTCACAATTTATACCAAATCCTGTGAGGTGCTACAAGTGTCAAAAGTTTGGTCATACTAAATTCAACTGCAGAAAGAATGAAGTTTGCACTAAATGTGGGCAAGAAGATCACACAGACCATCAAGAATGCAAGAATGAAGCAAAATGTGTCAATTGCCAAGGTAAGCATGAATCAAATAATAAAGAATGTCCAAAATGGAAAGAAGAAAAGGAAATTCAAAGAATCAAGACAGAAAGAGGAATTTCATACATAGAAGCGAAGAAACAGATGGACATATTTAATTCTGTGAAAACAACATATGCCCAGGCAGCTGCAGCAACCAAACCTGTGGTGAAAACAGCAACAGTGGAAACACAAACAGAAATGACTTGGCCAGAAGGCACAAAACAACCAAAAAAGTGTGCAGTTGAAAAACAGACACCTAAAGTGACTAAAACAAGTTCATCAAGTCAGACAAGTGCATCTCAAAATGACCCTATTAAACTGAAAATAAGTCAAAGCAAAGTATATTTGACGAAACAACATAAGGGATCTAATGACCCTATTAAACAATACAACAAATATGATGTTTTGAGTGATAGTGACAGTGAAATGAGTGTCGAAGAATCCCCAATCACAAGTTCACAAGGGCGGAGTGGCAATAAAAGTGTAAATAATGGAACCAAACAAAAATAAAAGTATAATACAGTGGAACTGTCGTGGCTTTAGGCCAAATTTTGAAGAAATTAAAAATTTAATTTCCAATTTTAGACCCTACATTTTAGCATTGCAGGAAACTCATTTTAAAGAAACAGATAGTGTAAATATTAGAGGATTTGATCATTATTTTAGAACTTGTATGTCTGAAGTAGATGGGAGAGCCACTGGTGGCTGCTCTATTTTTGTTAAGAAAGGTATACCCCATGAGGTACTTGAGTTAGATACAGAACTGCAGGCAGTTGCTGTAAAAGTATCTCTGCATAAAACTATAACTGTATGTAATGTATATATTCCACCACGTTTTAATGTTGCACAAAGTGATATTGATAATCTAGTCAACCAGTTACCTGCACCTTTTCTATTTATTGGAGATTTTAATGCACATAGTGATTTGTGGGGTTGTTCCTCGTCTAATAGTTTAGGCTATAAGGTGGAACATCTTCTTGAATCCTCAAATATTTGTTTACTTAATGATAAGTCACCTACCTACTTTCATCCTGCATCAGGTTCATTCACCTCAATAGATTTGTCTTTATGTTCTGCATCTGTTTTTCTTGATTTTACATGGCAGGTCCATTCAGATCAGTGTGGTAGTGACCATTTTCCTATTTTAATTGATATAGTTAAGAGTATGCCTAAGGACAATGTTCCTCGTTGGAATCTTAAAAAGGCTGATTGGCCAAAATTCAAACTTCAGTGTTCTCTGGATATTAATAGACATAATTTTACTGACTCTACAGAAAAGTTTCCTGCATTTTTAAATAAGTTAAATGACATAGCAACAAAATGTGTGCCAAAGTCAACTGGACAGTCCACTGGTAGCTACAAACCATGGTTTAACAGTGAATGCAAAAAAGCTGTTAAGGCTCGTCAAAATGCAATGGATAAATGCCGTATAAATCCTACATCGGATAACATAAATGCATATAAAACCTGTCGAGCTAATGCTCGTAAAATAATTAAAGAAAATAAAAGGAAATCGTGGCATGAATATGTATCAAAACTAAATGTAAAGACACCAGCAAAGAAGGTATGGGAAATGATAAGGAAAATAAGTGGCAAACAAAGTAACACCACAATACACCATCTGGAAAATAATGATGGGACAAAAGTAACAGAAAGAGTTGATATAGCAAATAGGTTGGCCGAAGAAATCCACAAGAATTCTAGCAGCAACAATTACCGTACAGAGTTTCAAAAATATAAAGAGAAAACTGAAAAAAGAACACTTGGATTTTGACACAGACAACTCTGAAAACTACAATGTACCATTTACAATTAGAGAACTATGTGATGCTATGAAAAAGTCTCATGATACAGCCACTGGTCCAGATGAGATCCATTATCAGCTGCTAAAACATTTACCAAGAGACTCACTTATGGTGTTACTTGATATATTTAATGATATATGGGCTTCAGGTGAAATTCCTGAATGCTGGAAAGAGGCCACTGTGATACCTATTCCTAAACCAGGCAAAGACCCAAAAAACCCGTCCAATTATCGCCCCATATCTCTGACGAGCTGTTTATGCAAAACCATGGAAAGAATGATTAATACTAGACTAGTTTGGTTCCTTGAGAAAAATAATATTTTAACAAAATATCAAAGTGGTTTTAGAAAAGGTCGAACTACAACAGACCAATTAATAAGACTTGAATCTTTTATTAGAGATTCCTTTTTAAAAGGCAACCATGTAGTCTCTGTATTTTTTGATTTAGAAAAAGCCTACGATACAGTATGGAAGTATGGCGTTATAAGAGATCTACATAAAGTAGGCCTAAGGGGGCGAATGCCCATGTTTATTCAGAATTTTTTATCAAACAGAGTTTTTAGAGTTCGTTTAGGATCCGTTTATTCAGATATACATGGGCAAGAGATGGGTGTTCCCCAGGGCAGCATCCTCTCTGTTACATTATTTATTTTAAAGATTAACAGTATTGCTGATGTGATTCCAGCTAGCTTTGAAAAGTCTCTTTTTGTTGATGATTTCTCAATCACTTGTTCTTCTAGAAATATGGCTTCAATAGAAAGGCAACTTCAATTGTGTTTGAATAAAGTAGAGAAATGGGCTGATGAAAATGGTTTTAAATTTTCTAAAACCAAAACTGTTTGCATGCATTTCTGTAATAAAAGAAAACTTCATCCAGACCCAACATTGACAATATATAACTCACAAATCCCTGTTGTGTCACAAACTAAGTTCCTTGGTGTTATATTTGACAGTAAACTGAATTTTAAGGCACACATTGATTATATTCGCCAGAAATGTGAAAAAGCCATGAACTTACTGAAAGTAGTTGCCAAAATGGATTGGGGAGCAGATAGAAGTGTTTTAATGAGACTTTATCGTTCATTTGTTCGTTCTAGATTGGACTATGGTTGTGCTGTTTTTAGTTCTGCTCGTAAGTCTTATCTTAAGAAATTGGAACCCATTCAAAACCAGGGCTTGAGAATATGCCTGGGAGCCTTCAGGACTTCTCCAATGCAAAGCTTGTATGTAGAGGCAAATGAGCCACCCTTGTATTTAAGGTTTGATAAATTATGTATTCAGTATGCTTTGAAATTGAGAAGTAATCCTGACAATCCAGCTTACGATGTTGTTTTTAACCCTCAGTTATATGATCTGTATGATAAGAAACCATCTGCAATAAGATCTTTTGGGCATCAAGTAGAGGAAGATTTGTCTGTTGTCTGTCCTCAGCTGGATCTAATTCAGACTGTGTCATTGCCAGATGACCCACCCTGGACTATACAGAAACCTCACATAGACTTATATCTCACACATCAAAAGAAACATCTTGGTGATGATTGTATGTTTCAAAGTCTATTTGATCTGTATGATAAGAAACCATCTGCAATAAGATCTTTTGGGCATCGAGTAGAGGAAGATTTGTCTGTTGTCTGTCCTCAGCTGGATCTAATTCAGACTGTGTCATTGCCAGATGACCCACCCTGGACTATACAGAAACCTCACATAGACTTATATCTCACACATCAAAAGAAACATCTTGGTGATGATTGTATGTTTCAAAGTCTATTTGATCTGTATGATAAGAAACCATCTGCAATAAGATCTTTTGGGCATCGAGTAGAGGAAGATTTGTCTGTTGTCTGTCCTCAGCTGGATCTAATTCAGACTGTGTCATTGCCAGATGACCCACCCTGGACTATACAGAAACCTCACATAGACTTATATCTCACACATCAAAAGAAACATCTTGGTGATGATTGTATGTTTCAAAGTCTATTTGCTGAGTTAAGAAGCTATTACTCTGACCATAGGGCTATATATACTGATGGATCGAAAACAGAAAATAGGGTTGCTGCAGCTGCTACATCTGATGGCCTCAGTGCCCAGGTCAGACTTCCTGGCAATGCTAGCATATTCACAGCTGAATTACAGGCTCTGAAAATGGCTTTTAACATAGTTAAAAATTGTGATGAGGATCGTTTTATCATATTTTGTGACTCTTTATCTAGTCTTCAAGCTCTTGATAGCAACAACTGTGATCATCCTTTTATTCAAGATATTTTAAAGCTTTTTAATGATTGTTGTTCAGTAAATAAGAAAGTTGTTTTAGCTTGGGTTCCTAGTCATGTAGGCATAAAGGGCAATGAAAAAGCAGATGAGCTTGCCAAACAGGCCTTGAATTTTAATGTTTTAGACTTGAAAGTCCCCTATACAGACTTGAAAGTAAATGTAAATAGTGTTTTTAAACAGAAGTGGCAAGCTCAATGGAATGCGTGTCCTGATAATAAACTATTCCAAATAAACCCTACTGTTGGAGATTTTTATGTTTGGACGGATTTATCTCGTAGGGAAGAAATAGTTATAACACGAGCCCGTATAGGACACACTTATTTCACCCATAGTTATCTGTTGAAAGGTGAAGATATGCCCTGGTGCATTCCATGTCATTGTCCTGATACAGTGAAACACATATTACTAGACTGTATCGACCTACGTGACACAAGAATTAAATACTATAGAAACATAAATAATTTAAAAGACTTACTATATGGAAACATTAAAGTTATATGTAATTATTTAAAAGAATGTGGATTATTTTATAAATTTTAGCAATCTAATTTATTTTGTATTGTCGTAATTTTTGTTAAGTTATTGTGTGTTTTCTAGTTTTCTTGTTTTGTCTGTGATATATGTATATCTATTTTGTGTAGTCTAGTCGTATTTGTATTCTATTGTATTATGATATATTTTATATTTTCTATATTATTTTTACTTTCCTTATCTAGTCATTTGTTTTGGTTTTTTGACCAGTAAAGTGTATTGTATTTCTATTGATTGTTTTTTGTATAGTTCTCCATTTTACTTGTATTTATTGATGTTGTATATATTTTAGTTAATGTACTTATTAGTTTTAATGGTGCTGTATGACACCAAGGTGTTTAAGCACCAAAATTTTTTAACTTAACTTAACTTAACTCAATGAGTGAGCAGTTAACCAATTTTTTAATTGAAGGTAGTAGTATATTGCTACATTCTGTTATAAGAAACGCTAGCCATAGATCAAACAGGTCAGAGTTTCTTGTGTATGAGTAAGGTTAGTAATTTTTGGTGGATCAGTGGAGGGTGAACATCATTTTCTGTACCAGAGGGAACAAAAGTATCTATAATTTTTCTAATTTTATCTGAAGATAACAAGGGAGGAGGATCGTAAAGTGATTGGTATTTTGAGTGACATGTTTAATTGAGTGGAGTCGGAAATTGTTGAGGCTATTGTTAACCATTCACTCAATCAAAGGAAACCATTTGATAAGGCTCTGTTGTTACAGAGATGTATGGAAGGCTTAAAAAGTAGTAGGACCTGGAGATTCCAAAGTTATGAGGTTTCTCGGGAATCTAAGCCCTCTCGTGTTCAAGAACCATCTGCAATTATTCCTAATAGTCCTCAGGAGTCTAAATCCTCTGGTGTTCAAGAACCACCTGCAGTCATTTCTACTAGTCCACTATGGGTCACAAGGGAGACATCTGTTAAGCTAGGGCAGTCGCAGTGACTGTGACTCCGGAAGTTCCTGAGGTTGGAGCAGAAGCTAAAAAGAAGTTTGAGTTGTCAGGCAGTAGTTTGGTTGGTAAGCAGAGTTCTGAACATACAGTTAGGTCAAGCATAGATATTAGCCATCCTCAGAATGGTATGAACCCTAAGAAGCAGTGTTTTATGAAAGATTGTGGAATATGTGTAACTCATCTTAGGAGACATATGGTAGGATGTCACTTACCTCCATGTACAGCTCTCAAGCATGAAATGCCATTGTCAGCGAGGATGTCCCAGTTCAACAACATTTTGCTATCTATAGCAAAGAATGTGGGTTGCAACAACATATTTGAACTGCTAGACTTAGTAAGGTGCAGACTTTTGTATCCTGATGGGGAACATTATGTCTTGACTGGGATGATATGCAACTCAAGAGGGACTTTGTTAAATGGATTATTGGAAAGGCGATGAGGAATAAACCAATTCTTAACCCACCTTCTACCCTCTGGACATTATTAGGGATACTAATCAACCGTGTGAGGGAACAAAATGTGTCGAAATTGTTCAACTGAACCTGTAGCCACAGAGAAGAGGATGCAGAAGAGGCACAATTTTGCTGTATCTGTGGATGCTAAGGAACCTAGGGTCGTTGAAATAGAGGAAGATGGGGTGAGTGAGGAGGTTCCAATGGATTTGGGTGAACCTATTAGTAGTGAGGGTCAATCTGGGCTGGAATCCACTCCCAAGGACATTGTTGCAGCTCTGATGGGAAATCAGATGTAAGTGATAAGGTGCAGTCTAGGGTGCCATTTACTCCTAAGGAGGGTGTTGTGAATGAGAGTAGTTCTGATGACAGCTCAAAGGGTGTTTCTGGTGAAAGTGGTGCTGTGGCTTTCATTAAACAGGTACAACCAGGACATGTTAGGCCAAAGGAAATTGGTGAGCCATATTCACTGGATGAGCGAAAGAAGAAACAGGTTCACATGGAAAGGCAGAAAATGAAAATGAATCTTTTGAAAGTGCAGATGGGGAAGTGTGGAAGTGAGTCTGTTCCATATGTGTGCCCTATCATTGATTCCCCTTTGATTGTGATAGGTTGCAAGCTCTGGCATGTGTGAGAAGTTTGTCTGCAATTCTCAATGATGGACCAATGCCTTCAGTACCTGTGGATCTAGTTGGTGGGTGGTTAATTACTGTCATGGGGTACCAGTTAAAGCAGGTTTGTATGCTCTACGACAGGCCAAGGTTTACACTTTGCCTTTGGTGTGCACCCTAAGTTGGCTCATAAGGTTATGACAAAAGAAATGAGTGCCCAGAAGGGTTTCATCTTGAAGGAGGGGCGTTGTCAGGGAATTAGCGAGATTGGTATCGATTTGAGTGGAAACTTTGGATTGCATTTGAAGGATCAGCTTGAGGTGTTAAGATCATTCCTCGAGTTTTATGTGTCAAAGCAGTTGTGGTCTATGGTAATTGTTATTCATTGTAGCAGTTGGAGCCATTCTCTGGATGCCCGTGAACAGTGCCTCAGGGTTATGGAAAAGGAGCTACCAAGTACCAATAGAGGGTAATATAAAGTGCACCGGCATTGTTTTATTGGTGGTTTGAATGAGGGAGATAAATGGCTGCAAAGGTTCGCTGAAATATTTTTGGGGTTTACAGCCATATTACTACAGGAAGTGAGGCACCTAGAATTAAAGGAAGTTGTTAAGACACTCCCTATGAGTAAAATTCTTCTGGAGACCAATTCACCACATCTTCTGGCTCCGGTACACCAGCAGGAGAAATGCAATACACCATACATTTTGGTTGCTGTAGCGGATCGTGTGGCTGAGCATAAGGGTATGCCTTTGAAAGAAGAGGTGTCAGCCTCCACCTTAATGCCCAGAAGCTGCATAACATTGTAATGTAGATATGAGAAGGATATGAGGTATACTGGTTTAACGGCACAATTAGCTGAAGTGTATCTTGTGGAGCCGGTATATTTCCACTGTCTCATGAACTTTAATTTTTTATGCATAAATCTATTCAGTTTCAATTGATTTTGAAAGTAGTGGCAGCTCTCATCGACAAGAGAGCAGAATGATGTGTCGTCTGTGTGTGCATGGCCAGTGTTGAACTGCAGAGCTATGCAGGATATTGAGAAGATGGGGTTTAGTTTTCGCCAGTGTGTAATGGCCACTGTTATGCTCGCAAATCTGTCAGTAGTGTCAATCTTGGGAGAAACGTGTTAAAACGGAATTAAAAGTGTTGTAAAAGCAGAAATTTATCTTGTAAGAAATGGACGTGAATTAGTCATCATGATATAGAAGTTAGCTGTGGGGAACAGGTTTCCTGATATACATATATATTGTCAGTGAAATTGTGAATTTGTGAGGAACAGAGTTCCTGTAATATAGTGAGGTTGTTCTGGGAAGTGTCATAAGTGTCAAAGCAGTGTGGTTAGAGGAACCTACAATGCAGTGAACTACAGTCAGTTATTTTCAGACATGCAGTGAACTTCAGGTAGTGCAGTGCAGTGAACTACAGTTATACAGACACTTTGAGGGGGACACAGTTCCTGTAGATGTGTCAGTACCAGTGAATGGTGTGGCATCAGTTGTCCAAGGCAGGCACATTATAAAATATCTAATGGGCATTGAGAAATAATGTAATGTACAGCATTTTAGCTTAGTTAGAGTATGGCTTGGTGCAAGGTAGCATTTTAGCTTAGTTAGAGTATGGCTTGGTGCAAGGTAGGTAGTATTCTGTTTTCTGAAAGAGGCGAGGGACGGGGAAGCACAAAACTCATCTGGGAGAGCATTCCAAACAGTGGGAGCATCAAAAAGTAAAGCTATAACCAAACTCTTTGACAGACTTATGAGCAGAAGAGTAGAACTTTGGAACAACCAGGAAATTACCAAGATACTGACTGCTACTGGTACTGTAAGAACTATTGCAACAAGAAAGATATGGAGCAAAATACTTGGGAAAACCAGTGGGAAAAAAATGTGTAAACAAGTGTGGCTGGTTTAAACATGAACCCAATGCTATTTCATAAGAACAGGAGCATCTAGTGGTGTTTGATATAATTCTAGCTACACTATTATGTAATTTACATAGACTGAACATGGAGACTCCTGAAATGTGAATTGCAGTAATCAAACCAACTCCTGACAACAGCATTGGCCACTAGTATAGAAGAATCACAAGTAAAAAACTGCCTGATATGTCTGAAGTCACTGAATTGCGCAAACAGCTTTTGCAGACATCATAACATGTTTATACCATCAGTGTCAAACCATACTCCCAAGTTCTGAACTGACTTAGCTGGGTAGACAGGACTACCCAAGATGTCAATTTGGAAACCTGCTTTCAACCTATCCCTCTGTCTTTGACCCAAAGAATATAAATGCAGTCTTGCTAGGATTCAATATGAGCTTATCAGTTGAAATCCACCCTTTTATATGACTAAGAGATCTGCTCAACTTTTCAGAGGCAACAGATGTATTCTTCTACGTTAAATGTACATGAACTTGGGTATAATCTGCATAAAAATTAAACTTCATACCTTTGTGTTAACCTATCACCAAACTGAGAGGTTTTGTTGAAAACAACAACAGCCCCAAAAGAGAACCTTGGGGAACACAAACTAATAATCAGTCAAAAAAAATAGTCTAGGAGGAAGTGAACCATTTAAGAACAGAGCTCCTGAAGACCAAGTCTGAAGACAACTGAGAAGGGTGGGCTGATCATTGGTGTCAAAGGCAGCATGGAGGTTAAGCAATACCAAGGAAATAGGTTTGCCTCTTCACAAGGATATGCAAACTTCATTTTTTATGAGGAAAATAGCTGTTTCTGTCAATTGACCTGTTTTATACGCAGACTGATATAGGTTGTCTAAGTAATGGGCATAGATATGTTCTAACAGTTACTTAGCCACCGCACCTTCAACCAGTTTCGATGTGAAACTAAGGCCAGACACAAGGTGGTAGTTCCTAAGATCATCAACAGTTAAGAAGCCTTCTTGATAAGAGGAGTAACCGCAGCAGCTTTGAAACCATCATGGACATGTCTCTCAATGAGTGAGCAGTTGACCAACTTTTTAATTGAAGGTAGTAGTGTATTGCTACATTATGTTATAAGAAACGCTAGCCATGGATGAAACAGGCCGGATTTTCTTGTGTATGAGTAAGGTTAGTAATTTTTGTGGATCAGTGGAGGATGAACATCATTTTCTGTACCTGAGGGAACAAAAGTATCTATAATTTTTCTAATTTTATCTGAAGAGAAAGGATGTAAAACGGTCTGCCAATGACTTGTCAGACTAATGGGATGGAAGTGCCACTTCAGAAAAATTATTTGTGGAGCTCATGCCACAACTTTCTAGAGTTGATACTATTGTCCGAGATCAGTTTACTATAGTAGTCTGACTTATCCTTATTTACAAGTATATTGGACTAAGGAATTTGTCGATGAAAAACTTCTATTCAATGAATAAATTCTTACTAATTGGTACCTCACGGGCATTTATAGGAATCACCCAAAATGTACGCATTTGTTCATAAAGATTATCTACAGAATTAGCAGGATATAGGACAAAGGAGTATTTTAAAAATCAGAGTGGAGGTCACACATATTGACACAGTGATACCTCCTATACTGCACTTTATTTGGTATATGAGTTGCTTGGCAAGGAAAGGCACTTGAACATGTGACTAAAGCATGGTCATATATAAAATCACAGATTTTAACATCCACAACAGTATCCTGGTCACAAACGGATATAATGAGGCCAAGTATGACTGGTAAAGATCACAGGAGTCAGAAAATATCATAAATTTATAACTGTTACCAGTAGGTACATCAACGTGGATGTTGAAGTTAATGAACGACCGGAAAATAACAAATGAAATGAATTCTTCTGAAATGTTGCAGGTACAAGATCCTGGGGGCAATAAATACAGACGAATGATCCAAAGACCTGATACAAAGCCCTGATAAACAGGAGACTTTTTTGTATGTTTTCCGTAAGAGCATCTAATGAAGAAACAGACAAAACAAAATATGTTAGAAACAAGATGGGGTTACAAGATAACAAATATAAGTTGAATATCCTTAATTAATATGCCAGTTGTGATGTACAGATGGATTCATATTTTTTCCAGCTAGCCTAATGGGTTATAACACTTGACAAGGAACACAGGGTCTTGAATTCAGGTACATAGTGACTCGGATGATCATTTAAAATGGTGGTCCTCTGACATTGATTACTATCCCAAGTGACAGGCTAAAGAACCGTAGGGACATTGACAGATGGCCATTCTTGAGCTTCTGTCCTTCAGGTTGAGGGATATCAGTCAGTTGAAAGCTTGGGCTGTACTCGTGCTGTTGGGTTGGGGCAAATGGCGATTTGAGTCTTGTAGTGCAAGAAGATATTGTGCAAAGTATAAATATACAATACAATTACCGAAATATACCAATAGAAGAAATCTTGAGTGAGATTTCAATGTTTAACTGATGCTGATTGATGTTGGTATGTATGTATAGGTTCAATACCTAGTTCACATAGCTCCGTGCTCCCAGCATGAGCAACTTATGAAATATTTAACTTACTAGGGTTACATGTGGCTTGATATGTTTAATATCTTGCAAATGTTTGAAAGGAAACGTTTGGTGAAGGTTAAAAAATGATGGGAACGAAACCCATTTGTAATAGAAGGTTTTCAAAATGTTTTATTTATACCATTTATTAAACGTTTAATGACAAATGTTAGAAAAAAACTACAAATGAACTTACGTCTCAATCATATTAGTTAGCCATATGAACCTTAATTCAGGTCAGAGGTCCAATTTAATATTTTTATAGGTTGCTCATTAATGAAACTATTATTTTTATGTCTAATATTGTAAGATAGTGGCTTACAAATTGTGCCCCCATTCAATTCTTACTCCTAGGCATTGCATGTGCCTTATTTGCAAATGTTTGAACATAAACATTTAATAAGCATTCTGAAATGGGACGAACTTGGGGTAGCTGAGCAGTAGTAATAGCGTTTGCAGCAGTGAACCAGAATGACTACTGCTTGCCAAGCAGTTTTTGTCAGTACACCAATTGTGGTCACTCCACATGTTTTCTAAGTTTATTTATGAATCTAAAACTCTGAAATTTAATGTCCGTGTCAAAATTTATTTCCATTGTTGCATAAATTGATTTACCTGTGCAAAACAGGAGCTACATTCTGAAACGTAAAAGATTGGCATACTGCTCAGCCACCCAAGTCTGTCGCTTACCCAAGTTCTTCACCTGTCTTAATAAATGTTATGGACAAACAATATTCATACTAAGACAAACTGAACTAGCAGTTTTACTGTTAATCCATAACTCCACAAATAGAGATCAATTGTGAGTTGGTTTAATATTGTCATAAAATTCAAGTAACGAACTTGGATAGGTGACAAACTTGGGCAGCTGAGCAGTAAGAAAAATCGGGGTGTCCATAATTTTGCTATAACCATAATTGCTTGGCAAGAAGTACACAATGGATGTAATGTACTGTTTATTTAAATTTTTGAACAATATGAATTCTTCGCTGTTCATGTAATTTCTTACTGCACAAACTTACTGGAAGCATTTATCGGCAGAAGTGGGACTTAAAACACCAACTTTAAACTTTGATATCAACTGAGAGTTACTTTCTATAAACTCAATGTAGTAATAAGGTTACCTACATTTCACTTAGATCCCATCTTTTAATGGTAACTTATAAACGCAATATTTCCAAATAAATACTTTCCACGACACACTCGGATCACACTTTGAAAATATACGACAAACTAAAACCCAAATGAGTTATGTTACCAAAAAAATAAACAAATAGAAAAAAAAACAAATAGAAAAAAACAACACAAACAACCACTCCATACCTTTTGGCTACATTGTCAAGTAAACAACTGACGTCATATTTAAGTACAGTGTACCCATCTGTTCCCATTCATTTGCTATTATTTTCCACGTTCACCCAACCATGACATGTTGAGAAAGGAAAAAGCAACTATTCGATTTGGTGTGTAATATTCGTGAACTTCAGTAATACAAACAGTATTTCATATATTTTAATGTTAATAGCTCAGATAATATATCTATTTCCTTTTATCACTGTGCCAGACATTATTATTGAAAGAAATATTAAAATATTACTTTTTCTGTCTCCGATGAAAACCTTGAAAACAGTTTATGGGTAGAACTAATTAAAGGAACATTAAATTAAATGAAAACAGTAAATGAATGATTCCACTATTTGAAGGTTACCATATATGGTACTATATATGGCCAGTAATCAAATAATGAGCCTGTTTTGCCCATTTAAAGTGTGTAGTAGTGTTTCTGCGTGTTTTAATCGTAGAAAATGAAGCGTTTCTTGGTGTTTAATTAAAATATAGAGATTCATGTTGGAGGCCTTATGTTAACAAATCATTATTTTCTCAAACTATTAATTGACTGGAATGGGTTAAATAAGTATGAGGATTTACGAAAATATATAAAATTAAAATTGTTAGATCAAACTACAGGGTACTATATTTCTAGCATTCAGCCACTACTTCTTGTTATAATTCCAAGCAATTATATGAAACACGTTCACATGCAATGGTGGAGCAGTAGTCTCCCACCTCTGAGATCTGGGCCCATATTCATGAAAGGTCTTAGCCAGGGCTTAGGCTTAAAATTGAGACTTTTGTCTTGCAGTATTCACAAGGAAGTTAAGACCAGTCTTAGGCTTAAATAAGGGCTTAACTTTAAGATTGGTTGGTAGTGGGCTTAAATTTTGTAAAGAGGACTTAAATATGGCTGCCATAAACTTTTCCCCACTTCAAAATTTGAAATGGCTGTAAATAAAGTATAATTATACAGAACACCTCACTAAAGCAGTCTTTGGGAAGTTAAAATGCAGTAACAAGGTTTTCCATTTCAAAACAGCACTTTTCCTTAGATAAAATGCATTAAATGAAGGATATATGACACCAACAGCATAGTTTGAATAGAAAAGAAAGGTCACATGACACAGAAAACCACTGTGGTTATTTGATAATCTTGGACTTAGCTAAGTCACCCTTTGTGAATAAGGTTTTAAGACAAGACTTATCTGAGACAAGTCTTAACTTTAAGACTGGATTTAAGCCAAAGACATGGCTAAGTCTAAGACCTTTTGTGAATACAGGCCAGAGTTGGAATTCCCGTGACCGTTTGTGGAAAAGCTGGTAGTAGTTTGCCGTTGTTTGGTAGTTTATAGTACAGAAACTACTGATATACTGTATCTACTGGGGCCGATTTCACAATGGGACTTAAGTCCAGATTTAGACTTAAATTTAAGACTTTGGTCTTAAATTTTGCAACAGAATGTTATGTCTGTGGTCTTAGACTTAGCGGATTTCACAAAGCAGCCAAGTACATGAAATTGCTAAGTCAGTGGACTTAACATTAAGTCTGGGAGGTAGTAGGCTTAAATTTTGTAAAGAAGACTTAAATCTTGCCGCCATAAACTTTCCTCCACTTCAAAATTTGAAATGGCTGTAAATAAAGTATAATTATACAGAACACCTTACTGAAATAGTCTTTGGCAAGTTTATATGATGTAACAGGGTTTTCTATTTCAAAACAGCACTTATCCTTAGATAAAATGCATCAAATGAAGGATATACAAGGTCATATGACACAGAAAACCACTGTGGTTATTTGATAAGCTTGGAATTAGTTAAGTCACCCTTTGTGAAATCCATTTAAGTCCCAGACCTAGCTAAGACAACAGTCTTAGATTTAAGTCCCTGACTTAGCCAAAAACTTGGCTAAGTCTAAGTCTAAGTTCTGCAATTCCAACTACTGGCCACAATATAACTGATAATGAAAATAGGCCTGATGAAAAACACTTAAAAACAAATGAGAAACAGTCATTAGATTTAACCGAACTGATACAACAACCCTGCAGTCAGATGTACATTAGCCTGCCTTTCAAAGATCATTGCCTGGTATGACAATGGTATCTGACAGTGTCCATAACATTCTAATCTAATGAAATCTACTTCTTTGCAAGCGCACTATCTTCCCCACAAAGGGGAACAAAGTAAGCTAATTAAACAAAATCATTATCATAGGGAGAGTTGAGGGGTGTTCAAGGTCAGTAATCCAGGATTGTGAGTGTGACCAGGAGGGAAGAAAACTAAGTTGGGAAACTAGAGCTGAAGAGGTGGGTTTTGAGGTGCTTCCTAAAAGATGCAACAGAGGGACTGTTTCTGACATGAAAAGGGAAAGAGTTCCAAAGGACTGGGACATAGTGACTGAAGGAATTAGAAAAGTGTTTGATTGATTTGTAAACTCTACGATCGAAAGTGGGGGTTTGAAGGAACTTGAGTTTGGGGGTACTTCGCCTTGTATTTCTGGAATAGGTATAGAGGTGGATTAATTCTCTTAGGTAAACTAGTTTACCTTGGTTTAGAATTTTGTATGTAATAAGGCCAATTTTAAATTGTACCCTGTATCTGACTGGTAGCCAATGGATTTTTTTAGTTGAGGGGTAATGTGAGAGAATTTAGAGGAATGGGTGACAACCCTGCAGAGTGAGTTTTGGACTAGCTACAATCTCTTTAACTCAAAATCAGTGAGCGATAAGAAGAGGGAATTGCAATAACCCAACCTGCTGCTCACCAAAGCATTCGCTAAGAGCACTGATGTATTAGGCATGTACTCTAGTGGACTTTATGACCTGTGACACTTGGTTTGAAAAATTGAAATTGGAGTCGAACACCACTCCGAGGTTCCTGACACTTTGCACTGGGGAGACTTCCCAGAATATTGATAGGGAAGTGAGGGAGGAGTTGTTTACAAATTTTTGGGGAGCCTATGAGAATAAACTTGGTTTTGTCTGGGTTAAGTTTTAATTTATTTGTTAACATGAAATTTTGAATGTCATTTTGGCAGTTCTTTAGTTTTTGCATAGAGTGAGAGAAATTTGCTGGTGAAATTGTTATGTATAACTGGGTGTCATCGGCGTAAAAGTGGTAGTTGATGCTACTGTGTTTATTTGTTTATTTGGGTTTTAATGTCGCTTTCAACACTGTACAGGTCATATCACGACAGGTAGTTGGAAGGGCAGAGGAAACCAGTACATAGAGTTCGCTAGGGTTGTGTACTGTAAACTGCCGACCAATGGCAAGCAACTACCAGCTTTCCCACTTGAGCCCATACGGGGATCGAACCCCGGCCTCAGAGGTGGGAGGCGAGAGTGCTACCACTCTGCCACTGTGGCCCCCTTGATGCTACTGTGGGAATGAATGATTGAGCTGATTGGGTTAGTGTAGAGAGAGAACAGAATTGGTCGGACGGAGCCCTGGGGAACTCCATACTGGAGCACAGCAGGATGTGAGAGTGTGCTACCTACCTTGACCGAGTGTGTCCTTCCGGACAGGTGTGATTTGAACCAGCCAAGTGCTAGCTCACTGATTCCATAATAAACATTGAGTCTGTCCAGGAGAATGGTGTAGTCAATGGTATCAAAAGCAGTGGATAGATCCAGAAGGGTAAGGGCAGTGACAGACCCTTTGGACATATTAAGAAGAATATTGTTATGAATATTATGGAGGGCACTTTCAGTAGAATGGTGATTTCTATAAGCCGTTGGAAGGCAGTCATAAGGCCAGTTTCATCCAAGTGAGTTTGTAGCTGGACAGCTACTACCCTTTCAAGTATCTTTGAGATAAAGTTTAAATTTGAGACAGGCCTATATTTTTTGAAAATGTCTTTGTCTAAGGATGATTTTTTGAGGATAGGGGTAACATGGGCCTGCTTGAAAAAAATTGGACACATACCTTGCTCAAGAGAAGCGTTGATTATTGAAGTGATGGGGGTAATGAGAATATCCAGATAATCCAGAACAAGGAAAGTGGGCCAAGGGTCTAGGGAACATGATTTACTAGGAGAGTTGGTAATAATTTTAGTGACTTGATCCTCTGTTACAGTAGAAAAAGTGGAGAACATAGGGGCAGGAGACTCAGGTGTGATGTGTTGCAAATTGACAGAAGCAGAGAATGTTGAGCGTATTTTTGCAATTTTTTCTGTGAGGAAATCCACAAACCTGTCAGCCAAAAGCTGAGGGGGCTTTATCAATTGGGGGATCTTGGCTGGAAGTCTGAGTAACACATCACCCAGGACAAGCCATAATTTTTGTGTGTTGTGGTGATTATCCTGAATTTTTGCTTTAAGGAATAGAGATTTGGCCTGCATGCAGATTCTTTTGTAATGGTGGACTTTCTGCATGTACTGGGATCTATTGAAGGTGGATTTATTTCTTTCGCCAAATGTGTTCAAACAAACGCTTGGTCTCTTTTGCCGCAATTACAGTTTCGTTAACCCATCCCGGGATGTACTTCGCTTTGGTGTGTTTGGTGTGTAGCTAAGCATGTTTGTCGATAAGGGTCGACAAGGTGGTGTGATATTGTATGTAGAGAGTATCAGGTTCTTTTGACAGATTATTAATCAGTTCAGAAGCAAGGAGATCTGCTTTCATTCTCTCTTTGTCGATTTTATGGTATTTACGAAAGGAGACAGTAGCATTATTATGAGGTCTTGGGGTTAAAAAATTTAGAGTGAAACTAACTGAAAAATGGTCGGAGAAAGCATCGGTGGAGTGGACATTGGAAATATTATCATTGTTGGATTTGGTTAAAACCTGATCGAGAGTATGTCCGTGAATATGAGTCGGAAAATTAACTTTCTGATTTAAGTCAAATGAATCAATCAGTGAGTAAAAGGTTTTTGAATTTGAACATGTTGTTTCAAGGTGAAGATTGAAGTCGCCGATGATAGCCAGATTTTCTGTGGTGTGATGGATATCCTCCAAAAATGACTGAAACTGTTCGAAAAAGGTTGGAGCACTAGAGGAAGGTGGTCTGTATATGTTCAGAAAATAAAAAGATTCTTTGTTCAGGGATATCTTGATGAAGAAATTTTTGAAGGTGGGGCAGGCCTTTGTAGGAACAACCAACATGGCAAAGAGATCAGTGTCATTGTCAGAAATAAATTTTGCAATGGACGGGTATTTGCTGTTTATTGATCTGATGTTTGTGTAGGTGATATTCAGACACTTGGGTGGTCCTGGGTTTGGTTAATGTCATCAGCAAGGAGGAGTAGGATGAAAAGACGGGAAGGTGACAGAGCTGGTAGATTAAATATTGATTGAACGGCCACTTGGACAGAATGAGACAGCAAGAAACAGAATCCAGACTAAGTGTTTAAGGAAATTAGTGTTGATGGTCAAAAAGACACAATAACCAGTGTTGATAAAATTGCACTTAAAAATCATGGTGTTTTTATTATTAAAGCTAATGTTGCAGTACATTTGAGCAATAAGAAGGTTATGATACCCCACTCCAGGGATCAGTGTATAGGCTTGAGTAAAAAGACAATTGCAAAATGTTGAATCTGAAAACATACTGAATGGTGCGGCGTATTATGCCAACAAATGTGGGAGTGCCATCAAAGACTTCTGTCAACTGAACAACAGTGAGAGTTTGTCAATTGTTATAGGATTGATTTTACTAATTGGCAATTTAGTGATGAATATATGGGCGGCATTAGTTTTATTGTTTTCAAAACTTTTGAGAGGTATGGGAACAAGGAAAATTTTACTATTTTCACACCATGACGAGAGATAAAGAAACTCTTTCATGATGTAACAACCTGCCTGAAGGGTTTTTTAACTTGAGCCCATAAAGGCTGGGGTTTTTATCGTCACCTGCGCCGTCCGGGCGGCGGCAGGCATAAAGCTTGTGGGTGTTCCACAGCCCAAACCCCTTCATGGATTTTCACCAAAGTTTCAGGGTATGTTTATCCCAAGAGAATCTAGAGTTGATTAGGTTTTGGGTGGTATCCGGTAACAACTCTTGCCATGGCAACACTTTTAAGAGTTTTTGTCTTAAACTTTGTGGGTGTTCCACAGCTCAAGTCCCTGCACAGATTATCACCAAATTTTCAGGGTGTATTAACCTCAAGAGGATCTAGAGCTGATTAGGTTTTGGGGGTATCCAGTAATAACTGTTGCCATGGCAACACTTTTAAGATTGTTTAACACCTATGGACAGATTTCGGCTATGGACAGATGATTTCTTAAACTTGATTTTTGGTGTTGCGCCTTAGAGTCTGCGTAGCAGAGATTAAGCTCTATAAAAGTACAGAATAGAATAGAATAGAATAAACCGATGCATGGATTATCACCAAATTTTCAGGGTATGTTTACTCCCAGGGGATCTAAAGGTGATTAGTTTTCGGTGGTATCTGGCAACTGTTGCCATGTGAGTGTTCCACAGCCTAAACCGATGCATGAATTTTCACCATGTTTCCTGGATTTTGGGGGGTATCTGGAAACAAGTGTTGCCATGGCAACAATTTTTGGTCTTAAACCTTGTGGCTGTTCCACAGCCTAAACCGATGCACAGATGATCACCAAATTTTCAGGGTCTGTTTACCCTTAGAGGATCTAAAGCTGATTAGTTTTTTGGTGGTATCCAGTAACAACTGTTGCCATGTGGGTGTTCCACAGCCTAAACCGATGCATGGATTTTCACAAAATTTTCAGGATATGTTAACCTAAACAAGATCTACATGGCAACGCTGTGTTACCACAGTTGCATATCTTCACCAAATTTGCAGAGCATGTTTATAACAGTGAAAACATGTCTGTAAAAAATTATAGTACTCATTTTAAAAAACAAACTTCTTGGAAATCATGGTCTGCAAATCTTTTGCAAGTGTCAAATTCGACCTTTGATCCCTGCTTCAAGGTCATGTAGTGTCATCGTGCTAAAGGGATCTCCCTTATAATTTGTTCTATGACATCAAATTTTGAAAACAACTAGTAAGAAATCATGGCCTGTGAATCTTACATCTGACAACATTATGTGGATTCTGTATACTTCTTACAACTGAAGTTGCTCCTAAGATTTTCCCAAATCTCAATGTTGTTGCCCATTTAGTTATAACTGCAGGCTGGGGTTCTTGCCCGACGAGGCAGGCTATTTTTATACATTATGCTTTCATCTTGATGGACAATTGTCACACTTGAGTTTAATTCAATGTCAAGTAGAGTGAAAAAAGTTCAACAGCCTGTGATTAGATGCCAAACTTGCTAACTACTAGGCCCCTGAGGACCTTCATCAGAGTTAGACAGACAACATATATACTGTAACTGAACCTAAATTTTCACTAAAAATCTGTTGTTTTAAAATGCCATATGAACACCAAATGGAATGTATCATGGCCGCCATTATTGACAGGCAGGATTGTCAATCTGGTCAAAATGTTAAATCAGAAATTAAAGAAAAAGTGCTAGTAAATAATAAAAATTGCACTGGTACTAACAAGCAACTAACATCTGGCAACATTTTAAACCAGAGAGACAGTGGGGGTTAATTGTGACAGTTATACCGGTGTCAGTGTAACAGGAGAGAACAGTTACCCATGTCAGATAATGGCTTTTAACTTTATATACCCAGAGAGACTTGCAGTGGAGGTCACAGATATTCACCATTAACTCCAAACAGTTAAGGAACCAGGCATACCAAAAATTGCAAAGGTGCTAGAACACCTATTAAATTAGGATTAAATTTGGAAGGCTGTGAGGGATATCTGATAGACTATCCAAATAAGCACTTATTTCAGTAATTTGAATTTCTGCTTATATAACACAACCTGGAGATTACCTAAAGAAGTCCTGCACTATCACAATAAAAATAAATCATTAGGGACAATTTCCGGACCCACTGATGTATCATGCTCTGAACATTTTCACTGTTTTATCTTTTTCACAAGACCAAAGGATGAAAGTTTAAGAAGGATAATTTTGAACCTATCTTATCCTTATGGCAACTAGATAAGATACCACATAGACAACCCCCGCCCCCACCTCTGGCAGTAAAAGGCACTCCAGGAAGCATAGTGTTTTATTAACAATAGAATATATGGCATTAAAAATAGTATGATAATTTGTCGATTGTTGAGACTGCTAGTATGTATATACAGGCTGCGACTTGCATCAATCCATCTAAGCAGCTATACTTTTAATACAAGTTCATACATAGTGGTTATCCAAAATATTTTGTACTTTTCCTTAAACCTAGACATAGTGTTTATAACACACGTAAAAGCCAAGCTGATATTGTGTTCCTTGAGGTCCCACCCTTTGCCACTTCAGTAAAAAAACCTACTAAGCATTTTGGCCTCAGCTTTGCTTATGATGCTCCAAAGAGTTCGAATGATTTGCCTGATGATGTATGTTCGGCCACTTCTCTCCTCTGATTCAGAAAGAACTTCAAAACCTATCTCTTTGCACAAGCATATCCACCCCAATTTCAGCTTTTCCTGGTTTCTCTCCATGGTGTTGACAGCTGCAGGTTCATGATAATAGTTTTCTGCTTTTCTGTTTGGTGCCTCTAGAGTCTGTCTTTAGATGGAGATTAAGCGCTATGAAAATACTATTAGAATTAGATCTAGAAATGCTATTACAATTACGTATAATGACACAATTGTCAGCCTGGGCAGTACACAAATACACATGTATTCTAGGTACCACACTTGTCCAGATGAACAGAGGACATGGGTTCGTAACCAGGTACAGGCAGATTACAGGGTGGCTCTGATGACCAATTAAAGTGATAGTCCTTTGTCATTGGGTCCCCTCAGTGGCAGGCTAAACACAATCTCAGTGATGTTGATAAATGATCATCCATAAGATTCTGCCTTTCAGTTATGCGAAGTCAGGACTGGTCAAACAGCCCTTTGAGTAATGTAGTAGAAATAGATATTGTGCTGAGTATAGCAATACACCCATAACCCTGCATTATAGCCCTAAAATATTCATGAACTTTGAACTGTGTCTATTCTTTTGTTAGTTTAGTGCACAGACCTCCCCCCTTGGCAATATTGTGCATAAACATAAAATAAGTTATAGGTTTAGAAATTGTAATTTCTTTAGCTCTCTTACTGTAGAATGGTAACTCACCGCACTGATAAAAACACTGTACCAAAATTCAACATAAATTGACTGTTTCTGTTAACATTATGCATAAAAGTCACCTACAAAGATGTCATATTCCCGGAGACCACTGTTAACCCATTCAGTATATCTGCTGTCTCCCGAAATGTCTTGTTCTTTGTTTCTGGCAGTTTCCAGGATATTATCACAGTGAAACCAATGGTTAATACCAAAAACAATAAGAAAACAAATGACCCCATTGCATCCTAGAAACCAAGAGAAAATAATGTTTGTTACTGATTTGTCAATTAGTTAGTTCTATCATGTAATTGTGTCACATCTATGTGTATGAATAATGTTTCTTGGCATATTCATTATTTCCCCATAACGTGCCCTAGTGTTGTTACAAATGTTAAAGATATTGCAATAGTTGGATCAAATGTGTGATTCCCTCTCTCTCGATGTTGCCTTGGAGATATTAAACAACATTGAAGCATAACTTCCTATAATGGCTGTTTTGGTACAGTTACAGTTACATTTGAAACTTTTTCATGATCTAAAAGATCTGCTACCACTACAGGTATATTCCTCATTACTCTTTGTTTATTGTAGTTTTTATCGTATTGATAGTATGATTATCTTCATTTCTACTGTATTATGACAGTTTAGAATAAGAGAATATGAACATTTCCATTCACTCTCTAATTTAACTTTACTACTTCGCTTGGAGGGTGTATTGTATTTCAGCAATGGACAGAATCCGAGAAATTATTGAAACCAGTACTAGTGACTTCTATAGATAGAATTTTTCTGGTAGTGTTTTCATAGTGTTGTAACAAAGAATGACAAAACCCAAGTTTGAAACTACAGAAACATAAGTATAGAATTAAAACCCTCTGGTCAGATCATATCTGTGTTTACAATTGCATCATATATTCTGTTTAAGAAAAAAAACAAAATCCCCACTAATGATAAAAAACAGAAAGCTAATATTGCTGCATTTTATAAATACTTACGGCCATAAATTCAAAGGTTACCACAAAAATCATATTGAATATCCAGATGGTGTTAACCGAAAATGATACTGCCACATCCCTTGGACCTTGCTTGAACAACTCTGGTGGAATTACCCAGGCCAGGCTTCCTGATTTCATTACATGAAATTAACAGAGTAGTTTATATGCAGGGTGTACACACAAATATATGATTGTATAACTGAAAACTGAAAGACAGGGGTTTAGGGTTGACCATTTATCCCTACGTCCGAGAGGGTTTTAGACCTATCACCTATGGACTGGACCTAGTGACACTGGGCCATATTTTTAAGTGATCATCTGAATCATATGTATTTGCTTTTACTTGTGATCAAACTGTGTATACGCGTTAAAAAAGGACACAGTGAAACATTCCCGTAATCATAAAATCATTTGAAGAGTTTCTAATTCATAAAGTCATTTTAACACTTGATCTTATATTGTGACAATAAATATAAAATAATATATATACATATGGCACCTTGGCCTAGTGGGTAACACGCTCATGTAGGAACACAGAGAATCTGAACCATGAACGTCGATAAATTACCATCCTTGAACCTCTGCCTTTTAGTTAGGGAAATGTCACTAATGTAAGAGCTTGGGCTGTGCCTGTGCAGTCGGATGGGTCAAATAGTGATTTGAGTCCTAATGGATATCTTTGCACTGAGTATAAAAATATACAAAACAACATAGGATTGTAACAAATATTTGTAGAGTTTCGTTTGTCTGCATTTGCATTTGTTCATTCAAGTTTTAGGTAGGCGTTTGGCAATATCAAGAGGTTAAATATCAGTGAAAGAAAATGATAACATAATGAGCCACTGCACACAATTTTTGAAGAAGACAGTTTCTAACAACAGTAATTTTCTGCTTCTTTTTGGCACAAGGAATAGTGACACAAATCCCTTGTAATGGCAATGTTGTTTACATTTGAAAACTCTAACAGATATTTATGATATTAAATGGATTCTAATCAGTAAAACACATATAAAGTTACATTTAATTGCATATATTAGACTAAAACACTCGGGGAAATGAAAGATATCAGTTTTACCAATTCCCACTGCAAATAATAAGGCGAAAAAGATGGCGGAGACAACCCCAATGTATGACAGCCAAGATGCTGATGTCTGAAAGGGTAAAAAGAGAAAGACTTTATGCTACTGTAGATCTATACCATTTTCACAGCTTTTGAGAGATAATATTTATTTATTTGGGGTTTTACGTCGCTTTCAACACTGTGCAGGTCATATCACGACGGGTAGATGGAAGGGCAGAGGAAACCAGTACATACAGTTTGTCAGGGTTCTGTACTGTAAACTGCCGAACACCTTGAGAGATAATACATAATACATTGTAATTGTTTTAAATATGTTTAAGGTTGGTAATCGAAGATAGTACTTTAAGCATGTGAAAGTCCAGGAACTACATAATATCATTATTTAGCTTGACTAAATATGATGTTGGAATTCAGAAACGTAGAATATTAAGCAAAATGTGCAGCATTTTAAAGTTTGAAGAGAACGGTAAAACAGTTGTTGGTAAATTAATGATTTAGGCTTAATCAGGAACGGTAATAGGAAAATGAATAAAAAGATTATATATCTATCATGTGTAAATACTTGCTGAAATGGTGATATTATGGCTATGTATGTACCATAATTAAAGTAAGTATTATCTAATTCTTTGTATTTGATGTCCTAAATTAAGAGCTCTTAAAGCTTGTGATATAGTTGTAATTCTAAAAATTGATGTGGTGTATATTTTATGCGTATTTATAGATACAAGGGTTGCATAACTTTTGCGAGCTTATTCCTCTTTGCTGAGTTTAAATTAAAATTTAGTGTCATTTAGAGTAATTTACCTCTTGTCAATATATGACCTATGTTTTTGTAATTTTCTACTTCTGTTGATAATAGTTTTCCTGATAGAAAGATTTATACTTACTGTAAATGTCTTAATAGATGTATGTATGCACTGTACACAAAAAAAAAACAAATTAAAAAAAAAAAAAAAATTATATATCTATCATATGATTCTACTTTCAAATAAATATTTGGTACATAACTCACAAAATAATGCCATTGCATAACAAACTAGACTACCCATTCTTTGAGGGTTTTTATGTGCAAATCATTACCTGGAAATAGTCACATATTGTCAATGTCAGCAGTAGAATTGCAATAAGAATCATTGGAGTTATCAGCAGAGGGCGCCTTCCTAATCTGTCAACCAGGTTTATCTGTAACAAAGATTACATTTGTTCTCCATTTAAATAATTTATCAATTCGAGGTATATAGTGTTTATTCTTTATAATATAACAAATCTTAAGGTTTATCAAAAAGTTTTGTTCCAAAATAATTCAACTTCCAGGTAACAACTGTCTTGATTCCAGGGACATTGTTTTGGAGTTGACCCTATTTTTGTCAGTATCTTCGGAAATCCTTTCTTGATCATTTTTCATCCTAAAGTCGTTTACATAATTATAGGGTTAAATAATATTTTCTCTTAATCAAATTAAATCAAATAGAAGGTTAACCCTAGATACTTGGAGGTGCAGAATTGGTATATATGAAGCTTTAGCAAGAAATAAAAATTCTGTATTTATGAATCTTACAAAAGCAACGGTCATATTGAGACATTTCAGTTTTGTCCAGTGCAGTTTCTCATGGCTAAGAATAAAATTCAGGACAACAAAGCCGAAGACATCTACTTTTTTGCTGTGAAGAGATAAATGAAACCATGGATATGTTAATTTTTTATTGTCACATTTCTTTATCTCTAAATTAATTTGAAATGAAGCACTGTAAAGTAAATAAACAGGCATACAGCAATTAACAGAAAATATATTGTTGTTTTTTTCTCCAAAAAAAAAATGGAAATCATTTGAATATGACACCTTCTAAGTCATAATTTAGACACTTTTCAAATATTTTTGGTACTCTGTATAATCAATTAGTGTCATAGCTATACATCTTAAATCAACAGATGTCGAAATGTTAATAATGGCACTATCTGGCAATTTTAAACCTTTGGAAACAAAATAGTGATCAGTAAGACCACATATATAGAAGGTACAAATGTGGTATGATGGGTGTTTAGCCTAGTCTTATACCTAGGTACAAGGTTTTCATTAGCTACAGAGCAACAGGCTCATCTACTATTGGTTGTGCATCATTCTGGTATGGTTTGCTTTGTGTCTTGGTAGGATGCATCCAATGACATTTAGTGAGATTTACATTTGCGTAGGGCATGGGATACTCAACACAATTTTAAAAAGCTGTTACATTTCTTGCACAAGCTAACCTAAAATATACATGGTAGGGGAGGAGATGATGTGGGGGGAGTGGCATAGATATATGGGGAGGCTCATTCTTCAATGTGCACTGACCATACTGCCCTCTTTTTGGAGAGGTCATGAAAAGATATAGAGTAAGTATGGAAAGAATCGCATGGGCAAAAATTTGAGACTTGAGCCAAACAGAGTCTGGGAAATGCTACAGGGAAGTTTGACAAAACTATTACAGTTGTAACATGGGCTGTTAATGGGTGGACCAACTAAAATGATATATAAAGGCTAAACGTAATTGACAATTTAGATGCAGCAATTATTTGTATAACAGAGACTCATCTTAAAAATCACAATGTAATTGATATCCCAGGTTTTACCTCATATATAAACAATAGGAAGGTAATTAACCCTTGCAAAGGATCAGGTGGAGTAGCACTGCTGATCAAAGACTCCTAATTGAATATCTATGGAGTAAAGTTAATTGATAATGATAGTGAAGCCATCCTAGGTGTTGAATTGAAAAAAATAATGAAATTAATGACATTATTCAGGTATATTGTTCTCACCTGCCACCAATTGACTCGCCCTCCTCAAACACTGCTAATTTCTTTGGTCATTTGATTAGTAAAATTTACATAAATTCCTATGTTGATATGTTTGTATTGGCAGGTGATTTCAATGCTAGGATTGGTTCCAAAGATGATTTTATTACTTTATAGACACTATACCTAAGTGTGCCATCATTGATAAAACTATAAATGCATGTTTCGATGCGTTTATTGACTTCTTAAAAGATATGAAATTGTGTACGCTTAATGGTAGAATTACCCCAGAATTAGATAACTTTACATTTGTAAATGCTATGGGAAATTCTGTGCTTGACTACATTATTACTGAACATAAAAGTATTAATCATTGTTTAAAGTGTGCTGTACATACTGTTAATGACAAAGTTTCTGGGAATGAGGAATTAAAGTCTTTGCTCTTAAGTCAGTATAAGGCTCCAAATCACAGATATCTAGTTGTACGAAAAGTTTCAGATAATTTGGCTAAAAGATCAACATTTATCAGGAAATATTCATTTTATATATCCAAATGTCAACTGTTAAAATAATGCTGTGTGGAATTTTGCAGTTATATAAATAATTATTCAGCTTGAGAACCATGTACAGAATTTGAAAAGTTGCATGATAACCTCATTAAAATCATACTGGATGATATGGACAATTATTTAGAATTTACGGATGCACCAGAATCAAATGCAAAAATATAAATGTTCCATACCTTATTGGAACAATAATTTACATATGTCATGGAGTAACATGATAAAATCAGAAAAAAATTACACAAAGTACCATTGCCAAATGTTAAAAGTCAATTGAGGGTCTTGTTTCTCTCTGCATGTGACCACTTTGCCACTGTGGCCTAGAGGGTAACTTGTCTAGGAACTCAGAGGATGTGGGTTCAAACCCAGGTACAGGTAGATACATAGTGGCTTGGATGACCACCTAAAATGGCGGTCCTCTGTCATTGGGTCCTATCCCCAGTGGCAGGCTAAAAAAGCTCAAGGATATTGATAAATGCTCACCCTTGAGCCTCTATATTCCAGTTAGGGGAATATCAGTTACTTGTGATTTGGGGCTGTATCTGTGTAGTCGGACGGGTTTAATAGTGCTTTGAGTCCAGTAGTATATGGAGATATTGCGCTGAGTATAAATACACAATACAATACACTTTGATAAGCTGCTGCAGAAAAGTGAAAGTGAATGTAACAAAAAAGTTGTTATCAATATTGAAGATATGAGTAAACACAATTACAGGGACCTTTGGAGAAAAGTTAAAAGTATAGGTCCAGGTAAATCAGAAATCCCCTTTAAGTTATGCACAATGGAAATATAATTACAGATACAGATATTGTATTGGACACTTGGAAAAATGACTTTGAAAAAGTGTATAACCCTAGTCTTGAAAACATTGATGTTGCCTTTGCTAAGGAAATTGAAAAGCAAAAACATAACCTTGAAAATATCAGGGAAGCAGAATTTCAAACTACCTTGAATAACCATATTTTACTGGAGGAGGTCGAAAAAGCTATAAGTCACTGTAAAAACAATAAAGCTCCAGGTATTTACCAAATCCCAAATGAAGTTATAAAAAACCCATTCATAAAGTTATTCCATGCACTTTTTGTTTACTGCTTCAATAATTCAGTGGAACCCAAAATGTGGTTGAGATCCTTAATCAAGCCAATACCGAAAAATTCCAATAAAAACCATTTTTTGCCACAAAACTACAGAGGCATCAGCCTAATATCATACATTGCAAAGATATATTCTAGTCTTTTGAACTCTTGGTTAACCTCCTTTCTTGAAGATACTAATACTCTAATACTTAATGGAAATTTTTATAATGCAATTATTGCGCTTTATAAAGAAACAGAATCATGTTTTCAAATAAATAATTTCACTACTACCTGGTTTAGTACCTTACAAGGGGTACGACAGGTTGATAACTTATTACCTACTTTATTTAATATATTTCTCAATTACCTCACAAAAGAGCTGAAAAAGGTGGAACTTGGTGTCTCACTAGGACACACTCAAATTTGCATTTTACTGTATGCAGATGACATAGTTTTGATAGTGAGAATGAACAAAATTTACACAAAATGCTTGACCATGTTGGTTACTGGTGTAATAAATGGCAAATGAAGGTGTATATTAACAAAACAAAGATCATTCATTTTAGAAATAAAAGAAAACCTGTTACAAAATATGAATTCAAAATTAATAACTGTAAGATAAATTTAACTGGCAATTATAGATATCTTATTATAGTTTATTATAGTGTAATTTTTGATGAATACCTGACATTTGAACTCTGTACCAGAACTCTAGCTGAATCTGGTGGTAGAGCACTCAGCTCAATAATATCAAAATTCAAATGATTTAAAAACATTGGCTATCACACATTTACTAAATTTTTTGATACTGGTGTAAATATTGTTATTAAGTTATGGAGCAAGTGTTTGGGGATATGGGAATGATAAGTTTGGGCAAATGGTTCAAGACAGGGCCATGAGATACTTTTTAGGTGTACATAACAATGCCCCAACTAATGCAGTTCAAGGTGACATGGGGCGGATTAGTTTGAAATTCCAGCATTTTCTTTGTATACTGAGATTTTGGAACAGACTTCTCAAAATGAAAAATAATAGACTGACAAAAAGGATTGCAGAATTTCAATTAATTAATATAAACAATTCAAGCTGGTTTAGCAATTTGTATAACATTCTTGAAAGTGTTAATAAATCTCATTATATTATTGAAGGACAAGAAACTGACCTGACGGATATAGAGTTTAAACTTTGTGACGTTATGCACAAACAGTGGTCCAATACAGTTGGTTAAAAACCAAAGTTAAGGAAATATGTTAAATTTAAACAAAACATTAATGTAGAAGATTACGTTATAAGCAATATTAGCAGGTCTGAAAGATCAAAACTTGTCCAGGTTTGCATGGGCATATTACTAGCTCTAAATATAGAAACTGGACCACACTTCTGAAAAAAGTTAAATGAAAGATTGTGTTTGCTGTATAATCAAAACTCTATTGAATATGAACATCACTTTTTGCTTTCTTGTTCGGTATATAATTCTGAGCATGACAACTTGTGTAAATTAATTCCTAGTTTCAACCATTTAATCCCAGATGAGCAATTGTGTCTTTTGATGAACCTGAAGTCCAAGTATATTGAAATCTCATTGAAAGTATATGGAATAAGAGAAAAAAGTTTTTTCTTGAAGTATCATTGGACAGTTAAATGTAAATATACACATTGAATTAATATGTATTTAAAGTAACTTATAAGCCCTCAGAGGGTTAAGTTTACTGATAATTATGTTGAGTACTATTATGTCAAAGTGAAATGGATACATGTCACTATAATAAATAAATAAATAATAAATATTAATAGTTTGGTCTACTTAAACATTGTGATACTGTAAAGCATGATACATGGGAAGATATGTTCTGTGGTATTTGTAGACCACTTGTGTTTTCTGTGTTACTTGCATGTTTGTAACCATGCAAAAAATACATATAAAAGAGTGTTATTTTGCACTATTATCATCTTGAGGCCAAATTACAGGACAGTATATATGCTGGTAAGCCCTTAACCATATTTTACAGTGTTTTGTAGTTTTTGTAGTGTTTTTTGTAGTTATAAAGCACTGTGTTTTCTGACAGTTCCATAAAAACAAATTTACATAATTACATTTTCAATGTCTTTGATGTGGTTATCAAAATACCAGGGTGGTTTGCACATACCAGCACTATAAAGGTCATGCTTAGTACATCTGTCTATCTCCATAACAGTTATTGCTTTTAATATAACTTAACAAGATAAAAGAAATAATGCACTGTTATGATAAAAAAGAGCACTTCCAGGGTAGAACCGAGTGCAGACATTGCAAAATTTTTGTGCAGAGCATTAACTGAATGATCTCACTGATTTCACCCCTGCTCTTTGAGCCCATGGGCACTACCACGGATGATTTAGGTAAAAAATTGCTCCGGAATGCAGGATATTGACCCTTACATGCCCAAATTTAACTCAGTTCTTCCTTGTAACAGTGCTGGTGCTCCCTAAAATTTCATAACCATCCAAGCAGTAGATTTGGAGTTATGTTATAAATAGTCAAACTTACAAACAAACAAGCAGGCAGAATGAATAATACACTTTGCAAAAACTTTTGCAAAGCAATGTCACTTTTGGTTTAGTACCCCAGTGCTATAACTTAGGACATGTAACACACACACAGTTTCAAAGGGATTTGCAATCAGTGATATGGGAAGCCATGCTTCTTTAATACCAATAATTTTTAACGGCTGATGTGTCACTTGTTGTCACACTAATATACAAATTGCGGAACATGAATTCAGTTGGCAAAGGTACCATCGTTGTAAAAGATGTAGAAAACAAAACTTACTGAGAGAATTGTCCCTGCCACCAGGCTCAGGTTCATCCCCTGCACAGCATATTGGATCTGGCCATCAGCCAAACCAATATTTTGAAAGATTTCAGGTGTATAGAACAAAATCTGGAAAGATATACCCCAAAATATATGCATTTGAAAATAATTACTTTTGAAGAAAAAAATATATATATATTGATAAAAAGTTATAGATATATTACAGATGACATTAATTGATGATGTGCAAATTGCCAGCCTTAGAAAGACTATAATTCTGTCACAAGTCCATTGTTTAACTTCCTTTATTTTGACGTCCGTCACATGATCTGTTACCTGACCACATGACATCTTTTTTGACCTTCACACAGTGCCGGTACACATATGCCAGCTGTTGTGATCTTTCAAAATACTACACATTAGAATGAGGATGGAAAATTAGAGAGCCTGTGCATAATTTAGAGTTACTTTTTTAACTACTGTAAGGTTTGGGAATATTTAAAACACTTATGCCAATATGTGACACCACTTCAACTAACACACTCATCATTGCCACTGGGCTAGAGCAAAATGAAGGCAAATTTCACTTCAGGACTGCAATACAGAATCACTGGGTTTCTTGATATGTACATTGTTACACAATAACATGTAAAATACTTTGAGGCTGGGTTTTGATCTGGCAGTAAGAGGAATATGCAAAGTTGTGACACAGTTAAGTATGTTCTCTAATAATCAAACTTTTATTACAAATAGTTAGAGTGATCATACAATGTCTAAACACTGACCCCTAACATTCCAGTGCCTGACAATGACACAGACAATACAAAAGACAGAAACAATGGTAAGTGGTATTCCTTGTTTTTTATCAGCCGAATAAATGTGAATTTCCCAGTTATTTCCTCATGCTTGGCTATCTCTTCTTCATTCTTTATCGCTTCAATCTCTTCAGAGACATCCAGCGTTTGTCTTAGAAACTGCAGAGCTGAAAATATGCAATCTGAGTTTATATTCAAACAGTCCATTTGCGTATGTGACATACAGCACGTTCTAATATATTGTGATCCATTTTTCTTTTACTGCGTTTCATTCTTTTCAGACTTAAATTTCTGCAATAACGAATAACAGGAATTCTAACACATATACTTTTTACATGACTCATAACTTTTTTGATTTTGTAAGCCCTGAATTTTCAGAAAGTTGTGGTAAAATGCAATATTTGTCAGGGGATGTTATATTTATATCATTAAGGATTCTTCTAACAAAATGGTAGGCCTGGGCATACTGGACTATACATAAGCTACGCCTCTGGATTTTGATCATTTGACAAAGGCAATATGGTTTCGACTTCTTGAAACTGGTCTGTTCACTATATCTTGCAAATCATATTTTAATGTAGTCAAAGTAATATTTTGATACTCACCCTTTTTCGCCTCTTTTTCACTCTGTTTATCCAACAGTAAAAACCTTGGAGATTCTGCCATAAACAAAATCACTATGGTACAGAACAGTGACGGTATGACGGGTACAAGCAGGATATACACCCACAGTTTTTCAGTTCCTAAAACAACAGCAAAAATTACTGTTATTTATCTAGCTTTTGTCATGTTAAGATTTCTATGGTTAATTTTTTTTTAACTTTTCACCTTAGCTCGTTTATAACTTTCAATGTTTAATTCAATGTCTTTATATAAAATGGATACATGCAAAATATCAATCAAATTGAGATAACTAGGACAGCCTCCATATTAAATGTCTCATGTCTTAACGTATTCTTATAACCTAAGGTTTAGCTAACATTTGAGATTTTTTGTCTCAGTTGCCATACACTAAAGTTCGCAGAATGAGTTTTACCTTTTAGGTTTGCTTTAATATGTTTAGCGTACCTCAGGGCTCTGTCCTAGGTCCTATACTCTTTTCCTTATATACTACTCCCCTCAGCAAAGTCATTCAAAATCATCCCGGCATAGGTTTCCACTTTTATGCAGATGATAAAAGTTATATGTTCATCTCACACATAAGAATGTGGCTCATGCCTTTGACAGGTTGAAAAGTTGCCTGGAGGATGTCAAAAAGAGGTTGTCTGCAAATAAGTTGAAGCTAAACCCTGATAAAACCGAATTCATTGTTTTTGGCTCAAAAGTACAGCGTCAAAAACAAATCCTTTCCAGTTAATATTCTTGGCAATTTCCTCTCTCCTGTAGGAGTGGTCAGGAACCTTGGTGTATGGTTTGATAGTGATTTTTCCTTTTTGAAGAATGTCCAAAATATCTGTAAGTCCTGTTTTGCTCAAATCAGGGATCTTAAGCATCTCAGAGGTTACCTCACACATCATGCTGCTCTTATGACTGCGAATGCTTTGGTTGGAAGTCGACTTGACTACTGTAATTCATTGTTTAGAAGTCTCTCAGCTCTTGATCTTCGTAAGCTGCAATGTGTTCAAAATAGTCTGGCTAGAATTGTCACAAACACCGCCAAGTACTCACACATCACTCCTGTCAGGAAGATTCTCCATTGGTTGCCTATTGAACACCGTTCCGTATTCAAGACTGCCTTACTGGTGTACAAGTTCCTACATTGTGGTCATCCAAAATATTTTGCACCTTTTCTTAAATCCAAACAAAGAGTCTCTAACACACACAAAAGCCAAGCTGATGGTGTGTTCCTTGAGGTCCCCCACTTTGCCACTTCAATATATAAGTCTTCTAAGCATTTTGGCCTCAGTTTTGCTTATGACGCTCCAAAGATTTGGAATGATTTGCCTGATGATGTACGTTTGGCCACTTCTCTCCACTCATTCAGAAGGAAGCTCAAAACCTATCTCTTTCACAAGCATATCCACCCTAACTTCTGCTTTCCTTGGTTTCTCCCCGTGGCGCTGACCCTTGCTATGTCTCAGGTTTATGATTTTAGTTTTCTGCTTTCTGTTTTGGTGTGCCTAGAGTCTATCTTTAGATGGAGATTAGGCGCTATAAAAATACTATTAGAATTAGAATATAACACTCTTAGACAGGTGACATAAGTTGTGCCAGACATGTTCTTGGAATAAAATTATGTCTGGCAAATCTCACAAGATGTGATCAATTTGTATTTTAAGCCTGACTTACTGCTGAACAAGTTCCTACAAATATTTTGAAATTTTTCTTATACCTAGACATTGTGTGTAAAATACTCGCAGAAATCAAGCCGATTGTGTGTTTGCTTGAGGTCCCACACTTTACCCCATCAGTAAATAAAGTCTGGTAATGATTTTGCCTCAGCTTTGCATGTGATACTCCAATGATTTGGAATAATCTGTATGATGATGTAAGGTCCTCAGTGGCCTAGTGGTTAGCAAGTTTGGCATCTAATCATAGGCTGTCACCTCTGTGGGTTCGAGTCCCACAAGTGGCAATTCTGAGGACCTGTCCCAATATGACCCTGGCTGTTGAACGGGACGTAAAAACCCCAACTTTGACTTTGTATGATGATGTACATTCAGGAACTTCTCTCTACTCGTTCACAGAAAGAAGTTGAAAACCAATGTCTTTGCACAAGCATACCCATCCTTTTTTCCCATTCTTTCTCTGTGGCACTGACTCTACTATGTCTCTGGTTATGTGATTTTGGATTTCTGCTTTTCTGTATTATGTGCCTGGAGTCTGTCTTAAGATAGAGATGAAGCACTATAACAGTAGTATTAGAATTAGAATATGTCTGCTGATATTGGTGTTGCAATATACAATAGATTCACCAGTCTGAATGTGAGCCAAATATCAAAGAAAATACGTACCCCACAGCCTAGGGAAATAATTTTCAACACAATGAGATATAGAAGTAGTGAAACAGATTAAAGATTGGGACATTTTCAGAGCAGTGTCAGTTATATAAAGGTCCAAATAATGTTTAAGTACAGAAAATAATGTCTTAGAGAAAGAAAATGTATGTAAAGATGAAGTATTCAAACAAGATAATTCAATAGTAAGATGAAAACATTAATCAGTAAACTAAAAATTATGATGCTGTAAAATTTATTAACTGGAGAATAGATGTCAATGAAAAATAGCACAATTGTATAAAGGTACATATAATAATCAGTTGCAGCAATCCATATATCTTTGTCAAAAGAAAAACATGTCTCAAATATGGCAGGTGAACACACTTTCGCAGAGCCAAAGCTAACACCATAATGCACACCTACACCCCGTAACAGGGTTCGAAATTAACGAAAATCCACCAGTCCATGACTGACATAAATAAATACCATGGGTCAAAAAGATTAAGGCCCTGCAAGTCTGCTTGTTCTGCATACATATCTTGCACAGTTGAATTATGGTTGGGATGTTTTGAATATTGTCCCAACATACCAAAGCGACCTCAAACATTTGTGATGAGATTTAAAACCTCTCCAATCTTTATATACGTTTTGCATGGTCAAATTACGGTTTGAATACATACAGATATTGCAATACAATGTCCCAAAGTATGAAGTTCGTATACCTTACGGTTTCTGAGATATAGCCTGGGCAAGATTTTATAGGTCAAGGTCACTACAGCATGGTCAAAGGTCAAATCTAGGTCACACTATGAGGTTGCACACCTACAACCTCCAACCAGTGTCCCTAGCAAGTATCAACTTCTTACTCCTTACGGTTTTCGAGATATAGCCCGGACAAGATTTTAAAGGTCAAGGTCACTACAGCAAGGTCAAAGGTCAAATCTAGGTCACACCATGACGTTGCACACTTACACCTTCTAATCAATGTCCCTTCCAAGTTTCAACTCCCTACACCTTATGGTTTCCGAGATATAGCCCGGGCAAAATTTTATAGGTCAAGGTCACTACAGCAAGGTCAAAGGTCAAATCTAGGTCACACTATGAGGTTGCACACCTACAACCTCCAACCAGTGTCCCTACCAAATATCAATTCACATCCCTTGTGGTTTCCAAGATATAGCCTGGACAAGATTTAAAGGTCAAGGGCACTATGGCAAGGTCAAAGGTCAAATCAAAGTCACACCATGACGCTGCACACCTACACCTCCTAACCAATGTCCCCAGCAAGTATCAACTTCATACTCCTTATGGTTTCTGAAATATAGCCCGGACAAGATTTCAAAGGTCAAGGTCACTATGGCAAGGTCAAATCAAGGTCACACCATGACTTTCATCTACACCTCCTATTCAATGTCCCTACCAAGTATCAACTTCATACTCCTTATGGTTTCTGAGATATAGCCGGACAAGATTTTAAAAGTCAAGGTCACTACAGCAAGGTCAAAGGTCAAATCAAGGTCACACCATGACTTTCATCTACACCTCCTAACCAATGTTCCTACCAAGTATCAACTTCCTACACTTTACGGTTTCCGAGACATAGCAAGGACAATATTTTATAGGTCAAGGTCACTACAGCAAGGTCGAAGGTCAAATCTAGGTGACACTATGAGGTTGGACACCTACAACCTACAACCAGTGTCCCTACCAAGTATCAACTTCATACTACTTACAGTTTCCGTGATATAGCCTGGCCAAGACTTTTTTAGTAAAGGTCACTATAGCAAGGTCAAAGGTCACATCACGGTCACACCATGACGTTGCACACCTACACCCCCCAACCAATGTCCCTACCAAGTTTCAACTTATGGCTTGTGAGATACAGCCCACACAAACTTTTACCCACCTACCACCAGCCCGCCTGGATACCCGCTCTCCCAGCCGGACACCATGGGTGAAAACAATACCCCAACAACCCTTAAGGGCTGTGGGGTAAAAACTTTGATTTCAGATTAAAGATCAACTAGTATTTAGTATACAGTGGTTAAAGTTGATATTGAAACAAAGAAAGTGATGTCGATCATATATAGAATTTTCTGTATATATAATGTACATACATATATAATGCAAAAACGATGGCCCCAGGCTTAAGCTAGGAAGTTCAAATTAAGTTGTCCTGATGCCTGTTGGTGTGCAGTGCAGAAGTTTGACCAAATATATATTATTGTCACTCTTCTCAACAACTTTTGATATGATCTATGAAAAGCTATTGACACCCCATCAAGATAATGTAATTTGTTTTTGTTTTTTTGTTTTTTTTTTGTAATGGGATTTTTTACCACAGTGTGGTTGATCATTGTGCTACTCTGACATAAATGTGGAATATTATACTAAATTTCACACACTACCTTGAAGGCGGCTCTAGCACTTGCAAAAGCTAATTTAGAAACCTTATGGTAGAATGTGGGGGAAGCTTTATGATTTATTTTATTTGGGGTTTAAAGTCGCTTTCAACTCTGTATAGGTCATATCTTCACGGGTAGAATTATGGGCAGAGAAAACCAGTACATACAGCTGGTTAAGATTCTGTACTGTAAACTTCTGACCATCGGTAAGAAACTACCATATTTCCCACGTTGGGTTCGGGGTTTGAACTGCCAACCTCAGAGGTAGAAATGTGTTGTCACTCCACCACCATGGCCTCCGGGAAACTTTATGAAGAAGTATTGATAGTATATGTTCATAGTTTCACTAACAAAGATGAAAGTGGATACTGATTTTTTTTTGGCAAAAACTTAATGAAAACCAAGATGTATAAATATACATCACCAAATATATGGTCTAGTCCAAAAAGTCCACCCAGCAGTGATCCCACAGCCAGGGTCACGGAATTGCCACTGATGATGGTTCCTCTGATATTTTGAGGTGCAAGTTCAGATACGTAAACAAGTGTTATGTGCTGTGCTATTCCTAAATGTGAAAAAAGAATAAAGCTGAAGCATGATCAAAGAAACAAAAAACAAAGATAAACAAGATCATTCAGAGAGTGAATAGCTCAGCATTGGCCCCCAGAACCACAAATATTGCTTATGAGAAATATTTTACAAAATTACTGGATCTGGTCGATAAGCTGGATCAAAAGCGAAATTAACTGTTTCCTTGTGCCATTGCCGACATTTCTTGAAAATATAACCTCCGTCACAGTGGTAATAAAGATGGTTTACTTTAAACTTTGCCTTAAACAACATGGCTGACACTGTTCAAATTACCGATTAACAGTAATAAGTAAGATCTTCTGAAGTACCTTACTTTTAGGGATCTAATGATATCTCCTTATTATGCCATGAAGCTGTTTTCACTATTAGAAAAACATTTAGTTTACAACTTTACATTTTGGTTTACAACTTTTTCTTACTTTATATGGTTTTGATGTAAGGTTATACACAAGTTAAGATTTATACACAAACACAGAAGGATGGTATACTGAGAACAAAAACACAGTATGTCTGTCATATTACCTGCACCAAGTCCTGAAATAAACCTTCCCAAAATCATTGACTCTGGTGAATGAATGTAAATACATATAGTCTGTAGTATAGATCCTAATATGGTTGGAATCTGACACAGTAACACCAAATTCTTTCTGTATATCAGAAGGGAAAACACATACAAACTATGCTACTTTTATAAAAAATCTTTCCTGATATGTAGTATTTTTGGTACTGGAATTATATCAAATTCAAATTTGTCTTTGCCTATCTGTGATTGTTCAAATATTCTTTCATCTTGTTATTTGAAATTAATTATTTCAAATTTGAATTATTAATGTAGCTTCGAGTTGATTATCATATAAAGTGCTCATGGGACATGGTCGTATAGGAATGTAAGTTTTCAATAGGAAGAAACCATTTCTGAAGTACTTTAAAACTGTTCAGAATTACATGGCCATTTAGTACTTTTCCAAAGGCTCAATGACTGTTTGAAACTAAATTACTTTATCATAGATAATCTAATGTTATGTTGGCAACGAAATTCACGACCAAACAAAGTTACTGAAGTGAAGCCTGGGTATTCACATGGGTGATGCCTAAATTTCGTCCTCTCTGAAATATTTGTCCATCCATAATACAGAACACAGAACAAAGAAAAACAACAAGAAAAAATATTACGATAGACTGATGTGGTTTTGATGTGAAAATAAACCTTGCACAGAGCTTAAAACATTAATCTTTGGCCAATAAAATGCCTTCCTTTTTAACGACATTTAATATTCTTTGCCAACATTGCCTGAATAAGTTCAATGCAACTGTAGACTAAAATTGGAGTTGATTTGATACAATTCCCACGTTCGACTGGTCGTTTCAGTACTTACTATACTTGCCAGAAGTTACTGGAAGATACTTTTTTCTATTTGTGTGGTAGCTTCCGGGTAAACAAGTAAGTACTGAAGTGATCGACATATCTCCTCTGATTTTGTAGTAAGTAAGTCACGTGATAAAACAAAGGTCAGGGGAATCAATTACATATTTTATTGTAGAATTGGTTATTTTTTTATTATTGCAATATCAGCAGAAAGCTATGAAAGAAATAAAACATTTACACCTTTGTCACACTTTTTAAGATTAAATAACTCATTTCATTTGATAAAAATCAGAAGTAAAAGGCTTCAAATTCAATTTAATAAAACCTACCATGGAAAATATATTATGTACACACCCCTACTATTGAATAGTTTATGCAACAATTATACAATTTTCATAACAATTTGTGAGTTTATGTGTAAAGTTATTGATTAAAAATGGGCTAAAGAAATAAATCAAAAGTTTAGAACATATTTCTAATACCTCCAAATACCCACGTGGAATCAACCTCATTTATAAAAATAACTGCCAATCAGATTTAAAAGAAATGACATCATGGTGTAGTACTTGCTTTTTTTCATTTTTGTGGTAGTGTTTCCAGTAAGTACTGGTTGTTACTGCGCATATGGGCGGAGCTTATTTTACTTGCCGCAAATTTTCCCACGCGAATGACCCAATTGTGAATGAGAAATGTTAAATGTTCTGTGTCAAAAGAATTTACAACATCACTCAAAAATGTAGCTCATCCACTATTGTATATATGATGCCTAATTCACAGCATCTAAAGTTACCTACCTGCCGAACTTCTTGCTAACATTGCTTCCAAGTATTGTTCCACATAAAGCACCAGCAAAATATATGGTGACTGTTAAGGAGAAGAGGAAGGTTGACATGTATGACGTCAGAGGAGAACCCCTCTCTGTGTATGTGATATTGTAAAAGTCCTTGATGAACTGTAAAAGAGCCAACAAAGTATGAAGAAGTACCCTAATTAGAGACCAGTTCATTGCCCAAGTTGAGATCCAAAGTTTGCTGGTTACTGAAAGTAGTTCTTTTTTTACTGAATCAAGTTAAGACCCACGATCTACCAGCTGATATATTTAATTGAAGTTATCAATATATATCTTTACTTTACACAAGATAGAATCATTTTTTCTGTGTTTCCTGGGCACATGATATACCCGTTCATTTCAGTTTTCATTAATAATATTGTTGCAACATATTTGTGCATGAGATGAAAACAAAATTATGAAAAAAATATTGCCTCAGTTTTCACTCCAGTGATGAAATTGGAAAATAACCTGGGAGTTGGTGAAGCCTTTATGCTGTAAAGAAAATGTATATTCTGCTTCAAACAGGATTTTTTTTTATAAACTACTTTAATTTTAGGCAGTGTTTCTTCAGTATCAATGTGTGATGCCTGACATCAGGCACCCATTCACCAAGTCCATTCTACTAATCCTGCATACTTTATTTGAGGTTGTCTTTAGGGCCAACGTTGACACATACAGATCGGCGGCAGCAACAAGCTTAGTTTTCCAGCCATTTTACAAAAATCTGGCCTTATAGGGAGGGTGTAAATAAAGTGGTTTTTTGGCAGATATTGAATAAGAAACATCTCAGTTAGGATTCAGAAGCAATACATTCTTTGTTTAAAATTATGAAATATGTCTGTAGAAAGTTACAGTCAAGGATTGAACGTTGACCGTCTGTATAATGAAAACATAGCCTTACTTCGGCTGACATAAACAATTGTGAACATAGCCTTACTTCGGCATAAACAATTAAACCTCAGTGAAATTATCCAGACATGACCCAATGCTACTTGTGTATAAGTTATATAATTTTTCAATACATTTTAAATAAACTAGAAAAAAACTATTCAAAAATATATTAGGTGTGAAATATTGAAAGGAAAATTATTTGTAGAGCTTACCTTGACTAATGTATGTGTTCTTTATAAGTAAAATTAAATTATTTTATACAGTTTAACATATAAGGGGGGAATTCATGTAAAACCTTATTTTCTGTGGCTAGGCTTCTAAAATGACATACCACGTAATAATACAATATTGCAACCTGAAATGTTAGCAGCAGGAAAAAAACATAGTGTACTACCTCTTTGTTTGAAATTCAATACTTACTCTTACTGGAAGATTCACTGCACTCATGTTATAACCAAAAATCAAAGCAGTGCCACAGAACAATGTGACAGACTGGAAAACAAGGTTCCTGGTAAAATCCTGAATCACAGAAATAAGGGAAAAAAACTTATTTTGTATTATATCGTATTTAAATTTGCATCTTTTTAAAAATATTTTTTCACTACCTTAAATGTATTGGAAAACTATGTATTGAAAACTTTTTCATGACTAATTTGAATGATTGTGTGTTTTTCTTCATTTTGTTACACAAATCATTTATAAATTGGCATTAGGGATGTCCATACTCCACAGGCAATGACAATAGCATTGGACCCCATGAGATATAGAAGAGAAGAAAATCACAAGGAGTCTCTCACAACAGTGTAAGTTATGTGAAATTTCAGGAGAAATAACAGGCAAGAAAGAACAGTCACCCAGTTTATGCAATGCTCAAGTTCTTTTCCTTTGGTTGGAGCCACTCCACGCATCTCTAAAATAAACCACTTTAATTGTCATACCCATGAAGGGGGTTACCAGGGTCCGCCTGGTCCTGCCTATCCCAAGCCAAGGAAGACTATATCAATTCTTAATTAAAAAGAACTCCCAATTCCCAGGATAAAGAAAAGGGTTCAGTCAACCAAGGAACGGACGTTCAAGAGTCCATCCCCTGAGTGCAGCGTGCCAAAACAACTCATTAGGAAAGTACATGCAAAAGCCATAAGCTGTCATTTGTGGGTTTATTCTACACGTTAGTATTCTATTTACGATAAATGTTAAAATTTACAGCAAAACTTGTGAAAATAGCCATTTTCATAGCACCATTTAAAACAACTTGTACAAAGACAAAGTAGTAAGAATAAACTAAAATAATAACAACTTGTGTAAAATTAACCCAGGTATGGGTGGGTTGGTGGGTAAAATTGCTTGCTTGCTTTAGGTGCACTTGTGTGAATTTCTTTTGATTAAAATATAAATTGACACAAGCACAAATTATAAATATATTTTACTAACATAAAATCAGTACAATAAGCCTTTTAGAATCGTTTAGTGGGCGATAATTTAATTTATACCAGAATTCTGCACCCCAACTTTGCACAATTTGCATATGGAAAGTAACGAAGATATTTAATTTATTTTTGTTGACAATTTGATTTGCTAAAGCGTCGTACACATCCCATCATACATGTATGTACACATAAGTGTGCTGTGAATATTATTGGAAATATGAGGGGGTAGCCTGGTAGTAGGGTAGTAGAGATTTGCACGTGCAAAACAAGATGTCTTCGCCCAACAAAAGTGTCACTACTTGAACATGAAAGAATAGACTGAAACTAGCTACAGGCCACACAGTGGGTACATGTGAGTGTATCATACGGCACGTGCAACCCCTCTAAATGAATGGGGAGGGCCCACCAACATTAGCAAGGAAAATGCACGTGCCCAAACCTCTCTTAAATTTCCTCGAGACATGGATGCATTTGTAGCCATACTGCGTGCACGCAGAGAATTATGTGCATGCCAATTTTCATTGCGGGGGGTTCTGTAACCTTGATATTCTGTTATAAAATCACGTGTAACTTAAGTGTCCCTTGCAAATTAGCTGATTTTTCTCTGCAACCAGGATGTAAGTGGTGGGATGAAAGAGAGGCTTTACTTTGTATGTGAAAAGCTCACGAGTTTCATTGATGACAACCAAATATTAATAAATATAATCTTAGTTCCATTTTGTGCAAATTTGAAGTTTGTGCAATGATACGGCTCAACGCAGTATAATGGCCAGTTGCAGCAATCATATATCAGGTGATACAGTATAATACATAATTATTAACCATTTCCCTTAACTTTCACTTGTCTGTGTTTCCCTTTGAATTATTAAAGATTTCTCCATTCACCGCTGCAACTCTGATCACTGGATCAGAAGTGTATAATGATAGTTTTTTTTTTATTGAACAGCCTTTCATCCACCTAGACACTTTCAAAAATATTACTCTAGGCACTTGTTGTGTATATTGAAACTTAATTATAATTATTGGAAATCTTAAAGTAGAGAAAAATTTATCTAGGTGTCATTTTTTTACTCTTTGTATAAAAATGCCTAAGATCATTACTAGGTGGACTAAAATTAAAGCCCAAGACTTAAGGAAGAACTACACCCGTCCTTTTCACTACATTTAAGCAATTGAAATAAACAGCCAATGCTGCCTACAGCTTTCCTTATCCGTATTTATTTTTACCCCGTCTGTGTAAAGTGGGGAAGGTCCAGCATCCTTCTTTCATGGACACAAAGGCAATATAACGAAAAATTTACCTCATAGCAAGGCCGACGTGATAGCCATGCATATTACAGAAAAATATATAAACTTCCTTAATGCTGCCTTGTTGCAATTAGTATTATCCACTGTTGTATAATAATCACAAAACAACATCACAGATATCAGTAAGACAATGAAAAGAGCATTGTGGTAAACTGAAGGTTGTCTTTCATGGGACATTATTTTCACCAGTACTGTAGCTGCCAAAAAGCGGAAGCGGAAACAGATATCAGACATGAAGACGGACACAGAAAACGATAGGTGTAGTTCTACACTTAGCCCAATTTTACACGTAGATGCTTTGTGAAATCTTGTAAGCCTAAGATCCCAGACCCAGCATAACTCTAAGACAAATGTCTTACCTTTAAGTCTATATCCAGGCTAAGTCACATTGTGAAACAGGGCCCTAGATTCTAATACAACTTAATATTCAACATGACTGACCTGGAAAAAGGCCATTACAAATCATCTGAAAGATTTATGATACTGTTTTTACCCGTTTACACTATTGTGAGCTAGAGTGGAGGAAAATTCAACTAATTTCACACAGACAAAATACCTAGCCAGGTTTCTTTGCTGTAAAAATATTCACAAAATATTAAAGTCGGGAGTAAAAGAATTTATTTTGCTTATATAGTGCTTTGTCATGCATGGTTTATAAAGACTTAAAATATAACCAATCTAATATTAGTTTTGACAAAAGATTAATATTAGGGTAAAACCAATGTGTATCAGTGGTATATTAGTCATGGGCTGTTCCTATCTTGTGGGAGTTGAACCCACACAGAGAGGTAACTGACTGTGATTAGATGCCACATTGGCTAACAACTAGGCCACCGTGAACCTCGCAAGGAGTGGAGGCAGAACGTACAAAACAAGTAATTCATTGTCAACAGTGGGTGTTTTAAGAGCAAAACCATTTATTGGTAAATAATATTCACATACCTTCTTCTGGGGTTGCATAATTCTTCTGAACTGTTTATGGTTGGGCTTTCATTAAAAACAATATTGCAATAAGTTCTTTTTAATTTGCTATAATATACTCTGCAACATCCAATATCTATTCAAATACTGTTATTTGAAAAAGTATTCAAAGAGTTTTGTATATCTACCGACATTAGTGCAATAATATCCAAGATTATTTCTGTACAAAGGCAACCTTACAATTCTGTTTCGAATACCTATTAATATACTGTGATGATATTAAAGTTGACTTATATGTAGATCTATGCTAGAACTTGTTTTATTGATTCATTCAAACATTCAAAAGTACAGACTATTTGTTGAAACTCTATAAAGTATACATGTCTACAAGGGTTACATATGTGATACTCTCATTGGTGTATTTTCAGAACCAAAAATATAACAACCTACTTTTATACATCTCTATTGAAATGTGAAACCCCAAAACAAGCCCAAAGTGGACTTTCTTTATAAAGGCACATCCATAGTAATATCCAATAAAAATATAAGATACAACTAAGTAATATTTATAAGTTATAACAATGCATAATCTGGTTTGTAAAACCATGTATAGAGATTTTAGAGTCCATAGTCAATATAGATATACATGTACACAAATAGGAATCACAGTTACATGTTACACAGATTATGGGTTGCAATGATTAGCGTTTTACAGTTACAGTACACATATATTCTGAGCATTATAATAATATTAACACAATGCAACGATAAATTAGCCCAAGGGTGAGATAACGACCCAACAATTATGGTTACCCAAAAGAAAAGAAAAGGCAAGAATATGAATATTGTTATGGCCATGGGCAAGCGCAGTAGCAATTACCGGTTGCATTTAAGTTGCAACAGGAAAAGACAAAATGTTTAACTTAACAAATTTATTTAGCAATTAAAAATAAAGATTACAGTCAACTGGTATGCTCACAATAATACATACAATGATACAATAATGAAACCAATCTGACCTGGCCACTGTTACTGACAGTAAAGTTTATCTACTGTATCCAGTAATCTGTCCTGTGATCCATCAGATGTCCACTAACACAGATATCCGTATCCTGTAATCTATTCAGTATCTGATAACACAAAATATCCTTATCCTGTGATGATTGTACAATATAATACAAGTGAATTTAGAATAAATGACTTAATCGGAGATCACCCTAAAGGTAAGACCAACGTGACCCTAGAGGTCAGAATAAAGAACTTTAAGATAAATTATTAAAAAACCTGGGACATTTGCAATGATTCGATTTCAGAAAACCTTTAACCCCGACCAATACGAGCAGTTAATCTTTTAAAGCAGTGTCTATAGAATTTGTTAGCCTTTTTCTGCAGAGGCATGCTGAAGTTCATATTCAGTGTTGTTTAATTTGTTAAATTGGCATGTGGGTATTAAAGGCGACCATGGCCCCAGGCCTGCAAAACCTGTGGGAGGTAAGAAATGAAAATGAATTCAATGTTTTTTAAATTGTAAATCTGTGAGAGTTTACAGCTATCTGCTACTTTAATATGAAACAATGAAGAATACAAAGTGACTACTACGTAAAGGAAAAAAAGATGGCTTTAATGGCTCTGTTATCTGAGGTTAAAGTTTGGGCAGTGTCAGAAGTAGCACGGAATCTCTGATCTATATATTTTAGGGCCACTTAACCACGAGTCTACATATAAAAATATATAAAATTATATCTGATCCTGTGAGATATCTAGGTGCATCAACATGGTCGAAGGATGGGGGCCAAGTTTGGCAGTCCCAAGAATCCAACAAGGCTATCAAATATAAAACTCTGTAAATCGGACCATTGGCAAGATCATTGCAAGCTTGTGACATTTTTTGCAATATAGTCAAATCTATAATATTTTGGTGTGACACTACGAGTGACCTAGAGGTGATAAGGAAGGAGATATGGAAGGTTATCACCACATTTAATTGACTATCATACTGGCTGGGCAGTTATTGGTAACTAAACAGTCTAAGAACGAACGTAGAACCTTCAAATTCCCATGCGTAACAGATAACAGGCATCTTAAACCTGGAGGAGGCCTTTGCTGATACGGAGCTCAAGACGTATCCACAACAAAGCATAGAAAGATATTCAGCAAATATTCAGCTCAAAATTTGGTCACTGCTAGCAGAAGTGCCCCACAGATACATTATATAGCATTTCAATTTTCGGTCTATTTCCAGCCTATCATGAGTCACTGTTAACCACCATGGACAATGAATGGCAGTATGTAACTTGTAAACCTGATGCTGATTACTTTGCCAACAAGACAATAAATTAGCTATTTGTTTGTCAGTCCAACTTACATGCACATATTGCAAATTCATAACTGATAAGACAGTCCAGCGCCCCAGATATTTTTAGCGTTTTCTCCCAAGAAAGGGTATTTTGTTTTGCCATTTCTGGGAACTATAACCAGTGCCTGGTTATTTAGTTAAAACTTTGTTATGAGCCTGCTGATTTTTCAAATATACCTAACTGCCAATAGTTTTGCCATTTCAAGATGCAAAATAGTGAAGTTTCTGCAAGCATATTGCATTGACAAGCTATAAATCCAGTTGTACCAATGCCCGCATGCCTGTTAGACAGGCATCCAACTCTTATCTTATATACTATTACATAATAAAATCTCAATAAGCCATTACAATGCCTCCCCCCCCCCCCCCCCCCCCATACAAGCAAACAGTAAAATGGCTAAGGATGCCGTTATGTACATTATAAAAACTATGATCGACAAAAGCAAATGAAAATAAATGATAAAGGTAGTATTGAAACCTATGACCTTTGGAAATAAATGAACAGTTCTAGTTCAAGTTAGTAATGTTACAACGAAATAAGTTAATTACACATAATTAAAGTGTGGCCAATAATGCATGACGGATGTAAGGTAGTGAATTAAAATCCACGTTGGAATGGTTCTTGCCCTCAAAATGTTTGATGAATGTAAGCTCTGGTAGCCTGCTCCGGAGTTGGTGACATGAGGACTAAGCCCCCAAATTTAATGTTACGGAGTCCTTGTAGAGTGGCAAGCTTTAACCCTATACAGACTGTGGACAGTTCAACAGGGCAGCACCAACTGGTGGAAAAATGATACAGCACGGTCAAGAGCCCGAATTGACAGTTTCAGTTAGTATTTCTGCATGTTTCTATCACTGGTCAAGTTTCTCATTCTTGGCCCATCGCTGCACTGGTTCAGCTTCATTACGCAAGGACAGTGGATTAAAATGAAAACCTATTCCTCACCCTTTAGCTACATCAGTACACGAGTTAAAATAAAGTGGGTCGATTTATCCAGCATATTTATTGCTGTGTAGAAAATTAGACATAACATCAGCATAGAAACATGACATTTGGCAGATATACAAACAATTAATGTTGGTATTATTGTACAATATAATTTATACATCACTTCATTCAATTGTAAAATTGCACAAAGTCTTTGAATAAAATCAACAAAGATATGAATGAAGTGGGTTGATTTGTTTGTAAAGGAATACTTTTCCCATATTCATATTATTACAGTGTCAATGGATTTTATTGTTTTGTTTTACCTATAATTTCATTAAAATGTTTACAACAACTTGCCAATGAAAAATAAATTTGTTTTTGAATATGTCAGAGGCACGACATTTTCCCTCATAATAACGGCAAAAAATCAAGTAAAATATCTGAATTATTGGATTTAAAACAACCATATGTGTTACATGCTACAATATAGCTAGGTATTGTAAATCTTGTACAAACGTTTTAGGCTACAAAAATGCAGCATTTTTATGGAGATTCCTGAAAAATCAACTGACTTACAGTTTTGACCCACTTCGTGATAACCCATGTGATTTTTTGGATAAACAGACTTAGTTAACACAAATTAATATATACTGGTGGCTGACCTGGGCATTGCCTTTATAAAAAATTAACCTTGAGGCCAGATAATTTTTATTTTTAGTTTATGTAACAGAATTTATTCTTAATAGGGTCTTTTTTACGACCTTTATATGTGTATTAATCCTTACAATTAATGTATTATGATCATGAATTGTGTCTCAAAGGTGTTTGTGGACCTAATAAGGTCGTTCAAAAAACATGGTAAATCAAGAATTCTAATAGTATTTTTATAGCACTTAATCTCTACCTAAAGACTGACACCTGGCGCATAATACAGAAAAGCAGAAATCCATAATCATTATTAACGAGAGACATAGCCGGGGTCCGCGCCATGGAGAAAGACCAGGAAAAAGAATAAAGTAGTGTGGATATGCTTGTGCAAAGAGAGATAGGTTTTGAGTTTTTTTTCTGAATGAGTGGAGAGAAGTGACCCAATGTACAACATCAGGCAAATCATTCCAAATCCTTGGAGCATCATAAGCATCACCTGATAAAACAGAGTTCATTTTGATAGGTTCGAAAAACAACCGTAAACAACTCCTTCCTCACTTTCCAATCAATATTCTTGGTAATCAGGTCTCACCAGCACAAAGTGTCAAGAACCTCGGAGTGGTGTTTGATTCCAATTTCACTTTCTCCGACCATGTGTCACAGGTCATAAAGTCCACTAGAGCTCATACAAGAGACCTCTACAGAATACGCCCCCTTCTAGACCTTAAAACATCAGTTCTTTTAGCCAATGCCTTGGTCTTGGTTAGCAGCAGTCTGGACTACTGCAATTCCCTCTTTCTATCACTCACAGACTTTGAGCTAAGAAGATTGCAACTAGTGCAAAACTCACTCTGCAGGGTTGTCACCTGTTCCTCAAAATTTTCTCACATCACCCCTCAACTGAAAAAACTCCATTGGCTTCCAGTTAGGTATAGGGTACAATTCAAAATAGGCCTCATTACATACAAAATCCTCAACCAAGGTCAGCCTGTTTACCTAAGAGAACTAATCCACCCCTACACTTCCTTTAGAAATACTAGACGAAGTACCCCTAAACTCAAGTTCTTTCATACCCCCACTTTTGACCATAGAGTTCATAAATCAATTAAACACTTCTCAAATTCTTTTAGTCACTATGCCCCAGTTCTTTGGAACTCTCTCCCCTTCCAAATAAGAAACAGTCCCTCTGTCGCATCTTTCAGGAAACACCTCAAAACCCACCTTTTCAACTCTAGCTTCCCAACTTAGTCTCCTTCCCTCTCGGTCCCACCCACAAACCTTGTACACTGACCTTGAACGCCCCTCGACTCTTCTTATAAGAAATGATTTTTGTTAACTAGCGCACTGAGTTCCCCTTAGTCTTTTACATGAATTGAACACACTATGTCTAGGTTAAAGGAAAGGGTCAAAATATTTTGGAAAACCACTTTGTAAGAACCTGTACCCCTGTAAGGCAGTCTTAAATACAGAACACCAATGGAGAGTCTTTCTAGGAGGAGTGATCTGGGAGCACTCGGAGGGATTGGTAACGATTCTAGCAAGACTATTTGGAAAACATTGCAGCTTAAGAAGATCAAGAGCAGAGAGACTCATAAGCAAGGAAATACAGTAGTCAAGTCGACTCCCAAGCAAAACATTAGCAGTCGTAATACCGGTATGACTTGTGAGATGCTTAAGATCCCAGATTTGAGCAAAGATTTGTTTTTTCACGCTCCATCTTTGTAGCTTCCTAATTCTGTCGGAGTATTTCATTTTATATTATGCTTTTAAAATTCTCCCTGAAAATTTAGAAATTCTGTTTTCCTGTGCAATTAGACTAAATAATATAAAATAAATGTTTTTAAACTATCTTTTACTGAGTTTAATGAGTCAAAGTCAAAGCTGGGGTGATACATCGTGAGGCTGATATTGGGACAGGTCCTTAGGGTTGTCACTTATGGGAGTCAAACCCACACAGAGGTGACAGCTAGTGATAAGATGCCAATTATGCTAACCCACAAGACCACTGAGAACTTCCATGTTTGGTTTTGAACCGTGTAATTGTAGACAAAACGTGTTGCAATGGAAAAAGAGATACACATAGTCCGCATGCAAAAGTACAGATTTCTCTATACAACTCAATCTAACATATTTAAAAAAATCAGATGACTTTTGAAGTGTTTTTTTTTCCAAAATGACTCTTGCTGAAAGAAATCTTAGATGTTGATTTAGATTTCAATTCTGTAATATTAACATGATCAAAAACTAACATTGCAGTTTTATTCATTTATTCCTAAATTAAAAAGGGGGTACAAATGGTAATGTGTGAAAATTACATCAAATATGAGCTATATATATCTTTATATATAGTACGGATATATCACATAGGTCACTCACGTGTCATTTATTTGTCTATGGAGAAGTGCTATATTCCAACTAACGTCTATTAGTGTGTGTATTTTTAGTTTCGGAAGAGACGACAGCCTGTATGTGGGACATTCTTTACACAAGTACATTCTTTTGAGTTCCAATTTGGTACAACCAACACAATACAGACAGTACCGTCACTCAATTCACTTATTAAGAATATATGGCCTGAAGCCTCCTATCTACATGGCCCTTTACCAATAAAACACTTCAGTTAGAGGTTTCATTGATATAATTTATCAATTAATTCTCAGAGTAAACCAAATCAGGGAGAGATTTAGGCTTAAACGATGCCATTTCAAGGTCACTACAGCAAGGTCTCAGCTTCGAGATGACGTATTTGTGTCTTCCAGTGGGCAGTTCCCTGCCCTCCCACAAAGGTCAATGACAAGGTCAAGCTGAGATTCGTACTATAACAGTTTAACCAGTGTAGCACTGGTTCAAACCCCAGAGTGGCATGAGGTCAATTATCAGGTCAAGGTGAGATTTGTACTATAAGTAGTTTTAATGGTGTAGTACTGGGTTCAAACCCCAGAATAGCATGGAATCATCTGCCAGTAGTTAGAATACACGTATGAAAGACAATGAAAGACAAGTTTGAGGTTTTTTATTTACATGTTAGTAAAAAGCACTTAAAAATGTTCAAAGTAAATGGAGAAGATTTTTAAAGCACCGCAATAAGAAGAAGCAAAAGCCTCAGCCAAAAGGCACAGTGTAAAATAGATTAAAATAAGACACGTATAATGAAGACACAGTGACATAACATTCTATTACATTAATTTATACATTTCAACTAATATCATATTATCATTGGTATTTGGTATAACAAGTGTATGCTACCACTACTGGATTTAGTCAGTCATATGGATTCGGTACGAAAGCGAAATCAAGATAGAGAGGGGGACACCAGGGTCGGCCTGGGCCACCCTACTTTCCCAAGACCCACATCAATCCCAGTGGAGAACTCCCTACCCCCGGGACAAGAAGTAGGGGTCAAGGTCAAGGGAGGTAAATAAAAGGTGAAGATATGTTATCCTGAGGATACCAAGGTCAGGAGAACTCGACTACCAGTAATCAATGATCCACTCAGTTCTTGATCAGAGAAAAGAGCTCGAAACGAAATCCAATCCATAGGGGGACACCAGGGTCAGCCTGGGCCAGCCTATCCCTAAAACTCCAAGACCCACATCAATCCATTGGAGACCTCCCTACCCCCGGGACAGAGGGGTAGGGGTCAAGGAGGGTAAATAAAAGGTAGAGATACAACAGCCTGAGAGTACCAATGCTCAGGGGAACTCAGCTACCAGTGATCTTGAATATTGTTGGGGTAGATCAAAGTCCCAACAAGTCAATCTGATAGGGGGTACCAAATCTAAATCTGGTCCGCCTGTAATCCTCGAATCACTACCCTACAGTGGGGATCTACTGTAGGAGGAATGGTAAGTATGTGCCAGAGGTGGGAGGTGGGTTTTTTAAAATCCAGTTGTTGCTTCTTCAAATTCTAAAGTCAAAGTGATAACAATGGATATTGGCGCCAAATGCTAGTAAACAGCGATTGGGGTGGAGGTTATTCCAATAGGGGTTGGATGTATTGCTATTTAAGGTAGCAGTAAAGATTGTGATTTAAGGTGGGAGGCAAAAACTGCCACAGCAGGCCCCTATCAGGCCGTGCTTTTCACAGTTCCCTGCCCTCCCACAAAGGTCAATGACAAGGTCAAGCTGAGATTCGTACTATAACAGTTTAACCAGTGTAGCACTGGTTCAAACCCCAGAGTGGCATGAGGTCAATTATCAGGTCAAGGTGAGATTTGTACTATAAGTAGTTTTAATGGTGTAGTACTGGGTTCAAACCCCAGAATAGCATGGAATCATCTGCCAGTAGTTAGAATACACATATGAAAGACAATGAAAGACAAGTTTGAGGTTTTTTATTTACATGTTAGTAAAAAGCACTTTAAAATGTTCAAAGTAAATGGAGAAGATTTTTAAAGCACCAAACCCAATCAGAAAGTGGGGGGAATGGTGGAGGAAAAGGTGTGAGGAATGATGGATGCTGCCTGAGAGGCATTTTGGAGATAAGTCCAGACAGAAGAGCTTCTCCAAAGACCATGGGCCATAATGTTTTGAATGGCCACATTGTGATCAAAAGCATATGTGGCCCCCGATCGACGAAAGGTATGGAACCCATGGCCAACAGGGGAGATGTTCCTGAGGGTGAGGATCTGTTTTAAAGCATATCTAATGTGTGAATCAATAACTTGATGGTAAGGTGATTGGCTGTTAGCAAAAAGAGGGTGTAATGGTGGTAGTTTCCTGGAGGAAAGAAGAGCCCTCAAGGCTCTGACTGGACACAAATAGATATTATCTAGTTCGGGTAGTTGTATAATATGATGGGCTTTGTGATCTTGGAGTGTTTTGGTCCACTTAATCAATAAATGGGCACCAGGGGGGGCAAAATTGAGATCTCTGCGCAGAAAATGCCTATCTGGGTGAAATTTTGCTAAAGAGTGTGGGGCAAAGTTGGACATACGCAGAAAGCCAAAGTATGCAGTTAAGAATATAGCCCTGAAAAGAATGGGGTCAGAAAGGGTATCACAGGATATGGAAATAAAATACATGGTTTTGATATCAAAGAGACCTCTAGGGGTAGGAGCAAACCTGGAGTTAATAGAAATGCTTCTCAAGTACCTTTGTATCATGTGATGATAAAAATTTTTTGTATCAAAGTTTAATTGCCTGGCCATGGTTGTGATAGATGACAGGTAGTTTCTAATAACTTTGGGTGAGAATGAGTTCATATATAAGTATTCCAAGAAGGTCAGGATGTTATGTACAGACATTGCCACAGGCAGGTTCATGAAAACTAGGAAAGCTAGGAAGGTTCTGAAGTGCAGTAGGTGTGACGCTGTGGTTGACGGTCTGTAAGCCTGCTCTAACCTCCCGAGTGCAGTTTGCAGCAGGGGTGTGGACTCGCCTGTGGCACCTGAAATCATATATTGAAATCAAGGTGAAACATGTTAATAGGCACTTTATCCCATATACACGACCTGCTAAGGTGTGCCAGGAGTACAGGATCGACAGTGGCACCTGAATGTAACCTGGAAAGAAGGTCAGCTTCAGCATTGTCTTTACCTCTTACATGGTGAACCTGCAAGGAAATATCATTGGCAGCAACCAGCAGCCAAACGTTCCTGTCACAAATGGAAAGAAAAGGATCTCTGGTTTTGTGAGTATTCATCACCTGGACAACAGCAAGGTTATCACAGAGTATTTCTATACTGGAATGACGCCATAAATGACCCCACATTCGCAGGGCAATCACAATATTCCACATCTCCAAGTGGACAATGGTCAGAGTGAAGTCTGGGATGGGGATGATGGGTGTTGAGTAGACCCTATGGTTCCAGATAGCTCCCAATCCCGAAAGACATGCGTCAAGGTGTAAAGATTCCAGCTTTGGGATAGGGGATTTCCGGAAAAAGGTGACGCCATTGAAGGCAGGGAGGAATTTCAGGAACCATTGTATGTCTCTAAAGAAATCTGAGGTCAGGTGTATCCTTGATTTGTGGGTATTGCTCCTAAAAAGTGAAAGGATCCTGTTTATGAAGCTTCTGGCAGGGGCTACACACTTGTGAATGTATATAAGTTTGCCTATAAGGGATTGGTATGATTTCTTAGATAAGAATTTTTTGGTGGCTACCTGACAACACATTTGGTGAATGCTTTGTAATTTGTCTGGGGCAATGCTTAGGGTGCCATCAGTGATGTTGACCACAATACCCAGACAAGTGAGAGTCTTACAGGGTGGGGTTTTCTTGGAGGGGTTCATTGGAAGACCTAGGGTGTCCAAAAGTCCTGATAAGCGATGAAATTGGTCTTTAGCCTGAGACCTAGGGGCCACTACTATGAAATCGTCGATGTAGGCGTTTATGACGCATCCGGATGACGCCATTATGTAAGATATGGCGTAGGCCACCACTTGAAACGCCGCGGACCCGTGCGTCCAGCCGAACGCGACGGCTGCGTCGACGTACAGGGCGTCATGCCAAGATAAGCCAAACTTGAGGGCATCGACAGGGTCAACCCTGAGGTTCCTGAAGGCTCGAGCTACATCTATCTTGAAGATTAATGGATCTGTGATCTGTAAGATACATTCAACTATGTTATCTACAGATGGAAACTTCAATGTGAATTGTCTACTGTCAAAATTGAGCTTGTCAACCTGGTCATTTAATGACTGACCCTTAGGGTAAGACAGGTTCAAAATGACTCTTCTATCATTAGTATCTTTGGGCCTGGTGAGTAGGGGGGAGCAGTGATAATGAGGGGTGTTAATATGCGAGACAGGACCCAAGATGGTACCAAAATTCTGTTCTTTGGCAATATATTTGGCAACGGCATCGGGGTACTGTATGGCAGAATAGTGATTAACTACCTTGATGTTTGTGAGATGGTTGGGGTGACTTATGGAAAGAGGGAATCCGAATTTAATGTACTGGAGTAAGTGCTTATCTGGATAAGCAGTAAGTAGGTTTTCCCAAGCATCTACATTCAGATTTGATACAATAGGGATGCGAGCCATCTTATAGTTGGGAACACCAGTCTCGTGAATTATACTGGCAATCTCAATGCACTTATCTACCAAGTCGATGCACACTGGAGGTTTATCAGGACCAATAAATTCAAAATTTTTGTTATCATGACTAAGAAACCCCACTACTTTAGAAGGGATATAGGCATCATGATCAACTTGAAAAGGTCTGGGCGTATCATTACCTAAGAAGGCAGTAATACAGTGAGGGACCGGTGGTATGTCTGTGGCGTCAAATGGTGCGTCAACTATCTGGGGATCATGCATGTGATCCTGTAAGTCCGTGAAACGACATAACTCATCAATAATACTCTCTATGTACTGGGTATAACCCATATCATGGTTAACATGTGACCATAAGTCTTTCTTATAATCCTGAAAACTTGACTTGGCGTCAAGAGCTACCTTTGCTTTAACCTGCTCATTATGATTACAAAACATGACTTTGGCTACCTTACTGTCCATAACCTGAAAAGGACCCAGGTCCTCATCATAACATTTGCCAAAATAAGGAATATCAACACTTTTTTGGTACACGTAATAAAACCCAGAGCTGACACCCCTGGGGTCGTGGATAAATACCACCTGATAAGTGTGGATATGATCCAAAGGCACAATGATATCCAAAGTACATAGTACTGAAGTATTATGAACCAGTGACATATCAACCTGATTACACGGCAAATGACATTTACAAGCCATAAATACAATATCACCCACATCTGGGGTCATTGGCACCTCAGTATAACTTGTATTCGACTGACGGTGAATGTTAGTATCAATACAAAATTTGTGACAGTTAGGAATATAAACATTCATGGTTGAGTTACTTTGTGGTAAACAGCCAGCATGATGACCCCAATATTGACAACGATTCAAGGCTTCCCCTGTATTGAACCCACAGTGTGTGTAGTATGAATTAGTATTACCTGCGACAAAGTTATGAAATGTATCATAGTCTACAAACAGCTGATTCAGTGCAAAAAGGTACTGGTCAGTAAGAGAGGGGTCATCATGAGAGTTGTATTCTGCACAGAATAACATAGGATTATGTACAACATGCTTTTTTACAGCTATATTCTCATCAACTTTAGTATTTGCATTATCAGTGTTCCCACCCCCCTCCCCTGTGTGATTTCCCAACAGAGTCCCTACTGTTCCAGGTGATGAAACATGATCCTATTTGCTGTTATCTTGGCTCTTATTCCCACCTCTGAGCTTTATTTGGCACTTAGTCTCTGGGTGGACATAACTTCTCCCTTGCTTTGCACAAAATGCACAGATGTGCTTAAATAAACCGTGATTGCCTTCATGGGAACACACACCTTCATTGTAGAACCTACATACTTTTTTATGTTGGGCAGTAGGCTGGGATGAGACCTGTGAGGCATTGGCCATTGCAATTTGAGAAGTTGAGAGTCTGTTTATTGCCCATTGGGTCGCGTCCGACCACTGCAGTGACCCTTGCTCGACCTCCTGCATGGAATTGGCCCATGCACTCCTCACCGCCTGCCAGGGTATGGATGTAGCATCCCTGAGGGATAAAATCACTTGTAATAGTACTTGTTTGACCAGAAGTGGATTTTGGATCTGATATACATTCGATAACTGGCCCACAGCCCATTCTTGAATGGTTAAATCGTCATATAAAGTACGTTTGCAACCACCAATCCCATGGAAACCCTCGTTGGGCCACCTTAATTCAGGTACTGCAGTGACTTGGTCAGTAGCATTAAATCTGCCAGACTTTTTCTGTGTGGGCTTACCTTGAATCGCCTCAGCCCTGGAACCAGCTTCTAATGATGACAGGATTTGCGACACTGACTGTGATATGGTAGGATTAGCACGAATGGCATTGACGTCGGGTATGACGGCGTCATGTAAGTGACTGTTTTGTGTTATCTGAACTGCAGGGTCGGGCAGGCCAGTACTGTGGGAAGCAGCTTGAGAGTAAGCAGCCTGGGGTGCAGTGAGGCTGTTGACAGATGATGGCTGCTGGCCTGGCTGTGTAAGATGTGGCACTGTTGGTCCAGTAGATGGCCCCTGTTCTGGAGTAGCCCTAGTAGCCGGTACCGTTGTAGGATTGACACGCTGATTCTCTAGGTCATTCACTCTTTTCAACAAAGCTTGGTTCGTGGCGTCGATTCTTTGTAAATATGCCAGAACTGCATCATTCCCTACCGTCGGGACACTATTGGGTGGATGGGGTGGAGGAGATGATACTGTACTCACTATAGTTCCACCCGATGGTGTCAAGAATGAGCCATTGAGGTCCATGGCAGCGGATGCAGTAGCTGAGTTTCTGTCCTTTGCTTTACCAGTAGTGGTTTTCTTATATCCAGTATCAGTAACCTTCTTATTCCTCTTAGGCATGGTGACAGTAACCAGTATAACAGTAAAACACAATAAAATAAATTTTTTTTTTTTAAATCCAGTTGTTGCTTCTTCAAATTCTAAAGTCAAAGTGATAACAATGGATATTGGCGCCAAATGCTAGTAAACAGCGATTGGGGTGGAGGTTATTCCAATAGGGGTTGGATGTATTGCTATTTAAGGTAGCAGTAAAGATTGTGATTTAAGGTGGGAGGCAAAAACTGCCACAGCAGGCCCCTATCAGGCCGTGCTTTTCAAAGCATTCTGTGTGTTCTAGTTATGTGTATGTGAACAAACAAAAAGGAAAATGCATAAAGAAATGAGGATATTCACAATAATTTACACATTTCATATCCTTTATGTATAGTGAAGCCATATGTCAAGTCAGATTCATAAAACATTTTCTTTCACTTGATGTTTCACCTTAATTTAATTGGGATTAAACATTGCTTTCAACACTGTGCAGGTCATGTCATGATGGGTAGTTTTGTGGGCAGATGAAACCAGTACATACAGTTGGTCAAGGTTCTGTTCTGTAAACTGCTGATCATCGGTAAGCAGCTACCAACTTTCCCACATGGGGTCCATCATTTGAACTGCAGACTTCAGACGTGGGAGGGGAGTTTGTTATCACTGCACCTTCATTTCATCCTAAACACATGTATGCTGCATCACTCTGTCCATGTTTGTTATAATTGAAACAAATTGAAAGGTTCTAGGATATACTCTGGTCACAGTGGTATGGGTTAGTTTATGGATCTTATTTTGGTGAATATTTTTTTTTACTTTGTACACTAATAATACATCCACCATTTCCTGTGCTTTTAAAGTTAATAACTTAAACAGTATAAAAATGCCAGCAAGTTAGAGTGGGAAAATACTGCAGAGCAAGGGTGTGCAATGGTTGTAGACACGAGAGTATTTTTGATAGTTTTTCGATCATAATGAACTCACAGATACTTTTCACTTTGTCATTTTAAGTATCTTTTTAACTTTATGCCTGTATATAACCTGGTTACATATGCATTTATTTTCATACTACCCAAGTGGGTTCTAAAAGAAGAGGAGTGTGAAATGTCTTCTCCAGTGATAAAAATTAAAATATCTACCAAAGGGGTTGTTTTGTTTTTATTATCGACCACTTTGATACATGTGTAATAAAAACAAGTCTATGTTTACTGAACGAATGTGGAAAACTAACTGTAAAAAGACATCAAGAGTTATGTGAAGTTTTTTTTGCGTGTTTAACTTGAGATTTCTCCATAGATTTTAAATGCAGAGTATAAGTTGTACACCTGGTCACTAAAATGTCTAATAAAAGGATAATTTTTGTGTGTGTAGCAACTGGCCAAAAGAAGAAGTGATTCAGGTTTGATTTTTATTTTCCATTACATATTTGTCATAAATACCAGGAAATACTATGGGAAACAAGAAGGGCAAGTTGAAAACTTTTCACAAGTTCAATAAATGGACGTACATAAATTGAGTACTACCTTAAACATTTTCTTTTTCTATTTGTTGACTTACAAACTAACTCAATAGATCGAAATAATTTTCTTGATTTTGCATTTATCAGTGTCCTATCCAGTCAGTTTAGTTGAATGATGAGAGGACAGACTCAGGAACTTTATTATTCATTTTTGTTCATATATTTACACACTTTGTGCTACAAGCTTAAAAAAACAATACAATGACATTATTATTTTGGATTGAAATAACAACTAGAAAAGTAATCGAGGAGACCTCCATCAAGACAGTCGACCGCAACCCTAAATTCCTTAAAACAAAACCCTGGATTCAGATGGTAATCTGGCTTACCAACAATATCAAATTATCTGATCCTTGTGACATTATCTTGGAAATTAGTTATTTTGATAACAGACACACAAAAGATTTCTCCATATACAAGTGCAGTGAAATATATACATTTTAGAGTCAACATAGATACATTTTATCTGTTGTTGAAGCAAACTAGTTGATAATAAAAATCGTCCTTGAGGTGTGACATATTTATATTCTTGGATATATATCTCTATTATATCCTACTTTGGTAATATTCATTTTATAAAGCCCAGACAAATGATATTAATTTTGTGTCAACTCTCCCTCTGCCCAATGTCATTTTCCATGATTAATCTTTATTGCAGCCAAATAACATTTACAATTGTCAAGGTTTGTCGAAAATTAGGTATATTTCCCCATAAAAAGAAAACCAGTGACTCCCAGAGTGAAGCAATTTTGTGTGGACTTAAATTAAAACACCCTGGTGGCCTAGGGGCACGTTAGGCACCTCATCACAAGTTCCCACATCTGCGTGTGTTCCCCTGACACAAGAGGCAAATGTTGCAGGCCTGTCCCAATATGACCATGGCTGACATTGTTGAAATGTGGTTTTTGCTATTGCATATAATAAAAAACAGAATGGTAAGTTCCTCAAATTTTATTTTAAAAAGAGAAATTAAAACCCATATTTTAAATCAAAAGTTATGAAATATACAAACTAAACTAAGATCCTAAGATAGGCTAGGTGTTGTTTTGTTCTTGCAAGAATTGCATCACTGGACCAGCTAGTGAAAGATTTAAATTATTCAAAATTGTTAAACTACTGTAGAGTGACATGGGTTTATAATAGATAATTGTGCTTCTGTTACGTAAACATGATCGGCCAGACGGGCCTCATAGGCCATTAAGTTTACAAAAGCACGCCACTTCGCAAATACCAATATAATATTACATGTGGGGGTTTCTTTACAATAAGAAGTATTATTATTTTTATCTATTTAAAAGCCAGAAGTTCAGATTACAAGTTATTTTAGTGCTATGCTTCCAAATAGGGATATTTGTCCTTATTTCAATGTAACACACTCAACCATTTCTTTGACATAAAAATCAACCTCCTTGTATGACAGAACACCATATTTATCTCCCATTCAGTCATATCCTGTGTTACATTTTTTTAATTTGAAGAAATTTTCATAATAGTTGCCACCTCCTAACAGGACACCCCAGTCATCTATGTCCCATTAAGAGGTAGTATGACCATTTTAATTCAGACATTAATATCCCGTGTTACAGGTTTTTAAATTTTAATTTGAATAAATTTGCATAATAGTTGCAACCGCCTTAAATGACAGAACACCCCAGTCATCTATGTACCATGCAGAGGCAGTATGACCACTATAATTCACACAATAATATCCTGTGTTAGAGTTTTTATTAATTTGAATAAATTTTCAAAATAGATGCAGATTTAGGTGTAGTATATGAATGGGTTTATTTGCGGTGCATCATCAGATTTCTAGTACCTGACATCTTTGGGCACCAGGTACCAGGGCTCCTTTGGGTTCCAAGAGCTGGAGTGGACTTTCATTGTATGACAGACTGGGGTACAAAAAAAAAGGGTACAAAAAGGGTACAAAATGTACCCATAAAGCCACAAACCCTTTGACAAAATGATTTCTTAGAGAGATAGTAGAGAGATAGCTCTAATCTTGAGCGCACTGGAGGATGTTGCATCAATTTTGCACTATAAAAATGTTTTATTCTATTCTATGTTACAGAAAATATCTAGCTTAATTGGTGACATCCAAAAACACATAATTACATAGATTTGTAAAAAAAGAGGAAAAATATTAATTCTGAACAGTGTGAAACTTGAGTATAGCTTCCTGAAGAAATCATGGGCAATTTACAAACTCCCAAATTGTCAACGAGGTGCGGCCAGAACCGCCTTAATGGAGTATTCATTATTCAGGAGTGGCCAAGGTCAAATTGAAGGTGACTAAGTTAGAAGTTACAATGAACCATGAAGCTATGCCATTTGATGTAACAAATGACACACAAGTTTGGGCACTTTATTTTACAGGTTTATTACTATGTACAGCATGTTAAACAAGAGCCAAGCATAAAATATTTCAGTTAAATTTTTATCTGCCCATAATTGGACTAAAATATGTATCACATCATACCCTGTACTCATCACTGGCATAACATTAAAATAAATAATAAACACACTCTAACTTCTCAACTCTATTTAAGGGGGTCAGTCTAGTTGTAGTCAAACACTGTAGCTGAATGTTTAGTCAATAACATTCAGAGTCGAGCCTGGCGGAGCCTGGCACTAAGTCTCGTGATAGGACCCTTTAACAATATAAAACTCTCAAATGTGAGAAACAAGGCCTTTATATATTGGAAATGTATCTGCCAATGAACTTAACATGTAACATGAAAATAAAAAAACACTGTCCATCCATAATTTGGATAAGTGTTCCAATAATCATTTTATAGTATTCAAAGAGAGAATTAACTCACTGATGAAATAGTTTGATACACTCGGTTTTATTTTTGTTGTAACAAAGCCAAAAAGTGTTTTGGTCTCCAGGCAACAGCTGTAAAGCCATCAGAGACATGGGTAGTGCACTGCAGTTTGGTGACAAAAACAAATTACAAGACAGATCCATCCCACACCTAGTCTAGCATTTAGATGGTCACCCATCGAATTACTAACATAGCCCATTACTACTTAACTTCAGTGATGAGATGCATACTCATCATCTCCACCAATTCTCCGGTGACAAAAAATGACAAAAACAAAAAAGTGAAGCACGAGTCTAACTACAACTCTTACTATTAATGATTGGTGTCACAACACACATCCTGAAATATCACAGCTATCATTTAGTGATGTGAATAGTTATTAAAAGCTACCTACTTGTTGTTAGTTAAAAGATATGGTTTTACCAAAAAATACGTGGTTAGAACATCAAAGACCATAAATCTAAAACAAATTTGTGTAACTTTTATTATCATATATCATATAAATGTTGAGGAATTACGTTTGTGTAAAAATTTCTCATAATTGAATAAGCATCTGTTAATTTGTTGAATTATATTTTCTGTTCTTATTCCAATATTTATATAATGTTATCTAATAAGGTAAAAAGTTCAAAGTTTTGGTAGCTTATATGAAAAGGAAACCCAACCAATAGTTGCAGTCTGAGTAAACAAAGATAAAAATAGAAAGAGAAAATTTAAGTCGAAAACCTCAAAGAAACATGATCATGGGCATCAAAGTAGAAGAAAGGATAAGTGCAGACACTATTATAATATCTTATTCAAAAGCATTTTCAAAAATGTCTACAACTGCTATTGTAGCAATAAAATATAAAAACAAGGCATCATTTCTCTTGCCAAAATGCTACTTTATATTTCCTAAGGGGATATCTTTATAGAAGGGCTAGATTAGGACAAAGCTTATTCTCTGTTGTAATAGATCAATTTTATTGACATGGCAACATTTTGCAGTGGCCAATAATAGAAGAGAGGGGCTGCCAAAATACTTTTTCACTACAGTGCATCTCTCTCTTACAAGATCCTGTAGAATTTCAACTTAAAACATACTCATTTGTAAAACATGGCCATTTGGACCCACTAGATATTACTGGGCATAATAAGATATGCCATAAATTCATTGAATACTAAGCTTGACTGAACACACAGTTCATCATCCGAGGCTTATGGAATTATATATTTAACATATATATTGTGTGAAATAAATATGACACTATCTTTGTGTCAGTTATTATTCAACAAGTTTTCACAGATTTCTGTTCACTCTTTTGTTAACGCTTTTTCTTTTCTGCTGACCATATCCGCTATCTCTTCAAATGCCTTGCCATTTGTTTCTGGCAGTTTCCAGAAGAACAGCAGAGTGAAACCAAAGGTCAAAGCCATGAATACCAGAAATACAAATGACCCCATTGCATCCTATAAAAACAAATTTTAAATAATGAGTAGTATTTATGCTTTGCACTTTTTTTGTGACAAAGAGTTGAGGTCAACATAAGCATCTTAGATTTGTTTGTTTTACACATTTTCAAAGTGAAGTTAATATATATCAGTGATTTTGAATGCTGTAATCAATACCTTCCATCCTCTGTCCTTTGATCACTTCTTTGTGTTAGAATTATTCAAAGTACAATTTATTTAATGGCGATGAAGAGCTTTTAATGTTTTTCAGTAGATTATATGTTAGTGAATAGAAGTCATGGGTATAACCTAAGACATAATTTTGTGAATTTTGGTCAAATTTCAACATATGCTTTTTTGAGAGTAGAGTAATTTCCCTGCCATCAATTTCTCTAGAGTATTTTTCCCTGGGGCCGATTTGACTAGAGTAGTTTTCCTGGGGCCGATTTGACTAGGGTTTTTTTTCCGGTGGCCGATTTGACTAGGGCATTTTTCCTGGGGGCTGATGTGACTAAGGTATTTTTCCTGGGGGTCGATTTGACTAGGGTATTTTTTCCGGTGGCCGATTTGACTAGGGCATTTTTCCTGGGGGCTGATGTGACTAAGGTATTTTTCCTGGTGGCCGATTTGACTAAGGTATTTTTCCTGGGGGCCGATTTGACTGGGGTTGATTTGGCCATAAACTGGATTTGAAGCCGTGGCCACTTTAGTGAAAAACAGGTAAGATAGTGGTAAAATGTGCTACCCACTGAGTCCACAGAGATCTGCCTTAAACGTCATGACTGGATAACCTCCTCATGAGAAAGTTTTGTAAACTACTTCAATATTTTGCCAGTGATTAAGTCCCTCGTTTGTTAACCATTCACTTCTCGGATTTGTTCAAAACATGGAGGGTTAATAAACTGCTTATAAAGAATTAGATGCTGACTGATTCTAAACTATTGCATACCACATTGCTAATTGTCAAAGTAACAATCTGTTAACTCAATAATACCTTACTACTTACAGCCATGAATTCAAATGTCACTGAAAAAATCAACATGGAGACCCATATGACAACAGCTGAAAAGGAGGCTGCTACATCTCTTGGCCCTTGCTTGAATAACTCTGGTGGAATTACCCAAGCCAAGTTTCCTAAATGATAACAAGTTATATGAGCCATATACATGATGTAAATTTCATTTATTATTTCATGTAATGGGAAAACTTCCCGAATTACATATACAGAAAAATATATCACGAATGAAGATAACAATATCATACGAGTACGTAGCAATAGTATTATATTGTTAATCTTCATGAGTGATACATTTTTTCTGTATATGTCTGATGAGGGATGTTTTACTTTTATTATCCATCGTTTTGTACGATTTATGGTTTAAATAATACGAATATATAATGAGAGAATGTGAAAATGGCTGTCAAGAAGCAGAGTGAATATATAAACTTCAATTTTTAACTTGCAATATCTCAGTCATTTCTGCATGGATTTTTATGCAACAAACATGAGCAGAAGTGCTGTAAGAATACCTTTCTAATTGACATATTATGCACATTTGTAAGTGACATGCTTTTCGAGATATTGTTGAAAATTTTTATCCATAATACCGGGGTGCCGGTGTATAAAAAAAATACATCCTGGTCTGTATTTCCACGTAGTTAGGGTAAATATGTCGTGTGGTGGATAATAAAATATGGAATTTGAAATCCATCCAGAGATGCAGAGATGAGTGTATAATCTGGACATAAGTCTAAAGCCACGCCCTTTCCCACTTGAGGTCAGGCCAGGATTCAAACTCTGATTTCAGATGTAGGAGGTGAACGTGTTATCATTGTGCCTCCCTGGCCACCAGTTTTTGTCATGAAGGGATATATTAAATATATTTGGTGGAAATAAACAATGCACACAAAAAATTAATACAGTCGGAATGCAAAATCTGTGAACATATACGCAAGTGTCCACAATTCTAGTAAATCTCAACTGTAATATTTTATGATTGTTGTATATTTTGTGATATATCTTTATTATATGTTCAAACTAGATATATTTTACGTTTAGAGAGATTTACCTGATCCAATTGTGGCCGATATGGCAAAAATGAAGACACAAACAACTCCAATGTATGCAAGCCAGGGTGCAGATTTCTATAAAAAAATATTTTCTATTTTACATTGATATAATAACAGAAAACAGAAACTGTGGCATTACTCTGGAAAATATGTTAAAAATATGTTACTCTGCAAAATATGTTAAAGCTAATTCAGTTAACTGTTTCATATTTAAAGTTATGGACAATCAAATTAAGGATGTATAAACTTAGTACATGTTTCCTTGGAAATATCTTGTATACAATGGGAAAAGTTTCAGTTCCATTCCCCAGCTGAGGTTTTATCACTTAGGGCCCCAATAAACTATACAGCTATATTGTTTGTTATTTCTAAGTGAACAATAAACAATAAACACACAGGTTGGGGAGGTCAATTGATGACATATCAGATATGTTAACCACTCAGTCACAGATAGCACTGAAATACCTTTTAGGCCAGGTCGCCTGGCTGTGATTTAAGTAGGTTTGGGCCAATTTACTGTTGATAATTGTAATTTCAACGACTGTGACGTTAGTGACTGTATTACCTTGTTGGACTTAAATTTGAAACAAAGGTTAGGTGGTGACTTCGACCTTTTGGCAAGGTCACTTAAAGGGGGTAATTTGATCTGGGAGCTGGAGAAATTGGCCCTTTGCCAAATGGGCCCTCGGCAAATCGGTCCCCCTAAAAATTCAGCAACTTGACAAATCGGCCCCCAGTTCAAAACTTTTATAAATATAAATTATTTATGGAATTTATAGACCTACACAAAGCATTCGACTTGGTTGATAAAGATGTTTTTCAGCATCATTAAAACGAAAAAAAATAAAAGATCCTTTTCAACAGAAACTGCATTCCTTAATTGAAATGGTGTTGAGCCGTTTTAATACTGAATGTTGTATTTTTTGTGAACTGTCTGCTGTATATCTTTCACTTGCATGTTGAGAGTGCAGGAACAGCTTATTAACTGTTGGCTCGGTGCCACCAATCAGAAAGTTTTTGATCTGCCATTGTGTAAAATGTATTTTTGTTCAAATAGTAGTTTTATTTACAAATAAAAATAGAGCTTAAATTCTGTGATTCATGGATAGCAGACCACAGTTGGTACTTTTACTGAAAGATGTGCAGCTCTAGGTCTTACCTGAAAATGATTACACAATGTCAATATCAACAGTAAGACTGTGATAACAGACATAGTAGATAGCAGCAAAGGACGTCTTCCTAATCTGTCAACTAGGATGGCCTTTGCAAAACAAAACCAAAGTATAATAAGAATAATTCAGAATATTATCATTTTATTTGTCACTAATAATCTTTATATTTTTTTTAAAAAACATACTAGTAAATCTACTTCTTGCTTCGCTCAGACTAGGAAAATAAAATAATATTTGCCTTATATAGTTAACTGTATGTTAATTGTATTTCGACTGTAAAACTACTGGACTCAGTCTCATCAGAGGCTTTGAATTATCTGCATCCAGACTCCCTGGAGTACTTTTGGGGGTGTGCTGTTGCACCTTTGTTTTGCACCGTTCTGCACCTGTACTGCACCGGTGCAAGACTTGATCACAGGTGCAGTGGTGCTACACCTGTGCATGGACCAGGTTCACTGGATTTTCGGGAGTCTAAGAAAGTAACATCCTTAAAAAGCCTGTTGCATGATTTTTAGGGATTGTTTTAACCGTTTTATTTATTATTTTTAATAAATTCAGTTTTTTAAGGTAGACTATTTTTGTTATCTATATATATAATAAGTGGTGAGTACATATGCCTCATTGCCTAGCTTTTTGTTTATGCATTTTTAAAGGTGACCACTAAATATGGATATAGTCTTTCTGTTTATTATGATTTTGTTTAAATGTTTAACGTGGTGTATTAATAATTGGTTATAATTATTTATCATCATAATAATACACCGGACACTGTTGTGTCTCTTTTATTCATCATAATAAACATTTATTGGTTGTTTTGTACAAAGTAATTTAAATCCAAAAAATGTCTAAATTTGACAGTTTTTAATGCACTATTTGTTCAGTTTGAAAAATACAAAATGTATAAATTTGACAGTTTTTTAATGTACTATTATTCAGTTCCTTTAAAACTTTGAGATTTGTGTGACTGTAAACTAGATTATCTACTGCCAGTATTCTCACATTCATTGCATTTATATTTGATAAGTTCCAATAGGACTTAATATTTGTGTATTAAATCACTATGGAAATGACATAGAGATATGTTTTTGTGATGTCATAGAGTTGTAATTACGTCATTGAGCGATGATGTAATTTGCTCTATTACATCATTTTAGTGTTGGCCTGCTTTTGTCGGATTTATGTGCATAATATAGGAATAACCCCTGACCAAACCACGGTATACGCTGAATTTTACCATGGTTTGAGGTTATAAACCCCAAAGGCGAAGCCTGAGGTGTTTATTAAATGCTTCAAACCATGGTAAAATTCTGCGTATACCGTGGTTTGGGAGGGGGTTATTCCTATTCTAACATGACAAATTATTTTAAGATGAATAATTATTGCAAATTTTACTGTAAAATGTTCATTGTTACGACAGCCATAATGAGCAATAATAGGGAGTAACCTGGTTATGCTGTATTTTACCGGGGAAGGATTTCGTCATTTAGCCAATCAGAATCAAGGACACATCCGTGTCATGTTAGAATGTAGAAATAATCCATTCGTGCTCATGGTTTTACATGGCATTTAACCATGGCACTTCCGGTAATAATTTTACGAAGCCTTCTATTCTAACATGACATTTAAGAGATTTTTTTTCATTTTTAAAATTTTTTAAAAGGAATAAATTGTTTTACGTAGGTTTGTGGTGACCTTAGCAACCAGCTTTTCCATCCATTGTACCTGGAAACCGCAGATTTAAAATTTTCTGATACAGGAATATTTAGTATGAATATAATGTATAATATTCATTATTCAATTAATATTTAATATTCAATCAAATATAAATAAAAACAATACAGCAACATTACTACTAAAACCCAACGATGAAACATGTACACAGGATGGAAGGGCAGTGCGATTGTTGTCAGATAAATGTGTGCGCACAGAGCTAAACTCGTTTCTGCGCACATCGTCATGTTAGAATTAATGAAGAGTTTAATTTGAAAGAATTTTAAATCATTTTTTTTATTTAAGTCTATAATAAGCCATATTTAAGATAAATTCATGCTCTGATTAGCTATTTGTATTTTATTATATTGAATAAATCTTATTTATTTGCGCAAAATGCATTTAGATAAATAGTGATATTTGTAGCAAATTTATTGAAAATTCATAACTAATTTTTCACATGATTTATTCAACTCAATGTGTTATTTTACGTGATTTCTGGTGTCCTTTAATGAAGAATATACAAGACAAACACAGAAAACGGGTGGACATAACCACAGACATATGCAGTTCTCTTTGTTAGAGTGGTGCACACCAAAATTTGAAGCAACCAACACAGCCAGGCGAAGGAGAACTGACTTGTTTTGGATATTCAAATTGTGTGATTCTTTATGAATATTATTCGGACTACATGGCACTCAGTAGCCCACCCTTTTTCTTTGTTTTTTTTTAAAAGACATATTCTATAAAAAGGTGTTATGTTCAATATAGGCAAGATATAAACAAAAACAGATACCCAATTTATGCATAGCTAAGTCTGCCCCCCCCCCCCCCCCCTCAAAAAAAACCCCAAAAAACTCTGTATCACTAAAAGCAAAAAACACATCACTAAGACAGATATATGTAGTAAATACATAAAATTTAAAAAAGGTTATAGAACTTGCGTTTCTTTCGTGTATAAACATATTTTTATTCATCTGACTTACCGAAAGCATTGCTCCTATGAATAAACTTATAAGCATCCCCAAAACTGAGTATTGGATTTCCCCTTCTGAGAGACCAATGCTTTGAAAGATTGATGGTGTGTAGAAGAATACCTAAATTTACAATAAATATGCAAAGGAAAATGTTCAATAAAATACAAAGTCAAATTCTCTATGGAGAAATAGTTGTGAGTTAACACTTCTTTATCATTTTAATATAATTGTCTCTGCCAAGGAGGCATTAAATTCATGACTATTTGTCTGTTTGTTAGCAGGATTGCACAAATACTAGTGGTCAGATTTTCATGAAAAGGGAGATGACTCTAGGTCCAATTTAGATCCCATTAAGAATTGTGAGTTATCCGTATCACCAACTGGGTAAAAACTATCAAAATACGGATTTTCCAATTTTACTTATTAGTGAGCCTGTTACATGCACTTTGGAAACCATTGGCCGTTTCAAAACGGCCAAATATACCTGTTGGCCATTTCAAAACCATCTCACTGCCAATCACTCTTTAATCATCTTACAAATGAGGTCCATTATAATTACAATTAAGTTAATTGGCTCATAAAACATCAGTCTGTATTTTTAACACTGATTTAAAAGAATATAATCGCAATTGTAAGAAATCAATCCAGTGATCACATAAAGAGCAATTGACAAATTAACATTTAAGGATTGATGCCATTGTGGCCTAGTGGGTAACACACTTGTCTAGAAACTCAGAGAACGTGGGTTCAATCCCAGATACAGGCAGATACATAGTGGCTCAGATGACCACTTAAAATGGCGGTCCTCTGTCATTGGGTCCTATTCCCAGTGACAGGTTAAAGAACCTCAAGGACGTTGATAAGTGGTCATCCTTGAACCTCTATCTTCAAGTTAGGTGAATGTCAGTTACTTGTGAGTTGGGGGTGTATCTGCACAGTCAGATTGCTTAAATAGCGCTTTGAGTCCTGTAGTATATGGCGATATTGTGCTGAGTATAAATACATAATAATAATAATAACAGTAAGACTTTCATAATGTTAAATGAAACAATGGGTAAGGGGAACCTAAACCTTTTGTGTGGATTGTTTTTATGGGTAAATGTTGAATGCATTTAACCTCTGTTATTCCCCAACCCCACACCAATCTTTGTATTAAAACAATAACCAACATTTAGGAAGAAAAAGTGTTTTCTTTAATTCCCTAAAAATATGGGGTTATCTGATCAAGTGACTATTTAAAGAGGGGTTCTGTAGTTGTTTCTGTTTCCATAATTGCTAGTTATAAATTAGGTCAATAAAAATTACTATTCAGCTACTGGATTCAAATACTTTAAGCACAAATCCAATTAAGAGATTATTCTATTCTAATCTGAACTTTTATAGGGCTTAATCTCTGCCAAGACTGATTCTAAGGGGCAACACCAGGTACATAATCACTAATCATCATTCCATAGACATAGCCAAATTTACATGTTAAGGTGGGAAAGCCTTATCAAAGAGTTAAGATTTTAGCTTCTTCCTGAAACAGGCAAGATTTGGAGCAGAATGGACATCATCAGGCGGATCATTCCCAAGTGTGGGAGTATCAAAAGCAAAATTATGACCAAAGTGTTTTTTTTTTATTTTGTGTACTGATAGATAGTATTAAGGAACCTCCCAGAGATTATCAATACCAAGGGCAAACAAGTCATCTATGCTATTTACTCTATTGAGATAGGTTTTGAAAAAATGGCCAAGCCATTTCAAAACCAAGTGAGGTTTTGAAACGGCCAGATAAAATGTTTGGCCATTTCGAAATGGCCAGAGTTGTGAAACGGTCACGAACAAGCCTTTCAGAAAATCAAGCCTTGGCAGTAGTCTGTGCTGTTTGAGTGCTGGTATTTGCAATAAGGTTAAATTGACTATAAAAAGGTGAGATTGGAGGGTTAACATCTGTAAAAGAATCACTATTGTGGATGAATGTGTCCCTTCTTTCCTATTTCTGTTGTAATGAAAATATCATGTACGGAAGAGTATAGGGCCAAGTAAAACATTTTTTTGTTCAATTTAGTGAGATAGTATCTCAATTTTTTGAGATATTAAGTCAAGTTTTCGAGATAGTTATCTCATTTTTTTAGATATTATGTCAATTTTACTAATAATAAATCTATTTAATTTAGTCTTTTACAGGTTTAATTTCAAATACAAACAAAAGTGTAAAGCACACTGCTAAAACAACCCTCAATTATTTCAATGACATAATCACGTTAAACATACAACTATCACGGTTGATAACAATGTATAATATAAAGCAACACTGCATTGTGACATGATCACCATTGTGATGTCATAGGCCTTTGAAGTTGTATTACATTATCCATGTCAATTGACTGAGTATCTCAAAAAATTGACATAATATCTCGAAAAAATTGACTTAATATCTCAAAAACTTGAGATAAATATATCAAAAATTGACTTAGTATCTCAAAAAATTGACATAATATCTCAAAAAATTGAAAGATTGACTTAGCATCTCAAAAACTTGACTTAATATCTCAAAAAATTGAGATAATTATCTAAAAAAATTGAGATAGTATTTAAAAAAATTGACTTAATATATCAAAAAAATTGAGATACTATCTCACTAAATTGAAAAAAAATTTACTTGGCCCTAATGCTCTTCCGTAATCATGTGTACATAATGTTTGTAGTTTTGAGGCAGAATGTATTGTTCACTCAGGTCAAACATCAACACTGTACCAGCAATCAATCCCATTAGTATCAGAAAATTCTAGACACAGTAACTTTGATATAACCAAATCCAGTGAAAATATATATTTAGGCCTTGTGTATTAATGTATACCCAGCCCTGTTGGTCTTATTAGTCACTATAAATACCTGTTACACATGTGTTGGAAATGTAATCTTTCAGAATGTATTTTTAAAAAAAATCATACTATTTCTTGCATGCAATAAATGAAGCCATTGTTTTCAAATCTGAATGACATAAAACTTAAGAAATTGCTCCATATAATTGTTATCAATATCTATATTTAATTTAATATGATATGGTATTATTCAAATGTGGGTGGAAACATATGAAATATATTTCATTTTCTACATTACAAGAGCACAATGTACACAGACTTTTTGTAAACTTTTTCTTTGTATACCTATCTGACTCAGTCTGAAGGGGCAGAAGTCCAATTCTGAACTGACTTACCAAAGATCATTTACTTTTTGACAGATTTGAGGTTATATAATGGTTGAGGAGCTATACTTTGTTTTAAAAAGAATATAATCACAATTTGGGTTTAAATGGAATTTTGGCACCCCATTCTAAGTTCATCATATATTGTAATCTATGTTGTGCCTCGGTTATATCAACCTTATCGCAAGTGTCAAAATGATTAGCAAGATTGATGGTATTTACGTTAAATTCCCCTTAATCTGGCATAAAATTTGGAAGACTACATTCAACATTTTTTTTTGTTAAACTGTTCTACCCATTATGTTTTTGCCTGCGTTTGTTTGTGGGTTTCTGAGTTTGTTTGTGAATAAGATAACTCAAACACTTATGGATAGATTTTGATGAAATTTTCAGGATATGTCTGCAAAGGTAACAGGAAGAAATAACTCAATTTTGGGAGTGATCCGGATCACTATCTGGATCTTGTGGATCAATGAAATGTAATTTTTAAAGACAGATAACTCAAAAAGTTATGGACGGATTTTGATGAAATTTTAAGGATATGTGCTCTCTTGGCGGAGTTGAAAGATATTATCTATATACAGAACTGCTAAAGCAATTAGCACACATTCATGGAAGATGTGATACCTGGTAATGTTAATTCCTTTGTATTTCAGTGTTAATATCTTACAATATGTAATTTAGCTACACTGTCTGAGTACTTACCCCTGACATTCCAGTTGACTGCATTGAAAATGATATTGAGAATGTCAAAACCAGTGGTAAGCGGTGCTCTTTTGCTTTGATCAATTGCCAAAGTGTGAATTTCTCTGTTTGGTCTGTTTCAGAAGCTGCAGCTTCATTTTCTATTTCCATTATGTCTTTTGAGACATCTTTTCGTTGTCGGAGGAACTGTAATGCTGCAACAAAAATATTGTCTGTCGCTGCAAACTAGTACGGTTATGATTACCGAAATACATTATGATATTACAACACAGTGCACAGAAGTAAGAGGCATAAATATTTGCACAAGATAAGCTTATTTAAAAGTAAATTTATTATAAGGGGTTTTAACGTTTTTCTTTAAAAATCTATAAATGTATACTTAGCTTCAGACTAAGTGCATACAATTTTTCTATAATCTCGATAAGCCATGTATGAGGAAAATCATAAACTTAGGGTCTTACACTTGGCCCGGACTGAATCTAAGTCAGAGACTTAAATCTGAGGTAAGACCAAGCTTATGAAACCACAGTAGTTTTCTATGTCATGAGAACATTTATTTCTAGTCAAAACATTTTACTGGTGACATATATCTTTTGTTGACATAATTCATTTCATCTTTGGAAAAATGCTGTTTTGTAATGGAAAACCATGTAATATTAATGTCTGCAGACTAATTTAGAGAGGTGTTTAAGTTTGTGTTTACAAAAAAGTTAAGCCCACTCGCAGGTAGACTTAGCTATATATTCAAGGATTAGCCAAAGCTAAGAGTTATCTGCTTTGTGAAAGCTGCCAAGTATAAGACTGGAGACTTAGCTGAACTTTGTGGCAAAGTTAAGGTAAAATTGGCCCTTGGGAAATCTGCAATTTTTCAGAGTATACTGACAAGATCAAGCTTGGTGGAGCAAAAGGGTTGTTTAATTCTAACTCCAAGAGACACGGATATGTGTACAAAATTTGATGGATCATATGTACCAGAAATAAACATTAATTTGTGCACGTAGTCACAAATGTAATTTTCTTTAGTTTCTACAGCTGATGTAACATCGGGACAGATAGCTACTAGTATTTCTTCTGTCCTCTCGAAAATATCACAAGCAATATTAAATACCTTTCTCTGCCTTCAATGGTTCTTTCTTATCCAGCAATAGAAACCTTGGAGATTCTCTCATAGCCACAAGCATTTTGGTGCACAAGAGTGAAGTCATGACAGGTATCAGTAGTATGTAAAACCACAGCTTTTCAGTCCCTGTAAGTCAATAATGGGCATCCCAGTTTGGCACAAGTATTATTAACTCATATTTATATAACACCAAACATGGTCCAGAAAATAGCTTTCTACAGTAAACAAAGATTTCATTTTTCATTCTACCATCAGATAAAATCATATAGCTTAACAATGCACCATGCAATTTTCACAAAAACAAAATATGTATGATACTGAACAAGTTAGGCACAGCCAAGATATGTTCGGTGAAACCCTATTAGGTGTCTACATATTAGGTGTCTAGATATCAACACAATAGTCCATATGACGTTGCAAGGGAAACAAACAAAACTATAAAGTATTTATGTATGCAAGTAACTAGAGTACATAGATTTAAAATACCTAGGATTTTGTCTAGTCCAAATGTTCCACTCAGCAATACACCCAGGACTGCTGTAAGCCCATTCCCACTAAGCAATGTCCCTCTGATCCGTTTTGGTGATAGTTCTGAGACATAAACAGGTGCTATTTGAAGGGCTGTTCCTGAAATAAAGAATTGGCAGACATGAATGTTTTTGTCATTACAAGTGTTCTAATAAGGATTACTATATAGAAATATAACCATAGTGTATTATATAACAACACAATGATGCCGAGTGTAGGTTATTTTAAGATTCTGTACCTTTATTTACTTTTAAATAAAACTAAACCACTTGGATTGCATTAAATTAGCAGAAACATTCCATAAGTGCAAGTTAATTAATTTGTTTATTTTTGATTTTACAGTACAGAACCTTGACCACCTGTATGTACTGATTTCCTCTGCCCATAAAACTACCCATCGTGATATGACCTGTACACTGTTGAACGAGACGTAAATTGCCAACCATCAGTAAACAACTACCAACTTTCTAACCGAACCACCAACCTCAGATGTGGAAGGCGAGTGTGTTAACCACTGCTCCCACTGTGGCCCCTTGTAAGTTAACAAATTATTCATTATGAAATTTACAGTCTTAAACTACAAACTTTATATGAGTTGACATTTCATAAGCCGTGGCATATTTTACACAAAGATAAACCTTACATTTTGTGTTGAGTACTGAACAGTATTTCAGACATCAATTATATTATGGTGGTACAAGCCTTTGGTACAAAATAGGTAAGTACCTGTCCCTAGCCCTGAGACAAATCTCCCAACTAACAATGACTCGGGTGACCTAATGGCAACGCATATTGTTTGTAGTATGGATCCAAGTATTTGTGGAATCTGACAGAGTAGCACCAGTTTCTTCCTACAAGTAACAACACCAGACAAAATATCTCCATTGACGTTTCAATTTTGCCTCTTAAAAGGTTGAAGAAATCAGAATTTGTTTTAAATTGCCAATGGCAAAGGAATACCAATTTGTACATTAGAGTAAACATGTTTTGACGCAAAAAGACTCAAAATTCATGAATGAGCGCCAAAGGGTAATTTGTTGTCGTGTCTTCAAGATTTATAAAATTATGCTACTTAATGCATCACAACTTTTTCAGCAAATAATTACAACCTTAAAGTGATGTCAAATTACTGAATGGCCCTTTGGCAGGGAATCAGTACAAATAATTAAAAATACATTTTACAAAATGGCTCACTAAAGACTTTTCAGGATTCACTGGTGTTGCAACAAAATGAGGCTCAATTAGACAGTAGCAGTACAAAAGAAAGCAGGTAACTCCATTTAGAAGGCTGATGTAAATTTATATGAATAGATATATAATGTTAGCTATTAAAAGACTTGTCAGACCTGAACTTTGGTAATTTGATGGGCTCTGTTTTTTCAATAAAATTTCTTAAAAAACAAACACTACATTAAATAAGGAAGATCAACTGAAGTCTTTAACTGTCAACTGATTTGAAAGATCAAAGCTAATGAGCTCACATTACCTGCCAGTCGATTTACTAACACAACCTCCAAATAAAGTGCCAAAAAAGCAGCCAGCTGGATACAACATGACTGTGAGAGAGAAGAGGAAGGTTGACATGTATGACGTCAGAGGTACTCCTCTTTCTGTGTATGTGGCATTGTAAAATTCCTTGATGAACTGAAACAGCATAACATAGAAACAGGTGCAAGTAATTTAGTTTATTGCAAATACTTTGTCCTGTTATATTTCCAAATATGTAGTAATGACCAACATAAATGAACATTCTCCAGTTAAGTATAACATTGTAAAACAAAAACGATATTTACATAAATTCTCACACACAATATGAAGTAAATGCTGTTTAAAACAAGAACATGGAGAAATATATACATACTAGCTTCTAACAGAATTTATGGTTACCTGAAGATAATAACAGAATATTAATAGGGGAATGGGAGTACCTCAAAATCATCCCCGGTAGCTCTTCAGTGAAAAGACTTGAAACATTAGGGATGGGTGATAATACAAGCATAGGTGATACAGGAGTATTGGCGATAAAATGAGGCTATAAGTGAGGCAAATGTTTAAAACAAAAATATACCTTGCAAAATTACAAAATATTATTAATAATCCACCTCTAATATCCCAGTACCATTTACTAAATCGTTCTCACCACTTACTAACTCATTTCCACCACTCACTAACTCATTCCCATCACTTGCTAACTCATTCCTATCACTTACTAACTCATTCTCACCACTTATTAAATCATTCTCACAACTTACTAACTCATAACCACCACTGAGTAAGTCATTTCCAACATTTTAAAGCCTTTACACCAGTTAAAAAGTTGTTACCACAAGATATTATGTTATTCCCTCAAGATAAGTTAGGTATAATATACAAAGAAAGTGCCTGTATATCAACATCAAATCATGACTTAGTAACTCGTGGGAATGACTTGCTAACTCATGGGAAGGTCTTTGTATCTTGACAAAACAACTTACTATCTTGTCGGAATGACTTAATATCTCGTGGGAATGAGTTACTATCTCATGGTAGTGAGATAAAAAATGATAGTAAAGCAGTTCTATGTCCCTTCTGGGCTGCACATTGAAGAATGTTAATTCTGACACTTACCTTCACAGGTAAGTTCAATGCCATGAAGTTGTATCCATAATTGAAACATGTACCAATGTATATGGCAAAGCATTGGATAACGAGGTTTCTCGTGAAATCCTGGAATTATAGAAATAATAAAAATAACCTGTGGCAAATCTAAAATTTCTAGCAAAAATTATCGGAATTGCGCATATTTTTTAAATTATAATTTTAAGTTTATCACAAGAGAAGACACATCAACACAACCAGGGTCCGAACGACATGGCTTGTGACTTTTGTCTACTTGATTTGAAGGACTTTAAAATGTGCACCAATTGAGTTGTTATACTTTTACTTTCCACCACATTGCTTCAATAGTTAAGGATTTAGCACAAACCAGCAGTGAGGAGTTAAATATTTGAGGCTTTTAACATTTGTGAACTATTTATGAGTAACATCTGTTTTGTATCAGTTTGTGTTGTTTTGCCACATCATTGGTGTATTTGAAACTTCAACATAAAGGTTACATTTCAAAAGTTAAAATATACAGATCAAAATAAGTACTAACTCTCCTTCCTTTGTAGATCTGGAGTCGTATGCTACAAGTTTTTTTTCACTTAAGGTTTTCTTGCACTTTGTGTTCACAAAACAAAGTTAGGAATGTTTAGTTTTATAGTTTCTTATTTGAAATGTTAGGAATACTTGAAATCTAAGTTATTGTTACAGAATACGGCCCCTTATCTCATGCGATTATCAACAAGAGAGAATTTTGAGATATTTTATTTAAGCATATGGCCCTTCTTCAAGCATTTGTGCCGCTAATTCTGCAAAGTAAGAGACACTGAATAACATAAAAGTACATGATCTGGTCTGTATGTCCTGCTATTGAGGTCAGAGATATATGTACTCTGGCTGACATGTGAGATTTTATAGCCACTTTGCCAAGAAGAGATGTTGTACCCTACATTAACAGAGGGACCTTAAATATGAAGAAGGCTTTGAGAATCTCACATGACACTCCATAAACCTTTAACGAAGTCAGCGAAGTGGTAGGGTGAAACATTACCTCACATGTTTTTTATCAGCGATTATACAGACATTGCACACATCCAACTAAGTTGGGATTTTGTTGTTTACATCTCAAATGGTATTGAATTCATTGTTGTTATATACCTACCTATATACTCTCCAAGGGACGACTACTGTTAATGCAAAACAAAGTTTTTCTAATACCTAATTAGTTTGTTTTCCATTCTACACCCACTTTCATATTTTTACCCATAAGAGTATTTTGATGCACCACACAACTCATAACAGGAGATTCTACATGACACTCGAAGCTTTTTCAATGTTAATGGTAGTCTTCCATCTGTGACTGAAATGTGGCCTTACATGCTTGTTGTTTACAAGGCATGCTGTATTAGGCCTAGATAGGGGGACATGCAGACCGAGACATACATATTTTTACACCCATACAACACCACACATGGCTTTACAAATTAGTGATTTTTTCATTAAATATCTCACCCATACATCCATAGAAAGATTTATTTAAACAACCGCTGTCCTTTTTGTTGCATTAAAATCCAATCTGGCTTTTTAAAGTAAGATACACTTGCAAGGGCAGACTTCCCCCACACACTGGCCATATTACCGACTTTGGCCCAAAGTTGGAAACATTTTTTGTAAGTTCATATAACGTCTGGATTTTAAATCAGAAAGTGCAGAAAGTTGAACATATTTGGAAATATTGGCAACTTCACTTCCCAGTCCTTAAACACAGTTCGTCAGCCTGGCCTGTCGTATTACCAAGAAGTTAGACAATAGGACTCGGGAAGAAGTCTAGATAGAATACCAGAACAACTGATGACATTGCTGTTACGACTAGCTGTATTAAAATTGTATGCATTAGGAGCTTTTGGCCCGACTTTGACTCAAAAGATGAAGTTGAATGGCTACAAGCTTGCAGTATCCTGAATACCAGTTTTATTCACAATAAATCGCAACGGTTGGGGATATGAACCTGTGATGTTGTATCTGTAATCCATCTAGTTATATTTTAAATCGTAAATATAATTTTGCATATATCAATATCAAAAGTCCTGCCCACTCCAAATAAGACTAGATATGGCAAGATGCTTCTCAAGAGAGATGTAAAGAAGTTCTCTACCATGATCCTCCCTGATTTAAATGACGAGGACTCTATCCCAACATTCCCTGAAGGAATAAACCAACACTTATATTTAAAATTTAAATATTTGAATGTGCACTTTGCTTCCTTGGCCAAAGGTCAAAGTTGGTGTTTTACATCCAGTTCAACAGCAGGGTCATATTGGGACAGGTCCTCAACATTTGCCACTTGTGGTAGTTGAACCCACACAGAGATGATAGCCTGTGATTAGATGTCAAGCTTACTAACCACTAGACCAATGGAGACCTCTGTCGCTTATGTGTAAAACATGGAAAAACGTTTGTAAAGAACTACATAAGGTCACATCCGACCTATTGATACTGAAAGTGACCTTTGCTCTATTACTTGTTTCATCATCTTAAAAAAAAAATCTTAATTTTTTTGAAGCACCCACTCAGGGCAACAGATGACTAGCATCCAAAGGTCAAAAGAGTACTTATGACCCATTTACACATAAAACAGCCATTATAGACAACAGACGACTAGCAGCAACTTGTATTAATATGTATGACACCAATTCTAGCCTCACAGATCTAGAGTGAAAATAATATACACCCATATCAACAGACATAAGAATACTACATATAAATTTCATTATCGATAGGGAGCTACCAGGGTACTGCCTGGCCCAGCCTTGAAACTACAATATATATGCCACATCTAATGTTGTCATATCCAGAGGGGGAACCAGGGTCAGCCTCGCCCAGCCTAACTCTACCTCATCCCGAATTTATGCGCGCCATGTGTCAGGGAGGGAGGTGGGTTCAAATAATTTTTCCAAACATGTGCATTCATTGCTTGCTATATGAAAAGTAAACCCAAAACTATTTGGAGGGAACTATTGAACTGTGACCTCATCCCTGATTGGTGTTGGACAATAAACATTAATCGTAGAACGAGGATGGTGTGTGCTTAAGGTAGATGTAAAACTGGTGGACTTAAGGTTTCTGTGAACTGGCCCGAAAGGCCCCAAGTCAGGCCATATCCTATGAAGTGACAACAAAGATGAACTAATAAGTGTATACTCATATTTTAAATGTGTATATTCATATTTTAAAATTGCTCTTATTTTATTTTCCCTGCATTAACAACTGTATGTAAGAATCTACAAAGGTAAACAGTCTGTAAAAATATAAAAAAACAGACGTTGTGTTTCAATCTTCTCAAAATGCAGGGGGAAAATGTACATGGCCTCCATGGTGTTGTCTGTTTTTTGGTAAAAACAACACACAAGAAATAATTACTTCATTTTGATTGACAGGTTTAGTTCATTGGCAAGCTTTGTATGTGATTATCCTTCTTGGTGGGTTTTTTGTATCATGTGAAAGAAGGAGGTCACAAATGTCATGTTATATGAGGATTGTTGAAAAATAAAAACAAATTACATGCATCTTGTTATTTATTTAAAAGATTTTTCTAACATATGGTAAGGTTGTTTGAAGTAAAAATATTGTTAATATGTTGTTTATGCAAAGTACTATCATTCTAAGTGAATTTGACATTTGACCAAAAATTCTAAATATACACTTTCGATGCCTTCGGGATTTTCCTTGTCCAATAGTGTGCCACTTTTGGGGTGCTAATTTCCCGTAGAAATTATATTATCACCCCACAAATTGGTTTAAAAGGTTTCCTGATTTTATTTTACATTTGTAATGGACATCTGTTACTGTGCTTGCGTCAGTGTAAATTTCGACCAAAGAAACAAACGTAACTGCACATCAAACAAAAAAAATAAGGTTTGTGTGTCCAATATCATGTGAACAAACAAGAATTGTTAATAATCACATCTGATAAAATTCCTTTATGTTCTATTCTAGGCTTTTATAGCACTTAATCTCTGCCAAGGTAGACTCCAAGGGGCAACCCCAGAAACCAATTCAATAATCATTATTCCATAGGCATAGCCAGGTTGATACCACAAAGACACCGGATCGTTCATATCCTAAGGTCGCAAAGCCATTTCGAAGAGATATAATTTTAGCTTTTTTTCCCTGAAACAGGCCGAATAAACATCATCTGGTAAATCATTCCAAACTGGGGAGACTCCAAAGCAAAACTGTGTCTATGTCATTAGTAATAAGTCAAAATCTTCTGGTAATTGGATAAATATTAAAATAAATATGTAAAGGAACACAGCTATTTACCAACAGGGTGTAATATTTGCTGTGTTAGGTCGAGTTTTAATGGATGACAGCTTATTTAGAAATTTAATGTCGTTTACCAAGTTCATGTACATATAATTGGATGCCTGTTTGACAGGCCCCGGGGTTGTTTCATGAAGCCATGTCTATGGGGTTTCGATTCCTTGAAGTTTTACCGACCTTTGGTAGCATAGTACATTTAGAAGCAACAGATATAGTGTTGTGTGCCAAATACTGGTACAAAAGACTAGTCAACAATGCTTTCATTATAGGTTGACTTTTTGGTTGTAAATGCTTTGACCTCTCATAAGATCAGAGATATGTTGTTTTCAGCATGTGTTAATATAATATGGACGTAAGATGCAAAGGTCTAAGTTTTATATTCTTTTCAACAGCCAGGGTTATATTGGTACAGGTCCTCTGCATTGTCATTTGTGGGGGTTTCACACAGAGGTGACACCAAGTGGTTAAAAGATAAACCTGCTAACCCCACTAGGCCAGTGAGAACCTAGGTACAATATTTATGTTGAAGTTGAGCGTGCAACATTAATAATTTTTTTAGTTGATGTGTTGTGAATGAGATTTGGCAGACATTAATGACATGATGCCAGTCTTTGATAGTTAGGCAGCAAGTGACAGCAGTACTGCTTGCTTTTTTAAGTTACAGGACATGCTGCTAAATGCTTGGCTAGAACTGCTTCTTGTAGGATTCAAGCTGGACTTCGTCCCAGGACTGACCATAGTCATGGGAAATTTTTTAAACTGTCTTAAACTGCTGAATATATATTTGAATTTAAAAGTATATACCTGTAAAGAGATAATAGGACTTTCTTTCCGAGTTTGGGTTCAAAATGTGCTTTTAGCTACGTCTTAATAGAATAATTTGTTTGAATAACAGCATTACCTTGATTTACATCTTTTGCTGACTGAGGTTTTTGTCAAAAAAAAAAAATTTTACATGACCCAAATTAAAAGAACTTCTGCTTATATGATAACTAATACCAGTTTCACACTACAAGCAGGATAACCTGCGGTTTTTGGTATTAGACGGAACGCCCCTGTCCTTCAACTACCATCTGATGTCTACACTTGAACTTGTGATACAGTGGCCTGCTATCCTATTCCTTGAGCATCCTATGGAAGTTTTGGACATGCTCATAATTTTGGCCTCTGAGTTTGTAACTGTTACTCAGCACTGCCTCTTTTTTGTTTATACATGTGTCTCTGAACCCGTCTGTCAATTTTAGTGACCTTCCACAGATAACTTTGTTATATGGTAACTGAAGGCAGGCCTGTGGTTTATATAAGTCGTTTCCGAATGATTTTTGTCCGACAGGCCATATAAGGTGAATGGAGCTAAATGGAGGTTGTCTCTCAGTGATAGATGTTTGTACTACTCTTGCTACTGTTACTGAGAGTCACACAATTTGTCCCATCGGTGGCCATCCAAGTCATACCTTACGGATACAACAAATCTTGGAAGATATGAGGAGTTCCTGGAGGTGGTTCTGCCTCTGACTAAAATTTCTAACGACATGGTATACTGCCTGTAGTGTGAAAGGGGTATAATCTGATAAGCAGAATACTGGCTATTGAAAATCCAATGACCTTCAGTGCTCTCTTTTGTTTGTTTTTTTTCACCTTTGCAGGATTAGCTCTTCCTTTTCTGATACCAGAACAAGAAGCAGGGAGTATGTGATTGTCATAAATAAAAGACACTAGTTGACCAACTCCCATGACACACTTTATCAGCTTAAATAGGCAAGGCAGTTGATGCCTTCTGGATCTTGCAGATACAAAAATTAGGAAATTTTCTCTGCTCCATGCAGGTCCTACATATTGTACAAACACAAACTGGTGTTACATTCAAGCGGCTTTCTGTTTAATGTTTTGCAGGCAATTTGTAATTAAAACCACTCACCAGTCACACAAATAAAATAGTTCTCCTCATACCGAAAATGGGTTTTGGTCATAGATATTTTTGGTTCTGCACCTTCTTGTTCAGCTACCTTCACAGTTCAAAACAATTACCCTCTAGACGGCCCGGCACTGGAAAAGTATAGTGGCTTAGGGCTATTTGCACAAAAATAGTAAATATCCCTCTGATATGGCTTCTCTTTTCCCACAATACCCTTACTTAATATTTCATTAACCTACACTCTTGAGATTGGAGTCTTAAACCATTTCAGTTTTAAATTCAGTTTTGCAGGTCAGAATACAAGTCGTTTGTATTAAAGCTTTTACTTTTCTCAGAACTCAGTAAATTGTGAATGGCATATTATTCCCTAACACGTTAACAGTTTAAACGTAATGTTTAATTACCTCAGAGAAACTTGCATATGTATGTACATACACATGTTCGAGGAGATGGTTTTTTTTCACTACATGTTGTTATTAATGTCTTTAAAGTACAGACAAAGAAAGCCAAGAGAGTTCATTGAAATTAACTTAAGAGACACAAAAGTCATATCACCACTGATGCAATATAGCAAAGTTATATCCTGATCTTTCATTTTTGATTCAATTCTGTTGCTTGGTTGGGACAAAGTCTCATGGAAGAAAGAAAACTGTTGGTAAAATAATAAGCTGAAACTTTTTGTAAAATAATAGGCTGAAACTGTTTAACTTATTATCTCTTGTTAACACTAGATCTTAATATTATTCATTTGAACGACTGTAAAGATGATTTTATAGGATAAATAGTTATTAAAAGCCTTAAAAGTTAACAAACTTATATGGATACATCTAAGTAAATACTTTATATAACGGTTGATGTCTTTCTCATTTGAAATATGGATAATTAAATTATAAACAGAATAAAAATTGATGAAAGTAAATAATTTTACCATAATTCTTTTTGTTATCAAAATGATTGTGAGTAGGCTATTTTTGTATGTGCCATTCTGTACCGGCATGGCTAAAAATAAAAATTTCTACTGTAATTATTTTGTTATCATAACAATTTGTGAATGAGCCTTGTCTCATTTTAAAAATAACAGTTACTCAGTATCCAGAAACTTTTATTAACAGTTTGTGAATAAGCCCTCTCTCATGTTAAATATAACAGTCAGTACCTCCAAAAATTATTTAGTTTTATGTTTATTGAATAATATTTGTTTTGTATTTGCATAAGTAGAGAACATTGCTGCTTGTAAAGAACTGTTATCAAAATAGGACCAGATACCTATGTCTTGCGAGATTTCATATATCAGAAATTTGTTAAAATAGTCAATTGCAAAGATCTATTTTGATTGAGCGTAGTCAATTTTAATGGACTGTTTTTTTCCAGTGTGTAATGGCTTGAAAACTAAAATCATCTAATGGAAGTCCAATTGCACACTTGGGGTGGCCTGAGTGTACTTTTATGGAATTGTTTTTGTCAATACTTGTGTTGATGTGTTGTTTAAAATGTTCAAGACTTCACACTAAACATGTATTATGTTGTGAAGTTTCACTGAAGTGTATAAATATTAACTGGTACTATCAAGGAAAAAGACCTGAATATTGTAAAGAAATCCTTGTAATTTACACTAGGAATAATAATGAATGCTTGCTACCAACAATCCTATTGATGATTCATCCTTTTGGGAAAATGTATACCCTGTATCTGGTAACGTGTCACATACACATTATAGATGTCAGATAAGGTAACCTTTAATCAAACTTTACTTTCCATGAATGTAAGGGGACTTAGGGATGGACGAAAATGAAGACAAATATTTCAATGGTTGAAAGTCTATAAAGGAGGTTTAAAGAGTGTGATATTTTTACAAGAAACACATAGTATTTCTGAAGATGAAGTAACATGGCAAAAAGAATAGAAAACAAAAATTATCTTTAACCATGGGGCATCAAATGCAGCTGGTTTGGCAATTCTCCTGCCCTCATGTTGCTCATTTGAGATAATTTCCAGTAAAAATCTAATAAATGGTAGAATCTTGGAATTAGTGATTAAACAAGATAATCAGCTAATGAAACTAATTAATGTTTATGGCCCCACAAGGAATTTTCCGAAGGAACAGGTTAACTTTCTACAAACTATCAGGGAAACTTTGAATGAAACTAATATTCCAGTTATTATAGGGGGATATTTTAACATATACATTGACCCACTTATAGATAAGACTGGGGGGCAAGAAACAAGTAAAAGTAAGGCAACAGAAACTTTAAACAATTTAATTGAGTGTTATAACTTAATAGATGTATATCAAACAATGAAACCAAATACCAGACGATACACTTGGAGACAAAGCAATCCTATTATTCAATCAAGGATCGATTATTGGTTAATTACTAGTGATATTTTTTATAGTGTAAATGAGTGCGATATTAAAAGTGCGATAAAAACTGATCATAGCTTAATTTCATTAAATTTCAATAATCCTAAAGATGAAAAAAGGGGACCAGGCTTATAGAAATTTAATAAACATCTACTATGTGATGAGTCCTTTGTTGGAGGCTTGATAAATTTGATTAAAGAATACAGCGATAAAAATCATGATATGCCAAATAAAAATTTAAAATGGGAATTTATGATATGCTTGATCAGAGAGTTTTGTATCGCATATTCCAAGAAAACAAAACATCTACAAATAAGCCAGAAATATGAGTTACAGATGCGACAAGACTTACTTGAACAGAGGCTATCAGAACAAAATCAAAACATAAGTATCATGGAAGAGTATAATATAATTCAATCAAAATTAGAAAATATCTATAAAATTAAAGAAAATGGTACCAGAATAAGATCCAGTGTTGACAATTTATTGCAAGGCGAATCAAATAATCAGTTCTTAAAAAGCTTGGAATATTACAATTACACAAGTAAGCATATTAGGAAACTTGAAAAAGAAGATGGCAGTACAATAGAACTGCCTTCTCAAATTTTGAAGTATCAAAAAGAGTTTTACCAAAACTTATATACTCCAAAAAGTATAGACAATTGGATTACAAAGGAGTCTGAATCTTACTTTTTTGAAAATCTCTTGGATAAATTGAGCATAGAGCAAAAGTCACTATGCAATGCTGAAATATCCCTTACAGAATGTAAAAAAGCAGTCATGTCGCTCAAGTGTAACAAAACGCCAGGGTCAGATGGGCTGACAAATGTTAAATATACTGTACATGTTTTCACTCACGTCTGGCTTAAAACTTAACTACCAAAAAAACTGAAATACTACAAATTGGTGTACCCATTACAATACCCAAAAACACATACAATGTTAAATGGGAAAAAGAAAAGGTCTATGCTTTGGGAACATGGCTTTATAAAGACAACAGCCAAACAGTTCTCCACAATTATACATCAAAGTTAAAGCATATTGAGCAAAATTTACAAAAATGGTTAAAACTAAATGTCACTCTTCAGGGTGAAATCAATGCTTTTAAGATTCATGCTCTTTCAAAAATTAATTACCTGATTGGTAGTCTAAGTACCCCCAAATGGGTAATTAAAGACCTTGAAGATATTCAGTACAGATTTATATGGAGCAACTTGAAAAGGAAGCTAAAACATAATGTTCTAATAGCTAATTATAATGAGGGTGGCTTAAAGCTAACAGATATACCATCATATGTTAAAGCCCAAAAAGTTAACTGGATTAAAAGGTTCTTAGTAAATGACAATAATGTCAGTTATCTGCAGGAATTCATACCAGAGCTTAGCATAAATCATTACTTAATGTGCACTATTAATCCTAAGCACATTGTCCACCCTATACCAACCTTTTATCGACAAGTACTAGCAGCATGGTTTGAGCTGTATAAAGAACCTACAACATTGAAAGAAGTATTGTCTGAAGTAATATGGCTTAACAAAAACATACTTGTTGCTGATAATACAATTTTTTATAAAAAATTTTACAAGAAAGGAATTGTTTATATTCGAGATATTATTGATTAGTTAGGAACTTTTTAAAGTGTAGAAGCGGAAATTAAAAGTACGAGGTCAAATTTGATTTTGTGACATATGCAGGACTTATAAAAGCAATACCGAATAAATGGAAACAAATAATAAACTTTGGTAAAGGTAAAACAAATTTTACAGTAGAACTTAAAAATATATATAAACATCCATTTTCAAAATTACCATTTAATAAAAGTTGGAAAAAAATTAGCTCAAAAGACAAAAACAATATAATAATACAAAAGAAAAAAGAGAGACCTACATGCCAAAAAACCTGAGAGTGTAAGCTATGTAACTATAATTTCAATCCAGGAAAATTATAATATTGTGAGGACTTGTACACAGGTACAAGTCCTCACTAAATTGGTTCAGACTGCATCAGCTGAGTACACTTTAACTCACCTCCCAACTGGGCTAAAAAGTCTTTGGATCTACAGGTGCGAGTTGCAAAACCATCAGGAAGACACTAACATCAGAGGTTGGAAGCAATCAGAAATACGAGTAATGCACAGTTTCCCAAGTGTCAAGATGCTAGGAGGTTATATGAAGGTCAGATGTACAAGGTCAGAATGTAACGAGGTAAAAGGTCATATACAGGTCAAGGTCCAAGGTCACATGTAATGATAGATTTGAGGATTTTATTTACATGTTAGTAATACTACAAAGGTTATAATTTTAAAATTACATAAATCATTTTGGAATTTTTAAAAGCCCTAAAACACTCAGAAAATAGGTATGCTTCATATCACAGTATAGAAGCAACTCGTGCCCATACAATTACAGAAACATCTAATATTTTGCAACATAAGTAACTCGTACAAAACAAACAGTAATTAGTCATAGTTGAGAGGGGGGGAATAGGGTCTTGCCTATCCCTACCTATGCTCATACTCAACTGGTGGCTTAAACGAGAGGGGGCTACCAGGGTACTGCCTGGCCGTACCTTGGATTAACAGCATTCTGTGCAATGTCAAGTCAATTCGAGAGGGAGAACCCAGGGTCAGCCTGCGACTGCCTAAGGCCAAGTTTCATCCCTACCTTATCCTTAAGAACTCCCTAAGATGGCCAGTCTAAGGGGACCAGTAGAGATGATGAAGTTTTCTGTACCAGGATGGGAGGTGGGATCTTTGTTACTTGTTGTCCCTTCAAAACTATTTTCAAAAATGGCCAAGCTTGGAGAACCCTAACTACAAAAGGTCAATGGTTAAAGCTGATTGGTTGCTATGCTGAGGCGAACCAAATTATGCTATATATGCTAGTAGTTTAAGGTAGGGGTGAAACTGAGTTAGCAGGCCCCTATTCAGGCCGTGCTATGCACACTAGCAAGGCAAATTCCTCGAGGGAAGCTTGAATTTAATGAAAGCCCAGTTGTACAAAAGTACTCTCTACAGCTCACACTTAACAATAAAGGCCAATGTATTATCTGGAATGTGAAAAGAGCCATGACTCCAAAACATTGTGTCAGGTCTAAAAGCAACACCACACAGCGTCCCTGGAAAGCTTGTTCCATCTCATCAAACAATCTGACTTCTCTGTCTGTATTTTTACTCTGACGAAAAATATCCAAGAACTGTCAATCTATTACCAATACTCATTCTGTCGAACTTTCTTCTCCTTCTGAGCCACCTGTTTGTTTTCAATCAGGTTTTAAAGATGAAATTCTCTATCATATTCTCAATAATTAACCAATCATTTCATCGTTAACTCGAATTTTCTATTATATGTGTTTGGTTTTCGGTATAATGTCTCAATACCTACTGAACTAGTTTTATTGTTTATTAGTTAACTCTATCTCTCATCACATTTGATATTAATTAGCCCTGTCTTAACCAAAAAAAAATCTTCCATACATTGCTTTGGCTTGACTCGTTGATTTTATGTTCTCTACAGAAGCAACAAATACAAAATATCACTTTGAAAAGTGGATGACAGAGAAACTGAATGATAACCGGTTAGGGCTGAGTTCGAAGAAAACAATTGTGAACATAAATTACGAATTTTCCTGACATCAGATTGTCTGTTGAAAGTAACGCTAGTTTCAAATCTGAGGGCAAATACCCATATGCCCCTGACTGTTAAACATGTAAAATTTATCCATGCATCAATGTATCTTTGTAAATCACAAAATAACATAGACTTACTTTTCTCTTAGATTCCATCTTGGGCTTGGAGAATTGTATGGCTCCAGTTCTAATTGCCACACAAACGCATCCCTTTACCTCAGTGAACAGAATAATAATAATATGAAGACAATCACAACAGTTTGTGTGAGAAGGAGCATCTCCATTTCTATACATAAAACTTTTCATGCATAAAAATTTGAAAGTCTTGGAAAGAGGCTCAAATGTAGTCTCAGTTATAAAAAAAATTATGCATAACAATTTGAACAATAAATGTTTTGGAAAGAGGATGAAATGTAGTCTCAGTTGTCCAACCGTGCAATGGGTAAAGCAATGCTCACACTTCTCCATTTGAACAGATGGAAACCCAGACACTGCTCCCCATCCTCACTTGGCACAACCTGGACGCAAAATCCTTTTTTGTGGTTGTTTTATGTGTAATAGTGTGGATTAAAATGAAAATCTGCATTGTAACAAGCACAAGCTAAAAATTAAATAACAACAAAAAGTCAAAACGATATACATTTTAGAACGGTTTTAGGAGGCAATGATATCATTTCTACTAGAAATCAGCATCCCAGCTTGACAAAATTTGCATAAAGAAATTTCCAGATATGTTTAATATGTTTAATATAATATAATTTCTACTTCAAATTACAGCCTCAACTTGAGACAGAACCCTGAATTTGCATGTAGAGATTCCTAAAAACAGTTGATCCTGGGCCAATATTCACTAACATTATTATTCTTAGAATAAGAATTTTTCTTGGAATTAGAAAAGTTTCTTATCTTAGAATTTTCGTTTTCTTAGAAAAAAATTGTATTCACAAAGCAATTCTTAGTTAAGAATAATTTCTAAGAATAAAAATTTAGTTAAGAAGAGTAAACAGAAACATGTGCATGTATATAGTGTATGATGTTACATGATCAGTCATGTGATTTATTACACCTTTATTGTTTGCAATGAAGTCAGAATAGGGTGACTGATTCAAAATTTATTGACTCTTGAGACAAGTCTTCATTTTTTTATGTACCTGCTTCATTTTTTGATGTAACTACAGCTGAATCTTTGGCCGAAACACCAGCCCTGGCATGCTTTCCAGATTCGAAACTAGGAAACAGAAAATTGCGATCTGATGTGTTAAGTAAACCACTAATATCTAGATCCAAAGCGATTGAATGGTCTTATAAAACATGCCCGGGCATGGGGTGACTGGATCCCACAGTCTGGGAGAAGTCAGCATCTGAAGCCAGTTGTAACTCTACTGGTATGAACTTTCTCTGTCCTCCTATGCGACCTGAGATTGTATCTAGTGTCCATGATATAATGTACAATACTAAAATCAAGGTTAAAAACTAAAAATACGTAAAAGAGGACTAGAAGAACTTTTTTCCATACAAGCTGTCTGACTTCAAACTTTTATATGACAACTGGGGCTGGTGTCACACACATGGAAGGCTGAGCAATTCTAGAAAGGTAGACAAATGGGGTTCACATACTTTAAATGCAAATCTGCAAAACCTAAAGCTTGGAAACCAATCTATTAAGGTGGGGTCCAGGAATGAGAACTCGGCCACCCATATGGCCGAAACCAAAACCAAATTTATCAAATATAAATCACACAGCGACAGGTGTGTACAAATTAGCTGTAAAAATAAATCACAAAAGTAAAAGTATCACCACTGATTAGTTTATCTCCTGACAGTTATAAAATCAGTGCATTAACCTATACATTCCCATCACTGTTACATTAATACTTCTTAAAATCTTAAAATAAAGAAAAGACATTTCAAATCAGATTTATACTTTTAAAGGAAAAAATTACAGTGCCACAGTGATAATAATCCCTGAAATATGGTTTCCAAATTTCATGTATCATTTTTTTAATTTTTGGATTTTGGAGTCAGATTAGAAATCTGTTTAATTAGAAACAAATATCCACATTCTATGACAACTGTATGAATTAAGGGTAGCTGTATCATTGTTTGCTTTTATAACACACTAATATCAACACAAACTATTTTAGTTATTTATAATATGACTCTTTTACAGAACATATATACTAAACATAGAAAAAGATATCCATATTCCTTTAAAACTAAACATAAACACTGACATGATGTCCTTTATTGAGTTCGGTTAATGTGATTGGTTTATGACAAGGAATGTAAACACAAGTGAGATATTGGTTTGACCCTACATGTTTCACTTAGGAAAAATCAATAAATGAAACTGTACTGAGCAAATTATGTGATAACAATGCTTCATAGTGTCAAGGTCAGTAAACAAAGTATATTTTTGGGGGAGAAAACAACTTCAAGTATTTATATATTTTATGTCAGTTTGGTCTGGTAGTTCAAGTGCTATTTCTTGTGGGATATATAATTGTGATTTTTATTCTACATTTAGTTTCAGTTATTATAGTTCTATTATAAAATAGTTGCACCAAATAGATAAAAGAACTTGAAGAGTGAAAATAAATCTTTCACTGTGGGATATGTATATCAAATTAATGTGAATGTATGTAATCAACTGGGCATGTGCTAAATGTTGTTGATGTACACTGTAATCTTGTGGATATGTATTTCTCAGAATATATGTGTAAAACTTGTCCACTGTTGACTCTTGGATCAGAAAGGGATAAGTTTTGCAGTCAATAACCTTCTAACCATTAAAAACATACAAACAACTACTTGAGAGGTGTGTAAGTAATTCCAGTTTTCTGTTCACATAGGCCAAGATCTGTATTCTTAGAATTTTTCTTAGAATTACATTTTGTCTAAGAAAAATTCTAAGAATTGCATACATTTCCTTTTACTCTATTCTTAGAATTATTCTTAGCTAAGAATTGTTTTGTGAATAGATTTTTATTCTAAGAATAAGAAACTTCTTAGCATAGAATTTTTCTTAGACTTAAGTGTAATTCTAAGAAAAATTCTAAGAATCTTTGTGAATACAGACCCTGATTCATAATAAACTAAGGCACAGGGTAAAACTGCCATTTGAGGATACAATTTGTTGATTTAATTAAGAATTGGTGTGGAATAGTTTATTTCCCTTGTAGTGTGATACCTGTTGTTAATGCAAGCTTAGGTTAAATCATTTATTTTACTGGTAAAAACCTGTTTCCTTAGTTTTTGCTTCCAGGTTAAACCTTTCAGTTGGTAAATGACATAAACACACTCATACATTTACTTCAGTGGAGAGTTGCATAAATCTCAGGGTGACACCTGGGCCCGTATTCACGAAAGGTCTTAGGTAGGGCTTAGGCTTAAAGTTGAGACTTTTGTCTCAAGTTTCTGCCCAAAACCTGCTAAGACTTTTGTCTTAGGCTTAGTGGTATTCACAAAAAATTTAAGACTGGTCTTAGGCTTAGCTAAGGGCTCAACTTTAAGACTGGTTAGTAGTGGGCTTAAATTGTCTAAAGAGGACTTAAATATGGCCGCCATAAACTTTTCTCCACTTCAAAATTTGAAATGGCTGTCAATAAAGTATAATTATACAGAATATCTCACTAAAGCAGTCTTTGTAAGTTTATATGTGGTAACAAGGTTTTCCATTTCAAAACAGCACTTTTCCTTAGATAAAATGCATTAAATGAAGGATATATATCACCAATAGTATAGTTTTAATAGAAAAGAAAGGTAACATGACACAGAAAACCACTGTGGTTATTTGATAATCTTGGACTTAGCTAAGTCACCCTTTGTGAATACGGTTTTAAGACAAAACTTAGCTGAGACAAAAGTCTTAACTTTAAGACTAGATTTAAGCCTAAGACCTGGCTAAGTCTAAGACCCTTCGTGAATACCAGCCCTGTGTTTTATAAGGTGTATATGGCTACATTTAAAGGGCAAAACCCGATACTTTGCGATGTTTTTGCAGTATATTTATGTCATTGAAAGGGCGAAACCTGAGGCTCTGTGATGATTAAGTCTGATTAATGAACCTCTACTGTAGTCCTATAAGTGTCAGTCACATCAACCTTCACACTGTCAGATTGTAAATCAATTAACTGTTCAATGGTCTTGTCCATATAACCTTCATATGTGATACCATATCTATCCCAATAGTTACAGTCCTGTTATCATGGGCCGTCCTGGCCTGGAGTTTTTCAACATAATTATATTCAACTACTGAGAATGCAACATATAATTGTAACGTAGAAAGAGCCCAGATGGGACCAGCATGGGAATAGAGGGATTTATATAAGGTCATATGGCCTCTGAAGCAACATTTCTTCAAAAAATAGAAGCCAGGGGGCTTCTGGTGAGAGTTTTTGTGTAGGTACACATATTAAGTGTCAGAATTATCTGAACAATCTTGATAAAAGACATTTGTAATGACACAGGTACATGGGATTGCATTATGTGGTTCAGTGGGGTGAGGGTTAGTTCCCCCACATGCGACTACTGATGCTTGACTGTGAACTCGAGAGTTGATATGCTGGCACCATTTGGAATCAATCATTGGACCATCATGATCCTGTTGACAAGGTATGCAGTTGTTAACATGAGTTTTATTCAAATTGTTAACGTATACATTACACAAAGACTGAGAATACAACTCTGAACTATGTACAACATTGTCTGTTACTGACTTATTTTTAGTTATAACAACACTATCGCCTTCAGGCAACACTTTGGTATTGCAGGAATTAATTTCAATATGGTTTCCATTTAACACACAATTCTGAAATTTCTTAAACATTTGACTATTATGTCCTTTGGTACTCCTTTCTGACTTAAGTCCAAGTGGCCTGGCATTGTCCTAGGTACTACTTTGCTGGTTCCTAATGTTTAACTTGTGTTTGGTATTACACTTGCTCTCTGGATGGTTAAACTGTTTTCCCTGCCTGAGGCAGTATGAACAAATATGTGAATACGCCCCATGGTGCCCCTCATGCAAACAGGATGATTCATTGTAATATCTGCAGGGTCTTTTAGCTACTGAAGTTGAAATTTGGGTCTGCGAATGGGCCATTGCTATCTGGGAGGCACTTAAGCAGTTAATACCCCATTGGGCAGATTCAGCCCAAGAGAGGTTGCCCTCCTCTAACTGGTGCATTGAGGAAGCCCAGGTAGCCCTGACTGCTGGCCAGGGTAGTGACACTGCAACCCTCATGTCGAGAGTCATCTGTAGTACTGCCTGCTTTACCTGAACCAGATCCGACATGGCATAGATGTTGGTGAGCTGGCCAGCAAGCCACTGTGGAAGGGACAACTCATCATATGTGAGGCGTTTCTTTCCATTGGAGTCATGGAAACCCTCATTTGGCCACCTAAGGTGAGGTTGTACTGTTATCATGTCATGAGTATTATAGCGACCAGATCTTTTCTGCTTACCTTGTGCGATATCTGTACCCTGGCTGTAGACTCGGAATGTCGGCGTCATGACGATCCTGATGTAAGTGCAGGTTGGTATGGGCTTTCATATGAACTGGCTGTGGTCCATGAAGGCTGCTTGACCTTGCTTGCTGGTGATGCACATGATTATGAGAAGCCAGCGTGGCCTGCCCCCGGTCCTGACTGGGTCCTGGGAATTCTGACGGGTCCGCCCCTGTGTCCACAGCATCCATGGGATTCAAATGTGCTGCAGGAGAAGCGAGATGTGAAGAGTGTGATAGAGGGTGGGGAATGTGTGACCTAGGGTTTAAGGGTGTTGCCTCCCTCCTGACTGATTGCTCTACCCTATCCAGCTAGGGCAGCATTTTATTCTCTGATCTCTTGAAGCATTAACATGACAGCGTCATTGTTTGACAGTGCTGGATTACCAGGTTGTTGAAGGGTGTTAACAATACTTACAGTGTTCCTTCCACTGGCCCTTTCTAAGTAGGATCCATCAAGATTTGAAAATTTTCCTTTCTTTGTCGTTTTAACCGAAATTCTAGCTCTGGCTGACGTCGTCATCCTTTTCTTTTCGTTAGGTAACATCTTCTTAGTAGATGCATTGTAAATGTAACTAAAATCCACTAAAATAACATAAATCTTTCTTTGAAAATTTCCATGTAACCACAATGGCTTACAGTTTGAATGTGACCCCTATGCTATGTTACTGGGGATATAGAGCGCCCTTGGTTCTGATTGGTGGGTCAAGGGTCAACAGTTGAGAATGAGGCTATAAGGCTAGTTACAAACAGTTTAAGGTCGCCAGCAACTGATAAGGCAGGCCCCTCACTGGGTCATGCCTCGCATATTCTTTTGTAGACTCTATATTTTTCCACTGACCATATTCGCTATCTCTTCAAATGCCCTGTCCTTTGTTTCTGGCAGTTTCCAGAAGAACAGCAGAGTGAAGCAAAAAGTCAAGGCCATGAATAGCAGAAATACAAAAGATCCCATTGCATCCTGAAAAGTTCAAATGATAATTATCTATATTTACGTATTAGATGTGACAGCAACAGTATCATTGGAATTTTTAGGTTTAAAATCTAGGTTTAAAGTCCTATCAAGAAAGGCATATCAGTGATTTCTACATGTGGCAGTTTGCTAGATTCTAGTTATAAGGGTTAGCAGGCTTGGCTTGGTATCTATTCGCAGGCTGTCACTTCTGTGTGAGTTTGACTCCCACTAGTAACAGTGCTGAGGACCTGTCCTAATATTACCCTGGCTGTTAAGCCGATGTAAAACTCCAACCTTGATCTTAGTACCAAATGTGTCAACTACTAAGGTCGCTGAATATATTTATTCCAAACTTAGGATAAACAAGAAAAGTGGGGTTACAGACTGCTAAAAGGGAGCTTCTGTGATTGCTCTCAGGGATAACACCCGGCAACAACTTTCAATATGTTTGCAAAAAGGAAGAAAGAGATTTACAAAATTATATACTTTTATAGAGATAAGAGGTAGTATTACCTATTCTTTACACATCTGTGTATTTTGATAGTAACATATACCAAATCATTATTAATAAATATTTCTGAATTATAATGTTGAAATGAAAGAAATGATTTTTTTGGGGGTGGGGGGAAGGATATCTGTTTTAAACAGTGAAAGAATGTTAACGTATTGTCCTTCTACTCTGTCAAGTATAAAAATGATCAGTGAATGTATCTTCAAGATAGGATCAGGAAACAAGACCTACCACTTTGTCAAGCTCAAAATGAATAGGAAGGAGCGTTATAGTTATAGTAAAAAGAGTTATAGTCTGGAACTAGAATTTGAAGATGGCGGCTATGGTGGCCATATTGTTTTTCAAAATGGTGCCAATTTAGAAAGCAACTATGCCCAGGTGGTGTCCTACCACTGTGTTTAATTTCCAATGGATAGGCAAAATGACCTTCCGGTAAGAGGCTGGAAACCAAGATGTTGCAGATGCATGGACAGTCGGAGTAACTAATTGGCCCCAATTCCAGAACAACCTAGAATAGGTGGTGTCCTACCAACCTGGTAAATTTCAAATCAATCAGCGGAAGCATCATCGAATTAGAGTCTGGAAACCGAAACGATAATGGATAGATGGACGGACATCAGACACATGATCAATCTAACAGATGGGTCATTTATATACAACCGGCCCAAAACTGCTTCAAGAGAAAGTCAGTCTTTTTCTAATTTAATGTTATAATATATGAACTAACAATTAGTGTAACACTTACAGCCATGAATTCAAATGTCACTGCAAAAATTATTATAGTTATCCACAGAGTGACAACTGAAAAGGAGGCTGCTACATCCCTTGGTCCTTGCTTGAATAGCTCGGGTGGAATGACCCAGACCAAGCTTCCTGTTTGACAAAGATAGAACATATTACAAACGTGCAACACCAGTGCGATGAAATATGGCAATTTACTAAAATTATTATGAAAAAGATGTCTGTTCATGTATGACAAGCATATTCTTTGATCAATAAGAAAAGCAATTTTAAGCTATCATAATAAAATATCCAAGATAAATGTTGTGTTTGGTGTAAGGGTCAAATTTCTTCCCTTGTACTTTAAGGATAGGTTTCTGCTTACCATATCAATGTTTTCCCTATTTAAAACAACAATTTTTTTTCCAATATAGTGACAAAGATTAAAGAAAAAGTCTGTACTCGTACTCATTTATTGAAGTAGATGGTTCACAAGGGCGAAAGTCATAGAGCAACCGCGGGTTTTAGCCAGCCTGAGTTATCCTTGTATGTCCATGTTTAGATTTTGTTTGTTTATTTGGGGTTTAACGTCGCTTTCAACACTGTACAGGTCATATCACGACGGGTAAAATTATGTCTTTAATAGGCTAACACGTAAACAAAACTGGATGAGTGAATACACTATTTTGAGAAAGGTTATTTCTAATATTGCGACGGGTAGTTGGAAGGGCAGAGGAAACCAGTACATAGAGTTCGCTAGGGTTGTGTACTGTAAACTGCCGACCAACGGCAAGCAACTACCAGCTTTCCCACTTGAGCCCTTGCGGGGATCAAACCCCAGCCTCAGAGGTGGGAGGTGAGAGTGTTACCACTCTGCCACCGTGGCCCCGTCCATGTTTAGAATTTACCGTTTTTTTGTGAGAATGACCACCTACTGCTCCAAGTGGTCTTGGAATTCTCTCAGTCACCGGGGTTGTCACTACTGGCGGCCTTAAATCTACCCAGAGTTGTTCTTGCCAATAACCCCCTGCCACATCAAAGGAAGCCCTTTCAGGCAAGCCAGAGTGTCTTATTCCAGACCCTGATTGACACACTAAATACTGGGGTGGCCTCCCAGGTACCCTGGGTGGCACTCGAGTTAGTTGGTGGAGGAGTGGTTCACCAGGAATACACATCAGGTGATCATTGTGTGTGCTGGGTGTCTTTAAATCAGACTTGTAAACAAAGTAATAGAAGTAATAGAAAAGTAATAGATTGGAATCAACTTCGATGTAATAGTAATAGTAATAGATTGAAATTTTTCAAATGTAATAGTAATAGTAATAGTAACAGATTGAAATTCTATCTATTACATCTATTATTTTCTATTATTTTTCTATTACAATTTACCCTTTGCTATTTTTCAGAAGGAGGTTGTAGAAAAATGATCACTTAACATGGACTTTAATTCTGTAATGAATTAGTTTTCATATAAATTAATACTTTAAATGGACTTTGATACAATAATGAATTAATTGTCATAAAATCATCACTTTAAATAAACTTCAAAACAATAATGAATTGATTTTGTAGCACTCATAAGTCAAATTCATTTTAAACTTTCATACATAAACTTTTCAAATAATCAACTTGTCATCAAAGAATACTAAATATAACACACACATGTTAAAATAAATAACTTTGAAATATCAAGGGACCTTTAATTGTCCCTCTTTGATTGAATGTTCTAAAACAACTGTCTTTGAGGTGGTATTATTAAAGGCTTAAAGAGGCCAATTTAACCTTTGGAAGGATTAACTAAATGTTCCTGAGTAAGGAGAAACTGTGACACATGAAAGGCAATCACACAGGTCACTATTGTGTATAATAAGGACAGCATTGTGGCATATGTTAGCTGTTTCACTGATTTACATAAAATTACCGGAGTTGTTATTTTCAAACATAAATGTCACTCTTGAATCATTTTGAGGTGGGCTCTGCATGCAAAGAATTTGAAAGAAAGGGGTTCTTTGAATGCAGTGTTTTCTTTTGTAAACACTGCTCCTCAAGTATTTCTCATAATAATAAGAGTTTTTCAAATCTAACAACTCATCATAAAGTGAATAAATATGAGAATTGTTTTACAACAGGGTATTTTCCCCCAGATAATATTTACTGATAATAACATATTTTTCATCATTTAAAAAGCTTTGCACGGAATTTGCCAGAAATATACCTCTCATTGCAAAATTTATAGCACTTAAGTGGCTTTGTATAGAATTCTCATAAATTCTCCAAGTAGTCAAGTCATTCTTAAAAAGAATAAATACGGGATCTATTTATTTAATTGTAAATATACCAAGTGATATATTTGTGATATTTGATCCTTGTAGGGCATAATCTGAAGCATTTTCAATAAAATTAGATGTATAAAGTATCCTGTCAGTTTTATTTCTGTGTTAAAATTACCTCTCAAGTTTGCGCCAAATTGTAATAGAATGTAATAGAAAGTAATAGAAGTAATAGATGCCAATGTAATAGTAATAGTAATAGTAATAGATTTAAAATTTTCAAATGTAATAGTAATAGTAATAGATTGAATATTTTCAAATGTAATAGTAATAGTAATAGATTGGCTGTAATAGATTACAAGTCTGCTTTAAATAGCTATAATAGGATATAAATAGAGGGCTGCTTGCCTCACTTCATTTCAGTTGTTCGAGGAGACAGGATCTTATGCCTACATTTTTCATATTTTCACACCTACAGAGGGATGTGTAATTTGGATAAATAGCTTAGGACTTATGTTTAATTATAAAACTTTTATAATTTTGTTATGGAAAAATAAAAATTCCACCTAAATCTAAACAAAGGTAAGATAGAGAGAAAGATGGCCACAGCAGGTGAGGAGAACCAGTCAAGATTGGACTTGGGTGTTTGAGTGAAATGGGAGTCACAGTTGAGAGGGATCTAGAAGAATCAGTCCACCATGTGGTGGTTGAGGTGGTAGTACATGGGTAGGAGGCACAGCAAGAGTCTGTCCCAGAGGCACCCATCACAGGATTTGATGCAGCAGCCATCTATATTCACGCCAAAACAAGTGTTAGGAAATATTAGAGAGTTAAGACACTGGTATAGAAGAACAATCCTTGGTTGACTGGATGAAGGAACATGACATGCTGTTCAATAAGAAGTGTATAAAGACACTGCCAAAAGCATGCTGGGGAGAGGCAGCTATAGAGATGAATTAAGACCCGAGGAGCTGAAATGTTGGTCTGCCACACAGAGGACATAGTGGACATAGAGGAAAGTTCACCATTTACAAGTTTGGTCAGGCCACCCTCAAACCCACCCAATGACCAACTTATGTCTAAGAGAAGAGGTGTCACAGTCGGAGAGGGAGCCAAAAGAATCAGTCCTCCATGTGGTGGTTGAGGCAATAATGCATAGGTAGAAGGCACAAAAGAAATTGGAGGAAGACACAAAAGAGGTCGATCAAGATCAAGTGGTCTTTCCCAGAGGCACTTATTACAGGATTTAATTGGTCTGCCATCTGTATTCACACCAAAAATAAGTGTTCAAGAGAACTTTGAATTCACGAGGCCCCTCATCATACCCCAGAGCATCAAGAAGTCAGGCTTCAATGGGATGAAGCCATTTGCAGTGGCCAGCAGCCCATCCAAGATTTTAACAAGCCTCAGCCAACATCAGATGCTTGCTCAGTGATCATTTCCATCTTTTAGAAACACCAAACCTCCAGAAGGTTTGAGGCCATCGACTTCTTCCTTGGCACATTTGACAGGATGGAGGGGATGATGAACTGATTGCTGCCTGCCACAACCCTCTATTACATATCAGACTGTAGCGAAACTGGAGTCATCAATAGTTATATCCAGAAACACATCATAAACCACTCTTAAACTACAGTATCAACAGCCTCCTGCACCCTCTCACCAATAGTATTAAAAGCAGCCTGGGCCTGTTAAACAAGACGCAAAACCAAAGCATCCAGCCACACAAACCAAAGGAAAAAAGAAATCACAACAAGCAGTTGCACAGCATGAACTAGGTACATTCATATTTTATCCATCACAGCAGACTAGAATAGAATGGAAACATGTATATAGCGCAAAATCGATACAACATCCTCTAATGCGCTCGAGATCAAAAAGGGAAAGGCACCAACACCAAGTCCTTTTACTTCGAGGACATCTCTTTTATGTCAAACCAGTTGCCTGTCAGCATAAATGGTGAGAAACACACACTATACAAACTTTAGTACACCATAGTCTCTCATCAACACAGAAAAATGCCCAAAATGACAGCAACAGCAAAAGAGCATACCATATCGCCCAGAGTGTCTGAGACCTCCATCAGACACTGCTGCACCGATACACATCACCCGGGTATGCTCTACTACCTGCCTCCTCCTGTCGACCTAAGAATGACTTTAAACATATGAGTCATTCTAAGGGCTACCCATTTCTTCAAAAAAGCAACAAATGGCTATGTGTTTGAAATGTGAAAATAAATATCCCCTCACAACAAAATACTTACTCGTCCCCAAAATTCTTAACCTCACACACTCACACATTAAAATAAATCCTACCAACTGTCAAAATATACCAGTGAAAAAAATAGTATATTTCAGCATGTAAAGAGAAAAGGAATAATAAGCCTCGAATCCCAGAGCCTAAACGTTAAATGGTTACCACCCCAAAACTCCAAAGTTTAAAATTTGAAGGGTTAGAACCCTACACTTCAAAAACTTTAAAATCTCTGGGTTAGACCCTAGATCCCCCAAGAATTTAGATTTGAATTGGAAAGGGTGACAATCCTACACCCAGTCCAGGTAGCTGCTATATCATTTTCATTGAACTTAGCTCAGTACAGGTGATTTTTAGGCCCAGGACAAAAGCAACGACAACCCAGAATAAGATTCGTCTGCAGTCAACCCCCTAAAGTGTCCTCCATCTCGAGTGTAGTTCCTGACATCCTGTGTATTATTTGTGGCCAGGTCGAGTAGTAGAGCTGCTTAGCACCCATGTGTCCAAATGTTAATTTTTGGGGGTGTTTTGAGGTGGACTCCAGCAGTGCCTAGAGGCAGCTGTGAATTTCCAGATCTCCACTATGTCCACTTCTGTCGGTACTTGCTTGGCTGGTTTTATGAGAGGTCCAGAAGCGAAACACTTGATAACTCTTTCACAGTTTATTCTAGTTCAATAAACACAAGTCACAATTACAATTCAACACATTCTCTCGAGTGAGAGAGCCAACTAAGCTCTCCCCCTCTGCATACTAATTCATGTTCTCTCTTTTATTGTCTCTCTGTATTCACCATCTCAATTCATTGTCACTTCTCTCTCTATCACTTCAGCTCAAAGACTGAAGCTCTTACACACGTCACTGTACACTAACGCATATTACTTGTCAACAATTACTGAGTTTATTTCTAAGAGGCCTTTCTCAAGGAGGCAGGGATTGGTTGGGGTTGTTATTAGAGGCAGTGTGCTATGTGATTATTGATTTCTACTGTTGAGTCCAATGAGAGTTAATTTACTGAGGCACTTTGCCCGTCTTTTATGGAATTTAAAGATCATTAATAATTAAACAGTTTCATTTAAATTTTTCACCATTACACCATGTCTCTTTCTCTCTTGAATCCAGGCATTTTTTCCTACATCTTAGGACCTCTGCATCTGTGATAGCAGAAACTAGCTCTGGCCTGAACGTGACCCTCCTCTGACCCTGACCATGACACCTGACCTGTGCTTCCTTCTGCAATCTCATGATGTGCAACTTCTCAGCATGATAGTCATTGATGTTGTCATCATATGTGCAAACTTTCAACAATGTGACAGGCAGGACTACTGAGATTCTGATTTTGATGATAAAATCAAAGAAAATATCAACTGTCCAGATTCATTCCAAGCTGCCACTTTATAATCTTACAAATGTGGAACAAAAGGATAGTATAAATATCATAAGATTTTTCTGGTAGCCAATGTGTCATGCCAAGTGACCTTTAGGCCCAGGGCTACGCAGGGAAGTATCCAGTGTACCCTGGAACCCAGGACCCCCATAAAAAACAGGGAGGCAAATTGAGACAAAATCAAGGACTCAGTAGGACTGGGGTGCTTTCCAGACTATCAGGAGCAGTTAGTACTCTCAGTCCCTAAATATGGAACAGTTACTTAAGAAACACACTGACAATAATTTCCTGATGAGAAAAATTTTAAACATTACCTGGTCCTAATGTAAATGACAGACCAAAAACTAAGACACAAACCACTCCGATGTATGCTAGCCAGGGAGCAGATTTCTACAAAATAACGATTTGTGTATAAAGGTGAATTCATATCAGATATGGAATTTTAAAACAAGATTTTCCAAAGAGAGAAAATGATGCTTGGTTTTTATGAGTCTCTCTCGAAAAGAAGGCCTTCTAAAACCTGGATGCCCGTGCAGAATGTTCGTGAATTTATGTTATTCTTCTAACCTTTAAAAACTTCTTGGGTCGCCACCTTCACATATAAATGACCTTTTAGATAGTGCAAAATTAAAAGATGACACTATATTATGAAATGGCAATTCCAAAGAAATAATAGGACAACATCCCAAATGTCATCTTCAAAAAATATATGTAGATGAATGTAGATGTAGATGAATGTAGATGACAATATTACATAGATTTCAAAAAATATATGTAGATGAATGTAGATGTAGATGAATGTAGATGACAATATTACATAGTGCATACGTGAGTATATTACAACTGGCATTATATTGTTCATCTTTGTGAGTGATAGTTTTGAGGCTGGCTTTACAATTGTGACCACCATTCTGTAAGAATAGTAAATAAAATAAAGCCACATTTAAAGGAAGAATGCAAAACAAGATTGTCCTATACGCAAGGGTAACGCTTAAGCATAAAATATATTAATTAACTGGCAGTTCCGCCACCATTTCTAAAAGGGTTTTAATGAAGCAAAATGAGAAAAACTGTGTGAAACTATATTTCCAATGATATACCAAACATATTTGTAGCTTACAGAGTTATTAAAATATTGATAATGAAAAATAGTCAATTGTCGACAAAATCGCAATGTCAAGTATGCATAGTAAGTGGCTCCGGTTAATACAAAAAAAATATATCCTGCTTTCCATGTCACCATTTTAGATCAAATACAGCTCCTGGTTGATTATAAAAAATATTATTAACTCTGTCAACAATAGATACCAGAAAATAAACGGGTGCTTCCATTGGCAGGTTGATAGATTTGAGTTCTTACCTGTAAATGTGTACACAATGTCAATATCAACAGCAAAATTGCAATTATAGACATTGTAGATATCAACAAAGGACGTCTTCCCAATCTGTCAATCAGGGAGGTCTTTGCAAAAAGAATAAACATTTTTATTGTGTATATAGAACAGAAAAAGAAAAAAAAAGATATTGTAACAGTTCCATTTATCATTTTAAATGGTATTTATTTACTATTCTCACATATATCATGATCAAGATACATGTAATGTCTAACTGGTTCTACGAATCTTTGCAAGCGGCCATGGTGGTGCAGTGGTAACACACTCGCCACCCACCTCTGAGATCAGAGGTTCAAACTCCAGATCTTATGTAGGGAACTTGGTAGTTGCTTACCGATGGTTGGCAGTTTACAGTACAGAACCTTGACCAACTATTTGTACTGGTTTCCTCTGTCCATAAAACAACCCATTGTGATATGACCTGCACAGTGTTGAAAGCAATATAAAACCCCAAATCAATAAATGACTATGAATCTTTGCCTTCAAGTTGAGTTTTTGTGCAAGTGTAAGTATAATTATCAATTATATTATCAGAAACAAGTAGATATCTATGACTGAATAAAAGTTAATTACATAAATTAAAATGTTTGAGCAATTTAAGAAAATTGCATCAGGGATGGCTATACCCCACAGCCTGTGAACATCAAAGGATATAAAAGAGGTGAACAAGTACAATAATAAGGAATCTTTCGCAGTAGACAAGGCAAATTGTGCAAGAAAAATAACAGTGACGAAATAGAAAATGTTTGTAACAAAAAAAGACCAAGTAACAAAAAAAGACAATTAAGTAGCAAGATGACAGTACTAATGACTGGACTAAAAGCTATGAATGTTTAAAATTTCTTCATTGCATTATAGCTGTTAATTAGTTTCAATTGCACAATTAGGTATAAATAAATATAATAATCAGTTGGCTGAAATTCATATATTTTTGCAAAAGGATACATATGTATCCAATGTTGTAGTAGAAAAACAACATTAAGTTGCAAAGACAAAGCAACACCAGGTTTGACACATATAACCAATATATTTCTGCTACACCTAACAGTTCCAAGATACAGCCTGGACAAGATTTTAAAAGTCACGATCAGTACGTAAAGATTGAGGGTGTTATTAAGGCCACACCATCATAAAATACTAAATGTTCTTTAGTACAAGTATGTATTTCTCATAAATAAATGCAAACCAATATTTCTGACTTACCGAAAGTAATGTTCCTATCAATAAACTTACAAACATCCCCAGAATTGAGTACTGGATTTCCTCTTCTCCCAAGCCAATGCTTTGAAAGATTGCTGGTGTGTAAAAGAACACCTAAAATGAAACATAATCATTATATAAAAGTTCACACGTATTGTCTCTGATATGATTTTAGAAGGTTAAATGGAGCAAATGGTGCTCCCCATAGGTCCATGGGGACACACACACACAAACATTAATAATGCTTTATCCCATAACTGTTTGCAACAATTTAAAATAAAAGAGCAACTTTTATTGTGGAATTGCAAAGTAAGCATACTAAAATTAAATTAAATGATACAATGTCAGGTGTTAAAGATTTGCTTCAGAGAAGTATGACAGGCGCATAATCAAAACATTATCGAAATTACAACACTCAATGCAGTGCAAGACATAAGTCATAAAGTTACAGTGCATAATATAGTCTTGCAGTAGTCACCCCAGGTATTGCAGTTGTCTGCAGTGACACAGGTAATGCAAATGCCAAAATCAGGGGTAATCGGTACTCTTTCTTTTTCATCATTTGCCAAAGTGTGTACGTCTCTTCAGGATCAGTTTTACTGGCTGCAACTTCATTTTGTATTTGACCAATCTCTTCAGAGACATCGTTTTGTTGTCGGAGGAATTGCAATGCTACACCAGAAAAATAAATTGACTGGTGAAAGGTTGTTCAGACAATTGTTAGTGATTCAGGAAAAAAATTGTGTTAAACTAAGAACATTGGTGATGCTACACTGTGCAAAAGTTTGGTGTTCAGCACTGGAAAAAAGAGATGAAAACCCCTTTGATTAATACAATGACTTATATTTACAATAAGGCAACTTGTTGTTCTGTGGCTTGCTACATTCTCAGTTTAGTTTGAAAAAAAAAGTTTTCAATATTTTCCGTAGTGGAGTAATGCACTTTACCAACAGATTATTTTGGCGATCAACTTGAAATTCTTGCATGACCTAACAGCTTTATGCTAAAATAAGGTCTGTACATTAAAATGACACCAATCTATTCTCTTTGTAGATATATAAAGCTTTTGTAAATCTTTACATAATGATACATATAACAATATTCAAATATTACACTAATCTAGAACCGACTCTGTTCAAATTTTATGCAACAGTTTCCGACTCCAACCAAAAAGCTTGGTTAGAACCTAAATTTTGAGGCGATTATCAAAAATCCATGATTTTGTATTTAGTTTAGTGTTTGATACATTTACTGTTGAATTAGCTGTGAATCATTATGATAAATGGCAGGAAATACTATGTGCTCGTCCTGAAGGAAAATGACACAATATTATTTCAAACCATGGCAGATATTCAAATGGTTTATAAACAACTACTGTCAATGTTCAAGACTTTTTCAGATATATACTATAAAAGCCACAACATAAAGCTAGGGTCTGGGAATATTTTGTACAACAATAAAAATTTAAATACTACATGATGCCATAAAGGTACTAATTACATTCAAGTACAAAAGTTGTGGTATAAACAAGTCAGGTAGCTACTCTATCTTCTGTTCATGTCAACAAATATGAACAAATATACTAAATACCCTTTTCTGCTTTCAACTGGTCCTTTCTGTCTAGCAACAGAAACCTGGGAGATTCTCGAACAAACACAAGCATGATAGAACACAATAGAGAAGGTAACACTGGTATCAGTAGGATGTAAATCCACAGCTTTTCAGTGCCTGAAAGTAAACAATAGACATTTAAGAAAACATAGATTGGTTAACATTCTTCACATTGGCAAAAAAATGATATACAATGATATTAAAGATATACATGATTGCAAACATGCGATATATTAATGACATTTAATTCCACAGTTTACAATACTTAAATAATTAACTTGGGCATCATAACTTACTATAAAATATCATCTCAAAGTACATTCAAATTTGTGTATAAAGACCGCCCAAGGGTAACTGTAACTGGACAATGGGAACAATTCATATATGGCCCATCCATTGACTATCAGTGCCCATGTTAGCCTCCAGTCTCCATTGTGTAATCTCTTGTATAGAGGTTTTTGTGGGTCCTTGGGGATGATTTTAGTGGTCTCTGGTCACAACTAAGGTGTGGTATCTATTCGGGGTATGTTTTATATCTAACTTTTCTTGGGGGGAATAAAAGCGGTCTCAACTAGCAAGTGGTCTCTGTTCAAGAGTGGTCACAGGTACAGGTTTGACTTTGTATAGGTTTATAATACCAGACAAAGCAAAATAAATAACTTTCTTTAGTAGAAAAAAATATTCGAATACAAATAAATTCTTCAATCCCAATAGGCCATTATTAAAATTCTATATCTGTAAATTCAATACAACCATCCAATTAAATACAATGACCTGCAGCAAGTCGTCTAGGTTCCTAAGGCACCAGCACATTAGTATGTAATGTTTCTTTGGAACAAAAAATTTAAAGTTTTAATAATGCTGTAATATATTGATAGTGGTTTATATACAAGTTTAAATACCAAAGATTTTGTCTAGTCCAAAAAGTACACTCAGAAGTGAGCCCAAAGCAGCTATTGTCCCATTGCCACTAATCATGGTCCCTCTGATACTCTTGGGTGACAGTTCTGAGATATAAACAGGGGCTATTTGAAGTGCTGTTCCTGAAACAACAAGAAAATAATATTTTTTTTCAAATAACCTAACTATGCAAAAATTATATTATATTTAATTATGTGATATATTATACAAATTACACTACAACAAAGGGTGCTTGTTACTTTACACTTTGTTGTGCAGTGGTAATAAACACTCACCTACCACCTCGGAGGGGGGGGGGTACGCTTCAAACCCCAGACTCCATGTGGGAAAGTTGGTAGTTGCTAACTGATGGTCAGCAGTTTACAGTACAGAACGTTGACCAACTGTATGTACTGGTTTCCTCTGCCCATAAGACTACCTGTCGTGATATTACCTATACAGAGTAGAATAAAATAGAAACATTTATATAGCACAAAATTGATACAACATCCTCTAATGCACTAATGCCGAATTAGCTCCCACCGGGGGACATATACTATGGTGGAGGAAACAATGGGTTTTTAGTTGGCTTTGGAAACTTGTTATTGTGTGCTGTAATTGTGATAGTGTACTGACGGGGAATTTGACACCCAAATAAATAAATTATTGGCTCATATTTCGATAATCTATTCTAAAATGCAACAAAGAGAATTGAATGTTGACTGGCTGAGCACAACCTGTGCTTTATGCAAGTAATTCAATCACTCGTACAATTATAACAGTCAGCCTCTAAACCCAGAAGCATTACAATTAACTGAACATAATCTAATCTACGAAATACATAATGCTACATTCAGCATATAACATGTCTATATGATTTACCTGTGCCAAGTCCTGAGACAAATCTACCAATGATCAATGACTCTGGTGACCTTATTGGAAGGCTTATTGTCTGCAGAATAGATCCAAGGATATGTGGAATTTGACAAAGCAACACCAGTTTCTTCCTACAAGTGACAACACTAAAGAAGATATATGCATTATGTTTTTGTTTGATAACAGATTACCGCAAATTGTCAAAAATTACACTTGTCACAGGGGTTTGTCAAACTTCATATTGGTGATATGAAGCCATGACTCTTGTTTAAAGTAAATCCATATCCATTTGAGAGCCAATGTATAATTTCTCTCATTTTGTTTTGTCATTTTCATTGCCAACTTACCTGCCTTTAATGCTCTTGAATAAACAGCTGCCAAATTATAGAATGATACTGTAAGACAGATGCAGTATGAATAAATACAGACTTAAACTAGCACATAAAAATACTAGTTAGCTACTGGTGCAATAAAAGCGTTAAACAGTTATGCATAACAGGTTAAAACAACAGTAGTGGAGATAACCAAAGTTGAAGTGGAGCAAGAAATGTTTTGACAATATGGAGAAGTTTCTACACGAGTTGAAGTAAACTGAGAAGGTGGAGAAGAGGTGAGGCGTTGAAGTGTATTAAAGATGTTACGATTTTTAGGTGACATTGATAAATATATATAAAAAGGTGCAATATTATACACTTGAAATACAACAGATACTTTTTTCCCAAAAATTATTAACCACAAAAGATATAAAGAACTTTGATAGCTTCAATTTTATAGAAATGAACGTACCATCAAAGTTAAAGAAGTGCAAGTGCCGTAAACATACTAAGTCTATCACAGAGGCTAAAGAAAAGCAACACTTCATTCCAAGAGAAGCCTAGTACAAAAACAGAAGTGTGAATAATTTCAACAGCTCACTTACCTTCCACCAAAAGTTAAGTCTACTAATTGTCATAAATGGTATGGTGTCACCACAGCTCTAGCTTTATTTACAATCAGGGAAGGAAACTCCCACAGGTTAAACCACACTGGGATTGGAAAGTGTTGAAAATGCTATAGTATAGCAGGTGTGTTTCAAGATTATTTCATGTCATTTTAGGTTGACAATTCTGTTTAAAATGACCATATTGCAGCAAAAGAGGGAAATCAATGAGTAATAAAAACTTAAATTGTTTGACTGAATAAGTTTAAATATAGAGGAAATACTTTTGCAGTATCCGCAATCTTTACTGTGGTGTGAACTGACTGACAGAGCATAGAACAGACAACCTGTGCTGCATAAACAAATGAATCTATTTGCAAGTCTTATATCAAAAGGAAATAAGCTGATATAACATTTGCAAGCCAAATAAATGCCCAGACTGAAGTTAAATATGATAATATGCTACTTTTTTTACATCATTAAGACTATCTATCGTAATATGATTCACAAACTCAGTTAAAACAAATATAAATTAATTGTTTACAGTATGTGTCAACAGATTGAAAAAGTTAAGCCCAATAAGCTAATTTACCTTCCCGTCCGTTTACTGACACAACCCCCAAATAAAGTTCCAAAGAAGCTTCCTGCAAGATACACTGTGACTGTGAGAGAGAAGAGGAAAGTTGACATGTATGACGTCAGGGGGGACCCTCTCTCTGTGTATGTTGCATTGTAGAACTCTTTGATGAACTGAAAAAGTACATGATGAGAAATAGGTTCACCTAATAATAATAATGATTGGTGCAGCTTTAGGTTATTTTGTTGAAGATATTAGATATACAGCCCTAAAAGCTATCATTACAAAAGCACAATATCATGCATCATCACTGTATTTACATGAATCCTTACTTGACAGAAAATTAGTAAACATTTTGAGAATAATTTAAAACAAATCACCAAATAATATGTAGATAACTTGCAGAGATAAATCAAGAAGTATCATTATAAAAACAATTATTCTATAAATGTAGGAATATTTATGTTTAATCTTTGTATGGATTTTTTACACATGTGTGTATGAATTGTCATGTAATGTGTGGAGAGACAGTATGTTTTTCAAGAGTTCCATTGATATATCTTTCTTAAAGTCCAAATGTCTGACATACTCTTACCCATTCAAAAACTACTAAAAAGCAAGTATTTATTTATTTATTTGGGGTTTTACAACACTAGACAGGTCATATCACAACGGGTAGTTGGAAGGGCAGAGGAAACCAGCACATACAGTTCGTCAGGGTTCTGTACTGTAAACTGCCGACCAACAGCAAGCAACTACCAGCTTTCCCACTCGAGGCCGGCTGAGCCGGGAACAGAACCCCGGCCTCAGAGGTGGGAGGCGAGAGTGTTACCACTCTGCCACTGTAACCCCTAGCAAGTATGTATCCTTGTGCTATTATTATACATTTACTCTGTGCTGTATGACTTAAAGTGATGGTAAAAATATGTCTACACACACTGATCTGGTTTTATAAGGCTCGGTGTTGTATCAGTGACTGAAAACAAAGCTGATGATCATCATCAGAAATTTTTGGAAAGTCCACGTCCTACTTTTCTTTATTTGCGGTCTTGCATCACTGTACAAGTCATATCACAACAGGTACTTTTGTGAGAAGAGGAAACCAGTACATCCAGTGTGTCAAGGTTCTGTACTGTAAGCTGCTGACTAAAGGTAAGGAACTACCAACTTTTCTCGGGGTTTGAACTGCCAACCTCAGAGATGGCAGAAGAGTATGTTACCACTGCCAACCTTAGATCCCCCCACCTATTTTTCATAATGGTTACATTTACATATATCTCTTGGTCATATATATTCGTAAAAGGATAGAAAATATTTATTTATATTGGCTAATGTATACTTTAGTATGTTTCTATATATGCAGATTAGAGGGGGCTCGAAAGTTGGTAGTTACTTGCCGGTGCCCGCTGGTTTACAGTGCAGTATGCACTGGTTTCCTCCACCTGTAAACTATCCATCGCAATAAGACCCTGGCTGTTGAACGCAACGTAAAACAACAAACAAATAAATATATGCAGATTAGAGTATGCAGTAAACCTGTGCTTACATACACAAGGGGTCATAGACTCTATGGTTTCTGAGAGTTGCTTGATAAAAATAATCATGAGAGAATGGTTGCTGATGAAATGGACAATGGTTTTGGTCTACATGTAGAGCTGCAAAGCCATCAGAGTCGCATATAGTGCACTAGAATTTATGAAAGTCTAGAAATGAAAAATAAGTCCAAGTCAGATATATCCGATACCTAGCCTAAGACTCAGATGGTCACATATCCAAGTATTACACATAGCCCGTGCTGCTTTATCTTCAGCTATGAGACTGATACTCAGCATACAGTGCCACAATTCATGAAAGTCTAGTGACAATAAAACACCCCAAAACTGATCTCCAGAAGAGTGAGCAAGATAGATAATATTGCTATCGATTGAAATTGATAGAAGAATAGTTTACTACTCAAACTTCAACTTGGTCACTTTTTGATCTCTTTTATGATAATTTTACACATTCTTAATTTTTTTCCTTGAAACAAACAGGTGCAACAGCTTATGGAGGTGGGGCGGTAAACACCCTATAGAGATTTATTATTAAGGATCATAAAAGATTTGACGCATGGTCGAATCGACCCCTGGAGGGGCCACAGTGGCAGAGTGGTAACGACCTCAAGTGGTAAAGCTGGTAGTTGCTTGCCGTTGGTTGGCAGTTTACTGTAATGAACCAAGGGCTCGGTGGTGTAGCGGTTAGAGTTCTTGCCTCCAACCTCTGAAGCCGCTGGTTCAAATCTCGGGCCGGGCACTTCATGTTGGAAAGTGGTAGTTACTTGCCAATGCCCGGTGGTTTACAGTGCAGTATGCACTGGTTTCCTCCACCTGTAAACTACCTGTCGCAATATGATCCTGGCTGTTGAACGTGATGTAAAACAACAAATAAATCTAAATCTAACTGTACTGAACCCTGACGAACTTTATGTATTGGTTTCCTCTCCCCTTCCAACTTCCCATTGTGATATGAACTGTATAGTGTTGAAAGTGTCATAAAAACCCCAAATAAATAAATCAAATTGGCCCCTGGAAATATTAACCCTGTCAAATTGACCCCTAGATGTTAAATGACTAAGGTACACCAATTTTTGAAGTAAAATGTACACTTAATGTTTTAACAAACACTAAACACAAACACACACAAAGAGGACAAAGCACAAATGATAATTTAGTTTTAGTGGTGTTTTGGACATAATAAAAAATACAAAAAACCTACCTTAACAGGTAAGTTCAATGTGCTCAAGTTGTAACCATAAATCAAAGAAGTACCAATGAATATGGCAAAGCTTTGACATACAAGGTTTCTGGTGAAATCCTAAAAGTAATAACACAACAATCAGCTGGGAAGAAACCTATTAGTGCACAATTAATATGTTATAGTAATAAATGACAAATTTCATTGCTAATATAGCTCATTGATAGCTTAAAATCATCTTAAAGCATCATAATTTGTCATCTATTCCAATTCTAGAATGGGTACATTTATATTTTTTATATTTTTACCTGACAATCAAAACACATCCTACATCATTTTTGCTGTTCAAACATTGAAACATACATAGCGATAACTTTTCCAAACCATGTAAGCTTTAATAATCATTCTTACAGGGGTGTTACACTGGATCTGAATTGTCGGTAACTAGGTATTTTTGGAGGGTCGGAAGCAATGTTTACAGAGTCGGCTAAGATCAGTTGTAGTTCCCTGACTTGTCACGATGGATCAGCAAAATATCAATCATGTATGATATTTCACCGACCCTCCATGACTCTGTATCTGGACTGTGGCACTGCCCACCTAAAAACTGTCCTGTCGTGGATCTCTATAGATTGTCTGCTACACTTTCTTCTTGTCCTATAGTGTAACTGTCTTGTCTTGAAGAAATGTCCTGTCTTGGTTAAGTACCAGGACTCCACCTCCAGGAGACAAAAGGATAGACAAAAGTGACAGAGAAACAGAGGCTGGGGGAGAGGCCGATACATCTCAGCCATCACACTCACAATACAAGAAGGGGCACATGACCAACATATACCTGACAGACTCAGATGAGGAGGTTTTGGGGGACTTTGTGAAGGACCATGAGGAGTTGTACAAGACTAATAATATTTTCAAGGACAAAGGAAGGAAGGAATGTCTCTGTTCGCCAACAGTTGCAACCTGTCTGTTAAAGTGTGCAAGACCTTGTTTGACTCGCAAAGGACACATTACGGCAAGCTCATGCAATCCCAAGTCTGGACAGGCCCCAAAAGAGATGGTAGAATGTCAGAATATACAGGATAAAATTGGATTCCTGATGTCACACATCAGATGGAAGGGACTCGGCAAATCATCAGGCTTCAAGTCACAGGCCCGAGGAGCCAGTGCTTTAGCTGCTTCAGCATGAGACATCTCAAGAGCATTAACTGACATGGACAGTATGGAGATCAGCATGCAGTCAATAGACACCACACTACAGCCTCAACAAGTCACTAGTCCAACCGCAGCTTCCGGATGCACTTCAGTCGACCAGCAAGTCATGAACCAGTTCCCGCAGATGAGAACCATGCTGTCATCATTCCTCAGGCAAAACCAGGAGAGAACACGAACAGCCTTCTGCAAAAACCTGGCATTGGGAGGTGCAGGGATTAGAAAAGAAAAACTTTTAGACATTCGGAAACAAGGCTGTGAAGCATCTTAGCAGCATACAATGCCGGACAAAAAATGCCCACAGGAACAGACACTTTCACAAAGCTAAAGTGCCACTTTGACATTTGTGCCACAGACATTTCAACAGCCACAGAAACCAACACTACCTGCAAAAGAATACATCTTAACCATCCCAGAGACACAGACCATCCCAACCGCTCATCAAAGATAAGTGGCAACCAAAGGACAGCAGCAGCACTCCAGAGGGCAGCCTTCTTCCTTCCTAGTTATTAACGACCAACAGGTTGGACCTTCAAGACCACATATCTTCACATTGACCCTGATGAAGCACTTCAACCCTCCAACAGTTGCCTCAGCTACAGGCGAAAAAAAGTCAACACAACATATCAGGACTCTCAAGCATCTTTGGAAATCTTCAATCTATGAAAAGCTACCCACAGATTGACACAGTGCAATATCAGTTTCATCAGCAATATGCCAGCACCAGCTGCCTCTCCTTCACAGTCAGTCAATTCCAAACAGCAGCAGCAATAGAACCACTGAACCTGCCTCCAATCATTCCTTTACATGACCACTTTAAATGTCCTTTTCAGGACCATCCAAGTCTTCAAAAACAATAGCTTTTGCTGAAACCAAAATCCTAAACAAGAAGTTATACACCACCCCACACAAAACAATTTGACCCCAAGCGCAAAAAAGTTGAATACATGAATGAGTGTGTGATTGAAGAAAATTTTGAAGTTAAAAAAAACCTTCAAATTTTTCAAAATTGATCTTAAAGAGTCTTGAAATTAGAAAAAAAAACTAAAATATTTGTTTAATAACTTCTACAAAAATGCATTAAAATTGATAAAGAACTTAAAAATAATTTGGCAGAAAAATGGGGCAATGGTAATGAAACCTTGGCCCGTCCTAAAAAAAATATCAAGGTTTGACATTTGGGGAAAGTATTTTGACCTTTGGATCCAACCTTTTTGCCTTTGACCCTTTCAGAAAATTTTCAGTTTTCCCTATAATTTGGATAACTTTGAACTTTAAAATATCTTGCCAATTTGCAATGAAATAATTTTTAAAAAATTGTAAAGCTTTACAAATTTTAGCATTTAAGGGGGGATAATTTTTACATAACTTAAGTTGAATGTTTTCAACAGGGGACTTGTGATTTAGTTTGAAATAGCTTTGAAACTTGAAAATGGATTGGTTTTGGTTTGGAAATAGGTTGGAAATTTGAGCAACACCAGCTTAAATAAAAGTTCTTGGAATAATTGAGTAGTCCTGAAAGGGACTGATAGATGCCGGCTTCTGCACCCTGGCTTGTTGGTTGATCCTATCGTGCCTAGTCAATGCCAACATGTGATTGAAGAAAGCGTGGGGGACTTTTCATCTGGTTCTGAACTTCTTCTCCATTCTTTTCCCCTCATCAGGGCTATTATGCCAGCACAAATATTCATCCTGGAGTTCAGCAGGATGGCTCAGCAGACCTGGGGTACGAATTTGCAGATGGTGGTGAATCCAAGGAGGTGTAGGTCTCTCCAGAGTCCAGGTGTCTCATAGTTATTGCCAGTTTCACTCCAACTTCTAATGGCTTCCTGAAATTTGTGACTGACTTCTTGATGCAGTGATGAAAACGTTCTTTGATTAATTGAAAAAGGCAGGACTACTAAAAACCAAACAGCTTTATAATAAATCAATGGGAAATCAGTAATTTTGTATCTATCCTTTGATCCAGATCACAATAAAAAGACACATCTTCTCATACTTGTTTTTCATGAAGATCTAACGAGTAGCAACCCTGCTAACAAACAGACAAATTGGCAAACAGAACAACGGTCATGAATTTTATACCACCTTGGTGGAGGTAACAAAATCCAAGTGTTTTGTTTATTGACTTCCAAAAGGAACATTGGCAAAAGTCCAACTTCTTCCTTAATTTTATATCCACACTTACATTTTCCCCTATATTTTACTTCTACTGTCTGGCTAAGTAATTTTGCAAACATCTAAAATTAGCCTCCCAAACTCCAATAAATTCAAGCACAGGCCAATCAATTGATCTCTTTTTGTGAACTTATGTATTATCTTCATGGATTAAATTGCACTTCTTGGTGATATTTTTAGTCAAGTAATTACTATCCACAGCAGTTACTTCAAGACAGGTGTTAAGACCCTAAGTGCATGCCTATTGATTAGCAGGTTTGACATCTAATCACAGGCAGAATCTAGTCACCTATGCGTTCCACTTTATAAAGTGGCAATACTGAGGACCCGTCCAAATATGACCCTGGCTGTTTTAACGAGCCTTAAAATACAAACTTTGACCTTTGACCCAGATACGTGTTACAGTTTTCAAGGCACGCTGCTTGTTGTCATAACTTGGCACGGAACAGAATATATAAATATTCACTCTTGTTGAGACTAGTTCCAAGATAATTTGATTTTTAATCCCACAGGAGTTCATTATAGTATAAGCATTCTCAAAGGGATGTTTTCCAAAAGAAAAAAACACATATTGCCAGGGCTGACTTTTTCTCTGAAAGTCATATACTGCTTCCCTTCATAAGTTGGCCACAGTCATAAGTTGGCCACAGTCATAAGTTGGCCACCCTCACTGCAGCTTCACAGGGCTTTAACATTAGTGGCCTACTACACTCAGAAACCATGTATTATTGTTAAAGTTATTATATGCAACAGTTATTATTGGTGTACAGAAACCTATTTGTCTTTCTGGAGCCTGTAGAGCAGCCGCGGCCAACTTATGACTGCGGCCAACTTATGAAGGGAAGCAGTACAGTACCAAATAATGCGGTTAATAATGGGTCAGTTGGGTAAATTGCTGTGGGCAAAAGGGTGTTTTGTTTCATTAAAGTGATGTCACAGTTATTCAGTACTAAATTCGCTTCACAACTTTCATTAATATTGATTAATTCGGTGCATACATTTGTAAACCCTTTTTAATTCTGCATGGATTTTAGCTAGACTAGGGCTGGTATTCTCGAAAGGTCTTAGCCAGGCTTAAGCTTAAAGTTGAAACTAGTGTCTCAACTTTCTGCCCAAAAACTGCTAAAACTTTTGTCTTAGGCTTAGTGGTATTCACAAAGAATTCAAGACCGGTCTTAGGCTTAGCCAAGCTAGGGCTCAACTTTAAGACTGGTTGGTAGTGGGCTTAAATTTTGTAAAGAGGACTTAAATATGGCCGCCATAAACTTTTCTCCACTTCAAAATTTGAAATGGCTGTAAATAAAGTTTAGTTATACAGAACACCTCACTAAAGCAGTATTTGGGAAGTTTATCTGTGGTAACAATGTTTTCCATCTCAAAACAGCACTTTTCCTTAGATAAAATGCATTAGATAAAGGTCAAAGGTCAAAGTTGGGGTTTTACGTCCTGTTCAACAGCCAGGCATTAGATAAAGGATATATGTTGCCAATAGTATAGGTTGAATAGAAAAGAAAGGTCACATGACACAGAAAACCACTGTGGTTATTTGATAATCTTGGACTTAGTTAAGTCACCCTTTATGAATACGGTTTTAAGACAAAACTTAGCCGAGACAAAATCTTAACTTTAAGACAAGATTTAAAAGCCTACAACCTGGCTAAGTCTAAGACCCTTCATGAATACCAGCCCTGGGCCCGTGTGTGTTAAAATAAGAATAAATCAGTGTAGTAACATGAATAACTCACCACAACAAATCATCGACTGAGCACAGCATAGTGCATAAACAATATAAATGTGTCAGGAAAGTGCTTTCTACAATTGCCAGATCTCTTTTTCCTGTTGTTACTATTCTACTTTGCGGGGACCTAAGTCCATTGATAATTTTCAAACTTTCTCCAAAATTACGTGTACACTCCCCAAAATGTTTCAATCACCAGTGACAAATAGAGTTTAACAATATTGAATATTAAACAATATTGAATGTGTATTCAGAAAGCCATAGTGCTAAATTAGTGCAAAAGCAAGTATGATATCCAATCTCCAGTAGAACTAAACTTTCTTTTTCTGCATATGTGAACATTTGTCACATTTAAACTTGTAACAATCATAGTAATAAGGACCTTGGAAGCAATTGAATAGGTTTTAATATACCAGTATAACCCATTGTTGAATGTTGGGTTTAGATTTATTTTTTTGTTTTACGTCACATTCAAAAGCCAGGATCATATTGCAAGGGGAAGTTTATAGGTAGAGGAACCAGTGCATATTAGTTGGTCAACTTTCTGCTCTGTAAATAACGGGCATCGACAAGTAACTACATGTACCAACTTTTCAACATGAAGCACCTGAGCTCGGACCCGGGACCTCAGAGGTTGAAAATGCGCAACCTAACTGCTACACCACCCAGCCCCCTGTACTTAAACTGAAAAACAAATCCTGAGGTAGGTTGTGACCTGTTGATCTCATAAAGATTATTTAGTTAATTAAACTAGTAAAAATGTCCAGGGTTTTACAATAGATAATTGCCTCGTGGGACATCCTCGAAAATTAAGTTCATATAATGGAGAGGAGGCTCAGTATTGTAGCAGTTAGAGTGCTCTGAGGTCGACGATTCGAACCTCGGCCCAAGTTCTTTACGTTGGAAAGTTGGTAGTTACTTGCCGATGACCACTGGTTTACAGTGCAGAATCTTGACCAGCTAGTATGCACCGGTTCCTCCACCCATAAACTAAGTGTCGCAATATGACCCTGACTGTTGAACATGTTGTAAAACAAAAAAAAATCTAAATCTGATACTGCAAGATTATGATAGTTTGTAATATGTCCTTTTCAATAATCCAATTGAAACTGCGTGTTGGATACACTGAAGTGGAAACAAGATCATTCAGTCATGTTTATTTTAGTGTAAACTGATTCTAAGCACTATATGCATATCATCCTTTTCTTATGTTGGGATGCATACTTATATAAAGTGGTGGCTCCATATTTTCGACTTTTGCCAAACTATTGGCCACCATATATGCCAAGAAACAGAATTGGGTAAATCAATAGCAGTTGGGGGAGTATCAAACATGAGTGATAACTTTGGAAAAAATTGCAGACTTTTCTGTCTGACTTAAAGTCGTGAGCTGGAAGCTGACCGATCTTAAAGTCATTAACCGATATAGTAAAGGTTGGGATGCACTACAGACAGAAAACATATGGGTCAAGACTCTTACTTCCAAAGACTTTCACCAAAATAAATACAGGCTTGCCATCTGCTTTTATACCCTGACTCTTGTCTTTTACAGTCACTATAATCAGGGAAAGTGGAAACAGGGACTTAATATTTATATTAATGTTAAGATAACAAAAAAGCTACTGTGTGTTTCCCCATATCGCCTTATGTACCACTTATTGCCTACTTTAACACACTAAACCTCCTATGTTACACATTTTCTTGGTCTAAACTAGCAAAACCAGGGAAACTTAAACTATTTAAACACTACTTATATTCACAAAGTAGGAGGCAACTATTCCCACAATTTAAGTTTTACAATATTTGCTATAAATATTTTAAATTGCAAAGAGTTTATCCAAACATTTAAATCTGTCTGCCAACGAAAAGGAACCCTACATTTTAATTAAATCCTCTTCGACCCAGCAAAAATCTGGTGTCTTTATTGTGTTGTATTTCATATGTATATTTAGTGAAATATCTCCATACAGGAGTCAGAGAGAAGTATATATCTAATCATAGGGTCGACATCTACAAGTGACAAAACTGAGGACCTGTCCCAATATGACCTTGGCTGCTGAATGGGAAGTAAACCCTATATTTGACTTTGAAAGACAAAGGCTGAGGAATGACCATAGATCAATGTCCCCAGGATTTCGTTACCCTGTTATTGGAGATATGATCCAATGACCGAGGACTGACATTTGAAGTGGTCCTCTGAGTCACCATGTATCTGCCTGTGCCTTGAATCTAACCCAGGGGTCGATTTCACAAAAGGACTTAGCCCAGACTTAGACTTAAATTTAAGACTTTTGTTCTAAAATGAGGCTAAGTCTGTGATCTTAGACTTGGGTGATTTCACAAAGCTGCCAATATGACAATATGATAATATCAAATCCGTAGACGTTGTTGTTCCAGTTGTTTAAATAAAAAGATTGCTTGTACTGTTGTATATTTCTGGGACATGTACCGGACCATTGTCAAGGTTTAGCAATTGCCCTCTGAGGGAGATATACAGGGAGTTGTATTTTAAGTGCCACTTCATAGTCAATCCTTGAAATGCACGCAACTGTATCAGAGAGTTAGAGATCCTTAATATGGAAGCACACATCCAGTGTTCATTAAGAAGGGCAGTGCTTTGAATAGACAGTAGAAGTTAGTGTGGGGTAGATTTAGCAGGAATATTGTAGAAGATAGTGCGGTAGAAGATAGGTACGGTATTAGACTGGGTGTGAGCAGCCCGGACAGTTAAGTTTAAGGTTGGTACAAATACTTCAGTGCATCATAGTTTTTATGGACAGGTAATGTCTTTCAGTGGCTTGGCAGCACCTGTTAATCTTTATTATTTCACTGTTAAATTTTCTTTTTTTTCTTTCTTTAATGTTGTCCTTTAAATAAGGTCTTTGTCCTGAATTATTGATCTAATATTCTCTACCAATGCGGCAAATGTAAAATAGCATTTGTAAAGTGGATGACAATTATCAAATTACCTTTCCACATCTCATGTATTCTAAATATGAACACACTAAGTATATAGTAAGAAAATTTCCTGAATGACATGTACAAAAATATCACGAATGAAGCTGACAATATAATACGAGCATGTAGCATGAGTACAATATTACTCACCGTCAGAAGTGATATATGTTATGGGGAATTGTCACACATGAAAAAATATGTGCCCTATTTGAATGTCTGCCCCTATTTTGAAAAAACATGTAACCTTGAGTGGATGATAAATGTGTTATTATGTGGGTTTGTGTTACATTTATCTTTTATCTGGTGTGGAAGTTCATCATTTATCTGTTGTTAAAGTTTATACTTAATTATATACAATTTACTTAATAATAGCCAAAATTATCAATGAAATATCCAAAACTATCTAATGCAGTAACGTTTCCAACTAATTCATAAATTATCAGCGATTGACAGATGTATTTTTTGTTGTTTTTTGATGAAAATATAAGAGGAAATTAATACTAAGTAATTAAATAACCATGGCTTTGAACCCACTACACAACAACATGTCAACTAAAAAACTCCATTGGTTCCCAGTCAGGTACAGGGTACAATTTAAAATAGGCCTCATTACATACAAAATTCTCAACCAAGGTCAACCAGTTTATCTAAGAGAATTAATTCACCCCTGCACCTCTTCTAGAAATACAAGGCGAAGCACCCCAAACTAAAGTTCCTTTATACCTCCACTTTCGACCATAGAGTTCATACATAAATCAAACACTTTTCTAATTCTTTCAGTCACTATGCCTCAGTTCTTTGGAACTCTTTCCCCTTCCAAATAAGAAACAGTCCCTCTGTTGCATCTTTTAGGAAACACCTCAAAACACACCTCTTCAACTCTAGTTTCCCAACTTAGTCTTCTTCCCTCCTGGTCACACCCACAATCCTGGATTACTGACCCTGAACGACCTTCGACTCTCCCTATGATAAAAGATTTCTGTTTAACTAGTGCTCTGAGTTGCCCTTTGTGGGGAAGATATTGCACCTGCAAAGCAGTAGATTAGATATTTGCTCAAGGCCTATCATGATATCGTCTTAGTTTTTGAAAGAAATTCTGCTTGTACCTTTACACTGCTTAATCTCTATCTTAAAGACACATATTAGACACATAATACAGAAAAGTACAGAATCCTAATGATATAACTAGAGACAAAACAGTAACATAAAAGTAGCATTAAACCCCCTGCTTTGCTGTGTTATATTATGTTCTCTTGTCTATTCAGTATCACCACACTACACCTTCAATTTACCTTCAAAATCACTGGTAACTAGAGACTTGGTCTGATAAATGACTAATGACTTACGTTTCTTTTAGATTCCATCCTGGGTTTTCTGAGTTGTATCCTACCAATAATATTTGACTAAAAACACACCATGTCACCTCAGTAAACAGATAACTAAGATAAACACAACCAGAGACACGAAGCGTACATGCAAAAGGATGATTATTCCCCTTACATATGTATCATTTAACCTTTTTTTCATGTTACACGAAAAAGTATCAAATTCAGTCCAGGTTGTTGAACTGCATAATGGATAAGACACTGGTCTCACTTTTCTGAGCAGAAATTAAAATGGGTCTAGAGTGCACAATCGTGTCATCAAGAGGGTATTTGGCTTTGAAAGAGAATTACACCTTGGAGAAATCTGTGCATGCACATATCAAGCATTTGGAGTACATTTGCCGAATATTGGATTGAATATGTCAAAAATGCAGCCTTTTGCAAAACAAGTATTCCTTTTAAATTAAGTTTACAGACTATACATTTGGGAAATATTAAATTGTGAAAATTTGTTTCATCATAATTTAAGTATAGTGGTATTGAAGGAAGTAAAATTCCCTAAAATGCTGCAACTTTTCCTCAAACCAACAGACATTGAAATCCTGAAATCTTAGTGATCCGTCATAAGTCGGAAATTACACAAAGCAGACAAGTTTCACTTACTAAGGATTAAATCTGAGGTGTTTGACTTTATTTCCTGATGCGCTGCATGCGTCATCATACAATACACCCTAAACCCATCATACTTTATATTTGTACTGCTTGGTTTGTGAATATCACACTAATCATATGCCAACTCTTGTGACAGTGTACACATTTTACATATAAAATCGACCATCATAGCTCACATTTACTAAACAGAGCTAACAACTGTGTGATCAAAACTATGTTGAATTAGAATGGACAGCTGTGGTAATATTAGATTAGCTTCCACTGTATCAAATTACATCATCATGTTTCAGTGATGTCCTATTTACACATTTACAATACATTGTCTAATGTATATATTAGATTTTCAACACACAAATGGCAGAAAATACAACCTAGCATATTTAGGTATTGCTCTGTGGCCTGAAATGTAATAAACTTGGTGTAAGTTCCTAGTTCATCTTGGTAGATATTCTGATGTAGGAAATGTAGATATTACCCTGTGCTACAGAATGTAATCTTTGCAGAAACTCAATATAAGTCAGGCAAAAAGTAAAGATTTAAACATAAAAATGGATTTACAATATATTATTTTATCTTGTCAATTGAGTATCCCCACAGTACACATTCAATTTACTTTCAAAATTACCGATAACTAGATATTTGGTCTGATAAATGACTAATGATGACTTACATTTCTTTTAGATTCCATCCTGGATTTCTGAATTGTATCCTACCAATAATATTTTAAATACAACCATACCTTTTCACATCGGTAAATAGATAACTAAGATAAAGACAACCAGAGATAAGAAGCTTATATACAAAAATATGATATTGCCATTTACATATGTATCATTGAAACTTTTTAACTTTTTGTTCATGTTATATGAAAAAGTGTCAAATGAATTCTCCACGTGAAACTGTTTAATGGATAAGACACTGGTCTCACTTGTCTGAGCAAAAATTAAAATGGGTTAAGAATGCTCAATGGTTTCATCAAGATTGTTTTTTTACTTTGAAAGTCCATTACACCTTGGAGTAATCTCTGCATGCACATATCAAACATTTTGAGTATATAAGCCTAATATTGGATTAAATAAGTCAAAAATGCAACCTTTTTCAAAACAAGTATTCCTTTTAAATCAAGTTTACAGCCTATACATGTGGGAAATATTAACTTGTACAAATTAGTTTTATTATAACTTATCTTTAATGGCATTCTAACATGTAAAATTCCTTAAAATGCACATTAACTAAACAGAGCTAATGACTGAGTGATCGAAACGGTGTTGAATTGGAATTGGACAGCTGTGGTAATGCTAGATTAGCTTTCGCTGTATGAAATTACATCATCATGTTTTAGTAATATCCTACTCGCACATTTACAATATGTATATATATGTCTGTGCTACAGAATGTAATATTTGTAGAAACTCAATAGTAGAAAGTAAAGATTAAAACATAAAACGTGGGCTTACACATACTCAGGCAGATTAACAGAACTACGTAGCAATGGAAAGTGGGTAGGTACTCACGTTTTTTTATGTAAGTCGTGCTGGAAAATTGCAATCAGCCTTTACATCCTACCATTACATAGGGGTACTTAAGCCCTTCAATAAATTTAAAACTTAGGTACTTTTTGAAAATTACTGAAGATTGCTTTATATTGATCTGTAATTCTCTGAAAACCTCCCAGAATAAACTTTATACCAAGTTTATTACATTTTGGACCATAGAGACATACCAAAATCTGCTAGATCGAACTTTCAGTACCTGGGCCTTATATTCAAAACTAGCCAGTGGGATAAAAAAATATTTATTAACCATAACAACAGAGTGAATGTGACTGCTAAAAGTTATTACTGATAGTATGCAGTTAATAAACATTACTAATAGAGGATTAAAAACTATAATATGAGAAGTCACAAATGCCCTACACGAGAACATAATGGATTAAGAAAATATATATACAGGAAGGCGTGGCCACCTTAAGGAAGGCAATTACATTCGAAACATAAAAGAGAGTAATATTGAAATTAGCATTACTGTACAACAAGGCGATTATACGCCCTCTAGTGTCAATCCCTTACTAAATTTTTTTATTTGGGGTTTTATGTCGCTTTCAACACTGTACAGGTCATATCACGATGGGTAGTTGGAAGGGCAGAGGAAACCAGTACATACAGTTCTTCAGGGTTCTGTACTGTAAACTGCCGACCAACGGCAAGCAACTACCAGCTTTCCCACTTAAGGCCGTCACGGGGATCGAACCCCGGCCTCAGAGGTGGGAGGTGAGAGTGTTACCACACTGCCACCATGGCCCCGGATTCCAATCCATGACCATGAAACACAAGAGCATTTGAAGAGCACATACCTCCACCAAGGCATGCAACAATAAGTAAATAGAAAAATAAGGATTTTTGCACATCCAGCTGCTGATCTGGAGCAATCTCAAAATTGTCCGATAACATTTACCTAAAGCTTAGAGATAAAATAAAATGTTTGGAAAGGACGTTATGCTTACTGCTTCAATGTATTTGCATTTCATATTTTGAAATTGAAAAACAAAATGATTAAATTTGAAACAACAATACATTATCTCTACACTGCAATAACATGACACTTACAGCCATGAATTCAAATGTTACTGCAGAAATCAACATTGATATCCATATGGTGACAACTGAGAAAGATGCTGCTACATCCCTTGGTCCTTGCTTGAATAACTCTGGTGGAATAACCCAAACCAAGTTTCCTGTGTGAGAAACAGACTAATGTGCAAAATAAATCTGAGAAGATGCTATCTCCTGAAAATATCAATTATAAAAATGGTTAAACTCATTTAGAAATGCACTCACTGGAAACATACCATTTGAATGTGAAACCGTCTCACATTGTGTATGATCCGTTTGTTTTGGATCCAGTAGTAAAGATGTCACAGCTCTTTTGAGTCAATAATGTATTAGTGTGGAGAAATGTAAGATGTGACGGTTTTTCACCAGTGATGGACATATTTCAAAGTTTCATGGAAATTTTAGAATATTTTACCTCTGCAGTGTCAATAGTTGACTTAGGCTAGTGATATGCTCTAGCATGGTAAAGCTATATATAAGGATGGCTGTTTGTATTGTTGCAAAATCATAAATGGAGATTGCCATTTGATTGCCATATTTTTACTCTACAGCTCTTCTGCCTCATTAAATTACGTCAGATTACACTATGCAAGTTTAAACCTATCATTACTGTGACATTCAAAATATTTAATGGTTACCTTTCCATCGTTTATTAGGAATCTTTTATCTTCATAAGAACTATAAAATCACATGTATTTAGTATTCAGATTACCTGGACTGTATTTTATATATTGTATAAATATATTTACTCAGTGCAATTTCTTCATTTGACCCATTCCTACCAGTACAGTCCAACCTCTCAGGTTACTGACATTCCACTAACTGGAAGACAGAGGCTCAAGGATGACCATTTATCAATGTCATTTAGGTGCTTTAACCTGCCACTGGGGATATGTGACCACTGAAATAGGACAGTCATTTTAAATTGTCATCCGTGTCATTATATGTATCTGCCCCTACCAGGGTTTGAACCCACGTCCTCTGTGTTCCTATGTGAGTATATTAGCCATTAGTTAGGACACAGTGGCAGATCTTTACCATTATTTTGTTTGTCGGTGTTTAATATACAGCAAGTCTGACAGTAAAGTATGGGTCAATTAAAATATGGAATAAAAATGTCTTAATTAATATTTATAATTTTAAAATGAACTAACAATTAACAATTTACACTGTGGTAATCAATGTGAATACTTTACCTGGACCAAGTGTGAATAATAGTCCAAAAATCAAGACAGAAACAACTCCTATGTATGCCAACCAGGGAGCAGATTTCTTAAAATAGATGTATAGATTGTGTATTAGGTTGATTTAATAACAAAAAATGCATATTGTGGCAATACTCAGGCATGAAATTATGTCAAAGTTGGGGTTTCATGTCCCGTTCAACAGCCAGGGTCATACTGGGACAGGCCCTTGGCATTTTCCACTTGTGGGAGTAGAACCCACACAGCGGTGACAGTCTGTAATTAGATGCCAAACTTGCCGACTCACTAGGTCACTGTGAACCCTATGTCAAAAATTCTGCAGAATATAATATGCTTATATTGATATGCTTGAGTACATTGCAGTTCGACTTGTGCAAGCAGAGTTGGATTTCAAAAAAAAAAAACTAAAATCATAAGAGGAAACGAGCGTCCGCATTAAAGTTTTAAAAAAAATACTCTCAACTGATTTTTGGACTAATATGCTATTGATAGTAGTAACACATATCTATTATTACCTTTGCTAAGGAGGTTTTATTTTCACGACTGCTTGTTTGTTTGTTAGCAGGGTTACAAAAAAAACTACTGGTTGGAACTTCATGGAAAATAAAAAAATCAGAAGATGGGTCTTGGTCCAACTTAAATCTTATTAGATTTTCATACTGATCTGTATCGCCATCTTGAAAAAAACGGATTGTTTCTTTGGCAGTTGGTGGGGGGGGGGGGGGGGGGGGGCCCAAGGGGAATGTACTGGCAAAATGTTTCAAGGTTTTTCTTTAAATTCAGTCGAAAAATGTATATATATATATGACACTCACATTAATTAGAATAGTTATACACAAAAATAAGAAATATTTTCAATAAAAGTGTTAATTTAACCAAAATTCTTTTTAAATCCAAAGTTGGGATTATTTGACGGTGAAATTCTGTACAAGTTGCAACTTGTACAGCCAATCTCGTACGAGTTGCAACTTGTACAAACTGCTTGTACAAGTTGCAACCTGTACAGACTCTTTGTACAAGTTGAAACTTGTACATAACATATATATTTATACTCAGTGCCATATCTCCATGTACTACAAGTATCAAAGCGCTATTGGACTCTTCCCGGCTGTACAAGTACGGCCTGATTGACATTCCCCTAACTTGAAGATAAAGGTTCCAGGATGACCTCTTATCAATGTCCTTGAGGTTCTTTAACCAGCCACCGGAGATAGGGCCGTATGACAGAGGACTGTCATTTCAAGAGGTCATCTAAGCCACTGTTATCTGTCTGTTCTTGGGTTTGAACCCACGTCCTCTGTTTTCCGAGGCCAATTGTGTTACTCACTAGGCCACTTCAACTCTCTATTGGTCCAAGTATAACAAGACTTGAAATTGATGAAAAATTCAATAACAATCTTGGAAAACACATATTTTGCACCATGACGCATAAATGGGTTTTCAACTGGTAGTGACAAAAAGTAAGCAAAATTTAACGATAATATACAGTCTTTCATATATCAAAAAAACCGTTTGATTCTTGAAATAATATTATTTGAAATGCATTCAACCATTGTAAAGCCTTGACCCTACAATAATAATAAAAAGTAAGTAAAACTTTAAGTACACATTGTAACATGACACAGTTGTGTCCGCAATTCTAATTGGTTAAGAATCCATCTAAAATTCTGCACACACCACACATTCTTCCATCATATATGAAGCATATTATTTTTTGTATCTGTTTACCAAACTATTAATAAAAATAAATTGTCAAAAATAAAAACAAAAAAAAAAACAAAACAAAAAAACTTTTAAACAAACTTATTATTTCATGTTAGACATATAGTATGAGAAAACGTGCATTTATACAGGATTTTTGAAATATTCAGGATTTTTCCTTCGTTCATCCAGCCCAATAACCAGTCTAAAATGTTGTAAATAATAACATAGATTATTTTAGCACGTGTGTTAATAGTGGATAACCTATAATAACTGTCTACTTTATTAACTGATTAACAAGTTTGAGTTCTTACCTGTAAATTATTACATAATGTCAATATCAGCAGTAAGACTGTGATAACAGACATTGGAAATAAAAGTAAAGGGCGCCTTCCTAATCTGTCAATCAGGGAAGTCTGTGTAAAGAAAGGAACCATTTTTATTATTATCATGCAATATAGATCTTGCAACAGGTACAACTCTTACCACTAGTTACACTTTTTTTAAATTAAAGTAGTACGTAGTACATCCCAGCTTGTCTGGATCAAGATCCCAAAATGACTTGATGTCAGGATGATTGTCTCCATGACAACACGGGAAACTACTGCGACAAGCTGTAAACCCGTGACAAGCTGTAGCAAGCCATGACAAGCTGTACAAACAGATTCATCATGATTTGCAGACAGAATAAGACACATCTGAACCTAGGATCAGCACCTGCCCTACAGCCAGCACCCTCAGTCACAGCCCCAGCCAGCCCCCCTGGAGAGGACTAAAGCCACCAACCCCTAAGTCATGTCCTGGATCCTTCAAAGGCAAGAAAAATGATGCTACAGCAATCTCTTGATCGACTTAACACACACTGACATCCCAAGATACCAGAATTTTGTCAAGCTACCATATGCCTTTTTGACCTCATACACCACTGCATCAAGAAGTCAGTCAACAATTTCAGGAAGCCATTAGACGTTGGAGTGAAACTGGCAATGACACTGAGACACCTGGCAACAGGACAGATGTACACCTCCTTGCAGCATCACTGGCTGGTTGGCCAAACCACCATCTGTAAATTCGTCCACCAAGTCTGCTGAGCCATCCTTGCTGAATTCCAGGACGAATATTTGCACTGCTCTACTAGCCCTGATGTGTGAAAAATGGTGGAGGAGAATTTCAAAACCAGAGGGAATGTCCCCCACACTGTATAGGAAATAGACAGGAAGCACATTGTCATGAAGTAGCCAAAGAAAACATGCAATGACTATTACAACTACAAGGACTTCTTTTCCCTGGTTTTCCTTGCCCTGGTCGAAGCAGAATACAGATTCCTGTGGATAGACTGTGGGGAGAAGATCGAGGTTTGCAGCTTGGAGCGTCCAGCACCTGGACCACTGATCTAATCTAATCTACTGCTTTGCAAGCACAATATCTTCCCCACAAAGGGGAACTCAGTGTGCTAATTAAACAAAATCATTATCATACAGAGAGTTGAGTGGTGTTCAAAGTCAATAATCCAGGCTTGCGGGTGCGGCCAGGGGAAGAAACCTAAGTTGGGAAACTAGAGTTGAAGAAGTGAGTTTTGAGATGCTTCATAAAAGATGCAACAGAGGGACTGTTTCTTACATGAAAATGGAAAGAGTTCCAAAGGACTGGGGCATAGTGACTGAAGGAAGTTTGGGGGTGCTTTGCCTTGTATTTCTGGAAGATGTGTAGGGGTGGATTAATACTCTTAGGTCAACTGGTTGACTGTGGTTGAGAATTTTGTATGTAATGAGGCCAATTTTAAATTGTAACCTGTATCTCCCTAGTAGCCAATAGAGGTTTTTAGTTGATGGGTAATGTGAGAGAATTTAGAGGAATGGGTGACAACCCTGCAGAGTGAGTTTTGGACTAGCCGCAGTCTCTTTAACTCAAAATCAGTAAGCGATAAAAAGAGAGAATTGCAATAATCCAACCTTCTGCTCACTAAAGCATTCACTAACAGCACTGATGTATTAAGGTCTAGAAGGGGAATGAGGTCTCTGGCATGAACTCTAGTGGACTTTATGCCCTGTGACATGTGGTTTGAGAAATTGAAATTGCAGTCAAACACCACTCTGAGGTTCCTGACACTTTTTGCTGGCGAGACCAAATTTCCCAGAATATTGATAAGGAAGTGATGGAGGAGTTGTTTACAAATTTTTTGGAAGCCTATGGAATAAAATTAGTTTTGTCAGGAAATTTTGAATCTTGTTCAGGCAGTTCTTTAGTTTTTGCATAGAGTGAGAGAAATTTGCTGGTGAAAATGTCATGTATAACTGGGTGTCATCGGCGTAAAAGTGGTAGTTGATGCTACAGTGGGATCGAATAATTGAGCTGATTGGATTAGCGTAGAGAGAGAACAGAATTGGACCAAGGATGGAGCCCTGGGGAACTCCATACTGGAGCCCAGCAGGATGTGAGAGTGTACTACCTACCTTAACCGAGTGTGCCACTGGGGGAAAGTAGGACCAGATTTGCACTACTTCTTGCTAGGTGATGACGTCTTTGCCGTTATGCCATGGATGGTGAAACCCTACAGCCAAAGAAAACTAACAAGGGAAGAAAAATAGCCAACTACAGGATCTCCAGATGCAGAAGGGTGGTTGAAAACACCTTCGGAATATTAATAAGTCGTTTCAGGGTACTACTGGGCACCATGGAGCAGGAGCCAAGGGTTGCCAGAAACATTGTTTTTTTTCATGTGTGGTGTGCACAACATGCTGTGGATAGAAGCTGACAGGGCACCAACCCCAGCAGATGATGTAGTAGCCCAACAACCCTGGGTCAAAAGAAGCTGGCATCTATTAGTCCTTTTCACTACTAACTAATTATTCCAAGAACTTTTATTTCTGTATTTGGTATTTCTCAAATTTCCAAGTTTCAAAACTATTTCAACCCAAATCACAAGTCCCCTGTTGAAAAAACGTCAACCCCAGTTATGTAAAAATGTCCCCTATTAAATATCAAAATTTATAAACCTTTAAAGAAAATTTTTTTCAAAATTATTTTCTTGTAAATTTACAAGATATTTTAATGCCAGAATGGTCTCAATTTTTCATTCATTCATTTATTCATTCATTTTTTTTTTGTTTTGATGCCAAATGTTTTGTGTGGGGCAGTGTAGTGATTCTTTTTTCAGATTTATTTTTTAGCAACAGCTATTAATTGTTTTGGGATGACTAGGGTGATCCTGAAAAGGACCTTTAAATTACAGCAGTAGTCCTAAAAGGGACCGATTGGAGGCAAGTTCAGTGGTTCTATTGCTGCTGCTGTTTGGCATTGGATGACTGCGGAGGAGGCTGAAAGTGGGCTGGTTGCTCTTGCTGTTGCTGCATAGAGGTGGTTGGAGAGGTGGCTTGTGGTTTTAATGTCGGGTGGTGAAAACGGCTAAGGTTTGATCTGTTGGTAGCTGAGCACTGAGGGTAGATTCTGAGGGTAGAATCCTGAGAGTCCTGATATGTTGTGTTGACTTTCCTCACCTGTGGCAGAGGCAACTGATGTGTGAACTGCTGGTGTGTTGGGGTTGAACTGCTTTGTTGGGGTCAATGCGAACGTAAGTTGTCTTGAATGTCCAGCATGTTGGTCATCAGCAACTAGGAAGGAAGTCAGCTTCCCTCTGGATTGTTGCTGTTGTCCTTTGGTTGCCACTTGGCTCTGCTGAGTGGGTTGGATGACCTGGCTTGTAGGCATCAGAGTCTCTGAGATGGTTAAAATGTATTTCCTTGCAGCTGGTGCTGTTTGAATGTTGAAATGTTTGTGGCACAAATGTTAAAGTTGCACATGGGCTTTGTGAAAGTGTCTGTTACTGTGTTGTTGGGGCTGATGGCTTCTTTCCTCTGCCCTGCTTTGGATGCTGCTAAGAGTCTTCACAGCCTCGTCTCTGAATGTCTGAAAGTCTTTATCTTCTAATCCCTCCCCCTCCGATGCCAGGTAGTTGCAGAAGGCTGTTCTTGTTGTCTCCTCCTTTTGCCTGATTAAATATGACAGCATGATTCTCCTCTGTGTGAACTGCTCCATAACCTGCTGGTTAACTGAAAAATGGGCGGAAACTGCACTTCAACTTGTGACTGATGTATGCTGATATCCATGTTTGATACTGTCCATGTCAGTTGAAGCTCTGGAGATGTTTGCTGAAGAAGAGGAAGTTCTGGTTCCTTTGGTCTGGGACTTGAAGCCTGGGGATTTGCTTAGTCCCTTGCTTCTGATGTGTATCTTCAGGAAGTAAAATTTATTCTGTATCCAATCTTTCCTTTCCATCATCTGTTTTGGGGCCTGTCCAGACTTGAATTGCATGAGCTCGCCATATGGTGTCCTTTGCCAGTCAAACTAGGTCTTGCGCACCTTGAAAGACAGCTTGCCAATATTGGCAAACTTCTCCCAGAGACAATCCTTAGTCTTCTCATACAACTCCTTGTGGTCCTTCACAAAGTCCACAATTACTTCCTCATCCGAGTCCATCAGGTAGATGTTGGCCAAGTGCCCCTTCTTATGTTGTGAATGGGACTGATATGTGCCCGCCTCTCTTCCAGCCTCTGTGTATTTATCCGTCTGGGTGTCACTTTTGTCTGTCCTTGCATGTTTTTCTGACACTCCCTTCTCTGGCAAGTGTGTAGCTTTCTCCCTGCTGGTCTCCTCTCTCTGTTTCTGCGTCTCTTCCTGACTTTCTCTCGTTCCCCTTTCCTCCCTTCCTCGCTGCATATCTGCGACTGTGTGCCCCAGCTCAAATTCAGGAACATTGTCAGTGAGAACTTGTATCTTCCTCACTTTTCTGCCCTTCTTAGGACCCATCTTTCTTTGTAAAAGCAGCGTTTCCTAGTTAATTAAAAAAACTTCAGAAACACTGCCAGATGTAGTCTGTCAGATGTCAGATTCTAAATGATGCATTGTGCAAGCTGACTCACCTTATATACAGAGAGATTGCATAACAGACAAGCTGTAGGTCTGAAAATATGAAGCTGGCTTGTCCTACACAATTCTTGGCTTGTCTGTTGCTGTAACTGATGTGTCGTTTCTGTTTATGGCTTGTCCAATGAAGATGTTTCTAACTCTATGTATGAAGACTGGGAGACTTCTTGGCTTGACAGGACAAATCAAAGTCAGGTCAGTTATGTTTACGACAGGCAGGTTTCCTTTCAAGTAGGGTCATTTAGTGCAGATGGCCTGTCTGAAGGTGGAGTTCTGGTATTCAACGATGATAGGACAACAAGTTATTCAAGACAAGACAGTAACAGTATGGGACAAGATGGGAAGTGTGACCAACAAGCCATAGAAATCCACGACAGGACAGTTACCATGTAGGGAGAGCCAAGATCCAGATACATAGTCATGGAGGGTCAGTTAAATATCAAACATCTTCAATATTTTCCTGATCCACTGGGACAAGCGGGGAAACTACAATCGATCCTAACTGACTCTATAATTATTGCTCCCGATCCTCGAAAAATACCCAGTTACCAACTGGTAGGCTCCGGTGGAACACCCCCATTAAGCAACACTTATTTACAATGACATGACATTAACATTAAAAATTGATATATTTAGAAATACATTTGGTTATTAAATTCTAGCCATACACAAAAGTAAATGGATCTACACAATAAAGAAGCCATAAAACTTGTGTGATCTTATGCATGAATATAAATACTTTTATTTGACTTACCGCAAGTAATGTTCCTACCAATAAACAACCATACATCCCCAAAACTGAGTACTGGATATCTCCTTCTCTCAAACCAATGCTTTGAAAGATTGCTGGCGTGTAAAAGAACACCTATAATTAAACCATATTAAAGAAGATCACTAAGAGACTGCATACCTCCACCAAGGCATGTAAATTGGAAAATCCTGATTTTTTATCCAAAAGGTGATCCAGATTAGTTTCAACATTTAATGGAATCTAAGCTGGGCCAAGACCCATCTAAATGTTTCATGAAGTTCCAACCAACAGTATTTACTTAATCTTAGTAACAGACACATGAACTAGTAGGAAAATAATACCTTCTTTGTGGAGGTAATAAGCCTGATAGAATCAGCATAAAGTTCACATTTGTTTACTGCCTGGTATAATTCTCACAGGGTTTGATTGAGAAAATGCAGTCAGTGGATGCTCTGATATACTTTAACAAATGTTTTCAAATAAAGTCAAATAGCTAGTCTCCCCATATTGCAATTTCACCCAAATATTTCTTATTACTGGGAATGTTGAAACTTCGGGATTTTTTTCTTGGTATCCAGAGTATAATGCAGATCTTTCTCAAAATGAACCAATTCTTCCTTTTGGTCAGGCTACATACACAGAGTAATTTTGAAAACAGAGAAATGAAAAACAGGGGCAAACAGAAAATTAAAAACAGAAAAGCATAACCACCAGGCAAACAGAAAAACAATCACTCAAATGCATAACTTCCAGGCAAACAGAAAAAAAACCCAAAACAAGAAAAAAACATAGCCTCCCTGGCAGAGGTAGTAAATACACATTTAAAGTTCAGAAATAATTTTCAATTTCTTGGTATTTAATATGTTCATATTGAGTCACAAAGTAAGAGTGTCTAATGTAGTTACAGTGTTAGAATACGTACCCCAGACATTGCAGTCGCCTGCAGTGACACAGGTAATGCAAATGTCAAAATCAGGGGTAAGCGGTACTCTTTCTTTTTCATCATTTGCCAAAGTGTGTATCTCTCTGTCTTGTCAGTTTTATTAGCTGCAACTTCATTCTTTATTTGGACAATTTCTTCAGAGACATCTTTTTGTTGACGCAGGAATTGCAATGCTACAACAAAATATTGTATTATGGAGCAAACTGGTATATTCTAATGCTTGCTATTATCTATAACATTACCTTGTATTGAAAATCAGAATATAGGTAATATTTAATATTTTCACGATGTCAACTAGGTTGGAGCTGAGTCTTGTAACAACAGGAATTAAAAGCTATTTTATCAACATAAAGATATGCAAATGAGCTATTTCTTAGTAAATACAGTAACTTGAGCTATGTTAAGGTAGTACACTTTACCATACAAATGTGGCAATCAAAAATTTAGGGAGCAAAAGAATGTATGTCTTAAAAATCCTACATTGTTATATTAACACAATCTCCAATTGGAGTTAAATATAGGTGAGTGGTATTTCAGAGTCAATATTGTGATTTTTAGTGCAAAATTTCTCTTGAGTTTCTGACAAGCAAAGCTGAAATAGCTTTCTTTATGTTGAAACCAAGGACAGCATTTTCAATATTGATAATGAAGTAGAACATTATTCTAGAATCACATCTGCTATAACTAAAAACAGGAGTTCTTAGAACAGGCGGCTACAGTGGTGCAGTAGTAACACTCTCATCTTCCATCTCTGAGATTAGAGTTTGAATTGCAACTTGGCCTCATGTGGGGAACCTGGTAGCTGCTTGTTGTTTGTCAGCAGTTTACAATACAGAACCTTGACCAACTGTATGTACTGATTTTCTCTGTCCTCCCAACTACCCATCACAATATAATTGCTATTATTTCGAGTCAAACAATATCAACATCCAAATAAAGTACCCTTCTTGTCAAGGCTCAGTGCAAATTAAGTTTTACTCCGAAGAGAGTAATTTAACTATATGTCATCACCTCTGTGTGGGTTCTACTCCAACAAGTGAAGGGGCTACCATGATGCTGTGGTGACACACTGGACTCCCACGTCTGAGATCAGATCATTCCTGGCCTGACCTCATGTGGGAAAGCTGGTAGATGCTTGTTGTTGGTCAGCATTTTACAATACAGAACATTGGTCAAATGTATGTACTGTTTTTTTGTCCTCCCAACTACCCATCACAAAATAATGGCAATAATTTCTTCTGTTCCAATCAACCAATATCAACACCCAAATAAAGTACCTTTCTCTGCCTTCAGCTGGTCTTTCATGTCAAGTAATAGAAATCTTGGAGATTCTCTTACAAATGCAAGCATGATGGTGCAAAATAGTGAAGGTATGACAGGTATCAGTAGGATGTAAATCCACAGCTTTTCAGTGCCTGAAAGTAAATAATGGGCAACACCATTTAGCAAATAACATTGTGCCCATTGGACTATGACAAACAATAATATGCTTCTACAAAAGAGTAGGAGAATGACAGATATGAGTAGCGCACAAATGAACAGCTTTTTGAATTTAAATACAAACAACACTACATTTAGTACAAATTTCATTAAATTATATATACATCATATTAGACAAGGGTGACATTACTTTCTTCAGTGAAAGAAATTTTCCAGCAAAAGCAACAGCAAATACACAGGATTGCATAGATTTACACAGGTTTTATTTAGAAAATGCATATTTGATTTTTTTCCTTAAGACAAATCTGCCCAATAATGTTATTCGGCACTGTAACCTTTCAGTTAAATGCAATAATTAAGATATGAAGAAAACTATCCAGGTCCCTACAACCATTAGCATAATGGTCTAAATCATATTTCAAAAAGGATTCAAATCATAATTTATAATGTTACAGAGCTATAATATTCTATCACTTTAAATACCAAAGATTTTATCTAGGCCAAATATTCCACTCAACAATATGCCAACAACAGCTATCGTCCCATTGCCGCTAATCATTGTCCCTCTGATACTTTGGGGTGAAAGCTCAGAGACGAAAACAGGGGCTATTTGAAGTGCTGTTCCTAAAAAAAGGAGAAATATTTGGTCACCATGGATTGTCTACAACTATAATTCTCTAAATAATGTAAGTATATCAGAATATATTTATGGTATGTTCTATATATTACTTATAAATTGCAAATAATTTTAATTGTTGCTAACTATATATTCATTCAAAAGAAATAAAGCATTTGATGACAGAAAAACTATGTTTAAATATAAATTAAAGATAATTTTACATCATGTTTTTTTTATGATACTCAAAGTCCAGAAGCATTACATTCATCTGACCACAATTTAGACCGTGAAAATGATATGTTATAATAACCATATTTTATGTGTGTATGAGGGAAAACAAAGTACCTGTGCCAAGGCCTGAGATAAATCTGCCAATCATCAATGATTCTGGAGACTTGATAGGAAGGCATATTGTCTGCAGAATGGATCCAATGATATGGGGAATTTGACAAAGTAACACCAGTTTCTTTCTATAAGTGATAACAGTCAAGCAGATATCTTGATATCTTTATTTTCATTGTAATCAGATTATAGCAATATGAATTTGATAACAATTATAATTGTTATGAGGGAGTTACAAGTTTTACATTTGTGCCTTAAAATTATGATTAATGCAACAATTTATTGTCATTTCATCACAATTTAAATTTTGCCAAAATGACACATCCCACTTTAACTAAATGACACATCCCACTTTAAAAATGTTTGTAATGGGATGTCACATCTGAAGATTGAGATGATTCATCAGTAAGACTAACAGACTCTCTTAAACAAAAAGGAAATAAATCAGATCAACAGTTTTTACATCTCCTAACTGATTGCAGAATAAACAGGTATAAGCTAATTTTACCTGCCAATCCTTTTACTCACGCAACCCCCAAACAAAGTTCCAAAGAAACATCCTGCAAGATACACTGTTACTGTGAAGGAAAAGAGGAAAGTTGACATGTATGACGTCAGAGGGGACCCTCTCTCTGTGTATGTGGCATTGTAAAATTCTTTGATAAACTGAAAAAAGCATCAGCAAAGGTAAGTGCAACTTAATAATAATAATAATAGTAACAAAAGCTCTCTGAGAGCACATACCTCCAGGTATATAAAAGTAAGTAAATGGGAAATTCCAGATTATGATTATCCCTGATGACTCTCAAACTTTAATGGGATCTATGTTGGAGCAAGAATCATCTTCTGAATCTCTTCATTAAAGATCCAACCAGTAGTATTTGCATAACCCTGGTAACTCACAAACAGACAATCAAACACAGACAGTCAGGAAAATAATATCTCCTTTGTGGAGGTAATACTAATAACTACAATGTTTTACTATTATTATGGTAATATTAGAGATATCATCTTGTGAAAAGTATCCGAATAGCTGATGGGAATTAACTTCAAATCAAATGAAACTATCACTGTCAGAAGTCATTTTATCTGCAGCCCATTGCAAACCTAATGCATCCTCACGTATATCAGTTTCATTAATACCTGGGCTTCCGGGAATTCCCCTTTAGCTCAGCTGATTAAAGAGCTAAACTTGTGTTTATTTCTGTGTGTAATCAGAAGGCCATGGGATCCACTCCCAGCAGAACCAATCAATAATCTCGCCGTTCTGCATGTGGTGCATGGTTATAAGACCCTCTCACATAAAATTGAGCTGAACTGTAATTATACCTGGGCCAGAAATGAGGACGTTTTGGCTGAGTCATTCGAGGCTTCGGGGCATACTGAGCAAGTGTTTGGTCCTTATCAGTCTGATATTAGTGGATCCGACATTGACATTTCAGCCCTTTTAAATAGTTTTGATCAAAATTCTCTCTTGTCATTCCCAACTGTTAAGAATCAAAACAAGGTTCGTCAACTGGGTCATGTTTCCCAGGGGTGGGGGTCGGCGGGGGGAGGCTAAGGACCCTGTCACCCAGAATGAGATCAATCAAATTATATATTCACAGCTCAATGCATTGGCAGAACATTTGACCAATATTGTAAAGAGAACTAGTAAATTGCCCAAAAATTAAATCCTCTCACAAAACTGGTAGACAAGCCAAAGCTCCAGTTGCAAATAAAGGGTTCAAAGGGAAGGTGGCTCTGACTTCTGGCTTCTCTGGTCATCATCTTCCTCCACCAGATAAACTAAGGGAAGAACCCAGAATACAACTTGAAGTACAAAATAGATTGAAGCAATTGGATCAGATTAAAGATAAGCTTCCTATAACAAGCTTTCTCCTATAAAATGGATGGCTGGTTTTTGTCGAACCATCAGAGGGGAATCAAGCATACATATCAGGGATAATATATTAGATGATGTGATAAATTTGCTTGTGGATGCCACTGACTTCTCCTGGGCTTCGGCAAAGGCCATCTATGCCGTCCTGCTTTGTAGGATGAAAGTGGGTGAAATTAAGAGCTGGGTGGAACAAAGCTAGATCATATCAGAAGGGCACATGCACAGTGTCATCTTGTGATCTCTCATGGTTCCTTGCAGAATGTCGAGAAAAGCAGCCGTACGAGTAAACCTGTCCCATGTTTATACTTCAACAAAGGTTCCTGCCCTCAGAAACAGTCTCATGAGACTAAGGGTATTTTACTAACATGTATGCTCCCATTGCTGGAAAAAAGGATGGCAAGTCCTTTCTTCCTACTCGGGTAGAATCTAAGAAAAACATTTCAAAAACTGAGTACACTGGGTGTACACTCATATACTGGGTGTCAGTACTCTGTCAATATGCCACAGGAATCGGCTGTAAATACTGATACTCTGCATATTGAATGTTCAAAATGTTCAGATATCTCTGGAATACCAGTAGGTAAGAGGTACTTTGGTTAAAAGATCAAGTGCTGTTGAAAACTTTGGGCTTGTAGACACAGGCATTATTTCAACAAATAGGTTTCAACCTTGATGGACATAAATGATTGTCGAGTTGGGATGATTTAAATGATGCTGCCATCAGAAATATGCATATTATTCGGGATAGGCAGCCGGGTTTAAACTAAAAGAAATCTCCTCATCATGTCACTTCAGCTACCATCACAAACCCTCTCAGTCGGATGAGGTTAATTTTTTGAATTACAAAAAGTTGGATGTTTCGGATTCGAATGATACTTTTCTGTTCACCAAAACAGTTTATCTGCACATGTACAGTTCAAATGTTGACACCAAATTGGAGACTTGTTTGGGAAAATTCCTCTGGACACTTTTGTCACTTATGAGAATCCGGACCATACCACGGATGTACTTATGGCACACTAACTTACCCAATGTTTTGGGCATAAGAATACCTGTATAAACTAACCTTAATCTTTCTAACTGGAGGACACATCAGGTGGATTATTTTATTCAACAGCAACCTGACCTTATAGAATTTGGCTTTCCTTTAGATTTTGATAGAAATGTCGGATGTTAGAAGGACAATCAATGATTTGAGTTGACCCAAAGGTAATTCAGTAAATAATGGGGTATCAAAGAATTGTTATCTTCTGGGCACTGCATTTCACCTTACATATCTGTGGTTCCACTATCTGAACTTTTAATGGATTAGGTCCTGCTTGTTGCATTTTTAAGGTGGATATTAGTAGTGTGTTTCATAGAGTATTTACTCAAGGCTGGCATGACTGCTGTCAATATTATCAACTATCTCCCGGCTATCAGGTCATGTTGTATTATCTATAATTGTGATACTACTCCATTAGAAATAACAGAATACTCCTGTTTCTTAAATCTATAAAATTAACAGGGGTTTATAGGCCACATGGAAATTTGTAGATGAAAACATATTGAATCATATTTATTCAGTGTGTCCCTGCTTACCTTTCCCCAAGGTGTTCAGGGCTTTACATGTGCTGGCATTTTTTTGAGGTTATCTAGCATACTGCATCACTCTGGCCAGATACCTCTGAACTACCTTTGTTTCAGATAACCCACCGTTGTTCTGTGGTTCCTCTTACAGACTTATTTGCCAGGAAACATTTAAAGAAAGTGTCTCAGATTCTAAGGCTTCCCAAGAATATAACTTTTCATGATTTCAGGAGAGGGAACCACCTTCAGGCATGGAGTTCCCATCGAGGACATACAGGCGCAGGGGACTTGGTCCTCTTCTTGCCCTTGGAGGTACATACAGATTTCCCCTGCCCTCTCCTCCAAAGTTTCTTCTACCTTTCAGACCTACCTGCTGCTTGGGTACTTCTACTTGACACCTGACAATTTATTTGGCTTTAACATGTGTTAGTGTAAAACTGTATACGTGTATAAACAAACTATGGATTATGTTCACACTGGTTTATAAGGGTTCAAACTGAGAAGGGCTTCAATGGGGACTCTGACCTTTCAGGGGTTGACCTGGCTAGGGGGAGGTCTATTGCTGGTTTGGCCTATAATCTCACTGATGATCTTTGACCTTGTTTTAGGGTAAGAACTCCCATGGTGAATCTTATGGTTTGACCTTTGTCCTTCTTCCTTTTGGAATTTGTACACAGTTCGGATTGGGTTGACCTTGTGCTGACCTTTAGCCACATGACCTTGCACATTGGGCTGAGTCATCTTGGAGTAGGCCAGAGATGGGTTTGACCTTGCTGGACCTAGTTGATAATGTGTAATGTACTGTAAATATTTATTTTAACTATGTACACATGTATGTAACGTGTATCCTAATACAAATAATAATAAAAAACTTATAGTAGTCACATTTATGTAGAGTTTAACAATAATAATCTCATTATTGTGTTTCATTGTCTTCGGGGGCTTTGGGGAGTGGACATAAAGGTGCCCAGGGGCTTAGTCCTCTGCCCCTACCTCAAGAAATATTTTAGGTCTCACCCTGCTGACATGGTTTCTCGACCACCTCTTCCACTGTCCAATGGGAGACTGACCTTGCTTTCAGATGCATGCAATGTCACTTTGACATTGGAGACAGAACAGTGCACATTGAAAAAAAAATTTAAACCCACCCTGTCCCTTCCGTATGTCAATGTATTTGATGTTCTTGTCAGATTTGTTCAGTTTCAGGCTGTCCTGGTGTCTGGTGGCCTCTTTTGGCTCAGACTGCTGCCTCTTCATCTTGCTGGGTCTGGATTGGCACATTCACTTCATCATTGTTGCGGCTCCTGCTGACCTGTGACGTCATCAAGAGACTTCACCTCACACCTGCCCTGTATTGGCTCCTGTATATGTATCAGTGAAGGTTCTGCTACTGCCTCAGGTGCTTGGTGGACCTCCTGTGTCATCTTTACACAGAGGATGGGATAGGATGGGATAGGAATGGTGATAAGTGCTGGTTGTGTTGAAGTATATGACAGTATGCAGTTGGGTTAGGATTTACCTGACAGAATGGTGATTTTGTTACATTGTTTACAAGCATGTTCACGTTCACTATCAGTCTTTGAGTAGGACCTAACTTCATGGTATTTATATCTAGGCTGGTGTATGTCTCTACAATATGTTATTATGGATGTTAACCAATAGGTTGAAATATTATGGACTGGTGTCTTCACCATCAAATGGATTAGGCGCTATACACACAGGGATTGGTAGTGTCTCCTTTGTCTCAATGTATATTGACATATTTTGTACTGAATTCTTCATGGATCTGCTTGTAATGCCTAGAAGGTATCATATTGCACGGTATGTTCTGATCATTAACTGTCAACTGATTCGATTACTTGACTGGACTAGAACCACTGGATGTAGGAGTTACCCCACAAACACTGTAATGTGGCGAACTTTAATATTAGAATTTATACTCACAGAGCACCTGGAACTGGGAATCAACCCACAAACACTTGTTTTTGTGATGTGGTGAACTTATGAATTATAATATTTTAACACATTATTTTACTACAAGTTTTTCATTGTACACTCTGTCTACAATATTATTTATTCAATAATAAAAAACCCATAGTAGTTACATTTATGTACAGAGTGTAATAACAACAATATTAATCCCATTATTGTGTTTCATTGTCCTTGGGGGGCCTTGGATCTTGTACAGAACATGGACCAGCTGTATGTACTGGTTTCCTCTGTTCTTCCAACTACCCCATCACAGTACATCAGTTGACAAGGTACTAGGCTTGACATAAAAATCACTAAATTTATAAATAAATACCAACAAGTGGCAAAGTTGAGGACCTGTCCTGATACGACTCTGACTGTTAATCGGGATGTAAAATCCTTGCTTTGACTGGAGAAGGTAAATATGTGTACCTACCTTGACAGGTAAATTCAGTGCACTGAAGTTGTAGCCGTAAATCATAGCAGTTCCAATGAATATGGCGAAGCTTTGGAAGACAAGATTTCTGGTAAAGTCCTGGAAGCACAAGAAGAATGAAAATGTCTTTACAAGAGGAGCCATGGACTGACAGATTGTCAAATAATATATCCACCAGTACAGATACCAAAACTGGTCTTATTAGTACATTAATTATAACCAACATGCGTTTTATATCCATTATGGTGCTTTTTACCATGTTGTAATATCCTCATATATGTCACTTCTATTAACGCCTGGGCTTCCGGGGATTCCCCTTTAGATCAGCTGGTCAAAGAACGAGACTTGTGTTTATTACTCTGTGTGATCAGAAGGCTGTGAGATCGACTGCCAGCAGAAAGAGTGTGTTGATCTGTGATGAATATGACCATAAAGCACAAATGAAATGACCAGACTTAATTAGAGTGCCACTTCAGTCATATGTTATTATGTCCAGTCTTCATCAAGGAAATGTTGAATAAAAAAGAGAAATAATGTTGAAACTTCAAAATATATCAAACTAAATGTGCTTGGATGAGTAAAACCTGTGATCTGAATTTTTGGAAGTAATTAAATAGAAAGTAATCATGCAGTGTTGTAAGGTCACTTTGTAATTGAATGATATTGATATTATATGAAAAGGTCATCCAGTTACAGAAAATCCCTACCCACAAATAATCTTCATAAAATCCATTCATTAATTTTTGAGTTATCGCAAACACCAAGAGACGAAACAGACTGACAGACAGAAAAAACACACACTCGAAAACATAATCTTTTGGAGGTAAACATATTGGCATTAAATCACTAGTATGTTACTTACTTTTCCCTTCGATTCCATTATTTCCTTATTCTTTGTTTTGGCTTCTTCTTTGTGAATAAGATATTGAAAATAATGATCAACAAAACTACCAAATTGGAGCTCCAATGTCTTTTGTATACAAGTTTCCTTGATTATCATTTTATATCTTCATTTGACCTTGAGACAAGTAAATAATGAATAGGACATAATATGTGTATGTACATCAGATTGAATCATTACATTATTTTTACCCTGTTCACACTTTCCTGATATGAAGTTATGCTAGAAAAGTACCTTGGTAAGCTAATATGATTTGTGCATCTACCAGTTGGAGATGGTAGAGGAAATAGAATAAATGTCAGCAAGCAATTGATTCCAGATTGTAGAAGCATCAAAGACAAAGCATGATCAAATTCCTTTATATTTGTGCAAAGATTGACTAAACTAAGGCAGTTGCCCTAAGGTCAATTAAAGGTCAAAGTGAAAGGTCAAAGGGGGCCATCCTTGCCACCCACAATTGTACTAAGGTGAATGAAGGTCAAAGTGAAAGGTCGAAGATCAGAAGGTGAAAGTAAGAATTAAAAGGTTGAGGAATTTTATTTACATGTTAGCAACAAGAAAAGATTTTTTAAAAGGTTACATTGACATGGAATTTTTTTTTAAAAATTTAGCACCAACCAGTGCTATAAACATAAAACATATTTCTGATTAAAATATAGTAAGCAAAGTGTATATACTAAAATGACTGTAAAAAGGGGGTTATAGAAAATTTGAACATCGATTAATGCCTAATTTGAAAACATAATCCAGCTTGTGAAAGTCATGGCCTGTGGGGGAAGTCAACCACTCGGACAAATTCATTAATGTGTCCAATCAAGAGGGGGAAGCCAGGGTCAGCCTGGTCCTGCCTTAATCGTGTTGACCATACTGTCAACAAAGAGTACCTGAGAACAGGATTAAATCATTGAGAACTCAGGGATCAGAATACTATCTAGTGGTGATCAAATACTAGGGGAACTAAGGCATCAGCCTACGAAACGAAAGGACAAAGTCGGTAGTGGTGATCAGGGTCAGCCTGTCACAGCCTATCCCAAAACTCAGAGGCCTATGTCAATCCCAGTGGAGACCTCCCTTGAGCTGGAACGAGGCAACAAGGGGTCACAGCCTAAAAGAGTAACTGAAGCCCGGATTACATCAGGGAATACCTTAACTTACCAGGTTAAGGAACACGGACTACAGGATCCATAATAAAGCTCTAACTTGGATCAGGAGTTTAGAGTATCCCAGAGCTCTGAGTCCTATGTCAATCCCAACATGGAGACCTCCCACAAGTGCTGGGACTATACACAAGGGGTCAGGGACAAAGAGTAAGTCAATCAGGACTAAAGACAAGCATGAAGCATGCTAACAAGGTATTGGGTGTGGATGGCGGGTTCAAATCCTGTGTTGCCCTTGAGTGGCAAATTCAAAGTGAATGTGGAGGCAATTCAAATAACTAGGAAACGAATCTGATTGGTTCCTAGAATTGTAGGTCAAGAAGAAATAAGGTCAAGTAAAGGTCAAAGTGAAAGGTCAAAGTGAAAGGTCAAAGGGGGGCAGCCCTGCCACCCACAATTGTACTAAGGTGAATGAAGGTCAAAGTGAAAGGTCGAAGGTCAGAAGGTGAAAGTAAGAATTAAAAGGTTGAGGAATTTTATTTACATGTTAGCAACAAGAAAAGATTTTTAAAAGGTTACATTGACATGGAATTTTTAAAAAAATTTTAGCACCAAACCCAAGCTAAAATGTAGGAGGAATTCTATTCCAGATTGTAGAAGCATCAAAGACAAAGCATGACAAAATTCCTTTCTATTTGTGCAAAGATTGACTAAACTAAGGAACCTCCAGGAACCATTTGGCCTGTCTTCCTCCTCTTGTTGCTGAATACAGGGGAACTGATTGAAGTAACTAAGATAACTACTGCTGAGAAACCTTTAAAAAAGAGTAGCCATTTGAACATACAGTAGTATTTAACAATCAACCAGTGTTAGGTTTGGTTAGTCATAGTGTACTTCGTATATGGCTGGTGACAAACCACGTAAAAGTGTTTCAGATGCGTTTTAGTTGGCTTTGTTTGAAAAAAAGACAAAGGTCTTTAAAAGCAAACACAGTAATCCTGCTGACTGCCCTTCCTCGTGTAATATTACATTTCCAAGGATATGTGTTTGATTGCAATCAACATTTTTGTTGGCCTAATCAAATTTATAAAGGAAGGAAAATATAAAAAGAGTATCCATTCAAATAAATTTATTTATTTATTTGGGGTTTTACGTCGCTTTCAACACTGTACAGGTCATATCACGATGGGTAGTTGGAAGGGCAGAGGAAACCAGTACATAGAGTTCGCTAGGGTTCTGTACTGTAAACTGCTGACCAACGGCAAGCAACTACCATCTTTCCCACATAAGGCCTTGACGGGGATCGAACCCCGGCCTCAGAGGTGGGAGGCGAGAGTGTTACCACTCTGCCACCGTGGCCCCTCCCATTCAAATAAAGACTTTGAACTAAAGCAGACCACCCTTATCCTTGTGTTCTTGTGTTTTGCTTTAGTTGTTCAACTAACCTCATATCACATGGCATTTCCGACCTCCTACTTTCATATAAAACATAAATAAACCAGGAAAGGTGATGACAAACAATTATTTATAACTTCTGTATACCAAATTTTTCCAATGCACCAATCCTATCAATCAAAATGAAAGAGTGGTTTTTGTGTGTCGTTTTGACAAAAACCCAGAAAATATCTTAACCGCCATCTAATTTTCTTTTTCAATCCAAATCCTGAGAAGAATCAAATCATCACATCTATTTCTTTTATATTTTAACAGGCTGTAATTTTCCAAATTCTTTACCTATGTGGCCATTAGATAGAGTAATCAACAGAGGTGGAGTAAAATTTTAAAATACTTATAAAATCTGACTGTACACCTCCCAGTCAGTGAAAATGTAAGTGCATCAGGGCACAACCTAAACGGCAAATTGTATACAAGTAATAAACAGAACAAAACATAGAATGCCAAAAAAGATACAAGGTATAAATATCTCAATCGACTAACAAGCCTGTAGATTGCAACACAAAATAAATAAACACCAAAAAGATCTAAGGCGCCTATCCGGAGAAGTGTGAAGTTGTCTTTAGTGGATAATGTGACACTGTTTAAGAAGTACCATTCACTGCACAGCCATGCAGTGGCGCAGAAATCCTGTGATGCCAAGCATGCAGAGTAACATAAGTTTATTAATGCGCTGAAGTCAAAACATTTATTTTCATATTTAACAGAACAAGCATTAATAATAAAAGCCCAAGGACCATTATATCCGATGGCTGTTTATGAATCAGAGAAAGCTGCTAAAATCTATTTACACCTGCTTAAACATATAATATTACCAGAACTATCAAATGACAGTCAATAAGAAATCCCTGCTTTGTAAACAATATGATTTTAATTGGGAGTCGTAAACTAGTTCAAACAAGTGCCATTTTGGAACTATATGAAGTCATTCTAATATCAGGTGTACAACACCTTCGGCCTTTCAAATTGACCTGAACATATTTTAAGTTGTTCATAATGGAGTGTTTTAAACCTTAGACATCACGATATTAAACTCTGTTTTTCTTTGTTAACGTGAGGGTTACATCTCTAGTCTTTCCTAATACTTTATCAATCTATTATGTCTATCTACATTATCGAATTGTGACCCATGTTATCGGTTCATTCAATATGATAGAACTACGATCATCAATGCATAGATTGTGGCAAACGATTAGACAGGATAACCAGACCACTTTAACAACCAAGGGCATGGTATTGCCCATGGCGACCTTCACCCGGTCTGGTTGTAATACAGTTTTTTTTAAAAAGTGATCATCACATTGTCACTAATCAGGACACTTAGTGATAATTTTTAAAGAATTTATATCAATTTTGTATGTGTTGAAATTATTTTACAAGATATTAATGGCTAATAGAATGAAATGCTACAGTTAAATATAGGTTAATGCCCAGTCCACTATTGAATAATAATGGACTGTTTACTAGGTCCTGTTTTAAATTACACCTCTCCCTTAATTTTTAATTTTACATATCTTATTTAACAGCCTTGATATTTATTCCTAAATATTTCTGGTGTGCTTTTTTGGTTTGATGATAACTTTAGTTGAAATAAATGCAAAAGTGTTTCTTTGGAAATGTACTACAAATACTTCTATAGATCTATTTGGTCAAAATCACAAAGTGGCAAACAGTGGAAGATATTGGACACTTTTTTTTAAATTTAAAATATAATAATATTTAGTTAAGTAGGTTATATAAATTTAGATTTATTTGTTGTTTTACATCGCATTCAACAGCCAGGGTTATATTGCGACGGGTAGTTTTCAGGTGGAGGAAACCAGTGCATACTGCACTGTAAACCACCGGGCATCGGCAAGTAACTACCACATTTCCAGCATGAAGTGCCCGGCCAAAGATTCGAACCAGCAGCCTCAGAGGTTGGAGGTGAGAACTGTAACCGCTATGCCAAGGAGCCCCCGGTAGGTTATATAAAAGCAAAAACAAAATTTAGACTGATAATAGGAGATTACAACACTTACTTTACAACTGAGGCACATTTTATAGTTGAGGCCAAGCTTATTGAATTATTATGCGGTAATATTTCCATGTAAAACTGAGATAAAACAATAAAATATGCACCATATAAGGACAGCAAGACATATTATATTAAAGTTTTTCTGTACTATTACCAAGTGGAGTTACCAAGACTAATTGTCCAAAATGGTGGCCAGTACTGGACCCTTTGTTTGCATAGAAAAGCGTCACAGGAACCAGACTAACTTTTGCCCCAAAGTTTTCTCTGAGTCTAGCGTTGTCTTGAATGGGTTAAAAGTCACGTTGTCTCAGAGTTGAGCATAATTTTCTGTTGATGAAGACATAAAGAATTTTATGTTTAAGACTATTTGGGGGGGGAATAAAATATCCACTCCATGAATTTGAAACCTCATTTAAAGCTCTTGTTCCCACCCTTGTTGAACTTTGGGTTGTGGTGTGCAAGATTAAACAAAAACCAAACTGTCTGTTAAAGTATTGCATATGGTCTGTTTAGCCACCAAATTTGGTAATTTATTTCACTTGATATAGTATTAATATTGAGAATTTTTTTTATATTCATATCAGGATATTGAATTCAACATAATATTTCTCAGGCGAATGGGTGATTTATCAGGCTTGGTTCTCTGTAGATACACTTGGAATATATCATATTATTCATACCAATGGTCCTTTCTATCATTCCCAACAGTCCAAATATTGAAAGCCCATTTCTCTACAACAAAAAGCCTCATAAAAAAATAAAAATATTTACCTTTTTATTTTCACCCACGACAAGAAGGTGATTTTGATGAATTTCTAGTACACCTATATACCATAAAATATATATCTTCATTTGAATGACGTCAGAGTACGGACATGTCTGTTGGTTATATTCAGGTGTAAAGAAAGACTTAATATACATTCCCTGTGTTATATGGTTACAGTGGTGTTGCCGGTGGCAGAGTGGTAACACTCTCACCTCCCACCTGTGAGGCCAGGGTTCAGTTCGGCACAGCCTCAAGTGGGAAAGCTGGTAGTTGCTTGCTGTTGGTCAGCAGTTTACAGTACAGAACCCTGACGAACTGTATGTACTGGTTTCCTCTGCCCTTCCAACTACCAGTCGCGATATGACCTGCACAGTGTTGAAAGCGACGTAAAACCCCAAATAAATAAATAAATTAATAAATACAGTGGTGTTGCTTACATTTCCTCCATGCCCAAGGGAAATGGCGTTTTTTTAAAATGCTCTAGTGTAAACATAAACTTACATATATATGGTTAGAACTCTTTAACTAAGGCCCTCAAATGTGCACACATACATCCTGGTTACAGAGAAAATAGGGGGCCACGGTGGCAGAGTGGTAACACTCTCGCCTCCCACCTCTGAGGCCGGGGTTCGATCCCTGTGACGGCCTTAAGTGGGAAAGCTGGTAGTTGCTTGCCGTTGGTCGGCAGTTTACAGTACCCAACCCTAGCGAACTCTATGTACTGGTTTCCTCTGCCCTTCCAACTACCCATCGTGATATGACCTGTACAGTGTTGAAAGCGACGTAAAACCCCAAATAAATAAATACAGAGAAAATAGGCTGACTTGCAAGTGACACTTAAAGCTGAACATGCGATCTTACAACAGAATATCAAGGTCTCAGCGACCCCACAATGAAAATTGGCATGTGCAGTTTTCTCTGCATGCATGCAGTATGGCTACAAAGGCTTGGGCACGTGTATTTTCCTTGCTATTGTTACAAGTGCTCCCCGTTCACTTGCAGGGTTTGCACGTGCATTATAACACACTCGCGTGTACATTGCATGTACATTATCCCACTGTGATGTCTGTACTGCTCAGCCAGTGAATTTCGTCACCCCAGTGAAGTTCCTCACTCGTATTTTATGACAGTATTAAAACTTCTTTACTGTGATCTTCCTGCAAACAATTATACCTTGCTCTCCAAGGGAAGTATTCCACTTTTTAAAGTATGAATATTGCTAGTCCTCGAACGCTTTTATAGCAGATGACGAACTTCACTGCGGTGACAAAATTCACTGGCCGACCAGTAGCTATTTGCAGACTGTTCTTTGAAATTCGAATAGTAACACTCTTGTGGGGGAACACACCTTATCTTCACGTGCAAATCTCTACTACCCCACTACAAGGCTACACTCATATTTTTCAACAGTATTTGTAGCACACTTACGTGTGTATACAATGGGATGTAAGAGAAGCTTTGAAGTCTGCGAAACTTTTTCTACCTTTGCCTAACTTCTGCTTACTAAAGCCTCTCTTACACCCCATCGTACGTGCACGTACATCCTGGTTACAAAGAAAAATCGGCTGATTTGCAAAGGACACTTAAGCTACACTTGCGATTTTATAACAGAATTTTGAGGTTGCAGACACCTCACAATGAAAATTGACATGCACATTATTCTCTGCCTGCACACAGTATGACTATAAACTCTTTTGTTGGAAGAATGCACCTTGTTTGCAAGTGCAAATCTCTATTACCAGGCTACATTCATATTTTTCCACAATATTGACAGCACACTTACGTGGGTATACACGTACGATGGGAAGTAAGAAAGGCTTTATGACACGCCAATCCTTTCACTTTGAGCCTTTTCTTCTTCTAAATACCCATTCTTGGTAAAAATTGCAATTGGAAAAATTTACAAACAGGGACCTACGCTCTGATTCTTGGGATTTATTCAATAAACTAACCAACACCAGAAACCAACCAAGTTGCTTCATTAAATGGATTGGGGTTCAGTGTTTCAATGTAACTTTTAAAATCATACAACTCACAACACGTGAGGCCTAGTGGGTTAGCAGGTTTGGCATCTAATCAAAGGCTGTCATGTCTGTGTGAATTCTACTCTCACCAGTGACAAAATATCCCAATATGACCCTGCCTGTTGAACGGGATGTAAAATCCCACCTTTGTCACCCCCATTAAACTGCCAATAAAAAGGCGTTCTTTAGAAAGATGACACGCCACACCATGTTATGTAACATGATACCAGATGGGCTTGGGTCTCAACATTTTACCCGATAAGACTTTTAAAAACCTAGTAATGTGTTACTGTTACATTTCATGTATACTTACTTCAAATATTCCCTGTTAAATTTATCTATCTGTTATGGTATTCGAGATCATTAATGAATTTATGTTTCAAAATACTGAATCATTTGATACGTTCTAGTGATTCTTCTGGTTGGCTGTATATATCGCCATATATGGAAAGCTCTAACGACTGATAAGCCTTTCCTTACTTTGGCCTGAAGCATTGATTTTACATTCTCTCCAAAAGCACCAAATATGGTATATCATTTGGAAAATATTCGATAGAGGTAAAATTATCCTCCCAAAATGCCACAATAACAATGTTTTGGCCAAACCGTGAGTAACCTAGATAGATAGGAAGAAGATTTTTATATCTTACGTTGAAACACAAAACACCAATTCATTACCTCAACAATGGCAGTTATGTGTCTGGGCTGGTATTCATGAAAGGTCTTGGACTTAGCCAGGTTTTAGGCTTAAATCCAGTCTTAAAGTTAAGACTTTTGTCTCAACTAAGTTTTGTCTTAAAACCGTATTCACAAAGGGTAACTTAGCTAAGTCCAAGATTATCAAATAACCACAGTGGTTTTTATGTGTCATGTGACCTTTCTTTTCTATTCAAACTATACTATTGGTGACATATATCCTTCATTTAATGCATTTTATCTAAGGAAAAGTGCTGTTTTGAAATGGAAAACCTTGTTACCACATATAAATTCCCAAAGACTGCTTTAGTGAGGTGTTCTGTATAATTATACTTTATTTATAGCCATTTTAAATTTTGAAGTGGAGAAAAGTTTATGGCGGCCATATTTAAGTCCTCTTTACAAAATTTAAGCCCACTACCAACCAGTCTTAAAGTTGAGCCCTTGGCTAAGCCTAAGACCGGTCTTAAATTCTTAAATTGTGAATACCACTAAGCCTAAGACAAAAGTGTTAGCAGTTTTTGGGCAGAAACTTGAGACAAAAGTCTCAACTTTAAGCCTAAGCCCTGGCTAAGACCTTTCATGAATACGGGCCCTGGGGCCGGCTTCACAAAGGGTCTTACACTTAACCCGGACTAAGGCTAAGTCAGGGACTTAAATCTGAGCCTTTTGTCTTTGCTAAATCCTGTACTTAAATGGATTTCACAAAGGGTGACTTAACTAAGTCCAAGCTTATCATATAACCACAGTGGTTTTCTATGTCATGTGACCCTTTATTTCTAGTCAAAATATTTTAGTGGTTTCATATATCCCTTGTTTAGCTCATTTTATATTTGAAAAAATGCTGTTTTCCAATGGCAAGCCTTATAATCACATAGACATGTCCAAAGAATAATTTAGGGAGGTGTTCTATATATTTATTCTTTAGTTCCAAGCATTTCAAATTCTAAAGCGAGAAAAATATATGGCGGCCATATTTAAGTCTTTGTTTACTAAGGTTAAGCCCACTCTTGGGTAAACTTAGCTAAAGCCTAGACTTAGCAGCTTTGTGAAACCCTCCAAGCCTAAGATCACAGACTTAGCCTCATTTTAAGACAAAAGTCTTAGCTTTAAATCTAAGTCTGGGCTAAGTCCTTTTGTGAAATCGACTCCCGGTGCATTTGCATATCTGTGTATAAATTGTTTTATGTGGGTAGGGCCTGACCAAAGTAAGAAGAGATACAATTGAGCAAAGATTCAGACCATACTCTGGGACACCACAGAAATGCCAAATTTTCAAAAGTATCTACGTGAAAGTACAATATGGGGATAGTGGGCTGCTTTGCCAGAGCTCTAGGAGTGCTATCTACTTCCATAAAGAGTCACATATCTTGATAATTTTAACAAACCCAGGCCTTATTCTGTTCTGTTGTTACACCCCCATGTGTTGTATTCTATGTGTCTTTAAGCTTTTACAATATATATCAAAATTTGAATAAAACATTACAAGGTGTCTGCTATTTCTACAAGATTTTTCTTTAATCTAATCAATTCATCGTATCCAATTAAAGTAAACTTTAAAGATATTTTTATACTTTTCTTCGGTTAATAAAGTTTATAAATTCATTGAAGATATTTTATTAATCAACTCAAGAATGATTTACAATTTCGTCAATTACTTGGCTCTCATCCATATGGTCGGAGGTTAGGGGTTATGTAATTTAATGGAGGTCTTCCACTGGAGCCGACTTGTCAGTAACTAGGTTTTTTTCGATGGTGGAGAGCAATGTTTAAAGAGTGAGTTAGGAGCGGTTGTAGCTTCCCAGCTTGTTGTGGTGGAGCGGCAAAATATCAAACATGTTAAATATTTCAACGATCCTCCTAACTTTGTATCCAGACCTTGCCTCCTCCCACCTGGTAACCGCCCTGTAGTAGATCTCTACAGCATTGGACACAATTTTGCTCCTGTCCTATACTATAACTAACTTTCCAGCCTGACATGGTTAAATACCAGAACACCATCTCCTGACAGGCCGTACAGACAAACCGACCACACTTGAGATGGGAAGTCTCTCAGTCTTCAACCACAGTTGGTAAGATCACAGCAGCAAACCGGAAACAGAAACTGACAAGCCGGTTACAGCAACAGACATGCTGGTAATTGTGTAGGACAAGCTGGCCTCAATCTACTGACCCACGGCTTGTTGGTATTGAAATCTGTGACTATATAAGGTGAGTCGGCTTGCACAATGCATCATTTGGAATCTGGCATTTGATGAATAAATGTGTAAAAAATTCAAATTAAAAAAAAAACCTTCACATTTTTGCAAAACTGGACTTTTGATTTTGAACTTAGAAAAAAAAAAGATATTTTGGATTAAGATAAAAAATACTTTGGCCATAAAAAGGCGGGGGTTAAGCCAATAAAACTTTGGCCTGTCTCAAAATAAAAAGAAAATTGCAAAAGGAAAAGTGAAAACACTGTTTGACTTTTAGAAGCTTTGACATTTGGGAAAATTATTTTGACCTTTGGGTCCGACCTTTTGACTTTCGGACCCTAAAGAAACATTTGCGCTTCCTCAAAGATTTGGATTAATTGGAACTTAAAAATGTCTTGCAAATTTGCAAGAAAAGAAATTTGAAAAAAGTTGTTCTTGAAAGGTTTTGACTTTAATGGAGGACATTTTTACATAACTTGTGTTGCAGTTTTTCAACAGGGGATTTGTGATTTGGTTTGAAACAGTTTAGAAACTGAAATGGATTGGATTTTCTTTGGAAATTTGTTGTCGATAAAACTTCTTGGAATAATCGGGTAGTCCTGAAAAAGAATGTTAGATGACAGCTTCTTCTGTCCCCAGGGTTGTTGGTTGGCACATCTCAGATCCTGTCCTCAGATTTCAGGCAATGTCCCTACATGATTGAAGTGGTCTTTCAGTAGGTCTTGGATGATTGGCATCCATCGAAGGATTCCTGTAGTTGTCATCTGATATATACACTACCTGTTAATTTTGTAGGGCCGCTACGTCATTTGCAGGGATTGCTGCCCAGTCTCCTCCATCCTGGTGTGTCTCAAGCATATTGTGCTACACCACACATGTAAAAACAATGTCTCTGAAAACCCTTATTCCTTGCTCCATGGTACCAATATTCCAAATACGTTTTCCACCACACTTCTGCCTCTGGAGATCCCGTTGTTTGCTATTCTTTCTTCCCTTTTGAGTTGTCTGTAGGGTTTCACCATCCTTGTTATCACGACAAAGGCACCCGTCACTCAGGAAGAAATAGTGTAAATTTGGTCTTCCCTCCTGCAATGGTTCAGGTGGCGGAAGCCCCGAGGTTTCATCCTCAATCTACTCCCTCAAATCGCTTCTGTTCAAAATCTGTGCATCTGATGAAGGTCCACTTGACCCACAATCTAGCCAGACCAGAGGAATCTGTATTCTGCGACGAACATGGCTAGCAGCACAGGGAAAAGAGGACCTTGTAATTGTAATAGTCACTGCCTGATTTCTTCGGCTTCTTATGGCAATATGCTTTGTGTCTAGTGCCCCAAGAGCATGGGGGGCATTCCATCTGGTTCTGAACTTCCCTTCAACTCTTTTCCAGTCTTCAGGCTTAGTAGAGCAGTGCAAATATTCATCCTGGAATTCAACAGACCTGCGGGAAGACTTTACAGATGGTGGTCTGGCCAAGCAGCAAGTGATACTGCAAAGAGGTGTAGGTCTCTCCTGTTGCCAGGTATCTCAGGGTTGTTGCCAGCGTCAAACTTCTGAGGTATTTCTTTGTTGACTGACTTCTTGATGTGGTAGTGTATGCATTCTTTTATGAGGTCAAAAAGGCAGGTGGCATCCTGAAAAAATTCTGGTATCTCGGGATGTGATTGTGTACTAAGTAGACCAGGAGGTTGCTGTAACATCCTTTTTCTTGTCTTTGAAGTATCTAGGTCATGACACAGTGATTTGGTGGCTTTCTTCTTCTCCTGGGGATTGGCTGGGACTGTTGCTGTGGTGGTGTCTGTAGGGCAGGTGCTTGTCCTGGGTTCAGATGTGTCCTTTTCTGTCATCAAATCAAGATGAAAATCAAAATATTACACTCAATAAAAACAAAAGTATCTTAAGCTTCTGTAGAAAGTCTCTCTGATATAGAGCTGGCATCTTTGCAGTGACGCCTGATGATTTCTGACAGTCAGAGGGTGTTTATTTTGTATTGGTTTGATCCCAACTCTCAATCCCAACTCCAGGAATTAATTATGTCAAGTCGGGGTGAGTCATGAAAAGGGCCCAGTCCTGTCCGTTTGTCAGTATGGCTTGTCAGGGCTTGATACAGCTTGTCTGTTAGGGGTTTATGGCTTATCATGGTAGTTTCCCGTCCCATGGAGAAAATCATCATGATCTAAAGTCAGGTCGGGATATTGATCCAGACAAGCTGGAATGTATTACGTCCTGTCTGGAAAATGAAACCAAACTAACATTTGCACAAGCTTTTTTCTGGATTTTGGTCCCTGACTCCCAACTTTTGCAACCAACCATAGAGTTGTAGAGTTGATTTAGCTCCAGTGGAACACGCCGATTACTGAATTATATAGTTTGGAGGATTTTCCATCAATTAAAACTTTTGAGACCAATTTTGCCAGAAGCCAATCGTCTAAGAGGCCAAGTTGTTGTCAAATCTAGAATCGTTGGGACCAATTTAAGAGAAATATAAGGCCTTTTAATATGAAAATAGCACTTTAAACACCTTAAAACAGAGGTTATAAAGCTCGAATGCGACAATAAGAAAAGATTCACAGGTCATGAATTAAGTTGTTTTTATATTTCGAAGACAAAGGACCAATAATAAGGGAGGTATAATATATTTTTGGTATGACTACCCTATTTGGTCTTGAAACAGGGGGTCAAAGGTCAAATTAGACAATTGAGAAAAGATTCTCAGGTTATGATTTACTACAAGCTGTTTTCATATTTCAAAACCCTAAGACCAATAATAAAGGTTATACATGGCCATTTTAGTATGATGACCCAACTTGACCTTAAAGCAGGAGTCAAAGGTCGAATTAGATAGGTTCACAGCTCATGACTAACTACAAAGTGCTTCCATATTTTGAAACCCTAGGTCCAATAAAGAGGTATATAAAACAGGTTTTGTCTGATGACCGCCATTTGACATTGAAGATGTGATATGGCGCAATTTTGTTTTCAAAAACGAGGCCTAAATTATGAGATAATGCTAGATGCATATTGCTCAAGCTGTCTAACCAACTTTACATTTTGTGTAAAACTTAATGCAGCTAGTCGCAATATTTTAAGTTTTTGGACATCTTAATGATATTTAATCAATTGACAATGGCAGCGCTTTTTTTTTAATACGAGGCCAAACTTTAATATTTTTATAGCCACAAACATTATCTGCAAATTTGACGAAGATATCTTCATAAATGAAGGTTTATGTAGAAACGTAACTTATGAACGTGTACCCACACATTTCGGGCCGGCATCAAGGTGCCGGCAAGTTTAGCCCTGGGGGTGTCCTATTTTTGGTTAGCTTGTGTATTACTAGTGATCATTAATTAGGTTGTTACCTTGCATTTCATTGGTGGTCAAGTGGTCACCTTGTAGCAGACCTTCATGCTCTGCCATTTGAATTTTGGAGGTGAACGGGGTCACACTGCAGTTTTCAGAAATCTTTTACAAGTCGTTTTACATTTTAATTTTAAGGTTTTAGCTCTTTATTGTTTATGATTGATAATTGGCGACATGGCAGAAGCAGCCACTCGTCCATATAACCTGAGGTCGAGGGAGGAAGTTGCGGAGTTGCCAGTGCAGTTACGTTTGTCGGATGACAACAGATTCATGTCAAATCTTCTGGCCAGCGACAGGACACAGACTGGGCAAGTTTCGGGTTCTGATTCTTCAATTCATGATAGTGACTGTGATGCGTTGGTTAATAGCCCCCCCCCCTGCTAAAGCTAGTAGTTCTGGTCACACTGTTGTAAATAAAAAATGCGAGTCAGATCCGACTTTGTCAGATAGTGATGCTGTTAGTGAACAGGTCGTAAACATGCAGATATTGCATCACTTTCAATGATGTTAATTTTTGTGAGTATAACATTATTGCATCACTTATGTGCAGTTGGTGTTATGTGTGCGTTATTGACGTTAGTAATTATTGGTTATTAGTAACTGCAATGATTGACTGGCTATTTACAGGCTTGTTTGGTGTTACTTCCTCTCTGCAACTTAAAAGTACCTCTATTGTAACTATTTTGTAATTTGAATAACTGCTAGCATAATTTGCCCCTTTTCTCTCCAGAGTTCAAATAATAATTATTTATGATTTTACAATCTTTGTTTACTTGCTTTTATTATGGTTCAGCTTGTAACTTGTAATGATGCTGCCATCTCATTGTAAATTGTCTTTTAGCATAAACTCTTCATCTGAAAAATTATATAATTCTACACTTAATAATTCAGTTTATATCATCAACAGCCATGTAGATATAATTCATGCTAGTATTTGATCACTGGTTTACGTGTGTGTAACACACCTTTCCTCCACCATGACTGAGAACAACAATAACTTCTGGCATTGCAACGAACTTTTACATGTATTCACTATTGGGTAAATATTGCTGCATCAGTTGGGTATTGTTTTCACCTTTACTCACGTCCTGGTCATTTCAAGGTTTGTCGATAAACTCTGACCTTTCACCCTTTGTATACATCATGCTTTTTTGGGGTTTTTTTTCGGTTACCTCCAAGGTCATGTGATCAGGTCAGCTTTAGACCTTGACCTTAGTGTGGAGGTCAATCTCATGATTAGTTCTTTCCAATGCCAGATAATCCAGTATTACAAATATTTTAACTTAAATGTGCATATGTCAAAAGAAGTAGAAATATAAATATAAAACCCATTTATTGTGTTATTTCTTGTCTTGGGACTCCCTGGGGCGCTGGCAAACACATTCACACGGAAGGGGTTTCATAATCTACTGATCCAATATAATAATTTAGTATATCTACATGCTTCAATGTATAAAACATTCAAACTAGAATGCTAGGTTTAATACATTACTGACATTGACTTACTTTTCTTTTAGATGCCATCTTGGCCTTTGTGAGTTTTATCCTGCTGATGATATTACACACAAACACTCCTTCTTTTACCAGTTCACCTTCGCGAACAGAATAATTTGAATCAAGTCACTCACAGACTGTATATATATCAATGAATAAGATTCCCATTTTTGATACATCTCAAGTATAAGTTCTCTTGTTTACACTATGAACTAGCCACATCTGATCAAAACAACATTCAACCAAAGTCTTAGATTTCAGAGAAATGTAACTGCTAAAGCTCTGCTCACACTTCTCCGTTTGATACACACGCTAATCTAGAGGTACACAAGAAAAACTTTAACAGTTACCTGTATGAAAAATAAGGTATCAGAAATGAAGAGAACAATATAACAAGTGTGCTTAGTATCAGTATAACATCGTTCATTTTCTTGATTGATATTTTTTTTCATATATGTCAAATAGGGGATATTTTATATTGTACATCAGTTGCCAAATCGGTCTATACCAATGAATAAAAAACTCCAATTTTGAACTGAGATTTCTCCATCATTTCTATATTTTGATGCAAAGAGAATGAGCATAAGCTCTCTAATATACCCTTCTATTTATGTGTATACCTTATGTTTAGCTTATGTAAAAAATGATATATTTACATGCATGTTACGCCAATTATCCAAGGAGCAACAAAGAATACCAAAATATATCATGTGTTCTGTATACTTTTGCATGTAGGTCACATACATGGCATGGTGGATAATGAAAGGCGGAATAGGGTAGACAAAGATATGATAATTTCAAAATCTTATTGCTTTGTGTTGTAATTCAATACATGCCATAAATCATTCTGGCCTGGCATCAGGTTTCTGGGTAGGTAATTCTTGGTAGGTTGACATACCGATAAGGGCCCAAAATTAGTACTGACTAAAGAAGCTGATTTGTGATTGGACTGGGACTTACCATGCTGAATATCTGACCACTCTTTGGCCATGCATTGCCAGCAGGGCATGGAATCACACCTCGATAAAAATCACTTGTACATTTACACAGATTTTAGATGTTTAGTTTTTCATTTTGGCTTTTTAGTTTGTTTTAGCTTTTATTGTAACTTATTAGTGGATTCTTTAATGATTTAGTATGGCTGTGGCACATTCATACAATTTAAAGACTGGGAGAGTTGAACTGGCACGCTTAGCAGTGGAAGGTCAACTGGAGAATGACACCAGGTGACACTATTTTTCCCAACTGTTGAATTCTCAACAAACACATGGAAAATGGCAAGTGTCTTACGTCTATTCTTTCTCTGACAATGATAACAGTGGAGGACTAGACTTGCAGTGTTTTGTTATCTAATTCAGAATCTGAACAAAGGCCGAATTATTTAGAAAATACACTAGCATTTTTAGAACATCTACCTTTTACGTTTCTTTACATTTTTGAGACTGTCAAATGTCTTACTAGATTCTGTAAAAAGTATTTGATCACACATGCCACCTGGCAACGTGCTGATGTATTAGTTTCACACTACAGTGCTACATCTGTTATTTCAATTGTCTAAAACAATTCACTATAGGAAGGAAATGCGTAAGATTGCCATCCCTGCACACTGTTCCTCAGACCATTCTCCAGAAATGATGATACTATAATGTTTCAAATGTTGAAATAATGCCCTATTTTTCTAGAACCTTCAGGAGCAATACTCGTTCCCCTGGTAGATTCCAAAGCTAGGAAACGTTTACAAACCATCTAAAAACATTGGGTCTATCTATTTTAAGTTTTAATAGTACTTACGTTGCACTTAATCTCCATCTATTGTCACACTTTAAGGTGCCTAATGCCAGAAAACAGAGATCATAATCATTAAATCAGAAACAATGCAGAGGTCGGTGCCATGCAGAAAGACTGAGACAAGACCAGAACACTAGGATGGGTATGCTTTTGCAACATTGGTAGGTTTTCAACTCCTTCCTGAATGAAGAGAGAAAGATTTGGGTGTCAGTGAGCGTAGATCACCTGGCAAATCACTACAAATCTTATGCAAATCCACATACAAAGCCGATGCTAAAATGCATTTTAGACATATCTATTGATGCAAAGTGTCGGACTTCTAGCAACTTTATTTCATTATTATACCATGGTTTAGAAGAGCTAGAACAGTCTGACTTTCCAGTCCTGGGATTTTTTATGTCATGGAACCTGGGACTTGGCATTCTGACTTAGAATTAAGCTATTCACAAATCAGCTGCTACAGTATCTTCCCCTGTTTCTGGTTCTTTTCAACTACTTTTACAATCCTCACTCACTACCTGGGGTTTGGGTGATTGGGTCACTCTCAACCTCCTGTAATTCAATATTTATATAATTTTCTGACACCAGGTTGCTTCTTATTTCTGGTTACAGTATCTTTATTAAATTCATACTTCATGGATTCTTCTCCCAGTAATTTCTCTTTCCACTGAATGAATTTATTTTTAAAATTTATGGTCTGAAAAACATCCTTGTGTGCTTATCCAAATTAGTTGGCTTGATATTCAAGGTCATGAACTAGATTTTGACAGTCCAATGACATTTAATTGCAATTTTGGTTGACCTCCAATATTAATACTATGGCTTGGCTATTTAATTATTTGAGAATTATAATAACCTCCACATCATACGTTTATTGCACTGGATAATTTCGCAGAGTGTTTGTAACATATATATATATACACCTTTAAAAATCACTTGCATCAATACATCTTTTCAAATAAATGGAAATCAATTATCAGCCATCATAATATACACAGAACAACCGAAGAATTCTATAATATGATCAAGTTGTGTAAAGGTACAACCAGAAATTGGTCTAGTTTTAGACGAGCAAAGAAGTTAGTAGGTTTTTAGTCACCTCTTTATACAGACGTAAACAACAAGACATGTAATATAAACAACTATGCAGTTACTGTCTTTTTTAACATAACTACAGTTCCAGGAAACCATCATTTGTTATTTGAGTGATCTACAACACAGTTGTTCTTATAGGGCTGCTCCATTATTGTGATCCGATCATAAACCAACCTAACGATTAGAAAAAAAAAATCTATGAATGTATTTTAAGATGGTTTCCTGATATTTTCTGGACAGCTTTTTGATTGATACTGTGATCGCTTCAAGAAGTCTTCAAAAGGCTCGAAAAAAGGTTGCGATAGTTTTCCGATCTATCCACTTGTTTTATGAACCTTAAGGATCGACGTAAGATAAAAAAGATGACTTTGTGAATGGTAAAATAAGTTTAAGACAGGTTTACGGTGGATAGGTAGTAGTTTACAATACATTCAATTAGTTAAATATTATCAAATACTGTTCCCGATGGACCCCCAAATGCATCTAATTGGGAACAGTTTCCATACATGATTGTCACAATTGTAGTGTGTAATGGCCTTAAATTCATTCTAAATGAAAAGATTAGCTTCCAAAATTTCAAAAATGACAGATCTTATTTCAATCAAGGACATGATTGTCATGGTGGAACAGCCATATAACGTACGCATTTAGGAGTAGAGATTGATTAGCCTGGTAAAGGCTTCGGTTTTATCACTATTATTTTCCTGTAATTATCTTTCAGCAAAAGTATGACCAAGTATATATAAAGTAGGAAATTTCCTAATATATAGGTATATATTTTATGAAATCATGAGAATAAATTCTTGATCTTCATGAGTAATATAATTTTTTTTACATTTGTTTAATGGGGAATGTATCAATTTTATTATCCACTTTTTACGCAATGGTTTGCAAACCAATGCCACTGACACATAAAACTTGGATATTGTTTATCAAATTTTCACAAAATGGCCAATTGTATATATGTTTTTTTCTATCTTAGAGGCAAGTGTCATATCACATTTGAACTTATTCATATGATTATTTGGTATTTTGGGGTAAAATTTACAGATTTTGTTAATTTTCGGAGTGAGTGCCCCTTATAACTTGGAATTTCTCAAACTCTCCTAATGGATTGGTGCAAGAAATTGGTTTTTAATTTCTGTGAACATTTCTCCACCTAAAACAACCTAGGAACCTTTTGCTCAGTTGAAGTAAATAAAAAGGCTCTATCGCTGGGGTAATTTATAAAGTATTAATTTATTTGTTGTCACTAGAATCTAAATAATTCAAAATAGCTAATGTATTAAATTCATACACCTCATTTGGCTATTCTGCCAATACATTTCACATTGATGCTCAACAAAATATCCTTTCCTCTTCCAGGAAGTATATATTCTGTCCAGTCTGAACAGTCCACACTTTTTGCTGTATTTCACGCAACAACACATAGTAGAAAGATTAATTGTTTCCAACAAATTTGAGTTGTATTAGCCTTGCTGGAGGCTGAAATATGTTCCATATTTTCTTTAAACATGTACACAGTTATTTGGTATTCATAAAGCAGTCACACATATTAGGAGATATGAGCTCATAAGAAAGTATGCTATTGTAAAAGCCAGTGTTTGTATGAGTACAGTATATTAAACTAATGCTTCACTATCTGAACTGAAAGTTTTCCCTAATTACAAAGGAACTTGAGCCTTTAGCAAGGCCAGAGTTGTTTGTGTGGTTCCAACTTCATCAGAGGGCTAAAGTCTGGTCTCAGATTTAAAGCAAAGACTTCAGCCAAAAACAGATAATATTTGGCTGGATTACAGACTCAGTTTCAAATGACTTCCCAAGAGACTCAACTTGAGATTTCGGCTCATCCTTGAACCTGCCACAGAGGTGGCTCAATTTGCAAACCCATGAGTCTCAATATTTTTTTTTGGCAGTCATTCATGATTATGTTTTTGATTGTTATCCATATATATTTGAAAGACTATATGTTGGAAACAAACTAAATTGACGGAATGTACATAAAAATAAACCATTCCCTCAGATCAGTCTAAGTAAAGCTAGCTATTGTGAAACAGATTTTAGCTTACACATGCCCAGGCCCTCATCTAGGCAAATTCACTACTTGCTATAACTCTGAAGTCTTTATCACCCGTACTATAATCCGTTTAAGTCTTTATTACTCCCAATTTCATCTCCATTGGAAACTTTCTTCATTTGTGGTCACTCTGAATTTTGTTGTTGCATTATTGCCAGTTAAAATAGTAAACTTGTCAAGCATGTAGCTCTTCAGTAGTGATGCCATCTGACTTTGCATCAGTCGTCACAAGTCATAGGACAATTCTGAACATCTATCACATGACACCTGTGGTTGACAACGAGTGTAGAAGTCTTGAGTGAGTGGGAGCGGTTGATCTTCACAGGTCATTGATTTTTTTCTATCATAGTGTTGATCAGCACATTCTTACAACAGCTGTAGAGATTCTTATAATTACCTTCATGAATCTTCCCGTATCTGTCATGCAACCATACAAAGCTTGGCTTAAATCGCAATATTAACATAACAGAGTGTGGACAAATATTGAGGCAAACCTTGAGACCTCATTTTCCCACCCAAATTCAGTGACAAACCTTTTTGGTTTTGGGCATAGCCTTTATTCATCACCGGTACTGCAGTAGTGCAGTCTTGTATGTGGGACACAGGAATCAGCTGAGGTACGAAAACTTAGGTGTTTGCCAGCGATTCAGCCTGATACTAGGCTACACATGAGACTCTTTTTGTCAAACCAAAGTTCTTTTAACCACATGATAGATTGTATGTATGAATGTAATGCTACGTTGTGAATAAAATACCAAATGGAATACTGCTTTAGAAAATCACCTCTGACCTATGATCTGAATTTCAGGCATTTTAGTACTTAACTGAAGAGATCATTAGTACAGGATCTTCTTTTTACTTGATTTATTTATTTATTTGGGGTTTTACATCGCTTTCAACACTGTACAGGTCATATCACAACGGGTATTGTAAGGGCAGAGGAAACTAGTACATACAGTTGGTCAAGGTCCTGTACTGAAAACTGCCAACCAGTGGCAAGCAACTACCAGCTTTCACACTTGAGGTTGGGCCGTTACCACTCTACCACCATGGCCCCTTTCTTTTTACTTTAGGGAAATGAGAAACTGCTTCTATATATCAAATCTGTTCTTTGCTTGCTCTGGACAAATGCTGAGAACATCATGGCTCTACAGGCGTTCAATGGTCTTTGACTACCAATGTCTCCTGTGTGACCAACCTATGCTTGTTATCTTGTCCTGCTATTTCTTACTAGTGGTTTTGTTTTATGTGCATAAGGATTCTCTTAAGATTAAGTGCTATATAAAAATCTGATTGGGTTCGACTAGACACTTAGAAAACTGGCCATAAATAGAGAATGAATAAGGAACTGCCAAAATAACATCTGAATCTATGTCTTGGATCAAGATTGCCTGCAGATAATATGGAGAAAGCACAATTATTCAATTTTTATTTACGACCCAGATCTGAACCATCTTTGATCCAGATCCCACCTTGCATGAATATATGAACCTGACTGGTGTATAGTTTTCAAGTTATGCACAAAGACATGGCAACAAACAGTGTCATTATAAGGAAAGGGGTCGGGGTAAAATTGATGTAAAATGATAGTTTTGAATTCCATTTGGATGACAGCTGTTAATCAATTATGTTACACCTTGACATACTGGCATACAGAGACTTGGCAATTTCTAGCAAATACCTTTTTGATCAATGGTAACTTCATGCCAGAGACCTTGTAACTTATATGTCATGATGAGCTGGTTTATCTCTTGGTGACACTTGATTTTATTTCAGTTACAATTAATGAAACACGCCGTTAGTTTCATTAATATCTGGTTGACATGAATGGAAACCCATGTATAGCTTTCAAGGTTGCGAATTATATGATCTATAACCTGATACATTACGTGACAACTTTATTTATAAGACGTCTTTTAAGAAAGCATTCTTTTATTTTACATCCTTTCAAACAGCCGAAGTGTGAAGTCGTGTGAATGTGGAGATGTCCTTGACAAAATTTCAATAATCTTCACATTTTTTTATTGCCAGTAATAGTTTATTTATATTCCAATGCATTACCTTGATAACACTGCCAAAAGAGGGAGTGAACTAAGTTTTCACCTCTTAGTCGAATCTGACCAATACCTTAGTTGCATCCCACTTCGTGCCCCACAGCTGACAGTCCAGTGGATTACATAACAATTTTATAAACCACTTTGCTACAAGAGCACTAGCAAAGTGCATAACTCTGTCAATATTTGGCCTAGAATAATGGCAGATCATTTGCAAAATTAAATCAGTTATGTGTTAGACCAAGAGACATAGCTACTGTGAAAACTCAATGTGAATCTGCGCAGTAGTCTTATTCCTAATTTTGATAGCAAAGAGAGTACAGTAATCACATAATATCTTTCACTGAGGTAATGATTTTAGTTTTAGTTTTAGTTTTACATCACATTCAACAGCCAGGGTCATACTGTGACAGGTAGTCTAAGGGTGGAGGAACCAGTGCATACTAGTTGGTCAAGATTTTGCGTTGTAAAATACCGGGCATGAATTCCAGGACAATGCAGTATTGAAACCAGCTTCAAACTTTTTAAAAGGGTCTGGATGGTCACTACCGTTCTAATAATATACAGATCTTTATTAATATATATGAAAGTTTGTCCACCCATCTGACACTAGTATTCAATCAAATCCTCACAGTTTGACCAACACGCATCAAGTTTATGCATAGGCTGTATCTTTCCATCAAGTCGTTTGACAGTCACATCCTTATGCTTCCAAAAAGAGACTTTGTATCTGGTTACTGCAACGTCTCAAATATATTTATTTCCCTTCAACCCCATGTGGTATAAACACTGCTTTCACATATTGTTCCGACAAATAAAGGGCAGCAGTACCTAAAAGTACATTTGATACTGTTACCCATAGATTGCCCAGACCTATCCACTTTCCCAATTGACAATGAAATCAGGAAGAATCATTGTCAAATTGGGCATCAATTTGCCAAATGGGCATCCATGAAAAAATGTCCTGGTTAAATCTTCCCCAAGAAATTGCTTCTCTTTCAAAATTGGCCCTTAGATGTTTGCATAGAAATCGTATAAAATAAGCGTCATCAGCCTCTCAATTCCGGGAAAAACGACCGCCATATTGGTATATTACAGAATATTGCATTGGTAAACAAAATGGGTTTAAATTAGGAAAACTTGCTAATATATGCTAATATCTCAGTGAATATTGCATTGATTTCAATCTGTGAAAAGTGCAACATACAGGAAATTTCCTTATCTCATTGTGTGTTCCAAGAAGAAAATTGCTGACTCATTATACAAGTTGAACATCAAAACTAATAGAGATAATAAACTTTGAACACTTATTGAGAATCCAACCTGCCAATATGGACTCTAAGCTATATTGACATAACAAAGTAAACTTATGTGATAAAATTGTGTTATGTTGAAATTGTGTCCACCAGATGATTTAACTTGCTTAAAATGCTAAGGCAAGTTTGGGGGTGTAAAACATAAAGTTGTACACGTTTCATTGCAAGTTCCTTCTTGTTTTTGTATAAAGTGATTTCATTGGTTGACCTTTGACCTTGGGTCAAATATTCCCGCCTAGAAGCACATTGCTGGTCACTCTTGAGAGGGAAGTCAGTGGGAGAGGACGCCATTGTAACAAGTTGTAAAATTTTAATTTTAGCTTCTTTGTTAAAAGTTTTATTCTTTTAGTGTTTTTATGGCGTCCTTGCCTTGGTTTGTAACATGTATCAGTATTAATGTTGTGTTGCCCTACCTGCAGTGAGTTGACGGTATTTATTTTTAATACTATGTAACTAGCGTCGAGTTAATATTATGTTAATTGTTTCTCTCAACTTTTGAAGTGTTAATTATTGAACAGGTTCACTAGTAAATTGATAGTACTAAGATTTGCTTCGTGTAAATAGTGTTATAAAGGTTATGTAACTTGTTGTTTGTTAAATTCAAGTCCTTGGTGAATATTGATTCATAGTGAACTCTGTATTATTAAAATGCCAAAGGTTTTTCAATGTTCCGCGTGTGGGGGGCAACACAAAAGGCCTGTGGGGCCTAAATGTCAACATCAAAACAATGATATTGCAGAAAGTACTTCGTCTGGCGTTCAAAGTACTCAGAGTACTTCTGAAAACACTAATGCAGAGATTTTAAATGCTCTTAATGCTGTTAGTTACAGGTTATCGGCCATCGAGCAGAGGATTGACAGGACAGAGGAGCAACTTCATAATCGTCCAGTACCTGGGGCGAACGCTGTTGGCGACGTGAGTACTTCTTCTCAAGAGGTTGATGAGTCTGACGCTGGGGATGACGCTGTTATACCTAGCACACAATTCTTGAAAAAATCCACCCACATACAAGCGGCAGTGGATAAGAGGTTGCAAGAATTGGCGCGAATTAATGAACAAGGTAGGTTTAAGTCCCAACGTGGTGGTAATGACCCAATTCATGTAAAGCATCAAGTACCCTGGCCACAAAATCATGTACTTTCTGGAACTTCAAAATCTAGAACCTCATATGACAGTCTAAGTACTTTTCAATGGATGGCAGGTTTTTGTGCCATCATAAAAGATGAGGAGGATTTGAAAGTCAAAAATGCCATGCTTGAGTACCTCACAGAATTAATGGAGGATGCTCAAGATTTTGGTTGGTCTTCGGCCAAAGGTGCCCATGCTCTCATCCTTTGCAGGATGGAGGAGGGCAAAGTCAACTGGCTAATGACAGATAAGTTGGATCGTCTTAGACGAGCTCATGCTCAAAAAATTGTAAATGGTCAATCTGGTAGCAGTCAAAGCAAAGTTAAATCTGATTCTCAAGGTGTACCTTGTAAATTCTTTCAAAGTGATCACACAACAAATGGCCATCTGTATCGCCATATTTGTTCATTTTGTCACAGTCTAGGGAAAAAGTTTGCCCATCAGTTGAAAGATTGTCGTACTAAACATCAGGAAGCAAAAAACGACTGCAGAGATGCAGTGCCAAGTCAAAAAAGTACTTGCACTACCTGGAGTCACACAGGTACGGTGCAATCACTTTCTGTAAATAAATATCCCACAAAGGTTGTAAATACTTCTCAAAATTATGCTGGTGTAAGCTCAAACTGGAAACTGGACTATTATAGATTTAAAAATATGTCTTTTGCACAAGTCCTAAAAAGGGCCATCAGTAAAAAAGAAACAAGAAAAGCTACTACACAAAGCAAACGCGTCTGTTCTGTAGTTACAAAAGAGAAACATGACCCACCAGGCCAAAACATTGTTAAAAATTGCAGTTCCCTGGCTGGGGTTTCCAAAAGTACTCACAACCAAAAAATTGTTAAAACAACCAGCAATAAGGTAAGTCTTGTGAACAGTCTCCCATGTCGAAATAGATTTGATATCCTAGCCGTCGACAGCATCGTTGAGTCTTCTGCTGATACCGAAAATGCTTTTGTAAACAGTACTCAGGTCAATTTACAAGCAGGTAGTGAGGCAAAAAATAAAAGTCACCTCAAAGCCCCCATGAAGGAAATTGGCAAAAAAGTACCAAAAATAATGACTGATCACCAGGACACAGACTCTTTTACCAAATATGACATACCAATTACTACCAAAAGTAAAATTCAGAATTGCAAGTCTGTCCTTCCCCACTGTGCCACCCTTAGATTATGGGACGTCCAAAATAAGCATAAGTTTGGATTTATACCCTTGGGGGATCTTTGCCTTCCCAAACAACTATGTCCTAGGGAAGGGGGACGGGACAGCATAGCTTTACACAATTGCTTGAAGAATTCAGATACCCACAATTTTATGGGTGAACAGCTTTCAATCAGCTCTCAACTAAACCCGGATGCCTGGGACAGCTATCTAAGAGATTATTGGGACAAACAGCTACCACTCTTAGTTAGATTTGGGTTTCCCCTGGATTACAATAGGGGTAGGGCTTTGAAGAATCAAGAAGAAAATCATTTCTCAGCTAAGGACTTTCCTGAGGACATTAAAGCATATTTACATGAGGAGATCAGTCATGGGGCCATTATGGGCCCGTTTCACAGTTGTCCCCTTGATAATCTACATATCTCCCCCATGATGACCAGGGAAAAGCCAAATGCCCCCCACCGTAGGGTTATCATTGATCTGAGTTTCCCTCAGGGTCTCTCTGTAAATGCAGGGGTTGAGAAGGACATTTACCTTAATACACCATTCACCCTTAAGTTACCCACAATTGATAACATAACTGGCCAAGTTAAAGCCCTGGGGAGGGGATGTAAGCTTTACAAAGTAGATATAAGTCGTGCCTTTCGCCATATAAAGCTCGACCCGTCAGATTATGACTTATTGGGTCTGCGTCACGACGCCTATTACGTCGATACGTGCCTTCCCTTCGGATACAGAAACGGAAGTGCACTGTTTCAACGCATAAGCAACGCTGTGCGTCATATCATGCGTCAACGTCAGTTTGACGTTATAAATTACATTGATGATATCCTTGGAATTGACGTTTCCAGCAAGATTGATGCGTCTTTTGACGCCTTGCATCATGTCCTTGCTGATCTAGGGTTTCAAATTTCACAGAAAAAATTGCAAGCCCCTACAACTCGCCTAAATTGCTTAGGCATTGTAGTCGATACAGTAAACTTCACAGTTTCAGTTCCTCCAGATAAACTGCAAGAAATCTCTAATAAATGCCTTCACTGGCGTCACGAAAAACACTGCAACAAAAAACAGCTCCAGTCCCTGCTGGGTAGCTTGTTATATATTAGCAAATGTGTCAGAACATCCAGATTCTTCTTGAATAGACTTTTGGAAGTACTAAGGTCAATGGAGGACAAAAAGCAAGTACCTATTACCCTTGAAGCTCAGAGAGACATCAACTGGTTCATTAAATTCCTGCCTCAATACAATGGGGTCACCTTTTTTGACCAAAAACCAGTGAATTATTCCATTGAACTAGATGCCAGCCTACAGGGCCTTGGGGCCAGATGGGGCAATCAGGTCTATGCCATGTCCCTACCCTTAGGTTACCTTGACCTACAAATTGTCCATCTAGAGATGCTCAACATATTAGCTGCTATTAGGGTTTGGCAAGATCAATGGAGAGATAAAAAAGTAGGCATAGCCTGTGATAACTGGGCGGTGGTCCAGGTCCTTAACATAGGTAGGACTCGAGACCTAACACTAGCTGCCATTGCCAGGAACATACAATATCAAGCTGCAGTTAGTAATATTCACCTCCAAGTCACACATATCCCTGGTAAGAAAAATGTAATTGCAGACCTTTTGTCAAGATGGAAAAATACAGTTAATCCTCATAGTCTGCTCAAATTCTATTTGCCTAACTTTGCTTGGGAAAAAATTACACAAGAAAATATTGATATCGACTGGTCCATATAAAAATGTATTATATATATATATTCTTAGGCCTCCACCCTTCAATGGCAACCTTACTAAGACAAGGTCTACAGAAAACCCATTCAGCCTTCAGACCTGCTACTATAAGAAGCTATGACAGCATGTTCAGGTTGTTTCTGGCGTTTACAATTTTTATGAAAGTCGACATATTCGCCATTACTGCTCTGTCACTCATAGCCTATTTGCAATTTTTAGAAGCTATAATCACGTCTCTGCAGCCTCAATGTCTAACCATCTTTCTGCAATTAAGGTCAAGCTGGCCTTATTTGGTCTTCCTCTTCATCCATTTGCTGATCCTAGGATTAAGTACTTTCAAAAAGCAATGACATTGCATCGTCCTCTTAAGGTCACCTTAAAGAAAATAATTGATATCCACACACTACAACTTATAGTTACAGCCTGTGACTTCACCTACATGGGCCAAGTATTCAAAGCTGTGTATATAATTGCTTATTTCTCATTTTTAAGATTATCCAACTTAGTCCCTCATTCTACCACATCATTTTCCCCACTGTATCACCTGGCCAGAGGCGACATCATTTTCGCACCCCCTGGTCTACAAATAATTGTTAAATGGACAAAAACTCTCCAATCTAGAGATGCCATCAAAATTCTAAAAATTCCATCCCTGGGTTCTAATCCAATTTGTCCAGTTAATGCTGTAAAGAATTTATTGCAAATAACACCAGGCTCTCGAAATGATCCCCTTTTTCAGTATAAAACTCCTAAGGGTTGGTTACCCCTGACAGATAATCAAGTCAGATTTCATCTGAAACTAATACTCAAGAAGCTAGGGTTACAGGATTCGAACCTAACATTCCATGCCTTCCGGCGTTCAGGTGCCACACATGCATTTAATTCAAATGTCCAAATTCAGGAAATTCAAAGTCATGGCACCTGGACGTCGGACTGCGTATGGAAATACATCACTCTGGATCATGATGCCTCTTCCCAGGTAGCCTTAGCTTTTCAAAAACAGCTACACATCCCTACCTCCTAGTTGGGGTTTGGGGACTTCATGGACAAGAACTTTAGAGTATTTGTCCCCTGTAGTGCTTTAAATCCCTTAGGTGTAATTAACACTACATTTATAGCCTAACTTTTTACTTCAATCATAATATTCCACTTTAAGGCCACCTTACCATCTTATTCTTTTATTCTAACTTTTAGGTGACCTTATGCCCACCTTTCACTTACAAGTTATTCTAACTCAACCTTAGGGTCACCATAACTTCACCCATATTCATTTCGGACCTGCTTGTTCTGGTCCTCAACTTAGCTTAGGGTAAGATGGCCTTAAACTGTAATTTCATATGTGCATAAAATTTGCATAATATTTGCATTAATTATTCATATTTATTAGTTTTGATTGACAATATGGATTGTACACAAACATTAGCATTTTATAGTGTAAATAAAATATTATATATCCCCACTTGCCTTGTTTTCATTATTCTGTATTTGAGGCAATGTGGGGGTGTAAAACATAAAGTTGTACACGTTTCATTGCAGCAGATACTTTAAAGTTCCTACTTGTTTTTGTATAAAGTGATTTCATTGGTTGACCTTTGACCTTGGGTCAAATATTCCCGCCTAGAAGCACATTGCTGGTCACTCTTGAGAGGGAAGTCAGTGGGAGAGGACGCCATTGTAACAAGTTGTAAAATTCCCCTAACCCTCCCTCGTACCAATGTCATGTACTAATTATGTTTGTATTTTCAGGTTGGTCCAGATGTAGCCCTGGAGGGCTGTCCCCTTCAAACTAGTGCCCGGCTCCTGGCGGTGCTCAGCTTGCTGGGTCCTGCTGTCAGTCTGTTGCCAGTGTAGCGGGCTCCTGGGGCAGCCCTCATTATTTGGGTATACACATCCGGTTTCCAACCCCATTCCAACAACAGCCTCTGACACAGCTACAAATCATCACCAGCTGTTTGTCTCAGCATCCTCAGCGTCTCTCATCCCCACCCCTAATCTTTGGGGTGGGTCTCACTCTGTGCTCTTAGCAGCACTCTCTCACGCCTTCAGCTGCTCCTCACTCCTGCCTCCTCTGCTCCCTCGGAGGTCTCGCGACCACAGTCCTGGCGGACACAGTGTGTGTGTAATACCTGTCTCAGTATTTTAGAAACTTTAGTAGGACATTGCCTTGGCAATACAAAAATTATGAAAAATTGCATTTCTCCAACTTGCATATGTGTTGTGAGGTCTAAAGTCACAAAGTATAAAGTCTGTATATTGTTTAGTTGGTTAGAAAAAGTTTATATAAAAGGGTTGTGTGTATATGACCTGATCTCCCTCTCCTAAAGTCGCTTGGTCATCTGCTGGTTCTGTGATTAAGTTTAACTTGCTAATTAGTAAATTGTTTGGTGACTTAATGTTGTGATAAGTGTGTGCAGTTAAACTTGGTTCAGTTAAACTTGGTTCCTAGCCACTGCAGCATGTCAAGTTAATTAACACATGTTATGTGAGTTACTTCATGTCATGATTGTATGTTATTGGTAACAAAATGTCAATTCTGATTTCACTTGTATATTTATGTACTGTATCCAGTGTGTAAACTTTGTATACTTTATTATCTTAGTATTTTACATAAAACTTTATTGGAACAGGGTGTGTACATTGTATCATCATTGCTAACTGTATCTAGTCACCTGTATGCACAGATGACAATTGTATGGATTCTTACAAGTTATATTGTGTGGGTTCCTATATGGGCTATTGCATAATAGGTAACATTTTTAACAATTATAACCCGGTTAGGCCAGTGGTCACTTCTTTTACTTCATTCAGTTTAGATAATATTATAATTGTTAACATGTTGTCAGATATTAGCAGCTTTGTACATGTAGATTATTTACCCGTATCTTCATATCTTAACTGCATTTCATTCTCATAATATCTATGCGATGTGTAGTTTAGTGTAGGCATCTTTGCCTTCATAGTTCATAATACTTAACAAATTTAAAAGCTTTTAAATAGACTGTACCATGGTCAATTTGTAATGGTAATTACTTGACATTTACTTGTCTGTCGTCAGTATTCATAAATCATTGTGATATTCATGGAATGTTTTCACTGTTGGGTTTGCATAGCTCAAACCAACATTGGGGTTATAATTTCAGTGACCCATTATACATGGGCACATATTAGTTTTAAAAATTTTAAAAACGTTTTTTAAATACACAGTGCCATGCTCTTTTCTTGTAATTGTAATCATTTTACATGCACTTGTGTGTCATTAATATTGATAAATCATTGTGATATTCATGGAATGTATTCATCGTTGGTATAGACCAGGTTAAATTAACACTTAGGTCCTCAGTGGCCTAGTGGTTAGCAAGTTTGGCATCTAATCATAGGCTGTCACCTCTGTGGGTTCGAGTCCCACAAGTGGCAATTCTGAGGACCTGTCCCAATATGACCCTGGCTGTTGAACGGGACGTAAAACCCCAACTTTGACCTTTGAAATTAACACTTGGGTGATAATTTTAGTGACCCATCATACGTGGGCACATATTAGTTTTTTAAATATGTACCCAGGCAGGGTTCATGGGTAATAGTGTATCAAACTTCGTAGCTACATGCCACTGTTAGTACGTCTTGCAAATCACTAGAATTTATGGCATTGCTAAATAACTGTTAATAACTTTACATTAGTGTACTATTTTGTTATAACAGAGCAATAACGGTTGTGTTAACTTCGTTCATTAAATACTTACATAGCCACCAGTATTGGCTCTTGTATTAGCAATTGCTATAACACTGAAGTGAACTATAGTTCCCCTTTTAGTTTCTATTTTATGGTAAACTTTTTAGTATTACACGGTTGGGGACTTCATGGACAAGAACTTTAGAGTATTTGTCCCCTGTAGTGCTTTAATTCCCTTAGGTGTAATTAACACTACATTTATAGCCTAACTTTTTACTTCAATCATAATATTCCACTTTAAGGCCACCTTACCATCTTATTCTTTTATTCTAACTTTTAGGTGACCTTATGCCCACCTTTCACTCACAAGTTATTCTAACTCAACCTTAGGGTCACCATAACTTCACCCATATTCATTTCGGACCTGCTTGTTCTGGTCCTCAACTTAGGGTAAGATGGCCTTAAACTGTAATTTCATATGTGCATAAAATTTGCATAATATTTGCATTAATTATTCATATTTATTAGTTTTGATTGACAATATGGATTGTACATAAACATTAGCATTTTATAGTGTAATTAAAATATTATATATCCCCACTTGCCTTGTTTTCATTATTCTGTATTTGAGGCAATGTGCTTACTGGCTTTTCAGATTTCAAACATCTATCATCTAAAATTACCCAACTTAAATTACTCTTTTTTCTGGGGGAGGGGGGGGGGGGGGGATAATGCTATCAGAATCTGTCACTTGCCTACTTATTACTGCTCCTAGTTCCATGGGTTCCTATTTAAGACTTACATGTCACAAGCAAATATTGCTTATAATTAAGCTCCCACCAGCTTTTTTCAGCTTTTTTTTGGTTTTGGGACCATTTTTTTTCTGATCTTCTGCCAGCTCCAAGGCCATAATAATTAACTCTTGTAATAATTATGAACCTTTTAATTATTTAAAATGTTCCTTCGGTAGTCTACCATAATATAGTATACCAATGATGCGGCCGAAATTCTCACCTTGCAAAAGACCATCCTTTCTAGTTTATTTTATATGATTTCTATGGATGTTTGACCATATTTATTGTATGGTGTGCACATGGCCCTATATCAGTGTTGGCAGTGTGTTACCACTGTATCAGTGTCCCAAGCGGGATCCTTGTCTGCAAAAGTTATAATAGCATATTATGGACATTGACTGCCTATTAAATGTCTTTCAACAAAGACGTTTTATTATAGTGAGAGTGTAACAATTATAAAACGTACTCATGCATTGTCTCAAAATCAGAAGACAAATCTAAGCAATGGACTAAATACTAAGGAAGACAATAGGTTTCAGCACATGCACTGTCATTCTTCAGATGGTACAATTATTCGGTGGTAAAGTTTGTACACAGAATTACAGTGGCACTGTAACTGAATGTAGTTGCCTCTAGTGTCTTTGGAACTGAGGAGAAAACAAGACCTGCACATAGTTTAACATATACTGGTATTTACATTAAGATACTGTCCTCGCGATTTGAGACATAGCCTAAAACACATGAGTGCTTTGTGAATACCAAACCTTTGAGTGATAAAAGTCTTTTAGGAATAAATATGATCCTTAAAGATCAAATATGACACTTTTGAAAAAGGTCTGCAATATGTTGCCCATGATGTTCTTACATACACTTGAAAAAGTCTATATATTTATTTTAGGTGTCACAAATGTTTAAATGTGATATTCAAACAATTAAAAAAACACTGCAAATTCCAGTTAAGCCACAAATACCTCTATTTGTTTATACACAAAGTGTGACGTCATTCGGGAATAAGAAGTCTGCTGTCAGTTTTGTTTATAATGGCTTCAGTGAGACTTATGTATGCATTATATCTGTTAAGAAATCAGCAGAAGAATAGACAAAAGTGATAGCCGAGGGATGATCTGAATCAATAGTCCAGAGTTGTGGTTTTGAATAAAGGAAAATACCACGTTTGGGACCCTGAGTTGAAAAGCTTAGCCTTAAGATTTTTCTTAAAGGATGTAGCTGAGGGACTAGTTCTTCTCTTTATAGAAAAAAGAGTTCCAGAAATTGCGTTCCTACTGGCTGAAATACTTGCACAAATATGTGTGAATTAGTGAACTTTATGGGATATTCCTCTGGAGCCGACCCTACAACAAACTCTGCGACTGTAGGGTCGGGTATAAAATTCAAGGAGTCAGGAAAGAAACTCGAGAAAAAAGGGTGCGAAAAATTTGGGTCAGTCTATTTCCTTGACAGAACATAATACATCTTGGCTGGTCTGGATCAGGATCCTGACCTGACTTGGGCTCGGGATGCATTTCTCAATGAAAAGACAGGAAATTACCAAGCTGTACACCCCTAACAGACAAGTCATACCAGGCCATGATAAACCATAGTGCAAACCAACAGGACTGGAGCAGTATCCAGACTCATCCCGACTAGTCTGATTAATTTCTGGACTTGGTCTCGCAAGTTGGGATCAAACCTACACCTATATATTAACCCCTTCTGGTTGCTGTTATTCATCATTTACTGCAATGATGCCAGCTACACCTCAGAGAGACTTTCAACAGAACATTAGAGTCCTTTTGTTTTTATTGAGTTTAATATTTTGATTTTCATCATGATTAGCAGAGAAAAATAAAGAATCTGAACCCAGGACCACCACGTGCCCTACAGCGAGCACCTCAACGCCCACTAGCACCAAGGAGAAGAAGGAAGCCACAAAACCCCTGGGTCATGGATTGGTCTGGATTCTTCAAGAAATCTGTAATGAATATTACAACTACAAGGGATTCTTTTCCTTGGTGCTGCTAGCCCTAGTCAACGCAGACTACAGATTCCTCTGGGTAGATGTTGGGCCTAGTGAATCTTCATCAGATGTACAAATATTCAACTGCAACAAGTTAGGGAAAAAGATTGAGAATGGCACCTTGGGGCCTCCGGCACCTGAATTCCTGGGGAGGATGGACCAGATTTGCACTGGGTTATGATGACTTCGCCTTGATGTCATGGCTTGTTAAACCCTACAGCAGAAGAAAACTCACCAGGAAAGAGAGAAGAGCAAACTACAGGATCTCCAGAGGTAGGAGGTTGGTGGAGAATGCGTTTGGAATCCTGGCAAGCAGGTTCAGTGTCTTACTGGGCAACGATGGATCAAAGCCCAGAGGTTGAAGAGACATTGTTTTGATGTGTTGTTGTGTTGCACAACATGCTGAAGACAGACTAGGGTGGACCAGACAGGGCACCCATCCGCACCAGATGAGACAGCAGTGCTACAAAATGAACGCAATGTATGTGCCTGATAAAATCACTGGAATCCTTTGAGGGAGGCCAAATATCAACGAGAGCTACTGAAAGATTACTTCAATCAAGTTGGTGCATTGGCTGGGCAGGAGGACAGGATCTGAGATGTGAACTACCCTAGGGACAGAAAAAGCTGGCATCTATAAGTCCTTTTCAGGACGATCCAATTATTCCAAGAGCTTTTATTTAAGCTAGTGTTGCACCAAATTACAACAAACTCCCCCCAAAACCCAATACATTTCCAAAAAGTCCCAAGCTACTGTTTAATAACTTCAATACAAGTTTTCTTAAAATGTCCCCACATTGTAAGTCAAATTTTGTAAAAGTTTGCAAATTATTTTTTTATTTTTTTCTTGCAAATTTTCAAGATTTTTCTAACTTGAAAACTTTCAGAAGTATCAAAATCTTTTTATAACTTTAAAAGTTTCTCAAATGTCAAAAGACACAGGTCAGATCCAAATGTCAAATTCATTTCAATATTATAAAAGTTTCGTGAAAGTCAAAGCGTTTTTAATTTTTTTTTTTGGCCAAATTATTTCAATTTTTTTTTTCAAAGTTTTTTTTCCAAAATTTTATAACATTTTCTTTTTAAAGTTTTGAGTTTTTTTCTTTTTATTCCATGTTAAATTAATTGAAGTTTTTTTAACTTGAAGTTTTCAAGCACTCTCTCACTCATGCATTTACCCATTTTATCTTTTGTGTTTCGGGTCATGTGTTTTGTGTGGGATGGTGTAATGTGTTCTCTTTTTTTGAGATTTTTTAAACAGGAAGCTTCATAATTGTTTTGGGAAGATTCGGGTTATCCTGAGAAGGACCTGTGAATCAGCAGTTGTCCTGAAAAGGACATTACACAGCAGTGGATCTGGGAAAAAAAACTGATTATATGCAAGTTCAGTAGGTCTACTGCTGCTGCGGCTTGGGTTCGGATGACTGCTGAGGTGGCTGTGGATGGGCTGCTTGCTGCTGAGTCTCTTGCAGCTCTGTAGTTGGAGGAAAGGCTGCATGTGGATGTGGGTCACTTGGTGAAAACAGCTTATACGCGTTGATCTGCTGGTAGCTCATGACTGTAGATTCATAAAAAACTAGAGAGTCCTGAGATATTGTGTGAACTTTCTTTGCCTGTGTTAGGGACAAGTGATGGTGGGTTGAACTGCTTGTTTGGGGTTAGGATGAAAGATAGCTGTCTTGAAGGCCTGGGTTGTGTACTATGGAGAAAGTGTACTGCCCTCTGGGCTGCTGCCGTCCTCTGGGTGCCACTTGGCTCTGCTGAACTGGTTAGGTGACCAGGCTTGCTGGGCTCTGAGTCTCTGGGTGCCACTTGGCTCTGCTGAACTGGTTAGGTGACCAGGCCTGCTGGGCTCTGAGTCTCTGGAATAGTCTAGATGTATTCCCTGGGAGCTGGTGCTGTTTGCTGTGGCTGCTAAAAAGTCTGTGATACAAATGTAAAAGTGGAACCGGAGCTCCTAGAAAGTGTAAGTTGCTGGGGCTGACGGTTCCATTGCTCTGCCCTACTCTGTTTCAAACTTAGAAGTTTCACAGACTCGTTTCTGAACATTTGACAGTCTCTTTCTTCTTAAGCCTCAGCCTCAGATGAGAGGTAGTTGCAGTAAGCTATTCTGGTGGTGCCCTGTCTTTGCCCAAGGAAATATGATAGCATGGTCTTCATCTGTGCTGGTCAACAGTGGAACGCTGTGACACTACACTGGGGCTTGCAATCAATGGCTGTTGTGTTGTTTCAGAGCACATGCTGATCTCCAGACTCTCTCCATAGGTGGTACCTGTTGAGATGTTATGTGCTACGTCTGTAGATACACTGGTTCCCAGGGCAGGAGACTTGAAGCCTGATGATCTGCTGAGTCCCTTGGATCTGATGTGTGTCTTTAAGGAGCTAAATTTGTTCTGAATCCAGTTCTGCGTCTTTGTCATTTCTTTTGGAGCCTGGAAAGATTTTGACTGGGTGACTTTTCAGCAGCGAGTCCTTTAGGATTCAAAACAAATCTTTCACATTTTCACTGACAGGTTGTCGTATGTCCCTTCTTGAGCCTGGATTGAAATTTAGATGCTTCTGCCTCTCCTCCATCCTCCGTGTAAATTTCAGTTTTACTCCTCTCAGTTCTCGCTCTTTTTTCCACCACTGGCTCCTCTAGCTCTGGCTCTGGAATTTCCACCCTCCAGGCTTCCTCCCTCTCCTCCCACTGTTGTTTCTGTGCCTCCTCATCCCTCCCTCTGTTCTCTCTCTTCCCCTAACTCAGTATGTCAGCAGTTATACCCCCAACTCAAAATCAGTAGGTGAGTCTGTGGGGACTTCTATCTTCCTCACATTCTTTCTTCCCTTTTGAGGACACATCTTATAAATCAAATCAAAGCAGCATTTGTGAAAAACAAAACCCTATCAGCCAGTCAGCCTAACTTATATTTTAACACTAAATCTAAGTTAATTTGTAGCATAAGAAAAGCCTATCTAAACACTACCAGGTGTAATCCCTCAAGCTGTAAGTCAGGAAAATATTACCACCAAACTTCCTGGCTTGTTTATTGCTGTAACAGCCTTGTTGGTTTCCTTTTATATCTTGTCACAATATGTTCTCGGCTTGCCCTGCTGTGATGCTACTGACTGCGACCAAAGTCCTGGTGATTTCCTGTCTTGATTTAAAGTGACCAAAGCAGGTCAGGGTTGTTTAGGACAGGCCACTTTGCTTTCAAGTATGGACAATGGTGCCTGTTGTGGAGTGATGTGTACTGGTACTACGACAGGATGGCAAGTGTTCACAGACAAGACAGTACTAGTATAGGACAAAACGGGAAGTGATGACAAGCTAAAGAGTGACAAGAGAGGACGGTTTCCAAGTGAGTAGGGCCAGAGTAGGAATCAAAAGTCGTGAAGGGTTGCTGAAATATCAAACATGTTTCACATTTTGCCGATCCACTGCGACAAACTAACTGACTCTGTAAATGTTGCTCTCAACCATCGAAAAATCCATAGTTACTGACAAGATGGCTCCAGTGGAATACCCCCATAAACAAATCAGAGGAGGAAATAAATCGTTGTAATACTAATTTTTGGAGATATAAGTCAAAGCCATCACAATATCCACCTTGCTAGTTCTAAGTGATATCTCATCCCCATCAAATGTTTACATGAAAAATATTTGAATAAATGACACATTATTTATACTTTGATTTCTGTTCAAGGGTGTGTCATTCTGAATTATTTCACTTGAGTTATTCTCGCTGCCTAGGCCCACCTTAGACAGTGCAGAATCTTGTTGAGCTTGATTGGTAAATTAAACAAATTAAGATGCACTTGCTTCAGATATGTAGTTCTTTATTATTCTGTAGACTAATATTTATTGTTATTTTCATTATAATAAGCTCTGTTGGACACATTAACAGTTATTAGTGGTTACCCAGTTAATATTAAAACCTTTTAAAATAGAGTGACCCCTAGTGACACCCAGTGTGAAAGACGTATCCTGATTGTGTTTCAACAAGGGGAGTATTTTTGTTGTGTTTATACAACCCAAAATGTTGGTTTATAGATTTATGTGGATAAATATGAGAGCCCTCGAACCTTCGAAGAGTGAGGTGAATCTTGCACGAGTTTGCAATGTCTTAGAATATTCTATGACAGAAAGGGGTGAAGAACACGTCTCCTTCAGTTAGATGTCAACCTGAATGGTTATTTCATCTAGAGCTAAAATTAAGTGGGTGAGGGATGACCTTTTTATGTTGTATTAGTTTATTCATGCATATTCATCTTGATTTGCACAAACATAATACAATAATGTGTCAGTCATGAGTGTAGCACGTTTTCACAGATTTTCTTTTAAATTTTCATATAAAAGCTTTACGCCTTTCCACTGACCATATCTGCTATGTCTTCAAATGCCCTGCCTTTTGTTTCTGGCAGTTTCAAAAAGAACAGAAGTGTGAAACAAAAAGTCAAGGCCATGAACAGCAGAAACACAAATGACCCCATTGCATCCTGTAAAACAGAGTTTCAAATAAAATTTGGTTATGTTTATGTCATTAGAATCTTTCAGTTGTATCAACTGACATTTTAGGTTTTACATCCCTTGCAACTGGAAATGTGAGATCAAGAAGGCTCTGAGTGCATTCCACCTGCTACAATGTGTAAGATCCCAATCCCTGACCATAAAAACAGAGCACTTGGAGAGTGTAGACCTCCGCAAAGATATTTAACAATTAGTAAATTGGAAAAATGTCTTGGCAGACGGCAATTCAGAGCAGACTCAAAATTTAATGGAATCTGAGTTGTTCTAAGCTAGTAGCATTTGAGTAATCATACTAATACAAAACAAACAAATGGTCATGAAATCATGAAAACAATACTCCTTTGGCGGAGGTAATTAGAGTCAACTAATTAACTTCAAAATTTGTCATCAAAATCTCTGATAAATTTAGCTCAAACTTAATGATTTAATAGTGATCAAACCTCATAATTGAACAGTGATTATATAAACTGGTTGGAAGGGACGTTATGCTTACTACTTCATAATAGTTGCATTTTATATTAGTAAATTTGAAAAGAAAAATTCCATTTAAAAGAATAATACATTAACTCTACACTACAATAACATAACACTTACAGCCATGAATTCAAATGTGATTGCAGAAATCAACGTAAATACCCACATGGTGACAAATGAAAAGGAGGCTGCTACATCCCTTGGTCCTTGCTTGAATAACTCTGGTGGAATGACCCAAACCAAGCCTCCTGAATGCCAAATAGAGAAATGCATTAAATAAATCTGTGTGGAGATTACATCATCAGAAAATGCCAATTATGAAATGGTAAAGCTAATTCAGACATGCACTGTCTGGAAACGTATCCTTTGAATTTGAGACCAACTCATATTGTCTATGACCATTTGGTTTTGGATGTAGAAAAAAAAGTTGTCACATTTGTTTAGAGCCAATAATGTATTATTAGGAAAATGTGACATGTTTTATGAAAATTTTATGTTACCTCTGTGGTGTCAATGCCTGACTCAGGCTAGTGATGTGTTCTGGCATGGTAAAGCAGTTTGTGTTGTCGCAAAATCATAAATATACCCTATGATTTATTTTTCTGACTTCTTTCACTCCCCAACTGACCTGCTTCATTACATATCACGTCAAATTCACACTATACAAGTGTAGACTATAGAACTACAGTGACATTTAAACAATTTACTGTTTAATAAGAATGTTTCATCTTCATAAGAGCAATGATACCATATGTATTTAGTATTTAGTTTACCTGTATACCAATATATTCTGTTTCCAGAGTACTATTATTGTTGCTATAAAATGTACTGAAAACGTTACATTTTGAATTGTGATAATCAATGTAAATACTTTGCCTGGACCAAGTGAGAATAATAGTCCGAAAATCAAGACAGAAACAACTCCAACGTATGCCAACCAGGGAGCAGATTTCTTAAAATATATATATTTATATATTGTGTATTAGGTTGATTTAATAAACAAAGAATGCACGTTGTTACACCACTCACAGACATGACATTATGTCAAACTTAAGTTGTTGTTTTCTGTCCTGTTCAACAGCCAGTGTCATTACTTGCCACTTGTGGGGTTCGAACCCACACAGGGTTAACAAAGCTTTACTTAAATTCTTGACCATTACAACTGTGATTAGATGCCAAACTTCCTAACCCACTAGGCTACTGTGGACCTTATGTAAACAATTGTGTAAAATACAAGAAGCTTATTGAACAAGCACATTTGCCTTTACTCACTAAAATTTTAATGGGAAAGAAGTGTCCACATTAATTTTTAGAAAATTTTTACAAATAATTTTCTGGACTATGCTATTTAAAGTAGTAACACATGCCATTTTTTAACCTTGAAGGACAATCCCCCCAATTGTTATCTGCATTTGTTTATTTCTATTAGAAAATTATTAAACACATCATCATATCGAGAACAAACTTACAAAGCTAAAACGATAACTTGGAGAGAACAAACACATCCGCCAAGACATATAATAAGAAGTAAATGGGAAAATGTGAATTTTTATTTGTATCCAGACAATGATCCAGATGATTCTCAAAATGTAACAGGATCTAAGTATTAAACACTTTTGCTTTCATGCTTCCTGTCCATTAACCCATCCAAAATTCTGCCTAGATGTTGACTTTCTCATGGTACATCCCTGGTAATGACAATGCAAATGATGTAGGTTATTTTACAAATGTGTTTATTGTGGATAAACTATTATAAATATGAACTTATTAACTGATTAACAAGTTTGAGTTCTTACCTGTAAAGTATTACATAATGTCAATATCAGCAGCAAGACTGTGATAACAGACATTGGAAATAAAAGCAATGGGCGTCTTCCTAATCTGTCAATCAGGGCAGTCTGTGTCAGGGAAGGAAACATTTTTTATGGTAACAGAAACAACTCTTACCAATAGTCACACATTTTTAACATTATATTTTTAAAACTGGTTCTATGATACTGTGGTAATTTACAGAGTTTCTTGTTGTATTGCGATTTTTGGAGTTTTGTGAATAAAAAAAAACAATGACAGTAGCAAGGCCACTGAGAAACAATAACGGAAGCAGATTTACAATATGAAGTGACAGACAATTGATACTGCCATATTTAAAGGACAACATCCATTGCAGAAAAACAACAGTCGCAAAATATCTTACAATTTTGGGAGACATCCACTGCTCCAACTATTGTCTTATACAGATGACCATAACATCTACTGTTTCTAAGTAAGGGAAGATTACTTAGTGGCCAGTTTAAAAACCCAGCCCTTTGGTTAGGTTTTTCTCTCTGTTTAAGCACAAATTATTTTACAAAGAAATGGTATTTACATAAAAATTGATATGGAACTGAATTTGGTTATTAAGCTTTGGCCACACACAAAAGTCAACCGCATAAATGAAGCTACACAATAAAGAAGTTATAGAACTTGTGTTTCTTATGTAACAAAGTCAAAGTTGGGGTTTTACATCCCGTCCAACAGCCAGGGTCATATTGCAACAGGTCACCAGCATTGCCACTTGTGAGACTCAAACACACAGAGGTGACAGCTTATGATTAAATGCCAAACTTGCTAATAGCTAGGCCACTGAGGACCTTCCTTATGTAACGGTATCAATACTTTAATTTGACTTACTGAAAGTAGTGTTCCTATTACTAAACAACAATACATCCCCAAAACTGAGTATTGGATATCTTCTCTCAAACCAATGCTTTGAAAGATTCTTGGTGTGTAAAAGAAAACCTAAAATCAAAGAAGAGCACTTGGAGATTACATACCTCTGCCAAGGCATGCAGTAATAAGTAACTGTTAACATCCAGATATTTTTTATCTAGATGAAGATCCAGATTAGTCTGAAAATTTAATCAGATCTAAGTTAGACCAAGACCCATCTTCTGCTTTTTCTTGAAGTTCCAACCAGCAATATTTGCATAGTCCTGCTAACAAACAAACATACAATCAGACGATCATGAAGATAAAATCTCCTTGGTGGAGGTAATAAGCCCGTCTGAATCAGCATAATGTTCACACTTTTTGGGAATAATATCTGACACTATTTAGGTTTGATTGCGCAAATGCGGTCAGTGTAAAAATATAAGACACACTATCACATTTTAACCAATGTTTTGAAATGAGTAAATCTAAAATAGCTAGTTTGCCAAAATTGTAGTTTCAGCCAAATATTGATTGAAAACTGGGAATGTTGAAAATCTAAGATTTTTTTGGTATCCAGAATATGAACCAGATCTTTCAAAAATTAACCATTTCTTTCTTTTGGTCAGGCCCCACCATATACAAAAATTCAGGTAGATCCATTCATTACATCTGGAGTAATCTTAAACACAAATAAACAGACAGAGAAGCAAACAGAAAACAAACATACTCAAACATAATGCCCATCATAGAGGTAGTAAATACACATTTGCGAATGACAAATAGTTTGTGGTAATGAAATATGTTCATATTGTGTCATACAGTTAGAGTGTATAATGTAGTTACAGGGTTATAGTACCTACCCCAGACTTCGCAGTTGCCTGCAGTGACACAGGTAATGCAAATGTCAAAATCAGGGGTAATTGGTACTCTTTCTTTTTCATCATTTGCCAAAGTGTGTATCTCTCTGTCTCATCAGTTTTACTGGCTGCAGCTTCATGTTTTATTTGGACAATTTCTTCAGAGACATCCTTTTGTTGACGTAGGAATTGCAATGCTACAACAGCAGTATTTTCTTGTAGAGCAAACTGGTAAAGGCTAGATATTCTATAACTTGTTAGTATCTATAATATAACTTCATATTAAGATCAGAATTAAGACAATATTAAATATTTTAACACTTTGAACAAGGTTGGAGCAGAGTGTTGTTATAATAGGAAGCAAAAGGCTATTTTATCCACAATAAGGTATGTAAATGAGCTATATATGAGTAATGCAGTATCATGAGTTATGTTAAGGTAGTACACTTTAGGGGACCATCGTGGCACAGTGGAAACACACACACCTCCCAACACTGAGATCAGATTTCAAATCCTGACTTGACCACCTGTGGGGAATCTGGTACCTGCTTGACATTGGTCAGTAGATTACAGTACATAACATTGACCAACTGTATGTACTGGTTACCCATCGTATTAAAGCCAATAAGACAAGATGTAAAACAGAAAATAATTAAATACTGGAACAAGTGGCTTTTATTTTTCTGTTCCAATCAACAAAATTAAAGACCCAAATAAAATACCATTCTCTGCCTTCAGCTGGTCCTTCATATCAAGCAACAGAAACCTTGGAGATTCTCTAATAAATGCAAACATTATGGTGCACAATAGTGAAGGTATGACAGGTATCAGTAGGATATAAATCCATAGCTTATCAGTGCCTGAAAGTAAACAATGAGCATCATCATTTAGTACATAACATTGTACACACTGGACTCAAAAATAAGAGAGAAACAATAAAATGCTACTACAAAAAGTGGCAGTATAATAAATATTAGCAGAGTGCAAATGAACAGCTACATGACTGTGAAAATAAAGAGTACTAAGTTTAGCATTAACCTCATTAAATTATATGTACATAATACCAGACAAGGCCAGCAGAAGAGCTTTCTTCAGTAAAAGAAATTTTTCAATTTTCGTATTGCAGATAAAATCATCAAATGGAAAATTGTATCCGGTAAAATTTTCTGCTATCTCTTTAACTGAAAAATACAGGATTGAATAGATTTTGTCTAATACTGCATATTTTGATTTTTTACTTAAGACAAATCTGTCCAATGATGTTAATTTGCAGTGTAACCTTTCAGTTAAATGCAACAATTAACATATATGGAAAAAAACAATCAAGGTCCCTACTAACATCAGCACAGTGGTCTAAAAATATTTCATGGAGACTCAAATAATAAATTATTTATAACAGTACAGTGCTTGAAATTTTATCAATTTAAATACCAAAAAATTTATCTAGTCCAAATATACCACTCAACAATATGCCAAAAGCAGATATCATCCCATTGCAGCTAATCATTGTCCCTCTGATACTTTGAGGCGACAGCTCTGACACAAAAACAGGAGCTATATAAAGTGCTGTTCCTGAAAAAAAAATTTGGACACCAAAGATCTTTGACAAGTATACTTGTCTAAGTAATATAACTTTATCAGAAAATATGTATTGGTTCCATGTGTTACTTATAAAAGTGTATATTATTTTAATTGCCACTAACATAACATCTTCTTATTCAAAGAAAATAAAACATTGATTTGAAGTTTGTTTAAATACAAAAGAATTACACATCATGTATGTATGAATGACACTCTCAGTCCAGAAACATTACATTCAACTTATCATTACTTTGATGGTTAAAGCTATGATGTTACTGCAAGCATAGGTTATGTATGTATTAAGTAAAAAAAGTACCTGTGCCAAGCCCTGAGACAAATCTGCCAATCATCAATGATTCTGGTGACTTGATAGGAAGGCATATTGTCTGCAGTATGGATCCAATTATATGTGGAATTTGACAAAGTAACACCAGTTTCTTTCTATGAGTGAGAACAACAAAGTAGATACCTTAATGATTTTGCTATTTTTCAATCAGATTATAGCAATATGAACTTGTTAAAAATTATAATTGTTATGAGAAAATAGCAAGTTTTACATTGGTGCAATAAAATTATTACTTATGTAACTAATGTCATATCATCATGATTTTTTATCAAACTTTGCTAAAATGACAAATCCCTCTTTAAAAGTATTTAAGTACCAACATTATGCTTTTGAAGGCAACAAAATAAGTCTACTGGATAACATGTGCTTCCATTTAAAATTATTATACACTGAATTGATATGAGCTTAATATAAAAATGACTAACGGGATGTCACATCTGAAGGTTAAGATGATTCTTCCTTAAGACAATCCATTCTCGTGTGACTAATAGACTACAGGAATGAAGTCTACAGGATAACATGTGCTTCCATTTAAAATTATTATATACTGAATTGACATGAGGTTAGTATAAAAATACCTAACAGGATGTCACATCTGAAGGTTAAGATGATTCTTCCTTAAGACAATCCATTCTCATGTGACTAATAGACTCTCTTAAAGCAAGAGCAAATAAATCAAATCAACTGTTTTCTATAAATGATTAACTGATTTCAGAATCCAGTGTCAGAAGCTTATTTTACCTGCCAATCCTTTTACTAACGCAACCCCCAAATAAAGTTCCAAAGAAGCATCCTGCAAGATACACTGTGACTGTGAAAGAGAACAGGAAGGTCGACATGTATGATGTCAGAGGGGACCCCCTCTCTGTGTATGTGGTGTTGTAAAACTCCTTGATGAACTAAAAAAAAACATTAGACAAAAATAAAAGCACCTTCTGATAATAATAATGATAACTAGAAAAGGTTTTTGCTAAGGTAGAACGAGTGTACCACATTAGAAAGTAGATGAATAATAGTAAAAAGAAAAGGTAAAGGCTTGTAAAAACATGAATGGGGTTCTCAGTATTAATACATAGCAACAAGTCATATTCAAAGGTATACAAAAAAATGCTGCTTGGTTTGCTATCCTCAGAAAATTAATACTTTGTTCATCGAAAAATAACAACAACAGAAATATGTATTTATATTTTCCATTTATAAAATATAAATCATTTTCAATTACTAAATACAAATATCATAATATTTACTCAAGTACACCGTATCTATCCATCAATCACATAACTTTTCCTTATTATTTAATATTTCAAATTAAGAACAGTGATAAGGATTTTCTTTCCTTGAACAATAATTTGTCCATTGGAAAATGTAGATCATAATCAATTCTACATATCATCAAGTTAAGTTAAGGGAAGTATGTGACAAAATGCCATATGAGTAGGTACCCAGGGTGAGAAGATATACACAATATGTGCAAGAAAGGGTTAATTTAATTTTTTCACAAACTGAAATTCAATCGACTCTCAGTTTTGGCCCAATTGCTTTGTGCTTAGATTTTGATGTGAGGAAGACACTTGCCAATATTTCGCTGATATGTATGTTGTACTTTCTGCAAAAAATATTTTGCTGAAAAGAAAGTACAAGAACAACATTTTTGATCATGTGACTTTGATAAAGGTTAATGTCAATTTTTTTACCTGTCACAAAGTTGCCCCATGACAAAAGTCATTTGATAGGCCTTGTATTAAAAGATATAGGTATTCAGCTTAGTAGATACTGTGGTGATTGACTGAAAAACAGGGAACAAAACCAACAAGCATTCACCTTTCAAGGGACGCTTGACAATAATAATAACAACAATACTAATAGTAACAGCAGTGTTATGCTATTGTATTCGAATTATTAGAGATATCATCTTGTGAAAATATCCAAATAGCTGATGGGAATTAAATTAAATCTAAAGGAAACTACTATTGTCGGAAGCCATTGTATCTATGGCTCCTTATACATCTAATGGAAACACTTTGATTGATAAGTCAACAAGACAATTACTCCAAAGCATCATTGAAAAACATACTTACCTGAGAAAGATATTGTAAACCATAGTGACATTAATATAGATTCTAAATCACAGGTAGATCTATGGGGTGTGGAGGGTGCACACCCCTTTCAGAGTTTGACAAATTTAGATTAAAGTATGTTTCTCCACAAAATTTTTTTGTAAAGTTATACAACTATTTATTATAGGATGTGCCTTTGAAGTTTATTTTATGATTTCATGTTATTTGGTTCATAACAGTAAACTTCGGAACTGCTTATCAGTCCTCATAAGGAAGCCAATGCTCTGTACAACCAATATCATTTAACCTTGTCAGGCCTGATTGACAAACATGCACCACCTCACACCAAACAGGTCGAGGCAAAGTACATTCCAGCATAATAACCACTCAAGAGAGCAAGTGTTTGTTTGAACATATCTGGTGCAGAAACAGATCCACCTTCAGTAGATCAAAATATATGGAGAAAGTTCACCAGTACAATAGAATCTGCATGCAAGTCAAATCTCATTTTCTGAGAACAAAAATTCATGAAAATCATCACAACCCTCAAATTATGGAGAATCTTTGGTGATGTGTTGTATAGACTACCACCCAAGCTGCTTCCATCTATAAATCCTCCCAAGCCACTGGCTGACAGATTTGCTGAGTTTTGTACTGAAGAAAATGAGAAAATCCACTCAATCTTCCCTGCTTTCTTCACTTTGTAACACATCTCCCCTGCCTCTCCTTCCCCACCCTTTCCACATTTGTCCATTGTTACAGAGTATCAAGTTGCCAAAATCATCACACACTCACCAAGTAAATCATGTTCTCTTTATGCTGGGCCCACACTTCTTGTCCTTGATTATTTGGACATCCTCACCACCCCCATCACTTCAGTAATAAATAGCTCACTTGAACAAGGTAAATGTCCTAAGAGTTTTGAGCAGGCAATGTTATTCCAATCCTCAAAAATCACCCTTAGACAAAGAAGTGTTCAAAAATTACAGGCCTGTTTCAAATCTTAAATTCATTTAAAGATTCTCAAAGGTAGCAGTTGTCCAGCTTCATATCCACACATTCGACACCATAGACCACAGCATTTTCCTTGACAGGCTCAACACATGCTACAGAATTAGTAAACTGGCAGTAAATTGGTACTTTTTTTCTGTCAACACAAACTATCAATTAACAATTCACTAATACAGGAGCATAAATTACCATTTCTATGCTGATGACACCCAGTTATACATAACACTCTCACCAGCAATTTTTCCCATGTTATGCAACCTTTTAAAAACGGCCTAAATGACAATCAGTATTTTATGTTTACAAGAGACCTTAGAATGCATAGAACATGGAAGTTTAGGAAGTAAACAAATTTGGGAATATTCTATTGTTGTAGCATGATGAAAAGATAATTTTGAAGTTAAAGACAATGAATGAATAGTACAAAGTATGTAGATTAATATAATGCAATTGGAGTAAAAATACAAAAACAGAGAAAGGAGAATAATTGAAGGAAAAAGTTGACCCATTGGACATTTAATATGGTAGTCAATATGCTTTAATACTGTGGTGTTGTCAGAGGCCAAAGGAGAGGGTGTAATAGTACTGGCATTTTATGTACCAGGTATTTCAGTAACTGTTTATGTTATATATTTGAAGTATTATAGTACTGGCTGTTTGTAGTATTATCAGAGGCCAAAGGAAACAGTGTAATAGTACTGGCATTGTATGTACAAGTATTATAGTACTGACATTTTGTGATAGAATAGTGTTATGTTATTATGATGGCTGAGGAAGACTTAATGTCAACTCCAAACCCAAATAAGAGACTTAATACTGAAGTGGATGTCAGTCCAATGGGGACATTTTCCTTGTCGGATATCGGTGCTCTGATGGACAGAAAACTAGACCCAATTGTTGAAAAGCTGGAGGTAGTACAAAGAGCATTAGATTTAGAAGATAAAGTCAAAAAGTTGGAAACTGAAAATAAGCTTTTGAGAGAAAGATTAGTTAGGCAAGAGTCATACTCAAGAAGAGAAAATATTAAAGTACTTGGTATTGAAGTGAAAAGTAATGAAGACTGTGAACAAGCACTTCTGTGTTGTTAAAACAGTTTTGCCCACATTTTGATGACCGTACATTCACAATCGTGCACAGAGTTGGAAAGAAGTATAAAGACACCAACAGACCGATGATTGCGAGATTTCATCACCTGAAGGACAAATTTATGTTGCAGAAATGCAGTCATGATATATATAAGAAGAGTAAGGTCTCCATTCTTGATGACTTTCCACAGGAAGTAGTCTCAGCCCGAAAAGCTCTACTACCAATACTGCGTACTGCCAAATCTCTGCCTGAGTTCAATAGTGGTGGACCCGGGCCAAAACTACAAGATGACAAACTGTGCATCAATGGAGTCCGTTATGGGATAAGTAATCTATCACAATTGCTAAAGCAACTGAGACCAGAAAATGTGAGTACACCAACACAAAATATTTTGACTGCTTTCTATAGTAAGAACTCCCCACCGTCTAACCACTACCCTGTCAAGTTCAAAGTGGCTGGAGAGGCATATAGTTGCATGGAGCAGTTCTTCATGATCGCAAAAGCTACAGAGTTTGGTGATCAGAACACAGTGGTGAAGATAAAGGCTGAAACAGACAAAAATAAATGGACACAAGTCTTTTTGTGGCTTAAGGAAAAATTTAAAGGTGTTGTTTTACTACAAGAAACACACTCCATTAACTCTGACAAAAAATATTGGGAGAATGAATGGGGTAATAGTATTTATTTTTCGCATGGCTCTACATTAAGCAGAGGGGTTGCAATTTTAATGCCACATAACCTTGACATGAAAGTCAATGATATAACACATGATAATGATGGTCGTCTTATTTTACTAGACTGTACTTTAGAAAGAAATAATTTTGTACTTGTAAATATCTATGCTCCAACTAAAGACAAAACACACATGCAGAATGGTTTTCTCTCGTATCTAAACTCAGTCATTGGTGATTACAGTGATAAAAATATTATTATAGGTGGCGATTTCAATGTTTGTCTTGACCCACTTGTAGACAAATTTGGTGGCAGAGCTGAAGTTAAATCTGATTTTTGCAATAATTTGCAAAATTTCATTGAAGAATTGTCACTAGTGGCGTTTAAGAAATTCAAGAGTTAGGCAATTTACCCGAAGGGAAAGAACACGTGTTGGCATAGTGCAATCACAATTACACTATTGGTTCATATCAAATAGCCTTCAATATCAAATAAAAAATATATTCATTAAACCGAGTTATGGTTCAGATCATAGTATTCTTACACTACAAATGGAACTTTCTGAAACTCAGAAGAGAGGTCGAGGTACCTGGAAATTTAATAACAACCTTCTTAATGTTAAACACTATATAGACCTTATAAAGCGGACAATTTCGAATGTAATTCAAGAGGCTAAATTTGAAAACAAAAATGTATTGTGGGAATATTTGAAATGTCAAATAAGAACAGATACCATGGTTTATGCAAGTCAAAAGGCAAAAATCAAAAGGGCAAAAGAGATTGAGTTGGAGAATAGGCTTGAAAATCTTGAACAAAATCTGCAAAATAATGAAAATAACTTCCTTAAATATCAACTTTTGAAAAATGAATGGGAGGATAAACAAAGAGAGAGAACAAATGGCATCATGGTTAGATCCAAGGCAAAATGGGTGGAGTATGGGGAAAAAAATTCCAAATATTTTTTCAACCTTGAGAAGCGAAATTATAATATAAAATATATAAAAATCATAAAAAGATCATTAAACCAGATGGTACAGAGATACACAATCCCAATCAAATTATAGATGAACAAGTAAATTTTTACTCAGATTTATATAGAAGTAAAAAAGATACACATGTTGACGAAAATCTGTTAGACACGTTTTTAACTAATAACAGTAACATTCCAAAATTGGAAGACCCAGACAAGAATAGTTGTGAAAATCAAATAACAATTGATGATTTAACCGAGGCTCTGAGATATAAGTCACTTGACAAATCTCCGGGTGTTGATGGGTTCACAACAAACTTTTATAAATCATTTTTGCATGAATTGAAACAACGTTTACTGGATAGCTTTTTATTTTCTTTTGAAACAGGCGAGTTAGCAGACGGTCAGAGAAGGGGACTTTTAAATCTAATTCCCAAAAAGGATAAAGATTTACGCTATCTGAAGTCATGGAGACCTGTCTCTCTCCTGGCAACAGATTACAAAATACTGGCAAAGGCATTGGCAATACGACTACAAAAAGTCATATCAGGTTTGGTGAACTCAGACCAAGTAGGTTACATAAAAGGAAGATATATTGGAGAAAATATTCGAACAACAGAGGATTTGATGCACTATACTTCACTCAAGAAAATACCCGTGATTCTTGCCTTAGTAGACTTCGAAAAGGCTTTTGACACAGTTGAGTGGTCTTTTTTGTTCAACACATTAGTCAAATTCAATTTTGGAGAAAATTTTATTAAATGGATAAAATTACTATACACCAATATATCGTCTTGTGTTTCAAATAATGGCTATATTTCAAACTTTTTTACTTTAAGCAGAGGAATTAGACAGGGATGCCCGATCTCTGCACTATTATTTATTCTGGCAATAAACATAAGATGTGATATGAACATTAAAGGCATTATGGTAGACGGTAAAGCCTTTAAAATTGGGCAATTAGCTGATGATACAACCCTATTGTGATCGGATGTAGAATCTTTAAGACAGGCAATTAATAAGTTTAACAATTTTGGAACCATTTCAGGACTCAAAATAAACTTAGACAAAACAGAAATAGTGTCATTGAGTGACCGTAAAATCGATTCAGTACAATTAACAGGACTTTTAGAAGGCATTAAAGTTGCAACTGGACCTTTTAAAACACTTGTAGTGTGCTTTACATGTGACAATGAAATAAGTGTGAAGTTAAATTATAATGAGAGAATAAAAAGTATGCAACAGACACTACATATTTGGAAGGCAAGATCTTTATCATGGAAAGGGAAGATAACCATTTTGAAGACAATAGTGATACCCCAAGTGATACATTTATTCAGTAATATTTATACACCCATGCATATTCTTGAGAGGATTGACAGTCTGTTTTTCAATTTCCTATGGGGTGGTAAGCCACCCAAAGTTAAAAAGAGTACAATAATAAATTACTATCATGAAGGGGGACTAAAAATGCCCGATATTTATAGTATTCATATTTCACAAAAAGTAATATGGTTAAAGTGGTTAACAAATGATAACAACAAAAAATGGAAAGCATTATCATGGGCTCTTTTGGGAATTGAGAAAGATCTTTTGGATTTTAAGCTTCCTGAACAGAATTACAAGGTTGCTAAAACAAAATTTTATCAACAGCTATTAGACTGTTGGTTCAGTGTCAAAACAAGACCACCAACCAGCACATACTGTATAATCAATATATTAAGATTGGTGGCTCATGTTTGACTATTTCTGTAATTAATGATAGCATGCAACATTTAAAAACACAATTGGTGGATGTTTTAGATAACACAGGAAACTTTCTGAAACTTGAAGATGTGCAACAAAAATTACCACTCAGGTTAACACAGCTAGAGTACTTTGGCCTTCAAAAAGCAATTATAAAAGAATGGCAAAATAAAATAAAATTGCACAAGTTTGAACAAAGTGGACACCTTGATGATGATCCTTATTTGACTGTCAACAAAGTTTTAAAGCCATTACAAAAACTAACAAGCCAACACATTTATTGGGAATTAATTAACCCTAAGAGCTAACCCCCTTCATCATTGGATATCTGGGTGGATCTTTTTCCCTTTTTAGACAAATTAGACTGGTCAAACATATTCACACTGGTAAATAGAGTCACTTGTGAACCATACTTACAAACATTCCAGTACAAGGTCCTTAATCAAACATTAAACTGTAGGTATAATCTCTACAAATGGAAAATATCTCAGTCCCCATTCTGTACACATTGTAATGGAACACATGTAGATACTATAGAGCATCACCTTTTCTGGTGCCACAAGTCTTGTGAATTTTGGCATGAACTAGAATCATGGTTAACCACTAAACTGGAGTTGACAACATGTATTAATTTTACTATCTGTGAAATTTTGTTGGGTATTCCTTTCAGAAATGATCCAGAGCTTTTATCTCGTAACTTTATCTTTTTACTTGGAAAATGGTACATAAATAAAAAGAAGTCTCAAGATCAAATTATTCGTGTTTCTGACTTTTTGGCTATTCTAAAGTCCAAACTTATAATATTACAAAGTCTCTATAGATTGAAGGAGCAAACCGTTAGATTTAATGAGTCATTTGAAAAACTTATAGACATATTATTGTAGATGGTCTCCATTGTTGAACTTCAAACATGCATGTTTTGTTGTTATATCATTAATGAATTTCAATATTTTTTTCATAAATAGTGTTTTAATTATAGTATTAATGCAGTGTGATTTTGTCAATTGTAACTTGTTGTATTTGTGTTGTCCACTGTCTTTCTGTATACTGTAATGTCTGTATTTCAAATAAAATATTAAAAAAAAAAAGAAAATTATATGTTTACAAATAAATTAAAAAATTAAATGCTTACTGAATTTATCTTGATAGACTCTATTTATTTATTTATTTATTTATTTGGGGTTTAACGTCGCTTTCAACACTGTACAGGTCATATCACGACGGGTAGTTGGAAGGGCAGAGGAAACCAGTACATAGAGTTCGCTAGGGTTGTGTACTGTAAACTGCCGACCAACGGCAAGCAACTACCAGCTTTCCCACTTACGACCATGACGGGGATCGATCCCCGGCCGCAGAGGTGGGAGGCGAGACTGTTACCACTCTGCCACCGTGGCCCCTTTGATAGACTCTAAAAACAACTGTAAACAGCTCCTTCCACACTTCCCATTCAATATTCTTGGTAAATCACGTCTCCCCAGCACAATGTGTCAAGAACCTTGGAATGGTGTTTGATTCTAACTTAACCCTTTCAGGCCATGTTTTGCAAGTCATAAAGTCTACTAGAGTCTATGCTAGAGATTGTTACAGAATTCGTCTCCTTCTCAACCTTAAAGCGTCAGTCCTTTTAGCAAATGCTTAGGTCAGCAGCAGATTGGACTACTGCGATTCCCTGTTTGTGTCATCACTGATTTTGAGTTAAGAAGATTGCAGCGGGTCCAAAACTCACTTTGCAGGGTTGTCACTCACTCCTCTAAGTTCTCTCATATTACCTCTCAATTGATAAAACTCCATTGGCTCCCAGTCAGGAACAGGATACGATTCAAAATGGGCCTCATTACATACAAAATTCTACACCAAGGCCAACCAACTTACCTTAGTGAATTAATTCACCCCTACACCTTCTCAAGAAACACAAGACGCAGCATCTCTAAACTCATGTTCCTTCACATTCCAACCTTTCATTTCACAGTCCCCAAATCAAACAACACTTTTCAAATTCTATCAGTCACTATGCCCCAATTCTTTAGAACTCTCACAAATGAAGAGCCCACAAATAAACACTCTCCAAATAAACAGCCCAAATAACACTACTTCCCGCTGCGGGACGATGCCTGCCCTGATGCCTTGGCTGGTCAAGCCTTACAGTAGACGCCAACTGACCAGAGAAGATAGAATAGCCAACTACAGGATATCCAGGTGGAGAAGGATGGTCAAGAACTCATTTGGTATACTTATCAAGCGATTCAGTGTGCTTTTGACCACCATGGAGCAGAGGCCAGAAGTTGTGAAATACATTGTGTTAACACGTGTGGTACTACATAACATGTTGAGAAGCCATCAGGGGGGAGCAGACAGACTACCCACTCCAGCTGACGACATACAACCACCACAGGAGGACCAGTGAGCACAGAGATATCATCAGAACTTAAGAAACCTATTGAGGGAGGCCAAACATCAACGAGACCTACTGAAAGACTACTTCAATCACGTGGGGGTGCTGTACTGTGTACTGTGGGGAGGTGTAAGTATGTTTTTTCTGTTTTTGGGCATAGACATGCAGCTTATTAATTCTTTTTGGAAGATTCGAGTGGCCCTTAGAAGGGCCGGTTTGGGTGTGACTTGTGTGGGCTAATCCGTTGATTTGGGCTGGCTCTGACTCTGCTGGCTGGACTGGCTGGGAGGTCTTGACTGTTCATGATGAATGGAAGATGGCACTGGTGATGGTGCTGGTTGAAGTTGAGAGAATGAAAATGGCTGTGGTGTGTCCATCTGCTGATACTGAAGCACACTGGGAATAGCTCCAAAGAGACTGGATAATCCAGAAGTGTTGTGCTGACTTTCCTCCTGTTGTGAAGGTGCAACTGAAGGTGGGTTGAAAATCATCTGTCTGGAAGACCCAGTCTGTTGGTCATCCACAACTACATAAGAAGTTGGCTGTGCTGACCCTGATGAAGGCCTTGATGGTTGCTGTACTTTGGCAATCACTGTAACACGCTCTCCTGTGGCTGACTGTGTAGGCTGCACAACTGGAATGGAGATTGGTTGAGTTTCCGGTATGGTGAGTATATATTCACATCCTGCTGTGGCTTGCCATATCTGGTATGTACAGTCTCGAACAACATCTTCACAGTCTTGATAGGCAAGTTTCTGGTAGCTGCCAGCTGCTCCCAAAGTCGTTCTTTCTTCTGCTTGTCTTTGAAACTGTCGTTGGTGTTGTCATAAAGTTCCTCGTGCTGTTTAACAAACTCCATGATGGCTTCTTCGTCTGAATCACTCAGGAAAATGGACTTAATCTGGCCCTTCTTCTGTCTGGATTGAGTTGATTCTACATCAGTATCCGTGTCAGTTCGCATTCTCTTCTCTCCCCTTTCCCGGCTCTCTTCCCTCCTCTCTCTCTCCATCCTCTCTCTGTCCCTCTCTTCCTGCTCTCTCATCTCTCTCTCATCCCTCTCCTCTCTCTTCCTCCTCCTTCTCTCTATATCCTCAGCTGTATGTCCTAACTCAAACTGTGGTTGACTGTCAGTTGGTACTTCAATCTTTCTCCTTCTGCCCCTTGGCATGCTGATCAATCAAGCAATTGTACAGCTTGTTTTAAAAAAAACAAAAAGTTAAAAATAAAAGTGAAACCTCACAGAACAGATTTCACTCCCAATTAGTCCAGCCTAGCTCAAAACTTTAATTTTACAAAAAATAAATAAAAATACTCGCCTTTTTATACCCACAGATTTTAAAGCCGACAGGCTGTAAGACGCAAAAATATTGCCGGCCTGTCAGTTACAGTTCCCGGCTTGTCTGTTAGTGTTACAGGCCTGTCAGTTGTTGTTTACAGCTTGTCTGTTTCAGTTTAAGGCCTGTCGGTTACAAATTTTCCCGACTCTAGGACCCAGTGGGTTAAAGTTACCGACTGGCCTGTAAACTTTACAGGCCTGTCGGGAACACTTACAGACAGGCCAGCTAAAGTTACCGACTGTACTGTAACACTTCCCGCACTGTCGGTGAGTCATCATGTACAGTCTGGAAGTCCATATTTAGGACAAGCTAGATACTTGTTACATATAGGCCTGTTTGATTAACAAGACAGGCCGTTAAGTTAACTGACAGGTCTGTTGCTAGGGGACTAAAATTAGGGCCGGATACAAGGGTCGGCAACGGTTGTAGAAATATGAAACATGTTTGATATTTCACAGACTCTCCCCGACAGGCCGGGAACTTGCAACCGACCCTAACCGACCATGTAAACATTGGTCCCGACTCTCCGAACATGCATAGTTACCGGCCTGTCGGCTCCAGTGGAACACCTGCATTACTGGGAAGCAGAGCGAGGGTGGCAACCCCCTCCCCCTAACGGTTTCACTCAGAAATTCATACACAGTAAGACTACAATTCTAGTTTCAATGTGTTATTTACAACATATTTATACTCGCTTAAAGGTGCTACTAAGACGCCATTTCATAATTTAGTTTTATTGTTGTAAAACTTGTTGCATAATTGTAACTTATATACTTTCATCTTGTGTCACGAGGCTCAGTGGTATCAAACGGAATACACCACTATCAAATCTCTGCAGTCACCATGGTCAAAGTTTGTGTTTACGGACTGTCAAAAAGCCAGGGTCTTGTCAGAAGACAGCCTCAACATTGGCACTTGTGGAAGTCCACCCCACACAGAGGTGACAGGCTGTTATTAGATGTCAAACTTGTTAATAACTAGACCGCTGACAACCTCCTTTTAAGTCATATATTGGACTCTTGTCAAATTTAAATGGGAAAGTTGGACACTCAAGAAAGTTAATCAATACGAGACAATACACTGAAGGTACTACAGGTATAAATAAAACTGAAAGTATCCAAAGGATGTTGTTCATCTTTAAACTGCAGCTTAGTTGCCTTTTGCTTATGGTTCAATAATAATGTAAAATTATGCAAATTAAATTGTGGTCCGAAGAGTGAAATTTAATTACAGGTTGTCACCTCTGTGTGGGTTTCACTCCAACAAGTGGTGAGGTCACGGTAGCACAGTAGCAAGATAATCGCCTCCCTATCTGAGATCAGAGATTGAATCTCAGCCTGACCTTATGTGGAAAAGCTGGTAGTAGTTTGCCATTGGTTGGTAATAAGCAGTACAGAATCTAGACCAACTGTATGTACTAGTTTTTTCTGCCTTTCTATCTACCCATCACAGTATAACCAGTAAGATACTAGATTTGATGTAAATAAATAAATGGGTAAATAAATAAATCGGTAAATGGGTAAATAAATGGGTAAATAAATAAATAAATAACAATGCTGAGGACCTGTTCTAATACGACTCTGAATGTCAAGCAGAACAAAAAATTCTAGCCTTGAGGGGAGAATGTAAATATGCCTACCTACCTTAACAGGCAAGTTCAGTGCATTGAAGTTGTAACCATAAATCAGAGCAGTTCCAATGAATATGATGAGGCTTTGGAAGACAAGGTTTCTGGTGAAGTCCTGGAAGCACGGGAGGAATGTCTTTAGAAGAGGAACCATGTACTTACATATGGTCAAAAATATATACAATGACAGAGATAGCAAAACTGGTTTTATTAGATGAGTAATTATAACCAACATCCCATCATTTTTCTTTTTACCATTACCAGCAGGCTTGAAATACACTAGACCTATTCAGATGGGGTGATTCCTGATAAGTTTGAATACAATTCACAAAGGAAAAATGACCAGACCTAATTAGAGTGCCAATACAGTGTGTATAACCTTCACGATCATATGTAATATGTCTTTTTGTAACGAAATATTGAATAAACGCAGAAAAACCTCAAAATATTTTCCATTTGGTGGATCTAGATGGGGAAAAACCTGTGATCTGACGAGTTAGAAGTAATGCTGATCATTTACAAAGTGATCATGCAGCATTTTAGGAACACTTTGTACGGAATAACAATACACAAATACGGCCATCCAAAAACAAAAAAAAATCACTTCCAGTTACTTCTGATCAAGTATTTCCACATTATCCGAATATGCCTGCTATAATCCCATGATGGTCTACTACAAAACCTTTACATCTATGTACAGCTCTCCTGAATTTACCATTCCCAACATGCTTGAATATACAAATAAACATTTCCCGATTTACTGAAAAAGGTTCTACCCATTCATGCTCTCCATTTAGCAATATGCTTTTTAATACAACTTGTGTTTTAATACATCACCAATATCACACATAAAATCTTTACTTTCCTATGTTTTTTCTTGAATTATTTTGTTCATTCATATTTTCAGTGAATTGCAGATTTAATAATTAAATTAAATTTTTATCGATTAATACCCTGCCCAGTGGACAATTGCTAATTCGGTTGGGCAGACTGGCCCAGCAAATGACAGAAAAAGTTGTCCTGTGTAACCATCGGCAGGTCAGTCCAGTACTGTGCATTTGCTAGATAGCACATAATGCTTCCTTCCTGTCTAGACAGCTTGATGTCATGGCATCTCTTTCATTGTCTAAACGCATTTAGACCTGTAGTAAGCTGACAGCAGGGTCAGTTGAGAGGGCCTCGCCTATCCATTCGGTAGGGTAATAACTTTTGCTGAATACTTTTACTGAATAAATTTGCAATTTTATTGCGTTAATACATCCTGACCAATGGACAATTGCTAGAATAACTATCACTCAGTAGGCGGGTTAGTAACTAGGAACTGTAAGTGAACTCATAAACAAAACAATGGACTCCAGTAGATCCTATAATTTGGTTGCCAATGTCCAGGCAAAGACCAAATCCTTGTTCTGTCTGAGGTCTGAGGTCCTATCCAAGTAGTAGCGCAAGGCTCTGACTGGACACAGGGGCATATCATCCCTGAGTGACTTATCCAGATTTGGGGGCCAGAGCTGGGACACCTTGGACCAGTCTGTTTTCTGTCTCATGTTCTACTTAGCCAAGCATGGATCTAACTCCTGCGTTTGTCTAAACCCAAAGCTAACAGGAATACAGACTTAAAGGTCAAATGCTTCAACAAGGCCTCTTTATGGGGTTCCAAGGGTGCCTCTTGGGAGCTGTTGAAACACTAGGGAAAGGTTCCAGGAGGGGGTGGCCTTCTGACCCTTATGTATGTCTATGTGGAAAACTATCCAAGAGACGAGTGAGATCCTCATCTTTGCTGACATTAATGGGCGAATTTCCCAGTTTGTTTGCAATGACTATTTACAGCCATCAATAGTACTTGACTATAACTTCCTGTCCTGGAACAGATACAAGAGGAAGTCGGATTTTTTTAGGCGGTGCCCTAAAGTCCACCTGATTGCTGTGGCACATTTTGGTAAAATGGTCCACTTGCCTCATAGACTGATCTAGTTGAGACTATCTGAGTAGCGTCAATTCATGCTGGCACTGTCTTCGAGAAGCCTTGCTCCTTGATAGCTGAAGCTCTAGGAGCGAAGTTGCAGATTTAGGTTTAACAGATTTCTGTGGGAGTCTGTCCTTGCACTCCTTCAGGTCAAACTGGTGACCCATGAGATCGAAGACTTGTTGAAGTCCAATTCTGATTCTTCCCTGTTAACCACCCAACCTAGTTCGTGACACAGAGCTACTAGAGTTTGTGCATGCTGGAGACAGGTTTGGTGGGATCTGGCTCAGACCAATCAGTTGTATTGTCTAGGTATTGGTGGATTCTTATACCCTTGTGTAAAGTCACCAGTTTGACCTTCATAGTCACTACCGTAAGTTCCATGGGTGCTGTGGAACAAATGAAAGGTAGTGCTTGGAATTTGGAAGGACTGACCCTGCACATGAAGACATAATTACTTCCAAGACTGATCCTGTATTGCTACGTGGAACTAGACATCCTTGAAGTCTATCACATTACTTACTACTAGACAACACTCATTTGATCTCCACAAAACGAGACTTAAACTTCTACCATAACGAGACTGCAGTTGTGCTGCAGCCAGAGGTACATGATCTGCAACAAGTGAATTAACATTTAAAGTCTGGTACTGTTATACACTGTCCATGCTCCCGGCCAGTCTTGACCCACTCACTGGAGCTCTACAGTAATTGTCATTTAAAAACATCGTCTGACTCTTGGCTGGTCTAGAGGTGTAAATTGCTTTCTGGTAGGGACCAAGTTGGTCGTACCCTGCAGCCTGATCACACATGCAACTGGATTCTTCACCGCTCTCTCCCACTTCCTCAGGGATTCTTGGGATACAGGTCTAAACTCTGGTTGAGACAAGCCAGCTAATTGTACTAGTACCGATTGACTGTTGTTTCTCTGTAACCAATGTATTCAGTGGGCAATGGGGCAAATTGACAAGTTACTTTACTTCACTGTTGATCTTCTGCCGGTCTGGTGAGCTGGTGTATCTCCGAGAGCAATAGCAAGAGTCCGGTAGACAGCAACTTGCCTGTATCAATAGCTAATTAATCCCTTTGTAGATCTGCCAGTCTCCTAGCTTGGTGTTTCTTTGTAACCAACATTTTCAGAGAGTAAGTGGTCAGTCTGACTTGCTTGTTTACCTACTCTCTTGTGGATCTTCTGCCGACCGGTTGACGGGACTGGTAGATTGAGATTTCTCTGTAATCAAAGTGTTTGTAATCAAATCAAAGAGCAAGTGCCAGTCTGGTTCATTCATCTGTATTTTCTGCCTGTAAGCCAGTCCGTTAGTTCAGTATCACTGCTACCCGGTTGCTCTGCAACAAGTTAGATGCTGATGAACGCAAGTCTTCTTCTGTTTTATTCTCCATTGAACTTCTAAGCTCTTTTTGTCTTATTTCCATAGAATCAACACGAAGTTGAATGGACTAGGACGGGACTAGCTGTAAAATTTCTGTGTTAAGACTAGCATGCTGTATGGTGATCTGTGAAGTCACATGACTGACACCAGTCTGACATTGATGAAGAGTCTTCTATTTTCACAATGCCTTAGCAGGATATTTCAATTTTTCTGAAGTTAACTGCCCCTACAACCGGGAAAAAGCTGGTTATATAAGGGTGGAACCGCTGCGGGCCATTCTTTATCTTCTGTGTTGAAAACACCCATATTCCTGCATTATTGATTTCTCGTAAGCGATGGCTGCTTACAGTATTTCTGGTTGGTAGATGAAGACTGGAAATCTATTTTATCTCACAAGCCACTTGCCGCTTACCACATAGCTGGAGATAAAGGCTTCAGATGTAGACAATGCATTCTTTGTGGTAAGTAGGGAGACTCTTCTAAAGTGTCTTAATCAGAGAGATCATAATAAGTACAATTAATTTACAGGACCTTGAAGCCAGAATACAAAATAATTCACTGTACTTCACTCAGAGGAGTGAAGTATTATGCATGCTCAAATCTTAATGGTCTAACTAAATAGTATTATATTTATTAGCAATATTTCATTTTAAACTCAATGGAAGTTTCGTCCGTGTCATGCGTTGTCTTGAAAAAGATTATAGTACATTTTTCCAAAAAGGCTAGAGTCAAGTGTGTTGACAAAGACCAAGACATTCTGACATAAATAAGTCTGTGTTTAGGGCCATCATGAGAAATAAAATATCCACTCAAGGAACTTGTAACTTCTTTTAAGGCTTTTATTCTCACATATATATGAAGTTTGGGTTTGTGAGGTACAGGAATAAACCAACTCCAACTCTCTGTGTGAGGTTTTGAATATTATCTGTTTGACTACAAAATCTGGTAATATATTTCACATACATGCTTAGATATTTAATTGAGCATAAAATTTCTCAGACGAATGGGTGATTTATTCGACTTGGTTCCTGCTTCAACCAACCTGTAGATATATCATGTTATTCTTACAAGATTATGGACACTTGCAGAACATGTGGAGCCTTATTTTTCAGAAAGGTGGAGATATCTATGCAGGAATACCATTACATTACATTAGTTAAGTAAACAATTATCTGGGGACAGGATTTGGCTGGCATGTTACAGTCACCACCCAACGTTGAATAGATGTTTGTGTTTCCAATAAACAGTTCTCTATCTCTCTCATATCCGTTTCGCGAAAAAACAATTGCAAACATGGTCCAATATGAATATCTTGCAAAAGTCTGAGCCCTGTTTTCAGGTTTCTTATTTTAAAACATAAATAAAATATACATTTCTCCACTGGGTCTTTCAATGATCAACCTTGCAATGGATCATCATGATTTTAAAGATTATCTATTTATTGTTTGACTTCATGATCAGGAGGCCAGGGACAAACGTGTTGCAATAGAATAGGGATATAGCAAAGAGACCACTTCAAAAGAGAATATTTCCATTTTAGTATCTAAACAATGTGCTTACACAAAAACTAACTCGCATAATTCAAATTGGCTAATTGTAATCATCCCTGCCATACCTATGACATAGTTATAGCCTATTTGGAGGCTGAGCCAGGGTGAAATGGTTTTCAATGTTAATAACACGCTTATGGCTCTGTTCTCAATTAACCTCAAATTTGTTCCTGTGATGTTTTGTTACCACTCTTTGCCTTTCATTTATTCTCCAAGCTATTCATCTCATTTAAGGGGCACACTCAGGCGGTTGAGGGGGGTACCAGATTTGCAATATTTTTGTGGTTGATAAGCAGGAGACAAGCAGAAGACAACTTGACTAAGGATGAAAAAATTACAGACTGCAGGATCTCAAGAGGCAGGAGGGTAGTGGAGAATGCGTTTGGAATCCTGGCAAGCAGATTTTGGGTTTTACTGGATACAATGGAGCAAAGGCCAGAGGTTGTCAGAGACATTGTTTTGACATGTGTTGTATTGCCAAACATACTAAAGACACACCAAATTAGACGAGACAGAGCAAATATATTCGTTTCATTTTTTGTCCTGAAACAGAGCAAATATATTCGTTTCATTTTTTGTCCTGAAAATTTTCAAACTTTGTAAGTATTTTAAAAATTTTTCAAGTTTCTTAAATATTAAAATGTTTTCAAAAGTTTATTGTGCAGGTCAAGTTTTTTAAGTCTATAGAAAGTTTCCTTAAAGATTTTTTAGCTTCAAATTTTCGATCACTCACCGATTCACTGATTTTGTTTCTTGTGTTTTGGGGTCATGTATTTGGTGTGTGGCAGTGTAATTATTTTTGTTGTTTTTTAGTTTTTGTTGTTTTCGCAGCTTATTAATTGTTTTGGGCAGATTTGGGTGCCCCTAATATGGACATATGAATCAGTAGTTGTCCTGAAAAGGACATTTTGTAGCAGTGGCCCTGAGAAGAACCTTTTATAGGGAGGTGCAGTAAGTCTACTGATGTTGCCACTTGGGCTTGGATGATAGCAGTTGGCTGGGCTGGCAGATGAGGAGGCTCTTGCTGCTGGGGGATATGCGGAAAGGCATTACTTAAAGCAGGTGACTTGGTGTATACAGCTGAGGTGTATCCATCTTGTAATGGCTCATGCCTAACTGTATGTTCCCAAAAAGGCTAGAAAATCTCTGTTGAGCTGGTTGTATGACCTAGCATGCTGACATCTGGTTTTCTGGAATCATCAAGATATACTCCCTGGCAGCCGTTTGCTGGTTGCTGTAGCGGCTACTTATAAGTCTTTGGCACATATGTAGAAGTGGTTCTGGAGAACCTAGAAACTGTAGGTTGCTGGGACTGACGGTTCCTTTTCTCTGCTCTGTTTTGTATCCCATTTAAAAGTTTAACTGCATCATTTCTGAAAGTCTGAATGTGTCTTTCCTCCAAGTTTTCAATTTAAGATGCCAGGAAGTTACAGAAAGGTGTTCTCGAGGTGTCCTCTCTGAGCGTGAGGAAAGATGTGAGCATAGTCTTTATCTGGGTAATTTGATCCATGAGTTGCTGGTCGACTGATTGTGGCTGGGACACTCTAATCTTGCTGACAATGGATGGCTAGTGTGTGTGTGTCAGAGCGGATGCTGGTTTCCGTACTGTCAGTATCCATGCACCCTCATAAAATTTCATGGGCTGAGGCTGCACTGGCTTTTCTCTGTGGAGACTTGAAGCCTGAAGATTTGCTGAGGTCCTTGGGAGCCTGGCCAGATTTGGACTAACTTAATATTCCAGAAATTGCATCTGCTAATGAACCTCTCCCGCAGACAATCCTTCATGGTCTTGTCCTTAAAGTGCTCGTTGGTTTTGTTGTAAAGTTCCACTTGATCCTTGACAAAGTCTACAATAGCCTCCTCATTTGAGTCTGTTCAATAAATGTTTGTCATATGTCCTTTCCCACGTCTACATTGACATTCAGTAGATGTGCTGGCTTCTCCTCCAACCCCTGTGGCCTGTTTCCATGCAAGTAAAGCCACTTTTTTGTTCTGTGGCCTGTCCAGGAACTTGACTATGACAGGCCCGCAAGTGCCTCCTGAGAAGATGGCAACAGTATACAACAAGATGACAAGAGCCTACAACAAGTTGAACCCATAACTGACCTAACCAGCTCTATAAACAGTACTCCAGCTCCTCGAAAAATCCTTAGTTACTGCCCCAGTGAAACACACCAAATAACACAACAAAAACAAAAAGGGAAACAACTGTGATGACACACTATACCCTACTATGTAACATGACGTCAGATGGGCTGGTATTTTAACTGATACAACTTTTAAAACACCTTTTATGTGTTACATAGAGATTTCATGTTTGGGTACTTCTAATATTCCCTGTTACATATATCTACATCGTATGGTTTTCTTCTAAAGTACTGATTGTCTTTAAACTAGTTGGTGATTCTACTAGTTGGTTATACATATCACCATATTTGGAATGCTCCAAATATTGATAAGCATTTTCTTACAATATTGTGGCTTAGATTTAGATTTATTTGTTGTTTCACATCGCGTTCAACAGCCAGGGTCATATTGCGACGATTGTTTACAGGTGAAGGAAACCAGTGCATACTGCACTGTAAACCACCGGGCATCGGGAAGTAACTACCAACTTTCCAACATGAAGCGCCCGGCCTGAGATTCGAACCAGCGGCCTCAGAGGTTGGAGGCGAGAACCTTAACTGCTACACCACTGAGCCCCCTACAATATTGTGGCCATACCATGTGTTACTTAAATACATATTAAGAAGATTTTGTATCTTTAATTGACACACCAAATACCAAGTAATTACCTAAACAATGGCAGCTATGGTTTGGGTATGTTCACTTGTCTGTTCGTGTGTGTTTACAGTTACACCAAACTAATGAACCCATCTTTATATGGATTTTTTATGTAGACAGGGCTTGATCACAGGAGGAAGAGATTAGGAAAAGATTGGACCATACTCTGTGATACCACTGTAATATACAGTGTTTAACAGTATTTGGACGAAAATCCAATATGGGGAAATTGGACTGGCTTGGTCGAGCTTTGTGCTCTAGGAGTGCATCCTACTTGAATTTGGAATAACATATCTCGAATATCCAATCACATACAGAGGTCTTATTCTGTGGAATTGTGTTACAATCCTGTGTCTTGTCTTGTTTCTTTAAACTTTACAATATGAGTTTTATATATCAATCAAAATTTGAAGGAAACTGCTCTTTCTGCCAGACTTTCATTTAAGACAATCAATTTACAGCAGCAATTGATCATTTCATTTGTCTCTTTATAAAATATGAAGAATTCAACTTTAAATATATTTGCATACCAATTCATGGATGGGTATTATTTTGTCATTGAAGAGATTTTATTCATCAATCAAGACTGCTTTTTAGGGGCCACGGTGGCAGAGTGGTAACACTCTTGCCTCCCACCTCTGAGACCGGGGTTCGGTTCCCAGCATGGCCTCAAGTGGGAAAGCTGGTAGTTGCTTGCCGTTGGTCAGCAGTTTACAGTACAAAACCCTGATGAACTGTATGTACTGGTTTCCTCTGCCCTTCTACCTGTCATGATATGACCTGTACAGTATTGAAAGCAATGTAAAGCCCCAAATAAATAAATAAACAAATAAATAAATAAAGACTGCTTTACAATTTGTGCATTCAATTACTTGTCTCTCATCCATGTGTTCACAGGTTCAAGACCTTCCCATAACAACATCTGGAGTTCACCAAGGACCTGATATGGCCTTAGTTGATGATTTTACCTTACTTAACAACCCAACTTTGGTGCATCATATGCTATATTGTAGCAAGGTCACTGCTGCAGTAGTTATCTTAAACAGGGTATTAAACAACAGTGGATTTAGTAACCATACTAAAATTGTAACATATACAGAAATTTCCCACCAAAAACTTTTTTGAGGAGACCCATTATCGACCACAATGCTTAAGAGTGGGACCAATGTCCCAGTTTTTTCATTTTTTTTCTGGAGGCTAATTTTTGTCAGAAGACCATTTTTTAGAAGGCCAATTTTCTTGGAGAACAATTATCAACTGATTACAAAAAAAATTGTTTTCATATATTGATACCGGTGGACTAATAATTAGGGAGATATAATGATCCTTAGTATGACTACCCAATTTGACCTTGAAGCAGGGGTCAAAGGTCAAATTGGACGATTGGAAAAAGTTTGCAGGTCATGATTACTGAAAGTTGCTTTCACAAAACCCTAGGATCAATAATAAGGGAGATGCATGGCCATTTTAGTTTGATGACCCAACTGGACCTTCAAGCAGGAGTCAAAGATCAAATTGTATACCTTCGACATCCATATTTCGAAACCCTATGACCAATAATAATGGATATATACAGCATGTTTAGTATGATGACCCCTACTTGACATTAAAGATGTTATAAGATTTTTTTTTCAAAACGAGGCAAAAAGTACTCTGAGATAACAGAATATACATATTACGCATGCTGTCCTACTAAATATACATTTTGTGCCTAACTTAATGAAACCAGCAGTAATATTATAAGTTTTAGAACATCTTAATGATTTTCAAACAATGACTACGGTGGCCATTTTCTTTTTTCAACACATCAACAAAATTTTATGTTATCATAAACCATAAACATTCTTTGCAAATTTGGTAAAAATATCTTCATAAATAAATGAGAGGGTTCATGTGGAAACTTGATAAATGGATGTATGCATGCACGTGTGTACTCATGCAAGACTGTAATTATAGAAGGTATTTCTTGATCTACTGACCCAAGTTATTAATGTAGAATATCCACATGCTTAAATGTACATTTTAAAAAACCTGCCAACTAGATGTTAGGTTTAATAATATACTGACACTGACTTACTTGTCTTTTAGATCCCATTTTGGCCTTTTGTGAGTTTTACCCTGTCGATGATAATTTACACACAAACACTCGTTCTATTAACCAATTCATCTCTGTGAACAGAATAATTTGCATCAAGACACACATATGGCAATGAGTGAGATGCCGATTTTGTTACACATCAAGTATAAGTTATCTTGTTTACACTATAAACTGGCTCACAACACTATCAACTCATCATGTAAAAATAAAAAATCAACTAAAGTCTTCGTTGTCAGCCTCAGATAGTCATGGTGGAGAAGACTGCAATATTTTTTATCTAGTTCAGACTCTGAACAAAAGTCGAATTATCTGGAAAAAACTGCAATTTTTAGACCATTACCTTTTATGTGTCTTACCGTATTCTATGAAAGAATGTGATCACACAAGCCATCTGGCATGTGGTGGTGTATTAGTTTCAAACTACAGTGCAAACATTGTTATTTTAATGGTCTAAAACTATTCATTATAGAAAGGACATAAATAGAATTGCCATCCCTGTAATATGTTCTTCAGATCCTTCTCCGGTAATGGCTCTCAAAGTCATGATCATGTTAATGTATGTCCAAGGTTGAAATAATGTCCCATTATTCTTTCTCCCTTCGGGGGTAGAAGGAAATCTCCTGACTGATTCTAAAGCTAGGAAACATGAACAAATCATTTTAAAAGCATTGGGTCTATCTATTCCATTAACATCTCATGGTTTTAGAATAGCTGTGGAAGTTCTTGGTTTTCCAGGATGAAGTTCCATTTGAAAATATCATGGAAGATTGGACTTGGCATTCTGAGTCAGTATGGAGCAATTTACCATCAACTGCTACAGTATATCCCCTTGTTTTATATTCCTTGCAACTACATTTACAATCCTCACTCTCTACCTGGGGTTTGGGTAACTGGGTCACTCTCAACCTCCTGTAATTCAAAATTTATATAATTTTCTGGCACCAGGTTGCTTCTTGTTACTGGTTACAGAACTTCATTCAAATTCATTTTTAATGGAAACTGTTACTATTGAATGCTATTTCCACAGAATGAATGCTTTGAAAAAGTATTCTGTTCAGTAGAACTATCTGATATATAACTGATACATGTTAACTATTTGTAAATTGCTTTAAAATTCTATTAAGCCGATCTGGGTGTATCATTATCTTGACATCACTGGGGAATTGTGATGTATTCAAACTTTAACCAATCAGCGTCACTGATAGAAGTTTCGAAAGCTGACATTTTATTGGTTTTGTGTCCCTTGGGGGTGCTAGTAAGGTGTAGACAATGACATATATCAGAAGCTTAATTTGTGTAGTGTTTATTTGCATATTTACCTTCAAAAACCTCTTGTGTCAATATAAATTTTCAAATAAATAGACATTAATAATTAACTACCATTAATTTACATATAATAACCAAAGGATACTATAATATGATTAATTTGTGCAAAAGTACAGCCATAAATCATTCTAGTTGTAGATAGGCAAAGAAGTTAGAAAATTTTTAATAACCACCAGAAAATGCACTATTTAAAAGAAACATCTAAAGTGAGACATGTAATGTAAGCAATTTTGCCATTATTATGTTTTTAAGGACAATGGCGGCTTTTGTCAGTGCACATATTTAGAGTGCAGAGAAGAATGTAAAGGAAAAAAACCCAGACATCTGATAAAATCTGTCTTTTCTGTGTATCTGTGGTTCTGTTTGTTTTCATGTATCATCCAGACTGTATGGGGTGAAATTACATGGCGGAAAGGGGTTTCGATCTACTAGTACGAGCTGCAAAGCCATAAGAGACACGAGTAGTATACAGAAGGGGTCACCCATTCCAAGTACTAACATAGCCCACTGCTGCACTTCAGTGAACAGAAAGATACTCATCATGCTGAGCCACCATTCATGAAAGTCCGTGATCTCTAGAAGCATGACCCTCACTTGCACTTACCCTTAAAAGGTAATACATTCAGTTAAATCTATGGTTGTCTGGTCTTGTATATACTGTGAGGGATAAATAAAGGCCTGGACTTTTTTCTGAGTTATATCAAGCCTAGCAGTGTATAAAGCCTTTTATATGTTTATATATGAAAATGTCATTTGAACAGTATAAAACCACAAATAGGGCATGAGTTTTTAAATTATATTTATATATTATATTCTAAATAAACTGCATGTGTTGCTCATTATTTAACAGTGAAAATGTTTGTAGCTGTGACAGATAACTTATTAAAGGATATAAACAAAAAGTCACATTATTTTTGTAACTTCACTGAATATAAATGAAATAATTTACCATAATTGCTTCTGAAGGGGCAGTCAAACATTTTCAACTGATTGACTTCAAGATGTAAATAAGCAATAAACATTCCAATTTTCACATTAAAATTACTTCACCGATATCTTAATATTTTTATTACTTATTTTTGACTGATATTATATGACCTTTATTTTCATGAAATGTTACAAAATTTTTAATGTTACAAGTTTCCAAAAATTACATTTTTGTCTCAAATTAAGTGTGCTTTAAATATATTAAGATATTATTGTATTATGATCTTCGCATATAATTAAAATTATTTATCTGTGCTTACTCTAGACAAGATATATAACGCAGGGATAATTAGTTCAAAAGTTATTAATTATCAATTTGTCTAAATTTGCTACTGTGCAACTTAAGTGGGATATTGTAGTTTGTCATTTGATGTTTTAATTTTGTTACTGATTATTACTAATTATGTTTCTAAGATTTGTGACGAAATTCAACAGACAGGGTCATATTGGGACAGGCTCTCAGCATTGTCACTTGTGGGAGTTGAGCTACCCGTGATGAGATGCCAAACCTGATGGACAGGTAAACAAACGGACCCAATAATAATAATACCTTGGAGGGGAGGGGAGGAATATTTTTTGTCAAGGTTTTGTCAATGGCTATCACAAAAAAAGGGTAGGGTAACTGAAAGGGTAGTAGCAGCCCAGCTACAAACTCACCTTGATGAAGCCGGCCTGATGACTGCCTTCCAGTTGGCTTATAGAAAACACCATTCTACTGAAAGTGCCCTCTTTAACATTCATAATGATATTCTTCTCAATATGGCCAAAGGGTCTGTTACAGCCCTCACCCTTCTAGATCTCTCCGCCGCTTTCGATACCATTGATCACACTATACTCTTGGACAGACTTAATGGTTACTATGGAATCAGTGAACTGGCACTCGGCTGGTTCAAATTATACCTGTCGGGAAGGACACACTCGGTCAAGGTAGGCAGCACACTCTCAAATCCTGTTGCCCTTCAGCATGGGGTCCCCCAGGGCTCCGTCCTTGGTCCAACTCTTTTTTCCCTTTACACCAACCCAATCAGCTCCATCATTCAATCTCACAGTAGCATCAATTACCATTTCTACGCCAATGACACTCAGCTATAAATTTCACTCTCTCCAGCAAATTTTACTCAATCTGTACAAAAACTAAAAAATTGCCTAAACGACATCCAAAACTTCATCTTCACAAATAAATTAAAACTCAACCCTGATAAAACCGAGTTCATTTTGATAGGTTCGAAAAACAACCGTAAACAACTCCTTCCTCACTTTCCAATCAATATTCTTGGTAATCAGGTCTCACCAGCACAAAGTGTCAAGAACCTCGGAGTGGTGTTTGACTCCAATTTCACTTTCTCCGACCATGTGTCACAGGTCATAAAGTCCACTAGAGCTCATGCAAGAGACCTCTACAGAATACGCCCCCTTCTAGACCTTAAAACATCAGTTCTTTTAGCCAATGCCTTGGTCAGCAGCAGACTGGACTGCTGCAATTCCCTCTTTCTATCACTCACAGACTTTGAGCTAAGAAGATTGCAACTAGTGCAAAACTCACTCTGCAGGGTTGTCACCCGTTCCTCAAAATTTTCTCACATCACCCCTCAACTGAAAAAACTCCATTGGCTTCCAGTTAGGTATAGGGTACAATTCAAAATAGGCCTCATTACATACAAAATCCTCAACCAAGGTCAGCCTGTTTACCTAAGAGAACTAATCCACTCCTACACTTCCTTTAGAAATACTAGACGAAGTACCCCTAAACTCAAGTTCCTTCATACCCCCACTTTTGACCGTAGAGTTCATAAATCAATTAAACACTTCTCAAATTCTTTTAGTCACTATGCCCCAGTTCTTTGGAACTCTCTCCCCTTCCAAATAAGAAACAGTCCCTCTGTCACATCTTTCAGGAAACACCACAAAACCCACCTTTTCAACTCTAGCTTCCCAATTTAGTCTCCTTCCCTCTCGGTCCCACCCACAAACCTGGTACACTGACCTTGAACGCCCCTCGACTCTTCTTATAAGAAATGATTTTTGTTAACTAGCGCACTGAGTTTCCCTTAGTGGGGAAGAAATTGCGCCTGCAAAGCAGTAGATTAGATTAGATTAGAAACGTCCCATATTCACTAAGGGAAAAAAGTGGCCAAGGAACTTGAACACTTACGAAAAGATGATATTCTGGAAAAAGTGAAATCTAGTGAGTGGTTGAGTCCGATTGTTCTGCGGTAAAAAAATGGGTCAGTAAGAATCTGTGGACCCAGCACTGAAGAATGAACAGTATCCGCTGCCAAAAGTCGCAGTAAGAATGGGTCAGTAAGAATCTGTGAACCCAGCACTGAAGAATGAACATTATCCACTGGCAAAAGTCGCAGACATTTTCATGACATTAGCAAAGGGACAGAAATTCAGTAAAATTTACCTGACTCAAGCTTACTTGCAAATGAAAGTGCACCCAGATGACAGGAATTATTTAATCATTATCACTCAAAAGGGATTATTCCAAAACAAACGACTTTGTTATGGTGTAACAGATGGACCTGCAAAATGGCAAAGGGCCATTGAGCAAGTATTGTAAGAACTGGAATGTGTAAAAATGATTCTAGATAACATGATTACTACAAGCTCAAATGACAATGAAATTTAGAAGCAGTGCCTAGCAGAATTTGGATTGAGGGCTAACATAGCACAATGTGTCTTTTTCAAAAGACAGAATAGAATTTTGCGAAGATACTGTTGACAGAAATGGTCTGCACCAAAATACTGACAAAGTTAATGCCATTACTGAGGTAAGAATGCCCACAAATGTCACTGAGGTAAAAAGGTTCATAGATATGGTGAATTATTATCAAAAGTTTTCACCCAATATAACAAGAGTCGTTTCCCATTGCATGAGCTAACCCAAAGTTCCATTGGTCAGAAGGATGTCAAAAAGCATTTGAAAAAGCAAAACAGCTTGTGGCATCAAATAAAGTTCTAACTCACTATGACCCAGAACTTTCTGTAGTGGTTCAAGCAGATGCTTCACCATATAGACTAGGTGCAATAATTTCACACATCATGCCAAATAGTCTGGAGAAACCGATCCTATTCTTACGTTGTGCCTTAACAAAAAGAAACTACTCTCAGATACAAAACAAGCCACTTTAGTGTATTGGGCAGTGGAGAAGCTATATCATTTCCTATTTCACAGACATTTTTGAAATAGTAACAGATCACCAACCATTAATTTCAATATTGTAACAACATAAAGGAATATCAGTAATGACAGCACAGCAACTGCAGAGATATGCTCTGTTACGTTCTGGAATGAACTATACAATAAATTATAGGGCTACAACAGAGCATGCAACTTGTCATAGTTTGTCACATCTGCCACTTCAAGTAACATGAAAAGACAGACAAGATCCAACAAAAGTGTTTGAATTACACCAAATAGATACTGTTCCAGTTGACAATAAACATCTTAAACTACAGACACAAAGAGATCCTGTCCTTAGCAGAATATTGGACTATGTGATGTCTGGTAAATGGAGTAAGCTTAAGGAAAGACCAACTATCTGTTCAACCGGGATGCATTCTATGGGAAAATTGTGTAGTTGTACTACTACCAGATCTTAGACAGAAGATCCTAAATGAACTACATGAATCGCATCCAGGAGTTGTCAAATAAAATACATGGCTAGGTTCCATCCATTGACCATGACATAGAGATCTTGGTAAAATCATGTTCTGGCTGAGCTAATAAACTCAACAACCCTGCAAAAAGTCAGCTACATCCATGGAGCTACCCTACAGCAACTTGGAAAAGAGTTCATACTGACTACGCTGGACCATTCAAGTATGTATGTACCTTCTGCTTCAAGATGCTTATAGTAAGTGGGCAGAAGTGGCGATAATGAAGTCAACATCACCATCGGCCACAATTGATCGGTTCAGCAGAGAAATGTTTAAAGATTTTCTAGAACCAAATTTAAGACAGACAGTGGGACAAAAGAAATAGAATTCACCAAGAGTACATGACAAGTTGCATACTTTTAACCCTAGAGAAGAGGTGTTAACTAGAGATTATGGCAATCTGGAGAAGTTATTCAGAAAACCTGAGTCATACCACATCAGAACTTCTGATGGTGCTATCTGGAGAAGACATGTAGATCAAATACTGTCCTCAAAGGATACAACTTCCACCAATAAGGAACATGTAATGCCTGTATCATCAACTATAGCAACAGTTATTATTTAACATAATTGTCTGATGCTTAACATCAGGCTTATCTTATAAAGATTTAAATCTAAATGTTTCTAAATCGTGGTGGAAAAAGTGATGTATAGCAATGTCCACATCTATTACAGAACCCATGTGAGTAATTCAGCTGTCACATCTATGACAGTGATAAAATGCCTTGCACATGAACAGGAAACCAGTTTTGAAGTTAACTGTAGTGTTATGTGTATTATGTAGAATAAAGCTGTTCTTGTAAAGAAAACATGCCCACCTTGAAAGCATTTGTAGAGTGCAGACCTCCATCTGTGCTCCTGTGAAAAGAAATATGTGCACTGATTACCATTTTTAAAAATTCTGAATCACATATTACACATGGTCCAAAGTGATAACAAAAATTTACAGTAAGCCATGTAATATTCGCCACACTGTGTGAAATTTGCCACCAGTAGGGCACCCAATGAAAGTAAGTCAAAATAAGAGCACTCGGAGAACACAAACTTACCTGGCAATGTACACAATAAACACATGGTGTTTTATCATGAAGCACCAACAAGTATTATTTGCATAATCCTATGAAACAAACAGACAAACAAACAATAAACGGCCAAGAATGTAATACCTCATTAGCAGAGGTAGCAATCCAAATGTCTGCCTATTTTCCTTCAGGGAAAATAAAAAAATCCCAAATGTGTCAAGAAGTTCCAAGTCAATGAAATAGAAGGGGGCTTCCTCACCAGTAATTCTTGTAAAGGTATTGCTTCTTGGAATTATGTCCCTTATTTTCTAGGGCATAAGAATGATAAGCCAATATGATGTCCAGGCATAACTCAATAAAGACATTTATTCAGTTTCTGGACAAATTACCAACTTAATTCTATCAGTGTGTTCAGGCAAGGCACTCTCATTGCCTTATGTTCCAGATATCAGTAAAAGCAGGGGTGGGGTATTATAATATTTATTTACAATTTACACACTAATATACTAGGATTTATTTACAGTGAAAGTAAAACATGTGTAATTTAATAATTTACTAAATTTACTAATACAAAGGCCACCTTAAGAAAGACAAACCAAAATGACAATTAGTAACAGATGGTGAACTTAAAGTCACCATAAAGACTACTAATTTTTAAGCAAACTTAACACAAGGGGTGGCCATAAGGGCACCCTAAAGATTAGCGAAATTACAAAGAAATGGTGAACATAAGGTCACCATAAACACTATTAAATTTAAGGCAAAGTTAAACAAGGGGTGGCCATAAGGTTACCCTAAAGATTAGCAAAATTATAAACATAAGTGATTGTGAGATCACAGAAAGGGTGTACAAATTTAAGGTGGCCTTAAATGAATGATTAATACTATTTTAATTTAAGGTTGCTATAAACTAAGGTAAAATATTTTACATAATTAGTTGTTTAAGAGAAACAGAATATTTTTGAATCTGTAAGTAAGGGAAGAGTGCCCATACTTGCTGAAGTACATGATCCAACCTGGATCTAATAATCTGATGGCAATTAAAACACCATGATAACCATTGTGTAAGGACAAAAGGACGAGGAAAGCCTAATGTTACAATAAAATACCAACAACACAATTTATATTTAAAATAAAGATAAAATGAATCATGACACGGATAAGATTTGGAATGAAGTTCATTATAAACAATGTTACCAGTTAAACTCGCAATTACTGAAAATTGAAACTATTTACAAGTTATTGTAACACCAATAGTTGTATTATAAGCCAAAATAACATAAAATATTTGTCAAAACATGATTGAGTACATAATCAACGACCATTACATGACAACATTATGATATAGGATAAGCAACTTAGGAGTAATTTATGAAAGTTTAAAGACTTTACATTAAAATTCTGACTAGAGGGCGTGCATGGCATATAAATATACCAACATTTTTCTATGGACAGACCAATAAAGTATTTTATCGCTTATATTAGATGAACTTGTCATTTAGCACTTAATACACAAGATGACACTGTGAACCACTAAATTGTAATTTGAGACAATTAAATTGCAGACATAGCAATATATATATATAGTGAATATAAGAATTTACAACCATTTCTATAGTTTTAGGGTAAACGAGGGTAACAACACCCCTAGTTTAAGGACACTGTTGTTCAATTTATACAGAATTTGAATTTTATTAATATTTACCACAATTATTAAAGTTTTTCATGTGGTGTGTAACACCATTACATACACCTTCGTTTAAGTTGTTACATACATGCCAAGTTCAGGATTATAAGGTACTCATAAACACATAGCCATGTAAATAACATACACTTTTAGATTCATATATATGCTGATAACACCTAGTTTTAAAGTTATCTAAATACGTACATTTAATAACTAGGTATGGATACTCCAATATCATCATATTTCAACACATGTAAGTACATTATTATAAAAGACTCTTAATATATGCAAAGTAAGTACTTTGTTACCAATTATGGTGTAAGATAAAAATAAAGTTGATAAAACATTAAGATATTCATCAGTACATAAATTAATAAATATACAATTACAGTTTAAGAACAACTTCAAAATAAATGAACCACAATATATCGACCCTAATGTGGTCAACTATATGTACTGAATGACTAGATATGTATGTTTTCAATGTGAGATATTACACTACACATGTATTACCATTTAAAAGAGTACTTAAAGTTCAATAAAGAATAACTAATATACAATAATAAGTATTATGATTAAAAATTGTTATGGCCATACACGATACTTCAGGGGTGTAGGAAGCAATTTTTGGTTGGTTGGGGCGAGGAACTAGATTTTACCGACTCGACACCCATATCAACAGACAGGCCATCCTTCATGCTATAGGCATTCACTGGGTATTTTTATAGCACCCATTTGGTGTGATTCACAGTTATAAATTATCAGAATTAACTAATGTCTTTTGTTAGGCTGTTATTTGGTAAACTTCCTTTACCAAAGGAAATCTTTGTGACAACAGAGTGACTGACATTAATCCTAAGTTTCCCCCACCTTGTGAGGGTAGAGAAATACATATAGTCACCTGTGCATTTGAAAGGTATTTCTAATACCTTGACCACATGTTTCCAGAACTTGTGACCTTTCCTTCAAGTGCCAAGCTGATACAGGATCTATTTTGAGCAAGGTTAATACCCAAACTGAGGGGGATGTATGATCATTGAATTGGCTTGGTCCAATGAACGCACAGTAAAGAAAGAAGAGTTTTCTGGAAAAACTCTCATCAGCTGACAAATTGCTGTGCTAAACTGTTGTTCTATGTGAATTTGAAACTACATGTCTAAGTTCTAAATAATTAGCAATATGGTAAATTAAATATAGAAGATTACTATATGAATGATTTTGGTCTGCATAAGTGAAATGTTTCACAGAATTTTGCAAATCCCATGACAGGTTAACTGAATGTTTTATAGTTCAAATGGTAGCCTACATAATGTTACATATGAGCAGTGAACAGGGTAAAAGTGTAATTTCACCACATATTACTGAGTTACCTGTAAAAATTTACATAACTTCAAAATTGGACTTTAGTTCTGTTGCAAAAAGTTGGGGGGCAAAAAGATATCCCCGCCCCCCCGCCCAACTTTGTGGTTGCGGGGGCAACTGCCCCCGCTGCCCCCCCAGTTCCTACGCCTATGTACTTAGTTATTTTCATAAGGCAACAATTAGCCGAACATTGTAAAGAAGTAGAAGTAGAAGTAGCAGCCACAGGTTGACTAAACATTAACTTGAGATAACTCTGTCATTGTATAAGAAACAATCTTAACCTGACAATGGTACTTTTTTGTTATCAAATTCTTTGTTATCAACTATCATTAACCAGACGCCATACATGACTCTAGGAGAGAGAAGTCAAGCAATTATTAATAATAATAAGTTCTCGCTCTTTTTTCCACCACTGGCTCCTCTAGCTGTGTCTGTGGAGTTTCCGACCTCCAGGATTCCTCACTCTCCTCCCACTGTTTCTGTGCCTCCTTATACCTCCCTCTGCTCTCTCTTTCCTTAGTTCAGTATGTCAGCAGTTGTACCTCCCAACTCAAAATCAGTAGGTAAGTCTGTTTGGACTTCTATCTTCCTCCCATTCTTTCTTCCCTTTCGAGGGCACATCTCATAAATCAAATCAAACCAGCATATGTAAAAAACCAAAACCCTATCAGCAAGTTAGCCTAACTTGTATTTTAACACTAAATCTAAGTTAATTTGTAAAATAAGAAAAGCCTATCTAAATGCTATCCAGCCTTAATTCCTCAGAGTTGTAAATCCAAATGATGCATTCCATGCGATGACCCTCCTTTTATAATCACAGATTGCATAACCCACAAGCTGTAAGTCAGGAAAATATTGCCAGCTTGTCCTACAAACTTCCTGGCTTGTCTATTGCTGTAACAGCCTTGTTGGTTTCCTTTTATATCTTGTCACAATATGTTCTCGGCTTGTCCTGCTGTGATGCTACTGACTCCTGTCTTGATTTGAAGTGACTAAATCAGGTCAGGGTTGTTTAGGACCGGCCAGTTTGCTTTCAAGTATGGACAACGGTGTTCCAGAGCCTGTTGTGCAGTGATGCCCTGGTACTACGACAGGATGGCAAGTGTTTACAGACAAGACAGTACTAGTATAGGACAAAACGGGAAGTGATGACAAGCTGAAGAATGATAAGAGGGTTTTTAAGTGAGTAGGGCCAGAGTGGGAATCAAAAGTGGTGGAGGTTTGCTGAAATATCAAACATGTTTCATATTTTGTCGATCCACTGCGACAAACTGCAAAGCTACAACCAAACCTGACTGACTCTGTAAATGTGGCTCTCAACCCTCGAAAAATCCATAGTTACTGACAAGATGGCTTTAGTGGAACACCTCCATAAACAAATCAGATGAGGAAATAAATAGTTGTAATACTAATTTTCGGTCAAAGCCATCACAAGAGCCACCTTGCTAGTTCTTAGTGATATCTCATCCCAATCACGCCGTATAAGTGTTGCTTTATAGAATCTAGCAGATATTCAGTCTAGGGGGATTTAAATGTTTACAGAAGTATTTGAATATAATACACATCACATCACTCTTTGATTTCTGTTCAAGGGTGCGTCATTTTAAATTATTTTACTTGGGTTGTTCTCGCTGGCTAGGCCCACTTTAGACAGTGCAGAATCTTGTTCAACACTTGATTGGTAAATTAAACAAATTAAGATGCACTTGCTTCAGATATGTTGTTCTTTATTATTCTGTAGACTAATATATATTGTTATTTTCATATTTTAATGTACGACAGCAATTCTAAAGTAGTGTCATTTTGTTCCAGTAACGCTAGGAAGGCAATAATATAAAGTCTAGATGTAGTGCATTTAGTTTATTATAATACATGCAGATAATTGAGACTATTAATGAATTTTTGCAACCAGTGATTACAATAAACTCTGTTGTACACATTAATAGTACTTAGCGGTTACCCAGTAAACATTAAAAACCTTTCAAATGGTTTAAATGTTTACAAAACATTTTTAAATACAATAAAATCATATCTTCTGGTTTTCCAAACATTTCCAAGGAAATGTTTACACTGAAAAGTGTAAGAAACATTTTATTCTTCTGTCCGGCAAATCTGGGACCTTTCCTTTGGAAGTGAAAATATAAACTTTGTTTGTGACATAGAAACCACAAAATTCCAAAACTTAATTTATGTGCGTATTGTATATTGTCCAATTCATATGTTTTGGGGTAGAGGGTGTGATTTTGGTGGACTCCAGCAGTACCTGACGGCAGCTGTGGGTTCCCACATCTCCACTATGTCCACTTCTGCCTTGACTCGCTTGGCTGGTTTTTATGAGAGGTCCAGGTCGCCACAATGGCAGAAGCGAAACACATATTTACTCCTTCATAGTTTATTCACTCATCTTGTAACAATTCACAAGTACAATTCATGTATATTTTGATAACTCAAACTCAGTCATTCTGAGGAAATGTGAACTCAACTTAGTCCCCAGAATGCTAGTTGTTAAACACTAGACTGTACATCTCTCTCTCTTCTCTCTAGCAGCAAGCCGGGGTTATTATATCAGTTACTTTACAAGGGCTGCGTCACCTAAAAGAGCAGGGATTGGCTAAGGCTTTAATTAGGAGTGGACTGCCACGAGTATTGACTTGTGTCTGTGCTGCAGCCAGCAAAAGCTAGTTCTCTGGGATTGTTTGCCTGTCATTAAGGAATTTTGAGGTTTGTTTCCATTTAGCTGTTTTACTTAAATTCTTGACCATTACATATATTAAGACATTTATATTGTAAAAATTATTTCTATAAATAGAGGAATACATTTGGGAACAAATTAATTAATTTTGTTTTATCTTACCGATGTAAGTAGGTCACTTATGGCTCGTTACCGGACAGAAGAATATACATTCTCTATCCAAACATTTTTACTGACGACATTTATTAAATGTTAATAAAATAACTCAAGAAACAAGGTTTGACTGAAAATGTTTTTAAATATTTACAAAATAGCTGAAGAAATGAAGGTTATGCTGTGAATGTTTTTCAAACATTTATCATGAAACCCATACCCATATTTTCGGAATGCTTACTAAATGTTTACTTTCAAACATTTGCAAAGATGCCTGTGAGCAAAATGGGGGATTTTAGAGGACTTTGTCAAAAATTGCCCCACATGCAATTCCGAAAAGAATTCAATGGAGGCAAAACTTGTAAGCAAGTAACTTACAATTTTAGACATTTAGACATAAAATGATATTTTCATTTGTGAGCAACCTTTAAAAGATATTGAATTGACCTCTGATCCCATTATTATTAAGACATTAGTATGTTTATTTGCAATGTTATTCCAACATTTGTCATTAAATGTTTAATAAATGGTAACATAAAACGTTTTGAAAACAATCTATTATAAATGTGTTTCGTACACATCATTTTAACCTTTGTCAAACATTTCCTCTCAAATGTTCGCAAACTCAAAAAAAATGTTTACTGGGGAATTACAGCTGTTAGTTGTAATCTGATAATAATGGGCTGTAATAAAGCTTCACATTAACTGCTTATTGATGTTATTTATTGCAAATCATTTTTACAAGCACAAATTATAAGATATCTTGATGCCAGTATGAGCAGATATTCTAGGGTGACCTAGGGGTGCCCTAAGTGGGGTGTACTGAAATGGAAAGAAAGAAAGTGGTAACCTTAACCTCAAAGATAGAATGTCTCTAAGCTTACTTTTTGGCTTATATCACAACCATTTACGCATTTATTTAAGATGTACTGTCGCCCAAGCCTCAAGATAAGTAGGAAATAATATTTAAGTACAATAGCCGGGATAAGAAATAGAATTTGGTCTAATCAATGATAGATGCAAAAGCATTGGCTCTCATCCAATTTTTTCCCAAGTTAAGGCACAGTCTAATGCCCAGAAGTCATGATGGTTGATTCACTGTTTAAGGACCTGTGAGATATGTCTCTTTGGCACTGGTGTGAGAGCTGGAGTGATCCCAAGTGATACCCAGTTTTGACTTCAGTGTGCAAGTCATATTCTGATTGTATTTTAAAAGGGGGCTATTCTTGTCGGGTATATATAACCCCAAAAGGTTTTTTACAGATTTGTGTGGATAAATATGAGAGCCCTTTAGTCTGGGTAAACCGAGGTGAATCTTGCACGAATTTGCAGTGGCCTAGACCATTCTATGACAGGAAGGAGTGAAGAACATGTCTTCTTCAGTAAATTGTCCACCTAAAAGGTTTATTTCACTTAGAGCTAAAAGTAAGTGGATGAGGGATGGACTATTTTATGACAGTTTAGCTTTTTACATTGCATTTTATATAATATATTATTTGGGATAATTAAATGCATAGTGAGATATAAAGAACATAATGGCTTATGTCAACCAGTTCATTCATCTTGATTTTGACACTGAAACATAACACAATAATGTGTCAGCCATGGATGTAGAAGGTTTTTCTTTGCAGATTTTCCTTTAAATTTTTCTCATACAAAAACTCTACGCCTTTCCACTGATCATATCTGCTATCTCTTCAAATGCCCTGCCCTTTGTTTCTGGCAGTTTCAAAAAGAACAGAAGAGAGAAACAAAACGTCAAGGCCATGAACGGTAGAAACACAAATGACCCCATTGCATCCTGTAAAACAAAGTTTTGACTAAAAATTGGTTATATTAATGTCATTAGAATCTTTCAGTTTTATGAACTAAAATTTTTGGTTTTATCCCTTCTAACAGATAATGTCAGATCAAGAAGGTTCTGAGTGCATTCCATGTGCTACCGTGTGTTGGATCCCAATCCTTGACAATAAACACAGAGCACTTGGAGAGTGCAGACCTCCTCAAAGCCATGTAAAAATAAGAAAATTGGGAATTTTTTAGGGTATACAGATGCCGATCCAGAGTTGTCTCAAAATTTTATGGAATCTAAGTTGCACCAAGAGCCACCAGATTTTTAAATGACAGTCATCAAAATAAAACTCCTTTGATGGAGGCAATTAGAGTCACTGAATTAATTTTCAAATTTGGCATCAACTTAAGTCTCTGATAACATTTAACTCAAACTTAGTGACTGAAATAAACTGGTTGGAAAGGATGTTATGCTTACTGCTTTAAAATATTTGCATTTCATATTATTAAATTTTAAAAGAAAAATTCAGTTTAAAACAACGATACATTATCTCTACACTATAACATAACACGTACAGCCAGGAATTCAAATGTCACTGCAGAAATCAACATAAATATCCACTGGGTGACAACTGAAAAGGAGACTGCTACATCTCTTGGTCCTTGCTTGAATAACTCTGGTGGAATGACCCAAACCAAGCCTCCTGAATGTCAAATAGAGATGCATAAAATAAATCTCTGAATATTAAATCTTCTGAAAATATCAATCACAAAATGGTATAGCTAACTCAGAAATGCACTGTCTGGAAATGTATCATTTGAATTTGAGACCATCTCATATTGTCTTCCTAGTTATTCCAAAGTTCTGCCCCTCTGTTCATAAATCTGTCAAACAGTTTGGTAATAGTTTTGCGTTTGATGCTCCTATTGTGTGGAATACTCTCCCTGATGTGATTCGTGCCTCTCCATCCCAGGCCTCCTTCAGAAAACAGCTTAAAACCTACCTGTACACCAAAGCATATCCACCCTAGCCTGAATTATCCCCCTGGCGTTCTCCGTGGTGTTCGACCCCTGTTATGTCCCTGGACACAGAATTTTGTTGACTGCTTTTTGTTTTGTTGCGCCTTAGAGTCCTCTTGTTTGGGGAGATTAAGCGCTACAAAAGTCCAATTAGAATTAGAATTGTCTATGACTCATTTGTTTTTTGATCCAGAAGAAAAGTTGTCACAATTGTTTTGAACCAATAATGTATTATCAGGAAAATGTGGTTGCTTTTGCACCAGTAACAGTCAAATTTCTAGAGTTTTATGAACATTTAAGAATATATTACCTCTGTGGGGTCAATACCTGACTTAGGCTAGTGATATTTTTCTAACATGGTAAAACTACGACAATGGCTGTTTGTGTTATCACAAAATCATAAATGGACACTACAATAATTTTTCTTACTGTTTCATTCCCCAGCTAGCCTACTTGCATAGTATCACATCAAATTCACACTATACAAGAGTTACATTGACGTTTAAATATTTTACTGTGGGGGTTCTGCATAACATAAGTCCAATGCAAAATTATACTTAAAAATGGTTTGTACTATTGTTTGTATTTGGGGTAGGGACCTGAGTTTTGGGTGTAATCTAAATGTGGGATGAATTACTATTTCTATTTAACTATGTTTACTATCCGTCAATTAGGGGCAATTACTGTTATTTTGGGGGTTATTGTTTTGGTGTTGTGTGGTGTGGGGCATTTTTTGTTTGTTTGTTTTTTGCAAAACAACAAACACAGCTCAAATAAATTGTTTTTGGAAGATTTGGCAGCCCCAAGAAGGGCCTATAAAAATTATCAGCTATGGCTGATCTGCTGACTGACTGGCTACTAGTCCCCTGATGCTGGCTGGTCTGGTTGAGTGGTTGATATGTCTTCTACTGGCTGGAACTGAGGCGTGTTGATGGCATCAAAGCTGACATCCTGTGACGTGTTTGGAATATTGCAGAAGTACTGGCTCTCAACTGAGGGTTGATTTGTTGGTGGTGAGAGGGTGCATCCTGTTGGTGTGCTGGTTAGTGGTAGGCTGCTTTGGCGTTTAGTTTCTGGCATAGTAGCGGGTGGTGACATGACATGCAACTGTGATGCTGAAGCTGTGCTCTGTGATGTTTGCTGCTGTGACATTTGCTGCTGTGACAGTTGCTGCCATGATGGTTGCTGCTGTGATGTTTGCTGACTGTGTTGCTGTGTTGCTGCTGATGCTGCAGTATTGGCTGATGTGTTAATATTGTTTCTTGTGGCTGCTGCTGCTGCTGCTGTGCTGGCTGCTGTGACTGCATGGAATGCTGTGGTTGAATTGCCTGATGCTACTGCATCGCCTGCAAGTGTTGCTGTGGCTGCATAATTTGCTGTGGAGTGTGTCCTTGGAACTGCTGCTGAGAGGGTGCATGTGGCTGAGTGAATGTCTGTTGATAGTGCTGCTGTGCATGCTGTGAATGCCGTAGCTGTTGCTGTGAATGCTGTAGCTACTGCTGTGACAGGCCTCACGTTACATGTGTAAAAGTCTGTGGCATGTGATAATGTGGTGAGACACTGGGTAATGGTGTGACGTTGAGGTTTGGTTGTAAGTGACGGTCTCTGCCATGCTCGTGCCCATCTCAAGTTGGTACCATTGCCAGTGCTTGTCTCTACATTTCAGTCTCATCAATAAGTTGAATGTCTCTTGTTAAAATTCGTCATATGAGTCACTTGTTAGTTGTACCACCTCTACCTTCAGAAAGTCAGAGAAGCCCAGTCTTGGATCATCAGGCTTGTCATCATAAAACTTTTTTACCACAATGTCTTTTAACTCTGTTGCTTGGAGGTCGGAATCAGCCAAACTTGACGTCACACTGACAGCACAGGATCGGGTAGTAGATGTTTGTGTATCTATGTGTGAGATGTCTGAAGGGTCACAAGTTGACTCTGGACGAGAAGCATCCTGGAATGGTTCCAAGTGCACAGTCTCTCGTCTGGGTGATGAGCCCGCTGCTGCACTGGCTTGAGAAGCAGACCTCTTGGGAGCCCTGAATTCACTTTTTGCTTTAAGATGGTGCACGATGTGGTCCCTGAGGAAGTCAAAATTGTCCCTGGTCCATTTCTGCCTCTCTGTCTGTGGTTCCCCCTGGCCGGACTTCATATGAGTGACTTTCCCGAAGAGTGTGCACTGGATCTGCAACCACTTTTGGCATGCATCTTTATTCAAATTGTTCTCCTCACAAAACTTGTCCCACACAGCCTCCCTCTTGGACCTATCTTTGTAGTCCATCAAACGCTTGTTGTAGAGAATCTCATTGTCACGCAAAAAGTTCACTCTCTGCTATTCCTGTTCAGTTGTGAATAGAACTGGGGGTTTCTTGCTCCTTTGTGTCTTTCCCTTCTGTGTTCCTCCAACAGCTTGTCTAGCCTGCGTATCCTCATCACTTGTATCCGAAACATGCTGTGTCTCGAGCCCAATCTCACCCTGCTCTGTATCCGACATCTCCAAAGGATCCTCCACTCCCTCCACCAACTCCTCCACCCCAGCTGTCTGCTGAGTCTCTGGTACACAACTCAATTTGGACTCCTGGCCCTCGTGGACATCCTCTCTGTCTCCTGACTGCCTTTCCTCTTAGTCCTCTTCTTTGGTGACATTTTACAAAGGTATTAAATTCCAAATTTCCTTTAGTAAAAAAAAAAACAAACAACTCAAAATTTCTGACTCACTATATAGTACAACAAAATATATCCGCAAACCAATTACATATCCATGACCTTCCTTACGGACCATCCCTATCAGTTTCTGGGAATTTCCGTTAACTTCCGGAGACGTTTTTACATCCTCCAAATAACATCTGGGAATATGCGTAGAACTTTTCCAAGTCTTTATTGGTACAGAAGGGTCAAGGATGTTGCAGATGCCATAAGGAGATCTACGGGTGCTGTAAGGACATTACAGACAAGATACGGATTATATACGGATCAGACATGGATATTAATTACCCCTGACATCCACAAACCTTTTATGGAAAATTCAAGTAGTTTGAATTTGCCGTGGATGTTCCATGGACAGTTGACATCCTTGACAGATGCTACAAGGACATTAAGGATGGTAATGATGTGTTCACGGATGAAAACAATGATCCATTAATCACTCACAATTTTCCATATTTGGTAACCTGCCATGATCCAATGGTACATCCGGCCATGTGTAACTGGGGTCTTACTTATTCTGTGTTTCATAAGAATGTTTTTTTTCTTCATACGAACTTTTATATCACATATATTTAGTATTGTTGTATGTCTCATTTAAACTATAATTAATTTGATAGTTTTATAGTTCCTAATGGTTTAACATTTAAAACCTAATTAACTCGGTAGTTTTTATAGTTCCTAATGTTTGTTTCATTGAGATTTTATTGCTTGGCTTGAATAAGAAATAATTTTGTTACTTGCTGTTTTGAATCCATTGGCCGTTTCGTAATGGAGGTTGTGAAATGGCCATGAACAATACCATTTTAGTTTCAAAAATAAAAACAGTGCGTGAAAATTATAAATTGAGTTAATATATGTTACTAAATCTTCAGATAAGATAACCACAACAAATCTTAAATAATAATTAACAAACATACACTGTATAATTGAATTGGTTTTTTTTCAGTATTTAAATAAACTAGCACAGTTATATTCAATTTCACAATTAAAACCACCAGTGGAGTGTGACATCATAATTTAATATTAACTAGCTGGTTAATGTAAAATTTTAGCTTTAAAATCCTTCTTGAGTTTACTTATTCTAAGTTGGACTAGTATCTTCTAGCCCATCTTAAGATGGGCTCAGTCCATCTTAAGATAGGCTACCCAACTTAGGATCCTAAGTTGGGCTATAGCAACTTAAGATGGGCTGACTCCCAAGTTGGGCTCCAACATGGACATTGGACAACAGGATCTTCGTTGGAGCATAAGGATTTACAATGACACACTGGATATAGTTCTGGGCTTCTTTCATTGCGTCAGTACCATATTGTAATGTTTCACATTAACATATTCATTTCATATTCATTTCACACAAATACCACTTCAAAGTTCATCAATTTACAGTTCATATTTGAATTTATTTTTCATTTCCTATGAATTAAAATATCACAAACATTCAATTTAAATACACTTTAAAATAATGAAATCGAGTTAATAATCAAATGTAGTTTGTATTATTTAATTATGTCAAAATGTTTGGTTTTGTTAAACTCAAAAGTTGAATGAATTAGTTGAATTTGGGCTATTCCAGAATAATAAGTTTTGAAGATAGAGATATAGAAATGAATTTTGATTAAGCAAAAGAGAATTTAGATGTTTTCGGCTCTGATGATAATTCCAATCTGCCCCCCTCCCCCGAGTTATGTTTAATCTCCTAGAAGTAAGCTTAGCTGGTGCGCTTAAAGAGAAAAGTGTGTTATTTAATTGTCTAGCTAATACCATAAAGTTCCAAATTAATGCTATTTAATTGACTACCAGATTAGAGTAGTACGATAGTACAGTATTTTGCTTATCTACCCAGTATACCAATATATTCTATTTCCAGAGTATTATTATTATTATTATTACATTTACTGAAAATGTTGCAATTTAAACTGTTGTAATCAATGTAAATACTTTACCTGGACCAAGTGTGAATAATAGTCCAAAAATCAAGACAGAAACAACTCCAATGTATGCCAACCAGGGAGCAGATTTCTTAAAATAGATGTATAGATTGTGTATTGGGTTGATTTAATAACAAAAGTACATATTGTGGCAATACTCGGGCATGAAATTATGTCAAAGTTGGGGTTTCATGTCCCATTCAACAGCCAGGGTCATACTGTGACCAACCCTCATTATTTACCACTTGTGGGGGTCGAACCCACACAGAGATAACAACCTGTGATTAGATGCCAAATTTACTAACCCAATAGGCCACTGTGGACCTTAAACAATTGATGTAAAATATAATAACCTTATCGAACAAGCAGAGTTTGATTTCACTCACTCAAATCATAAGGGTAACAAGTGTCCACAATAATTTTTGGAAAATATTTACAAATGATTTCTGGGTGGCAGCAACACAAACAATTTTGAATCTTAAAAGACAAGCCCTCAATTTTTATATGCATTTTTTTCTATTAAATTATCTTAAACACATCACATAGAGAACACAATACAAAGCTAAAACAAGAGAACTCGGAGAGAGAACAGACCTCCACTAAGACAGGTACTATGAAGCAAATGGCAAAAATATGTATTTTTATTTGCATCCTGACGGTTATAAAGATCATAATTAAAATTTTAATGGGATCTAAGTATGCTGAAAGGGCATTTAACACTTTGGCTTTCATGCTTCCCGCCCATTAACCACCCAAAATGCTACCTAGATGTTGACTTTCTAGTGCTATATCCCTATAATGATAATGCAATTGATATAGATTACTTTTACAACTCTGTTAATAGTGGACAAACTACAATAAATGGGTAACTGATTAACAAGTTTGAATTCTTACCTGAAAAGTATTACATAATGTCAATACCAGCAGTAAGACTCCGATAACAGACATTGTAAATAAAAGTAACGGGCGTCTTCCTGTTTTGTCAATCAGGGTAGTCTGTGTAAAAGGAAGAAAACATTTTTATTGTAACAGTTACCACCCTTACCACTAGTTACACATTTGTAGCATTATATCTTTTTGTAACTGGTTCTATTATACTGTGGTAATTTGCAGAGTTTCTTGGGCTATTGCAATTTGTAAAGTTTTGCAAATCAAAAAAAAACAAAAAAACATTGACAGTAGCATGGCAATTGAGAAACATAAATGGAAGTAGATTTACAATATGAAGTGACAGACAGTTGATACTGGCATATTTAAAGGACAACATCTATTTTAGCAAAAACAATAATCGCCAAATATCTTGCAATTTTGGGAGACATCCACTGCCCCAACAATTGTCGTGTAAGTGGACCATAACATCTACTGTTTGTAAGTAAATCTAGATTATTTAGTGGCCACTTCAATATCCAGCACTCCAGTTTGGTTCATATGCCAAAAAGTCAACCGCATAAATGAAGCTAGACAAAAATAAAACCCACTTATATTTTTATGTATCAGTAGCAACACTGTAATTGGACTTACCTGAATTAATGTTCCTATAACTAAACAACAGTACATCCCCAAAACTGAGTATTGGATATCTCCTTCTCTCAAACCAATACTTTGGAAGATTGTAGGTGTGTAAAAGAAAACCTATAATTAAATGCATAATCAAACAAGAGCACTGGAAGAGGGCATACATTGGCCAAAGCATGCAGTAATAAATAACTGTTAATATATTTTTATATCTAGATGGCGATCCATATCTGTCTCAAAATTTAATCAGATCTAAGCACCAAGACCAATCTTACTATTTTTTTCATGAAGTTTCAAGCAGCAGTATTTGTTTAATCCTGCTAACAAACAACCATATAATAAGACGATCTTGAAGAATATCTCCTTGGTTGAGGCAATGGTACAGCCAGAATCAGTATAATGTCACACTTCTGTGGAATAATATCTGATATTATTCTCACAGGGTTTGATTGAGTACATGCAGTCAGTGTGAAATTATAGGACACACTATCATATGTTAGCAAAGGTTTTGAAACAAGTAAAGGTCAAATAGCTAGTTTCCTCATTTTGCAATTGCTTAAAAACTGGGAATGTGTAAAATCAGGGATTTTTTAATATCCAGATTATGATCTGGATCTTTTGCCAAATGAACCATTTCTTCCTTTTGGTCAGTCTAAAACATTCATGTAGATGTTTTTATTACTTCTTGAGTAATCTTAGACACATATAAACAGACAGGGAAGCAAACAGAAAACAAACATACTCAAAGAATAACCTCCATGGTAGAGGTAGCAAATACACATTTGAGAATAAAAAAATCATGGTAATGAAATATGTTCATATTGGGCCATAAAGTTAAAGAGTTAAAGAATTATAGTACATGCCCCAGACATTGCAGTCGCCTGTAGTGACACTGGTAAAGCAAATGTCAAGATCAGGGGTAATCGGTACTCTTTCTTTTGCATCATTTGCCAAAGTGTGTATCTCTCTGTCTCCTCTGTGTCACTGGCTGCAACTTCATTTTTTATTTGGACAATTTCTTCTGAGACATCCTTTTGTTGACGTAGGAATTGCAGTGCTGCAATAGAAGTACTGTCTTGTGGAGCAAACTGGTAAAGGCTAGATATTGTAGTGCTTGTTAGTGTCTATAATATAACTTTGTATTAAAATCAGAATTAAGATCATATTAAATATTTTAGATTTAGATTTATTTGTTGTTTTACATCGCATTCAACAGCCAGGGTCATATTGCGATGGGTAGTTCACAGGTGGAGGAAACCAGTGCATACTGCACTGTAAACCACCGGGCATCAGCAAGTAACTACCAACTTTCCAACATGAAGCGTCCGGCCCGAGATTCGAACTGGCAGCCTCAGAGGTTGGAGGCAAGAACTCTAACCACTACACCACCGAGCCCCCGTTAAATATTTTAACACTATGCACAAGGCTGGAGCCAACTGTTGTTACAACAGGAAGCAAAAGGCTATTTTATCCACAGTAAGGTATGTAAATGAGCTTTACATAAGTAATAGAGTATCATGAGTTATGTTAAAGTAGTACACTTTAGGTGGAAACACACTTGCCTCCCACCTCTGAAATCAGAGTTCAAATGCTGACGTGACCTTATGTGGGAAACCTGGTACCTGCTTGACATTTGTCAGTGGGTTACAGTACAAAACCTTGACCAACTGTATGTACTCATTTCCTCTTCCCTTTCAACTACCCATTGCAATAGAACCAATGAGGCGAGACATAAAACATCAAATAAATACTGGCTATTATTTCTTCTGTTTCAATCAACCAAAATCAACATGCAAATATAATACCCTTCTCTGCCTTCAGCTGGTCCTTCATGTCGAGCAACAGAAACCTTGGAGATTCTCTAACAAATGCAAACATGATGGTGCAAAGTAGTGGAAGCATGACAGGCATAAGTAGGATGTAAATCCACAGCTCTTCAGTGCCTGAAAGTAAACAATGGTTATCACCATTTAGCACATAACATTGTACACACTGGACTCTGCGAAACAATAAAATGCTGGTTCAAAAAGGTGGGAGTATAACAGATACTAGTAGCATGCAATTCAACAGTTACATGAATGTAAATATAAATATAAAAAATATAAAGAGCACTACATTCTAAAGAGCTTTCTTTAGTAAAAGACCTGTTTCAATTTTCCTATTTCAGATAAAATCATCAAATGGAAAACTGTATCTGGTAAAAATTGCTGCTATCTCCTTAACCAAAATTTACAGGATTAAACTAAAGACAAATCTGTCAAATAATGTTATTTTTGCACTGTAACCTTTCAGTTAATTTCAACAATTTTACCAATTTAAATACCAAAGATTTGATCTAGTCCAAATATTCCACTCAATAATATGCCAAAAATAGTTATCATTCCATTGCCACTAATCATTGTCCCTCTGATACTTTGGGGTGACAGCTCTGAGACAAAAACAGGAGCAATTTGAAGTGCTGTTCCTGAAAAAAAACATTCGACAACTACATTGTTTAAATAATAAAATTATGTCAAAAAATATCTATAGTATCCTCTATATGTTATTTAAAACATTTGATTAGAACTATATTTAAATACAAATAAAAATGAATTAAACTGCAGGTATTTATGAATGACACTATCAGTCCAGAAAAATTACCATCGACTGATCATCACCATGACAATAAAATCTATGACAATAAATACAGTAAGCATAGGTTATGTATGTTTTTATGGAAAAAGTACCTGTGCCAAGCCCTGAGACAAATCTGCCAATCATCAATGATTCTGGTGACTTGATGGGAAGGCATATTGTCTGCAGCATGGATCCAATTATTTGTGGAATTTGACAAAGTAACAACAGTTTCTTTCTGTGAGTTAGAACAATAAAGTAGATACCTTAATGATTTTGCTATTTCCTTTTTAATCAGATTATAGCAATATGAATTCGTTAAAATTACATTTGTTATGAGAAAATAGCAAGTTTTATATTGTTGCTATAAAATTTTGACTAATTTAGCAATTTATTGTTATTTCATCATGATTTATAAAATTTTGCTAAAACGACACATCCTTCTTTAACAGGATTTAAGTATCAACATTATGTTTTGAAGGCCACACAAAATAAGTGTACAGGATAAAACATGATTCCATTTAAAATGATTATATATAAATTGATATGAGGTTAATATAAAAATGCTGAATGCTGAAGTTTGAGATGATTCATCATTAAGACCATCAAATTTTACCTGCCAATCCTTTTACTAACACAACCTCCAAACCAAGTTCCAAAGAAACATCCTGCAAGATACACTGTGACTGTGAAAGAGAACAGGAAGGTTGACATGTATGATGTTAGAGGGGACCCTCTCTCTGTGTATGTGGCATTGTAAAACTCCTTGATGAACTAAAAAGCAGAAAAAAATGAATGCACCTTCTAATAACGATAATAGTAATAATAATAACTGAAAAATGTTTTGCTAAGGTAAGCGTCAAAGAGCAGAAAGTGAATAATACTAAAAATGAAATAGATAAAGGCTGGTAAAATACATTGATGGGGTTGTCAGTGGTATTAAATAGCAGCAAAACATATTCAAAGGTATATAAAATGTACTGCTGTGCATGTTATCATCAGAAAATCAATACTTTGTTCATCTAAAATTAACAACAGTTTTGTTTTAATGTGCATTTTTTGTTTTCCATTTAGAACATGTAAACCATTTTCAATTTTTAAATACAAAGATCATAATATTTACCCAAACACAATGGATCTATCGATCAATAACTTCATGTTGTGAAAGGTACTCATATAATTTATGCATTTCACTGCATGATAAAACAAAATATAACAAGGAGAATGTTTATTTGTGGAAGACCCCCAGTAATCCCTGAGAAATAAGACTAAAGAAAGAGGCAAAATATATTGATACTGGTGAAGACTATGATTTGTTGAACCTGGAGAAATTCTGTTCCTTAATATTTAATATTTCAAGTTAAAAACACAGATTGAATGAAATTTTAAAAGGAAAAGGATTTTCTTTCTATGAACAATAATTTGTTCATTGCAAAAATGTAGATCATAATCAATTCTACATATCAAGTAAAGGTAAAAATGGGACAAAATGCCATATGACTAGGTACTTAATGTGAGAAGATATACACACTATGTGCAAATGAGGGTTAATTTCAGTAAGTTTTTTCACTAAATGATAATGAATTAACTTTCAATCGTTCAGTTTTGACCCAATGGACTTGACATTGGTGCTGGTGCCTAGATTTTGGTGTGAGGAATGCAAATTTTGTAAATATGTATTTTGTACTTTCTGAAAAAAAAGTAGAAAAAGAAAAGTTTTTGATCCTGTGACTTTGATAAAGGTTAAGGACAAATTTTTATCAGTTACAAAGTTGCCCCGCGCCTATAGAGGAGAACAGCCAAATATCATTTTGATAGGCCTTACATAAAGGAGATAGATATTCAACTTAGAAGATACTGTGGTGACTAACTGAAAAACAGGGAACGGAACCAATAAGCATCCTCTTTTAAAGGAACACTTAACAATAATAATAATAACAGTGTTATGTTATTGTATTGGAATTATTAGAGATATCATCTTGTGAAAAATATACAAATTGCTGATTGGAAATAAGTTCTAATCTAAAGGAAGCTACTATTGTCAGAAGCCATTGTATCTACGGCCCATTACACATCAATTACTCCAAAATATCATTGAAAAACGTACTTACCTCATAAAGACATTGTGAACCATAGTGACATCAACATAGATTCTTAATTGATAGGAAATTAAGTAAAAAATTAAAATATTTGAGTAAAAAAGTTAAATGATATTATTATACAGAAAGCCTGATAATATACAGAATACAACAAGAAATGGTAATACTTGAAGTAACATTTACTTACCTTTAGACTAAAAATAAAAAAATCTGATAAATATATCTGTATTCTTGTCATCATATAGTGTAGTGTGTTAAGATTTCTTCTAATTTGTTGTTTATTTATAATTTTTTTTTCTACAGTGATAAGCACAAGTGTCTAAAGCTGAGGAGGGCGAGGGTGGGAACCCCCTCTCCTCCCCTTTCCCCTAATGGCTTTACTCAGAAATTCATACACAGTATGAATACAATTCATGTGTTATAAATCCTACTTAGTTTCAATGTGTTATTTGCAATACCTTCATGCTCGTTGTAAGATGCTACTAAGATGACGTTGTATAGTTTAGTATTATTGTTGTAAAACTTGTTGCATAATGGCAATTTACATACTTTCATCTGGTGTCATGGGGCTCAGTAGTATCAAATGGAATACACCACTATCAAATCTATGAAGTCATCATGGTCAAAGTGTGTGTTTTACGCACTGGCCCTCAGCATTGGCACTTGTCGAATCCACCCACATCGAGGTGTCAGGCTGTCATTAGATGTCAAACTTGTAACCACTAGACAGCAGACAACCACCTGTTAAGTGACTGGACTCTTGTCAAATTTAAATGGACTCTTAGATAATCAATACAACAATACAACACCATGACAGGTACAACCAGTTAAAATAAAATTGAAAAGATCCAAAGGATTTTGTTCATCTTCAAAGTGCAATTTAGTTGCCTTTTGCTTTATGCTGATCAGTGATGCAAAATTATGCAAATTAAATTGTGCTTTGAAGAGTGTAATTTAATTAAAGGTGGTCACCTCTGTTTGGTTTCACATTTCAACAAGTGACTGGACTAAGGTGGCGCAGTGGTAAAACACTTGACTCCCACCTCTGAGATCAGAGATCAAATCCCAGCCTGACTTCATGTGAGAAAGCTGGTATTTTCTTGCCATTGGTCGGCAGTTAGCAGGTAGAAAACCTAGATCAACTGTATGTACTGGCTTTCTTTGTCTTTGTAACTACCCATCATAGTATATCTGGTAAGATAGTAGGCATGTAACAACTTATTTCGTATCAACGACTTATTTTGTATCACCTGACTTATTTTGTATCAATTTTTGACTTATTTCGTATTACCGACTCATGTTGTAGTAAAATTGGCTTATTTTGTATTACTTGGCCAACTTATTTCATACCAACAGCTGACTTAATATGTTACAAAATGGTGTGCAGAATTTTGGCAAGATTTCAGGGTGATACAAAATAAGTCGATAATACAAAATAAGCTGCTCTATAGACAACTTGTTTTGTATCACTGACTTATTTTGTAGTAAGTTTAATTCACCTTTTATAGTGGCTTGTCTACATTAATGGATGGACTCAAAGGAATTTAATCCTTACTGTATTCAATCTTGTAGTCCATTTACCATTTGCCTGCTAGTAATTCTTATTTTCAGCACTGACATTCCACAGAGATATAATTAATTAGACTAGTCAGTCAGACTAGTCAGTCAGCCCTTGTTGAGTCAGATAAAGTTTATATATAGACAGTTCAGATTTGGTTTATTGGTAGAAACACTAGAATAAAAATGTTAAAATGCTGCAACTGGTAGCAACAAACATGTTGTGTTTCAAGATAAAAAATAGCATCAGAGATGGCCCATTCCCACAACCTTGGGAAAATCAATGAACTCAATGAGATTAGATGTTAAAATGTACACTTTGTACACTCAGGAAACATCTGCTTAAATGTTATATTCATATTCAACATTACAGAGTAAAAGGAGGGAGCATTGATGTAAGACTATGAAGTTGAACAATGCACCTGTCCCCCGGTCAATGTTCATGTGAAGTATCAACCTTTTAAAGACTATAAAGGTCAGCATTGCTATGACAAGCTCAAGGGTCAACATGTTACACTGCACATTGCTAACCTATACTACCTAACCAATATCCCTACCAAGTATCAATATCCTACACCTTACAGTTTGAAAGATATGGGCCGGATAAGATTTTAAACATCAAAGTCACTATGGCAAGGCCAAAGGTCAAATCATGGCCATACTATGATGCTGCACACCTACACCCCTTAACCAATGTGTCTCAATGTCTCTGTCAACGTTCAACATCCTACCCCTTATGGTTTATGAGATACAGCAGGGATGAGTTATTACTGAAGCCAGCCCGGCCACTTGGCCGAGAGACCGCCCAACTGCCCAGCCTGAAACCAATACCTGGGTGACAACAATACCTGCACAATGTGAAAGCTACATATGTCCTAAATACTGTTACATAAAATGTCCAATTCTATAGACAACAGGCAAATGGTAATCACATGTCAGCTCAGCATTATTCAATAGAATATAGAGAAGGTGGCACATGTGTTAATCCATTTGTAGTATTAAGCATTTTTTTGTATCAGAAAGAAAGCGAGAATGACTGTGTATCATTTTAATAACCAAAATCTTTGCAATACTAAAATTTCAGGGATAAATACAGTTTTTCCAATTCTTATGTGCTAATTATCATTGTAAGAAGTCCTCGTTCTACAAAATTATCATGAAAATTATGTGAAAAGGATGAAAAATAATGTCAAGTTTGGCATATTGATCATCATTCCAAAAGATTGCTATGTCTTTTTTAACATATTGCACTTATTGTAGTTTTTGAGATGTCCAGGGATCTTCAGTTTGCAATAGGAATGGCTACACATCCAAGGAAAATTGCATGGTCTTTCATGGAATGGCTAATAAGAGGCAAATATTTGAAAATTATAACAATTTGGATGTATTTTCTAACTTATGATAAATGTGAAATGAACAAACAAATAGTTCCACAGTTTTAAAAACAAAATTCCTTACACAGTTTGGAGTTTTATAACCTGATAATACAAAATAAGTCAGTGATACAAAATAAATTGTCTATATCGCAGCTTATTTTGTATTATTGACTTATTTTGTATTAATGTCAGTGCTGAAAATAAGAATTACTATCAGGCGAATGGTAAATGGAATACAAGATTAAATACAGTAAGGATTAAATTCCTCTGAGTCCTTCCTTTGATGGAGAAAAGCCACTTTTAAAGGTGAATTGAAATTACTACAAAATAAGTCAGTGATAAAAAACAAGTTGTCTATAGAGCAGCTTATTTTGTATTTTTGACTTACTATGTATCACCCTGAAATCTTGTCAAAATTCTGCGCACCGTTTTGTAACATATTAAGTCAACTGCTGGTACAAAATAAGTTGGCCAAGTAGTACAAAATAAGGCAATTTTAATACAAAATAAGTCGGTAATACAAAAATTGATACGAAATAAGTCATGTAATACAAAATAAGTTGTTGATACAAAATAAGTTGTTACAAGGCATGCCATAAAACATTAAATAAATAATAAGACTAACAAGTGACAGTGCTGAGGACCTGTTGTAAAACGACCCTGACTGTTGAATGGAACCTAAAATCCTTGCTTTGACTGGAGAATGTGAATATGTCTACCTACCTTGACAGGCAAGTTCAGTGCGCTGAAGTTGTAACCATAAGTCATACCACTTCCAATGAATATGGCGAGACTTTGGAAGACAAGGTTTCTGGTAAAGTCCTGGAAGTACAGGAAGAATGAAACAACATACCCTTAGAAGAGGAACCATAGATTGACATATTGCCAAATAATATATACAATGGCATAGATACCAAAACTGGTTTTATTAGAAGAGTAATTTTAACTAATATTCCCTATATATCCATTGAGGTTCTTTTTACCATTTGCAACATGCTTGAAATATACGCGTCATTGACCTGCATTCGTTTTGCACAATCTTGAAATTCGGTTTTGTCACCTAACACTTTTCCACCCCTGCCATTGTTAGTGCCTGGGTGACATGAGAACTCACCTTGGCTTGTTGAGACTTGTGTTTACACTTTGATTGTTTACACACGATACTGACCTGATTATTTTGTTGGGTTTTTTAAATCAGCAGTTCTGTGCACGTTTGTACCTGTTTTTGCTTTACTCTGCATTATTTGGTTATTGTGTTTCTTTGTTATTGTGGTGGAATGCACCACTTCAGTTTTGCAAGTTTGTTTTGCTACTGAACCATTTCTAGGACAACCGAGATGTTTGAGTTTATTACCTCTAGCAAACAGAGATTCAGTATTTCTGACGTCTAAATCAGTTCTATACCAATAGCTCGTGTAGTACACACACGCATTGTTATTTGACGAACTTGATTGACTTTTGATCAATTGGTGTTGATTCTTGTTGCTCAAGTTTACAGGACTTTTACTATTTTTGTTTTTACTATTCTTGCCACCCGGGGGAGGGGGTGGCGGGCTTCTCTGGATAGCTGCTTACTGGTTTGTTTTTTTTGGAATTTGGACCTTCTTTGCAAAATAGCAATCTTTTTCACTGTGGAACATGTGCCTACCTTGAGTGAAGTTTGCCCTGAACTTCGTGATCCTTTGTGGATGTACACGTGCCACTTGGATCAGCTTTACAAAACCATGGGGGACGACCTTATTCACTTTTTGACCAACCTTGCTTACTTGATTTGGTGTGCCTTTGCACATTCGCTCCTCTTATTCTGTCTATACAATTCGTGCCTCCCCAGTCCAAGATGCCCCTCTCCATCTCAAATAGCAAGACTGCGTCGGACGCCTTGGCACTGGCCCAGGAGAAATTGTTTGCATCCTCCATCAATTCGCATAAATATGTGAGCATTTGTTCTTTGGAATTCGTATCTTTCTCATCTAATAAGCCCTTTACAAAGCCCTGTACAAATTGCATTATATTCAGTTGGTCAAATGAAACTCTGTTATACAGTCCCCTCCAAAAATGTACTCATGTGGCCAAATTACTCTTCGAAAAACAATGACCTCTACAGGTCCACCTCTTTCTGACTTAATTTTGTTACCTTGGTGTCCAAATTATATGTTTTTTTGGGTAGACAGAGGTGGTTTTTGTGGACTCCAGCAGTGCCTGACAGCAGCGGTGGATTCCCAGATCTCCACTATGTCCACTTCTGTCTTGACTCGCTTGGCTGCATTTTATGAGAGGTCCAGGTCGCCACAATGACAGAAGTGAAACACATGTTTACTCCTTCATAGTTTATTCACACATCTTGTAACAATTCATGATTGATAACTAAAACTTAGTCATTCTGGGGAAGCGTGAACTCAACTTAGTCCCCAGAATGTTAGTTGTTGAAATGCTAGACTGTACATCTCTATCTTCCAGCAGAAAGCTGGGTTATTATATCAGTTACTTTACAAGGGCTGCGTCACTTAAGAGAGCAGGGATTGGCTATAAGGCTTTAATTAGGAGTGGCTCACTATGAGTATTGATTTGTGTCTGAGTTGCAGCCAGGAAAAGCTAGTTCTCTGGGATTGTTGGCCTGTTATTAAGGAATTTTAAGGTTTGTTTCCATTTAGCTGTTTTACTTAAATTCTTGACCATTACACTTGGTCATTTTGCTCTGCCTGTCTTGTTTCAAGTTTCGCTACTGCCCGGTCTACATGCTTCTGGATGGTTTTTGAGGATCTTATTGATGACAATAGTGGGATATCTGACTCCTGGTCTGAGGAGTCACTACCTTCACTCTGCTTTTCAGTTTTATGTTCATAACTAGAGTTCATGACACTACTTAACTTATGATCAGTCCTTGGTTTCGTCCTGCTGTCCTTCTTGGTGTCTGCCACTTTGCTTCTACCACGTTGAGTGGTTCGTTCATCTTCTTCAGCTGTCAGTATCTGCAGGTTGACTGCTTGACTTGCTGCTCCTTCCTCTTCAGATGAGTGCATCCCCTCCCCACTGTCACTGTGATCCCTGGTGACCTGGAGCCTTAGCTCTCCTAACATTGTACAAGTCCGGCTTGCCAGTGACGGGAGGGCTACAGGGTAGAGACCCTGACACATGAACTTTTGCACTCATCTGAATGTCCTTCACTTTCAGTTTCTTCTTCTTCAACTGTGCACTAGTTCCTGGTATCACCATATCTTCATCACTTTCCATATCTACTTGTCTCATACAGTTGCCCGTTGGTGGGTAATGCTTTTCTAAGCATTTACTGCATTTGTTTTTGTTCTTGCCAATTATTATATATTTATATTGTTAGTTCACTGAAAATACATAAGCTCGCACGGAGAGAACACTGGTCTGATGATGGTTTATTCTCAATTTCGCTAAAACTCACACAAGGAACAAAAATATAGGGTAGACCATCCCCTCAGAGGCAGCCAAAATGAGCGTAAGGTCGTCAAAACGGTGTTCAATGAAAAATCATCCAACAGCTTGCCAGCTACAGCTCATAACCGTCCATCCAATGTGATATTATTAAGCAGAGAATCTAGGCGCCCTTGCCATGGCAACTAAAAACCATCCTTTGGATTAAAATGAACACATAAAAACATTAAAATAAGTTTTCTTGCAGAGCAATTTCACTTCAACAAGTTTAGTTTAAGTCCTGTCCTCTCCAATTCAAATCTGCCCCCAGACGGTGTTTCACTAATGAAGGTTACTCATCCATCCAATCAGTGGACAGGGGGTTGCCAAGGCCCTTTGACCTGGTCATTAAGAGGCAATGTAGTTTCAGAAAGTATAAGGTAGCTCCAAACTCCCTTGTGATGGGGGACTGACAGGCGTGATGCCTAGACACCACTATTGAATCTCTTTACTTTTCTATGTTGCCTTCATGAAATGTTAACAATATATATATATTTTACAGTGAATATGTGTAATCAGGGAATAGGCCTGTTTCCTAAGGCAGTCAGTGAATACGTGTATACCCTAATTTTTTTAGGGAACACATGTATTCACTGGTTTTGTTAAGCATTTGCTTCACATAATCGCTAAATTAAAATCAATTAATATGTGTAATGGCCTGTCTTTAAAGCATTATACTAGAAAAACACATATAAATCTAACAATTCAATGTCTCATTTTTCTTTCCATGTTATATTTTGTTTCCTGCAAGGTATGTAAGGACACTGTAAAGTATACTAGAGAGGACACATTACTATTACAGAGTATGACTAAGTTAAGGAGGTAAAAGGTGCATTTATAGTAAAATATGACAACCTAATAACTGATAAATGACATATATTGTTTATAAATAAAATGTGCAATATCTTACTTGTCAGTTTCTCATATTTTGGGGGAAAATACTGTGGCCTAGAGGGTAACACACTTGTCTAGGAACTCAGAGGACGTGGGTTCAATCCCAGGTACAGGCAGATACATAGTGGCTCGGATGACCACTTAAAATGGCGGTCCTCTGTCATTGGGTCCTATCCCCAGTGGCAGGTTAAAGAACCTCAAGGACGTTGATAAATGGTCATCCTTGAGCCTCTATCTTCCAGTTAGGGGAATGTCAGTTACTTGTGAATTGTGGCTGTACCTGTACAGTCGGATTGGTTAAATAGCGCTTTGAGTCCTGTAGTATATGGAGATATTGCGCTGAATATAAATACATAATAATAATAATAATAATTATATGTTTAAGTTAGTTCAGTTGTTTATGTAAACTGTATACTTAGATATTTAAAATGGATGTTTTCTTAAATTACACGAATTTTTACTTATTTAAGTCTTATTGGACTTTTATTTATGTATGAACAATATTTTTGACAAAGACATTTTAGTTGCAAACTGAATGGCCTCCTTTAAAATTAAAATTACAATAACTATAGAAATATTTCTTTAATTGCTAATCACCTGCTGTGATCAGTGAAACAAGGATGGCTTCAGTCCCCACCCCCAAGACAGAAAGAACACAGTTGCGGGTACCAGTTTATTTAAAATACATTAATATGATATACAGATATACAAATAACTAAATACTATGTACAAGTCGTTGTATAGTATGATGCTTAATAGTGTATACATTGTTAACAGTTAATTGAAAATATCACATAGCACTGTACAATTCTATGTATAAGCAAACATAAGTAATTACAGTCCATTATAGTCCATAGTTTCACAGTTGCAGTGAAGTACAGTGCAAGCATCAATTAAATAATGAAATTACACTAAAAATTATACTAAAATACAAACCTAGATTATACCTCAAGGCATAGTGGTCAAGGCCAAAAATGACCCCCCCCCCCCTTTAGTTAGCTCCCCCTGGACTGAAGCCAGAATTTGAAGAAGTTGCAGGTGGAGGAGAGTAAAGCCACATCAACCCACCTTGAGGTTCACAATATGACCTCCCCAATATGACCTTGTACGAGCTGTATTGTTTTTCCCTTCCACTAATTCTACAGCTTATAAAATAGCCACCAAAGCCCAACAGTAGGGGTAGGAAACTCAATTATTTATAACATCAGCCAAAGCAACAGCTATTTGTTCCCCTGTGGATTGATCTGCCTGTATATTTCTCCAGACACAGTCTGAAGTCCACATTCCGTGTCTCTGTATGCTCTGGATGGGTGCATGCGCGTTAAATGCAAATGTTGCAGCCGACCTGCACAGACTGTGAAAGGTGAAGTGAGAAGGGTGTAAACCCAAACGCACGTTTATTTGCTTGAGCTATTTCCTTACTTTGGAATCAATAAAAGGGGTCCAACCTTTTGGACTGTTATATAGAAACATGGATGTATGCTGTGACATAGGATATAATTTTCTCAAGTTTTTGAGGGCAGAACGCGGACAAATATCTTGATCTGTCAATCTCAGTAGGGTGATTATTTGAACTTTATCGCGAGTTCTGTATGAAGTTCTTTGTAAAGAAGAAGTCAGCACCCGTTAAATGCCTGGACGAATCAAACGCAGCTGCAGAGTGAGGACACAAATTGGAGAGGTGTAGGAAGGCAAAAAAACCCGTGAGTATAATAGCTTTCAATACTGGATCACCAGGCAAGGTCGAACCTGCACAGGTGATACGTTTCAACGTGGAAATATCAATAATATTGTGATGAACCAACTGATTGATTTTTATTGACTTGATAAAATATTTTACTTTTGGATGGTCGCACACATGGAAATTTAAATCAAATACTATGAATTTTGCTTTAATAGCTGACATATAATTGGCCACCATTGAGGCTGAACATTCATTTGCTACCAAACACTCTAGGAACGACACAATGACTTTTACTGACACATCACTCAATGCCACTTTCATGAATACACAAAAGGCGACTAACACCTTGAACATTCTCAAATAAGCCCTTTTCGTCTTGGGTCTGAAGGCATCTTGGATTCGTACACTGGCCCTTCTTGACAACGATTCCTACAACAAAGCATAGTATCACATTTTATACCAGGCTTCACACATGACCCCTTATGAAGGGGTTACACTTACAGAATTGGACACATGATATAATGACACGCAAACAAATGAAGCAAATTGGGACAAGGTGTGTCAGGAGGTTACAACTCTGGATCTAGGTATAAAGCGTCTTGTGTGACTGGAACCCACCACGGGTTAGGTATGTGTGCTAGCAGCGATTCGTGATTATTCACTGTTCCAGTCCATCTGGACAGGAGGTCTGCGACTACGTTCTTTTTGCCTGGTATGTGGATGTATTGCATATCAATGTCATGTGATGCCGCTCAATCCCAAATATTCCTGGCGCAGACTGACAAGTAAGGATCTCTTGTTCTGCCTGTAGATAGAACCGAGACTACGGCTTGGTTGTCACATTTGACCAATATTTTACAGCCAGTCCGATGGCCAGTGAAGAGTCTGATAGCCACCAAGATATTTACCATTTCAAGATGGACAATTGTGCAGTTTTCATAGCCTTTGTCAATGGGAAGGTGGTAAACATAGTTCTCAACACGACCTCCCAAGCCTGTTAGGCACGTATCGAGTTCCAAAACTTGGTGAATTGCTGCATGATCATACAAATTGACTCCATTGTACTTGGCCAGAAACTTGGTAAACCAGCGCAAGTCGCGTTTGAAATCCTGCGTCAAGGTTATTCTTTGAGAGGTGTGACTTGCCCTGAGCAACTCCAGCATGCAATTCAGAAAAACGTGAGCAGGACGGACACACTTGTGTACATAAAGCAATAAACCCAGGATGGATTGTAGCTGACGTTTGGTACAAGTACGTTTGCAAAGCCATAGGCTAACTGTGACTTGGATTTGTACTAATTTATCTTCTGGTATGGATATGGTGGCATTCTCAGTGTCGATCAAGACCCCTAGACAAACTACCTTTGTACTGAGAGGTACCAGCTTTTTCTCACTGATTGTAAGACCTAGTTCGCGCATAAGGGATGTGAGATAATCAAAAGATTTGAAGGCCACGCTCGGCACACCTATCCCGACGTAGTCGTCAATATAATCAATCATACTGAAACCTCTTTTGCGCATGATGTAACGCACCGCGTCACTAAGCAGCTGGCTTCCATGTCGCATCCCAAATGGGAGGCACGTGTCGACATACGCCCCATTCCGTTGGAGGCCTAAGAGGTCGTAGTCCCCCGGATCAATCTTGACGTGACGGAAGGCACGACTCACATCCACTTTGTATAAGAGAGCACCACGACCTAGGCGTTTCAGCTCATTCATGATATCATCTACCGACGGAAACGTGAGTTCAAAGTCACTGCCAAGGTATGTATGCTTGTCTATACCTGCATTTACTGACTCACCTAGAGGCCAGCTGAGATCAATGATGACACGACGGTGATGCAAATTGGGTTTATGTCTGGTCATGAAGGGAAAGTTGTGACAATTTGGTATAGGGTTTGTTTCAAAAGGGCCTAGAATTGCATTGTACTTGCGTTCTTCTGCTAGATATATTTCTATATCTTCAGGAAATTCAGAGGCCGAACTGTGGTTTCCCCCTTCACTTTTAAGTGAACATTTAAAATCCAAGGGGAACCAAAACTCAATGAGTTGCAACAATTGGTGGTCCCAATAGTCTTGTAAATGATACTTCCAAGCTTCAACATTCAATTGGGATTGAACAGGTATTCTCGCCTGCATATAATTAGGCCTGCCAGTGGCTCTGATGAGAGCATAGGCATTAAAAAATGACAAGCCAACTGGAGAGGTTCTATCTGTTACCACAAGCAACTCTTGTTCACTACAAGGAATGAAGCCAAACTTGAAATCTATTTGTTTTTCCCACTGTTGTGTGAACTGCGTCTAAAGAACCCTTGTGATTGTTATTGTGCAAGATTGAATTCATGAATTTATCTTCAACGCCTGCAAATTGGCAATCATACAATAAGCACAAGTCCCTATTTTGACTTTCAATCGTGTGTGTTTTTGACACACACTTGCACACCTGACGGATGGGAGGTCGTACCTACCTGACACACCCTGTCAGGAACTGTAGCATCCCCCTGAAGTGGTTGTGGAGTCTCAACCGTCTCCACAGAACATTGTGTATACACATTTGTAACATTTCCTTGTACATTTTTATCATTTTTTATTTTGCTAACATTACCTCAACTTGACCCAGTGGTAGGAGTGAAAACCTTGGTTTTACAGTCCTATTTCTATTGTTTATTCTCAGGTGTTTTTTGCCCCTGTTAGCCAGGGAAACTTCAATGTTAGCTGGGCAAACTCGAGAATTGTGGATGAACCTAGTTCTAAAAGGCTTTACTTCACCGACCACTGTGTCACTGTTCTGCATAGGTCTTTCTACACCAACACCCTGAATTTTAATAACACCTTTATCTGGACATTTTTGACTGCTACACCCTAGTGATGTGCAGTCATCACTTCATTTTTTGTCAACTGTTTTTGTTTACACAGTCTTTCTCAGAGTGCATTAGTTGCTTCCCTAGTGATAAACAGAAAGCACAAATGTGCCTGTGGGTTTTTCCATTAACATCATGGTCTTTGTTGTAACTACAGCTACCACTTTGATAACTTTTGCAAAACCACGGTTTTTTATTTGCTTCCCCATTTTTTGCCCAACCGAATTTGTTTTGAGTTATATGCTTTTGCACATGCGCCCTCCTGATGCGATCTATGCGATCCATATCTTCCCAAGTCAATACCCCTCTTTCCATTTCGCATAACATTGCCACATGACTGGCTTTAGCCCCTTGCCAGGTGAAGTCCGTCGCATCTTCCATTAAGTCACTCATATAACTGATCATCGCATCTTTACATTCTCTTGAGGATTCTGCCATAATATTTTTACAGAACCCCTGAACCCATTCTGTTAGGGTTAACTGGTCGTACATCACGCGTTGCCAACTGGATCCACCCAGTATAGGTTCATGTGGCCAAGCCACCCATGTTTTAACAGTCACGTCCACGTTGCCTCCCCTTTTTGATTTTAATTTACAGCCCCCATCATTACCTGCCCTGTGTGAACTGCACTCTAGCTCTCGCATATGCTTGTCTACTTGCTTTTGTAATTTATACGACCTAAAGGTATCTAGGGATGGTGTGTCACTCTCGTCCGAGGGCGAATCGGTCAATATTTTACTGTTTTTAGGTTTAGAACTCTTTTTAACAGTTGAAGTCAAAACACTTGTACTTAACTTTCGCTTCCCACTTCCGGATGTTGCCTCTGCCACTTTGTCTTCCACTTGATCTAGTCGGCGGTTGACCTTCTCTAATTGGCTGAGGATCTTCAACTGGATCAGCTGTCCGTTTGTTGACCTTCCTTCCAACTCTGTGTCATCACTGGGTTCGGCAGCATCTCAAAACAGTTCAGGTACATTCTCTTGCGTCTTCTCCTCATGTTTGTATTTATGACCCATAGGCGGCGTGTGTCTCTGCTTGCATTTCTTGCACATTTGTTTGTTACCAGGCATTTTAGCCGATTATTTAATAGTATAAAGAGGTCTATTTAAACTGCAAATACATACACAACCAGGACTGAGTAGTTTGTGGTTACAATCGCAGGCTTTATTCGAATCAACAGATGACAGCTACAAAAATATAGGGTAGACCGTCCCTTCAAAGTAAGAAGAATAAGCCTGAGGTTGTCACGACGACTAATCACTCCTGCAGAGAGTTCCAGTTCAGTCAATTCACACGTGATATTGGTGAAAGTCCAGTGCTAGTTCATTTGACAACACAAATAAAATAAGTTGCTGCTAAATGACCGTTCCAATATGTACATAATTACAAATGAAAACCTAAGACCAATAAAAACTAAAAACACTTGAAATAAAAATCTTTCCCATGTCTCTCGCTCACTGACAAGTTTGAAAGTGAGAAATACCAGAGCATTAAGCAAGGGGTCTTAATGCCAGCCAATGAGGTGACAGTGTTTACCAGCTTCCCTAGTAACCAAGTCATAGGTCAGAGGTGATGACCACTGAAAGGTGGTTAACCATCAAGCCAGACTGGTACCCAAAAGATTTTAAGGTTGCACAAAGATTAAGCTGCCTTAAGGGGAGGACTGACAAGTGTGACGCCTTGACGCCCCATGTGACATTCTGATTGAAAGTGTTAAAGATCAAAGACCTAAATAAGGACAAATCACAAGACTGGGAAGTCAATTGGATTAACTGAGAATGTGCAATAAATACATAAAGCTAAATTCCATTGTGCTTTTTACTAAAGTAAAATATTTAATTATTGAGTGCTATTAAATTAAAACTAAAATGTTAGGTTGTCTCAACTTAATACAATTTTTACTTCTTAACTTTGGACCCAATATTTTTTATGCAGGATAGATTTTAGTTGCAAGCTGCATGGCTTCCCTTCCAAGTAAACATTTTTGAGTTTTGCAAACGTTTGAAATTAAACATTTGAAGGTTAAAGAATGATGGGTATGAAAACCATTTATAATACAATTTTTTAAAATGCTTTATGTATAACATTTATTCAACATTTAATGACAAATGTTAGAAAAGTGTCACCAATGAACATATCATTGGGGTCAGATGTCAAATTCCATATCTTTTTAAGCTGCTCACTAATGAAAATATTATTTTTTTGTCTAAAATTGTAAGATAGTGGCTTAAAAATTGTGCCTCCATTCAATTCTTACTTTTAGGGATTGCATATGGGGTAATTTTTGACAACTTCTAAAATACCATATTTTTGCTCACCGCCATCTTTGAAACTGTTTGAAGGAAAATGTTGAATAAATATTCTAAAAATATGGTTTAAAATCGTTTGTGATAGAATATTTTCATTTGATACAAAACATTTAAAAACATTTTAAATGATGGGTAAGAAAACCATTTGCTACAAAACATTTGAAAAACATTTCAAAGCAAACATTTACAAAACTTTGTCAACAAGTGTTGTTTGAATGCTTTATGTGTGGTGTTTATCTAACTTTTGATGATGAATGTATGAAAAACATTTCAAGCATAACCTTCATATCTTCAGCCAGTTTATAAATGTTTTAAAAATGTTTCCAGCCAAACCTACTTTTACCCTACAGCCCTTAAGGGCTGTTGGGGTATTGTTTTCAATCATGGTGTCCAGCTGGGCAGGGGGTTGGGAGTGCGGGGGCGGAAAAATTTTGTCTGAGCTGTATCTTAGAAATTGTAAGGTGTAGGAAGTTGATACTTAGTAGGGATATTGATTGGGGGTGTAGGTGTGCTACGTCATGGTTGATACCTTGATTTGACCTTGCCGTAGTGACCTTGACCTATAAAATCATGTCCGGAATATATCTCAGAAACCATAAGATGTATCAAGTTCATAATTGGTAGAGACATTGGTTGGGGGTTGTCAGTGTGCAACATCATGGCGTGATTTTGATTTTACCTTGTAATATGTCTTTCTCATGTTGCTTACAAAAGCTACAGTCTAAAATATGAACAGCCCCAGGGTGTCGCAAGACAAGAAATAAGACAATAACTGGTTTTGTATTTTTATACTTCTTTTGACATATGCACATTTCATTTATATTTTATTTAAATACTGCAAGATCTGGCATTGAAAGAACTTAATCATAAGGTTGACCTCCATACTAAGGTCAAGGTCTAAACTTGACCTTATATCATGACCTTGGAGGTTACAGAAGTAGCTTATTTGACACAATGTCAAAGGTTATAGTTACAGCGACCTTGAAATGACAAGAACGACAGTGAAGGTGAAAAACAATACCCAACTGATAAAGCATTTTTTTACCCAATAGTAAATTCATGTGAAAGTTCGTTGCAATGCCAGAAAGTGACTGTTGTTACCAGGTCATGGTGGAGGAAAGGTGTGTTACACACATGTTAACTAGTGATCAAAGTATGATTATAAATTATATCTAAATGGGTGATAGTATAAATTAAATTATGAAGTGGTACATATGATAATTTTTCAGATGAAGAGCACACCCAAACCCAAAGCAGTGCTAGAGAAGTAGGGCAGCTTGGAAGGCTAAGGAAACAGGGGAGGAAACAGAAGTGGAGGAGGAAAGATAGGACCACACTGCATCTGATTTCCAGGTGCCATGTTTCATGATGTGTTCTAAAGGAACCCCCTGGTGAAAGGCCCACTTGGCAGCAGGGTAGGAAATGTGAGAGGGGTGGTCATATGCAATGCATTTGAAATTTTCTGTAAATGTTTTCTGGCCACTGAATCAGTGAGGGGCCAAATGGGAATTCCTAGGAATAACAAACAAAGGGTCATTAGCGGCAGCAGGAAACACTTGTACCATATGATCCAGAGCTTTAATGGGGCACAGGTGAGAATCACCTAGATTTGGTAAATGAATTGTAACTGACTGCTTTCTATCCTGCATAGTCTTACTCCATTTAATAAGGAGTACTGCCCCTCCTCAACTGATATAAACTCTCCTTTAAACAACTGCCAGGTGGAGTCAAATGAACTGATGGTGTGAGATAGGACATTGGACGGGCGAAGTGGTTTGGATATTTGAGGGTGGGGAAGAGAATCACACAAGAATACTATAGAAGATAATGTGTCAAGGTCAATGTGTGGTCATATGGGTAAGTTCAACGGGGTCTGAATCTTTATGGACTTTAGAAACAAAAGAATTCTGTCATCTTTAAAAAGATGAGTTTGAAACGCATGCAAGATATGAAGGGCTCTGAGTGCAGCCATGAAATTAGTAATGTGATATGGAGACAAACCGGTACCGATCTATCAATGAAGTACTGATCATTAAATTTTAAGCCTAAAAGGTCAATATCTCTGGGATTTATTTTGATTTGCCTAAAAGCAAGACTGATGTTTACTTTATAAATGAGTGCACCAGGACCTAACTTAACCAGAGAACTAGTTATTAAATCTATAGAAGGATAATTGAGGACATACTGTGTACCTAAGTAAACGTCTTTCTAAACAGAAGTGTTACCTGAGGCGCCGTTTGGCCAGCTGAGATCCATGATGGTCCTCTTTTTCAATGAATCCTGCTTGTCCCAAACCATGAGCGGTGATACATGCAAGGAAATAGGCTTAGTCTGAAAGGGGCCTAACATTGGCTTAAAGGATAGTTCTTCCTTAATATAGGACTGGACATATTGAGGATTTTGTAAAGCTGAGGCATGGTTAACTTCTGTAGATGTCAAAGTAATCTCTCTGTTGACATACAGGTTGACATACAGAGGAAAGACATATTTTAATAAGTCTGGCAACTGAACATCCCAACAGTCACACCAATATGAACTCCAGTTATCTATGTTAAGGTGTAAAGCGACCGGTATTTGGCAACCAAAAAATTTGGCTTCCTAGTAGCTGTAACCAAAGAATGAGCTTCCAAAGTAGTATGACTAGTGTACCAGTAAACCAGTTCACTCAAGTGGGGTAAGGGGACAGAAACCAAACTTGTGTGGTTCATTATTCATAGCATTGACAAGATTCTTTTGAAGTTGGCCATCTACGGCCTGATTGTAACATTCAATAGCAAAATTGTTATTGTGGTAATAGTTTTGGTTTAAAAACAAATCCAAATCGACTGTGGTTACCCGATCAAAGCTAGCAGTTGTTATGTGAGAATCTGCAGCATTAATTTTTAAACTGATTTCTGACATGACATTGTGACCCTTCCAAAGACCCAATTCCGTTTTATTGCCCTCCAAAGTGCAAATTTCATGTGTAGTCAAACATGGCTCTATGTACATGTAAGAAAATACAGGAACACTATTATCTGATTGTACAGTAACCACATTACTCAAGGTCTTGTTACCATCAAATTCTTTATATAAGGTTGATGAATTATCATTTTCTTGTTCCTCCATGTTAGCAGATCCCTTATCGAAAAACCCAGTTTTGTTTTTATTACCCTGTGATAAGAGTTTTGCCTGATCAGCCAACAAGGGCTGTAACATTTCATAAGAAAAAGAAGAAGGAGGTATGCACTCCTCTAAGTGCTGATTGGCATGGATTTGTTTGCCACACGCAGCAGTTGTTACTGAATTCATGTACTGTTTATGTACATTTTTATGCGTGTGATTTACATCGTGAATTGCTACATTTTGTGAATCACACAAGTCCTGCAAACATTAAAACCTATTGTGCAATGACACAGTACTTATAGCTACTTTGACAGAGCACTTTGCAGGAACACATTTGCCATATTGCACAGGGACCCAAGCCACAGTGAAAGAATTGCAACATTGTTTAGCTGCAGAAACTAGACTACTTCAAACGAAAAGGTTAGAAGAATCTTTGTTCTCAATTTTTTTTGCAACTTCAGTTTGTTATTTACTAACGGTGGGAACTGTGACATTGAATTTTTGAATATCAGTGTTCACAGCCACAGCATAAGAATTTGTTGGAACAATAGTATCACAACTCTTGTACCTGCGAAACCATGACAAAGCAAGTCTTTTTAGTGGCCTGTGTCTCTTGCTGGGCTTTTTAAGCATTTTTGGAATATACAATTCTTTGAAAATGAGGTGGGTATCTTGCCCAACTGGTACCCACTCTTAGCTGTTTTTTTTTTTATCCGGACACGTTTTTCAACTTGTTTTTGCAATCAACCTCAGCATGAGGGAATTTTTTTCCATTTGAAAAACACGCACTACAAATATGGTTATACCTGACCCCTTTTGTATCATGACTCTCATTATGTGGTTAAAGTAGTGACATGGAATTGCTTTCTGAGTTTTTGACAAGGATTTTTGTGGTACTGAGTACTGGGATGGATGTGCCTCTGTGCATTAGCTTGCTGGATCCCATCTATTTTTTCTACTTGTGAATAGCTTTCAATTTTCCCCCTGCTTCATCCGACACAGTAACATTGTGTGGCTAGCTTTTGCTGAATCCCAAGAAAATCCTGGACATTATCAAAAAGTGATACTATTTATTTATTTGGGGTTTTACGTCGCTTTCAACACTGTACAGGTCATATCACGACGGGTAGTTGGAAGGGCAGAGGAAACCAGTACATATAGTTCGCTAGGGTTCTGTACTGTAAACTGCCGACCAACGGCAAGCAACTACCAGCTTTCCCACTTACGGCCATGACGGGGATCGAACCCCGGCTGCAGAGGTGGGAGGCGAGAGTGTTACCACTCTGCCACCGTGGCCCCTAAAAAAAAAAAAAAAAAAAAAAAAAAAAAAATACAAGTGATACTAAATAATCTAACATGAATTCCTTAGAATCAGCAGTTTTTTCCTCTTCCAGCCTCCCATTGTACAACCGACAATATGTCACAGGAGGCCTGCTCTTTATTTGAACCCAAGAGTATGTATTCATGAAGCCATTTGACCTTGTGTTTCACCATGACGTCTGTGCCACCGCCTCGCAGAGATTTAATTTTACCTTGTTTTTCATTGTCTTGTAATTCTTTGAGCCTTTGCTCCACTTTAAGTTGAATCAGGGCATCGTCCCTAAGGCGTTAAGATCCGGAATAGCAGCAGAAGTGTTGAGGGCCACTGTGACCGGGGTTTCAGTACCTTTGACCTTTTTCTTTACTATTTTTGATTTAATTTTTGTTTGATAACTGTTTTTTTACAATTTTTTGCCTCCATGTCATCCAACCTTCTGCCCAACGACTTTAATTGACTAAGTTTTTGCATATTTATGACCTGTTGGCTGACTTGGCATTGTCTGACAAAAGTTTGGATCCGACTCACATTTTTTGTAACAGTGTGACCTGAACTATCAGTTTTAGAAATAGGGCTGTTTACCAACACATCACAGTCACTATCATGAATTGATGAATCAGAACCCAAAACTTGCCCAGTATGTGTCCTGTCGCCAGCCAGATCTGACATGAATTGGTTGTCATCTGACAAATGTAGGAGCCATGGTGGCAGAGTGGTAACACTCTCGCTTCCCACTTCTGAGGCCAGGATTCAGTTCACGGCGTTACCTCAAGTGGGAAAGCTGGTAGCTGCTTGCCGTTGGTTGGCAGTTTACATTACAGAACCTTGACGAACTGTATGTACTGGTTTCCTCTGCCCTTCCAACTACCCATCGTGATATGACCTGTACAGTGTTGAAAGCGACATAAAACCCCAAATAAATAAAAAATTCAAGCAGGAATCAAATGTCAAATTTAATAACTGGAAAAGACCCACAGACCATGATTTTCTGAAAAGTGTTTCACATTTCGAAACCCCAGGACCACTAATGATGGATGTATAGCATATTTAGTGTGATGACCCTTACTGGACATAGAAGATGTGATATGATGGTCATTTTGTTGTGAAAATAAGGCTAAAAGTATTATGAGATAATGGAACATATATATTATGCAATCTGTCCTATCATAGCTGTCCTTTCTTTTTCAACACAATGCCAAAAATTTAATGTTTTCATAGCCATAAACATTCTCTGCAAATTTGGTGAAAATATTTTCATAAATTAAAGAGAAGGATTATGTGGAAATGTGACGAACAGTTGTATGCATGATCATGCAGGCACATGATGCATGCAGTATATATGTACAGAAGGTGGTGATTGACCCAAGATAATAATGTAGAATACCCACTTGCTTAAATGTTTCTTCAAAAAACCTTCCAACTAGAAGTTGGGTTTAATAAAATACTGACATTGACTTACTTTTCTGCTAGGAGACATATGGGTGTCTCGGGGCTCAGTCCTAGTACAATCTCAAGTTTTTATTGTAGGTTCTTGTGTCCATGTGCAAATTCCTCTCACCTCTGTGTTTGGCTAGTGGGGCGTGACCTTTGTTTCAGATATTGAACTGGTCACTTTGAATTTGGAAGGTGGCCTGTGAACACATAATTTTTCATGCTGCCATTTTGCTATTTACTTTTATATTTACTTTTAGTGTTTTTAGTTTTTTATAAGTTTAAGCATGAATGAGGGCAGATACAACCTGAGATCAAACAGAGGGGAATTCCGAATCCCAATCTTCAGTTAGCGTCACATGCTGATTTTTTGCCGGCGTCAGGAGATAGAACAGATTCTTCACAATCCGAGCAAGTTGGTTTTACTGATTTCTCTGACTCCGGATCTGATATTGACATATATGGTTTGATTGATCATTCAGACCAAAATTCGTCCTCAAATTCTCATGCTTTTGATTATCAGGTTCACAAAGCTGACAAAGATCAGGCCCCACAGCCCTCGGGTTCGAATCACATATCCATCGATCAAAACCACATTAACAGCAAAATTTTGGAACAGCTGAGTGCATTGGGGGCTAGATTAGATAGCATGAAAAACTCCATGAAAACAGTTAAAAAGACAAACAATAGTACAAAAATCAAAAGATCCAAAGCTAGAACTAAAGCAACTGTCGTACAAACTGGATTGCAAGGGGTTGGGGCGGCTCCTCCAAACAATTCATAATATTCCTCTACCCAGTCGGTTGAAGGAGGAGGCTAGGATACAAGAAGAAGTTCAGAATAGGCTCAGACACTTGGCGGACAATGTCAAACCAGGTATGGGCAAGATGAAATCCCAGTGGGGTGGGACTGTAGATGTGTTTGTTAATCATAAGGTGGCCACTTGAGTTTGTCCTGTCAGACCAGAATAAAGACAGGGTTACATACAACCAATTGTCCCCAGTGCAGTGGATGGCTGGGTTTTGTCGAACCATTAGGGAGGAGTCAGATATCATAATTAGAGAATACATGTTAGATTATGTAATTGATTTATTGGATGATGCTACCGACTTCTCCTGGGCTTGGCAAAGGCCAGCCATGCTGTCCTTTTGTGCAGGATGGAACAGGGGGAGATTAAGGGCTGGTCAGAGACAGAAAAAATCGACAGGGTGCGCCGGGCCCATGCTCAAAGACACAACACTGGTCAAAGTAGTTCACAGAGAACAGAAGACAAACATTCGTCTTCAAAAATTGCCACCTGTGTGTATTATTAAGGGGTTTTTACCCAGAAATAAACACATGAGACAAAAGGGGTTTTATACAAACATGTGTGTGCTTCATGTTGGTCCAAAGATGGCAAGGCATATCCTCACCCTATGACCGGATGTCGTAAGAATGCAAAAAACGACTAAACCTAAACATGACCTTGGGTTCAAGTCATGTCCACAAGGCTAGAATTGTCATAAATTCCAATTATTCAAGAGAACAATTGTTAGGTTTGTGAGGTTGGTCAAAAGACAGGATAAAACATAGGTTTGAATCTTCTATGGCCTTCACTAGGCATAGGGGTGTTAGAACCTATGCCCAACTGGTAGCACACAAGTGTGACGGTGGTTATAAATTGGTTCATAATAACATGAATAATCATAGTAGAAAACCACTGGTCGACTTTTCTGCACTCACACATGAAGTAGCTGATAAAAGTATCAGTACCAGAAAGGTCAAGGAAGATACTATCAGTAAACAAAAGGTATGTAAATTTCAAAATGATTTGGCCACAACTTCCAAAAATGAACCTCTGGATAGCAAGGACTTCTATTCAGATCCGACAAACATTTCATATCCACATACAAACTATTCATATCCACATACAGGTACTGTACAAGAGTATAATTTTTATAGTATACCATTTTCAAATAAATATCAGGTACTGAACACAGAACAGGCTTTGCATGTAATTAATACCGACCAAAACAAGGATATTTGTTAAAAACAGGAAGGTGAGAACACAGTTAAGGTGGCCCCTCCCTTCCACCAAAACTTGGATAACCAAGTAACTTTTATTGCACCAGGCAAGGTTCTGGACTTCTTTACACAAGGTGGATATTCCAGATCAGAGTGTAACAAATATAGAGGTACAAGAGGATATCTCAAATCTGGTTCCAGAATTTCAGAAATGCAAGGATCAGATTGGTACCAAATTTGGTTGTGTACCCCTCAGTCCAGTCTATGTATATAAAGGTCAACCTCAAGTCTGGAACCCTATTTCAGATGTTATCACAGCTCATAAGCTTATTAGAGCAACTGGTATGCCCAATTTTGGGGGTTTGCGTATTCCAGTCACAACCAGTTTGAATGTCAGTAGTTGCAGAAAACACTTGATGGATTTTTTCGACCAGCAGTTGCCTGATCTGATTTCGATAGATCGAAATGCTTGCAAAGTACCTTAGTTAATCATGCTTCCACTCGATTGTATCCGGATTATGTGGACAAATATAATAAGGAAGAAGTCGGTTTTCAGGCCATGCTAGGTCCTTTGAATCACAAACCATTCGATTTACATATCTCCCCTTCTACGACCAGGGAGAAGTCAGATTCGGATGCTAGGAGAACCATTATGGACTTAAGCTTTCCTAAAGGTTTATCAGTTAATGATGGAGTTCTCAAGGACACATATCTGGGTATGAATTTTCAGATGCATTACCCATCTGTAGATTCTATTATACAAACTCTGAATTAAATTCCAGGTGGCGACAGCTCCGAGGGCTTCCAAAGCATGCAAAAGATTGTGGTCTTGATTCCGCCCTGCCACCTTGAATTCCTATCAGAGAATGTTTAGGTTGTTCCTGGCCTTCTAAGGGGCAGCGGATCTGTTGCTCCCTGGAGTCTCAGCACTAGATATATTGGCTTTCATGGAGTACCTAGCCCAGTCCGGCATGTCTCCAGATCACATTACAAGCCATTTAACTGCTGTCAGGTCCATGTGTATAGTTTATGGTTGCAACACATTGCCATTCAGGGACCAAAGAATCCCTTTATTCATCAAGTCCCTTAAATTGACAGGTTCTTTTTCACCTAAATTGTCAATGATAATAGATGCTACATTGTTGTTACAATAATTACGGTGGCTGCACAGTTGCAGTTCCCTGAGGTTTATTAAGCACTGTATTTATTGGCGTTTTTTTCATTCCTCAGGCTTCCAATTATCCTTCCACATTCTGTATATGAATTTGATAAACACGGCAATTATGTGTTGATGATGTTATTTTCGCTACAAATATGGCCATCCTGGTGCTGAAATGGTCCAAAACCTTGCAGGACCGTGTGAAGACCACTACCTTGGATATACCCTCTCCAGGTTCCTCAGCACTCTGACCTGTAGCAGCTCTGATGTCTATGCTGGACAAATTCCCTTCAGATGCCCCTCTTTTCAGATTCCATGTCGACAAGGTCTACAACCCCTCACTGATTCAGTAGCAAGGAAGCATCTTAAGGGTGTCTCTAATTTACTGGGACTTCCAAGATCATTTACCTTCCATGATTTTCGTCAGGGTGTGGCATCTTGGGCATTTGTTAGAGGGGTTCCCGTTCAGGAAACACAGATCCAAGGAACCTGGTCCTCAAACTGCGTATGGAGATATATTAGTCCTCCTCCTTCTTACTCCTCTCAGGTCTCCCAGACCTTCAGATCCCACTTATCTACCTAGCCTCCTTTCCTTCCTACCTCTACTGGGTGTTTGGGGCCCTGTAAATTCCCATATGAACGCTAGTTTACAACTTACTTTACAACCTTTCACTCTTTTACCACATTTTAACCTTTGACCTGTACTATATACCGAGTTTGACCTGAGTTTAGGATTAACACCTTTCACCTTGTAGTTTGACCCTTCACCTCTCAGGGTATTGTTTTCATCTATCACTCGGGCTTGGATGGTCTGTGACCTCCCTTGTGGGTTGGTACTTGGTTCGAGTTTACCTCAAGGAAGTATAATGGTTATATCGTGTATTTGGCCTTCGGGTCCAGGCCCTTCTTTTGACCTTGACCTCATTGTTTCACCTCTCACTTGGGTTCGGGTCCCTTGACCTTATTGAGGGGTTTATGTTTAGGATTCAACCTGGGTGAATGCTTATTATGTCGCAATTTGACCTTGGGGTCAGGGTCGTTCATATTTGGGGTCATTGGGTCAGGGGTATATGTATATATACATATTAGAATGTCATAATGTCACCTTTCATCAAGTATATGTAATCTTATTATGTCCTCATTTAATGCTTTGCTATACCATGTCTTTACAATTATTTTAGTAATTATGTATATTTGTATAATAAACTATATAATCCCATTGCTTCTTTGTTGGCGGGACAGGGGACTGTTTTAGATTCCATCTTGAATTCTGTGAGTTTTATCACAGATGATAATTTACACACAAACACTCACTCTTTTAACCAATTCACCTTGATGAACAGAATAATCTGAATCGAGACACACACAGGGTATTCATATGGCAATGAATAAGATTCCTCCTGAAGTACAAGTTATCTTGTCTACACTATCAACTAGCCTCATCTAAAGTCTTCCTTCTCAGACATGTGTGCAATAGCTAAAGTACTGCTCACACTTCTCCGTTTGAACCAAAGCTAATCTGGGTGAACAATAGGAAAAAAAAGTTGTGCAAAAGTAAAAAGAGAAATCATTCTAGTTTTAAAACAAGCAAGTAAAGCAGTAAGCAGGTTTTCTAAAGCACCACTAGAAAATGCGCTTTTCTATTGAGACATATAAAGTGAGACATGTAATATAAACATCTTTACCGGTATCGTGTTTTAAGGAGAACTGTGGTTTTTGTCAGTATACATGTTCAGAGCACAGTCAGAATGGGAAGGAATGAAATCAGACATCTGAGAGTCTCTGTTATTTTCTGTGTATGTGTGGTTCTGTGATTGTGTGTATCATGCAGACTGTATACGGTGAAATAAAAGGGCAATTTATTTAATTAAATCCATGTTTTGTCTTGTATGAACTGTGTGTTGAGGGATAAAAACCTGTATTATTTCTGAGCTATAGCAAGCCTAGCAGTGTATATAGCCTTCCAATTATTTATAATATAACGAGAAATGATTATTAGAGTTTCTGTTTTTTATTTAAGAAAATGCTATTTGTACAGTATGACACCACAAATAGTACTTCTCACACTTTTCTGTTGGAAAAAGAAGCTAATCTGGGTGAACAATGGGAAAACTTTAACAATTACCTGTATAGAATACATATCACCAATAGATATAATAATATAACATGAGTGCATAGTATGAGTACCACATTGTTCATATTCATGAATGATATATCATTCATATATTTCAAATGGGGGAGGTTTTATATTTGTACACTGGCTGTCAAATCTGTCCATAGTTAGGGGCATCGGTGAGATTTTTCCACTATTTCTGCATAGATTTTAATGTTATAAGAATTAGCAGAAGCTCTATAATATACCCTTCTAATTATGTATATACCATATGTATAGCTTATATAAATAATGAAATACATGCATTTAAAAAAAAGCAGCACTTGTTCATGCATGTGTTGCTAATTGCCATGGAATAACATAAAAAAAACTTTTTTTCATTTTAACTTTTTAGTTTTTTAGCTTTTATTGTAACTTGTCAGGTCCACTCTTTAATCATTAAGTATATGGCATATCAATTTGAAGTCTGGGAGAGTTGAATCTGTACACTTACCAGTGGTAATTCAACTGGGGAATGACACTAGCTGACACCACTTTTTGTCCCAACTGTCAAAATGGCAAGTGTCTTACTTCTATTCTGCCTCTCGGGCCACGGTGGCAGAGTGGTAACACTCTTGCCTCCCACCTCTGAGGCCGGGGTTCAGTTCCCGGCATGGCCTCAAGTGGGAAAGCTGGTAGCTGCTTGCCGTTGGTCGGCAGTTTACAGTACAGAACCAGTGTAGGAAATTCATTAAAAATTACTGCAGGCACGCAGGGCCTGCTTCACCAAAAAGTTGCAGGCCTGGCCTGCCAATTGCAGGTCCTGCAGTTATTTGAATAATGTTATATTTTTCTTTCTTTCTTTTAAAGTAATCTACTCTAATGTGGTCTTTTATAGCACATAATGTAGATCACGCGCAACTCAACATAAACAAGGTAAATAATCTTAAGTCTAATAATATAGCCAGGTCATAATGAAGACACAGGGATGATGGGAAGGCTATATGTGAGAGACTTTTGCAAACAGGTAAGATTGCAGATTTTTTCTGAAGGAGGTAATAGATGCTGAACTCTGTACATTATCAGAAAGATCACTACAAAACTTAGGAGCATCAAAGGGAAAACTATGACTGAATGTTTGACTGACTTGTAGAGTGAGGAGTTGAAAGGAGGAGCTGTCAGGTATTGACAACCTGAATAGCAAAGACTGCCAGTTCCTGAGTAAGATACTATCTTATTTGACCAAGGTCATGCATCTGGAGGAAGCAGGCTTTACTAGTCTTCTGACTGTGTTCGGAGGACAAAAAGTCAGCATCAAACCAAATAGCTAGGTTTTTCACAGTGTCAGCAGGGTGACAAAGAGTTCCAAGAATTATTGACAGGAAAATGAGATGCATTTCTGACATTGAGCCTTCGAACCAAACAGAATACATTTAATATGTACTGTTAATAAGTAACAGATCTGGTACACAGGTGGCATTAATTCTGCCATACCGTCAATTCCGCTCATTCGGGGGGTATATATGCATTAAAATAGGTTTTCCAATAATATTAATCTTCATGCAATACCTATTTATTTTCTACACGTACACTGCACATAAGGAGTTTATTAACAGGTATAACTGGTTATGCGTAAAACTCACATATCTTGTCACACAATTCTCTGCAAAAAAAAAAATGTAACAGGAATTTAAGTCATGGTTTGCAAATTTATAATAAAAATAGCAGAAATCATTAATCATCATTCAGGTCAATAAATTGTTTGTGCAGGTAGCAAAATACCCATTTGTTGGATTTACTGTTTCAGAAAAATTAATTATTTCAGTTTATTTTTCAAATAATGCTTACTACTGTCTGGATATATTACTGGGTTTAAGTGCATAATGCACACATACAGGCCAAAACATTAAACAATAGTTACAATTCTGCTCTTGCTTGAGATTTTGAAAGCTAGTTTCTGATTGGCCAATGGTACACAGACTCGACGAATCAGAAGAGAGATATGAAAAGCAATGACAGTACTGATTACACTATGGCTACTGACGTAAATCCTCTGAAAAACAAGGGAAATATATGGAAATATATCTTATTGTGAAGTTATCTGGACAAACGGACCACCTACTTGTTAGAATTACACAAAATAAAGTAAAATAAACTCGCTTTCGCATCTATTTCTATGAGGTTATATGTACATCGTCGCTTCCGATAGTAGATGAATTTCTTTGGTGAGTAGTTGTTTTGACTGTTTCCCCTGTGAAACTATATGCAGAACATGAGTTAAAAATTCGACTTAAAAGCACAGAGATCTCGCGAGTATACCCTATTCTCGCGATATTTACTGTTAGCTGGATGCATCAAATAAAATAAGCTCACTTTCGTGTCTTTTTCATCTATTTCTATGAAGAAATGTTCACGTCGTCGCTTCCAATAATAAACAAATTTCTTCGGTCAGTGGTTGTTTTGACTGTTTCGACTGGTAACCAATAAAGATGCAGGACCCCCGGTCTGGGTGGAGACAAATTTTCCCGACCATATATTTGCTGGTCTGGGGCCGCCGGTCTGCCATGAAAAGTATAATGAGATAATGGAACATACATATTATGCAAGCTGTCCTACCATATATACACTTTGTTCCAAACTTGATGTAACCAGATGTAATATAATAAGTTTTAGAACATCTTATTGATTTTCAAATAATCTACTATGGTGGTCATTTTCTTTTTCAATGCAATGCCAAAAATTTAATGTTTTCATAGCCATAAACGTTCTCTGGAAATTTGGTGACAATATCTTCATAAATTAAAGAGAATGATTATGTGGAAATGTGACGAACAGTTGTATGCATGCTCATAGGCACATGAGGCATGCAGTATATATGTACAGAAGGTGTTTCATGATCTACTGACCCAAGATAACAATGTAGAATACGCACTTGCTTAAATGTTTCTTTAAAAAACCTTCCAACTAGAAGTTCGATTTAATAAAATACTGACATTGACTTACTTTTCTTTTAGATTCCATCTTGCCCTCTGTGAGTTTTATCACAGATGATAATTTACACACAAACAGTCACTCTTTTAACCTATTCACCTTGATGAACAGAATAATCTGAATCGAGACACACACAGGGTATTCATATGGCAATGAATAAGATTCCTCCTGAAGTACAAGTTATCTTGTCTACACTATCAACTAGCCTCATCTAAAGTCTTCCTTCTCAGACATGTGTGTAACAGCTAAAGTACTGCTCACACTTCTCCGTTTGAAACAAAAGCTAATCTGGGTGAACAATAGGAAAACTTTAACAATTGCCTGTATGAAAAATTATATCATAAAAAAGGAGAACAATATAACATGAGTGCATAGTATGAGCATAACCTTGTTTATATTCATGAGTGATATGTTATTCATATATGTCAAATTTCCGGGATGTTTTACATTTGTACATTGGCTGCCAAATCTTCCACCATTTCTGCATAGATTTTACTGGTTGTCTATCCATTTGGGGGTGCTAGTATGGTGTTGACACTGAAATAAATAAGAAGCTTAATTTGTGTAGTGTTCATTTGCAAATATACCTTCATTAGCCTCTTGCATCACTACAATGTTTTAAATAAACAGACATTAATAATTAACTACCATAAATTTACACATAACAACTGAAGAATACTATAATATGATTAAGTTGTGCAAAAGTAAAAAGAGAAATCATTCTAGTTTTAAAACAAGTAAAGCAGTAAGCAGGTTTTATAAACCACCACCAGAAAATGCGCTTTTCTATTGAGACGTATAAAGTGAGACATGTAATATAAACAACTTTGCCATTATCGTGTTTTAAGGATAATTGTGGTTTTTGTCAGTACTCATGTTCAGAACACAGTGAGAATGGTAAGGAATGAAAGCAGACATCTGAGAGTCTCTGTTATTTTCCGTTTATGTGTGGTTCTGTGATTGTATGTATCATGCAGACTGTATAGGGTGAAATAAAAGGGCAATATGTTTAATTAAATCTATCTCTGTTTTGTCTTGTATGTACTGTATTTTAAGGGATAAAAAAACCTGTATTTTTTCTGAGTTATAGCAAGCCTAGCAGTGTATAAAGCCTTTCAATTATTTATAATATAATGAGAAATGAATAATAGAGTTTCTGTTTTTTATTTAAGAAAATAGTACTTCTCACACTGTTCCATTTGAAACAGAAGCTAATATGGGTGAACAATAGGAAAACTTTAACAATTACCTGTATAGAAATTACATATCACAAATAGATATAACCCAGTAAACATAGCAAATGTTTATAAACGTTTAGGAAACCTATAAACGTTTTTTAAACCAAATATAAACCTAAATATTGACAATTATTCAATATTATGGGTTTATAAACGTTTCAGCAACATTGGTTTGGTTTATAAATGTTTTAAACGTCTACAAAGGGTTAAAAATATCTTAACCTCACTTTCATTTGGGTTGATGACATCAGCACAGCCATTTTGAGAGAAACTGGAGAAATATTTCTGTTTGAATGTTGTTTGAAGCCATCATTATATTCTAAGTAGAGATATAAAACTATATAATATCATCAAATTATATACTTTTATATATCTACTTAGAATGTTATGATGGCTTCAAACAACAGTGATACAGCAAGATGTACTTACAGAAATATTTCTCCAGATTTTGAACATGTGTATAAACGTTTATAAATGTTTATCTATAAACGTTTATAAGCGAACGTTTAGGGACCCATCATTTTAAACCTAATCTAAACCGTTGATAGTTAGGTTTATAAACGTTTATAAATGTTTGTAATGTTTACTGGGTAACAATATAACATGAGTGCATAGTATGAGTACCACATTGTTCATATTCATGAGTGATATATCATCCATATATGTCAAATGGGGGAGGTTTTATATTTGTACACTGGCTGTCAAATCTGTCCATAGTTAGGGGCATCGGTGAGATTTTTCCACTATTTCTGCATAGATTTTAATGTTATAAGAATTAGCAGAAGCTCTGTAATATACCCTTCTAATTATGTATATACCATATGCATAGCTAATATAAATAATGAAATACAAACTTTTTTTTTGTTTTAACTTTTAGTTTTTTTGGCTTTTATTGTAACTTATCAAGTATACTCTTTAATAATTAAGTATGTGGCATATCTATACAATTTAAAGTCTGGGAGAGTTGAATCTGTACACTTACCAGTGGTAATTCAACTGGGGAATGACACTAGCTGACACCACTTTTTGTCCCAACTGTCGTAATGGCAAGTGTTTTACTTCTATTCTGCCTGTGGGGCCATGGTGGCAAAGTTGTAACACTCTCGCCTCCCACCTCTGAGGCTGGGATTCAGTTCCTGGCATGGCCTCAAGTGGGAAAGCTAGTAGTTGCTTGCCGTTGGTAGGCAGTTTACAGTACAGAACCTTGATGAACTGTATGTACTGGTTTCCTCTGCGCTTCCAACTACCTGCCGCGATATGACCTGTACAGTGTTGAAAGTGACGTAAAACCCCAAATAAACAAATCTATTCTGCCTCTGATAATAGTGGTGAACTAGACTGCAGTATTTTGTTATCTAGTTCAGACTCTGAACAAAGGTCTTATTATCTGGGAAAACACTGCAATCTTAAGACCATCTACCTTTTTAAGTTTCTTTACTTTTTTGAGACTATCAAATGTCTTACCATATTCTATAAATGCATTTGTTCACACACCCCATCTTGCATGTGGTGATATATTAGTTTCAAAGTACAGTGCTATATTTATTATTCCAATGGTCTAAAATTATGCTACAATATGTTCTTCAGATCTTTTTCCAGTAATGGTACTCAAAGTTATGTTTATGTTACTCTTTTCCAAGGTTGAAATAATGTTCTGTTATTTTAGATCCCTTCAAGAGCACAACTCGTTCCCCTAATTGATTCCAAAGCTAGGAAACATTTATAAAACATCTAAAAAATTGGGTTTATCTATTCCACTAGCATATCATGCTTTTAGAAAAGCTGTATCATTCTTGGCTTTCCAGTATGGAGTTCCATTTTAAAATCTCATGTAATATGGGACTTGACATTCTGAGTCAGTTTGGATCTATTTACAATCAACTACTACAGTGTCTTTCCTTGTTTCTGGTTCTGTTCATTTTCTGGCATTTACAATCTTAACTCTCTACTTGGGGTTTGGGTGATTGGGTCACTGTCAACCTCCTGTAATTCAAAATTTATCGATTTTCTGACACCATGTTGTTTCTAATTTCTGGTTACAGTAACGTCTTTCATATCCACATTTAATTTGATAATAATCCCAGTGAAATCTATTTCCACAGAATGACTGCTGTGGCAATGTATTTTGTTCAGTAGAACTTCAGATGCATATTTTTTATTTATTTGGGGCTTTACGTCGCTTTCAACACTGTACAGGTCAAATCACGACGGGTAGTTGGAAGGGCAGAGGAAACCAGTACATTATCAGATATATAAGTGATACCTGGTAATTATTTGTTAATGTACATACAAGAATTTTTAGAATTTTATTAAGCCCATCTGTGAGTATTTTTATCTTGAAATCAGTGGTGACTTATGATGTATTCAAACTTTAACCAATCAGCAACACTGACGAAAGTTTAAAAAGCTGACATGTTATTGGTTGTGTGTACATTTGGGGGTGCTAGTATGGTGTAGACATTGAAATATATCAAAAGCTTAATGTTGTGTTCATTTCCATGTATACCTTCAAAAGCCATAAATACAACTTTTTAAACAAACAGACATTAATAATTAACTACCATAAATTTACACATAGCAACCAAAGAATACTATAATATGGTTAAGTTTATGCAAAAGTACATCCAGAAATCGTTCTAGATTTAGACAAGTAAAGACATATGCAGGTTTTTATAAACCACAGAAAATGCAATAAAGCGAGACAAGTAATGTAAACAATTTTGTTTTTAAGGACAATCATGGTTTTTGTCAGTGCACATATTTAGAATGCAGCAAAAATAGGAAGGAATAAAAACAGATGTCTGAGAGTCTCTCTCTTTCTCTGTGGATGTGTGATTCTGTGTGCTTGCATGCATCATGCAGACTGCATAGGGTGAAATGAAAAGGCAATATATTTAGTAAATTCTAGGGGTGTTTTGGCTTTCATACAATGTGTGTTGAGGGATAAATAAAAGACCTGGGTTTTTTTCTCGCCTAGAGGTTTCTAAAGCTTTTTACTTTTTTTACAATGTAACGAGAAATGAAAAATAGAATTTCTGGTTTTTAATTACGAAAATGTTATTTGTACAGTAAAACACCACAAATAGGAGATGAGTTTGTAAATTACATTTTTTAGTCTAAATGAACTGTATGTGTTGCTAATAAAGTAATAGTGAAAATGGTTGTAGTAGTGACTGATACCTTATTAAAGGGTATTAACATAAAGTCACATTATTTTTGTAATTTTACTCAATATAAATAAAATCAATTACCACAATTGTTTCCAAAGGGGCTATCAAACATTTTTAAACTGATTGACTTCAAAATGTAAATAAGCAATGAACATTCTAAGTTTACGTTGAAAATTTGCTGTGTCAGCATTTCTTGAAGTTTCACAGCACATTTAATTTTGCTTCATATATTTATCAATATTTTGCAAGGTGTCCCAATCGTTTTATTATTTATTTTTGATTGATATTGTGTTAACTTTGTTTTCATGAAATCTTGTAAAATTCTCATTCCCTCACCCCAAAAGTGATGGTCAAAGGTCAAAGGGGATCATTAAGGTCAAAACTACCACTAGTTATGCAAGGAGAGCAATTTATCTAACTTCTATGGCAGTTAAAGTATATAAGCTAATTCATATTTACCCCACACTTGCAGTGACCTTCAGGTCCAATCCCTGTAAGGTCAAAAAGTCAGAAGAGCAAGCTACAGGCCTACAAAGCATTTTATAATCTTTCACATTGAAAGATCAGTGGTGAGAGGTGAGTTGACCTCAAAGTCGGTCACATCAGGTCAAGTAGCAAGTTGTAATCTCCTTTTCGCGATAATTAAGGTGAGAGGTGAGAAAGGTGAGAAGGTCACAGGGTTAATTCTGATACTATAATGCATATCTGCATTTCAACACAGGAAATACCCGATTGGCTTTTTAATTTTTACTATACAATTACACACATCATTTCTATCACTAAAAGCTTCTTTTAAGACACACAATATAATTACAAATACTAACTTTAAAAAGATGGATTATTTTTCACCTGCACCCTGGACGGACGTGGTGCCCAAGGTATAAAACCATAAACGTAGCTACGGGCAAGCCCGGCACCAAACTGAAATTTTTTTTAATTTTTACAGAAATTTACATCTGAATAAGATGCAAGTGATCAATAATGTAGTTCTATAATTAATAATTTTCAAATGAAGCCCTAATATAGTATCAAAAATTAATTTGTCTGCACATTAACTACAATACCATATAATAGCTTGAAAATAGTTGAGCTGGAAGCCACAGTTAGCAATATAATGACCTAAATTTACAATTGTTAAGAACAAAGAGGTTAACCTGTAGTAGGAAGTTAATTTGGGGGTTATCGCGACTTATAAATGAATTTTAGATAAGGTAACCTTAGATAGTCTTCAATTTTACCTTCTGGTTCCCCTACTATTTCTGCATGGATTACAATGCCACAAAAATCGAATGAAAGATCAGTTAAACTTAATTTCCAATGGGTCTTGACATATTTATAGCTTACATGGTTTATGAAATATTTGGAATATTTTGACGCATCCATAATGTAATTATCCATAGTTAGTGGCGTGTGACCAATTAATGTACATTATCTGTAAAACTGCCTCAAACATTTGCTATATTGGTATTGATACTACTGAACTGTGTGTTGTAACTTTAACTTGAACAAACCTTTTAACAGGATACACAAAAATGTAACGTAAAAATTCTGTATTGTTTATTGCTAATTTTTTTTTTCTTTTCTCCTGTTGTTATTTTTACTGTATCAGTTTCTTTATATTCAAAATTACAAAAAAAATAATGTACATTACACGGGATAACAACTGTAATATTACATATGAGTGTAATGATAAACAAGAGCCCTCAGGCAGCACATGTCTCAGCTAAGTCCCAACATCTCCAATAATGTTTATGCATGCATTAATAAAAATCCTTTGTTTCCTAAAAATCTTATTAAAATCCATTTATAACCGTTTGTATTATTTTTGCAAGAGAAGAAAAACAAACAAACAAATCCCATGAAGTAAAAACATAACTTCCTTGCCGAAGACAGCAAGTATAAATAAATACTGTTTGCAAATGTTGAAAAAGGGATCTGTACAAAAGAGTACATTATGAGAAGTCAAATACTGACACAACACACTGTTCAAGTGATTCTGTAACTCTAACATAATGTCTGATTGGCAGTTGTTGCTGAAATTTATAGAAATGATATCTTTTATCACACAAATTGTGTATTAATACATTCAAGGCCACTCTCAAAACGCTAACTTGTTTCTAAGGAGTGCAATTAAGGAATGTTACTTTAATTTTGGCTGTCACCCTACTCATGTTACAATGTTTTCTTAACCGGGACAGCAGCACTTTGTAATGTACCATGTCAACAATTTAAGGATTTGTTGCTAAAAGTGATAATATGGCATGGAAATTGGTAATTTTTTGTACTTTTTTGTACTTTTGTTCCAGCTCTAACCATTCAGCTTCTAAAAGGATAAAGCCTTAAATCTATATGTGGTGCTCTATATTGGTAGAGATCTGCCACTGTGGCCTAGCGGGTAGCACACTTGTCTAGGAACTCAGAGGATGTGGGTTCAAACCCAGGTACAGGCAGATACATACATAGTGGCTTGGATGACCACTTAAAATGGCAGTCCCCTGTCATTGGGTCCTATCCCCAGTGGCAGGCTAAAGAACCTCAAGGACGTTGATAAATGGTCATCCTTGAGCCTCTATCTTCCAGTAATGCCCCTGTTCCACCAAAGGACTAAGCCCCGATCCTGTCGGCGACCCTTAATCGTGGACAGTTGGTAAAAAAAGGTAAAATGGGCAGGAATACTGAATTGGTATTGAAGCCTGGGATTAAGTACAGATTGGCCTCAGGAAGCCTGAGGAGGCCCCAGGCAACCCCAGACAATGCCTGACTGTTCTGTGACTAAGAACCGACTAAGCCACTTTCTTGGTCGGTTTGAAGCACGATCTTGTCATACACATACCGACTAACCCCTGATTAAGTCCCAGCATCCTCAGGTGTCCTGAGGCCTCCTCAGTCTTCCCCAGACCACGATGGCCGATTCTTGTTTTGCAAAATAACTGGATTTTTCTGGGTATATATATAAATTCAGCGATCTAATCATCATTACTTTTCTGGGGAACACAGCAGGATGCCACCTTTTAATGGAAGACAGCTTCAATAACTACTTAGGGCTTTTTAAAGTTTTTATTCAGTTACATATAATTATGTATTTGCTATTTTTATGTCAACCACAGCAACCACCACCAGCTCCTCCACCACCAGCCAGACAGAGACCTAGAAGAAGGCACAACATGTGGGTCATGCCATAGCTACTACAGAGAGAGGAAAGGGGGGGCCTACCACAACATTATGGCTGAACTGTATGCCACAGACATTCCAGGATTCACCAATTATATGAGAATGATCCCATTTTTTTTGAAATGATAAAGACCAGACTGGAGCCATGTCTAGCCAGGCAGGCCACCAACTACAGAGCTCCAGTCTGTGTGGGGGAAAAGCTAGCCCTCACCATCAGATATCTGACTACTGGAAAGTCATACACATTATTATCCTGTCAGTGCAGGGTTGGCAGATCCACCATTTCCAAGTTTCTACCCGAGGTCTGCAGGGCCATCCAGGATGAGTTCACCAGAGAGTACCTCAGATGTCCTACTATTCCAGATGATTGGAAAGAACTGGAAAGGGAATTCAGGATCAGGTGGAATGTTCCACATGCCCTGGGAGCCCTGGATGGGAAGCATGTGGCCCTGAAGAAACCCAAGAACACTGGAGCCCTGTACCACAACTACAAGGGTTTTTCAATAGTAATGTGGGGCTTGGTAGATGGGTAGTAGAAGTTCAGATGGGTGGATGCGGGTACAGCTGGATCTTGCTCAGATGCCCAGATTTAATGCCTGTCAGCTGAAGAGGAAGATTGATGATGGCCAGATAGGCTTCCCTGACCCAGCACCTATAACCCAGGGTGGCTAGAGATGTCCCCTACTTCATTCTGGCACATGATGCCTTTGCCCTGAAGACCTGACTGATGAAACCCTATGGCAGAAGGATGTTAACCAGAGAGAAAAGGATTGCCAACTACAGAATATCAAGGGGCAGGAGAGTTGTTGAAAACGCTTTTGGAATCCTGGTCTCAAGATTCAGAGTGATGTTAACCACTATTGAACTAACCCCAGAAACAGTCAGGGAAGTGGTCGTTACCTGTGATTCTGCACAACATACTGAGAAGCCAGTACCAAGGTCAGCATGGTGGTCAAGAGCCAGGAGATGATGATGATGATGTGCCTTGTGATTGTGGATTGATTGGGGGTGCTGCTGGTGGTGGTCCAGACAGAAACCCTGGTAGAGAAGCCAAAAGACAGAGGGATTATCTCAAGGACTACTTCAAGAATGAGGGAGCTGTGGCTTGGCAAGATGGCATAATATAACTGCTACTGCAGTAACCAGTACTTTTCAGGACTAATAACCGGTCCTTTTCAGGACTACCAAATATTCCAAAAACAATTAATAAGCTGTGCTTCGTCCAAATAACCAAATCCAATGCCAAACATAATTCCCTCAAGCTACAAACAGACAAACCCATTGCCCAACATAAGTCCCACAAAAAACAGACAAACATAATGCTAAACATAATTCCCCCAACCTACAAACAGACAAACCCAATGCCCAACATAAGTCCCACAAAAAACAGACAAACGCAATGCAAACATAATTCCCCCAACCTACAAACAGATAAAAACCCAATGTCCAACATAACTGGCTAATATTGCATACATTTTTAAAGCTACACCCCAATTTCAGTTACATTTTTTCTTGTGTTTTTGAACTAATAAGCAAAGTAAAAGATTTTTATTTGTTGCGAATCTCAATATAAAACTTTTTCATTTTATTTCCAGAAATTTACAAAATATAACCACCGAAATAGTTATCTTTACAGTATGGTTTATCTGTTGGTTGTGGGGAGTTATGTTTGCCAATTTGTTCGTCAGTCTTTTGGTTGGGGATTATGTTTGGTATTGGGTTTGTCTGTTGGTGTTGGACTTTTTTTATTACAACTTTAAAGCTATCCCATGGATTTTAAACTATAAATGGGCAGATTATTGGCCATATTGGGAGTTAATTTAACTATTTTGTTTCTATGTAGCCTTCTGTTGTTATGTGTATCACCATGGGTTATTTATTTCATGTTTGGGGTGGTGTGGGTGTTGCGCTTTTTTGTGATAAGTATTTGTACTGAACTTTTTTTTGGTTTGGGGAGGGAAATATGAATAACATGTAGCTGAATAGTTGTTTTTGGAAGATTTGGTGGCCCTGAAAAGGGGCTGGCAGGTCAAAGACCCACCCTGACTGGATGGCTACTGAGGAGGCTGCTGCTGTTGAGGCGGTGCTGTAGTGGTGATAGTGTAGAGCTGTGGCTGCTGAGGCTACTCAATGATCTGTGTTGATGTCAGATCTGGGAGCTGGCTTAGTGTTCCACTTAGGTTGTGTCTACTACCCTCTTCCTGTACTGTGACCACTGATGGAGGGTTTCCAAAGCCAATGGGGCTGGGTGTGTAGTAGACATAACTGCTGCTAGCTGCAACTTGGGTGGAACTAAACGCCTGTTGATTGGTTGTTGGCAGTATCCCGACCCTCTGGGACTCCGTGGTGGTAGTGGTTGATCTTCTAGGTAGTGGTTGATGTCTACAATTGCTCTTAATGGTTTCAATGTCTCTAAAAATCTTGCCCTTGAGTTCCTCAAACTCCTCTTGGGTCATCTTTTCAGCCTCTGATGCCACGTAGTCAAAGAAGGGCTCCCTGTCTGACTTCTGCTGCAGGAAACCTGAGATGAATGTCCTCATCTGGTCAAAGTGCTCGAGTATCTTGGAGTCCGTTGAAACTGATGTAGATGTGAATATTGGTTGACTCCTACTCTCTCTCAGGACACTGGACTCAAGGTGTTCTGTATCAGTAAGTAGATCCACGAGATTCGTCCTGCTTGCTGGTGTTTGGACTGGCCTTGAACCCTGAGCTTCTGCTGGTCCCCTTGAGTCTGATGTGGCTCTTAAGGAAATCCATCTGCTGGTAGGCCCAGGACTGTCTCTTGGTCATCTCCCTTGGGGCTTGGCCAGATTGTAGCTTCCACAGCTTGCCAAAACGAGTTCTCTGGGATTCGAACCATCTGTTTAAAAATACTGAAAACCCCTACAAAACAGTGACACACGTCTCTCAGTAGCCAACCAGTCAGTAACAATGAGAATGTGTGCGTGGTCGCTTATATAGTCTCAGACCCCCTCACTGCCTCGTTTTAATTTTCTACGTGCGGAAAATAGTCGGTTCTTAATCAGTGCTTAGTCCTAGACCTCCTGGGGCTTCCTCAGACCGTCGCAGACTAAATCTGTGTGGTCCCAGGTGTCCTGAGGAGGCTAGCGTGGATCGGTTTGGAATGGCTTCTCTTAGACGGGCTTAGTCCCAGACCTTGATTTTTGAGTCCCAGGACACCTGAGACGGTCAAGGGACTAATGAAACCGATTCCTTTTCACATGCATGAAACTTCAAAGATCTGTTATGAGTCGGAGACTGCCAAACAGGTTTCCTGGGACTAAGCTAGGGATGCCTGGGACTAAGAGTCGCAGGAGGCCTGGGACAACATAGGCAAATTTGGGTCTGAGGAGGCCAGAGGAAGCCTGGGACTAAGCAACTTTTTGAAACCGACAAAAAAAAACCTTAATCGGGAAGCTTAGTCATGTGGTGGAACAGGGGCATTAGGGGAATGTCAGTTACTTGTGATTTGGGGCTGTACCTGTGCAGTCAGCTGGGTTTAATAGCACTTTGAGTCCTGTAGTATATGGAGATATTGCGCTGAGCATAAATACACATTACATTAGAAATGAAATATTTGAGACATAGCATTATTTCCTGTCAGAAGCATCCCAAACAGGGAGTTTGTGTAATACTCTGTGCAACAGTGGGACTCGCATGGGATCTTATAATTCAGGAATCTTCAGAGATCCCCAACAGGCTGTCACCACTGTGGTCCACTTGCACAAATGGCAATGCTGTGGGTCTGTCCTAACCCGACCATGGTTATTAAATTGGGTCTGAGAACCCCAAACTTTGACTTTGCATCAGAATTATGCACAAACTTGCACAAAATAATCCCGATAAAACAATTTATTTCCAAGTTGTGCCCGGTTATCAAGCATATAATTAGGCACATGAAATAATGTTAGGTTATGTAAAAAACCAGGAAAAGAGATCATACTGTGAGTAAATAAACAAAGAACTTGGAGAGGAGAGCCGAGTGCAGACTTTGAAAAAAGTTTTACATATGGCATTAAATGAATGATTTCTATGGTACTCTAACTAACAAACTGATCGAGAATCCAGGATATTGACCAGATCATGCCGAAATTTGAATCAGTTCTTCTTTTTAACTGTTCCGATACACCTTAAAATTTCATTAGCGCCGGTGCAGTAGTTTTGGAGTTACACTATAAACAAACAAACAAACTTACAAACAAACAAGCAAACAGGATGAGAAACATACTTTGCAAAATTTATGAAAAGTGACAGACTTACAAACAAGCAAACAGACCCAGTAATATACTTTCCAAAAATTTTGCAAAGTAATAACCAACTTGGTCACTGTTTTTCCACCAGTTTGTCTTCCGACCCCCAGAGCTTGCTGCCGTGTAGGTTATGTGACTAATTTTTATTGCAAAGATCAGTAGCCTCATCTTGGTGGTAATGGCTACCAATCAAATATATATTTTACATGATTGAAAAAATTATACTATAAAAATTATATAGTCCATCTTGTACACTTGTCTGTAAAGATGATGCTGATTATTCTTTTTCCAGAGACAATTGGTTGTAGAAGTGCCTAAAATAGCTACCTTTCCAAGAAAGCATCCCTTGTCATTTGAATGATCCACAGCACAGTTTTCATACGGGGCCATTCCATTATGGCAATACAATCATAAACTAAACCTACCAATTAAAAAAATTAAAACATTCATTATCCATGAGTGTAGTTTAGGATTGGTACTTCATATTTTCCTGACAACGTCTGACTATTGCTGTGATTGCTTCAAGAAATCTTACGACAGGCTTCGATAAAGTTTGCCATACTTTTCCAATCTACCCAATTGGTTTCTGAACCTAAAGGATTAACTCAAAATGGAAAAGATGACTTTACAAATGGTACAATAAGTTTAAGATGGCGTTTTAGTGGATTTTAACTTGCAAGATCTGATAAGTATCGGGAGGAGTTTATGATAAATTCAAACGGTTTAAGGTTATTGTAAACTGTTCCCAATGGACTCCTGAATGCATCCAGGAACTTGCATATATGATCATTCTGAATAAAAAGATTGACTTCCTGCATTGTGAAAATTGAGGGATCCCATTTCAATCAGGACACGATTGCCATAGTGGAACAGTCCTATAAATTGGAGATTGATTACCCTTGTGAAGGCTTTGACATAATATATTATATTATCTTCATGTAATTATCTTTCAGAAAAAGCATGACTAAGTATAAATAAGGTAGGGAAACTTCCTGAATGTATATGTATATATTTCATGAATTCATGAGAAGAAATTGTTAATCGTCATGAATGATGTAAATTCTTTGCATTCAATTATTTGCAAACGAATGTCACAGAAACAGACATAAGATGTTTGGATATTTTTCATCAACTCTTTACCATATGACCAATTTCATCTTTATATTTTTTTCTATCTCAGACACAGGTATCACATAGAAGTATGATTGGACCTTAATCCTTGTTATTTGGTATTTTTGGATCATCTTGCCTTAAGAAAAATTCACAAATTTTATTAAAATTCGGGGTAGTGCCCTTTTTAGCCCTGAACTTTCTCAATCCTAATAGATTACTCTGGAGATTTCTACACCTAAAACAACATGGCATTCTTTGCCAATTTGAAGTAAATATAAACGCCCTATCTCTGGGATTTTTTTTGCTTAAGGCTCAAATTTATACAATGTAAAAAATATGTACACAGATAATAATAATAATAATAGTAGGATTTATATAGCGCCAAATTGATACAAATCCTCTAATGCGCTTGAGACCAAGAAGGGAGAGTCCAGGGACAGGCATGGGTCGACATCTAAAAAGCGCCCACCAGGGTATGACTAAGGTGGGGGGTATGCCAGCCTAAACAAGTAGGTCTTTAGCTGGCTTCTGAAACCATCTATTGTTTGCTGAGATCTGACAGTCTGTGGCAGCTTGTTCCATTCAGCTGGTGCAGCTACTGCAAAGCCACGCCTGCCTATGTGCTTCTTAGGGCGGGTTGAGGAGATAGATAGCCTGTTGCCGCGAGTGAGACTGCTCAATCTTATTAAAGCTGAGAGATACGGGGGCTGTGAAAGATTAATAGCCTTGAATACCAAAAGATTATACTTAAAGAGGATGCGATGTTGAATTGGGAGCCAGTGGAGTTTTTTCAAAAAGGTTGTAACATGACTCATTTTGTCAAGTCTGAAGATGATGCGGCAAAGAGCATTCTGGACTCTCTGTAGTTTGGCTATGTTGGACTTGCTTACCCCATAGAGTAGAGGATTACAGTAGTCTAGACGACTACTGACCATAGCATTTGCCAGAAGTATTGCTGTCTCAACTCCAAGGAATTTGCGAATTCATCGCAAATCACGAAGATGATAGTAACATGCTCTGCAAACCTTGGTAACATGATTGTCAAAGGAGTTGTCCGAGTCGAAAATAACACCCAGATTTTTTACTTCCACCGACGGAGAAATATTGTTTTGAAGGAGTGGAACAGGGAAATTTGGTGCAAGCGACTCTCTGATGGCTTTTTGACCTATTATGATAAATTCATTTTTTTCTGGGTTTAGTTTTAGTTTGACACCGTCCATCCACTCCTGTACAGACTTGAGACACTCGGTCAGCTCTTCCATGCTAGAGTCAAAATTCCTGGAATCAACTGCTAGGTAGATCTGGGTGTCATCGGCATACAGGTGATGAGTAACATTGAATTTTGAAATAACTTGACTGAGGGGACGAGTGTAGAGGGTGAAAAGGAGAGGACCCAGTACAGAGCCTTGGGGGACTCCGAAAGGGAGAATGACGGCCTCAGAGAAACTATCACCTATTTTAATTTTTTTGTTTACGGTTTGAAAGATATGATTTGATCCATGACAAAACAGTACCATCTAGACCAAACCAGTCATGCAAGCAGTCATATAAAAGAGAATGATCAATCGTATCAAACGCCGCTGATAGGTCTAATAATGTTAGGGCCACTGCCCTTCCTGAGTCCACTGAGAGAGCTATATCATTTTGAATCTTCAACAATGCGGTTTCAGTGGAGTGGGAACTCTTATAAGCAGACTGGTTGACATTTAAGAGCCCCTCGTGTGAAATAAATTCATTTAGCTGTTTTGCCACCACCTTCTCAATAAGTTTAGATATAAAACTGAGGTTTGACACCGGCCTGTAGTTTTGAGGATATTTCTGTCAAGGCTCGGCTTCTTTTGAAGGGGGGTGACATATGCCATCTTAAAACAGTTGGGAAAACTACCTTCTGTGATTGAATAATTTACAATTTTAGTGATGGGGGTGATGAGAATATCAGCACACTCCTTGACCAGTAACGTCAGAATCGGGTCAAGGTCACATGATTTGGATCGTGAGGACTTTAGAATTTTGAGTAGTTCTTCCTCTGACACAGGTGTCAGTTCTTCCTCTGACACAGGTGTGAAAGAGGACAGAGTATTTTTAGTGGGGTTGGGTCTAGTAACTGAAGATAGTATTGATGACTGCAGTGTGGATCTTATCTTGAGGATTTTGTCATAGAAGAACTTACAGAAAGTGTTCGCAAGGTCGGTTTTATTTGTGTAGTCTGGTAGAACAGCAACAGAGGACCTGTGTAAGATCTTTTTGAAACAGTTCCACAGAGCCCTGGGATTTCCTTGGTTTTCAGCCACAATGTTGGAATAATGATTGCATTTGGACTTCTCAAGTGGGAAATTATAGTGGTTGATTGCAGCCCGGTATCGGCTACGATTACTGGCTGAGTTTTCATGACGCCATGCCCGCTCATATTTCCTCTTGAGTCGCTTTGCTTTGAGGATGTCACAATTCATGAAACCAGTCTCGGCATGTCTCGGTATATTTTTCTTCATGATTGGGGCGTGCTTGTCAAGAAGGCTTCTCAAAATATTAAAGTATTGATGACTGAGAAGACTGGCAGTTTTGTACGGGCATCTAATGAGGTTGGAATTCAGGATATCCATTCTAAAATCTGAAGTATTTATCTTGTAAATTTTACGGATGGGAACACATTGAAACTTACAGGATTCTCTGACAGGGAAGATAAAGCTGAATATTATTGCCTGGTGGTCTGATAGTCCCCCAATAACTTTGGGACTAATGGCCCAGGAGAAGGAATCCCTCACACATAGAGCATCCAAAATATGACCATGAATATGTGTGGGTGTATTGACAAGTTGGGTGTATTGACAAGTTGTGTAAAACTGAATTGCTCAAGGATATCATAAAATTTCAGTGTCCAGGTGTCATGTTTATCCAGATGAAAAATTAAGATCACCAAGGAGAATATTTTCATAGCCTGATAAAGCAGCACCTTCGAGGAACATGCCAAATTTGTCCAGGAACTGCGACTTTGAGAGATTTGGGGGCCTATAGACTACATGAAATATAATATCTTTAGCACCCTCAGTGCTAATCTGTATGGAGATACTTTCAAAAGCCTGATAACTGTTTTTTGAAACTCGCTCAAAACTTAGGTCCTCCTTGATGCAAAAGCCAACTCCGCCCCCTTTCTTGACATTTTGAGGTACGTGAGTGAACTTATAACCAGGAGGTGTGATACTAGAGATAGAGATAAAACTTTCAGTATCCTCTGGCCTAAGCCATGTCTCAGTGACAGCTATAAGATCAGCATTGTTATCTTTGACGAACTCCAGAAAGGAAGCCGATTTATTTCTGATAGATCTAACGTTGAGAAAACAACCATTAAGAGATCTAGAACCAGGGCCTGGATTGAGACTGATATCACCTGAAAGAGCTAGGAGCAATGATGTCCACGGACTTACGTTCCGGAAACTATGTGTCACCCTACGACAGTGACCCTGGAAAGCCAGATAGGCAAAATTGATGCTATCTACACATGGGTGAATCCCCGACTCAATGATCACAGGATGGCCTGAGTGCATGATTGGTTCAGATGAGTCACAGACTCTGATGCCGCTCAGTATGAGGTAAATGGCAAAATGCAAGAAATGCATTTCGAAAAATACTGTTAGTAAGTATGTATACGACTAAAAAATGTAGAACTAAGAGCAAAGATATGAAATGATGACAAATCTACTTTGTGGGTTAGTTGAACGAAAAGTGTATTGCAAGACCAACAGAGGCCAAGAATTAAAAATTTAGAAGAGGTGCAACTTACTTTCCCTATGTACAAACCTATCTTTCACAATGGAGCCAAAAGAGAAAGTTGTAATAGATTGTGAAAGTAGGAAAAAGATTAAGTGCATATTTATAAAATTGTGGTATGGATGGTTAATCAGGGCTATTAATTTGGTTATTGTAAATGTGGGCTTTGTATGTAAGATGGTGGAAAGGGTTTAGCTGTATGTAGATGGTGTATCTGGGCTTTACATTTACTATAGTATGTTTGGTTATTGTAGATCAGGGCTTTGAATATAGTACAGTTAATTTGGTTGTTGTGGACAACAATAGTAAAGAACCGCGGGAATTATCGGGTGGGCAATAATACCCGTTTGAGGGTAAACAAACAGTTTAACAATGTCTAGGGACAACATATACTTATAATCTCTTTATTTCACCAAGATGTGCTTCATAACAGATATAATGTAGCAAATACTTAAATTTACAGGCGTATTTCTATGGTTAAAATGAAAATTTAAAACCGCATCGTAAAAACATCTACCCCTGGTGAACGCTAAATGACAATTTATTGGTAGTCGTAAAGCAGTTACACTTGTTAGGAGATATGAGCTCATCTGACAGGATGCTAGTGTAAAAACCATAGTGTGTATGAGTACATTAAACTGAAGCTTCCATATCTTAACTAAAAGTTTTCCTTCATTACAAAGAAACTTAGGCCTTTAGCCAAGCTACAGTAGAATATCCTTTTCACGACCTAGTCACTATGCTTCCAAAAGATATCCTGTATCTGACTAGCGCATGTTGATGGATAAGCCATAACATATGTACATCTCACACCCTCACCCCTCAAGCATGTAGAGTTTATTGGAATTTATGAGGGCTTGTAGGGGGGTTTTCAAACATTAAAAGTGGTCCCGAATGCAAGTTGTGTTCATTGCTATATGGAACACACCCTACCCAAAGGTTAATACCACAGAGTCACACCAAAGATGTCCTAACAATACATAAAGTAGATCATACAAAACTAAAAAAAACACAACTGAAAGTACACAATGCAAATCCATTTTATAGCTTGTGACCCTTGCATGGAAAGGTGTAACCTATGTATATAATTAAAATGAGTTATCTGTGTTAACTGTAGACAGGTTACATAACCTTGGAATAATTTGTTCAAAACTTATTAATTATTAATTTGTCTAGCCTTGCTACTCTGCAACTTATGTGGGATATTGTAATGTCTCATTTAATGTTTCAATTTTAATACTTGTTTGGTGATATTCAATGCTTGTGGGAATCAAACCCACACAGAGGTGACCACCTGTGATAAGATGCCAAACCTGATAACCCACTAAGCCACTGAGGACCTTGAAATGCTGCATGGAGTAATACTTGCTAATATTACCAAGATAAACACAATTCTGGATCCTTGTCTAGATATGGATCAAAATCTTCAGGAGAAGTAAAACACATGTGGAACCACTTTGTGTAAATGTGACCCCGATCTAATGCATAGTATTTGAGATATGCAAATAGACAAGCAAACCTTGGGGGCGAGGGGAGGAACATTGGATCACAATCTGTTTATACCTGTTGAAATATATTATAAAATCACGTGCAGAGAGCTCCATTAGTGAGATCCAGAAGTGAGGTTCAAGTAACCATTGGCCAGATTTGTTCCTCCCCACTGAGGCCCTTCACATCCCTCCATGCCACATGTGCCACAAGATTTATTTTCAAAATGTTGTATTGGGATCATATTCACAAAAATGGATCAAGGAGCAGTTGAGCCTGTCCTTAGATTCCAGAAAATCATGTTTACTGGCACTTTCTCTTGAGCATTAGTCTTAATATTTTCCAAGAAAACAGGCTTTTCTTGCAAGCATTTGTTGAGCGCAGACCTCCATCTGTGCTCCTGTGGAAAGAAATATGTGTACTGTTAACCATTTAAAAAAAAATTCTGAATGACATATTACACATGGTCCAAAGTGATAACAAAAATGTACAGTAAGTCTTGTGAAATTCCCACACTGTGTAAAATTCGCCCCCGGGGGGCACCCAATGAACGTAAGACAAAATAAGAGCACTAGGAGAGCACAAACCTCCGCATCAAGGCACATAATAATAAGTAACGGTATCATGAAGTTGTATTTGCATAATCTTACGAAAACCAACAGACAAACAAACAAGAATGTTGTACCTCCTTAGCAGAGGTAACAACCCAAATTTCTGCCCATTTTCCTTCAGGGAAGATTAGAGGTCTACTATAGTCACAACATTCACAAATATGTCAAGAATTTCTAAAGTCAATGAAATAGAAGGGGGCTTCCTCACCAGTAATTCTTATAAAGGTATTGGTTCTCAGAATTTTATCCCTTATTTTCCAGGGAAAAAGATTCACAAGCCAATATGCTGTTCAGACATAACTCAATAAAGAAATTGACAATCCAAATGTTTGCCCATTGTCCTCCATGGAACATTAGAGGTCCACTATCGTCACAAAATTCACAAATATGTCAACTATTTCTCAGTCAATGAAATAGAAAGGGGCTTCCTCATCAGTAATTCTTATAAAGGTATTGGTTCTCAGGATTATGTCCCTTATTTTCTAAGGAATAAAAATATTAAGCCAATATGCTGTCCAGACATAACTCAGTAAAGACATTTATTCAGTTTCTGGACGAATTACCAGATTAATTCTATCAGTGTGTTCAGGCAAGGTACTCTTTTTATTTCCCTGGCATTGATAATTTGTGGGTAGATTCTTGAAACAGCCGGTATTATCAATATAATTCACGCTAATCCAGTATTAATGCATTATTTAGGTTTATACTGATTACTTCTGAGTGTGTCAGTAAACAATCTGGAATAAATAGAATTTCTGTTGATACTTCCTCCAAAACAATTCACGATCCATTCGGAAGGTGATTGCGCTAACTGGTAAATATTTATCCTTGTAAATGTATGGGAAAGTTTAGTCTTACTCACATAAAGAGAAAGGCATTGCATTAACACGGATATATATATACATTTATTGTGAGTATTGCTTCTTATATAACTGTGTTTTATATATACATTTTGATGTAAAATAGACATGCAACTACTCAGTACCACTCGTAAGCCTACCTCCCTATTTGAAAAAAAAGTATTCAAGATCCGGAGGTGGATTTTAGGATAGGTTACCAGTAGTTTTCTGAGGAAAGTCATAATTGTGTTTAGACATTTTCTGACTGGTTAACAAAAAAGTTATCATCGTTTCTCATTCAATTCAATTGGTGCCTCCAAAACCTTCGATTGGGTTCTGCATACTCCGGAATAGATAACAAACCTCATGAGGTACTTTTCTATTGCTTACGATCGACTAAAGATAGATTCCAAAGGTAGATTAAGAATGGTTAAAGCTATGTAGGTTCCCAAATGTAGGGTTCAATTATTTCAAACAGTTTAAATTAATCAAAAAGACACTCAAGGTATGCTATTTGGTTCCGAAACAGTCCCAAATCAAAACTGAAAGATATTAACTGAATAAAATCAAAATATTAATCACAGCTTGGGCGTTTATAATTACGTGTAAAAAGCCAAGATATATATACTTGATCAGATTTTATGATCCCTTTCCCGAACACCAGACCTTAACATACTTTTGTTTAGTTGTTTTTACCTCGGAGTATCAAACATTGCATGTTTACTCTGAATAAACGGTACCTTCTATTGCATATGAACAGGAAAAGCTATTCTTCAAACATTATGTCTTGTATATTTAAGGCCAACTTAGTTGTGTAATTGATCATGACTTGAAGTGTTTACAGCAAAACACATAAAATTCGCCACAGTACGTGCAATTGGATAGTAGAAACAACCTTTAATTATAAGACCAAATAACTGATTTGTTTGCCAGTTTAGCACTAGGCACAATGTTCACGGGTGGTCACTGAGATAAACGGTCACAGAGATAAACGGTCTTCAGAAATTATGACACAAACGTGGTTAAGGGGTTTAAACAACAATAATATAACGCAAACCAAATGTTATGGTAAGCATTGTTCAAGTAGATGTGGTGTTATTTAGTGTTTGTGCAATTTTGTTATTTACACTACTTAAATTTGAAAGCTCTGAAGACCGTTTATCTCTATGACCGTTTATCTCAGTAACCACCCGTGTAGTCACAGAATTCATAGAAGTCAGGGGTATAGGGAAGGATATCCTCACTTCCAAATCTCACACACTGTGGAAATTTCACTGTCTTTACCCTATATATTGTAAACACGAGTACTCAGGCAGTGCGGACCTCTGCGAAGGCATGTATGATTGTTAAAAAAACAGTAAGTAAATCAGAAATCTGGATATTTAATATTTTTAACCAGGCAGTTATCCGGGTCTTGGTCCAAGACCCATCTTTTCAATTTTTTTATGAAGATCCAACTAGGTATATTTGAGTAATCCTTCTTACAAACAGACAGACAAATAAACAGTCATGAATTTAATACTTCCTTAGTGGAGATAATGAGAGGATTTGATTGGTCCCTCAGTGGCCCAGTAAGTTAGCAGGTTTGGCATCTAATCACAGGCTGTGTTAGACTTTCACCAAGTCCTTTTGTCTTTTGTGTAATATATGGGTACTGTATGACTTTTGGAGAAACAGACAGCCCTGTCTTTTAGAGACTGCCCCCATTATTCCAGAATGCTTGTGGTGTAATGAAACTCCTGTAAGTTTCCAATTAAAGTTCAGGTTACTGATGGATACTAATTGACTTGGAGCAAGTCTACCACTGTGTGAATTCCACTCCCACAAGTGACAAGTTTTCAAGTAGAAATTATATTACTGCCCTTCAAAAATCATTCAAAAGTATATAAATATATTGTTATATTATTGCATATTTTACGTTAGTAACATACATTTGTAACAGTACCTTGAGTCAATGTTTTTCTTGAAAACAAAATAAATCCATATAAGTGTGCTTTAAACAATCGAAAGTAAGGTTTTTGTGTCCATGTTGTGTCTCGATAAAGTAGGGAACAGTGCAGATTTCAGAAAAATTTCCGGCAGACTCATGTATTTATTGACAAAGATATTCCCCAGTTTATATGTGCACCACTTGTAACACCTGAGATCACATGAAGATATCAATGGTTTTTTTATCAAATTCCAAGGGAGGGTATGACATCTCTGTTAACAGCTAATATCATAAGTCATGACAGAAGTCCCATAGAAGAATATTCTAAGGTCAGTTGTTAATTTGATTTATTTTGGCTTAACATTGCTTTCAATACACTGTATAGGTTATACCACGATGGGTAGTCTTAAGGGCAGACAACCCCAATGCATACAAGTTGATCAAGACTGAGAACTGCAAAAAAGAACTGCAAACTGTTGGCCATCGGTAAGCAAGTACCAACTTTCCAACAAAGGGCTTGGTCTAGGGTTAAAAGTGCAGACCCCAGAGGTGGCAGGGGTCAGCAGTTAAAATTCCATGTGAGGAATTTAATATAATTTGGTGAAATGCTTCACATCTTGACTTTATAAGGGATAAAGAGTAGTCTTTGGAAATTAACTTTAAAAGTTAAGAAATCATTTCAAAAGGATGTTTCATGTACCTGGGCATATACATCTCCACCAAATAACTGACAAGTGTAAAGATACTCATTTATTTCAAGAGTTCAAACAAAGATATACATTTTTACGTTGTTTCTCTTCTGAACCAGATGGAGACGAGGTCTCGAAAAGTGAATAACAGAGAAGAATGGAAGAAACTCGGACTGATGGAAAAATTTAACCAGACCTACACAGGTGATATTATCTAACATAAGTAGAGCATGACAAACATTCTGTTGATTAATTTGGGTTAAAAACTGCATTAATCAAATTATATAGGTCATAGTACTGTGAGTACTAGAGGGGTTGAAAGAAATCAATGCATACTAATTGGTCAAGATTCTGTACTGAAAAGTATTGGGTGATGGCAAGCATGAATTTTCCTCTTTGGGTCCGGGATTTGTAACCAAGACCCAAGACATATAAGTGGAGAATGATATCCACTACATCACCACTTGGGTACTTAGCAAGAGTATACAAGGAAAAATATGGACTTGCTAAAGTCTCAAGTTTCTCTCATTTAGGGAAACCTTGCAGTTCAGATAATGAAGTTATAAAACATATAATGTATCCTTATGCGTGATGGTTTTTAAGTGCGAAGTCTCGTGAGGCTCGCACTTCTAAAGATTACTGGGTTTTTGTTCAAGTGAACACTGAATACCTCAATAAATGTATAAAGAGAAAATAAAGAAAACTATACAAACGGACATTGAAGTTCAAAATGAAAGATGCCAAGTACACTGAGTCCTTACACTGAGAACATTTTTTATCAATAATATTATTAAGTTGGCCCTCAAACTTACACACATCAGTAAAACCTGATGCACTATAAATTTGATGAATATCACAGTTAATCTGATGAATTTTACAAAACTGCTTATGATTGTTACTCTATGGAATCTGCTTAAATGCAGAGATTAAGCGCTATAAAAGTCCATTATAGAATAGAATTGAACCCTTCTTTCTTCCTAAAAGCAACTGGTATCTGACCTGTATAAAATGTTCATAACTTGATGCAGCAGTTATACACATAAGATGAAGCTTTAAAACATTATTTGTGTACTTCCTGTCTTATTGCATTACCCCAAATAACCATTATTTTATTGCTTTCTTTTTGTGCTACACATCAGGTGGATACGTTGACCATCAAGCAGCTAAAGTAGCAGAAACTGCCTTCATCATTCTGTTCTGGCTTTCCAATGTGGTAAATATCATCTGCTTCATTTGTTATGTCATCCCTGACTACCTCTCAGACTACAGCACCGCATCAAGAACTCTTTTCAAAGTCTTGATACTGTTCACGCATGCTCATATTATCATCCAGTGGTTTCTAACCAGACAATATGGTTGTGTCTTGAAATCAAGCATTGAACGAAATACAAAGGGAAACGAGATGGCACAAAATGGAGACCATCGTGTGGATATGTACAACAAATTATCAAGTGACGATTTGACTTCATCTAAATTCTGTGATGTATGTCAAGTGTGGCAACCACCCAGAGCACACCACTGTAAAGTTTGTAATGTCTGCATTCTGAAGAGAGACCATCACTGCTTCCTGACAGGTGTTTGTATAGGTAAGTGTAAACGCTAGTGTTTTGTATTCCACATTGATAGACAAGCCAACATTCTGCTTGGTATCGAAAGGACATGGGTGAGTTGTTAGCAAGTTTGGTATCTAAATAACATTTTCAAGTAGTCACCTCTGTGTGGGTTCTGCTCCCATAAGACACAATGCTGAGAACCTGTCCCAGTATCACCCTGGCTGTTAAACAGGGCCTAAAAACTCTAACGTTGGTACTTGCGTGGTACTGATTTAGGATCCATCCTAAAAAGAAAGATGGCTTCCAAAATGGCCTGATATATTTAGTAACAAAGATAGGAAAAGCGTACGATGTTTGCATTCTGCTTCTGGACTTCTGGAGTTTAAAAATAGATTGATATGTAGAAAAACTATCACTTGTTAATTTAAATCTATTTCATTATGTGCAATAAGGAATGATACGTGTGAAATTGAAAAGGAAGACTAGCAAATGAGAACATGTATCTAATTAGTGATTTGTGTATTCATTGATTTATTATTCCTATATCACCATTTTTTTGTAGTAAAACACAATGCATATACTATTACTTCTCCTTTTGGCACAGCATAAGTTATAGATCTATTATCCAAATATTTAATTTGTAAACACAGATTGTCTCAACTTTAATCAGTCATTTCGTGTACGTCAAATTAAATGTTCTAGCTGGCAAACTTTCTGTTATTCAGCAAAAATCACATTCTCTAAACAATTTCTGATAAAACTAAAGTCCCTACATATAGGCATTTTCCATCCATTCAGTGGACCAAATTTGGAACACACACAAACTCACATACGTCTATTTATATGTTAGTTATACTGTTACAATAACGTAAAATGAATAATTGCAGATTACCACAATATACCGTTCCTTGCAATAATGTAACACAATTTAAACATGAAATCCTTTTTGTGCTTTCTTCTTCATTATAAAGGTTATTTCTTTTGATTGAAAAATGCATTGACACAGGCTATATGCAGACATTGCCAACAAAACTTCACATCAACAATCTTTTGTAGTGTCTTTAATTTGTTTATTTACTTGGGGTTTTACGTCGCTTTCAACACTGTACAGGTCATATCACGACAGGTAATTGGAAGGGCAGCGGAAACCAGTACATAGAGTTCGCTAGGGTTCTGTACTGTAAACTGCCGACCAACGGCAAGCAACTACCAGCTTCCCCACATAAGGCCTTTAAATGAGTGCTAATATGATTTCTGTTTGACCAAAGTAAGTAACACCAAATGCCTCACAAATCTCAGAATCTCCAGTAGACGTGCTCCAAGTCTTTGTATTTGTATCCAGCAGTAATCAGAACAGTTAAATTTAAATTGGAAACTTACATGAGTTCATTATACCACAAGCAATCTGGCGTTTGGGGAATAGTCTCTGAAAAAACTTTTGTCTGGGCTGGTCGTTTCTCCAAAATTCATACAGTACCCATATATTACACAAAAGACAAAAGAACTTGGTGAAAGTCTAATTCTCCAGTCAAAAATTCCTAAATATAATTGCTTTATATCTGTGGTAACTCAGCTTAGTATCAATATCTGGGATGCTATATTTACCTTTGACAACCAACTGTTAATGGGTGTCTTATATTTAGCTCTATGCCATGTTTAGGATTGTGGCAAGTTATGACAGGGAGAAGTAGACGTAGTCTTGAACTAAATAAATTAACATTTTCAATTTGTATTTCATCACCTTGCAGGATTCCACAACCAGCGACACTTTATCATCATGAGCATCTACAGTACACTAGCCAGTGTGATTGGTCTAGTCTTCTCTTACCTCTACTTGACCTCTGACCTTGGCCCAGATGTCACCAGTGCCTGGGACTATATTCTGCCTTATATCATCTACCAGTGGTTCACAGGACAGATACTTATCCGACACATGTTGTTTAGTTTCCTGATATACGTCTTCTCATGGACATCCTTTATATGTGCTGGATTTTTAATGTCTCAGATATTTTGCACATTGAAAGGAAAGACATATTATGAACTGAAGAAAGGCTTAAATGTCCCACATACAGAGTCACTAAGTAAGAATGTACAGTCAGTATTTGGAGATTACTGGGCTTTGAACTTTCTAGTTCCTGTACATGCTTGGTTTCCACAACCAGATGCAATGGATTGGTCAAAGGATTATAAAGACTCATAACAATAAAGTTGTATAATGTCAAAGTGAATGTATAAAATGTTGGTCAGTGAGTAGTTAATAGATGTGAGAGTTATGGTAATGTCATGTAATTCAATCACAATAATAATTTTAACAGATTCTTGCCAACCTCCGATCGTGTATGCAACATTAAACTGTGTCTGTGTTACTGCGTAAGTAGAAATTTTAGCTAGAAGAAAATTTCACTTATTCCCAAATTTGGGATTATTCACCAGAGGCAGTTTTCACTAATTGTTAGCTTCTCACTGAGGAGATTAATGCAGATTTAAAATTGCATTAGAAATTAATTTTCACTATCCAAGTATATCAGTTAAAATAGCCAAAATAAATGTTTGGTAAAACTTTCAACTTGTAATGTAAATCAGACAGAAAGGGTCAACAAAATACGAACCTAAGTGCAAGCTGCAAATGTAAGTTTGTTTTTTAAATATGTTTTTTCTCCGACAAGCCACTGATAGTGAAATCAAGTAGAAGAATTTTTTTAAAACATAGCAAATTATGGTATAGTAAAATAAGAAATGAGCAGAATTATCCACCGGATATGCCCCACAGCAGCTATAGTTACAAGTGTATATAACAATTCTGGTCATATTTTGTGTCTTTTTTTCTATCAAAATGGGATGGATAGGGCATCATCCTCATACCCGTGATACAAGTACTCAAAACATTGTAGAGGTATTGCTACGGACATGTAAAGGAGATTATAATAAACACATAATATAAAAGATGTATCTAGTAAAAATACGATTAGGAAACCTCTCACATTATGACCGTGACTATGGTGGGCTGTGAGGGCTCCAGGTGTTGACCAGATCTGTATAGATACTGTGGATTCAGTGGGACATCTCATTCCCTTCCTTCACCTGCACGGTTCTGTCTGTGAGGATGGAAGAAGTGAGTCTGAGCAAAGCGGGAGGTAGCTTGATGTTATATAGTTTTTTTTCTCAGCCTGTTGTGGCACACTGAGTTGAAAGACTTTCCCACGTCACTCAGAAAAGTGCGATTACTTTCTTCCTTTGATGTGTGTAGGTAGATTCTGGGTGTGTGGATGCGTTCGTTTGTTTCCTGTTCTTTGTTGGGGTGGTAAGCCTGTTGCTATGGGTTTATTCTGTTGTGGTATGGTTGTGTATCCATATTTCTGTGAGTTTCTCGAGAATTTTTTCTGAGGAGGTTCATGAGACTGATGGGCCTGTTGCTTGCTGGATTTCCCTTGCTGGGTTTCTTGGGCTTCAGCGGCATCTAGCCTGCAACGAGAAGCTAGAGCTCATAGAGCTAATTTGTAATTTTAATACTTTGAGGGCTGTAGCCAGGTCCTATTGGGTGAAGTGTCCAGTGGAACCATTTACTCTCCTTTGTGGACAGTCAATTTGGTTGAACAGTTGGATATTTGTTTTGTCTAGTTGTATACTTTTAGTGTATAAGCACGATTTCTGAGAGTGGGACAGGACATAGTGAAAAAAAAATAAGCAAAAAAACAAAAAACAAAAGAGCAAAATAATAGTGTTAATAAAGAAGGAAAGTTAGATAAAGAGGAATTAAATAAAGGTGTTTACAACTGCCAAGAGAAATAATACAGCAAACATCATACGGAGATAGACGCTACACGACAGAATTCCCACAGTTTTTGACAGAAAATCCCTAAAATTAATATATTACTTTTATGGTAATTTTGGTATTACGTTCATCTCATCATAGCCTATAATTAATAACACTAAAATAAAAGATCTATGTGGGAAATCTGTTTCTTTTATTGACTAAAACTGTAGATAATTAACATATAAAACCAATTGCAAGGAGGGCGATAGCCCCAAACTGTTACTTAAATACCATCGTGAGTGCAGTTGGTACTATCGTAGGTAATTTGTTTGTGTTTGCATAATTTTAGTTGGCTTCATTTTCTTCAACGATGTTAAAAAAACGCCTTAAATGCTCTATGCTCAAAGTTCCCAGTATCGATACCCAAGCGATCCAAATCCGACTTCAACGCGGAAAAATAATTGTTAATAGTTCTAAATGTTAGTTTTTTGTCCACCAGTTGCTGTGCATATGCCATCAATGTGGCCACGTTACTCCCATAGTTCTGTTAACCATCACAAAAGTCATGTATTCCTTCGTTATCATCTCCCTAATTCCTCTTCTAGTGCTCATGTTTATATTGCGGTCCCTGCTGTGTATGCTCTTCTTACCAATCTATCTGCCATTCTCGACCCTGCAAATATAACTATCATATGTCAGTATACAAACTTCTGGCCTTCGGTACTTCTTCTGCAACTACATGATTCAACACCCACTTATTGTCTTCCCAATCTATCACCAGCCTTGATAATGCATCCGCTGCGTCATTTTGTGCTCCTGGTATGTGCACCGTGTAACAGTGTATAGTATATTTGGCGATAATCATCAAGATATTCCTGATACACATTCCAAAGACCTCATCCCTAGCCCCTAAGCTATTTAATGCATGAACGACTGCCATGTTATCACTCCTGACCCTAACTGTCCACCCCATCCATTCTCTAGCCCATTTTGCAAAGACCACCACTACATTGTATATCTCATAGTGGGCAATGCACCTATTCATTTTCACCCATTGTGGTATCGCTATGGCATATCCCTTACCATTCCAACAAGCCCCCAAACCTTCCAGTGAAGCATCCACAAATACGTCTGGTCCCTACTTCCCACCATTCTAAAAGAAAAGGTATCATTAAGTTTTCCAAACAAACTCCCGAACCACTTCATATCATTATGAAAAGCTTTAGTCAGTTTGACCCACTTATTGCCCTTCGCCTCTTGCAGACACCGCAACCTGCAGTTAAAAAAACCCCTTGCTGGCACCATAACCTTTGAGACATATAAAAGTTTGCCCAATAAAGACTGTAGCCTCTGTGCAGTAAATCGAGTACAATCTTGAAACTGTTGGATTACCTCTTGAATCTCCCTTACTTTTTCACCTGGTATTTTAAGGGTTTTCCTTTTAACATCCACCTCGATCCCTATACAAATCATTACGTCATTTGGTGGAACCAGCTTTATCTCGTTGATTGGCAGCCCTAGTTCTGACACCAGATCCTTTAAGGTATTAAAAACAAAATCAAATGGTTATACCATATCGTGGCATTATTCTTCTGATGGAATGCGTTATTCTCTGGAAAATCGCTGTGCCATTCACGGTGCCAATAGCCAATGAATTATCCATATATATTTGTTGGTCATAACTAACACACAGACTTAGGCCATTCCCCAGATCTACCCGTATATTAAGGAAAGCATGCGCTATATCTGCCTTTATCAACTTAGGCTTTTTGATTTCCAACACATCCACTATGAGATAATCAAGGGAAGGAAGTATCAAGCAGAATACATCATCATCATAATAAATTGCCCACAGGGTACAACCATTCACTGAAACTTGATCACCATAGGAAAGATGTACAAATAATTCGTTGGTCATTTGTATCCTTTGGTCTACTCATCAGTAACACATGAAAACATGGGAACGGCAATTCTTCGAAAGGTCCGATCATTGCCCACTTCTCAACTTCATCTCTCAAAAACTTCTTAACTGCAACAGGATAAACTTTAGCAAAATAATGATTCTGTACTACTTGGTGTTCCAGCCTTTCCGGTATCATTCCCAATGGGAAACCGTATGTTAGGAAATTGATTAATCTCTCATCCTTATATAGATCTGCAAGTTTCTAAATTAAGGTCCGAGCCAATGGGGATCCGTAACCCTTCACAATATGCCCCGATTTTCTAATTGCTAGTGCAGCCACCAAGTAGTACGCATCACTCAATCTCTCCCCTGCAACTAAACTATGACCCCCCTCCGTCTTACCCTTAGAGGGGCCATACCCTACAAAACCCAGTGTAGCTCTATTTATTGCAGGGTAATAAACACATCGAGGATGTAAGTCCCCCCATTGAAAAATATTCATGGTTGCTGCATCATCTTTATTAACACAATGCAAATCAAACTTGTTTTCCATGTTACACAAACCATTCATTTGTAAAACAGAATTACTACTTTTGAAGTCACCACGTTCAAAATTACTGCTATTTTGTTCATAAAGCTTAGCTACATTGTTATTATAGCGACAGCTTTGACTGAACTGCAGGCCAGTGTCATCCGCCTGTCCACACAAGGCTGGGTCCACTCGACTCTGACTCACTAAAGAATCATTCAATTCACACTGTTGATTACTGGTCACTTGCAAATCACCATTAGTCACCATTCGAGTGGCAACATCTATACTTTCATCCCCCACCCCTTTCATTTACATTCTCCCTCCTCTGGTGACCCCCACACAGGTCACCTATACACTCAGTTTTCCTTTCGTACCCACTGTCAGGCCTAGACACCTTCATTCAGCCACCTTCTGTAAGATGCATTGTTAAAACTGTCTGTGATGTTGAAACTCCCGGACTTCATTCTCTTACCTTGCATCACTTCGTTGTGAACGTCAGTTTCAATCTGCTGCATATGATCAGCTATGATTGCCTGAATTCTCGGATCCTGTTTCCACTCATCTTCACTGGCTTTGTTCTTAGGGTCTACCCCGGCGATCTGGGCTCCTTGCCCTGCTTGACTTTGCACATTTGGGCTCATCCAGCTTGGGTTACTCTCTGGCTTCTGTATCCCCCTGGCTTGGTCCAGCTTGAGAAAATCTAATAGGTATCTTTGATCCATGGCTTGGCTAGACGTATTTGTGGCTGCACCTCCCACAGTTGTGTTGCTTGTGCAGTACTCATCATCATCCCGTCGAATGCTATATCGCTTAGCTCTTCAATTTCCTTCTGTGTTGGGATACCTCCTTCCGTCGGGGGGACGGTTTCAGGTTGTGCATTTTTCCTCTCAACTATAGTTTTATTGACGCTCTTATTCAGCTTTTGAACTTGAGAGAATGGGCACAAACTATAAGTAATATTATCACAATCGACCTCTTCACTTGCCCACACAAATGTCACACTGTAATACACTTATTAAAACCCGTCTCTACAGTGCTCAATTTAAAAGTTAGAATGGAACAATTTTTCGATGTTCATCGTCTGAAATCTAGTTTCCAAAGATTATCTGTGAGGCCACATGGTCAATACTTCTCTCTGCACATGCGCCTCCCCATTCGACATTCTCGCTGAATGATACCGCAAATGATGTGATCAACAACTAGTTAGTAAACATCTAGTACTTTTACAAATTATATGCATAATTTCTTGATCAAGCATTGACATTGACAGGTGAACAGTATTTTGTACAGGACAGGGTAACAGGACAGATGATAAAACTAATTGTCCATTGTACTGTCTTCTCTGTAAGAATGTCCATCACACTATGTAGTTAACAGGACTACAGAGCATCTTTATTTCTAGTTTGTTAAACCAAAAAGGACATGTAATTTCACACAATAGAAGTGCTGCTGTGTGTTTCAGCCATAATGGGTATGTGTGTTGAATAATACTGAGATAGACACCAATGCATGGATTACATAAATCCTACACCTTTTGCTTAAGCATACTGTACAATTTAAGTTCGCGAATCAAGACAGAAACTATGTTTCTCGAGAATTAATTTTCGCGGTGAAAGATACTCTATTATCGCCCTCCCCCCCCCTCCAAAAAAAAAAAAAAAAAACTGTTTTCACTCGCAACTGAATGTTAAACATTTTAAAATTTGAATCCGGGAAAAAAAAGCCTGGTGGAAAAAATGGCAGTGGAAAGAAGTGGAAAGAAAGCCTGGTGGAAAGAAAGCCTGGTCTGTTTTGGAAAAGATGTTTAAAATGCCTGGTGTTTTTTTTAGGTTTGACAGACTATTTCAAGTAATTACCATTTCGACCATTTGATTTAAAAATGTTTTTTTTTGGTACTTAGAATATATTTTTCTAGTAGAATTTATTTTTATCAAAATAGAATAGAAAAGTATGTAAAACTCATTTACCTTTACAGAGGTTGTTTTAAAATAATGTCAGTATATCATCACTAAAGGAACTGAAACTTTTTTTCTAAACATGCAATTATGGTTGGATTCCCAGGAAAATTCTGGATGTGTATGTCACTAATTGAAAGTAGGTATAGTCATCTTGAAGAGTCAATTCTGAGTAGATACAATAGTTTAAGTGTGCTCTGATGTTCTTTTATCACCTTACAATAAAGGGTTTCTGTATTAGCAATTAAAGTTTGTTTCCCAGACTAACAGTGGAACACCTAATTGTGGGATACATAAATTACTGATGGCAACTATATCCAGTCACTAGTTTTTTAGTCTAATTTCTTTGTACTGAAGTCTACAGTATACTTGAAAGACTTCTCAATCCCTTTGACAGTAATGGAAGGTTTTAATCTATGTTCAAGACCCAATCCTATGCAGGTATATGTCTAAAAGTTTGTTTGTGGATAATGCATGAAGTGTTACTTTGTATTTCTTGTTTGAATAAAATGATCAGAATAAATTAATGTTTTAGTTCTACTTCATCATTAATCTTGATATGTTCAGAAAAATAAGAAACACCAGGCTTTTTTCCATGTTTTTCAAAACACACCAGGCTTTTTTCCACTGTCATTTTTTCCACCAGGCTTTCTTTCCACTGTCATTTTTTCCACCAGGCTTTTTTCTATGCGCCTAAAAGAATCACTAAATCTACATGTATATCACAAGAAACAAAACGAAACAAAAAAACAGCCCCCAATACTATAAAGAAGTGCACTTTGTGTGTGATATATAATACATTGTAGTATAAAGTGCTTACATAAAAACTTCCCTCATTTATTACGTTAATCTTTCTCAGCTGCATGATTGTAATTTGTGAAGTGGGCTAACTTATTTATCCTAGTTGAAGTCAAAATTCAATCACTCTATTATGAGTCCCAGTGAAAATGGCTCAAATAATTATTAAGCTCATATAAGGTTTCAATAGTCAAAGAAAGTTAGATAAATTTGTAAACAAAAAGGAAAAAAAGACAGACAGACTGAAAAAGCAAAACATTAGAAAGGCTTGATAGATTAGAGTGGTATGCTAATGAGGTAACCAAGAAGGTAAACATTGCAGACAGGGAAGGCCCCTTTGTGCTGAATGGCTTTTACAGGCCCAATAGATGCTGAGTGACTAGACCAACATAATAAAGCTTGGCTGGGAGAAAACAGCTAGGCCTATTAGAGGAGTGATTGGTACTGAAGATAAATAATGAGGTGTAGATCTGTATGTGTACTGAAGTGACTGTTTACTGGTGGGGGTGGGGGGTGGGGGTTATTATGTAGGATATTTTTTCTGAAGTTTCCCCTCCTTTTACTCAACAATGTTTTTTTTCTGGCTAAACATCATTGTCCTAAATTTACTACGAATAAAAACAGTGAAGTTTATACTTGCTGGATGAGTATTTATACATTGATATAAATAAGTGTTTTCTTTCCATTATTTTGTTACATTGTGTATGTATGAGGACCTTAAATGTATTCCCCCCCCCCCCCCCCCCCCTAAATGTCTTTAAATATTAGCGAGTATTTATTTTAGCGTTTAACAGTCACTCGCGAATATAGCGAAAATTAATTCCTCGCGAAAAAACCACTTATACAGTATATATTTATAGACAAGTACAGAAAGGTGTTCTTCGCCTAAGCAGTTACTTTGGATAATATATTAGTTTTCTCTTAAATGAGCCTTTGACAAGGCTATGAGACTTGTTTACTTGCACGCTGTGCTATCATATGTGCTATACCTGATCTATTATTACAGGATGTTTCTCTTCTATATGAATCCTTCTATATACTTAGTTTTACCCACTAAGATACACAAGGAAATTTTACATTAGTACAGATGTAGAATATATAGAACAATAAGCCTAATCAGCATTTTGAGCACGCATGCATGAACAAATTGTCCCTTATTTTGATATTTATTATAAGTGCAGCTTGTCCCAAATGAATATGTTCTTAATCTTAAAATTTAAAAAAAAAACAAGGAACTAAAGGTCAAATAATGTACTTAAGATTTATGCATAATAAAGCTAATAAATGAGACTGGAAAAAAAGAAAAATAGGAAAATGGTTAAAAATATACAAACATATTAGGAAATAAGAACATAAATATATTAAACAATTTTTGAGTGGTTTAATTATTATCCACCAGTTTCTTTTAAACAATAAGTAAAATACGTCCAATAAAATGGCTAAAATTTGGGATGAAATTAAAAAAAATAATAAAAATTAACTTTTGATTCCTTCTCAATTTCCCCATGAGTTTAACGTTATAAATTGAACAGAAGCTGTCTGAAATACCTTTCCAATGATGTATATAACATATTTGTAAGTTAAATATTTTTTAGAAATATAAAAGAAAAATGAGGCCTTATTGATGAATTTGTATTAAGCTATAACTGGGCGAAAATAGGGGATTTGTGTGAAAACTGCCACAAATGTCTCACACAAATTCTATATTCTTCATGGAACTAATTTATATAATTTATTGCCCTATTTCCATTATATATTTTATAAGATAAATGAGTATATATACAGGAATCACATAAATTAAATATTCGCTACTTCCTGGTTATTCTGTCACACATTTTTTTGTTTTTGTTTATCCCAATACCTTCCCATAATGCTTTGCGAGAATCGAGATGCTTATTAGGCTTTTAAGCATTGGTTTTGTGTGAGTCACAACACAAAAAAGAGCGAGATTCACCCATGTACTCGGTACTGATGAATAATCCAGTTTGTTTTGGATTTAATAGAGTTACATCTGTGTGGTATATAGAAAATACTTACGTTTACAAGGGATACTGAGTAAGTTTCAGGTAATGAATAACAACCAGTTACTTTGGTTTTTTTTCAAGGATGTTTCAGAAACTACTGTTTATTCACACATGTCCTATATCTTTTGACTGGTGAATGGCTAAGTGCCATTGAAACATATTTTAGTAAATAATTTAGTGGTGGTGGACCAATTCACGCCTGTGTACCTATTCACGCCCACCCTCAGTTTTCTTGAAGATTTATACATTGTAATACTGAATAGGTTTACCACATCATATATAATTATAAAATTGATCATATGCATTGGTAATTTATTGTCTAACAGTAATTGTCTTCAATTAATTAAGGGGTGGGCTTGAATGGTACACGGGCGTGAACTGGTCCACCACCACTAGTAAACAGAAGTAGTAGTAGAAGCAGTAGCAGCTAAAAGATTTAAGAGAGTGTTTACAAATCGATGGAGGTTGCCCATCGTTAACATTTGTCCTCAGAATATTACCCATTTGGATATCTGGCCATTACTTTGGGGTCGGAAGATTGTTCATGATGTTGTTTAATGCCTCCTTGTGAAAAAACATACTATTTTGAAAATCTATTTGAAAGAAAAAAGAAACATCTCTGACTCCTGTAGAGGTCCTCAGTGGCCTAGTACGTTCACAGGATTGGCATTCAATTACACCTGTTAAAGTCACATCTGTGTCGGTTTCAACTGCCATGAGTGGAAATGCTGAGAACATGTCCTAATAATACCCTGGCCGTTGAACGGCACATAAGACCCGATTTTTTATCTCACTCTTGTAGCAAACATGCAACTTTGAAAATTCATTTTTACAGAAATCCCTGTCAAAATAAATAAATAATCCAAAACGTTTGTTTAATCTGTTGGGAAAACTATACAGGGGTGGACAGCGATTCGTCCATAAAAACAGCAAAATGCAGTTTCTTAGAACAAATATGCAGAATATTCTTGTTTTTTATGTCAGCTGACATTATATCGTCACTCTGCGGCGTTGGCGTACGTGTCTGAGTCCGCGTGAACAACTTCTCCTCCAAAACTACAAAGCCTATAGAGACATGCTGTTTTTTTTTGTAAAAGGTACCTTATCTATCGAGGATGAAAAATTGTTCAAGGCATGCAAATCTGTCTGTTCGTCTGTTTGCTAGAGACATTACAAGGGAGGTACCCCCGCCAAAAGTGTGAAAATTTCAACACTTTATCACAATTTTCTCAGTGACTATTGCAGGGATTTCTCTGATATCTTGCACATATGTACTAGACCACAAGTAGATTCCCTTGTGTGAGTGTCAGACCTGGATCTTTCTTAATTATTTTTTTATGAATTTTTAAAATAATTTTAATGCATTAAAATTAATGAAATCATGCACTAAATCAATTATAACTTGTAAAGTATTGCATTTAGAACTTTTTGTCAAAATATGTTATTCAGCTACTTTTTCCATAGCTACAACATGGTGAGTAACTTGGATGTCTATCTCAATGGCTAAGTGAGTAATAGCTACTTTTGGACTTTTCTGTAACTTCCATCATGAGTAAAATCACCTGTAACTTGAAAACTATTGCATCTAGAGAATTTTGTGTAAATCTGTTATTCCGCTACTTTTGGGTCAGCTATAACATAGTAAAATTTCAGACCTGTAGCTCAATTCATAGCAGAGTAATAGCTACTTTTAGGTTATCACCGTTGAGTAAATCACTTATACATTGAAAAGTATTGCTTTTAGAGTATTTAGTTTCAATATGTTATTCACCTATTTTGGGATCAGCTATAACATAGTAAAGTTCATGACCAGTGGCTCATCGCATAGCTGAATAATAGCTACTTTGGGGTTCTTACTCAATACTAGATCATTTATAAGATGAAAAGTGTTGCATTTAGAGCATTTTGTGTGAATATGTTATTCAGCTACTTTTGGGTCAGCTATAACATAGTAAAATTTCAGACTTGTAGCTCATGGCATAGCTGAGTAATAGTTACTTTGAGGTTCTTACTCAACACTAAATTATTTATAAGTTGAAAAGTATTGCATTTAGCGCATTTTGTGTAAATATGTTATTCAGCTACTTTTGGGTCAGCTATAACATAGTAAAATTTCAGACCTGTAGCTCATGGCATAGCTGAGTAATAGCTACTTTGAGATTCTTACTCAACACTTAATCATTTATAAGTTGAAAACTCTTGCATTTAGCACATTTTGTGTAAATATGTTATTCAGCTTTTTTATAGCTACAACATGCTGAGTAACTTGGGTGTCTATCTCAATAGTTAAGCGAGTAATAGCTACTTTTGGACTTTTCTGTAACTTCCATCATGAGTAAAATCACTTGTAACTTGAAAACTATTGCATTTAGAGAATTTTTGTGTAAATATCTTATTCATCTACTTTTTGGTCAGCTATAACATAGTAAAATTTCATACCTCTAGCTCTTTGCATGGCTGAGTAATAGCTACTTTTAGGTTATCACTGTTGAGTAAATCACTTATAACTTGAAAACTATTACATTTAGATTATTTAGTTCTATCCACCGGATAGCAGGATATGTTCCTCATTATAAAATCGTGACTGGAAATATTTTTGGCCTCATTTTGAAAAAACAAGATATCCGCCACAGGCGTTTCTTTTCAGTAATGAAAAGTGCTTATAACTCGCTTATTATTGGTCCAACAGGTTTGGGATAGTAAACCACCCTATAAGAAATCATAAACGGGGAATCTTTTGGTGTGGTTGGATTTGACCTTGAACCCCTCCTTCAAGGTCAAACGAGGATAGCCAAACTTAAAAGTGCTTATAGCTCGCTCATTATTGGTCCCACAGGTTTGGGATGGAAAACCAACTTATAGGGAATCATGGGCCGGGAATCTTTTGATGTGGTCGGATTTGACCTTACACCCCTGCTTCAAGGTCAAACGAGGATAGCCAAACTTAAAAGTGCTTATAGCTCGCTTATTATTGGTCCTAGAGGTTTGGGATGGTAAACCAGTCTATAGGAAATCATAGACCTGGATTCTTTTGGTGTGGTCGAATTTGACCTTGGACCCCTCTTTCAAGGTCAAACGAGGATAGCCAAACATAAAAGTGCTTATAACTCCTTAATTTTTGGTCCTAGAGGTTTGGGATGGTAAACCAACCTATAGGATATCATTGGCTGGGATTCTTTTGGTGTGGTTGGATTTGACCTTAGACCCCTCCTTCAAGGTCAAACAAGGATAGCCAAACTTAAAAGTGCTTATAACTTGCTTATTATTAGCCGTAGTGGTTTGGGATGGTAAACCAACCTATACAAAATCATGGGCTGGGAATCTTTTGGTGTGGTCGGATTTGACCTTGGACCCTTCTTTCAAGGTCAAACGAGGATAGCCAAACTTAAAAGTGCTTATAGCTTGCTTATTATTGGTTGTAGAGGTTTGGGATGGTAAACCAACCTATAGGAAATCATGGACCGGGAATCTTTTGTTGTCGTCGGATTTGTCCTTTGACCCCTTCTTCAAGGTCAAATGACGATAGTCAAACTTAAAAGTGCTTATAACTCGCTTATTATTGGTCCTTGAGTTGTGGGGTGGTAAACCAACCTATACGAAATCATGGGTTGGGAATCTTTTGGTGTGGTCGGATTTGACCTTGGACCCTTCTTTCAAGGTCAAACAAGGATAGCCAAACTTAAAAGTGCTTATAGCTTGCTTATTATTGTTCCTACATGTATGGGATGGTAAACCAACCCATAGGAAATCATGGCAGGGAATCTTTTGGTGTCGTCAGATTTGACCTTGGACCTCTCCTTCAAGGTTAAATGAGGATAGCCAAACTTAGAAGTGCTTATAACTCGCTTATTAATGGTCCTAGAGGTTTGGGATGTGAAACTTACGTATAGGATATGATTGGCTGGATTTTTCTTTTGCTGTTGTCGGATTTGACCTTGGACCCCTCTTTCAAGGTCAAACAGAGGTAGCCAAACTTAAAAGTGCTTATAACTTGCTTATTATTGGTCTTAGAGGTTTGGGATGGTAAACCAACCTATATAGGAAGTCATAGGCTGGGAATCTTTTGGTGTGGTCGGATTTGATCTTGGATTCCTCCTTCAAGGTCAAACGAGGATAGCCAAACTTAAAAGTGCTTATAACTCGCTTATTATCGATCCTAGAGGTTTGGGATGGTAAACCAACATATAGGAAATTATGGACTGGGAATCTTCTGGCATGGTTGGATTTGACCTTGGGCCCCCTCCCAGCATATAGGAAATCATGGGCTGGGAATCTTCTGGTGTGGTCAGATTTGACCTTGGGCCCCTCCTTCAAGGTCATACGAGGATAGCCAAAGGTAAATGTGCCTATAACTCGCTTATTATTGGTCCTACAGGTTTGGGATGGTAAACCAACCTATAGGATATCACTGGCTGGGATTCTTTTGGTGTGGTTGGATTTGACCTTGGACCCCTCCTTCAAGGTCAAATGAGGATAGCCAAACTTAAAAGTGCTTATAACTTGCTTATTATTGGAAGTAGAAGTTTGGGATGGTAAACCAACCTATATAGGAAGTCATAGGCTGGGAATCTTTTGGTGTGTTCGGATTTGACCTTGGATTCCTCCTTCAAGGTCAAACGAGGATAGCCAAACTTAAAAGTGCTTATAACTCGCTTATTATCGATCCTAGAGGTTTGGGATGGTAAACCAACATATAGGAAATTATGGACTGGGAATCTTCTGGCATGGTTGGATTTGACCTTGGGCCCCCTCCTTCAAGGTCAAACGAGGACAGCCAAACTTAAAAGTGCTAATAACTCGCTTATTATTGGTCCTAGAGGTTTGGGATGGTAAACCAGCATATAGGAAATCATGGGCTGGGAATCTTCTGGTGTGGTCAGATTTGACCTTGGGCCCCTCCTTCAAGGTCAAACGAGGATAGTCAAAGGTAAATGTGCCTATAACTCACTTATTATTGGTCCTACAGGTTTGGGATAGTAAACCAACATATAGAAAATCATGGGCTGGGAATCTTCTGGCATGGTCGGATTTGACCTTGGGCCCCTCCTTCAAGGTCAAATGAGGATAGCCAAAGGTAAAAATGCTTATAACTCGCTTATTATTGGTCCTAGATGTTTGGGATGGTAAACCAACATATCGGAAATCATGCACTGGGAATCTTCTAGTGTGGTCGGATTTGACCTTGGGATCCTCCTTCAAGGTCAAATGAGGACAGCCAAACCTAAAAGTTCTTATAATTCACTTTTTATTAGTCTTAGAGGTTTGGGATGGTAAACCAACCTATAGGAAATCATGGGCTGGGAATCTTCTGGCATGGTCGGATTTGACCTTGGGCCCCTCCTTCAAGGTCAAACGAGGATAGCCAAACTTAAAAGTGCCTATAACTCGCTTATTATTGGTCCTAGAGGTTTGGGATGGTAAACCAACATATAGGAAATCATGGGCTGGGAATCTTCTGGTGAGGTCGGATTTGACCTTGGACCCCTCATTCAAGGTCAAACGAGGACAGCCAAACTTAAAAGTGCTTATAAATCGCTTATTATTGGTCCTACAGGTTTGGGATGGTAAACCAGCATATAGGAAATCATGGGCTGGGAATTTTGTGATGTGGTCGGACTGGACCTTGGGCCCCTCCTTGAAGGTCAAACGAGGATAGCCAAAGGTAAATGTGCCTATAACTCGCTTATTATTGGTCCTTGAGGTTTGGGATTGTAAACCAACATATAGAAAGTCATGGGCTGGGAATCTTCTGGAAAGGTCGGATTTGAACTTGGACCCCTCCTTCAAGGTCAAACGAGGACACCCAAACTTAAAAGTGCTAATAACTCTCTTATTATTGGTCCTACAGGTTTGGGAAGGTAAACCAGCACATAGAAAATCATGGGCTGCGAATCTTCTGGTGTGGTCAAATTTGACCTTGGGCCCCTCCTTCAAGGTCAAATGAGGATAGCCAAAGATAAAGTGCTTATAACTCGCTTATTATTGGTCCTAGAGGTTTGGGATGGTAAACCAACATATAGGAAATCTTGGGCTGGGAATCTTCTGGTGTGGTCAGATTTGACCTTGGGCCCCTCCTTCAAGGTCAAATGAGTACAGCCAAACTTAAAAGTGCTTATAACTCGCTTATTATTGGTCCTAGATGTTTGGCATGGTAAACCAGGATATAGGAAATCATGGACTGGGAATCTTCTGGTGTGGTCGGATTTAACCTTGGGCCCCTCCTTCAAGGTCAAATGAGGACAGCCAAACCTAAAAGTGCTTATAACTCTCTTATTATTGGTCCTAGACATTTGGGATGGTAAACCAACATATAGGAAATCATGGGCTGGGAATCTTCTGGTGTGGTCGGATTTGACCTTGGGCCCCTCCTTCAAGGTCAAATGAGGACAGCCAAACTTAAAAGTGCTTATAAGTCACTTATGATTGGTCCTAGAGGTTTGCGATGGTTAACCAACCTATAGGAAATCATGGGCTGGGAATCATCTGGTGTGGTGGGATTTGACCTTGGGCCCCTCATTCAAGGTCAAATGAGGACAGCCAAACTAAAAAGTGCTTATAACTCGCTTATTATTGGTCCTAGATGTTTGGGATGGTAAACCAACATATAGGAAATCATGCGCTGGGAATCTTCTGGTGTGGTCGGATTTGACCTTGGGCCCCTCCTTCACGGTCAAATGAGGACAGCCAAACTAAAAAGTGCTTATAACTCGCTTATTATTGGTCCTACAGGTTTTGGTGCATTGTCTTTACGGTGGATACAATTTACATCGGTTCTCCGATGCGCTAGGTCTAGTTATTATTGTATCCACCAGATGCTTGAAGTGGATACTTTGATTTAGCATTCGCTATGCCAATGCAAACATATGACCTTGAAGCTCTTAATTCAAGGTCATCCATGGAGTGCCAAAGAACCCCATGTAGTGAACTTTAAAAGTGGCTATATCTGCTTTATTATTGATCCTAGAGATTTGCAATGTGAAACAAACTTATTGGAAATCATGGGCTGGAAATCTTCTGGTGTTGGTCAGATTTGACCTCCTTCAAGGTCAAGCGAGAACAGCCAACTTAAAAGTGCTTATAACTTGCTTATTATTGATCCTAGATGTTTGCAATGTGAAACCAAGCCTATAGGAAATCATGGACTTGCAATCTTCTGATGTGGACAGATTTCACCTTGGGCCCCTCATTCAAGGTCAAATGATGGTCCACTGGCTTTGTTGAGGTGTCTTTCCATACAAACTTACATCAGTTCTCCAATGTGTAGGTCCAGTTATTATTATTAAGGACATGTGCAAGAGAATCAGCAAGATATTATGTTTTGATATTAATTGATACATTGCTATTTTTGCACTGGGACAATGATCAATAAAAGTTCTGTGATGTTTTGACATGTGTGTCTTATGTTGTATACCTTTTTACTATTTTCAGGGACCACAGTTCAAGATGTCCAAACATAAGAAAAGTCAGATGCTGTAATGGTTTGCAACAAGGAGCCTTAATCTGAAAAGTGTACTGGATGCAACAATAAGATTCACAAAAGGAAAACAGCTGGCAAAAAGACTTAAAAGAAATATTTTATCACTGAAAAAAGCAATAAACCAGATTCCTCCCAAAATGATATCTTCAGATTCTGTGATGGTTTGTGACACAGAATTTTCATCTAATAAGTGTGATGCATATAATAAAAAGACACATGGGGTTGCAACACCAGTTGAAAGAGATGAAGAGGAAAAATCTGCTTTAATTAAGATTATAAAATGTGAAAAAGATGCACTCTGGATCAGTGAAGATTCTTGCCCGGATTTCACTTGTGACCAGGGCAAGGAATCTTTTGAGACTATGAACTGTCTCAACATTCACAAGAAAGACCACAAAACTGACCAAAATGAGGAGAGTAATACTTGTGACCAAATATACTCTAGTGTGAGTCAGTTAGAATCGCATATGAGATTTCATTCCAATGAAAGACCATTCCTATGCAACCAAAAAACAAGTGCATTCAACAGAAACCATAGCCTGAAATATAACCCAATAACAGAGACTAATGAAATAAGCCATCAGTGTCCAGAATGTAATGAAGTATTTAACGAATCAATTTATTTGAAAAAACACACGCAAATACACACAAATGGAGTGGAACAGCATGTTTGTACTCAGTGTTGTAAAAGCTTTAAGTCAAAAGAATGCCTCAACCATCACATCAACAGACATGCCGGATGGACACCGTATACTTGTGTAACATGTGGCAAGTCATTCACTCAGTCTGGTCTTTTGAGAACCCACCAGGTCACCCACATAAGGGAAACACCACACAAGTGTATAGAGTGTGGAAAGTCATTTTCTCTGGCAGGAAATTTGAAGAAACACATGCATTTACATGGTGATGGAAAGCCTCACCAATGCACTCTGTGCAATAAAAGCTTTAAGGTGAAAAAATACCTCACTGCTCATATCAAGAGACATGCCGGATTGACACCGTATACTTGTGTAACATGTGGCAAGTCGTTCGCTCAGTTTGGTAATTTAAAAACCCATGAGATCACCCATACAGGGGAAAAACCACACAGGTGCATACAGTGTGGCAAGTCATTTGCTCTGCCAGGTACATTGAAAATCCACATGCGTTTACACAGCAATGAAAAACCTCATAAATGTACTCTGTGTAATAAAAGTTTTAAGTTGATACAATATCTCAGGCTTCACAAAAGGGTACATAAGTCATTCAAACAGGCTGACCATTTGAAAACACATCAGGTCACCCACACAGGGGAAACCCCATTCACCTGCACAGAGTGTGGTAAATCATTCGCTGAGGTAGGTAAATTGAAGACCCACATGCTGATACACAGTCAGGAAAAGCCTCACAAATGCCCATTCTGTGAGAAGAGATTTACTGCCAAAGGGAATATGAAAATCCATACCTTGATCCACACTGGAGAGAAGCCTTACAGATGCCACATTTGTGAAAAGAGTTTTCATCACCCTGCTACCTTGAGTAGACACAGATTAACACACGGTGGACCAAGACAGCATAAATGTACTGTGTGTGAGAAAGAATTTATCACCAAGCAAATTTTAAAGGACCATCTTGTAGTCCATACAGGGGTTAAATCTCACAAGTGCCAAGTGTGCAATAAAGAGTTTTTCCTTGAGAAACAGCTGCAACAACATCTGTTGATACACTCTGAGAAACAGCAGCATTGTCCCATGTGTGATAAATCATATCGGCAGGTATACAACCTCCTAACACATATTAAAACACATACGGGCGAGAAAACTTACCATTGCACCCAGTGTAATAAATCGTTTTCTCATGCCGCACCTTGGAAACAACATATGTACCTGCATAGTGGTGAAAAGCCATATATTTGTGAAATATGCAAGAAGTGCTTTGCTAGGAAACAATACCTGTCCAATCATATGGCAGTCCATAGCGACGAAAGACCATTTAAATGTAACCAGTGCAATGTTTCATACAAAACCAAAAGTTCGCTTTATGAACATAAGAAAACTCACGATGGATTAAAACCTTTCACTTGTTGTGATTGCGAAAAATCTTTTGGTCTCAAACATAATTTCAAAAAACATATCAAAATGGTACATCAGAAAAATTGCTCCTGATACTGGCGTTTACAGATCATGAACTTTCAGCATTTATCGATGTCTTGCCATTAGTGCCGCAACTATGATTCCATCAAATTTGAGGAAGGTGAAATCCTGTCTAAGTTGTATAACCTCAAACTCAAATTAAAAATAGCATTAACCAAAAATTAAAATTATAGTTAAATAAAACTAATTCTATCTCAAACATTTAAAACTCCTTTTATGCAAACTAAAACAAAATGTGGATCCTAAATAATTCAAAGCCTGAGTTTAAAAGTATACTTAATGAGAAATGGCATTATATGTATGTTTGAGTTTAAGCTAAAAAAACTTAAAAACAATTAACTTTCGGTCTCGGCTTAAGCTAAATTTCAAAGGTTAAACCCTAAATTACAGGGTTTATTTGTGAAACCGAGTTTGAGACTTTTCATGAATACCAACCCCAGGTGTATGGCGAAATAATGGTCAAAATCATAACAGAGTTAAAAACATCTTATGGTGATTTCAAATGAGGGCAAATACTTCATACTTAGCATTTCAGTTAAGATAAATATTGAAGAATTCTTCAAAATTGTTTCATATCATTTCATCGTGTCACTTGTGGTACATATAGACATATTTTTTTCATTCTTTCATAGTAGGTGTGCATTTGTTTTATGTGTATAATCAGTGATATGTATTTAGATAACATCAATTTTTATGTCTTCTGGTGCAATTATAAATGAGAAATAAATGTGTAAATAACGATGAAAGATTTTTGATTGCTATATTTTGGCCTTAAACTGCTGAAAGCGCACATAGAATATGTTGGTGTTTAACTTGCAATCCAGAATCTGTTTTGGTGTAGACTGTATTTATACAGACAGTCTGATAGCACATGTTTCATGTATATCCATAATTAGTGTTGATTTGCAGTTTATTATTGTTGAAATGGTTATATGGGGTTTCTCCTATCAGTTTGAGGGTTTACTTTATGTTGATATGGGGTTGCTTCATGTAGGGGGTTATCTAACACATATACTTTGTTTATATGCATATCCCATGTGTTGTTCTAATTATATATGTTCATCACATTGATGTTCCTAAAACATACTGAATTATGCTAATATTATTATAAGGTGTTGAGCCGAACATCGGTGCACAAAACAGTTTTTAATCCAGTGTCATCCTGAGTGCTCAGACACTCGGGGTGGGGGCAGTCCCTTTGGCCCTGGATCCTTTAAAGACAACATAAGGGATGCTACAGCAACCTCCTGGCCAACCTCATACATACAGACATCCCAGGATACCAGAATTTTGTCAGGATGCCACCTGCCTTTTTTTAATTCACCGAGGAACGCATTCACCACCACCTCAGGAAGTCAGCCACCAGTCTCATGAAGCCACTGGAAGTCGGACTAAAACTTGCTATAACCTGAGACACCTGGCCCCTAGAGAGAAATACACCTCGTTGCAGTATTACTGGCTGGTTGGCAAAAGCTCCATCTGCAAATTCGTCCCCCAGGTCTGCCGAGCCATCCTTGCTGAATTCCCGGATCAATATCTGTGCTGCCCTGAGAGCCCTGAGGAGTGTAAAAGTTTGAGGGGAAGAGCAGAACCAGATGGAATGGTCCCCGCACTGTAGGGGCAATAGATGGGAAGAACATCAACACAAAGAAACCAAAGAAAACAGGCAGTGACTGCTACATCTACAAAGGCTTGTTTTCCATAGTTCTGGCCCTGGTGGATGCAGAGTACAGATTCCTGTGGATAGACTGTGCGTCAAGTGGTTCCTGTTTAGATGCACAGATTTTCAACAGAAGTGAGCCGAGGGAGATGATCGAGGATGGCACCTTGGGGCTTCCGGCAATTGAACCACTTGGGGAGGGAAGGCCAGACTTGCACTATTTCCTGCTTGGTGAAAATGCCTTTGCCTTGATGCCCTGGATGGTCAAACCCTACAGCCGATGACAACTGACAAGGGAAGAAAGAATAGCCAACTACAGGATCTCCAGAGGCAGGAGGGTGGTGGAATGTTAGTTAGCACGTTCGGGGTACTACTGGGCACCATGGAGCAAAGGCCAAGGGTTGTCAGAGACATTGTTTATGCATGTGTGGTGTTGCACAACATGATGACTCACCAGGGCGGGGAAGACAGGGCACCAAACCCAGGAAATGATGGGGCGGCCCTACAAAATAACCAGGCGGTATGTGTGCCCAAGCAGGAATACAGGAATCCTTCTAGGGAGGCAAAACATTGATGAAAACTACCAAAAGACTAGTTCAGTCATGTGGGGGTACTGGCTGGGCAGGAGGGCAGGATCTGAGATGTGTCGACCAAAAACCCTGGGGGCAAGAGCTGGCATCTATCAGTCCTTTTCAGGACTACTCAAATATTCCAAGAACTTTTATTTTAAGCTAGTATTGCTCAAATGCCCCACAAATTTCCAAACCAAATCTAATCCATTTCCACCATTTTTGACATTTTTTCCAACCACATCACAAGTCCCCTGTAAAAAACATTAAGCCCAAGTTATGTCCAAATAATAGTGTTAGGTGAAACTAAAAAGTTTCACTTAGTCTCAAAGGTCACCAGGTTGTCTCCAAAGGTCAAATTACTTCCCCCGAATGTAACACCATCTTAAAAGTCTAAGCATTCATGCATTTTTGGGGGGTTGTGGGGTGGGGCAAAATTTCATTTCATTGCCTTTGCCCCCAATTTTTCATGAGTCAAAGTGTTTCTTTACATTTTCGTATTTTTTTCAATTTTTTTATTTTATTTTTTTAAACATTTTTTTTCTAAGTTCAAAATTTTTTTACATTTCTTTTTAGCTTCAAATTTTTATTGAGTCACACACTCATTCATTCAATTGATTTTTGGGGACAAAGTGTTTTGTGTGGGGCTTTGTAATGCTTCTTGTTTGAGATTTGTTTAGAACAGCAGTTTATTAATTGTTTTGGAAAGATTTGGGCCGTCCTGAAAAGGACCTTTAAATTGTTTACAGCAGTGGTCCTGAAAAGGACCGATTGAAGGTTGGCAGATGTCTACTGCAGCTGCTGTTTTGCGGCAGTGGCGGTTGGAGGAGAGGCGGCTGGTGAAAGTCACTGTGGTGTGTGAATCTGCTGGTAACTCCTCCCAGATTGAAGGTTTCTGAAGAAAATTGAAAGTCCTGATATGTTGTGCTGGCTTTCGTCGCCTGTAGCTGAGGCAACTGATGGAGGGTTGAAGTGCTTCATTGGCGTCAATGTAAAGGTGAGCAGTCTTGAAGGTCCAGCCTGTTGGTCGTCAACGACTAGGAAGGAAGTCTGCTGCCTTCTGGTTTGCTGCTGCTGTCCTTTGCTGGCCACTTGGCTCTGATGAGTTGGTTTGATGACTTGGCTTGCAGGCATCTTTGTCTCCAGGATGGTTTAGATGTATTCCCTTGCAGCTAGTGCTGGTGGCTGTTGAAATGTCTGTTGAAATGTTGAAACTGCACTCGAGTTGCGTGAAAGTGTCTGTTGCTGTGGCTGATGACTGCATTCTTCTGTCCTGCCTTGAATGTTGCTAAGAAGCTTGACAGCCTCATTTCTAAATGTCTTTTCCTTCTAATCGCTCCACTTCTGATGCCAGATAGTTGCAGATGCTGTACATGTTGTCATCTCCTGCTTCCGCCTGAGGAATGAAGAAAGCATTGTTCTCATCTGTGTGAACTGATCCATGACCTGCTGGTCGACTGAAGAGAGCTTTTTATTTTAATGAGATTTATTTGCTTGCATTTGTATGCTAACGGATGATATATGTAGAATACAACAGTCTTATCTTGTATATGGGTCTGTATTCACGATTTTAGAATTGCACAAAATACATGTCCACGTTCATTGTGCAGCCTACCATTCTAGAATGCCAAACATTGCTGTATCAAATATGTCTAGTATATGTATACGGTAAATTAATGTTATTATTCAAATATTTTGATAATTATTCATCTGTCTGAGTTTTTACCACTTGTCTCGTATTACTGGCTCTAGAGGTTGGAAATATGAAACGTTCAGTTAGATATGCATGTATGCATATATACTAAGTACCCCTAAGCAATCCCTCTCATTACCTCGACCAGGGAAGTATTATTTTCATAACTATTTGTTTGTCTGTCTCTTTGTTAGCACATTAAGCACATACTACTGACTGGAACTTCATGAAAAACTCGGAAGATGGGTCTTGGTCTTAGATCCCAGTGAATTTTGAGACTGATCTGAATCACCGTTTGGGTACAAAAAATATCTAGATTTTCTATATTCTTGTCATTATGTGCAACGGTGCATGTCTGCTCTCTATAAGTGATCCTGTGTACATTTATTACTGACACTTATTCTAAATGTTTGTGTCAAATGTCAATGGAGGGTAGCCTTGCTTAAGGCTCAAATTTGCATGATATCTTTTCAAACATACACACAAATATTTGCTATTCATAAAGCACTCATACATGTTAAGAGAAAGAACTGCATCAGACACTTAGCTGTATAGTCAGTATGTGTATGAGTACATTATAAAAACTCCATTATTTGAACGGAAAACTTTCCTTAACTGCAAAGAAACTTGAGCCTTCAGCAAGGCTAAATGGAGGGATGAGTTTACATCATTTTCACACAGGTGAAAGGAGAGAAAGAAAAAAAATACAATGATTTTAACTGCTGGGATCGGTTTCACAAAATAACTGAGCCCGGACTGAGACTTAAAGTTAAGACGTTTGTGTTAAAATGAGGCTAAGTCTGTGGTCTTAGACTTAAAGGGTTTCACAAACTGCCAAGTCTAGGCTTTAGTGATGCCTATCTAGGAGTGGGTTTAAACTTTGTGAACAAAGATTTAAATATAGCTGCCATACATTTTTCTCACTTCAAAATTTGAAATGCTTGAAAAGTAAAAATTAAATACACGGAACACCTCCCTAATTAAGCGTCCCGCAAGGGACGCTTGTTTGTGTATGGGAGAGCTTCTGGCTCCGCCGGCTCCGCCGGCTCCGCCGGCTCCTGCGGCTCCGCATTTTGTTTTCCTTATAACTCTGTAACCGTTAGGCGGATTCTTTTCAAATTTGGCAGGTTTAGGCAGTAGCCTTGGGGAATTTTTTTGAATATGCTGCAGTGACATTTCAACCAATCAGAGAGGTCACATGACCAAAAATGTCTTTTTTCGATGGGGAAGCTTGTCCGGATGATAACTTGAAAGGAATTTTATCAATTCACCTGAAACTTGGCAAATGCATTCATTCTATTAAAATCTGGAAATCATTAGATTTTGGCATTGATTGGTCAAGAAATGGCCGAATAATTAATGATTAATTAATCATTACGAATTTTCCAAATAAGGAAAACACAAAAATGCTTATATCTCGAAAACCGTGCTAGATAGAGCGATTTCGACGAAATTTTTGACCCGCAGGGTATCTCTGCGGAGTAGTTTTCCCAATTTTCAAAAAATTTTTGTCTCGCCCAAAATGGCGGCCATTTTGAATTTTCGAAATTTTCGCAAAAATTGCAAAACACAAAAATGCTTATATCTCAAAAACCGTGCTAGATAGAGCAATTTCGACAAAATTTTTGACCCGCAGGATATCTCTGCGGAGTACTTTTCCCAATTTTCAAAAAATTTTTGTCTCACCAAAAATGGCGGCCATTTTGAATTTTCGAAATTTTCGCAAAAATTGCAAAACACAAAAATGCTTATATCTCGAAAACCGTGCTAGATAGAGCGATTTCGACGAAATTTTTGACCCACAGGGTATCTCTGCAGAGTAGTTATCCCAATTTTGAAAAAATTTTTGTCTCGCCAAAAATGGCGGCCATTTTGAATTTTCGAATTTTTGCGCAAAAATTGCAAAACACAAAAATGCTAATATTTCGAAAACCGTGCTACATAAAGCGATTTCGACGAAATTTTTTATCTTCAGGGTATCTCTGCAGAGCACCTATCCCAAAGAGCTTTCACTTGGTGAAGTTTCAGACCCATAGCTAATTGCTCACCTACTCAAAATGAGTAAATGCGAATTACCTCTAAAAGTATTGCAGATGGCCAATTTTTCTCAAATAACTCATTCACCTACTTTTGGAAGAGCTTTCACATGGTGAAGTTTCAGACCCATAGCCAATTACTCACCTACTCAAAATGAGTAAATGCGAATTATCTCTAAAAGTATTGCAGATAGCCAATTTTTCTCAAATAACTCATTCACCTACTTTTGGGAGAGCTTTCACATGGTGAAGTTTCAGACCCATAGCTAATTATTTACCTACTCAAAATGAGTAAATGCTAATTATCTGTAAAAGTATTGCGGATACCCAATTTTTATCAAATAACTCATTCATCTACTTGTGGGAGAGCTTTCACATGATGAAGTTTCAGACCCATAGCTAATTACTCACCTACTCAAAATGAGTAAATGCGAATTATCTCTAAAAGTATTGCAGATAGCCAATTTTTCTCAAATAACTCATTCACCTACTTTTGGGAGAGCTTTCACTTGGTGAAGTTTCAGACCCATAGCTAATTACTCACCTACTCAAAATGAGTAAATGCGAATTATCTCTAAAAGTATTGCAGATAGCCAATTTTTGTCAAATTAATCATTCACCTACTTTTGGGAGAGCTTTCACTTGGTGAAGTTTCAGACCCATAGCTAATTACTCACCTACTCAAAATGAGTAAATGCGAATTATCTCTAAAAGTATTGCAGATAGCCAATTTTTCTCAAATAACTCATTCACCTACTTTTGGGAGAGCTTTCACTCTGTGAAGTTTCAGACCCATAGCTAATTACTCACCTACTCAAAATGAGTAAATGCGAATTATCTCTAAAAGTATTGCAGATAGCCAATTTTTCTCAAATAACTCATTCACCTACTTTTGGGAGAGCTTTCACATGGTGAAGTTTCAGACCCATAGCTAATTATTTACCTACTCAAAATGAGTAAATGCTAATTATCTGTAAAAGTATTGCGGATACCCAATTTTTATCAAATAACTCACTCATCTACTTGTGGGAGAGCTTTCACATGGTGAAGTTTCAGACCCATAGCTAATTACTCACCTACTCAAAATGAGTAAATGCGAATTATCTCTAAAAGTATTGCAGATAGCCAATTTTTCTCAAATAACTCATTCACCTACTTTTGGGAGAGCTTTCACTTGGTGAAGTTTCAGACCCATAGCTAATTACTCACCTACTCAAAATGAGTAAATGCGAATTATCTCTAAAAGTATTGCAGATAGCCAATTTTTCTCAAATAACTCATTCACCTACTTTTGGGAGAGCTTTCACTCTGTGAAGTTTCAGACCCATAGCTAATTACTCACCTACTCAAAATGAGTAAATGCGAATTATCTCTAAAAGTATTGCAGATAGCCAATTTTTCTCAAATAACTCATTCACCTACTTTTGGGAGAGCTTTCACTCTGTGAAGTTTCAGACCCATAGCTAATTACTCACCTACTCAAAATGAGTAAATGCGAATTATCTCTAAAAGTATTGCAGATAGCCAATTTTTCTCAAATAACTCATTCACCTACTTTTGGCAGAGCTTTCACTTGGTGAAGTTTCAGACCCATAGCTAATTACTCACCTACTGAAAATGAGTAAACGTGAATTATCTCTAAAAGTATTGCAGATAGCCAATTTTTCTCAAATAACTCATTCACCTACTTTTGGGAGAGCTTTCACTTGGTGAAGTTTCAGACCCATAGCTAATTACTCACCTACTCAAAATGAGTAAATGCGAATTATCTCTAAAAGTATTGCAGATAGCCAATTTTTCTCAAATAACTCATTCACCTACTTTTGGGAGAGCTGCGCTGACTTTGGTTGCCACAACAGTATAAGGCTAGAAACGAAGCATTTTCTTAATACTTTAGCACTCACCTTTATATCCTTTTCGGGACGCTTTGTTTTTGCTATGCAAAAACATTATCTTTTTTTTTTGCGAGCGATCCTCTAGTTAATCTTTAAACATATCTATGCGGTTACAAGGCTTTCCATCGAAAAAAGCTTTTTTTTTGTCAAAGCTACAATGAGTTCAACTAAGGATAAATGTCACCACTAAAATATTATGACTAGATATAAAGGGTCCCATGACACATAGACAACCACCATGGTTATATGATTAGCTTGGAGTTGGCTATGTCACCCTTTGTTAAAGCCATTTAAGTCCAGGACTTAGTAAAGATAAAGGGCTAAGGTTTAAGTCCCTGGTTTAGCCTAAGTCCAGGCTAAGTCTCAGACCCTTTGTGAAACTTGTTCCTGAAGCTAAACTTCAGAATACCGAGCAGTGTAGCTGAAAATCAAAATTTTCAATTACAATTAAAATTACAGAGTAACTTTTTAAAATACAATTACACGGTTAGAGAAACAAATCAATTACAGTTATGTGATAACTGTAATCAATTACTTAATTACTTGTGCAATTAACCTCCACCCTAGTTCGAATTTATGACAAAATATAAGGAATGTTGCAGGCTGATCATTCAATCGTGTTTCATCTTTTGTTCCTGAGAAAATTCAGATCTGAAGAAATACACGCAAATTATCAAAGTAATTTTCTTAAGCCATTATAATATAAATCCAGATGAAAGGACAGACGAACCTTATTAAGCCTTATGTGTACACTTGAAAATGTGCACACAAAAGTGTTGTTTGGTTTGGCAAGTATCCTGGAAGAAACTGACACATTTTCCTTATTAGAGCCGTTATCAAGGTTTTAAATAAGGGTGCATATTTACATTAAATGCTTTCATCAGTACCAAGGGTCGAAGTACAAGATCTTTCTCTCAAATACGGCTATAAACATGTGTGCATACCATAAGCAGGACTTGTATGTTACAAAAGCACTATATAAAAAGGCTTAACGGGTCAAATGTAGCCCCGGTACTGAAGTATTGTGTGTAAAGTGAAAACATAGGATAAGAAACTTTTAAAAATCTTTTCAGTTTCTGTGAATAATTTATATCAACATCAGTTCCACCACATAGGAGATACATTTGGGGATAACGTATCAACATTCCAGGTAAAAAAATAACATAGAAACAAAGGTAGAACTACATTTAGTACCTATGAATCATATGCTATCAATAAAAGTTTGATCAGGCCGATACTTTCAGGGATATATTTCCACATTTTAGGAAAGAAAATTATTGCAAAGACAAGGGATGTTGGATATATTTAGAAATGATATGAATAATAATTATGCCTGGGAGTAAGTTATAGGGATACATTCAAACACCTCGGGTAAGGAAATCATCGTAAATACAACGGATGTCTAACGTCAGTAATAATGAATAGTTGTTCAATATGTAACCAGGAAAACAAGTTATTAGAAACAAAATTAAAGATAAATGATCCTACGTTCTAGGGTCTTTTTAAACAATGCTACTTAATTGTACAATTTCAATGATCTATGTTTAATATTGGTATGCATAGGTAATCTCTACCAGGGCCATGGGTACAATAGAGTGGAAGCCCTTGTAGTTGTGGTGCAGACTGCCTCCCCATGTGGACATCTGAACGGAATATGCTTTCCATCCAGAGCACCCAGGGCATGCAGGAAGTTCCACCTTCGGACTCAACCTGCAACCAATCCTCTGGGAGTGTGGGGCACTGCATCACCTGATCTCGATAGGCCCTGATGATAGCATCACAGATCTCAGGCACAAACTTGTCGATTGTCGAATTGGCCACCCTGAAGGCATACTGCAGGGTGTTGTAGCTGTCACCAGTGGCGAGATGTCTGAGGGTTACTGCCAACTTGACTCCTGGACTCTCATCTCTCATCAAGGTCCTGTCCTTGTGGAGCTCAGCAGTGATTCTCTGGTCCAGCTCTTAATAGAGCTAAGGCGGCATTCAGATGAAGTTTCGGTATGCCATAGGGTCATCTAACTGGAGCCCTGGCATCAGTGTGGTGTACTGACCCTCTTCTTCAAGCTCTGCCCGGGTTAGCCAAGGCCTGAACCTATGTCTTGTGTGTCTTCTCTGTCTAATAAGTGGCAAACACCTATCTGCTTCTCACCCTCTCTATCATAGCTTAAATGATGAGTAGTTGCCTCTCCATTTTTAACAGTAAGAGTTGAAGTTGTGCGAGACTTCCGTCGTGTCTGTCCATATTGGCATCTACATTGTATCCGGCTAGTGAACTGGACCTTACCCACTTTTATAGCCATTGACATCCAGATATCTCTACCTCCCATCGAGACACCTGCAATGGTGTGTTAATAAAATTCCCTTATCTATAAGCTGACATCCACAAGAAAAATAACAATCCATAAACCTCATCTGTGAGTGTCCGCAAGGTCCATATACCCATCCGCGGTGTCTTTGAGAGGTCCTGATGCATCCCTATGTTGTCCTGGAGTATTTCTGCTGCACTGCAGATGGTTACGGACGTGTATCCGGGGGTCATCCACAAGCAATGAAATGTGTCCCTAACATCCTTGTTTCATCCTTATCATCTGTGGAGTTATCCGTGACACATCCATAAATCACTCACTTGTCAAACATTCCCCCTTCCCAAAACCCACGATCCACAACAGATCCTTGTCAGTTACCTTATATGGAACCGTGGCATATATCCATAGGGGATCCTTGGAAGTGTAAGTGGCCCCTTACACAGAGAATCCTGATTTTTTAGCCTTAGTCCATGTCAGATATGTCTTGTGGCAGTAAACCTTCCCCACGCCCCCTGTACATTTGTTTTAATCGAAGTCCAATTCTACAGTGGAAAAATTCTTGATGTCGACATCCTGATGCATTCAGATGTCTTGTGAAGAAACATAAATGTATATCCTTGCTTGGTAAAGTATAAATTATCACCTGTCAGACAAAATCTATGCACTGAAAGAAAAATTCTTGAGGCATTTTATTTCCTCCACCAAGGAAGTATTATTTTCATGACCGTTTATCTGTCCTTGTCAACAGCAGGGTTCCCACAGACTTTTGATAACTGAATTCAAGGTCTTTTCAAGGATTTTCAAGGTCAACAACAACAAGTCTCAAGGATATATTTTAAGGCACGGTCTCCTTTACCTCTCCTTCTAGCCATCCTTTCCTTCCACAAAATTCTTCATTGTCAAATTATTTTAACGTTTTATAAACTTATTACAACAATGCTAGTTAAAACATCTAATAATATTTTAACATAAACTTTGTTCAGACTAGACAGTCTGAGTCTGCAGTAACTGTAAAACTAGATGATGCAGATGTCAAAGTCTGCCAATAACAAATTCAAGGACTTTTCTAGGATTTTATTCAATTTTGGCCAAATTAAAGCACTTTCAAGGCCTTGAAAATGAAGCAATTTTTTTCAAGGGTTTTCAAGGATTTTCAAGGATATGGGAACTCTGAATAGGATTACACAAATACCAGTGGTTGAATCTTCCTCTAGAAAATATTAGAAGATGGGTGGTGCAACATAGATTTTATTAATTTTTACTTCCATTTACTTCTTATGATGTGTATTGGTGAAGGTATGAGCTCTCTGAGTGCCCTTGTTTCTAAATATAGTTATCTGACACTATGTCTATGTATTTGTACCCATTATTAGCCTAAACAGTTAGATTTGAAACCAATTTGAATTGCAAACTTAAAGGAGAGCATGATAACGTGAGCATTCTCGAATAAGTGGGGGGTAGATTTTGGAAAAAATCTTCCTCCACAGAATCTATGTCGTAAAGTACCCATATATTAAACAACAAACAGAAGGACCGTGTGAAAGTCAGGTACATTCTGGCAAAGTCCTTCTGTGTGCACATCAGTTGTGCTTGTTCAAGAAGCGTGGAAATATGCGAGACACTACAACCACCCATATATTAGGGTGTGTTAAAGTGACATTCGTCCTTCCGTGGCAAAAAATCTTACATTTCTACTCACTGCAGAATAAACAATCTCTCAACCTGTGGCTTGGGTATTATAGATCATATTATTTTATTGCAAATCTTTCATATATAAAACCTTATATGCGCTATACAGCCTTACTGCTTTGAAATGCATAATTACATGTGTGGTACTTGTCATCCTACTCCCACCTCTGAGGCCAGGGTTCGATCCCCGTGACGGCCTTAAGTGGGAAAGCTGGTAGTTGCTTGCCGTTGGTCGGCAGTTTACAGTACACAACCCTAGCGAACTGTATGTACTGGTTTCCTCTGCCCTTCAAACTACCCGTCGTGATATGACCTGTACAGTGTTGAAAGCGACGTAAAACCCCAAATAAACAAAATTGTCATCCTACTCTAGCATAACCGTTGAAAGATGAATGAACGAGATTTAATATATCATTGACTCTTGACTTGAAAATAACATTTGGTAGAGAATGCACTATTACTAATAAGAATCAAAGCCAGATACCTTCAGTGATGCACATTAAAATATTGCCAATACAGAATAGAACCTCTTGAGAATAAAATCAAATTTAACAAGAAAACATTTTTGCACAACTTGGTGGTCATGGTCAAAAGTTGGACTAAAATTTGAAATGTGTCTTAAATACTATCTCAGGCTTTTCATCTGGACCCCAAAACCTAAAACATGTTAGTTATAACCACCTTAATGTGATGTAATATAAGTAAAATAATATATGTGATCTCTCAAGCCATAGATTCCTTATATACCAAACAAATTTTTACTGACTTGTACTAATATGGCTTCTTATGACAACCGATCGGAAATTTGTTTGTTCAGTAGCTAAGGGCATGCTAGGGAAGACACTAAGTGATATTCCCATATATTACCATAGGCTAGAACTGAACCCGTGACCATAGAGGTCAGAATAAAGTGGTTAAATCTTTGGTTAACCACTCAGTGTTTTTTAAATTCAACAAGCATGTATTAGCTGCAGGTAGTAGGCATTTAAGATAAGTTTATTTCAATTTTCTACAAATCACTATGATAATGACAAAGACAAAGCTAAGAATAGACAGAAAATATAAATACAAGCTAATAATTACAGAAACCAATAATAAAGATAAATTACTATAAAGTATGGTATAAATAAAAAAAAATTAATGAATAATAATAAATATGCATATATATATTTCCTAAAATAACTCGTATGCTTTGTTTACTGTTATCATTATACAATTATGCAAATACATATAAACTTGGAGAATTTTGCAGAAAAGGAGATGGCTAAAATAACTGCTTACTTATATGAAAGCCATTTGTCTGCTTTTAATATCTGACAATGTATTAATTATTTTCAAATACTTACTTTGGATGTATTTATTTTTAATTTACTTTCTGCTTTTACATTGCGTTTAATGGCCAGTGTCAAATTGCGACAGGTAATTTACGGGTGAAGGAACCAGTGCATACTAGTTTGTCAAGATTCCACACTGTAAACCACTGGACATCGGCAAGTAACTACCAACTTTCCAACATGAAGCGCCTTGGGCGAGATTCAAAACAGCCACCTCAGAGGTTGAAGGTTAGCACCCTAACAGTTACACCACCGAGAACCTGCAAGTACTTACTTTGACACAGCCAATAAATGCACAGTCAGCATTACACCATTATCTGATTTCTTTTTTTTGCTATTTGCAGAAACCAGAATTTAAAAACTTCCATACAGAAGAAAATATCAAATTACAGCTACATTTTATAGCAGGGAGAGTTCCGTTAAAATGAAGAATCATAAGAGGGAAGAAGCAGTTAAGAGAGATCCAGATCCTAGCCAGGGTGTCACTTGCAACATTTGCAAGAAATCTTTTCAGGCTTTGATAGGTCTCAAAAATCACATGAAATGTCACAAACCAGACAGAATCAGGAAATGTCATATATGTGACAAAGTTTTCTCTTACCCGCATTCATTAACGACCCATATGAGGATCCATTCCAATGAAAGACCATACAAATGCAACCACTGCTCAAAAACATTCAAAAGAAAAGAACACCTGAAAAATCATCTGATAACGCAGACCAGTGAAAAAACTCACAAGTGTCCGAAGTGCGACAAATTATTTCACTTCTCAAAAACTATGCAAAAACACATGGAAGTACACACAACTGGAGAAGACCAACATATGTGTACCCTGTGCAATAAAAGCTTTAAGTTGAAATACTACCTTGACCTTCACACCAAGAGACATGCTGGATTGAGACCATATACTTGTGCTACATGTGGCAAGTCATTCACTCAATCTGGCCATTTGAGAACCCATCAGGTCACCCACACGAGGGAAACACCGTACACGTGCATAGAATGTGGCAAGTCATTTGCTACGGCAGGTACCTTGAAGACTCACATGCTGCTGCACAGCGATGAAAAGGCTCACAAATGCCCATTCTGTGACAGGAGATTCACTCAAAAAGGGAACATGAAAGTCCATGCCTTAATTCACACTGGAGAGAAGCCTCACTGTTGTGATGTTTGTGGAATGAGGTTCAACAGTGGGAGTAGCTTGAAAACTCACAGATTAACTCATGGTGGTCCAAGACGGCACAAATGTGCGCTTTGCAAGAAAGAATTTATCACCAAGATGAGTTTGACAAAACATCTTGCAGTCCACAGAGGAATTAAATCTCACAAGTGCACCTTATGCGATAAAGCATTTTTTCATGTCCCCCACCTTCGAAGACATCTGCTGAGGCACTCTGAGAAACAGCAGCATTGTCCAATGTGTGACAAGTCATACTTTGATGCTGCCGAACTTAAAAACCACATTTTAATACATACAGGAGAAAAGAGGCATCATTGCTCCCAATGCAATAAATCATTCACTTATTCATCATCCTTGAGGTCGCATATGTTATTGCATTGTAAAATGAAGCCATATATTTGTGAAATATGCAAAAAGTGTTTTTCTTTGAAACGCTATCTGTCTGAACACATGGCCAAACACAGCAATGAAAGACCGTTTAAATGCGACCAGTGCGATAAATCATACAAAATCTATAGTTCACTTTATGAACATAAGAAAACTCATGATGGCATCAAGCCTTTCACTTGTTGTGACTGCGAAAAATCATTCAGTTTTGAAAGTAATTTAATGAGACATATCAGAACACAACACAAGAAAGGTTGTTGCTAAAATGTGAGATTACTGATAATACTGTAATTCCACCAGATTTAGGGTACATTTCTGTGTTCAGTATTTATACCTGAAATACTTTTTTTCTATCAAGATATTTTAATACATCCAAAAATACAGTTGGGTATTTATCAGGAAGATTAGTGATTGGTATGTTATCCCTTCAAGATGGCAAGAAATAACATCAGAAGTAGAACTTTTAGTGTTTTTAGCAAATATTGCAAATATGTTCAAAATTTTGTTTTTGTATTTTGTGTGTATACAAATATCACTGTACTTTCAGCTGTGAATTTTATTTGGTATGAAACTATTACAATTGTATCAAAATTATACATAAGCATATAATTTACAAAGCACACATTTCTGCCACAAAATGTTGTGGTATATATTGCATATGTCTATCTCATATTACTTGTAAAGTAGTTCAGAGTTGCTGTAGTTCATGCTAAATGAATTTTCTTTTTTTATTAAAAACACATATTGCCATGTATTGCAAATTTGTTTTAATAATTTTTTTCTAAACATTGCAGCTTTTGAGATGATCTTCAATTGTTGCAGATGCATTGATCTGAGACATTCATGTTTGATAAAATGCATTGTTATAATATTTTAATTTTTGTTTTATTTCAACTAATTACAGTTTAGTTTATAAGAAGATGTAATACATGGGTTAACATGCATTAAACATAGTTTTAATTGCATTAATACTCAGATATACACTATGGTGCACCATGATTTGCGGATTTGTCTTGTGAGGTATAATTAATGGACTGTTTCAAGTAATATTTTCTCTAAATAAACCCTCAAACCAAAGTCCCAACCGATGTCAACTTCCTACCCCTCAAGGTTTATAAGATACAATCTGGAATAGATTTTAAAAGTCAATGTCACTACAGCAAGGACAAACATCAAATCAAGATCATGCCAGGATGTTGTACATACACATCCACAAACCAATGTCCCTATCAAGTATCAACTTCCTGTACTTTACGGTTTCCAAGATACAGCCCAGACAAAACTTGAAAGTTCAACGTCATTGCAGCAAACTTAATCAAGGTCATATCATGACGATTCACATCTACATCCCACTAGCAGATCGGGGGGGGGGGGGGTTCAGGGGGTTTGAACCCCCCCTTGAAAAATGATGGGGTTCAGGGGGTTTGACCCCCCCCCCCCCCCCCTGGAAAATAATGTAAAGGGGTTCAACCCAAAGTTCAAAATTATTTCTTGAGAGTGGTGTTAAATTTACAGGAAATGTACTATATTTTTACTAAAAATTAATTTTTTTCTCGGGGGGGGGGGGGGGGGGGGGGGGGGCATGCCCCCCTTGACCCCCCTAGTTAAGGTATGTCTAATGTGAACCCCCCACCTTAATTAAAAGCTGGATCTGCCCCTGCATCCCCAACCAGGTATCAAAGTTTTAGATCTGATATTTTCAATATAACCTCAACAGAATTTTAAAAGGTCAAAATCACTGCAGCAAGTTCAAAATTAAATCAAGGCTGCACATGATTTTGCAAACCTACACACCTGAACCAACCTACAAAGGTCATATAATGATTTTACACATCCAAACCACCGATTTGGGATGGTAAACCAACATATAGGAACCATGGACTGGGAATCTTCTGGTATGGACGGATTTGACCTTGGGCCCCTCTTCAAGGTTAAACGAGGATGTGAAACCAAAATATCGGATATCAATGCCTGGAAATCTTCTGATGTGGTCAGATTTGACCTTCGGCCCCTTTTCCAAGGTCAAACCATGGTTCACTGGCTTTGGTGAGTTGTCTTTCCGGTGGATACAAATTTGCATCGGTTCTCCGATGCATAGGTCTAGTTATTGAATGTAACACACTGACAATGATGTCGGTTATATGACTTGATACACCATGATATGAATGTATTATATTGTAAGCTTTGAATAATTGCTTTTAATACTTTTTTACATCATTCCAATGTTTACCATTTCCTTCCTGTCTAAATATGATCACTGCGGGCAATATAAAGTTCGCTGCCCAGAAACCTCCGAATACTGAGCGGAAGTTGTGTGCCGAATCTCTTAGTGGCTTTATCCGAACTCTCGTACTGATCTCATGCGTTGTTTTACCAACAGAAATGGCTGCCATTTGAGTGACAAAGAAACCTATGCTCATGAATCCAACAGGTAAGAAACTGTACAGATGACCAACTATATAGACAAAATACACAGGATGCTCTCCGGTGACTGATTTGTACAATGTCACAGGAAGGAAGAAATCCCAATAAGATGATTCAGATAATTTCCACATGAGATAGAACCCTTCTAAAAACAGTCCAATAAAGCAGCCAAGGCCCATGTAGAATGCAAAGATCACAAAGTATCTCTGGTTGTAAAATCCTATACATGTGTTGGCGAAATAACAGTGATGGTCTCGCTTTAAGATACACACATCACACACCTTACAATGATGAGATCTTGGTGGTTTGGGGAGTTTGCACTTGTCACAGTAGCCCCAGGTCAGCCCTGTCTTATTACTGTGGATATCTTCCATCACAATAACTTTGCCATTCTCTGAAGTCTTCAACTTTTGCTCCATGTCATCTGACTGAGGCTTACGTGTTTCTTTCTGTGATGTCTCCTCGACACTTAATGAGAGGGGAGTAAGCACCTCCTCTTGCGGATTGTCTCGTGAAGGTCGATTGGCAGAGGAATAGAAATAAACACAGAGCCAGTTGGCTTGCGACTGAATCACAATGAACATGAAAACCACAGTAATGTAGTATCTGGTCATGTCACTATAGTTGGCAAAGTACTCCGGAATCACATATCTACAATATAGTAACATGAGGAATTAGTTGTAATGCTAGTATCAATCGGTGTAACACTATGCAGTCATTTATTGTCCTTTGATTATTTAAGATGTACAGGCTGTGGAAGTTTGAAGTTCTATTTTTCCCTAAGTTCAGATTCAGTTAAGTTTATAGTATTCTTGTAAAACTTAATGTTGAACATATATGTCTGACTGTTTACTTAATGAATAATAATTCAGTTACATAGAATCAGAAAAGGAAAATTTATAACACATGTAAAATTGTCTTGTCAAAACTATTCAGATCCAAACATATGTTTCTTCAAGTGATTCAGAGAAACTGAAACACCAAAATATATTTTACAGAGATTATGATATGCTCAACCACAAGAAAAATCTTACCTGGTGTTAACATATACATAAGTTATCACAGAATACCAAAGAAACACCAAGCCAGCTCTGGATGGCCATTTACTGCTGCTGATATCCATCGCGTCATCTGCAACAATATATTTTCACAAATTCACTATATTTGGTTGATCACCCAAACCTGTATGTCAGTTGGGTTGAATCTGTTTAGTGTATAACACTACTGAAAACTAACCATGCAAGTACAATCATGGATACTTAATACAATTCAGGACTTACTATTACAATATCTTGTATGTACACGAACACAATTGATAATTTACTGTTATAGAATATCCATTTTTTCAAGATGCATGATGATTATAAGATGTTCCTTCATACAAAATAAAAACTATTCAGACCTTAATATTGTCATTTCTTATGTACTATTGCAGTAATACAAGTTAAATATAAGGTATGTTCAAAACGTCCAAGTGACCTAGTGGTTGACAAGTTTGTCATTCATTTAACTTAGTCCTAAGTCTGTCCTAATGAATCTGAATGTTTTTTATGGAAGTGTAAGGGATTCACTGCGATTATCTCATGATTTGACAGTCGCCATTAAAAATTGACCCCAAACCCCAACTTTGAAGGTAATTGTTGACTTTGTGTGTACAATGTATATGGCTTCACCATTAATTTAAATGAGACCACTGAAGAGAGTTTTACACGGTGTCACAAACATGGTAGCTTTGCAATTTACTGGTAATATTGATACAATTACTTAAGACTTCAGTTTGACATTTTGAAGCTAAAACACTCCAGTTATTCAGTAAACATAAATCAGTACATATTAGATTAAGTGGAAGTAATTGCAGCAAAATTTGGCCTCTGGATCAGCACAGAGTGCTATCTACACATTTGGCCTGATTTTAGGATTCCATTTTGGATTACAAAGATTAATGCACTGTGATAGATTAGATTTTGGATCAAGATAGATGCAAAAACGAGAAAAATGGCGTTGTAGACCCCAAAAGGCGGGCTGTGCTATCAGTGTCAAGGATGGGGTCTGACAGCATATTTCAAATTTATTATTTGTTGGGGAAAAAAAAACGTATCTTGTGGCCCCGTGGTGTACACGGACAAAGTATATACTTGTGTATAGATACGGGGTAGTATTGCATCAACCAAAGCTGCCCTTAATGTAATTAGATGGTAGGTTAAATCCCTTTTTATGTTGAGCTAAATAGTGACAACAAACAGCAACATGTGTGTTCCAAAGATATATTTGATCGGATTTAAGAGGAATTAGATTAACATTATTATTTTCAATCATTTATCTTGTGGTTTAAAACATATTTATAGTTACTCTATTGTAAACAGTTGCATAGACCACAAGACTATTGGCCCAATAGAGTCCAGAAACAGAATTTCAAGATGGTGGCCATCTTGTTTTTTTCCAAATGGCATCAATTTCGAAAGCAACCTAGCTTAGGTGGTGGCCTACCCTGCTAAGTTTCAGATAGATTGGCTGAAGCGTCTTTTAGTTAGAATCTGGAAACAGAATTTTAAGACGACAGCTACATTGGTCATCTTGTTTTTGGAAGTGGCACCAATTTCAAAAGCAACCTACCCTAGGTGGTGCCCTACAACCCTGTTAGGTACTTCAAGTTAGAGTCCAAAAACGGAATTTCAAGATGGCAGCCATGGCAGCCATCTTGTTTTTCAAAGTGGTCTCAATTTCAAAAGCAACTGAGCCTAGGTGGTGCCCTACCGCCCTGTTAAGTTTTAAATTGATCAGCGGCAGTGTGTTAGCGTCAGAGTCTAGAAACCAAAATGTTGACAGACAGGCGGATGGACATATGAATGGACAGACAGTCAGACACATCAATCTAATAGGCAGGTTGGTTACATGCAACCTGCTCATTGAAACACAGACATCTAAGGGAAGGATACGAATGTTCTAATCAATCAATACACAGACAGATTGTACTTCACGTCTGAATAAACCCTTAAGGTTTCCCAAGTAACACAGATCTCTATTCATAGTGTGACAAATTTGAAAAGATCAGATCCAATATTTGCTCTTTTCAGCTCAAGTGATCCCTGCTTTTTGTATAGCTTTTTGATGCACTGGTTCACTTGAACCTACTGTCTCAAAGATGCTCTGGATGTGATTTTAATCCTTGCTACTAAATAATGGCCCCGGAATAGGGGAGAACTATTACTATCTGGCCTTTTATTATCAAAATTGGTTATTTTAACAACTCACTTCCAACCTGACAACTTTTGTATTTCTGTAAGTACTGTATATAACTAGATATTTTAGCCAGAAAAAAAAATAATTTTACAAATTCTTTATTTTTCTTTGGAAAATCACTAGAATTAATTTTCACTGATGGCTAGTTCTTTACTTGATAAATACAGCTTTAAAATTTCAGTAGGAATTAATTTTCACTATCCAAGCTCAATAGGTGAAATAGATGAAATTAATGCCTGGTATAAACTTCAACTTATACTGTATATCTTCTGTTTGATTTTTACCATTTGGGGATGCATATAAAGCCTGTACTCAGACATGTTCAATACAAATATAAGCAAAAGCTTACTATTGTAGGAGGTCTTCCATTTCTCTACCAGACTCATTGTGTTCCATTTTTCTTCATCAATACCTTTTGGTATAAATCTGCTTCTGGTGGTGCCATTAGACACTTTATCAGCCATTCTTCCGGAAGAGTTGACAATAACAGCTATAATCAGAGAAAACATAAATATTCAAGCAATTGTTCTATGTTTAAAGAGGTTACAAGTGTTAAAACAGAAACTCCAATTCACTGGAATTTAAATGTATTAAACTCAGTAGAATTAAAGTGTGTTAATGATAGTATATTGATGAATTACAATGGGGAACACAGGACAAATTAACAAGACTTAACACTGCTTACTTTATCCATAAAGGATTTACAAGTCCATTATCTCAAAATGTGAAATATTGATGAAAACAACATGGGATCCTATGTTTTAATAATAATAATAATAATAAAACCAAATATATTTTCCTCTGTGTCATATGTCACATAAATTAATTTCATTCATTCACATAGAATAGGCTGGTGAAAGAAACAATTATTCTGAGCCTTAATGTAGAATATTGTCAGATCCACCACTATTATGACAGTATTCTGTAATAATAATAATAATAATTCCAGAACGTGATGTAATTATAAACCTTACAGAAGTTACAGCTAAAAACACTAATACTAAACTTGTCTGTAACACCTTCTAAAGTCATTTAGAACGGCATGCTGACAGAAAAAAAGTAAACCTCTTCAAATCAGTAACTGTTAAAATAAGTAACAGCTATACAACATTATCCATTCAATAAACTAGAACGTACTTGTAGAGCGCAGTCCTACACCAGAATGTGCTTTCAAAAATTTAGAATTTCTTTTATCAAGAATATGATCTGGATCTTTCAAGAAATGTAATCACTTCTTCTTTTGTTCAGGTCCTACCCACATAAAAACTTTCATGAAGATATACTCATTCCTTTTGGAGTTACATCAAATACAAACACACCCAAAGCATATGCAGTAAAATATGTAAATCAAGCTACCTTCATATTAAATAATTAATAGTACTATGCAGATATTAACTTACCTTATAATTTATCCAAAAGGGTTTCTTCCCAATATATATACTGGTATACAAATTTATAAGTACTTACTGAAGTACTGGCGGTAAATATATATCCTAGAATATTAACAGAAGCTTTATGAGTCTGAGTGTCAATGGTTCACATAATATAGGTCTATAAAAGGCAGGATATTTGCACAGAACATTATTGGAAGAGATCATTGATCAGTAATCCTGCATACACAATGCAGACCAATGTAAACATGCCTACACGTGTACAGTGTAAATAATGTCAATATAATCCGTTCCTTTTGTGTGTGAGGATAACTACTGCTCCATGCCTTAACTTAGCAGAGTATGAAGAGAAATCAAGGATTTATGTGTCATATCTCAAAGTAGTATAACCAATTTATTCATTAGAAAACTATAACCAATTTATTCATTGGAAAATTACACCAACAAGATTTCTCTTAATAAAATGAAAGATATTTGTCACATGTTCGGCATTACAATTATAACTTTCATGGAGGTCTTTCAGTAAATGGATCTGTAATTAGGGGGTGAAAATGAACATTGAAGCTTCATTTTTATTTTCTGGTTTCCCCACCATTTCTGCATGGATTACAGTGCAACAAAAATCGAATGAAAGATCACTTAAACTTAATTTCCAATGAGACATGACATATTTATAGCTGACATGGTTTATGGAATATTTGAGAATTTTTTTAAGCATCCATAATGTAATTATCCATGTTAAGTGGCTCGCAACCAACTAATGTACATAACAAGGGACAACTACTCTAATATTGCATATGAGAATTTTGATTAACAAGAGCAATTGGGGAGCGAATGCCTCAGCTAATTCCCAACATCTCTAATGATGTTTATGTGTACAATGATAAGAATGCTCAATTTCCTGAAAAATCTTATTAAAATCCATTTATAACCTGTTCTATTATTTTGCAAACAAAAGAAACTAAAACAGACAAACACTCGTACTAGTGTTCGAATCCAAGAGTGTGGCACGAAATTCAAATAGAAGTTGGCTTTTATAGTCGAAATCACTGAACCATTAATTACCACAATGCAACATTCTAGACTGGTACCAGAACTGAAGGTTATGGCCATAGTGTGGTCATATTCCCAAATTTAGGCGGTCACCCTAAAACTCATGTTACAACGTCTTTTTAACCTGGGCACCAGCAGTTTTCAATGTACCATGTTATTTCAGGATTTGTTAGTAAATTTGCTTATTTGGCATGGTAATTGGTCATTTTTGCACTTGGATGGCATTTTAGTGCAATGTTGATCAACACATTACCGAGGATGTATTAAATACATGGCCATTTATTTATCTCTTTGTTTCTGCTTCACAAATACTACTGGCCGGATCTTTATGAAAAAAAAACAGAGAAGATGAGTCTTGGTCTAACTTAGACCCAATTAATTAACACACTGATCTGGATCACTGGCTGAATACAAATAATATCAAAGATCTGGATTTTTTGGTACTTGCTTATTATTGAGCAATTTTTTTAAAAAACACTTGGTTGACTGAAGGTCATGCATGTGTTTGGCTTCTGGGTCTTCTGAGGATTAGAGGAAGAGTAACTGGTTTTTGGCATATCTGACCCTTTGATATCTACAAAGCTGTCATCGAAAACCACTCCTATAAATAGTGATCTATATTGATTATGATTTTTATGCCTGGGGCCAGTTTCACGAAGCTGCCTTTGGAGAAGACCTAACCTTTAGTAAAAGAAGGTCATTTTAATCCCTTTGGAAAGGTCACCTTAAATTTCAGTTTGAAAAAGTCTCCTTTAACTCTGCTTACCAAAGGTCATCCCTGAAACTTAAGGAGAGAGTAAAAGTTCATATAAAGTTATTAAATATTCCTTGAGGACACTGCCTTAAATTTAAGGTACTAGGCCCTTAAGTTCCTTGAAATTTAAGGGAGGTTTCAAGGTGTCCTTTAAGAAGCAGTCTTTGTGAAACTGAGATTTTAAAGGAGAAAGGAATTCAATGAAATCCTGAAATTTAGGGTGACCTTTATCTTAAGGAGGCTTTGTGAAACCGGCCCCAGACATTAGGCTCTGCTGTTGTTTGCCTCTTCCTAGAACATTCCCAAGTTATAACTGGCCGTTACTGCACTGGTTCCTTGCTTCTCCTGCTCCTTGCTCAGCTGCAGGAGCAGCTGGTTAGAGCTCAGCTGGTTTGCCAATGGACGCAATAACTTGTTTACAAATGAAATTATAAAAATAGTAATTTGCATTTAATATTACTAATGGCGGTCACAATGCCTTTTTTGGATAAACTTTAATTTTTATAACTTTGATCACGGGAAACAATTTATATTTAGAGTGCACTTTTTAAAAGCCTACAATTATTAGTACTATTCCCTCGGGTCACACCCCAAGCCCTGGATTACTGTCCCAGTTGGTCCCATGACTATCTCTTTGAACAGTATCTTTGGTAAGTTCTTTACACCTAGTTCCCCAATAGGAGAAGATATTGTGCCTGCAAAACAGTAGTTTAGATTAGATACAAAGCTTGTTTGTCGTTATTAGCCCACACAATACATTCTGCAGAGACCATGAATATTTACTTTACCACTGATGCTTTATGGTACATACATTTGGTGTCTTACTCAGGCAAAATTGGCTGTGAGCTATTATTTTTACAATGGTCTTGCTCCGTCATATTCCGGTTAATGAAAACATCTTCCACAGGAATAATGGGTTGTTTTATTGCCATGTACAGCAATACCATTGATGCTTTATGCGGCATAATGTAAGATTGTAAGTCCCGGGTAAGTCATGGATTTGTGTAGTTTCTTGGATGTTCTCCACATTCAAAATTTAAATACATGGCCTCTGTGATTTGTGGCTAATAATATATCATTGGGAGTGTCTGGATGCAGCCTCAAGATACTCCTCATAGCGGATAAGTTTAAATAAACATTTTTTTGTATATTTTCTGTGTAAGCTTAGCAATTTGACAGTAATTAATCAAGATGGAGCACGGACTTCTAAATCTAAATGTCATGAAATGAACCTTGTATAGTGTCATCATATTCAAGATTCTCTTTTTGCACTTCTTTCTGCAGAGTCATTCTATTTCTCTTGCCAACGATAAAGACAAGGGTAAATGTCTGTTAAGTTGCACAATTTATGGCTACTGCATAATTTCCAATAAGTTGTGTTCACTGAGTGATCCCTTCTGAAGCTTGATTTTATTATTTTCCGAAGAAAATAGTTTTTTTTCTATTTTGGAAATAACTACAACCAAATGATATTTTTTCTCTGAGTACGCCTGTTTTGGCATCATACTGTAATTTGCTCAAAGCTAGACCACCTTGTTGATTCTCTGCAATGATAAAATTTCTTGAAAGGAAATTCCTCCATTCCACATCTTTTTGGATGAAGATGATCTATCAATCTTCCAAGCCGAGAATATATATACTCTCAAAAGGATTAAGGAAGGCAAGAAAATTGTCCACTTTCTTTGCAGTCTGAACATATTTGGACAGGGAAATGCCTGAGGTTAGATACTTTCTATGTCTTGATACTCTAAAGATGCGACAATCTGAAGAAGCTCAATCTTTTGCAGAATCAGAAGCAATTGAAGACTAGAAGATTTATTGGCATTTCTACATATAATATCTGGCTGCCTGGTAGAACAGCCAAATAAAAACACAGTTACAAAACACAAAGGAGATGTATGTTTTTTCATCTGACAGAATGTGACTTAACAGGTATTGTATTGAATTATATATTTAATACCTTGGACTATAATGGGGATAAACGTTATACTGTAATGATGGGAAAACATTTTTTCATGATATATTTCTAGAAGGAACGTATCTCTTTCAGATATCGTGGTACTATCTATGGCCCACCTTCCAAGTTCTAAATAATTTCGTTTAGATTAAGCATTGAATAATTGTCACAATTATTATTTTAAAATTTACAATATCATTATATGTTACTTTTTGTATGGTATATGTATACTCGATGCAATACCACCATGCACTAAATGCCTCTCAGTGATCTGCCCTGACTGCACAAGAACAGACAACAGTCCCTATTGAGCCCGCGTGGAGGTGAAGAACGTGACTCTCGTTGTATAGAGAAGGTGGAAGGTCACGTCAGATACGAGATCTCGTTAGTTAACCCAAGATACCACCAAGACTCAATATAAACGAGATGGATGTTGGAGACACTAATATTTTATTAAAATACTATCACGTTAGTTTTACAATGTTAATGTACAAACAGTCATAAGGTAATGAAGATTAGAAAGTCCCAAGCCCAGAAAAGCTTTTATGGTAGTGAGTTGAATAGTTTTTGGAAAGTGAGGGGGACTTGTAGAGCAAGAGAAGTATTGGAAGAAATGTAAGACCAGATGGCGTCGCTATGCCATACCCCATGCATTTGACTGTTTGTACATTAACATTGTAAAAAAACTCTCTAATGACCGATATTCCTCTAACTGAAAGACAGATTGTCAGGTTTGACTATTTACCAATGTCCCTGAGGCTTATTTAGCCTGACACTGTCTATAGGACACAATGACAGAGTTTCACCATTTTAGGTGGTCAACCGAGCAATTGTATCTGCCTCTATCTGGGTTTGATCCCATATTCTTCATTCAGGGGAGTAATTTGTCCACTAGGCCACATTAGCAGTCACAACAGGCAAACTTTGCTGACAGAAGTGTTGCAGTAAATCAATATTCTGATTAAACTAAGACATATACCGCCTGTAGCTGTGAAGCAAGTCTATAACCAAACTGTTTGGTAGAATTTAAACTTCGGAAACTTAACACCATGAAAATTACCAGGGCGAAGAAATCTAAAAAGAAGTGTGGCAGAAGAAATTTAGAAAGAAGTGTGGCAGTTTTAAACACTGAGCAATATTCAGCAGACAGCCAATGAAAGTTGTAAAAAAGAGAGTTATACTTGTGTATCTACTAGCGTAGGAATAAAATCCGGACTCACATATTTGGAGAATTTTTCAGATAATAAATACCAGAAAATATGTATAGACGTCCAATGGGAAAGAACCCAATGGCACAAGCATAGAGTTCAAAGTAGCTCTGTATTTTACAATCATTTATCAATATATGAAATAAAGCAATTTTCTTAAACATACATTTACACACCAAGTACTTTATTAAACTTTGTACAAGGAGGTATTAAATTCATGGCCATTTGTTTGTCTCTGTATATGTTTGTTTGCAGGATTACGCAAATACCACTGGTCAGCTCTTCATGAAACAAGAGGGTCAAACATGCCCCAAAAGGTGGGTTGTGCAGGCAGCAATAAGGTTAGCGTCTGCTGTAATTAAATTTAGAAACAAGGAAAGAAATGTTTGGTCACCCAGTTAAGGTAAATGTGTTAGACATGCTAAGAAATGTAAAACTTGTAATCTAGGTTAAATAATTGTGCACCAAGCCATGATGAGGATCCATTCCTGTCAAGTTTGAATTCGATTGGACAAAGTGTTTTTGAGTTAGAGTCCGAAAACAGAAATGTTGACAGTCAGACAAACGGACAAAGAACGGACAAACAAACAGACAGAATTACACCAATTTTGAAAGGAATCTAGGTATATATAAGGGTGATCTATCTCTCTGCCAAGTTTGAATTCGATTGGATAAAGCGTTTTTGAGTTACAGTCCAGAAACAAAAAATGTTGATGGACAGACAAACGGACAATGGACAAACAAACGGACGGAATTACATCAATTTCAAAAGGAACGTAGCTATAATTGTGATCTATCTGCCTACCAAGTTTAAATTTGATTGGACAAAGCATTTTCGAGTTAGAGTCCAGAAACAAAAACTGTTGATGGACAGACAAATAGGCAAAAAACAGACAAACGAACAGACGGAATTACACCAATTTCGAAAGCAACCTAGCTATAATGGTTATCTATCTGTCTACCAAGTTTGAATTCGATTAGAGAAAGGGTCTTTGAGTTAGAGTCCAGAAACAAAAAAAATGTTGATGGACAGACAGACGGATGTCGGACACATCAATCTAATAGACAGGTTGGTTACACACAACCCACCTAAAACGAGAAGATAGGTCTTGGTCCAACATAGATTCCATGCAATTTGGAGAGTGATAGATCAGCACCTGGATACAAAAATTATCAACGACAAAACAAGACACATGAAAAGTATTTATATTGATTTTATCTGGAACCCCACCCAAAATAAAATACAATAACTTCTTTCGGTGAGAAAAGAAATAAATACATAAACATTTTTATGAAGATCTGCTCATTACTGTAATTATTAAAAATTAAAAATACATTGAAAATTCAAGATTAGTTTTGTATCTGGAATATCCATACATATCCATACGCCCCAAGTTTAACCTTACTTTGGCCAGGTCCTAGCTATCTAAACCAATTCATACAGAATTTTATAGTTATGCCAAACAGAGACAAACAGACAAAAGACCACCCGAAAAAGTACAGAACCTCCTAATGGTATATTAATGTAATATTTATCAAAGCAAATGATTGACTTTTACTCTTACTTGATACTTCAAAATTTCCCCGAAACTTTCGAGTCACAAAATTCTGAAATATTAATATCACTACACAGGCAGAGTTTGCAGTTCTTCATAGTCATCCAGGCTTTGATTATCAGGTAGATCTCTTTGTAAACTCTCATAATGTGATTCACTAATCTCATCATATACATTATCGTTGTCTCTTCTTTCAAAAACATTGTAACGCAACAGCCGTTTAGCATTTGATATTTGTTTCAACCTAAAATACGATAGATTTTCAGGGGATACATAATGCCAGAAAGCGCACCAACACTAGCCTACAGGCATTGCCAAAAATGAAAAAAAACTTTGGCTTTACTATCCACAACCAGATCCAGACAATCTTTGATGAGGACCAAGCCACCATTTTACCCCACTGTGTGTAAAACTATAGCCTTTACGTGATGTACAGTTTTGAGTTACACACAAGGACAAATAAACAGAAAACCCCAATTACAATACATTCACACCCTGCTTGTTGGGGGTAACAAAGGAGATGGGGTTTTTCGTCCCCTTCAACAGCCAGGATCATATTGGGACAGGTCTTCAGCATTTCCACTTGTCAGAGTCGTACCCACACAGAGGTGACTGCCTGTGATTAGATGCCACTACCACTTGCTTACCATTAGGCCACATGCATAAGGAACCATTAGGAATATACACAAAACGAAAAATCTTGAGATACACCAATAAAGAATCTGGAAAACTTGTATGAATGATTACTTCAAATGTTTACATAAGGAACTGTTTATGATATATGCACTGAGAAATATTAAGTATACATGTATAAAATATGCTACATAAAAATGCATCATAAACTATTGTGATTTCACTGCATCTGGAATAGTTATGTATATATACATCAAATTTAGTTGAGGATTTATGCATTGAGAGCAATTCCGGATATATGTTTCAGGAAAGTTTATTCACACCTGCATAAGAACATTTCTGGATATATGCATCGATAACAATTGTGAATAAATAAATAAGGAAATTATTGTCTTAAGATCCATGAAGATTTATTGCCAGATGTATGACTTTGGTATTTTGTCACTAACATGGATCTATGAATCTTCTAAACCAATACATGCCTCTTTGTCTTCTATCTCTCACCCTTTAAGCCTACCCCACTTAGCCAAAGTTTTTTGTCCAATCTGTAAATTACTTATGATATGATTTATTGTCTGATGTTTATATATATATTCAAATAAAATTTGATTTAATAATGCCTGTAATATTACAATTATATGTTGATGCTTTACGACTTACTTGCACAAAAGGAATATCATGCAGCCAAGAATTACTAATACCACCACAGTGCCAACACTTGCACCAACAGCTATACCTGTCACATCTGTTACACCTGTAAAGAAAAAGCTCATAAACTATATATGTATTTACAGAGTTTAAATTTGAGCTAGGTGGTGGAATATATACATAGTAATTTATGTTAAAACACTTGACTATTTTAGCACTTTATATCTTCACACTTTTGAGTAACATTTAAGTAATGACCAATTTATGTGTCATCCTGAACTTCGGTTGGAAAAGTAATTAAAAAAGAACTTCATTTTCACAACAATCACCTAAAGCATTTTATATAATAACAAACATAAAATCTATTCATAGTTGGTGCGTATTGAGGAAATACATGATATTTCTTGAGTGAGGAAAAACACAAAGCAGGCTCAGGTGATGAAAACATAAACGAGACTTAGATGAGAGGTTTTAAGGGCACCTTACCAAAGGAGATTTTTTTATTTTCCTTTTGGTAAATAGGCCTGTAAAATAGGGTAGGATTTGTTATTACAGCACCAGGTCTGCAATGTACATGGCCATAATCCTGATTGAAACTGATCACCACATTGGGCTAAAGTCCATTAATTACATGTTGTTAATGCACCCTCCATTAACCTCAATTAACCTCCGGTAGCCGTCAGACGAATACGTGCCAAAACGACCAATACCTAAATGCCCTTGTTCCACCAAAGGATTAAGTCCCGATCCTGTCGGCGACCCTTAATCATGGACAGTTGGTGAAAAAAAAAATGGGCGGGAAAACTGGATCGGTTTAAAAGTCTGGGATTAAGTACAGATCATCCCCAGGAAGCCTCAGGACGCCTCAGGCGGCCCCAGACAGTCCCTAACTGGTCTGGGACTAAGAGCCGACTAAGCCATTTTTCTGGTCGGTTTGAACCAACCACGATCCTGTCGTAGACAAACCGACTGGGTCCCAGGACGCCTCAGGCCTCCTGGGACTAAGCCCCGACTAACCCACGATCAAGTCCCGACCCCACAAGGTGTCCTGAGGCGTCCCCAGGCATCCCCAGACCGAGATAGCCGATTCTTGTTTTGCAATGGGACTAAGGGTCGCAGGAGGCCTGGGACAAAGGTACTAAGGGTCGGGGACTAAGGGTCGGCGATTAAGGGTCGCAGACGGCCTGGGACAACATAGGACTGTGTACATTTGGTCTGAGGAGGCCTGGGGAAGCCTGGGACTGGACATTTTGTTTATGGCGGGAAAAAATAATCGGTTGGGGTCGGGAGAAATATCAAACATGTTTGATTTTTCACACGGCCTCAACCGACCACACCCGACCCTTACAGGACGCCTGGGACTAAGCAAATATTTCAAACCGACCCCCAAAAACCTTTAATCGGGAGCCTTAGTCGTGTGGTGGAACACCCACATAACTTACTTATTTCACCATATTACACCAAAAGATGACTAATTCACAGCCTTATGTACACCGTGGATCACACCTTTTATTGTGAATGGGGTGTAACAGCCCTGTTCTGTATATGCCGAGTGGTCTCCTGACTGTCACAATTTTACAATTTGGATCAAAATCTTCTCCAATCCTATCACTTTTTCCCTTATTGCAATGGCATTATGACTTATTTTTTTCACTCATAACAGTTACCTTTTCAATCATTTCCTGAAAAGACTAATTTTTCCCCAAAATAACTATTCTGGAAAATTTCTATCTTTTCATATAAAAAACTTGTAACACATTCCGACTCTAACTATGAATATTTTCACCCATCCCATCAACTTGGCATTAGGCTTTTATCAAGTCCTTTTGTCTTAGGTATTATATGAGGACTGAATGACTTTCTGGCTAGAATGTGGGGCTGTATTTCATCCCTCAGTAACTTCCCCATCCATCATGATGGGTTCATAATGATTCCATGCATGTCAGATTTGTTGGAATAAGAAGTACAAAGACTTGGAGCAAGTCTAACTTGGCATCAATGTTTGTGGTTTGTAGTTCAGGCTTCTTGATTGAAAAGTCATGAGACATAAAAGAGAACTCGACACAAACAAAAGATAAATTGTAATCCCCTAACTATAACTCTTTTTGGCTCAGGACAGAAAAGATTATTTTGGAGTGACTCAGAGGGGAACACCTGCAGACCAGAGTATCAATATCCTTGAGTCACTTAAATTCATTCATTGTTGATTTTTTTAGATGTGCATCAACTTCATTTTCAACAGCAGAGATATATCACAGTGGCATTTAACAAGGACAAAACGTTAGTTTAATTGAGTAGTAAAACTTGAAAATGTCAAACAGGACAAAGCTAGAAGGAAATTGCCAAAGCAGGAGATAAGAAAATACTAGAGTGGGAGCTGGGCTGTGAGTAGAATGGACCATCTTGAGGGGCTATCCCAACAGTCATTACAGACAACCAGAAGGATCCCACCCAGCCAGGAGGCTGAGAGGCAGGGAATCCAGAAGGCTGAGGGACAACCAAGGTTGGGGGCACCAAGGGCAAGATGAAGACTGTTTTGTTCAAGGACAAAGTTGAGGAGGTTATGTTAATATCATGAAGGACGATGGATGTCTATACAACAAAGGGGACCCTCCATTCAGAGACACAGCAGAAGGGGATTGTGTGGTCTGACTTCTGTTACAATTGAAAGCTGGACCCTGACAAAAAACAGACAGATTTAAAACAGACATAAACTGAACAATATCTAACCAACTAACTAACTAACTAACTAACTAATTAACTGCACCTTTGGCACTTAAAACCACACATCATGAGACATGTCAGAAAAAAGGGTTTAAAAAGATATCTGATGCAGTTATTTCCTCCCCAACACAAGGAACCCTGTCTGAGGCTGAAACACAATATATTGCACATATTGCCAGTGACCTAGAGACTTCAGGGGGATCTGTGTGAACCCTTGTTCATTTCAACAGCAAGGTTCCATCATCTGTCAAGGGTCCACACCCTCTGAGGAAAGTTAATGTCAAGATTTGCGGAATGCCTCAGCTGTATGGAAAGAGGTCTCCAAGGAGAATCGAGACAGTCCTACGTCTGCATTCATGAACTAACTTTAACTGGAGCTAATGAATGTGTCTGACGAGAACTATGCTGCTCTTATATGTGAGGGAATTAACCAGCCGAGCATGACTCAGCCCTTGTCTCCACAAGCACCAGAGACAACCCCACCATAAGACACTTCCACACCAGACCCACTACTCTTTTTATTGGTAGACTCTGGCTCATAGGAGGCTCTGCACTGTAAAGGTCTGCAACCTGTATTCCCGAAATAGTATACTTCTTGACCGCAGTGAGATAAGATAAGATATTTAAAATTTTAAGTGCAACAACACTAATGTGTTATACTGCACTATAGTTAGTTAGTTAAAGATTAAGGTGCAAGAACACCTTAGTGTTATTCTGCACCAATAAACTCAATAAATACTTAAACTAAACTACAACATAACAAATATACAAAAATTGTGACTAGATATACAGATTTAAAACAGACATAAACTGAACAATATCTAAACCAGAACTAGTGCACAAACAGAACAAGACAAGATCACAAAAACTGACTAGACCATACAACAACAAAATATACAGTAACAAATACGGTACCAAAATACAAAAAATAATATAAACCATAAATAGAATTCTCAATTAGTCGCCTCTTACGACACGCAGGAGGACACGTTGGGCCTATTCTACTTCCCCGGACCCACAGGGGGATCTTGACCGCAGTTGAACCAGAGCCTCCATTTATAGTCCTGCATGAAAGAACAATCCTTAAGCCCCTCAATATTTTCTGAAGTCTTTTGGCAGCATTATTTCTTTCTTTAATACCCTCTGGATGTAGTACCTGATCCTTATATATATATACATTCTAGAAGCAATTGATGTTACCATGAGGGCCACAAGTGGAGTTCTGGAGAGGATCCAAGATGGTTTATCGACGCATCTTTCGTATATTGTGTTGGTTGTAAGTGTACTACAATTTATTTTGTGGTTTTTAACTGGGTGTTATGACTTATTTTTTCCAATTTTAAAAGTCGGCTTCAAAATCTTACCGCTATGATGAAGAGCTGAACAATTACTCTTGGTAGGTCATACAACTTATCCTATCGAATGGGGCGGAACATGTGACCAAAAATGACAAATTTTTCACACCGTTCCTCCACAACTGGCCCTTATTTATAAATCTGTATACAGTAACAATAACTCACTATAAGTGGAACAACAACTTGGATATGAGGGCTTTTGTATATGACAATCAAGAATATTTGAGAGGTTGTGAACGATGTTTTTTTAAGCATATATCTGTCTGCTGCTACATTTAACATCATTAATTTTTGCGTACATTGCCATTTTCATAACGCAAATATTGTCAGCCATACAAGATTTACATTGAAAATGCATTTCCAACATCAACTTACCCTTTAAATTTATGTTGCATACGTGTGTTTACATTTTATGAAAACACTGTTTGCAGCCTACTTGATGTTACATGTTATGTAGTTTCATTAGTTCGGGTAACTGAAATAATACTAACAAAAGGAGCAGCAGTACTGGTTTGATGAAATAGTTTAGTCCCCACTGTATCAGTACAAACACAAAAGATAGGAATGAACCATAATAAAATTACATAATAATCCATCAAGTATATAAATTATCTATATTACTGATGCTTTCTGTTTTTGATGCAGTGGTATGTGCAGTGGATGTTGTATTTGGAAGCAGGGTTTGGGTCAAAGTACTTTGTACTTTAGTACATTTTATCCAGTAGTAACTGGATAACAACCAATTAGTGTATGATTGTAAATTTTGTATACATGTTTGAATAAACTTGGTGTTTTTTTAAAAATTTATTTTGTCATTCACGGATGAAAAGTACTTGTACTTAAGTACTTTGAAAAGTATTTGTACTTAAGTACTTTGACAAAAAAGGACTTGTACTTGTACTTGAAAATTAACAAAGTACTTGTACTTGTACTTAAGTACATTTCAATGTACTTGACCCCAACCCTGTTTGGAAGCATGGTACTTGTACCCGTTGGAGTAGTTTCATTTTAATTGAAACAGTGGTACTTTTAACTGGGACAGAAGTAATTGTAGCTGTTGTTATTGCAATGGTGACAAATGTAGTTGACACCGGGGTACTTGTAGAAGTTGGAGGTGTTGCATTTCGAGTGGTTGTTGTAGTTAGAACTGTAGTACCTGCAGTTGGAACAGTTGTATGTAGCAATCCATCATAAAATTCGATTTCAGCAAAACCATTGTAAATTTTCCCTCTAGTGAAAGCAGTGAGAATTTCTACAAGTATAGATGTTGTCTCCACTGGATCATTTAATGTGAATTCTTCCCATTGAAATCTGTCCTGTCGAATGGTTAAGGTCACCTGGAAATAATGAAATGTATATTTGCCCGCCATTATATATTTATTGCATTGGTATGTGACACTGACATTATTATGTGACATTACACCTGGTGTGTGACATTACACCGAATCTGACAGATTAATAACACAGTATATCAAATCAGATAGTATAATATAGTCATCATGAAAAGATATGGACCTTGTAGCAACTATAATAATATTAAGTACAGCATGCATTTCACAAATACTATACATAAGTTAAGGTTACCTTAAACTTCAGTCAATTTCATAGTTAAAGTTAAGTTTAGCCTTGGTTAGAGATGTCAAAATTTTGCACATTTACGTTACAACTGTATTTTACCTTTTGTGTTTTTAAATTTGGTTTGGGCTTGATGTGTATACAATAAAATTTTAAATCATTTTTAAGATAATATATTGCAACTTCAAAATAGCAGATAATGTTAGATATTCAAGTTACAGAATTAATTGGTATTTCGTGAAGGCTCGAATAATCGAGTAGACATTAACTAAAACTGAGTTTTAGATAACCTTAACTTCAGACTGATTTTATATTATGTTCAAGATCAACTGATTTTGTGTGTTTTACAACATTATAGGGATGTAGGCCCAGCTATAGACCATAGAGCTCACCCATTCAAGAATATATTTACCGTATTTATTTGAACTGAAACTTAGCGTCCAGGTAACGTCAATTTAAGATTAATTTAACTTTGCTACTTATTATTATTGTAATTATATATCACCTATAGCCATGCTTGTCTATTATTGCTTGGGTGTAGATGTTGAATTTTAAATTACTTTATTGTTCAGAACTACAAAAATAATTCTTGATCTATGGTTAAGTAATTTGTGAACATAGAAAGACAATTTGAGTACTATCGTAAGGAATATTTATATTTGGATGAAATATTTCAGTTTTCAAGTACAGCATAATGCAAATTAGTAAAACTTAAATGACATTATTAACAAGAAAGGTAAATAAAACTATAGTATTCATCAATTCACGTAAAGAATAACACATGGAGAGCCAAAACATTAAAGAAAAGGCAGCCAACTGTTTGTTTATATTGTATTCAACATTGTACAGGTCATATTACGACAGGTTGTTTTGTGGACAGAAGAAACCAGTACATACAGTTGGTCAAGGTTCTGAACTGTAAGCTAGTGACCATACGTAAGCAACTGTCAACTTTCCATCATAAGGCCCAGGGTTTAAACCGCAGACCTCAGAAGTGGGAGGCGAGTGTGTTACCACTGCACCACCATGGCCCCAAACTCTTTGAGTTTAAGCATATACTAAGAAAATTAGTTTATGGATGAGTTTTGAACAGGAGTTTAAGCTTAAGAATTTTTTGTAAATATGGGCAGTGGTGTTAAAAATAAATTGAATTACATCAGATAAAGGAAATATATATCCAATTATATACAGGAAATTAACGTTACCACTATTTGGGATCCATCACCAAATGTTAATAGCAAATCTTCAAAGTGGCTTTCATTGATAACAGCCAGTTGCATAAACCGTAGCGTGTAAATTGCGTACATCCGGTTAAAATTCACTTTTATCCAGTTGCCTTGTGCTTTTCCAAAAAAAGCCCACTGATGTTCTGAATTTGTGCTGAAGCTGTAACCATCAAAAGCCTTGTTACAACCATGCTTTGAGGCTGTACAATATGAACCCTCTGAGATTAAGGCCACATTGGTCAGAGCTGAATAAGAACCAGAAAACTATATTAGTCATGAGTCATAACATAGGAAACAACAAAGTAAAATCAACATTAGGCAGAGAAGATATGGACAGATTTTGATGAATGTTTCAGAACATGGCAAATGTGGCATAAGGAACATAGTGTTTAAATGTTGGAGTTGATCTTTTGGATCCAGAGTTTTAAAAGTTTTATTATTGCAATCATAAGCAATATTTTAGGTGTTGGGCTTTGGTAGATGTGTGCATTCTCCAAATGCTCTTGTTATATTTGCAGTATTATATTGTTGGTTCACATTTTTGAGTTTGGATCCACAATATTGATCAATGAGTTGTATATATCTTGCATTCAAGTGCTTTTTAAAACAGTTAAAGTGCTTGTTAACTTTAGTTTAGAATATGTTATATCTTTTGTGTCCATTTTATGGAAGTTGGTTGGTATGCAATTGATGGATCAACATTTCAGTTGCATTTTCTCATAACGTATAGCAATGTGGCTATTTTAATATCACAGATTCCTAAGAAATGTTTTAACATCTGCCTGTTTGTAAAATAGATTCCCCAAACGGAGCCGTGTTACTCCTGTTAATCCTTGAGCAGACAGACCCTGCATTTTTGTCAAAATAATCGCTATTGAGCAATTTGTGCAGCCAAAAGAAAGGTGTTCTGCAGAACCTCAGAGTTCTAGAGCTGAGGACTCACTCCATGACTTCAGTCCAGGGCAGGCCTACATATTTATAGTTAGTGACATACAGTTAAGTAACAATACCAGGGATTGGAGAAGAACCTTTTATTTACACAGACACATTACATAACATCAACATTAACATTAGTGGGTTAAAATCTATTACATTACTGACAAAGAAGGCCCCACATGTAATAACATTAAATATAGTATGAAATAAAAGACTGAGAAACGTACATGTATATGGTAAAATAGAGTAAATGATGAACCCGTACTGAGGGGTATAAAAATGTAAAGATAACCTGTGACAAGGTGTACTAAAACCATATAACCTGTAAAAAGGTGGGGAGGAGGGTGTGAAGCTTTTCCTCGAACAAAATCCATAAAAGTAAGGGGGAACCCCAGCACAGTGCTTAAATAAGGCACAATTTGGCGGGAGGAAGTAGTGACACTGTTCACAATAAACCATAATTGTGGTTGACACTTGCTGACATACAACTAATGACCTCCCTGGACTGAGATGTTGTGACATGCAGCAACCAACATACTTTTGGCCTTCTATCTGTTGTGGTGTTTAAATTCTAAATTCAGATGTAGGACTTGAGATTTCCATTGTTGTTTGAAGTTAAATAAAGAGTTCAGCATATGTCTCTTACTTTACTGAGTTATACCCTCTTGCTCTTTGGGACAACGTATGGTGGAGATGCTGGTTAAAATGGAAATAGTAAACAGATGTGCATTCAAAAGGTTGCAAACACAATTTCCAAATGATGTACCAAGATACAAGTACTCCTTAAATTGAACAAATATGAGTAACAAAATTCAAGATCAGCCTATAATTAAAGAATTTAACAATTCTATGCTATATGCTTATCTAATCAATCCAATAAAAGTGGGAAATTTGTTTATAAAAATAAGAAATGAACAATGTGATCACATGGGATCCACTTGTGTCACTGTCACTATGTATTTAGGATAACTACATCTATCCTCCCAATAGCCTATGGAGAAGATAGTACCCAAACACACTCAGATTATTTGCAAAAATAACTCAAAAAGTGTAAGTGTGTTTTCATGAAATGATTACATATATGCAATGGCACAAGGAACAAATGCTTGAATTTTGGTGGTGATCTGGATCACCATTTGGGTACAGGAATTTGCATTCAAAAGCAATATTATTGTGGGTGGACTTTGGCGGTGGTATGTCCTCTCTGGGTACTCTTGTTGCTTACTATTAGGCCCAAAGATAAACACTAACAAAGTCTTAAATACATTCAGTGAATATGTGTTAAAAAGGCTTCTGACAAATAAGGTGTTATGAAGATTAAATAGTGATTAATATTCCTATATAAAACCCAGATAGGCAACCCTTCCATTGTCTCAACTCTCCATTATTTTTGCATAATGGAGAATTAACACTACATTATTTTCCATCAGTGGATTGTGGTTTAGTTCAATGGCCAGTCTGCCAAGAACAAAAGGGTACTTAGTATTTGCCAGTCATCCTCAGCACAATGCATTCAATATTGAAATGTTTTCACCACTTCTTTCATATTAATTAATTCAGTGGGTACATTTACAAAGTCTTTTCAATTCTGAATGACATTCAGAGTTTACACAAAAATACTACCTTGAAAAAATACCTCCTGACAAATACAAAACAAGCAATTTAATTTATAGAGTTGGGTATTTTTTTAATTCTTTGCATTTCTTTACAATCTGACTTTACAATAATCTTCTGTGAACTTAATCAAAGGAGTAGCTAACTTTCAAACAAACTCACTGTGAAAATCTAACCCATCATACTATATTAAAAGGAGTGTTTTTAGTGGCTTAAAATTTACTCGAGTAAAATGAGAAAAAAACATAGTGCAAAAATGCAGTACTCAAATGCATTACTGCTGGGTTTATATTTGATTTAAATTTTCAATGTTTTTAAGTTCAAAACAAAGATTTTAATTTACCTTATTACAGTTTATATACTTCTAAAATGATACACTGTTTGTGGTTGAAATGAATTTTGTTCTTAATGTTGTGGATTAATTTTCATAGGAGGTATTACTGAAATACAAAATGTGGAGTAGACATTCTTTCTATGAGGGTTTTTTTTCCAGGAGACAATCTTTCCAGGAAGCATTTTTCCTTGATTCCAAATTAAGAGACAAAGAAGCATACAAAATAAAAATCTTGAGAAACCCAAAAACTTCAACACAAAATAAAACAAGTAAGTAATTCTCCAGTTTCTAGTACTTTCAATGCCTGAAACACAAAAATAATAGCTTACTGTCTTAAAATAAGCACAGATTATTAAAATAACATGAAACACTCACCACAACAAATGATCCACAGCATTGTTAAATAAGCAATCTAATTTTTTTTTCTGGAAAGTGCTTTTTGTATGTCACAGAACCATATTTTATCGATTATCATTATCCATGGTTAAATTTTGTGGCAGTCAGATTATATTAAACTTTTCAAGCTTTATCCAAAATTACATTTTCCCATGAAGTAAAACCAGTGGTAAACATGGTGAAACAAAGTTGATTGTGTATTAAAATAAAAGAAAACAACCATAGAATTAATTTAGTGACAGCTCTATATGGTATGTACACCAAAGGAAACACTGGAAAGATTGTCTAGGTTGATCATTTGGTAAAAGGTGTTAAATTATTGAATTAATTAATTGGTTTTAATTTACAGGGTTTTATAATAGATAATTGCCTCGTAGCGCTTCCATTATGTAAACTTAATGACCCTTCGGCCCTTTCAGGGCCTCAGGCCATTATTTGTTTATTTGTGGTTTTACGTCGCTTTCAACACTGTACAGGTCATATCACGACGGGTAGTTGGAAGGGCAGAGGAAACCAGTACATAGAGTTCGCTAGGGTTGTGTACTGTAAACTGCCGACCAACGGCAAGCAACTACCAGCTTTCCCACTTAAGGCCGTCACGGGGATCGATCCCCGGCCGCAGAGGTGGGAGGCGAGAGTGTTACCACTCTGCCACCGTGGCCCCCCCTCAGGCCATTAAGTTTACATAATGGAGCCCCACTTGGCCATTATCTATATAATATTCCCTATCTGATGTATCATGAAATGAATATGTGTTAAAAAGGCTTTTGACAAATAAGGTGTTATGAAGATTAAATATTGATTAATATTCCTATATATTCCCTATCTGATGCATCATGAAATCAATATGTGTTTACAAGGCTTTTGACATGATATTGAAGGTTATATATTCATTATTTAAAATGATATGAAGATTATATATTCATTAATATTCATGATATTTAAAACCATAAAATCCCTATCTGTTGCATCATTTCCTGTTTGCATAGTGGCCCCATGTAAACATGACTTTCATACCTGTAACAAATAGCAAACTAAAGGATAAATTAATCCATATCTCCAGACATAGTTGTCTCATTTTCAAGCATATGTACATCCGAGGTAAATTTAGTGAACCACAAAATATTGACAAACTGATGTACCGTATATTCCATGTATATACAATATGGAAGTATAATATTCCACAAGGTTGTACAATTTAGGCCACACCAAAACATGAGACATATGTCTGCCTCACACATGTAAAGGGTATATATTTTACGACGTAAATATACCAATGTTCATATAAAAACTTGTCTCTTTAATCAGTCTACATAATGAAGTTTGTATTTGGGTGAAGTTTTAAAGGCACTGTACTGGCTGTTGAACGGGACGTAAAACCCCAACTTTGACCTTTAAAGGCACTGTATGAACATTATAAAAACAATATGTATATATCTTCATATGTATTTCTTTATCTTAGTTTGACAAACAGATGTACCTGTATAGAAATATGGACAACTGTGACAAAAATGAAACATATTGTAGACATTTATTGACTGCATAATTTGAAGTATTTTTTAAACTACCAAGAATAATACATTTTTGGCAATGAACATTTGTTTCTTTGTCTATTTGTTTGCAAAAATATTTCCAAAATTATGGATGGATTTTAATGAAAGTTTCTTGAAATGAAAAAAAAAACTATTCAATCTTGATCATTGATCATTAGCAATATCAGAAGTGTTGGTCGTTGGCATGAGGTTTGCACTTTACGAGTGCTCTTGTTTACAACTGTTTTTATTATGATGACACATTGTTCGCAAATATATATTCACTTTTAAATAAGTGTACAGTTTCAGCACAAAATATTATGCAATTATTGGACCAAGAAATATTTGGCAGAAGAAATATAACAGTATAGCATTAAATTAAAGATATTTATTAATACCCCTTTCACACTACAGGCAGTAAGTCCCACGGTAAAAGTTTTACTCAGCGGCAAAACCACCTCCAGGTCACCCCATTTTGTCCAAGTTGTTCACACTACAGGTGGACGGCCACTGATTGGACATGGTTTTTTAATTATCAATAACAGTAGAATGAAAGTACTACAAATGTTGGTCACTGAGAAGTAACCTCAACTCACCTTCGGTAGCCATCGGACAAACACGTAGCAAAACAACCAATACATTAACTCACCTTATGTCGCCATATTACACCAAAAGACGACCAAATCACAACCTTATGTACACTGTGGACCACAACTTTGCTTACCATAATCAGAAATTCATACACGCATGCATGAAATTCTCTGCACATGATCATGGTACTGAAATCAGAGGCAGAAATTTTGAACAGCTTAAAACTTCCGTAGGACTTGCAAGGTAATGGACGGTTCGCCACTGACTTGCAAGTTTGCAAACGGATGTCAGACGGTGGTCCAAGGAGGGTTTCACCAAATGCTGTCTACTGTGGGCGATATCACCTGTAGTGTGAAACGGGTATAAGACATAAAATAATGTCTATAAAGAAGACTGTGAACAGATGACTGCATGGTTATTTTACCTGTTACACATTAGCAAGCATTATATGATATTCTTGAGGTCCTCGTTGGCCTAGTGAGTTCGCAAGTTTGGCATCTGATCACAGGTTGGCTGTAGGCCTGTCTCAATGTCATCCTGGCTGTTGAGGGGCACATAAAACTCTAACTTGGACCTTTGCATATGATATTCTTTATTTGTTTTACAGAGAAGTAACCAATCTTAATGAATACTGTATTTTTTGGTTCATGGCGTATTGACTTACTTAGCAATAAATTTCAAAATATTCATGCAATGGGAAGGGATATGTGTTCCTTCTTTCATTTGTGACAAAGTTGGGGTTTTATGTCCCATTCAACACACAGGGTCATGTTGGGACAGTTCCTTATTTTATTACCTGCTGTCATGCATAAGTAACATTAACAGTTCATCATCAAGTGTCATTTTCTTTAAGATTTCAATATCTATGTAACCTACAAATATGCTTTACATGTTATGCCCAACCCGCGAAATTGTTCATTTCATGAAATAGGCAAAAACAGACTCCAGTATTCGCCTGCCCTTTTCATGAAATGGGCAAGAATTTGAGCTGCCCATATTATGAAATGGACAATATTGTGTATGAAATTTAATTTCCATGATTCCAGTAAACAGATTAATTTGGAATTTTATGATGTAATAACTAAGTTTATCTTTTTGCAACCCATCATAAGGTGATTCACTACACCACTGCAATTATGCATTTTATGAAAAATAAAGTAATACATGAGTACATGTCAGACAAGCTTTTATGTAAAATGTATAAATACTGCTCAGTACTATGGTGCTCCCAAACAGAACTTAAAATGAACCACATCATGTAAAGCAACATATGTTGATGCTGGGTTTTTTTTTTTTGTTTTTTTTTTTTGTTTAAACTTATCTAACTTCGTTTGTTGGAACTCGCTGTTCGTAGTGGAAAATAAAACTAAAATCCTTTCATGTATGTACAATATCTTCACCACAGCATTAAATCACCATTTTCATGTATTTATTTATTTTTTTTTTTTTATTTATTTGGGGTTTTACGTCGCTTTCAACACTATACAGGTCATATCACGACGGGTAGTTGGAAGGGCAGAGGAAACCAGTACATACAGTTCGCTAGGGTTGTGTACTGTAAACTGCCGACCAACGGCAAGCAACTACCACCATTTTCATGTAATTACACCGGCCATTGTAATTCTTTATACTCATTACTAATCTGATATACAGGTAAATCTTCCTGCGAGCCCTCACAAGGAGATTGACTAATCATCCGTATTCAACATTGTCCTCTCTATTTCTGTAAACAATATTGCAATACCCTGACTCATCAACAGGTTTGCCCACAGTCTTCTTCATTTTCTGCAACTCATTTAATGTTTGCCTCCACCTGAAATACAATACTTCTTTTGGTGATGAATTTGTTCTGGTGAGCTATCCTTAGTCTATTAGACATTTTAAATAAATTTTAAACATTAGCTCTTCACAGAAGGATACCTACTCTGCTGTTGTATATTTTTTCTTCTCGTTGTTTTATTTTTTTTGTCTGTGGAAATGACCTACACATGTGTTCCAGGATAATTCATTTATATTTCATGCTTTTGATTGTGCATCTCAGAGTCTTCCCCACATGACACAGATGAAGTGCTATAAAAGTTCAATTAGAACTAGAATAAAATAGAATTTATGACACATGCATGAACTACAATTCAGTAAATGTTACAATAAAATAACTCAAAATGCATTCACAAAAACAATTCCAAGTCCATTCCATCATGACTCATACGTGATGTTCACACAGAGACAAACGGACCAGGGAATTTTTGTTGCATTACTTGGCGTGCATTTCCACGTGTAATTATGGTAAGAAATGTAAAAACAAATGTTTACATATTTTTGCATTAATTTTTTAACCTATTTAATATTATAAACATCATTAGAAGGACATTTTTACAGAACGTCTGCTCTCTTTTGGTTGTATTCAAATCAATACATAAATAGCAGAACAAAATATCTATTTATACCATGAATGAATTTATCAGCAAATGTAACTTATTTTACTTATTATTAAATCAAAGTGTTCCATGATAAAAATGAAGTGAGAAGTTTTCTTTTCATGTTCAAGGTGGTAAGTTTGTTTTAAGTTGTACTTAAAACAAAGTTTGATTAAAACGAACAAGCAATACTATAATTATGCCTCAAGACTTACTTGTACAGAAGGAATATCACACAACCAAGACTAACTAACCCTGCCACAGTGCTAACACCTACACCAACAGACAGACCTGTTGTATAAAAATATTACTTGGCAATTACAAAGAGACAGTGCTAGTCTAGCACAATGCCTTATTCAAGGGTAATGATGAACAAAAATGACTTTTATCTAGATCCAGTTAACGTTGAGAACAGAGCCAAAAGCAGAACCCATCTTGTGTGAAAATATTACCCGGAACGAATGAATAATTTCTGAATTGTGTATTCTGATATGGTTGAAAAATAACAAGCACAATCCTGGATCTCTGATCTAGATATGGACCATCTTTGGATGAAGACCAAACCATGGGTAGACCCCACCTTTTGTGCAAATATGAACCAACGCTAATGCATAGTTTTTGAGTAATGCATGCGGACAAACGGACAAAACATTTCTGTTTGCAAAACCCTTGGCTCTGTCCCTTCAATTGTTAACATATATCACAACCAAGTGGTTTAATGTCCAACTTGTAAAACTACTCGGTAATTCCATTTGGAACGTAACAATATTTCACAGCTCACGTGTTTTCATTGGTGTGTTTTTAATATTTAAAAAGGTACAAAACAGAAACATGTAGCAGTAATTATAACTAAAATTATTTTAGTAACCCACCGTAACTAGACATGTCACAATATTGTACTAAATCTCTATGAATTACCTGTATTGATGTTACTTTCAGTTTCTCTGGGTTGAACCCCGGAAGTTGTTTCTTTGAATACAGTGGGTTTGGACACTGTCTTTGTTATGTTCGTTTCTGTGGTGGTTGGAGAGACTATGGTACTTGTTGTTCGGCTTGTTGTTGTGGCTATTGTTGTTGCTGTTGTTGTGGCTATTGTTGTTGTTATTGTAGTTGTGGCAGTGATGAATCCATCATAAATCTCAATTTCAGTAAATCCATTGTACGTTCTCCCTGTAGTGTAAGCTGTGAGAATAAGTATGTCAACAGATGATGTCTCCACTGGAGGATTTATATTAAATTCTTCCCAATGAAATCCATCCTGTCTAACTGTTAAGGTGATCTGAAAATATATACATATTACATGAGGTCAGAATACATTTCCCAGTTGTTATGTGTAAAGTGCATTTGCATTGTAAATTGTAGGAAATAAAAGAGAACATATGATAATACTTCAATGAATCATCCTTGCAAATGAATGTATTTAACCGATTCATAAACCATACCATCGGGTTTTACTGTATCCTGATTATTTATCTTGCATATCGCACCTTTTTTAAGCACTAGTGCTAGAGCTCGCGCTTCTACAGATCACTCTTTTTTTTTGTTTCCAGACTTTGATGAAATTAACAACACCTGTGGATTATGAATTTCCATCTTTTGCTCTCCAATAGCTAAAAGGACACATGGCTTTTTCCCAAACATATGTCCTTCTTGCATCAACTTTCATGAATTGTGGCACAGAGTGATGGCTATTTGTATCCTCACTGTAGTTAAGCTGCAATGGGCTATGTTAGTACTTGGATGGATGACCGTCTCAGTTCGGGACCAGCTGTGGGATGTATCTAAGTTGGAATTTCTTTCTGTCATGAGACTTTCATAAATTCTAGTGCACTACTTGTGTCTCTGATGGCTTTGCACTCGCTTTGCTAGGGGACCAAAATACCTTTTGGTCTTGTTTGTATTTGAAAACACCCTTACCAATATAACAATATTAAAATCAATGTTACTATCGAATGAAAATGTTGACATCTACTTGTTTAAATGTTATGCATGATCAGCTTTCTAGCTAACCGAGTTTACTTTGCAGAATATATCAATGTCATTATTATAAAATGTCAACAATCAACATGACTTAAAGCTAAGGTAAGTACTAGTGGCCCAGTTTCTACTTGAGGAACAAGTCTAATTTTACTGAGGAAGTGCTCTAGAAATCGCTGTGTCTGTATGTACAGAATGTGCGGTAGGACTTCATTTTTTCCGCTCTTGTTATTTCAGCCTCTACAGCTTTCAAACCTTTAAAACCTTACACCTAGTCGGAGAACTTATGGTTTGTTACCTACAATTCTTCATATCTGGCTTTTTAGTTAACAATAAATCCTTTTGTTGTTATCACAATGGAATTTTCACTCCGCTTTAGTGATTGTAGTTATTTTGGTACTCACTTCTTGATTCATTGGTAAAAATAATGAACCTGATTGTCCAAGTGTTTGAATGACAAAGGACTGAATAAAAGTTTGTCTTGGCTATGGCTATTCAAAACCACAAAAATCCAATATTGAATCTTAGGCAAAGTATATCGTGAAATATTTTTGGACTTTGTGTGCTTACCGAACAAATATTTATACTTTGATGAAATATTGAAGTTTTTTTATTACCGTAATATGATTAATGATATCTTATTTATATATATATATATTTTTTCATCAATGCAGTTAAAATATCGTATCAATATATTAATTGATATTTATCGAAAAATAAATATGTGTTGCAAGGTTACCAGAATTGTTTGATATGTTAAAATGGCACTTATAAACCCATTTAAGTATTTTTTTTCCTGGTCGTTAACAAATAGGTTACAGGTAAGGGTTTTTCTTTTGATATAAAGGTCTAGTAGTTGTTTATCTTGGTGATTATGACCGCATGTGGTTTTTTAATTTGGGGTTTTACATCGCTTTCAACACTGTACAGGTCATATCACGACGGATAATTGGAAGGACAGAGGAAACCAGTACATACAGTTTGTCAGGGTTCTGTACTGTAAACTGCCGACCAACGGCAAGCAACTACCAGCTTTCCCACTTGAGGCCATGCCGGGAACCGAACCCCAGCCTCAGAGGTGAGAGGCAAGAGTGTTACCACTCTGCCACGGTGGCCCCCGACCACATGTGGTAGCGCTTTTATACTCATTATCAATGAAACTCTCTTACTATTCTTTCAAGTAAAATTACCATAAAAGCTGACAACCCTAAAATATATATTAAAAATATAGAACTGAAAAATAATGATGTTGAACATCATTATAAGAATTGCAAAGTAAGGAAGGAGTATAATTTAAATAGATTATTACCCTTACAAATGTCTAATATTTGAAAATAACGAATTGTTGATTTGGTCCCTCCAGGTCCCTGTAAATAAACAAATATTTTCAAATACTGGACCCCGACTGGATCATTTACCCCAACTTTGACCTTTGTTATATACAAATAAAGAATTACCAGTTTTTGTGAATTGCCATCGAATGATAATGCCAAATTTTTAAAGTTACTTTCTTCAGCAAAAGCCAGTTGCATAAATCGTACGGTGTAAATTGTGTATGGCTGATTAAAAGTCACTTTTATCCAGTTCCATTTTGCTTCAGCAAAAAAGGCCCACCGATGTATTGTGTTTGAACTAACACCATAGCCATCAAAAGCCCTCTGACACTCAGGCTGCGATGCTTCACACTGCGAACCCTTCGAGGTTAATGCCACATTGGTCTGAGCTGAATATAAGCACACAATTATGAATGCTATAACATAACATATAATAATGAAAATACAAGTTATTACTTACTTTGAACTTACATTTCATTACATTTGGAGTAGTGTATTTTTGTAAATGTTAGTGTTCCAAAATCTTCAAAATATCTAGTGATTCTGAATCGTCACACTTGGTGCACTCTCAAATGAAAACTATACAATGAGGACTGGAATTCTACAAACAATATATTCACATTTAAACTCTTATTACCTATATTTCAGAAGGGGATATTCTTTTGTGTCGTGTTGACAGAAGTCTATTAGCAATATACATGTATTTGACAAAACCAGTGCTTCGTTTGCATCTTTTCAATATTTTGGGGTCTAGACAAGAAGTTGGCAGAGTACAGAAGGGGAAAAAGTTAGGATGACACACAAATAAAACAGGATGTTATAGTGAATGATAATTGTACTGACTCATAACCTAGTCGAAAAAAGTAGTCTATCAACGTACAATTGCAATGACATGAAGTAAAATAAATATAAAATCTTTTTAGGCCCATATTAAGTCTAAACTGATCAGATCCGATACGGTAGTCTCAGATACAAAATCTTTCAAAATCAAATCATAAAGTAGGAAGTTATGGCCTTCTTAGATGAATGATGCTATGATGTACACTGTTCATATGGGTCTGATGAAATTTGGAGCATTCTTAAAGATTAAGATAAAATTTCAATTGCATTGGGTTGTATTGTGTCTGGTGTGAAAAGACAGCATATGTGATGCCACTTCCAACCATATCAACAGATTAGTTGGACGGTATTGTCAATATACATTAGTCTTTGGTGTAAGTAACTCGCTACCAAAGACCCTATGGAGAAAAGAGTACCAAACACATTCAAATTCAGGTTGTTAAATACACTGGGAAAATATAAACTCTGAAACACAAAACAACCACATTTAAGCAAAATATCTGTAGTTCATTTATTTATTTTGTCCCTTACACCAAGTACCCTTGTATCGGTTATATTGTGCCAGGTGTCTGGAAGGCCAGAAGAAACCAGTACACACAGATGGTTTTCCATAGGGTTCTTTATTGTAAACAGCAAACATTCCCACTTGAGGGCGATTCAGACTCATATTTTACAGATGGAAAGTGTATTACCACTGCGCCTTATAGGCAACTCAATTTATCTATGAAAAGGTAATTTTACAAATTATAATTTTGTAAAAAAAATTAAGTTGAATGAGGTCCTTGAGGTTCAAAATCTAAACATTATCTTTAATGCAGTGTTTGTACTGCCATATTGGCCTAGTCATACATATGGTAAAGAAAATATACCTGTAATAATTATCAAGTTAAGGGATAAACTTATCCATATTTCCACATATAAATCTTTCATTTTCTTAAGCATTTATTTATCCCAAACAGTTTACAAGAATCAACTGATAAACTCATCTCATATGTTCCACACACACATATGTATTTAATAAGGAAGTATAAAAATGTATAATGGTATGCAATTTAAGCCATACAAAACATTACATAGGTGTATTTTTGTATGTGTAATGTCCTTTAAGCGGTTGGGGTTATATACAATACAGGCATGTATGGTGTATACAGATATGAATCAATATGAATACACTGTAATATTCTACTCTGTCAATGTATCTGTTGATTTTAACTACTCTGTCAGTTGACATCTGTGTTTAATATGACAGAATATGATACAAGTATATCTCACTTAGGGTAACAGTGATTCCAGATAAAATAACATCCCCCTAATTTTTGTATTTTCTTTAGTTATGAAGAACATCGTGAAAGCTACATTAAAAATGCTATGATTGTTGAATTTCTTCATATCAAAAAGTGGTTAAAAATGTGCAGCTGTATACGGTTTAATGGAATGAAACTTAAATTACAATTACAATTATCAACTCGGGCCCAGGTACCTCAACATACACATTACAGTCGAACCCAGGGCCCCCCAAGAAGCCACATAAGTGATTGGCTTGTTACTTGATGGTGAGAAGGTAAGTATGTATGTACCTGATAGAGGTGACATTAAAGGTGATACATGTACTAAAGATGATGAGATGAGTAATACACAAGGGTTGGGTCAGATTTATTTTACAGACAATACAACAGTGACAGTAAAATACTAAAAGTTAAAGGGTTATACTACACATGTATGACGTAAAAGGGCCCAAACCCAATTTAGGTAGAAAGTATTTGTTGGAAGGTAGTGGCTACTGTGGAAGAAGTTTTGGGTGTGTGTTTCAAATAACAATTGATTGCTGAAGATGACCAGCACCCATGAGCTTTAAGATTTTGGAGTGGGACGTTATGGTCAACAGCCCAAGAAACCCCAGATCTTCGAAAGGAGTGGAAGCCAAAGTGAGAGGGGTTTAAACCCAGGGAGGAGAGGAGGCGAGACAGGCAGCTGCTCATCATGGGGAGGTGAGGACAGTGAGACCTGAGGGTTTGGAAGGAGGAAGAGGGGGGGGGAGATTTGGGGGCCGGGGAGGAGCTGAGGAGTCATTTGCTGTGACAAGGCAGATGGGAGAACCTTTGATAAGGGGAATTTGAATGACTTGGTGTTTTGAGGAGGACTGGATTGCTTTGGCCCATTTGAGAATAACGTGAGCCCTGGGGGGGAGGGGGGTAAAAATAATGTCACCCCTGAGGAAGTGATGAGTGGGGTCAAAGCCTTTAGGGGTGACAGGGGCAATGTTAGAAAGCCTGAGAAAGGCGAAAAAGGCCAGGAGGATGGAAGCTTTGTAGACTTGGCCAAAGGCAATGGTGTCACAGGCTTTAACTAATTCAAGCAGAGTGGGGATGGTAATGATGGCTTTAAACTAAGGGGTGTAAACTGAGTTGATGGACACTGACTTGATGACCAGATGAACTTTCCTGCGGTGGTTAATTGCAGCAGTGTCAATGTCAAATAATTTAAAGTGGTGACTCAAGACTGAGACATAATTCGACAACGTGTGAGTTTTGCTTCCATTTTGTACTAAAAATTCCAAAAATGCTAGAATACTGTCAACCTGATGCATGGGTAGCTGATACCACATGGTAAACGCCAAGAACAGTTTAAACTTTGACAGGTAACTACTAGCAGTTCCAGGCCTGAGAGCTGTTTCAATACATGCATAGGCTTGTGATCTGAGGCTTTGAACTGCTGAGCCTGAAACAAAGAAAATTGACATTAGATTATATCAACATATTGGGATAGAACATTTAACCATTAACTTTCCACCAAGTAAGATTACTGAATTGGTTTTCAACAGTTTTAAGGATATCTGCTGATTCAAAAACTCTTCATAAGAAATCAGCCTTTTGATTGATACTTCCAGCAATATGTACAAATTTAAGAGTGATATCAAAGATTGCTGCTATAAGCCACACAGATCTACCCACTGCCTGCATAAACTTGTCTTTAATACACCCTTTCTCTAATGAGTAGATGGCAGCTTTATTGTCAGTATGAATACAGATAGACTTATGATGCCATGCGTCACCAAACACTCTTAAAGCTATTAAAACGTTCAACATCTCTAGTTGTGTGATACTGAGATGCCAGGTTGCTTGAAGGTGGCGAGATGCAGCATATGCGTTGTCCTTCCAAATGGCACCCACCCCTGTAAGGCAGGCGTCAACAAAGATGTCATATTCTGGTTTTGCTTGTGAGAACATGACCTTGCCATTGAACTCTAGCAGAAACTGGATGAACCACGATAAGTCCTTCTTGACGTCGTCTTCATTGCCTGATGCAGCTTGTTCAGTAACCTGTTCACAAATGTTCTGGCAGGGATGACGCAACGGTGCAAGTACAGGAGCTTGCCAAGCAAGCAATGGAGCTGTTTCTTAGATATGTGAGAGCACAAATCCAGAGTTTCCAGACATTTGCTCTGTGGTATAAACATCTGACCTGCGTCAACATCCATGATGACGCCCATGCACATTAGTGACCTAGAAGGGGGAACTACTTTCTTGGGGTTGACTGGTATGCCCAAAAATTCGAATAAGGAGTATAACATGTTGAATTCTGCGTCAGTATTTTGACGCCAGTGGATGCAGATGACGTCATCCAAATAGTTGAAGAGCGACTGTTACACATTGGCAAATGGCACTGCCCATTTTCAGGCCCATGGGCACGCTGACGTCTAAGTAGGAGGTGTCACGCCACCTGAGGCCCAGGAGATCCAAATCCCTGGGGTCGATCCTGAAGTTCCGGAAGGCCCTACTGATGTCTATTTTTAGAGGAAAATGTCATAGTGCAGAGCTTGAATTTCATTGACTATATCTTGGACAGCTGGGTATTTTAATTTGAAGCTCACATTGTCGAAAATGTTGTCGGATATACAGTCGTTAAGTGACGCCCCATAGGGGTAACTGAGATTAACTATGACTCACCTTGTGTCATCTGGCTTTGGTCATGATAACATTAGTGAGTAGTGAACTGGGAAGGGGAGATTGTTGAAAGGACCCACTATGGCTTTATGTGAGAGTTCTTTTTTGAAGTAAGTGTCAGCATCAGAAAGAAAGTTAACAGCGGATGGATGATTTTCCACAAGTGTGTTGAATTGCAAGTCATTTCTGTTAGCACAAAGGGGAAACCCGAATTCTAGATAGTCTAATAACAGTTGGTCATTGTAGTTCCCACAAAGGGCACGCCAGTTGCCAATGTTCTGTTGGCACTTTTATCCTGGCATTTAGATAATTTGGTTGACCACTTTGTTTGACAATGATATGGGCGTCACATGCCCTTTGTTTAATATTTGTGAAATCCATTTGTGTGGCAGGCTTGAACAAAGGAGTAACAAGTGGCAACTTGACAATAAACCCAAACGCACCTGACGTGTCACAAGAACTGTTAACCTCCATCAGAACCCTGTTGTGAATAAAACACCAATTGTCACCTTGGTGACAGTTACATAGTTCACACATTAGCTGGGATTCGGCTTGGCCCTCATTATGGGGAGTATTTGACTCTTCAGAAGTGTTGATTGCATCCCATAAGGTGTCAATATTTACATATTCATTAGATGCTTGAATGGCGAACAAGTCAAATACTTTGTTAGAATCACTAAAACTGTCACCACAGATTGTGGTGTTACATACACTGTCAATAGACTGCAGTTTGCACTCTTCCTGGCCATTGCGTTTTTACCCGAATTAACAAACCTGTTACTGTTCCTGGTTTTAAACTTAAAAGTTCAATTGGACTTATTGGAGTCTTTATTACTGTAGGATTTCTTCCTGATACAGTCTTGAACTTTATGAGTAAATAGCTTACCTACTGCCTGGTAACAATATGAGCATATGTGCTTGACAATGACGCCATATATGACGTGGTCAGATGAATGACTGCATTTCCCCAAGTTAAATTCTGTGTATATCTTGTCCTTGCCCCCTTTGTTGAGCCTGTTCTGTGTTGTGACTGGTTTAGTAGGGATGATTCTTGCCGTGTTTCTGATGCAAAGTTTTTTTACCATATCTGGTGAGCGCCATGAGCACTTTCCTCACTCAATCTCTTGAAGGAGCACCATATGAGCATGTTTGGCCGTTGCCCAGTTGATTTCTAGGGCATCCTGGGAAAGATGACGCCCATACTCAATCATATTTGCCCGAATACTGTTGCTAGATTCATCTTGAAGACAGTCCAAAAAACCCACCATAAACTGGAGAGGGGACAGTTCCTTATATTCGAGTAGCTGTCCCCCAGCACTGGGAAAGCAGTAGGGATGTGGTCACCCTATTATGTGTTGCACTGCGTTGTCCCCTGACCGATGTAAATCATATTTGACATTATGTTTACCTTCACTTCCAATTCGTGGCTTGATACTACAGAGTCGTCAACAGTTTGGGAGTCATTATTGAAGCCATTTATGGAAGAATCTTCCAGAAATTCATCGGATGAGTTCAGTGAGGTAGCCTTTGATGCCTTGTGGGTTTTACTTTTCTTGACCTTGTGTGATGAGCATGATGTGGAGCATCTGTGAGATCTTTTGGGGGAACTGTGTGAGAGTTTTGAAGTCGATTTGACGGTAGATTGCTTGTGGAATTTCATTTCTAACTCAGTGTTCTTTTATTCTAGTTGTTCCATTTTCTTTAATATTAAGTCAAGTTTAGACTCCATTTGGCCTACCCTACCTGACTGTAAGGCTCCCTGGTTGGCTGGTGCCCAGCTGATTTTGGAAGTCAATGTGGATACTGCTGTGATCTGAGTTGGGTATTGGTGCACTGATATTGAGATTCCTGCGACATCTCACTCCCACGGGTCTGACATGTCGGATCCGACATTTCGTGCAGTCTGCCATTACTGATGCTTGCACTGCTTTTGACATCCAGTTGAGAATTGATAACGAGTCACTGTTATATTGTAAATATCCTAGTAGTAAAACTTCACTAAAATGGTGATAAAACACTTCGCTAAAAGGAATGTTAAATTCAACTTAAAGTTTATGTAATTCAAACAGACCCAAGTCCATAAGCGATCTTGCCCATCAAATTCAAACTTCAGAATACTACAATTAGCTACATGAATGGGTAGCTATGAATTTGGTGGAAAAGACACTCACTGCCATGCCACACTGTTAAGTGTTCACATAATGTTGACACATTGCACCTCTGGATTGTTAACATTAACTACTAAACAGGGGCCCTGGCTTCAACTGAGAAGTTGTGACAAGCATCAACAAACGTAATACACATACAATAATATATCTGGTGCATAAAACAATATATACTATAATATCACACTAAATTAACCTGACTTCTCATGAAAGTAAATTAAAAGAAATTACCATTAAAGACATAAAAATACGCCTAAAAAACATTGAAAAAACAACAAACAACTCAGTGATGCTTTACATAACATACACCTATGTATCTCCACCCTTAATCTGAAAAATTAGGCACAACGAGTAATTCAGAGCAAAATATTGGTGATGAGAGAAATTGGCATCACCAAATAACTAAATGTATGTACAAGATGAGGAGGCTGTTGTAAGTCAGAAGTGATTCAAAGGTGAATGTCAAAGGATCAGGTACTGTGGGTTTTTACAGATTGCAAAGGGATATTTTTTATTAAGCACTACGGGAACCAGGGTCTATATGTATATGAAGCAAAATTGATATCAGAAATTGGTAAAAATACCAAACAAGGTGCAATAGCAGATCAAGTCAGTACTACTTATCAGGTTACATAACCATCAGATCATGCACAATTACCGATTGACATATTTGTGGTTGTCATCAATGGGATCCAGGTGACAAAATTGCAAATTTATAGCAATAAAAATGTATTTTATGACAGTAAAATCACAAAGTAAACTCCCCATAAACTGGATCAACTATCATCAGTTCATATTTTAGAGGGCCACTAGGTCAATCTGGTATGCATAAAACACTAGGTTAACAGCTATTTTCTTTAATGTAACAGTGATGGGATGGCGAGAAATTTATTTTCATGTCCAACTCTGTCTTGCTGGATTCAATATGACCAGCATACGCACATGGTGGTCAGCCGATCATGGCAATTAATGTGTATTGATTTACCACAATAAACAATATACTGGACATAATAACCCTACGTAAATTATGTCACTAGGGATAGAAATTAAAATTAAACACACTCCAACTGCTGTAGCAGGCATTTCACAGAGCTGTGCTTGTAACTGCGATTTCTTTTTGAAATGTATGCATCCATATGGAATAAATTTAAATGTACCTCATCTTGGCCCCAATAATCCTCTGTATGCATTTTAAATTTAAAAATGCTAAACTGTATGAATTAGAATATTTCCGAATATGTTTCACAGTTAGTGTGAGGCTGTTTCTTAATTAATAATGTACGTGTAGAGTCCTTGAATGCAGATTTTATCTACTTGGTTATAAGTGGTTAGGTTATATGCATTAAGGTCACCTCATGAGCAGCACTATTGATTTACTTACATATATACCATGTTATTATGTTTTTAATTTGTCATGCAATTTTACAAGAAAAAAGGCACCCCAGCCACCAACAAGATCTTGTTGGATGCACTTTGGGCCTTTCTTGATATTTCGATTGAAACAGGATAAACCCTGAACGCAGAATAAACAGAAAAAACCCTGAAACAAACCCTGAACCCAGAAGAAACTCTGAACTCAGAATAAACAGAATAAGCCCAGAACCCAGCATAAACCTTGAACTTGACCCAGCTTCTCATATATAAAAAAGTATTTAAAAAGAATTATTGATCTCACCACTACAATCTGGATTTACTTGAAATATAACTGAAGTTGGACAAAGGACAGTTCTCTTTGTTTTTCAGCTCAAACAACATGGCTACATGTATCATTTTAAGCGGAAACCCCTTTTGCAGCTGGTGCATTTAAAGCAGTCATATAAAATTATTAGATACTCTTGCATAAAATAAGAATCATCCGGGTAGGAAATAAATGTACATGTGATTTTACAGTTACTTGTAATTTGTGGCTTGATTCACCACAAGCTTGAGTCACCACAAGCTGGAACCTCGACTGTCCAATCTGTCAAGCCATTACACAGATACTTGTAATTCTTGGTACTTATTAGGATTTTGTTCAGCAGGTACATCTCCTTGTAAACCCTCATAAGGTGGTTCATTAATCTCCTCGTATTCACTGTTGTACGTATTATCAACAACATTGTAATACACTGGCACATCAGCAGGTTTTTCCACAGTCCTCTTGACTTTTTTCAACTCATTTGTTGTTTGTCTTAACCTGAAATACAACGCTTATTTTGTCAAAAATCCGTTCTCTAGAGCTTTTCCATGTTTTGTTGTCCATCAGATAATTAATGACATATCCATATAATTGAAATGTGGTTGCACATAGAGAAATAATTGTAAAAGCACTAGTGAAAAACAATTAAATCTAAGGACTAGAAATAATGGAGATAACATACAAAATGAACTTATCAAAGTGCATGCATAAATAGAAGTCAGGACACACACACAAACAGGAGCCTTACACAAACTATAATTCATGATAAAGACATAATCAGCCATTTAGAACAGATCATCGATGCACTGTGCACAATTTGAGATTCATCGATACAGGCCTGTTCAGAACATATGTTCATAGACAAAGTCACGGTTGGAATTTATATCCAGGTCCGGGATTCATAAAGATTCTTAAGTAAGAATTCTTACTTAAGAATCGTTGTGAATCCTGGGCCCAGTTTAATAGCCAGGGCCATATCGGGACATGCACATTACCAATTGTGGTAGGTGCATGAAGAAACAGTAACAGATATACACAGATATACAAAACAATTCTGGATGCCTGCTCAAAGAATAATTAAGGATCCATACATAAAGAATAACTATCCAAGAGATATGTATGTTTTAATTTGATGTGGCCTATATAATTTATTGAAAAAAGAATAAAACTCAAATATATATTGAAATAAAAATATGACTAAAAGCACTAGAAAACCTATAAATTATAATCCATAATCTAACACTTACTTGTAAAAAAGGTAAACCATGCAACCAATAATGGCTCCAATAATACCTAACCCTGCCAAAGTGCCAATACTTGCACCAACAGCTACACCTGTTGAAAATAAATTGATTCTGGTCCATAACAAGCAATGTAAAGGTGCATCAAAGTGCTGCACATCTTGCAGATTTTATTCACCTTGGGTCATGCAGTTATAACCTTGGTTCAATTGACAAGAACCATAGTTTGTCAACAATAATACTGGCAATTTCCCTTCAGCTTTTATTTATGCATCATACTTTTGGTGAATCAAAGGGCAATATTTGGGGTTTATGTCTTTCTTATGTCTTTCTAAGATAATGTCAGGATGTCTTTCTAAGATAATGTCAGGATGGGCACTGAGTTCACCAAAACGTTAGATCAAGCTGCTTTTGAACTTTCGAACCATAGGGCCAAATGATTAAAGGTCAAAGTTGTTAATGACTTGGCAGCCTAGATTGATGTGTGTAAATCAGTAATTGACACTAGTTACTATGCAATTTCATTTTAATTCAAATACCTGAAATACACATACTACAAAACAGAAACGGGCACCACTAATTGTAACTAACACGATCCTAGTGTTTCTTGGTAACAGTAGATATTAAGTTATTATATGTATAAATACATCAATTACCTACGTTTCCATTGCTTTCCGTTTCTCTACCTTGAGCATTGGCAGTTGTTTCTCTGATTACTGAGTGTTTTGTTACAGTATTTGTATTTCGGGTGGTATTACTCGTAGGAATTAGATTGCTGGTGCTTGTAGTTGGAGTGGGAGTTTCTGCAGCATGTGGAGTTGTGTTATGTGTAGTTGTTGTAGCTGTTTCAGTTGTTGTAGTCTGAGAGGTAGCTTGGATGGTGGTTCTTGTAGTTGCGGGACTGGTTGTAGTTGGAATAGTGGTAACTGGAACAGTGGTAATTGGATTGGTGCTAGTTGTAGGTGGAACAGAAGTACTTGTAGAAGTTTGAGTATTTGTAATTGTAGTGAAAGTGGTTGTTGTTGCTGTTGTTGGAGTAATGGTAGTAAGTAATCTATCATAGAACTCAATCTCAGCAAAGCCATTGTAAGTTATCCCTGTAGTGTAAGCTGTGAGTACAAGTATGTCAACAGATGATGTCCCCACTGGAGGATTTAATGTGAATTCTTCCCAATGAAACCCATCCTGTCGAATTGTTAAGGTGATCTGGAAACATTTACATTTGATATGATGACTAAAATATGTCTTTCTAATGGCATGTGTAAATTGAATGGATAAATAAAGTAAATTGAAAATAACATTTACAGATAAACAGCACACATTAAATATTTACCCATAAAACCTACCATATAAATACTTAATTCCATCAACTAAGAGAGAACAATATATTTTATTCGAGAAACTTCTAGACAGTGAAAGATTTATACGAGTGATCACCATATGATGACAAATGATTAAATTTTGTTTGTAAAATTCTTAGTAATGTTATCACAAATATCAACAGTATATAAAAGGTTGGTCGTTTTCGATATCTCATGACCCTACATACATAGTACCAAATTTAACTTTCGCTCATTTACTTCATAATAATTATTATTTGTGGCCTGATTTGAAGCTTGCTTTAGGTTTATTTGTTATTTAACTTGCAAATTGAATTTGTATGTTGCATATACATATGACAACAGTTAAAACTATACTTGGGGTTAGACTCTGCGAAAAGATTTAAACCTTAAGTAAAACTTAATAATTGGATAGCTTGAGCTTAGGACTGAATTTTTTTTAATTTTAACGTCCATGTTAATTTCTGTCTTTCCTTGTGTGACAGGACTGAATTTTTTTCGGATGATCAAAAGTTTAAAATAAATGTATGATATTGTGTCATCGTACACCTGTATATGAAGAACAATTAATACTTAATTAGTGTGTTTGCATGACAAATGTTTACACTGTAATGACATACTTAACTTTTTAACTGATGTCATACAATTTACACTTACGTATGTACATAGAATTTTATAGTATGAACGTGTTCTACAAATTTTCATGGAAATAAAATTACAACATGTTGTAAAATATCGAAGAATTATATGATATTTTAAAGTACTTAAAATCAAAACTATTTTTCGTGGCCTTTGACAAGAGGTTTCAAGAATAATGAAACAATGTTTATTTTTGACACATGCAAACATACTTGTCTTCTTCTCTTTCATGTTGATTAATATATATATTTCATAAACCATGCTGTTTTTCATTAAGGAATGTCTTCTGATATCTCTTATAGCTCTGTTACTTAACATTGTAAACATTTGCATTTAATTATCGTTCCATACATACATACATTCAAACAAATAATTACCTGTTGTTGTGATCCATCATCAAATGTTAATTGTAAGTCTTTGAAGTTGCTTTCTTCAGCAAACGCCAGTTGCTTCAATCGTGCTGTGTAAATTGTGTACCTTTGGTCAAAAGTCACTTTTATCCAGTTCCCCTGTGCTTCAGCAAAAAAGGCCCACCGATGTATTGTGTTTCTACTAACACTATAACCATCAAAAGCCCTCTGACAGTCAGGTTGTGATGCTTCACACTGTGAACCCTTGGCGATTAATGCCACATTGGTCTGACCTGCACAATACCATAAAATTCAGATTGTTGATAATTTGTCAATTTTATAGTACAAGAAGATTAAATAACAGCTACAAGAATGTCATTTACTTACATTTTACATCCTTATTATCTTCACGCTGGTATCCCTTTGAATGAAGATTACAACATTGAACATTTATGGCAACAGGAGCTTTAGTTTTTTTATATAAATACAACTGAGCTATTGAAAAGACTAAGTTTTACAAATATTTTATATTTAAGTCCATATCAACTATTTTAGAGAAGGTGATATTCTTTTCTATCAGGCTAATAGAATTCTATGGGTACACAATTGATAAACCAGTACTTCATTTGCACTTTTCAATATTTTAGTGTCCGACAAGTAGCTAGGTAAAGTATGGCATATCACTTCCAACTTTATCAACGTATACTCAGTGTATAAAGGTCAAAGATAGGGGTTTACATCCCATTCAACAGCCAGGATCATATTGGGACATGTCCCCAGCATTGTCACTTTTGTGAGTCGATCCCACATAGAGGTCACTGTGATTAGATGCTAAACCTGCTAACCCACTAGGCCACTGAGGGAATACTGAAGAAATTAAATAGAAGGTAGCACCAAAATACATCAACAGTCAGGTTATTGGTTAAATGCATGAGGCAGACAATCTGATGCAAAAAGGGTAGTTCTGAAAAATATAATGGAGATTTTAATATATGGAGATCTCAATAATATTCTTGAGCTTTGAAACTTAAGTATTATTTGTGTTTATTACTCATTTGCGGTTTCAAAATTGCCATAGTAGCCCAGTCAAAAACATTGCAAAATATACCTGTAATAAGTAGCAAGTTAAAAGATAAACTTATCCATATTTCCACATTCAAATCTTTCATTTTAAGTGTTGCTTTATCCCAGACAGTTTTATATAACAAACGTCCGTTAATAAACTATGCTATAGGTTCCATGTATATAAGCACTAAGGAAATAAACTATCCCATAAGGTTATGCAAGTTAAACCATACATGACATAGGTGTCTTCTGTATATATGTAATAAGGATATCCTTTAAGAATTAAACAAATCTAGCATTGTTGGTTTTTTTATACAATACATGCACGTATGGTGTATACAAGTATGAACAAATATAAATTCACAATATAATGTACTGTGTCAATGTATTTAGGCCTGTATGAAGTAACCTGTCAATTGATACCTGTGGTTAATATGACAAAAGACGATAAAAGTATATATCGAGATGAAAATAATGAAGTAAAGCCGCCGGGTAGTTTCGAATGGAAGTCCGTTCGCCTGCCATTTGTGTTTTAGCATCTCTCCACTGGAAGTGGAGAACAGGAAATGAACCTAAAGACTAGTTAGTTATCTATGCATATTCAAAGAGAAAAGACGTCCAAAGTCAATCCAACAGCATCAATAACTTCTGGTGAGTCTGTTATTTTACAATACTGGTACCAGAAGTGTGTGATTTCGTCACCCACAAGATTCTGGTATGGGTTTTGTAAGTTTTTCAGTATCTTTGTGGTAATTTCGTCCACCACGTGAATTCAAATTTATTTGAATTTTCTTGGTGTTTTATATGAACAAAATAGGTATTTCTTCGATTCATTGATATTTTTACTCTGTTTATCTATAATATGTTGTAATTTAGTGTTTTGGAATTCACCTATCGGCAATTCTTAGCGTGAATTATCGGCAATTCTTAGCGTGAATTTTCGTTTTTGTAGTGTGACAATCGGCGATCTTAGCATGATTTCCGGTCATACTTCAATGTAGTATTCACTATTTTACATCATATTTATAGGTATTTTGCTTTAAATTATTGTCACAAATATATTTGCTGTAAAGCAGTGTACGGTTTCGGTACATTGATGTTGTAAATCTCATATTTGTGTGTGTGGCAGTGTAAAATTTCGTTTTTCTGCTGCTATTTATTGCTTTTCTTGTCATATTTGTTCATCGCTTGATTTGGTGGTAAGTTGTTTGTTACAACTCTGTGACTATATCGATCAGTTGGGTACTTTTTGTTTTCTAATAATTGGTCGGTCATCGGTACCGTTATTTGCAAAATAAAATACCTGTATTGTTCTACTCAGTTGTAATTTTTCAAAGCAAAGTAGTGTTATTGGTACTGTGTATGTAGTACAATTTTTCTAGTAGTTATTTTGAGGAAATTTGAAGTAAATATAGTATTTTTGACAGTAATTATAGTAAAATATTTATCTTCATAGTAAATTAGTAGTAAATTTTCAAAAAAATTAATTTTCTGTTGGTAGTATTTTGTAGTAATTTTTTAGTGATTTGAATTAAATTTAAATAGTATTCTGAATATTATTTAAAATTATTTTTAAATTGAACTTTGACAAAAATTGCCCTTACTAACAGTAATCAAGACCCATTATTTTTCATTTAGTTGCATGATTATATGTTCTAGTTAAAATTTGGAATAAAATTTTTATTGCGAAGAATTTTCAATAGGAAAAAAAGAAAAAAACGTTTTTATTGCTTTACAATAAAGTAATTTTTTATTGCGTAAAAAAACACATTTTCGTGGTTGAAATTAATTGAGATTCAATAACAAAATTAAATTCAATCTGAATTAGGTAGTAGTGTAAATTCCATGATTTTTAGTTTAAAAAAAAATTAATTGAAGTAGTGTATTTTCTTTAAAAGTGAAAATTTTTGAACAGTATTTCAAATTTTCATTTCATTTGTCAATATTTTGAAATTATGATTTTTGCTAAATAACTTTTGCTTTGTCTTGCAAGTTATTTATTGTACTTTGGCCTATATATTTGCATTGTCGTGCAGATTGGGTTTGATTTAATTCGGTTTAACTTTGATCCGCCTTGCAAGTTAGATTTATCGAATTTGTGTGTTACTTGTATACAATTTCATTAATTGACTTGCATTGTTTTGCTAGTTGGTTATTGAATTTACAGTGGTTATCAGGTTTTTTGTTGGTTGAATTGAGTAAATTCACTTAAAATTAACTGGAAATGGCTATCGGTGGGAAAAAACCAGTCCACATTGGAGATGTAACCAAGGCTGATTTATTGTCAATAAAAAGTATTGGTGAAGCAAAGGCAGACAGGATATTGAACCTGAGGGAAGAAAATGGTGGTACGCTGACCTTGCATGACCTTCAGAAGTCAAAAGTTGTCAGCAATTCTGCGATAAAAAAACTTCAACACTCAGGTTTCATAATATTCAGTGAAAAGAATGTGTCAGCTGAAAGTAAGGTTTGCTCCAGTCAGGAACACCTATTAATTTAAGCTGGCACGGAAGATTTTCATGAGGTGGAGGAGAAGGACGATGAAGATTCGGACGACCAGTGTGCTTTCCCTGACAAAGAATCGTTGCATTTGTCGGGATTATCACTTGAACATCAGAATTTACAGTCGCCAAAAGTAGAGTTGTCAGGCTCATCCTATCAGGTTTTTCCCAGTCAGGGAACTGCAGGACTTGAACCCGACACTTCGGACTCTATTCCAATACTTACTGGAAAGCCAGGACTTGATGATATTTGGTCAGTTCTGATCACAATCAAGGGTAACACATCAAAACAGAGAAGTCTGTGAAGAAATTGGAAACGGCTCAGGTTGAAACCAATAAAAAAGTGACCAAGTTGTTCTGTACTGTGGAAGAATTGAACCGTACAGTTCATTCGACCAGTAAGGCTCTACAGTAGATCGCCTGGATCAGAGAGTGACTGATGTCGAGGCGAAACATCAAAAACTTGACAGAGTGGAAAGTAACGCGGCAATGTTGAAGAGGGATGTGTCCGGCTTGATGTCTTCTCAGCAGAAAGTTATGTTCAACTGCTATAGGAATGTCTCGAACCTTAGTCAACAGTTACAGTTCAAGATGCAAGAAACGAAGTCTAGGTTTTCAAGACTTGATTCGCGTTTGGATCGACAAGCTGAAGCGTATGACCAGCAGAAAACTGAGTTTTCTTCCTTGAAGTCCAGGGTGACGCAACTTCAAGTGATGTTTGACCGGGAACTGGAGTCAGTCAAAGAAACTCAGAGATCTCAAGATGAAGCAATAACTTCTCTTTAACGACTTGAAAACGCTGAGAGTCTACATCAACAGGAAGTCTCTTTGCTGCATCGGGATCTAGCCCAACAGGTGCAGGATGTCAAAGAGGAAGTGCAGAATCTAAAGCATGCTCCCTTTGACCACAACCCTTCGATCAATAAACCTCGAACTGGTGTGGAGCAGGATGTAGCTTTTCAAGCTTTGCAAGCTTTGCAAAAGGACTTGGAAACTTCCTTTACAGAGTTATCCAAGCTCGTGACAGAAAATGAAGCTGCATTACAGAAGCATGAACAGACCTCAGCTCAGCATAGGCAACAACTGGAAGGTGTGGCTGATGAGAATTGTCTTGATGACATTGAAAAAGCTTTTAAGTGAAATGTTAATGTCCAGAGCAAGATATTTGAAGCCAAACGTAAGCCTACATTGGAGAAACTGAACCGCCAGCTCAGAACCATGCGAGATACATTCAATTTGGAATATGAGCTTCCGTCCAATTTACCAGGTCTTCAGTGGACTGGATTGGACTTGAGGCCAGTTTCAGAGTTGAATTATCCAGGGTCTTCACAGGAACAAACTATTGCTAAGGTTCCACAGAAGCAGGTCAGGATGTCTCAGCCGTTGTATACTCCTGTTTCTAGCTATCTTAGGACAACTAGTAGATACTCAACGCCAAGGATTGAAGACCAGGATGATTGTATTCAGCGTGTGTCAGCTGCTATTCGTGAGAAAAGCCCAAACGGGGTTTACAACATCAAGGCGCCACGTGTCAGTGTAGTCAGTCAGGTAAATGACAATGTCCATGTCTCATCTGAGAGCTCTAAAGACGAAGCTCAGAAGAAAACCGTGACACATAAAGACAAGACGAAAAGCAGGATCCATGTTCCAAAACTGTCCTTTGAGGGTGAACATTGGAATGGATACATTTCTCAATTTGAGCTAGTGGCTAAAACCTTAGCCTGGACTGAGTCTGAGAAGATCCATAATTTTGCCATGTCCTTGAAGAAAGGAGCAGCAGAATATTATGGAATCCTGCCAAACCATAAAGAAATGGACTTCGACTGGCTGAAGAAGAGGTTCCAGGATCACTTTGAGAAGACGGAATCACCTGCCGCCTTGAGATGGGAACTTCTACAAACTGAACAGCGAGAAGACGAAAATCTTGAGAAGTACTTGGCCAGAATGCAAGGAATGATAGTTTCCCTATTCCCAGATGAGCAAAAACAAGAGGCAAGTAGTCCATTTTTTGTGGATGCTTTTATGAAGGGATGCTGTGACAAAGCAGCAGTGCTTGCAGCTGTTGATAAACATCCAACTACCCTTGAGGATGCCTATAAACTGGTGCAGGATGCTATGCAACTACGCAAAGCTATCCTTGGAAAGAAGGCTTCTGTGAGGAGTGTCAAATATGTTGAGTCTGACTCGTCAAGTCCCTCAACTGATTCTGATACCTCTACCACATCAGAGGAGTCTGTGGCCAAGACATTGCAAGCCCGGGTCCATACATCTAGAAGAGATGGTCGCCACCACAAGAAGTTTCACAAAGTCATCTCGGGTCTACACAAAGTGCTGAAAGAAAATAAGAGCAGACCAGATGTACCAAAATAACAAAATTGTCCCAGGAGGCGATATGATGGCTACGACAGGAGACAATGGTCATCAACCAGGAGCTACTACTTCTACTACTACTCAACCCAGGAAGGTTGTTGAGCATTCCATGGAGTCACAGAGGGAACCAAAGGGAGTAGCTGAACATGTAACCAAAAGTTCCAGAGAAGTGACCATTAAGGACGTTAACAATAACTCTAAGGCCATGAAGAGAGCGTCCTCTGAATCTCTGGAAATAGTCGTTACCAAGAAGAACCCAAAGAGGCAAACTTGTTTTATGACCGGATGTGGCCAACCTGCTTCTAGTCTCAAGAGGCATGTTGTAGGCAAGCATTTAACACTTGTCTTTGCAATGTGGAAGGAGATGTCAAGAGAGGAGAGAATGTTCTCCTATAATCAGTCATTGATGTCTCTGGAAATGGCACTTGGTCTGACAACCCATGATGAACTTTTACAAATGGTTGTGGAAAAGCAGTGGTTTCCTGTGGGTAGCAGGTTTACAATTCCTGACGAAGATGTCACATTTGTAAAAAAATTCCATCAATGGTTAACCGGAAGATAGATGACAACTGAACCAACTACAGACCCACCCAATTGCATCGCTGTGCTGACGAATTGGAGGATCTTCTCCACCGTCTTAAACTGCATTGGGGAGGAAAAAGTGATACTACCTACACCAGGGGTTCAGTCCATTGAGGAAACTGCAGGAACTACAGTTGCTCAGCCCATTGATGCTCAGCCCGGTAAAGATGCTCAGCTCATTAAGACCGATCAGGTTGTTCAACCAGTCCAGGTTGCTCAACCAGAAGTCAAATGAACCAAGGATGTGCCAGTGGAAGAGCAACCAATGGAGGTAGATCAGTGTAACCAGTGTGAATCTGGGGATTTAGCAAGTAGTCTTGCTCCCTCAGAGGAAGCTGCCTTACTGGATTCACCTTCTGAGGATGTGAGGAGTGTTAGCTCTTCAATACTAGAGAGTCCGCCTAAATCCATGATTGTGAAAGATGTTGGTACCCCTTACGAAGAGGCGGAATGGGTACGAAGAAGGATCAGTTTCCTGAAGGTGAACAGCAAGGACAGAGTGAGCTTCATCGACTCCCATATGCACTTGGACAAACTGAGGTGGATCAGCCATTGTCACGATATTGATAGTATCCTTGACAGAGGTCCAATGCCGGCAACTCCAGTGTATCTTGAGGCCGTTGTTGCAAACTTTTGTCACGAAGCGCCAAGTAAGGAACTGAGACAGATGTGGAAGAGAGTTTCCAGAATTTTCCACACGCACGGTTTGCACCCAAAACTTGCCCATACTGCAACAGACGAAGATTTTGAGAGGGTTAGGACAAGTATCATCAAGGATCCATGTTGTGTTGGCCTTGGTGAGATTGGGTTTGACTTCAGTGCTCACTTTGGAAAGTTTAAAGTTCAACAAACTCTACTTTGTAGAAAGTTCCTGTTTTAATGGGGGGTTGTCTACACTTCGTGACTGGTTGGCAAGATTTCCTAGAATAAGGATTGGAGTTACAGGTTTGCTTTTGCGAAAGGGCCGACATCCAGAACTTGAAGCCACCATGGAGTACTTAGATCTAGAGCATATCCTTTTAGAGACAGATTCCCCATACTTGACACCCCCAGTTCATGGTAGCTGTGCTTACAACACCCCTTATGGTCTGGAGGAAGTAGCTCGATGTGTAGCTCAACTGAAACACACAACTATCAAGGCAGTACTGACCACTACCAGAAAGAATGCTGCAGATCTCTATGGTGTAAAGGTCTGAGGGTATTGTACGTGTGAACAGAGTAAAATGGAGGGAGTATTAACATTGTTCTACATGGCGAAATTAACTGTTGCAAAATTCATCAACATTGTTCTACGTAATGGACTGTTATGGATATCTCACAACGTTGTCCCTGTTACCGGACAGTTAAAGGGATTACAGCAACATTGTTCATCATATTGAACTTTAAGTATCTTCTAAAACCGAGGAATCACCACCATTGTTCTACAAGTTCCAGAACCATTGTTCTATCACTCCATGAATGTTCACGTGCTCAGTCTCAAAAGGAAATCAGATGGATTCTCAACATTGTTCTACAAGTTTCTGAACCATTGAGGAGTCTCAAAAGAAACCGGACGGATTATAAACATTGTTCCACATGTCAAGAACTGTTGTAAGTTCTCTGGAAAGAAACAAGGATAGGCAACACTGTTCTATTTGTCAAGGACTGTTGCAAGTGCATTAAAACCTTGGTCTGGACTGGCTACAACCCACATTGGCAACCTTGGATGAATGGTGGACCAGTTCTCAACAAAACAGGGAGGAATGAAGTAAAGCCGCCGGGTAGTTTCGAATGGAAGTCCGTTCGCCTGCCGTTTGTGTTTTAGCATGTCCCCACTGGAAGTGGAGAACAGGAAATGAACCTAAAGACTGTAATTATTATTTTATTGATCTGGACTGGCTACAACCCACCTTGGTAACCTTGGATGACTGGTGGACCAGTTCTCAACAAAACAGGGAGGAATGAAGTAAAGCCGCCGGGTAGTTTCGAATGGAAGTCCGTTCACCTGCCATTTGTGTTTTAGCATCTCTCCACTGGAAGTGGAGAACAGGAAATGAACCTAAAGACTAGTTAGTTATCTGTGCATATTCAAAGAGAAAAGACATCCAACGTCAATCCAACAGCATCACTGCAGATAACTACTGGTGAGTCTGTTATTTTACAATAATAATAGTAATTCCAAATAAAATCACATCCTTGTAATTTTGTGTCTGCTGCTTTACCCCAATAGTGGCTACAACGTGAAGCTTTATGTGGTTTAATGGAATAAAGTCCAATGGAAATCAACAAATTGACTGTAATAAAAAAACCAGTGAAAACAGCATGTCCCCATGACAAAAGCAGTGACTGTTCATCCAAAGTGGGTCCCACCAAAGTGGGTCCCACACAACATTGGAAATAAAGTTTTAGTGAATAAACACATACAAATTCTAATATTAAAACACAGGCCTACATAACAACTCGCGCCTGGGATAGAGGGCCAACACCTTAACCTGAATTACAGTCATCAACCTTGGCTCAGGCACCCCACCATACACATTGTCTAAGGTCAAATTTGTTGTTTTATGTCTTGCGAAACAGCCAAAGTCATATTAGGAGAGGTCCTCAGCATTGTCACTTTGTGGTAGTCAAACCCACACACATGTAAATACATGATAACATATCTGTATAACTTTATACATCATGTTATCACATTAACATAACCTTTGTTCTCATAAAGATAATATAGAAGTTAACATTAAAACTGTTTTGCTTTAGACATAAAAATATGCCAAACAATGCAAAATCCATTACGTACTCAGTCAAGCTTTACATAATATGCACTTATGCACCTCCATCCTCGATGTGAAAATGTGGCACTACAGTTAATTGCCGGTCAAAATATTGGCAGTGAGAGAAATAAGCATCACAAAATAACAATGTAGTAGTTTTTAAATGAGCAAGTGACATAGGAGTTTTTTTAAAGTTGGAAGCAATGTGAAGGTGAACAGTATCCGGAGACCAGGTCCATGAGTTTTTATTGACTGCAAAGATATATTGATGTTAAACACTAGCACAGCCCGGAAAGTCTAAAATAGTGAAAGGTATGGTTATCTGTTACATACTGGTATGAAGTAAAATTGATGCCAGAGATTGCCAAAGAGTAACATAAGTTTAAGGTGGGTAGCACGGCCAGGGGCAATATAAAATAAGGGGATTTTTTTAAACAAGGATACTTACAATTTGTAGCCTACCTTGATAGCAGTTTTAATTTTCTTATGCCTTAAATTTTAACATTTAGTGTTGTAGTCTGCAAGTGACAGGCTCGAAAAGGTTATTAATGTGTGCATCGTGTAATGAATTTTAAATTCGATTTCATGGGGCAGTCATATAATGCAGATGTAAAATGATAAATACAGAGCAATATTTGAATTATTGCCCTTGGGCGCCTAGACTGGGTTTATTGTACTCAGATATATTTGAAAATGATGTTGGCCCCAGCTATGTAGGTGTTAACATAGAACATAACATGGTTATTTAATAAAAAATTAAAAGTTCCAATACTTTTCTTTGGAGTTGGGCCTTGGGGGCCTTCTCCTTGGACTGAATGCAAAAAGCCTTTATGGGACATTAATGCGCTAGCATCTAAGGCTTTAACTAAGAACAGATGTGGGAAACTTTTTTTTTAGTTTTGGTTTGTTTTACCAGAACAGATGGGCCATTGGAATCTACCATAGTTATCTCAACATAAATACTTTTACACATAAAATAATAATAAACGGGGGATCAATAGATTGCTATGTCAAAAAAGTGACAAAAGCAAGTACAAAACATGGCTTTGTATATGATTCCTAAGGGGAATTGTTTATTCGTTTAAACCATAGCCAAGACAGACTATTTAACTTTAGCGAGACAACTGATGCTAATATTGATGGATTTGAGTAACAGGGTCATTCATACTTTTTAAAAAGGTAAATTGGGAGGTTATAGCATTGAAACTTGAATCTCAAAGCAGATATATAATTTGCAATAGGGAAGTAAGGAAAATTAGATTATTAAAATTTGAACAAATATCAGTGCAGCACACACTCTCTGAGCAAATAGGGTAATCCAATCCAAATGAAGAAGAAATGCAAAAAACTTTACAAAGATGATTTCATTGTCTCCGACAGCTCTCAATCTGAATTCTGATTTGGGGTGTAACTTCATCCACACGTTGGAGTTGCATAGTTGACCACCAACCTACGAAAGCGAAGCAACAGACAAATATATAAATTTGAAACTTTGATCAATGGGAAAAATTTTCATTTAGACTTTCAACACTGTACAGGTTTTATCAGCGAGTAAACCAGTACATACAGTTGGTCAAGGTTCTGTACTGTAAACAGCCGACCATCCATAAGCAACTACCAGCTTTCCCACATAGGTCCGGGTTTGAGCTGTAGACCTCAGGGTCGGAGGCGAGTGTCTTACCACAGTGCCACCGCATCCCTTATATATATTGATATGAAGAGTAAATAAAGAGGCTGATGGAAATAATGGTTTGCAACCTACTATTAGTTCTCAAGTGTCACTCCAACAAGATAATAGGTGTGCAAACCGATTATTCGCCTAAGAGACATGAAGTGCAGGAATTTTGATATCCCAAACAGCACATTGCGTCCAGATGTTTTCTTCAATGTGTGTAACTGAGTACTGATTTCCTAAATATCCAGGCCAAACACTATAGCTTGGAAGCAACATATAAACTAAAAAGTTTGTGTGCATGATGTGACCATCTTGATTCTGTAAAAAAGGCGAGGTTGGTGATATGAAGATTTGACATCCACCCAGAGCTGATAAAGAGATATCCAATCCTATGGAACAACAGGTTGACTCTGTAAAGAGTAACTATAGTACAGTAGAACATACACGAATTTATTTATTTGGGGTTTTATGTCGCTTTCAACACTGTACAGGGCATATCACGATGGATAATTGGGAGGACAGAGAAAACCAGTACGTACAGTTTGTCAAGGTTTTGTACTGTAAACTGCCCACCAATGGCAAACAACTACAAGCTTTCCCACTTGAGGTCGGGCCGGGAACCAAACCCCGATCTCAGAGGTGGGAGGCGAGAGTGTTACCACTCTCCCACCGTGGCCCCTAGAGCATGCATGAAGTGACATCTTACATCTCTAATAATTTTACCAATGATTGTTATGAATTTATGTGTGATATTTCCGAAAGCTTAAAATGAATGGTTTGCAAAATTAGAGTAACTTTGGTGCTGTTGCAAATAAACATAACATAGCTCTTCATAGCATTTCCAGAGAAGCTCTTTAGTTTTACTGGGTCATTCGAGAGTTTCCTGTTATATATTGATGACCAAGAACAGATAAACACGCTTAGCACTGGGAGGCCAAACCTTAAATTCACTCATGGGAAATCCGGAACTGTTGGAAATTTCAACAGAAACTGATAAAAATCATAAGATTTCTTGGTAGATTTAAGCACAAGAAGGCAATCCACTTACTTTATTCTACTTTTATTACCAGTGGTCAGCAAGTTTGGATTCAAAAACAGGCAGTCACCTCTGTGTGGATTCGACTGCCGTAAGTTACAACACACCATAAGTGACCTGTCCCAATGACCCTGGCTGTTGAACAGGATACAAAACCCAACTTTGAATCATGACATATGTATATCATTAATTAACTGGATTAGTCAAAGTCGGGGTTTTACGTCCCGTTCAACAGTCATTGTCATATTGGGACAGCTCCTTAGCATTGCCACTTGTGGGACTCGAACCCACAGAGGTGACTGAGTGCTTAGATGCCAAACTTGCCAACCACTATGCCACTGAGAACCTCGTTAACTGGATGAGGATCATCGAGTCATTTCTATATTCCAATAGGGACCCTTCAATAAACATATTACTGGTGATCCTAATAAAGAGCCAGAAATCAAAATCACACCAAATTGTCTAAACATGCTAAGTCAATTTTATTTAACAAACAAAGATTTGACTAATGGGATGAATTATGGCCGAATTGTGACTTTGTGGCTCGACAAAAGCCAGCCGACCTGTCTTATTCGAGAGAAAAAAACTGTATATAAGGGAGGGAAACGACTGAGAGTCATAGATTCTTCTGCAAAATTTTCAACTGAACTGAAACTGTTGTTTCCCATTGTTACAATACAATTTCACCCTGCCAGCAGATCAGATGTAACTTATGTTGCGGAAGCACCATATTAGGACCAAGGGAAAGATATTAAAAGCTCTCATTCAGTAAATTTAACAGTAAAAAACCAAAACACCTGATCTTGTTGATTTGCACACTTATCAATGTCAGAACATTGAAATTTAGGATCTGATAAATTGAACGTCACATACCTCAGCTGGGAATGGAACAGAAAACTGACAAATATAATCTTCCTATCCGAAAGCATGTTGATTTAAAAGGGTTTTACACCCCAAACCCATTAATGTCAAACACAAGATAATTAATCAACAAAAACATTTCTTGGTTGTGCTGTACAATACTCTTCCCCTCACTACATCAGGCCTCTGTTCACTACACACAATGTTAGATTCCTTATATGGAGTTTAATTAACATTGTCCTAGCCTGAGAGAAGTATATGGAACAAAGTCAGAATGCTCACAGCACTAACTTAAGCCCCCTGGTAGGTAGTGATTGTTGTATTAAAATTACTCACCATGTGGGAACATTCTAACTTGAGAAACACAAAATTCATTGTATCAAGTGACCCCACAGCATTCAAAGCCAGAAGACCCCACAATAGTGTTAGGTTTCTCATTTTGTATATTAAATTTTTGAACCTAATCTAATCTAATGTGGACTTTTATAGCGCTTAATCTCCATCACTGATGGACTCTAAGGTGAATCTAAACATAAAGCAAGGCAGTTAGCGTTAATCAAGGGACATAGCCAGGTCGTACCAAGGAGACACAGATGTGACGGGGGAGGCTATGGTGGGTAGGCTTTTGCAAACAGGTATGTTTTAAGCTTCTTTCTGAAGGAGGCAACTGATGTTGCACCGTGAACATCTTGAGGGAGGTCGTTCCAGATCTAAGCAGCATCAAAGGCAAAACTATGGCCGAAATGTTTGGCTGACTTGAAGACTGATGAATGGAAAGGAGGAACTGTAAGGTATTGACGATCTGGGTGACTATGCCTAGTACTATAGGGACAACTACTAAAAGACAAGAACGGTTCGAAATAAGAAGGAGAACCACTATGCAAAAATTTATATACAAGTGTTGCAGTTTTGAAAATACAACGGTACCTAACAGGCAACCAGTGGAGTTTCTGTAGAATGGGTGTAACATGAGCATACTTTCCATGATTTGTAACAATACGAACCAGGGTGTTCTGAATACTTTGCAATTTGTACTGATTGAAACTGGACAAACCTCTGAACAGAGAGTTACAATAGTCCAGATGACTACTAACCAAGACATTTGCAGCAAGGACTGCCACTTCAGGAGTGAGATACTTTCTAATTCTATGGAGGTCACGCATCTGAAGGAAGCACGCTTTGCAAGTCCTCTTGATATGCTCAGAGAATGAAAAATCTGCATCAAACCACACACCTAGATTTCTAACAGAATCAACCGGATGAAGAAGGCTACCAAGAATGCTAACAGGAAAGTGAGAGGAAATCTTCTGACGTTGAGCCTTGGAACCAAAGACAATAAACTCAGTTTTTTCAGGGTTGAGCTTCAATTTACTGAGAGACATCCACTCTTGGACATCATGAAGGCAGGCATTTAGCTTGGCGAGAGCCAAAGAACCATTCTTGTGGGAGAGATGGATGTATAACTGAACCCGTTGTGGACTTTTCAAAGATATGTGTGGTCCTCACCCACCACATTGAGTCAAAGAGAAAATATAACAGACATGCAGACCACTTCATAATAACGTCATAATTATCCAGAGATCCACAGGTAAATCTTGCAGGGTATCCCATTCTCTGACCCACTTCTTGGGAAACAGTACCAATTATTGACCAAAGATCTGGGGTATGCTTTTTGAATTTTGTTGATACCCCCATCCCATTCTAGGACTCCATCTTGCATGGGATATATGAGGATGTTGTGGGCGCTTTTTGCTACTGTACTTGGGTGTGATGCATATGGGGGTGGGGTGTTTAGTCTTGCAGGTACCATAATTGTATTCATTAAATTTGGGGGGGGGGGGCGTCTTAAATTAAATAAATATTAATACTCACCCTAGAGTGACTGTAGATTAACAATATGATTGCACCACACCTGGGTCCATATTCACGAAAGGTCTTAGCCAGGGCTTAGGCTTAAAGTTGAGACTTTTGTCTCAAGTTTCTGCCCCAAACCTGCTAAGACTTTTGTCTTAGGCTTAGTGGTATTCACAAAGAATTTAAGACTGGTCGTAGACTGGTTAGTAGTGGGCTTAATTTTTGTAAAGAGGACTTATATATGGCCGCCACAAACTTTTCTCCACTTCAAAATTTGAAATTGCTGTAAATAAAGTATAATTATACAGAACACATCACTAAAGCAGTCTTTGGAAGCTTATATGTGGTAACAAGGTTTTCCATTTCAAAACAGCACTTTTCCTTAGATAAAATGCATTAAATGAAGGATATATGTCACCAATAGTATAGTTTGAATAGAAAAGAAAGGTCACATGACACATAAAACCACTGTGGTTATTTCATAAGCATGGACTTAGCTAAGTCACCCTTTGTGAATACGGGTTTAAGACAAAACTTAGCTGAGACAAAAGTCTTAACTTTAAGACTGGATTTAAGCCTAAGACCTGGCTAAGTCTAAGACCTTTTGTGAATACGGGCCCTGGCCACCTACTTGGCATTTTGCAACTAGATTTTCCCCACCTTGCTACAGATATCCCAATCTTCAAAGAATTCACCTTCTAAAAGTAATCCCTTCGCCCGTTATTAGGGTATCACGCCCAAGAAGAGCTAGTAAGTAATATACAAACAGCTCCTGTACTGTCATAAAGAGCAATTTAGTGTGATGAGAAACACTGTCAAATAACTGTAATAATCGTGTGACCTCTTTACAAGCAATATGCTTAATATACAGAGGTGTTAACAGAAAAAATATCCCAGTTAACATAATTTTGTAGCATAGTAGTTCAGTGTATTAACTGTTTTAGGTGATAGTTTAACTTGTCTGTTTTTGTATATTAGTATGTAATTTAGTAATGTTAGTGTACTAATGAGTAATTTTCCCAACCTCTCCGACGTTACTGACTTCTTGGCTTGTCTTGCTTAGATCTTTGGGGCATCTTGAGTTAAAGTCATCTAAATATTCACTCTAGACTGTAGAATGACAATATAATTTTACCATATGGCACCATATTGATGTAAATGTGTGGCAAACGGACACCCTGCCTTCTCGGATGGGTGGATTATCGGCGATATGTTACATAATGTCGAGAAGTAACTAGGCCTATTTTGAGTGTCATTAGAATATAAAATCGTCCTTATGATCCTGTTAAATTTGCTCTCTGTTGACCAAGGAACCCTTTATTTGGCGCAGTTAAAGCGATGTGCTTGTCGAACGTAAAGTATGTTAATCTTTTTAAGTTGTTTCGCAATGCAAATTCTATATAAACAAGGAAATACACACTTGAACTGAAGTCCTAAATCATTAGATGTATTCACATGTCATTAAGTCACTGGTAGCAGTAATGATCATCTACAAGTGATCCTGCCAAAGCTATATGCTCACTTTTTAAACTACATTATACATACTGTCAAGATACTAATACGCTTGAAATCATTTGAAATCTCAATTTGTTTATCTGATGACGCGGATTGAATCATGTGACAAGTCAAAGTCAAATAGCTGTTGGCCTGGTCACTGGGAACAAGGGGATTTTGGGTTTGAATGTATATAGATGAAATATAACATACCCGTATTAAAGTATATTACTTATGAAAAAGTAAATATACAGGGGGGGACAGCAATTCGCGGGGGACAGCGATTCGCCAATTTCTATTGTACCTCATTTAAAACTAACATCTGTGTTGATACTGAAGGTGCCTTATAGCATAGAAAAGTGTGCAACATGTCTTCATACTTTTCTAAGATTTTAGAACTGACAGCATGCAGGATTATTAAGATGAATAAAAAAATGTATTTATCAGTGAGAAATATGCCTTAGAAACTGTATCTGACTGATGCAAAGAGCTGTATGTTCTTTACACTGTGTCTGAGGTCAATATAAATACTATTTATAACTTCATTAAGTGCTAGAATACAATGAGAAGAATTGATCTTTAGCTTTAATCATTGTTTGTAAAGTGTTTAACAGTCTTTGCAACTTTTTGGGGAAAAGTATAAAATAATCGGCGAAATGCTGTCCACTTTCCAACAGCTCTAATCTTATTGCCATGGGACAAGTTCTATGGTTGTATTTGTACTTTTCATAAAATATATTTTATGATGCTACTATCATTTTACAGTTTGAGGAACCTCTTTTCATTCTGATAACTTTTATAAAACCACACTGCATATTTGTTCTCAAGAAACTGCATTTTGCTGTTTTTATGGGCGAATCGCTGTCCCCCCCCCCCCTGTACCTGTATTACATTATATTACTTATAAGAAAGTAAATATAACAGCCCTGCATTAAAATAGTTTACTAATGAGAAAGTAAAACCAATTTCACATCATATAACCAGCTTAAATTGTATTCCAGCGTTTGTGTAGAAAACATGGACATTGGCACTTGTGGCTTGTATAGGGCCGCAATTTTTGTCATCTGATACACTTGATTTTTTTTTTCATTGATTTGGCTTTAATGTAACTTTCAACACACTACATTGGTTATATCTCGAAGTATTGTTTTAAGGGCAGAGGAAACCAATAGATACTCGTTGGTCAAGATTCTGCAATGTAAACTACTGGGCATCAGTAAGCAACTACCAAAAGTCAAACTTGGGAGTTTACATGCTGCAAAACAGCCAGTGTCATATTGGGACAGGTTTTTAGCATTGTCACTTGAGGGATATAAGCAGTTACCAACTTTACACATAGGGTTGGATCTGGGGTTCATACTGCTGAGCTAAGTGGTTAGAGTGCTTGCCTTCAATGTCTGAGGTTGTTGGTCTGAATCTTGGCCAAGGCACTTCATGTTTGAAAGTTGGTAATTACTTGCCAATGCCCTGTTGTTTACAGTGTGGAATCTTGACCAACTAGTATGCACTGGTTCCTCCAGTCATAAACTACCCGTCGCAATATGACCTGCCTGTTGAACGTGATGTAAAACCAAAAAATAAATCTAAATCCACCCCCTCGATATTTGAATGCCAGCATCAAGGTCCATGCATTGTGTGTTCCTATACTGATGGTGAATAAAATATGTGGCCTTTGGGTTGTGTAGATTGTGTAAAAACCATTATCTTCTTTCAGACAAATGATTTGTGATAACACACACATTATATATGGATGAAAAACAGAGTATGCATAATGTATTGGACGAGTGCATAATGAAAAAAACACTTTAAAAACCCCAAACGTAAGTTATATGATAGCTTGATGTATCCGCATCAGTGAGATATATAGGAATCATTACCCAAAATGGATTACTAATTGTTCAAGCTATGGCCCAAATGCCTTAAATACCCTTAAAGAAAACAGTTACAGAAAAAGGCTTTCCATTGATACAAAATACATCTATCTGTTCATACAGCACTTCTTAAATGTATTTATATATTATGTCAATGGGGGGATACTTGGTATACTTGATTTACACATTTCAATTCTGTGTCCCATGAGATGGGTATTAAATTCACAATATTGACATTAAATCGTTGCAGGAAGTATTTATTCCCACTGAACCATGTCAGTACAGAGTTAAGTACTTGAATGACAAATGAACGCCATTAAAATGAAGACATATGTTGCAAATATTGATTTTTCACTGTTAGAACATACCTCAAGTCAATTTGTAGAACATTGAAAAATAACTAGAAAAGAATGCATACGGAATTGTGTCTTTGAGTAATAACAGACTGGATAAATCCTCTAGATAGTTTCATAGATATTAACTAAACATAGACACAGACAACCACATGGATAAGTGAACTCACTTAGTAACACTTTAAAATGAAACTGGTGTGACTGACAAATTACTTGTGAAAAATACCTTTAGTTATATTATTGTTTTATTGGTAACCATGCTGCACACATGACCGCGACCAAATCGTTCATAAAGGTGTAATGGAACTTGGATAATAAAACTTAACAATATTGTAACAGACTTCATTGAAGTAAGTTGTTACTATTCTGTGCAGAAGGGAACTGAAGGCATTTATAAATGTATTAAATGTGTTTAAATAATTTGTCTCCAGGTGCAAGGTTCATGAAAGATCTCAAATATGTCTGAGAGTGTTTTTGAAATCTAAGACTTGCATAATAACTTAGATTTTTTTTCTACAGTCAGTATGCCCTACACGCCTCAGACTGAGTAATAACCTCAATCTATGTATTTCGAACGAAACTGTTAGTAGGGCGACTTTAGCTTCTCCCCCAGTCACATCTAGGGATTTTTCTGAAATCTAACTTTTGTCTGAGACCTCAGTTGTTTTCAGTTGGCTTTCACTGCAGGACGCAGACTGAGTAGTGACTTAAATGTTATCTTACATATTAAACCTTAAACTGTTACAAGGGTTTCTTGCACAGTCTCATTGGCTAAATAAAAACCTCACCTGAGTTTGACTGAGAAGTAAAATCACTACCAAGTAGTTTTATTTTGTCTAATACCTCTGTTCCACTGTTGCCAGTATGTTTTCTGATGAGCCTGAGATTGCAATCGATGGGGCAAAATCTGGAAGGTTACAGTCCTTAGCGCTGACATTCTGAAGGTTGAAAACCAAGCACAGTAATTTTGGCCGCCTGTTAAAAATAGAACCTTTATGGATGAGCATATCTCTCCAGAAATTTCCAGATTCTTTTGAGTCATAGGACATATACAGTAACCTATATGATGTTCGAACATATTTTTGGCTCAAGCAATCTATCTTGTTCATATGTTCTGATTGGTCTTTTGTCCAGAATAAATTAGTTTTAGGTAGGGCTGTTACCATCAACAATTTCTAAATATCGAGTATCATATGTTAGAAGCGAGTTGGACTCGAGTGAATGAAGAACAGTATAAATAAAGTAATATAATGTTCAAATATAATCACTAGTTGTGTTTAGTAGCATTTTGTTGAAAGGGAATATATACTATACATTCCCAAGGTCCCTAACAAGCAATAAACCAAACTGGGATTAATCAATTCATAAAACCAAATAAATCTGTTAAAAGTATGTAAAGACAATATTAGTAATACTGTGAGCACATGCATGAGAACATTATATAACAACATTAACAAATGCAATTGACAATACATAAGATGACATTATTGGTCAAGTTATATCTGATTACAAACTCCAAGCTGACCCTAAAAGGTAAAAGTTCAAAAAGTACTAGCAAACCCTTTCTTGGTAGTAAGGAATGTAATGTCTAGTCTCAAGGTCCCAGAGATCAATATCAGGAAGAGGGAGATAAAGAAACTTCAAAAGACTCCTTGTAAGGTCAAAGTGAAGGTCAAAAACGAGAGAAAACTATAAGTAAAGTGGGATTATGTCCAAATATTATCACTAGTTGTGTGTAGTAGTGTTTTATTGAAAGAGAATATGTACTGTATACATAATTTATTGCTGGTTAAATTGTACAGGTATGTATTTATGCACTTCCTGGAACAGCCACACAAGTAAGGTAAATAGAAAACAACATTTAATTATTGGTGACTATGTTTTGGTAGCTTGATAAGTTGCAAAGGTATCAATTCATAGCAAGGTTAGTTTATCATTTTTTATTTTGTAAACCTTTGAGTTCAAATTGCCTAAATCAATGCTATTTCCAAATTCTCTGGTTACGGTCAACTTCTTACAGTACTCATTGTAGGAATGAGCCAAATACTGCATAAAAGTGGTCAGGGCTTATTTTAATGGGTTCTCTTTATGAGTCAATTCATAGGAGATCATAATATGAGTCAATTCATAGTAGATCATAAGACTGAACTTTTCAGTCAAATACAACTTATGCTAAGGGCAACTCACTTAGTTTGTTAACTTTGCCACCGTTTTCAAAAAGGACCAACCATAGCAGTTCTGAAGTTTAATGTTGGCTAGATTTACAAAGTCTTTGTAAACCCCATTCCATTACAAGTTGCACAAAACCTAATATTTGTGTTGCTTTGGTTATCTAAGACCCTTCATAAATCTGGACTTTGAGACAAAGCATTTATCTCAACCATAGAATTTTATTATTTTACTGCAATAACTTGTTGGTGTTTTCTAGATATCAAGATTAATGGTGGCCTGTGACCTTAATCTGTAACTACACCAAACAAACAAGAAACATGAGAAAACAGATCTTACAGATAGTGATTGTAACATTTTTTTTGGTTGCCTTTACTGCACTAGCAATCTTACAATGGCCAAGAAACTTAATCACTGGAGAATCTTTTACATATAAGATACCTCAGCCTCTACGGTTATCTGGAACATTGACACACTTTAAATTGATTCCAAGAGCATTTTGCTCAGATGAAACATATCTACTCATTGGAGTAATCTCTACTATTGATCACTTTGCTCAAAGAAAAAAGATTCGTGACAGCTGGAGAGACAGCACAGTTTCTTCTGGAGCCTTCTGGTCTATGTGCACTACCTCAAAGTCATGTGACTTGAGAGAAATCCAAATTGTATTCATCACAGGAACCAAAGAAAATAACAAGACACTGCAGAAACAGCTGCAGGAAGAGCAGCACACATTTGGAGACATTCTACAAGGTCCATTTAATGACACATATAGGAATCTAGTCCACAAGACCATCCTATTGTTGGACTATGCAGTCAATCAGTGTGGGAGTGCCAAATTTATTCAAAAGATAGATGACAATGTTCGTTTAAATCTGACTGCTGTCAAACATCTCCTGAACATGAATCCTGACATGCCTGCAGGGTATGTTATTGGTCTAAGAACTCATATGTCTCCTGTCATGAGAGGAGGGAAATGGAAAGTCACTAAGGAAGAGTACAAAGAAGATCATTATCCCGATTACCTTGGTGGTTCATCTTACATTATATCTCGCAATGCATCTGTTAAACTGTTGAATGTAGCTAGGAAGGAACCCCTGGTTCCTGTGGAAGATGTTTTCTTAACAGGGATATGCAGGATTAAGACTGATGTGAAAATAATGCATAGCTCACAATTTTGTTCCTTTGGTAGAGTGTATAATTGCATCACCCAACATTGATGGAGTTACAAGGGCAATTAATTAGTGTTTTGAGTAGGTTTGTGTTGTTTTTAATGTGTCATGTGACTTTATTTGAACCCTTCATGGGCTTACACAGTGAATATAGAGTCAGTGGCATGTCAGACATCATATTTTGTGATTGCTCAAATTGATATCGACTACACACCTGTGTACTACAAGTATATCTCATACAAATGAAAGTATTAATACTCACACATGGTCTTGCCTCCCTGCAGTCACAGAATGCATGCATTTATCCAAAATGTGACCGGTATATTCTTTTATATCATATAACTTGATTGCATTCTCAATTTTTCTTCAAAAGTTAAGCTAGTGATAGTATGAGAGTATTTCTGATCCATGCTGGTATTGGTATTTTGTTATTAATTTTAAAAGTCATCTACCATTTAATAGTCGAATTTGCCATCTTTTTTTGCAATCTTTAGGGGTTTCTACCAAGGTGTCTTATATGTGTACATTACTATTTGAAAATGTGTTTCAGGAATTATACTGAAAAAATACTATTAAAAATCAGACCAACTGTTTGTGAATATCATCTGAGCTGATCCAATTATCTGATCACAAGTTACTCATATTGCTTCATTTGATGTTATTTTGACTAATCCATGATTGTATATACGAGCCCGGTAACAGTCACAGGGCAACTTAATTACATTTTTAAGGCAGATATCCTTACACAGTATGCATATGCTAGTCAAATGGCTGTTGAGTAATGCAGGTATGAATAAGTAACAAATCCAGGATACAATAGGATACATTTTCAGTTTAGGAGTATACAAATTACTTATTCAATTGTAAACATCATTGCAACTTATTTTGGCCTTGAGAAAGCAGAAGCGGGTACAGTATTTGTGAAAGGGTAGGGTGATTTCAGAGATATGGACATTTTTAAATTGATATTTTGTAACAGAACATTTCATACATATTGTCAGATAAATTAACAAAAGCCTTTTGAAGAAAAAAGTCTACATGAAAATCCATAGTAGAAGGAAACCCAGTTCATAGTTGGGCGAAATTTTAATACCTTTTAAACAATTTATAGCACTGAAAGATATGTTTTAAAGGGCATTATCATTGTGTGTTCCTATCAAATGCTTTCCCAAAGTCAAATAATATAGATTAATACACAAATTGACAGTTAAAAATTAGGTGAGTTTTGGAATAACGTTCAGACAATTTATAGCATGTTTTCAAGGAAATCAATGTACATCTGTGTCACGAGTGTTGTCATGCCTGGCACAACTCCCGCCAAAATATGACTACAGATTCTCTGAATTTAAAATGTACCCACTTCAGCAATATGGCTATGTATACACTTAAATGCCTTACTGCAATTTTTAAGTTTAAAATCACAACATGGTATCTTTTGCTCTTTCCGTTATGGTTAAGTTCTATAAAAAATACAAGGCCACTGCTGCAGGGGTTATCTCCTGTCTTAGAATTGGTAATAATTGAGAACTAAAGGAGATATGAGACCTTTGTAGTAAGATAACCCCACCTGACAAAGGTAAAAAGTCAGCTATTGAAAAAGAGTCTCAGGCCATGACTTTTTAAAAGTTGTTTTCACATTTGGAATCCATAGTTACAATGATAATGGAGATATAAGGCCGTTTTAATTGGATAATTCCAATTAACATTAAACATGTGATATGGCGGCCATTTTGTTTTCAAAACTAGGCCAGATTACTATCCTAACTTTCCTAGCCATATATCTTTTGCGCAAATTTGATTAACCTAGCTGCAAAAGTTTTAGAGCATCTTAATGATTTTGAAATAATTGGCTATGGCGGCCATTTTGTTTTTCAAAATAAGGTAAAAAAAATTTTCTCAGGTTAAACATTTGCAGGCCAGGACTTTTCAAGTACTGTCTTTACATTCTGAAGCCATAGCACCAATAATATGGGAGAAATAAAGATGTTTTAGCGTAACAATCCCATTTAACCTTGAAGCAGGGGTCAAAGGTCAAATTCAACACCTGGAAAAGATTCCCAGGCCATGACTTCCCACAAGTTGTTTTCACATTCTGAATCTCTAGGAGCAATGTTAGGGGAGATATAAGGCCATTTTAATAGGATAATCCCATTTGACATTAAACATGTTATATGGTGGCCATTTTGTTTTTGAACTAGGCCAAAATTACTATCAGGCTAGCGTTTCCAGGCATATAGCTTTTGTGCAAATTTGATGAAAGTAGCTGGAATATTTCAAGATTTAGAGCACCTTTATGATTTTCAAAAAATTAGCTATGGCGGTCATTTTGTTTTTCAAAATGAGGCCAAAATTTTGTACAGACAGGATTCATAGCCATAAACTATCCTTGCAAATTTGGTGAAGATATCTTTATTAATGAATGAGATATTAAGGCTTATGTAAAAACATGACGGACGGAGGCACCCACACATGCGCATACGAAAGGTGTTTTATAATCTGATGACCACGATCTTTGGCCGCAGGCGGGAGGTAATAACTATTCAAAGACGGCATAGTAGGCCTTAAATACTTGATTGTTGACAGTTACTTCATATTCTTATATAGTTATCATAATCAATGCTACTTATTACAATTTGTTATCTGAACGGTAGCTGAGATCGCCCTCTGCAGTATTGTCACTATTCTCGTCGAATTATTTTGGTAATGCACCTGCAGTGGCCTTTTGTACTTTTTTATTTATGCTCGACCAAAAGAGAGGGTATTGTGATCAGTTTTGTCTGTCTTTCTGTCATTCTGTCTTTGCACCATTTGCCCTTATAACTCAAACACTCTAACATTAATCAAGCTCAAATTCGGTGGGTAGATATTTCATGGGGATAAGACGGATTCCTCCAAATTTGTTGTAATTTGATTGAAAAGTAAAGTCAGGAGAGAGTTTTTCTTACTTTCAATTGGGCATATACAGTAAACTCTGCCACTGTTCGTCACACAAAAATTCAGTATCATGACAGGATTTTGTTATTCATCAATTGGACTATCCTGTGGCGTAAGCAATGTGTAGTACATCCTAATTAAGTCACTCCATTTATTATTTCTTTGCGAGGATATTTTGTCAAAGGGATATGTATAGCATGAGTGCTGTTTTCTTTAATATTTGGGAAACCATGTAATCTAGAAATATAGCAATACTGCTCAGAAATGATTGCAAATGAAAGTAGCTTTCACAAGCATTTAGCACCAAAGTATTTTGGTCACTGTCTTTCTTCACAGTTAAAATTTAAATAATGGGTGAGAGAATGCTTGATAACACTCACAAGTCGGGCCACATCCAGTCGAGCATTCTGCTCTCTCTCTGAGTGCATCTTGTTTATTCATTTATTAAGGTGGCATACTATGTAGTAAATAAATGACTTAAAATGCCACAAAATACCCAGCCCCTTTGGGTTTATTAGTCAATACAATCCCACATATAACATACAAAATTCATAAATATTCTGATTTTCTTATTGTATATTGTTTCATTGAATTGATCAACATAATTATTATAATTAGTTCTATCTAACATTTCATATTAAGCATACATAATTTTCAGACTTGGGCACACACATAGGAAGTATATTTCATCTTCAGTCATCTTTTTTACATATTTTACTTATTCTGTCTTCTAGTTGCAGTTAGTAATATTGTAATACTGTTTCAATTTCTAATGGCAAAATACCTTTCTTAATTGACAAAATAATGATATTTTATATTTTGACGCATGGCAACTAACATATGGTTCAGTAAAGACTACAGATTTGAAAACTCTGCTTTACACCTTAGGACTGCCAGTTGCTATCAAACTGACCAAGGACTTTACAATTTTTTTATGTCACAGTTATACACTTTTTGAAAGCATCAGTTACTTTTTATTTAGTCACTAGCTTTTCCTAACTGGTTGTCTTTGGTACATTCAAAAGTATTTCGATGTAGGGTTGATGTGAGATTATACAGATGATAACTGGCTTAGTTGTGTAACAAACTTCAGTGGTTATAGTATAAGCTTAATGTTTTAGGCTACTTGTAGTTAGTAGTTAGTACAGTTAGTGGAAGTTATGAAATTTATCATGCAGGTTTTGTCAATTTCTCGCAATTATCTGTGATTATGTTGGAGCCCAACTTAGGAGTCAGCCCATCTTAAGATGGGCTATAGCCCAACTTAGGATCCTAAGTTGGGTAGCCTATCTTAAGATGGGCTTAGCCCATCTTAAGATGGGCTAAAACATATTAGCCCAACTTAGGATAATAAAATACAAGAAGGTTTTTAAATCTAAAATTTAATATTATCCTTTAGATAGAATGTCCATAGCTTATTTTAAGATGAATTGACAGATATATATAGTCTGAATTCATTTGTCATTCCAAGGCAGTTAATATGTTAGCTGACAAGATGTCTATTGTTCAACCACTCCTTTGAGCTTAATTGTTTTACTTCTGGGGAGTGATTAGGCAACTGGATTACATTGTGATTTATCTATTGTTTCAAGATTCTTTTTATGTTGATTTGTTTGACTATGTGTGTGAACTGTTAACTGGATTAGTGTTAAGATTTACCTTTTGTCCCAGCATTACTTTTGAACTTGACTTGTTTCACTTGTGCTTGAGTGACTAGCTGACAGGATTAAATAGGTATTGTTCGAAGATTCTTTAAGGTATTTTTAATGTTTCAGGAAAACAATTAACATAATCATAATTGTTAAAAGCAAAGCTAGGTTCTTAAGTAGACAATTACTGCTGTTTAACCGAATACATAAGATTAACTTGTTTGATTAAATTACATTTTAGTAATAATTAGTGTAATTTTAAAAATGTAATTTGCATTTTTTTGTGTGAAAATAAAGTGCTGTTAATAAAACTTTGCTAAATTTTATACTATGACTCACCCATAAAATCACATATGGGTTGTCCCCCATAAAGGTTTGATAGGATTAAGCCTCTTTGTGTTTTGATATTACTTTTATGATGATTTGTTTCACTTTATGATTGAGGTTTTCCTATTGTGCACTTTACCCACCCCAAGTGAAACAAATCAACATCAATAGAATGTTGAAACAATAGCCACAAATCCAATAAAGAAATCATCCCAATATAGACAAACAAATCAACATCAAAGGAATATTGTAATGCTTCTCAGGGCTCAGGAAACACAATTCATTTTAGTTTCTGTAATTAAAGACTGTTGAGCTTTGATAAAATTTAACATATTTTTTTCAAAATAAAAAAAAGAATGTATAGGCAAAAGTCCTGTTCAAGGAACATTCAAGGAGACCAATGATAATGTCATCTTTTTCATAATAATGTTTTATAATTTCCATTCATTTGCACATGCAAAAAACATTTCTTAGTATAGCAAGAGTAAAAATTGTTTCTGGAATTTTATTATCTTAAGTTGGGCTGATATGTTCTAGCCCTTAGGATCCTAAGTTGGGCTATAGCCCATCTTAAGATGGGCTGACTCCTAAGTTGGGCTCCAACAACTATATTGCTTTTATGTAGATATAAGTTGGATGAGTTTAAGTATCACACATTTGTTATTTTCACTGAGGTGCTTTTTGACCTGAATGCTATTTGTTTGCATATATCAACAGGTACAAACTTCTAGGAAAAGTAACCAACTTTAACTTTGGTTAGCATGTATTAACACTTGTTGTATTAACAACTGTGATATTAAAGACTTCAACATTTTTAACATGATACACCAGTGAGGTTGATGCAATAAAATATAGTTTTCAGTTATGTCTTTCCTAATGGATTTAACATTAGTATTTTCAACCCATGCTGCATTTTAACAGAACTGGAATAAAGGGACTCAAGCAGGCATTCAGCCCGGTTAGGACCCAAGTCTGAAATACTCAGGTATACTTTTGTATTCAAATATTGCAAAGATATTGTCTTTAATGACTTTATTTTTCTGTGTCTGTTGAAATGTTTCAGAAGTAGTGCAGTAAGGTGGAACACATGATTTTATTTAAGGTTCATCAAATATGAGCATTTATAAATGCCAACTCTAACCAGACACTGAGACTGGCATAAAACATCACCTTAATAATCAGAGGTCAAAATTATGGTTTTACTTCCCATTCAACAGCCTAGCTTATATGGAGACAGGTCCTCAGTTTTGTCAACTTGTTGCAGGTTGGCACTAAGGTGAACTAGCAATTGACAAGACCTTTATTTTGGAAATTTAATAGTTATTTTTTCATTGCTGTATTTAGTTCATTGTATCCCCGGACGAAAGTCAGGGATACTTTGGTTTCAGTATCGTCACGCCACCGCCGCAGAGATTTCCTTTTGGACGCAATAACTTTAAAAAAATTTTAGTTAAACCTTTCAAATTTGGTATGTGAGTATATATGGGCAATGCCACGAACGCTATTGTTTTGTGACCTTAACCTTCAATTTTAAGGTCACTGGTGGCCTCTTAATAGTCACATTTTGGCCTTTTTCACATTTTGGCCCCGTTCTCATATATTGAAAGTTAGATCATCCTATGGCTGGTATATATAATACATATATTATATGTCCTCTATAAGCATGCAGTAATTTGACCTTGAAGCTCTTTAATGAAGGTCATTCACAGGTCATCCAAAGTACCTGACCGAGGCCATTTTTGGCCTTTTTGGAGATATTTTTACACTTATTGCTGACTATATTCCATGGAAACTATTAAAAATGGCTTTGGAGGTTGAGTATATGATGGAGTACCAGTATCCAGACTTACTGGTTACAGAGGATTGTTGGTTACAGAAAAAATCTGCTGATTCCACAATTATGGACAGGAAGAAGGCAGTTGTTTCACATAAGCCTATGCCTGCTGAGATGTAGTCTAATTCGCCCAGTTCTGCCAGCTCCAATGAGTTTTTGCAGAACTATGGAGCTAACAGGAACTGGTTATAGAGGACTGCTTCACCTATAGCCATTTATTCCCTGGTACTGGGCAGGTCCACAGGACTGGCTAACAGACCAGCAGTAGCCTTTTAAGGGTCCAAGTGGCTGTCTCAGATCAACCAGTTACTGCACGAGGAAATTGGTTACAGAGAAATTCTTATACCAGTCATTGGTCTTGGTGAGATGACTTGTCTGAACCTACCAGACCAGTGAACCAGGACCTTCTAGCTGGTCGAAAGTGACAAAAGATAAGAAGACTTTCCCAACAAGATTTGTCCAACCACCTGTCAGACTTATGTTATCAGACCCCACACCAACCAGTAACTGATCCCGGTGAGATGCTGAACTCAACTGGATTGGTCAGCCTACTGCCAGAAAGAAGTCTGCTGTATCAGTTAATGTGGAGGTTCATCAAGTTTTTCTTACAGGTTCCAGTGAGATACAATGATCCACCCTCCTAGACTGGCCACCCAGCTTGCCTTTTATCCAACCTGTGAGCAGTGTCAGCTGACACCAGGGGCCTGAGTTTTCAAACTCAGCCCTCCCCTCAAGATTATAACCCATTTGCCGGTTTTCACAACTCAAGCAATGGTAAATTTATCTGTTAATCAGACCAGGGGTCACAGCTCTCATAAATGGCTATTAGTGTTTCCACAGCGGGGTTATGTGGGTTACTGACACCTATACAGAAGCAAGTCCATCGAGGTCACCTCCACATGAAGCCGATACAGTGGCACTGAAGAACAGCTGAAGGGTACCAGACTAACTAGGAAAGGTGATCCCAGTTCACTCCATCCAATCTAAAATGGTGGTTGTAGGATGACAAATGTGCTTCAAGGTGAACCATTACACCTAATTAAATATGCTCTGAAAATCCTTACAGATGCATCAAGAGTGCTCACTTAGGGGAATACACTGCAGGGGTAACCTGGTCCCTTCCGGAAGCAAGTGACACATAAAGTATCTAGAACCAAGGCGGTCTTTTGGCCCTAAAGGAGTTCCAAGACCTCTGCTACAACCTTATTGTTACGGACAACACCATGGTGGTTGCCTATTTAAGGAGGGGGGAGTAAGTTGGGCCCTCTTTGTGCCCTACTATGGAGAATCCTGACCTGGTGCTCCAGGAAAAAGGCTCAAGCCTGACACATTCATTCTTCAAACATGTCCGTCCAGGGATACACTGCATCGAGACGCAATGTCTAGTTTTATTTTTGAGTTCACAATTGTCAATTTTTGGTCTTATCTTTGAATTGGTTGAATGATGGCGGCTAAACAGAAACACAGAACTGTAGGTAACTCTTACAATTTGCATTGGAAGGTTGAGTTTCCCCATTGAAATTCATTTAGATAATGACAGTGCACTTTTAAATGGATTTTCCTCCCAATCGGGTTCAAAATCTGGTTATGATACTAGTAACATTGATACCAGTATTAATTTAGGTATTAATACTTTGGTGACACAGGAAACCAAGGATTCTGTTGAGGAATAGCCTGTTGTTGGTCAAAAGAAAAAAAATTAAAAATCAGACAGGCTCTCTCGTTTAAATAATTCTAGATACTGGGAGATTTCAAATGGATCAGGCACTGATTAATAACCGGATTCTTACTCAACTGGACGCAATTGGTAAGTGTTTGACTGCAATTGAAAAAGTTCGGCTTCTGCTGCCAGCCTAAGGCCAAAAAAGTTGTTTCTAGAAGTACTGCAAGTTCAAGTCTCAATGGGAATTTAATTGAAGGTGCTTTACACAAAAATTGCCAGACTTACATACCCTGAGACATGATAGGTCTGTTCAGGATCAAGTCGAAGCTACCATCAGGCAATTGTCAAAATGATTCAAAAGATACGGATCTGAAATACAAATCGAAAAGAGGTGGTCCTGTGGACGTTTTTGTTAAAGAAAGAGAGAAATGGCCTCTCATGAGTTTGAATTGGCGGGTAATACCAAAGATATGGTCACCTATAACCAATTGAATATCACACAGTGGATGGCAGGTTTTTCTAGGATTATGAGGAAAGAAAATTGTCAACAAACAAAAAGTCATAAGTTAGATTATCTTATTGCCCTCCTTGATGATTCTAACAATTTTTCGTTGCAAGCTGTGGAAGCTAGTCATGCTGTGTTGTTATGTAGCATGGAACAAGGTGAGGTGACCAGCTGGTCAGATATATTGAAAAATCTACCTGATCTGACGTGCTAATGCACAAACACATGTAGTACCTTCTCAGACTTCAAAAACAGTTCTCAAAAATTTCGAAAAAATTCAATCAGTCCAAAAGGGTTGCAAGTCAGTGCCTTGTGATTATTACAATGACAACTCATGTAACTTTTCAAAGCATCATGAGACTAAGGGTGTCTTTTATCGACATAGGTGTAGCTCATGCTTTGATCAGGATGGAAAAATCAGTGCACACAGTGCTCAGGATTGCAAAAGTTAACATTCCAAAAACGATAAACTCTGGGCATGGTCAGTAGCACTACATGGCAGCCTGAGTATGTCTAGAAACATTGTATATTTGATGATTCAGTAAACTTTGTTGATAGACATGTTTATAATAGTTCATTTTGTAGAAAGACTGTACATAATGAGTGTCAGGCCTCCAGAGGGGTGTGGAGTGATTGGTACAACAGTAGCAGCAGGTACAAGCCTGTGGTTCCTGGTACTTCCTTTGCAGATGTGGTCAAGATTAATTTGGCCCAAAAGGGCCACAGAAAAGCTGGGCCTCTGGTGGGTACTCAAGTTGCAAGTAAATCAGGTGAGCCTCTTGAGTTGTTCAAGGAGGATACTAAGCTGTCTTATGACACTTCACATCATGCAAATCAAAGGAAACCCAGTTTAAGTCATACCTTGAAATCAAAAAAATATGCGAGTACTGCTAGTTTATGTCAAAATAGGTTTCAATCCTTAACGGGGTCTGATTCAATGAATTATGATTATGAAACATTTGATTTGAAACATTTGATTTTGTGTGACACTGTAACTTATGATGCTGAGCAGAGCATGGCTCTTTTAAGGGGTCAGAGTACTCTAAATTGGGACACATTTGCCAGGGCATTAGTTAGGAAAAAAGTTGATCCCATGATTATCAATCAGGCCTAGAGTTGTCGTGATTATGTTACATGTAAAACTCAAATGGGGGAGTATTTTGGGGTTATTCCCCTTACCAATCAACGGGTATATCAGGGTTCACAGACCAAAAATAAGCCTTTGTTCAACCCGTTAGAGTTGCATAAACTGATTAAACATTCTGGCTCTCCCGATTTCTTGGGAGCCCGAATTCCAGTAGTTTCCACCTTGAACATTGACAAATGGAAATTGTATTTGAAAGATTATTGGGACAAACACATTGTTGACCTACTGGAATTCGGTTTCCCTTTCAATTTCGACAGAAGTACTGTTCTGTGTTCTTCTGAAAAGAATCATGCTTCAGCTGAACAGTTTGTTTCTCATGTTCAAACTTATATTCAGGAAGAGGTCAAACGTGGGGCTATTTTGGGACCTTTTGACCTGAAGCCCATAGAATTACATGTTTCCCCATCTATGACAAGAGATAAACCTGACTCTGATAGTAGGATGCATGTTCCATTGGCTTTGGGGCCATTTTTGACCACCAGCTGACCACCAGTGCGTTTGCTCGACTGTTCTGGTCTTTCCGTCCTGCGACTCAAAAATCTTACACCAGAATGTTTGTAGATTTTATGTCCTTCCTGGTTGTGGCTGGACTGCTGCCATCTCAGGTAAATGTGCATCATTAAAATCAATTTTCTCCTGCAAATATCTCGAATTATCTGGCTGGCATTCGAGCTCACTTCAATATTTATAGTCTTCAACTGCTCCTTTCAGAGATGAGAAAATTTAAATGTTCATCAGATCCCTAAAAATAAACGGACCTCTGGTGGTCAAAAATATATCTGTTTGTTTACTGCTGTTATGCTGGTTGAGATTCTGGCAGTCACCTTAAACTTTGAAGACTCCCTAGTGTTCACAGCTCTTTACTTACTACCATTTTTCTCCTGTCTTAGTCTTTCAAATATGGTCCCTCATAGCTTCAGTGCCGTTGATGTGTCGAGACAGTTAGCCCAACGCGACATCATTTTTTTCTGATACCATGGCCATTATCCTAGTAAACTGATCAAAAACTATTCAGTTTAGGAACAAAATCGCATGCATTCATATTCCAATGTTGCCTGGCTCCAGATTATGTCCTGTCATAGCCTTAAAACAAATGCTTAGTTAAGTACCTGGATCACAAGATGACCCATTGTTCCGCATATGTAGGCATGGGCGCTGGCTTCCCTTACTGATAGCATAGTCAGAAAACACCTTAAATGAATTGACTTTTCGTACCTTTAGGCGATCTCGGGCTTTCTGGGCTTTCCAACATGGGGTCCCGATTGAGGCCATAAAAATCAGGGTGCATGGTCCTCTGACTGTGTGTGGAGATATATTCATACATCTAGTAGCTCCTCCTCTGATCCTCTCCTACAAGCTTTCAAACTACACTTACCCCATTGATGAATGTTTGGGTGAATTTTATCTGGAGCTCTTATGTGTCAGTTTATTTACTCATTTAAGTAAGGAAATTAGGGGAACCTTCCCCCTGAGTATTTTGGATGGGGTCAGTTTATATAGTAACATTCGTATTTCATATCACCTAAGTTCCAATTATGACTTGAGGTTAACCTCTTTTTCCGTTAAAAACTGGGTTAAAATTCTAATTGTAACTATTGTATGCATTTCTTTCGGTTATTTTGTTACACAGCACCCTTGTGTGTAAAAATTGAACTTTAGCCTTGCATTATGGCTTAATTGAAATAATTGCTATTATTTAAGTGTATAGTATGGATGGCCTGCATGCTGGCAATTGCCCAGTGGAATGTAAAATATTAACTTCCAAATTGGTGCTGGGCTGTAGCCAGGTACATTATTCACACCCCAACGGCACTGCGGGCTCTGGCACCATGTCCGTCCATTGCGCAGCCCTAGATATTGCAATCATAGTGTTTTAAATGTAAAGCTAATGTTGTCAACAAAAGTATTTTAGTTGTAGAATTTTGTGCTACAATCTAAATAAAAAATTAAAACCCAATTGGGTGTTTTCTGCATTGGGAGATTTAAAAAGCATCAGGGCACTTGGGTTTGTTATTTGACCTCTATCTCTCACCTCTGACCTGTTTAGCTGTGACCTGAGAGATTATAAATTGTTAGCACGGGCTGTTATGATGCCTGGTGACTTTGGTGGGCCAGAAAGTTGTTGACCTTTCTCACCAGCTGCGACCATGTGCACATGACCTTGGGGTCAGGGTATTTTACAACTCTGACTATCCTGAGCTTTAGATTGATAAAATATCAGTTGTTATCATGCGTGGGGCTAGTGCCCAGTATGTAGGCTGGTCAAAGAGTTTTTTTTTACCTTTCTGACCAGCTGTGACCTATTGTGCATGACCTTGAGGTCAGTGTGAGATATTTATATGGGCACTGGTGAAGTAAGAAACTTTAGTCTGGTTGTGCCTGTGCTGGTCTAGAGTTTGGCATTCTTCATATGGCCTAGTTGGTTACAGATTTGACCTTTTTGGTCAAGAATTTTGACCTTTATTGATAGTCTGTGTTTAGATACCCAAATTGTTAACCACTAGCCTACTGAGGACGTCTCATATCAACAGAGACTGGTAACAAATAATATGTTTGATTAATAAAAAAGCATCAAGGACCAATTTCTAGAAAGCGCTTAAGCTTGGACTTAAACTCAAGTCTGAGACTTTTTACTCAAATATTTAACACTATTTGCCTGAGCCCACAGGTTCAAGTGATTTAAAGAAGACTCAGCTTGAAATTTAAACCCAGATTCTCAATATTGTGGATAACAATTGAAACAATAAACATATTCATTTGTTATTACAATAAAACTCAGACGAGTTGAGATATGTTTTAAGTATTCTTATACAACATGTCTCAAGAAGTGAGCTTAAATCCTGAATCAGTCTCAACTCCAAAGCATGAATTTTGATACAACCAAATTAGTAAAAAATTTAATTCATGATTGTGTTTATGTTTATAAATTCTACGAGTGATCCTAGCAATAATGATGACATCAAACTGAGCAGAATTTACTTAATGTAAGATTTTAGGCTTGTGGCTTACCAGTATCAGTTGAGTCAACTCTAAGGTAATTGATTTGAGCTAAAAACAAAGCTGAAACACTTGGACAGATTTCAGCCATTGGCTGAGTCTTGGTCCTTTTGTCACGTGTACCCAAGAAGATTTTGACGAAGGAATCTGAAAAGCTAAGAGCCCCTACCACCACCCACTCATTGAGCTTTGATAGGATTGAAATATATAGAGCTGTGTACAGTCTGGGCTAAATAATAAATTTGTATTTGTAGCTTTACTACTGCTATTATTTTGACTATTGATTACCATTCGTTTAACTTACATAATTTATCTGATGGATAAATACGGGTTTTAAATAAGGACATTGTTATATTTTGTGTAACATTAACTATAGATGATTTTTCAGGCAAATTTATTCGAATTACCATTTCTTTTTACAACTTCATTTGCCCAAATAACATAAATTTGATGTAATTAATTCAAGTAGCATTAAAAATGTATATATATCTCAGAACAAGAAGGACATACCAGCTGTACTTGGTGGTGTTATGGATTCATTCATTCAACAGTGTTTGACATCCAAAGCTACCACGGACAAGTCCAACACATTGTGTAGTTTCAGCACATTAATAAAATTAAAATTACTGAATTGATCCATTCTGTCATTTCAGTAAGTACTGAGCCATGTTATTGCACAGCTATCAAAAGATGCGCTATGGTGACTACAAATATTGTTATATTACCAAGCCGTGTAGAGGCTACAAAAAAGAGTAGCACTTAAATTGTTGTCCTCAGCTGCTTGCACTTTCCAGGTAGAATTCTTATGCTTGTGGTTTATGGCATTATAAAACCCAGACATTCTAAATGTTTATAAACGTTTATAAACCTTAAAAACGTTTTGTAAACCTAAAATAAGCCAATTTTTTATCAATTTTGGCTCTAATGGTTTAGATGGCATTTCACGGTATTATAAACCTTTCATAAACGTTTATAAACGTTTTTAAAGGTTTAGTTGTAAACCGCCTCGTTTTGAATTTCGTTGGTGATGTCATCATAGCCATTACGCCATTTTGTTTTGGAATTGAGAAAACAACTTTGGTAAGTACATGTATATCCTTTTATATCTCACTTTATGTGATCAATCTGTCAAAATGAAATACTATTTTAGTATGAGGTTTTGTTGTAGCTTTAAAGGAACTGATATTGACAAATAGTATTTGGTATTTATGTCAATATATGCTATTTTTACAAGTGGCATTGGATTTAAGGTGGGAACTGTGTAAATGTATTATCGTACTTTTCTTTGGTTTAAAAACGTTTATAAACGTTTACAAGTATTTCATTTTAAACCTTATTTCAACCTTATCTAAACCTTTCTCTTATAGGTTTTAAAACATTTATAAACATTAGACATATGGTTTAGAAACGTTTAAAAACGTTTACATAAACATTTGCAAGTATTTCATTTTAAACCTTATTTAAACTTTATCTAGACGTTTCCCTTATGGGTTTATAAACGTTTATAAACATTTGAAATGTTTGCTGGGAATGGCCAGTCTGCCAAGAACAAAAGGGTACTTAGTATTTTCCAGTCATCCGCAGCACAATGCAATCAATATTGAAATGTTTTCACAACTCATTCATATTAATTAGTTCAGTGGGTACATTTATAAAGTATTTTCAATTCTGAATGACATTCAGCGTTCATAGAAAAATACCTCATGGAAAAATGCTACCTTGAAAAAATACCTCCTGACAAATACAAGACAAACAATTTAATTTGTAAAGTTGGATATTTTTTAATTCTTTGCATTTCTTTACAATCTGACTTTACAATAATCTTCTGTGAACTTAATCAAAAGAGCAGCTAACTTTCAAACAAACTCACTGTGAAAATCTAACCCAGCATACTATATTAAAAGGAATGTTTTAGTGGCTCAAAATTTACTCAAGTAAAATGAGAAAAAAACAGTGCAAAAATGCAGTTCTGAAATGCATTCTTGCTGGGTTTAAATTTGATTTAAATTTTCAATGTTTTTAAGTTCAAAACAAAGATTTTAATTTGTCTTATTACAGTTTCTTATATACAGTAGAACCTAAATTAACCGAACCTAATGGGAGACATACAATCGGGTCGGATAATCGAGGGGTTTGGATGGATGAAGGAAACCGAAACTCACCGTCTGTGGGTTACCAAGTGGGCGATGATTGAAGAAAAATCATTTTATGCACTAAATATAGACGGGGGTGGTCATTGGTGAAGTAGTTTAATAAATTTGTGTAATATAATATAACTGACCCTTTAATTTTGACTTATTTGCTCTATATCTGTGGATATTATCCTGCATTTTTTATATTAAAATATTACGTGGATGCGTTCATTGTGTACATCCATTGTTGTTGTTTCATTTTTAGATGAACATTGCCATGAATTTGTCAAGTGAAAAACTACAGGAGATTATTTATCACAAAGACACAATCAAACACGTCTTTATTTGGTATGTTCGATTGGCCATGCATTGTTGACGTTTTTCTTTTAACACATGTCAGTCTGTGAATGGACCTACTCCGGGAGATTATAAATTGCAAAACCCAATCGAACACACAATCAGTGAGAGGCGTTGTGTAGTGGGGTTGTGTATATGAATTTAGGATACAAAGTGCTTAGAAATTTTGTGATATTTGGTGATAATTGTGAGACATTAGGATATTAGAAAGTGCATGACAAAGTGCTTACAAATTTTGTGATATTTTGTAAAAACTGTAGGATATTAGAAAGTGCATGACCAAAACCAGGCAACCTATGAGGAACTTTTTACTGCCATTTACTGTGTGGCGTTGGACTCTGACTGTAGTTTGAAGGTGTTGGACAGTGTGTTTGATGAAAATTAATATAACTGACCAAAGCAATTATGTATTTTGCTTAATTTAATGTGCTTAAATATTAGTGCTTAAATATGATGTGGTTTTGCATTATGTTCTTCATACAAATGTCTATCAATGTCTATTTTTGTCATGAATTTGTATTTGTATCAATTAAAACTCTGCACAAAATAAATGTTTTGTTTTTTTCATGACGAGTGGGGTTTTGTACTCATTCTTATTTATCTGAGTGGGGTTTTGACCGATGGGGTTTGGTCTGAGTGGGGTTATGCCCAGTGGGGTTTTGTCCGTTTACCATGAATTTATCCCTCCCTATTGAAACAATGGTGATAAAGATCAAAGAAGTTAGGCGCTTTTGTGGACGGTATGTTTTACAAAGCACTAGAATTAATGGTTTCCGAGAATGTGTAAAATCTGGTAATATCGCTCACGCTAAACAGTGTATTATATGTACTGCCAGTAGATTTTGGTTCGGTTAATCCAGAGATTTGGATTATAGAGGGCCTGATAACTGAGGTTCTAGTGTACTTCTAAAATGATACACTGTTTGTGGTTGAAATGAATTTTGTTTTTAATGTTGTGGATTAATTTTGATAGGAGGTATTACTGAAATACAAAATGTGGAGTAGGCATTCTTTCTATGAAGCTTTTTTTCCAGGAGATGATCTTTCCAGGAGGCATTTTTCCTTGATTCCAAATTAAGACACAAAGAAGCACACAAAATAAAAATTTTGAGAAACCCAAAAACTTCAACACAAAATAAAACAAGTAATTCTCCAGTTTCTAGTACTTTCAATGCCTGAAACACAAAAATAATAGCTTACTCTCTTAAAATAAGCACAGATTAATAAAGTAACATGAAACACTCACCACAACAAATTATCCACAGCATTGTTAAATATGCAGTCTAATTTTTTTCTGGAAAGTGCTTTCAGTAAGTCACAGATCCATATTTTATTGATTATCATTATCCATGGTTAAATTTTGTGGCAGTCAGATTTTATTAAAACTTTTCAAGCTTTATCCAAAATTATATTACCTGGGGCACAGATTTAACCTCAAACCATAAATAAAACTGTAGTTCTATAGATCCAGGATATTGTGATGAGCAAAAATTTGTTACAACATGTCTTTGATAACCTTAAAAAATGTGCCAATGTAAAATTGTGTCCTTGTTATACTACTGCTAAACCTGCATGCTGAATGGGCTGTTTGATATAAAAGTAAATAACCCATAGGTCACTGTACTTCAGAGCATCCATAATATGTTTCAAAGCAACAATGACTGCAGTCAGTCCTTTAAATATGTGTGAAAGTGTATCACACAATACACCTGGCTTCCAACAATATTACTGTTATTAACAAATTTGATAGCAATCCACTATTACTATGTCAATAGCACAGCATGTATCCAGTTACTTACACATGTTTTGAATACATAACTCTTCAGCAACTAATATGCACCATTTTCAGATCATTTATAATACAATATTACTTCAACTGGGCTGACATTATTTATCACCTTGCCATCAATGAATATTTGGCAGAATATGCCCCATTTCAAAATTGATGTTTTCTTTCCAGACTGTTTCCACAAATCTTAATATATATCTAAAATAAGCTTGCTTGCAGATTGAGTAGCACATGAATTAACAGCTTGCAATTAGATGCAAATTTATCTATCTGCCACTGTGGTCTAGTGGGTAATGCACTTGCCTAGTAACACAGAGGACGTGGGTTCAATCCCAGGTACAGGCAGATACATAGTGACTCGGATGACCACTTAAAATGGCGGTCCTCTGTCATTGGGTCCTATCCCCAGTGGCAGGTTAAAGAACCTCAAGGACGTTGATAAATGGTCATCCTTGAGCCTCTGTCTTTCAGTTAGGGGAATGTCAGTAACTTGAGAGTTGAACTGTACTGTATATTGCGCTGAGTATAAATACAAATACAAATGAAACTTGTATATACCTGGCCCGTGACAGCAAGACTCTTTGCATTGCCTTCTGGTTAGGTACTTAAATGTATCTATGGGTACCAGTATGCACATATTTTAATCTCTCTGTTAATGCACAAAGACAAAAGACAAACAGTCAAATCCCTCTTCGTCTAATCCGATTCGTGTATTTGTATAGTCCCAAAAAGACTCTAAGGTGCAATCATTATAAAACAGCTTCAACCAGACGACCAAAGATTTCCATTGAACAACATCCCCAATCAAGCAGGTTCCCCATTAAATCCTCATCCGGTTTAATAAAACATTGAACATGAATATTCCTAGAGTGGTATTCTTACAGTTTTGGAACATGTTATGGGGTAGCTGTAACAATTACGCTTTTTCATTTGTTACCTTCACCTTTCAGTATGCAGCGATTAGAAATTGTTAGTAGTTCTTGCATATTTTAAGTGCACGTAGGGTCCTTGGGATCCAAGTGATAAGCAAGATCTGCATCTAATTGCAGGCTGTCATCTATGTGAATATAACCGTGACTGTTGAACGGAAAGTAAGACCCTAAATTTGATGCTTGAAGCTTATGTATAGCTTGATAGTCTCACTCTTTTATATCTGAGCATGTAATCCTTGCGTGAGTTTTAAAATAGAACTAAAACAATTGGAACAAATACTCATTGAATACTGAGGAAAATGTAAATCACAGAGGATAACACATGAATGCTTTTGATCTGTGCGAAATGAGTGTTAAGGATCAACTCAAATGTTGCCTAATACATTAATGGTTGATACATTATTATTGCTTACTTGTTGATGTGTTCTTGGAGAAAGTGATTTTTACATTATTGGTTAGAAAATTGATACATTAATGGTAAAGTGTGATACATTATTGGTTAGCTGATACATAATTGGTCATTGATACGTTAATGGTTGTAACAGACACGCACAGCAAGGGGTATCACTGTGTATATACCTCTTATGACAGGCATACAAAGGAAAGCTTTGCTTGTTGCAGTTTTGCATTGTAATTTGCACTTACCAATTATAGAATAAAAATTAATGAGTAAAGCTTGCCAATTCATGCCTTACTCATGCCATGAATTCCTCGCGTTGTATTACTACAAGGTCAAATGTGTCCTGTTCAACAGCCATGGTCATATTGGGGCAGGTCCTCAGCATTGTAACTTGTGGTAATCAAACCCACATAGATGTGACGGTCTGTGAGAAGGTGCCAAACCTCGTTACCAACTAGGGCACTGAAGACATGTTCCTCACATCCCTACAAGTGACAAACATTAACTTATGTCTATGTACACAATTAAATTTAGTATTTTGTGCACACAAACGATATTTTAACAGGAAGAACTAAAAAAGCAACATAATTTTTTTTAAATGTTTTAACTCTAACATGCACACATACTTTATGTCCAGCTCAACAGGAAGAGTTATAAAGTGACAGGTAATCCACATTGGCACTTTTAGGAGTTGATCCCACACACAAAGTTCACAGCTTGTTACTCAATGCCACAGTTCCTCAAGTACCAGTCAGATGAAGATATGAGTGACCTTGACAAGGGGTAAAGGTCAAACACACAATGCGGTTCATGATATTTATTAACATTCAATGGGAACTACTTATATTTACAGAGCATGATACAGACAATAACAACAAAATTAAGGGTCACCTTAGCTTGAAGCAAATTAAGTTTGCTTAACACAAGTTACATTATTGAACTACTGTGACAAGTCCTACAAGAGGACATTATAATAAGGTGACCCAAAAGTGAATAAATTTACTTATTATTAAGGGTCACCTAGTTGAAGAGATTAAGGTTACTTAATGTGAGTTTACGAACAAGAAATTACTGTAACAGTCCTAGAAGAGGACATACTATGTAGGTGACCCCAAAATAGACAAAATTTACTTTGTAAAATGGTTTACATGTGTAAATACTACTTAAAATTTTATGCAAGGGGTTACTGAATCACCCATACCACGTATGTCTTAATGTGAAAGACTGCCGGTTATAAACTGGCCACCATACCAGTTACACTTGACCACCAAGGTGTACAATACACAGATAACTGTTAAAAGAATGTACTAAAAGTGATTGTTACTGGTAGTCTGTAACTGTTAAAACATTAATGTTGTGACAAATGGTATAAAATCAAATTACTATTAGTTACATTTGCCCAGCAATGTTATACAAAATTATACACAACATGGAACGTTACACGTAAGACACAGGATTGCAAAGAATAGTAACTGTTACTGTTCAACATGTACAATGGTCACCTGAATGGTGAATAACAATGTTAATGATGACTAGATATAGAGTTATTATTTCAACATGATTGGATAGACTAAAAATTAGTAAAAGACATTTCGTTTAAAAAGAAAACTTGTATATACAGAACAAGGAGCCACACTATTTAACATATAATATTCATAACATTATGGTTGAGCAAGCCCAGATACTCATTCAAACAACTAGGGCCAAATGGCCCATCTACATCTGCTACCAAGGAGATACGAGAACAGCCCCATCTCAAGGACCCTACAGTCGCCCCTGGGAGCTGAGCAATACAGCTCCAAATGTCACTCAAACTTAAGACTGTGGGTCAGTAACGTTGAGGCCCCAGCTAAAGCATTACATAATATATCTATACGTCAAGAGCCAAGCACTGTCCATTCATTTAAACACTGATATAGCATTTAAGCACACAGATGGTGAACAATCCATGCAGCAAGCTTTGCTCCAGGTAGCAGCAGAATGGCCTTGCTCCAACCATACTGTTCTGCACTAACTGATACATTCTGAAAATACAATACAATACTTTTAAGTATCATGTTCCATTACATAGGGAGGGATACTGAAGTTGTAAACGTTAAATGGGTGGGTTCAAAACGTGTATTATTCCTTCTAGTTCCTAAGAGTGTGGCGCCAAATTCAAACAACGGTTCACTTTTATACTAGGAACCAATGAACCATGAAGAACCACAATGCAACATTCTAGACTGGTACCAGAACTGAGGGCCATGTCCAGCACTGGTCATCGCTACACAGTTCCTCAAGTACCAGTCAGATGAAGATATGAGTGACCTTGACAAGGGGTAAAGGTCAAACACACAATGCGGTTCATGATATTTATTAACATTCAATGGGAACTACTTATATTTACAGAGCATGATACAGACAATAACAACAAAATTAAGGGTCACCTTAGCTTGAAGCAAATTAAGTTTGCTTAAGACAAGTTACATTATTGAACTACTGTGACAAGTCCTACAAGAGGACATTATAATAAGGTGACCCAAAAGTGAATAAATTTACTTATTATTAAGGGTCACCTAGTTGAAGAGATTAAGGTTACTTAATGTGAGTTTACGAACAAGAAATTACTGTAACAGTCCTAGAAGAGGACATACTATGTAGGTGACCCCAAAATAGACAAAATTTACTTTGTAAAATGGTTTACATGTGTAAATACTACTTAAAATTTTATGCAAGGGGTTACTGAATCACCCAAGCCCCAACGTATAGTAGCTACATTGTAGACAATTTGGATCTAAACATGTTGGCAACTTGGTCCCCAGCATCTGAGGAATCCGTGATGTACCTCCAGACACAATCCGACGTCCAGGTGCCGTGTCTCTGTATATTCTGGAGAGCCACATTATTGTTAAAAGCAAAAGTGGCACCTGAACGCCGGAAGCTGTGAAATGTGAAGCCAGAGGCAGCCAGGCCCAATCTGGAGAGAATCAAATGAAAATGCCTTCTGACTTTGGTATCTGTTAGAGGAACCCACTGATGAACTAGTTTATACTGAAACAGTGGGAGATTACAACCTGAGGGGGTTAAAGCAAGGAGATTGGACAAGGCTGCCACTGGACAGATGGAAGAACGAGGTATTCTTGGAACATGTATAAGTTTAATTTCATTATTAGATTGCATGGTTTTAGACCACTTAAGCAGCAAAATAACTTTATTTGATTTGAAAATAACATCACCCCTGGCCAGATGCTTGAGGGGTGAAAAATCTGAGATAGAGTGAGGTACTAAATTTGACATGCGGAGAAAGGAATAGAAACTTAGCAGATAAACACACTTAAAAATTTGCCCCATGTAGGTATAGTCGCACTGCTCAACAATACTCTTAAGGAGTGCTACATCTATGACTTTCTTAAGCTTTACAGACAGGGGGGCATGAAGTTGTATAGATTTTTGGTAGTATTTAATCCTAGCATCAGCAAAACAAGCAACATCCAGACCATACAAGAGAAAGGTAGTTTTGATGGCTGACAAATAATTTGCCATTTGCGAATGTTTGACCCCATTATAGTGAAGGCACTCTAAAAAACACAACAGGTTAAACACATTCACCTGCTGTAAGTCCCAACACATGAAGGCCACAAAGGCCAGGAATGTTCTGAATAGGGTTGCATAAGCCTTTCTCGTGGATTCAGCGAAAGCATGTGACAGTCTGGAGGTTGCCTGCTGTGTCAGATGGGTCTCCAGTGACTGAGCTACAACACAAAACACAATACACAAGAGACTAACTAAATGGTTTCATCAACATGTAACAACTGTTCAGACACATTAATCCAAATCACTGGATGAACCATCTGCTGCAGTTTCTGAAAATTATGTTCAGTGTTCTGCCATCTAGATAACAGGTCTGCTATTGGGTTCAGCTTCCCTGCTACATGAACAACTTTCATATCTATATTACAAGCACTCAACCACAAAAATATGTTCCTAGCATACTTGGCCAAAGTCAGGTCACGTGCTTTGCCACTGTTCAATACAGCTACAACCGCCTGGTTATCACATTTTATGAGAACTCTCAGGCCTGCCCACTGGGCATGCCAAACCTTGAGGGCCACCAAAATATTGATCATTTCAAGATAAGCTATGTTTTCAGTGTGCCAGGCACCAGGCAAGGGCAAAGCATACACTTGGGTATCAAAGATGGTCCCCAAGCCAGTGGGACAGGCGTCTAAATGGATAACTTTGCTAGGAGTATAGTTAAAGAAGGAAACGCCATTATATACAGGCAAAAACCTGTTAAACCATTGGAGGTCTTGGTGAAATTCCCTAGTTAGTGTAATATGCTTATTGTCAAAATTCTGACGCAACAAATTAAGCATCCTATTGAGGAAAAACCTGGCATATTTAATACACTTGGCCACATACAATAGAGAACCTAACAGTGATTGGAGTTCTTTCTTACTGCATGTGGTCTTACAGGACCAGTCTCGACACATATTTTTGATAACAGCCAACTTTTCAACAGGAATTGCTATGGAGAAATCAACAGTATTGACCACAATCCCGAGGCAGGTAACCTGAGTGCTGGGTGGGACCAGCTTTTTACTGCTGACAGTGAGACCGAGCTCCTCAAGCAATTGCTGGAGTCTATCGTATGTATGGTGAATTTGAGAGGGCAGGGAGATACACAGAAAATTGTCTATATAATTCCATATCTTATGGCCCTCTTGGGCCATAATAAAGCGAATTGAGTCGGATAATCGCTGGAAGATGGAAGACCCGTGTTTAAATCCGAAGGGGACCGAACAATCAAGAAAGTAGTTCCCCCAATGTAAACCTAACAAATCCAAGTCACCTGGATCAATAGGGACATGGCGAAAGGCCCTACTGATATCAACTTTAAAAATTTGACAACTTTTGCCTAATTGAAGTACCTGATCTGTTATATTGTCGATAGATGGGTATGTCAATACAAATTCAGTGTCTAGATATCTATCTGAAGCTACACCTGAATTTACAGAATTGCCAATGGGCCAACTAAGGTCAATGATGACCCTTCTATTAACCGAACTCGACTTGTCTCTGGTCATGAATGGACTAGTATGTAGATTGTCGATTGGTGGTTCAGTGAAAGGACCTAACATGGCATTGTTTTGAAGTTCTTCCTTGAGATAATTTGAGACATGTTCTGGATATTCAAGTGCACTTTTGTGACTTATGTTCTCGCATTTCAAGTCAGAATTTCTATCAAAATCAAGGGGGAACCCATATTTGATAAGTAAAGGTAACTGCCAATCCCAGTACCTACCTAGGTACTGTGCCCAGGCTTCTGCATTCAATTTTGAGGGAACCCCAATTTGTAAACCTTTAAAGTTGTGTCTACCATCATTTCTCAACTGCCTGTGTAACTGCAGTATATCAGTACATATGGAGCCTTTGTTACTGTCATATACTCGGCTTGGAAGCCCATAAATGGGTATAAAGCCGAACAGTGGTTGATTCTGCTCCAAAAATAATTTATTTTTACTGGCTTTTTTGCCAAGTTCATTTTCTCACTTTTCTGAGTGATATTTGTTTCCAGGCAGTATTTTTCATCCATTATACCTTCAATAGCACTGTTTTGTGCGTAACTGTCACAACTATATATAGGCAAGGGAGGGACTTCAGTAAGGACGGCAGATGTAGTGGGTGAATTTTTTTTACTATTGCTAGAGTTTGAACTTAAGGTACTAGCCCCATAGTCCCTCAGTAGTCCACCATCGACACTACCACAAGTTAAAGAAGTTTTCTTACCTTCTGTGTGACCAGTACTTTGTACCCGAGCTCGGGTTTCAACTACCTGTGTTTCGACATCATGTAATCTACTAACAGAAGAATTTTTATCAACTAGCAAACTGTCGTCCACTTCCAGTGGAGAGAATCTATTTACATGTGCAAATCTGCTTTGATACTGAATAATACTACTTTCCTTGTTTGTATCAGTATGGTCAACCATATTACACACATCTTGATTTACGACAGAATGGACATTAATTCTCTGGTGAATAGTATTGCACGATTCATTACCACTTTGATATGAATTCCTGCCCTGTTCTTTATTCACAGTTTGGTGACTTCTGTTAACCGGTCTGATACTTGTACCACAACCTGGTGAGGTACTTGTTTGCCCAGAAGCATTTATACAGTTCAATTTTACACTGCTTTTTACAATGTCAGAAAACAAGACATTCTTTTTAACATTTCTACACAAGGATTTCAATTTCTGAATATACAATCTATCAAACAAGTTTGTGTTAGCAAAGTTTGAATTGTAGACAATCCTAGCATGACGTTTTACATTACTATCTGCACTACTAGCCACTGCATTGCTGCAGTGGCTACTTAGTTTTTTGAGTTACTTTTTTGAGGACAATTCTTGGTGGTATGGAAACCATCACAATTCTCACAAGCGTGTCTATAATACTGGCCAGCAGACCTGTGATGAGAGGTGAATTTGCAGGAACCCTCCTGGAAATATCTGCATATAACACCATTTTTTGCCCCATTATTTTTTACTTTTTTAGGTACTGGGCGTGTGGCAGAGTTTTGGACACCTGCTATATGTCTTTGGGCATGAGCCCTCCGGATACGGTCTATCTTGTCCGTTTCAGACCAAGTGAGTCTGTCCGCCTCCATGCTGGTCAAGAGAATAGCATGGGCTGCTTTGGCCGAGTCCCAAGAAAAATCAGATGCATCCTCCATGATGTTACCCAGATAATCGAGCATACAAGCCTTATTGACTTCCAATTTTTCCTCCTGGATGCATCTGACGAATCCGGATACCCATTGGGTGATAGTAAGGTCGTCATAGGTGGGTCTGGTTTTGTGGTTGCCGGTTAATATGAAATTCTGTGGCCAGTCCACAATTCGTTTAATTGAAATCTCCCCAGGACCCCCCCCCCCCTCTGGGATTTAACTCTACCTCTAGTAGCAAATTCATTGATATTCCTTAGCTCTGCCAAGCGCCGTTCCACCTCACTTTGAAGTGAATCATTCGTTCGCAAGTAATCAATAGAGGGGACCACACTCTCAACCGTAGCCGATTCCGTAGTACTACCGCCTACAGGGTTGTTTGAATGAGAAGCAGCAGAGGAAGCAGAAGTACTTGCCTGTGTAGAGCCCTGTTCCAGTGCTGCCTCCGTCCTCTGCACCCTCCTGTCCATCTGATCCATCTTATCACCTAATTGTTGTAACTGTGTAAGAATCTGGGCAGAAACTGAGGGGGGTAGGGAACTGGGTGAGGAGGGTGCAGGGACATCAACATCACCGGAAAAAGACTCACCTGGCATCTGCTGGCACCTCTTCCCCACCGGACGGGCATGCTGCAAGGAACAATTTGAGCAAAAGAATACTTTAGGCATTTTGAAGAACTGAGCAACAATGATTAAAATAAGTAAAATAAAATAGATAAAATATAACTATGTAAAATCAAGCTCAGTTCAAAACGTGTATTATTCCTTCTAGTTCCTAAGAGTGTGGCGCCAAATTCAAACAACGGTTCACTTTTATACTAGGAACCAATGAACCATGAAGAACCACAATGCAACATTCTAGACTGGTACCAGAACTGAGGGCCATGTCCAGCACTGGTCATCGCTACAAACCTGGTAACCCAATAGACTAATGAAGACCCGACTCATATGCTGCTTTTTAAAATAATTCACACAAGTGTCTATTTGATGTGATGCATAAAGCTACATTTATTATGCAATTCATTAGTATAAACATAGAAACTATAAACAAATGAATTTTTCCCATTTGGTGCCTATTCGGGGACAAATAAACATGCCATTATATAATAAACAAGTGTTACTTGCATAAATAAATAAACAGAATTTATTTCAACATCAAAGATACAAGTATCACAATCAAACAACTGTCCAATAAGAATAACATATATTCATCAGGTTCAGAACAAGTAAAAATACAATCAGAACTAGGTTTTCAAGTATTGATGGTGCAGACAAAAGGTTGTTTACTTTTTTCTGCAATTACGTAATTTTACAACTGTCCACTTCTGTCGGTACTCGCTTGGCTGGTTTTATGAGAGGTTTCATGCTATGTGACTATTGAATCCCTCTGTTAGGTCCAATGAGAGCTAATTTACTGAGGCACTTTGCCTGTATCTTATAGAATCTAAAGGTTATTAATAATGAAATACTTTTCACCTAAATTCATTCTAAATTCTCCCAACAATAGTGTCACTACTTGAAGATCAAAGAACAGACTGCTACTGGCTACAGGTCGTACAGTGGGTTTATATACATTCAAGGTACACGTGAGTGTATCTTACAGCACATGGAAATAATGTAAGTAAATGGGGAGAACCTACAACACTAGTAAGGAGAATGCACGTGCCTAAGTCTCCCTTAAGTTACCCTTGAGATATGGATGTATTTGTGGCCATGCTGCGAGCACGCAGAGAATAATGTACATGCCAATTTGCATTGCGAGGTGTCTGCAACCTCAAAAATCTGATATAAAATCGCAAATGTGGCTTAAGTGTCCCTTGCAAATCGGCCGATTTTTCTCTGTAACCAGGACGTATGTGCACGTACGATGGGATGTAAGAGAGGCTTTAATACTAACCCTGTGGTTTTTGTACTGCCTTCCGTTTTGACCTTTTTTTGGCCATCAATGCAATATTAGGCAGTATTGATTTTGTTTTATGTCTTGTATATTCCTTGTCCTTTAGTCAATGCATATTTCGATCAAGAGAAATCCACATAACTGTACTTCAAATAATGAAGAACAAGAGCATATGGAGAGTTCACACCTCCATCAAGGCAAATAATTACCTAATTTATAATAATCAATTAATAAGTAAATGGGAAAATTTGGATTATGTTTGTTTTTGTATCAATAGAGTGATCCAGATCTTTCTCAAAAAGCTAGAGCTTGCGCTTCTACAGTTCACTTTTTTTTTGTCTCCGGACAAATTGACAACACCAGTGGATTCTGAATTTCCCTCTCTTGCACTCCAATCAATGCTCTCTCTTTCACAGGATTAATATACAAGCAACATTGGAAAACCTGCATGAGTACCCACTTTCTAGTGCACTACTCGTGTCTCTGATGGCTTTGCGCTCGCGCTAGGGGACCAAAACATCTTTTAACCTTGTTTTATTTAAATGTTTGAACTTGTGACAGTCCCATCACGCATGTTTGTGCTCCTTATCTGCACAGGGAGACAATAAGCACATATATAATAATAATAATAATAAGTTTATTCATTCATTATGTTGCACATACACATGCAAATACATAATATTATAACTGAATGTTGAATGACAAACAGTATTTTTCTTCAACAAATAAGGAAGAAGAAAAAACCCAAACAAATAGTAACAGGTAATGTAACTGACAAAAAAAAAAACAGAAAAAGGGAAGGATTAAAAATATTAAGATGTGTACAAAAATTCTATTATTTCAGATACATTTGATTTGTTTTGTATTTAATAGAATGTCTTCACGCATATGCATAAAGTCTTTGATGATACCGGCTCGTTGTATTTTACCTTGTTGCTTTACTTTGAAGCACTTATTGTTCATGTTAGATAACAGATATACCTTTAATGAAAGGCATTTACACCATGATTACCTGGAAATCCACTGGGTACCATTTGATCATTCTTGCACAGTATCCCATTGTCTGACCTAATTCTTTGGAAACAACAATTATCATTATTGACCACAGATCTGGTGTATGTTCCAAAATTTTTGCATATATCTTTGGAAACCCGTTAGCAATATGGATTAGGAAACAAGTATTATTTTGTTTCCCGTTTTAAAGGTTTTGCTATCTTGTAATTATGAGCTAGGATTTCTTGTTATCTCCAGACAACAATTTGGTTTCCCATTTCTATATCATAGAAATTTTGCTATCTCATAATGATAAGATACATGATTATATCTTCCATTCCCTTAATTTTACTCTCTAGTTTCCTATTTATAAAATTCTGCCATCTCGTATTTATGAGATAGAATGTTTGTTTCCTGTTTCTAAAATAAAATTTTATTTTATAATTACAAGAACAAAATTTGGTTTTCCATTTATAAATATTTGCCATCTTATGTTTATGAAATGGGTAAAATTTAAAAACGGAAAATTTAACATTTAGCAATGACACACCAATGCCTATCTTGTAATTAGGAGATAGAATAATTTTAAATGGGAACTAAATTTGTATCTTGTAATTATGAGATTGAAAAAAAAAATAAAAATGGGGAAAATAACCTTCTATCTCTAAATTATGACATAGCAAAACTTGGGAAATGGGAAAAATATTTTTATTTTGCTCATTAATATTGCTAATGGGCTTCCATAAAAATATTGCCCAGTCCAGGACCCCTTCTGCATGTGACATGTGGGTGCATCACATTTTGTACCGCTGCAGTTACCACAATTGTGTTTCTTCTGTGACAGTAGTTTGAGTGGATGGATGCAACTTTGGTGTGACAAGGAAATTATCAACACTCTGACTATGCCTCGTACAAACAGAACTACTGTAAGAAGCAAGATATGAACAACCACTGGAAAACCAGCATGAGGGAACCTGTAAACAAGTGTCACTAAACAATATCCACATGCTATATGTAAGATAACAGTATAAAAGAAATAACCAGACCTATTTGGGGTGTCATTAGAACAGGAAAGGTCTTTATAAACATCTTATAGATCACAAGTCAAGAAAACCAGACTGAGACACAGAGTTGGTAAAGATTAATCTATGTTTAAAATGAACAAATATTATACATGTACACACATACGCCTACAGGTTCCCACTAAAGCTACACTAACAGGATTTAATAATTTTTTAAAGAATAGTTGACTAGACACCAACTTAATAAATAATTTCTTCTACTCATAAAATACTGTTAATGTGCATGGCTTTGTTACAACTTAACAAAAATGCAGCTTAACCCCATCTCAGGGGTGTCATAATGTCACCGTACACAGCATGGAGTTAACAATCTACATATCACTTTGAGGTATTTCTTGAGCTTTAAATACATAAAGATAGAAATGTTTGAGGTTAGTATGTACAGTTGTTCAAATAAAAAGGAAATTTTTTAATTGCTTGGAAACACCAAAATGCCAAGTATTTTAAAAGTAACTTATACGGAGGACTGGTGCTGTGGGTTGGCTATCATATAGCTCCAGACTGTGTCAGATAATCAAGTCCCTTAGTGTTGGATTGCCTTGAGGGATACGTAGGAAATGAAGGCCAGTGACGCCCCAGAAAGTCTGAAGGTATGAAAAGGGTGTGAAGATAGATCAATATTCAGGCGAAAATGGTGACCAGTATTTTCCTGACTTTACTTTGAGTAAGAACGGAGAAGGACTGGCCTCGGAATTGCAAAGAGAGGGGCATCTGGAGGAAGGTGGAACTTCTGGATCATGGCGAGCAAGGGACCAACAGGGCAGAGGGGGAACACCCCAAAATGGAACTTGTACTGTTGATTTATTTATTTGGGGTTTTTACATTGCTTTCAACACTGTAAAGATAATATCAAGACAGGTAGTTTTGTGGGCAAAGGAAACCAGTATATAACTTGGTCAAGGTTCTCTACTGTAAACTGCCGACCATCAGGAAGCAACTACCAACTTTCCCACATAAGGCCCGGGGTTTAAACTGCTTACCTCAGAGGTGGGAGACGAGCGTGTTACCACTGGGCCACAATGACCCCACTTGTACTGTTGAAAATTAGGATCCAGACTGAAGGGTTTTTGACCATTTAAGGACTACAGTAGTAAAACTGGGGTGAACATGAGGTCACCTGTACAAAGACGGACTAAGGGACTGAATGAAGAGGGGGAAGCTGGCACAATGTTGGAAAGCCTAAGGAAGGCAAAGAAAAACAGGAGAAATAAGAGGGTATAGACGAAGCCTGGAGGAAGAGAAAGGCAGGCATAAATAAAGGAATGTAGTGTAAAAATACCTTTGGCCTGCCTGACGAGAGGGTCATCCAGGGACAAGCTCCTAATTGCTAAGAAAACAGTGTGATGACACAGTCAAGACATTGAAAGTCCCAGAGCCTTTAATTTGAAATGAATGTAAGCAGAAATGGGGAAAAGCCATTAGACCGAAGAAATGCAATAAAAGCAAAGAGGAAGCGGGAGGAAAATAGGAGGTACATGGAGAACTACAGAAAGACCTTCAAATGGAAGAGATGTGTTGATCTAGTTTTTTTTGGCGGTAGACCTGCTGTAATCTTGAGGCTGTCTCTCTAGAGTGTCATATGTCCGGCTGAGTCCAGCAACACACAACCAGGGGGACCATAACTATATACTTTCATTTCTGTGTTTGTATATTAATAGCAATATACATATGACAGTTATTGACCAGTACCAACACAAGGTTAGCTATGTACTTTCGAAGCTTTCCAACGTTATGTTACCCCACCTAAAGGAAATTTGTAATAAGGTCATAAAAAGTAAAAAAGATAACGAATTATTTTGGAGCTCTGTAGAAATAGACTCCCCAGTAAAGGTCAAGCTCCTTTTAATGTTAATGGTCATGTGTTACTCCCATTTTACATAATTATTAAGTACAGAATGTGATATAGATGGTGAAATTTTAAAGTATGCATAGTTTAATATAACTAACTATGATAGTTCCAGTGATACTTGTACATGTACAAAAATTAAGCGTGTTCAACTGAACAGTAAATTCCCCATAGAAGAGGACTCAAAATTTGTTTCTAAATTTGTCACCCTTTCTGTATTTAATCGCCAGTTTCCTGTGGGATGGTGTAAAGCAAAAAGGGTGACAGAAATGTTGTCAGTAACTTACTGATCTAAGTAAAATTTTCAGGTATTATGAATGAACTATTGTTGAGGAAAATAGAAAATATTTGAAGAGCAAATTAGTTTTAAAATATCTAAAAGTAATGCTGACCATATGTTTGTTCTTCAGGATATTGTCAGTAAATATTTACACAAATCAAGTGGAAGATTCTATTGTTTATTTGTTGATTTTTCGAAAGCATTTGATAGAGTTGTACACCTTTTATTATTTCATAAATTATATAATCGGAAGTGCATGGTAAATTTATGAAAGTATAAGTCTCTATGTATAATCAGCTGCCAGCTTGCATCAGAACACCTGAAGGTTTAACTAGGTTTCTAAATGTTTTATATGAACTATACAGGAGTGTATGATGAGTCATTTATTATTTATATTGTATTTAAATAAATATGTTAAGATGCAATATGGAAATGAAAGTAAAGGTTTATATATTGATGTGTATTTCAGGAACCTGTTTATGCTGCTTTATGCAGATGAAAATCACAATATTTGTACAGAGTATTGAATCTTCAAGCCAAAATAAACCTATTGGAGAAGCATTATAGCCTTTCAGGTATGAAAGTAGACATTGCCAAAGCACAGATTCATGTCTTCTGAAATAGAGGCATTGCCCAGAACAATGAGAAAAGATTTTTTGAATATTGACATGGTTATTTTACCATCAAGACTAAACTGTCCTATGCAACCAAATAATTAAACGTACAGTCAAACAAGGTGTTGTGTGTAATTAAAAAGCTTAATTGTAGCTGTAATGGTCTTAGTTTAAAAATTCTATTTGTAATATTTGATACTGTTATTGTTCCTATGGTGCTGAAATATGTGGTTTTAAAAACACAATGAAATAGAAGCAGTACAGTTGAATTTTTGTAAATATATTTTAGGAGTGGGTTCACAAACACCACATGTTGCTGCATTGGAAGAAAGTGGAAGATTCCCACTTTTTACAGTACACTTTACAAAGTGTATCAAATATTGGCTTAAATTAGTATCCATTGAGGCATTTAAAATTACTAAAGAGTGTTACAGCATGTCCTTATATAATGTGTGATGCAGGAAAATATATTGGGTATTCTTTGTCACAAACATGTTGCATAAATATGGTTTCAGTTTTGCAGTTCTAAATTAGGGTGTAGGTGATGTAGAGTGGAATAGTAGTATAAATGAAATGTCCAGGTTGCGATGTTTTCAACGTTTAAGAATGCTTTGAAGTTTAAAAAGTATCTCTCAGTTGTTGATATCAGGAAATACAGAGTTGCACTGACAAAGTTTTGTTGCTCAAACCATTCTCTATATGTTGTAATAGGAAGATAAAAAAAGTTTCCCCTAGCATTTGAGATTTTCTTAATTCTGTAAATTTTCAAGTTTGAATTATATAGAAGATGAATTTCATATTATTTTAACCTGATCACTGAATTCTGAAAGAAGAGAAAAGTATATTCCATATATGATAAATGGTAACTATGATGAGTTCATGTATCTAATGTCAACCAAAAAAATATTGAAACTAACAAATTTAGCAGGTCTCCTTTTTCAATCTTTTAGGTAAAGATAGTTTAATTGGGTTAATTGAGTTAGATATTATTGTATTTTACTATGCTTTGCTTGTAAATGTAACTGCAATAATTTGCTTACTAAAATCCAGCATAAAGCTGTTTGAAATTTAACTGTAAAAGTTTTGTGTATCATGGGCCTGAGACCTTAAAATACTGAATAAAACTGTTCCTTGTTTCTTGCACCTACACAAGAGGTCTGCACATGCATTGTCCAGACCTGGTATGTGCACTAGTTTGACATTTATGTTGTAATTGGTTGTGGGGAGCCAAATATTCCTGGCCATAGTTGTCACTCCCGAGTTGACCACACTGACCTAAACCTCATTTTCAAACTTAACGACCCTTGAATAATCAGCCCATTCACTGGCCCATACCCTATTTACACGTTCCACAACTCTAAGTGGGCAATGGAGAATGTTTAGGGCACTTTATTGTCTTTAAATTGGTATTAATACACTTGGTCATTACATCTGGCCCCTAATGGGGGTGTTCCTCTGGAACCGATCCTACAACTGACTCTGTGACTCTAGGGTCAGTCTGAAAAGTCGGGGATCTGGGACAAAAGTCAAGAGAAAAGTGCACAAAAAATGGGTTGGTTTCACCTACTCAACAGGACATAGTGTATCCTGGCATGTCCAGATCAAGATGCTGACCTGACTTAGGGATGGGGTGCTTTCCTCAATGACTAAATGGGAATCTACCAGGATAAGCCATAAACCCCTAACCGACAAGCTCCATCAGGTCATGACAAGCCATAGTGACAAACCAACAAGACTCTGGCAGTGTCCCAATCCGCCTTGACTGGATGGAATAATTGATGGAGTCGGAATTGTGAGTTGGGATAAAACCAACACTCTATAAACCCCTTCTTGCTGCTGTAACTCATCATTTATCCCTACAAAGATATCAACTACACTTTCTACACAAGTTTAGGGTACTTTTGTTTTTATTGAGTATAACATTTTGATTTTCATTCTGATTTGCAGACAAAAAAAGAACTCATTTGAACCCAGTACCTGACAGACTGCCAGTACCTTCACCAAAGCCCCCATTATCACTCAGGAAAAGACGAAAGCCACAAAACCCCTGGATCATGCACTGGATCCTATCAAGACAAGAAATAGGATGTTATAGCAACCTTCTAGCCGACTTAATACAGACTGATATCCATTGTTTCAAGAATTTTGTTGGTATGCCAGATGCAGTTATTGACCTTATTCAAGAATGCATCCAACACCGCATCAAAAAAGGTAAGCAGTTAGACTGAAACTAGCAATAACACTGAGGCACCTGGTAACAGGAGAACTGTACAAGTCCTGACAGTATCACTGACTGGTTTGCCGAACCACCATATTTAAATTTGCCCTTATTGTCTGCCCAGCGATCCTTGCTGAATTCCAGAAAGAGTATTTGATCTCTTTGAACTCTTTCATTGAAATTTTAAAAATATTTGTAACTCGTAAAGTGTCAAAATCTTTGGATAACTTTAAAAGCTTTTCAAAGGTCGAAGTTGAAAGGTCAAATTTAAAGATCAAAAACTTTTGCAAATTGCCCAAGCATTTTTTCATTTGTAGAAAATTCTGACAGTTCCAACTCACTCCCAATTTGTGTGAAGTCGGAGTGTTTTTCAAACCTGAAAATATTTCTCAAAGGTAAAAAGTCAAGGGTCAAATTCAAAGATCAGTATCTTTCAAAAATTGTGAAAGTTTCTCAAAAGTCAAAGTCTTTTTTCAATGTTAGAAATTTGGCAAAGTTAAAATCCACTAAAAAGTGTCAAAGTTATTGTAAGGTCCAAGTATTCTGTAAGTTGTGTTGTAGGGGTATTTTTGCTTTTTTGTTACTTTTGTTTGCTTATTAATTGTTTTTAGAAGATTCGAGTGGTCCTCAGATGGACCTATTAAACAGCAGTTGTCCTAAAAAGGACATTTTACTGCAGGGGCCCTGACAATGACCTTTTGTAGGTAGGTGCAATAAGTCCACTACTGCTGCTTGGGCACAGGATAACTGCTGAGGGCTGGGGCTGGGGCTGGGGTGGCTGTTGGGGAGTTTCTTGCTTGGTGTAAACAGTTTAGGTGTACCCATCTGCTGCTAACTCATGAATAACCTTACATTCCCAAAATGCTTGAGAGTTTTGTGATGTTCTGTGCATGTTGAAATGTAGCTGTCTTGAAATCCCGGGTAATCTCTTGAGCTGGTTGTATGACCTAGTTTGCTGGCATCTAGGTTTCTGGAATAGTCAAGATGTATTCACTGGCAGTGGCTGCTGCTGAAAAGTCCGTGGTGGCATTTAAGTGAAAGTGGTACTGGAGCTCCTGGAAAGTGTAGGTTGCTGTTGTTGACGGTTTCTTTCGTCTTCCCTGCTCTGTATCTCACTTAAAAGTTTAACTGTCATATTTTCTAAAACCCTGAAAGTCTTTTTCCTCCAAGTTTTCAACTTGCCAGGAAGTTGCAAAAGGCTGTTTGGGTGATCTCCTGTCTGGGCCCAATGAAAGATGTGAGCATAGTCTTCATATGGGCAAATTGATCCATGACAATCTGATCGACCAATGGAGGCTGGGACACTACACTGTCACTGGCAGTGCTGCAGATGGATGGCTGGTGGGTGCTGGTCTCTGTAGTTTCAGTATCCGTGGGCCATTGTGAAATATCATGTGCTGAGGCTGCACTTGCACTAGCAATTTAACAAGCTGCAGGGGCCAATTGTTATCCACTTGACATTTAGTACAGTTTCTTGCTCCAAGTCTTTTCATATGCATGCATCATTAACTTGAACATTTAAATTGGAAACGTACAGGAGTTCATTATACCACAAGTATTCAGGAGTAAGGTAGACAGACTCTGAAAAAACTTTTGTCAGAGCTGTCTGTTTCTACAAAAGTCATACAGTACCCATATAGTACACAAAAAACAAAAGGACAAAAGTCTAACTGAAGGAGGAAAGAGGAATAAAACCAGAGTCTGACAAGTCATAACTGAAGGTCCTCACATTTTTCAACAATAGGTTTTATGTCTAACTTTGATATTTGGTACTTTGGAAAAAGTACGGGGGCAAGAATATCCATCACCAAAGACTATGACCTGACTGCTACAAAGAGTGTAACCTTCCACTGTACAACTATGACAACATTCACACGTACAGTGTTAATTTATTGCAATTAATGTATTTTTCATAAATTTTACTCCCAACTACTGAAACTTTTTGAATAACTGTACTTTCTATTGATAGAATGCAAACATATTGAACAGATATGTTTGTGAGTAAATAATCCTTCATCATGATACATTTTCTTTCATTTTTTGCAGGGGATTGTACTTGGTTTCTTATTGAGCACTGCTGTTGCTGGACCCTAGGCTCGACTTTACATAGGTTTATAAGATTTTGATGATCTTCTTGAAATCATACTATGTTATTAGCCCATCCTCCTTCTTACTCATTACCACTAAGTGTGCTCCCATTTGCTTAGCAAATGACCACCCCATAGCACAGACCTCTTGAAACAATTCAGTGAGATATTCAATCATATTTTTCCCAGTGAGGGTGTTGGGTTCTTCTTGAAGTAGTGCCTGAATTAAGGGTATAAGTACCTGATCATCAGTGTGCTGCATTGGTGGGGTACTGACGCTCTGAGCAGACTCCTAAACTGATGAGCCTGTCCAATACGCCTAATTGCCATTGTAGACTTTTGTATGAAATAGGGCAGGTTGGTCCCTCCCTTACCAGTATGGGGCGTTGCTGGTGACTGACCATATCCTATGTGCCCCGGTGTATTAGCACTCCCTAAGGGCTCCATTGAGGGATAGCTTGAGAACTTACCCTTTGCAGTACTGGATTGAATGAGACACTACCCATATGACTGTCTGTGTTGCTGACTACTGGTGCAATTACTGTGTGACTGCTACCAGGCTGAGGGGCCATGGTGGCGGAGTGGTAACGCACTCAACTCAAACCTCTGAGGTTGGCAGTTCAAAACATGGACCTAATGAGGGAAAGTTGGTAGTTTCTTACCGATGGTCGGCAGTTTACAGTACAGAACCTTCACCAACTGTATGAAATGGTTTCCTCTGAAATAAAACTACCTCGTGATATGACCTATACAGTGTTGAAAGTGACGTAAAAACCCAAATAAACAAAGCTTATGACCTCCCTAATATGTGGAAACAATGGCATGTGTAAGAGTCTATGGTACCTACTGGCTGACCCTGTGACAGATGTAGCGGCATCTGGCCTTTGGGTGAATAAACTTGAATAACTGACACTGATTGATTAAATTTCATCAAACTGACATCTATGTTTTTTGGTGTCTCTATAAGTCTACTGACTGCTGCGCTGCCATGGATTGCCCCCTACTTTTATTAACCTGTCTGAACTTTTTTTTCGCTTTTTTGAGTTGAAAAGTTTATTTGCCAAATGTAAATCTTTTTTCTAAAAGTTTTCATTTTCAATTAAATTCTACATAAACAAGGAAATAGATATTTTTTTTTATATTTTAATGCAAATAACATATCATTAGACATATTTATCGAGATGGAATCTATGATACAAATTGACCGGAAGTAATGTCGATCATGTGCAAGTGATCCTGGCATATTGTAAGAGCACTTTATCAACATAATACCAACATGCCCTCCAAATAAAAACAAACAATTCTAACCACTTCAGATCACGAATATTCTCCTGATCACACCAGTTTATATCAAGAGTAAAATCAGACATCTGTGTTTGACCACGTCCCAGGGAGCAAAGGTCATGTGAATGTAAAAGTATATTGATAAAATATAACATACCTGTATTCAAATAATTTACTGATTGAGCAGAAAACCAATCCAATGTCACATGCGATTCCCTCTGAAGGGATAAAAGAGGTTAACCTTCATTTCTTTCAGTGTTTGTACAGAAAACAAACATTGGCACTTGTGGCTACTCTGGTGGGATTTGTTTGCCATTTGACATATTTGAGTTTAAAAAGTCACTTCCAGTTGTACAGGTTATGTCAAGATTGGTAGTTTTAAGGACAGTGGAAAACCAGCACATACCAGCTGTGGAAGATTTTTCACTGTAAACAGCCAGGCATGAGTAAGTAACTACCAACTTTCCCACATAGGGGAACTTTCCCACCAGCAACCATAGAAACCGCTAAAAACGCTAGAACATACATGCCTTATAAAACTATCTTGTGCGAAACGAGAATTTCGGCCGCCATATTGGAATGTTATAATATGGTAAACTAGGATAGCAACCTGTTGAATTTTAAAAATTCATAATGTTATTTTTGGCTCTATTTTTACACTTAATATACCATTTTAAAGCTTAAAAACATGTGGAATCTATCTAGAGTGGTGACATATCTCATTTAAATGAAGGAAGTCTTGAATTTTTCATCACATATTACGTTATAATTTAAAGTTTGCACAGTTAGTGCTCAAAATGTGACATTGGGTGGATTTCACGAAAGGTCTTAGCCTGATCTCAGGCTAAAACTTGAGACTTTTGTCTCAAATTCTTGGAACATTTTTCTTGAGCCCACGGGCTCAACCTTTACAAATTTTATAAAAGGTCTCAGTCTCAGCTTTGACTGAGCCACTGGCTCAAGTGCTGGGACTGGTAGGTAGTTAGCTTAAGTTTTGTAAACAGGGGCTCAAATATGGCTGAATAGTTTTTCCACTTCAAAATTTGAAATATCTGAATATAAGGTATAAATGTATAAAACAACCTCCTAAAGTAGTTGTGGGTGTATTTACATGTTTACAAGGTTTTTCATTGCAAAATAGCTTTTGACCAGAGATATTATATATCAAACATATATGTCATCAGTACAATATTTTGATTACAAAAAGGGCCACATGATACAGAAAACCACTGTGGTTATTTGATAAGCTGGGTCTCAACGGAGACCCCTTCTGTGAAAATCATTTGATACAATCACTTAACTGAGCCAAAAGACAAAAGATTTGAGCCAGTGGCTCAGCGTGAGACTGGCTAAGTCTCAGATATTTCATGAAAGCCGCCCCTACACACTAACACAAGGGAAGTACCTATTATATAACTTACAATTGAAACTGTTCACATGCATCATCACCTTTGGATCAAACAATGATTGTGGATTGAGTTCTAACACCTTAAGATACAATGGTGGACTTTCATCGTTGAAAGCTAAAGTAGGCACGCCATGGACAATAACTTTCAGCCAAACTAGAAAATGGCAGTTTTGTACACAAAAGCAAAGCATCCCTAGGAGATGGGAAGATTCTCAGAAAGTAAAGTTGATGACAGAAACAATTGGCACTGCCTTTTCAGGAGAACTCTATCACGGGATAATCACAGAAAATTGTAAGATTAGCGTAAGCCTTGTACATTGCATTTAGATATGACATATGGCTATTTTGGGAAGGAGGGGCATTTTAGGTATTTGTTTTTGTAAATGCTAAATAGGAGTGCCTAATGCTGAGGGTGTGTGTTTTGTTGATACATAGGCATATTTAGAAACAATCAAGTTTTTGGTCATGTGATCCTAGGACACCTAAATATGAAAATAACTGATTTTAGCATGAGGCACAGTAGACTTGGCAGAGCCCTAGTGGGCCGAAATTCTCTCAGAATATTTCTAATTCACTTTCCTTTGAGATACTGATTACTTATTACTCAAATAAAAATATAATTGATGACTCTAATGCTCTTGCATGCAAAGAGGGACAGTCCAATAACCAAGGAAAAATCATGAGCTTACCCACTGAGCACCTGCTAGGGGAGGATGACTTGAGGGGATGGGTAAGCTAGTCTAAACAGTTAAGTCTTGAGTTGGTGTCTAAAGTCTGAAATGGTCTGTTCTGATCAGACATTCCGTGGGAGTCAGTATCATTCCACTAGGTCAGCTGGGGCCAAACCATGCTTGCCTATGGCCTTTCTAGCCTTGACTGATGTACCTGATAGTCTATTTCCATGAGTCAGATTACTAGACTTGATTAAATATGACAAAAAAGAAATTTTATGAAATTTATGACTTTAATTTATTTATTTTTATTTACTTGTGGTTTTACATCGCTTTCAACATTGTATAGGTCATATCACGACGGGTAGTTGGAAGGGCAGAGGAAACTAGTACATACAGTTCGTCAGGGTGTAAACTGCCGACCAACAGCAAGCAACTACCAGCCTTCCCACTTGAGGCGTGCCGGGAACCGAACCCCGGCCTCAGAGGTGGGAGGCGAGAGTGTTACCACTCTGCCACCGTGTCCTCCTTTATGACTTTAAAAGTGAGGTTATTTTTGAAAAGGATACAAGATGAAATGGGAAGCCAGTAAAGTTGTTCTAGATAGGTTGTGACATGATACATTCTGACAAGACTGAACAAATGTTGTAGAAAGCATTTTGAGCTGTCTGAAGTTTAGCAACACTGGCCCTGTAAACCACATATGGTAGGGGATTACAGTTATCTAATTTATGGCTGACCATAGTGTTTGCCACAAGAGCTTTGAACATATATACTGCAATCTTCTGAATTCAGAATGAGTGAGAGATTACAGAAAATTACAATAATTCCATCTGCTACTAACTAAAGCATCACCCAGAAGAATTGATCTTCTGAGGTGTAGCAGATGACAAACTGTGAAAAGAAGTAGTCTCACCTTGAAACAGTATCATTATGATTCTTTGAAACCAAAAGACCAATAATAAGAATATAAGGCCTTCTTTGTGTAATGACATAGCTCGACCTTGAAGCGGGGATCAAAGGTAACATTACACACATGGGCATTCTCAGGTCATGATTTAAGTTGTTGTCACATGCTGAGGCCCTACTAACAATCATATGGGAGCTTTAAGGCCTTCTTAATATGATTACCCCTATTTGACATTAAACATGTGATATGATAGCCATTTTGTTTACAAAATGATGTGAAAATTCTCAAGCAAGCTATTCATTAGCCTTATCGCAAATCTGATAAAGCTAGCTTCAATATATTAAATTTTAAAGCATGTTAATAATTTGCCAACAATCAGCTATGGCAGCCATTTAGTTTTTCACAATGGGGCCCAAAATTTTGTACAGACATATTTTCATAGCAATAAAAATTATTTTGAAATCTGCAGAAAAGTTCTTTAAATTATATAAAGCTTGTATTTTATATTAAAAGTGGTCGGAGCCTAAATATTTGCGCAAAAAAGAAATATTTAAACTATTCTTCTGCAAAAAAATGAGCCAAATCTATATTAATGTATACTTTTTGAACCCTTAGTCATAAAAAGGCTCTTAAGAGTTATAACAAAAATAACATATGCATTGCTATGTTGCTATTTTTTCAATGTTTTGGTTCTGCAGACATTTCCTTTGTGAAAACAGACTTGAGACAATGATCAAATGAGCCATTTTCCTGGATTCTGGTCTGATTTAGAACTGCCATTTCACTCAGCCTCAGTCGTGTTTACTCTGGTACTATAAAGCCAATTATCTGCACTTCATTATGCTTTTAAAGGATTGAAAATCGATGCAATATTCACTGAGATATTGGCATTTAAAGTTTGCCCATTTTACAGCACATGTGGCTCACAACCGCAAGATACTGTAATATTTCAATATGGCGGCCGTATTTCCCGGAAGTGAGATGGCGATGTCCATTCTAGCTTTTACTCTTCGATTTCTATGCCAGCAACCTCAGAGGTGGAAGGCACTGTGTTACCCACTATACCACCGAGTCCCCCCATATATTTCAATAGCCAGTATCAAATACATGCATTGTGTGGGTCATATCATAAGTGTGAATAAAATATGTGGCTTTTCAGTTGTCATGATTGTGCAAGACCAATTGGACCCTTACAAATAAATAACTTGTGATAAACAAACATGTTTATGGATAAAAAGGCATCATACATAATGTATTACATGAGTGTATGGTGAAACAACTTTGGAAATATCCAACTTAAGTCCTATGTTTGTTTGATGTATTCACAACCTTGGGAGAGATAGAAATTTCAGGGTTGTGGCTTATATACAAGCTAGCATGCCCAGGTGTACCCTTTTGTTGGCAGAATCATTAACAAGATATATAATCCCCAATTTTCTAAGAGTTAATGCGTTGTACCACAACTTTCTGAAAAATCAGGGCCGGTGTACCAAATCAAAAAGTTCCTAGTTTCTCCCCTGAATATTTACCAAAAATGGATAAAGAATTGTCTAAACTATTGCTCAAATGCCTCAAATACTATTAAAGAAAAACAGTTACAGAATAGAACTTTTCATTGATACAAAATACATGTACCTAATTACAGCACAACTCCTAAAATGTATTTACATACCATTTCAATGGGAGGATACTTTGTATGCTTGACTTATACAATTCAATTCATTTCCCTGTGACAGGTTGTCTATATTCACTCAAATCATCAAATCATTCCATGGAGTATTTTGACGTATTGATTTTAGTTTTGCTTTGCCATACACATGACGTTAATTAAACTTACAGTGAAAAATAAATATAAAATGTGTGTTCATAAATGTGTAATAATTTTGGATGATAAACTTAAAATATTGCAACAGACTTCATTGTAATAAACTTTTTTGCCATTGTGTGAAGGAGGTTACCACTGACATACTGATGGAAATATGTATCTGCTTTAAATGTATGTGTATTATATCCACTGAACGGATTAAATTGTTCCCGGGCCTGGCTTATGAAAGGTCTTAAATTACATGTCTGAGTTTTCTTTAAACTAAGACTGAGATTATTTTCTACAATCAGTGCTCAGTACATGTCTCACACTGAGTAGTAACACTTGTCTTAAGCATTAAACTGTAAGTATGGTGACTTTAGCCTCACACTCAGTAAGATCTGATGATTTTTTTCAGAAATCCAAGATTTGTCTGAGATCTAAGATTTTTTTTTCTCAGTTGGCCTTTACTACAGGTTTCAGACTGAGTAATGACTTTAATGTTATCTCACATAATAACCTTAAATATAAGGCTATAGTTTGTCATTCAGTTATACAAAAACCACTCCAGATTTTGACTGAGAGGTAACATCACTGCCAAGTGGTTTTCTCTTGCCAGTAACTCTGTTCAACTATTCCTAGTATGTCTCTTGACCAGCCTGAGTTTGCAATTAATGGGATAAGATCTGAGAAGTGATATGACTTATCTTTTACATTCTGAGGATAAAACACCAAGCACATCGGTCATGGCTGCCTGTTAAAATGTTTAAAAAGTTTTAGAACCTTTACGGATGAACATATCTCTCCACAGATCTGTGGATACTTTCAATTGTAGTGAGCAGTTATGCAGTTATAAATTATTTTTGGGAAAACAATCTTATCTTCTGTAGAACTGGAGCCAACTCATCTTTTGTCCAGTATATTAATTAGTTGTAGTAGTTCTCCAAGTTATGCGCTAGAGTGAAAGGAGTTATTTTTAATAGTTATCTGTACAAGTTACAGCATTTCAGACCTGGTCATAGGGCCGTACTTTTCAGTCAAATGCAACTTATCTTTTTACTAAGGGCAACTTACTTGGTTTTTACAACTTTGTATCCCTTTAGAAACGGCTTAATCATAGCACATTCCTAGTTCAAAGCCAGCTAGATCTTGAAATAACTAATGAAAATGGAACAAAAGTACAAGATGTGTTTTGCTAAAATTTCATTACAAGCTGAGTCAAATCTAAAATTTGTGTTGGTTAAAATAAGACCTTTTTATAAATCTGGCCAATGGAGCAGAGTATTTGTGAAGAATCTCATTACTGTACCTTTATAACTTGTCAGTGTCTTCAAGATACCAAGTTCAGTGGCAAAACCAAACAAACAAGAAACATGAGAAAAAAGTTCTTGCAGATAGTGGCTGCAACTTTACTTTTGGTTGCCTTTACTGCATGGACAATCTTGATATTGCCAAGAAAACTACTTATTGGAGAAGCTGTTATTTACAAGATATCTCATGTACAACACTTATCTAGATCACTGAGACACTTTAAATTGATGCCAAGGGCATTTTGCTCAGACGAAACATATCTGCTCATTGGTGTTATCTCCAGTATTGATCACTTTTTACATAGAAAAAAGATTCGGAACAGCTGGAGAAACAGCACAGCTTCTTCGGGAACTTTCTGGTCTATGTGTACCTCGTCAAAGTCATGTGACTTGAGAGACATCCAAATTGTATTTATTACAGGAACCGAAGAAGATAACAACACAGTACAGAAACTGCTGCAGGAAGAGCAGCACTCATTTGGAGACATTCTACAAGGTTCCTTTAACGAGACATACAGGAATCTAGTCCACAAGTCCATCCTATTGTTGGACTATGCAGTCAAACAGTGTGGGAGTGCCAAATTTATACAAAAGGTTGATGATGATATTTATTTAAATCTGACTGCTGTCAAACATCTCCTGAAGCTGAACCCTGACACACCTGCAGGGTATGTCATTGGTGAAAAGACACATATGTCTCCTGTTATGAGAGGAGGGAAATGGAAAGTCACCAAAACAGAATACAAGGAGGACCATTACCCTGATTACCTGGCTGGAGCATGTTACATTATTTCTCGCAATGCATCTGTTAAATTGTTGGACGTAGCACAGAAGATACCCTCAGTTCCTGTGGAAGATGTTTTCATAACAGGGATATGCAGGGTTAAGACAGATGTGAAAATAATTCACAGCTCACAATTTTGTTCCTTTGGAAGAGTTTATAATTGCCTTGCCCGACAGTGATGGTGTTAGAGGTGTTAGCTGTTTATTTGTTTCTGTGTCATGTGACTATATTTGTACACTTTAATTAGTTACACAGTATATACACCGTTAATGGCATCTGATGCCTTACTCTGCAAGAATATATTTGTTCCCTAGGCCATCATGATTTAAGATCAGACCAAATTTCAGAAAAAAAATGACATGAATCAATAGAAAACTAGAAAGATGATATATTGATTCTGTCTTTTTTCTATCTGTGACAACTTTGAATAATGTTCTTCAGATATGGTTAAAAAAACTAATCAATCAAAGTGATCGGATTAAAACTAATTTACATTTTAATCCAGAAATCAGATCAAACGTCATCTGAGCTGATCCAATTATCTAAACAAAGTTATTCATAAAGCCTAAACTTGATTTGATCTTCATTGATCCTTCGTCTGAAGAACAGCCCGACAAGTGCCACTGTGTATTATGGCACCATTAAAGGGAGTAAGTTATGTGGTATTATAGCCGAATTGCTCTTCAGTATTGAGGTGATGTGTATAGGGTAAATCCAGGGTGGAACAGTACACCATTTCAGTTAAGGACTATGCAAAGTAGAAATTATCAAACATGTTGTAACCTATTTTGGCCTGAGGAAATCAGAGGTCGATAGAATATTTTCTGAAAGGAGGGGGTGGGTTTTCAGTAGGTGTACAATCATTTTTATTTTGACATGTCTTAGTAGCATTTTGTATATAACCCAGGACATTTGGTATCCATTGTCATATAAATTAAAGAAGCCAGTTACAGAAAAAGACTACCTAAAACCCATATTAGAGGAAAACCCAGGTAAAAATCCCTAAGGGGGTGGCGAAAAGCCCTAAATGAAACATGATACATATCAAAAACGTACACAGTGAGACTAGTTTTAGTTACTTTAAAGCCACAGGGAAAGCTTGTGAAAGTTTCATCAATAATAAAGAAAATATATCAAACTTTATTAAAATTTTTGGGGGGTAAAAATATTTTGCATCCGAGAGAGGTTTCATATAATATTCACTCAATTTTTGCAGTTTTTTTTCATGCAGTTTACTGCTGTCCCAATAATTTCTCACTCGATATCTTTAGTAAACATATCAGCAGTGACGTCACAGGTTCATTGACTATGTAAATGGACTACCATTCCCATAGGCCATTTACCCAGAGGCATAATTCAAGTATTGTTTCCTGCATGTTTATACAGTTTTTGATTTATCACACTGCACCACTCATCTTACTGGAAGCTGGACTTGAGTTATTACCACAGTGGTTGTAAGAGCCAGGTTATTAAATGCTATGCTTGAACACAAGTCCTTCTAGGTCTACCGTTTTACTTTTAATTCATACTATGATACAATAAATTGGATGTGTTTTTATTTCACTAAGTTTATAGTCATTCATTAATGTTATTATGACAGGTCATCAGTGACCTAGTGGTAAGAAAGTTTAGCATTTAATATTGCAGCTTCTGACCATTGTGTGTTTAATTTCCACAGCTGACGATGCAGAGGTCCTGACTCAGTATGTATGACCCTGGCTATTAAATGGAGTGTAAATCTCATACATTGATAATTCTAATTCTAATAGTACTTCTGTAGCGCTCAATCTCTATCTATTGACAGACTCTAAGACGCATAAAGCCAAAAATCAGAGATCGTAATCGTTAAATCAGAGACATTGCAGGGGTCGGCACCACGGAGAAAGACGAAATGAAAACAGAGGAAAAATACTAGGGTGGGTAGGCTTTTTCAAAGAGGTAAGTTTTCAACTTCTTCCTGAATGAGGAGAGAGATTTAGCTGAGTGTACATCATCAGGGAGATCATTCCAAATCATCAGAGCATCGTATGCAAAGCTAAGGCCAAATTGTTTTTTGACTAGTATATTGATGCAAAATGTGGGACCTCAAGCAAAACATCCTGAGATTGACTTCTACGCATTCTGTACATACTGTGTCTAGGTTTAAGGAAAGGTTCAAAGTATTTTGGATGACCACTATGTAGAAACTTGTACACCAGAAGAGCGACCTTGAAAATAGAGCGATGCATGATAGGCAACCAATGAAGACTCTTTCTTATAGGAGTGATATGTGAGTACTTGGTGGTATTCGCCACAATTCTAGCTAGACTTTTCTGAACACATTGGAGCCTACAAAGGTCAAGAGCAGAGAGACTTCTGAAAAGAGAATTACAGTAGTCAAGCCGACTTTCAACTAAGGCATTTGCAGCCAAGAGAGCAGCTTCATGTGTAAGATACCCTCTGAGTTGCCTTAAATCCCTGATATGAACAAAACAAGCCTTGCAGATATTCCTGACATGGCAAGAAAAGGAAAAATCTGAATCAAACCAGACATCAAAGTTCCTGATTGCCTCAGCAGGTGACAGGGGGGTACCAAGTATATTGACTGGGGAAAATTTGCCAAGTTTTGTACGGGCATTTTTTGAACCGAACAGAATAAACTCTGTCTTATCAGGATTAAGTTTGAGCTTGTTTACTGAGAGCCACTTTCTAACATCATCCAAGCAGTTTTTCAGCCTGTCAAAGGCCAGAGTGGCATGCTTGTGTGTGAGATGAACGTATAACTGCGTGTCATCCGCATAAAAGTGGAAATGTATGCCAGGGTGATTCTGAATAATCTTGCTTAGAGATGTAGTGTATAATGAGAAAAGGATCGAACCCAAGACAGAGCCCTGGGGCACACCATACAGTAGCCTTTCAGCATCAGACAAAACAGAGCCGATCTTGATGCACTGATAGCGGTCAGAAAGATATGACCTGAACCAGTCCAGAACCACACCACCAACACCAAACCAGGAACTCAAACATTCAATGAGCGTACTATGATCAATGGTGTTGAATGCTGCTGATTGGTCCAAGAGAACAACAGCAGTAGCTTCACCTCTGGCAAGAGCAAGGTGGACTTCGTTTTTAATAGACAGTAGTGCGGTTTCAGTTGAATGACCTTGCTTATATGCAGACTGACTAACATTTTCAAGACCATTGGAGGTGACATGGTCATTTAACTGGGAAACCACTACACGTTCAACAAGTTTGGAGATGAAGCTCAGGCCGGAGACAGGTCGATAATTTTTTAATTCATCAGGTGGTAGTGAAGACTTCTTAATCAAAGGAGGGACTATGGCCTTTTTGAAACCAGCAGGGACAGCACCTTCAGTCAGAGAACAGGTGACAAGCTTGGTAATTGAGGGCAGGAGAATATCCAAGCATTCCTTCAAGAGAAAAGTAGGCCATGGATCGAGCATGCAAGATTTAGTTGGTGATTTGGTAATTACTTTCCACACTTCTTCCGTAGAAACACTTAAAAAGGTCAAATTTGGGGACATCAGAAGGAGCAGTAAGAGTGAATGAGTCAGTGTTTGTAAAGGAGTCCCTGATTTTACTTATTTTATCAGAGAAAAAGGTGGCAAAACGGTTGGCAAGACCTATGTGAGAGGCGTGGGAGGGAAGTACCTTGTCGGGAACGGAGTGTAATACTGAGCTTAGAACCTGCCACAGTTTCTTAGAGTCATGAGCATTGTCACTGATAAGGTTTCTATAATAATTAGACCTGCTGAAACAGGTTCCTTTTCAAATTAACAAAATAAAATTTGAAACAGTACGGAGCATCATTTCCCCAGCAAGCACAAGACCCATTAAATAAACATACTTTCTCAAAAAAAAATCTTTTAAAGAATAAATTACGATATATGTTCTGTTTCTTTTTTTTGCTAAGTATATGTTTAAATATGAGCTTTGTGCAAGAATAATGTGTATCCATCACAGTGCAAAAACCTTTCCAGCACCAACCAAAAACAACATTATAAAATTCTCCCGCTCTTTTTCAATTTACGTCAGTGTAGAGGACCACGGAATTGCAAAGCTGTGGTTAAATATATCTGAACACATGCTTAAAAACTTTGCAAAGTAAAACCAAAAAAACATAATTTCAATCAATTTAAATTATTATAGTTCAAAAGTATAGCGTTTTTCTTGCTTATAATTAAGATCATGAGACACTTTAATGTTTTTTTGATGATTCTAGTTTAGTACTTTCTTCAAGCATAGGTTATTTAAAGTTAATGAACGGAGTGGCCAATTTTTTTTATTTCCATTGGAGCTTTCGATGCTGCTGTTGAAAGGAAGATATGTCGCCGTGGAGAGGTTAGAGGGAGGGAGATATATAAAATTGCAAAATTTTTTATCAGGAAGGAAAATTACTTAGACTGTTTTGAACTGGCTAACTTTACTGAATTCCTCAGTATCTATATCGACTGTCACTACTTACTACTACTACTACTATTTATTTATTTGGGTTTTATGTCACTTTCAACACTATACAGGTCATATCATGACAGGTAGTTGGAACGGCAGAGGAAACCAGTACGTACAGTTCATCAGGGTTTCTGTACTGTAAACTGCTGATCAACGGCAAGCAACTACCAGCTTTCCCACTTGAGGTCGTACCGGGAACCGAACCCCGGCCTCAGAGGTGGGAGGCGAGAGTGTTACCACTCTGCCACCGTGGCCCCACCTAGTTAAGTGTAACTTTCCAGTAAAATAAGGTGAAACCTAAGAACTAACAACAGCATGTTGTTTAAAAATAAGGCTGAAGGGTTCTTTTTCTGACAGAAGGTAAATCTTCCCCCTCAATTTATCTTTCTGTAAGGTGTTTACATTGTCACTCTGACAACAACAAAGCTTTGTTATGAACCTGTTGTGTCATCACTCATCTATTGCCAGAAAACAACAATGTCAGCTTTTCAGCGTTCACTTCTGTGAAATTCTTTCTAAAAATGTGATCTGTGGCTTTCAATCCACATTTTATATTTATAAAGGTGTTTGTGTATGCAATGAGTCTATATTTGCAGTTTTTATGAAAAATGCTTCCTATGACCTTCAAACAATCTATAGCACTAAAGGACATGTTTGAAGGACATTACATGTGTGTTTTGTCAAAGGCTTTACCAAAGTCCAGTAATATAAGCTAAAATACACATTAGCACAGTGCATAGGTGAATTTTTTAATAACATTCAAACACTTTATAGCACCATTGGGGAAAACATTGAGGACCCCTGCTCGTTCCCGCAGACCTCCCACCATAATTTGACTACAGATTATCTGAACCTTTTTGTAAGGATCACCAAAAATATACGCATTTAAAAGTGTGACTGAGATGGGCAAAAACATCACATCTTCAACAATCAAAGGTCAAAGTTCCCAGCCAGCCAGGGTCATACTGAGACAGGCCCACAGCATTGCCCCCTGAGGGAGGCGAACCAATAACAAAGTGACCACCTGTGAATAGATACTAAACTTGATAACTATTAAGCTATTAAGGACCTATTGCTTCAACAAAGACTGTTAGGTGTTGGAGTAGTGTATAGTGAGCAGAAGACCCACATACTGCAGTGATTCATACTTTACTTCCTGTTCTGGTTCACATGCTGGTTGAAGCTAATGCTGCAATGTGATTGGTTGAGGGGTGTTGATGTTACATCACGTGACTAAATGATGCAATCTGATTAGTTTAGGGGTGATGATCGAAGCATTTTATTGGTGAATGTGTAACAGGTGTGATTGGTTCGTTGAGGTATGTGATTGATTGATGATGTCTATTGATTGGTTAAGGGATTGATGCAAGCATTTGATTGGTTAATGTCATAGACATCTGATTGGTTCATAATCCATTTTGCATATTGATTGGTTAAGGGGTTGATGACATCATCTGACCAATGATCTAATTTGCATATTGATTGGTCATGCGTATTTTCAACACAGATGTATCAACACAGATCCCCACCACCACCACCCCCCTCAAGTGGGGACATCTCTCCAGTGGAGTGAGGGGAAGCTCTACTGAAAAATGTAACTCACACAACAAATGAGTTTAAAGTGATGCTGTATTGAAAATATAACAATCATTTATTATAAATAATCATTTCTTATAGTTTTGCATGTCACTATACGATAAATAATCCTTTATTATAGTTCTGTATATTACTATACCATTGTATTTCATTCCAGTTTAAATATTAATGTAATTCCTATGCTGAATAATTGCTTATTAAGGTCAATTTATCCATTGTTCTTGGTATTCTGTTCCTTGTGTTACCTATGGGGTATCTCTTATTTTAGTGTCCTTTAACTTTTATTTATTTTGGGTCATACATTTTACTAACTATTCAATAAATCTTTTATGGTCTAGTGAGGTCGTCATTTTCCTAGTGGGTTAGCATTTTTTTGGAATCTAATCACAGGCTGTGACCTCTGTGTTGGTGCCCACAAGCAACAAAGACAAAGGAACTGTCTAAATATGACCCTGGCTGTTTAATAGGACGTAAAGCTCCAAGTATGACCTTTGTCCATTGTCTAGTCTAATCACAGGTTGTGTGAGTTTGACAATCACAAGTGAGAACATTGGCGAGCCTGTCCCTTGATTTGTGTGCTCCATAGATGAACTTAAGGCTGAATCACATTTGTCTGGTGCAAGGTATTCATTTGATGTTCTTAAGCCTAAAACAGTAACTTGCATGAATATATTCTAATACAGCTTGTGCAGGCAGCTGATCCAACCTTCTAAAAAGTGCCACTGGTTTCTATTGTACATACACACATGAATTAACATGTTATATAACAACAACCAGCATGTGTAACACACTGACATAAATTTAAATGTACCATTCATGGTGTCAAACACTCTTTGACCCAGAACAAAGTGAAGTTTTACATTGACTTCATCAACCCGGATAAGTAGAACCTTTGACCCAGAATGAATACGAGTTTTGGCACAGATTGTTCAAATAACCAACATGTGTGAGCACATTAATGACATTTTCTTTTCATGATGTCAAGGTCGCCTTGACCCAGAACCAATAAATCTTACAAGTGAAACTTAATCTTAATTTCACAGATATATGGTGAACCCTGGAAAATAATGAGATGAAGAAAGTGAAGCTTCCTGTAAGGAAGGCCCCGCCCTAGTTAGCAAACGCCAGTTCTGTGAACCCCATTGGTACCAAGATAGGAGCACATCCATGGAACTCCCCCCCCCCCCCCCCCCCCCGTGCCAAAGAAGGTGTTAATTTAGGTTCACAGGGAGCCGACCTCCTGGATCTTGCTCCAGATGAAATGAAAAATGAACCAGGGTGGGAGGAGGGTAAAAATTTCTTATGAAAGACGTCCTTCCCCTTTAACTTTGCAATGTTGAATGAAGGTTGGCGCCCGGATAAATCACCAATAAATCTATACCCAATCAAAAGAAATGCAGGAACAAGAAAATTCTTTACTGTGGTGCACTGAATAAGGTGGGGCCTGTTGCTCCACCTCCCCATTATGATACGACTTTCCTCATAATGCAGACATATGTATCTGGGTGCAGAGATCCAGGGGTAGCCAAGAATAAACCACCATTTTAAAAGCACAGTTCATATTACCATAGACCATCGTCTTATGAGTTTAACTTGAATCCAGTAACTCAAGGATATTTACTACCTTCATTGAAATGGAAATATCAGACAATTAAGGATTTTTTTTATCTGTAGTACTTTGCACTTTCTCTTATTGGTATATTTGGTGCCCATATACCCATATACCTTATCATACTTTTCACTTTCCTGTTTAAGTATGAATTATAAAAATACAAGTATATGGTGAAAAGGTATATTGTTTGCTTTCTTCAAGGGTCATCTGAGACTGTCACACTTGGGAGGGTGATTTATCCAGAAATCCATAAGATATACCTCATGGTACAAGTTAAATATTTATGGAGTAGACACATCAGGTGTATACACATGAGGTTTTATAGGGAAACCAATATGGTTTTGATACATGTGAATTTCTACTTATAATATTGATTTGAGAATTTAAAATTTGATGTTTACAGCGAACCCATATAAAACTATTGTGCGTTTTGTCTTCTCAAGTTATTTAAAAGGAGAGCTTTCTGAATGACATATACAAAAACAAAAAAACATATCCCAAATGAAGATGACAGTATAATGCAAGTGTGTAGCAATTATATTTTTCAACTTCATAAGTGATATACTTTTAACACATGTCAACTAAAAGATGTTTTAATTTTATAAAAAAAAATTGTATTCAGTATTTTATAATATAACTTTTATTATATACCTGTAGTAAATATACTCTCCGGGAAACCAGATGCACAAACTCACCGAACACACTCGTCATTTCGGAACTTATGCCAACCCTCTTGTTTCTAATGCTTACATATCGTCTAAAACTCCCATTCAGCAATGTTCTAATAAATGGGAAAATTGGAAATTAATTACAATTTCGAAGTTATGTCCCATTGCCAGCTTTGATTCCCCCCCCCCCCCCCCCCCCCCCCGAAAAAAGCAATTATAGCGTATCCATCCTTTTGTTCTTTGATCTGAAAATTCCATTCTGTTCAAATAGATCTGTCATGGAAGTAGACATGAGGCGAGGGCCAGTAACAGGATGATAAATAACATGAAATGTGATGTGATGCAGAGTAACTTGGGAAGAGGTCTGGTGTCATAGACAGACAGCAAGCAACTTCTTTACAGGTTCCCTTTACTTTGGTTAAAGTTGGATCCCTTCTTTTTTCTTCCCATTTCCTTATGTCAGTAACCATTGCAGTGTCGGGAGGGGGGTGATAGGAAGAAAAATGAAACAAAAATTGAATATTTCAAAAAATTTTCATGGAGTGCTCTTATCGTGAATTTATTTAACCATTTCAATCTTTACCTTATGTTATTAACTGCCTCCTGTCATCTCTCCAGCTTCCCTTGTTTTTTTTTTTGTTTTTGTTTTTGCAATTTTTCATGGCAAAAGGCAGCAAATCTCTGAGGTAATGTAGGCATAAGGAATATTGTAACAGGGAAAAATCACAACAGATTTCACACCCCAGAGTTTGCATTCAACGAATATTAAATTATCCACAGTAAGGGGCGCCAGTGTATTTTAACTAAATATAACTGGGGACCATATGCCGAAAATTTCACTTTAATTTAAATTTTAGTCACTTTGATTTAAATTCACTGTCCAAACTCATTAGCTAGTAACTAAAATTAATACCTAATGAACATTTTAACCTATATTGTAGGTTCCAAATATTAGTTATGTCTGAAATGTGGCATAAAACTTCCAAGTTTAGCTTTTGATATGGTTTACAATTTATGTGATAGGGTTTGAAGGTTTGAACCAGGAGGGTTGTTTTACCTTTTATTGTCCACCACCTTTTTCAGTAACATGCAAATGTCACCAGAGAATACAAAACAAAATATGCTTCCAGGTCTGTATTTGTAGGTATTTATATCATACACATCTTTAGGGGTGTCTTCAGATCAAATCATCAGAAACTCGCCTACGAAATCCTGTCTGTTGGAACCTTGGCCTACATATATTCTAATCTAATCTACTGCTTTGCAAGTGCAATATCTTCCCCACAATGGGGAACTCAGTGCGCTAATTAAACAAAATCATTATCGTATGGAAGTTGAGGGGCATTCAAGGTCGGTGATCCAGGATTGTGGGTGTGACCGGGAGGGAAGGAGAACTAAGTTGGGAAGCTAGAGCTGAAGAGGTGAGTTTTGAGGTGCTTCCTAAAAGATGCAACAGAGGGACTATTTCTTACATGAAAAGGGAAAGAGTTCCAAAGGGCAGGGGCATAGTGACTGAAGGGATTAGAAAAGTGTTTAATTGATTTGTGAACTCTACGATCAAAAGTGGGGGTTTGAAGGAACTTGAGTTTGGGGGTACTTTGCCTTGTGTTTCTGGAAGAGGTGTAGGGGCGGATTAATCCTCTTAGGTAAACTGATTGACCCTGGTTGAGAATTTTATATGTAATAATACCAATTTTAAATTGTACCCTGTATCTGAATGGTAGCCAATGGAGTTTTTTTAGTTGAGGGGTAATGTGAGAGAATTTAGAGGAATGGGTGACAACCCTACAGAGTGAGTTTTGGACTAGCTGCAATCTGCTTAACTCAAAATCAGTGAGCGATAAGAAGAGTGAATTGTAGTAGTCCAGCCGGCTACTCACCAAAGCATTTGCTAACAGCACTGATGTATTCAGGTCTAGCAGGGGACGAATTCTGTAGAGGTCTCTCGCTTGTACTCTAGTGGACTTAATGACCTGTAACACATGCTTTAAGAAATTAAAATTAGAGTCGAACACCACTCCGAGGTTCCTGACACTTTGTGCTGGCGAGACCTGATTTCCCAGAATATTGATAGGGAAGTGAGGGAGGAGTTGGCTACGATTTTTTGGGAGCCTATGAGAATGAACTCGGTTTTGTCTGGGTTAAGTTTTAATTTATTTGAGAACATGAAATTTTGAATGTTGTTTAGGCAGTTCTTAAGTTTTTGGATAGAGTGAAAGAAATTTTCTGGTAAAAGTGTTATGTATAACTGGGTATCATTGGCGTAAAAGTGGTAGTTGATGCTACTGTGTGAGTGAATGATTGAGCCAATTGGGTTAGTGTAGAGAGAGAACAGGATTGGTCCGGACAGGGCCCTGGGGTACTCCATAGCAGAGCGCAGCAGGATGCGAGAGTGTACTACCTACCTTGACCGAGTGTGTCCTTCCTGGTATGATTTAAACCAGCCAAGTGCCAGCTCACTAATTCCATAATAATCATTGAGTCTGTCCAGGAGAATGGTGTGGTCAGTGATATTGAAAGCAGCGGATAGATCCAGAAGGGTAAGGGCAGTGACAGAACCCTTGGCCATGTTAAGAAGAATATCGTTTTGAATATTAAGGAGGGCGCTTTCAGTAGAATGGTGTTTTCTATAAGCCGATTGGAAGGCAGTTATAAGACTGGCTTCATCAAGATGAATTTGTAGCTGGACGGCTACTACCCTTTCAAGTATCTTTCAGATAAAGTTTAAATTTGAGATAGGCCTGTAGTTTTTAAAAATTTCTTTTTCTAGGGATGGTTTTTTGAGGTTAGGGGTAACATGGGCCTGCTTGAAAAAGTTTGAACACTACTTTGCTCAAGAGAAGCATTGATTATTGAGGTGATGGGGGTAGTGAGAATAGCCAGATAATCCAGAACAAGGAAAGTAGGCCAAGGGTCTAGGGAACATGATTTACTAGGAGAATTGGTAATACTTTTAGTAAGTTGATCCTCTGTTACAGTCGAAAAAGTGGAGAACATAGGGGGAGGAGAGTCAGGGGTGATGTGTTGCAAATTGGCAGAAGCAGAGAATACTGAGCGTATTTTTAAAATTTTTTCTGTTAAGTACTCCACAAACCTATCAGCCAAAACCTGAGGGGGCTTTTTTTCAATGAGAGGATCTTGGCTGGAAATCTGTCTAACACATCGCCCAGGACACGCCATAATTTTTGTGGATTGTTGTGATTGTCCTGATTTTTCGCTTTAAGGAATTGAGATTTGGCTTGCATGCAGATTCTGTTATATTGATGGACTTTCTGCATGTGCCGAGATCTATTGAAGGTGGATTTATCTCTACACCAAATGCATTCAAACAAATGTTTGGTCTCTTTTGCCGCGATTACAGTATCGTTAACCCATCCTGGGATGTACTTTGCCTTGATATGTTTAGTGTGTAGTGGAGCATGTTTGTCGATAAGGGTCGACAAGGTGGAGTGATATTGTTTGTAGAGAGCATCAGGTTCTTTGGATGGATTATTGATCAGTTTCTGAAGCAAGGAGATCTGCTTTCATTTTCTTTTTGTCGATTTTATGGTATTTTTACATTTCTCATCAGAGTGTAGTGATATACTATTACCATCAATTACAAAGTTGGTTAACTGCTCATCAATTGCAAAGTTAGCTAACTACTCACTCATGGAGGGTTGCGTCCCTCATGGTTTCAAAATCGCTGTCATTAGTTCTCTTATTAAAATGGCTACTCTTCCTGCTGGTGATTTTAAGAACTATTGTCCTGTATCTGGCCTTACTTTTATATCTAAATTGGTTGAATGAGTGTTTGCTAAGCAACTGGTAGAACATATTCATGTCCATAACTTAGACAATCCATATCAATCAGCATAAAAAACAGGTCACTCAACTGACACAGCTCTTCTTTCTATAAAAATGAAGTTCACCTATCTTTTTCAAGAGGTAAACCGACTGCCCTGATACTGCTCGATCTCTTGGCAGCATTTGATATAATTGATCATTCCACCCTTCCTCATTGTCTTCAGACCTGGTTTGGAATTGGTGGTTCTGTTCTGAAATGGTTCACCTACCAATCTGAGCGCTATCAGTCAATAAAAATTGGTTCTACTCTTTCTGATCTTTGTAAACTCCTGTTTGCTGTGCCCCAAGGCTCTGTCTTGGGTTTTTTATTCTCTGTTTATACAACCCCCCTTAGTTTGGTTATTGGTAAACATAAAGGAGTAAAGTTGCATTGTTATGCAGATGACACTCAAGTCTGTATCCATTTATCCCAGAAGAATTCATCTGCTGCCTTCGAAAAGTTGAACAGGTGCCTGGATGATGTAAAGCAGTGGATGTCAGCCAGTAAACTCAAACTTAATCCAGATAAAACTAAGTTTATTGTATTTGGTTAAAAAAACAGAGGGACAAATTGAAAGCATATTTTCCATCTACCATCTTGGGTAGTCCTCTTTGCCCTGTTGAGTCGGTCAAGAATCTGGGTGTGTGGTTCAATTCTGATATTTCCTTGTCTAAACATGTTCAGAATGTCTGCAAAAGTTCTTTTGTGCAACTCCATGATTTTAAACATGTCAGGCGGTTTCTTACTCATGATGCTTCTGTACTTTGTGACCAATGCTCTTGTTAGTAGTCAGTTCCATTACTACTAGTTCAATCTTCGTAAATTACAGTGCATCCAAAACAGTGCAGCTAGAATCGTATCAAATACCAGATACACCGGTATAACTCCTGTTCTTAAAAAACTGCATTGCTTCCTGTTGAATATCATTCAGTCTTGTTTGTAAGTTTCTCCATACTTGTTTTCTCAAGTATTTTGCTCCATATATCTCTTCCTACAGCAGAAATAGTCAGTTGAGATGTCACCTGTAACAAAAATTTGTAAACATTTAATGTTCTTTTCTACTATAGCAAAGCCAGAATCTAAAGCCTCCCAAATGCAGTCTCATATTCAAGACATTATATGTGAGAAATCTTGTGTGTTACAGAAGAGTCAAGGAAAAAATTCCTTGGATTTCAGAATGAGGCCTCACTCCCCAAGGCAGCACCAAAGACATGGATACAATCAATGGGATTATTATTGATATATCATTATTGTTTAGGAAAAGTTTCTGTACATATAAACAAGACTATCCCCAATCCACTCCACCAGTGAATGTTATACATTCCAGACCAAGAGGTAAAACCTATCTTCTCTTTCTCCACAGTGAGGTATGAAAAACCCCATCTCAAGGTCATTCAAGGCCAACCAACCCCAGGATCCAGGAATGTCATTATATAAGTAACCCATTGACACAGGGCAAAAATCAAAAATACATGTTGATCCGAAGCAGGCAACCAGCAAAAATTGCTAATATACTGCTGTTTGGTTGTCAAGATTGAGCAAAACCCTCTCACTGCTTTCAGACAAATATTTTGTGACAACACTTATATTTAATGATAAGAAAGGCATCATACATAATGTATTACACTAGTGCATAATGAAAAAATGTTAGGAAACACCAAACTTAAGTCATATGATAGTTTGATGTCCACAGCCATGGGAGAGGAATCTTTTCCAAAAAAAAATTAAGAATTGTCTAAACTATGGCTCAAATGCCTCAAATACCCTAAGGAAAACAGTTGTAGAATAAAACTTGCCATTTATGCCACATATATCTACCTAATCACCCCACAACCCCTTTCATGTATTTACATATTACTTTCACTGGGTGTATACTTTGTATACTTGACTTACACATTTAAATTCTGTTGCCCCTGAGAGGATTCTAAAATTCATTATATTGACATTAAATCATTTCTGGAAGTATTTATTCCTACTGACACATGTTGCAAATATTGAATTTTTCACTCTTGAAACATATGTGAAGTCAATTTATGTAACACGAATAATAAATAGAGAAAAGTGCATTCAGAATTGTGTCTGTTAACACAATAGACTGGATAAATCTATATAATTTGATAAGTATGAACTAAATATAGACACAGATGACAATAATTTGTATGAACACAAATTAAAACACTTTAGTAACTCTTTGAAAAATGTCACTGACAAATTACTTGTGAAAATACATTCAGATTTTATTTTATTGGTACCCATACAGCATTCAGTGACAATGACATAATTGTTCATAAAGTATCACAGACTTTAATAGAATAAGTTGATGCTATTGTGTGTGGAAGGTGACTTGTTAAGAAAGTTGTTGCTATTCTGTACAGAAGGTAAATTATGACACACTGATGGAAATATGTGTCCACTTTAAATGTGTGTCATGTGTTGAAAGGCTTGATATGTCCCCAGCGCCTGGTTCATGAAAGGTCTTAAATGTTATATCACTGGATGTTTTTTGAAATCTAAAACTTGTATGAGACCTGAGATTTTTTCTACACTCTGCACTCACTATATGTCTCAGACTGAGAAATAACTTAAATCTATGTTTTAAGTATTAAACTGTGAGTAAGGTGAGACTTCAGCTTCACATTCAGTCACATTTGAGGATTTTTTCAGAAATCTAAGATTTGTCCTGAGACCTGAGATTTTCTTCTCAGTTCTTCTCAGTTGGCCTTTACTTCAGGTCTCTGACTGAGTAAAAACTTCAATGGTGTCTTAAATATAAAAGGTTTCTCACACAGTCTCATTGGTTATATAAAACCTCACCACAGTATAAATAAGGCGTAAATTATCCACCTAAATTAACCAGTTTTGTTTTGACGAATATCTGTTTTATCTTTGCTATATGTTTCTGAATTTGAAATCAACAGGGCAAAATCTTGGAGGTCATTGTCTCATCTTTTACTTTTTGAATGTTGGGAAACCAAGCACAGTGTTCATGGCTTCATGTTAAAAATATTCAACATATTTTATAACCTTTATGGATGACCATATCTCTCAGGAGATCTACATGTCCTTTTTAGTCATATGCTAGAGCTTATTTTTGGCTCCATCCAAAATTTTATCATGTTCATTAGTTCTGATTGATCTTTGTCCAGAACAAATTGGTTGTGTAGGCATGTTATCATCAGCCATTTCTTAAGATTAAGGATTACCTGTCAGAAGCGAGTTGAACTCGAGTACATGAATAAAAATATAAAGTAAGTAAGATAATATCCAAATATTATCACAAGTAGCATTTTATTGAAAATGGAATATATACTATATACATACTTTTGTGCCAGTAAAATTGTACAGGTATGTTTGTGCACTTCATGGAACAGCCACATAATTAAGGTAAATAAAAACTACCATCAGTTGTGCTATCATATTTTTGCTGGTTTGGTTACCTTAGACCTTTCATAAATCTGGCCAATGAGACTAAGCAATTGTCTAAATCATAGAATTTTATCACTGAAATGGAATAACTTGGTGTTTTCAGAAATAAAGCTTTACAGTTGTATCTGCCATTAATCTATACACACCAAACAAGCAAGAAACATGGGAAAACAGAACATACAGACAATGGTTGTAGCATTATTTTTGGTTATCTTTACTGCATGGGCAGTTTTACTATGGCCAAAATACTTACTCATTGGAGAAACTTTTATGTATAAGATACCTCAGCCACAACACTTATCTGGAACATTAACACATTTTAAATTGATGCCAAGAGCATTTTGCTCAAACAAAACCTATCTAATCATTGGTGTAATCTCAAGTATTGATCACTTTTCACAGAGACATAAGATTCGGGACAGCTGGAGAAATAACACAGCTTCTTCTGGAACTTTCTGGTCTATGTGTATCACCTCAAAGTCATGTGACCTGAGAGAAATCCAAGTTGTGTTCATTACAGGAACCAAAGAAAATAACAAGACAGTGCAGAAACTGCTGCAGGAAGAGCAGCGCTCATATGGAGACATTCTACAAGGTCCATTTAATGATACCTACAGAAATCTAGTCCACAAGTCCATCCTATTGCTGTACTATGCAGTAAATCAGTGTGGAAGTGCCAAATTTATACAAAAGGTAGATGACAATGTTTATTTAAATCTGACTGCTGTCAAACATCTCCTGAAGTTGAACCCTGACACACCTGCAGGGTATGTCATTGGTCTAAGAAGGTATATGTCTCCTGTCATGAGAGGAGGGAAATGGAAAGTCGCCAAGGAAGAATACACAGGAGACTATTATCCAGATTACCTGAGTGGACCTTCTTACATTATATCTCGCAATGCATCTCTTAAATTGTTGGACATAGCACAGAGGGAACCCCTGGTTCCTGTGGAAGATGCTTTCATAACAGGAATATGCAGGTTAAAGACAGATGTAAAACTAGTGCATAGTTCTCAATTTTGTCCTTCTGGAAGTGTCATGAATTGTGTTACCCGACATTAAGGATGTTAAAAGTGTGTTAATTATTTGAGTGTTTTCTGTGTTGGGTGGCCTTGTTTGTACACTCTAAATAGTTACACAGAAAAACCCCTGTTAATGGCATGTCAGACATCACACTATGTGATAGCAAAAATCAACATCAACAAACATACCAGTATACATAACTTCTGCAAGCTTATGCAATTAATAGTAGTCATATAAAACACAAATGATCTTGTCTCCCAACAGTCAAAAATACATATATTTATATATTTTTATCAGTTGTATACTATTTTCAATGAAGTTATTTGATTATCCAAGTAGTTTATCTTTGCCTAACGCGTGAAGTAACTGATGGCATGAGATCAGAACTGATGGTTCGGATCTATGCTGGAAAATTTGCTATAAATTGATAAAGACATCTACCATTTAACAGTTAACTGAGTATCTTATTTTTCCACTGGCTTGGAGTCCCCACGATGAAGTGTCTTATTAGTGCAAATTACTACGAAAAAATAAATTTCAGGAATATTTGTTACCTAGGCCAGTATGTAATAATATGACTTAAAATCAAATCAAGAATTTCAGAAAATTGAGAAAAAATAGAGAAAGCGATAGTTTTGAGGACATATGGGTCCTTACACAATGGCAGCTTTCAAAACTGTATAGGTCATATCACGACGGGTAGTTGGAAGCGCAGAGGAAACCAGTACTTTCAGTTCGTCAGGGTTCTGTACTGTAAACTGCCGACCAATGGCAAGCAACTACCAGCTTTTCCACTTGAGGTCGTGCCGGGAACCAATCCCCGGCCTCAGAGGTGGGAGGTGAGAGTGTTACCACTCTGCCACCGTGGCCCCCTTATGACTCAGATAAAAGATTTGAGTAATAATATAGGTTAATACTTAATGTCATGAGTAAAACACAGGGGTTCATGTTTTGTTTGGCAGAACTCCTTCAACCCACAATGGAACTGCAGATACCTCGAATTTAAAATATTCCCACTTCAATAATTTGTTTATAGATACGTTTAAATCATGAACTTTTGATATCTGACTGCAGAGTATCTTTGCCTTTTCCTTCACAAATAGATTCCATAAATATTTAACTATTTACTAATTACTGTTCACTTAACTTTGAACAGTTATTTGCTATTCTCCATTTCAAGTTATTATAATTAATGCTATTTATTACAGCTTGTTACCTGACTGGTAGATGAGCTTGCCCTATGCAGTACTGGACCTGTTACTGCTCACAATTTTGTTGGTAATACTCCTGCACAGGTCTAGCAGGTGACAGAATTGGCTTTTGACTTAAAGTTTATGCAAATTAATGCTATATCATGACATCTCAGATATTCACTTTCGGAAAATATTAGTAACTGTCATCTATAGTTACTGGGATTTCCATACTAGTTGGTAAATTCAAAAGTATCACACAGATATAGAGTTGATGTGGGATATAATTACTAATGATGACTGGTTTAGTAGTTTAGCACAATTCTGTGATTATATTCTAGGTTTTCTAGGCTTGCGTTGGTTACACATTAAGAAATCATAAGATTAGCGACTGATTTCATGAGAGGGAATATGCCTGGTGTCAATCTAGAATCTGAGACATTTGGCTCAAATATATGACATTATTTGTCTGAGGCCACAGGTTTACAGTCAAGTGATTTCACAAAGAGACTCAAGTTGAAATATGAGTTATGGGCACAATTTTAAACCTGCCAGGGAGAGGTCGCAAGATTTGAGCCCAAAATCCCAAGCCCTTTTATATCATCTGAAATAATAAACTTATTTTTATTACAATGTAACTCAACAGATTTGACATATTTGTTTTGAAGTATTATTATATAAGTCTCAAGAGAAGAACTTAATCCTGATTAAGTATCAACTCCTACACTTGGTTTCGACATGTTCAAATGAAAACTTTTTTCTGTTAATCATTCATGATTGTGTTCATGTTTATAAATTCTACGAATGATCCTAATAGTAATGATGAAATCAAACTGAGTGGATTTAACTTAATCTAAGAGTTGAGACTTTTGGCTTATATCTGTTTCAGTTGAGTCAGCACTTATGAAACTGCATTGAGCTGAAAATAAAGCTGAAACACTTGAACAGATTTCAGCCGTTGGCTCAGTCTTGGCCAAGACTGAGCCCTTTTCTCAAGTGTGTCCAAGAAGAGAATTTTTTCACACTGGAAAACACAGAAGCTGAGAGAACCCATTGCTTGAATGAAGGAGACCTGAGCTTACACTTTACAAAACAATGCATCTTCAGGAGTTTTAATCTTACTCGAGAATTGTAAACGGATAAAATACCTCTACATCAAACTGAAACAATCATGTAACATGGCTTTGATGACACAGGTGGTAAATATCTCACACGTAACGCGATCCCATATAAATAATTATCTTTACTTTACCTGAGGTGAATTATATTATGTAACATAACAAGTATGTCTTCATCTATTGATGGCAAAATCCCTTGTCTCACTTATCTGTGCAGGCACCCGATCAGGACAATATGGCAAGTACCTATCAGAAGCTCCCCAAATGAAGTGTACCCTAGTTTGCATAAAGCGGGTCAATTTTCCAGGTTTATTTAGTGTTGCAGAAAAACGGAAATTGTATAGAAGTATAATATCATGCAGACATGCTGAAAAATATTATCAATAATGTCTTTCAAATACTATTTACAAGGCTTGCTTAGTTCGGCTGCATAGAACAAAATCATTGTAAAACATGTGCACAAAAAATTGTCACACACAGCAAGAGTACGGCCTTTAAACCCAAAGTCTATATTTGTACTTCATCTACAACTACATTATTGTAATAACTGCAGCCTGAGGAAACTATTAGTTTAACATTTTTAGTACATCATGCTGTTACACCTCCCCAGATGTTTGGGTTTTAACTTTGTTCATTAGAACTACAAAAGGTACTGTAAATTAAAGCCATTTTTTTTTTTTTGGGGGGGGGGGGCTTTGTGACCAGTTTATATCACATGAAACAAATATACTCACCAGAATTGGATGCAGTTTATCATAGGTTTACCTGTCTTTTAGTACCTTTCCTGATTGTACTCATGGGTGGTGTCTTACCTCTGAGATCAGAGTTCGAATTCCCGCCTGACCTCATGTGGGAAAGTTGGTGGTTGCTTGCCATTTGTCAGTAATTTACAGTACAAAACCTTGACTAACCATATGTACTGGTTTCCTCTGCCCTTCCAACTAACCATCACAACATAACTGATAAGGTACTAGGCAAGATGTAAAACACTAAATGAATAAATGTACTTCTGGGTGAAGAGGAACAAATATGTGTTAAGTACATTGTTCATGGCCATGACCTGCCGAAAGACCTTCCTCTCTGAAAATCAATACCGTAGACACAAGGCACCAGGGACCACTATTAACTACACTGAGATATATTAAGATTGTCACCACTTATGTTAGTTTTAGTAAACCATCTTTTTATATTTAATTTTGGGCTTAACATTGCTTTCGAAACTTTGGTCATATCAAGGCGGGAAATTAGGGTCTTCAATGGCCTAGTGGTTATCAAGTTTGGCATCAAGTCACAGGTGATCACCTCTCTGTGGGTTGGACTCCCCACAGTTGGCAAAAATTGTGAGCCTGTCCTAATATGATTCTGGTTGTTATTCAAAGTTCTGAAATGTAAACTGCTGGGCATCACTAAGCTACTGTCAGAATTCCTGCATATGGTCCAGGGTGTGACCGGTAGACTTCAGAAATGGGTGGTGAATGTGTTATCCACTAAACCACCTTTTATCTGTGTAATACATTACACGACAGCTTTTTTACATTGACTGCATTTATCATTAGCTCTTTTGAATATGAATGTTTCTAATCATTTTGGAACTATAATTAGGATTATTTTTGTCTTGAAGAAGTCGGGTCTCGCTACCCTAAAGCCACGCCAGGAAAAAATACTTATCAATAACATAGTTTCTTATTTGCTCTCCAAGCAAAATGTCTTATAATGTGTTTGATGTGAGCCCCTCAAACATACTTTTATCCGAAGAAATTTGAAGGCCCCATTATTATCATTATTTTGTGTCAAAGAATTATTAACTACTAACTAAGAGCAGAGGGTAAAGGGAACAAAGAAACATTTTGCCCTTTTTGCAAATAAGCTTTGAATATGATTTGCTTCTGACAAATCCATACAACATGACACAAGTCACTGATTATTATCATAAATACTGCAGCTCTTTGATACTATATTATCACATTAAATGAATGGGCTATAGAAAAGGTCAGGACACCAAGCTATATTTGATTGCATTAAAATATATGCTATGGATAAAACAATGAATTCTTTCTGTAGACTGATATTACTTTTTTCTTTTATGAATTTCTTCAGTGTTACTTATTCTGGTAGATTCTTCAGATGTCTCCAGGGCAAGTCATTTGCAAATTGTTCCAGTAATTCCCAACAGAACCATTACATGGGTAAGTATGATTTAGTCATTTTATTTTTGGTATTATAGGCGATTTATTATCTACTAAGCAATCTTGGCCTAAATACTAGGACAGAAAGACAGGGAATATATTTTTTAGCCATGAGTGACCTCCGTCAAGAAAGTTTTGTTTTCATGATTATTTGGTATTTATATGTCTGTTTGTTAGCAGGATTACGCAAATACTACTGGTTGAAACTTCAAGTCAAAAGACGGATCTTGACCCAACTTAGTCCCAATTAAAAACATTGGATAGAAAAAAATAATTTGGATTTGTCTATTTACCTATTATGACATGCCTTGGCAGAGGTAAGCACTCTCTGAGTGCTCTTGTTTCTAAATGGATATGTAATTGTATAAGCTACATATACAATTATGTTACAACAGAGAGGTACTTTTGCAGCGTCTCAGTTTTTGTTTCATTGAAAAGCATATAGAATCTTGGCACTATCAGTTGTCCTAGTAAAGTACAGTTTAATGGTTTAATGTATTGACATCAGACTCTGAACTGCCTTTGTGTATTGATCAAAAATGGAAGTATTTGGGGTTTTTTGTCTTTCAAGTAAAAATGTATACATTATAACCAAGTTGTACTGTATACCTCAACGTCCCCATTATGACTTAAAATGAAATAATAAAGTACTACTGCATTTTAAAACATGGTTCTGTAAATATAAGTATGGGGATTCATAATTATCATAAAGGAGAAAGAATAATTGCTATTTAAGTGATAAAATTTCCCAGTGTGTAATTGTTGATAGTTAATTCATGAAACAGCTATATATATAGATAAACATAGGGAAGTCATTCACCTGTATACAATAAACTGAATTGCAGATATAAGACAAATGGCCATGCGCTTGAACGAAGTACGTTGAAGTACATTGAAGGGATATGTAATGCCCCAAAAGAAATTCTGACAAAGACTGAAATGCAATTTTTCAATAATGATATAAATTTCACCTTTACAATTACAAATGAAGGGGTGTAACCTTAGTTACTGTCACTGATCAGAAGTGTTGGTAAAACGGAAGAAGATATATTATCATGTACCAATAAGTATACCCTCCCATCTTATGGGTTGTTTGTTCTTATCCAAGTCCAGACCTGAAATGGAAAAGTTGGTAGTTGCTTACCGGTGTCCAATGAGTTTCATCAGTTCAACACTACTTTCCTCCTTTCCCTCAACTACTAGTTATTGATATATTAAAAATAATATAATGCAAGTAAAGTGATGTTAAACTGAAATTCATCATTTATTATAGTTTGTATGTTTATTTTGCATTTGTATTTCATTCAAATTTAAACAATTATATAATTTCTTTGCTGAATAACTGCTCAGCAAAATAAGTTTGTTAATTGATTTTAGTATTAATATCGTCTACTGTGTTCATTTTACCTCTGGAGCATCAAATATTTTAGTGTCCTCCATGTCTGTAGGTTTTATTGTATATTGGGTCATACATTTTATTAGCTAGCTAGAACAGGGATGAGATCTAATCACAGACTGTCACCTCTGTGTGAGGTTCAACTTCCATAAGTGACAATGTTGAGGACCTGTCCCAATATGACCTTGGCCACTGAATGGGACGTGAAACCCCAACTTTGACCTCTGTAAACCACCTAGACATCTAATCACATGCTGTCACCTCTGTGAGGGTTGGACTCCCGCAAGTGACAATGCTGAAGGATCTGTACCAATCTGACCCTGGTTGTTGCACATTAACTTTGACTTTATATGCAAAGAAGTAGATGAACTTCAGCCTGAATAACGATTGTCCAGTGCAACGTTTGCATTTTGATGTTGTTAAGCTTAAGTCAATCACTCACATAAATATATTCTAATACAGCTTGTGCAGGCAGCTGTTGGAAAAGTTCTGCGTGCAAGGGTTTCTCATCAACAGGATCTAGAGGTGATTGCTGTCATAGTTCCATTTCATTGGTACATCAGTCCAACCTTCTGACAAGTGCAACTGGTTTCTACTGTCTGCCTCCAACAGGTAGATTTTTAAGTACATAATATATACACTCAGAACCAAATCTGAGCATTTGATTGACTGAAGCCTGATAATTCTTATTACTGTTCACACTTGAATCTTATAGCTTCTTAGCTGAATATAATTGATCTACTAAAATACAAAAACATGAATAAAAATAACAATTCATATTTAAATCGGTCATGGGGCCCGCAATAAATCTAAAAATTCCCCAGTTTATTGTTAATACTATCATGCAACATTCGCAACAATTCAGTAAATGATGTTCATTATTCATTTAAATTAAGTGTGGACATTTTAATTGCCCTCACACCTGGGGTATTGAAATCATGGCTGCTTGTATGTTTGCCCACATGCATAACTGAAGAACTGTATATCAGATCAGGGTCATATTCCCCCCTATAAGGATACAGTCTACCTATTACTGCAGAAAGATTATCTGTATCTAGGTTGCAAATACCAAATTGCTTTTGTTTTTTGTCGGCAATAGCCAGTTGCATAACTCACAAATACTTCATTGAACCAGAGTTACATTTTTACATGACATGGGATCCACTTGTGGCTTAGTATTCCTTAATGCTAATCAAAAATTTTGAATTTTTTTCAGTTCTACACAAGCATTTAGCATTTTCAGGCATTGATTGCTATATAAGTTTTTGTAGAAAGCTTTGTTGTACCACTCAGTACATAAGATGCTTAAGAGGGTCGTGTTCAGGGATTACAGCCTTTGGGCAAATGTTATATGTGTTCATACAGCCTGATCAATATTACCTTGTCATTCTATGTTATTCAAATTGTAAGAATTACATAATTCCTTTATTGAATAACTACTTTGAATGTTTATACATACAATGTGCTACTTGTGCTGCCACAAACCTCACTTGTCGTTGATTTATATGTGGTGTATTTCAGTTTTGTTCCTAGCACAAAATACATCAACTTACCAAATCAGCTTGGCCCAATCGTCCACCTTTTGTCACCTATTTGGACCGAATGCTGAATTAGCTACGCATGCGGATTTGACACTGGCATATGAGAAGGTAAAATACCAAAGAGACACTCTCTACAAAGTGTTTTAGTATCGAAACGGCACAACATATTTGACCTAAATTCTGGGACATACAGGCTGGGTAATATATGTGTATATTCCCACAATGGCAATTACAATGTTACAACTGTGGAAACAGCTACCAGTTTCTCATTTCAATTATTTCATTAATTATCTAAGTTACAAATATGATGTTCTGCATTCTTCAGGTACATATGGACTTATTTTACTTATTAATCCAGCGAAGAGATGGATAATCAAAGTAAAATCAAAGTATCCTGTGTGGTTATTATTATTATTTTCTAATTTTATCAGACTGAGACACAAAACACATGCTTCTCAACGTTTAGACTCAAATTGTATTGATCTGGTGTGCCTGGTGCTATAATTTCGAAATATACAATGTCCCTTTTGTATTTCTGGTGTTATCTTACACTGCACCATCAGTAAAATCCATACAATGGCACCACACAGGAATACACTCAGTTCTGTGATACATATTTAACATGTATTTACAGACAGATCAACCATAGTATTTCAGTTAAAATATATTTTGTTTTGTTCTTTTATTTTTGTGTGTGTTTGTGTCAACTGTAACAACAAACAAAAGTAATCCGAACAACCTGTTTTGGATTCTCTTTTATTTCAGTCATCTCTTTATAAAACAAAGGGTTCTAATTCTACTTGGACTTTTATAGCCCCTTTAATCTCTTTTTAACAAAATGGGACTCAAAGGCGCAACAGCACCAACACAACCAATTTCAGTATCAAGGGACAGAAAAGAGGTTTTAGCACTGCAGAGAATGCCAGGGGGTAAGGTGGGCAAAGTTTGGTGAACAGATAGGCTTTAAGCTGCTCTCTTAAAGAGGCTTGGAAAGGGAATGCATAAATCTCATCAGGAAGAGCATTTTGATAATTATTTAATTATTTTGCCTTTGATGCATGATGGAATAAATTGGCACATGTAATACATTCAGTTATTTTGCCTTTGATGTAACCAAATGGAATAAATTGCCACATGTAATACATTCAGTTTTAAATGCCATATTTGAATATCAGTTTATAAATTAATAAAGGCCTTTCCACCATGAATCTCTTTTGTACCAAACACTAGTGACTGTTTTTATTTTGACTATATAATTGTAAATGATGTTTTTGTAATTAATTTAAAATATTGCAGCTTTGAACCCACTAAAATGGATATAAAACACTTGGATGTACAATTATTATTATTATTATTTAATTTTGGCATATGATAAATCAACCGGTACCTTACAAATTTTTCTATCACTGATATCCTGATTAACAAGAGCTGATTTCATTAGATACCTATACTTCAGTACCAATTTAATCTCTGTGCCAAAATTACTCAACTAATCAGGTAACACGTGCTGTTACACATACAAAAAAATGATAAATTTTAACACAATTAACCAAATGTGTCTATTGGATGTTTAGGGATATGAAAAATGTAAGTTTGGTTGGGTAGCTGAATCCACCGATCTGTCAAGTGATTATTATGGTACGAGTTTCCTGATAATGCAGAGATATGTATCTAGTTGCGGAGGCCCAGGGGTCGCCAATAATATAGCACCTGGAATTAAAGTGCATGTCTGGTGTAAAACCAATGGTGCAATATCAGGTAAAAATATATTAATATTTAAATATGTAAAATTAATGGTGTGGATGTCAATCATCACATGTTTGTTAAATGTCAAATATTAGAAGTTAAATCCCTCTTATCAGATAAAGGGTCAATAATGGTACAGATGGTTGCTTATTCAGACATATTGTCAAGCGCTCCTCAAATAAGTGTTTTGAAGGTTATCAGTTGCCCAATTGTTAGCAAGTTTGGCATCTGATCACGGGCCGTGACTCTTGACTCCCATTGGTGGGATGTAAATTGCTTAACTTAGAACTTTGTACGTATGTATATTTATTGGAAACACTTTCTTTGTGGTTATGTTAAAAATCTCAAATTAAACCTGGAAGCATCAGCAAAAATCTCCAGATTTTGGAAAGACATCAAATGATAGAAAGTTTGTTGCAATTGTCAATTCATTTAAGAAACAATTGGTCAGGTTTATTTAGAAAGCCTGAATAGTAGCACACAATATGCTACTCCACTTATACAATCAATATCAGTATGTGTTGTGTGATGTATATGTGTTTTACATTGCTTTCAACGCATGGTATAGGATATATCATTACGGGTAGTTCTAATGGCAAAGGAAGTCAGTATATGCTATTGGTCAAGATTTTGCACTGTACACTACTGGGCATCACTAAGCAACTACCAACCTTCCAAGAAGGGGACTGCTGTTTGAACTGCCAACCTCAGACGTGGTAGGCATGTTGATTACCCACTACAACACCAAGCATGCAGTGTGTTATATTTTCTTCAATGGGCAAACTTGCCATTACTATAACTGTTATTCTTAGTTGAAAATTCTATTCCAGTGACTTTGTTGTGACTAATGCATGTAACATTGTAACGTCTCTCACACACTAGCCATGTAATTATTGTTTTCATTAAGACTGGCTTATAAGCCTTCAGGGCTGGGTAATGTGGCATTATTCGTGTTTCTGTGTTATTAAATTGTGTATGGCATGTCAGTACAGTAAATAAAAGAATATCTAGCAGTCATAAAGATGGTGTTAAGGTTCACTTCAAAAGGCAAGATCATATTACCATTTGACCATTATGAGCTTTACTTGAACCCAGTACCTCAGATATATTAGCTTACTTCATTGACATAGAAATACTGGACTAATCAGGAGTTCAATTCATCTGTAGTAGGTTCATCTTTATATTCAAATACCAATTATAAAAATACATGTATATGATGAAAATGTATATTGTTTGTTTTCTTCAAGGGTTATCCAAGGATATCGCTTGGGAGGGTGATTTGTCCAGAAATCCATGAGATATACTCCATGGTAGAAGATAAATATCTGCGGAGTTGACACACTGGGGGCTTATACATTCGATGTTCTACAGGGTCACAAATATGGCTCGATAAATGTGAACTTCTGATGAAAATATTGGTTTTAAAGTGAAAATTTGATGTTTACAGTGAACCCATATAGAACTATTGTGTGTTTTGTCTCTTCAAGTTATATAATGATGCAACGGTCCATGGGGAAGGCATGGTAGCAATTATAGGTTGCTTTCAAGTTATAATGGAAAAAAACAAAGTTTTACTTAACAAATTTATTTAATAATCAAAATGATAATTACAGTTAGCTGACATACTCTTGATAGTTCATACAATAATACAATGAAACTGATCTGACTTGACCAGTCCTATCCACCTGAATAGTGGTTAAACAGGATACAAAATATCTATATCCAGATGTTCCAAGTGTTCACACAACTAAGCTGTCTGTTCTTAGATGTAAACAATATCCATAATTTAAAAAACGGTCTCTCGTGGATCCACATCTCACCTTAAAATGTATGTAACAAACAATTTGTATCCACTTCAATACAAATAAATTTATTCACAATATAGCAGTTTCAAAGACCTCTGTCCATGTAGCAAATCAGTTCAATACTGACTGTAGCCAGGCTTTCCAAACTCTGTATATAGTTGGGGAGCTTAGAATGTTCTAGATTTATTTTTTTTGTTTTATGTTGTGTTCAACAGCCAGGGTTATGTTGCGATGTGTAATTTATGGTCGGGGGACCAGTGCATGCTAAACTGGTCAAGATTCTGCACTATAAACTACCGGGCATCGGCAATCAAAGAATGTAAAAAAGTATAGCAAACTTACAGAAACAGGATGCTAAATAACATGAAATGTGATGTCACACAGGGTAACTTGGAAAGGGGTTTTGTGATGTTTTGTACTAAGTTCCCCTTACTTTGTTGAAAGTTTGATCCTGTCTTTCCTACTATTTCCATATGCCAATTACCACTTGGATGTCTGGAGGGGCAATGACAAGAGAAATAAGGAAATTTTGAATTTTTGTAAATTTTTTCTTTGAGTGGTCTTGTCATCAATTTCTTAAATGTTTCAAATTTTGCCTTCAGCTAGCAACTGTCACCTGTCTTCTCTCCTGTTTCCCCTGCTTTTGCAGTTTTTCATGGCAGATCTCTGATATGTTGCAGACATAAGAGGTATTGCATAAAGCATGAGGGATATTGCAAAGGGTGAAAAATGACCACAGTTTTCACATTGAAGAGTTTGTATTAAACAAATGCTAAATTGTCCAGAGTAAGGGGTACCACAAAATTCTCTTATCACAAATTCTCTTTTTATAAAGAAATTCACCAGAATTAATTATCGCTAATGGCTAGTTTTTTTTCTGATATATCAATATATACTTAAAATTTCACTCATATATAATTTTCACTGTCCAATCTCATTAGCTAAAATAGATAAAAATAATGCCTAGTTATTATGTAATTTCTTACATCTGACATAAAAACTTCTTAGTTGCCCTTCTGCTATAGTTGCATTGAGATTTGTGTGATGGAATTAGAAGGTGTGCACCAAGAGGGTTGTTTTATTTTTATTGCAAACCATTTTGTTTCATTAACATCCCAAATCACGGGTAATGGTGAACACACAAAAAAAACCTTTAAACTTTAACTTTTGATATTTCACCGTCATTTCTGCATCAATTTAGTACAACAATAAAGACCAAATATTCTGGAAAAGTTCTTTACGATTGATGAAAATGCAATAGTTGTAGGCTACATGTTTTTAAAGGAATATTAATGAAAAACTGCACTTGTTGACAAATTTGTAACAGTAACTGTACACAGCGTCGCCAAAGAGTACAAAACAAAATATATTTCCAGGTCTGTTTCTCCTGGTATCCATGGTATGCCCCTCTTAATGGTTGTTTTTGTCATGTTAAGTATTGATTTGAACATAAAAATCCATGTAACTATTCTCCTGAATATCAACATTCACTAAGGGGTTCTCAATCACCTCTGTAGGCCTCATATGTCAACCTCAGACCCATACCTCATAAAGGCAACATCGTTGAACTGACATTCATGTACTTATTTATGACAATTCCTGACCAATGGCACTTACTCGCTGGCCCCAGTTTTCAAGTGCTAGTCACTTGTCTTTGTGCCACCAGTTGGTTCCTGGTTATGCCCTGGGGTCCAGTTTGGTGGCCAAGCGCTCAGCAGTGCTAGCCACAAATTACACATGTGTATCTGCTAAAACATTTTGTTACTATTGTAATATCATATATGTATGATGTATTCGTGCAAGTTTGTTATGATCAGAATGTGTTATAACCTGAGAACATATTTTGTTTTCGAATAAATGATTTAATCTCATCTTTCTTTTGCTGTGGGAGCCCCATTACCCTATGGCAGATAATGAAATTTGTAGTATATTCAGGTGACGTGAATTTTACAATATATTTTATATTTTTTTGTTTGTCTTGGACAAGTAAACCAGTAATAATAAAATTTAAATACATGTGTCATGTCTTATTTATGTCTCAAATTTGAAAATAAAACTCTTCATAGTTTGCTAAGGTTGCTTTCAGATTTACGAAAAAAGAATCTTTTGTAACTCAGAAATGCTCGGCTAAGATTTACTTTCAACCTAAATAAGCCAAGATCTTCACCTATTTTTAGCACTATAACAAAAAAGCCAGAAAAGTAAGTCTTTCACCAGTAGTCTCCTATTCAACACACAAATAATTTGAGACAGTATCACATTAATCTCAAAAGTGAAAAACGTCTTTGATTTGAGAGAAAACCCTCAAATTTAAGAATGAGGTCCTTATGTGTTGTCAAAATTTTTCCCTTTTTTTCTTGTTTTAATAGGCGATTATGGTCTATTGGTGCTGTAACGAAACATAATTAGATTCATTTCTTAAATTGTCAATCAGTTCAAATTCTGAATGAACGTTACATTAGTTCTGGACAAACTCAGCGGGCTCAGTGATGTATTGAGGTAACACACTCGCCTCCCACCTGTACGGTCAGCACTCAGCTTACCAATGTCCAGCAGTTTACAGTGCAGAAATTTGACAAACTAGTATGTGGTGGTTTTTCCTCTCTGCTTCAAGCTACCCGTTGTGATAGAACCATACATTGGGCTAAAAGCGACGTTAAAGCCAGATAAATGAAAACTCAAATTGCTGCCTATTTATCAGTGCATTCTTTCCAAAAACAACCTCTTTGTATTTAAGGTTCTAAGTTTCAGTCAATCGACTGTTTTCTAGTTTGCAAAGGATTTGCCCTGAGTTATATGTATCATGAGATTGTGAGAATATACAGGTGGCACAGTTAAAATACCCTGTGTCCCTGCACAAACATTTACTCATATCTCATGCGACCATATGACTAACTGAACTCTTTTTAATTATTACTTATCAAACTTTTTAAGGCGCTTATTTTCTCAAATGGAATTTATATTTAGCGTTAGTATTGCTAAAGGTTCTTTGGAGTTGGGGAGAACTTTTAGTTCAGATTATTGACTTTTAGTTTATATAATGTACTCATACATATGTTTTTTTATAAGCTTGTATCTCACTAACATGTATGGGTGTATTATGAATAACGAATATCTGAGTAAATGTTTGAAAAAGATATGGTACAAATTTAAACATGAAGCAAGGCTAATGTAGGGTTGGAATTACAACATATTAGTGACACAGGTGCACAATTTCTCACACACTATTTGACAGGCTCTCATGGCTATACTTGGGTTAGAGCCTAGATGTATCAAACTCAATAATTATGTATTTGGCTACACTGTTTATTCTTATAGTACATTCACAGTCCTCTGGGTGAACAGGCTTGAACTAAGATATTATGTGGTTGAAAGGGTCCCCATCAAATAAGGGAGGAACGTGGTAAAGTGGGTTCACTTGTCTTAATTTTTTCTAATTTAATAAACTTGTGTGACATCACAGTAAAAACAGAGTATATCATTTGTATCAGGGTATCATATTAGAGAAGTGAGAAATGTGTATCAAGAGAAGTGTTTATGCAAGGTATTCTAAAATGGTACGCTGCGCAGTGACCTTGGACACGTCTTTTGCGCAATGCTGGAATCGCAAATATAGAACGGTAAATAAAACAACGCTGTTGAATTCTGCATGCATCATGCCTTTGAGTACAAATGTAAACAACTAGCAGTAAAATAAAACATAAATTATATGCAGCAAATATGAAGTCAAATAATTCAGTGGGATTTTTATCAATATTTCATTTAAAGATCGACTACTCATTAATATTTATGAGATCACAGAATTCTGTTGGGGATTTCCTAACAATATTTTAACCAAAAGGCTGTTTACACATCCATCACTATGCATGTTTAGTTAATGGAACAGCCAACATGGCATTGGATTTGTTTTGATTTTTGCATATGATTTATCCCTTATTTTGAACAAAATATCAATGTAACCATTTTAGAATATGAATAAAAAACAAATTCTCATGCTTTATGATGGTTTTAAACTATCGATCTGCTGTATTAAAGCACTCAGCCCTTTGGGCCAAAGTCAAAGTTGGGGTTTTACGTCCCGTTCAACAGCCAGGGTCATATTGGGACAGGTCCTCAGAATTGCCACTTGTGGGACTCGAACCCACAGAGGTGACAGCCTATGATTAGATGGAGCCCTTTGGGCATACCGGCTTTAGTATTCAGCCGATCGATAGTTTAAAACCATCATAAAGCACTCGAATATGTCTTTTATTCCTATATTATACCAGAAAAGTGGGAAGGGTGCATACAAGAGTATTATATCAGGAAAGTGAGAGATGTATATACCAGGGGGTCATATCAGAAAAGTGAGAAGTGTGTGTATATTTTGATGAGATATTATTTAAAGTTTTGTTTTTACCAAAACACAGACACCAAGATACCAGCAACAGCTGTAATGGATAAAAGAATTGATCACATATTTAGTTTAATACTATGTTTTTATTCAGCAAATCTTTTTTGTGCTGCTACTTCGAACAGATTCTACAGGTGCAAATCTAGCTACTCATTTGCAAGTTGTTCCAGCATACTGGTAGCCGGTAATTACAACCGTAAGTTCTCTACCTTGTTCATCAAATTAAGAATTTGTCTATGTGTGGCCTGTGGCAGGCTGTGGCTGTGGTTTACGGTAAGAAGGTCAAAGTGTTTTCTTGTACTCAACTTGCAGATGCCATTTCCAGCTTGTATAATTTTGAGCAGTGACTAACCTTTGCATCATCTGGAAGCTAACGCCAGTAAGAGAGGTCACATATATTCTGGAAGATCTGTTAGGTTTATCTGATATCAAATTTTGCATCTCATTCAAGTGAATACAATGGTTAAATAATACCTAAAATCGGACCACAAATACCACCTAAGTCACAGCTTTAGTGCTTTTAGTTGTGCGAGGAAAATACCTATACTTCACTGTCCCGTGTTGGCCTCACATGCTCCTCACTGATTTTTGTGTTTTGATAATATCCATAAGGTTTTAGAAGGTGTGATTTAAATTTGGGTAGGAAGTATTTGACACAACATGGAGAGAATTTTGGGATGTGTCGTCTTTATTTTCAAAATGCCTGAAAAACCTGTCATGATCTATCGTATGTTAAACTAAAATGTACATGCCGGAAGGGTGAAGGGGACAGAATGGCAATATGGAGCAACTTGTTTCAAACAATCAAAACCCACACAAGTTCGTCAAGCAAAATTCAAATATGTCTTGTATGGATTCAACCACCCAGAACAGTGTGTATGGGCCATAATGAGTCCATTACCAACAACATCATCTACCTACATCCCGATCAGAGAGATTAACATTGGACTCTTTCAACAACTACTCTGATATAAAACCCAGACGGGTGACCCTGTCATTGTGTCAACTCTCCATTATTTTACATAATAGAGAGTTAACACTACATTATTTTTTTACAATGGAATGCGATTTAGTTCAATGAGCAGTCAGCCAAGAACAAAAGGGTATTTGCCAGTCAACCTCAGCGCAATGCATTCAATATTGAAATGTTTTCACAACTTCTTTCATATTAATTAGTTCAGTGGGTACATTTACAAAGTCTTTTAATTCTGCATGATATTCAGAGTGCATAGGAAAACACTTCATGGAAAAATACTACCTTGAAAAAATACCTCCTTACAAATACAAAACAAGTAATTTAATTCATAAAGTTGGGCATTGTTTTAATTCTTTGCATTTTTTGACAATCTGACTTTACAATAATTATTGTCATTGTTAAAATCTAATCCAGCATACTACATTAAAAGGAGTGTTTTAGTGGTTCAGAATGTACATTGTTGTTGATGTACAATCTAAATTATGACACATGAAAGAAGTTTTTTAACTCAAGTAAAATGAGGGAAAAAATGTGGTGCTATAATGCAGTACTGAAATGCATTACTGCTGTATTTAAATTCGATTTAAATTTTCGATGTTTTTAAGTTCAAAACATAGATTTGATTTTACCTTATTACAGTTTACTATATACTTCTAACATGATACACTGTTTGTGGTTGAAATGAATTTTGTTCTGAACGTTGTGGTATTTCTAGAATGTGGAGTAGACATTCTTTCTATGAGGATTTTTGTCCAGGAGACAATTCTGTTTTAATCAATAGATGGAGAAAAAATATATATTCAACTGAAATTAGTAAAGGTTTCAGTAATTAATATGTCAATTCCAATGACACTACTTTAATTTTATCTTATTCTATCTAATTTTCTTTTTCTACATATTCAGATTGTATGGACTACTATATTATAACCTACTTGTAATTTATTATACATAGTATGTCTGAAATAAACTATTATAATAATTATTATAATCTTTCTGGGAGGTATTTTTTTCTTTATTCAAAATTTAGAGACAAAGAAGCACAAAATAAAAATCTTGAGAAACCCTAAAAATTCAACACAAAATATAACAAAGAATCAAGTAATTCTGCAGTTTTTAGTACCTTCCTTGAAACAAAAAAATAATAGCTTACTGTCTTAAAATAAACACAGATCAATAGATTAACATGAAACACTCACCACAACAAATTATCCAGAGCATGAACATTGTTATTTGACCAATCAAAATTTTTTTAGAAAGTGCTTTCTGTCACAGATCCATATTTTATCGATTATTATCATCCATGGTAAACTTTGTGGCAGTCAGATTATATTCAAACTTTCCAAGCTTTATCAACATTTATATTTTTAAATAAAAGAAAACCAATGATACACATGGTGAAACAATGTTGATTGTGTATTGAAATAAAAACACCATAGAACTAATTTAGTGAAAGCCACATATGGTATGCACACCAAAGGAAACATTGCAAAGATTGTCCAGGTTGATCATTTTGAAAAAATGTGTTAAATTATTGAATCAATAAATTGGTTTCAATTCATAGGGTTTTATAATAGATAATATCCTCGTGGCGCTTCCATTATGTTAACTTAATGGCTCTCCGGCCATTGGCCTCAGAGGCCATTAAGTTTACATAATGGAGTGCCAATCGGCCATTATCTATATAATAATCTTGAGAAGCAGTATAGTTGAAAGGAATATGAACCCCAACTTTGACTTCTACGTATATATCATGATAAAATATACTTTCTTGCAATACAGGTTGTGGCAAGAGTTGCCTGGATGATCCTGTCTGCAAGAGTTTCTCAGTTGACAGAGACACAAACCGATGTTGTCACAGCACAGATTTACTGATATATCAGAAAGATCTTCAACCAGGTGAAGGTTCCTTGTTCTGTGCACCTCTAGCAGGTAGGTAAATATTTAGTTGGTAGGGTATTTGCATTGACATTTATATTGTATTTATATACTGACCTTCGTGTCACTAACACCATAAATGGCTTGGAATTTATACTTGGTGTGATGATGAAAAGTATCTCTCTTATTATCATTATAATTTATCTGGATACATTTCTTCTTAACATTGTGCTATAAGTGTACATTTCCATATGCACTGATCCGCGATCCGTATCCGCGATGCAGATCCACGATGCGTATGCAGATTGCATAAAATGTGTTTCCATACGCGCTTAAAAATAAGTGCATAAGAAATGCAGATTTGTGAATAAATATAGCAAGCAGCATAGATTTCTATTTGTATTGGTGGAAAAGTGTTGGTTAATAGTTAAATCCATGACAGAAGATATTTTTATGAATTATTAAGACTTATAAATATTTCTTAAAGGCAGATTTTTCAATTTATCCATTTATATTTTATTGTTGTTGTTATATTTACTTAAAATATTATGAAATCAATCACATAACCAATGTAGATGTATTCTGCACATTACAAGCTTCAAAACGATACCTTATTTTTAAAAATTGAGCAAAAAATGATGATTTTATGCTTGTTTGAAGAGAAAAGATAACAAAACCAGTGATCTTGACATTATTTTACGTTGCGTGAATGCCTTTTTTTGCAACACTGCTGCATTTGCTTCACGCATTGCGCATACGCATGCTTAACGCAATGAGCATCAGTGCATATGGAAACACTCTGTATCATTTATATAAGCTGCAAATAAACGCAAACGCATTCACGGATCTGCATTGTGGATACGCAATACGCATCAGTGTGTATGGAAATGTACACTAATACACTATATGCTATATATAATGATGTAACCAGAAAGTCAATTTGGCAGTAATAACCAAAACAAAAAAGATACTAAAGAAGTACTTACTGAAAACATCAGCATTGGGCATTGGGTGAAATTTCATTAATACAATTTTAAAAACGTATAAATAAGGTTTGGTATCTTCCAGTTTTACTTTATATTTTTAAATGGAGCTTTTATAGCTTTAAAATGCATATAACAAAGGCATGTTCAAATGTAAAATATTAGTAGTCTTTGTTAGGTTTATCTATATTGTTCAAAAGCTTGTGATATATAAAATTTTGTTTATTTCAATATCCTGGATTTTAAAAGATCTGGTCTGAACCCAATGCATTGAGTGGGGAAAGATGAAGTCGAAATCCAAGAAAACTGTTCTATTTTGTGTTTCAGTTTTATTCTTAGCTCAGGGTGGAGGCACATATAACATTAGCCTGTCTCAGTCTGTGGACTTTTGCAACCAGTTTGGGGAGAATGTTGTTTCAGCATTGTATGCAGATCTGGTAACTGCACATGAACAGGTAATTGTTGCAAAATTTGAGCCAAGGTAAAATATGCATTTGCTAATTGGAAAAAAAAATGTGCAAACCATGTTTAACTATCTGAATAAAATGTACTTAAAAATACACAATCTGATTGGCATGCCCGCCACCAAAGTAATCTCTCTCTAGCAGGCGCTTACCGGGTTGCAATTGCAGCTTGGTTTTGGACAGTACCTTTATTGTCCCAGCACATTAAATCATGTTTATCAATTAACCCTATATTAATGTTTATATTATTATTATTATTATTATTATTGTGTATCTTTATTTGAAAGCAAACAAATGCAACCAATATTTTGGAAAAATGTGTCCAGTAAGGTTCATAGTATTAAAAGACATATGGGTTTTGTATTTATCATACAAGGTTGAATGATTAACATGTTCAGCATAATCACTTTCATTTATTATTGTATTAGGGATACCAGAAGTGTCATTTTGGTTGGATAGCTGAGTCCTCAGACCAATCTAGTGAGCATTATGGTAAGAGTTACCTGATGATGCAAGTTTATGTAGAAGGCTGCAGGGATACTGGTGTTGTCATGGAAAATGCGCCAAATGCAAAAAGAGATATCTGGTGTAAAACATATGGCGCAATAACAGGTAAATGTAAGAAGTTGGCCTCACACTTCTATGTGCATTTTTTTTCTTGTTGGAAGATTTCATCTGAACAGAATTCAAATGCTAAGCTGAAAAACATAAATTATTATTATTATTATACCTGTGTATTAACATCTATCGTTTGAATGGATTTAACAAACCAAGAAATTTCTTCAGGGTCAGTTTGGCTTATAATTTTATAATTTTTTTTCTAGGGGCCGATTTAACTAAGATTTTTTTTTTTTTTTTGGGGGGGGACCAATACGATGTGGGCCGATACTGTAAATGTCCAATCTTATTGTTATTTGCACTTGTAGAGTTGAAACCATAACAGCAAAGACACTAACCTTAGTTGGGTGATTGATGTGGAGTTTAAATGTTACAAATAACAAAATTGAAAACCAGATGGTCCATGTTTTAATGCAGTTGCTTAAACAAGTAAAACTTATTCAATTCAATAAATCAAATAAATTATTTTATTAATGTAACGCTAAAATGTTGTCATTGGTTATGTTACTTCTTGATCAAGTAAATGAGACCTCAATTGAGAAAATGCAATCGGGTTCAAACATAATGTATTTACAGTTTTGAAGACTTATGTCTTATATTTCTACGCACATGTCTAATTTTCTACAGTTTATGCATTTGGTGTATCGTACTGTTCTTCTTTTGCATATTGTGGATATACCAAAGATATAATCATAATTTCTCTGCAAATTGTAGTTTGAAAAACGTAAAATAGTTTAAATTCTGACATTAAAGATTTCCCCCATTTGAAGTATGATATATTTCACAAATTTTCCGGTTTTTTTATGCTTCTCTATGTTCTGTGATTTTTTTCATTACATAGATTTTCGGCTAGCATTTATCTACGGCCTGTCGAATTTATATATTTATACTTTGTGACATGTATCCCCCATTTGACATATAAAATAGTCATTTCATGTTGGACAGGATCAATATTGATTTTTAAAAAACAAAAAAAAATTAAGTTTAGCCAATCATATGTGCAAGTGAAATGTTCTGTCGTCTATTATTTGCTGTAAATAATATGGCTTTTTTTCAAATACTCTTATTTTGTATTTTTATTTAAGGCTCATACGACAAAATTGTTTCAACAGCAGAACTGTAGAAGGAAGGCTATGAAAGATAATCTAAATGCTGCTATCATAGAGGAAAATGCCAAAGAAGTCAATTTACTCTCAATCCTGGGTTTCATGTACATAAACAGATTTTTGCTAGCATATTTTTCTTAGGTTAGTTGATGTTCAAACATGTCCGTATAAGTTCAACAGTAAGGATAATAGTGGGACACCACCTAAGTATTGTAACTTATAATTATGGAACCCACACTGAGGTGACAGCCTGTAATTAAGTACCTCACTCCTGTCCCCAAGCTAATTTAGGAGTCTGCTATTGCCGTAATTTTACATGGGGGTGTTTTTTATTTTAACTAGGTACCATTCTTAGTTGTGAGTTAAAATTCATTTGCTTACTATTATCCGATCGGAAAACACTTTCTGGCTCATGGAATCGGTCATGGTCAATCTTGATTATTTTTTGATGGGAAGTCAAACAATGAACATAACATTATTTACAGATTTAAAATATTATATTTATTGTTTAAGTGGTTTAGCAGTTTAGGAGTTATTTCTGTCTCATTGACTGATAGCTAAGTAATATTTTAACATGTGAGGTTATTGTTAAAAAAAGACATCAGCTACTGTACTCAAGATGTAAGTAACAGGCAGTTTCAGTGAGGGCAAAATTGTCAACATGGAAATTCAAAAGAAATCTGTACTGGACACAAATGCTCCTATTTAAAGGGTCAAGTCATAAGTTGTGGCACCGTCTGCGACAACACTCCATTCCCTTCTGATAAATCTGATGCTGTCCTCACATATTGTCAAAAGATAACATAAGCAATAATGACGTGTTTATGTTTCAAAAATGTTACTTTGGTATTGCTTAGCAATATTAATCTTAATTACTTGTGGCCAGAGGTCAAATTCAACATGTTTTTGGGTTCCTCGCAAATGAAAAGATTTTTTATGTCTAAAATTGTAAGATATTGACTTTAAAATTGTTCCAACCTTCAATTCTTACTTTTGCATGTGGGGTAATTTATGACAAAGTCCTCAAAAATCCCCTATTATTGCTCACTGCCGCCGTTGTTTGCAAATGTTTGAAGGTAAAAGATTAATAAGCATTCTGGAAATACGGGTACAAAATTTTTATGATTCAATGATGTCAAAACATTAGATAGAAAACGATTAAAAACATTTTAAAATGATGGGTATGAAAACCAGTTGCTATTACATGTTTGTAAAACATTTTGAGAGCAAACATCTGTTAAATATTGTCAACAAATGTTGTTTAAATATTTTATACATACTGCTTATATCACATTTCATGATGAATGTTTGAAACACATTCCTATCATTGCTTTAATTTCTTGTGCTGTTTTATAAATATTTCAAAAACGTTTTGAGTTGAACCTTAGTTTCTAGAGTTATGTTATAAACCTTTAATTAATGTTTATAGCAAAAACATTTGTATACAGAATGTTTATTAAACCTTTTTAAACTTTGCAATGTAAACATTTACTTGGAAACATTTAATATCCCAAAAGATTGGGTTTAAATAAAATTTAAAAACGTTTAAAACTGTTTTTAATGTTTACACGGACCTAACAGAGCAAAAGGTTCTTCAAATACTCAACATTCCCATCCAAATGTTTGACGTTCCTTCAGCAATAACACTATCTGACCAGGATAGTGAATGTACATGCTACTCCTGCTACGAAATACCTTATGACAGTTACACAGGCTACTAGTGAAAATATCATACAAGTGATTAGATATGCCATTTTTTATCAAATGTGAATGTAAAGGATGCACCTAGTATTTCAGAAGCATGTCTGTCCTATTTGCGACTGCACAAGTACAGACCAAGCTCTCTAGTGACCGACATTTCCCAAACTAAAAGACAGAGACTTAGGGATGACCATTTATCAATGTTACTGAGGAATGCCACAAGGGACAGGACCCAGTGGCAGAGAATTAGCATTTTAAGCGGTCATCTGAGCCATTATGCATCTGCTGTACCTGGGTTAAAACACACGCCTTTTTATGTCCCCAGGTGAGAGAGTTATCGACTCCGCCACAATAGCAGGTTAACACAGAAGTATCAGTACAGAACCCCAAAAAGCAAATTTCCCAGAAAATACATTTGCTATATATTGAAACCCAGATTTTATAAATGTAATGTAATGTGTATTTATACTCAGCGCAATATCTCCATATACTACAGGACTCAAAGCGCTATTAAACCCATCCGACTGCATAGGTACAGCCCCAACTCACAAGTAACTGACATTCCCATAACTGGAAGATAGAGGCTCAAGGATGACCATTTATCAATGTCCTTAAGGTTCTTTAGCCTGCCACTGGGGATAGGACCCAATGACAGGAAACCGCCATTTAAGTGGTCATCTGAGCCACTATGTATCTGCCTGTACCTGGGTTTGAACCCACGTCCTCTGATTTCCAAGACAAGTGTGCTACCCGCTAGGCCACAGTGGCAGATAAAATTGCATGTCAGTTTGGTAACACACCAGAACCATATCCCCATTTACACTGAAACTTTGTTGATATTTTATGAGTCACACATTTAGCTGGTAACTAAAGTATTTAAAAAAAATTTAAATATATATCATGGGTCAGCTAAAGTGGTAAATTCCGAGAATTTGTAAAACATCATGACTTATTTATGAGTCACCCCTGCAAGCAATAAAGCTTAAGATTATGTGGTAAAATTTAGGGATTAACTATGAGGTCCATATTTGAGTCTTAAATAATCTCAGGTAGTAAATAAGATGCAAATTAAAAATAACTATTTTGATATTTCGTGCTTAAAATTTTTGAAACACCAATAGTTTGAAACATGAATTGTTGAGTCTTATGATTGTTATGTGAGGATGAATTTTAGTAAAAATGCTAACTTAAACTGAAGATTCGTTTCTTTTATAACAATTTCGCACAAGAGAATATTTCCTTGTGTTTATAAAAAAACAAATCACAAAAATAAAATACCAGACATTGGCAAAGCATAAAAGGATACCTTCAAGACACTATTTCCACTTTATCCTTTTTCACTTTTGGTTTATTGAAATAATTTATTTGTTCATTGATTTTTTTTCACTACACAAGTGACATAACCATCTGTACCATCTTAATTGAATTGTTAATCTATATTTTTAGCTTTAGGTGAAGCCAAACAGATGGAAAACGTCTCACAGAGAATGATAGAATGTAGATAATTATGTCTACTTAAATTTACCCTGGGGTCAACAAACAATGTAATTTGACCACCCATGCTACTATTGCATTATACAGATGTAACTGTTAATATTTAATCATCTTATTCAAGAATTCTCCATTCATTACCAAGAAAAATTGTCACTTGAATGTACATATGTACATGGTTCTTATTACCAATATGTCACAAACAAATTTCCAATTTTTAGATTTGCCTTTCCACTGCTTCCGATAAAAAGGATAATTTTATTTCTCTTCATTTTGATAATAGGCTTACATATACAATGGATAATTGTAAAATGCAGGTAGCGGAGTTAATATTTCATTCATGGGAGAAATGTTGACAGTTATTATATGCTAAACCATAAAATTATGGAAGTAGCATATTACCAAATCACTGTAACTATGCAGAATGATATATTCTTTAAAAATAAGAATAAGGTGGCACTTGGGTTAGTGGTGCAATAAGATGACACTACAGCTCACACAAACATATTAATGCCTGCTGGGTGTAGGGTGGGGAATGCCCAAATATATTATGTTACAATATACAAAAACACCGGGTGATTTTTAAATAATTTATTTACAAATTATAAATATTAATGAGGTTTACATATCATTTAAACCCATTTATGTAATTTCAACTTAAACCCTTAGATTGCTTACTTACTGTGACTTTGACACACTTTGGACTGCTCTATATTCAGGATCACCCGTCATAAGGAGAATCTTCCTTAAGGAGAAATATTTACTCCTTGATGCACCAAATATTTTCAGAAAAGCTATTTTTCACCTTTAACAATTGGGGTCTTTTAAAATCACACAGATCCCCATAATGCTCCTCTGCTCAACAGGAGCACAGGAGAAGCTCCTCAAAACCGGAGGAGCCTAGCTCACAAATTTATTGCCTCTGATGAGAATACTAAACATAAGAGATTCGAAATAATCAATCATAGAGTGAGATTATAAGGCTAGGAGTATATTATTCACTTCCATATTCAATTATTACATGATATATTCTTTGTTCAATGAAAGCTTATTTGTGTTATCTAACACTGTCCCTCCTTACTTTTATGTTTCTCTTTACCCACTGAAGATACACCAGACTGGCATATTCTTATTTTGAAGTGACAAATAAGCCCGACTGGGCTAGGTGCAAGTGGTTTTAATGTTTTGTACTTTTCAATATGTCAATGTGCTTGTCACACAGACATAAGGGCCAGTGAAAAACTGCCAAACTTATCAAGCATTATGCTAATGCACGACCGGAGAACATTTAACATCACATTCAACATGTATTGTTATTGCAATTCTAATTACCACTAATTTGATAGTGCTCAATCTCCACTGAAAACCTGACACTAAGCCTCAAGTCAATGTTGGGGAAGAGCAGAACAAAGATACAAAATCAATTCTGGAAATTCAGTCCAGGTCCTGGTTAATTTTGGGAAGCAACCATGTTTGGGGAGGATAAAAGCCACAGGTAAATTCCACCTTGTGTGAAAATATGACCCACGGGCCAGAAAAGGAAGCACATGTAAATTCGCAAACTAATACTTAAAGGCAATGCAAAGACACTTTTACTAAAAAATTCTGGGTGTAAATGGAAGCATGCTTTGAGTAGTCGTTACACTGTGAGTAGTCATTACAATGTCTTTAGAAATTCCCACCAGATCATAATTAACGTTAATCGAAATGTCTCAATTATTGTAAAATTTACGCAAATTATGTATCATCCTGCAATGCTTCAATAACTTTGTTTCATACAACAAAATAACTACATTTAGTTGGATGTAGGGAACTACGGGCTCACATAACTAATACATACTTATACAACACGGTTTGAGTTTCTTTAAATATGAGTGTTTTTTACAAAACATTAATAAAAAATAAAGTGAGTTTTTAAATTAAACAAAATATGCTAAGTTAGAGTTAACTAACAAATTAGTTGGCAGAGTGAAGGTTCTTATCCAACTGGGCCTGTATTCGCAAAGATTCTTTTTCTTAGAATTAGCCTTATTCTAAGAATTTTCTTAAAATTGTCATTTTTCTTAGAAAACTTCTAAGAAAAAGAATTTTCCTATTCACAAAGATTCTTATTCTTAGAATCATACTAATTCTTAGAATTTTTCTAAGAATGGATTTTATTCTTAGAATCTTTCTAAGAATAAGAATTTGTCATTCGCAATACTCTTATTCTTAGAATATTCTAAGAATTTGTTTTAAATCTAAGACTGGCACATAGCATGCTTAACTTAAGAAAAATAGTTGCTTTGGTTATTGTAGTGCAGCAGCTGATTGCAAATCGATATCCAATATGGAGTGTTACATATTAAGTTGCCCATTGCATATGTAATGAAATGCAGCCTCTTTATATTATTTCAAAAATGTCTAACTTTTTGTTAACATTTGCCAAGATCTATATTCACAAAGATTCTTAGAATAGTTTTCCTAGAATTACACTTGGTCTAAGAAAAATTGTAGCCTGTGCGGACATTTGTTTTTACTTTCTCAGAATTATTCTTAGCCAACAATTGTTTTGTGAATAGGTTTTTATTCTAAGAACAAGAAAATTCTTAGATTAGACTTTTCCTTAGACTTAAGTTTAATTTTGGGACAGGTCTTCAGCATTGTGACATGTGGCAGTCAAACCCACACAAAGGTGAAAGCCTATGTGTTGAATGACAACCTGGGCACCCGCTAAGCCTCACCAATTAGAATAAATGCCAATCCCAGAAAATAAAAAGTCTGTAGTTTTAGTTTCTTCTGGGAGAACATTTATTTATTACCTGTCTTTGATTTTTTGCCCTATGGTCTGTGGCAAATGCACTTGTATATACTTTTGATGGAGAGTTTGCCACTTTTAGCAATCCAAGGTACCAAAATGAAAAATCCAAATCATAGTCACTGACTGATGTCCCACCAATGGTTTAAACATGAAAGGTGGAGCTTTACATCCTTACCAACTGTCATGGTCAAATCAGAGCAGAGCCCAAGGTAATTGTACATATTGCCACAAACTGGATTTATGCCAATAAGCACAGGCTGTGACCTCTTCGATTCTCACAATCAGCAATGCTGCGGGTTTGTCTCAATTTGGCTGTTGAACAAGACGTAAAACAATAGACTTTCACACACCAATTACCACAAAAGCACATTTTTTTTGTTATAATGCTAAGTTTGCTTGCACAGTGACAATACTGTCACAATATATTACAGTATCCAAAATATTTTCAATTAATTTAGAAAATAGTGGTAGGAGTCTTGCTAAGAAATACTGTCTTTAGCTAGGATGACGTTTAACAATTTTTAAGATATTCTCTAGAATTAATTTTCACAAATTATATGATTCTACTTCAATAATAAATACAGATTCAAAATTTCACTAGGAATTACTTTTCACCATCCAAGCTCAATAACTAAAATAAATGTCTTGTGAAAATGTATAGTTATAAGTAAATGAGAGACCATACACAAAGAATAATCTGAATAGATTTAATGATTACGATATCATACTCATTTATTATGATATCAATTTGTTTGTCAGGATCAAAATAATTTATATGTATTTGATCAAACACACTCAAATCCAATTACCAAATGAAACTTAAATTAGCAGTTTTGAAACCCAAATATAAATGTAGTATACATTTAATTATAAGTAAACACAAATATAGGTACTTATTTGTAGCCAAACTCTATATTTAAACACAGTTTATTGCGTTGTATTTGGTAATTTAACTAGTACACCTGCCTGGAATGCTATAAATTCAAATCAATTAGTCAAATTATACAAACTACCACTGTTAATAGTCACACAAAAGCATGTCACAAAGCCCTTATTTACCATATCCACCATTATATTTCATAAACCATATTCCCAATATTACTGAGTCAAAGAAGGGGTATGAAAAGTGATCAAGTGACAACAACAACTAACAAAACTATAGTTATGGTTTGAGTTAAATCTAAATTGGGTCCCACTCTATGTTTTAATATTAATCGATGGTGACAATAAAAGACCTGTTTTATGTTAGACCTTAAGACCGTTTTTTTTTTTTTTTTGTAATGAGAGCCTTCAATTGATTGATCCTAGAAAAAGTCCACTTGCTTCCCATTTCATATCATATTCTTTTTAAATACAACCTCCTCATTTTCAAAGCCATAAACCTCTTCAAACCCCCTATTTGTCATCCCTGGTCAAGTCTAGTAATTTCACATACGGAAACAGATTATTATTTTCCTCAGTCCGTCCCAGGAATGCCATGATTTTGCCACAGCTGTGCCATAGGAATGGAACAGGCTCCCATTTAGTTTCAGATCACAACAGACCATTTAAAGCTTTAGAAGCTAACTTAAGACTTATCTATTTAAGACTAGTTTAACCAACACCATAGTCACCCTCTGCTGGCAGGTGCTTGCTGGGTTACGACTTTGCTATAGTTAACAATAACTGGCCCTTTTTTGGATTCCAGCACATCAGAGGATGTTCATCAATTTTGCACTATATAAGTGCTTCTATTGTTAATTTTATTTATTTAGCATCATGTTTCTGTTATATTATGACTGGGCCGCCATCTCAGTGATCATACAGGTCGCTATGTATCAACCCATACCTGGTTCAGAAGTCAGATGGTCACCCATCCAAGTACTAACCAAATCCAGTGCTGCTTAACTTCAGTGATCAGACAGGAACTGGTCAAATTACACCAGACAATACAGGCATATAGAAACCAAAGTCAAAGTTAGATTTTTAGTCTCTTATAGGTTCTCCACTATACTAGGACAGATGTGGTTGACCTGAGCTTATCAGTAGCCTATCCTGAAACCTGTAACTCACATAAACATTATTAAATACATCAAAGGGTACACAAACCATTAACACTTTCAATTTTTTGGTTTTTGAATTATCCATTATTTGTGTATTATGTGATAAAACAGAAAATTTATTTACCTAAAGATATTTTGACTTGAAAAACACTTAATTTACTTAACTCTGCCAAAAATATAACATTATACTATTTTTTCTGAAGTCACAATGTATCGCAAACTGTATTTGTAACAGTTTGTGACAATCCTAGAAAGTGTGTTTTAATACACTGCGGTTTGCGTATGTTGAGACTGGACAGACTCCTGAAGAGAGAGTTGCAGTAATCAAGGCCAGTACTCACCAAGAGTTCAGCCACCATGTTTGCAGCCTCATCAGCCAAATACTGTCTAACCCACCTGAGATCTTGCAATTGAATGAAGCATGTCTGACAAATATTTTGGACATGATTCGCAAAGGAGAAATTTGAATCAAACCAGACACCAAGGTTCTTTACAACAACTGTTGGATGCATTTACCAAATATCCTAACAGGGAGGTAGGGATCTAATTTCTTGAGCCGAGTATGAGATCCAAAGAGGATAAACTCTGTTTTGTCAGGGTTTAATTTGGGCATACTTGACAACATTCATTCTTAAACATCTAGATGGCATAAATTCAGTTTGTCAAAAGCCAGGGCTGCATTTTAATGATAAATGTGAATAAACAACTGGGGAGGCACATGCTGGACAGTAGATTTGGGGGTAGAGAAAACGTTGCCCCTGGAGAGTAACGCCTCAAACCGGGCGAATTGTTCAGCCCATTGATCCGACATTTGTTGGAGTTGATCAGAGGTAACAAAAGAAGTACTAGAACTTGAAGCCTCTGGCTGCGCATGCGCAGCAGGTTGAGATGCCGACGGAGATGGCTGAAACAGGGGCTCTTTATCCTCAACAGAAGCAATGACTGTTACTTGGTCCGGAGATACCAAAACACCTGACTTCTTGTCCTTGCGTATCTTATATGTAGGGGTGGCTAGCATATCCTTCTGGGTATCAGTGAACCCGTCACAAATAACACAAGATCTTTTAGCAACACAGTCATCATCCCCAATGCCCTTGTCACGGCATCTGGCACAACGTTTGTGCAAATCAAAGGAGGCCATAATGTGACCGCATAAGCCTCGCTTCTGTCCTTTCTTATCTCCAGGGGATGCCATGATGTATAAACACAAAACTGACTACAAAATTGTAGAGAATTAACTTGTAAAGAACATAAAAAATTAAAATAGTTTCTCTTAAATTTCCAGCGTTTCAAATCCTCACGCGCCAAACAAAAAAAGGAAGAGTGCATGCGCATGCAGTACACCGGCAGGCAGGCTGTACAGCCACCTGGTGAGTGAACAGGACACTACCGGTCCCGGCCAGAGCCCAGCTCAGGACGTTTTTTCCTAACGTTTGGCGTGACTGGCAGAGCGCCGTACAAATGCATCTGTCCACTAGGTAAGTTGTATTAACGCAATAAAAGCTGTCTGCAAAAAAAAAATGGAATTTAATGCCAGGAAGCATTCCAATAACCTAAATCAAAGGAGTGGTGTATAAGGAGAGCAGCAGAGGACCAAGGACTGAGCATTGACGTACCTCAAACAACAGCTCATGCAATTCAGAGAGGGATGACCCAATTTTAATTTTCACTTCAAGGCAGTGCCACACACACCAAACCATGACTTAAGACAATTCAAAAGAATAGTGTGGTCAATTGTATCGAATGCAGCCGACAGATCAAGTAAGACAAGTGCGAAGCTTTCAATACATTGTAATGGTTATATCTCGATGGGTACTTTTGCTGTCATCAGAAACAAGAACACGATAGTTGTTCCGGATTCTGCACTGTGGACTGACAGGCAGCAGTAAGCAAGCACCAACCCTTCCCACAAAGGGTCCAGTCTTGGATTTGAACTTCCAACTGCACAGGTGGGAGGCGAGTGTGTTTCCTATATTTTTTCTATATCTTGCATGTTACTGATTTGGGATCAAGTATGGTTGAATCTTCTGCACTCGATAAATAATCAGCTGAACTTTGTGTATTCCAAGTTAAACCGAAGACTAGACATTTTCGTTAAATTTTAGCATCATTTTTGGCTTAGCTTGATCATAACATCTCCAAATTAATATGTGACTATTATGTACGTTTGGAAAAGATGTATAGACACACCCATGAGTGTTATTTATCCCATTTTTTTAGGTATTTTAGTTTAGGTTAATGTCCTTTTGACTATATATTACTTCCATTCAATACTTATAAAGGTTTCAAAAGGTAGTTGATATCTTTATGTATTCAATTAGTGCATTCTATATTCTTGATGTGATATATCTGGTTTGATCTTCAAACATATATAATTTTGCTTCAATGTCAATGTCATCCACACAATATTTGTCATTATATATTCTAAAGGTTCATTCCCATAACTTCTGTTACAAAATTACAGCTTTGGACCTACCATTAAAATTCCTCAGACATGTAAGACTTTAAGGTCAGCCAGACACAAAACTTTCAGTGTCTGGGTTGCTTTTCGAAAAAGAATAATTTTGCTTTGTAGAATTACCATAAATTCAGTGTGTTTTGGTGAAACATTTTTGTCATTTACCTTCTTTGATGAAGCATTGATTCTATTGATATGTTGGCAAGATGGTGAAAAACATTCTTTAGGAACTTACATTAAGTTTTTGAGGGTCATAGTGTTACATAGAACTGATGTAATTGTGGGAATAATTCAAAGGATTTTTAAATAGTGAATACTGAATGTGTTGGGCCTTGTCGAACATTTTTGATTTCCAAATCCTATTGTTTATTATTGTATATTACAATAAACAAAAAAACAATTTATTTTTAATCATTCCACAGTAAATATCTTGTATCATGCAGAAGTGAAGCCAGTTCTGAATTATGTGGTCTATAAAACTTCTTCAGTAAATTCATTGTCTTCGGCAAGATATTGCTAATTGGAGGTTTTTCCATGTTCATATTACCAACCTTTTTCAGTTTTTGAACATTGGCTAAAATGGTGGGTGTATACGGATCTAAACCAAGATGTGGTACAACTTCTTGAGCAACATATCTCTGGGGATGTTTCACATAGTCGTCAAATTGCACAAAGATAAAATTCTCCTTGGGAAAAACCTTCAACCAGTCTTCTAAGAAGACATGATACATGCCAATTCTCATTTTGTAAACAATACCATACTTGGTCAACCAACCATCCTGCAGATTTGGCAGGTCATATGTGTGGTAGAAGTTACTACCATAAGAACATACTCTCAGAGGTAATTTCTTGTGTATTGTGCAGTTTTCCATCCATTGTATGCCCCTGGTTACTATTTTGTGAAAATCCTGGACATTTTGTTTCTCACGTTCCATGTCATAGCAGTAGTGTGACCACAACCTGAAAAAAACATTTACAATGTTTGAAAGTAAATATAGGTAACAAAACTGAAACACTGGGTATGAAAGTGTTAGTGATCATAATTGAATATGCTCCATATGACAGAATAAAAGCACAAGTTGAGTTGTCACTTTCTGTTGTCAAGAACTCAGGAACTTTCGAAACCTGCCAAAAAGCATGTCTTGAATAGTACTCTTGTAACTTACTATCTATTGTATCCCTTATAGTGTTATGGTCTTTAAAATTTAACCACCTCAGAAGTTTTAAACATTGTCTGGTTTCTTTACCACTTTTCCATGCTAAAAAAGGTCCCAAAAATATCAATAGTGTTTATGTTGCTCCACATCTATGTACAAATTAGTGTTATTCATTGCACATAGTAACAGTAACAGAAGCAAAACTGATCATAATATAGATTTGGTCAACTTACATATGGCGCACACTTAAACATTTAGTTTAATTTCACTGTGTAATGTTACTGTATTGAATAGAATTTATCTGAACTAAAATGTACATCAGTTTAAGTGTTGTAAAGCACCTATTAATATTATTATTATCCGAAAATTTGTTTTTGCTTTTAAATAAAATGTCAAACTAAGTATTATTTTCCCTACTGTGTCACAAAATGGGGAGAATTACTCAGAGATAATAACATTAACACCGTTTGGAATCACATATATAAAGCATGTTTTAAGACTACCAAAGATACTGCAATCATATGGCTCCAGTATAAAGTTTTGTATAACATTTTAGGTACCAAAAACTTACTCAATAAAATGAAAATTAAAGATTCCAACTTGTGTGTTTTCTGTAAGCAATTTCCAGAAACAATCAAGCACCTTTTTTGTGAATGTTTAGAAATAAGTGAACTTTGGAAAAATCTAGAAAACTGGATACTTATTAAAATTGGGATGAGTAAAAAATTTACAGATGATGTCAAAATTCTCGGTTATTATCAACATGATCAGAATTATTGGCCAATAAACTTGATCTTGCTTACAACAAAAAGGTATATATTTTGGTGCTCACAGAAAAATTTCTGTCCAAGTATATATCTTTTACAAACTGAAATCAAAAAGTCTTTTATCGAACAAAAGCATTTGTATAAAATTAACTCAAATATATCTACATTCAACAAAAAATTGGGCATTTGGAGAAACATATTTTGAAAATTTTCTATGTAATGTTGTTGTCAATATGTTACTAATGTTATACCTGTTAAAATGTAAAGCATCAATTATGTAAACCTAAATTGACACAAAAAGTAATGCAAGTATACTATGTATCTTTTGTGATATACAATATGTTTTTTGTTCTATATATATATATAAAAAAAAAAAAAAAAAGTATTATTTTATTTCGTTAGCAATATTTCATTTCGTTTCTTAATATACATAATAACACTCACTTAAACTTATATAAATTAGATATAAATACATCAGGTATATAAAATAAATAATTGAAGTTACTGCTTTATGACAGATACACAATGTATTGCAGTTAAGATGGTTAAATAGACTGGTCACCTGTCCACTTCAAAGAGACAGGTGATTCTAGAACCAGACTATGTGAAGGTCATAGGTAAACAACACCAGTCTTCTTTTAATTAAACTGGACTAGTGTCCTGTCTATATCAAATATGATAATACAGTCAAATACTTAAAAGAACAAGGCCAAAAGGGGTTTCAGTCCCATAGCGCGAGCAAAAAGCCATCAGAGACACGAGTAGTGCACTGAAGTGGTAACCCATCCCAGTACTAACATAGCCCATTGCGGCTTAACTTATATGAAACACAGTCATTGTGGTCACCCCACAACTTCTGTTAAAGACAGTCAGTCATTGTGGCCGTGCAACAATTCATGAAAGTCCGGAGACAAAAAAAAAAGAAACAAAAAGACATCTTTAGAAGCACGAGCCTCGGTAGAGGCTAGAGATTAAAAATTAACAGTAGCTAGCCAACAGTGTAAAGGTTGAGGTACCCTAAAATTTAGCACTGCACTTAATCTGTATCTGTCAATAATTCTCACCCCAAGTCGGGGTGACATAAAACTCTAGTTTCTTTAGTTTCAATGTAAGCTTTAAAGGGAGATCATGTTAACATACATGCTTATTGCTTAGTTCAGTCAGTCAACACCACAAAATTCACACTTGATTGTCACTACTCAAAGCGAAAAAATATACCATACACTGATCACCATATTCTGCACTGTAAACTGCCATATATCAATAAGCAACAGCCAACTTTCTCAAATTGGCTAGCATCTGGGATTTGAAATGACAACCTCAGAAGTTCGAGGCGAGTGTTTTACCCGCTACACAACCAAAACCCCTTGTATGGTTTATTCTCAAGACAAATTTAATAAAGCCTTTCAGGCTTGCGGACCTTTCAGAAATGGAAAATTGTTTACAATTAAGATGACACATAGGACAGTGACACTTCATAATTCAAAGGACAGAAACATGTGGTTTGACACCCAGACACATAGGAAAATGAAACTTCAGAGTTTACAGAATACAAACGAGTGGGTGGACATCCTGACACATTAGACAATTAAACTTCAGTTCAAAGGATACAAACGTGTGGGTGGACATCCTGACACATAGGACAAATACACTTTAGTTCACAGGATACAAACGAGTGGGTGGACGTCCTGACACATAGGAGAGTGATACTTCACAGTTCACACAATACAAACGTATGTGTGGACATCCTGGCACATAGGACTATGACGCTTCACAGTTCACTGAATACAAACCCTTGGACATCATGTTTGACCCCAGTTTGACACATAGGAGAGAGAGGTGGTTTAAACCTCTAGACTTCCTACATATATAATTTTGCATTAGCTACCAATATTTGTTAAAGCTCTGAAAGCAAAATGAAGAAGATACAAGCAAAAAAACCTGGAAACTGTACCGTTTTTTTCGACTCTAGTTTGACCCATTAATAGGAGGGTTGCGGACACTTATGACAGGATCTTTAGAGACCTTGCATATGGTTTCCTATCGGGGGCAGTATTTGCGCCAACCTGACAGTGCAGGGTACCAGTCTAATGTGGTAAACACTTGACAAACAACAGGTCATCACCTTGGTAACAACAAAGAAGTTTAAACTAATTGGGTACTAAAATTACCGAGAATTTGTTGCCAGTATTTTTCATCACTTTAAGTTTGGACACTGAAGAGTGAAACTTTAAATTGCAATTGGAACTGTGATATTTTACATGTTTATATTTCATATTGAATGATTTTAACCAGACTTTATGAACGGTACTGCAGATATCTCCCCAGAAGGCTCTCGATAGACATTTTCTGGCTGTTGAACGGGATGTAAAACCCCAACTTTGACCTTCGATAGACATTTTCATGCTTGGTTCCCTGCGATTGAGGGACGGTCTAACCTATATACATTTTCCTTGGCAATTGCCTCTATTGGTCGAATGAGCTTCTTTTGGTCAATTAATACAAAGCATTGATCCTGTCTGTTCAGAGCAGTGAGGTGTGTATTTTAAGTGATTATTTTATAAACTGTACAATAAACAATCAAAATGCCGCAGAAAAAAATTATGTAAAAAATGTGGGAACAGACATTTTCCCCCACTGGGAACAAATGTGTGAGGACAGTGACATTAGAAGCTGAAATTCTGGTGCTATTGCGAAAAAGGCCGTACAAGAGTTGGACTCTTACGTTAGGTCTGGTGGTAGTGCAGGTGGGAGTCATAACTCCACAGACCGGACCAGCCTGCAAGATGGTTTTTAAACACAGATCCTGAGCAACTACATTGGGTGAACAACCGACTGAACCTAGTGGAGAGGAAGCTGGATTCAACGATGGAGCAAAGATAAGGGATGAAGGACAAGCAACAAAAGTAGAACAGTCTTGAATTACCACAATATTAATGTGACGCCATCAGACAGTGAGTCATCTGAGGACGAGGGCCAGGTCATGCCAAGTCTATCAACTATTAGAAGTAAAAAACAATTCGAAAGCAAATAGACAGTAGAATAAGGGAGTTGGAAGCTGATTTGAGCCTTACATACGACCTTACATATCAGTCTGACCCTCAACAACAGACCTCGACCTTTGGAAAGGTGTTTCTGGTTAAATTAGTCAAAATTCAACTTTACCCATAGCAAAAGGCACAATGGGTTAACCCAGAGAGGTCTATAAACAAAGCAATTGAACAATCATTGTCTGCACAACTAAATATAAACGTCAAACGCTTGCCATAGATGACAACTTGTCCTGAAGGAATAATATGGTTTTCAATATCAAACACAAAAAAACAAACATTTTTTTCTATGGAAACATTAAAATAACATCAAAATCAATAAATCTGTAAATCAATAAAACATGTGCCCAGGAGTTTCCTATATTCTATCATGTGGTTGTATTCAATATTTACACAATATATTTTTCATAAAAATTGAATAATTACAAGACAGACTTTTTTATTTTTTCAAACTTTTTCTGTGTAATTGCAATATGGAAAATATTGGTGAAAATACAGGGCGATCATAGCCGACAAAACACCAAAATGACGCCTTCCCACAAAACCTTATTCCATTCGTATACACCTTTCTTTGCATAAAAGCTTCATTGCCATTTGGCTATTTTTGCTAGTTTGTGCTGTTTAGTAGTTGTTGAAATTAATGCAAAGGTCATCGGTGGCCTAGTGGTTAGAAAGTTTAGGCATCTAATCATAGGCTGTCACCTCTGTGGGTTCGGGTCCCACAAGTGACAATGCTGAGGACCTGCTCCAGCTTGACCCTTGCTGACCCTGGTTGGACGGACGTAAAACACCAACTTTGACTTTGAAATGAATGCAAGTATTGAGAGCAATATTTCAATATATATCAATGTACTACTGCAACAAAATGGTACAGATACCATTATTTCACAGATTTACCAACCTTTCTATAGGATTCCTCATGATGACAATAATTTTGAGATGTGGCAGCACATGAGCTATTCTGTATGGGGTCAGTTGGTGATGGTCAGATACGTTCATACTTGGGAGACCACCAGGGCCTTGTATAGCATGGTGGGCCCCTGCAGCCCATGCAGTTCTTGGTGTACATTCCCCAGTGATTACAGGATAGTAACCATCTTTACCTAAGAAGGCAGAAGGGATAAAGACAACTACAAATATGTTAGCAATAGCGATAAAACAATACCTATGGCCCATTTTCACGATGTGCAGATATCTTTGATCACTAAGTAGTGGGCAATTATCTCAAAAAAGTTTGCAAAAAGTGTCATAAAGTCTTCTATTTCCAACCAATTGAAGTATTTATCCAGTGTGTATTTGTACTGTCTTTTAAGTCAAATACATTGCATAGTGGATAATAACCAGAATGCCATACTTTGCCTCATAATGATTAGCATTCATTGATTATTAAATAGTAGACATTATAATTTAATTTTAAGTCGTTTTCAACCCTTTGTGTAGTTTATATTAAAACTGGGAGGAGATGAGGAAGGTGATGCATATTATTTTGTCGAAATCCTGTAATAAAAGTAACTGGAAAGCAACCGCAAACTCTTTGACTTCTGGGGAGTCCCAGGGGAAGAATTAAACTAAACACATGAGAGCTAAGTTAGTTATCCATTTACCAACATGTGTCCTTGCAACAAAATTTCGTCACACTAGAGGTGACACTTTGATGGTTATACATGGCAGATAAATCAGTGACCAGATACTCTGTTTCATGTGAAGCCCAGCTTCACACTTCTAGCTAGTTTGGCTAGAGAAGAGACTCAGTATTAGAATTGGACTGGACAATGATCATGTTTTAGCACAGAAAGTATACTGTAAATATACTACATTTTCATGGCAAACATTCAACTTCACTGGATACAAGCAAAAAGACAAAATAACACATAGTTTGGAGGAAAGGCTGTGGAGTAGTTCTGATAGGTCACGCTGCAGTTGCCACGCAAAGCTTGACACTCTGCATTGTTGGATTCAAAGTTAGAGAAATGAGACGTTGAACAAAATGCCAAAGTAGGCAATACTTCCTGTGTGACTGTGGCATGGGATATGAAGGTGATTCGACATCTTGACCTGATCAAATTTTCAAGGTCACCAGATCATCACTAGATATGATAAATAAGCATGTTAACCATTGTTAACCTATCTGCAATCCATATTATTATTTGTTTCAAAGAAATTTCAGTTATTTTGTGAAATCCCTCGTTTACATAGTGTTACATATTATTACAGTTCTTTAAATGATAAAAAATTGAGATCCTCATCCATGTTTTGCTATGCTTTGATCAATGTTCTCCGATTTAAAATCAACAAGACATGCTGAGAATATTTCCGCTCATTATAGTGTTCCAAAGCATCTTTTAAAAGATAAACGGAAGAGCGATAATTTTACAATGACTTCCCTACTTAGTAAATGTTATTTTGAAATCCCACATCAATTTCAGCTGCCCCCGATATTTCTTTTGGTATATTTTGTATTTATTGTTATTAGCAATTGCCATTTTATTTTATGTACACAATTTGCCTCGACTGTCCTTGGTTTATATTGTCTATTTGTATAGCACAACACTGCTTTTACTGCAGGACTCAACGTGTAATTTGAGCCATCATGGCTGAACAAGTAAAACCCAAAGTCTCTATTGACTGACATTTTACCAAGCTAAAAAAAACAGAGTTTCAGGGATGACCACTTATGTCCCTGCAGTTCTTTATCTGATAGGGCTAAATGACAGAGGGTTGCCATTTTAAGTGGTCATTTTTATCCCTCCTAGGTCTTCTATGTTTCAGTGTGCAACCCACATGACCTCTTGATTGTTTGAATGTACACTACAATACCATACCTATTTATGTGGCCTATCTTGAAACCAGTCTGTCAAAGAGAAAAAGATTATTATTAAAGAAACCCTGTCTTTGTTTCAATTGCTTCAGATATCTACTCTCAGGATGACTTATTGGGGACGATTTTTACCTGTTTCAAAATTTTGCCTGATTCTCCTGTTGATTTCTGTTGATAAACTGCTGAAGCCAGCCAATACATAACCAGAGAATAGATGTATCCTCTTGAGGTTGTCCCAGAAATGAAGCTCCTTTTGTTTGGGTTTTCTGATATCCTGATGCTTGTGAAGCCACTGGCATAAATCAGTTGTGCCACATTTCGGAAATCCTATTAGGAAGAAATAAGGTAAGCAGGCAATTCTTGTCATCCCAATGCTGCTTGATGCATTTTGACAATTTGCTAGTGTAGTCAGATTTGTTTGACAATCTAGGTCAACCTTAACCCTGAAACAGGGGTTCTTGTAACCGGGTAAAAATGGCAATGGTGCTTCTAGTTGGAATATCTCCTCTGCTTTCAGATTTAGTTTCGATTTGGAGATAATATTGGTGGATCCAGGTGCATCGTTATTTTGGTGGGTTGTTCTTTTGTGTTTCGCATCAAACATTTCATAATTTGCTTTGGTAGATCTGTGCATCATGTTTCCAAAAGGTTGATTTGACTCTGAGTGACTTTTACTGAATCCTATATCACTGTAACTTTCCCAGTATATCACTTTCTGGTTTTCTAAATGCAGTTTCAGTTTTGTGCTAATTCGTGGCCAGATTATTGATGCAGTTAAATACAAAGTTACTGCAAAAATAAATATTCTCCCTTGGATGATGTCCCTGGTGAGTTTCAAGCAAAAGCAAATGCTTTTTCTGCAGAAATATTGCCAGAAAGATCGGACTACAATAAAACAAAATACAATTATCAGTAAAAGAGACAGTTTCACACATTCTCCAAATCTGTGAGAAAATTGAAAACTTGGTAATATTATCTTATAATGATACACAACACAAGAATTATAAACAGCAGAAGTGGGGCCAGTAGTGCAGTAGTAACACACTTGCCTCCCACCTCCGAGATCAGAATTTGAATCCTGACCTCAAGTGGGAAAGCTAGTGTTTGCTTGCCATTTCTTGGCAGTTTACAGAACAGAACTGTGACCAACTGTATGCACAGGCTTGTCGCAATATAACTCTTTAAATATCAGTTGTGGTGTAAAAAAATAAATATATAAATAAAAAAATCATTACAGCAGACGATCATTCCCCCCAAAAAGGAATGACAAGCCTGAATATTTACCATTTGGGGGCATAAAGGAGGTATATTTTTTTCGTTTGGAAGGTTTATACGCCACGATCTTAGTGTTCAGGAACGACTCAGAACCAGCAGTTAAACTTTGGAAGTGTTCAAAAAGTGAAACGTGTGTTTGCCCGATGAATTGAAACTGAATTTTTCATTAAGTTCTGCAATTTTATATGAGCCTTAACAGATGATAAGATCTAACTTGCGGCAACTCAATCCTAAATATTTCTTAATATTCTAACAATTTCTTATAATTTAGAATTATAGTACTTATTTGTAATTTCAAAGGAGCCACAGTTGCCCACTAACAAACATAGCAAATATAGCATACCTGTAATAAGTAGCCTTTTAAGGGACAAACATATCTTTACACATAAATTTTTCATATTGTTAAGTTCATATATATCCCATATAATTTTATACAATAAGATTCTTATCATAAGCTAATGTTATGTTTTTGTATATGCATTCAGGCAGTATATATGCAATTTGAGCTTGGCAAAACAGGGATATAGCTGTCCTCTTTATATAGGTTATCAATATGTCCTTCGGATGAGTATTCCCACAGTGACCAAAATATCTATACTGAAAATAAGAGTTGATACAAGACTCCACTGTCAGGTAGATGGTATATAAATACACCCGCAGCCAATTGGGGGGTTTGTCTGTTTCTGAAGGTAACGCCTATAATTTTGCCAAAAGTGAAATTTTATAGGAGATTCCTCCAATGTAACCTTGGAAATAGAAGTAGGAAGTCATGAGACTTGAACTCTCCATTTCACGCTTATAGAAGTATTTGCACCAGTTACTTATCCAGTGCAATCTATTTCACCCATGATTTATTATAAAAATAAATATGGTTAGAGGAAACTGACACATATTAAATTTATAATGTAAACTAATTTACGGACTTGCTGCCGATAAAGGTAACTTTAACGAGTTTTGTCAGTTGCTTTAATGGCAATTACAATTTCATAACTTTTCCTGTGTTCTTGGAAAAAGAACCACTTAGATATTCAGGTCAGTGACTGAAAAGTAAAGATATAGCATATACATGACATTATTTGACATATTTTGTACAATACTAGGAAACCTAAGTGTTTTTATTTTTTTTTTTTCAATCAACACGGTGTTAGGATGAGAAAAATGTCACTGGTTTTCTCTCTGTGCACTTTTATGTTTGATATGTCACAGCTTATGAGTGATTGGACATCCAAGACAACATCCAGGAGAGGCTGCAGAACTGTAATCAAGTCTCAAGACTTGCGAATAAATGTAGATGTACTGATGCAGTTGTATATCCAGTTCAACAACTAGGGTCATATTAGGACAGGTCCTCAGCACCGTCACTTGTGGGTCAAAGGTCAAAGTTGGGGTTTTACGTCCCGTTCAACAGCCAGCCGTCACTTGTGGGAGTCAAACCCATACAGAGGTGACAAGCTGTGACTATTTGTTTTATTTCTAACCACTGAGCCACTGAGGACTTATATGCATGATAGTAAGCAACACAGTTTTGTACAATAACATCAGGCCACACGAATTACATTTATAACAAAGCATACCATGCCATAAAAATCTCATTTTTTTCTGCATGTCTGGAGAAGACCCTTCCATGTCTCACGATTTCTACTTAGGCCTTCTGAACGTCCCCGTAGCGAATGTGTGCTGACAGAGATTTAGCACTTACAAGTATTCTTAACATTCCATATCCCTGACAAAATGCAATAGCCCAATGAGTCCATATTTTGCCTATTTAAGGAACTTCATTATGTATGTGCGGGTAATATGGTGTTATACAGTACATAATCATATCTTCGATATTGTTTCTCACTGCTGAAAAGGCTCATGGTTTATTCTAAAAATGGGGGAAAAGGTTTTTGTGATGCATTTTCTACTACATGACCCTGCTGGTATTAGCAAAGCAATGAGTGATAATGAATAGAAAGAGATTTCATTTGCCAAAAACTGAACCAGTCATACTAGCTCCAGTAGGGAAGTATTATTTTCATGCCAATTTGTTTGTCTGGTATTAGCAGGATTACGCAAATGGTACTGGTTGGAACTTCATGAAAAAACCAGAAGATGGGTCTTAGTCTTGGTTCAAAGGTAAAAAATTTGACATTTATCAAGTTATAGTCTTTTCTCTTTTTTCAAGGAAATAAATATTTAAATGTATTCGTAAGGAGAATAGTGTTAAAACATATATGGTATATGGTTTTATCATATATATCATACAAGGTTTAATGGCTAACATGTTCAGCATTTAGTCCCTTACCTCACATTTCTGAGGTCGTGGATTTGAATCAAGCTCAAGGAAACATGTGAGCTGCAATGGGAGTTAGATCGGGCAGAAATATGCTATGGTTTATACAACCACATATTACAATCACAAGTGGAGGAATACCAAGCCTGTTTAGTATTGACCCACTGAATACATGAAGAATATGTGTCATCACTTTCAACACATTTTGCCAATGTAAATTAAATTATGACAAACTTTTGTGATGTTTAATCTCCAAGAAAGAGCAAGCACTCAATCTCAGCAAAGAAGAACGAATTGTAACGTTTAAATTATGGGCACAAGGCATGAAGTCTACAGCATTTAGATTCTGCACTGTGGGTTATTGCGGTTGGGCCTAACCATTGGCCAATCTTCTTTAAACATGGTCTGAACCCAAGATCTGGATCGCAAAACCAGAATAGTTACTGGGTATTTTTCAGCACTACAAGTTGCAAGAGTTTATCTGTTTTCAGGCACTTCTTCAGCTTAATATAGGGAAAATATATGTATAAAAATATTGAGGTTAACTGGTTTGAAAAAAAGTGTTACCAAGATTAAAGTGACTTAGTTTTAAAGAATGAAGGATATGATATAGACGCAATTTCCTCAGAATGATAGTGATTCTAGTATATCTATCTGTTCTTATCAGATAATTGAGAAAAACAAAGGTTTGTAAATGGTGGTTACATGTTTCCCTATGCAATTATACATCATTTAGACACATATCAGCTCCACGAAATATATTGTGTGACATGAACTATGATTTTACGCCTTAAAATTATATAAAAACCCATTTCTAAGAGGCCATTGCATATATATTTTGGCATCACTGCCAGTTTAGCATGTCAAGACGAAAGCCTAGTTGGGATTTGACATCATTTTAAAAGACTAAAATCACACTACCATTGAAGTTCTGTCTATAAACTAACTTTGACATTGAAAAAGACATATAATATCCCAACTTAACATTTGACCAATGCATCAGCAAAACATTGACATTTTATAATCTCCAAGAGAACATCTAGTTATCAAAAGCAAAAAAAAAAAAAAAAAAAAAAAATCACTGAATTATAAACTGATTTCATTGAAAAAGTTCCAAAGAGATCCTAAGTGGTTATTTTCAATGTGGCAGCATACTGGTACAATTGTTTATATTTAGATATTCCCATAGGATAGATTCATTTTGCCCTCGTCTTAAATTAAAGCAGATGCCGGGTAGCAGTGGACTTCAATTTTGAATTCAAATTCAATTGGACATTGGCTTTTCTAGAAATATCTTCACCTATCATATGTGTAAATATAGCCTTTCCCAGTAAACATTTTTGGGTTTTGCAAACGTTTGATAGGAAACATTTTGCAAAGGTTAAAAAATGATGGTTACAAAAACCATTCATAATAAAATGTTTTAAAACATTTTATGGATACCGTTTATTAAACGTTTAATGATAAATGTTAGAAAAACATTTCAAATGAACATATTAATATCTGAATAATAATGGGGTCAGAGGTCAAATTCAATACCTTTTTAAGGTTGCTCAGTAATGAAAATATTATTTTTATGTCTAAAATGGTAAGATAGTTGTTCAAAAATTGTGCCCCCATTCTATTCTTACATTTTGGGATTGCATGTGGGACAATTTTTGACAAAGTCCTTTAACATAACCTTCATTTCTTTAGCTATTTTATAAATATTTAAAAAATGTTTCCAGTCGAACCTAGCTTCTTGAGTTATTTTATAAACGTTTAATAAACGTTTCCAGTAAAAGCATTTGTATGTAGTATATATGTAGTATGTTTATAAAACGCTTTCCAAAAATTACAGTGTAAAGTTTTGCTTGGAAACGTTTATAAAACCATAAGATAGGGTTTAAATAGGTTTTAAAAACGTTTTGTAAACATTTAAACCATACAATGGCATTTATCCAACTTAGTAGGGTTGGCCGGCACATTATTTTAGTAGTAGTAGGCTTAACTGGAGGGTTAATTAACTTATAATTTTGATGGAGGGCTTGCTGGGTTTACCATCCAAAGGCACCACAATAATAAAATCTAATAATGGAAGTATCAAAATCTGGGCATAAGCTAGACATAAGCACTATGGCCAAACACCAAACATCAGAGGTTGGGTTTTATATTGATTTCATCATGCATAGTAATGTCAGGTCAGGTTCTGAGTGAATCCTACATGTTCCCATGACCTGAATTTATACCAATGAACTTTGGCAATAAAAGTTGGCATCTAAATAAGTTTGGCATCTAATAAAAGGTTGTCACCTGTGTATGGGTTCTACCCCCACAAGTGGCAATGCTGACGACCTGTTCCAATATAGCCCTGGCTGTTGAAGGGGATGTAAAATCCTAAACCACAGAGGTGAGAGCTGAAACCTCTAAGACAAAAACAGAACAGAGCAGAAATGAAAATAAATAGATTTTAACCACAGTACTGTGTTGTCCCGTAAAAATATTGTCTTACAGAATCTTTAATATAACACATTATTAAAAATAATCTCAATGATCTTAAAAATTGAAATAATGTCAAGGAGTGTAGTTAATACAATAGAAAACTTCCCAAATGGCATATACAAAATATATGCATCGCCAATGAAGAGGACACAATTATATGAGTATGTAGTACACATGTTATTTGTAAATCTTTCTAAGTGATATGTACCTCTCGTGTATGTCTAGTAAGGGATATTTTACCTTTATTGCCCCCCCCCCCCCCCCCATTTTGTATGAATAATCTGTATAATAAGTCTATATTTTCCAAAATGAAGGCAATTAGCTCGGAAATGTATGAATATTTACAGGCAACAATGAGTATAAAAACTTAAATGTTTTAACTTCCATTTTTCATTTCCGCATACACTTTAATGCATACACTTTTTAAAATATCCATGTAACATATCTGTAGCTCGCATAATTTATGAAATATCACCATAAAATCAACCCATGTTGACGAATTTGTAACGCTAACAAAGCTGTCAAAATATAAAAACTAATAAGTTTTAGTTATAACTTACTTGTTCATTGATATGCTGTCAATTTGTTTGTCCGGAGTATATTTGATTAAAACACACCCAATCCAATTACCAAGTGGAGATCTAAACAAGCAGTTTTGAAGCCTATATATAAATGTATACTTTAGATAATTCTAGACACATATATTTATGTGTGGCCAACCCATACATTTACACGTTTTATTATTTGGTAGTTTAACTATTAAACAACAGTGGTATACCTGTCTGAAATGCTACAAATTCAAATCAATAATTCCAATTATACTAACTACCACTGATAGAAGCCACAAAAAAGCATACCACAAAGCCTCAATTTACCATTCCTCCCACTATGTTCTAGTAACCACGTTCCAATTTTAACCCCAAAGTTAGTATTCATGAGTCTAAGAAAGATATAATTATTCATTTATTTGTTTGGGTTTTCACATCATTTCAACATTGTATAGATCATACCACAACGAGTAGTTTTATGGGCTGAGGAAACCAGTACATACAGTTGGTCAAGGCTGTGTGCTGTACACTGCAGACCATTGGTTAGCAACTACCAACTTACCCACATAGGTTCTGGACTTTGAACCACAGAGCTCAGTGGTGGGAGGAGAGCATGTAACCATTACACCACTGACGCCACCAAAGAAGGAAGTTAACACGAGCTTTGGTAATAACTACAGATTTATTTTATGTACATTAAGGTGAAAAAATAGTAAATAAAGACAATTATACTTATCCAGGAATTTAACAATTTTAGGTGCATTTCAATATAAAATGTTTCCCGATGATCACAAATATTTACTTCTGTTTGTAAACTGTTAATTCATTTTATTAATAAAAGGCTAACCAGAAGGGCCAATGCAATCACATTTACATTATGATTAACACTGGATATACTTCATTGAGTGTACATATAACCCCAAAACAAAAAAAAAAACAGCACCACACAATCTGCACAGTTACTTTTATATGCACAGTTTATGTCTGTTTTCTGCCTTTTCAACTGGCATGCTGTAAAAGTATGTCAGGTCACAGCAGAAATAAACCACAACTTGAATGCATGCTCTCTGGTAAGTAAGTAAGTAAGAAACACTTATAAAGCGCCAAAATTAATGTAAACATCCTCTAAGGCCCTGATGTCCAAAAAGGTGTGTACCTTGTGCTTACATCTCTGTAACAGTGGATTCGATCTGACCTCTAAATTTTTTTCTGTAAGATTATGACTTTCAGAAATTAAATTGAAAGTAATTGTGGTGGTTATGCAAGAAATCTATCCAAAAAAAAACCAACAGGATCGTTAAAAATAAATATATCTGTGTTAGCTAGTGGATGTTGATCTTATTTGAGATTTCTTTTGATATTAGAATTCTGCTAATAAAATTTCCATTGCTAAATAAAATCTCCATTAAAGTTGAAGTAAATAATTTAGGTTTCAAGAGAACATTTTCTGTTGAAATATAAATGTGTATCTAGAATATCTGGTTAGGGGAGTAATCTTTCTCACACATTCGAGATTTGTCTTAAAAGGTTTCAAATTTATTCTAATGTATGATAATTCATAGATATGCTGCAACAGATTACACTGATAATCTAAATAATATAACAAAACACACATTTAATACAATTCCCCACAATCGAAAGTAAAAGGAGTTGATTTCGTGCAGCACATCCCAGCAGGCACACGCCTTGAAATGTCGTTGATTTAGAGTTGAAAACAGGTCCTGACGTTAAAATCCACATTATTAACTACTAAAGCTAAGTTACTTTTCTGGCATGAAAAAGTAGGGATATTTTGACCAGAAATCATGGTCATTTTTGGTTGAAAAATTGACACTGACACAATTTCAACACTATTTCAAAGCTGGATTTCTGACTGGAAAAGGTAGTAATACTTCATAAAAAATCAACATTAAATCAAGTTAGGTTTTCCGACATGAAATTTTAGTCATGTTATTGAACAGAAAACAGGTTGAATGTTGCGAAATGAATGACTAGTGATCGTTGATTGAAAATCCTTTTTCTGGATGGAGATATAGTGATTAAATATAACTTTTTGAAAGAACTATTATTGCAATGGTTTTTGAATTTGTATGTATTTGTAAAGCAGAGATTAATTTTTAAACTTAAAATTACAAAGATGATAAAGATTATGTGTGCACGTACGTGTACATTTTTATATATTCTCCTTATTAATTTATAGCGACAACAAAACTGATGCACCCAAATATAATTTTATAATTATATCTTGATTAATGCAATTCCTGATAATTAAAAAAATGTTTGAAGTCAAACTTATCGTAAGTAAAAAACATAAATTCAAACTTATTCATCAAAACTTAGTAATTTGAATTTGTTTCTCAAATGCTCCCATGCTCAAATAACTAGATTTCAGTTTGCAAGTTTAAACTGAAAACTTCTCTATACCTAAGCTATAACATTTTATCACACAGCAGTGAGGTCATGGGGGTTCCTGGTTTCTCTTATCTGTACCCTACTACACAAAACATTAGGCCGGTGACTAAAAGTAATTAGATAACATAGCTGGGGTGGAGGTGAGGGTTTACCCTTGTTCAATTGCACGCATGGTGTTTACTTCTTTAGGTCTGTTTTTGTGGTCAGAACTGACAACAAATTAAGGTGGGGAGTAATGGGTGGAGTTCTACAAATGTGGCCTTTCTTGTGTTTTTTTTCAGTTTATATGACAAAGTTGTATGAGACACAAGCATCTGGACTGAGCATTGTGGCTTTGCTACATGATTATAGCTTCTTTATAATTACAGTATAATTATAGCCAAATTAATAAAACATTTAAAAGAAACTGATTGGATAAAATAATGACAATATAAATAATGTCACAATTGTTTGTTTTTTACAAAGAAAGAAATGTAAATTTATTTTAAAATTTCACAAAACAATGAATATTACCGGTTCTATTAATAACATAAAATGGCTATCTAGTTGGAAAATATGGATTTACATATCTTCAGAAATTATATTTGAAAGCTGATGCAAAATTATGTGTCATTACAATGTTATCAGAAATAAAATATTGAATAAATAATGATTAATGAAAACATGTCATCTTGTAAAGAATTAATTACTTTGAAGTTGTATCCAAATTGTAAAATATGTAAATGGATAGTTATTGTATATTATTAAGAGGCTATAATTATTTCATACAAGCTACAATGATTCAAATAAAGAAGACAGTGTAAACAACCCGATTTCACCCATTGAATTCAACCCTATTTCATACATTGGATTCAACCAAAAACAGATTGCAAAATCTACACGTATTTCAACCAAATTTCACCCATTCAATTCAATCTGATTTGAATGTTGGTTTCAACATGATTTCACTGGTTGGATCAAACCAAAAACGGATTGCAAAATCTACACATATTTCAACCAGGTTTCACCCATTCAATTCATTTATTTTTTTGGGTTTTATGTCGCTTTCAACATTGTACAGGTCATATCATCATACGGGTAGTTGGAAGGGCAGAGAAAACCAGTACATACAGTTCGTTTGGGTTCTGTACTGTAAACTGCCGACCAACGGCAAGCAACTACCAGCTTTCCCACTTGAGGCCATGACAGGAATCGAACCCCGGACTCAGAGGTGGGAGGCGAGAGTGTTACCACTCTGCCACCGTGGCCCCTCCCATTCAATTCAATCTGATTTCAATGTTGGTTTCAACATGATTTCACTGGTTGGATCTAACCAAAAATGGTTTGAAAAATCTACACGTATTTCAACCAGATTTCACCCATTCAATTCTACCTGATTTCACCGTTGGTTTCAACATGATTTCACCAGTTGGATCCAACTAAAAACGGTTTACAAAATCTACACATATTTCAACCAGATTTGTACGTTGGATCCATCCAGATTTCAAAGTTGCATGCCTGCTGGGATGTTTCCATGTCGTATTAATTATGTCTATCCTCACAATTTCTCTTTCCTCTTATATTTTGGAAAAATAATGTTGTTCTGCTTGTACAATATCTCTAAATATACAGCCAATGTAAGTGTGGGAATCTGAAATTTAATAAAGGTGAAATGGCATGTTTGAACGTTTGAACAATGACCTTATCTTATGTTAAAAATTCATTCAAGGACTGAACTACTTTTTTAATTGCGCACAACTAAATGCTTAGAGTGAAATTAGATCATGCTGACAAGGTATCTGAAATAAGAAAATAAATGCTTATAAAACAATTTGCATATTTGAACAAAAGAAAAAGAACCTATAGTTTACAAATCAAACTTAATCCACAGTGTTGTTTTATTGCTGGTTTCACATTTATATGAAGTAAGAAATAAATTTATATAGAAATATACAAGAAACATAGTGTAAACAGGAACAGAATAGAGACCTGATAGAACACATCAATTTCACTACAGAAGTGTATGCGCAGAGATGGGTTCATGTTGTGACACTGCACAAACGAATATGCGGTGAAATGTTCAAATGAGATTGACTCATTTTCTATGCTACAGGTGAAGATTTGGAACATTACACACTGTGGGTTTTATTTTTGGTTTATATCATTTGTAATGTATGGAAGAAATAATACCTGAAATGTATGTTTTTTTCATTGGACCTTAAAGGTTGGACAGTAATAATGATCCTTGTGTCACTGTATACATCGATTGGTGCAGGCAATTCCATGCAGTGCATTATAGGAGATTGTTTCCTAAAGCTACCCCCACTGTTTATTTAACCAATTACATATCCATTAAGCTTTTAGACCAGATATTTAATACCTGATATTTGGAAGATTGTTACTAACATTTTCAACAGTAAAAGTTAAACGTTTATGATCCATACATTGTGTACTTTTAAAAAGGAAGTTTGCCATCACATTGTCAAGTGTCTTAATATTATGTTCTGGTACAGGTAATAAAAGGAAATTTTTGAAAACAAATCCGCTCTTCCCTGAATTTGCAACACATCACCCCAGACTCTCCTCCCCCATGTTTTCCACTTTCTTTACTGTAACCAAGGATCAAGTTGCCGAAATCATTATGAACTCTCTAAGTAAATCACGTTCCCTTGACCCTTGGCAAACTTCAGCTCAATCCTTCACTCTCACAGTAGTATTAATTACCACTTCTACACCGATGATACCCAGTTATACACAACATCCTCAACAGCAAATTTCTCTCACTCTATAAGTTATGGCGTGTGTCAGTTAGGAAAGTACCGTTTTTCTAAATTATTTATCGTTAATGCAATATCTTCAAATAAACTACCTCTACATCTCCCTTATTTCTAGTTTTCAATCCGCAAATAACCTTTTATCTATTTTACTCCCTTTTGATAGAATTACTAGATAATTACACATAAAAACTGCCCACTTTATCGTGTGATCCCCTTTTATCACTCGCATTCCCCGTTATCGGGGAACATCAGTCTCACAATATACACCCACTAAACAAACAATTCCCCAAAAATTTTTGTTCAGTTTTAAACTTAAAGCCCCCCCCCCCCCCCCCCCCCCCCCCCAAGTTCTCAAAACTGATTTTCCTCCATATTTCACTGGCAATCCAACCAGTCATTGCTGTATACCAGCACCACATTAACTCGAGCATTCAATGTCCTGATGTTGTCAGTTTCTGCCCCTTCAAACCCCCCACCACCGCTTTCTGTTTACATTTTAGCATCAAGTCCTCAATATTTATTCCACCAGCTCTGTCACCTTCCCGTCTCTTCATCCTAGTTCTCCTTGCTGATGACATTAACCCGAACCCAGGACCATGCAAGTTTCTGAATATCACCTACACAAACATCAGATTAATAAACAACAAATACCCGGCCATTGCAGAATTTATTTCTGACAATGACACTGATCTCTTCGCCATGTCGGAGACCTGGATAAGACCTGACACCACAAGCACCAACTTGTCTGAAATCACCCCACCAGGATACAATCTGTATCAACAGCCATGAGAAGCCCGCCGTGGTGGAGGACTCGGGTTTTTCGTTAAAGATGGACTGGATGCATCCGTTGTTGCTACAAAGGCCTGCTCCACCTTTTGAAAATTTCTTCATCAAGATATCCCTCAACAAAGAATCTTTTTATTTGCTGAACATATACAGACCACCTTCCTCTAGTACTCCAACTTTTTCGAATAGTTTCAGTCACTTTTGGAGGATATCCATCACACCATTTAAAATCTGGTTATCATCGGCGACTTCAATCTTCACCTTGAAACAACATGTTCAAACTCAAAAATCTTTCACTCACTGATCGATTGATTTGACTTAATTCAGAAAGTTAATTTCCCGACTCATATTCATGGACATACTCTCGACCAAGTTTTAACCAAATCCAACAATGATAATATTTCCAATGTCCACACCACCGATGCTTTTTCTGACCATTTTTCAGTTAGTTTCACTCTAAATTTTCTAACCCCAAGATCTCAGAATAATGCTACTGTCTTCTTTCGTAAATACCACAAAATCGACAAAGAGAAAATGAAAGCAGATCTCCTTGCTTCTGAACTGATTAATAATCCGTCAAAAGAACCTGATACTCTCTACAAACAATATTACACCACCTTGTGGACCCTTATCGACAAACAGAATATTGATAGGGAAGTGAGGGAGGAGTTGTTTACGATTTTGGGGGGAAATCAGGTCTCTCCAGCAAAAAGTGTCAGAAACCTCGGAGTGGTGTTTGACTCCAATTTCAATTTCTCAAACCACATGTTACAGGTCATAAAGTCCACTAGAGTATAGGCGAGAGACCTCTACAGAATTAGTCCCCTTCTAGACCTTAATACATCAGTGCTGTTAGCGAATGCTTTGGTGAGCAGCAGGTTGGATTATTGCAATTCACTCTTCTTATCGCTCACTGATTTTGAGTTAAGGAGAATGCTGCTAGTCCAAAACTCACTCTGCAGTGTTGTCACCCGTTCCTCTAAATTCTCTCACATTACCCCTCAACTAAAAAAACTCCAGTGGCTACCAGTGAGATACAGGGTACAATTTAAAATTGGCCTTATTACATACAAAATCCACAACTAAGGTAAACCAGTTTACCTAAGAGAATTAATCCACCCCTAAACCTCTTCCAGAAATACAAGGCGAAGTACCCCCAAACTCAAGTTCCTTCAAACCCCCACTATCGATTGTAGAGTTCACAAATCAATCAAATACTTCTCTAATTCCTTTAGTCACTATGCCCCAGTCCCCCAGAACTCTTTCCCCTTTCATTCAAGAAACAGTCCTCCTGTTGCATCTTTTAGGAAGCACCTCAAAACCCACCTCTTCAGCTCTAGTTTCCCAACTTAGTTTTCTTCCCTCCTGGTCACACCTACATTGCTGGATTACTGACCTTGAACGCCCCTCAACTCTCCCTATGATAATAAATTTGTATAATTAGTGCACTGAGTTCCCCTTTGTGGGGAAGATATTGTGCTTGCAAAGCAGTAGATTAGATTAGACAAACACTAAAGATCTGCCTAAACGACATTCATTCAAAATTTCATATTAAAAATTAAAACAGAACCCTGACAAAACTGAGTTTATTTTGATAGGCTCTAAAAACAATTGTAAACAACTCCTGCCTCAATTTAAAATAGGCCTCATTACACACAAAATTCTAAACCAAGGTCAACCAGCTTACCTAAGAGCATTAATTCACCCCTACATCTCTTCCAGAAACACAAGGCTCAGCACCCTCAAACTTAAATTCTTTCATACCCCCACTTTTGACCGTAGATTTCATAAATCAACCACTTTTCTAATTATTTCAGTCACTATGCTCCAGTTCTTTGGAATTCTTTCCCCTTTGAAATCAGAAATATCCCCTCTGTCACATCATTTAGGGAACACCTCAAAACCCACCTCTTCAACTCCAGTTTTTCCAACTTAGTCTCATCCCCTCTTGGTCAAACCCATAACTCTGGATCACTGACCTTGACTGCCCCTTGACTCTCGTTATGATAAATGAATTCTATCAACTAGCACACTGATTTCTCTTTTGTGCAGAAGATATTGCGCCTGCTATGAGTAAAATTCTTCAGACATGTGAGACATTAAGGTCAGCCACACACTTATATTTTAGCATTTGAATTAGTTTCCAAAACAAAGGTTTTTAAAGAGTAATTAAGGCTTCTTAGTGTATCTGTGGCATAGTAACACAGTTAATACTGTACAAATCAATATTTTTGTCAGAAGACTATTCAAAATATAATTTTAAAGTACATAATATTTCACTGATCATACTCAGATATCATATGGAACTGATGAAAGGGAAGTCCCAAATTACCCATCATTTCAAAGGTATAACCCTCACTCCTTGTGAGGGGTCTTTGTCATTGTATTTGGGTCTATTTGCCTAATTGTCTGCACAACATAAATATGGTGTGCTTTTCATCACTTTTTCATACTAAGCACATATATTTTTAAACTGCTGTGCACTATGTCCCTATGTTGCATATTTTTTGTAATATGAAAATGAATACTAAATAATATCCCTTTATAATTTTGTTTGAAACCAATGTTATTTGGCAATTGGATAATACTTTAAACCCTATAGCGCTGGGAAGGGCAAAACATTTTCTCTTTGCACCTCCACTATCAACAAAATGTGATACATGGATTCTGTTTGTAGACTATCACGATAACAAAATGGTACTCCACCTATTTACATCAATTTTCACAGTAGATTGGTCTTAGTTTAACATAACACTGATTTTAACTTCTGGAATGAGCTACAACCGATTTTGGATCCAGGATTTAAAAAAAAAATATTTTTAGTGACTGCCTTTACAAGCACTAGTGAAGCTATTGGGCCTTGGCAGAGGTATGCACTCTGTGAGTGCTCTTGTTTATTATTGTTAATTTACAATTGTTAGTGTTTTAATGTTACCATAATGAATAAAATGAATCATATTTCCTTTTAATCATTCCACATTAAATATCTTGAATCATGCAGAAGTGCTGCCAATTATGAATTGTATGGTCTTTTGAACATCTTCAGTAAATTTAATGTCACCAGCAAAATTGCTAGCATAGCCTTCGGAAGTGAAGGAGTTTTTTGCTTGTAGCCTTAATCTTATTTCCTTAAGAGACCTAATTGCAAGTTGGAGCTTTAGCATGTGACCAATTATTGGCAGGTAAGTTGTTTATACTTGGTATTCATGTAACATGGACGTGTTTTAGAATAGCATAGAATAGAAACATTTATATAGCATAAAATTGATTCACCATCATCTAATATGCTCAACATAAACATAGCAACACAGCAGTCAATCATAAATCTTAAGTTAGAGGGATTTTTAATTTTAACAATTTTATTGATAACATACACGTTCATATGAAGAGGGTAGTACATGGAACAATGTTGTGTTAAGTGTGACTTCTCTCATAGTAGACCAGTTGGAAGATGTTGCCAAAGAATGGGTAGGGCCACTAACATATCTACTGCACAGGCCTGTGTCGCTGTTTCAGCAATTCGCACCATGCACAGCACAAATACACAATTGAGTCGTGTCTCATTCCTGCACAATGACAATTCCACTGCAGTAGAGGAACCGAGCACAAGCTCTGCAGCTGTGTCACGGGCCCCTAGTGTGTTACCGTTCAGGACTGAGGAACTCATTTTAATTGAATTACAGAAACTCGCAGGATGTATGACACACATAGAACAAGAAATGCAAGGTGAATCATTAACTTCAACCCCTAGAACAAGGGAGAAGGCAGGCCCAAGCACACTTAGGGGAGAGTCAATCATAGGCACAAGTAATGTGACAGGTAACCAAACAACTTTGATGAAGATGTCACCTCTAATCAACATAATTCACATATTGCAATCCCAGTTCACACTCTGCTTGTTGCAAACACCACCACAATGACCACAAGAAGCTTATTCTCACAAATAAACCCCTCTTAGGCAATCAGATGAGAGGTCCCACTGAAGGGGGAGAGCGACTACACAGGTGGTGTTCTCAACCTGTGAAGCGCTTCATCCAGGCCAATATACAGCCATCAGGGCATTCAGTAATACTAATGTGTGTCATAACTACTGTTCCCAGCTCATAAATTCATTCTAGAAGTGAGGTCAACACCATCACAATGGCTAATATTCAGCCGGCAAAAGGAATACTGCACAGACGCACCCAGGAGAGAGCAAATTTAAGGCAGAACCCCACAATAAACCTAGCAGAACAAGGCAACAGGATTCACATTTCAACGCAGCTCAGGCTGGAGTTACTGGTCAACAAAAGGTTCTATTGCCCAATCTACCAGTCACAAGGGAAATGCCAATCATGCTGGGTTCAACACAGCTGCACCATCCTGGAGTCAAATAGGAGGCTACCATTTCCACAAGTACCAGCACAGCACCCAAGTACGCAAGTTACATACTAAAGCAGTTAACCAAGATCTGGTCCAAAGGCATCTCACTGAACTACAACAAGAAGTTCTGCCACAAGCCACATAGTGCATGGAATCATTATAGCAATGAACCAAGAAAACCAAGTTGGAGTGCAAAGAAAACTAGAAAAGAAAGCACTGAGGTAGTCTGGCCCCAGGATTACGCTTTTGTTGGTCATTTAAAATCTTGGGTCACATATGAACAACTTACTCAATCACAGTTTGTGTTGGCATTTCTACACTTGGTACAAGAAACATATCCTTTCATAAGATGTAACCTGAGTAAGTACCAGACAGAACTGTTTCAAAATGTGCGTGACTTTGGGTGGCCAGCGGCTAAGGGAGACCACTTAATAGTCATGACTAAAATGGGGGGCTGGTAACATGGACAGAGTTAAAGAAAGTCAACAAAATAAGGAAAACCTATGTCAGGGCCATAGGAGGGCACAGTAAAGGCTCATACAACAATCACACAGGTAACTCAAAGACAGAACCAAAGAAATCCAGCTCAATGCCATGCAAAGAGTACCAGGAAGGAAATGCCACAAGCAAAATGACCACAACATAGGGCTGATCATTTATACACCCTACAGTTTATGTACAATCACCCAGAACATATTTGCAACAACAGAAAGCGAGCAAAAACGGTCAGATCCCACATCCACAATGTTAACTACAACAGTAAGTCTAAGTAGAGTTGTGGATACTGTCCGACAGTCAGTGACACCAAATATAGTTAAGTCAGAACTGATTAGTGAATTGTGTTTTAGACATCTGGCTATAAGACATCTGGAGACTTAGGAATTCAGATAAATTGTGGTATACCCAACACGACAAGTGTAGGGGAGGGTTTGTCAATCTTGACACAGAGTTACTTTTACTCTATGCAACACGGTAACTTGTCAGATAGTCAAAGAAGAGGAGGCTTCTTGTCATTAATTCCAAAAAAAAAATGATAGGGATCTTCGCTTTCTCAAATCATGGGGACCAGTTACATTGCTGGCGAAAAATTTTTGCATAAGCTTTAGCAACAACAGTAAAGAAAGTAATTTCAGATTTAGTCAACCATGCCCAAGTAATACATTGGTGAGAAATGTTTGAATTACTGAAGAGATGATGTTTTATACTTCTGAAAATAATGTATCAGGCTTTATAGTGTTCACTGATTATGAAAAAGCGTGACATGGAAGAATGGGATTTCTTGTTTAAAACACTCAAGGCCAATAATTTTGGGGAGACCTTTATAAAATGGATCAGGTTATGATATCAGGTCATTTCTTCATGTACCATTAATAAAGGTTTCTTGTCACATAATTTTCAACTTAGTAGGGAAATCAGACAAGGCTGTTCCATTTCTGCCTTACTTTTTGTACTTGTTGCAGAAATTTTGTCAATAAAATTGAGATCTGATTGAAATGTCAAAGGTATTGAGTTAGGTCATGTAGAATACAAGATCTGTCAGTTTGCAGATGATACCACCACATTTATGAAAGATTTAAAATCATTACAAAGTGCAATATCCCATTTTCAAAACTTTCAGGAATGTTCTGGTATATAATTAAATTTGGAAAAGAGTGAAATCATACCACTTGGACCCTACAAAAAATATCAAACAAAATATCTGTTAATTATGGTACATTTAAGACTTTAGGCATTTGGTTTTCTCAAAACAGTGATGAATCGATCAAACTCAATCATGATGAACATTTTAATAAAATAGAATCCCCACTACAAATTTGGAAACAATGTTCATTATCTTAGAAGGGAAGAATAATGATAATTAAAACACTGATACTTTCTCAAGTGACACATTTATTGTCAACAATATTTACACCATCTCATATACTACAACGATTGAACGGTATGTTATTTAGCTTTCTATGACATAACCAACCTCCCAGGGTACAAAGCAAACAATAATTGCAGACCTATGTGACGGTGGTTTGAAAATGCCTGATGCGTTTGTTTCATAATGCACAAAAAGCCATCTAATCTCTAATCAACATAATTCACATATTGCAATCCCAGTTCACACTCTGCTTGTTGCAAACACCACCACAACGACCACAAGAAGCTTATTCTCACAAAGAAACCCCTCTTAGGCAATCAGATGAGAGGTTCCACTGAAGGGGGAGAGCGACTACACAGGTGGTGTTCTCAACCTGTGAAGCGCTTCATCCAGGCCAATATACAGCCATCAGGGCATTCAGTAATACTAATGTGTGTCATAACTACTGTTCCCAGCTCATAAATTCATTCTAGAAGTGAGGTCAACACCATCACAATGGCTAATATTCAGCCGGCAAAAGGAATACTGCACAGACGCACCCAGGAGAGAGCAAATTTAAGGCAGAACCCCACAATAAACCTAGCAGAACAAGGCAACAGGATTCACATTTCAACGCAGCTCAGGCTGGAGTTACTGGTCAACAAAAGGTTCTATTGCCCAATCTACCAGTCACAAGGGAAATGCCAATCATGCTGGGTTCAACACAGCTGCACCATCCTGGAGTCAAATAGGAGGCTACCATTTCCACAAGTACCAGCACAGCACCCAAGTACGCAAGTTACATACTAAAGCAGTTAACCAAGATCTGGTCCAAAGGCATCTCACTGAACTACAACAAGAAGTTCTGCCACAAGCCACATAGTGCATGGAATCATTATAGCAATGAACCAAGAAAACCAAGTTGGAGTGCAAAGAAAACTAGAAAAGAAAGCACTGAGGTAGTCTGGCCCCAGGATTACGCTTTTGTTGGTCATTTAAGATCTTGGGTCACATATGAACAACTTACTCAATCACAGTTTGTGTTGGCATTTCTACACTTGGTACAAGAAACATATCCTTTCATAAGATTTAACATGAGTGAGTACCAAACAGAACTGTTTCAAAATGTGCGTGACTTTGGGTGGCCAGCGGCTAAGGGAGACCACTTAGTAGTCATGACTAAAATGGAGGGGGTGGGGCTGGTAACATGGACAGAGTTAAAGAAAGTCAACAAAATAAGGAAAACCTATGTCAGGGCCACAGGAGGGCACAGTAAAGGCTCATACAACAATCACACAGGTAATTCAAAGACAGAACCAAAGAAATCCAGCTCAATACCATGCAAAGAGTACCAGGAAGGAAAGTGCAACAAGCAAAATGACCATGACATAGGGCTGATCATTTATACACCCTACATTTTATGTACAATCACCCAGAGCATATTTGCAGAAAGCGAGCAAAAACGGTCAGATCCCACATCCACAATGGTAGCTACAACAGTAAGTCTAAGTAGAGTTGTGGATACTGTCCGACAGTCAGTGACACCAAATATAGTGAAGTCAGAACTGATTAGTGAATTGTGTTTTAGACATCTGGCTATCAGACATCTGGAGACTTAGGAATTCAGATAAATTGTGGTATACCCAACACGACAAGTGTAGAGGAGGGTTTGTCAATCTTGACACAGAGTTACTTTTACTCTATGCAACACGGTAACTTGTCAGATAGTCAAAGAAGAGGAGGCTTCTTCTCATTAATTCGAAAAATGGTAGGGATCTTCGCTTTCTCAAATCATGGGGACCAGTTACATTGCTGGCGACAAATTTTTGCATAATCTTTAGCAACAACAGTAAAGAAAGTAATTTCAGATTTAGTCAAGCATGACCAAGTAATACATAGGCGAGAAATGTTTGAATTACTGAAGAGATGATGTTTTATACTTCTGAAAATAATGTATCAGGCTTTATAATATTCACTGATTCTGAAAAAGCGTGACATGGAAGAATGAGATTTCTTGTTTAAAACACTCAACGCCAATAATTTTGGGGAGACCTTTATAAAATGGATCAGGTTATGATATCAGGTCATTTCTTCATGTACCATTAATAAAGGTTTCTTGTCACATAATTTTAACTTAGTAGGGAAATCAGACAAGGCTGTCCCATTTCTGCCTTACTTTTTGTACTTGTTGCAGAAATTTTGTCAATAAAATTGAGATCTGATTGAAATGTCAAAGGTATTGAGTTAGGTCATGTAGAATACAATATCTGTCAGCTTGCAGATGATACCACCATATTTATGAAAGATTTAAAATCATTACAAAGTGCAATATCCCATTTTCAAAACTTTCAGGAATGTTCTGGTATATAATTAAATTTGCAAAAGCATGAAATCATACCACTTGGACCGTACAAAAAATACCAAACAAGATATCTGTTAATTATGGTACATTTAAGACTTTAAGCATTTGGTTTTCTCAAAACAGTGATGAATCGATCAAAGTCAATCATGATGAACGTTTTAATAAAATAGAATCCCCACTACAAATTTGGAACCCATGTTCATTATCTTGGAAGGGAAGAATAATGATAATTAAAACATTGATACTTTCTCAAGTGACACATTTACTGTCAACAATATTTACACCATCTCATATACTACCACGATTGAACAGTATGTTATTTAGCTTTCTATGACATAACCAACCTCCCAGGGTAAAAAGCAAACAATAATTGCAGACCTATGTGACGGTGGTTTGAAAATGCCTGATGCATTTGTTTTTCATAATGCACAAAATGCCATGCGGATTTAACATTTTCTCTTACACAGTACTGCAAAATGAAAAATATTTTTCTAACAACTTTGTAAGCTGGAAAACTATGGATTGGATCATAAAATGTCAAGAAATGATTTACAATGTAAAAGGAACTTCCATGTCCAAGTACTTGATTTAAAATTAAAAACAAAGCCACCAAATAATTTAAATGAGATTCTAAACGAATATATCTTTCTAAACACATTCACAAAAATTGGTAATAGGTCCATTCTACCAAGTCATTTAGGGCTTAGGCCTTCTAAATCTCTAATGAATTTAAAAATTAAAGATCTGCTGAACAATAATGGAAAATTAATCTTCCCCAAAGATTTGAAGGAAAAAAAGTGGAAAATGAATACTTTTACTGTATATAAACTCACTATTGTCAGCAATTCCAAGATCCTGGACAGCAGAAAGAGAAAAAAAATGATTTTCCACAATTTACAGTAATCATAAAAAATTTTCCAAAACTAATTCCACAGGTAAGTAGTCAAAATGTTAAAAGGTCACCAACAGCAATAAGTACTTGGGTGGATTTATTCCCTTTTTAGAACAAATAAGCTGGAAGTCTTTGTTTAGCTTTGTATATAAAATAACATCAGAACCATACTTACAGTCTTTCTAGTATAAAATAAATAAACAGGACCTTTAATTCCAATTATAATTTGTTCAAGTGGAAAATAATCAACCATAGTTCTTGTGATTTTAATTTAAGCATTGGCGCAATTGAACATCTCCTTTATCATTGTGATAAGGGTACAGATTTCTGGAAAAGAATAGAACTTTGGCTGGAATCAAAAATTATTTTTCAAGGTTCTTTGGACAATTGTATCAAGAACTCTGATTATAGATTTATAGATATTATTCATGAGTATAAAAAAATGAAACTATGCAAAATATGGTTGTTAAATGTATGTTATTGACATTAATATAGTTAACTGAATTATTAAATGAACCATTGAAATTTTGAGGATAAATAAAAAAAAAGGAATTGTGTTGTCAGATGAATTACGTTAACAGTAAAACCAATGGTATTACGGAACAGAATGAACCAAAATGTGGTCAACAACATGTCAGTAAAGTAAACATAGAAAGGACACTCAGTCTTGTGTGACAGTGATAGCCATGTGCGTAGACAAATACAAGACTTGTTACAAAGTCTATGGTTGTGGTTATACAAAAAACAACTGGAAAAATGTTCAGACTAACAAAAACTAAGCGTCCCAAAAAGGTTCACTGCAATATAATATACAGTAGAAAAAGGTTTTTGAAAATAAAAACATGCAGTGCTGAGAGAAAAAGCGAAAGTTAAGCAGACAGTGTGGAAGTTCATGCATTAACATGAAAGAAAAATTTAAGCTTTATTTTGTTTTCTATGATCATAAATTGAGAAAAGTTAATTGAATAAATGCTCTGGCTAAGAATGCATAAAGCATCAATACTTATAATAGGTCGAAAGTTACACCGTAAAACTACTTAATTAAAGAGTAACAGTGCTTTATAAATTCCATATATCTATTTACATTTTAGAAAAAGGCATAGTAAAATGTGAGCCTTTAGAAAGGCAAGAAGTTTATGACGCAATGCTTTGAACACATCTATCTGGTAAATCTGAGCAGCTATCTAGACTCTTCACATAAGGTTTCCCAATACCTCTGAATACATTGTAAATCTCTAAAAGCAAGAATAAAATAGACATAAGGCAAAAACAAAAAATCGGCTATTTGATGAATCCAGTTTGATCCATAAAAGGGGTGGGGGGTGGGGGGGGGGGGGGGGGGGGGCAGGGGGTAAATCTGACCAGCTATCTAAACTCTTCACACAAGGTTTCCCAATACCTCTCAATACATTCTAAAACTCTACATTGTACACAAACACATCTGGCAGCCTGGATCCAGATGATCCAGACAGTGATCCAGATCACTCCCAAAATCTAATCACTTGTTCCTCGCACCATTTAGGTCATTTGCTGAAAATGTCATCACAATCCATCCATAACTTTTTGAGGTATCTGTCTTTAAAAATTACATTTCATGGATCCAGAAGATCCAAATAGTGATCCGGATCACTTCCAAAATTCAACCATTCCATCCTTTTACCATTTCAGACATATCCTGAAAATTTCATCAAAATCCGTCCATAAGTTTTTGATTTATCTTGTACAAAAAACACATCTGGCAGCCTGGATCCGGATGATCCAGACAGTGATCCAGATCACTCCCAAAATCTAATCACTTGTTCCTCGTCCCATTAAGGACATTTCCTGAAAATTTCATCAAAATGCACCCATAAGTTTTGGAGTTATCTGTCTTTAAAAATTAAATTTCATGGATCCAGAAGATCCAGACAGTGGTCCGGATGACTCCCAAAATTTAATCATATCTTCCTTTTACCATTTTGGACATATCCTGAAAATTTTATCAAAATCCATCTGTCAGTTTTTGAGTTATCTTGTTCACAAACAAACAGAGGGCCAAAAATGACCCTCGGTCAGGTACTTTGGCGGTCAGTGGATGACCTTAAATGAAGATCTGTAACCGGTAAGCCTGGATGCTGGTACTCCATCATGTACTCAACCTCCAAAGCCATTTTCAATAGTTTCCATGTAATGTAGTCAGCATTAAGTGTGAAAATATCTCCAAATTTGCCAAAAATGACCCTTGGTCAGGTACTTTGGCGGTCAGTGGATGACCTTAAATGAAGATCTCTAACCAGTAAGCCTGGATGGTAGACGTCCATCATGTACTCAACCTCCAAAGCCATTTTCAATAGTTTCCATGCAATGTAGTCAGCATTAAGTGTGAAAATATCTCCAAAAAGGCCAAAAATGACCCTCAGTCAGGTACTTTGGCAGTCAGTGGATGACCTTCAATGAAGAGCTTCAAGGTCAAATTTGTGCATGCTTACAGAGGACATATATATGTATTATATATACCAGCCATAGGATGATCTGACTTTCTGTACAGGAGAACTGGGCCAAAAAGTGAAAAAAATGGCCAAAAGCTGACCTTTAAGAGGCCACCAGTGACCTTGAGATTGAAGGTCAAGGTCACAAAACAATAGCGTTCGTGGCATTGCCCATATATACCCACGTACCAAATTTGAAAGTTCTAACTAAATATTTTTTAAGTTATCGAGTCCAAAAGGAAATCTCTGCGGCGGCGGCGGCGGCGGCGGCGTGACCGTACTGAATCCTAAGTATCCCCGACTTTCATCTGGGGATACAATAATAAGGGAGTTTTAATCCCTTTAAAAATAGCAACAGAGATGCCCGTACCCCACAGCCTGGGGAAATATTTTTCAACACCATGAGATATAGATTTTCAAACTCAAGGTCACTAAGGCAAGGTCAAAGGTCAAATCAAGGTCAGACCATGACGTTGCACACCTACACCCCCAACCAAAGTCCCTGCCAAGTATGAACTTCCTACACATTACGGTTTCTGAGACACAGCCCGGACAAACTATTTCCCAAAGACCGTCCACCCGCCCATCCGGACACCACGGGTGAAAACAATACCCCGACAGCCCTTAAGGGCTGTGGGGTAAAAATGGCTGACCCCTGTTTGACCTTGAGGAAGGGTCAAGGGGGAAATCTGACCCCATGAAAAGATCCACAGCATATGATTTCTTATAGGTTGGTTTAACATCCCAAACCTGTAAACCCAATTATAAGTGAGTTTTAGATCCTTAAAGATGGTTGATCCCCGGTCAAAAATCAAATCCGACAGCATCAAAGTATTCACAGCATACGATTTCCTATAGGTTGGTTTAACATCCCAAACCACTAGGACCAGTGATAAGTGAGTTTAAAGCCCACCAAAGATGGTTGATCCCCTTTGACCTTAAAATAGGGGTCAAAGCTCAAGTCTGATCTTATGTTGGTTTAACATCCCTAAGATATAGGACCAATAATAAGTGAGTATTATGCCCTTTTTAAGATGACTGAACCTAGTTTAACCTTGAAGAAAGGGTCAAAGGGAAATCTAACCTGAAAAGATCTGAAACACGAAATTTGTTATAGGTTGGTTTAGCATCTCGAACCTCTACAAACAATAATAAATAAATTATAGGCCATTAAAAGATGGTTGATCCCTGTCTGACCTTGAAAGAGGGGTCAAAGGTCAAATCTGACAGTGTCAAAAGATTCACAGCATGTGATTTCTTATAGATTGGTTGAACATCACAAACCTCTAGGACCTATAATAAGTGAGTTTAGGTTCTTTAAAGATGGCTGATCCTGTTTAACCTTGAAGGAGGGGTCAAAGGTCAAGTCTGACCTCACAAAAAAATCTGAAGCACATAATTTCCTACAGGCTGGTTTAACATCCCAAACCTCTAGAACCAATAATAAATAAATTTTATGTCCTTAAGGATGGTTGATCCCCGTTAAACCTTAAAAGATGGGTCAAAGATCAAATCTGACAGCATAAAAAGATTCACAGCACATGATTTCCTACAGGTTGGTTCGACATCCCAAACTGTCGGACACTTTTATGCTCCATGAATGATCTTGAATAAACAGTCTCAAGGTCAAATGTTCAGTCATAAAGGGGTCATATATCTGTGCAACATATCAATCATAAAGAGATTGAACCTACTATAGAGGATAACAAGCCACAGATTATACAAAAATAGCATCAGAGATGCCCATACCCCACAGCCTAGGGAAATATTTTAACACCATGAGATATAGAAGTACTCTTTCAGTACAAAGTTCAGGATACTTTTAGAGCACTGTCAGTTATATAAAGGTCCAAACACTGTTTAAATAGAGAAAATAATGTCTAAGAGAAAGATAATGCATGTACTCTTTATCGACATCTGGTATGGCCAGATTATGGTTTAGATGTTTTGAATATTACCATGCAAAAGTGGTAATACATTCAATAAATACTTATGTGTGGTGTTGGAGCAAAATCTGGGGCTCACTTGATAAAACTCTATCTGTTACAATGGGAAGTTGTTAAAATAAAATTCTTAATGAATTCTAAATGACTTTAACAGTGCTTAATCTGCATCAAGAGTCAGACCCAAAGGTGCAACAAGATTTTAAAGATCAAGGTCACTACGACAAGGTCAAAGGTTAAATCAAGGTCACACCATGATGTTGCACTCTTACAACCCCTAACTAATGTCTCTAGCAAGTACCAACTAAATGCCTTTGTTTGGTTACTTTTGCCTGAAGCATTATTAATTTAGATCAGACACTCCCAGCTTTGGGATTCAGTAATTTTCTGTTTGTAAAATGGGATGGGATTTAGAGTTTGCTCACACTTTCTTTGCTTTTGGCTTACCTAAGTTTGAACATGTTTGGTGATTGAAAGTGTGAATATGGAGGAACTTCCGAGTTCTGAAGACCAACACCCTCAACACAAGGGCCACGGATGAAAATGCGCTTGCACTTTATCATTTTTGTTACTCTGTTTTATTGGTTTCATTCAGTATTTCCACAAGGTTTTGAAAATCGTCACACAGTGATGAACCAAGATCAAGTTCCTTACCAGTCATCTCTTTCAGTACATCTAAAACTCCAAGCACTGAGTACATCTGCTTAATTGAACTCTGCTGATCTTTGCAAGTATTATTTACACAATGCAGCAGATCTGAAAAACATTCACAAATTAATTTGCAACAATGGAGATATTGTTGAGATTTTGGTTGTTTCTGGGCCCTTTTCAAAATTACCAGCAAACCTTGGATCAACTCCTCATTCTGAACCAAATATTCAAGTCGCATCTTTTGGTTACATGCTCTGGTCAAGTTAGCTACAGTCCACAGGGCTTCAAGGACTAACTCTGGCTCTTCACAGGTCACGTAGTAGAGGACTGTAGGTAGGAAATCAAAGTCAAACATAGCATCCATCATTCTCTCCTCACCAGCTGTGATATTTGAAAGAATCCACAATGCATGCTTCACGGTGTCAATTTCCTCGGAACAGAGAGGGGCTACCAAGTGGCTAAGCATCCCGCTTTTCAATCCTGCCCATGTTTGTTCATCTGTACCCAAGAGAAGATTTCCCACTGACACCAAACCAAGTGATCTCACTTTGGTATCCTTGTGTGAGAGACAAGAAACTAATTTTGTTATGTATCCATTTTCAGTAAAAAAGTCAATCAGAAAATCAGTGTCAGAGGATACATTTGTGGCTTCATTTATTAATTCCATGACTTGAAGCAGCAGTTCTGCTGGATGTCCACACCTTAACACACTGGCAGCTTGATGGATTATTTTTTTTAAGGTATACTCTGGGAGGTCCAGGTGCTTCATTTCAATGATTCTGTGATAAAAGCCTAGGATCTTGCCTTTGCAATGTGTATCCACTGAATCAAACAATGCATATGTTTTATCACATACGCCACCCTGAATAATATCATTCAATGTTGCTTCGTCTTCCACCAATACGTTCCCCAATAGAATGATACACTGAGTCACTAATTTTATCAAAGGACATTGCTGCACTATTTCCATGGCAAATGGCACAGCTCCAGCTGTGATAACTGACCATGTGTGCTTACATCTGCCTGATGCAATATTAGCCAGGATCCAAAAACAGTCAACCAGGAATGTCTCATCTTTCTGATCCAGTGGAGATACCTTGTGTTTCAATATTTCAGAAGACACTACTTCTGGCACATTCAACTCCACCGCTACGGAGAGTATTTGGTGGAAATTCTCTTCTTTGAGTTCTATGTTCATTGGTCTTGCCAAACACATCCTTATTTCCTTCATTAATTTATCTTTTTCACCTGCAGATTCCTCTTCACTCTGCAGCTTCTTAATACAGTCACTGAGGACCTTCTTGGAATCTGCTAAAAAATTGTCAAAGTTTGTAACATAAGCAGTGTCAGTTTCTGGATGACCTATTTTCACCACATCAGAAGGATCAGTTTGGCAGACTGAGTTAACACCATCTCCTTTTACCATAGGGTTGCCATCTGTCAGAGAACAAATATAACAGAATAGTAAAAATGAGAAATACAAAAGGCATACATCATATAATTGGTCTGGCTAGAAAGATAAGATCTGATCTATATTTTTTTCTTAAAAGTAGGGTTAACTAGAGGCTCGCTTGCAAAACAAAGAGATTGTTTTTGCCTGGCAAAAACAAAGCGTCCCAAAAAGGAGAAATAAGTGCAGCTTTATCATGTAAGAAAGTTCTACTTATAGCTCAACAAAGCCAGAATATAGGAAAAGTGGTTCCTAGGCAGGGTGGTTATCTTGGATAGTGTGTTTCAAAAATTTTGATGAAATTGCTCTATCTTGCATTGTATTTAGACAGAGTCAATTCAGTGTTTTGCACTTTTTGTCACAAATTTGAAAATTGACAATGATCCCCATTTTTGGGAAGGGTAAAATTTTTTTGAAAACTGGGTAGAGTAGTTTGCTTACATATCCAAAGAAATGGCCGCCATTTTTGGCGAGTGAAATATTCGTTGAAACTTGGAAAGGCTAGTCTTCACAGATATCATGTGGGTCAAAAAGTTTTCCAAATTCGCTCTATCTGGCACAGTTTTGCAATTTTTGCGAAAAATTCAAAATGGCCGCCATTTTTGGTGGGACAAAAATTTTCGAAAATTGGGTCAGCTACTTAGCAGTTAGCCTACGGGTCGAAAATTTTGTCAAAATTGCTCTACCTAGCACAGTTTTGAGATACAAGCATTTTTAAAAAAAATATTTGAAAACTGGATCAGCTACACAGCAGTTACCCTACAGATAAAAAATTTTTCAAAATTGCTATATCTAGCACAGTTTTCAAGATACAAGTAATTTTTGCAAAAAATTTGAAAATTCAAAATGACGGGACAAAATATTTTTGAAAATTGGGTCACCTACTGGGCAGAGTTACCCGTGGGTCAAAAATTTCGCCGAAATTGCTCTACCTAGCACGGTTTTCAAGATACAAGCATTTTTCTGTTTTGTATTTTTGAAAAAAATTCGAAAATTCAAAATGGGCGCCATTTTTGGCAAGTGAAATATTTGTTAAAACTTGGAAAGGCTAGACTTCACAGATACCCTGAGGGTAAAAAATTTTGCCGAAATCACTCTATCTAGTGCGGTTTTCAAGACACAATCATTTTTGTAGTTTATGATTTTGGCGAAAAATTTGAAAATTCAAAATGGCAGGATAAAATATTTTGGAAAATTGGGTCACGTACAGTTACCCTGTGTGTCAAAACTTTTGTCACAATTTTGCTCTATCTAGCACAGTTTGCGACATACAAGCATTTTTGTGTTTTACATTTTTGAAGACAAGCAATCAGTGCCTGTGAACAGGCTCTGTGTCAGCTGTGTGTTTTGAGTTTCAGAGTGACAGAAGAAAAGGACACAAAAGTTGTACCCTGCAAATGGTATCCAGAAGGAAAGTAACAAGGTAACAGTTGAGGTGTAAAAGGTAGGATAAAAACATTTTTAAAGAAAATACTGTAAATGCAATAGTTTTGAGTTACAACTGATTTACGCAACACGTGAGAATCTCAAAGTAGCTTTTGCTCAGCTGTGCAATCAAAGGGCTGCCATTTTACGTAGGTAACTAACATATTTAAAGAAATGCTGTAAATGAAATCGTTTAAAGTTACAACTGATTTACTCAACAGTGAGAACCTGAAAGTAGCTATTATGAGCTACACGCTAGTAGTATGAACAAACTTGTTCCGATAGAATGCACTAGAGGAAAAAGGGCTTTTCAGTGGTCATAATGGTAGATGTCTGCTTGACCGGTTCAACCAGTACTGAGATTTTGGCCAGGACATCGCCTCCAGCTTGGCAAACCTCTGTGACCACTTATTATCTAGTGCTACTGGATTTCTTCTACCTAGCTTTAGAAGGTTAAGTAGTAGAGACTGCCTTCTTTGTGGTAGCAGGGGCCGGAACTGCAGTCTTCACATTCTTGACCTGCCTGAGGACGGTAACACTACCAGGCTCTACTAAGGAGGGACATTGGTTTGAGAGATCTTCTTCTTCTGGTGTTTCTCTTGGGACTTATATGGGAGGGTTTAAAGTTGCAAATTCTGCTCAGCACAAAGAATGTTACACAAATGGCAGTCCTTCTTAAGTACACACGGAGCATCACCAACGCCTTTCGACATGAGCACATTTGAAAAGTTCGTCAAAGCTATCCATAACATACCCAAAACTGCCTCATTTTTGTCATGGAGAGGCCATAATATACAAGGAAGACAATATTGCAAATTTGATAAGTACAGTACATTTTCATAAGTTAATACCCTACCCAATGGATAATTGCTAATCCGGTAGGCACATACCGGCCCGCCAAACAACAGAAAAAGTCATCCTGTGTAGCCACCAACAAGCCAGTCCCACTCTGTGACAGCTGCAAAGTAACCTGTTAAGGTCAGAGATTTGAGACATATGGTGCCCCATGGGGCCCAAGCTGTCAACAATGCATTGTTAGCACTGGGATTTTTTAAATTAAGTCCCTAGGACTCATTCCCATGAAAAATATGTGATTCCCATAATTAAAGAAAATAATATATACTAATTTTTTTTCCTTCATTTTTATTGAGAAATACCTCTTAAACATGTTTACTATTACTAGTTTATCCACTATGCAACAGCAACAATGTAACAAATGTTCAAATAAACCTAAAAATTAGTGTTTAATTTAATTAGTTTTTTTGGGTTTTAACATCACTTTCAACACTGTATAGGTCATATCAGGACGGGTAGTTTAATTGGCAGAGGTAACCAGTACACCGAGTTGGTCAAGGTTCTGTACTGTAACTTAAGAAACTACCATCTTTCCCACATAGGGTCTAGGGTTTGAACTGTCGACCTCAGAGGTGAAAAGTGGTCATAATTACGTCATTATTTTATGAAGTTTGTTTAACGAAAAGTCGTCTGTGTTGTTTTCATGTCACTGGAGTTTACGTGGTATCGTGATTACTTCTATTTAACCTATTGTTTAAATACTGTGCTGCTGTAATGTCATATTTTTTATCAAATATTTTGGTTTTACTGTAATTTTAACTCATTTTTTTGTAAATTAAAGTAAGAATGATCTTCAAAAACGTCAGAACTTATAGTTAAGTAAATTCTTTACTGCCATGAAAACTTCATGGATTATCAAAATACTCAAACTTTCAAATCTGAAAATTAGAATAATACAACCACAACCCAAATTCTAGAACAACAAACCTCTGCCACCACCAAAACCTGATTTTTTCATTTGTTTAGTTATTTACTTTTACTCGTCTATTTTATTTAAAATATTGCTAACTTATATATTCGTAAATTCACATCCCAGGAATGCATTTTCTTTTAAAATATGTGTTCTTGTTTAAATCCATGCGTTTTTATATATATCACACAGCGTCCACAAAAACACTGACAATCACCAAGCCTTTACCCGTAAATGGTTGAAGGGTGCCTGTTTAGGTCTTGGTACAGGTACATGAAAAAAGTCTGAGAATTTTTTTACAGAGGGAGTAGAGAAATCCACCAAACTTTCTCTGCACGATTTTTCACATAGCACCACTTTAACTGGTAGATGATCCTTGTTGATGACCTTTAGGGGGCAGCAATTCTCTGCCACATCCGCAGAGAAGCCTTGTTCTTGGAGCTGTCAACTCGTAGACACCAGGTCTGCAGGTTCAGATGTTGTGGATCATCGTGGAACGCTTGGTTGCAGGACTATTTGAGCAGTGTTGTTGACACTGGTAACCAGAGTGGGGTCCCAAAACCTAGGCATCTCTGGCCAACCTGGGGTTATTAAAATGATGAGGCAATTGCATTGCCTGATTTTTTGGATCACCCTGTGAAGGAGAGCCATGGGCAGGTAAACATAAGCAGTGAGACCCGACCAATTTATGTTCAGAGCATCTATGTCCCAAGCATGTTGGTCTGGGACTAGAGATACATACAACAGAACTTTATGGTTCAGCCTGTTTGAACACCTGCTGATGCAGTGACCATCCTGTTGATTGGACTTGGGTTCGACCTGGCCATCGCATTCAAACACCCTGGAATGTGCTTGGGCTTAAATGTTATCTGGTGATGATAGCACTGGGTCATGATATTCCACAGGACAGACTTGTAAAGACTTGTGGGGTCATGGCTAGGCCAAAAGGGAGGGAGGTGAATTGGAACACTCAGGAAGTGTGGCGGAACCATAGGTACTTCATTGAGGTTGGTAGAATAGGCATGTGAAGACTATAGATGACACCTATTCCTCTGACTCTGGTGTTACCATTTTGAACCTTTCTACCAATAGGAAGGTGTTGAGCCTGCTTAGGTCTATCACTGGCCTCCACTTTGGTGAGGCTTGGGGACTAGAAACAGGTGAAACACCCAAAAGATTTTACATTTTCCACCCATTCAATACCATTCTTTGACAGGAGAGACTGGATACTCCTAGTACTGGTGGTCTGAGGACAAGGAGCCATTAGGAAGAAGGGTTTCCATGCCCTGGTCCCCTTGGGTGAGGCAGGAAATAACCTCTGCAGCCTCTGTTACTCAAGTTCCCCATGCCTGAGGAAAATGATTGCTTACTGCTTGATTGAGCCCCATAGGGGGGGGGGGTTCCTGTAGGTTTTCCTTTCTTATTGTGTTGGGGACCATGAAAGGACTTCTTTTGATAAGTCTAAAACCCCGAGTATTTTATGGGGTGCCTTTTTGAGGGTAAAATCTTCCCTGTCCTTAACAAGTTGTGATCTGAACAAAGGAGAGGGACAGAATGAGGAGCTTGTACGCTCTTGACATCTTTTTAAAAAAAAAAACTATTGCAAACATGGGTGTGCCTGTGTGTGCATGAATACCATAATATGAAAAACAGCATCAGAGATGCCCGTACCTTACAGCCTGGGGAAATAGTTTTCAACACCATGAGATTTAGAAGTGGTGAAACAGTACAAAGATTGGGATACTTTCAGAGCAGTGTCAGTTATTTAAAGCTGCAAATAATGTGTAAGTAGTGAAAATAACATCTAAAAGAATGAAAATGTACATAAAGATTAAGTATTAAAACAAGGCAATAGCAAGATGACAGCATTAATCAGTACACTAAAAAGTATGAAGCTGTAAAACTTATTAGTTGGAGATTAGCTGTCAATGGAAAAAGCAAAATTATGTAAAAGTCCATATAATAATCAGTTTCAGCAATCCATATATCTTTGTTATAAGAGAAAGATGTCTCAAATATGGCAGGTGAACACACTTTGGCAGAGCCAAAGTTAAAGGTCACACCATGATGCACACCTGCACCCCTTAACCAACCTACCAAGTGTCAACATTATACACCTTATGGAATCAAGGAATTAACTCAAACAAGATTTTAAAACTCATAGTCATTATGACAGGATCAACGGTCAAATCAAGTCAAACCATGAAGTTGGACACCTACAACTCCCAATCAATATCCCTACCAAGTATCAACTTCCTACACCTTATAGTTTCCAAGATACAGCCCGGACAAGATTTTATAGGTCAAGGTCACTACAGCAAGGTTAAAGGTCAATCAAGGTCACAGCATGACGTTGCACACCTACACCCCTCAATCAATGTCGCTACCAAGTAACAACTTCCTACACCTTACGGTTTCTGAGATACAGCCCAGACAAAATTTTATAGTTCAAGGTCACTACGGCAAGGTCAAATCAAGGTCACAGCATGACGTTGCACACCTACACCCCTAACCAATGTCCCTACCATGTATCAAATTCCTACACCTTACAGTTTCCGAGATATAGGCCCGACAAGATTCTACAGGTCAAGATTGCTAATGTCAAGATCAAAGGTCAAATCAAGGTCACACCATGACGTTGTACACCTACACCCCATAACCAATGTTCCTACCAAGCATCAACTTTCTACACCTTATGGTTTCCGAGATATAGCCCGAACAAGATTTTATAGGTCAAGATTACTACAGCAAGGTCAAATGCCAAATCAAGGTCTCACCATAACATTGCACACCTAAACCCCCTAACCAATGTCACTACTAAGTATCAACTTCCTACATCTTATAGTTGCCAAGATATAGCTCTGACAAAATTTTATAGGTCAAGGTCACTATGGTGAAGGTTAAAGGTCAAATCAAGGCCATACCATAATGTTGCACACCTACTGTTTCTGACAAATGTATCAACTTCCTACACCTTAAAGTTGCCGAGATATAGCCTAAACAAGATTTTATAGATCAAGGTCACTATGGCAAAGTCAAAGTCACACCATGATGTTGCACAACTACACTCCCAAACCAGTGTCCCTACCAAGTATCAACTTCCAATACCTTATGGTGTCCTAGATCACTACAGCAAGGTCAAACATCAAATAAAGGTCACACCATGACCTTGCACACCTACAACCCCTAACCAATGTCCCTACCAAGCATCAACTTCCTATGCCTTACGATTTCCGAGATATAACCAGAACAAGATTTTATAGGTCAAGGTCAATACAGCGTCAAAGGTCAAATAAAGGTCACACCATGACGTTGCACACCTACTACCCCCAACCAATGTCCCTACCAAGTATCAACTTCTTACACCTTACGGTTTCCGAAATATAGCCCAGACAAGGTGTTATAGGTCAAGGTCACTACAGTATGGTCTAAGGTCAAATCAAGGTCACACCATGACATTGCACACCTTCTGCTCCCCAAAATGTCCTTACCAAGTATCAGCTTCCTACACCTTATGGTTTCCAAGATATAACCCATACAAGATTTTATAGGTCAAGATCACTATGGCAAGGTCAAAGGTCAAATCAAGGTCACACCATGAAATTGCACACCTACACCCCCCTAACCAATGGCCCTACCAAGTATCAACTTCCTACATGTTACGGTTCCAAGATATAGCCCGGACAAGGTTTTATAGATCAAGGTCACTATGACTAGGTCAAAGGTCAAATCAAAGTCACACCATGAAATTGCACACCTACACCCCCTAACCAATGGCCCTACCAAGTATCAACTTCCTATACGTTACGGTTTCCAAGATATAGCCCGGACAAGGTTTTATAGATCAAGGTCACTATGACTAGGTCAAAGGTCAAATCAAGCTCACACCATGATTTTGCACACCTACACCCCTAACCAATCTCCCTACCAAGTATTAACTTCCTACACCTTACAGTTTTGGAGATATAGCCCGGACAAGATTTTTAAACTCAAGGTAACTACGGCAAGGTCAAAGGTCAAACCAAGATCGCACCATGACGCTACACATCTACACCCCCAACCAATGTCTCAAACCTGTCAACTTCCTACACCTTATAGTTTCTGAGATACAGATCAGACAAACTTTTCCCGCCGCCTGCCAACCCATCCGGACACCATGGGTGAAAACAATACCCTGACAGCCCTTAAGGGCTGTGGAGTAAAAACCAATATTATGATGAACATAAATATGTGTCTGTATGTATGAAAATGTCAGAGACTTTATGTGTATAAAATAAATGACGGTTCCTCATGAAGTTGGAAAGACTATAGCCAACTACACCATACTGATAAATTACAGCTAAACTTGCATTGTTTATGTGTACCTTTATGTGCCTTGTATTATATATATTCTTGTTATCTATAAGTGTATGGATTAAAATTAAATTAAATAAGTGCATGATGTATCTCCCAAGTGAGGTTGGTGGTGTGGCATTTCAGCCTCATGCCTAACGAGCACTGAATTACCCATAGTGTACATCTGGGCTAAGGCCTTACTTTGACATACTAAGTCTCTCTGTTGAATAAGGATCCTCTTATTCAAGATATCTAGGTATTCAAAAGTCTTTTCATAACCATTTCTGGCCGCTCTTCCAGGACTGGCACTGTTTTGAATATGAGTTTTGACCAGTTTGACACTGTCTTGACAGTTTTCCATGACCAGGTTACATTCAGCAAAGACCCGAGTAAAGGCAGTTGAAAAGTTAACAGAACACAGATTTGCCTTGCCTGATGCTCAAACTCTTTGACTACCTGTAGCCTGAGACACATCTACTTCTCTGTAAAACACGGGGTCTGGGTCAAGTTTTGATTTTGGGTCAGACTTTGACTGAAGAATGCCCCTTGGTTTTAGAGGACTTTTTTCTGATCCAAGGGACCCTCCGAGTGTGTGTGTGTGTGTGTGTGTGTGGGGGGGGGGGGGTTGAGGGGGGACCCGAGGGGGGAAGAACTAGGGTAGAAAGAAAGAGTGGACCAGCAAACTCTGTGTCCATAGGTTCATTGGAGGCCTTGGATGTTATGTAGTAAATCTGTGATCTGATCCACCACAGAAATGAATTAGGAATCAAATTGATAGAAGGATCACCAGATCCAGGGGTTAGAACTCTGCACTATTTCAGAGATTTATTGAAAAATCCTATTTGCTGTTGTATTGAAGCAATATGTGGGAAGAGAAGGCAAAGCATTTAGTGATACCTTAAGTTCGACAACTGTCTTCTGTTTGTAAGTGTGCATTAAATATTTGTGTATTTTACAAATTACTTGTGTGTAAAATATTCTAAATATTTATATTCGGTTTGCCGAGGATTCCCTTCAACAAGGACACGTTTTTGTACTTTATTTTACTTTTTAACACTTCAAATAGTCAAAGAATGTAGCAGGTAGGGATTAAACCCTTAAAATATTATATTTTATTTCGACAAGCATAGGTCTTGTATATAAGCTACATACAGAAGTCCTAGCTGTCCACTCTTTACTTCACAATGTGAACCCAGAAATGAAGTGACGTAAAATATGTTAACAATATACTTACCTGTTCTGTGAATTGTCACAAAAATGAGATTCTGTGTTATGAAATAAAGAAACTGATGTAGTTTCAGTGTCCAACGACAAGGATATCCATATAAAAGATTAAAGTTCTTTCCTAGCGATAAAACATGTTTATATATATTGAGGCAGATAACAAGAAGAAGGAAGTCGCACGATATTTCACTACCCTTGTCACCTCACAGTTGAAGGCATCAGGCCAGTACTATACAACCATTTTTCTTGGACATTGGCCACACTGCCTGCGGTCATCCGAAATAGCATTCAGTTGCACATGGTAAACTATTGTAGTGCAATAAAATTGGCACATATGTTGTCCCAATACCTTTTAAATAATAAAGGAATTATAAGGCAAAACGTCAAAGTTTAATGTTTTATGGCACCAGTTTGACCCTACGGGGGGCGGGGGGGGGGGGGATTTGACTTGCTTTATAGACTCTCAACATATGGTTTTTAGAAAACTTATCCCACCTCTATGGTAAATAACTGCCAAATATGGTTAGAAAGTTTCCCATAATAAGGGATATATTTAAGGGAGACCATAATGAGGAAGCGGCGGTGAGCGAACTGAAGTGAAAACAAGTGTCCTTTCAGGGACACTTATGTATATAAAGTGTGTTATATGCTGATTTTATGCAAACTATAAGTATTTTTACAAAATAACGATATCAGTTAAAATAATAAGGAAATTTGCTTGAAAAAATAGTGTCCCCAAAGGTTAGATGCCGGGAGGCAAATCTGACCAGCTTTCTAGACTCCCTGTACATGATTTCCTTCCAATACATTCAAAACATCTAAAAGCAATAATTACAGAATAAAACACTTCTTTCTTGGCAATATTGTGATTCTTGAAGCCCGAGGGGCAAGTGATGTGACTTGATATTTCCAAATTAGAGTGTGAAAAATGTACAAAAAAGGTCACTCAGGTGGGGTATTTATGGGCCCAACGCACAGGCAAAATATAAACTTAAAGCCTTGATTTTTGGAAAGTAATATACTAATCAGTTCCAACATGACATTTCAGCTCTCTGAGCCATATAGTTTGACAGTTACAGGGCTTAAAAGTTAAATTGGGTCTCTCTGTGTGCAATTTTGAGATCTTAAGGTGAAATTAAAATTAAAGCTATAGGTCTCAAACTTTCCAGACAAAGATTACATATAAAAGTTATATCTAGTACAGTTCTAGACTCATCAGAATTACCATGTCCAAATTACAGGGTAAAATGAGTGAAAAATATGGGGACCTTATGGGCCTCAAATACAATTTCATCCTTGACAAAAAGTCTTCATTTTTGGCATGTGCAAGAAAAATATATGTACGTATTCTCAGGTAAAAATTAAACAAATGAGCCTCACAACCTGTGACCTAGAGGGCTTAAAATGGACACAGGGTCATTTCAGATTAAAGTTGCCATAAGTTCTGTATTATTGAGAGTTTACTGTTACCTTAAAGTAGGGATCTTCCTTGGGCCACCCTTAACATGTGTACCAAGTTTGAGAAAAATGTTGATCCAGTTTTGAGTTACTGCGTACAAAAGGAAAACTCTACGGTGGCAGCAGTGGCACAATGGAACTGAATCCAGTTCATCTGGGTATATAAATAGGTTTCCATTCCTCACCCAAATACATGTGTGTGCCAAGTTTGATTGAAATATCTGAAAGCATTTTCGACTTATTATGCATATTAAAAGGTCATATCCCTGACTTTTCCTGAGGATATCATGATGGGGGTGCTTTAGGTCAGTTTAACATAGGAATCTTTCTTTGACCATTCCTAACATATACTCCTAAGTTTTTGAGTTCTTGTGCACAAAAGGAAATTTTTGAGAATCTTAATCCATTGCATCCCCTTAAATTTCATCTGGGGATATATTAATTTTCAAAGCATGTGGGCACATTAAGGTATATATAAAGGTAGCATTTTGTTGAATTATAATTGACCATTTAAAATTGTTAATGACTGTAACACAGAAAATGCAAGGATGAAATTATATATATATATTTTGCAGAGGGACAGTACACAAAACCATGTAAAGCATTTAAGTAGTTGACTTTTGTCCATTATATTATGGCTTCCAAAATCTAATCAGCTCGAAATTTTGATTAATATTTATATAAAATCGCACCCTGCTGCAGCAAATAGTTTTTGCTGAGTGGCAATCACAAGTGTGCAGACCCAAAGGAAAGTTATTTTTGCTCATGTGACCTGATGAAAGTCAAAGGTCAAATGTAAGCAAATGGAAAATTTCCCCAAGCTTCAGGTATAGTTGTTCCAGAATGGTTAGAAAGCTGCCACTAATAAGGGAGATATTGACGGGAGACCATAATGTGGCAGGGTTAGCCACAAGTAAACTAGATCTAAAAACAGACAGAACAGGGACGCTAAATTTGTCTTACAAATGTGTAAATAAGCCCTAACTTTTTATAACTTTCGTTAATTATGTAAGTTTCTGTTATATATATCATCAGAAAGGTATTTTACAGAATTTTCTTGCATTTTAATCCATGAAGAAATGTTTAGAAATCACTAATTAAAAATTGACGTTTTTACTATATTCACTGTTGCTCAATTTTACACAGCAGCCTTTTGGCATTCTTCATTTAAAATACTATTAGGCTTTTCATCTCCCGCCAGTGGTCAAAAGCTGTGGTAGGGAGATTATAAAACAACTTTCATATGTGCGTACATGCATCCATCCGTCTGTTACGTTTTTACATCAACTTTAATATTTCACTCATTTATAAAGATATCTTCACCAAATTTGTAGGGAATGTTAATGGCTATAAAAATATATCTGTGCGAAATTTGCCCCTCGTTTTGAAAAATAGCCATAGCCAATTATTTGACAATCATAAAAATGTTCTGAATTTTGAAATATTGCAGCTAACTTCATCAAATTTGCACAACAGATATATGGCTACAGAAACCTGATAGTAATTTTGATCTAGTTTAAAAATGACAAACAAGAGGAGAGAGCCCGTGAATGGGCACTGTGTCAGCTGACTGAGTGTTTTTGATTTGTGAAGGTAATAACGAGAGGAAAGCATAATTACCAGGGAAAGTGCTGTACAGAAGTACAGTAAATGGTAATTGAACAGCATGTTCAAAAGAAAATCTGAACCTGACAGAAGAAAAGGACAAAAAAGTTGTTCCCTGCAAATGGTATTATGAAGGAAAGTAACAAGGTAACTGTTTAAGCGTAAAGAGTAGATTAAAACATATTTAAAGAAATACTGCAAATGCAGTATCCTCGTACGACCTTGAAGAACGGGTCCACGGTCAAATCCAACCACACCAAAAAATTCCCAGCCCATGATTTCCTATAGGATGGTTTACCATCCCAAACCTCTAGAACCAATAATAAGCGATTTATAGGCACTTTTAAGTTTTGCTATCTTTGTTTGACCTTGAAGGAGGGGTCCAAGGTCAAATCCAACCACACCAAATGATTCCCAGCCCATGATTTCCTGTAGGTTGGTTTACCATCCCAAACCTGTAGGACCAATAACAAGCGAGTTATAAGCAATTTAAGTTTGGCTATCCTCAACTGACCTTGAAGGAGGGGTCCAAGGTCAAATCTGACCTCACCAAAAGAATCCCAGCCCATGATTTCCTATATGTTGTTTTACCATCCCAAACCTCTAAGACCAATAATAAGCGAGTTATAAGCACTTTTAAGTTTGGCTATCCTCGTTTGACCTTGAAGAAGAGGTCCAAGGTCAAATCAGACCACATCAACAGATTCCCAGCCCATGATTTCCTATATGTCTGTTTACCATTCCAAACCTCTAGGACCAATAATAAGTGAGTTATAAGCAAAGTAGCTATTACTCAGCTATGCAATGAGCTACAGGTCTGAAATTTTACTATGTTATAGCTGACCCCAAAATAGGTGAACAACATATTTAAGCAAAATACTGTAAATGCAATAGTTTTCAAGTTACAACTGATTTATTCAGTAGTGAGAACCTGAAAATAGCTATTGCTCAGCTATGCCATGAGCTATAGGTCTGTAATTTCATTATGTTATAGCTGACCCAAAAGCAGGTGAACAACATATTTTAACAAAATACTCCAAATGCAATATTTTTCAAGTTACAACTGATTTACTCAACATACAGTACCTGAAAATAGCTATTGCTCAGTTGTGCCATGAGCTACAGGTCTGTAATTTCACTATGTTATAGCTGACCCAAAAGTAGCTGAATAACATATTTACACAAATTTCTGTAAATGCAATAGTTTTCAAGTTATAAGTGATTTACTCAACAGTGATAACCTCAAAGTAGCTATTACTCAGCTATGCCATGAGCCACAGATCTGAAATTTTACTATGTTATAGCTGACCCCAAAATAGGTGAATAACATATTGAAACAAAATACTCCAAATGCAATAGTTTTCAAGTTATCAGTGATTTACTCAACAGTGATAACCTAAAAGTAGCTATTACTCAGGTATGCCATGAGCTACAGGTCTGAAATTTGACTATGTTATAGCTGACCCAAAAGTAGCTGAATAACATATTTATACAAAATTCTCTAAATGCAATAGTTTTCAAGTTACAAGTGATTTTACTCAAGATGGTAGTTACTGAAAAGTCCAAAAGTAGCTATTACTCACTTAGCTATTGAGACAGACACCCAAGTTACTCACCATGTTGTAGCTATGAAAAAAGTAGCTGAATAACATATTTTAACAAAATGCTCTAAATGCAACACTTTTCAAGTTACAAGTGATTTAGTGCATGATTTCATGAATTTTAATGCATTAAAAATTATTAAAAAAATTTATTAAAAAAAAAGCTAAGACAGATCCTGGTCTCATACTCACACAAGAGAATCTATCTCTGGCCTAGTACATATATGCAAGATATGAGAGAAATCCCTGCAATAGTCACTGAGAAAATTGTGATAAAGTGTTGAAATTTTCACACTTTTGGTGGGCGTACCTCCCTTGTAATGTCTCTAGCAAACAGACGAACAGACAGATTTGCATGCCTTGAACAATTTTTCACATTGATAGATAAGGTATCTTAAAAAAACAGCATGTCTCTAGGCCTTTAAGTTTTGGAGAAGAAGTTGTTCACGCTGACGCGTACGCGGACGCCCACGCCGCAGAGTGACGACATAATGTCAGCTGACTGACAAGTCAGCTGACATAAAAATGGCCACTATATCACGTTTAATGTCAAATGGGGTTATTCTATTAAACGGCCTTGTATCTCCCTTACCATTGCTCCTAGGGTGAAAGCAACTTGTAGGAAGTCATGGCCTGGAAATCTTTTCCAGGTGTTGAATTTGACCTTTGACCCCTGCTTCAAGGTTAAATGGGATCATCATATTAAAACACCTTTTATATCTCCCTTATTATTGGTGCTAGGGCTTCAGAATGTAAAAACAGCCCATGGGAAGTCCTGGCCTATAAATATTTTCTCATTCTCTTGCCATGTTATGAAGGTCTGCAAGGCTTGTTTTGCTCATGTCCGGGATCTTAAGCGACTCCGAGGACATCTGACACATGAAGCGGCTCTTATGGCTGCCAATGCTCTGGTCGGAAGCCGACTTGATTACTGTAACTCTCTGTTCAGAGGTCTCTCAGTTCTAGATCTGCTCAAACTTCAATGTGTTCAGAATAGCCTTGCCAGAATTGTTGCCAACACCACCAAGTACTCACACATCACTCCAGTTAGAAAAGCACTACATTGGTTGCCGATTAAGTACCGTTCTATCTTTAAGACTGCCATGCTGGTATATAAGTTCCTACACAGTGGTAACCCCAAATACTTTGAACCCTTCCTGATTCCCAGACATAGTGCATACAACACACGTCGAAGTCAATCTGATGGCATATTTCTTGAGGTTCCCCACTTTGCTTCAGTTTTCAAGTCTCGAAAACATTTTGGACTCAGTTTTGCGTATGACGCACCTATGATTTGGAATGACCTTCCTGATGAGGTCTGCTCTGCAAACTCACTTGCCTAAATTTCCAATCTCCTTCTGCTTTCTCCGCGGTGCTGACCCCTGCTATGTCTCTGGTTTTTGAATATTGAACAATGTTTTTGTGTGGTGCGCCTTAGAATCTGTCTTTTGACAGAGATTAAGCGCTATAAAAGTGTTATTAGAATTAGAATTGACAATTTTCCTATTATATTTGTGTCACTAGTTCAAATGATGTCATTCAGCATGTTAACTATATCTAGGAAACTATGAGCTAGTGATATGTTAGGACAACGAGCCTTACTACCAACTATCTCTAACAGTACTGCTTCAACTCCAAGCACTGAGTACATCTCTTTAACTGAACTCTACTGATCTTTACAAAGGTCAAATATACAATCCAACAGATCTGAAAAACATTCATGAATTAAAATGTAATAGCTGAAATATGTTGCAGTTTCGGTTTCTAGCTGTTCCTTGTCCATTTTCAAAATTCTCAGCAACCCTTGGATCAACTCCTTGTTCTGCACCAAGTGATCAACTCGCATCTTTTGGTTACATCCTCTGATTAAGTTCCTGATAGTTGACAGGGCTTCAATAACCAAGTCTGGGTCTTCACAGGTCAGGTAATATATGACTGTAGGTAGGAAATCAAAATCAAAGATAACATCCATCATTGTCTCGTCACCAGCTGTGATATTTGAAAGAATCCACAATGCATGCTTCACAGTGACAAAGTCCTCACAACAGAGGAGGGCGAACAAGTGGTTGAGCAAGCCACTTTTCAATGCTGTCCATTTTTGCTCAGCTTTACCCAAGAGAAGACTTCCCAGTGACACCAAACCAAGTGATCTAACTTTGGTATCCTTGTGTGAGAGACAAGACACTAATTTTGTTATGTATTCATTTTCAGTAAAACTGTTACCTGGAAAACCAGTGTGACACCTCATGCTTGTGGCTTCAATAATTAATTCAATGACTGGAAGCAGCAGCTCTCTTGGGTATCTGTGATTCAATACACTAACAGGTTGACGGATCATTTTCTTTAACATTTCCTCTGGAAGGCCCAGATGATTCCTTTTGAAGATTTTGCAGTAAAAGCTTAGGATCTCGCCTTTGGAATGTGTATCCACCGAATCAAAAATGGCATATGCTTTATGACATACACCACCCTGAATAATATCAGTGTTGCTTCATCTTCCATCAAAATGTTCCCCAGTAGAATGATGCACTGAATGACTAATTCAATCAAAGGACATAGCTACACTACTTCCATGGCAAATGGTACAGCTCCAGCTAAGATAACTGACCATGTTTGGTCACATCTGCCCGATGCAATATTTTTCAGGATACAAAAGCAGTCAACCAAGAATTTTTCATCATTATGATCCATTGCAGACACCTTATATTTCAATATTTCAGAAGACACTACTTTTGGCACATTCAACTCCACCCCTACTGAGAGTATTTGGTGGTAATCCTCTTCCTTGAGTTCTATGTTCATTGGTCTTACCAAATGCTTGCGCATTTCTTCCATTAATTTACCCCTTTCACCTACAGACATATCTTCACCTTGCAACTTCTTGATACACTCACTGAGAACCTTTTTGGACTCTGCTAAAAGTTTGGCAAAGTGTGTAACAGAAACAGTGTCAGCTTCTGGTTGATTTATTTTCTCCCCATCAGACCAATCATTTTCAGTTTCAGACATGCTACTGTCTAAGTCCACATCATCTATTATTACTTCTCTTTGACCTGTTTGGGCAAGCTTATGATCTTTCTGGAAACTGTTAAAGGACAAAGATAACAAAATAAGAAAAACAGCATTAGAGACACCAGTACTCCACTGAATGGGGATATAGTGTTGGACACCATAAGATATAGAAGTGATACAAAAATAAGGAAGCATGCAGACCAGTGTCAATTATTTAAAGATGCAGGAGAAGCTATCCCTCAACCATATCCCTAGACAGTATTAACTTCCTGCAGTTACTGTTTTCAAGTTTAGGCCACACAAAGTTTAAATGGTCAGGGTAACTTCAGCAAGACCAAAAGCATATAAAAGTGACACCATGGACTGTTTGCACAAAAGTAATGCACAACCTCGACTTAATTGACATTTGGAGGCTCAAACATCCGAATGCCAAGAGATTTACTAGGCGTGAAAAAACCAGGTATGGCTTTAAGCAATCAAGAATTGACTATTTCTTAATTTCGTGCCACTTGGAGTTCTTGGTTGTATCTACCGAAATTCTTCCAAGTATCAAATCAGATCACAGTTTACTGAAGCTATCACTTACAGCGAATAAAGATCAAACCCGAGGTAGAGGGCTCTGGAAATTTAATGGCAGCCTACTAAATGACAATGACTATGTTGATCTTGTAAAAGACACAATAAACCAGTCCTTGGAGGATAGCAAAAACTTAGCCAATAAGGAACTTACTTGGGACTTTATAAAATGCTGTATACGTACCAAGACGATATCTTTCTCAATAAAAAAGAAAAAACAGAAAACTAAACATCTAGAGGATCTTGAGAAAAAACTTTCTGAACTTGAGGAATTATTAAGTGAAACACCATCTGACGCTATACATAATGAGTATCTTGAAACCAAAAAAGAAATTGAAAGCATCCACGATGAACTAGCCAGAGGTCACATAATCAGATCCAGGTGTAAGTTAATTGAAGAATATGAAAAGCCAACAAAATATTTTCTAAATTTGGAAAAAGCTTCACAAAACGTTAGACATATTCGCGCATTACAAGTGGGAAATAAGGTTATTGATGACCCCAATGAAATTCTTGAAGAGCAAAAGTCTTTTTACAGTAACCTCTACACAGAAAAAGGCGATTACTCTGATCTGAGCAATGACAAATATTGTCATAATATTGGAAACAATATTACAAAATTGTCAGGGATAAGTAGGGACGTTTGTGATCAAGAAATCACATTCGAAGAGGTTTCAGCAGTTGTAAAAACTCTTCCTAATAATAAATCCCCAGGACCCGATGGTTTTACTGCTGAATTTTACAAATTTTTTTGGCATGATATAGGCAATATAGTTTATCGAACGTACAAAGATGCTTTTCAACAAGGTCGACTTATTGGTACTCAGAACCAAGGAGTCATACACCTGATACCAAAAAAGGATAAGGATTTAACAGTATTGAGCTCTTGGCGTCCTTTATCACTATTGAATACCGATTATAAAATATTAGCTAAAGTTCTGTGCAACAGACTCAAAACAACACTCCAAGAAATCATTAATCCAGATCAAATTGGGTATATTGAAAAACGGTTTTCTGGGGAAAATACAAGATTGATCTCTGATATCATCGAGTACTGCAAACTGTACAAACACCCATGCATCATTCTCCTTATTGATTTTGAAAAAGCTTTCGATACAGTTAGATGGCCATTTTTGAAAAAATTATTAAAAATATATGGTTTTGGTGATAATTTTCAAAAGTGGATCTCCCTATTGTATACTGAGAGTGAAAGTTGTGTGACTAATAATGGATATCTCTCCCCCTTTTTTAAACTGAGCAGAGGAATACGCCAGGGCTGTCCAATTAGTGCTTTATTATTTCTTTTGGTTGCTGAGGTTGCTGCTGTCTTAATACGTGAAACAAAAGAGATACACGGTATATATGTCAATAAACAGGAAATACGATTATGCCAATTGGCAGATGATACTACTCTCTTCTTGTCAGACTCATATTCTGTTAAAGTCGCTCTAGATATATTTGAGACCTTTCACAAATACTCTGGTCTGAAATTAAACAAATCGAAAACAATTGCCTTTGTAGTACAGAATAATTGCCTGAATTTAGAAAGTGGAAAATATGGTATAAAGTGGACAACCAAACCTTTCAAAACGTTAGGTACTTGGTTTGCAAACGATATGACTGAAATGGTGTCTCTGAACAGTAACACAAAAATTGACATTATTATGTCCATCATTAATTCGTGGCTTCCTAGAAAACTCTCTCTAAAAGGAAAAGTTACAGTAGTAAAATCCTTAATTCTGCCTCATATTCTACAGCTAGCATCAGTGGTACCAATAAGCACATCATGCTTAACAACTTTAGATCAAAAGCTTTGCAATTTTGTGTGGAATAATAACAAGCATCTTGTTGCAAAAGGAACCATGTTACTTCCACCTGTACTGGGAGGTCTAAATATGATTTCTGCCAAATATGTTTGCAATACAGCACATATTATGTTTATCAAAAGATTATGCAATACTATCAAGGCCAAATGGAAAATTTTGACGGAATTCTTAATGGGCTATAAAGTGTCAGAAATTTTTGAAAAAAAACGCATACTCACTTTCCACAAGTATGCGAAAACTACTTATTATAAAAGCGTTCTCATGTCATGGTTTAACATAATATCAACAAAACCAAGTAGTTTAGATGAGCTTTTAGAGGAAAATCTTTTTGAAAATCCTCTATTTACCACTGAAAACAAACCCTTTGGTACTGAATATAATAATTGGAAAGAGGCAGGCATATCAAGAGTCTCAGACATATTTCATAATGAGCTGAAATCAGTTTTGAATAAAATTCACCTAGAAACAAAATTCATGCTTTCTATATGTGACATGAAATATAACCGGCTTATTAGTTGTGTTAGCAAAAATATCAAAACACTTTCAAAATCTCCGAATGTTGAAACCTTTTCAAAAGTATCTGTTCCAAACAAGTGTAGACAAATATTCTGAAAGTTAAATCTTCAGAAGTTAACAATTTCTACGTTTTATCAAACTATAAATCTCCAACCAGCCAAGAAAAATGGATAGAACACTACCCATTCCTGCACAATATTAATTGGCCGGATATATATTCTCTACCTTCCAAAGTCACTCTTGACACATATTTAATTACTTTACAATTTAAAATTCTTCACCGAATTTATAACAGTAACTATAACTTGTTTATCTGGAGTATTAAAGATAGTTCGCAGTGCGATTTTTGTTCTGGCACAGATAACCTTGAACACTTTTTCTTTTACTGTCCAATATCCATTGTTTTCTGGAAGCAGTTCACGAATTGGTTATGTACATCTCTATATGTTAGTAAAAAACTATCAGTTTTAGATGTCCTGTTTGGGTTAATAAATGTTAATAATGATGAGTTTTATTGGTTAAATTTTGCTATTTTAATTGGAAAATATTTCATCAGTAAATGTAAGCGGAATAAATCAGAACTTAATTTTCAGTACTATATAAATATGTTAAAGAACAGGATAAGCATCGATAAACTGATCTACAATAAACAAGACAGAGGCACCATATTTGATGCAAGGTTTATGTATTTATATAACATGTTAATCTAGAAACAATAGTTAATTGATCAAATCTATGATGTAGACATCGTTCAAGTTCATTATTACGTATGCATAAAGCGACTGAAGTGACCATTGAAAGAAAATATATTTTCCCCTGATATTGTTAAATATTGATCTATCCTCTATGTAACCAATTTATTTACTATTTGTGAGTTTTGTATACTGTTTCTTCGATACACTCATCTAGAATTTGACTTTTGTTATTATTACCTGTAACTTTGTACATATATATACCAAAAATAAATAAAAGATAAATAAAAAAATAAAAGTGACACCATGAAAAGATTTGAATGGTCAGGTTCAGGTCACGCTCCCACCCCAACTGGTACTCCTGCCAAGTATTCACATATACATCACTATTTAGGCGACACAACAAGAAAACATCTTAAAGTTCAACTTTGGTAAGGTCAAAGATCAAACTAGACCTACGCATCAGAGAACCGATGCAAATTTTTATCCACCAAAAAGACAACTCACCAATGCCAGTGAACCTTCGTTTGACCTTGAAGGAGGGGCCAAAGGCCAAATTTAAAATCAGAAGATTCCTAGCCCAAGATTTCGTATGAGTTGGTTTCGCATTGTAAACCTCTAGGATCAATAATAAGCGAGTTATAAGCACTTTTAAGTTTGGCTATCCTTGTTTGACCTTGAAGGGGTGGCCCAAGTTCAAATCCGACCACATCAAAAGATTCCCAGTCCATGATTTCCCATGGGTTGGTTTAACATCCCAAACCTCTAGGACCAATAATAAGTGAGTCATATAAGCACTTTTAAGTTTGGCTATCCTCGTTTGACCTTGAAGGAAGGGCCCAAAATCAAATCTGACCACACCAAATGATTCCCAGCCCATGATTTCCTACAGATTGGTTTACCACCCCAAACCTCTTGGACCAATAATAAGTGAGTTATAAGCACTTTTAAGTTTGGTCATTCTCGTTTGACCTTGAAGGAGGGGCCCAAGGTCAAATCCGACCACACCAAAAGATTCCGAGCCCATGATTTCCTATATGTTGGTTTAACATCCCAAACTTCTAGGATCAATAAATAAAATAAATAAACAAGTTATAAGCACATTTCACCTTGGCTATCCTCGTTTGACCTTGAAGGAGGGGCCCAAGGTCAAATAAGACCACACCAAAAGATTCCCAGCCCATGATTTCCCATAGGTTGGTTTACCATCCCAAACCTCTAGGACCAATAATAAGCCCGTTATAAGCACTTTTAAGTTTGGCTATCCTCGTTTGACTTTGAACATTGAGGGACCCAAAGTCAAATCTGTCCAAACCAAAAGATTCCCAACCCATGATTTCCTATAGGTTGGTTTATCATCCCAAACCTCTAGGACTAATAATAAGCAAGTTATAAGCACTTTTAAGTTTGGGTTTCCTCGTTTGACCTTGAAGGAGAGGTCGAAGGTCAAATCAGACCACACCAAAAGATTCCCAGCCCATGATTTCCTATATGTTGGTTTACCATTCTAAACCTGTATGACCAATAATAAGCGAGTTATAAGCACTTTTAAGTTTGGCTATCATCGTTTGACCTTGAAGGAGGGGTGCAAGGTCAAATCTGACCACACCAACAGATTCCCAGCCCATGATTTCCTATAGGTTGGTTTACCATCCCAAAACTCTAGGACCAATAATAAGGGAGATATAAGCACTTTACATGACTGATAAAGAAACACCCGTGGTGGCCATCTTGTTTTCAAAATGAGGCAAAAAAATATTCCTAGTCAAGATTTTGTAATGAGGAACTTACCCTACGAATTTGAGATCTCTACTATAATACCCTTTGCTCTACAGGGCCACCAAAAGTCCTTGCTGAAAGTCGAACAAATGCCCGTGGCGGCCATATTGTTTTTCAAAATGAGGCCAAAAATATTGTCAGGCAAGATTTTATGGTTATGAATATATCCTGCAAATTTAAGAAGGCTAGCTATAATATTTTTTTCGTTACAGCGGTAATTGTGAAATCTCTCTACACACTGCGGTGGCAGTGTAATGAAGCGAAATACATAGTATCCAGTGGATATGATAAAGGTCACACTATAACACTACGTACATACGCTCTCCTAAGCAATAGCCCTAACAAGTGTGAGATTCCTGCACCCTACAGTTTCTCATCAAAGTTACTAAGGCAAGGTCAAAGGTCAAATCAATGTCACCCCATGACACTGCACAGTCATCTACACACCAATGTCCCTACCAAATATCAACTTCTTGCACCTTACAGTTTCTGAGATATGACCCGAACAAGATTTTAAAGGTCAAGGTATAGCCCAGAAATATTTTCAAACTCAAGGTCACTACAGTAAGGCCAAAAGTCAAAACAAGGTCACACCATTACGTTGCACATCCACATCCCACAATTAATGTCAAGCATCAACTTCCAACACCTTACGGTCTCTGAGATATAGCCCAGACAAGATATTAAAGGTCAAGGTCAACATCACTACAGCATGGTCAAAGGTCAAATTGTTATACAATGATGTAACAACTTCCTCCATCTCCTAATCAATGTCCTTATCAAGTTTCAACTTGCTACACCTTATGGTTTCTGAGATAAACTTTTTCTCACCGCCCAACCACCAGAGGCATACAAATACATATATGTAGGGATAACAAAATATTCCAGAGTCGCTTAATTATGGTACTGTTGATATGAAAATGTGCTGATGTCTGCATATAAAAGCTTTGAGTCTGCCATCAAAATGCAGAGGGGCATTTACTTTGAAATAATGAACATAGTTACAGTGAAAATCAGACTCTTTAGTGTGTCTCCAAATCAGACTTGGAGGAAATGACAAAATTCAGAGACAAAACTTTCAAAGCAAAATTTTGAGAAAAATAGTGAACATAACCACTAGACAATATGGGCATTCAGTTTGTATATTCCAAGATCAGATTTCAACTCTATGAGACAAATAGTTCAACAGTTACCGGGCTTAAAAGTGGGAAAAAGTCCATAAATTGGGACTCTGAGGTCTTAAGGTAATCTTAAAATTAAAGGTACAGGCCTCAATTTTTCACCACAGATTACATACAAAAAGTTATATCTAGTATAACTTAAGACTCATCAGAATTACCAGTTCCAAATTATAGGGCAAAATATGTGAAGAATGAAGAAAAAATCTTTAGTGGGGACTTTATGGGCCTCAAACACAATTTTATCTTTAACGTAAAGGCTTGATTTTTGGCATATGGAAGAATATATAAATATGTTATCACGCAAAATTTTAGATACATGAACCTTGTAGTTTGTAACCTAGAGGGCTTTAAGTAGCCACTTAAGTCCATTTCAGACTTAAAATGGCCATAAGTTCTTTATTATTGAGAGCTTAAAGTTACCTTGAAATAGGTATATTCTTTTGTTGACCCTTAATCTATGTACCAAGTTTGAAAGAAAAATGTTGATCCCTTTTTGAGTTATCATGTACACATGGAAATTTCTACGGCGGTGGCAGCAGTGCAACAGAGCTGAATCCAGTATATCTTCAACTTCGTGTGGGGATATAAATAGAGTTTCTCTCCTCACCCAAACACATGTGTGCCAAGCTTGGTTGAAATCTGTGAAAGCATTTTTGAGTTGTCACTCACAAAATATGAAATCAGTATACCAGTATCCCTGATGTTTTCCTGAGGATATAATTATTGGGTGCTTTAGGTAGGCTCAATACAGGGATATTTCTTTAACCATCCTTAACATATGTAGCAAGGTTGCAAGAAGAAAATCTTGATGTATTATCTGATGCCCTTAATCCAGTGTATCCCCTTAACTTTTGTCTGGGGAAATAATAATTTTAAAGCATATGGCCACATTCAGGTATTTATAGAAAGGTAGCATTTTTGTTGAATTATGATTGACCATTTGAAATTGTTAATGACTGATTGTGACACAGATAATGCAAGGATGACACTAGAAATTTACCCCTCGCTTTATTACGAGCCGGCGGTGTATCCCTGAAGAAGATGATATCACATGGTTTCATACAATTTATTTGTACGTGCCAAACCTCTACAAGCAATCATAAGTGAGATAAAGAACATTTAAAATAACTTCACATGATTTGACCTTGAAGAAGGGGTCAAAGGTCAAACCTGACCACATGAAATGATTCACAGCATATGATTTCCTATGCGATGGTTGAACATAGGAAACCTATACAAGCAACATTTTTAAAGTAACAAGTGATTTACTCAACAATGAGTCAGTCACAGTGGCTATTACTTAGCTATACAATGAGCTACAGGTGTACTTCACCATGTACCCTAAAGTACCTGAACGAAACACAGAGAGAAATTAGTTATGTATGATACTTTTTTAGATATTTGATAGTTACTCATTGTATTACTTTGCTAAGAAACAAGCAATCTGTGCCCATGAACAGGCTCTGTGTCAGCTGACACAAGGACACAAAGGTTGTGCCTTGCAAATGGTATTCACAAGTACAAGTAAATTACCAAGTTAACTGTTAAGGTGTACAAAGTCACTGGAAAACATATTTAAACAAAATAATGTAAATGCAATGCAACAGTCAGAATCACAAAGAAGCTTTTGCTCAGCTTTGCAATGAGCTGGAGCTCTGCAATTTTACCATTTTATAGCTGACACAAAAGTAGGTGATTAACATATTTAAACAAAATACTGCAAATGCAATAGTTTTCAAGTTGCAACAGATTTACTCGACAGTGAGAACTTAAAATTAGATATTGCTCAGCTTTGCAATGATCTACAGGTCTGCAATTTTACTATGTTATAGCTGATCCATGACTAGGTTAACAACGTATCTAAATAAGGATAAGGAAACTAAATACACTCCTCTCACAAACCATTTCAGGAACACTATTTTAACCAAGCGAACAATTAAGACTCTACCAAATATAATTAAATTCATAAACTTTAAGCCAGAAGAACTTTAAATCTTATAAAAATTTGAACTTTAATCAAAGTTAAATCGGTGTTAAACTGTATATAATACACTATGTAGAAATGACAGAGAATACATAAAGAGAGTAATAAATTGATGTTTTTATTTTTTCACTGGTACTAGATATACCGCAGCCTATTGTTCATGCAAAATGGTGAATAATAAAAGTAAAGCAAACCTCTTGGTGCATGATTTTAAATTTAATCACTCAAGTAGATAGAACAGACAATATTTATCCTTTTGACTCGGATAAGATAGATTTCAGTTATTTATCTTCTCTTTTGATAAAATTGAAACATATTGAATACTTGGATAATATCCCTTTGCATCATCCCCCACATTGTTATTCTGTGTCACTAGTTCAATGATTTTAATTCAGCATTTCCACTAGGTCTTTGAAATTTTCATACAGTGATGAATCAGGACCAAGTTCCTTACCAGTCATCTCTTTCAGTACTTCTGCAACCCCAAGCACTGAGTACATATCCTTAATTGACCTCTGTAGATCTTTGCAAACATTATCTACACAATGCAGCAGATCTGAAAAACATTCACATATTAGTTTGCAACAATTGATATGATGTGGTTGTATCTGTTCTTGGTCCTTTTTCAAAACTATCAGCAACCCTTGTATCAACTCCTTATTCTGCACCAAATGATGAACTCGAAACTTTTGGCTACATCCTCTGATCAAGTTAGTTAAAACCCACAGGGCTTCAATGACTAACCTCGGCTCTTCACAGGTCAGGTAATAGAGGACTATTGGTAGGAAATCAAAGTCAATGATAGCATCCATCATTGTCTCCTCATCAGCTGTGATATTTGAAAGAATCCATAATGCATGTTTCACAGTCTCTAAGTCCTCACAACAGAGGAGGGCCACCAAGTGGTTGAGCAAGCCACTTTTCAATCCTGCCCATGTTTGTTCATCTGTACCCAAGAGAAGATTTCCCACTGAGACCAAACCAAGTGATCTCACTTTGATATCCTTGTGTGAGAGACAAGACACTAATTTTGTTATGTATCCATTTTCGATAAAAAAGTCTGTCATAAAACTAAGATAAGAGTATGCCATTGTGCCTTGGTTTATTAATTCTATGCCTGGAAGAAGCAGCTCTGCTGGATGTCTGCACTCTAATACACTTGCCGCTTTGTGGAATATTTGAAAGAATATAAAAGTACCCCTAAACTCAAGTTCCTTCATACCCCCACTTTTGACTGTAGAGTTCATAAATCAATTAAACACTTCTCAAATTCTTTTAGTCACTATGACCCAGTTTTTTGGAACTCTCTCCCCTTCCAAATAAGAAACAGTCCCTCTGCCACATCTTTCAGGAAACACCTCAAAACGCACCTTTTCAACTCTAGCTTCCCAACTTAGTCTCCTTCCCTCTCGGTTCCACCCACAAACCCGGTACACTGACCTTGAACGCCCCTCGACTCTCCTTATAAGAAATGATTTTTGTTACTAGCGCACTGAGTACCCCTTAGTGGGGAAGATATTGCGCCTGCAAAGCAGTAGATTAGATTAGATTAGATATTTTGCTTAATGTATCCTCTGGGATGCCCGCATGCTTCCATTTGATTATTCCCATGTAAAAGCTTACGATCTGGCCTTTGCGATGTGTATCTACTGAATCAAACCTGGCATACATTTTATCACATATACCACTTTGAATGAGATAATTCAGTGTTCCTAGGTGTTTCTCTATGATGTTCCCCAGTAGCATGATGCACTGAGTGACTAATGAGATCAAAGGACATTGCTGTATAATTTTAACAGCAAACGACACAGCTCCAGCTGTGATAACTGCCCATGGCTGGTCACTTCTGCCAGATGCAATATTTTGCAGGATCCAAAAACAGTCAGCCAAGAATTTCTCATCATTCTGATTCAGTACAGATATCTTATATTTCAATATTTCAGAAGTCACTACTTCTGCTACATTCAACTCCGTCGCTGTTGAGAGTATTTGGTCGTAATCCCCTTCTTTGAGTTCTATGTTCACTGGTCTTACCATTAATTTATCTCTTTCAAATACAGAAACCTCTTCACATTGCAGCTTCGCAACACAGTCACTCAGAATCGTTTGGGATCTGCTAAGAGTTTGTCAAAGTTTATAACAGAAGCAGTGTCAGTTTCTGGTTGAGCTATTATCTCTGCATCAGGACAATCAATTTGAGTTTCAGACATGTTATTGCCTAAGTCCACACCCTCTTGCATTACTACAAGGCTGTCATCTTTCTCTTTGACCAGTTCAGGCCAAGTAGTGACCTTGCCGGGAACTGTTTAAGAACAAAGATAACAGAACGATAACTATTAATAAAGTACAACCAGTAGAAACCATGTAACTGGTCTGGCTATAGGTATAAGATCTGATCTATCCTTTTTCATAAAAGTAAGGTTAATTTACAGATACACTTTGACATACCCACACATAACTTTCCAGAAAAAAAATTGTAAAATACCATCATTCCTGTTATTAATATGGGAGAAATCAATAAGAATTTTGGAAATCTCATTTTCAGCAAATGATCCAGCTATAAACTTAGACAAATACTGTTGCTTGCAACAATCGTGGAATAAAGAACCATTGCTAATGTAATGCTCCCATTTCGACTTAACTCTCATAACACAAGTTAAGAAATATAAACTAAATTCTTTGTATATTATCCACATCTCAGAAAGCATGTTGACATATTGCATATTTCATTAAATGTTATGCAGACTCTAACTGATGAGATATGCACCCAAAATAAAGAGGTGGGCAGCTGGAGAAGTGGAACTGTGTGAATGAAGGATGACCCATAACTTTTACATAAACATAACACTGTATCAAGGATACAAGAGATGCAAGATTTATCCACCGGAAAATAAGTAAATATACAAGAATTCAGTAGAATTGTACTATGTCACCAGCTTGGAATAAAGACTGAAGCGGATGAAATTCGAAAGGACAAAAATAATGCCGGATAGACAAAAATAGTTGGCTGAGTGGCAGTATTTTTGCAGATCCAGACAATCTTTAAGAAGGTCCAATGTACAGGTTATGATAACGCACATAGGCAGACCAATGCAAACGCACAAAGTTATCACTCTCACATTTTCACTACATGTCAGCAGTCAGCAGAAAATTTAATAAAGTATCATTTTGGTAACCTACTGTTAAACTGCTAGTCATATGCCCATGCAAGTTAACACATTGTGCAAGATGGGTCTGGTCTGCCTCCTCTCTTCAGGGAGGAAAGGAAGGAATTACTAGTATTTGTCCACCATTTTGCGGGACAGCAAACAAGTGAGATCACTGTCTAAATCTTGTGGACTGTAAGGTCTCTTTTCCCTACAGGTTTTCTTCAGGACTTTTCATATCCACAACGCAGAAACAGAAAAAAAGTGTTCCCATGGTAATTATTTGGTATACTCTATGGAAAAATTAAAAAACAGCTGCTAGTGACACAAAACTAATGCTACCTTAAACTCATGAGTCTGTAAAATATAAGCAATTTAGTATAACCTTACGGATGAGACATTTTTGGGTGTAGATAGATGTACACGATGAATATCAATACAAAAGTCTTAATTAGCACATAAAATATCTTCCAAATACCAAAAACATTGTGCCAACATTTTTAAACTGAAAGTTAGTTTGCAGCTGTGAAGGAGTTTAAGGTAATCTTTTCCTGGAGGTTTAGTTCAAGGTTTGTTATATCCACAACTGAAACATGCTTAGAATTGCACACGTCAGTTTTTGCAGTACTGTGAAAAATTGCCAAACTTAAAGTGAATATAGTTCTGTTATGACTAGGAGTTCCAGGTCACCTTATTGTATAGCACTTACCTATGGCTAGTTACATATATATGCAAAATTTGAATGAAATCTCTGAAGTTATTTTTGGTACCCTCTATGGAAAAATGAAAAAAAAAACGTTAACTTAACATAACTGTTTTATATCTTAGAGTTTAAGATCACCTTAAGATAGGACACACCTTCAAAAAAGCTACAACCGCATGCCAAATTTGAATTGAATCCGTCAAGTCATTTTTGAGATACTATCCAGAACAAAAAAAAACTTAAACTCATTATAAGTATGTTATTACTGGAAGTTTAAGGTCACCTTACAATAGGGCATACCTTGAGGAACAGTTACATCCACATGTCATATTTGAATTTAATCTGACAAGCCATTTTTGAGACACTGTCCAGAACACAAAATGTGATGACTAGATAAATGGCATTTCCAAATACCTCCAAAATTCAAGATTGCAACCAGAATTTCAAATTTCCAAATTTTTCAGAGGCATTAAAGAAGTAGTCTGTACTACCCAGATGGCACAAAGTTTGCCTGAAATCATTTCATCTTTAATGCTTTTCAAGATAAACAACATTTTTGTTTTCCGCCAAAATAAAGAAGGTGACTAAAATTTGGAAAATTTGAAATTTAAGTATTATTAAAGCAGTAGGCCATACTACCCAAGGGTCCAAAATTGGCTCTAAATTGCTCTTTCTCTTGCAGTCTTGGAGATAAATGACATTTTTAGATAAAAATATATGATGGTAGCCACAAATCAGAAAATTAAAAATTTTTACAGGTATTAGGGAAGAAGACTTTGTCATCAAAGAGTTTTAAAACTTGCTCAAAATTGCTCTATCAGTTTTCATTATAACATTTTCGATTTCCATTCCAGCCAAAATTCTAGATGGCAGCTGAAATTCAGAAAAATGGAAAAAAAAACAAGGCCAAAAGGTGTTATGGTCACCTAGTGCGAGCGCAAAGCCATACCAGTAGTGCACTAGAATTTACAAAAGTCTCATAACAGAAAGAAATTCCAACTTAAATACATCCCACAGCTGGTCCCGAACTGTGATGGTCATCCATCCAAGTACTAACATTATAGCCCATTGCCGCTTTACTTCACTGAGCAGACAGTCATCATTCTGTGCCACAATTAATGAAAGTCTGATGCAAAAAGGACATATGTGTGGAAAAAGGCAGAAGGACATGTGTCCTTTTAGCTGTTGGACAGCAAGAGAGAGAAATTCAGACAACACAGGTGTTGCCAATGTCTTCAAAGTCCGGAGACAAAAGGACATATGTATGGGAAAAAAGGCACTTGAAGGCACCTTGGTGCATGCAGGTTCATTCCTGTGGGGGACCTTAAAATTGGGGTTCTGGGTCAGACCATGCCTTTTAAAAGCTGTTATCTGGTTTGTTGTTTCTAATTTGAGTTTATGACCTTCTCTTCATTCTGCCATTTGCATTTAAGACTTGGAGGGGTTAACAGCTAGAAAATCAAATTTTATTTTTTTCAATTCCATCTGGTACACGTTTTACACTTTATTCAGTTTTACATATTAGTCAATGGTATCAAAGTATGGAGAGGAAAAAATAAAATTTGCGTTCAGTAAAGAGTGATGGTGTACAGGCACCTATTCAAATGCACTTGTCAGAGCATGACGACTTTCTTACGGACTTGATGGACAACTCACCCGAACATGCTCAGCAAGATTCAGACCCAAATTCTTCGGATAGTGATCTGGATGGCAGTGCTTTTCGTGAATTCGCTGGATAGCGATGATGCGGGTACCCACACATGTTCATTTAATAGACTCACGAGTGAAGGTCCCAGCACTTCTGCTAGTAAATCAATGACTTCTGATACTCAAGCTCTTATTAACCAAACCATTTTGCAGCAATTGACTGCTATTGGAGAACGGTTGCAAAAAATTGAACAGAAATCTGTGAAAAAGGCATCAGGGCCTCATAAATTCAAAAGCAGAAGTTCCGGGACTAAAAAGACTAAGTAAACGGACAAGTAATCACTCTCCCAGAACGCATACACAAATTGCAGATACATATATGGTACCCAGTACTGTTTTGTTACCCACGCTTGACCTGTGACCCGCGGAATCTTGTGCCCTGGAAGGATACCCCTTTTCTAATTTTTGGCACAGCCAATCATCTGGGGACATGGCCACAGAGATCCTGGCTGGCTTCTTGGGATTCTTCCCCTTTCAGTGGTTATTTGATTTGTCTGGCTCTGATAGGTCACTTTCATAAACAGTAATTCCAGGCCATAAATAAACGGACTGATCTGACTGTCTCACGATATGTCATACGATATTCTCCGTTTGATCTTGTCTATCAATAACATCAGAAGAAACTTCACCTTAATCTACAGCAGACTTCTCATCTCCGGAAAGTTCAGCATCAGAGATGTCCTGCTGGGTCAGATCCCTGTAGTCTGTGTCCAACACACCATAGTGTGGACTGGCAAATGAAACACTAGATACAGCCGCAGTCGGTTGTTAAGGGGCTGGGTCAAAAAAAAACCCGGTAGAATGTCGACCTGGGTAGACTTGGGTACCTGGGTGAACAGAGAAGTTGAACTGGTGGTTTTATGTTCTGGACTGGTAGTTTGCTCTGAACTGGTAGACTGGAAATCCATGCCAACAGTAGCTGTAGTGGAGCCATGCATTGGTTGAAAAACCGGTTCCTGTGTATCATCACCCGAACTGGGGATGTCTAGAACAGGACCGGAAGAAGCAATTGATTGACGACCAAGGTCCAGTTTAGCCTTGTCAGATTTGGAGGACTTTTGTGTCTTTTTTATGGGCTTTGATTCATCTCCTTTTTTAGGTAGAGTTTCCTGAACTGCCACGGGCACTACCAGACCGGTATGCCAGACAGCAGGGTTAATGAAAGGCTTACTTGAAATCAAAGCAGAGGTAGTAGAAGGGAGAGAAGAAACTACAGTTTTTGGAGTTGAAAACACGTTACCACAGGACAGTAGGGCTTCAAAATGAGCAGACTGCTCAGTCCACTTATCGTTCATTGCTTCAAACTGTTCAGTCATGACAAAGGAAAATGGTTGAGAAGCAGCAGAAGAAGAGGTAACAGGTGCATGCGCGGAAAGCTGCACAGAAGAATCAACTGAAGATTGATCATCTACATCCAAAGTACCAATGACAGTTACATCCTTTGGAGAAACCAGCAAACCAGCTTTCTTTTCCTTCCGGATCTTATATGAAGGGGTAGTTAATCTTTCTCTTTGGGCATCACAAAAGCCATCACATACAACACACTCATTTCCCAACACACAAGGGTCTTGTCCCACTTTCTTTTTGCGACACCTAGCACACTTTTTGTGCAAATCAAATACTGCCATTATGTGGCCGCAAGAGCCCTTCCTCTGTCCTTTAAACTCTCCCGGTGAAGCCATGACACTTGACAAACAATATAACCAACAAATATTCCAGAAATATTCACTCTGTACACACAGACAAAAAAAATTTATCTGTCTCTTAAATCTCCAGCGTTTTACTTGATATGCGCCAAACAAAAACAGTGATTGCAGTACACTGGCAGGGAGGCTATACAGCTCAGGATGTTTTTTTCTAATGTTTGGTGAGACCGGCAGGATGCCGGACAAATGCATCTGTCCACTAGTTGTATTAACACAATAAAATGATACTTTTCTAAGTGTATGCTTAGCTTTCTAAAATAGTGAAGTTAATAACAAAATTTTATAACTAAAGATATTCTATAATTTATGTTTTACTATTCATATATTATTAATGGCATATAGTTTATTATCAGCAAAAGCCTCCTCAAATCTCCAGAATTAGCACTTTATATTTTGTTGCACAAACAACTCATTACCACACACCGTATGTATATTACAAAAGCCTAGGGCCAGATGAATTGGCAATTCCACTAGTGGAGACTCCAATCAGAGTTTCCCCTAGTGGAAACTGCGATTACAGCCCTCAAATAATGGACCAGAGTCTCCACTAGTTGAAATTCTGATCGGGACCTCAGCTACGGTAATTGCCAATTCTCATGAATCAGTTTCCACTTAATATCTTCTCTTGTGAAAAACCTGAAAAATATTTAATTTTCCTGTTATATTTATCTTCTCTTGTGATATAACTGAAAAATATATCATTTTCCCATGATATATTTATCTTTTTTTTGTGATATCACTGAAAAATATTTAATTTTCCTTTAATATGTGCACTCCCGTTCAAGTTTTGTTATTCTGTGTCACTAGTTCGATCCATTTCATTCAGCATATCCACTAGATCTAGGAAATCTTGAGCTAGTTTTGTGTCAGGACAACATTCCCTACTCTCAACCATCTCTGTCAGTACTTCTTCAACTCCAAGTACTGAGTAGATCTCTTTAACTGAACTCTGCCTATCTTCACAAACACCAAATACACGATCCAACAGATGTGAAAAACATTCATGAATTAATTTGTAATAACTGAAATATGTTCTACTTTCTGTTTGTATGTGTTTCTTGTCCCTTTTCAAAATTATCAGAAACCCTTGGATCAACTCCTTATTCTGAACCAGATGATCAAGTCGCTTCTTTTGGTTACATCCTCTGATCAACTTGTTGATAGTCCACAAGGCTTTAAAAACTAAGTCTGGCTCTTCACAAGTTAGGTAATATATGACTGTAGGTAGGAAATCAAAGTCAAAGATAGCATCCATCATTGTCTCCTCACCAGCTGTGATATTTGAAAGAATCCACAATGCATGATACACTGTGACAAAGTCCTCACAAAACAGGAGGGCCAACAAGTGGTTGAGTAGGCCACTTTTCAATGCTGCCCAATTTTGCTCAGCTGTACCCAAGAGAAGACTTCCTAGTGACACCAAACAAAATGATCTGACTTTGGTATCCTTGTGTGAGAGACAAGACACTAATTTTGTTGTGTATCCATTTTCAGTAAAAACATTAATTGGAAAACCAGTGTGAGACCTCACCCTTGTGGTTTCAATAATTAATTCCATGACTGGAAGCAGCAGCTCTCTTGGATATCTGTCATTTAGTATACTAGCGGCTTGACGGATCATTTTCTTTAACATTTCCTCTGGAAGGTACAAGTGTCTTGCTTTGATCATTTTGCAGTAAAAGCTTAGGATCTCGCCTTTGGAATGTGTATCCACCAATTCAAACATGGCATATGCTTTATGACATATACCACCATGAATAATATCATTCAGTGTGGCTTCGTCTTCCACCAATATGTTCCCCAGTAGAATGATGCACTGAGTCACTAATTTGATCAAAGGACATTCTTGCACTATTTCCATGGCAAATGGTACAGCTCCAGCTAAGATAACTGACCATGTTTGGTCACATCTGCCAGATGCAATATTTGTCAGGATCCAAAAACAGTCAACCAAGAAATTTTCATCACTCTGATCCAGTGCAGACACCTTATATTTCAATATTTCAGAAGACACTACTTTTGGCACATTCAACTCCACCCCTACTGAAAGTATTTGTTGGTAATCCTCTTCTTCGAGTTCTATGTTCACTGGTCTTGCCAAATGCTTACGCATTTCTTCCATTAATTTATCCCTTTCACCTACAGACATATCTTCACCTTGCAGTTTCTCAATACAGTCACTGAGGACCTTTTTGGAATCTCTTAAAAGTTTGTCAAAGTCTGAAAGAGAAACAGTGTCAGTTTCTGGTTGATTTTTTTTCTCTCCATCATGCCATTCTGTTTCAGTTTCAGACATGCTACTGTCTAAGTCCACATCATCTATTAGTACTTCATGGCTGCCACCTTTCTTTTTGGCCTGTTTGGGCAAGCGTATGATCTTTCTGGGAACTGTTAAAGGACAAAGACAACAAAATAAGAAAATAGCGTCAGAGATGCCTGTACCCCACAGTCTAAGGAAATAGTTTTCAACACCATGAGATATAGAAGTAGTGAAACAGTACAAAGATCTCGATACTTTCAGAGCAGTGTCAGTTATATAAATGTCCAAATAATGTTTAAGTAGAGAAAATAACATCTAAGAGAAAGAAAATGTATGTAAAGATAAAGTACTAAAAAATTAAGAAAATTCAATAGCAAGATGAAAGCATTAATCAGTACACTAAAACTTATGAAGCTGTAGAATTTATTAATTGGAGAATAGCTGTCAATGGAAATAGCACAAAAGTACATATAATAATCAGTTGCAGCAATCCATATATCTTTGTTATAAGAGAAAGATGTCTCAAATATGGCAGGTGAACACACTTTGGCAGAGCCAAAGTTAAAGGTCACACCATGATGCACACCTATACCCCTAACCAATGTCCCTACTAAGTGTCAACCTTCTACACCTTATGGAATCAAAGAAACAACCCAGAAAAGATTTTCAAACTCATGTTAACTATGACAAGGTCAAAGGTCTAATCAAGGTCACATCATGACGTTGCACACCTACAACCCCCAAACCTATGTCCCTACCAAGTATCAACTTCCTAACCTTACGGTTTCCGACATATAGCCAGGACAAGATTTTATACGTCAAGGTCACTATGGCAAGGTCAAAGGTTAAATCAAGGTCACACCAGTACATTGCACGCCTAATAACCCTAACCAATGCTCCTACAAAGTAACAACTTCCGACACATTACGGTTTCCAAGATATAGCCTGGACAAGATTTTATAGGTCCAGGTCATTATAGCAAGGTCAAACGTCAAATCAAAGTCACACCATGATATTGCACACCTACACCCCTTAACCAATGTCCCTACCAAGTATCAACTTCCTACACCTTACGGTTTCCGAGATATAGCCGGGACAAGATTTTATAGGTCAAGGTCACTTCGGCAAGGTCAAACGTCAAATCAAGGTCACACCATGATATTGCACACCTACACCCCCTAACCAATGTCCCTACCAAGTATCAAATTCCTACACTTTATGGTTTCTGAGATACTGCCCAGACAAACCTTTTCCCACAACCCGCCCGAACGCCATCAGGACACCATGGGTGAAAACACCACACAGCTTACAGATATAGGGTTGGACACCATAAGATATAGAAGCACAATAATGTACATAAAAAAGGAACCATTCAGACCAGTGTGATTTATTTAAAGATGGCGGAGAAATTCTACTCAAGAAAGAGAAAATGTATATGAAAGAAAAAAGTACCAAAACAAGATAATTCGATAGCAAGATAACATCTGTTACTGTGGCTAACAGCAATGATGCATTTTCTGTAATACCATAAATTCATAATCAGGTAAAAATACATAATAATCAGCTGCAGTAATCCATATATCTTTGTGATTGGGGAAATGTGTCACAAATGTGCTCCCTTGCCATCCCCCAACAATATCCCTAAAAACTTAGTAAAAAGTATCATCTTTTCGCACTTACAGATTTCAAGATTAGGCCTGGCAAAGTCTGAATGGTCAGGGGTAATTTTCAGTAAAACCAAACAACGTATAAAAGTCACACCATGAAAAGATTTGAATGGCCAGGTTCAGATCATGCCGCCAACTCCAACCAATACCCCTGCCAAGTATTTACAGCATGCACATCACTATTTAGGAAGTATAACAAGACAACATTTTAAGGGTATAACTTTGGTAAGGGCAAAGATGAAATAAAGGTCACACTATGGCACTGTATACACACACCCTCCACAGCAATAGCCCTGACATGTGTGAAATTCATGCACCTTAAAATTTCTGAGATATAGACTGGTCAAAGTTACTAAGGCAAGGTCAAAGGTCAAATCAATGTCACACCATGACACTGCACATTTTCACCCTCTATTCAGTGTCCCTACCAGGTATCAATGTTCCACATCTTACAATTTTTGAGATAAAGGTCAAACTACATTTTCAAACTCAAGGTCACAACAGCAAGGTCAAACCAAGGTTACACCATGACATTGCACACCTACACATACCAACCAATGTCCCTACCAAGTGTCAACTTCCCACACCTTAAGGTCTCCAAGATACAGCCCGGACAAATTTTTTCCCGCTGCCTGCCTGCCTGCTTGACCACCTAACGGGACACCATTGGTGAAAATAATAACCGCACAGCGCTTGAAGGGTGTGGGGTAAAAATCATGAATCGTCCATATCTCAGGAACCATGTTGACATACTGAATATTCAATTGTACAGATTATGTAGACTCTAACCAATGAAAACTGCATACAAAAGACAACAGGCAGGCAGGCTGCAGCAGGGTAGTAGTTTGGCCTAATATTGAACTAAGGGCATTAAGAGGAAATAAAATCTACCCATTACTATAATATCCATTAAGCAATGTACATGCACAGATAACAGGAAAACTCCACGAATGACATCTTTCTGCAGACTTCAAACCAGTATATCCCTGGATATTTTTTTTTTTTTTTGTGAAGAATAGAACTTTTGTCCAGGGATCTAAGACCACATTCACACTACAGGCAGTATCACCCACAGTAACCTGTGTTTGATGAAATGCCCCTTTCCTTAGATTACCGTCTGATGTCCGTATGTACCAAAGCAGGTTAGTGGCAAACTGTCCATTACCTTACGAGTCCTACTAAATTTTTTAAATATTTGGATTTTCCGTCTCTTATTTCATTACCGTGAGCATTTTGCGCATGTGCATATGAATTTTTTTCTACAATACCCAAAGCTATGGTCCATGGTGTACATAAGGTTGTCATTTGGCAGTAACACAGTGACATAAGATGAGTTAAGGTATTGGTCATTTCACCACATGTTTGTCAGATGGCTACCGCAGGTGATTTGAGGTTAATGAGGTTACCTCTCGGTGACCAACATTTGTGGTACTGTCACCTAACTGTTGTTGATGGCTAAAAAACTGTGTCCAATCAGTGGCCATTCGCCTGTAGTGTGAACAACTCTCATGAAATGAGGTGACCTGGGGACGCTTCCGCCCCCGAGAAAAACTTCTAACCGCAGGAGGTACCGTCTGCAGTGTGAATGGGGCATAATGATTTTTGAAGCATATGGGAACATTCAGGTATTAATGGGAAGGCAGTACATGTATTTTTGTTAAATATAACCAACTACCGGGGTATTTAAAATAGGGCTGTGACGAGTACAAATAATTCGAGTCGATTGCTTGTGGACAAAAAAAAACTGACTCAACATCGAGCCCTCAAAAGTTTAGTACCCACCATTATAGGAAACAACATACAATATTGCGGCTCCCGTAAACAACAAAAATATGAAGATAAAAGCTTTGAATTGCTTGAATTAGCTGATGTCACCACATAATATACTTAATAGTATGTTCAAAATGGTGGATTATGCGATTTAATGCCAGCAAGGTATGTTATTTATTTTTTTTTATTTCCTAAAACATGTAACCGCTTCAATAGGTATTTATATTCACGCGAGTAGTCCATCCTTAAAATTGGAACAGAATTTTCGTGAAGTTTGCGAGTGTCGACTGCTCGGTCGCACCCTTAATTTAAAATTCTTTGTGACTCGTTGCTGTACAACACTGTCACCAATAATTGATTCACCATACATAAATTGCCACCACCAATTAGGTCCAAAGTCAAATATTTATAGCTTTTCCCTTGATCTCAATTACCTTGGCCATCATGTGTTTCTATCTCCATTCCTTCATCAGGCTCTGATGTTGTTTCCTCAGACAGTGTTTCATCTGCAGCACTCAAAACCACTTCTGATTCTTCAGAACAAGACTCTATCAAATTCGTCGCCATCTTTTATTTTCCAAACTAGGAAATTCATTATAAATCTTCCTGCATGGAGTTTTTGTCAATCCTACAACATACAGTGAAATACAAATAAATACAGTTAAATGTGTTATTAAAATTTAGACGACTTGCAAGTTCTACCATTATCCTATGACCCCAAAATTCCATAAAATAAAACACAGTAATAATCAAATAAGTTATTTAAGGGAGGGAAATAAGCTGTTTAACTAGTATTTCCAGCCATATAAGTGAGTTAAGGAGGGGCCCAAGGTCAAATCCGTCCACACCAGAAAATTCCCAGCCCATGATTTCCTATATGCTGGCTTACCATTCCAAACCTCTAGGGTCAATAATAAGCAAATTATAAGCACTTTTAAGTTTGCATATCCTTGTTTCACCTTGTAGGAGGGGCCCAAGGTCAAATCTGACCACACCAAAAGATTCCCAGCCCATAATTTATTATAGGCTGGTTTATCATCCCAAACCCATCCTCGTTTGACCTTGAAGGAGGGGCCCCAAGGTCAAATCTGTCCTCACCAGAAGATTCCCAGCCCATGATTTTCTATATGTTGGTTTACCATCCCAAACCTCTAGGAGCAATAATAAGCACGTTATAAGCACTTACAACTGTGGCTCTCCTCGTTTGACCTTGGAGGAGGGGCCCCGAGGTCAAATCCGACCACACCAAAAGATTCCCAGCCCATGATTTCCTGTAGGTTGGTTTACCATCCCAAACCTCTAGGATGAAACATAAGCGAGTTATAAGCACTTTTATGTTTGGCTACGATAAGATATTTGCAATGGCAGGGGTTAACGACAGTAATTATGTATCCTTTTTAACACTAAAGATATTATTTATGTAATCGGGCTATGGCAACAGCCATGTGTATGCACAGAATTTTGTCATGGTTCCTGGCCAATCAAATTCACTTATTTTTATTATATTTTTCACTTTATGGTGCCCACAGCCTGGGTGGAGAGATTGTAAATAACCAGAGTCTGTGTGCCTGCATGTGTCCATTCGTCACATTTTGAAACTAACAAAGGGTTGAACCTTTTTCACCTTGGAATACAGGTCAAAGGTCAGATAAAAAAAGGGACCAAAGATCAATATCAACACAAAATGGGTCTCTTATGATACACTGGGAACTGGAATCCCCCAAGTAAAAGATGGGTAAAATGGGCCTGTGGGGGGGATGTTTGCACTCTCTGGTTGAACTTTAACATAGACTCAAGACACTGGAGTACAGATTCATTTTTTTTCTTCTTAAGAAAGTAGTTACGTATTTGCTAAGAAGTTAGATTAAATGCTTTGTGCACCAGAAGTAAGTACATTTCTCTACAGGGTGGACAGCAATTCACCCATAAAAACACCAAAATACAGTTCCTTGAGAACAAATATGCAGTGTGGTTTGATAAAAGTTATCAGAATGAAAAGAGGTTCCTCAAACTGTAAAATGATAGTAGCATCATAAAATATATTTTGTGATCAGTACAAATACACCCGTAGAAATTGTCCCATGGCAACAAGATTAGGGCTGTTGGAAAGTGGACAGCATTTCGCCGATTATTTTATACTGTTCCCCAAAAAGTTACAAAGACTGTTGAACACTTTGGGAAAAATAATTAGAGCTAAAGATCAATTCTTCTCATTTTATTCTAGCATATCATGAAGTTATAAATAGTATTTATATTGACCCCTGACACAGTTTAGAGAGCATACAGCTCTTTGCATCAGTCAGATACAGTTTGTTAGAAATATTTCTCACTGACATAAAAATTATAAACTTTTTTATTCATCTTTATAATCCTGCATGCTGTCAGTTCTAAAATTTTAGAAAAGTATTAAGATATGTTGAAGTCTTTTCTATGCTATAAGGCTCCTTCCGTATTAACATAGATGTTAGTTTTAAATGAGGTACAATAGAAATTGGCAAATCACTGTCCCCCGTGAATCGCTGTCCACCCTGTAGTTATAAAATGAAACTGAACTTTCAATAATTTTACTAAATAATTCAGGGTTGGCTAAAAACCGGTCAATATGAGTATTGACCAGGCCAGTGGTTAACACAGGTTAAACCACCTTTTACTGGTCAATAGTGGTCAAAACTGGTCAATTGAAAAATAATGAAATAAATTCAATAAAGAATATACTATATTCCCGATTATTTGTTCCCTATTAGACATGAAGGATTGTTGTTATAATATACATATTTCATTTTCAGTTTACACAATTATATTTACAACCAGGGGCCAGATTCATAAAAAATCTCAAACTGAGCCAGACTCAAGGCTGAGACGGGGTCTCAAATCTGAGACTTTTGTCTCGGCTGAGTTTTTGGCTCAAATGGATTTCACAAAGGGTGGATCAGCTGAGACCAGTCTCAAGTTATGGTCTCAACTTTTTAATCTCATTTCATATATTTAGTGGGCTTATTTTTAGTTTAAAAAATTATATTACATGACTATTATCATTTTAAATATCCTTAATACTCATAATACAAAGAAATTATATGATAATATATTATTCTAAGTGATCCATAAGATTGAGACTCAACTGAGGTTGAGTCTGGCTTTGAGTCCACCCTTGAGGCCTGTCACTTGATAATAGCCTATAAAGCATGTCAATTCTATTGACTTTTGTTATTAGTAAATATTGAATATGTGGCTGTAATTACAAAATAAAATGAAAATAGAAGATTTCAAGATTTACCAATTTCATTTTGGAACAAATTGTATCGCTTTATGTATGTGTTTTTTGGCATCAAAGCTTGGACTAAAGCTTGGACACCTCCTTGATGGGCTCCAATTTAAACCTGTGACTGAGCCTTGTCTCAAGTTGAGCCTGTTTGTGAAATGCATTGAGTCTGAGTCCACAGACTCGGCAAAATATTTCCAAAATTTGGGACAAAGTCTCAACTTTTGAGTCTGACTCAAGGCTTAAGTCTGTTCATGAAACTGGCCCCTGGGTTGAGTCCAGACATTCATACTAAAGTACTAATGTTCTAAAGTACAAATTCTGACGTACTAAGAAGTACTAAGTACTAATGCTTAAAAAATGTACTTGTACTTCTATTAAATACATTTTGAATGTACTTGTACTAATGTTATTACTTTTTAGTACATCCATTTTTTGTCATTTATTAAATGTGTGATGTACATTACAGATTATCATTTATCATTTAGGTACTGTAAACATCAAAAACAATGCCCATGGTGACTATCAACAGTAATTATAATTCATATCCTTAACAAAACAATTTTTCCTAAAATTTACAAACTTTTAAAAGTAGTGTACAGAATTGAAGTTTCATTTATATTTTGGGAAATTTTTCATTTTGTTTTCTATTAATTATGTTTATTTCTTGTTTTGGTTTGATTTGTCTTATTGCTTTAGTGCTGTTTGATTGCATGTTCTCTTTTACTGAGCAAAGAGAAATGACACGTTAATTGTTTAAAATGACACCTACTCTGGCTTTAATCAGTAATTGGTATAGAGGTCACACACGGGTTTACACTGGGGTCATTTACATTATACTTGCCCCAGTTGTTATCAGGCTGAATGGGGACAGTTAAATCCTAAATCTCCCCTTGCAGTGATTATTTTAGTTTACACAATCAAATGACACCAAAGACAGAATAAATCTGTATGTCATGCACACACAAACAATTATGGTAGGTGCTCAGAATAAACAGTTTCTAAATAATCTAAAAATAGGAAATCTTCAAAGAAAGTCAATTGCATGGAAATACTCACAGATTTCCACATAATTACCAGACTGAAAGAGACGCATTAATTCTGTCAAACTAATCTTGTCATATTACTGACATAAATTATTTTAACAAGAAGTTTTGATGTTCAAAATATTTGAAGACTTGATGTTCATCTGATGCAATATGTCTTGAATGTTACTACAGTAGAATCTCAATTATCCGAATGCAATGGGGGACATGTATTGACCAGTATTGACCACTTTTAGAGTATTAACCAGTAATGCTGGGATGACATTCAGAAACTTCGATTTTATCGCTCGCTGACACATTGTCGATCAATGATTGGTAAAATTTAAATACAACCGATAATTGCTAAACTTATTCCTTTGTATGCATTTTGACATAATAAAATTGTATTTTGCCATAATAGTGTACATTCACCAGTCAAAATTACAAAATCAGCCGTAAATGCAAAATATATAAAGTAAACATAAACATCTTTTCGGATTTCCCACTGTTGTCAAGGTGATCATAAAATCGGGCAATCGCATGTGACGACAGATAAAGCACGATATGGGGGGAGGGAGACATTTGTGAAAAGCTTTTAGGTTATATTTTGGTCATATTTGTGGTGACTTATGTCCATTTCCCTATGTTATTTCACATTCGATTTTTTTTTTTTTTTTTTTTGGGGGGGGGGGGTCAGGTTTGCACTTTTGATTCAATGATCAGCAATGATTGATCTTTGTTCACATTTTTCCGATACAAGTATCAACAGGTAAAATAGAAGCGATCTCCCAGCACTATTGACCAGGGATAAAACCACCCCTTCAATTGACCGACCAACCCTATCAAATAACAAATTTTTAAACTTTTTATATTTTGTGGCCAATACACCAAGGTCTTATCATAATGTTGCACACCTACATGTACCAATTAATGTCCCTGTATAAGGTATCAACTTTCTACCCCTTACTATTTCCAAGATATTACCAAGACAAGATTTTAAAGGCCAAAATCACTTTGGTAAGGCCAGGGGAAGGTCAAACCATAAAGATGCACACCTACACCCCCTCCAATCAATGTCCCTAGCAAGTACCAACTTCCTTCACTTTATGCTTTCTCAGATACAGCCTGGAGGTTATCTGTTACTCACATTTAATTCCATTTTAATTACTCAGTTACTCGTGAGGTATTGTAGTATCGCCCGCGTAATGAAATGACATGTTTGTGTAAAATATGATGCATTTCCGTCACACATCAATTAAAGTTGTGGTTTTTGCTTATAAACGTATAATTTACTCCATATTCTATAACATCTGGTTAAATAGAAGACGTTTTTCTTCCGGAATCGACTATTAGTTTACAGAAGACTTCTAATAGTAAGGTACCAAATCTCATGGTTACTCAAATTTGGAACAGTAGTAAGAAGGCGAATACTCGGTCCATTTTTCAGCATCCGTCCCGTCATTTTTACCATTAAATGAGTACAGTTAAAACCTTAGCCAAAGTTTAAAGTTCTGCCCTGGGTATTAAACCCAGTGAACTTACCCATCATCTTTTGAGTAGAGATGAAGTGCCATAAAATGTCTGTGTGCCTATAAGGTGTAGTTTGGCCAGTTCTTATATGATCACTGATGTTAAACACTAATGGGCTTGGTTAGTACTCAGTTGGTGACTGCTTCAGTTTTTGGACAGGTATTTATAATGAACATAATAAAAACTTTAATTTTTAAAGTGTGATTTTTCCTCTACTTCTCATTTGTTAGATGTGTTTACCTCGGCTCCACATAAAACTAGAGATTTGCATAAAACACAAATACCATCAAAATTATACACACAACTGTTCCCACAACTATTTTGTTACATTAACCTCAACAGTCAGTCAACATGCAAACATATTTGACAAAAAAATAAATTATATTTCCTCTTTTCAATACTTTTTGGACCATTTCTCCAAAAATTTGAAAATCCTCTTTTGTTATAAAAGCTGTATAAAATAGCATATATATTATACACATATTGTATTTGTTGTGTCCTTGGCTTAATATCAACTGCTTTTAAATATATCAAACCCTTTTGAGTCATTTTATCAAGTTTTATTCAACAGAAAATGATTTTCTGCAAATGTCTAGTTTTATGTGGGGTAGTGCCACGGCTCTACACGCAAGTAAAGTAGAGCCGAGGTATAACCATGTCTACTCATTTGTAGTAGTGTTGGTATCGAATAATAATATGTATATCGATATCAAACCATATTTTTGCTTCTGTATCGATCGATATTGAAATATCGGGTCATGGGTGTTTTCCGAGAAAGAGCTTCCAAACTCTTTCACGAGTTTTAGAAGTTTCCCGAAACGAAAACAAATATGGCGCTTCCGGTTTAGCGGTAAGTGAAATTTGACAAAAAATGATAGGAAAACCAATATATTTCTTAACTTTTATATTTTATTTACATGGAAAACTGCTTAATTGCATCCATTTAGTAGTATGTCCCGATATTGATATTGTACCCTACATTATCGATATCAGTATATTTAGCATGGATCGATAAATATTTCAATATCGATAAACAATACCAGCACTAATTTGTAGGTTACAGAAATATCAAACAAAGTTCCGCAATTGTTGGCAAACTTTTAATGCTAACTTGACAAACTGACATTGGGTGAAAATAGGGGATATAAGGTTAAAAACGCTGCAGATAATTCACATAAAGTTCATATTGTAAACAAGTCTAATCTATAAACTTTATTCCTCAATTTCCAGTAATAATTCTCATGTGTGCATTGGTCATAGAAGAATATAACATTAAGCTGTTACTATAATTTAAATTCAAAATATTAATCACACTACAGTACAGTATGGGCGTTAGACCGAGTTTCTGTCCCGTCGCGCATTGCTGTTGATAATTCTGATGGTATATAATGGCAAGGGACAGAGCTCACATGTACTTGTTTTCTGTGTAAATTTTGAACGGCACATTTGAACACATAATTTCTCAAGTATAAATTGTTATTTAACTTCTTTGAGCTATGTATATGTGCCGATTACTAATATTTAATGCCTATCCTGTATAGTTCAACCTATTTTTAAAATGTAAACAAACCTTAAGCAGTGCACTGCTATCTGCAAAAATGAAGTTCCTGACTGTAAAAGCAGCTTAGTGTAACAACATACGTATTGTAACCTAGATGCATCTGTTTAGACATATCAAAGAATTTTTAGGGTTTATGAAATAATTTCTCACAGTTCAAATTTACACAGAAAACAAGTACAGTAGAACCTCGATTATCCGAACCCAGTGGGAGACATACAATCTGGCCGGATAATGGAGGGGTTCGGATAGATGAAGGAAACCGAAATTCACCGTCTATAGGTTACCAAGTGGGTGATAATTGAAGGAACATCGATTTATGTACTAAATATAGACGTCGGTGGTATTTGAAGATACAGTTTAATATATTTGTATGATATTATAGAACTGAACCTATAATTGTCACTTATTTGCTCCATAGCTATGGATATTTTCTTTTTTATGTAAAATATTACGCGGATTTGAAATGGTTGTGTTTGGTTGGTATATGCATTGTGGACGTTTTAGTTTTAGATAAACATTGTTATGCATTTTGTCATTTGGAAAACTCTGGGTGATTTTACGTGAAGAAAAGAGTAAATAATACATAATTTCGTGAATAAAACACATAAGACTTATTTTTTATAAAAATATACATAATGATCTATGAACAAAGATTTGCCATCAGGAAAATATATTTTTAAATATAGTTTTTAGTCTTCTAAGATGAGCAAAAATAGGGTTTCTTAACCAGTCCTGTACAAATATTTTTTGAAGATGATTTTTCATTTATTATTTAAATTAAATTTATATGTTAAAAAATATCGTTGTTTCAGATATTTTTTTTATTTGAGATAATCGTTGAAAAAAGTTTGGTAAATGGTTGAGAACACCAGCAATTGGTACATACATGTTAATTAGTTGAAAATACTTGTGTACCGTTTTTCCCGAAATATCGCCCGGGTCCGAACAATCGCCGGGTCCGAATTAACGCCTGTATTTTAAACAAACAAAGATATTGAATGCTGAGTCCGAAAACACCCCCCCCCCCCCCTACAAAAATAAACCCGCGAAAATATACAAATTCATTATCTTTGCTAATTGACGGCTGCAAAAAAACGTCTGCTGAAAAGCTGTAAACTGAGGATAGTTTCTCATGGAAATGAAGCCTAAACAAAACAGATATATATGACAAGTAAGTATTTATTTTCTTTTATTTCTTGCTATGTCAATGAACGCCCTTACTCAAATTAACGCCGGGTCCGATCTAACGCCGGGGGTTATGGAAATTTGAAAACAATGAACGCACGGGCGATATTACGGGGAAAAACGGTATTTGCTAAAAAAAAATTAGCAAAAATTTTCAGAAAATATTACATAAAATATAATATGTACACTAGAGATACGCAGTTGTAGGTAGATCTAAACAAGGAAGTAATTCTTACTTGGATGAAAATGGGCAATATATTTATTTTCTTGCATAACACACACTAAGCTTAATTTTTTATAAAAAAAATTACATATCTACAGAATAATGTCTTTTTGCCAAGAAAAAGTACTTTAAAAAATATTGTTTTTGTTCTTCTATGGTGGACGAAATGGGATTTCTTGTACACAAAACTTTGTTTACGTTTGACCGGATACAGGTCACCTCTAGTATCTGGAGAATGCTAAAGGCAGAACTGGAAATGTGTCAAAAATTCGGAATTTTGCGAATCTGACAGGGATAATGACATCAAAAATTACATCAAAACTCCCGAGTTTAGGATGATTTGAATGCCAAATATTTTGCCTTATTTGCATTGTATACTATAGGAAAACCTCCTGAATAACATATAAAAAATATATAAAGTTGACAGTATTATAAGACTGCACAACACAAATGTTATGTTGTCAATCTTCATGAACAACATATTTTTGCATAAGTCTGATGATGGATGCTTCACTTTATTATTTACATTTGTGTATGTGTTATAAACAAAATAATTTTTAGTAATAGTGTAAAAGAGCTGTCAGACATAAATATGTAACCTCAGATCACTCTACTGTTCTTCTGTTAGAATTTTTATGCAACAAAAACCAGCAGACGCCAAACATGAATATCATTGTAACATGAAAAACAACATACTTGAAGGTAAATCAATTTCAGAAATATTAATAAAAATTTGGCACTTGGTGATGAATTGGTTAAGCTAATAACCAGTGGAAAGGGAGTGCCACTTTATTCATAAAAATACATACCACTCGCTATATCTTGTTGCTTAGTACAAATACGGCTCATGGTGGTGTAGCCTGTGCAGCTGTTATATTCTTGAAAATGTGACTGGTAACCAGAATAACACAAATAGGGATGTTTCTGAAAACTATGCAAGTTTATTAAACAATAAAGTAATAGTGTGAAATATTATACAGCGACCAACTAAGTAGGGGCTGGACAGAAAAATAGGCCGCAGGTTCGAATCTGGGGCTGGGTGCTTCATGTTGGAAAGTTGGTAGTTACTTGCCGATGCCCAGTGGTTTACAGTGCAGTATGCACTGGTTTCCTCCACCCTTAAACTACCCGTTGCAATATAACCCTGGCTGTTGAACGCGACATAAAAGCAACAAATAAATCTAAATATGTACAACCCAGGTTTCACCCTGAAATTCAGACACAAAATTAACACTGAAATAATTCTCATCTCCTATAACCAAAAGATTAAACCTGCAAATAACACTAAAGTCACAGGTTTTACCCTGTAAAATATATTATCAAACCTAAACTATCATTTCTGAGAGGTTTCACCCTGTAAGAGAAACAAACTGTTTCATATCAATCTTTAATTATATTAGCAGGTTTTACCCTGTGACTGAGTTCATGGTGTGTCAGCTAAGTTGTTCCCTCAAAATATCTACCACAGGTATTGCATCTCTCAGTCCAGCATTGAACTAATGAAATGCGGGCCCTTTTTAGTGAAATTACAGACAGAACAGAATTGCTCAAATCAGTGAAGTAACAAGGCCTCTCATTTCACTAAACTTTAGTCATCACCAAGACTTTGGAAAGACAACTTCCTTTTAATACTTTATACAGTCACACTGAATCAACAATTACAGTTAACACAACGAAACATACCAAAACATAAGATAAAGACAATAGATATTGAATTTAACAGGAATATCTGCACACAAACGGTTAGTGTTTTATGTATATTAGTTGAATATAGCTCATTTGCAAGAATTTAAAATACAATGAAAAACTATGTTCGCCATAGTGGTTACTAAGTATTTGAATACACAAATGCAACACCCCACCTTATCATTTTTATGATATATGTGCGCAGTAATTCTTTGTATTTGACTTTGTACACAATGGAGAAATCAGTCAATGGACACTCTGGAAAAACATGCCACTGATGATAGTACACAGACCATTATACAAATTTGCATTATATTTAACTCTGCATATCTTCAAAGTGTACAGATATTATTTTTCCGAAATATAAATTACTTGTGAATGGTCTGACATAATTGAAACCAATATTCAATATAAACAATGCTGCCACTTGCAAGGATTACATTAATCAGTACGCACTTTGGTTTAGTTTATAAAATGTACTTAAATATACGCCCATGTATATCAGGTGGATTGAAGCCCAAATTATAATCTATTTATAGTCATTTCACAATTGAAATCAATGAAATAATGAATACACATTGAAAAAAAACTTCCAAAAAGCGAAAATGCAAAGGTTTTAAAGAATTAAATAACTGACATATTGTTTTTCAGTTACAATATTTTAAAATAGAGACCTTTGAAAATACTTTTAATGTAAAAAATTGATCCTGATCTTGATATACACTTTTTCAAAACTATATCTTAAGTTAGTTTTGTACAATGAAAAAGTAGTCATATTTTAGACAAGAAATCCTGGTGAATTTCAGTGGTGACATTCCAAAAAAATCTGATATAACTAGAAAATTTTGTCTCATATTTCTTTCATTAACCTTTTTAATTGTGCTTTACCACAAAGAAAATTAGTTATTAGTTAGTAAGTTCATTACTCTATATCCACAATATATATCACTATGAAATTATCATACAATTTCCTGTTTCTTAAATAATAATATTGTCACTTTTTGTACAAGATTTATTTCATATTTCAAATGCGGTCCTAGTCCTAAAAGATAACAAACTTGAATATCTGTTTCTAAAATGTAATGCTATACTGAAAATTACCCTTGTACAGGAGAAACTAACATATAATAGTTACTTTATCTGCAATGAAAGAATGGCATATTGGTGGACATTAGGGATCACTAAAGTAATTAGTATACAATGAATGCATACATATTTATAAATCTACATGGTACAGTCATTCTTTTATACAAGACAAGTATATAAAGACAGAATAAGAAATCACTTGCCCAAATAAGCCTCAGCTCTTCAGTTATAGTATATCATCACTCTGAGAAGACAATATTTTAGTGGTGTCATGGGGTTTCGTGGATTTATCTTATCAGTACTCCTTTTTGTAGTCACAAATGGGTCTGTGACTAAACTAATTACATTTGTACAAACAGGACCACACAATAGGACCTGTTTACACTCTCTCAATTGCATGGTGTGGACTTGTCTAGCTAGGTCCACTTTTTTGTGATCAAAACTGAAAACAAATTAAACTGGGAGAATATTGGATTGTAGTTCTTGACATTAAGTATGGTTGTTGTGTTTTTCATCAGACTACATTCAATAGATGAATATATGAAATACTGACAACTCAGCATGTACTTTTAATTGAAAGTTTGTGGTATAATCAGAGTTTCTTTACAACTGAAGTGGAAGTGTTTTAAATGTATAACAAGCTAGAAAAGAAAAAAACAATTACACACAAAGAATGAGAAAATTGCCCCCTTTACAAATATTTAATTTGTTTAAGAATATTATCGAGAAGTCATCATAGAAATAATGGAAACTGGATTATTGTATCAGCATAAAAGGAGTCCATAAAAGGTTAGATATCTAGTTGATAATATTACATAACCATATACTAAGTAATTAAGTTGGTTTGCTAATATTAGATTATGAACAGATATACACTTTTTTGTGATTTATTTATTTATTTGGGTTTTACGTCACTTTCAACACTGTACAGGTCATTTCACGACGGGTAGTTGGAAGGGCAGAGGAAACCAGTACATATAGTTCGTTAGGGTTCTGTACTGTAAACTGCTGACCAACAGCAAGTAACTACCAGCTTTCCCACTTGAGGCCATGACAGGGATCGAACCCCGGCCTCAGAGGTGGGAGGCGAAAGTGTTACCACTCTGCCATCATGGCCCCTCACACTTTTTTGTGAATTCAACTACCCACATGAGAACCATTAGTTTGAGCTAGCTACTAAAGGAGATACAAAAATATGATGCCATGATCCCATTAACAATAAATCTGTGTTATAGTAACTCAGATCACAGCATTGGATCCAACTTAAGATAATTCACAAATTTAAAATATAATTCAACATTATTTCACCCACTGGATTGAACCTGACTTCACTGGCTGGATCAAACTAAAATAGTTTGCAAAATCTATATGTATTTTAACTAGATTTCATCAATTGGATTCAACCTAATTTTACCCATTGATTTCAACATGATTTCACCTTTGGGTCCAACTAAAAATGGTTTGCAAAATCTACAGATATTTCAACCAAATTCAAACTCCATGAATCACCACATTCCTTCCCCCTTCTGTTTTGCTCGTCTTGCCAGGGGCAAGATATGTGTAACCAAGGCTGTCTCAGGTACAGATTTACAATTACTCATTTACGTAGATAGCTGCAAAGCATACAACTTTATAACATTTTCCGACGTAACTTTTAGCACTTCTTCAGTCGACAGTTTCTTCAGGGTGGCAACACGCCAGGCAATCTTTTCGATTCCATAAGGGGTGTTGAAGGGATGATTTTCATGGATGGGTGCCTGAAGTTAAGGGGACTCTGTTTATAACAATATACTTGTCAGGGGCAAAGCTTTTACAGCCTGTTCCAGCTCTGGATGACAGCCACTGCGCAACAACAACCTGGTGAAACCAAACATTATGTTAGGAAAAGTATCCCTTCATTTCATCCAAAGACCCATTGAAACAATGTTGATGAACTTTATACTTCTCCTTCATAGGAAACTTGCTCTTCATCACTTCCAGGCATATGTCACTGGCCTTTGTGGAGCCTGGTTTGTCCATACAATGAATAACCAACACATATTTATACATAAGGCTGGATTTGTATTCATGAAGAAGATTTTTGAACACCCTGGTTTGATTACTCAATGTCTTTTCAAAATCTCCTGATAGGTAAATCCCTATTTCCCCAATTACGACACATCAGGAATCAAAGTTAACCTTGGACATTACAGACCTTTCATTCTTTTGAGTGACAGTATCTGCCAGGTTTGGATGAACTCCATAGCAACAAAATAAACTATAATCTTCCAAGAACAGATCTTTTGCTAGATCAGTTGGCAATCCATAGCAATAATTCACCATTGCAGCCTGTAACTCTATGGGCATTGTTGGCATTGGCCCCTCCCTCATGATCATGTCAAGATCTTGCATCCCGCTCACTGCATGCCTGTAATTTGTCGAGGTGCATATGTGAGTCCACAAACTTGAATTTTTTACCCCCGAATGCGTACAGGACAGCCTTTCATTTTTCACATTCACCTTTATTATATGCTGTTCCTACATTAACTTTATGGGCTGGCATTTCCACATACTCCTATTCTGATGCAATCTCAGTGTCCATTGGTTCCTGAGGCTTGCTTTTAACACTTTTGCTGGACACCTTACCTTTAACATCTTTGCTGGATGCCTTACTTTTAGCATCTTTGCTTTAACCTGCACTTCCCCCTCTTCTAACTCATCACTCTCACTTTCACTTGAACTTCCACTACTGCTCCCATCCTGATTTTCATTGGAGCACATTTGGCAGGTCCAGACTCAAAGTGTATATCCTCTTCACCAATAATGGTTATTATTTTTTAAATCAACCTCCAGTGGATCAACGCAGCTGTGCAGTTGAGAGGTTTGATGGTCAGAGTTTTCACAACAATTTCACTGGTGAAGTAATGATTAAACAGTGAGATATCCTCCTCTGTTACTTCTGCAGTACTACTCTCCAGATACCAATTACGTTCAATGACCATCTGTAACAAAGCTTCATGATCCCTACATTTCATGATCATTTCTCTTTGTTTCAATAGCACATTGAATGACTCCATTCTGGCAACTAACAGCATCTCAAACCAGGAAGCAAAACTTCTAGGTAGATGTTTACCAACCACATGTTGGCGGAGACAAGCCACTTGCACTCCATAGCCACTCATGTAGCATATAAATTATCGCTTACCTTGGCTTAACTTGTTCTGTAAACTGAGAAGTACTTTTACTCGGTTCAGGTGACCTATGCCTACCTTCATTATGTCTCCTTGGCCTTCCAGGGACAGGAAATTCTTTCTCACACTCCGATTGACTACTCTGAGATTGATATTAACGTTGCAAAGGACTCCTATGCCTACCTTCCCATTTATCAGGCTCCCTCATGACATAACTGCTCTTCTTACCTCTACTCAAGAACCCACCCCTCAGAGTATTGTGCTTATAACCAAATTGACGTTTGTCATAGGAGTTTCCCCCTCTTCCTTGTTGTCCAGTACTTTTACGTTTATAGCTTACATTAGTAAAATGACTTTTAGGATTTTCACTCTTTGATAACCCTGTGGTCCGTTTTGTATCCTGACTGTCTGTGGGTCATTTTTCCTCACTGGAACTGACTTTTACAGTGTTTCCTTCACCAACCACTGACCTTGGTGTGGAACTTGGTTCTGCTGGCTTTTTACCAGCTGATGAACCTTGAAGTTGGAGGTGCATCCAAAGCCGCAGGGACTTCCTTAGCTTGAGCAGCATGCAACATTCGAGACTCGATATCTTGGCTACACCTTTCCAACAATACACCCTGATTTACTGGTGGTAGTCTATTGCGTGGATTGTACACCGAGTCCCTGATCGTATACGGCCTCACTACTGGGTAAATCTGGATCAATACCAATATTACTGACTCAGATTCTTCTCTGCTAAGACTCACATCGGAAACTGTCTCCCAGCTTCCCTTGGTCTGCTACCATCCTCAAAGCTTACATGACGAGGACATCTCTCTGTTGGTTAGTCCTGTCGTTCACTGTGGTGTCTTGAATAACCTTCACGAGGTTGATCCTCGTGCCTCTGGCTATATTAACGAGAACTACCATTACACCTCACTTGATAATCATGGGAATAGTGATCTTGACGACTATATCCACGAGAACTAGTCCCATGCCTTTCATAAGGAGTGGAGCTCCTTGAGACATTTCATCAATAGGAACCACCCCTACGTCTCCTCTCCAGATCCTTTTGCTTCCTTCTCTTGCATCCAGCTTGGGAGACATCTTATGATTCTCCTGCATCTACAATGTTTTCAATAGCACTATCATACAAAACAGATATTTCATTAGATATTTCATTAGGCCAAATCAACGGCTCATGTAAAACATCTGATTTTTCAAACAACAAGTCTAAATTCCTGGAGTCATCATCAAACACAATGTCTTTAATTTTCCCACTCTCTGTTTTGCTCAACAAACTATTTCTCTTATGCCGTAACCACAACACAGTATCCCTATCTTCACATGGCTTTAACCTATCATGGTGAAGAATATAGGATTTTTTCCTGTCAATAATTCTAAACAAAACAGGAGAGATAACTTCTGCTACAACTAATGGTCCCTTCCAAACTTGTTGGAGTTTAAGACTAAAACCAACTTTTTAGCAGTATCTAACCTGTAGACTAGGTCCCCAACTTCATTGGAGTGAATTGTTTCAGGTCATAATCCCTTTTCTGGCTCATTTGTGTAGAAAGTAATATTTCACTGGCTAGAGTATGCACTTTTTGCAACATTTTTCTTAACCTATCAACATACTCAGCACTACTGGTATTTAACTTCTCTTTGTCAACCCCCAACATTAGATCTACTGGCAACAAAATTTCTCTCCCCAACATCATCATATTTGGTGTAAACCCTGTTCTCAGGTTCACAGTAGAACGAATGGCACCAGCCAACTGCTGTAAGTGCTGATCCTGTGATTTTTGATTACCACTAAGAAAACACCTTATGAGTTGTAGTAAAGTCCGATTATAACGTTCCACCTGTCTATTAGAACACGGTCTATAAGGTGTGGTTCTGGTTTTAGTCAGTTTTAATAATTTGAACACTGAGGTGAATAATTTACCATCAAAGTTTTTCCCTTGGTCAGTATGAATTTCCAAAGGACAAGCAAATCTTGAGATAAAACCATCAACTACACACTTTTTCCTCAGCATTTTGTTGGGGAAGAGGAAAGCATTCCAACCTCTTGCTAAATTGGTCAATAGTCATTAAAACATACTGGTTACCCTTTGAACATGGAGTGAATGGCCCGAGTATGTCAATATGAACTCGCTCTAAGGGTGAACCAGAGTGGTATTGACCTAATGCAGCTTTGGGTTTAACATTAGCTTTCTTATTTCTGTTACACAAACTACAGGATTTGACAAAAAGCTCTATGTCCTTAGCCATATTATACCATATGAAGGATTGTTTAACATGGGTAATAGTCTTTGCAATACCCATGTGACCAGTCAACAGGAGATTGTGATTCAAGGGCATGACTTCCTGTTTTAAACTTTCAGGGACGATGAATAATTTGTTACCATAAATGTTCCCTTACCACATGTAAAAGGGTAAACCCTATTGATAAAGTAATTGGTTTCTGTTGAAATAGAAATGTTTCACTGTTGGACTACACAAGGCCAAATGTTTCTGTTGAGGAGCTACCCCTGTGGAAACCCAACTGATTAACTTTTGTAAACTTGGATCAGACAACTGTGCACTGCGCAGTTGTTCTTTTGTAAACCCTTTCAACCAACTGTCACCATGTTCAGAAACTGTAACAGTTTTAACTGCAAGTGGGAATACCTCATCAACATCATCTTGAAACCTGGACCATTGGACATGGGCATGTTGACATTACTTACACCCACCAAATGGTAAAGCGGATGGTTCACTACCTGCTGTGTAACAATCATAAAATGCCACCTCGTCTGGTATAAGGGACATTCCATCCGCATTCCCATGTTTCTTGCCAGATTTGTGTAATAAAACCATGTCAAATTGACCCCGTTCTTCCAACCACCTTGCTAGTTGACCTTCAATGTATTTAAATCTTAAAAGCTAAGTCAGAGTTTTGTGGTTGGTACATACATAGAACTATCTTCCTAAAACATAATGTCTATACTGACGGGTAAACTTAACAAAAGCTCCCTATGGGTTACACAATACTTTCTTTGTTCAGGTGTAAGAATGTAACTTCTGTAACTGATTACTTTTTCTATATCATTCTGTATCTGTGACAACACCATGCCAATTCCAGAACTTGATGCATCAGTATGTAAAATAAAAACACCGTCTGCACTAGGATAAGAAAGTATAGGAGCATTTATTAATCTGTCATTTAGAAATTCAAATGCTTTCCGATGTTCTTCATCGCATGTGAATACGGCACAGCTCCCTGTCAGCTTATACAGAATTGAGGTATCCCTAGCATAATTCTCAATATGTTCACGGTAATAATTCAAAAACCCTAAAAACTTCTCAACATCCTTGACAGATTTTGGCACAAGCCAATACGTTTTCAGGATTCAACGAAACTCCTTCGGCGCTCACAACTCTGCCTAAAAACAATGTCTCTTTGTTGAATAAACTGCACTTTTTTGGTTTCAATTTAAGATTATATTTCAATTTTAAGATAATGTTAGTAAAGTCATTCATATGATCTTGAAAATCTTTTTCTAGGACAATTACAAACTGAATGACCCTCTGAAAAGTAGCAGTTGCATTACATAAACCAAAAGCATTACATAAACCAAAAGCCATTCATTTATGTTCAAACAAACCAAATTTGGTAATGAATGCTGTTTTATGCCTGTCTTTCTCATCTATTTCAATTTGCCAGTAACCACTTGCCATACCTAGAGTAGAAAAATATTTATTCCCAGAAAGTTGATCAAGACATTGAGATATGGATGGTAAAGGAAAAAGATCTTTGACAGTCAAAAATCAATACAATATCTTCCCGTCCCATCTTTTTTCCTCACCAGTACCGGAGCAGAAGCCCAGTCTGTATAGGATTATTACACCAGTCTTGAGCATCTGTTTCAGATTCTCTTCCTCCTCTTTTTCAAACCCAATTGGTGTCCTTTGCATTAGATGTTTAACTGGCTTCAACTCACCGGTGTTTATGGTATGTTTAATCTCCGAAAAACAATTATGACTTCCTTTTGAGAAAATATCCTGAAAATTGGTCAATAATAACTTTACCTTTTCCACCTCCGGAGTGGGAGTAAAGGTCCTCAAGATGGTCTGCTAGGATACACTTACCCAGGGAACATGCAGTCACTGAACTCTCTTATCCTGTAGAACGGTATCACACTCAAAAGCATATCCGAGAACATGACCTCTGTGTAGACATACAAAGTTATCTCTATCGCTAACAATTTTTACAGGTATAATTTCATTAGTTTTAACCAACATATTTGGTAATATGACACCCTAATCACCATCTGGAACAATGACCATCTCACCTGTTCCTTTAGGTCTCATCAAAACTCTGTACCACACTATTTTCTAGGAATTTTAAGATTCTTCTCCAGTATGATCTGAGAAGTCAAGAACTTACTTCCACCTTCACTTACAAGAACTGATAATTCTTGTGCCACACCGGTCAGGGTAAAGGTGTAGTTGCTGAAATCTAAAATGGCATGAAAATGACATAAGAAATCAATACCAATTACAACAGGTTGTTCAATAGATGCAATGTAGAAATTCCATTCATACACATGTTGATCATTCAAGGAAATTTCCACTTCACTAATCCACCATGCATATGTATTTGTTTCTTTAACTATATCCTTTAGTTTTAATTTTTCAGTTAACTTTGGCTTTACAGCAAGTTTTTCATAAACATCAAAACTAAGAAGAGAAACCTCAGCACCTGTGTCCAACAATGCAGAGGTTTTAGTTCTATTTACTACACATGACATTATTGCACATAAATATTTTGCCTTAAATGCTGACAGGTATATTCCACAGAACCAGTCATATGAACATGCATTACCCTAGTTGATTTGTGGAGGGACAAAACATCGGGTTCATGATTGCCCTCCCTTATGTGTTTAAAGGAGCAAATTTAAGAGTTGGATTCCCCCCATAAGACCTTTCCGTTGGTGGATTTCCCTGTCTCCTCATACTACTTTTAGGTGAAGTACCTGCTTTATTCTCTTGAGAATTACTTCTGCCATCCTCGAAATATTCATTTTTAGAGTTGTTACCTCAGGGACCCCAATATGTTTCATTGCTTCTGCGGAAGGTATCTCTTCAATAGTTATTTGCTTCCTGATCTGGAAATCTAGAATTTCCTGTCTTTCCAGGACTATTGTTGGAATATTGTGTTATCTCTTCTACCTGGACTTCGAGTAAAAGGATAATGGCATCTCGGACAATCTTTAGCAAAATGTCCAGGCTCCCTGCATTCATAGCAACTATAGTTATGCCTTGGTGAATTAACACACTGCATACCACTCATCATCATGTTTTCCATGCTCTCAAACCCCTTAAGTAACAGCCCAGTCTCTGACAAATACTTGCCTTTGTCACTGGATAGCTGATTATGATTACTATTGGGTAGTCGCTGTATCCCCTGAACGATACTTACGTTTATTAGAACTACTAGATTGATCAAAATCAGAAGCGCTTGCAAAAACTGGATTATAATGCTTACTGACAGTTCTCACTATATTTGTCTTACCAAATATAGCTTTATGTTGCTGACCAGAAAGTTTGACATATATGTAAGCTTCTTCAATTGTTTTTATCACATGCTGTCAATGCCGGAGCCTTGTCTCGGCAAACTTTAAGAAAAGTATCAACAAGCATTGGATTACTAAGTCATCTGAGTGTCAGGATCAGCCCTAAGGATCATCTTTTGCAATCGTGCTAAGTAATGCTCTAAGGTTTCATTTTCATGTTGCTCAATGGACAACAATTCTCACCTGACTGAAGAAGGAGGATCCAATTCTTCAAAATACTCCTCAAATTTACTTTTCAGCCAAGTAAAATATGTCCGCTTAATATATGGTAGAATACTATAGTACTCAGCTGCTTCTTTCTTCAAGGCAAGAGAGAAAGCATCAAGCTTATTAGCCTCAGTCCAGGCTAGTCTTTCAGCCACTGTCTCAAACTGAGTAATAAATCCTTTCCAGTACTCACCATCAAAAGACAATTTAGGAATCTGAAAGTTTCTGGAATCATAAGACCTTTCGTGAACCCAATTCTCATGTCTATTAACCTCACTTGACACATGATGTTCAGACTGCTGCACTAGATCGTCTTCATCAGAACTGAGCTCACAGTCCTGAAATGGTAAAGTTCCAGTATTAGTTTTACTTGTATTTTGCTTATGTTTAGAACCGACATAAAAACCATTTTTAACATTCATATCGAGAGCAGCTTGTAGACGGGTTGTCACTTCATCAACTGCCGGCATTGAACACTTGCTGTTTCTGGATGCCCAAGCCAAGGAGTAAAATGTGATCTACCCTGTGAATATAGCCTTGGCTGACTATATTGCTTTGGACAGGTCTGATCTTCATCTTCAGTATTACACTGAACTGTGGCCTCCGGGATGACTGGAGCCTTCAAATCCACCAAGCACACTGTTAGGTATTGAGTAATCGATTCAAAACTTACACTTCATCTTCTGAGCACTATTCTGGACCTCCAATATTTCTGTAGACATTCTGTCGTAGTACTCATCCTAAAAAGCCACTGTCCTTTCATGTTGTTCTTTGGCTTTCACCAGGAACTTGTCACTTTCCACAGTCATTCGTTGGATTTTCTTTCACTATTCAGAATCCTATTTTCTATATTCTTCCATCTGGACATCTCTTTCCTTTTGTAAATCCAAATATTGTTGAATAGTGGATTTCAAATGTTCTCGTGCACTGGCAAAATCTTGATTTCCATCAAGGTCTGACTTTGTAGAATTTTTATGCTCTCTCTGTTGAATATGCAGCATTTCTGATTTTATTAAATCTACATCAGCAGCCAACGCCCCAAATCCTCCCTGATAGCAGTTAAGTCTTTTTGCAAAGGCACATTTACAACATCAACCCTCTGATGTAACAGTTGAAGATTGGTTTCAAGTCTACTGGATAAACGGTTAAGTTCTCGGCCAGTATCCAGTCCGTTGTCTTCTATCTGTGTCTTTAAATTGATATGTTCAACTTCAACATGATCGAAGTTGCTGCTCACGAGTTCCTGATTTTCATGAAGTTTCTGAACTTTGACTTCAAGGTCATCAGTAGCAGTTTGAATGTTTACATGGAAAGTTCCAACTGCAGCTACAGTTCCTTTCAACTGAGAATCCACTGAAACTTCCAGATCAGCTAAGCTACAGTTCCTTTCAACTGAGAATCCACTGAAACTTCCAGATCAGCTAACCTATTTGCTGTTTCATGTTTTTGACACTCTATGGACGAAGTAAAATTCAACAAGCCCTTTTGCATACATTGCATCTTCTCATCTGTCTTTCTGGCACAACTGGTAAATGAAGAATTCATTGCAATAATATCATCCCGTAATTTCACGACATCACCTTCCACCCTGTCACATTGATTCTTCAACTGTGGGGAATTCAATGTCAATGCCCCTTTTAATTTTTGACAAGTCTGATTCAATTTCAGTTCTGCACTCCTCAAGATCACTGACAGATGACTGAACATGCACAACAGTTTCATTTGTCAACAACAATTTAGCTTCAACCATGGCATTTGAACTTTTCACGGTTTCCATCAAATTATCATTGTGTACACCAATGTCACTTTTAAAGGTTTTCACATCCTTGAGAGTGTCATCTTTTAAAATTTCAAAGTCTGTTTTCATTTCCAGTTTCAAACTATTAAAGTCTTCACTTGCTTTCTTGGTGATTTCTCGCATTTGTTGTGTTTCTTTTTTCACTTCCTGTATTTCAAGCTGAATGTTTTCTCTAAAATTTCTCAAAGACTCATCAACATCTAACTCGACTTCTTTTTCGAAAGTTTCCAGAGATATACGATCATCTCTGATGTCACTGTTCACTTCATCTGAAAAAAAAATTCAAATTCCTTATCCTCACTTCTTTGATTGTATATAATTTTTTCCAGAGTTGCCTCAATAGCAGATTCCCTCAGAGTAAAATGACTCATTAACTTCGAGCATTCTTTACCCTGAGATAAATCTGTATCACTGTCCCCATACTGTTCACGCCTTCCAAATGCACCCTTCGCATCTGGCGGAGGTTCGCACTCCACCAAGAACTGAATTTCATTTCCTTGAAAAATTCTCTTCGTTATACCCGAAGATATTTTCACAGCCTTGAAATCTGTTTCAGTGAACTTCCCTCCATTCACATCTCTGGCACGGCTAACTATTTCTTTAACAGACAATGAAAGTTCAGTGAACCAATTGAATGAATATTATGTCAAATTCATGTTCAAAATTAACGTGAAATTTCGTTAATTACACACTCAAAAAACACACAATTTATTAAGTGTGCTATATTTTATATAATATTCAAACAAATAACAACAATATTAGCAATCAACAGTGAACAAGTGTCACCAAATGTGTGGATTCAAGCACACACTTCTGGTACCACTGAAGTAAATACTAAATAATATATTAATTGTATACACATACAGTAGATGCTGTGGTCCACTGTGCGCCTCAACAATTGGGGCTGTGGATCCTCCCCAAACTGTCGGATAGTTTGTGTTTTCCTTTTAAATATGGCGGTATTCAACTAACTAACTCTACATCATTAATCGGCCTCCGTTTTCGTTTCTCAGTGGCCATGCTAACATTCTTTGGGGATTCGCAAAACTCTGCGAATCGTGATACCCTGAAAAACTCTGCGAATCACCACAGTATCATAAAGTTACAATAAAGAAGATTGTTTGAAGATATATGGAACCAAAGTAAACTGCATTTGTCATGCTTTCATGCAAAAACTGATAATTGCAACAACTAAGTGGTTTCAGTATAGAATTCAAAACCAGATTTTAAGAAAAAGACATACCTTTTTTCAAAATTGTTCTACGATTATCAAAGTTTTTAGTGGTAAAAGTTGAAACAAAATTGTTAATCACACCATGATAGAATCATGCTTGGATTAATACTAAAATTGGCATTGGCATAAAGAATTGAAATGTGGAAAAATTGTTCCCTTGCAACCCATATAAAAACTCATCTCCATAATTTTTGAAACAACATTCTCAAAATACATTTTTGGTGCATAAAAAGGTTTAGGATTCTCTTTACAATAATCTTTTTTTCAAAACCGAGTGCTTATAGCATTGCAAAAGTTAACCATGAATGTCTAGGATTATTAGAAACATCTTTTTGAGTTTCAGTAATGTTTAAATCACAAACGTTAAATTATTGTAGTTTAAAACTGAAATCCCTTGGAATTTTAAAACAGGCCTTGACTGTATTTTAGAGTTATGCTGTTTTTAATGTTGAAACATCATCCTCAGATGATTGCTACATAGCAGAATAGCATGCATGCAGGTTAGATGTTCAAAATTTCTTGCCCAAAAAGTGATCAAGTACAAAGCCAGAATAAAAACGGTGGAGAAATATTTTAGAAATAAACTTCAAAAATAGACAGTAGGCAAGTTTTTCTTAGCTCTTTCACAAATGGTTATGTGAGAGCCTTCTAAGTATTGAACATTATTAAATATCTTTCTATCCATAAATATGGATTTAAATGTAAACCACTTAAAAGTAATTTATGATAAAATCATTTGTTCCAGAAATACAACAGAATCGTACTTGATTAACAGAGCCTCTAACAAACTCAATATTAACAATGAGGAGTTCTTCCGACCCTTAAAAGGAGGAATAAATAAAGAATTTTTCTGTCTATATAAGAATACTTTTCTTTTCATGCCGACACCAAGGGCTTTTGTAGGTCAATTGTAGGCTGACTTTCTGATCATACAGTTCACCAGTTTAGTCCATACTTGATCCGATAAAAAAGTGACGAATATGGATCAAAATATAAAGGTCTTACTCTCTAAATAAATGTGAAGGTAACAAACATGATTATTGCCCCACCATTGACCAAAAAGATATGCATTGTATTCCTATCACTAATTATTTTCACATGTCAATGCATATGAGTTACTTAGAGATAGTATTTCTCCATGTTATGTTTCTCAGTTTTGCCTATCTAACGGACTTAACAGTAAGTCAAAAATGAAGGTTAATTTAAATTTTTTATTATTATTATTTATAGTACAAAAACAATTGAAAATTAACTATTTAACAAACCTTAGTTTTAAGTAAATAAAATGCTTACTGTTAATTTAACTGAACAAACTAAGTCAATTTTCTGTGTTTAACTTGCAGTGTCAAATAATTTGAGTTTCTCTTTAATTAGTAATTAGATATACCTAATCACAGTAATTAGACTTGGAGTAATACAATAGAGTATCTCAAAAAATCTTTGTCACAGAAGAGGGCTTTGCCATTTGTAATGGTAGTATTTTATGTCCTGTGTGTGCTGTATTAGTGACTTATTTTATGTTTGATTGCTTGATTATAGAAATAATCAACCCAAAGACCATTTAATAGAATATATTAGCAAAGAAGAACTCACTATGAGGAAGTTAGGATTTGCTTTGATTTCTTTATCATTCATTTGCGCTGGCTACGGATATATCAGTGGAGAAATTCCATCATTTGAACCAGGGAGCTTAAAAATGGATATTCAATCCGACAAAGAGCACTTGAATCATATTTTGTTTTTAAAGATGAGACTGACTGAAAACTTTTCTGCAGTCTTGAAATACACAATTGAGAGATTTGTTTTTGAGGGTTTAAATGCTTATAAAATGAGACTTCACACAATTTGGGCACTTGCAAACTGTGCCTGCATTTCTAAATTTATAATAAAGAGACTGGCTTGTCCAAATCAGTTACCAGATGCAAAAGATGATCTATTAAACCATTGCCATAGACTAGGCGCAAAGTTCACAACAGCATTTTCCTACCATTTTGTCACATGGCAGGAAGGTGTAATATTTCAAAAATTAAACAATCGTCCAGTATTTCTAAATCTAACAGTTGAACAACACTTGTATATTAATTGTACTTTCACAACCTTATGCCTTCCAAAGTATGCAAAAACTCACTATACAAACAAGTTATCTATAGACTTTCCTGATGTCTCTTATACAAATAGATATAAACACTTTTCATTTAAGGGCTGCTATGCAACACCCATCACTATTTTCACAAGTACAAACTGGATGAAGATAAGCAGCTTATTTGATTATGCAGTTGACACTACACTCTTCAACTGGGAACTTACTTACCAAACCCTAAAAACCTTAATAACCCAGAACTTTATGACAAGGATTTTACATTTAACAGACAGTGTTTTTGCATTTGATATATTTAATTTTCCCACTGTTGCACAGTCAAATAAAGTGTTCAAACAATGGCATTTTAAATCTTTGCCATTTGAATCAGCTTGCATACACTTCATGGATATAACTGGAAGTAGGACAACTGTGAAGGTTTATGATGGACCTGGTGTCAAATCACCTATGGTATTTCATATGGAAAACTCTTACGTGTTGATTGGTAGTAAAAAGTTAAAGACATCAAATCAATTCCTCATAGAAATGGCAGCTGATATATCAGACATGAGTTCTATCAGAATTTTCAAAGCAAACATTTCGACAAAAATAGCAAAGTTTGATCCAACTGTATGCCATTTTGAAAATCTGAAACCAAAGTTAGTTGATAGTTTCCACTTTGAGATAGGAGTGAGAAACATACACAGAGACAGGAATGTTCAGTGTTTCTTCCCTGTTAGAGATATGATAGAAAAAACAAAAGCTATCTTAGTAAGTATAAGGATTGAACATGTCCACTACAAAGGCCCGAACACTTTATTCGTAAACCAAAATTCACACTTTCGTTCACTTCGTGGAGAAGATCATGTATGTGATTATGGTGGTTTTTCCATGATTGAAAATATAGATATCACACGCCAGATGGGTGGTAACAATCCTGTTGGGAAGTTTTACATATGTAGTGAGATGAATCAAGTTTATGAATCTTCCTGGCATTCAAATGAATCTATTCACCAAAACCTTGTTTTCAATTTCAACAGTTACAAGGCTTACTCCCAGGGGACATTTAAGGCAATAGTTTTCATTAAGCCTTTGGAGGATTCTTGGTTAAACCAACTTGATTTCTTTGGAACAAAGGGTGACCCGGGTGGATATCACTTATCAACAAATACACAAACTTTTGTATCACAATTGATACGGCACCATATCTATCCAAATGCACAGCCTATTTTGATAGCCAAAACCTCAAGGTATGACTTCTTTGGACCAACAGAGATAAGGTTGCTGATGATGGATTGTCTTACAAAAATACAGTGTATTGAAAAAGAACGCCGAAACTGTTCCAGCACCATAAACGTACGTATTAATACTGAGAGGGTGAAAAAACTGCAGCTAAGGTATCATGAGGAAAGACATTTTCTCCAATGGACCAATGAAATTAACATATTCGATGAGTCATGTCCAACTGATGTTTTGTCATATGTAGTCATAGAACTTAAGAAGTTTGGTCTCGCCCAAACGAATATGTCAATTAGAAATGAAGGCCATGCATATATGGTATTGCTATATCCCCATTTGTTTGAGCCTTTTGGAATAATGTTTTATGAAACAAATATTGAATACATTCAATCTATGTGGAGTTTCTTTTATATAACTAAAGAACACGTTGGCACTGTTTATCCTTTCATGGTCAGTATTTCACCAATAGAACAGTCAGACATTTGTGTTTTGAGAGGGCTAGAAGTCACTGAAAATTCAGAAAACTTCAAAAATAGGTAAGTCAAATTTGTACTGTCCGGTACCTATTCACAATTCCATTCAGTCAAAACAACTGGTATTTCAATTTTGCCTCACAACCTGTTACGTAAATGGACCTTGTTTCTCTTAGCAGTGCACATTCAAAAAATAAACCAGTCCGCAGAGCAATTCCTTCCTTTTGCAGCCCTCCTGCCTGTATTTTGTAATATAGCACATTGAGGTAATGGATTTTTAAAAAGATGCCATAAGCTCGAAATGTTGTGTGTGTTTTGGCAAGCGCATCCCACCCAAACACAAATCCTTACTTGTGAAACCCAATAACCAGTGAACATTTTTGATTTTTGCCAAAATTTGTCAAAAGTTAAAAGGAAACGTTTGGCAACGGGTAAAAAATGATAGGTGCGAAAACCATTTATAATAGAATATTTTTGAAATGTTTTACGTATACTATTTATTAAAAGTTTCATGATAAATGTTAGAAAAACGTTACAAATGAACATATTAATGTCTGAATAAAAATGGGGTCAGAGGTTAAATTCAATATCTTTTTAAGGTTTCCCACTACTGAAAATATTATTTTATGTCTAAAATTGTAAAACAGTGGCTCGATAATTGTGATCCCATTCAAGTCTTACTTTTAGGGATTGAATGTAGAGCAATTTTTGATTTAAAGTCCTCTAAAATCCTCTATTATTGCTTACCACCATCTTTGTTTGAACATGTTTGAAGATGAAGGTTTAATAAACAGTCTGAAAATATGGGTTTAAAAACCGTTTTTGAATGTTTTAAAAACATTTGCTCAACACTGTTTATAAACCATTTATGATGAATTTTTGAAAAACATTTCCAGCATAACCTTGATTTCTTTAGCTATTTCATTAATATTTAAAACCATTTCCCGTCAAACCTAGCTTCTTAAGTTATTTTATAAATGTTCAATAAGCGTTCTTAGTAAAAATGTTTGTATATAAAATGTTTATGAAACGTTTTTTAAACATTACAGAATAAACGCTTACTTGGGAAGGTTTAGAAAACCATAAGATAGTGTTTAAATAGGTTTTAAAAATGTTTAACCCATTTTAAAATGTTTTTAATGTTTACTGGGTAAAGACTACCAAAACACAAAACGCATTGAACTACAAATGAGCCCCAATGAGTTAAACATGTCTGGCTCACACGGTACCGCTCATCAGGTCAGCATGTATTTGTGTGAAATAGGTGTAACATCAAAAGTCATCATTTGGTAAATAATTGTAATTTGCTTTTTGAAATGTAATACTACAGCAAGTACAAGTAACTGGAATCAATCTATTCATGAGTTGATTCATATAAGTTCAATTTCACTAAGCAGTTGGAAAAAAACCAAATGGATCTGGAGTGGTGCATACTTCATTTAAATCTACACATGGTATGAGTCATATCTTGGCAGTGAGTACAACGGATAGAGGAAAGTTATCAAAACTGAGTTAATCATAATTATAAAGACCGGAAGTCTGCAGACTACACAAAACAATGCAGTGCGCATATTTTTCCGTATATTTATCTGAGGCAATAAATGGACGATCGCCAATAATAGAGAAACAAACAATACAGACAAAATATAGTGCGACAAGTAGGTGTGTATAGAAACATATTTACAATAATATTTATGGATTAATAAATGTAACTGGTCTTTATAATAGAAATAAAGTCCTCAGGTTCATACTTTATGACCGCTATAAAAAGACGGGGGGGAGGAAGGCCACGGTGGCAGAGTGGTAACACTCTCGCCTCCCACCTCTGAGGCTGGGGTTCGATCCCCAGCACGGCCTCAAGTGGGAAAGCTGGTAGTTGCTTGCCATTGGTCGGCAGTTTACAGTACAGAACCCTAACAAACTGTATGTACTGGCTTCCTCTGCCCTTCCTGTCGTTATATGACCTGTACAGTGCTGAAAGCGACGTAAAACCCTAAATAAATAAATAAATATAGAAGGACGGAACTTCCGGCATAATGGACTTGTGCTCCGCGCTCGTCCATTATCCACCAGTTGTACCATCATAAAGTATAAACCTGAGGACTTTATTTCTACACTCTACACTTTAAACTGCAAAACAGCAGTAAAAAACGGCTTACTAAAAAGTTGGCTAACATTGGATTGTACATTTTTTATGACATGGTGGGTTATTATTCTTACCAAGTAAATATTTTTGCAGAAACCATTTTTCATTTATATTGTACAACTTTTAGGAGCCGTTATATTTCAGGTTTAATTTTTCTGTTTTTTTTTAGGTTTCTTTGGGAAAATCTAGTTATAAAGACATGGCAATGGATATTTCACCTGTCTCAGGATGTAATCAAGCTTGGAATTCACTTAGGAAGAGGTTGCAAAAATGGCCTTCATATTACTTTTCATGAAAATTCGGTTGTATTATCCCACAAATACCATACACAACTTTATTACTCAGAAAATGATGGGAATAAAACACACAGTCCATTTATTTGTAACAGTGGTATAATACCTAGTTTTGAAAGGTATGCTTGGAATTATATATGGCACTACTTTGAATATGAAGGAGTTATGCACCTGATTCCTGTTCAATTGGTAAGTTTTTGTATGTTCAACTAAAAGGCGTTTTGTACATTTAACTGTTCTTCATTTAATAGCTTGAATAACTGGAGAAGGTATCAACTGATTATTGTTTCCCACTTTTAAAATTTATAAAAGCACCTGGAAACTCCACATGGTGATTTAATTATTTACAAAACGGCAATGTTGCCATAGTGGTAAGTCACTAGCTCCCCACACCTGGGATCTGCAGCTCAGACAAAAGACCCTATGTGTTAAAGTTAGCAGTAGCTTACTGATGGTTGGAAGTTTACAATATAAAACTTTGACCAAATGTATGTAGTGATTTTCCTCTGCCTATAAAACTACCCATCGTGATATGACATGTGCAGTGTTGAAAGTGACATTAAAACCCAAATAAGTAATTAAATAAATAATTACAATGTAGTTATAACAAATCTACCTAGTGTGCTTATTTCTAGAGTTTGGATGGACCAAAATATCTGCATTTCTTACAATGTGAGATCTCGTGACGGGTTTTAAATTTTTAAAAAAATCTGATACATGTTGAAGTGGGTGTCCATATTGTGGCAAAAGCATCTTACCCAAATACGAACTTTAACTTGTGACACATAATGAAGTATGTGGAGTTAGAAATTGAGCCTGGATGAGTTATATATTTTTTGGCTAGTATGTAGCTCACAAAAGCCAGCATGGAGCTATGTGTCCCAGGTGTAAAGGATTATTATAATTAATGAGAGTGTCTGTTTGCTCAGCTTTACTATTCTTTTATTTTGTAAAATTAAAGATTAGAATTAGTTTCATAAAGGTTGCATGGCTTAATCCCTGAACACACTCTTGATGTGCCTGTAAATTATATTTGATATTTCTAATTTTCAGGAAATCTTGCAAAATAAGTCTGTGACTCTTCTGGTGAAAACAAAGACTTACAAAACATACAATTCTTCTAAACCTAGTATTTCCATATTCAAAAACAGCAAGTTTGATGCAAACTTTAAAATATTAAATGGAGAGCAGTCTTGTGATCATTTTTCACACTTAGTCTCAGTGCCCATATTTCAAAATCCTCAGCTGAAACAAAATATATTTATACCTTGTCAAACTTCAATGTGGAAAGATTTTTTCTGCAAAAGACGGAGGATGATTAAACATTTTAGATTCTCAGTTCCAGATAGGAGTATAGCAAAGTTTCCAACTACAGAGTACACTTTGAAGAAAGATCAAATGCGTTCAATTTTAAAACGCCCAGAGTGGATTTGTCCGATGAGTCATAAGTGGGTATCTCTTGGGCACAAATGTATGACTTTGTATAAATTTGATTATGAATTAAAATCACCTGATTTAACCCACTTTGCAATAGCATCATCAACACATATGCAGCCACTGACACAGTTCTTTGAGCAAAATATGTGTTTGTTCAGAAATAATGTTCAGAGATTAAATATAACAAGAATTGCAAACTTAAGAGACATCATATTGACTTTGAGACCTCACAGGTCTGGCGTATTTGGAACAGGTCATCTATTCATTCATCAACCTGAAATCTTAAAACTGTTGTCAATTGTACTGTCACATATTTCAACTGAAGTGGTAACGTTGCCGATGAAAAAGTATGATTTACAGTTCATCCCGCGGTATAACTGTATTATACTTGCAAGTCAAATCCACAGACCTGGTTTTGGAAGTTTGCTTCAGACTTTTCTAGAGCAATGTGGAATACAACCTCAATTTGTTTACTTCAGTGAAACCACAAGCCTCTTTTCACTGAAACAGTCCAACTTGTATTTTTGTGAAACAAATATTGAAAGAAATTTGGAAAAACCAAGATGTAAGAGTCAGTTTTATGAATGCAGTGATGGCACATGTGTCTCCTACTATGAAAGGTGCAATTCAGTTGCAATCTGCTCCGATGGAAGTGATGAACTAGAATGTAGGTCTTTGTCAAAGGAAAAGGGAATCGCCAAGTGTCCTCAGTCACATTTTCATTGTACGTCTGGAGAATGTATTCACATTGACAAAGTCTGTGATATGATGCTTCACTGCAGTGATAAAAGTGACGAATATTTGTGTGATGATAGCACATATAAATATTTGCTAAAAATTACAATGAAGCATGAAAAAATAGCAAAAGGGCTTGAACCTGGTTCTGGTATTAACTTTCACCTTCCTGCAGTAAACAGAGGTCAAATTAATCATATTATTAATGTTCTGAAATATTCTTCTGGAAGTAACATAGCTTTTGATTTTAGGGGCGAAAGTCTGTTAACATGTTCATTATTATTGCAAACATTTCATATATCAACAACCTGTTTCATGAAAGAATTTAATGGTGAACTGTTATATTGTGTAGATGGCTCGCACCTTGCAGAATGCAATGGAGTGAATTGTCAAAATAATTTCAAATGCAAGATATCAGGCATATGTATTGCTCTGGAATATCTATGTAATGGCTATAGAGACTGTGAATTTGGAGAGGATGAAGAAAATTGCAAAGACCTTTCATGCCCAGGAATGCTTAAATGTGGTGGGTCAGGGGTTTGTATAGAACACCAAGAGATTTGTAATGGTGTCATCTCATGCCACCCTTATGGTGATGATGAACTATTCTGCTTTGATTGCCCACAGAATTGTACATGCGAAGGGTTGCATGCGGAATGCTATTTAGAAATTGATAGTAGTAATAATGCATATTTGAATATAGAACAAGGTAATTTTAAAAGTGTAAAAGCTTTAATCTATCCAAAAAGTAAAAATAATGTAACTTTCAACCTAAATACATTGAAACGTGTACTCAAGGTTTCAATGGAAGACAATTCTCTTTCAAGTATCAACTACAGTGATGATAAATCTTACAGAAACACACCATACCAGAATGTTAGTCATATTAAAGTTCTTTTACTAAACCATAATCTTCTGAGAAATTTGTGCTGTGAAATTTTTAGACATATGTACTTTCTTACTCAGTTGTCTGCAAATGAAAACATGATAACACATGTGAGTGATGATGTTTTTGCTGGAGCAGTTAATATAAGAATTATTGAATTATCTAGAAATCACATTTGCTGTGTTACAAAATATGCTTTCAGGGGTAATATTCACCTCAAATCTTTAGACCTATCCAACAATCCTTTGGTTTCACTACATTGGGACACATTTCAATTTTTGACGTCTCTGGAGATGTTTGGGACAGATTCAAATTATCTTTGCTGTGCACTAGGTCATGTTAAGAGCTGCAATGAGGAAAATAAGAAAAGTCTCCAATGCAACTTGTCACAGATACCAATCTTTTATAACGTTTTACTTCTAGTATTTGGTATTTTATGTATCTTAGTTAACAGTGTTGCTTATCTTAAAATAGAAGCTGCAAAAACATTAGAAAACATCAGTAAAGTCTTTCTAATCATTATGGATGCACTGTTTGGGGTTTATTTAATTGTGATTAGCTATGCATTTTATCAATACAGAAATTCCTTTACAGATAATTTCAAGAAGTGGCAAAGTGAAACACTTTGTCTGCTGTGTAGCTTCATATTTTGGACAGTCACTGAACTGACAACATTGGTCACCTGTGTTATTGCCATAGGTAGGGCTGTTGCTGCTGTCAGGCCATTTTCAAAAAATCAACATTTCAAGAGATATGCCCTATGTATCAAAATGGCTTCAGTGCTTGTACTTGCATTGTTGGGATATTTATTTATTGATCATTTTTCAGACGAATTTTCTGGTACTGGAGATATTTTCCATCCGGATGTGTTTTGTAATTCTTATATTCTTTTACATGTGGACAAGACATTCCAAATTATCATCTTCATTACAGTAGCTGTTAATATTTGCACTGTGATTGGTTTTACTGTTTCATACATTATAGTATATTTTATAGCATTAAAGGGCTATTTTAGATTCTCTGTTAAAGGTAAAAATAATTCCAAGACTATTTTTCTCTTTGTTATGAAAGGAATACGATTGTTATTACATAATGGTATTTTCACAGGATTTAAGCTGGTTATGTATCTTGGTGTCCTCACAAAGTCACAGGATACATTTACATTACTGACATGGTATACAATGTTAATACACCCATGTTACAGCTTACTCAATCATTGTATGTATTGTATGGGTGGTATTAACTTTGCTAGAATCAAAAATAAACATATTTGCTGAGAAGCATGTACTGTAAACAATGAATAGAAAATATGTAGTTCACTACAATTGCTGCGATGACATATCCACAGGTGAACAATTGTTATTATAAAGTTAAAATATAACTCTTATCTTGTTTGAAATGATCTTCCTGATGAGGTATGCAGTGCAGCATCTATCGCCTCCTTCAGGAAAAAGCTAAAAACTTGTCTGCTTCCCAAACCAATCAATGACAGCCTCCGTGTCACCCCTTTGTCTTCTTGGTATGACCTGCCTATGGTCTTGAACTTTGTATGCTATTGGTTTTGTTCAGTTACGCCTTAGAGTCTGTCAATTGATGGATATTAAGTGGACAAACTCTTCTGATATTGCAGTTACATATTGGCGTATTTATGTTTGGTCTGATAGTTGTAATAATTCATAATTTGTTGTAGAACTAAAGCCTGTTTGCAATTTGTAAGTTACTGTCACTAATTTTGTATATTTAGTCATCTTTAATAAAGAATTTTTGCGCCTGTGGCCATATTTAACAGTATACCAGATTCTAAGCCAAATCACAACTAACGTTGCTCATATATTTGAGCATATTTCAATTTATATTTTACCTTCTTATCCAAGAACAAACATGACAAATAAGGTATCACCTGACAGACCTTTCATAGTGGTGTTTAAAGGTGTATGTTAAGAATTTTTGGTCAAATGTCAAAGTTCACTCAGAATGATAGTAATATGCATAAACAACATATTGACAATATTTTTACTTCATTAAAACTAACCACATATTCAAATAAAGACTTTTAACTAAATAAGACCACACATGTATTTTGTTTTGTTGTAAAAGTATCCTCATATCACATGACATTTGCGACCTCCTACTTTCACACAAATCATACAAAAATTCGCCAAAAAAGGTGATGACATGCAAAGACTGTCAATGAACTATACCTGTCAATCAAAATGAAGTAATTACTTATTGTGTGTTGTGTTGACACAAAACAGACAACACCATAGATGCCATCTACATTTTTCGGCCCGAATTTTGAGAAGAATTAAAACAAAACATCTGATTTTATATTTTTACAGGCCATTTTGTCCCAAACTCTTTGCTTATGTGGGCATTATACTCAGTTGTCAATCCAGGGAAAGTAAAAGTGGAGCACTTTTGAAATATGAATATACACCTTTAAAGTACGAAAACATCAGAAGTATCGACATAATTTTGACTGATTTTGACTGTCTTGTTCTTACACCCATTGAACTACTGCAGAATTAAAAAAACCCCAGAAAAATATCCATTTTTATTATTTTCTGAAAAGTGCATATGTGTACAATTATAATGTAAAAACTTAGTACTAGATGCTCATGATACGAGTTGACGAAAAATGCCCTGTTGGGCCAGTTAAAATTTTATAGGTTTATCCTGTTTTATCTGACATCTTGTGTATATAACTAACATGTATAATAAAATGTCCCAAATCTTGTTTCCCTAATGTGTCTGTGCTGTGTGGAAAGACCTGTTGGTTCATCTTGACCTCTTGACCTTGATCTGGCAAGTGACTCTGTATTTCAATCTTGGCCTTACTTGTCTTGTGAATCTTAACTTTGGCAGAAGTATTCTGGCACTTTGACAGGTTCTGCAGAGCCTGAAGAAACAGTTGGGTCATATTGGAAAACCTATTTATTGGTAATACAAATTCACAGCTATGGTCTATTGGGTCATAGGCTCTTGTCTAATCTAGCAACTGATAGATGCAACCTAAAATCCAAATTACACAAACAGTGTAACAACTTCATTCACAGAATTAACAAAACAGGTAAGTACATTGTATAAAGGAAAATAGGTAAGTATGAATATTATAATCTATTATATTATAGAAGAGTCCAGTTAAACATTATTTGGATGCTTTCATAATTCCTACCAATACCTACACCTCTTTAAAAATTTCCTCTTTAAAATATCTTCCCATGAGGGATCTTTCACTTCTTGAATGTATATAGACAAACATCCACTGACATTGCAACCATTTTCGAACAGTTTCAGTCACTTCTGAAAAGCATTCATCTCATAATTGATATGAGTGATCATCGGCGATTTCAATATCCATCTTGAAACAACATGCTCAAACTGAAAAACCGTTCACTCCCTTATCTAATCATTAGAAAAACATCAGTGAAAGACACCTAGAACATAATCACAATATCCATATATATCCACGTAAGTATATGCTTACAAAGAACGTACTTTTAACTATTACTATGTTATGCAGATGTTCCACTGGAGCCGACAGGCCGGTAACTGTACATTTTTGGAGGGTCGGGAACAATGTTTACATGGTCGGTCATGATCTATCAGTTGCTCTTGATGTGTTCCTGTCATCTTTAAAGTATGAAATGAATGGCACATCACATGGGAGGGGGATTTATATAGTTTGATATGGATCCCGATTCTGGATCCTGACCCACAAAAACAATCAGTTCTGTTAGGAAGGGTTGGGAACATCCTCCAGGCCTGTCTGTTTGTCTTTACGGCTTGTCTGTTTGTGATCCGGCTTGTCTGTTAGGGGTTTAGCTCTTGTTGTAATACTTCTACGACTGGCAATGTAAAAAACGTCCCCACCCTACGTCATTACAGCCTGTCTGTAACTATACCGTCCTGTCGGGATTTCATAACCAACCCACCATTTCCCCCCGCACTTTTTCTCACAACTCTACGACTTTTGTAACAGACCCTTTTGGGGAGAGTCGGTGAAATATCAAACATGTTCAATATTTCTACGACCGTTGCTGATCCTTGTATCTGACCCTAATTTCAGCCCCCTAGCAACAGGCCTGTCAGTTAACTTAACGGCCTGTCGGTTACACTTCCCGGCTTGTCAATTAATCAAACAGGCCTGACTGTAACAAGTATCTGGTTTGTCCCAAATATGGACTTCCAGACTGTAAGTGATGACTCACCGACCGTGCGGGAAGTGTTACAATACAGTCAGTAACTTTAGCCGGCCTGTCTGTAAGTGTTCCCGACAGGCCTGTAAAGTTTACAGGCCGGTCGGTAACTTTAACAGACTGGGTCCTAGAATCGGGGAAATTTGTAACCGACAGGCCTGAAACTGAAACAGACAAGCCGTAAACAACAACCGACAGGCCTGTAACACTAACAGACAAGCTGGGAACTGTAACAGACAGGGCGGCAATATATTTGCGTCTTACGGCCTGTCAGTTTCAAAATCTGTGGGTATAAAAAGGCGAGTCGAGAGACAACTGGTGTGCAGCTTTTCTTTTAAATTTTTTATTTTTTGGAAATTAGTTTAAGTTTTGAGCTAGGCTGGACTGGTTGGGAGTGAAATCTGTTCCGTGAGGTTTCACTTTTATTTTAAGTTTTTGTTTTTTAAAACAAGCTGTACAATTGATTGATTGATCAACATGCCAAAGGGGCAGAAGGAGAAGCATTGAAGTACCAACTGACACTCAACCGCAGTTTGAGTTAGGAGATACAGCTGTGGATATAGAAAGAAGGAGGAGGGAAAGAGAGGAGTGGGATGAGAGAGAGGATTGAACAGGAAGAGAGGGACAGAGAGAGAGGATGGAGAGAGAGAGGGAAGAGAGCCAAGAAAGAGGAGAGAAGAGAGTGTGAACTGACATGGATACTGATGTAGAATTAACTCAATCCAGACAGAAAAAGAGCCAGATGAAGTCCATTTTTCGGAGTGATTCAGATGAAGAAACCATCTTGGAGTTTGTTAAACACGAGGAACTGTATGACAAGACCAACCACAGTTTCAAAGACAAGCAGAAGAAAGAAAGACTTTGGGCGCAGCTACCACAAATTTGCCTGTCAAGATTGTGAAGAAGTGGTTCGATACTCAACGTATCAGATACGGCAAGCTCACTCAGACAAAGTGAGAACAAGGTGCTGAGAAGAGCACAGAATGACAGACCTGGCTGAAGGACAGTTTCAGTTTTCTACAAGGTCACATCAGAAGAAAGGGAGTTTCCAAATCTTCTGCATTCAAGTCACCCCAGAGGCCTTCTACAGCTGCAGTCTCAGCTTCAGTTCCAGATACATCCAAGGACTCAGAGTCAGAGATGGAAATCAGCATTGCATCAGATGTTACTCATCAGCCTTCGAGCACCAGTCCCAAGCGACAACAGCCTCCAGTCGTGAATGCCATCAGTTCTGCAGATCCAGTCTTAGATCAGTTCCAGCAGATGAGGTCGATGATTTCCACATTTCTGGGTTCACGTCAGGACCCCACTCCCAGTCCTAGACAGTCGTTCTGCAACTATCTTTACTCTGAGATTGAAAACCTGGAAGAAAGGGACTTTTTAAGAATGAGACAGTGAAGCTTTTCAGTGAAATACAGTACAGGGCTGAAGAAAGCAAGAGACAGGTCACCAAAAGTCAAGAGATCACCACATATCAACTTCCAGAAACATCACAGGCCACAACAGGATGTGAATACGTACTCCCCATACCGGAAACTCACCCGGTCTCTGTTCCAGTTGTGCAGCCTACACAGACAGCCACAGGTGAAAATGTTACAGTGATTGCCAAAGTACAGCAACCGGCAAGGCCTTCATCAGAGTCAGCACAGCCAACTTCTTACGTAGTTGTGGATGACTAACAGCCTAGGACTTCCAGACAAATGCTTTTCAACTCACCTTCAGTTGCACCTTCACAACAGGAGAAAAGTCAGCACAACACTTCTGGATTGTCCAGTCTCTTTGCAGCGATTCCCAGTGTGCTTATGTATCAGCAGATGGACACACCACAGCCATTTTCACCCTCTCAACTTCAACCAGCACCGTCAAGATGCAGACTCAAACCCAAGTCCCCCAAAATCAAGATACAGACTCAAACCCACATCCCTCCCAAAACCTAACTTGAAATGAAATGCCACATCCACACTCACAGACAAACAAACATGAGCCCTAACAAAATATACAAATATGAGTGGCAATGGACTGACAAACTGAATAAAAAATATTAAACTGGGACTGCAAACCTGTATAATTTTGTCTTGCAAATTTCGTAGCAATTTTTTTTAATTCATGCCATAAAATATTTTCATGTATTTATTGGGAAAATTGTTTTCCACTTGTCTTGTAATCTTTTTTTGAGAATTATGCCAGGTCACGATGGGGGTGGGATGTCAACTTTGTATATTGAAGACCTGGATTCAGTGCTGAAATTTGTTTTTCAATGGATTTGGGATGGATTTGTGTTGGTGTTTGTGATGGGGAATGTATTTGGTGAAACTGAATTTGAATTAAATTGTTGGAAAGTTGGGGTTATTTTTGGGGAGGTGGGTATGGGTGGTCTGTCTGCTGCCCCCACTGGATGACCCACTGGCCCCCGCCTTGACCCACAGGAATTTGTAATCTGCATCGACTAAAGCCAAAAGTACCAGGTAGAAGTAGCCCTTGTAGTTGAAATATGCCCGACTTCTTGGGCTTCTTGATAGCAATGTGTTTTCCATCTAATGCACTGACTGCATGGGGGACATTCCATCTGTTTCTAAATCTTTCCTTATTTTTTTCCAGTCTTTAGGATCAGTCGGGCATGCCAGATACTCTTGTTGAAATTATTTCAAAATGGCTTTGCAGACCTGGGGGACAAATTTGCAGATGGTCATTCTTCCAACCCTCCTTTGTTATTGCAGTGAGGTGTAGCTTTCCCCTGTGGATAAGTGTCTCAAAGTAACTGCCAGTTTCAACCCGACTTCCAGTGGCATCCTGAAGTTGGTAATTGACTTCTTGAGGTGGGGGTGATTCTTTCTTCAATCAAATAAAAAATGCTGGCTCCATCCTGGTGAAATTTCTGTAGCCTGGTATGTCAGTAGTAACTCGTCCAAGAGTGTTCTGTAGCAACCTCTCTCCTCTCCCTGAAGTATCCAGGGCAGGACCCATGGATTCTGTGGGTTCCTTCTCCTTCTAGGTGGTGGGGGTGATGCTGGCTGGGCAGGTGCTGGGTTCTGCTGTCTTCTGTGTCTTAAAATTTTCATGTACAATAAAAAAGTGTGAAATGGATGGCACATCACAGGGGAGGGGGGTTTATATAGTGTGATATGGATCCCGATTCTGGATCGCGACCCACAAAAACAATCAGTCCTGTCGGGAAGGGTCGGGAACATGCTCCATGCCTGTCTGTTTGTCTTTACGGCTTGTCTGTTTGTGATCCGGCTTGTCTGTTAGGGGTTTAGGGCTTGTCATAATACTTCTACGACTGGCCATGAAAAAAAACGTCCCCGACCCTACATCCTGTCGGGAAGGTCATTACGGCCTCTCTGTAACTATACCGTCCTGTCGGGGATTTCATAACCGACTCACCATTTCCCCGCGCTTTTTCTCACGACTCTACGATTTACGTAACCGACCCTATGACCTTAGGGTCGGTTAAAGGGTCGGCTTCAGTGGAACACCTGCATTACAGTTAATTGGTTCAGTTTAATTAATACTTTATTATTTGTGAACCAATATACTTGTTTAACAGAATTATGTGGATAATTAGGCAAATCAGGCAGGGAAACAGTGAATCATATATAAGCCCATTTTTCTACAGCGAAAAGGTTTTGCAAGTGGCAAACACACAATAGTTTCAACCATCCATCCATGTTCATAAAATACATAATATAGTATATAGACTGATTACCTAATGGTCCATATGGCCTAAGTGTGACAAGTGTTTTTGTTAATATCAGGTAGATAGCAGTTTAACGGCATCACAATAATGGAGGTAATCAATGTAAAGTTATAACCTAGTAAACATTAGAAACGTTTTAAAATGGTTTAAACGTTTACAAAACACTTTTAAACCTTTCTAAACCCTATCTTATGGTTTTCTAAACGTTTCCAAGCAAACATTTATGCTGTAATGTTTAAAAAACGTTTTATAAACATTATTTCTAAAAGGTTTTTACTGGAAACATTTATTAAACGTTTATAAAATAACTCAGGAAGCTAGGTTAGACTAAAAACAATTTTTAAACATTTATAAAAGAGCAAAAGAAATTAATGTTATGCTGAAAATGTTTTCAAACAACAATCATGTAAAGGTTGATTAACAGTAAACATAAAATGTTTCAACAACATTATTGATCAAATGTTTTAAAAACATTCTATCGAAAACGTTTTTTACAACCCATATTTTATAATGCTTATTAAACCTTCATAATCACACATATCCAAACAAAAATGGCAGTGAGCAATAATAGGGGATTTAAGAGGACTTTGTTAAAAATTGCAAAACATGCAATTCCTAAAAGTAAGAATTGAATGGGGACACAATTTCTAAGCCACTATCTTAGAATAGCATCACCATTTACCATGTACAAAGGACAAATAGGCGATCATGAATTAAATACAATTTTCCTTTCTGGATAAATGAGAAAATTAAGTGATAAGTGAAGCCCTTAAACTAGTCCAATAAAAAGATAGTAGTTCATTGAAATGTGATAAAAAACAAGGCCAAAACAGGTTTCAGTCTACTAACATGAGCTGAAAAGCCAGAGATACCAGTAGTGTACTCAGGCAGTCACCCATCCAAGTTCTAACATAGCCCATTGTTGCTTAACTTCAGTGATGAGACAGGTACTCACCATGCTATGCCAAAATTCATGAAATTCTAATGACAACAATAGACGAGAACAAAGTGATATCTTCAAGTGTGAGCCTTGTTAGAGCTCGCGCTTAAACTCATTTATTCATGATAGAAACTAGAGTACTCCACCAAAGTTCAACACCCCTACTATTATGTGTGGAACAGAAACAACATTTTGTCTGGATCCAGAATCAGTTGCAGACCATTCCCTGAACTAAATTATCTTATATTAGAACAGGGCCCACCCACAGTGAGGATTTCACCTAAATCATTGAAGCATTTTCTGCTTTATAAACCTAACCTAAGAAAAAGAATCAAATGATCATTGATAACCTCCTTGATGTAATTAGTACAAAGTCCAATCTTTTGATATGTGATGCACATTAGGAAGATGATGAGTTATGTTTTACTGGTATATATGTTAAGAATAAATTTAAATACTGATGACAGAATAAATCCACATATGGTTTGTCTAACTTTTGGAGTCTCTAAAATAATTGACTTCAATTGGACAATATTGTCTTCAATTGTATCATCCTGCTGTGTCTCTGGTTTCTGGGTTTTTCTTTCTCCCTGGATGGTACTAGCACTTTAGAGTCTGCCATATGATAGATATTAAGTACTATGGATGTACGTATTATATACATTACATTACAATTTCGAGCTAAATACTCCTGAAACTATATTTCTCATGACAATTTATATTGCTTAAAATAAATTGCTTCGATAAAGTGTAAAAATGTGTGACAATTTTAAAAGCATTATCAAGCCCATTAATTCAGTATGAATCCTTATAAAATGTGAAAATGAGAGAGATCTGCTTTGTTGTTGTTTCAGCTTACATAAAATGGCAAACAGCAGAACAATAACCAAATTAAATGAACGAGAACTCCTGGAGAGTGCAGACCTCTGCAAGGCATGTAGCAATAAGTAAATGAGAAAATCCAGATTTCTTATATCCAGACAGTGATCCAGATTAGCCTTAAAATTTAATGGGGTCTAGGTCGGAGCAAGAACCATCTTCTGATTATATTTCATGAATTTCTGACCGACAGGTTTTGCATAATCCTGCTAACAAAGAATGAATGGACAAATGAACAAATAGGCAAACAAATGGTCATTAAAATAATACCTTATTGGTGGAGGTAATTAATTCAAATATCTATATTTGAGGTCCAGTAGAATATATGTTGATCTTCCTGATAATAAGTCATGGGATATATGTATCTAATTAGTGAAATTAGACTGTGAATAATTAAATGGAGTAACGTGATCACCTTTATCACTAGTGATGACCTTGTCATTTAAACAAGAATTAACCCAAGTGTTTTATTTCATGTCTGTCTGCGATTAGTGACTTGTATATATTTGGATACTGGTTTTCACTGGGAATAATCAACTTAAAGACTTGTTCATGTTCGGTATATTACTAACTAAAACCTCAATATGTTCAACTTGGGATTCACTTTGATATGTTTGTCTTTTGTTGATGTAAGGTGTGGATATATAAGTGGAGATGTTCCATCATTTGAACCTACAGGTTTAGAAAAGGATCTAGTACATAACGCAGCCCACTTTAATCACATACTTTTTCTACAGAGACAATTGATGTCGAAATTCTCTGTTGCTTTGAAAAGTTCAATTGGGGAATTTTGGTTTGAAGGTTTGCAGACTTACAATTTGAGACTTCACACTATTTGGACAACTGCAAACTGTGGCTGTATTTCTAAATTCAGAACAGACAGAGTGGTTTGCGAGAATCAGATAAGGACGACAAATAATGATTTGTCAAACCACTGTCATATATTAGGTGCCAAGTTAACAACAGCATTTCTGTATCACTTTGTTGCATGGCAAAAAGGGATAACATTTCAAAAATTAGACAACCGTCCAGTTGTCTTGAATGTAACAGTAGGACAGCACTTATACATCAATTGTACCTTTACAACATTATGTCTTCCAGTGTATGGTATAAGCCATTATACCAACAGGTTATCTCTAGAATTTGACAACCCCCGGTATTCCACAAGGTATAAACAGTTTTCATTTCAGGGCTGCTATGCAACACCAATTACTATTTTCACCAGTGTAAACTGGACGACAATAAGCAGTTCCTATGACTATGCAGTTGACACAACACTCTTTAACTGGGAACTTACTTATCAAACTCTTAAAACCTTAATAACTCAGAACTTTATGACAAGGATTCTAAATTTAACTGAGGGTGTGTTTTCATTTGATATGTTTCATTTTCCGAGTATCTCAGGACCAAATAAAGTAACCAAACAATGGCATTTTAAATCATTGCCATTTGAATCAGTTTATATACACTTCATGGATATAACTGGAACTAAGACCATTGTGAAAGTTTATGATGGACCTGGTGTGAAATCACCAGTCATATTTTACATGGAAAATTCCCATGTCTTGATTGGAAGAAAATACCTGAAGACATCAAATCAGTTCCTCATAGAAATGGCTTCTGATTTATCTGGGAAGAATTCCTCAAAACTTTTAAAAGCATACTTTTCAACAACTATGGCAAAGTTTGATCCAACTGTATGTCTTTGGAGAAAACTAAAATCAAATCTTACAGGTGATACTGCACACTTTGAGATAGGAGTGAGAACGGTACGGAGAGATAGGAACATTCAATGTTTCTTCCCAGTTAGATATTTTGCAGAACACACAAAAGCAATATCAGTGACTCTACGAATTGAACATGTTCACTACAAAGGTCCGAACACTTTACTTGTTAATAAGAGATCACATTTTCTCTCACTTCGTGGTGAAGATAGTATTTGTGATTACGGTGGGTTTTCTATTGTTGAAAATGCTGATATTACACATTACGTTACACAGGACAATCCTGTTGGAAAGTTTTACATATGTGATGACACAAACAGTATCTTTGAAACTTCCTGGCATTCAAATGAATCTATTCACCGAAACCTTGTTTTCAGTTTCAATAGTTACAAGGCCTACTCTGAAGGTACATTTAAAGCAATAGTTATCATTCAATATTTCAAGAGGTCTTGGTTGAACCAACTTGATTTCTTTGGAACAAAGGATGACCCACCTAGATATCATTTATCAACACATACACAAACTTTTGTACCACACTTGATCCGACATCATATCTATCCAAATGCGAAAAATATTTGGCTAGGTAAAACTTCGAGGTATGATTTCTTTGGTCCAACAGAGGTCAGATTAGTGATGACTGATTGCCTTACACAAATACAATGCATTGAGAACCAACGCCGAAACTGTTCCAGCTTCATAGAAGTAGATGTTAACAATGGCAGAACAAAGAAGCTCCAGCTAAGGGTCCATGGGGAAACACACTTTATTGAATGGGCCAATGAAATTCACATAGTCGATAAAACATGTCCAACTGATGTCATGTCATTTGTGGTTTTAGAATTTAAGAAGTTTGATCTCACCCAGTCAAATGTTTCAATTACAAATAAAGGGCATGCATATATAGTATTGCTAAATACCTATTTGCTCGACCCATTTGTAATATTTTTTTATGGAACAACAATTGAATATTTTCAATATATGTGGAGTTACTTTTACATAACAAAACGGTTTGTAGGCGGTGCTTATCCCTTTACGGTCAGTATTTCTCCAATGGATGAAATTGCCAGATGTGTTGTTAGAGGTATAGAAGTCACAGAAAATTCTGGAGTTTATATATATAGGTATGTAACACTTGAACTTACAATTGATATCCAACCTCAAATGATAAACTTTTTTTTTCAAGTGTCTGACCAACTAATATCCAACTACACAAATCATTCCATGCATGGATTGATTTATATGGGTTCAATGACAAAAACCAATGGACTGTGTGGTGCATATAGTTACTTGGGTTTGTTATTTTTAACTTTTAACACATTACATAGGTCATAACTTTGCACTCAGTTTAACAAAAAAGCTCTGTATACAAATTTAGTGTGTTTATCAGATTCATCTATTTGATCAAGACTGTACATTAAAAAAGCATTTGCATGGAACTGCTGACTTAACCATACAAGGTCGCATCTAAGATTTAGTCAAGTGAGTTTATTCAGCGAAAACCTTTCACATTTTATCTTCACTTTTCAGAAATACTGTTTTTTCTATTTCATTAGGTTTCTGTGGAGAAATTTATATATAAGGAAATGGCAATGGATATTTCACCTGTCCCAGGATGTAATCAGGCTTGGCATCAATCTAGGAAGAGGATGCATGGTTGGCATTCATATTGCCTTTCATGAAAATACTGGTAAGGTGTCCACCAAAAGCCAAGTACAACTTTATTACTCAGAAAATAATGGAAATGAAACTCACAGCCCATTAATGTGTATGAGTGGTGGAATCCCTCATTTTGAAAAGTCTGCATGGAAATATATGTGGCACTACTTTGAAAGTGAAGGTGTCTTGCACTTGATTCCTGTACAATTGGTAAGATTTTATGGTCTTCATGCAAATTTAAAGATATTAAAAACTGTGTCTTCGTCAGAGTTTTTACCTAGAAATATGAAATTGCATCTAGCTATGTCGAAGAAACCGAATTAATGCACATTATTGGTCAATAAATAGTTTGATTTCGTCACTTGAAGGAATTGAAATTCACAAACACACCAGACGGTATTCTCCACATGGGAATAAAATCCAAGCATTTCTCCTTCCATAATGCTTGAAAGCTATTCCTAAACTCCCTTTCTTTAAATGTTTCTTTTAGTTGAGTTAGTTTAGAAACTATGTCTGGTTAAATTGTATATTTCCAGTTGAGTTGACATCTAAATATTTTCTTTACAGATAAATACCTGTTTAAACTATTTATATTAATGAACTAGTTAAATCATTGATTACTATTAAATATTTGGTAATATGAAAAAAAACAACATAAAAATGAATTAATTCAAATATAGAGATCTGGCAGGCTCAGCTACATGGAATAAAAACAAGTGTCACACATTGCATACGTTTTTGATGAGTGTCCCATTGTTTGCATGAACATACACGATTCCAGCTAATTTTATGAACATTGTTCTGGATGTGTGAACATACCCTAAATATACCTCTTGAATTATCTACATGATTTATGATTTTAGGAAGTCTTACACAATGAATCAGTGACTGTTCTTGTGAAGATAAAGGCTTACCACGCTTCTAACCCTGCTGTTTCCATTTCTAAAAGAAGCAAGATCAGTCCTAAATATAATAAAATTAATAGAGAATACTCTTGTAAGGACCACACTGAACTGGTGTCAGCGCCACTTATGGGAAATCCTGTTTCAAAAGAAAATATATATGTACCTTGTCAAACTTCAATGTGGAAGGACTACTTCTGCAACAGACATCGGATTATTAAGCATTCTAGATTCCTGGTGCCAAATAGAATTCAAAAGATTCCAATGACAGAGTATACTATGAAGAGTGACCGAAAACGGTCAATTATAAAACATCCTGAATGGATCTGTCCTAAAAATCACAAATGGATTTCTTTTGGACTTAGATGTATGACTTTGTACCAGTTTGATTTTGAATTAGATTCAAGACATTTTAACCACTATTTTACAAAACCATCAAACGTTATCCAGTCAGTGACAAATTTCTTTCTGCAGCATATGTGTATGTTCAACAACTTTCAGAGTTTAAATGTTACAAAAATTGCACACTTACAAGTGGTCCTTTTCAGCTTAAGGCATACGACTTCTGGCATAATTGAAACAAGTCAACTATTCTCTCATCAACCTGAACTCTTAAAGCTGCTGTCAATTGTGTTATCACATGTTACTGCAGAAATTGTAGCAATGCCAATAAGAAAGTATGATTTACAATTTATCCCAAAATATGCTTGTATACTTTTGGAAACGCAAAGTCGCAATCCTGGTTTTGGGGATTTATTTGAAGTTTTTCAAACAGAATGTGGAATGCAACCTCAATTTGTTACCTTTGGCGTATTTCATAGCCTCTTTTCAACCAAACGTTCACATCTTTATTTTTGTGAAACAAATATGGTAAAAAATTTGGAAATCCCACAGTGCAGTAGTCAATTTTATCAGTGTAGTGATGGCACTTGTGTTCCACACTATGAAAGATGCAATTCAGTTTCTATCTGCCCAGATGGGAGTGATGAAGTTGGTTGTATTTCTTTCTCAGGAAAGAATGGCATTAGTAAGTGTGCTGCAGCAACTTTTCATTGTACTTCTGGAGAATGTGTACACATTGACAAAGTTTGTGACACGTTTATTGACTGCATAGATAAAAGTGATGAATACTTGTGTGATAACAGATTTGAACATCCACTGAACATTCCAACTGAGCATGAACAAATATTACAAAGGTATGTACCTGTTCGCAGAAATAACCTTCATCTCCCTGCAATCAACAGAGGCCAAACTAATCAAATGATTAACTTTGTAAAGCTTTCAACTGGTGGTGACATAAATTTTAATTTTAAAGGGGAAACCCTGTTAAGATGTTCCCATTCATCGCACAAAATGCACATATCAATAATCTGCTTTATGAAGGAACTTAATAATGAGCTACTATATTGTGTGGATGGTTCGCATCTGGTAGAATGTACTGGAGTTAATTGTCAAAATAACTTCAAGTGTAAGATATCTGGTATATGCATACCTTTGGAGTATCTCTGTAATGGATACAGAGACTGTGAAGCTGGGGAGGATGAAGCAAATTGCAATAACCTGTCGTGTCCAGGAATGCTGAAGTGTGGTGGGTCAGGGGTTTGTATAGAACACCAAGAGATTTGCAATGGTGTAGTCTCATGCTACCCTTATGGTGATGATGAATTATTCTGCTTTGACTGCCCGCAGAATTGTGCATGTGAAGGAATGTATGCAGAATGCCATTCAGAGATTGATAATGGTGGCAATTTATTTTTAAATATAGAACAAGGTAATGTTAAAAGTGTAAAAATGTCAGTCTATTCACAAAACAAAGAGAATTTAAGTTTTAACCTGTATAACTTAAAAAGTGTACTCAGGGTTTCATTGGACGACAATAACCTTTCCGGAATTTTCTACACAGATGATGCTTACAACACAAAAATATCAATGCAAAATATTAGCCAAATTAAGGTTCTTTCACTGAATCATAATCTTCTTAGAAGTCTATGCTGTGACATTTTTAAACACATGTACTTTCTCATTCGGTTGTCTTCAAATGAAAACATGATAACACATGTGACTGATGATGTTTTTTCTGGTGCTGTTCATATAAGAATTATTGAATTATCTAGAAATCATATTTGCTGTGTTACAAAACACGCCTTTAGGGGTAATTTTCACCTTAAATCCTTAGACCTAACCAATAATCCTTTGGTTTCATTACACTGGGACACATTTCAATTTTTAACATCTCTTGAGTGGCTTGGGGAGGATTCTGATTATCTTTGCTGTGCACTGCGGCATGTTAAAAGCTGCATTGAGGAAAACAATGAAAATCAAAAATGCAACTTGTTAATGATGCCAATCTCTTATAACATTTGGCTTCTGATTTTTGGAGTTTTGTGTATTTGTGTCAACACCGTAGCTTATGTTAAAACAGAAACCACTAAAACACTAGAAGGTATCTGTAAAATATTTTTAATAATTATTGATGCATTATTTGGAGTGTATCTGATTGTGATTGGTTGTACATTTTACAGATTTAGGAATTCATTTGGAGATTATTTCAGAAAGTGGCAAACTGGAACTCTTTGCCTATTGTGTAGCTACATATTTTGGGCAGTCACTGAACTGACAACACTGTTCACCTGTGCAATTGCAATAAGTAGGGCTGTTGCTGCTCTGAGGCCCTTTTCAAAGAAAGAACATTTGAAGAGATACTTGTTTTGTATTCAAGTGGCCTCAGCAATTTTGCTTGCATTATCAGGATATTTATTTATTGATTATTTTTCTACTGAATTCTCTAATACTGGTGAAATTTTCCATCCTGATGTATTTTGTAATTCTTATATTCTTCTACATATTGAGAAAACATTCCAAATAGCAATTTTCATTGCAGTAGCTTTGAATGTTGCCACCCTAATTGGATTTAATATATCATACATCATAGTTTACTCCATGGCATTAAAGGGCTATTTTAGATTGTCTGCAAAGGGGAAACGCAAATCCAGAGCAATTGTTCATTTTATTTTGAAGGGCTTGAGATTGCTATTTCATAATGATATTTTTACAAGCTTTAAGCTAGTTATTTATTTAGGTGTCCTGACAAAGTCACAAGATATATTCACATTAGTAAGATGGTATACAACGTTAATTTACCCATGTTACAGTTTACTTAATACCTGTGTGTATTATATGGGCCAAGTTAACTACCACAGACTTAAAAATAAATGAATGTGATGATAATGGTATTTTTGTGTTATGATAGAGGTATTTTAATAAAGTCCAGTCCAGTTGTGATTCTGCTACAAATAACTTGTATTCTGTATATACTGTTTACAGATATGTCTGTGGTCCTAACTTAATTTAATTTACATCCCTTAACCTCTGCCCTTTTTGTCGTTTACAAGTTTTCATTTCGTAAATATAAATCTGAAAAAATTGTGCATTTTGTTCACCCATATTGACATCTTAATTATCTAAGAATATGAGTTTATAATTTATTGTGCATTACTTAGACTTCCCAGATCTGTAAAACATTATCGTCAGATCTTAAATATATATATTATAAAAAGTACATTTTCAAGTTACGTTGATCGACTTTACCCTTTACTATCTTTGCATATTTATTCTGGTAATTTCTACCAGATTCAACTTCTGTTTGATTTTTTTTATTCTATCACAGTTTCAATTATTTATAAGGATTGACACATTAGTCGGACAGGCTCAGATAAAAACTAATTAATCCCACTGTTCATGAAATATGAGACAGATGATTATTAATGAGATGCTTCTTTGGTCTAATTACACTATGCCTTTAAAAGGGGCTTAAAACACCAACTTTAATGACTGTTGATCCAATTACAATTTAATCAGTGTTTTAATTCTTAATTATTGGTTATAATTAGTCTGAAATTATGACTGAGGTGTGTGTTGTTGCAATTGCAATCCACTGCAAGATCATATCACCCAGGAAAGCATAAATTATGGTTGGACACCAAAATACGTAAGGTTCACCTTGCATTTTCCATGATATAAATGCATGTATTGCTCTTATTAAGCACAACTGCATGCTTATATCTGTGTAAAATGTTTTGGTGCAGACATTTCTTCTCACCATTCCTTTCACTCATCTGCCACAGCTACCTAGTGGGTAGCACACTCCCCTGTGAATAAAGATGAAGCGGGTCCGTACCTAGTTACAGGCAGAGATACAAAGTAGCCAGGATGTACCACTTAAATGTCCTATGTCATTGTGTCCTTTCCCCAATGACAGGCTAAAGAACCTCAGGAGACGTCGATGTGGTTATCCTTGATCCCCTGTCTTTCAATGACGTGGATGTCAGTGCTTTGAGTCCTGTTGTACAAGAAGATACTGTACTGAGTATAAAGCATACAATGTAAAATATTCTTGGGTAACTTCCCCACCATTTGATGATTGCTGTTCTGACCTTTTGGCTTCATCTACATTTCTTCATTGCTCAACCAGGTTGCAAGTTTACAAAAATGGGGTCATGTTTGGGATTCAAAACCAGGATCACAAATTTCAGAATAAAATAACAATTGAAGTTGGACCTAAGGGACAAACAACTGGGAATTTTATTTCACAACAAAAAAAAGACAGTGTTTTCCTTGAACTTCTATAGCAACCCAAGGAACACACAAATATCTTCAACATTCTAACTGCTAAGGAAAATAATGTGAGTGTGTACTGGTCCCCAAGAAATTAAAACTTCTGAGCTTGTACATGCAAAACATGTACCAAAAACCAAGTGTCTTGTTTTGTACCGTAAACCCATCCTGACAACTGACTCTTCTTTCTTTGAAGTTTTTGGTCATTTTGGCCACAGATATTTAACTCAAGTTGAGTGAAATAACTTTAACATATGACTAAAGGTTTGTAGTTTCACGGGTTCATTTTTGGCTGTGCAATTGAATAAACATACAAGGATATTGAGGTGTAACAGTAAACTTTATACACTTTATTACACTCACTTTAAATTTTAAACTTGTGATTTCTTTCTTATCTGAAGAACAGGTGTTAATGCATCAACACCTAGGAATGAAGCACACAGTGAAGTTTATTTATTCTGATATATATCTGGTTGTGGTTGTGATAGGCTCTACACTATCTGAATTAAGTAGTCTCATCTATGGCATTCCACAAGGTTCTGTCCTGGGTCCATTGTTGTTTTCACTCTATACAACTCCACTTAGTAAAATTATTAGCCTCCACCCGCATATTAAATTCCATTTTTATGCCGATGACACTCAGTTATACATCCATCTCTCCCATAAGAATGCTCATTCGGCTCTCGCCAAGCTAAATGCATGCCTTCATGATGTCCAAGAGTGGATGTCTCTCAGCAAATTGAAGCTCAACCCTGAAAAAACTGAATTTATTGTCTTTGGTTCTAAGGCTCAACGTCAGAAGATTTCCTCTCATTTTCCTGTTAGCATTCTTGGTAGCCTTCTTCATCCGGTTGATTCTGTCAGAAATCTAGGTGTGTGGTTTGATGCAGATTTTTCATTCTCCGAGCATATCAAGAGGACTTGCAAAGCGTGCTTTCTTCAGATGCGCGACCTCCGTAGAATTAGAAAGCATCTTACTCCTAATGTTGCAGTCCTTGCTGCAAATGCCTTGGTCAGTAGTCGCCTGGACTATTGTAACTCTCTGTTCAGAGGTTTGTCCGGTTTCAATCAGTACAAATTGCAAAGTATTCAGAACACCCTTGCTCGTATTGTTACAAATCACAGAAAGTATGCTCATGTCACACCCATCTTAAAGAAACTCCACTGGTTGCCTGTTAAGTACCGATGTATTTTCAAAACTGCAACACTTGTGTATAAATTCTTGCATAGTGGCTCTCCTTCCTATTTTGGACCGTTCCTGTCTCCCAGTAGTTGTCCCTATAGTACTAGGCGTAGTCACCCAGATCATCAATACCTTACAGTTCCTCCTTTTCATTCATCAGTCTTTAAGTCAACCAAACATTTTGGCCTGAGTTTTGCCTTTGATGCTCCTAAGACCTGGAATGAACTCCCTCAAGATGTCCGCTGTGCAACATCAGTTGCCTCCTTCAGAAGCAAGCTTAAAACTTACCTGTTTGCAAAAGCCTACCCACCATAGCCTCCCCCGTCACATCTGTGTCTCTTTGGTACGACCTGGCTATTGTCCCTTGATTAACGCTAATTGCCTTTGCTTATGGTTAGATGCGCCTTAGAGTCCATCAGTGATGGAGATTAAGCGCTATAAAAGTCCACATTAGATTAGATTAGATTAGATCTGTATATGATCAAAGGATGCTGACAAAGAAGAGGGTGTTTGAGAGGCAGCTGCTGTATGGTCCCGAAGTGATGGTCAGGGGTTTTCATAATGTGTGGTTGTGTTAAGGGGAAGATGAAAAAGCAATTCTCACCATAGTTAAATGTAAACATTGCCTGAGTTGAATTCTGTATCACTTTATCAGTTGAGATATTTGTGTGTAAAATCACTTATTGGGAAAATAGCCATTTCAGTTTTTAGATTTTCTTGATATTAATTTGAGGAATATTTGTATTTCTTTATGCTTAAAGTTAATCAATTCATCAGTACTACGCACACAAGTGGAACTTGAAAACTTTTACCTTTGGAGAAAAATGTCAAATGTGAAGAAAATTACTAGAAATGGCTTCTACTAACGTTTGGATTTAGCTTTAAGATGGCCATCAACACTTAATTTGCACTTCCCAACATCATCAGCAGAAATGACTCATACTTATTTAAATTTTCCCACTTAAACAGTACTACAGCACTCGGCCTGTAGGCCACAATCGGTACATAGAGAGATGGAGACAGAGAGATAGAGAGAGTACAGAAACCAAAATGAAACAACAGTATTTAACGAGTGAAGACCTCTGCCAAGGCAGGGATAGTTTTAAAAGAAATTTCTCCATGATAAGCAATGATAATGAGAAAATCAAAGGGGTGATCCGGATCATTCTCAAAATTTAATGGAATGTTAGTTGGACCAAGACCCATCTTCTCACATCTTTCACGAAGATCCAGCCAGTAGTATGTGCAAAATATTGCCTAATGCACAAACAAACAAGTTAATAACCTTTTTGGAGATTGTAACATGTAGTTTATGAGAAGGCACAGACCATTGGCCACGGATAATGCTGAAAAATCACATAAACAAAGCTGGATTCATGATCCAGACGCTGATTCAGACCATCTTCGAGGAGGGCCAAGCCACCTTGAGTAAAAGTATAACCTGGATCAGATGTACAGTTTTAAAGTTATGCACACAGGCAGATAAAGATTACAGTACTCTCATCCCTTCCAATTCCAGGGGGTGGCAAATTTTCATACATTATAAATTTGCCAGTGGCTCAAAATTGTTTGTAAAATGCTTAAATGTTAAGTACCTAAGTATAATAAAAACCTATTATGAATTAGCGTGCTTATAGGGGCATAAAAATGGTTTCTCAAAAAATGAAAACATAAAATATGACTTTCAAAGGAGAAAACAATAGGTAAAAATGCTTAAACAGGTAACAATATTGTTATCTTTACATCTGCACCACAACTTGATGCCACTTAGTTTCAAAGTGGCTATAAAAAGAAGAAATATAATAATAAACTTTGTAACCATTTGTCCATGCATGCAAAAAATGAAAGGCACCACGGAATCGTTAAATGTGTGGAAAGAAAATTAACTAAACACATTTTGGTGTTGTGTCTGTTGAATAAATGACAGAACAGCTCCCAGACCCATTAGTCTGTACACGCAGGTGTATTCGATGCTGTTGGAACTACTTTAATAGGTTTCACATACCCTGACCTATGTAACAAGTAGAGTAAAATGTACCCCAGCATTTTAGTTTCTAGTGTGAGAAATATAATAAAGTCACAGCTTACATAAGTCTAGTAGACATCAATATAACCAAGCATGTAATAGTTTGTTTGTACTACCCCATATATGGAGGCTAGATAGATATCCACCCTTTGTTAAGTCAGCCCTTGCCAAATCAGTTAAAAAAATATTATAACTGATAATTTACTGGTAAATTTATAGTAGTTAAATTTTATAATATAACAGACTTCAAGGTACTGGGCCCACAAAAGAGAGTAGGAAAAGAATGAGATTTCAAAGACATATCAGGTTCAAGCCAGAGGACAGAATTGCATGTATTTATTTAGTGTTTTACGTCACACCTTGTAACTTATCGGTTATATTGTGATGGGGAGCTAGAAGGGAAGAACAACCAGTACATACAGTTGATCAAGGTTCTGTACTGTAAACTGCTAACCAATGGTTACTTAAATCTAAGACTTTAGTTTTAGCTAGGTCTGTCATTTAATGGATTTCACAAAGGGCGACTTAGTCCAAGCTTATCAAATAACCACGGTGGTTTTCTGTGCCGTGTGACCTTTTCTATCTATTCAAAATATACTATTAGTGGCATATATCCTCCATTTGATGTATTTTATCTAAGGATAACTGCTGTTTTGAAATGTAAAACCTTGTGACCACAGATACATCTCCCAAAGACTACTTTTAGTGAGGAGTTCTGTATAATTATACTTTATTTACAGCCATTCCAAGTTCTGAAGTGGCCAAAAGTCCATGGCAGTCATATGTAAGTCCTATTTACAAAATGTAAGCCCACTACCTACCAGACTTAAAGTTAAGTCCACTGACTCAGCAATTTCATGGACTTTGTGAAAACTGCTAAGTCTAAGACCACAGACTTACCATTCTGTTGATAAAATTTAAGACCAAAGTCTTAAATTTAAGTGTAAATCCGGGCTCAAGTCCCTTTGTGAAATCGGCCCTGGATGCCCGTTTCCATGATCATCTTTGTGAATCAAGTCATGTGTGGAACATACATTGCATCAAAGTATCAGAGGTATCCTCAAAGACATGATTAAAATACCCTCCATTCCAGTGGTAGCATACAGAGCAGTAATCATGTGAAGCAGTCCATGAGTGTGATTTACATATTTTAATCAAAACATTGATGTAGTACTAATTATTATTGTAATAAGTATAACCATACAGAACAAACATCAATGTAATATTCAGGAAAAATATAAATAAAGTTATTACCAACATAAGGTAAATTTTAATGTTGATGTAACATTAACAGGTATATTATTAAATTATGAAGGCGGAAATGACAACATGGTTTTAAACCATGCAGGTGGAAATGACAACACAATCTTTCAGAGTAATGATATTGAAATGTGTCAATGTAGAATGGTTAATGCATGAGGAACAAGCAAACATTTTAACCTAAGGGTATGTACAGTAAGCTTACATAATATATGACTAGACTTCAGATTTGTCCTTGGATGGCCATAAAATGTTCATGAAACTAATATACACTTTTTGCAACCCTCAGTCATTCATCGTAAAATATTTTTGGTTGAATTACAGTGTATACAACAATAACAAATGTTCTTCTGTTATAATTGTTATCCTTTTGAACAGTCCTTCAGAATAAACCAATATTTGACTGACTACCTGGGAGTCATTTATTGACTTCAATAGTGAGATTACCTGCCATAAACATACTTCTACAGATCACTTTTTTGTGTCTTCTGACTTTCATCAATTGTGGTGCAGCGTGATGAGTATTTGTCTGCTCACTGAAGTTAAGTGGCAATTGGCTACCTTAGTACTTGGATGGGTGACCGTCTGAGTTCTACACCAGCTGTGGGTTGTGTGTTGGAATTTCTTTGTGTCCCTAGACTTTTGTAAATTCTAGTGTACTACTCGTGTCTCTGATGGCTTGGCACCTGCGCTAGGGGACCAAAACCCCTTTTGGCCTTGTTTCTATTTTACGCCCCACAAAGGAAGTATGCAATTTGAGATAACCAATTCACAAGCAACTCATGTAGATCCAGATTATATTTGAGGAGAATCAAGCCACAGGTGGATCACATCTTGCATAAAAATATTAGAGTTATGTGCGAAGACAAAAGAACAGACAAACATATGGGTTACAAGACCCTCACCTCTCCCCTTCAGTGGCAGCATACACACCAGCAAACACGTGAATCAAGTTTACTTAGTATGTTCTACATATTGAAAACAAATATGTACAAAGCATAAATTACTATTTGTAAATATGTATGACCATATATAGAACAAAGATATCTGTATAACATTGCAGAAGAAATATAAATAAGTTTATAACCCACACATATATATATTTTTTGTGGTGTAAACTATAGAGGAAGATATAGGTATTAAGTCATGCAACTGGAAATGACAACATCATCTTTCAAACGAATGTCATTGAAATATGTCATTGCAGAATGGTTAATGCATAATGAACAAGTAAACATTTTAACCCCAGGGTATGAAGAGTAAATCTACAGAAGATATTATTACTAGACCTCAGCTTTGTCAGTGGGTAGCAGTAACAATTTTAACTGAGCAGGTTTTCAGCTTTAGCCCTCAGTCATACACTGTAAAGTATTTGTTTGCTTGACTAATTTTACAACGTGTACACTAGTCCTTTTGTTGTCATTTCTTATTCTGTTGAATACACCAACAACTGACTGATTACATCCTATCCACTGACCTGGAAATCTTTTATTAACTTCAGTGGGGAGATTACATGGCTATGAATATATAATACTAAAATGATCCCACGGGTGCAAATGGTACATTTGTTCAAGGCCAAACCTATTGGGCTACAGTCAATGATATGCTCTACATGACAAAAAGGATCACTTTATGACCTCCAACCTATGGCTGTTAGACGTTATCAATATGCATATTGCTTGAGCTGGACAATTCATCCTTTTGCCAAATCAGCCCTTGGGAAATTGGCCACCAAAAACCCGGCCGTCGGAAAATCCACACCTTGGTACAAAAACATCCATCAAATTTAGAACCATTACAACTGTAAACATGCATCATAAAACCAATGCTTAAAATTATTTTAATCTGTATGGATGGGAAGCAAACTGACAACAGTGGAACAGGGGCTTTAGAAAAATTCAATCGTCTTCTCTCATTGCATATTGTCATTATATAAATTACCATTACTTTGACATACAACTATTAGCTATGTCCATATACATCATTAATGTGACATGGAATTGTTGATTCTGTGTATATAGCCATATATGTCGCTTTTGATTTTATATATTACGTTTACTGGGGTATGCAACTATTGGCTTTGTATCTATAACCTTTACTGTAACATGCAACCATTAGTTTTGTATATAAGCATTAGTGGTATTCAACTCTTGGCCTTGTATAAACTACTATTTTTATGTAAGCTCTCGTTTTGGATGTGACATACAACCGTTGTGTAAATTACTACTATTGTGGCAGCCATTAGTCTTGAATTAACCATAACTGTGCTGTCATATAACCATTGGTCTTGTATTAATTACCAGTACTGTGATATTTAGCCACTGGACTTGTTTTATTAACATTTCTATGACATACAGTTATTGATCTTGCTTCATTTACCATTACTGTGCCATTTAGCCCTTGGTCTTGTACTAATAACATTACTGTGATATATAGCCATTGGCATTTTATTAATTTACATTACATTGACATATAACTAGATTTGATGTTATAAATATTACATTACTGTGACATAAAGTTTTTGGTTTTATATAAATTAGACTTTAACATGTAACCACCAATTTTTCATGGATCTTCATCGCTTTAATAAATCTCCATGCAATATTGTCATATTATGAAGTGCTTACTCCACCAGAATGTAATTTGTGGGTGTATTGTGAAGTTAAATTGATAATATTTGCAATAACTTGATTTAGTTTGCCTTTAATCAATTTTGGTGGAAGACAGTTTTGAAAATACTGTATTTGTCATATCATTATCATTAGATTAGTGAGGGAAAGCATTGCACACTAGTTGGCCAAGATTCTACTCACTGGACACTGGCAAGCAACTACCAACTTTCCTGCATCGCATAGATGCCAGGCATTGAACTCAGAACCTCATATGTGAGAGACGAGTGTGTTACCCACTACACCACCTTGCACACAGAAAATTACCCACTACACCACCTTGCACACAGAAAATTACCCACTACACCACCTTGCACACAGAAAATTACCCACTACACCACCTTACACACAGAAAATTACCCACTACACCACCTTGCACAGAAATAGTTACCCACTACACCACCTTGCACACAGAAAGTTAGCCACTACACTACACTGCACAGAGAGAGAGTTACCCACTACACCACCTTGCACAGAGAAAGTTACCCACTACACCACCTTGGACAGAGATAGTTACCCACTACACCACCTTGCACACAGAGAGTTACCCACTACACCACTTGCACACAGACAGTTAGCCACTACATTACACAGAGAGAGTTACCCACTACACTACATTGCACAGAGTTACCCACTACACCACCTTGCACAGAGAAAGTGAGGTCCTCAGTGGCCTAGTGGTTAGCAAGTTTGGCATCTAATCATAGGCTGTCACCTCTGTGGGTTCGAGTCCCACAAGTGGCAATTCTGAGGACCTGTCCCAATATGACCCTGGCTGTTGAACGGGACGTAAAACCCCAACTTTGACCTTTGCACAGAGAAAGTTACCCACTACACCACCTTGCACAGAGAGAGTTACCCACTACACCACCTTGCACACAGAAAGTTAGCACTACACTACATTGCACAGAGAGAGTTACCCACTACACCACCTTGCACACAGAGTTACCCACTACACCACCTTGCACACAAAAAGTTAGCCACTACACTTCATTGCACAAAGAGAGTTACCCACTACACCACCTTGCATAGAGAAAGTTAGCCACTACACTACATTGCACAAAGAGAGTTACCCACTACACCACCTTGCATAGAGAAAGTTACCCATTATACCACCTTGCACACAGAAAGTTACACACTACACCACCTTGCACAGAGAAAGTCACAATGAGAAGGCGAGCTCCAAGTAAGTTGGGTAAAAGAATATTTCGGATAATCTTTTATTCTCCAGGGTTTAAATTTGTGAAAAAGATTACATACTTTTGGCCTTTATTTCTGCCCGAAAAGTAGTGTAAAATACAATTTCTACAAAAGGTATATATTGAGACAAAAAAGGATAATAATAAACTTTTCTGATAGCACTTATTATGTACTTTATATCATGTTCCATTCGAGAGAGATTAGGAATGCCTCCTATTTGTATCTTGCCATGACACTATTCAGTTAATATGACACTTCAATTTTGCAGACAAAAGCTCATTTTGTCATGCGTAAACATTTAAGCATTTTCTCTCTTTATTCTGTATGTAACCTGATACCAGTAAAGATATAGGCACATGAACAAAGTTTATCTTCATATATTTGACATTTTTCCAATTATAATGCATTTGTTTGCTTTTGTACATCTTGCAAAAAGTTTGTTGATATCAATGGGTGCCTTAGACAAACATTCTGGTCAAACCTTATATACTGGTCATTTGTCGAAACGTCAGGCCTTCCTCTATGGCCAGTTTGTAATAAATTGGAATATGAGTATAAATATTTATGTTACATGCAGCCTTTCCCTGGATGTTAGGATTCAACCATTGGACAAACAAATCGCAAGTTTCATAAATTGACTGGAATTTCAAAGAAGATGTAAAAGGTGTATATAGAGCTCCTGTTTACATTGTAGACTTCTGTCCAATCAACATGCAATGTTAAACTCCTACTCAAACAATCCATTGTGTTATGACCTTTACACAATAGAAAGGTTCTGCTTCCTTACTTCATAACTATAACTTTTGTAAACCTTAAAACCACACCCAGGTTGAAATTCCAGTCTGTTTATGCTATTGGGGTACAATATTCTGTCTAAAGTGCAGATTTGTTATGCCATTTAACGAACCTGTCTCTTTGCCACAAGGCCCCAATAGGATCATATTTCACTAAAATACTAGCACATGTATACTTTATGCAATTTATATTCAAAAGTCATAATTTAAATATTCATTCAGTCATGATGTATATTTACTGCAGCTCCTGTCCTTATAGGTGTACTAATATCATAAAACCAAATATACCCATGAAAAATAAACAAAGTCTTGCACCTCACAAATCATCTAGCTCTCATTCAGCATCAATCCATGCAAGTAAAAATTAAAAGCTACCAGTGACCATAGCAACATTCCCATGCTATACATGAGCATACAAAAAGAACAATAGAGATTACAGATAGCCAGAATAAATCTTTTGCCACAGAAGATACTAAAGATGACCAAACACCATTCGCCTGGCTGTGCAATATTTTGTTCTTCAAGCTATTCACATAAATAAACACAAATAATAACCAAGAGAAGTCTAGAAGACAGGACAAAACCAATAAAACAGTGCCAAGGCAGACCCCTGTAAGGAATGCATTTTCAAGACTGAAGAATGTCACTGATTCGTGCAAAAGCTTCAGACAAGCACCATTACTTGGGAGCACAGTCCATATACAAACAGTAACTGCCACAATTAAGCCCACAGCTCCAGCAATTTTGTGGTGAACTGGAATTAGAACATTTGGGTTAGTATGTGAAGTGAAGATATGTGTATGTGGTCTTTCTTCATGTTCACCTTCGGGGATGAATAACTGTTCTTCAATTTCCTTCAGTTCTCCTTTCAGAGCATACTCGCTGTAGGGAGCTGTCAGGTCCATTCTATAAAACATATAACATATAATACTGACAAAAACATAGTAGACAGCCAGTGACATATATGGCCAAAGGAAAGCTGCTGATGCTGGGTGATGCTAAATCTTAGCCAAACATACTCAGCTGTAGCTGCACACACGGTATTGCCCCAAGTTTCAGTAGCAAGCAATAGCAATATAAAATTTCTAAAATTTTGAACTCGGAACTTTCCTTTTTGCTTTCTTTCTTTAAAAAACCGAATATGCCAGGAGGATGATTCTAACTTTGGAACTTAACTCAATTTTGACGACATCAGCAGATAATTGTAGCATAACAGAATTCCATGATTTTTTCAGCTTAAATACAGACATAGCCCCACCGTGCTTCCCAAAACATAAGAAGGCATCAAGACAACATCTCTTTGTTCCAAGATGTTATGATGGTTAGGCTGTGAATCTAATGCTAACCAACTTTCATTACACCAAATCTCTGCTAATATGCTACCTCTAACAACTAAGAACAAATTACAATTGCAACAAAAATCTAAGGACAAGAAAACAGTGCCCGGTTAGCACTATGAAGATGTAGGATTAATAACTAGGCTATTCTTTAAGAAAAATATCCAAGTTTAGTGGATTTCTTAAGGAAGCAAGAAGAGGGAAGCATGTATATCATCGGGTAACTCAATCCACACTATTGGTACATAAAAAGTTACACTGCAACCAAATTATGTGGCTGAGTAATGAATGAAACAACTATATTTGTATAACCTTGACATCCGCTAGTATATCCATACCCCTAACATTAGACGATAAATACAGCATTGATAGCCATATCTGTTTATGTGATGAATGTACATTGACATATATAAACCGGGGTGAAGTTATTGCATTTCTTAACATGTGAAATGTGAAATTGTGAAATATAGAACAAGTGAATGACATACTGTCTAACATTAGTGCCACCTCAGATTAGAAATACGGGTGTATTGTGCAGGTTGAGAAAGATGAAAGATCTTCATCAAAACATTTCAGGTAACTGGTTTGAATAAACTTGTAGACCAGTGATCATATTGTGACTAAGAATCTGAGAGCAAACTATAAGTATGATTACAGTGAATGCTAGGGGTGTTTATAAAACAAGTTCAAAGTCAGTGTTTATGTCCCGTGCAACAGCCAGGGGTGACAAAGGTGACAGCATATGGTTGGATGCCAATCTTGCTAACAACTAAGCTACTGAGGAACTCATGAGCTAAGAGTATGTTATTGATCAATATCAAATGAATTATACTGTTCTTAAAGGAGGTCTAAAAAGCTAAGTCTGAAGAAATGGTAAATCAGATACCTATTGCCAGTTGACTGTACATACATCAATATTTTTCATCTCTTCAAATATATATGGATTAACCTCAGCTGATATACAGACAATAAATCTTGGAATTCTTTTGCTATTATTTATTTATTTGGGTTAAACATCGCCTTAAACTCATTGTATAGGTTATATCCCAATGGATATTTCTAACGGTAGAGGAAATCAGTATATACTAGTTGGTCATGGTTCTGCACTGCCAGAAATCGGTTAGCAACTACCAATGTTCCCACATAGGGTCAGTGGTATAAACTGCAGACCTCAGAGGTGGGAGGCAAATATGTTACCCAGCAGAGCAATAATCCTTTGAAGAAACCAGCTTAACACTCTGACATATGTACTTGTTAGGATATCACTGTCAACACCTCATATGATCTATAATTTAACACAATTCGGTACTGTAGTCTGGTTTGTGTCTCATAAGCATATGTTAATTTTTATGATTTCTTTTCACTCTGACATATGTACTTGTTAAGATATTACTGTCAACACTTGATATGATTTGTAATTATACCCAATTTGATACTGTAGTCTGGTTTGTGTCTCATAAGCTCATAAATGTAAATCATTCAACCAATGTTAATTGTTAGGATTTCTTTTCTTAATTTTACCAATGTCTTTCTGAATGTCAAAGTTTTCACGAACGCATGGGCAATGATAAAAGTTTAAGAAATGGCAACACAGACCCCCTTAATTAACTAGAGTGCACATCTCTGACGCAAATTTGGGATTTCTGTTGTATCTAGAATGTGATACGGATCTTTCCTAAAATATAATCTCTTCTTCCTTTGGCCAAAAACCCTATCCATATATAAACTTAGAAAGATCTGTTCCTTACTTCTGGAGTAATCATGGACACAGACAAACAAACAAACGAACACACCCAAAAACACAACCTCCTGGGGAACTACGTCTAGCCCTATCCATATATAAAATTAGAAAGATTAGAAAGAAAAAAACTCAACCACTTGGAAAACTACAGTGTAAAAACAACACAACTGTTTCTCACAGATACTTTCCATAAATCAATGACACAGCAGGTATGAACAAGATTCCCGTGAAAAATTCAAAACTTCAAGCATTCATACACTCCTGTGGCCTTTACAAGTTAGGCTTGAAATGATTTCCTTTGAAATTGCATGTTTAATTTCAGGAATCAATACCTCATACATATTTCAACGTAGAAATATCAGAGAGTCATCTTCTCAATATAAATGTGCCAGCCTGTAAATGTCATACACTCAGTTTGAGAATGTAAAGAAAACAGTGTATTTTTTTTTAAAAATCTTACAGTGTTTTATAAGCACACGTCACTAAGAGTTAAAATTAAAAATAGGAAAGCTTCCTAAATGGCACAGACAAAAAATATATATCACAAATGTGGATGAGCGTATTACACAAATACATAGAAGGGATGTTATACTTTTTATGGTCTGCCATTTTGTATGACCAATAAGTAAAGTAATATTTTTTTTTATTTAAAGTATGAATTCGGCCTCATGTGCCTAAATTGATGCTAATATTTTTGTGCAAAGGTCAGAATTGGTGTTTTATATCCCATACAACAACCAGAGTTATGCCGGGACTGGTCCTCAGCATTGTCACCCGTGGGAGTCAAACCCAAACAGTGGTGACAGCCTGTGACTATACATCAAACCTACTAACCCACGAGGCAACTGAGGACCTTTAGATTCAAAGACAATCACATTTTGAATTATATATTTTACGTGACAATTTTTAATGCGCCAGCTGTAGCAATCACTTTTTATTTTCGTTTTTTTTTTTTTTTTTTGCTCCAGAATTTTCACCTAGCACGATGAGTGCCTGTCTCGTCAATGAAGTTAAGCGGCAATGGGCTGCATTAGTACTGGGATGAGTGACCCCTGCAGTAAACTACTCATGTCTTGGATAGCTTTGTGGCTTGCGTTAGTAGACCAAAACACCATTCAACCTTGTTTCTTTTATAGAGACGGAAAGGTTCAGGTATGCTATTGGAGGCTTTAATAAATAATTAGCAAGTTTGATGTTTAATCCATTCACTCTCAACTCTGTCATCTTAGATTTGAAATTCAGCTCAAATTCAGTTTTAAATTGACGACAGAGTAATTCCCTGTACAAGTATTTAATATGATGACACCAATGCTACAATTGCAGTAAAGGTAAATAGAGCAATACTCTGCAATAAACAGAAAATACAAACTGCTGAACTATCTTGTCTTAAACATGAGGGTCCAAGGTGGCCCGGTGGTTACCAAGTTTGGCTTCCAATCACAGGCTATCACCTCTGTGTGACAAGTGAGAATGCTGAGGACCTGTCCCAATATGACCCTGGCTGTTGAACGGGATTTAAACTTTGACTTTTGTCATAAACATGATATCAGTTTGAGCAATACTCGATTTGCTAACCCACTAGGCTACTGGGGTCCTGTAAAATGTATCAAGGACAAGCAACACTGCCACTGAACAAGGCCAAAAGGTGTTTTGGTCCCCTAGCACGAGCGCAAAGCCATCAGAGACACAAGTAGTGCACTAGAATTTACGAAAGTCTCTTTACAGCAACAAATTCCAACTTAGATACATTCCACAGCTGGTCCCGAACTGAGACGGTCACCCATGCGAGTACTAACATAGCCAATGCCACTTAACTTCAGTGAGCAAATAGTCATCACTCTGTGCCACAACTCATGAAAGTCCGATGCAAGAAGGACATATGTATGGGCAAAAGCCAAAAGGAAATGTGTCATTTTAGCTATTGGAGAGCAAGAGAGGGAAATTCAGAATCCACAGGTGTTGTCAATTTCATCTAAGTGATCTGTAGAAGCGCAAGCGCTAGCGTGACTCGCGCTCTAAAAACATGAAACAACTACTTTTATTATGTATGTGTAACTCTTCAAAGAAAGAGGGTTTTAATCTTGTCTTATAATGCAAGTGACAAACTGATGTGGGCAACAAGTTAGGGCAGCTGAGCAATCGCATGTACTAAATATCCAAAACACTATAGTACTTAAAGTAACAAGCTTTCCAAGAATTTAATATGAACAGGAGTATTACATTGTTAATTTTCATTATTCAGATTTATTTTTTGTTTTACATCTTGTTCAACAACCAGGGTGATATTGCAACGGATACTTTACAGGTGAAGGAACCAGTGAATATTAGTTGGTCAAGATTCTGCACTGTAAAGCACTAGGCATCTGCAAGTAACTACCCACTTTGCAACATGAAGCACCCTGGCTGATATTCAAACTGGCGACCTCAGAGGTTAAAGGAAAGGACTCTAACCGCTACACCACCGGGCTCCCTGTTAACATTCATAACATCTATTTTTGTGTATATAACAGGAGGATGTTATATATGTTATCACCCCTATTTTATATAAATAATACAACTAATAACTAAAATAAGGCTGTATTAATATATTTGGAGACCAGTATGTAAAAGTAAAAAAATGCACTTATTAACTTGAGATTTCTCCACCATTTCAGCATTTATTGTAATACGCCAAAAGTGAACACAGGCTCTGTACAAATACCTTTGTAATTATGTACATGTGTAAAAGGTTACACCTGGCTGTTGAACGGGACGTAAAACCTTAACTTTGACCTTTGTAAAAGGTTACACAGTTTGAACGGGCGTTCAATGTAGTTGCAAAATATTCACCACATAATGCACTTGATGACGAATGTGTAACACTAAATATCTATAGAAAGTGTGCGTAGGGTATACCAAAGACATGTCTAAGCCTGTCTCTTCCCCAAGTTAGACCAAATGTGGTGCATGATAATATAAAATGAGAATTTAGAATATACTTACCAAACTTACAACTCACATTTGTATGGGACAAAGTTTCTGTCGATTTGGTAAATTTATGCTCTGACGGGTGTTCAATGTAGTGGCAGAGTTTTGCAGTACCTGAAACCTTTGTATTTATGTAGTGGTTTAGTTTTCGAGGGAATGAGACTATAACAACTCCAATTAACCAATGACATATGCATAAATACTAATGCCATTCACCAGTATTTCATAGAAATAGATAATCTATTGTTCGGGCTGGCATCAAGGTGCCAGCAAGGTCAGCCCTGGGGGGTGTCCTATCTTCGGTTGTGAGAACAATTAGTAACACCCAATTAGTAATTTGTAACATGCAATGCTATTGGCCAAACCCCAGTCACCTTGCAGCAGACCTACATGCTCGGCCATTTGAATTTTGGAGGTGACTGGGGTCACACTGAAAATTGATATTTTACAAGTACATTTTACATCTTAGGTTTTAGTTTTTTATTGTTTACATTGTTATATTGTGGCGACATGGCAGATAAAGTCACTCGCCAATACAACCTGAGGTCGAAAGAAGAGCTTGTGACGCTTCCAGTGCAACTGCAGTTGTCGGATGATGGGCGTTTCATGTCGGATCTGCTGGCCAAGGAAGGAGCACATACTGGGCAAGTGTCAGACTCTGAGTCTTCCATAAACGATAGTGATTGTGAAGATTTAATACATAGTTCACCTGTTAAACACTCTCCATCCGACAAGCCCGGTACTAGTGTTGGGTCGGATCCGACAGTATCCGACTCCCATGTTTCACAGCAAGTTATTAATATGCAGATCTTGAGCCACCTACAAGCGTTGGGCAAAAGATTAGATAGCATGGAGGCAAAAAATTGTAAGAAAACCAGTGATCCAAGTAAAACAAAAACCAAACCTGTCAAAAAGGTTAAGCAGTCTGAAACCCCGGTCACAGTGGCTCCAGAAGTCAAAAACTCCCTCCAAATTCCGGATCTCAATATGTTGCGACAAGATGCGTTGATACAGCTCAAAGTAGAGCAGAGGCTCAAAGAGATTCAGGAAGCCGATAAGCCAGGTAAAATCAAATCTTCTCGTGGCGGATCTGTTGAAGTTTTGGTAAAAAACAAAGTAAAGTGGCCCCATGAATACATTCTCTCGGGTTCGAGTAAAGAAAGAATATCTTACGACCACCTCTCCACTGTACAATGGGTGGCTGGCTTCTGCCATATTATGAAAGAAGAAACAAATTCCAATGTTAAAGATTGTATGCTTGACTACTTGGTAGCCCTTTTGGATGACGCCCAAGATTTTTCTTGGGAAGCGGCAAAAGCCAGCCACGCTGTGCTCCTATGTCGAATGGAGCAGGGGGAAGTTGAAAGCTATGCAGATGTCCAGAAAATTGATCGGATTCGAAGGGCTAATGCTCAAAGACACCTCCCTTATAGTGGTAATTCTTACAAAAAATCCCAAGGGAAAGTACAGAAAGTACTCCCCTGCAACTACTTTAACCAAGGCACGTGTTCACAGAGTAAGACTCATGATAACAGAGGTGTAAGGTACACACATGTATGTAGCTCTTGCTTTGCCAATGGAAAAAATTTCCCACACCCTGAAACAGAGTGCAAAAACAAAGCAAAAAAATTCTATCCACCAAAAAACGATTAACTGTGAGTACCACTCGGGCTGGGTACTCACCTCACTCTAGCAGATTTGTGTATTCAAAAATGGTTAAAAATGCCCGCGAAGAATGTTGGGCGACTAAAGCTTTAGCATTATCCTGGTTTCATAGAAATAAACTTTTTAAGTCCATTGATCCCAACAAATCTTATGCACAGGTTGTTAAAAATACCAGTGCCACAGTTGCTCATACCGGGTATGCGAAAATTGGTACAAAAAATTCTGAAAAATCACACAAAGTACCATATGGCAACACTGTTACCTCTCATGTGACTTTTAATCACAAGGTTCAACAAAACTCTCCCACTGTGACCGGGGTCCCTGTGAAATACGGTAAATGTGTACCTGCCAAAAACTCTGTACCGTGTCCACATACTATGATCAAGTTATGTAACAGGTTTCAATGTTTGCAGGATTGTGTTGTGGGGGACGATGTGATTCATAGTGATATTCACGTGAATAATATCAAAAAACACAGGGACACGTTAACATGTGTTAATGCTGGTTGGGAACATATTGAGTCCAACAATCAGCGCTCAGAGGAGTGCAAAACTCCCCACTTTGGTTCTGATGACATGTTACAGCCCATATTGGCTGATAGAAAAAATGTTACATTCGAAGGGAATAAAAACAAAACTGGGTTATTTCATGGGGAATCTGACAACATCGAGGAACCAGTAATAAATTCATCACTCAGTGATAAACAAGTCCTTAGTGATTATTACACATTGCACAGTAACTGTACTGAACAAGAAATAGAAGGGTTACATGCTGGTATGCAAATTGGGCCCCACTTGGCCCCAGGAAAAAATTCTTTGGAGGGGAATAAAAACGGAACTGGGTTTTCAGATGGGCTTACTTGTAATACCAGCACTAAAAAATCATCACACAAAAATTTTCAAACTGGCATCACTGCTGAAGCAAGCAACCAAGTTGCCACAGACGTTTTCCAATCAATTTTAAACGGAAACTCTAGCCTTAATAACTCACAAAAACTTCAAGGCGACAATGACTGCATGGAGGTACATGTTAACCATAAACATTACAATGTTGTGAAAAATTCTGAGCATGACTTCGGTTTTTGTCCTTTGACCGACTTGGTATTGTACAAAGGCGGTCCAGTACACTGGGATAGTATCCCAGACGACTTACAAGCTTATCAGTTCATTAAGAAGACAGGTAAACCAAACTTCTTGTCTTCTAGGATTCCCGTACGATCACACCTGAATATTGATAAATGGCGGGAGCATCTTACTCAGTATTGGGATGAGCAGTTAGTAGATCTGTTACAATACGGCTTCCCTTTGGATGCTTCTCGCGATGGTGAATTTATTTCAACAGAAGTTAACCATGCATCAGCGTTACAGAATTTACATCATGTTCAGTCATATCTTGATGAAGAATTAAAATTTAATGCCATATTAGGTCCTTTTCACCGTAAGCCCATACAGTTACACATATCTCCATTGATGGTACGGGACAAGCAGGATTCTTGTAACAAAAGAACCATTATGGATTTAAGCTGGCCACAGGGGGCTTCTGTTAATACGGCAGTCCAGAAGGACGTATACCTAGGCACCCAGTACATCTTAAATTATCCCTCAATAGATTCCATTACTGATGCTCTGGTCAAATTAGGTCCTGCTGCCCTTATTTACAAAATAGACATTAGTAGAGCGTTCAGACAAATCAAAATCGATCCCAGAGACATAGACCTGCTTGGAATCAAATTTTTAGACCAGTATTTCATTGATAGATCGGTCCCCTTCGGATACAGAAATGGGAGCCAAATTTTTCAGAGATGTAGCGATGCAATAAGGTTTACAATGAAACAACATGGCTTTCCTCATCTATTTAATTACATAGACGATTTAATCTATGTTGGTTTGCCCTCTAACATACATGCTTCCTTTCGTTTTCTCCTGAAATTATTACAGGACTTGGGTTTGGACATCTCTCGTAAAAAACTGGTCGCCCCGGACACCGTCGTAACTTGCCTTGGCATTCAAATCGATACAGTCACTAGAACTTTGTCCATCCCTCACAAAAAACTACAGGAAATTGCTTCACTATGCAAGTCTTGGGTTCAAAAAACCTATTGTAGCAAGAAAGCTCTCCAATCATTGTTGGGCAGCCTACTTTATATAACTAAATGTGTGAAACCGGCACGTATTTTTCTGAATAGGATGCTTGCTTTGCTTAGGGATAATCACAATGTACAAAAAATTCTGTTGAATCAGGCTTTCTTCCAAGATTTGACATGGTTCAATACCTTCTTATCTTCATTTAATGGCGTCACGTATTATGACCATCAGCTACCATCTGCACAGGTCCATCTGGATGCCTGTCTCACAGGCTTGGGGGGCCATTTTGACTCGATGGTTTATGCATTACCAATTCCCAGAGGTCATGAAAATTACGATATTTGCCAACTAGAAATGGTAAACATTGTTGTGGCCTTTAAGATATGGGCCAATCACTGGAAAAACAAAAGAATCCACGTATTTTGTGATAATATTGCTGTAGTACAGGTTCTGAATACGGGTAAGGCCAGAGATTCCATCTTGGCGACCTGTGCTCGCAATGTCTGGTTAATTGCAGCGATATTCAACATCGAGTTGAAATTCTCACATATTTCTGGTAAAACTAACATCATTGCAGACCTTCTATCTCGTTGGTCTATGGTACCTGAACCACATGAAAAATTAAAACAAAGGTTGCCTCAATATAAATGGGTACATTCACACATAGACTTAACTGCACTTAATCATGATATATAGCATATTGCATTCCTTGTTTCCTGTTTTTCAGCTTTGCCAGGCGCGGCAGCCCAGCTAGCCACTTCTGCTTCTAACAGGCTCTTACAAGGGTTCAGACCCTCCACTCTGAAACAGTATACCCGTATGTGGAGAGATTTCATAGCTTATCAGGTGGTGGCTGGGCTGCCCCCCTGTCAGGTAAATACAGAAATTTTGTTGTCTTTTATGGAATATTTACATCAGAATTCAATATCTGCAAATCACATAGCTAATTACATTTCCGCCTTGAGAGCTTTCCATGTTGTCTATTCCCTTGACACGTCCCCTTTCAAAGATGAGAAAATATCACTCTTTCTGAAGTCAGTAAAAATTCAGGCCTCTTTCTCACCATCCACAAGGTCATACATTGACTTGTCTATCTTGCAAGACATTTTAATCCAGTGTGAAAAATTTCCACACCCAGACATCTTTCGCCCCCTTTACCTCCTGTGTTTCTTCTCCTTCCTCAGATTATCCAATATACTTCCACACACAGTTAACAGTTTTGACTCAACTAGGCAGCTTCAAAGGGGGGATTTCATTGTAGCAGGCCAGGGGGCGGTCCTACTGATAAAATGGACGAAAACCATGCAAGATAGGAACAAGACAGTCACTATCCCATTGCCAAATTTAGGAAATTCCACTTTCTGCCCTATCAAGGCCATCCAAAACATGTTACTTGCCTACCCCGCATCAGACCAGGCCCCTTTGTTCATTATCCCACGTACCTCTAACTTGGTTCCTTTAACAGATTCAGTTGCCAGAAAACATTTAAAAAATATCTCCGGAAATCTGGCTATATCCCCTCCCCTGACATTTCATGCGTTCAGAAGGGCTGGGGCCATGTGGAGTTTCCAGCAAGGTGTTCCACTGGAACACATTATGAAACATGGGACCTGGAAATCGGATGCAGTTTGGGCCTACTTATCCTCCCTCCCTTCTGCTACTTCCCGGGTTTCCCTTGCCTTCCAACACTCACTAGCCCTATAGTCCTACTTGGGGTTTGGGTGAACTCTCTCTCAAAATATTAACTGAAATATACAAAAATTCACTTCCATACTCACTATTTCATTATTTATCTTTACCATAAATTTGATCACTGGTTTACATATGTGTTACACAATACTCCTCCATCACTGGACAACAACCCAGTAACTTTTTGCCATTGATTGATCACTGGTTTACATATGTGTAACATGATATTCCTCCATCACTGGACAACAACCCAGTAACTTGCTGGCATTGAAATGACCTCCTATCTGGGAACTCATCATTTATTTGGATGGGGTATTGTTTTCACCTTCGGCCTTAAGAAATCGTGTCAGGTCATTGTAAATTCCAACTTTGACCTTTGTATGTCTAGCCTATTTGTTAAATATTCAAGGTCAAACTGTGAGGTGTGCACCACGCACTCGCCTTCATGTAGTGACCTATGACCTTTGTGTGTAATGACATTAGAGACATTAGAAATATTCAAGGTCAAGGTCAAGGTTTCCTGTCACCTCTCATGTTTGACCTTGGTTCCCTCACAGGTCATTCCAATGCTATAATTCCTAGATTTAAAAATGATCATTTTGTGCATATGTCAAGAAAAAGTAGAAATAGATTTTAATTCCAATATCTGTCTTTTATTTTGTGTTGGGACTCCCTGGGGGCTGGGATTGTTTAGGACCAGATGTTTTTCCTTATTTGAGTATGGGAGGCATTTTATGATTTATTTAAACAGGCCTTTTGGTAGCCACATTACAACCTTTACAGTTACTACATCTGTCAAGGAGGTATTATAATTACGACCTGGATCACAGTTGTAGCATGTGACAAGGAGGTATTATATTTATGACCTGGATCACAGTTATAACATGTGACAAGGAGGTATTATATTTATGATCTGTATCACAGTTATATCATGTCACAAGGAGGTATTATATTTATGATCTGTTTCACAGTTATAACATGTGACAAGGAGGTATTATATTTATGATCTGTATCACAGTTATATCATGTGACAAGGAGGTATTATATTTATGACCTGGATTACAGTTATGTGACAAGGAGGTATTATATTTATATGACCTGGATAAAAGTCTTGATACAAAAAAATTCCGGATTTCCAATTTACTTTTTATTATGTGCCTTAGCGGAGGTCTGTACTCTCCGAGTGCTCTTGCATTGCTATTTACATTTGACACATAATTTTGCCTTTATAAAGGAAATTTTATATGTGTGTCCTCATTTGAAATGAAAATCATATTAATCAATAAAACATATATTATAAAAAAGTTTTAAACATACAAAGGGATATGATGTTAAGGGTATAGAGAAAGTTAAGGTCAAATTTAGGTGTCTTTCATGTCCCATTCAACAGGCACTTTCATATTTGGATAAGGCCAAAGCATTTGCTACTTCTGGAAGTTGAACATATACAGAGGTGACAGTCTGATAAAATGCCAAACCTATTAACCACTAGGCCACTGAGGACCTGGGGCCGGTTTTACAAAGGGTCTCAGACTTAATCTGGACTTTAAGTCAGGGACTTAAATCTGATCCTTTTGTCTTTGCTAAGTCCTGGACTTAAATGGATTTCACAAAAGGTGTCTTAGTAAAGTCCAAGCTTATCCTATAACCATAGTGGTTTTCTATGTCATATGACCCTTTATGTCTAGTCAAAATATTTTAGTGGTGATATATATTCTTTGTTTATCTAATTTTACTTTAGAGAAAAATATTGTTTTTCAATGGAAAACCTTGCAACTACAAAATATGTCTTAATATAAGACTAATTTAGGGAGGTGTTCTATAGATTTATTCCTTATTTTCAGGCATTTCAAATTTTGGAGCGAGAAAATATATGGCAGCCATATTTAAGTCTTCATTTACAAAAGTTAAACCCACTCAAGGGTAGACGTAGCCAAAGCATAGACTTAGCAGCTTTAAGAAAGTTTAAGACCACAGATGTAGCCTCATTTTAAGACAAAAGTCTTAACTTTAGGTATAAGTCCACGCTAAGTCTTTGATGAAACCAACCCGTGGAAATCAGCAAGATTTTTGGTTGTTAATTCGACATGTATACGGTGCAGGGATGGGGGAAATTATTAAATTTGCAATCAATTGGGGAAACAATATTTTGGCGCCTTAACTAGGCATGACACAGGATATGTCTTGTTGAATATCGCCCAGTATTTAAAACAGTGACATTTGTTTACAAGGTCTTTCCACTTGTTTCCTCCAGTATTTTGCTCCACATCTTTCTTCGTACAGTATTTGTTATAATATCCGGCGCAGTCAGTGGTGGCAATTTGTTTGTTGTTCCAAAGTTTCATCCACCTATTTAAAGTCTGTCAAACAAGTATGGTTATAGTTTTGCTTTTGATGCTCCCACTTTGATAAATGCTCTTCCTGATGAGATTTGTGTGTCCCCCTCTATTGCATCTTCTGAAATGAAGCTTAAATCCTATGTCTACACAAAGGCATACCCACCTTAGTCTTAGTATCTCCCTGCAAGTTCTCATTGGTGCTTGACCTCTTTCTGGTGCTGCATACTGATATTGGTTGACCATTTGGTTTATTTTGCACCAAAATATCCTTTTGCAAAGGGGAAATCAAGCACTATAAAAATCCAATTACAATTAGAATACTGAAAATTAATCAACAGCTGATTGTCACTGGTAACACTCTTGCATTTGAGGAGTGAAACATACTATATAAGGTGAAAATGATGGTAGCCGAAGTGTTGACATACAGTAGTTTTTAAGCGCAAACTCCTTTGAGGCTCACACTTCTAGAGATCACTTTTTTATTTTGTCTCCAGACTTTCATGGATTGTGACATAGTGGGATGTCTACCAGTCTCATCACTGAAGTTAAGCAGCCAAGGGGTATGTTAGTACTTTGACAGGTGACTGCCTCCATGCATTACCCGTGCCTCTGATCGCTTTACAGCTCCCACTAGTAGACCGAAACATTTTTTGGCCTTATTTTTTCTGGAATTACATAACGATTAATTAACGATAAATTTTTTTACCTTTTAAAGTATTCCAGAGTCTATTGCAACACAAGTCATTATCACTTGCTTGGTTTCTCCAAGGCTTATCCCTTCAGAAAAGGGTCAAATATCAGCCATTTTACATACTTCATGTTTGTTGTTACTTTTAGTAATGGTAAGGAAGAATATTATACAAGATGTTTTGATCAAGTTATACGATATAAACTGTGATACTATCTACTTTATTGTATAATATTATCAGCTAATAATTTAAATATAGGCTTGTCATCATGAAAAATACACACCAATGCCGCTGTGTGCGAGTGTTTAGTAGAGAGGTTTAAATTCTTGTAAGTTAATATATGACACTTGAAAAACTACATGTGCACTTAGAAGTTTGTTGTTCAAAGTAAAAATACCAGTACAATCTCATATTATGCCGACAGGTTTGCTTCATTTTCTCCTAGAAAATATGTAAAATCAGGAACGCATTCTCTGCTTCTGATTCTTTCAATGATGCACCTAACCTGGCATCTCCTGTTTCAATGATTTTGTGCCTGTCACTGAAGATGAGATCCCCAAGATTATCAGTGAGTCCCCTACTAAATTGTGCTTATTGGACCCTATACCAACATTCCTCCTTTAGGCTTGTTTTGATATCCTCTTGCCATCTATTACCAAGTTGGTAAATTATTATCTTACTGAAGGCTCTTTGCCTAATGCTTTCTAGAAAGCGATTGTAACCCCCTTATAAAAAAGGCTTCCCTATACAGAAATGATCTGAAGAATTACCGTCCAGTGTCTGGTCTTTGCTTCCTGTCCAAGTTTTTGAGGGAGTTGTTGCAAAGCAGTTAACATCACACATCAATAACAACAAACTGGACAATCCTCATCAGTCGGCTTATAAGCCGGGTCATACCACTGAAAGTGCTTTATTGTCAATAAAAGAGGTCCATCTCTCTCTAGTATGGGGTGAAGCTACAGCTCTAGTGTTACTTGACTTATCATCGTTTATCACACTATCGATCATCATACTCTCATTGGCTATCTTAAATCCTGGTTTGGTTTTGGTTGTGTGCCTCTTAGTGGTTTGTCTCCTACCTGAGAAATTGTTGTCAGGCCATCAAGATAGGTTTGACACTGTCTGAATTAAGCAAGCTAATCTATAGGGTTCCCCAAGGTTCTGCTCTGGATCCACTATTGTTCTCACTTTATACAACCCCACTTAGCAACATCATCAGCCTCCATCCAGATGTAAAATTCCATTTCAACGTGGATGATTCACAGCTATACATCTATCTCTCCCATAAGAAAGCCGCTGCTGCTCTCACCAAGCTGAATGCCAGCCTTCAGGATGTGCAATGATGGATAGCTCTCAGTAATTGAAGTTCAACCCTGAAAAAACTAAATTTATTGTTTTTGGTTCTAAGGCTCAACATCAGAAAATTTCCTGTCAGTATTCTTGGAAGTCTCCTTCATCTGGCTGACTTTGTTGAAAACCTAGGTGTGTGGTTTCATGCAAAATATTCCTTCTCTGAACATGTTCAGAAGACTTGCAAAGAGTGGATCCTCTAGTTGTGTGACCTTCGTAGAATAAGACAGTATCTTACTTCTGAAGTGGCTGTCCTTGGTTAGTACTCATCTGGACTATTGTAACTCTCTGTTTAGAGGTTTGTCTTGTCTCAATCAGCACAAATTGCAGAGTATTTAGGATACCCTTGCTTGTATTGTGACAAATCATAGAAAGTATGCTCATGTTACACGCATCCTAAAGCAACTCCACTGGTTGCCTGTTAAGTATCAATGTATGTTTAAAACTGCAACACTGATTTATAACTTTTTACATAGTGGTTCTCCTTCCTGTTCTTAACTGTTTTTTCTTACTGCTATAGTAACAGGCATAGACACCCCGGTAGTCAATACCCTACAGTTCCTCCATTCCACTCATCAGTCTATAAGTCAATCATTTTGGCCATTGTTTTTTCCTTGGTTCCTAATATCTGGAATGAACTCCCTGATGAGGTGCGCTGCACATCAGTTGCTCTCTTTAGGAAAAAGCTTAAAATTTACCTGTTTGTAAAATCCTTTCGCGATACCCATATATTATCTTTTTCAAGTCTCAAACAATTTTCTTTCAGAGTTTCTAGCTCTTAAATGATTATTATCTGCAGCTTTCGAATTTGCTGTATTAGTATATCTTGGAGTATGAGAGCTCTTCCTTGGTGACCTTGGCCTTTAATTTCAATGTCCTGAAAAGGAATTGTCTTGGCCAATATTGCACATTTTTGCCAATCTTTTGGAATATGTGTATAATATTTATATCTGCTATATAAACTTGCAGAAATTTTATGGAGAGGTCAAGGTCACCCGGGGAGTGCAGTAGTCCCACACCAAGAACAGTTGTTACCACAGTTTTTGGCATATTGTCACCAAAAAAACTGTATGTCCCTTACTACTGTGCCTGGAGACTTCTAATGCCAACTAATAGTAAGTCGTAGATCTCCGATGTAGGGTTATCTCATGGTAAAATAACATCACATTCAGGATGAAATTGTATCAACATATTAAAAAGGCATTTTTACTCTTGCCCCCGGAGGGGAGGGACGAGGGTATTGTAATCATATTTCTTTGTCTGTGTGTGTGCCTGTCTGTCTATGTCATGTAAAAATATTGATGAATCCGCAAAAAGAGGATATGTAAATATATAGCTTTTATTATTTAAAAATTGTGAGCTAAGAGTTTTATATTAAAAATCAGAAAAAAACAATATGTCATACCACTTAAAGCAAAATAGTGGATAATAAATGTAAAACAACCCCCACAAAGAAAACTTAAAAATGTTCATCACTCAAAGAAACAAAGACTCAACGCTAAGGTTTTACATCCCGTTCAACACCCGGGGTCATGTTGGAACAGGTCCTCCGCATTGTCACTTGCGGGTATCAAACCACACAGAGATGACAGCCTGTGATTAAATGCCAAACCTGCTAACCAACTAGGCTACTCGGGAACCGAATGAGACTAACTACACAACCCAATCAATCTCTGATTGTCTTTTTAAAATTTTAAATGGATATCAATCAGATAACATTCCTTGAAAGTTGAAAAAAATAAACTGTCTCATTCAGTTCTAACTCAAAATTCACCATATTTGGATGCCTTGAGTGCCCGATGAGGTATCTCCCAAACAACTTCAGTATCCTATATCTTGTTTTTAACATATTTGGGCATGTGCCAAGTTATGGTGTTGAGCACTACACTTCATAACATACATTGTGACACTTATTTGGCTGGCATACAACCCCACCCAGTCAAAAAGTAACTGCACTTTTACCAGTCTCCATAGCAAATTTCCCAGCCAATAAATGGGCATAGGAAAAGAACAATAGAGAGCAAAGACATCCAAAAGAATGACTTCATCACAGAAGATGCAAAGGACTTCCCAGTATTATTGTCGCAGTTCAGTTTTGTCCACAGGTCCAGCCTATATGCACATAGAAACATGACGAGCAACCAGATCACCCCTAGTTCAAATGTCAGAAACATAAACACAGTGCCAAGGCAGATCCCTGTAAGGAATAGGTTTTCAACGCTGGAGATCATGTGAGATTCATCCATAATCCTCTGACAGGCACCATTATTTGGCACTATAATCCGTACACAAAGGGCAACTGTCAAAATAATCACCACAACTGCAGCAATTTTGTAATGAATTTGAACTTGCGTGATAGCATTTGGAATGACGAAATGTGTTGCTTTCTCATGTTCAGTTTCAGGTATGAGTACTTCTTCTTCAATTTTCTTTAGCTCTCTTTTTGCAGGACATTCAGGAGTGGAGGCTTTTGGATCCATACTATACCAACAACAACATGTAACATAGTATCAACAAGAGCACTCAGAGAATGCAGACCCCCGCCAAGGCACATAATATTAAGTAAATGGAAAATCCGGATCTTTGATATTATTTTTGTATCCAGGCAGTGATCCAGATCAGTTTGAAAATTTAATGGAATATAAGGTTGACTAAGATCCATCTTCTCTATTTTATATGAAGATCTAACCAGTAGTATCTGCATAATCCTGCTAGCAGACAAACAAATGGTCGTGAATTCAATACTCCTTGGCAAGTGTAATAATAGAAGGTAACTCACCGAGTCTGTGAAATATATATCCGCGGCAAAGTTTTTTTTATTATTTTATATATTCAAGATTATAACTATGTCACACAATTCAGTGCTCACTTCGTGAGCTAGCTACAAATGCAAAATGTTTAACTCATTTGTGGTTTGAAGTGTTTCGTGTTAGAGTAATATCTGCTGATTGCAATAAATGTAAATAAGGTGGGATTCATATTTGCATAGGACATTTTTGACAGAACAAGGACAACCATTGCATCACATGCTGGATTTTTTAAGAGTTTAAAAAACGCCTCATAAGCCCCCCCCCCCCCCCCCCCCCCCCCCCCGATCCATGCTGAATTAAAATTTATGCTCTGGAGGGGTGAAGGATGGGGTAGAAAGGCTATATGGGTGGCCTGTTTTCAAATGTGCACCAAACAAAATTCAAATAGATGTTGGTGGAACTGCACAGAACAGTGATGTGGGCCATTACCAAGCTAATTTTATATATATTATCACCAAACTGTTTTACCAGTGAAGTGTGCACTCAACAAAGTAATAATTAAAACTATGAACTGTTAAGTTCCCCTGAATATCTCAAAAGTAAATTAAAAGTCTAACTTAACATTTACATAGTACTTCCGGGCAGATAACCCGTTAGCACAACATCACACGCCAATGCTGTGATAGAGGCTTAGGATTCCTTTCCCCGGTGTAAACTTTTGCATAGTGAACCAATGTGGAATAAAACTTTACACAATATTTATTTTAAGAAAGGACACAGTTCGAGTTTCAGTGTTCAATAGCTATTTAACCCACCCAGAAGTGACAGCCTGTGATGTCAAACTTGATTACCATGCAATAGGCCACTGAGCACCTGTCTATTTTTCTTCAAGAAGAAAAATCATTGGACCCACAGTATCGGATAACAAAAGACTTAACTATGGGCATGTCTAAGCATGAACAACGCCTACAGCATGACAAAGATCTACATTTTATAATACATATTTGATCCAGATTGCAAACTTTATTGAACATAAATTGCCTGTTGGGTATACATACCTCAATGCATATCATCCACTGGGATCTGTATGTACTAATAGCACTTGTTCTTAGGCAATAAGTCTCACAAGAATCCAGCTTAACAATCTGTAAAAAAATAACCACTTGATGTATATTTAAAATATTTAATTGTGAGGTTATACTAATATATAAGGTCATCAGTGGCTTAGTAGTTTGAAAGTTTGACATCTAATCATGGGCTGTCAACTCTGGTGTTGGCTCGACTCCCACAAGTGGCAATTGCTGAAGTCCTGTCCCAACATGACCCTGGCTGTTGAACGAGATGTAAAACCTCAACTTTGACTTGGTATTAATATATACAATCCGAGTCTGATCTATATTACCATCTCGATAGATAAGATTTCAAATGTGTAGATCACAAAGGTTAGTTTTTATTTATCATCCATGGAGTTGTTTGTATAATAAATACCTTTATTCTAAAAATGCAATGAAATACCAAAAAACTCAATTTTAACCTTAGATTTAGCTGCCATTTCTTAAAGGATTTTAATGAAATAAAAACGAGCAGAAGCTCTGTAAAATACATTCCCAATGATGTATCAACATAAACGAAGTTTACATAGATGAACCAACCCTTGTTTACACCTTTGAAACATTAAGTGTCAGTTTTTAGGGGCGCCGGTAATAAAGATAAAAGAATTACCCAAGGCCAATTTTATAAAAGACCTTAAGAATGGTCTCAGATTGAAATGTAAGATATTTTGCTTTAACATCTGACACTATTTGATTGATCCCACAGTCACAGCCTCCAAGGAATTCCAACGTGAGATTTTTGGCTGAGTCATGGGCCGCTTTGAGCCTGCCAAGGTTGCACCGGGAGCTGGATGAATTGGCCCTTTGTCAAATCGGCCCTCGGCCCCCAGTTGAAAACTCGGCCCTCAGCAAATCAGCCACCAGTTAAAAACTTTTATAAGTACAAATTACCTATAGAATTTAGAGACCTGCAGAAAGCATTCCACTGCATTGTTAAAGATATTTTTACAGCATCATTAGAGCTGAAAAATAAAGGATCCTTTTCAACAGAAACTGCATGCCTTGACTGAAATGATGTTGAATTATAATCTGGTCTGTGTTAATATTGACTAAAGGGGGATACTTCTAAAAATTTATGTATAACGAAGAGAACTTCTTAAGTTATATTTGACTAAGTGTGATTAACACACATCAAAGATAATTGGATGCTGTAATCAATCCCTTTAACCTGTATCTTTTATATTTCTGTAAGTCAGAATTATTAAAAGTGCAGTTATATTAAATGCATAGCCTCTGCAGAGGGGACTTTAACTTCTGTGATGTTTTAAGAGCAATTAGCTTTTAATGTATGCTACTGTTTGGTTAGTATTTGTGCTAAAAATCCCTCTGCTTAGACATTAACCTGTTTTGTAACTCTTGTGATCATTTGAGAACAATTGGCATTAAGTCATTAATATTTGTGTAATATTTGTATAAGTTTTCACACTGAGCTGAATAATCTTTATGTTCATATTTTATTTTATAATGATGAATTCCATTTATGAATTAAAACTTAAAATAATATAATGAATATTTATCAGTTATTTCATAGTGTAAACACTCAATATATTTAGGAATGACATTGTTATTCCTGAATATTTACTCTGATTTGTATATGTTTAACATCTAGCTTCTAGGGCCGATTTGACCAGGTTAAAATTTCCAAAGGCCAATTTGACTAGAATGTTATTTTCAAAGGGCAGATTTGACTGTAATACTTTTTTCTGGGAGCCGATTTGACGAGGTCGAATGGGTAAAGGACCGAATTGTCTATGATTAGTTGCACCAGTTCTAAGCCTACAGTCTCAAGAGTTTCTTCTGTCAATCAATTATGATTATGTTTATAATTGAAAATAATGTATATCTGAAAGTACATGTGCTTAAAGCAACCTAACTGACAGAACTTACATCATTGATAGTTGACACTTCTTGTTCAGCCCAGGCTTTTGTGAAACTGACTGAAACCCAAAAATTTACAAAACCTGTTGACTTGAGACTGTGCCTCAGCCAGACACTGGTCAAAGTCTGAAACTATTCAGTCGTATATAACTCAACATCACATGGTGATCTGTATTTTATGATCTCTAACTGTAAATGCATTGTAGTTTGTTGTGCTAAACGTAAAGCATTCAATCTGTATCATCAATTTAACTTGTTTAATTAGTTTTACAAGTGCCATCCTGAACATAAAACATTAATGTGGATGTTCTACTGGAGCCTATGACTGTAGGGTCGGTTGTGAAAGTCATAGAGATGTAGAAAAAAGGCGAGAAAAAAGCAGAGTCGGATATGAAACCCCCGACAGGACTGTAAACTTCCAGACAGTCTACGATGTCTCCACTGACAAGACATAGTGTCGGGGACTTTTTTTGCACGATCAATCATAGAAGTAATATGACAAGTCCTAAACCCCTAACAGACAAGCTGCATTGCAAACAGACAAGCCGTAAAGATAGACAAGCCTGGACCACGTCCACGACCCATCACGACAGAACTGATAGATTTTGTGGGTGGGTATCCATAGTCGGGATCCAGATTTGGGATCCATATCACACTATATAAACCTCTCATCACCAGTGATAAGCTACTCATTTATAGATGACCGCTACACATCAAGAGGAACTGTTTGACAAGTTGAGGGTCCTGTTGTTTTTATTGAGTTGAATATGTTATTTTGTTCATGATTTGAAGAGACAGAAGACACCAGAACCCAACACCTACCCAGCCAGCACCAGCACCACCACCACCACAGCCCCCACCACGTAGGAGCAGGAAGCCACAGAGTCCATGGGTTATGCACATAATAAAAATGACATACCAGGTTACAGGAATTTCATCAGGATGGTCCCTGCCTTGTTTGATTTGATTGAAGAAAGAAGGAAGTCACCCAAAATTTTCAGGAAGCCACTAGAAGTTGGTTTGAAACTGGCTGTTTCATTGAGACACTTATCCATTGGAGAAAGCTACACTTCACTGCAGTACTATTGGGGGGTTGGCAGAACTATTTGTAAATTTGTCCCCCAGGTGTTCAGAGCCATCCTTGAAGAATTTCAGCAGGGATATTTGATTTGTCCAACAGATACTAAAGAGTGGAGAAAGATTGAGGAGAAATTTAGAAGCGGATGGAATGTCCCTCATGCTGTAGGTGCCCTTTATGGTAAGCACATTGCTATGAAGAAACCTAAGAAGTCAGGTTCCTGTGGGTCAATGTGGGGGCCAGTGGTCCATCATCTGATGCACAGATATTCAACCATAGCAAACTTTGAAGAAAAATTGAGAATGGTACCTTGGGACTTCCACCCCCAGAACCACTTGGACCTGAATGGCCAAATCTGTACTACTTACTGTTGGAGGATGATGCCTTTGAACTTATGCCTTGGTTGGCCAAGCAGTACAGCAGAAGACAACATATCCAGTGGCAGCAGGGTCGTTGAGAATGCTTTTGGAATATTAGTGGGAAGGTTCAGGGTACTGTGGACCACCATGGAGCAGAGGCCAAAAGTTGTGAGGGACATTGTGTTAACATGAGTGGTGCTACATAACATGCTGAGAAGTCATCAGGGGGGAGCAGACAGGCCACCCACTCCAGCAGGCGACATACAACCACCACAGGCTTACCAGGCAGAGCAGGGTCAGAATGGGAATTTTAGAAACCCATCGAGGGAGGCCAAATATCAATGAGACCTACTGAAAGAATGCTTCAATAACCTAGGGGCACTGACTGGGTAGGAGGGCAGGATTTAAGAAGATTGAGGGGAGAACAAGCTGTCATCTCTCAGTCCTTTTTGGGACTACCCAAATATTCCAAGAACTTTTATTTCAATGGTGTTACACAAATTCCAAAAAATATATTTTGAAAAAAATTTTTAAAAATTTGTTCAAATGAAAAACCCTTTTTAATTTGTATAATTTAGATGTATTTGCAAGTTTAACTTTTATTTTTTTTTTTCAGACGTTAGAAAAATGAAACTGTTTTTTTCAAGTGAAATCTCAACATTTTAAAGGTTATATCTGCCTAAAAAACAATCACAATGAAGTGTTGTGCAACTTGGGAAACATTAAGTCAATCAGTCTCAAGTCAGTCTGTCAGTCGTAACATGTTATTTTGTCATACTGTCTGTTTGTCTGACAGTCCATCCACAAATTCATTACAAGTTTTTCTGGGATGGTGTTGAAATTTTTTTTCAATTGTTAAATATTCATTCACTTATTCACACTATTTTTAATATTTATTTTGGGGAACTGTTAGTCTTGGATGGTGTGCTTTATTTTTTGGGGGGAAAAGCAAGCAGCTGAATAGTTGTTTTGGAAAGATTCGGGTTGCCCTAATAAGGGCCTTTATTGGTACAACTTTTTATGGTCACAGAGCAAGTACAGTAGCAATTACTGGTTGCTTTTAAGTTGCAACAGGAAAAAACAAAAAGTTTAACTTAGCAAATTTATTTAACAATTAAAATAATGACTACAGTCAATGGTATGCTCTCAATAGTACATACAATGATATAATAATGAAACCTATCTAACTTGACCACTCCAACTGACAGGTAAGTTTGTCTACTGTATACGGCAAACTGTCCTGTGATCTGTCCAATGTCCATTAACACACAGATATCTGATCTGTTCAATGTTCCATAACACAAAATGTCCTTATCCTGTGATCCTTTTGATATCCAATCACACAAAATGTCTGTATAGAGATATTCAGAGAGATTGCCCAACTTTACTGTCTGTTCCAAGATATGGACAATGTCCAAAATGCAGTAAATCCACTCTCTGTTATATGAATGCACAGTATCCAAAGTATAGTAAATCTATCCAGACAATTTACCCGGTTCACTCCAGTAAAAGTTCACAACAACACGAAGTAGTTTATATTCACTTGATTTTAAGTTCCAAGACACATGTAGCCTTCCTTATAGCCAGCGAATACTATGTTCATGTGTGGTCAGTTGTACAGTCCTTATATATGGTTATGGAATTTCTACAATCTTATAGAACTAACTGAGGAAGTTCTACAACCTACAGGTAGCTTATACAGTTTCCCCAAATCTATTTAGATCAGTGTAGTAGAACTAATGAGATTATACAACCCCAGATGGATTCCTCTTAGTCTATAAATAGATCCATAAACATCAGTACCACATAACACAATAATCAATAACTCCCTTACTTTAAATGTTAATACATATATATAAAAAGCGCAGATAAAACAATGCATAGACACAGTGCCTATATATGTAACATACTTAATATATGCTCATCTGCTGATTTGGGCTGATTCTGCTGGCTGAACTGGCTGGAAGGTCGATCTGCTGGTACTGTAGTACGCTTGGAATGCTTCCAAAGAGACTTGATAATCCAGACATATTGTGTTGACTGTCTTCTTGTTGTCCAGAGGTGACAGATGGCAAGTTAAATGTCTTTGTTGGGCTCAAAGCAAACATCAGTTGTCTGGAAGGCCCAGGCTGCTGGTCATCCACAACGATGAAAGATGCAGGCTTTGATGATGCTGATCTCTGTGGTTGTTGAACTTTGGTAATCACAGTTGGCTGTTGAGGTGCTGTCGTCTGTGTTGGCTGTACAGCTGTTGTAGAGACTTGTTGTATATCCGGTATCGTGAGTATGTATCCACCTCCTGCTGTGGGCTGTGTTGCTTCTGGAAGTTGAAATTTTGTGACCTGCTGAGTTGTTGTGACATGTCTCTTGCATTCTTCAGCCTTGTGTTGTATTCCACTGAGAAGTTTCACTGTCTCATTCTTGAAGATTAAAAAGTCTCCCTCATCCAGGTATTCAATTTCGGAGTAGAGATAGTTGCAGAACAACTGTCTTGGATTTGGAGTAGTATCATGACATGCACCCAAAAACTGGAAATCATCGAACCTCATCTGCTGGAACTGATCTAAAACTGGATCTTCAGCGGTGGTGGTGGCGACAGCAGCTGGTCGGTGTGAAGGGCTTGTGGTTGGCAGCTAATGAGTAACATCTGATGCCATGCTGATTTCCATCTCAGATTCAGTCTCTCATGAAGTGGATGGAACTGAAGCTGTGGCTGTGGCCCCTGAAGGTCACAGTGGTGACTTGAACACGGAAGACTTAGACAATCGCTTCCTTCTGATGTGACCTCGTAGAAAACTAAAACTTCTCAACCAGGTCTGTCTTTTGGTGCTCTTCACTGCAGCTTGTCCTGACTTTGTGTGAGTGAGCTTGCCATATCTGGTACGTTGAGTCTCGAACCAATTCTTGACAGTGTTGCCAGATAAATTCCTTGAAGCTGCTACTGTTTCCCGGAGTCCCTCCATCCTCTGCTTGTCTTTGAACTTTGCGTGAGTGTTCTCATGCAGTTCCTCATGCTGTTTAATGAACTTCACAATGACTTTTTTGTGAGAATAGACTTCATTTGCCCCTCCTTCTGCCTGGATTGAGTGGATTCTGGATCAGTATCTGTGTCTATTTGAGGTCGCTTTTCTATTCTTTCCTCAGTCTCTTCCATCTGCTTGGTCCCTTCTATCCTCTCCCTTTGTCCCTTTCCCCCTGATCTTGTCTTTCCCTCTCCTCTCTCCCCTCTCTCTCCTCTCTCTCCCGACTCACCCATTTATCGCCAAGAATTTTAAAACCGACAGGCCGTAAGATGAAAACATATTGCAGGCTTGTCAGCTACAGTTCCTGGCTTGTCTGTAGGTGTAACAGGTCTGTCGGCTATTGATTACGTGTTATCTGTAAACAGACAAGGCGGGAAGTGTAACAGACAGGTCGTTTACTTAACCGACAAGCCTGTTGCCAGGTGAAAGTATTTAGGGTCTGTTAGAAGGGTCAGAAACGGTTGTGGAAATATCAAACATGTTTAATATTTCACCAACTGTTCCCGACAAGCCTGGAAAATACCACAGACTGTAACTGACTGTGTAAACATTGGTCCCAACTCTCAAAAAAGACAAAGTTACCGACCGGTCGGCTCCAATGGAACACCCATATAAAGAAGAGCACAAGTAGAGTGTATACCTCCACCGACTTCCTTTAAAACAATCCTGCATCCAGAATTGGTTGCAATTCACATAATGAAATTAGTCATAAATCAGATTAAGTTCCACACGTTGTGAAAATTTCACTGTAAATCTATGCAGTAATCTTGCTAGCTTATAAGTAAACAGAATCCAGTGATCATATAACCTCCATGGCTGTGGTAGTCAAATTATCAATATCTATAAAATGTACAATGAGATAAAAAAGAATGACCTTTTTGAGACTTTGATTTGCGTTGACAGTTTGAATCACACACAAGTCTCAAATGTTATTAAAAACATAAGTATTCCACATCAGTTGGAGTCATGAACATAATCGCGGACAGTCTGTAATGGTAACACCATTCACGCAGTCCTCTTTTGTTGAAACTCTGAAAAAAATAGGTCTTTATTGATTTCCACTGAAAGTTCATATTTTTACTTAGAATATCAATACTTTGGTGTGTATTTCAGAGACAATCTATCACAGTGCACTAGATCAATGATATGCCTGCATTGGTGAACTCGGTTCAAAAGTAGGAAGTATTCGAAGAGCAAAGACCTCCACCATGGAAACTGTGTTTCCCCATATTGTAATTTCACTTGAATACTGAGTTTTTAACTTTTAGCTACCTGATTATCGCATGGGGGATCACTGAAAATGGGACTGGTGGAAAAAATTGCAACTTGAATAAAATAGGTTTGGGCCTAACTAAGGATGTGGCTTATGTTTTGAGCCTAAAGACTCAATATTTTTTTCGTCAGGCAACCACGGTTATGTTTACAATTGTAACCTATGTATATTCCAAAGTATATGTGTGGAATACAAATTAATTTGGTGACATTTATGTAATGTGTAGTTGATACTTGTGGCTCTGACCAGTATCACTTGTGTTAGCTTTTGTAAAACGGATTTGAAATCAAAACTTACCTGAGGACAAAACAAAATAAGACTTTAGCCATGAGACTGGGCTAAGTCTGAAACTGTTGATAATGTAACAAGCCCGCTATTTTTATCCCTCTATATGTTATGCACAACTTGAGATTCTGTAAAAGTTGCAAGTCATATAAGAAACTGTAGTATAAGTTGCCACTTGTGCAAGCAAATGACATAATTGTTATTCTCATATGCCATAATTTTCATATGTCACAAATAAAATCCTAGCCAATGACATTTACTGCATTGTCTTAAAATTTAGATGCTGTTTTAGAAATATTTTGTGATTTACTTCAAGGATCGTAAGTAGTAAAAGCCCAAAGCCAAAAGGACATTCAGAATGACTCATTGCTCTGTCAAATTTGACCCTAAAATAAATAAACATACATTCTAATTCAATTTGTGCAGCTCTGAATCTCTGTGAAATGTAGATTCTAAGGTGTAAGATATTCATAAGAATAATAAATCAGATGTTGGAGAGACATAAAGAGATCAACCATAGGGAGACACCAGGGAAAAAGAAAACTAAGGTGGATAAGCTTTGGAGAACAGGTAGGATTTTAATTTTGATCAGAAGGGTGTAAGGGAGGTTATCAGGCAAATCATTCATTCCATGTGGTATATGCATCACAAGCACAAAAAATCACTATGGTTGACATGTTTCTTTGATGAATGTATGGAAGGAGGGAAAATGTCAGTAAATGATTTGACAGACCCACTTTACCTGGTGTTGTAGGAAGCGGTACACCAAAATAAGCACGGGCCAAGATATTTAGGATAATCTGTGTGAAGGTATTTGGGACACTAGTGTAGGTGTTTGGAAAATGAAGTGATATTCACTAAGGACCTAGTGTAAACTTCTCGGGATAGGTGTCACACGCACACTTACGCAAGTTATATCGCAAAAGCATTCTCAAGAGAGCATTTCAAGTTGGCTGCTAACCAAAGGATTTGCTGCCATGGTCTCAGGTTCATGAGAGAGGCACTGTCTAACCCTCCGTAGGCTCCTCAGATGTATAAAACAAAACCTACACACAGACTGGACATGAATTGAGAAGGAAAACTCAAGACCGATCAGTGGTAAACAGAGAAAATTATGGGGAAATTATTTTTTTTCAGTTTGGGCATCAATTTAGGACCATAGAATTCAGTAGTGTTTTCCACACTATTATCTCTATTTATTTCTAGTTGCCTTAAATGATAACCTTTATAATTGAAACTATTTCTTTTTCCTATACATTGTATCAAATGAAATTCATCAAACACCACTTTTAATAATCAAATAGTGTAGGAAATCCCTAAAGAATTCTGAGACCTCATATCGTCTGGGCGTGCATGGGCACACACTTGCGATCACATAAAGACAAATGGGTGTACACTTTGATTTCCTCTATATAGAATAGCTCACTCAATTTACAAGAATTAATCATATAAAGGAATTTCATATCATTTTCATATATATTTTATCAGTTTTTATTAGTGGTTTCCTCATTTAAAAAGTTGTATTCATATTGGTATATATTTGCGAGGTTTTTGAGTACCACTGAACTCTCTGAAACAGGAAATGGCTGTTACATCAACAGAAATGTGGTCTTGTTTTAATACTACTGTTCATAATTACATGTAAATCAATTCTATATACTTTTTAATCACAACTAAATACTTTATATTTATGAGAATCAGATTTTTTTCACATGCTGGCTGTTGAACAGAACACAGAACCCTAAATTTGACGTTTGACGTACATTAATTCAAAATTAGTACAATTGCATATAGATCTATACCCACAATTCGTACACCACACACATACCTTTGTTGTTGCCTAATCCAAAAAATATCACAATGCCTTTAAGGATCTCCCTATATCCACTGAATTTATGTACTAGATTTAACCATGTGTACTATATTCCAACTGTACTGCTTACCGACACCAGGCACATAATAATAATAATGCCAATATTTACAGTATACAAACCAGTGAATATGTACAATATGTAAGCCTCATGCGTGTCTGACAAACTGTATTAAAAGAGACTGCCTTATAGAATTATAAGTATTGGTGTTGTGTAACTGCAGAGGCAAATTCTATGCGATCATGCACGTGGACATGACAAAGGAGACTTCGATCAAACATACCTTATTGGGAGTATGTCTGGAATAGAAAAGCAGTGGATAATACGGCACACCAGTCAATACCATTATTTGGCTCAACTTAAAGACCAAATTGTAACTCTTGTTCAAAGTATAATTTGAAAAAAAAAACACTTCCCAAATTGGCAGCTGCAAAAATATATATCAAGATGGCAAGAACAGAGAGGTTGCGGACACCATTTTACTAAATCTTAACACAAAAATACAACATAAATTTAAAGGACCATCATGCGGGGAGTTTATGTTGCAAAGCCATTTTCTATGTAAAAGCCATCATGGCCGTCAAAATTGACACTATAGTGACCATAGAAATCGTATAAAGCTAGAATGGACATCGGCATCTCACTTCCGGGAAATACCGCCGCCATATTGAAATATTACAGTATCTTGCAATTGTGAGTACAATATGCTGTAAAATGGGCAAACTTTAAATGACATTATCTCAATGAATATTGCATCGATTTTCAATCTGTAAAAAGGACAGTGAAGAGCAGAACATTAGCTTTTTATATATAAATATCTGTAAAACTCATCGGGAATGAAACCTGCAAATTAATATATTAATTTTATCTTATTTTAAGTGAACTGATCTATGCATAAACTCTATATAAAAGGTATATAAAAGAAAATAATAAATCTTGCAAAAATACAATGAGTAAAAATGAGCTGGAAAATCTGACTGCTGTTTAAAAGAAAAAGAAAATGCAAAAAAGTAAAGTAGAATTCCCAGTACAAAATTAAAATATTGTAAAGAAACATAGATCAAACAATACCTTTAATAATTTTTTTTTTAAATACCATTGAAAAGGGGAAACACCTGAAGACAGGTTATATCATAGTATGGGTTTGTCTGTCTGTTGGTTTTTAAAATAAATAAATAAATGAAAAATAACTTGTAGGCATTTTTGACTACTTTTTTCGAGGCAGGGGAATTATGTTGCATGTAAGTTTGTAGGTTTGTGTTTGGCAAGAGAGGGGAGAGTGATAATTATGTCTGGGTTCAAGCCCAAAGCAAAGTGGTTTGAGAATTCGGATTTTTAGAACATTACAACTGAACAATAAAATGACATAGAGTTTTAAAGTTTAGAGTTTATTCATAAATAAATAATCCTAGGCCTAGAAGCGTTAAAACAGCACACCCAATAAGGTCAACAAACTGTTAGTAAGTGCATTATACTCTGAATAAAATTCTAATTTTGATACAGCTTAATATCCGATCAACAACAAACTAATTGCTCATTGTTGGTACATTGAAAGCGAAACTGTAAGTAATTTTGACTGATTTATGAATGAAAGGGCAAAACTTTTTTTTTTTTTTTCACTTGAATATATTTTATTTACCCTTTTTTCACAAAGTATTTTCCACAGATCCCGGGAGGGCGAGGGTAGCCAACCCCCCATCGGGTCTTTTGTATTTGGTATTACATATATAGATAAAACAGTAGGTAAAACCACATGAGTTTACCAAGTTTTTAGTATCTTCATTACAGCAAATTTTTAGATCATTTGATTCACATTAGACACATCCAACATGTTGGATTTTGCCCTTTGTACTTTACTGGTTGTGCAATTACTACCTCTCTGGTCAAATTTCAAAAATATTTGTACTACATTTCCAGATACATTTACATACATATTTATATATTTATACCACTGTGAACATCCAGAAATATCTCTCTTGGGATTGAATATAATGATATTACTTTCTTGCTATTGCATTACTGTATCGGTTAGTTGATTATATAGTGTTCTATTATCTGCCATTGTTTGTCGAAAAGTTCCTCTTTGTGTGTTATTTTAGACAAGAATTGTTGTTCATTATAAATATTTTTTAAATGTAATCGCATCCCTTGGAAGTTTGGACTTCTCTTTTTCTTTGCGCAGTCAAGTAAGTAATGCTTTGCGATTAAATAAAGAATATTATGTGATCGTTGTTTCTTATTCAGTTCACCTAGTAGTATGTGTTCTGGTTTTATGCTAACATTTTCCATTCGGTTTTTAGAGCTATAATTCCTTATATCCTCCCATAGTTTGTTTGCATGAGTACATGTAACAAAAAGGTGTTCTATGCTTTCTTCTGATTGTTGGCATAATCTACATATATTGCTATCACAATTACCCATTTTTTTTCTTAGCGATAATGTTCCAAGTATCCTATGTATGATTCGGTATTGAAGCCATACAAGGTTGTTATCTTTTATTGTGTTAAAGCATATTTTAAAAATTTTTGGCCAATCCTTCTCCGTTATTACTACATTTAGTTTTTCATCCCACTTTTAGATAGATTTTGATTTTGGCCTTTATCTTCATATGCTAGCACTATACGGAATTTCTTTGTTCTTTTTAAATGAGTCCTTATGGCCAATGGGGCAAAACTAAGGAACCACAAGAAGTTGACCGTCACTTTGGAACTGTACTAGCTTTGTACAGGCAGGTATACGGCAAAAGATAAGCATAAAAAAATTAAGCTTAACCCATTTGGAGAAACTAGTAGCCGAGTAAAGCAGTTTTATGTATTTCAGCGATATAGCAGAAGCATGCACCTGAAGCAATTTCTTGAGAATCACAGTGATTCTGAGTTATCTGCATTTGATAAATTTCTGTTCACACTGTTTTAAAAAATGTAGTTTGTTTAGATTGGATTTTGGAATCCAGAAAATAATTTTCAGTAGTCCTAATAACTACCAGCAAGAGTATTGACCGCAAGTAAAGAAGCTTCACCAGTAAGGAATTGTTGAAGTTTTCAAGCCCTTGCATATATTTTGTATTTGTTTCAACTAAATTTAAAGAAATTTGTCCTACTTGGCACTTGTGTTTCACAATTTGCCTTTGCATACCTTCAATTGCACAGGTATTTTCTTATTTGTTGCATTTTTACCACAATTTGACCTCTTGTAGAGTGGGGTTTACAATACACTGGTATGCCTTTCCTCCATCTGTGTAGGTGCATAGCAAACTCACTGACTATTGTGGTACTTGAACAACATTTTCACACTTAGGTGGTTACATTCCCCCCTACTGTGTTGAGGCCTTGAACCCCATATGTTAATAAAAGTAATTTGAACTTTAACCTCTTACTGGGTCATTTAAAACGTCTACCTGGTTTTGAAAAATTAGTTATACAATTAGGTTAATTTAATGTGGCATGTTGGGATTTGAACACTGGTAGCTATTGAGCCCTAGAACGACAACAATTTGACATTTGACCCTTGATAAGTCATTCTGACAACTTGTGGCCTGGGTTGTGAGTTATGTTCTCCCTGTACACAACCCTACTTAGAAGAATCATCAAGAGGCACATAAAATTCCTTTTTCATGCTGATGATACAATATATCCACCTTCTACATAAGACTACTGTTGCTGCATTTCAGAAACTAAATCAATTTGGTACCCCTGTTAAGAGAATTTCTGGTTTCATTTATTTATTTAGCATCTTGCATCATGGGAGACAAGTGTATTGTCACTAAGACAAGATGACCCAAGATTATTTTTGTTGGCTGTTTGGGTCAGATTAGTGATATCAGAAAGCACCTCATGTGTGAAGCTGCAACACTTGCTTGTAATCATTTTGCAGGTAGTTGCCTTGACTACTGTAATTTTCTCTTCAGAAGTCTATCCAAAACCAATGTAAAAAACTACAGTATGTCCAAAATAGCGAAAAAAAATTATTTCCAAATAGATTTTATACGTTCCTCATTTCACAATACAATATTTCACATATATATCATTATTACTATACTCATAAATCAAATCTCAACAGTAAGCTACCTGCAAGGATAGCATATGATTTATTGAAACAAAAAAAATTATGGCCAATTACTATGTCTGGACTCTGATTGTTTTTTTATTTCTCCTTTATGACTCCAGCATATTGGCGTCTGTCATATGATGCAGATTAATTGCCATAAAAGTACTATATACACGATACACATAAATTCATAATATAATTCATGCCATAAGATAAATGCTAGCTTTTTTTTGCATTCTTTCTTTTGGGATAATTTTTTAATATATCCATACAACGTGGTGAATAGAATAAAGGTGAAATATCCCTCATTAGACATATACCAAAATATATCACTCATGAAGAATAACAATAATCAGGTTGAACACTCATATAATATTATTTTTTTTACTTGTGACATTTTGCAGGAAGTTTTTGTGTTGTGACTGACTTCGGATGAATTGACTTAAAGCAAACTCTTAAATTATGAGATAATATATGACAAAAAAATTCAGGTCTTTCTTCAACTAAATGGGATGTAGTACCAATCTAGATAGATGCCACGTCTTGTAAGCTTTAAAATGGTGTATTAAAATCGAGCAAGAAACAAGAATTTTATGATTTTTTTTAAATTCAACATATTGCTTCCTTAATTTACCATAATATACTATTTCAATATGGCGGCCGAAATTCTCGTTTCGCAAAAGGTAGTTTTATAAGGCATGTCCGTTCTAGCTTTTTTTATACGATTTCTATGATACTGACATCCAAACATGTAACTTAGCGGAAAAAAAATTCTTTTTCAAAAATGTTCTTCTCAATCTCTCTATGATACGAGTGTGTAGCAAGAGTATTATTTATTTTCATGATCAACAGCTATTTTTGTATATTTCTTATGAGCCATGTTTTACCATTACTATCAAACATTGTGTATGAACAATAAGTAAAGCAAGGCCGTATCAATAGCATATTGGATATGGGAAGGCGAGAAGAGAAAGATGTTGTTTTTTCGGAATCTTTACATTTCAAAAATATATTGAAGTTTGCTGCTGAATGATGCGTAGGAAAAAAATGAGTTAGTAGAGAGTTTGTGAACGTTTTTGAAGCCCGTACCTGTTTTCCGCTATGTTACACGTCACTGATTTCTGTGTTGAACATCATTTCACAACGTCAAAAGTACCAGTCGTTAGGTATTCCACGTTAAAAAGAGCCTGGCCACGTTGATCTCCGCCGTGATCTTGTTTTAATTTATGTTGCATTTTTGTTCTACGTTTTCCATAAAATGCTGTTCGCAAACTCTCTATTGATGGAAATGAAAGCAATAGAATCAGCCCAGCATGTACTTGTCTCAACTTTAAAATGAAATCGGGCTTAAAAGTCTGTCTGTTGAAACTTATTTGTAAGATCAAGACTCAGTACATAACTCAGAAGGGAAATATCACAGTTACAAGCTAAGTATAATCTTCCAGGTATCAATTTCACAGAGGGTCCTACAGCTGCCTATAGTGTCATACTAGTCATGCCTAGTGTCGTAGTCACCTCCAGACCTGTTCTATACTGTTACGGTTCTGTTGGGAAACATTTGCCAGCCTGTTGCATTCATGTACCCTCCAGCCTCACACCACAAGCCATAGAACAATACTGACTGTACTTGAAAGGAAACCAACCTGGTGCAAGCAACCAAGACCTGATTTGTTTGCTTCCCGTGAAGACAGGAAGTCTCCAAGTCTTTGGTCATGAAGTCGGTTTCATCACATCAGGACAAGCCGGGAATACAATAGGACAAGTCCTAAGAGGAAACCAACAAGGCAGTTAAAGCAACAGACAAGCCGGGAAGTATAGGACAGGTCGGCTTCATTTTTAAAAACTCACAGCGTGTCGTTTATGGGATCTGTATCCAGTCAGCTGGTCCTGAATTCAGATGTCTCTTTCATTGTTTACAAATCAGAGTAAAACATTGAAAATTTAACTCAATAAAAAACAACAGGGCCCCTAGCTTCTGTAGAAAGTCTCTCTGGTGTGTGTGCCTGGCATCTTTGCAGTGATGGATAACAGCAAGAAGTGTTGCTTGGTTTCCAACTTGTGATCCCAATTTCAGAAATTAATCAGTTTGGTCAGGGTGGATTGGGACACTGCTCCAGTCTTGTCAGTTTATCACTACAGATTGTCATGACCTGATACAGCTTGCTGGTTAGGTTTTTTGGGATTGTCCTGATTGTTTCCCGTCTAGTCATGGAAAAATGCACCCGGATCCCCGGTCAGGTTGGGAGGGTGATCCAGACAAGTGGGGATGCACTACATCCTGTCAGGAAGGTAAAACAGACCCCGACCCCTGACTTTTCTACCCAACCCTAGAGTCATAGTCGATTACATGCAGACTGTATATTAATATATGGAGATATTAGTGCAAAAAGGTAAGCACCCAGCCTTAAGAAAAGGCTTAAAACAATAAACTGATAAACCTTTTTGGGATAGAGAAATGAACACAGGTTTCCTGTGCGACATCAAAAGAAAATTTGTTTTTAAAAATCCAAATAGACCAAACATGCCGAATCCAAATATAAATATGACTTCATTGAGGACAAAAAAGGCTTTGACAAATTACTTAGATGTAAGAGAAAGACATTAAACACTTTGTGTAGAGTTTAGAAAACATAAGTCAAAGTAACGATAAAAAAAATTGGCAAACAATCAAGTCTCTTGGCTGTAAGAAAAGTGATACACCAATGTCTCTATCATCTGACCCAAAAGATGTACCACATCAATGGGAAAGTAATTCCTCCACACTTTCTAATTCTTCCCTTAATGGTGGTTCTAATATTTCTTTTTTAAACAAGACCAGAAAATATGGAGAAACTGACTCTAACGTAAAAGCCAGTAATAATAAGATTAGTTTATTCAATTGTGATATATCTTTTGGTGAATTAGAAGGATAAGGAAATAAATCTAAACTTAATAAATCATTTGCTTAAGCCGTGTTTTGACAAGGCACTAATTCCTTCAGCATGTTTAAGAGCAGCAATGAGTCCAGTGCCTAAAGGTTCTGACCAAAACCCATATTGCCCTTTATGATCATGTACAAGTAAAATATACACTGATATATTAAAATAATAAAGTATAATAAAGTATCTAAATATTATAAAATTCCTAGATGAGCAACTGGGGTTTCGAAAAGGTAAATTTTGCAAGGACCAAGTATATAGACTTCAACTGGGGTTTCGAAAAGGTAAATTTTGCAAGGACCAAGTATATAGACTTCAACTGTAGAACATCGCCGCAGCAAAGATAAAGGCAGTTAAACTTTTTGTAGAATTTATAGATATATCAAAAGCTATTGACCGTGTAAATTGAGAATTCTTATAAATAAATTATTACAATATAATATCGATAGTAAAATATACTTTACTAAAGTAGCTCTTTCTAGTGATATAATGAACCGTGTAAGACTGAACAGGCAATTTACCGGCTTGCATTAATCCTTAATTCAGGTGAAGCAGACATACTATCATTTTAAAATATTTTATTAAGAAGTTTAGCCTTGGAATTATTGATGACAAAACAAATAGCATCTTATTATATGCTGATGATGTTGTAATTCTTGATGAAAGTGAAAAAGATCTTCAATCAATGCTTAACTGTTTATCTGACTGCTGCCATAAGTGGAGGTCAAAATGTTCATTTTAGAGAGGTGAAAAAGGAAATTACCAAATCAAAATTTTAAAATTGGTACAAAGTCACTGAAAGTTATCTCTTAATATAATCACTTGGGGGTAACGAGAGATGAAAACCTTAAATACCATACATGTGCTGAAATGTTAGCTTCATAAGCTGGTCAAGCTTTATTAAAAATGATATCTATTTAAAACATAAAAAACATAGCTTTTAATACATTTACAAAATTATATGACTCATGTATTTGACCCATATTAGACTACTAATCAACTACCTGGGGCTACCGAAATTTTAACTATTCAGACAAAAGTTCAAAACCGGCCAAACCGAACTTTCTTGGTTTATACTGTAATGCTCCAACAGTTTGTGTGAGGGTAAAGGTCAGAAGGTCATATGTTCCAATGCATTAAAGATGTATTCTAGATTGAAGAATTTTATTTACATGTTAGTATTAAAAGTACTAAGATTTTAAAATGAAATATGAATTTTAAAATATTGACCCATACGGGTATACCATACATAGGTTACAACACACAATAAGTACCACACTGGTTATGTTAACTATATACACTGATGTATTCTCCACATAATTATAATATATTTACCACCACTAAGGTCACATCAAGGTCACATTCTATATCATGACACAGTCGGTAGGGGAATCACAGGGTCAGCCTGGTTCGCCTTTATGTTTCAGTGAAACCTCGAAAGTTGTTATAATACACAGATCTAATCTGTATTTAACTGACAATTTCCTTAAGTTATGTGTAAACTGGAAATTCTTCGTATACGAAAGTAAGTCCCAACATCCCCAAGGCCTACATCTATCCCAATGGAGACCTCCCTTTGGTGAGACTATGTCAAAGGGGTCCCAGCCAAGGGTCAAGGTGATCTACTAATCTGGTCAATCAGATCAATGCCTGTGTGATCAATACAGGTACCAATAGCCAGATGTCAAAGCCAATTAAAAATTGGATCCCTACGTACTCCCTGCCACAGTAGGGATACCTGAGACAGGGGTGTGCTTCTGTACTAGTGGTGGGTTGGTGGGTAAAAATCTTGATCCATTCACTTTGACTTCAAGTTTAAATGTGAGAAAGTACTGGTAAAAGGGGCGGTCTAATGAAGCATGAAGACCCCTGATTGGATATCACCAGTAAACAGAGGGAAATAAAGGTAGACCTAGCAAAATTCATAAAATTAAGGTACCTCCTAAACTGCCATAGTAGGCTCCTCCATAGCCGTACTAATAACAGTTTGTGTGAGGGTAAAGGTCAGAAGGTCATATGTTCCAATGCATTAAAGATGTATTCTAGATTGAAGAATTTTATTTACATGTTAGTATTAAAAGTACTAAGATTTTAAAATGAAATATGAATTTTAAAATATTGACCCAAACTCAAACTAAAAATAGGTAGGGACAGCCGAGGTAAAGGTAAGGGGAATAGAGGAAAGAGATTGGGGTGAGTTCTGTAAGTACAGCCATACAGCTGAACTACGCCAAAGTCCATGTGCCATAATGTCCTGTAGAGAGGCATTATGATGAAAAGCAAAGGTAGCTCCCGATCTTCTAAAGGTATGGAACCCATGACCATTGGGTGAAATGCCTAGTGTTGTTAAAATCTTTCTAAGTGAATCCCTGACATGTGTGTCAATGACCTGTGTGAATGGGGGAACATTGTTTGCAAATAAAGGAGCATTTGGAGGTAATTTCCTGGAGGAAAGCAACGCTGAAAGAGCTCTAACCGGACACAGGTACATGTTTTCTAGTTTAGGAAGTTGAACCCAATGGTGGGAACGATTATCTTGTAAAGTTTTGGTCCATTTGACCAGAAGATGTGCCCCAGGGTGATGAAAGATGAGGTCTTGCCTTAAAAAATTTTTGGTGACATCGAAAGCTTTCAGACTATGAGGGGCTATATTTGACATGCGCAAAAATGCATAAAATGCAGTCAGAAAAATGGCTCTAAACAAAAGTGGGTCTGCTAAACTATCGCAGGCCTTTGAGATGTGATATAGTGTCCTAATGTCAAATATACCCCTAGGGGTAGGTCTGAAAGTTGAGTTAATGGAAATGCTCCTGAGATACTGGGATACTGCAATATGTGTCAGATCCTCAGCTGGAATGTTATAAGTCCTAGCCATGGAGTTCAAAGAAGAAACATAATTTTTTATGACTTGTGGTGAAATATGATTCTGATAAAGGTACTCCAGGAATGTAAGAATGTTGTGCAACGAGAAATTTAGTGGTAGTTTCATGAATAACATGAATGCTACAAATGTTCTGAAATGTAACTGATGAGCTCTGGTGGTTGAAGGTCTAAAAGCTTCGGAAATTCTTGTCCAAGCCGACTTCAAGATAGGTAATGAAGATGAAGTTCCACCTGAAATTACAAGGTCAGATTAAGGTCAAATTTGCAAACATCTACTTTCTCCCATATATAATCTTGTTTCAATGCAGTAAGAAGGGTATTATTCACCCCTACCTGGGAATGTAACCTAGAAAGGAGGTCAGCTATAACGTTCTTCTTTCCCTCAATGTGTTCGATAACAATCTCAATATCATTTGAAGCTGAAATCAACCAAATGTTGCGAATGCAAGCTGCCAAAAATTTGTCTTTAGTTTTGGAAGATTTGACCACCTGAACAACAGCTAAATTGTCACAAAAAATTTTTATTTTGTGATGTTTCCAATAAGACCCCCAAGTTCTCAAAGCTAGAACGATGTTCAGCATCTCCAAGTGAACAATTTTCAGCTGAAACCCAGGGATTACAAATATGGGTGTGCTGTAGACTCTATTATTCCATATTGCCCCTAGGCCTGTCAATGATGCATCTAAGTATACATAGTTCTCACCTAAGACTTCAGTTTTAACTAAGTATGTGATACCGTTAAATGTGGGTAAAAACTCTAAAAACCATGACAAATCCTGAAAAAATTCTTGTGTTAGTTTGATTCTCTTCTTATGAGCATTCTGTCTGAATACAGCTAGCATACGGTTAATAAAAATTCTGGCAGGTGCCACACATTTGTGGACATAAATGAGCTTTCCCAACAAAGATTGGAAAGATTTCTTTGTTAAATATTTTCTACCACATACACGCATGCATTCTTCATGAATAGCTACAAGTTTAGCATTATCAATGCTAAGAGTATTGGCTTCTATGTTAATGGAAATGCCTAAGCAAGTGAGGCATTTAGCTGGGGGAGTTTTCTTGTCCAAATTCATTGGTAACCCTAGCTCAGTAAATAGTTCTGACAACCTGTTATAAAATTTTTCTGCCATATGACGCTCCGCTACTACCAAAAAATCATCTACGTAGGCCAGCACTTTACAGCCCTCTTGGGCCATAATATAGCATATTGCATCGGCTACTAATTGAAAGCTAGCTGTCCCATGCTTCCAGCCAAAAACAACTGCTGAACTCAAATAATACTGGTCATCCCAGTTCATACCTAACTTCAGAACATCTACAGGATCAACTCTTAAGTTACGAAATGCTCTGGCGACATCAATTTTGAATAACATGGGGTCATTTAGGTCCAAAATTTCTTTAACAATATCATCAATTGAGATGAGTTTAAGTGTGAAAGGTCTGTGATCGAATCTGTAACTGTCCACAAACTCATTGACAGAGCTCCCATTAGGATGGGAAAGGTTTAAAATAACCCTTCTTTTGATCACATCCTTGGGTCTGGTCAAAAGGGGGGAACAATGAAACATGTCAGATCTGACCTCCGCAATGGGGCCTAAAATTGCCCCCTTTTCAAGTTCTTTCTTAAAATATTCATCTACCTCATCAGTGAATTGAGTAGCTGAATGATGATTAACCACAGAAGTTATGTTAAGAGCATCATTATTTGATATGGACATGGGGAAACCAAACTTAAGATATTCAATTAAAAGGGTGTCCGGGTAATCTCTTAGGTATGTTTCCCAAGCTTTAATGTTCAGACCCGAGACCAAAGGTATCCTAGCTTCACAGTAATTAGGTACCCCAGTTGACCTTATGGTATTAGCCACTTTGATACATTGTTCTATGGTAGTTATATCAACAGGAGCTCTGTCAGGGCCTATAAATGTAAAATTAGCCGTTTTATGGTTAATAAAACCCTTAGTCTTATCTGGAAACATAGGATCTCTAACCTTATGATACATAGGTATTCCAGAAGACTCCAAATCTTCCAGCATATTTGGAACAACGGCGTCGACGGATACGTCATGTAAGTCTGATTGCACATCATACATGCATGACATTTCTTCAGATAATACATCTTGTAACTTCATATTCTTAATCACTTTTTCTTGACTTGATATGATATTAGCTATCACTTGATCCATATATTGATCATATGTCATATTAACACTCTTCATATAAAGATCATCTTGCTTAAAATTGTCAAAGATCACTCTAGCCTGTGCTTTTTCTTGATTCGTGATCTTCTCAATATTGATATAGTTATCAAACACTACATACAACATGCAAGAAAATGCCACAGCTAAATAACCTAGTTCAGGATCCTTATGTGTGTGCAAGGACATGCTGCCATCAATGCTATCTATCAGCAACTCGTAAAACCCACTTTTAAAAGTACCATTTCCATGTAAGTATACTAACCAACATTCATTTGTGTTGATGTATCTCAGTATTGACATAAAATCACATCGTACCATATCATATACTTTGCTAAAATATTTGCTCTGTGTACTCCCATTGCCATCATTGTCCCTACACACACACAAGCATTCCCTATCGGACATAATACAATCATAATATTGATCATTAATATTACCCTTAGGCTTCACAATATTATATAATTCACTGACATTCCTTTTTGACCAAGTATTTTCATGTTTACTTTCAGTACTTTGATTTGTACGCACATTTCTAAAGTTATTGTCTGCTGACACGTTGTTCACACTCCCCCCCCCTTTTGACTTTTATACTGATTAGTCACAGCCAAACTGCCTTCAGGTGGTCGTTCCCATTCCTATTTATCATTCTTCTCAAACGATTTGACCTTGAAATGACATTTGACCTCAGCGTGAGTCAAATGACGTCCCTGACGACTACAGAAAGCACAAAAATGTTTGTAATTACCATGATGTGAGTCATGAGAACAGGTTCCTTCGTTGAAAAATTTACATGTCTTTTTCTGATGAAGTTGTGACGCATTGTTTGACGCTATGTTTGCATTGGCCATTGCAATTTGCGAGGCACTAAGTCGATTTAATGACCATTGGGTTGCATCCGCCCAAGTAAGAGACCCATCTTCAATTTCGTGCATGGAAGTGGCCCACGCACTTTTAACTGCTTGCCATGGCAAGGAAGTTGCATCTTTAAGTGCTAGTATAACTTGCAGTAAAGCTTGCTTCGAAACAGTAGCATCCTTCATTTGATAGACATTTGAGAGTTGCCCAACTGCCCACTGCGTTAATGACAGGTCATCATACACTACTCTTTTCTTTCCCTGCCCACTATGGAATCCCTCATTCGCCCACCTCGTTTCTGGGGGAGCTTGGACTAAATCGGTTGTATTATAACGCCCTGAGCGTCGTAATGTTGACGCCTTACCTTGGACTGCTTCCATCCTTGCATGGTCATCATATGTCGCCATGATGCGTGATACAGCTTGTGACAGTGTTGAATTCTGACGCAATGCATCGATGTTGGGTACCACAGAGTCATGATGTACATTCTGTTCCCCTACCCTCATTGAATCTGGAAGCAAGGGGTGGGGGATGTCCTGGTTGTTATCAGCCCCCATGAGAACCGCCCTTCCCGTCATTGTATTCTGCTGTGACACGTAATTCACATTTGTGGACTTAGAAGATGGAGGCGCAAATGTGTTCATGGCGTGTGCTGGGTTCGGATCAATGTGAACTCTTGGTTGCTGTCTTCCCATGAGAGGCGTCGAATTAACTGACTGTTGACGCTCCAATGCCTCTATACGATTGACAATGTCTTTATTGGTCTTACTCATGTCCTGCAACAGTGTCAAAATGGCGTCGTTTGTGTCCCTAGGGGTGGTGGAGGATATGACGGTGTCTTTAGCGATAATATCTTCAGTACTTACAGGCTGTAAATAAGAACCATTGTGTGCAGTAGTCTTTGTCCTTGGCTTTCGAATTGATGTCTTTGCTCGAGCTGACGCCGTCACCTTCTTTCTACCATTAGTTGCAGGTGTCTTCTTATTTACTGACGACATTTCAGTAATGATATAAGCACAGTTCTAAAATCGACTAAAAGTATAACTAAAATTCAAATAACTAAAATCAACATAAAAACTAAAAACCCTAAATCTTTTCATGTAAAAATCTTGATCCATTCACTTTGACTTCAAGTTTAAATGTGAGAAAGTACTGGTAAAAGGGGCGGTCTAATGAAGCATGAAGACCCCTGATTGGATATCACCAGTAAACAGAGGGAAATAAAGGTAGACCTAGCAAAATTCATAAAATTAAGGTACCTCCTAAACTGCCATAGTAGGCTCCTCCATAGCCGTACTAATAACACTAGAACTTCAAGCCTAAATGGGTGGGATGATTCCAAAATATAGGTATTACTCTGAAATATGTTTTGGAATTAGCTTACGCAGCACCAACTATACCCCACTAAAACATATGTATGAAGAGAATCTGCTAGAATCTGCAAAATTATTGAAATAACTGTTGGGAATTTCATTTAAATGAAATCTTTAATGACCTACATATAGGACATTATTTTGAAAATGGTCTGGGGATGAATTTAGTTCAAATTTCTGAAAAAAATGCTGACTTTAATGAATGAAAAATGGCAATCAAAACTGCCTTTTTAATCCCCAAATTACAGACTTAGTTATTATGTAAGCATGATATGGAAAATGAAACATATACCAAAACCTACACCAATGGTAAACACTCAATCTTATGTCAATTCAGAATAGGCATCCTAGAAATAGAATTGGGTTATGTTATACTAAAATTAATGAGGGAATATATTAAGTTTGTAAAATTGAAATTGAAGACAAGATACATTTGTTTTGGTTTGTCCAGCTTGAAGAGCCAATCCATATAATAATATTTCAAACTTCTAAACATGAATAAGTGATCTCAACGGGTATTCAAATATCCGGGTACCCGATCACCGAATATCTACCCGAATCCAAATCACATACCTGAGTACCCTCATCTAAGCATAAGTGCTTCCGATATTGCCCATGTTGTCCCGAGTCCCGACATTATTTCACATTATATTAAAATGTATCCACCAATAAAACAGTAAGTTTTAGCTCTAAAAAGTTTCTGTTGTATGCCGATAAGCGATTAACAGGAATTGGTGAAACATAAGCTACATAAAAGACTGACATTGTTGTTATTATAAGTTGTTGTACACAAATGAAGACCTATTTTCTTTCTACCAACATAAACCAAATACTTACTGTACATGTATTTTAGCATTTATTGTAATTCAATAATTATATTTGCTTTAAGAAAAAAATAATTTGATTGTGAGATCCTTTTCAAGTCAATTTTTAACATTTTTTTAAAAATTGAAGTAGTAATTACTTGATTCAGTAACAAAGCAGCAGAAATCCAATTGAATCACTGGTCAGTATATTGCAGATGCTAAACATAAAGAAATGCCATAAAAATGATGCTATAAATGTTTTGGAATTAAGATAATAAAAGGTTCTTTAGACTTCAAAATATTACACACACACTGCCTTTGTACTGATGTGTGTGTACCAGAGATTTGTTGTGTTCCTGTCATGACATGTGTACATGTGCACCAGGGGTCAAATGTTCAGTGATGCAGATGTCTGTGGGGAAGCTAAACAAAATCACTTATTGTGGTTTTCCAAATGATTATGTGAATATTTATCTACAGTGTTAGGTACTATGTCTTGATGAACATTGACTGAGAAAATAATTTTTTTTTTTTTGGTTGCAGTGGCCATTTAAATTTGTAAATGTGGAGATTTTTGTACCATCACCTATTATCGCCCATCGGAGCAAGTACCCAGGTACCCGCCCATTAAAATCATTACCTACCCGGTCCCACAAAAACTGGTGTATTGAGAACACTGAAATAGATCCAAGCTATGAATGGACCAATTATCAAATTATTATCTCACGTAAGTGCCAAGCTTTATCTATGATTTTAGGCAAATAAGAGAAAGTAAATTATGCTATTAATAATCATATATTGTTTTTGTTGAAACATATTTGCTCTCTTTATTCTTTACTTTATGTTTCAAGTGACTTAATTGTAAAGGCTTATTTAGAGTCGGGTATTAATTTCATACTTTCTATAATCCTTCTCAATGTAATACGTTTTGTGAATTAAACAAAATGGCTTTATTTTACAAAAAAAAAACAGTATCAGACTGTACATTGCATATACATGGACACAATACACTAAAGAACACACACTTATAGAAACTCTTAAATTTCCTATGAGAAGTTTGCTTTAAATGATTTATGTCTGGGTCTGGTTGTATGTTTATCTTTGGGACAGAGCAGTGATAGCCATTTGTGGAGATTTTGTTTTAAGAACTGAATGGGTCACAAATACATAAAATTTTGCAGTGGAATACTTTCTAACCACTTTAAAACATTCAAAAAGGGAAATTTACTCTAGGGAAATACTACTCTAGGGAAATGTTACGGGGATTTAAATGTAACAATTTCACATTTAGAGGTGCAGAAATGTACGCGGGGCCATATTTAATTATTTCTTTACAAAAGATAAACCTTCATCCAGCGCACATTTTGTTGAAAAAAAAATTATCATAAAATATCTTTTTTTTCAACAAGGTATTATTTCGAAAAGGTTTTTTTCCGGATTCTTACCTCCAGGTGTATTGACCTTTAACCCCCCAAAAAGAAAATAAAAATTTAAAGAAAATTAAAAAGTCCTGAAGTCTATGTCAGGCTTAGCCCTTTACTGTCAAGCATATAAGTTCTTCTTGGAAAATTAGATACAAATTAAATGTAAATACAGCATACCTGTAATGCATACATTTAGTATTTTCCAATCCTTAAATAGGACGGATTCACAACTTTGTTGTCTTCATTGGAAACCAGTATAAAATACACCATTGTTTGCCCACACTACTCCATCCATCCAGTGATCAATCAGGTTGCGTAACTTAATGACAGCATGAATACATAATGCAAAGATACACACCAGTGAACTGGAAGTAACTGAGTCTGGGTATTGAACGAATCTTTTGACGCAGTATGAGGAACAGATATTGCCTTGTAAAACACCTGAGAAGGAATATACATAGCCCACAATAGGTATATTCAAACCTATTGCTCCAAAGGTAAATTCCATACGGCAACAAGTGGAAAGGGCAGTATGTGACCCAAGTTAAACATAGAATGGTAATTTTACCTGTCATATCACCCTGCCACATGTTGTCATATTGCTGACGATGTTTCTGTAGCTCAGCCTGGCTGTTATCATTAACAAAATTAACTTAATTTTTAACATAATTTAGGGTAAAATCAGCTGCATAAAATTCATATTTGGTATGTAATGAATACATACATGTACTGTCGAGTGTATATACTGGCGAGTGTTACTAGTAGGATACACATTTGGTTACACTGTGGCCTATATAGTGGGCTACACACTTGCCTGGGAATACTGAGGACATGGGTTCAATCCCAGGTACAGGCAGATACATAGTGGCTCGGATGATCACTTGAAATGACGGCTCTCTGTCATTGGGTCCTATCCCCAGTGGCAGGTTAAAGAACCTCAAGGCTGTTGATGAATGGTCATCCTTGAGCCTCTGCCTGTCAGTCAGGGGAATGTCAGTAATTTGAGAGTTGGACTGTACTTGTACAGTAGGATGGGTCATATAGCGCCTTGAGTAATGTAGTATATGGAGATATTGCACCGAGTATAAAAAACAATTACAAAATACAAATACAAATCCATAGGATAGTCTAGCGGCGGTCAAGGTCGGTCCAGTTTTGTGGGTGTAACCGAAGGGAAGGAGACAAAGTGGAGAAATTAAAGAGGTGAGTTTTCAAAAGTTTCCTGAAGGAAATGACACAGAATGAACTATGAATGATTATGTAATTCCACCTGAAATCAACACCCCGAAAATGACAAATCAACACACAGCTTGTAAAGCTAAAATATATTTTTTGCATCAGTGATACTGGTTGGCTAGATGTTGCATTAATTGTTTTTATTACTTTGGAGCCAGTCTGAGTTGCATGCGAGTTTATCTAGGCAAGTAGTTTTTTTTGTGATTATACCTCAACCAAGAATATCTCAAGAATAGACAAACTCAGTGCGACAGAGAATTCCTCAAAGAGGGATTACAGGACTTTCAGGTATGGTGACCTCATTTGATATTGAAGGAAATGTAAATGGTCAAACTGAAATATTGCCAAAAATCCTTATCCCCTAAATTCCCATCAGTTATTCTACTATTCGAAGTCTTGGGAGATCCTTATGATTTAAAGTATCCAGACTTTGGCCTTGTATAAGGGGTCAAATCTAACATTGCCATCGCATCCATATCCAAAGGTCTGGCTAACGAGGAGGTATATTTGGGGGTTCAAATCTGACTGGAAAAGACTGCAACCCGTGATATTCAAATCACTAGGATATTAGGTCGTTATAACATCTGGTATTGTGCATGTTATTCAAATAACTGGTTGTGTGATTTCTAGTGTACAGTATGCCTCGCCTGCTTCCCTGTCAAAGGTCATAACTTTTTATTCAAAAATTTTCTCTCAACATATTTGATTCTGAATATTTCATCTTCAACATTTAGTATCAAAGTCACTGTGCCATGGTATTCTGTGTTGGGTTGTTACTCACTAGGTGTAAGGTTGCATAGATGTTTTTGCATATTACTGATGACTTAATTATCTCACTTACTCATTGTTATTGTCAAACTTATTCCTAACACATGGGTGAAAGTTGGCGTTCATTTTAGCTTATGTGTACATATTATAATCATATGGTTACTCTGTGTACATTATGTTTGACTCTTTGTTTTGACTCGCTAGGTGTAAATAGATCATTTTACCTCGTACCAATCTTTCACAGTAGGACTTATGTGAGATATAGCACTCTACTAACATAGCCTCACAATTCAATAGTGTATGGTGATTCTATTAATCATGTAAGTTACCCACTTATTGTTACTGTTAAACTTATAGCGAATAGTTGGGTGAAATCTAATGTTAATTTTAAAACATGTGTTTACCCATTATAATTACTGACATACTGTTACTGAATGAGTCATACTGTTACTATACATATTAATGCTTGACTCAGTGTTTAAACTTTTCATTACGAGTGAATCTTTTTATATATTAAAAAGTTGTGGTTGATATAATAATTTATTTTATTTATTTATTTAATTTATTGTTACTCAACTGTAATTACAATCACCATAATGCACTACACACTGCTAATGCTTACTGGGGGCATGATGCCCCAGTTATGGTTTATTTATCGAGGTATTTTAATATACTTATTAAGTGTTGAATATTGTACAGTATTTTACAGGACAGTAAATGCTAGTTTATATTAGTGTGGTTTTGTCGTTAATCTCTTAACCTTGTTCACAGTATATCGTAGTCAATTGTATATCTAAATCATATTAACATTATTTTCTAGTAAAAGATACAGTGAATCTCTTGATTTAATTTGGGACTTACGCATGTTGGACATTTGTGATTATCCGTGATTTAACTGGAGGAACTTATCGACTTTTTATCTTAACTCACCTCAACGGTTCAGTGTTTAATGTTTCTATTTGTGATTATGCAGGGGTCTGTTTACAATAAACACTCACTTTTGTAACTCTGTTCACCCATCACTTAACTTTAAATTATCTCATTTCTAAAGTCCAGTCATCTGTATTTTAGATCTCAGTTAATGTTGTGGATTAAGGCCACCTCACCTTAACTCGATTTCACTTTAGGGTGACCTTAGTCCCTGGATCAGGATTAGGGCCACCCTAAAACCATTCTTAATATGGCTTTGAGTTTAAGGTGGCCTCAAGTTCTGACTAATCACTTTACTGTAAAAATTATCATCTGCCTGTATCTGTGTAACTGTTCATATAAAATAGATTAGTTATTTTATGTATAATAAAATAATATTTTCCCCATTGGGGCTTTTTCATTTCTTAAAGTAATCACATGCAATGATCTGGGGCAATGATATCTTAATAAAAATCACACCAATAATTTTCGCAAGATGATCTGGTCCTTACGACTTATTAAGCTGAGATCACCAGATGATGAAGTGATCGAGAGACTTTGTCATGGTGTGTGCTTGGTTAATGCTAAAATAAAGATGTCCTTACAGAATACGACACAAATTGTGTAAACAAGCAGAAAGAAAAAAACAGGTTGAAATAGGAGAGGGAGAATTGAAATATTGAAGAAATGAATTAATAGCTACCAATATCAGGCGAAGAGGGGGTTCTTTTGGGGATATAATTATATATGTATGACATCAATGTACTAAAATAAGGAAACTTACTCGATAACCAAAACAAAAAAATATGTATCACAATTGAAGATGGCAATATTATATGGGTGTGTAGCCATATTCACGGCTGACAAAGAGGGGCGTTTTACTTTTATAATACTTTTTTGTACGAATGATAAGTAAAATAAGTCAATGTTTAAATAATCAATGTAAAAGTGCGCGTGCAATATATAGGGGCACCACTGAATATACAAAAATTATATATATATATTCAATTTCTAATTCCAGATTTTCCACCATTTCTGCATGGAATGGACTTTTATGCAAAAAAACAAGTGCAGGAAGTGAATAACAATATTTTTCTTAAGACACACACACATATATACCTATATACATATATAGTCCCACCTATTGTAACCATATGCTTTACCGGTGGTTGACCACGGGAAGCTTCCAACTGGAGTAAAGTTGAAAACTATTACCCGTGAAATTCAGATAGACGGGGCTATCTGGAGTACTGGTCACAGGGAATGCCAGTGATATAGTACCGGTGCGGGTAAACACACACCTGCTGGCTTGGCCACGTGACCTAGGGAACCTATCAGATTGCTCCCATGAGCACTTCCTTCTTTTTGTTGCAAGCCATCTTGTCAAGTTGGCTTGCTAGTGACTATCACTTTTAGTGAATTGTTACAGCTATATAACTGTGGGTAGACAGTTAAATTGTGATTAAATTGTTTCATAACAGTTTATAGATCATTTTGGTAACATGGTTAAGACACCTCCTTACCAGAAAAGGGGCAAGTGTGGACATTTTATGCCCCAGTTTTTATGCCCCAGTTTGGACATTTTATGCCCCAGTTTGATGGCTGTAGAGCCAAGTGCAAGGGACTGGATCCCTGTGCACAAGGAGCTGACACCACGCAGTGTTCAGCATGTGCTTTACTGACAGAAGAGCAGTGGTCCAACCTCAGAGAAAATTTTGCCAAGAAGTCTGCTTACAGGCATAAAACCGGCTCACAGGGTGACTCATTTGAGGAACCGGAGACAGAAGAACCAGAGAAGATTTCTTGCGAGTGGACGACACTCTTCTGGATCTTGAACCGGAAGACTCCGGTACCTGTGCACCGGCATCAGCCCTCTCACTAGCCTACCGGCTTCATTACCCGCACAGAATGTCCCGGCAACTTCTTTTATTTTATGGGTCCGGTACAACAGTCTACGACTGATTCTTCAGCCCTTTTCAGGGCTCCGCACCCTATGTCTCAGTCACACAGGACATTCCGCATTCAGGATATCTACCACACACAACTCCTGACAGGCAATCAGTTGCGGAAAGACTGGCGGCTTTGTCATTCCCACATCCACAGAGGGCTGTCTCAACAACAGAGATCCCAGACTCCTAGGACTCAACTCATTAGGAGCCAGCTGGAGCAGCAGAATTTTGAGATGATGAGCAGCAGAAAAACCAGCAACAAACCAAGGATCTCTCTGCTCAGTTGCAAACAGGACTGCAGGCATTCCTTCAACAGTCCATGGAGCAGATGTTTACTCATTTGGCCCCAGCACAAACTCAACCTCCAGCAGCTACATCTACAGCACCGCCACCTCATATTGTGTCAATCACACCGGTGTCTGCTATACCACCTGCCAAAGCAGAGGAACCAATGGACTCGGCTCCATCTCATACTACCCCTCCTAAGGTAAAGAAGGGTTTCTCAAAGGTTAAGGGCTCCTCCGCTATCGCTCAACAGTCAATCCAAGCGGTGGTCTCTCAAGTGAAGGTACCAACTACCACCCCCTCTACACAGCCATCCTCTTTGCCGACAGCTGCTTCTGCTCCAAGGCTCGCATCTCCTCTTCAAGCCTTGGAACAAGAGGAATATGTACTGATGCTTCAGCTTCCTCCTTCTCTTCCGCTTCAAAGCCAGAAGACCCTATAGAAGTTGGAGAACAGGCGGCACCCCCTAACCTCAATTTCAGGGAACTGGTCCAAAAGGTTAGGGAGTTCTTGTCCATTCCTGACCCAGTAGCAGAAGAGGACTACAAGCTGGGAGAAAAGGGGGAGAAAACTCTGGCTGTACGGTCTCAGGATACACCCAATCTAGTTCAGTTCAAAAGTGTATTTATTCAAGAAAAAGATCTGCCAGTGGGGGGCAGACTAAGGCAGTTCCTTCCAGAGTGGGAAAACATGGGTCCCACCGGTTGATCACAGGGCTCATAAGAGACGGATACAAGTTGCCCTTCAGGGAACGCCCAAACCGATCCAGGGTACCCTGCATAATCAGCAGTTACGCGGGCTTCGACAAACAAAATGCCTTAAGAACCTCTATTCAAGACCTGCTGCAGAAAGGCGCAGTCAAAGTCGTTCATATCCCAGAAAGTCTGGGATTTCACAGCCGTATCTTCCTGGTTCCAAAACCAGGCAACCGCTGGAGGCCAGTCATAGGCTTGAGTTCACTAAACAAATTCCTGGAATCCCAAAGTCCAAGATGGAGACCCCAGAGTCCATACGTGCCTTCCTCAGGAAAGGGGAATGGGTCACATCTATAGATCTCACAGACGCTTACTTACACGTGCCAATTCGCACCCAGTCTCAAAAATACCTCAGGTTTCATTTCAAAGCCGTCACTTACCAGTTCACCAGCCTCCCCTTTGGGCTAGCAACAGCCCCCCTCATTTTCACCAGTATAGTCAAAGAGGTAAAACTGATAGCTTTGCAATCAGGAATCAGACTCCACCAATACCTGGACGACTGGTTGATCCGTGCCCCGTCAGAACAACAAGACACGGTTCAAACACAAAAACTACTAAAGCTGGTGAAGGATTTGGGCTTTATAGTAAACCTCAAGAAGTCAGAACTCAACCATCTCAGAGGTTCGACTTCCTGGGTTACCACTTTTTACTAGATTTGGCTCTTGTGAAGCCGACGCAAGACAGGTGGTCGAAACTTCAGATGTTCCATCGCCTCTCCTTAAAGTCTGTTATCAGTGCAAGGACTCTTATGTCCACCACTGGATTGCTTGCATCAACGGAGAAGACTGTAAAATTGGGCAGGATGCATATGAGACCTTTTCAGTGGCATCTCAAAACGCATTGGAAATATCCGATGCCTCTGGACACACTGATCCCCTGGAATCAGAAGATGATACGACAAGGGGAATGGTGGTTAGACCCTCAAAATGTGCTACAAGGAGAACATCTCCACCCCAAGGAACACAAAAAACTGATATTTACAGATGCCTCAAACGCAGGTTGGGGCGCTCACTCAGGTCAAAATTCTAAAGGAGGGCTCTGGTCTCTGGTGAAAAGCACCTTCACATCAACCTATTAGAAATGAAGGCGGTTCTTCTGGCCCTGCAATTCTTCAAGACAGATTGCAGGAACAATCAAGTCCTTATCGCCTCAGACAACACCTCAGTGGTGGCCTATATCAACAAACAGGGCGGCACAAAATCAGCAGAACTCAGTGCTCTCATGTGGAGAATCCTCACTTGGTGTCACCTAAACAATGTCACACTCAGAGGAAGGCATGTACCGGGCTCACTCAATGTGATAGCGGACGGCCTCTCAAGGAGGAACCAGATTCAATCAACAGAGTGGTCTCTGTCTCCACAGATCTTCAAATTTCCAAACTTTGGGAGAGTCCCCAAGTGGACCTGTTCGCAACCAGCCTGAACAAAAAACTTCCTACAAATGTCTCTTCGATTCTGGATCCTCAGGCATGGGCAGTAGATGCCCTCAACATTCCGTGGGAAAGCATGGTTGCTTACGCGTTCCCTCCCACCATCCTGCTGCCCAAGGTTGTACAAAAACTTCAATCACAAATATGAAGGATGATTCTGATAGCCCCAGGCTGGCTGACAAAACTATGGTTTTGGGACCTGGTGGAAATGTCTCTGGACATTCCAAGACAACTACCACCCACACACTCTGCTAAAACAACCACTGAATAACCAATACCATGCCAACCCAACATCCCTGAACCTCCACGTCTGGTATCTAGGAGTTCAGCACTCCAAGAACATGGTTTCACTGCAGAAGTGGCAGAAAGAATTGCTGCTCCTCAGAGACTCTCAACAAGATCCATCTACACATCCAAGTGGACCGTTTTCCAACGTTGGTGCACAGAAAAACAGGTGGACTTCAGGAGTCCCTCTATAGGAGACATCTGCAACTTCTTTTGGTATCTGTTCAATGACTTAAATAGATGCCCTTCCACCATTGAAGGCTACAGAACAACCATAGCAGATACCCTCGGGAATACTAAACAAAACATTAGTACTAACCCTGAGATTGCCAGACTGATAGCCAGTTTTCACAGGGATAAACCCAAGAGTTCCAGGTCCATTCCTAAGTGGAATCTGTCCCTTGTTTTACAGAGACTCACCCAGCCTCCTTTTGCACCACAAGAGGAAGCAGCTCTAAAATTCCTAACATGGAAGCCAGTTTCTTACTAGCCTTAGCCTCCGGGAAAAGGCAGAGTGAGATTCATACCTGGACACTAGATGGACTTTTATGCCTGGGCGACTAGGATTAGATCCAGCTGTCCCCCTCTCCCTCCTTCATTGACAAGAATCAATTAGCAAAGGAAGGACCGCAATCTATCTCACCAGTGGTCGTTCCAGCCTTGAAGTGTAGTCAAGGCCCTCTGGACACAGATGTCCTACTCTGCCCTGTCAGGGCCCTTCAGTGTTATCTGGACCGAACTAAGGATTCCAGAGGGGGTAGACAGTTATTGTTTATCTCCTATAAATTGGGCCATTCTAAGGATATTCAGTGTTCCACTATATCGTCTTGGATTATAAAAGTTTGCTACACCAAGATAGACAATGCAGACATGGACCTTGTGGGGTAAAGGCCCATGATGTCAGAGCTTTTGCAGCTTCCAAGGCCTTTTATGGGGGAATTTCCATGGATCAAATTATGCAAGCCTGCTATTGGAAATCACACAACACATTCACCAGATTCTACCTCAGAGATCTTGCCGGACAAGACCAATAAGAGGGCTCCTTCCACTTAAGTGCCTTCATTGCAGCACAGCAGGTGATGCCTCCTTCCGACCAAGTTCGAGGGAAGAAAAAAGAGGGGGCACGACACCGGGAACCACCTAGACAGGGAGTGTCAGAACCCTCTGACATCGTAGAGCGGGGTCTTCACCCCTTTTAAGGTAACTTGAATTTTGATTTTTACTCTTATTCACTTATTTACCTGCTGTTTTCACAGAAATACCTGCGTCTCATGTAGTTACCAGGAGTTTTTTCTTTCCAATTTTCTAGAGAATGTCATTTAAGTTTAACTTTTTCTGTTTATTTAACCTTAATTTCTTAAGAATTTTCTTATGTCATATTAAATGTTCTTTGACATCACATTTCATTGTACTTTGTGTACTTTGTTTTTTAGATATTTTTTCTGCTTGGAGTGCCTGTGCTGGCGGTGAGAACCAAGAGGGTGCCTCACTTCCCCTTGGTGACACACCTCAACCTCAGAAGAGCTGGAGAATTCCCCTCAGTTCCTGATGTGTACTTCCTGATGACCACATTGGGGGCTTCCTCCTTCACCCTGGTCTCCGGATGCTCGCCAGTGATGGCTACTGCCTTTGCCAGATATAATTGTTTAGCCAGTGTATAGTCTTCCCAGCCATCCAAAATGCTGGAATTCAGCATATGGTTACAATAGGTAGGACTATCGTAACGTAGCGTAATAAAATTGGAAATTTTATTTTAAATGTAGATTTTATAAGCTACAATACCTACCTATTGTAACCATAGTACAGACCCTCCCTGGTCCTCCCCGCTTGTTCCAGATTACACTGGGCAAGGCGTTTGGTTCCAACAAAAAGGACGAAGTGCTCATGGGAGCAATCTGATAGGTTCCCTAGGTCATGTGGCCAAGCCAGCAGGTGTGTGTTTACCCGCACCGGTACTATATCACCGGCATTCCCCATGACCAGTACTCCGGATAGCCCCATCTATCTGAATTTCACGGGTAATAGTTCACCTTTACTCCAGTTGGAAGCTTCCCAAATTCCTGGAATCCCAAAGTCCAAGATGGAGACCCCAGAGTCCATACGTGCCTTCCTCAGGAAAGGGGAATGGGTCACATCTATAGATCTCACAGACGCTTACTTACACGTGCCAATTCGCACCCAGTCTCAAAAATACCTCAGGTTTCATTTCAAAGCCGTCACTTACCAGTTCACCAGCCTCCCCTTTGGGCTAGCAACAGCCCCCCTCATTTTCACCAGTATAGTCAAAGAGGTAAAACTGATAGCTTTGCAATCAGGAATCAGACTCCACCAATACCTGGACGACTGGTTGATCCGTGCCCCGTCAGAACAACAAGGCACGGTTCAAACACAAAAACTACTAAAGCTGGTGAAGGATTTGGGCTTTATAGTAAACCTCAAGAAGTCAGAACTCAACCATCTCAGAGGTTCGACTTCCTGGGTTACCACTTTTTACTAGATTTGGCTCTTGTGAAGCCGACGCAAGACAGGTGGTCGAAACTTCAGATGTTCCATCGCCTCTCCTTAAAGTCTGTTATCAGTGCAAGGACTCTTATGTCCACCACTGGATTGCTTGCATCAACGGAGAAGACTGTAAAATTGGGCAGGATGCATATGAGACCTTTTCAGTGGCATCTCAAAACGCATTGGAAATATCCGATGCCTCTGGACACACTGATCCCCTGGAATCAGAAGATGATACGACAAGGGGAATGGTGGTTAGACCCTCAAAATGTGCTACAAGGAGAACATCTCCACCCCAAGGAACACAAAAAACTGATATTTACAGATGCCTCAAACGCAGGTTGGGGCGCTCACTCAGGTCAAAATTCTAAAGGAGGGCTCTGGTCTCTGGTGAAAAGCACCTTCACATCAACCTATTAGAAATGAAGGCGGTTCTTCTGGCCCTGCAATTCTTCAAGACAGATTGCAGGAACAATCAAGTCCTTATCGCCTCAGACAACACCTCAGTGGTGGCCTATATCAACAAACAGGGCGGCACAAAATCAGCAGAACTCAGTGCTCTCATGTGGAGAATCCTCACTTGGTGTCACCTAAACAATGTCACACTCAGAGGAAGGCATGTACCGGGCTCACTCAATGTGATAGCGGACGGCCTCTCAAGGAGGAACCAGATTCAATCAACAGAGTGGTCTCTGTCTCCACAGATCTTCAAATTTCCAAACTTTGGGAGAGTCCCCAAGTGGACCTGTTCGCAACCAGCCTGAACAAAAAACTTCCTACAAATGTCTCTTCGATTCTGGATCCTCAGGCATGGGCAGTAGATGCCCTCAACATTCCGTGGGAAAGCATGGTTGCTTACGCGTTCCCTCCCACCATCCTGCTGCCCAAGGTTGTACAAAAACTTCAATCACAAATATGAAGGATGATTCTGATAGCCCCAGGCTGGCTGACAAAACTATGGTTTTGGGACCTGGTGGAAATGTCTCTGGACATTCCAAGACAACTACCACCCACACACTCTGCTAAAACAACCACTGAATAACCAATACCATGCCAACCCAACATCCCTGAACCTCCACGTCTGGTATCTAGGAGTTCAGCACTCCAAGAACATGGTTTCACTGCAGAAGTGGCAGAAAGAATTGCTGCTCCTCAGAGACTCTCAACAAGATCCATCTACACATCCAAGTGGACCGTTTTCCAACGTTGGTGCACAGAAAAACAGGTGGACTTCAGGAGTCCCTCTATAGGAGACATCTGCAACTTCTTTTGGTATCTGTTCAATGACTTAAATAGATGCCCTTCCACCATTGAAGGCTACAGAACAACCATAGCAGATACCCTCGGGAATACTAAACAAAACATTAGTACTAACCCTGAGATTGCCAGACTGATAGCCAGTTTTCACAGGGATAAACCCAAGAGTTCCAGGTCCATTCCTAAGTGGAATCTGTCCCTTGTTTTACAGAGACTCACCCAGCCTCCTTTTGCACCACAAGAGGAAGCAGCTCTAAAATTCCTAACATGGAAGCCAGTTTCTTACTAGCCTTAGCCTCCGGGAAAAGGCAGAGTGAGATTCATACCTGGACACTAGATGGACTTTTATGCCTGGGCGACTAGGATTAGATCCAGCTGTCCCCCTCTCCCTCCTTCATTGACAAGAATCAATTAGCAAAGGAAGGACCGCAATCTATCTCACCAGTGGTCGTTCCAGCCTTGAAGTGTAGTCAAGGCCCTCTGGACACAGATGTCCTACTCTGCCCTGTCAGGGCCCTTCAGTGTTATCTGGACCGAACTAAGGATTCCAGAGGGGGTAGACAGTTATTGTTTATCTCCTATAAATTGGGCCATTCTAAGGATATTCAGTGTTCCACTATATCGTCTTGGATTATAAAAGTTTGCTACACCAAGATAGACAATGCAGACATGGACCTTGTGGGGTAAAGGCCCATGATGTCAGAGCTTTTGCAGCTTCCAAGGCCTTTTATGGGGGAATTTCCATGGATCAAATTATGCAAGCCTGCTATTGGAAATCACACAACACATTCACCAGATTCTACCTCAGAGATCTTGCCGGACAAGACCAATAAGAGGGCTCCTTCCACTTAAGTGCCTTCATTGCAGCACAGCAGGTGATGCCTCCTTCCGACCAAGTTCGAGGGAAGAAAAAAGAGGGGGCACGACACCGGGAACCACCTAGACAGGGAGTGTCAGAACCCTCTGACATCGTAGAGCGGGGTCTTCACCCCTTTTAAGGTAACTTGAATTTTGATTTTTACTCTTATTCACTTATTTACCTGCTGTTTTCACAGAAATACCTGCGTCTCATGTAGTTACCAGGAGTTTTTTCTTTCCAATTTTCTAGAGAATGTCATTTAAGTTTAACTTTTTCTGTTTATTTAACCTTAATTTCTTAAGAATTTTCTTATGTCATATCAAATGTTCTTTGACATCACATTTCATTGTACTTTGTGTACTTTGTTTTTTAGATATTTTTTCTGCTTGGAGTGCCTGTGCTGGCGGTGAGAACCAAGAGGGTGCCTCACTTCCCCTTGGTGACACACCTCAACCTCAGAAGAGCTGGAGAATTCCCCTCAGTTCCTGATGTGTACTTCCTGATGACCACATTGGGGGCTTCCTCCTTCACCCTGGTCTCCGGATGCTCGCCAGTGATGGCTACTGCCTTTGCCAGATATAATTGTTTAGCCAGTGTATAGTCTTCCCAGCCATCCAAAATGCTGGAATTCAGCATATGGTTACAATAGGTAGGACTATCGTAACGTAGCGTAATAAAATTGGAAATTTTATTTTAAATGTAGATTTTATAAGCTACAATACCTACCTATTGTAACCATAGTACAGACCCTCCCTGGTCCTCCCCGCTTGTTCCAGATTACACTGGGCAAGGCGTTTGGTTCCAACAAAAAGGACGAAGTGCTCATGGGAGCAATCTGATAGGTTCCCTAGGTCATGTGGCCAAGCCAGCAGGTGTGTGTTTACCCGCACCGGTACTATATCACCGGCATTCCCCATGACCAGTACTCCGGATAGCCCCATCTATCTGAATTTCACGGGTAATAGTTCACCTTTACTCCAGTTGGAAGCTTCCCAAATTCCTGGAATCCCAAAGTCCAAGATGGAGACCCCAGAGTCCATACGTGCCTTCCTCAGGAAAGGGGAATGGGTCACATCTATAGATCTCACAGACGCTTACTTACACGTGCCAATTCGCACCCAGTCTCAAAAATACCTCAGGTTTCATTTCAAAGCCGTCACTTACCAGTTCACCAGCCTCCCCTTTGGGCTAGCAACAGCCCCCCTCATTTTCACCAGTATAGTCAAAGAGGTAAAACTGATAGCTTTGCAATCAGGAATCAGACTCCACCAATACCTGGACGACTGGTTGATCCGTGCCCCGTCAGAACAACAAGGCACGGTTCAAACACAAAAACTACTAAAGCTGGTGAAGGATTTGGGCTTTATAGTAAACCTCAAGAAGTCAGAACTCAACCATCTCAGAGGTTCGACTTCCTGGGTTACCACTTTTTACTAGATTTGGCTCTTGTGAAGCCGACGCAAGACAGGTGGTCGAAACTTCAGATGTTCCATCGCCTCTCCTTAAAGTCTGTTATCAGTGCAAGGACTCTTATGTCCACCACTGGATTGCTTGCATCAACGGAGAAGACTGTAAAATTGGGCAGGATGCATATGAGACCTTTTCAGTGGCATCTCAAAACGCATTGGAAATATCCAATGCCTCCGGACACACTGATCCCCTGGAATCAGAAGATGATACGACAAGGGGAATGGTGGTTAGACCCTCAAAATGTGCTACAAGGAGAACATCTCCACCCCAAGGAACACAAAAAACTGATATTTACAGATGCCTCAAACGCAGGTTGGGGCGCTCACTCAGGTCAAAATTCTAAAGGAGGGCTCTGGTCTCTGGTGAAAAGCACCTTCACATCAACCTATTAGAAATGAAGGCGGTTCTTCTGGCCCTGCAATTCTTCAAGACAGATTGCAGGAACAATCAAGTCCTTATCGCCTCAGACAACACCTCAGTGGTGGCCTATATCAACAAACAGGGCGGCACAAAATCAGCAGAACTCAGTGCTCTCATGTGGAGAATCCTCACTTGGTGTCACCTAAACAATGTCACACTCAGAGGAAGGCATGTACCGGGCTCACTCAATGTGAAAGCGGACGGCGGTCAACCACCGGTAAAGCATATGGTTACAATAGGTAGGTATTGAAGCTTATAAAAGCTACATTAAAAAAAAATTCCAATTTTATTACGCTACAATAGTCCTACCTATTGTAACCATATGCTGAATCCCAGCATTTGGATGCTGGATTTACGAAAAATGGGCATTTGCTGAAAAATCTGTAACGTTATTTAGGCAAAGTAAGTGTCTTGCAAATGAATACAATAACATCTCCCTGTCTAAATGTCCCCATATTTAGTCCAAATTCGGTTGTGTATTTTTGAATTACCAAATGGTCTAACTCGAGGTTTTACATCGGGTTCAACAACAAGGATCATGTTGGAACTGGCCCTCAGCATTGGCCCTTATAGGAATGGAACACAGAGATGACTGCCTGTGATTGGATGCCAAACTTGCCAAACACATGAACCATTTTCAATGAAAGTAACAGAAATTAAATATACTCAGCTGTGCCATTTACAGGAGTGGAAGATGTAGGTGACCGCCTGTGTCAAAACTTTGCCAAATAAGTGAACTATTTGACTGAAAGAAACAGAAATAGAATGTACTGGCTGTAACCTGCCAGAATTTGAAGACAAATTCCTTATCTGTGGGTGTTTAGTGCCATAAAGTGGATTTCAAAAATAAGCAGTGAGACAAGGACAACTTATAAATTTACTATACCCAAAGAGGTTACCGTAAAAAACAAGGTAAATGGTCATAATTCCTAGATCATTAGTGTTGAAAATTCAACAGAAAAACGAGGACCTGTAATCTTTTCTTTTATGCTCTGTTCACACTATGGGCAGTATACCATACAGTTAGAAGTTTTACCCCGCGGTGGAACTGCCTACAAGGATGCCTCATATCTTCTGAAATTTGCAGTATTCAATTGTACAGCCACTTATTGGTCACAGTTTGTAACCATCAATAACAAAAGGATGGCAGTACTAGAAACGTTGGTCACCAAAAGGCAATCTCCATTAACCTCAACTAACCTTTGGTAACCATCGAACGGACACGTGGTACTGAAACATGACTGAGACACAACCTTGCATAAACCACAGACCACGCTTTCAGTTACATTATGAAATATCTACGGAATAACGCCGAAAAGTAATAAAAGTGATGGTACACATGAATCATTTTGAAACAAAATTATTAATGCACCATTAGTTACATTTGGCATTGTTGTTTTCATTGTGTGCTTGTGCATAGTTTAATACCAGATGAAATGCTCTTAGGGATCATAATATTCATTATAAAATCAGAAGGAAATCAATAATACCAAAGTAATTCAAGCAATATTTGAGCCATTACCTTAAGCGCTATATTAGGAAAAAATGGTTGATAATATAATACTCGGACAAAATGTATTGAATTCTTTAATTTGGTTTTAAAGTGAAATCATTCAACATTTTAAACTGAAACATTCAACTGTAAATTGTTCTTTTGTTTGAAAAGAAAATGCACAGACTACCATAATAAAAGCAGTAACTTATACTGCCTTTTGCTAGAGTCTGTCAGGCATTTGAGTCCACTACATTAAGTTGTTTAAGCTCCTCAGAGGAAGGGGAATTCACTTTATGAGAGCCCTGTTCTTATTATCATTACACGTAAAAAAATTAAGAGTAAAGTGGGACGATACCATATATGCCAATTTCTTGTGAAAAATGTTGTGAAACAAGGTGGTTATTTTGTCTCCAACATTGTTTGCCACATAATTGATGAACTCTTATGCAGATTAAAAACAGCAGGGCATGGTTTCTACACCCGTAACACATTCTGGGAGCCTTAGCCTACACAGATGATGTAACTATTCTTGGTCCTTCTTTAATGTCAATAAACCTGGTTGATGAGGCAAACATGGTTGCTGAAGATTATCATGTGTTATTTGATGCTTCAAAAACAAAACTGATAAATGTTCGGTAATATCTGTGAGGCTGGTGTTAATGAAGGTATTATGATGAAATCAAATTATGTTAAGTATGAAACAAAAGCCTGTTATTTAGACATAATAATTGGAACAAATACTGAGAAAGAAAAGATTTAGAAACTAGAGGAATGATTTTGCTAACAAACGCGAAGCATCCTTGAAAGTTTAAAATGCTTTGTGGTTTTAATAAGCATGCTGTAAAGCTAAGAATGCACAAAGCTGCTACGTATGCTTTCCCAATACCTCTTAATATATTCTGAAGCTATAAAAGCAACGATAAAGGAGATATAAGGCAAAAACTCCAAAGCAGCTAGTTATGACCCCAGTTTGGCCCATAAGAGGGGGGTCGGGGTGTAAAACTGACCAGCTATTTAGACTCTCCACATATGCTTTCCCAATACCTCTTAATACATTCTGAATGTATAAAAGCAACAATAAAGGAGATATAAGGCAAAACTCAAAGCAACTATTTTATGACCCTAGTTTGACCCATAAAGGGAGGTTGGGAGATAAAACTGAGCGGCTATTTAGATTCTCCACATATGCTTTCCCAATACCTCTTAATACATTCTGAAACTATAAAAGCAACGATAAAGGAGATATAAGGCAAAAACTCCAAAGCAGCTATTTATGACCCCAGTTTGGCCCATAAGGGGGGGGGGGCGGGGGGTAAAACTGACCGGCTATTTAGACTCTCCACATATGCTTTCACAATACCTCTTTATTCATTCTGAAGCTATAAAAGCAACAATAAAGGAGATATAAGGCAAAAACACAAAATCAGCTATTTTATGACCCCAGTTTGACCCATAAGAGGGGACCAGGAGGTAAAACTGACCGGCTATTTAGACTCTCCACATATGCTTTCCCAATACCTCTTAATACATTTTGAAGGTATAAAAGCAATAATAAAGGAGGTATAAGGCAAAACTCCAAAGCAACTATTTTATGACCCCAGTTTGACTCATAATGGGGGGGGATAAAACTGACCGGCTATTTAGATTCTCCACATATGCTTTCCCAATACCTCTTAATACAATGTGAAGCTATAAAAGTAACGATAAAGGAGATATAAGGCAAAAACTCCAAAGCAGCTATTTATGACCCCAGTTTGGCCCATAAGGGGGGGTCGGGGGGGGGGGGGGGGGGGGGGGGGTAAAACTGACCGGCTATTTAGACTCTCCACATATGCTTTCCCAATACCTCTTAATAAATTCTGAAGCTATAAAAGCAACAATAAAGGAGATATAAGGCAAAACTCAAAAGCAACTATTTTATGACCCATAAGGGGGGGTCGGGGGATAAAACTGACCGACTATTTAGATTCTCCGCATATGCTTTCCCAATACCTCTTAATACATTGTGGGCTATAAAAGCAACGATAAAGGAGATATAAGACAAAAACTCCAAAGCAGCTATTTATGACCCCAGTTTGGCCCATAAGGGGGGGTCGGGGGGTAAAACTGACCGGCTATTTCAACTCTCCACAAATGCTTTCCCAATACCTCTTAATACATTGTGAAGCTATAAAAGCAACGATAAAGGAGATATAAGACAAAAACTCCAAAGCAGCTATTTATGACCCCAGTTTGGCCCATAAGGGGGGGTCGGGGGATAAAACTGACCGGCTAATTCAACTCTCCACAAATGCTTTCCCAATACCTCTTAATACATTCTGAAGCTATAAAAGCAACAATAAAGGAGATATAAGACAAAAATTCAAAATCAGCTCTTTTATGACCCCAGATTGACCCATAAGGGGGGGCCGTGGGGTAAAACTGACCGGCTATTTAGACTCTCCACATATGGTTTCCTATTACCTCCCAGTACATTTTATGGCTCTAAATGCAATACTTAAGAAGATAATAGGGGGTTGACCTAAATTTAAGGCTTTCAGATTGAAAGGTGTCAGAAAATCACTCATAAAAGAGACATTTTTCAAGGGATTGCTCCCAAAATCTAATCAGCTCGCGTTTTCGATAGTATGAACAGGTGAGTCAAATTATAAGGCTGTGTAGAAACTAGTTTTTCCTGAACTGCGATGACGGGGGGTATACTTCAAAAAAATTGTTTTTGATCATGTGACCTTCATAAAGGTCAAATTTAAACATGCAGAAAAATTTCCCACGCCTAAGGTATATAACTGCCAAATATGGTTTGAAACCTTCTAATAATAAGGGAGATATTCAAGGGAGACCATAATGCGGCGGCGGCGGCGGCCAGGAAACTGAGGCGAAAACAAATAAGCGCCCTTTCAGGGATGCTTAATTAGTGAATGAATTTGTTACAAGTGCGAATGGAAGGGTCTTTTAGCCAGATCTAGTGTTGATATAAAGTGTAGACATTAAAAGCCAAATTTGTTACAAATATAAATTGAACAGTCTTTTGGCCAAATCTAGTATTGATATAAAGTGTAGACACTAAAAGCTAACTACATGCCATTATATGGATACACTTTATGGGAATTCTCAAAGAAGTGAGTGAATAGGTTTTTTGAAATTGGCAGAAAAGTACTTGTTGAGAGCAAAACAGTGGAGTTGTAGGTACAATTGCGCTTTTTGTCAACATACAACAAGGTAAGATTTGTTTGTTAAGATTGTAAGTTGTTAATTATCATCCTCTGGCAGTTGTGTCAGTAGGATGGATTTATATGCAAAAGAAATAATAAATCCACTCTAGTGCCAGTAACAATTGTGTATTTAGCAAATGCAATAATAGAATTAACAATGATTAACACTGATTTATTCTCATCTAATCATATTTAAGCTCAGCCATAATGTAAGTTTTGATGAAAATAAAGGGCCATAAGCACAAAAATGAATAAGATCTGGTACCATAAGCCCCTTTATATACCCTCTTCAAGCTAAAGCAAATAATAAAAAAAACATTTAAAATCTGCCTTTCCAAAAGAATATTTGGAACAATTCAATCACGATTTGATACAATGCAAAGAGTGAATTGGGACAAAACAAATTATCTTAACTTTTGGCTGACATCTACTATGACATCTTTTGGCTATACATCTACTGTGACATTTCTTCCTCCGAGTGTGTTCAATATTTCAGTAATTCTTAATATTTTCAGCCAAATTATTTCTGTGTTTAGCATTTGATATTATTTGAGAACAAGAACATGATTTGAAGCAAGCGCATGAAGTGTAGTTAGAACTGATAAACAGAGAGATACTACATTCCAGGGACATTTTGGCATAAAAAGATAAGAACAGAAACCAAGTTGGATATACCTTGGTGAACAGGTAAGATCTAAATTTTGATCTGAAGGCTGTGAGAGGTAGCAGATCCAATGTCACCAGGTAACTCATTCAATATGTTGGGTAAATCATAAGCAAATCTATGGTTGAGCAGTTAGCTTGCTAACTGAATAGTTAGACAAAACATGAAATAAAAAAAAAAACTAATGAAGCCAGTTTAAAATTGGATTGGTGTTCAATAATGAGCCAATGTAGACATTTAAGGATGGAGGTTACATAAACATACTTATTTTGTTAGCAACAACCTGGCGAGACTATTTTGATGGCCTCTCAACAGTGTGTTCCAATACCAAAGGTGGCGAATAAGCATTCTCTGGAATGATGACAGTTTCCTGTGTCATTGAATGTCAAAATAAATTTACAAATGTCAGAAGAGGATCCAATTTTAATGGACTGGTGGTGATCAGGTAAATAGGAAATAGAAAACACTGGCTGGCACATACCATACCATTAAAACACACAGGGTTACTGTGATCTATAGTGTCAAAAGCAGCTGATAGATCAAGTAGTAACTTACCTGTGGGGTCACTTTTAGACACAGCAGATGAATATCATTCCTATTTGATCAGAGTGCGGGTCTTGTCGAGTGGTTCTTCTAGTATGCTGATTCATTTGGTTTGCCAAGACCATCTGTATTAATCCTCACAAATTAATACACACTTTTACAATGAAAGAGTTGGCCATGGATCAAATAAAAGGACTCGGTGGGTATTTTTTTTTTAAAACAGTAAATTTTTAAACTTTATCCTCATAAAGCATTAAGGCAGAGCATGTAGAATTCGTGTATAGAAGGTACATTATTAGACGTTCATCGAAGAATGCATGACATATATCATTCATTTTCTCAAAGAGGAACGCGGAAGAGAGTTTAACAAGAGCTTTGTATGAATAATGTGATGACAAAAGAACAGAAGTGGTTTTTTTCAGAGGCAGTCAAAGCTATTTGGAATTCAGACTATTTTAAAGCAGTCCAATTTACTTTTGTTGAATAGCCGGCTGCACCGTGCAGTCTGCTAGTATAGTCCTGATTTGTTGGTGCACTATTTACTATCCCCACATTCTCTAATAGTGGTGCTTCTGCGATTTTGCTTATGATAAGACTCAAGCCACTTTGCAGATTCTTTTTAACAAATTTTGTTTCAATTGGTGAATCCATGGTGAGCAAGCTATCAAGATCATGAATCTATTGATCTTGCTGTATTATAAATGGCACTTTAGTTTTGCAATATCAATATGACTTTAATTTTCTCTTAAACCAGACTACAATGCATAATCAAAAGCTTAGTGCCTCCATTTTGGATAACCACTATGGAGGAACTTATACACCAGTGAAACAGTCTTGAACACAGAACGCTGCTCAATAGGCAACCAATTCATGTTATTATTATAGAAGTTTAGTGTGGATATCAACCGATATTGGTGACAATTTTTGTGACACTGTTCAGGACCTTTCAAAGATCGAATGCAGACGATGCTACAGAAGAATTAATGTAGTCAAGTCGACTACATACAAGAGCAGTAACAGCTATAACCTGTGTGAGGTATAGTCTTTGCTGCTTCAAATGCTTCATTTGAACAAAAATACCTTACAGATGAATCTGAACAATACACCAAGGTTTGTGACTACATCAGCAGGAGAGATGGAATTACAATGCATGTTGACTGAAAGAATTTCTTAAGCTTTTCATGTTGCATCATTGATCCAGTTAATACAAATTCTGTTTTATATGGATTCAGATTCAATTTATTTGCAGGCATACATTTTTTTGACATCGTGCAGGCATTACGCTGCATTCTTGAAAGGTAAAGAGTTGTTTGTTTTCAGCATAAAAGTAGAACTTGACATGATGACAACCAACGGTCTTACAAACAGGAGTGATGTATTATGAGAAGAGTATTGGGCCATGAATGAAGCCTTGGGAACACCACACATGAGTTTTCTGACAGTATAAAGTTTAGACACAATCTCAATACACTAAGAACTAATACACCTATGAACCATGCCAAAAATACCAAACCATTTACAAGTGTTACATGATTAATGGTGTCAAAAGCTGCAATTTGATTGCAAGCAGAAAAATAGCAGTGCCTTCACCTTTCGACAGAGAAAGATTAACTTCACTGTCTATTGGCTTCGCCTTCGTGATCCTAATATCGCTAATCGTTGTAAAATCGCCTATAACCCCTCGCTCGTCGTTGTCTATTTCTATAGTAATGAAGGAGATATCTTTGTGATGCTTTTTAATGTGGGTAAGGCCTGAAAGTGCCGAATTTTATGTCCCATTTTCAACGTATTTTCAATGAATTTAGTTTTTGTAGCAGATATTCATGAATTTTTAAGTGGGTATGACCTGGCCAAAGGATGAAATGATTAAATTTTGTGAAAGATCCACATAATATACTGTAAATGCTTTTAAAAAATTCAAATGGAGGTCTGCACTCTTCACGTGAACTCTGTTTATTTCATCATATAGTAATGTAACCTTTTTAATCATTGGAGTAACAATGGCTTTTATAAATATCATCTGGAGCAAAACTCTCAGTTAAAAGACAAGTTTACTAACTTAGTGATTAATGGAAGAAAAATATCCACAAGTGAAGTTGGCCACGGGGCTAGCAAACAGGATATTATGGGTGACTTGTTAATAATCTTGTGGATTTCACTTTCAGAAACCTGATTCAAAATATGAAATACAGGTAGTTGGAGAGAAGAAGAAGGAAGATTGACAGCATCATTGCTAGAAAAAGAACCATAAATCTAGGATATCAGAAAAAAAACGACACAAATGAGTCGACCAGAAATGTTTTTGGTTGATGGAAGAGCCTTTTCAGGTACAATGTGTAGTGACAGCCTTATTACCTGCCTCCGTGTTTTAGAGTAATGACCATTTTCACAGATCAGATTTATATAGCACTTCGCCTTTTCCTTGTTGTCAATTGATTTGCACCACACAAATATGCTTATGCAGTTTTGACCTATTTTGTGAGGACTTAACCTTACACCAGGTGCATAAAACTGATGTCTAATAATAGCCTTACCTCTTTAATAAGAGTCAGAAAGCCATTCAGCTGATTCTTAAGTAAAACTGGAGGTTAGCTTAGGTGCGCTTCTGTCCAACACATGCCAATTTTGGAAAAGATCCAGATCATATTCTGTAAATTGAAAAAAATCTGAATTTTCAGAAATGGAGACTCCCATGGGTCATTCTGCTGGTTCTTAAGTTAAAGTGCAATTTACCAAAGGTGCATCTCTGTACAACATACCAATAAGATCCTTTATGTATTCCTCATGCAGGACACTGGCACTGTTATGAGGACACCAGATTATTGAACAATTACTGAGTTCACTCCTAAAACTAGGCACTGTTAATTTGTGATGCCTCCAAAGAGTAACGCTATTTGATATAGGATGCGGAGGGCTATAAAAGCCAAGCCTGCAACAGACCAGGACATGACCAGACATAAACTCACCAATTTTAGCACTTAAAATAGAGCCTGAATCACAAGGAATAAGTAGTAGTTGTAGTGAGTTAAGGTTTGCACAAGTAGAGTAATATTACAAGATTCTAGGTTCTTAAAACATTTCACTTGCTATTTGAGACTGCATCAATGTGAATATTGAAATCCTTACACACGAAAAGCAATGCATCAACTCAGAGCTGGAGCTTATTTTTCAGTACACACAAGCAAATAAGACAATGACACAATGGAAATAACAATATTCTCAAATTTATTGTAGGAAAAATCAGCAATTTTATGAATATGATTGGTCTGATTGAGAAACACCAACACAAAGACCATGTAGCCTGGACTTATGACAAAATTTGTATTGAGGTGGAGTGATAGAACAAAAGAAAGACTATCAGTGTCATTTGACCAAATGTGTGGTTCACATAGTGCCACTAAGACTAGGGACCATGTTGAGATGCTGCTGGGACCCCTGCTTCCTAACTGGTCGACAATTAGCCAATCCAAAGGAGTGGCACCTGATTTAGTGAAACATCTCCACACAGGGGCTTGAGGTGTGTCAAGACACCCAAGAAAACTAATTCTGTATCGTTTCTGGTAATGTTATGAACAGGCCAAGCACTAGAGAGGGAACTACGATCATCTTGGAAAATACAGGTGATTTTAAATTTGCCACCATTCACACAAAGGTGGGAAAATGTACTTACATCATAAAAAAAATTCAGACCTCTATGTTCTTCGACATTCGTCAACTGTCCTGATATTAACACTCAACAAAGCAAGATTACACTGAAAAAATCCTACCAATTGGTGAAGATATCTAGCAATTTTCTAATAATGACACCACAAATTAGCTGTGGGCAGACATGTATCAATGCGAACTATTAAGACTCTTCTGCCACAAAGAAAAAATGAGTCGAGAACATCAAAGAACATCCAGTAAATTTACTGAAAGCAAGAAACTAGGTTGACTTCTTGACGACTGCCCTATGACAGGTAAGAACATGCTACCTGTTGGGCAAGTTGTAATGGCAAATTTCAAAGGTGGCAAATACCTGCAGCAAGTTTGAACATCATGTTGTCGCCGTGAGACAGCAAGACAAGATATAAAGAGGGTTAAAGACAAGAGAATCACAATGAAGATTCTACCAAGAACGTGGAAAAATTTACTATTCGTAGATATTCACCATTAAAATTCGCCACAAATATAATATAAATAGGCAGATATAAATTAACGTACTTGCAAGAATTTAACAAATAGAAATTAAGGACCATGGAGTGTCTCACCTTGTAGTCCTTAAAACAATGATAGCACCTGTATGAAACAAAGTTTGAACTGGGTTTAATTGAAGGGGAAATACTGATATGAAATTTCATCACATTTTAAATGACCATCTTTGGTGTCTTCAATAAAATCAACATCACTGGGGACCAGGATAAGATCAAAAGTATAACTATGTATACACATTGGATCATACACATATTGACTAAAATTGTAAGAATCCAATAATCCAATAGAGCAAACAAAAACCTGGATGGGTCTGAATCGGACTGGTCAATGTGGGCATTAAAGTAACCAGAAATAAAAAAAAGAAGTGAGGGTGAGTGGAAGTGCAATGAATGTTTGGTAACATCTGGTGTGGAATTTATTGTAGGAAAAATCAGCAATTTAAAATAACTTTTAAATTTTACTCTTGGTCCACAAACAAACTTTCTGCATTCATAAACAGTCTTTGATTTCAAATGTTAAAATAAAAACAGCAGGAATCTGAAGGGTGATAAATGTAAGCAAACATTACAGTGACCAGGAAATGCATAAAACAAAACTATGTTCTACAAAATCAGAAGACTCAATTGTTTTGTTGAATATATTCCTTTCCTGAAGGAACTAATGCCACCCCCAATGGCAACTTTCTGCTGGTAGTTAACAGTGGTGAGTGAAACCAAGAATACAGCAGTATCAGTCTGGTAAATGTGAGTCTCCGTCAAGCCTATGAGACCAAAATCACCTAACACAGTGATGTCAGTCATCAACAAATCCTTATTTCTGAGAAAATTGTCAGTGGTCAAGCTTAACTTCACTGGTCCTGGATTTAGAGGCCCTATCCTTTCACCACACTGTAGTGAAAGGATAGGCACACTTAGCACAGATACACTGAAAGGAAAGTAATTTTTGGGGGACTTTCATGTTAATTTCAGGCAAACAATCATGACATTTTCACCTAAATGCTACAACCGTAAATAGTGCCACAAACACCAAATGTCTCAGATAAACCATGGCAATAATAGACATATAAGTAGGGACTGAAAGCTAAGATATGCACAGACACACTCAACACCTTAAAAAAGAGAACAGTCGGGGTCTCACATCATCAACTATCTTACACACTTAAATAGATATTTTTGTGTTATGACAACTCACAGCCACTCTTACATCCCACTGAAAGCCAGAGGCTGACAAAACAGAATTAAAGATAAATAAAAAGAATCCAAAATACAATATGTGCCTTACAAAGTACAGGAGTTTGTATGAAATAACCTGATATTTAATTCTAATTGTAATAGTATTTTACAGTGCTTAATCTCCATCTAAAACAGACTCTGGGCAACCAAACAGAAAAAGCAGAGAACTATTATCATTAACCTGAGACATAGCAGGGGTCAGCGCCATGGCGAGAAACTGGGAAAAGCAGAAATAAGGGTGAATTTGTTTGTGCAAGATAGGTTTTGAGCTCCCTTCAAAATGAGTAGAGAGAAGTGGCCAAAAGTACATCATCAGACAAATCATGCCAAATCTTAGGAGCATCATAAGCAAAGCTGAGGCCAAAATGCTTGGTAGACCTGTAAGTGGCAAAGTATGGGACCACAAGAAACACACCATCAGCTTGGCTTTTACATGTGTTATAAAGACTGTCTAGGTTTAAGGAAAGGTACAAAATATTTTGGATAACCACTATGTAGACACTTGAACACCAGTATGAGGCTGTCTTGAATATAGAGCAGTGTTCAATAAGCAACCAATGGAGAGTCTTCCTAACAGAAGTGATGTGTGAGTACTTAGTGATGTTAGTAATGAATTCTAGCCAGACTATTTTGAACACATTACATCTTACAAAGATCAAGAGCTGTGAGACTCCTACACAAGGAATTACAGTGGACAAATCGACTCCCAACCAAAGCATTCGGAGCCATAAGAGCAGCATGAGGTGTCAGATAGCATCTGAGACACTTACGATCCCGGATTTGAGCAAAACAGTACTTAAAGACATTCGGGACATGCCTCAAAAAGGAAAAATCACTATCAAACCATGGTTCCTGACCACCTCTACAGGAGAGAGGAAGTTACCAAGAATATGAACTGGGAAAGATTTGTTGAGTTTTTCACATATCTTTGAACCAAAAATTTATGAATCCAGTCTTGTCACTTCCAAGCAAGTTTTCAAATTGTTAAGGCATGAGCCACATTCTTGTTTGTAGATGAACATATAACTGTGTATGGTTTGCACAGAAGTGGAAACCTATGCCAGGATGATTTCAAATGACTTTACTGAGGGAATAGTATATAAGGAAAAGGGTATTGGATCAAGTACAGAGTTCTGAGGCACGCAAAACAAAAGCTTCTTTGTATCAGATAGAATAGAACCAATCTTGACACACTGCTACCAATTAGAGAGGTAGAACTTTAACCAGTTCAAAAGTACATAACCAATGCCAAACCAAGAACTATCAAAAACAACAATCTAGGAGTGTGCCATGATCTATCATGTCAAATGCTGCTGACTGGTTAAGCAGCACAACAGCGGTGGCCTCACCTCTAGCCAGAGCAAGATGGACGTCATTCTTAATTGACAGCAGTGCAGTTTCGGTTGAGTGACCTAATTATAAGCTGATTGTTTGACATTCTTGAGTCCATTGGAACTGACATAGTCATTTAGTTGGGAGGCAACCACTCACTTGACAAGTTTGGCGATAAAACACAAGCCTGACACAGGTTGGTAGTTCTTCAAATCGTCAGGTGGTGGCAAGGCTTTTTTGTTCAGTGGAGTAACAACAGCTTTTTTGAAAATGGCTGGAACAACACCTTCAGACAGGGAACAATTAACAAGTCTAATGATTGATGGAATAAGAATGTCTAAACACTCCTTAACCAAAACGGTAGGCCATGGATCCAACAAACAATATTTTTGGTGATTTCATTATTTCTTTATGAATTTCTTCAACAGAAACTGTTTTAAAGAAGTCATATTTAGGTAGGTCTGAAGGAGCAGGTATTGTGAGAGTCATTGCCAGAAAATGAATCCCTAAGCTTGGTAATTTTGTCTGAGAAAAAGTCACAAAGTAATTAGCAAGACATTACTTTTGTGTTCACCAGGGTATGGACTGAAATGAATTCACTGACCTGGACATTTGAAACATCACTGAAATCATCAAGAGTGAGGATGAGATCAAGAATGTGTTCATGTAGTTGGATCAGTTTATGAACATGTTGATTAATGTTATACGACTCGAGACAATGCAGAAACTTTACACTATCCTTGGAAGTTGTGTCAACAGGGATGTTAAAATCCCCATAGAAGAAGAAATTTTGGCTCATTAAAGACAGGTACTTAAGGAGATCGAATAAATTGTCACAGAATGCATCAGAGCATGAACCAGATGGTCGATAAATACAATCTATCACAAAAGCTGTTGAACCAATGGTAATTGCAATATTTTAAAGGATTTATATTAAGGACTATCAACTATTTTAAACTGGATATTTTGAATTACAAAAAAGCCAACACCCCCACCATGACCATAAACACAAGGTCTGTGACACAATTTATACCCAAGTGGAGTTATTGAGAGAGGCAAACTGTAAGAGTCGGTGGGTCATATGTGTGTTCCTGTAATTACAAGTAGGTCCAATGACCAAGAAGACACATCATCACCAGTAGTGGGACCTCAATTTCTGAGAGATCAACAGTTGATCACACCAAAGGAGACAGGGCCTGGATTTAGAAAAATATCCCCACACAATAAAACTAAAACAGAGATGACTACGAACTTGGCAGTAGTAGGAATATTTTCCAGAGTACAGCAACAACTTGCCTGCCTGAAAGAACGAGGAAGCAGTAGACTTGAACCATGAGCAGTATTCGAGACATAGAGCTCTGTACCTTTGCGTGATATGTTGACAGAGAAAAAGACCTAAAATTAGACAATATAAAAGTACATTTCTGGGAAAGGAAAGCATTCATACTCCAGCAGCCTTAAACTAAAAGAAAAAGGACCATGGGGAGTCTCACCAGTTTAGGCCTTAAAATTCAGTCCACTCAGTGTCTGACAGTCAAGCCTTAGTCAATTCGTTCCATGGGTGACTCACGGGCACGATACACTACCCCACTAAGCCTGCTGAAAGCAACCAATCCCTAAGCAAAAATACAACAGAGTAAAAAGGGGGCCAAAACTAACTGAAAACACCAGAGTATGTACAGGTTTACAATAAAAAAGTAAGGACAATGAATAGAAAGACCAGGAATAATGATACACTTCAAGGAAACAGTGGTACACAAAATTGAACCAATAATTCCTCTTTGGATGATAATCCCGAAAGTCAGCAAAAACAAACTAAAATAACAGGTAAGAGAGGAGGAAGCCAGTAAGGACCATAACTTGATAAAAGGAATACATTATGTACACAGACGGAATGAAAAGAAACAAAAATTTAACTAAAGACAGTCTACATTGTGAGAGTTTTTGAATAACATCATCCCCATAGAGGCTATGCTAACATAAACATTTACTATTTAGTTTTTATAATATAGTAAAATATTGAACTAATAATTTCAAAAACATAAGTTATCCAATAATACCTGGTCCAGTAGGTGATAATACCCTCAGATTGAGTGTAAAAGGAACTCTAGTAAAATTAACAAAGATAAGAACAAAGACTGACAGGAACTCTAGTAAAAATAACAAAGATAAGAACAAAGACTGACAGGACACTCCACCAACACAACAGGAATGTGTAACAATATGCCTAAAACAGTAAGCCAGTAAGGACCATAACTTGATAAAAGGAATACATTATGTACACAGACGGAATGAAAAGAAACAAAAATTTAAAATTTAGTTTTTATAATATAGTAAAATATTGAACTAATAATTTCAAAAACATAAGTTATCCAATAATACCCGGTCCAGTAGGTGATAATACCCTCAGATTGAGTGCAAAAGGAACTCTAGTAAAATTAACAAAGATAAGAACAAAGACTGACAGGAACTCTAGTAAAAATAACAAAGATAAGAACAAAGACTGACAGGACTCTCCACCAACACAACAGGAATGTGTAACAATATGCCTAAAACAGTAAGCCAGTAAGGACCATAACTTGATAAAAAGAATACATTATGTACACAGACGGAATGAAAAGAAACAAAAATTCAACTAAAAACAGTCTACATTGTGAGAGTTTTTGAATAACATCATCCCCATAGAGGCTATGCTAACATAAACATTTACTATTTAGTTTTTATAATATAGTAAAATATTGAACTAATAATTTCAAAAACATAAGTTATCCAATAATACCCGGTCCAGTAGGTGATAATACCCTCAGATTGAGTGTAAAAGGAACTCTAGTAAAATTAACAAAGATAAGAACAAAGACTGACAGGAACTCTAGTAAAAATAACAAAGATAAGAACAAAGACTGACAGGACTCTCCACCAACACAACAGGAATGTGTAACAATATGCCTAAAACAGTTATTTATTCCACATTTTACAAAACAATGAATTTTAAACCTCGGTCAATCGGTCAGTATTTTAACTTCTTTTGCAGGTTTTAGCTAAGTGTGGACTCATTTTACTGATGATTCAAAAATATAATAGTGGATACTAAATGTAAAATGTTATACTTTGTAAAGACGAAAAAGAAAATGACGTCCAAGTTCAAAGGCTCCTTAAATGGACTCCAATGTTATATCATTTTCTTGTAAAAAATTCAAATATACATGTTAGTAATCTTCATTTTATATTAATAACAAGTGTCTAAACCAATGACTCTACACCTGTCAGAGTCATCACTAGACTATGGTCACCTAATTTCAGGCTCTCAGAGAATGCTTGATTTTGAATTGGAACTAGATTCGAACAAATTAGCTAAAGGTCAAGTGACTAAACTGTACTGTATGTTTATACTCCTTATACTTCAACATGCCCTTTTACCAGAAACCTCAAAGCATTATCCATATCAGTTGCACAAATTCAGCCATAGCTCTTGTTACTGGCACTCCTCTAACAGAACCACAGAGTCTCAGGGGTGACCTTTTATCAAAATCTCCAAAGTTCTTTAGCCTGTCACTGGGGAGAGGACCCAATGACAGGGGACTGCCATTTTAAGTGGCCATCTGAGTGACTCTGTATCTGCTTGTCCCCAGGATTGAACCCAGGCCCTTAATGTTCTTAGGTGGGAGTGTTACCCACTGTGCACAAGGTCTATGAGTGTATAAAGCCAAATCAGGTTAGCCAATCATTCATCGAGTCCCTCTGTTTCACTGATCTCTGAGTGTGACTTGATCTCAGGTTTATGACACATCAGTTTTGACATTCTTTATTTCAACAGTTTGGTTTCACAAAAAAATGTCACATGACAATATATATGACTACAGTTAATGTCAACCTTACATGATGCCAAGACACATACAAATGTCCCATATACATAAAATTTACTAGTTTCTTATTCCATGAAACACATACCTACACTCAACATTTATGCAGATATTATACCTAAGGGACATTAATACAGATTGAGAAAAAATTGAGTTTTATGTATCTTTTAATAGCTGGGAACATATTCTAATTCTAATAGTATTTTTATGGTGCTTATATCTCCATCCTAAAGAAAGACTCGGATAGCTCATCAGTATTTGCCACTAGTTGAGCCAGATTTCAACCCAGGATTAAGCAAGTGAGGACCATATTATTATTTGACGAAATTTATAACCACCATGTCACAAAACCACATGGTTATATATTAGAAACACTGCTACTGTGCAGAGAATACAACTAATACCAAAGATCACCATAACATAAAAGAGTGACTCTACAAATCTTTACTCTGTTCTCAGCCATCCAAATTTCATGCAAAAATCACATTTTATTTGGTCTCTATGCATCTCCCCACTTTGACACAAAATACTACAATCGCCATACATAGACTACAACATATTAGAGACATTACTATTACAAACATTACCTATCAACCAATAAATGCCGACTTTACAGTTAAAAAAGGCCAGGGCTGAGAGTTCAGCTGGTGAGGTCGATAATGGTTCTTTTTTATATTTATTTCACACAAAGAAAAGATGGCTTCATGAAAACCTGGCTTTGATGTAGTTAATATAATAATTGTAAGAATGAAAATGGATTTTATTTCACAGTGAGCAGAAAATATTTAAAATGCAGTCTCAAAAATGGGAAAGAGAGAAGATCGGAATTGGCATTCTGCTGAGAAGTGTTTGCTAATTTTTAATACTTTGTCATGTGTACCTTTTCGTGCAGGCCTTTCCATGTCATCTTTGTGTTTTGAAATAACTCATACCATGCTACAAAATAATTTAGTCTTGGCTTAACAGATGGCAGTAATTTATAATATAACTTACATTATGTTGTCACATCTTTCATGTCCATTTTGCATGTAGTTATAGCTTTTGATATTATACTTTTAACATCACTTATACCTTGCTGTAATATCTGTTAATACTGCCTAAAAATGTTGTGACCATATTAAAACACATTTTAATCCCTAAGGGTATCCCATACCCAAACAATCAAGTTCAAATATTCATAAGTGGCAATATCTCCAATGAGGTCTATCATATGGCAAAATATAGGCCATGTTCAAGGTCTGTTGTAATGTGATCAAGCTATTTACCAATATTTAATTGAGTTTAAAAACCCTTGAGCTCCACATGTTAGATCCCATCTTGGGCATCAACACTTTCACCAAGGAGCTTAAAAACAGGATGAGGTCAAGTGTTACAATACTAAAGACTTTAGTTTACAAGGCTATGTATTTATGAAGTGGGTTTCCTGAGTTCATTTGCCAACTTACCTCTATGCATGTGTAAATGATGCTTTCACAGCCTCTTTGGTACATCATTACCAGTGAATTCATTATTTATTTGCTGGATCACGCTTTACAGTAAACTTTTCCCAGTAAACATTTTTGGCTTTTTCAAACGTTTGATAAAAAACATTTAGCAAAGGTTAAAAAATGATGGGTACGAAAACCAGTTATAATAGAATGTTTTTAAAACATTTTACGCATACCGTTTATTAAACGTTTAATGATAAATGTTGGAAAAAGTTACAAACGAACATATTACTGTCTGAAAAATAATGGGGTCAGAGGTCAAATTCCATACCTTTTTAAGGTTGCCCACTAATAAAAATATTATTTTTATGTCTAAAATTGTAAGATAGTGGCTTAAAAATGTGCTCCCATTCAATTCTTACTTTTTGGGATTGCATGTGGGGCAATTTTTGACAAAGTCCTCTAAAATTCCCTATCATTGCTCACCACCATCTTTGGTTGGACATGTTTGAAGGTGAAGGTTTTATAAGCATTCTGAAAATATGAGTTTACAAAAAGTTTTGACAGAATGTTTTTAAAACATTTGATCAACAATGTTTTTTAAACATTTTATGTTAAACTGCCTATAAAACATTTCATGATGAATGTTTGAAAAACATTTCTACCATAACCTTCATTTCTTTAGATATTTTATAAATGTTTAAAAAATGTTTCCAGTCAAATCTAGCTTCTTGAGTTATTTTATAAACGTTTAGTAAACGATTTCAGTAAAAACGTTTGTATATAGATGTTTATAAAATGTTTTTTTAAACATTACAGTGTCAATGTTTGCTTGGAAACGTTTAGAAAACCTTAAGATAGGGTTTTAAGACTGAGGTTTTAAAATGTTTTGTAAATATTTAAACCATTTTAAAATGTTTCTAATGTTTACTGGGTTCAAACCATAACCTTATAATATCCTGGTCCTCCGTCAAATGTCTTCTGGACAAAAGTCAAACTTTAGGGTTTTACACACTTGTTCAAAAAGCCGTGGTCATATTGAGATATGACCTCAGCATTGCAACTTTTGGGAGTTGCAGCCACTGTAAGGCGACACCCTGTGATTAGATGCAAAACTTGCTAATCACTAGATCACTGAGGCCCTCCAATATTTACTGGATGGCATGGGAATCACACATGGAGTATCAATTTTGAATATATACAAGTGTATCACTCACAGCATTATGCATCAGCGAAAGTAAATTATCAGAAATTGGGCAGATAAATATAAACAGAACTGCACACGATTATGTAATTTTATGCAAATTTAGTGGCTCACAGGTGAAAACTGATGCTTTGTATGTATTATAAGGAGTTTAATATTTTAAAATGGTATAGATTTAAATACAATATAAAATATATGTTAATTTTAAGGAATAGCTCCCAGATGAAACTTTACACATTGATAGCAAAAAGGGTTAATATTACCTTTGCCTTGTAGTAATAATGAACAGATTATTAAAGAAATATTATCAATTAATTTGACTCTGCAACTATATACATACACATAATGCAACCAACGAGATTGCTTAGAGCATATCAACCAATGAGAGAGCTTGTACCAATGCACACTTAGTCTACAACATACACCCTACAATTGTCATGTATTACCTATCTTGTCTATGCTACAACTTTATGAAATTTTCAATATAAATGGTACTGACTGCCATTTTTAACACAAATCAAGTATATTTTTGTCTACATATACCAGTTTTTCTACTTACGGTAAAACATTTCGTAAGATTTACAATTCTGTATAATGTATAACCCTGTTTTTAGAATGAAAATGTAATTTGGCTGTGAAGAGACTGAATGCAAAACACGTGTGAATAAAGCAATATAATTTATATTCACAGACAGCCAGAGTGATATTACAGTAAAACAAGTTTACATATAATAATAAGTGTTTCTATATAACAACATTTGAGGTTACATATATATTTATCTACATATATATATATTATACACACACATGTCTATACAAATGACCACAATAAAATCTTTATAATTAACAATGTTAGTGAGAAAATAAAACTAGATATTTTTATCACGAAAAAAAACAATGCAATAATGACATAGCAAACATGGAAGATGAAATACTGCAGCATGATTTATATTTTCTTGTATCGCATGAAGACTGTATTGAGTTATATGTGTATGTCTGGGGCTGTATTCACAAAAGGTCTTAGCCAAGTCTTAGGCTTAAGTTGGCTATATTTTTATACAAAGCTTAAGCCTAAGACTTGGCTAAGACCTTTCGTGAATACGGCCCCTGGTAAAAGTTGAGATATTGAACAAGTTGCAACTTGTACACATATGTTGTGACAGAAATTCCAATTTGACAGAATTTCAAATTCTGTTGACAGAACTTCTATTTGGAAATTCTGTTGACAAAATTTTAAATTGTGTCAATATTTCTTGCTTATATTATATTTGAAATTCTGTCAGTAGAATTTTAAATTCTGTCGACAGAACTTCAAATGTATTATTTTAAACCATTCAAATACAAGGATTGTAAGTTCTGTCAACAGAATTTGAAATTCTGTCAGAATGGAAGTTCTGTCATGACATATATGTCATTTGCAAGCTAAAATTCTGAACTAGTTGCAACTTCTACAGCTCAGGACGTACAAGTTTTGTACATACATAATATATATATATGTCATGTACATGTTAAGATTTCACACAAGTCGCAACTTGTACAACACACAATGTACTGGTCACAACTAGTCCAAATTTGGAGCTTGTACAAGTTGTAATTTTCACATTTAGCTCCATATTCTATTAACTGAATAACTGAATAATTATGTACTTGAAACAATTACACTTGCAAATACAGTTCTAATAAACTCTATCCATAAACTATTACATATATATCCATATATGGTCCATAATATAAACAAGCTTAACCCTTCATTTAAATCACCATAAAAAAAATTAATACTCCAATCTTTGAACTTGGAATTTTATTTCTACTTAAAATAAATTCTTACTGAACTGAGTTCACCTTAAAAGCGCTCCACTATGTTAAGACCATTTGAGAATTTCATTTTTAAAAAATTACTTTACACACACACACAAAAAAAAAATAATGTTTGAATTTTCCACAGATTGAGGTAATCCCACATTATTTGTCTTTGATTGAAGGGAGATTCTTCATTTTTATTCAAATTCAATTTTCATAGTACTTAATAATCTCTGTAAAAGTAAATTTAACATATTAGTGTGACAATTTTTTGTGACAATCGTAAGCTACTTGTCAATCCTGCTACATGATGATGCATACAGTAGAACCCCTTATATCCAACATTTTGTTATCTGAATATTCAATTTTATGAACTCATTTCCACTTTCCTAAATCTGTATTTCCTTCTTGCTTTATATTAAAAATCCTTGTTTACTTTACGAACAATCTATTATCAGACCACAATTATCCCAAAGATATCGATAATAGAAAGTTGGATAATAGAAATCCGATTGTAACTAGAATAGTATAAGACTAGTCAAATATTTTGCAAAAGTAACTGTAAAGTTAACAGGCAAAACAATTGATATGTTGTGTGGCTGATGAGAAATATTTACATTGTATGTTTACAAGTTTATAAAATCAAGAAAAACAATTGAGGGTAGTGCTGGGAGATCGCTATGATTTTACCCGTCGATGTCCGTATCGGATATTTGTGACCAAACTTCGAACATTTCCGATCATGGACTCGAAAGTGTAAACCAGACAGAAATATCAAATATTAAATGACAACAAGTAGAATACACAAATTATTACCACAAATATGACCAAAATATAATCTAAAAGCCATTCACAGATGTCTCCCTCACTAACAGACCATGTTTGATGGATCCTCACTTGTGATTGGCTGATTTTCTGATTACCTTGACAACAGTGGGAAAACCCCAAGGCGTTTCTATTTACGTTATTTTTATTGCATTCACGGCTAGTTTTGTGATTTTAACTAATGAATTGTAACAAATTTTATTGTAATTTAACTTTTTACAAGTTAAATACTTACCTTATCCTCACAAGTGCTTGTTTGGTTTTGTGGAGCAAAAACGTATCGACCGACAAGAATTTTTTAAGGAATATTCTTGTCACAAGAGGTGACCCCTTTGTCTGCGCATGTCCGCGCATGCGCCGTACTCATTGTCGACAGGTAATTGTCGAGAGATCTTCATTGTATTTTTGGTCCCCAGAAAACAAATTATGCGGGGAGGTAGGGTGGGTTTATCCTTGTGAGGATAAGGTAAGTATTTAACTTGTAAAAAGTTAAATTACAATAAAATTTGTTACATTTTATTGCGTAAAATAGCCTTACCTTATCCTCACAAGTGCTTGAATACAACCATAACAGGTGGAGGGTATTTGTTTTGGCCACACTGTTAGATGATTGACAGACAAGGGGTCACCAAATAAAGCACTGATAAGAGGATAAGATAAGCTTCCATAATCCACATCTTAGGTTATATATTACTTCTTGAACACAGATAAGTAATTTGCTAACCTCAACAAGAGATCCATGATGTGGTCGTCATTGTTGCTGCTGTTGCTGTTGTAGACAATTTTACAACAAATCATATACCAGTATTAACCATCACCCAGTATTGGCCGGAGATGTCTGCATGACTCCCCAAACAAGATGTCATCATCTGACAATGAGAATATCTCCAAGCAGGCAAACTGAACTGCATAAACTGCAGATATGGGGCCATATGTAAGCCAAGAAAGACATATGTCAGTGACACAAGACTTGTATAACTGGAGAGAACATAAATATGCGAGTCATATCAATAACATGTATAAATACACAAAAATTGACTACATGCTGAGGCGAATCCACAAGGCCCAATTTGTTCATGGACTGGTCATGGGATTGCCAGGCTACATCTTCGAGTAGAATGTAGTAAAGAATTGTGGGTCTTCCAATAACAAGAGTTTGATATCTGCTCAGGTAAGACCCCACTCTTGGAAACTAAAAAGGCAGCAATGGATCTAATATGTGTCTCAAAGTATAGATTCTGAGAATCAAAATTAAAGGACTGGCAATCTAATCATGCAGCCAGATTGATCCAGGAAGAGATAGCAGAACTCAAGATATCTCCATCAAGACTTCCTTAAAAGATATGAGCAAGATTCTTCCCCTCCTTGAAGTATTTGTACTGTCCTGATAGTAACTAAGCACTGTAAGAGAGCAGAGTGTCACAACATCAGTCCAACATCAGCTCAAGAAAGGTTTGTGAGCTGGAATGACCACTGGTTTGAGCCATCTGGGCCATCAGAAGCCAACTGATTCTTGCTAAAAGGCAGGAGAAGGAGACTTTCCCTTTTCTCCAAGCAGTAGTCCAGTCCAAGAAGGATCTAAGTGCTGTAAGAGGACAACGAATCAAGAGTCCAGGCAATTTGAGTTCAGGAATGATCTGGAGCTGAAGTGACCACTGGAGGTAATCTAGACCAACTGAGGCTAATAGGTCCTTGCTGAAAAGGTAGGTAGGAGGGAGAACTGTAAACTCCTTCCTATGAGGCTTGTGTCTGAAGGAGCCAAAGTCCCAGAATACACTTCCAATGGCATTGCAACAGTCTTGCAAGTCAAACTTCTTTAGACTGACCTTCCTTTAAAGGTTAATAAGGAGCCTTTTGTGAAAACCAAGAGAAGCAAAGGCAAATCCCTTGATGCTGCACCTCTGTTAGCAGTGGGCTTCCCTCTATAACACTTGCAATAGGCCTATAAAGATGCAGGCTTTGGCTCAACTCCTGCACAAAAAATGTAAATGATCAGCTATGGCTGCTGCAAAGCCAACAATAGTGACAGGTTTCAGATTTTTGCAAGCAAATGGATCAAAAAATCTGGTATATTTGAGACCGTAGGCTCTGAGATGGCCACTTTATTCTGTGGGTACCAGAGCTCAAAATGGCCCATCATGATTCATGCATTCCAAGATGAGGGTCCTTGAGATGCCCTAAATCTCTCTATCCCTTGCCCAGAGAATGATATAAGAGATTCTGAGTGGTGTTAAGGTGCCAAGCATGAAGGTGCCAATGCAACAGATTCAGATGGTATTTCTGACTGAATGGCTGTTTCTGAGACCAGTGAAGTAGCTGTAATGGAGGTTTGGTTGAATGACTCACCAGACCCCAAAGCCAATGTATCATGGGCCACCAAGGGGCCACTACAATCATTTTGCACCTGGTGTTCACTTGTTCAATGACTTTTTGGAATAAGTGGTATAGGACAAAAGGCCTAGCCGTCCAGAACCTCCAACAAGATGTTTAATTCATATGTGTTCAGAGCATCTGCATCCGGGACTGGCAACATAGAATGGAGGTTTATGACTGATATTGGTGGCAAACATCTCTACCATTGGTATTTGACAAACTATGTAAATCAAATAGAATATTAAAGATGAAGACTCTCCTGTCTGTATTATTTCGTTCTTTGTGGAGAGGCTGTCATGACATCTAGGCAACCCTGAATATATCTGGCTCATATGAGAATATTTCAAGGATTGCAGTAGGCCAAGATGCAGCATACCTGCATAAAACACCTATTGTTGATTTGTGCCAAACTTGCACGTTGTCTAGAACCATAAAGGGAGTAAGAACCATTCTGTATATATTACTTTTGTCACTTCTGTAGAGATCATTGAGCATGACATTTAAGTAACCCCAGAATATTTCTGTCTCTTATGAGTATATTTCAAGGATTGTAGTAGGCCAGGATGCGCCAAACCTTTATCCCTTCTGGAGATGATGTTGAGTATGACCTTTAAGCAACCAAGAATATGTCTGTTATGAGTATATTTCAAGGATTGCAGTAGGCCAAGCTGCGCCAAACTAGGAGGTATACGCTCCCCCCCCTGTTTGTTCAGATAACCGAACACAGTGGTGTTGTCTGATGCTATCAGAATTCTTTTGTGTGGAATTTGTCTTGAAGGTTTTTAAGGGCTGAACACACTGCCTTCAGCTGTATGACATTGAAATGTAATATATACATTTTTAACTGTCCAAAGCCACTAACTGTGATGCTTATAGATGGGATCATCAACCCTGGTTTAATGCATCTACGAAAATAAGGGAATTGTGCACCTGTGTATAGAAAGGCATCCTATTTCCCATTTTTTGGCATTTTCCACCAGTGAATATGCTTTTTCAGAAGGATTTGAAACAGGAATTCTCACAACTAGTGACTGGAGATATTGCCAGTTTTTTCTAGATACCACTGAAAGGCACACATACATAACTGACCCATTGGTATAGTCTTTTCCAAAGATGCTGGTATCCCTACCTGGGATATAAGCAACCTTGAGGTTAACTGTGATGAGATCGCCATGACTTGAATAGATTCTCAGGTATTTAATTTTTTCGAGGTAGAAAGAAACTTCCTGGTACCAAAATGCAGTGGTCACCCAGGAAATCGATATAACGAGGCCCAGTTGATGAATAATTGGATGAGTTCTTTGGTTTGAACCCAATACTGGTGTCTTTTACGTACACAAACCACCAGTAGTCTAGGTATATGGTGAAAGAAATTTCCTGGTACCAAAATGCAGTGGTAACCTAGGAAATCGATATCACGAAGCCCAGTTGATGCATAATTGGATGAGTTCTTTGGTTTGAACCCAATACTGGTGTCTTTAAGTACACTAAACAACCAGTGGTCTAGGTATATGGTGAACTCCTATTCTGTGAAACTGAAGAATGAGATTTGCCTCTTTACTACTCGCATGATACTGTAGAGGTGTCGTTAACCCGAATTTTATAATGCTTTGAACTGATAGGTTTGCCAGTGTACATTAAACTGAAGTAGATGTTGAAAATCTTGGTGAGTCGGTACATAAAAGAATGCATCTTTTGTAACCGAATTTCTAATAATTTCTGCTGTCTCCAGTTTAAATGATGGGACAAGCAGGTATTTATTGTTGTAGTAAACGCACTTCACTCGTGGGCCGTGACCGTTGAAGTCGTAGTTAGAAATCAATTCAGGACACTGAGATCTATCACAGGTCGTCATTAGCCGAGTTTCTGTACAAGAAATAAACTGCCATAGAAACCTGAAGTTCTGCAATTGTTGAGTGGATAACTCGCTTTCTTTTGAAGCATTTAAGCGGTATATTTATATTTAGTACTGTAGCCATGTTTTCCTGTCTGACGTCATCGCTTTGCATTGTGGGTAGTACAGGCATTGGTGAATTCGATTGGGGAGTAATTCGACAACTCCGTCTCAAGATTCGCACAACTCTGGGATGGCAATGAAAATCTCCCATCACTGTCAGTAACACTGCAAGAAGAGCCTCCATGGTGACTTGCCTTATAGTGTAGCCACGTTCTTCTGTATCCCTCTGTCCTGGTAAACAAGGAAGAGTGGTACGATGATATTTTGTAGTTAGGACTTCAACACCATATCTCATCTAGCCAGTTTGATCTTCGTTGAGTTTGCAGAAGAATTAACTCAAAAGTCACAGTATTCCTTCCATTGGAGACATGGTCATAGGAAGGTTTAATTCTTCAACAGGGCTGAAAAGACAAGCAGTGCACATACTGCCCCAAAGATGTCTGTTGGATCTTCATCTAAATCTACAGCAAATGAAGGTAACCTGTCCTTATTTTCATGTCTGAGAAGCAGGAAGTTCACTGTACCTGGTGGGAAGCAAAATAATAACTGCAAGGATCAGTGGATATGCTTCTGTAGTCGTTCTTTGGAGGGAGACCTGTTACTGTACCAGAGTGGCGCTCCACCCACAGTAAAGAATCTACGACCTCCTTGCAAAGACAACTGCATTCTTTCTTCTTTGTTTTCGAGCATACGCTAATACTCATGTTATGCCATCAATTAAGGGACAATAAAGCAGTTTTCCACTGAAAACTACGGGAGCTCCTCTCTGCATACCTTTTCATCGACACGGAGGAAGTTCCAGTCGAATAATGGGTGAGTACAGCCGAAGATATACACGTCTTCCACTGAAGACTTTACAGCAACATCTTCTTGCACATCTAATTCTGACCCTTTTCAGGACAAGGGAGGCAGAATAGTGGTAGTACCAGTCGAATAATGGATAAATACAGGTAGGTGCACGCTTGCACGCTTCAAAACTTCATAGATCTTCGTCTGTAAATGGACGATAATAAAAGAAAATACGTGTTGCTCCCATATCGACCAAAAATATAATGAAGATCTCTCGACAATTACCTGTCGACAATGAGTACGGCGCATGCGCGGACATGCGCAGACAAAGGGGTCACCTCTTGTGACAAGAATGTTCCTTAAAAAATTCTTGTCGGTCGATACGTTTTTGCTCCACAAAACCAAACAAGCACTTGTGAGGATAAGGTAAGGCTATTTTACGCAATAAAAATTTCAGATTTTTACAAAATAATATTCCGGTTAGTGTTTTATTGTGACCAAAAGGCTAGAAAGAAATGAGTTTAGCAAATATCAGTTATACTTAAATTTTACCGATCATTGATCGGCAATGAACCAACGAGCGATAATACCGAAGTTTACAAACATCGTCCCAGCATTAATTGAGGGTATATTAAACAAAATCATTTCAACTGAATTAAAGTCTAACATGTTTGTGACATATTGATGGAATATAATTAAAGTATGACCATAAATTTTGTTTCTAGAATACTGGCTAATACATATTTGTAATGTAAAATTAACGTTACGTCAATTCAATCGTTGTCTGATGCAGGAGAATCTCATATAAATACAACATTAAGAAACATCTGGATACATATCAAGTATTTTTCAATCCATAACAACAGATCCACAATTATAATTTTTTGATGAAGAGTATTTAAAATCAATATTATCTGACACCATAACAAAGTCAATTATTACCTTTAATATCATATCGTAACACTATAATTATCGCATAAAAATCTCAACATTGTGACATACGATTACCTTAGACTATGAACAACAATAATCACTGTGACACACAAAGATTTAATATCAAGATCAGTAAAAACAATTAACAGAGAGATCAGTCTGACATATATATTATGTGCCAAGGATACATATTTCTAATGCTGTAGCTAAGTGTATGTTAACCCGACCTATGCCATATTTGCTCCAAACCTTGCACCTTGTATACTTCATCAACTAAATTAATGAAACACATACTTCTTGGAAATAAACAAATATTAAAGAAGCTAAATAATTTACAGGACCTCAATTTGTGAAAGAAACATATGCGGGAGGGTGTAACTTTATTTGGGCACTTGCCACTAAACACCTTGCAGTATCATAAATAGTTTTAAAAATAATGTTACAATCTCAAATAAGCTCTGAGCACATGTGTACCTTTATCTTTAAAATAAATAAAACAAGGCTGAAAGGGGTTTCGGTCTACAAGCGCGAGCTGCAAAGCCGTCATAGACACAAGTTGTGCACCGAAGTGGTCACCCATCCAAGTACTAGCTTAGCCCATTGCTGCTTAACTTCAGTGAATGGACAAATACTCATCAGACTGTGCCACAATTCAAGAAAGTCCGGAGAAAAACAAGGCTGAAAGGGGTTTCAGTTTACTAGCGCGAGCTGCAAAGTCATCAGAGACTGCAGTAGTGCACTGGAGCGGTCACCCACCAAGTACTAATGTAGCCCGTTCCTGCTTAACTTAAGTGAAGAGACAGGTCCTCATCACACTATGTCATAATCTGTGAAAGTCCAGAGACAATAAAAAAAAAACAAAAAAAAGTGATTCCTAGAAGCGCGAGCCTCGCTGGAACTCATGCTTAAAAAACATTAGCTTCGTGATAGACAGTCTACCTTTACTCACCATATGTTTTCACTTGCTCATAAATACTTCTGAAGTCTGCAAATGGTATATGTTGCAAGAACTATGTCATCGCCAATTGCTTAATTTATTCGGTGAATATCTTTAATGTAAGGTGACCATGCATTTAGCTACAGCATATTTTAAGACTAACATCTGTACATACATATACACATATTTAATACAATTAAAATAATGGATGATTATATCTAATACTAGCCATGTGTCTCACAATACTGGTAACATAGAATTATAACAATGTAACAACAATGTGACATATTTCTGGTAAATACACCCTAATATATTTGTATTGGCATATTCCTCAGATCAATTACTGGGCTCGTATTTACAAAAGAGACCAAGATCAAGTTGAGCCAAAAATCAGCTCAAATTTAGTGAAAACAATTGTAAACTTGAGCTGATTTTTGGCTCAAGTTGAGCTTAACCCCCTTGGTGAATACTGGCCCAGTTCAACAAACATTGTGACACTATAAATTAATTACTGAATTACTAATCTAAAATGACAATGCAGTGTCTGTGAATCTGATTGAATCTGCCCAGCTGTTTGGTTTAACCCATATAGTCTTTTTCTACAAATTATTCAGTAATTCAGTATATATGTATATACATTGTTTTACCACAGATCTGCAACGATACAACGAATCGATAAGAACAACACTTAAACAACATTGCACACTGATATTAAACAAACTGCTTTTTTTTTTAATTTCATCGACATATATCTTGAATTAATGCTCCAACAAGTAATACAAGAGACATTTAAGACGAATCCCTTGAAATGCTGAAATGGCCTAAATTTGACACAGAAACAGAGAATTGGCTATGTCTTGACTTTTGTCTTGATTAATTAATACATTTACCTTGATACTATGATTTTTGCGATAAAATACAGGCTTAATACAGAATAGGTAATAAATATTAAACACGAATAATGCTTCTTCAGGTTAATAATTTATCGAGTCAGCTAAAAGTTCCCCCAACCTAAACACAAGGTAAAAACTGTATCATGCAAAATACTGAAGAGTAAATCAGATTATTTTTGGTCATCTTCGCTTGGTTCAAGATAAATCCCAAACACAAGAGAGACTAAAATAAGTCTATTTGATGCAATAAACGTAAAACTTTTTGTTGGGATGAATTGTCATCAATTTTCAAATCTGATATAATACTGAAAATGAATTTTTGCTGATGCACAGCAATAAGCCTTTAAATTTCACTTCTAGTTCATAAACAACACCGTGTATCATTTAACACATTAGAGGGATCACCCATATAACAAATATGTTTTGCTTGTTCTTTCTGGAAGTTGTTTACAAAAAAAATTTGGAGCAATTTTACTTTACCGGTACGAGGTCCACCATATTGGATAATTACAAGAAACTTTCAAGGAAATTTAAAATTAAATTAAGAGAGTTATAATTGGGGGCAAGCCCCCAAACTCCCATAAATAATATGGATGTGTATTTGAAACAAAATAAAAAGATTAAATTGTTAAAATATAGAATTTATATCATCGTCCAAATTTCGTACCGGTAAAGTAAAAACTACCCAAAAATTTGGTCAAAAGCCAAACTTGGCTTTCAGCAAAATTTTAGTAATGTGGTCTAGTATATCTCATTTAGGGCACATATCAAAGGTATTTGCATTGTAAACTAAGGGTGGTTATTTGAGGTGTTTGCTTTAGTAAATTCCAATTGGACTTTGAAAAGAAACATAGTAAAATGTGTTTTGGTTTTATTTTTTTAAGAAGTAAGAATAAATGTCCACAATATAATCTTGCATTATTTCACCAATATTCAAATATTCTTTGCCCGATAATTTCTGATAAACAATAACGGCTTCTTCTATTGCAAATTCCTCCCTGATCTTAAAGTAATATAAGGTGACAACTTTAGGGCAATCATAAAAGTCTACAAATTTCTACTTTATAATTTCTGGAACATGGCAATTCCCTATTATGCAAAATCCTTATTTACTTCAAAGGTCAAAGTTGGCATTTTATGTCCTGTTCAATGGCTACGGTTATACTGAAGCCCTCAATGCATCTCATATATTGTCACAAGAGGGGTTTAAACCCACAACCACAGAGTTGAGGGCCAAGTGATTAAATATGAAACCACTTGCTGACAAAGTCCTCCAAATTAACATCGAATTAACTTCCAAAAGAAAATACTGAAGTAAATTTTAATAAATGTAAACTATAATTGTGTCCCTTGCAGGACTGGATTCTTTAACTTTCCAATTACTGCACACACACCCACACACACCCACACACACCCACACACAAAACATGCATGTCAGATGCCTATTGGACTAGATAGAAATCCCTGGCAGCCCAAGGTACTATTTATGAAGATATTATACATAAGGTTACATTGCCAAAACACAACTCAAGGACTATCATAAGGGTCTTCAAACTTCTCCCCTCGAACTATTTCAGACTGATGGTAGCGCCCCCTTTCAGCAAAGTCCTCATTGTCCTCGGTAAGCTGTGCTGCCATGGTGGACATGGCAGGGGTGTTGGGTGTGACGATCATGTGTTCTGGAGGGGTGGGGCCCCGGCGACAACAGTTTCGTATATTGGTGGTAATCCAGTCAACTAAACTGAACTCTGCGATGCCTGAAGACAGAAAAAAACTTACAGTTAACAATAGAGGTTATATTAATGGATATTGGTACATACAGATACACATGATCATGTACATAACTGAAAGAGAACTCTGCAATACAATGGAAGTGCAAAACAATTAAGCTGAGTAGAGTAGTCACATAATTTAGTGGCAATAAAGACCATTGGGAGTGACCATAATTGGTTCTGGAGGGAGGGGGGGGGGGGGGGCTAAGTCGACTAAATGAGCTCTGAGAAACCTGGATTTATTTGAGCTCAAAGTCACTTTCAACACACTGTACAGGTTATATCCTGATGGGTAGCTTTAAGGCCAAAGGAAACCAGTGCATACTAATTGGTCAATATTTTGCACTGTAAACTGCCGGGCACAGGTAAGCAACTGAGCTCTGACAGAAACTATGTAAACCTTCAATTGTGTGACTCTGCTAATTTATCCTAATTATCACTCAACTGGGTAAAAATGCATTGACCAATATTGATAATTAATAGCTTGATGAAAGTAGAAATAATTCACTGGAAAACAGAAACATTTATAAACACCATGCTTTATATTCAGACAGTGTCTCCAATTATCACTCACAAGAACAATGACCAGACTCTCAATCATTGTCCAGCCCTGGTGACAATATTCACAAAACACTATCAATGAAAGTGAACATAGCCTCTAGAGTGATTAATATGTAATGTAATATAACAGACACTTTTATATAGCGCCTTTGCCACATGTTCAAAAACACTGATTTTTTTAAAACAAGCTATAGATGTTCGTTTTAATGTGGTTATTTTTTCTTTCATTTGGATTCCCAGTCTTGGAAACAACAACAGAAGTTATTCCTGGGGTCGATATTATGAAAGGACTTAGCCCAGACTTAGATTTAAACTTAAGACTTTTGTCTTAAAATGAGGCTAAGTGTATGATATTAGACTTAGAGGGTTTCACAAAGCTGCACAAAGCTTTCACAAAGTCTAGGCTTTGGCAAAGTCTACCCAGGAGTGGGCTTAACTTTTATAAACAAAGACTTAAATATGGCCGCTATATATTTTTCTCACTTCAAAATTTTAAATACTTGAAAATAAAGAATAAATATATAGGACACCTACCTAAATTAGTCTTTGGACATATTTATATGATTACAAGGCCTCCCATTGAAAAACAGCATTATTTCAAAAATAAAATGAGGTAAACAAAGGATATATGTTACCACTAAAATAGTTTGACTAGAAATGAAGGGTCACATGACATAGAAAACCACTGTGGTTATATGATAAGCTTGAACTTAGTTAAGTCACCCTTTGTGAAATCCATTTAATTCCAGGACTTAGCAAAGACAAAAGGCTCAGATTTAAGTTCCTCACTTAGCCTGAGTCCAGGCTAAGTTTGAGACCCTTTGTGAAACCGGCCCCTGGTTTTCAAAACTTCTGACAACAGGTCTTGACTATGTCTAAGTGACCAGGAGGCTATATTCACCAGACATCTTTGATAAGTCTAAGGCTTAACTTTTGTACACACATATAGCAAACTTAAGCCAAAGTTTTGGCTAAGATCTTTGATGAAAGTAGCTCCTGGCTTGACTTTTTACACTGATATCAGTGGCCAGTTTGATGAAAGGACATAAGCCTGGTCTTAAGACTAAAACTTAAGACTTTTGGCACAAAATATTTGACACTATTTGGGCTCAGCCTCAAGGAATTTCACAGAGAGACTAAAATTGGAAACATAGGGTTCAATTTGAGCCAAGCAATGTCTGAGGTGACATAAGTATTTAGTCTAGCGTCTCGAGAACCTTTTCTGTCAATCATTCATTACTACCATCATTTGTTCTAAACCATGTATATTCCAAAGTAAATGTGTTGAAAACAAAGTAATTTGTCATGTTTTACATATTAATGTGTATATGTCAGATTCCAGACATCTGGCTGACATCAATCTCAGCTAATTCGGCCTTTGTGAAACTGATTTGAGCTGAAAACTCAGCAGAGACCATAAACTCAGTGAGCACTGAATGAGATCTTTCTTGAAAATGGCCTCAGATCATATCCATGGGGCATTCTGAAAGTAATAAGGATAATTTTGAACAGAATATCACTGTCTCTCCTTGAAAAGGCTAGATTTTAAGTAATTAGCATGCAATCAAGGTAAATTAGAACATTATTATCGCAACACATGACTCAGCAAAACTCTCCAATTATCACTCACCAGGAAATACACCAGGGTTGGCCTGGCCGATGTAGATGTACACAATGATGATGATGACAAGTGTGACTAGAGCATAGATCCACTGAATGGCAAACATGATGATGAAGCAGAACACACACTGTAATGAAAACAAGAAGATTCTTTTAAAAAGACTGATCACAGACAAATTTGATTAATGTTATTACGCCCTTTGAAAAGCTAATTTAAATATTTCTTAATGTTGATTTTACAAAGAGGGTATTATAATATATGCACATAAATTAATGTGCTCAATATCGCAAATAAAACAAAGTTGGAACCCAATATTTTACAGTCGACTCGATTTTAAATACCACAATAAACTAATAAGGATTGAAACTAAGACTGAAACTGTAACAAATTTTATTGTAATTTAACTTTTTACAAGTTAAATACTTACCTTATCCTCACAAGTGCCTGTTTGGTTTTGTGGAGCAAAACGTATCGACCGACAAGAATTTTTTAAGGAATATTCTTGTCACAAGAGGTGACCCCTTGTCTGCGCATGTCCGCGCTTGCGCAGTAGTCGTTGTCGACAGACGAATGTCGAGAGCTCTTCATTGTATTTTTGGTCCCCAGAAAACAAATTATGCGGGGAGGTAGGGTGGGTTTATCCTTGTGAGGATAAGGTAAGTATTTAACTTGTAAAAAGTTAAATTACAATAAAATTTGTTACATTTTATTGCGTAAAATAGCCTTACCTTATCCTCACAAGTGCTTGAATACAACCATAACAGGTGGAGGGTATTTGTTTTGGCCACACTGTTAGATGATTGTCAGACAAGGGGTCACCAAATAAAGCACTGATAAGAGGATAAGATAAGCTTCCATAATCCACATCTTAGGTTATATATTACTTCTTCAACACAGATAAGTAATTTGCTAACCTCAACAAGAGATCCATGATGTGGTCGTCATTGTTGTTGCTGTTGCTGTTGTAGATAATTTTACAACAAATCATATAGCAGTATTAACCATCACCCAGTATTGGCCGGAGATGTCTGCATGACTCCCCAAACAAGATGTCATCATCTGACAATGAGAATATCTCCAAGCAGGCAAACTGAACTGCATAAACTGCAGATATGGGGCCATATGTAAGTCAAGAAAGACATATGTCAGTGACACAACACTTGTATAACTGGAGAGAACATAAATATGGGAGTCATATCAATAACATGTATAAATACACAAAATCTGATTACATGCTGAGGTGAATTCACAAGGCCCAAATTGTTCATGGACTGGTCATGGGATTGCCAAGCTACATCTTCGAGTGGAATGTAGCAAAGAATTGTGGGTCTTCCAATAACAAGAGTTTGATATCTGCTCAGGTAAGATCCCACTCTTGAAAACTAAAGAGGCAGCCATGGATGTAATATGTGTCTCAATGTATGGATTCTGAGAATCAGAATTAAAGGACTGGCAATCTAATCATGCATCCAGATTGATCCAGGAAGAGATAGCAGAACTCAAGATATCTCCGTCAAGCCTTCCTTAAAAGATATGAGCAAGAGATTCTTCACCTCCTTGAAGTACTTGTACTGTCTTGATAGTAACTAAGTACTGTAAGAGGGCAGAGTGTCACATCAGTCCAACGTCAGCTCAAGAAAGGTTTGTGAGCTGGAATGACCACCGGTTTGAGCCATCTGGGGCATCAGAAGCCAACTGATTGTTGCTAAAATCAGGAGAAGGAGACTTTCCCTTTTCTCCAAGCAGTAGTCCTGTCCAAGAAGGATGTAAGTGCTGTAGGAGGACAACGAATCATGTGTCTAGGCAATTTGAGTTCAGGAATGATGTAGAGCTGAAGAGACCACTGAAGCCAATGTAGACCAATTGAGGCTAATAGGTCCTTGCTGAAAAGGTAGGTAGGAGGGAGAAACTGTAACCTCCTTCCTATGAGGCTTGTGTCTGAAGGAGCCAAAGTCCCAGAATACACTTCCAATGTCATTGCAACAGTCTTGCAAGTCAAACTTTTTTAGACTGACCTCCTTTTAAAGGTTAATAAGGAGCCTTTTGTGAAAACCAACAGAAGCAAAGGCAAATCCCTTGATGCTGCACCTCTGTTAGCAGTGGGCTTCTCTCTATAACACTTGCAATAGGCCTATAAAGATGCAGGCTTTGGTTCAATTCCTGCACAAAAAATGTAAATGATCAGCTATGGCTGCTGCAAAGCCAACAATAGTGACAGGTTTCAGATTTTTGCAAGTAAATGGCTCAAAAAATCTGGTATATTTGAGACCGTAGGCTCTGAGATGGCCACCTTATTCTGTGGGTACCAGAGCTCAAAATGGCCCATCATGACTCATACATTCCAAGATGAGGGTCCTTGAGATGCCCTAAATCTCTCTATCCCTTGCCCAGAGAATGATATAAGAGATTCTGAGTGGTGTTAAGGTGCCAAGCATGAAGGTGCCAATGTAACAGATTTAGATGGTATTTCTGACTGAATGGCTGTTTTTGAGACCAGTGAAGTAGCTGTAATGGAGGTTTGGTTGAATGACTCACCAGACCCCAAAGCCAATGCATCATGGGCCACCAAGGGGCCACTACAATCATTTTGCACCTGGTGTTCACTTGTTCAATGACTTTTTGGAATAAGTGGTATAGGACAAAAGGCCTAGCAGTCCAGAACCTCCAACAAGATGTTTAATTCATCTATGTTCAGAGCATTTGCATCCGGGACTGGCACCATAGAATGGAAGTTTCTGACTCATATTGGTGGCAAACATCTCTACCATTGGTATTTGACAAACTATGTAAATCAAATAGAATATTAAAGATGAAGACTCTCCTGTCTGTATAATTTCGTTCTTTATGGAGAGGCTGTCATGACATCTAGGCAACCCTGAATATATCTGGCTCATATGAGAATCTTTCAAGGATTGCAGTAGGCCAAGATGCAGCATACCTGCATAAAACACCTATAGTTGATTTGTGCCAAACTTGCACATTGTCTAGAACCATAAAGGGAGTAAGAACCATTCTGTACATATTACTTTTGTCCCTTCTGTAGGGAACATTGAGTATGACATTTAAGTAACCCCAGAATATTTCTGTCTCTTAAGAGTATATTTCAAGGATTGTAGTAGGCCAGGATGCGCCAAACCTTTATCCCTTCTGGAGATATGTTGAGTATGACCTTTAAGCAACCAAGAATATGTCTGTTATGAGTATATTTCAAGGATTGCAGTAGGCCAAGCTGCGCCAAACTAGGAGGTATACGCTCCCCCCCCCCTGTTTGTTCAGATAACCGAATACAGAGGTGTTGTCTGATGCTATCAGAATTCTTTTGTGTGGAATTTGTCTTGAAGGCTTTTAAGGGCTGAACACACTGCCTTCAGCTGTATGACCTTGAAATGTAATATATATACATTTTAACTGTCCAAAAGCCACTGACTGTTCTGCTTCTAAATGGGATCATCAACCCTGGTTTAATGCATCTACGAAAATAAGGGAATTGTGCCCCTGTGTATAGAAAGGGCATCCTATTTCCAAGTTTTTGGCATTTCCACCACTGAATATGCTTTTTCAGAAGGATTTGAAACAGGAATTCTCACAACTAGTGACTGGAGATATTGCCAGTTGTAGTAGATACCAGTGAAAGGCACACCTACATAAGTGACCCATTGGTATAGTCTTTTCCAAAGATGGTCGTACCCCTACCTGGGATATAAGCAACCTTGGGGTCATTTGTGATGAGATCTCCATTTCCTGAAAAGATTTCTCAAGTTTTTAAAATTTATTTGTGTTAGAAAGATATTTCCTTGTACCAATATGCAGTGGTAACCTAGGAAATCGATCCTTGTGTGGACTCGAGCTTGGATTCTTATCAGAAACTAATCACAAAGCTGAGATGTTGAAGAATTTAGATGAATTCTTGGTTTGAAGCAAAAACTGGTGTCTTTTATGTACTCTTAACAACAGTGGTCCAGGTATTGGTGAACTCATATTCTGCGAGACTGAAGAATGAGTTTTGCCTCTTTTACTACTGGTGTGAATACAAGAGGGGTGGTCGCTAATCTGAAGTTCAGTGCTTTGAACTGATAGGTTTGACCGTGTACATTAAACTGAAGTAGATGTTGAAAATCTTGGTGAGTCGGTACATAGAAGAACGCATCTTTTATAACCGAAATTCTAATAATTTCTGCTGTCTCCAGTTTAAATGATGCGACAAGCAGGTATTTATTGACATAGTAAACGAACTTCACTCGTGGGCAATGACCGTTGAAGTCGTAGTTAGAAATCAATTCAGGATGCTGAGATGTATCAGAGGTCGCCATTAGCCGAGTTTCTATACAAGAAATAAACTGCCATAGAAACCTGGAGTTCTGCAATTCTTGAGTGGATAACTTGCTGTCTTTTGAAGCATTTCCAGCAATATTTCAGTGGTATTTACTGTAGCCATGTTTTCCTGTCTGACGTCATCGCTTTGCATTGTGGGTAGTACAGGTATTGGAGAATTCGATTGGTGAGTAACTCGACAATCCCAACTGAAGATTCGCACAACTCTGGGATGGCAATGAAAAAAAATCCCATCACTGCCAGTAACACTGCAAGAAGAGCCTCCATGGTGACTTGCATTAATGTAGCCACGTTCTTCTGTATCCCTCTGACCTGGTAAACTAGGCAGAGTGGTACGACGATCTTTTGTGGTTAGTAGGGGAAAATTACTGGACATAGCTCCTGTCCTGAATATACTGTGCAAAATACACTGTAAAAGTTGGAAGCAAGGACTTCAACATATAATATAATATAGCATAAAATCTCATCTAGCCAGTTTGATCTTCGTTGAGTTTGCAGAAGAATTAACTCAAAAGTCACAGTATTCTTTCCAATGGAGACATGGCCATAGGAAGGTTTATTATCTAGTAAATAGTTATTGCAATTCTTCAACAGGGCTGAACAGACAAGCAGTGCACATACTGCCCCAAAGATGTCTGTTGGATCTTCATCCAAATTTACAGCAAAGGAAGGTAATCTGTCCATATTTTCATGTCTTGATAAGCAGGAAGTCCACTGTACCTGCTGGGAAGCAAAATAATAACAGCAAGGATCCGTGGATACGCTTCTGTAGTCGTTCTTTTGGAGGGAGACCTGTTACTGTACCAGGGTGGCGCTCCACCCACAGTAAAGAATCTACGACCTCCGCTGCCAAGACAACTGCATTCTTTCTTCTTTGCACAAGGTAATATTCATGGTTTGCCATCAAATAAGGGACCATAAAGCAGTTTTCCACTGAAAACTTTACAGCAAAATCTTCTCTGCATCCCTTTCATCGACAAGGAGGTAGTTCCAGTCGAATAATGGGCGAGTACAGCCGAAGATATACACCGTCTTCCACTGAAGACTTTACAGCAACATTTTCTTGGACATCTTATTCTGACCCTTTTCAGGACAAGGGAGGCAGAATTAGTGGTAGTACCAGTCGAATAATGGACAACTACAGGTAGGTGCACGCTTGCACGCTTCAAAACTTCATAGATGTTCATCCGTGAATGGACGATAATAAGGAAAAATACGTCCTGCTCCCATATCGACCAAAAATATAATGAAGAGCTCTCGACATTCGTCTGTCGACAACGACTACTGCGCAAGCGCGGACATGCGCAGACAAGGGGTCACCTCTTGTGACAAGAATATTCCTTAAAAAATTCTTGTCGGTCGATACGTTTTGCTCCACAAAACCAAACAGGCACTTGTGAGGATAAGGTAAGGCTATTTTACGCAATAAAAACAAACTTTTACAGAGATCAATGTATTAACATCAAATACTCTTTTCCCCGAGTGTCAAATCAATATTGATGTCTACAACTGTATTTGATTCTTACTCCAGCTGTATGCCATGACTTTTTGGATGGGAAGCTATCATGCTCCCTTATTCATGACCCCCCCCCCCCCACCCACTGCATCCAATGCCTTATGTTTTGTACTTGAGCACACCACATTTGAGCTGACAATATTTGGTGAAGAAAAAGTTTCACAAGCAATATTATAACACAATATTTTTTCTACTTCAAAAAAGATGTATCATAGGAAAATAACCTGAGTGGCATTAATTTTTAAATTTTGCTTTGTACTTGAGCCAGTAATTTTTGGTGCCAAAATAAAAAGTTTAACAAGCTATAGTATAATACATTATTTTGTACTTTCAAATAGATGAAAATTAGGAAAATTACCCAATTGACATTTATTTTCAAATTTTATTACAAAAAAAGAAGACAAATATATAGAATCTTAGGATTGAGCATTTTGTCTTCTTGGGTAACAAACTTTAAATAATATACATCACATGGGTGACCTTACATTGTTATTATTTAAAATTTTGTTTGAACATATGAATAAAATAAGTCCATCTGTTTATATTCTTTTGTAAATGGTTCTTCCTGCGAGAAGGCCTATTATAAATTTTGTTGATTTTGCCTGATTGATCAATAAAATTTTGTTTATGAAAATAAGTTCATATCTACAAAAAATATGCAACAAGATCAGCTTCGAAACACATCCATATTAATGGGTATCAGTGAATAAAAAAATTAAACTTTTTAACTTTGTTTGTCACATTTGCATTGACTTTAATGCAACAAAAATGAGTCAAAGCTCTGACAAATACCTTTCTCATTATATATTAATTTAAAATAACATATTTGTAGATAACATAGTCACTTTAGTCTTTGCAAATTAGATCAGTGCCTGTATTCACAAAGATTCTTATTCTTAGAATTAGACTTATTCTTAGAATTTTTCTTAGAACTGTCATTGTTCTTAGAAAAACAAGAATAAGAATTTTTCTATTCACAAAGATTCTTATTCTTAGAATCATACTTATTCTTTGAATTTTCTAAGAACAGCTTTTATTCTTAGAATTTTTCTAAGAATATGAAATTGCTATATGCACAAAACTCTAATTCTTGACACCAAAATTGCATCCAAATACAGAAAGTCACTTCTGGGCCTGTATTCACAAAAATTCTTAGAATTTCTCTTTGAATTACTCTTAGTCTAACCTGTGCAAACATTTATTTTACTTCTATTCTTAGAATTATTCTCAGCTAAGAATTGTTTTGTGAAAAGGTTTTTATTCTAAGAATAAGAAAATTCTTAGCTTAGAATTTTTCTTAGATTTAAGTGTAATTCTAAGAAAAATTCTAAGAACCTTTGTGAATACAGATCCAGCTCTTGTTAACATGAAATTGGCAAACCTTATTCATAGTAAGGGGTGCCAGGGTGTTCCAAAAAATAATTCCCTAGTATTGAGGTCAGATATATTGTTTGGAGGATATAAATACTTCTTACCCCAAGCAGTGAGAGCCATCTGTTGCAGAATATGGAGTAGAATGAGCGAGGTTGCCGTGTGATCTCATCGCTCAGAGATTTCTCCGCTGTAAACACACACGCCAATATTTTATAGAGCATTTTATGTACATTATGGTGAATCACACAAAGCCTAAATTTCAGTTTTTTAGACTAACAAAGTAGTGATCTGCATGCCATGAACCATGGTTTATAGCACAGAATAGAGTACTTTTCAGAGAAAATATCAAAGTTGGGATTTTGAGTCCTGTACTACAGCTCGGGTCACATAAGGAAAGGTTCACAGCATTGTCCCTTGTCAAACTTGTTAACCACTAGGTCACTGAGAACCTAGAATTTTTTTTTGTTTGAACAAATCTACTCTACTGCTTTGCTTTGCAGGGGCAATATATTCCCAGGAGGGAGAACACACTGTACTAAACTAACAAAAGAATGGGTCATAGTCGAGGGGCATTGTTGGTCAACAATCCAGGGTTGTGGGTGTGAGGAAGGAGAATACTGAGTGGAAAAACTTAAGTTGATGACATAAGTCTTAAGATTCTTCCTACAATAATGGAATGGCTCTTATATAAAGAGGGTGGGGTTTTGAATAAAGGTGTATAATGGCTGAAACACCATGAAAAACTTAGTGGGATTTATGAACTTTATAGTCAACTTGAAGGTACTTAAAGGAACTTTAATAATTCAGGAAACTTAACTTGGGGCCGGTTTCACAAAGGGTCTTGGACTTAGCATGCCCAGTCTTAAGCTAGTCATGAACTTACATCAGAGCCTTTTATATTTACTATGTCTCAGAACTTAAGACTGATTTACCAAATAACCACAGTGGTTTTATGTATCATGTAACCCTTATAAGTACTGTTACTCTAAATATACTTCTAGTGACATATACCCTCTGTTTTACGCATTATATCTTAGTAAAAATTATGCTTTACAATGGAAAACCTTGTAACGCTACACAGCTTTCAAAAACTACCCAATGCAGATTCTAAGGCACAGAAAAATCCAGGGACATGGACATGGTCAGTAGACACCAAGGAAGTACAAAACTCTGGTGGATAAGCCTTGAACAAACAGGTAGGATTTTATTTTGATCTGAAGGATGTAGGAATGGTGGTAGACTGGATGTCATCAGGCAATTCATTCCATATGTTAGGTGCACCATAGCAGTCAGTGGGTATTATGTCCATACATATAAAATCACAGCAATAAAAATGTGAGCAGACTCTTCCCAATGACATGCAGATGACATAATAGCTGATGGTTATGAGATAATAACTTAATAATCGGCAGGAGACAATCTGGTGATCAAACTTATTTTCTTGAGATCATGACCACCCCCCTCCCCCCCCCCCCCCAAAAAAAAAAAAAAACTAAATATCCTGTGGATTACATAGACCATCAACCAAATGTAAAGAAAGTCACTAACCAGCGGTCGGTTGTTTGTTTATCAATTCTGCTGTATCCTCTGTTGTCTCTGTACCATCTTTGCTCTCACTTTGTACGAACGTGGGACTGCCCAGTGATGATTTCCTTTGTGGCTGACGACCCCCTCCTCCTCCATCTTCATTTCTCTCGGGAAATAAATTGTCCAAGTCATTGTTGCGCTTATCTGTGGCGCCGTAAGTTAAACCCTGATTATGAATTGCTTGACTAGTTTCTAAGGCTGCAAAAGGCAGAAACAATAATAGTAGAGGTCGTGCTGAGTATTGGAGTCTTTGTTAAAGAACACAAAAGCAGAATACCTTGGCAATGTGCAATATTTGGAAAGTAGTAGTTAATAAGGCTAAAAGGTACTTGACAACTTGACAATTTGACACAGTAAGTGAAATTCACCCACTGGTGGGAACCAATTTGACGTTAGACAAATTGATTAAAATGTGCTTTATTTGGCATCAGGGAGATCAGGGGATGAATGCTGTCCCAAAATTAACAAGTTTGTAAAGAATTTCACACAAGTTGTGGACACTGAAGTGGGGTTTTACAAGTCGTACATATTACTGTTGTGAATTTCACACTAAATTTTCTTACTGTTATTCAATTAGCTGCAAGTTGACTGTGAACGTGTCATTAGATTGTAATCACTAGTATTGTTCAAGTTTCTGTTCACTGAGCACTGTCAAGCCACTATGGTTAAGCTTTCCCACTATATAAAGCTCTGGGCCTAAATTCCAAAACTGAAGGCCACACATTTGGGAGACATTGATTTTACTACCACACCTTCATGCCAAAAAATATGGCATTTGGATGAATTTTGCATTTTTCAGATATTAAATATTGAAGTAAAAGGTCTGTGATTTAATGCTTGGTCTGTTCTTGGAGATTTTACTCATGAACAAGGAACATAGCACATGTGTTCCTGTTCAACCAGTCATATAATAGGTACCAACATTAATTAGCGGTGTCATGTGAAATTTGTTCCCTCGTGAAATAAGTTCCTCAAAATTAAAACTAAAGCACAGATAGCAAATATTCCTGTATTTTATTACTGCTAAATGATTGTTTAAGAAATATAATGTACAAATATTGAAAACTTACAAAAACATATTGAATATTGTCTTAAAAAATATATTTTTCAGCTGGCAATGCAACCATTTCTGCGCTTGCATGATAGGATAGAAACGGGTAAAAGGAACAAATTTCACAGGCACAAATTTTATGGTTATACCTGCAATAGTCTGTTCTCCTATTACCAGGAGTATATAAGCTCTTGACTCACTTATTGTCAAAGAGTCCAGAAAAAGTACTTGACATATGGGCACATAGGCCTGAAGAATGACTTACTAGTTGATACGTTTGTGGTTTTACTCCCTTCCTGTGTGTTTGTCGAGGATTTGGAGTGAATTCCATTACTTTGGCTATGTTTCAGCAAGTTTGAGGTGTCGAACCGTGCCTCTCGGGCCCGTTTTTTATCATAGCTCATGGCGAGACAGAAGTAGGCATAGTCCACTGCTGCGTAGGTAACCATGAAAGGCATGGTCACAATAGGACCTAAAGTGTTGACCTGAAAAATTGTAACCAAAGTTAATACTGCTGTGGACATACTAACATACAGTGTATCAACTGGAAAATTTCAATAATGATATAAAACTTCAATTTAGTTCTTCACATATATAAACATATAAAACTAGAGGATCGCTCGCAAAAAAAAAGATAATGTTTTTGCATAGCAAAAACAAAGTGTCCCGAAAAGGATATAAAGGTGAGTGCTAAAGTATTAAGAAAATGCTTCGTTTCTAGCCTTATACTGTTGTGGCAACCAAAGTCAGCGCAGTCTGCTCTATCTAGCACGGTTTTCAAGATATAAGCATTTTTGTGTTTTGCAAAACATAAAAAAATTAAAAATGTCCGCTATATTTGGCGAGACAAAAATATTTTGAAAATTGGCATGGCTACTCTGCAGAGATACCCAGCAGGTCAAAAATTTTGTTGAGTTCGCTCCATATAGCACGGTTTTCGAGATATAAGCATTTTTGTGTTTTGCAAAAACTTTGAAAATTCAAAATGGCCACCATTTTTGGGGAGACAAAAATTTTTGTCAAGACCACTGCCGCGGTGTGTATCTCCTGCCGAGCATTAAAGCAGAAGAAATAGCTTTTCCGAGATATTCACAATTTTTCATTTTCCTGTGTGAAAGCTCTTCCAAAAGTAGGTGAATGAGTTATTTGAGAAAAATTGGCTATCTGCAATACTATTAAGAGATAATTCATATTTACTCATTTTGAGTAGGTGAATAATTATCTATGGGTCTGAAACTTCACCAAGTGAAAGCTCTCCCAAAAGTAGGTGAATGAGTTATTTGAGAAAAATTGGCTATCTGCAATACTTTTAGAGATAATTCGCATTTACTCATTTTGAGTAGGTGAGTAAATAGCTATGGGTCTGAAACTACACCATGTGAAAGCTCTCCCACAAGTAGATGAATGAGTATTTGATAAAAATTGGGTATCCGCAATACTTTTAGAGATAATTATCATTTACTCATTTTGAGTAGGTGAATAAATAGCTATGGGTCTGAAACTTCACAGAGTGAAAGCTCTCCCAAAAGTAGGTGAATGAGTTATTTGAGAAAAATTGGCTATCTGCAATACTTTTACAGATAATTCGCATTTACTCATTTTGAGTAGGTGAATAATTATCTATGGGTCTGAAACTTCACCAAGTGAAAGCTCTCCCAAAAGTAGGTGAATGAGTTATTTGAGAAAAATTGGCTATCTGCAATACTTTTAGAGATAATTCGCATTTACTCATTTTGAGTAGGTGAGTAAATAGCTATGGGTCTGAAACTACACCATGTGAAAGCTCTCCCACAAGTAGATGAATGAGTATTTGATAAAAATTGGGTATCCGCAATACTTTTCGAGATAATTATCATTTACTCATTTTGAGTAGGTGAATAAATAGCTATGGGTCTGAAACTTCACAGAGTGAAAGCTCTCCCAAAAGTAGGTGAATGAGTTATTTGAGAAAAATTGGCTATCTGCAATACTTTTACAGATAATTCGCATTTACTCATTTTGAGTAGGTGAATAATTAGCTATGGGTCTGAAACTTCACCAAGTGAAAGCTCTCCCAAAAGTAGGTGAATGAGTTATTTGAGAAAAATTGGCTATCTGCAATACTTTTAGAGATAATTCGCATTTACTCATTTTGAGTAGGTGAGTAATTAGCTACGGGTCTGAAACTTCACCAAGTGAAAGCTCTCCCAAAAGTAGGTGAATGAGTTATTTGAGAAAAATTGGCTATCTGCAATACTTTTAGAGATAATTCGCATTTACTCATTTTGAGTAGGTGAGTAATTAGCTATGGGTCTGAAACTTCACAGAGTGAAAGCTCTCCCAAAAGTAGGTGAATGATTAATTTGAGAAAAATTGGCTATCTGCAATAGTTTTAGAGATAATTCGCATTTACTCATTTTGAGTAGGTGAGTAATTAGCTATGGGTCTGAAACTTCACCAAGTGAAAGCTCTCCCAAAAGTAGGTGAATGAGTTATTTGAGAAAAATTGGCTATCTGCAATACTTTTAGAGATAATTCGCATTTACTCATTTTGAGTAGGTGAGTAATTAGCTATGGGTCTGAAACTTCACCAAGTGAAAGCTCTGCCAAAAGTAGGTGAATGAGTTATTTGAGAAAAATTGGCTATCTGCAATACTTTTAGAAATAATTCGCATTTACTCATTTTGAGTAGGTGAGTAATTAGCTATGGGTTTGAAACTTCACAGAGTGAAAGCTCTCCCAAAAGTAGGTGAATGAGTTATTTGAGAAAAATTGGCTATCTGCAATACTTTTAGAGATAAATCGCATTTACTCATTTTGAGTAGGTGAGTAATTAGCTATGGGTCTGAAACTTCACCAAGTGAAAGCTCTCCCAAAAGTAGGTGAATGATTAATTTGACAAAAATTGGCTATCTGCAATACTTTTCACATGGTGAAGTTTCAGACATTTTTCGCATTTACTCATTTTGAGTAGGTGAGTAATTAGCTATGGGTTTGAAACTTCACAGAGTGAAAGCTCTCCCAAAAGTAGGTGAATGAGTTATTTGAGAAAAATTGGCTATCTGCAATACTTTTAGAGATAAATCGCATTTACTCATTTTGAGTAGGTGAGTAATTAGCTATGGGTCTGAAACTTCACCAAGTGAAAGCTCTCCCAAAAGTAGGTGAATGATTAATTTGACAAAAATTGGCTATCTGCAATACTTTTAGAGATAATTCGCATTTACTCATTTTGAGTAGGTGAGTAATTAGCTATGGGTCTGAAACTTCACCAAGTGAAAGCTCTCCCAAAAGTAGGTGAATGAGTTAATTGAGAAAAATTGGCTATCTGCAATACTTTTAGAGATAATTCGCATTTACTCATTTTGAGTAGGTGAGTAATTAGCTATGGGTCTGAAACTTCACCAAGTGAAAGCTCTCCCAAAAGTAGGTGAATGAGTTATTTGAGAAAAATTGGCTATCTGCAATACTTTTAGAGATAATTCGCATTTACTCATTTTGAGTAGGTGAGTAATTAGCTATGGGTCTGAAACTTCACAGAGTGAAAGCTCTCCCAAAAGTAGGTGAATGAGTTATTTGAGAAAAATTGGCTATCTGCAATACTTTTAGAGATAATTCGCATTTACTCATTTTGAGTAGGTGAGTAATTAGCTATGGGTCTGAAACTTCACCAAGTGAAAGCTCTCCCAAAAGTAGGTGAATGAGTTATTTGAGAAAAATTGGCTATCTGCAATACTTTTAGAGATAATTCGCATTTACTCATTTTGAGTAGGTGGGTAATTAGCTATGGGTCTGAAACTTCACCAAGTGAAAGCTCTCCCAAAAGTAGGTGAATGAGTTATTTGAGAAAAATTGGCTATCTGCAATACTTTTAGAGATAATTCACATTTACTCATTTTGAGTAGGTGAGTAATTAGCTATGGGTCTGAAACTTCACCAAGTGAAAGCTCTCCCAAAAGTAGGTGAATGATTAATTTGACAAAAATTGGCTATCTGCAATACTTTTAGAGATAATTCGCATTTACTCATTTTGAGTAGGTGAGTAATTAGCTATGGGTCTGAAACTTCACCAAGTGAAAGCTCTCCCAAAAGTAGGTGAATGAGTTATTTGAGAAAAATTGGCTATCTGCAATACTTTTAGAGATAATTCGCATTTACTCATTTTGAGTAGGTGGGTAATTAGCTATGGGTCTGAAACTTCACCAAGTGAAAGCTTTCCCAAAAGTAGGTGAATGAGTTATTTGAGAAAAATTGGCTATCTGCAATACTTTTAGAGATAATTCGCATTTACTCATTTTCAGTAGGTGAGTAATTAGCTATGGGTCTGAAACTTCACCAAGTGAAAGCTCTCCCAAAAGTAGGTGAATGAGTTATTTGAGAAAAATTGGCTATCTGCAATACTTTTAGAGATAATTCGCATTTACTCATTTTGAGTAGGTGAGTAATTAGCTATGGGTCTGAAACTTCACCAAGTGAAAGCTCTCCCAAAAGTAGGTGAATGATTAATTTGACAAAAATTGGCTATCTGCAATACTTTTAGAGATAATTCGCATTTACTCATTTTGAGTAGGTGAGTAATTAGCTATGGGTCTGAAACTTCACCAAGTGAAAGCTCTCCCAAAAGTAGGTGAATGAGTTATTTGAGAAAAATTGGCTATCTGCAATACTTTTAGAGATAATTCGCATTTACTCATTTTGAGTAGGTGAGTAATTAGCTATGGGTCTGAAACTTCACCAAGTGAAAGCTCTCCCAAAAGTAGGTGAATGAGTTATTTGAGAAAAATTGGCTATCTGCAATACTTTTAGAGATAATTCGCATTTACTCATTTTGAGTAGGTGAGTAATTAGCTATGGGTCTGAAACTTCACCAAGTGAAAGCTCTCCCAAAAGTAGGTGAATGATTAATTTGACAAAAATTGGCTATCTGCAAATACTTTTAGAGATAATTCGCATTTACTCATTTTGAGTAGGTGGGTAATTAGCTATGGGTCTGAAACTTCACCAAGTGAAAGCTCTCCCAAAAGTAGGTGAATGAGTTATTTGAGAAAAATTGGCTATCTGCAATACTTTTAGAGATAATTCGCATTTACTCATTTTCAGTAGGTGAGTAATTAGCTATGGGTCTGAAACTTCACTATGTGAAAGCTCTCCCAAAAGTAGGTGAAGGAGTTATTTGAGAAAAATTGGCTATCTGCAATACTTTTAGAGATAATAATTACTCATTTTGAGTAGGTGAGTAATTAGCTATGGGTCTGAAACTTCACCAAGTGAAAGCTCTCCCAAAAGTAGGTGAATGATTAATTTGACAAAAATTGGCTATCTGCAATACTTTTAGAGATAATTCGCATTTACTCATTTTGAGTAGGTGAGTAATTAGCTATGGGTCTGAAACTTCACCAAGTGAAAGCTCTCCCAAAAGTAGGTGAATGAGTTATTTGAGAAAAATTGGCTATCTGCAATACTTTTACAGATAATTCGCATTTACTCATTTTGAGTAGGTGAGTAATCAGCTATGGGTCTGAAACTTCACCAAGTGAAAGCTCTCCCAAAAGTAGGTGAATGAGTTATTTGAGAAAAATTGGCTATCTGCAACACTTTTAAGAGATAATTCGCATTTACTCATTTTGAGTAGGTGAGTAATCATCTACGGGTCTGAAACTTCACCATGTGAAAGCTCTCCCAAAAGTAGCTGAATGAGTTATTTGATAAAAATTGGGTATTCGCAATAGTTTTTGAGGTAATTAGCATTTACTCATTTTGAGTAGGTGAGTAATTAGCTACGGGTCTGAAACTTCACCAAGTGAAAGCTCTTCCAAAAGTAGGTGAATGAGTTATTTGAGAAAACTTGGCCATCTGCAATACTTTTAGAGGTAATTCGCATTTACTCTTTTTGAGTAGGTGAGCAATTAGCTATGGGTCTGAAACTTCACCAAGTGAAAGCTCTTTGGGATAGCTGCTCTGCAGAGATACCCTGAAGATAACAAATTTCGTCAAAATCGCTCTATGTAGCACGGTTTTCGAAATATTAGCATTTTTGTGTTTTGCAATTTTTGCGCAAAAATTCGAAAATTCAAAATGGCCGCCATTTTTGGCAAGACAAATTTTTTTTGAAAATTGGCATGGCTACTCTGCAGAGATACCCTGCAGGTCAAAAATTTCGTCGAAATCGCTCTATCTAGCAGGGTTTTCGAGATATATGCATTTTTATGTTTTGCAATTTTTGCGAAAAATTCGAAAATACTATGCAGAGATACCCTGTGCGTCAAAAATTTCGTCGAAATCACTCTATCTAGCACGGTTTTTGAGATATAAGCATTTTTGTGTTTTGCAATTTTGCGAAAAATTCGAAAATTCAAAATGGCCGCCATTTTTTGCGAGAAATTTTTTGTCTGAAAATTGGCATGGCTACTCTGCAGAGATACCCTGCAGGTCAAAAATTTCGTCGAAATCGCTCTATCTAGCAGGGTTTTCGAGATATATGCATTTTTATGTTTTGCAATTTTTGCGAAAAATTCGAAAATTCAAAATGGCCGCCATTTTTGGCGAGACAAAATTTTTTTGAAAATTGGCATGGCTACTCTGCAGATATACCCTGTGGATCAAAAATTTCGTCGAAATCGCTCTATCTTGCAGGGTTTTCGAGATATAAGCATTTTTGTGTTTTGCAATTTTTGCGAAAAATTCGAAAATTCAAAATGGCCGCCATTTTTTGCGAGACAAAAATTTTTTGAAAATTGGGAAAAGTACTCCGGATGTGATATCCTGCGGGTCAAAAATTTTGTCGAAATTGCTCTATCTAGCACGGTTTTTGAGATATAAGCATTTTTGTGTTTTGCAATTTTTGCGAAAATTTCGAAAATTCAAAATGGCCGCCATTTTGGGCGAGATAAAATTTTTTTGAAAATTGGGAAAACTACTCCGCAGAGATACCCTGCGGGTCAAAAATTTCGTCGAAATCGCTCTATCTAGCACGGTTTTCGAGATATAAGCATTTTTGTATTTTCCTTATTTGGAAAATTCGTAATGATTAATTAATCATTAATTACTCGGCCATTTCTTGACCAATCAATACCAAAATCTAATGATTTCCAGATTTTAATAGAATGAATGTATTTGCCAAGTTTCAGGTGAATTGATAAAATTCCTTTCAAGTTATCATCCGGACAAGCTTCCCCATCGAAAAAAGACATTTTTGGTCATGTGACCTCTCTGATTGGTTCAAATGTCACTGCAGCATATTCAAAAAAATTCCCCAAGGCTACTGCCTAAACCTGCCAAATTTGAAAAGAATCCGCCTAACGGTTACAGAGTTATAAGGAAAACAAAATGCGGAGCCGGCGGAGCCGGAAGCTCTCCCATACACAAACAATCGTCCCTTGCGGGACGCTTAATTACAGTAAGTTGTACAATATGGTAAACTTAAATATATATAACATTGATGCTATTATATTACACTCATTTAATAGAAAATATATTGGCATTTAAAAATTTGTTCATCCAATCATACTGATTTTCTTAGTTTCAAATTCTGTATTGCAAATGCTCATTGGTTTACCTAATATGTGTCAAACAGTCTGACTGGCTGATAACTTACCTTGCCAATGAACACAAAGAGTAGAGAGATGAGAGTGATGACTATCAATGCAAAAACTGGAACCTTGTTTGGGCCTCTCTGCAAGGTAGAAAACATAATAACATGCATGTTAATGGAATCAAAGGAGGTTCTTTCAGACAATGTTGCTTTGTAAAGGTTTTAGTTCTTTAACTTACGGCACTGGACAGTACTATGACCAATGTGGTTCATAACCAAAACAATAATCCTATGTCCCTTGTTATATGGCTCTGCACCTACAGTCAGTCTTTAAATGGAGATTAAGTGCTATAAAAGACTATAAGAATTATACTTAGAATAACCACAAGTCAGTTTGGGTTTTTTGTAAGAATTTAATCGATCAGCCTTACAACTACCAATTAGCCACATTTTTTTACAGATGATAAAATAGGGGGATTTACATCTCTTGTAACATCTGTGGTTATACCACGACATTCCCTCTATACTGCAATCAGCTGGATTTGTGCTCACACCCATAGAGCTGATATTCTAATAATTAAATGCCAAACCTGTAAACCACTGCAACCTCTCCATTAAAACTAAGTCAGTTTGTTCATTCGAAAATTCTAAATTTCCTTTCTGGATTTGAACTTTATTAGAACAAGCTAGTTCTTTCATACTGATATCTCTGCACCACTAAGGTTAATTTTTATAAGCCCTCACAGTTGAGCCAAATGACAAAATATGGTTTACATCATATAGCTTCAGTACTGGTTAATATGTTAAAGCACACTCTGCTGACCATTGATACAATAATTTATATTGATACAATAATAATTTATACAATATTGGCAAATAACACAATACTTGCACATCACTTATTTTTAGATTCCGCTTTATGGCTAAAGGCTTACAATCTTGAGGCAAGGTGCCAGGGTTAGTTGTTTATGACAAATCAGACTTATGTTTCTGTAAATATGATTTGACAAGATCAATCCAAGGTGATTATGTCTGGTTGCTACATAGCAGTCTACATTATCTAATGGAAACATAGGTTCTGAAGAGAAATACCCATGATTGGTTGAAACCAAAAGCTGGTCATAATCGTTCAAAACCACTTGCTGATTTCTGTTTTTGAAATAAATTTTCATGACAGACTATGAAAGCATTGAAAGGCAAGTTATTTCATGAAAGGCTATCCTTTTTTAACCTTACCTGCCTTTGTTTTTTGTCCAAAAGATTTTCCAACTGGATGAACCTATATTTTATAGTTTTTTTAAGAAACCTTTTGCATATCATATAGATTTTGAAAAATTAGAATCAATCTATTGAAAAAAAACCTGTTTATTAAAACATGTAATATGTAGACACTCAGGGACACAAACACAGTGACACTTGAATGTAAAACATTAGACTGACCAAAGGCTTATTTTGCTTTCCTTTTCAATGGCAAAGGACACTTTCCCATGTAAGAACATCATTAATGATGGTATAGCATGAAACAGCCAACAAAATGAAATACCAAATGTCTCTGCAATAAAAATAACTTTCTAAGGTTTTGAAGATAATGATTTTGACGTTTTAATGTTTCCACATTAATTTTGCATTAGCATAACACAGATGCCTTCATGTTCATGTTCATTCTTCATGTAATACGGTATGTCACTGAGAAAATTTAACGCAGGTCACTGTTACAAGTTTCAGAGATCTGGTAACATAATCAGAGGCACATTGACAACTCTTCCTGTCATCTAGCGATGATACAGCAAATATTTAGTGTATGTTAAGGTCATGTAAGCTATTCTCTTCACGCATTGGGTGCCTGCATTTGCATGTAGTAAACCTCTGATATACCGCACTGTAGTTTCGAAATCGCATGAGATTTTAAAAAAATTGCAAGATTCTCACAATCGTGCAATCTGGCAACATCTCTACTGTATTGCTTTAAAATATCATGTTAAATCAAAATTGTCAGCCCATAAATGGCATTTTTCAAATTATAAAAAACTAAACATTGATCTCCCTAAAGCCAACACCATCTTTGATTTCTTCTAAGACATGAAGGCATCTGTGTTATGCTAATGCAAAATTAATGTGGAAACATTAAAACGTCAAAATCATTATCTTCAAAACCTTAGAAAGTTATATAAAACAAAACTTGTAATGAACAAAACTGTCCTTCAAGACTGTAATGCAGTATACTTGACACAAGTTTTAAATGGCAGAAATCTCTGCAGTAAACAAATACTCAAAGACCACCACATTTATATTGTCAACCAACTTTACTTTTAACCTGCAAATTAAAACAAAAAAAATATTATTATAATTGTTCATAATAACGAAAAATTGATATAAAACTTTGAACAAAAGAGGTTTGTTAATTTCTAATGTATTCACCAATAAATCAGATAAAATACAATTTTACTACCCATGTATATACTGCAATCATCTAAATTGCGACTTTACGTTGTTAAAGTATCCTTGTCAGGCTCTTAGCAATTACTAACAGCATTATGCAGTCCATTAAGAGCTGATGTAACTGACAAGAGTGTATGGCCATCCTAACAAATCAACAGAGACATCTGCCATGTGGGCTGAATCCGTAATGAGCCCACCATTTGTCACCATATTCTTCTATAAAGCAGTCTCCCAAATATGAAGAGTTATAAGTCTTTTGTTTTTAACTATAACAGTGCAAGCTGTAACTGAAAAAATACTGGAATGGAAAAAAAATGGAAAATTTGATTGCTTATTTAATTTTTATATATATTACTTACCACTTCTTAACAATTACCATTTGTTGGTGCATACACCTGTTTCACCAATGTATATAATTATCCAAATTAAAAGGTTTTACAACAACCTCAACATAGCCAATAAGATGCAGCAGTCCATCCTTTTGGTAACAGGTCATATGACCACACTTGATTACCTACTTTATTGTAGAAATAACCATGGCACTTCCGGTAATAATTTTACGAAGCCGAAGGCTGAGTAAAATTATTCGGACGTGACATGGTTAAATGCCGTGTAAAACCATGAGCAGGAGTGGATTATTTCTATTCTAACATGACATTTAAGCTCATTTTTTAGGCTTTTTAAATTTTTTTAAAAATTTTTACAAGGAATAAATTGTTTCACGTAGATTTGTTTACATTCTGGTGACCTTAGCAACTGGCTGTTCCATCCATTGTAGCTTTAATTTGATATAAAATATGTACAAAAATATATAAATCACCATAAAATATCACTATAAAATAAAACATAATAAAATTTGACACTACTTCACACTATAAAATTTGACATTATAAAATTAGTAAAAAATATGAACGCAGGATGGAAGGGCAGTGCGATTGTTGTCAGATAATGTGTGCGCAGAGAACTGAAAACTCGTTTCTGCGCAACTCGTCATGTTAGAATGGACAGTGATTTTTTTTTATTTTGTCTTTTTATTTTTTTTATTTTGAAAAGTGTCTTCAAAAATTTTCATATTTCCTTTAGAAATAAAAAAATTATATCTCATACCAACAAATTTCAAGAATAATCTAATGTTTCCAAAGCAAAAGTACACTGGAAAAGTAATTAACTGTGGCCTCACAAAATCAATGGAGAGATTAACAAGGGCTGCAGCAATTTGTCTTAGCTATTAGTTTTGTATTAAATTCTTATTCCGAAAAGGTGACTTAGCTTACAGTTTTGTCTTTGCTTTTAAGACCACAACAAACCAAATGATGCAAGCTCTATAATTAACTACAGCTTACAAAGGTATATCATACTATTTACTGACAAGGTCTAGGCTGTGTAAATAATGCAAAAATTGTGTATCTTCCCCTGTCAGCAATATTATAGACTTAACTTCAAGAGTTAAATCTGCTTACAGCAGGTCTTAAAAACCATATTTGGAATAAGACTCAGTCAAAAATGATCTTAACTGTTTTTTGAACACAACTAAGTCTATAACAAAAGTCATGATCAACTTTTCTCCAACATTTAACAGAAAAGTCAAAATTTTAAACCTTATTAAAGCCCTGGTTATGATACTTCAGGAATACCAGTACAGCACTGCAAATCATCACGTTTATGACAAATACTAGCCTTTTGGCAAATTCAAAAAGGTATGACTAAGATTTAAACCCACATCCTCAGATGTGGTGAACAAGAAAGTCATCAAGTGCAAACCACCATATAAAACAACCTAGAATATATTGTGCAATGTTAAATATTTAAGTAGGTAATCTAACAATACACATAATCTAAAGAATTTTTGAATTCGAAACAAAAATGACAACAGGATTGATTTTGCTTTTGTCTTCTCCAAACATGTGACACCTTGATAACCAAACTAACAAAATGTAAAATATTATGGAAATAAATATCAACATACAGAGAAATAAAACTAGAGGATCGCTCGCAAAAAAAAAAGATAATGTTTTTGCATAGCAAAAACAAAGCGTCCCGAAAAGGATATAAAGGTGAGTACTAAAGTATTAAGAAAATGCTTCATTTCTAGCCTTATACTGTTGTGGCAACCAAAGTCAGCGCAGTCTGCTCTATCTAGCACGGTTTTCACGATATAAGCATTTTTGTGTTTTGCAAAAAATAAAAGAATTAAAAATGTCCGCTATATTTGGCGAGACAAAAATATTTTGAAAATTGGCATGGCTACTCTGCAGAGATACCCAGCAGGTCAAAAATTTTGTTGAGTTCGCTCCATATAGCACAGTTTTCGAGATATAAGCATTTTTGTGTTTTGCAAAAACTTTGAAAATTCAAAATGGCCACCATTTTTGGGGTGACAAAAATTTTTGTCAAGACCACTGCTGTGGTGTGTATCTCCCGCCGAGCATTAAAGCAGAAGAAATAGCTTTTCCGAGATATTCACAATTTTTCATTTTCGTGTGTGAAAGGTCTTCCAAAAGTAGGTGAATGAGTTATTTGAGAAAAATTGGCTATCTGCAATACTATTAAGAGATAATTCACATTTACTCATTTTGAGTAGGTGAGTAATTATCTATGGGTCTGAAACTTCACCAAGTGAAAGCTCTCCTAAAAGTAGGTGAATGAGTTATTTGAGAAAAATTGGCTATCTGCAATACTTTTAGAGATAATTCGCATTTACTGATTTTGAGTAGGTGAGTAATTAGCTATGGGTCTGAAACTTCACCATGTGAAAGCTCTCCCACAAGTAGATGAATGAGTATTTGATAAAAATTGGGTATCCGCAATACTTTTACAGATAATTAGCATTTACTCATTTTGAGTAGGTGAATAAATAGCTATGGGTCTGAAACTTCACAGAGTGAAAGCTCTCCCAAAAGTAGGTGAATGAGTTATTTGAGAAAAATTGGCTATCTGCAATACTTTTAGAGATAATTCACATTTACTCATTTTGAGTAGGTGAATAATTAGCTATGGGTCTGAAACTTCACCAAGTGAAAGCTCTGCCAAAAGTAGGTGAATGAGTTATTTGAGAAAAATTGGCTATCTGCAAAACTTTTAGAGATAATTCGCATTTACTCATTTTGAGTAGGCGAGTAATTAGCTATGGGTCTGAAACTTCACCAAGTGAAAGCTCTCCCAAAAGTAGGTGAATGAGTTATTTGAGAAAAATTGGCTATCTGCAATACTTTTAGAGATAATTCGCATTTACTCATTTTGAGTAGACGAGTAATTAGCTATGGGTCTGAAACTTCACCAAGTGAAAGCTCTCCCAAAAGTAGGTGAATGAGTTATTTGAGAAAAATTGGCTATCTGCAATACTTTTAGAGATAATTCGCATTTACTCATTTTGAGTAGGTGAGTAATTAGCTATGGGTCTGAAACTTCACCAAGTGAAAGCTCTCCCAAAAGTAGGTGAATGAGTTATTTGAGAAAAATTGGCTATCTGCAATACTTTTAGAGATAATTTGCATTTACTCATTTTGAGTAGACGAGTAATTAGCTATGGGTCTGAAACTTCACCAAGTGAAAGCTCTCCCAAAAGTAGGTGAATGATTAATTTGAGAAAAATTGGCTATCTGCAATACTTTTAGAGATAATTCACATTTACTCATTTTGAGTAGGTGAATAATTAGCTATGGGTCTGAAACTTCACCAAGTGAAAGCTCTCCCAAAAGTAGGTGAATGAGTTATTTGAGAAAAATTGGCTATCTGCAATACTTTTAGAGATAATTCGCATTTACTCATTTTGAGTAGGTGAGTAATTAGCTATGGGTCTGAAACTTCACGAAGTGAAAGCTCTCCCAAAAGTAGGTGAATGAGTTATTTGAGAAAAATTGGCTATCTGCAATACTTTTACAGATAATTCGCATTTACTCATTTTGAGTAGGTGAGTAATTAGCTATGGGTCTGAAACTTCACCAAGTGAAAGCTCTCCCAAAAGTAGGTGAATGATTAATTTGACAAAAATTGGCTATCTGCAATACTTTATGAGATAATTCGCATTTACTCATTTTGAGTAGGTGAGTAATTAGCTATGGGTCTGAAACTTCACCAAGTGAAAGCTCTCCCAAAAGTAGGTGAATGAGTTATTTGAGAAAAATTGGCTATCTGCAATACTTTTAGAGATAATTCGCATTTACTCATTTTGAGTAGGTGAGTAATTAGCTATGGGTCTGAAACTTCACGAAGTGAAAGCTCTCCCAAAAGTAGGTGAATGAGTTATTTGAGAAAAATTGGCTATCTGCAATACTTTTAGAGATAATTCGCATTTACTCATTTTGAGTAGGTGAGTAATTAGCTATGGGTCTGAAACTTCACGAAGTGAAAGCTCTCCCAAAAGTAGGTGAATGAGTTATTTGAGAAAAATTGGCTATCTGCAATACTTTTACAGATAATTCGCATTTACTCATTTTGAGTAGGTGAGTAATTAGCTATGGGTCTGAAACTTCACCATGTGAAAGCTCTCCCACAAGTAGGTGAATGATTAATTTGACAAAAATTGGCTATCTGCAATACTTTATCAGATAATTCGCATTTACTCATTTTGAGTAGGTGAGTAATTAGCTATGGGTCTGAAACTTCACCAAGTGAAAGCTCTCCCAAAAGTAGGTGAATGAGTTATTTGAGAAAAATTGGCTATCTGCAATACTTTTAGAGATAATTCGCATTTACTCATTTTGAGTAGGTGAGTAATTAGCTATGGGTCTGAAACTTCACCAAGTGAAAGCTCTCCCAAAAGTAGGTGAATGAGTTATTTGAGAAAAATTGGCTATCTGCAATACTTTTAGAGATAATTCGCATTTACTCATTTTGAGTAGGTGAGTAATTAGCTATGGGTCTGAAACTTCACCAAGTGAAAGCTCTCCCAAAAGTAGGTGAATGAGTTATTTGAGAAAAATTGGCTATCTGCAATACTTTTAGAGATAATTCGCATTTACTCATTTTGAGTAGGTGAGTAATTAGCTATGGGTCTGAAACTTCACCATGTGAAAGCTCTCCCACAAGTAGATGAATGAGTTATTTGATAAAAATTGGGTATCCGCAATACTTTTACAGATAATTAGCATTTACTCATTTTGAGTAGGTAAATAATTAGCTATGGGTCTGAAACTTCACCATGTGAAAGCTCTCCCAAAAGTAGGTGAATGAGTTATTTGAGAAAAATTGGCTATCTGCAATACTTTTAGAAATAATTCACATTTACTCATTTTGAGTAGGTGAATAATTGGCTATGGGTCTGAAACTTCACCATGTGAAAGCTCTTCCAAAAGTAGGTGAATGAGTTATTTGAGAAAAATTGGCCATCTGCAATACTTTTAGAGGTAATTCGCATTTACTCTTTTTGAGTAGGTGAGCAATTAGCTATGGGTCTGAAACTTCACCATGTGAAAGCTCTCCCACAAGTAGATGAATGAGTTATTTGATAAAAATTGGGTATCCGCAATACTTTTACAGATAATTAGCATTTACTCATTTTGAGTAGGTAAATAATTAGCTATGGGTCTGAAACTTCACCATGTGAAAGCTCTCCCAAAAGTAGGTGAATGAGTTATTTGAGAAAAATTGGCTATCTGCAATACTTTTAGAAATAATTCACATTTACTCATTTTGAGTAGGTGAATAATTGGCTATGGGTCTGAAACTTCGCCATGTGAAAGCTCTTCCAAAAGTAGGTGAATGAGTTATTTGAGAAAAATTGGCCATCTGCAATACTTTTAGAGGTAATTCGCATTTACTCTTTTTGAGTAGGTGAGCAATTAGCTATGGGTCTGAAACTTCACCAAGTGAAAGCTCTTTGGGATAGCTGCTCTGCAGAGATACCCTGAAGATAAAAAATTTCGTCGAAATCGCTCTATGTAGCACGGTTTTCGAAATATAAGCATTTTTGTGTTTTGCAATTTTTGCGCAAAAATTCGAAAATTCAAAATGGCCGCCATTTTTGGCAAGATAAAATTTTTTTGAAAATTGGCATGGCTACTCTGCAGGGATACCCTGTGGGTCAAAAATTTCGTCGAAATCGCTCGATCTAGCAGGGTTTTCGAGATATAACCATTTTTATGTTTTGCAATTTTTGCGAAAAATTCGAAAATTCAAAATGGCCGACATTTTTGGCAAGACAAAATTTTTTTGAAAATTGGCATGGCTACTCTGCAGAGATACCCTGTGGGTCAAAAATTTGGTCGAAATCGCTCTATCTAGCACGGTTTTCGAGATATAAGCATTTTTGTGTTTTGCAATTTTGCGAAAAATTTGAAAATTCAAAATGGCCGCCATTTTTTGCGAGAAATTTTTTGTTTGAAAATTGGCATGGCTACTCTGCAGAGATACCCTGAGGGTCAAAAATTTCGTCGAAATCGCTCTATCTAGCAGGGTTTTTGAGATATAAGCATTTTTATGTTTTGCAATTTTTGCGAAAAATTCGAAAATTCAAAATGGCCGCCATTTTTGGCGAGATAAAATTTTTTTGAAAATTGGCATGGCTACTCTGCAGATATACCCTGTGGGTCAAAAATTTCGTCGAAATCGCTCTATGTAGCAGGGTTTTCGAGATATAACCATTTTTATGTTTTGTAATTTTTGCGAAAAATTCGAAAATTCAAAATGGCCGCCATTTTTGGCGAGACAAAATTTTTTTCAAAATTGGGATAACTACTCTGCAGAGATACCCTGAGGGTCAAAAATTTCGTCGAAATCGCTCTATCTAGCACGGTTTTCGAGATATAAGCATTTTTGTGTTTTCCTTATTTGGAAAATTCGTAATGATTAATTAATCATTAATTACTCGGCCATTTCTTGACCAATCAATGCCAAAATCTAATGATTTCCAGATTTTAATAGAATGAATGTATTTGCCAAGTTTCAGGTGAATTGATAAAATTCCTTTCAAGTTATCATCCGGACAAGCTTCCCCATCGAAAAAAAGACATTTTTGGTCATGTGACCTCTCTGATTGGTTGAAATGTCACTGCAGCATATTCAAAAAAATTCCCCAGGGCTACTGCCTAAACCTGCCAAATTTGAAAAGAATCCGCCTAACGGTTACAGAGTTATAAGGAAAACAAAATGCGGAGCCGCCGGAGCCGGCGGAGCCAGAAGCTCTCCCATACACAAACAAGCGTCCCTTGCGGGACGCTTAATAACATATAGACAAATAACATATTGTCATAAAAAGAAAACAAAAAACATATAAAAAACAGATAGAAGCCCAAAGCACTTGGACAATAGCTTGCAACTTAACACAGTTTGGCGAAAAATGATTCCATATGTATTATCTGTTAAAAAATAATAAAGTGGGTGAACCAAATTCATGAAACAAAATATCTACTGAATTAGTTTCAACAGAAATCTCCAACCTGGCCTATTTAAAGATGCAAATATGCACACTAAATACCTCAGTGTACCTTATATTATCACCCACCTTTATTTTAATGGCAAGGGAATCTAGGAAGGGGAGAGCCCGATCACCGGCCACTTTCTGCAGGATATCTGGGCTCCCCATAAAATAGCCCACAGCACAGGATAGGGATGTGACATACATACCCATCAAACAGAAGATATGTGTGATAGCCACCTAAGTGTGGGTAGTAGTGAGAATATTAATCAGTTTCAAAAATATTTGAAATCTGGTTATTTTCAATAAAATACAGAAAGAGGCATGGAGTACTTACGGCTTTTAATACACTAAATACGATATACATGTAGTTTTAATGGTATGGAAAAGTAGAAGTTGGTGAAGTGTAAATTTTGTAACATAAAGCCAGGGTCAAGAGCCAGTCAACAACTTCAGATCATGTTTTACCCTTGTCCCCTTCCTTATAGATAAAACATGAACCAATCTGTGAAGATTGGAAGGATTAACTAAATTAGGAACAGACTTGAGTAATAATATGACTGTACCCTTATTCTTTCAGAGGAAATGAATCACTGGCTATTGTTAACCATTTTGACTGTTGGAAATGTGTCTGAAGTGTTGAAAAATCAATAATCACATAATTATCTGTGATTCAGTAGTAATGCTTCAATGTCATAAAGTGTTAGGTCATGGTAATCTTTCAAAACAATAATAAAACACTGAGAGCAAGATTTGAATCAAGGTTATTTTGGTCATATAAGTAGTGCCTTTAAGCTTATATTAATTCTTGGGTGGTATTTTACAGTTAAATTCATGGATTAAAATCTTTATTAATAAGTTTAAAAAAAATTTAGGAAATAATCAGGTCAATAAAAGATTACATCTGGTTTTAATGAATGAAGTCTTGTATTTATACAGTTCTTAGTTTGCTTGACATAATTGAAATAAACTGTCAAGGTTGAGGATAATATTGATTTGCACGAATTCACGAGAATGCTATGGGCACATTTAATGTGAATCTAGAATATGAGGGATTATGAGCTATGGCACCATGCCATAAATAATGTTAAAATCGACTAACTATAATGTCATCCTCAGCAATATTAGTAATGCTAGACTAAGTTTACAATTTCTTTAACTTATGAATGACATCAGCAATGTCTGTACCCATCATGTCATCGATGTAATTATATTTTTCTTTTTGATAAAAAGATTTAATACTAACTTGAGCCAACATATCACTTGCTAAGTATTAATCTCAAAGATGTACTTGAGGGGTTTTAAGTGTAATGTTTCTTTGGTAAAGAAAACAGGATCCTCTTGATAAAAAGATGAATTTCTGAGATTGGTTTTCATGATTCATAAAAAAACTTAATCAGTTGTAACACCATAGGGAATGAAATATGCAAAACTTATTTTTGTGCAAAAAGTAACTAATCTGAAGGAAGTATAACTTAAATGCAAAGCAATACGTACTGGTGTAGATTTTTAAAATATTGAACAAACATCAACCACCTGTAAAATAATGCATCTAAAGGTAAATCCAGCAGACACATTTTTGCCACATTTCAGATGACATAAGTCAGTAAAACATTTGGAAAAGTAAAATATGTCTTCCAGTTAGATATTACTTTAATAAGAGTTATGTTGTTTTGTTTTAATTCAGATTTCAATTTAGATGCATGTTTTTGCAAGAGAACATTTAATCTATTTACAGAAGCAATCTACAGCAAAACTGAAATGTGTTAAGGATCTAATATCGTAAAAGGGGTTACACAAAGCATATTTACATTAAGTATGAAATACAAACATCAAATCTTCATTTTAAATGTGTACAACAGTTGTAGCTGAAAGGCCAAAGTGGAGTTAAATGTACCCTTAAAATAATAACAATAAATTTGAAGGAGATACAGTCAGTATATCAGTCAAAGTGCAAGACAAGTACCAAGCTGTGGTTATCAAAATGATACATTAGGTGAATTTACTGACAGTAATGACTTTATACATGTCAAACGCATTCTCTTAAAACTATTTAACACTATTTTTCAACAGGCAACTACTAAGCTGTGACTCATGAGAACTATTTATGAATCATACAATGCTAGTTTGGGTTAGTCCCGTTTTCAATAATTTGACATACTACTTAGTCATCAAAATATCTGGCTTTTCTTTTCTGAAACAACAAAAAATATGGCTATAGGTCCCCCTTCAAACTTTAGTGCTACAAGCCAACCACCTCCCATACCCACATGTATGCTTTCGTTGCAACTCTTACCCCGTGCCAAGTTTTAAACCTCTTTAGCAAGGGCACAGTGCCATCGGTTACAATACGCTGGAGGTTTTTGGGTCCACCTCCAAAACTTCCCACAGCTGAACAAAGGGAAAACTCGTGCATACCAGCCAGGAAGAGAACCTTCACTATAGACACCTAGGGAATGAATCCTAAATTAATTTAGTTTCCATCACAGCTTGATTAAAGGATTGGAATATATTACTCGTTCAATGAAAGGTGTACAAGATACATTTTTTATAAATGTATAAAGCAAGTTCTATAAGGCATCCTGTTATAAACCATTGGTCATCTGAGGTTCTATTTGATAAAATACATACTAATTCTTGAGAAGTCAACAGGTATTTATTTTTTACCCAAAAAGTGCAGAAAGTTCTTATAATTATCACAGATTTTAAACAAGATTGCTTTAAATGTTTCTTGGTCATTATAAAGTATCTAAAAATCTGCAAAAGCATGCATACTGAGGATTTGTGCAGAGAATAATGATTTTTGTTAATTAAAACAGTATTTAGACAATACTATTTTTAACTATTTCAATCATGATCTCTGTTTGTGCCTGTATTTTTGTGTTTAACTATTTTATGCAGGTTAAGAGTTTTATTGAAATTCAATTAATTAAGTTTTCTATTTATTTCTAAGCTATGATTGTTGCACGGTTTTTATTTACCTTTTGCTCTCTATTTGGTGTATATTTATCTGTTATTGTAATCTGTTGTACAAATCTACTTTTTGTAACAACAGTGCTCCAGCCATTGTATGAAACTCAAGTACCCCCCATGTCAATTAACTTCTGCTTTTATCTTTTGAAACTCATGTTACAATGAGACTCAGTCTACAAATTGATTTTTCTGCACAATCTTTTCTAAAGTGAGAAATCTGTGCCCATTGATCTATTGAATTCAAAGAAACATTGCTTCTTGAAAGGCATAATGCAGATTGATTCCCACAAATGAAAAATGATATTCTATATTTGTATTTAAGCCTGGTAGTTAACTGGGACATTTTTCAATATAATGTAAAATATTCTTACATAAATTCTTGATTATGAGTGTGTAAGTATACTTAAATAATCAACAGAATATGTCAAAAGTTGCAACAGGACATGATAAAAATCTGATATCAGCCACAATAGTATTGTAAAGTTTGTTAAATGGTTGGTTTTAAATTTTGAAGCCAAAAAGTGAGTATATAGTATGGCATAGTAACTATCAGTTATAGACATTGCTTACAATTTTTTGGGTCAATTGATTGTTCATTTTGCTGACTAAAAATTGCATTGGATTCGATTATTCACCTATTTTGATACCTTGTTAGTCATTATTTAATAAAAGACTTTCTGGGATCACGTGCATATCAATCCGGAATAAACTTTGGTGATTTTCAAGGTTTTCATAATTTAATTTGCTTACATTCAGCTATACACAGGTAAACACAAACCGCAAAGAATACTAAAAACACTAAAGGCTAAAGCCTCCACCAGCAAGAAAAATAAAAGAGAAAACAAAATGCACAACAGATTTTAAAAAGAAAAGAAACTCACCCCTTGCCCCAAGACTTTCATAACAGGGATAACATTCTCGTTGGCGATGCACTGAAGTATACGCGGGGAGCCATACAATCCACCCATACAGCTCGATATGGAAGAAATGTACAGGCCCGCCAGAAACAATACACCCACTATTGAGACCTACAATATCACACACACATAATAGGTTTAAAAGGAGGTGGGTGATGAAAGTAATGTAATACCAGGGCCAAATAGGTTATGTCTTTTGGTGCGCTCGTTTGACTGTTTGCGATTACTGTAAAAGCAATGAACTGATCTTTATGAATTTTTTATATGGGTAAGTTAGGGAAGATTAAATTTTGGGAAAGATCCAGATTATATTCTGGATTCAAAACAATTTCAAATTTTCAAAGGTCCCGTTTTCAATGATTTGGCTTTCTGGTTGACACTGCTCCAAAAGTAATGAACAGCTCTTCAGACAAAAAAACATAGTATGTTGGTAGGGGCTAGCCAAAGGAAGAAGTTTTTATATTTTGGGAAATCCTGATCATATTCCCGAATTTTCAGGATCTGCCTTACTGAAGGTTTCAAATGGGGAATGAAATTAATTTTTTTTAAATGAGAGATTCTAAATGGGGCATTTTATAACTGTCTTTGCTTTTTATTTGTTTAGAGATACATGGTTACATGAGTGACAATTTATAATTGTAATATCTTTTTTCATTAATAATAAACTCCCTTTTTAATTCCATATAAAGTAAAAAATAAGATAAAACTAGAAGAATGTTTTTGCTGACAAAAACGAAGCGGCCCTGATGAAAAAGAAGTCACCCATAAAAGATGTCAACATATGCATCATAAGCAATAGAAACTTTGAACTTTATTGCATTGTGTATGTTACTTGTCCCTATTTTCATCTTTAATAAGTGTGCACAATTAAAGTGAGGTCAGCTGAACAATACAATAGCTGGAGATTAAAAACTCCATAATTTCACTGCAAGGTGGCCATAACTTCATTCATATTGGGACTTTAAGGTGACCATAAAATATGAATGTCCCTTTTCTCATCCTTTAGAAGTGCATAAAGTTTAGCTCATGTCAGTTGAACAATAAGATAGCTGAAGGCTGAAACTTCCTTTTTCACTGTAAGGTGACCATAACTTCATTCATATTGCGACTTTAAGGTGACCATAATATGAGAATGTCCCTTCAATATCAATATATGTTAGATATGGAAAAAGAAAAGAGCCAGACGGCTTTATTCAAATGTTATGACTTTAGGGGGGGCCAAAATTATGTTAACAGTTTAAGGTCACCTTAAAGTCAGGATAACCCTTTGGTTTGCCATCCTTTATAGATGTGCAAAGTTTAACTGAGGTCAGTCGAACAATAAGATACTTGGAGGCTGAAAACCCCCTTATTTCACTTTAAGGTGGCTATAACTCCATTCATACTGAGCGTTTAAGGTGACCATAAGTATCATTTTTATCTACTTTAATACCAGTGATAATTTCAATATAAAAAAATGGAAAAAGAAAGGAGCCAGAGGATTTTATTCCAATTTGATGACTTTAAGCAGGCCATATGTCCATTAACATTTTGAGTTTAAGGTCACCATAAAGTCAGGATATTCCTTTGGCAAATCTTAATATATGTGCCAAGTTTGGTTGAAAAAAGTGAAAAACTAAGTGAACTGGAGGGCTAAAACCCCCTTTTTTGACATTAAGGTGACCTTAAGATTGCAGATACAGGGCTAAAACTTCGGCATGTGAAAGATTATCAAAAAGTAGCTGAATAAGTTATTCCTACAAAACGCCGAAATCCTAACCGTTTTTGAGATACAGACCAAGTACCCATTTTTAAAAAATTAACAAAAATAAAATGCCTCCCATTGAGGGATCTATGGTGCGATTGATGAGAAAATCCTTTCCAACGTTGGAAATATGGTCTAGAATGTACCAGATAAATTTTATAGCACAGGTGTGTGTGGTTTTTTCCGAAACGCGATGACGGGGTGTTTTGGAGTTATGCTTAAGGTTACCTTAAGTAAAGCTTAAGGTCTGTGCAAAGTATCCCAAAAATTTTTCCCGCCCCTATAGTTTTAAAGAAAGATAAGAAGGAAAGAAAAATTTGAAAGGCTAAGAAGTTATTCAAGGGAGACCATAATCCGGCGGCGGCGGTGATCAGTCGAACTTCGGTGAAAACAAATAAGCGCCCCTGACGGGCCGCTTAATTATTTAACTGATTTAATAGGTTTTGTATTGTTTATGTAAAATGGCAGCATTGTAATGAGGTAAAATGTAGGCACTTTAAACAACAGTTTTTCAACAATAAAAAGCGTTTTTGGCTTACAAGTGCTGACTGAAAAATACTTCAATCTCTTAAAAGAAGGTCAGATGTAGTAATGGGTGTTAACTGTTGGCAAACAATATCTGCATAACACAATCATGATCACGAATCATGAATTTGGTGGTCTGTCAAACCACTAATAAACATGTGTTTCTTAAATGGCTATGAAAAAAGTTCTAAATATTTGGATTTATGAATTTTAATAATATCCCAATCATTATTTTATTTATTGGCACACTTCCGCCTGTGACTTAAGAAACTCTAACTTTCCCTGCTTTACCTGTAAATACACACAGAAGTTTTGAAATGCATTCAAAACTTGTGCCCTATGAGTTTATGGGTTATTGGACACCTATGTAGCAGTACCACCTGCAGTGTGACTCAGGGATAACATATTTCTCAGTTGAAATTATTCACAATGTACTTCTATTATGAACATTATGAGGCAAGAGTCTTCCAATAATGGCAAATTTTAAAGAAATTATTCTATATTATGTAATAAATCAGTAAACACAGACCAAAAAGCTGTTAAACTAGGGAGCACTCATAGAGTGCAAACCCTTTATAAGATCCATTCCTTACTTTTCTGGCAATCGCAAACACAGACAGACAAACACACCAAACACATAACCTCCTATAATGAGCTTGATCTTCACAGATATACAAGATGAAAGATGACTACGGAGCATATAATACCAGTTACACTTTAATGTGAATTTATACTACATAACTCTCTCTCATTATAACAACATGTCTTAGCAGCTGAAGGCCTTTTCACACAGTTCCACGTGGTCGTAACAATTTGAATCCTTTTTCTTACTGGTTCATGAATGGACTTTATATGTGGGTGGTGCACAGTTAAACATTTATTTATTTGGGGTTTTACATCGCTTTCAACACTGTACAGGTCATGTCACGACAGGTTGTTGGAAGGGCAGAGGAAACCAGTACATACAGTTGGTCAAGGTTCTGTACTGTAAACTGCCCCCCCACAGTTAAACATAAGTGGACCCAAAAAGCAATACAGCACATGAGAAGACTGATGGCAGGTTTTTCAAACATTTAAAAAATGCAATAACTGTTGAAAATGGCTGTCCATATTGTGGCAAACTTATCCAACTACTAATGCCAACTTGTTTACACTTAGGAGACCTATAGAATACCACTGAAATACAAAACCCATTGCGCCACAAATAAGCCTGGAGAAGTTCAATAGTTTCAGCTCATGTGTAACTTATGAGGCCAACATGAAACTGTACTACTCTCTTTAAACAGGATAGTTTTGACGAAAAAGTTTTGCGTGTCTGGTCCATGAAAAAGACAGCTGTATTGTCAAGATAAAAAAGAATCTAGGAAAATAGAAAATTGAAGTTCGAGAGGATGAATATACCCGGCATTATATACTTGAGTTTGAGAGCATTCAGATATTACTGTGTTTATGAACTTAAAAACACAATATAATGACCAAACATAAAGCCACCAAAAACTGCTATTCAACTGACCATAAATGGCAATATTATCAAGCAAACACAAATTTCTGTATCTCTCTAGAGGTGGTGGTTGAAATTATGGGGTTTTTCAAATAAAAAATATATGTTCTTGAGTAAACTGTTAATGTTTATTATGCTAAAATGGCAAACACAAGAGTATTAAACTGAAGTTAAACACATAATTATACATATTAATTTAAGAAAATAATACTCAAACACTAAATTTATAAAACTACAACTTCTCTAAATAGGTTCGGATAGGAGAAACAAAAACAAATGCACACAATAGAAGGGTGACAGTTGGTTTTCATGCCCTTGCAATAGCTGGGGTCATATCTGGACAAAGCCTTCAGTGAAATCCTATATAAGCTTCATTCAAACCCAAAAGCAGAGGTCAGATTCATTGGGAACAATATTAAGATTAACATATTTATTTATTTATTTATTTGGGGTTTTACGTCGCTTTCAACACTGTACAGGTCATATATCACGATGGGTATCGATACTGAAATCCACAGAGTTATATTAATTGATGTTGTAATATCAATATATGATTGATTCTCTACTGTGAATGAATAAAAAAATTAAGTGACATAAAAACCAAAGCAAGGTATAATCCCCGGAAAATTAAAACTATCTGGTGAACATAAAAAAAAACCCAAAATCTAACTGGCAAAATATTCCTAAGCATATAATATTATATAAATTAAATAGAGCAGAGCTGTGATATGGTACATATGCTACACTGTGGATTGCCTGACTTCAGAACTTCCTTTACAGCCAAGATTTTTTAATAATCTATAAGAACTAGGTTAGTGTTCACCATTAGATTAACAATCATTCATTATTTCACAAAATAAAATATGACAGATGCTCCATTAGGACAATTATTGGCAGGGACAAGGTACAAAAGTGGTGGATTAAGTTGGGACAGCTTTAAAAGGTGGTCAAAACTCCCATCAGGACTGTTAAATTGTGTGTCATTAGGCAATTTTAGTCAAAATCCAATTCACATAATGAAAACTGTGTCAAGCCAGTGACAGATTTAGAGCTTTTTCTTCACTGGTTGGATGGTGTCGACTGTATTTACCTTGTATTTAGTAAGCAGATGTAAGGTGCTTAACTTAGTTAATTGAATTCTAATTCATACTGATTAGACACAGGTTGAACAGCGGTGACTGAAGCTTCTACTCAATGCCTTACAGAGTGGCAGGGATGGCTTGTCTTGACTGTAATTGCTGTACCTAGTGTGGGTGTACCAGAGGAGATGTCTGGGGCTGCTTAGTCAGTTCAGTCTTAGTATGATCCCATCATCATCTCACCACCTAATAATGTCTGTCTCAAGTCAATCCCAACTCTTTTGTTTTATGAATTAATGTATGATCAATAAACTGCACTGCAGCCAGACTGTGTCATAGAAAACACATCCTACCATACTGAAGTATTTTTATTGGTTGTGGCAGAAAATTAAGACCATACTAACATGATCTTTATTTGGGAGTGTGGTATATCACCATACCACAGCAACATAAAATAAAACAATACAGTTGAGGATAAAATAGTGATACAAACAAGCAATAATAACTTTAAAAGATGGCCAACAATATTGAATTTTGTTATAAATTTCTGCAAAAAAAGAAACTTAAAAGTGTTTTTCACAAATGTTTTTGAATAATATATTTTTCTTTCCTTTTTTTTCGACACCATTTAAATATATATTAATATTTTTTTCAAAACATGTGCTTTTCACACACTGTGATTTTCTTATTCGATATTATTCATATGTCTATTAAGAATTTGTCCGCATGTATTTTTTAAACCATTTCTTATATAACATTACTTACACATTTATTAATTTTTAACTAAAAATAATTAATAATTTAGAGTTTTAAATTAAGTCTGATTGAATTATGGTTTTAAAACATGTCTTTTAACTTAAGATTTATATGCCTTCTTCAGACAATGTTTATTTCACCCTTCAGAGGTGTCCAAATATGGCCTGGCTTATGTTTATTACTTTTAAACAACCGTAAAGTATTTTAAAGGTGAATGCCCTCTGCTTAGATACTTTTTTTATGAAGCGACGATAAGTTTTAGGTATGAAGCACTGTAGCTCACAGAAAACATGTTATTTTAATTTAAAAGTTTTCAGCATGTTTCCCAATCTTGGCACTTGTGTTTCTATTTTCACTTATTTCATAAAATATCAGATTCAAGACATTTTTCTGTTGCTCTTAAATTTTTATTTCAGATACATAATTTTACATTCTTGGCAGTTGTGAGCAATTGTGAGCTACATATCTAGTTTTAAAAATAGTTTTGTTGACTGGTTGCTTAATATGGGGGGGTGGTGGGGGAGGGGGGAAGTGGTGATGTCTAAATTCTCAGGCTGCACATGCCACATTTCTTATTTCCCTTTTAATTCTTTTCACTAGGGATGGGGCAGTATGATACCTATTATAATTATATAAACCGTAGAACTTAGTTCCATTAAGACAAGCTTACTGACTCATGAATAATATATTTGCCAGATAATTTTACTATTTACTGTTTCTGCTTCAACATTACTCTTCTTTTAAAATTAAAATAAACAAATTAGATACATTTACTTTATTTTTAAAAACAAACAATTGGCAATTCTTTGTTGTACAGTTAAATTTTACAAAATATTACAAAGTAGCAGAATAAACGGGTAAATTTTACAGAAATACACTGTAGATTTATTGTAAATAATGGACAGTTAATCACTCACCCTCTCTGCTATCATGTAGTCAGTCTGTAACTCATGTCTCAGGCAAGTAGCACCTAGTACCAAAGCAAAGGCCAAGTACAGCAAGGTACTGAAAGTACAGGATACAACTGAAGCAAAGTACTGAAAGTTCAGGATACAACTGATGCAAGGTACTGAAAGTACAGGATACAACTGAAGCAAGGTACTGAAAGTACAGGATACAACTGATGTAAGCTACTGGAAGTACAAGATACAACTGAAGCAAGGTACTGAATGTACAGGATACAGCTGAAGCAAGGTACTAAAACTACAGGATACAACTGAAGCAAGGTACTGAATGTACAAGATACAACTGAAGAAAGGTACTGAAAGTACAAGATACAACTGAAGAAAGGTACTGGAAGTACAAGATACAACTGAAGCAAGGTACTGAAAGTACATGGTACAACTGAAGCAAGGTATTGAATGTACAAGATACAACTGAAGCAAGATACTGAAAGTACAAGATACAACTGAAGCAAGGTACGGAAAGTACAGGATACAACTGAAGCAAGGTATTGAAAGTACAAGATACAACTGGAGCAAGGTACTGAAAGTACAGGATACAACTGAAGCAAGGTACTGAAAGTACAAGATATAACTGAAGCAAGGTACTGAAAGTACAGGATACAACTGAAGCAAGGTACTGAATGTACAAGATACAACTGAAGCAAGGTACGGAAAGTACAGGATACAACTGAAGCAAGGTACTGAAAGTACAAGATACAACTGAAGAAAGGTACTGAAAGTACAGGATACAACTGAAGCAAGGTACTGAAAGTACAAGATATAACTGAAGCAAGGTACTGAAAGTACAGGATACAACTGAAGCAAGGTACTGAATGTACAAGATACAACTGAAGCAAGGTTCTGAAAGTACAGGATACAACTGAAGCAAGGTACTGAAAGTACAAGATGCAACTGAAGCAAGGTACTGAAAGTACAAGATACAACTGAAGAAAGGTACTGAATATAGATAATACAGTGTGGATACGAAGGTGAAAATATATAGTACAGTACTGATGAAGTACTGAAAATACAACATACAAAACAAACCACTGGAAACAGATGAATTCAGTATTATTAATAGATAAGGTAATGAGACATCATAATACAGATAAAGCACTGAAAAGTACTGAAAATATATAATATAGTGTCAATACTGCACAGAAGAACTGAAAATCTAAACTGAAATACATTTAATACGCAGAAAAATTAAGGACACAGTCTAGGTTATGAATGAACAGAAAAAAACACAGGAAATACGAAGTAAAAGTATAAACTTTAAGGTGAAAATACCTAAATAATACAAAAAGATTGGCTTTGAAACATATCCTTTAAAAAGGGGCTCCAGTTAAATACAAAAGAAAATTAAGTAAATAAAGTTTCTTTGCATTATTTAGGTAAATATTGATTGCTTGAAAAATTATTATTTTAACTAACCTGTTGGATAATGAATGTAAAGTAACTCTTGTGATGTATATTTTTTTTAATTTTTCACTCCAGAAGACTACATACATAGGCCTCACCATACAGACTCGGATTTGTATGTAATTATTTGTACTTGTCACAAAATTTACAAATATGCATCATTAAGGTGATTTTCCCATTGTCTTTTACTGCCCTGTACATTAACCTACCTTACACCTACTGCAGACAGAGTCCCCACTGGAATGTTTCTGGAGGGATGTCTCAGATCACCACTCATGTTAATACCAGCAAACACGCCAGTGGCCGTGGGGAAGAACACACCAAATACAGTGAAGAATGTCTCTCCCTCCAAGTAGTCTGCTCCAGTGTTATTCTTAAACACTTCACTGTTATAGCCCACAAAACCCGAGTCTGAAAATATCCAAGAAAAGGGGTCGATTACAAGAAAATGTAAAACTTTTATTGTAATTTAACTTTTGTAAGTTAAATACTTACCTTATCCTTACTTTTGCAATGTGTTGGAAAGAGCAAACATACACACAACCAAATTCAAATATTCTTTATAAGAAATATTCTTGTCGGTACTTAATTCCTGTGCATAAGTGGACTGCACATACGCTGCATCCTTAGTTCCCCGATAGTGTTCATATTTATTTTGGTAATGGGACAGTTTACATTGACAACAAGTGTACAACTTCTTTGTGTGATCTGAAAGAACATTTCTAAGAGTTGACCATGATTTCAGTCTCTGAGTCAAAGTCAAAGTTAGGGTTGTACCCATACAAAAGGTGACAGTCTTTGATTAGATACCAAATTTGTATAACATACAGCCATTACGGACCTTAATCTTCAATGAGACAAGTGTCAGAATAACATCATCACTAACTGTTATGGCTGACAAAACTGGCGTCCAAAACTACACAATGGTCTTTTTACAAACAGAGATGACACTTTCTTATGACAAAGAAGCAATGCGGAATGTTCAAGGGCATTTTTCAAGGAATTTTGCCTTATCAACGATAATTCAGTAGAAGAAACGAGAGTTTAAAATAATACAAATGTCATTTTACAAATGTCATCAAAAATTTAATTAAGACCGTGCACACAACATTTGCAATTCCTTAATGGCCTTAAATAATAAACAGATATGATCAGATACAACAGATGCAGACACATGCCCTTTTCAAGCTGAAGAAAACGGGTGAAAATTTTCAAAATGGTCCTAAATAAGGAACCTATATTGAATTTAAATGGGGTCTGCTGTTATATGCTGACAATACAATAAATAAAAGTTAAAGAATTTGTCCAATTACAAATCACTTTGTATTAGTTCAATATTGTTTTGTCAACAGTGCAGCTAGACAAGGTATATCATATCAGACTTCCAATTTTATAGTCAGATGGGACTGCTTCATCAGGCATAACCCGTAACCAAATGAATGAGCTATCAGATAATACCATTACCAGCTCTGTAGATACTGCAGTTTCTGAAAAGTCCCAGACTCCTATGCTGATACAAATGCAGCAAGACAATTGGTCTTTGATTTAGTTAACTGAGTCAAACAGTTTTCAGGAAATGGTACAGAAGAAAAGAGTTCAAGGAAATGTGTAGAATATATCTTTATTTGCTTTGAAATAACCTAACATCAGTTGTTATGACAGAAATATGAAGTCCAGACTCCCTGATTTTGTACACTGCATACAAATTTAAAGATGGCCTTATGGTGAAACAACATTCAAGCTTCGAGACTTTCCTAGAGCAATACCAGCTTTTTCAGAAGCTCATAACCTTGATAACATAACTCACCTGGATCTGTATGTACAAAAGATCCCACCAGGAAATCCAACATGGCCACAAACAACACCATCAGCAGGATAAGCTGCAGCCTGATCACCCACTTGACACCCGCGACATTGATTCCTACACCACAAGAATATAGTGCTTTATATTTAACTATTTAAGTTGGCAATTGTGTTTACCCCACATTTACCCCCAAATTGACTCAAATCTGTTTTACAAATACCTTTCCTTAGAACATTAACTTCAAAGAGTTTGAAGAAAGATACATTTGTGAGAATCCAAATTCTTCCACTGTTATCCAGTTATATAAATCCATTTTCACAACTTAGAATCATGTACCCATTAGCAGGGTACAAGATAACCTACATGCTATAACTGTAGTACAAACATTACTTGGCAGTTAATGCAAGTCAAAGAGCACTTTTGAGTCCTGTAATAAAATAGGTATCGTGCTACATACAAAATAATACAGTAGCATATTCATTTTAAACTACTTGTGGAATGAGGAAAATCTGTTGTAACAACTGGGCATCCATACAATTTTAGTGTTTTAGTGTGAACAGTAGGAAACTACATTATTAATGAAGAAGAAATAACTTTAAAAATTTCAATATTCAGAAAACAGAGTTCTAGAGGATCTATTGTACCCAACCATTGTGTCCCATGGTCCTCTGCACTAGACAGAAATACTTGGAATACTCAAAAGGAACACACAACAAGTCAGCTATGAAAGTAATTCTGATTGGCTGACACCCGTTGTGCACCCACAACCCAAAATCACTTAATATACACAGCCGTTTTGTACACAACGACTGCCTTTACTCATTTTTATTTAATTTTGTTAGTTAAATTTGAAAAACTGCATCTAGTATTTCTAGGCGAGTTATACGGATCCAGTTTATCAGTTCAGGTGTACTGGAAGGCCATAATTTAGAAATTTATATGACATTGTGATCAACCAAATTTTTAACTGTATCCTACGTTCAGAGTATCTCATCAAGAAAGCTTTCTTTCTCTCAAAAACATTGGATAATGGGAGTTAATATACTGTACTTGTTTTAAAAGCAAGTTTGCTTTCATCAAAAGATTTGCCATAAAGATCTCAATATTATAAGAACTCAAAAGCTGAAAATCAATCTGACAGCAGACTTGTGGCAGATGAACTAGTCAATGACTGCTGTAATACATCATTATTGATATCAAAAAACTAATCTCATTCCATGAAATTTACACAAAAACACATTGATGCCATTATCCAAATTCAATATCAAACATAATGTCGAGACACAATATATCTGTAATAAATGCCCTTTGTTGGGTTTTGTAATTTGTTTAAAAGTGAGGCATTACAATACCACAAAAACAGTGATACAAAATTTACCACATATTAAGTAAATGAACTACCTTAAAACGTTGAATTTATTCCCTCTCTTTAATATTCTTTAAAGTTATTTCCTGTTGATGTAATGGTAACAAATATGGCTGACAAAATTTATAATACAAGGTATATTTTATTAGCATAGTTTACTCTTAAGTATGCCCAGCTAATAAAATAAGAGAATCATTACTTGAGTTTTTCACTACTAAGTACTGTTTAATGTCTGATTCTGATTGCTTAAATATTGTTAAATTACAATATAGGCTTTAATCCAGAGTTTATACACTGGACTTTGGCCCAACAGAATTAGTATGTTAATATGAATACTGCTTAATGTCAAATAAAGATCTAATTAAATTTAGTGACAGCTTTAACATGATGTAAATACCTAAATATGGGAAGAATTCAGGACATCGTCAATCACAATATTATGGTGTCAAAAAAAGGCTCTTAAACTGTGATATCGTGATCTCATGGTTAGAAAAAAATATTCTATATTTTAGCCAATGGGTATGTAGAAACTTAAACTGTGACAAAATATGCAAAATCATAGTGAAATATGTGAACAAAACAAATATATGTAGAATAAAAGTCTCAAATGTTTTTATAAGTGGTTTACTGTCCAGTCAAAATAAACATATCATGATTATGACTTATACAAATGACTTACAGAGATCTGTAAATCAATCTCAATTCATAAAATGGAAAATTAATCGAAATATGCAGAAACTGATTTGTTTCAGGGGTATGCAAATCTTATTTGTCAGACAGAAAATTTATTATTTGAAAACTATAGGAAATCAATCAGCCTACGGGCAATCCCTTTTGTCCGAGTTAGTTTATCAATAATGAGGCATAGGATTTGCAGAGAACAAGCTACTTCAGAGATACACACGTGTTTTGTAAATACAGTAGATTTTGTTTTAAGTGGAACTGCTGTGTGTAGAGTATTTCAACACTGTCACTTTGATAATTGTAGGACAGTGTAAATAACCTTAAGCAACTGGAATAATATATTTCACAGCCCAATATTATGGCAATATCTATTTAGCCTTTATGCAGAATTACAGTTCGATTGGGAATTTACAGCAAGAAAAGTGATATCTGATTGGTTCTAAACTGGCAATCACACTATAATTCTGCATTAAGTTCTCTCAATGACGGGTTATTACTATTCTCATATGATAAATAAACACAAACGTATGTTTCACTTACCTGAAAAATGTATCATATTTATCCCACGTTTCTCTTAGAATATATAAATACAGAAGGCAGTTCCATCAAGTTAATTTTTTGTCCTATAATTGTGTACACACTAATATAAACCAGTGTCTTTTTTATCAAATGTGAAAACGGCTGTTCCAGTCATGACACTTTTAATTATAAATGATTTTTGTGGTTTCTTAAGAAATTAATGAACAACACAAATGACATAGATATATCATTATTATTAACATTCATAGCATGGTTCAGTAGACAAGCGTGTACAATTGTTGGAACAGCAGACTTCATACAGATTTATAAAAGAACCATTTCACTGCTAGACCAATGAGAATCTCTGACAGAAGTGCATTGTATTAGAATCTGGGATGGAATTCACAAAAGGAATCAAGCTCAAGTTGAGCCAAATATCAGTTTACAGCTGTTTGCACTAAACAAGTTGATTTTTGGCTCAGCTTGGGCTTGATCCCTTTTGTGGATAAGACCCCGGTAGTCTAACTTACCTAATAGTAGAAATATGACTGCGGCTCCTATGCCTCTAGAGATCCACACATTGCTGTCCTGTCCTATCAGGCCAGCTATAGACTCTCCAAACCCTACCACATACAGTGAACATGCAACTGCCTGAAGAAACAAAAGGCAAACTAAATAGATTACAATTAAATAGATTTTAACCTTGAAAATTAATTTTCTTGCAATTTTGAAGGGGCTTAGTAGCCTCACACTGGGAAAAATGTGCACTGTGTCAGAGGGTGTAATTAACTGATTTAGGCTGAACATTGTTTCCACAGGTCAAATATAATTTGCTGATATATATGAGGTGAATTTGCACCTAACATCACACAGGTGAGCGGAAAAAAATCTATCAATACCAAACTTAATGATAACTCAGAAACCGAGACATCAAAATCAACAACAGAAAAGAAACTAGGTCTAGGGATAAAGCACAAACCACATATCAGTAGGGGTTATAGTCTATGAAAAATTTATGTTATGGATACTGCTTGGTGCCGTATCATGGCACAAACCTCAACATAGCACAAAGCAGAAGATAGACTATTTAATAACATTTGCTTTGTCATCCATAAAATTCATGTATTTCTGCATACTAAACACGGTAGTAGAACTTACCAAGCAATAATTAAAATTAAATAACTTTCAAGCTGGTACTTTCTGTATGCAATTGTGCCAAGCTGGGGTGCTGATTTATAGAAGAAGTTAATACATTATTGCCCATCAAAAACAAGGGTACAGTGGCTGGCTTTCTGCCAACCACAGAGTCGAATCTTAGGACAGCAATGGGTGTTGAAATCTGTAAATCGTTCTATTATCACCCACATTTGCAAACTGCTTGCAAAGACATTTACAGATCTGTGTAGCAAGATGTATTGGGTATTTGTAATGACCAGAAATGTGACAGGAAAGGTTTATAAACAGAGGGGTTCTCTATGCAAGTGCGCAGTATGAATATTGATTTTGAAGGGAGAAGACGCATTTTAAATTTGAAGCATGAATTTTATAAGATTAGTATTACATGGATATTTTACACAAGCAAACTGTATTTTTTACCAAATATTCAATAATATTCAGTTAGAAAATAAGGAATAAGACGTAGGCAATACATCAATGTTACAGTCTTCGTCCAATATTCTCGTGGCCATATTTAACATTTATAAATATTTTAAAGTGAAATAAAATTACCTTATTTACAAAAGAAATACCTTGCCTTTATTTGCTGATGAAAGCCATTTCTTTTAATCGTCATGCTTTCGAAACCAAATCTCACAGATCAGCTCATGAATATTAATGAGATGTACAAGTCCATGAATAGATCTTCAGTTACGTATATTTACACCATGGCCAAGCTAGTGTGTTTTGTCTTCTTTTTACATAATATGTTGATGCTCAGTATTTTAATCTCAGATATGATATATATGCACCTTCTTTTTAACAAATAGATTTGTCTGAATTATTGTAAATCCATCGTCATTTGTCAAGTATTTGATCTTGAAGCAAATAATTATGTAGATATTATATTCACATATAAACTGCGAATTTGTAATATTTTCACTCTCAAGCAAAACAATGATGTTTACTCCAAAAATAAATTATATATTTTCCAGATAATATCTTATATAAAATATTTTAGAAACTCTTGCAATACTTCGAAACAGCTGACAGACAAATATTAAATCACGTCATAACTTCTAGGAAATGGAAACCCCAATAACACCTTCAAGTGGTTGTATGTAGAATTACGGAGTTATGCATATATTTTTTATTGAAGGTTCTCGTCATGGATCAATTTGTAGTAAAATAACATCCATTCATTTTTCTGTCTATCCATTTTAGAGGCCGATATTTAGAATACTTTACAACTAACATGTTCTGAAATTGGAGGAGAACTGTACACGGAATATATTTGCAATTAATCAGTCATCTCTGTGAGAAATACAAATAAATAGCGATAAAGATGTAGAAAAGCAACTTAATTCGCGAATTCCATTGTCCTATGACCATCAAGTGTTGCGCAGTCACTAATATACATTTGTTACACAAATATCTGTCAAGCTATGCGATTGGTTCATAACAAATATTTTTAAAATTAATTGTCATGCTTCGATGAATGAAGGAACGTAGATGCGCAGACAACGATTTTACCTTAACAGTAACTGCACGATACAAAGATTCGACTAATGATTCCAAAAGGTTTATTGTTTTGTCTTTATGTTAGTAAAATACTTTTATAACCTGTGCATATGTCAATGCATATTTTAAGAAAAAGATATCTTCATATAACTGCACTTAAAACAACCCAAAATAAGGTTTTTTGTGTCCAAGTTGAGCCAAGTTACGGCGGGGCGCAGTACCAATATGGCAACGGCAATATATTTCTTTGACTTTGTTAACTGACACAAAAATAAGAAAAACATATGAACCAAAGTAAGATTCAGTAGTTTGTAGTTTACCTGTCCAAAGCAGTAGATAATGCCCACTGAGGCACCAATCCTTGCACCCAGGACATGTGACAGTAAGAAGTACACGCCTCCACTCTCCATCTTACACCGCTCACACACCCCAATAGCACTTAGAGCGGCCATCAGAGCCACAGTGATAGTGATAAAGATGATAAGGACTGAGAAACCTATACCAGCATTGCCCTGAAAGTAAATAATTATGTAGTTTTTAAGTACATGTGTACTTTGGCAGTACATGTGCACTTTACAGTTAATACTATACACAAAAACAGCACTAAATCAGCCCATCATCAAAAGAGTGATCTTTGCAAAGATGTTAAATACTGAAAACCTATCCCTACTTTACCCTGTGTATGGCTAGAGTACTTGTGTACTACAGAAGTATATGGCATAATTTAAAGTTACAAATACACACTGCAATAGCATCCAAATCAGCCTTCAGTACAATAGTGACCATTAGACAGATGATAAAAGTGCTTTTACACATTTTCTCACTTCGAGTGGGAAAGCTGGTAGTTGCTTGCACTGGCTCAACTTGAGCTTGATCCCTTTTGTGAATACCAACCCAGTGAACAAAGGGTGTGGTTTTTATTTTTAATTTAATCAGCTTGATTTTCATGTTATATTGTTATCAGCAGATATCAAAACTCCACTTACCACCATCCAGCCAGTTCGGAGAAATATGACCACACCAAAGATGTTGATCATACAGGAAGTGAACACACCGTCCCATGTCCCAAACAACACAGGCTCGGAGATGAAGAAGTTTGCTTTCCACCAGGGCTTGCTCTGTGCCTTGAAAACAAAAAATATAACTGCACAAACAACCTTAAATACAAATCTGGTCAAAGACCAGACTGTCTAACAACCCAGACACTGTCTGTTTTGGACATCAGTGCCATAGAAGACGTGTATATTAATTTGCAATTTATAAATGCTTCTTTACATCTGCTGTAATTTTTACTTTCTCACTGACACAGATCAAAGTAATGTATGCATTACACTATAATTACACTAATTCTCGCATACTGTGTGCTTCTGTTAGATTTGGTTGACTGTTAAGATTACATCATGTAGATGCTAGGTAGAGATTACAGAAAGAAAAACTTTAGCTTAATTACCGGCATCCACATAGATATATTTGTGCAATATTCATTTGATCTTCACAGAACAATATTCTAATCTATCTAATCTAATCTACTGCTTTGCAAGCGCAATATCCTCCCCACAAAGGGGAACTTGGTGTGCTAATTAAACAAAATCATTTTCATAGGGAGAGTTGAGGGACGTTTAAGGTCAGTAATCCAGGATTGTGGGTGTGACCAGCAGGAAAGAAAACTAAGTTGGGGAACTACAGTTGAAGAGATGGGTTTTGAGGTGCTTCCTAAAAGATGCAACAGAGGGACTGTTTCTTACATGAAAGGGGAAAGAGGTCCAAAGGACAGGGGCATAGTGACTAAAGGAATTAGAAAAGTGTTTGATTGATTTGTGAACTCTACGGTCAAAAGTGGGGGTTTGAAGGAACTTGAGTTTGGGGGTGCTTCGCCTTGTATTTCTGGAAGAGGTGTAGGGGTGGATTGATTCTCTTAGGTAAACTGGTTGACCCTGGTTGAGAATTTTGTATGTAATAAAACCAATTTTAAATTGTACCCTGTATCTCACTGGTAGCCAATGGAGTTTTTTTAGTTGAGGGTAATGTGAGAGAATTTAGAGGAACGGGTGACAGGCCTGCAGAGTGAGTTTTGGACTAGCTGCAATCTCCTTAACTCAAAATCCGTGAGCGATAAGAAGAGTAAATTGCAATAATCCAACCTGCTGCTCACCAAAGCATTTGCTAACAGCACTGATGTATTATGGTCTAGAAGGGGACGAATTCTGTAGAAGTCTCTCGCATGAACTCTAGTGGACTTTATGACCTATGACATGTGGTTTGAGAAATTGAAATTGGAGTCGAACACCACTCCGAGGTTCCTGACACTTTGTGCTGGCGAGACCTGATTTCCTAGAATTTGATAGGGAAGTGAGGGAGGAGTTGTTTACTGATTTTAATTTTTTGTGAGCCTATGAGTATAACCTCAGTTTTGTCTGGGTTAAGTTTTAATTTATTTTGTAAACATGAAATTTTGAATGTCATTTAGGCAGTTCTTTAGTTCTTGTATAGAGTGAGAAAAATTTGCTGTTGAGAGTGTTATGTATAACTGGGTGTCATCGGCGTAAAAGTGATAGTTGATGCTGTGAGAATGAATGATTGAGCTGATTGGGTTAGTGTAGAGAGATAACAGAATAGGACCAAGGATGGAGTCCTGGGGAACTCCATACTGGAGTGCAGCAGAATGTGAGAGTGTACTACCTACCTTGACTGAGTGTGTCCTTCCCGACAGGTATGAATTGAAACAGCCAAGTGCTAGCTCACTGATTCCATAATAAACATTAAGTCTATCCAGGAGAATGGTGTGGTCAATGGTATCGAAAGCGGCGGAGAGATCCAGAAGGGTAAGGGCAGTGACAGACCCTTTGGCCATATTAAGAAGAATGTTGCTATGAATATTAAGGAGGGCACTTTCAGTAGAATGGTGTTTTCTATAAGCGGCGTTGGAAGGCAGTCATAAGGCCGGCTTCATCAAGGTAAGTTTGTAGCTGGACGGCTACCACCCTTTCAAGTATCTTTGTGATAAACTTTAAATTAGAGACAGGCCTATAGTTTTTGAGGATTGGGGTAACATGAACCTGCTTGACACTTACCTTACCTTGCTTGAAAAAATTTGCTCAAGAGAGACATTAATTATTGAAGTGATGGGGGTGATGAGAATATCCAGATAATCAAGAACAAGGAAAGTGGGCCAAGGGAACAGGTTCTTTGGGGAACAGGTTATCAGGTTCTTTGGATGGATTATTAATCAGTTCAGAAGCAAGGAGATCTGCTTTCATTTTCTCTTTATCAATTTTATGGTATTTACGAAAGGAGACAGTAGCATTATTCTGGGATCTAGGGGTTAAAAAATTTAGAGTGAAACTAACTGAAAAATGGTCGGAAAAAAGCATCTGTGGTGTGGACATTGGAAATATTATCATTGTTGGATTTGGTTAAAACAAGGTCCAGAGTATGTCCATGAATATGAGTCGGGAAATTAACTTTCTGAATTAAGTCAAATGAATCGATCAGTGAGTGAAAAGTTTTTGAATTTTGAACATGTTGTTTCAAGGTGAAAATTGTCAAACTACCTGGTCTTCCCTGAAGAGTTCATTATGCTCTGTATCTTGGTGATGTTCGAACACCTCATCATCCTGGTGGTCTGAGGTGACGTGACTCTGGGTATCGGTGCTCAGTCCAAACCGACCCCAGTCAGGCTGTACGCCCCCTCCTGCCCGCTGGTTACTACCATCAGTGACCAGACCAGTACTCTCACTCTCCATAGCTTGGTTAAATCTGAAAATGATATATATGTGTATTTTATTTATTCTTCAATTCGTATTCCAGAGTACAGAAAGTTACCATGAAATACAGTGAAGGCAAAAGTATAAACAAAGTATAAACAAAAAATCAATACTCACTTGTTGACTAATTTATTATTCTAATTGTCCATAGTATTTGGCTCAAGAGTATACAAACACTACATCCTGGCCAGTATATCCCCCTATTTAGGCCAAATACGGCTGCTGGTAGATAATTATTATACTAAAAAGTAAATTAAGGGGATTTGTTATACCTTATGTTATTATCAGCATACTCCAGTTCTTCTAGGATTATTCACAGATTGCAATAGGATCCTTCTTCTCAATTGAATGTTGTACTTCTTGTATTATACTTGCATTTTACTACTCCATTGTTTGTACTTTGTCAAATGCTTTTGTTAACTTCTGACTCTCAGGAATATGTCTTGTCTTATCGTTTCTTTAGTTGTGCCTGAAAAATAGAAAACAGTACTGAACTAAATTGTGCCAACTCAATGCCATCATATCCACAGACAGGCCCTCTCTCATGGTACAGGTATTCACTGGGTATTTTGGCAGCACCCATTTTGTAAGATTCACAATTATCATACACCATTTTTAATTTTTTTTTGGTTAATCTTCCTGCAATGATGAGATTTATCCTTTTTCAAAATACATTTAAATGGTTCTCCGTACTTTCTGAAATAGTAGTACAAAACTTTTGTAGGGAATCCAATGTATGCCTTTAATATATCAGTGGAGACATGAAATAATAAAATACTGTGATTAGATATTAGCAGATTTACTTACATTCACTCAAGGATTTTGGATTTCTTTCTTATGTGTAGAAAAGAACACACCCTGGCACATTACCCGGTATAAACAATTACACATTCAGAGTTATCATACACAATTGCCACACTTACCTAAAACCACTGCTACTTAAGATAAAAGAAGGTCCACTCAGTCACCGCCATTGTTATATAAAACCCAAAGGGAATATGCAAGCCAAATATTGGGTGAAAATCCCCAGAACAACGAGTCCAAATGATCCAAATATTTTTACTCAAAGGAAATTCTATTTTATACTGCAAATTGTCAGAGAACAACTAAATCCTACAGCCTAACCTCAAGAGACCAGGAAAGTGCATCTACTTGCCCAGGAATTGCAGTGACAGGGCAATTTGAATGGTGATAAAGATAAGACATTCTAATAAATTAAACAAATTAATATAATAATATTTATATTAAATATAAGTACATGTACAGTATGATAATATTAAGACACCAAACAGGCAAATACTGTATAGATACACCACAAGACAGACAAACACAATTCAAAGCATAACTTTCAAGGGACTTTGACAGTTTGCTGTGACGGTTTGCCCCTCAAAGTCTCAGACTTGTTTAAGAATGGAGCTTTTTTTCTAAGTTGCTTTTGATTAAAGAACCCAAAGTGAGCTTTGCCTTATCTATAGGCTTTAATCTATAACCATCCTAGGATGGTAGGTTTTCTCATTTCGTCTAAATCTCATACAGAGTTGACTGACAGATATTGATATATCAATGTAGATCTTTTCTGAATTTCCAGTTTTATCTAAGACTTCTTTTGTGGCTCATAACTTCAGAACATAAAATTTTATATGTGAGACAAAAGTCAGCTGGGGTTGGCTCTGACCTTTAGTCAGTCTGACATAACAGGTACAGATGAATAACAACTTCCACAATATTTGTGCACAAAGCGGGGTCTATGCACTAAGACCAGATATGGACAATAAAGGGTGATTGATTAATCACCTGTAGTCATGTGAAAATGTCATGTATTCCTTCTATTTATACATTCATGTCATCTTAAAGCTGCATGCGCTCAGTTGTAACTTCCAATCAAACAATTAGTGCCAAAGTGAGTTGGGTCTGTAGTTTACAAATTAACTATTGGCGTATTGAGCACTCCTTCAACATTACTCTGTACCCTTGAAAGGACTAAGCAGAATTCCCGAAACAGAAGTAGACAGGAGAATTAATATCCATCAAGTGAATTTTCATAGCAATGTAATTCCTTGTAACTGAAGGTAGTGAGGTAGTCTGGTAGGTAGGTAGAAAAGTAAGCAGTTAGACATGTAGGCAGATCGGCAGGTAGACTGGTCAAAATTGGTCCAGTTATATGTAAAACCTGCCGATCTATAGACTTGGCTACAAGTATGTATAATGGCCTCCCTACAGTACTATTTTTATACTTATATAAAACAGGAAAAAAAATTGATAAATTCTACTGGTTATAAATAGTTTATGAATGAAACTTAGTTGAATTCTGCAATTCAGCCACATCCTAGAACACAGTACTCATTTCAATATAAAAATGGCTATAATTTGGATGACTTTTAAATGAGCTTTCCACAAAGTAACAAATTTGAGGTCAATTTTGTGAGGACATTTACAAAACTACTGATACTAAACAAGAAACTCTTAAACCTAATTTGTATGCAAAATATCTCATTATTTTCAAAGAGTAAAAATTAATTTCCGAACACTCACTGTATTCTCTATAATGCCCATTACTAAATAATTACCAAATATTTATATATCTGAAAGACTTGAACTTCTTAATGTAATATTAAGCACATTAATTTTAATATATTATATTCTGTCTTGAACTTCTTAATGTAATATTATGTACATGTAATATATTATACTCTGCACCAGTAAAATAAATGAAATTTAAATTTAGTTACATATGGAACCAGCTTTGAAGTCTAAATATCAGAATATACTGTATTCTTGCAGATACAACTGAGGTTAGGTGTAAGTACAGCAAATTAATGTGGATATTGGGAGGTTCTAATTGTACATCTGCTTTATTCATTACTGATATGGAAATACAACAACTGGTTGTCCCTACACTTCATTAAGACTTGCCTGAACAGCCCTGAATCAATAACATGAAATACACAGTATCCACTAACACTGGGGAACCCTGGAAAAGAGACTGCTGGAAATTATGCCTCCTGGAAAATAAGTCTTAAGAAAAATTGGGCTCTTTGGAAGAAAAACCTCTTAGTATATGATTTGATATACTGATCAAAACTTTTTCACAAATTCAAGAAAGTAAAAGAAAATACGTACTATCGAAAGTAAGACGTCACAGAGCAATCAAAATCACTTATTCCTTTGTTAAATGTGAGTCTAAAATTCCCCTAGCATATGCATGACAACTAGCACATAATTACTATACATATCAAGCTATATAACTGCTCTGAATATAAGGGTGTTAAGAGGATTTTACTGTCAGACAGAAGATATGCAACCTCAGCAGCAACTATGGTTTATTTACTCTAGAAGATGTAACACCTATAAATATGCCAAGAGTGAAATTTAATAGGACTTTTTGTTCTGGAACGAAATTTGTCCCTTTAACCTATTTGTGCTAAAACGTGAGTACATTGTTAGTTGTCCCAGAATGCTTGTTCATCTGGCACCTGTCAATAATCACCCTATTATTACCCTCATCCCGCAAAAGACGGGAAGGGGGAGAGGGCACTGTAAGGCCATGTGATCAAACTATAAATTGGACTGGAGTTATATTTTCGCTCAAGTTAGGGTTTAACCCTGACCTGAAGTCCTGCTCAAAGGTGATTCGAATATCTTGTATTGGTAGTATGCGTTATTCAAAACATATCTATATATGGGTCATATATGAACACAATGTGTGGGTCTACCCCTGGCTTGGTGGTCTTCAAAGATGATACAGATTCACAAATTCTGTTAGAGATTTTTTCGCCAATATCTGGTTCTGGATCTCCAGGCAAGGGTATGTGCTCCTTCAGGCACTGCAAGTTACATAATGTTGAAATCTGCCAATTTAAAAAGCATTATGTATTATGAAGCCTAAGTAGTTAAAGGGATTCAACTTATACAGGAGGCATTTTTTTCATTTTTTAACAAAAGACAAAAGGGTGGTGGAGGCATATTTTCTCAGAGGTATTTTTTCCAGGAGACACATTTTCCACAAGGGCAATTTTCCATGTACCAATACTTTGACTTGCTACAGTAAGAAATATGTACTCCACACACTGTACAAAATTTGCCACTGAGAAATGCTTATAAAACTAAAAACTAAATAAAGAAATTTTCTTTCAAATTTCTGGAGAGAGGGGGATGAAGCAAGTTAGATATCACATACATGTAAACAATTTCTCACATCTTCGGGAAATAGAAGGGGAGTTTCCTGACACAGGCGAAATATAGTCAATGTGGTGAATGTTACATTTCTTTCTATGTAGCAAAGCAGTGCATAAATATTTTATTGATGCTGGCACTGGAATTAATCTGCAAGCAGTTACTACTGCTGCAGTAAAATCAGCTGATTCTCTGCAAACTCTCATATCTGGACATGATGGGAGAATGGACGAATCTGTTTGGATAACAGAAGCTGTAGGGTTGTAAATGGCTGGGGAGAAGTAAATATTTTCAAGAGTGAGCTCTAGCTCACGCTTCTAGAGATCACTTTTTTTTTGCTTGTTTTTTTTTCTCCTAGCTTTCATGAATTGTGGTCTAGCGTAATGAGTACCTGTCTGTTCACTGAAGTGGCAATGGGCTACATTAGTACTGGGGTGGGTGACCACTTCGGTGCACTACTCGTGTCTCTGATGGCCTTGTTTTATTGGGCACTCCCTGATTTCTCAAAATATTGTAGTTTTATACATAATTGTTGGGGGTAGAGGGAATATATATCTCATTCTAAAATGACGAGCTGCGCAGAAACAAGTTTTCAGTTCTATGCGCACACATTTATCTGACAACAACAGCACTCCCCTAAGGTCACCACAATGTAAACAAATCTACTTGAAACAATTTATTCCTTGTAAAAAATTTAAAAAAAAAATAAATAAAAAAAGTCTCTTAAATAAGCTTAAATGTCATGTTAGGATAGAAATAATCCACTCATGATGATGGTTTTACACAGCATTTAAATGTCACTTTTGGATAATTTTACTCAGCCTTCATTAATTCTACTGAAAAAATGGTACACCTGGGCATACTGGCTCAAACAAAAGCTTAATGCCCCTGAATAGAAAACTTGTTTATCTGGTAAATGGGCTGTTTTGATCATAAAAAAACAACTGGTTATAAAATTAAAAGTATTTTCTTAACACTTTTTGCACCATTACATGCAGTTTCAAAAGACTTTGTAACTGACCATATTGTAATGGATTGGGATAATTTGGGGCCGATGTTCCCAAGGAAATGATAAGATAAAGCCTGTGTACACAAAAAGTGATTCTTTGGACAACAACCTTATATTATTTGAATGAAATAATCCTTTCAATTAATCAATATTTTTTCATGTAATTTGGAGTTACTAAAATAAAATATGAGCAGATACAAAACAATATTAATTTGGAAAAAATTATTCTAACTTTTATCAGCATTAGAAGGTATCATCAGTGTATAATATACACCTCTACTTAACGGGCGGGCGGGCTCTGCGAGGCTTGCGCTTCTAGAGATCACTTTTTTAAGTGCAAGCTCTTAAGTGAGGTTGCTGCTTTTTTTAGAGATTGTTTTTTTTTTCTTTTTTTTTTAATTATTTTTTCTGTCACCGGACTTTCGTGATAATTGGTGTAGCATGATGAGTACCAATCTCTTCACTGAAGTTAAGCAGCAATGGGCTACATAATAATAATAGTACTTGGATGGGTGACTGTCTGCGTGCACTAATTATGTCGCTGCTCTGCAGCTCGCACATATTGAATGAATAGCTTTTTGGCCTTATTTTTCGTTGGTTTTTTGTCACCGGACTTTCATCGAATCTGTACTTCCAGCAAGGAATCTGCCCTTTCAATGTGCACTTCTGTCCAAGCTCTGATGACAGTGCCCTACTGATGGCTTTGCACTTTTCAGCCTTGTTTATTTCTGAACCGATTTTTAACATTTTTTCTCCATTTTCTTCAGCTGGAAGATGGTTTGTATCTGAATGTATCATATTCGGTTGGAGGGGATCAAAGCGGTTACAGTGGATTTTATCCAAGTCAAAGTTTCAAAATGTCAAGCATTCAATCCACTTATGTTATTTATATATCAACATGAGAAATATTCTGCTTGACAAAAACCAAGTTGTGAGGATATCTTGAAATTGAACATTCCTGCAATATTTAACATATTGGTAATCACTCTACTGTGTAATGTGTCTGTTTGGTGTTTGGACTTAATGGCACATGAGTGTTTTAACGCGCCATTGTTAAATCAGTGTGTTCGATGGTATGTTCCTTGAGGTCCCACACTATGCCACTTCAGTATATAAGTTTACTAAGCATTTTGGCCTCAAGCCTTTGCTTATGATGCTCCAAAGATTGGAATGACTTGAACGATGATGTATGTTTGGCCACATCTCTCCACTCATTCAGAAAGAAGCTGAAAACCTATCTCTTTACACAATCATATCCACCCTATTTTCTGCTTTTCCCAGTTTCTCTCCTTTGGCACCAACCCCTGCCTGTCTCAGGTTAATGATAGTAGTTTTCTGCTTTTTCTGTTTGGTGCGACAAGAGTCTGTCTTTAGATGGAGATTAAGCGCTATAAAAATACTGTTTGAATTAGAATAAGAAATTATTGTCTCCATATTGAAGGATTTGACCTTATAGTACACAGTCAAGGCTTTTAGGTTCTGATAACTTGTTTTTTCTGGTGAAAAATGAGACCAGGTTGATGAAATTAGGTTCCAGTAATGGCCACTGTAAGTTTCTCACAGTCCAGTTTCAAGCAGTCTTTATAGTTTTCTATCAATAACTGGAGAGAGTCAGAATTTACTTCTATTTGTGCCAATATTCTAGTTATATTAATTCTACCTACACCAAATCCATTATAGATAGTTTTCATTTGCAAGCTAATGCTATTAAATATAACTTACAACTTCAGAACTATATATCCCCTGTTCAATCTATGAACATTCTACAATGAAGACAAAATCATTCTGCGCCACTAAGTCCCAGTACCAGAGTTTTTACTGCACTCAGCCTTTTGGTTCTAACAAATAATCTATTAAATTGGCAATAAAATTATGTAGTTTCTGATTGATGATCTACCTGTTGTAGACTATAATAATAAGTTAATAAGTTAATATAAGTTAGATTAATCTGTATATAATACATCTTATATTTTTATGCTTGGGGCTATTACAATTAAAGAATCAACGTTACAATACATGCAAATACTCACAGATCAATAATTCACTGTTGACAGATGGTACTCATGTAACTATTTTAAATGTACACCTACATCTTTTATTTTACAAACCTTTTATAAAACGAAACCAAACATTTCCTCTTTACAAGATGTTCAGATATTAGACTGAGGGTCCAAAATAACTACAGCACAGCTGATAAAAGTTATTACAATTATTTAATGAATTACACTAGTTCTAAAATTTATATAGTTTGGGATTCATAAAACTAAGCAAACAGATGGTATTTATGTAACTTCTAGATCTATATCTTGTATTTTATGAACCTTTTATGATCTATTCTATAATTACAGCACAGCTGATCAAAGTTACCACAAATAATTAATGAGTTATAATAACACCAACATTTATACATTTTACATATTAAATAAACTGTGCTGACAGATGGTGTTAATGTAGCTTTATACACGAAGTCAAAATTGTTGTTTTAAATGCCGTTCAACAGCCAGGGTAACATTGTTAAAATCCCTAAGCATTCCCACATGGAGGAGCCAAACACATACAGAGCTGACATTCTGTGATTAGATGCCAAACTTGCAAACCACTAGGCCATTGAGGACCTAACTTGTAAATCTGTAACTACAAACTTTCCATTATTTCAATAAAAAAATTTTCTCTCTGAAGGCGTACAGACATAAGGGGCAGCACTGAGTAATGCAGTTTTTAGTCCATAAACTTTGCACAGATGGTATGAATGACATTGGTAAATAATAAAATAGAACTATATTGTGGTGAAGCCTATCACAGAAAACTGGAAATAAGAAACATTAAAACTTATTGATTTTTAAACAACTGTATAAATACTGCAAATCATTATTTTTTTTTAGTTTATGTTACAGTCTTTACCACAGGAAAGATAAATCCAATGTACATGTTCCTCAAATATATTTCAAACTCTAGAATAATTTTCATGTTTCAATGCAGCAAGCAATCACTAAAATCTTAAATAGAATTGCTACAATAAAAGACAATATACTTTCTTACCGCAACATATGGACACTCAAAAATATCCCCCATATTCTGAACACTTTATGATGAGTACAGTTCTCTCAGAAAAAAAGTAACTGCAAAAAAAAATTCCCTCCAATACACAAACAGAAACACCCCAAACCTTCCTAGTAGCTATGCTTAATGAGGGTAACTTGACCTAATATGCAAATAAGGCTGCAATATTGATATTACACTAAGACACTGGAGATATTGAGACATCTGACTCTGGGAGTGGGTCAATAAATGAGGACACTGTTTCTCTGAGTAGCTAACAGGAGTTGCCCCTGTAACAGTAAACCTTGTAATATTTGCCCCACAAGTGATTTTGTGCATTTTTCTGTAGTAATGTGTTCTCAGCATTGTTACCTCTGCCAAAGAAGTATTATTTTTAGGGCTGGGACGCGTGCTAAAATGCATCCCCAAGTACCTGCACAGTCTGACAACCGACCCAAATTTGAGTAATCTGGAGATTTAGTATCTATCATAAGAAGTCTTCTTGTAAACAAATGGTAGTGAAATGTGTGACGAAAAACATCTTCTGTGTAATCTGGTATTATAGAATATGGAGTAAATTATACGTTTTTAAGCCAAAAACCACAACTTTAATTGATATTATATGGTGGAAATGCAGAAATGTAGCATACTTTACACAAGCGTTTCATTTCGCAGACGATAATACAATATGCTGTGAGTAATTGAGTAGTTAAAATGGACTCGAGTCTGAGCAAAGACCGACTCATCTATCGAGGCTCGAGTAACCGCTCGCAGCCCTAATTATTTTCATGTCTGTTTGTTTGTTAGCAGGATTACAACATAACTGCTTAGATCTACATGAAAAAAAATCAGAAGATGATATTTAGCCCAACTTAGATCCCATTAAATTTTGACAGTGATCGGGATCACCTAATGGATTCAAAAAAATCAAAGATTGAGATTTTCCAATTTATTTATTTTTTATTCTTGGTTGTGGTCTGTGCTCTCCGAGTGCCCTTGTTGTTTTATGCAACAATAAAAAATACACTGTTTTGCTCAGTAATTTCTGCACAAGCCTCCATTTGGTAAACAAAAATAAAGTAAATAAGAGCACTCAGACAGTCCAAGGAATGTATGATGTTTTAAAAAATGGCCCAATAATAGGTAATGAGAATATCTGGAACTTTGATATTTTTGGCATCCAGTGAGTGACCTGGATCATTATCAAATTTAATTGGATATAAGTTGGATCAACACCCATCTTCTCTTTCTTCTATGAAGATCCAACCAGTAGGATTTTCGTAATCCTGCTAACAAACAAATAAATGGACAAACAGACAAATAAACAGTCATGAATTTAATACCTCCTTGGCAGAGATAACAATGAAATCAATTCTAGCCAATTAGGATTGCCAGTCTAAATATAGAGTACTGTATTACAATGACTGTAAGCTGTATGTTTATTAGTCATGTGCCAGTTTAGTGGTGTGGAGTTCATTTAGAAATTGCATTGTTAGCTCTTGAAAAGGAATGTTAAGGTTAGTGAGTGTCACATGTTTTGTACTGGGTATGTTCATCACTTGCACCTGCATCATGGAATGTATTTATTTGATCCTTCTACAGACTACAGTCCTTATATCATCCATTCTTGAGTGATTACAGCCCTTATATCATTCATGAGTGACAACAGTGCTTATAATAATTCATTCATGAGTGGCTAATTTTGTCCCTTTGGTGGCAATATTTACTCGGTTTATTTTCTCTATAGCAAAAAAGCTATAAAACTCCAGGAAAGGGATGAACTACACTCATTTGCCAAAGAATAAATCAGAGTAACTCTCACACACAAAAGAAAATGGTTGTTTCAGCTGAGGCCAAAACATAATCATAAACTTCTGTTATATTACCCCACTGAAGCAGGAAATTTATACTCAGTCCCCCACCGGAGTGAGGATTTCTTAGAATTCTGTCACCCTCAACGGAAAAGCCCTTGCTAGTGTTATGACATCTACTCACAATACTCTTTTGTATATGTTAGAATTATTTATCAATTGTTGTGTCACAGTAGCTATATTACATTATATTGTATTTAATATACTCGGCACAATATGTACATTTACTTCAGGACTTGAGTGACATTTCACCCATCCCAAGTGCACAAGGTCTAGTGAAGCCCAAGGTCTAATGGCCGTCATTCCCTGAGCTGAAAGACAAATTTCAGGGATGGCCATTGATCACAATGTCCCTAAGGTTCTATAAACTGCTACTAGGGAACATGATCTAATGACAGAGGATGGATTCTTTATTGTTAATTAAAACAGGTATGGATGGATACTCTAGAATTAATTTTGTTGTTCTTCAAGAATCAATATAACAGGTTTCAACCATATCCTCAACAGTTTCACAAATAGAGATTACTGCTATCTGACCTTCCACCATCTGTATATTAGATTATGTGACCTAATTACAACTTTCTACAAAGTTTGTATTTACTTTTTGATTAATATTAAATTGCCCCTCATATCAAACTGCCTGTCCAACCAACATCTGTTTACATTACATGTATTTAGACGAATATCAAGGACAATATAGATTTTTTGTGTTTAAGCTATGAGGAATTTGCAAATGGGGCACTAAAGCCCCAAATGTACCAAAACAATCAGATACTGTACACTCAGATAAATTACACTGAACAAAATGGTGAAACATAAAGAATGGAACAAGACATAAGGAAGTTCTGGTTATTTTACCCTGAACTCTATGGTGTATGCTCATGATACCTAAATGAAAAAAAAACTGGAAAATTCTTTCAAATATAGCCCTTTTATACTGTATTGTGTCATAGCGTCATTAGTGGATACAGACCAGATTCTTAACATCACATCAATTTCAACTCTACTGTTGGACTGGCTCATTGTGTCATTGTCAGTGTGGTACAAGCTTAAAATTATTGTCTGTTGCACAGAACAAATGACAGGTACCTGTTTGCCCGGAAATTTAACACTGTAACTGACTGATAACAAACAGTCCTCTTAAACCTTGCCAAGATACACCACTTCTATTAATCAGATGGAGGCTCTTGTGGCAAATTATTACATTCAGTGACACTTCTCAGGATGACAGAAGCTGTAGAATAAATTAAGGTCACAGCAATAAAGGCACCTTATCAACCAGGATTATTTGAAATTAATTCTTAAATAATGTTCAGTTTCCAGAGACAAATTTTGCCATTTAAGACTTGATATTCTATATACAGTTAAAACCCTTTTAGTGGAGCTTTGTTGAGTCTAAATTTCTATTTGAAGTGCAAATACCTAGATATGTATGAGGTATTTCTTTGAGGATATTTTTCCCATTGAGATTTTGCCTGTAATATGAAATATCTGGTTGAAGAAGTAAAATTTTACATGTATTTAGAAAATCCATGAAATATCTCTTGTGATGGATTAAGCAGTGTCAGCTACAAGAATAGGCAAACTCAAATGTCTGCTTAGGTGTTACACGACATCTTAATAACAATGAAATTAATATCAATAAAACCTTTTTATTCACAGCAGAATTTAATACTGCTGTGATTTGTCTATTAACTCTGAAGAACATGCGCTGTACATGTTACGTGAGGAATCCCCCTTCTATTTTGTTAATATGTCAGAAATTCTGAATATATTCATGACAATTCGGTGATTACAATAATTGGGAAGTTTGCTCTCAACTGATACAAGATTGACTGATATTTTAACAAATTTATCTTACTTTCAAAGGGTGCCCACAGGTACTACACTGCACTGATACTCTGGACCTAGCTATCATTTACTCATTTATCAAATTATAACTTTGAATCATAAGTATGTAAGTTTAACCAAGCAGTTCAGCCTCAGCTTTGCATATGATGCTCCAAAGATAGGAACGATTTGTCTGATGAATTGTTCGTTCAGCCACTTCTTTCTATTCATATAAAAAGAGGTTGAAAACCTATCTCTATGCAAAAGCATACAGACCCTAGTTTCTTGCATTGTCCTGGTCTCTCTCTGTGGTGCTGACCCCTGCTGAGTCTCTTGTTATATGATTATGGGCAGTTGCTTTTCTGTATTATATGTCTAGAGTCTGTCTTTAGATGGAGATTAAGCACTACAAAAGTACTATTAGAAATAGAATAAAATTAAAAATAAATTGTTTAATTCTATAATTTAAAATCTCTATTGCCCTACCTTCTGCTTTCCACATATTCATTCTGTCATGACCTAATTCCTACTCTCCCAAATTATTGTTTCCTACTGAGTATTTATGCTAAACTACCTCTTTCATTTCGCAGCTCTTCTAACATCCAACCACATTCTGGCTGTCCAAAATATTTATGATTGAATGTTTCCAAGATTATACTGTTATTAAAAACAGTTAGTTTTATGATACATATCATTTTCACAATTATAAGACTTCATAGCAATAGGTTACAGTGACATGTGACACTTTTTTCCTGGTATTTCTCATTTTCTAATGACAAAGTTCACACCATGTAAATGTCAGTGTAATTCACACTTTTGATGTGAAAACTATGGCGGTTTGACATTAAAACTGGCATTTGTCTAGTTATGGAGGTGAATGTAACCCATAATCCACTTTTGAATGTGCATGTTATTTGAATACTAACTAAAAATAAACATAGAGAGTCCTGTGGGCACTGTATCAGCTGACATTTCTGAGAAATACAATCAACCATTTGAATGCCCTTACAGGTTAAAAATGACCTCAAAACATTTCCAACATACGCTTGACTCCTTGAAAACTTTATTTGTTAGCCAGCACTCGATGACAGAGTGTATTCATTAGTGCCATGTCTGTTAACAAGCACATAACAGTAGCACATGCTTGTTTTACTTTCAATTAGTATTGTCCAATTAAAACTCTTGTTATATGGCAATGTGATGCTTAAAATATTATGTCTGAGAATGTTATGGATGATGATGAACACTTGTGTGTGATTTAGCAACTGTCTGCAAAGTCTCTTCACCAGATTTTCCCTTGGTACAGTAACCATTGTATATTGCTCCAATGGTGGCAAACATCTTAATTCACTTGTCAAAGTAATGTTTCCATAATTTTTTAAAATGTATTATTAAATCCAAGATGACTGCAAAATAGGCATCTTCCTTGTTTGAAAATTACCTCATTATCACTATCTCTTGCAATTTCCAGGTTATGAGAAAGTTCAAGCATAGCATCACTTCAAACTTGGGGTTTAAGGTTCCATTACACAGCTCCCAACAGGTTCAAACCTAATGCATGACAACATGTACATGTCAGCTTCTGTAGTTATTAGACTTTTGCTATAGTTTAAGAATGGTAACTGCTTCCCGCCGTAAACTTGGCACACCTTGGACACAAAATCCTTATTTGTAGTTATTACCTGTTTAATATTGTGGACTTCTATTGATTCATATATGTATTGACACAAGCACAAACTATAAATGTACTTTAACAACAAAAAATTTTAAAAGATGAACATTTTGGAAGATATTTTGAGGGGCGATAATATAATTTGTACAAGAAAATAATAATGAAAATTTGGCACAATTTGCATACGGAAATCACCGAAGATATTTAAAAAAAAATTATTTCTGTCGTCACTATGACTTCCTTAATTAGTATGCACAAATGTACGAGTGTGAGCAATAAAAAACAACTGTTATTAAATATTTTACCTTCTGTTTTGCGCCAAGTTAAGGTGCCAAACAGTAAATACCCTCAACTATGACTTTGGACACATGACCTGAAAGGAGAGAGCTATACAACTGTATTGTATCATTCTCATTGTAATAACACCTATACTACTGGAGTGACAGTGCTAATTAACCCATCTGACTGCACAAGTAGAGCCGGTCTCAGCTCTGACATTTATTAACAGTTCTGGCGTTCTTTAGCCTACAACTGACCATAAGATACAATGACAAATGACCGCTATTTCAAGTGCTCATCCAAGAAATTATGTATTTGTCTTTACCTGAAATTATACCCATGTCATCTGTGTTCCTATTTTAGTATGTCACCTTCTAAAAGATAATGGCTACATCCTTTATAGAAAATCAAAACTTACTTCTATTTGTGATAATCTACAATCCAAATCCATGTGGCAATTTTACCCAGTCAAAGTTAATTTCACACAGTTATACATCTGAAATGAAACTGCAACTTCAGGAAATAAAATAGCACAAATATCCTGATATCAGTGTGATATTTCAGCTTCACTGAAAGAAAATGTAATACACATTAAAAGCACTCAGCTAAATGACAACACACAGACAGTAAAAGCAACAACAATATATGTAATATCAATATGAACAGTGTGGCATTTGTTCAAGTCAAAGATTTTCCCACATTTTAACTCATAATTCGACATAAGGTCATAAAGACATGGACATTTACTCAATGACATACATCCTTCTCAACTGGCTTTTCATAATGAATCGACCACCACCATTGATTTCAATAACTCGCAATTTATAGTTTGCCTGCTTGAATTAATAGCTTTGTGCAGCTTTTCAAAACAGATTTTCTAAACCTTTCAAAACAAGAATTTTAACTTTTAACATGGCATTAAGGATATTCAAGTGAATTATGTGAACTGACACTGAACTGTCTGCAGAAGTTTTTATTTTAAGGGTATTTTTTCATACTTAATAGTTCAGTCTATCCAACTCATCTATCAAAACTCCAATTCTCTGAATTAATTTATTGTAAGTCTTGTACATTCTTAAAACTTATATTTTTGAAGAACATATGAAAGGTCATAGTTTTTGACAACTGGAAAGTGAGAAAGGTACACTTTACAGATGAACGCAGAACAATATTGTTCAAGTTTGCCATAGCTGTTCCTCCTCTCTGGAATAATTAAAATCCTTCAAGCCATCAGAACCTAGGACAGTATCACTAGGTTAGACAACAGTTGAAGAACTTACCTATTCCGACTAAGCTATCCCTTCTATAGACTTCTCCCCAGTCAAAAGCTAATAGTGAGACATACTCAGTTTAGAAACAGGACTTAGTCCAGTGGATTATCCCTGTTTGGACTTAGGCATCTCAGAGAATGTCTACATCAATTTGGTGCTTTTCTTTGCCACCAACAGAGCAACATTTAACTAAGCCGAAGGAAATTCTGGGATGAATTTATGTCAAGAAATCCTTAACAATTAAGAATTTCTTTGGTCTGTTGCTACTTCTTTGGTTCTGTTATTTAAGACAATTCCATAGGCAAATAATAGCCCCTACCTTTCTTTCCTTAAATTTACAAGAAACCTTTAAAACCGTTCATTTCTAAGAAAATCCTTTGATGTTCACTTCTTTTGGTAAGGATCCAATTTTTCTACATCAATACCCTTAATTTTCTAGGTTTATGTGTACCTACCTCAAACTCCATTCACACTAGTCGGTTTCAACTGCAGTAACCCGCATTTGGGGAAACGTCCCTGTCCTTGGATCACCATCTGACGTCCATCTGGACGACCTTGCGAGTCAGTGGCAAACCATCCATTACCTTGCGAGTCTTACCAAAGTTTTAACATATTTGAAATTTCCGACTCTGATTTCAGTACCGTGTGCATGCGCAGATGATCCTGCGTATGCTCAGATGAATTTCTTTCTATGGTAACCGAAGGTGTGGTCTACGGTGTACATAAGGTTGTGATTTGGTCATCTTTCAGTGTAATACAGCAACATAAGGTGAGTTAAGGTACTGGTTGTTTGGCCACATGTAATGGAGGTTGTCTCTCAATGACCAACCTTTATAGTACAGTGACTGTCATCCGACTGTTATTGACGGTTAACAAACTGTGTCCAATCAAGACCTGGGGGTGGTTCTGCCACGGAGAAAAACTTCTAACAATGGGATGTCCCGCCTGTAGTGTGAATGGGGTATAAACACTATTTAAGGTGCAATTGATTTTTTTGTTGTTGTTTTAGAAATTCAGCTTCTTCTTTTGAATATGAAAACTTCAATTTGAACCCTATACATTTCTCTGCCATTTAGACACATGGTTTTAAAAATGAGCAGAAGCTTTGTAAAAATACTGTTTTTTCTGAAACGCCCATGGGCAAAGTGACAAAATATTTGCAAAAGTTGGGAAAGGACATAATGATTAACGACAACAAAAACCAGACGGGTGTTTTGAAAAAAAACACTGAATTTGGGGAAACAGCGTTTTAGGACACACCAACTGGAAGTAAAATATGCGGTTGGTAAACAAATCTCTGCACAATAAAATGTGACATAACATTTTGTTGAAAATGGATATAAATAATAAAATTAGACCGATTGCCGATGGGTTTTAGTGAAAAAGCTTAACATCAAAACGACATATTGGCAATTTATGAGCGATAACGTAAGATCATGGAGGGGCGCTTAGGAAAGCATGAGCCATAAAGAGAGTGCCACCAGTACGTCACAAAGACTTTACATGTTTTTAGAAAGGTGTAAAAGCGATCGGCAATTGTTTACTCAAAATCGACAAATTGTATCCATGGTTTAAAGGTTGCCCGAAAGAAAAATATTGCCTCATCTCTGTTTTGTGGTAAGGGAAAGTCGAGGGAAATACCGGGTGAAAATCCAAATTTAGCGCCTGCAAGTAGAGATATAATATGGTGGAGGGTATGGAAGTCTAAACAAGTAGGTTTTAACTGGCTTCAAAACCCTATTATTGTGTTCTGTGATCAGACAGACTGTGTGAGTCTGTTCCATTCAATGGTAGAAGCCATTGCAAAACCTCGCCTATCAATGGCCTTCTTGGGATGAACTGAAGAAAGAGAAAGCCGATTTCCACGAGAAAGGCTACTGGTTTTGATTAAGGATGATAAGTATGTGGGTTGGGAGAATTTAATAGTCTTGAATGTAATAAGATTATATCTGATCAGGATAAAAGAAATTTAACAAAATCCTGAATCAAGAGTTGGATACAGATCATTCCTACAGTTGAATCAGTTTTTTGTTTGGCCAATTCGACCTACTTTGAAAATTTGATGTAAAACTAAGCCATTGTTTTTTCATGATCTTTCTGACATACAAACAAACATAAAGAAGACAAAGATCATATAACCTCCTAAATGGCGCGGGTATATTTATCTATATATTTTTGAATTATTTTCAAAAAGCACTGCTATCTTTCTTACAATGTACCAGTCACTCAAATCTAGTGCCAACTGACCTTTAGTATTTCAAAGGCTTTTTTGTTTCCCATGATGTTGTAACATGTGGAAGTCACCCTCATCTTTTTATTTCAATTCTCTTTTTTATCATGTATACAATTAAATTAGTTCAATCTCACATGCGCTGCTTATCTTTTGATTTTTAGTATCACAAAAGGGCACGAGGTATATATTTACATTTAGTGACATTTATTATCAACAACAATAACTCACTGACCAAATAACTGCCTTTCTAACTTTCATCTGATCTAATGATAGATACTGTAGATACAAACCATCACACTCCTTCAACAACCTTTGCAATCAATGGAGCAAAATTAAAAACCATACTAGTGAAATTCAGGTATAAATGAGTCTGCAAACAGCTTATGTTGTTGAAAAATAAACCACAAGATACTGGTATACGGTATATATTTAGTGTTCTGTTATACAGGCTATTTGTAAGACCCCAGTTACACATCCAAGGGTGGTCCGCCGGATCGCGCCAGGTTTCCTAGTATGGAAAATGTTGAGTGATTTACGGATCATATTTTTCATCTGTGAGCTCATCCTTAATGTCCCTAATATCCTTGTGGTATTCCTAATGGAAAAATTAAAATGCTTTGCGGCCCTTATCTGAAATTGATATCTGTAACTCGTCCGTAACATTCGTAAACTCATCGGGGTTGTCCTTGTGTCATCCATAACATACTTGGCTCTTCTGCGCCAATAAAGGCTCGGAAAATTTATATGGATATCCCCGGAGGCTATTTTTCATACAAAAAATATGGTCCAATATCTATCCATAGTGTCCGTATATTAGAAAACATGTTAACACATTGCATAATTATTTCATTATATATCTTATGTGTATATTATTTCTAAGACCAGTTGGATGAAACAATTTGCTAAATATATAAGAGGGCTGTTCTATTTCTGCCATATATCACAAACCTTGTTCCCAATTGTGAAAATGCACGATTCAGGGTATAGTTTATGATACGTTTACAATGGCTTTATTACTAAGGATGTGTTCGTAATGTATAAGATATTTTCCCAATAGCTTCCCAATTGGCATTGCAATTGCGTGAGAAAATCTTCTGATATGTTTGCGATTGTTTCCCGATCAATCTGATTGGTATACACAAAATACACAAAATTGTTCAATTTGTCGATTTTTTAAAGAACTGTTGAGTTTCGGTGTCAGAAAATGTGCATTCACTGATTGTGAATATGAGAGTTTAATTTAGTCAAACAGATGGTTCAAAATACCTCACCAGCTAGTTGTGTTTGTTTATTCTTGTAGGCAGCTGACTTCCAAAGATGCTATAAGGGAAACTTAAAAGGACCCTTTTCCTCCACAACATTCCCCATTAAATTCCACATTCTTGTCACTTTTATATTAAATTATCACTGCTTCTGTTTTGAGAATTTTCTGTTATCCATACAAACTCTTAATTGCCCAACCTGTTCAGATGATAGAGGTTCTGTAAAGACTTCTATATTTAGCAGCAATTGTTATGCAATATGATTATTCTAGGTTTCAAGTTACTTTTCCTTGACTGCAATCAACACTGTGTGTATATCCTTACATAATTCATCATAAAAACTGTATGTACCGGTAGCTTAAGTTATCCAACTAAAATTACATCCTACATACTGAAACAACAACTTTCTGTTAAAGTACATGTAACTAATACTAATACAACATATAGTATCCTCTAGTGATGCCAATATATCAACACACATATAAGGTCAGATCAAGATATTTATATATAATTTAGCAAGCTGCTGTAACTGATAATAACTTGGTAGAAACCAAAGACTAAAATCAGAGCATACCTCAGATATACATGTTATTTTCCAAATTTCAGCCAATAATACAGAAATTTATTCCAATAATATAGTAATTTATTCCAATGTCATTATTTTACTGCAACTGAATTTGGTGATCAAGAAAACAAAATAGCTTGATATGTTGCACTGGCAAAATTATTGGCTTTATCATATGTGTACATACTTAAATATAAGATAAAAACACTGTTTAACACTGGCCACTTACTGACAAACCTACACATACCATAATACTGATAAATTTGGCTCTTATTTGCATTTTCCCACACTGTTGTTATTTACATATTTGTTATTATTTTGTTTGATACATTTGCAGCATTTTTTACTCTCTTTATTAAAAATTGTTAATGTTTTTATTATATGTTACTTATTATATTATATCTGTATCGACTTATAAGTCCATTTAGTGGACTGGGTATCATGTATATCATGATTAAATATTAATGTAGTTATAAAAATATATGGCACATGTCACTATAATAAAATATAATTTTAAAAAAGTACATGCTGCAGTTTGTGTTGTAAGATTTTTAAAATGTTATTGAGCCTCGTACCTTATCACAAAAAATATGCATGAGTGTCAGTTTTGTGCATTAAACAATATAATGGCAAACTGGACAAATATTGTTTTAACTTTAATGTAGCTGTAAAGAGATTAGTTTATTAATGTACCAATCTATGAATTTTGCTGTGCCAGAAAATGTCAAAACTTCTAGTGCCTTAGGTATGAAATAGCATGTTTAGTAATCATGCACAGATAACTTTAATATCTACAATCATACCTTACATTAAAATTAAACAACTGCTTTTAAATTAATTGAAAGTAAAAACACAATATAATATATAATAGTTCAGAACAATATTTATGTTTAACAAATGGAACCACACACTTATAATGTCCACAGTAACTACATTTTCATTGGTCGACTACCTGTTAATAACAAGCACATTTTTGCACATTTACTGTATCATCAATAATACACTTCTAGTAATCTACTAGACCTTAATAAAGATACTGAGGTGAAGATTACTGCACAGACATATTAATAAATATGGGATTTGCCACATCATGTAACACTTGTCACTGAGGACATAATTTTAACAGAAAAGTATAAGATAAACATTTCAATTTTTTGTCATGTGTGAGACCATTATAATATAATTTATTGCAAAAGTTCAATGAATTTTGGCTTATTCTTTTGTGATTTCTATAGGGTGGCTACTATGGCAAGTTATACAGACCGTGGTAATGTTTTTCTAACATTTCTTCGCTATCAGATTTGGTCATTTGACCAAATACAGATACAGAGGTCAGATGTTTTTATTATACCTTGGCATTGTGTTATGGAATAGCAAAATACAAAGATATGCAATACACTTTGTAATAAAGGCTTATAAGTCAGTTTACTTCATAATACGGACATACGTAAACTTTCTGTATTCACAAATATATACCAAATATTGTGCAAACCATTCCCTATTCTTGCAATCTAATTTCATTGGAACTATAAACTTATCAGCTCTATCAATATGCAGAAAATTACTTGAAAAATTCTTATAGATGCATTCAAAGACTATGGCCCTATAAGTCTGATATCTTGAATACTCAGTTGTCACATACTTATGAACCTAAAAACGAACATAACAGAAGCAAGATATAAAACTGACATCAAAGCCATCTGTTACTCATATTTAACAAGAGCACTCAGAGAGTGCAGACCTGAGCCACAAGAGCTCAATTCCTGGACTTTCAAAACCTACCATTAGCACTGAGATTGCTTTTTTCCCCCTCTATTTCATATTTTTGCCGAAAGTGATCCGGATCACTCCCAATTTATTTTTCATGGATCCAGACAGTGATCCAAATCACTCCAAAAATCTAATCACTTGTTCCTTTTCCCATTTAGGACATATCCTGAAAATTCCATCAAAATCTGTCCATAACTTTTTGAGTTATCTGTCTTGAAAAATTACATTTCATGAATCCAGAAGATCCAGATGATCCAGATCACTCCCAAAATTGAATTATTTCTGCCTTTTACCTTTTCAGACATATCCTGAAAATTTCATCAAAATCCGTCCATAAGTTTTTGAGTTATCTTGTTCACAAACAAACTCACAAACCCACAAACAAACCCAGGTGAAAACATAACCTCCTTGGCGGAGGTAATTACACAGACCACTCTGAATGACTGATTTTGGCTTGACATCATTTTCAGCGTGTTTTATAGGTTAAACCAGGCCTAGTTAAGGGGGATGGAGGAAAGAGACACACACTAGTTTGTCAAGATTCTACACGGAAAACCATCAGTCCTGGTAATGGCACATTCACACTGTAGTGTGCGGTCATATTAACACCTACATATTTGAATTTTACTTCACAACACTGTCCTGTTAATTTTAAGCACTGTCAGATTTTAATTTTAAAAATCTAAATTTCCCAGTTTTGGTATTCTATAAAATTTTTATATTTGAAATCATAGTGAATTTATTTGTCATGAAAGTGACATATTGTTCAATATAGACTTTCACCATTTTTAAGTTCCAACATAATTAAAAGTGACACAAATGATAAGAATCAAACACCAAAATATATTCTCAAGTAACACATTTTGTAAATGTATCTATGAAATGAAAAGATAATCTGATCACTCAAAATATTTTACACTGTTTACACCATGTTATCTCCGGTATATCTCTGGTTTTATCTTTACTGAGCCATATGCTGATTAAAAGGCAAGCCACTTAAACCCACTGTAGGTGTGTGTAAAATTTTTATGATTTTTATATTCATAGCAACAGCCTAATGTTAACAATACCTATAAGGGGAATAATGGATATATTCTTCACTAGCAAACCTGCTAATAAACACATGCATAAGCGGTAACAGGATATACCAGCATTTAAGTGCCTTAACAGTATATAATATATAAATTAAATTATCACCATAAGTATCAGTTACACAAAAGTAGCTAAATATTTCTTCGCAGTTCACACAAGGTTTGACAAGCTGATCACTTCATTACATTTATATTATTCTAAGAATGAGACTAGTGGTCCAGTACAAACATTACTATAAGGTTACCAATTGCTTTGATCAATATAGTAAAGAGATGTACTTCATCTCCCACACACAATTTCAGACAAGTGTCCTATATCTCAGAAGTCACACTTCAGGCCATAATGTCTCACAGTCGTCACAATTATTTTATTGATTTAATATATATATTGGTCTTTTCATCAGGCTGTTACATTTTGAAATATTAATACCACAATCTGACTCAACTTCAAATAATGTTAATGATGACTGATTATTTTTTGAAAATTACTGTATTATATTTTTAGTCCTGGTGAGTTGACCAAATGTTATATCATAGTGTTTTCCCCCCGTTAACAAGTTGCCAAAAGAGTCATATATCAAGACATCAGCAGTAGCACAATAACAGCCAATAATAGAAGTGAAATCTCTGAACAACATATTTATAACATAACAACTCTGTTTCAAAATGTGGGATACATATAGTGAATGATGAAGTAAGCTTGCAATACTTTTGACTAAACTGGAACTAAAAGAGTTCTATCACTAGACAATGACATTCACAGTAAGCATAGCCAGGACTTATTCCTGTCAGTAAAACAAACAACTTTTACATGGTCTGATAATGGCATATACACATTTTATGTACTGTATATAGCAATATTTAACTGTCAAGTTGAAATAATGTCATCTATACTTTACCTATCAACCATAATCATGTTCTGGGTTAGATTACCCGCCAAAGATATCATAAGTTAAAAATGCCATTTAACAAATAAATAAATTTCTGCTGTGGAATATATTTCTGAGACTGTCATTTATGGATTCTGAGTGACTTGATATTATTTCTATTTTTTCAGTTTAATGCAATGTTTAAAAGATACATTTTTTTCTGCAGGGATCTACTCTTTTGCTTATAGACCAGTTTATGCTTGCAGACTAGTTCCCACAAGCTGATAGAGTCTTTGTGCTTGATAACTAGCATAATGACTCCTATATATGCTTGCTAATAATGTAATGAGAGCTTCTATTAATCTTCATCAAGTGACAGACTCTCTAAGGTGTTAGAGCCACGAAGAGGAAAAAGTCAAAATCCAAAGATATAGTACGCCAACACCTGACCAGAGACACGAGGGAGATCAGAGAGCTATCAGAGGCAGGCTTTACTGAAGAGGTATATCTGCAACTAGCACCTGAAAGATGGGAGAAATGGCAGTTCTGATGTCATCAAGGGAGCTGGCATTCCACAAAGTAGGAGTATCAAATGCAATGCTGTAACTAAAATACTCTGATTTGCACACTGAAGACAAGAACTGTGGAACCTTTAGGTAATTTCTGTCATGTTTGCTGCACCTGTTGTTATAGGTATATGATGCTTTCAATTAAGGTAGGGACTGAACTACTTTGGAAAACCAGCAGGTACCAGTAGACGGAGGTATTTGTACACCAGAGACAGAATACGAAAACTGGAATATTATTCAACTGGCAAATGACTGTAGAACAGGTATGATCCTGGAAGATTTGCTACCATTTGTTATGATTCAGTCTAGATTATTTTGGACATGCTGTAGTCTTTTTTTATCTCCCGCCGGCCGGGCAGGAGATTATAAAACGCATTCCGTGCGTGTGTGCGTGAGTGTGTGCATGTGTGCGTGTGTTCGTGTGTTATTGAGTGTGTGTCACGCTTTTATAAAGGGCTGTACATCACACTGGTTGTTTCTCCTTGGCCTTTTCAATGTTTCTGATGACCTTATTGCTTATGTCCTTTCATTTGATGCTGTTATTTCACACCTAGGACCATAGCTAAGTGAGTAATAGCAATGGTGGCTACTTTGAGTAAAGTGCTCATAACTCCAAAACGACTGCATTTAGAGTGTTTCTGTAAAATACGTTGTTCAGCTACTTTCTCCATGCCTACAAGATGGTACCATTTTTAGGGTTCTATCTTCATAGCTAAGTGAGTAATAGCTATTTTCTGTTATTAACAATGAGCAAAATGAGTAAACTGATATTGTATTTGTAACTGTTACTTACAATATTGGCCTGAAATATGTTGTTCAACAACTCCTTCATGTACTATATCATGGTGAGGTGTCCAAGGTGTACCACCATAGCTAAGTGAGTAATAGCTATACTAAGTTTAACATTTGACCATTGAGCAAGTCACTTATAACTCAAAAACTATTGAATATAGAGGATTTTTGTTGAATATGTTGTTCACCTATCCTTTAGATATACTGTATTGTGAATTTTCACAGCTGTAACTCCATAGCTAACTGAGTAATAGCTACTTTGATGATAACCATAATGAGTAAATGGCTTATATCTACAAAAGTATTGCAGCTACACAATTTTGTTCCAATATGTTGTTCAGCTACTATCTCTACAGCTACAACATGGTCACTAGTTTGGAAGTGTATCTCCATAGCTAAGTGAGTAATAGCTACTTTGTCAATTTTTAATGATAACCATAATGAGTAAACGCCTTATATCTTCAAAAGTATTGCAGCTACACAATTCTCTCAAATAAGTCGTTCATCTACTTTTTTGTGAACTGTAACATATTTAAGTTTCACAACTGTTGCTCAATGTACAAGTGAGTAATGGCTACTTTATTGCTACTTTTGGTGAAAATGTGAAAAATGACAAATATCTCGCAAACCGTAATAGCTACTTTGTCAATTTTTAATGATAATCATAATGAGTAAATGCCTTATATCTTCAAAAGTATTGCAGCTACACAATTTCTCTCAAACAAGTTGTTCATCTACTTTTTAAGTCATTCATCTACTTTTGGGAGAGCTTTCACATGGTGAAGTTTCAGACTCGTAGCTAATTACTCACCTACTGAAAATGAGTAAATGCAAATTATCTCTAAAAGTATTGCAGATAGCCAATTTTTCTCAAATAACTCATTCACCTACTTTTGGGAGAGCTTTCACTTGGTGAATTTTCACACCCATAGCTAATTACTCAGCTACTGAAAATGAGTAAATGCGAATTACCTCTAAAAGTATTGCAGATAGCCATTTTTTCTCAAATAACTCATTCACCTACTTTTGGGAGAGCTTTCACTTGGTGAATTTTCACACCCATAGCTAATTACTCACCTATTGAAAATGAGTAAATGCGAATTATCTCTAAAAGTATTGCAGATAGCCATTTTTTCTCAAATAACGCATTCACCTACTTTTGGGAGAGCTTTCACTTGGTGAAGTTTCAGACCCATAGCTAATTACTCACCTACTCAAAATGAGTAAATGCGAAGTATCGCTAAAACTATTGCAGATAGCCAATTTTTCTCAAATAACTCATTCACCTACTTTTGGGAGAGCTTTCACTTGATGAAGTTTCAGACCCATAGCTAACTACTCACCTACTCAAAATGAGTAAATGCGAATTATCTGTAAAAGTATTGCAGATAGCCAATTTTTCTCAAATAACTTCTTCATCTACTTTTGGGAGAGCTTTCACATGGTGAAGTTTCAGACCCATAGATAATTACTCACCTACTGAAAATGAGTAAATGCGAATTATCTCTAAAAGTATTGCAGATGGCCAATTTTTCTCAAATAACTCGTTCACCTACTTTTGGGAGAGCTTTCACATGGTGAAGTTTCAGACCCATAGCTAATTACTCAGCTACTGAAAATGAGTAAATGCGAATTATCTCTAAAAGTATTGCAGATGGCCAATTTTTCTCAAATAACTCATTCAGCTACTTTTGGGAGAACTTTCTCTTGGTGAAGTTTCACACCCATAGCTAATTATTCACCTACTCAAAATGAGTAAATGCGAATTATCGCTAAAAGTATTGCAGATAGCCAATTTTTCTCAAATAACTCATTCACCTACTTTTGGGAGAACTTTCACTTGGTGAAGTTTCACACCCATAGCTAATTACTCACCTACTGAAAATGAGTAAATGCGAATTATCTCTAAAAGTATTGCAGATAGCCAATTTTTTTCTCAAATAACTCATTCATCTACTTTTGGGAGAGCTTTCACATGGTGAAGTTTCAGACCCGTAGATAATTACTCACCTACTCAAAATGAGTAAATGCGAATTATCTCTAAAAGTATTGCAGATAGCCAATTTTTTTCAAATAACTCATTCACCTACTTTTGGGAGACCTTTCACTTGGTGAAGTTTCACACTCATAGCAAATTACTCACCTACTCAAAATGAGTAAATGCGAATTATCGCTAAAAGTATTGCAGATAGCCAATTTTTCTCAAATAACTCATTCACCTACTTTTGGGAGAGCTTTCACTTGGTGAATTTTTACACCCATAGCTAATTACTCACCTACTCGAAATGAGTAAATGCGAATTATCTCTGAAAAGTATTGCAGATAGCCAATTTTTTTCTCAAATAACTCATTCACCTACTTTTGCAAGGGCCTTCACATAGTAAAGTTTCAGACCCATGGCTAATTACTCGCCTACTGAAAATGAGTATATGCGAATTATCTCTAGAAGTATTGCAGATGGCCAATTTTTCTCAAATAACTCATTCACCTACTTTTGGGAGAGCTTCAAACCAACCTGTGGAAAAGCACAGGGTAAGGGTAAGACCTTGGGCCCCTTCTTTGAGGTGGAATGAAGATATCCAAACCTTTTTAGTGCATATCTTACATGTACATAACTGCGGAATATGTACATTCAGTGGCTCTAACTCTGGAATGTGGCCATTCGATGGCCAAACTCAGTAATAGCTACTTTGACTTTTTTTATTTAAATAATTTATAACAGCAAAACTATTCAATTTAAAGGAGTTTTGTCAAATATGTTGTTGACCTACTTTTTGATGTAGTGCGGCGGGAGATCATACCACGGCAGTGGTCTTGTTTATATTGGATTTGAACAGACTTCGGAACAGCTAATTACAGTAATCACATTGACTACCCACAACAGTATTACAGGCTAGCACTGCAGCTTCACGTATGACGTATTTCCAAATATGTCTGCGATCACTACCTCCGACTGAAGCAGCTTCGTCAAACCTTAAATTGGACCAAATATAAAAATACCAAATGACAACCCTACATGGAACCAAACCCCAAGGTTTCTGACATTGTTCTCAGGAAACAATGGAGTACCCAGAACATTGTTTGGAAAATAGATTGTTTGCTTGTTTTGTTACTGTTTTGATCAAAGAACAATAAATTTTGTTTTCTCGAAATTAACTTGAGCTTGCTATCTGACATCCAATGCTTAACATTGTGCAGACAGTGATTCAATGCTGGGCAAATATAAAGTTAGGCGTCATCAGCATAGAAGTTGCACCTTTGACTGACTGTGCTAAACAGGTTTGTGTACAGAGACAACACTAATAGCTACAGATGTATCTGTAATTTAATTATAAAAAAATAGCATCAGAGATGGCCGTACCCCACAGCCTAGGGAAATATTTTTAACACCATGAGATATAGAAGTACTGTACCAGTACAAACTTCAGGAGTACTGTCAGAGCACTATCAGTTATATAAAGGTCCAAACAATGTTTAAATGGACAAATAATGTTTAAAAGAAAGATAATGCGTATAAAGATGAAGTATTAAAACAAGATAATTCAATAACAAGATGACAGCATTAATCAGCAAACTAAAATTCAACACTCTTTATCTACATCTGCATGGCCGAATTATGGTTTAGATGGTTTGAATATTACCATGCATACAGAAGTGGTAATACATTTAATGAATGCTTATTGTGGTGTTGGAGCAAAGTCTGTGGCTCACTTGATGAAATTCTATCTCTTACAATGGGAAGTTATGAAAGTAAAATTCTTAATAAATTCTAATATGACTTTTGCTTAATCTGCATCAAAAGACAGACCCAAAGGTTCATGAAGATTTTAAAGGTCAAGGTCACTACGACAAGGTAAAAGGTCAAATAAAGGTCACACCATGATAATACACACCTATAGCCCGTAACCAATGTCCCTACCAAGTATCAAACTTCCTACACCTTACGGTTTCCGAGATATAGCCCTGACAAGATTTTATAGGCCAAGGTCACTATGGCAAGGTCAAAGGTCAAATCAAGGTCACACCATGATGCTGCACACGTACACCCCCTAACCAATGTCTCTACCAAATATCAACTTCCTACAGCTTACAGTTTCGAGATATAGCCCGGACAAGATTTTATAGGTCAAGGTCACTACGGCAAGATCAAGGGTCAAATCAAGGTCAGATCATGACGTTGCACAACTACACCCCCTAACCAATGTCCCTACCAAGTATCAACTTCCTACACCTTACGGTTTCCGAGATATAGCCCGGACAAGATTTTATAGGTCAAGGTCACTACGGCAAGGTCAAAGGTCAAATCCTGGTCAGACCACGACGTTGCATACCTACACAGCCTAACCAATATCCCTACCAAGTATCAACGTCCTACACCTTACGGTTTCTGAGATATAGCCCGGACAAGATTTTATAGGTCAAGGCCACTACGGCATGATCAAAGGTCAAATCAAGGTCAGACTATGACGCTGCACACCTACACCCCCTAACCAATGTCCCTACCAAATATCAAGTTCCTACACCTTACGGTTTCTGAGATATAGCCCGGACAAGATTTTATAGGTCAAGGTCACTACAGCAAGGTCAAAGGTCAAATCAAGGTCACACCATGACGTTGCACACCTACACCCCCTAACCAATATCCCCACCAAGTATCAACTTCCTACACCTTACGGTTTCCGAGATATAGCCCAGACAAGATTTTATAGGTCAAGGTCACTACGGCAAGGTCAAAGGTCAAATCAAGGTCAGATTATGACGTTGCACAACTACACCCCCTAACCAATGTCCCTACCTAGTATCAATTTCCTACACCTTACAGTTTCCGAGATATAGCCCAGACAAGATTTTCAAACTCAAGGTCACTACGGCAAGGTCAAAGGTCAAATCCTGGTCAGACCACGACGCTGCACACCTACACCCCCTAACCAATGTCCCTACCAAATATCAACTTCCTACACCTTACGGTTTCTGAGATATAGCCCGGACAAGATTTTATAGGTCAAGGTCACTACAGCAAGGTCAAAGGTCAAATCAAGGTCACACCATGACGTTGCACACCTACACCCCCTAACCAATGTCCCTACCAAATATCAACTTCCCACACCTTACAGTTTCTGAGATATAGCCCGGACAAGATTTTATAGGTCAAGGTCACTACAGCAAGGTCAAAGGTCAAACCAAGGTCACACCATGACGTTGCACACCTACACCCCCTAACCAATGTCCCTACCAAATATCAACTTCCCACACCTTACAGTTTCTGAGATATAGCCCGGACAAGATTTTATAGGTCAAGGTCACAACAGCAAGGTCAAAGGTCAAATCAAGGTCACACCATGACGTTGCACACCTACACCCCCTAACCAATATCCCCACCAAGTATCAACTTCCTACACCTTACGGTTTCCGAGATATAGCCCGGACAAGATTTTATAGGTCAAGGTCACTACGGCAAGGTCAAAGGTCAAATCAAGGTCAGATTATGACGTTGCACAACTACACCCCCTAACCAATGTCCCTACCTAGTATCAACTTCCTACACCTTACAGTTTCCGAGATATAGCCCAGTCAAGATTTTCAAACTCATGGTCACTACGGCAAGGTCAAAGGTCAAATCAAAGTCAGACCATGACGTTGCACACCTACACCCCCTAACCAATGTCCCTACCAAGTATCAACTTCCTACACCTTACGGTTTCTGAGATACAGCCCGGACAAACTATTTCCCGCCGCCCGCCCATCCGGACACCATGGGTGAAAACAATACCCCGACAGCCCTTAAGGGCTGTGGGGTAATAATATTACTTGAGCTAAGTTTGAGCATTAACTACATTGTCCCCAACTGCAGTGACAATCTCCCATCAACAATTCCATCTTGGGGTTTAATGACCAATTCTTATATATGTAAACAAATTGCCGTTCATTGGTATTTTTGGTTTGCTGTAAAAGCCGATGTTAGATATTATTTGTAAACTAATAACACTCTCAGAAAAATCTAATGAAGGACAATAAAAGTATTAATTGGAGTGCATATGCTCAATTGCTGGAATAGGATAACTACAAAATGAAAATATTAACCACAATATTACATTCACTGGTAGATTGTCAGTATGGTATAGACATGATTACCTTGTCTCTACATTACTTACATGTAGAACTATGGCACTAACCCACTTAAACTGCATTGATATTTGCTCAAAAGACTGCACACACATACTGTTGAATAAAACTTAATTTGTGCTTCAATTGTGCCCCACATGTAGCTGCAAAACAACCGATATTAATCCAAAAACACAGAGAATATCATATATTAGCTACATTTCTGAAACCTTTGCAACCCCAAAACATTATTAATTTCTTTAGGAAATATAAAAAACATATTGAAATGGGGAAATGTTTTTTTTTATTATTTTGAATCAATTATGTTTGCATGTTGAGAGCAATAAAAAAAAATAATAGAAAAAAACAGATGTGGGTAAAAAGGGGTGTACACATTTATATAATTTGTTTTTCAAGCAAAGCTGCAGTTTTAAGTTTGGTTGTGCCACGGCTCTACATGCACGTCATTGGTAATTCCTAAATTACTACTGAACACAAATGATGATTCCATCACTGCTCAAAAAATATTGATGTTAATTTTAAATGAGAGGAACTGAGGAGGCAAGTGGCGATTGGGGGAAAAGGCGACGAGTATGGGGAATTTGGAATTTTGCATGAAGCATTAGTTCAAGGCAAACAGTGATGGGATGCCTTTCTGTTGCAATATTGCAAGACCCCCCACCCCCCCACCCCCCCACCCCCTGAGTTCTTTTACTTCATCATTTTATGAATATGAGTTGGGTGACAGTATGTGCACAAGTCCATGTCAAGTATATTTGATCTTCAAGCAGCCTTCCTATTTGTAAAAATATTGTTAGAAAACCCAATACAAATCAGTAACTTCAATCACGTTTTCTCATTGGAGTCTTTATAGGAGGGGTTGTTGAAAGTGTGTCATATGGGAATATGCTATTCTGTATATATACAGCCAGTGGAACTCATCATCACATATATCACAGTACACCTGGGGAGTGGCTTAAATTTGTAGTAGTTTGTTATATTCCCAGGCACTCAAATCTATCTTCACTAAATATCAAATAAAATAACACATTGGACTAAATCCGAGATTTAGAATATACTGCACAGTACCCAGCAGAGCTTGGTGGTACTAAAGAGTGTATGGGGGCCTGTGGAGGTAAATGGAAGCATTGGGGTCATTAGCAGAGTGTATGGAGACGTATGGAATGGTGAGAAAGTGTATGGAACAGGTATAAGTGTGCATGTGACTGTAAACAACCCTTTTTTCTGTTACATGCGTTCTTTAAATGCATTTTCAGGTTTAACAATTAATGCATATTAATGGTACTTTATTTGACTGAGTTTCTGTCCCGTCACCAATTGCTATTGATATACTGATGGACACAATGGCGAGGGACAGAGCTCACATGTACTTGTTTTCTGTGTAAATTTTAAACGGCATATTTGTACACATATTACCACAAGTATAAAGTGTTATTTAAACTCTTTAACTTATGTATATGTGCCGTTCACTAATATTCAATGCCAATCAAACTGGCAAGTGTGTATTTCAGCCTATGTTTTAGTGGCTTTCTACCAGCAAATGCCCGCCTACCAGTGAACGCCCACCTTAGATATCTTTGTTAGAGGTCAAGGACAAATGCTTCTATAAGTCTACAAAATGGGCGTTCATTGGTATTTCCGGTTTGCAGTAAAAATGGCCGATAATACAGATAAATTATGAAAATATAAAGCTTTGAAACAAATATTACAACATGCACCTCGGTTATTAATTGTAGTGCATATTATTTGACCATATAGTGGTAGAAGAATAAATTATAAAGCTGTAATATAATTCAAATTCAATATATTAACTTCAGCGTGGGCGTTTACTGGTAGAATGCCACTAAATATAAACAAACCTTCAACCTTACATAGTTATCTACAAAAGAAATTCCTGGCTTGTAAAAGCACTTTAGTTTAACAACATACTAGTATATGTATTGCAAACTGGATACAGCTATACTGCTTCTAGGCATAAGTTGGCCGCGGTCATAAGTTGGCCGCCACTAATTTAATTGGGCCAAACAGACAAATAAGTCTTTGTACAGTGTTTAAAATGAATAAAAAGCATAAATGTAATAATAATGGACCATTTACGATTGCAATTAGCTTTTAAATTTGTAGTAATTTCAAGATTTGGTGATGGCGGCCAACTTATGACCGCGGCCAACTTATGCCTAGAAGCAGTATAGACATAAGAAGGACTTTTTAAAGTAAATGAAATAATTTCAGACAGTTCAAGATATACACAGAAAACAAGTACATGTGTGCTCTGTCCCTCGCCATTGTGTACCATCAGTATATCAATAGCAATTGGCGACGGGACAGAAACTCGGTCTAGTAGTGTATGCATTATATTACATGGCATAATTGAGTGGAATGAATTAACCAAGCAGTTCTGGTCACTAAACTCAGTATGGTCAATTTTTCTTGAGCATGCATGAGTTTAACTGATCAATTTCAAATTGTCTGAATCTAATACTGTCAAACAGTATATCAGATGTACATGTTTTGTATATACTTATACGTATGATCAGTTTAACTCAAGGTTTAGTACTAGTACTACTGTACTAGTGCAGTCTCGTATTCTAATTGTTCGTCAACATGTTTGCAAAATTAGAAACTTAATTACTGTTGGTTCCAAATTTAATCAATACCATAAAAACAAATCATAGGCAGTAACTAGAATAACACTGTACCTCAAGTATTGTAATTTGATCATAAATGAGAATTATATTTATTTTATTTTCCTAACAGCTGTCAAAGCTGAGCCGCCTGATTTCTATACTATTTACATTACTGCAGTAGAGAAAAATAAAAAAAAAATAAAATAGAATAAACCACAGCAAAAGCTATGAAAGATAACCTTTAAAATTAAAGTTTTAGTATTAAGGAAAGGGGTGAAGAAAATAAAGGATAATACAACACATTATTATTTAGCTAACTAAAGTGTATTTCGATAATTGAGAAACGAACTAAAGCTTCCCATTAACCGGACCGGGCAAATTGACCCAGTGTGTAAATCGTTACCCGAGTTACGGGAGGTTTTCGGTAATATAAATCCCAACTTTGTGTGCAAAGTACTTTTTGAGATGTTCTTTTTTTCAATCCCATTAACATTTATCTAATTCTTTATGTTAATTGTAAGTATATAATTAATTATAAGATATATTATACATAAGTATTTACATGCTATATGCATGTTGCTACTATGTAGTTGTTCCGCTATCAGGAAACATAGGGAGCATACCCTGGATCTAGTAGAATCCCAGGATACCCCTAATAAACATTATGCATGGAAGCCCAGTTGTAAACAAAACAAACCATGCACTTGCTTGCATTTGTTGTGGTAGGATTTCAACACACACAATTTAAGCCAAGTGTGAGCTTCACAAGCAAAGCTCTGTCTGTGTATTGTCTGTTTCCTTACTTATAACCTCTGCCTGTCATAATTACGTACATCACACCAGCATCACTTGCTAACATAATAACCCAAGAGTATCCTAAGGTAACTAAAATCTGAGTTTTGTGCAGCAGCTATCCTTTCCTAAGTAATCTGTAGCGTCAGTTTTGTTAGATTTTAGTGTTTTTAAAAAATTTTTCTTAAAAGTTTTCAAAGCTTCTACCATGTTTAGGGGAGTAATTACCATAATTTGAAAAGACACTGCAGACAAAGTTATGTTATTTTGTTCGAACCCTTGTCATCAGAGAAAAGTAAATGATTCATTTATTATCTCTTTCAAGGAGGATATATCTGTCACAAAATCAGTTTGTCTGTTTGCAAATTAACTCAAACAGTTACCCAGATAGCATTCTGACGTTGTGCCAATTTTGGCATTGTTTAACAGAAGGCAAGTGATTGACAGATTGTGGAAGGCTCTTAGTCAAGGGAAATCCCTGATCAAACATTAATAGTGTTGGAACAGTATCATAAGGTGATGGTCCATCCAGTGAAAAAAATTATAATGTTCACAAACAACTTTTTTTGTCTGAATTTATAGTGAGTATATTTTTTTATGTCTTAAATTGTGGGCTCACTGAAATATGATTTTTAAACATACCATAATAAATAATTTTCTACAAAGTTTCCCAAAATCCCCTAGTATTGCTTGCCGCCATCTTGTATAAAAAATTACCGTTGGCCCAATGCCGGCAAAATAAGGAGATATCTAACCTGAGTAGTGGTTGGCAAGCCACCATTGGGCAAATGGAAAATCTGCTGACCATGCGACCAACAGCCAACGTCGGTCCAATGGCGGAATGCAATCTGGATAGGCACATATTTTGTTGAAGAAAAAACACATTTTTAAAAAATTTTGACAATGGCATAAGGAATTGAAAAATCAATGTTAGTGGTGATTCGGATCAGCATCTGGGTTCATGACTTCAAGGATTTTTTGTCATTGTACATATTCATGAATAATATTGGAGATACTGGACCATACAGTCTCCAAGTTCTGTCATTTCATAAATACAAAACTAGCTCATCTTTGTGAACACTGCACATGAAAGTGTATTTTTAAAATCCTGGATTGTTTAAACTTGGTGATAAGAATGATGACAGAAGTTAAGGAACTCACACTTTTGTGATATCTGACAATGTTTATACATGATACAAACAGACGACAGAAAAAATAGATGGCCAGTGTATCTCTCTGAAGATAAAAACACCTTTTCATCATTATGAGTGTATCTCTCTGAAGATAAAAACACCTTTTCATCATTATGAATCTTCACATAGAACAACAAAATTTATTCATTAGATAAATAAGAAAAAAAGTTGTGACCCAATCCAGCAAGATATATTAATTATTAGGTAATCATGGGAGGCATCAATTTGCATATTTAATGGGCTGATGGGGTGAGCAGGAGTCCTTCAAGAATACAAAAGGTTTTCAATGAACGTAACTATATATGCAAATATATAATAAGCATATTCATTATTTATGTTGAAGCGGTGGCAGAGTGGTAACACTCTCGCCTCCCACCTCTGAGGCCGGAGTTCGATTCCCGGCACGGCCTCAAGTGAGAAAGCTGATAGTTGCTTACCGTTGGTCGGCAGTTTACAGTACAGAACCCTAACGAACTCTATGTACTGGTTTCCTCTTCCCTTCCAACTACCCGTCGTGATATCGCTTGTACAGTGTTGAAAGCGATGTAAAACCCCAAATAAATAAATAAATATTTATGGTGAAGATTCAATATAACACTGTATTTGACACTAATTCAAAAACACAGTATAGAAACACAATAGCCAATCTATATTCCTATAGACATATAAACAACATGTTTAGATTTTAAGAATACCCTACTCTAGCCCTTTAAGTTCAAAGTTGATTGTTGATAGCATTTCATGAAACAATCCATCAAGGCTTTAATAAGAAAAGATAAAATTTTGATGTAAATTGGGTTTTGATGTAGCAAATAATTAAGACGACAAGATTTGGTAACTGAACTAACTTTATCTTGACCAACATTAGAAAATAAATTATGATGTGGTTCCTATCTGTATTCTATACATGGCCTTTATGTCCTACACTGATTAATCACAAAAGAACATACATAAAACAAAGAACTTTAAATGCACTAACTACTGAACCTGTTAATGAAACTGACCACACTTATTTTTTTCTTGTGAAACCATTTGTTGCTGAACATGCCACATCAGAATAATAATTAATTTTAGACAGCAAATGATGTTTAAAGAAAAGTTAAATGTGAAGACTTTACAATTCGAAAATATCCAAAATTCAACTGGGGTTAAGTGGTTCAATTTCAGTGTGTACTAACATCATTACTATAAACATCTATAATTACCAAATCCTAAATTAAATAATCAGAATGGATGGTTTTAATTGTGAAACTTTGATATCATTTTAGTTCTGAAACATTTTAAGCATGTAAACTATGAAATAATTTTACTATCTAAAAAAGATAAAAGCAAGAGTTCAATTTCATCTATAAATCTTTTCTTATCTTTTCTGCACTTGTCATTATAACAGATTAAAGACAATTTTTTACATTTTCCTAATTCTTTTCAAAAAGTGTTTCTTTTACATCTACTGCATTCAACAACTGTTGTCCAAGTATGTTGTTTATGATTTATGTTTTATGATTTATCACTGTATATTTTTTTTAAATATTAATGATATAGCTTAAAATGTTTTGTAATTTAACAGAAGTAATAATTTGCACGGAACAAGTTAAACACAATTCCTATCACACACAGACAAATCCTACCACAACACTTGCAGTGTGGTGAGTTTACAATAACATTGAGTGTTTACACTCTGTTATATGGGATGATGTATAAGGTCTATATGTTTGGAGTGACACCTGCTGTGATGTTTTGGTCTGCTGATGAGAAAGGAACCATCAAAAAGGTCAAGTAAAATGCCCAGATTGGCCAAGATGTACCCAGGACTTATAGTGAGTGATTGTTGATATCACCCAGTTACTAACCTGATCTAGGTCATATCCAAGAGGGTACTTGGGTCCAGACTGCCCTGAATTCTTGCACAGTTGCTGCCCTGGGGCTAAATGTCACCAGTAATAGATAAAGGTCACCCATATTGACATGAAGATCACTTGGGATAAAACCATGGCAACCAGGGCTTATGTCTGATGAGGGCATCAGGTGATCAATGTATGTTACTTATTATCTTAGCATTTTCTCTTTGTCACAATAACAGTTTAAAAGGGTATATTTTGATGGATCCAGACAGTTGAAAGTTTTGTTTATTTTATTTTTTACAAGTTGACATGTATGAGACAATTCTGTTAGCGGCAAATATATGATGCTCACTTTCATGGACATGATAAAGAAAACGGTGATGCTTATGGGGCTGCAGAGGGAATGGGTCAGGGGTAGGAGTGCCAAAGCCAGAGCAGGCACTCATCGGCAGAGGCAGGAATCTAGAGGTATGGGATAGCACTTGGATTCCAGAGAGACATGCAATGATAGACAACTATATCCACATAGACCCTGAACTCTTCTACAAGATTGTCATGATTTTGCAGAATAGACCACAGAGGATAGTACATGGTACTGGGCCCCACTACATTACGTAAAGAGAGGATACACAGAACGAGATGAAATGGAAAAAATAGAGTACTTCAAATTAAAAAAAATATTCATGAACTTATGTCAAAGTGAAAATGTATATGTGTGAACAAGTATTGTGCTATAAAACAGTAAATCAAATTACAAGACCTTGGTAATAAATATTAAAAATGCCAATACAATTACCTCAGCAAGCCCCAAAACTGATGAACTGGTGGTGCATTTAGATTATCCTCAACAGTAGTATACGTTAGTGCCTATATTGTTTGGTACCTTGCCACTGATGGTCATTGCTATTGTTTGATCTGCTCATAACTAGAGTGTGGGAAAGAACAACTGTAAGATGTGGAAATACAAGTGTGGAACAAACATACATGTGACACAGTTGCAGTTGTCCGTGCATGTGTAGATGAAGATCTAGATCAGCTCTAGCACTATGGCCCCAGCCATAGTTCCCTGCAGTACCTATAGTATCTAATGCAATAGCCATTATCTCAGGTCAAAAGTGGCATTTCAAAAGTGGTGGAGACTACCACAAGACTCGACAGTATATACTGACTTCTCCCAACCATAGATAACTATCTTCCTCTGTTATGAAGCCTCTAAATCTACTAGTGCTCCAGAAAATCTTCACACTTGTAAAAAAAACTATGCATCTGGTGTTGACGCCATGCAGTGTTTTTTTACTTCAAAAATTATTCAGTCCTCTCTCCACAGCCATGTCCAGATTTGGAAAGCGAGTTTTCCACTTCTGTCCTCTAGGACTGGACCCATTGCTCACTGACCACCCTATGTCTTCCTTCATGTGTTAAATCATCAAGACTTTTCCCCTGTTTTCTGTGGTAAAACACCTAGCCAGTTTTTGTTTCCCGCACTATTCCCAGAGCCAGTTTGGACTGCTGGTTTGCCAGCAGACACAATGATATACAAGAAAAGATAATGTAAAATAACAAAAGCACTTGGAGAGCGAAAACCTCTACCAAGGCCTACCACTTCTACTATTGCTTATGTGTATGTAATGATAAATTACTGAAGGCTAGATCTGTTTTAAGACATAATCCAGTGTGAAAATTGATTGGGAAAGATCTAAATATTCAGCAGACATTATATCAGTTCCCAGATAACATTTCACCCGTGGCCCACTGGCGTATAGTCGGCAGATTTTGCCCCCATTGGGCCACCGTTGGCCCACTGGTGGTTTTTGGTTATATAATAAGCAGTTTGCCACCGTTGGGCCAACGGTGGCTTTCCAATCAATCTTCATGTCTGTAGAATTGTCCACTGGTGGGCCACCAGTGGTTTTTGTTCAAGATGGCAGTGAGCCATAATAAGGGATTTTGGGAAACTTAGTAAAAAGTGTGTGTCTAATAATGAGATTTTGGTGAGCCCACAATTTTTTACTCACTATTTAACAATTTTAGACATACAAACAATATTTTTATTGTAAATTTACAATAGAAAAGTTGTAATTGGACATATTATAATTTATCAATGAATTATGGAATATCCGCTTAGGACTCTCATCCACCAGTGTTTATGTAAAACTCATTGCATCATTGGTCATGTGACTTATTATTAATTCCCTCAGCTAAGACCTCCCTAAAAGCTGTCAATCATTTGTCCTACCCACAAATGGCCACATAGCTATAGGCTGCAATCTGATTGGCTCAGGCTTTTGTGAAATTTCAACCAGCGTTTTGCCAGCACTGGGCCAACGTTGGCCCACCAGACAAAAAATGGTGGCTCACCGGTGGCAGCCTCTGTTGTGCCAAATTTTCTCAAAATAAATTAATTGCAGGTCTCACCAGCACAAAGAGTCAAGAACCTCAGAGTGATGTTTGATTTCAATTTCACCTTCTCTGACCATGTGTCACAGGTCATAAAGTCCACTAGAATTCAAGCAAGAGACCTCTACAGAATTCGCCCCCTTCTAGACCTTAAAACAGTTCATCTAGCCAATGCTTTCGTGAGCAGCAGATTGGATTACTGCAATTCCCTGTTGCTAACATTCACTGATTTTGAGTTAAAGAGATTGCAATTAGTGCAAAACTCACTCTGCAGGGTAGTCACTCGTCCCTCAAAATTTTCTCACATCACCCCTCAACTGAAAAACTCCATTGGCTTCCAATCAGGTACTGGGTACAACTCAAAATAGGCCTCATTACATACAAAATCCTCAACCAAAGTCAGTCAGCCTGTTTACCTAAGAAAATTCACCCCTACACTTCCTTCTGAAAGACTAGGCATAGTACCCCTAAACTCAAGTTCCTTCATACCCCCACTTTTGACTGTAGAGTTCATAAGTCAATTAAACACTTCTCTAATTCTTTTAGTCACTATGCCCCAGTTCTTTGGAACTCTTTCCCCTTCCAAATAAGAAACAGTCCCTCTGTCGCATCTTTCAGGAAACACCTCAAAACTCACCTTTTCAATTCTAGTTTCCCAACTTAGTCTCCTTCCCTCTCGGTCTCACCCACAACTCTGGAACAATGACATTGAATGCCCCTCGACTCTCCTTATTAAAATGATTTTTGTTAACTAGTGCGGAAGATATTGCGCCTACAAAGCAGTAGATTAGATTAGATTATATAAGATAAAGTGAAGTCTTCCAAAATATACATTTAAGGAAAATAATCAAGGTATTTTGTACTAATAAAGGGAAGAATTGTGGTCATGGATTTATGGTAAAAACTGGAAATTGTGGATCTACATTTTACACATTTTGACAAGGTAGCCACAGCATAAAAGAGTGCAATGGTATTGGCCCCGAAGATAAAAGATGAAGGGAAAGACCTAGAGGCGCATGGAGGACATAAGAACATGCATTGAATAAAATGGGGTGGGCAAATTGGGTTATGGCTGAAGATGCAATAAATATTTTGCAGATCTATGCATGCACTGAAAAACTGCCTTGATAATTTTAAATTTTTGAAGATTTTGTACAAACAAAAGCATACTAGCATAAGACATTTTAGCAACAGACAAAAAATGATTTAGTGTCTTCCTTACTCTCTGTAACGTCACTGCCATAATAGGGTGAAACATTGCTGGACACATTGAACTTAGGCTTTTTGTCCAGTTATGTTTCAAAAGGGTAATTAATTGTTATATTGTACATGTGTGAATAGTGCAGACAATATTCGCCAAATAATTGATACTGATGTCAGTTGGTTTCTTCTTTGAATTGTCTATCCACGATGGTAGTCAAAACAGGGATAGTCACTGGAGACACACTTTGAGAATCTTCTCTTGCTAGTTGGGTTTTGGCTATAAATTCTGAAAAGGGAAACAAAGCTACCTTTTCCCATTGGCTTAGACTCTATGCTTTGTTTGCATCCCTGGCATGAATTTTGCTGCGGCACTTGCTTGTGGCCAAAGCTAGCAAGAAAGCAATTTTGAGAGTAAGATGTTTGAGATCTGTCTTTTTAAGGCTCAAATGGTGCTTTCTTGAGCTCATTAAGAACAACAGAAAGTTTCCACTTGGGCAGATTTCTGGAACTTTTGGACGATTCCCAGATATAGCAAGTAACCTGTGATGGTTAGAGCTTTGAGTAATATGGGACCCCACTGGGCCCAGGGTGTCAACAATGGCCATCCTGTAACCATCAATGGTCGATGGGTGCCTTCAGATCTTGGTACATGTATATGAAAAAGTCTGAGACTTGTTTCTCAGAGGAAGTGCAGAAACCACTTAATTTTCTCTGCACCATTTCTCAAATAGGGCCCACTTTGACTTATAGATGGTCCTTGCTGATGACCCTTGAGGGGCAGCAATTCTCTACCACTTCAACAGAGAAGCCTTATTCTTGGAACTGTCCAGTCATAGACTCCAGGCGTGGAGGTTGAGATGTTAAGGGTTGCTGTGAAACACTTGATTGTGGGACTGTTTGAGAAGTGTTGTGGACACTGGTAACTGGAGTGGGATCAATGTTGAGAGCTGCACTAGGTCCCAAAACCAAGGCATCCCTGGCCAGCCTGGGGCTATTAGCATGATAATGCAATTGCTTTGCCTGATTTTTTGGATCACCCTGTGAAGGAGAGCTGTGGGAAGGTAAGCAGAAGCAGTGAGGCCCGACCAGTTTATGTTCAGAACATCTATGTCCCAAGCATGTTGGTCTGGCACTGGGGATACATACAATGAAACAGAACATCTATGTCCCAAGCATGTTGGTCTGGCACTGGGGATACATATAATGAAACTTTGTTGTTCAGAAGAGTGGCAAATAGGTCTACATGATGAGTGAACCACTTTAGACCAATCTGTTTGAACACCTGTAGATGCAGTGACCATTCTGTTGATTAGACTTGGATTGACCTGGACAAAAGGTCAGCCATCACATTCAGACACCCTGGAATGTGCCTGACTCTTAGAGTTATCTGGTAATGATGGCACCAGGTCATGATTTCCCACAGGAGAGCACATATCTCTACTGAGTGGGTTCCCCCTTGTTTGTTTATGTAGGCTACTACTGTTGAGTTGTCTCTAGCAACCAACACTGTTTGGTTTTGACATTGGTCCTTGAACCTTTCCTGGGCCAGAGATACCGCCTTCAACTCTAGAACATTTATGTGTAGCCTTTTTCCGTGTCTGACCAGAGACCTTTTGTAGAGACCTGCTCTACGTGAGTGCCCCAACCTTCATTTGAGGCATCTGAAAATATTTGGATATTGTGGTCTTTGGGGTGAAGGTCTGTCCCCTTTATCATGTTTGTGGGATTTCGCCACCATTCTAGGTGAGCTGAAATGGTCTTTGACCAAGGAAGGAGGTTGTCCAACGACTGATGATATCTCCAGTGCTTCTTGAGGTGAAACTGAAAGGGCCTTATGTGAAGGCATCCATCCGTGACCATCTTCTCAATTGAGGTGAGCAACCCAATTAGTGACATCAAACATCTTGCAGTCAAAACATGTTTTGACTTAAAGCATAGGATCAAATCCTGAAGTTTGAGCCATCTCTCTGGAGTGGGTTTTACAAGGGCTGAATCTAGGTGGTATTCGTAGGCCATAAACCGAAACACCTGAGTAGGTTTGAGTTCAGACTTCTCCTGATTTATTATCCACCCTAAGAACTCTGTCAGCCTATCATGTTCTGAGTGTTCACTTGTGCTGCCTTCTGAGACTCGGCCCTGATGAGCCAGTAGTCCAGATATTGGTAAAGCCTGACTCCCCTTGTGAGGGCCGTCAGCGTCACTTCCTTTACAATCATTGTAAATGCCTGTGGGCCGAGGCTAGGCCGAAAGGGAGGGAAGTGAACTGGAACACCTGTGAATTGTGGCACCTTAGGTACTTTGAGTTTTGACTGATGGCAATGTGAAGATGGGCATCTGACAGGTCTATTGACGACACCCATTCCCCTGGAATCAGAAAGGCCCTGATGGTCTCCATTTTGAACCTTTCTACAAGTAGGAAGGTGTTGAGCCAGCTTAGGTCTATTTCTGGCCCCCTCCTTTGGTGAGGTTTGGGTAGTAGAAACAGGTTGTAAAAGACTGTAAAACCTGGGGTCTTTTTGATAAGCCTGGTGTCATGAGTGAATCAGGGGAACTGTGGCTAATTTTGGTTTTGTGATGAATGGTAGAATGTAGCCATTGCTAATAATGTTTAACATGTTTATATGTTTGCAGTCTCTAATGAAAGAGTGCAGGCGACCTCCTACTGGTGGACTGAGGGAGGATTTCAAGGAGTCATTGGGAGGGGGGATTTCTATGCAATTGTCCCCTTGAATGAGGTCGAAAACGACCTCTGGAACCTCTGTTATTTGATTTCCCCCACCTGATTAAAATGATTGGTTACTGCTTGGTGTGGATTGTCCCCCATAGGGTCGTTTCCTGTAGGAACCTCTTTTGTTATTGTGAGGACCACAAAAGGGCTTTTTTGATGGGTTCCAAAACCCTGAAAGTAGTGTTTAGTGGACATTTGACCCCCATACATGCTTCGTAGGTACACTTCTGGTTCCAGCTGCGCATGCACAGTTGGTCACTTCCGCTTGCGCATGTGCAGTGGAGCATGAGTAAAACAAGCAATCTGATTGGTTGAGGGGTGATGAGGTCAAATCACGTGATTCCAACCTGCAATTTGATTGATGATGGCATCAATTGACCTCCCATACTGCAGTGATTCAGCATACTTCTGGTTGCACATGTGCATTGGGGCACGTTCCGGTTCCGTTTGTGCATGTGGAGTGTTGTGGTGTAATCTGATTAGTTGAGGGGGTGATGACATCACATGACCCAATGCTAGAATTTGATTGGTTGGTGACGTCACATGACCACAGTTGACCCCATATACCCCCATATACCACAGTGATTCAGCCAGTTCTGGCTCCGGTTCTGATTGTGCATGTGCAGTGGTGTGGAGCAATCTGATTGGTTGAGGGGTGATGATGTCACATCTCATGACCAAATGCTGCTCTCTGATTGGTTGATGATGTCACATGACTTCATTTTACCCCCATACATTCTTCATAGGTTTGATTCTGGGTGCGCATGCACAGTGGTGTGGACCAAGCAATTTGATTGGTTGCTGATGTGACTAAACATTGCAATCTGATTGGTTGCTGATGTGACTAATTGTTGACTAAAGTTAAAGGATGCAGATATTTGGTTGGTTGATAACCAAATACTGTAATCTGATTGGTTGCTGACATGATTAGATGCTGTATTCTGAGTGGTGATGATGTCATAGAATGCAGACATCTGACTGGTTAATGAGGTCACATTATCTGAAGAAATCTGATTGTTTAATTCGTTTGATTGCTTTATGTGACAGACATCTGATTGGATAATGCTGTATATGGCTAAGGGGATATCTGATTGGTGAACAGGCATCTAATTGATATAATTTTGATTGGTCACGGGGTTGATGGTCATCTGATTGGATTATGATATGTATGGTTAAGGGATGTCACAAGGCATGTTGATGATATGCATGGTTGATGATGTAGGCATTTGATCTAATATTGATTAGAGACATTTTTTTTTATTCGGCATCTGATGTCATTTGCATATTGACAAAACACCCCCAACCATCTCCCCAGTGAGGACATCTTCCAGTGGGGGACATCTCCCGAGTAGGGAGGGAGGGGGGCACTCCACTGAAACGGTTTTAAAACATTAATAAATAGATGTCTCTCTTACCAGAAAGCATCATTCATGTGCAAGGTCAAAAAGGAGACACATATAGCTAGTGTAAAAAGTCCTTGGTCAAATATTCATGCCAAATTATCATACTTGCGATTGTGATTCTAGCATCTATTGTGAATCTGTCATTGAACTGGGACAAAAAGGGTATTTGGTTACCACTGTTGTGTTCATCTTTGGGATACATACTGCCAAATCCTAGTATAAAAAAGAAAGAATGAATAAGCTTTTAAGTTCAATTTTCTTTGATCCCTCACACCCATCAAGCTTTTCAGGTCCACAGAAATTGTATGAGGCTGCAGTCAAACAAGACAGCTCTGTGACCCTCAGTGCCGTGAAAAGTTGGTTGAGTGGAGAGGAGACATACACATTTCACAAGCCACCAAGAAAGAAAATTAAAAGAAATAGAGTCTTTGTCAGAACAATAGATCAACAGTGAGATGTTAACTTGATGAACATGACAAAAGTAGCAAAATACAATGACAGTTATCATTACATTCTTTTAGCTATTGACATATTTTCTCGTTATGTATGGTGCCACTCAGGGATAAATCTCGAAATGAAGTAGTTTGTGCAGTCTCAAAGATATTCATGGAAAGAGTACCAGAATCTGTGCATTCAGACAAAGGCACAGAATTTTTAGGATACAAAATTCAGAGTTTATTCAAATCACACTTGACTGGTCACTTTGCGACCCAAAATGAAGTGAAGGCCAATTATGCAGAAAGAGCTATTAAAACCATCAAAGGAAAAATGTATAAGTACTTTACATATAAGCAGTCTTACCATTATATTGGTGCATTGCAAGACATTACATGGGCTTACAACTTTTGTGTACACTGTTCCATTAAAATGGCACCAGCACAAGTGACAATGAGCAAACTGAATTCAGCAAGAATGAAAAATGAAAAAGCCACTTTTAAGTTTAAAGTTGGGGACTTTGTCAGGGTCTCACATGCCAGAAAGACGTTCACAAGGGAATATGATCAGAGGTGGAGTGGTGAACTGTTCCAAAGTCAACAGAGATGGGTAGCAAAGGCATCTCACATCAAAGACTATTCTGGGGAGCCCATTGATGAAACATTTTATGAAGAAGAGCTACAGAAGGTCACTCCAAATGAGTATTATAAGTCTGAAATAAAATTGAAAATTCTATAAAATTCTATAAAATTGAAACGTTGCAAAATTAAAGGTCGCCCCAAAGAGGTCTTGGTGAGGTGGTTGCATTGGCCACCAAAGTTTGATTCTTGGGAACCAGCCACCAACATCACTGGTTATTATAAATAGAAGGTCTCCTGAACCTGTGTTGTCATTTCAACATGAACAGTCATGGTGAAAACATGTCTGTCATTAAAAAGAACGAATGCGTGTTAAGGATTTTATCTGAAGGTGATCCCAAAACAACAAAGTACATCATTTGTGGTGCAGACAGACCACTCATTCACTGTTTTGTAGATTGTGCACACAATATTCTAGAGGAGAATATTCCTCATGGGCTGAAAGAAAAGAAAAGACTGTGAAAGTATAAAGAAGAACTGCGAGCATTAAGGAAAAAGAATACCTCTGACAGAAAAAGAAACAGATTTTGCAAGAGGGTGGATTTCTGCTAGTTTTATTGGCTCCTACTTTAGGAACTGTTATTCCTCCACTTGCTAAGAAACTGGTAGGGCTTTTCACTCAGCGGGGAATAAATTTGTAGAACAAAATTGTGCCCAAGTCATTCTTGAACACCAGGCACAGTGCACCAGTAGGAAGAAATGCTACAGTTATGTCCAGATTAGAAAAGGATATGAGTGGACTGTTAGAAGACCTCGTATTGGAACCAACTGAAAAAAATGAAGCTGTACAATCAGTCGATAAATTGTCTGTGACTTATGATCAAAAGCGAAACCCTGAACCTGTGGATCCTTTTCCAGATCCTGTGGTCCCTGTGGAAGACCCTAAAGAAGATTTAGAAAGTGACTAGGCCATCACTCTGCCACCTTCTCTGAAGAGTAAAGGTCAGCACCTGAATCAAAAGTTAAAAGGAACTTTACAATGTAATGACAAAGGTAAAATTTTAACAGAAGACAGTTGACTCATTAGTGGATCACACATTACATATTTGATTAACACAGCTATTCAGACGTGGAGAAAAATAAGAAAACTCCCAACTGGTTGGGGATACTTTAATCAAAAGTTACAAGAGGCTAATATTCCAAAGAGGTTATTAGGTTGTAGTCCCCAGTTTCAACCACAAGAGGAGATGTGGAAACCTAAATCAGAATCTAAACTAGAACAGGAAAAAAAATGGAAACCGAAGATTCCAAGAAAAAAGTACAAATGGGACAGTACTTAAAAGGGAAAACATCCTTTGATTTCCTTCAGTATGACAAGAGAGACAGACCATGAAGGACTTTTATGTCTATTTACCAAGCAATACAAAGCACTCGGGTAATACTCCCGGAGAGTTTATTGTACCACTGGCTCAACCTTATGAACTGGTCGGTGAATGGGAAGTGGGACTGATGGAAATTCAGTATTCAAGAACGTGGTATAATGTCCCTTCAGATCAATTTGTTCAAGTTGGGAATACAACCATTCTCATACCTGAGGATATTTATGCTGACATAAAGGAATTGATAAAAACCTTAAATAAAAAAAATTAAATGGGGCCTTGGTGCAAACGTACCTATTACTGTTGAATTCAATACCATTGAAGCCACACAAAAAACAAGACTTCAAATTTCAATAAATGATTCATCAGAGGACTTACCACCAGACTTGTATCTTTCCAAGAGATTAAGTGATATATTAGGATTTGTCAAAACAGACCCATTTACCCCTGGAGATTGAAAATCAGAGTAATTAATTCAAGTCAATGCTAAAATTGTGAATGCTGATGGAGAGTTTTTGGGTGCCACTGCAGATGTCACCCAAGTCAGATAGACATGACCCTGAAATACACTTTAGTCACCACCTTCAACAACACTTATCCTTACAAAGCATACATAGAAACACTCCTCAGCTTTGGGATTGAGAGCAAACAGATTATGCTCACAGCATCGATGTAGTACAAAGACACAAATAACTTTTCTCTAGACTAACACAATAAGGGATATGTCAAAAGAAAGGGGCTTGCCCGTGAAAGTCGCTTGATTGATGTGATGGGAAAATTGCACCTGGACCTCATGTTCCAAGATCGCTATATACTCAATCACACATCCATCAGGTTACGTCTAATCAGAAGCAAAGATAAGTTTGCCATAGTCAGCCCAACAGATAATACCAGCTTTAGAGTGAAGCTGGACAGTGTTAAGATGATGATCAGAAAAGTTCAAGTGAATTCAATTATCCAGGCAGCTCATGCATAGGCCTTAGAAATGGGCACAGCCAAGTACCCCATAACCAGGTGAATTTAAGACATGCACAGTCAGTTCAGGCACAAGAAGTCATGCAGAAGAAAATTTGTATTCAGGTCAAATTCCAAAATGTATTATCATAGGTTTTGTCAAGAACAGTGGCACCAATGGAACACACCAAACAAACCCGTTCCAGTTTGAACATTTTGATATGGACCATATCGCACTGAGTGTGGGTGGCACATCCGTTCCTGGTAAGGCACTTCAACCTGACTTTGAGACAGGAGACTACATGAATTGCTACATGACTCTCTTCTCTGGCATGGGATCAATGTATGAAGATGAAGAGAACCACATAGATAGATGAAGTATAAAAACCGATATACCTTGATCTGGTTTGATTTGTCACCTGATTTGGAAGAGGGTGGAGGATATGTGAATTTGAGATAACCTGGAACAGTTTCACTAGACGTGCACTTCAAAAAATAATTAACAGAAACTGTGAGCATTGTTGTGTATGGAGAATTTGAAAAATACCATTGAAATTGACCAGTACAGATCTGTTGTGACCAACTTGACCCTGTAGAGTGATGAATACATTTGAATTGGAAAAAAAGTGTTAAAGACCTTCAAGCCACCAGGATTGGACACTGGAGTTTTTGTCAGAAATTTGCTGAGAAGTCCAAAAAAATGTGTCTATTTGCAACACAGACTGCTCTCACAATGAAAGAACCCAGCATCAATGACCAAGGAAAGGGTCTGTACTTTGACTCTTATGGATTACCACCTGTCTTCAAAGAACTCATCACATTTTTGGAAAGTCATGTTTGCACTTACAATGATTAACTGCAAAGACCTTTCTCACTGGCTTGTGGATATTACTGTGCATTGTTTGCCCACCACACCTTTGCTGGATGCAAGATGGAGACAACTGTCAACAGAATGGAGAAATACAGCCATAATCAGATTGAAAACTTTGTAGAACAAATATTGATAAAAGACTTCAATTTGTTTAAATTTTGTTATGCATTAAAATTCAAAAATTAAAACACAGCCTTGTACATTTTTATTGTATTTAAAAGATAGTCAAGTGTTATTTGTATATGATAGTTAAGACAGTTCAATAAAGGAGGATAAAGAGAGGAGGAGGAGGAAAATATAAATAGCAGAAAATTTTACAAACAAGTTCATTTCCCAATAAGACACTGATCTGAAAAGATATCTCAGTTTCCAGTATGTGGCAAGTCCTTTACCAGAAGTGATAATTTGAAAATACACAATAAAAATGTTCATAAGAAAATGACACCAGAAATGCCAGTACATCGGCCTATGCATCACCAAGTTGGTTCCTACATCACTGTTGCCCTATACCCAAGCTGATTCATCCTTTTACTTGTCTATAGTGGCTGGTCCAACAGGAAGTGGAAAAACGTCATTTCTGAAAAAGCTACTCAAACTGAAAAAAGAAAAGATATAGCAATGCCCAGAAAAAAACCTGTAGTGCTAATCTGAATGGCAGCCTCTTTATGCCACAATGATAGATGTGGAATTCTAACAAGTCTTAATAGATATTGAAAAACAAAAATCTCGCCTTCTGGTGTTAGATCACATGATGGACTGCTTGGAGAGTGAAGTGGCTGACCTCTTTACCAAAGGGAGTCATCAAAAAATATATCTGTCATTTCAGAGATCTGGGTTTATTTGTGTTAGCTTGGTGAGAGGACAAAACTCACAAAACCAAAATTAAGAAGAAATACTTATCCTGTAACTTTAAAAACGATACAGAATGAACTTTGACAAATGACTAAATAAAAACATTCAACAATATATATATGCAGGGAATTCAACAAAATATCAGTGATCAAAAATAGAAGCTTCCTGGTCACGCGGCCAGTGAGAAAGAATGAGATTTAAGTGGTATTACACTATGGGGCTCACCTTCCTGTTGAGACATTGGCCAGTACTAAATGTCTATGGCATTCACTTCCACATGGTAAGCTATTGTAGCACAAAAAATGCACTTTTATGGAATGGTCATGGTGGCCTAATCCCTTATAAAATTAAAAATGCAAGTATAATGGTTATTTCATCTATGTAAACTTTTTGAAAAATTGTAATATTGTGTAAAAAGAAAGGTTTTTGATAGTTTCTTTTACAATATGTAAACATAAAACAAACAACAACAAAAATGTAACATACCCTTATTTACTCAGACACTAAGAGATAACCGAAGAAAATATCAACTGTAGATAAGCAACTGCCAAATATATTTCTTTAGAATGTGTCTTATTTAAAACAAGACATGCTAAATTATTTCTTTGATTTACAATGTGCAATAACAAATAAGCTTAATGCTGATGGTGACCATTACACCAACCCTAATAAATACCTACTGGCAATCACACTTTAACATAATCAATAAACACAATTGTTCATGCTCTCTGGGGAGCTCATAACCACAAGATCTTGCTTGATAGGCCTGCCTACATTGAATTACTTGAATTAAACACATTACCTCTACCAAGAAGGTTAAGTAATTGGCAATGTGTGTTTGTCTCTGTGTTTGCAAATTAAATAAAAAAAGTTATGGATTGATTGTGAGAAAACATTCAGGAAATGTCAATTATCACACCAGGACCAGATGATTTAAATATGGTAGTGGTCCGGATCTCCATCTAGATGCACGAATTTTTCAAAGATATTTTATAACTTTACTCATGGGCAATATTGGAGGTGTTTGGCCTTAGCGGAGGAATGTGGCACCTCAGTGTGCTTCTGTTAAAAAAAGCAAATGTTTCTTAAAATGTAGTGAATAGTTGTGACTTTATCATTTCTAGTTTTTTGTGCAACTATTATATGCATAAGCACAGTGTTCCGTTTTTATATTTCCTTTAAAGTATTATAGAAAAGGTAAATTATACAGAATGATGTTATTTGGCTGACACGTGTATGTAGGTTGTTTAAAAAACAATGCCGCAAAACCATTTAAATTCATGAAGTGGCTTTGGTTGCTTGCAATGACTATGTGTCCTTTGTGTGAATTATTAGAATATTAGTGAGTTTTTTAATTTAAAAATTTTATAAATTCGTCAAAGATATTTACAAGAAAGAAACATTATGGCTACGAAAAATAAATTGTCAACTACCACCAACCTGTTTAATTAATTGGAGGTACTTGACAGGTGATGGTAAAAATGCTCATTGTAAAATGTTGTTAGAAAGGTTTGAGAAATGGGATGATTGGCCAAAATCGCTATGGATGTGCTTCTGACATTCATTAGTAAAAAGTTTGTCCTTAAGTCTGATGACCTAGATGGTTTGGCACTAAGGGAACATATCAGCTATTTTGGAAGGCAACTTTACAATATTGAAACTGGTAATTTTGCCTTGAATGTAAATAATAATAGTTTTATTCTGTGAAACAAATTTGGGTGAGATACAGTTTCTGCCGAAACATATTCGTAATTTATTTCTAGCATTTAGTTAACGCCTAAATATAAATAGTCATGTGATGGACTCAATCATGTGACTGTCAGAATTTTACTTTGTAAACAAAAAGGGCAACAAAAAGTGACAGTTACTCATGCTGATTTTTACATGCATTTACAATAAATGTGAAATCCTATTTAGAAGTTTTTAAATTGAGAAATGCGGCTTCACCATTGTTTCTAGACGTGGATACCTCCCTCTTCTGTACTTTACTTGCCTACAGAGCCGTGGTAGGACATAAAACTTAAAATTGCAGGATTCAAAATTTCCGGTAGACCGAGTTTCTGTCCCGTCGCCAATTGCTATTGATATACTGATGGACACAATGGCGAGGGACAGAGTTCACATGTATTTGTTTTTTGTGTAAATCTCAAACTGTGGGAAATTATTTCATTTACTTTAAAAAGTAATTATATTCTGTCTATGTAGCTGTATCTGGTTTACAGTACATATGCTGTTTAACTAAACTGCTTTTACAAGCAAGGAATTTCTGTTATAGATAACTATGTATTTTTGAAGGTTTGTTTACATTTTAAAAACAGGTTAAAATACATGCATGCCAGTTTGATTGGCATTTAAATATTAGTGAACGGCACATAAACATAAATAAAGAATTCAAATAACACTTTATACCTGTTGTAATATGTGTAGAAATATGCCGTTCAAAATTTACACAGAAAACAAGTACATGTGAGCTCTGTCCCTCACCATTGTGTCCATCAGTATATCAATAGCAATTGGCGACGGGACAGAAACTCGGTCTAAATTTCCGGTTGAATAAGCCTTGTCGTAGTTCCTAGACGTGGTTACCTCGGCTCTACTTTACTTACGTGTAGAGCCGTGGCTCGACCCCACATAGAACTGGAGATTTGCATAAAATCTTTTCCTGTTGAATAAACTTGATAAAATGACTGAAAATGGTTTAATATAATTAGAAACAGTTGATATTAAGCCAAGCTAGGACACAACAAATACAACATGTGTACAAAATATATGCTATTTTACACAGCTTTTATAATAAAAGAACATTTTCAAATTTTTGGAGAAATAATCCAAAGTCCATGGAAAATATCAGGCAATGTCAGTTATAAATTTTGTCAAACATATTTGCATGTTGACTGATTGTTGAAGAAAATGAAACCAAATAGTTCTAGGAACAGTTATGTATTCACATTTGTGTGATATTTGTGTTTTATGCAAATCTCCAGTTTTATGTGGGGTCGTGCCACGGCTCTACATGCAAGTAAAGTAGAGCCGAGGTAACCACGTCTACGTAGTTCCGAGTACGCATGTCTGCAAGGAAACTTCCGTCAGCTGATAGTGGATAAACAAACTACATATGCGACAGATGAACCAGGAAGTAGCGAAAATCTATTCATATGAGTACTGTATATTAACCTACAAATATTATTAAAATTATTCATGGAAATAGCTAGATGAATATATTTTGTAGATTAGTTCCTTTTACTGTATAAAATTTATGTGAATTATTTGCAGAAGTTTCAAACTTTATCTCCTATTTTCGCCCACTGTCAGTTGGTCCAATTATCATTACAAATTCGCCAACAATTGCCGAATTTTCTTCAATATTTCTGATTATTATGTGCATTATATATATTTTTTGTCCCGTGATACAATGCAGCCTTGTGATATATATAAGTAGGGCTGAGAACGAGTACTCGAGCCTCGGTGTACGAGGCGGTCTTGGCTTGTACTCGAGTCCATTTTAAAAACTCGGTTACTCGCGAGGTATTGCTTAGCTATATTTTCCCTGGATCTAAATATAGATCACTCTAGTAGAGTACAAGAAAGATCAGTGCTGACAACGCCACTAATTCAAAATACCGAGAAAATCAATAATTCAGTGTCCTTATGTTAGTAAAGGAACTCTTGGCCCAATACACAACAATACTCTAGCAGAGTACCCTTACATGTAACAATGGAAACCCCTAAATTTTATTATCAAGGTCAAGCATTCAGTTTAAATCTCTCCCCTTGGATCAATCAACAGCACCAATGGAGGTTGCCATAGTCATAAAAGAAGTGCAACTCATGCCACGGGAAAGGGGGTAAAAATGCGCCAGTACCTAGAAAACTGAGTAATCTGTCAACAAGGGATTTGTTTCAAAGACACAAAACCCTGCTAGCTGTCTGTCAGAAGTTGGGAATCTCCAAAAGTTAACTTGGACCCCAAGCAAGTCCTCGACTGTGTGGGTTATCAGGATGACCTATTTAAGACCCACCACAGAAAGGTGACAGGCCATGGGTCTGAAAATAAAGTACCTGCTGTCAAGACCAGTTCTTTCGGTGTCAGAAGTCACGTTTCAAATAGGTCTGACCAATTCACTGGCACCTGAAAAGCAATTGGCATGTGCCTGGTGGCTAGAGGAAACAAACATGCTTCCTGATGAATATCTGACAGACACATCAATTGAAGCTTAGAGAGCTCACTCAGGAAATTGCACTGCAAAAAGTGTTTTGTCAGTTCCAGAAAGCAAACTACAAATAAACATCTTGGAACTCAAGGAAAGTTTTGAGCACTTGTGTTATGGCCAGACCATTCTGATTGCCACAGACAACAACACAGCTGTATCCTGCATAAGCAAGGAGGGAAGTATGAGATCAGGCTCTGTGTGCCGTCCTATGGAGGCTCCTCTCCTGCTGCAAGCTCAGACATATCATTTAAATGCGTGGCATGTTATGTGTCAACTGAATGTTATTGAAAACTAACTGTCACGACACAGACAGATTTTTATCTGGCACCATCCCAAAATAGACTTGTTTGCCACCAGGTACAACAAGCCAGCACAGTTTGTATTTCAATGGATGCTTTCAGCCTGTCTTAAGAGGGTCTGAATCTGTATGCCTTACCCCTAGTATCCCTTCTGGGCAAAGTGGTCAGCAAAATCAAGAGCCACAATTGCAAGGTTATCTTCATAGCCCTGAGCTGGCCTAAAATGCCTTTGTTCTGTAACCTAGTGATGTTTTCGTCCCAGATACCTCTGCTTTCCCCTTTAGAGAACCTGTTCATGCAACTGTTCAAAGGGAGTCTGCACAAGGAAGTCAAACCTGAACATATATATATATGATTGGCTACTAGAACTGTGGCTATCAGACAGCAGAGCATCTCTGACCAAGTGGGAACCGGAATTAAGGCTCCTCAAAAAAGCTCAAACAGAGTTGTCTATAAGGCAAAGTGGTGAATTTTGTCAGATGGTGCAAGTCAAATCTGTTGGACTTGAAAACACTATTTTAGAACAAATCACATATTTCCCCCGGCATTTTTTCCAGGAGAAAAGCCTGCAGCCCAGTACAATAGATGGGTACAGGTTAGCCATTGCAGACAAGGCTGACAATTCTATTCTCAACATCACTGGAGGTGATTATCATAATAGACTTTTAGATGCTTCCACAAGGATAGACCTAAGAGTCAAAGAGGTACCCCCATTTGGAACCTCTTTGGGTCCTGCATCAGCTAAGAAAGCCTCCTTTTGAGCCACTCAAGGATTCTTCTCTGAATCATCTGACTTTGAAGATGGTTTTCCTGCTGGCCCTCAGATCAGGTAAGTGCAGGAGTGAAACCCATGCATGGCCCAATAAAAACATTAGACATGAGAAAGACTGTCTAAGAATGTTCCTTTACCCTTCACCTAGATTCTTATCAAAGAATCAACTAGCAAGAACCTGTGAATGTGGTCTCAGTGGTCTTTCCAGCACTGGGTCTGAACAAATCTCTCATGGAGTGTATGTTATTCTGCCCAGTCAGAGCCTCAGAGCTCTTGTATGAACAAAACAAATGTCCTGGGGGGCAATAAGGAACTTGTTTTTATATCATTGTATCCCCGACGCGAAGCGGGGATACTATGGATTCATCATCGTCGTCGTCCGCGCCCTCGTCCGCAGAGATTTCTTGTTAGCGACCTACAGTCCACATTTCTTTCCGGATTTCTTTCATATTTGGCAGGTGGCTTGATATGGTAGAGGTCTCGCCACCCTATCTTTTTGGTAGGCTTTATGTCTAAATTAGGCCTGTGGTAGACAAAAATGTCTAAAATGTGGAATATTGCTTGTTAGCGACCTACAGTCCACATTTCTTTCCAGATTTCTTTCATATTTGGCAGGTGGCTTGGTATGCTAGAGGACTCGCCACCCTATCTTTTTGGTAGGCTTTATGTCTAAATTAGGCCTCTGGTAGACAAAAATGTCTAAAATGCATTAAAATTCATGAAATCATGCACTAAATCACTTGTAACTTGAAAAGTGTTGCATTTAGAGCATTTTGTTAAAATATGTTATTCAGATACTTTTTTCATAGCTACAACATGGTGAGTAACTTGGGTGTCTGTCTCAATAGCTAAGTGAGTAATAGCTACTTTTGGGCTTTTCAGTAACTTCCATCGTGAGTAAAATCACTTGTAACTTGAAAACTATTGCATTTAGAGTATTTTGTTTCATATGTTATTTAGCTATTTTTGGGTCAGCTATAACATAGTAAAATGTCAGACCTGTAGCTCATGGCATAGCTGAGTAATAGCTACTTTTAGGTTATCACTGTTGAGTAAATTGCTTATAACTTCAAAAGTATTACATTTAGAGTATTTTGTTTCAATATGTTATTCACCTATTTCGGAGTCAGCTATAACATAGTGAAGTTCCAGACCTGTGGCTCATTGCATAGCTGAGTAATAGCTACTTTGAAGTTCACACTGTTGAGTAAATCAGTTGTAATTGGAAAAGTATTGCATTTACAGAAATTTGTGTAAATATGTTATTCAGCTATTTTTGGGTCAGCTATAACATAGTAAAATTTCAGACCTGTAGCTCATGGCATAGCTGAGTAATAGCTACTTTTAGGTTATCACTGTTGAGTAAATTGCTTATAACTTCAAAAGTATTACATTTAGAGTATTTTGTTTCAATATGTTATTCACCTATTTCGGAGTCAGCTATAACATAGTGAAGTTCCAGACCTGTGGCTCATTGCATAGCTGAGTAATAGCTACTTTGAAGTTCACACTGTTGAGTAAATCAGTTGTAATTGGAAAACTATGGCATTTACAGAAATTTGTGTAAATATGTTATTCAGCTACTTTTGGGTCAGCTATAACATAGTAAAATTTCAGACCTGTAGCTCATGGCATAGCTGAGTAATAGCTACTTTTAGGTTATTACTGTTGAGTAAATTGCTTATAACTTCAAAAGTATTACATTTAGAGTATTTTGTTTCAATATGTTATTCACCTGTTTCAGAGTCAGCTGTAACATAGTGAAGTTCCAGACCTGTGGCTCATTGCATAGCTGAGTAATAGCTACTTTGAAGTTCACACTGTTGAGTAAATCAGTTGTAATTGGAAAACTATGGCATTTACAGAAATTTGTGTAAATATGTTATTCAGCTACTTTTGGGTCAGCTATAACATAGTGAAATTACAGACCTGTAGCTCATGGCACAACTGAGCAATAGCTATTTTCAGGTACTAACTGTTGAGTAAATGACTTGTAACTTGAAAAATATTGCATTTGGAGTATTTTGTTAAAATATGTTGTTCACCTACTTTTGGGTCAGCTATAACGTCGTGAAATTACAGACTTATAGCTCATGGCCTAGCTGAGCAATAGCTATTTTCAGGTTCTCACTATTGAGTAAATCAGTTGTAACTTGAAAACTATTGCATTTACAGTATTTTGCTTAAATATGTTGTTCACCTAATTTTGGGTCAGCTATAACATAGAAAAAATTCAGACATGTAGGTCATTGCATAGCTGAGTAATAGCTACTTTGAGGTTATCACTGTTGAGTAAATCAGTTATAACGTGAAAACTATTACATTTACAGTATTTTGTTTAAATATGTTATTCACATAATTTTTGGTCAGCTATAACAGAGTGAAATTGCAGACCTCTATGTCATGGCATAGCTTACCAATATCTACTTTCAGGTTCTCACTGTTGAGTAAATCATTGTATCCACTGGATAGCCGCAGTGTGTAGAGAGATTTCACCATTACCGCTCTAACGAAAAAAATATTATAGCTAGCCTTCTCAAGTTTGCAAGGTATATTAGAGGGTGCACCACAGTATTCTATTGGTAGGCTTTATGTCTAAATTAGGCCTGTGGCTAAATTACTTGCCTACTAAAAATGAGTAATTCTGCATTTTCTCTAAAAGTATTGCAGATAGCAAATTTTTCTTAAATAACTCATTCACCTACTTTTGGGATAGCTTTCACATGCTGAAGTTCCAGACCTGTAGGTAATTACTCACCTACTCAAAATGAGTAAATGCTAATTATCTCTAAAAGTATTGCAGATATCCAATTTTTATCAAATAACTCATTCATCTACTTTTGGGAGAGCTTTCACATGGTGAAGTTTCAGACCCATAGCTAATTATTCACCTACTCAAAATGAGTAAATGCCAATTATCTCTAAAAGTATTGCAGATAGCCAATTTTTCTCAAATAACTCATTCACCTACTTTTGGGAGAGCTTTCACTTGGTGAAGTTTCAGACCCGTAGGTAATTACTCACCTACTGAAAATGAGTAAATGCAAATTATCTCTAAAAGTATTGCAGATATCCAATTTTTATCAAATAACTCATTCATCTACTTTTGGGAGAGCTTTCACATGGTGAAGTTTCAGACCCATAGCTAATTATTCACCTACTCAAAATGAGTAAATGCAAATTATCTGTAAAAGTATTGCAGATAGCCATTTTTTCTCACATAACTCATTCACCTACTTTTGGGAGAGCTTTCACTTGGTGAAGTTTCAGACCCGTAGGTAATTACTCACCTACTGAAAATGAGTAAATGCAAATTATCTCTAAAAGTATTCCAGATAGCCAATTTTTGTCAAATAACTCCTTCACCTACTTTTGGGAGACCTTTCACTTGGTGAAGTTTCAGACCTGTAGCTAATTATTCACCTACTCAAAATGAGTAAATACTAATTATCTCTAAAAGTATTGCAGATATCCAATTTTTATCAAATAACTCATTCATCTACTTTTGGGACAGCTTTCACATGGTGAAGTTCCAGACCCGTAGGTAATTACTCACCTACTGAAAATGAGTAAATTCGAATTATCTCTAAAAGTATTGTAGGTAGCCAATTTTTCTCAAATAACTCATTCGCCTACTTTTGAGAGAGCTTTCACTTGGTGAAGTTTCAGACCCGTAGCTAATTATTCACCTACTCAAAATGAGTAAATGCGAATTATCTCTAGAAGTATTGCAGATAGCCAGTATTTCTCAAATAACTCATTAATATAAAAACAACTTATAGGAAGTCATGGGCTGCAAATCTTTTCATGTGGTCAGATTTGACCTTGGGCCCCTCCTGCTTATTATTGGTCCTAGAGGTTTGCAATGTGAAAACGACTTATAGGAAATCATGGGCTGCGAATCTTTTGATCAGGTCAGACTTCACCTTGGGCCCCTGCTACAGGGTCAAATAAGGGCAACCAAACTTAAAAGTGCTTTCAGCTTGCTTATTAACGAAAAATGCTGTTTATCTTCTAAACTATGTTAGTTGGCCTTTGTCGGTGGATACATCCAGCATCTGGCCACAGATGCGTCCTTAGTCTAGTTTAATAAAGAATTCCAGTAAGGATATGTAGCCCTCAAATATTTCTGCTTGGATCGAGTGCTCCAGTGTTACAATCTATCTAGCCAGAATCCTTGACCTTGCATCAGGTCAAAGCTCGTGATGTTAGAGCCTTTTGCTTCTTAGACCTTACAAGGGGGTCTCCTTAGAGCTGATTATCTCAGCCTGCTATTAGAAGTCTAAGAACACCTTCACACAGTATTACTTGAAAAATGTGGCCCATGGTCTGGCCTAACTGAACTTTATCTCCTGGGACCTGTGGTTGCTTCCCAGCATATTTGCCCCTGACCTCAAACTTGTCTAGTGTTTTTCCGCTATAGTGTGTTTAGTCTTACTTTAGTTTGATATAACTAAGCAATAAGATCCTTTATCTTCCTTTTGTACCTTTTACCTTATAATCAGGAGTGTCAGGACTTAGGCCCCTTTGTTAACTTTATTATTAACCACCACAGGCTTTCTCAAAAATCCTTGGGACTTGACTCTACACCTCTCTTCCCTATCTTTGGTTGAGGAAAAGGGGGAGGCACTCCAGTCTGACACTGTTTAGGTGTTTACCCAGTTAGGCTTCCGGCCCTTATATTAGGAGTGTTAGTCTTAGGAGTTAATTTTCTATGAGTCCCCAGTAAACTGCCCTCCATTGCACAGGGTAATTATTCTGACATGTGTATGTTAAGCTATATTAATACAATAAAATAGAAAATTGAAATTTTTAGCTTTTATGTTACCTAAAACAGGGAATTCCCAACTAACCATTATCACAATTAAACTTACTCCGGGTTTCCTGTTGGTATTGGAAAGAGGAAGTCACATGATCAGTTGCCACCTAGTTTTGGATTTGGTTGCCAGATAGTGAGTGGTTAGGACACTACCAGTCCAGCTAGAGCACAGCTGGCTTTTTCTGACATTTGTCGGGACTGGCTGGACTAAGGCATGTGTCTATTAGGTAAGACATCAGCTTATAAAATTTTAATTTGCAATTTAAGTTTCTGGATTTTCCCCAAAGTTACTGTGATAGATTTCTATGTTAAATACAACTGATCTGGGAAAATCATACACTATTTTCTGTTGAATAGATGATTTTTGAGCATGTTTGATGTATTTTTATTGTACCTAAAACAGAGTAATGGGTTATGGCTTGATATAACTTGATTACAAGGAAAAGAATCTTTAACTTAGCATTGTAATTTTATATTGCTATGGTAAGTCCCCATGTAAATATTGTAGCTATTTTGCTCTGGTCATAAATATTTCTGGAGTGTTGTGTGGCTTGTGCCCCCTAACTCTCCTAACCTTCTCCCCCATCCTTCCCTTTGAAAATTTCTCTTAAGACCATGTCATAGGAGTATTCTCAGATAGTTTATTGTTGTACAGTTGTTTCTTTTAATGTCTTTTATAAGGGCATATGATATCAGTTATTGATCAGTAATGTATGAATTAAATGTACATAGTATATGTATGTCAATAATATTGTTCAATATTGCCATTAAATACTTCTGGAAGACCTGGAAAAATCATGAAATTTTAAAATAAAAATCTTGTGGCTACCCTGATTTTGAGCTTTCTCCTGAAGGAGGCAATAGGTGTTGCACTGCATCCATCATTAGGAAGATCATTCCAAATTTTGGGAGCATAAAATGCAAAACTATGGCCAGAGTGCTTGACTGACTTGCAGTGTGAGGAGTGGAAGGGAGGAATTGTCAGATATTGACGATCAGGTCGACTATGCGGGGTATTGTAACTTGTAAGAGCAACTGCTAAGAGACAAGGATGGTCCAAAATAACTAGGAGAACCAATTTGTGAAAACTTTTTAACCATACAGTGTTTCGTGTACTACTTCTTTCTAATATTGTGGCTATTATCTTTATAAAATATTATATTTTATTAATGTTTTGGCCAATTTTAAAAAAGTTACCTACCTGTTGGAATCTGCACAATCTGTTTTATTGGTGTGTGTATCTGTACATAAAATATTGTATGGAGGTTAGCCAACACACTAGACATACAATTATGTGTCTTAATGTTGTATGTTTGCTAAGTGTCACCAGTTTTTTAAAATGTTTATATTTGTAAGCATTTAGGTGCATTTAAAATTAGTTTATAATGTTTTCTTCACAAAATATATCAGGCATTATCACCTGTTATTCCCAGAAATATATGAAACACAACTTATATATGGTGGCCAGGGTTAAATACACATATTTACTGAAAATTTTATGGAATATGCATATTTACCAATTTCACATGTTTACCTTAATATTTATATATATTTATATTTCCAATAAAGTAATGACATGTTCATGAATAAAAATTAATTGTATTATTTATAACATATATAATTAAGTGAATACTATCAATATATTTCACAATTAAATGAAGTTAGGCTACTTAGCTATCCACTGGCTTATTAGAACAGCTATATTTTGGCTATTTTACTTGTAAATTGTTTAACTTCATTATTTTATCATAAATAATACTGTTATATTTACATGTGGCAATATTTACTGTTATTAGTTGAGCACTCAATCAATATATATTCTGAGGGATAATAATAGTTTAACACTTTTTTAAATACACAGTCATAGTGAATTACAATTTAGTATGTCTGCAACTAAGGAGTTCCAGTTTTACTCCACTAACGGAGACATGATTCACTTTAAATGATGTTCTTGGAAATTTAATCTTGAAAGCATTATTCTGTCTTATGCAATGTACATTATTTGTATTTAGATTAAACAAATTCTGTGTATTTTTTTTAGTAATAATCTATTTTTTCACCAAAAACTACTTCATAAAAATAAATCAGATTTTATACTGATACAATACCCATTAAATTAAGGGGAGATAAAAAGATTTACTACAAGCTTGTGTGTCATGTGTAAATTGCAAAAGTGTTTCTTGATGTGTATTATATCTCATGAAAAGGGTGATTTTTGCACTACATTATATATGTATTGTTCTCTATTACATTTCCCTGTCAGACAGGGAAAAAGAAAAAAAATAGCCTCCAGTTCAATTGACATGTAACTAAGGCAGAAAGCCTTCAAACTGAATCGAAGTATGTGGAGAAAAGCCCTCAACTAATGTTGTTGTTTCTGAAAGAAGCCCTCAGCCCATTTAAAAACCTACAACATAGGTTGTGTTACTACAAATTTCATAAACTTGAATACAGTTACTTCAGTATAAAATGTATAAAATATCGATGACATAACTTAATCATAAACTGTAGAATAAACCTCACCCATTACAATTGGTTGATCCCTGATTAAATTTGAAATTAAATTGCCACTTTCCCCAATAATAAATCATGCAATTTAAGACTAGTAGAAGTTGTACTTATTTTTTTTGTGTAATAAACAATTATAAAGTAATTAATTCCTAAACAGAATAATAAAGAAGTATTTTTTTCTAGAAAATCCTCGCTTTGATAGACTTTCACCAAGTCTTTTTGTCTTTTGTACTGTATGACTTTTGAGGAAATGACCAGCCCTGACAAAAGTTTGTTTTTTCAGTGACTACCCACCTTACTCCAGAATGCTTGTGGTATAATGAACTCCTGTAAGTTTCTAATCTAGATTTAACTATTCAGGTTACTGGTGGCTACAAATACAAAGACATGGAGCAAGTCTATCGCTTTGAAAATTTGTCATTATATAAAAGTAACTATAACACTACAGAGTTCTGATCCATTAAAACTAGTGTTTTTAAATGAAAATGTTATCAGTGACTTAATTTAACAGATTGAAAAAATGATTATATATTTCATTAGTGCTTACATATTCTATACTTACAGTAAGTAAATTGATATGGTATTTGATATCCAGTGACTTATCAGATGAGTATTACTGAGCAAATCATCGCACACAGGGTGTTTTTTCTGTGTACCTTTAAGCTACTACCTTCAACCTCTTATCCTGGATTATGATGTCATCAATGAAAGCTTTGGTGACACAGTGATTTAGTATACCCTGAAATACTGATTAATTAAGTTTTTGACTCTTTGAAATATTCTGATATATCAATTAAGAATAAAGAATTTGAATTAGATTTAGTTCCTCTGTATTTCTATACAATTTCACTTTGTTTTTGACTGTTTTCTCAAAAGTTTGCAGCCAATACAAGATTCATCAGAGTGCCAAAAATAATGAGGATCTTCGCAGTTGTTGTTGTTCTGGTGTTATGTTCTTTGGCAATAGCAACAGAAGTTCGCATTGACACTACAACTGTCCTTTTCAAGGTGGACCCAACATATATCAGCTACTGTGTTGATGCCTACTTACTAGGGACAGAGCCAAGATGGATGTATTTTGACTTTAAGTAAGTATAAGAACCACCATCCCACAATTTTACTATATACTTGTGTAAAAATTTTTTTTAAAGGTTTATGCTAATTTTCTACAAGTGTATTTTTTAGAAACCTTGCCTGAGCACTGAAATACAGGTAAACTGATATATAGTATCGTGATATAGTATTAGAATTTTACAATTACTTGTAAAAAAGGCTTGTAAAAATACTGTCAAATACACATACACTTTCTTCCAAGGATTTAGGAAAAGCATTAGGTGGATCTTAGGATAGTCAAAATTTTACTGCAAGTTTAAAAAGTATGGTAGTCTATCTGCAATATAGATAGCTTTGAGTAATTATTTTTGTTTATTTCTTTAGCTTTCAGTAATTATTACCTCCGCCAAGGAGGTTATGATTTTGCCTGGGTTTGTTTGTGAGTTTGATTATGCGTTTGTGAACAAGATAACTCAAAAACTTATGGACGGATTTTGATAAAATTTTCAGGATATGTCTGAAAAGGTAAAAGGAAGAAATGATTAAATTTTGGGAGTGATCCGGATCACTGTCTGGATCTTCTGGATCCATGTCATGTAATTTTTAAAGACAGATAACTCAAAAAGATATGGATGGATTTGGGGGAAAATTTTCAGGATATGTCCTAAATGGGACAAGGAACAAGTGATTAGATTTTGGGAGTGATTTGAATCACTGTCTGGATCCATGAAAAATAAATTGGCTATAGGCAAAAATATGAAATAGAGGGGGAAAAACGCAATATCAGCGCTAATGGTAGCTTTTGAAAGTCCATGAATTAAGCTCCTGTGGCGGAGGTCAGCACTCTCCGAGTGCTCTTGTTTTTCTTTATTTATTTAGCTTTGAGTAATTGTTTTTCTTTTTTTTTTTGTTTTTAAAGGCTCACAGCACTAGTTTTAACTTAAAATTTGGAGTTTGGTTTTCATTCTGGTAGAGGCATAGTGACTGATTTAGAACTCAGATGGGTTTCAGTAATATATTATTGCATAAAATTTTCTGTAATTTTTAAAGGTCCCCAAAACTTCACTTCCTGATGCAGCAGCTTTCTCCTGCCTTCTTGCGGTTTGGGGGTTCACCCGCAGATTGGACTCTTTTTTCTAGTCTTGATCAGCAGAGAATGTTCAATATTACAGGAATACAGCCTAGTATCACAATATTCACAAGTAAGTGTCAGTTTCTATTTTCCGAATACGAATCGTGCAAATTCTTTGGGAAATAGTTTTTTATGTCAGCTGACTTGTCAGTCAGCTGACATTATGTCATCACTCTGCGGCATGGGCGTACGCGTATGCGTATGCGTCCGCGTGAACAACTTCTTCTCCAAAACTACAAGGCCTAGAGACATGCTGTTTTTTTTTAAAAGATACCTTATCTATCGAGGATGAAAAATTGTTCAAGGCATGCAAATCTGTCTGTTCGTCTGTTTGCTAGAGACATTACAAGGGGGGTACCCCCACCAAAAGTGTGAAAATTTCAACTTTTTATCACAATTTTCTCAGTGACTATTGCAGGGATTTCTCTCATATCTTGCATATATGTACTAGGCCAGAGGTAGATTCTCTTGTGTGAGTATGAGACCTGGATCTGTCTTACTTTTTTTTTAATAAATTTTTTTAATAATTTTTAATGCATTAAAATTCATGAAATCATGCACTAAATCACTTATAACTTCAAAAGTGTTGCATTTACAGCATTTTGTGAAAATATGTTGTTCAGCTACTTTTTTCATAGCTACAATATGGTGAGTAAGTTGGGTGTCTGTCTCAATAGCTAAGTGAGTAATAGCTACTTTTGGGCTTTTCAGTAACTTCCATTATGAGTAAAATCACTTGTAACTTAAAAACTATTGCATTTAGAGAATTTCGTATAAATATGTTATTCAGCTACTTTTGGGCCAGCTATAACATAGTGAAATTTCAGACCTGTAGCTCATGGCATAGCTGAGTAATAGCTACTTTTAGGTTATCACTGTTGAGTAAATCGCTTATAACTTGAAAACTATTGCATTCAGAGAATTTCGTATAAATATGTTATTCAGCTACTTTTGGGTCAGCTATAACATAGTAAAATTTCAGACCTGTAGCTCATGGCATAGCTGAGTAATAGCTACTTTTAGGTTATCACTGTTGAGTAAATCACTTATAACTTGAAAAGTGTTGCATTTAGAGCATTTTGTTAAAATATGTTATTCAGCTACTTTTTTCATAGCTACAATATGGTGAGTAAGTTGGGTGTCTGTCTCAATAGCTAAGTGAGTAATAGCTACTTTTGGGCTTTTCAGTAACTTCCATCATGAGTAAAATCACTTGTAACTTAAAAACTATTGCATTTAGAGAATTTCATATAAATATGTTATTCAGCTACTTTTGGGCCAGCTATAACATAGTAAAATTTAGACCTGTAGCTCATGGCATAGCTGAGTAATAGCTACTTTTAGGTTATCACTGTTGAGTAAATCACTTATAACTTGAAAACTATTGCATTTAGAGTATTTTGTTTCAATATGTTATTCACCTATTTTGGGGTCAGCTATAACATAGTGAAGTTTCAGACCTGTGGCTCATTTCATAGCTGAGTAATAGCTACTTTGAAGTTCTCACTGTTGAGTAAATCAGTTATAATTGGAAAACTATTGCATTTACAGAAATTTGTGCAAATATGTTATTCAGCTACTTTTGGGTCAGCTATAACATAGTGAAATTATAGACCTATAGCTCATGGCACAACTGAGCAATAGCTATTCTCAGGTACTGACTGTTGAGTAAATCAGCTATAACTTGAAAAATATTGCATTTGGAGTATTTTGTTAAAATATATTACTCACCTACTTTTGGGTCAGCTATAACATAGTGAAATTACAGACCTATAGCTCATGGCATAGCGGAGCAATAGCTATTTTCAGGTTCTCACTATTGAGTAAATCAGTTGTAGCTTGAAAACTATTGCATTTACAGTAGTTTGCTTAAATATGTTGTTCACCTACTTTTGGGTTAGCTATAACATAGTAAAATTTCAGACATGTAGCTCATTGCATAGCTGAGTAATAGTTCCTTTGAGGTTCTCACTGTTGAGTAAATCAGTTGTAACTTGAAAACTATTACATTTAGAGTAATTTGTTAAATATGTTATTCACAGAATTTTTGGTCAGCTATAACATAGTGAAATTGCAGACCTCTATGTCATGGCATAGCTGAGCAATAGCTACTTTCAGGTTCTCACTGTTGAGTAAATCATTGTATCCACTGGATAGCCGCAGTGTGTAGAGAGAGATTTCACCATTACTGCTCTGATGAAAAAAAATATTATAGCTAGCTTTCTTAAGTTTGCAGTATATATTAATAACCATAAAATGTTGTATGGGAATATTTTTGGCCTCATTTTGAGAAACAAGATGGCCGCCACAGGTGTTTTTTGTCAGTCATGAAAAGTGCTTATATCTCCCTTATTATTGATCCTAGAGGTTTGGGATGATAAACCAACCTGTAGGAAATCATGGGGTGGGAATCTTTTGGTGTGGTCAGATTTGACCTTCAATGACCCCTCCTTCAAGGTCAAACAAGGATAGCCAAACTTAAAAGTGCTTATAACTCGCTTATTATTGGTCCCAGAGGTTTGGGATGGTAAACAGACAGGAAATCATGGGCTGTGAATCTGTTGATATGGTCCGATTTGACCTTGGAACCCTCCTTCAAGGTCAAATGAGGATAGCGAAAATTGAAAGTGCCTACAACTCGCTTATTATTGGTGACAGAGATTTGGGATGGTAAACCATCCCATAGGAAATCATTGGCTCGGAATCTTTTGGTATGGTCAGATTTGACCTTTGGACCCCTCCTTCAAGGTCAAATGAGGACAGCCAAGCTTAAAAGTGCTTATAACTCATTTATAATTGGTCCTAGAGGTTTGGAATGGTAAACCTTAGGAAATCATGGGCTGGGAATGTATTTGTGTGGTTAGATTTGACCTTGGACCCCTTCTTCAAGGTTGAACAAGGATATTGCATTTGTAGTATTTCTTTAAATATGTTTTAACCTATTTTTTACACTTAAACAATTACCTTGTTATTTTCCTTCATAATACCATTTACAGGGCACAACTTTTTTATCCTTTTCTTCTGTCAGCTTCGGAATTTCTTTCGAACTTGTTACCATTTACTGTATATCTGTACAGCCCTTTTTCTGATAATTATTCTGTCCTCTAATCACCTTCACAAATCAAAAACACTCAGTCAGCTGACACAGTGCCCGTTCACGGGCACTCTCCTCTTGTTGTTTGATAAACAGTCTGCTTACACACGTACTGTCAGTTGAATCCCTATAAGTGAACATCTGTCAAGTAAATCTCAATTTTAGGTAAAGTAAAAATCAGTTAAATCAAGTTTAAACCAATGGGTGAAATCAGATATAATATGAAGGATGAAATCTGGGCTGGTATTCACAAAACATCTCAATCTCAAACTCAGTCACAGTCTCATACTCAAACTCAGTCCTACATAAGTATATACTCAAATTTAGCATTCTCAAGTGAAATCCTACCTTAACACTTTACAGTATATGCTAAAATTTAAATTAAAAATATGGTCAACCAAATTAATGCATCTCTAATCTCAAGAACTTAAGACCATTTAAAGGCAAACTTAATTAATCCTTAAATAAAACAAGGAAAATGATTTAGGCTCTGAGTTTAAGTAATACTATGTACTTTACTTGAGAATAGGCACTAATGCTGGGACGATGTTTGCAAACTTCGGTATTATCGCTCATTGGCTCATTGCCAATCAATGATCGGTAAAATTTGAGTACAACCGATATTTGCTAAATTCAATTCTTTGTAGCCTTTTGGCCACAATAAAACACTAAAAATAAAAATCTGATATATTCATTAGTTAAAATCACAAAACTAGCCGTGAATGCAATAAAAATAACATAAATAGAAACACCTTGGGTTTTTCCAACTGTTGTCAAGGTAATCATAAAATCAGCCAATCACAAGTGAGGATACATTAAGCATGGTCTGTTAGTGAGGGAGACGTCTGTGAATGGCTTTTAGATTATATTTTGGTCATATTTGTGATAATTTGTGTGTATTTTACTTGTTATCATTTAATATTTGATTTTTCTGTCTGGTTTACACTTTCGCCTCCATAATCGTAAGTGTTCGAAGTTTGGTCACAAATGTCGGATACGAACATCGACAGGTAAAACCATGGCGATCTCCAGGCACTAATAGGCACTATATTTGATTTTGAGTTTAAACTCAAATATAAGTTTGAGTTTGAGTACAATCTCAAATTTATGGTTTAAAGACTAAATTATAGGGATTATATTTGAGTTTGAGTCTGAGATTTTTTGTGAATACCAGCCCTGGATCCTATGAGTGAAATGAAGTGGGTAATGTTTATCGATAAATCAGCATTTATTGTTTTGTGACAAGGTTGAAAATACATGCATCAATATAACCATTTTATTTCTAACCTTAACCTGAAAATATTTGAAATAAACTCCAAATCTCAAGATGTTATAAACTATTTTCTCAAATTTTGTAGATTTTTGTGCTTTTTTTATCAGAACAGCCATATTTTGTTTTGATAAACTTCACTTCCTGCTAGCGGGCGTATTTCATTAGGGATATGCCAGAACAAAACTTTATCAGATTGTTTAGCTGACAGTGTTATCCTTCTGATATTACCCGATATTGACCAAACAATGTATCCACAGGGTTTTTTATGTAGTAAATGTATTTAGCACTGATCTTTACACCACTTAATTGTAAATTAATTAACTTTTGTGTTTTTGATATATTTTCTTACAACAGAGAATGACCTTGACAATATGGTAGAACTGACAAGGTCAACAGGCAATAGGTTTCTCTTTGACCTCAACCTTCAGTTACGTTATGGAAAACAGTGGAATCCAAGCAATGCCATTGAGATGTTCAACTACATTGCAGAGAAGAATTTTGGCGATGTCTTTGACTTTGAGTTGGGAAATGGTTAGTTTAACATTTGTTGAAGGTTAACATGTACCTTAATTTAAAATAGAAAGGATCTACTATAGTTTGACATTTGTTTTTTTTTTTTTGCTTTTATGAAATCTCAGCTGCCCTTTTTAAAACTGGACACATTCTAGTGTTCACTATCGTTCAACCAAATGTAAATCATGGTACCAGTTTTCTTGTTTCCGCCAGTTCTTACTGTCCCTATTGACTGCACATCATAGGTACCACAACAGGAGTGTAGGACATAATCAGGACATAATCAGGATGCAGTTGCAATTATATAAAAGCAATCACTTACAATGCGGGAGGGGGGGGGGGGGGCTTTGCCCTAGCCCTCGGGTTTTTTGAAGAAAAGTGGGGGGGGGAGGGCTTATGTCTGTTCCTCATCACAACAGCCCCTGGTAAGAATGAGCAGTGGAGTGTTATACTAATACATATATCACTTCTATTACTACCTGGGCCAAGGATTCCCCTTGTTGTAAAGATTATGAAAACAATTTTAGTTAATGCTTTTGCATTTAACTAGTGTAAAATATGAAGCTGAAATAGGATAGAGTTGCAGTCGGCTATTCATTTGAGTTATGTGGTTTATCTTCAAATATTTGTTCAGAATCCTTTATCTGAACCATATCTATTATACTTTGAGAGAATAAGTAGATAAGATCATGATACAAAACATAAAGTAAACTTCATTCATTGAAATATTAAAAATGCTGAATTTTATCATATTTGGGTTCTTCTGAAATACCCAACAGTCCATAACTAAGTTACAGGTAAACATTATTACAAAATCATTTAAAATCAGTAAGCTATTAACTATTGAGTTACTATATTCTTAATTTTTCTGTGTTTTTCGTTACATATAACACAACAAACTGTTGAAAATGGTCCGACTACTATCTTTTTAGAAATATTAAAAAAAAATTTTTTTTTTTTGAATAATCAAAAAAGACTCAAATATCACCCACTCAAAACTGACATTTGACTGGTTGGAATATCCCGTTGAGCTTCAGTAGAATATATCAGTCTCCTGGAGACAAGGATGTGTCATCTTAGTGGCATCAGGCAAGAACATCTATTGTGTTATATTTTTCAGAACCGGCGGCCTACAGCCATCCAGGTCAAGTCCAGGCTGTTCCAGATCAAGTTGGGCGGGATTTTGCGAGTCTCTGGCATCTGATGAAGCAGTATCCAGGACTGGAGAACAGCTCACTGGTGGGACCCGATGAGGTGGAAGTGACAGGTGGATTGGGAGGGGAAATCATTCAGCAGTATGTATTGAAAATATCTACAGTAAGAAATATATAACTTGCCATGATCTGCGAAATTCGCAGCAGGTAGCACCATTTAAAATTAGGAGAACATAGTGTTGTGATTGAATGCGAATATTGGAATCGGTTTCTTTGTGGAAATTCTGCGAAAAACCGGGTGAGTTTGATTAATTAAACGCGAAGACATAAGTTTTCAAATGCATACATGAGCTATAACCGGCATACATATATATGAACCATGATGGGCTTTTTTTTGAGGGAAAAAAATGTGTGATATATTGATAGAAGATTAAAAAATACTGTAACATATTTGTTGTAGTTGAATATTTTAGTAAACTTAAGTTAAAATAATGAATATGTAACTAAACCCGTTTTGGTTAAAAGAAAACAAAATGTAACCAGATCAGTATCTTTCGGTCGGCAAGAAGGTTTCCAGTTTACTGTCTTAAACACTAGGAGAACATCATCAAAACTTGTCACTATGTTGCATTGGGGAGATCAGTAGTATTAGTTGTTGGAATGAGTATGGAAATCAAAATCTGTTTCTGGAGCTGTGAAACCAAATGAAATCTGGTATTTGTACACTTGTTACTTTACCACAATCATATGTGGGCTGTAATTTTAAACAGGTAATCTTTTTGTGACATATTTGTGAAGTAATTGAACTTCACTTTTTTATTGAGTATAATTAAGTAAATTGGAGATTTTTTTTGAATTTATATAATATTTATTGTTTCAATGAAGTATTATCCATTAGAAAGCCAACAATTATAATGTTTTCAGTAACTTATTTTAAATATCCTTTGGGGATTTCACAATTTCTACCACTGACATAGAAATGAAAAATACCATTAAGTGGCAATAACCTCTGTTAAGGAGGTATTAGACCATTAATTTGTCTGTCTGTTGTTAGGAGGCGTGAAGAAATTAAAAAAAAAATTGAAAAACTTCAGAAGATATGGTTCTTGGTCCAACTTAGATCCCATTAAGTTTTGAGAGTGATCCAGATCACTGCCTGCACACTGAAACATTTCAAAGATCCAGGTTTTCTCATTTACTTATTATTGAGCCATTTTCCTTTAGAACAGAGTGAGAAGGTTTTGGTATAAACTTTACATGCCTCGGTGGAGGTTTGTGCTCTTTGGGTGCTCTTGTATTGATTTTGTGTTCAAGGCATGTACTGCCCCAGTCATAGACTTGTAAATTCTTTATCTTTAAACATTAATTTGTACATGTGTATCCTTAGTAATATCTGGTTGTGTTTTGAATTTTCAACCAGAGCCAAATAAAGGCTTAAATATGGAAGATAACTATGAGCATTGTTAAAACGCATAAACTTTCAACAACCTGCATTTCCTTTTTGTACTGATACCAGCTGTGCACATTTATGGTTTCTAAGGTTTGAATATTTTGTAGAGTCCTTGACTTCAAATAGTCAGGCAGAGTCTATAAGGACTTTTTTTGGCATTCAAAGTATTTCCACAAACATCTTGTGTATACTGTCAATAACTGCATCCCTGTTAAGAAGAACTTCGATAAGTGGAATTTCTATTTTAAGTTGAAGTAATTACAGGTTTTCTTGAGGCCATTTTGTCACTGAATTAATTTCACCCTGTTTTTGCCTGAAATTCATGATTGAATAGAAGTATTTCTGTAGTCCCTTCAGAGTTATTTGAACAGAGTCCAGCTGTTCTAGTCAAGTGTATATGTTAAAGACTGAAACCAAAACATTTTGTCATTTTTAAATTAATATGTGAAATGAGCAAATATATTTTACACATATAAATAAAGAACAGGTTTTTCCTTGGTAACTGTAAGAAAGGTATTTTTCTTTAGTATTTTTTTTTTACTTTATTGTTTCCACTATAGAATGGTGTGATGTTTGTCTTGATAATTGTCTGTTTCTTTGTTAATGTATTTTGTTTGGATTTTAATTGCATGGTGGAACCATTGTTAATTTCTGGTCAATATTATCCAAATATTTAATTTTATGGACTCATTTCCATGCTTCCAGAATTGTGTTCCACAACACTAAAATACCTCTTCTAATAAATGTACCTTCTACTGTGCAATGACACTATCACCCCCCAGACAGGATCGACTGGAGTAGGGGTTATACTTTATTAATTGCATCCACCGGATAGCATCTGGTGGATACTATGGATTACACATGAGTACGCCGCCGCAGTCTAGAGGCCAGGGTATTATAGGTAGACTTCTCAAATTTGCAGAATATATTCATATCCATAAAATCTTGCCTGGGAATATTTTTAGCCTCATTTTGAAAAACAAGATGGCTGCCACAGGCATTTTTCGACTTTCAGCATGGAGTTTTGTTGGCCCTCTAGAACAAAGGGTATTATAGGTAGAGATCTCAAATTTGCAGGAGATGTTCATCATTATGAAATATTGACTGAAAATATTTTTGGCCTCATTTTGAAAAACAAGATGGCCGCCACGGGTGTTTCTTTTTAGCCTTGAAAAGTGCTTATATCTCCCTTATTATTGGTCCTAGAGGTTTGCAATGTGAGACCAACCTATAGGAAATCATGGGCTGGGAATCTTTTGGTGTGGTCAGAATTGACCTTGGGCCCCTCCTTCAAGGTCAAATGAGGATAGCCAAACTTAAAAGTGCTTGTAACTCGCTTATTATAGGTCCTAGAGGTTTGCGATGGTAAACCAACCTATAGGAAATCATTGCCCAGATAGCATTCCGCCGTCGGACCGACGTTGGCTATTGGTCGCATGGTCGGCAGATTTTGCCGACGTTGGGCCGACGTTGGGCCGACGTTGGCTTGCCAACCAACACTCTGGTTAGATGTCTCAATATTTTGCCGACGTTGGGCCGACGTTGGGCCAACGTTGGGCCGACGTTGGCTTGCCAACCAACACTCAGGTTAGATGTCTATATTTTGCCAACGTTGGGCCAACGTTGGGCCAACGGCGGATTTTTATTCAAGATGGCGGTGAGCAATAATAGGGGATTTGGGGTAACTTAGAAAAAAATATTTATTATGGTATGTCTAAAAATCATATTTCAGTGAGCCCATAAATTTTAACTAACCATTTAACAATTTTACACATAAAAATATTATTCTCATTAAAAATTCACACTACAAAAGTTATCAATGACCATCATCTGATTGGCTGATGCTATACATAGAATATAATTTTCACCGGTGGCTTGCCGACGTTGGGCCAACGTTGGCCCGACGGTCAAAAAGCCGTTGGCCCAACGTCGGCAGCCAACGTCGGACCGACGGATGTGCTGACGTTGGGCCAACGTCGGTCCGACGGTGGAATGCTATCTGGGTGGCTGGGAATCTTCTGATGTGGTCACATTTGACCTTGGATCCCTCCTTCAAGGTCAAACGAGGATAGCCAAACTTAAAAGTGCTTATAACTCGCTTATTATTGGTCCTAGAGGTTTGGGATGGTAAACCAACACATAGGATATCATGGGCTGGGAATCTTGTGGTGTGGTCGGATTTGACCTTGGACCCCTCTTTCAAGGTCAAACGAGGATAGACAAACCTAAAAGTGCTTATAACTTGCTTATTATGGGTCCTAGAATTTTGCAATGTGAAACCAACCTATAGGAAGTCATGGGCTGCGAATCTTCTGATGTGGTCAGATTTAACTTTGGGCCTCTCCTTCAAGGCCAAATGAGGATAGTCAAACTTACAAGTACTTATAACTCGCTTATTATTGGTCCTAGAGGTTTGCAATATGAAAACAACTCATAGGAAATCATGGGTTGTGAATCTTTTGATGTGGTCAGATTTGACCTTGGGCCCCTCCTTCAAGGTCAAATGAGGATAGCCAAACTTAAAAGTGCTTAGAACTCACTTATTATTGGTCCTAGAGGTTTGCAATATGAAACCAACCTATAGGAAGTCGTGCGCTGCGAATCTTCTTAAGTTCTAATGTGGTCAGATTTGACCTTGGGTCCCTACTTCAAGGTCAAATGAGGGTAGGCAAACTTAAATGTTCTTTCAACTTGCTTATTATTGAAAAATGCTGTTTATCTTCTAAACTATGTTAGTTGGCCTTTTCCGGTGGATATATCTTGCATCTGGCCACAGATGCATCCTTGGTCTAGTTTATGGTGGCCTACTCCCTGTACTAGCAAATTCTATGGCTTGCAAGCATAACCATTGAAACTATTAACATGTATAAGTTGCTGACTGGAGTCAATAGGGATCCATAATTAAATGTAGAAATGCAGTTGGTTTTGATTTTCCAAGACCAGATGTTGGTTTCCAAAAACAGCTGTAAAGTACTTCTTATCCTGTTTCTGAAATTTTATGAAGAATCTATTAAAAAACTACAAATGAAACATGGCACTTCATCAATTTTGCTGAACCTAAAATATAGCTTTTTGCTAATAAAATGCTACAAAAATTTTATAATATGTTATTACATCAGATTTCTAGTCTTGTATTATCTCAAAGAATATTTTATTGAGAGTTTTAAAGAAAAATTACTTGAAAATTTATATTTAGTGTTAAAAGCAACAAGTGGTTTTGAACAGTTTATAAACTGGTTTTCCATTTACAACTTTTATTAAAAGTAAACAAGCAGGGCCTATTGGTATAGTGCTAAAAGAAAGTAAGATTCCAGATTTGTGTCAAGTTTGAAGGATATGACCAAGCGATGGTCAGACCTAACCTTGTATGGAAGTATGACCCTGATCTGATGATTAGTTTTTTGAGTTACAGTGGAACCTCTATTATCCGACCCTGTATTATCCGAATTTTCAATTATCTGACCTCTAATCCACTATCCCAAGTCCATTTAAACCTGTTATTTTAGGCTTTCCATTATCCGACCTTTCTATTATCTGACCTAATTGTTACTCTCCCAAGAAGGTTGGATAATGCAGGTTCTACTGTATATGGATATTACTGAAAAATCACATAAAAGAGTGCTGGCTCTGTGATCCAGAGCCAGATCAACTTTGAGCACCAAGCTTCAGGTAGACCCTATCTTGTGTAAAATATGTCCTTGATTCAGTGTATAGTTTTGAGTTATGTCCCTGGACATACAGACAAACAAACTGATGTGATTACAATGTGGGTCTTTGTTCAGTGGTGAGTTTTACATGCAATGGCTGATTTTATTTTTGACACAACAATCAACATACAGATTAGTAATTGCTCACTGCTTAGCACAACCTTCGTGCTCTTCAAGTATTCTTTGGCTGTGTGTACTTTCAGGGTAGCTGAACAATGTGGAGGCTACATGCGAGCCATTACTGTACATCAGTAAGTAGTTACCAAACATGGTTGCCAATGGTGAGCATTGTAATTCTTAGAATAGTAATATTAATCAATGTGGATCCTGATACAAACAAGTATGTGTACTCTGTATTTTGTACTGTTTTGTACTCCATTGAGATAAACAAGTACATCTGTAAGTAGCTTTATATGAGTTTATTTTGGCTCACATGATTGACCTCAAAACTGTTTGAAAGAAAATCCTGCAAGTTGTGGCTATTTTTGTTTTAAATAGTAGAAAACTCATACAGATACGGTATAAGTCTTAATATTAGCTACAATAAAATTTCACCAATTCTTCGTTTTGAAGAATTCACTAGAATTAATTTTTACTAATGGCTATATGTATAGTTTCCACTAGAGATATTAATACAGACTTAAAATTTCACTAAAAATTACTATGCACTCTCCAAGTTGATTGGCTAAAATAGCTAACAAATTAATGCCTAGTGAAAATTTCAACTTTTATAGTGTCACTGCCCATTTCAGTCACAGTTGTTTTTCACAACTAGGTATTACTTTAGAGGAGATACAGCACACATTGACTACTATCTCAATGCTGGTAACTTCAAAGCATTGAAAGACACCATCCTAAAGGCAAAGAGTATCATTCACAACACCTCACATCCCAGCGTACCTCTGTGGATTGGAGAGACCGCTGACTCATGGCATAGTGGTACTGAGAACGTCACTGACAGATTCATTTCCGGTTTTCTGTAAGTCTTAATTCTCCAATAAAGTATGTTAATCTTACACTTAATCTTGTGAATATTAATTAATATAAATAAATTGTATTGAAACAATGCAATTTGTTTTGTTTTTGCCTGTGGCTGATACTTAGAGCGTATTCGGCAATAAAAGTCGATTACTCCTTGGAGAAATATTGAGCATGCGGAGATGGCTTATTCCGAGATGAAAAGACAAACAGCTCGTAACATCTTTTCAGATTAAAGTAAACAAATGGCAATGGCGGAAAATGCTCAGTTTCTGATTGTACAATAAGTAACATGTAATAATTATAATAAAAATTATTATGGGTGAACTTTCCTCCATAGTGCTACTAAGCAGGCATAAATGTGACAAAATAACCTGTATTTACTGGTGTTTTACCCCCCTTTGTTTATGTCGCCATCTTGAAATTCCGAGTGCTCCCACGACAAGTGGATATTACTTGGCGTGGATAAATTTCACGTTCCGAAGATTAAATCTGAGGCGTTTGACAACAATTCTTCGTGCGCCGCATACACCGACATACATTGCCGAATACGCTCTTAATAAAAAAAACTATAATAAAAACCCACATATATTGGGGAGATATCTTGTGTTTTTCTTTATTTTATAGGGGGGTAAAAGTGGGGGTCTATTAACACTCAGAATATCTTGCAAATACATATCCAAATTCAAATTATGACTCACGTACTCACATATTTATGTTTTCAGCAAATCAGTGACAAGCAAACACAGTACTTCATTTTGATCATTTCCAGGCCCAGATAACAACATTTTTTCCCCCTGAAAATGATTGGACTACTGGTGTATGTAGATCTATTTTCCACGCAATCAGAAAATTCCATCAAATCGTTAACAGTCTGTTCAACATGTTTCTGTTGTTATCAGGTGGCTGGATAAATTAGGACTTGCTGCGACATTAGGTGTCTCCACAGTGATGAGACAAACACTCTATGGACATTTCTATGGACTCATAGATGACCAGCTTGATCCAAACCCTGTAAGTTGTTGGATTGTCTCAACCCATAACCTATAAATAATGTAACCCTTCATGTGGTCAGATTAAAAATTCTTTTTAGTCACTATACCCCAGTTCTTTGGAACTCTTTCTCCTTCCAAATAAGAAAGAAACAGTCCCTCTGTCACATCCTTCAGGAAACATCTCAAAACCCACCTTTTCAATTCTAGTTTTCCAACTTAGTCTCCTTCGATCTCAGACTCACCCACAACTCTGGAACACTGACCTTGAACACCCCTCGACTTTCCTTATTAGAAATGATTTTTGTTAACCAGCGCACTGAGTTCCCCTTAGTGGGGAAGATATTGCGCCTGCAAATCAGTAGATTAGATTAGATTTGATTAGATTAGATTAGATTATGTCAATGCAAAGGTTGAAAGTTTTGATGTCAATTCAGCTCAAACACTGTAAGTAGTTAGATCAATTGAACCTAAACCATGTAAGTAGTTGGATCAATCCAATCCAAAAAGTTGAAGTAGTAAAATTGTCTTAACTAAACTCCACTCAACCCAAACTCCTAGAGTAGTTACACCAATCCAATCAAAAAAAACTGTCATTGATTGGATTAGCTTAACCAAAATTCTGTGAGTCATTTGATTTTTGGATCCTAAACCTAACACAAACTTTGTGAGTTTTTGAGTCAACTCAGCCTATGTCCTGACAGTATTTAGAGAAGCTAAGCTCAATGCTTCAATCTTAGTGAGATTTAGTCCTACTTTGTCCTACACAAGTTGTTCAAACCAAATAGCCTTATAGTCCCGACAATCATCAAAGAATTTAGTTGATGGAAATTTTATTGATTGGCATCTACCATTTGATGTCATCATGCCATATTCTGACATACTCGAACAGTTCTTCCCTATAAACTACAGTTTGCATATATGTCCTGTAAATTACAATCTAATAAATTAAATGCAGTGTGTTATCTGCAACAATACGTATCTGGTCAAAGTACTGAGAAACAACAACCAGGGAAAATAGTTTGTTATTCCTCTGACTGCAGATAATTGATGTTGTGAAAAAGTAAACAGGTGAAATTTTTTGACAAATAATTCAGTAACTATGTAAGCAACAATTTTGTCATAAGTGATTGGAAGGGTGTTTTTTTTCCAGAAATTCTGCCCATTTTTGTTACAGTAATACTCCTGCAGTAATGTCTTTCCTGGTTCGATAAAGTATTTACAACAATGTAAATATATTAAAAGAATTAAAATTTAGATCAAAAACATCAATTCATTCTAACCCCATAAATTTATTAATTTTCAGTGTTAGTCCAAACAAACTGGTCATCACATATCATTAGGCAATCGAACTTGCTTACTTAGATATACTGAAAATGTGCACATATATATTAGTCACTTGGGGTAATTGTCACATTTTGTTGTATTTCTGCATTCCAGGATTACTGGTTGAGTTGGATACACAAGACACTTGTGGGTCAGACTGTGTTGGAAGTAACAGCCTCTGGGGAAAGAATTACAACTCGAGTGTATGCACACTGCACTAACACCAAAAGGTAACCTCAAAGATTGAAATTATGTTTGTCCTTATAACACAGCTAGGTCCCCACTGTGGGTCCGGGGAAGAAGAATAGGCCCAATGTGTCCTCCTGTGTGTTGTAAGAGGCGACTAAATGCAGGAGGTATGAATGTCACAGTACCATACTAAGCTTGACTGGATTTTATTGATGTTTTATTTTATTTTACACCTTTCGAGAATTCTATTTTGTTTATGGTTTGTACATGTTTTATTGTTTCTGTACAGTTTTTGTTGTATATTCTAGTCAATTTTAATCTGTATACCTAGTCATGAGTTTTTTTGTTTGTGTTTTTTTTCTATGTACATTTGATCATGTTGTATTTTTTTTGTTTAGTTAAAGTATTGATTTCATTGGTGCAGAATAACAATAAGGTGTTCTTGAGCCTTAATTTTTCACTAAGTTATATATAACTTAACTAAAACTTGACTATAACATAGCTAGTGGAGAGACCATCATTTGTATTTAAAGCCATGACCTTAGAGGTAAGGACCAAGTAATGGTTTGACCAGCTTGTTAGGTCACTGCCTATTCTGTTCAAGTCAAAAGCTGGGTTTTTACAGACTGTTTAATGGGTTGAATTAATTTAAACATATAAATTTATGATTAATGAGGCAATGACTATGTTATGTGAATGTATAGATAACATAATGATGAGGCTGCACACTCCCACTAGATCAATGTTAGCAGGATAAAAATCAAAAGCATTTTGATTTGCCTACAAATCTAGCTTCAACTGTTTTACGAAGTTTCTATGATACCGTAAATGAAAATATATAATGTCTTTTACATTTCTTTGCTGCAAACTGAAATTGCTTTCAGAGAAAAACCAAAAGTTTTCATTTGAACAAATCACATAAGCACAATATGAAATCTGATTGCTGTGCAGTCTGCTTCTGAAGTTGTCACTGGCAGATCCATGTAGAGTAAGAAATCTAAAATTCGCCACACATCTGAAATTCACCACATGTGAAGATACTAATAAAATAAATGAATTGTGCTGAGATTTGTTGAGTGTATAGTAAATTAAGGCTTTTTGAACTGAAAAATACCAATTTTTAGACAAAAACATCATTTTCTTCATAAAATTAACAAAAGTTTTAGGGGTGGCGAATTTTAGATTCCTGACGAATTTTAGATTTCTTACTCTAATAGGTTACCTGGTTATGTTAAAGCAGTACAATTGTGCTGAGAAACCAAGTACACAGTAGCTAACAAGCTACTTTGAAAGACCAATAGATTATAGTTTGAATGCATAAATCACATGTAGGTAAACCATAATTATTCAGGCTGATTTGTTCATGTAATATAATATTTTGATGTAAGTTTCATTATTTTCACAGATATTTAGGATTTTATTTTCAATAAATTTCTTAAAGTCAGTGGACATATTTGTGTCAATGGTACCTGTGGACTAGTCAGTCTAGTTAGTTACTGCTGGCATGTGGTGACCCGGATTTGTGTTAAACTTATATCTTGAAAAAATTACATGTAGCCCATGACCATTGTTCTGCTCAAATCACAGCCTTATACGTAATATAAATATCATCCTATTAATTTCTAGTAAACATTCTCTATGACTTTTTGTTTTCTTCTTTTTAGAACAAATTACCCAAGTGGGTCAGTCACATTATTTGCACTGAATGTAAATCAAACTGAGGCTGATGTCCTTCAACTTAGCTCTTTGTGGGCCAATCAGATTGCAGATATATATCTACTCACACCCCCTTCACATGACTCAGATGGGTTGCTCTCCAAGTATGTATTCTTGGTAGCATCATATGTATTCTGTTTAGAAAAAGGAAACAATAAATCAGTAAGAGATGTGTTAGTAACTCTTTTCACAAGTAACTTAAGGCTGAGGTTGGATCTAGCTTTGTTGTTAAATCTTCTATGCTGAGTTCTGTGAATTAGTTGGCTTAACTGGACATAAAAATGAACCCTTTTTAAAGAACATGTTTCTGCCTTCTATTTCCCAATCTTTTGCTGCACTGAACAATCTATATTGTAATTTTTGATATTTTTTTATCCATGTAAGCTGTTACAGTGCTCTTTTATGGATGTTGACTTTTTTATTATCTATTTCTTTTGTATTCTGTCCAGGTTTGTGGCAGTGAATGGACAAACCTTACATATACAGGGCCACAGGATGCCAGCCATAAAACCCAACACTGTCAAAGTCTCTACTGGAATCAAACTACCCCCAGTATCCTTACTCTTTGCAGTTTTTCCCCATGTGAAAGCTGCTGCATGTGTTTAACCAGTGAATTGGAAACATAAATTGAATACTCAAGGTGAAAACTGTTCTCTTTCTTCTGCAAAAATGTAAATGTATTCAAAGATAGACAATAAATTAAGATAGTGTTTGTAGATGACCGTTAATGCATTTATTAGATACATTTAGGAAATATACACAGTAATCTGATGACTGTAATTCAAATTTGGCTTTGATAGTGCTTAATCTCTGTCAAAAAGACAGACTCTGAGGTGCATCAACCAAAAGATGAAAATCAAGAAAATATTATAGTTTAGAGATGTTAAAATGGTGGTCTTCATCACAGAGACAGTCGGAAGAATGCGATGAACCTATGGCGTATAGGCTTTAGCACAGAGGTAAGCATTCAGTTTGTTTGTGAATGATAAAAGAGACGTGGCAGAGTGGACATAATAGACAACTCATTTCATACCTTGGGAGCATGGTTTTGAAATTAGTTAAAAAAACAACACAAGTATAATACAAGCTCTTTTATCAAACCATGTTGAGAGGATTAGACTTGGGGGGGGGGGGGGATCATATTGAAAGGTCATAAACTAGAAAGGTATTATAATATAAAACTAGGGTGAAGTGGCTGGCATTCTGCCAACCACAGAGTCGAATCTTAGGACAGCAGTGGGTGTTGAAATCTGTAAACTTGGTATTATCGCCCGCAAGACAGAGTGAGGTGCAGTGAGAGTAAAATACTGCTGGATTATATATTTGTAAAATATTGTTAGAAACCCCATCGTAGCCTCACATTTTCATCACTCTGTGGGTGTACAACTACCAGCATTGATATTTTATTTGTTTTATATATTGCGAGAAGACAGAGTGAGGTGCGGCGACAGTAAAATACTGCTGGATTATATATTTGTAAAATATTGTTAGAAACCCCATCGTAGCCTCACATTTTCATCACTCTGTGGGTGTACAACTACCAGCATTGATATTTTATTTGTTTTATATATTGCGAGAAGACAGAGTGAGGTGCGGTGACAGTAAAATATTGCTGAATTATATATATTTGTAAAATATTGTTAGAAACACCATTGTAGCCTCACGTTTTCATCACTCTGTGGGTGTACAACTACCAGCATTTGATATTTTATTTGTTTTAAATATTGCGAGAAGACAGAGTCAGGTGCGGTGACAGTAAAATATTGCTGGATTATATATATTTGTAAAATATTGTTAGAAACACCATTGTAGCCTCACGTTTTCATCACTCTGTGGGTGTACAACTACCAGCATTTGATATTTTATTTGTTTTAAATATTGCGAGAAGACAGAGTGAGGTGCGGTGACAGTAAAATATTGCTGGATTATATATTTGTAAAATGTTGTTAGAAACCCCATCGTAGCCTCACCTTTTCATCACTCTGTGGGTGTTCTCTATTCTGATTGGCTGAATGACAAATGTGTAGTACTACCGTGACGTCACTTCATTCATTAATTTCTTTGCGGTTTATTTATTTGACAAATGAGTAATAGGCTGTAGATGCACAGACAACAATTTTACATAAACAGTAACTGCGTGATAAACCCAGCAGACAAATAAATTAATTGGGGATTCACGTCCAGAAACCAGCAGACGAAACCGTTAAAAAAGACTCGTTTGAGTAGACCATCACAATAGCAAAAACAATAGTTTCTAGGACATACGGGTTCTTAGAGAAAGCCAGACAAAGTGCTAGACAAGCTTTTTACTTTATAAAATATAACTGAATAAAAGCATTAAAAATCTTCAAAATGGCAGAGTGTATAATATACACCTTAATGTACCGATATGTGAACAAATGTTATTCAGAATTTGAGATTTAAGGGTTTAAACGGCCAATTTAAAATCGTGGCCGCAACTCAGTACATAACTCGAATCAAAGATTCGACTAACAAAAGGGAAGTACAAATTTTGGAGAGTGGAAATGGGTTCATAAAATCACATAATTTGGTTATTAAAAGGTCTGATAATAGAGGTTCTACTGTATATAAAGAGGTATAGAGCATTGGGGAGGGCTTGATCACACATTTACAGCCGCAGGGATGGTCTATCATTATATAGTTTCCACCAAAATGAAACTTTCGGGGGAATCTTGAAAGTTTATTCTCAAATGTGTTAGCACATGTAAAATTTGTGTTATTATCCCACTTACGTAGATACGTTAGCTTTAGCCTCTCTCCCTCTCTTGTCTCTTCTCTGGTGTAATCTGGTTGTGTTATTAATCTTATTCAATATGTTTGTGTATAGTTGTGCCTTTGAATCTGTCAGATGATGGAGTTTAAGACTTTCAGTGCCATAATGGTTATTATTAGGTTAGATTGGCTAAAGCCAAAAGGAAATCTGCCAAAGAAGATCTGGAATATAGAGCAAGCCCTTACTTTGTTACAGCAAGTAATTATCAGCTGAGGCTGGCTAAGAACTCGGTAGTTTATTCGTGTTGTAGAACCACTTCCTTTTATTAAATTTTAGTCAGATATGATTTGACTCATATCAGACATGGGTTTTGTATTGCTCAGGGTTCATAAAAAAAGTCCACCCATCAGCCAGTTTTAATTGAACAGTAATTAAAAACAGCACTTTTGCACCCCCCAAAAAATGGAGAATCACCCCCAAATTATAGACTGAAAGGAAGCAATTCCCGGAGACCACCAACGTTTGGCTGATGAAACTCCACAGATAATTATTTGTTGAAGAGAACTGCTGGTCAAGAAATATGAAATTAGGCAGAAAGTATGAAATTTTGGCAGTGAGAAAATTCCCTTCTATTCCTTTCATTTATATGTTTAAAATTTTCCACACATTTGCAATTTTAGACCTATGTCTCTACCTCTGATCTTCTGATGCAAAATTAACAAAGTTAACATAGTTTTTAAATGATTTTAGATTTTCATGTGTAGGTTCAGAAGCAGTCAGAATCAAATCTGTTCATTTGTACTATCTTGTTTTTCTTCTGATATATATATATAGCTAATATATTTTCTGTATGACCAAGTATATATTTGAGCAATAAAGTTATTTAGCAAAACATTACATAGTTATCATTTATACAAAACCAAAAAGCACATCCTATTTCAAGGCCACTTGACTTGTAGCTTGACTGATGTTCTTTTGATATTTTTTTCATTAAATCCTCAATTTATCTTTTATTAGATGGTTAGGTATCATGAATATATGCTATAGACCTCCAGTTAAAAGTGACAAAACCTCAATAACTTCCTTATTTCTAGCCTGATTTTGAAATTCTGTGACCAGTTACCTGAAGAAGGCACATATATGGTATCAGTTTGATATTTACATGCCTTTACAGCACTGTTAGAATTTTTAACAAGGCATGTAAATAATCAAACTGTACAATAGCTAGTACTGGATATGTCGGCTTTGAGCAAGTCTTGGTTTACTTGCTTTTTATATCATTGAGTATTTCAAACCTGGTCAGAAATCATCACTGTGGTCTTGTTTTTTTTATAATGACTTTATATTGGTCATGTGTGGGAAATCGGGGTATAAAGGCTGTAGTGCACTAAGGACTGTTATCTACATAATGACCATGGCCCTGATGCACCTTGCCCAACTTTCTATTGTGTCTTAGACTTTACTTCTCCAACTATTTTTGCTACAAGTGAAACTTGGAAATGTACAAAAATACGCACCTGTGCATGTGTGTAGCAAACACTATAAATAGGAAATTATTTAGTTGGTATAAGCACAACTGACTATACTCCCCAAAATGAGAAGACTGTGTGACAAAATAAAAGTTACAGAAGTAATACAACTAACTCTATGGTGAATGGGCAAAAGCCCCCCGACATAAGCCCCCCATGACACAAACCCCCCATTTTCTGAATCATAGGACAGAAGCTCCCCTTCATTTTCACGGGGAGGTAACAACCCCCCCTTTTTTCTTAAATATATTTGGAATTTAAGATTCATTCATTTCACTTTAACTTTTCTTTGAAACTTCAACTGTACTCAGGAAAGTAAGATTGAAGAGCCCATTTTCATACACTTCACTTTTAACTGTACTCAGGAAATTAAGATCAAAGAGCCCCATTTCATACATTTCACTTTTAACTATATCGTTTATGCAAGTGAGAGGAATGGCTGTACACCAGAACCAGAAAGTGTCCACATGGACTTTGAGGTGGCTACTCACCAAGCTGTCCAGAGTGTGTTTGGTCCATTGGTCAAAGTAAAGGGTTGCTTTTACCATCTGACTCAAGCAAAATTTAGGAAGATTGAAGAACTTTGGCTGGTGTCTATGTACAGAAAGAAAGAGGATATGAAGTAGTTCTTTGGGATGACAGACAGCTTGGCCTTTGTTCCTGTAGAAGACCTGCCCAAGGCAATGGACTTCTTAAAAGACACCTGCCTTCCTGAACTTGAAGACTTGTTTGATTACTTTGACACAACTTATGTGAGTGGTTCATACAAATGGATCAACAGGGCAGAGAAGATCAACCTGAAGAAAATCCTCCCTCTGGAACAATGCCTTCAGGAGACTTGTTGGTCAGAACCATCCTTCTATATGGGTGTTCATAGAATGTGTACAAAAGGATATCAGAGAAGTTTGGACCATACTGGCCATTATACAGAGTGTGAGTCTCCTGTTGAAAGGCTGAGGAAAGCAACACAAGATTTGCAGAAGAAATTGAAAAGAACTGTGTGTAGAATACCTTAATGGAGGAAAAGATTTTAAGACATTCATCAACAATTTGGGGCACACCATCAGATTTTAGAAGTATTATTTAGGGTTTTGATGTTCATTTATGTTTGATTTTGTAATCACATGTAAATATTTTATGTTGTTTCCCCTAAATAAATGTTTGAACTCACAGATTGTGTAATATGTAATTTAGGGGGGCAGGGGGGCTTTTGTCCTAACAGAGGGGGGGAGGGGGGCTTGTGTCAGGGGTGGGGGGGAGCTATGCCTCCAAGCCCTCTTTTACATTAGTCCATGTAGCAGATTTCTAGAACTAATCTTTTCATGGGATAAGATTGTTCCACTCCATTTGCACAAGAGAATCTTTAAAATGAGTTGTAGGTTACACTAAAGAAGTCACAGCCCCATAAAGATAAGTCTTAGCACTACGAAGATAAGTCATAACTGACATCATAGATCTGTTGTAGTTGTTTGGGGACAGAAATACTGACTTTCAAAGCTATTAAATGCATTTAAAAATGAGATAAAGTGTGTTTGACCAATAAGATTATGCTCAGACTTAAGTTATTGTAGAGATCTGAAGGCAAACTTGCAAGAGTCGAACTAGGGTATAAGGACCTTGATGGAGATGTGCTCTTCGAGTGCTCTTGTTTCTATTATAATGACCAATTCCAGCATTTTTAAACCAAACAGACATGTTCAGTCTTACTACCCTTTAGCTCTTTCTTCATCATTGTTGGTTGAGTTATTGTAACGCTAAGGATTGTGCACTACTGCACTAATGGCTTTAATTCTTTAGGCATACATTATCTGTGTCCATAACACAGGCATATATCATAGAATTCTATGATGTACACAAGTTAAGGGCATGAATATGAAATTAGATCACCAAAGCAGAACATCTTGCAAAAACAAACTAGCTGTTCATTCTGTATAGTTTACACACAGGGTACATCACAGGATAGCCAAAGTTTGTGACAATTTAGACCACAATTTTTAGTCAGATACACATAAACTGCCATGTGAGATCAGAATAATTTTTCAGTATGTTGTTGAGTTTAGTCAAAATGGTGTGCATTAAAAATATGGCACAAAAAGGCAATATTTACTAGGGAAAATAAGATTTTTCATTTAATTTTTATACAAATGAATGTACGGTGATTATATTAATGTCAAAATATAGAATACTGTACTTATATCACAGATATAGAACTATTTGATTTTTTTTACCTTAATAACCTTTTCACATTCAAGGATAAACCTAGGATTTTTTATGTCCCTTTCAATAAGTACGGTCATCTCAGCTCAGAAGATCACAGAGCTGAGACTCAAGTGATTGTCAAGCTGGTTTCAGCTGCTGAAGCCTTTCCCTAAGCATTATATCACCAGCATTGAAATATTGGAGCACTTGATACTTGCTTCACATGCCACCAGTATGTGCACTGAATCACATACAATAACAGGAATATTTCTCAAAGAATATTCCAGGTAGGTCAATATTTTGCCACACTGTAAGCACTCATGGAAGCAATGGTAAATGTATAACTTGCAAAAATTGTGTACCCTGTATGTATAATTGTATATGTCGTATTCAATGTTGATAACCATTGGATGTATATGTTATGACCCAGGTGTGAAATCATTGAATGGCTGAGCTGTGGAATTTGTACATTTCAATGGCTAAAATCGCTGAATTTGTGCATTCATTAACCCAAGGCATGGAATGTATAAATAACTAGAAAAATGTTTTTGCTTACAAAAACAAAGCGTCCCCAAAGGTTAGATGCAATATAGTATAAAAGAAGAAAAGGGTTTTTGAAAAGAAAACCAGCAGTGTTGAGAGACTCAAGCAATAACACAGGAGATATAAGGCAAAAAGACAAAATCTGCTACATTATAAAGACTGGAAGTGCACAGACTACAAAAAACAATGCAGTGCGCATATTTCTGCATACAATTATCTGAGGCAATAAATGGATTATCGCCGATAATAGAGAACCAACGATACAAACAAAATGTAGTGCGACAACCAGGTGTGTACAGAAACATATTTACAATAATATTTATGGATTAATAAATGAAACCGGTCTTTATAATAAAAATAAAGTCCTCTGTTTTGTGATTTATAACCCTCAATAATTCACAAATTTCGGGCAAATAACAGACTCCCGCTACGCGCTCGTCCGTTATTCGCCCGAAATTTGTGAATTATCTATGGTTATAAATCACAAAACCTCGGACTTTATTTCTACATTATTACCCCAGTTTGACTCATTTGTGTGTGGGGGGATCATTAGGTATATCTGACTGGCTATATAGACCTTAAACCTCTTAATACATTCTAAAGCTGTAAAAGCAATAGTAAAGGAGATATAAGGCAAAAACAGAAGATCAGCTAATTTATAACCCAAGTTTGACCAATAGGGGGGCCTCAGCGGTAAATCTGACCCGCTATCTAGGACTCTCTACATATGGTTTCCAAATACCTGTTCATACATTCTAAAACTCTAAAAGCAATACTAAATGAGACATAAGGCAAAAACACAAAAATCTGCTAATTTATGAACCCAGTTTGTCCCATAATTTGGGGTCAGGTGCTAAATCTGACCGGCTATCTAGACTCCACAAATGTTTTCCCAATAACTCTTAACACATTCTAAAGACTCTTAGGCCCAAATCAGATCCAATTTAATCATCATCATTCTACAGACATAGCTAGGTTGATACCATGAGTTTGTCCTGTCTGTGTGTGATTTAGTGTTTAGTGTGGATGAAACTTTATTTTCCAGTTAAAAGATTAGCTGCTCAGTATATTTGATAATTTATGTACATACTTAGGCACTTAGTTTACATCATACTGTGCATGAAAAACACTATGAGGTCTCTGTGGAGAGTGACAGGGTTTGGTTCCCTCTCTCCTCCAGAAGCCATAACATGTGTCTATTTAAAAAGGAAAACAAGAACACTTGGAGAGTGCATACCTCTGACAAGGCATGTAATAATAAGTAAATGAGAAAATCCGGATTATTTGTTTTTGAATCCAGGCAGAGAGCCAGATCAGTCTCAAAATTTAATAAAATAAGATGCAAAAATACTGTCGTATACATCATTAGAATGGTGTTTTACAGAAATTCTGCTCAATTTAGTTGTATTAAAAGTGGTTAGACAAATAAGACTATGCCTAGGTTATTGGTCAAGCTTATGAGACTGGAACTGGGGTACTCGGGGAGGGCTTGTCTCCACCAGTGCACATAATAATAAGTAAATGTGAAAACCAAATGATTTTTTCTTGTATCAATCGGACAGTCATCAATCGGACGACTCAAAATTTATTGGGTTCTAAGTTGGACCAAGACCTATCTTCTGATTTTTTTTCCAAGAAGATCCAATTAGTAATATCTGTATTAGCCTGCTAACAAACAAATGGTCATGGCAATGTCTCCTTGGCAAAGGTGATACGGATAGTTGCAGCATATTTAAACCAACCTGTGAGATATATTCAATCTTACTACATTAGAGCTATTTTTAACAATTGCACTTGGTTCAGAACTAGACTTTGATCACCAATGGCCTTAATACCTTCATACATACAGGCATATATTACATAAAAACCTATGAAATACACAAATTTAGACCATGAATATGAAGGTTAGGTCACAAAGGCACAGCATCTTGCAGAACAAAATGGCTGTTCATTCTGTTGAAGAAATATCACAGAATAGCCAAAATTTATAACCACAGTTTTCAGCCAGTCAATTCACAGACACGGCCATGTCATGTTGGACTGACTGTTTTTATGTGTGATGAGATGTTGGAAAATGCTGAACACACCAAAATAAAATGCCAGAAAAAAAAGAAAATAAGATTTTATTGGTAACTTTTATAAAATGTACAACGATTTGCATAAATATAAAGTCAAATTGTAAGGTTTATGTACATATCACAAACATACAGCTTCTTAATCTTAGAAATACAGTACATAGAACCTCTATTATCTGACCCGCTTGGAGGGGTAACAATAAGATAGGTAAAAAAATAGAAAGTTATATAACAGAAAGGCTAAAATAACAGGCTTAAATGGAGTTAGAAAAGTGGGTTTGAGGCTGGATCATTGAAAATTTGGATAATAGAGTATTGGATAATAGAGGTTCTACTGTATCAGTCAGTTTAAGGTGTTGAATAACTTAATCACATCAAAGAACAACTTGGGGCTTTTACATCCCCCTTTTAAAAGTTAAGGCCATATATGGTCAGGCCTAATATATTTCACACATGTGCCATGATCTTGATTCCAATCCACAGTCACTGAGCTGAGAGTTAAGTAATTAAATGGCAAACTTAAGGCCTTCCCTAATTGTACATCGACATTGTTGAAATTATTGCAAGTCCGATATTTGCTTTAAATGCCACAACTGAGTGCTGTGGGGCATATATAACAGGAGGAATATATTGCTCCAAGAACATTCTGGGTAGGTTGATATTTCACCACATTGTATGTACTCGTGTAAGAAAAGGTAAGTATTTAACTTGATAAACAAAACTTGTCTGTATATTATATGCTTGTACTTTGGCATGTAATATGAAAATTAAATTTAGGTAAATACTTTGTAAATTAAATGCAGTATAAAGAGTCTTTGACATTGGTATTCCTTAAGCCTTTCCTACATCCCATCATACGGACACTGGTTACAGGGATAAATGAGCTAATTTGCAAGGGATACCAAAGCTACATGTGCAATTTTATAACAAAATTTCAAGGTTGCAGAGACCCCGAAATGAAAATTTCTAAGGAAATTATTTTCTGCATGCTCACACTCTTGTTGGGAGAATTCATCTTGTTTGCCCCCCGCAAATCTCTACTAAGCTACAACTAGGCTACGCTATTATTTTTTGACAATGTTCATAGCACACTTACCCATGTATATACACATATGATAGGATGTAGGAGAGGCTTGAATTAGAGTAATGTCCATCATTCTTGTTGGGAGAATGCATCTTATTCTAATACCCCACAACCAGGCTACGCTCGTATTTTTCCACAATGTTTTGTAGCACACTTAAATATGAGTATACATATGACAGGATGTAAGAAAGGCTGAAATTACTGTCCATCACTCTAATTTGGAGAGTACTTGTGCAGTTGGGATTGATCAAACAGAGTTTTGAGTGCTGTAGTAATACCAACAATACATTAAAAGTCACATGGGAGGCGAAAAGCATGGCATACCAATTTGGACCTGCAACTCAAAACTGTTACTGGTCCACAGCAAAAGGTGACAATCCATTTTTTAATGTAGTTTAAATAATCCAATTCAAACTTGGTCAAGTGACAATTGCTAATAAGTAAATGGTTTAATGTCATTTACTGTAATGGTGAAAAAATCAAAAAAGCAAAAGTCATCTCAGTTTTAGTGATTAAAATACACACATATATATATATGTATGAACAGTTTTCTTAAGTAACAGGTCATCCGAACTAGTTATTCTTGAAAGACAGAGGTCTGTGAGAATAGAACCAATCTCAGACAGGGAGGTTGGTGTTGATTTCGTACACTGAATAAGTGTAAAAGCAGCCTATATCTTTAATGAATATATTGTTTAAAATACGGATCTTTAGCCTTTGATTTTCTCCCAGTTGGTTATTTTCAAAAGTTAACATCCTTGTTTTCAAGCAGCAAAAATCTTCTTAAATGCTTCCCATCCTTTCCACAGATAAGAAGATGTGGAGTGAGATATGGCTGTGTCATCTGAGGAGGTATTTTGCGAGTTCTCCGCTATCTGTCCTGTCAGTGTATTTGTGAGCCAGTCTAAGATTTCAGGTAAACCATCCCCAGTGGTGGCACATGCACCAAATACACCTAGGTGAAGAAGACAAATCAATAAATGTAATAATTATATATACATTTAGCATTAAAGCTTGCGAGCCATGAATTTTAGTTTCTTAGACTACTGATCTATATATTTTGTCATTTATTCCACTGTGTCCATTCTTTTGTACATTCTGTCACTGTGGCCTAGCGGGTAACACACTTGTCTAGGAACTCTGAGGATGTGGGTTCAAACCCAGGTACATAGTGGCTCGGATGACCACTTAAAATGGCAGTCCTCTGTCATTCGGTCCTATCCCCAGTGGCAGGCTAAAGAACCTCAAGGACGTTGATAAATGGTCATCCTTGAGCCTCTGTCTTCCAGTTAGGGGAATGTCAGTTACTTGTCATTGGGGCTGTACCTGTTAAGTCGGATTGGTTAAATAGCGCTTTGAGTCCTGTAGTATATGGAGATATTGCACTGAGTATAAATACACAATACAATTTCTCGGGAAGTATTTAAAGACACCTCTTCAAAGCAACATTCCCTATTTAATAATATTAATGAAATAGAGTATTTTCCCTCTGTTACACCAACAATATTAGATTAATGACCTAGAGTGTCCTTCAGCTGTGTTGTTTGGCCATTCTTTTGTGGCATACATTTTGGTCTATCTGACTATTTACCAATATTCTTTTTATACTACAGTTTATATAATAGTGCATGATATACAAATAAATACAGATGAACTTTATATCATAACATTTCGAAAACACTATATAAAATATTCATTATCAAAGATTCCACAATATGATTTTAGTGATTCATAAACCACAAAAAATACCAGTTGAATAGATGATTGAGTTTTTCTGTAAGTATTTAACAAAAAGGGTACTCGCCATTCAATGAGGCAGGTTTTTAAAAAAAAAGTTTTTGAACCCTTCCAAGTACTTTTGTTACACAAATTACAGAATGTGTTTGGGGTTTTATTAATATCAGAAAATAAAAAGAAAACTTCAGGTGACATGGAAACATCCAATTGTCCCAAATATTAACAAATAAACACAATTTTTTCCTTTCTTATTCTTAAAAAAATTTGGTACACTTGATGAATGGTCTCAATGTACATACCAATAGTTCTGTTGATTTTGTAAAGCTGTAAATGCTCCGTGATTTCTGGTACTGTCATAGCACCAGCAATATCCTGTTTGTTACACACCACCACCATTGGCTTGTCTCTTAACTCATCTTCCTGATAAAACAGAATGAAAGCAGAGATATTATCAACTTGTTTACTGTGAATGGTAAATTGGTATTCCACTTTTCATTTTGTTGTTGTATAAATTATGAAATCTGCAAAGAATATTTAAGAACTAGTTATTGAAAAAAAGAAAAAAAATGAATCTTTCTAATGGCTTAGGTACTTCATCAAAACAATGAAACATATGGAAAATATACCACATTTTTGACCTTATGTTTAGTAAAAATCAAGTTTGTTAACAGCAAAATATCATCCACTGATATCTTCAGTTTTTTGGGGGCTCAAGTTATATCAAGGTTAACCATCACTATGGCAGTGACAAACAAGTATCAGATTTTGTTAGGTCTTAAAGCCCTAGAAACTGACTTTGATTTTCATAAAACAGTCTCACCACGAGTTTACTGATCTGATAATTAATAGATGATCTATTTTTTCATGTGTCTGAGGTCTCGGTGGCCTTGTGTTAAATATTTGGCATTTGGCACCTGGTTTACTGTCTAATACAAATATCAGAAGATGCATTTCAATCACTAAGGACTCAGTAGCCTGACATTTAGTAAAATTGTGCACATCACCCTCTGGTGAGTATTTAGATTGCTCACAAAGAACATGGCAAAAAAGATAAAAAACAATGATCTCTAGAAACACGAGCTTCGCAGAGCACATCCTTAAAAAGTAGATGTGCTCGAGGTTTCTGGTTGGTGTAGCTCTGTAGGGCCCTTGTTCCATTTTTGCTGATGACTTCCCAAATCGTCCTAAAACCAAGTAAACATGTTTTCTTGCCAATCATGAATATACTGGAGGCCTACCTAAATGATTTGGGAGTATACTGGATGAATCTTGGTTGTTTAGGGATCATCCATCTTTGCTTCCTAATATATTAGCTGCAGCACATAATTTCTAGGGGCATTCTGGGACTGAAAAGATTTTTATCTACAAAGGGGGGAGGTGGGAAGGGTTGGGGTGAACTGTGGTGTCAGACTAACAGTGTTTTTTTTAATCATATAAGTATTGACTATAGGTCATTTTATTTGGAATGTGTAACTAAACTGGGGGTGCATTAGTAAATTGGCCTGTTTGGGAGTAAACCCTGTCCATTAGTGAGTGAATATGAAGCAGTTTTGCATGTACTTAGGGCCTACATAAGCTGTCAGGGGACAAATTCATGCACATACAGGTTCATTCAAAGAGATCTGAGAGCAAACCCTAGAACACTACCTGGATGGCCAGGGTACGTAGCACTGGTACTAGAGATAAAAATTAGATGAAAATCTGGAGCAAGGCTTTCAGACCACAAGATTTGCAATTTAACTTTTATTTACAGTGTACTATTTGTTCTTAGACTATACTTACAGTCACAAGCATATCCATCTCATATTTGGCCTCCTCAATTCGCTCTCTGTCTGAGCTGTCAACCACCATTATCAATGCCTGGGTATTGGGGAAATAGTGTCGCATCAGTGGTCTCTGGAACATAGTTGAAATTATAAATTATTTAGAATTGAACTGTAAATTATATTTGTAATATGCCATATCGATGAGAATACCCTGTCATGACACTTGGCACAAAATCAACTGAACAGATTCATCAGATGTTCCATTATTTTCTAGCAATTTTGCCACCTATGGCATTAATTATAACTTATTGAGTGCTGAGGCTGTTGCATTTTGGCTTCAGTTTTCCACAAGGTTTTATTATGGAAAATACTATAATGGTAAATAATACGGAGATACAAGCTAATCCATAAGATCAGTTGTTAATGGGCAACAATAGAAGACTTTATAAATTGCTAATGTTGTACTGTACTAGAAAATCAAAGAACATAGCCAATAGAAATTGGCAACAGATCACACTTGTTATGTTTACAATTGAGACTGCGTCATGGAACAATTTACAGGTTTTGTCAGTTTGCAATGAGATTAGTTAATTAACAGCACCCAAAGTTATAAGCTTGTTTTGCTTTTATGATAACTTGCATAAATATTCAACTGGAGTTTGACTTCATATTTCAGCTGATTTTAAACTAAATTAAGGAATAAATCATGATATATTTTTGCTATACCTACAGATTTTACTTTGCATTCAAACATCCAGTGTTGTCAATGACACATTGTTCTGAACAACTATTCCCATATAATAACCTGAAGATGTTTACAAAACTTTCACAGATTTCATTGCTTGCTATACTCACAGATTTGTTTCGCAGTCCAACATCCCACACTGTGAGAGACACGTTGTTGTTAACGACTGTCTCGACATTAAAACCTGAAAATATCAACAAAACAAACATTACTTCCCAAAACAAATATGCTTGGTTAGCTGTGATTTATTCATTGTTTATTAGTATTATAATACTTCTGATAAGTAAAGCAATGATAACAGTGGACACTTTTGAACTGTATATATTCCTTAAGTAGACATAAACTGCATGTAAGTTGACAGAAATTAAACTAAAATACTCTACATGTAAGTAGTATTTAATACTAATATTCTTTAGCAAGACTGCATACTTTCAACGACAGTGTGACATTGTAAAATTTTACAATTTTGCCAATTTGATTTTATGTGTTTCCTTATAGATGATATTGGCCAATGCAGATCACCTACTGTCTATGCCAATCCTGGGATGTAAACAAAAAAAATAGCATCAGAGATGCCCGTACCCCACAGCCTAGGGAAATATTTTTAACACCATGAGATATAGAAGTACTGTATCAGTGCAAAGTTCAGGATACGTTCAGAGCACTGTCAGTTATAGAAAGGTCACTACAGCAAGGTCAAAGGTCAAATCAAGGTCAGACCATGACGATGCACACCTACACCCCCTAACCAATGTCCCTACCAAGTATCAACTTCCTACACCTTACAGTTTCCGAGATATGCCCTGGAGAAGATTTTATAGATCAAGGTCACTACAGCAAGGTCAAATCAAGGTCAGCCCATGACGTTGCACATCTACATCCCCTAACCAATGTCCCTACCAAGTATCAACTTCCTACACTTTATGGTTTCCGAGATATAGTCCGGACAAGATTTTATAGGTCAAGGTCACTACGGCAAGGTCAAAGGTCAAATCAAGGTCAGACCATGACGTTGCACACCTACACCCCCTAACCAATGTCCCTACCAAGTATCAAATTTCTACACCTTACAGTTTCCAAGATATGTCCCGGAGAAGATTTTATAGATCAAGGTCACTACGGCAAGGTAAAATTAAGGTCAGACCATGATGTTGCACACCTACACCCCCTAACCAATGTCCCCACCAAGTATCAACTTCCTATACTCTACGGTTTCCGAGATATAGCCCGGAGAGGATTTTATAGGTCAAGGTCACTATGGCAAGGTCAAAGGTCAAAGCAAGGTCAGACCATGACGTTGCACACCTACACATCCTGACCAATGTTCCTACCAAGTATCAGCTTCCTACACCTTACAGTTTCTGAGATACAGCCCGGACAAACTTTTTCCCGCCGCCCACCCACCCGCCCATCTGGACACCATGGGTGAAAACAATACCCCGACAGCCCTTAAAGACCACAGTGCATGAAAATGTTTTTTTGCATTATTGTACATATTGTGTGTGTAACAACACACCTGCCAAGTCCCATTTTCAAACTCCCACTAGAAAGCACATTAAAAGCCAGTTAAAAGCCAGATCCTTCTCTGAAACTGTGCCACGTCACACAAGGAGATTTCCCACTCTGATTTCTGTGTGTCCAATACAAAATAGTGTAAAATGAAGTGAAGTTAGTGTTTTATAAACTGGCTTGGAAAGGGGCAGCTTCAGTCAAAAAAAGTTTTCTTTCCTACACTTAGTGCAAAGATTCTTCTATCAAATGAACTTGGAATATTGTGTGGTCATATACAAATAATGCTCTTTTTAAAAATAATTAACACTACAAATTTGACTGTAACTTGTGTTCAAAAAAGTGAACAAGTGTGCAGCTTTTAGTGTGTCAGTTTTTAAATAAACTGATAAGCAAGTTTTTCACCCAGTTCTTGTCCACATTTTCTCAAAATGTGACAAAATTTTAAGGCACCCTTGATTATCCAAACTCCTTATTATCAGAACAGAAAGAGTTAGCCCCATAGTTCAATAGTCAATATTACAATATAAAACCCAGACGAGCGACCCTTCCATTGTCTCAACTCTCCATTATTTTTGCATAATGGAGAGTTAACACTACATTATTTTCTCACAGTGGATTGTGGTTCATTTCAATGGCCAGTCTACCAAGAACAAAAGGGTACTTAGTATTTGCCAGTTATCCTCAGCAATATTCAATACTGAAATGTTTTCACAACTTCTTTCATATAAATTAGGTCAGTGTGTACATTTACAAAGTCTTTTCAATTCTAAATGACATTCAGTGTTCATAGAAAAATACCTCATGGAAAAATGCTACCTTGAAAAAATACTGCCTGACAAATATAAAACAGGCAATTTAATTTGTAAAGTTGAATATTTTTTAATTCTTTGCATTTCTTTACAATCTGACTTTACAATAATCTTCTGTGAAGTTAATCAAAGGAGCAGCTAACTGTCAAACAAACTCACTGTGAAAATTTAACCCCACATACTATATTAAAAGGAGTGTTTTTAGTGGCTCAAAATTTACTCAAGTAGAATGAGACAGGAAACATAGTGCAAAAATGCAGTTCTGAAATGCATTACTGCTAGATTTAAATTTGATTTAAATTTTCAATGTTTTTAACTTCAAAATAAAGATTTTAATTTATCTTATTACAGTTTGTTATATGCTTCTAAAATGATACACTGTTTATGGTTCAAATGAATTTTGTTGTTAATGTTGTGGATTAATTTTCATAGTAGGTATTACTGAAATACAACATGTGGAGTAGGCATTCTTTCTATGAGGGTTTTTTTCCAGGAGACAATCTTTCCAGGAGGCTTTTTCCTTGATTCCAAATTAAGAGACAAAGAAGCACACAAAACAAAAATCTTGAGAAACCTAAAAACTTCAACACAAACTAAAACATGTAAGTAATTCTCCAGTTTCTAATACTTTCAATGCCTGAAACACAAAAATAATAGCTTACTGTCTTAAAATAATCACAGATTAATAAAGTAACATGAAACACTCGCCAAAACAAATTATCCACAGCATTGTTAAATAAGCAGTCTAATTTTTTTCTGGAATGTGCTTTCTGTAAGTCACAGATCCATATTTTATCGATTATCATTATCCATGGTTAAATTTTGTGGCAGTAAGATTATATTAAAAGTTTTCAAGCTTTACCAGAAATTATATTTTCCCATAAAGGAAAACGAGTGGTACATATGGTGAAACAATGTTGATTGTGTATTGGGATAACAAAAACAATCATAGAACTAATTTAATGATAGCCCTATATGGTATGCACACCAAAGGAAACATTGCAAAGATTGTCTAGGTTGATTATTTTGTACAAGGTGTTGAATTAATAAATTGGTTTTAATTTACTGGGTTTCATAATTGCCTCGTGGCACTTCCATTATATAAACTTAATGACCCTTCGGCCGTTTCAGGGCCTCAGGCCATTAAGTTTACATAATGGAGCGCCACTTGGCCATTATCTATATAGTATTAGTTATTATAAACAAATCAATATTCATTACTAGTTCTAGTTGACCATTAAGAACTGACAGTGACAATCCACCACTGACAGTGGCGGATCCAATCTTTAAGTAAGGTGGGGGTTCCCATCAGACATACCATAACTAAGGGGCTTGCCCCCCCACCCGGGAAAAAAATTAATTTTTGGTAAAAGTATAGTGCATTTCCTGTAAATTTAACACCACTCTCAAGAAATAATTTTGTACTTTGGGTTGAACCCCTTTACATTATTTTTCAAGGAGGGGGGTTCGAACCCCCTGAACCCTCCTGGATCCGCTAATGCAATTTGTAAAACCAGCTGGTCAAAACACACTGTAAAAGACTCAGTGTATTAGGCCCTTTTATATTCGGCTACACTGCTGCCAATATTAAAAGTAAGCAGGTTGAAATGACCAAATGTTTAAGCACTCTGGTTCAGTACCAAGATGTAGAGTTTAATATACTGGAGATCTGAACCACATTCTGACATTTTATTGACAACAGTGTATCTTTCATGATATCTACTTTCAATAACTGTGTAGGGGTCAGATTGCAATGTTCATGTAAACTTGCACCTGAAAGTTAGTACTTGTGAAGTATGAATTTTTTTTCATAAACAATATTTTATTGAAGCAATTAGGCAAAATCAACAAAGTCTTCTCACAGGAAGAACTAATTCCAAAAGAATATGAATAGATGATAATGATGATGAAGTTGTGGACATGTGACTAATATAAAACTATGAAAAAACCCTGATTCTTTTAAAAATTCTTGCACTGCTTCAAAAACTACCTTTTTTGTTCAAAAGTCAAGTTATAATCTCCATTTAAATGAAAATCAGTGGTTATTGTCAGTAAAACTCATAAACATTGACTGCCTATTTTGAGTATGTAGTCTATTCTAAAAGAAAATAAAAATTGTTTTCTACTGAAATTCTACTGAAAAGCCACAGTCACAAGTTGGATTTTTTATAACATGTAAATTATGTGCAAAATGTTCTTTAAGAGGACTACAGTTTATTTGCATTTTTGAGTGTATCAAGTTCCAAAGTCTATCACCTGTACTAGATAATGTAGTTACACGTTTAAAAGAATCATCTAATGTATTCTATAATTCTTGTTTGTCATAGAGAAGAGTAGTGTACCAGTACTTTGTTGATTGTAAAACATTTTAATGTACTTTGTTTGAATTGTATGCAAGAAATAACCAAGTTAAAGACTATACTCAAAAATTTCATTGTGGCGTTTTACAACCCAAGCCAAAAGAAAAAAATAACATTTTACTGACAACGACTGGTACACATTAATAAATGTATGACTGTAACCCAAGCAGCTCTTTCAATTACATTACTTATGGTTAATATTTAAAATGTTATCTGTACAGAATCCTCACACTCTATCATTGACAGTTTTAGATGGAGTGTGATTGAGAGTTTTTATATTGAAGAATAAATGCTAATTATCATATAAAATTATAAAAACTTTTCAAACAAAATTATCCTTGTTCAGTTAAAGTTAAACTTCAAAAAAAAAGAAAAAAAGTCACTTCCAAATGTAATTAAATCAGCTACATATTCAGTTACATCCAATTCTTCCAAAATACATTTAACAACAAAAACCACAGCAAATCTGCACTTGTGTTCCTTGTGTTTCGTCACACCTCCTCCACACATGTTTTCAGGAATGTTATTCTGTATGCCACTTTGAGAGGCTGTATCTCAGTGGGGGATGCTCTGATTGATGTCTAGTTTTCATTGTTGCGATTGTCTTACTCACTGGCATACACATACAAAGTTTTAAAGAAACTTTTTTTTCATGCACTGTGGACTTTAAGGGCTGTGGGGTAAAAATGATTATGTACCTAGGATTAGACAATACAGGTTTTGTACAATACCCTTTACTTACCTATTGTTGGAATTGTGGTCACTACTTCTCCTAGTTTAAACTGATATAACATAGTTGTTTTTCCTGCAGCATCTAAGCCTAAATGTACAATAAAAATAAAACATAATACACCAAGATTTAAATTATTATGATCACTATATTTTCTTCTGTATCACATGGTATCTCATAAATCTCATAAAGTTTTTATTTTTGCAACAGTTATGTGGAACTGATATAAAACATTAAACCTCTGCCCACCATTGCATGTTTGTGTCTCAACTGCCTTGATAATGCAGCTGAAGTGTGTTTAATTTATTTATTGTTTTACATCATGCCTAGTACCTTATCAGTTATATTGTGACAGGTAGTTGGAAGTACATACATTTGGTGAAGATTCTGTGCTGTATACTGCCGACCAAGAGTGAGCAACTACCAGCTTTCCCACTTGACGTCAGGCTGGGAATCAAACTCAGGTGAGAAAGCTAGTAGTTACTTACCATTGGTGAGTGGTTTACAGTAATCTTATTGTTTGATTATATTTTCAGTCATGAAGGTCGGCAGTATAACTGTGGAGGTCCTGGGGACTTTTAAAGAATACTCCAAACCATTTGTGATTGAGTTTCTCTCTCTTAAGCACTTGACAACGATCTTTTCAGTGGTAAGGCAGTAACAACTGATCAAATTTAGGACCATATGACTAATGTCAAAGGCTTTAAGACTAATGTTTTGGCTGCTTCAACCTACTATGCACAATTCTCTGTCAAAATGGAACTCAGTGATAGTCACATGAAAATATTAGTTTTATATCCCCCAATGTGCTGCAGTCGTTTGTAAAAAAATTTCCTTTTGTAAGGAAAGAACAGGTAAATTTATAAAAAGGAGAGGTACTATGAACAGTAATTATGTAAAGGAGGTTATCACCCCTGAGGCTGAACTTCATTCTCATGTGAGAACTTTGTCACAGCGTCAGAGATGTGACCCAAGGAAAACATGAGAAGGTGGTTGGCCATGTTAAGTTTTGAATTGGAATGCATTACAGAATTATACTTATTACTGCAAAAGGATTATTGGGGCTTAGTATTATCAGTGTTTCATTATAAATTATGGCCGTCCAGAGCAATCAAAGCTGGGGTTTTACTTCTTATTCAAAAGCCAGGGTCATATTGGGACAGGTCCTCCATGGACGAATTGCCACCCGTGGGAGTCAAACGCAGTCAAGAACCGGTCTTAAGGCCAATATTTAAGGGGATATGACTTGTGTTTTGGCTCAAGACAAGTCACATGGTTTGTTAGGACATGCCCTCAGTGAATCTTGCATACTACTATGAGCTGGCTTCGAACCTAGGACCAAAGTCGTGAGTGCAATTCTAGTTAATCACTCAGACAGTCACACATCAAAATGAACCTGACCACATCTTAATCAAGCTAGTTAATGACTCAGACAGTAACACATCAAAATGAACCTGATCACATGTTAATCAGGCTTGTTAATTACTCAGACAGTAACACATAAAAATGAACCTGGCCACATGTAGCAAAGAAGTAGGGCATGAAGGAGCAAAAAGCATGACCAGGGTTCAGAAACTGGATATTGGTGAAAGACCCCTAAAAATACTAATGTAGAGTCTCAATGTGGATCTTGATTATCTTTCAGGACTGAGCAAGGGATAGCTTGCGTGAGACTACAATGTGACTTATAGTTTGTGAGTTATGGAGCTGATATTGTCAAAAAACCCTTAAAAGTCTTAAAATCCTTGAGTCTTTGAGGACTGACCCAAAGACATCATGGGTAGATACCACCTTAATGTGTGAAATATTTATTTAATTTGATTTTAACATTGCTTTCAACACTGAGTAGATCATATCATGATGGGTAGTTTTATGGGTAGAGAAAACAATTACATACAGTTGGCCAAGGTTCTGTAATGCAAACTGCTGACCATCAGTAAGAAAGTACCATCTTTCCCACATAGGGTTCAGGGTTTGAACTTCCGACCTCAGAGGTTGGGAGGCGATTATGTTACCACAAATGTCAAAATATGACCTGATCTGATATATAGTTTTAAGTTATGTGGATGGACAAACAAACAAATGTATACAATTACAATATCCTAGCCACTCAAGGGTAACTGACAGTACAAAACGGTATAGTTCAAATGTTTGAAGTACTTTTAGTCACAGATAGCCTGTTATTTTTTGACCACGGGACTGATGGATAGGTTTTCTCTAGTCAGGAAAAATAACATTTTTATCATTTTCATAAATATTCTGGGAATAATGTTGAGTACATTGATAAAGGGACGACAAATCTATTATCTGAGCTATTAGCATAAAAATGGGTAAGTAAACTGATTAGACTCAAGCTTTAAAACCATTAAAAAATATAAAGTGGGTAAGTCAATGTGAGGATCTATACAAACTACATGTCTATCATAACATTAATGTTAATAGTACCCAATAAAACAAAAGCATAAATGTCCCCTTACCAGCCAAAAGTAGTCTGTATTTTTTCTTCTCTGAAAAAAAATTCCCCAACCTCATCAAGGTGGATGAAGCTGTGCTAATGTAGCTTTGATATGCACCCCCCACTTTCTGACCAAAATGTTATAAACTATTAGTGCCAAGGTTACAAATTTCCAAGCTAGGGTCAAAAGCTACAAAAGAACAGGCTTGTGCACTTACAGTTGTGCATCGTTGTGGTATGGTCCATTTCATGTCTTGTTAAGACTTCTTTGGGAGAATGCAATTTGCATTTGGGAGAGATTTTTAAAATATGTTTGATTGACTTCCCTCGAGCTCTCACAAGCTGAACTAAAATGTACATGTCAGAAGGACAAACGGAGAAGCAGAATGGCCATGCAGAGTGTCTTGCTCTTTATGTGTACTACCAAAATGCAGGATCTCTTTCATAAGCACAAGGACAGTGTTAAGAGGAATGGAAATACTCATAGTAGTGACTGAGACGGATCGCTGGTGCAGTGATAAGAGTGCTCACCTTCAACATCTGAGGTCGCAAGTTCGAATCTCGGCCTGGGCACTGCTTGTTGGAAAGTTGATAGTTACTTGCTGATGCCAAGCGATTTACAGTGCAGAATCTTGACCAATTAGTATGCACTGGTTTGTGTAAACTACTGCCACACAATATGACCCTGGCTTTTGAACACGACATAAAACAAAAAATAAATCTATTAAAGATACAAGTGACTGCATTAAAAAGTGTGACCTAGCTGTTTTATATCCACAGGTTGTTAACAGTCTTTGAAATCTATTTTTTTCACATCATCCATAAATTGATTAGACTTAATTATGCTTTTACCGAGCATTAGTATGCATGTTTAGGAGGCAAACCAATGTGTGTAAATTAAAGTAGAAATTTATTTATTTAGTTGGGGTTTTATGTCACTTTCAACACTGTATGTACAGGTCATATCCCGACGAGTTGTTGGAAGGGCAGAGGAAACCAGTACATAGAGTTTGTAAAGGATCTGTACTGTAAACTGCCGACCAACGGCAAGCAACTACCAGCTTTCCCACTTGAGTCCATGACGGGGATCGAACCCTGGCCTCAGAGGTGGCAGGCAAGAGTGTTAAGAATTGAAATACAAAACAACTTGTGTAATTAAACAGTTATCTAAAACTGTACACAGAAAAGCGAACACATATATGTCCCCTTACAGCCATGAGTAGTCTGTATTCCTTCTTTTTTGAAAATAAATTTCCCATCTTGTCTGTAAGCTAGATGAAACTATACAAATGTAGTTTTGTGGCCCTCAGCTGTCAAAATGTAATATAACTATCTATCCACAAGGGTTTGTAATATAACTAGATGTATATCCACAATGTTTTAAAAGTTTTTGAAATCTTTTAGCACCAAAAGAGATAATACTTGCAATACGAAGTAATATATACAGTACAGTTCTGTTCTGTATGCAGTGTTATTGAAGAAATTTTCTTTCTTATGCAGTATGTCAAACACACCATACAGTTTCCTTGTTTTAATTATACAGGATTTACAATAGGATATAGAAACCTTTTATACATGTACATGTTTTTGAACATGTTGCACACTTATTTGAAATTACATCTTCGCCACCTACATCAAAACCTCCACGTTGGCCAATAATGACAGTATTAGTAAATACAGGTACATAAACATCCACAGAATAATACTACACAGTGAGTCAGTCATGTAACCAGGATGTACAGCATATTGATTTCTGTTGTACTGGTACTTTTTTCCATATATGGTAAGAGATACTTGGATAAGTTGTGTATATTGAAATACCTGTCCTGGTGGTTTAGTCAATATGAACAGTGCATGCAGTGTATGAGGAGAATCAATACATAGGAAATACTCAGTGAACACAAACCTCCACAATGAGAGGTACCATATAGTAAAAGTTAGTCAAGGTTAAAGTTGTTTTGTTCTCTTCAACAGTCTTGAGTCTTACTGGGAATGGTCCTTAGTATTTGCGATGTAAAACCCCAAATAAAATCGTGATATGACCTGTTCAGTGTTGAAAGCGACATAAAACCCCAAATAAAAATATTTGGGGTTTTACGTCGCTTTCAACACTGTACAGGTCATATCACGATGGGTAGTTGGTCAAGGTTCTGCACTGTGAACTGCCGACCAACGGCAAGCAACTACCAGCTTTCCCACTTGAGGTAGAGCTGTGAACCGAACCCCAGCCTCAGAGGTGGGAGGCGAGAGTGTTACCACTCTGCCACCGTGGCCCTGCTGTTCAGAGGTAAACATCCATTTTTGAATTTGAACTATTTCCCTTTGTTCACTTTTACAAGACAGATAAAGTAACATTATACAAATTGCATCTCTTGATAAGTATTATTAGGTCTAATGTTTAAATAAATTATTTTAACAACTACTTAAAGGCTATTTTGGAGTGACTTAGACCATTTATATATAAAACTATTTACAACAACAATCCCAGCTGAATTAAGTCTCTAGAACCCAGACCTTCCACTCTGAAAATAGTGGTGTATACTGCAAATTATTGGGTTAGAGGTGGTTGTTATAACACAGACTGTGGTTGGGCAGATTCATCTCCGTTTAGCCTTAACTTATTATCCGACATTTTTATCACTTATTTATCTGAACAACTTTATAATTCTTATCACCATTGAATGGTCACCAAGTCCTTTTATTTTCTCCAAAAATCAATTTAGCTGACTGATATGATGAAATTGTTCAAAGAAATCAATAGTTTACACTTTACCATTGGTCTTGCAAAGATTATTCTCTAGAATATAATAATGGCTATACCGACGTCCTTTAAATATTGGGGTTATTGTTGAATTACTAAGAACATATTGAAAGTTAAGACACCATTGGGCTTTTGTACAGTAATCAAAACATACAATGGCAGAATGTAGAGAATTACTGGACTTTAATGTTACCGACAACGATGGGTGTACACCTCTGCATTTATTAGTTACTCCTTACAACAGTCACTTCAATAAAGCAACCATACCCATGCTTGTAGCAGGAGGAATCAAGGTAAACACACAGAATGTTGATGGCAATACGGCTTTGCATCTTGCTGCCAAAATGCCACATAATAGTGGTACTGCGTATCCACCAATTCTTTGTACTTTACTGGACTTGAAGTCTGACATACATCTGCAAAACAAAAATGGAGATACAGCATTACATGCAGCCTTGAAAAAGTCTTTGAGTGCATGCATCTTCGGCCGATATACACCAACGCCAAAATCTGGAGAATATTTGTTGGTTGAAAGAGGGAGTAAATGTGATATTGCATGCAAGAAGGGGATAACCCCGATCCAAATAGCTGCCTTGTGTGAATTTGATGGCCTTCTTATCAAAATGTTAGGCCCAGCAGGCAATCCGTTAAATCTAGAAGCTCTTGTTCCTAAAGCTGTTTGTGAAAAAGACTACCTACAAATAGAAACCAACCAAAGTGATACACAAAGTAAATGTAATGACTGTCGCCATCAATTAGTTGGTCTTACAGTAACACAGATTTATATACTCAGGCAGAATAAAAACATGGTGGAGAAGCTATTACAAAGGGGTGCTTCAGTTAATCAAGCATCTGCTGATGGGGATACTGCACTCCACTTGGCCAGCAGGCCGGCAGAGCACCGATATAGAAACCCAAGAACATGGTATTTTGGACTGGACCAAGGATTCGAAATGATGAACCTTCTTGTCTCTCACAAAGCGGACATCAATGCAAAGAATAACAGTGGCAAGACCCCACTTCATGTCGTGATGGAAGCTGGAAATCTAGAAAAGTTTGAGTATCTACTTCTTCAGAATGCTGATGTGAATATACAGGATAATGATGGCAATAGTGTTCTCTGTGTCGCTATTATTAAGAAATTAGCAGACATGGTGAGGCTGCTCCTCAGTAACAATGCAGAAGTGAAGATGAAGAATAAACTTGGTCAGACACCACTTCATTTAGCTGTGGAATATGGAAACGAAGACATATTATCTAGGCTGTTAGCTACTTCTGCAAGTGTAAATGCACAGGATCAAAATGGTCAAACACCATTGCATGTGGCTGCAAGAAGGAATGACATAACTGTTATGAAGCAAATCGTGAAAGCCAGATCCAATGTGGCTGTGGTTGAATGAGGTTGTAAACTGTGTCTTACCTAATTTTGAACTGGTATATGAGGAAATACACCTATGTGATGATTGCATACTCTAAGACATTTTGTTGGTCTTGTGGTATGGTTTACGTTTTTAGAGTAATGTTAGGAATTAAGTTTATGGTGGCCTTGTTTTATACTAAATGCCTGTTCACATTGCTCTGTGGGGTCATATAAAACATTTGAATTTGCTGCACGACCTTGTCTAAAAAATGAGCTGCTCCATATGGCCATTCCGCCTCCCCTTCAACTGTCCGACATGTACATTTTAGTTTAGCATGTAACAGATCATGTTAAATTTGTCATCAATTTGTATCTCCTACTTAAATACAAGACCGGGAGCCTGCAAATGGAAGCATTCATAAAATAGCAAACTAATACGTAATGGGAGTGCAACAACCCTTTTACTAAGGAATTTAATAACTTTGGTTTGTACAATAATGATAATTTTAAAGTGAGTTGGATGTATAGAAATAAGGTACAGGGTGTGAGTTATCTTTAAATTTGAGGTTATTTCTAAAAATATAACCAACAGTAAACTAACTAAGGTTTTGATTTACACGAGAGTTTGCTAACTTATAGTTAACAAAGAGCTAACAAATTCGCTGACAGAACGCCAGCTTTGATTTACAGGCCCCAGACTTTTTAAAACCTCATTGATACTTTATGGAACACATCGAGCCGGAAACAAGCCTGGCTGAAGCCCAAGTTAAATATTTTATATTTATTTGTAACTCATGAAGTCAGTATAGAACAGTGTGACCTACGTATTATATAGAGGACATATCGTAATAAATTGTGTGTTATTGAAAGAAACAAAGGCACATTATTTAACGGGCAGGATCCAACTTTAAATAAGGGGGTTGGGGGTGGTTGTTCACGTGTACGTCCACTGCATGCAGAGACGATCCAGTGCACGAAGTTCAACTTTTAAATCGTAACATTTTTCAAGGGGGGTGAATCCACCTTACCTGTAAGTTGAAGTTTGACTGTAGTTCTAACGAACGTCAATCTGGAACGGAGGAATTACATGAGATAACATTCCACTAACTGGCTTCACACTTTAGAGACCAGAAGGCCGAAAGGAATTACAGGGCGGGTAAAACGGAACGTGATATTTATGTACGGAGGCATACCCACGGGTGGGCATGTAATTCCTCCGTTCCAGATTGACGTTCATTAGAACTACAGTCAAACTTCAACTTACAGGTAAGTCTCGTTTAACTATCAATTCTAACTCACATCAATCTGTCACTCTGGAATTTCATGAGACTTTAGAGACCTGAGGCCTGAATGTGAATCCATGTAACAGTTTGGGGTCAACATTCTAACTGCATGAGTTAAACTTTCCATTTTGAAATGATGGTAAGGAATGTACTTATTCAACTGTTTTACATTAAAAATTAGCCTGAATGAACCAGCTTCTCTCTTTGGTCTGAGAAATATTTTTGAGATGAAATCTCCAGGATCTCTGTCGCATTTAACAAGAACACCTGTCTGCACTAGTTCAGTTATTTCTTTAGTTATAAGTTTTGTTTGCTCAACATCAAAGGATGACAATTTTGGAGTAAAAATTTGTACAGGACTTTTTGTAAATGGTATTTTAAAACCAGATATTGTTTGCAAAATAGATTTATCAGTGGTCAATTCTTGCCACATTTGAGAATAATCTTTTAGCCTGCCAGCTTGAAAATTCTCCCTCAACAAGGAATTCGATTGTAGAGTTTTGTTTACAAAATCAGAAAATGTTTGTCTTACTGATGGCTGGGCAAGAACAGCTGGCTCCTTTACTTGCGGCCTTGTTTCCATTGGGTGGACTGCTTGCTGTACTTGCCCTTCTTCCAGTTTTTTTGCTCATATGTTGACTTTTTGTTTGAAGGGTATCTCTGATAAGTGCCACCTTTAGAATTGACCTGGGACTGCACTCTCTGGGCACTCCTTATTTCACCCATTGTTTTTACAACGTCATCCCCAAACAGGGATGAGGTGATTGGAACCTCTTTTGAAACCAAGCCTGCATAGGTTTTCTTCAAGGCTGGCTTCATTGCGTCTCTTCTGCGGTGCGAGAGCTGGACATGACAGTGTCCAAGAAGGGCCAGAGCATCTGTCAATGGTGTAACTATTTCTTTGGTGGAGGGCTGTGAAGTTGGTTCCAGGAGATCATTAACCACTTTGGTTATTGCGCATGCAGCTTTAGTCAAACCCAGCTGAATGTATTGAAAGTGTCGGTCACGAGTAACCATACCTGGGTGTAGCAAGTCTTTGATGACTTTGTTGCATTCAGGGACAATTAACTTGTCACAGTTTTCTGGCCGCAGATGTTTTTCTTCCTTTTGCTTTAGCTTCTCCAGTGGGAGGATAGAGCTGAATCGGTTGTTGACAATTTCAGCAAGCTTTGGCTTTATTGGAGGTGCCATTTGTTCCTTGTCTGTAAGATCAGCAGTTATGGAGTCAAGCAGCTCCCCTCCTTCATCTTCATCAGATGACACTGACTCTGTTGGGTTGAGAGGTCTCATCAGGGAGGCCATCTCTGCTTCAGAATCTGCATCATCATCAAGACGATTCCTTTTTGGTGGGAAGGGCAGAGGTGAACTGTCAACACAGTCCCTTTTCGTGGCTATACGTCCCCACATGTCACCCATTCTAGACATAGTTTCAGCCATTTTAGCCATGTGAGCCTGTAATTGGCTTAATGTTTTACTGGTGGATTGCTCCCCAGATACGTGGGTGGATTGCTCCCCCAATAGATTGTCAACATCCTCATCAACATGAGGACACTCATCAACATGAGCATAGTCAACATTTTTATCAGCCATAGTTGTGTAGAAATAATTGGACAACAGATATTATATAATCCCAGTACAGTAAGGGTGCACATACAAGTTTAATATCCAAATAACATGAAAGATCTATATCCAAAAACAAAACACATAAAAGTTCTATATTGAAAATAAATCACACTAACAAACAGTACAGTTTTTTATGTTTTTGGAAAAGTTTTTTAATTTCTTAACACAAGTGTGAACACCAAGAAAGCAGGATGTAAAGTGAAGCCAGTTAGTGGAATGTTATCTCACGAAATTCCAGAGTGACAGATTGATATGAGTTAGAATCAGGTTTCTATGATCCATCACAACAGTTTTTTGTTGAAATAGGCGAAAATACAGGTAAAATACCTGTGTCCAAATTCTGTTATTGTAATATCAGCTACTTATGTAATAACTGATTCCATAGAGTTAGATATCTTTGCAGTAAATGTTTGTATTCATTGCTTACTACTAGTTTTACTTTTTCAAATAATCTTATATGTATTGCATATTTTGCATATTGTTTAGCAATGTAAAACTTTGCGGACTAAAATAATGGGGGTTCAACTGAATGAAACAATGAAGATATAAATGATATAATTTATGAGGTAAAGAGTGTCAAGATGTTTCTTTTTAAAACATTGCACTAGTTACATCAAATTATAATTCAAATTATAAATAAAAGTAAATCTCACCAAATCTCCTTTATCATAAAGGAAGTGGCATAGTAACCTAGAAAGTTAAGGCTAAAAAACAAGGATTCCCCACCAAAGGAAAGTTGATGAATTAGATCAACCTGCGACCTTTATTTCTTTCTTCTATGGATGCCATTCAGAAGCACATGCCAGTTGTATGTTAGTGGATTTGCAAAGGGTTCTTGGTGTGCTGTTACTGCTGTATAACGCCCTCATGTCAACATGCAAATTTCAATATTTATTTTCTTTGAGATGTTAATTTGGAGGACATTCAAGTTTTGTGTATCACTGTATTACTGTCTGACAATCTGGATAAATAATATCACATTTATATATGTATGTTTTATGTACTTATTGTCACTTAACTGTGTGGATTATATTATTTAATAATAAAATTAAATGTGATGCTGTTCAAGAATTCAAAAAAAATTAGAATAGATTAATAAATTTTTAAATTCCAATTTGGATATTATTAACTTGGGGGACCTGGGAAATGAGTAAATTAGTGATTTTTTTGGAGGGAAGCTTGTAAGGGCTGCATCTTAGAAACTGTGATATTGATACTTGGTAGGGACATGGCTGGGGGGGTGTAGGTGGGCAATAGCATGGTGCTACCTCGATTTGAACTTTGACCTTTCTGTAGTGACCTTGTGTTTGAAAATCTTGTCTGAGCTATATCTCAGAAACCATAAGGTACAGGAAGTTGATACTTGGTAGGGACATTTGATTGGTGTTGTAGATGTGCAATATCATGGTGTGACTTTGATTTTGAACTTTGTACTTGCTGTTATGACCTTGACCTTTAAAATCTTGTCAGGGCTATTTCTCAGAAACCACAAGGTATTGGAAATTGATTTGTGGTAGTAACATTAGTCAGGGAGTGTAGGTTTTGACATCGTTATCGTTCAACCTTGATTTGACCTTTGATCTTACTATAGTGATCATGACCTTTAAAATCTTGTCTGGACCATGCCTCAAAAACTGTAGGCTGTAGCAAGTTGATTCTTGCATGGATCTTTGGTTTGGGAGTGTAAGTATGCTAAATCATTTTGTGACCTTAACCTTGTTTCTGCCAAAGTGTGTTCCCTTTCCATATTTGAGACATATTTCTCTTATCACAGAGATATATGGATTACTGTAACTGGCTATTAAATGTAGTTGTACTTAACTGTGCTATTTCCAGTGACAATTATACTTCAATTAATATCTTATACAGCTTTATAATGTTTTGTTTATTAATGCTGTCGTCTTGCTATTGCACTGTTTTGTTTACATACTATAGATATATTTTCTCTCTATTAAACACTGCTTTCAGTATTTAAACATTATTTTGACCTTTGCATAACTTACACTGTGTGCTTTGAAAGTCTCCTGATCTTTGTACTGTTTCACTTCTATATCTCATGGTGTTGAAACATATTTCCCCGGAATGTGGGGTACAGGTATGTCTGATGCTATTTTAAAGTTTTTATATATGTGGACAAACAGTCAAAGGGACATGGATGTTAATAACAAGAATTGAATATTATTAATGAGAGTTTAAAAGGAAGCCAAGTACATAACACACATAGTAAAACTTGATATCACTCACTCATTGTACTTTATTTAAACATAAAGAAGATAATGTTAAGCTATGTACCTTACTCTATGAGTTCACCCACCACCAAGGTGTTTAGAAATTTAGATTAAAAGATAGTTCTCATCATATAAACCAAAAAAGGAAAAAGCAAAGAAAACAATTCAAATGTATTGTAAGCCCAAACATGCGAATCAGACACAAGATGCCACTCACGTAACACAGAGGCTACCAACACTACACCTGTAACACCAGTGATATATCAAATAAAATATATTAAAGTCACTTTTGGACCTATACTTTTTAAATATAAACTCTTTGTAAGTGCAGAGGCTGTCTGATATTAAATGCTATGACATCATTTTATTACTCAAAGTTGGGAATTTATGTCCTGTTTTTAAAGATAAGTCATATATCATGACAGGCACTCAAGGTAAAATGACACACATTGTCATGATCTGGATTAAAACCCAAGGTCATAGAGGTGACAGGCAAGTGACAAAATACCAAAATTGGCAACCACTTAGTCATTTTAGCCAGAAGACAATTTCACGACTTCTTCATTTTCTAAGATATTGACCAGAATAGATTGTCACTGGTAGCCAGTTTGTATTTGAGATATTAATAAAAATGTAAAATTTCACCGGGAATTAATTTTCACTATACAAGCTATCCATTAGCTAAAATAGTTAAAAGTAATGCCTTGTGAAAAGTTCAACTTATACAAGAATACACTGTTGTAGATAGATCACTTTATAGATATAGTAATGGACTATTTCATCAATAAATCAGTAACATATATCAACTTATATCATTTTACAATACGTTCCATACATACTCTGACACCAGACTCATGGAGTGGATAACATATTGAACTTTTTTCTGCAGCCACAGTTTTAATCCAGCTGGCACATGTAGAACAGAGGTTCCGGTGTCTAGAGGATTTTAAAATTAAATCCTTTTGATTGTGTGATGTAATGTATACTCCTCCTCAGGGCTTAATTTCTGTTACCAGACAGACTCAAAGGTACTAGAGGCAGGTTCAGAAGGAATAATCAGAAAGTCATGAGGCATAGCCGGATCCACTCCAGTAGGGCATGCTTTGTGAAAAAGATTAGTCTTAATTTTATTTCTAAAGAATGACAGTAAAACTTCTGAATCTATGTCGTCAGTGCGTAGACCTCAGCCAGGCCACAGGGTCAATGACACAAAAACAAACTCATTTTTTCGACTTTGAAGTGACCCTAACACTGGTGGTTGACAAATCCATTATTTAAAATCATTTCTTACTTAAGCATATATGGAGACTCTCTGAAAAATGGAAGAAAATCCATTCATAACTTTTTGAGTTACACTGCTCACTAACAAACAGACTGACGGACAAACCCCAATAATTACATAAACTCCTCTGGCAGAGGTAACAATGGACCATCATAGACAGAGCTATATGAGAAGGTTAAGCATAGCTCTTTGAGTTCTGTAGCACATGGAGATATTGTGCTGAGCATAAATACAAATACAATACAATACAATCATTGCTAAATAGTAAACACTTGCTTCTGTAACTAGTAAACTGCTTGGTATGACCTGTGTATACTGAAAGTAGCATTAAGTCTCATTTGCTATCAGTCATTCAAATGTCACCCTGAAATGACGCTTCAAAAATACAACTTCACTTAATTACATGAATATATAATCATTGCTCATAGTTTTATCATAGTAATTCAAAGTTGAACTACATTTGGCTATTTTGCAGCTCAGTCAACAGAAAAATTGGATCTTGCTTTCATGATTTGTTTCACGGCAGCGATGTCCCTCTTGCGCACGGCTATGTGCAAAGGGGTTTGGCCGTTTAGGTCCTGTGCATTTATGTCTGAAGATGTAGTTAACAGCATAGTCAGGATCTCCTGCTTGCCATGTTCCACAGCTAAATGTAGGGGTGTCTGATTAAGTTTATTGCTGCTGTTTACGTCTGCATTGTTACTTAGGAGCAGCTCCACCATGTCTTTTAATCCTTTAGTAATTGCAACAGATAGAGAAGTATTGCCATCATTATCCTGTATATTTACATCAGGTTTCTGAAGAAGTAGGTGTTTGAACAATTGAATTTTTCCAACTTCTGTCAATAAATGCAGTGGAGTTTTGCCACTAGTTTCCTTTATGTTGATGTCTGCCCCGTTGGCAATAAGAAATGATAATATTTCTAACCTTTCATCCTTACTACCAGTACCAAGGTTATACTGTTGCTGAAGGGTTGCTTTGCATGGCAAATGGAGTGCAGTAGCCCCAGTATTTGACGGTTGGTTCACAGAAGCACCACTTTGTACTAATTTATCTATGATTTCTGTTTTCAGTCTGAGCACAGATACATGCAAAGCCGTTAAGCCAACATATGGACGAAGACGTTGATGTACTTGGCTCCCCCCTTGAATGTAACCTGTTTGACTAGCTTGTTTGCTGACAGGTAATTTCACCGGCTGGTATTGTTTATCAAGAATTGCCTTCGGAATCTTAGACTCTAACTCGAAAGGATATTTTGCAACATCGAGCATTTTAATAAGAAGGTCATCATATCCACCTGCGGCAGCCAGCAGGAAAGGGGTCATCCCTTGGTTGCACACAGTGTCACACTTGGCTCCTCTGTTAACCAGTAAGTACGCTGAAGTTTTCTGATTTTGGTTTCGGTGGTCTTTCCTCAAGGGCTCAGACAGAGCTACATGCAATGCTGTAGCCCCGTTGTTATTTTGCAGGTTTACGTCACAGTTCAAATTCAATAAGGTACGAAGAACTGGTGGATATTCAGATCCATAAGGATTAGGCAGAGTGGCAGCCAAATGCAAAGCTGTATTGCCATTGGTGTCTTTTGCATTAATGTCGATACCTGCTGAAACAAACGTACGTATGGTTGCCTCTATTTGATTCATTTGTGCATCACCACAACAAGCTAGGTGAAGAGGAGTACATCCAGTATTGTCAGTTATATTCAGGTCTATCATTTCTTTGCATTCTGCCATTGTATGTCTTAATAACTCTTAAGCCCAAAATTGTAATGGTGTGCTAATATGAGCTTAGTGTCCAAAGACTGTATCATGTACAAACATATTCACTACAGTTCATATACGAAAACGCAAACAGTTCCCTGTTGTAATCGTTGAACTCTTTGAACACTTGAATCAAAATTAACACATAAAGTTACTTGAGAGATAAGAAAAGGACTTTGATACAACTGGACAGACTTCATTTATTAAGATTTGATCAGTTGTTGCTTATATAAGATATAATTCAGTCTACTTAGGCTGGGTTCACACTTATATATCTGGTTTAATCATATTAACAAGGTTAGGGATCTGTAAATCAATCATAATCTTCAATGAAGGTTCCTAAAGCTTCCCAACTCGATGGAAACGACGATTATTGAAATCTAAAATCAAAATGTCACCACTTGTAGCTTCTGGATTTTTGGGGGCTTTGTGTTTCATAAACTGATATTTCCCTAACCAGCGACAGGAAAGCTATTTCATAATGTAAATTCGAATGCATATAACTGTAAGCAGTGTTTTATTAGCTGAAAATGACGTGAGAAAGTAAATGCAATTAAATACCTTAAATAATTGATGTAACAGATGATCAATAAATGTTATTTAAAAAAAGAGAAATTACACATTTTTAAATTTGGAAATAACCCATTAGCAATGGACTCAAAGTACTTAGGCAGATTATAAGATGAACATTTGACATATACTGATTGTCTGAATTTGCTGGAAGGGCACTTGAAAGTGTAATATGAAAATTTATTCCTTTAACTATAGTGTTTCACAATATTGTCAAAGTTATATGACAAAGCCATTTGGCCCATTTTAGGTTACTTTTCGAACAGTTGGATTTAAAACAAAAACTATAATTATGCTGTAAAAGAGCTACTAGGTACTTTTTGGTTGCTTACAAGAATGCACCTTCCTTAGTATCCAAGGTGAAATAGGTTGACTTCTGCGATAATTTAAATATTATATGCCTATGCTACATCTATGGAATAGATATACTCATGTAATTTTTCATTGTAGTTTTCAATATTTCAATTCTGATTGTTGCTGTGGTAAAAATATGTAATATATTTGATTTATTACATTTAAATGACACATTTTAAATGGCGATGAAGTAAACACTATGAATACAAAACAGCAGCTGAAATATGATTTTAGTCAGTGTTTGGTGTGAAAATCTACCATTTAAGTCAACCTTTAGAGCCTACATACTTTATTCAAATAGTTTTGAATCTGAGGGTTCTGTTACAAGGTCTCAACCAATTTCAGTGGTCACTTATATTGTATATATGTGTCATAAAATCTAACCAAATATATATGTTTTACCTGGGAAAGGAGAAAAAGGATATTTTATATTATTGGTAATGTTTAAATTGCTAACTAGATTCCAAGTTTCAACGAAAAAAAAAGAGATAAATGTTATGAGTTTGCATATGATAATGTATTTTAAGATTATGACAATGCATAGGTCTTCATACCTACAGTTGGTACAGGTGACATATAAGCCCATGTAAGGCTGGTTACAACTCCATCTGTTATAATGGACTCTGTACTTATACACTTGTATGTACATGTCACTATAATAAATCATCCATCCATCCATCCATCCATCTTGCGGTTTGTAATGGTATTTTCTCTGGCTGTTCTAGTTCGAATCTCGGGCAAGGCGCTTTCATGTTGGAAAGTTGGTAGTTACTTGCCGATGCCCGGTGGTTTACAGTGCAGTATGCACTGGTTTCCTCCACCTGTAAACCACCCGTCACAATATGACCCTGGCTGTTGAACGCGACGTAAAACAACAAATAAATTCAAATTCCTCTGGCTGTTGAGGCTTGTCACTATGACCATATTCCACTAGAAAATCGTACCTGTCAAATCTGTTTAGAGAACTTAGTTGAAGAGGAGTTTTGTTTTATGTGTACGTGTCTGGCATATTTATATATTAGATTGAGATATTAAATATTTTCACCATTTTATAAGATTTTTTGACATTTTTAAAAAGGATGTCTATTAAACAGTTAAAACAGTTAAATAAGGTAAGAAATATATTAAACATTTCTATTATTATTAAAGTATACTTGTGAGTCATGACATAAGAGCATTCTGTGTTGACCTCTTTCGTTTGTTATAAGTAAACACTGTTCTACTTTTGCTGTGTGGATATGTATATTCTATGTATGTCAAAATATAATAATGAAAATAAAATGAAAAACAAATTAAAAAAAAAACACTCAATGTAAGCAGAAATCATGTGCAAAATGAATGAAATCAGTTTTTTGGTTTTTCTAATGAATTCTCATTCATTTTTGCTTACATCCTGTCATACCTTAGGGCATTATGGGCCATATAGAATAGCGGGCGGGGGGGGGGGGGGGGGGGGAGGTTTACTAATATCAGGCCAAATACTGCACTTAACTCATTAAAATCTATGTATGGCACGACTGGACACACAAATTACATTGCATTAATTTTTGTCATATAGATTTAGAGTGTCAGAAAAGTTAATGCTGAAAGAGTAAAAATTAACAAGTTGCAAAATTCATCTTGCCCCTTTTAAGTTGCAATGCAGAATTTAAAAATGCATTTTAGAATTAAGACAACTAAAATAAATACAGGTTGTACGACAACTGGAGTTGCTATAAAATAACAAGTTATATATATATACCTGTTTAAATACAGGTGTAAATGGAGTTGGGAGAGTGGATTGGATAATAGAGGGTCGGATAATAGAGGTTACACTGTATATATAAATATATATATCACAAATGAAGATGACAATATGAGTGATATATATGTTTTTTGTATATGTCTAATGGTGATCTTTTTTCACTTTCATTATCCATAACTTTATTGGAATAGTAAGTAAAATAAATCCATATTTAAACACGAGCACTCGGGGAGTGTATACCTCGGCCAGGGGAGATAATAATAAGTAAGTGGTATTTATGAGGATTCTTTTTCCATCCAGACGGTGATCCAGATCACTCTCAAATCTCAAAATGTTATGGGATCTAAGTTGGAACAAGACACATTTTTTTAGGAAGATTCAAACAGCATTATTTGCATAATCCTACTGACAAACAGACAAACAGGTAAACTGACAAATGTCATAAAAATAATTTGGACCTTCCACCCTGTTTGAAATATGTAAAGGTGGATAAACAGTGAGCTCAAGGCAACAAAACATAGATTTAAAATTTGAACATCCTGTATTGGATCAAGAATCATCCAAACGCAAAAAAAAAAAAATCGATCATATCACAACCTTCTTTTACAATCTTATGTTGCTGATGTCAGGTTTTAGGCTTAAAACTTAAACTTCCCAGAACACAAAGTTTTGTACAAAATAACATCTTATGTGATAATGGTATTGGAACAAAGCTAGATGATAATAATATCCATCTATGGATGGAATCTAACCATAGTTCTTACAGAAAGAGTATGTATGCATTTTGAATGTATGTTTACAAAAACCCTTGAAGAATTAGTGTAGACAAGTACTGCATATAACATTACAATTTTGTTCTTTGGATGCATGAGCCCTCCTCCTCCTTATTTAAAGCTGGATCTGTCTCTGTAAATGTTACATTGTTGTTCTTCATTTGCTTTAAGTCGTTGGGGGAAATTTCCCTAATATCCTCAAACTATATCATTGTAATCACAGATGACGATTTTGCACAGCTACTTCTCATAGAAAGAAAAATTCTTTCCTCTTTATTTGATCACTATTGAGGCTTGTAGAAAAGGTCAGCGACTACTTTGTTTCTCATTCAATTATTAATCAGTCTGATCTATATTTACACCGTCTGCTCTTGGGTATAAAACCTTCACCCTAAGACAGATGTCTCTGTCACAGGATAATGAAATTATCTCTTGTTGAAGTCAATTCTTATTAAGGCTTACGTCACTCAAGAGCTCCAGAGCACGTCTTTTTGAACTTAAATAATCTTTTTAAGACAATGCTGTTATCTATTTTTTGTCACGGCTTGATTTTTAGTCTGAGATTTAGTGTTTTTTTTTGGTTTTCCAGGAAATGTTTACAAAAACACTGCTATAAAATATTCAAGAGAATAGAATTCTTCTGGTTTGCACAATAGAACAAACAGAGTAAAATATAGGAATAAATAAACTAGTATAATATACTAGAAGATTTTTAAAAGCATACCATAAAATGTCCTAGAGAACATCTTTATTTATTTTGAGTTTTTCACTTTGCTTCCAACACTATACAGGTCACATCACGATGGGTAGATTTGTGTGCAGAGGAAACCAATACATACAGTTGGTCAAGGTTCTGTACTGTAAAATGCCAATCATCAGTAAGCAACTACCAACTTTCCCACATAAGGTCTGGGGTTTGAACAGCCAACCCTAGTGGTGGGAGGTGAGTGTGTTACCACTGCACCACCATGGTCCCTGTCCAGAGAAAATCAACATAACCATTGATATATATTGTCCCCAACATACCAAGCCCATTCAGTGTTAGAAGATGACAACACAATAGAATATGTGTGTTTGGCTGTCATCTGTTTCACACATGAAGGTCCACAAGCATGGAGGAGAGAAAAAGTGTTTTCTGTCCTAAAAACATCTAAATTCTGCATAGATATGCTATTCTGCTATATGCCTATTCTAACAAGACATCAGTAATTAATACACTTTTGGAGAATTTATTGTGCCAAATTTGTTGGTAAACAGAAAAAAAACGGTACAGTAAAAGTAATCCTTTTGGTATATGATGGAAGAGTGTACAGTGTATCTACAATTTTAAACGTCTTTTTAACCAATCATAATCGTGGATACAACCTTTTCATGTTAGAATAATAGTTCCTGTAGTTACCCCACTGAACTTGATATTGCCTATGGTAGGTGTAAATTTTGAACATTTTAAAACTTCTATGTGGGTGACCACAGAAAACTGGGAGTAAGTCATTACACAAACTTTGCTGACAGGAGTCAACAACAACAATAACGGAGGAATTACAGTAAACACAAATAAATAAGATGCTGCCTGTACTGTGACTGGGGCATTAGGAGGTCAAAAAGCTGACAGACAAACAAATACACTCAAACACATAACCTTCTTTCAGTGGTAACAAGGCATCATACTAAACACATGGAAACAAAGAGGATACCGTCTCAAACATGAGTGGGGCCTACTTTGTGTCACTGCCTTCATGATGTACAACGATGGATGTCTCTTAGTAAACTGCAACGATGCATGTCTCTTAGTAAACTAAAGCTCAACCCAGAAAAAAAAACCTGAATTTATTGCAAATGCCTTGGTTAGTAGTCGTCTAGACTACTGTAACTCTCTGTTTAGAGGTTTTTGATGTTTCAATCAGCACAAATTGCAAAGTATTCAGAATACCCTTGCTCATATTGTTACAAATCATAGAAAGTATGCTCATGTTACACCCATTCTGAAGCAACTCTTCTGGCTGTCCGTTAAGTATAGATGTATTTTCAAAACTGCAACACTAGTTTATAAATTTCTACACAGTGGTTCTCCTTCCTATTTTCAACCATTCCTGTCTCTCAGCAGTTGTTCCTATAGTACCAGGCATAGTCACCCAGATCGTTAATACCTTACTGTTCCTCCTTTCTTCATCTGTCTTCAAGTCAGTCAAACATTTTGATCACAGCTTTGCCTTTGATACTCGTAAGATCTGGAATGGATTCCCTCATAATGTGTGCAGTGCAGCATTGATTGCCTCCTTCAGAAAGAACCTTAAAACTTACCCGTTTGCAAAAGCCATAGTCTCCCCTGTCACCTTGTATCTCATTGGTATGACCTGGCTATGTCCTCCGATTAATGATAACTGCCTTGCTTTATGTTCAGTTATGCCTTAGAGTCCATCAGTGATGGAGGTTAAGCGCTATAGAAGTCCACATTAGATTAGATTAGATAATCTAATTTCTACTGAAAATGACACCCTAACCTACAACACAGCGACAACTAGTATTCATCTTACAGAGATATATAGTTTTCAATCAAAGATCCTGATTACCTTGCATTACCACTCAGACATAATGTACTTGTACGAGTGCATTATGGAACCTATAAAACACTTTGAGCAACTTCTGTGAACTTGTATTTGTTTTGTTTTATAAGTTTAGGATTACTAAATACTAAACAGTTGTCTTCAGTATGATCTAAAGGCCTTATTAATCGAGTGGTGAAGTTGTATTTGTATTTTTATCAGTTTAGAAATATTAAAAATGTTGGACAGTTGTCCTTAGTATGATATAAAGGCCTTGTTAATCAAGTGGTGAACTTGTATTTGTTTTTTTTTATCAGTTCAGGAATACTAACTGTTAAACAGTTGTCTTAAGTGTGATCTAAAGTCCCCATCAAACAAGTGGCTTACTTGTATTTGTATTTTCGGATCAGTTTTGAAATACTAAATATTAAACAGTTGTCATTTGCATGATCTAAAGACCCGATTAGTCAAGTGACTAACATGTTTGCCCTTACCTAATTGACTCTAACCTCCGAGGTCTGGAGATGCACTTATGACAACATGAGAAATTTACTGTTCCTCATGTGACTTTGATGACTTGAAGGGATGTTACATCCCACCTTAGACTTTGCCAACATTATATGTTCAGTCCCAGTGAGTCCAATTTAACACAGTAATAGACAGCATGGATCTAAATATCTACTCAATCTACCAGAAGCTTTTTAATGCACATTTATACAGTTTAATTATTTATTTATCCATTCAGAGCTAAATTTACGTAATTTTAGATTTTAACTAAACTTGCGAGTTTTTAACTGACCTTACTAGACGAAACCAAATATGAAACTAGAGGTCAAAAGATTTTAGTTCAAGGTCAAGTAATTTATCCTGACCTTGAAGGGTAAAAGGTCAAAAAAGGCCCTGGTACACCAATGAACTAAAGGCAATGGTGAGAGTAAGGCCATGCAACCAGTGGATACTCAGTGTATCTGTTTGGCTGGAATCAACTAGGTGGAGGAAAGCCATGGCACAGGGGAGTAAATTTAGTAGTAAGGACGGGAAGGCCAAATACTGTAATTTAGAAGAATTTAATGCTTTCTAGGGTTAAATATGTAATTAGTTGAGACACCCTCTTGGGTTTAAAGCTTGACTAGGATGGTGAGTCCAGATGCAAATAACTAAAATAAGGTCAAGATACACTGGCAAGGTCAGGGATTGACTGCAAGTGCAACCCATCTAGATCAAATATATACGAATAATATGCCCACCCAATAACAGATACAGCTCATAGATCACACAATGACTAGATGAACCTGCTAATCCAATGTGCAGTAGAATGAACTATACCAAGGACGCATCTGTGGCCAGATGCAAGATGTATCCACCGGAAAAGGCCAACTAACATAGTTTAGAAGATAAACAGCATTTTTCAATAATAAGCAAGTTGAAAGCACTTTTAAGTTTGGCTACCCTCATTTGACCTTGAAGCAGGGGCCCAAGGTCAAATCTGACCACATCACAAGATTCGCAGCCCATTATTTCCTATAAGTTGTTTTCACATTGCAAACCTCTAGGACCAATAATAAGCGAGTTATAAGCACTTTTAAGTTTGGCTATTCTCATTTGACATTGAAGGAGAGGCTCAAGGTCAAATCTGACCACATCAGAAGATTTCCAGCCCATAATTTCCCACAAGTTGGTTTCACATTGCAAACCTCTAGGACCAATAATAAGCGAGTTATAAGCACTTTTAAGTTTGGCTATTCTCGTTTGACATTGAAGGAGAGGCTCAAGGTCAAATCTGACCACATCAGAAGATTTCCAGCCCATAATTTCCCACAAGTTGGTTTCACATTGCAAACCTCTAGGACCAATAATAAGGGAGATATAAGCACTTTTAAGTTTTACTATCCTCGTTTGACCTTGGCACAAGGTCAAATCTGACCATACCAAAAGATTCCCAGCCCATGATTTCCTATAGGTTGGTTTACCATCCCAAACCTCTAGGACCAATATTAAGCGAGTTATAAACACTTTTAAGTTTGGCTATCCTTGTTTGACCTTGAAGGAGGGGCCCAAGGTCAAATCCGATCACACGACAAGATTCCCAGCCCATGATTTTCTATAGGTTGGTTTACCATCCCAAACTTCTAGGACCAATAATAAGCGAATTATAAGCACTTTTAGGTTTGGCTGTCCTCGTTTGACCTTGAAGGGGTGGCCCAAGGTCTAATCCGACCAAACCAGAAGATTCGCAGCCCATGATTTTCTATAGGTTGGTTTCACATTCCAAACCTCTAGGACCAATAATAAGGGAGATATAAGCACTTTTCATGACTGAAAAGAAACGCCTGTGGCGGCCATCTTGTTTTTCAAAATGAGGCCAAAAATATTTTCAGTCAAGATTTTTTAATGATGAACATTTGAGATCTCTACCTATAATTCCCTTTGTTCTAAAGGGCCAACAAAATTCCTTGCTGAAAGTCGAAAAACGCCTGTGGCGGCCATCTTGTTTTTCAAAATGAGGTCAAAAATATTCCCAGGCAAGATTTTATGGTTATGAATACAACCTGAAAATTTGAGAAGTCTACCTATAATACCTTGGCCTCTAGAGGGGTAACAAAAAAATCTCTACACACTGCGGCGGTGGCGTACTCATGTGTAATCCACAGTATCCACCGGATAGCTAAGATTGTATATTACGCAGTAAAGTTACAAGTAAAATAATAGATATGTAAAATAGCTTGGTGTCGCAATGACGTGATTTATGTATGTTATTGTCATGTATGTTAAGAAAAGACTAAATGTAATAGAATAATAAACAATAAATAAATATAATGTATGCAAGAAAGTAGCATTGTCATTAGTCCATATTTAGGCAATAAGACATTGTTACAGTAATCATGTTAATAACAAAGCAATTAACACTATCATCAGTCCATAATAGGGTAATAAAGCATAGTGACAGTAATCATGATAGTAATGAGAGTAATTAACATTGAAACTTACAACACACATAAGTTTTGTACAGCATAGCATGTAATACATATTAAGCTGCAGCGCCCGGAAAACAGACACTCCAACGCCTCTAAGTTGATAACGTTTCCACTCCTGATCCCCAAGTTAGACCAGAATCAGCTGAAGGAATCTGATACACAGAGGTTATTGTGTCTCTAATGTAAGCTTGGGCTCTGGGCAGTGAAACTGACCCAAGTTTAAGAACCAAAAGCTGTGTAATGAGGTGCTGACCAGCAATTATTAAAATTTATCATAATAAAACATGATGATCTGAAACAGAGAAAAATACAGGCAGTACTTTATTCTAAATGCAAAATATAGGCACATTAAATGGGGAAGGGTAATGTAATTAGTTGGGTGGGTAAACCTTTTCTTCAGTGTCACCTCCGTGCCCTCCAGATTTAAAATCGAAGAGAGGTGGCTCATGATTCAAGGTGACCCCCAATAAAATCACTGGAGACAAAACCCATGCTGGTTGACACTAATCTCTGTTTTGATCGATAAAGGGGGAATTGCCCAGGACTGACCTGCCTGACACCCTAATGCCGGACTGAACTTTCAGATCTGAAAATAAAAGGTTAGCACACTCTTATGGTTCTATTTTCAATATTGAATAAACTGATGAATTCTCACCCGGTATATTTTTCATCTACATTAAACTGTTGTTCCACGAGGAATTATTTGACGTATTAAAAACTTTATTGATATAAATTTTACTGTATTATTCATTTGTATATAGTCTTCAATACAGTATTAATTTAACTGAATTGTGTGAGTATAGGAATAAATGACATAATTGAGTGCTTTATGATAGGTTTAAGCTATGGATCAGCTGCATTAAATCCATGAAGCCCAATAGAGTGGTTTGATAAGGGCGATGGATAGTTTAATTCCTTCATAAAGCACGCGGATTTGTCATTTATTCGTATTCTAACATGGTTACATGAATATTTTTTATCAAAACAAGGTATAAATTTTACTTAAAAATCAAAACAAATCCAGGGTTATGTTGGCTGTTCCATCAGTTAAACATACATAGTTATGAGTGTGCATGGTCTGTCTGCAAGTTTTAAGTAATTGATTTTAAGTATTTGAAGCAGCCTTTGTATTAAAGTATGTGGGTGTTCCACCACATGACCAGGGTCTCAGACTCGTGCAAAAATAATGGTGGCCAGCAGGACCAGTAACTTTTAGACTTAAGTGGCCCTTACAAATATTAAGCGGTCCTTCTTTATTCGAAAATACTTCAAATGCCTTTACATTTACATATTTTAGGCTAGCTTGTTGAGAGTATCATGGATGACTAGATATGATTTGAGTGACTTTTGATGCAAAAACTCAACTAGAATCAAGGATTAAGAATAATCTAAAATGACTGGATTATGGTATCATATTTCTGAATAATAAACTATGTGTGAATATAAACTCACTTAGGTGGGAGTCATCTGTTGGTACACGTACAGAAGATTTTACAGTTTTTGGGACCCAGTTTTCATATGTACTTTCAATCGTAACTCTAGTTACCAATAATAAATAAATAAAAAATATCCCATCTGTGTCACCAATGTTTAAAAATAATTTATAATATATTGCATGGTAAAATATATACCGGTAAGTTACCAATAATAAATGAAAAAGAAACAAAAAAAAAAACAAAAAAACAAAAAAAACCAAAAACATCCCATCTATGTCATCAATGTTTAAAAATAATTTATAATTTAATGCATGGTAAATATATAAGTTACCAATAATTTTAAAAAAAAGGAAAGATAAAAAACAAAAAAAACATCCATATCTATGTCACCAATGTTGAAAAAAAAATTATAAAGTATTGCATGGTAAAATATAAGTTACCAATAATAAATGGAAAAAAAACCATCCCTATCTATGTCACCAATTTTTAATATATTTTTGTAATGTGTCTTGCACTGTGTCTGAATGTATTCATTACCAATACTAAATGAATGAAAAAAATCATCCCCTTCTATGTCACCAATTTTTAAAAATATTTTTTTTCAACAGGTACATTGTACAAGTAACCAAAAATAAATGAATAAAAAAGCACCTTCCATGCATTCAAAACACTGGGCTACGGAAGATTTTTAAACTAAAAGGACTTCCATGTTCTTACATTCAAAACGCGATTCCATGTATGTCTGATATTTGCATTCAAAACAGTAGTCACGGAAGAAAGTTGAAATAAAAAGACTTTCATTTCTTTACATTCAAAACGCGATTTTATTATTTTAACCAATGAAATGCCAGAAAAGAAATGACATCGATCCCTTACTAGATGCATGTTAGCTTTTTACTGGCTGTCGTCACGACACGCCTCGATTTTAAACTAATCAGGTACATGAATAGAAATACCGTGAGTGTGCTTTGTTTATAAAATGGCGGAGTCGTAGATCCAAGAAATATGTTAGAAAATGTGGACTGGCAGAGTTCACTTCATTTTAAATTCGCCAGCGGGGCGACAATAAAAGCGTTTCTACTCGACCTTCGTCCAATAAAGTCGCCGTGGGCGAGTTGGTGACTGCGAATTTGTGACACTGCATGACTAAGTTTCCAGATTAAGGGTTTTTTATATTTCTCACGATCCAAACCGATTCTTATTTCCTGCCGTCAACAAAATGTCCAGTCTCAGGCTTCCTCAGGCTACCCCAGACCCACACTGTCCTATGTTGTCTCAGGCCTCCTGCGACCCTTAGTTCCAGGCGTGACTAGCTTAGTCCCAGGAAGCCTGTTTGTCAGTCCCTGACTCATAACAGACCTTTGAAGTTTCATGCATGTGAAAAAGAATTGGTTTCATTAGTCCCAGGAGGATTCAGACCATCTCAGGTGTCCTGGGACTAAGAAATCTGGGGCTAAGCCCCAACTAAGAGAAGCTATTCCAAACCGATCCAAGCTGGCCTCTTCAGGCCGCCTGGGACCAGATAAATGTAGTCTGCGACCGTCTGAGGACACCCCAGGAGGCCTGGGACTAAGTACCGATTAAGTACCGACTCTTTTCCGTGCACTTGAAACCCAAAAGAGACAATAAGGGGGTCTGGGACTATATAAGCGACCACGAACATGCTTTCTGTGTTTAGACTGGTTGGCTACTGAGAGACATATGTCACTTACTGCTAGGGGTTTTCAGTTTTTTTACATTTCACATTTTACTTGAGTTAGGGCAAATTTAACAGTTAGGCGACACATTTCAGTTTTTTTACTTTTTTGTGATATCCACTGGAGTTATGAGGAAAGAGAAAGAAGGAAAGAGAGGAAAGAAGAAGATGGAAGAGAGGCAAGAGGAGAGGTAGAAGGAAGGTGGAGAGTTGAAGGAGAGGACAGAGGAAAGGACAGAGGAGGGTACAGAAGAGACAGAAGAGAGGATAGAGGATACAGAGGAAGGTTTAGAAGTTACTGAGGAAGCTTGCAAAGAAGATGAGAGGTGTGAGGAAGAATCAGAGTGCCACTCAGCAGCCAGGAGAGCCAGGCTTTGTGCTACATTCACTGACAGCCAAGAAAATGCTATTGTTGAGTTTGTGAAGGAGCACCCAGAGCTGTACGACAAGGAGCGTGGACGTTTCCACGACAGACATAGGAAGGAGACTCTCTGGGCAGAAATCACTGCAGAACTGAAGCTCCAGCCCTTTGATGTCAGAAGGTGGTTTGAGTCACAGAGAACTTGTTATGGCAAGCTCTCCAAGCTACAGTCTGGCCAACCCCCAAGGGAGATGACCAAGAGACAGTCCTGGGTCTACCAGCAGATGGGTTTCCTTAAGACCCACATCAGACGCAAGGGGGCCAACAGAAGCTCTGGGTTCCAGGCCAGTCCCACCAGCAGGCATGAAGAATCGCGTGGCTCTACTACTGATACAGAACATCTTGAGTCCAATGACCTGAGGGAGAGTACAAGTCAACAAGTTCTTACATCTACACCAGTTTCTACAGATTTAAAGATACTCGAGCACTTTGACCAGATGAGGACACTGATCTCAGGCTCCCTGCAGCAGAAGTCAGACAGGCAGCCCTTCTTTGACTACGTGGCATCAGAGGCTGAAAAGATGACCCAAGAGAAGTTTGAGGACCTCAAGGGCAGGATTTTTACAGACATTGAAGCAGTAAAGAACACTCATAGACCTCAAGTACTACCCAAGAGATCAGCCACTATTACCAGAGAGTCACAGAGGGCCGGTATACTGCCAACAACCACTCAACAGGCGTCTAGTTCCACCCAGGCAGCAGGCAGCATTTCCAGCAGTTACGTCTACTACACACCCAGCCCCATTGGCTTTGGAAACCCTCCATTAGTGCTCACAGTAAAGGATGAGGGCAGCAGACACAACTTAAGTGGAATGCTAAGCCAGATACCAGATCTAACAATATAGATCATTGAGCACCCTCAGCAGCAGCAACAGCAACAGCTCTACACATCACCACCACAGCACCGCCTCAACAGCAGCAGCCTCCTCAGTAGCCTGTCAGTCTGGGTGGGTCTCGTATCCCCCCATAGGCCCTTTTCAGGGCCGCCCAAATCTTCCAAAAATAATTATTTAGCAGCAAGTTGTTCAAATTCCCCTCCCAAAACATAACAGTTCAGTACAAATACTTATCATAAAACAAAAAAAAAACCCCAAAAACATAGCCCAACACCCACACCACCCCAAACATGAAACAAATAACCCATGGTAATACACATAACAACAGAAGGCCACATAGAAAAACATAGATAAATAAACTCCCAATATGGCCAATAATCTGCCCATTTGTAGTTTAAAATCCATGGGATTGCTTTATGTCTGTAATAAAAAAGTCCAACACTGACACCATCCCTAGAGTTAAAAGATATTATGTCGTCACATAGCCACCAACCAACAAACAGACAAACCCAAAAGCAAACATAACCCCCAACCAAGAAACTGACAAACGAATTTGCAAACATAACTCCCCACAACCAACAGACAGATGAACAATACTGTAAAGAGAACCACTTTGGTGGTTATATTATGTAAATTTCCTTCAAGTGGAATGAAAGAAATTAATTTTGAGATATGCAATAAAGGAAAAACTTTGAGTTTCAGTTATTTTTACAGAATAGTGAAATTAGGGTGTCAATTTCAAAACATATGCAATATTTATTCCATTTACCAACTTATGTTTGGCATTGGGTTTGTCTGTTTGTTTTTTTTGGGAATTATGTTGGGCATTGGGGTTGTCTGTTATTTTGGGGAATTATGTTGGGCATTGGGTTTGTCTGTTTGTCTGTTGGTTGGGTGACTTATGTTTGGCATTGTGTTTGTATGTTATTTTTGGGAGTTATGTTTTGCATTGGGTTTGTCTGTCTGTTGGTTGGGTGAATTATGTTATGCATTGGGTTTGTCTGTTTGTCTGTTTTTGTGGGAATTATGTTAGGCATTGGGTTTGTCTGTTATTTGTGGGACTTATGTTGGGCATTGGGTTTGCCTGTTTGTTGGTTGGGTGACTTATGTTTGATATTGGTTTGGTTATTTTTAACAAGCAAAGCTGATTAATTGTTTTTGGAATATTTGGTAGTCCTGAAGGACTGGTTACTGCAGTAGCAGTTATATTCTGCCATCTTGCCAGGCCACTGCTCCCTCATTATTGAAGTAGTCCTTGAGGTAATCCCTCAGTCTTTTGGCTTCTCTGGGGTTTCTGTCGCGACCACCATCAGCACCACCACCAATCAACCGACCATCACCAGGCACATCATCATCATCATCACCACCAGGTTGTTGAGCACCATGTTGACCTTGATACTGGCTTCTCAGTATGTTGTGCAGAACCACACAGGTCATGACCACATCCCTGACTGTTTCTGGGGGTAGTTCAATAGTGGTCATCATGACTCTAAATCTTGAGACCAGGATGCCAAAAGCATTCTCAACAACTCTCCTGTCCCTTGATATTCTGTAGATGGCAATCCTTTCCTCTCTGGTTAACATCCTTCTGCCATAGGGTTTCATCAGCCATGTCTTCAGGGCAAATACAGCATCTGCCAGGATGAAGTAAGGGACATCTCAACCACCCTGGGTTCTAGGTGCTGGGTCAGCGAAGCCTATGCTGCCATCATCAATCTTCCTCTTCAGGTGACAGGTATTAAATATCTGGGCATGTGAGCAAGATCCAGCTGTACCCACATCACCCATCTGAACTTGTACTGTCCATCAACCAAGGCCAACATTACTATTGAAAAGAATGCCTTATAGTTGTGGTACAGGGCTCCAGAGTTCTTGGGTTTCTTCAGGGCCACATGCTTGCCATCAGGGGCTCCCAGGGCATGTGGAACGTTCCAACTGATCCTGGATTCTGTTTCCAGTTCTTTCCACTTATCTGGAGTAGTAGGACATCTTAGATACTCTCTGGTGAACTCATCCTGGATGGCCCTGCAGACCCCTGGTAGAAACTTGGAAATGGTGGATCTGCCAACCCTGAACTGATAATGATGTGTATGACTCTCCAGTGGCCAGAAATCTGATGGTGAGGGCTAACTTTTCCCCAACACTGATTGGAGCTCTGAAGTTGGTGGCCTGCCTGGCTAGACGTGGTTCCAGTCTGGTCTTTATCATTTCAAAGAATTCTGAGGTCATCTGCATGAAATTGGTGAATCCTGGAATGCCTATGGCATACAGTTCAGCCATAATGTTGTGGTAGGCCCCCCTCTCCTATCTCTGTAGTAGCCATGGCCTGAGCCACATGTTGTGCCTTCTTCTAGGTCTCTGTCTGGCTAGTGGTGGTGGAGGTGCTGCTTGTGGTGGTTGCTGTGGTCGACGTAGAAATAGCAAATACATCAGTATATGTAACTGAATAAAAACTGAAAACCCCTAATTTGTTGCTGAAGATGTCTTCCATTGAAAGCTGGCATCCTGCTGTGTTCCTAGACAAGTAAAGATAATTACTTCCCTGAATTTATATATATACCCAGAAAATCCAGTTATTTTGCAAAACAAGAATCAGCCATCGTGGTCTGAGGAACACTCAGGACGCCTCAGGATGCCTGAGGAAGCTGGGACTTAATCGGGGGTTAGTCGGAGCTTAGTCCCAGGAGGCCTGAGGCATCCTGAGACTCAGTCGGTATGTCTATGACAAGATCGTGGTTCAAACCGACCAGAAAAATGGCTTAATCGGCTCTTAGCTGCAGAACAGTCGGGGACTGTGTGGGGCCACCTGGGGCCTCCTCAGGCTTCCTGAGGCCGACCTGAACTTAATCCCAGGCTTTGATACCAATTCAGTTTTCCCGCCCATTTTTCCTTTTCCTTCACCAACTGTCCACAATTAAGGGTCACAGACAGGATTGGGGCTTAGTCCTTTGGTAGGACAGGGGCATAAGGAAACCCCCTTCAAAATTCCATGAAATTTGATTTTCAAATATAGTATTGATAGGAAACTCCACAGAATTATGTGACTTCATACAATATATAATTTACGTTTCATGTTACTGTGACTTGTTTGTTTACATTTGTACGCCAAGAGACGATACATGTAGAATTCAACAGCATTACTTTATTTACTCTTCTGTATTCGCAATTCCAGAACTGTACAAAAGACATGACCATGGTCACTGTGCAGCCTACCATTTTAGAATTATTTATAAAAACATGTATAACTATTGTTGCATATATACATCCGCCACTGTGGTTTATTGGGTCACATACTCACCCAGGACACACAGAAGACCCAGATTCAATCCCAGGTACACATAGAAAAAGAGTAGCTCGGATGATCACTTAAAAAGGCAAGCCTCTGTCATTGGGTCCTACCCCCGGTGGCAGGCTAAAGAACTCCAAGGAGGTTGATAGTTGGCCATCCCTGAGATGCTTTCTTTCAGTTATGGGGATGCTAGTCATGAGAGCTTGAACTGTTCTTATGCAGTTGGAAGGGTAAAATCACTATATTTATTTATTTATTTGGGGTTTTACGTCGCTTTCAACACTGTACAGGTCATATCACGACGGGTAGTTGGAAGGGCAGAGGCAACCAGTACATACAGTTCGCTAGGGTTCTGTACTGTAAACTGCCGACCAACGGCCGGCAAGCAACTATCAGCTTTCCCACTTAAGGCCATGACGGGGATCGAACCCCGACCTCAGAGGTGGGAGGCGAGAGTTTTACCACTCTGCCACCGTGCCCCCCCCCCCCTAAAATCACTATAAGTTCAGTGGTAAAGGAAATACTTCACAATACATGCAAGCAGGACATATGTATGCAATGGACAACAGACACTGTACTTTTCAGAGAGAGATATTTTTTCTTATTATATGAGTCTTTTCGATAGAATGGAATTCATGATTTGTACTGTGTCAATATTATCTCAACCTAAACCATTCAATATGAATAAAAGCTGATACGTTTATATAAAGTTATCTTATTCACGGAAATGGATCTCTTGGACTTAGCAGTGTTATATTGTGTATCTTGTTGCATACTATATGTACATTGGAATGTAGTTCATTGCTGGTATATTAGTGCAAATTATGACTGTTTATTATATCATGTGTTTATCCCATATCCACATTAAGAGTATAAACGTAACAGACCCACGTGACACACATTATTTGCTGACGTAATTTAGGATTTACACAAGAATATATCTGCCACAAAAATATAGCATGAAACCAAGTTTGGAAATCCCTTCAATGGTATCTTTGACAGAGGAGTAGAATAACTGAAGACATAAAATAAAACAATACTTATGGTCAGTAGTACTATAATTTTAAAAAGCCAACATTTTGTTCCAGCATTGAAAAAGACCAATGACCTTATCGCCTGATTAGCTGACAATTGGGCAATAAATCTCTCAATCTGTGTGACTGTTTGATTGCTATGCATTTGTGCAAAGTTCCTAATTACCATATATATTGGACATTTGCACAAGGCATCCATTTCCGGCCACTGAGTGAAATATTCCCTAATTGTCCCGAAGTCTGTATGTGATTGGAAATGTTAAGGCCATGGTGGACACAGGAAATTAGAAAAAGTACAGTAAACAGAGTAAATATTTACACACACCCAGGGACAGTAAAATGGCTGTGTTAGGCTTGCGTCTTCATCTTGGGAATATGCTTTATGTACATTTGCCTATTTGTCTGTATGTGTGTCGCCTCGCCAAAAAAAAACTTACAAAGTTTTTGATGAAATTTCGGGGAAATGTTAAATATGGTATACAGAACAGATGATTTGATTTTGATGGTGATCCAGATCATCTTGGAATTTTACGGGTTTTACTTTATAATTGTGCTCATAAGCAATTTTGGAGGTATGTTAGGCCTTGGTGGATGGGGTCTCCAAGTTCTCTTGCTCAGGATCTATTTATTGATTGTTAGATTCTGCTTTAAGTTTACTTTTTGCATATAATATTGGTCATATCGCAAAGGCTAGTTGAAGGATAGTTGAAAGCAGTATATACTAGTTGTTAAAGATGTACTAAAAACATCAGATACCTGCTAGCTACTACTAACCTTCCTATTAGGGGAAAATGACAGGGACCATACTTTAGTCCGGAGAGGTGAAAAACGAGTATTTTACCCACTGTACCAGAGTGTCCTAAAGCCCAGCCTTGTGCAAGTCTTTGTGTGTTTACAGTAAGAAATCCACATGATTTGATCCTCTATCTGGCGATAATTAATGGATTTATGAGCTATAATTGGGGTCATTATCAACAGGGATTGCAGGGTATATATCCATGGCATCTAATTGGGATGAGACAGACAAGACATTTTACTGTTGGGTGAACAGCATTAAGTGTGAATAAAACACTGACTTCTTTGCTCCAATTTAGCATACAATGATATAGATTTTATGTAGATTTTTCACTGTCAATACATTTCATAGGTCATAATACAAAGGCAAGTGGCACGGTAACTTTTTTACCATTTGAGAAAAAAGGTTACTGCTCCTTTCCGTAAACCTGTACAACTGCAACATGCATTGTTTATGTGTGTGCTGGTTTTCTGTGTGTGTTTGGTATGTTTGAGAAAAGGTCTTTCAATAAACTGTTATCACTTGCTAAACACCATGTATAAGTTAATGGTCAGGTAAGTATCCAATATATGAAAATAATGGATTGTTTATGAGGTCCTGAAAGGGTGGAGTCAACAGTCTATTATTTTTAAATATTGGACACTTATGAGGCTGTTAACCTATTTCAGTTACAGTCCTGTAAAAGTTTGTAATCTTTAGGATGTTGTTTAGCTTCATTAGTTTTCATATCTATATTTTTGGTATGTATGTTTGGGTTTTTATGATCATTGTAGTTGACATAAAACGGTTTCTTTGGAAGTGTGTAAAAAGGATTTCCATCTGTGCTCATATTCACTGATTGGAACAATGCCAAATAATAAAAAGTACTGGAAAAATATATGAAAACTATCAATCATTCAATCAATTGGTGGTAATTTGTTGTTTTATAACCCATATATAATGTTTTCACTGTATTGTTTATGTGTAGCACACATTCTATGAATAAATAAACACAAATAATTGATTGATTTCTATTGGCTAATTTCTAGAAGGTACAACTAAGCTAGTTGGGTGTGGACACTGACCTAAGGTATGCCTGGATAATTATCTTTTTTATCGCGATGATAAGTTAATAAATCAAGATAATAATCTAGGGGCCACCGTGGTAACACTCTCGCCTCCCACCTCTGAGGCCGGGGTTCGATCCCCGTGATGGCCTTAAGTGGGAAAGCTGGTAGTTGCTTGCCGTTGGTCGGCAGTTTACAGTACACAACCCTAGCGAACTCTATGTACTGGTTTCCTCTGCCCTTCCAACTACCCGTCATGATATGACCTGTACAGTGATGAAAGCGACATAAAACCCCAAATAAATAAATAAATAACAAGATAATAATCTTGAGTAAATATTCTGTTTAATAAAAGAAAATAAACAAATATAAAAGTCTCTTGGCATCCAACTGACCCACACAAAATAACTTACTGCAGCATTTAAGCCACACAAGTCTATTTGTTATGTTATTTTGCATTTTGGTCGCAACCTACAGGTCGGTCATAGGTATATGTAATGCCTTTGTTTCACTGATGATGGCAGAAAGGATCGGTAATAATGGCTTTTAATCCCTAGCAGCTTTGTGAAACCTCCTAAGTCTAAGACCATAGACCTACCCTGCGTTTAAGACAAATGTCTTAATTTTAAGACTAAGACTGTGAAACCGGATCCTAGAAAGCAGAGAATATTAATCAGTGAACTTGTATGACTTATCTCCTATAGACAGAAATAGTTCCACCTTGTAAAGAGTTGATAAGATAGCACCATAAGATAAATCCAAGCAACCAGAATAATAGATGTAAGACAGTTTTGATTGAAAGGATTGGTCCTGTGTATTCCATCAAAATAACTCATGTTGCAATTTATTAATTTACCACCTGTCAATAGGAGCAATTGTTTATGTTTGAAGTGTTCCTATTATGTCTTTTGACACTGGATCTAATTTTGGACTAAGGGTTCTGTTTCACTAAAATTTTTATTCTCTACCTATATTCACTTACATTTGCTCTAACATTTGTCACTCAAAGGCAGGGGCAAATGTATTGCAATCATGTCCATACGCTTGTATCTTTATTTGTCTATGCGTGTAACTCAAATGCTATATATGGGATCTAGGCCATATTTTCACCCACCTTTGGGTATATTATTGGGTCAGTACTGCTTAAACTTGATCCGGATCTGGATCGAGTTTCCAGATCATTTTTCAGCACTACCCTAGGGTGAGGGTTAGTGTGTTCTTAGTCGTCGATACGGTGAAAGGTATACATTTTTATTGCCTGAAAAAACTTATCAACAAAAACTTAAGCAAAAAGATATTCAATAAATCTTGGCCAGATAGAGGTAAATAAACTCTGTTAATATGCCCCATAAGCTAAGTAATTGCTGTAGTGTCAACAAGCATTCAAATAAAACACTTCCATTCCTAACAAACACCCAGTTTTATGACAGATGGTAAATAAACAAATCCCAACATAATAACAGGTAATTTTGGTATTGCTATGAAAAAATCTGCTATCAATGGCACTAGACAAGAGGGGTGCATCCCTAATGAGTGTCTAAAGGCCAACTAATGGTTTCACCCTTGAGTGGGATACTCCAGGGAATCTAATTTTACGTGGGGTGTAATACAGTAAATGTTCCCAATTAAGCCCCCAGTCACATACTTCGCCCATATTCTTCAGACCAGCTCTGTGTGATTGATGTGATCTATTTTTAGTGATAGGTTCATGATGGGGCAGTAACCTTGTCTCCCACCACCCATACCCATGTCGTGGTTCCCCATTCCTAGCTCAAGTTGAAAAGTTGGTAGTTTCATATAGTAATCTTTTAAAATATAGCCTCCTATATATTTCTCCCAATCTCTCTGTCAACTTTGATCAAGTCTAATAGTCAGGCTCTTGGAAATAGACTATCAGTTTCCTCAGTCAGCCCCAGGAAGGCCATAAGCATGCATGGTTTTTGCCACGGCCACACCAGTGGCTCCCGCTTAATGTCAGGTCTCAACAGATGATTTCAAGCCTTATAAGCCAATTCAAGATTTAGCTGTTTAGACTAGCATATCAACCACCATAGTCATTCATCCTCCCCTGGTAGATACTTACTGGGTTATGACTTCGTTTGATTTAAAGACTGTCCCTTATTGGATTCCATCACAGTAGAAGATCTTCTTCAATTTTACGATATACAAATATTTCTGTTGTTATTATTATATAGTTACTTGCCAGTGCCCGATGGGTTTTCATTGAGGAATCTTAACCAGCTAGTACTCACTTCTCTCTTCCATGTTCTCGACCAACCATCCTGATATGACCTACAGTGTGTAGGAAGTGACGTTAACTGTAAATCGTTCAAATTGTCCATAGGTTCACAACTTGCCATAGACCACACAGTCTCAAAGAGAGATAGTTATTCAAGAGAAAAAAAATGTCATGAGAGAATGGTTCCTTGACTGAGCAAGATGATTTTCAGTGGACAATCTTGGCCGACTAATATGTAGTCCTTACCTCCATCCCTTAAATCAACCATCGTAATATTACATCTGCAAAAACATCCATCAATCAATCAATCAACCAATCCATCAATCAATTTATTGATTAATGCTAGCAAAGCATCGTGGTCTAAACAGCCGTTTATATGCAGATGTATTGAAAAAAGCGCATTTAAAGACATTTATTAATATTTCTATCTTAAAAGCAAGTATACAATTTATTGTAATTATTTTCCCAAGGTGGCCAATACAGCAGCAGTATTTGAAGCAACTGCAACACTAAATTGCTTGAACAAAATGATAGCAAGTTACACTTTGGCTCTCCAGCAGACATTTAGGCTCAGCATTTTGAGAGACAAGAGTTTGTTGCCAGAAAGAACATCTTGGTTTGGGTTGTGTGATCCTGGGAACCAAAAAAACAACAACATGACATCTCTTTTGAACAGAAACCATAAATATTTTCTTTGTTCATCTTTAACCCCTTCCTTGCTATAGCAATGTTTGTTCTAGCAGCCATCTGTGAAATCTTATGAAAGTGTTGATATTAATGTATAACCCCTTCCAAGCGGCAGTAGTGTTGATATTTCAGAAAAAAATGACAAAAGCATTTCTCGATCTGTGATCTAGATCATCTTGGAAAAATCGCCATGGGCAGAACCCAGCTTGGTTGAAAATACACTCCAATCAATAGTTTTAGCAATAAGTACAAAGACAACAGACAGACAAACAGATAGACGGATGTAATTACATACCTCACCCCCACCGCTTGAGTTCAAAGTTGGGGTTTTATGTACCATTCAACAGTCAGGATCATATTGGGATAGGTCCAATACATTGTCACTGGAAGTCGAACCCACACAGAGGTGACTGCGTGTAATTAGATGCCCAACCTGGCTAACCACTAAGCTACTGAGGACCTCTCCTGTCCCTTCGGAATGAAGGTTAATTACGTATTTTATTGATCAGCCCATAGTTTGAGTATTTACTACTCATTCAAAATGTCGCTTTGAGCTAATGGTCACCATCCAGTCTCATTACTGTTTGCCTTACTAACTTGTGGCAAACCTTAAATTGGCACAATGTTACAGAGATAATAAAACGATCTCTAGCCAATCAAGTTTACTGATATAAAAATAATGATTCGTATGTTACTGTCTGAAAGTCATTTTGGGATGATGTTTTCTAGCAGGAATTGCCGTCCCTTAAACATCCCATAGAAAGTGAACTGTGAATGTTACCTTTCATACATGTGTTTTAGTGTCAGTACATATTTTAATCTATATAAATTCATTGTGAATAGCACAAAGCAAACTAAAAAGAAACAAAATGTGTTCCAGTCAATGTATGGCTGGAAGCAGTACTATGTAATATGTCTAAAATTAGCCCCTGGGGATATTTTATGCCTTTACAGTATCTTAAACACAAATTTGGCGGGAATTTATGTGACTATTATAAAGGCAAGCAACAATGATTATCAGTCCAATTTGCAGTAAAAATTTGCGGGATGGCATTTGGGTGCCATCTAGATCATTTCTCACGACCCTAAATTTTTGCAACCAGTACTGTTTTTCATTTGCACTCGGCCAATGGTCAAGCGGTCAAGCGTGGGACCGCTCTGAAATACAGTCTGCAACCTTTCATTTACATGTACAACACACAAGGACACACATCTGAATTTTTACTGCACTGTATATTGGAACGGCACGTGGAACTTACTGTATGGTTTTCTTTTTATCAATATATATTTAGTGTTTTAGTATTGCATGTAACTATTCTGTTTGTTATTAGTATTTTACTTTACTTGTGTGTTTATAGCATGTGATATTATTGACGGTACAGTTTTACCATTCAAACTATGTACAATTTGCGTTCTGCTAAGAATAATACTATTGAATTGCCTGTTGAAATACAACTCACGGGAGATAAAACCTTTATTGAAACAGTATTGAAAAACAATTCTATTGTGTCGGATATTGAAAATAGTATGTCGGACTCTGACATTTCTGGAAGTGACTTGGACTGTAGTGGTCTGATAAATGATTCGGACGAAGTATCCGGTACTGTAATGGCAAACAATTTGGCTGGTTCTTCACAAACTGCTACAAGTTCCAATTTTGACAATTCGGATTCGAATATGCAACAACTGATCAATGCCAGAATTTTGGATAAACTGGATAAAATCGGGCAAAGATTGGATAGAATCGAAAACAAAGAATGTAAGAAAACGGCTGATAAGACTAAAGTCAAAAATTCTGCTAGTAAACTAGTAAAAAACAAGAAACCTTCTCCAAAAGTTCAGCAAACTGCTCAAAAATTACATACTGTGACACCGGAACAACATGCTTCAGTGGCAGATGAAACGTTATTGCAACTCAAAGTTGACCAGAGATTACGAGAATTGTCGGATCTGGCTAAATCAGGTACTTCTCAAAAAATTAAATCTCAACGTGGTGGCCCTGTTGATGTTTTGATTAAAAATCGAGTCACATGGCCACATGAATACGTTTTATCTGGCCTGAACAAAGAACGAGTGTCTTATGACCAACTTAATGTAACCCAATGGGTGGCTGGCTTTGGTCGGACCATGAGGGACGAATCGGATCCGAATCTCAGAAAGCATATGTTAGAATATCTCATAGCCCTCATGGATGATGCAAATGACTTTTCTTGGACCTCTGCTAAGGCAAGTCATGCGGTTTTATTATGCCGGATGGAACAAGGGGAAGTTAAAGATTTTTCGGATACATTCGCTATCGACCGGATCCGACGGGCTAATGCTCAGAAACATGTACCAGGCGTGCAAAATGCATTTGCACTCCATTCAAATTCTTTCAAAAAGTCTACAAAAGTAACAAAGTCAATGCCTTGTACATATTTCAATCAGGGCTCCTGTATGCAGGGAAAATCCCATGAGACAAAGGGGGTCCTATACAAACATATCTGTTCTGCATGTTTCGCTAGTAGTGGGAAAACGTTTCCACATTCAGAAATAGATTGCAAAAACAAAAATAGGCAAACTTCAAAAAACGTATAATGTTGGATAGGAATGGTCCTATCCACAAAACAAGGATTGTATATAATTCTAATGTAGATACTGTAACAACTGATACAAATATTTACTGTTCACGTCCTACTTGGACTTTGTGGTTAGCTCGAGCTAATGCTTTGCATACCACATGTGATACTCGTTCTTATGCACAAGTTCTCAAGCAAGGAAAAGCAATAGTCAGAACTGAACAACTTAATGAAAAGGTTCAGCCAGTTGAAAAACAACAATTCACTGCATCCTTTTCTCAAACAAAAAATGTAACAAAAACTCAAAAAAGTTCACAAAAATGTGATAACATTCAAGATACTAGAGTTCTTACACAAACAGTGTCACAGAGACACCTTATACCAACTTCCAACCGTTTTCAAATCTTGCAATACGATTTGCAAGGGGTTGAACATGATTGGGACTCTTTGGACAACGCTTTTGTGGGCAATAAAAACAAAACTGGGAAATCATTGGGACAGTCCCATACTCATGTCAAACAACAAAATGGGTGGCAAGATGCAGCTTTCAAGACATTGGATACATGTCCTGTGCAAGATACTTTCAATTTCAAGGGCAATAAAAACGGAAATGGGTCCAAATTGGGTCATATGCACACAACAAAGGCGAATAAAGATAATCTGATGTCGGATAAGCAAAATAAAGTTGGAAAATCCTTGGAAAATGACCAACTTGAAAATGATATGTCATTTAACAATGCAGGCCTTACTGGGGCTATGCACTGGGACTATTTGGACAAAGATTTGGTGGGCAATAAAAACAAAACTGGGAAATCATTGGGACAGTCCCATACTCGTGTAAAACAACAAGATGGTTGTCAAAATATTCACGACACTACCGGAATGTCCTGTGCAAATTCCCCTTAATTTTAAGGCCAGCACAAATGGAAATTACTCCAAATTGGGGCAATTCCACAAAACAAAGGCCATTACACAGGAACTGATGTCGGATAAGCAAAGTCATGACTACCAAGTTGGATCTCAGTCGGTGGACAAAAATAAAAATGAACTTACAGTTAATCCTGCCTCCATTCATTTCTTGGGCAATAAAAACGGAAATGGGACTAAATTGGGTTCACAGGCAGACCAACATATAACTGGTGAAACTTACATTCCAAGGTTGATGCAGACTGAGGTTACAGATTTCTCGGATCCGACAGTTACTGAGGTACAACAGTTATCTTGTAAACATGCAAGACAAATACCCTCAGAAGTATATCAATCTCGTTTCCAATCGATTGATCATAAGAATTGTCTATATCAGAATGACAAAAACTTTGGCTTTATTCCATTCAATGACCTTATGGTGTATACAGGACCAGATATCATTTGGGGTACAGTCCCTGATATCATTGAAGCTCATGCGAAAGTTAGAAAATCAAGGCTACCTAACTTTATGAGTGTACGTATCCCACTTAAAACACAACTTAAGGTTCATTGTTGGAAAAAATACTTACACGAATACTGGGACCAACAGCTAGTTGACCTCATACAATTCGGCTTTCCTCTTGACTTTGATAGACAGGTTGTCCTACAGTCCACTGAGGTGAATCATTCATCTGCATTGAAATATCCGGATCATGTCTCAAATTATATACAGGAAGAGCTTCAGTATGGAGCAGTATTGGGACCTTTTAAGCAGTTTCCCTTCCACTGCCATGTCTCTCCATTTCTTACTAGGGACAAGCCCAATTCTAATAATAGAAGGGTGATACTAGATCTCAGTTTTCCCCCAGGCAATTCTGTTAATGCAGGGGTCTCTAAAGATAAATACTTGGGATCATATTTCGAACTTAAGTACCCTTCAGTAGATCATATTGTTGAGAGCCTAAAGCAGTTAGGCCCCACAGCTTTGCTTTATAAAATTGATATAAGCCGAGCGTTTAGACATATCAGAATAGATCCTGGGGACTTAGACTTATTAGGCCTTAGGCATGATGACTATTTCATCGACGGAACTTTGCCCTTCGGTTTTCGGCATGGTTCGGCTTTCTTTCAACGCTGTACGGACGCCGTACGGTATATCATGAAAGATAGGTTCAATTTTCCCAACTTATACAATTATATAGACGATCTCATCTATACCGGCCTTCCTGCTGATATATATCAGTCTTTCGATACTTTAAAAGCTTTATTGCAGGAATTAGGCCTAGAAATTAGTGTTGCAAAGCTCATACAGCCCACTACAGTGGCAGTTTGTCTAGGCATACAAATCAATACTATTACAAGAACTCTCAGCATCCCTAAAGATAAGTTGAAGGAAATAACAGAGATATGCCTCGCTTATGTTTCCAAAAATAAGGTTACAAAGTCACAATTTCAGTCTCTTCTGGGTTCACTTCTTTATATAACTAAATGTGTGAAACCGGCTCGTTTCTTCTTAAACCGTATGCTGTCGTTGCTTAGGCAACATACATCTACAAACTATGTCATACTTGACCAGGAATTTCAAAAAGATCTCAATTGGTTCAATACTTTCCTGTGCCAATATAATGGAATTACTTTCTATGACAAAGTTCTGCCCCAAGATAGGGTCTTCTTGGATGCTTCTCTACAAGGCCTAGGTGGGGTCTTCAAAAATATGGTTTACAGTTTACAAATTCCGAAAGGTTTTAATAATTACACAATAGTACACTTAGAGATATTAAATATTGTCGTCGCTTTGAAGGTATGGGGGCCGTTTTGGAAGAACCATGCTATTGAAGTCAAATGTGACAACATGGCAGTAGTGGAGGTCTTAAATACTGGCAGAGCCAGAGACCGGATGCTGGCCACAAGTGCACGAAATATTTGGTTGCTAACCTCCATGTATAATATAGATCTGGTGGTTACCCATATTCCAGGAGCCAAGAATGTTGTGGCTGACCTGCTATCCAGATGGCACCATACTGACCATGATATCAGTAAATTGAATAGCTTGGTCCCAGATCATCAGTGGTTGCCAGTGCATATAAATCATACCATACTAAATACAAATATCTAATACTTGTGTTTTTGTTGTAGAAACATATGGAGTCTCAGACCCACTGGTGTCGTCTGCCTTGAAAAGGTTGCATTCTGGCTTCAGACCTGCGACAACGCTCCAGTACAACAGATTTTTTCGAGATTTCTTACAATTTCTTGAATTGGTCCAAGTTCCCACAAATCAGGTGAATACGCTTATTCTTTTGTCATACATGGAATACTTACACCAAAAAGGCCAATCACACGCCAATATCTCCAATCGGCTGACCGGCATTAGGTCTTCCTTTATCATCTATGGCCTTAACACTGAGGCCTTCAGAGACGAACGTATTCCCTTGTTTGTAAAGGCACTTCGCATCAATGCTCCTCTCTCCCTTAAATCACAAAAAATCATAACAATTCACATGCTTCAACAAATTTTGCAGATTTGTGACTCACTTACAGACCCTGTGCTGTTTAAAGCCTTGTATTTATTCACATTTTTTTCCTTCTTACGAATGTCAAATATACTTCCACATTCGGTTAAGCAATTTGATGGTACCAGGCACTTGTTGAGAGGAGATTTAATTTTTTCACAAAATTACTGCACTGTTATCATTAAATGGACCAAAACATTGCAAGATCGAAAGCAGAGTCGTACTATTCCAGACCTGGGTGCTTCCATGTTATGCCCAATCAAAGCCTTGCAACTCATGTGCCAAAAATTTCCAGCTGACAAAAATTGTCCCTTATTTTTACAAGATAAACAAGGCATTTTGGTTCCTTTAACAGATTCTATTGCTAGAAAACACTTGAAACAAGTTTCTTCCTTGCTTAATATTGAACCTCCCTTGACCTTCCATTTATTTCGGAAATCTGCCACTACATGGGCTTTCCACAATGGCGTGCCAATGCATCAGATTATGCATCATGGTACTTGGAGTAGTGATGCCGTCTGGAGGTATATCCATTCATTGCCTTCACCTGACTCCCAAGTTTCTCGTACTTTTCGACAATTGCTTTATCTTTAGTTTGGTGTTTGGCAGATATTGTCACAGATTTACTGGCACACATTTACTGATTCTAGCCATCATGATGTAATATTACTTCATATCTAGAGATTTTACTTCTTTTTCCAATAAGTTCTGTATTTGTACATTATGAATCTAGATCCAAACCTCTTTGATGGCTTGCCATGTCACCTTGTAATGCTTATTAGATATTGATTTATACAAAATTTATTTATCATTTTTCCTTCAGGGCAGTAAAGTTCTTTACTGCCCTGAAGTGGGGGGTAGGGTTGACATAAATTTTTTACTTATAATACTATATTGTTAGTTATTGTGTCAGGTGACACGGTTTATCACATGAATTATCATGCTTTACATATGTACATGTTGCAAAATACTGGTTATATATAGTATTAATAAAAAGAATTTTAAACCCATATCATTGTTTATTGCCTTGGGGGGTCGGGGGGAAATGTGCGGGATGGCATTTGGGTGCCATCTAGATCATTTCTCACGACCCTAAATTTTTGCAACCAGTACTGTTTTTCATTTGCACTCGGCCAATGGTCAAGCGGTCAAGCGTGGGACCGCTCTGAAATACAGTCTGCAACCTTTCATTTACATGTACAACACACAAGGACACACATCTGAATTTTTACCCACCCCTTTTGTCTCATGGGATCCCCCCCCTGAAGTATTATGTACAGATTACTGCTCTGAGTTTATTTTCAGGTTGTGATGTCAGTGGTCAATGGTTGGACTTTTCACTTGCCACTGCGTCTTATTATGCCACATGGTTGGCCATGTACATAGATGGCTCCACGGATGGTGCCCCAGCCTTGAGCGTTAACGAACGTGGAAGCCATTGGCTTCGTGTGGTGTGCCATCTTGTTTTGGAAGTGCTGCCTTCGGGTCCAGCGTCATGAACAGTTAACCTCCTCATCAGTAGTGCTTACTTCTGTGTGCTGGCTTCCTTACTATATATTATACATATGCTCTTTCGACTGATATTCTGTCCAGAGACTGTATTAGTATTTTACTAGTATGCCTTTCATTAGTAACATAACTATTTTGCTGTAATACTATGTTTTTCTATACTAAGCAAACATGGACTTCCTATTGATGTCTTTTGCAAGGATTGTGCTGGTATTGAACTGGTTGACTGTATGCTCACAATGTGCTGTTGCTTACGTTTTATTGAAATTATTTTAAATATTTTACTGTATCTTATCTCTTATGCAACATGATTCTGCCATTACTTTTTATAAGCTCATTTATGGGTTCTGTCCGAACTTTCCATTGGAAACGTCGGACACTTGGGGTTTTACTGTGGGATCACTTTAAATAATTGGCAGATAGATGGCAGATATTGTCACAGATTTACTGGCACACATTTACTGATTCTAGCCATCATGATGTAATATTACTTCATATCTAGAGATTTTACTTCTTTTTCCAATAAGTTCTGTATTTGTACATTATGAATCTAGATCCAAACCTCTTTGATGGCTTGCCATGTCACCTTGTAATGCTTATTAGATATTGATTTATACAAAATTTATTTATCATTTTTCCTTCAGGGCAGTAAAGTTCTTTACTGCCCTGAAGTGGGGGGTAGGGTTGACATAAATTTTTTACTTATAATACTATATTGTTAGTTATTGTGTCAGGTGACACGGTTTATCACATGAATTATCATGTTTTACATATGTACATGTTGCAAAATACTGGTTATACATAGTATTAATAAAAAGAATTTTAAACCCATATCATTGTTTATTGCCTTGGGGGGTCGGGGGGAAATGACACCCTGTTTGACCCAACAAACATTTAGTGTAAATTTGATGGGGGTGCTAGATACTTTTAGAATGAAAAGGCTGAAATGCTATTGTAAAAAGAAACCATAAGTGTTTTTGGTCTTTGGCAATATATCCATACACAGCCCCATCTCCTTTATGCTGCTGTTATCCAGCAGGTAACATACTCGCATAGAAACAATGAGGCAATGATAACCACTTAAAATGGTGGCCCTATGTCATTGGTCCTATTCCCAGTTGCAGGCCAGGAAACCCAAAGGATGTTGATACATGGCCATCCCTGTCTTTCAGTCTGGAGAAAGTTAGTCACTAGAGAGCTTGTGCTATGCAATCAAGATAGGTGAAATACATAGTTAAGTTCTGTGGTAAAGGAGAGACTATGCTGAGTATAAACATACAATGCATTACTAAGTTTTGTTCCAGGAGCCGTCCCCAAAATTCTTATGATTTTTACATACAAACATAACCCCTTCCCAGTTAAAATAGTGTTTGGTCCAGTAGCCTAGAAGAAACTATATTTATTTTTTCAACTTTATCTCTCCTATTATCAGCTTATACGTTTATCTCTACCAGGTTAAGAAAGAAACAATAAGTCACTCTGTAATTGCTCTCGATTTTTGCTTTTTAGATGTGACCTTTGGTTGTCCTACATACTTAACCTAGTAATTCGCATTCTGTTTCACTCCTTTACTAACTGCTCTATTTTCCTTCATTTGATTTATGTTCCCTCTACACTTACAGTGCAAAAGTATGTGGTCCACGCTACAGTGGGAAGATAGATAGTTACTTGCCAGTGCCTTGATGGTTTTTAGTTCAGAACTTTGGCCAACGAATATGGACTGCTACCCATCGTTTTGTTTATTTATTTGGGGTTTTACGTCGCTTTCAACACTGTACAGGTCATATCACGACGGGTAGTTGGAAGGGCAGAGGAAACCAGTACATACAGTTCGTCAGGGTTCTGCTACTGTAAACTGCCGACCAACGGCAAGCAACTACCAGCTTTCCCACTTTAGGCCATGTCGGGAATCGAACCCCGGCCCCAGAGGTGGGAGGCAAGAGTGTTACCACTCTGCCACCGTGTCACCTATCTGCTACCCATCGTGATGTATAAGCTATAACATTGAGACCGCATTTTAGCATGTAGCATATTTTTAAGAACGAGCTCTAGGAAGGCTTGCACTTGTAGAGATCACATTTGTTATTTTTTTTGTCTCTGGACTTTCATGAATGATGGCGTAATGTTAGGAGTGTCTGTCTTTTACAGGAGGTAAGCAGTAATGGGCTATGTTAATACTTGGAATCAGTGCACTACTCATGTCTCTGATGGCTTTGCGGCTCATGCCAGTAGACTGAAACCCCTTTCAGCCTTGTTCACGTATGTTTGAAATAGTTATGTCTTATCACAGAGTATATTAAAATATACAAGAGGGGTGACAGTGGCCGTATTGCTATACAAGATGGCTTGCTTTTAAACATGTACTACCAAAATAAGAGTTTCTTGTCACAGGACAAGATCATGATGAGGAATTCAAATACAAGTTTTTATGACTGCATGGGATGGTAAGAATGAGCCTTTAGCAGTTGAAAGGCAAAGAAAGCACATATTCACTATGAGATCAGTGAGATATGTTACATGGTATAATCGCTTATGTGAGAAAATAAATCATTAACTGGTGAATTTAAATGCTGGAACAGTAAATATGACACAACTGGGTTTAAAGCAAAGACCAGTGACATGAAAGCTAAACTTGCAAGCCACTCGACCACTGAGGGTGCAAATTAATGAAATTGGTCTGTTTTAGTATCTCTGGGATATCATTCTCTTGCGACATATATTTTTTTCGAAAACTATTGTTCTCAGAAAAGACAGTGTTTACAGGCCATTGTCAACATACTACTTTACTTAATATTTTTACTTGCATGTATTTTTTATAAATATGTTTAAATATATATACAAAAACTATATATTATCTATTTTTTATATTTATATATTAATATACGGCTAATGCATGCAAATTAATGTCTAACAATTAAAAATACAGTTATTAGTAAATTGCCACAATTCCTTACATATTCTGTGAGATTTTTCACTGAAAAATAAGTCCACGAGAGGATGGCACATTATATGAGTGTTGTGCATTTTCTGATACAAAAATTTATTCATATTTTGTAAAGGAATATAGTGTTATAAAGGCCTGTTATAAAGTTATGTAAGATGTCTCTGGACTTGATTTATATGGACGAAGAGGAAAAAAGAGAAGCTTCATAAAGATAGAACATTGAATATAAAGCCTTGACCTGACAACCTTCATTAAGTTCATTAAGGATCACAGTAATAACAGAAAAAATTGCTGTAGTATATAAATTTGACCACTCTTAATAACCATTTACACAATCTTGAAGACATTGTGGGGATTTCTGAACAAAATTTCTGTGACTTTTCAAAACCATCTCTCTAGTCTATTACAAAAAAATTGCCATAACTTTTGTTTTGTTTTGAGGGACCTCAGCAGTATATGTCACAAATAATATGGGTAAATTTTACTCTATTGTCTGGCCCTCTTATTGTATTTATATTCATATACTGTATACAATTGAGTTATTGCCAGGGTGGCATCTTCAAGTGGGATTATTTTTCCATGAAAACAAGCCCTTACAGAAACCGCAAAGAATTCTGGGAAGTATTATTGTTCTTGTTGTTATGACAAATATTGAAAACCACCGCTTTATAACTATCATATCAAGAAATTGGCAATAAATTGACGTATTTAAATATAGGAATAAAAGACATATTTGTCTTTTATTCCTATTCTAAAATGGTTATATTAATAATTTGGTCAAAATAAGTGGCAAATCTTAAACAAATCCAACGCCATGTTGGCTGTTCCATCAATACCACATACATAGTGATATCTATTGTAAAAATATAGGATATTTGTTACTCTATTTTCACAGAATCTGTAAAGAAATATTGGGAGATTGTCACTGTAGATGCTTTCACTTTGTTGTAAGCTTTAAAACGATATGCTATTTATTAAAATCGAGCAAAAAATAACAATTTTATGAATATTTTAACCGCTAGTCATTTGTTTACATTTGTACGCAAAGGGACGATGTACGAGATTTCAACAGCGTGCTTTATTTACCGTTCTATATTCGCCGTTCAAGCATTGCGCAAAAGACGTGTCCAAGGTCACTGCGCAGCGTACCATTTTAGAATATGTAATATAAAGAGTTTATATTATTATATCCAAGAATATATTTATTTTCTGGTTGTATTCAAGTAAGACTATTAAGTTAAGCACAAGGGGTAAAATGGGTCATAAGACTCTTGTGAAAGATGGTTTTCTTTTAAAACAATATGATCCTGCCAATTCCCAGCTTCTGATAGAGACAAGGATATAACCTGAAAAAGTGCCATTAAAAAGGGATTTGTATCCCTTAGCATTGGTGGGTTTAGGGAATGTCAAATAACTTTTTACTTGCTAAATGTTATACAGCTGTTCCACTCTTACAATTTATCATAAGAATCAGCTTGATGTATAACTCGGGAAAACTAGTTGTCTTGAAAAAGAGTGGGACAATGCGTGATCTGTCATGTTCAGCTATTTTGGTTCTCTTTTGTCTATTTGTTGTGGCAGATATGGTACAAGATCAAGTCGGTCAATAAAAGGCTCCTGAAGGTTTCTTCAGTCATAATTTTGCTTTAGATGCTCACACAGTTTGGAATGATTTACTTTGCTAAAGGTCGTTCTGCTCCCACTATTGCCTGTTTCAGGAAAACTGCTGAGATCTCATTTCTTCTAATAGGCTTTCCCCGCCTTAGCCTATAGACGATCCAGCATCTCTGTGGCATTGAACATGCCTATGTCTAAAGAAAAATAAATTATTGAATTGGTGCTGCTGTTGTGCCTTACATTCTGCCTTGGGAAGGCATTAAGTGCTATACAAGCCACAAATAGAACAGAATAGAACAGATTTTTGACCTGCTCCCAGCTTTGAAGATTCAGAACTATATTAGCCAAAACACCGACTGCTGATAACCAATTCCAGTCATTGGATGACTCATGTTGCAACGTCATTCTGTTGCATTTTAAAGCAGAAGATTAGTAGTAATGTTATAAAGGTAGTTATATCACCGTGAAGGTAAAACCCAAAATAAGAAGTTATAGCATCACACCAAGTAAATAGATTGCTACCGACTTTTTTGGGTGGTCCTCAATGCCCTAATGGGTTCCCAGGTTTAGCATCTAATCACAGTCTATCATCTTTGTGTGGGTTAGACTCCCACAAATGACAAAACTGAGGACTGGTGCAAATATGACTAAACCCCTCTGAAATATTTGACGAATATTAAAAAAGCAAGTTTTTTGTAATCCCACTGTAATATCAGGGCAGAAAGATTTATGAAGATTTCCAACTTAAAGCAGTACATCTAGTTACCGATTCAAAACAATAAATCAGAATTTTTTTTTACAATTTTTTACAATCCTTGGTAAAGCTATGTAAGACTTTAGGCCTTATATGAAAAGATCTGCCCAAGTGCCATAAATCATGATACTGCCCCTCCCAAATATCTGGTATTCTGTATATAAAAATATAAAATCCATATATCTACATAATCCTTTAGCTGTGCTAGACAAGTGATTTATCTCACAGACTAAATGACTTCAGCTTACTTAAATCAGTGGATAACATTTCCCCAGACAGCATGATAGCCATTTATCAAGGCACCTATATTATATACAATCTATATCCATTTGGGGATGAAACTTTTCCAAAATGCCAAGTGTAACAGAGATAACAAAGGTCAAAATTATAACATGAACCATATTCATCATTTGCTTGAAGATCTGAGGGCTTAAACCATTTCTAGATTACCGGGATATTATGTAATCAGAGGTTTCGCATGACAATTTCCGGCATTTAGCAAAGTTTCATTCATTTCTTACAAAATATATAATAATATGTAAAGACAATGACTTTTAAAGATACTTTAAAATAAAGAAAATCTGATTGCTAAAACAAAACAAAAACAACCACCAACTTCCAATATACCTATTGTTTAAGATATTCAAAAACAGGCTCTGCTAAACTGACCATTGTAATCAAATATCATATATACCCTTTCCCCTTTCAAGTAAGAAAGTCGCATCTTTCAGGAAACACTTAAAAACCCACCTCTTCAACCCTAGTTTCCCAACTTAGTTTTCTTCCCTCCTCGTCGAACCCACAATTCCAGATTACTGACCTTGAACGCCCCTTGACTCTCCCTATGATAATGATTTTTGTTTAACTAGTGCACTTAGTTCCCCTTTGTGGGGAAGGTATTGCGCCTCCAAAGCAGTAGATTAGATCAGATATGAAGCTGGGACTATTAATTTTACTTGATTATTTTTCTTCTTGATATTTATTTTCTTAATTTAAGGTATTAGTGGTTGGGCAACAGTAAATATAATTTTTATAAATACAAATAAGTTCTTATCACATTTTGTATATCGCATAATTTGCATTGTTTCTACAGACGTGAGAGCAATCCCTCTTCATACAACAAATCCAGTATTTAACGTTTGTCCATAAGTATTCATTTTCTTTGCACTGTAAATGAAGATGACTTATAGTTTTTGGTTGAGAGTTACAGAGTCGGGCCTTTATCACTTTCACATATCTTTATATTACAGATATAGTGTTTAGAGGCCAAAATATTGTCAATGACTTTATATTAGAACAATGTAAGTTCTCCAGTTCTTCCATATATTCTACTTTTCCCTTGTTATCTACAATTCCCCTTATGTAGTTTATTCCGTTTATATCATCATGATAATAAAATGGGTCTCTTGCCAACTTTAGGTTAAACCAAAGACAAGAATTTTCAAGAGACCAGCATCACTTTCCAAATTATATTTTTGACAACGTGTTTGCCAATATTTGGGAAAGTTCCTAAAGAAACTGTCTGGCATCACGCAAGTTGTGTTATAAAACGTAAAACATTCAAGCTGTTTCATAAAATCTATGGAAAATGTAATGGACAAAATAATTTATTTAAGCAGTAGTAATGAATTAGATTAGGGTTTGGCCTTTGGTCTTTTTATAATTAAATAAAATATTACTCGACAAAATTAATTTCAAAAAGAGATAAAAGGGTTGGAAAGTAATTTCATTATGACTTTGTTTTTGAACAAATAGTAGAAATAAATTGTGTTTCCTGAAAGAAAAAACAACAACATATTTTTGTGTGGTGCCTTATAACTTAATAACATGCATTGTATCTAACTTTTTTTCATATATTGATTTTGAGTACTCTAACCTAATACACAACTTTTTAATCTCTTGATCAAGATTCTAAGGCACAGTAAAATAATCGTCCTTTGGCCATTGTACCTGCATGTGCTATAAACCAGTGGTGTCTGGTAGTCAAGGAAAACTTTAGGATGAAAAAGCTCTGCTAAATAAACAAGTTGTAACACATGCAGTTTCTGACTCGTTCACAAGCAGAGTTTGTATATTGTAGACATTTGTCATTAGTTTACATTATCTCAGAAATCTGTCCCCTAAAGAGGGCACTAGCAAAACATATCAATAGATAAATCTGACTATAAAGACTCCCTTAATGCAAATGGCTCCAGTTGCGTTAATAGGCAGATAATATGGCTCACTTGCTTTCTATTTATGTACCTTGTACAGTACTATCAGTAACATTAGAGATAAACGTAGCTGTTCACAATACTATATTTTTTACAATAATATGTAAATGTTAACAATATGACTGCTAAGATGTCCAGTGTTACACCCATGGTATTTATTTATTAAAAGAGATCAGGTCTACTGTGGGGTCTACAACTTACATTTTAACTGTCAATCATAACTTCAACTTTGTACATAGGAGTAGCCTAAACCTCAAAGTTTCATCCCAAGGTAAAGTATAAATTAATTCATGGATGGGGTAACCCAAATTTAGATAAAGCTTGCGAGGTTAAGGTGGCAATAAGTTTTATAAAAGAAGTTTAACTGTAAGCATAACCTTTAACAGGGTTCACACTTTGCTATGTAATTCAGACATTATCTAACGGAGTAGTAATTTAAAAGTAAAGCTATTAACAGATAAATATGAACACATGGGTCCAATTTTGTCACAATGAATCCATGATGTCTAACTGTGTGCAAATCAGGTGATCTTGCATGCATATTGTCCACAAATCAGGAATCAGGGAGGCTTGAACAAGCAGTACCCATAGTACACACAGAATTTTTGGCCTTAAGCTGGGCAGCAGAAGCCGAAGAATTTTCTCTGACAGACAAACGCTTACCAATTGCATCCTGTTGAGATAGGTTGAACTTCTTAAGTCGGATTTGACATTACTTTCCCTTTACCACGTGGTGGCTTCCGACAATTGTTGAAGTAATATGTGTGTTTGACAACAGGGGAACTATCTTCCAAGTCAGTACTTTCATGCAAAATCAAATTGTCAACAATTTGATCAACATCAGAATCAGTATCCGACCCAGATTTTGAACCCAAACGCCCAGGTTGTACAGAAAGTTTATTAAAAAAGCACCATCGTTCTCAAGTTGCAGTTCAATCAGAATCTCAACCTTTTCCCGCAAATTGTAAGGGTTAGCTGTCACTCCGTGCCTCTGTCGAGCTGCCATACCAATGAATGTGTGTAGATGGATTTTTATTTATTTGGGGTTTTACGTTGCTTTCAACACTGTACAGGTCATATCACAGTGGGTAGTTGGAAGGGCAGAGGAAACCAGTACATACAGTTCGCTAGGGTTCTGTACTGTAAACTGCCGACCAACGGCAAGGAACTACCAGCTTTCCCACTTGAGGCCGTGCCGGGAATCGAACCCCGGCCTCAGAGGTGGGAGGCGAGAGTGTTACCACTCTGCCACCGTGGCCCCTGTGTGTAGATGGAGACAAGACCTTCAAAAATCAGTAACTTGAAAAGAATTGGATAAAAACATTATCCCCTTGACTAAAGCAAGTAATTCAAACCACTGGCCAATCATAAACAGCCATGCATCAATAAAATGACGCATTACTTAACAGGGGTGATACAATATGAGGGGCGAAGGAATGATTAAGGATGGCACCTAAATGCCAACCCGCAAAAAAGTAAACAGATAAACAGGTAAACAGTATTACAGATAAATGTGAACACATTTGTCCAATCTTGTCACAATGAAAATAGAGTTTGTGGTAGTCCAAACATGTTGGGATATATTTTGTAAACAGGCCAAATCTTCACACCATAGCTGTATTGGATTTCTAAATTATTAGGAAAGTCTATTTAAAAGTCACCCTAGTATTGCTGAAAACAGTCACCTTTGGATTTTGTTAAACAAAAGTTTCCAACATTTTGACATAACTGTAGAGACTTGTTTTATGGATTGGAAAACAGCCTGGAATGAATCGACAAGTTAGCTAACTTTTATTATCTTACAGTGCCAAGTCTTTTTAAATAATTTATTTGTTTGTCAAAGAGTAATTAAAACATCTGCAAATGATTTTTTATTTTAAATAGTGATAAAAAGTTTAACAGCTGTTATAAAAATTGTAATTGGTTCACGTTTTAGGTAACATGTACAACATTTGTATGCCTTATGCTATGTGTTAAGAAAAAGACAATAAAATATTAAAATAAAAAATTAAAACATTTCACTAGTGATGTTGGAAATTCCAAAAGCAGATCTTTCTATAATTTTTATTTCGGAAAGATCCAGATTAAGTTTATGGATGCACAAAAATCCTGAATTTTTATAAAATGCCCTCGGTGGACGTCTGCACTCTGTGAGTGCTTTCTATTTTTTTAAAACTTTTTTTTAAGCGAGGATATTGTAATTGTGACCTTTTGTGTTTTGTGTGTCCATGTCTATAACTGATCATGGTTATATTTTCACATAGATGTCTACATGTGATTCAGACCTCAAAGTCACCAGTTAATATTTTGGCTTCAACAAAGTCAAAGTAGAAGTTTTACATATCTTTTCAAAGGCCACAGTGACATGAGGATAAGGCATTCTATTAACTCCTTATGTTCCTATGCATTGGAGTCAAACCTACAACCACAGATGGGACAGCCAACTACTCAATAGCCATAAGCTGTGAAGCACTCTTTGTTATTTTTCACTGCTTAAGTAAAGCTGGATATATTAATGAAATCTGTGTTATGGAAAGTCGTATTAATAAAAGACTGTATTTATAGACCAAAAGAAGCTTATGATTTACAACTTGATGTCAAAATGTCTTTTGAGATTTGAGAGCAACTTCAGCAACTGAGATTAAAAATAGATACAAAATCTAAATCTTCAGCAAGCAAATTGATGCCATAAAGTATCCAACAAGTAGGACAAGATTTACAACACAAAACTATTATATCAAAGAAATAATCAACTGATAAGTGCTGTTTATTTGACAGCCTATTGCATGCATTGGACTAAAACCGAAAGGAAAAGCAAATATTTTTCAATAAAAAGCAATTTAAGATGAAAAAACTCTGTCTCTGGGGAACAATCATTCAAAAGAGACGTATGTCTCCACAAGCAACCGTTTAAAGGATACCTGTTTTTGAAACCGGAGTCTCTGAGTTGATATTCTTCAGTATCAGTAAATATAATACATTGAAATCTATATCTTCTTAAATGTCCCCATCAAGAATATGATAAATGTAATACATGGTTCTTGGGGGTTTTTGAGGAATTAACCATACCATATGAGGTGAAGGTAATTCCGGGCGATTCTGTGCCAAGTTGAGGCACTTAATGAAATGAGATATTTAACCACAGCTTGTAAGAGGACAAAATTGGCTATAAAGCATTTTAATACAGCAGTCCCTACTGCAAATTGCTGTCCCAGTTGTGAGTTAACTTACCCCAAACGCATCTTACCCAAATATGAATCTGACTTTATCACACCGAATGCACCCTAACCAAATACAAGGTGGATTGAACCACACCTGAGGACAGATAGGTCTGTTTGGTTGTAGCTCGTGACAAGAACAAGGAAAGGTCTGATCTAGGTATAACTTAATCTGTTTGGATAATTAATTCATTTATTGGGATTAGGTTTAATACGCCCTAAGTGATTTACTCGAATTTGACCAGTATTCCAGTGGTCAAGAAGACTAGCTTAAGTTTATTACATTACTATATTACATTAGTTATAGATCCAAAGATTCTCCTGTGATAAAGATGTTTCATACAGGAACAGAATCCTTTGATTTTATTGGCTGGGAGAGGCCATAACGGTTAAAGGGAATTGAATTGGTTGGTTCAAATGAACTTACTGATGTTGTTATTCCCAACGAAAATACATCAGTAATAGCTCACTGTATAAATGAAAGTTTTAGATACAAATAACGTCACAAATTTTAAAATGTTCATAAGGTAATTAGCTAAAATATCTAAATTTAGTGTTTACAGTAGTAGTTAACTTGGTATGGAGTTTTAAAATCAGCTTGCCAAAAGAGATATTTCTCCTTCTTTTAATAACATGACTCAAAAATAAAACAGGTATAGTAAATACCACCCGAGAGAATCCATATATATGTGCTTATGTGATATATCACGGTGTAGTTAGACAGATAGACATCATAACGCTTGTGTAGCTGTAAAGTTCCTAAAATAAAAACATAATACTTCATCAACAAAAAACCTGCCGAATTATGTGTTTGCATCTGACAGGTTTTTTTTTTAGGTGGAGCATTGTCAATCTGGAAAAACATGAAAACAAGAGTACTTGGAGGCAAGCTGAGTGCAGACTTTCCAAAATTTGTGAAGGATATTAAAACAATCTTGTCGAAATTTGACACTTCTGATGCTCCCTAAACCATCCGTATAGTAGTTTTGGTGTTCTGCTGTAAACAAACAAACAAACTGACAAGTAAACAAACAGAATAAGTAATATACTTTGCAAAAACTTTGCAAAGTAAAAACGTTGAAAAAGAAAGGTTAACAGAGTTTATGTAAGGAATCATTTAAGTATTCATATTGTGTCTATGTAATGGGTGAGGCTGGGGCACCAGTGTTATGAGCTAACTATGAAACCTTGACTGCTGAAGTGATAGCTGAATGATCATGTGACCAGAAATGGCCAACAGGAGATCTGAGTTCCTTCAACTAAATGGGAAAACTTCCCGAATGACAATACAAAAAATATATGTCATGTATGAAGATGGCAATACTATACTAGTGCATAGCAGTGTGCCACAGGGTCCCTAAAATGTGAAATGATCAGTCACATTAAAATTTAAAAAAATTATCTTGAAGAACTGTATACATTTACTGAGAACATTTTATGTTATATTTCTTTAACCAAGATTTTATGTTTTCAAGCTGTATAAGAATACAAAGAAAAATGCTAGTCGTTTTCTGAAATCAAATTCAAAATTCTTTTCTCTGCAAGGCCAAAATTGAAGATTTATTGCAACATCAAAATTGCAATAAAAAGAGCAGCACCATTGCTGATTGACACTGATGTCTGCAGTCAATGACCTGCTTATTCCATTTTGCTGCAACCTTGTCACCACAAGGTTATTGACTTATGATGGCTTGATAGGTTTTCCCCAGAAAAAATACGTCTGTAAGAAGATAAAACCAGCATACAAGAACACCATACTCTATACAGGCTCAGTAATGCAGTGGCGACTGAAAAAGCCCACACTTGTAGGGATCGGGCCCATGATCAAGTCTTAGTTAAGTCACAGATACCCAAATGGTAGGAGGGTCATTTTTGATATTTGGGTTATTTATTTATTTGGGGTTTTATGTCACTTCAACACTGAACAGGTCATATTACAACGGGTAGTTGGAAGGGCAGAGGAAACCAGTACATTCAGTTTGTCAGGGTTCTGTACTGTAAACTGCCGACCAACGACAAGCAACTACCAGCTTTCCCACTTGAGGCCATGCCGTGAACCAAACCCCGGCCTCAGAGGTGGGAAGCAAGAGTGTTACCACTCTGCCACTATGGCCCCTTTTTGATATTTGGAATTTTTATGTATCCAGAATTATGATCTAGGTATTTCCTGAAATGCAGTCTCTTTTTACATTCACCTGGCCATACACATATGACAGAAATTAATGAGTCAACATTTCATAGCCAGGTGATGCCAAAAGAAGATGCAGGGGTTGGCAGCAAGGCTATGACAGATAATCTTTTGCAAACAGGTAATTTTTAAGCTTTTTCATGAAAAAGGCAATAGATGCTGCACTTGAAGTTCATTCCAAATTTTAGGAGCATGTAAGACAAAACTGTGGTCAAACTGCAGACTGACTTGTAGAATGAAGAGTAGGAAGGAACCGTCCAGTATTAGAGAGGTTGTGAACAACGTTTTTGCAGCTCGTATCTGTTTTCCGCTACGTTACACGTCACTGATGCCTGTGTTCAACGTCATTTCACAACGTTGAAAGTGCCAGCCATTATGTATTTCATGTTAAAAAGAGCCTTGCCACGTTGATCTCCACCCCGATCTTGTTTTAATTTATGTTGTGTTTTTTGTTCTAGGTTTTCAATAAAATGTTGTTCGCAACCTCTCTAATATCAGCCAAGGGGACTACGCCTGGTGATGTAGGAGCAGCATTTAAACCATAAGTTGGATTATCAGGCATGACCTACTGCCACCGTGACCTAGTGGGTAACAGACTTGTCTAGGAACACAGAGGATGTGCGTTCAAACCGAGGTACAGGTAGATACATAGTGGTTCAGATGACCACTTAAAATGGCAGTCCTCTGTCAGTAGGTCCTATCCCCAGTGGCAGGTTAAAGAACCTCAAGGACGTTGATAAATGGGCATCCTCGAGCCTCTGTTTTTCAGTTAGGGGAATGTCAGTCACTTATGAGTTGGACTGTACTTGTACAGTCGAATGGATCATATACTGCTTTGAGTCCTGTAGTACATGGAGATTTTGTGTTGAGTATAAATACGATACAAAACAATGACCACCTGAAGCCTGAAGGCACTCATAGAGTGCAGACATCCATCAAGGCAGCCTAGTATCTCCATACTGTAATTCCATCCAAATTCTCTCTGTTTATTATTTCTGAATCAATCTTGTCACAATCCCTCAACATGACTGAAAATGGAACAAACAACAAACCCCAAACAAAATACCTTTGGCGATGGTAAAAAGGCGACAGTGAATTGATCAAATGCAAAACCTATTAAGCACAACAATGTTTTTGTCAACATTGGGACAAAAATGTTAATACATATACCAATAAGCGTACTTCCATGTTAAATGTTAGTTTGTAAAATGTATCAATATTTTAGGGATTCTTTAAATCAGATTATACATCAGTGGAATAATACCATACATCAAGGGGACATTAAATCAGATATCATTGTTTATGACTGTATTAATGATCTTTTTATTGGTCATTTAGATATGAGGTTTATTGCTCATTCTGTTTGCATCATTTACAAACTTGACCATTTATTTGATAGTATCTGATGGGGGTTTATAGGTTTTATCCATGACTATTACAGCTAACCCTTTGTCATAATGGAGCTTTAATGGTGAACATTGCATTAATCACATAATTCAGCCATTCCAGCAAAGTGTAAACTTGTAGCCAACCTTTGTATTTATGTCTTGGCCTCTTATAGGTGAATAATGCATGTCTAGGCAATGTTAAGAAAAAAGAAATAGTGTAAATGTTAGTCAACCTTCTGCACTGTAAATGAGCTTTCGTTGGCAAGAGGTTTATTTGAAAAGTTGTTATCCAGTCCAATACATTGGTCAAATAAATTTCTCCCAACCTTCCTATTTGGCATCTTTGATAAAGTCTAAAAGTCTCACTGATGAGAAAAAGGTCCTCCAGTTACTCAATCCATCACCAAAAAAGTTAATAGACAGACATGGTTTTTGCCACGGCCAAACTAGATGAATGGAACAGACTGCCAGAAATTGTCAGATCCTAACAGACCATATCCCATTTCTGGAACAAACCAAAGACCTGTCTGTTCAGATTGGTATACTCACCACCACGGTCACCTCTCTTTGGTTAGCACTTACTTGGTTATGACCTCTGCCTGGTTTTTAAACTGTCCACATTTTGGATTCTAGCGCATTAGAGAATCTTTATTAGTGATATGTATATATATGTTTCTATTATATATCAATTGGGATGCCACTTTATACAGGTGTGATTTGCAATATTGTTGACCAAGTCAAAGTTTGGGTTTATGTCCTGTTCTAAACCAGGGTCATGTTGAGACAGACCCTTAGAAATGTCACTGGGGCCTGTGGTAAGATGTCAAACTTGCTGACATACTAAGTCCATTGAGGACCTCTGTAATATTGTTAAATTAAGGTCATGCCTTACTTTCCAAAGACATCTTCAACTCTTTACATATGCTGGATTAGGATAGAAACTTAGGTCACAGCAATGTTCTGTTAATTGTTTTTTATTTGTCTCTTTATTAGATGGTTATTATAATACAGAGCAATTACAATGCATAAGTTATATAAATTAATCTATAAAACAGTCACATCATGGTGGTAGTATCCCATACCTTTGTTTAAATACGCTCACATTGTCAGTCATTGTAAATGATTCTTTCAGAATTCTAACTGTACAATAAAATCTAAAACCAAATCCTTTCTTTATTATCTGCTATTACAATTAAGGAACCACTTGCAAATTATGGTAACATAATTGTGAGTGTAATAATAAGTGTCAATTGTAGAGGTTTTTGTGATCCCTAGAAGACCTTCACATATTGGAAAACTAAACTTTTCCCTAGCAAAAGAGTTCAACCAGTCAGAGACTGTTAACCAAAAGTCTTGTGACACAAAACAGTAGTAGAATGGTATCCGATGTTCAATTGTATCTATACACAAATTACAGTAGTTGCAAACAGCAGAATCAATTCCATTTAAGAATATTGTACCTACAGTTGAGAGTTCTGTGTAACATTTTGAATTGAAACTTTTGCAAATAAGTTTCTTTACTTAAAAATAATCAAATCAAGTGTACAGTGCAGTTTGTGCTTTAACTTTATTGTTTACTAATTCCCAGTATATCTCTGAACCTTTAAGTTTTGGTTTTTAAGTAATTTGTATGGTAAATGCAGATAACCTTTCAAAATTTTCTGTATGTGTTTGAATTTTACATTTCTATGTTTCTTGTATTGCTGAAATAAGACGCTGTATATTGAGAATGGTTGCTCTACAATCAAATTTTCTTTTTAGATTTTTTGCAGAGATGAACTTTTATTTTTATTCAGAAACTCGATAAGCTTAGGTTTAAAAATACATCACTCATACCAAGCATTCTAGGAGTTAAAGGAGCATTATTCACTAGAATGAATTTATTCTGAAAATATACTCATTATATAAGCTCTATCATTGTAAGTGGTTGTGTAGTTTTAAAATTGTACCAGCAATTTAGTACTTAATGATGAAAGCTTTCAATTTCACATGTGGTAACATTAGACACTTGCAATCTGTGATCCAATAAAAGACAGTTTATATTACTTAATATTTAACTTTTTTCCATTTGCCTTCACCTGTCTGCAATCTTTTTTATTCCAGCAAATTTTTGTGCATTATAAAAACTGGTAATATCAGGTAACTTTGGCAATCATAGTTTCATATTTATCTCTGGGTGGTTTATTATTCCACAAAAAGTCCAAAATAAGTTTTTTTAATTTGTCTAGCTCATGTGGAGGAGTAAAAACATGTTAAACAAGTGTGTAAATTGGGACAATATCAAATATCTTATTATTATAATGCGTCCTTTCCATGATAGATTATGTTGTTTCCAAATTTCAGCTTCAACTTTTCTTAACTTTTCATCAAAATTTCTTTTTGTTCTTTCAGTGGCATCAGTTGAGAGCCAAACTCCTACTAAACTTTGAAAAGAATTAAAATTTATATGTAATTGTTTAAAGTGGTCCGGTAATGAAGTAGATATATTTCAAAAAGGGCCCAACAGGCTTTTCCACATTTAATTTTAAACCTGAAATTTTTAAATCTGAAATACATTAAAAAGATTAATAGCTTCTTCAAGACAACATAATTTTTTAAACAAATGGTTGTATCATCTGCTAGTTGAAAATTTTATACTCTGTTTCAGCAATATTTATTCCTTTAACACTTTTATTAGCTTTCAGATACAATGATATGATCTCTAATACTAATATGAATAAGATGGAAGATAGCGTGCTGCCTTGTCGGACTCCCCTTGGGAGTGTGAAAGATGGAGACAGGTGCCCATTGTTCACTGTACATAATGTGATATTATTATAAAGAAGCTTCACCCATGAAATGAATTTTGATCCAGTGTTATACGATTTCAGGCTTTTAAAAAAAAGTTCCATTGTACACTGTCAAAGGCTTTTTCAAAATCAATTAGGATTAACAGGCCTGGGAGATTTTTGGTTGAAGTATAACTTAAAATATCCTGTATAATTCTAACATTTTCTCCTATAAAGCATCCTTTAATGTATTCCATTTAATTGCAACTTATCAAATGTGGCATAACTTGTATCAATCTTTTTGACAGTGCGTTGGATAGTATCTTATTGTTTGTTGCTCACAGTGATACAGGTCTCCACGACTTCAGATTACATAAATCCTTATCTTTTTGGGGTATTAATGAAAACACAACTCTTCTAGGACTGCAAGGTAATTCCCCTTGTTGGAAAGAGAAAGTCAATATTTTATACAGAGGATCTTTTAAGTAAGTCCAGAAGAACTAATAAAAATTAGTTGTAAACCCATTTGAGCCAGGTGACTTCACATTTTAACTGCATGTGAAAGTTCATCTATACCTATTGGGAGATCACGTTTTGATTTATCATCTTGATCTAGTTTTGGTATTTGTATATTTGTTAAAAATCTCTCGTCTATTTTACGGTTAGATATGGAATCAATGTGTATGGTAGTACAAAGATTCTCAAAAAATTGGCTTGCTCTTTCAAAGTATTTTTTCGATCTGTCACTTCTAGCCCATCTCGATTTATAATTGTTTTCACGCACTTCCGGTTGTAATTACGCTTCTTAAATTTAAAAAAAATATTTAGACTTTTTTTCTCCTTCTTCTACTAATTGCGCTTTCCATCTAATTATAGTCTCTTTAGTTTTGGTTTCTTGAAGGTTTTTCCACACCCTTCTTTGAGAAGAGATATTTCTGTTCTATTAATTCTTGAATATTACAATGGCCATGGTCCATCTGAAATCTATAGTTTGGTTCCTGTTGTGATTTTTTGTAAAAAAAGGGATCACTTTCGTGCACCATTTTGTTCAATTAGCCTTTGTAGTTACATTTTGCAATAATATTGTAAACAGGTTATATGATATGTTTGTGCTAAAATTATATAATGTACATTTTAATACTGCGTCCCCTTTACATGAGATATCATCCAAAAATAATTCAGCAGAATTTGTTTTAAAATGTACATCAATTTAAATAAAGGTTTAAATTATCCATTATCAATCAAGAAATAATATTTATCTTGAAGTAAGTATGCCAAATCAAATATTATTTTATTCCATTATCAATATATTATATATTATAATTCCGATTATACATTACAAAAACAAACTCATAGAAAATAGACATAGACAATTCAATAATGTAAAAAGATCACTGAAACTCTTCATTCACGACCACAATACAATCCAGTTCAGACAAATTAGATGGAGGTCCCTTTTCTTCAAAGGGGGATTGGCTTCGGGTCTATTATCTTTTGACAACCCTTCCATTATGCTGAAATAAAAAGAATGGAAGAAATAACAATTAATTTTAAGTGTCAGTTTTCAAGTGGAAAAACCTGACTATTTCCACTTTTCCCAATGTTATTTTGAAAGCTAATTGATTGTTTCTTTTCATCCATTAACACTGTAAAAACGTTACATGCTAATGAGAGAGTGCTTCTTATCAATGAACTTAAAAGCATTTGTGGGCGGATAAAACCTTGCTGAGTTAAATTATAGTTGCTGTAAATAAGTAATAATAACTGTAATATCCCTTTCAAACTTCTGATAAGATGCCCCAATGTAATCCCCATTTCAAAGTGACTGGCTTTAACAAACATGGTAAAACATTAAATAAAATGATTATCAACTGATGTTAACAGATATGACCATCTACTGGTGTTGGACAGAAGGAGAAAGCATTATCAAAGTGGTCATTCCATTACTGTTCACAGACATGGTGAAGCATAATGCAAGAGATCAATGAAATAAGAGACTATGATATATATACCACTGTACAACTGACAATGGAACTGAAATAAACGGGCATGACAAATGATTTTGCAAATGACCATCAGACAAGTTTTGACAGACATGGTACATCATCATGTAAATTGCCACTAAACTAGCATTGACAGACATAGCACAGATTATATGAATGGTAAAGGAGATGGGTGTTAAAGTGTATGGTACAGCAAAATATATATGACTATCAGATGTGTTGATAGACATGGTATAGCACAATGTAAATGGCCATCAGATGTGTTGATAGATATGAAACAGCATTATAAATGACATTATGTACAAATAATAATTAGATATGTTGATAGACATGGTAAAGCACAGTATAATGGCCATCAGATGAGTTGATAGACATGGTGCAGCGCAATATATATCACCACCAGATGTGTCAATAGACATGGTACCTCATTTTATAATTGATCACCAGATGTGTTGATAGATATGGTACATCATTATATAAATAACCATCATATGTGTTGATAGACATAGTACAACATTATATATATAAATGGCAATTAGATATGTTGATAGACATGGTAGAGCGCAATATAAATGACCACCAGATGTATTAATATACATGGTACCTCATTTTATCATTGATCATCAGATGTCTTGATAGACATGGTACAGCATTATATAAATGACCATCAGATGTGTTGATAGACATAGTACAACATTATATATATAAATGACAATTAGATATGTTGATAGACATGGTAGAGCGCAATATAAATGACCACCAGATGTATTAATATACATGGTACCTCATTTTATAATTGATCACCAGATGTGTTGATAGACATGGTACAGCATTATATAAATGACCATCAGATGTGCCGATAGACATAGTACAATATTATAAAATGACCATCAGATGTATTGATAGACATTGTATAACATTATATTTTACCATCAGATGTGTTCATAGACATGGTGCAACAAAATATAAACTGCCATGAGACAGGTGTTGACACACATCATACAGCACAATGGAAATGACCATTCGATGGGCATTGACAGACATGGTGTAGTACAATATTAATGACCATCAAATAATGGTTATTGGACTGTTGACCGACATAACACCAGCACAAGATAATTTACCATTCTAACATGCCTCTGATGTGTCTGTGCATTTGATTGGCTAAATGACGAAATACTTCAAGGATAAAATCAGCATATCCCAATAGCTTCTATTATCGCTCATTATGGCTGCCTCAACTCTTGTAAAAAAAATAAATAATAAATGATATTTATAAAATTTAAACACTTGTCTTGTTAGAGCAGGAACATCCCCCAAAGCCACAGTATATGCATAATTTAGCATAGTTTTAGGCAATAAACACCCTCAGACTTCGCCTTCGAGGTTTATAACCTCAAACCCTGGTAGAATTCTGCGTATACTGTGGTTTGGTCGGGGGTTATTCCTATATGCAACTCCAGTTATGGTTTTATGTTCTGTTCAATATCCAGGGTCATACTGAGACAGGTCCTCAGCATTGCCACTTGTTGGTGACGAGCCCACTCATAGGTGACAGCCTGTGATTAGATGCCAAACTTGCTATCTACTTAGAACCTGTATAAATTACATTAATACAATTGTTGACAGATTGTTGACAAGCTTATATAAATAACCACCAGACATGCGTTGATGGACACAGTACAGTTTTATATATATTGACATGAAACTGATCTCGACAGATACAACAAAATATGGATGGCTTTTAAATGTGGTCAACTGATATATCAAAAGTTAAGTATCAAAGTTTGGGGTTTACGTCCCGTGCAGCAGCCAGGGTCACATTGGGATAGCCCCCCCCCCCCCCCCCCCCCCAGCATTGCCCTTTTTGGACAACAGACACAGCAGAAAAAGGGTTAATCCCACAGGAACTTAACACAATTAAAAACCCAGACAGCCTAAGTGGTCTTGTTTAGTTTTTGTTGCTCTGTCACATCTTTTCCAATGATTAATATATATATCTAGGTGCGACTTTTATTCAGTTTCTGCCAGGGAAGCAAACTGGGCAGATTAAGAATCTTACCCTAAGATGTACTTCATACAATTATGTATAGACATTCTTGTGTTTAACCAACTGACCAGCCATTTTTACCATTTATTACAACATTTGTACTTATTTGAAATATAGGCATTGACATATTAAATTCTCCATATATTCTCCATTTATTACAACATTTGTACTTATTTGAAATATAGGCATTGACATATTTAATTCTCCATATATTTTTTACTTTGTTTAGAGATATACAATAGTTAAGCAATCGTGTATTAACTCTCTGTTAAGCTGAGTATTTTTGCCCATCAGTCTTTATTACTTAGGAAACAGCCAAAGTGGCGCTCAGTGATTTTACATGTCAAGCAGACATTGTTTTGCTGTGACAAAGTAGATATCAAAATATTTACAGAGAACTGGGAGTCAGTTGTGATAACACCATTCTGCTGTGTTGGTTTATTTATGAACAGACTACCATATCTTCCTTAACAGAGTGTCACAATTGGCACTTATTTCCATGCTAGCTCTTTAGATTTTTGGATTTGTATAATGTTGCATCCAATATGCCTTCATCAGTAAACTTTAAATATATGTGAAACACCAGAAGTTAATAAATGTCAAAAGTCAAACATAACCGAGGTCATATGAATTCGGTCTATTTACAATTAAGATATTTAACATAGATATAGTCGATCATATTCTATTGCTCTAGAAACTGTCAACTATACTTTGGGCATTTATTTTTACAGCTTGATTATTCCTCAGATTTTATAGATTGTTTTCATGAAACAAGGTTAAAATAAAACCCCACAATATACTAAATAAGATACCTATCTAAAAATGTGCAAATTAAAAGTAATTTCCTGGAAAAGTGGTTGTAATGAATCAAAAAAATGGCCAAGAAAAAACAATCAGGCCAAGTACACAGTGATGTAGATTTTGACAGGATCTATGTTATTGCTGAGGATGTTTACCTTTAGGAAGAAAGGCTAAATTATACCATATTATCCCTGATGAAAGGGAGGAAGGAAGTATTTGATGGATCTACATATTATTCTTCAAGACAATATATTCATTTAGGTATATAGGCATTGATATGCCAAGAACAAATGCGCATAGACTTTCAATTTTAAAATAATTGGCATAAATAGGCACAACATTTATTCTTGGCGTTTAAAGCATAAATAAGCAATATACTTGCCTCTGTGTCATATTGTCATCTACCAAGTACTAAGTTCGAGTAGAAGCCTTGACCTGTGCTATGAAAGAACAGTACTTGCAAATACCTGTTTGTTTAAGTGCTGCACAACTACACTGCAATCAATCAATCAATGTCCATTTGTTTATCTTTCTGTTTGTGTAATAATTTGTGTATGGTCATGGGTTGATTCAAAGCTATATTAACGGAGTTAAGCATGCAGAAAACTTCTAGAATACCTGACTCCCCAAAACACAATTCTCGTTTGTTTTGTCTGTCTTATTTTATTGATTTATAAGCAAATCAACTTAACAGTTAGCCTTTTTTCCCATGTTCAGTACCATGAAATACTAAAATACCGACTGTGTTTAAAACCGACACTATTATCCATATGTACTGGCTTTCTTATTTTTATCTGATGCTGTTACACATTTCACAAGTATTTGTAACATTCTACATTTTTTTGTAATGTAATTTTTTGCAAAGGTCAAAGTTGGTGCTTTACATTATGTTCAACGGCTAGGGTCATATTGGGACAGGTCCTCAGCTTTGCCACTTGTGTGAGTCAAACCCACAACATAGAGGTGGCATCCTTTGATTAGATGCCAAACCGGCTAACCTGCCAGGCCAATAAAGATCTTTTTGTAGTAACTGTAATATCTTCTTTTACTAGAGGACTCAATGTGGTATTTGAACCAAGGGCGAATATATCTTAGTGGAACAGTTACATTAAAGAATAATATTTTTCATTAACTGTATAACTCTAGAACATCAAAAATCTGTTTTATAAAACTTTGTACACTATAAAATTTTAGTGAGTTTTGAGTATGGCAATCGGGAAGGGTAATGATGGCAGTTTCATAGAATGACACAGAATTGGTGCAAAAGTAGCAGAAGAGCTGCATAAATGACGCAATATACCTGCACCTACAGACGGTTAAGGGCGGTGAACTTTATACTGCCCCTGGCGAGCCGATATGTTGAACATTTCAAGACTTTTATGATGCCTAGTCACACAAAGCAAGGAATGCCGCAATATGCAGAAATTACTGACAGAAACGTCACAGTACATGAAGGAATTAGGCTTACTTAAAATGCCTATAAAGTAAGGGATACCACCTGTCCTGTGATCTGAGTACTGATCAAAGTGTAACAAGTAATACATAATCAAAATGTAAGAAGTAATACATAATCAAAGTGTAACAAGTAATATGTAATCAAAGTGTAACAAGTAATACATACAAATTAGCTGAGTTACTGTAAGGCACACAATGTTGCAAAAACCAGATAAACATTGGTATGGTATATAAACCAGCCAACTGGTATTTATGTGAGTATTTTTGTTGAATTCTAGAAAAACTGGATTTTTATTTTTTTGTGGAAAATTTTTCACAAAAACGTATATACATAAATAACTGTGATGTTTTATGAAGATCTGTTTGCACAAGGAAAAACAATTGTTTATTGCGTGTTCTCTTGAGCAGCACATACAGTGTGTATACATAATCTTTGAAAGATAAAGGGCATTATTCCTGCAAATCCTTTATTACAAGCTTCAAAAGTTATTTTTATTTATCTATTTTCTATCAGAGCTCTCTAATTTGAACTTTTTTTTTCATTTTATTACTACACACTTGTCCAACAATAACTATCTGTATTTTTTCTGAAGTATACAGATAATTAATATTTTGAAATAAGATTAATTCTTAAAAAAGAGAGAAAATTTTGCCCTGAAGAAAGAAAATTAAATAATAACCTACCAGATAAAAAATTAAGTTGCCCTCTTTTCAAAGGTTGGCAATAACCACATTTGGTAATTTTTTTTAATAAAATTTAGCTTGGTGACTCATTAAATTCAACATAAATTATTTATTTTGTACAATGTAATTTAAATGGGAGTAATTCCAATTCTAATAGTACTTTTACAGTGCTTAATCTCCATCTAAAGACAGACTCTAGACACATAAAGGAGAAAGCCAGAAATCAAAAATCATATAAGCAGAGACATGGTAGAGGTCAGCCCCACTGACAAAGACCAGGACAAAGGTAAAAACTAGGGCGAGGATGCTTTTGCAGAGAGATAGGTTTTCAAATTCTTCCTGAATGAGTAGAGAGAAGTGGCTGAATGTACATCATCAGGCATATCTTTGGAGGATCAGAAATGCTTAGCATACTTATATAATGATGAGAGAAAGTGTTGGTCCTTGGGCAACCCACGATCAGATTGAGTTCTATGTGCAATTTGTCTAAGTTTTAGAAAAAAGTGTCAGCATATTTAGAATAACCACTTTTTCGGCACTTGTGCACCAGTAAGACAGTCTTAATACAGAGTAATGTTCAATCGGCAGCCAGTAGAAAGTCTTTCTAACATGAGTGATGTGTGATCATTGTATTTGTATTGTGTATTTATACTCAGCACAATTTCTCCATATACTGCAGGACTCAAAGCCCTATTAAACCCATCCAACTGCACAGGTACAGCCCCCAACTCACAAGTAACTGACATTCCCCTAAGTGGAAGATAGAGGCTCAAGAATGGCCATTTATCAACGTCCTTGAGGTTCTTTAGACTGCCACTGGGGATAGGACCCAATGACAGAGGACCGCCATTTTAAGTGTATCTGCCTGTACCTTGGTTTGAACCCACATCCTCTGAGTTCCTAGACAAGTGTGCTACCCGCTAGGCCACAGTGACAGAGTACAAGGTGGTATTGGTAATGATTCTAGTAAGACTGATCTGGACACATTGCAGCTTATGAAGATCAAGAGCAGAGACACTGCTAAACAAGGAATTACAGCAGTCAAGTCGTTTGCCATCCAAAGCATATGCAGCCATAAGATCAGTATCTTTTGTGAGATAGCATCTGAGATACGTAAAATAACACATTTGAGCAAAACAAGACTTACATGTGTTCTAAATATGATTTCAGAATGAGAAATTATTTTTAAACCATACACCAATGTTCCTGACCACCTAAGCAAGAAACAGGAATTTACCAAGAATACTGACTGGGAAAAATGTGGTGAGACTTTCATGTTGCTTATTTGAATAAAAATATGGAATTCTGTTTTATCCAGAATTAACTTCAGCTTCTTTGCAAAAAAATACACATTGGCACATTCAGTTTTTCAACCTGTCAAATTGCCTGAGCCATTCTTGTGTGTAGGATAAATCATCTTAGCATAAGTTTTCACAGTTGTATGTTCAACACAACTTTGCTGATGGGAGTATTGTACAATGAAAAGAATATTCAACCAAGAACAGAGCCCTGCGGTGCCCAACACAAGAGCTAAATATATATTGTCAAAATTAATATACCTCAATGCTGTCAATCTTTATATGCTGAACTAAGATTGCAAGACACATACATCGGAGGGGAAGCCATAAGATTAAATTCGCTGGGCCGTGTGCCCTTTTTATTTCCTTCAATTCAACAGAAAGTTTAGCATAACTGTTATCACCAAAAGACTTCTTAAATATATATGTATGATATACAGAATATGGATATATCATTTTAAAGGAATTGACAAGTATAATAATACTTAGTAATACAATAATGTAATAGTTGAATGGGTATACTATAAAGCTATTTTGTATTTTTAGTCATCAGGCTTACTGAGTAATGTTAAAATATTATTTAGACATACCAGATATACCATACTACTGATTTTGGTATATTGGAAGTTTGCAGTTTGTTTCTGAGATCTTTTGGTATAATAAAAAGAGAATAATATGTTTCAGAAGGATTATCAGGATTTGTTGCCCAGTCAAGGATCATATTTCCCTGAAAAAGGGAGAAATACAGACCAGATCCTATATTTTTATATGTAACAGCACCTTATGTTTGTTCTTTTTGGTGAAATTGTGTTGTGGGTTATAGAAGTAAACATCTCTCATTAGACATGTATGAAAAAATATATCATAACTATACCATGACAGGCGCTGGTATTATATTTTGGTCTACATTTGAGTCAAAGTCAGGGTTTTACATCCCATTGAACAGCCAGGGTCATATTGGACAGGTCCTTAACATAGCCACTTGTGGGGGACTCGAACCCACAGAGGTGACATCATATTATTAGATACCAAACTGGCTAACCACTAGGCCACCGAGGACCCTCATTTTCATCTGAGATATATCTTCTTTGTATATCTGTCATTTAGGAAGTTTTTTTCTGTTTCAGAGGGCATGGCAAGATCCTCATCTGGCTTTCTGGCCAACACAGCCACAAGGCCTGCATTGGTCTGTCCTCATTCAACAAAAATACCAAATAATTACTTTTTAAAAATGCCTTTCAACAGGCGATAGTATAATTTCTAGATTGCATAGGCAACCTAAATCGATAAACCACCAATGAAATTTCAACAATCAAAACAATATCATATTGTATCAGCAATGCTAATTGGTTGAGATTATAAGTCATGCGTTGAATTAAGAAGTTAAGCAGTTTGTTTCTTAATAAACGGATACACATGCCAATTCGCATTAGCTTTGTTTTCTGCACTTTCTGAGAGAAGTAGTAATTGATGTTTTAAGTGTGCCGCAGTTGTATTTTGAATATTGAGAGTAGTGCAGAGAGCAAACTAGCTCTTCTATCATTCACAGATGTTAAGGATAAATATATAGTACCTTTGTAATATTTAAATGAACTGCTAATGCGTAAACCAACAAAGTAACAACAACATCATTCGCAAATGGCAGTGTTTTATGAACATATGTCAAACAAACATGTCTGGGTATGTTGGCATTTGGCCCAGTCAATATTTGTTATCACTATAGGTGCGTAAAACTTGAACTCTTGTGAGAATATGTATGATGTTCCCAAAAGTGATAATATATCAGCCAAGAATGCTGAAACAATTCCATTACCTTGGATATGTCAAAACAAACCTGGTCCTTTTTGCAAAACAATACATCTACCTGTCAAAAACCATGAAAGGTACAATTTTAACAATGGAATCAGTATCAAAGAAGCTATTTATACTGAAGGTCGAACAGTCTTGGTTATTGCATCAATTCATGCATAATGAATGAATTATAACCGTTAACCATTTATTATACTGTTTATTGGGCGATAATACAATTTCTGCTTGAAACCAGCTAACACAAATAGCACATGGACAATCAAGATAAAGCCTACACATCATTATTTATACATCAGCGATGTTGAATGCATCTAGTCGATTCCGTTGTTTACTCAATAGTTGCAAATTTAATGAGCGCCCCAAAGTACCAACACAGGCATATTATCTGTTCTCATAATTTGATCCTTACCTAAAACAATATATGCTCATTAATTGTTAGAAATTACATGTTTTTTGTCAACAGAAACATCCATTACATCACACTTGGATTAATTGTTTCAGGGTCAAAAAAAAACAAGGTGAAGTACATTAGTTCAAATGTGAATTACCTAAGACTCTGACATGTGTAATACCAGATAGGTGGTAAAACAGCACATTGGGTATGCCAACTCATTTTTGGTCTTCACTTTATTGGTTTCCAACAATTTGAATCAATCATTGTTACTGTGAAAACATATAAGAAAAAAACATCATATATTCACTATATTTATGTCACATATATGGTAAGTTGCATATCGCTATATGTTCTAGACAACCGCACTGATTTTAAGTAATGCAATAGTGGTTATGCTTTATAACCTTGCCCACTTCCTGTTAGAATTGGTAGCCTTGATGGAACGGTCTTGGAGGTTCCTCAGTCTTGCCCATCATTATATAAATCTTGGAAGTATTATGGCTGCAGTTTTGCCTGTGACACCCCTAGAGTCTCTTGTGAACTTTCTGACAATGTTCATTCTACCCCCTCTGTGGCTTCCTTGAGAACAGAAAATATCTGAACTCGTATTTGTTTGCGAAAGACTTCTCACCATTGTGTCTAACCAAGTCCGTATCACTGAAGGTATTACCTATCTTATGTCCAAGTCTCAAATAACTTTGAAATTGTCTTTGACTGTCATGCTATCGAGTCTCTGCATAGAATACCACTGTAAGAGGCAAGAATACAAAAGAATGGAATATTCATGGGCGGACTTATGCATTCATGCTATGTTTCCAAATATGGGGGAGCTATTGGGGCCCCAGACATAATCAGTTAGATAGGAGTTGAATATCACATGTAACTTCTTTTGACAAATTAAATAAGGGTAGGTTGTTAGAATATATTGGCTTTGAGTTACCTCATGAGTCACAGTCATTACATTTACAACTGTAAATGGCTACTACGTTGCAATGACCACATACTGTTTACAATCTACATATTTGTTCTCAGCAGATCATTTATAGCCAATGTCAAAGCAATGAATTGGATGACAAACTGAACCAGTTGTATGCTTGGCTGGACTTTGTGACCGAAGTATTTAAGTTCCTATGGCTTTGTTTCATGTATTAAGGTGTATCATCTCAAGAATATCTCAAGATATTGCTATGTATATTTTACTTGTGGCTCACTTGCCTCTCCGACCTCTGAGGGTGTCAGTTTGAATCTCAGACCTGACTCCATGTGGGGAATTGGCAGTTGCTTACAGATGCCCAGCAGTTTGAAGTGCAGAATCTTGACCAACTAGTATGTACTGGTTTCTTTTGCCATTACAACTACTTGTCATGATATAACATATACCTGGTCAATGCTTCCCACATGTTTGTAAGTAAAAATATTTGCTCTTTTCCAGAAATTCGTCGAATATCCGGCTACAGTTTGCTACAAGGAATAAACACAAGTGATAAAGTTCTTATGGTATCATATTTAACAAGCTGTGCTACAAAACTCTCTACTATCCTTAAAATATGGAACAAATATGTACATATGTGTAATGGACAGAGCAGTCCCTAGTGATCAACAGGTTAATACATTATGTTTTTTTTCACTATTAGTACATGTTTTCATACTTATATAAATATGGACTGATACACAAACCTTGATTTTATTTTTTCTCAACTACCACTGTATGTTGCACGTATGTTTATATGGACTAATAAACCGTAATAATATATCTGAAATAAAGTTATATTGTTATTATTATTATAATGAGTTGCTAAACCCAATTAATTCAAATTCTATAATTTAATATGTCATTGACACCATACAATGTAGACCAATGTTTAGTGTGGTCATTTGACACAATTTGAACTCAGAAATATTGTATAGGCTTTATATATATTTTAGTATGGAGTTTATATCAACTTAAATATTTACTGACATAAGCTGGGAATATATTTGGCACAAAAAGCCTTAGATATTAACCATTTGATGGCTTTTTATACAATCCCTGCAAAAAAAAATGCTCCCTACATTGACATAAACAATAGGCTAAATGTTGGATATCTTGCCTTAAATGTTACAAGGTTGTAGTTAATCAGTAATTTATACTTAATAGAGAGGCAGTGAGGTTCATCCAAGAATGGTGTAACATGACTGACCTTATTAAGCCTGGACATAATGTGACATAAAACATTTTGAGCTCTCTGTGGTAGAAGTTTGTCATATCAAATAAATCATCATTCATTCAAAAACCTGCCTCATCAAAACAGCAGTGTTTAGTCCCTGGGAATTTTTAAACTTAGCCCTTAAATTGGCCTGTGGTTAAATTTCAGACATATATATGACCCCACCTAAAAACCTCAGAATTAGCCAGTGTGTATGTGTGGTATGTTCAGTGGATGCCCCTCCTCACATTTGTATTTTCTATAAAGAATTGTGCTATTGTCTCAAGATATTCTGCTTGGAATATCAGGTATCAGGTATCCATGTGCTTAATCTCCGAAACTCGCTGATTCTAAGGCACACCATCCAAATCATAATGCATAAATCATAAGTCGTAAACCATAACAGGGTCGTCACCAGGGGATCATTGGTGTTTAGTAGCAAGAAAAACTAAAGGAGGAAAAAACTTCTGAAACAGATCGGTTTTTAAGTCACGTTTTGAAACATGATAGTGTTGGAGCAGTTCGAATTTCCAGTGGCAAATCATTCCAGGGTTTTGGAGCATCATATGAGAAGGACTTGTTGAAATGAATTTTAGATTTATGAACTGAGGAACTATAGAAAGGGACTTTAAGGAACATCTTTTCTGGATAACTATGTCTTATCTTAACACAGCAGATGTATATAAAAACAAATATGTGGCAAAGTATTTTGGCTTTCCAATGGTAAGGAACTTGTATATGAGTAACAGGGTTTTGGAAATGATTCGTTGTTCAACAGGAACCAAGTGAAGAGACTTTAAAATTGGAGAGACATGAGAAAATCTAGATGCACCAGAGACAAAGCATGTCAAACAATTTTGGATATTTTGAAGCCTTGTAATATTCTTGGAGGACAAACTACGAAACAGAGAATTGCAACAATCTGGACAACTACTAACCAATGCATTTGCTACCATGATTGACACATCATATGAGAGAAAGCGTTGGATGCGAATCAAGTCTCGAAGTTTGGCAAAGCAAGATTTAATGACAGAATTTACCCGATTGGTGAAACTGAATTTGAACAACATCCTTTGGGGAGAGGCAGTTTCCCAAAATGTTCACAGGGAAGGAATCTTTTAGCCATTTATACTTCTCCATAGAACCAAAGACTATAAGCTCAGTTTTTCCAGGATTTAATTTAAGCTTATTTTCAAACATCCAGATATGGATATCATCCAATCAGGCCTTTAGCTGGTGAAATAAGTTGGCACAATTTCCAGGAGATAGGTGGACAAACAACTGGGAATCATCCGCATAAAAATGGTATTTCAAAATTACCTGACTAAGGGGGGGAGTGTATAGAGAGAACAGTAAAGGACCAAGAACAGAACCCTGAGACACCCCGAAATTTAATTTGAAACATTCTGAGATCACTGAGCAAATTTTGACAGATTGAAAATGATCCAGGAGATATGTTGTAAACCATCTAAGGAGAGTTCCAGTGAAGCCCAACCTTGTTGACAGACAGGTGAGGAGTGTGTCATGGTCGATCGTATCAAAAGCGGCCAACAGGTAGAGGAGGACCAGGGCCGTAGGCATACCCTTGGACAATGACAAGTGTATCTCATTCTGAATGCACAACAGGGCAGTTTCCGTCGAGTGTCCAGCTTTGTAGGCAGACTGAAATGTGTTACCAAGATCAGTTGAGTCAATGTGAGACCTTATTTGAGCAGCAAATACACACTCCACCAACTGCGACAAGAAACTTAGCCCGGCTGATTATTCTTGAGGTCCTCCTTGGGCAATGAGGTCTTTTTGATAAGAGGTGTGACTATGGCATTAAAAGGTTCCGGAAAGACATCATCTTGAAAAGATAAATTAACCAGTTTAGTTATTGAAGGGAGGGGAATGCCCATACATTTTTTCACCAGGAAAGTGGGCCAAGGGACTAATGAACTTAAGGACTTCAATTTTGGAGACCAACTGAAAAGAACTGAAAGAGGGAGGCTTCTTTTCTAAAGGAACACACTTTGATGTGCAGTTTCTAAAATTGTTTCTAATTTTGTCTATAAAAAATTAACCAAACCGATTTGCCAGTGATTTTTCATCGGTACAGGATGGAAGGGTAGAGACCTGGGACCTGCCCAGTACCTTGTTCAATGCTCACCACAATGCTCTTCTTACCATTGCCACTATTTTTTTTTTGACTAATTCCTGATAGTATTGTCCCTTATTCTCATTCAGTAGGTGGTTACATCTATTTATTTGCCATCTAAGACGGGCATAGTTCACTGAGGTTTTGTCCCTCCTCCAAGTTCGTTCATATTGCCTTTGCAAACACTTTGTGGTTCTAACCTCATTAGTAATCCAGCCAGGTTCAGGTTTGGCAAGGTGCCTCATTTTCAAGGGTGCATGAATGTCTAGGAGGTCCGACAAACTAAATACATATTGTTCATAGAGTGTGTCAATGTCAATGTGGCAACAAATGCAGAGGCCTCTAGATCTTCCTTAAGTCTATCAACATTAATTTTATGATATTGATGAAATGTTACTACTTTATCATGATGGTTTGCCTCAGATGGAAAATTAATTAAGCATGAGATAATTTTGTGATCGCTGATGAAGCATGAACCATGCACCTCTGATATTGCTCAGAATTCTGTAAGAGCAAGAGGTAAGTCAAGAGTATGGCCATGAAAATGGGTAGGAAACTCTATATATTTGGTAAAACAGTAGACATCAATCACAGACTTGAAATCAGACACCAAGGGGGATGCAGAATCTACATGAATATTAAAATCGCCACAAACAACAAAAGATGAGGATAAGAATGACAGAAAACCAATATAAGAAAAGAAATCTTCTAAAAAGACTTGAACTGAAGAAACCGGAGGTCTATACAATGCACCAAGAATCAAACTGCGTCCATGGAATGATAGAGAAATGGTATGATGCTCAAAGGATGAAAAATTTGGAGCATGATCAATGTTTTTTGGATTCAAATGCTTTTTAATAAAAAAACACAACACCACCACCACTTTTATTTGCTCTTGAAGTTTGAACTAAGGAAAAATCATCAGGGGTCAACTCTTGCAAATAATGGTGTATCATGTGCCTTGATATGGGTCTCAGTCAGACCAAAGACATTGTAACCACCACTTTTGACTTCATCTGCTAATAAGGGGCCCTATTTCTGCAGTCCTGGGTTAACTGACATGTCCCCTGAGAACAAGATAAAACTAAGCTTTCTAAGAGAAACCATTCTACGGTAGGAAACCCTGTGGTTGCACACAAAAACATACATAGGAAATCTTGGATAAATGTGGGGGCACAAATAGGGCACCACATGTCTATACACATCATAATGGACCTCAGCAAGATTTGGTGTTCTGCTTTGATACAAAAACCTTGGAAATCACATTTTTGAAGAAACTATCCCATGTTATAAGTAATGCAACCAAGCAGAATTGAAAAGTAACTCCCGTAAATGTGTGAGTAACTCCTGTGAAATGGGCGATAATACCTGATTTTAAGTAACTGGCAAGTGGACAGCTATATTATGTTGCATACTTATTTACTGAAAACTAAAAATGCATGAAAATATTCAAATAATATGTTAAAAACAATGAGGTATTAGATTTTAAAATTTACGCGTCCGTTAGGAGACTACCGAACACGTAACTTGGAATAGCAAGAAGGTATAGCATATGTTTTTACACATTGAAGCACTTGTATGTATTGGCTGACTGATTTGGGTTTAATGTCATTTTCAATGCAAAAGGTATACAGTCACAATGACTATTTGAGGGAATGGAGAAAAGTAGTGTGCACTAGCTGGTCAAAGTCAAAGTTGGGGTTTTACGTCCCATTCAACAGCCAGGGTCATACTGAGACAGGTCCTCAGTATTGCCGCTTGTGGAACTAGAACCCACAGAGGTGACAGCCTGTGATTAGATGACAAACTTGCTAACCACTAGACCACCAAGGACTTCTCTACTAGCTGGTCAAGATAAAAAAACTAAAACTATTGGAAACTGGTGTTTATATGCATTACGTCCCAATTAACCTCGCTGATTGGATTACAATGATTTCTTTGTCATTTTGGGAGGCAAGAGGAACATTTATCAATGCAATCAGAATGGTCATAAAGTATTCAGGAACATATCGTGTACGGGAGTTTTCAGACTGTGTATTTGGGGATCCATTGCAAACCCATCTTAAACTTATTGTACCATTCACAAAGACATCTTACCACTATCTTAAATCTGGCTTGTCATTCAATAAGAAAAATCTTTTTCATCTTAAGTTGGTCATTAAGGTTTGTAAACCGATAGGATGGATGGTTTGCAAATTTTTCAGGAGCCAATCAGAAGCCAATCAATGGAAATCCATTGTGAATGGTTTTGTTTTTTCAGTGAGGAGTTAGGTTTGTGATCAAATTGGCATAGTGGCATAGTTGCCCACCTTTTGCCTTGTAAGTTAATATCTTTATAAAATTAGCCTTAATGTTCTTTTTAAAAGGCATTAAAAGAATTCCTAAATGAAATACGCCCTAAGTTGACAGACAACCAATCAAAGTACAAGATATTTGTTGGGTTCATTTCTGTACCAATTTAAGGCATTTGCCAAAGTACAACGGCAATCAGTAGAAATGAAATGATAAAAAGGTAAAATATTAAAAAGCTCCAATGCTTACTAACATAAATAGGAAAAATGAACTTTATGACTTGAAATATGAAATTGCTTGAATTAAAAAAAATTCTCTCTGGAAAGGCGTGATAATTAATTAGAAAGAGTTCTTGCAGCATTAAAATGGTTGAAATGGTTGCAGAAGAAGGAAACTAAAACCAGCTGTTTTGAAATGATATCCCATCAATTTCATATAGGCTTATTTCCAAAGCATATACAGATGGATGTTATGTCCTTCTGACATAATGAAAGTCTGACACACGGATCAGGTTTCGATTTAGATGCAATGTTGAAGGCAAACTATCTGCTGCTTCAAACTGGATATTTCTAATTGACATTTTAGAAAATGTCCTTTAGTGCTAATTTGCCATGAGAGAGTATTTTAAAATAATAATAATAATATAATATTTTTGGCAATATAGTTATTCCAGCTCTGTGCTAAATATGTCAATTTTATTGGCTAAAACTGATCACATGGTCCCTTACTAATATATGCCGGTATAGGGCATTACTGTCCCCCACTTGAATAATTAAAAGTAGGTATAACTTTTTAGAATATATACCTTTGCAGGCTCCCCATCTTAATTTATCGCTAATTAATTTCTAATATGTCTTTTTGAGGTTAACCTTCTCCATTAAAACCCAATAATAGGTCTAATTTGATCATTTTGTATTCATTTTTAACAAAACTTTCCTTATTTTAACAGTTATTTCACATTTATTTCAGACAAATTTGTTTACACCAATCTCATTTTATTTCCCCTAGACCTAAGCTAAACTGCATGCACCAAAATATGGGTTGTATCTTCTGACAATGCTTGGCTGGCTTTCATTATCGTAAACCATTGACCATTCCCAACTTACAAATATTTACCCACATCACCTGTGGACGTTACAGAGCACAGCCTGGGCATATTGCGCACAGTGTACAAACTTTAAAGGAGACTTTGAACTAATTTCGTGGTTATTTTATTATCGCCATATAGTTTGTGCCCATCAATGAAATATTATTTCAGCTATTCAAAGTAATTTGTTTCAGCAAATACATTTCTGAAATGACATACCAATAGTAAGCGGCCCACTTGTCAAAATAAACATGGCTTCCAAAATGTGTCCAAAAGTGTAGTACTGTGTCACATAATCGAATAAGGTGTTTGATTAGGTTGATATTTTCTCTCGAACAAAAGCAAGCCATACATTTTTTTAAACTTCTAAAAACAAACAAACTCTAATTTGCTGAAAGAAGTTCAGTGAGTGTCATGTGGTTTATTCCAGACCAGAATTTTGGTTAGAATTCTAGTCTAATCTAGTATGGTGTTACATAGCTTAATCTCAATAGAAGCACATTCTCAAGACCAGTGCGGAAAGATTACAACAACAGCAGCAACAACAAAAACGACAACAATAGGAGATGAAGAGGGTAGAAACCTTTCATTGGGAAACATTCACAATGTCTCATACACAAATAGGGGCCATGGTGGCAGAGTGGTAACACTCTCGCCTCCCACCTCTGAGGCCGGGGTTTGGTTCCCGGCACGGCCTCAACTGGGAAAGCTGGTAGTTGCTTGCCGTTGGTTGGCAGTTTATAGTGCAGAACCCTGACCAACTGTATGTACTAGTTTCCTCTGCCCTTCCAACTACCCGTCATGATATGACCTGTACAGTATTGAAAGTGACATATAAAACCCCAAATAAATAAATCATACACAAATATGTAATGCAATAAAAATTGTTAATTCCAGTGGTACATTTTAATCAACCGCCAGTAGAAAGTACCCTACAAATGCAAGCATTTCATTAGACAGGGGTGTCATATGGACGGACAGACTTTTGTGGTTATTATTAATATGGATCACAAAAGTCTAAAAATTAGCTCTCCTGCATTATTACATCTACAAAACATGAACATTATCATTCTCATATTATATTTAGATAACATTATATTCATAATTTTATCATGATATAGTTAATAATTTCCAGCTAGACATGACTTATGTCCTTTTATTACCCAACAATAAGTTTTAGGAACATTTTCACTGAAAATTTTGCAATCACAATAAAATAGCAAAATCGCCTCGAACTGTAGAAAAAAATTAGTCTCACCTTTGCCTGTGCAACTTAGTACATTTTTAGTGGGAACACAAATTGCCCTTTCAGAAACAATTATGTGTGGGCAAAGCCATTAAAAAGCCTCACACAGGGTGAAATCAGTACAATCTGGCAATTTCACTTACCAACAAAGTACAGAGCCTGCAAATTGGCAATAGTGTTTCTTGTTTAATACAGCTGGATCCTTTATGTTCATTGTGTGGTTTTATTTTTTGAAGAAACATATTTTTTATAGTAACACAGCTACTGAGTTTAGGAGAGTCAAAGTTGAGGTTTGGCGTTCCTTTTAACAGCTCAGACCATTGGGTTAAGCATCACATACAGAGTTCCAACCAGTATACCTTAAGGGAAAAGTCTATCCATATAGCTTGTCCACAAATACCAGACCAAGTTGCCTCCCATTAATTAAGCTTAAAAATCCCCAAAGAGCTGCCTTATTCATCCATTTTATTTACCACCCTCCCTCTTCATATAAGAGTCAGTCCCTCAGTAATATCTTCAACGAAGTATCCAAATATATCTCTTCATATCTCTCTTCGCAAATCTCTCTACCTTGCATTTTATATCTTTCATACCCGCAACTCTTGATTATTGACCTGTTATGACCCCCGACTTTTTCATATATTCTTCTGTTATTTCTGTGCACTGAAGTCCCTTTTGTGGAAAAGATATTGGACAAGCAAAACAGTAGATAAGATTAGATATCAGGACAGCAAAGCAGTAGATTATATACAAGGACAGCAAAAGAGTAGTTTAGATGTGATATCTGGACAGACAGACTCAGGAAAATTCACATGTTGCCATGAGCATAACCCACAGAAATCAGTGTCAAGTGATTAAATACCATATTTAGTAACCACTCAGTCATTTAGGCCTCTACCACTGCGTCTGAAAAAGTTTTTAATTTGTGTGTACGTAATGGCAATGATCAATTTGACACAGTGTGGTAAAGTGGGTATGGAATTTGAGGCTTTATGGCTCTATAACTGATGCAGTACTACTGAGAATCCTACTGACGGAGTGCTAAAGACATATTCCTACTGAGTGAGACTTATTGGAGGACCTAATGAAATAATTCCACTGAGAGTCATCCTCTTAGAAAGTCTTACAAAGAGTCCTACATAGAGCCCCAGTGAAAGACCTAGAGAGTTATTATGAGAGAGTCCTACTGAGAGAGTCCTAGTGACATAATCCTACTGAGAGAGTACTACTAAAGGACCTAATGAGAAATCCTACTAGAAAAGTAATATAGAGAGACGTCCACTTAGAGAGTCCTACTGAGAGAGTCCTACATAGAGGCCCACTGGAAGAACTAATGAGAGAGTCCTACTGAGAATGTCCTAGTGACAAAATCCTACTGATAAACACCTACCAAAGGACCTAATGAGAGAATCTGACCAAAAAGTCAGAGAGAGCTTTATGGCCCGAGGCCAATATTGAGTCCTACTCTCGTGTGGGAGCCCATCTGAGAGTCCTACTGAGAGAATCCTAGTGAGAGAGTCTTTTCTAAGGTCCTACTGAGAGTTCCATAGCAAGAGTCATATTGAGAGAGTCCTGCTTAAAAGACAGAAGTGTATATGCAGTAGTCCAGCTAATTAATATGAGATACAAGAGATTAGTGAAAGGCCAAAATATACATACCCAAATGACCAAACTGGAACAGTACAATTGTGAGTTAACTGCCCTTGAATTTAGATTTAGATTTATTTGTTGTTTTATGTCGCGTTCAACAGCCAGGGTCATATTGCGACGGGTAGTTTACAGGTGGAGGAAACCAGTGCATACTGCACTGTAAACCACCGGGCATCGGCAAGTAACTACCAACTTTCCAACATGAAGCGCCCGGGAAACTGCCCTTGAAAGTGATGTGGACCATGTTAATTGTGATATCATTTGCTGCAGGCTATATTAACATATAAGCTCTGATATAAGATTAGGCGTTGTCGCCTAATTGATTTTGAGAAAACAAATCTGTCTTTGTTTGCATCTATTTCCACATTCCCATAAACAAACAAACACCCATAAAATCAAAGTATTGTGCTGCTAGTGAATATGATAAAGACACAGGTATCTATAATAAATTAATATCTTTTATTCTTGTAACATATCTAGTAATATTCAGTCAGTTACCTTTCCAGCCTCTGGCATAACTTTTGAAAAACAGGATCTTCATTTCTTTGATGACTAGGTGTAATGTTTTACAAAAAATTGAGAAGCTGTTGTTTTGACCTCTCTAAGGTATTGTAATGGTTTTGCCATCCTTTTCTGACATATGTATGGTCTGCTAAAAACCACACACAGCAAATAGGCTCTACACACCTAAAGTGAAAATAAATATTGCCAGTACAGATGAATGCCAATACAGATGTGTTTGTTTGGCTGGCGGTTATAAAAAATACTCCAATTTGCAGATGATATTACTGTTATCTTATGTTTTAATGCTCCACAGCTCAAAATCACAGAACAGCTATACATAACTTAAATGTTCTTGTAAAATCAGAATAACGTTTAATAAATTATTAAATTCAATGTTCACCCTCAAGTTAGGATTACCTTAATCTGTCTTCACTCAAACTTTCCTTCCACTAACGAGATCTCAAATTATTCTCTTGTATTTCAAAAGTAAATTTAAGATGCAATTGACTCTTATTCAACCGTAAACTCTTAGACCGGATTCACGATGGGCTAGACAATATTATAAATGAACTGTTGTATTGTTAAGCCTTATATTATTGCACTTGCATATCAGTAGTAGTCTTGTTTAAATAAATAAATAAATTTCAAGGATGCACATGACAACTTAGTATTTCTAAGTATGAATATGAGATTATATGGATGTATTCTTACGAGGAAGAGATCTCTGTGCTTGCAATATCTGTATCTATTATCAATATCTATCTACCCCAAAGCTGGTATATGTAAGCTTACACTATGCAAGTATTGGCAAGGAATAATAAAAAGAATTCAAGTTTTAAGAAGGCTATATCGTCTTAAATCATTGAAATTATATTTAGAAACTGGGTTTTGTGATTTATTGCAATTACTCTTCGTGCTAACAGATTCTAATATGATTTGAGCAGAAACCATGATTCAAAAATCATATAACCCGAAAACATGCATAGAGTTTTGGGAGAGACTCCATGGGTACACCAGAATTCCAAGTACATTAAGGACGAGCAGTAGTGTTTTAGGCTTTGTGTAAGGCAAGTCAGACCATGGGACAGACTGACATATTGAGAGGGGCCTTATTCCAAAACACTGAAACATCATATTTCAAGTCGAACAAATCTCAGGGCACTGGAACTATTCTGCTCATGACCCTCTAACACATCTGCGGGCTCTAAGCACTGCTGTGCATATCAGAACATCAATTACCCCCTGTTACAGCAAGGCTGAGAGCTGTGTACTAATTTAGTGTAGGAGTGTGATTTACAAAATGGAATCTGGGAGCCAGACGTAACCCATGCTTTATTAATTGTTTTCTCACAGACAGCTTCTCCCATGGTTGACATAACTGCAATCTCTGTTTCTTTGAGCAAACTGTTGTCTAAACAACTTACTGGTGACATGTATTATTTTCAGGTGTTGCTTTTTCAGTACAAAGCTGTCAATAAATTCAATATGCGGCTCATAAATAAGTATATGGGGGTTGGAGGAAAGAAAGGTGATGAAATGTTAACCTTTTAGGTGTGACTCAATTTCAACCATTGGTTGCAGATCTGAATATGGATCCCAATTGATTCAGTGTAAATCTGTCGCCCTTAAATTTATGACCTCATGGTCAAATATGATATATACAGCTAACAGAACTGGACTGGACGGTAGTAGTAGTAGTAGACGTAGCAGCAGTAGTAGCAGCAGCAGTAGTAGTATAGCAGCAGTAATAGTATAGCAGCAGCAGCAGCAGTAGTAGTAGCAGTAGCAGCAGTAGTAGTAGTAGCAGCAGCAGCAGTAGTAGCAGCAGTAGCAGCAGCAATAGTAGTAGCAGCAGCAGTAGTAGTAGGAGCAGCAGCAGCAGTAGTCGTAGTAGTAGCAGCAGTAGTTGTAGTAGTAGTAGTAGTATTAGTAGTAGTAGCACCAGCAGTAGTAGCAGGAGCAGCAGCAGCAGTAGTAGTAGTAGCAGCAGCAGTAGTAGTAGGAGCAGCAGCAGTTATATACATATATTGTTTAATGCAAATTATTACGCACAGTCTGGTGTCCGATTTTCCGCTGGTGAAGGATAATGTTTAAAAACTAACAAATAATCTTTTGTTGCTTTTCATTCTTGGATTCCTCTATAAGTTAAAATATTTTTGTCCATTAAAAAGATGACTCATTTTAAAGCCAAAAAAATGAACATTAAGTGATATATCAGCTGTGTTGTTTTCCACAAGGAAATGTAATACAGCTCAGGGTACAATATCCTATCAAATGGATGTGTTCTTCTTATTAAATAAAAATACTTTAGTCTTCTAACACTTGGCCCTGATGCCATTAGATATGACTGGGGTGAAATATCAGAAGTTAGTCATGGCAATACCTTATTCATATGTATTTTTATCTTAACACATCTACTTTAATTAAGAATAAAGAAACTGATCCTTTCAAAAGTATCTAGGGCATAAAATAAATCATGTGTGTTTTATCAGTTTTAAGAAAAGAAGAAAAATATGTTAAAGCCTATGGGCCTTTATGTTTGCTATCAACAAAGACTGAAACACGATTTTTATTTCTACTTGGACCATTTGACAGTCTTGACACAAAAAATCCTTATTTGCCCACATACTTATTATTACGGGCCTTGACGGATGTCTCTCTTCTCCCTGAGCTCTTGTTAAAATTTTTTCTTGGCTTATGTGTAGAAGAACAATCTGGTTTTACATTTTTTTCTGGTTTTACATTTGGTTTTATATGCAACACACCACTTCAGTTTCCAGGTTTAAGATTCAAGCACAGGGTAGTTTAATCACATCGAAGTCAACTTATTTCTTTTAAATTCAACAAGTAATCTTCAGCGGAACAATTCAAGTAAGCCAAATCCATGTATTTATCTCAACTAAGTAAAATACCAGAATACTGATGTGGTTGCATGAGACGGAAAGTTCTAAACACATATTTAATGTTTGCACATGCCTTATTTGGATGACATTTGGGTCTCTCTTTTATTATCTTCCACAAGTCGTATTTGACCTAATTACCAGCATTTACAGACCCTGTTATATTTTTGTATACTCCTGCGCTACTCGTTGAGCATAATTGCCATTACTATTTTGTCAACAAGTTCAGATTTATATATATATATCACAGGTTTTTGGCATTATGTCTTTAAACATGGACTCGTTTTCTGAATTTCCCATATAAAATGTACATAATAAAAGTAAAACATCCCTTATTAGACGCATACCATGAATGTGAACAATATAGTACTCATGCTATGCTAATATATACATTTTTGTATATGTCATTTGGGAATATTGGACACCACAGCCTTTAAAGTGGGAAAATATTTTGTCTTTTCTGTATCTCAGAAACTGTGAGATATAGGAACTTCATCTTGGTAGGGACATTCGTGGGGGTTGAGGTGTGCAACATCATGCTGTCACCTTGATTTGATCTTTGACCATGCTGTAGTGACCTTGACCTTTAATATCATGTCCGGGTTGTGTCTGAGAAATCTTAAGAGGTAGGAAGTTAATACTTGATAGGAACATTGGCTGGGGGTGTAGGCGTGCCACGTTATGTTGCGACCTTGATTTTTCCTTTGACCTTGCCCTAGTGACCTAGACCTTGTCTTGGACCGGACCTCTTGTCCAGGTTATATGTTAGAAACTGTAAGAAGTCGGAAGTGGACACTTGGTATGGCAATGGTTGGGTGGGGGGTGTAGATGGGCAACACCATAGTGTGATCTTAATGTGACCTTTGACCTTGGCTCTGCCAGAATGTTTTCCACTGCCATATGTTTCCTATCACAAACGTATATGGATTGGTGTAACTGATTGCTATATGTACTTTTACCAGATTGTGCTTTGTCCATTGACATCTACACTTTTCAGGTAATAAATTTTACAGATTAATAACTTTTATTTTACTACTTAATGATGTCATCTTACTATTGAACTGTCTTCTTTTGCTACTTTGTCTTTACATATATTTTCTCTTTCGTTAGTCTTATTTTACCAGTACCTTTACATATAACTAACATTATCTGCTCTGAAAGTCTCCTAATCTTTATACTGTTTTCACCTCTTCTATACCTCATGGTGTCCAATGCTATTTGCCCAGGATGTGGAGTCTGGGCATGACTGATGCAATTTTTTTTATGATATAGTCCAACCCGTTGATGGAGCTAGGTTGTATTGAATTCCTCTGCCAAATGCCATGACAGTTACAATGTAGCAGTGCTTATCTGTGCTGTTAGTATGAAAATCCAAACTGTTCGATTTAATTTGATTTTGGGGGGGTTTAACATCTCTTTCAACACATTGCATAGGTTACATTACGAGGGGTAATTTACAGGTAGAGGAAAATGGTATGTACTTTTTGGTTAAGATTCTGAACTGCAACCTGTGAGGTATTGGAGTAAGGAACTACCAACTTTTCCAAATAGGGTCCAGAGTTCAAACTGGAAACCTTAAAGGTGAGTGTACTACCCTCTACACCACTGAGCCCTAATTGCTGGAGTGTTAAATGCAACAGGAGATTCAAACGCTGGGCCCAGATTCACGAAAGATCGTAAGTCTCAAATCTGAGATTTTTGTCTCAAATGTAAGATTTTTCTCAGATTTGAGACATTTTGCTCAGCTGGGATTCACAAAAGATCTCAGACTGAGAATTTTCTCAATTTGGTCTCAAATCTAAGACTGCCAAGGGGGTAACTTAAGTTTTTATAAAATGGAGTATATGTAACAAAAAATCACAAAAAAATGAAAATTGCTAAGTATGACATATTTATAACTTTTAACACAAAAACATAAGTATATACTAAGAGTCTGTTAGCCTTGCTTATTAAGGCCCATATGTATATAATATGTTCAGAATAGGTGCAGAAACATTTGGTATGTGTATGAGTACATTATAGAAAGTGAAACTCCATTATCTGAACTGGAAACATTCCCTAACTGCAAAGAAACTTGAGCCTTCAGCAAGGCTAAGAGTCTGTATGAAAACAATAGTAACACAATTACATTACAAATTTACATGAATGGTTTTTTTTTTCGCTGTTTTAATCATTTATTTTGTATGCCAGTACAAATTATAGTAATAAAAAAATCACTTGATAGAAAATATTATCCACTGATCTCAACAGAGAATGTTACATCAATTTTGATTGGTCCAGACACAAAATATGTCTGAGATTTTGGTAACAGCTAAGATTCCTTTCGTGAATCTCAACTTGAGCAGAATCTCAGCTGAGACAAAAATCTCAGATTTGAGAAAAATCTCAGCTGAGATTTAGCAAAGACTTGAGACCACTCGTGAATCCGGCCCCTGGGTTCCCAAGCTCAGACATGGCTTGCTTTCCTAACTCCCATTGTACATAAAAAGAATAAAGTTATATATTAATTATGCTTGTGAGAGTTGAGTACTTGTCTAGCTGCTTAAAATTAACCGGTTATTGGTATAAACCAGATCCCACATTGACGATTTAAGGGACAATTGTCAGTGACTGGGAGTCATCATCACTTTTATTATAATCTGCGTAAATCTTCATCAGTCTTCCTTTCATTTCTATTGTCCACTGCCCGTCTTCGCAGTTTGAAAATTTCTATCACCATTGTTCATTCTGATTTCTGTCTTTATTCATCCTTCTATTGTATATCCTGTCCAGAGAAAACCAGGTCAAGCCAATAGTGCACTCTCAGTAATTTTATCATCAGTCATCTTTTTATCAGACGTCATAATATGTAGAGAAATCTCCCAAAACCTGATACACGTCACTGGAGGTGATGTTGAATATGAATCTCTAGTGAAGTCTTCACTAGAGGCAGAATAACTGTGAATTGATATTCAGTGGTTTCCAATTATTTCTTCCCAGTCGTCATCATTCACCAATTGACTTACAACTTGGATACATATTCAAAACAAGACAAAACTGCCGAGATAGATCTCCGGGGCCAACCACGTGACACCGCTTTTAAGCATAATTTTAGAAACTAGCAAATATTTGCTGATTTGTCGACAGTATATTGTTAATTCTCTACTAACTTGAAGAATAGTCCCTCATGTGGGACATTGGGCTTAGGTAATTTGAGAATGCGTGGGCTTATTATCATCAGAGGATGAAGAAGTACATAATTTTGTAATGACAAATGAAAGTCTAGAATCACATTCAAGAACATTTTGCTAGAAAACCCTGGACATCTAGGGATGTTCAATCGAGATTGAACTTGTCATTCAGTGCATTAGTTTAACAGAATCGTTTTTCTGTACCGCTTAACAAGTTTGTTTTATTGATTTTTTGCGTTTAAGGTCCATTTAAAACAGAGAGTAAGGCTGTGTAGTCAGTAACATATTCACCTATCAACTGTCAGGTGCTAGGTTCCATTCCTGTGGCCAGTTTCACGAAACCTCCTTTGGACAGGACCTCTAGTAAAGGAAGGTAATTTTTTCCCTGGTAAGGCGCCCTTAAATTTCATTTCACAAAGCCTCCTTTAACTCTCCTCACCAAATGTCTTCCTTGAAACTTAAGGAGGGAGCAAATGTCTTTCAAATTTATTAAACATTCTTTGAAGGACACTTCCTTAAATTTAAAGTAGGTCCTTAGCGTCCTTGAAATTCAAGGAAGTTGTCAAGGTCTCCTTTAGGAAAGGAAGCATTATAAAACTCAGGAGTGTAAAATTAAAGGAATACTTAAATTTAAGGTATCCTTTATCTTAAGGAGGCTTCGTGAAACCAGCATCTGGCCTGACCTGAAATAAGAAAGGTTATGGTTTTTTGCTAGTGCCAGATGGATTTTAGCACATAATCTTGATCTAATTAACTAGTATGCACAGTGTGGTCATCAAAAGTCAAAGTTATGGTGTTACGTCCAGTTGAACAGCGAGGGTCATATTGGAACAGACCCTCAGCATTGCCACTTGCAGGAGTGGAATCCTCACAGAGGTGACAGCATGTGATTAGATGCAAAAGGTTTTAACCTCTAGGCTATTCAGGTCCTCTGCCCTCCCCACTCCTTCATCTACCTGTCAAAGTATGACTTATACATGCACTCTCAGTCACTCACTCACTCAATCAATCAATTAATCAATTAATCAATCGATCAATGACAATTTGCAGAAAAAAACACTGGGTGTCTCTGTGATTTTAGCAGCTTGCATCACATTGAATTGGGGCCCTATTCAAGAAAGGTCTTCACCAAATCTTAGACTTAAGTTGGCTCTATTTTTTATACAAATGTTAAGCTTAAGACATGGTTCAGAGATTTTGTGAATACAGCCCCAATCACAGCGGTTTCCAAATGTTGCCATGGACTGGATTGGAAATTTCTAATCACAACAGATAATGTCATTTGCCACACATGTCCACCACCAAGCAACTGTTAAAGCCATTCATGCAACATCTTGTAAAGCCACATTTTTGTCTCTGTTTTCTTATTACATCCAGGGGTTGTATAATGATGAAAAAAGGGTTCCCTTTTGTGTCTTTACAATTCTGTTCCTTTCTTTATGTGGGGCCCTGTGTTTTATACTACCACTAGACATGCAACAGACAATTACATTAACAGGGTTGTGAAAGCTCAAGTGATTCAATTTGTACTGAGAGATGGTGTGTACTATAGACCAATAAATGTGAAAAGTGGAAATGTAAGAATAGTTCCATTTGACAGGGTGGTATTTTATACTGCAGTAAAATAATTACATATGTACAGACACTAAAAACTGCAAAAGTATAAATTTATGCCAAAGGTTGGTATTTACAGTACAGCCTTATAAATGGAGGAAATGTATTATTATTTCCATTGCATATATACGTGAAACCTTAGATATCAAAGGAATTGATGTTGATAAGTCAATGTCTGTGTTTTAGCTAAAACTAAAACTAAAAATACTCACAGACCACAGACCTCAGCCAAGTGACATTTTTTGGAAGTTTGGGATATTTTTGTATCAGAACATTATCCTGATATTTCACAAAATGTATTCACTCTTTCCTTTGGTCAGGACTTGCCCACATAAAAATTTATAAAGATCTATTAATTATTCTGGGGATCCCCGTGAAGGCCTTAAGCGGGAAAGCTGATAGTTGCTTGCCGTTGGTCGGCAGTTTACAGTACACAACCCTAACGAACTGTATGTACTGGTTTCCTCTGCCCTTCCAACTACCCGTCGTGATATGACCTGTACAGTGTTGAAAGTGACGTAAAACCCCAAATAAACAAATAAATAAATAATTATTCTGGGAGTTGCCGTTAACACAGAAAAAGCAGAAATACAGACAAAAGCACTCAGAAGCAAGCTGAGTGTATAACTTGCAAAATTTTTACAAAGTATATTACTCTTCTGTTTGCGAACTACTGATCTGCTTACAGGGCATTAAACAGATGTCATTGATTTCTATGGTAACGCAACTGGAACATTGCTCCAGAATCAAGGATAGTGACCCGATCATGCCCAAACTTAAATCAGTTCTCAAAATCACTAAATCAGGTACTGTAATTGATATTTATTATGCTACGAGGGATCCTTTTTTGCTGCCATATAAAATCTATTACACTCTTTGGTAAAAAGTAAGCTGACTGACCTTGTTCCGAGATATGGGTCATAGGAGTTCCCAGATTGCTGCACAAGCCTAGTCAGGACTTATTGTTATGGGTGATCTTTATGAATCATAGCTGTAAGATTCAGGTTGTAAGGCCATTTGTTTTCATTCGTGTGACCACTCTTTTCACTGGGTAAAAGTCACATGATTTTCAGTTTCCTTGTCTCTTTAATGACAGACACAGTTACAGAAACACCACCAGTTTAAAATCCTCTGGGTCTTATGATTAGTCATGACAGTGGGTGCCCCGCATGACAGGTTTACTGTCAGAACTTCTGTGCTGTATTTATGGTAAGTTTTAGCATCACTCTGAACACATTGTAGATGTCATTTTTAGTTTTTAAGCCTGAGCTCTGGCGAGGTTCACGCTTCTAGAGATCACCTTTATGGTTGTTATTTTCTGTCTATGGACTTTCATGAATAGTGGTGTAGCGTGATGAGTACCTGTCTTATCACTGAAGTTAAGCAGCAATGGGCTATGTTAGTACTCGAATGGATGAACACCTCAGTGGCACTGATTGTTTGTCTGTTGGCTTTGCAGCTCACGTTAGAAGACCAATACCTCTTTTGGTCTTGCTTTTTTTGCAACATGCTTGTATCCGAGAAAAACCTCTAGTTTTTGCTTCATTTCAACAGCTAATCTCGTATTTGGACCAGTCTTCAGCCAATCGTATGTGTTACAATGAGATGGGTTAAACCTTTAGCAAAAGAGGAGGGTCTATTGTGAAAAATCAGTTGTCAAAATATCAACGTTGAAGATTGGGAGTAGTAATAGCTGAGTCGTGACTCAGCTATTACTACTATTGGGGGATTTACTTCAAAATAAACTGTCAAATCCAATACATGATATGTCAACGATTTGCCCCTTTTGCTTCATAATCTCATATATTTGTCCTATTTTACATTTCATAGTAGTCCTTATGAAGTAATACTAACGTTTTGGCTACATTTGACCTTGGGCTTGTGGCCCACTAGGGCTTATATGTCCTTTGTAGTCCTCTTTTTCAACCAGTGTTCTTGACCTTCATTGGTTTCTCAAGGTCATTGCCATTATCATGACCTTCTTGCCCCTCTTGACCTTGACATGTACGTGACCTTTCCCAAGGTCACTGGTAGCCTTTGGTTCCCTGTATATTTCATAAATGTAAAAGACATTTAAAATATCTGTGCTAGAAAATGAGCTGCTTAAAAACCTACATGTTAAAGATTAAAATAAAATAAATATATTTTAACGCCACTCACTGCATTTTACTTCTCCTTGAGGAATGGTCAACGATTTCAACCAAAAGTATCTCTCTAAGAAACTGTAGTTTCTATGTTCCATTATACATCTATATACTAGTTTAATTAAGACTCATACTTGCACATATGTAAGTTCTGTGTGGGTTTTATTTTCCTAAAGCTCATGTAATGAAGACCATAGAGAACAAAGTCATAGCACCGTATAACATCTTAGCTACTGCCAATAGATGACTGGTGACTGCATTATGAAAAGAGTCATGCCAAACTCAGGACCGAAATACTCACTCCAAGAGGTTTTCAAACAAGCTTGAAAACAAGACCGAGTAGAAGCAGTATCCATGGTTACACTCTTTACTTTCACAATTGATCATTATGATAATGACCAAAGGAGGAAGAATCAACAGAAAAATTACATCAGTGACGTCATATATTTAAATGCCATTATAAGTAAGGACAAAAGATAAGTCACTTCTCTATTCTCTATTTCACACCAACCACCCTGGATTATTAACCTTGTATGTTCCTTGACTAGGTCTTATGTCACTATTTTGTCAGTTCAGTATTGACGTCCCATTAGGAAAAGGATATGGCACCTGTAAAAGTAACACATTTGTGGTTTTTTTACGTCTGGTTCAACAGCCAGGGTCCTAGGACAGGTCCTCAGGATTGTCACCAGTGGGAATCTAAAACAATATACCACCTGCAAGTCTTTACATTAGATTATATTAGATGAAATCTAGCCCTACATTTTCTTACATGGTATACCATGAGGTAAGATGAGCCTAAGTTGAGTTTTTTCACTTATAACTAGGTCAGTCCGTTGTGTGCTGGGATCATGCGCTTACAACCAAATGGGCTCTTGTACTTTTGGTTGTAAATCAATGTGGTACAGTCCTCTTCCATGACAGTATGTCTTAATGGGTATTCAGTGGGACTCTCAGGTAGGATGTGTGTAACACGGCTCAGAATGCAATTTACATTCAGGATTGCTCTTTTAAGATGTTTGAGAGGTGAAGGGGATGCGGATGATTATGGCTATATGGGTTGGCTCGTTTTGCAACGTGTACCACCAAGATGCAAAGTCTCTATTTGGAGCAATAAATACTAGGTTGTTCTGTCTGACGGAAGTCGAATGCATACAGAAATGACCACACATATAGGTATGTCCTAGTCATCATATCAGACCAGAAATGAACTTCAGTGAATGGGATATTTGTCTTAAACTAGATTAGAACCCCTAAGTGCAGATGCAAAGTGACTGAATGGTAAACTTGTTAGTTACCCACAGTATCAGCCACAATGTGTGTAAACATATAAGATATTCAGAGGGGAGGTTAATAGTCTTATCTTTAAAACACTCCTTCCATTTTATGTTTTTCCCATTTGATGTGTATGCTTATGAAAGTGAGTTTTTGTTTCTGCTTGTCTTTGCTTTAATCTCTATCACAAATTCTCTTAGTTTGTGTCAAGATATAACTTTTGTGTATTGGGTATTGATACTCGGCACAAGATCTCTTGGTACTACAGGACTGAAAGTACTATGTGACCCATGCTGACTGCACAAGTACAGCCCAATCTCTTTTGTGACTGAAATTCACTAACTGAAAGACAGAAGCTCAAATATGACCATATATCAATATCCCTAAGGTTCTTTGGCCTGCCATTGAAGATAGGACCCAATAACAGAAGACTGCTATTTTAAGTGCTCATCTGAGCCACTATGTATTGTGTCTATAACCATGAGGTAAGATTGAACCCACGCCTTAAGTGTCCCAAGGCCAATGTGCTACCCACTAAACCACAGTGGCAGAGATGTGTTATATATTGCTAAATAAAGATAAATAAATAATGTTACAACAAGATGAATAAAAATCAATGCTCGTGGCAAAGACTGCATTATGTTCAAATGCCAAAGTAGTCACACCCCCTACGGCCGAAGTTATTGTGCCACTTTTATAGTTCATGGCAACATTTGTAATGTACTAAGGGTCTAGTATGACCTCAATAGTTTAAAAAGATGTGAAAAAATTCCCAAATTAAACTTTCTTTCAGTCTCATTAAATTTCTCATTTATACGGCCCACCCGATTCTTTACAGTTTCCGTAAATTGAGTTAAAAATGAATCAGTCCCATTTCTTTGCAATCAATTTACACAAAAGTCAATTGGATTTTCATTGTTGAAGTAGAAAAAAAAGATAAAGAAAAGCTGAATAGTTGAAAACCTGCTCTGTGTGTAATGAGGTTTCTGAATAATGCATGGTATTTACTCAAACTAGGATAGATTTTTTTGATTGTCTCATAATTCTATTGTCTCCATATGGCATACTGTATCTGGGCTCATAAACACTCCACTTTCATTCTATTACTTGTGTTTTACCCCTTTGTTCTGATGGTTCAATAAATTACTCTGCACACAAACAACAACACAATATTTAAAAGCTGGCTGTGGGAAAGTCCGAGTTTTATGTCAAACTGGGCTTATGTAGAACTATAGCATGGCGGGATGTCAGTTTGACCTTCGGACTTGACTTTGGAGAGCATGACCTTGCATCTATTGTTATACTTTTACCCTGTGGACCTGTCAACATATGATGACCTTCAGACACTTATTGATTGAATTTGACCTTGACTTCATGTACCTTTGCCCTGGTCATTGGATGTGATTGCTTGACCGTGATGATCACATGTTTTAAAAACATTCTATCAAAAAGGTTTTTAAACCCATATTTTCAGAATGCTTATTAAACCGTCACCTTCAAACATGTCTAAACAAAGATGGCGGTGAGCAATAATAGGGGATTTTAGAGGACTTTGTCAAAAATTGCCCCACATGCAATCCCAAAAAGTAAGAATTGAATGGGGGCACAATTTCTAAGCCATTATTATACAATTTTAGACATACAAATAATAATATGTCCATTAGTGAGCAACCTTAAAAAGATATTGAATTTGACCTCTGACCCCATAATCATTCAGACAATAAAGCATTCATTTGTAACGTTTTTCTGCCATTTATCATTAAACGTTTAATAAATGGTATACACAGAACATTTTAAAAAACATTCTACTGTAAATGGTTTTTGTACCCATAATGTTTTAACCTTCACAAAACGTTTCCTTTCAAACGTTTGCAAAACCCAAAAATGTTTACTGAGTTGCTCTTAAAGTTTGTATATAATAATGATAAAAGTACTACATGCAGATTGAGACTCAATAATATAACATAAACCTATGATTTTTAACAATAGGGTAGTATCAACAATGCTGTTGATGAAAAAGCTTCTATTTTTTTCTCTCAAGTACGTATTTAATTTCCCTTTCTCACAAAAACAAGATGGCTGTTAGGAGTTACCAATATCTGAAATACGCTTATTTTGACCGATTTTTAGCAGGACTGCCTGCCATGGGGTAAAAAGGATGTAAAACTAACCTCAAGAAGAAAAAGCAAAATATCCATAGAGATTACTAATCATTTATTACCAAATAAATAATAATACAAACTTTGTGCTTTTTAATTTACAAATGGCTATATATTGTTAAACTAAATCTGCATTGTGTGTATCTTAAACTATTGTAACATATATTACTGTATCAATAGACATTTACCCAGGAAAATGTTTCAATAATTCTTCATTTTTAAGAAATTAACGGGAATAAATTTATTAATGGCTAGTTCCTACTTCAGAAATTAATGCAGATTTAATATATTTACTCCTTATTGATTTTTACTCTGCAAGCTTTTTATCAGAAATAGATAAACTAATTCAATTTCAGCTTATACAGTATTTATTGGCAGGTCTATACAGCTCTCTATCCACAGACTTTGAGTTAATTGAATGTCAATCAAATAAATTAGTCTGTGTTTTTACAATTATCTCAAACAATCCAGAATATTTTAAAGGTCTTTTTACTTTCATTGTACCAGAAAAAAAAAAAAAATTCTAACAACTACTCTTTCTGTGATGAGATTACTAAATTATGAATGATATTTACTCAAACTTGCAGAGAGTAGGCAAGTGTGAGATTATTACTCAGTAGATGTATTTAAAGTTTTTTATCATCCACTGCACGCCATATTTGACCTATATATTTTGGGACACACAGACATGAATACATATATATTTTTGTATACCCCAGCACGTTCTAATATGTACTAATCAGAGTAACAAATCCAGCAGATGTCAATCCTTAGATAATAGTTCTGAAACCACGTAGCCTTCAAATATATTATATACATCATTATAAAGGTATATTTTTTTCTACAGAGCTTCTTTTTGTAACTTTCTATGTATCATATTGGATGACTGTGTATGGGCCTTAAGACACGAGAAGTAATGGATGATAGTCAAAGCAAATATATTTATGATCTGCATGGCACATTGCCCTAATGTCTGACTTCATGTGCAGCCCATGCATTGAAATCAATAAAACATGGTGAAAGAGCTCTCTATTTTTAAAAATTGCATGCTGACAAAGTACAAGCAATGATGTAGTTTTGCTCATGACAATTTCAACATTACCCCAAAAGCCAAACCTGGGGGATGTACAAACCAAACACTTCTATAGTTGTTAAAGGCTAGCATTGATTTATTAAAAATATGGTTGGACAATTAGGAAGTTTCGTTTCTTTAACTCTTACAGGTTTGTTTAGCAATATATGGCTCCTGAGTTTCCTTATAGTCAAATTCTGGTAGATCAGGTGTTAGCTTAAACCAGGCGACTATTTAGAACACATAAGTTTCTGTAAAGTGCTTATTACTCTCCCCCCCAAAAAAGGGGAGGAGTTAGGGTACTGTAATCATGTTTATTTGTGCAGTCTGTTTACCTTACTCAAAAAACTATTAAATCACTTTTGGGTCTTATTTTTACACAAGGTGGGGTTCAGCCCTGGTGTGGTCATCCTCTAAGATGTACATTGGGACTAGATAATTTATTTGAGGTTCAAACATATGTTGTTCAAGGTCCTAGGCAAAGGTTTGTGCTCCCTCAAGCACTTTTTATTTAATAAAGGAAACTAATACAAAGAAAACAATAATGTAAATGAAAAACCACTCAAAATAAGGCTGGCCAACCTTAGACATTTGTATTTTATAATGTGGCTATGAAGGACAACTTTTTTGCATGCCTTGAAGATATTATTTTTCTTATTCATCGTTTTTTTTCTTATCGACTTAGTACAATATGCATGAAATAAAGTGATAGCTTTAACAAACCATTGATAGTTATACATCACATCAAGTTCTATCTGACCATTGTATGGTCATTTGCAGATAGCTTTAGTATGGAATATTAATGTGTGTACTTAATAGATTAGGATGATTAATTGTTTGATTGATTGATTTGGCTTTACTGCTTCCCTTTACTCTAATAAAACTGCCTGAACTTACCCGAATTTATATTCTTAGTATTATTCCATTTCTTACATTTTTAGAAAAAGACCATTTCTTCGAAAAATACTTAAAATAAATTTTTTTTTTAAATCGTGATAATTTTTAGACTTATAAAGGTATAAGGGCATTGTGGATGCAAAAGCTGTGTTTTTGATACCAGTAACTTAATAACTTGCTGAAGTTTGAATTAGGCTTTTAATATTTTTACATAAACTTTTGATATAATCTAATTTAAATGGACTTTAAATTTTAATCTCTGCATATGCATTAAAATCTTCTTTCATCATGTATCCATGTTAATTGTGCTCATAAATGATTTTGATAAAATGTATCCTCTGTCCATCTTTGGGTTCCAGAGGAACAAATTTGGCATCTCAGCACAGGGCTGTTACCTCTGTATCGGTTCTACTCCAACAACTGTCAGTGCTGTGGTTTTGTCCTAATATAATCCTGGCTATTGAGTGGGATACGAAACCCCAACTTTAACTTTTATTGACAATTTTGTATGTGTAGTGTAAGAGATATGAAATTCACCAGTATGTGTAAATTTTTATATTAAGGCAATATTAAAGAGACTTTAATCAATTTTGAAAATATTCACTTGTTTAATAATGTTGGTGGAATGTTTTGTGTGAGTGTAAAAAACACATATTGCTTGCTAAATTAATCAGCTCCCTCAATAACTGAATCTCCTGATCAAAAGATTTCACAGGAAAATCACCACTGGAAGGGTTTTTCAGGGATGTGGGTCACTTGGTCGGAAAATTGTGTGTCATATATTGGACAACATGATGTATGTATGGACAGAGATATTGAAAACATTTGACAAAACCTTACTGGGTTCCAAGCTATGAAAATATATGACAGATTTATGACTCACACTCTGAACTGTAAGATTAGTTGTCATAAAATAAACAAGAAATAATTCAAGTATTTCCTTCAAATAAAGAGAAAAACTTTCACTTTGGATTTGTATTGACGGAGTAAATGGGACAGATGCTGGCATAGTGGCAACAGACTCACTTCCCACCTCTGAGGTCTGCTGCTCAAACCCTGGACCCTAGTGTGGGAAAGTTTACCAATGCCCAGCAGTTTAGAATACAGAGCCTTGATCAACTAGAGGTTCTGGTTTGCTCTGGGCAAAAAAATACCGACAATGATATGGCCTATAGAGTGTTGAATGCACTTTTAAAACCCAAATAAAAAATAAATAAATAAATTGACGGATTAAATGGTATTTACACAAGACATTCATTAAATCCACGCTTATTTCCATATTATAAAATCTGTCTGTCTTTCTGAAAAATTTAATTTATTTTTAAAAGAGACACAAAAGACCTTCCCTCAACTGATACTGCATTATTTAATACAAAATGACATTGCCACCTTGAAAGACAAGGGTAACAATGCTGGACTAGTGCCTCTTAGCATTTGACAGCATAGATTATTTCGTCCTTTTTGATTGCCTTCAGACACTGCTACACTGAATAGAGTCATCTATCCATTTCAGCCGGCCATATTCAATGGCCATTTCTCTGATAGCTTTCCAACTCTCCCATGGGGTTCCGATGAGCTTAGCCCAGGGTCCATTTCTTTTTACTCTTTCACTTTTCATCTGAATAAAATGATATCCTTATTCAATGACATTAATAATTTGAACACACAAATACAGTTGGAGCAGGATTCTATAAGCTTTGTCTCTAGTATTGTCGAATAAACTGCCTGGATACAGTTCTGATTTTTTTCTATGTCAAACCACCAGTCATTGTCTTCCCTGATTCTAATTCTCCTCTGTAGCCACACTGTAGCTAGAGGTCTGTCTCTGGATTTAACAAGACACTCAGCATTCTGCCTCTGTTTTTTCCCTGTCATATATAATTGTGGGCGATATTGCCTGTTATGTGACTGGGGTCTTATGCCTAGGTCATATGCTGGAGAGGCAACTGCGACAACCCTGGAGAATACATAAGAATCAAAGCAATTTAAAAGACGCCAATAATCGTGAAAGATAGGCGTGAAAATAGACTCATGTGAATTCCACATTTCTATGATGTACTTTGACTTTCTTCTAGTGTACTGAGATGAACCTCAACAAAGGATGATTATTATAAGAATAAAGCTAGGACGCAAGAGTGAAAGTAAAAGCTGTAAAGATTCTTCTGACACAGGGAAAGAATGAGTTGCAAATGAGGAAGAACATCTGGAGAAACACAAACACAAAAACGTGACCTCTTGACCCTTGTTAGAGCTCACACTTAAAATGGGTAACCTATTATGAGGAACTGTCATGGCAAATGAAGGAAATGCATACCTGTGATAGTGTTGAACATCAGGTTGCTGTAGCTGTGGTATGGCAAAAGATGAAGAGGGTTGGAAATAATAGAAAAAACCAATTCAGAAATCTTGCTTTGTTTGGAACCTTAAAGAAATCTCAGTGACCTTTTCATTAAGAAGTTTGGGTAGAGTCACTTTAGAATCACTAATTCTTGCCTGTGGGGGTGAGGCACCAAGCGCATGCACTGGTATGATTATGGTTGGTGAAAGGGAACATAACACAAACTTTGTGAACATTTCTTTTGAAATAAACCATTATTAATATATAAAATAATGATAGTGATGTATCTATGTTATTGACACTGAATATGATATCAATTTAGGGTTTAACTCCCCTTCAAATTGTGTCTCTGTTCCTGGCTGTTGAACTGGATGAAATAGCCCTACCTTTGGATTCAGGTTTTACTTTAAAATATGAGTGAAAGCCTTTGAAATTTCTACTTGTTGGAGTAACATTTTAAACTCTGACTTACTCAGCAAAAATTAACCAAAATACTTAAAAAATGATATTTTTAGGAGAATGAAAAGAGCTGCTGAGAAAAAGAAAAAGATTTATGTTGGAGGTTACACAAACTGTCTATGGTCTTGGCCCCCAAAAGAAGAGACATAAACTAAAGCTATTTAATTAATCCTTCAGTAATGCTCATGTTTTATGAAAAATATAGCAGAAATATGAGTAACATGGTGAACTCTATTGGCAATCTACTTGTCATCAAAGGATTAAAAATAGCCGAAGTAATGGGTTTGAACAGGAAAAATGAAAGCTTGTTCAGAGAACCTAAATATATTCTATTGAAAATCATATACAATGATTTTTCCCAGTAAGAGACATGAATAAAATATAACTATTTTGCAATTTGCCATATGGTGCTCTCCGGTTTTAGTAAATATCTCTAACCTATTGTATTGAAGTAAAAGTCATTTCATTCTTTTGCTTCTTTTCCCTTTAAAAATGGCTTTGTGTCATATATTGCATCTTTACAACCACAATAAAAAATAATCAATGACTGGGAATGGGTAGTACGAAAAAGCACACCAAAAATATGTATTTGACATCCGGCATTTGGACCATTTTTTGACGAAGGCCGAGCCATAATTAGACCCAGCATGGTACTAAAATCTGTGATTGTGATCCGAAAAAAGAGGTTTAAGTGAGGTAGATGGACAAGCAAACAAACCCTACTACAATGCATTCTCATTCCCCCGGGAGGACCCACCAATTGCAATGAAAGATAGCAATTGGGATTAATATATATTTTATTACTACTAAAAGTTAGTTGTTACAAAAGAAAAATTACAATGTATACTATACAATGAATAACCATTTGTTTAACATCACACTAACTAGTAACATTTCGCCTCAAGGCCAATGAGTACCCACTATATGACATTTACAGTTGAAGGGGTACTTGTTAACAGGCATGCATCTAGTGCAAGTAAGAAGGGACCCACCCTGCAATTGCAAATTGACCAAAATTTTGTGTCATCAAGTCCACTAACAAAATTTTGAAGAATAGACAAGGTGCAGTTGCAACCCAAGTTTGCAACCGCATGCAAAGCATATTGAAAGACAAACTTAAGCATATCTGATGGAGAAGGATAAGTTGCAATTGCAAAGCGGGGCCAATAGACCAAATAGCAGAAAGAAAGATGAAACAGACCAAATAGAAACTTTGTACATTTTCTGGAAAGTACCAGAGTACGATGCAAGTATACGCCTGATACTGGTAATTTATATATGTACAGGAAGTAGAATTGGCCATAGAGGTAAAATATATGTAAAATAGTGTTAAAAAGGTTTGAAATATGAAACATTGTCCACCAAACAGCCAAGCCTATAGAAGTAGGGCTCGTTGGAAAGCTGAAGCCACAGGAGAAGTAGCTTGGGGTGTAGATTTGATATATTTCCAGACACTGTCAGACTGCCAAGTGCCATGGTGCATGATATGGTGAAGGGGAACGCCTTGGTGAAAGGCCCAAGTGGCCCCAGATCGCCTAAAGTCATGAAATTTTAAGTGTGGGTGAAGACCCAAAAGCTGGGACACCTGTTTAAGGTGTTTTCTGGCCACAGAATCAGTAAGAGGCACTACACCACGTTTCGTGGAGCAAGTGAACAGTGGAGAGTTATTATGTGCAGGTGAAACTGCCAGAAGGGCTTGTAAGGCTCTGGAGGGACACAGTGGTGATCTACCCAGTGATGGAATGGCAATGGTGTGTATATCTTTCCTGTTCTGAATGGTTTTCGACCATTTAACTACAATGGTAGCCCCAAGTTCTGAGAAAATGATATCTCCTCTGGCCAATTGTCTTGAAGGGTCGAAAGAACTAATGGTATGTGGTAGCATATTGGAAATACGCATAAAGGAATAGAATGCCAATAAATATAAAGCAGTGAAAACTACTGGGGAATCCAGGGAGCTTGTGGTGCCAATAATCTTGTGCAACATATCAGTGGTGATAAGGTGGTGAGGAGTTGGGTTAAGGGGTCTATTAATTTTCAAGGACCTGTGAAACAGATGTATCTGGTCATGGTGAAATGGGTTGGTTTCTAAATTATGAATGATGAAGTGAGCCCTAACGCCAGCCATGTAATTGGCTATATTTGATTGTGAGAAGCCATTTTGAGCCAAAAATTCCATAAACATGAGTAGGATGTGATGACTAACCTTTGTATGTGACAGCCCAGCTGCCACCAAGAAGCCTAAGAAGTCCCTGAACATACGCATGTATGTACGCTGGGTAGCAGGTCTAAAGGCCACAGCTAATCGTTGTGCTGCAGAGGTGGCCAGCTGGGCTGCCACTGGAGAAGTGTCTGAAAAGATGACATTATATATCAAAATTCAACGCAAATAAATCAGCATGTGTGTTTACCCATATAAAATTGGGTAAGTATTGCTTTAATTTTGTCTCAGGGTTAGATGTAGTTGTCCATCTGGACAAGAGATCTGCTATATCGTTATATTTCCCTGGAACATGAGATACTTGAAGTTGAATGTTAAAAATAGAGGTGAGAAGCCAGATGTTACGACTACAAATAGCCAAGAATTCATCTCTAGTTCTACCTGAATTCAGTACTTCAACAACAGCAAGGTTGTCACAATGTATTTGGATTTTCTTATTTTCCCATGCATTCGCCCAAACTTTCAGTGCAACCACTACATTTAACATTTCCAACTGTGTTATGTGTAAATTTGGAAATTTTCCAGATAATGGAAGGGCATAAACCATTTGACCCCAAACGCCCCCCATTCCTTGAAGAGAGGAGTCTAAATGTATAGTATGGTCGATAGGTTTGGTGTCATAATATGTAACTCCATTGTATTGTAAAAGAAAAGTGTTAAACCAGTTGAGATCTTTATAGAAGGAACTGGTGAGATGAAATTTGTTATTTTGACCTTGTGACCTGAGTATTTGCAACATACGGTTCAAAAAAAACCGTGCAGGTTTTATGCATTTGGTAATATACAGTAACGAGCCTAGTAAGGACTGGAACTGGTTTTTTGTACAGGTCTTTCTGTTTACCCAAGATTTACAAATATGTCTGATATCTTGTAGCTTATCCGGAGGTACGGATATGGTTCTATTAACCGTATCTACCAGAATACCTAAGCATACAACTTGAGTAGATGGCTTAACCAGTTTAGATTTACTGATTTCTAGGCCAAGGTCTTGTAGTAAAGACAATAAAAATTGGTACGAATCATGTATTTTTGAGGGTAATCCGACATATATGAGGTCGTCAATGTAATTAAAGAGTGCATTATGACCATTTTGTTTCATGATATATCTAATGGCATCGGAGCACCGCTCAAAAAATCCGGATCCGAGTCGAAATCCGAACGGCAAAGATCCGTCCAGAAACAGGTTTCTATGATATATACCTAACAGATCTATGTCGCCCGGATCAATACGTAAATGTCTAAATGCTCTGCTAATGTCGACTTTGTACAATAAGGATCCTGGACCTAACAGTTTAAGTTTGTCTATAATATGGTCTACAGATGGATATTGCAAAGTGAAATATGTATCTAAGTAACGAAATTTGTGTATAGCAGTGTTGACTGCAGCCCCTTTAGGCCAACTTAGATCCATTATTGTACGTCTTTTAGTCGAATCCTGTTTTTCTCTGGTCATAAGAGGTGACACATGAACAGGAAATGGTAAATGATAAAAAGGTCCATACATGGCCCCATATTTTAATTCGTCTGCAATATAAGCATCTACATGTTGTACATGTTCAATTGCAGATGCATGATTTTGACATGAAGACAATAATTTAAAGTTACGGTCAAAATCTAGAGGGAATCCGAAACGTATAAGGTCGACCAATTGCTGGTCCCAATATGATGTGAGATGTTTTGCCCAAGTGTCGGGATTAAGTTGAGTAGCGACAGGTATTCGAGCATTTAAAAAATTTGGAACCCCTGTGTGCCTAATTATTTGGTGTGCCTGTAAAATATCTGGAACCATGTGCCAATGCACTTCCGGACCATTATATGTGTGCAAATTATTTACAGGAATATATCCAAAGTCGTTACCATTTTGTTGAATACAAGCCTGACGATCAGTGCTGTTATGCCTATTCTGCCAAACATATAAAGGAATAATCTCCGTATCTGCAACCGTACTAGCAATTTTTTTATCATGCCTCGCTGCTTGAGATGTATGGCATACGGGAAAAGCATCCGAATGCTGTGTCAGTGTTGAGTATTTTTGGGATATATTTTTATTGTTTGGCTGTTGGGCCACTGATACATTCCTTACACCACTTTGCTTTGCATTTACAAAAGTTTCCGCCATATGAACTTGAGCATTAGCTATATTTTCCATACATTCTACTGTATCAAGATCAGTCATGGCCCTTTGTTGTGGTTCATTTTTTGACCCAAGTGCGTTGGGAAGGGATGGTGCAATGTGTGGGCTTGTATGTTTGTGCATTTGCTTTGGACCACCTCCCCCCCTGCCACTCCCCAGGTGATGAGATACAGGGTTCGAATTTTCCTCTGTCTCCATTTGCAATGGCTGAAATCTGTTAAATAGGGGGATTATAGGTTCATTCTTAAAAACCCTTGGTGTGACCCCATTTTTTACCCGTTGGATAGCTGGGTAAGGGGAAGGGGGGGTGTGTCCATCATGGTGTATACAAACCTTGGAAGAGGTAACTGTTTTTTCATTCGCACTAGTCCGACCGGCAGTGACGATGCGAGCACATTTGTTTGGAATTGGTGCATGGGGTTTGTTGTTGCAAAGTGAAATTTTTAGTGCCTGGGCGTAGGTACGGTCTTCCCTAACTGTCTGAAAAGCTTTTTGATGGTGAAACCAAGCTAAAGCTTGAGATTTAGCTATATTTCTTTGGAGTTGGTACTCCTGTTTTGAAGTATGACTGTTCCAAATATATCTAGAATTGTAAGTAAGGGGGGATGACCCTTCCTCAGCCCAGGCTACTCGTTTTTTGACAGTTTGTTTTTCTGTCTACATTCATTTTCCATATGTGGAAGTGACTTGCCATTTTTTGTATAACAATGTGCACACACATGACGGTAGATAGTACCTTTGGTTTCATGAGTTGTAGAATGTACACAAGTCCCTGAATTAAAATACTGACAAATCATGGACTTTCCCCCTCCACCCCGTTTGGAAGTATTTTTTGTACCGTTGAAAACGGTTGAAGGAATATGTCTCTGTGCGTGCGCCCTGCGAATACGGTCAATTTTTTCTACTTGAGTGAAGTTCTGGATCTCTCCCTGTTCCATACGACAAAGGAGTACGGCGTGGCTGGCTTTAGCTGCAGACCATGAGAAATCGTTGGAATCGTCTAATAGTGAAATGAGATACTCAAGCATGGCTTCCTTATTGTTTTGACAAACTTCATCTCTCATGGATCTGCAGAAGCCAGCCATCCATTGACCCATGGTCAACTGATCGTATGAGACCCTTTCTTTTTGATTCCCAGCCAAAACGTACTCATGCGGCCACTTTACTTTATTCTTTACAAAGACTTCTACTGAACCCCCTCGTTGTGATTTATTTTTGCCATCTACTGTACCTGTTTTGTTGAGTTGCTGTAACTCTTTAAGCCTATCCTCCACCCCTTGTTGTATGTGTGCATTCGCCCGTATTTGTTGGAGCGTAGGTAAACCCTCAGTACAAAGAGGAATGCTGTGTGAAGTACTAGGCGCCACATGGGAGTACTGGTTGTTTTCAGTATTTTTGTGTACGTTTATGGTGTTTTTCCCCTTGCTGCCAACGCTTCTGCCCTTAATTTTTTGTTTATCAGATGTTTTCTTGGGTTGTTTCCCCTCCAGTTTTGTCAACCTCTCTGAAATAGTACTTAACTGGGACAAAATCTGGTGGTTAACTAACGCCTGGACATCCGGAACATTATTTTGTTGGGCAGAACTGGTGGAAGCCTCGGGTTCAAACCTATTGAAAGCACGTACGGGATTGCTCGCATCGTCACTGTCAGTTTCATTTACAATAGCACTACAATCGAGGTCACTGTCAGATGAAGAGTTTTGCGATTCTTGCTGAGACATAGCCAAAGTGTGAGAGTCCAGCAAGTTCGTTATGAAGTCGTTATCGTTTGAAATCTGTAATTGTACAGGTACTTCAAGACTATTACTCTTTGCAGACCGCAAATTGTATTTCTTTTTCTCCATATATAGTCGTACTAAAAAAACCCTATAAAAACACTTAGTAAAAACTAAAAGTACAAACGACTAAATATATGAAGAAAAATAAATAAATTTTTTACAGTGTTACCCCTTCCAAGAGCAAGTTGCAAATGGAAGAGGGGTTCAAATTCAATGGGCCAGGAAAAGTACACTGGCCAATGAAATGACAGATTACAAACAGCATGGTGCTGCATACTAAATGTTAAAGTTAAGGTCCTCCCCAGGGAATGACCTAGTTGACACCAAGGTGTCAACCCGCACTCCCCTGCTCTTCAGTGGTGGGGGGAAGGGTGGGTGGGTAATAATGCATATTTGAAGTGACTTAAAAGTTCATTTTGGTATGGGAAATTTGTATTAGTTGATTTACATTAAGTTATTTTTCGTTGTATAAAATGTAAGTTACTACGATGAATATTTTGGAAAAGTATAAATAATAAATTGCTACAAGTCATTGCATAGTGACACCACACCCCCTCAAATAATCCACATGAATATAGAACAGGTTTAATCAGAGATGCAAATTAATAATACTTCCTAACCCAGTCACGCTTTCAATCCTATTTAAGTGTAATCATGCATGGCACATCAAATTTTGCATCATGCATATATAAATCTGATGCTGTTTTTCTATACGAAGAAACTAATATCACGTTTTCAAATTGCCTGTCCGTCAAATAAACAACTCCTAATTGACATAGTTTCTCATTTATAAAAGCTGACTTCTCAGTCAGTCTAGGGACCTAATCCCATCAGTCTTTTCTGTGGCATTTTACTTCTATGTTAGCAGACATCTCACTATGGCAAATTAATGTCATTCTTCCCTAATGCCTAAAACCAGCCTACAAGTGCGTGTATCAGTATAACACGTTCTTACTGCAATAGATTCTAAGCTATTCTCCAAAATTTTATAGAAATATATAAATAGTGTATCTGTTGTTGCTATTTCTAATGATCACATTATCTCCTTTATTTTAGGACACAAAGTGCTACTTGAACAATCCCAACTGCAAAATTACAGCCCAGTAGCACTACTCAGGGAGACTCAGGGATGAATACTTATCAACATTCTTGATATTCTTTAGCCTGTCACTTGCGATAGAACCTATGGACAGAGGAGCCACACTGTATGTGGTTATCCATTCTTAATATACCTGAATGTTGGATCAAACTCAGGTGCCTTGTGTTCCAATACCAGTGTATCACCCTCCTGGCCACAGTGTCAGAGCTCTTTTGTTACATTTACCAATCTAGAGTTCTGAATTTATCTCAAAAGAATGACAGAGAGTAGTGATGGATTTACATGAATCTCCCTACAAAAATATGCATGTAGATGTTCTCCTGATTACATCAGGAGATACAGATACATCTCAAGTCTCTGGTGGGTCTTTAGACCCGATGTATTTAGGCCTGTTTTATGAGCAATAAACATGCAAGAGGTAATTCATTTAAGAAGCATAAAAATACTGCTATCCAATTTGTGCTTTAGGAAAAAAGGACATGGTAGCTTTATATTTTTATCACAAAGTTGTCTCAAATAGTTTCAAGCTTAAAGAAAGAAACATTTTTGTTATCTTGCAACAAAAATGTTTTTCTCATCTCCGCCAAGGAGATTGTGTTTTTGACATTGTCTGTTTGTTTTCAAAATAATCAAGGGGCCAAGGTGGCAGAGTGGTAACACTCTCGCCTCCCACATCTGAGATCGGAGTTTGAATCCCAGCCTGACTTCAAGTGGGAAAGCCGATATTGGTTGGCAGTTTACAGTACAGAACCTTGACCAACTGTATGTATTGGTTTCCTCTGCCCATAAAACCACCCGTCTTGATATGACCTGTACAGTGCATTGAAAGCGACGTTAAAACCTAAATAAATAAATACAAAATAATCAAGAAGTTATGGATGGATTTTGTTAAAATATTAAGAAAATGATTAAACTGGCAAAAGAAACAGATGGTTTGATTTGAGTGATGATTGAGATCACCATCTGGATACATGAATTTTTCAAATGTTTTTTTTTATTCTATCACTGCACTCAGAAATAATATCGGAAGTGTTTGGCCTTGGAGCCCTCTTTGAGTGATCTTGTTTATGAAGCTTATAAGGACAAGCAGTATCACGTTTAATGTCAGTTTTATTGGACATAGCTTGTATCAAAAATATACAGCTGACATATGTCACTTTAGCAAACCTTCTAAATTTCTAATAAGTTTGTCACTGTTCCCTAGTGGGTAACACTCCCCTAGGAACACAGAGGACGTGATGTAGAGCCCATGTACAGGCAAATTGTTTCCCTCAGCTAAGGTCATATCATGACAGGCCTTAAGCACATCTAAAATGTTGCAGTGAGTTAGCTCCGAACCCATGATTGCAGTGGTGAGAGATACGGTCAAACGCCCACCTAATAGGGTATCTTAAAATGCACAATCTTATAAAATTAATATATATATATGCAGGTGTGAAAAGTTTATCCCATGTACAGAAAGTAAATTAAAAAAACATTTCAGCTAAAAATACTAAATCGGGGGTAGGTATACAGAGTAAATACAGTAATATTCTACTGTTTTCTGTTTAAAAAAAACATTTCAGCTAAAATATACTAAATTGGGCTAGGTATACAGAGTAAATACAGTAATATTCTACTGTTTTCTGTTTAAAAAACATTTCAGCTAAAATATACTAAATTGGGCTAGGTATACAGAGTAAATACAGTAATATTCTACTGTTTTCTGTTTAAAAAAACATTTCAGCTAAAATATACTAAATTGGGCTAGGTATACAGAGTAAATACAGTAATATTCTACTGTTTTCTGTTTAAAAAAACATTTCAGCTAAAATATACTAAATTGGGCTAGGTATACAGAGTAAATACAGTAATATTCTACTGTTTTCTGTTTAAAAAACATTTCAGCTAAAATATACTAAATTCGGCTAGGTATACAGAGTAAATACAGTAATATTCTACTGTTTTCTGTTTAAAAAAACATTTCAGCTAAAATATACTAAATTCGGCTAGGTATACAGAGTAAATACAGTTATATTCTACTGTATTATAATCAAAACAAACAGCAAACAATGCCTGAGAATCTATAAACCTGATCCAATGCCCAGTGCTGAAAACAAAACACAAAACCATTCTGGTTTAAACATCCAGATCTGGATCCCGGCCACCTTTGAACAGAATCAAGCCATGGTTAGACCCCACCTTGTTGAAAAATATGTGACAGATCAGATGTGTAGTTTCCGAATTATGTGGATGGACAGACAAATATACCCAATTGCAGTACCTCAACCCTCCCCCTTCACGGATTGAGAGTGATATATAATGACTATATATGGGTAATGCAAGATACAACATACACTATTGTAGAAGAAGAGATTTCAATATAAACACATTTGTTTTTAGCAGTAAACGTGGATAAAATACAGCAGGATTTTAAAAAGTCTGATGTTTACCATATAAGGAAAAATATATACACCTCAGCAGTTAATGCATATATTCTATGCTGCTACTGAACTAATCTAAAATCTCTGTCTAGATTTCTTACTTGCCTTGTTCATCACAATCAACTGAAAGAAGCTTTACAGATTTTATTTCCTCGTGCGAAGAATCCTCACAAAAAGCCTCTTATCGAGGAATACAATGGCAGTAAATTGCCTCATTCCACAATATTTCTGTCAAGAGTGTGTCAAGATCTTCAAAGACTATTTTATATCCAAAAATAGATGCTCATTTAACACCTTTTGTTAGTTTATCCCATTCTTGATGAGGTTTAATAAAAAAGGTGGCCGGTCTCTGTTTATGAAAAGGTTATCCTTATACTTTAAAATTGGACATTTTTGGTAATTTGGAGTGCTGTTTTGTGTCAGATTTATGGTAATATATCAACATAAGTTAATGACTTAACTTCACCAACATGAATAAAGAAATGTCTCAAACTGTGTTTGTGCCTATGCATTATATACCTATAATTATCCTTGTGCCCTTAAAGTTAGTTTATGGTGGCCTTATCATTTGCAAGATGAAATGACTGGTAACCTAAATCTGTAGTGTCTCTTCATAGAAGAGTTGAAAACCTGCTTCTTCATGCTATGGTCATATCTTTCCTTAATTTTATAACTGTATGTATTAGAGAAAAGGCTGAAAGGTGTTTCGATCTACTAGTGCGAGCGCAAGGCCATCAGAGATGCAAGCGGTAACCCATCGCAGTTCTAACATAGTCCATTGTCACTTGACTTTCTGTTAAAGACAGTCATTGTAGCCACACCACAACTTCTGTAAAAGAGAGTGATTGTGGCCATGACATAATTCATGAAACTTCTAGAAGCTCTCACTTAAAAAGTCACCAGGGACGCGAGTAGTGCACTGAAGCGGTCACCAATCCAAGTACTAACATAGTCCATTGCCGCTTAACTTCTGTCAAGAGATAGGTACTCATCATGTTACGCCACAATTCATGAAAGTCAGGAGACAAAGAAAAGTGACCTCTAAAAGGGCAAACCTCGCCAGGAGGTCCACGTTGAAGAACTTGCTTCCCCATATATATCCCATTCCATATTCCCTACCAAAATGTGTAACAGGCTCTGTGATTAGTTTCCCCTACTCTCCAGCATGTTCACGTTATAGAGCAGTATTTCCATAGGCCACAACTGTGTCTTTAAAACCTGATTCTGTTTGTAATACCTATCCATGTCACCAGGTACAAATATAGTTTTTTTCAGAAGATCAGTCAACTGTTCAAACATGTTAGGTTGGCCAGGTTAACTGTGAAAGGCAAGAAATTTATTGCCAAAGTTGTAAACCACTCAGTCTGTTGGTGGCCTCTAGTAAGTAACTACAATGATTTACCACATGATGTTTGTTCTAAGTGTGTTTAATTATTATTTGGTTCATTATTGTAAGAAGCCAAAGTGAGTTTATGCTCAAAAAATAAAAAATAACCTTGTATATATTTTGTTCATGAATGCTTGGCACATCCTGTTGAAACAAGGCCTAAACTATCCACAGTATTTCATTCTTAACTTTTTTTATACTCCATTCTTCCGGGAAATGCCATAAATGTCAAGACAAAACCATTGCATTATACTAAGTTGCTTTTGCAGTTCATTAACAGCTGAAATGCAATTACTGTATAGTATTTTATTGTCTTCCCATCAACTGTAACTTGATTGATAGATGGGCCACTAGGCACCAGTAATTTCTCTCTTTTTTAAAAGAAAGTGTTGGTTTTCCCTTCATTTTCCCCTTTTAAATGAATGGATATTACAGGTAACAGTATAGTAAGTATGGTCTGGTGCTTTATTTTAGGTCAATTCACGACCATCTAAGCTTGATGTCATACTTGTCATGACACATAGCAGGCTAAATCAAACAAATGAAGCAGTCTAATGTAATATATAAGCCAAATCATCAGGAATAAAGAATTGTAGGTAATGTTTTAGGACCAAGTCACATCAATTTATCAGCCTAGTTTGGGCCACATCCAACCATTTAAGCAGTCTAATGTCATATGTTAGGCAAAATCTTATTCATATGTCACATATTAGGCCAAAGCGAAACAATTAAGCAGTTCCATGTTATATTCAAGCCACTTCACATTTTAAAGCAGTCAAATGCCGCATATTATGGCCAATCCCCAAATTAAGTTGTCTGATTTGATTATTAATATCATTATTATTATCGTGGGGAAAACTTGAAACACATACATATTACTCAACCATTATCATTAACAAACTCACCTCGAACCTGTCAGAACCAGGGCCCATTTCCCGACCTGACATGAATTGGGAAAGTTGGTCGTTGTTTGCCAGTTTCAAGTGGTTTCTTCGTGGAATTTTGTACAACTGGTATGTATTGCATTGTAATGTCCCCTCACCATGTGTCTTGATGCGTGGCCTTTACAATGTTTTAAAGCAATGTTGGACAGAAATCAATCAATCAGTCATCCAGTTAAGCAATCAATCAATCGATTAATCAACTAATCAGTCAGCCCAGTCAGTCATCCCATCATTCAGTTTAAGGCCCACTTATAAAACCCAGGCTCAGCTTTATCACACACCCATGATACAAATACAGGGAGTCAAAGTGATTGGTGCAGGATTTTAGAGTTTGAGCTGTATTCACATCTACAACCATAAGGATGACACCCAAGTGATTATGTGCCATGTTGTTAAAAAATCCACTGTCGCACTGAGAGGGAAATGCAGGACATGTATGTTATCATTGCACAGCTGAAAGCCCTTTACAATTGTCTGCAAAATGCTTTGAATATGTAGTAAATACATCCCAACTCCCCAGTATATTTACAGAATATCTAAGATGTATTTCAGAGGGTACCATCAGGATTTACCGTATGGTAGGTGATCATAATGTTGATATGTTCATAAAGTCGATGGGTTGACCTTGGTCTATTCATGTGCAGGGCAACTGATATCACAAATTCACAAATACACTTTGTATAAATATATTCTGGAAAAGTATCTTTCCAATGTATTCCAAACAGTTATATTTTTGTATTTTCTAAATAACAACTAAGGTATTACATCAATATAGTAACAAAACATTTGTTATTTATAGCACTACTGGTACAAAATCATGGGGTTCGTTGTTGTAGTGGATAACACAGACGCCTGGCAGTTGACAGCCCAGAATCTCAACCAACTAGTGCAAACAGGGGTGGATTTCACGAATGGTCTTAGCCCAGTCTCAGGCTCAAACTTGAGACTTTTGTCTCAAATTATTGGAATATTTTACTTCAGTCCATGGGCTCAGCCTTAATGGATTTCACAAAAGGTCTCAGTCTCAATTTTGGCTGAGCCACTGGCTCAAATGCTGAGACTGGTAGGTAGTGGGCTTAAGTTTTGTAAACAAAGGCTCAAATATGGCTGTCATAATTCTTTCTCCACTTCAAAATTTTATAGGACTGGGCTAAGTCCTTTCATGAAATCCGCCCCAGGTTTCCTCTGCCCTTAAAACTACCCGCGGGGATATGTTCTATGCAATATGCAATGTGTTTCAAGTGACATTAAACCCAAATAAATCAAATGACCAATATAATAATCTGTACAGATTTGCTCTATTGGGTATAATCGATCCTCTCATTCCAGTATTTGATGGACCTTGCAAATATCTGTTTTTATGCATTCTCAAATCGAAATGTAATTTTCCTATTACAAATATATATCTTAGAAGAATTGCCTCATTTTGTTGTTCAGTTTACGTTTTAAAGTTATATTTTAAATGTAACTGCATACTTTGGTTTTCATTCAGACTTTAAAATTGAAAACAATTAGTCCTTGTAAGGCTCTCTTATATGAGCAGTATCATAATCACCCACTATATATAAATGGCTTGAGTATGTGTTGAATTTACTCTTGTGTCAAGACATATACTAGTCATAATTAGATTTACCAATAAGTAAGTATAACTTGAGTATCTATGTTCTAGTAACGCCAACGTACCAACGTCATTAATTTAGTTGTAAGAGTAAAATATACATAAATAAGTCACTTGGAAGGACCATGTGGTAAATTGTAAAATACTTCACACACAAATAACCCAATTCTTAGAAACACTCCTTCTTAGTGACATCACAAATGGTGTCAGAAGTATCATGCCCTACTACTTTTTTTCAAAGACTGATGGCAGATCCTGATATATTTTCCCACAAACATCCTTGTAATAGAGAGAAAAATATCAGTGCTTCAGTTGCTAGAACAAAAACAAAACACAAAACAAAACTCTGAATTATTGTCTGGGAAAGGATAGTTTTAACAAAACAACACAAATCTCCCATTCTATATGGTACTGATCTTTATTTACTTGGGGTTTTACGTCGCTTTCAATACCGTACAGGTCATATCACTGAGAGTAGTTGGAAGGGCAGAGGAAACCAGTACATACAGTTTGTCAGGGTTCTGTACTGTAAACTGCCGGCCATCAGAAAGCAACTACCAGCTTTCCCACTTAAGGTTGTCCGGGGAACTGAAACCCGGCCTCAGAGGTGGGAGGTGACAGTGTTACCACTCTGCCACCATGGCCCCTGGTACTGATCTTAGTTCATTTAGTATGTCATGTGAAGATCTGTGTAAGACAAGTTAAAATATTATTATGTATTTGCTAGGAAAAATTTGAAAAAGTACTGGTTGGGACAGACACTAACAGAAATATCCACATTCATAAAATACCCAATCCTCAGTAGTATTGTTTCTCAATGACGTCACTGTGTGATGTAATTACTCTGATACTACCCACCTTTCTCAAAGGTTGATGGCATATTATGTCAAGCAATATATTTGCCTCTGTCCCTTAAGGATCCTTGTCAATATAATTGTGTGAATAATTAATGATAAGAATAGTCTTGCCATAGCACATAACAACGTAGTTGCTTAGCATCACAATACTAAAAAAAATTACCATAAATATTGACTGGCAGCTTTACAACTCATAAAGTAGCTGATGTGAAGACATAAAATAGAAAATGGTAGGAAGATTATTATGATCAAGTTCAGATTTCTCATAAATATTTTATTAATTATATAAGGTACACATACGTCATGTGGATTATTAGGAAGGGGTGTGACAGAGATTCTTCTTTTTTGTTTAACTAAATTCTGTGCAGTAATGGAGAAACCTTAAGTTAAAAACTGAAGTTTTAATAATCACTATAGACGTGTTTGGAATGTGGTTGATAAACAAGTGAAAAAATGCCCCAATAGATATGTGGTAACAGGTAAGGCACGCGAGGGTTACAGGAGAAATATTCCCCAGTCTATATGGTCCGATATTTGGGTCAAATACTCTGTGTAGTAGATAGTCTCAAGTGCAGTGAACAGCTGATCCTGACCTGTACCCACTGTGAGAGCCTAAATAGCTAGTATGTTCAAGAATGTCTGGCTCAATACAGGCACTGAAAATAGTCCTAAATGAAACATGCCCAAGTAGAGTATGACCATTACCAGAAACAGGTGGTCATCAATTGTGCATCTTTAGTGGAGCCTGGCTATGGTTTTGGAAAAGCAAGTTTGTCTCTGCTTTTAAGCATATATACCACATGTTCGTGGCTTACATATTTTATTAACCTTTAGTAGCAGCTAATCTCTAAATTGCTGATAGAAAGTGTATTATAGGAATAAAAGACATATTCGAGTGCTTTATGATGGTTTTAAACTATCGAGCGGCTGTATTAAAGCCACGGGCTTCGTGGCTTTAATACAGCCGCTCGATAGTTTAAAACCATCATAAAGCACGAGAATTTGTCTTTTATTCCTATTCTAAAATGGTTACCTTTATATTTTAGTCGAAATAAGCAGTAAATCTTACACAAAAATCAAAACAAATCCAACGCCATGTTGGCTGTTCTATCAATATCACATACATGGTGATATCTATTGTAAAAATAAAGGATATTTTTCACAGAATTTGTTACAAAATATTGAAAGATTGTCACTGTAGCTGCTCTCAATTTGTTGTAAGCTTTAAAACGATATGCTATTTATTAAAATCAAGCAAAAAATAACAATTTTATGAATATTTTAACCACTTATTTTACCGCGAGCCGTTTGTTTACATTTATACGCGAAGGGATGATGTGCATAGAATTCAACAGCGTTACTTTATTTACCGTTCCATATTCGCGGCTCAAGCATTGCGCAAAAGACGTGTCCAAGGTCACTGCGCAGCGTACCATTTTAGAATTATGAATTATGAACACTTAACCTTTTGAAGCAATTTGTAAGTCACTTTCGTTGGTGAGACAACATAGCATCCCTAAGTCTTTATGGACTTATTGTTATGCAGTTTTATATAAATAGGTTCTATAATGGCTGTGCCAGGAAATCTGATTGGCTGAAGAACATGGTAAGATTCCTGTATACACGTAGGCTCTTCCACTAAGAACCCCTGCAAAGTATAAGGTATGAAACAGCCTGCCAGATCTCAAATAATCATCTTGATAAGTTTTAAAATTTTTTAACAGGTGAGAATAGGAATAACACCCTCCCAATGCTTTATAACCTCAAATCATGGTAAAATTTGCAGATATCGTAGCTTATCCAGTGTTACACATGGAGAAAGTGGATCCATCTATTTTTTATGTATTTTACATCACTTTAGTACTATAGCCAAACAGTTAGTACTCACACATTGTGTTGCAAAAAAGAGACAGACATTCTATTTAAACATTCTACTTATGATTGTTCAAATAGTCTAAAGGTGAAATTGCAGAAGTCACATGACCAGTTCAAATGGAGAATACATAATTTCATCACTTTCAAAAAAGATGACAGTATAAAAACCACATTCAACGCCCAATCATAGGGCAGGTTTCACATGTTGTTTATTGGATTCTAATGAACATAAGTGAAAATATCATAGGGCAAAAACTATGTAACACACAACATTGATGAGGGCTCCATTTTGTAGCAGTTAGAGTGCTTGCCTTCAACCTCTGAGGTCGCCAGTTCAAATCTAGGCCCTGGCGCTTCATGTTGGAAAGTTGGTAGTTGCCAATGCCTGGGTGGTTTACTGTGCAGAATCTTGACCAACTAGTATGCACTGGTTCCTCCACCAATAGACTACCATTGCAATATGACCCTGGCTGTTGAACAGGGTGTTAAACAAAAATAAATCAAAATCACAACAGTGATACACACTTTGATCAGAAAAACAGCAAGTTTTTGAAATTTGGTCACAAAATAAGATTACACTGGGTTATACTTGACTTAATTAAGACCTACAATCAATAAGAAAACAATATGAAATATGAAACAAGAGTGTGCATGTAAGCATCAAACTTTCACTTTGGGGACAAATTCATGTCTGTATTGCATTTGTTTTAAATGACACAAAAAATTAGCTATCCACCTAATGAAATATTAGCTATAGCCATACATTTTCATTATAACATCTGAGTTGTTACAGCATATCAGAATAGTCAAACATGTTTTAACTAAGCTATTAAAATACATCAACTGAACAGGCCCATAAAACAGTGAATTCTCTTGTATTTCAGTTAAACGTGGATTCTAATGGATACAAAATAAATGAAGTTTTGTACCTGAGCTGGCATACTGTCAGTGTAAATTAAGGATATCTACAGTCATGACGGCTTTGTCCTTTGCTTCAGGGGTCATCCTTAATTATCAATCTAAGTACAATATATGGATTTAAGTCCTATACCACAGCCTCTTTATACCTTTGTACAGAAGAAATCAGTAAGTTTAAGAATATAGAAATCTGTGCAAGTAATGTTTAATGAAGTCTCGGACTCATGGAATGTGTTACCATATGTTATCACACCACACACGATTGCCATATCTAATATAATCTAATCGGAGCTTTTATAGCGCTTAATCACCATCATGTGACAGATTCTAAGGCACAGTGTTGGTCCACTAACATAGCCAGATCATACCAAATAAGATAAGGCAGATAGGCTTTTTTGCAAAGAAATAAGCGTTGAGCTTTTTTCTGAAGGAGACAATATAGGTTATACTTTGTGTACTTTGTTGCGTCAATCCAAAACTAGTACCAAAATGTTTGACTAAGTCATAAAGTAGAGAGGGTAAAACATGGAACTGCCATATACTGATGATTAGGGTGAATACGCATGTTGCTATAAACTTGGGGTTTTACGGCCCGTTCAACAGCTCGGGTAATATTGGGACAGTTTCTCAGTATTGTCACTTATGGGAGTCTCCTTGTGCTAATAGGGCAACTACTGAGAAACAAGGATATTTCTGGGAGGGACTAAGGATAAATTGTAGAGCAATGTAAGTCTATATATTTGTGCTTATAAAGTTAATAATGACATATAAGTGGTAATGGTGGACTTGGTCTAAAATTATTGTAATGTAATAATGTATAATGTAAATAATAGATATACACACGCCATCGTAATAAATGGATAAAACTAAAAATACGTATTCTGTGTTGCTCCTTCCCCAATACTAAATGTCTCTTTCTTTCATTATTACTCAAGTCTGAATTGCTTTGTTGGGATCAATTGTAAAAAAAGAGTCTTTGAATCTCATTTCCTGTAGCACCCACACCTCATAAAAACACCTTTTTCAAGCATACAATGGCAATAAATTGTCCCATTCTTCATAATTCTGTCAAACGTAAGTTGTCCTGCAATTGATATAGTTCTTTTTACAGCATTTGCTAAAGCTGTGAATGGAAAATGGTTTCACCTCGTTATTGGCAATTTTATTATCAACGTTCAAACCAGCTGATGCTTTAAGATTTCCAAAATACGGGATAAATTATTGTTAAATGATCGAAAAGGCTAGCCATCTAAAGGACTACCATGTCCATTCAACCTTTTACTGCCTTTGTAAAGCTTAAAATTACATAGATTCATGAATGTGTTAAGGCTGTTTGCTTATTTATCAATTTTGAAGGCATTCCTATCAGACATTAATAGAGATGGTTTGTAAACGTGAAACGATTTGAAAGCCAAGGATTATTTGAAAATTTCAAAGCACTCTAATACCTATGGTTTATCTTTTACTTCATTCTAGACAATAACTTCACAGGCATATGTGAGCTGATGTGATGTTTGGATTTCACAAAGGCTGTATAGTATTAAAAACATTGGGTTACCATTACTGTTTGGCTTAGTCGCTCAAATCTGCTTTAGGTTAGTGCAAAAAGGAAGTACAAAGTCACTACAGACTTGGACCAATCAAGATCACTGATAAAAGATACATCTTTGTAAGCTGAACGTTGATTGGCTCTGTGTCATTTAGGAGCTTTGATTTCCCTTGTATAAATTATATTGTCTCCGATTAAAAAATTATTTCAAAATAGGCTTAGTCGGCTTTTATCATATAGAATATATTTATAACTGATTGTATTGATTAATCCACGTCCTTCATTACTTTTACACGAAACAAGGGTAAAGTCAGCCCTAGAAAATTTAAGAATCCCATTGCGGATTTTTAGTATCATCAATACAGTCCCCCCACCCCAGAAAAGGAAACACACATCTGAGGAACTTTAATTTATTTATAATACATTCAAATTTATTATTACAATGCTATTACAATTACTATGCAGGACTACTAAGACTATTTACAGACCATTGTTTCATATAAGTATACACATACAAGACCATTTAATATTAAGAGTTTTTAAAGTCATCCATAGTTACATTCAACATTAAAGTTCACTTAAGGTGACCTTAAGCATGAGTAATACACAAGAAATAATGAATAAAAGATACAATATAAGTAACATATTTAAGGTCACCATAACAGTTAATACGAGAATTTGTAATTCAACACTTTAAGATGACCTTAACAACATATGATACAGACAGATGTAAATATTATGATGTATATATGAATAATGCACATGCATACACCTAGTAAATGACCCTCAAAGGCCCAAAGTAGCTGTAGTTAAGCATCATGTAATAGGCGAGCAAAGGAAGAAGCAATATCTCGACTGGAGTTTTGACTACTTTGAATGTAGGTCCAAACGCAGTCCGACATCCAGGAGCCATGATTCTTAATACTCCTAATGGGGACATGAGAATCATATGCAAGGGTGGCCCCTGAACGCCGGAAAGCGTGGAAAGTGAAATGATTCTTGGTGAAACCCAACTTTAAGTTTAATTTGGACAATACTTTTCTTATTCTGGAATCAATGAGGACTTTCCATCCAGTTCAGGATTTAATTTGGAAGAGTGGATCATCAGGATTTGGACTGTATAATGTTACAGCTTCCTGCAGAGCTGCAACAGGACAGAGAGGAGACTGTGGAAGACGTGGAACTACTACTACATGAGTTTTGTCTCTGGTTTGTATGGTTTTTGTCCAAGTCAGAGTAATATGCATGTATTTTTTGGTGATTCTGATATCCTTGGGGGTAAGATTTCTTGTAGGATCAAAGGCAGAATAAGAGTGTGGAGCAATATTGGAAATTCTAAGAAATGCAAAGAATGACAGGAGAAATACAGCTTTAAACACTTTTCCACAGTAGATATGATCACAGAGCCTTACCATGTGCTTCAGGACAGGTAATGTGATAATATTTTTTGGACGAATAGCCAAAGGCCTGTTTATCTTTATTGATTTCAAAAAATATGACACCCTAGGATTGTTCAACATTGTATGGTCTAAACCGTACATGACAAAATTAGCTTTAAGAGCTGAGATATGATTTGCCACCATGTGTACTGACACATTATTTTCAATTAAGAACTGCAAATACGCCATGATGTGTTGTGTGTTAATGTCTGCCCATGCAATCTGTGCATAATGACAGAAAGCCACAAAATTTCGGAACAGCATTTGATAGCATTTTCTTGTCTTTGGTCTGAAGGCTGCATGTACTGTGGCCTGTGCCCCTTCCGACAACTTCTCCAGGGCCTTGTGACCTAAAAACAAAGTGCAGCATCTGTAATGATTACATTATATTTCACAATCAATTTGCAATAAAGCTTCATCAGTTTTCAACCATATTGGATTTTGGACTAATGTGCCTAGAAGCAATTGTTGATTTACAGTATTTTGCCATCTTGACAAGAGGTCGGCAACTTGATTATTCTTGCCTAGCACATGTACATAAGACGCATCAATGTCATTTCGGCCTAAGGCAAACCAAATATTTCTGGCACATGCTGCCAGGAAGCCATCTCTGGTTTTTCCAGAGGTGAGTACCGTAACCACTGCCAGGTTATCACATTTCACAAGAACATGTTTTTTACTCCAGATCCTTTGAGAAAATTCTGATAGCCACTAAAATGTTAATCATTTCTAACTGAACTATTCCTAAGTTTTTGCAATGCTGTGGTAAAGACATGTGATACACCAAATTTTTACACCTGCCACTCAAGCCAGTCAAACATGCATCCAGCTTGAGAATATCTCGAGATCTGACATGATCATAAAAGGAGATGCCATTGTAGTTTTTCAAGAATTTTTTTAACCATCTGAGGTCCCTTTTGAATTCTTCAGTAATGGTTATGTTTTTTGAGTCATAATTCTGTCTTAAAAGGTCCAACATACGGTTGAGAAAAATTCTTGCTGGGCGTACACACTTGTGCACATACAAGAGGCTACCTAGTAGTGATTGCAACTGCCTTTTTGTGCAAATTTTCTTAGTGGACCATTGTTGAACAAGTTCACATATAGCCCTATGACTTGGTGGTACTAATTTTTTAACACTGATATCAAGGCCTAACTTGGAGAGGAGTTCAGTCAAAAATTGATATGACGCTTGCGCGATGCTAGGCGTCGCAATTCCGATGAAATCGTCAACGTAATTTACGATGGTAAAGCCACGTTGAAGCAATGCATCTCTGACGCGTTGGAAGATTTGCGTCCCGTGACGTGTCCCAAACATGACACACGTGTCGACGTATGTGACATCATCCCATATCAGGCCTAAGAGGTCATAATCCCTAGGGTCAACTTTTATATGGCGAAAAGCCCTGCTTATGTCTATTTTGTAAAGGTGAGCTGCTGCACCAACTTTTTTGATCTCAGATGTAATATGATCAATCGTAGGGAATGTTAGGGCAAAGTCTGTTCCTAGATATGAATTTTTATTAACCCCAGCATTTACTGAGGTGCCTTTGGGCCAAGAAAGATCAACTATGACCTGCCTATGTTTTGCACTGGGTTTCTCTCTTGTCATGAAAGGTGAAGTATGACAATTTACTATTGGTTCCCTTTCAAATGGGCCTACAATAGCACCAAACCTAACCTCTTCTTCTAGATATGACCTAATATCATCTGGGAATTCAATAGCAGAAGCATGATTTTTCTTTTCACATTGGAGAGGACAAGACCTGTTGTAATCAAGGGGGAAACCAAAGGTCAAGAGTTCAATCAACTGGGTGTCCCAATACCCTTTCAATGCTTCTGCCCATTCTGAGATATTAAGTTGGGATTTCACAGGTATTCTGCAACCTAAATAGTTCAATGAACCACTGGCTTTGATCTTTTCGTGCATTTGAAAAGGACACTGTAAACCACTAACATCAAATTCCCTATTATTAGGCATAATGAAATCTGACAATGGTACAAAGCCAAAGTCAAAAGCACTTTGGTGACGCCATTCATAGAATAATTTGGTGTTTGGTTGTTGTTTGCTATTGAGGTACTTTTCAAGATGGTTTGGAACCATTGTATTCAAGAATTTGTCACCATCCCATGTATTATTAATGTCAAACAATAGTTTGCAATCTGTGGAATCATTAGGATGGACCCTATTGTCTTGAGCTTTTACTTTTTCAAGGGCTTCCAACCCATTGTCACCCTTGTTAATAACCCCCCCTGTCAGAGGTGTGAAAACTGGCATCATTAGACATTGAAGCAGGAGGTGCAACAGAGTTAATGAACCCTTGATCATTTTGCACTACCACGGGGGTGTTGTGTCTGTCATTGCAACTTTCTTCCATAACCTTGACATTTTTACAATCAGAATCAGCTGATTTTGTTTTTTACAGTACTTTTGTCTTGGGTTTCTCTTATAACTTCAGATAAAATGACATTTTTACTTGTATGGGAGTGCTTAAACACTCGACCTCTATGTTTTTGGTTACCTGAACCCAGGTCCATTTTGGTCATTGCCAGATGATTCATGACTTTTTGTTTATTGCCCCGAGCAAACAAACCTTCACAGTCTTTCTTATAAAAAACCCTAGTGAATACCTTTGGTCGCTTTTGGCATGTGTCTCCTCCACCCTCAAGTGTACAGTCACGGACAACAGTATGAGAACTATTCTTACCTTCCACTGTTTCTGTACCAAGATGTACACCTGAAGGGTAAATACTGAGTGATTATACCTTTTTTGTAAGATCACTGTTGTTGCTGCTCAGCTGAGCTACTGAGCAACCCCTTGCTTGTTTTTTGACTGCTGAGAACGTTTCACAAAATAGCAATCTTTTTCAGAGTGGTTCAACAACTTGCCCTGACCCAAACAATGAGCACATATATGTTTGTGCCACCTTCCATTGACCTCATGGTCTTTGACAAACTGACACAAACCTGCTTGAAAGGGTTTACAGTACCACGACTTTCGTGACTGGTCATGACCTTTGCCCCAATTTGACCTTGCTGGAACTGTGTGACGCTGGGCATGAGCCCTTCTAATGCGATCAATGCAAGAAGTATCTGACCATGTAACCCCACCTCACTCCATCTCGCATAAGAGAACAGCATGAGATGCTTTTGCGTTGGCCCAAGTAAAGTCATTCGCATCTTCCATCAAATCACAGAGATAAGATAACATTTTTTCTTTGTATTTTGGATTGTCCTCGTCTAACACACCTTTTACAAAGCCGTGAACAAATTGACATAAATTCAACTGATCATAAGATATGCGTTGCTTGCTTGAACCCCCCAGAATATACTCATGAGGCCAGTTCATCCGGTGTGATACTAAAACCTCCACCGAACCTCCCCTTTTTGACTTCAATTTTTGTTCATTACCTTTGACAGAGTTGACCTTTTCAAGGTCAGCCAGAGATCGATCAACTTGCTTTTGTATGGCTTTTGAGGATCTTATACTGCTAAGTAATGGAATTTCACCATCATCAGACGATTCACTACTTTCACTGAGAACAATTTTACTTTTCTTTTTACATTTTGTTTTAACAGTACTTAACTTAGTGTCTCTGCTACTGTCCCTTCGCTGTCTTCTTTCAGCCACCTGGTCTTCTACTGCATCCAGTCTATGATTGATTTTCTTGAGCTCTTCCAGGATTCTGAGCTGGACATGTTGAGATGAGTCTTCACCAGTCGAATCAAAGCTCTCCTCAGAGTTGCTCTGGTCCTCAAGACCTGGGGCCAAGGCCCTCTTGACAGAACAGTCCGGCCGCTGAGCAACGGATGAGCGGCCATGTAGAGACATGGACCTGGAACTACTATTAATGTCCGACTGGGAGTCCTTAGATTTGCTGATACCACCACTCTTCTCCTGTTTTGACTTTCCCACTTCTTGGTCTGTGGTAGGGTCCTACAATGGCCTCGAACACGTGTTCTCAGTGGGGGGATAATGTTTCTCATTACACCTGTGGCACAGTTTCCTTTGTTTTTCCATTTTTATGTCAGTTATATATATATATATATGTGTGTTTATTTTTAAATATGCACTGAAACACATACGCAGGAATCCTGAGAGTGCTGCCCTGACCTTATCACACTTAATTTGGCTATACACTGCATCAAGGAATTCATAAAAACTTAGGGTTGACCATCCCTTTGTGTTCAGCCAAAGTAAGCCTGAGGTTGTCAGATAACCAGCACTCTGAGGAAACGTCAGATGAAAATTGCACAGTTCTGGTCATTTGTAGAAAATACACAGCCAATGTTCAATTAGTGTCAACTAGAGTCACAATAGCGTCACCAGGGGTGTTAAAAACAGTAACATTAAGTACTTTTGTGTAAACACATATAAATCTAAAACGTCTCTGTGATTAAAAACAAGGTTAAAAACATAAAAGCAAATCCATTGCAAATAAGTTCATCAACTAGCACAACAACAAATTTTTTGTCAGTTCTTGTCCATTTGGTTTCCAAATTTAAAGTGAGGAATAAGAGACAAGAAGCTCTATGTCACTAATGCTCACCAATGAGATTGCAGGATACAAATTGCTATGGGGAACCCCAGAATGTGCTAAGTTGTACATAGAGAAAACAGATTTAAGGTAACCTTCAACTTTCCTGGGGTGGGGGACTGACAGGCGTGATGCCTAGACACCACTATTGAAAAACTAACCAAGGTCAAGAGTCTAAATTGTTTGAAAATATTGCTACATACTACTTTTAGTTTTAGAGCAGGTATAATAAATAAAATTCCCTAAAAAGTCTCAATCCAGATCTTAATAAGGATTATATTTGAGAAGGGCTGAAACACATGTAAACAAGAGCTTGTATGCAAATTTCACAATGATATAATTTTCGTGTGATTGCATACAAATAGATTGTGCAGACATACAAATAGACTGGCAACAAATGAGTGCTACCAAATATCTTTCGCACTCTCCTTTGGGGATTGAGGCTTGTTAGCAGTTTCAGAGGTGGACAGTGTTAGGGACATGACAGTACAACTGACAGACAGTTAGCCTTAAGTCTGTCTGTTGTACTGTCATGTCCCCAAAACTGCCAACCCCTTTGTGTGTTCCATTTCTTATTAATGACTGCGTATTTAAGTAGCTGGTACTATGATATTTAAACAGTTGCAATTAGTAAACTATAATTTTTATACAGATAAGAAAGAATACCAAATTGATGCAAGCATGTTATTCATTTTTGGATGTTTTGATGATCAACTGTTAATAAACTCGGAAGGTGCTAAATCTGATTCTGTTGTCTGGGTGTATGATCAAAATGGCAGTCCTTTTGACTTGATCCTGAGCCTCAATTCCATTAGAATCACCTTTGACACCACCTCTGGCTCAATCTTGGAGAGCAGAGAATATTATTCAGCTAATTCTTGCAGCCAATGATTTCTTGGCACAAGATCACTGTATTTATTCATATTGCTTCAATGGCTTCCTGTCAAACAAAGAATCATCTTTTAAACCTTAGTACTGGTATGAAAGTACCTCACCACTAAAAAGCCAAAATATTTTGTTCTATATCTGTCCTTGTTTGCGAATGCTGTTAGAACAAGACACAGCGATCTGGATAAGATGTTCTTTATTGTAGTACTTACAAACTTCAGAAGAAGATGGCTTAAATCATAAAAAATGGAAAAGATAGGTTATTAAATTCAAAAGATCAGATGCAATTGGTAGATACAGAAATGCTAAATTGGAGTAACTAGATGACCTCCTGTATGGGGCTCTTGCTCTTCTCAAGTAACAAAATGGTTGCACGAGCTCCAGAATGTTGCTTTGAACTAGCGGGTTGGGGCCACGGTGGCACATTGGTAACACACTCGTCCCCCCCTCCCCCCTGACGTCTGTGGTTCAAACGCCGGAATCCATGTGTGAAAGTCGTAGTTGCTTACTTATGGTCAGCAGTTTACAGTGCAGAACATTGACCAACGGTATGTACTGGTTTCCTCTGCCCATAACACTACCCATTGTGATATGACCTATTGACTGTTGAAAGTGGCGTTTAAACCCAACCAAATAAATCAACCAGAGGGTTATTAGGTATAATCTTTCTGACATTGTGTGTAATATCAGTTTCCAAAATCAGAACTGTTGAGTTCAGAGCCGCGGCCATTGTAGGAAGATAAAACAAATGATTAATTGAGAAATTTACTTGATTTGAATGTTAAACAGCACACAGACAAAAAGAGTTTATTGTCTATTGTGCACCTGCACACTGGATTTACCTCGTACATAAGAGTTAATCTTTTTAATCTTTCAATTTACCCTATACCTTGAGTCGGCAATGGGTTTTTTAATGTCTGCTAAAATGTTTCTATTCACTCAAAAGAAACAGTTGCAAGTAACATAAAATATTTTTGAGGGGGGGGGGGCGTTAGTTGTATAATGCTGTTTTGCTGCTAATCAGAAGAAGGTAAAGGTTTCTAATTTCTTGTTCAGTAGGAGAATATATAATTATATATAACAACTACACATTATATACCAGTGTGACCAAAGACTTAATAGTAATAGGTGTTTGGTCTACTTTAACCAAATTTTCAAAACCGCAACACTTGTGTACAAATTTTTGCATAGTGGTTCTCCTTACTTCGAACCATTCTTGTCTTTTAGTAGTTGTCCCTATAGTACTAGGCATAGTCACCCAGATCGTCAATACCTTACAGTTCCTCCTTTCCATTCATCAGTCTTTAAGTCAGCCAAACATTTTGGCCATAGTTTTGCCTTTGATGCTCCTAAGATCTGGAATGACCTCCCTCAAGATGTTCGCAGTGCAACATCAGTTGCCTCCTTCAGAAAGAAGCTTAAAACTTACCTGTTTGCAAAAGCCTACCCACCATAGCCTCTCCCGTCACATCTGTGTCTCCTTGGTACGACCTGGCTATGTCCCTTGATTAACGAAAACTACCTTGCTTTATGTTTAGATGCGCCTTAGAGTCCATCAGTGATGGAGATTAAGCGCTATAAAAGTCCACATTAGATAGATAGATAGAGAGACCAAAGACATTTTACCTTGTGATTTTTGTTCTTCCACGAATGTACAAGTGTAACACTGTTTTGTCAATAACCAAGAGATAATGGTTAAGTGCCAATTTTCATCAAGGTAAAATTGTGTATCTTGTTTGTTATTCATAAGAATAATAAATAATTATGCATAAACATACATTACACACTAGTGCAATAAAATATTGACAGGAGCTTGGTATACATCAACCTGAGATCTTTTACAATTGCATTTGTTCTTCTGGGGATGCATGAGAGCCCCCTTACAGAGGGTTTTTTGTACATGTATGCAAAAGGGACTTTGGCCATCAGATGAAAAGGAGTGACATGAAGTCCATAGTCATAAACAAACATGATGCCTTTTTTAAGGAAATCTATTTTTTGAATACAACCTCCACAGGCAAAACCAACAGCAATAGCCCATAAATATTCATGTGGACTAAACGTGCTGACAGTTACAGAAAAAAGAGGGTAATTATGTCACTGTGTGTGTTTTTTTTCAGTAACGGTAGCAACGGTAAATAGTTATATTGACAAAAAGATAATGTTTCTTTGAATGAGCTTTTGAGTTGGTTTTACCATACAAAGATCTACTGCATACAATAGAAAAAGTAAATGAGTGACTTCTATTTTTAAAATCACAAGAGCAGATAAATATATACTCAGTCTGTCCATTATTTGTCTTCTTTAGTGATAACATTTACAAACATACTTCACAGATACTCGATTTACAGTTTATAGCCAGTAAATTGAGTCTATACCTAAACAAATAACAAAATATGAGTCATGAAATGCATAGTTTAGGGCACCAATTAATATCAAAAGTTAATTTTGAACTTTCGATTTCTCTGTTATTTCTGCAAAGATCTTAATCCAATGAAAACCCCCAGAGGCTCTGTAAAACGCCTTTCTATAGATATATAAACATAAACAGGGGAGGTTTCATCTTTCACCACATGAAATACCTCATTAAATTGAGCTAAGTTCGACCATTGGAAAAGAAACTGTAGAAGAAGTCATCCAAGAGTATTGCACACATATTTATTGATGTTGCTGCTCTACACATTATGCAATCAGATAATGGGCAAAATTTACCACTAAGGTTTTTAGGGGACTATCCAGTCTTTGGCCAGTCCTTTGCAATATGCAACCATTTACAAAGCCAATGAGATATTGAAAGAGGCAAGGGCTCTTTGAAACTAAACCTGCCAATCTGAGTGTGCCAACAACTCAGCTTCATGGAACATTGGTTATTGCTTTGTGCTTTGTGGTGAAGACCACATTACATATACTGTTACTTTCATCACGGGAGTGGATGAAGAACAGACGGAAGGAGCCTTTGAAGGTCAAAGTTGGGACTTTATGTCCCGTTCAAGAGCCAGGGTCATATTGGAACAGACCCCACAGCATTTGTCACTTGTAGGAGTCGAACCCACACAGTAGTGACAGCCTGTGATTTGATGCCAAACTTGCTAACCTGCTAACCACTAGGCTACTGAGGACCTGCAGCGAGATTTTGAACATAACTGTCAATGTCTGTGCTGTTGATGAAAATTGAACTTCACATGATATGATGACCAATGAGGATGTTCCTGGTGGTGTATGCACTGGGATACTAATGCTGATGATGCTCCTAATACTGATAACTTGGTGACAAGTGGACAATAGCTTGTGGGCGTGGCCAATAGTGGTGCCAATTACTGATGTGATGGCTAGTCAAGGTTCGCCTTCTGAGGTGGATAATAGTGGTGCCAATGATGATAATAATCATGCTCAGGATGACTGAGTGGCCAGACAGATGACTTGGTCACAAGTGAAGATGTGCCTAAGGAAATGGGTGATTTACTTCCTGATACTGACATTGTAGATCAAGTTGTTCTGAAGACAGATCTTTATGGTTATACTATTGTGACCAGCGCTGGTATGATCAGAGGTATTTTGACAAGAAATCGGGTAGAATTTTGGAAATGTTACGGCCTTAAAGCAGAAGATTTATCACAAAACATTGAACAATTTTTGAACTTGTCTGGGGAAAAGGTATATGAGAGGAGGGAGCTGGATAAATCAGCCCCTTTGCTAAATCGGTTCTCAGCAAATTGCTCTCCTAAAAACTCAACCTCTACAAACTCTGCCCCCAAGTTGAAAACAGACAATAAAAATGCAATAAAAGTACCTCTATTGTCCTTAACCTCCATCATATGACAGATTGTAAGGCTCACATTCATAAATGAATAATACATCAGGTAATGAAAGCTATAAATCAAGTCTTTTTAACCTAAGTCCCTTGGAATGAAACATGGTTCCTATTAATGACAGGTGATCATTTTTGAATGAATATCTAAATATTTTAGATTCATTTCATGAAATTAACAGTATAAGAGATGTATCGTACCATATTCACATATATAACATATCTGTAGGCTAATTAGTTGTTGACATATTACAAATGGAAATCCAAGGTGGCAGTACATTTGGTTGAAACACTTGCAAGTTAAAGCAGTTGTGGATTACTGGTTGGAGTGGTTATTATTGCACTGCATTGGATTGCTATGCTTAAGTAGCTGTAACTTGCAATGCAGTTGTCACATAGTTGTAAATCAAGGTAGTGATAGTTTATATAAGACTCGAGATATTAATCATGTCAGTGGTAGTTTATATGTAAAGGTAGTAGTTGTTAGTAGGGATGGATCCCGATTTTCAAATTTAGAGGTGACAGAGGTGACATTGAATTTCACCCACCCTCATTGTAGCTCCCACCTAATATATATTGTATTACATTTTTTGTGGACAGATTTCTGCTGTCTGTATGTTAACCATGAGTAACAATGGAAGATGTTAACCCTCAGTATGAATTTATTTCTCTAATTCTTATTGGTTACTAGCCCATTGGGCTGGTTTATGTTGGAGATTCCTTCTGGACACAATATACGTGTTGATGCTTTGATTTCACTTACTGTCTGGAGTGTGGATGGCTCCAGTTTTATTGTCTATGACTGGAAGTGTGGCTTGCAAGAGGAAGCAGCTCATTTTACTACTTATAGACATTTATTGTATATTTAATCTGCCAGTTCTTTAACCGGCTATCTGCATTATATTAGTAATGGTGTATACATGTTATGCGCTTGATAACATTTTCTATATTATACGTTACTTTGAAGTTATGAATCATAACTTATGCACTATTGTTGCTATCAATATTCTGTATTCTATGTCACCACAACTCTACAATTTTTCATTTTATTTCACATAATTTTATCGGTCATCAATTCAGATACATCCAATGTGTTTTACTGACTTCCTAACTGGCTTTATCTTAAACATATACGACATTGGTCTTAGCTGTCCTTACTTTTGGTCTTACTTTATCTTCCACCTTTTATATCTTTATTTTGAGACACCTGTATATGCTTTTGTATTTTGGCTATGTTTCTCTGTATTGGGTGTCTCATTTTATGCTTAAACTTATCGATTTTCAATGTAAATAACCTGATCTATAAAATACTTTACACCTAGCTTTAACTCTATGCTAAATTTGGTTTACCTTTATGTAACATAACTTTCCTCAATTTAACATACACGTCAAGCAATTGCATTGAGTGGTTTAGAGGTTCAACCACCTTCTTACCTGGGCTTGGTCCACAGGATTAGGGCATTGCCCTCAGCATTACATCAGTTTGACCTTTTATTTTTCCCAAGGTCAGAGCGAATCGCCTGGCCTAAGCCTTGCTATTACTTTGACCTTCCTTTCTGTTCTAGTTCATATTTGAAGGTGGTTCAACCCGATTTAAGTAAGGAAGGGGGTCCATGTGCAGGCGTGCATAAGTGAAGGGTGTCTGCCCCAAGGAAAAAATTGTAATATTACACTTAGTATTTGTTCTGTATATTCAATATGGGTCTCAAAATATTTATCCGAGTGCTTATCCTGAACGCCACATCCGGATCTGCTAGTGGTTAGTTAAGTTAGTGGTAGTTTGTTGCTGTAGCTGTAAGTAGGCAGTGGTACTGTTTACTGTTGCTGTAAGCCAAACAGTGATGCTTTCATCTTGTCAGTGAAATTAATAGTAGTTGAATGAATAGTTTGGTTGTATGTCCAATGCAGCATTTTTTATTTATGAATGTAGTTGTAAATTACTGGTACTAGTACAAAGTACTGCTGCTTTGTATGTTACTTTAATTGTACATTCAAGAGAGTGAAAGTTTATTTGTTACCTAAGTTGTAATCCAAGGGCAGTGGTGGTTTGTATGTTATTTAAGCTTTATGTCAGAGGCAGTGGTAGTTTTACCCCACAGCCCTTAAGGGCTGTTGGGGTATTGTTTTCACCCATGGTGTCCTGATGGGCAGGTGGGTGGTCAGTAAAAACTTTGTCCTGGCTATGTCTTGAAAATTCCCTAACGTGTAGGAAGTTGATACTTGGTAGGGACATTGGTAGGGTTTGTTGGTGTGCAACGTCATGATGTGACCTTGATTTGACCTTTAACCTTGCCATAGTGACCTTGACCTATAAAATATTGTTCATGCTGTGTCTCGGAAACCGTAAGGTGTAGGAAGTTAATATTTGGTAAGAACATTTGGTTAGGGTTCTAGGTGTGCAACTTCATGTTGTGGTCTTGATTTGACCTTTGACCTTAATTTGACCTTTGACCTTGATGTAGTCACCTTTACCTTTAAACCTTATCTGGGTTATATCTCAGAAACAGGAAGATGTGAGAAGTTGATACTCGGTAGAGACATTGCTTACAGGTTTTAAGTGTCCAGCATCATGATTTGATGTTGATTTAACCTTTGACCTTGTCGTAGTGACCATGAATTTTAAAATTCTGTCCTGGCTATTTCTTATACTCTATAAGATGTAGACGGTTAATACTTGGTAGGGATATTGGTTAGGAGGTATAAGTGTGCAGCATGGTATGACCTTTAACTTTTTCTCTGGTAAACTGTGTTAACCTGCCATATTTGAGACATGAGACATGTTTCTCTTATGTCAAAGATATATGGATTGCTGAAACTTATTAGTATATGTACTTTTACATTATTGTGCTATTTCCATTGACAGCCATTCTCCAATGAATAAATTTTACGGCTTCATAATTTTTAGCTTACTGATTAATTACTGCTTTTGATAAGATGAACAGATGCCTTCAAGATGTTAAGGAATGGATGTCGGCTAGCAAACTTAAACTTAATCCAGATAAAACTGAGCTCATACTTTTTGGCTCCAAGAAACAGAGAGAAAGGTTAAATGTATGTTTCCCAATTGACATCTTGGGTAACCCCCTTCATCCCACCAAGTCAGTCAGGAACCTGGGTGTGTGGTTTGACTCTGATTTTTCTTTCTCTAAACATGTCCAGAATGTTTGTAAAAGCTGCTTTATTCAACTGAGGGATTTTAGAAATATTAGGCAGTTCTTGACTCATGATGCAGCTGTGTCGGTTGCCAATGCTTTTGTTAGTAGTCGGTTGGACTACTGTAACTCACTTTTCAGGAGTCTCTCCAAATTCAACCTTCACAGATTACAGTCTATCCAAAATAGTGCAGCCAGAATTGTTACAAATTCGAGTAAATATACTCGGATAACCCCGGTCCTCAGGAAACTCCATTGGCTCCCTGTTCAGTTTCGCTCAGAGTTCAAACTGGCTACCCTGGTGTATAAGTTTATTCATATAGGCTTCCCGAAATATTTTGCTCCATATCTTTCCATGTACCACAATACTTACAATACTAGACGCAGTCAGAGTGTTGCCAATTTCCTTAATGTTCCAAAGTTTCAACCTAAAATTCACAAGTCCACTAAGCAGTTTGGTTTCAGTTTCGCCTTTGATGCTCCCACTGTTTGGAATTCACTCCCTGAAGACATTCGTGCATCACCCACTATTGCCTCTTTTAGAACCAAGCTCAAAACCTATCTCTACACAAAGGCTTATCCTTCTTAGGTCATTCTCTCTTATTATCCGTGGTGCTGACCTGTTTCTGTCCGTGGACTTTGAATTTGTATATTGCTATTGTCTTGTTGCGCCTTAGAGCCCACTATTCAGTAGAGATTAAGCGCTATAAAAGTCAAATTAGTATTAAAATTAATGCTGTCGTCTTGCATTTGAATTGTACTGTTTTAATACTTAATCTTTACATAAATTTTCTCTACTTAAATATTACTTGGACCTTTATATAACTGACACTGCTCTAAAAGTATCCCAATCTTTGTACTGGTTCACTACTTAACATCTCATGGTGTCGGAAACTATTTCCTCAGGCTGTGGGGTATGGGCATCTCTGATGCTATTTTTTGCTACTAAAGTTGGATATCCAAGGCAATGGTAGTTTATAAATTATTTAGTTATAAGTCAATGCAGTGGTCGATTATACAGATGCATTCAAGGCAGTGGTAGTTTAGATATTACTTTAGTTGTAAGCCCACACCAATAGTTCTTTATTTTTTATGTTGCTGTGACTTAAGAGAGATGTAGTCTATTTCATAATGCTGCCATAATTATGCTGTACACTACTGATACACCACCTGATATGATTGAAACACCTCTTACTCACCTAAAATCCCGAATCAGTCATATAATTGTGCCCAAATTGTATACAAGTTTAAACAAAAGGAAATACTTTGTTACTGCAACTTTGTAAGAATATTCTGACACTTTTTTCATTCTTATAAGCTCATTTGTTTTGAATAAAATTATTTGTCAACATTAATTCACCTTGGAGTTTTCACTTGTAACCCACTGACATAGTACATACCATGTGTTTATTTCTCATGCTAAATCCTGAACACAACATGTATTTTTACAAACGTGATAATGAATTGATCACCCAACATAAACTTAACATGCCTGTGACAGCCTTTGACAAGTTTATATTTAATGATTGATTACTCTCTTGCATTGTAAAAACACCCTTTAAAACGAATGGACTTGTTAGACCTTAGTTTCATTTAAGCAATACAATGAATCAATGACTACATGAATTTATATTCATCTAAAGGGTTTCAAATGTTCAAAAACATTTGCAATATTAATGCTGTTGGTTGAGGTTTTAGGGTTAGGCATTTAGTGGGTTAGCTCACTAATGAAGACTTACTGGTGTATATCATTAAAACTAATTCTCCAAACTTGCAAAAAATTGACAGTTCCTGATATAAACTAACTTTTAGCTCATTCACTCATATATTAGTCACACATTTGTTTTAAAAACTACAACAACCAAAAACAAATTATTTCCTAAATGCGCCGGTTCCACTGTCAGGACTTATCAATAGATCTGCCTGATTTTATAACTCGGGCCACTGCTATGGCTAGGGTTGGAAAATGTAATGTAATAAGTACTTTTATAACACTTAATCTCCTTCATATGATAGACTCTAAGGTAGGAGAGCTAGAAGGAAGAAGGAACAAAGCACTATCCAAAGACATAGTGAGCTGCCATCAGAGATTTGAGGGAGAACGGGCAGTTTTGGAGGATGGGGTTTACTTCAATTTTTGCCTGAAATATTACATGTAGTTTGGATGTCATCAGGAAGCTCATTTTACAAAGCTAGAGCATCAAATGCAAAGCTGTAGCTAAAGTTGTTGTTTGAAGTTTTGAACTGAAAACAAGACAAAAGATGTGGAGCCCTTGATAATTTAAGTAGAATTAGCAAAAACTGAAAAAATGAAAATCTACAAAATCTTTGAAATTAAAATGATTTATTTTAAGCATAAGCCTTAAGACTGAAAAGTTTTATAATCTGTTCCACGACTGTTACAATTCATAAAAATAAGTTTTAGCATCGATCTGTCCTTAACTGCTACTATCTTTGACGATAAGTGTTACTACTTGGGATAGAAATGCAAAGTTTTTTTTTCATATGTATAAAATTAGAATGGCAGGCAACAATCTCTCCATGAATTGGATCCTAACCATGACGAACAATACATGAAGATTTTTTGTGAAAAAGAAAGAAAAAAAATCAAGAGACTCAATCTGGATTTGGGTCATTTTGAAGGAAGGTTTACCCAAGGGCAGACCCGACCTCACATGGTTGAAAATATGTCCAAGATTTGATGTATTTTTTATGTCGTCACTCCATGGCTTGGGCGTACATGTACGTATGAACAACTTCTCCTCCAAAACTACAAGGCCTAGAGAGACATGCTGTTTATTTTAAAAAGATACCTTATCTATCGAGGATGAAAACTTATTAAAGGCATGCAAATCTTTCTGTTCGTCTGTTTGCTAGAGCCATTACAAGGGAGGTACCCCACCAAAAGTATGAAAACTCCAACACTTTATCACAATTTTCTCATTGACTATTGCAGGGATTTCTCTCTTATCTTGCAGAAATGAACAAGGCCAAAAGTAGATTCCCTTGTGTAGGTACCAGACCTGGATCTCTCTTAGTTTTTTATGAATTTTTAAAATAATATTTTATGCATTAAAATTCATGAAATCATGCACCAAATCACCTTTAACTAGAAAAATATTGCATTTAGAGCATTTTGTTAAATTATGTTATTCAGCTACTTTTTTCATAGCTACACTATGGTGAGTAACTTGGGCATCTATCAGAGTAGCTAAGTGAGTAATATTTACTTTCTGACTTTTCAGTACCGTTCATTATGAGTAAAATCACTTGTAACTCGAAAACTATTGCATTTAGAGAACTTTGTATAAATATGATAATCAGCTACTTTTGGGTCAGCTATAACATTGCAGAGATGTAGCTCAGTGCATAGCTGAGTAATAGCTACTTTGAGGTTATCACTGTTGAGTAAATTGCTTGTAACTTCAAAACTATTGCATTTAGAGTATTTTGTTTCATATGTTTTTCTTGTGCTTTTGGGTCTGCTATAACATGGTAAAATTGCAGATCTGTACCTCATTGCATAGCGGAGTAATAGCTATTTTCAGTTTCTCACTGTTGAGTAAATCAGTTGTAACTTGAAAACTATTGCATTTATAGTATTTTGTTTACATATGTTGTTCACCTACATTTGGGTTAGCTATAGCATAGTGAAACTGCAAGCCCGTATGTCATGGCAGAGCTGAGTAATAGCTACTTTCAGGTTCTCACTATGTAGTAAATCCGTTGTAACTTGAAAACTATCGCACTTGGAGTATTTTCTTTAAATATATTGTTCACCTACTTTTGGGTCAGCTATAACATAGTAAAGTTGCAGACCTGTATTTCATTGCATAGGTGAGCAATAGTTACTTTGGGGTTTTCTCTGTTGAGTAAATCAGTTGTAACTTGATAACTATTGCATTTAAAGTATTTTCTATAAATATGTTGTTCACCTACTTTTGGGTCATTTAGAGTATTCCATTTAAATATGATGTTCATATACTTATGAGTAAGCTATAACATAGTGAATTTGTAGATCTGTAGCTCATTGCATAGCTGAGCTTTACCTACTTTTAGATTTTAATTGTTCAGTTTATCAGTTGTAACTTGAAAAAACTGGAATTACAGGATTTTGTTTAAATATGTTATTAACCTACTTTTGGGGCAGCTATAAAATAGTAAAATTGCAGACCTGTAGCTCCTTGCATAGCTGACTAATAGCTACTGTTAGATTCTCACTGTTGAGTAAATCAGTTGTAACTTGAAAACTGGTGCATTTACAGTATTCCTTTAAATATGTTATTCACCCACTGTTGCGTAAGCTATACTGGATAAATATTGCAACCTTTTAACCGTTGACGGGCACTGAATGCTTCTTTTAATATGCACACGGACAAACAAACAGACTGGAGTACAATTCCTATGCACCCCCTCCCCTTCCCTCTCGGAGAGGGGGGTGGAAAGATAATCACGTCACTGCTTCGTTTTACTACTTCCATATCTCCCAACTGTTGAGGGGGCAGGTGACGTTCACTCCTGTTACAGAATAGCATTTGCCCCCCCCCCCCCCCCCCCCACACACACACACAAACACACACACATGGATCCTTGAAGTCTGTACTTAAGTGCCTCATTCCAAAACTGGGACGGCAACCACACAGACAATGTGTTGTTAAGCCACAGATTTGTGTTATAAATAGCCAATGGAAAGTTTGATGTGGCTCTTAAAAGGCTTTATCTTCATGTAAACGGCCTCTGCATAAATGGTACATTAAGGTTGATACAAAACAGATTATGCTAGAGGTTTTAGGTTTTTTTATTCATTTACAGTAACAAAGGACATTAGCGGGTCAAAGACACTGTTTTAGTGATAGCACTAAGAGAGACTGCCTTCATTATTCATACTTCACTCTCAAAGCAATTTGTCTGTGTGTTTAGTTAGTTAGATAACAGGAATTCTTTTCTAAAAATACACACAAGACAAACACACTACTGGTAAACAGTTGGTTGATGTCAGAATTTTAAATCACCCAGTGGTTAACTGTGTTTTCAAATAAACTTTTTTGGGGGAGTTAAGCCAAAGTCAAAGTTATGGTTTTACGTTCCGTTCAACTGCCAGGGTATATTGGGACAGGTCCTCAACATTGCCACTTGTGGGACTCGAACCCACAGAGGTGAATGCCTATGAGGAGATGCCGAACTTGCTAACCACTAGGCCAACGAGAAACTCTTTGAGGAGTTAAGAACTGTACCTATCATACCCCCTTATCAAATATGACAAACTCTACTTTAACCTTGAAATGTGGGTTCAAGAGGTTAAAAAAGGATATTTATTTGGATTTTACTTCACTTTCAACACTGTAGAGGTCATATCACGATGGGTAGTTGGAAGAGGAGAGGAAACCAGTACATACAGTTTGTCAGGGTTCTGTACTGTAAACTGCCCACCAACAGCAAGCAACTACCAGCTTTCCCACTTGAGGCCGTGCCGGGAATCGAACCCCGGCCTCAGAGGTGGGAGGCGAGAGTGTTACCACACTGCCACCGTGGCCCCTTAAAAAAGGATAATACAGGATCCCTACACAAGCCAATATGCACCATAGAAACTCCTATTAAAAGTAGGAGAAGTACTTCAATTCTCATCCTCATTTGTTAACATTTTGAACCATACTTCAATGTTAAAAGTAATGATTTATCGGACCTCTTGCAAACTGTATTTGATCATATTGAAATGATAAACTTTCGGTTTTGTTATGGTTTCCAGCAGTAGTTATTTAGTAGATGCTTTTGGGCCTGTGATTTGTGATTGATCTTATTCTTACAGTTGCTAAAATTTTTTTATGTATTAACTCCATTTACTTACTAAATAAACAGTAGCAACTGTATTTTCCTATAAAGCAAGGTAATTCTGGTTTGCTGACTGGTTGTTTTTGCTTTGCTTACCATATTTCATTTATTTACATTTTGCATGTCTGTGTTTTGTACAAATTTTCAAAATACTTTTTTCAGAGCTACTCTCTTAGAATTATTGCATGCAGTTAACAGGGACCTCACATAAGCAATGGGTTCTAAATTCTTAATGATCAGCTGTTGTTGACTACTGATTAAATATTGAACTATTATCTTATTTTAAATGTCTTGTAATTAAAGCATTCAAATACTCGACGAGTTTGATCAGCTGATTTGAACTTGCTGTCTATGTGTTAGTAAAAGGGTTTAGTTATGAAAGGACAGAAATGTTTTAAAAAGTTTCCATTGACCTGGGCGGACCTCTGTGAAATGGCAACACTTGGTCTGCATTGATACCAATTTATTGTTAGTTCAAATGCAAACTGTAGGGATCATTGTACTCAACACCATCAAAAGTTTAGTCAGTCTTAGTTTAACATTACTTTCAACATACTCCATAGGGTCATATTGCAAAATGTAGTTGAGGAAATTAAGGAAACCAATGCATACCAATGCATTCAGATATTGCACTGAAAACCATCAGTCTAGCAATTATTAACTTTTCCACTTCAGATGTCGGTTTCACGAAGACTCCTTTGGAAAGGACATCCTTCAGTAAAGGAAAGTCATTTTTATTCCTTTGGGAAGGCCAACTTAAAAATCAGTTTCACAAAGCCTCCTTTAACTCTCCTTATCAAAGGTCTTCCTTTAAACTTAAGGAGGGAGCAAATGTTCTTTAAAGCTATTAAACATTCCTTTTTGGACACTTTCTTCAGTTGAAGGTAGGTCCTTAGCTTCCTTGAAATTTAAGGGAGTTTTCAAGGTCTCCTTTAAGGAAGGAGGCTTGGTGAAACTGGGATTTTTTAAAGGAGGGAAAAATTCAAGGAAATCCTTGAATTTAAGGTGACCTTTATCTTAAGGAGGCTTTGTGAAACCAGCCCCAGGAACTGAACCAAGTTGGAAGGTACTGTTTTAGCCACAACACAATAGTGTCATTGTAGTAAAAAATAGAAACAAGTCAAAATATACCACATTGAGATCAGGATATCACAGAACACAGGTGTCTGAAAGGTTACAGTTGTTAGATAATGAAAAAAATCCCATTATAGACATTAGCCAAGTAAAGGTTACTGTAATTAAATATTCATGAACTATGATTATCTGCCTTGGAAACAAGAAGACGGGTCCATAGAAGTAAAATGTTCTGTCTTTCAACAAAACTTTATTTTTTTGTGTATTTACATTAATTTTCCTAATGTATCTTTATAATTTTTTTTCAAATGTGAAAACTGGGTATTATTAATCTCAAATACACCATATAATGTAAATCTATCTTGTAAGCAAGATATCCCGTGATTTCTTTGTCTCTCTAGAATTATTCAGATAATCTGGTACTCCATAAACTTTCTTGTGATCACAAGTATAATGGCAAATGTAATGTCGACATCATAACATACTAAAATGACAAAAGTCTACATCAATCTACATCCAAACTGTGACTACAAGTAAAACATTCAAAGGAGAAGAATTTCATTTTGAAGTTAAAAAAACACTTGATTTAATTCTTGACATATTTCTAGAGCTTCTTTACAAGAATACACAAACCCATTTGTCTGCTGGTATATTCCATATCAGCTGCGTGACAGAGAAATTCTATATAAACTATAACACTTACAGTAGTACTACAGCTTTGGTATGTTTATTAATTATGTGACACTTGCTATGTACATGTCAGGGTGTTTGCTTTGTACCTAGATCACATCTTCCCTCTGGTCAGGAAATGCAAACCGACTCATTGACCTTTGGTTGTGGTTAAGCTTGTCTAGTATTTTGCGACTAGCTTCTTGCTAGGATGTATTTGGGTGATTTGACACAACTAGGAAAGTGATTTGAAATTTAGGGGGTATTTGGGGTGATTTGACACAACTAGGAAAGTGATTTGAAATTTAGGTGGTATTTGGGGTGATTTGACACAACTAGGAAAGTGATTTGAAATTTAGGGGGTATTTGGGGTGATTTGACACAACTAGGAAAGTGATTTGAATTTTTACATTTTAAATAGCCATAACATCCTCTCACAAGCTGTGGTTAGTAGTACAAGTATGTATTTTTAGATGCTGGGGTCGGGGGTGGGGATGGGTGGAGGGGGTTTGGATAGATATACGGGCTAGCTCATTATTCAACAGGCACTTGCCATACAAGAGGTCTGTGTACAGAAGCATAAAGATGAGGATGGAAGCAGAAAGCAAATACATATTGATACGACTGCCTGGAAATCTGAGACCGAGGCATAAGGCGCAGATTGGTGTGACAAGATGAATGGTTTTAAATGCACTTTGACCTCTTAACTTTGGGACTGAAAGCTAGTATTCTTTTAATGGCAACATTTTGCCCATCAAAAATATTCCAGCCATTTTACAATCCACTGAAAGTATCATTGCCAATCTGGGTCTTTTTGTTGCAAATATTTTGGGAAACTATGCAATCTACAAATATATTTTAATATCCACCCAAGGCTATATTTCCTCGTAACAGGAGGAAATACAGACCAGAACATAAGTTTTGTGTCAATATGACAACAACCCCTCAATGCTTGTTTATTTCAGTGAGTTGGCTCATAAAACATTGAATAAAAGAGTAGACAATAAAAGCATAGCATCACTCATGGGACATATACAAAAGTTATATCACCCATGAAGAGGAGTAACAGATGACTAGTGCTATGAACTCACATTATTATATTGACCTGTTCATTTGTTATGGAAGTTATCCCGTTGTAAACATCGTTATAAAAGTATCCATCCATATACTCATTCTGCTGGTTTTGATTGCATTAAAACCCAAAGAAAGATTTATATTTTCACTAGTGCCTCAAACTAGGGTAAACTCACAGCTGATATTTTCTTAAATTCTTGTTTATTTGGGGTTTTACGTCGCTTTGAACACTGTACAGGTCATATCACGATGGGTAGTTGGAAGGGCAGAGGAAACCAGTACATAGAGTTCGCTAGGGTTCTGTACTGTAAACTGCCGACCAACAGCAAGCAACTACCAGCTTTCCCACTTGAGGCCATGACGGGGATCAAACCCCGGCCTCAGAGGTGGGAGGCGAGAGTGTTACCAACAAATGTGGTGAAACTACAGTATGTATGTAAATATAAACTTATATAAAAAGCTATTTTTTAAACAGAGTGGTAAATTAATAAAGTTAAAACACCTTATATCGAAAGGGGTTTTGGTCTACTAGTGCGAGCTAGTCACAATTCATGAAAGTCCGGAGACAAAAAGAGAAATGCAATCATTGCTAGAGTTCACGCTGAATTATATCATCAGACAATCAGTTGGATTGCATTTATATTTCTTATTCCAAGATAAAGAAGTCTTTGGTGACCTTTTTGGCAAGTAGGTTTGTTATTTAATCGCAGCCTGTTACTTCTGAGTGGGTTGAACTCCGACAGTTGGCAATGCTGATATAATCATGGCTTTTGAACATGACAAAAAAACCTTTGAGTTGTCTGATAAACTTAAAAATAGAAATTACTGCTGTGGACAGTGTTGCTGATAGGACAGTCGTAACAGACACATGATATATTCTACATATATAGCTAAAAGGGGATGTTTCGAAAGCATTGGTCTATCACATATATACAAGAAGAGATCCTATGTGTAAGGGAAACCCCAAGTATACATAGCTCCTTTTTTTGAGATGCAGGATTGGCTTGAGTGGGAATGACATGTCTTTGGGCATTAGCTCTCCTAATGCGATCAATTTTGTCAGTTTCTGACCAACTGATAACTTCACCTTGCTCCATGCGACATAGTAACACAGCATGGCTAGCTTTTGCTGCCTGCCACGAAAAATCATTCGAATCATCTAATAAAGCAATCAAATAATATGTTGTAGTGTCACAAACTTGCATTAAACCTTCAAAGGGACATCTTCAAAGGGACTCCTATTTGGATAGATCATCTTCAATGGCATATGTCACAACTCGGAATGCAATTTGCATTTGGGAACGCTTTTGTAAGGCATTTTAAAAAATAGCCCCCACAACCTTGCAGGAGTTTTACAGAAATATACTTACTTGTAGGGGTGAAATGGGGGCCAGTACGGATCACCATGGCTGCTCCTTCTTCAGAGTGTAGTACCCGGACACAGGCATCCCTTTTTCAGAGCCACAAGGACTAGGTTACCAAGAGGAAAACAAAAACACACTCATACTCATGTAAGGAAATGTGTGGCCTTTCCTTTATACCTAACTGGCAACAGCTTTTTTATGTAGCTCATAAGAGACTATGTCATGATGTAAACAGCCTGTGCGGTATGGTTCATAAAGGTTGGTACATAAAAGGTTATGTTGGAGTTTCAGGTTTTTATGAAGTAATAGCAACAATACAGATCACCTCTTAAGAGAGACTATATCAGTGATAACACAGGAAGGACCATAATCTATTATTCATACCTCACTCTCTGAGTAATTTGTCGCAGCATTCAGCTGGTTAGATAACACGGGATTGTTAAAGTATATGCCATCAAAGGCTATTTGAGAATATTTCTTGCAAATAACAGAGTCACAGCGCTTGTCTCAAATTCACAACATACACTACTAATAGTATTCATCTTTTATATGTTCCTGAATAACATCAAATTTTATTAGACATTGATTGGGAATTGAGAAGACCAATTTTACCATCATATCTGCATTTGGTTTCTGTTTTCTTTTGTTCAAAAAGATGTGAATGAGGCTGCTGTTTCAAAACTCTGAAATAAAACTCCCTCTCTGTATAAGGACAAGAACACTCAGAGTGTGAATACCTTTGGGGAACAGCAGTGCTTATTAGTTGGACCGACAATCATTGACTGCCAGCACAACAGCTATATGATCACTAACACTAATATGGTTCAGTATCCTGATCAAATTTGAGTAAAATTGATCAATTTTTGATCACCTTTTTGAATAAGCCCTGAGTGTTGATGAACTCAATTCAAAATTATAAGTTAAAACAGGTCAAAATTAAGTTTTTTTTCAGCGCAAGTTATCCATAGTTTGTGAATAGCTATGTGATCCAGTGGCTCACTTGTAACTTTTTTCTCAAATTTTAATCTGATCTTAATTCATGTTAATGCATTCAAATCAGAGCCATGATTTAAAAATTTGATCTGATACTTGAGTATATCACACATTATGCCAAAATGTAACCTTATTTTGCGACAAAGTTTCAATGTGGAAAAATACACTGAAACTGGCAATAATTAACTGAGTGACATTAGGAGACATGACGTCACTAATTGAAAAACACGGGTGCCATAAAGGTCACATTTGGTAGATAATAAAAAAGATCCCATTATACAAATGGGCCATGCCAAGGAACTTGTATTTAAATATTCATGAACTTTGAATGTCTACTTAGTCCAAAAGAAAAGCTGTAGACAATTAAGCTTAAGAGATCTTGTCTTTTTGGACAAACAAAAACAGGGTTTGTATGACAAAGAATATGTATTGTGAGGTATTTCTCTTTTTTATTTCAATTTAATTGGTTATATAATAACTATCTAAGATAATAATACCTTCAAATAAGGTTATCATTAAATTTTGCAACTTGATATTAAATTATCTATTATTTTGTAAAATCATGGAATAGCCATTGATTAACATGCATTACATGTATGCAAGTTACGACTAAGGTGATTTTGCTTCTGTCAGATCTAGTTACCCTAAGATCTCACGTATAAAGAGAAATGAATATTACAAAATGTTGATAGTACAATGTATTATAAATGTGCACATTTACTAAAAAATGACTAAAAAGTTTATTGATATATATTTGATGTTAATATTTCGTTGAAGTGTGTGATACATTGCAAAGCTAGTCCATGGTCTCGTAGTCAGTACGTTTGGCATCTAATCACAGCCTATCTCCTCTGTGTCTAGGCTCCCACAAGTGACAATATAACTACCTGTCCTAATAAGACCCTGGCTGTTTAATAGGACATTAAATTCTTAACTGTGACTTTGATATATTCCCACAAAGTGTCAAGTCAGGTTTGGTAATGTATTTGTCCATGGAGATGAAATTTGCTCATGTAACACCCACCCAAAAAGAGATTCCATTGGTTACCTGTTTAGTATCGCTGTATATCGCTTTATTATTATTGTATATTTAGAGTGACATATAAGCCCATATAGGGCTGGGTGTTTATTGTACTTTGGTATTTATTGAAGCGTATCATTTAATTGCAAAGTTACATGCCACTATAATAAACTAACTATATATATGTCTAAAACCACTACAGTGGTCTAGAAATTTCTTCATAGTAGGCCCCAAGCTAAATTTGGACCTTACCTTACAGATGACCCTACAGTACCAGGCATGGCCACCCTGACTGGCAGTACTACCACCTATCTATCCTCTTCTTCACAAATCAATCAAACATTTTCGGTCATAGTTTTGCATTTGAAGCACTTAAGATATGGAATGACCTACCTGACAACATTTAAAATGACACCGCTATTGCTTCCTTCAGGAAAAAATAGTTCAAAACTTACCAATTTGCCAAAATCTATCGACCATAGTCCCCCATTCTCCCTGTGTCTTCTCAGGTTTAACCTGGCTATGTTAATCGACCGACACTTACACAATATGTCATGTATAGTTGCACCTTAAAGTCTCTCATACGATGGTGATTAATTTCTTATTAAATTAGATTGGATGTTAAACTCTGGCTCAAAGTAAGATACCCCGCAAGATGGTTTGAGTCAAGAATTTCAGACTGCTAAAACTTTAGACCTTATCCTGGAGGATTCAGTGCCAGGATAATGGGTTTGAGTCGAACAAGAGTCCACATAGGTCCATGTAAAATAGTCAAAATAATGCCCTGAGTGAAGGAAGTAATATACATGTATAAATATTAGGTTATTTATCAAACCAATCCTGGAGGAATAGAGGAATAATGTCAGAATAGTAGTTTTGAAAAGAGAAGAGGTTAAGAATTAAAGTCATTTAATAGGACAAATCAATGACCTAAAAAGTACCTGAAAAATTGGAGAAAGTGAAACAAAGGTTTGAGAATTTTATTCATATGTAAAAAAACCACATAATTTACTATTTACAGGATAAAAGTATGTTAAAATCTTGGAAATTTTAAAAACATCTAGCTTAGCTTCAGCATGAACTATTTATGTGTAACCGGTGGTAAATATAATTTTAACTTATATCATCTGTAATCCTTGACTTATACCTTGTAACTGCCAATCACTTCCATTTTGTGCCTTCATTATTTATTCTAAAGTAACACCATCAGCTGTGATGTCACAACAACAAAAGACGCATTACCTCTCAAAAAGCCTATTTCCTTGATGCTGAAATGATCCTATGATACAGCGGGTCATCAAAAGGAAATTATGTTTAAATATTCATGGGGTATCTTTGAGAATGTTAAACACATTGTCTGCTTTAAGCCATGCAAGGTATTTTCAAAGACCATCCTAGGAGTGTTTTGTGGCAACAAAATATTTGGTGTCAAGCCAATATATTGTTTCCTTCTTAATCTATGTCATTATTATAAAAACTAGTTAAAACCTACAGGGCAAAAACAGTTTAAAGTTGATTTATGTGTACAAAATTCTTGTATTTGCAGCTGATTTTACAGTACTTTTATTGACATTAAAAACTTAACTTTATGTGGTAGTTATTAACAATGAGAAAATGGCATCATACAATTCAGGTCATAACCAAAGCTATATCTTGGGGAGCCAACCTTCTTTCATATGAAAAATGCTTTCTTATTTGATTGAGGTAGCAGAGAAGTGGATCTTATCAATGAAGGCTGACTGGTGAGAAGTCTGTAGTTTTAATAACTTTGTATGTCTCATTGAACTGATATGTGCCATTCAGTAGGTTGTTGTTAAAGCTTTTTCACTATGGTCAAGTTTGGCCAAAACTTGGCTCCTGATATGTCACTTGGATCAGTCTCTTTCTCTTGTTATTAGTTTTATAACCTTGATTTACCATAGCCATTATCAGCTTTGATAACATATTGAAACAGCTGCATTTTAGCTACTGGAGTTCATCTTTTATGAGTTTTCGTCACCAATTTTAAACTCTGTCATTTTGACTCATTTCTTTACAAATGCCAGGAAATGTGACAAAGCCATCAGATTTATCCTGAGTGACAAGATGAGTCATACATTTGAAAAGACTGGCCATACAACCTGCTGTCGACTGCTAACTCGTTACAATTACTCAAGATAACTCCTGTGTAGTAATGAGGGGATTGAAATGTGAAATTCTGTCCTGGGACAGTGTGTAACCCAGGTTTTACCAAAAAGCGTAAACATTAAGCCATAGGAACAAAAAGATAAGTTTTATCACTATAAAGATAAGTGGTAGTACTATAAAGATCAACTGCAGTACCCAAAAGATAAGTTACAACACAATAAATATTAGCCAAAGTACTACCTTAAAGATGAGATGTTGCACCATGACGTAGCACCATAGAAATAAGACGTAGCACCCCAAAAGGCAAGTCACAGATAAGATGTAGCACTTTAAAAATAAGTTTTGGCACCCTCAAGATAAATGGTAGAAAACCTAAAATAAGATATAACTTCATTATGTAAGTCATAACACAATAAAAATAAGTCATAGAACCTTAAGGATAAGTCACAAGAAATTTCGGCTTGAGAATATTTGTTGAGAGGTCTCTTTCTATATACCTTGTCACATTATCAGTTATCCCGAGGTAAATTTGACATAATCAATATGACAAACCAGTTGCTGCATTGACTTTGGAATAAGGTTATCTCTAATTCCCAAACCATGTATCACTGGAAGGGATGTATTGATTATACCCCACTTTTGCACTTAGTATGCCAAGGCTGATGCCTTGGACATCAGTCAGTACTGCTTTAAGTTCTATAGCAATTCTGCCTATTAATCCCATCAAGATTGGTATATGCCAAACTTTGTCCATATGTGCAATTTCACTTCCTGTATTTATTTTCTGAGTAAGATGATCCTGGCTAAGTATTCATCTTCAGTATGTACCATGCTTCATATCTGACCAATATACTTGGAAAAAGACTGAATAATATATTTCTACTCCCCGGCTACCTATGCCATGAATAACCTTGTACCGATTTTGTCTATATTTGTGCTGACTTTTTGTGAATATTTCAAAGAGCTAAATATCCTACAAATACGTTGATTTACCAAGAAAGAGATTTCTTTGCAGAGATTCTGTTATTCATTTTGGTTGCATTACCATTCAACTAGAAACAGGGTAGAAATCTAAAGTTTAAAACTTAAGTTTTTATATTCATTGGTGTGCCTTACAATATATATATGGTTCAGTAGTGGTTTTTGTCTTATTTTAAACTCTATCAATAGAAAATCGAATTGGACTTTGTAAAAAGTTAAATTAGATATGTAGAAACTCCTGGTAGACTTTCTTCCAGTGGAAAATCCAACTGGGCCTTCTAACAGTAGAATCACATGCAGACCAAGCCCATTAGTCACTGACATTTCATCAAAACTGAAAGACAGAGTGTCAGGGATAACAATTTATGGATGTCCCTACCTTTCTTTGGCCTACCACCTGGTCGATCACCCAGTGACACAGGACTGACATTTTAGGTGGTCATCTAAGCCACTCTATGCCTAAGATTGAACGTTTATCCTATCCACTAGGTTTACAGTGGCAGAATGAAGATAATATGAGGGTTATATTTGTCAGCTTAAATAATAATTGTAAAACTTGTGCTCAACATGTAGGATTTACCGATATCTGGATAAGCCATTCCCTGTTGTAAGGACCTGTTGGTACAGGTAACGTGCATTCTTACAGAATGTGGGGTTGGGGGGTATTGTGGTAGTGCATTTTCCTCCCACCTCAAAGATCAGAGTTGGCATCCCAGCATAGCTTCAAATGAGAAAGCTATTGGTTGACTGTTTCCGTTGACCAGGGGATAACAGAGCATATCTTTGACCAAATGCCTATACGTCTTTTGTCTTCCTAAATACTCATGTCTTCCTAAATACCCATATCAACACCTGTATTTTACAGGTACAGGGCATGAGATAAAACACCAAATTAATAATTAAATCATACAAAATACAGCTGATATAAATTACACTGGCTGGATCTTATGTTAGAAAAACTTTCTAATTGGTGGCTTAAGAATTACAGCTTGTAATAACCCAGTTCAACTGTCAAGAGTAGTTGCTACTGAACATGGCTCTGTGTTTAAGACTGCCTTTCTAGAGTACCACTTCTTACAGAGTGGTTATCTCAAATATATAGAACTTTGTATTACACCTAGACACATTGTGTACAATATTTGTAGCAGTCAAGCTTATGGTATGGATCTTGGACCTTTGCCTCGTCAGTATTTAAGTCTACAAAGCATTTTGGTCACAGCTTTCCATACGATGCTCCAGTGATTGAGAATGATCTGCCTGATGACGTATGTTCAGCTACTTCTCTCTCCTCATTCAGAAAGAAGTTGAAATCTTATGTATTTGCAAAAGCTAACTTAGCCTAGCTTTTAAAAAAAATAGACAAAATATATTTCAAAATAATGGACAAATACCAAGGACTTATCTCTTCAACAATATTACGTATCTTTTCAGTTGGGACCAATATTTTGTCAGATTTCTCACCCTATTAACACATGATCGGTAGCAGAAAGATCAAGTTATATATTACAGAGGTCTTATGATAAATCTTGCAAGTGTGACTGGGGCACTGATCATTTCTCTTTTATTTATCTTCGGCAGATGCAACATGTCTAACAATGTAGATCTACCATGACCTTTAAATGCAAATATCAAACAAAACATTTTCTACTTTCAGTATATCTCAAGAAACTTTTAATCATTATTTGATATCAAACACTGTTGGGGTTGCTTTCTTGCGTTAAAAACCTCTGACAAAAAAGCTATGGCTGAATAGAAACAGTCTCATGAAATGTCAACTTCGAAAGAATTGAGAAAAGGAAAAGCCCGGCATCGTCAATTGCTAAAATTTCCTATTTTTGTAACAACGGAAACCAAAGGTGCTTTGCAGAAAAATTCATCTTATCTAATGAGAATTTGATGCCTTGACAGAAAATTTAGATGCTTTTTTTCAAAAGCAAAAAGATTATTAAAATTTATAATGACAGGCAGGATCTGAAATTCTATTTGTATTTACTTAGTAAAGTCATGTTGGATTTCCTTTTTTCAGAATTTATGTTGCCTGTAATTACAGGCAATAATTTTCTTTTTTTTCTCTTTGAGTTGAGATTCTCCCCCATTTTTGAGTGGATTCTATTGCAAGAAAAGTGCTAGCTCTGTAAAAAACCCTTGCTAATGGTGTATATAATAAATTTTTACCTTGCATAATTTATGAAATATTTATGAAAAGTAAAGCACCTCTTTACTAATTGGCAAGGCTCATTACGTATGCTAAAGGGTATCAAGAATGCAAAAAATATTGCTGGTCTGCATGTCCCTGTATTTAAGTCATATACTTTGTACATTCTCACTAAAATAGAAAATTATACCGGTGACATAAATTAAAAAAAGTTGCCAGAAGTAAAGAGAAACTTAATAAAATCCAAGTCTAGAAGAGGAGGTTGTTATTATTTCATCCTTTTGGGCTATAGTTTGTCTTTTTGATAAAATTATACCATATGCATCATAACAGGCAAAGAGAAAGAAACCATATGGGTTATGTAATTTTAATTCTATTACTCTCTAACATGTGCTCCTAATTTAGAGCCCAATACAGGTACTAACATAGATATATGAAAAGCATTTGATACAGTTAAAACATGAAATATAAATGTTGTAATGTTAACATTCATGGGAAGAAAAATATGAATAAATCTGATGGTGCGATTTTAGAATTATGATCGGAATTAAGGACCATTTACCTTAAAGAATTTAAGTAAAGGAGTCATCCCTTAGGTTGTGGAATGGCTGCAAGAAATGGCGACAAACTATGGTGTACCAGAATTAAGGATAGAACTAAGGATAGATTTATTTATTTATTTGGGGTTTTACGTCGCTTTCAACACTGTACAGGTCATATCACGACGGGTAGTTGGAAGGGCAGAGGAAACCAGTACATAGAGTTCGCTAGGGTTCTGTACTATAAACTGCCGACCAATGGCAAGCAACTACCAGCTTTCCCACATAGGGCCTTGACAGGGATCGAACCCCGGCCTCAGAGGCGGGAGGCGAGAGTGTGAACTAAGGATAGAAATGAAATGGCTAAAGGATTTACAAATGTGAAATTTCCAAGAGGTAAAAATTCAGTTAAGTTCTCAAGGGTTGTTTTATATTTATTATCCTCCAGTTTATAAAAATACATAAAGTAAGTACACGTATGACTAAAAATACAAAAAATAAATAAATTGAAAACCAAATCAGCCGTAATACATAGAAGAAGATATCCGAGATTATTATTACTTCAGTTTATAACTAGAGATTTCTCATTTCTGTAGAGAATTAAATAGGAAAAACAAACTGAAGACTGTGAAAACAAATTACCAATGATATATAATATATTTTTAGACCTCAAAGATTTAAAAATAGTCAGCACTTGTTTACACAAATTTAAAAAAAAACAACATATAAATAGCCCATATAACTCATACAAATAGACACAAATGAAATAGACATATCACATAATAGAAACATATGTATAGCGCAAAATTGATGAAGATCCTCTAATGTGTTTGAATCTGAACAGGAACTGTGGTGGTCGGTAAGTTGGCCTTAACAATAAGTTTTGCATTGGTTTCTAAAGCTTGAAATGGTCTGTTATGATGTGACCCCTGTTCCATTCCACTGGTGCAGCCACGGTTTTAATAAAACAATTGTTGCCAATCTGTGCTTTTGTACTTCGGTCCAATACATCTTGTGGTGGGTAAGAGCTACACATATACATATTATAAAAATGCAAATATAATCTCCAGATTCCAGCATATGATCCAGATCTTTTGCACAATGTTAACACCTTATTCTTTGCCCTACCTGCATAAAATTATTATGCACTTGATAACATGAAATTATGGAAAGCGGGCCTTTGTTGATGCTGCTCCTTCTTAGTGGAACAAGTTACCTGTGAACATTAGATCCTCAAAATAACTGTAACACTTCATACAACAAATGAAAACATACTTGTGATATATCATTTTTACTTAACAGTGCTTAGAAACATTAAGTTGTAAGGGGTAGATAAAGTCATGTGTTATGTTATATTATGTTATGAAAGTCTGTTCATTACTTTTGGAGTAATGTCAACCAGAAAACCAGAGTCATAAACTTTGAATAAATTTGAAATGGGGCCTTTGAAGATGTGGGACTTTTTTGTATTCACAAAATCATCCGGACCTTTCCCAAAATATAATGACTTCTTCCTTTGGTGAAGCCCTGCATACATAAAAATATAAGGTTCTGATTAGTTATTTTAGAGTGGTGTTTAAGACGGACACAAAATCAAACAAACAGACAAATGAACACACATCAAAGCATAACCTATAGGTTGATGTAATTAATATCATGTAAAAACACTATAAAAATCTGTAAAGATACTGTAACATTGTGATAAATATAAAAGCTATTTGGGGACACTCAAATATAGAGAATGACACATAAAGTAGTAGAAAGGTAGCAAAGAACTACAGAAATGATGTGATAAAATGCAGTTTATAGGAGGTTATTGCAAATAGCCTTTTTACTACCAGGGGAAAAGTTTAAAACTTCCCTGTGTTTCCCCAATGTGTAATAGGACTTTCCTGAGACCAAGTCTTATTGTTGTATCAATGACGGGATGGTAGGGGGGGTCCTTGTGAACAAACAAAGGAAAAGCAGGGGGTACGTGCCTTGAGGCTAGTAGCTGTTGTATGGCCCTGACTGGACATAAGACCTTGTTCTGCAAAGCTGGGATTTGAACAAAATGATGTGATTTATTGTCCTGAAGGGTTTTTGTCCATTTGATTAATATATGAGCCCCAGGATGATGGAAAAGAACATCCTGTCTAAGGATGTGCCTATTAGGGTCAAATTTAAACCTGGAGTGAGGGGCCATGTTGGACATCCTGAAAAAGGCGAAGAAAGCTGTTAAGAATATGGCTCTGAATAAGAGCGGGTCGTCCAGGATTTCACAAGTTCGTGAGATCGCAGCCATAGTTGACAAGTCAAAGACACCCCTGGAGGTAGGTACGAACTGAGAATTGATAGATATGCTTCTCAAGTAGTCACGAACTAAATGGTTGGTGAAGGGGGGCAGAGGCCAATGAAACCTTGTTGCTGAGTGTTTTAAAGATGAGAGGTAATTAAGAATGACTTTATGAGATAATGAATTCACATGAAGGAATTCTAGAAAAGCTAATAATGAATGAACAGAGGGAGTTGGAGGAAGAGACATAAATATGGTAAATGACAAATAAGTTCTAAGATGTGTCTTATGAGCGTTCTTTGTAGAAGGCCTGTATGCATCTTGTGTCCTGTTCAAAGCAGATTTCACCAGTGGTGCTGATGGTAGGTGAGGATCTGAAATTACAAAGGATCAAGGTCAAAGTAGTGTGGAGGTATTGTATCCCATATATAGTTCTTTTCAAGGTCACATAAAGTATCTGAATTCACTGGCTTGTCTGAATATAATCTAGAAAGAGTATCTGCTATCTTGTTGCCTGTTCCTGGGATATGAGAAATTATAAGGTCTATGTCATACGTTGCTGTAAGAAACCATATATTCCTAATGCAAAGGGCCAGAAAACTGTCTCTGGTTTTACCGGTCTTGACCACCTGAACCACTGCAAGGTTATCACATCTGATGGATATGGAGCCATGTTGCCAGAAGGTACCCCAAGTTCGTAAAGCTATCACTATGTTGAGCATTTCATAGTGAACAATTGTGAGTTTAAGGTCAGGGCAATTATGTATGGGTGTAGCGTATACTCGGTTGCGCCATACTGCCCCCATACCTGTTAAACAAGCATCTAGGAAGAGTGATTGGTTATCATCCACCTTTGACTTCTTAATGTAAGAAATACCATTAAAAGATGGTAAAAAGGCTATAAACCATTGAAGATCTTTATGAAAATCAGGGGTCAACCGTATCTTCCTAAGATGAGCATTAGTACGGAAAAGGTACAAGAATCTGTTAATGAAAACCCTAGAAGGTTTAACACATTTCTGTATATATATGAGTTTACCTAATAAGGATTGGAATGCTTGTTTAGTCAGAAAAGTCTTTTTACTGACCGCCAGACATTCTGTATGAATGTCCTTGACCTTGTCCTGAGCAATACTCATGGTGTTATTGTCCACATCAATATCAATACCCAAACATGTGATACGTTTCGTGGGAGGGGTTAGCTTGTCCTTGTTTAAAGGCAAACCCAGTTCATGAAGTAGGTCGCACAAGAGTGTGAATTGCTTTTCAGCTTTAGACCTTGAGGTGACCACAATGTAATCATCAATGTAGCAATGTAACTTAAGTCCCCGCTTGGCCACAATGTGAGCTATAGCATCGGATAAAAGCTGGAACGATCCAGAACCGTGCGTCTATCCGAACGCGATTGCTAGATCAATATAGAATGCGTCACGCCAGTGAATTCCCAGCTTAAGAGCATCAGCCGGATCAACCCTGAGGTTGCGGAAAGCACGGGCTACATCAACTTTAAATAGTACGACGTCACCTTTGGCATCTATGATGTCTTGTGTTATATTGTCAATATTGGGAAATTTTAATGAGAACGTGCTTGAATCGAATTTCTCTTTGTTTACATGGCTGTTAACTGACTGGCCATAAGGGTACGAGAGATTTAATATTACACGCCTCTTGTCTACATCTTTTGGTCTAGTTAACAAAGGTGAACAATGATAGTGGTCGTGTTCTATATTGTTTACCGGGCCTAATAAAGCCCCTAATGCTTTCTCTTTGTCCAGGTATTCTTGCACCTGGCTAGGATATTGTGTTGCAGAATAATGGTTAATTACTGTTTTATTGGATAATTCATGTGCCTTCTCCAGTGACAATGGATAACCGAATTTTATGTACTGGAGGACGCGTTTATCCGCATAATCTTGCAGGTAATGTTCCCACGCTTCTATATTGAGGCCTGATTCGATTGGTATTCTCGCCATCCTGTAATTTGGAACACCTGTATTTATGATGGTATCTGCAATGTTCAATAGCTTATCAATAGAATCAATTTTGGTGGGTTCCCTGTCTGGGCCCACAAATGAAAAGTCAGTAGCTTCGAGATTTAAAAATCCAATTTTCTTGTTCTGATAATTGAAATCAGTTGCTGTTCTATCATCCAAACGCCACTCCCCATCCATTGGACGGTGTACGTGATCGGCGAGCTTAGTCGAGGATATAGCCTGGTAAGGGTCGTCACTAGCTTGTGAAATTTTCATATCAATGCCTAATTGGTTTGTATTACAACCCTCACCATCTATATCCGTATCTTGAATTAACACATCAATGATATCAGTGATATGATCTGTATAGCTGCAGCCATATTTTTTGTAAGCTGCACCATCTTGACAATAATTGTACTATTATTTACAGCTACCGTGTGAATGGTGACAGTCTTAACAATCTGCAGCATGCCATCTATATGCCCTATATAAGGAGTCAGAGTATGCCAACCACCCTGATTAGATTGTGCATACAAATAATAACCTCTGATTCTGTCATCAGACTGGCTATGAATGTAAACCACCTTAGCCCATTGCTCATTTACATAGGAACAGTAGTTGGTGAAACTCATGGTGCATTCTTTGCTGTCACATACATCGTAACTATCTGTGTGGTCATGATGCCTTGGTAATCCATCATGATCAATCTCATCATACATAACCGCAGTGTGGGTATGGTTACTCTGTTTATCATAAAGCAATATAGTGACATTGTTATCATGATGCATGGCATAGCCCTGGGGGTAATATTCGCACCCAGGGGCCATATAATAGTGATAATAAAACAAAGAGTTAGGTACATGTACACTACCAACACAATAGCCATTTTCATTGCTCATACTATTCACATTATTACTGTTCATAAAAGTTCTGTCTATAATGTTACATTTATCAAAGTTTAACACATTTTTAGTGTCATTAATGTCCTTCTGATTTATAGTATTCAAAATTACATGCTGATTGTCTGTCTTTTCAGGAATTCCTGGGTTCGAACCTTGCGACATCGCCCGAGGGTGATTCAGGGGTCGACCAAAGCCCTATTTTGTTGTCACAGATCTCTGATCCTGGTAACCAGTAGAACTGCGGTGGAAACATTTAAGTTCTGTGTGTCCTAACGAACGTCCCTGTTTGTAACAATGGCTACAGTAATGCTTGTAGGCCCCATGATGTGTTTCACTGGTACACGTGCCCTCGTTGAAGTAGCGACAGATCCTGACCTTAGCTCCCGATGCTGCCACGGATTGTGTGTTATGCATAGCTAACTGCGAGTTGCTAATTCTGTTTATCGACCACTGCATGCTGTCAGCCCAGCTCAACCTTCCCTCCTCGATGTCGGTCATTGAGACAGCCCAAGCTGACCTCACGGCAGGCCACGGAAGGGACACGGCATCCTTCATTGATGCTGCCATCTGAGTTAACATATTCCTGGACAATGTGTGGTCCTCAATTAATAAGATGTTAGCTAGTTGACCAGATACCCATTGTGCTAGAGTTAAATCGTCATACGCGGGTTTTCTGAGGTGTGATGCAGAAACCAGCCCCTCATTGGGCCAGCGAAACTGGGGCCCTAAGGATGTCGTATCAGTTGTGTTGTACCTGCCAGATTTCTTTCTAATAACAGTGCTCTTACCTTGAAGAACCTCTCTGTCTGCTTGCTGCTCATAATTCGCTAACAGCTGTGAAACTGCAGTAGAGATACTGGGAACTGATCTCAACACATCCACCTTGGGCACTATTGCATCTCTGGCCTGATTCACTGCCGTTGGAGGTCGTGTGTATACCGTACTGGAACCGTGGCCCTCGGTATTCGTCGTGGCGAGTCTAACGGAACTGGGTTGATGTAATGGTGGAGCAGTAGACACTGATTGCTGGGTGCTGGCCACCTGTGTATGATTTCTCAGAGGAATGGTGGGTGAAGTCAGGGGTGTGGAACTGACGCTACCGCGCTCAAACCTGTCCATTCTTCTTGTTAGCTCCTGGTTGGAAGCGTCAAGTTTGTTTAACATGTCAATAATAACCTGGCCAGTCGACGCAGATATCTGTGAGTGAGCAGAGGAAGTGACAGTACTTACTGACGCCTGTTGATCTGGTAACTGTAAATAGGAACCGTCATTTAACGACGCTGCTTTAGATTTCTTCGTTTTCCTGGGTGAAGTTCTGGCTTTATCAGAAGCCCTCGTTTTCCTCTTCCCCTCAGTAGCAGGGGACTTCTTACGATGTGCTGGCATATCCAATATTGTAAAACACTAAAACTAGAAAACTTAGAATAAATTTCTTCAGATCACTTGTTTACTCTTCAAAATCTTGATTCAAAATGGCCCCAAGTTTCTGGGGCTATGAATTAGAACCCCAATTGAATCTGATTGGTTGTTATGTAAACAACAGGTAAGGTGTTAATGAAATACCTAAGAATTTAAGGTAGACCATAAACTGACCCAGCAGGCCCCCCCCTTTCAGAGGCCGTGCTGATCAAACAAACAGACAAATGAACACACATCAAAGCATAACCTATAGGTTGATGTAATTAATATCATGTAAAAACACTATAAAAATCTGTAAAGATACTGTAACATTGTGATAAATATAAAAGCTATTTGGGGACACTCAAATATAGAGAATGACACATAAAGTAGTAGAAAGGTAGCAAAGAACTACAGAAATGATGTGATAAAATGCAGTTTATAGGAGGTTATTGCAAATAGCCTTTTTACTACCAGGGGAAAAGTTTAAAACTTCCCTGTGTTTGGCTATGGAAAACAGATATTATTGTATGCAAAGTTTACTCACAGAAGTCTGAACGAAGATCGAGATTTGAGGAGCTTATGCCCCTTTCAGACAACGGGCAGTACGTCCGGTGGTAACATGTGTTCCTCAGTGGTAGAACCACCTCCCAGGTCACCCTATTTTGTCTAAGTTGTTCACACTACAGGTAGTGTATTTATTTATTTATTTGGGGTTTACGTCACTTTCAACACTGTATAGGTCATATCACAACGGGTAGTTGGAAGGGCAGAGGAAACCAGTACATACAGTTTGTCAGGGTTCTGTACTGTAAACTGCCAACCAACGGCAAGCAACTTAGCAGCTTTCCCACTTGAGGCCGTCCCGGAAACCAAACCCCGGCCTGAGAAGTGGGAGGCAAGAGTGTTACCACTCTGCCACCGTGGCCCCCTACAGGTAGTGTAATTCACGATTTTAAGTGTTTGGCAAAATGCCCCTGTCCTTTACTACCATACGACATTTCTATGCGACTTTGTGTCACAGTGGCAAAATGTCCATGTACCTCCACTCTTCTTATATCACCGCATTACACCAAAAGACCACTGAGCCTAAACCTTATAAACACTGTGAACCAGACCTTCAGTTACCATAGCAAGAAATTCATCTGCACATGCTTGGATTCATCTGCGCATGCTCATGGTACCAAATTCAGAGGCAGAAATTTTAAACATTTTAAAAAATCCACAGGATGCACAAGGTAATGGACGGTTTGCCACTGACTTACAAGTTTGTAGACAGATGTCAGATGGTGATCCAAGGACAGGGATGTTTCACCAAACATGGGTTACCACGGGCGATACCTCCTGTAGTGTGAAAGGGGTATAAGTAAAGCACTAAAATAAACTTACTTTGATGAAATGTTGTCTTTATACCATTGATAGATGAAAGATAAATTATTTTCTTTTTGTTAAATACACTCTTCAAAGGGATGTTTTTAGATTGAATTGCCTATATATTCAAAGTTACACTGGAAACGGCCAGGGATCTCAGTCAGCCAGTGGTAACACACTTGATTCCCACCTCTGAGGTCAGCGGTTCAAAGCCCATACCTTATATGGGAAAGTTATTAGTTGTTTATTGATGGTTGGCAGTTTACAGTACAGAACCTTGACCAGCTGTTTGTGCTGGTTTCCCCACAAAACTACCCATCATGACATGACCTGCACAGTGTTGAAAGTGACCTAAAACCCCAAATAAATATATAGTAACACTGGAAACGATTCTAAGTTAGTAATTTAATGTCACGTTAATGTGGTAAATATTGTAAATAATGTTACAAAAAATCAATAAAACTTATTACATCAAAGGTGATTGAACTCATATTAAAATGAAGTAAATTTACCACATACCCAAACATCAAATGAAACAACTAACTAAAGCATTTCAAGTATTAAACCCCAATAGTTGCAGAAATTTAGAGGTAAAATGTCCCGAGTTTTGACAGACATTTGGGTCTATTTAAAAATCCAATTCTCAACAAAAATGAACAAATCTCTGCTTAATCTTATTGCTCATTATTGTAGCAATTATCATGACCCTAAATGCGTCACATCATTGATTTAATGAGGGTCCCCTCTCCATAAATCACACACCTACTCACAGAGTTTGTCAGTAGCCCTTTTGGTTGTTCCATGAAAATGTAATTAACTGTTGGAAAAAACAATTCCCTCTAAGGTTTAATTCAAAGGAGATTTATGCATTAATTTCATCCATTTTTCATCCAACATTTAAGACTTTTTTATGATAATGTGCTTCATATCTATTGCACTACTGTGGTAGTTGGAAATTCCTTACGGGGCTTTCACATTAATCTGAATATCAGTAGCTGAACCTGGTAGACATAATGTAGTAACACAATACTACTTACGGGCAATAGTTTTGCATATGGCATAATTTGGCACCTATGCAAAATAAACATTTTAGCTCAAATCTAGCCAATGGGAATTTCTGATACGAAAGTAGGGTAAATTTTAGCTGTACTGTGATTTAGGGCGCTGGTGTTATGTAGAAATTATATAATTGCCCTCTGAAATCTCTCTCTCTATCACCTTTCTGACTTAATGGTTTTATAAATTTGGGGTGCTGCTGATAACTTAGCCTGTGAAAAAGGGCAAAAATGGACAAACCATGTGATTTGTTTGATATAATATCCGTTTCCATACTTAAGGTTATATAATCACCTCAGTGCATCTCATGTTCTCATACCAGAACCCATGACCACAGAGGTCCGTTTCTGTTTAAACAGAGTCATAGCAGGGGTCAACAGCATGCAGGTTGAAATGGAAAATGTCAAGACAACTAGGGAGGGTATACTTTTGTAAAGAGATAGGTTTTCAATTTTTTCTGAACAAGGAGAGAGAATTGGTTGAACTTAATTCATGAGGCAGGATCATTCAAAATCTTTGTAGCATTAAATATGCAAAACTAAGATGAAAATGCTCAGTAGACTTACATATACTGATGAGGCGAAGTGTGGGAGCACCACACCATAGGCTTGACTTCTATGAATTTGTGAGACTTTTAAGTAAGAAATTACAGTGGCCAAGTCGACTACCAAACAAAACATTTGCAGCCATGAGAGCAGCATCACGTGATAGACACCCTCTGAGAAACTTGGAAAGTAAGCCCTCTGTTTGTGTATGCGTGTGGTGTGCGTGTGTGTACTGACCACCTATGTGTAGTCTTGTTATATATTTTTGTGTTTGCAGGGGGTTGTATTCAAACCCTAAGGCTGCTGTTGACAAAATTTGTAAACAAAGGAAGGTAAGACTAAGACTTGGCTAAAATTGGTGAATATGACCCCAGGAAACAGGTAATGAAATAATTCCATGATGATAGATCACTTGTGTTACCTATAGTGCTCAGTTTATGATTACCTCAACCTTACTGTTTCCTGTCGTTTATTTATCTATTTTATTTATTTATTTATTTGGGGTTTTACATCGCTTTCAACACTGTACAGGTCATATCACGACGGGTAGTTGGAAGGGCAGAGGAAACCAGTACATACAGTTGGTCAAGGTTCTGTACTGTAAACAGCCAACCAGTGGCAAGCAACTACCAGCTTTCCCACTTGAGGTAGGGCCGGGAACCGAACCCCGACCTCAGAGGTGGGAGGCGAGAGTGTTACCACTCTGCCACCTTGGCCCCCTGTTCCCTGTCGTAAATTGTCACTTGCTTCAACATGCACAAAACAGAATATAAACAAGGCCGAAAGGAGAGACACGACTAGTGCACTGAAACAGTCACCCATTCAAGTACTTATGTGGCCTACTGCTTCTTAACTTCAGTGAAGAGACTGGTACTCATCCCACTAGGCCAGTTCTCATAAAAGTCTGGTGACCTCTCAACCCCCCCCCCCCCCCCCCAAAAAAAAAAAAAATGAAAAAAGGCAACAAAAAAAAATGAAAAACAAAATAGTGATCTCTAGAAGCATGAGCCTTGCTAGGGCTCGCCCTTAAAAATTAATTAAAAGCTGAGTGTTATCAACAACACGTTTGGATTTTTGAGAATATTTTGTGTAAGGTAAAAACGATGGTAGGCGAAGTGACAACGTTTGTAAATTGACTTATTTCAGAAAGATTTGTGAAAGTTAGGGTGCTTGTTTCGAGTAGATATTGTGTTATCACTCCTTCAAAAGGCATAGTGAAAAAGTTAATGACATCCTTTAAAAAAATTTTCTTGTGTAAAGTACGTTTATATTTGCGTGAATGCATATAGGCCAATAAAAAGCATTTCTAAGTATAATACTATTAAACAAGCATCAATATTACTCTGTGCCTAGGTTATGCCAAGTTATTGTTGGGAGCCGTAAATGATTTAACAACAGCAATTTGTGCTTCATCACTACCTTCGCAGAAAATGAATAAAATTCTTAATTATTATCCCAGTATTTGGAGGAGGGGGGGGTGTGTGTAAAATAATTAAAGCTCTGCATGTTTTATTACCTAACTCTTTTCACATAAACCTGTCACATGCAGAAACTTATGTAATGATTGCATGTTCCCACAATGAAAGGCATTGAGACCGGCCCGACATGGTTATTAATTATTCAACTACAATTTTCCCTGTCAATAGCTCAGCCTGGACAAGGCCCATATTCACTGTTTCCAGGAACTATATATTGAATACTGAGAGAAAAAAAAGTTGATTAAAGTTGATGAACACAAAACAAAAAAATACAACATTTGTGTTGTAGACTAGATGGGACCATATTAAGGGCAGTACTAAGCAAACATCTGCAATTTCCTTTGATGGCAATTTTACTGAATAAATTTGCAAAAAAAAGTCAAAGTTTAACAGGAAAAAAAGAAGTTTTTGTAGTGTAAATTGTAGATCTATGCTATATGCAGATGACACCTATTGGCTGGGTAAAACATGATTAATTCCTTAAACTAAAAATTGTGTCATTTCAGATAATATGGTAAGGTTTTTGGTGTGTGCACACAAGATCTCCTATAGCAGTGCCAAACTCATAATTGGATTGAACTGAATCATTGCTGGTGCAAACGAAAAGCCACTTCTGTACAGCATGAGCAAAAAATGTGTGCTGTAAATACATGTAAGAAAGATATGTACAGAGTTCGACAGTGGTACGGATAGGACAGTCATAATGGACAGACAGTAAAATACATTATTATTGATTATGACTGCCCACCCTCTGTATACAAGTTTATCTTGATTACATCTTAGCTTGCCACTTTTGCATGACAATAAGACAGCGTCAGTCATAATACTACCCCTTATTCATTTTAAAAATGTTTTCACAAAATGAAAGAAAAAACTTAATTTGTTAAACCATTTTATGAAGAAAACCACAGAAAAAGGGTTTATCAAGAAAGCGAGATACATTTACTGGTTGTTGTTGTTGATTGTAGATTATGTCGTTGTCTATATCACATGACCAGTTCTTTTCTTGTCCTGATGATGTTTCTGACTATGACAAAAGGGAGAATAAAACAATAGCTTTATCACTAATGTCTGTATCACTTTTACTTCACACGCAAGGCTCTCCGAAGGTTCAATACCCATAATTGTGGTTTATAAGATGTAGCATTATTGTGTTCAATGGACATACTGCCTATAACCTTAATAGTGTCCTGTTTTTCATTCTTTGTCACTCTGATAAATAGTCCGTTAAACTTTTGTGAGCTTTCATAAATCCTAGTCGAATTTTAAACCCAGACAGGTCGTGTTGCAAAAGTGCCTGTCGGCCAGAAAACTCAAAGCACCCAAAGATTTCCAAAAGAAAATTTATATGAGTATCAGGTCACCATTGTAGAATCTATTTTTAGAACAATCATATTTCTTAGGAAAGTGTGATATTACACTAGTGATCATCACAAGATTATTTTGGAACTGCATAATCAGACAGTCAGAAATAAAACAAATAACGGTGGAACAGAGAAGACCTAGTTCTAACCAGTTTGTGATTGGAAATCTTGGCTTGCAATCATATCTATTAAAAAAAAACTCATTAATTAATTTGGCAATTTCTCTAAAAAAAACAACAGTTCTACAGTTGTAGTGAATACATGATAAAAATAAACCAAATATACTTTATTTGGGTCATATTTCTGTTGTATGCCACCTCTGCGTCGCCCACTCGTCCAGAGAAATCTTGAGGTCCACAGCGGCCTAGTGGGATAGCAGGTTTGGTATCTAATCACAGGCTGTCACCTCTGTGTGGGTTTGACTAACACAAGTGACAAGGCTGTCGACCTGTCCCAAATTGACCCTGACTGCTGAACATGACGTAAAATATCAACTTTGACTAAAGAAGTTTTAATCATGTCACTGCTCGTCAAAAATAATCCTTCTACAAAGGCTTCTCCCACAGTCCTCTTACTCTCTCTGCAATTATTTCTCTGCAATATTGTATTGAAAGCATATAGGTCGGGACCTTCTGCCCTATCGTCTCATATCACAAGTATGTCTAATTGTATTGAAGCCATATTGATATTGCACAGAGTTGGCTAAAAGTCCTAGGGACTACAAGTTTGAGTGGAATTGGTCATGATATCTGTAGTGATTAATCTCTAACAGAACAAAGGGGCTTGACGTTAATGCGATGATTCCATGCTTACAACTTTGGCTCTGACTCTCCCAGTTTTGATGCTGGGAAAAACTTCTTTAAATTGTATATGTCAGGAAACAAAATAGGGAAGATCGGCAAAACATCAGGAGACTATCAGATGTTTTAATATCTTTTGAAAAGTTACTGACTTTGCTCCTTATTTGCAAAGTCAGACTCTTGCCTCCAAATTATCTGAAAGACCTTAAATCGTAGACATACATTCATATCCTATTGACCATACATCAGATTGTATTGAAATCATATAGGTCGGGACCTTCTGCCCTATCATCTCATATCACCAGTGTGTCTAATTATATTGAAGCCATATTGATATTGGACAGATTTGGCTAAAAGTCCTAGGGATTGTAAGTTTGAGTGGAATTGGTCAGGATACATTCCCAGATAAATCGGGTAGATCCTTGTCTGATCCCTAGAGTTGGTATATAGGTTTTTTTTGCAAATTTTTTGCATACTTCTAAACAGATCCTTCCCAACTTAAAGTCAGGGGCCTCTGTCCCGATACTTCTTCAAGATATTTCAAAGTCTTAAAACATGTGAATTTATCAGGGCTCTTCCCACAAAACTGTCATTGGTTCAGCAGTGTTCCTGGTTAACAATCCATTTACAGTCTAATAGGACAGGGAATAAGAGCTATTTAAATATCATCACTTCATATTAAATTAGATCCATCTACATGAATCTGAAAAACCAATTATTGTAAAACTACTTTCAGCATACGGATTTGGGGGATTACATTTTGTTCAATGCTAAATAAGTCATGTCTTATTTTCATTTATTTGTGTTTTATCATTCTTTTCAGCCATAAATGATAGGTCAATGTTATTGAAACATAATAATAATCAGAAAAATGATACTTTCTGTGAAAATCATCATTTAGTGATCTTTAGGGAAATTATTTCAAAGAATGGCTATTAATGTGTGATTGTTTATTGGTAAAAATTAAAAAAGAGTGTGTTATAGTTAATCAGAAACTATAATAAATAATAAATAATACAGCATCTGTGCACAGTAATTATGTCCAATAACTAATGTTTAATAATTTAAGAAGAAAGAAAACAGATCAACAACTATTGTTGAAAGCAGATGGATGAATTACAATTTTGTTTGTGGAATCATTAAATCAATATGTAATTTAGAGTGAATATTTTGGCATTGAAATAGGCAAGTGCAAATTATAATGCACTCAACACACACAAAACAATTAACTTACATATCACAAAGTGTTTTAAAGAGGCAATGATACAATTTCTACACAATATCTTAGAAAGTATTGCTCGTATTGGAATACAGCCATATCAATAAATCAAAGGGACAAAAAGTCCTGCACACCGGGATTGTTTTTTTTTCAAATTTAAGAATGATAGTGCAAATGTAGACACTGCTTTGGGCTTATCCTCATGTATCTTGTCCATTTTACTTCAAATATTTGGATTACAGGTTTTTGTACAGATTTTACAGACCCAAATATGCTTATAATGTCCCGTCTTAATGTTAAAACATGTACGCAAATTAATCAAATAATATAATAAAATGTAACTACAGAAATTTAAAATGGTTGCTCCCTTAAATGGGGGTAGACCCATACCTGCATCCTGAAAATTAAATCCTTAATAGGCTTCATAAATTCCTCAAGCCATTACTGTAAGATTAAATAATATTTACGAGTTTCCTGTCCAAAATTTCAGCTTGTTTAGAAACATTACATAATTGTGGTGTTTTGAAACATATAACTAATGAAGCCATTTTCTGAGTCAATTTCCTCGATTTATGACATACGTTGCCTAATGTTGCTACAGCAGATGTTAGTAAACAGCTTGAACATTTTCCAGTGAAACAGGATTTGCATTTTTATCTCCTTTTTGGCAACAACAAAATAAAACACTTGGCTAGACATTTGTAGTATTTTTACGAGATCAATTTTAAGTAAGATGTGAATAATTCACTGTTTTTCCAAAACTTTGGCAAAAAAAGAGTTAATTTTGTGACAGAGAAATATTTTGAGAAAAGTGTTTGTTGGCATTGCTGCAGGAATCATTGAAGATTCTTAGACCCATTATGATCTGCCACTATCTTATCCATAACTCACATAGAAACACAAAGGACCTGAGTTTAATTCTTGGTAAAGGTCAGATTCATAGTGGCCCTGATGACCATAAAAAATGGTGAACCTCTGGCCTTAAGCTTTAGATTTATTTGTTGTTTTACGTCACGTTCAACAGCCAGGATCATATTGCGACGGGTAGTTTACAGGTGGAGGAAACCAGTGCATACTGCACTGTAAACCACCGGGCATCAGCAAGTAACTACCAGCTTTCCAACATGAAGCGCCCAGCCCGAGATTCGAACCGGCGGCCTCAGAGGTTGGAGGCAAGAACTCTAACCGCTACACCACCGAGCCCCCTCTGTCCTTAAGCCAACAGGAGGCTAAAGAACCCAAGGGACCTTGATAATGGTTACACCTGAGTGTCTGTCTTTTAGTTTAGGGAATGTTATTCACTACAGAGCTTGGCCAGTACTTGTGCAGTCGTAATGAGTCACATAGCCCTTTGAGTGATATTTTTCTGAACATAAAAATACAATACATCTAGTTTTGCACATATATACATATTTCTGATGGATTTATCAAAGTGTTCTATGTCTAGAACACCGTTAATGCTTTCAAATTAGCTATAAAAATGGCATACGCTAATTAAATAAGGCAACTGCAAACAGCTATAAACTGTGCCGCTTCTACTTTGGCCAAGGATTTGAACCCTCTGTGGTGAGAGGTAAGTGTGACACCCACCAGTGATATTCCTATGGCTTTTATACTGCCTGAGAAATATTTTACAACAAGATGCGTTCACAGAATATAAACGTGGTTATTTGACATATGTAGCCTATACACACTGAGAACAATAGAAGAATATATTTGTATTTTGAAGAATCGGTCAACTTTCATCAGCAATAGGTATTGTCAGCATATACAGCAAAATGCATCAACTAAAATGACAACTTCCTCATTCCTGGTCCGATTTTGAACATTTGTTTCCGCTATTTTCTTTAGCTTGAAAAGGTTATATATATCTCCAGTTCACCATATTGAATTCTTTGGGATTGATCCAGTGTGTATGGGCCTCTAAATGTTGCCTCTTGAGCATCAGGATGTAACTTTAGGATAATTTCCAGAATACAAGTTGGATGTTAATATCCATATAAAGTTACATTAAAAGATCCTAAGATAGAACAAGAAGTGCTTGAGCAATGAACAAAACCTTGTCTATGGGCAATGCCAAAAATCACAAAAACTCTAAATTTTCCATACAGGTCCTGAGTCTTAACCTTGTAGTAAAATATAACTCTCTTCTGACGTATAGCTGTAGATAAGCAAACACACAGACTAATGTACCATCAAAAAATAAAAATGAAATCCCTATCTCTTGAGTTATCCATGCAGATGTAACTGATAAATCACAAAACTGATTCTAAATCCGGATAATCTTTGAGAAGGACAAAGTCACAGGTAGAACCCCCACCTTTTGAGAAATGTAGACCCTCAGCTGATTTCACTTTTTGGGGGATATACAAGTGTGAACAAGCATACAAACAGACATGATTGTTATACTTCCTACCAATGGGGAATAGAAAACAAAGAGCTATTATGGATTAGAAGAATACGGTCCACATAGTGCATTATACAGTAGCTTCCTAACATTGTTATTTCGCCCATTAGAATACCAGGTAGCAGCTCTGCAAATTGTTGATGGATTCCACGTTCACAATGGCATGTGTCAGTTTTACTTGTTGTCATATCTAAGGATAGTTTGCCAATTATTCTAGAAAGCTAAATAACAACAATTCATCAACCATGTCTCCATTCTCTTGTGTTCACCAAGGTGGTTTTGTTTCTGTCTAGACATGCTGTGTCAGGTGCCAATTCAATTTATTAACAAGACTACATCAGTTCACACCCAAGCAATCTTTTGATTCTCTAGATACCATCTATAACTTTAAGGCAGCAGGTTTTCGGGTTGCCTGTATATGTCTTTTGTGACAGATAAGGTGATGTTGAGACATACCATAATTATTTCATAAATGATGTCACAATCCACAATCAGAGACATCGTAGATAAACTGTAGATTTTTTTATTGATTACTGTTTGTGTCTGCATGAAAGGTTACAACCATAAATCAACTTTATATCATATGATGAACAATGGTCTTTCGAAAACAATCCAAATTATGAAAAATCTACATGGATTGATGTCTGGGGCATTCTCAAGTTTGGCTTTGACAATGAACTTCTTGATATAAATTTGCAATGTGCATGCTGACTGTTTCTGAGGGTGATGTCTCTCCGAGGCTTGGATTTCTAGAAATCATGTGATTTCCCTGGACATTTCATGAATTGTGCACTACTCCAGTATACTACTCATATTTCTGATTGCTTTGCAGCTCCATCGTGTAAACTGAAACAAATTTCAGCCTTGTTTATTTCAAAATGCTGCCCCCAGGCCCTTAGTATCCAGGTGATATTTTTTGTGCAAGGTAATTGTATATTTTTAAACTTTTAATGTAACATCATACTTAAATGTACTTTTCAAAACTGCCCATAGCCGTTAATAATCACAATTTACAGCACGTTCATTATTCTTGATAACCCAGAATTGTAAAAAATTATTTTTGTCCTTGCAGTTAAACAAAAAATTCTGGTTGTTATGTTTCAACAATCTTAGGTAATTGTAAATATCAATCCTGTGAGAAATAAGCTACCAAGTATCCTTGTGCTTAATCTCTGAACTGACGGATTCTAAGACACACCATCCAAATCATAATGCACGAATTGCAAGGTTATAAAACATGTTTGTGTTGTCACCAAGAGAACCATCAGTGTTTGGTAGTCAGAAAAATTAGGGAGGAATAGACTTCTGAAACAGATAGGTTTTAACTCACCTTTTGAAACATGAGAGTGCAGAAGCAGTTTGAATTTTCAGTGGCAAATCATTCCAGAGTTTGGGGTCATCATGTGAGAAGCACTTGCTGAAATGAACTTAGATTTATGAACTGAGGAGCTGTAGAAAGAAGCCTTAAGAAACATATTTTCTGGATTACTAGGTCTTGTTTTAACAGCAGATGAATACAAAGACAAATACGGGGCAAAATACTCTGGCTTTCTGGTGGTCAGGTACCTGTGTATGAGTACCAGGATTTTGAAGATGATTCATTGTTCAAGAGGAAGTCAGTGCAGACACTTGAAGGTTGGAGGGGCAACTTGTGCCAAACAATTGAGAATGTTCTGGAGCCTTGTGAAGCCTAAGAAGGCAAACTGCAAAACAGAGAATTGCAATAACAATACTGACCAATGCATTTGCAACCATGACTGAGACATCATATCAAAGAAAATGTCGGATACGATACATATCAATTAGGTTAGTAAAACTGGATTTCATCACAGAACTTACATGATTGGTGAAGCTAAAACTTCAGTTGAGCAATACACGCAGATTGCAAACAATGTTAGTTAGGGAGAGGCAATTTCCAAAAAATGTTGATGGATAAAGAATCCTTAAGCCAGAAGAAAAGAAAAAAAAAATGTCGTTTCTTGAATTTATTAATATGCTTCAAAAGAAGATGTATATTTTAAATATTACCTACAGCAAGGTAGTAAAAGGAGTTGAAAAACAAATTTTTGAATTACTTGATACAATCAAGTGGGATATTTAGCAGGAGAAAGCTGCAAAGAAGGAAAATTCTATAACAAAGAAAACATATTCTATACAAATGTTCACAGAACTACTGTATGGTGTGGAGATGACTTAATCTTGTCCTTTGTTCAGTTGTGATATGTATATGTCTGTTGTATTGTGTATCGTATTTTTATGTGCATTGTACATTAACGTGTTTCATGTAATGTTTTAATGTGTACTAATAAATAAAAAATCCCTAAGCCATTTGTACTTATTCATAGTTTATTCTCAAGCATCCAAGTATGGATGTCATTTAAACAGGTCTTGAGGTAATTAAATGAGTTTATACAATTTCCAGGAGACAGATGGATGAACACCTGGGAATCATCAGCATAAAAATTGTATTTAACATATATTTATTTATATTATATATATTTTGCAATCACCTGACCAAGGGGATAGTGTAAATGGGGGTGGGTAAAGGGAGAACAAAGGAAAAAGAACAGATAAAAAACAGAGATATGATTTTGACTGAAAACAATCCAGGGGATATGTTGTGGAATACTTTAGGACATTTCCAGTGAAGACAAACCACTTGACAGACAAGTGAGGAGTGTGTTATGGTTGATGGTGTTAAAAGCAGACAGCAGGTCCAGGAGGACCAGAGCCATGCGCATACCTTTGGACAAGAACATCTGTATCTCATTATGAATACACAACAGGGCAGTTTACGTTGAGTGACCAGCTGTGTAGGCTGGCTGGAAAGTGTTGCCAAGATCGTTTGAGTTGATGTGAGACCTTATTTGTGCAGCAACTATATGCTCAAACAACTTGGACAAGAAACAAATCCCGGATACTGGCCTATAATTCTTATTCTCCACCTTAGACGCAGAGGTATTTTTTGCTAATAGGCGTAACCATGGCATTTTAAAAAAGGGTTTTGGAAAAACACCATTTTGATAACAGATAAATTGATCAGGTTATTTAATGATGGGAGGAGAATGCCTGTACATTTTTTAACCAGAAATGTAGGCAAAGGTCTAATGAGCATGTTTTTGCTGGGGATTCCTTAATAAACTCAAGAACTTGACTGACCAAGCAAATGAAAAGGATTGAAAGAGTGCAGCTTCTTTTCTACAGAAACACAAATGGATGTGCTATTTCTGAATTTGTTTCTGATTTTGTTGATTTGTCAATAAAAAGCAGCCAAACTGGTTAGCCGGTGACTTTACATTAGTACAGGATGGAAGGGTAGAGACCGAACACTTCACTCCTTACACGCCACAACTTTTTGCCATCCCCACAATTTTCTTTGACTATGTCCCGGTAATATTGTCCCTTGTGCTTGGCATCTAGTTTTTGCCATATGAGACAGGCATGGTTTACTGCAGATTCATCCCTTTTCCAGGTTCCTTCATACTGCCTCTTCAAAACACATTGCAGTTCTGAACTCATTCGTTATCAAGCAAGGTGCAGGTTTGGTGAAACATCTTATTTTAATTGGTGCATGAATGTTTTAAGAGATCAGACAAACTGGACAGAAATGACAGACAAGGCATACCTTTATTTCTATGGTACTCTTACAATATAAATATGCTACAGAATGTGTTTGAATGTGTCATTGTATAATTAATACAAAGAATACTTAAAAATAAACCTATGCTTGAAACTTTTGCATATTTGTAAATTGACTTTCCATAAATTGCAAAATGTCAATGCAACATATTTGGTCAACATGTTATCATTATATCTTTGGACAGTTTCAGCATAACAGGTTGTATATTATGTTGAGAACAATGTTGTTTTTAATGCAATGTACAACTTGGTCTCAATAAATGATTTCATTGACTATGGTAATATCACTGAAAAGCTGCTCCAGAATCAAGGATATTGACCTGACCATACCCAAATTTGAAGTGGTTCTTCCTTGTTACAGTTCTGATGTTCTTGAAAAAAATTATTACCATCCTTACAGTACTTTTGGAGTTATGCTTTAAACAAACAAATCAACAAACAAACTTACAATCAAACAAGCAAACAGAATGAGTAATATAATATGCAAAAAAAACACATGCTAGTCCTTCATTTAGACAGTGATGCCTAAAATTTCATCAAGTTACGTAATCCATACTAATTTTAAATGATTAAGTTCTCTTCTCTCACAAATTCGGTTAAAAACTGTTTCTCTGTTAACTAGTGGAAAAAAACAGAAACACAAACCATTTTTGATCCTCCTTATTTAAAATAATAGGTTAAAAATTCATTGGTTAATGCAACAGAAGGTCATAATGTACATAAAAAATAATAAAACATACATGACTGCAATAAAGGTTTGTTGTGTATGTGTACAAGAAGCTACCTCTAAAGATCCCCAGATACAAAAGAAATCACATGTGACTATTTACAGCCAAGGTAATAACACTAGACACTGATGGCAAGGACTTTAGAGCAAATGCTTACTAGATCACTTTATAAGCCTCAGGACAAGAAAGAGATGCTATATTTTCTTCAATTATCGCCAGCTATCATGATCATCTAGGTGCAAAATTTTTGCTTTACACCAGCAACTGCATTTTTCAAACATGGTTAATAAGTCAAGTCAAATGTGAACAATCTTACAGTTCCATAAAGTACCATAGTTGGCTCTATGGTGTAGCGGTTAGAGTGCTCACCTTCAACCTCTGAGGTCGATGGTTTGAATCTCGGCCTGGGTACTTCATGTTGGAAAGTTGGAAGTTACTTGAAGATGCCCGGTGGTTTACAGTGCAGAATCTTGACCAACTAGTACACACTGGTTCCTCCACCTGTAAACTACCCTTCGCAATATAAATCTAAAAAATCCATACAGTCCCCCCAAAAATATCTAAATAAACTGGGTGAAAAAACAACAATATACAGTTATCTTTATGGCCTTGATTAGAAATTGATCTGGAGGGCAATAAATTGTATTAGGCTGTGTTCATAAATGCAAAAAGCCTAAGCGTGGTGAAAAGAAGGAAGTCAGACATTAGTTATTGATTTATTGTTCTTATCAACTGAGGTAAACTAAGTGATAAGAATGGCCTTAATATGTTAGCAAATTAAGATGGCTTGCAATTATTTGGCAAAGAAGGTGGCAACTGACATACCAGGCTTTTGGACTTTATGACCTTCAGAAAATGGTTACATTTTCAAAGACCAGCTATGATCAATAGCTCAATTAAAATTTATGCCTCTGTTGATTGGTTTATTGTCGAGATTTTCTGCAAATTTCATTAGAATCAGTCTACAACTTGGTGAGTTGTTTTGGAAACAAAGATACAAACAAACAATTACATATACATCCTATTCGAAGGTTAACAAAACTAGACTGCAACATTAAATGAGAAACAAAAAATATATTCTGTAACTAAAGAGATTTTTATGTTCTAGCTGTCTCCACTATTTTATGGCCTGAATTCCAAAACAAATTATACATCAGTTAACCTATGCTGCTGTTTTGTAATAGAATAGCTGTCTGAGAGGCTCTTTTCAGCGCTGATAAGAGTGGTAATATATGGGTTATGGTGCCTGGGACGAAGTATATATTGAGTCAGGATATCCAAAGACCAGTCAACAACTAAATTTAGAACAAGAAATATTGAAATTTAGGCAGTGCCATGTGATTTTACAATGTTTAAATTTTATGTCAAAAAGGACCACGTTATTTGAAGAATATTAAAGGTATTTCTCTATTTAATTACCTTTCAACGTTTATCACTAGGCACTAGTTATTACAATCAAAAATTTAATGTTTACATTTCTCTAACAGTCTACAATCTTCTAAGGCTATGTGTGTGTACTTAAGAGACAGTCATAGATTATTTACCAGACCAACGGAACTAACAATGACCTTACATTACAAATATTTTCAAGTATTTTCCTAAGCCATGTTCACAATAATCCAGTCTGTTGTCATTAATAGAGTTCTGTAGTAGCTTACTCGAGGAGATGAGTGTTTTATCACAATTTTGTCACATTAGAAACAAAGATTAGCAGAGTTCTAACTATGAAGTATGGCATCAAAAATAATAATAGACAATTTCAAAATTCTTTACTACCACAAAACCATTGACTGTGCTAAAACTATGATGAGAAGGCCTTGGCAAACAGATAATATTTTAGCTTTTGTCCACAGACGAGGCAGGATGGACATTAGTAGGCATCTTATTCCAAACTGTAGGAACTTTGAAGGCAAAGATGTAACCAGAATTCTTCCAAATGTCAGCTAAGTCTATAAATGTTACCCTCACTTTACCAGAAATAGCTAACAGAGGCCAAAGAGCACCAAATAACAGGAAACTTTAAATGCATTCTGTCCCTGTGGATCAGGTTAGAACATGTATGATTTATCTTAGAGGCTATGCTTTAAAAAATGTTGATGAAACTTGGCGTCCTCAGGACTCTTGACCCCAGCCTGTATGATTTTAATATTATTTCAATGCAACTAGACAGATTAGTGATATGACATGACATGTTAAGATCCTTGACCCTACCAACTCATCACCAATAAAACTCACAGATGACAAGCATGTAGTCACTACATTTCATTACTCTGGCTAAAGCTGGGCCATTAACAGCTACATCTAAGCAATTTTAATATGATTGATTTTAAAAGCAATACAACTGGACACACATCTATGATAAGACATGTTGTGAATGACTCGTGACCTCCTTGATTTGATTAAATGACATTAACATACTTTGGGCCAAAGATCCCAACTTTGGGTGTTTTAAAGCAAAGGCGTCGACTTTTCCAAAAGATATCAGACATGTTTGCTTCTCTCCCGATTTTTACTGACCTTCACAATTTGGCTTCCTGGCCTATATTTATTTATTTGGGGTTTTATGACGCTTTCAACACTGTACAGGTCATATAACAATGGGTAGTTTTGTGTGCAGAAAAAAACAGTACATACAGTAGCTCAAGGTCCTGTGCTGTAAACTGCTGACTGTTGGTAAGCAACTACCAACTTTCCCGCATAAGGTCTGGGGTTTGAACCACTGACCTCAGAGGTGGGAGGCAAGTGTGTTACCACTGAGCCACCGTGGCCCTTCCTGGCCTTTGAAATTATCACAATTTCGGTACTGAATTTAAAGTTGGGAAGACCAAACTCAGGATTCAGGATTCAGGACCAAAGTCATGAAGTATGAAACCACCATTTGAACAAAATCTAATGTCCACATAGGCTAGATTTTAGGATAAAGTACACCATACGATATCACCAAGCTGTTACATTTTTCCACAGCAACAAAGGGTGGCTATTGGAAGCTTTATGACACACTTAATGGTATAAACAATGATTTATGACATGTGACACTCGGGGGGTTAACAGAGTGGTCAGGGACACTGGTTTTTAGGCATTAGGGTATTAGAAAGGTGCACTAATAAAGTAAAGGGAGTCTGGGTGTTGTTTTTTACACTTTGTAGCCCAAGGCACTTAAGGATGTTTTTGTTGTTTTTTTGTTTTAATGGTGTTAATAAGTGCACACTTACAAGGGCACTTCACATCAGGCCCCCCAAAAATATGAAGCAAACTAGAAAGTATCATGTTGCAAGTCATTGTTTACTTTACTGGTGACCCAATTTCAAAATGATGAATCTTTTTTTTTTCTTTTTTGATTCTTGGAGTTTGTTTTTTAACGTTTTGTTTCTTAAAGGTAATAAGTACAAAATTTATACAGAACTGTGTTTTAACACCTAAGTGACATACTGGCCTCACAAGCTACCTATTGAGGACAAAATATTTTTAACTCGTAAGGATTCACATGTGGCTGAATGCAGTTTGTGTGTTGGGTAGTATCCATAAGGTTTTGTAAGTGTACATGAGTCTGGATTCATATGTACCTAAGGTGCAATCACCACAACTAGGACAGTGTTTTCAGTTTGCATTTGACTTTTTATTACACTTGATTAACTCCCATGACCTCTCACAATGGTACTACAGCACACATACTGGAGGATGGAAGATGGAACATGATATACAGGTATACAGGGTTGGACATTCTTCAGTGTTTACTGCCCAGATATGAAGTCTCTGTTTTGGAGACATATGGCCGGGATCGTCAATCGAAAATGAAGTATGTACAAGTACAACCATAAGGAAAGGTGTGACCTTGGTATTATCCAAACACAATCATACTCTCAAAATAAGTTCAGAAGGTATAGGGTGAATTGAATCTTGGGACAAAATGTTGTTTAATGTCAATGTTAAATTCAATGGCAAAATTTTCAAAGAGGGAAAAACATTATAAACTTTGCCACTCATATCAAGTCTCTCAACACTGGGCAAATACACCATTCGTTGTCTAAACAAAGTTACTGCATAACCATCAGAAAAGTTAAAAATGTAAATTATTCTACAGGTGATCAAGCCTACACCTCATGGCACAATGCCGGTCAACAGAACACATATTATGTTTGGATCAATAAATTGGTACACACATTAATCAAGCACAAAACTGACCACTCAAAAAGTTTACTACATGGTCAATCTGGGTTATGCCCTATAAAAATAAATCTTTGTAAGCTGCATGCTCATAGGTTGTTTGTGTATTGAGGCTACCAACTTTTTTATCGCCCATGAGACATCCCTGTTGAAGGTGAATTACCTGGCGGCTTCTGTTAGTCTAGTATATTTATAACTTTCTTCAGTATCAATGAACAATTCAATCAATAGAAATGCAAGCTAATACGTACTGAAAAGGCACAAATAACTAGATTGTCTTCGGGTTCCTCCGAATAACTAAGTCAAAGAGTATACAGCCTCTAGTGTTGTCTAAGAAACACCATGTTTAAATGTGATTAACTTCTTCCCGATGGAGCACATGTGTACCTCTTTTATCCTTTCCAAAATTAGATTGCGTTCCCCATTACTGAACTACACTGTAGTTGCTCTTAATGAAGTAATGGCCTTTTTTATGAGACTCAGTGAAAGAGACACTAGTAAAATTGCAGCCAGGGACCTCCAAAAAAGGCAGAAAAAATCACGTGATACATCTCTTAGTTTCAGACAACATGATATTCATTCGGATGGGATAGATCCAGTAAAGGCTTAAAATTCTACTGAGTTTATGGTGTACCTGTTTATGGTGAGAATAAATGGTTTATGGTTTGATGGAATGCCATCTTTCCTTACCACCTCTTAAAAATTATAGATCATTTTAAGGTGATTGTAAGATAACCTTAACTTAAAACTAATGTAACTAGCTTTCTTTTGTGCTTACATTTAATGATCTTAAGTAATTTTACCTCACGTTTCAGGGTTTTTATGGTTTGTGGGGTGTCATCTCACTCTTTTATTGCAATTAAGGTGACCCTAAAGTGATATTATCTTGAATGACTGTAGCCAGAGTTCCCTTGTGCTTAAGTCATTACTTGAATTAATTTTTTTTGAATTATTTTAATTATTTCTTTATTTTTGTGTGAATTTATGGTGACCTTAATGAAATCTTATCATTAATATTACCAGCTGTCTTCGCAGCCGTAACAGAAGAAATTGAACCTTTCTGTGAAGTCCCCACTTGAATCTACTGATGTTATAATGGATGAATATTACTTGGCATATTTTGACAGAAACCTAAAATTCGCACAAAAATGTAGTGGAGAATGAAGTCGGGAAGGCTCTTCACAATGTAATGACAAACTTTTTGCAGGAAATCACATCTACAAATTAGCACTTGATCAAACCAACATTCAGCTTACAAACAATAACTTCAATATTGTTGATCCTAACTGGTAAGCTTCATCACTCACGTTCTTCTGCCAATTTGAATCCTGTGACAAACCAAACCAAGCATTGGGGAAAAGGCTGTTAAAATTCCCTGTATATTTCCCCCTTCCCAAGACTGTGAACTTTTAAGTATACAAAACATGGTCCACTATTCTGAACAAAAGGAAAAAGAAATTGAATTAGTTGGAAATCGAGTCGGTTAAAAAAGGAGGCTTTTATCTTACTTCTGAAGGATGTAATTCCAGTGTCTTGTCCGATGTCAAGAGGCAATTTGTTCCATTCAATGGCAACAGATCCTTGGAAGTAGCTGAGACAATTTTTTTTTTGCAGATGAAAAAGCTTGATAGTGGTGCTGTGTTCTGGCAACAGAAAGGTAACTGGTGTTTGCAAAATGTTAATGCAAATCTAAATTGCTTCATCCCTGTGTGTAGAGGGTGCAATTTTGTAGAGTAAAACACAGATATTGGTTTGTTAACTTAGTTCCAAGTAAATCCAAGTTCCATTGAATGTAGCATTCTGACATCTGCATTGATGGTGAACCATAAATAAGCCAACGAGTGTGGTCAAGTGCAGAGCTCTGAGCTTCTGTGGAAAACATATCCTGTCATTATCGGCTTATACCTTAGATTTTTTTTCTCAATTTATCTTAAGACTGAGCCAGTTATATCTCTGGAAGCTATTTTGGCTGATCCTGTTGAAACTACATGGACAAAAACTGACAAAGCGTCTGATTTGTCCAGTGTGAAAATATTAGTCATACAACCAGAAAGGCTGTCAATACGAACTCTTGCAAACTGCATAAACTCCTGCAAAATACTCCTAAAATTAATTGTTAATGTATTAAATATGTAGCTTTTTTCTTGTCTCTATACTCAGAAACACACATACAGCAACTAAAGGTCTTTGGTTATGAAATGGTATCAAATTTTGAATCTACTGAGACTCAAAAAATCTCTGCTTCACATCAGAGCATGAGTTCCAATTTGACTTACAAATAAAAACAATAAGTGGTAAGAAGCAGTTGTAACTCCCCAAGCCCAAAGTAGTGATAGTAGTTACAGGGCCAGATGATTTTGAGAAACAAAACCAGGACAGAACAGATATAAGCATAGACAGCATTGGAAGCCTAAGTTCCTTGTTCATTAATATGTTCTAGTGGAACCCTGTTCTGGAACATCCAAATTTGTGCAATTAATTAAAATGATGTTCTTAAACTTTTAGATTATGTTGAACAAGAGCTATCTTTGACCTTTAAATTTTAAAAACTCAGTGAAATTTACTTCAGGCTAAAACTTGCACTTTTACAGTATCAAAAGTCGGTATGCCTGTCCCTGTTTGATAGTTTCCTCAAATATACATTCTGTTATAAAACAGTAACCGTCTGTTTGAATTAACAAGGCTGAACTTTCTTTCAGCCTACATGGGTGAATTGCAAAGCAATCAGAAGCACAAGTAGTGCACTGAGTAGTGGACAATTTATGAAAATTGGTAAACAAAAAGTAAACAAATCTCTTCGAAAAAAGTAAGAAAACACTGGTGTGATTAAGCTAGAGGTGTCAACAATCATTTAGATAATGACTGGAATTTTTCCTGTCTGGAGTTTTTGCTACAAAATTGAAATTTTTGCTATTTGACTGAAAATATATGCTGGAACAATTCCCATAAATGGATTACATTCATTTTTTAATCTAAATTTTTGTCTCAATGATTATATTTGTCTTAAGGCTATTAAAAATATCTGCTAAAACAATTAATATTATAACTGTTATACAATTCTAAGTATAATTGTTATGCAGTTGCTATATCTTTTGAATAGATCCATCAATTACACATACTAATCCCACAAAAGATTATACTCATCTTCACTCATCTAAGACATTAGCTAAAACTTATTGATAATTTTATGGCGAAAATTTCAAGAAAAACAGTAAAAATTCCAACCGATGTAATGATAATTCCAAACTTATAGCAAAAATGTTAGGAAGCGAAAATTCCCAAATTCATTTAAATGACCATCAATGTTAAGAAGGCATAATATTTGTAAACTGCCAATGATGTCAGATTTTTCCCATGTTACTGTAATTGGAAATGGTCAGGTTTTACACGAGCAATGATACTTTGTTTAAGCAGACTGGGACAGTTGATGCAATGACACAATCAACTCAAACGTCCAGAGACATGAAAGAGATTGAAATGCTTGATGTGTTTCATATTATGTCTGCTTTATATCAGTGCTGGGGTCCAACTTGAGATGATGCCAATCTTAACTTTGGTGCAGGTCCAACTTATAATCTTATGATAGCCTGATCAGGCTTTTCCCCTACCCAATGGGATTTTCTCACACTTTTTACCAGTAATTCATTTATGGTACTAGTTTGTTGTTGGAGTTTCGTTTTAAGATAAGGTAACAATTCATCTGTTGTCACATTCAATCCAATTGCAATTTTACTCACCCAACGAGAATAGTCAGTCTTTGGAAATCAAAGAATTAACTGTTGGCATCCAGATAAATTGTCTTAACACGTACAAGCTAACACAATGGAAATGAGTAAATCCTTGTTAAAACTAACCTTTCATGAGGATCGCCGATAATAATATAGGCCAGCCAAACTTACTCTCCCAAGTTGGGCAACAACAATGTTAATATTGACAAGATCGGAATTTGTGCTATTACATCAACATTCTCCATCACTTTCAGTCCGCAGAACTATGTTTGATACATCCAATGCTTTTTCGTAATACATGTAACGTAGAAATATATGTAAATAGTATGGTATACATACAAAACCAACAACATTTTGTTACAATGTTATGCAGAGTGTGCAATTTATAGTTGAAAACAATTTTGATAATATAAACATCAAATACATTATAATTGATATAATTTAGCAATAGAAATAAAGTTTAGGGTTATCCTAAGAACAGTTTATAAAATAGTCTGCTTGTAAATTGGACTTAAATACCCCGGTACTGGTGGGCTGATTACATGAGATAAATCATATTTATCTGTCTAGCTATTGTGTCTTTTTATACAGAATTTGAACTTTTGAAAGGTTTTATTGATCTGTCTTCTATATTAGACATAATGCTTGGTCAGATTCTACTTCCAACTAATTCTGTTTCATTTTTCTTTGTTTGAAATCGTGGACCATGTTTTGAGAATTCGAAACTTCCAAGTGGGTTTTAGCATCCTGTTAATTACTTGGGTTGGTAATTTGGCACAAATTCGCACAAAAAGGAAATAAACAATGAAAAATCTGATGACATTCATTTTATTTATTTTATTTGGGGTTTTACATCGCTTTCAACACTGTACAGCTCACATCACGACAGGTAATTGGAAGGGCAGAGGAAACCAGTACATAAGTTCATCAGGGTTTTGTACTGTAAACTGCTGACCAATGGCAAGCAAACTACCAGCTTTCCCACTTTAGGCCCTGCCAGGAACTGAACCCCGGCCTCAGATGTGGGAGGCGAGAGTGTTACCACTCTGCCACCATGGCCCCCTGATGCCATTCAGGACCGGCTGCCATACCCATGTCACATAAAGTAAAAAAAATCACGAATGAAGATATAATACATATTTGTGAGCTACATTGTTTCTGAGATATTGTTGAAAAACCAGCATTTGTTAACATTAATTATCCATTGTAAGGAGGCACTGTTGTATACCAAAAAAATATATATCCTGTTCTGTATATCCCCCTATACAGGTCATATATGGCTCATCGACGATAACACATAAGAAAATATCTCTTGATTTCCTGCTTTTCCAATTTGCATGTTCTCTTAAAAAATCAAGTAGAAGCGTGAATCAGTTTATGGGTCTAATTTTGGTGAATTTTTGACTTTGAACCTGAATAACACAAAGAGTATTTCATATATTGTCAGTGTTAATACCTCAAATAATAGGTATGTTATTCATTTATTACTGTGCCAAATATTAATCCCCTAATATTTATGCAAATATTAAAAAATATTAATTTTTCTGTGTCTAATTGATCAAAACCCTTGAATCAGTTCATGTATCTATTTTGAAAAAAAATGTCACACTTGACTGAACCCCCAGCTGTTTCAGGTTCACCATATATAGACTGTAACCCAAATGACACTGACCAAATTCTGAACCTATTTTGGCCAAGTATTTTGTGTAGTGGTGTGTCTTCAAGTACTTCAATTATAAAAGCCTTTAGTGTGTTTGATGTAAAATTACAAATGTAAACAAATAATTTATTTGAGGTGTTTTATTACATTTGTATTTTTCCGTGCATCACTCTTAATAAAATTTAACAGCCTAGGGAAATAGCATTGGGCACCATTACATATAGAACTTACATTGTATGTTATACTAAGGTGCAAGACAAATAACACCAAAGATAAAACGTAGAAGCGTGAATCAGTTTATGGGTCTAATTTTGGTGAATTTTTTACTTTGAACCTGAATAGCACAAAGAGTATTTCATATATTTTCAATGTTAATACCCCAAATAATAGGTGTGTTATCCCTTTATTACATGTGCCAAATATTAATTCCCGAATATTTAAACAAATATTACAAATATTGGCTTTTCTGTCTCTAATTGACCAAAACCCTTGAATCAGTTTTGGGGTCTATTTTGAAAAAGGGTAAACACTGAATGAATACTTCAACTATATGAAGTGTACCATATATGGCATATTATATGTGGTTAGTAATCAAATAATAAGCCTGTTTTACCAATTTCAAATGTGTAGTAGTGTGTCTGCATGTTTATATTTCTAGAATATGAAGTGTTTTTTTGGTGGAAGTAATGATCAGTTCATGGGTCTAATTTTGGTATCTTTTTTAGTTCAAACCTTAATAACACATCCAGTATTTCATTTGTTTTCATGGTGATAGCTCAGATGTTATCCCTTTATCATTGTACCAGATATCATTTTCTAAATATTTGTAGAAATATTAAACACATTGTCTTTTTTGTCTCTTATTGCTGAAAACCCTGTGATCAATGTATGGATCTATTTTGGGAAAAAATGTTACACTTGACTTATCACTTTTACAATATCTGTACTGTTACCTGTGGTCACTTAGGACTGACCAAATCATGATTTCAAATTGTCCAAATGCAGGTATTGTTTTCACACATGGCATCTAGCTTTGCTGAAAAGTGAATGGATGGGTAGGCAGGGGTAAATATCTTGGCTGGTCTGCATCTCAGAATCTGTTAGATGTTACCAAGGATGTTGATACTTGGTAGGGCTATAGGCTATGAGTTAAAGATGTGCAATGTCATACTTTGACCTTAGTCTAACCTTTAACCTTGACTCTATCAAAAGGTTTTCTACAGTAATATTTTAAACATATTTCACTCAAGACTATGATATATAGATTGCTGCAACTGATTATTACCTCCACCAAGGAGGTATCATTTTTATAACGGGGGCCACGGAGGCACAGTGGTAACACACTCGCCTCCCACCTCTGAGATCAGAGTTTGAATCATGGCCTGACCTCAAGTAGGAAAGTAGCTTGCCAGTTTACAGTACAGAACCTTGATCAACTTTATGTACTGCTTTCCTCTTCCCTTCCAACTACCCATCGTGATATGACCTGTGCAGTGTTGAAAGCGACATAAAAACCCAAATAAATAAATCTTTTTAAAACTGTCTGCTTGTCTCTTTGTCTGCTTGTGCGTTAGCAGAATATTGCTAATAATACAAGTTGGATCTTTCTGAAAAGAAATCAGAAGATGTGTCTACCTTACATCCCATTAAATTTTTAGAGTGATCTGGATTATCATCTGGATACAAAAAATATCTTGGATTTGTCTATTTACTTATTATTACATGCATTGGTAGAGGTATGCACTATCCAAGTGCTCTAGTTATAGGTAATTCTACCTAATTCTGTTATTAATTCCATTAACAGCAATACTTCAATTAATAAATTTTAAAGCTTTACAGCTTTTAGTTTACCAATTAATGATTTGATATTTTCTTGTTTTGATACTTTGCATACATGTTATCCCTCCTTAGTTGTTATTTGTATTGCACCTTAGTATAGCTTACGATGCAAGTTCTTTATGCAATGTTGTCCAATGCTATTTCCCCAGACTGTTAAATTTTATTAAGAGTGATGAACAGAAAAATGAAAATGTAATAAAACACCCCAAACATAAATATCTGTTTACATTTGTAATTATATATCAAACACACAAAAGTTTTTATAACTGAAGTACTTGAAGACACACCACTACACAAACTACTTGGCCAAAATAGGCTCACAATTTGGTCATTGTCCTTGTGTTACAGTCTATATATAGTAAACCTGAAACAGCTGTGGGTTCACTCAAGTGTGACATTTTTTTCAAAATAGACCCACAAACTGATTCAAGGGTTTTGGTCAATTAGAGACACAAAAAGTAATATTTTTAATATCTGTATATATATTAGGGAATTAATATTTGGCCCAGTAATAAAGGGATAACACACCTATTATTTGAGGTATTAACATTGAAAATATATGAAATACTCTTTGTGTTATTCAGGTTCAAAGTCAAAAATTCACCAAAATTAGACCCATAAACTGATTTACGCTTCTATGCAGAGTAAGTATCAAAACAAGGCAATTCAATAGTAATATCAAATTATTAATTGCAAAACTAAAAGTTGTGAAGCTTTAACATTTATTATTTGAAGTATTACTGTCAATGGAGATAACAGAATTAAGTAGAATTAGATATTGCCAGAGCACTTGGAGAGTGTATACCTCTGCCAGTGCATGTAATAATAAGTAAATAGATAAATCCAAGTTATATGTTGTATACAGATGATAATCCAGATCACTCTAAAAGTTTCAGGGGATTTAAGTTGGACACATCTGATTTCTTTTCAGAAAGATCCAACTAGTAGTATTTGCAAAATGCTGCTAACACACAAACAGACAGTCATGAAAATAATACTTCCTTGTCGGAGGTAATCAGTTCCAGCAATCCATATATCATTGTCATAAGTGTATTTTTGTGCATTTATATTTGTACTCAAAAATATTTCCATATATTACAGGAGTCAAAGCGCTATTTAACCAATCTGACTGCACAGGTACAGTTCCAACTCACAAGTAACTGACAGGGGCCACGGTGGCAGAGTGGTAACACTCTCACCTCCCACCTCTGAGGCCGGGGTTTGATCCCCGTCATGGCCTCAAGTGGGAAAGCTGGTAGTTGCTTGCCGTTGGTCGGCAGTTTACAGTACAGAACCCTAGCGAACTTAATCTACTGGTTTCCTCTGCCCTTCCAACTACCCATCGTGATATGACCTGTACAGTGTTGAAAGTGACGTAAAACCCCAAATAAATCAAATCAAATCACAAGTAACTGACATTCCTCTAACTGAAAGACAGATGCTCAAGGATGACCTTTTATCAACGTCCTTGAGGCTCTTTAGCCTGCCACTGGGGATAGGGCCCAATGACAGATGACCGCCACTTTAAGTGGTCATCCGAGCCACTATATATCTGCCTCTACCTGGGTTTGACCCCACATCCTATGAGTTCCTAGACAAGTGTGTTACCCGCTAGGCCAGAGTGGCAGATAAGGGAAATATATTTCAAATACTATTATAGAAAACATTTTGACAGAGTCAAGGGCAAAGGTCAGACTAAGGTCACAGTATAAGGTCAAAGTATAACCTCTAACCAATATCCCTACCAAGTATCAACATCCTTCATCTAGTGGATTCTGAGATACAGGCCAGACAAGATATTTACTCCTGCCCTCCCACCTATCCACTTGTCCACACAGCTAGATGCCATGAGTAAAAACAATACCTGCATTTGGAGAATTTGAAACCATTACTTGATGAGTCCTAGGTAACAACAAGTAACAATACATAGATTGTAAATATCTGAAGTGATGTCAAGTGTAACATTTTTTTCCAAAATAGACCTATAAACTGATCACAGGGTTTTCAACAATAAGAGACAAAGAAAACAATGTGCCAAATATTTCTACAAATATTTAGAATATAATATCTGGTACAATGGTAAAGGGACAACAGCTGGGTTATCAACATGAAAACAAATGAAATACTGGATGTATTATCAAGGTTCGAAGTAAAAAAAACACCAAAATTAGACCCATGAACTGATCATTACTTCCACCAAACAACACCTCATTTTCTAGAAATGTAAACATGCAGAGACACTACTTCACATTTGAAATTGGTTAAACAGGCTCATTATTGGATTACTGACCACATATAATGATTCTATATATGGTACACTTCATATATGTGAAGTATTTTTTCGGTGTTCACCTTTTTTCAAGTAGACCCATAAACTGATTCAAGAGTTTTCATCAGTTAGAGACAAACAAAGTAATATGTTTAATACTCATTAATACTAGTGGGCAAATATTTGGCACGGTGATAAAGGGATAACACACCTATTATTTCAGCCATTAATATAAAAATATATAAAATACTCCTTGTGTTATTGAGGTTCAAAGTCAAAAATTCACCAAAATTAGACCCATAAACTGATTCACACTTCTACTATGTGACAACAGGAAGGGAATGATATTAATGATACAAAATGTATTTTTTAATATTTCAGTCAATAATTTAAATGTGTATTTTAGCTCTCAACATTAAAGTTAGACGTTCAAATTTTTCCCTCAATGTTGATAATCATTTTGCCACTTTCATTGTTTATAGCTAGATGTTCTAGAATTCAAGGTAATTGGAAAGATGACACCATCCATTTGGTTTACCGTACATGTGGTGGACTGCCGAAGTCCCTCTTTTATTTATTTATTTATTTATTTGGGGTTTTACATCGCTTTTCACACTGTACAGAGGTCATATTACGATGGGTAGTTGGAAGGGCAGACGAAACCAGTACATACAGTTTGTCAGGGTTCTGTACTGTAAACTGCCGAGCAACGGCAAGCAACTACCAGCATTCCCACTTGAGGCCGTGCCGGGAACCGATCCCCAGCCTCAGAGCCCACTTTTCAAGCATATGTGAAAACCTTTGTTGGGAAAGCCGACCTGGTAGGAATTTCAAGCTATCATAATTAACAAAATATGGCAATAATTTATGATAATCACATTTCCTACTGGGGCTCTTACAGGTGAAAAATGACCTCATTTTCTTTGCTGGTAGCTACTTAACTTCCAGTAATCATTGCCTAGTTCTAAAGAACAACTTTTCTGTTATCCTCATAGTAACAAAGAGACCAATTTTGGGTGCATAAAGGTGCTATATAACACTCTCAAACTAACCGAAAAATGGGTTATTGGGACAAAGTTTGATACTAGGATTATATGAGCCACATACTGAACCAAAAAACAAATTCATAAGCGCCCCAGGATATATTATGCAGGTACTACAGTGATCATACCATTTTTATCCCACGATCAAAAGCTAAAAATTTATGGTGGTATCACAAATTCCTGAGATGGCTGTATGGTTGCTTAAAGTGTTTTCTGAATCGAAAATCGCAGTAGATTTTTTACATCCGCTGTTCGCAAAATAGAACTGTGAAGGAATGACACAAAAAATTGGTATACGTGACTCTCTGGTATATTATGTTGAGTTTATACAAAGATTACATTCTGGTACACGCAGCAATACCTAAGTCTCTGAGATTGGAATATTTACCAAGTTTATTAGATTTCGGACCACAAGGCAAATACCCAAAGGTCCAAGATTGGGCTTTCTACTGATAGCAAGTCCAATTGGACTTTCTACTGAGTTTATCTCCATTTAGACTTTCTACTGGTACAATTTGAAATTCTACCAGATTGGACTTTCTACCATGACATATGTCAATCAAGTTTAAATATCAACAACATTTCCAATAAATTTGGAATCGGGCTCTAATACTCTCATGTATAGAAAAGATCGAGCTATTGCATAAATCTGATATTTATAAACAGCAGTTCATTGAAAAACAGAGTGTAAATTCTATTGATGAATGTACGAGTTTTTTTAACATAATATTAAATTGACAACTAACTTTATACATAGGGCAGAAACTGCATCCAAAGGTTAATGATTTGGAAAACAAGGAAATGAGTGGGCGATAATGAAATATCTTTCAACGTTTTCCCCTGTTTAGCTTCTAAAGGTTTGTCTTTTTGATTTATATCAGCCATGTGTTTCTATATTAGGTTGAACCTTTTTATAGAAACGGCAAAAGCCTTGATGGCATTACACCTTCTTAAATATGAAAAGGTGTGGGAGTTTGCTGTTAGCCCTGGATAAGTTCAAACGAGTGCTCTGTTTACCACTTTTTGCCAGTTATAATATGTACACAATTACAATATTTTCATCATCTCGGATTTATAAAGAGGGAGAAAATTGGTTGTACGACTGAAATAATCACATCTACAACCAGTTTCTGATTGCCAAGGAAAAATTATTGGCAGATTTGTAAATTTATTTATTTATTTATTTGGGGTTTTACGTCACTTTCAACACTGTACAGGTCATATCATGACGGGTAGTTGGAAGGGGAGAGGAAACCAGTACATACAGTTCGTTAGGGTTCTGTACTGTAAACTGCCAACCAACGGCAAGCAACTACCAGCTTTCCCACTTGAGACCGTGCGGGGATCGGATCCCGGCCTCAGAGGTGGGAGGCGAGAGTGTTACCACTCTGCCACCGTGGCCCCTCGGCAGATTTGTAAATCTCATTGAGACAATATCACTAGGCTCAATTATGACAGGATAACTGCTCACTTCAAGAAAAGAGTGCACAAGATATATTACAGCACCAAAAGATAAACTGCAATGCAGTTAGAAAGAAAAAGAAGATATTAGTCCAGTGAAGATCTGCAAGATTATGTTCAGGGCTGGTATTCACGAAGGGTCTTAGACTTAGCCAGGTCTTAGGCTTAAATCCAGTCTTAAAGTTAAGACTTTTGTCTCAGCTAAGTTTTGTCTTAAAACCGTATTCACAAAGGGTGACTTAGCTAAGTCCAAGATTATCAAATAACCACAGTGGTTTTCTGTGTCATGTGACCTTTCTTTTCTATTCAAAATATACTATTGGTGACATATATCCTTCATTTAATGCATTTTATCTAAGGAAAAGTGCTGTTTTGAAATGGAAAACTTTGTTACCACATATAAACTTCCAAAGACTGCTTTAGTGAGGTGTTCTGTATAATTATACTTTATTTACAACCATTTCAAATTTTGAAGTGGAGAAAAGTTTATGGCAGCCATATTTTAGTCCTCTTTACAAAATATAAGCCCACTACCAACTAGTCTTAAAGTTGAGCCCTTGGCTATGCCTAAGATTGGTCTTAAATTCTTTGTGAATACCACTAAGCCTAAGACAAAAGTCTAAGCAGTTTTTGGGCAGAAACTTAAGACAAAAGTCTCAACTTTAAGCCTAAGCCCTGGCTATGACCTTTCGTGAATACGGGCCCAGGATTGCATGAATAGGGCAATTGAGAGGGAAATCGGGAGTTTAAATGTTTTGCTTCTCTGGCTTAAAAACAAGATACTCATACGTATGTTTATCCTCATATTTCCCAATGCTTATAAAGTTCAAAGTGGGGGTGTTACGTCCCATTTAACAGCCAGGGTCATATTGAGAAGGTCCTCAACATTGCCACTCATGGGAGTCAAACCCACACAGAGGTGACAGCCTGTGATTAGATGCCAAACTTGTTAACCATTAGGCCACTGAGGACATCTCAATGCTTCTAAGCATACTGTATAATATTATAGAATTTGGCCTGGGGAGAGACAACCTTTATTCTCTAAGGCATTAAATTTTCAGTAGATCTCAATCTTTATTGTAATATTGTCATCTTCATTCGAAATATATATTTTTTCTGTATATGTCAGTTGAAAAGGTTTCCTATCATACAACTGTAAAAACAGGTTGTTGCGCTGAAACGATAAAGTGTTACACAGATACGACTGCATAATAACTGGACTGGACATGAATAATCAGAAAAGAAAAATTGACTGAGAAAAGGTTTCAGTACATTTGACAAACAGAACAGGTGTGTACAATTTCTATATATCATTTCCAGCTCCCCCCACCCAAGGCAATAAGAAATAATATGGGTTATATAATTTTTATTATGATTACAAATTGATATTATTATATTGTACATTTCATTGTAATACAAGACATAATATAATACTAATTGTGATCTCATGAAGTCTGTGAAAAACGAACAGACAAACAACTGTTAACATAACATCCCCCAAAATGTATTAACCCCTAAGTGCCGAAAATTACTGGGCTCAATCGGGTGAGCAAGAAGTATGCTAGCCCGGGAGCCAAAAATTTTGACCTAACGTTTTGCCTAAAAATTTAATCAGTAGGCCAAGACCTAAAGATAATACAGCATGTCCAGTACTCGAGGACATTATGAAGTTGTGCATATGCATACAACTTTAAAACCCTGTCACTCGTATAGCAAACAGACACAATGTAGGGGTGAGCCCAACCAAAAATGAAAATAATATACAACCCCAAGTTTCCTTGTAAACCCAAGGTAGTTACGGGTGCACAAATAAGCTTTGCAAACCCGAAACCAATAAACAACAAAGTTTATGAAAAATATTTGTATACTCTTCCCCAATGAAAAGGTGACAGAGCAGCCATGTTATGTAATAAGAGATCACTTTAAAACAGAAATACATGGCTTAATATGAAACTGTATTTGTACAATATATAATTTAATCATGAAAAATGTAAAATATGCCAAAATAGGGCACAACAATAAAAAACTAAAAGAAAGCATGGCTCGTTATGAATAAGTGACAAATTACATGTCTGTTATTTAACATAGGAGGAAACGTGTAGGACAACTAGACATTATATGATGACCCGAATCAATTGGTGGAGAAGACATACCCCTGGCCCTGAACTCAAGTTATATGCCAAGTTACAGGATTAGCAAAATTTTTAATATGTATTACATCATGAGCATACATGTTAAAAGTGTATATGTGAACTACAAGTGTCAATATCAATATTAAGATAATGCTGAGAGACCAGACTGTTCCAATACGTCTTATAAAAGACACTTTCATAATGGCAGAGCCAGAAACCAAGCAGATACAAAAACATTGGATCCAGGCAACGTGAGGTCACATCCAGCTATCACTGATGATACTACTATCTGCTCCACCCAGGTCCTTGCCCAGATGAAGACATCATTGCATCTTACCCTGAAAATACAGAAGGAAAAAGCAGTAGTCTGTTCACGCATACTAGAGGGGTAGGGAACTCATGAGACCAGAGGGGAGGGAGAAAATGTGTTGTGTCCTCGTTGCTTTCCAATGACAGAATGGAGGATTGAAACCTGTAAAACAGAGAGGTCTCCCGCTGGTCAGTCTTGACCAATGGCTATTGTATATGCAAATTAGTATTCATACTAAAGGCAAGGACAGGGGGAACCGAAATGAGCCCAATGCCACCCAAATGGCATACAGCACATTTCCAGCTCCCCCCACCCAAGGCAATAAGAAATAATATGGGTTATATAATTTTTATTATGATTACAAATTGATATTATTATATTGTACATTTCATTGTAATACAAGACATAATATAATACTAATTGTGATCTCATGAAGTCTGTGAAAAACGAACAGACAAACAACTGTTAACATAACATCCCCCAAAATGTATTAACCCCTAAGTGCCGAAAATTACTGGGCTCAATCGGGTGAGCAAGAAGTATGCTAGCCCGGGAGCCAAAAATTTTGACCTAACGTTTTGCCTAAAAATTTAATCAGTAGGCCAAGACCTAAAGATAATACAGCATGTCCAGTACTCGAGGACATTATGAAGTTGTGCATATGCATACAACTTTAAAACCCTGTCACTCGTATAGCAAACAGACACAATGTAGGGGTGAGCCCAACCAAAAATGAAAATAATATACAACCACAAGTTTCCTTGTAAACCCAAGGTAGTTACGGGTGCACAAATAAGCTTTGCAAACCCGAAACCAATAAACAACAAAGTTTATGAAAAATATTTGTATACTCTTCCCCAATGAAAAGGTGACAGAGCAGCCATGTTATGTAATAAGAGATCACTTTAAAACAGAAATACATGGCTTAATATGAAACTGTATTTATACAATGTATAATTTAATCATGAAAAATGTAAAATATGCCAAAATAGGGCGCCAAATGCCAAACTAAAGGAAGAGATGGGATTGGAAAGTACGAGCAACTTGAGATGAAGAGGAAGGGACAGACTTAATGTATCTCCAAACTGCTTCTGATGACCAGGTACCGTGCTTCATAATTTCTTGCAAGGATACACCATGGTGAAAAGCCCAGGTCGTAGCCGATCTTCTGAAAGCATGGAATGTTAAATGGGGAGATATATTGAGCATAGTGGATATGGACTTCAAATGCTTCCTGGCAGCAGAGTCAGTGAGAGGGAACAACACGCCTTGTCTATACACTACAAATAATGGAGAATTTTTTGAAGCAGGCAGAATGCTATACATGGCTTTTAAAGCTGCTACAGGACATAGGTTTGATTCACCCAAGATTGGCAATGAAATCGTAGTTGTTTCTTTTCGATCCTGGATTGTCTTGGACCATTTAACTATGACAGTACATATTTTTTGACCAAAAATGACGTCTCCTCTAGTTAGGTGTCTGGTGAGATCAAATTGGGCAACAGAATGTGGTAATACATTTGACAATCTCATGAATGAGAAAAAACAGAAGAGATACAATGCTTTAAAAACAATTGGAAACTGTTTCTGGTCACATAGTGACACAATTTGTTGTAACATGTCAATTGACACAAGTTTTGTCATGGTTGGCTTGAAGTTAGCATTAATTTTGAGTGATTTAATGTACAAAGGTACTCTTTCATCTTGAAAAGGCTTAGTATTTAGCCCATACACTATGAACATTGCTCTGATAGCAGATAAATGATTAGAAATATTAGCCTGCGAGAGACCACTCTGATAACAGAACTCCATAAAAGCTAGCAAAACAATAGTATTCACCTGTAAAACGTGGGTATTTTCATATTCTAAGAATGCTATGAACTGTGCAAACATTCTGCGATACTGTAGCCACGTGGCTGGCCTAAAGCCTTTCTTGAGCCTATCCAAGGCTGATTCTGCAAACTGTGAAGCATGTGGCGACATATCTACAATACAAAGAGGATGTTATACATATTCATTCAAATTTGTATGGTCTAGATGTACTGGCATCCATTGATAATTGTGAATATAAGATGACAACTTATTAATTTGAGTATCTGTGCCTTGCCATCTGGATAGCAAATCTGCTACCTCATTCTGAGCCCCAGGTATATGAGTAACAGTCAATTGTATGTTAAATATAGCCGTTAGTAACCAAATATTTCTTGCACAAGTGGCCAGAATGGAGTCGCGAGCCCTACCAGATCTAAGAACTTCGACAACAGCCATATTATCACACTGAATATCAATAACTTGGTTTTTCCAAGTGTCGCCCCAAATTTTTATGGCCACAACTATATTTAAGATTTCTAAATGAACTATTGTATAATTTTTAAATGCCAGAGGAATTGGAAGAGCATAAACTTTATTTGCGAAAACTGCACCAAAGCCAGTTAAACATGCATCAAGGTACACAGTATGATGCGGTGGTTTATAATCGAAAAAGGTAACTCCATTGAACTGGAGGAGGAAAGTGTTGAACCAATTTAGGTCCCTGTGAAAAGCAGAATTTAGAAGAATGACTGACCTGTCTGTATGATCTCTGAGTAATTGAAGCATTCTATTAAGGAAAAATCTTGCTGGTTTAACACATTTAGTTATGTAAAGCAAAGATCCCAACAGGGATTGCAATTGATTTTTGGTAACCCTAGTCTTACAGGCGAATTTTTTACAAATTTGTTGAATTTCCAACAATTTATCAGTTGGTACTTTCAGTGTACGATTTATATTATCAATTTCAATTCCCAAACATATTGCAGTAGTTGTAGGGGCTACTAATTTAGATTGACTAATTTCTAGGCCTAATTCTTGCAACAAAGCAATGAGAGTATCGTAGGACCTATATATATGCTGTGGTAAGCCAGTATATATCAGATCGTCAATATAGTTGTAGAGATGGGGAAACTGAAAAGTATTTTTCATGATATACCGTACTGCATCCGTACACCTTTGAAAAAATACGGAACCGTGACGAAATCCGAACGGCAGCGTACGATCAATGAAGTATTGATTATGCTTAAGACCTAGAAGATCTAAGTCCCCAGGATCAATCCTAATGTGTCTAAAGGCACGACTAATATCAACCTTATACAGAAGTGCCTCAGTACCTAAGTTCCTCAGACGGTTAACGACGGTATCAACAGAGGGATAATTAAGTTCAAAATATGTATTTAAATATATGTCTTTTTGAACTCCATCATTAACTGATGTACCTTTAGGAAAACTTAAGTCAAGTATAACCCTTCTATTATTAGAGTTAGGCTTATCTCTAGTTAAAAAAGGTGAAACATGACATTGAAAAGGAAGCTCGTGAAAAGGACCCAAGATGGCTTTATATTGTTTCTCAGTTTGAATATAATTTTGTACATGATCTGGGAACTTTAAAGCAGAAGAATGGTTAACATACGTACTTTGCAGTAATCGTGATCTATCAAAATCCAAAGGAAAGCCATATTGCAACAGATCAACAATTTGTTTATCCCAATACTGGGCAAGGTATAATCTCCAAGCATTAATATTTAGCTGACTATCAACAGGAATTCTAACCCCCATGAAGTTAGGCATAGCAGAATTTCTGACTATTTTATGGGCTTCAATAATAGAAGGAACCTCCTGCCAAGTAACTTCCTCACCTATATAAGTCATAAGATTGTTCAAAGGTAAGAACCCGAAATCCTTACCATTTTGTTGAACACATTTTGCATAATCCTGACATAATGATTTACTCTGATAAATGTAACCAGGTATGTTACGTTTACGCTTGGCAGGGGAATTATTGACATCATAAAGGTAGACATATTTGTCATTACCATTCTGCTCCATGCATGCTAAATCATGACTAATGGAGACTGGTTGTTTGTCTACCAATTCAGTATCTATAGAAGCCCTGTGTGCTTGATTGTCATTATCAGACGTCTCAGTTTGCAGCAATATTTCGCCCAATTTTTGATCCGAGTCATTTTTATTGACCATAAAATCTGTAACCTGGTTGCTGCACTGATGTATAGTTCCTGTATGTGGTATCTCCTGTGTAACTTTTCCCAATTTATTCCCAATTTTGTTGTTTTGCTGTGTCGAAATATTGAAAGTAGTATCAGGAGTATGCACATCACATGGATTTTTGCCCAATTTGTTTCCATTTTTGTTTTTGTTACCTCCCAAAGTTGTAACACAAGAAGTACCATGTTGATGAGACAAATGCTTTGGTTCAGTGTCTGCATTGGAATGTAACACTTCATATCTATTTTTTACTGGCAAATGGAACTCTTGCGTATAGGACTTTCCTTTGGAAGCACCATTGCCTTCATGAGGCAAGCCCTTACAATGAAGCCTAGGTTTGTTAAGATTGCGTTCGGGGACGCATTTAGAAGGAACGCAATGTATCTGTTTCTGTTGAACAGATGGTATGCTGTGGGGAGTAAGATTTTTAGTTTTATTTTGCTGGGGAAGAACTGTGAATTCATTTTTGGAATTCTTTTGTACTACCTCAGCATATGATCTATGATCAACAGAAGTATTGAATGATCTGTCGATCATAAACCATTTGAGCCATATGTCACGTGTGGCTGAAAATTGTTGGTTGACCTGCTGAAAATTAGTATTTGTATTCACGAAAAAACGATCCTTATGGGTGAACCCCTGTTTGTGGCCACCCAAAGCTACTCGTTTTTTGACTGGCTTTTGTGTTTGTTTTTACATTCCAGCTCAGCATGTGGAAAGGTTTTGCCAGCTGAGGCAAAACATGAGGCACAGATATGTTTATAAAGGACCCCCCTGGTCTCATGAGATTTTTTCTGCAAACATGTTCCCTGGTTGAAATATGTACAGGGCATGGACTTTGTGGTCTTACCAAACTTCCTGGGAAGACCCGAGTTTTGAGGGGAAGTAGCCACTGAAGTAGCCACATGTTTTTGCGCATTGGCTCTCCTAATGCGATCAATTGCCAAAACATCCGAATATGATTTGATTTCACCTTGTTCCATGCGACATAGTAGCACTGCGTGGCTGGCTTTGGCCGAAATCCATGAGAAATCGTTAGCATCATCCATGAGGGAGATCATATAATCAAGCATGTACTGTCTAATTTCCGGATCCGACTCATCCCTCATGGTGCGAGCAAAGCCAGCCACCCACTGGGTAACCGACAGTTGGTCATATGAAACTCTTTCTTTGTTAAGACCAGATAAAACATATTCGTGAGGCCACTTGACCCTATTTTTGACTATAACTTCAACTTGTCCACCTCTTTGTGACTTTAATTTTTGCGTAGTACCTGTTTTAGCCAATTCTGATAATTCTAACAGCCTCTGTTCTACTTTGGACTGAATCATGGCATCTTCTTTAAGTGAATCAATGGTGGGAAGTTTGGCCGCCTGTACTTCGACTTTTGAATCCGACTTCGAATCCGATTTTGTTGAAAGCAATTTCTTTGACTTTGCAACACCTTTAAGCCCTTTGATTTTGGTTTTATCCGATGTCTTTTTACACTCCACATTTTCAATCTTATCGAGTCTTTTCCCAATTTTTTGCAATTGTTCTAGAATTTGTGTGTTTATGACTGATTGCACCTTGAACTGTGAACTGATATCCATGTTATCCGAACATGTAGTGTCCGATTCCTTGTTATTTTTTGCAGAAGTGGACTGTGTTTCATTATCCGAATCCTGAAGCAAAGCATCATAATCTACCTCACTATCCGAACTTTCATGCACAGAATCCGACATATTTGCAGTACTGTTAGAGATAAACGAATTTTGGTTCAACAGATCAGTCAAAAATTGTTCATCATCTGTGATTTGAATATGCACGGGGAGTTGTATAGTGTCTTTTTTATTTGACCTCAAATTGTACATAACGAGTCATGAATAAAGACAAAAAAAAACAAAACAAACACTAAATCAATATGTTAAAATAGTTACACAATAAAATACGTAAAATTTGTTCATAAATGCAATATAAAAACTACTGGCTTGAAACAATGTCCTTTGTCATTGGCGAATAATACAGTATCGCGAGGAACACAAATAAATTATAAACATATAATATAAAATACTAAAACATAAAATAACGTAAAAAGAAAACCATACAGTCTGATGAATCACCACGTGTAGTATTGCAAAGCATATAACTCTATAAAAGAAAATGTGTTGTGTCCTTGTTGCTTTCCAATGACAGAATGGAGGATTGAAACCTGTAAAACAGAGTGGTCTCCCGCTGGTCAGTCTTGACCAATGGCTATTGTATATGCAAATTAGTATTCATACTAAAGGCAAGGACAGGGGGAACCGAAATGAGCCCAATGCCACCCAAATGGCATACAGCAAATCTTATCTACTCCTTTGTGGGAGCAACAGTTTGCCCACGCAGACATGCTGGGGCAATATCTTGCCCTTACACTCCTGACTGCATTATTGGGGCAGTCGTGGCACACACACAACAGAGGAATTGGGGTCTTTGTTGTTGTTCAGTCTCCCTTAAAATAAGCCCCTTTTGTTCCTTCATTCAGTGGGAGAGTGATCAAATATTCATGACTACAAGGACTGTACACAGATACATTGCAGTAAATAACAAGTAATGTCATAGGTTTCCACTGAAGCATTTGTTCTTGTTATGATATTTAACATAGGTCTCATTTTATGGGGACATTCACATGTGATGAAGCAGAATGATTATATCAATATAAACAAATATATGTTTTGTAGCTATGGAAAACATTTATAATTAATGGTTATAAGATATATGTTGTTTTGAATGGGCTACAACTTTTAGCTGTTGCCTTCTGCTAAATGCAGATGTCAAGATTAATACAAGTCTTACTCTTAAGTTTAATATTCATTTGATCTCACTTAATTTTTAACTGCTAGACTTCCTTTGGGTTTTGCTGTATATTAAATATTCCTAGCTGATTAGTATAGTAATCCTTAAAAAGTTATTGCTTAATTTCCTCTGAAATGATACAGCACATAGGACTTGCATTTACTGATTCAATAATCAACTTAATTTTATACTCTACAATTTCTATACATCTTCAGGTAATTACAGATGTCTGATTACAAAATATTCAATTGCAAGGCCGTACCTTAAATTCCCTGGTTTTTTAAATGGATCTGTAAATTTCAATATTATTGTGTATCAAACTTTTGATGAAACAAAATCTTAGCTGATGAAATGCTTACTCTACATATTGATTGGGATTTGATAAAATGCTTACTCTACATATTGTTTGGGACTTGATAAAATGCTTACTCTACATATTGATTGGGACTTGATAAAATGCTTACTCTACATATTGATTGGGACTTTTTTGGGGATTTTTTTGTACTTTTTGGGGGATTTTTTGATATGGGGAAGCCCACGTGGAATGAAAATTAATTGAAAGAAGGAAACTAAGGTCTGTGTTTTACATCATCCTCTGAAATCACAACTCAACAATACTGCAGGAGCACAAACCTTCGCCATGGCACCCCAGTATCCCTATAATGTAATTTCACAAAAATACCCATTGAATATGGTACTATTGATAAATAATATAAAAAATGAGATTATCATCCAGATCTCTCCCACAATTTTAGCACTTCTCTCCTTGTTGAAACCCTACCCACATAAAAACTTTTACAATGCTGTACTAGTTAATTTTGGAGTAACGGCAAACACAGACAAATAAATCATCTCTTCCAAGTTGCAGACTTCGAAATCTCGCAGCATATTTGTGAATACAGTAACTAAGTAGCTAAATAGGTCATATTTATGTGAAAATACTATCGATTTTGACAAAATTCAGTTGTGCTCTATTCTGACCAATGATAATGTTATAAGAAAAAATGAAAATCCTAGCTCCGAAATTGGGACCTAGAATGTTCTAACAAACAAACATACAGACAAACAAACAAACTGGCTGACTAGCTAACAAACTTCGAAATTAAAAACATTTGGAAGTAACAACGCACAAATATAGCTTGGCTGAAGTAACAATCTCTTAACATGTCAATTACATAAGCTACTGCGTCGATCCAATACTTTTCACACATGCACCCTTCAATTAGGATGTGGATCTAAATGTGTATTCTAACACACTGGTTGTAACAAAGACAGATACCCAGACAGAAAATGACAATACCCATCTCCAAGTCGAAGTGTTTGTGTGATTTAGCACACAAACACGACAGTCGATGGCCCTGGGTCAAAAAGGTCATAAAGGTTACAGGTCAAAGGCTTGCTCAAGGTCAGTGTTAAGGTCATGGCTGGCTGGCTGTACCAGCATCTGAATAACGAATATATGCAGCATGTATTAATCTCCCCCCCCCCCCCTATGTTAACAAGACATTAAAACACAAGTTTGGGATTTTTTATTTTACATGTTAGTACTGTACAAGCAGAGTAATTTAAAAATGTAAAGGAATGGTATTTTTAAAAGCCACCTTGACAATATACACTAAAAGTGGCAAAATGTAAAAATATAACACAGTGAGAACACAGATACACATATATGACAAATATTAGTATAGTGTTAATCGTTATTCATAGAATCTGTCAAATCGAGAGGGGAAACCGAGGTCAACTCGGCCCAGCCTATCCCAAAGGTCACAATGGCCTATATCTAGTATTAGAACTCTCATGGACGGGACATAGCCAGAGGTCAGGGCCAAAGAAGGTCAAATACAATCCAGCACTAGTAAGTATAGGGATGACCAAGCCATAGATAATCTAGAGCCAGCGAAACGAAAGATATGTTCAAAATCTCAGGACCTACGTCAATCCAATGGAGAACTCCCTTAAGGTGAACAGCTTTAAGGGGTCAGGGTCAAGAGAGGTCATAATAGTTCAAGCAAGGGTCAATACAAGGGAGACCAAGCCAAGCATACCCACCTGCTTAAAGAAAGTCGAAAGTCCATTTGAGAGGGGGAACTTGGGTCAGCCTAGCCCAACCTGTCCCTATGTCTCACAGATCCAAAATTATCATAATATACAGGATTACTGTGTCATTCATGAAATAAAAAAATGGCAGATAAGAAATAAAGCAAAAGCTTGGTTTCGATGATTTGTGTGAGATTTAAGTTTGTAAATTATGTACATAACCTATTATCGCCCATCAGCAAGCGTACTGAAGTACCCATACATTAAAATCGCTACCCATCCGCACTCAGAAAAGTTGGGAAAATGCTAACACTGATTCCAAATTGTGCCAACTGTTTAAGGTGAAATTACTCTGATGAAAATATTATTCTGTATTATATGACATTGTATTTGTGTATTGATATTGGTTTTGTTTCAAAAATAAATGAAATATGAAAAAGTAGATATTTCAAATTTAGATCAAAGAAAAATATCGTCTCCCCCCTTCCAAGTGTGGCATATTGCAACTCGAGCTAGGCTCTAACAGCTTTAACTAAAACAGCTATTGCTGCTCAGGATGTCTGAAAATAACCCCTTTTATTCTTCCTGTTAGAGTGTGTTTATTAAATATTCATGATCACGATTGGAAGGCTATACACACAGATACATTGTGGTGAAAAAACAGGGTAAAGAATTGTCATGTGATACTTTTTTTGTTATGGAGACTTTTGACATCTATAATAGATCTCCTTTTCTGGGCAGAGAATCATGCGGTGAAGCAGAGTGATGCCAATATGTAGTATTAATTATACCTTGTTTCAAAGGAAAATGTTGATCAATAATGGCTACACTTAACTGCGATTTTAATGGTGCTGTATTTGTATGCCCCTAACACTTAGTACTGAGTTTGAAATGACAAGTATTAAATAGAGCAAAATAATCCTGTTTTTAAATTTGACACTATCCCTTTTACCACATGGATTAACTTTCAGTGTTTATTTAGAAAATTAATCTCTAACATTTTTGTATACTATAATTCTATTTTGGACCTGTATAGATGCATTGTTGAAAAGTATTTTTTATTTGGCGTTATAAAATATAAGCACCCAAATTAAATACACAATATACAGATAATCTAAAAATCAATATTCCAATCAGATAAAATAAAATATGAATTGAAAAAAAATATATATATTAAAATCAAGTTTGGTCATAATAACATTATCCTTGACTGTAATTGTAAAACTGTTAGTGTTTCAATCAAATGTCTTTAGTTAGGTTTTTATTCCTTTATTCCTGTGTCAGCAAGGGTCCTTGGTGGGCTAGTGGTTAGCAAGTTTGGCATCTAATCATAGGCTGTCACCTCTGTGGGTTCGAGTCCCAGAAGTGGCAATGCTGAGGACCTGTCCCAATATGACCCTGGCTGTTGAACGGGACGTTAAACCCCAACTTTGACTTTGTCCTATGTCAGCAAAAAAGCCATTTTGAGATTAGTATTCCATGTGTTGCAATAAGGTTAATGCATAAAATCATGAAATCATGAGGTGGAAGTCAACTGATAAAATGCCAAACTGTGAAGACCATAAGCACACTGTAGTCTCATAACACCCAAATTCAGCCTGCTTAGGTTTCAGATGTTTGACCTAGGGATGTTCTCACTCTTTGAAGTAAGATAACTTGCAAAACCGATGTATATGCATTTGTTGACAGGTTTTTTAAGCGTGAGCTCTAACAAGGCTCATGCTTCTAGAGATGACTGGTTTTTAGTCTCCAAACCCAACATGAATTGCAGGATAGCATGATGAGTGTCTGCCTCCTCACTGAAGTTAAGCGGCAATGTGCTACATTAGTACTGTGATGGGTGACCCACTTCAGTGTACTACTCGTGTCTCAGATGGCTTTGTGGTTCTCGCTAGTAGACCGAAACCCTTTTGGCCTTGTTTTCATTCCAAGTCCTTGGTGGCCAAAGTCAAAGTTAGTCAAAGTTGGGGTTTTACGTCCCGTTCAACAGCCAGGGTCATATTGGGACAGGTCCTCAGAATTGCCACTTGTGGGACTCGAACCCACAGAGGTGACAGCCTATGATTAGATGCCAAACTTGCTAACCACTAGGCCACTGAGGACCTCCCTTGGTGGCAATCTGGCAGAATACATAAAGAGTCTTTAAACTTTGCTTGTTGCATAACGTCATTGAAAACATTTTAATCAAAAGAATCCTTGATAGATGGAACTGAGATATGTTCCAGTCCAAATAGCACTTTTAGCCAAACTGTGGGGAAATAGTGTATCATACAGTCTATGCATTACATCTCAAATTCTCAAGAATATTGGAGTTAAACTCCAATCTTCTGAGGATTTTGATTTCATGTATGCACTGTTATCCTCTTTCATTTGTATTACCTGTTTTGATATGTGACCTGTTCTACACCAGTATAGTGTAACTGCCATTTTAGTCTACTGAGTAAGACAGTCCCCTGGAAGTAAAGGATCTGGTATAGAAGCCAGGTGCAGAAGGTACATAGTGAATTAGGCGACCACTTAACATTAAAAGCTTATTTTCAAAATTTTTAACTGATCAAACTCTATCTGATTGTAGATAATACTGAAGTTAATAGTACAAGTGCAACATCCAAAAATGTGAGTGCAGTGTGAATTTACAAGTCAAACTTTTCCTAGTGAAAAACGAATTGAAGACATAAAAAGCTACCTTAAACATTGGCTGTGGGCTCTTGGTTGTCTCTCTTTTACTAATGTTGCAAATATAACGGGAAAATGACCCGAGTGGTGAATATTTTAAAATTTTATCACAAGAGAAGAGAAATTAATACAACCCAATCAACAAAAACGAGCTGAAGTTCTTTAAAATAACTTTCTAAAGATGTATATATGACATAATTTACATAGTTATTGAAATATTTAGCAACAATTGACACTTGTTTAGGCATTTTGGAAAGCTAATTGTCGATGGGAAGGGTCCCTGGGAATACAAAGATCAAATATCTTATATGGTGGACAATAAAATATCAAATTACAAGGGTTATCCATGCCACAAAGACATAATCAGAAAGAAAGAATAACAGACTATAACAATATACCATGCCTGGACACATATACTGTCTGCCAATATGGCTAGACAGTATGTTTTGGCGACCTTAACAATAACTTGCTTGTACCCTAGTCACGACACAGGCAGTATTGGCTACAAATACGTGTTCTTAGTTTTATGTCTCATTCCTGCATTCACCCCCGTCTTCTATCAACGTACTGTAATATCCCCACGTTTCCGTGGCAACAAATTCCAAAGTTTAAAACAGTTCCACAGTTTTGCAGTAGGTTGTTCTCAAAGAACCCATAACTAGCCATAACTGCATGATGTCTTACCATGTATGTAGCTGTTCTGCTACCTTTCAAGCCAATTCTGTGTTATTCTGTATCTACCTGTGTTCCATTAAATATCTAGGTTTGCCGTAACAGTAATGTATCTTTAAAGTGTCTTTCTGTCATTTCTGTGTCCAACTGTAGCCATTACTCTCCCCAGTTCTGATTCTTTTCTGTACCAAAACTGTAGCCAGAGATGTGTTGCTGGATTTTACACAAACAAGAGCATCCTTCCTGTATTTTTCCAACTGACAATAACCTCTGACAAAACTGCCTGTGGTGTAACCCAGACTATGATATGATACCTAACTATATAATTTGATATTTATTTATCACTGCTGTGTCTGATTATTCTAGTCACACTACTAATAAAACACTGCTGTTCGTTTATATGGAAGAGGCAAACCACAGAGCAGGCGGCTTATATAAAGCATTATTTCTAGTCCTATGGCTTCTACATTGTTTCCAAAAGGTATACAATTTTGACAAAAAACATACAAAAGAATTGACTTTGAAATATGAGTAAGATCGTGAAATATATTTGTATTATTATTTCTACAGCACATTACAATATCTAGTCATATCTAGACAGTTTATTTTAAATTTCTTAATATATATGTTAAAGAGAATGCAAACTCATTCAATAAAGGTATTTGCATTTATTATGAAATTCGGATACGCTGCTTATATTTTGTAGATTTCTGGAATATTGTTAAAGCTTATGTATAATATAATTAACTAGTTTACGAAAAGCTAAAGCATATTAAGAAAATTTAACTTTGCTTAGAGATGTTGTAGAATAATATTACATGCATTTTCCTTAACACGTGACTGTAATATCATTAGCTGTGACACTTTTCCCACAAAAGAATTGTAAGTTATAAAAGGATCAGCTTCTAAACCACCTTGTCATATTTTAAAATCAACAAGTCTGAGAAATATAATGAAGCGGGAATTAACTGAACCAAAAATGTTAAAGCATTACACAAAACTAATGGAAGAGTACTTAATGTTGCTCATTCTATCCACAACTCTTGCCTGTTTCAGGAAAAAGCTAAAATCCTATGTCTTTTCCACTTTAGCCCACAAACTACCTGATATCTCCGTGGTATCAACCTGGTTATGTCAATGGGATAATGATCATTGAATTTGTTTCTGGTGCTGTGCCTTAGAATCAGCCCTGGGTAGAGATTAAGCACTGTAAAAGTTTTGGAGGGATGCGTATGTAGTAGCAGACACTGTCAGTTGAAGGAGTGATAGATCGTGTAACTGAGACCTCGCTCTTACGACCTTCAGTGTCATTCAACAATATATAATTGGGTTAAATATTCAATGCGTGTGCTGGCTTTAGGATGAGTTACTCTGTAAACCTAGACAATCTCCCGCCAAATATACTTTATAAACTAGTTCACGACAATGTGGCTTTCAGTTGTGGGGTTGAAAGTCGAGAGTCATATAAATGTTGTAGAAGTATATGCTGTCTGTACACGTGGTGAACTGAGTTATATGAACTAGTGCAGGCCGTAGTATTTCACAGCATTTTTATGCAATGGCGACTAAAGATAAAAAGAAAAATTCAAAGAAAAGTAGTAACAAAAGTCAGGAAAGCGAGTTTATAGAAGATAATTCAAGCTCGCAGTTAAAAGTCAATTAATCAGAAACTGGACATATTATTAGAAGTTGTGAAGGGTTTAGATGCAAAAGTGCAAGATCAAGATGCACGTCTACAGAAACAAGAACAACGTGTCAGCATTGCCAATGTGTCTGCTTTACCCTCTGCACACAGCTCGCCTAAGAAGGTTTCTGATCAGCCAGAGAAGTTGCCGTCCTTTGAAGAGTTGAAGTCGAATTCAAAGATACAGGCGGAGGTCGACAGACGACTACAAGAGTAGCACAATGCATCCAGAAGTGAATTCTCTGGTAAGCCAAATACTGTTTTAAAGTCAGGTCGTTTCAGAACTGGGGTAGCTCGTGTTAAAAATCAAATTTGCTGGCCACAAGATTTCTGTACAGCCATAGGTACGAAGCAACCTACGTACGATGAGATGAATCTGGAACAATGGGTTCAAGGATTCATGTATTGCATTTTGGATCAAACAGATAACAAAATTCGGGAAAATATGATGTTATATTTTACTTTGTTAATGCAAGATGCGATCAAATTGTCACCAAACACGGCTCGTAGAGCCCATGCCGCTGTTCTCCAGGAAATGGAGAGGGGCAAGGTATCTTGGTCCCAAATAGATTTGGTTGAAAAAATCAAGTGTAGGCATACCCAACGTATCTTGCAAAGTCACAAACCTACGAATTCGGGACTTCAGAGTCAAATCTGTGTACATTATAACAAGGGCCAGTGCAAGTTTGAAAATGAGCATGTATCAAACAATGTGCTGTATCAACATCATTGTTCTTACTGTATAAAAGAAACCCAAAGGAAGTACGACCAATCTGCAAGTAAATGTATGAGAATGAAAAATGCCAATGGTAAATCTGAATCTAGTAAAGCAAAGCAAGCTGAACAGCGGGTTTGATACATTAAACTGTCTACCTAAAATATATGTCGATAGCCAAGTTAATAACACTTGTAATGTCGAAGATATATACGGTAAAAGTTGTTGGAATAATGACAATAAATTATATATAAGTCATAATAGTGCTAATCAGTCATTAATTCACAGTAGGGCTTGCTTTTGCCCGGATTGTTCATACCTAGGCAATGTTACAGGCCTAAGTGATTATCCATATCCTATCAGTGATGTAAAGGTTAATGTCAATGATAGTTTACAATACAAAAGAAGCAACTTAAGCGAGTGTTCGCTTGATGCTGTTAAAAAGTGTAATAGTAACTCCACATATTTAAAATCAAATTATGGTCCAACTAGTGAGCCATATCATACTATTGAAAGTAGAAGCCATGGGTTCATGGATTCTCATAGTAGTACTAGGGTTAGTATCCCCATTGGCAGCATAATTTGGTTTACTAATACATCCAGCACTTGTAATACTGAGCAAGACACATTTCAGTGCCAGGTAGGTGCTAGATACGACAACACACACCTTGGCTTTCTTGATCATGCATCAAAAGAATGTACTAACAGAGATCTTGATGGTGCTGCTTGTGGGATGGCTAACAATAGCAAAATTATTGGGGGTACATATGATAGTAACTATGATAATAACCTTCACTATTCGGAGGAAAAATGGTTAAACAATTACATAGAGCAAGGTGTTGATCTGACTGACCTCGGCTTTCAGCCTCACAACTATATTAGTCAAGAATCCAATAGTTTTAAGATTCTTAGTGTCTTAAGCAATAGCTGTATAAGTGCTAGTATATTTACCAAAAATTTTTATAATACTTACTTGGGGGATACAGGTCTGAGTAATAGTTATGGCCACAATGACTCAATATTAGAACATACAAGTGAATTGAACAATGACACAGTAAACCAAGTCGTAGATAGTTATGTCCAGTGCAAGGTAGCACGGGAGTTTGGATTTATGCCAGATAATATAGCCATTCATTTGCCATTACAAATGTCAACAGACTTTCAGTATACGTTAAATGAAGAAGGTATAAGTAAACTTCACTCAGGTGTTAAAGCTTATAATGTTCCTAATTATAAAGGTGCAAGAATTCCGGTTATTTCCGGTCTGAAGATACAAATGTGGAGGTACATATTAAAGGATTATGATCTACAGATAATTGGGGACTACCTTCAATATGGTTTTCCTCTCAATGTAGACCGTGTTAACTTTGAACATAACCAGAATGTGGTTAATCATGCATCTTCATTGAGAAATCCAAATGGAGTTATTGAATATTTCAATACCGAAATTTAACACCAGGCTATGGTTGGTCCAATGAAGGAATCCCCATTTCCAAAAACACATTATTCGCCTATAATGGCCAGAAGTAAACCTGATGGCAGTATTAGAGTAATTGTCGATTTACCATGGCCTATTGGACAGGGGGTTAACAATTATGTCCCAGGCGATGAGTTTGATGACATTTCCTTTACCTTAAAATACCCAACCATAGATTTAGTGGTAGACAAAATTCGTGAACTGGGCCCCAATACCCAACTCTTTAAAGTAGATTTGCAAAGAGCATTTAGAAATTTGCGTATAGACCCATTGGATTATCCATTATTGGGTCTAAAATGGCAGGACAATACTTATATAGACGTAGCTTTAGCTTTTGGATTTAAAAATGGCGCCGCGGCGTGTCAATTATGTACTGACGTCATAACCAATACGTAACGTCACCAGAAAATATGGTTAATGAATTATTTGGATGACTACATTGGTATAGCCCAGCCACACCAAGCTGAAGGTCATTTTCAATCTTTATTGAATATATTAGACCAGGTAGGACTTCCTGTAAACAATAATAAGGTTGAACCACCCAGTTCAATTATAACATGTCTTGGTATACAAATCAATGCCAAAGCAGGCATTTTATCGGTCCCAGATAAAAAATTAAGTGAAATCAAAAATCTAACAAGTCAATGGTTGATTAAAAAAATTGCCACACGTAAACAGTTGCAAAGCTATATTGGCAAACTTATTGCCATTCATAGATGTGTAAAGCCATCCCGCTTGTTTATTAATAGAATGTTAAGGGTTTTGAGAAATACACCAATGCAGGGTAGTATTAAATTACCTGGTTATTTTTTCAAGATGTTGGATGGTTTCATAGATTTTTGGATGAATTTAATGGATCAGTTGAAATACATTCAAAAAATGTGAAAGTCTTTAATGTTTTTGTAGATGCATCATTACAACGTACGGGTGGAATATATGATAATAAAGTATATTCATGTGAAATTCCCCAGGTTTTGAAAGATTTGACATCTATAGTACAACTAGAGGCAGCCAATGTGGTAATGGCTTGTAAATTATGGGGTAATGAATGGAGAAACAGTAGAGTGTATATTTGGTGTGACAATATGGCCATAGTTGCAGCTTGTCAATCCAATAAAATTAGAGATAACTGGTTAATGGCCTGCTGCAGAACATTATGGTGGCTGTCAGCTATATATAATTTGGACATTGTAGTTAAACACATTTATGGTTCAGATAATATCAAAGCTGATATCCTGTCATGTTGGGATGTATATAAAGAATATGATAATATTCAAGTAAAATTTCTAAAAAATTGTATCTGGGAAGAAACCTCGAGTGATATGTTATGGCCTGATTTTAAAATTTAAAGTATTTGGCTGAAGGGCCTACACTGTACCTGAATACTTTGCTGCTTTGCTCGATTTATACTTTCAGACAAACCCATCATCAACATTTTGCGAATTCAAGCCAACAACAGGATTGCTACTGCACTGCGACCAAGGACTTCTGCCACCTACAGCATGGCCTTTAAGCAATTCATGGCTTTTGTTGTGTACATGAACTTGATACAACCATTTACGGAAGGTGAAGGTAAAGGAGAAAGGAGAATAAAGGAGAAAGGGTGCACCTGGGTAAGGGGTGCATTGAGAGGACATAGCCTCATACAAACATGTTGGTGCCTGCAAAGTGGAGTGTAGGGAATGCCCAAATAGAATATAGTAATTGGCGTCTGTGCCTGGTGGTGGCATGTGGGCTTGTTGGATCCCCCCTCCAAAGCAAAATACTGGATTCCCTGTATTTCACAGAATGTTTTTCTGTGTGAATGCATAGAGACTGGAGTAGCCTTTTGGGTAAAATATTGAACACTGATGTAGTGTTCAAATACTGATGTAGTGTTCAAACATTATTACAGAATGGTTTTCTAGTTTTTCCAGTATGTTACATTCTCTGGAGTGTTTTTCTTTTAAGATCCTTGCCTTTATTAGATGCAGGATCTTGTAGTCTGGTAGGGACCCCATTAGTAATGAAATAATGTAATTACTTATGGTGGTGGTGGGTATGGGTGTACCACTCATAGGGATGTTAAAAGCATTTGCACTTTAAACTGTAGGTTGTTGGAATGGCAGACAGAGCTGTGTCACTGGCACTCATTATTACCCATAGATAAATAGATAAATAGGAGTCTGTGTGTCAGTGACAGACTGTTAATCCCTCAATTAACTGCCTTATATTGTCCAAAGTGTTTGGCAATATTTCGAAAATACTATGGATTTTCTCATCAGAGGCTGAACAGTCATCCCACATTTGGTCCTAAGGTACAAAAAACCTATCCACTTATATCCACCAATTTGAGTGGATTATCCGCCAAATAGAGCCTCTAAAATGAGGATTTGGCGGAAGGTGTTATCTTATCTTATCTAGAGTACTTGTCACAAAATGGTCTAAGAAGTTGTTCATTAAGAAATCATCTGTCAATGCTCAAACATTTCTTTGCAATATTCAATTGGCCTACTGTATGCTTAACAACTCGGAAGGTACATTTGTTTCTTAAGTCGGTCCAAGTCAATGCTAGTATGAGAGTCAGAGTTAAAGGTGTTTTTACAGTTAAAATGTTGGGACAATTGATTCAAAAATCAAGAAAATTTCAAAATGGACAGACCTTTGCTGCCTTATTTCTGACAGCCTTTTTTGGATTTTTTCAACTGTCAACTTTAGTCCCAAATAATTTGCAAGGCTTCGACAAAACACGATTTCCAATTAAAAATGATTTGATCTGGGCAAAGCCTGGGGCTCATATCATTATAACATGCAGCAAAAGTATGCAAGCTTCAATTGCCATCATTAGGTAACCTTGAGATATGTCCAATTAAAGCTTTAAAATGGGTAATGACTCACATTCCGCAAGGAAATAAACAACCTCTATTCCAAATTTATACTAGAAATGGGTGGCAAATACTTACAGCTCCAAAAGTTAGATCCTTTTTAAAACTAGTGGTCATAGCTTTGGGTTGGAACCCGACAACCTACACCTTTCATGCCTTCAGGCGTAGTGGTGCTTCTCTGGCGTTTGACAATGACATTGACCTCGAAAAGATCAAACAACATGGTAGTTGGAAGTCTGAGGCTGTTTGGGCATATCTCAATTCAACTCCCACTGCTCCTAGTACGGTACCCACTACATTTCAATGCTTGCTATTAACCATGTAAACATTTGGAGTTTGGCATTTTAATTTTCATTTTTACTACAGTTTGGTAACATTCTTTATATGATAGGAATTAAATCCAAACATACACTGCAATTATGTATCATTTATTTTAAATTCTATGGCAGTGTTTTCAGGCTTGAACGCTTTTATACAAGCTACAAATCTGTGTACATATTGTAACAAATTTTTAACATAGTGGTAGTAGTTGTCAAAGAGTTGCTTAACTAGACTGTAACTGATACTTGTAGTGAGAAGTTCTTTGAAAATCTCTAAATAAGCAATTCAGATAACTGTAATGGTAGTAACTTGGTGTATAACAAGACTAATTGTGTTAATTAACATGTATGTACTCACACTTGTTCATATAAATGTTGTTTTTATAATAAAACTCCAAACTATAATGGTTAAAGAATATATCAGTGTCTTTCTTTTAAACTGTGTTCACCTCCTGCAACTGTAGAATAGAATAGACAAAGAAGCTTTTCTTCTACAATTTAACTCTCAAAATATTTTATTCCTAGAAAATACAATAAACTCCCTTTCATCTCCTCTTAGTTGGTCAAACTAGGTCAAACTTGCAGCACTGCTAAAACTATAGCATTCTGGGTAATTATGATTCTTGGAGTGTGTCACATACATCACATAAGATTGGACTTCTGTATGGATTGGCCACTAGCTGAAAGGTCATGAGTAATGGCAGAGCTAGTACCCCAAGTGTCACTCTAAATAGTCTATGCAGTTTGTGGATGGTGGTGTGAGATTGTCTGTGATTCTATGTGGCTGTCTAAGTGCCACCACATGTTATGGTTATGTCCCCAGGGGCATGGACTTAATAGTAGAGAGTGTGTCATAGGTGGAGTGGCCTTGGGTCTTGTTTCAGGTTGGAGAATTAGTCAGAGAAATAGATACATTTATAGGTTAGTAATATGCTTCACTGGGAATCAGATGTTATGGCCACAATCATGGTGTGAAGATAAAATGAATTATCATATCCGAAATCATGATATGATTGAATTAAAATGTATTACAGACAGATATGAATTGGAAGAAAATAATACCCTTCCTTGCAATATGTTTGCATATTTTATACTACTACAGTGATTCTGATGAGGCTGTTTCATATTATCATTAACACCACATCTTATGGTATCTGCAGTTTTTTTGTCAGTGTCCTGGAATCAGAACAGTTGTTACATGATACAATAGTAACATAAAGCATGTTATCATACCATCCATCCATCTAGGATCCAAACTGTAAGACTCAGGGCGGGGGGGTAAGAGCCTTACCCACTACATCATAACCCCCACCCCACCCTAGTATAGGACTCATGATAATGGGTCGGAAAACCGTTTGAGCGGTAAAACAATGCAATTAAGATCCAGATATACCAACATCCATCTGTACACCATTGCTAAAATTTTCCAGAAATTGGCAGAACTAGTATTATAGAATATGGGTTGTATGTCATTTGGTGTAGCCTGATATGACTTTCTTTGGGTTAAAATATGCATTGATACAAGCAAAACTATGTTTTTATACCTGACATAAAAAGACTACCTGACAACTAGATAACCCTTTTTTCGAGTACTTCTAAATGAGTGATAATATGATCTCTACATTATGCGAGAAGCCTCAATTGGCATAAAACCAATCATCATACAGCTTATAACACATTATGTTTATATGATTTACAAAGACAGATTAGGTACTGATATATATAATTTACTTCAGCTTGGGCCAATTTAAGGATTGTGCTAAACTACAAAAGCAACCAGTGTGGCTTTATTATTGTTGTTTTTTAATAATTTTTTCCTGATGTCTTTGGCCTTTTTTTCTGGTGAGATTTTAAAAACCTATTGGATAATAAGTTTGAAATTTTATTCCTGGGAAACACCGCTTTTACATTGAATTATTAGACATTATTATTAAATTTTGTAAGTATTCTTAAACTTTAAAGTCACTCATCTGATCTACTGCACCAATTTATTGAAGTTATTTTTTTGTCTTGCTTATTTTTGATAAGTTGCTTATCAGTGGTTTTTGCTTCATTTTACAATCTATGGTAGAGTCACTAGATTTCGTCCAACATAAATTTCACCGGTTAATAACAAGAACCGTGATACAGGCGAAACTACTGAGATTGATGACTTGGTGATATGAGAATAAAGGAATAATATTTTATATTTTTGCATGTAAAACAGTGAAAAAGTGCTTATATTTGAATATAATCTTTGAATAACATTCTAATGCTTATTATACAACTATACAATTATAATTAATATAAAGACTTTTAATTTAATTAACAATTTAGCTGCCAAGTTTTATTGCCATGTAATATATTCACTCATTATTGGGATTTATGGGATTATACCACACCAGGAATCAGATCTATGTACTTGACTTCTACTCCTTCAGTTCATATTTAACTTAACCTGTACATTTCACAAAATAGCATTTACATTAGATAATAGCCACAATCCAGATACAAATTAACTCTGCTTGATTTAAATTCAAAACTATACAGATTATTTGAATAAAAATGAATAAAAACATGGTCCAATACTATGCCAAAGGCCAGAATATATCCACTGCAAATATATGCTAAGGTTCTGAATATTGGATTGACTTAAGTTTTTAGGATAACACTAACACCCCTTATATCCCCATGCTATGTAGCTGAGGGGAGGTAAGAAGAGAAGACTTAAGAAGGGTTGCTATGTTATTACAGCAGTATATCACAGTCTCTTGGACACGTTATTGCTACCTTCTTGATTAACATTTGAGCTTCTGCCTTTAAACCTAACCTTCCTCAAGATTTGGTTTCTTTGTTTTCACATCCTACAGATATTATGTACTTGTATATATATTTTTTGTAAGACAAAATCTCAAACTGTTAAAAACAGACAGGGATTTTTAAAGATAATGATGATCCTTTTCTCCTTCTTTCTCACAAAGCTTGTGAAATCTTACCTATCCCAAATATAAATAGAGATTAGGCTTGAAGATGGATTAAGGTTGCTCTAGAGATATGAACCTTGCATTCCCTACCATGATCATAAACAAGAATAAAACTGACATTTAGAGAAACAAAAACTCCTTTCAAACATTCAAATACTAAATGGACATGCATTGTGGGACACTTTTCCCTTTGTGTGCCATGTTGACTCAGGTCCACCAATGAAATGAAAGGGTTTAAATTGTTCTGCACCAATAAAAATTCTCGTAAAGTAAATGAAGCACACTTTTTGTCTAGTTTGTTTTGTGGCTGTCTTTGTGGAAATGTAATTGTGTGTGCTAAGTTGATTTATGGGCTTTCATGTAGTAGTTTGTTGACAAGGTTGGGAGAGTCAGGATGAGAGGGTTAATTTTTGTTTTAGAAATAGAAAAATCATGAAATAATTACTGAGGATAAAGACAACTGAATAATAATTGATGACGTCTGACATGTTAAGGTTGATAATGTAAACAGTAGTCATGTTTCTGAAGTTTACCTTTCTATGGCACAGGTAAAATAGCTTTGATTTACTTATGATGCAAATAATGTGCTTCAGAGTAAAGCCTTATACACACAAAACAGACACAGTCCAATTCAATTTTCCCAGATACAATGCTTCATTACACTGACCAAACTGGTGAAAACATCATCAAAATCGTACAAGAAATAATGGGATTGCAGTCATTTCAACTGCAGGTCTACTACTTCTGGCCATAACTTGGCACACTCCGTAACTTGGCACAAAACACAATATATCATGGTTATCAAGAGACAACTGCCATCGACAAATACTGGGGAGTGTAGAATACCAAATAAGATTTAAAAAGACAGTAACCAAACAGAAATTGCTTTCAGGAATTTTTGTATGCAGATTCCAAGTAATTTAATTGGACCTTTTAGTAGGTAAAGTACATTTATTACCCGTGCTTGTATGTGCACATATTTATTAAGAGAAATACATGTCACTGCACTTAAAACAAGTACAAATAAGGATTTTGTGCCATAGTTGTGCCAAGGTATTACACAGCATTTATTTACAATCTTTAGTGAAGATGTCAAAAGCTCAGAAAAGTTCTATGTACTTATGACATATTTCTATTTGCAATAGAGAGTATCACTATACAGTTCAATTTAGGGGACAATTTAGCAGTCATGTGACCACAAATTACTAAGAAGTAAGGAGAAAAAGTCACCTTCGCACGATCAAATCCTGCTTTTGTTTTAATTTCAACACAGTAGCATAAGGGGAATTTTAGCCTACACAGCTTGCGTTTCAGTTGCAAGACATCATTTTAATCAGCTGAACTAAACAAGGTTACATACCATTCTTTAAATAAGTATATGTCAGTACCAACATCTCTAACAATGAAAGCAATAATATTTAGAGGGAACAGTACATACAGCTGGCCAAGGTTCTGTACTATAAACTGCCCACCATCGGTAAGCAACAACCAACTTTCCCCACATAGCGTCTGGGGTTTAAACCGCCGACCTCAGAGGTGGGAGTCTAGTGTGCTACCAATGCTCCACCATGGCCCCAGGGCTTCCTTTTAATCAGCTGTAAAGATTACATACCATTCTTTAAAAAGGCATAAACAAACGTCTTTATCAATGAAAGTGATGATATTCAACATTTATTTCTTTTTGCTATTTTAACTCAAAAACGTTTACTATGATACAAATGATTAACTGCTTAAAAACAAAAGTAAACTTGAAATAAACTTTCAATGCTTAGAAGAATATTATATAGCTATTGTAACATGACTAAAGTAACATATAATCAAGTAAACAGATAATATGGAATGACATTGATCTCCTGGAATATGATTTGCCTGTGATACAGTTGTTCTATATCATCAAATAAATGTGCAAATAAGTAAATAAAAATATCCCTTCAAAGTATCACCCAACAAAGGCTTCCCCGAAATCATTGTTCAGGACAAAAAGTATATTCCCTTGGTTAGGGGGATCTCATATATTCATAAAGAAACAAAGAGTTCTTTTCAAATTTGACTGATAACGGTTGAATATGCACATATCTTTGTTTTATTTATGACATCACATAGTTCAATGTAGTTTTAATATGAGACACATGAGCAATCGGATGGGGCATATCTCTGCCAAGGCACAATAAAAATCAACTATTTACTCATGCATGCAATGATAAAAAATCCTTGATCCACAATTGCTTGCAGATCATTCATAAAATTAAATTAGTTAAATTAGTGTCCCGTCTTTTGGGAAAATTTAATTTAAATCCTTGCAGTAGATTTTTTCATAATCATGCTCAAATATAAACATAATCCAAAGAACACCTCACCTCCTTGATTGTGGTAAATACCTATATCTATGTGGTAACATTGTAGATTTAGGATTTGTAAACCCTGACACCTTTGCTCAGTATGAAATGATCATCATTTGAAGCTTTGAGAATTTGCTCCAATCAATCACACATACATTTTATAATCGGCCAAAATTGGTTACACTTACATGTTCATGTGAATTATTGTACCACCAGAATGGAAAAATGTCGCCCAGACTTAGACTGAAGGTATAGTGTTGTCATATTGTATATCTTTGGTATTGTACATTTTTATACAGTGCCATATCTCTTATACTGCATGAATCAAAGCACTATTTGACCCATCTCAGCTGTACAACTACTTTAACCCAAGCTCTCTAGTGACTGACATTTCCGGAAATATACAGTCTCAGGATTGACCATTTATCAATGTGTCTGGTGTACTTTAGGCCAGGAGCTGGGTATAGGATTGACTGATAGGGAAGAGCAATTTCAAGTGATCATACGAGTCAATTTGTATCAACCTGTACCTGGGATAGAACCCAGGTAGTTTGTGCTCCAAGGGGAGTATGTTACCTAATAGGCCACAGTAGTAGAAGAGATATATGTAATATTTTATGGCAGTATTTTCATGACAATTTGACCATACTTTGTCCACTAGGCATATGAATTGTAGCTACACGGATCATTGATCTCAAATCTCAAATTTTGTTTATTTTATTTGTTGGTCCAGCAGATCAATACATATGGCAAGTTAAATTATTCGAAATTTCTGCACAATTGGCAATAATTATTAAAAAATATGATGCATGTGTTATAAGTAAACAATGACCTCGCATTCCCTGGTAGCTCAGGAGGTTAACTTTGTAAAAACACTTCATTTTTATTTATTCTGGTGTGTGGTGAGTCCAAAAATATTTATTAGTGTTTAAATGTCTAGAACAGTAAATTTTAAAATATATGCAATATATTTCTTAAACTTCAGTCATGAACCATGGTACAATAAATTTATAAAACTAAAGTAAAAAAATAAACTTTGCACATTAGTGTAACATCACAATGTATTACTTGCATATCATGCTAAGCTTAAAGCTTTTCCTGCCAATGTAGGTTTTTTCTACCCATTCTCTCTCCTAGTGAGCAGATCTTGTGAAAAAATGTAAATAAAATCCATGAAGCAAATAGTGTGATATCAATATCTCTACTTGTTGTTTTGAAGAATGGTCTGAAGTTACAACCAGGATTTAATTTCCTGGACAATTTTTTTTTGCCCTGAACATTTGCTTGTCAGTCAGGCCATTTACTTCCAGTCCCATCAGCACACTACTAGCAGTAACTGTGACAAGATATTACCATTTGCACAAACAGATATATTGCTTTTATGACAGTTATTGGTTTTGTGATGAATTAATGGAATGAGCCATGAAATGGCAAAGTCAATGTTATCCTCCCTTTTATTGCATCTTCAACCAAAGCATTGTTGTTTTTTATAGATTTACATCACAGTTCTATGGCGCCTTAATTTGGCACCGGTTGAACATAATAGCCATTCAGACGTATATTTGATGTTATGATGCATAACATCTGTGTTATGTAATCACCAGACGTAAACAATTTCAACTTATCCATAATAGTTATCCCCAGTTTTTAAACTTAACCTATTTATTACAATAAAATAAACAAATACTACAAATTATCAATACTATATTCACTACAGGAGATCAGTGAAAACTGAGCTTAATGAAAGGCTTAGGTTCTAACTTAAAGGTTTATATATTCAAGTTTAGTCTTTCCTACCCTTTAGCTGATACCAGCCCAGGTAAACAATAATATGGCTTAAGGCCAGTATTGTCTTCAGTGGGCTAGTGATTTGCAAGTTTGGCATCTAACAACAGGCTGTCACCTCCGTTTGGGGTTTGACTTCTCTTAAATGGCATTGATGGGAGCTCCTCCAAATATGACCTTTGTTGTTGAACGGGACTTGAAGTGTTAACATAAAAATATGGAACTCTAAGCTTCAATCCTAGGCCTCTTACAACTGAAGAAAAATGTGCAAAATCGGACCAGAGATACAGCAGTTCTTGTCATTTTAAGTGGAGGCCTGTGTTGGATGCTAAAGATACATATTTGATAAAAGTAAGGTAGTGCTTCAAAATAAAGTTGTTCTGTATCATCTAATGTCTGTTATTGGTGGATAGGCAAGCTTTGCCATATGGATTGAAATAACATTATTGGACCAAATCATATTGTGTCATTTTGTATCATATTATCTATGATGCATACAGATCTCTTTAAAGTCTCTTCATGTGAATGAACTGAAATTGAAATAACTATCCTGCACTCATGACACTGTTTTCTGACCAAAGCTCCAAACCATTTCTTTGCATCTGCCACTTGTGTCCAATTTCTAAGACAGTCGCCTAGGAATACAAAGGACCCTGGGTTCCATCCCAGATATAGGCATGTATATGGTGGTTTGGATGAAAGCTTATAATGGCAGTCCTCTCTCAGTGGTTACTACTGTCACAGTGACCTAGCTAGTATAATAACACACTGGTGGGGATTAAAAATTTATTAGTATTCACTATGTTAACAAAATACACTAAATTATGTATGTACATTCTTTGATAGTTTAACAGTTACAGTAACATTAACAGCAATAGTGTACATAAGGTCACCATAAATTAACTGATATGGTAAGGTGACCTAAAATGAAGTTAAAATACTAATAACAAGGTTGACCCTAAAGGGGCCTTATACTAAAACATTTAAAAGTTAAGATCATCTTAGTATGACATGGCCGATTAACGTGGCCTCAAGTAAAACAGTTCAGTATAAGTAAAGCTAGCAATTACATTTGGGTTAAGAGTGGTCTTAAAGTCAACTGGCCAGTAAGTGGCCTAGAGTAAGACCATAGGTCTTGGGTCATATTAGCTACCTAAGATTAATTAGGTTGTGTCCCTAACAGGGGACCATAGTATGAACTAATAACTTAAGAGTAAAATTAACATTAAGGAGGCCTTAAAGTTGCCTCAATTACATGATAATGGATTCAGGTCATATTATTGTTGACTGGGCCATTTAAGGTGGCCTTAAACAAGGTTACATGTTTACAACTGTTTGAGTGGTATAATACCACCTTGTGCCAAATTATGTTATTTACTTGGCAGTTTTGGTCATAGGGGAGGATGTATGAACCCCAAACCCCAGTGTAGGTATCATGCTTGTAGGGAACGTTGGAATGTGAGGGCTACAGCATCTGAGGCCTGATGGTCCTGAGTAATATAGGACCACACACACTCCGACGTCCAGGTGCCGTGGCTCTGGATATTCTGCAGAGGCACCTTGGCATTGAAGGCCCAGGTGGCACCTGAACGTCGAAGTGAGTGAAAAGTGATATTTGACTGTGATAGCTGCAATCTAGCCAAAATTGTGGAAAAATGCTTCCTTAGTCTGGTGTCTGACAATGGAACCCATTGGTGCCTGAGTTTAACTTGAAAAAGGGGTTTATTAGGGCCTGAGGGGGTGAGGGAAAGGAGGGTCCTAAGGGCTGTAACAGGGCAGATGGGGGAAGAGCCCAGGTGGGGAATCTTCAGCAGTCTTACTGAGTTATTCATCTGGAGGGTTTTCGACCATTTAAGAAGTATGTGGGCCCCTGGAGGGGCAAAGAAGATGTCCCCCCTAGCCAGATGTTTGAGTGGATCAAATTTAGCAATTGAATGAGGCACTAGGTTTGATATCCTTAGGAAACTGAAGAATGACAACAATATGGCTGTTTTACATACAAAACCCATATACATGGAATCACATATTTGAGATATTTGGGAGAGGATGGGAATGTCAATGATGGTTTTGAGGGTAATTTTGAGAGATGCATTTCTGGCTAATGAACGACTGAAATATCTTAGTCTAGGGGCACTTGAAAGGCCAAACATGGCCAGTTTGGTCTTGATAGCTGATAAGTAGTTGACAATTGCAGAATGGGACACATTGTTTGAGGCCAGAAATTCAAGGAAACAGAGTACATGGTCAGCTGTTAGAGCTGAGAGAGGAAACTTGACAAAAATAATGAAAGCAAGAAACACTCAAAACATATTGTCATACGACCTTGTGGTGGATTCAGCAAAGGCACCTAGAATTCTAGAGGACGCATTTCTTGATAGAGCTTGAATCTGAGGGTTGGAATCTGAAAGTTATATAGACCAGTCTATTTCAAGCAATTCAGTGGGAACTTTGAGCCAAATATGATGGAGTATGAGATGATGGAGCTGCACTTGGTAGTTAGAATGTAAACCAATATCATGTTTGGGAACTTTGCCTCTATATTAGACTTAATATATAATTATGTGCAGTAAATAGCTGGGATAAAATAGGGAAAACTATAAAGTTGTGTTATAATTAAGTTAAGAAATCAGACATGGTAATAGGTTTTACCCATGTTGAAACAAGAAATATTATTATAGTACCTGTTTGGGGGGCCACGGTGGCAGAGTGGTAACACTCTCGCCTCCCACCTCTGAGGCCGGGGTTCAATTCCCGGCACGGCCTCAAGTGGGAAAGCTGGTAGTTGCTTGCCGTTGGTCGGCAGTTTACAGTACAGAACCCTAATGAACTGTATGTACTGGTTTCCTCTGCCCTTCCAACTATCCGTCGTGATATGACCTGTACAGTGATGAAAGCGACGTAAAACCCCAAATAAATAAATATAGTACCTGTTTCACAAATAATAGGGACCGTTTTCACCGTCCTAGCTTTGATAGTCTGGTTCCCTCACTACTTTTATCTGCAGAAAAAATTGGGTGTCAGTTACCATTTCATGTCAAGGCTTTTTAAGTGTCAACTATTATCACAAATGTTGATATTATGACCATGGAGAATGCTTTATTCTGATAATTTATGTAATTTTGTCTTAAATTGAAATGTGCACCAGTTTTATAGCTTGAAAATGTTCATAATCGTTCATAATAATGAATTTCCAAACCAGGTATTATATTTTGCAATATTTGTTATGATAGGTCTGATTGAAAATTAAACTGATCAAAACAGATATAATTAATTAATTTAGTTTTAAAAACCATAAGAGTTAAGGAAGCAAGACAAATTTCGTGTATGAGATACCATTCTCCTGTTTTATGAACCTTCAGTTCTCATAACCAACCTGTGCAAACAGTTGAGTTTTTGCTGTATAAAACACCAACACTGCGTGGGAGTGTAGTGCCAAAATCTGACACATTACTTGAAAGTGATAAATGACTAGTTTCGTGGAAGTGTTTAGGCTGTTCTTGGTAACATAATCTAAACCCCTTCTAAGTCATTCCATACTCTTTCTCTGGCAAATAATCTAGAAACCACCCACATATATAATGGTTTTCTTGACTGATCATTGGGCCTTTACAAATTTTAGGGAAATACTTTAAAACTATAGTTTAATTTCATAAATTATTATGAGCCTTGGTGGAGTTCTGCGCTCTCCGAGTACTCTTGTTTAACATTAATGTTGGTTATGACACATTTTATAGGTCATATCATGATGGGTAGTTTTTAAGTGCAGAGAAAACCAGTACATCCTTGGCAAGATTCTGCACTGTAAACTGCCAGGCATCGGTAAGCAAACTACCAAGTTTTCCACCTAATGCTGGGTTAACCATTCAACCTTCCGACCTCAGAGGCAATAGGTGAGTGTACTAAAAGCTACACCACTGACACCCTGAAAATACTTTGAAAGTGTAACCTCTGAAAATTTTGGATATTTTGTTGTTGACTCTTGGTGGTGTGTAGTGACCTTGGTGGTGTGTTACACAGGCATTCGCCATTGATTTGTCGAAGAGCTAAGAAAAACACCAGCTGGATGGCTGTCTGATTCATGTCATAGGGCCAAATCTTTCAGGCATCAATATGAATGTATGCTGTGTATGTATAAGTCTGAGTTAAGGAGAAGTAGATTGTGCAGATAGATTGCTAAACAAAGGCTAGGCTAAATGCTAAAGTACTATCATTGGTAACAACAACCGTGACCCGAAGAAGCTGTGGCATGCACTTCAACATGTCCTTGATAAGGACCAAGAGATGATTCTCTCTCCTAATTAGCCAGAAAAATTCTTAGCAAACCAATTTCCTTACTTCTTTTAATTAAAAGAATTTGTGACACGTTCATAGCTTCGTCCTCCACAGTTATGGCGCACATGTGTCCACTCCCTACCTATCTTGCTTTAATGAGGTCTCTTAAAGAATGAGGTACTTAAAGTTATCAAACGTTCTCCTGCAAAATCATGTCTTTTAGCCCCAGTGCCTACTTTCCTTCTGAAAGACTGTGTGGATATTTTACTTCCTTCAATTATAAAACTTGTCAACTTGTCTTTAGCTGAGGGAGTGTTTCCTCAAAAATTCAAGAAGGCAGTTGTTACTCTGCTCATAAAGGAAGCATCACTTTCAAGTGAAGATTTAAAGATTTACAGACCGGTATCAGGACTATGTTTCATGTCAAAATTGATGGAATGGGTAGTTGTTAAACAGTTCATGCAACATATCAACAGTAAAAATCTTGACAATCCTAAGCAATCTGCATATAGAACTGGTCACTCCACCAAAACTGCCTGCTACGTATCATAAATGAGAACCAACTTTTACTATCATGTGGCGAGCCTACTGCACTTGTCTTACTTGATCTGTCGGCTCTGTTCAACACAACTGACCACACTTCTCTTATTAAGTCTTGGTTTGGTGCTTGCTTGCCTTGAAGTGGCTTACTTCCTATCTCAGCCACAGATTCCAAGCAATTAATATTGGGTCAACCTTCTCTGAATTGCATGAGCTGTTGTTAGGAGTACCACAAAGCTGAGTCCTTGGTCATGTGCTGTTCTTCTTATACAGCTGAATTTACGTCTTCTAGATGTTGGATCTCATGCTCAACTCAAGAAAATAGAGCCCTTCCTCCCTGTAAGGATACTTGGTAATTTAATGCATCCAGCAGACCCTGGTATCTGGTTTGATGCTAATTTATCCTTTACATATCATGTCCGCAATATTTGTAAGACATGCTTCATTCAAATACGCAATCACAGGCAGGTCAGATAGTATCTGACAGATGATGCTGCTATCCTGGTGGCTAGTGTCTGTCCATCTCCTATACACAAACAACTGCATTGGCTCCCAGTTAAATTTCACTGCATCTTCAAAACTGCTACTCTAGTTTACGACTTTCTTCACAGTGGTATTCCCAGTTACTTTGGATCTCTTTTGTCTACTTGTTGTGGAAGATATAGTACAAGATATAACCATCCAAATAAAATGTTCTTCAAGGTTCCTCTACTCTATCCATCTCTACATAAATCTGAACTTTGGCCACAGCTTTAGTTTTGATGTTCCCAGGGTTTGGAATGATTTACCTGATCAGGTCTGTTCTGCCCCCAAACTTTTGCCTGTTTCGGAAAAAGGTAAAATTGCATCTCTTCAAAAAGGCTTTCCTAATTTAGCATATACTCTATCTGGCAACTCATTTATATTTTACTTGGTAATGGCTATGCAATGATGTTTTTTTTGGTTTTTAACTGGGTTCTGGTGTTGCACCTTAGAGTCTTCCTGGCAGAGATTTAGCGCCATAGAACTGCAGAATAGAATAGAACACGATCTAGTTCTTTGCAAAATTTAATTACATCTTTCTGTTTTTAGACCCTACCCGCATCATAAATTTCAGAAATATCTCTTCATTGCTTTTGGCGTAATCATGAAGACAGACAGAGAAACAGATAGAGAAACAAACTCACCCCAAAACATAATTTCCTGCAGGAGGCTATGATTAATAACATAACACTCGCAATATAATATATACAATAACTAGCTACCGAAACCCAATACATTTCATGGACAGGTAAATACTTTATTGACAACATGCTGAACAATTACATCCCTGCAGAGTTAATTTGCTAAACAGACCAGGGTTTGTAATTCTGACTACAATTTTAACCCCAAGGAGTAGAGATACTTCAAGTAATGCCACAAAATTGGTTTTAAATGGGCCAAACTAGACGCATCAACTGGTGACACAAATTGAAGGGAATTGGCAATATGGAATCTTACTTTCCTCCTCTGTAAATAACATTGGATGCTGTGTCACAATACAAAGCTGCACAGTGTTCCCCATGGCACATTTGGCTCAGAAAAATTCTTATCCAAAAAAGAAAATGCAAGATATATTGTAATTTATTCTTTATAAAACTTGCTTCTTTTTGAGTAAGTGTATATACTTGTTTTAACTGTTATAGAGTGGATTTCAATTCATTAAAATACTGCATAATTATAAACTTTAGATGGACAAAAGTTTAAGTAATTCTTCATTTTTGAGAGTCACTTATGGTTAGATTCTTCTTAAGATATGAGGAATATTAATTTAAAATTCCTCTAGGAATAAATTTTCTCTATTCAAGCTCATTAGCTAAAATAAGTAGGCTTAATGCCTAGTGAAAATTTCAACTCATAGAGTAATCATAGGTACAAGCACATATGATAAATGTACTTTACCCAATATCAATTTACCTTTTAGAGGACCTTTTATGATAGAAGCATTAATCAGTAACAATAACAATAAAACAAAGATTATTTCATAGATTTTTTATGCTAATACCTCAAATAATAGGTGTGTTATCCCTTTAATATTGTGCTAAATATATTATTCCCCTTATATTTATTCAAATATTAAAATAATTACTTTTCCTGTTTCTAATTGACAAAAACCCTTCAATCAGTTTATGGGTCTATTTTGAAAAAAGTCACACTTGACTGAACCCCCAGCTGTTTCAAGTTCACCATATGTAGACTGTAACCCAATAACAGTGACCACATTTTCAGCCTATTTTGGCCAAGTCAGTTGTGTAGTGGTGTGTCTTCAAGTATTTCAATTATAAAAACTTAATTGTTTTTTATGTACATTTACAAGTGTAAACACATATTTATGCATGGGATATTTTATTACCATATTTTTATTTTTCTGTTCATCACTCTTAATTAAATTTAACAGCCCGGGTAAATATCATTGGACACCATTACATATAGAACTTACATTGTAAGTTATACAAAGGTGCAAGACAAATTTCACCTAAGAGAGATAAAATGTATGCAAAGTATCAAAACAAAGCAATTCAATAGCAAGATTAAATAATTAATTAGTAAACTAAAAGTTATGAAGCGGGCAATTTATTAATTGAAGTGTAGCTGTAAATGGAAATAACACTCCACCAACTCGTGTAATAATAATTGAATGGGTAAATCCAGGTTATATTTTACATCTAAATGATGATCCAGATGACTCTAAAAATTAACAGGATCTAAGTTGAACACATCTGATTTTTTCTGGAAGATCCAAGAAGTAGTATTTGGTTAATCCTGCTAACACACAAACAGACAAACAAGTCATGAAGTACTGCCTCCCCCGTGGAGGTAATAATCAGTTGCAGCAATCTGTATATCATTGTCATAAGAGAAATATGCTTCAAATAGTGCTGTAGAAAACGTTTTGACAGAGTCAAGGTCAAAGGTCAAATTAAGGTCGTAGGGACACTACACATCTACAACTCCTAACCTATATCCGTACCAAGTATCAACATCCTACACCTAACAGATTCTGGGGTACAGGCCAGACAAGATATTTACCCTGACTATCTACCCTCCCACCCATCCACCCGTTGCACAGCTGGACGCCATTGGTGAAAGCTGTACCTACATTTGGACAATTTGAAATCATAATTTGGTCCCTCCTTAGTGACCACAGGTACACATATGGTAAATTCGGTAATCAGTCAAGTGTCACATATTTTGTTTCAAAATAGACCCATACACTGATAACAGGGTTTTCAGCAATGAGAGACAAAGAAAAAAATGTGTTTAATATTTCTACAAATATTTGGAAAATTATATTTGGCACAATGATAAAGGGATGACATCTGAGCTGTCAACAAGAAAATATATGAAAAACTGTATGTGTTATTGAGGTTTGAAGTAAAAAAGTCACCAAAATTAGACCCGTGAACTGATCACAATGCTGCCACCAAACAACACCTCATTTTCTAGAACTAAAACATGCAGACACTACTTCACAGTTGAAGTTGATAAAACAGGCTCATTATTTGATTACTGACCACATGTAATAATAACCATATATGGTGCACTTCAAGTAATTGAAGTATTCATTCAGTGTTTACCTATTTTTCAAAATAGACAGATAAACTGATTCAAGGGTTTTCATCAATTAGAGAGAGAAAAAGTCATATTTTTTAATATTTCCATAAATACTATGGAAATAATATTTAGTACAGTAAAAAAGGGATAACACACCTATTATATAGTCTATTAACATTCAAAATATATAAAATAGTCTTTGTGTTATTGAGATTTAAAGGCAAAAATTAACCAAAATTAGACCCATGAACTGCTTAATACTTCTACTATAAAGCTTAAAATTAGGGCCTCAATTTGGCATAAATTAACAATCTGCACTCAGAAATTTTTTTGAAATTAACTAATTTATGACCGTGCCACTTTGGCTATCATTACCTCTTCCCTACATGACATTTTAGATCCCCATAAAAGTACAAATGTTGCCTCTTCCTTATACACCATTCACATTACAGGCAGATTACTAAATACTAATGATCTTATCAATTTTTTATGCAATAAGGACTTAAACTGAGAAAGAAGTGATTACATTCTTGGAAAGATTCAAATCATACTCTGGATACCAAAAAAAGCTAAATTTTCAAAATTAACAAAAAAAAAAAACAGTGGCTGGGTGAAATTACAAAAAGAGGAAACTCTGTTGTAAACTTGGATGGTTACTTGACTATTTACTTATAATGTCCAACTTTTTGTCCGTGATCAATATTCCTTGAACCCTGAATATACTGCTCACTCCAATTCTGTGCCAATTTAATCTGCTTGCCAAATTACAAAGCCAAACAATATATGTTCAATTTTCCATAAACAAACATTCAAAAGCTGATTTTGTAACAATACTGTTTCCTCTTCATATTAGCTTACATCTAAAAGCAGCTACTTCATATACAAAGGGCTCATACTTTTATGTCTGGCAATACCTAATACCCATTCTTACACACATGAAAGATTCAAGAGCCATTACTTAACATTTAACCCTTCCCACACTCCACTGGACAAAATATCCCGGAGCTTGGTGGATTAAGCCATAAATCCAGGGAAACCTATCTAAGTGGGCAGAAAGACGTCCTGTGCAAATTATATCCTTTGTATAGTGAGGCTAGCCATTATATTATCAGTCAAATGGCCACAATAGCCCAATAGAGATCCCCCTATTGCCTCCAAAATGGCCAGAAAGGTCCTATCTAAATACCCCAGGAAATATACATCAGGGGACAGACCTTATTTCATGGAATATAAAAGATGAGGCTTATTCACCAAATGATAAAGTATATATATGCCCTATTAAGGATCTTTATTCAAAGGCCGAATCAGTGCAGTGGGTGTACCAATTATGGGAAGTGACTTTAAGGGGCTTTCACATTTTTTCCTGGCAAGACATCGGAAGGATTGACTATGTTTGAGAGCATTCTGGTTTATTGATATAGTGATTAGTCTTTAAGCAGGGAGGAATCCAGAGCCACAACAAACAAAAACAATGTCAAACTTCTTAGTCTCTATGTATGTAACAAAGGTCAATACCACAGACACTAACTATGCAAGGAACCATGGTGGGATTGCCTTGGTAAACTTATAAGAGATTTCAGCTTTGTTCTAAAGGAGACCACAGAGGGGGCAGAATGAACATCATCAAGCGGTTAATTCCAGAGGGGATGTTAGAAAGTAATATATACCAGATGGTCAAGATACTGCACTGGTCAACATCCTTCACTAGCCAATACTCATACATTTTCCGGCAGTGAAACATAACACGGAAGGTGAAGGCACTAGCAGCTACCGTAACAACAACATTTTCCAAGTGTTGATTCCAAGGTTTTTGTTATGCATCCAAATAGTGTCAGAAAATTGCAAAAAAAAATCTGGATTTAAGATAATCTTTGAGGAAGACTTAGCCACAGGTGGATCCCAGTCTTGTGTGAGCATATAAAATTGATACCATTGGAAAAGTTTCGATAGAAATGTTTGGTTAAGGTGAAGAAATTAAGATAGTGGGTATGAAATCCATTTATCATTAGATTATTAATACCATTTTTAACGTTTAATGACAAATGTTAGAAAAATCTTACAAATGAACAATACAATGTCTCAGAAATATTACTTTGTCAGTGCTTAGCAATATTAACCTTAATTGTGGTCACAAGTCAAATATAACATGTTTTAGGTTGCTCACCAATGAATATATTATTTTTATGTCCGAAATGATGGTGACTTTAAAATTGTGCCCCTCTTCAAGCACGTTTGGCGGGATCGCGTCTATGCTACCCCCATTCATAACATGATGGGTGTGGATCTTAAGATCGTGCATCTCGAGATGCTGAACCTAGTCATCGCTCTGAGAACGTGGGCCAGTTATTGGTGCCATTCTAGCATCACAGTTCACTGTGACAATTCAGGGGTGGTCTTTGTGGTCAAGACCGGTAAGACCAAGGATCCCTTCTTAGCTTTGTGTGTCAGAAATATTTGGTTGTTAACAGCCCATTATGACATTCATTTGGACATAGTACACATACCTGGCCGTTGCAATACTATAGCTGATACCTTATCTAGGATATATTCTAGCAGTAACATAGATGCCAGTATTCTTTATCATTTGAGGGACCATTACATTTGGGAACGTATACCCAGTCATTATTTTGATCTGGACCTTCACCTCTAATTTCAGATTCGAACCTGCCTTCTTCCCATTTGATCCTCACTGCCTTCCAGAGGACTAGGACCGTTTACAGACCATCTACCAGGAAGGCCCACAATACACACATAAGAACTTACCTTGCTTTTGTTATATTCATGTCACTTCCGGTAGACCCATCAGTGCAGTCTTTGTTAGCCTTCTTGGAGTATTTATATTCAAACAACTTATCTCACCGAGTTATTCTCAATTACCTCTCCTCCCTCAAAACTTTGGCTAAACAGTATCACTGGGACCAGTCAATTTTTGACCATCACTTGCTTCACTCCTACCTTAGAAGCATTTCCATCAACTCCTCATTTCACCCCACCCCCCGGGGCATCTTTGACATTAGGACCCTCGCTTTGATCTCTTCCACCTGTCATATCCTTGATGACCCCCTCTGTACAGGGCTGCTTTCCTTGTTTCCTTTTTTGCCTTTCTTAGGATGTCAAACGTGGCCCCCCACTCTAAATTCAAGTTTGACCCCAACAAGCACCTGCTGAGGCAGGATGTCATCTTCCAACCCCCCGGGGCCCACATTCTAATTAAGTGGACTAAGACCCTTCAGGATAACTCTTCCCACCATTTGGTTCAGATCCCAGCCCTTACCAACCACATACTTTGTCCAGTCAGGGCTCTCCACCAGTTACTAGATTCTAGGCCCCTCCCTCCTATATCACCTCTCTTTGTTCACAAATCTCCTCCTTATCATCCAGTTATTGATACCACCTTGAGGGATGGTCTCAGGAGGGTGTTGACCCACCTGGGCATTCCCCTCCTGGGCCATGGGTTCCATACCTTTAGAAGGTCAGGGGCGACCCTGGCTTATGATAACAATGTCCAGCTCCAGCATATAATGGCCCATGGTCTCTGGAGAAGTTCGGCAGTCTGGACTTACCTCCAGAATGCTTCCCAGGCTCCCTCCATTGTCCCCCTGACCTTTGCCTCTTGTATTCCTTCTCACCTCTAGTTGGGCTTGGTGTTTTTAAAATCTTCAAACCTTTGAAATTTTAAAACTTTTAACCCTGCTTATATAACTACTAATCTGTAAATAAATACCTCAAACATCACTGACCTCTTTCACCTTCCTATGACCCATCTGACCTTTTGACCTCCATCACCTTTGACCTTAGGAAACTGTGCCAAGCACGGCCTGATAGGGGCCTGCTGCCTCAGTTTCCTCACTACCTTAAGCTTGCATCAATACTTGGCGACCCTTGACCTCTTGACCCATCACACATATTGGGGTTAATAAATTGGCCTCACTTTGGATTTGGAGGGCCATTTTGAATTCAGTATTTGAACACAGAAGGAGTAGCAACCATTTTATTTCCCACCTTCCCCCCCTGGTGCACCAGTTGCATAATTTAGGCGGCCCCAGGCTGACCCTGGGTGACCCCCTCTCGATTATTGACAGTAGCAGTTCACAAAATTTGTGGACCAAGGCAGGGCCAGGCAATACCCTGGTAGCCCCCTCTCTCTTCCTTCACTTTTACTTGACACTAGGCAGCCAATTTTGGCTCCCTCTACCATCGACATGTAATGATTAGGTTGGCACCAGTTGTTAGACAAGATGAGGCCCAAGTGGCCTGTTCTTACTGATTAAATACTACTAGCAATATGTACTGGGGCACTAGTTGCTGTGCCTGTTAGCACTATGAGCCTGATGGCTCTTACTCTGTGGGTGGCTCAAGTAGCAAGAGTGATTATTGTGGCACTAGTTGCCGTGAGTGTGAATGTGGGGCTTGATACCCCTTGCTCTATCTGTGATACTAGTCACTACTAGTCTTTTCGTATTTAGTATTTTACTTGTGTATGGTGTTTTTAAAATCTTCAAACCTTTGAAATTTTAAAACTTTTAACCCTGCTTATATAACTACTAATCTGTAAATAAATACCTCAAACATCACTGACCTCTTTCACCTTCCTATGACCCATCTGACCTTTTGACCTCCATCACCTTTGACCTTAGGAAACTGCTTTTAGACATTGCATGTGGGGTAATTTTCGACAAAGTCCTAAAAATATCCTATTATTGCTCACCACCATCTTTGTTTGCAAATGTTTGAAGGTAACTGTATAATATGCATTCTGAAAATATGGGTACAAAAATGTTTGTGAAAGATTGTTGTCAAAACATTTGATAGAAAACCTTTCAAAAATCTTTTAAAATTATGGGTATGAAAACCAGTTGCTCTTTAATGTTTGTAAAACACTTAAAGAGCAAACACTTGCAAAATAATGTTAACTAATGTTCTTTAAACATTTTATGTAAACTATTTATTACATATTTCACGATGAATGTTTGAAAAACAATTTTGGCATAACCCTCATTTCTTGAGCTACTTTATAAATGTTTTTAAAAACATTTCCTCAGTTTTCTGAGTTACTTTATAGACATTTAATAAATGTTTTTGGCAAAAACATTTGTATAAAGAATGTTTATCACATGTTTTAAACACTATAATGTAACCGTTTACTTAGAAATGTTCAGTAACCCAAATTATAGGATTTAAATATTTTGTAAATGTATTTGTAATGTTTAACTGTGTTATCATTCCATGTATTATCTGTTTTAATTAGCTTCTCCGATAGAAAAGTAAATAACAGACATCACACAGAGAAGATCCATTTTCATAGTATGATTTCACAGCAGTAATGCACATGTTAACCTTCACTTGAAAGATGTTCTATATTAATTAGCATGGTTTTATCACACTGTAGGCTTACATTAATAAGAATCAAGGTACATACCGTTCACTACTTTACCCATTTATATACATAGAAACAGAAAACGGTAAAGCACCCACTTCCGTTTTACCGTTTTACTGTTTTGAAACAGTTAAAGGGTTAGATACTTAATTTTATTTTCTAGCAAGTCAATGAGAAATGTGTAAATCATCTTTTAACAGTTTATATACAGTAATAAAGCACCAATGAGTATAAGTCCATTTACTGTTTAATGCAATATCTTTTTACTCTTTTTCTATTTTTGCCCCATTTTGTCTCTTTGGGGGAGGGGAACTGGGGGGGGGGCATCCACGTGCTGGGGAGGCCTATGGTTATACTTCAAAAGCTAATGACGTCACTCATGTGAGTGATGTTACAAAACAGTTTTTCTTTCTTTATTCCATGATTTTTAACACTGATCAAGGTATTCATGCACGTTGAACGGAAATATATACATTTTTAGTGTAATTTGTTTGTTTTAAAGAGACCATATTTTATACAAATGTTGGTGGTTTCTAATTTATTAGAGAATAAATAAATAAGGTATTCACTAACATACAAGAAAATAACATACATGAAGCATTCATAATTACTGAAGTAAAATATGATATTCATAAGATTTTGCATACATGTCATTGCAGTTTTGGTTTTCCATTTATTTAAGGAAATTACACCAGTGGAAAGTAAAGCATTGTGAAACCAAATAAAACTTTGATGAGGAGAGGTATTGTTCAATTACTTTCCAAAACAATGATAATTTTTGGAATATTTTATGAAAGATCAGCTCCTGTGAACCTAATGGTGTTTTTCCACTGGAGGCCGACACTGTATTTTTATAAGGTCGGTTGCAAAAGTCGGGGGGTTTGGGACAAAAATAATAAAGGCGGGAAATTTTTGGGTCAGCTGCAACTCCCCTACAGGATGTGAAACATACAGGCTTGTCTGGATCTAGAGGCCGACCTGCCGTGGAGTCGGGATATTTTCTACCAGAAAGATCTGGAAACTATCAGGACAAGCCATAAACCCCTAACAGACAAGTTGTATGAAGTCCTGACAAGCCCTACTGACAAACAGACAGGCCTGGAGAAACATACAGACTCCACAACCAGACTTGCAGCCGGTATTATAATAACAGTTTTTGATGAATTTTTGGGAAAAAAGAGGATCAAGTGTCGACCAATAAACAATTCTTAAATTAGGTCAAGGCTGAATATTTGGATCCCATAACGTGACCAAAATGTCCAAATTTATTTTTTTGTTATTTTAATCATAGTTTCCACTTTTTTGTATAAATAGAATGTAAGAAATAAAACAATGTATGTCTGTTTCAGATTATGAATGAAAAGTAGCATCAGAGATGCCCATACCCCACAGATTAAGGAAATATTTTTAACACCATGAGATATAGAAGTAGTGGATCAGTACAAAGTTCAGGATACCTTCAAGAGCACTGTCAGTTGTATAAAGGTCCGAACAATGTTAAGTAGAGAAATTAATGTCTAAGAGAAAGATAATGCACATAAAGATGAAGTATAAAAAAGACCATTCAATAGTAAGATGACAGCATTAATCAGTAAACCAAATTCTTTATCTGCATTTGGCATGGCCTAATTATTGTTTGAATGTTTTGAATATTACCATGCATACAGAAGTGACAATACATTCATTGAATGCAGACCCAAAGGTGCAACAAGATTTTAAAGGTCAAAGTCAATACGGCAAGGTCAAAAGTCACACCATGGTGTTGCACACTTACAACCCCCGTGGAATGTCCCTACCAAGTATCAACTTCCTGCACCTTACAGTTTCTGATATATGGCCTGGACAAGATTGTATAGGTCAAGGTCACTATAGCAAGGTCAAATCAAGGTCACACTATGACACTACACACTTACACCCCCTAACCAATGTCCCTACCAAGTATCAACTTCCTACACCTTACGGTTTCTGAGATACAAGCTGGACAAACTTCTTCTCGCCGCCCACCCGCCCATCTGGACACCCATGGGTGAAAACGATACCCCGACACCCCTTAAGGGCTGTGGGGTAAAAAGCCACCTAAAATATGAATTTTCATTTAAAATGTTATAACCTGTGCAAACAGGCATACAGTGGTGTGCTTCTGACAATCTCTCAAGTAACAATGAAAAACTTCTACTTGTTGCTGCCTTTTATACTCCAATTTCGAGCTTCTGAGAAGGACCCCTTCAAAACAAAATAATTTCAAGCTTCTGAGAAAGCACATTTTTCTGGATGTGAAGGTAAACAACCTGTAGTTCTGGTCACGTGCTGGGATTCAAATTTTTAGTAGTGACATAGTTTTTGGTCGACACTTTATCTTATTTTTTCTCAGAAATTCATCAAAACTGTAATGCAGTTATAACGCCATGAAAGGGACATAGAACTGTTTTTTGGCATGTTTTTATCTCTTTCCCACAAGATAAGAAGTCTTGCCCACAAGTTAGCAACTCATTACCATAAGTTAACAGTGTATTACCATTAGCTACTGAGTCATTCACACAAGTTAACAAGTCACTCCACAAGATCACAAGTTGTTTCCATAAGTAAGCAAGTCATGCTAACAAGATAGCACTCATTACCACAAGTTAGCAAACTGTTACCACAAGTTAGCAAGTCATCGCCTCAACTTAATATCTCATTACTAAGATATGGGAATGACTTGGTATCTTGTGGTAACAACTTCCTATCTTGTGGCAATGACTTGCTAGCTTCTGGAAATGACTTTCTATCTTGTGGTAATGACTTGCTAACTTGTGGGAATGACTTAGTATCTTGTGGAAACGACTTACTATCTTGTGGGAACGACTTGCTATCTTGTGGGAATGACTTCCTATTTGTGGGAACGACTTCCTAACTTGTGGTAACAAGATAAAAATTGCCAGGAAAACAGTTCTATGTCCCTTCCTGGGCTCCGTACTAAACCCATCTTAAACCTATCATAAACTATACCCTGAATTGTTCATTTTTATTACTTCAAAGCGTAAACCAGACTTTCAGAATTTATTTATTTGAGGTTTAACATCGCTATCAACACTGTAAAGGTCATATTATGATGGGTAGTGTTATGGGTAGATGAAACCAGTAAATGCAGTTGCACAAGGTTATTTACTGTAAACTGCTGATCATAGGTAAGGAAATATCAACTTTCACACATATGGTATCAGGTTTGAACCACATACCTCAGAGGTGGATTGCAAGTTATCACTGCACCACTGTGGCCCCTCAGACCTGCAGAACTGGAATAGGCCTGTTAGCCCCAGTATCCACGTAATGGTGACAGGATCTGTCTGGAGTGCCTCCTGCGCTCCATGATTTGACTTAATCGTGATAGGTTGGGCTTGCAGGAGGAGAGTCAGGAGGCAAAGCAAACTTTTTGAAAAATATCTACATTTCCAGAATTTTGAATATTGTGTCATTTATGAAGTTAAGTTTCCTTATAGTTTCAAATTATAAATTTAATGCTAAATAAAATTTCTCAGTACCCATTCCAAACAAGCACTAGATGACCATGGTGACACAGTGGTGCTCTGAGATTAGAGTTTGAATCGCGGCCTTACCTTGTGTGTACTGGTTTCTTATGTGCCCCCAACTTCCCCTCACAATATAACCCATAATGTACTATGAGTGACATAAAACACTATATAAATAAATGCACAAAACATTCTTCTTTTAAAATTGACAGAATAAATTATTCTATGAAAATACATGTACTTATTTCAAAGATTTAGTTGTGTATAAACCCTACTCAAAATTGTATTTATGAATCTCAAATTAATTAATGACTACAAAAATTTATTGTTTGTGTCAGTCCCTGGGTCTGCGCACGGCCATGTACCAAAATAAATTGAATCTGTCAAATCACTCTTGTTTGACCCTTGAATGGGCAACCTTAAAGTCATTTGTAAGTTGTTATTGCTCAGATTTAAAGGACACCTTAAAGTATAAACTTTTAAGGTAAAAAAAAACCTATGCATCAGTTATAACTGAAATTCATGAAGTATTCACTGAAGTATTTTTTATAAATGGCCCTGTAAGTGGTAACCTTAAAGTTGCTATAATAGACTTATTATACGGAGTTTAAGGTCACCATAAAGTGGAAGTACACTCCATATTTTGTGCCATACCCATACCAAATATTAATAAAATTCATCAAGCAGTTTTGGAGTATTTTAATTTATTTGGCAATATAAACTCTCTCAACCACTTAACATGTTTAAATTTTGCACTGTGACGTCACAACCCAGGCTACTATGGTTGCCAGGGACATGGCCTTCACTTAATAAACTGTGGAATACTTTGATGGCCAAAATACACCATAAACAGTCAAATGGAAAAGGGCCATTTTTCTGTTTCAAACCCCGACCCTTATACAGTTTTTCTAATTATAAAGAGTCAATAGGAAAAGGGTAAGAATACAGTATTTCAAACCCTTAAAACAGTAAAACGGAAGTGGGTGCTTTACCGTTTTCTGTTTCTCTGTTTATAAATGGGTAAAGCAGTGAATGGTATGTACCTTGATTAATAAGCTTGTTAATTGGTAGCCACAAAACATATCCTTTTGTAAATGAGAGAACCCAAGGTACATACCGTTCACTAGTTTACCCATTTATATACATAGAAACAGAAAACGGTAAAGCACCCACTTCCGTTTTACTGTTTTACTGTTTTGAAACAGTTAAAGGGTTAGATACTTAATTCTATTTTCTGGCAAGTCAATGAGAAATGTGTAAAGCACCTTTTAACAGTTTACATTCTGTATTAAAGCATAATGAATATATGGCCTTTTACTTTTTAATGTAATACCTTTTAACTCTTTTACTATTTTTACTCCATTTTGTCTTTTGGGGGGAGGGGCACAGGGGGGGGCAGCCACGTGCTGGTGAGACGTGATACTTGTGGTTTGCTTCAAAAGCCTATGATGTCACTAATCTTAGTGATGTCACAACACATTGTGCATTATATATTCCATGGAGATTTTGTATGAATGAGGAATCTCAGTAATTATTTATGAATTTTTAGTGTAATTTTATCTTGCCATTACTGATGTAAATTGTTCATTAAAAAGATAAATTATTTTACACAAAATATGGCAGCAATTCTGCATAGTAATTATGACATACACACTTATAATAAAGGAGATACAGGACACTTTAAAAACCTTTTTATCAGTATTTATGTTCCTGAGCTCCACAAATCGGCCATTTGCCAAATCAGTCCTTAGCAAATTGGCCCTTGCAAACTCGCCCCCCAATTAAAAACAAAAAAAATAATATTTAATGCAATAAGAATAATTTTATGGTGCTTAATCGCCATCACAGGGCAGATTCTAAAGCTAACATTTCTTTATAAATAGTACACCAGATAAGCATGTATCAAGTAAGCATCTCTTAATTCTAACATTAGATATGTTAAATAAATTTAAGTGACACAATAAGTAACAGAAGCCAGGTTGTCAGACTGTGATATTTGACCACCAAGATTACACCAGATAATCAAGGAAGAAATTGATGTTTTGATACCACAAGCCAAATTATAGTGAAAATCAATAGGAGTAAGCAATTACCAACTTTCCCACATGTGGTCTGGGGTTTGAACCACAGACCTCAGAGTTGGAAGAAGAGTGTTACCAATGCGCCACTGTGGCCCCTGAGACTTGCAGAAATGGAACAGACCTCTTAGCTCCAGTATCCACATATCGGTGATAGGATCTGTCTGGAGTTCCTCCTGACCTCTATGATTTGACTTAATGGTAGTACTACGATACATTGGGCTGACAATTCTATCTTGGGGAGTCAGGAAGCAAAGCAAACTTTTTAAAAATATCTAAATTTTCAGAATTTTGTATATTGTGTCATTTATGAAGTTTAGTTGCCTTGTAGTTTGTAAATTGTAAGCTTAATACTAAATACAATTTCTCAGTAACCACTCCAAACAATAACTTGAGGGCCATGGTGACACAGTGGTGCTCTGAAATAGAGTTCGAATCCAGGGGCTGGTTTCACAAAGGGTCTCAGACTCAGCCTGGACTTAGGCTAAGTCAGGGACTTAAATCTGAGCCTTTTGTCTTTGCTAAATCCTGGACTTAAATGGATTTCACAAAGGGTAACTTAGCTAGCTAAGTCCAATGATATCATATAACCACAGTGGTTTTCTATGTCATGTGATCCTTTATATCTGGTCAAAGTATTTTATTGGTAACATTTATCCTTTGTTTAACTCATTTTATCTTTGAAAAAATGCTGTTTTTCAATGGGAAGCCTTGTAATCACATAGATATGTCCAAAGACTAATTTAGGGAGGTGTTCTAGATATTTTTTCTGTATTTTCAAGCATTTCAAATTTTGAAGTGAGAAAAATATATGGCGGCCATATTTAAGTCTTTGTTTACAGAAGTTAAGCCCACTCTTAGGTAGACTTAGCCAAAGCCTAGACTTAGCAGCTTTGTGAAACCCTCCAAATCTAAGACCACAGACTTAGCCTGATTTTAAGACAAAAGTCTTAAATTTAAATCTAAGTCTGGGCTAAGTCATTCTGTGAAATCGACCCCTGGTCTTATCTTGTCATGTACTATGTGCTTCCAACTACCCCTCACAATATAACCAATAATGTACTTTGTGTGACGTTAAACACTAAATAAATGAATGTACAGAACACTCTTATAAATTATTCTATGAAAATACTTATTTCAAAGCTTTAGTTGTACATAAACCCTCTTGAAATTATATTGATGAATCTTAATGACTACAAAAATTTATTGTTGGTGTTAGGCCCCGGGTCTATGCACAACCATTTACCAAAGTGAATTGAATCTGTCAAGTCACTCTTGTCTGACCTTTGAAAGTCATTTGTGAGTCGTTATTGCTCAGACTTTAAGGACACTTACAGTGTACAGTCAAAAAATGACCATGTATCAATTATAACTGAAATTCACCAAGTATTTTTTATATAAGCCCTGTAAGCGCTAACCTTAAAGTTGCTATAATAGACTTATTGTACGGAGTTTAAGGTTACCATAAAGTGGAAGTATGCTCCATACTTTGTGCCATCCTCATACCAAATATTAATGAAATTCATCAAGCAGTTTTGGAGTATTTTAATTTATTTTGACAATATAAACTCTGTAAACCCATTCACATGTTTAAATTTTGCACTGTGACGTCACAATCCAGCCTACTATGGTTGCCAGGGACATGACCTTCACTTAATTAGCTGTGGGATACTTTGAAGTCCAAAACATATCATAAACAGTAAAAGGGAAAAAGGTCGTTTTCTGTTTCAAATCCAGATCCTTATACAGTTTTCCTGATTAGAATTAGTCATTAGGTAAAGGGTAAGAATACAGTATTTAAAATCACAAAACAGTAAAACAGTAAAACGGAAGTGGGAGCTTTACCGTTTTGTGTTTCTATGTATATAAATGGGTAAACTAGTGAACGGTATGTACCTTGATTCCCATACTGTGTGATACCCGATGCTAATTTGTTGTTTGTTTCAGACATATGACTTTGTCGTCACGTGTATATAGTTTTTCACCATAAACAAACCCTAATAGAAACTGCACGGGATTATTTGTTTTATCTACTGTGATAACTTCTGAATTATTATTATATAAACCAGTGTGGGCAAGCTGGTAGTTGCTTGCTGGTAGTTACGGCAATTTACAGTATAGAACCTTGACCATTTGTATGTAGTGGTTTCCTCTGCCCATAAAACTACCCGTAGTGATATGACCTATACAACATTGAAAGCGATATTAATATCCAAATAAATAAATATATATAAACCAGTGTGAATATTTTAGGTGGCATGTTTGCTGTCTTTTTGAAACTTAACTCAAAAATACTATAGTTGGGTTTTGACAAAAAAAAAATCAGGAAATGTCGACCCTGGTATAAGGAACAAATGACTCAATATACTGTTCGTAATCAGGATCACTGTCTGGATCCAGGAAATTTTAAAGGGTCTCATTATCACATCACAGGACGTGACAGGCCATGGCGGAGGGATGTACTCTCTGAGTACTCTTGTTACCAAGTATTTTCTGAAGAGAGAATTAATAGTTTGATATCAAAATTAAACATAAAACAAACCCTACCGAGAAGTGCCTGAAAATGTGTAAACCCTTGTCCCCGGGAATTATGATAAAATAAAACTAGATTTACAATCTGGATCTTCTTTAAAAGACGACTGAGTCAAAAGGGTAGACCCCAGCTTATGTGAAAAAATATGACCAAAGTCTTAATGAATAGTTTGAATTTATACCCCCCAAAAACTTGATTCACGATTGGGATGCCAGTCTAGATCACCGGTCAGGAAGAATCATTTACAGGTAAACTTCACCTTGTGTAAAAATATTACCCGTTATTAGTGTAAGGTGTTATACCCGGATGTACAAAACAGATAGGGGGCATTGTGGCAGAGTGGTAACACTCTCGCCTACCACTTCTGAGATTGTAGTTCGAATCCCAGCCCGACCTCAAGCTGGTAGTTGCATGCTGTTTGTCGGCAGTATACAGTACGGAACCTTGACCAATTGGATGTACTGGTTTCCTCTGCCCATAAAATTACCCATCATGATACGACCTATACAATGTGTTGAAAGTGACGTTAAAACACAAATAAACAAACAAAACAATACAAAACAGACAGACAAATGAATAAGATGGCAATATCCTCGAACCTCCTCTACACTGGGTAATATAAATATTGTGTACTAAATCTGTGGAAAGTTACCAGGACAGGCTAAATATGTTGCAATTAGCTTCCCAGAGCTTCCTGATATAAAAGTAAACAAAATACATGGCATCGAGAAGGTATCTTTTCACAGCATGAGTTCACTGCAGTTAAACATGTGTTGGCCGTCACTTGAAAGACCCTTTTGCTAATTAATGGGGTTTATCACAGAGAAGGCCTATCATAATAGACTTGTTAATTGGTAGCCACAAAAGATATCCATTGTGATTGACAACCACCATACTGTGTGATGCTGGGCAGAAATGGTGCACTTAATTGACCAACGTGTACATGTAAATGATTTTGATGGTAGGTTGTGACATTTTGATCTTAGAGTGAAAGGTTTAATATCAAATATTTTAATCTAGAATCTTTATTAATCAATATTGAAATATTACTATAACCAAATAGGTATCACTTTAGAAGTATATATGGTAGATTTATTCTCTTCATATTCTCTTACATATTAACATGTCGGAGAACACTGTAGTGGAAATTAAAATCCATCTCCAGCAATGCCAAGAAAATAAAAAATGAGAAAAAAAAGAGAAAATGAGAGGCATCTCAGGTTGCACTTGTTGATGTTTTGACAGAAGGAATATTAACTGCCGTGCTTTTAACTCCCCTCCCACCTTTTACCCCAGTTCCACCGTCACTAGTGTACTTTCTGACCACTACAATACTATTTCAAAGTTGTTGTGAAGCATCCTGTTCTAGAGCCAGGGTTTTATTGGGACAGACCTTCAGCACTGACCAAGTGGGAGTCAAACCCACACAGAGGTGACAGCCTGTAATTTTGATGCGAAACTGCCTAACCACTAGGCCATTTAGGACCTCCCTCTGATCCCTGTATCAATTTAGTTGTGGTTTTATGTTGCTTTCAACACTGTAAGGTCATGATGGTAGTTTTGTCAGAAGGGGAAACCAGTATATACAGTTGGTCAAGGTTCTGTACTGTAAACTTCCGACCATCAGTTAGCAACTACCAGATTTCCAACATAAGGTCTGGGGTTTGAACTGCCAACATCAGAGGTGGGAGTCGATTGAGTCACCACTGTGCCACCATGCCCCCCTCTGATCTTGTGGACCACTGCATAATCATACAGTCAGTTTCTGATAACCTTTTTGGTCTGCCACTGGGTAGCACACTGTAATAAAAGGATATACTGTGCTGAGCATATGTGTACTGTGCAATACAAATGCAATACGAAGTAACAGCCAGGAACAAGTCTTAAGATATATCTGTTCAGTTGTAAGATTATCTCTTGCAGTATTAAATGCTTACCTTTTCGTGTATTAAGACTTATATTTTCTTGCAAATTTTCTCTCACTTTCTCCAGAGGACTAGTCGTTACAGCCCCTGAGTTATACATAGGGAACATCTCGTCTTCTCAATGGAACATGAGTATTATTAGCAATGGCAACATCTTATTTTTCACTATCAAATTTACTTAGTGTTTTTGCCCTCTCTGTCTCTCTCTGTACCACCTTTTCAAAGCATCTTGTGTTTGTGGTGTGGGTTTTAGATTGCCTGGTCGTGACAATTTCTAGAAATCAAGAATCATTTCCTTTCCATCAGATCTGGTTTATTTGCCTGCACTTTTTACTGTTTCTCTGTTTGAAATGTCAGATGGCTGATATATAAATAGGCTGGAGCTAGAGAAGAAAACTGCAAAAAAATACTGCTTATAAAGAAATTGATATTAAAATGTGTTCTGTGTTACATACAATATAATTCAAGAATCATGTGATATCAAAGTTATTTGTCTTTATGGGGCTAGAAAATTCAATGATCATGTGTTTGTCATGCTTTTTCAAAATATGCCAATATCCCAATATTGAATAAATAATGAACCAAGGAGATATTTGTAAGTAAAAAGAACATAAAAGAGCCTTAATATAGAGAGTTCTAAGGTAACCTTACTAAGAAGTTAATAGTGTTGAGTATTGAGTGCCATATCTCACCTAGGCATCCTTTAGCTGAAGCTCCTTTCCTTTTTAGGAAACCATGAAAAACTTATTTAAGAGAGTTTTCTTTATATAACTGTCCTGGATAGACTTTTTACCTCCATTTAGTCAATTTCAGGAAAGTAGAACCAAAGAATACAAATAATAGCCAACTTTTAACAAGTTTGAAGTTTTATTAATTTTTTTTAAATATTCATTAACAACATATAAATCTTGGTTTACATGATCATAAGCTTTACATGACTCCATCAGTGCCTATCATAGTGCAGGGACCTACTTCAAAGTCCAAGTTGGGGTGCTATGTCCCGTTCAGTAGCCAGGGTCATATTGGGATAGGTCCTCAGCTTTGTCCCTTTCGGGAATCGAACCCACACAGAGGAGGCACCTACTTGAGATTATACTCTATCAAAAGGTTTACCAAGATTCATCTTCACATTCCTCTCTCTACTTTTATAGATCTATATAATTTGATCTATATACATTTGATGAAGTTATCTCAAGTTTAAGATTACCACTGCATTAAGAACCATTAGTCACACTTGACAATGAAATACCAGACTTGTACCTTATCAATAACCAACTACTCATACTATGCCAATTTGGCAAGCTTCTTCTTCTTAAGTATGTTTGTTAGCTAGCATTGGCTCTGCTAATGAAGGTATTTCTATGACATCTTTATATGAGGGTAGGGCTTAACCAATGGAAGACGTGATTAACTTATGGAAAAGATCTGGACCATATCTCCCATCCAACTAAGAATTCCAAAGTTTCAAAGTTCTCATTGCGCAAGTGCAAAAAAGTGTTGTTTTTTAAGTTTGTGTTGAGTCACCATGTGGAAGACTGGAAAAACTATATATGAGATTATTTTCCATATTTTTATTTCACTGCTATACATAAGATGCTACATATAGTGTTAGTTGTAAGTGACACATGTGTATCTTGTTAATTAGCGTGTGGTAGGAAGTGTTGCAATATAGATACATCTCAGAGATAAATACTTGTAAGCTAATATGACACAATGGGATCATATACATTGCTAGTTTTAATGTAATTTATTCCTAACTGCATAAACAAATAGTAGAAGAGTTGCAGAAGTATTTTTTGTTTTTGCTGACATTTAATATTGTAGTCTACAATGCATATATCTGACCAGAAGTGACATTGGTGACAGCTAAAAATCCCACAAAATAAGTGTTAGATCTAAATGATCTACAAATGCCGAATTTTGAGTTTTTAAATAATTTTGGGGGTACATTATTAATGTGTACATTGCTACATGTTTACCACACAATGTTATCACTATTATTTAACCTGTAAAGAATTAAGTAAATAGATTAGAATACTAGTATTGAGTGGCATTAAACCATGATCTATCATGAACAATTGTTATGCTGTCAATCTTGGTAGCTAAGCCAAATCAAAATTTATTTCCTGATCTTTTGTTGATGATGGTAAAAGGCTATATCAAGTAAAACAATCATTACAACAGCCAAGGTCATATTGGGACAGGTCCTCCACATTTTTCCACTTGTGGGAGTCGAACACACACACACAGTGAGGTGTCAGCCTGTGATTAGATGCCAAACTTGCTCATCCACTAGGCCAGTGAGAACCTCCTAGGCTGAGTACAAAATATGCACACACGAAATGTCTGTACCAACAACCTACAACCTCTGTCCCCCTCGTCCCGGTTTCAAAAAAGATCCTGTCTCTGAAATTCGTCACACTGACACACTTAAAGGTACCTTTTTGGACCTAGCATCTTATTCATACCATGCTTGGTAATAGAATGCCATTCGTTCGTCAGAATGGACACGTGTGACACAACTTTTACAAAACAAGGGTACCTATTTTTTTCTACTTTTTATCCATTGCCATTAGTAGTGCTCTTTGTAAGTAAAGCACTAATATATCTTGTGCTAATTAGACCCCAAAGAGAAAAGTATTTGTCACACACAACATATCTGGTTTGGTGACAATTACATTAATGTAAAAACAAATCTGTAGGCCAGAATCATGACGTGCGTGTCAAGCAGAGGTGTTTATTTTCCATTTGTTTGTATATTGTCCGAAATCTCTACTTGCAATAATAAGCTGGGTTAATTGTATTTATTTTGTGATACAAAAACTATTGGATTTGCTTAGCAGGATTCCCACTCCCACAGTGCACTTTATATTCTGCATCTATCTTAAGTGAATGTATTTGTGTATCATTACTTATCATCATAGTAATTAAGATTAAAGTTTTTTATGTCTCAATAAAACATGTATTACATGGTGTGATAATATCGGATATAAGCATACTCTACTGTGTAGGTTTATAGCAGTATTAAATAGTTTTGAAGTATCACAACGTCCACCTGTTTGGTAAAAGTGTGCCTTGCACATCAGCAGACCGATAGACACAAATGCAATATTATAGGAATGGTTTTCAAAACACCTTTTGGGTTTTCAACATTTCACTTGAAGCCATACTATTATTATTTTCTCAAAAAATGTAGAGATTGTCATATTTATAATGTGGTAGATATATCAAAACTCATAAGAAGTTGTTTTTAAGTGGTAAAGTCTACAACTATCATATGTCAAACCTATAATGTATCGTATAGTTATACTCATCATAATATCTCATTTAGTGCAGAACTCAAAACATTATTTAACCCACAAAGAGAGACACAGCATCAGGTTCTTTAGCCTGCCACTGGCGATAGGACACCATCACACAGGATCTCCATTTTAAATGGTCATCTGAGCCACTGTGTATCTGTCTTTACCTGGGTTTGAATCCAGGTCCTTTATGTCCCTTGCTGAGTATCTTACCACTTTGGTAAATACACCACAGACTGCAGCAGAAACAAACTCCTAAACTACCATATTTACCCAAACCCAGTGGACGAAAAAATGAGCTAAAAGCACTGTGCATACTAGTATTCGTGCAGGTCTCTGTGGTTGAAGCATAGATTATATTATTTTGACACATCTGGGGTAAACATTTTGTAAGAGATCTAAAGTCAATGAAGGTCCCAGAGTTTATATGCACATGTGTATTTTGACATCAAATTGGAAGAGTATGAACAGTGTTATAGTCAACCTTTCATCAGCAGATCATGTATAGATGTCTGACAAATTGCTGTGTGGGTGTTGAATAGGAATAAAGAATATCAAAAAAGTTGTATAGCTAGCCAGATTACTCCCGCCCCCTTTTAAGACACAATAACCCTTTTCCCTTTTTAGCAAACTAATGGCTAATAATGACGTCATCTTTTCACAAAAGGCACAGTTATAGGACAATTGTCATTTTTTTAAGACTTTCGACACAATCCAAAATATTGCTGCTTTTTCATAAATGGTAATTAGTAATAGAAAGTGACATCATCATGATTGCAATAGACTGCTTGTTTTTGATGGTTTGCCTTGACAATCTGTTTTCTTTTTCCTTTCATTTCTTTCATCCTGTTTTAAACCCTTCACAAGACCTTCAAGCAGTAGTAGGGTTAAACCAAGAACTATCTTCCAGATTTTTTGTTATATTATTATACGTTTTATTGACATATAGCTATACCTTATATATAAATATAAGCACATATTTATTAGAGAATATATGCAGGCAAGAATTTGAAGTAACGTTTCTGCCCTGTTCTCATTAAAAGCAATATTTCCAACAGCTATAGATGGAAGGAAAACCAGGGGCTGTATTCGCGAAAGTTCTTAGCCAAATCTTAGGCATAAAGGGGAAAGCTTTCGTTCCAGGACTAAAATCTCCTCAAATTACAAAGATCACAGTTTTGGAGTCCTTATATACAAATATCAACAAACACCACAACTTACTGGGATACAACATATCACCTTTTGACAGCAGTGATGAACTCTTCCTTCCAGTCTAAAAGGGCATACGTCCTCAAGGTATTTTATTAGTTGATGCATTTTTTGTACTGTTTAAAATATGCAAACTTTATTTAAAACTTTCAAGAGCAGATAAGCCCTTCTGTACACTGCAGTTTTTAATTATCTGAGATAGGTGTACATTACAATGCACTTGCCATACAATGTTAGTTGGGATTTTTTTAAGCATCACACTTGACGGAGGAATGACGGTTCTTAGATGCTCTTTGACCCCTCAACTTTGGGCTTTAAGTCAACTATACTTGTAAACCAAAGTTAAGCCTAAGACCTGGCTAAAACGTTTCATCAATACAGCCCCTGATGAAGAGTGCTATACCTCCTGTGAACCCAGCTAGGGTGGTTACAACTGGTGAAACTTACATTGCCCATACTAGGCTAAATTTTGAACAGTTTAAAACTTCCATGTCGCTTGCCATGGAAACAAGGAATGCTATAGCATGCAAAGTTAACTACTTGAGTGATTTTGGCTTTGTATCTTTAGACTGTCAGAGCGTGCTGAAGACGGGCAAAATGACTAGGAATTCTTTTGCGGAACACAAAATTTATCCGTGCTGAGTAATCTCCACTACTAGGGGGTGCATTCAGAATTTCAAAATGGCTGTGTAAACATAGTGGGTCCACCACCAGTAAATATTTGGTTATATAATCACGTTCGTGCATTTTTGTATCACCAAAAAGGAAAGAACACCATAATTAATTATCACACAATAAGTATTGCATAAACTGAAAACTGAGTGTTTCACCCTATTGTCGTTTGTTTACTTTAATTCGAGAAGATATTCCAAGCCATTTGTCTTCTCGTCTCGGAATACGCTAACAGTGTATGCAAAAGGTTTATCCTTGTCGCACCTAACATACCAGCCCAAATACACTACATGAGTAAGGTAGTAGGGCAGTACAGGTAAGCTATTACATGTAGGGCTATGTAAACGAACAGGGTTTTTGTGTAGAACGTTGTGCTAGGGTCCGCGTTTGTCTTGGTAAGATGCAATTTGGTGGAATTTGCATTTGGTTAGGACGTGTTTGACACAGTTTGGAAAATAGTTTACGTCTAGGACGGGTTTTGGAAACCCCTCAAGAAACTATTAAGACCTCTTATGAGTTAAAGTAGTATGTACACTGTGGAGGGCTGAGAAGGGGCAGTATTGAGATGTTGGGAAGCTTGTTCTTTAACTGCACTCACTAGATAAAAAATCTACATGTTCCTAGCCATAGGGATACAAGTATCAAATACAAACAGAAAGAACAGCATGTTAAAGCATGATCTAGACATAACACAGTTTTGTGTCTGGTATAATAAAGTTAAAAAGTTAGACTCTATTGTGAAATTTGAGATTTGGGTAAAAGTTGTGACTTCATAGAATAAATCTTAGCCAACACACAAAAAGGCTGATGTGTTAACCTTCAATGAAAATGTCAAAACACTTCTGAAAATTGACTTAAATTTATACTATTTTCCCCTGACTTGGTGCTACATTTAGAGACTGCCTAACATTCTCCAACATATGATTCTAAACAAACTGCAGCTAAAAGGTAATAAGAACAATACTGTGAAACAGGGGGCTTAATAATGATCATGCAAATACTCATTAACTAAAATACCAGTAATTTGTTTTTGTGTCATTTCGAATACTGGCTGTGAATTGTGACATCATGTGGGTGTAAACAGCAGTTTACACCATGTTCAAAACAAAAATATATTTTGTAGTTAATTATGTTATTTTGAATCCGCTTAACAACTGCTATGTTGAAACTGAGAACTCAGGCGACATAAACAGTTGGTAAATAAACACCTTTACAGTGTGATGCAACCAACACTTGTTTGTTTGCCTAACACTTGTTTCTATGCAGCCTAATTAGCATATCAGTGTATCTCCTACAGTGAAACAACATGTGATCTATAACAGAGGGTTTATATTGCCACCCACCATAACAAGTACACCAGGGCTACCCCAATCCTAAATAATAATCTGGATTAAAAATGTACTAAAGATTAAGATCTTATTTTGGCTTGTCCCATTCCTTCTGTCATAATACAAAAGCAGGTTTAAATGGGACCTCACAGTTTTGTAGCCCCCCCCCCCCCCCCCCCCTATGTAGCCAGGATCGGTCCCAACAAGACACCAATTCAACAATTGTATAGGTCCTTTGATATCTTTTTAATTTAACCCAGGACCATGGACTACTAAATTTCTAAGACAAATTTATGTTTGTTTCAGACATGTCATTTCTTTTGTTTAAGATGCCATTTGTCACAGCTTTTAAACTGACTTTCGTCTGAAGTATTTATCACTTAAATATAAAACTGATAAAAAGATGTACAGGTTTCTTTCTTTTTAATTCCAAGAAGTCTGTGTTTATACGTATAGAAACCAAACATCATTAACCCATACATATACCTTCACTTATTCTCAAAAATGGCTGCCTCCAGAATGTCTGCAGCTACAAGTATCTTGGTTATGCCTTAACTGAGACACTTTGTGACTCAGTGGCAATAAAGGAACAAACGAGAAGTATCTATGCATGGGCAAATATGCTGAATATCAAGTTTAAGTACAGATGATGTAAAACCTAAGTTGTTTCAAGCATACCGTTCTAATGTCATCACAGTTATGGTGGAACTGTAACTCAGAAGCCTACAAAACGTTTGTTGCTGCATACAATAATTGATTCGGAGATTGGTGGGTTATAAGTTAACTTGTAGTGCTAGTCAAATGTTTTATACAACAATGTACATCATTTTAGTGTATCATACAAGTATCAAATACTTACAGAAATAACAGCATGATCTAGACATAACACAGTTTTGTGTCTGGTATAAAAAAGTTAAAAAGTTAGACTCTATTGTGAAATTTGAGATTTGGGTAAAAGTTGTGACTTCATAGAATAAATCTTAGCCAACACACAAAAGGCTGATGTGTTAACCTTCAATGAAAATGTCAAAACACTTCTGAAAATTGACTTAAATGTATACTATTTTCCCCTGACTTGGTGCTACATTTAGAGACTGCCTAACATTCTCCAACGTATGATTGTAAACAAATTGCAGCTAAAAGGCAATAAGAACAATACTGTGAAACGGGGCTTAATAATGATTATGCAAATTGAATTTAACCCAGGACCATGAACTACTAAATTTCTAAGACAAATTTATGTTCGTTTCAGACATGTCATTTCTTTTGTTTAAGATGCCATTTATCACAGCTTTTAAACTGACTTTCGTCTGAAGTATTTTTGGCTTAAATATAAAACTGATAGAAAGATGTACAGGTTTCTTTCTTTTTAAATCCAAGAAGTCTGTGTTTATACGTATAGAAATCAAATGTCATAAACCCATGCATATACCTTCACTTATTCTCAAAAATGACTCCCTCCAGAATGTCTGCAGCTACAAGTATCTTGGTTATGCCTTAACTGAGAAATTTTGTGACTCAGTGGCAATAAAGGAACAAACGAGAAGTATCTATGCATGGGCAAATATGCTGAATATCAAGTTTAAGTACAGATGATGTAAAACCTAAGTTGTTTCAAGCATACCGTTCTAATGTCATCACAGTTATGGTGGAACTGTAACTCAGAAGCCTACAAAAAGTTTGTTGCTGCATACAATAATTGATTAGGAGATTGGTGGGTTATAAGTTAACTTGTAGTGATAGTCAAATGTTTTTACCCAACAATGTACATCATTTTAGTGTATCACATAGAAAATCTGTGTATAGTTCTATGTTAAGAATTAAGTCTTGTGATAATTTACTTACCTAAAATATGTACATGTCAAGGGCTATGTTGAAGTCAACATTTTACAAAGAATGATGTCATATTTTATGTTAGATGAACCTACTCTGTTATTTTTTATTACTCTTATTTTTTATTGCTATGTAACTATTATCATTGTATCTCTATTTATGTATGTGGACTAAGTGTCATAAGTATCTCCAATTAATAAATAAAAGAAATAAATATTCTTCAGGGGCCGGTTTCATGAAGCCTCCTTTGTTTTTTCCTTCCTTAAAGTAAAGGAAGGGGGATTTCTAACCTTTGGCAAGACTTCCCTTAAATCCTGTTTCACAAAGCCTCCTTTATTCCACCTTACCAAAGATTTTCCTTAAAACAAAGGAAGGGCGATTCCCTGTATAACCACACTGCTTGGAATTTCCCCTCCATTACTGAAACCGGCCCCTGATGTTGTTGTCTATCTGACCGGTTTAATCCTGGTTTCAATGATGCTAAATGACTGTTACAGGGTCTGTTATCCCACTAACATTTGATACGTATTTATACTCTCGGGCAAAGATGAACACAGATTTGTAAAGTATCTTGTCCAAGTTACCTTCACTACCTAAACTTTAGGAGTATCGAACCCCAGAATTTCTCTTCCAGGGTCCAACAACCAACCCATTAGGCCACAAATATTACACACAAATGTAAGTAATCTTGAACTTTATTGGCTGAACAAAAATACAATAGGCTACCTTTAGATAACTATGCACAATCTGGTGATAGCTGATCTTCTGATGTGCTAATGTTAATTGAAACCCATTAGTTACAGCCTTGATCTATCAAACAAATTACATCTGTGTGACCTTGTAACTTGCATGTGACTCCCAACCGAGCCTCATTCATTACACACATTAGTAAATGTTGAAACCGTTTTGCCCAATAAAGATTTATTAAGACTAGGTTTCAGTGGTGATCTGTATTATACTTGCTTTAGCATACATTATGCTAGGTGTGTATTTTTCACCCTCTGTGTGTTTGTAAATAGCAAAGATAATCAATTATGCAAAATTATTAAGAAGTGAAAAAGAGAAATGACATGCGATATATTTGCACATTTGGTACACGTTCAAATGACCTTTGAGATTTAACTAAATATTAACTGTGGTTGATTTGATTTTTGAATTATTTGGGCTTAACACAGCTTTCAATACATTGTGAAGGTTATATCAAGGTAGGAAGTTTTGAAGGCAGAGTAATGCTAGATGGTCAGAATTCTGCACTGTAAATAAATAGGGTTTTGTACAGCATTCGAAGTGCAGTCCCGAGGTGGGTGTGGGTCGGGTGTAATTGTATTACTCCCTGTTCCACTAGGTCCCCAAGATTGTATGTAAATGACATGTTTATTGGAAAATATTCTATTTTAAATTTTATAGCATGATACAGAATGAAATATGTAAACTTCACCAGTGTGGAAGAAATTTGTCATTCTATAACCTTGACCTATGACCTTTGGTGACAACATTGAATGTCCATTTACCCCGATGCAAAATTTGTAGCAATTTGGTACTTTGGTGCCATCATTTAAAACATCAAAATTAGTTACCGGGGATTTGAAACAAACACAATTTGGTATTTCATTTGTCTTATACGGTGAAAAATACCCACAAGTATACATAGTATTACAATAATAGGATACTGACAATGGCTTTTGCGAGATTTTATTAGGTGAATAATTTCATCATTTTTACTCAATATAAAGCTTGTGCCATTTTCAAATATGATGTTTTTAGTAACCTTTCCCCAACTATTCTTTGTGGATTTTCACATCATAATGAAAAACTGCACACCAGTAAATCGTTCACAACTCCATGATTTGAATTATTCTGTTTTACTATAAAAGGGCACGTCCCAAGTAGGGATAGGTCGGTATCAAAAATGTGTAGATCACGAGGTTGCCAATGCAAAACTATTCCACTTTGGGGGCTAGCATTTTAGTACACCCCAATGAAACACTGATATTTCCTCTTGCCGAAATAGCAATAAAAGTCCTCATATGCACAAAAATATGGGATTAAATTAGCTTCATATTTATTATTTGTTCACAATGTTTTAAGTTTTCCTTCCATGCAATGCTTTAACAAGTGAGATGAAAGTCATTAAGTATCATCACTTGTTTATCAAAACATAGCAATCCTGCTCAAAGTGATCACTGTAAAAATCATGAAGTGCACAAAATTATGGGGTGAAAGCTTATAATATTTTTTTTTCAGATTTAAGGTTTGTTTCTAATATTTTAAGTTTTCTGTCGGTTATACATGTGAGGTCCCCAGTGGCCTTGTGGGTCAGCAAGTTTGCCATCTAATCACAGGTCGTCCCCAATGTGTGGGTTCGACTCCCACTAGTGACAATTTGGAGGGCCTGTCTCAATATGACCCTGGCTGTTGAGCAAGATGTAATATTCCAACTTTACTGGATGCGTGTTGATAAGCAAGATGGCATTTGTAAAATTCGTCATAGTGTTTCAGTAAAATCCTCTCAATAACGAGGCACTGGGGCTAGCGACCCATCCCTACCCCCCAAGTGGTAAAGTTCACATACTGTGGTGAATTTCACACTGCGTTATTTTGTATCTTTTGCATTGCTGAAAATTATGCTCTCGGTGGTGCTGTTATGTAATTGATCATGTCAATATAAGAACAGGAAATTACACATTGGCTACTGAAAGACAACAACACTTGGACCCTTATAATGCTGGACCTAATTCTTTGTCGGTTTAATGATTTTTTAATGTACTTAGAAAATTACTCACATGACGTATATTCTTATATTATATCTTGTTGAGTGAAAAAATTTAAAGGAATATTACAAAGGGGTTATTTTAGTTCATTAACCACTATTTTGTTTGTTTTACAAGTCAAATAAATCAATTTTTTTCCTGGAGAATGGAAAAATATAGACCGTGTTGTTTGTCTATGGTATGGGGCACCAATGAATATAAACATGTCAATTTTTAACTAGAAATTTCTTCTTCAATACTTCTTGGATTTTAACCATATAAAATATCATTTCCACCATAGCTTCTAACTACCGAACACCGGATTGCTTCCCTGGGTGCGACTTGGAATAAGTCTAACGTTTTGATGATTTATGCCTTAACGATGGTGTGCCTTAGAATCTGTGGATACGGAGATTAAGCACTTGGACAACTGATTGATTGATTGATAAAATGTAAGCAGTGAAGAGCTTTAAAGCTATCTTGCTAATGATATATCCACCATATGTATACGTCAGATTGTGATAAAAATACTTTCAGTTTTGTACATTTGTTTGTTTATTTGGGGTTTTACGTCGCTTTCAACACTGTACAGGTCATATCACGACGGGTAGTTGAAAGGGCAGAGGAAACCAGTACATATAGTTCGCTAGGGTTCTGTACTGTAAACTGCCGACCAACGGCAAGCAACTACCAGCTTTCCCACTTACGGCCATGACGGGGATCGAACCCCGGCCGCAGAGGTGGGAGGCGAGAGTGTTACCACTCTGCCACCGTGGCCCCTTCAGTTTTGTACATGAAATTGCCAATATATATCCACAGCACGGGGCGCTGGAAAGGTATTACTAGGTTAATATTTCCATGTAGGTTATATGACATGATGGATAATGAAACATAAGGAGAATCCTGTTAAAGCCTTGAGTCAGATTCTTATAAAAGTGCTGTCTTCTGCATAGTTTATAACAAATGTAATAATTTTTTTTCCACAGACCATTATAAATAGTTACAGACATTTTGGTCAATTTTATTTAATTTGATTTGTTTGGGTTTAACATCACTTATAACACTCTGCACAGGTAATATCGCGACAGATAGTTTTCAGGGCAGAGGAAACCAGTACAAACTATTTGGTCAAGATCTTGCACTGTAAACTAACAGGCATCAGTCAACAACTTTCAGAATCACATAGTTTTCGGGGGTTTGAATTGCAGGCCTTAGATATGGAAGACGAGTCTGTTACCAACTAAACCACTAAGAAACCCTTCTTTCATGAAGTAAATGACAAAACAGAGCTTTGTAGAGATAACGGGTTGTTTTGGCACCTCATCTATTTTTACATCTTTTGTAACTTTGCTTGCAAAAGTTATAAAAATTACAGCTATATATTGAACATGCTGTAACAGTAATAATTAATTTCTAGCTTCATTTATTTGCCTTTATTTTAGAAATTCTAATACTATCTGTCTCCATTTTAAAATTGTTGATATTATAGTTATTAGATTATTTGTTTTAGACTGCCCTTCATCCAGGTGTTATGAAAATGGAGAAGAAACTTCCAAAGACATTTTCGTAAGAAACAAGAACAGATCCCAATCGGAAGGTTACGTTTAACCTATCCATTGTCTAATAACCTCCGTCAAGAAGGTTATGGCTTTGGTGAGTTCAATTGTTGATTTGTTCGTCTGTCTGTCTGTCCAAGTTTGCCCAAATGAAAGTTTCTTCTCAAAGTTTTGTCTAATTACAAAACCTAGCAGTATAATTAAACGATCTGCACATTAGCTTTACTTATGTGAGCAATTCAAACCCATCAACTTGTCATAATACCTCTATAAGTTTTTATGTTACAAAACTTGCTTGGTATCTATGTACAATAAGAGAGAATACTAGAAGGTTTAGCCTGGTCTTGATAATTGTTCTCACTGTCTATCTAATTTTGTAAACTGGATACAAAAAGGAGTGTTCAACAATATATGTAAATAAATATTCAATTTAAATATATTTATTTTGTTGTATTTGTAGCTTGAATGCCAAGTTCAATAAATAGATGTCCTGGGGAGGTAAAGTCAAATATCTTTGAGATGACTGGCTAGTCTAGTGGATTAGATAATGTTGAGGACATTTCTCAATGTGAATCTGGCTGGACCGGTTGTAAAACCCTAACTTTGACTTTCACAAGTAGTAATCTATTCCATTGGATAGGACTGCATCAACATATTAGCAGTTAGCAAATTGTTGGCGGGTATGGACACCGGAAATGGACAATCTGTTGCCACAACAGAGATTGTTGATATTTTCCAATAAAGGGCAAATAAGGAGGTTTACTAAAATGTAAACCTTGCAACACTTAACAGGTTGCACTACTTCAATAACTATGCTGCTGAATAGTCACAGTATAATTCATATTCCACAAAAGCTTTTGTAATAAAACAACCGATTGTTCCATGGCATATTTTGCAAGTGGAACACAAATAAACAATTTGTGCTAAAAACCCCATCAAACATAATATGACATTTATTATTAGGAAATTTAAAGCATTATCTGATATTAATGTATATTCTGCAGTTAGGTTAAAATGCAGATAAAACAAACAAAAATTTATTCGGACAGAGTGAAATTACATTAGATAACTGAAAGTACATAAAACGTATGGACATGACAGGTTTGAAAGGTTGCATTGAGATTATATTGTCATTAGGTTATTATTATTAACAATCATTGAATGTATCATTGCCCAATAATTTCCTGTGTTTATGGATATTTTTGTTGTTCGATTGTTCCCTTGATTTAGTTCTATATATTTCCAAAATTGAAAACAGCTTTGAATACCATCTAGGTATTGTACAATTGGGAGTTGGACAAAGTCCATTGTATTTACGTATTATATCTAAGACAATAGATTGAAAAAAGTGTCATCCAGGATACGTTGTCTAGTTATTACTAAACTGCTATTATTCTAATAATTTCATACGAAATTCTGAATTTTCTCAGAAGAAATTTGTAGGAACAATAAAATTTACAACTTGCCATAAAATAGATTTTCTCTAAAAATATAAAGAGTATTTTCATGAGTAAAACCCTCATAGTTTTCAGCAGGTGTACTGTTAAAGATACTTGTATTTTACATAGCTACGGTATTTGTCATTATAAGTTTTGGAGTAAGTTTAAAAATTCAGATAATTTATGGAATTATTATTCTTGAAATAGCTTCTTAACCTGAGCATTTTCAAGAATGGGAGTAATGATAAGAATAATATTAAGGACTCAGGGATCCTTAATCTTAAGTCTTATTTTAGGCACAACCTAATCTTAAGTATAAGATTTTTGTATTAGCTAAGAATTATAACATTACAAAGCTATAAATAGGTATTCACAAAGCAGGTCCTAGCTACAGGAATATTCTGTTTTTACCTCAGCTAATCTCACTTGTGTTCATGAGTTGGGTTTGAACTCATGCCATAGGCAAGTGCTTACGTTCCAAGGTTATTATCCAGCTGAAGCATCTGGTACACCTTTTCTGAAAGTAAACAAAATACATGCCACAGAGAAGATTCATGATGATTACTCAGCAGGTAAACATATACTGGCTTTCACATGAAAGGCCTTTATTTAGTAATTGACATGGTTTCATCACACTGTATGCTTATCATAATAGGCTTGTTAATTGGTAGCCACAAAAGATATCCTGTGAGAGTGACAGCTACCAGACTGTGTGATACTAGATCCTACTGTTTTGTATTAGTGTGTTGTCTCGTGTGTTTTAAACATTAATAAAATATAGTATGACAAACAACTTAACTGAATCTCAGTTTTCATTTCCATATTTGTGAAAAGCTTGATTAGTTTCATATTGAAACCTTGTGGCACCTTCTGGGCCTACAGTTTCCAAGTCATGTGCATAGCAGTGAGTGATATGTAACAGGTGGTGTCATCAATCACAAGCCTAGTGAGTATGGAAGGGAGATCAAGTTAATATACACATGTATCTGATTTAAGAGACATGTCTCCAACCTCTAGTTATAGTTAGTAACAGTAGTACAGACATGTAACAGTTAAGATATGTACGTAAAAGCTAAACATTCAGGGCCGATTAAATTGAAAATTCCAGATTCACACATGACAAGAAAAATGTGTGCTACATTGTAAAACTTTATCATTTATAATACAGTATACTTATGTATTTATTTTCTCATTTAACTTAGCAGCAAGCAACTTGTTTGTGATATATTGTGATGGGACCATAATTTTTAGTGACAATCCGAGTCACTATCCATCTGCCAATACCAGGTTTAGAGTTCAGACTAACTAAGCCAAGTGCTGCTTTAATTCAGTGCTCAGTTGAGAACTAGTCAATCTAAACATTACAGTATCGTATAATCAGATCTTGTTATATTTATGCAGCAATAAATAAATGCAATGCCATTTCTGTCCAGTGTAAGATTTCGTGCAGTACATAAACCATAAACTGATATATCTCAAATGAAAAAAATAAATATAGCCATAGCTATGATGACTGATATTCCCTATAGCTCAAAGACAGAGTCTCAGAGATGGTTAGTTATCAACAATGTCAGGTATTTTAGCCTACAAGTAGGGGTATGACCCAAGTGACACTATTTCACGATCCCTAGCATACTAATGAGTTTCTACTTTAAATCAAACTTGACGAATAAACATACAGATTACACAGCCATAGTTTTGTATCAATGATCTCTATTGGCTAGATATTATATTTCGTTCTTTTTATATTATTTTGTGCCAAATAAGGACATGTGTCACAGGACATTAACTTGCCACAACTGTTTTTTTTTTCAGTCAAGCTCATGTAAAGAGATAACAACTTTCAGAAAAACCCTTAAAATCGTTCACAAAAATCAGAAAATCCTTGTTATAATATTAATGACTGTTATTTCACAGATCTTATTGCAGTATCTCACCGAACCCCACCAAACCAATGCAGAGAAAAAGCATGCTTTTGAAGTCACATCAAATCTCCATTGGACTTCTGACGTCATAGCTATTTCTCAATTACTGACAATTAGTGTCTTACTTTGCTCCATGACTTAAACATAGGCAGTTGACAATGAGTTTAGTCGGTATAATGATGTCCTTCAAGGGCACACAAGCTTTTCAATTTTCCAATTTTTGTTTGTTATTTTCTACCTCTTTTGGCTGGTTCTCACTTCCCCATTCTATCTTCTGGTGTAATTCTTTTGGAGTCAGGATGACCTACAAGACAAGGAGGTAAAATTCTTCAAGAATATATTCAATACGTTCAGCCCTGTGACCAATATGTGATACAGCATTGTATGTCTTCTGTGTAAGGTTGATTATTATTGCCAATCCAGTCATTTTTTCACTAATAAAAATGCAGTTGTTGTTTTTTCAGGGTTGTTTTCTTGATTAACCACAGAAAATCATTACAATAATAGTATGGTCACATAACATTTATAAGCTACAAGAAAACATATAAATCTGACAACAGCTGTTGTATATTTGTATTGTCCTTATACTATAGGCAATATACACTTTATAACAGGACTTAAAAAGCTATTTGACCTTTCCAGTACAGTCCAGTATCTGACATTCCCTTAAATGAAAGACAGAGTCTCAGTGATGACAATTTATTAGCGTCCCTGAGGTTCTACAGTCTGCCACTGGGGATAGGAACCAATGACAGAAGACAGCCATTTTGTTCTTTGGGTCGAACCCGGGCCCTCTATGTTCCAAAGCTAAAGTGGATATGTGTGTAATGTTTTTTTTTTCTGCCATTAAAACGTTTAAGTCCTGTTCAACAATAATTACCCCCGCCTAATAATCAGGAGGTAAACACTTGAAAAACAATGACTCTATTCCTTGGGTGTGTTAAGATATTTTCATAAATGTTATTACAATTGAAACAGAGATTGGACAAATATATCTACCAACAATTATGAAAAACTAGGCATTATGATATGATAATAAGAGCACTTAAAGAGTGCAGATCCCCTACCAAGGCCCAACACCCCCAATATTGCTTATAAGTGCAATAATAAAATATCAGATAAAAATTTCTTGATCCAGATGATAACAAAGATCATTACCAAGAATAGAATCATCTGTTGATTTTATCATCATTGACATTTAGGAAGAAAGAGAAAAATTATTGTGAAAAGTTCAGAATTGTGTCAATTAAGCACCAAGCCCCAAAAAAGCTTGCTGTAAAGGTCAGTGCCCTGGTATAGGTTTGAACCCAACATCAACACTGTGGCAGTACTTAACACTGATTAGGGCGGGACCTAAGAAAAGAATATTCATTTCCAAATACTGGTCGAGTGTGGTATTTTATAAGAAAGGGTTATAAGAAAGTCCATTTGAGAACATTTATCTTTATTTACAAAAGTCACTGTAAGGTTTGACTGATCTGTGCACCTGTTTTCTGCTATTTGTCTTAATTTATTGTTCTATTTCACCCTGGTCACATTCACAGGATAATGATGGAATGCAATCCTTCTTTTAAAAAATACAACACTCTTAAATGGGATATAAGATTAAAAATGGGATATCAATATACATGCTGCCTTTCAAATGAAACGAGGACAAGCTCAATTATTCAAATGAAAGGGTAAGAGGAAGTGCTTTATTTCAAATGAAAGGGAGATGCCTATTTCAAATGAAAGGTGTTACTGTCTTCAACTATCAACTGTCCCACACAGGGTGCTATATTTGAATAAAAATGTTCTGATATTTTAAAGTAAAGGGTGAAAGTGCCATATTTCAAATGAATGGGGGGATGCCTATTTGAATCAGAGGAGATGCAGGTGCTATAAATGGTTCACATGAAAGGGTAGGGGAGGTGCTTTAGTTCAAACGGAAGGGAGATACTTATTTCAAATAAAAATGCCTCTGTCTTCAAAAAGAAAGGATGAAAGGTGCTATATTTCAAGCCATACAGTGATTTATTATAGGAATAAAATATGTATTCAAGTGCTTTATGATGGTTTTAAACTATCGATCCGCTGTATTAAAGCCATGAAGCCCGAAGGGCTGATTTTTTTAATACAGCTGATCGATAGTTTAAAACTATCATAAAGCACTTGAATACATCTTTTATTCCTATTCTAAAATGGTTACACTAATATTTCTTATGCAAAATTCAAAACAAATCCACGCCATGTTGGCTGTTCCATTAACTAAACGTGCATAGTGATGGATGTGCAAACAGCCTTTTGGCTAAAATATTGTTAGGAATTAACCCCCCCACAGAATTCTGTAATGTCATTTAAGGGTGTGGGGGCCTTTCATTGTGCCGAAAATGAGAGAATTGAAGAAGTATTTTCGTTATATGTTTATAGGGTGACATGTGACAATATAACAAAATATAGGAGTTGTTATCTCCCATGTTGCTTCAGACCAAGAAATAAATACTGGGTAATATTTTTAGCTCCCCGGCCGAACTTGCTAATTAAGGCCTTAATAAATTCTAGTTTCAATAACTATGTCACATGCAAGCATGTTTTGTATATATATAGATCATTAGAAATTTATTTTATAGAGCCTCTGCTTGCCTTGGTTGCATGAACAAAAAGTTATAATGTTAAGGTTTTCAAATTCACTAGTGCCCTGTACTATGGATACATGTTTTAGTAAACAAATTAAGTGGTAATAACATTTTTTCCTATTACACATAGTGCATTGACGTCAGTCTACATGTAATGTGATTTCCTTTGTATAAAACGAAGGTTAATCCATTCATTAATGAAGCATTTAGATCAACACAAATCTTTGTGGCAAAGAACATATTGTAATTATCACAGTGTAACAAAGCTTGAAGGTATCTAGACTCGTATGTATCAAAGATATTATGTTATGGCTTCTGTGGAGTTAATATGAAATAAAACACAACAATTAGAGAAAGCCACAGAACTGATATCCACTATTAACTGTATGGTATTTATTTCTGACACAGTAAACAATGTAATTATAAATGCGTGCTGGGTAAAATAGAAGTGTTTATATCCAATGAAAAAGCATGTGTGATGTAAAAGGGGTTTTAGGGGCCACGGTGACAGAGTGGTAACACTCTCGCGTCCCACCTCTGAGGCCGGGGTTCGATCCCCGTGACGGCCTTAAGTGGGAAAGCTGGTAGTTGCTTGCCGTTGGTCAGCAGTTTACAGTACACAACCCTAGCGAACTATATGTACTGGTTTCCTCTGCCCTTCCAACTACCCGTCGTGATATGACCTGTACAGTGTTGAAAGCGACGTAAAACCCCAAATAAATAAAAATAAAGTAAAAGGGGTTTTATCACAGGATATGCAATGTTGCGATTTGGCTGTCTCTTAACCACTTCATAACAACAGTTCTAACCCATACAATCTCCGTAATCTGCAATGAATTCTTGCTGTCTATAGTAGGTGGAACCTGTGAATTTTCAGTATTACCGTTCAGACTGCAAAAGGGGTATTATATTCATGATGATTTGTCCATTTGTCTGTCTGTTGTTTTGTATTTATACTCAGCGCAATATCTTATTCACTATAGTACTCAAAGCGCTATATGACACATCCAACTGTACAAGTACAGTCCAACTCTCAAATTACTGACATTCCCCTAACTGAAAGACAGATGTTCATGGATGAGCACTTATCAACATCCTTGAGGTTCTTTAACCTGCCACTGGGGAAAGGATCCAATAACAGAGGACCGCCGTTTTTAGTGGTCATCCGAGCCATTATGTATCTGCCTGTACCTAGGATTACTACTGGTTGGTTTATTTATTTGGGGTTTTACATCACTTTCAACACTGTACAGGTCATATCACGATGGGTAGTTGGAAGGGCAGAGGAAACCAGTACCTAGAGTTCACTAGGGTTCTGTACTGTAAACTGCCGATCAACGGCAAGCAACTACCAGCTTTCCCACTTGAGGCCGTGCCGGAAAACGAACCCCGGCCTCAGAGATGGGAGGTGAGAGTGTTACCACTCTGCCACCGTGGCCCCTTACTACTGGTTGGATCATCCTGAAAAAAAAAATCTGGATCACAATCTAGATGCAAAAAATAATTCAGCCTTTCCCATTTATTTATTACTGCGTGCCTTGGCGGAGGTATGCACTCGCTGATTGCTCTTGTTTGCCAGTGTTTTGTACACCAACAAATCAAGTAATATAATGAAAGAGAAGGTCATACATATCACTAAAATAATATTTGTTATGTTTCCCCACAGATGACCAATTGTGATCCGGGGGTCTAATTATGACACATTAAATTGGAATACACATCTATTCAATATATTTTAGTCTTGTGGCCAATTTGTGATACGGCATTGTATGTTTTCTGTGTAATTTGATCATTATGGCTAATCCAGTACTTTGACCACTGACACAAACACAGTTGTTTTTATGCCAGCGTAATTTATTTTCTGGAAAATACCCATAGCCTCGACGCCACAGCAAAGCTCTTGTCTCAATTAAGAATTCAAAATTGTAACAATAACAGCTCTGTAACAATAAAATATGTCAGCTGCAAATAAACACTCAAACATCATAATACCTGTTGTCTATTTTTTTCAGTGGACTTATTCCCAGCATAATAATTTTTCTACAGTCCCAGATTGCACACGTAAAGTACAAGCTCTAGTATTACTGTCTAAGCTTTACAAGCTGGCACAGAATGAACACCAAATGCCTTAACTGTGCTTGTTTTAGATGTAATATTCATTTATTTATCTGGTGTATTACTCCAAGCCTAGTATCTTCAATTAAATTGTGATGGGCAGTTGGGCGGGTGGAAGAAACCAGTACATATATTTAGTGACAGTCCCTTAGTGTAAACGGCCAGCCAATGGCAACCAATTACCAGCTTTCCCACCAAAGACAAGTTCAAGATAACGAGAATCAGATCTCAGAGGTGGGAGGGGAATACTACAACTGAGCCAACATGGCCTGTTTTAGTTATAACTATGTGTATTTCTTTATAATTAAAATGTGCATTGCTCCGAGCATATTGTTTAATGTTTCTCTAGCTATAACCTTTAGAAAGCTTATTGCTTGAAATTTTAACTGAATTTGGGGGTTTAATGTTTCTTTCAATACACTGAATAGGTAATATCATGATTGGTAGTTTTAAGAGCAGATGAAACCAGTACATAATACTTGATTCTGCACTGTAAACGGCTGGGCCTTTGTAAGGAACTACCAACTTTCCCACAAAGGATCGGGTCAGGGGTTTAAACCACCGACCTAATATGTGGGAGGCGAGTATGTTATCCGCTACACCACCAAGTCCCCGATTATGCATTGTAATTGACACCCCAAATTGACACAAGGCCAAGCAGCACACACATTTCAAATTACTATTCTGACATTAGTGACCATACATTTTATTTATTTGGGGTTTTATGTCGCTTTCAACACTCTACAGGTCATATCATGATGGGTAGTTGGAAGGGCAGAGGAAACCAGTACATAGGGTTCTGTACTGTAAACAGCCAACCAACAGCCAGCAACTACGAGCTTTCCCACTTGAGGCCATGCCGGGAACCAAACCCCGGCCTCAGATGTGGGAGGCTAGAGTGTGGCCCTCTGCCACCGTAGCCCCAAGTGACCATACACAGGTAGATGTTACATGTACTGGTAACATCGTGGTGCCAAGTTGTCCAGCCACACAGCATGCTTTTCCTTGTCTTGTAATACAGACAACTATTTGACCTACCCCATAACATTCTCTAACAGCCCTAGCTTATGATGTAGAATCATTATTCATGGTTTTCCTCAAATGCTAAATTGTGACATCATTATATTATACCATATAATGAACCCATCACATCCACATCCGTTAATTAGCAGGCATTACTTGCATTATACTGCCAAAATTACAGATTTTATGTCCAGCGTAAGTCTCATTAGATTAGATTATATGACTGCATTGCAAAAATAAAATTGATCAGAAATCTAGCTATAATAAAAATATGATGGGACTCTACGCTGAATATATTTGGTTCACAGCTCAAAACTTACCTATTTGTATTGTATTCCATGACAATACCACACATTAGAATCCAACTTTTTGCAGAGGACAATCAACTATATGTCAACTAGACTTAAAATAATACCCCCATACAAAGAGTTCTAAGAGGATCTTCTGCAGCTGATTCCTTTGGGTAAACATAAGCTAAATTCTGACAAGACAGGATTTAGCTTAGGTTTGGCCCTCTCGGCTACTGCAATGTTTTCTGTAGAAACCTTTGGCGATTTGATGTGCATCTTTTGCAATGTATCCAGAATAGTTTTGTCCGGGTGGTTACTAACATTAATAAGTATGTGCATGTGACACTATCCTGAGAAGGTTAGATTGGCCCCTGTTGAATGTCATAGCTGCACTGGTGTAAAATACTTTCACAAAGCTTATCTTAAATATATTGACCAATTCTTATCTTTGTATACCTATTCCTATAAGACCAATGTAGCATGCCTGACAGATCAGTTCTATGGGTTCCAGCATAGGTTTGGTTATGATGCACAGTCCATGTGGAATGATTTGCCTGAGGAGTTACAACCTGCTGCCTCTGTTACATCCTTCAGATCAAAATTAAAATCTTATCTGTTCTACAAAGAAAGCTTAGTCACCTTAGTTTCTTTTTCCATGGTGTGGTGCCAAGTTGTCCAGCCACACAGCATGCTTTTCCTTGTCTTGTAATACAGACAACTATTTGACCTACCCCATAACATTCTCTAACAGCCCTAGCTTATGATGTAGAATCATTATTCATGGTTTTCCTCAAATGCTAAATTGTGACATCATTATATTATACCATATAATGAACCCATCACATCCACATCCGTTAATTAGCAGGCATTACTTGCATTATACTGCCAAAATTACAGATTTTATGTCCAGCGTAAGTCTCATTAGATTAGATTATATGACTGCATTGCAAAAATAAAATTGATCAGAAATCTAGCTATAATAAAAATATGATGGGACTCTACGCTGAATATATTTGGTTCACAGCTCAAAACTTACCTATTTGTATTGTATTCCATGACAATACCACACATTAGAATCCAACTTTTTGCAGAGGACAATCAACTATATGTCAACTAGACTTAAAATAATACCCCCATACAAAGAGTTCTAAGAGGATCTTCTGCAGCTGATTCCTTTGGGTAAACATAAGCTAAATTCTGACAAGACAGGATTTAGCTTAGGTTTGGCCCTCTCGGCTACTGCAATGTTTTCTGTAGAAACCTTTGGCGATTTGATGTGCATCTTTTGCAATGTATCCAGAATAGTTTTGTCCGGGTGGTTACTAACATTAATAAGTATGTGCATGTGACACTATCCTGAGAAGGTTAGATTGGCCCCTGTTGAATGTCATAGCTGCACTGGTGTAAAATACTTTCACAAAGCTTATCTTAAATATATTGACCAATTCTTATCTTTGTATACCTATTCCTATAAGACCAATGTAGCATGCCTGACAGATCAGTTCTATGGGTTCCAGCATAGGTTTGGTTATGATGCACAGTCCATGTGGAATGATTTGCCTGAGGAGTTACAACCTGCTGCCTCTGTTACATCCTTCAGATCAAAATTAAAATCTTATCTGTTCTACAAAGAAAGCTTAGTCACCTTAGTTTCTTTTTCCATGGTGTGGTGCCAAGTTGTCCAGCCACACAGCATGCTTTTCCTTGTCTTGTAATACAGACAACTATTTGACCTACCCCATAACATTCTCTAACAGCCCTAGCTTATGATGTAGAATCATTATTCATGGTTTTCCTCAAATGCTAAATTGTGACATCATTATATTATACCATATAATGAACCCATCACATCCACATCCGTTAATTAGCAGGCATTACTTGCATTATACTGCCAAAATTACAGATTTTATGTCCAGCGTAAGTCTCATTAGATTAGATTATATGACTGCATTGCAAAAATAAAATTGATCAGAAATCTAGCTATAATAAAAATATGATGGGACTCTACGCTGAATATATTTGGTTCACAGCTCAAAACTTACCTATTTGTATTGTATTCCATGACAATACCACACATTAGAATCCAACTTTTTGCAGAGGACAATCAACTATATGTCAACTAGACTTAAAATAATACCCCCATACAAAGAGTTCTAAGAGGATCTTCTGCAGCTGATTCCTTTGGGTAAACATAAGCTAAATTCTGACAAGACAGGATTTAGCTTAGGTTTGGCCCTCTCGGCTACTGCAATGTTTTCTGTAGAAACCTTTGGCGATTTGATGTGCATCTTTTGCAATGTATCCAGAATAGTTTTGTCCGGGTGGTTACTAACATTAATAAGTATGTGCATGTGACACTATCCTGAGAAGGTTAGATTGGCCCCTGTTGAATGTCATAGCTGCACTGGTGTAAAATACTTTCACAAAGCTTATCTTAAATATATTGACCAATTCTTATCTTTGTATACCTATTCCTATAAGACCAATGTAGCATGCCTGACAGATCAGTTCTATGGGTTCCAGCATAGGTTTGGTTATGATGCACAGTCCATGTGGAATGATTTGCCTGAGGAGTTACAACCTGCTGCCTCTGTTACATCCTTCAGATCAAAATTAAAATCTTATCTGTTCTACAAAGAAAGCTTAGTCACCTTAGTTTCTTTTTCCATGGTGTCTGCATGGATTTTGACCTCATTAATGTCCCCTAATAACTGAGTTTGTCCTCCAGCTTATGTTTCTGTCTCCCTTTAGAGTCTGCAATGGCAGGAATTAAGTTCTATAAAGGCTGAAGTAGAATGATTTCATATAGCTTTACCAACATAACTTCCTCATCAGCCACTTCTACAATTCGCTAACAGGCATTATCTGTCCTGGTATATGCTTTTAAATCTTGCTTATTATTCTCTGGTCTTAGATTTATTCTTAGAAAGAATAAGCAGTTAAGACGTATGGAGATTAGATTACACTCAAAGTGACCAGAGACCCTAGTGACCTAGGTGTATAAACTTTGTTTAACATTAATATTGCAACCTCTATGTTTTTTTCAGATAAAATAAGGATATTTTCTTTTCGTGATACTAACAGCTCAAATGTGACAAGGAGAGAAGAAAAATTCCTCTCAAAACAGGAAATATAATCACATGGCTAGAGTGTCTGGCAATTACTCTCCACGTACATGACAAAATAATTTATTTTTTCCATTCCTTGTAATGGAAATACAAATTACTGCAAAGAGTGACAGGTACTGACTCATTGGAGAGTTTATTTATAGTACCAGTTTCAAGTTATCATTGCAAGGACATAAACAAGTCTGGGTGTCTTTGAAAATATTTTTAATGTAGATTATGAAACAGTATGATTTATAATGATCACATATTGGACCAACTACGCAAAATAGAGATATATTGGTAAATGTCAAATTTCAGTTTCTCTAGATCCATCTGACATACCTTCTGAACCCATGCATTTGTTATTTACCAGATCAGTGGCCTAAAGGGTTGGCAGATTTGGCTTCTTATGACAGGCCATCACCTCTGTATAAATTCTACACCTTCAAGAAATAATGCTGAGTACCTGTCCTAATATGATCCTTTATGTTGAACGAGATGTAAAACCTCAACTTTGTTAGTTATAGATGTTGACATTAGAGATGGCAGTTGTAAAATCTCATCACAGTATTTTAGTAAAATCCTCTCAATACTGAGACCCGTCCCTACCCCTACTGGCAATTTTCATACACTGTGATGAATTTCAAACTGCTTATTTTGTATCCTTTGCATTGCTGGAAGCCATGCTTTCTATGGTGCTGTTGTATAATTGATTGTTTCAGCATAAGATCAAGCAATTATATACTGGCTGCTGAAACACCTCTTTCTCATAATATTACCTCTATCAGGTTGTCATGTCTTTCGGTGCATTTACTTGTCTGTTTATCTGTTGTGTTTGTGATAAATCTAAAAGTAATGAACAGGTCCTTGCAAAATTTTGTATGGGTTAGTTTCTGGTCAAAGGAAGAAAAAAACTGATTACATTTTGGGAATGGTATGCAACATATTCTGGATATACAAGTCACAAATGTTTGAATGTGCCTGGTTGAGGTTTGTGCTCTACGAGTGCTTATTTTCTATTAATCATTTCTTTCTTAAGCATACTGGTAGTAGAAATGACACCAGGTGAACATAATATAGTTCTATGCAAGGGTCTCCAAGGGATAACATTGTTTAACAGAAAGAAAAATACTAATTGTATATAATAGAGCTATTTATGAAATCGGAAGCATTAGAAGTTAGTTTGTCTGAAGGAATTATTGCTGAAAAGCCACGTTTTACTGTTTTAAACACAGCTCATAATTTTTCTGTATCCTGACTCTTATCTGGATGACTTTCAAAATTTAATGGGATCTTCATTGGGCCATGACCCACCTTTCCCTTTGTCCATGAAGATCCAACTAGTAGTATTTGTGTAATCCTGAAAACAAATAGGAAAAAATGGTCAAATAAATAGTGATGAATGTAATACCTCATTGGTGGAGTTAATTATATATCCCGACTATGATGGTAATCTCACTATTTGTGTGATGAATAGAAACATTAAAACTCAATTATATTTTGCCATTAAAAGTAATAAAGGAAAAGAAATCTTTTCAAAAAAATTAGCACATATTGACTAAGTATGAAGCCAAAAGAGATCATTTTAAACATAGCTTTTCAACAGTAATTCCTTCAGATAAACCAACTTCTAATGCTTCCTATTTCATAAAGAGCTATATTATATATAATTGGTGACTATATTATCATTACAATTCTAAATATTCTTATTAATTACAAAAAATGTTTTCTTGGAAAATTTATCGGGGATACTTTAGCCGCCCTCTTGCATCCCATGTGGCTTCGATTACTTTTAAGGGAATGCTATGTCACTGATACAAGTTAAAAACTGCCATACTGTCAATATTTATGCCATATTTTGAGACCAATTCACACCTGTTTTCTATTGTCTCTCACCTTGAGCTATGAGGGTCCTGAATAGAGAAGAGGGGTTTAATTACCAGCTAATTACACAGCAATATTTCACATGCTTCAGGATGTTGACAATGGTATGTACAAACAAATTTGTACTTCTTCTTGGCATTCCCTTGATGTATCATCCTTAATGTTTTGCTCAAGCTTTTTGGAGCGACCCTCTTTTTCCTTATTTTAGAAGAATCCCATCTAGTTTTATTTCTCTTAATTGACATTCACAAGTGGGTCTCTAAGTTCAAAGTACTTCATCTGAAGTAGATCTGGTGGTATGATGTTTAATTAATGGATTTTGCAAACTGTGATGGTCAAATACAGGTATATTTTCTTGTAGCATTATCGAGGGGACATTTCACGTAATCATTGATGTAAATATAAACTCTGGCATCTATAGAATATCCTTTATATCCTTCAGCTTTCACTGTTTAAAAATATATATATAAATGGTATGCCAATTGCATACTACTCAAACATGTAGGCTAAAGAACCTCGATGATGTTGATAAATTGTTACCCCTGTGGCTCTGTTGAATGTATTGCTGTATTATATATGTATTACCATGACGATATCTCCTTTACTACAGGCGTCAAAGTGCTATTTTACCCACCCCGACTGCTCAAGAACAGTTCTCTAGCGACTGAGAATGCCCTAACTAAAAGACAGAGCCTCAGGTATGGCCATTTCTCAATTGCCTTGAAATTCTTTAGCCTGCCATTGGAAATAGGGCCTCATGATAATGGACCATTAGGGGCTATGGTGGCACAGTGGTAACACACTCGACTCCTACCTCTGAGGTCGGCAGTTCAATCCCCATACCTTATGTGGGAAAGCTGGTAGTTCCTGATGGTCGGTAGTTTACTGTACAGAACCTTGACCAACTGTTGGTAATGGTTTCCTACAACTAGCCCCCTCCCCTGTAGTAATTTGAAAACGTGTTTACGGGAGGCCATCAAATATATCCATATTTGGCATCTATGGAAAGTTGTTAATCTCAAATGGTTATTTCAATTGTATTTCAGTTTTTTTTTCGTCGTGGTCAGAGGTGTTATTTACAAAGATAAACAAAAACTGCTTTCTGAGATATATCATAACATCTCTTTGATAAATAACTCCTGTACAAGCATCAGAATTATTTCTTTACAAATGTATTATTTTCATAACAGTATATCTGTCTGTTAGGATTATTCAAATACTACTGGTTGGATCGTCATGACAAAAATGAAAAGATTGGTCTTGCACCCATTAAATCCCATTAGATTTTGAGAGTAATCTCGGTCACCATCTGGATACAAAACAAATCTGAATTTTCCCCATTTACTTATTATTACTTGCCTTGGTGGAGGTCCTATTATTATTGTACTTGTCATGTGCACACTTGAATGTGCTTGTAATCACATTTGACAGAGATATGAACAAGTTTAAGATGTTCTATGACCTCTCCACTTTGGGCTTTAAACTAGCACTGAAGGTATTTACTGTAGACATTCAGTCAAATTGAAAAAAGCATTTTAGTTTTTTTTGTATAAGTCAGAGTCTTTTCAACAAAATATTTACTGACATAGTACAACATATACATGGAATTTACATTAAAACAACTAACCTTCTGGGGGGCAATAATATGATGACCACATCATACTGGCTTCTCTGTTTGGGGTCGAACCAATCAATATGGAGCTTATAAAACTTCCCATTAAAGGCCTAGTAGCGTCAAATCTAACATACTAATATTTTATGGCTTAAAACATTGCACTGATCATCCTGTTTGCATATATACCACTCTTTTGAAAAACAATCCAGAATTCATGATTCTACAGCTGATTTATTTACTCTAAATTAGCCATTTCTCCTGTCAAAACCCGCCAGTGAAAAACTGTGTGTACTACGTCTACTGTGTACACAAAGAATATGCTTGTACTGTGAATGCTCTGTGTACACAGAAACACACAGTTTCAGTGTGGTGTGGTTTTTTTCTCATTTGCATATGATTTGTGTATGTAGATAATCAAACTAGCTGACATCATTTATCATATATATGTCTAATAAAATAATTTTCAAAACTTACTTGATTTTGATGATAATAATAGTGTACCAAGTAGCAATAATGATGGAGAGAACACAGACCTTACCAGATAGGATTGCTAGGAATGTACAAGCATAAAGCCTTATAACTTTGGGGCCTGTATATCTGATTATGAAAGTAGTAATAAGGATAATTTGGACCAAAATTATTCATCTGAACTTCATTGGTAAGACAGTATTGACAACAGATGAATGTTTAACAGTGAGATAAATACTGCATTATCATATTGGACAAAGATAAAACATTTTATATTGGAACCAGAATCTTAAAAATGTGCAATATCTCATATCTGGTTTTATAAGTTCTGGGTGATTTTGATGATAATAATAGTGTACCAAGTAGCAATAATGATGGAGAGAACACAGACCTTACCAGATAGGATTGCTAGGAATGTACAAGCATAAAGCCTTATAACTTTGGGGCCTGTATATCTGATTATGAAAGTAGTAATAAGGATAATTTGGACCAAAATTATTCATCTGAACTTCATTGGTAAGACAGTATTGACAACAGATGAATGTTTAACAGTGAGATAAATACTGCATTATCATATTGGACAAAGATAAAACATTTTATATTGGAACCAGAATCTTAAAAATGTGCAATATCTCATATCTGGTTTTATAAGTTCTGGGTGATTGTGAGGATATGGGACATCTGGGTTTGAACATTGAAAAGTGCCATAGTGGCACAGTGGTAACACACTTGCCTCCCACCTCTGAGGTCGGTGGTTCAAACTCTGGACCTTATGTGGGAAAGTTGGTAGTTGCTTACCGATGGTAGGCAGTTTACATGAACTGTATGCACTGGCTTCATCTGCCCACAGAACTACCTGTCATCATATCACCTGCACAGTGTGCAAAGTGATGTAAAACCCCAAATAAATAAAAATAATGTATATGACTATGGCAGTAGATTTAAACACATCCAATGCTTCCACAGGATCTGGACATCAAACACATGCTACATATTGCTTGATTAAATTAACAATATGAGTTATGTGGGTGTTCCACCACATGACTAAGGCTCCCGATTAAGGGTTTTGGGGGGTCAGTTTGAAATATTTGCTTAGTCCCAGGCGTCCTGTAAGGGTCGGTTGTTGTCGGTTGGGACCGTGGGAAAAATCAAACATGTTTGATATTTCTCACGACTACAACCAATTCATATTTCCTGCCGTCAACAAAATGTCCAGTCCCAGGCATCCTCAGGCCTCCTCAGACCCAAATTTACACAGTCGTGTGTTGTCCCAGGCCGCCTGCGACCCTTAGTCCCAGACCTCCCTAGCTTAGTCCCAGGAGGCCGGTTGTTAATCCCAGACTCAAATATGATGCGTATGAATTTCATGCATGTGAAAGTTAGTCGGTTGTATTAGTCCCCGGAAGCCTCAGACCGTCTGCGGTGTCCTGGGACCCAAAAATCAAGGTCTGGGACTAAGCCCCGACTAAGGGTAACCGACCCTAACCGATCTAAACCAGCCTCCCCAGGACGCCTGGGACCGCACATTTTTAGTCTGCGACGGTCTGAGGACGCCCCAGGAGGCCTGGGACTAACAACCGATTAAGAACCGACTGTTTTCCGCGCGTCGTAAATTAAAACGAGGCAATGAGGGGGTCTGGGACTATATAAGCGACTGCGCACACATTCTCGTTGTTACTGACTGTTTGGCTACTGAGAGACGTGTGTCACTGATTTGTAGGGGTTTTCAGTTTTTATTTTACATATATTTTACTTGAGCTTAAGGCAAATTTCACAGTTAGGAGACACATTTTACTATTTTACTGGATCATGAGAAAAGAGAAAGGAGGGAAGAGAGGAAGGAAAAAGATGGATGACAGGGAGAAGAAAAGTGAAGTAGAGGAGAGGAGTGAAGTTATTACAGAAGAAGGAACTGAGAGGAGAGAGGAGGAGGAGATTCAGGAAGGTACAGCTATTGGGGAAGCTGTGGCAGAAGAAGAAGAGAGGTGTGAAGAAGATCCGGAGTGCCATTCTTCAGCCAAGAGAGCCAGGGTGTGTGCCACTTTTACAGACAGCCAGGAAGTTTCCATTGTGGAATTGGTAAAGCTGCACCCTGAACTGTGTGACAAGGAACATTCACGTTTCCACGACAGGACCAGAAGAGAGGCTCTCTGAGCAGTAATATCTGCAGAACTCAAGCTCCAGCCCTTTGATGTGAGACGTTGGTTTGAGTCCCAGCGAATCCATTATGGGAAGCTGTCCAAGCTCCAATCTGGCCAAGCCCCGAGGGAGATGACCAAGAGACAGTCCTGGGTCTATCAACAGATGGGTTTTCTTAAAACCCACATCAGAAGAAAGGGGGCCAACAGAAGTTCAGGTTTTGAGGCCAGTCCAAATACCAGCAGGCAGGATGAATCACGTGGCTCAACTACTGATACAGAACACCTCAAATCCAGTGTCCTGAGGGAGAGGAGTCAGTCCATCATTACATCAACACCCGTTTCAACTACAGACTCCAAGATTCTCGAACACTTTGAGCAGATGAGGACACTTATCTCAGGTTTTCTGCATCAGAAGTCAGACAGGCAGCCCTTCTTTGACTACGTGGCATCAGAGGCCGAAAAGATGACTCAAGAAGAATTTGAAGAATTAAAGGGCAAGATATTTAGAGACATCGAAACTATTAAGAGCAACCGTAGACATCAGCCATTGCCCAGAAGATCAGCCACTGTTACCACGGAGTCCCAGAGGGTCGACCTATTGCCAACAACCACTCCACAGGCGTCTAGTTCCACTCAAGCAGCAGCTAGCAGCAGTTTTGTGTACTATACACCAAGCCCCATTGGCTTCAGCAACCCGACATCTGTCCTAACTGTACAGGACGAAGGGAGCAGACACAATCTGAGTGGAATCTTAAGCCAGCTACCAGATCTGACATCAACACAGATCGTCGAGCAGCCTCAGCAGCAGCAACAACTGCAGCAGCAGCTCTTTACTATCACCACTTCAGCACCGCCTCAACAGCAGCAGCAGCCTCCCCAGTAGCCATCCAGTCAGGGCGGGTCTTTGACCTGCCAGGCCCTTTTCAGGGCCACCAAATCTTCCAAAAACAATTATTCAGCTACAAGTTATTCCAATTCCCCTCCCAAAACAAAAAAGTTCAGTACAAATACTTATCACAAGAAAAAAAATTAAAGTCCAACACCTACACCACCCCAAACATGAAACAAATAACCATGGTACCACACATAACCAAAAAGGCCACATAAAAAAAATTAAAAATAACTCCTAATATGGCCATTGATCAGCCCATTTTTAGATTAAAATCCATGGGATAGTTTAAAATCTGTAATTGAAAAGTCCAACACTTACACCATCCCTAGAGTTAAAAGGCATTATTACATACTTGCCAGCCCACAAACAGACAAACCCAATACCAAACATAACCCCCAAATAACAAACCCAGTAGAAACCCAAGATCCAACTACCAATAATGAATAAACCCAACCCCAGTAACCACCAAGAAACACAAAAACCCAAAATTAAATAGAACCCATGTCAACGAACTGACAAACTATTTTGCAAACACAATCCCCAATTATTGAAAACAAAACTAGTTTTATGGTTATATTTTCCATATTTTTGTGATTAGAAGTGAAGATTTAAAATTGAAGATTTCCATAAAAACATTTCTGCTACAAATAAATTTCCAACCCATGAACAAAATCAAATTGGTGAAATTAGGAGGTGGATTTCCAAATATATAAAAAAATAATTCATTTTAGGATATTATTTGTGACTTTGTGTTTAGCTCTTGTTTAACACTGGGTTTGTATGATTGTTGGGTGAGTAACTTGTGTTTGTCTGTTTGTCCGTCTGTACAAGTTATGTTTGGCATGGGGTTTGTCTGTTTGTCCGTCTGAACAAGTTATGTTTTTCATGGGGTTTGTCTGTTTGTCCGTCTGTACAAGTTATGTTTGGCATGGGGTTTGTCTGTTTGTCCATCTGAACAAGTTATGTTTGGCATGGGGTTTGTCCGTCTGTAGCAAGGATAGCTGATTAATTGTTTTTGGAATATTTGGTAGTCCTGAAAAGGACTGTTTGTTAGTCCTGAAAAGGACTGTTTACTGCAACAGGACTTATATTCTGCCATCTTGCCAGGCCACTGCTCCCTCATTATTGAAGTAGTCCTTCAGGTAATCCCTCTGTCTTTTGGCCTCTCTAGCAGGGTTTTTGCCTTGGCCACCACCAGCAGCACCACCAATCAATCCACAATCACCAGGCACATCATCATCATCATCATCCTCCCCAGGCTGCTGACCAGCAGGTTGACCTTGATACTGGCTTCTGAGTATGTTGTGCATTACCACACAGGTCATGACCACTTCTCTAACTGTTTCTGGGGGTAGTTCAATGGTGGTCCTCATAACTCTAAATCTTGAGACCAGGATGCCAAAAGCGTTCTCCACAACTCTCCTGCCCCTTGATATTCTATAGTTGGCAATCCTTTCCTCCCTTGTTAACAGCCTTCTGCCATAGGGTTTCATGAGCCAGGTCTTCAGGGCAAAAGCATCATCTGCCAGAATGAAGTAGGGGACATCTCTACCACCCTGGGTTATAGGAGCTGGGTCAGGGAAGCCTATCCTGCCATCTTCAATCCTCCTCTTCAGCTGAGAGGCATTAAATATCTGTGCATCTGAGCAAGATCCAGCTGTACCCACATCCACCCATCTGAACTTATACTGTCCATCTACCAGGGCCAACATCACAATGGAAAAGAACCCCTTGTAGTTGTGGTAGAGGGCTCCAGTGTTCTTGGGTTTCTTCAGGGCCACCTGCTTCCCATCCAGGGCTCCCAGGGCATGTGGAACATTCCACCTGATCCTGAATTCCCTCTCCAGTTCTTTCCACTCATCTGGGGTAGTAGGACATTTGAGGTACTCTCTGGTGAACTCATCCTGGCCCTGCAGACCTCTGGTAAAAAACTGGAAATGGTGGATCTTCCAACCCTGAACTGACAGGATAATGATGTGTAGGACTCTCCAGTGGCGAGATATCTGATTGTGAGGGCTAACTTCTCCCCAACACTGATAGGAGCTCTGTAGTTGGTGGCCTGCCAGGCAAGGTGTGGTTCTAGTCTGGTCTTTATCATTTCAAAGAATTCTGGGGTCATCCTCATGTCGTTGGTGAATCCTGGAATATCTGTGGCATACAGATCAGCCATAATGTTGCGGTAGGCCCCCCTCTCCTCTCTCTGCATTGGCCATGGCCTGACCCACATGTTGTGCCTTCTTCTAGGTCTCTGTATGGGTGCTGGTGGTGGTGGTGGTGGTGGTTGCTGTGCTTGATGTAAAAAATGGAAATACATGATTATTTGTAACTGAATAAAAACCAAAAAAGCCCTAAGTTGTTGTTGAAAGCAATGGTGATTAGATCGCGAATTTTATATATATATACCCAGAAAATCCAGCAACTTTGCAAAACAATAATCGGGGATCCTGGTCTGGGGAAGACTGAGGAGGCCTGAGGAGGCCTAAGGACGCCAGGACTTAATCGTGGGTTAGTCGGGGCTTAGTCCCAGGAGGCCTGAGGCGTCCTGGGACCCAGTCGGTTTGTGCGACAGGATCGTGGTTGAAACCGACCAGAAAACTGGCTTAGTCGGTTCTTAGTCCCAGACCAGTCGGGGACTGTCTGCGGCCGCCTGAGGCGTCTTGGGGACGATCTGTTCTTGATCCCAGACTTCAGTACCGACCCAGTATTCCCGCCCATTTTTGTTATTTTTCCTCCGACTGTCCACGATTAAAGGTCGCCGACAGGATCGGGGCTTAATCTTTTGGTGGAACAGGGGCATTACTTGTTAAAGGAGGGAATTTTATCCAAAATATATTATAAAGTTAATTTGCTTTCAAATAGTTTTTTTTATTTTACTTTTGGAACACATTGAAATCCCCACATCATAAATCACTCAATATTTGCACAGAAATCCCAAGATGTAGAATTGAAAATACCCAAGATAAAATATCCAAAAAAAGAGAATAAAATAATAATAATATACAATACACTTTATTTGAGGGGTGTTTGAGTTGGTTTCAGAGCATACAATAGCTAAAATGGTGAGCCGAATCTTTAACTTTCTAATTATTTATTAAAGAAACAAATCAGTAGGCTTGACCTAATAGCAGTAATAGTCTGTATACCTTTCACTATACATTTTGACAAACTTCTACATAGACAACAAGACACATGAAAACTACATTTCTGTTTAGAAGAACAGGAAATGGAAATCACATTAAAGGTCTACATGTGTATACAGAAATGAATTAATAACAAGACAAAATAATAATGCATTAGTAATTACTATAGTATTAGGAGTTTTTATATTGGTGATTTTTAATGCCACATCTTGATTTCCTATGGGTTTGAAAATATTCAGGGATTTTTAATCTGGGGATTTTCAATCTATAGACTTTCATATGCAATCCTTACTTATAGTCAAGCAATTCTAAATTTATCAATTGGTCAATGTAAGTCAGTTTTTATCAAGTTCATCAACAGTAAATCATATAGAGTTCACTGACTGTACACAGGACAGATGATGCGTGCACAAGAGATAAAATGGCTACTGTTTGTTTTGAAGCAGAAGACCCACCAAGCAGCATAAAAGGTGAAGTGTTTATCTAAGTACACAACTCTCAGCTGTGTGGTTTTTATTTCTGGGGTGTGTGCATGTTAGTTGAATATATGAGACAAAGTTGTATGTTAGGTGCTACTAGGCCTTTAATAATTGTGATTGGTTAAAGCTGAGTATAGAGCTATGTTTGATATCTTTCAGAAGGCATCAAATGCAATAAGGAATGTATTAATGAGAAAACTTTATCTGTTACACTTAATAATTAACTGTAAAATGTTTACGGTCAATAAGACAAATCAATGTTTATGTATAGTTGCACAATAGAGTCTGTCGGACGATTGATATTAAGTACTATAAAAGTCCTTATTAGTTTGGATGAAATACCAATCGACTATCTCTTATACACAAACAGGTAGAGACTTAACACCTAATCAAGAAGCATTTATACGATATTCAAAATACTGATACGTTTATGTTAAAATATTGTATATTTATAGTTTTGTAAATTGAACAAATGATAAGTTAGATGCTTTTGATGCACTACTAATACAAAATACTACTACTACTATTACTAATAATAATAATATTAATAACAATATTTAAGCAGTAATTATTATAAGTACAAAATTATAGTATGTTTTATATAATATATTATAAAAAAGATAAAATTTGAAGAAAATTCGCATCTAATAGGAAATAAGAGAAACCTATCCAGATATCAAACTATAGAACATAAATGCAATAAATTAATTGCCATGACAACGTCACAGAACCTTTTGACAGGAGGTAAATTAAATGCTAAATTTGATACCTCAAAAGTAACCTGAGTGTGGATGGTTTGAGTTTCCCAGATATTAATTAATTTCAATGATATCCGTCCCAGGAAAGAAGGGCTTCTTTCCTGTTGTAAGATATCTCTAATTATATCCAGAGAGATTGTTAGTGGCATTTTGCAAGGTGGTTTGCATGAGCAAAGAAAGTCATTTTGGTACTTTGAGGCCAATTGTTTTGTCTTCAATGCTTTTCATTTTTGTCTGAATTGGTGATTAAAATTAGATTTAATTTAGATCAAGCTATTTTATTTAGTATAATAAATTTAAGTTTACCACCTGCTAAGTTAGATTACGTCTATATAATTTTGTGTAATAAATAACACTGTTACTTTTTGCAAAAAAAAATATATTCTTTTGAAATTGAACCTAATAATTAACAATTGTTGTTCAATATTGTTGTGCACATGGTATTGACGTCTGTGGGTATAGATAAATGTTTCAGATACATATGTTACAGTCAATAATCAGGATAGGCAACCATTCTCTGAAAATTTCAGTGAATATTCATATAACCTTATGTGGTTGCACAACAAAAATACTCCCTTACAGATGTTTCATTGTTGCCTGGCAACCAGCCAATTTTGCAGTAAGAGTTACACCATGTAAGTATAATGAATTATCATTACATGCAGAATGGCAGCAACACATTCTAGGCAGTCCGAGCACCTTTATTCAATTTTAAACATGTTTTAACCCTGACAGAGTGGCCAGAACAGTTATTGTCATAAGGTATTTGCAACTTATCTTAAGGTTGGTACTGCTTACAATAATATTACAGATAACCTTGTCCTCTCTACTGTAACATGATGTTTAATAATCTTGTCTAAGTGATGTTGTACTTAGACACATCATATGTTTTGCCAGTCATATCACCCTCTGTCACACTAGTCCTCTTAGCAACCTCTGGAGTGATGCACCGGAGAAGTGTCAGTGCAGGTTTCCATGTGTGTGGATGCAGTATGTGACATGTGATTGGAGCTTGTGGTGAAAATGCAAATGGTATGATTATGGATGGAGTGTTTCTATGCACAAGGCTTGTGGGTATGGCTTGCATATTCGGTTTGTGGCTTGCCTTGTTTTTTTGGTCAGGGATTTAAATTTATTTTAAACTTTGTTTATTTTTATTTTATTCCTCAAGAAATCAAATCAAACTTTTTTGGCCACAAGCTAGTGCAAGCAAGGCAGATATATATTCTAGAGGATATACAAGGTTGCTGATTCAACTGAAGACACTGGTGAAAGAATTTTTTAAATCAGACATGAAACAAGGAAACTGTAGTTATTTAAAGAACGGCCAATCAGCTATGTTAATTTATTTACCGCAAAAATATACAAATGATAACTGGAAGCTTCTTCCCCATGCTGCATACCATACCCTTGTACATGGATGCCTACACTTATTAATTCATACAAGTGGAACTGGTGCATAAATTACTGAGGAATTCATGAAGTTACTGTATTTTGGGCATCTGAGAATGGTATATTTGTGACACACGTAAATTATACTCCATTGTATTTGACTATAGGGCCAAACAATCATTCATATCTGTTCAATGTACGCTGGTTAACAGTTATTTCGTAATCTGATAATCCTCTGTTTATCATTTCCACAATGCTCAACAGCCAGAGGTAGGAAGAACAGTTGTAGTCATCATTCGCTTTTCAATACATATTTTAACATTTTATCATTTCTCTCAGAACAAGTACTTTAGTTTCGTCAGTTTTCAAGTCCTTTGTTCAACAGGAGCAAGCTTATCTACCCTACAAATTTAAAATAAGGTAGGTCTTATAAATTGTAAAAGTGCGACAGTGGCATAAGTTGCTAATGGGCGTGGGCTATTTGGCTTTGAATTTGAATTATGAGAGTTTCTGTTGTAAAATATCAATTCAAACAATTTGCTCTGCAATTTGAAGAGGTATTGATCTGTCTAGAAGTGTTTTCACTCAATTTGATGACACGTGCTAATAGGTTTTTCGATAGATTACAAAAGAAATTCTCAAATGAATCATTTATCCAGTCGGCAAATTTGAACATTATGACAAAAGCTAAAGATGTAAAAACTGTTACCTCAAATCAATTGAAAATAGCGAAGTTTCACCTTTTTTACACTCTGACACTTAGGGGAATGTGCGAGGGTATATTGTTATCGCATCCATTTTTCTGTTTGTCTGCATGATTAACTTTGAAACTGTACGTTGGATTGTGGGTAAAATTTGTACACAAATTTAAACTACCCCATGGCTTGTGGTTATAATTCTTACACAAATTTAACACCTACCCCATGGCCCAGTCTTTCTCAAATGGATCAGGATCAATGATCGAAAATTCCAAATTTTCATTGGTTGTTTTTGGACACTACACATGGACGAAGGTTTGGTCATCGTCAGGCACTCCTTGTTTCTATGTTATAATAGGTTAGTTAGTTTTAAAGTACATTTACCTATATTCTAAGCTAAGCAGCAAAGTTAAAATGCAATCACAAGAGCTTACCATTATGTCTCTTGAAAATTTCGTAAGAGAACTATTTCCTCTATACATTGTTCTATTGCGCCACGTTCTTTATCAAACACTAACCTATCATCTGCGTAAGCTAGGGGAGGTCATTTTTATTGTGTCATTTCTTGCTAAAAAGCCTTTGACTGCTTCCCATTAGAGACAGCATCTATTCTGCGTTTGCATTAAGAGACTGCCATTGGCACTGAGAATTAATCAGGACCCATTTGAGACTGTTTGAGCTTGAGCCACCCTCAATCATGCAGATTTGTGATAAAACTGGGTCAGACAGGAGTGTGTGATATGTGTGGTCAAAGAATATAAGACAAACTATAGGACACTTTGTGGTTGGCAACTAGACTTGAGGTCACCTTATACAATGTATTATAAATAAAGTTAAAATTTACACTTGTGTTAAAACTTGAGGTTACTTTAAGTGGTGTAACGGTGACCGTATATAAATATTTTACTTTTTTCCCAAAAGTAAACGTTATCTTAAATGGACAAGGTTAACTTACAAATAAAAATAAAATAAAGTCGTCATAAGGAAAGGTATTGTATTGTCCAACTACGTTTGTACATTAAGCTAAAAATTACAGTTTACCTTTTGATGATAGGTCGTCTTAATGTGCCATATTGAATGATATTGTATTGGTCACTTTAATGGCATAAGTGACATTAAAGGTAACATCGCCATTATCCGCAACATCAGACTGAAAGTCTCAAAGTTCAGGCCAGTTGTTGTGCAATAATTATGTTTGTATTCTATTCCTATAATATAGATTATTGATTTAAGAATGGTCCTGCTCATTTTCAGTAAAGCATTGATGAAAGTGTCAGCTGACATAGTTAGAAATGTGCCACTAAACGTTAGGGATAGCTAAAACTCGGGTAATAAAAATATGAACCAAATAAAAAACGAACAACATTTCACAGTTTATGGATACAAAATGATGCATCCTGAAATATCAATCTTTTTGAAAAGAAATTGTTTTATTAACAAAAAACAAGAAAAACAAAAAATAGGAGTTTAACGTCAGAACATGTTTTTCTTTTGAAACAGATGTAACATATATATATGAATACTGGTTTAAAATTAGATAAATGAGTTCAAATAACTCTGAAGTTTTAATACTAACTCAGCTGCTCAGATAGCATTATATTTCTAATAATAATCTGACTTTAAAAAAGGGCTCTTTCGTGTAAAGCCATATTTTAATGAGTTTTTTCTGCAAGCTTTTTGTACTCAATCTAACATTTGCACAACTAAAATACAAATTGTTTATTTTGTTCTTTATTAATGTAATCTACTGCATTGAATATCTTCACCTTAGGACCATTTATGACATAATTAAAGCTTCTTTGTAGTCTAGAAAGCCTTAATTACTTAAATGCGAGTTGGCAAACACTACTGAATTCTTTCAACAACAAGAATTTCACCGAAACAAGCTCATCTTGATGTTTACTTTTCCAAAACAGGGGAAAATAGGGGGGGTCACCTATGAAACGTTTTCTTTGAAGCAAGAAGTTGAACCATAATTTCGTAGATTTAGTGTAATTTTCGTGGCTGTAGTAAGAAAGGATTATACATAACATTTGCACATTTTCATTCTATATTTGTATAATTTCTACTATAACTTGGTAATTTCATTTTTCACATCACACTTAACATAAAACTAAACAAAAGAATTAAGGCACAGTGCAAATTAATATTGTAATATTAATATAAAATTTAAGTTAATACAATATAATTGTTAATCACAAATTTTTTAAACAATTTTAATAAATGTGGACTCTACAATTTCAATGTAAAGTTGGAATCTTCATTGCTTACTTATCTATTTATTTATTTTATTTGTGGGTTTTACATCACTTTCAACACTGTACAGGTCATATCACGACGGGTAGTTGGAAGGGCAGAGGAAACCAGTACATACAGTTCATCAGGGTTCTGTACTGTAAACTGCCGACCAATGGCAACCAATTACCAGCTTTCCCACTTGAGGCCGTGCCAGGAATCGAACCAAGGCCTCAGAGGTGGGAGGCGAGAGTGTTAGCACTCTGCCACCGTGGCCCCCCATTGCTTACTTATTTATTTGGGGTTTTATGCCGCTTTCAACACTGTACAGGCCATATCACGATGGGTAGTTGGAAGGGCAGAGGAAACCAGTACATACAGTTAGTGAAGGTTCTGTACTGTAAACTGCCCATTGCTTATTTATATATGGATGTGAGTCAGGTTAAAAATGCTTGATAGACCTTTCAGCACCAATTATTGTAATTAGTTTAATTTATATATCATCCCCTTTTATCTTGTTAGATTGTGACACAACATTTTTATAATCAAATATTAGAAATTCCAAGTTAATTTTCTGGTTATATTATACAAAAATTTATATAAAATAGCTTCCATAGTCTGTCAATGTCCAACAGGCTGCTATGCTTGTTCAAATATTTGTTCATATAAGCACTTTTGTAAGTTATTTTAATTTACATATTTTTTGGTTTATTTTTGGACAATGTTAGCTCAAATGAATTTGTATTTTTCTTGGTTATATCTTGTTTAAGTAATTAAACATAAACTTGCAAAATGACTCCCCACTTAGCTAATATTCATACTTTACATAATTGGTACACAAGCTGTGACTCTATTTCTCCTGCGAAACTATTATTTTTTATATACAAAATATCAGTCAGATAAAAAACTCTGATGGTAAATTATCCATTTATCCCCTCATTTGTTCTCTCACAGGACAAAGACACACATGTATACAGAGCCACACATACCCACGTCTTTCTCAAAGTTACTAAATACAACCCTCATTGCACAATAAATAAGCCTACTGACAAAAGCTGCAATTGTCCTTAACTGGGTAACAAAATTCTCTGGTTAACCAGTACCATACAGTAATGCAACTGTTGGGGCTGTTTCTTTGTATGTTAGGAAGATTAAAATTCCACTGGCTTGATTTATATCAAACTTTCACAGTAGGTGGGTCCTGGTGCATTATCAAACTGATTTAATTTCGAGAGCGATCCTTAACCAGTTCTGGATCAACGAATTTTTATCAAAGGATTTGCTACCATTGCTCCCTGACTGCTGCTGTTGTAAATATGACAATAAAATACAAATGTCGGTTATATTATGGTTGCTGGAACCAATAAACACCGGCCGAGATTGGCGAGAGATTATTTGCTTTACTTTATTTCTGTGTCTTTATTTCAGGCATGTTACCAATCCCAAACAGTAGCAATTTTTATATCAAACATTTGGTGTTTCATATTGAACTGCAAATATCTGTGAATGTTCATCCAAAGAAGTGTGAAATACCCTTTAAGTGAAGGAAATGTAACATATACCAGTAATGAGTGGACACATTTTGTTTGGTACTATTATCAGAAGGAAACGTCAGGGAAAGCTGGCTAAACTAGCTTTGTGTATCTTAACTGATATGATGGCACTTTGTCCTAGTTTATAGTTTATCTTGTAAAAAACAAATATTAATAATTGATCAACTGATTGACTTGGGTTTCGTTATCAATACATTGGTATATGGAATATCACAATGGGCAGTTCAGTAGATGAGAATCATACTACATGGTCAAACGAAAGCACCAAAATTGGGGTTTTACATCCCGTTCGACAGCTAGGGTCATATTTGGAAAGGCAATGCTACTTGTTGGAGTAAAACTAACAGAGATTTCCCATACTACATTGTATGAATTGATTCAGTATGTAAAACAATTAGGTGCTAATCAGCAACTGCCAAGTTTATATTTGGGATGAGTAATCAGACCTAGAACCTAAGCGGTAGAAGGCAAGTGTGTTACCCATTACGCCACCATGTCTAGCCACAATATCTATGAAACAACATTTTGCGATTCATATTTGCAATAGAAATTTATTTATTTATTTGGGGTTTTACATCGCTTTCAACACTGTACAGGTCATATCACGATGGGTAGTTGGAAGGGCAGAGGAAATCAGTACATACAGTTTGTCAGGGTTCTGTACTGTAAACTGCCGACCAATGGCAAGCAACTACCAGCTTTCCCACTTGAGGCCATGCCGGGAATCAAACCCTGGCCTCAGAGGTGGGAGGCGAGAGCGTTGCCACTCTGCCACCATGGCCCCTAACAAATGGTATATTGTTATATATACCATAGTATCAACTATGATTAGAGGTCGTCTACTCTTTGCCCATTACAGATTTCACATTTCATCAGATAAACTGCTTGTTGAATTTGGGTTGTTTATTACCATTTTTCCAGTTCGTTTGTTCTTGTTTGGTGATCAGTGAATCTGTGTTTTTTTATCTGAGCATACATTAGTTAAAATGTTCCACTGACTTTCCTCATCCAGCTACTCATATTCTAAATAGAGTGTTTTATAGGTTGCACTGTTGTTTAAGCATGTCTGATCACCGGTCTGATCTCAAATATACCCCTTTTGTCAAATCTCCTGTAAATACTGCATGTGCTCTTTATGGACAATATGTACATGATCTGTGTGACATGCATGACAGACAGGTACCACTTGTATCTTCACTGACCAAGAAAGACTCTGCTGATTGGTTGGCCGAGTCCTATCAACTTTGAGGTATCAATTAGAAAGAGTTTGGTATAGGGTGAAGAATTTGCTCAAAGTCGACTTGGTTGCCAAATCGCTTGGTGCAATAAACTTGTAAACAAGGATAAGTTGGATTATTACAGATAACTTATCACAAACTATAGTCACAATTCTAGAAAATCATAGCAGGAGCCATGCAAATCTCTGGACAGGGCTTTTGAAGTTACATCACCATCAGATCAATGCAAAAAGTCATAAGCTGATAAGCTTGACATTTTTCTGCCACAAAATCAGGAAGAATCAGGATAGTTGTGTTTGTTATGACTCTAAAAATGTTGAACATCCTCCTTCTGACTCTCCAATAATTACTGTTTTATTCAAGTTTCATTAGATGCTATCAGTAAAATAATTGGCAAGTCACCAACAATATCCTTCTGGCTGTGGGACCCGTGGCCAATATTTCTCATTAAAGGAATGCATTCTCACTCTGTCATCAGTCCCAAAGCATGTTAATTGCTTACTCATCAACAGACATGTCGATGATGGCTTCAAAAACTGCTGTTGTTACTGCTCAAATTAAGAAGAATTCTCTTCCATCCGATGAGCTGAAGAACTATCATCCCATATCTGGGCTTAGTTTCACATCAAAACTGGTTGAATCTTTGGTTGCTAAGCAGCATTTAAAACAAATCCTTATCCATGATTTAGACAACTCTTAGCATGCTTCTTATAAAAAGATCATTTGACTGCGACAGGTCTTCTGTACATAAAAAACAAAGTTCACTTACCGTTGCCAAGAGGTGAACCTACTACCTTGATATTGCTTTATCACAATTAATATTTCATACCACTGTGGCCAACAGCAATCTATGTTAATATTTAATCACCATCTGTAGTGTTTTGTTTTTATTTTTAAAACTATTTATTACTTTGTAAATTTTAATTGTAATTGTAATTTTGTTCAGCTTCAGGAGCAAAGAAATGGATGATGTGCCAAGATGTGTTTTAGGCACTGTAAAGTTTGACCCTAGACCTATCAGGACTACCGATATTAGGCTGTGTTATGTCCCTTATACAGTACCATGAACATGACGTCACAACATCTGTTTAATGCAAGAAACTGATTCCCAGATCAAAGCAAATTAGAATCAAGCCTGACACTCTTGGCCAATATACATCATACTATTGTGTAAACAGACGTAGACTTACAGAATCTCACAAATAGACTGGTTTAAAGATTTTGATGAGTTATGGGCTAAAACCTGACACAGGTAATGAGGTGGCTGAAGCTTTAAGCAAAGATTCTTGGGGCTTGGTTATAGCATTTGAAAAGCTGAACACATTGAGACCAATAACATTTCATTCTGAACATTTGTGAAGTGAAGCATTGTTATAACAATGACACAACAAATACTCTCGCATGACAAGACTCATGAGGGGACTCAAATTCTGCCACAGTCCTAATTCCAAAGGTTCTTTTCAATGCAATAAAATGCAATATTTCCGGGATTATATTAACGATTATTTTATTTCAACCATGTATATTCCAAAGTATATGTGTTAAAACAAACCGAATGTATGTCGTATAATAGTTGAGACTTTGGGTTCAGACCAGCCTCAGTTGAATCAGGTTTTGTAAAACTGCATTAATCCCCAAAACCCAGCTGACATCAAAACCTCAGATTTGTTAAAAGTAACAAGAGCACTCCGAGTGTACATTCCTTCGCCAAGAACAAACATCTCCAATACTGTTTAAAATTTCATTTAAAATATTCCTAGATCCAAAGAGTGATCTGGATCACTACCAAAATCTAATCATCTGTTCCTTGTTCTAATGTCGATATTTTTGGAAAGCTTTAATGTCCCATTCACACTGCAGGAAGTACATCCCACGGTTACAGCTTTTCCCAGCTGGTAGAACCTCCTCCAAGGATACGTCATATCTTTCAAGATTTGATGTAGGTTTCATACTACAGGTGGTATCCCTCGATCTAGTCCACGTTTAGTCAATCAGCCTTGTCCTTCAGCTACCATCCAAGGTTTATATGTGATCCTTTAACACAATGGCAAAATGTCCACTTAGCTCCACTCGCCTTATGTTGCCGTATTACGCCAAAGGACGACCGAGTCACAATCTTATATACACCGTGGACCACACCTTCAGTGGCAAGAAATTCGTCTGTGCATGCTCACATATATCTGTGCATGCCCACGGTACCAAATTCAGAAGCGGAAATTTTAAACATTTTAAAACTTCAGTAGGACACACAAGGTAATGGATGTTTCACCATTGTGTCACAAGGTGGCATACAAACCTCGGATGGAAGTTTAGGACAGGGATGTTTTACCAAACGTGGACTACCACGGGGGATACCACCAGTAGTGTGAATGAGGTATTAGTGTTGTGCTGCAAACAAACATGCAAATAGACATAACCTCCTTGGCAGAGGTAATAATTACAGTATACTTTTATAACAATCTCTTACAGTATGTTTTTCCTAATCACTAATTGGATATGTGGAAAGGTAAGCTTACAGACTACAAAGGGCATAATCTCATCGTAATTAAACCTTGAAGACTGTCAATACACTCGGGGTTTAGTGTAAAATGTCTTAAACATAAAATAAAAAACAGAAAGGAATTTAAACAGAGAAAAACAAAAATTCCTATAATTTTACCCCCTGTGACAAGGAAGACGTCCCGGTGACAGTATTTTAACAGAGCAGCAGATATTTTGCATCCGAAAGGACAATCTTCGCCATTAAAGCTACAACACCATTACAGCCCATTCTCTCCTTCCTCCTGAATTCCCACTTACTGTTAGCTGTCTACACACATACACACACCTATAGCCAATATAAAAGCCACCGGGGGCTACACAGGATTGGTTAAAGATGAACTGGCTGCCAGTCAGAATAGATGTGGAAGCGTTAGTGTGATTTCCCAGCAGATAACATTATTACTTTTTTATTCTGTCCAGAGAGCACATACATTTTGTCTCTATGTGCTATTCTGGGCTAATTTGTGTGGATTTTATTGGATAATTCCAGTTTCTTTACTGCATATGTATATATGATAGCTGTTGTGAGATCCAAAGTGTTGATATGAAATGTGAATAAGAAAGAGGAGAAATTTTGGGTAAAAGTATCAAAATATGACTAAAAAGAGACTCTGTCAGATGTTTGTACAGATATTTTTGTTCACTGTGGTGAAATGAAAACAGAGGTAGCACATGTATACACATTAGTGTGCACACAATGAAACAACATCATCTGTAGTGCAAAACCAGGGCATATATTAAGTGCATTGAAGTTAGTCTGTCAATATTGTTTATACAGTTACAGAAATTGTGCAAAAGAGACAGTGGATATATAGATGTATATACAATACCAGACTGTTAAAGTTTGTGCAAAAACATATTTGGCTTAATAACACCGTGTTTGTTAAGCATTCATATTGGTGTAAGTGTACTTTGAAATTATTTTTTTTATATTTTGCAGTTTTTCACAAAAAAACACACTGTACTTGAATGGGTGTGTTGTTGAATAATTTTTGACAATTGGCTGAGTCTTTTATGCGATGGGTGTCGCGTATTAAACATTTCAAAAATCAAGAAATAACACTAAGAATTAACAGATTAACAGTTGAGACATTGAGATTTGACGATTAATAATTACCAGGATTTTAAATAAATACATTTTGCAAAATATATATCTACTGTGAATTTATTTTTTCTGTTATAGTTGTACTTAAACGTCATCAACTATAAAATTGGACAATTTTAATGGATAATACTAATTAAGCCCTGTGTATTGTAAATCTCTGTTGATATCATGCAGACAAAATAAAACAACAGTTAGTTTGATTGTACAACAGAGCACATTAATATGGCTTCAGATTAACATTGAAATACTTAGATGACATGGATAATTTTTCAAAACTATATTTTTTTCTCGCCTTTGTATGAAAAGTTGCCTTGGTAATCATAAAAAAACTTTTACACTAGGATTATGGATACCCATACAGTAACAGAAGTTGTGTTCAACATTTCTACTATGATGAACAACACAACTTCTGATATGTTTGAAAACAATGTTACCTGCACAAGTAACAGCTTTAGTACTCCTGAGGCAATAGAAGATTACACAGACCTGAAGATTCATCTTGCAAGAACACGGTTTATGGTGCAACAGATCATCATACCTTTGGTTGTCATCTTTGGAATACTTGGCAATCTAATGAGCATTATCGTGCTCACTCGAAGCTGGATGCGATCCAGTACAAATTACTACCTAACAGCTCTGGCCATCTATGATACACTATATCTTATCTTTGCTACAACAATGACTGTTGGGAACTATGAAAATATTAAGGAACTCAACTGGTACACCCAATATCAGTACCCGATTGGAAAACCTCTTGTCGATACCTTCAGTAATTCAGCTGTCTGGCTAACCTTGACATTCACAATTGAACGCTGGCTCTGTGTATGCCACCCTATGCGAGGCCGCATCTGGTGCACCCCTAAGAGGGCACGTTACATCATTGTCATTGTGTGCTTTGCTGCTGCTTTGATTACTTTCCCAGAATTTTTTGAGAAGAGGATTGTCAAGTGTGAGGAATGCAACCGAACCATACCACGGGTGAACAACACCAATTTTGGGAACAGTGTGGCTTACCAGATTGGTTACATCTACACCTGCCAGGTGTTGTTTACATTCCTGCCCCTCTTCTTTCTACTGAAGTTTAACATTCTGCTGATCTTGGCAGTCTATCAAGCAGCGAAACGCCGCACGTCCATGGTCTACTATGGACGGAACAGTAAGGTCAATGAGGACAGCAAGGATACAAAGAGTAATGGCAAGGGAGGAAATGGAAACTCCAGAAAAGCCAGAAATCAAAAGGACCAACAGAAGGTCACCATCACCCTTATCAGTGTAGTTGTGGTCTTCATCTTTTGCCATTCCCCTCAGGCCATACAGAGTATGTATCTCTCATACTACTCAGGCATGCTAAGTGGGAAGCGGCTCTACATTTCTCTCATCACTGCGAATATCTTCAATCTCCTGGTGATGTGCAATGCCTCCATCAACTTTGTTCTCTACTCTACATTCAACACACGGTTCCGTCACACCTTCAAGAGACTCTCCCTACGAACATATCGTCGGTTTCAGGGGAAAAGCGGTTCCAACAACCTGTGTAATTCTCTCCAAGGATCGGATTCCAATTCTCCATATCGTGAGACAACAACCATCAACCATACAACAAGGATGACCAAAATCAACACCGATGAAAACCTTCACAGACATCTCGTGATCAAGTCAGACCCCCACAACAACCGTAACTGTCAACATAAAGCGATACCAATATCGAGGAATATCTCGCCCTTGATTTCTCCTAATCCAATCAAGAAACCATTGGATGAAAATGGAGCAACCAGGCCAGTTGTACTTGCTGTGTCAGAGGAGTTTGTATGAAAGCACTATTTTTGTATCAGATAATTTTACTCGACAGCTGATAGTTTAATAGGTTCTTTTAGAATTGAGTCAGTTAATGTTACTGCATTAATAATTTTTATCAAATGTACAAGGGTCTTTGTGTTCCACTACGACAATTTTGACAAGAGATACTAGGCATTTCTTATATTCGGTTGCTATTCTGATAAGTGGTGCGATAAATATGCACTTAGTTTTTATTATTTACAGCTTTTAACAGTTGATAAAGTAACAAATATTATAATCAGTAATGTACAATTATCTGATACAAGCTTAGGCAACAAGCAGTTTGCATTATAATCCAGTCGTAAAACAATTAGTATTTAAGAAATGCTCAAATCATTATAATTTTTCAATCATTTTGAAATTTAAATTACCGCAATTTACCAATTTGCTAGACTTTAAACTGTTAAATTTCTTCTTTTAAGATACAGAATAATTAAACTGTTTTAACCTCATTATAGTAATATTCTAGTCACATTGTTCGCATGTTCGGTTCGATATATCAAAGGATCCTTACCCCATTAGCCAACAGTAACACAATATCATCAAACAATAAATTACTGTTGAAATGTGATTCTTGCACATCCAACAGCTGCAATACAGTAAGTGCGGCCACAGACGTACCAATAATGTAAATATCAGATTATGTCCCATATTTTATCACAATATGTTCACTATCTACTCTGGTATCTAAGTATTCACTGACTTCAACTATTAGCCAGTCTAGTTCATGATACAAAAATATAGCGCTGTAAGCTGTATCCTGATTGGCTATGTGCCAATTCAGGGTGATGCTTCCATATAGAAATTGCATTACCACACATTAGAACCCTTAAAACTTTGTATTATCATTTTTGGGTTAAGTATAGTAAACCTCTTGTACCTGCATCTATGAAAGTTCTTGCAGAAAGAAACCAAGATACACAAATAACAATTTTTCCAAAGTCAAACAGAACAGACATTTTCACATTTTATGAATATGCAGCTCATAATTCAGACTACTTTAACAGTTAGAATACAAAGCACCAACACAGTGCACTGGATACTCTAGTTTTATAAAAATATACTTTTGATTCTCAATTTAATACAGCTAAGGTTATAATCCAAACACTGTTTCTTCATTTATTTCATTACATGTCTGTATTGGATAAAAATTAAATATTATGTTTCTGTATTAGACTCCAAACCAAATATATCAATTGTAGTACGCTAAACTGTTTCTGTCACCATATCATATTCTGTGGCTCTAAATCCTATATCAAGAAAACAATAATCTTGCACCTCAAATCAGTGAACCATTTTAAGTTTGGCCTGCCCGAATTATCTACGTCATTTATAAAGCAAATCACAATAAAAGGTGATAGTTAACTGCACAGGCAAACAGTACGGAGCACAATCTACAATCTGGTACTGAAATATCTAGTCACTTTCATAATCACATGATTTAGCACTCAACAGTGTTCTTATTCTGAAGTTGTTAATCAGTTTGCTTGCTTTATGGGTACATAGAAACAGGTTGATATGTCACTTAGCATGCTTATCTGAAGCAACCTTTACTAAAAAGACCGCACGATGTACCAACTTGTTTGTTAAAGTTTGGCTCTGATTTACATGTATTTGTAGCTTCCTAGCTTTAGACGCCACGACAAAGGTTTCAAGACAAATAAGCACAAATGCCGTTTAACGTTTAAAATGCAGTTTATCTTTCAATGTTAATTTAGATGAAACTGTGTTTCTAAATTTTCTAACATGAAAGTGTTACTGTTATATGATGGTGGGGTGTAATGGGCACTTTTGGAGTACTTAATCTTAACCCTATGACAAACTAAAAGAGTATAAAATTTGGCCAGTCTTAGCCCAAGTCAGGGACCTAAATCTGAGTTTCTCTCTTAGCGAAGTCTTGCACTTTAACGGACTTCACAAAGTGTGTCTTAGCTAAGACCAAGCTTAGACTGATTTATCAAATACCCACAGTTTTTTAGTCATGTGACCTTATATTACTTCACAAATATATAAGTGGCAACACTTATACTTTGATGCATTTTATCCAAGAAAAATGTTGCTTTTCAACAGAAAAAAAATTTAAACACATATATTCTTCAAAAACTAATTGACAGAAGTATTCTGTATTTTATTTTCGGCCATTTCAATATTCGAAGTGGAGAAACATTTTTGGCGGCCATATTTAATTCCTTATTTACAATTACTGTATCACTCCCAGATGGATTTAACTTTAAGCCCAAAAACTTAGGCAAGTCTCAGACATGGCTGTTTTTTTTAAATCCTCTAAGATAACAGAAAAAGTGTAAATTTCAGACAAAAGTTTAACTTTAAGTCTAACTCCAGGCTAAGCCTTTTTTGAGAAATCGGCCACAGGTCTAGTTTAGCTAGTTGTACAACAAACACATATTACCGGCAATAGGAATAAGAACTTATTTGCACATTTGTAACATGGTATTATTAATGGACACTCAACGGGGTTTTATTTTTTTCAGAAATATTTTTGTTAATTTTCTTATCTCAAGACCCTCAAACAAGTTTTTTTTACCCAGGGTACATGGATCTAGGTTATGTGACACATTTGTTAAAACAATGGGAATAGGAAGTCCTTCCTTATATGGAACATGACATTATCCACTGACAATTAATAATATTTTGTCGGTGTGAATAGTTATTAATTTGGTTATCTAACAACCTTCACAAGACATTTTTGAGAGTAGGTCATTATGGTTTTTTTTTGTAATTTCAACTTATATATTTCCTCATTTATTTTTCCAATATAAATGAACAAATGCAGAAACCTAGCACTACACTAACTATCCTAAGTAAAAAAATATTTGCGAACAATTTTTAAGTTATGAATATATATTCTTTTAAATATTAATATTATTATAAAAAAATGTTTCATTGTGTGGATTGCTTGGCTTGTTAATGTGGTTCAAAGCACTTACTTAGACCACTGTACTGCATACAAAGATGTCATGACAATTAACTTTTAAGACTGTATTTTTAAAGGGCGATAGAATTTCTACTATTAGGTATAAAATATTTGCATGTGGCAAAATCAACCGATAGCTTACAAATCTTAATTTTTTTTGCATCAACAAAACAGACTTCTCCTGGTTTAAATTCAAGGTTTATTCAAATTGTTTTGCCTATTTGAGGCATTTGCTAAATTCCCATACCATGGTGTGTATATTTTAATTATACCGACAGCTACCCGACTTAAAAAAATAATTGTCAGATTTAAACCTTGACTACCTGTGTTTGAGGTGAGTCTAAGACCCAGTCAAGACACCAACGAGTGATGAATATAAACAGAAGTATAGTCTGGTCCAAAATCATCATTAATTTCCTTTTCAGTCTTATTAGTAAGGACTCAGAGGTCACTGTACATAGCATTCAATCACCTAGATCTCCCCTCTATGGTTGTGGGATCGAATCCAACTTATCGTAACATGGGTTGCACTGAAAGCCTGTCTTATTATGACTTTAGCTGTTAGTGGCTAGGTCACACATTTCCGTACGGGGCCACATTGGTGCAGTGATAACACACTCAACTCCCACCTCTGAGGTTAGCGGTTCAAATCCCGGATCTTTTGGGGTGAAGTTCGTAATTGCTTACTGATGGTTGGCAGTTTACAGTGCAGAACCTTGACCAACTGTATATACTGGTTTCCTCTGCCCACAAAACTACCAAACGTGATATGACCTGTAGTGTTGAAAGCAATGTAAAACCCCAAATAAATAAACACACATTTCCGTATTCTCAAATCTGTATTTGATTTCTGCTTGACAACTTTATCTTTATGGCTTGAGCAAACAAGCTTCATAGCTTTGTGGTACTCATTGAAGAAAGAGCCGGCCCCTGTATCCATCAGTTCATCCAACAGTCTTCACCCCTACAATGTGTATATTTTAGAATAGCTCGTGAACAGCTCATGAGCAGTATTTCAAACATTTAAAAACAGCATCACAAAATACATTCTAAATTGTGTCAAATTGAACTGAAGGCGTCATACATATATGCTAATCCCACTAAATACATTCTACCAAAATATGATACAGGAAGAACCCTTAGTACACAAGCCCATTGGTTATACTCTCGACTCCAGCACAGATAAGTGTGACCTAGTTTTTTCAGAGATGTGAAACCCCCAACTTCCACCTTCAGGTCTATACTATTAGCATTTAATTCTGACGTTCATGGAATCAATCAACTTAATTACATGCTGACAATAATATAGCTACCTTATGACACACTAATACAAGATCACTTATACAAGATAAGTGCATTATTTCATTATGATTTTTGGCTTCAAAGAGAAATTGAACAAAATTTTTCAGAATGATTTAATATTTGAGTCAAAATTAGGTGTACTAGAAAAAATGAAATAAAAGCAATAAGTACATGTACCTAGAAATGTTATTTGTATATCAAGATGAAAGAAGCAAAGATGTTACATTTGAGTCAACATATTGCAACCAAAAACAGGATCGTCAGTATATGTCCAGAAAAATGTTAAATATTATAAACATGCAGGAAATATACAAAAATAATCTATTTTTTACAGATTTGAGGTGTGCGTGTGACTTTGGTGAGCATGTTTTGGTTTTATCAACTTTACTTCTTGTCAGTGAGCGTGCTTAATCGGGACAACACTAAATCACCACTTTTGCAGGTGTCCGTGAAATATCGAATGGATTTGAGTTGATAGGATACTGATAGAGAAATAGGCTGCCGACTTACACTGAAAGAAAAACACAGAAATATATTGTTTCTTGTGTCATTAAAAACTAACAAAAATAACATGGAAACATAATGTACTCATATAAGTGTTGTAATGTTAAACGTATTCCAATGATTACTTTTTGAAATTCAGATTCATAATGTACTAAGTTAAGTACCAACAGTGAAACTGGAATGTTATTTTTTAACATGGAGCTACATTACACCACACTGCAACATAGATAAACTAGAAAGCACTTTTAAAGTGCAGACCTCCGTCTTGGGGGTGCATTTAAAAAAATCTGTTTTCATTTTCATCCGGAATGTTAAAAGAATCTTTTATAAAAAGTAATCACTTCTTTCTTTCGTCAGACAATACCATCATAGAAGAATAAATGGAGATCTGCTCATTTCTTTTGAGGTAAATTTAACCAGAAAGCCAAAGCCATTGGGAAAAACACAATAAAATTAGACTTTCAAAACTTTTTTTCATTTTTCAGAATATGATCCAGATCTTTAACAAAAATTTAGTCACTTATTCCTTTTTCTACTTACATAAAATATACAGAAAGACCTGTTCAATACTTTGCACTTATCAACAGAGACAGACAAAGGAAAGTTCACAATAAACATAAATCCACATATGGGAAATTTAATCACTGCTTTAAAATACAGGTTGACAGCACTTGATCAGCTAATTTAAGCATCAAATATTGTATTATTAAATATGCATGGGCTCTGGTGGAAGGTGTACATATAATTCACACGAAAATTAGCTAACTAGAGCCTTCTTCAATGGGATATCTTAAGAGGCGACAATACAATTTACACATTGGCATCCAAAACCAATCAGCTTTCAGATTAGAAAAGTATTACTCCTGTGTCAGTAATTCTAATTGGTCAAAGTTTTATTTTTTTTAATCATTCGTTTACTTCCTGCCTGTGTTGATTTGACGAGTATGGTCAGTTGTCAAGCCAAGTATTAATATAAATATAAAGTGTGTGTGTTTTACTGTCACAATCTTTCATTGGTAGTTTGTTAAACAGGTATTTCATACCTGTAACTGCCAGACTGGTGTCGACTATCATTGACCATGTTGTAATGATGAATGTGAGTTATATGATGGACATTTGAATTACTTCTTGCATTATCAATTATATATGAGATATTATCAAACTATGAAGCTATGGCTAGATCAAATTGTAGATGTGCATTGTGCAAGTGTCTTGATTGTAAGACATCAACGTATAGAATTTAAACATTGTGTTTGTAACATTGAATATATTTTCATGGTTTTAATTGTAATTTACTCCAGTTGAGTCTCACTTTCAACACATTTGATAGGACATGTAATGACAGAAAGGAAGTGTATGACCTGTAAGATAAAGGGTCTGTCCACACCGCACCTACACTCAGATGCAAAACACTACAATACAAACCCACTTTAAGCTTAAAAATGACTTTTTAATTGGATAACTACTGGATAATATGCAATGCTTTGAAGAAGGTAATGTTTCTGACTCTGTTTGCTTGCCTGTTTATTAGCACAATAACTGGAAGAAGTATAAAGAGATTTTGGTGAAATTTTGTCAACGATCTGTCAACAATGGCATCAGGAACAGAATGATTTGGTTTCGGTGGTAATCTGAAAAATCATTGGATCCAGGAATTTTTAAAAGATTTTTTTTAATTGCACTCATAAGCAATATTATAGGTGCCGAGTTTGGTGGAGGTATGCACTTGTTTGTATATGCACTTATGTGCAGGCACTTATACTTAAACCAGTCTAAGTTGAATGTGACATATGAGAAGGCATAGCCAGTAATAGCTTAAGAACTGCTTTCACGGTGCCTGAATGGAGATGAATTTCAGTGATTTGAGATATACCCTAATTGGGTGGTGTGACAGGGATTTATGAATGAAAATTTTAATCAATGACATAATTTGACTATTTCAGTATTTTCAGGCTAATATCAAGCATTACCAACCTTTGTGATCATGTTGTGCATTTATTTGCTTTTTCATGTAGCAATTCATTTCATACAGAAATATAAAACCATTCACATATTACTTTTGGATTGGACTTGACATTTTAGTAAATTGTTGTGTAGTCTAATAAACACGATTTTTTATCATTTTGTTTAATAATACAGAGGTCGCTCGTGCATACACTGTACAACTGATATTTTTAGAACATAATTTTATTTTTTAAGCCAAATATATACCATTTTCAACCTTCTTTTCAAAAGGATACTTGTCTAAAAATGAATATTGTTCGTGTCAGTGTGGTGTGTATATATCAGTTGTTAACTAATATAAATGAGTAGAGTTCTTTCAAGACCTCCTAGAATATAGGTCCACAGTTCAACTTGTATGAATCCTTTGTCAATATACTTGGTTATTTATAACTCTGTGTAGTGCATAGATTTAAAATTAAATTACTGTGATATATAATTTTGTAGATGAAAGTAATGTACATACACTGAAAGAATATCATGTATTCTATCATTATATGAATTGTACATACACACTAAACACTGATACTATTTTTAAAGGTCTTCACAATATCTTCTTACAAAGACATTGTTCAATCCTTGTGGAATAAAAACAGTTAATATTTTACATATTTTCTTGTACATATGTTCAATAAATTTCACACTAATCATGTTATGTAAAATAATCTACTGTGAAAAAGAAATGTTGTCTTATTTTTTGTGGTGCAATAAAATATGATAAATCAATATTTAATGTGTTCATTTTGTCCAACTATTTTATATTGACAATATCACAATATCACACAATATCTCTTTTACTAGAGAACATGGTATTAAACTCATCCTAACTGCACAAGTACAGCCCAAACTCTCGAGTGATCGACATTCTCCTAAGTGAATTTATTTATTTGGCGTTTTTACGTCACTTTCAACACTGTACAGGTCATATCACGACGTGTAGTTGGAAGGGCAGAGGAAACCAGTACAAATAGTTCGTTAGGGTTCTGTACTGTAAACTGCTGACCAACGGCAAGCAACTACCAGCTTTCTCACTTAGGCCGTGTTGGGAATCGAACCCCGGCCTCAGAGGTAGGTCTCCTAAGTGAAAGGGGCCAGGAAAAATCACCGCTTTGCTAAGCCAGCCCTAAGCAAATCTGCCTCCTAAAAACTCCTGCAAATTGGTCCCACTTGAAAAAACAGAATAAAATCTAATGCATTAAAAGAACTTTAATAGCACTTAATCTCCACCATATGACAGACTGTAAGACATTTATTCATGCAGGAAGCATATATCAGGTAAACATCCCTTAATTTTAACCTGGTTTCTATTAATGACAAAAATGAGGGATAGTGCTTAATGGTTATATTTGTTTCACAAGGGTTTTTGTTTGTTTATTTGGGGTTTAACATCGCTTTCAACACTGTACAGGTCATATCACGACGGGTAGTTGGAAGGGCAGAGGAAACCAGCACATAGAGTTCGCTAGGGTTGTGTACTGTAAACTGCCGACCAACGGCAAGCAACTACCAGCTTTCCCACTTGAGCCCGTGCGGGGATCGAATCCCGGCCTCAGAGGTGGGAGGCGAGAGTGTTACCACTCTGCCACCATGGCCCCTTGTTTCACAAGGGTGACAACTTCTAAGGTGATATTGGACAAAAGTGTGAATACCATATATCAAAGATATTTGGATGTTTTCAAGTCCTTTTGGCTTACGTCCCTAAGACAATTGGTCTTATCCTAATTATACTTTCACAGCACTTAATCCCTCCTTTATTAAGGGGATTCCGGGGTGCAACAGCACAAAACGGGATGGGATGGAAATAGGGTAAGCATCAATGAGAATTCCAGGGAAATACAGAGACTAAGGTTGGTAGGCCTTGGTGTAGAGGTAGGACTTTCAGCTTCTGTCTGAAAGAAGCAATGGAGGGGGGACACACAAGCCTCATCAGAAAGAGCATTCCAAACTGTGCTCAGTCAAAGTTGGTGTTTTATATCCCGTTCAACAGCCAGAGTCATATTTGGACAGGTCCTTAATATTGCCTATTGCAGGAGGCAAAACTGTCACAGAGTTGACAGCGTGTGATTAGATCCCAAACTTGCTAAACACTAGGCTAACTGAGGACCTTCCAAACAGCGGGAATCTCAAAAGCAGTTTTGACAGAACGGCCCAGTTAGGGGCCTGCTGGAGCAGTTTGTGGCTGACCTTAAATCTTCAGCTAATCTAGAAAAGCTTCAATCTGACTGATTGACCTTCGACCACTAATTGGGTGGGGATTTTGGTTCAATGATTTCCCTCCAAAAGCTGGGGAATAATGATTTTTGCCGTAATTGTGTTTAGATTAAGAAAAGTATTACTTCATCAAGGTTTATTGTGTAGTTTTTCTGGTTATTTTAGTGTAACAGGATTTATCATTCCACATGCCTAGTTCTAAATAATTACCAGCAGTTGGCAGGAAGAATGATCATGGTTTTTATGTACTGACATGTACATTTTCATAACCTGTTTTACTGTATTTTAGTGTCTGATATGACCTTTGACCTCACCACACAGGGGTGTGACTTACGGCTATATATATGACCCTACATGGCCTTCGTCTTCAGCTGATTAAATATGCCCCTTGAAGCCACGACCTGATCTTTGGGTTCGAATCCACGAACTGATAACTGTTTACAGACTTTAGAGTAGATGGATGAAACTTTGGTACAACAATGTAAATACCAACACTCAAAGTACACCTGGTAGTATAAGAACTACTGTAAATAAAAAGGTATGTAGCAAAATACATGGGAAAACACTAATTGATGTTCAACAGGCAGCCAATGCAGATTCTTGAGAACAGGAGTTATACTGATGTATCTTACTAATCTTTGATACAATTCTAACCTTACTTCTTGATACAGTGTAATTTATGTACCTTGAACTTAGAAATGTTCCTGAAAAGTGAATTACAGTAATCTAACTGCCTATTGACAATAGCACTGGCTACAAGTATTGAAGCATCATGAATAAGAAACCCCCTGACCCTGAGTTACATAAACAACTTTTGCAAACACATGTTTAGACATGGAAAAATCAAAGTGAAACCACATGCCATGGTTCTTGATTGACCCAGTAGGGTAGGGAAGACTACAAAAGATGCCAACAGGGAAGCATGCATTCAACCTATCAATCTGTCTTTTTGAACTAAAGAGTATAAACTCAGTCTTATAACGATTCAATTGAGTTTACTGGTTGCCATCCTCTCTTTCATGTCATTGAGGCAACTTTTCAGCCTTTCAAAGGCAGATCAAGCATTCTTATGAAACAAATGCAAAAAATCAAAGCTGGGTGGTACCAGTAATAAAACTTAAATTTAATACCTTTGTGTTATGCAATCACCAAGCTGAAGAGAGTAGAGGACAACAAAAAAGTCCCAAAAGAGAACCCTGAGGAACTCCAAAGAAAAGTTTACAGAGTAGAACCAATTTTTATGGACTGACAACACTCGGCTAAGTAGGAAGTTAATCAAATGAGCACAGAGCCAATACACTCCAAACCGTGTATGAAAACAACTGAGAAGAATCTAATGATCAATGGTGTCGAAGGTATTGGGTTTGAATCTGTCAGTTATCAGGTATCACATATCCTTGTGCTTAATCTCCGAACTAGTGGATTCTAAGGCACCCAATCTAAATCGTAATGTACAAATCAAAACATAAAATATAATGGAGTCATCACCAGGGAGAGCAATGGTGTTCTATAGTCAGTAAACTGGGAAGAGAAAGGCTTCTTAAACGGATTTTAAGTCGCTTTTTGAAACATGAAAGTGTAGGAGCAGTTCAAATTTCCAGTGGCAAATCATTGCAGACTTTGGAAGCATCATGTGTGTAACTTGTTGGAATGAACTTTTGATTTATGGATTGAGGAGCTGTGAAAAGGAACCTTGAGAAACACTTCTGGTTTACTATGTCTTATTTGCAATTATATGAGTAAATCTGAAACAATTTTGGATATTCTGGAGCCTTGTGATATTTTGGAAGACAAGCTACAAAGCAGAGGATTGAAATAATCCAGACAACTACTAACCAATGCATTTGCATCCATTACAGAGACATAATACGAGAGGAAACTTCAGATACAATGCAAATAACGTAGGTAAAAAATGATGTAGATAAGATTTGATCAGGATTTGAATATTGGCAGGGAAAGAATCATTGAGCTATTTGTACTTATCCATATATCTAAAGACTATAAACTCTGTTTTTCAGGATTTAAGTATATTTTCAAACATCCAGGTATGAATGTCATTCAAACAGGCCTTAAGCTGATGAAATGACTTTTATTTTGCAATCACCTGACTACGGGGGTGTAAAGAGAGAACAACAAAGGACCAAGAACAGAACCCTGAGAAATGTCAAAGATCAATGACCCGATTTAAACCGATTAAAAACAAGCCAGGAGATATGATATAAACAGTTACAGTGAAGCCAAACTTTGTTGGCAGACAGGGGAGGAGCATGTTGTGGTCGATGATGTCAAAAGGAGCTGACAGGTCAAGGGGGGGCTGTGGGTATGCCCTTAGACAACAACATGCGTATTTTGTTCTGAATGCAGAGCAGGGCAGTTTCTGTTAATGTGCAGCTTTGTAGGCTGACTGGAAAGTGTTACTACGATCATCTGAGTCCATGTGAGACCTCATTTGTCCCACAACTATATGCTCAACCAGTTTAGACAAGGCCCAGATACCAGCCGATAATTCTTGACGTCCTCTTTAGACAATTTATTTATTTATTTGGGGTTTTACGTCGCTTTCAACACTGTACAGGTCATATCATAATGGGTAGTTGGAAGGGCAGAGGAAACCAGTACATACAGTTGGTTAAGGTTCTGTACTGTAAACTGTCAACCAACGGCAAGCAACTACCACCTTTCCTACTTGAGGTAGGGCCGTGAAACGAACCCCGGCCTTAGAGGTGAGAGGTAAGAGTGTTACCGCTCTGCCACCGTGGCCCCTCCTCTTTAGACAAAGACGTCTTTTTGATAAGAGGTGTAAGTTTGGTAGTTTTGAACGGTTTTTCAAAACCAACATTTGGGATAGGTTGACCAGTTTAGTTATTGATGGGAGATGTCTTTTAACATCATTTAGTCAGAAAAGTAGGCCAAGGATCTAAGGAACATGTGTTGTTTTTTTGCTGGGGATTACTTGATAAACTTAAGAACTTCACTTTCCGAAACCAAATGAAAAGAACGGAACAAGAGTGGCTTCTTTTCAAAAGGAACACACTTGGTTGTGCTATTTCTGAATGTGTTTCTGATTTTGTTTATTTTGTCTATGAATAATGCACCAAGCTGGTTTGCCAGTGACTTTTCATCAGCACATGATGAAGGGTAGAGACCTGGGACCTACCCAACACCTTACTCAATAAACCTTGCAACCCCCACAATTTTCTTTGACTAAATCCTGGTAGTATTGCCCCTTGTACTCATTATTTGGTAACATCTAATGACTTCCCATCTAAGAGGGGCAACATTAATTTTGTGGTATTGGCAGAAAGTTACAACTTTATCCTTATGGTTTTCCGTCGATGGAAAATCGACTAAGCCAGAGACAATTTTATGGTCATTAATGCAACATGAATCATCAACATCTGATATAGCCAAGCATTTGGTAGGAGTAAGGGGTAAATCTAAAGTGTGTCCATGGAGATGATTAAGAAAATTTATATAATGTGTTAGACAGCAGGAATCGACCACAGTCTGAAGTTCTGAAACCAAAAAATAACATGAATGTTAAAATGACCACAAACAACAAAAGAGGAGGATAAAGAAAAAAAACCAATATGTGACAAGAAATTTCCAGAAACATTTGAACCAAAGAAGCAGGAGGTATGTACAATGCACCAAAGATGGACTGGCAATGTGCAAAACCAAGTGTTAGCAGTCCAGAATTCACTGCCATATCCCAAGACAACAAGATTAAACTAAGTTGGCTATGGCAAACCTTCCTATGATAGGAAACCCTATTGGCTGTACATGAAAACATGCATGGAGAGTCTTGGATAAATGTTGGGGCAGGCATGGGAGGCCTGAGACTGTTCACATCATGGCAAACTTTCAGAAAATTTGGTGATCAAAAGTTATGATTTTACATCCTGTTTAACAGCCAGTCTAAACGGAACCTTTGCTGTTTACCGCCATTCAGAATAACTATTTTCTTGGTCAATTGTGAGTCAAAGCTGAGGTTTTATATTCTGATCAGCATCCAGGGTTTGTACAGTATGGCCTGTGAGGGGTTCCCTCTCTTGATTTACATTAAGTGAACTACTAAAGTAGTTTCAAGGCAGGACCAAGCAAATCCCTGGCAGCCCCTTCTTGATTAAGACTATGGTAAGCACAATTAAATTTCTTCTACTCTTAGATTAATTTGTTCTGTCTCATATGGCTCTATGTTTTATGTGAGGTATAATTTATGTCATACATCTGGAAACAAGTTATATGATGAGAGTGGTGTTTTGAAATCTTGTATTTTAAAATTTCAAGAGTCTCTTTTACCCAAATTTTAATGTGTATTAACATGTAAAAACTCTTCCCAACTCTCCAACTTTTAATCATATAATTGACCTTCATTGCTTCACTTCCATATGACCTCTGAACTTCATTCACCTCTGAATCTTGACCTCCCACCTCTATCCGCTGGTTGGACATCTGTCAAATGCAATACAAAAGTAAACATAATTACATATGCATGAATACATATGATATAATAAAAAAACTTCCCAAAAGGACACATCTAAAAAATATACTACTAATGAAAATATCACAACATTTGTGTGCAAAGACCAAGTATTATATTGTTAATCTTCATGAGCAATATATTTCTTCATATTTGTCTAATGAAGGATTTTTCACTTTTATTATCCACTATTTTGTATGAATAATAAGTGAAACAAATTTCATATTTCAAGAAAAGACTAAAAAGGATACTGCAAAATGTACAGAGGCATCAGGGAATATAAACCCTTCTAGGTTTTAACTTGAGATTTCTCTGCCATTTCTGCATAATCTTAATGTAATAAAAGCAGAAGCACTGTTAAAAATATTTGTTTTCAGTGATGTATATACCATATTTATAGGTTGCATGTTTTGCTGAAATCTGGGATCTTAAGCATCTCAGAGGGTATATTACTCTGATGCTGCTCTTACGGGTGCAAATTCTTTGGTTGATAGTCGACCTGACCACTGTAATCCCTTGTTGAGGAGTCTCTCTGCTCTTGATCTTCGTAAGATGCAATGTGTCCAAAGCAGTCTTGCTAAAAATTAACTATTAAAATTAGAACATACTTGTAGAAAAATTGACAAAATACTGTCACTTGTTAATGAATTTATGATAATTGTCCGTAGTAAATGGCGCCAGGGTATACAAAAATATGTATCCCTGTTTGTCCCACAATTTAGGAGAGAAAAGCGTGTGGTGATAATAAATGAATAATATGTATATCAAATCAGCAATCATACAAGAAACTATTTAAGATTTTGCTCCTATACAGATGATATGCAATACCTCAACATCGGAGTTTGATGGATTTAGCTCTTATATGCCAGAAATGTCACCTTAAAGGGTAAAGCTAGGTGTTGTCTGCCAATGACATTCTCTTGCGAGATATTTACTTTCAATTAAAAACTATATCTCTCTCAGAACCTGCAGTATCTACGGCCCATTGTGTACCTTCAAACTACTTCATACATTTACTTGAATGTATTATACACTAAATACATTTAGACCTATATTCAAATATATGTCATGGTAGAAAGTCCAATCTGGTAGAATTTGAAATTTGAGTTTCTACCAAGCTAAACTTGTTGGAAAGTCCAGCTGGACTTTCCACCAGTAGAATTTCAAATTGGACATTCTGCCAACCTGGCGGAAACTCTAATTTAGTTAAATTTGAAATTCTGAGAGATTATACTTTCTACCAGCCTGATATAAGTTTTTTTCTAAGTTCAAACTTTAAGCTTCATAAATATTGTCTCAGAGTAATTGAATGTAGCTGGCACTACAGTTAAGAGAATAAAAATACTTATATTGTGGTTTAATTTAAATTTTAAGTGGCTCTTTAAGGGTATATAGAAGTATGCCCAGTAATTATAACTATTGGTCATTTATATCTGTATATTTCTTTGTAAAATTCATTGAGTAGATTTTAGCTGGTGAAAAATAGAAACCACTCCAGAGCAGTTTTTCAAAGGGTTCACACATACAACTTTTCTCTTTGAACAGTATTTTTTCTTGAATAATCCTGAGTAGTTTTCAAAGAGCTGGTGAAAATAAAAAGCAATCCAGAGCAATTTTCGAAAGGGTTCACAGCTTCACACATATAACTATTCTCTTTGAACAGTAATCTTCATTGTCCAAAACTTAACTTTTTTTCTTTGAAGGGATTAAGTACTTAAGCTCAGTGGGTTCCGGTGAAACAGATAATTGCAATTGCAAAAATTGACTGTTAAAAGACTGACTGGACACAGTCCTAGATCAGAGGTTCTGTTACTCACTCGAAGTAATGCCTTAAATAGCAATTAATATTATTAAAGGGGAAATGCATGGCCTAGCTGTCTATAAAATATGGGTCAGACATCTGAGTTATCATTATTCTTCAAGAATTCATTATGGATCAGAAACACAGTTTTATGACTTGTTTGAACAGCAGTTCAGTAAGCAACATGAAAAGTATAGGGAAAATTGTTGCATCTCTCCGGAAAAGTATGACAAAACAGTTGAAACTATGAATTGTGAAAAGGTAAAAAACTGATACTGGACCATATTTCAATTGCTAAAGTAATGAATACTTCACAATTGAGAAAACTGGTTCTAGTGACTTGCTGTACTGTAGGAAAACAAGTTGTCCATTGGAAACAAAAGAAAATATCTATGATACTTTAGTTTGGGGTCATGAAAGGGTGGGAAATTCTGGCAGACAGAAAACTTGGGCTGAATTGAAAGGCAATTATGCCCGGACAAAGCATAATGGGGTGCAGTTATTTCTGCAGACTTGTCCATCTTGCACTCAAAGGCTGCCAACCAAATACCCTCCTGCTGGTAGGCCAATCATCTCCCTTGGACTGATGCAGAAAATACAGATGGATCTGATAGATTTTAGTAGCCGTGCTGACCAGGACTTCAAGTATATCCTGCACGTCAGAGATCACTTTAGCAAATTAAGCTGGGCCTTTCTTCTGAAGAGCAAGTGTGCTGCTGAAGTGGCTACACATCTGTCAAAGGTATTCTGCATGTTTGGGCCTGCCCGCATCCTACAGAGTGACAATGGCCAGGAGATCAACGCTAAAGTTATTACAGAGCTTTACAATAAATTTGGCCAGGCTTGGTGATAAGTCATGGCCAACTGAGGCATCCACAATCACAGGGTAAGTTAAACCATAGTTAATTGGAGATCAGTGACAAATTGCGAGCCAAAAATTTAGATACAATGTAAATTGACATTACAAAAATGATCAAATCTTTTGTGATGTATAACTGTATATTATCCCATTCAACACCCTGAATCATATTTGGACATCCTAAAAGATGACAGCCAATGACCTCTATATGTGCTTTTAATTATAGCATTTTTTTCAGGTTGTGTTGAAAGAGGCAATGGTGACATACAGATAAAGCTAAGGAAGTGGATGGACAGCCATGGAGAAGACTGAAGCAGAGGATTGCAGTTTGTTATCCACACAAAAATGTATCAGATTCTGCTACTACTAAGGAAACTCCCTTTGAAGTGGTGTTTGAACAAAAACAAAGATCACACTGTGCAGTGCTTGATGAACTAGCAAGCCAAGATACCCTGAATGAAGAGGACTTGCCTGGAGGACCTCTCCAGGAACCTGACCTTGAACCAAGCAAAAGAAACTGTAGTGAGGATGGCCAAACTAATGGTGGTGAAAGCAATTCAGTGAAGTAAGGGTGAAAGTATCTACTGATGAGTGGGGATTAAGGATTAACTTGTGGCTTCTTGTAAAGAATGTAAAGGCCTGACCACTGTCCATGTTTATCAAGTGAGTTTGGATACATATGCCATAATCTGTGTGGACTTAGTGCTGAACCCTGAATATGTGCCTGTTTATTACAACCCAGAACATCAGGCCACTCCAGGACAGTTTGTAGTCTGGAATTGAGAAAGTCTGGTGGATGATGAAGATGATAATGTCCCACAAAGTGTATCCGACTGGAGACCTAACAACAGTACAAAAGAAAGTGGCTGATATCATCACTACTTACAATGAAGGGGACACAGTTGGAATCATGTGCCTCCTCCAATGCAAAATCAAAGAAAAGCTTAAAAAAATAGTAAGACTGTGTATCAGTTGTATACCTCTGCAGGCATTATAAATGTCTTTATAGTGCTGAAGACTAGCTAATATGAGAAATGTCCATTTTTCAAAATTACCTGGCACAGACACTGACACTCTTGAGGAGGTAACTGTGGCACAATCTCCATGTGCTGAAACCAACTTGCAAGCATCAAAATCAAGACATGATGCGTTTCGTTGCAATGGGAGTTGTGTGACAAATAAATATTGCTGCAGAAAGATGGGAAATAAATGCCATGTAGAAACTACATACCGCTAAATTAGACTAAAAGGTTCCAAAATTATAGTTTACTCCCTCCACGTCATCAAAGAAAAATTCTTATGTAGTTGTTGTATTTATTTCAGTGCAGACCCTTTAAAATTCCTCCATCTAGGTAGTGATTCAGATCTGTACCAAATCGAAGTATTTGACCCATGTAAACATTTCCTGGAAATTTCATAAAAATCTGTATACAAGTATTTTGCAAACAAACAGAAAAAACAAACACCAGTTACATAACCTCGTTGGTGTAGGTAATAATACTAATAATAAGTTATCCATTACTTTTGGAAGTACTGTTCCAACATCTGTACTGTTTGTACTAGATATCTTTTGAGAATTTCACCAGCTCAGTAGAAAGTCAAAGCCGTGGATTAACATCCCGTTCAACAGCCAGGGTCATATTGGGACAGGTCCTCTACATAGCAACTGGTGGGAGTAGATGCCAAACCCACTAGCCACTGAGGACCTCTGAACAGTATAATACTGACTTGACACAAATTGTCGCCATTACCAATTGCTACTACTGCTCAGCCAGTGAACTTCGTCACCCCAGTGAAGTTTGTCACCTGCGTTTTATGACAATATTAAAGAGTTTTTACTGTCCAATTATGGCATATATGTATACCTTGCCGTTGAAAGAAGATATTCCATTTATTTAAATGTGAATATTGCCTTTCCTTGAGCGTTTTTATGGGAGGTGTCGAACTTCACTGGGGTGACGAAATTCACTGGCCGACCAGTACTGATGAATAAAATGTTCATTCATATTTCAATAACTGTCGCATATCTTCAAAATATTTTGTTGTTCCATGCAGTACTATTTGTAAGGCATTGGGTTGCCAAGTTATTCCCATTTCAATTCTACCTGGCGATAGGTTGCACCGGGCGATAAATGGTACTTTACCAAGGCAGTAGTGAAAATAGGACTCAATTCGCCAACCAATGGTTAACAGTTTTTGCATTTAATCAGTTAATTCTCACCTCTGCTACCGTGGGTCCAAATTCAGCAGATGACAGCATCTTCGATGCACTAAGTGACTGTGTTATTTCATCCCCGTACAACAGTAAACACAGGCCAGAATTTGCGATATTTGTGTAACTATGCAAGCTTCAACGGTTAATTGAAAGAGAGAATAATAAACAAGCTTTCTGTAGGGTGTATGTAATCTGGAAAGAACAGCCAATATTTCAATATTGTTTACATAGCATTGAATATCGGCAAGAGTTCACAACATCTTTATATTATTAATATTATTATTATACAGTCGTGCGCCAAATAAAAGACACACATAATTGTTTATTTAAGGTATATTACCTGTGGAAGGAAGAGTCAAAATATTAACATTACTGTTCCACAATACTGAATATTTCCAACTCTGCACAAAATCTCGTTGCTTTAAAATCATAAAGTGCTCAGTGAAATTCTTTGGGACAGATCTATGCTGTATGGCAGGAACAGCTAATATTGTAGTGAGCCACGGCTGACATTAATTGACACACATTTAACCTTACATAAGGAAAGTATGTGCAGTGACCGTGACTTCCCAGAAATAGACCACATTTGTTAGTTGTGTATTTAAAGTCAAGCTGACAAGAACTGTTGATGGATATTTGAAGGAAGAGATCTTTGTTCCTGTGAAGGACATTTAAAGTTAGGACCAAATTCACCACAATATTTTAAAACTGTTCTCTATTAAAATACTGTACAGATTTTACGAAGAATCCCTGAACTTGAAATCCTGAATCCTTGGAAACTACATGTGTGCATTTTGAAAATTAACATGAAACATTGATTTGTTTCTGGCATGACATGGATCATTCATTTGAATGGTTAAAAGATTTGATTTTACCAAAGGTGTCTCAAAAATATTTAAATATTACCATCATGTCTGATTTATTATTGGGAAAAAAGGTTATCTTAAATATACGTACATCATTCATTGAAAAATATTTTAAATATATATTGTCCAAAAAATAGTTTTTAAGACAACATATAGACTAGGTTAACAGAAATTTTTTCTGTTTGGTGAGTTTAACAACTTCTGCTAGACTGATAATACTAAAACATAATGAAACATAAAAATACCATGATTTCCGATTATAAAAAAATTCAGCCTTAAACTTTGACATCTTGTCAGATCACCATTCTTTATCACTTTACACTGTTAAACGTTAGTTTCCCTGTCTTAATTTCTATACAGTTTCAAACAATTATTCCTACTTCATAAGTTTTATGGCTTTGAAATGGTGGGATAGATTGGGCTGCTTGCAATTGCACTAATACTGCAAAAATCAAATCTGCATCCTACATGGCCTCCCACCTCTGGGGTCTACGGTTCAAACCTGGGCCCCATGCTGGAAAGTTAGTTCTTTCTTACCGACGATCGGCAGTTTACAGTACAGAACCTTCACCAACTGTATGTACTGGTTTCCTCTGCTCATAAAACTACCCGTCGTGATATGACCTGTAGAGTGGTGAAATTGACATTGAAACCCAGGGGCCGATTTCACAAAGGGACTTAAGTCCAGATTTAGACTTAAATTTAAGACTTTGATCTTAAATTTTCTCAAAAGAATGTTAAGTCTGTGGTCTTAGACTTAGCGGATTTCACAAAGCAGCTAGGTTGAAGAAATTGCTATGTCTGGGAGGTAGTGGGCTTAAATTTGTAAAGAGGACTTAAATATGGCCTCCATAAACTTTTCTCCGCTTCAAAATTTGAAATGGCTGTAAATAAAGTATAATTATGCATAACACCTAACTGAAGAAGTCTTTTTGAAATCCATTTAAGTCCCAGACCTAACTAAGACCAAAGTCTTAGATTTAAGTCCAAGACTTAGCCAATAAAGGGACTTAGTTTAAGACCTTTAGTGAAATCAGCCCCAGATAGATAAACAAAGAAACCTACATGACCTGGATATAACGGATCATAATGCCCTCGTGTATGACTTTAAAGCTAAATTGCTATTCTGTGTTTTTGCATTTCTTGTACAAATATTTTAGTTTGACTTAAAAGATTTTTTACTTTTTTACAATCCCAATGCCTTATTCTTTCATTGGGCTTGTTGTTTGTCTCCGAGGAATGTTCGGGTTAGCATTAAAGGTGTCAGTCAGGTCATTCCTGGGTGGGGAGTCCGGGATGATTGCCCAAATTTGTGATTTGATGAATATTGCAATAATTCTTCCATTTCGACAGGACATAAGCAATTTGTAAATCCTGCCTTAAATTTTTTTGTGAATTTGTCTACTAGAGAAAAAAGCCCAGAACTAGAACATGGTGTCTAAAATATTCAATATATTATGTAAAATATAAGAGAGCATTTCCTAATAATAAAACCTAATAAGAATGCATTGACAAGAGGTGCCTCAGAATGCACCAAGTGTCACCCACAGGTAGAGCTGAAAAAAAAATCACCAAATGAATCTCGCGACAGATGCAGCCTTGGCCAAGTTGTTTTGAAATTTAACAAGGTTGATAAGTCTTGGGCTGATTTCACAAAGGGACTTAAACTTTTTAGAGAAGTTTTTGGCTAAGTCAGGGACTTAAATCTAAGACTTCGGTCTTAGCTGAACTAGGTCTGGGACTTTAAAGGATTTCACAAAGGGTGACTTTGCTAAGTCCAAGCTTATCATATAACCACAGTGGTTTTCTGTGTCATTATATCCTTCATTTGATGCATTTTATCCCAGGATAAGTGCTGTTTTGCAATGAAAAACCTTGTTACCACATATAAACTTCCCACAGACTACTTTACTGGTGTGTTTTGTATAATTCTAGTTCATTTACAGCCATTTCAAATTTTGAAATAGAGAAAAATCTATGGCGGCCATGTTTAAGTATTCTTTACAAAATTTAAGTCCACTACCTACCAAAGTTAAAGTGAAGTCCACTGACTTAGCAATTTCATGGACTTTGTGAAACCCACAAATGGTTTCCGGCCTTGCTTGGACTTAAGCTAAGACAGGGACTTAAATCTGAGCCTTTTGTCTTTACTAAGTCCTGAACTTTGTTCTATGTCGTGTGATCTTTCATATCTATCAAAAAATGCTGTTTTTCATTGGGAAGCCTTGAAATCACATAGATATGTCCAAAGACTAATGTAGGGATATGTTCTGTATATTTATTCTGTATTTTCAAGCATTTCAAATATTGAAGTAAGAAAAATATTGGCGACCATATTTAAGTCTTTGTTTACAAAAGTTAAGCCCACTCGTGTGTAGACTTCGCCAAAGCCTAGACTTAGCAGCTTTGAGAAGCCCTCTCAGTCTAAGACCACAGACTTGGTCTCATTTTAAGACAAAAGTCTTAACTTTACGCATAAGTATGGGCTAAGTCCTTTTGTGAAATCGACCCCGCAGGGAAAGGCATCAGTAGGCCACTGAACAACTAAACAATTTATGACAGTTTGGTGATCAAAAAAGGAAAAAAAAAGCGACAAAAACAAAAAAAGTGATTCCCTGTAACGCGAGCCATGCTGGAGCTCATTCCTAAAAGAGGGTTTGTCACCATGACCATCATCTTGTCTTCTCATTTCTGCCCCTGAATTGGTTTGCACTTGATGACCCCGCTACACAACTTCCTTGTCTTTGCTATTAACATCTGTGCTATCACATTTTGTGTGCAATAAGATCAAAATATTTGTGAAATAAAAAAAATTCTGAAGCCTTGATCTGGACCTAAATCATCATTGAGGAGGAACCAGCCATGGGTAGACCTCCACCTTGAGTGAAAATATGAGTCAGATCTGATGTATAGATTTTGAGCCATGCACAGCCCTCATTGAGAGCAATGTGAGTATCTTGTTAAACCACCAAGCCACTGAAGGCTCAATTATTTTAGGCTTAACATCTAATTACCTCTGCCAGGGAGATATTATTTTCATGACCATTTGTTTCACCAGCTGTCTGTTTGTCCACTTGTCTGTTTTCTTGCTGGCAAGATTACGCAAATAATACACTGGTTAGAACTTTATGAAAAAAAACAGAAGATGAGCCATGATCCAACTTGGATGCCATTAAATAATGAGGTTGATCTGGATCACTGTCTGGATACAAAAATCCTGATTTACTTATTATTACCTGCATTGGCAGAGCTCTGCGCTCCCCAAGTGCCCCTGTTTAATCTATTACACAGACTATCTGGTAAATTTCAGAAAATACAGTCATGGCAATAGGCTATTTATCTTTGGTGTCTATAAGCACAAAGGAGTAGGTAGCTGGGGTTTTGCAGTTGTGCCATTGTCCAATGGAATAGAATACCACCAGTATTCAGGCCACAATCATCCATGGCTTCTTTCAGAAATAATGGCCTCTTTTAAGATCAAACCAAACACTCCTTTTCTCTAACTTTCCTTCCCATCCCCATAACTGTCTCTCCTCTGGTGGATACTGGTTTTTTGTGTGTTAATCATGTTGTAATTGGGTTATCTTGGTAAAATGTCAATATATGTACCAGATGTAGTTTAAATCTGGTAATTTGACACCAGACATGCAAACCTGTAATTAACTCAGATTGGTTTCAAGAAGTGTCTTTGTAAAAATTTTTTTACAAAATGGAACTGATTTAATTATCTTGATTTCTTAATGTGAATTTTTGGCTAAGTAAGCAATAAGTTTTCAAGATTTTATTATATTCATCTATTATCGCCCACCATAATTTATGGACGATGAAACAAGAAGATTGTTTCAGCTAGATTTTTAGCTAAACTTGGTTTCACTTCTGCATAAGACTACCTCAGTGGCTTAGCTGGTTTGGCATATAATTACCTTCTGTCACCTCTGTGTGGGTTTGAGTCCCACAAGTGACAAAGCTCGAGGACCTGTCCCACTATGACCCTGGCTGTTGAACAGGACCTAAAACCCCAACTTTAACTGTGACCAGTTAGTGTGTCCCCTGTCATATGATCAAGCTTTAAATGATAGTTAAAGCACTGCCCCCTTACAGACAAGTGTGGTGGTAACATAAGCGAACTAAAACAAACTTGTGATTGGTTGATCTAATGTTCAATTCTATATGTTTCTGTAGTACTAAAATGAACTCTTTAGTTTAACCTTCAGGTCACTTTTAGAAAATTTTGAGTGTAAGACCAGGATAAGGTTAAATCAAATTAATACTGACCTTCAAGTCAGTACAGAAATGTTCTCCTGAGGATGACCCCCCCCCCCCCATATTCTCACCTGTTTACTTCTTCATCAAAATAGTTTTAACCCCTTCAAATTTGACAGTCACTAATATCATTGTTACATAACCAAGACATCAGAACAACAGTGATTAAGCTTTACTTTAAACAGACAAATGGATAAAGGTTTTTCTAAATAGCATAATCAGACAGTGTATACAGCGATATTACAAATTTACATATAAAACAAGTTTATGGTAATATATATGTTTTAAAAAAAACTACCTAAAACTTTTAAAACAATTTCAGTTGAACAGGTTATCACAAAAATAATCCTTCTTGAAGAATAGCATACTAGATTTCACATGTAAACCGAAATGGGCAAAAAATCAGCTTGTCAGGCAATCAAAAGAGACCCACCATAGTTACATGTGATATATGTACATATATGAGATGTAATTACAACATTTTAATGTTCCATTCAATTCAAGGTATCTTCCTGTAATCTATAAGTCTGCATAACAATACATCACGAAGAGGCTTAGTCATGTTTTACACACATTTATAAATACAAATTCCCTATATTCTATTTAGATCTCAGAAATATAAATAGCTAGTGTTTTCTTATATAAGCTATCAGGTGGTAACTCTATATCTCTGTCAATTAAGATTCATAATGTCTTGATATATTGTCGGTGTGTAATCCTACTTTTGATAAAACATTATTTGGGGTGATTTTTCAACCAGTCTGCGAAGAACAATGCAATTTTCAAATATCTTTTTGCAGAACAAAAACCTTTTATTTCTTTTCTTATTTTATGCATTTATTTTATACATTTATCATTTTGCTTTTGAAAGGGTTTTAGGAGAGCTATTCTGTGATATTACATTGTCATATGTTGAATGCAACATAAAAAGTAGGGGCTTTATGAGTTCGCCCTGCCTTAAATTTAAAGTAAAGACTTTTGTCTTAGATTTAGGAAAAGTCTATGATCTTAGACTCCTCGTTTTTTAGAAAGCAAATAAGTCTAAGCTTTGGATAAGTTTTTCGATTAAAGTAAAAGTCCACCTTATCACCAGCTTAACTGTTCTTAACAAAGACTTAAATATGGCTGCCATAAATATTTCTCCATTTCAAAATTTGAAATGACTGAAAATAAACTACAACTATACTTTACATCTGCCTAAAGTAATTTTGAAAAATATGAGGTTACAAGGTTTTCCATTGAAAACAGTGTTTTTCCTTAACAATTTCTTTGTAGTTTCTGACCCAAGAATAGAAAGACATGACCTAGTAATAAAGGCAAGTACGCACCATGATGATTTGGCATATAATTATCTAATGCAATTTTTAGTTTTTTTTGTTCCTGGTCTGATTTTGAAAAAAAAAAAAACATTAACTTTTTTGTAAATTGTTGTAACGTTTGCTCAATAAGCTCGTTTTCAGAAATTAGACTGGTGTCTATTCAGTTCTGGAAAACGATTTTGTTTACTGTATGAAGCTTAAGAACTTTACACCAAATTGTATATGGGATGGAATATTATTTTGGCCTTTATTTACATCTGACAGAATGTCCCTACCATTTCTACAAATAAAGTGCAGAATCATGCCTATTTTAATTTGGCATCAACAAAACTGCCGATGAAAAAACTACCTGAAACGTGTTTAGTGCAGCATTAAAATCAAGTAAAATAAAGCTAATTACAAATGTAACATGCACAAATTCTCACCCACGGGTAGTGCTAACACAAACAAAAAAGGAATCTCACTATTATATCCTTCTATATCCTATTTCGTACTTTAAAAATGCTTAATCTCTACCAAGGCAAACTCTAAGGCACACCACCGGGTCCAATTCAGTAATCGCAATTGTTTGGCTCAAGAACTGTATAAAACTCTATAAAACTTTTCCCAATTAATATACTTGGTAACCTCTCACATGCTGAGGCGGTTAGGAACCTTGGTGTCTGGTTTGATTCTGATTTTTCTTTTTCTTGCCATGTCAAGAAAAAAATATTTGTAACTCTTCTTTTCTTCATCTAAAGCTACTCAGAGGGTATCTTACTCGTGAAGCTGCTCTTTTGGTTGCAAACGTCCTGGTTGAAAGTCGCCTTGACTACTGTAATTCCTTGTGTAGAAGTCTCTCTCTGATCTTGACCTTCGCAGGCACCAATGTGTTCAGAACAGCCTTGCTAGAACTGCGGCTAATACCACCAAGTACTCATATATCACTCCTGTAAGAAAGAGTCTTCATTGGTTGCCTATAATGTATCACTCTATCTTCAAGATGGCCCTATTGGTGTACAAGTTTCTACATTGTGGTTATCCAAAATACTTTGAACCTTTCCTTAAACCCTGATACAGTGTGTACAGAACACGTAGAAGTTAATCTGGTGGTATCCCACATTTTGTGTCAATATGCAAGTCTAAAAAGCATTTTGGCCTCAGCTTTGTATATGAGGCTCCAAGGATATAGAATGATCAGCCCGATGATGTACACTCAGCTAAATCTCTCTCTTGATTCAGGAAGAAGTTGAAAACTTATCTCATTTTGGAAAAGCATACCCACCCTAGTTTTCTTTGTGGTCTTGTTTCTGTCTTTCTCTACTATTAGAAATAGAGGAATAGCCAGGTTTATACCACGGAGTTGTCCCATATGCTAAGGTGGAATACCTTATCAGAGTGATAAGATTTTAGTTTTTTTTCTGAAACAGGTAAAAGGTGGGGTGGAACGAACATCATAAGGGAGCATCAACTATGGGAGCATCAAAAGCAAAACTGTGAATGAAGTGGGTTTTTTTATTTGTGTACAGATGGGTGGTATTGAGGAACTTCCAGGAACCTTTTAACTTTTACAAATGAATCCTTAGTTGAGTTGTTTGAAATTTATAAAAGAATCTCTCACTGTGACCATTATCTTGTCTCCTCCTCATTTCTCCCCATTTACTTGGTTTGCACTTATTGAACCAACTACACAATTCCGGAGACTCAGTTTGGATCTGAGTCAGCTCTTTGGAGAACTGAGCCTTTGATAGAGACGACATTGTGTATAAAGTATGATCTAGATACAACTTATAGTACTTGAGTTATGTGCCCAGACAGACAGCTTGATCCGAAAACAAATTGATGGCATCATTTACCATTGGTGGGTGTTTGACAGCCTTAGAACAATTAACAGACATTCCTATCTTGTGATTAATGCCATGAAAATTTAGCTTTGATTTATAGACAGTTTACTGGGCAAATAACTAGTTTACTTAATGAAATGTAGATTATCATCACATGATATAGTTCTGGTGATGAAATGGTATACCACTTTTAAAGGAGTTCAATTATAGTCTACCAGAGTTTGTGTAAATGAATTCCTAAGGTTGATATAAATTGTTGAGGTTAATATAAACAAAGAGTAACACGAGATTTTTAGTCTATATAAATATCCCACCACAGATATAAATATGTATATATACATACTTCAGTCTAGGTTATACAGACATTTATTTTGTCTATCTTAATTCAATCACTGCCATTCTTACATCTAAATATACTGTGGCCCAGTGGGTACACACTAACCTGGGCTCATAGAGGACCTGCTGGGTTCGACCACAGGCATAGGCAGACTGCCACTGTGGCAAAGTGAGTAACACACTCGCCTAGGAACACACAGGACGTTTGTTCAAACCCAGGTACAGGCAGATACATAATGACTCGGATGATCACTTAAAATGGCGGTCATCTGTTATCTGGTCCTATCCTCAGAAGCAGGTTAAAGAACCTCAAGGATTTTGATAAATGGTCATCTTTGAGCCTCAGTTTTCCAGTCAGGGTAAAGTCAGTAACTTAAGAATTGGGTTATACTTGTGCAGTCGGATGGGTCAAATAGCGTTTTGACTCCTGTAATACATGGAGATATTGCACTGAGTATAAATACAATGCAATCCAATACTGTCATTGGGTCCTTTCCCAAGTGGCTAGCTAAGGAACCCAAGGACATTGATAAATGCTGATAACTGAGATTTGTTTTTTTTTAATTGGGAGAATGAGCTTGGGCAGAACTTGTGAAGCTGGGATGGGTCAAATGGTATTTTGAGTCCTGCAGTAAAGGCTCACTGTATTGCTGCAAGAACAAATACAAAATATAATAGAATTTCCATACAACAATATAATAGAATTTCCATGAAACTCTTGTCACATATAAAACTAACTTTCAGTATTGTTGAGATAAATATGGCTTATCTATTTTGATGGTATATGATCGAGTAGTTATCACAAATGTGTGTATATGCGAACACATGCATGTATTTATGTAATATTTAAAGCTTCTCTTACATCCCATTGACTGTGTAGACACACGTAAGTGTGCTACGAATATTGTTGAAAAAATATGAGCATGGCCTGGTAGCGGGGTAGCAGGATTTGCACGTGAAAAAAAGTGATTTCTTTCAACAAGACTGTCAATACTTGAATATCTGAGAACAGACTGCGTTCAGCTACAGGTCGTACAATGGGTTTATACACATGCAAGGTACACGTGAGTGTATGATACTATATGCGCAAACATTGTAAGTAAATGGGGAAAACCTGCAACACCAGCAAGGAGAATGCAGGTGCCCAAGTTTCTCATAATTTACCCTTGAGACATGGATGTGTCTGTAGTCATAAATACTGCGTGCACGCAGAGAAGAATGTGCAATGCCAATTTTGATTACAGGGTCTCTGTGACCGTTAGATTCTATTATAAAATTGAACATGTAGCTTTAGTATCCCTTGCAAATTAGCAGATTTTTCTCTTTAACCAGGACGTACGTGCATGTACAATTGGATGTAAGAGAGGCTTAAGACCATGCCGGTTGCAAGTGGGACCTCGAAACTTCAAAATTGACCTCCTGACAGAAATGACATATTATAGAGGCTAATACCTTTAGTGTACACCAGTCATGACAAAAAGTCACAGAAAGCATGCTAAAAATAAGAAAAACCTATGTGACGAAAAAAGTTATGTGACCAAAAACCTTTTGTGAATAGGGTCCCAGTATTTAAGTGTTTCCAGCTGTTGAAGTGTTAATTATATGTATTTTTTGTTTACAGCATTTCCTTAAAAGAGTACATGTAATCCTATCTATCTCTTCGGTTGCTGCATTCTTGTTATTTGAAGCATTTCTAAGGGTTTCTTCATAGGGTTACCCTTATGTAAGACAAAACATCACAAGCAAGACCACCTCTATAGAAAGGGAATGTTATCTGGTCAACTGGTTCAGAAAATATTGGTGTACAAAGGTCAAACTTTTTTACATCCAGCACAATACCTAGGGTTATGCTGGGACAGATCCACAGCATATATGCCACTTGTGGGAGTTAAACCCACACAGACGTGACAACCTGTGATCAGATGGCATATTTACACTCCAGTAGACTAATGAGGACCTGGCAATGTTGGTGTAATAAAGCAATGTATCTGCTTGAATTAATAAATAATCACAATAGGTGTAATTGTATGTAAATAAGTTGCTTTCATTACATTCTGTATTGCTTTATTTTTGTCACTTTGCACAGCCAGGACAAAATATTTGTTTGAGTTCTTGTTTTAGTGCCATAGATTTCTCTTTGTAGAATTTATTTTCAATTTATTTGGGCTAAGCATCGCTTTCAACAAATTGTCTAGGTTACATTACAATGGACAGTTTTAGGGACAGGGAAACCAGGATATACTAGTTGATCAAGATTTTGCACCTGATTTAGTGGTGTTCTGGGTACTTTAGCTGGTTAAGATACCGTACTGAAAACCTTGGAACATTGGTGAGAAACAACAATCATTCTCACTTTACACTGAGTCTGAATTGGGTATCCACAATGTGGTATTCACAATAGTAAGGTGTGAGTTTGTTACATTAGGTGTCACCATTCCTACAAAAAGGGAGAATGGGAGTATTGCAATCCGGTCTGTTTGTTCGCGCATGCACAAACATCAACACTCATATTCTCACACAAGGCAGGGTTAAACAATGGCTCAGACCTACTCACAGGTGATCTGGATCTGGGTTGAGAATCCTGAATTGTTCGCCCAGAGTTGGAACCCAACAATGATACGAGGTGACCATACCTCCAGAAAGGGAGGGAATGGGGTTTGGTTCATATTTCTGGACAAGGTAGGATATAACCATGGCTCAGTCCTCCCCACACATAGTCTGGATCTTGATTGTGAATCCAAAATCATTTTTTTAAAACTTTTTTGTGCATTGTTAGGCATTGCTAGCTGTAGATTGTTTATGTGAGTCAAATAGGCTTAGCTCTAATTGGTTAACATTCAACACTGCAAACTCAGAATATATATTGGCAAACTGCCAAATTTTATTGAAGATGGGATTCAAAGGTATCACCTAACAAGGCTAGATGCACATGCAATACAGATACATAGTTGATCGATGCTCGCTACCTAAAATGGCAATAGCACTCTGAGAGTGCATGCCTCCACTAAGGCTAAACATTTTAAATATTACTTTTGAGTTAAATGATAAACAAAATCCAGACGGTGATATGGATCACCTCCAAAATTAATGCATCTGTTCCTTGTGCCATTGTCGACAATTCCTGAAAATTTCATGTAAATCTGCCTTTAACCCTTCAGTTATTTTGCAAACCGACAAACTAGTAAGATCCGCTGAAATCATTACTTCCTTGACAGGGTTATGAACTTATGATAACTACAAACCCTTTTATTTTGTATTGATAATACAGATATTCATTACCACCGCAAAGTAGGTATTAAATTCAAGACCATTTGTTTGCCTGTCCAATAACAGGATTATGCAAATACTACTGGCTGGATCTCCATGAAAATAGGTCTCAGTCCAGCTAAGATCCCATTATATATGGAAACTGATATGGATCACCGTATGGATCCGCAAATACCAAAGATCCAGATTTTTCCATTTACTTTATGGGCCTCGTAGGAGGTATGTGCTCTTCCAGTGTTCTTATTTTGTTATTGCTTGTACAACAATCAAATTTTTGGTGTTTTGATGGTCCATATACTTACATTTGCTTGTCAAGCTTTCAGAAAATTTCTCAAACCAAGGAAATAATACCTACCTTTAGATTTTGTCTTTTGGCTTACCATTCTCAAATGGCAATATATTTCAGTGAAAACCACACCTCCCAGAAAATAAAAGGGATTCTGGGAATTCACCAAGCTTGTGTTTCACAATACTTATATTAATATATTTCTATAAGTAATGTATTTTTGCAAATAAATAGAATATATACACAGTGTATATATTGAGATATATATTTAAGAACCCTTTCAAGAAAATACATGCAGGTTAACATTATAACATAAGTAAAAGTGTGCGCAAGTACACAACGGGCAATAGACACCACAGTTTCTGAAATACATACCGTTCAACTCAAAAAAGTATCTCGCAAGAGGCTGGGGTTTAAGTTCTCTATGCATTCACGTTAATGCTGTGTTTTACAAGTGCTTCAGTTCACCTGAGATTTTTTTCACTAACTAGCTACATTTTTATTTGCGATGTGTGCAACATTTCTGGGAGTGTTAGGGTAACATGGACAAACCCTTCACCAAATGTATTTACAGGTGCAATTGTCATGCACAGCATATGGTACAAAAATCACAGATGGATAGCAATGCAAACATCAATTTACATGATAAAATTTTCAAAAGTTATATTCATGACTGGTACATCAACCCTTCAGCTAAGTTTTTTTTGCAAACAAACAAGTGGGCTTGTGTCTCCAAATTCCAGCTTACACAGTAGATCTAGACTATACAAAAACTTGCAAGAACAAATTATGACTAGCTATATGAGTATTAGAAGGGAAAGGTTCTGCTGACATTTACAAAGTGCCTTGCCCTCCAAGACACCGATCTTCCTTTGTCGTTATTTTACAGGGAAGAAATGGCTAATATAACTTGCTCAGTGGAAATTAATATAGTAATAGTAATATATAAGCACTTTTCATGACTGACAAAGAAACGCCCGTGGCGGCCATCTTGTTATTCAAAATGAAGCCGAAACCTCCCAAACCTCTAGGACTAATAATAACCGAGTTATAAGTATTTTACGTTTGGCTATCCTGGTTTGACCTTAATATAGTAATAGTAATAGTAGAGTAACTCTTCTCAGTAACAAAACTCCAATATCTGCCCCCAAATTCCACTGAATTTGGAATGTAGATGTCTTAACAGATGGAAGGTCAAAATTAAAGTACCCAGGCAGAGAATGCTCAGCTCTGGAGCTCTGTACTTCTGTGGAACACCTCTCCTTTCAACTGGCTGCCTAGGTGGTCCAACAGTGAGTATTTTGACAAAAAAGCAAGCTCTTCCTTCTCAAGGATTAACTGGAGTAACACAGCTCCATTGTGGAATCTATTGGGGTTTTTTCAAACTGCTGTATTTCGTAGGAAAGTGTGATATTACAAGAACCTCATCTCATTATAAATCAATTCAAACAATCTGACATCCTGACTGAGGCACTTTCCAATGAAAAGTTTCTGTATTACTTTATAAGCTGACCCATGACATGCTCGATTAAGAATTCTGATTAACATCTAGCTGTAAACATAGAGTACATGCCATCTATTTGACAGGGAAATTATGTTTACAAGAAATTCTGTGTAAACTCTTGTGTTCATAGCAGTGTTAGTGCTTTGGTATGGGTTTATGTGGAACTTATCATGTTAATGTTAGAATGTTTACATTGACATCACATTTTATTCAGTTCTAGACTTTAATAGGGCTTAATCTCTGACAAGACAGACTCTTAGGTGCCACACCAGAAACTATTTTGATAATGATTATGCCATAGATTTAGTAAGATCAATACCACATAGATGCCAGGCAGGAATATGCTAAGGCTGAAAAGCCTTTGTGAAGTGATAAGATTTTAGCTTTTTTCTGAAACCAGCAAGAGTTGTTGATCAATGAATATCATCAGGTAAATCATTCCAAAATGAAAAGATCGGCCTTGATCCGACTTCAATCCCATTAAATTTAATGATCTCGATCACTGCCTGGATACACAAACAATTGAGGATCCGGCTTTTCCCATTTACTCATTACTGAGCCATTAAAAAAACATCCATGCCTTGGCAGAGGAATGCACTCTCCGAATGCTCTTTTTATCATTTACCATGGGCTTGAGCAAAAATAAACAAAACCACAGACATTATCACAAATGTGCCTTCATGTTTAATCAAATCAATGAAAATGCAACGTTTTAAAAAGACATATTTTGGGGGTTTAGGGGGTGGAGGTTGGGCATCTACCTCAAATATATATATTTTTCTCAGTCATTTTAACTTAAAGTCATGTTTAAAGGTCACCTTAATATTTGGCAACAAGTAGGTTTAACCTCTTTTTGGTTTAAGGCCACTCTAATGTTATGTAACATGGACTATAATTGATTATTTCTTAATATGTAACAGTAATTGTAAAGTTACTTAACCTTAACTTAATTTAAGGGGGCCTTACATTTGAGCAGTTTCAAATCGCTTAAGGTGACCTTAAAGATGCCTGTAGTATTGTACATAAAAATAGAAAATAATAATTAAAAATTTTTTTATCCCATCTGTGCTTCTTATTCTGTGTCAAATCGTACTCAACTGTAGGGGCACTGTAAACATATATTATAAACAACAACTGATATTCATCAAAAATGTCAAACTGACTCTCAGGCCCCAACACAAATATAGATCTCTATAATTTATTTAGGGTTTAAACCTTATATATGAGTTCAAACTCGTATGCTTTGGGTTAGGATTCTACTTTGATAATGCTAAATTTAAGTTCATACCTTATATATGTCTGAGTTTCAGTTTGAGACTCTGCCTCTGCTGTTAAGGTTGAGCTTAAGCTTTTTGTGTCTGCCAAACCAAATCTTTTAAGAAAGTCAAATTTAATATTATAAGGTAAAAATGTAAAACCAGAGTACATTCTCAAACTCAAACATGACTTTAACTTTAACATTAATATGTGGTCAAAACAAAAAGCTAGGGGATTATATATATATATATATATATATATATAGAGAGAGAGGGTAAGAAATCTAAAATTCGCCACATATCTGAAATTCGCCACATGTGAAAATACTAATAAAATAAATGAATTCTGGTGAGATTTGTTGACGGTATAGTAAATTAAGGCTTTTTGAACTGAAAAATACCAAATTTTAGACAAAAACATAATTTTCTTCGTAAAATTAACTAAGGTTTTAGGGGTGGCGAATTTTAAATTCCTAGCGAATTTTAGATTCCTGGCGAATTTTAGATTTCTTACTCTATATATATATATGAGTGTTGAAAAGTTTCATAAACACCAGCTAAGGTTCTTAGCAAGTTTGAATATTTTCAACTAAGACATCAGTGTCTTCATATGTCAAATATGATTCATCTCACATATGTGGATTTATATATAGAATTATAACACAACATGGGAATACTTTGAACAGCCATAGAATAGGAGACATACATCAATATATATTGTATTACTATTACAGGAGAGAAAAGTCAAGAGCAGAATTACTTGTCTAGAAGAGGGAAAAAAGTTGTCATGTCCTGTCACCTCAAATGTCCTCTAGTTTCTGTAAAGCACACTAGGTACTTGGGTTCAAAGGTGGAAGATACCATACACCTTTAGACCAAACACTATAGACCATTCTTCACACGTCATACAGGTAAAGTTTCAACCATACTTTTTTAATGTTTGACACATCTTCATTAAACCTAGGTCTCACATGGAAGCATGGTAGCTACGACACTTAAGCATATTTTTATGTTCCACGCTATGTGTTTCACTTAAATACTTGGAAAAAAAGGCCTGGAAATAAATTTCTCCAATTCCCTGGCAACACTTGTTACGGATCAACTTTGTCAATTACCTGTAAGCGATTACTGATTTTTAGAAATATGTAACTTACAAATATATCATATAGTCTTTTTTTATAAAGTTAACATCCTTCTGCTTCTGGTAGTTTTATTGCAGTAAAAACTTTCCGATAAAATACGAAATTGCCAAGAATTAAAAAAATGAAGTTTTAATATTCATTTGTGCCCTTTACTCTAAGGATAGGTTCAAAGCAGATTTCTCATAAACAGGTGAAGTCAAAGTACATCTCTTAGTCAAATATGGATTTGTTCTACTTATTATTTAAACATACCAATGGATCATTAAAGGAAAATAACCCTTTCGATGATGTCTTTTCAATTTATCACTCAAACAGACAAAATAAAAATAACATCCCTACTCCACACTTTCATGTTGTTTTGTTCACCTTTACTTATGATAAAATTCAGAAATATACGTCATTCCAGTACTATTCCTATTTTTCACATTATCCTTGGTGTCACTCACTGCCCAAAAAATATCCGTCTTTAGTTGTAAATGGCACATCTCTAACAGGAAAGAAAAGCAGGCGAACAGCATTGACTAGCTTCTCAACATCTGTCCAGAAGTACACACCTTTTGTCTGTATGAAACCAGGCCATTACTTAGTGTAGATGTTACATGTTAGTCGTTTTTTCAGTGCATCTGAGAGCCCATTTCCTTGTCATTCCATTGTCTGAGTGATATTGTAACCGGAACCCAAAGAGGACCCTTGAGTGATGACTTTATAGCCAATATTTGCTTAATAAGATATGCCAAGCGGATTACCTTACAGCAAAAATGACAATTTGAGATGTGGCCACGAGTGTGTAGGGGGTATATGGGGTTTTTGTCTTTCTATGGCTGTAGGCAGGGCTACTTGTATGATTTTATTTATTTATTTGAATTTTAACATCGCTTACAACAGTGTACAGGTCATATCATGACAGGTAGTGGGCAGAGGAAACCAGTACATACAATTGGTCAAGGTTCTGTACTGTTAACTGCCGACCACTGGGAAACAGCTACCAACTTTCCCACATAGGGTCTGGGATTTGAACCACAGACCTTAGAGGTAGGGGGTGAGTGTGTTTCCCCTGCACCATAAATGTCGCCTGGACACTTGTATGATTAGTAGTTTATGTATCATGGTAATGTAGTAGGTAGTTTAAATAAAATTCTGGGTTACAACTATATTGATGGTTTCACCTCAAAGGACATGAGTTTAAAACCAGCATATGAACACATGCGGAGTTAGGTGATGGTTTGTACTGGTATTACCTTAGCTGTTGAAAGTGTTATGGTCCACAGGGCAAGTATGCTAGCAGCTACCAATTGCTTTCAGTTTGTACCAATAAATGACAGAAAGTTTCACTTTATCACAATTTATCTAGCAATCTAAATCTTACTGTCGATTGAGATACTCTAATGGTTAATAAATTGAGATCAAATACTATAAGAAATCAATCTGACCTGACCACATCTCTGTCCACTTAACCATTCTAAGAGTTTGTCTACATGGTCCAGAAATTCACACAAAGATCCTTCCAATTTTTAGCAGTGTATAAGTTCTGAGTCCCAGGAGTCTGTATGTCAGAAGAATTCCGATGTTCAGTGTAAGTCCGATGTCTGCTGATCGGTAATCCACTATTCTGTATATCCACACAGTAAATCCAGTCCACCTGAAAACGAATTCACCACCCAAATATACCTTACAATCAGTTTATATTCACTTTACACATATATAAAGATCTGCTCATAGCACTTCAGATCAACACTCTGTGACTAGGCCTTGTGTCCTTTCGTATAGCTGGGTATTCTAACAGTCTCTGAGCAGAGAAGATTTTTCACTCCGTCACTTAATTTATTACACGACTCCATCCTTTATATATACATATATAGTGTGAGACTCTAGAAAGTTCCAGAAAGAAAGATCTAAACAGATCAATGCTTTTCCAAAAAAAAACAGAAGAACATAGAAGGTTCTAGGAGCTTAGTGATATTTCAGCATACTAGAAATAGACTCGCAGCGCAGGGTACAGAAAAAATTAATCCAATGTTCTTTGTGTGCAAAAAAATCAGCACAGAATCTTTACATGTAAAAAAGGGAACGTTCGACTTAATTCCACCTTGTTTTTCCCAATGTGTATGAATTTTATTGGGTCACCCAAGAATTTATAACCTATGTTAGATCTACCTTCTAGAATATCTGGATTTCACTTAAAATGGGCGCTGAATAGACATGGAGCACAGTGGCCATCAGTGCCAAGTTTTGTAGCCATCCATTATATTGTATTGTAGTTATATGCAGCACAATATCTCCCTTACTACAGGAACCAAATTGCTATTTGACCAATACTGAATGCAAAAGTATTTACAAAGCTTAAGCTCACTTTCCCTCTTCGCCTCTTATTAATTTAATGATGCTGAGTAAATTGTATTGCTGTTATGGCTAAATATATTGAAATCATACAGGTCGGGGAACCAGCCACCCAACTGTGACCAAAATGATGATATCCATCATGTCATGACTGGCAATACATTTGTGTTCTCTGGACTCATATTTGTTGCCAAGGGACAATGGAAGTCAGGGATCGGAACCCATCGTATCCTATAACCAATATATCTAGTCATAATAAATATTGAAATCGTATAGTATCTGGACCAAATGCTTTGCAGGGATCGAGGTAGTGTTGATATAGGTCCCCTGATAAATTGGTTAGTCCCTAATCTAATTCCAAGGTGCAATATCCTAGAGGTAAATTTAAACATATTGTATTTGAATACATATGCCATGTAAAGATTATCAGAAAATTTTGGCAATAGTGTGAAGTTGAATAAATGAATATACCGAGTGCTGTATTGACAGTGGAACAACCACAATATATAGACTGACTGAAAGTTGTCAATATGAACGGAACCTTAGTTGTTAATAGTGATGGAACTGTTGCCCTCGTCCCACTGGCAATCACACAATTAGTTCTTTTGGTGAAAAAGATTGAACAGAAGTGTCTATTACATATCTGTTACTGGTAAAACTTGTCAATCTAGAGCAATTGGTGTGTTATTGTTTTTTCTAGTTTTTTCTTACAAAACTGGGGAAGAGTTTTTTTGATGATTTCCAAGAATCATTGATACCATTTCCAAGAAAAAGTGATACATTTGTTTTGATTGCTGCAGTTAAAAGATAGGTATTTCTTTTTATTTGCTTTGATTTCAAGCTTATACTTTTTAAAGGTTACTTGACTCCAACAGTGGAGAAATAACATAGTGTACTAAGACCCAGTATCAGTTCAGATATGTAACTAAGACATATTTGTAATGGATACTAGCCTAAATGTAATTCTACACAAGTGGAGTTCAAAGTCATTAATTTTGGCTATGTGACTCGAAGATATTTTTATTTGATATGAATAAATTATATCTAGTGGCATTTCTGAGGTAAACATCTTCTAATTGTCCAAGAAGATACAGTTAAATAGCCAGAGGTCAATATCAACAAAACCTGCACCGGAGACGGGACAGTTATGTTGATGGGAAGGCCAAGTCTTATAAAGATGACCCTTCAGTTTTCTTCTTAAAGAGGCTATAGCCAAAAATATTTAACTCACTCAGTTTCGTCTGTGGCTCTATGTGCTTTGTAGTGGTGGTTCAAGCTTTAAACGAGGTCGGGGGCGGAGGGTGGTTCACATGTTCGTGGCATGTGTGATCAAGTGTAGGATATTTAACTGTTAAATCTGTGCCCATTGCTTTGGGTCCACTGTAGAACTGCAACCACTGTAGAATCCATTTAGTTTCACAAGTGTACCTAAGGTGGGATTTGTATTTGGGTAGAATTCATTCACACCAACAATTCCCAACTTCCAGCACATAGCGGATTTTGATTTTGATCTTTGAAAAACCTGTCATGTGCTGTCACAAGCTGTATTAAAGTACAGCTGCGACAGAGATAGGGAGGGGGTGATGGTGGAATTATAGATATTTGTTATAGAACAACTCATTCGTAATGGGGTGTTCAACTAGAGCCAACCCTACAATCAACTCTGTGACTCCAGGTTCGGTAAGAAAAGTTGGGGATCGGGGACCATAATGCAGAAAAATGCACAAAAATTTTGGGTTGGTTACACCTCCCCGACTGGATGTAACACATCCCAACTTGTCTGGAGCATAATCATGACCTGACTTGGGGTTGGGATGTTTTTTCTGCAAACCTAGATAGGAAACTACCAGAGCAAGTTGTACACCGTAACCGAAAAGCCATATCAAACGACAGCAAGCCACAGTGACAAATCAACAATATGGGCTGATCTCTCAGGTTATCAAAATTCTTCAAGGATGCCAGCTACAGTTTTTGACCTCATTCAAGAACGCGACCAGTGCTATATGAAGAATGAAGTCACAAATTTTAGGAAGCCCTTAGAAGTTGCATTGAAATTGGCAATAACACCGAAACACCTGGCAACAGGAGAAACATACACGTCCTGGTTGGCAAAACTGCAATATGTAAATTTGTTCCTAAGGTCTGCCGGGCCATCCTCAATGAATTCCAGAAAGAGTGGCTGCCCTATTACTCCTGAAGACTAGAAACAGTTAGAGCAGAAGTTCAGAGTCAAATTGAATGTCACTCACACTCTTGGGGCACTAGATGGAAAACATATAGCCAAAAAGCCAAAAATCTGGGAGTGAATATTACAACTACAAGGACTTCTTTTCCCTGGTGCAGCTAGACCTGGTCAATGGAAATTACAGATTCCTCTGGGTGGATGTTGGGTCAAGTGGATCTTCTTTAGATGCACGTATATTTAACATCCAGTTGGCACTTTGGGGCTTCTGGCACCTGAACCCCTGGGGGAGGAAGGACAAGATTTGCACTTTTGCTCAGTGACGATGTCTTCGCCTTTATGCCTTGGCTTGTTAAACCGTACAGCAGAAGACAACAAAGAAGGTAAGAGAGAATAGAAAACCACAGGATCTTCAGAGGCAGGATGGTGGTGTAGAAAGTGTTTGGAATCCCGGCAAGCAGATTTAGGGTCCTACTGGGCACAATGGAGCAAAGGCCAAAGGTTGTCAGAGACATTGCTTCAACAGGTGTTGTGTTGCACAACATACTGAGAACATACCAAAGCAGGATACAGAGGGCACCCAACCCAGCAGATGACATTGCAGCTATAACAAATGAGGCAACAGTAGATGATGAAAACCACGGGATTCCTTTGAGGGAGGCAAAACACCAATGAGACCTGCTAAAATATTACTTCAGTTTCCTCGGTCTATTGGCTGGGCAGAAGGACCGAATCTGAGATGTAAAGAAGAGCATCTATCAGTCCTTTTCAGGACTACTCAACTATTCCAAGAACTGTGTCCCACAAATTATCAACAAATTTCCCCAAAATCTCCAACAAATTCCCAAAAATACCCGAAAGAATTTTGAAACAAAACAAAAGTCCCATAATAATGTTTCATAACTTCAGCACCCACTTTTTTAAAATGTCCCACTGTAAATTACCAAAATATTGTGTTTTTTATTTTTATTTACAATGTTAAAACCTTTCTGACTGTGAAACTTGCTGAAGTGTCAAAATCGTTTTTACAACTTCCAAACTTTCTCAAAGGTCAAAAGTGAAAGGTCAAATCAAAAGATCAAAATATTTGGAAAATTGTCAAAGTCTTTGTCCAATTTTAGAAATTTTTCTTAGTTCAAATCCACTTAAACTTAGTCAAAATTTCAAATCTGAGAAATTTCTGAAAGGTCAAAATACTTTTTTTAAAAGTTTGCAAGTTTCTTAAGCAAAATATTTGTAAAAATTTCCGAGTTTCTTAAGATTAAAATTTTTAGAAAGTTACCAATTTTTGGGGGAAGATTCGGATAGTCCTGAGAAGGACCTATGAGTCAGCAGTTGTCCTTAAAAAGGAGTTTTTACAGCAGTGTTCCTGAAAAGGACATTTGCAGGTAGGTACAGTAAGTCTACTGCTGCAGATGGTGCTTGGGTTTGGATGACTGCTGGGGTGGCTTGGCTGGCTGTTGAGGAGGCTCTTGTTGCTGGTTGGTTGGAGGAGAGGCGATGTGTTGATGTGGGTCACTTTTGGGTGCATTCATTTGCAGTTAGCTCATGACTGACTGTACATTCCCCAAAATACTTGACAGTCCGGCGATGTTGTGTAAACTTTCTTCACCTGTGACAGAGGCTACCAAGAGTGGGTTGAATACCTTGCTAAGGCTGATGGTGAAATGTAGCTGTCTTGAAGTCCTGGGTTGGTTGGTCGTCAATAACTGTGTAGGAAGTCTGTGACCATCTGGGTTATTGCTGTACTCTGGGCACCACTTGGGACTGTTGAGCTTGTTGTATGACCTTGCTTGCTAGCATCTGGGTTTCTGGAATATGCAAAATGTATTCCATGGCAGATGCTGCTGGCTTCTGATACTGAAAAGTCATTGGCATATGTGTGGAAGTGGTACTGGAGCTCCTAAGAAGTGTAGGTTGCAGTGTCTGACAGTTCCTTTTCTCTTCCGTACTCTGTATCCTACTTTGTTTCCAAAATTCTAAAAGCCTCTGTCCTCCACGTTTTCAACTTCAGATGCTAGGTGGTCACAGAAGGCTGTTCTGGTGGTCTCCTACCTGGGCCCAAGGAGAGATATGAGCACAGTATTCAATTGATCCATGCCCTGCTGGTCGATTAATGAAGGCTGGGACACTACACTGCTACTGACAGTTCTGCAGATGGATGGCTGGTGTGTTGGTTCAGAGTGGATGCTGGTCTCCATACTGTCAGTATCCATGGATGGTCATGAAATGTCGTTGGCTGAGGTTGCACTACCACTGTCTCTTCTCAGTAGGGACTTGAAGCCTTGAAGCCTTGCAAAGGCCTTTAATTCTGATGTGGGTCTTCAAGAAGTTAAATTTGACCTAAGTCCAGTTTTGCTTCTCTCTGTCATTTCCTTGGTAGTCTGGACTGGGTGAGTTTTCCATAGCGAGTCCTTTGGGATTTGAATCAAGTGTTGCACCCCTTCACTGGCAGCTTGTGGTTGCTTGCAAACTTCTCCCACAGGCATTGCATCCAGGCATTACCCTTAAAGTGTTGATTGGTTTTGTCGCAAAGCTCCTCATGATCCTTGACAAAGTCCACAATAGCTTTTTCTTCTGAGTCTGTTAAATACATGTTCATCATATGTTTTTTTGTGCCTGGATTGTGATTGAGATTCCTGACCTCTCCTCCACTCTCTGTTTCTATTCACTTTCACTCCTCTCAGTTCTTGGTCTTTTTTCAGCCACTGCTTCCTCTATGCACTGTTGAGTTACTGCCATCCTGGCTTCCTGCCTCTCCCTGTCCTCCCTCTGTTGTTTTTCTGCCTTCTCCCCCTCGCTCTGTTCTTTCTTCTGCCTCCTCCTCTGTATGTTAGCAGCTGTATCACCCAAATCAATCTCTGTAGGTGTGGCTGTGGGAACTTCTATCATCCTCATGTTTATGACTTTTTGGACCCATCTTATAAATCAAATCAAGCAGCATTTGTAAAAGAGAAAAGCCTGTCAGCAAGCCAGCCAAAGATATAACTATACAGAGAGTGGTGTGAGGCCATGGCGGGTATTGCTTTTAAATGTTCCGTAAATTAAAAACTCAAGAATCTTGCAACTTGCTGGTCTTACTAGTTCCATTTGCCGTTTTCAGTTCAAACATATCACCCTAACAATTAAACTATTTAAAATATTGGTTAAATCGGCTTCATATCTTCAGTATTGCTGAAATACCCCATTATCGCCCACATTCCCTGTTATCGTGGTAGTATTTTTTCAACCCCTTGCTGATGTGATTCACATCCCCCGTTATCACCTGATATGTCCCAGTGATTATTTTATGGTTATTTCATGCCTCAGTGTCTATTCTATGGTTTTTAATTGTTTTGTTGACTATATTCTTTTACTTGTACATGGTGTTTCTAACTCTTGCTTTTAATTGATTGTAATTCATGGGTCTCTGTGCTCTTATGGTTTGTTAACCCTTAGGCCAGTGTTTATTCTATGGTTTTTAATATTTGTTTATCTTGATTCTATACTTGTACTTGTACATGGTGTTTCTAACTTTTGCTTTTGATTGATTGATATACATGGGTCTCTCAGGTCTTATGCTTTGTTAACCCCGTGATCTTTTTGGCATTTATTTTTCTTGTCACAGTTCATTTTGCATAATCCTTGTTTTTGTTTTGCTTTTTGGATCCGGTAGTGTGTTCTTGACCATGTTAGTCATAAAAACTACTCTATTGGTATGTTTCCTATGTGTCAGTTTCTCTGGGAATTGGCTTAATGCTGACAAGGGTCAGAATTGTGAAAAAATGGACAGGAGCATTCCATCTATTTTTCGGCACCCTGTTGTGGTGCGTAAATATTGCTACCTTGGCAACTCAAAGCAGATTCCTCCACAATTGAAACTAAAAAACCTACTCCTACTCCTCTTGTTGTGTGGCGATGTTGCTGCTATCCCTGGCCCAACAAATTTTGGATTCGTCAACTGCAGATCCATTCACAATAAAGGCCCTCTCCTGCATAACCTTATACAACGCAGTGACCTGGATATTATGGGCCTGGTTGAGACTCATATCAGACCAACCGACACTGATGGTCTACTAAACTCCCTCACACCATTAAATTATAACTTAGTCCAAAAACCTAGGTGTACTGGATTGTGTGGTGGTGTTGGCTTTCTGTGAAGAAAATCCTTTTCTCCCAGTATTGTCTTTTCACCGGTTTTTAAATCATTCAAAATCATTATACTATCTTTCAGGTCCGACTACAATAGCTTTGTTGCTACTTGTGTGTATCGTCCCCCCGGTTTTTGTACTACTCAATTTCTGGAAGATTTTCTGGCTCTTTCTGGCTTTCTGTCTTCAATTGGTTCCAATTTCATCATTTGTGGTGACATAAATGTTCATCTGGATGTTGAGTATGGTGATAGGTCTAGGTTTAACGACATCCTTTAGTGCTGCAGTTTGAGTCAATGTGTCATTGACCTGACTCACATACTGGGTCACAATCTGGATGTTTTGATATCTCCTTGTGACTCTGATTTTGTCCGTAATGTTAATGTTGGAGACTTTATCTCAGACCATGCCAACTCGACTTCTCCCACTCAATAATCTGCCTTGAAAAAATGGTCTCTTATCGTAGGTATCATAGAATTGATATCGACCAGTTCCGCAATGACCTTAGTAATATACCATTTGTACTGTCCCCTGGAGGAACTGCGGCAGAACTGTATGATCAGTATATGGTTGGTGTTACCCAGGTACTTGACAAGCATGCTCCTATCATCTCACTCATGATCAAACGGCAGTCCGATGAGTGGCTGTCTGATTCATATCACATGGCTTGCTCTCTGAGGTGACAATTTGGATGAATGTGAGAAAACATAAGACACAGTTGAACAGGTCAAGACTCCACAAGCAAATTGCCTGGTGCAATCGACTGGCCAATAAAGACAAATGTTCCTACTATATCAATCTTATAACTGTGAATAGTGATGACCCCAAGAAGTTCTGGCAGTCGTTGAGGAAGGAATTACATCGCACCACTGAAACTGTTCTGCCGGTTCATTCCTCAGAAAAAAGCCTTGCAAACACATTTTCTCTCTTCACCAATAAAATAAGCAAAATCAGGGACACGTTTCCTGCTTCTGGTTCATTCAATAATGCACCTGATTCGGTGCCCCCTGCTTTCAATACTTTTAAGGACAGTAAGTGTATCCATAAGTCTCCTACTAAATCATGCCCATTGGACCCCATACCAACATTCCTCCTTAAGGATTGTCTTGATATACTCTTCCCGTCTAGTACCAAGTTGGTAAATTACTCTCTTATTAATGGCTCTTTCACAAGTGCTTTCAAAAGAGCGGTTGTCACCCCCCTCATTAAAAAGGCTTCTCTGCCCAGAAAGGACCTTAAGAAATATCAGACAAAGTGTCTGGTCTTTGTTTCCTGTCAAAGGTGGTGGAGCAAGATGTTGCTAAGCAACTTACATCACACATCAATAATAACAAACTGGATAATCCACATCAGTCAGCTTATAAGCCAGGACACTCCACTGAAGCAGCTTTATTGTCAATAAAAAATGAGGTCCATCTCTCTCCGGCATGTGGCGAACCTACGGCTCTAGTTCTTCTTGATTTATCAGCCGTGTTTGACACTATAGATCATAATATTCTCCTTGGTTACCTTAAATCCTGGTTTGGTCTTGGTGGAACTGTTCAAAAGTGGTTTGCTTAATACTTGAGTGATCGATGCCAGACCATCAAGATAGGCTCCACTCTATCTGAATTAAGCAAGTTCATCTATGGTGTTCCCCAAGGTTCTGTTCTGGGTCCATTGCTGTTTTCACTTTATACTACAGCAAAATCATCCGCCTTTATCGTCATATTAAATTCCACTTCTAAGTGGATGACACACAGCTATACATCCATCTCTATCATAAGAATGCCTCTGCTGCTCTTGCTAAGCTAAATGCCTGCCTTCATGATTTGCAACGATGTATGTCTCTTAGTAAACTGAAGTTCAACCCAGAAAATACTGAATTTATTGTCTTTGGCTCTAAGGTTCAGCGTCAGAAGATTTCCTCCCATTTTCCTGTTAGTATTCTTGGTAGCCTTTTTCATCTGGTTGATTCGGTCAGAAATCTAGGTGTGTGGTTTGATGCAGAATTTTTCTTCTCTGAACACCTCAAGAGGACTTGCAAAGCGTGCTTTCTTCAGATGTGTGACCTTCAGAGAATAAGACAGTATCTTACTCCAGAAGTGGCAGTCCTTCCTGCAAATGCCTTGGTTAGTAGTCGTCTAGACTACTGCAACTCTCTGTTTAGGGGTTTGCAATGTTTCAGTCAGCACAAATTGCAAAGTATTCAGAAAACCCTTGTTGATATTGCTACAAATCATAGAAGTTATGCTCATATTACACCCATTCTGAAGCAACTCCACTGGCTGCCAGTTAAGTATAGATGTATGTTCAAAACTGCAACACTAGTTTATAAATACTTACATAGTGGTTCTCCTTCAAATTTTCAACCATTTTTGTCATTCAGTAGTTGTTCCTATAGTACCAGGTGTAGTCACCTAGATTATCAATACCTTACTGTTCCTCCTTTCCGCTCATCAGTATCCTTTCCGCTCATCAGTCAGTCAAACATTTGATCACAGCTTTGCCTTTGATGCTCTTAAGATCTGGAATGAACTCCCTCATGATGTGCGCAGTGCAGCATCAGTTGTCTCCTTCAGAAAGAAGCTTAAAACTTAGCTGTTTGCAAAAGCATATCCCCCATAGCCTCTCCTGTCACCCTGTATCTCCTTGGTATGACCTGACTATTTCCTCAGATTAATGTTAACTGCCTTGCTTTATGTTCAGTTTTGCCATAGAGTCCATCTGCAATGGAGATTAAGCACTATAAAAGTCCACATTAGATTAGATTAGATTACACTAAATCCCAAGTTTATTTGTAAAAAAAGAAAAGCCTATCTGAATGCTGCCAGTTGTAATCTATCAGATTTAAAAGTTCAAAAGATGCATTCCATGAACCGAGTCCGATTTTACACCAACAGATTACATAACTGCCAAGCCGTGGGTCAGTAAAATGAAACTGGTCTGTCCTACACACTTCCCGGTTTGTCTGTTGCTATAACCACCTTGTTAGTTTCATTTTACATGTTGTCTTAGTGTGTTCCCAGCTTGTCCTGCTGTGATGTTACCGACTCTGCGACCAAAGTCTTGGAGACTCCCTGTCATGACCAAGAATGGGAAGTAACCAAGTTAGGTCAGGGTTTTTTATGACAGACTAGTTTCCTTTCAATTAGGTCGGTGTTGTTCTACCTCCTGTCATAGAGTGATGTCCCAATACTGGACTACGATAGGCAGGCGAGTGCTTCCAAACAAGACAGTAACAGTATAGGACAGGACATCATGGGAAGTGTCTACTACAAGATGTAGAGAGACATGACAGGTAAAGTAAAGTTTCCAGGTAAAGTAGCCAGGGTCGGAATCAAGGGTAGTGTTTCATATTTCGCGGACCCACCATTACAAGCCAGGCAAGTGCAACAGACCCTAACTGAACATTGCTCCCGACCCTCAAACAATGCTTGTAACTGACAGTATGGCCCTAACCATGCACCACTAAGATATGAGGTTTCTTTTCGAAATTTTGTTTTAATATAACTTTACAGATGTATTTTAATGAACTTATGCTTATTATACTAAAAATTAAAACACTTATGTCTTGCTTTTTAATTCTTGACCACTTTAATGTTTCTGTATTAAAATACATACATATTTAAGCTAAACATAACCATATAGTCATATTGTTTGGCTAACTTTAAGTAGCTATTGCTCAGCTATGGAATGAGCTATAGTTCTGTAATTTTACTATGTTATAGCCTTCCCAAAAGTAGGTGAATAATGTATTTCAACAAAATACTGTAAAATGCCATAGTTTTCAAGTTACAAGTGATTTTTTTACTCAACCGTGAGAACCTCATACTAGCCATTGCTCAGCTATACAATGACATACAGGTCTACAATTTGACAATGTTACAGCTGAGACAAAAGTAGGTGAATAACATGTGTCAACAAAACACTCTAATGCAATAGTTATAAAGTTACAAGCGATTTTACTCAACAGTGAGAATCTCAAGGCAGCTATTGCTCAGCTATGGAATGAGCTACAGGTTTGCAACTTGCATTATGTCATAACTTACCCCAACATACGTAAATAATTTATTCAAAGAAAGTCACTACTTTCAAAGAAATTTGACATGTTCTAATTTCAAAATTTTGTTACAAACCAGACAGTAGCTATTATTTGCTTAGCCAATGCAGCAGAGCTCCAAACTATGTACCATCTTATAGGTAAAGATAAAGTACCTGAACAACATATTTAACCGAAACACTAAAACGCAATAGTTTCAGAGCTATAAGTCATTTAATCAAAGTAGCTAAAATGGTCATACCTATGTAAAAATGCTACAGATTTTGTTGAAATTCGGACCTTCTACATTCTGACTAATGACAAATTAGAATTCTTGTTCCAAAATTGTGGACTAGAACATGCTAACAAACATACAAACAAACCGCCTTATCAACATACTTTGAAATCAAAAGATTTCAAAGTAATAATGACCAAATAGGTAACATATACACACCATCTCCTAGATATCAAAGAAACAACTTCTTACAAATGAAGAAAAATTATCACAAAATATTTGACTCTAACACATATCACTGTACAAAGTTCATTGAAGTATCATTGAATTATCAAGATATATTTGATAACCCAATTAAGTATTTTTCTGGGTCATATACACGTATACTATCTAATTTATCATATAGACAGCCCATTTGTATACACAATACCTTCAAACAGCACCCAAATAGCATGTTATTTGGACCTACTAAAACAGTATATGCAATGTTGATTCAATATGAAAGTCACAAAAAGTTCATTGGATTTTCATGATACCTGTTGACATGACAGTATTTTAAACTGTCAATTAAAGCGAAAGTAAACACGAGAAGATAGTTATGCTATAGTACCATTAAGATCGAATTACTTCAATATTTTCAGTTTATTAAAATAACCCATTGGTAGTTGTTGTTATTATTATTGTTGGTGTTGTCGCTTTTGTCATGCACCAAGAACACTTTTGGAACTACATAACAGGGAAGAGGGATGTAGCTAACATATAAATATTAGTGGGCAGTGGCCCTAAGTGGTAGATACAATACCACCCTTTACAATAACATCACTTGGAGATAGCAGACCTATGCCAAGGCCTAACACCTGCTATATTGCTTATGATAGCAATGATGAAAAATCCGCTAAATATTCCTGGACCCAGACAGTGATCTGGATCACCACCATATATAACCATCTGTTCCTTGTGTCATGTTTGACACTTTAAATTTCATCAGAAATCTATTTGTAACCTTTTTTGAGTTATTTTAGCAAACAAACAGATGAACACACAGAAACAGACAAAAGCCCACTGGCAAAAACATTTTCCCCCTTGACTGAGGCAATAAAACGATGACCTGCCACTTGATAAGGATAAATGATCACTACAGCTCAAGAGGTAGTACTTCATGTATCCCCTTTCATATAAGGGTAACACACATGTTAATCACAAAATGTAACCTGATAATAGGACAACAAACAAAAAAGAAAGGGATTCATATCAATTTCAGCTGAATCCTTTAATCAATTCTTCAACAATAAAATACTAAAAGTAAGAAACTCTATCAATAACCTCACAAAATGATATTGAAACTGTCCTTTGTTGCAAAATCAAACCATATACATCTTGGAGTACCCCAGGGTCTGTTCTGTGCCCAATACTGTTCACTCTGTACACTGTTCTGGTGCCAGACATTGCAAATCAACATGGAGTGTGTTATATGCTCTATGCCGATTACACTCAGCTTTATGTTTACTTTGAAATGAACTCTGGTTGAATCCCTGAAAATTCCTGAACTATGCATTTACAGCATCAAAAGTTGGGTGTTATAGAGAATTTCCTGATGCTGAATGATGAAAAACTGAAACAAAAATTTTTGGATCAAGGAAAACTAGAAAAGGGGCTATCTATTTCTACTGGAGTAGGTGGCTAAAATTCTTTCTGAAGCTTAGGTGCCAATTTTGACATGCTACTGACCATGGAAGAGTGTATTCTCAAAACGTCCAGGGCCTGCCAGTTCCAAATTTATAAAATAATGAAAATTCTAAATATTTATCTGCAGATACATGTGCCATTCTTATTATATGATTCGTCATGTCCAAACTAGACTATGGCAATTGTTTGCTGTTATAATTAGGAATCAATAAAACATTCTTGAGTCGACTACAAGTTGTACAAAATTTAGCTACCTGTATGAAAATGAGGAAATCAGACCACATTCATAAAGTCAGACTAGAGCTTTACTTGCTTCCAGTCTAACAGAAGATTGATTTCAGTGTCATCACTGATGTCTACAAGGTATTTTCATAGTCTAGAACCACCTTTCATCAGTGAGCTTATTTCATTATCACAGCCTTGGAGATTTACTAGAGCATGTAACAGTCTCAGTAGGGCATACACTGTAAAAGTGCCTAGAAATAACTATGAAAAGTGGACCCTTCTTTATGCTATTCCTGCTTTGTGGAACAAGTTATCTATGGACATTAGATCTGCAAAATCACTGTAAGACTTAAGGAAACAGCTCAAAACATACTTATTCAAATATGCTTATGACATAACTTTTACTTAGCAGTGCTTAGGGACATTATTTGTGCTTTATAAAAATTATATGTTTGTAACCTAGCTGTTATAAAGTACAGTATATACAAGAGCCCTATGAGATAGCATAACGCTGTCATGGAGCAATACCTTCAACATTGCTCCACCTCCAAAAGTGCAATGATAAAAATTCATAGATCCGAACAGCTGTCTGGATCACTGCAGTTCATCTGTTCCTTGCGCTGTTGTCAACGGTTCCTGAAATGTCAACAAAATCTATCAGTTTTATGCAAACAAATCGACAAATGCATGCCACCAAAACATAACCTCCTTGGTGGGGGGGTATTTAAGTCAGTTTAGTAAGTGCACTAAGAGAATGAATCAATGAAAGAAGTAACTGCAGTATACTATGAAAGGTAGTCAGTGCAACACAGCTGCCTAGCCACAAGGAGGCCACTCCTAAAATCAACAAGATGGTAAATAAGGCATTAACCTGTGAGCCCAGAGCATGAAGAGAAAAGTCAGGTGACCCACCAGGAATCTAATCCCACCTAGGTTATTGGCCACTGATCAGGCACTGAACTGAATACTTCCTTTCCAGACATGAAAGTAAGATTATTCTATATACGGGTAATCATCATCCTCGATTGCTTTGACAATTTGTTTGGGAGGTCTATATCTTATTCTTGATGTTCAGGACATTCTTTTCATAACATCTTTGTCACTGTATGGCTAGTGGCCTTACTATTTCACAAACATTTTCCCTGAGCAATCCACATTCCAAAATACGTAAAAATGAGTTAGAAACCTCCAACCCAACACTAATGCCACTGTTTGCCAGAGCAAGTGTGGACGCACATCATCCCACCCAAACAGAAGTATGCTGTATGAATAATAGGCAAGCCTACCACGGGTTAGGATTGAACCTAGCATCATCAACATTCAAGACAATGTGCCACATCGCTTGAATGGTGTGTTCGAAATCCCAGTCTGTAAGGGTTTAAGCCTCTTTGGTATATACTTACTTTGTTGGGGGTGGGAGAAATGTGTCTGACCCAACTTGCATTTATGTTTTTGATGCAGGTCATGAACCCCTCTCCATCGTATCTTTTTCTTTTATTTTGGGCGTTCTCTCTGCGTTATTTTTTATTTGTTTTTCTTTCTTTTATTTCTGTGTTTTTCTTACTATGAGAATGATTTCTGGAAAGCTTTTGGCCGGTGCCCACAAGGGCAAGTAAACTATGGCACGGAAGCCCATGTAAGTGATATGTGGGTTGCGTCCACCTCGTGAATGTCTGAGGTATGTTTACCATCCAGTGCACTCAGAGCATGGGACACATTCCAACACTTCCTGCAGCTGGCATCAATTGTCTTCCACTTGTCAGGGATGGGGGGGGGGGGGGCTCAGGATTACTTCATCTCTGGTACTCCCTGATAATGACATCAGAGCACTTGCAGGATAAATTTGTTCATAGTGAAATGTCCCACCTGAATTGCAGCTCTCACCATTCACCAGGTGCTGCAGTGTGATGACCAGTTTGAGTCCTATCCTGAGGGCTGCCAGAATATGGGTTCTCTCCTCTGCACTACTGGAGACATCCTCTGTTCCAGCTCATGGACCAATTCGAAAGACATCCTGACAAAGTGTCTTTGTGATGATGGGCTTGAGCCTCCAACTCAGCCATCAAAGTCTAATATTTTCATTTAGCCTAATATTATAAATTTTCTATTGGGGGCAATTAAGGCAGTACTCGAGTACTTGTTGTGAGTCTTTCATTGGTCCCCTTAACCCTCTCAGTTGACAACAGCCCTGATCCATCCATTTTTGTTTTACTTGTGGGGTAGATCTTATCACCAGTGCAGGATTGACCTGCAATGGACTCAGATGATTATGCAGTACACAATATGATTGTCAAGATGACGAAATAGATATACGAAATGGAATATGCAGACACAAAATGACTTTTGACGTTATGAAATGACATTCAACACAGAAATCGCTGACATGTAACATAGCGGAAAATAGATACAGGTTTGAAAAACATTGTTCACAACCTCTCTGATAACAGAGAGAACAAAAAATCAAACATATATGTTCTAAAATTAAACCCCTTATGTATTTTCAGTCTTCTACTTATGCTACCCAATAGCCCTCCACCACCAGTCTGAAAACTTTATGTTAAATAATCTATTTAAATAATGCTCAAGGAACATACAGAACACAAAGTATGAAGTAAAGAATACTTTTGATATATACAGATTTTTGTAATTTTACAATACAAAGAATAAACAAAACGATAATTACATATTTAGCTTGTCCACTGGTGTTATTACATGTCTACAGTTTTGTCAAATCCACGAAGATGAAGATCCTCATCATCGTACATGTTAGACATGTATTTTGTTAAAAGTTGAAAAAGGCCTGTAAACATAAATACCTAATTTCTAAAACAACCCAATTCATAACAGATAACACTAACATTTTAACCAACATTGTGTGCATTCTTCCGTAAAAGTGTAATGCAATCTTCCATCTTGGCAGATTTAGATCTCTTTACAGCCCTTATGGAAATGAAACCAATGGGAAACATAGTTTTTAGACTGTTTTAAGACTTATTTTTTGGTAAATACTACATAGTTTTTGTTTTAATTATTATAAGTTTGATTGTAACACATAAAAGTATATCTATCTCTTTTCTTTCCAGATATAACAGCTTACAATAAAGATATGAACATGTTCAAGTACTTTCAACCACTTGTTCAACCGGTGTCTAAACAATGGATCCTTTTGTCCATACAAAGCTCCACAAGTTCGATGCTAGTTATTGAGATAACTTTGAACAATGTTAAAGCAATCACACCCTGTTGATTGTGTGTCAGTCAGTTTAGACTAGTCGGTGAAAATAAACCCTTCCAACTTACCTGTTAGCCAATTAATTCTCTGTTTACACTCTTGGCCAATCACAGTCCTTCTTCTGTTTTTCCTTCTATCATGCCATGTATTTCTATCACTTTGTATGTGTAAGTTGATCTAAACACACGGAAAAGATTTTAAATGTAGTGAAGCGACAGTTATTTTATTGCATGTTTTTAGTTACGCATTCCTGGTTCATGTAATTTGATGTAATAGATCTCACATCATCGCTAATGCTAGTGAGAATCACGCATCAGCTAAGGCATATCCTGACAAGGTTTCTTCTTTTATTCAAGATGAACTGGCATTTGATGTGTTACTTGGACCTTTTCAACAGGAACCTCATCCATTGTTTATATGGTCACCATTAATGACTAGACCTAAAGGCACAGGGCGCAGAATTATCCTTGACCTCTCTTATAGAGAGGGTTCAGTTAATAAAGCCACGGACCAGGACCTGTTTGATTGGAAACCTTTTAGGTTGAAGTTGCCATCATTGGATGATCTGTTACTAATACTGGAGAAACTGGGACCAGATGCTCATCTTTGGAAGGTAGACATCTCACATGTTTTTAGAAACATGAGAGTCGACCAACGAGATGCAATTTTACCTTGGAATTATGTGCCAGGGTCAGTATTACATTGATAAGAATTTAGCCTTTGGAGCTGTACATGGCACTGCCATTTTTGAACGGACCACAACCTTTATACGCTTTATCTTGGCTAAACAGGGTATTCAAATCTTTAACTACATTGATCATATTTACGCATGTTGTCATAAAGATGTGGCTCAACAAGCTTTTGATGCACTTACCTTGGTCAGCCAACAAGTTGGTTTACCCATCAATCCAGCTGAAGTGTTTCCACCTATTACTTGTCTTCCTATCATGGGCATAGTGGTTGATATCAATGCACGTACCTTCAGCATCCCTGCTGACAAATTGAACGAGATTTGGTCTTTGTGTAATGAGATGTTCCTACGGGACAGGCTCACTAAGTGAAAGTTGCAAACATTTCTTGGCAAGTTACTCTATATCTCGCGTTGTGTCAGGGGTGCTCATATGTACTTGAACCGTTTATTAGCCCTATTGAGAAGTCATCACAAGGATATTAACATAATTCCGGATGAGGGCTTTTAGTTGGACCTCCAATGGTTTATCTCATTCTTGAAAAGTTTCAATGGGGTAATCACATTCCGTAAGCAAGTTATTTCCAAAACAGTTTTTGTGGATGCCACTTTAAAAGGCATTGGAGGTATATGGGGCAACAAGGCATATTCAGCTGTAATTTCATCTGAAATCTTGCAAAGGGTTGCCATTTCACAATTAGAATTGCATAACATTGTTGTGGCTGCGAGGCTTTGGGCACCATTGTGGCGGAACAAAGCAATATGCATTAGATTTGATAACGAGAGTGTGGTGTTGGTTCGCAACTCTGGCAAAACATGAGATGTCTTTATGAATCTGTGTCTTCACAACCTGTGGTTAGTAATTTCACAATATAATGTAAATTTGAGACTTGTATATATTAAGGGTAAAGACAATGTTATTGCTGATGCACTGTCAAGAAGTAAGCTTAATCTAGTGGGTGGCGCTCAGTTTGAGATTGTATCTACGAATGCTTCTCTTTGTCATTGTAGGCATACCCAGAAACGTATATCCCCTGTTACATGATGCAATGGAAAGAAGACAGCAGGGGCTACGCCCCCACACTGTGTATCAGTATAAAAAACAGTTTAGGTTGTTTTTAGCCTTTGTTATCTCGCATCAAATATGCAATTTGGACTGTATTAGTACTATTATGGTGTTTTTAGAGTTTCTAGCAACTAATGATATGTCATTTAGAGTGGTTATGAATTATGTGTCTACGTTAAAATATATGTTTGCTAGGTATGCATGGTCAGTTACTGTGTTTGACGACCCTATGGTCAAGAGAATGTTGAATGGTATCACTTACACTGTTCGCCCTCAACCCTCACCAAAAGGTCTGTTTACCCTCGTATCCATGAGATCTCTCTTTTGTGTGAAGTTTTTGAGTCCTCCCTTACTTATAGGTCTGCATTCCTCCTGGCATTTTATGGACTACTACGTATCTCCAACATAGCCCCTCCTTTTGCAAAGGCTTTTGACAAGGAGAGACATTTCCTGAGACAAGATGTCACTTTTGTTTACCCTGGTACTTACTTAAGATTAAAATGGGCAAAGAACATTCAAGCACCTGAAAGAGTTCACATTGTCAAACTTCCATGTGTTGAAGACCCACTCATGTGCTCTACTCAAACTCTCAGATCTTTGTTGACTAAACGTACTCTCCAACCCTCTGATCCTCTCTTGGTGTTGGATGATTTCACACTTCTCACTCAATGTCTCCTTAGATGCAGATTAGCAACCTTTGTCAGGACCATGGGTTTGCCATTACAAGGATTTGGGTTTCATAGTTTCCGTCGATCTGGAGCTACCATGGCGTATGACGCTAACATCTCCCTCTTGTCCATAAAGATGCATGGGGTTTGGAACAGCCACGCAGTTTGGACATTTCCAACAATACATCCCAGTCCTTACAGGTTCCCTTTGCCTTTCAATCTCTAGGTAATTCCCTACAATAATGCTTTTTGGGCTTGGGGTCATTTTACCTCTTCATATTTTAGCGTATATGTAACAATCTGATAGAATCTAATAAAATAGTGTACCCAATTCTCGTCTTTAGATCTTGTGTATTAATGTGAGTTGGTGTAATCTCACCATCCCTGTTCTCTTCACCTCTCGTCTGACGAGATCTAAGAGAGGTGAAGAGAACAGGGATCTAATGAAGAGAACAGGGATCTAATGATCTCGTCTGTGTATTACCCTTTACTTCTCACTCTCTCACCACGGCTCCAAGACACACTGTATAGTAATAAACTTCCACATATGGATACTTTGCTTGTTTGTTCATTTTTCATTTACTGAGACACAGGATCTTAATTGATGTTTTTGACAGGCTGATGCAATGTTTTGGCCAGAGTTTTGATATGCCAGGCAACTGAAATAAAGAGTTTTCCTATTGTAAACATTATATTATACATTATAAAGCTATACAGAAGAACGGGGTGAGCTATATTGTGTCTCAAGGACAGGTAATTAATTTTGGTATAAGAATCTGTCAAATTACATTAAAGCTTGTTGATAAGAACATTGTTGAAGAACAAATACCAAGATTTTAAAGTAAAATGACATTCATTCAAACTTATGATTTTCGGAACGGGGTGATTTATGGTGATTTATTCCAGAGAATAAGTACATAAGAAATCCACATACACAGTGCAACACACCAATATGATCAAATAAGTTTGTTTCATACAAAACTCCACGGTTGTAGTCAAGTGCCAAAAAGAAGAACCACCAAGATCAATATTCTCGGCAATCAGGTCTCACCAGCACAAAGTGTTAGGAACCTCGGAGTGGTGTTCGACTCCAACTTTTCATTCTCAGGCCATGTGTCACAGGTCATAAAGTCCACCAGAGTTTATGCGAGAGACCTCTATAGAATCCATCCCCTCTTAGACCTTAACACATCAGTTCTTCTAGCAAATGCTTTGGTGAGCAGCAGACTGGACTACTGCAATTCCTTATTCTTATCACTTACAGATTTTTAGTTAAGAAGATTGCAGTTAGTCCAAAACTCACTCTGTAGGGTTGTCACCCGGTCCTCCAAATACTGTCACATTACCCATCAATTAAAAAAACTGCATTGGCTCCCTATCAAATACAGGATACAATTTAAAATTGGTCTCATCACATACAAAACTCTCAACCAGGGTGAACCAGTTTACCTTAGAGAATTTCCATCACACTCCCACTTTCGACCGCAAGGTTCATAAATCAGTCAAACATTTCTCCATTCTTTCAGTCACTATGCCCCAGTTCTCTGGAACTCCTTCCCCTTCCAAATAAGAAATAGCCCCTCTGCCACATCTTTCAGGAAACACCTCAAAACCTACCTCTTTAATTCTAGTTTTCAACTTAGTTTGATTCCCTCTTGGTCACACCCACAACTCTGGATTACTGACCTTCAACGCCCCTTGACTTTCCTTATGATAATGATTTTGTTAAGTCAGCACACTGAGTTCCCCTTTGTGGGGAAGATATTGCGCCTGCAAAGCAGTAGATTAGATTAGATTTAACAAGAAATGAGGATAATGATGCCATATGGCGAGTGAAGAGGGCAGTATTGGTCTAGCTACAAAGTCAGGACATTTTTTTCACATTTGGCAGTTCCCACAGGGTCACTGTAGTAACACCCTCACCTCCTACGTCTGATATCAAATCCCAGCCAGACCTAACTTGGGAAAGCTGGTAGATGCTTACCACTGGTCAGCAGTTTGCAGTACAGAACCTTGGCCAACCATATGTACTGGTTTCCTTTATCCTTCCAACTACACATCGCAATATAATTGATTACGAACTAGGCATGACAGAAAACACTAAATAAATAAATTTAACATTTTGCTAGACAGGCAGGACACTTGATATATGCAGCTGTCCACTAAGTAAGATATATTGAAGTAATAAAGTGTACAGTTTTCATCAGCTTTCCATCATAAATTTGCATGTATACATTAGTTGTTTTATTATTAAATAAAAACTTATTAAACCATTAACAAGACGTTAGAAAACCTGGCAGAGGGAACTACCACTTCTGGTTTTACTTTTGACTTTAAACATACAAATTACTTCCAGTTCAGTTATAGAATATGCACATTTATAATAAGACTATACAATACAAACACCAGAAGATATAGCAGCCATTTTATCATCAGAATTTTCTCTAGTCAGGAAAATACCCAATACAAAAGATTCCTTTTCAGACAGACAGTTGGTTTTGTTAAATAAGAGGCCCCATGATCCTATTGACTTTCATCTGACAACACAAGACTCTGATGCCCCGAAAACCCAAAAGAGAAATGATAAAAAATCAGTTATTTTTATGATGTACTTATGTATCATGCAATGTGTCTAGGATCAAAAGAGGGGAAAATTTGTATCTTCATATGCTAACTTGCTAGTGTTTTCTTACATTGAACAGGGACCTATGTTAAATGATGTATTTATTCTTCATTTGTATGTGGGTGTGTGCACCTTTGGAAGAGGATTGTTTTATGGCGAGAGACTTCAATGTGCACAGGCTATTTAAATAAACATACATTATCTGCCTTCTTGACTTGCATAATAGCTACTGTATTGTGTACATGCACTAAAAGGTGATATTTATTTAATTGATCTGATATACATAATGCCACTGGTGCTTATAAAGGTAGTCTATAACATTATGTGTCCCTATTTATGACAGAGGAGTTTTAATGAAAGGGCCAAAGCTCAATTGAGGAAATGCGTGAAGAATATGGTATATTGACTTAAAAGAGGAGACCACTAAAAACAATTGTGTACCATTGTTTGGTCAATAATTAAATTACGTATAAGTGAAGTTGTGTACAGCTTTGCAGTCATGTTAGTTGTGTTATGGACCTGATACTGAAATAGTTCCACTGCAAACTTATATGTAGAAATCAGGAAAAGGAGTATCATTTTTGAAGAAAGAAAGTGCGTTTTTGTGCTAGTATGTATTCATCTGTGATATTGTCTATTGATATAGGGTTATTCATATATATATATGCATAGATTGTACTTGTGACATAATGTATCTACCCATAGACGAACTCATGGACAACTGAAGAGGCTGATGTAAGTGACTTTAACTTAAACATCCTCTTCAAATGCTTTAGTGAGATCTCTAAACAAATATGCTGAGAGACAGACTGTTGTTATTTTAAAGTGTTTGTAAGTTCATATAATATACAGGTCTCTTTTAAATGGCCTGTTATAGTTTTATCTCATTCAAGTACTTAATAAATTAACCAGGATAACAACTTTGGTGAATGCTACATAGAAATGATATTGAGTTTAACGGAATAATCAATTTGGATATACAAATTTGCATGTATTATACGTTGTAACTTTGTGTGAAATATATCTACCTGTTCTTAAACATCATTATAACCATCAGAAGTAACAGGACAGCCACACAAGAAAGTTTGTAGATGGATACAAGTTTATGGAAACCATGTCAAAAGACAAAGGTAGGTGTGCCTTCTCACTGAACTACTATTAATGGAACACAAGTCTGTAATTTTCAGAAGTTTCCCATTTCCATTAAAGGTTAATACACAATATGTCATTCTCCGTGGCTTGTTTACAATTTTAAATATTTGACATAAATACCTCCTTTAGTAAGTTCATTCATAACACATAGACGAAAACATAGCCTTACTTTGCTTTCTGTTAACATATGGAGGGTGAAATGAGGACTTGGACAAGATTAGGGCACAAGTGACTAGCTTTAAATTCTTTATTTTTAATATTATAGCTGTGATTATAAACTTAGGGCCTGGTCGAATTTATAATACTGGAATGTATGTTAAACCAGCCTCATTTTCTATGTTCCAGTGTAGCAGGCACTGTAGTAGTCCGACATAGTCCCCGATGTATACTTTAGGCTGGCCCATTTTGCAACCTACAAGGGGAGGAGGTGGGGAGGGGGCTATTCTTAGGCAGGCCAAAGATTAGTCCCCTGTCTCACATTTTACCCAGATATAGACAGGACTAGATAAGCCAATGGCACATAGGTCGGCTTACTTTAACCAATCAATGAGCTACTTGCAGCTGGCTTACTTTAACACCCTGGAGTTAATTTGGACAAGCCTACTACTACTACTTCAATTACTATTACTACTACAAATAATAGATTTAGATTTATTCTTATTTATTTAACAGCATTCTTATGTTTCATTTGTTTCTTTCATTAAAAAAAATCTAAATCATAATATTATCTCCACATATGCTCCTTTGAGGAAAGAAATGTTTTCCATGGTGTGACAATTTTGTTGAGACATAGATATCTTATCCCTTCAGTAGACAGCAGAATACTGTCGACTTTGATGGGGTGAAATTTGAAAGAAAGAAGGGAAAAAAATGTAAAAACTATGACATTACATAGTCATATTTCTAGATCTAGTTCACCTGTAAGACCACCATCTATTTGGTTTGTACCAGATTCACACTGTTCCAATATAATATTCCAATCTACACACTGTTTGAAAATGGGTCTTGATAATCCAAAGGTCAAAGTTGGGGTTTTACATCCCGTTCAACACCCAGGTCTTGGTAATCCAATACTGTGTCACATCACCTCTGTCTTTCAGTCAGGGGAATGTCAGTAACTTAAGAGTATGGATGCACTTGTACGGGCAAATAGCACTTTGAGTCCTGTAGTACATGGAGATATTGCGCTCAGTATAAATACACAATACAATACACCATACGGTATCAAAAGCTCCATTAATGTAAATGTTGTTTTTGTATACATGTATTTACCTTACAGGACAAGAAAACACCACCTATCTGGTTAGGTATCCCTAACTGCCATGCTATCGCTATTTGGCTTATGTTTTTGATATATTCTATCAGGTCAAAACTACGTCAATTTCTGTTTTCATTGTGACCAATTTACAGATAAAAACCTACTCTTGTAGTTGTTCTGCTCCAATCTCCTTCTCACCTAAATTACATGGGATAAACCAAACTAATCTGACAATCATGTACAACTAGGTCACATAAGAATCCTTTTCTAATATGAAAATTCTGTTGAATTCAAAATGGGGTACTTTACTGTGTGATGAAGATACCTACTAATATGGTAAAACTTTATTCTTTAAAATAAAAAATGTTTCTTACACCTTCTTATAGGACTTTTAATCATTGCACTTATAACCAATGTTGGAAGTGTTGGACCATGATGGAGGCGAGTGCCCTTCTTATTGCATTGTATGGTGTTCTAGCTGGTGGAGTTTACATCTTCAGATACAGTGTTATGGGAAAACCTTGTTTAAATATGAAGTCTATAAGAACCTAGCGAAATAACTAGCTCAGATTGGTCCACAGTGGCCTCCTGAAAATGGAAAATTTCATCAAAATCCTTTCCATGGCTATCATTAGCTATATGTATATATATGGAAAATATTTCACTTGGCAGGGATTATTTCTGACTCGATATATTTTGAATGTAACTATAACGTTTCCATGAATTGGGATTCGTATTTAGATAGGACATTCTGTTCAACACACCACAGTCATATCCGTATGTGGCAGACTTTAAATGTTCAAAAAATCTCTTATGCGCTCTCACATGCTAAACTAAAATGCACATGCTGGAGTGGTGAAGAGAGTGCGAAACAGCCATATTGGGAATTTCAGTTTTTTCAAGTCCATTTGTGGAGCAATACCAAAAAGGTAATAAAACAAAATTCAAATGCATGTTGATATGGTTTAACAGAACAGTGTGAATTGTACATAAGGCCTGTCAAGCTTCTTTCAATTTTGAACACAGGTATGACAGACTTGAGAAGTGTCAATCCTGTATTGTGTTATTCCCTCTTACCACTGTGAACACTGAGTTGGCAGATACCTGTCATACATAGAAAATGTTTCTCCTCAACCTTACTATTGCTATTGTTAAATTGAGTCATATAAAATACCAAAGTCTTGTTTGTTAAACACAGGGGATAATTACATCAAAAAGAGATGAAATTGATCAAAATACATAGCCAAGTACTTGGCTTAGCCTTGTCTTAAGTCTGAGATTTGTAACTAAACATGGTGTGGTACATGTACATTTTACACTGATGGCAGATGGGTTGACACTTTATAATACCAGCATGAGAGTGGAAATGTTTACATCATACACCTTAAATCACCCCACGTAAAATGGCTCAATAATATGTAATCAGGAAAATCCAGATCTTTGATATTTTTTGTATCCAGATTATCTGATAACGCAGATCAATCTTTAATTTAATGGGATCTAAGTTGAACTAAGACCTTTCGTCTCATTTTTTTTCATGAAGATCCAACCAGTGGTATTTGGGGTAATTTTGCTACCCGACAAACAGACGGACAATTGGTCATGCATTTACTAACTAATTGCCTGAAGTAAGGCTTTACAGTTCAAGCCCTGGCAAATTAAGACGGTGCACACAGAAACATCCAGTGTATATAGGACTGACGTGGCCCGTAAGACCAGTGAAGCTTCTCTTACATCCCATCGTACGTGTATACACACACGTAAGTGTGCTACAAATAAATGTTGAAAAATATGAGCATAGCCTGGTAGCGAGGTAGTATAGAGATTTTCATATGCAAACAAGGTGTATTCTCCCAACAAGAGTGTTGCTTCGTGAATATCAAAGAACAGTCTGCTATACAGGCCGTACAGTGGGTTTATATACATAGAAGGTACACGTGAGTGTATCTTAGAACACATGCAAACCCTTTAAGTAATTGGGGAGGACATGCACCACTAGCTAGGACAACACATGTGCCCAAGTCGCTTGTAAACTCCCCTTGAGATATGGATGCATTTGTAGCCATGCTGTGAGAACAAAGAAAAGAACTTGCATGCCAATTTGCATTGTGGGTACTCTGCAGACCTTCGAAATTCTGTAATAAAATCGCACGTGTAGCTTGAGTGTCCCTTGCAAATCAGCCGATTTTTCTGTGTAGCCAGGACGTACAGGTACGTATGATGTGATGTAAGAGAGGCTTTAGGAGTAACCATCATGCAGAAATTCATGCAAGGTTGAATGAATACAAATCCGTTTATAAAGAAGTCACAAAGCTACTTGTTATCTCAAGATAAGTAGGGTATGTAAGCCAATACCTATTTAATTGCAAAAATAATTTCTTTAAATGACAACGATCTTTTAGTAACCAAAGTAGATGTAAACACTTTAAATATTGAAGGATAATTCGAAAGTGAGAAGATGCTTAAAAATTATCTTCGAGTGTTATCGCGGGTAAATTTGCTATTGTGACTACACGTAATAGAAGTCAAGTACAAGCTATTTAGTTTATTGCATAACTTAAGCACGAAATCCTTATTGACACTGGCGACATGCAAATGGGAGTTTGATTATGTTGATAAAAATATGCATCGTTATGAAAGCAGGATATATAAATATATACTTAACACACAAAATAATTCACAAATTAACCTTTTGAGTGTTTTATGGAAGTGATAATGCAATTTGATGACCTTAATTAGCTCCAAACACCAGTGAACATTCAACTTACATTCAGAGCAATGTCTTGCATGTGCTTTGGGGAAACCAGTCGGTTAGTAATTGAATTAACTATTTAATTAATTTTGGCTTCAATCTGAGATGTCTACCAAAGTTAGTCAGTTTAAAATTAAATATACATTTTCATTTTTTTTGAATATAATACGTGCAATCATTATGGAAAAGTGAAAAGTTATTTGATAAATATTATGAGTTGTGACGTCAAACTCAAACTTTACATCAACAATCACAGAAGGCATTGGTACATAGTCATGTAGACGCTAGGCACAGCAGCGAGATACCCTGGGGATGTTTGTTCTTTTAAATTTTCCAAGTTTGGATATTTTCTAACTTTGAACAAAATTTTGAACAAAATATTACTATAAGTAATATAAGTACACTGTGCTACGTTGTGTTAACTTTTTTGTCACAATGGAGAATTATATGATCATGGTTTTAATATGACAATGTATATCAGAACATCAACCAAACCTTAACACAATAATAGTTTTAGCGATTATCCCATGTAGTAAGAAAATAAACAATTGTGACCTCTGACTGGACCAAAAACATCAATGTTTATGAGTTGCAAAAAGAGATAGCTTTTAGAATTTAAAACATCCTGTACAATTTTTCTTATGGATTATTTTCTTATGGATGTGTAGGTTGAAGTAATGAGTTGCAAAAAGAGATTGCTTTTAGAATTTAAAACATCCTGCACAAGTTTTCTTATGGGTTATTTTCTTATGAATGTGTAGGTTGAAGTAAACCTTAACTAAATTTGACCAATGACCTTCACATTATGACCATCATGTCATTAGAAAAATCACAAGTGCCAAGTTCCACACATTTTGAGATTTATTATCGCCATTTCAGCCTTTCAGTATTGTTATTCAGCTACAACGGATAAAAGGGCTCTCTGCTGAAACCTCCACTAAAACATATTTATAATGTACAATCCTTGTTGTGTTTGAAGATAATCGTAAAATATTTCAGTTTTACTGACAACTATGTATATTCTTATTTGAAAACAGTGGTTTGACTGAAGATTTTACATTGAAACTTTAACCTTCAAGCATTGACCGTTTTGTGTTTGCCAAGTAATGTTGCAGTTGTAAATTATCAAATAACTGAAATATCAGATTTCATTTCCAGGTGTTTATGAATGCCTTTTTTGGGTCAAATTCAAATAATATGTCATATGTCCTTGTCACTGTCAAAGCTGGGGCTTTACATCCCATTCAATAGCCAGGTCATACTGGGACAGGTTCCCAGTATTGTCACGTGTGGGGTCGAACCCACACAGAGGTGACAGCCTGTGATTAAGTGCCAAACCTTCTAACCCAGTAGGCCACTTAGGACTTCTAATATGTCCCTGTAAAAAGTTGCCGTCAAATCAGGACAGGCTATTGGTGGACTACCCCCCACCCCACTGATGTTTTCATGGTTTGGATTGGAACACAAGATCACAGAGGTTGGAGTGAAGTATCAAACGCAAAGTATTTTAGCTACTAAGTCACCGAGGTTTCTCATCCCTCTTGGGAACCCATGACCACAGAGGTCACAGTGAAGTAATCAAATACAAAGCATTTTAGTCACTAAGTTACTAAGGTTTCTCATCCTTCTTGGGAACCCATGACCACAGAGGTCACAGTGAAGTAATCACATACAAAGCATTTTAGTCACTAAGGTTTCTCACCCTTCTCAGGAATCCATGACCACAGAGGTTGGAGTGAATTAATCAAAGTATTTTACTTACTTAGTCATTAAGGTTTCTCACCCTTGTTAAGAATCCAGAACCACAGAGGTCGGAGTGAAGAAATCAAATGTAAAATATTTTAGTTACTAAGTCACTAAGGTTTCTCATCTTTCTTGGGAACTCATGACCACAGAGGTCACATGCAAGTAATCAAATACAAAGTATTTTTAGTTACCAAGTCGCTAAGGTTTCTCATCCTTCTCAGGAATCCATGACCACAGAGGTCACAGAGGAGTAATCAAATGCAAAGTATTCTAGTCACTAAGTCATTGAGATTTCTCACCATTCTTAAGAATCCAAGGGGTCACGGTGGCAGAGTGGTAACACTCTCGCCTCCCACCTCTGAGGCCGGGGTTCGATTCCCAGCATGGCCTCATGTGGGAAAGCTGGTAGTTGCTTGCTGTTGGTCGGCAGTTTACAGTACAGAACCCTAACGAACTGTATGTACTGGTTTCCTCTGCCCTTCCAACTACCCGTCGTGATATGACCTGTACAGTGTTGAAAGCAACAAAAAAATCCAAATAAAAAGAATCCATGACCACAGAGGTCGAAGTAAAGTTAGCAAATGCAAAGTATTTTAGTATCTAAGACACTAAGGTTTCTCACCATTCTTGAGAATTCATGATCAAAGTAGTATGTATAATTTTCAGGGAGTTAGAGGCTGGACCATTATGACCATATGTTATGTCTTTATAAGTCATATTAAATCATATTTATATTGTAAACCATTCACAGTCTTCTGTGTAGACAAAACAACTTGTATTAAAATATATCTTCATGACATTGTCCTTTTGACTAAAAAAAGAGATCTTGTATCTTGGTAATGCATGTTAAAAATGAGATGCCCTTTAAAGCGATCTTGCTACCCTGCTTCATCCTCCTGCCCTGAATAGTTGAACACAGTTTGCGAGTGGACGTAATTGCTATTTAAATCTTTTCAAAAATTCCTGAATATGTTGGAAATGCTGTCCATAGTGTGTCAAAATAAGTCCTATCTAAAATTTAAATCCACACTTATTAAACCTTATGGAGACTAAACCATGAAATGCATTGAGCGAGAAATGAGCACCGACAAATTAAATTAGTTTGCCATCTTATGAGGACACCATGGAAGAGAGTGGTGTAGACATTTAATTGAGCTCCTCGGTGGCCTAGTGGTTAGCAAGTTTGGCATCTAATCATAGGCTGTTACCTCTGCGTTTTTGAGTCCCACAAGTGGCAATGCTGAGGACCTGTCCGAATATGACCCTGGCTGTTGAACGGGACATAAAACCCCAACGTTGACTTGGGCTTAGACATTTAATTGAATACTGTAAAATAGGTTACTTGAGTCTTGGCAGAAGTTTAGGACTCTTCAAGTGCGCTACTTAGATTTATACCTGATGGATATTTTTGTCTGTTTGATGTTCCTCTTGCATGTCACCCTTTCAGATTTGTCATGCAAGTTTTAATGGATATTTTAGAAAACACAAACATCCTTTAATATCAGGATTTCATGCTGTGTACTAAACTCCCTGTGATCTTTATTGAAAGCTTTTTAGTGATACACTTATTTTGTCTTTTTGCCATTTTTTTATATAAAAGGGCGATTTTTTTTTAACCAAAAATATAAAACAAGATTTTCTTTCAAACATTATGTGACCAGCATGAGAGATTTAGTCCATAACTTGAGACCTTAACTAGGAAATTGTATTCACTGGCAATTTTGACTATTACTTATTATTGGCTATTTAAGGTGATATGAAACTGAATTGTGACAATTAATTAACACTGGTGAACATTTAAAGGAATCTGTATTAATATAAAGCAAAGTATTATCTGTAATCCCAATATGACAATAAGAAGAAATTAAATTTAGACTATTTGTAGAAAGTTATATAACTAGTGCCATTTCTATTCAGCTAAGATTTTGTCACTTGTACATTATTTGTCTACATATGAAGACGTTTTAAGGAAGTCTCTTACAAGGCATTGGTGTTTGGTAATCTCTTGTAAAACTTGAATAAATCACTGAATTATGTATGAATGGAAATAGAAATAATGTCTCAAATTTAGCAACTTGGTAAATATTGACTAATGTGTACTGTAAAACTGGAAAGTTTAGCCAGAGAAAGACTTTCAATAAATTTCAATTGTTATTTCCGAAAAAAATAAAAGTTTGCCAATTCCTCTGAATTATAAAGAAAATAACCAGAAATTTGATTTAGTATCTAAGTAGGAAGTAGAATTATTATTGTGGTTATCTTGCCTAATTTTAAGGCATTTTGTTGGAGATGAACTTTACGGAAAGTTTCTTGGGTCTCTGTTCTTTTGCCCCTGACTTGATTAATCCCAGATGTTGGAAAATGGATGTTGTTCTTGACTATTATGAGGGAGCCATGGTGGTTCAGTGGTAACATACTCGCATTTCACCCCTGAGATCGGAGTTTGACTCCCAAACCAGCACCAAGTGGGAAAGCTAGTAGTTGTTTGCTGTTAGTCAGCAGTTTTACAGTACAGAATCTTGACATACTCTACGTATAAAAACTGATTAGAGTTAGACTTATATGTACCAATGACAATCTGATAATATAATTAGAACTAATATGGCACATCTTGCCCATACTCACCGTATGGAACAGATTTTATCTTGATTTAAAGGTCTGGTTCAGTATTCAGGGGCTGTCCAGACAGACTCTACTATTTAAAGATCGGGCAGGGTTGGGAAACACAAAAGAAAAAAAATGACCAAAAAGGCAGGAGAATTCAAGTTTATCCCCACCCTTAGGATCAGTCAAACAAATACTTGAGTTTAAACATAACTTTAAAGGTTTTAGTTTATTCTCACGTTATGTCACCTTTGAATATATTAATTTCAACATAATCTCAGATGAGACAAAAACTGAGATTATGTGTCTGTGATTAGGTATGAATCTTTGTGAATACTGGCCTTTTGGGTCTTTAATATACATGGATGGACAGTCCTGTGAATGGGACAGTACAACGGGGAGATAGTAACACTAAATTTCTGTCTGTTGCACTGTCCACCACTGTGTATACAAGTAAATATTTATTTGGGGTTTTACGTCGCTTTCAACACTGTACAGGTTATGATGGGTAGTTAGAAGGGCAGAGGAAACCAGTACATACAGTTGGTCAAGGTTCTATACTGTAAACTGCCGACCAACGGCAAGCAACTACCAGCTTTCCCACCTGAGGCCGTGCCTCAGAGGTGGGAGGCGAGAGTGTTACCACTCTGCCACCATGGCCCCTTATACAAGTAAATAATACTCTACAAGATGATCAAATAGTTAGTAATATAAAATATTTCTTAAATTTTTTGGGCAATGTAAAAATAAGTAGATTTACTGCATATAAATTAAACCCCATTGTTCAACTTGTTATGAGGACTTGTCCCAATATGACCCTGGCTATTGAATGGAACGTAAAATCCTAACTTTTACTTTGTCAACATTTTATGTTCACAGTAATGTTTTAAGAAAATTAACGAACCAATTAATAGCTAAACATCTGTGTATTTGTACTTTTTGAACGAATAAAAAACAGTTTTCCCGCAGGTGAATTTCCAGTATTGTGGTGAAATTATCATTCATAAGTGCCTCATAAAACTTGCTACTGGCTTTCAAATGTATGAACAGATATAAGCCATTTTTTATTTGACCTTTGTGCAAATATATAGACCCAGTTGCCACCTTTTTTATTCATTTAGATTTTGTACTTAAAGGAAGATTTTCCAGACCATTAGAACCCTTAGCCTAAAGTATGTTAGTGCACTTCTATGTATAAAGCTATTAACATCAGATAAAAATATCATGAAAGTATGAGAGAGAAAAAAATGACAGATTGACAAGAATGTGGACCATTTGACAACTTATACTTATTTTTTCTGGAGAAAATTCAATAAAAATGAATACTTCATTCATAATTGATAATATATGCAAGTAATCCATTGTTTTGTTATCAGCTTAGAGACACAGTGTTTAGAGACACATGTCGCTTAACCTCTTATAATCCATTTTGAATCAGTTTTCAATTATCCAGGGCACTAAAAGAGGAGGTTTCTTTTATATGATCCACGATGTAATCTTATGTAATAATACCTTTTGAATGCTATATATTTATACTTGTATGTTTGAATGTATTCTTGAGATTTTATATATTTCTGTCAGGAAAAAAATAATCATTTTTAGGGTGGTGTGAAAAAAAATCAAGACATAACTTTCATCAAAAATATTATCCTAATGCCTGTCAAGTGATATATTGCTCCTTTGTTCTAATTATAAAAGGTTGAATAACCTGGAATTAGCAAAAAATATATAGTCCTCCTGAGCTTTGATCTCAGCTGATTTTTTGGACTAAAATCACTTTCATAAAAGCGAAGTCTGAGCCAAAAGTGTTAGCTATTAATTGTGTAAATTCTATCTATGTTTTCAACACATATACACTTGGAATATAAAACGTTTATAATTATAATCAAGATATGATGAATAACTGACGGAACAAAAATATATTTGACTTAATGGTGTGAAAAAAAGATTAGGAATTAAGACTTAGTTAGGACTTGAGTTTCCTCATTAGACTTGTGATATGCGAATACTTAGTACATCAATTTTGTCAAGAGGAGTTGTAATAACAATCCACTTTTTCATTTGTTTTATTTTTTTGTTTTCTGTGTTACTTGTTTCAGTTAAATCGGTGTTTGACATCAGACTATTAAGACTTATACTGAGAATCAAATAAAAAGTCTCTGTTAAACCTATAACATCAAGAGATTCAAAGACAGGTTGAGATCAAGTTGAATGTATATAACAGTTATAGTGTTATCAGCAAAGATTTTATAATGCTCTCATGGCCAATCATTTGTGACTTACAGGAGTACATTATTTGTTTAAAATGTAACTTGCTTGCATATTTTAAATTTATCTCACAGCTATCTCCATTTAAGAAATATTGGGTATTATATCATATTTGGATCTTATGTAATGTTTCTTATGAAATATGTTTTAAAGAAATGAAAATAGAAAAGCCCAATCAACTGAATACATCTACAATTATTGATGTTACTGTGAGTTTGAATGTATTCTGAGAATGTAATATATGCTATTTAATATAAAGGAATTTAAAAGAAATATGGATTTTAAGATCTATCACTAATGGGTAACACACTCATCAAAACACATAGGACCTTGGTTTAGGCCCAGTTGCTAGGATCTTAAGTTGACAAGACCCTGGCATTGGTTCCTATCCACAGAAACAGGCTTAAGAACCTCGGGGACTTTGATAAATGTTCATCCCTGAGCCTCTATCAGAAAGTGGAATGTTAATCTAACTAAAAATGGGTAAAAACCATAGTCAAGGACTCTTAGATGTAGGTGTGTAATACCCCTTTCAAACTACAGGCAGTATTAGTCGCAGTAACCTGCGTTTGGTGAAATGTCCTTGTCCTTGCATCACCGTCTGACATCCGTATGTGACCTTGTGAGCCAGTGGTGAAGTGTCCATTACCTTGTGTGTCCTACGGCAGTTTTAAAATGTTTATAATTTCCGCTTCTGAATTCAGTACCGTGGGCATGCGCAGACGAATTCGAGTATGCACATATGAATTTCTAACTACGGTAACCACAGGTGTTGTCCATGGTGTACATTAGGTGTGATTTGGTAACCTTTTGGTGGGATACAGTGACCTAAGGTGAGTTTAGGTATTGGTCATTTCGTCACATGTTCATCCGATGGCTATCGAAGGTGAGTTGAGGTTAATGGAGGTGGCTTCTTGGTGACCGACGTTAGTAGTACTGTCATCCCACTGTTATTGACAGTTGAAAACCTGTGTCCAATGAGTGGCCATCCGCCTTTAGTGTGAACAACTCAGATGAACTTGGGTGACCAGGGTGGGGGGGCCGTTCTGCAGCCAAGTAAAACTTAAGATGTATTGCGTATAGTGTGAAATGGCATAATGGCTTAGGCAGAAAAATTCTGGTGAAGCATCCTTACATAATTCTCTAGTCACCATGCAGATCTAAACCAGCTTTGAGGAGGACCTTGGAGGTAGACCCCACATTATTTGAAATAAAACCCCAGGGCAATTTATAGTTATAGAGCAGATATTGCTGAAATCTGTAAAATATTATGGAGTCTCAATCAGGATCCTGATAATCTTTGGGGATCCTGATTATCTTTGGGGGGAGGGCTGACAAACAGATAGATTAAACTCTGTATGAAAGTATGACTGACTTCCATCTGATGTATTGTTTGTAAGTTTTGTGCAAGGAGAAAAAGACTAACAAAGAGACATGACCATAGTAAATATATGTGGTATTTTCAGGCTACTTCCCAAGGGTAAAGTTTGTGATTATTATTTAGATACATGCTTTAGTCAGATCCTCTACAGTACTCACACAAAAGAGAACTGGCTATGCATCCGTAAACATCCATAAAGAATAGGAAAACCCTGTACATCATGATAAAATATTAGTACATATTATGTCTCTTCTAACAAATAAAACATATATTTGTTCTACACAGAATATACATTCAAAAACATCTTCATTCATTAATTCTATCCATTGTCTGTTTGGGTGTGAATATAATGTTTTCTACCTGATTAAACACACTATAATGGCATTGTTAAAATCTTCAATGACAATTCATTATTATGTATATTCAAAACAATGGAGCTTGTTGATTCCAGTAAATGACTGAGAAAAGTGGTTGACCTCTTTAACCCAAATTTATGCAAATTAAATTGATATAATAAGTATATTCTGTTAATTTTTGCATTACATATTAAACTTTGTGTCATGTTTATTTATTAAGTAAATATACAATCATACATGTAGAGCATTTACATTAAATTTACCATTTTGAGTCTTTATGTAAGATCAGATATTACTTTGGTTCGGTACCTTGGCCTCAAATTGGGTCCAATATGAACTAAACAATGGTTTTAAAGCCAAGGCAATAAGAAATCCTAATACGTGGAAATCCTTATTTGTAAGCTGCATGTTGATTGGTAATTTTGTTCTCTATGTCATATTTATTTATTTAATGTTTTACGTCACTCTTACTACCATTGTTCTGGTTATATTGTGATGTGTAGTTGGAAGAGCGGATGAAACCAGTACACGGGTGGTCACAGAGATGAACGGTCATAGAGATAAACTGTCTTCAAATCTTTCAAATTTAAATAGTGCAAATAATGAAATCACGCAAACTAAATAACAACATTATCTTAAACAATATTTACCATAGCATTTGGTTTGTGTTATATTGTCGTTTAAACCCTTTAACCATTTTTTGTGTCATAATTTCTGAAGACTGTTTATCTCTATGACCATTTATCTCAGTGACCACCCGTGTACATACAGTTTGTCAAGGTTCTGTGATCTCGACCCTTGATCAGCAGCAAGCAACTACCAGCTTTCCCACTTGAGGTCAGTTTGGGATTCAAACTCCGATCTCAAAGGTGGGAGGCTAGTTTGCTGCCACTATGCCAACATGGCCCCGGTATATGTCATAAGTCATATATTTAACTCAGCATAAAATAAATCTCAGCAGAGACAAAGTCCTACATATGATTTACTTTTTTCTATACATACAACTTACTAACTTATTTATACGACCTATTATGCCGTGTATTGTGAGTTAGTACATTGTCTATATGGTTTAATATCTTCTATACACAGCTTAGTACTTTGTATCTGCAGCTAACTTTTAGGCAGAATATGGGAGGTATTATGTAGTATGAACCAGCTCGTAAATTCCCTGCATGGCTGTACAAGCATATTCAACATAATATAGAATAACTTTTTAGCAGCTTACAGCTTTCGTACATTTCTACATATTTGTCACCAAACTATAATCAATATTTTCCCCCTTCCCTTAGTTACAGCCCTAGGACAGACAAACGAAACTATATGAGAAAGCCAGGACATAGTCTCCTTTCAGTAAATATAATCATTCATACTGTATAATAAAATTAGGAAAAGCAGATCTATTTATAGATGAAAGTTTGTCAGGTCTATAGTCCCGAACCCTTGGCCAATCAAATCCTTACATTTGTGTAGACCCTTCTTCTGGAACTACCTTTAATTACCTCAAAGATTGCAGCTTACAAGGTATGTGTTTCATTTTAACAAAAGAAAACTGGTATGCCTGTCCCTCAATAAAAAAAACTTCAAAATAGTGTTCAAAGAATAACAGATGAAATGTCACACAGGTAGGTTGAACAACATATGTAAGATATCATATTTTGAAAAAAGACAATCTATTGTTTGTTTTTTTTTTCATCAAAGTTTGTAATTTAATACAGTTTGTATGCATGCATGCAAGAAGTGTTCATTTTATGTGAAGCTTGTTGCAATATTATAATGTAGTAACATTAACACTTAAGAATTGTATTTTAGACTTTTACAATATTTGCTAGTTTGTAATCCAATATTCCAATTGTAGCTACTTGATAACTACTCTTCTTTAATTTACAAAAAAAATTGTATCCTTAAGTCAAGATTGTTCGGTGTATGGTTAAACAATATGTATATAAAGTATATACCCTCTCAAATAAAACAGAAATAACATTTTATTTTCAGGCCTGATTTTGAATTTTTGTTTCCAACATTTTCTAAAGCTTGAACTTTATTTTCTCTTCAGAATGCATCAGAACATGTGTATAGACTTTAAGCTTCAGATTCACGTGAGTTAATGATGGATACAAACACAAAGACTATAAACCTACATCAAAACTGCAAACTTTGCAGTTTTATAGAATTAAAGAAACAATACACGAGGCAAATGCGGATATAGGATCATAATGTCCTCATATCAAGTATTAGGACATTATACTTATGCTAAGCCCCCATTTTACAACTAATGTCTATTTTAATCTATTAATGTTCATAAGCTCCAGCTCCAGTGAGGCTTGTGCTGCTAAAGATCACTTTTTTTGTCTCCGGACTTTCATGAATTGTGGCATAGCATGATGAGTACCTGTCTCTTCACTGAAGTTAAGCGGCAATTGGCTACATTAGTACAGGGATGGGTGACACCTTCAGTGCACTACTCGTGTCTGTGATGGCTTTGTAGCTCGCGCTAGTAGACCAAAACCCCATTCCACCTTGTTTAATTACGTATCTAACACAATGCTCTGAAATATACAATTATTACTGCTTACAGGTGGGCTAGGTACTCGAAGGGTACCTCTACTCACCCAGGTAGAAACTGGGAAGTTGCATTAGGTACTAAGAAAAATATAAGCAGATAACTGAATAAGCTGAGTACTTTGTTAGGGAATATGGCTACATGAGGCATCTTCTCAGAATAGTGTTTTATTTATTTGATCTTTTATGTCATGCCTGGATCCTTTATATTTTGTGTTATTGTAATGGGTGGTCAGAAGTGTGGAAGTAACCAGTACACACAGGTGATCAAACTTCTGTAACTCCCTGTATAGAATGTATCTTTTTAAATGTTCCACAGATGTCTGGGAATATATTCATTTTAAAGCACAAATTTTATATGTAGCTTATAAACCCAAGCAATATCAAAGTTTAAAATATGGAAATGCTGAAAGATGCATCAGTCCTAACTTTATAATATGTAGTCTAACAAGTCTCCAAAATCTGACACTAGCATACTTTAAATGAAGTAGCTTGTATAATAAATGTCACCCCCTGTACTACTATTTTAACTGTTCAAAGAAAGATGGTAGCAAACTGGACAGGTTTTGATGCAGAGAGGGTCAATAGGTCAGACTTTCCTGTTGCTTTTTGTACCCGCTAAAGCTAAAGTCCTGGTTCGATATTCAAGGACAAATAGGACAGAGCCCCTGACTTTAAGCATTGGCTAGAGTCGGTGTAGAAAGTGCCAAAATTTGTCAAAATTTGAGGGAAAATTTAAATACATCCTGACTCCGGACAGACATTCTTCAAGTCCTTTTATCGAAGGTATTATATGAGGACTGAATGACTTTTTCACCAGAAAATTTGGTGCTGACATAAGACATAAGGGTTTCCCAATCATCAGGTGGATTCATACTGGTTCCATTTATGTAGAATTTGGTGGAATGAGTAAGTCTAGACCCTGGGAGGTCAGACTAAGAACTACCCAATTTTATCTGTGAACCTATCCCAACCAGTGTCGAACCAAGTCCCAGGACTTTTGACCGGATGGAGTATGATTTCAGTACATTAAGCCTATTTGTAATAGGACACAATGGGTTAGCATCCAGACAGGTGCCCAATCTGTCAGCAATCACATTGATATTTGGAAAATAGCCTATAGCCACTCTGTTTCAACTATTTTGGCCAAACTCGGGCCCAACAAATTGCCCGAACTAAAAGAATTTAATATAGTAAGATGTAACAGCGACATGATTTTTACACATTGGTAATAGGAGTAATACCTGGAGTGCTTCCCAACCTCTATGGTTTGACTTAATGGTATTAAGATAGGTCAGATTTCAGATTCCAAATTTGGAGGTTGGGAAGCTAAGTTTCCAACTTTTCTGAAAATCTCAGACATGTTTCAATTGTCCACATTTTGGTCCTAAATTCCAATTGAAATTCGTAAATATGGAACCACCACATTAGGTGTCTATGTTTGACATAGTGATATATTCTCTCTCATTTTATCTCCGCTTCCTGTGTAATATTGCAGTTTAAAATAAGAAAGATGTAAGACTATATTTAAACACTATATAAAAGAACTATGACGCAAACATGCATATTCAGATTCTGCATGTAAAGCAAGACTGAATTCTGTATAACAACAGCATGGCGTGTACACGTACATATATATCTACACACATAGCTAACTCGTGTTTCAAAAACTAGAGTATATTTACCTCAAACATATACATGTATATTCAACGCCAATTGAGAGGCTAGACATATGACTAGAAACTATGAGACAAACGCACACATTCATTTAACTTCTGTTTGAAAGGCTACATTGGACCCTGAGGTTTGCAACAAACATGTACTTACATACACCGCCTCCTTGAAAGGCTTGATATGATTCTGTTCAATAGAAGTACTACCCCTACAAATACATATATATTCTAATAAGCCTGGTTGAAAGACTAGATTGGGTTTCTTTAAAAGTCCGGCGCCACAAAAAACATACTTAAACACATACTCAAGACCTGTTGACAAGGCGAGGTTAGATTCTGCATAAAATAAGTTTGTCACAAACATACATATAAATTCAACGCCTGCTTGAAAGGCTAGATATGATTATTTTCGAAAGAATATCAGTCTAACCATAACACAGACATATATATTCTAATAAAACCTGTTTGAAAGACTAGATTTGGGTTTTCTTCAAACGAAGTGCTCCAGAAACACATACATAAATATTTAACGCCTGTTTGAAAGGCTAGATAAGATGCCGTTCAAAAGTATCCCGTGAACTTCAATAACATTCCAACATCCCCGCCTTTTTGTTATGCCAGAGTAGGGGTCCCCAAACAGTGGCTGTCAGTCCTTACTTGGTACCGGGCGCCAGTGATTTATCGCTAATAAGAAATCAACAGTTTACAGAAAAAAAAAAGAAAAATAGAAACGTATTTTATATGTGTGTGCCGCCTTACTTAGATGTAAAAGTTTGAAGTGTTCAGTGCAGTACACAACAGTAGACCTTACACACGTGTTACAGAGGTGTCAGAGGATAGACTGATTGGTGGGATAACTCAAAGCAACAGAAGAAAAGAGATAGATACCACAATGCTTTTTCTGTTTTAGGTATTACGAAAAAGGACTTCATTTGAAAAAGAATTACATAAAGATATTTCTGGAGAGGAAAAGATCCTGGATGGTTATATTTTGGGGACTAAAGAATTCGTAGGATATAAACATATTTAGAAAGGTCTGATGTTGTTTCTCGTATGTTTGGAAATGGATATTAATTTTAACTAAAATATTTAAAGCTAATTACTAGTACATGTATGTATCCAAATTAACTTAAGGGTGAATTAGCATCAAAAACTTTTGATATGAATTTTTAAAGGATGTTATCCATGGGATATATATGATACAATCTGGATGTTAAAAGAGATATTGTATCAACTTATCCATCGAATGCTGATATTGCATTTTTGCCTGAAAGAAAATTGTACGTCAGACACAAACTTTGCTGTTTAATTAGGAAATAAAAATTGAAGAAGATAGTTGAACTTGTCATAACATCTGTTGTTGGAATAACCCTGTCATATTAAGAGTGTGTTTCATTATAAGGAAAACAAAATAAATTTTTAAAAAGCTTACAGAAGAAATTTCAAAGCTGGGACTATTCACAAACAGGAAAAGGAATTCTAGTAAAGAGATCTTTCAACAACTGGGGCGTGCCTTTCCTTGGAACAATGTAAGTACTTCATGTTTTGCCATATTTATTTCTAATGGTATGTTTGCACCTCTCCGAATGAATGGACTTGGTCTAGGATCGTTTACGTTTAAATGGTAACACTTGAATAACATGAGAAAGTAGGTGAAAGCAAATGACCTTGTCTACATTCATATATTAAATTAGAGTTGTCTCTGGATTCTGGTTGCTTTTTGGCCCTTGCACCTAAGAGTCTGTCACGATTGAGATTAAGAGCCATATAAGTACTCATATTAGAACCTACTAAGTATATTCCAGTACAAACATTCACAGTTCAGTTTCACCTATTTTGATGAATGAGATACTTTCCATGTCTATGTGAGTTATTTTACCATTGCCCACCAACCTATCTATGCTATCTAAGATACCAAAATGAAAACTGTTAAGAGCATGACCTATAATAAGAGTAAAAAATACCTATCGATTTATTGACTTATTATCTGGATAAATTCATGTAATTATTCGGCCTGGGGAATAAGTCGACAAATAGAAGAAGAAAGTAAACATTTTAATGCAGCCATTCTACTTTTGTGTTGTGAACTATAGCTACAAAGCACTCTGAGAACAGAAACCTCCGCCAAGGCTTCCATGTATCCACATATTATAATTTCCCCTAAACACTGTTTATTTTTTTATTTCATTAGGATAGCATGACTATGAGATGGTAAGTTTAGTATTTTTGGGGACAATCACAACCACACACTCAAAATCACAAAGAATTGGACTGTTGAAAATTCAGGATATTTTTATATCCAACATATCATCTGGATCTTTCCCAAAATTCAATCATTTCTTCCTTTGGCTGGTCCCTATCCAAAAATAATTCACAGAGTTGTGGTCATTAGTTTTGGAGTAATTGCAAACACATACAGGCAAACAAACAAACAAACTGAAAGAAAAACACATCGTCCTTGGGGGCGTAATAATTTGTTTAAACTTTAACCAATGACATTTCAGTATAAAAAGTATAAATCCAAAAATCATATACATGTGTATTAGTCTATTTCAGAGTGTGAGGTCCAATTAATTGGGCCAGTTTTTTATATATATAATATATTTGATACTCATCTTGTACAAGGTAATTTTTTTGTATGATCATTTTCTTTTCTAAAGATGGCCTCTCAGTTGATAATTAGATGTTGACTCTGACATTTCCATACCTTACCAATTTCAGTGACAGACTGTATTGTGTCAATATGTAAGACAAATTATACCTATCTGATTTAAGGTTTTTTGTGTGAAATTGTAGAAAGTATATCCAACAATTAAATATTTTGTGTTCAACCAAGTTATGTGATATCATGAAAAAAATCTGTGTTTTGATTGGTTTTTGATGCCAGACTTGTGAAAACATGGTTCACTATCAAATTATGTTTAAAATAATTTTTTAAAGAGATTTTTACCTATAATATCAATTTATATTCTATCAAGAATAAACAAATAAGCAACTATTTTAAAGTTAAACATTAATTTAGTTTTATTCATTTTGGTATACTTTCAAGCTACTTATTTTATTATAATTAAAACTATAAACTAAATCAGAAGTAAGGTTATACTTCTATAATTCTAATACATTTATATATCTGTACCGCAGAACTTCAAAATGTCATTTTTTCAATGAATGCAATTTGATATTCAACATGTACTGTCAAAATATGATCATTAACACACATATATAGATACCTATACATTTTTTGTATGCACATTGAAAACTTCAGACCTTTGTTTATTCAATAGCTAGTATGTGCATTAAAATGCCTACATGCAAACCACAGAACTTTACACAGCAACAACAAAACATAAAATGTCAAATAACAAGTATGTCTGGTGACTGCTTTCTGGGTTAATTATTGAAATGGGTAGTTTCCACAATTCGGACAGCTGAGGATGAGTTCCTTGCTGACTCTTATTCTAACTGGACTTTCATAGCGCTTAATCTCTATGTTAAAGACAGAATCTAAGGCGTGTCACATAGTAAACTAGAGATCCATTATTAATTGACTGGAGACATAGCAGGGGCCAGCACCATGGAGAAAACACCAGGATAAACCAATAAAACTAGGGTGCGTGTAGACAGGTTTTCAACTTCTTTCCGAATGAAGAGAGAGAAGTGGCTGAATGTACATCATCAGCCAGATCATTCCAAACCATTGGAGCAGCATCACATGCAAAGCCAAGTCTCAAACTGCTTTAAAGACTTACATAATGATGAGGCAAAGTGTGGGCCCACAAGCACCACAACATCAATTTGACTTCTATTTGTTGTAACGCATTGTTTTTATGGGTCAAACCAGAGTGCTAGTTAATGTTGATTCAATACATAGCAGAAACCGGATGACATTAACAATTGGCAAGTTAATCGTAGATACTGTGATTTAATCGGTAAAACACTTGCCTGGGAACACAGAAGACCTGTTTTCAGTCCTAGGTGACAACTGATACATGGTGACTCAAATGACTTCTAGAATGGCAGTCTTCAGTCACTAGACCCTATCTCCAATGGTAAGCTAAAGAACCTAAGGAACATTGATAAACTAATTATCCCTAAGCCTCTGTCTTTCCATTACCAAAATACCAGTCCCGCGTTCTGGCTGTACCTGTGGGGTTGGGATGGTTAAAATAGTACTTTGTGTTCTATGGCAAAGAAGATATCGTGTTAAATATTACTACAAGATAATCAATATTGCAGACATCCATTACTGATGCCATGTCGATGTCAGACCAATAATACATTCTAACATGTCGGAAGATAACAGTAAGATGATAACCTCTTTCCATTGTGATGAACTTATCTTTTTTAAATATGTATATATATATATTCATTCAAATTAATTTGTGTACCGTGTCAAACCATATCATAAGTATGTCAAAGAGACAATAGGTCAGGGAAGTGTGAACCAGATTTAGTGAAATGATACGTTATTGTACCTTAATAATCTGTTAGGAAACAAACAGGAATGTTATTCAACAATAAATTACATTCACTCTTTTGGTTAAACTGATGCACAAAGTTTTGAATAAAATATTATTTGGTGTGACCTAATTCTGAAATATTTGGCAAGTGTCATTGTAAATGGGTAATTGCTTCCAGGTGTAATTTTTTATCAGCAAAAGAAATACACATAATTATTGTCATTTCATAAAGTTGTACCTCTAATTTTGTGAACTGAAATAGAACATACCCCCCGGTATACTAAACTGCAACAAAGCTCATAATGAATGTTGCACATTTGTTAGTCAAAACCTCTCTAGGTCATTTGTATATAAAGATGTCAAGATATTTTCCACTCAAATCCAAGAACTAGAAAACAAATATTCTTCTCAAAATTTGAATAAGCCTTTTTTGTTCTTTTCGATTTACAGACATAAAATTACTCTTTATTCTGAAGAATAATTCAAACTATGGGTCAAATAGCTTAAATCGTTCAAAGCTTGAAAATTGATATTAAATTAGCATTTAATACTTCTATATCTTCTATGATGGATCTATATCTAATTATAAATCATTGTGTAAGTTAGCACATCTGAAATATAAATATACATGAAATTCTTTGCACATGACGAATGCATCTTATAATAGAGAGACTTCGTCAGAGAAAAAGGCTAATATCTTCCCAATTGGCATTGGCATTACCATTGCCTCAGAAAATCTTCTGATAGGTTTAAGATAGGTTCCCGATCCATCCGATTGGTTTACAATGGACTGTGATCACTAGAAGATGGAAAAGATTGCGATACGTATATAAGATAGGTTTAAGATGACTGTAAGATTAAAAATAATACAGTAAGAATGGTTTACAATGTTATAAATCTGTGAAGAATCTGAAAAGGTTTATGACAATTTCAAACAGTTTTAATTTCTGTTGTAAACTGCTGTACTCGTAAACCTATCTGGGAAGTTCCATATTTTCTGTATACGATCTCTGTACGATGGCTTTCAGCTCATTAAGATGCATAAGATTCAGTTCCTGATTCCTGAAAATTGGCAATCAGGAGCAGGGTTTTACGATATATATCGCAGAAATGGAACAGGCCTCTAAGAAGAGGTACACAATTCTGGACAATAAGGACCCATATGTCAAGATTTGAATCAATCATGCCTTACTAAGATTTTGCACTGAAAATCATTAGGCATGTGCAAGCAAAGCTCACACTTTCCCACTTTCGAGGTTTGAACCTAAGACTTCAAGGTTGGAAAACAAATGTGTTACCCTCAGAATGGCAATTCTGAAGCAATTAATTCTAATACTAAACAACTTTTACAGTGCTTAACCTCACTTCACCAAAAAAATACAGATTCCAATTTCAAAAATTCAAGGAAGAAAAACAAGGCTGTCACTATGATATAACAGCATTTGATGCTGGTATCCGTACCGCTTGTATCTGAAAGTGATGTTTCCATTATTTTTTTTATATTCTGACCATGCCACAAATGTACCACTAATAATGCATGTAATGGGCTTAATCATGGTGAAAACAGTCTGACAAATGCTGTAATACTGTTATATCAGCTTTGGAGAAGTAAACAGCGATGTGAAAACTTCATGGACAGACAATAAAAACCCAACTACTCCAGATAGAGAGGATTGAGTGATAGGTTGATTTGTGTGCAGAGATTGCTCAAAGAACATAACCCCAACCAAGTACTGGGTACTTCATGGCTATGGTGAAAAACTAACTTTTTGATGTCAGTTATGTTTATTTTGTTTATAATTATTGATTAACTAGAACATCTGGGTCTGTTGAAACACTAATGTAGCCTCTCAGGCAAAAGCCATCAGCATTGAGGAAATATACAGGTTTAAGGTGTAAGCACACCAAGGTCGATACAATATGAGTCATTACAATATACCTTAAGGTGTAAACACACTAGACTGATACAATATGAGTCAGTACAATATGCCTTAAGGTGTAAACACACTAGACTGATACAGTATGAGTCAATATAATATGCCTTAAGGAGTAAACACACTAGACTGATACAATATGAGTCAGTACAATATGCCTTAAGGCGTAAACACACTAGACTGATACAATATTAGTCAGTACAATATGCCTTAAGGTGTAAACACACTAGAATGATACAATATGAGACATTACAATATGCCTTAAAGTGTAAACACACTAGACTGATGAAATATGATCCAACACCATATGCCCTGAGGAGTAAACACAACAGTGTGATCCAATATGACATGCCTAGATACAAGTTTTCTTTATACCAAAGGAACTGGTGCAAAAAGTTTCCCAATCATACAAGAACTACAGAAGTTCAGGCTATTTTAACGGAGGGGTCCATGTATTATGCTGATGACACTTCATGCATACTCCATGACAAATGTATGCATTACTTCTTAAAGTATGAAACTATGAAATATACATGTCTTAAGTCTTGAGTTAAGATTATCTTTTTTATTATTAAACCTTTATGTGGCGTTCTTTCTCACAGAGCTAGCAATGTTCATAAACAATGGTTGCAAAAATACTTTTATTTTACTGAAATGGATGTGTTTTTAGTTGCATTTCTTTTGTGTTGCATACCACTGTATATCCAAAAGAAAATAAAAGATTAAAAAATTTTGATGATACCTACCGATCAATAAAAGGTTGTAGAGTTCTTCAAAATAAAATATATTTGTATTGTTTGAGGGTATAAAGTCAAGGAATGTTACACTAGTTGCATCAAAATTATCGTATTGTGTCATCTTATATTGTCATTCTTGAGGCATTTAATTCTGTAATGAAGTTACAAAAATTTTCAATTGATTCAATGCTGTTTAATTTACTAAAGATGGTTGTTCCATTGAACCATCCACTTCCTCAATTCGGTCATGATCCTATAATAGCCAAGATCAGAACATTTGAGACCGACTCAGGACCAACAGTTTTCTGTCAAGATTCCACAGGAGCATTTGGGAACCAATCCTGTGCCATTTTCAGAGCTTGTGTTTGAAAACCTAATAACAAACCTATCTTGATCCTATCTTAGCATTTACAAAGCAATCTTTTGTATTTTTAGTCGATCCCAGTGATATATAGAGCTTCACAAGGTTCATAACCCATTTGAGAGGATTTATGGATAAATTAATGAAATGGATTAATTATGAAACAATCGAGACTTTTTCAGGAGCCAATTAGAAGGTTTCAATAACCAATTATAATATTGCTGAGAAACCTATCAGAATTCACCCATGAATCGTGAATGGTTATATTTTTTTTCTAATCAAGAGGTGGGTTTATATTATCTACTGGTGGAATAAGTAGTGCTGAATACTTATTTCCATGTATCTTTGAAGTTGTCTAACTGCCACATATTGTTAGTATTCTTGTATTGGGACAAAAGAGCATGAAGCAAAGATAAAGCTTGCCATAAATAAGCACACAAGTAATCTATAAGAAAATACACTGTGCTTGCTTTTTAAGGTATATTGTTGCTCATGTGTGTACTTTGTAAGAACTGGCAGAAATTCCTCAAGAGTTTTAGATTTACTGAGGTTCACAAAACATTAAAGGTTTCTGTATGATATAGCCTAGCCTTTATTTAGCTTCTTAAAGATGGTTTGTAAATTACCAAAGTAACATGCCGCCGTGAAAGCAACAATAACATTTAAGACACAAACATATAATTGTATATATACTTACTTATGTCCCAGTTATGTTAATTATATAGCAAAAGTAACCACAAATGACAGTTCTGTCTACAGGCTTAGCTTAAATGTGAAGCAGTATAGATTATCTTTCTATATGTATGGTACTGAAGTTACATTGTATCGCCTGTGGAAAGACTAACATATCTTTAGAGGAAAACAAGAAATTGCAAAACGGTTAGCTTTTAGGTTTTCCGTTAGCTTTCTTTACTTTTTCACTTGAGACAAAGATCTACTTCTTCGGTGTCTTCAAAGAAACCAAATATTGTCTTTTCTAAAATGCAAGAATCCCTTGTCTAAAGTAAACAGGAGTGTAGGGTTGTTTGAACACCCCTGTCTGACTTCTCTGTTTAGCAAATGTCTGATTGACTATTGTAAACAAGAGTGATTCTGTCAGTAAACCTTACCTTTAAGGCATGAAACATTGTCCTGCATTGTATATTTATACTCGGCACCGTATCACCTTAACTATAGCCCTCAGAGGGCTAGTTGACACTTCCCAACTGTAAAAGTACAGTCCATGCTCTCCAGTGACTTCTTACTTTCTCCTAACTGAAAAACTCATGTATCAATGTCCCAAGAGTTACCTTTATTAGACTGCAACTAGGGACAGCACCCAATGAGAGAAGACTGCCATTTTTAGTGTTAATCCAAGTCACCATGTATCTTGCTGCACCTGGTGTCGAACCCAGGATTTATGTATTCCTTGGTCAGTGTGCTACCAACTGGCCCATGGTGCAAAAGAGTGTTGTTATTACCTGGGAGGCCAGGTGTCAAACTGGCCACAGAAGAACTGTGTTCCAATCATTACTACCAAGCCTATATTGTAGCCCACTGCTGAATGTTTTGGGGGTACTTTATAGCCAAACAAGGTAAAATTGATTTTACAGCCTACTCAACAGCCAGGTTCATATTGGGACAGGTCCTCAGCATTGCCACTTGTGAGAGTCAAAACCACACAGAGGTGACTGCTTGAGATAAGATGTCTAACCTGCTTACCCACTAGGCCACTGAGAACCTTTAAACAGTTGACCAAGTAATTTCTGCTAAAATAAGCTGGTAAATACGCAAGAGGATAATTCAAAAGGATTTGTTCGGAGGTTTCCGAGGGCCCCTTAAAACCACGTTTCTTTAAATGAAAATAAATGCATTCCATATATTTTAAGGGTTGATGTTACCTTATGTATACATATATTTCTTCTTCATTAAATATGTATAGTTTCTTTTATATATAGCTTATATCTATTGTAAGTACGCACTTGTCCGAAAAGGAAAACAATCAATTAAGATTAAGAAAATAAAGGAGATCATGACTTTGTGGCCCTTGAAATTTTGTCTGACCCAACTCTGAGTTTTGTTATGATAAAGGTAATAGGCCTGTTGGTAAACAAACAAAATACTCTTTTTTTTATTATGTAACTTTGATGCTAGAAATAATGGTAATTTAAGTGCAGTTTCCAACTGCAGACATGGGGTATTGACCCCAAATGTCTGCATTGTAAATTAAAATTATTGATTGCTTTTTCTTGAGATCCCACCTCAGTGACTTTGGATTACACACAAAGTTTAACACTGGTGTGACGCCTTAAACGGCTGAGCTAAAGAGGAAACCCCGGAAGTCCAGGTGTAAAGCTATATAGGCATGATATTATAATAGACACCAACAAAGACGTAATACAAAACAACAGGTTATATCAGACAATAAAGTTGGAAACTTGTATAACATAGCTTTTCTCTTGAAACAGATACAGATATGAGCTGAGGAAAATGATTTCACCTTTTAACCATTCTCCAATCTTTATCAAACCAGTGGATATGGTCATCCTAAACAACAAAATGCTTCAACCAAAATAGCTGTAACATAAATCCTGTTCAAATTTTAATAATAACTTTTTCATTAAAATCTGTTCTGTTTCAAGAGGGTGTGTGTCCAACTTTATCAGATTAGCTTGTTGCATACCAGTCTCAAATACTTAAAATTTTAATAAATTGAAAGTCTGTTTTATCCAGAGCATTTGATCTCACATATTGAAAAAGCATTCTGTGGGAGGAAATATCTGCCAGTTTCATCTATCAAAGCTTCTTTGGAATGAAATGTTTTTGATGATGTTTCTTTTAAACCAAGAAACAGTTTGATGAGTTTTTAGGCCTTCAAGAAGTCCGTCCATCAGCCCTTTTGCCACAACAGAAAATGATCTACCACCAGATTTAGTTTGGTCCAGATTTTCAGTTGATCCAGTAAGAAGGCCTTTAAATATGTCTCAATGGTGTGGCTGAAGAAACATTCAAGTATGTACATGAAAAGACAAAAAATAACAGTGTTACTCAACGCACAACTTCAGAAGACCATAATATCATATTAGTCTAATATTAGTCTAATATTGATTTTAGAAATATTGATTTTAGAAATATTGATATTAGTCTTGTATACATGGAGCCAGCTTACATTCGACATCTGGTTTGCGACAGCAATTATTAACAACCTGTTCATGTAGGATTGATCGTTTTCTCGTGTCCGAGTCCGATTTACGACATCCCATGCCTGATTTGTGACGGCAAATTTTTTTTTCACTGTGGGAAGGGTGACAATCAGATCGCAAATAAAATCGCAGTGTTCTGTGTAGAAAATCATCTGTAACTTGACAAAATCCCAGACATTGGATGTTATAAGCCACACACCTATGTAATTGTCATCCTGATTCCCATTGGACTATCATAGTGCCTAACGGGCCCTTTATAAGGGAATTCTAAGGCACATCATAACCAAAGCTAAGGCTGAAACAATTAATTGTACTAACCGATTATGACTGATAAGGCAAGGTGACGTCAAAGTATTGATCCTAACAAAACTAAGTCATTTGTCAAAGGAACCATAGGCATAGTTTTAGTTATATTTAAGACTTTGATGTTATTTATAAACTAAACATATGGTTATTGAGCAATCACAAAACAATTTTTTTACAGATTTACTTAGTTATACTAGAACATATCCTGTCCACAATCATTGAGAATCAAACATTGTTCTGCTAAATAATTATGGGACAGGAAAGACCCTGTTACAGTCTCTTATTACTTCCTGTGTGCTAGTTAAAAGTGTTGGAAGACGACATATTTAACTTTCTGGGAAGAAAGAAATTACCAAATGAACAATATACAGGCTATTTGGGACTGTTCTCGTACAAGAATAAAAAGAGTTTAAAATCCGCAAACTGGAGTTTAGAGATATTAGAAAAAGTTGTTAGAATTTCTGGTGTAACTGTTAACATTGTCAAATTCATTGCATTAAACAAGTTGTCAAAAAATGTTTAAAAAGTTACATTAAAAAAGTTGTTAGAATTTCTGGTGTAACTGTTAACATTGTCAAATTCATTGCATTAAACACAATCTTTATAAATATCTTGAAAAGAAAATACTTCTCTTATGTATTTTTTTAGTTCTTCCTAAAAATGAAATTGTAGATTATAAAAAAACAGCTATGTATTCATTTCATTCAAACATAAACAAATATTATATAAGGATTAGAAGCCTTAGAAAGGCTGCATAAGTTTAATACTCAGAAATCACTTACAAAAGAAAGTGTGAAATTTCATTCACTGACACTTTCTGCACAAGGGTGGCTGATTGTCAAAGGAATCATTTTGGCCTGACAGTGCTGTGTTACCAAAACCATTATTCACAAATAGAACCTCCAACTTAAAAAAACGACAACTAGTTGGGGGAACTGACAAATAAATATATGCATGTCTTCTACCGGTCTGGTAACCGATAGTTTTCTATGATAGCTCAAATGTTATTTTGTCACACCATTTATTTTCTGTTTGTCACAGTTTTTGACAAATATTTAAAGGACAGGTATTTCATCAAATCAGTTTATGCTTCAGTTGTTGATATATTTTTTTCAGAAAATGTCTATTAAAATTTTCTGCCTAAAACAGTTTTGCATTTAATAATAATAATAATAGTAAAGTCTCTTTTCACGTGTAATATTCTTTACTTCTGTGTGGTTGTTTTGACAGAAAAGATTTAGAATAATTTGGTTCATGACTGAGCGGCTGTGAATCTTTGACAAATCAAAACATAGGTTATTTCACTGGGTAGAGTTTTCATCTCCAGAACCCACATTTCCAGAATTCTGTTAGACACTAGGACTTCGATTTAACTTTTAACAAGGCTTCTGTACTTTCTATTGACTCCTAGGTCTTTGAACAAATACAGAAAACAAAGTAAGATAAAGTATCAAATGGTAAATTTACCATAACTTTAATGTAGCTGAAAAGTCACTCTTTTTGATTGCCTTAACATATGCTCAATGGTGGTAGTAAGCCATTATCAAATGACTAACATTGTTGGTATCGACGATGTTATAATGCATTTGAGTGTAACATTTGACTGTTGTGTCAAAATCACAATTTCTGAGCATTTTTAATGAATGAAAACTGAACGACACAGTGGATTACATATATAATGTGTGCTTCTGTGATGTTTACTATACCTATATTTTACTATATTTGTATGATTTGTTTATTTATTTGGGTTTTTGACGTCATTTTCAACACTGTATATGCCATATCATAACGGGTAGTTGGCCAAGGATCTGCACTGCAATCTTTCCCACATAAGGTTCAGAGTTTGAACCACTGATCATAGAGGTGGGAGGCGAGTGTGTTACCGCTGCACTTCCATGGACACTATGTATGATTTTTATTTTTTTTTCCTCAGGAAGTGAGACAAAAGAGGTAAATCAGGTAAACTGTAGACAATATGTAACGCCAGAGGGAGTACCAACCATTGCCTAGTGATCAGGATCCAAAAATTTGTGAAAAGATCCCTAAAATTGTGGAATCCCAAAATGCACCATCTTTATTAGGACCGGTTCAGGGGTAGACCAGACTTTGTATAAAATATAAGACCTCAGTGGAATTAATAGATTTTGAGTTATGGAGATGTTGCAGGAAAAAAAATCCCTAAAAATCTTCTGTAGTCTCTATTGGGATTAGGATCATCTGTGAAGAAGGCTGAGTTGCGGGATGACTTCACCTTGTGTGGAAGTATACCTGGATCCAATATACAATTTTCTAGTTCCAACAGAAAAATCATCGTCCATCGTATGGACAAAGCTCATGTAAAATATTCTGGGATACTGTTTAAGTTGAAATTTTCACTGGGCATTAATTTTAGCTATTTTTAGCTTGTGAGTTTTTGGATAGTGGAAATTAATTCCTGTGCAAGTTTTATATCTGTATTAATATCCCAAAGAAGATACTATCCATTAGTGAAATTTAATTCTAATGACTCCCTTAAAAATGAAGAATCAGTGGAAATTTCTTCTGGTTAAGTTTTCTACGAATACAGTATGTAATTTCTTTTAAGTTGTGACTTCCAACGGTCTCATTTGGTTATCAAAATCTAAATTAATCATCAATTCAGTTCATATAGAAATGATGACAACCAGTATCCAATTAGTTTTCTATTTCCTGTTTTGTGCCAAATTGAAGCATGCATCAAGCCACGACATCAGACAAGTTACATCGCATGTGTGGAAACATAGCATTCAAATCTAGCAATGTCTAAATACGTCTGTATACAATAGACAAAAGCAAGTGTCATTTTTCAGTCTATTGACAAATTAGAAATAAAATACTGTTTGAAAATGGATCAGAGTATTTCATTCATCCAAAGACCCAGAAATAACAGCTTAAAACTACCACCCGTTTATAACAAGGCAAAAAAGAGACAGTTTAGACTACTGGCTTGAATATTAAGTGATATTGGGTGGTTAAAATTATGTAAAAAGATTTGGTTCCTGTTATGCTTATTATGTAACCTTATGCATGTATTATATTGAGGTAAACACACATATGAATAGGGTACAAATACATTCTGTTTGACTATGCTGATATACAATTATCCATTTTGGAAATAGATTGACTGTAAAAAAGTCACGTTGTGTCGAGTTTAGTATGAATTTGGTGAAATTGCTGTTTATCAGGAAATGAATTCATCAGAATTTAGACAAAATATTACTTGTCATTTGAGAAAATTTAACTGAATATCACATAAATGATCAGTTTGATCCCAGCCAGTACATATTTTTTTAATTTATGATGGATTTTTATCAGTGAAATTTCTATTTACAAGGCACCAAGTTTTATATTTCACATGTATAACTTGTAAAATATAAACTTGTTATTAAATAAATGTTACATTTGACTGTTAATGCATTCTTGTGGAAACTTTGAGACCTTGAAATATGTGAGGATGTGACATATTGTGATCCATTAAAAACACAGGGATATACATAACACAAAAGCTAAATTCAACCTTTCATGTCCACCCATCTTATTGAGGTTGTGAGTTCAGTCTTATGTGGTTTGTGAACAATTGTTTCAAAATAGAACTATATCTCTCTCAGAAACAACAGTGCTTACCATTCATTGTAGCCTTGTTTAAGGCTCAACTTTGTACCACATTTTTTTCAAACTTTCAAACAGATATTTGATATTCATAAAACACTCATACATGTTAGGAGATATAAGCTAATGAGACAGAAACTCTGTCTTAGCCTTGTGCTAATGTAAAGCAAGTGTATGTGTGAGAGTATATTATATAAACTGAAACGTCATTATCTGAACTGAAAAATTTCCTTAATTACAAAGAAAGTTGAGTCTATAGAAAGGCTGAAAGGCTAAGTTTATTGTACACCTACGTAACACTAACAAAACACTGAAAGTTATTCTACAATTAAATATCAGCAAAGATTCTAATTCAATCAAACCACTAAAGTAATAGTCAAATTTATGTAAATAGTAGTCATGTAGTGTTTCTAAAATATCAATAATGTTAGCACACAGTATCTGTAAATCATCCGTTTTCAAAGTAAATGTATAACAATTTCAGCAATTTGTCGAAAATCTTGGAAGCTGGGCCCTCTTTATCAGTGAATCAGAAAAGCTTACAGAAGTTTGTAGGATTTTATGAAATGAAAAACACCCGATTAAGTATTGTCGCTTTTTAAAACACACAACCCTCATATACATGTGACACAAATGTAAATGTAACTATTTAAAACTTGTCACACACATAATCTATTTAAAGCTCCCTGAATTTTCCACAGTTTCTATGTGGGCTTGTTTTTATAATGGTGCTTACTAATCCTTGATTGTTTGCCGAAGCAGAATTCTGACCAACAAGAATGAACTGTGTCGCAACATCCCAAAAAAGCCCATGTATAGAAAAACGACCTAATAATTATTTATTTATTTCAGTTTTTTATGTCACTTTCAACACTGTACAGGTCATATCACGACGGGTAGTTGGAAGGGCAGAGGAAACCAGTACATACAGTTTGTCAAAGTTCTGTACTGTAGACTGCCGACCAACGGCAAGCAACTACCAGCTTTCCCAACTGAGATCAGGACAGGATTCGAACTCTGACCTCAGAGGTGGGAGGAGAGTGTGTTACCACTGCGCCACCGTGGCGACCAACAGCCTGATACAAGCATACCCCTGTTTCACCAAATAAACGCCCTTGGGTGGTACATTTTAAGAGGCTTGTAGGGCTTTTATTACAGATAAAACACAAGCCAAGTGTTGGATTGCTATGGATGATAAATAGATACTTTACAACCTGCATTTCAATTGCCTTCACATATAATTGTAGGAGAGCTTAAAAATATTAGACACAAACCTTAAATCTGAAGAAATTACACGCTTTTTATTTATTTTTGTAGATTTTAAGACATTCTCGGTCAGAAACTGGCATAATTTCCTCTGATTTAATTTGGTTCCTCTTTGGGGTTGTGGATGTGCTAAAGTGTATTTTTTTTCTCGTACGTATTTAGAATTCCGAATAAGGCAGCGTATTTTGAATTTTGAATTTGGATGGTGGTTCTAGGCTTTCGGGTTTGACTTTGTAAGAATTTGGTACCAAATTGTAAGAATTTGGTTCCAAAATAACTACAAAAAATCTTATTTAACATGCATACTACTTTAAAATAAACGTGCTTGGTCTAAATACAAGAAATAGTGTATACTGATATTTGTCTGAAGCTCTAACTCTTAGGGAGATAGTATTTATGAATTTTGAAAACAACCATCAGATTATTCAGCAGATTTACTACAGCTTTGCAGCCATTTTCCTCTTGAACACAGTGACTTGGGAAAAACCCCTCAGATGTAAAAAAATGGGTATTATGTCATTGAGATAGAAGCTTGATAATTGGCAACATATTGCTTTTTTATGGTTGTAAAACTGTTATTATCTACGAATGTCAGTTATATTGAAAAGTGTGATTCATAGGATTTATTGAATAATAAGTAAATATATTCTAGAACATTTTGTTTTTCAAAAAAAAAAACTCAAAATGTTTAATGCTATCTCACTGGCCCTAACTTATGCTTCTCCATGATAAGAACAAATCTAACTAATGGAAAACAATGTATATTTAGCACCTCAGAATTTCCCATAATGGAAAATCCCAATTTTCATATTATGTTTTGCCCAGTTAAGGAGGTTATTCCCTGATATAACAACACGTGATACATACCATATAGTGTGTTAACTTGAAAGTTGCGAGTTATATTAGAGTACGAAGCCTTGAGAGCAACTGACATTTTGGGCAGCGAACCAGGTATATTATAAATTTATTTGTAAAGTCAAATTTTAAAATATTAGCTCAAGCAGTTGTTTGATAGAATGATTGATTTGTTGATAGCCATTTATTGATTTATCTCTCATTAATTAGTACAATTAGAATTAATTGGTTTATTTATTCATTCACTCAGTTTATTGTATCATCCGGTGGATACTATGGATTTTGCTTCGTTACACTGCTGCCACCTCAGTGTGTAGAGAGATTTCACCGTTACCACTCTAACCAAAAAATATTACAGCTAGACTTCTCAAATTTACAGGATATATTCAGGGAATAAAATCTTGTCTGGGAATATTTTTGGTCTCACTTTGAAAAACAAGATGACAATGTTTCTTTGTCAGTCATAACAAGTGCTGGTATCTCCCCTGAGTCCCCTTGGGCCCCTCCGTCAAGGTCAAACTACTATAGCGAACTTAAAAGTGCTTATAACTTGGTGCTATAGGTTTGCAATGTGAAACCAACCTATAGAAAATCATGTACTGGGAATCTTCTGATGTGGTCAGATTTTAACCTTGGGCCCCTCCTTCAAGGTCAAATGAGGATAGCCAAACTGAAAAGTGCTTATGACTCGCTAATTATTGGTCCTAGAGGTTTGCAATGTGAAACAAACCTACAGGAAATCATGCGCTGGGAATCTTCTTGTGTGGACAGATTTCACCTTGGTCCCCTCATTCAAGGTCAAACAACAGTTCACTGGCTTTGGTGAGTTGTCTACACAGTGGATATAAATTTGCATTGGTTCTCCAATGCATAGGTCTAATTCATTCATTTACTTAACCATCCACTTATTCATTCAATGTGTTCAGTTTAACATTTCTTGACTACAACCCAGATAGCACGCAGCCGTCGGGCCAACGTTGGCGCAACATCGGCACAGCCGTCGGTGCGACATTGGCTGCCAACGTTGGCCCAATGGCTTTTTGACCAGTGGGCCAACTTTGGCCCAGCATCAGCCCAAACATTTCTTAGTATACCAAATACAGTGATATAAACAAAACTGAAATGAATTTTTAAGTTTAGTGTAGTCCTGCATATGCTACAGTTATTAGTAAACAATATTACACAATAGATAAGGCCTGATGACTTGCATATCCCCTGATACAAAAGGATACACTTTCACAAATACAGCCAAACCTTGAACACAATTTCCAAAATGGTGTCGATTTGATGTCATAGTAGAAAGGGCAGGAAATACTAAAGCAGAAATAGCCGTTGGCCCAACGTCAGCCCAACGGGGGCAAAATCTGCCGACAATGCCGACCAATACCCAACGTCGGCTGGACGACTGGGTGCTATCTAGGAATAACTTGACTACTATTGATTTGTGTATATTGTAAGGAAAATTAAAATTTCTTAATTTGATTGATAGTTAATGTATGTTTTTAAAACTATGAGTGTTGGTAACACTTGGAGTCATTACTGTTGCAGTTAGAGTGAGAAACTAATGGCACACATTGACAATATAATGTTTATCATTACATCAACTTAGTTTAACTTTGGAAAAAAAAATTAAATATAAAATCTGTAAAAAGAGAGAACAGCCGATTTATATTCTATCCAATTATCTATGACAATATAACAATTAATCTTATTAAAGTAAACACTCAATATGGCTTCTTCAAGCCATCATGCTTGATCTGTCTTTTACAGATATTGGCCTTTAGGGCTTATCTTGTCCTTATGAAAGTCTGATTAAGTGTCCTTATATACATTTTCTTACTTTTATAAAAGCCTAAATGACTCTGACATCTTGCCACAACTTTAGATTTATCTTATTCACTAATCAAACTACAGGAGGTACCTCCAGTGATTATAGATGACCGACATCACAGATGGATTGCTGTAGTTCCTGGAAACCCAGCTACACACCTGTAACTACAGTTTCTCTGTAAAGATAATACCAATTCTAACTGCACCTTCATAGTGCTTAATCTCTATCCAAAAGTCATACAGAAATGCAGACATTTTAAATCAATTAAATCATCAGGCAGATCATATCGAATCATTGGAGCATGATTTCGAAGAGAAGTAGAATTTTAAAAGATCAGGGACTTCCTTTGAGAGAAACTTGAGCTTTTAGCAATGCTTGCTGGTTTATCGTCACACAGATGATACACTGTAGAATTCACACTCATCAACCAGTTTGATTTTATATTTATTGTCGTAGATAACCACTCTAATTACAAGAAAAGTGAAATTTAAGTTTCCTAGAAGAAAAACATTCTCCTTCATTACGTAGAAAATTTTCTAGCAATGAAAAGAACTCTAGATGATATATTAACCACAGATACAAAGTGAAAAAATAGCAAATGCTATTAATGTTGTTTTTCTGTTCCTTTTTGAAGACAGTCTGTGACATAATAATCAATACAATCTTGTCAAGATTTTCCTTCAGAGTAAGAATTGAAATGGAGTAGGTTCACTGAGTGAAAGTCTTGTTTCAGGTAATTATAAATAGATTGTGTGACTGTGAACCCATACTAAAATGTTGTGCATTGATAATACAATTATATATAAATAGTGTATTGCAAATGACAAATTCTTATACAACAGGAGACCACTGTGATATTTATTGTAAAGGCAACTATATGGCTAACACTTTTGTGACATAAATATCAATAGCATCTATGTGAAACATATTGATTTGAAGCGACTCTTAGAGAGAGAAAGACATTCATTTCAGTGTGATAAATGATGGATAAATCTCAGTACTGTTTGCATCACCTCTTTCATACTAAGAGACCTAATGTGTGTCGGTTTTGTCTGCTAAGTGATGTAATCTTCTTAAAATTTGCCAGTATCAAGAACACTTCATGCTTTAAAAACAAATTTAGTGCAAGGTGTTCCTTAGATTTCTTTCAACAGTCATTTTCAGGCTCTCATAATTTCACATAATCAACTAGTAAAATCTGGTACATAAAAATTGCCATGCGAGCATTTGTGGTTGGCCATCAGCGATCAACCATCTGATGTATGGAAACATACACTATTAAGCATTAAGAATAAAGCTAATATTCCTTATTTCTGAAAGTTAAGGCTCAAAGACTTAGTTCATTGCTTTCTTCCCTTTCAACAGCTCATACCAGACCTTCAATGTATCATACATGTCCACCATTAGCAGCATTCGAACCCACGCCCACTAAGGTTAGGATCAAGTCATTAAATACCAAAACTTGTTTACCACTTCACCACTGGAGCCTTTCTCCCATTTTGCACTGAAATGATCCTCAAATGTTGGATTTGTGTCATTTCTTAGATATTGTCATAGGGTAACATAAAGAAAAGAGCAAATAAGATTGTGAGCTCAGGTTTTTGCCTGAGTACCAAGTTAATTTGAATAGTCTTTTTTCCCTGGTGGCACATATTCTGATCTTTACAGCTGAGTGATATAAGTACTTTGCTGCACGGTACACAAAGAATATTGAGTTGCGTAATATATTACAGCATTTCTAATATTGTACACACAAACGTTATATGTATAAGTGTTTATTAGAACCTTTACTATACATATATATCACGATTGTTAGGCATGTCTTATAATTGCAATTGAGATTTAAAAAGAAAAACAGTTCGTGTGATTTATCCATTGACATGTTTGTTTGCTTTATCCAACAGAGAAATTCTACAAGGCTGCATTTACTTCTGGCGACGACACTAGCTGAGCGATATTAAAGGATATCAACATGGCGCGAAATCCGACCGGATGTGACTTCAAAAGAACGTGTTTAAATACTCTCCTGACCCTGGCAGTAATGGTTGCCATTGGGATTGCTGATCATTTTGGTATGTACTGTGTTTTTACTTCAAATCAGGGCTTATAGTGTTATGCGTCTGTTACATAGTTTATTAATGTTAAACTGCAATCAATAAACATGTACTTTTGTTGACGCCATATTTTTTTTTTTTTTTTTTTTGGTTGTGGGGGGGATTTTTGCATGTACTTTTGAGTGGGAAAATTACTTTGCATTTATTTATAATAGATAAAATCAATAATGACATTAAGCTCTGATTTGTTACTAACTATAGATATACGACCTTATATTAATTCATTTAACCATACTGAGCCCACTGTATACCCCATTGTGGTCAATCTAACCAACAATCAGACAAATATAAATGAAGACAACATATTTATAATCCATCAAACTTACACTTGTCATCTTGTTATGCTGGATGATTACGTGTTACAGGCCCAGAAATATTTCTCACAAACTCTAGTATCTATGAACCCATTGTATACTATGTCCTAATTTTTAAATGGCCCTAGATTTATATACCTAACACAAAAAAAGAATAAACTGGAATATATGTAACAATTGATATACCATAATTATATTATGTATAATGTAATACTTTTATACATGCGAATTACAGAGCAAGGTTTAATAATATTTGAAACACATATTGAAACATCCATAATGCCAGAATTTAGGAGGACAAAATAACTAAAACACAGTGACAAAAATCTCATTCATCACAGATCATACTAACCTGAGGCTGTGAAGGGGTTAATAATTCTCTGCGGGCGGGGGTTGGTGGGGAGGAGGTGGCTGATAACTGATTGGTATTGATTCGTAGTTTTGTACTTAATATTTTCAACTAGACATTGTTCTGAATTCATCTTCAGGCACCCCATCCTGAATCAATTTAGTACCAGGTTTCACAACTATTGATAGAATATATGGGTAAAGGTTTGTTTTTTCCACTAGACTACAGATGTCAATTTGATATGAACTTCTAAAGCTAACGGGTGCATGTTGGTTCATGTTAGTTTATGACACACTAGCTTGGCTATATAGTAAGCATTAAGCAGAGAATCCTTTAATGCGCAATGGCGTATGCGTAAGCGTATACGTATAACCCATCCGTTATCCGTATGCGTTTTATGTGGCTCCATTATCACGTATATTTACACACGTAAAAAACTTCTTTCCAACCAAAAATGAGGAAAATTTATAAATAACACAGACTAAAGGCTCATATTTATCTGTTGAAGGAAAAAACAACATTTTCAGCTTACGACAAAAAAGTGCTGAAGCCACAAACATGTACACACTTACTTGCAAGCCAGCTTTCAATTAACCTTCTAAAGACTTGTAATATTTGTTCCATAAAATATTTTTTCCAAGATATAATATTTAAAACAGTTTCATAATATTACACAGCAGTGAATGTAATGAATGAAATGAAAACTTTTGCAAAAAGTAAGATCAACCATTGCACCAAGACCTGTCTATTCTATGAAAAAAAGTTAGAAAATATTTTAATATTTTGTTCAAAGCCTTATATGAGGCTAAACTTTTGTGTGAACCCATGTGTGTGCTGGTGGATTTATTAAACAATCAACTATATATCTACTGTAACCTTAAATTCACACATTCACACACGCAAAAGTGAAATGCTATGTTAATAGTTCAGGTATAAAGTAAGTATCAAACAGCCAGTAAATTGTTGCTACCTTAGCAATAGTCGTATACATATTTCCAGAAAAAGTTTGTGAGGAAACTTTTATGAGGAAACTTTTACATTCAGCTGTGGCTTTCATTTGTTTTTGAAGGCTGGTTATATATTTTTACCGGAAGTTTTACTTTCTTTCATCAATCAAAGGTAACAAAACTTTAATATAATATTGGGAAATCCCAACAAATTCAATGACAAATGCATGCGTATGTGGTCCGTATGCGTAAAAAATCGCTCAGAAAGTGATTGCATCCGTATTTTTGTTTACGCATACGCACCTGGATGTAAGTACACGCATAAATGGAATCACATAAACTTAAAATAGTGGGAGGGATTTTTTTTACGTATACGCACATGTACACGGATACGCATACGTATCTGCCATTGCGTATAAAAGGACTCTCAGCTTTAGACTACTAAGCCAGATGGTTGAGTGGTGGTGATGTTGGAGCCAGACTTGAAATCTGGCCAATCTTAAGATTGGTGCAAGAATAACCTAGGATCCTTAGTTTGGCTACTAATCATAAGATGAGATTGGGCTGTTAATGTATATTGTGACAGAGATGTAAAACTATGTCAAGTATGACTTGGAGAACCCGTAAAGTGTTTTCAAGATCACCAGTGAAAGTTTATCCATTTAGCATCAGTCGGAAATTTATCAAGTCTCAGCTAAACTCAGCTATGTCTCAAATCTTTGATTTCCCATAAGAATTTTTGGCCAAACTGACCCTCAAAAAACAGAATCACCCTTTAACAAGCTAATGTATTTTTGCTGAGATTTTAGTTTAATGCTAGTTTGAGACCTATTTTTTACAGGGGAAAAAAACCAAAATCATAGATTTGAGAGTTAATGTATTTGTGACCTATTGTGAATATAACCCATTGTTTTGCGGGCTAAAAGCCTTGTTCACAGATTGAATAATATGTTCATGAATTATTCTAGTATTATACTTCACAAACTGATAATGACTGATATGTCAGCATTTTTTTTCCAAAAAAAAAAGAGAGATAAAAGTTTTGTTAATGAAAACCAGCATCCATAGCAAAGTTACATTTGCATAAATGTGAAAAAACACAGGTGTCTGCTTCAGATAATGGACCCTCATTTCATAAACAATAATTAATTTCATACTATCTCTCTTTGTCACAAACCCCACTGGGTAAAACCTTCAATTTATAATTGATGCATCATCATTATAATAAACTAATTAATCAACACATCTTGACAACATATTAGTATATAAATGTTGAAAAAGTTAACCTAATTTAAATAATTCACATCAAACACATATGCCATTTATCTTAAAAGCTATTTCCATAAACATGTATAAATATATGAGATAAATCTGTGGGTAAGAAACCTTTCTTGTTTTTATGCTAAAATATCATGTGCGGGGGGGGGGGGGGGGGGGGAACTGCAATAGAAAGCCAATTTTCTTTTGAAGCTTTTATCCTCTAATATGAAAAAAGTGATCTATCAAATTGCTGACAAATGTGGCTATACAATCAAGACTTTTTCAATTCTATTCAAGAATAGATAGTTACTTAAAAGAATTACTAATGAAATAACCCACACTTCTAAACCCCAATTTTCAGCACCCCTCCTCTCCTCCCTTAAGGTTTTGCATCTTATTGTGAGACACCATTTAATCTCCCTTTAGTATTATCCAATTCTGTCAGCATACAAAAGGGCGTACAGCCAAACCTGAAATGTTAACTTAATAAGACCTTCTTACTGCCATAGTCTGGTATTATTACAGAGAACGGGATCTCAGTAGCTTATTAATGGGTGTCAACCCTCCGGAAATTTTAAGAGTTGGTTGAGGACACTTTAGAAGAAATCTGAAAATACAATCATGGGCCAATTTCTCGATCTTATTGCCTGTCACAGACATCAATTCCTTGCATTATTTCTGTTTCTGGAGATATTTTATAGCCTTTTAAGGCGTGAAGATATATATTATATTTAGCTTAGCATATTCGATTGTTTTGGTGTGATCTATGAAAAAGGGAGTCAAATTTGGGTTTTTACATCCCATTTAACGGCCAAGGCCGTATTGGGACAGGCCCTCAGCATTCACTTGTGGGAGTCGAACCAGAACCGAGGTGACAGCCTATATTTGGATGCCAAGCTGGCTATCCACTAGGTAGCCTTGCTGAAAGCTCAAGTTTCTTTGCAGTTAGGGAAAGTTTTCAGTTCAGATAATGGAGTTCAGTTTCTATAATGTACTCATACATGTACTGATTTTACATACAGCTAGATAAATCTCTGTCTGATAAGTTCTATCTCTTAACTTGTATGAGTGTTTTATGAATACCAAATATCTGTGCGCACGTTTGAAAAGATATCAGTTCAGATAATGGAGTTTCAGTTTCTATTATGTACACATACATGTAGTGACTTTTACAGCAGCATACAGTTAAGATAAATTTCTGTCTGATACAGTTCTATGTCTTAGCTTGTATGAGTCTTTTATGAATACCAAATATCTGTGTGCATGTTTGAACAGATATCATGAAAATTTCAGCCTTAAGCAAGGCTATATAATACTTATATAGCTCTGGAATATAATGAACATTAGGGTTTTCACATTCAGGCTTTTAACATGCTTCAACACCTCACAATACAATAAAAATAGAATTCAGTCCAATTTTGATCTTTCCCAAAGCAAAAAGGTAATTTGCCTCATTTAATCCAGTACCATGTTCACTTTTATGTCTTCATTTGTTTTAGATTATCCTTTATTTTGCAATCCTCCTTGTGTGTTCTCTGAGGTTATACAAGGGCTGTGTGATTACTGCTCTGGTAGCATTGCTAAAGGCTCCATTTTGTTTGTAATTAATGAAATAAAGACCTATTTATTTATTTGGGGTTTTACGTTGCTTTCAACACTGTACAGGTCATATCACGATGGGTAGTTGGAAGGGCAGAGGAAACCAGTACATACAGTTCGTCTGGGTTCTGTTCTGTAAACTGCCGACCAACGGCAGGCAACTACCAGCTTTCCCATTTGAGGCCATGCCGGGAACCGAACCCCAGCCTCAGAGGTTGGAGGTGAGAGTGTTACCACTCTGCCACTGTGGCCCCGCAATAAAGACATAATCACAGGCTGCCACCTCTCTGTGTGTTTGAGTCCCATAAGTGGCAATAGTAAGGGCTTGTCCTAATATTTAACCTGGATGTTGAATGCGATATAACACCCTACGTTTGAAATTTGAAAGGAATTATGCCAGATATATGAGCCACAAACAAGGCTACTTCTCTGGTCTTTGAAGAACGTATCACTTTTGAAGAAGGGAAAATATTTCATTGAACCGTGAGATTTATTGCTCTGGTTGCATGGCTGAGTGGAGAAAACTTTTGCAACTTGGTTATTAGTGTCTTATTACACAGTGATATTACTCTGATCTTTTAACCACAGTTTTATTTTCACAGAGATAAACCAGTATTTAACAGCCTTTGTAATTGTAATTTTATGGGCCACTATGGCACTTTTTTCGTTTGGGCCCTAAAGATATATTCTTGACAACTCTCTTGGACATTTTGCCTTTTTATGTTGCAAAATAGAGAGCTGATAGGTACTTGTATTGTGTCAATTACAACATAAAATAGTGTTTTTTTTACTTCTCAAGTAGAATTTAACAGAATCCACTTTTGAACACACTTGTCATCTTTAAGTTATTCCCCTGTTCCTCTGTTGGGAGTTGTCTCCGGACAGCTCCAATAATACATATGCATCACCCAGCACAGTCTCATTTTTCCGTAATGTCTAGGAATCTTATCTGATCCTTGGCATGTCATTACTGACCACGGTATGCCACTACGGATCTCACAATGACATTAGGGATGTTATGGATGACCTTTTGGACACAAAAGATGATCCGTAAATCACTTAACATTTTCCATATTAGGAAACCTGGTGCGATCCGGTGGATGATCCTTGGATGTGTAACTGGGATCTAAGCATTTCAGTCTATTTTAGGTATCATTTCTTAGAAAAAAATATACCAAGCTGTTTCATATGTGAAATCATTTTAAAATTTGTGACAAAGTCAGCACAATGTTATTTACAGTTGACATCAGCTTCAAACATGCTTTTTGGCATTTTAGTCCATCTTTAGTATCACTTCCTTGAAAAGATAAACCTTGTATCTTTGTATGTAAAATCTGGTCTCCTTGTCTTAGTCCGTATCTAGTCCGGGAATGTGTAACTGCTACTTTACCAGTGACAATACCATCTACCATATGCAGATGACATTAACTTAATCTACATAGCTTTGTGTGGTTCTAAGCACTTCTGTCTATGTAAGGTGTCAATTCTTGAGAAGGTTACTATGTTTAACTCATCCCCGTTAATTTTTAAACCGATTTCTGAACAATATCATGGATAAAACAAACTTACCAGCATGTAACATGCTGAGTATGCCCGTGTAATATTCTTCAGCAGGGTACTTTGAGCAGTCTATTTACGTTTCAATATTATACTCTTGGGAAAACTATTAGGTGCTATGTTAAACCCAGCACCTATATATCTTTGTTGGCTTGTTTTAGATGAAACTCAACCCCTAGGAACAAGGGGCCAAAAGGTCCACGATATACTTGGCTCATTCACTGATGATGCAAGCTTTTAGATCCTGAAATAATATATCTGTGTACTAAGTAGCAATTTTGATTACCTGGCAACATGGTCTTGGAAATTTTCAAGATTTCCTTGTAAATATACATGTTTTTAGCTTTATTGCTGACTGATTTAGCACTTGTTTCTATCTAATCCCGGTAGCATATCAATATTACTCTTGTTCTTAAGGCCTGTACACACTAAAGGTTTTGATAGAATATTCTTTGACATGAGTCTTCCCAACACTGAGGTCTGCGGTTCAAACCCCAGACCATATGAGGGAAAGTTGGTAGGTGCTTTCCGATGGTCGGCAGTTTACAGTACAGAACCTTGACAAACTATATATGTACGGGTGTCCTCTTCCCATAAAATTACTCTTCATGATATGACCTATACAGTGTTGAAAACAACGTTAAAACCAAATAAATCCTTAAACTAAACAAACGACTGAAGTAAAATTTAAATTTGATCCAGAAATAAGCCATGTGGAGTATGCGAATGTTACCTATCAATCAAATCAAATAAAAATTAATGATGTGTGAACAATTGCATGATGTTACAGGTTAGGGACTTAATTGTAACAGCTCTCTAAATGATTAAATTTATAAGTGTTTGTAGCTATTTAGTTTTAATTATCTTTATGTTATTTTTTATGTTATCTGTATAGAATAACACCACGGGATAAAATATGCCAAGGGGGTGTAAACTATAGCAAGCTATGCATTTTATGTGGGGTGTAAAATTTGGCGCTACACCGGCTAAATCACTTGAATTCCAGCTTTATCATCCATCATACATAGGACTAGTGTTTTCTCCTCGGTCTGACTTTGAGAACTAAAAAAAAGAGAAAATTCTTTTAATTTAATCACGATTACTTGGGATTGTTCTTTGAGGGGAAGTGTGAAACTTACAAGCAAGTTATTTCTATTTTTTAAAAGTTCATCATATTCATTTATTTTATGTTATTTTCTGTTTTGATAAAACTGATGAGTAAAGATAATAAAATACTGGGAATTTTATAGGGGAATTTCCTTGGTAATACGTGGTTTTATAGCTGCAGAATAATATCCCCCCAAAATATAACATTGCAAATGTTCAAACACTTCTCTTTAACGCCTGTATGCACTGATGATACAATACAATTTTACAGTTTGGACTGAGATGACATTCCTGATCTATATGCAGCAGAAAAAATCCAGTCGAATATAGCACAGTTTTATTTTGGAGATTTTTTTTCAATTTAAATGATTAAATTAAATTGGTACATACCATCAGCATATACCACAGAATCCTAATTTATGGTACAATTTTGAGATAAAAGTCAACCAATTCGGTCAGTAACAGATGGGGGGATGAAGCTTCTCAACTTTTACGGTTGATGTGTAAGTAAAAAGTACATATGCCTACTTCTGTGGCAAGTTTTGACTCCACGAGAAATTATTTCCAAATAGGCGTTGTTTCCTTTAGGGCTCTTTTCCGCAATGTCATTATTTTTCTGGATTCTTTAAATACATTCTAAAAGGATTGCTCACTTTCTTTAGCTTTGACAAACAGGAAGAAAAAGTAATGTCATAGAAATTTACATTGTCACTTCTCCCTTATTTTCCTCATTTTAATCATGAGTCTGTAATTTTATGCAAAAGAGGAAGACAAATGTTGCCCAGCAGAGAGCCAAGCTAAAAGCAGGAAAGTTGTGTTTTCTGTGGTGAGTTTTCTCTTTCAAATTACTGTAATATTTACAATATTTGCTCAAGCTAAATTCAGTTCTTCTACAGCTATTAGTCTAACTTTGATATCTCAGAGCAGGCTGTCCGACATTTATATATTATAAATTAAAATGAATTTAATTGAATGAGTTTTATTATGCAAATTGTGTTTGTTACTTTCAACGTCTGCCATGAAATTTTGGTTGAAAATGACCCTTAATACTGTAAATGCTTGTTGCCATGGCAACTGCCTCAGACACCCTAATCATAGTAGCAGTATTTTTTTCTGTCTGATATACCTTTCATCATTTCAGGCAGTTTACCCCAATGCCCCCCACCTCATCATCATTATGCAAGCTGCTGAAACTGCCAAATAATTATGTTAAGAAGAAAACGTGCCAATAAGACAACTAGCCTTTATGGGCTCTGGGCTATTTAATCTGATGGTTTGGATATAGTTTAATGGATCATCAACACACAGAATAATAATAATAATTATGATATAATATTTATGCATTCCCATTTTATGAGATCGTTGTTAGCAACAGGTGGTTTTACACTTCTTGTACAGAAAAAAAAATGAACCCTAGTTTAATATTTTGACTTTACTGTCATGAATTCAAGTTTTCAGTTTGTAGGACTTTGCTAAGACAAAAATTTATGCTAAGTTCTGGTTGAGGTTCTTTTGCGAGTCCAAACAAAATTCTCAGATATAAGTCAGAGATTAAATAATATGCCATAATATTTCATCAATGGTGAAATCTTTGCAAATCAAATTTAGTTCTCCAACATCTTGACACACAAGCCAAATCTGGCATTAATTCTGACCACTTGTCGCTGTAAGTAGAAATTGTATTTTCACTCATTAAAAATCACTGTAAAATGTTTAATAGTGTGATATATGAAACCTTAAGTATAATTATAACTTGTACTGGTCTCATTCAAGGGTTTATTCAAGGAAACCCAACCACACTTTCATAAAAAAAGGCAGATAAGTAATTTCTGTTCCATTTGCACTAACTTTCAGCAGCAGGCCACACACATATATTTCGTCCAAGCCACACTTTTCCTACGGTCATATCTGATACATATATGTTGCATACTTGATGACCTGATCCTTGTCAATCCGAATGGAGACCCTTGTGTCTGGGTTATACATGCAGAAGAATGACCTGCCCAGAATATCCATCCTGCTGCCCCCTTCAACCCTGCAGTATGTACAGCTCATGATGATTCGCCAGAGGCTTTTCAAGCATTTTTAAAGCATTGCCACGGTTGTGTTGACTGCCAATGAGGACATCCTACCCCAATGGTAATGCCAATAAAAGTGTCCTTCCAAAATAAGAAGCAGACCAAACTACAGCTGAAAGTAGATGAGCCTATTTAGTTGTGGCTGGTGACTAAAGTAAGGAAAGTTATGAACTAGGCATTAAGGTAATGTCATTCTAACACTGATTTCCAATGCCTGTTCAAATGTACAGGCGCACTATAAAATGTGCTGGTTTGGTTCTGTTGCTCTAGAGTAAGGCAAATTCAATATACTTCTTCGCCAGTACGCCTAAGTAAAGGCTAATAAATCTATTCCTGATTGCGCAAAAACCTAGACGGGAGGGGCAGACAAGGGGACAAGGGGCAAAGCTGTCCAGCTATCCAGAGTTTAAAAGGACATAGGTACCTAATAAACTACTGACATGATATGCCCTTATGTATTTGAGTTGCATGTCTTCCTCCAGAAATTGAAGGCAAGTTTATTTTGGGGGGTGCCAGAACATAAAGATTTGAATATTAATAAATAATTCCCGTCATGTAGAAGTGACAATACAATATTCCCATATAGCATTGTTCCCCTTTTATTTATAGCTGCAATAGCTTCTCGTGTTCACTTTTCTGTGAATGGACAGGTCTTTGGAAAGGGGGTGATAAATGTGGACAAGATTTCCTTCTGAAATGATGACTGATCATGAGCCACCATTTTGTAACTTTTCTCTGGCCTTCTCAATAAATTCACAATGTATTTATCTGGAAATTCAATTAAGCATGAGGAAGTGTGTAAAACTTGATGTACACTGTTAACTAAATGCATCATACTGAGCAGGATATAAATTCAATTAGAATGTAAAACGTCGCATGTTTATCTAGGTCTACATATGTGGGAGTGAAAACCATTGACAATGTATGAAGAGGGTATTTGACTTATTTACCTTTCCACTCTTGAGTACCTGTATGCACAAGAGACATTTGATACCTGGACATCTGTTATAGCATTATTTTTAGATCTTGGGGATATTTCAGTGTCATTCAAACATGTGACAATGACTTTCAAGAGACCATTCATTGTCTCTTTATAATGGGACAAGGCATTTGATATTAACATCAACAATAAAGCTGATAATTGCTACTACTTAATAAAGGAAAAGTTTCATCCCAGTGGAATAATGAAACTGAAAGTAATATTTTCTTAGAATTACCCATTTTTAAAGAAATTAGCATAAACGTACATGCCCTGGAGCTCATGAACAAATGAAGACACACACTCAAGACACTTTGGGGGGGGGGGGGGGGGGTGCATTTTAAATTATAAATACTTTACAAAAGCAGAGCTGGTGTTTAAAATGAGATGCCCTCCACGGATGGCCATAAAATTGACTACCTATAGAGCCTTCTTGCACAAAACTTTATGCCTATCTTTCTCACATCTTTCACCGATTCCTTTTGCAAGCACAAGTCCTAAGTAACAATCTTGTCTCTGACATTAGTGGTTTTGGGTTTAAATCTACGGAGGAAAATTTATGGAGGAAGTTGACTGATGATACACAGATGTTTGTAAAATTAAAGCTAGGGTGTTATGATCTGGTCACCACAGGCCCTTAGCATTGCCACTTGTGGGAGTTGAACCCACACAGAGGAGACAGCCTGTGACAGGATGCCAAGCTTGATAACCACAAGACCAATCAGGACCTCCGCCAGAGGCTTACAGTGGACAGTCCTAACCATCCACCATTTGCTACATTTGTGTTTATCTGCCACTGTGGCCTAGCGGGTAAAACACTTGTCCAGGAACTCAAAAGGACGTGGGTTCAAACCCAGGTACAGGCAGATATATAGTGGTTCGGATGACCACTAAAAATGGCAGTCCTCTGTCATTGGGTCCTATCCACAGTGGCAGGCTAAAGAACCTCAAGGACGTTGATAAATGGCCTTTCTTGAGCCTCTATCTTCCAGTTAGGGGAAAGTCAGTTACTTGTGAGTTGGGGCTGTACCTGTGCAGTCAGATTGGTTAAATAGTGCTTTGAGTCCTGTAGTATATGGAGATATTGCGCTGAACATAAATACACAATACAAATAAAATACATTCTTTCATACTTACAGCTACTTGTCCTTACATAACCTATAGTGTTTTGCCCTAGTAATTTGTGAAAAAAATGAAAAGAATAGATATGACAGAATATAATAAACATCAAGCCAGTGGTTATTTCTGATAGAGAAGCTGTTTAGCATAGCACTGTAGAGCTGCATGTCTATTGGTCATATAACAATTCGGGGCGATGGACTCATCTAGAAATTATATTATCACTCACCCATAACTCGTATTCTAGGTTCATTAATTGGTTGTTTCTTGTGTGAAGTTTATTCATACATCTTATAGTTGTGATTTTAATTGAAACAAACCCACATTATAACACATAGTTTCATGCTCCATATGAAAATATTGATTCTATTATCTAGTAACGGATATGACCTATTTACGAGGACTGTTTTATACTTTTGGCCTGTTTACAACTTTGGCCTAATTTGATTATGACATATTTATGATAATAGGTGGTTACCCCGAGGTCATTGACAGTTGACCTGTCAAAATATTACATGCCAGATTTGATTAAATCAAGCCCATGCTATTTTTAAGATGGTACTAACACAAATTCATCTATTCCACATGTATCTTTGAAGCATTTCTGATGACCTCACCTCAGCAGTGTTTCATTTATTGTGAATTATGTGATGGCTTAACACAAACACATAACACATGAAGCTATCAGCAAAGGAAGAAGCAGGCTCCCTGACAGTTACATATGTTGTTAAGACACACAGTATATGTATACACATAGTCAGTAGGTTACTTAGGTTAGCTATTACCATAGGTCACATAATAGGTGACACCTGGTGTGCTTTACCGCCCAATATGCAATTTTGACGTGTCTGTTTATAAAGCCTTAAACAATGCAAGAATTAAACCACACTGAATGTATTGTTGATTACCTCATTTTCATATAACCACATATACCTGTCCTAATTGGTTATTTAATTTGCACATAACCATAGGTATAGCTGTGATTGCGGATTACCTGGGGCCGATTTCACTAAAGGACTTAAACTAAGTCCCTTTATTGGCTAAGTCAGGGACTTAAATCTAAGACTTTGGTCTTAGCTAGGTCTGGGACTTAAAATGGATTTCACAAAAGTGACTTAGCTAAATCCAAGCTTATATCTATTCAAAATATAATATTGGTGCCATACATCCTTCATTTGATGTATTTTATCTAAGGATAAGGGCTGTTTTGAAATGGAAAACCTTGTTGCCACATATAAACTTCCCAAAGACTACTTTAGTGAGGTGTTCTGTGTAATTATACTTTATTTACAGCCATTTCAAATTTTGAAGTGGAGAAAAGTTTATGGCAGCCACATTTAAGTCCTCTTTACAAAATTTAAGCCCACTACCACCCAGCCTTAAAGTTAAGTCCACTTCATGGACTTAGCTGCTTTGTGAAATCCGCTAAGTCTAAGACCACAGACTTAACATTCTTTTGACAAAATTTAAGACCAAAGTCTTAAATTTAAATCTAAATCAGGGGCCGATTTCACAAAGGGACTTAAGTCCAGATTTAGACTTAAAATTGTTCAGATTTGGTTTACAATTTCATCCCAGACATTGGGCCTTAAAATACACTTGATTATCAAGTTGAACATTTTATATTTACATTTGTTTACTTTATTGGCACATTATGCTTTGTAAAACTGATACTTTCTTGTTTTCATCAAGAAATATCATGACACAAGTAGAACACAAAGACCTTCTAGCTAAATTCACTGCCTATATTATGTATTTCTCAAACTTTTTATGTTAAAATGCATTATTTCCAAAGTAATTTACCTTCATAAAGGATTAATAAAATGTTAAGCAATTTATTTTCTTGAAGACTTGTATTATATGGGTGGTCCTTCCCAGGTGGTGTTTCATGAACATCTTATTATAAGATATTATTTGTATTCACTGAAATGAAGGATTATTCACTCTTGAGTGACTTTCAAGAACATTTGAAAAAAAGAAGTGAAAAGAATGACAAGCAAGACACACAAACACCTACATTAGAAATTAACTAGATAAATATATAAATCAGTCGCCTATCTTTCGTGGGCACTTTAAGTCATTCTTTGGACGTTTTAGGTCTGAGACAGGCATTACCACAAAATTAGAGATTGAGTCTCGGTTCATACCAAATCCCTACCAAATGTCTGACGGGGTGGCGGCAGATTCTGAGACAGAACAAGGCTGAAAGGGGTTTCGGTCTACTAGTGTGAGCCGCAAAACCATCAGAGACAAGAGTAGTGCACTGAAACGGTCACCTATCCAAGTACTAATGTTGTCCATTGCTGCTTAACTTCAGTGAAGAGATAGGTACTCGTCACAGTTCAAGAAAGTCTGGAGACAAAAAGAAAATGTAAAAAGTGATCTCTAGAAGCGTGAGTCTCACTAGAGCCCAGGCTTAAAAACACTGGAATTCTTTTTAAATGGTTATAGCTAAAAGTCGGAATAAGCTTTCCAATTTAATTAGTGACCAAATCTTGTGCTTGTTGGTGTTTGGATATATTAGAAACTAAACTTTCTGACCACTAAACCAAAGAAGACCTCACTTTCTCAAAGAGACAGTTTTTGTTTGGTCAGACGCCCCAGGGGGTTTCTATAAGATAAAATACATCCTGCAGACAGCCTTGTCAATACAGAGAACATATTTTTTATACTAAATAGCTCTATTTATTCCCAAGGCATAGATTCACAGTGAAATGTTTAGGGAGAGGTTGACTTCAAAACAAACAAAAATGTGTTTCTCTTCATTTACAAGAAATGTTCAGGAGAAAGTGTTTTATGACTAGGTTTTGTTTTCTCAGGTTGCTTTGAAAAGCTCCTTCTATACAACTCAATTTTGGGTGACCTAATCCTGGCGAACTTTCACAAACCAGCTACTTCATACAAACATTTAATTAGCGTAGAAATCGGAACGTCACCATGACGTCAAGATGACACGTATTTAAGACAAACCATTGGCCACGTGCGTCACGTGATACGTTTGACCTATTTGAAGTGTTTGTGCGAAAGTGATTTTAGAATTTCGGGAGAATTAAGGTTGTGAGGTAGATATTCTGAGGCCCACTTAGGAGTAAAAAAGTAACTGCTTTCTTTTGTGCGGAGATGATGTTACTTTGTAAACATAACAGGAAATATGGTTGGTTTAGGGTTCAGAAAGTTTTTTCTTTCCATATTGTGCTGTGTATACAATGTAACTTGAAATGAGTCCTATAGTTTTCAAACCATCATTTTTTTATAATTGACAAATTCTGTATGTTTGCTTTATTCACATTTTTAAAGATAGTATTTCGAATGATAGTATCTTAAAATAGATAGAGTGATACGCTAAATAAATCATGATCATGTTGTCAGATAGTATAGATATTTGTTATTTATTATAATTTGAATTTATATATATATATATATATAGTAGAATTTAACAATTCATTATTTAAATTTCATGTTAAAAAGACTGCTATATCACTGTGTGTTTTTTTTCAGTGAAATGGTAATTCAAACAAGGGCAATCAGAGATTGCAAAAATCCACCAAAGCATGTATGATTTAAAAAAACGGTTCTATAATAAGTAAACGTTGAAAGTCCAGATCTTTGCGGGTTTTTTTGTATCTAGGCAGAGATCATGATCACTCTCCAAATTTAATGGGATCTAAATTGGACCAAGATCCATCTTCTCATGTTTGATGAAGATGGAACCAGTAGAATTTGTATAATCCTCCCAACAAACAAACAGGCAAATAAATTATCATGAATTTAATACCTCCTAGGTTGGTAGATGCTAGCCTTGTATGACAAGATAGCTAGGCTCTACAGAACTTAGCCTGGACAGGTCAAATCTTAAATCTACAATACAACACTTCCAGTTTTGATAGAACTATGATCAGGAAGAATTTCCATTTATGTGGAGGTAAACTGAAGGGTTCAATGGGATTCCTTTTGTTGATGCAAACGAACATATTAAAGTATGTAGCAAGTGTCTCATACATGTAACTATCTCTGTTGTAATTACAAGGAATTTTATAGATAGTATCCAAAGCCTAAAGAGACAACTGAACTGCTTGATTCTTGTGGATATAGCAGTTATATAAATATACCAAAACTTCATGGATAGAAACTTTACGACTTTAGTAGAAGCATTTACTGGTTCAACAGTACAACAAGAGTTGGTTGGATAAGAGACAATTTATGTGTTAACTGTGAGTCAATTGTAGCATCTAATTAGTTTTGACAAGCACCAGTCAAGTGTTGTGTCAATGTGGTCACTCTATATAAGGATCTACTGTTGGTGTTGTATGCTTGTACTTCCTGGAATGTTAGAATTCCACGTGGTATCTGTTGGCACAGACTTCCGGGGAGTGCCTTTATTATTGTTTTGCAATTGAAAAAGAACTGTGTTGCAAAATATACATGTGATTGAAAGCTATCTAATACCTAAAAAAGACTGCCAACGCAGAGTAAAAAATGAGTTCCTTATTACACATATTCATAATTGTGAATATATTCTTTCACTGTTTATATGGATAAATTTATTTATTTGTGGTGTTTTTAACCCAGCCTATTGTTATATTGTGACTGGTAGTTAGAAGGGATGAACATCGGGGCTCGATGGTGTAATGGTTAGAGTGCTCACCTTCAACCTCTGAGGTGGCTGGTTCGAATCTGGGCCTGGGCACTTCATGTTTGAAAGTTGTTAGTTACTTACCGATGCCTGGTGGTTTACAGTGCATAATCTTGACCAACTAGTATGCGCTGGTTTCTCCACCCTTAAATTTACCCATTGCAGTATGACCCGGGCTGTTGAACAAAAAAAAATCAAGGAGGGATGAATAAACCACTGCATACAGTTGGTTAGGTTTGGTACTCAAACAATTACCAGCCTTCCCACTTCAGGATGTCCTGAGATTCGAAGTGCTTATTTGGTGCAAAGAGAACCCAAAATGTTGATGCACAAAAATGAAAAGTGAATATTAAAAAAAAATAGACAATAACGGAGATAGCTTTTAAGCAAGAGAGTGACTAGGAAGAAGCTTTTACTTGTCTGAAGAGATAGGCATTCAGAAAATTTCTGAAACTGCACAGAGTTCCAGGTGATCTGACAATTTGAGGAAGTCTATTTCATTCAACGGGTGCTGCAAAAGCAACTTCTGCTAATTCTTTATGTTCCGGTTAAAGAAATGGACAGTCGGTTTCAGTTGATGAGGCTGCAAGATTTAATCAGTGAAAATGGGAGTCTCTCAACATGATGCACTAAAGTTACAGGATATTGTATTCTGGAATGATAACACACATAAAACACTGGTGAAACAAAAACTGGTATTTAAGTTCTGGGTTATCATGAAAACCTTTCACAAAAGTTGCTTAGCAGCTGTTATTTTTTACCTTTTGGATCTGAGCATCTTGTGCCCTGAGTCATCCATTTTTGTTCCCTTCTTGTTCCCTGCACCATCTGGCCAGGCCTCTGTTGCCAAGTTTCTAGCTGATAATATAGCCTAAGCTTCTGAATTGGATGGAATATCTAAAATTGAACAGTTGTCCATAATTACGCCAGCTCATTTTTCTCTTAAATTGTTCATAAATTTCCTCCCATATTATCAAATTCCCAGTTTTGTCAATTTTGTAGGCATTTAATGTGTCATAGTTTTTGTCAAATTGATAAATTTTTAGTACTTATAAACTGTAGATATATCTTATCATAGTTAATTATAAGTTGGTGTACAAATAAATAAAAGTATAATAGAATAGGATATAATTTCATAAAACTTTTTGTGTGACAAAAATATACTCTCACCGCCAATCTGGCTAACATCTAACCAGAAAGTCCAAATGACACAGATAAAAAGGTCTTTGGCATTTTTAGATGAAAATTGTGTTGTTCTGCTGCTTTTAAAAGAAAAGACAATCTCATATATTTCTTAGAACTATTCATCCCACGTATAAACCATATTAAAAGCCACATTTTCACAGACAAAAAGCTACAGGGTGTCTTGGTCTTAAAATAACACATTTAACTGTGACTGGGTTGTTGGTGTATTGCTTTCACATGGGGTTTGTATGGCCCTGTACAAGGATCAGCATTGTTTATACACAAACAACAGATCTACTTTAATTTTTTTAGCATGACACTCAGGACATGACTTAGCCTTCATGAAGGCTCTTGTAAATTAGTTATAATATCTTTAAACTAAATAATGTAAGACAAGGGTTGAATTGAATGAACACAAATGTAACCTAGTTAAAAGATACTTAACTAGAACGCATTTATTTAGCACAGATCTCCGCAATGGGGCAAAAATGAGCATATATTGTCTATGCAATTTGTATTTATATTTCAGTCAATAATTTTCAAATCTATGTAAGTCTTATCAAAGGCTACCTTTTGGCTGATTTGCCTCTATTGATTTTGACGTTTTTACTTTAGCCTCTGTTCCCTGTTGTCGGACAATCAACATAGATGTATCTGTGATGTTAACCATACCTTTACAACAAATATTTTGCATACTAAATGTTATTTTTACTTCTGCTTAAAAACAATTAAGGTTGCGTGACACAGTCCTTTCGTGATCATATTATGCCTGTGTATCATGAAGAAACTTTTGTAAACATACCGTACATGTAATAAACAACAAAAAGTGCAGTTTAAATCTAAACCTACTGCTTCGTGGAGGTAATACCTTCACAAAGGGAACATTGGGTGCACTAGAATTAACAGCAAAATGAACAAAAGAGTTCTTTGTAGTGTCTGCAATTTATTTTCTTTACTGTTATATGTAAATCACGAATATATCTTCATGATAATAAAAGTAAACTGTTTTAGTATTATTTGAACTTTATTAGGGAAAATACACTCGAGTAAATCAGCCATGATATGCGTAGAACGTGTAATAACCCCAGTCTCTTCTGACATCCAGCAATAGACTTCATGGAACTCCTGACTGGCCCTGATAACATCCTATGCATACTGACTGCCTCTAATGGGTTCGATTCCCACAAGTCTGTTCCAGTATGACCCTTGCTGTAAAACTACAAGTTTGACTGCCCCTAATAGCACCTGTGTCCTTCCTCCTTGCCGTTGATGTCTGCGGTGACTGCTCCTGATACCTCCTGATTGCTCCTACTACTTCCTGTACCTATTGACTGCTCTAATAATGTGGTTGGGGTTTAAGCTTGTTGGTCACACATGCCATCTTTTCTGTAAGGAAGGTCGGAAATGTAATAAAAACATTTGTGAGTAATATTTTGTGTGCTACAATCTGTATTGTCAAGCGTTTTCATGATAAGACAAATCTTTCTGTAAAATCAGATTAAGATTTTAGTCACGTGAGTGTGTCATTTACCCTAGAATAAATCAGTTACTTCCACTGTTGCAAGTCCTAAATAATTAGATTTATGACCAATCTTTTAGTCAATTTAAGCCACTTTTAATAGAAATAGTCCATTGAAACTAGTTTATAAAATCTCTTGTATTTGGAAATACTAATCACATTGATCCACAAACAGATGTCGGTGCTGTGGAAATCAAGGCTAACATACTTTCAAGCATGGGAAAATATTACCTATTATTGTTTTTACTGGAGGTTTTGAAGAGTTGTGAATTAGTATTTAAGAGACAGTTTTGATGAATAGGCCTAAACAAGACAGTTTGTTCCTGGTGAGAAATTTATCTTCAGTTGTAAAAACAATAAAAACAAACAGAATATTTGAAACAGACTCATTATTCACTCTGAAAATACAAATAAACATAACCATGATAACACAAGTGCAAATGTTATTATTTCGTAGAAGCATAAAAGAACAAGAAGAGACAATAAAAAAGACAACTGATTTTGAAATCCTGTATGATATAAACTTTGAACTTATGATTAATAAATCCTGTAAAAGAATGGACCAAATAGCAGTTAAAATGTAAACCAGAGGGTTTTTTTCCAATTCATTCATTAATTTACTGTTTCATGCCATGTCTGGTACCTTATATGTTATATTGTGACCGGTAGTTGGAAGAGCAGAGGAAACCAGGGGCCGATTTCACAAAGGGACTTAAGCCCAGAGTTAGACTTAAATTTAAGACTTTGGTCTTAATTTTTTTTCAACAGAATGGTAAGCCCGTGGTCTTAGACTTAGTGGATTTCACAAAGCAGCTACGTCCATGAAATTGCTAAGTTAGTGTACTTAACTTTAAGTCTGGTAGGTAGTGGGCTTAAGTTTTGTAAAGAGGACTTAAATATGGCCGCTGTAAACTTTTCTCCACTTCAGAATTTGAAATGGCTGTAAATAAAGTATAATTGTATAGAACCCCTCACTATAGTAGTTTTTGTGAATTTTATATGTGGTAACAATGTTTTCCATTTCAAAACAGCACTTATTCTCCGACATAATGCATCCAATCAAGCATTATATGTCACCAATAGTATATCTTGAATAGAAATAAAAGGTCACATGACACAGAAAACCACTGTGGTTATTTGATAGGCTCGGACTTAGCTAAGTCACCCTTTGTGAAATCCATTAAAGTCCCAAACCTAGCTAAGACCAAAGTCTTAGATTTAAGTCCCTGACTTAGCCAAAAACTTGGCTAAGTCTAAGTCCCTTTGTGAAATCGGCCCCAGTACATACAGTTGATCCAGGTTCTGTACTGTTAAGTGCCAACCAATGGCAAGCAACTACCAGCTTTCCAACATGAGGCCAGGCCAGGATTCAAACTCTGATCTCGGAGGTGGTAGGCGAGTGTGTTACTACTGGACCACCGTGCCCCCTAGTTTCTTTCAAAGGTTAACACATATGGACATGCCCAAGTTTTAAGGGTAGATATATCTCTTTGTTCATTAGACTGTATGTTTTGTCTTCGCGAGTGATAAGATTTAGAGAAGCTTGCTTTAGTTTTATCATCCACTATTTTGCTTCAACAATAAGTAATTTAAGTCCATCATTGGCAAAAGAATGTAAGAAATAGCTCTGAAATGTATGCATTTTACGAGTACTGGTGAATTTAAAATATATTTAACTTTAGATTTCTAAGCTCCGTAAAATACCTTTCTAATGATGTAGTTAAAAGTACCTTCCATTTACATAACCTAAAAGAATCTATTTAGTGACTCTATAAACCGAGTATATTCAGATTTGCCACACAAAAACAAAAGTATTGTATCATATTATTTATATTATTATTATCATTATTATTATTATTACTTGCATATTTCAACCTCATGCCAGGCTAGTGAATAAGTATCACACATGTACTTTGTGACCTCCGAGCTGTATCCACGAAATATCATGACATCATCAGATGATGGAACTATAAATAGAATTTGCCAGAGTTATTTAGTAAAATGGATGGGATTCACCGTGTCAAAGAGGTAGTCTTGCTTAAGGCTCAAGTACCCTTGTAATTAAGTAAAAATATGCCGAAAATGTTCATATAGCATAATTTACTCTTACATTTACGTGTAATGAATTTTATACACGAATATGGCCTAGACAGGGCTCTCTGTCTGCTCAGATTATGGCTGATAACATGTATGGGTGCTTTATGAATACCAAATATCTGTGTACAAATATGAAAACATATGAAACAAATCAAAGAGGCTATAAATCTATGCTTACGTACACACTGTGAAATTCATCCAGATAGTAGTGGGGACTTCTTTCAGTCCCCCCTCCCTTACCCGGATGCTTTATCTATTTATGTTTTTGCTCAACTGTTTGAAATGTTAACCCGGAAATCAGCACTCACAAGATTCACAAGAACAAGATTCTCCCAATACAATAAAAATCGTTCCATTATATTGTATAAAAATTGTATTATCGCCCCCTTAAAACGTGGCCTCAAGTTAGTCGTTTTCCTCCAAAATCTATAAACATGTTATGCTTATGTGTTAACCAAATTATATACAAGAAAGATTTTGTTTTCCAATTAATCTGCTTTGACAAACCAAACATTGTTGTATAACATATTTTATTGCAATAAAAACACATAAAGGTAATTTGCTAATCAATTTCTCCAGAGATATGAAAGGAAATATAACTGTACTGGGCATTTTGAGGTTCAAGAAGCATTTAGAATGTACCTACTTACTTGGAACCTTTTGCTTATCTAAAGAAACCAAGATCTGTTCACCAAGTAATTACAAAAACTATTGTCATGGAAGCCCTAGATATGTTTGTGTTAAGAAAGATGTGTTACTCATATGTTGTTTATATTGCTAACTTGTCACTTTCCATTGTTGTCAAGCTTTTTTTCATACTCTAAAACAATATTATATGTTAACACATTTGTGTTATTATTTCATTAATAACAATAACATATGCCTTACAGCCATATATCTTTCTCCTTAAGATTTGTAAAGTTTATTTAAAATTAGATTAACAAATCTATTTTTCAAAATGCTGTTTAGAACCATTAACATTATATTGTATTTCAAATCATATTGCCAATAGACCAGGGTTTTTGTCTTGTACTGCACATATGCAAGAGGCTTTTCTTCTCTTATCAAATTCAAATCAATAAATATCAATGCAAAAGCTATTATTACATTATTAGTTTATTTACATGCACAGCTATATATTTCATCCCCCCCAGTTTGCTTCCCCTCCCCAACAGTTCCTCACCCCCCCCCCCCCCCCCCCCCGCCCTCATTTACCAAACCTCCCCGCTGACACTATAATCTAGGAGTAATTTGGAGGGTAGGGCTGGGAGTCACTATCTTGTTTATCTACCTGACTTCTTTACAGATCTAATAACACACTGCACTCAACACCCTCTTCTACTATAAGGCTGTATGATTCCACACAAGATCATGACCTTTTTGGGATGGAAATAAAAGCCTGTGTAGATTTTAATCTAGCCTTGATCCAGGCCTCAGATTCGCTCTTTGAATTCAAATGTGGGGCTCTTTGACCCTTTGAGACAGCCAGGCAAATTCTTTTAAAAGTATTTCAAAAACAGGTCTTAGGTGCAGACTACATGTTTTCATCATCTGGGTTCGAACCCATGATGAGTAAGGTGGGAACAACAACCACCAGAGTTATTAAATTCTAACATTTCTACTCACTAAAAGATCAAAGTTGTGATTTTAGGTCCCGTTCAACAGCCAGGGTCATATTAGTCAAGTCCAGTCTAGAATTTTTATATATGACTACAAATAAAGTGGTTTTTACCAAGGGCTTTGGGCAAAAAAAAAAGTATTCATTGCAATGTGATTAATAAGATTGTCCATATTTGGAGGTATTGCCAGAAAATAAAGGGATAATGTAAAAAAAAATCGATACCATTTGTTGAACTGAAACGTCATCATGTTTACAGTAAGTGGGTGCCAAAAAGCAAAGGTTCATAACTTCAGGACGCTATATTCTAACAGTGACATTAATGGTAATAAAATATTTTCTATAAAAGCTATAAAAACACAAAAAAAATATATCTTCCTGGAAGCACTGAAATAAGAACCCACAATTTCAAATCTACAATCACATCCTCTTAACCATTAGCTGTTGTACTAGACGCCAAGTCTGGCAAAAGAAATAGGCATCCTGTATTTGCAGTAACTGGTTATAAATGCTGCCTTAAAGTAGTAATTATATCACATAGAGAACCACCCACACACATTTTGTGTTGAATGAGCACACACAAGAGATAAGCTCTGATCAGTTTGCTACTCAGGTTGACCCATGCAAACTAGTACTAAGGTCACGAGGCCTTAGATCTTATTGCTTGCTATAAATTACACAAAATGGGCATGAGTCACAAGGAAGTTAGAAGAATTCCTTAATTGTGCTTGTAGGGAAAAATCGCCTTTGTCTATGTTTCTCTCTACAGATTCTGGATTGGTCAGAATGTTATGTTATTTTTTCCCTATGTTTAGCGTTAGCAGGAGGCTATGTTTTTGGGTGTGTTTGGTTGTATGTGTGGTTGTCTGTGTTGACAATAACTAAAAAGTAATGAATCCATATCTTTAATTTTATGTGGATAGATAGAGCCTGGCCAATTCAAAGGGTCATTAAACTTTGTAAACATCTGGTTCATGTTCTGGATATAAAAACAATCCAGAGTTTTCAAAAGTTCCATTATTAATGTATTTCCAATGACTCCGTGTTTCTGGCTGACATTACTCCAAATACAATAAGCAGATCTTCCTGAAATTTTGTATGTGGGTAGGGCCTTGTCACGGTAAGGAGAGATTAGCCTTGCGGAAGGTTCAAGTTTCTTTGCAGTTAGGGAAAGTTTTTAGTTCAGATAATGGAGTTTCAGTTTCTATAATGTACTCATACATGTACTGACTTTTAAAAGCAGCATACAGCTAAGAGAAAGACTGATAAGCTTCTATCTCATAACATGTATGGGTGCTTTATGAATACCAAATATTTGTGTGCATGTGTGAAAAGATATCATGCAAATTTGAGCCTGAAGCAAGGCTAAGGAGAGATTACATATTCTGAAAAGGATCCAGATCATATTCTGGATAACCAAAACTCCTGACTTTTCGAAAATGTATCTTAGTAAAGGTCTGCGCCCTATGAATGCTTTCTAGTTTTTTTTAAAAGATTCTTGGTTTATATATACTCTCATAATATACTTATCCTCAACATATAAATCAGACAGACAGAAAAAAACAACAAATTGTCTATTTAAAACAGCAAAAGAACATATTTCTTTGAAAATATTTCTGTATAAGATGTCTTTACTGTTTTGTGCTATTGGTGCAAAGAATTTAATTATCACCAATGAATCACATATTTCTCAGCTTTTGTCAAGAAATTTTAGGTGCAAATTCCTAAAGGTTCTCTTGGTACTTGAAATACATTCATATTTTATAACCTGCCACCCCCCCCCCCCCCCCCCGTCTTCCCGTTTGAACCCTCTACCAACACAAGAAGAAAGTCTTTCAGTGCATTTTAATCTATACTCTTGTGTGCCTAGAACGTCCCCATTTTCCTTCTTCTATATATTAAATGCCCAAGGTTGTTTGTTTATTTATTTAGCTGTAATTGAGAAACAATACACTCTTTTCAGTTAATCACAATTTCACAGTTGATTACACTAACCAAACTAACAACCCACAGCATTCCTGTGATGGCAAATTGTCTAGTCTTTCAAAGTCTCTGTAAGTTTTTTAATGTCTTGTGGTCATGACTCATACAATGGTGAAGTTGACATACTTTTCAGAGATCTCAGTAGTTTAATGTTTATCATATTTATGCCATACAAGGGTCAAATTAATCTTTGTTTCAACTTGTTTACATGTTTTGGAGGATATTCATATATATGCATTTGTTTAGAGATGCATTGTGGATATTTAACTTAGAAATTGTGTCTAGAAAATGTTTTATGAAAGGTAGAATATTAAATAAATACATATATATTAGAAGTAAACGCTTATCTAGGTATTAAGTTCCACTGTTCAAACTCTTGAGTTTGGACATTAACAAATAATCATTGATGTAGTGTTCAACATGCAAAAAAATCTCTTGGGCTGGGATTGGCGATTTTTGAAAAAATTATCACAGTGAAGTTTTCAGTTTGATACTTACTCTTCTTCTATAATATATATACTCCTATACAATATATGTAAATGTCTAATACCAAAAGTCTACATACCAACAGAGTCTGAATGCTTTTATAATAATAAATAACAAATTGAAAAGGCTAGGCATTTCCTTGAACCTTGATAGATAACCTCTTGTAATCTATCAGAAACCAACAACCTTCATTAAAGCAATGGTTTACTGGGTGAACAACTAATAGTACACTCGGAAATTCAACCTAGTGTAAAGCAGGGGTCTTATGTTTCATTTGTGGTTGTCTGAATGAATTTGTTATCTCTACTTTGTTTAAAACTCGCATGTGTGATCAATGGAGTCATTTTGAGTTCAAATCGTTGTCTTCAGAGGAATTAATCTCTTCTTTTTCTTTGGTCAATAGTGGGATATATGATAGCCTTAGATGAGGCTCAGATTCGTGCCAAAATACTTGCCAAACATGTACAAAAAGGTTTAGTATTCTGTCTATCAATTAATTTATTTTGGTGCCCAATACCTTCAAGGATTCTATGTCAAACCCTTATATAAAATTAGGATAATTAATTCATTTACAATACCTCGTAAACTATAATGTGCATACAACTATCTTAAACAGAATATGCAACATTAAAAAATCAGATCTCACTTGTACATATTGTATTGATTAAATATGTTCTAGATGTGGACTTTGGACCTGGAATGTTCCCAGACTGTGACCTTAGGGTATTTCGTTTGTTAAGGCCGAGCTCTAGTGAGGGTCGTGCTTCTAGAGTTCACTTTTTAAACTTTTTTTGTCTCCGGACGCCGCACAAGAATTGGCGTACTATGATGGGTATCCGTCTCTTCACTAAAGTTAAGTAGAAATGTGCTAAGTTAAGTCAAAGTTGAGGTTTTACATCCCGTTCAACAACCAAGGTCATCTTGGGACAAGTCCTCAGCATTGCCACTTGTGGGTCTCAAACCCACAGAGGTGACAGCCTATGCTTAGAGGCCAAACCTGCTAACCCCTAGGCCACTGAGGACCTCAAATGGGCAATGTTAGTACTTGTTAGTTAAGTTCACTGATTTCCTTGTTGTTCAGAAGATATCGTAGCTGGAAAGCAACAGATTAGACGAGTTCACATATGTGACATAGTTTATACTGCATACTGATCAATATTTTTGCTGTTGGTCCAGACCACCGTCTGAAACTAGGAATTATTTACAGGATTTTTCCATCATGGCACCCACAAGCAATATTACAGATGCTGGGCCTTGGCAGAGGTTGGCGGTCTCCTAGTTCTCTTGTGTTCATTTAAAAATGTTAAAGCTTGGATTTTATGTCTCTATCTTCACAACTAAGTTCATATCAAGAGAAACTCTCAGTGCATAGCCCATGTTTCCATTGACTGGACTCGAAATAACGACCACAGACACAACAGCCCAGTGATTAACTGGGCTAAGAATAAACACACTGAGCTACTGAGATCTCTGCTAGAACATAAAATGATAAATTACGAAACCTTGACAAACCATCCTTGGTGTCAGCTAACAAATATTTTCAGTGTTACAGCTGCTGATATATTATAGTACAATTTGATTGTTACAAAAATTACACACACAACAAAATTCCATAGTATCACAGGATTGGCACAAATATGGGACATACAAAATTGCAGACAGCTATTAGTTACGGTTTGTTAAATGGCTTTAACCTCCGTGAGTAACTGATCTTGAATTCAGTTATTGTTGAAGGTGTGGCCATATTTCTGAGTACAGTAAAGCTTTTAATAGCTGCCTTTCAAAATGTTTAAAATATCAAGGCTACTGTGTTTCTGCTACATAATTTGCGGCAGAATAATTAACTGAAGGTCTTATAACTGGAGACAGTTTATCTGGGGTGACAAGTATCTTATAAAAGTCTAATGTGACATTGAAAAAAAATACAGAATTTGGTTTGAGTTTTGGGCTAATAATTTAGAGGCCAGTTACACATCCAAGGATTCCCCCACAGATATATGCCATGGTTCCATATATGGTAACTGACAAGGGATGAGGGTGGGTTATTTAACAGATTTACGGACCTGCCATGGATCTGGTACAGACCGCCACAGACAGGTTTGAAGATGAAAAGACTGCACAAAGAATTGGTCTTCTGACTGTTTTTTAATCTGCAAACTCTTTCCGTGTCAGTCCGTAGCAGATATGGTTAGATCTGGCAATGTTTTTGAGGATATTTGTTAGCGCGGAAGCATCAAGGATGAAAAGAATGCCACAAGGACATCCAGGATGGGTTTAGGGAAAATGAGGACACTCACTGATGAGCTACAGATGAGATATGGAAGAGCTACAGTTAATAAGGTCCATATGGACTTTACGGAAAAATCCCAACAGTTTTGATTTTTCTGTAATGCCCTAGGGATTTTATCTGATCCTTGGCATGTCACTATGGACCTCAGCATGCCACTACGGATCTCATAAAAACATTACGGATGTTACGGATGACCTTACAGGCACCATAAATCACTCAACATTTTCCATATTAGGAAACCTGGCACAATCATCCATGGAAGTGTAGCTGGGGTCTAATTGTTTTCAGTTTACAACTTATGTTGAAATAAGTGATTGTACTTTATGATTATTTTAAATGCCTATATTTGTATAGCCTGTGACTGCCATGCAATAGATAGGACTTGTATGCACAAATGTACGGTAAGTAGGGGACCCCCATAGCATGCTATTTACCATGTACCAGCTACAGCTAGCTACTTAATACCTCTCATAATTCCACTTACCAGTCTTTCCGCATGCGCAATACCCACATAGAAGAAATCCCAATGGAAATGATAACAATATGTATATACATAATTACCTCTTAACTGTACAGACTTTAATTAAACAAGTGGAATAAACTTATTCTTGTCCAAGTGGTTGGCCTAGAAAATTAGACAGGCAATAGTTTTTTTTCTTCCATATTCACAGTTTAGTAAGATCAATTCAAGAATTACTTGAGTTAGAGCAGAACAAATAAATTTAAACATTACAAAACATATACATGATCATGCACTTTCACCCTACACTAACTCTATAAGTTCACCTTAAGGCTATGAGGCTGTAACTGTATTTGCAATTGATTGTAATCATTCACTAAGTGTAATTATTATGATGTAAGTGTAATGGATTATGTAACCTTATGTTATCAGAGTGAGGACAGTTGTTTTTCCTGTAGTCACATTCAGTCTCTGTATGGACAAATAAGCCAATTCTTGCACTTTTGCATTCTTACTGACATATGGGGTATGTGTGTAGGTGTTGTTATAAATATGATTATGGAGACTAAGTCAGGCTAATAAAATCACAGACAATATATTTTTTACTGCTAATTGAAAGAGGAGTGTTGTATTTGAGAATGGCCACCACCCAACAGACCAAGCAAATTCCAGTGGAAATTAGCCTTTGTTAAGGCTCAATATTGCTTTTATTTAAAGCTCTGGTAGTTTCCTCTAGCCGCACAGTCTATTTTCATGCATATTTGTGGTCATTTGTTGATAGATTTAAAATAACATTATCCAGCTATCACCTATTGATGTTATTTGTGGAATTTTTAGTGTTTACTGAATGGAAAAAATAACCAACCAACAGAGTGCAATGCAAGTGATGGGGCTTAAATATCTACAAGTTATGAAAGAGTGGCTAATTATAACTTATAATGAAAAGATTGTCAAATATAAAACTTCTAATTCAAATTTTACATTACATTTAAATTTAAATTACGTACTATCACAAACATTTGGGCATTGTTGAGCCAATCAGAAAGACTAGATATTGCTGCTTTCTTTATGAAAACTAATGGCGGCTATCATCTTTGCAATAAGAAAAAAAAATATTCTTGTCATACTTTTGTTCAGATGAAAAGAAATCATGATTCACTAGTTCTTAAAATAAGTGACTTGTTTAAGCGTAATAACTATTACAGTGTTACCAATATGTTACTTACTACTAGAAAAATCAATTGTAATTTTTAATGTTTTAGTTAGTTGAGTTTCTGACATAAACAATACCCAACTTTACAAGAAGATTTGTATCAAATTACTATACCATTATTGTATGAAGCTCACTGTAAGGTCACGTGGTAATTTTGTGTCTGGAATATTTTAGAGACGTCTAGAAAAGGATTGTCATGGCAACAAGCTTATTATGTCTCTTATGAAAGACTGGTCATCATATTACAAATGCTTATATGTGTAACTTGTAATACTAAACACAAAATATATTTACAGAAAATATATTTTTGTTAAAACTATTTGAACATTGTTTGCCTCAAAATTATTGAAGTATGATAGTTTGTGCCATTAACACTGTTCAGATAATGGGCTATGAAAAGACAATTAAAGAAATAAGCAATTTCTTCCAAATTAAACTTTTAAAACACGAACATCACCTGTCATAGCAATGAGCGATAAAAGAAGTTAACACAACTACACATGTTTTTAAATGTACCTGATTCAAAAATATTACGATGTTGTGATAAATAATAATATAAAATTACTGTATAAGTATAAATTTGAGATAGAAGAAACTGTTAGTTAAATTTTAAGAAATTCACAAGAATTAATTTGAATTAATGGCTAGTATCTACTTGAGATATGAATACAGATTTAAAATTTCAACAGGAATTAATTTTCACAGTTAAAGATCATTGGATAAAGTAACTAAAATTAAGGGGGATCAAAATTAATGCACAGTGAAAATTTCAACTTCTACATATAGTTCTCCCCAATGGTATTGAAAAAATCCATTTCAAACTATATATAACTGCCTTTCAGAATACTTTACAGAATACTGAATGTATACTTAGTGAATGTATTGATGTTTGATGCCAGTTACATATAATGTAAGAGATTTCCTGAGGAGCTCTTTATAAAAAAGTTTTTTTTTTGGATAATGAAGCACAGTAATTTTATAAGGGCATTTCTCTTCCATATGCTGAGATTGATGCGACATTTTGGTAGACTTTTCCAAATGTACCTTTTTTATTATCACCGCAGGACATTTTATAATTGACAAAAAACATGTCAATTAATGGATAATGTGGTTTCATTCCAAATTACGATCCCAGCCCCCACATTAATTATTCATGCTAAGTAGGTACATTTTTATAGCATCTTCAAGAAAGAAGCCACCAAATTGTGACACTTTTGGATTCGCAGAGAACAGTTACTTTTTTGAATAAAATAAATTATACTGAAAATTAAGAACATCAAAAACTCTACATACACACAACTGGACTCTACACAACTCATATCATTATTGGAAAATGTTCTGTAAAGTAATAACCTTGTAAAGTCTCATCATTGTTACAACCATTTAAGGGAGGGGCGGAAGGAGGGTGTCACTTTTCTTTCGTGGCCCTAAATCCTATTGTACCATATGATTATACACTAGCGATATTGACAATCCTCCTCCTGTTTTAGCAAAAAAAAAAACAGATTGACATTTTTGTTAGAAGTTCCAGTGTATTGAACTAGAAACAAGTATTCGGTGTTGGATAAAAATCCCATTAAATGTAGCTGTTGATGTATTTTTCAGATATCATCTGCATAGAATAAACCAATCCAACTGGTTATTGAGGCATTATATATTATTTGTTTTACAATGAAATCTTCTATAAATCATTATATTCACAGCAGTAACACTGTTTGCGTGTGTATATTACTTCTGTGACACTTGTCATGCATAGATAGACATACAGGGTTTTTATATCTATTTGTGACACATGTTAACTATTACAAATGAAATCATTTCAACATCCAGCTAACACAGGTTTGTGAGATATAATCAACACATTAAGATTTGTGATAATTATGTTATAATTATATTGTATATTAGAATGTTCAATTTACCATCCTATTTGACAACGGGTGATTCTGAATTCCCGTTAAGTTTTAACCCTCCACCTTTTGGGATTTAAGACCTCAGACTGACTTTTAACTTGAGTTTTGGTGTAAGTGATCAACACACTTTTCTCCAATCTCTGAGGTGGGCAGTTATAATACCAAACCTGACCCTATGTGGGAAAGTTGGTAGTTGCTTACTGATACTCTTGGCAGTTTACAGTGCAGAATCTTGACTACCAAGTATGTACCGGTTTCTTCTGCCTCTAAAACTACCCATTATATCACATTTATTATTATTATTATTATGTATTTATACTCAGCGCAATATCTCCATATACAACAGGACGCAAAGCGCTATTTAACCAATCCGACTGTACAGGTACAGCCCCAACTCACAAGTAACTGACATTCTCCTAACTGGAACATAGAGGCTCAAGGATGACCATTTATCATCGTCCTGGAGGTTCTTTAACCTGCCACTGGGGATAGGACCCAATGACAGAGGACCGCCATTTTAAGTGGTCATCCGGGCCACTATGTATCTGCCTGTACCTGGGATTGAACCCACGTCCTCTGAGTTCCTAGACAAGTGTGTTACCCGCTAGGCCCCATCACACTGCTTAAACTATACAAAGTGTTAAAGCAACATTAGACCAAACTATACATCACCACGAAAATGGAACAACGGTAGCATAAAATGTCACGCCGGTGAAAGGCTAGATAATTTTTCACATAAATTGGGGTAGCTTCCGGGTCTTAATGGTAATGACTGTTGACAGGATTTCCAACCGCAAGCTTGAAAAGGATGTAATAGATTGTTGGTACCAGAAGGTTAAAATGGGACATCAAATAAATTTCACAGACAATTTAGTTTTTAGGTACAGTTGTCTGTTTTTAACATGTATCCATTTTTCATTTCTGTATTGTATCTTCATTGATAACTTGAAAGATTTAAATACAAGTCAAAGTTGTGAGGTGAAGTGCCATTTAAATATTTATCCCTCTAGCAAATGTTTGCCATAAAGTTAATTTTCTAACCTATTTATAGCAAGTGCCACATAATTAAAGTAAATATAACTAAGGTGTTAAGTTAAATAGCTCAAGAACGGGTTTTTGCATCTGTGATATATCAAATTAGTTTTGCTGATTATAAGTGAAATTGAAATTTATCATTTAAGATAAAAAAACGACACCTTTTTCCCTTTGTCTACTTTATCCCAGATAATCTGACAAAAACATTTTAAATGTTCCAAAGAGAATCAACACAGCATGTGTTTTTTATAATCCTATTAACATTAAACTGCATACACTTCTGTGGTTTTCCTTAACAAATATTTATTTGACCAATATACAAAATAAGTCACATTGGTACATCCCTTAAAAGAAGCTTTGGTTTTCTCATTTTCTCTTCTTATCTTGAAATAAAAATATGTGAACACTTTATCAGGGAAATATTGATACATACTGTATATAAAGCTCTTTGAATCTTTTACAATGAAAACAGAATGCAATCTATAAACTCCTGGGCACGTGTTAGGTCGTGGCCAGCTCCCCTGGATAATTTACAGTAAATCTAAGTAAAAGTGCTCAGTAAAAATATGTTCAGCAGATATTAAAACCCACACGTTATCACTTCAAAGTCAAAGTTGAGGTTTTACGTCCCGTTCAACAGCCAGGGTCATATTGGGACAGGTCCTCAGAATTGCCACTTGTGGGACTCGAACCCAATTGATTAGATGATTAGATGCCAAACTTGCTAACTTAGCCTATGATTAGATGCCAAACTTGCTAACCACTAGGCCACTGAGGACCTTCGTTATCACTTCAAAAGTACTCTAACAAAATTTCAAACATCCCTTATAACACAAGATCAGGCCATACAGCAATAACAAGGAGACCGGACAATCTTATAACTAATACACAGCTTGCATATGCCCACATGGTCGTTCTTGTTTGTATTTGCTTTTACTTTCATTGACCTTGCCCTTATGTATCTACATAGAGACCTCATATCTTGGTCATAATCTTTGAAGAATGAATCAACCCTCCTATCCATCCTGCCACACCCTTCACCCATTCAGTGTATATTGCAAAAAATAATGGACACGAAAGCAAAGCACTTTTCGAGCTGTGGTGAATTGCTCTGAATGCATCCTACCCAAATGCAAATCACACAGAATGTATCCTACCCAAAACACAAATCACATCGAATGCATTCTATCCAAATACAAAATCACGCAGAATGTATTGTACCCAAATGTAAATCACACAGAATGTATCCTACCCAAATGCAAATCAGACAGAACGTATTCTACCCAAATACAAATCACACAGAATGTATTCTACCCAAATGCAAATCAGACAGAATGTATTCTACCCAAATACAAATCACACAGAATGTATTCTACCCAAATACAAATCACACAGAATGTATCCTACCCAAATGTAAATCAGACAGAATGTATTCTAACCAAATACAAATCACACAGAATGTATTCTACCCAAATGCAAAGAACACAGGATGTATTCTACCCAAATACAAATCGCACAGAATGTATTCTACCCAAATGCAAAGAACACAGGATGTATCCTAGCCCAGGCTGTCTGAACCATAATGCAACTGAGAAATACTTGCCATCACGAAACACTGTATCAGAGGTAAATCTAGTCTGGAAGACTCAGCTAGCTAAGCTAAGTAAATGCATGAACACATAATGAAAAATAATTATAATACAATCAGTTATATCTATACTATACATATTAACGCCTATGGCAAGGATAAATGAATTCCTACCTAAAGTAGATATAGTGACTACAGCACAGAAACATGGGACCTTGGTATAAGTTGGAATTGACAATGATAGGGAATAAAGTATAAAGAATAATATTCTTCAGCTCAAAGAGGACTTACATCTAAGTTTACTATATCATATGGGATCCACTTAATATGTGTAAACCTTTAGGTTGGGAGTTTAACCATTACTAGTTTAAACAGGGACTTTACTGTAATTACTTATATTTACTGTTATTAAAGCCTTTATCTCCTATATAAATCCACATCTCCTTTGATCAGTAATCTCCATCCTGTTATCACAAGGGAGGAGCTCAGTTATTCAGGAAAGAAAGAAGAAAAAAATTACATACATACATGTATACATATATCTGAAGGAAGCTAGCTCTACAGGGCTTGTTACCAGTGTAAAGTGTGGACAATGGTTGCCCAAGGGCTATTGTAAGGGAGATGCTTTCTTAAACCTGGTTAATACAACCTGTTGCTTTAGCCTCACTTAAGGTTCAGATTTAAAACAGAGGCATTAAAAACATATACAAAAAGGATTTATATTCTTTCAGGCCCTCATTTGTAGGCTCTCATTTATGTTAGGAAACATTAGCTGACCTGAAAGAGATTTCCCTGTTGTCCTTGCTATACCCGCTGTATGTTGATGCAAACACAAAATATGTTGTGATTGCCAAGAAACTCAAGCCTTGAGCAAGATTACTAAATGCTTTGTTGAAATCAGGATTAAGGTTACTTTTTCCTCAGATAAGGCTAGTTTTGTGTATTTATATATGTATAAAAATTCGGGATATTTTTCTATAGAATAATACAATTATTATGTACTCGTTTTAAACCAAAACTCTATCAGCTAATTGCATTAGGGGCCATGGTGGTAGAGTGGTAGCACTCTCGCCTCCCACCTCTGAGGCTGGGGTTCGGTTCCCGGCACAGCCTCAAGTGGAAAAGCTGGTAGTTGCTTGCCGTTGGTCGGCAGTTTACAGTACAGATCCCTGACGAACTCTATGTACTGGTTTCCTCTGCCCTTCTAACTACCCGTCGTGATATGACCTGTACAGTGTTGAAAGCGATGTAAAACCCCAACTCAATAAATAAATAAACAATATACTTTTTATTCAATGTTTTATAAGTCATTTTCACCGAAACACACAAGCACTGTCAGGTATGAGAAAATAGTTCCCAGTCTCTATTTCTGTCTATTTTGAGGGGGCTCGGTGGTGTAGCAGTTAGAGTTCTCGCCTCCAACCACCGAGGCCGCCTGTTCGAATCTCGGGCCGGGCGCTTCATGTTGGAAAGTTAGTAGTTACTTGCCGATGCCTGGTGGTTTACAGTGCAGTATGCACTGGTTTCCTCCACCTGTAAACTACCCGTCGCAATATGACCCTGGCTGTTGAATGCGATGTAAAAAAACAAATAAATAAATTCACTCTATTTTGAGGCAATACGGCCTTAGGTGGTTAATATATGACAAACTACTCATCTTGGAGCACACAATATTCTGGTTCAATTCCTAGTTAATGCATATTCTTTAGTTTGGAACTTGAATACCGAAACCAACACCCTATGACATATAAAAACTTTCCTGTGATGAAACTAGATAAAAAGTTAAATAATTAAACTTCAGATAGAAATAGCGTTAACTTAATCTACAAAAAAATCTGACACAAATATCTATATTAACATATTTGTCTGTAATTGAATATTTAAAGATAAGATTTACATAATTGAAAGGTGAGGAACAAAGGTATTTATATGTTTGATCTGAAACTACAAACCACATGATAGAATTGGTAGCTGACAATGACTATCTCTGAAATGTTAGCTACTTAATACTAATAAAGCTGATTTATATTTCAATTAACTTTGAAACAGTACCTTCGGTTAGAACCCTTTATTAACCCGAGTTTTTTTACAATAATAAACAAGACATAAATATTATCTTTAATAATAATTTCAGAAGACAGGTATTTATTGCTATAGACCTCAAATGTCACATTAGCCTTTCCGATTCGGCATCCACGATTGTATTCAAATATATTCTGACATCTTTGCAATAACAGTACATGGGTAAATTATCACCAGTATGCCAGTAATTAAGATTAATTAAGAGTAGTAGTTAAATGTGATTAATCCATTATTAAGCTGTTTGGTTGCTTGAAATATCTGACTTTTTAATTTGGTAGAAATGATGAAAAAGTCCTTTGATTTGTGTCAGTGTAAAAGTTATTTTTATGCATCTCTCTTGGCATTTTTACACAGTACAAGCCTGTTGTAGAAAAACATTATCATCGTTTATTTCTCGTAGTCAAGACACATAGCTTAGAACTTATTATAAAGCCTTACGCAGGCACATTATTTCTCTAATTATATATTATAAAAAAGCGGAAGTAAGTGTATAAATCGTTTGCTCTTTTTGGAACCTGAATAGTGCAAAATAGGTACAGGTTAATAAATGTTAATGTTCACACAAAAAAGAATTTTGTACAGGTTTTGGAACTATTCCTGATGATATTAGCTGTTTAAAATCCAAAATAAGAGAGAAAACATGGAAATATGGCCACAAACATGTATCTCAATGGACTTTAATAAGAGCCCTAAAAGGTTACATTTTTTTGCAACACAAAGCCAGTTGCTTAAAGTATTATTTATGAAAGTAAAAAAGTATTATGGAATATATTCAAGTTAATCTGTTTACATATAATAAGTACCAACTGAGACAGCTTTCCGGGGTTACACATGGGTTGATGAAAATCTGAGAAGTATCCAAAGAACCCTAAATTAGACTGAATTTCACTCCAGCAAACAAACTAACTGTTCATGTTTCTTAACCCACACACTTGGTCATAGGTTACCTCTATTTATTGCAAAAAATATATCTATGGTTAATGCCTATTTGTACTACACATTATATTTATGACACTCTTCAAAGGAAATATTTCATTTTTATTGAGTTTATTGCAATGTGAAAGAAAAAAAGATTAGGAGTTGGTTAGTACTAATTGAACATTTTAAAATGGAAATGGAAGATATTTTTGCATCAAGAGATATTGAATGGTCTGTGTGTGTATTTCAGTTGATCTTAAACCATTTTTGTATATTTTTATGCCATAAATATGTATGCCACAAATTTACTTTGAAAATTGCTATGACGAAATCTCCATGCACTATCTGCAAGGATTTCTGGAAATCATGTCATGATTGTTAGATAATTATTTACATCATTGGTGTATATATACCGCTGGGCGTCATGGCTTGGCACACACTCCTCAAATTGACATAAACTGACAATGTTCTCATATTTTAAGCTTCAACTTTGTATCTCTCAACTTCTCTGAACAAAATGACTTTCCCTGTTTGCATTCAGTTGTGTGTTTTGGCCTGGGAAAGACTAATTGGAGATACATGTAAAAATGTGTAATTAGCTATGGGGGCTAATCCTTTTTTCTATAAACATTCACCTGTGGTGAAATACACTTTTCTACCACACCAAGGTAATATCCATGTATTAATGTCCATCCGACCCCCTTGTGCTTAAACAAATGGTCTTTCCTGTGTATAATTCTAACACCGGAAGTGTACACCACTTCCTTTTGATCTTTCAGGAATAAATTGTAGCCTTCCCTGTGAGCTTTTATTGTATATACTATGAAATGCAGCATGTATAGATATAACATGTTCTGTTAAACTTATGCACTACAGAGGTTTCATGCGAGATGATACATTATGATCTGATATGATCCAATATGATCTGGTAATAAACCTAGAACTCATAGACATCATCTATTCTCATTGATGACCACATGATATGACCCAAACTAAGTAATTTTTATTTTGAAGAATTTTGCACTTAGCTTAGCTTTAACTTAGCTTAACTATTGATAAGCTTTAACTTAGCTTAACTATTGATAAACTTTGATCAAGCTAAGCAAAAGAAAAAAAACTTAGCTTAACTATTGATCAACTTAGAATTAGCTCAAATCAGTATCCACAAAAGAACAAATTTACTTATCCAAACTTGAGCTAGGTATCATCAGCATTCAACACTGGAACCATATTCATAAAGGTAGAAAAAGCTGAGCAAAAAAAAACAAAAAAAACTTAGCTTAACTATTGATAAACTTTGATCAACTTTTTAGAATTAGCTGAAATCAATATTCGCAAAAGGACAGATTTACTTATCCAAACTTGAGCTGATTTTTGGCTCTTATATAATCAGATTTCAGTGATCTGCCATATTTGATTCAAACTTTAAACTACCTACCTTAAAGTTATATAAAAAATAAGCCCAACTTCTTAGTTAATACACACTTGATCTTGATCCAATTTTTGGCTCAACTTGGCTCAAACTTTTACGATATTTTTCTTCACCAATGTCTTCACTGTAAAGACATTTTGACATTTTGCTGATTTGGTCCATATGGGCCTTACTGGATTTGTACTGGTCTGGACAAACACCTCCCATCGTAGATTGCCAGCAGTTAGCTGGAGGAACAGACCGAATGAGAGAGTAAAGTCTATATTTTTTTCTAAAATATAAAGTCGACTCATCACACTGAAAGTGTACATAATCACTGGTATCAGGGGGCTCGGTGGTGTAGTGGTTAGAGTTCTCGCCTCCAACCTCTGAGGCCACCGGTTGGTAGTTACTTGCCGATGGCCGGTGGTTTACAGCGCAGTATGCACTGGTTTCCTCCACCTGTAAACTACCCGTCGCAATATGACCCTGGCTGTTGAATGCGACGTAAAACAACAAATAAATAAATAAATATACAAGGTGTCGCTGGTGTGTGATAACTCATATACCCTAGCAATAACCAAAGGTCTTCGGTGGCCTTGTAGGTTGGCAGAATTGGCATCTAATCATAGGTTGTCACCTCTGTGTGGGTTTGACTCCCGCAAGTGACTATGCTAAAGGTCTGTCCTATTGTCCCATTGAGCTGGATGTAAAAAACTAACTTTAAAATTTAGTGTTCATCAATCTGTAATGTTACAGGGAAGTCTTTTAAGGTGGTGCTGCTCCTAAGACAGGTATTTTCACTTCTTATAAAATAGTAGAGAATATATATTGCTGCAACTATGAATTCAAAATGCACTATAAAATGCTATGGCAGTGTTATACTTTCTAGAGACATTAACAAAGGGAAGTACATATGTATATATTATTGCATAAAACTGTGGATTCAACCTTTCAGAAGTTTTGACATGTGCCAATTTGGTAAAGCAATTGCATGAAGCCAGCACAATGACCTAGCTATTACTGTACTGGATATAGTATAAATTTTGGTTCAGAAGCACTATCAAGGAGCTGGCTTAGAGTGTTGTTGTAACATTATCACATTTATTCTATTTTTACTTCAAATTATATAATATTTTGAAAAGAAAATACAAAATATATCAAAATGCAGAAGAAGAATGCATTGATTTTTTCCACCTAAAATAACCTGAACAAAGCCTTCATATAAAACCAAATATTTCAAATTGAACATATAGTGCCAGAGGGAGTGTATATCCTTGTCTGGGGACCCATAATAAGATAGTAGCGAAAAATTCCGCAAAAACTTCTAGAGCCCTTATATGGATCCCTGTCATGTTTGAAGAGGACTGCTCCAAGGGTAGACCCAACCCAACTGTGTGTCAAAATATCAGTCTGATTAGACCTAATTGGATGCAATTACAACCCCTTCATGTAGTAAAGGAGAATCAAAGGCATTTTCAAAATTGAGGTTTTACGTCCTGTTCAACAGTCAGGGTCATGTTAGAAGAGGCCCTTGGCATTGTCACTTGTGGGAGTGGAACCCACACATATGTGATAGCCTATGATTCGATGCCAAACCAGCTGACCCACTAGGTCACTGAGGACCTATTATTTTTACAAAGAGACTTCAACTATCACATATGGCATACGCACTTCTTAAATATTAGCTACTGCTGCAATATCTGGACAACAATATAAAAAAAGATGAATGAAAAAGCAGATTAAGTTCAGTTTGAAAGTAATACAATATATGAATTAAAGTATTATCAGTATTATCAGCTAGAAACACGAGATACACTGGTATTGGGAGTAATGATCATATCCTTGTGTTTTTGTTACCTGTGATGGACAGTTGAATGGATGTACAATGTCTGCAGGACAGGTGTGACTTTTAGGGTCAGTATAGCGCCAGTGAGTCTGAAGCAGCCAGGGGGATTCAGGTTTATAAAAGCAGGATGGTACAATGAACAACTGGACTTTCTGTAGTCTCAGATATGTTTACCATAGCATACATATCCTCTTGATGCTTGTTCTGTTTTTTTCTCTGATTCAGCTCAACTGGGACCAAAAACTATCCAGTTAATTGCTCAAAATAGACTGTATTCTTAGTCTTAGGATATCCTGCCATACAAGTACAAACTATGAATAGAATGTATGTTACAGATAGCCAACTGCTTTTCTGTAGGGCATGTTAAAGGTCAAAGTTACGGTTTTATGTCTTGTTTAACAGCCAGTATAGGGCATTTTAGAGCATAATATGATTCTAAAAGAAACCAGTATCCCAAAGCTGCACAAAATCATTCAGCTTTCTGATTACAAATTTTTTACTGTTGTATCAACAACCGTGTATGTTCAGTTGTAAATTAATTCTTTTTTCAACTATTCTCTTTATGATTGATTGGTTCTTGAAATTCTCTTGTTAGAAACTTCATGAAACACTTAAAATTCAAACCCAAGAATGATTGAAGAAGGCTTCAGTTGGTAGTTGGTTATCATATGTAGCAAATGATTCCTTGGATCTCAAAACTTTGTGGCTTGTAGGTTCAATCCTAAGTCGTAGCAACATGGTGGAAACACTGACAACCCATTGCAATATGACAGTAAATCTTTTATATGTTCCAGAATGTCTTCATTTCGAGGAACTCTAATCTACTTGCCTTCAAGTTAACTGGACACGGGTTCGAATCAAAGCCTCTAGCTATGTGGGAGAGTGATATATGTTCCTTGATGATGTTCAATAGGTTTTCAGTTCATAATCTTGAGCAAGCAGTATGCACTACGTTGCTCCATCATCTCAACTAAGAGTCTTACATTAATTTGAAAGCATTTTTAATCTCAAAGCAATCACCCAATAAATAAGTTTCACAATGACCAAGAATAATTAACTTTTACACTGAGCCTTGGGAAAGACTAGGTAAATAATGGCATATTGTCTTGTGCAGCCAATGTTGCATCCAAAAGGCAAATTAAGGGCACTTTTCACACCTGTCTGATTGTTCCTGTTTTATATATACATATATTCTCCCCCAATGTGTTTGTACACAACAGCCTGGTGTATTTGATGGGCAAAGACAAAAGCAGAAACATTTGCAACTCAAAGGTTTCTGTTTTGCAGATACATAGTGTTTGATGTTCCCTTGTTATTAAGTAAGCTCCAGTTTATCTTGTTAAATTAGAAGTTGATCTTGCAATTAGAGCAAAAACTGCACCAGAATAAGAACTTTTTTGTTTGCTACTAAGCGCTTTCTATCCTGAAAGTTTGGGGAGATTGGTTAATTATTAAATGGAGAAGATCTGAAGTTTAGCCAATGCAATGTTTCATGTAAAGATGATCAAAAGCTTTGGACCCTTTGCATTTTAAAAAATAGCCTTTTCTAATTTTTTTCTAAACTAAAGCAAATATTGTAAAGTGATCATTTTTTACTTATACAGATCATGCTGCATTTATTTGTCAATGGACGCAACTTGAAAATAAAATCCTTGCTTTTTTACATGTTATTCCTAAAACATGTATTATCATTGGTGCAAGGTAGATGTAAACTACACACAAAACAGTCAGTAATTTGAGGGTTAGCAAATTTGGCAATTACTTACAGGCTGTCTCCTCTGTATTGATTCAACCTCCACTAGTGGCAATGCTGAGGACCTATCCCAATATAGCCCTTGCTGTTGAACCACATACTGAACCCTAAATTTGAGTGCTTTAGAGGCCCATTACACATAGCCAGATGCGCCACGGATATAGCCCACAGTTCCATATATGGTAACTGACAGTGATGCGGGTGGGTCATGTAAAAGATTTATGGAACTGCCACGAATCTGCCACCGAACTGCTACAGAAGGCCACGGACAGGATTGCGGATGAAAAGACTGCACAAAGGATTGGTCTTGTGACTGTTTTTTAATCCGCTAACCCTTTCCGTGTCAGTCCATAGCAGATTACGGATTATATCTGGTTAGATCCGGCAATACTTTTACGGATATTTATTGGCGCGAAGCATCAAGTATGAAAGGGATGCCACAAGGACATCCAGAATGGGTTAAGGGACAATAAGGACACTCACAGATGAGCTACGCATGAGATCCGGAACAGCTACAGATACCTTGATCAGATAAGGTACGTATGGACTTAACAGAAAAATCCAACAGTTAGATTTTTCTGTAATAGCCTAGGGATCTTATCTGATCCTTGACATGTTGCTACAGACCATGGTATGCCACTACTGATCTCACAAGAACATTAGAAATATTACGGATGACCTTACGGACACAAAAAATGATCCGCAAATCACTTAACATTTTCCATATTAGGAAACCTGGTATGATCCAATTGACGATCCTTGGATGTGTAACTGGGGTCTTACGGAAGTGATACAACAATATACAGTTGAAATCAGTGCCCCAGGTTAATTTTATACCATATTCTGGATTGCTGGCATAGACTCGATTGGCCTGTACATGCAGTTAAGTTCATCAGATCCAGTAACGTAGTTAACACTCTTTAATTTTATGACATACACTGTTTAAATACACATAAAGCAAAACAATATGATCCCAGATTAAATTATTTTGAAGAATTCCTCAACTTTTATCTGATGTGTAAGTCATATCATCAGCATGTGGAACATACTTCCAGCTAAAACGACCATAACTCCTTTTCTCCTGGTCAAATTTTGAAATTTTCCTGACTACTTTTCTCAGCTTTAAGTGGGCATGCATATCTAACCTTATTATATTCGATAAAATTGAATCGGCTTTGGTGCATTCTGACATTATGGCTGTCACTGAGTTTATTTATTTCAAGTGTATTATGAATTAAGAAGCCTGAAAAAAGTGATAGTTTCTTATCCATTTTTTCAGTGTGACAAGGGTTAGTGGTCGAATGGGATCCAAAACCATAACTTTAACTTTGACAAAGGGGTTTTATCTAAGTGTATTAGATCTATCAGTCTGGTATAGTGTGTCCTGGCTTTAACTATCTGTTTGCAATCTTTGCAGTTGTTAGTATTTTTAAAACTAATAATCTACACATGACATGCGTCTCTGGTTGTGTGAGAATACAGAAGATTTTTTTTTTAAACTCTTCCAACAAATATATTAGATAGAAAAAAGACAAGAATTTTTGGCTAACCATAAAAATACAAGATCCAGACTGGAGTTATGGATGGCAGACTCCTATCAATCAGTTTGTTCTCGGACTATTTATATATACTAGCATGGCTCTAGTCTATATTTCTTTATAGATTATATAATGAAGACTATTGATTCTTCATATCTAAATTGGAGTCAATGTTTCAAAGATATTATTTTGATGACCATGTGTTTGTCTGTTTGTTGGCAGGATTACACAAATACCACTGGTTGGAACGTCATGAATGAAAAAGAGTAAGTAGATGGATCTTGGTCCATCTTAGATCCCATTAAATTTTGAGAGTGATCTGGATCACCCTCTGGATACAAAATCTGGATTTCTCCAGTACATAACTTTGTACAGGTATGCATTCTCAGAGTGATCTTGCTTTAAAAATCTAGCCTCAGACGAACATTATTTTTATGTGAAAACAACTACTTATGTCATCAAAATAAATATAAACTAATTTTGTTATCTGTGTAATTTCACTTTCCCATATTTATCACTTTGCTATGTACTTTATGCTTTACCTCTTTGGACATTAGCATCTTTAGAAGATGCTTTCTAGCCACCCTGCCTCCCGTGTCTTTCCTGGAATAACCAGGCTATGTTAATAGACTAACCCTTATTAAGCAGAGTTTGAGAGTGTTGTGCCTTAGATTCTGTCAAATTATGGAGATGAAGCATTATTAAAGTTTCTATTTGATCAGACTGTCGTTTAATCGGGTGACTTAAAATTATATAAGCATCAAATATAACTTCTCATCTGTAAGACAACAACTCAGACCTCTACAGAGACAGGGTGGTGTATGTATTATATATATATGGTAAAAGTTGCCCTAGCCTCAGGAAAGGCTAGACTTCTGCATATATTTGGAAGTCTTGTTTTCTGTTCTTAATCTAACCCTGTAATAAAACCTTTATTTTGAGCCATATATCAGATCAGATCTGAAATCTAGACTTTAAAAAAGTGATAACAAGTCTGAGTATAAATACCAGGTTAAAATCTTGTAAAATAGTTGACTTAATATTTCAATCAGATCTAATCATAGTTCATAGTGCCCAATCCCTGTTGCAACATCAAACAAAATCATTGATCCAAAATCATATGGCAATTGAATAATCTATGTCATTAAAAAGATTTAATAATCTACCATTTCAAATAGTATAGGATGTTTGTGTACCAACAATAAAGAGGATGTCAACCTAAATACCAGTTGGCTGAAGTTTTATACTGTGAACAAATGGGTATCGACCCAGAAGTACCAACTGCAGAATTATGAAGACGTGGGTCATGGTTTGAACCTAGAACCCTAAATATCTGAGGTGGATATGTAAACCCTCTGCCACCACCTCTGAGATAATTTCTAGAAGTTTAACGCAATTCAAAGTATATAAAATAATTGTACTAGCAATTAAGACCAAGTCATCCTTTTCAAAATTTAAATTAAATTCCAACATATTTCAACTTTATAAAACTTAACACAATTCCTTGCTTTACTTTGCTTCAGATAGAACTATTAGTCTTTACCTGTGTGTGTCCTATAAAACCACTGGGTTAACTTATGTATTTTTGTGTATTTTTAAGACAACCTCAGTATTAGTAAAAGGTTTATATTTACTTTTGCATAAAAATATACTTCAAATACTCTGCCAGACTAAATAACTGCTGTTACTTATGTTATTTACTAAACAACTGCAATTAGAAATATCCTCTTGGTACGAATTCAAGTATTATAATAACTCACCGGCTAGTAAAATGGAAAAGTGATGGATTTGTAGCCTCTGTAACGTGTTTACAGCTTATATACTGTTCATACTTGTCAGAAATGATGTCTCCTTACAACCCGATTGAGCAATCTATATTTAAAGTCTCGATCCAATGTCATATTATGGATCATTGGGATAATTTTACCTGTTTAAAACGGTATCTGGGACCGTTATCAAGCCATTTCAGACAAGTGTCAGATGACTGTCAGACCGTATCAAAGCAGTGTCAGGGCATGTCAGACCAGTGTCAGACCAGTGTAACACCATGTCAGCCCTGTGTCAAGTTGTGTCACCCCTATCCTCTACCCAACCTCAGCTAAACCGATTGTGAGTTTCCAACATCTAAAACTAGAAATCACCTGAAACTTTATAATAACTATGTATCCAACAAAATTACATTTGAAATGAAATAATCACTTCCAATCCTCTGTAGTTGATAATATTTACAATTTTATACAAACTTTTACTGTACACACAATGTTCTCAAGAAACCTTGACATTTACTTCCAGCCTGATCATGTGGTCATACTTAAACTGAAATGATTATTAGTCAAAGATCCTCCATTTCAATGAAAAATACTTTGGATACGATTTGGCTGCAAACTTGCAGAATTACTGGACACCTGTTACACTCACATCTGAGACGTCGGGTGTGAGACGGATAAGTGTGAATAGACCATTAGCTAGCCATGATGAAAAGGACTGAAAAATTATCCTTACGCAATTAACTTAATGGAAGATGGATTTGCAGACACTAATATATAGACACCTTTGCAAATGGATTCTTAGATGCAGTGGGTTAGACCATGTAGCAATGTTATTAGCAAGTGATACCCTTATGGTATTTGAGAGAGACAAGCCCTGGACCAAATGACTCTAGTCTCTGCAAAGACTTCTGATCACTTTGTGTGAAATGTGAGTTGGTACTGCTTTCAACAGTTTGAATATATCAAGTGATGATTCTGTAGTTCATTCTTGGCCAAAGAGTGTCAAGGTTGGTTTTTTTAGGAGTCTACTTTCAACAGCGTAAGGACATATCATGATGAGCCAGCAATGTACAAACATCTTGGAAGGGTGTTGCATTCAACCCGAAGTGAAAAGAGTTCAACGTCATGTCTTCAAATGCCAAAGTTTTAACCATTTGGCAAAAGGAGAATTTGTGGTGGCTACACATTCAGTAAAAATTACTGCAAGACACTAAATACTATAATAATCTAATTTTGTCATACATTTATCTCACCTAATGCAATTAGCATAAACAACAGTTCTAACTTCTTCCACCCTTTGGACAGAACACCCAGTTAAGTCATCAAGATTTGGATCCCAAGTAGCTATTATGCAATGGTTACACAGTGAAATCATTCGTCATTTGCAATGGTTATGAAACAGGTTGTAAAATATATATGGAAGTCAGAGTATTTAACAGGGGTTTATAAATTACAGCAGATACTACAGTTTCTAAACGAGATTGCAAAAGAATGTAAATGCACAATATAAATTTACTTATCATGTAAAGTAAATATAAGATAAACAAAGAAATAAAGTGGCGTAGAAGCTCTGCTTTGCTTCTTTAAATCAAATGGTTTCACCTTTATGTAGGGTTAGTAATAAATATAAGGACCACCTACAGATAAAATGCACAAGTCTTCACAAGGCTGGGAAAAAAATGAAGTATTATAATAAACTATTCCATCTGTCCAAGACATCAAACTACTCTAGAGACAGACCAACTGCATTCCAAAGAAATATGCTACAGTAAAGTCCGGCTTCTATTTGCCATGATATGTAGTCCTATGCTATTACAAAATTTGATAACAAAAATGGATAGAAAATCTTTATTTGTCCTTGTTTAAGTCTAGTAACATGGGTTTTGTTTATTCAAATACGCATGCTAGCTGTAATAAGACTTCCCCGACCAAAAAATAAAATCACTTAAAGTTTTGTAGTGCTTGTTTTAGGGACGGTTTGCAGTTTGCATCTTTGGCTGGATTGGGTGGGATATGCATGTAGGTAGAACATATTTGGTGCAATTCAACAGAGCTTGAAAAGCGATTGGCTTCTGGGACAAATGTTAAAATATTTATAATTGGATCTAAGTTGAACCAAGACCACTCTTCTGATTTTGTCAGGAAGAGCCAACCAGTAGTATTTGTGCAATGATGCCAGTAAACAAACAAAAAAGGCAAATGGACAAACAGACAGTAATAAAAATAATACCTCCTTGGCGAAGGTAATAGACAACCCTGATGACATGTACAGTAGCTTATAGATGTTGTTTGATTACAATGTTATTCCAGGCGACTTTAGTTTAATAACTGGCATTATTCAGAAACTCTACAAGATGGCCATAAGTCATTGTCTTATGGTAGCAATTTATTGAGGGGCATTTTAAAGCAGAAGGACAAAACCAAATTAGCTGTCTCTTCATAACAGGACATCTGTGCATACTATTCAAGGTTTTGTCCTTCAACGATTTTCCAGGGCTCAAAGGGTATTCAAATGTATCCATAGGGGATGGCTTCAGGCAAAATTGCAAGATGATGGTGAAAGCACGAAATTGAGGGATCTCTCTAAGGACAATTATCATGGTTTATTTTTTCAAATCATAGATAAGCATAGATCAGGGTTATGGAAGGACAATTTTCTTTTAGTGGGACGTTTTGTTATATTTATACTTTCTTGTGGAGGGTGTATTTCCTTCTTCATTGGACCAGCAGAGTATCTGTTTTAGAAATTTCTTGAACTTGTGAAAGACATATATGAAATACTATCACAAAATTTTACTTTAATAAGCCTTCTGCTTATTTACAAAGCCGAAAGGGGTTTCAGTCTACTAGCATGAGTGCAAAGCCATCAGAGACACAAATAGTACACTGAAGCGGTCACACATCCCAATACTAACGTAGCCCATTGCCAGACAGTCAGATACTCATCACGCCGTGCCACAATTGATGAAAGCCGGAGACCAAACAAAAATGAAAAAAACAGTGATCTCTAGAAGCGTGAGCCTCACTAGAACTTGTACTTAACAAATAATGTAGAATGGAATATCTCAATAGAATTATATGAAATTTATGTATTTAACCCCTTCAGAGCTAACATGCTGGATCTTCCCCTGTAGAAGATTTCCCATTCCTAAGATGCTATGTCATTGCTAATACAGCAATCAATCATATAATCTGGGGTTTTTTCTATTACATATCCATATAGTGATGATTATATTCAAACATTAACATATATTGTTATGTGACATTAATCTTATTATATACAGGGAAAAATAGTAAATATCGGTAATTCTAGTGGCTTTAGGGTAAAGCTGTTTTGTGGATGTGAAGGGTTTAAAACCATTCTACAGGCAGCAAAAAATTCAAAACTATTTCTTTATATCTTGGCAGGTGTTCTTATGTTAAGATTTTTTTCACTTAATGAAAAAAAAACCTGTATATGTAATATGTATATGTACAATGATATGTGTACCAGTTAGAGAACAGGTATAGGAGTCTTTGAAGTGAGATAGCTAATGAGAGAATTTAGTCTCATATGGTTTACCTGTCTTAAAGTTAAGACAGCCTTAGACCTTGGAATACAGCCGTATGGTGAATGTATTTATGAAGGCTATTTCTGATATTCTCGTGTTTTGTGAAAAGTAACATATAACCACGGATTTAAAATAAAATAAGTAATGGATCACGGATGTTAATATATCAATTATTATTATTATCTCAAAATCATAGTATAAGGTATATTGACCCAATTATAGAGTCACACAGTGGATAAAAGATGTTAGGTCAGAAATAAATATACTAAGTTAGTCTTACAAGAATTAAATATTCACCAGTTTGTCGGTGGCTTTAAATTTATCTCTTGAAAATGAATTATTTTGCAGATACAAGACTTTCATACAGCTTTGTATTTCTATATTTACAAATGGTACTTTTGTATCAGTTTCAAAGTGCTTCTATTGGGTGTGTTTACATAACCGATTTCTGATGTAAAAATCAGAGGATCTATGTTAACTTTATCCATTTCATTAGTTTTCCTAGAAGTTGTTTTTTTTTTCCTTTCACCCAACCCATGCATAAAGGGCCAATTGGTGACAACACTTATAGTCTCCCCTGCATGTTGCAAATATAAATAAATAAAGAAAGAAAAATAAATAAAGCTGGCCAACATCTGGCACTAAATATAAAAAAAGTATGCAACAAGTTACATGCATTATTTACTATTTATAAGCCTGAATTTTAGTAGTTGCAGAAATATACAAGATTGGCTTTTAAAATCTGGTGTATGGAAACAGTAGTGTCTGCCTTTGACAACCTGACATCTGTAGTGCCTTTAGAATTCTTCATTTATTTATTTATTTATATATTTATTTATTTGGGGTTTTACGTCACTTTCAACACTGTACAGGGTCATATCACGATGGGTAGTTGGAAGGGCAGAGGAAACCAGTACATACAGTTCGTTAGGGTTCTGTACTGTAAACTGCCGACCAACGGCAAGCAACTACCAGCTTTCCCACTTGAGGCCGTGCTGGGGATCGAACCCCGGCCTCAGAGGTGAGAGGCGAGAGTGTTACCACTCTGCCACCGTGGTCCCTTTTAGAACTCTTCAATTTAGGTCATCAGGTACTGGTCAACAGCTACCAACAGTTCCACTTAACACCATGCATTTCCACTTAGCACCATATTAGAACCTTTAGAACTCTTCAATATAGGTCAGCAAGTACTGGTCAGCAGCTACCAACATTTCCACTTAACATCATGCATTTCCACTTAAACGCCATACTTGAACCTTCAGAACTCTTCAAAACATATCATCGGCTACTGGTCAGCAGCCAGCAGCATTTCCACTTAACACCATGCATTTCCTCTTAACACCGTATTGAAACCTTCAGAATTCTTCAAAACATATCATCAGGTACTGATCACCAACTACCAACATTTCCACTTAACACCATGCTTTTCCACTAAAACGCCTAAATGGAACCTTCAGAACTCTTCAATAAATATCATCAGGTACTGATCAGCAGCCATCAACATTTCCACTTAACACCATATTGGAACCTTCAGAACTCTTCAATATAGATCAGCAGGTACTGACCAGCATATACCAACATTTCCACTTAACACCAAATTGGAACCTATCATATAAGAAGTGGAGGGAAATGTGTTACCCATTACACCACTGTGTTTTACTCCTATTTAAACATCATATCAAGGTATATACAAGAAGTGCTGCTTAAAAACCAAACTTTAAAGGTATAATACGTCTGCCTTTGTTTAACAGCTTAAAAACATAATGCCGACAATATTACGATGTGGGCGTTTTTGTTTGAATAGAACCAAATATGAATGATGTGACATAATATACCTTGTTTTTTATTTGTTTGGTTTTTCATGAGTTTGGCCACTCGTAAATATTCCCAAAGATATAATATCAAAAACATGGAGACATAAGAGGTTATTGTCTCCCTCCATAAACATGTGACATGTATGAGTGCAAAACACCTTTCACTAAAAGTCTCATCTTTTACATTCAGACTTTAAGCCATATTTAGTTGCATGTTTTTACTAAGTCTTCTTTAGGCGTTATAAAGTTTACGTGAAGTTATTCTCTGGGCCTGGTGTAAATTTTTGGCTCGAGTTTATGGCTACTTTAGGGGCTACAATGGCGCAGTGGTAACACACTTGCCTCCCACCTTTGAGATCAGAGTTCGTATCCCTGCCTGACTTTATTTATTTATTTGGGGTTTTACGTCGCTTTCAACACTGGACAGGTCATATCACGATGGGTAGTTGGAAGGGCAGAGGAAACCAGTACATACAGTTCGCTAGGGTTCTGTACTGTAAACTGCCAACCACCGGCAAGCAACTACCAGCTTTCCCACTTAAGACCATGACGGGGATCGAACCCCGGCCTCAGAGGTGGGAGGCGAGAGTGTTACCACTCTGCCACCGTGGCCCCTATATCCCTGCCTGACCTCAAGTGGGAAAATTAGTAGTTGCTTGCCATTGGTCGGCAGTTTTACAGTACAGGACCTTGACCAACTGTATGTACTGATTTCTTCGGACCTTCTAACTACCCTTCACAATACAAAGGCACCAGGCATGATGAAAAGCAATAAATAAATAAATGTAGCTGGTTTATTTCTACACTGCTGGGCAGGTGCTGGTCTGTCACAGGTTTTTCCTCCCAGTTTGGTATAGATGCATTACTTTTAAATTTGATGCTCTTTATAATAATAAACAATTTAAAAATTCAGAACGGTCATTATTATAAATAAAGAGAGAAGTGTGTTAACAAATAAATTGTATGAAAAGGATTGCGTTTTGCATATGTCTAAGAAACACGCTGCTGCTTTCTGTTGTTACTTGTCCCGTTCTTCAATTTGGCAGGAAATGTGATAAAGAGGATATCAGTCAACATTTGAAGAATCATCTACAAATACAACAAATTTTTAAAAATTAATCATTTGTAAATTTGTCAAAAAAATAGAATTAGTAGGATTTGGTTATATTCTAACCATGGATGTGTGTTTGTTATTAAAAATTTGCATCTTAGTTAAAAAAATTTAAAAAAAAAAGTTAATGTAGAATAACTGTTCTAAAAATATAAGAATGTTAGTAAATATGGGCCCTGAAGGCTGCTTGGTAAATTGAAAAATGAGAGACAAAAATGTTACAGTGTCTCTCACTCAGTCATTGTTCAAGTTTCAACAAGTGAAATGCCCTCTTGTCATTGTCCCTTGGAGGGTGTATTTTCTCTTGACATTTCTATCATGAACCATTGACAGAAATAAATACATATTATTGTCTGACCAGGTTTTTTCTATATATTACATCATTATCCCAAAATATTTTGCTTAAAAACCCAACAGGCCGTATGCTGTCCTTTTTCCAGTCCTTGTGGGGCTTTCAGATTTCTTTGGATAATCAAAAATGTTTATTAGGTCCCCACAATTACCAACAGTGACACAAGCCAAAATTGGAGTCAATGAAAAGATATTACATTTTACATGTGATAAGTATAAAAGACAATCAGTATTTATGGAATCTACATAGCTTAATAAAACAAAAATTCAATCCAGAGTTGATAATACTGAGTGGATCAGAGAGGAGACATGTTTTATTGACATTTAGCAAACTTCTGTTGTTGATAAAGAAATATAGAAAATATGACCTGTGTGAAATTTGTAACTGTAATGTGACATACCCAGTCTAGACACACCAGGCATGATAGAATCAAAGCTGAAAGAGAATGAGTTTTAAAGAGGATCAGTACGTGGTAGCATATAGAATCTAAATAACTGTGACATTCTCATGTGTATGGTCTATGGTACATGCCACATATCCTACTAACTTGTATTGTATTGGTTTGGGACAAATTTGTGCCTTTGGAATTTTCAGCTAAAATGACATGCGCAGATCAGACCTGTTGCTCAGTCTTCTGTTAGCTGTACAACTCAATTATGAATGTTCTTATTTATCCTTTGAACCTTGAAGACTAATCTTTGTGATCATAAGTGCATTTTTTTACATTTTAATTACTTACAGTGTTCATTAAAGTCAAACCAGTCAGGTTGTTTATTTTAACGTGACATATAAACCCAAAACAGGACTGGGCATTTATCCCTGCATATTGTGTATTTTATTTTTTTTCCATATTACATTTCAGTATAATAAAATTAATGATGTACATTATCAGACATACAGCTATAAAAAATTTCCAAACTAGGTAAAGCTATTTATGAATGGTGAATGTACCTTAAACAAAAGTTTATTGGTCTGCTTAAAAGTAAAAACGTTTCGTTTTATATTATACACAAAATCTTATATAGATTCCACATATAAGCAGGATTGTGTACTGAATTCATCAGAGATCCACGCGTGAACATTTCTTGTATCTATCTATATATAGTATCTGACTACATAGCTGCCTTCTAATCCATATCACATATGGACACACCTAATCACACTTGCCAAAATTCCCCAGTGGCAAGAAGGAAAAGGTATGTTTCATCAGCAAGCTTATTTAGCCTGCTCAGAACCAGGAAACGTTACAAATCTAGACAAGATGCACTCAGAGAGAGCAAAACGCTCGACTCTTAGTGACCAGTCTCTCAAGTGCTATAAAGTATTGTACCGAAGACAATAAAATAAAACCAAACATGTAAATTAATCTTCATAGAAATATCAAGTAGAAAGCTAAAGTCATTAAAAATACATTGAAATGGGACCTCTGAATAATCATGATTTTTTTGTATCCAAAATAAGATTCAGATCTTTCTTTTAGTAACTTCTTCCTTCAGTCAGGTCCAACTCACAAATTTTTAAATAAAGATCTGTTCATTAGTTCTAGAGTAATGTAAACACACACACACACAAAAAAAACAACAAAAAACAAAGAGACAATTAAACAATTAGCACACAAAAATATAAACTGCTGGTGGAGGTAAAAATATTGCTTAAAGATCACTTCTTGGTGAAAATCACGCATGGTAATTTTTTTGTGATGGACTGTCAAGGTATTGAAAGAAAAAAGAGAAAATAAAACAGAAATAATAATTAATAAAAATAATGAATATATCACCTCCCTCTTTATTATGTTTGTGTCAATTTCAAGCCATAAAATGAGAAGAAATATTTTTACTTAAAGTCAGCAAGTATCACAAGCTAGGTTTGTGACCTCACAATGACAGTTGCATTGTGACATCACTGAGTAATGACATCATCAGAAAGTAAAATATTGATTTTTGACGTATGTGATGAAGAGAAGCAGTTTCACTGTGAATTCCCTATTAAAAATAAGAAAAACTCTCTCCTGGCTTTAATTAAGCGTCCCTTGAAAAGGGGACGCTTATTGGTTTCACCCCCGGTTTTCAGTCAGCCGCCGCCGCCGCATTATCGTCTCCCTTGAATATCTCCCTTGTTATTAGGCCTATCCAAATGATATGTGGCAGTGTTCTTCTATAGGCGTGGGGAAATTTTTTGACAGGCATAAATTTGACCTTTGACCTTTATCAAGGTCACATTATCAAAAATTCAAAAAAAAATTTACTTCCTTTTCACTAGATTTCCTCAGAAAGTACTGGGTGTGGGTCAACCAAATTTGGTATGCACATTCCTGAGGGAAGAATCTAGGCGCCAGTCGATATTGGGATCAGTCGGGCCATAATTGACCGATTGACGGGCGATTGATTATAAGTTCATAAAAATTTTGCTAAGATTAAGCCTTGAACTCGCTTATTATTGGTCGTAGAGGTTTGGGATGGTATACCAACATATAGGAAATCATGTGCTGGGAATCTTCTGGTGTGGTCAGATTTGACCTTGGGCCCCTCGTTCAAGGTCAAGCGAGGATAGGCAAAGTTTAAAGTGCTTATAACTCGCTTATTATTGGTCCTAGAGGTTTGGGATGGTATACCAACATATAGGAAACCATGGGCTGGGAATCTTTTGGTGTGGTCAGATTTGACCTTGGACGTCTCCTTCAAGGTTAAACGGGGATAGCCAAACTGGAAAGTGCTTATAACTCGCTTATTATTGGTCCTAGAGGTTTGGGATGGTATACCAACATATAGGAAACCATGGGCTGGGAATCTTTTGGTGTGGTCACATTTGACCTTGGACGTCTCCTTCAAGGTCAAACGGGGATAGCCAAACTGGAAAGTGCTTATAACTCGCTTATTATTGGTCCTAGAGGTTTGGGATGGTATACCAACATATAGGAAATCATGTGCTGGGAATCTTCTGGTGTGGTCGCATTTGACCTTGGGCCCCCCCCTTCAAGGTCAAAAGAGCATAGCCAAACTTAAAAGTGTTTATAACTCGCTTATTATTGGTCCTAGAGGTTTGGGATGGTATACCAACATATAGGAAATCATGTGCTGGGAATCTTCTGGTGTGGTCGGATTTGACCTTGGGCCCCCCCGTTCAAGGTCAAACGAGGATAGCCAAACTTAAAAGTGCTTATAACTCGCTTATTATTAGTCCTAGAGGTTTGGGATGGTATACCGACATATAGGAAATCATGTGCTGGGAATCTTCTGGTGTGGTCAGATTTGACCTCGGGCCTCTCCTTCAAGGTCAAACGAGCATAGCCAAACATAAAAATGTTTATAACTCGCTTATTATTGGTCGTACAGGATTGGGATGGTATACCAACATATAGGAAATCATGGGCTGGGAATCTTTTGGTGTTGTTAGATTTGACCTTGGGTTTCTCCTTCAAGGTCAAACGAGGATAGCCAAACTGAAAAGTGCTTATAACTCGCTTATTATTGGTCCTAGAGGTTTGGGATGGTATACCAACATATAGGAAATCATGTGCTGGGAATCTTCTGGTGTGGTCGCATTTGACCTTGGGTCCCCCCTTCAAGGTCGAACGAGCATAGCCAAACTTAAAAGTGCTTATAACTCGCTTATTATTGGTCCTAGAGATTTGGGATGGTATACCAACATATAGGAAATCATGGGCTGGGAATCTTCTGGTGTGGTCGCATTTGACCTTGGGCCCTTCGTTCAAGGTCAAAAGAGCATAGCCAAACTTAAAAGTGCTTATAACTCGCTTATTATTGGTCCTAGAGGTTTGCGATGGTATACCAACATATAGGAAATCGTGCTGGGAATCTTCTGGTGTGGACGCATTTGACCTTGGGGCCCCCCTTCAAGGTCAAACGAGCATAGCCAAACTTAAACGTGCTTATAACTCGCTTATTATTGGTCGTAGAGGATTGGGATGGTATACCGACATGTAGGAAATCATGGGCTGGGAATCTTCTGGTGTGGTCGCATTTGACCTTGGGCCCCCCCCTTCAAGGTCGAACGAGCATAGCCAAACTTAAAAGTGCTTATAACTCGCTCATTATTGGTCCTAGAGGTTTGTGATGGTATACCAAAATATAGGAAATCGTGCTGGGAATCTTCTGGTGTGGTCGCATTTGACCTTGGGCCCCCCCCCCCCTTCAAGGTCAAACGAGCATAGCCAAACTTAAAAGTGCTTATAACTCGCTTATTATTGGCCCCTTGAGGTTTGGGATGGTATACCAACATATAGGAAATCATGGGCAGGGAATCTTTTGGTGTGGTTAGATTTGACCTTGGGCCTCTCCCTCAAGGTCAAACAAGGATAGCCAAACTGAAAAGTGCTTATAACTCGCTTATTATTAGTCGTAGCGGTTTAGGATGGTATAGGAAATCATGGGCTGGGAATCTTTTGGTGTGGTCGGATTTAACCTTGGGCCTCTCTTTCAAGGTCAAAAGAGGATAGCCAAACATAAAAATGCTTATAACTCGCTTATTATTGGTCCTAGAGCTTTGGGATGGTAAACTGACATGTAGGAAATCATGTGCTAGGAATCTTCTGGTGTGGTCGGATTTGACCTTGGGCCCCTCGTTTAAGGTCAAACGAGCATAGCCAAACTTAAAAGTACTTATAACTCGCTTATTATTGGTCCTAGAGCTTTGTGATGGTATACCAACATATAGGAAATCATGGGCTGGGAGCCCTCTGGTGTGGTCGGATTTGACCTTGGGCCTCTCGTTAAAGGTCAAACGAGGATAGCGAAACTTAAAAGTGCTTATAACTCGCTTATTATTGGTCTTAGAGGTTTGTGATGGTAAACCAACATATAGGAAATCATGTGCTGGAATCTTCTGGTGTGGTCGCATTTGACGTTGGGCCCCTCGTTCAAGGTCCAACGAGCATACCCAAACTTAAAAGTGCTTATAACTCGCTTATTATTGGTCCTAGATGTTGCAGAAACAACATATATAACTTTGTTTTCTTCTTTTTATATTTGTAAAAAGGACTTCATAATCTCTGATTAAAGGTCATGGGAAACATTTTCAGATCATTCATCAACAATAACATATACATATGAAAGTTCAATTTTTGTAAAAATAAGATGCGTCTGGACAAGGTTACATGGTATATTCAGTCACTTTCTGGCTGTTTTTTCAAGATTTTCACAACTGTTGCCATCTGTTTTTAGGAATTTTATTTGTCATCATTCTGGCCCTGTAAGTTTCTGAAATAGCCTGGAGAACATCTTTTATATTTGTTTCAGATAAAAAAATATGTAGAGAGGTATATAAGCAAGTTGGATAAAAATCACAAAACAATGCAGTCAACCAGGTTCAACTGTGAGATGAGTTTTGATACTTATTTTTTAATTTTGAAAACTAATTATTGCTAGGAGATGAAATAAATACAACATAAATGTCTTTAGAACTGGACCTCAAGCAAGGATAATCACAAATGTTCCCCAAATTAGTTCAGAACTTTCCCACCAAAGCAGTAAACAATGCTTTCATCATAGTATACAGAATGCGGCTTAGCCTTGCTGAAGGCTCAAGTTTCTTTGCAGCTAGGGAAAGTTTTCAGTTCAGATAATGGAGTTTCAGTTTCTATAATGTACTCATACACATACTGACTATACAGCTAAGAGAAAGTCTGATCCAGTTCTTTCTCTTAACATATATGAGTGCTTTATGAATACCAAATATTTGTGCGTATGTTTGAAAGGATATCATGCAAATTTGAGCCTTAAGCAAGGCTAAATGCGGCTACCAAACTATAGTGTATACTGTTAATAAAAATTTCCACCAAACACATTTAATTTTCTCAGTCTCAACAAAGGCTTAAAAATTTAGAAAAAAAAATGTAACCAGCTAATTTCCAAAACTTAAAATTATCCAAACTTATGGTCAAAAAGTACTAAACTACTATCTGAAGGAAAGACCACTATATAATGAATTGTTTCATGAACTGATAATATAAAAGACTTTTATTAAAAGTTAGAACTTTAAGGATTCTTTCAAATAAATTTAATAAATTTGACTACAACATCATGCTTCGATAAAAAACAAATAAGTGAAAACAAATTGTATATTTTGATTTAACTTTAAATCATACTTTATCTTGATAGAAGTACCGGTGATAAAAGGCAAAAAAACAGTATTCAGTACATTTTAATGACAACTTTTGAATTTATCAACAGATCCTTAGTTTTATGAAAAAATTTTACTAGTGAAAGGCTACTTTCCCATCACAGTTTAAGAACCTTGAAAAAAATAGGAGGAGGTAATATCTCATACAAATGTTTAGGCTTTCTGCATTCCAAGACAGGCCTATTTATAGCAAATCTGTGTTTGTTTGAAGTGTTAAGGCCCTTGCACATTTACGCGGCGCGGTCGCGGTAGGATTTTTACTACATGCTGAGCAGGCAAATTTTCTTTACTTTGCACATTTGGGGCGATTTTTCCCAGTGGTTTTCACTGGTGGAGTAAAAAGCCAACATATTGTTTTTCCTCGTAGAAGATGATTGATGACGTCACAGGCTCATAAGGAAGTTCTGTTTAGTTGGAGATCTAATGTATACATTTACAAACTGAAGGAAGATAACGAGTTTCTTTGCCAGAAAAAAGCCCACTAACCTTTATTTTTTCCAGATGCTGTATTTTTTCTCAGGTTTTACATAATTTTTAACCACTTAAGGTCATTGTACACTAGCGCGGCGCGATGCGCCATGGCTAAATAAAATAGAAATAAAGGAAGTAGTTTAATGCATATACACCTATATTTCTAGTGCTATTTATGCCTCTTGTACCATATATTTCTTAATATAAACCACATTTTCATTCTGGGTGTTTGTCTACTGAATTAAGTTAACTTAACAAGTTTTGTGAACAACGTTTCCTATGGCCTTTAACGATGACTGTATTTTATGTAATTTATGTAATTTTATGTAATTACTTTTACATGACAATATGGACACATTCTTTCTGTGTAAAGATATACACATCCATGCCAACTTAATACAGTGGATTCAACCTTTTGTTTTTCCACTCAATGAGAATTTGGAGAAAAGACACTGTTGTATATACTGCCTTGCTACCAATTATCGCCGGGTACCAATTATCGCCAGACAGAATTCAAATGGATATAACTTCACCAAAGTAGCATCCCAAGCCTAGCAAATAAGGTAAAACTATAACCAAAGTGAGTGGAACAAAAACACAACAAAAAGCTTTCAAAATATATAACCATAATTGAAATATGAACGTTTTATTTTCTGGTGACGATAATTGGTAGCCGGCGATAGTTGGTAGCAAGGCAGTATACTTCAAGGATGGAAAAAAACATGTAGCCTTGTTCAGGTGGACAGATTGTTTCATTTGAAATCACCATTTTAATCGCCTTTTTAATATAACACCAATTTGTGGCATTGTCTGATGGAATATTGGTGATGGATGTGCCCAAGATGAATACAAATAATATTTGACAAGTCCCAATAATAACAGACATTGCATCATATTCATTTATTTCCTGTAATATACCACAGTATATTGTAGAAATAATATCATGTATTACTGACATTTTCTGCAGATAACATAGCTTTCAGATAATTTGTTTATTTTTAAAGCTGTAAAACTGTTTTTGAAATAAGTAAGGTTAATTGCTGGTGATTTATATTTGCCGTAATCTTGATCAACCATCCTAACCTGTAATAACTAATTTAAAAGTGTTTATAACTTGTTTATTATTGGTCCTAGAGGTTAGCAATGTGAAACCAGTGTACAGTAAATCATGGGGTGGGAATCTTCTGATGTGATCAGATTTCACTTTGGGCCTTTCCTTCAAGGTCAAAAGAGGATAGCCAAAGTTAAAGGTGTTTTTAGCTTGCTTATTATTGGTCCTAGGGTTTGCAATATGAAATCAACCTATTGGAAACCATAGCTAGGAATAATCTGATGTGGATAGATTTGGCCTTGGGCCCTGTTTTGAGTTATACAGTTATAAGTAGAGACTTTGGGAAAGGCTAAGACAGTTGTAAAGTAAATCCAGTTTATGGGAATGATCACCTCTTGAACTAAGATCCTTTTATAAAGGTAAACAGCAGTAGTTTAATCTTGTGAAGAAAACCACATTATGGAGGAATACATCTCATAATAGGATACAAATAGTAACAACTTGATATAATAAATAGCACAATGAAAATATTCAGAAAGGCATTTTTTAATATCCTTGTTTCAGCTCCAATGGACGTAAAAGGTGACTTACTTAGTAATTCGACATTTTTCAAAGATCAATGGGAAAATTACAAAGTTACCACTGGACTAAGAGAGAAATCAAAGAATGTACGGTTTGCAAGTTTCAGATCTGTTATAGGTAGACTTGCTCCAAGTCTTTGTATTTATATCCATCAGTAACTACAACAGTTAAATTTAAACTGGACACTTACAAGAGTTCATTATAGCACAAGCATTCTCGAGTATGGGGGATAGTCTCTGAAAAAACGGGCTGGTTGTTTCTCCAAAGATCATACAGTACCCATATATTACACAAAAGACAAAAGGACTTGGTGAAAGTCTATGTTATGGGTAGACATTGTTTTAGAATCTTAGTAAATATGCAAAGATATAGCAAAGTGCATAAAGGCACTTTAGGTGAAATAACTAAAGTTATTTAAAAGCAACCCAAAATGAGATTTACGAACAGTACAAGTTCTACTCAATTAAAATGTGGATCACTGGGTTAACAGACTGAGACAACTTTTAAAGTCTTGCAACTTTGAAGCAATGATTGACAGTTTGTTGAGAGACTGAGTGGTTATGGGGATGAAATACAAGGCCGCAAGAGCACAGATGTTTAGATAGAAGGTAGCCAATCTAAATGCAGCAGTTGACATGCTGAGAGCTAGTGAAGTAGCTGCTCAATACATAAAAGAGGTTGAGCAAGGGACATTTGACGAAGTGGTATCACTCTGCATTGTCCGGTACGCATCCACATCCTCGTGAACAACTTCTCCATAAGTACATGGCCCAGAGGCATACTGTTACATTTAAAATATACCTTGTCTGTCGAGGATGACAAATTGTTCAAGGCATACAGACTGGTCTGTTCGTCTGTTCCCCATCGCCATTACAAGAAAGGTACCCCCATCCAAAGTGTGAAAATTTCAACATTTCATTACAATTTTTCTCCTTGACTATGGAAGGGATTTATCTCTTAACTTGGATATATGTACTAGCCTGCAAGTACATTCCCTTGCATGAGTATGAGGCCCGGATCTTTGTTAATTATTTTTAATGAATTTTTAAAATAACTTTTAATGCATTGAAATTCATGAAATCATGCACTAAATGACTTCTAACTTAAAAAGTATTGCATTTACAGTATTTTGTTAAAGTATATTATTTAGCTACTTTATCCATAGCTACAACATGGTGAGTAACTTTGGAACCTTTCCCAATGGCTAAGTGAGTATTAGCTACTTACTGACTTTTCAGTGGCTTCCATAATGAGTAAAGCGCTTGTAAATTAAAAGCTATTGCATTTACAGAATTGTGTTTAAATATGTTAATCGCCTACTTTTGGGTGAGCTGCAACAGTTAAATTGTAGACCTGTAGCTCATTGCATAGCTGAGCAATAGCTACTTTCACGTTCTCACTTTTGAGTAAGTTGGTTGTAACTTGAAAACTATTACATTTAGACTTTTTTTTTAATTTGTTATTCATCAACTTTAGGGTCACCTATAGCAGTGATTCTGCGAAACTTTAGCTCATTAACTAGCTGAGCAGTAGTATTTTCAGGTTTTCACTGTTGAGTAAATCACTTGTAACTTCAAAATTATTTCATTTATAGAATTTTCTTTAAATATATTATGCACCTACTTTTAGGCAGCTATAAGATAGTTACATTTGCAGACCCATAGTTCATTTCATAACTGGGCAACTTGTGACTCCTTTTATGCTTTCACTTCTACTTTGTAACTCAAACCACAGTCACCTGATGCAAAACCCATTCACGGCACTGATTGCTTGTTTGGTTTTACAGTCGCTCTTATGACCCTAACATAATCGTTTCAGTAAAATTTCTCTTCACTAATAACATTTACCTCTTTACAGTGCTCCTTTAGAACTTTACATAGACTTTACAAGCTGTAGGGACGCTTTGTTTTTGTGTACAAAAACTTTTGTCTAGTTTTCAAACAAATTACACCAAATTTGGCAGGATCTGTCTGTGTCCCATGAAATACCTTTCCACCAAATTTGAGATTGATTGATGTTGTAGTTTTTGAGTTATAAGGGAAAAACGGTGCACAGACAGGGAAGCAGATTTCACTGTAAAAGCCCAATTACAAATAAGAAAAACTCTCTCCTGGCTTTAATTTTCACACAAATTACACCAAATTTTCAAGAATCCGTCTGTACCCCATGAAATATCTGCCCACCAAATTTGAGCTTGATTGGTGTTATAGTTTTTGAGTTATAAGGGCGAAATGGTGCACAGACAGACAGACAGACAGATGGACGGACAGAAACAAACTGATCACAATAACCTGCTCCTATCGTCGAGCGTTAATAAAATATACTTTAACTTTACCTATTTGGCCAAGTATTGCTTTATCCTACTTAACACAACAAATCATTCTCTTAAAACCTTTAAAAGAAAAAAATAACAGTTTAGGCAGTTAGCATTTCATCTAAGAACAGGTTCCCTGGGTAAGGTATATACAGTTTCAGCTTCACAGAAACAAAAGCCACTTGGCAACCAGAAATTAAAACATGAAAATTCATGAGATCTGCAAAAATCTCTGTTTGTGTATTTCTTCACAGAGTCAAAGTTACATTCATGTGATATATACAATTACCTTGTTACTCATTTATCTTATGTGACAAGAAATTTAATTCATATGACACACATATACAGAAAGAAAATAATACAACAACAGGTTTCTTGCAGTTTAGTCATAAGTATTCCCGCCTACGTCACAATATGTAATATCACATCATGGGATTTAAGTGACGTCACTTTTGGAGGCGTTTTGGGTAACCTCTGTATCTTTCTGGCAGAAATTTAATCACGCATGCACAAGTATTTTAACCTTCTTCAGGCTCACAAGTTAGTTTTGAGAAATCATTGTGATATTGCATAATCACAAGATTATATGTGACTGTGTTGGCATCCCCATGAGAAAGTATTTGAGCCAACATTTATTGTATCCAAAATACTGACCCCCAATAATTTGGCACACATTGGACACAATATCACCATTTACACTTACTTTAAGTTAAGAAGAGACATTTTTGTCAATATTCTGTGAAACAAAAGTGCTGCTGCAGAAATATACTTTGAAAAAAACAGTGTTTTTTTTCAAAATTCTTCTGTATATTCCAGTATGACACATGTGTCTGTTTTTCCCTTTGGTTGAGCATCGACTAGATTATAATTCTGTACAAAGGTAAGCCTATTGAACAAAAATTGGGTAATATTAAAGTATATAAAGTTAAAAATATATACTAGCATATTTATCATATAAGAATAGCACACTTTTCTGTCACGGCTTTAAACTGCCAATCAGGCTATAATTCTGTGTATAAAGTCCACCCAGTGGTGGCGTTATTCCTCTATTACAAAGAGGTAATGTAAAGTTTCTAAGGGAAATCAGTGTTTTAAATTAGCATAAAAACATTCAACATACACCCTACAGTACTGTGTCCAAGAGTTTACCAAATTAGAACACATCATGTGTGAAAAATTAAACCATTGTCAACAAGAAGAAATTACTTATAAACAAATTATTCTATTCTTGGGAAAGACTATAGATGTAATCCTCAATTCCTGTGTTATCTGTTTTTTCTATTTCTTAATGTTCATGTTGGAATTTCCTGGGCTGAGGTTAATAAAAAGAGAGAGAGAGACTTTTCAATGAATAATGCATTTAGGTTGGTTTAGTGTTTTGACAGATGGTGGGAAGGTCTGATAAATGGTCATTTATTTGGCCAGATTAAGACTAAGTGATGATCTCATAGCAACTGTTTGTAATGTCTTCTATCTACTTGGCTGACAGAGATACATCAAGATGTTTTATATGAACATTAAGCCTAACATCTCATGCACCATAATGAGATATATAGGTTTACTAACCTCACAACCTCGCCCCCTCTTTTCCCCCCGCAGAAGGGGAGGGTCTGAGAGTATTGTAGTCAAGTCTGTTTGTCTGTTTGTTTGTATCTCCATGCTTTTAAGCTAAAAAAACGAATCAATGCCATTTCTTACACAAGGTGGGGTCCTGCCTATGGCTAGACTTTCATCAAGTCCTTTTGTCTAAGGTATTATATGAGGATTGAATGACTTTTTTACCAGAATGTGGGGCTGACAAAAGTATTTCTCCAGACAGAAGCTTTTTTACTCATCAAGTGGGTTCATAATGATTTCATGTGTGTCAGATTTGCTGGAATGAGAAATACAAAGACTTGGAGCAAGTCTAACCTATGGCTCATTCTGATAATTATTTTTGTGATTTGGGTATCATCCACATATCTGATCCGAACATTTATCACTCAAAAACTAGACATCAAATAGGGCTAAAATATTGTTTATTTTAGTTTATGTTTAATTTATATGTTGTAGCATATACATTTGACCAGAATAGATAACCAGATTGCATAACAACTTCAGACTATATGCTATAAACTACAAATATTTTAATATGCAACAATTCTTAGTCAAAGCACCCATGATTTCCTGAATGTGTATTTTTATTATGTATGTTTTTAGGAAAAGTATATGCAAAGTATATACAAAACTTTACTTTTTAGCAAAAGCCTGTCTGTCTCGGTTAGTTCACCTCCATTGTCTTAGTCACTCTGACTCTTATTAAACACAGTTTTGGATAGCTGTGTCCAAGATTCTGTAAGATAGTGAAGATTCGGCCCTATAACTGTCCATATGGCATCAGTTTTGAATACTGGTGAAATTGAACAATTGGTGATATTGATACAAATTGTAACTGTAAAGTAAATGTAATTTTTTTTATTATTATTATTTCCAGCAAGCATTCCGCCGAGAGCAAACATCTCACCATCTGGTACACTGATCTTCTCTACACAGAAAAAAATCACCCTGAAATGCGAAGCGGAGGACACACCAGACCCAAGGTATGTAAAATGGTAGCCTTGCTGAAGGCTCAAGTTTCTTTGCAGTTAGGGAAAATTTTCAGTTCATACAGTGGAGTTTCAGTTTATATAATGTACTCATACACATAACGACTTTTACAGTAGCATACAGCTCTCTCTCTGTGATAAGCTTATATATCTTTACATGTATGAGTGCTTAATGAATATTTACCGAATATCTGTGTGGTTGTTTGAAAAAGAGATCATGTAAATTTGAGCCTTAAGCAAGGCTAATCTAATGGAGAAAAAACTATGCAAGTGACATATAATTTTAAATTTTTATCACACGAGGATATAACTAGATACAGTCTGAGGCCGTTGGAAGGTCTAGGAGTGTGTAGATTATGTTCTCGATAAAGCTGAAGAATTTATCAAAATGCAAAAATATTTTCTTATCCACTGGTATGGTTTTGTTTGAGGTGTACAAAGACAGATTCCCATGCAACTTCTAACTAGATTATTCAAGAGCCTGGCTAGTGGCATAAGTATCTCACAATGCCTTCTGCTTTTCAATTTAAAATGACCTCATTTAATTAATACATATCCTTGAAAAACACATAATGTAAATTGGCTGGTTTTTTTTTCTAATCTGATCAGATCTTCTCCCGCACCAACCTTCAGTGATTGACAGACGTTAAACAAGGTCACATTAAATGTAGAAGTATATTTCAAAAAGGTGTTGCTACATATGTAACAAGAAAATTTACACAATTATGGGCCATTATGGAGCCCCTGGCAAGGCTACGATTGTACCATATATCGCCGTTGGTACATTCAGGCTTGGAAACAAATCCCATTTTTATATAGTCATCGGGAAATTCATAATTCCAATCTGGGAAAATTGATGTAACATGGCCTTTTGGTTTGTAATCAGTAATAATTAATTTTATACTAAATCAATGGATCTGGTCGTGTCACCCTTTATAAATAAGAGTATTGACCTGCACCTGGTCATGTGACCCTTTATGGATAAGAATACTGACCTGAGTACACAGAATAAATGGCTATGCCTTCCTCTGTGGTCAAGTTTTCTCAATTACTTGAAGTAATAAAATCACCTCTTACTCATTTTAAACTGGTCTTGGGATTTTATCTAGAACCTGAAATTTGACACTTATAAATGTGCAAAAATTGATACATTTTTGTTTCATTCACAAAGTATTGTGAAATATCACGTATGTACAAATTCCTGAAGCAAGCTGTTTTACATAGATAAACATCCTGATCTCAACATTATGTTTTATTAGGCTGCAAAAAATTACCCCGCAAATAGTGATGATTTCCATAGTATCAACTACTGGAGGGCATTCAGTGAGGTCTATTCCAACCTTCGTACTGATTTTATCAGGAGAGTTTCCACACATCCGACCATGGTCTATATATACATGACCAATTACCAACTAATGCTTAAAATAACAATTTTTGTTGCGCTGACACTACATAGTCTGTTCACACTTAAACTGACATTATACTAATGCCCCGTTCACACTACAGTTGGTACGTCCTGCGGTTAGAAGTTTTTCTTAATGGCTGAACTGCCCCAGGTCACCCCATTTCGTCCGAGCTGTCACACTACATGTGGACAGCCACTGATTGGACACGTTTTTTTAACCATCAGTAACAGTAGGATGACTGTACTCCAAACGTTGGTCACCGAGAAGCAACCTCCATTAACCTCAACTCACCTTTGGTAGCCTTTGGCCGAACATGTGGCGAAATGACCAATGGCTTAACTGACCTTATGACGCCGTGCTGCACCAAAAGACAAACAAATCACAACCTTATGTACACCGTGGACCACACCTTACCTTTATTGTAGTAAAAGAAATTCATGTGCACATGCACGAAATTGTCTGCACAGGCTCAGGGTACCAAAGGTAGAGGCAGAAAATTCAAACATTATAAAACTACGGTAGGATGTACAAGGTGATGGACAGTTTTGCCACTGACTCAGAATGTCCATACGGACAACTGGGACGTCTCACCAAATGCGGGTTACCGTGGGTGATACTGAAAGCAGTGTGAACGTGGTTTAAGCAATGTAATACCAATTTTATTTTGTAAACTGACAGGACATTACATTTTTACAGGAAAAAAAAACACATTTGCTGAGTTTTTGGCCCCTATGATTTAAACACTTTCAAATAAATCAAGTATTTCTTCTATATTAATATAGAAGATCAGCAATTACAATCTGCTGGGTTTTAAAACAGTAATGTTTGCCATGGGGAGTATTGCTGATTAATTTTGAGGGGACATAAAAACATTTTATGGCCATCAACTTATAAATGTTACCAGTTTCATAATGTCACCAAATTGCTGAAGAGGTTTGTTTTTGGTTGTTAATTTATGAATGGCAAATATTGGGTTTCTATTTTTCTGTGGAGATTCTTTCATCCTTGATTATATAAGAGATAGTGCAGCAAATACTTATAAATAAAATTGTACAGTTTGAGTGGTCTGTTTTAACCTTTTTATTTTCGGGGGGGGTGTTAAATATATAAGCTATGTGGTAGGGCCCATTTAGAATTTTAGTTCAATTTTCTGAGATTTAAGCATAGTACTATAAAATCAAAGCAACTTGTATTTTTTGTTTGTAAAACTGAAATATTAAAACAAGTAGTGCTGTTTGATCGTTTAGTATGTCAGATTTGATGTTTGGTATTTACACAAGTCAGCGAACTTCGATCTAGTCCGATCTTCGAAACAATGTTTCCAAAACCAGTAAAAATGCAGAAATCTAACATACATAAATCTCCTCACTTTAAAATATAAAATCCATGGATATTTTAAATAAAAAATTTCACCATATTTTCTTTAAAACGCAGGTTTAATAGATGGGCGACAATAGGGCCCATTGGGAGGCGGCCTGATCTTGGTGATTTCTAAACATTTTTCAAAGTCCGAATTTCAGATATTTGAACTGAACTTCGAAATGGCGGATGGTAAATATGAGAACTCACCAACTTCTACAAACATTGTCGCAGCACTAAAGACAAGTAGATGACTGTATGTAAGAGTTACAAAGCTTTTGTAAATATTAGAAAATAACAAATATATGACCATCTATTGACCTCACAGCTCATACATTCATTGACTGGTAGATTTTTATGAGGCACTTGAGTTGAGTAGGTAACACACTTGCCTGCAAATGCTAAAGTCTTGGTTTCAAACCCTGGCTCAAATGGGAAATAGGAAAATTGGTAGCTGGGTTTCAGTTCAAGTACTTCATCAGTTTTTATGAAATATTTTACTCCATCTTTAACTATATGTACAGTATGTATTGAAAGCTGTGTTAAACTCAAAGCAACTGATGTGTAGGCAGCCCTTATTCATCTCTCAGTAAAGTAGATACCAGGAACAGAGTTCCTTTGGAAGGGCTCAGCTGGGAAAAGTTTTTCATCGATTCAGGCATGATTAATCCCTGGCCTTCCTGCTATATGGTCAAACTTGGATTTGTTTTAACACCCTTTTTAACAGCTTAAGGTAATGACAGGACAGGAATTATTCACTTACATATAATAATAGTAATTCAACTCAGCTGAGCCAATTTTAAACTTTATGTCACATTCCGCTGTGGTAGAGGCATGTCTCGTCTGTCTAGGTACTTAAATTGGTCCATACAATCTATATCTGTTTCAGTTCTAGCTTTAAAATTAACTTGAAAGCACTCATAGAGCGCATACCTCTGCCAGGAGACATTTTGTAAAATTCTATATATTTTGGGTATCCAAAATATGATCCGGATTTCTACATACATAAAATTCTGAGTAATCAATTCATTACTCTTTGACTTATCACAAACACAGCCAAACAAACAAACAAACAAACAAACTGTAAAGGAAAATAACACACCCAAAAATATAATCTCCTATCGGAGATGGCAATATATTTCAAACATGTGACAAATGTGACTATTTTAATTGGTGGTTGTTAACCAACACAATGATTTTGCTAGTGACAACTCTTGATTAAAAAGTAGCTTTTATTTGTGGGTTAACTGTAAGTAAATTTCTAAATGCCTTATTTGTAGATGATTTCAAAAGACCATGTCATCACAGTAAATAATGAAAAAAATACTATTTACATAATAATTGTTAGATACTGTTGTGATAACCACATAAAATAAATGACATATAAAAATCAATTCAAATGCTGGTAAAATTATACTTCAAACACACCGAGACAACCAAAATGCATTGAAATCACAGTGAGCAAATAAGGGCAAATTCAATTAACATCAACAGGAAGGCAAAATTGTGTAATATTATGTAATAAGAATTTATTTACACTTTCCTATAATTTCATATGTGTAAAACTAAATTATCATCTCTAATGAACACAAACACTAGGCAATTTAAAATGCATTGTCTATTTGCATTTATAGTCTCTTTTGTGTCATATTTTATACTGTTGAATGTTCAAATACATACAAAATCCCTTCCAAGTAGGAAGTTATAAGCAGAATCTTAATGTAATTTTGTGTAGCTTTAGAAATAAAGCTTCAGTTTCAGTTACTTTATAAATATTATACCATGTTTCATGAAAAATATGTGAATATAAAGTAGAGATACAACATCGTGCATACTTCTCTTGTTATGGGATGAATATGACATAATAAATGAGTACATTATGAAATTTCCATACCTTATTGTTAGGCGTACAATGTACACATATATGCAACTTATAACAAGTAAATAATAAAAACCTTCCTAAATGACATTTACAAATATATATTAATATGTGGAATGAAGATGATAAAACAATACTAAAAAAGCATAGTAGCAGTATTTCATTACCATTTATGATTACTATATGTTAAAAAGCGACTTTTAAAACTTTTATAACAGACTTTTCATGCTAAGACTTAAAGGCCAATTTATCTGAAACACGCATGTATGGTACGCTGTTACACAACACATAGGGAAAGGAATGCCCCAGTCTACGTTTTGACCCATTTCTAGATAATATGGCTGTCATTGGATACTATTTGATTTTTTCATTTTTTATTTGAGTCTTTATATCATATATAGCTTAAAATTAAACATGCTGAACTGGTTTGCACTTAATGCCCATACTTCATATCTTTCTTATCTGTCAGGGATGGAGAAGGCCACTAGAATATATGAAGGTCTGACAATAAAGACAAATTCTGAGTCAGATACATCTAATGCCTGGCGTAAAAGTCAGATGGTCTACCATCCAAGTTCTAACATAGCCCATTGCTATAATGGGCAACTGAAATTGCAATTTCAGTGATGAGATGGGTACTCACTCACCCTACACCACAATTAATGAAAGTCTGATGACCCCCCCCCCCCCCCCCAAAAAAAAAAAAAAATGCCAAAAGGTCTACTAGTGTGAGCTGCAAAGCCATCAGAGACACGAGTAGTGCACAAAGGCGTTCACCCATCCAAGTACTAATGTAGTCCATTGCTGCTTAATTTCAGTGATGAGGCAGGTACTCATCATACTATGCCACAATTCATGAAAGTTTGGAGACAGAAAAAAAAAGATTTTTAGAAGTGCAAGCCGCACTAGAGCTCGCAAAAACTGAAAAAAAAACTATTAATTTCTAGAAGCATGAGCCTCTCTAGAGCTCAAGCTTGGAAAGTCTTGAGACTAGATCGGGATCTGCATTCAAGTTTTCTTTCAGGACTATTGAAGCAATGTACCCCACATCTGAGGGCAAATATGGTCCAGATCTGAAATATCGTGTTTGAGTTTTGTGCACAGGTTCAGAGGACAAGGATTTACAAATCAGTCATCTGAATTGCCCAGTCATCAGTCACTGGGCATCATTGGTCAGAATTTAGGAGAAAATGAAATAATATGCTTGCACAGACAGGAACTTTTTCAACTAAAGATCTAGAAAGAAGAGCAGACTCGTAAAGAAACTACCTCACAAGTCCACCATCACCCACCACTTAAACTTTGTTTTATTACCATAGTGTAGCCTGGACAAGGATAAGCAATGTTTGATATTGTTAACCAAAGATCCTTTCTCTTTCAGAAGTATCATGGCATTAAATGGGAAAGTTTTCTCCATCTTAAAAATTCTGTTTCTTAAAACAATTTATAAAATGCACCACAATCACACATAATTTCTGGATTTGGTGTCCTGGTGGAAAGTAACCCTTTGTGGCCATCAGCATTCTATCATCGGCCAATGGTTATTGTTTTTGAAACCTAATGCCCCTGTTCCACCAAAGGATTAAGCCCCGATTGAGTCTGGGACCCTTAATCGTGGACAGTCTTGGAAAAAAATGGAAAAAAATTGACCAATGGACTGCAAAACTGGATCGGTTTCAAAGTCTGGGATTAAGTACAGATCGTCCTCAGGAAGCCTCAGGACGCCTCAGGCGGCCCCAGACAGTCCCTAACTGATCTGGGACTAAGAACAGACTAAGCCATTATTCTGGTCGGTTTGAACCACGATCCTGTCCTAGACAAACCGACTGGGTCCCAGGACGCCTCAGGCCTCCTGGGACTAAGCCCCGACTAACACAGGATTAAGTACCGACCCCACAAGGTGTCCTGAGGCGTCCCCAGGCGTCCCCAGACCAAGATAGCCGATTTTTGTTTTGCAATGGGACTAAGGGTCGCAGGAAGCCTGGGACTAAGAATAGAGGGTCTGGGACTAAGGGTCTGGGACTAAGGGTCGCAGGCGGCCTGGGACAGCATAGGACTGTGTAAATTTGGTCTGAGGAGGCCTGAGGAAGCCTGGGACTGGACATTTTGTTTATGGCGGGAAAAAATAATCGGTTGGGGTCGTGTGAAATATCAAACATGTTTGATATTTCTCACGGCCCCAACCGACCACAACCGACCCTTACAGGACGCCTGGGACTAAGGAAATTTTTGAAACCGACCCTGAAAAACCCTTAATCGGGAGCCTTAGTCGTGTGGTGGAACACCCACATAAGTGAGCCTTTGATATAGACATTCTTTATCAAGTTAATTACCACAAAATTGGTGGTTCAAAAGATTTATTTATTCATCATTAAATAGCAATATTGAGCCACCGCTTTTAAATAATAATTGAAATAGTAATGTATTTCTACAGTAAAATAACATTTCTACATCTCTAAATGTCTTACTCAAAATCATTTCCACCATGTCCACTATCAACTCAAGGCTCGTTCGTCCAATTCTAACTAATACATACAAAATAATGCAGAATCGAATTGGTTGAGTTGTTAGCATGTTTTACATACAGTCACCTACCAGGTTGTATGTATGTATATGAAGCTATGGGAGTATTTTGTCCAGTTTTATTTAAATATATAAAAATTGGTATTACTGATTGTCTAACTTCATGTTTCAGACGGCTAAATACTAGGATTGTATATATGTAACTTCTCTGTTGAAAAAAAAGTTAAACATATTATGTCAAGAGAACAATTTTGCAATTAAAATTTGATTCTATGTACAATGCAGTTGCATTATTCTTCAACTACACAGCCATTGCAGAGTTTGCTTTTCTGGGAAAAACCTGGATTTTTCAGGCCAGTTGTAAAGCTGTCAGTGATTGTGTTGTACAGTGAGTCTGTTTGTACAAGGGTCATATCTTAAGATCAAGGGATAGATTTTTGGTGGTCTGGCCATAAATTTCTTGGAGAAAGAGCTCTCCAGGGTTACTTTTTTGTGTTACTCATATGTTGCTCTGTCAGTTCTTTACTTGAGTTAATCGATGATATGTTGAAAACACAGGGATTAAACAAATACTTGTGAAAAAAACAGCCTGGCTTCTGCCTGAAAAAAATATTTTGGGAAGGTTCAAATATGCACATAACCTTTGATATTCCTTTGCACCCGGAAAGCTGTTCAAAATGCCCTTGACATACGTTTATTTATTTATTTGGGGTTTTACATTGCTTTCAACACTGTACAGGTCATATCACGACGGGTAGTTGGAAGGGCAGAGGAAACCAGTACATACAGTTCATCAAGGTTCTGTGCTATAAACTGCTGACCAACGGCAAGCAACTACCAGCTTTCCCACTTGAGGCTGTGCCGAGAACCGAACCCTGGACTCAGAGGTGGGAGGCGAGAGTGTTACCACTTTGCTACTGTTGCCCCTTGAAATACGTTTAATTGTTATTGGATTGAGAGCGTTTTTTTTCATTGAGTTGATCGCTCTATGCCAATGGCAGACATGTGATGCCATTCTTTACAACTGTGAATTGACCATTGTGACCCAAATAAACACAGAGGAAGATTAGATTTTACAAAGTTATAGGGATGAAATAGTTAACAGAAGGTTTACAAATACCTAAATACTTCACTGTTTTATTATTTTTTTTTTCAAAATTTTGCACAAATACTAGGCGGTGCTGAGGTGAAGATAAACCACTTGTGGTTCCACACTTTTTCCCCTGTTGGTATCCTTAAAAATCAATAAAACAATTTGGTTCCAGTTTTGCCTCTGATGCACTGGGAGTGTGGAATGGGTTGCTTGATGAGGCTTGTGCTTCCTTCTCCATTGACTCCTTCAGGACGAAACTCTCTCAAAGCATACTCACTATGGCCTCTTCATTATAATCCTGCGCCTGCATGGTGTTGACATTGCTATCATAAACAATATAGTAGGTGTTAGGCCTTGGCATAGGTCTGGAATCTCCAAGTGCTCTTAATGTAAAGGGTGGTATTGTATCTACCACTTATGGCTACTACCAACTAATAGAGAGGTTTAGTGATGCGTTTGATGGCCACCTGGGGCCACGGTGGCAGAGTGGTAACACTCTCGTCTCCCACCTCTGTGGCCGGGGTTCGATCCCCATCATGGCTGTAAGTGGGAAAGCTGGTAGTTGCTTGCCGTTGGTCGGCAGTTTACAGTACACAACCCTAGCGAACTCTATGTACTGGTTTCCTCTGCCCTTCCAACTACCCGTCGTGATATGACCTGTACAGTGTTGAAAGCGACGTTAAACCCCAAATAAATACATAAATAAATTAATGTCATGACACAGATTCTGCTTTTGAGTGGAGATTAACCACTATAAAAGTTTATTAAAGTTACAAAGTGGTATGTTGCAGTCTACACTTGCTTGCAAATCTTTACTTTGTGTGGGTTTTTAAAGCCAATAAATGAGTACATTATATAACAGTCTGGATGTTACACACACTCATTGGGAATTATTCCAGAGGGACATGTTCTCAGGGGATCATAGTGCACAGATCTAATTGCATTCTAATCGCAAAACAATACAATGATTCTAATTGCACACTTTGTTTTTGTCTTTCAGAATTGAGTGGTATGCTGATGACACAGTTTTGCAGCCCAAGAGCTGCTCTGGTGATCCAGACTATTGCATGGGAGAAGACAGCAGGGAACTGATTCTAATCAAGGATTATCCCAGCGAAGTATGGTGCATTGTCAAGAATAACTTTGGAACGGCCAAGAGTGATAAAGTCTTGCTGATTTACCATGGTGAGTTTACATTTTCATGTAAGTGATTTGTAATCTGCAAAAGATTAGATCCATAGATTTTTTTCTATTTCGTCCAAACTGCCACATACTTGTGTGTGTTTTGGGGGTGAAACTTACATGTGGCATATTGAATAAAAATTGCATACTAAGAGTGAAACATCCCTCATTAGAGACATACAAAAATATATATAACCACCCATATATTGTATTATTATCTTCATTCTCAAAATATATTGTTTAATGTATGTCATTTGAGAAGTTTTCCTATTACAAAACATTGCATAGAAATTTTCTAATGATAATGCTTTGTTTGTGTAGAAATGCTGTTTATGTTTCTGTGTTTTAGCCCTGAAACCTTATCGAAGAAGAAACACAATGATCTCAGTGCTGGAGCATGACAGTTATCTGATTAAAGTGAATAAAGCATTTCAAAATGGACCATTGGGCCAAACCAGGTAAGGCAGCTAATCTAATCTCACCAGTCCTTTATTGCAAAGAAATTTCTGTTTTCTTAGATTTTGAGGCTTAATATACCCTAGTTCAAATTTCAGGGGTTGTTGCTAGCCCGCCAAGTTAAAAATGCTGTCGGTATATGCCAGTATGGCCCTGGCTTTTGACTGGGACTTGTTACACTTATTTTGACTTTGCTGTGCATAGTCCTGTTGGACAAATTTGGGAAAACTGACAAAACATGCTATTTGTTCGGAGTGAAAAATAAGTCTTCAACTGGAAAAAAATAAGTCTTATAATCTGCCTCCAAATGCTATGTTTTATAAACATTACTTGTGACACAAAGCCCTGACCACTGTTGCATGTTAAGAGGTGGGTTCAAAAACTAAAAACTTTTTCATTTTACAACATTACACAACTCTATAACAAAGGGTTTACGAGATTAGTCGTAGCATCACAAAGATTACTGACAATTATTTTAAAGACAAGCCTTAATGGCCTAAAGATTAGTAGTAGGCAACTAGAATTTGCTAACAAATTGTACTAGCATCTTTGATCACTACAATTATGCTAGTGACCTTTACAACTAAAAATATGCATCATAGGTTTTGATGGATACTAAGTTATCAGGGCAGTTGGAAAGCCAAATTAAATATGAACCTTTCTTTAGAGATTATGTAACCATAATAGAAGCGAACAATTGTTTCAATATTGCATAACCATATCGAATAGTTGTTAAGCCAGAGATCAAAGAGATAAAGGTGGAGGGAATCTGTGATGTAGCCAGGGTTGTAGATATCACATTGTGGATAAGGTAAAATTAATGACTGAATATATTTCTTTTCTATATCTAGCTGGAAACCATCTGACGAGAGATTCATTGTGACGTCAAAGGGTGAGTTTTTTGGCATTGTAAGTTTAATTATACAAACCAACAGTTAAGAAATGCTTACTGTAGCTACATTAAAGATTTACCAAGCGGGGAAATATTTGAAATTGAATGGCAGTTAGCATTGAACCTCATCTTCATTTTTCTTTTAGATTTCAATAAGTTATTGCTAAATATGTAAAAGGCTAGATTCTTGATGATATGCAATAGTTGTTTTCAATCTCCTTGGCTTATTTTCAATCAATTAAGTAACAAAATTTATTTATAGTTTTTGGAAACATTTATGTCACTATATTTACAGGTATTAATGGAAATCAATGGCTAGTTTTGAAAAATTAAAAACAACTGCAAATCTTAAATGTATATATTTTTACATATTTAGTGACATATTTTCTCAATTAACAGGTTGAATAGGGGTCTTAACCTGTTATAACATTTGGCTGACTTTGTGGAGTATTAGCTGTCAATAAATTTATATGAAAATACAAATGAAGTGAGCTAATAAAATGACAATAACATGCTTGTTTATGCTCCATTTACTGAACCCTCCTGAAATATAATACATATTAGCACTTCTTTTTCTTTAATTTTTTGATAGGTCATCTGTTTATCAGTGATGTACTAGCTAGTGATGATAAGCGTGTCCTCCAATGCATCTACACATCTAATGCTGGGCAGTATGTTTCTTGTGGACATAAAACACTTAATGTTACCAAGCTCCACAATAAAGGTAAGAACAAAATTTAATAGATCACCTGTTGTTTTATACCTTATTGTTGATATTAAAGCTTTCACTCACACAAGTATGGATTCTATATATGTGGTCATTCACAGGTATTTGTACCAATGATATTGATAGGTAAATAATGAATTGTCTGTTTTGGAGTAACTTTATAAAATATTAAATATCAAAAGTGCTGTAAGATGAATTAGGCATTTGAATATTAAAGAAGAAAAAAGAGATTCCTTATTTAATAACTGTCCTTAGGGTAACCACAAAGTTTTGTTAATTTTAAGAAGTGCAATGCCTTTGGCTATATATCTATATGTTTGTCTTACAAAAAGAAGCCATCACGTATATCTTCAATTTGTCTATTTCACAGATCCTGAAAATACAATAAATTGCAATCACTGTGGTAGTAGACCTGAACCTGTGACTGTTATAGAGGGACACAGTATCAAATTAGATTGCTTGGTGTCTGGCAGGTTTGTTGAAAAGGTTTTAAACTATCATCTGTTTATGTTGATTGGTGTTTTGGTTTTGGTGTACTGTCACAATGTCTCATTGTGTTTGCTTTATCAATATGGTATCTCATGAGATGGACAAAAGCAGTGAACACCCATATTTCAGTGTGGCCTAGTGGATAAGTCACTCGCCTCAATACACAGAGCACTTGAGTTTGATCCCTTGTACAGGCAGATACACTGTGGCTTGGATGACCACTAAAACTGCGGCCTTATGTCATTGGGTTTCATCCCCCAGTGGCAGGCTAAAGAACCTCAGGGATGTTGATAAATGGTCCTCCCCAAGACTCTGTAACTAAGAGTACTTTTTTATCTTGGATGTTATATAGTGTTATGTTTTGTTCAGTTTGTTTTGAAAAATAAGACGTAACTGAGAAATGATAAGAGATTTGGAGCGAAATAAGTTTTGTTTGAACAGGAAAGTCAAGAGTTCTGCTTCTCGATAATTTGTGCCAAGTACTAGTAATATGGACATATATGATAGAATGCCCATCTGAGCTTAGAATTAATATTATTATAATATATAAGAATATATTATGCTTCAGCCCTAAGCCAACCATCAAGTGGACACACAATGGTAAAGAAGTTGGGCAAGGGCATCAGTATAAACTTACTGCTGCAGTTAACCGAAGTGGACATTATCAATGTACAGCACATAACTTGAAGGGACAGGAAACTAAAGCGTACATATTGAAGATAGAAAGTAAGCAGAATTGAACAAATAAACCCATACTTGTTAATAGAACATATAAAGTAATAGAGAATTGAACAGAAAAAATCTAAAAGTTCCAAATCTAACATTTATATAAGTACAGAGTTGAATGGAGATAACCAATAATGGTCAATTGGAGGTTGAAAGTTATACACGGTTGCATGAAGAAAAGTAGCATTCGCCAATTGAAAAACACAACATTTGTGGAACATCTAGAAATATGTATTCAATGTAGAAACACTCTTGCCTATGTTTTCCTGTAATTTTTCAACTGGCAGTATGTATAGCTAGCAGTACAATGTTTTACTAGCCAAACCAAAAGTAACTGAGAGGCCCCAGGATACAGTAATGGATGTGAATCAAGTGGAGAAAGATCAAGTTGAATTCAAATGCAGTGGAACAGGAGATCCCTTACCTGAAGCACAGTGGTACATCAACACCACTAGAATTCCAGGTTAGTTTGTATAATGGTCAGACCACATATTGGAAATGTGTTTGGCATCTGGTAAAACTTGTTTCACCACCACTGAGTCATCAGCTTGTAGTCACTTACCAAAAGATGGTGAAATGATAATATGGCGAAAACTAAGTACTATAATAATGGGAAACAGATGTATTTACCTCAGCCAAAGAGGTATTATTTCATTTTATTTGTATGTTTGCCCATTAGTCTGTTTGATTGTTAGTAGGATTACACAAATGCTCCTGGTTGGAAACGTCATGAAAAAATCAGAAGGGGGTGGGGGTCTTGGTCCAACTTAGATAGTATTAGATAGATCACTATCTGGAGAAAAAAAAACTATTCAGATTATTTGCATAATCCAGCTTACAAACAGACAGACAAATAGAAGGTCGTGAATTTAATACCTCAGAAGTAAAAAGTATATATATATATAAAAAGTTCTCTACAGAATGACACATCACTAAACTTTTTGAGTGACACAGAATAACCCAATGACATTGTGAAAGATATATGCATCTCTCTGTTGCAGAGTTTATCCGTTTTGACCACTATGTTGCCACTACAGAAGAAAAGACCAGTACTTTGAAGATTTCCAACATCAAATCCCAGGTGTTTGCTACAGTCCACTGTAATCTTAGTAACAGCCACGACTATGAATGGTTTCAAGCAAGACTGTCCATTACAGGTAAATCAATCACACAATTAGGGTATTCTTTTCAGCATTTCTTGGTATCGTAACTTGGCACACAGGTCAAATTTGGCATGCAGAATACTGACCAAGAGTATGGTATCATCAATAACTTTGATACATTGGGACCAAGTTGAGAGCTCATTTTTATTGGAAATTGTATTATATCTCCTTTAGAAGCACTGGCAAGTCAAAGTTTGGGTTTTACATCCCATTCAACAACTAGGGTCATGTAAGGTCAAGTCCTCAGTATTGCCACTTGATGGAGTGGAACCCGCACAATATTCCCAAATTGTTAATTGATCTGAAGGCTTGCGGGTCAAATACATGTATTACTGACACTGTGTGTGTCTGTTGTATATACGTCTCAAATAAATTCATCCTTATTGCATATACATTAATCACAAATATAAGTTTTATGTTGAAGATGTATAATGCCAGGTAACAGTATGGTAACTGGTTGAGAAAAGAAAGAAAATAAATAGCTTCCTAGATTCCTAGATTTGTTATTTTCCCCCTAAAACCCATTTCTGAAGAACCACTTTAAAGAGTTGACGGTACCAAGTTTCAACCTAAAATATATATTTATAAATATGTATCTTATAAAGTTTTAATTATGTAAGATATATCTGAAAAATTATGAGATTATCAAGATTTTATTCAACTAAAATCGACAAGTAAACTATAAAAATAGATATTTTGTTGATCAGGTTTTTCTTATTGCTGTACTATATACCCTATTGAAGCTATGTTTGCAAGATCACTCATTTAGCCTGCATAATGCATTGTTGTTTCAGGGACTAAGAGAATACCACCAACCAGCACCATAAAGCCAGCCATCATTGTGAAAACTACCCCAACCACAACAGCAAGTACAACAACTACTACAACCACTACCCCTACTACTACTACTACCACCACTACTCCTACAACTACCACTACTACTACCACAAGAAAAAGTGCATCTCCACAGAAAGCTAGTATACTTAGTACTACTGCAGGTACCTTCATCAATGATCCAAATGGGAATGACGCCATTAAAGAAGAAACCAATGACTCTCCGAAGATTGTGCTGGAATATGAAACAATATTGGTCATAATTGTTGTAGCTATACTAGTAATCATCTTAGTATTAGTGGTAATATGTGTGGTGCTTTGTTACCAGAGAAAGAATCGTAGAGACGAAGAACCCAGATATCCAAGAAGCGTTTCAAACCTGTCATATATCAGTCACTTACAGAGAATTCGCGATTTCGATGACAGAGCTTCGGACAGAGCATCCGATGACTCTGGCATCGACGAAAGATCTCATATGAAGTCTAAAATAAGTATTCCACTCAGTGAGAACCAAGACAATCAGAGGAATGAATATGATGAATTGAGTCATCTTGATGATGTAGTTTAAGTTAGAAATCATCATCAATATATCATTATATTCATACATAAAGTACACAGATTATAATAATTTACAGTACAAAAGTAGTTAAATTATTATCATAATTACATGTTATCTTATTTAAAAGGTTACAAAATAAGAAGCCTGTGTACATATTAAGTTTATCGTTGCATTTATTTCATTCATTTCCTGTAAATGTAATACATTCATAACCCTCGAGATCTAAAGCTCTTTTCTATTAGCAATTATTTGGTCAACACATATATCATTTTTTTTCACCTATATCATCCAGAACATAATTGAAGACCAGGTTTTTTGTTTGTATTTTTCATTGTTTAGCTATACCAACCACTTGTAAAATGGGATACAGGCTCATGGTATCTGCATTAATCAGATAAGATTTGATTTACATGTGACACTGGTATTCAATTTGTGCACTTCATGGATGGAATTTATGTCCCCATTTTCCAGGGGAAAAATATTTTGTTCAGTGTCTGAAGTACTAAATATTGTTGACATAAACTAGATGAACCCTGCATTTCATTGTTCTTGCAAAAAAAAATGTTTTATCTTTATAACCACATTTTTCTTACATTTGATATTTTGTACATTTGATAACATACAACCTGGTAACGTATTATATTATCGTTCTAACTAAATCACACTGTATCATAATGTCTCATCAACGTTGTATTTCTTTTGGTGAAACCATTTGTGAATGCAATGAACAGTTTGTGAAACCAATGTAAAGTTTGCACAGAAATGCATTTGAGCTTGTAGAATGATATAGACGGATGTTAAGTTCTCTGTATTTCTTTCATCAATTTCAATAATAAAATTACAAGTCCAAAATCTTGCCTTAAGTTCCACTAAATTCAGAACGGGAACATCTTAATTGATTGCAACCCCCAACAATATATAGTCCTGGCAAGGGTATGATCAGGTGTAGAGCTGAGCTTCGTTGAAACACCTTTCCTTGGCTTAGCTGCTTTGATTATCCAATAGTTTGGCAATTTCATAATATCTTTATGCTCTGCCTACTCAAAGATTGACAAGAGTGACAAAACTCCACTATAGAATCTATATATTAGAACAGGCGTATTTCATTGGAAAGTGTGATTCTAAAACACGTATTTCTGGGGCAGTATTGACAAAGTGTGAAAGCTTAGTGAAAGCTTAACCAATAAAAAGGTTAAGTATATAGTCTTTCATACCAAAGTTATACTATTTTTGATGACAGATCTTTTGATGATCCCTGTTGTGAATACATGCCCCTATAGTATCAATTTATATGATCCAGTGTATGTAATTTGTGATCCACAATTTGTCGTCTTTGGCATAATTTTCTCAACCAACAACAATTGCCCTTGATTGTATTACTATATGTATAAATACGTCGACATAATTATTTGTAACCTTACTTTAGAAGATGAGACATAATAGTTATCACAGACTACAAATCGTGCGCATGGAAACGTGACTGCATGCGTGTCGTTTCCTACTGGAATCATGTCTATAAAATATGCTGCGATATTAGTAACTTGCTATTTGTACTAGTAGTATCATATGAAGCAATTTGAACATTTTTGTATTAGTAGAGTCATGTGAAGCACATTAGTAAACAGTTTGTATTAGTAGTGTCATATGAAGCAACTGAAACAGTTTTAGTAGTGCCATGTAAAGCAATTTGAACAGTTTGTATTAGTAGTATTATGTGAAGCAACTTGAACAGTTTGTATAAGTAATGTCATGTGAAGCAACATAAACAGTTTTATGTATAAAATTGAAGGTTGACCAGTGATAGAGTCTTTTTGTATATATTAGTCACTTAAAATGTATGCATTTAATACTTTTCTTCGGACAGATAGAAAAAAAATATTTTGACTGGATTTAGGAGGATATCACCATGTACTTCTTTGTATATTACTTTCTGTTACAAGTCACAACGACATGAAGTATCAAGTATCAGGCATCAGTTATCCAAGTGCTTAATCTCCGACCTCACAGATTCTAAGGCACACCAACCAAATCGTAATGCATAAATCAGAAGTAGTGAGACATAATACGGTCGTCACCAGTAACCAATAAATTCAAAATGAACCAATCAGTATCTTTGATGCAACTTTCTTCAATTTGTAATGTGGATGTTGATTGGATTTGTGACTGAATAATGTAGAAATTGTGTTAATGGTTTTAATTGGAGGTTTCATTTTTTATCTGTTCTTTGCTGGCACTAGTGTCAATGGATGTTCCATTTGTATAGAAAGACATTGCAGAGAGTAGTATGCTTTACAGTCTATCAGTTTATGTGTGATAAATATGTGCTACAACCTTCATTTATCGCCCATTTATAACAACATGATTGATGCATAAGATAATAAACCTCACAGAATTTTGAATTCTGCCATTTCATACATAATGATACGTTCAGACATGTATAAGTATATAAAAAGTTTGAATTGGTGTATATATTGTCAGCAGCATCTCTATCCAATATAACCATGTACTTTGTAAATAAACTTATATACCGGCTTCTTAATCTAGCGAAAACATTCTGTAATACAATATTAATCCTTATTTTCATAGCCTGGTGTGAACACAATGACACATGTTAAGACATTATATCATTGCCTATATGTTATTGTAACTCTAGGTTGATGAACAGCTGGGAGATAAATAAGAGTGGGTCTTACACATGAGGTCCTTAATTTGAATCTGGCTAATGGCAGTGAGTTGGACTAGCCTAGCAGGACCTGTTCTCAAACCAACCGTTTAAATGGATGTCAGAACCCAGCTTTGATTTATGTACTATATTCTTATTGCTTAAATGGAACATTTCTTTCATATCTTTTTATAAAAAAGTATATGTCATATGTATCTTCGTATATCTTGTATGTCTCACAGATCTGATTGTAGAAATTAATTGATATGGCTTAGGTCTTGTTGGCAACTGGACATTTATCTATTTGTATCATTTTCTTGTCTATACGGTCATTTGTCGTGTTTTTTTCTTTATAAAAGTTATTTAATTAGATTTATTGTGATAATAAACAGCTTTACTGATTGTATTTTATGAATAATATTCAGAGGTGTTAAATGCTTATGAGGCATTCAGGCGACAAACATATTTGGAGCAAGGTTGTGTAATACCTTCAGTGATTCAAATAGTAAAAATCACAGAATAAAATTTGTACCTCGTGTCATAGATTCTTACAGCCATTCTATTTGTAAGTATTTACCACCTATAGAAAAATCTAATGTCGAGCTTTTTTCCGCGATCTGAAATAACTGTGTAGGACTTATTCCCATGGGTTCCACAAAGTAAAGGGTTTCTTTCCTATAGGGCTTTTCTCCGTAGTGTTTATTTCAAACACTGAAAAGATAAAAATCTAAGAGTACTGTTGCATAAGAGAGTTGTTGTTGATTTTATGGGAGCCATTTGCATAAGAGAGTTGTTTCTGATTTCATGGGAGCTATTATTAACATATTGGTATATTTATATGTGTAATACAGAAATCATTGTAAATAATACATAAGTTCATGCATTCAGCTGTATCTGAAAGAATCTTAAAAATATGCTTTTTGTAAAAAATCAGTTGTATATATTTATGTTACAGATATGTTATAAAAATTCCAGTCACATATATGTATTTTATGTAGTAGTTATTGTGGTGTTAGATTTATCTGTTTCTAAAAAGTCTGTGTATTTGACATTAAAAAGTAAAAATGTATGTTAAAATATATTTTAAATATTTAAGCCATGGTGACAGTATAACTGTTAAGTACAAGAGCAATTTTCATGCAACTATTCTAAGTGACAAAATATTGTGCAACTAACTGTGTTTATCATTGTATCCCCAAAAAGTGGGGACACTATGGATCATGCACGGTCATCGTCCGCGTATGTGTCGATGTCCGCAGAAATTTTCTTGTGTTCAACCTACAAGCCATATTTCATTTTGGATTTCCTTTAAACTTTGCAAGTGGCTTGCTATGGCAGAGATCGGGCCACACTATTATTTTGGTAGCCCAGGAGTCAAAATTATGCTCTGGGGAGTCAAAAACGTCACAAATATTGACTAATTTTGACTATTGCTTGTGTTCAAGCTGTAGGGCACAGTTTCTTTCAGATTGATTTTATATTTAGTGCATGAATTGGTGGGTATGTCGTCTCACCACCTATCGTTTTTGTAGGCCTGGGGTCAAAATCAAGCGAGCAATAGCTATTTTAAGCATAGGAATCAAAATTATGCTCTGGGGAGTAAAAAAGAAATTGACTTATTACTTGAAAACTATTACATTTAGAGAATTTTGTTAAAATATATTATTCTGCTACTTTTGGGTCAGCTATAACATAGTAACATTGCAGACCTGTAGCTCATTGCATACCAGAGTAATAGCTACTTTCACATTCTCACTGTTGAGTAATCTTCTGATGTGGTTCAATTTGACCGTGGGCCCTCCTTCAAGGTCAAATGGGGATAGCCAAAGTTTGAAGTGCTTATCGCTAATTATTGGTCCTAGAGGTTTTCAATGTGAAACCAACATATAGGAAATCATAGGCTATGAATCTTCTGATGTGGTCAGATTTGACCTTGGGCCCCTCCTTCAATGTCAAACCAGGATAGCCAAAGTTTACAGTGCTTATTGTTGGTCCTAGAGGTTTGCAATGTGAAACCAACTTATAGGAAATCATGGGTTGGGAATCTTTTAATGTGGTCACATTTGACCTTGGACCCCTCCTTCAAGGTCAAATTAGGGCAGCCAAGCTTAAAAATGCTTATGACTTCATGATTCTTCAGCCTCTTTGTCTTTTATTATTGCTTCTACAGGTTTGCTTTTTTCGGGGATACACCGCCGGCTCGCAATTAAGTGAACGGCATAAGTCTAGTTAATGCCTTAAATGTATTTAATTGCAGTCCATTTCATTTACAGTTATAAACTTGTAATTTCATAAGTTCAGCCACTCAATGCAACAGTAATCTATTTAAAGACTTATAAATGTCAATACTGAAAAATATGTTAGTATAGTCTTGTCCGAAACATTGAATTGCAAAAGTAAAGTCGACAGAAAAGCATAAAATGACAAAATAGTGTGACAAACAATTTGACATATAATCAGTATTACTGTATGGTGCTAATTCGATGTTACAAACTTAAAGTTTTGTTTTGATGTTACATAAACATGTTATGAATACACAGTTAATCAGTTGCTTAAACATAGCAAAAATGTGTATTATTTTCATATAGTACATTGTCTTTAACTAATTCTGTTACCCACATCCTTTTTTCAAAGATGATACTGTTGTGATGTTTAATGTTTTCTTTTATATTTAGATTTTAATGCTTCATAAACCTATTCAAATAATATCCATGACTTTTTCAGTTGACAGAAACAAAACGGAAGAGCTTCTTAAAATTGTGTAAATAATTGCAGTATTCATATGCTAAATTCTTCCATGATTGGGACTGCCAGTCAATCAATGATTCCTGTTTTATCAAATTGACTAATGGTTTTGAAATGCCTATCTTGATTGCCAAATTGGTTCAGTGATCCACCTTCTACTGCATTGACATTGAAGAAGGGGTCAAAGGTAAAAGTCATCAGTTGGAAAAAGAGTCTCAGGCCATGACTTCCTTTAAGTTATTTTCACATTTGGAACCCCTAGCAGCAATGATATAAGGCCTTTTAATAGGATAATCCTGTTTAACATTTGACATGTGATATGACATTTTGTTTTTGAAACTAGGCCAAATTACTACTAGGCTAACTTTCCGAGCCATATATCTTTTTGTGTAAATTCGATGAACCTAGCTGCAATATTTCAAGTTTTAGAGCATCTGACTGATTTTGAAATAATTGGCTGTGGTGGCCATTTTGTTTTTCATAATAAGGCCAAAATTTTTCTCAGGCAAAACATTTGCAGGCCAGGACTTTTCTTTCACTTTTCAGCATCAATAATAAGGGAGAAATAAGGACGTTTTAGTGTGATTACGACATTTAACCTTGAAGTTGGGGTCAAAGGTCAAATTAAACACCTGGAGAAAATTCCCAGGCCATGACTTCCTTAAAGTTGTTTTCACATTCTGAACCTCCAGGAGCAATATTAGGGGAGACATAAGGCCTTTTTAATAGGAAAACCCCATTTGACATTAAACATGTGATATGGCAGCCATTCTGTTTTTAGGACAAAGCCAAAATTACTATCAGGCTAGCTTTTTAGCCATATATCTTTTGTGCAAATATGATGAAGCTAGCTGAAATATTTCGAGATTTAGAGCAACTTTATGATTTTCAAACAATAAGCTATGCCAGCCATTTCGATTTTCAAAATGAGGCCAAAATTTTGCACAGACAGGTTTTTATAGTCATAAACATTCCCTGCACATTTGGTGAAGATATCTTTATATATGAATGAGTTATTAAGGTTTATGTAAAATTGGATAACGGATGCACACACAAACGGATGCACAGACAGAAGGTGTTTTTCTGATCTCCCAACTACAGCCTTCACTTTTCATGGTATGTCTTTACATTCTGAAGCCATAGTACCAATAATATGGGAGAAATAAGGATATTTTAGTGTGACGACCCCATTTAATCTTGAAGCAGGGGATCAAAGGTCAAATTCAACACCTGGAAAAGATTCCCAGGCCATGACTTCCTACAAGTTGTTTTTACATTCCAAACCTCTAGGAGCAATATTAGGTGAGATATAAGGCCTTTTAATAGGATAACCCCATCTAACATTAAACCTGTGATATGGCAGTCATTTAGATTTTTGAACTAGGCCAAAATTACTATCAGGCTAGCTTTTCTAGCCATATATCTTTTATGCAAATTTGATGAAGCTAGCTGGAATATTTCAAGATTCAGAGAACCTTTATGATTTTCAAAGAATTAGCTATGGCAGCCATTTTGATTTTCAAAATGAGACCAAAATTTTGCACAGACAGGTTGTCATAGCCATAAACATTCTCTGCAAATTTGGTGAAGATATCTTTATAAATGAATGAGATAGTAAGGCTTGTGTAAAACCTGATGAATGGATGCATGGACAGACGGACGGATGCATGGACGCACGTATGGAAGGCACTTTATAATCTCCTGACCACAGCCTTTGGCCACAGGCGAGAGATAATAACACCTATGCATTAGTCTGTTATTGGTGATTGTTTTGGAATATCACATGTTCGTAGCCACTCATGTTACATTATATTTTGCAAGCTGAAAATTTATCAGTCGTTCACATTATCATACATTTGTTCAATAATGTATGATTTCTGTGAGAATAAAGAATATTTCACTTTTTGATTGTCAGGTTATTGTATATTTCATACTGTGACAATTTTAATGGTGATAACAGTGATAACAAACATTTCATTGTTTATCTTATATCATCATGTTTCATATGCTTTCATATTATAGAACAACGTCCTGAATAACATACACAAAAACATTATCTAATGAATGGAGATGACAACATAATATGAGTGTATAGCACGAATATTATATGGGTTATCTTTTTCAGATTTATACTTTATATATGCATCAAGAGGGATGTTTTACTTTTATTATCCACTTGTTAGCCATTATTTTACCAGCCAATATCACTGAAACACACAAAGCGCTGTCACATATGAAAGACATATGCCCCGGTCTATATTTCTGATTATTTCTAAAACGTATAGCTTTTAGTGGATAATATAAATCCTATTACTGGTCAAATTATGATTCATTAAGTGATATAGTATCAAAGTATCTACTACGATTTGAAGTTATTTTGGAATAATACATAATACATAACTTTATTTTAATATCTGCTGTGTAACTTGATTGTGTCATTGTGCTATAGGAGCAACCATGAATATGAATGACTTTTTATAGCTTAATTTCATAATGAAGCACTCTTTGACAACACGTAATGTATAATTTTGTAATTATTATTAACTTAAGTACTGTCTTGTTCATCTCTCTCTGTGTGTACTGTTGAATAGTATATATTTATAATATTACAAAGTATTTCTTTATAACAAAAACTACCAATATATTACTATTGTGTTAAACATACTTAAAGATAATAATCCAAGATGTTCTTCTGTTTATGTTGAAAAGGCATATTATAAATAAATATTGTACCATAGAAAATAGTTTTTCTGCATTTACATTTTATCTGCCATATTGGGTCTTGCTTTATCCCCAATTAGTGCAATACATGTATCTGTATTTCTGATTGTCTCTCATATCCAACATCGGTACTTTGCCAAGTACTTCAAAATGAGGTATCCCACTGTTTACATCTAACTCACAAAACTCTGTGTTGGCCTCACGATCTAAATATGAGTGCAAAATATTCAACTCATTCAGTGCTCCTTTGTGGCTTGATAAGTTTTGTACTTACAGTAGAACCTCGGTTATCCGGCCCTCTATCTCCCTCAAAAGACACAGATCTTGGAGATAAAATGTATTTATTAATAACAACACACTATGTCAAATAATAACATACATAGCCATGCCCCTGGGCCAGATAATAACCAAAATATCGTAACACCTGCATACCACAACTGGCCAAGGGCCACATACAAAGTCTGGGGACCATAAGGCACCCATATATACACAGAACTCTGTAACTAATGCATTATACCTCAGGACCCACTGGTCTGACATAAGTGGATACCCACAATATGATACAGTAAAACGTTATCATTCTGATAGCACATGACAACTACTTAAAAGGCCCAGAAGGGTATAAAAACAATTACAGTAACTTATTGAACATCTGTGTCTCTCTGAGTATATATAAAACCAATTTAACAAGTTCATGGAAGCTGCCACCAATTTCTTCCAGCTGCCCATGTGATTCTTTTTCGAAAGTTGGAGAAAGGTTTGCATAATTGCAGTGATATCTTCCATACAGATAAAACCAGAAGGGTAGACTCTAAAAGCAAGTGCAAATTTCGATGAGCATTGCCCCTCTGAAATGATAATTGCTATTTGATTTTAATTATTAATTTTATCCACATATTTTTTTTCTTGTAAATGTACCATATCTAACGACATAATAATCAGATAAAGATTCACCTAATATAAATGCATTCATATGGCTTATGCCAAGACAATGACCATTTTAAATACAAATATTCACAATAAGGCAATACCCTGAAGATTGTTGTTGACCGCTTGGTTTAATCTTGGCTGCTCTACACGCCTCGTTATCTGCCAAAACCCCTATCCTGCTACAGCTACAACCTGCTGTCCCAAAAAATTCCAGGTAAGGTATTCTTCCTTTTTGACATTCTCTGTGACCAGTCCTCACAGATGGTAATATATTCTTTAGTGTTATTCTGTAAGTCTTTTAAACTTTTTACACTTGGTCTCCTTTGACACTTACTCTCAAGTAATTCATAATTCATGCTTTTTATTTTCAGTCTAAGCTCAGTTCAATTTTTCTTGTTCCCTATATGTCTCATCCCCCTCATCTTTCATGGCAGACAAGTCTCTATAGGTTATTTAACCTATCAACAACACATAGATAGCAAATTCATAAAACTAACTATTCAGTCCTCACTCACTATATACTTCAACCATTCACTGCGTTTTAGTCCCTTAATCTTAGCTATGCCAAGGTTACCTCCCAGTAGATTAGCAGAATGATATAGAAATATAGATACTTTGTCACGTAAAACTAAATTCTCACTTTTATGTGTTAAACATTGGATTACCTGCAATCTAACACATTTGCCAACACTATGGTATTGCCCTCCTCACTATGTGACCTGGGTATTAATAACTTCCCTTTAACCACAGCAGACAGTTCTACAGAAATGTTTCAATTCAATGTTGTATAACATTCATTTAAAAGTCGTAATATAGGTTACCACAACTGTTATACAATGGGCAATCTAGCCGTTTGTGTTCTAACAAATAGAATAACTGTACATGGCAATTATGAGCTGTAATTGCCTATGTCCAAATAATTATGTCTCATATAATTCAGGGTCTTTTTCCAATGGATACCTACACAATCAAAGCTTCAGTAATATGACACACAATTTAAAACTATACATCAAGTTATTGTAACTGTAGCATATGTATGTATTGTTAGCAAATTGATTAAAACCAGTAACAATATATTAACTCATTCACAGATAAAATTCTGTGTCTTTTGAAAGTAGATTTTCTTTTATTGATATGCATGATCTAGTCTAAATCAGCAACATAGAATCCTCTTCTGCTATGGCTTTTATCGTTTTGATGGATTAATTCATTTGGGTTTAGCCCAAATTACCATATTGCTAAGGTAATATCACAAGAGGTAGTTGAGAGAATGGAAGTAACCAGAGATAAGCATACCAGTTAGTCATGATTCTGTGCTGAAAATCATCAGGTACCCTGAAAGAACTGGCAACTTTCCTGCTATGCTGGGAGGCTTGTGTGTTGCCGGCTATACAACTCTGCATTTAGTGCTCGCGCAAAATTCTTGAGTTTACTTACGCATTTGTTGGACATTGGAACTCAGTTGGAAAATATAACCCGTATATTTCTAAAGACCAATACATAACATCCGAGTTCATAGGGAAGCATGCTCTTGTATTAATTAGATAAATAAATATAATTAAAACCCAATGGTAATTACCACTGGGTGTTTAAAGGGGTGGTGCTGGTAGAAATTAACCCTGCTTTATTATTAGTTTTATTATTATTAGCAGTAGTAGTGGTGGTGGCAGTAGCACTATGTGCTTTTGCAAATCTACCCTTCTGGTTTTATCTACACAAGAGATATCACTGTTATGATGTAAAACCTTCTGAATCTTGAAGAAAAGAACCACATTTGCAGCATTGTTAATCAGCCAGAGAAGATTGGTGGCACCTTTTGGTTGGCCTTTTATGGGGCTTTCACACTTATTTAGACAGAGACAGAAGTTATTATACCATAACAGGTTAAATCAGAGGCTGGTAAATGTATTATGAAAGTGCAAGGTTGTAAGTTGTGTTGGATAAATCAAGAACTTTTTGTGTCCAAAGGAGTCCAAGAGAACAATAAAACAGTACTTGGTCTTCATTTCTAATATTTAGCACAAATTTATTGACTGAAAACAAAATTCATAAATTTTTAACTTTCGTTTTTGAAGCCAAACCTATTGCAGTTTTAATAGGTTACACCATTATTGGCATATTTGAGAAAGATCCACACTTTTAATACATTAGTAAACTGAGCTCTCCATAATAAGGGGTACCAGACGATAAAAGATGATTTCCTATATATTTTCCTGCAGCCAGTTTTACAAAGGCATATGGACTTATTCATGTTACTGCAATTTATCTTAGAAAAATGCTGGGTTGCAATGGAAAACCTTGTAACCACATACAAGCTCCCCAAAGACTACTTCAGGGAGGTGTTAGGTATATTGATACTTTATTTACAGCCATTTAAAATTTTGAAGTGGAAAAAATATTTATCTACGTCTATTTATTTATTTGGGGTTTTACATTCTTTCAACACTGTACAGGTCATATCACAACGGATAGTTGGAAGGGCAGAAGAAACCAGTACATACAGTTGGTCACGGTTCTTTACTGTAAACTGCTGACCAACGGCAAGCAACTACCAGCTTTTACACTTGAGGTAGGGCTGGGAATGGAACTCCAACATCAGAGGTGGGAGGCGAGAGTGTTACTACATCTAAGACCGCACACACACAAAAAAAAAGTCTTATCATTTAGTCTAAGTCTGGACTAAGTCATTTTGTGTTACTGGTATTTAGGTCATATACATCGAGTTGTGGATAATAAAGTTATAATTAAAAGGTATTGAGGTGATTCAATTTATAGCATTGTATATTGGGAAAAAATTGACAAATATTGGCAAATACTATAGCTCAGGGTGTAATTCTATTCTGTGGCTGTCTAGGGGTTAAGCAATGTTTTAAAGATGTAACTGGTGAAGTTAAATAAACACTGTGAAATTATAACAAGGCAATGCAAATCACCACAGAAAGTGTACCATACGATATGTCAGAATCTGGTTCAATTTTTTAGTTGATGAAAGTTTTTTTTGGTAATAATTCCACAGGTTTTTCTTAAGACAAAACAGAATAATTTTAGGCTGGGAATATTAAAGGAGTTACAACTGCATAAAATATAATGTTATTTTTAACCATATTGTGTCTTCAATTGGCAGGTAGGTGAAATTAAACAAAGTGAACTAAAATTTAAAATTGCAAAGTAACAGGTAACATCAAGTTGAAAATATTGGATGCCCTGTATAGGTAAATTAAGCTTTATCTCATTTAAGTTTAAACATACAATAATTGACTGTACATTTAGACTGGAGGTCTGTGCTGATGATACACTGTCTTATTTTTTGATGTATAGACAATTCATGTCATTCCTAGTTCTTAGCTATATTATCATCTACAACATAACATATTTGACCTGATTACAGGGACATACACATGAAAATTGTTGAGATGTTGTACAAATAAGTTTGTTTCAAATACAGTTGCTCATATGATATGCACTGTGAAAATAACTTGGTGTACACTTAAAAATGGGTGGTTTCGTGGAAGATTAGGGTTTGAGACTTCCTTGTATTTGTTAACACTAGAGAGTTACCATCTAAATGTGTTGTTGATACCCCTATATCATGATACAGCAAGAATTGTCTGTGTTTTTATTGTAACAGATGCATAAAAAATGGAAATTCATCAGCAATAGTGATTTGCCACTCCTTGAAAATCTGTGCTCTATTTAACTATGAAAGAATAAGTAAAACAATGTTTACAGAACAGTGTTAAAAAGTTATTGAGGAAATTAGCGATATTGATAAAGGCGGTTGTGTTGTTTTTCTGATTTTAGGATCCTGTCTGGGTTATTACCTGCCTCATTACCATTCTCTATACCATCCCTACTGTGGGTGCATTTCTGATGACAAAGCAAAAAGTACCAAAACATCTACATCAGACATGAGTGAGTTTGCTCAAGGCCAGCTTGAGATATCTCGTAACATTTGCTAGACTGTAAAATCCTCTAGTAATATTTGAGAAGTCTTCCCATTTTCAAGGGATATATGTCAGGTCTCATTTTTCCAGCACAAAACTGCACAAAGGTTTGAGCCATTCATATTGCCCATTAACCTCTCAACTTTGAAATGCAAATGGGTACAGGATTTGGGGCAGATATATGTAAGTGTTTCAGTCTCTAGTTGAGAAGTTTTCTAGTTAAATGGTGAAAATTATCATATAGGAACATAGTGGTATAGTTGGTAACACACTGGTCCCGAACCTATTTGGTCCTGATCTCAATTTCTGGCCCAACCCTAGGTGTGATTGTTTGTCCTAACTTACCGGTGGACATTGATTTTTAGTGTAAATTCTGTTGAAAATTTCAAGCAAAGTTTATGTCCACAAATAAATAATCAAACCACTTATTAGTTAAAGAACATTGTAACATTACATCAACATTGTAACACATTAATCTATTATTCCAATGAAACATTGGGCAATAACTGTAAAAACACACTTCAGCTGTGTTGATTTTGTCATTTTTTTTCAATAAGTAAAAACAAATCATAACATACTCTCTGAAGAGTCCTCTGTTACTATGAAACATAAAAAGTACTACTTTGGTAACAGTCAACAGTGGTGTACAGACGTCATGCTTGTTAGTCCCACTGTCTTGGCAAGTGTAGATGCACCTTAAACAGTAGCTTGTCGCCTTTTACGCTGGGAAAAGTCCTGGAAATTCCAGCAACCATTAATTATTAGTCCCTGATTGATTCATTGTCGAATGAGCAAGAATTCAGAGACAACCCCTCTTATTTCATAAACATAAGACTTGAAAGACTGATGATAATTTCACTTAAAGAGCTCAATGCATCTAATTTTGTGATGTTTTACAGAGGACATATTGAACAAAATAGACAAATTAAAAAGGGCCATCCAGAACCTAACAGAGGAACTGGCAACTGAAAAGGAAGCTCTGACAGCGCTAAAGAAAAATGTGGAGAGGGAAATCCAAAAGCTTGCAAGTATGATACTAAGATAGACATTTATGTGTAATTGAAGGCTGCTGTAGTGTTCTTAGTGGTTTACTTAAAGGTGCCGTTGCAGAGTAATGGGTGAGGCCCATAAGGCCAGAATGAATTTGGTCAGAACTAATTACTTGGTTTATTTGTCATTACACCTTGTACCCAGTATGATGCACAAAATTAATTTTGTTACTCCAATGCTATGAGAACCATACTGTATACCAAAGTACTGAGCATGGGAGTCACTTTAACACAACTTTTGTTGCTCTTTCAGTTTTTAGCAACCAGCCATCTGCTTTCTCTCTGAGCATTAATTACACATTGGAGAATCTGAAGTATGGTGAAACCTTTCAAGAAAGTCTGGAACTTGAAGTCAGGCAAACATTCTTTATCAATATTATGAAACAAGCAGCTGCCACAGACCCAGCCTTCAAGTGAGTTTGCATTTTCTTTCAACCAAGCACTTTATGAGACTCAAAATCTGAATGTATCTATCTCAGTTAAAAATTCTGTATCAATCATAAGGCCTGGCTGGTTACACTTTTAGAGATTGACAAAACTGGAAATAACTGTACCTGTCTTATGACCTGTTAATGACCACCATGATTTATAAAGTTAGCTTGTGTGGCAGTAACATCTACTTACTCCTTAGACTAATCTTCTGTTGCAGCAACATCGCCCGAGCCTATTTTAATGGAAGATCAGTCACAGACTGGACAAGATAGCTGTTATTATCTGAAAGATAATTCCTAATGAAGGGACAAATGTCACAGTTGGGTTTTTACATCTCGTGCAACAGCCAGGGTCATATTGGCAGAGGTCCTCAGCTTTGTGGGAGTCAAACCAATACAGAAGTGACAGCCTTTTATGCAAAACCAGCTAACCTGCTGGGCCACTGAGGACCTCCTAATGCAGGGAAATAATCACCATGGTTTGGAAAATGCTTAAGCAAATGGTACACTTGACATGATGAAGATCCCGGCCTTCTGGACTGGTAAGGTAAATCATGTGAAAAATAAGACAACAATCAGGACTGCAGTGGAACCAACATATTAGTTTTAAAATACATGTGTATATTTTTTTCAGTTTTACAACAACTGACCACCCACGGTGGGGGTCCATCACTTCTATCAATGGACTCTATGTTGACCATGATGCACATCTGTACTGGGCATTTATTAAGAGAGATGACACAAACAATAAGGATTGTCTGATGAATGTCGGTGGGTAAAGCCCAACTCATTTTTACATATTTAAAAGATATGGTATAAACTAGTTTAGAAAAAATTATGCTATGGAGATTATCTGTAACTATGATGGCTTTTAAATCAGTTATGGATAATATTGTGACACAATTCTAAAACTTGCCTACTACAATGGTAAATGCTTTTTCACTCCAATCCAAATCTAGTCTACTGCATTATGGGCAAAATATCTAAACTAACAAAGCCCATGGTTGATGTATATCCTAGATCAATAATCCAGGGTTATGGGAGTAAATAAGGGGAAAATCATAGGTGGACAAGTTTAGTGTGAAGAGGGCAGCCTTAAGCTGGTTCCTATAAAATTTCACTGAGGTATTGGATTCTTATGTAAAGGAGGAGGGAGTTCAACTTCCACAGGTGAAGAGTCTTATACCAGATTATATAGATTTACATCCTCTTCAGGTGGAGTTGTTAACATAAGGCAGAGTGGCTTAACACATGAAAAGTTATACCATACATTAATCAGAATATTTTAAGTCTGGACATATATACAGGTAAAATATTTAATTGATAGTAAACACTTATAGAACACGAGTACATTCCTCTACCTCCACTTCAAGAGTATTGCGTATGAGTACAATGATACAAAAATCCTTTAAAAAATTCTTGAACCAGACAGTGATGTGTATCACCACCAAATCAAATCATTCGTTTCTTTGCGCCATATCCATCCATAACGTATCAAGTTTATTTGCAACCATAAACAGACAAACGCATGCTGCCAAAATTAGAAATTCATGTGAAGAGGCAATAATTGGCCCCAAAATGAATTTCTACAGGCGAATATTCAATAATAATAGTCAATAGACATGATCTTGAGATACTTTATAACATATAGTTTTATAAGCAATGATAATCACATATAAATTATCTTTTTTATATTTTACATAGGAGTGAGCTTTTACATCCCAAAAGATGGAGAGCATGTAGTACATCAGTATAGGAGTTGGGATGACCCACTGCCCGGATGTTATGGACCACATGACTGATGAACTATTTTCTTAAAAGACATGTTTTATCGTCCACCAGGAGCCGGTTTGGGCGATATATGGAGTCATAGAAACATCTTTTTGGGGGTCCCCTACTACTAAGCATAATTATTCGTATAAATTTATTAACAAATGCTACTTTTTGTTTATATTTCCGAGATTTTGCAACCTGAAAGTATGTCATATATACCAGTGGAAAAGTATTTTCACAGAACTTTCGTTTTTGTTGCACTAAATGAATGATAGTGCAACTCCAAAGCAGTACCTAAAAAGAGTCATTCTCTGTCATTTACAAATTGACCTTTGAGCTGAGATCAATTGTGGTTTGCCAAGTATTGGAGTCATTCTTTTCATTAAATAAAACATATGGGGCCCAATGGGCAACTGATGAAAAACAGCAAGCATAGCTACAGCTCTTCCTGAATACATATAACTGCATGACTTATTATCCTCAGTACAGCCCAAGATGAAGCCCCTATCAAACTCGAGCAGAAATCCAAACTCTAAGAGGTAAGGAAGCTAGTGATCCAAATAACTAGTCAAATGATGCCTTCATCTGTTAGTACTAAGCTGCGACTGAGAATTCTGCAGCTTAAAAATTTGGAAGGCCACTACATCTGATCAAAAGACGATTTGAATAACATCAGGTAAGCTTTGCCAGCATGTTGATGATGTAATTATAAACTTAATCGGGGAAAGGGGTACACATCATTTTTACACTGCTGATATTCTTCACAATGACTTATAGTAGTCGGATCAGAGATGTTGGACATTTTGAACAGGCACATCCGGCCTAGATGACCCAATATATTAGTCATTTTTATAGAAGATACAACTTTATCTGAAACGCCATGTGAGACCTCCACACAGCCTAATTACGTACTCGTCACTGAGAGATTCAAACTGGTTTTTAAATGTAAAGAACTTTGATCACTACCAGTCAGATTCACCATGGTATCGGTGCCTTTATCACTTTTCTTAACTTTGGCTTGAGTGACATGCAATCGTGCACACTCTGCATTGCATGAGTGGTGTCATTCATTTTGTCCATGGTCATAATTCCATGGCAGATTGGATAGCTGTGGTGTGCTGTCGAGTATAGTGATTCTATCGTCTGCATCATGAAATATATATTTTATGCCATAGAACTGGTAACCATTTTTGCACATGACCTGTGACCTGTGGTGGTAGTAAATGGGAAGCCCTTTAAGAATATAATGTTTAGTTTTTAGACAAACCTTTGATATTATGTACAGAACAACTTGTAAAGTTGTATAAAGTGCTATTTAGACCCTATTTTTGTAGGTATATCTTCTCTTTTTTGGCTTATTCTTCCTATATTTGATTTGAGAGTGAGCATAAAAGTTGCCATCACTTGCCCAACAAGCAGCACATATATGTTTATACAACACACCTCTTGTCTCATAAGGATGCTTTTGTAGGTATGTAAGAGTTTCTCAGTGCCCTAGTGGGTTAGCAGGTTTTACATCCAATCACAGGTTATCATCTCTGTGTGGGTCCAACTCCCTCAAATCACAAAGATAAGGACCTGTCCCAATATGACCCTAGCTGTTGAATGGGATGTAAAACCCCAACGATGACCCCTGTAAGCAGGTATTTTTGTTGCTTTGGGATTTTTGACCATGATTTTTGTCCTGATATTTAGCAGTTTGAAACTGAACTTGAATATGCCTTTTATGCATCAGTACATCTAACCTTGTCATTTTTCAACCCCAGGCCAGTCATGAAATTCCCCCTGTTCTATTAATAATTATTATCATCTCTAATGATGCTGCAACACCCTGCCATCCACTGTATGGGTGTAAATTGGTTGTATAAAATTTGTTTCTTTCTTCTGACCGCTAAGCACATATTCATTGGTCGTTTGACCAGAGTTCCTACAAACACAACAACAAGGCCACCTCTCTGGGATTTTATTTTGGAATTATCTGGCCTGAGATTTTCTGCCAATTCTGTTAACCTGAACTGGATCAGTTTCTGTATTTTTTGTTCCACCCTCAAGGGATTAGGAGGAAGAAACTGAATACCTGGATTACCAGTTAATATTTTGGACCCAGAGGGAGTCACACCTACATCAGACTGTGACGATATGTCAGCACCTTTAGTACTCTGTATCCGAAGATTTTTTCTAGTGGACTTAATCCAATTGGCTTTATCTTTTGTTTTTGTGCATTTAGAAACCTTGTTATTTTCAATTTTGGGCAATCGGTCACGCTCTCAGTTGTGTGAGAATTTGCTAATTTCTCTGACTTTGAGTGTGATTTGACTAGACAGGGGTAGAAGCACTACTTGCATGACCACTGTGACTTAACCTAGCATCTTTTTTAAATCAGAAATAATAGAAATTTGAATATTTAATCAACTGCCTAATATCAGGATCTGAATCATTTGTGCTGCCGGAATAATCAGAAAAGCCTTTTCCACTTTCTCCACTGTCACCAAGTATCAAGTTGCCAAAATAATTACAAACTGTCCAAGTAAATCATGCTCCCTTGACCCTTGGCTCACCTTTCTTGTCCTAGAGTATCTGGACATCCTTATTATTCCATCACTTCAATAATCATTGTGTCACTTGAACAAGGTAATGGTCCTCATTTATTCAAGCAGGCCCTCGTTACTCCAATTCTAAAAGAATTGACCTTAGACAACGAAGTGTTCAAAAATTGCAGGCCTGTCTCCAACCTCAAATTCATTTTTAAGGTTCTTAAAAGGGAAGTAGCCATCCAGCTGCACACCCACCTTGACAAACATTGCCTTATGACCAGTTTTCAATCACCTTATAGAAACCATCATTCCACTGAAAGTGCCCTCCTGAATATTCGAAACGATCTTCCTAAATATGGCTAAAGGGTCTGTCACAGCCCTCATCCTTCTGAATTAATATAAAGACCTGAATCTCTGCTGCTTTCGATACCATAGACTACACCATTCACCTTGACAGGTTGTACATATTATATGTAAACTGGCACTGGGCTGGTTCAAATTATACCTGTCAGAAAGGACACGCTTGGTCAAGTTAGGTAGCATTCTGTTACATCCTGCCGAGCTCCAGTTTGGTATCTGTCAGGGTTCTGTTCTTGGCCCAATACTGTTTTCTGTCTATTCAAACCCAATCAGCTGAATCATTCAGTCATACAATAGTATCAAGTCGCATTTCTATGCCCAGGATACCCAATTATACATAACACTGTCATCAGCTAATTTCTCTCACTCAATACAAACACTCAGGAATTGTGTCAATGAAATTCAAAAATTCATGTTGGCAAAGAAATTAAAACTAAACCCTGATAAAACTGAATTTATCTTGATAGGCTCTAAAAATATTTGTAAACAACTCCTTCTACACTTTCCAATCAATAATCTGGGCAATCAGATAGTACCAGCAGAAAATGTCTAGAACCATGGAGTTGTTTGGTTGTAACCTATCTCTCTCCGACTTTGTGCCACAAGTCCACCAGTGTCCATGCAAGAGACCTTTACAGAATACGTCCCCTCTTGGACCTTCAGTTAAGAAGATTGCAGCATGTTCAAAACTCATTCTTGAGGGATGTCACTCATTCCTCTAAGTTTTCCCATTTCACTCCCCAACTGAAAATACTTCATTGGTTCCCAGTCAAGTACAGGGTGTAATTTAAAATAGGCCTTATTACATGAAAAATTCTAAAACATGCCCAACCAGCCTACCTAAGTGAATTAATTCACCCCTACACCTCTTCTAGAAATACCAGACACAGCAGCCTTAAACGTTAAATATATGACGAAGAAAGATAACAATATTATACAAGTCCATAGCACAAGACTAGTATCACATTGTTTATTTTCGTCAGTGATACATTTATTTCTGCATATGTCTGGTGTGGGGATGTTTTCCTTATATTATCCATTTTGTACGATTTATGGGTTCAATAATTTGAATATTCAATGAGAGGATGTGAGAAAGCATGTCAAAAAGCATGGGTATCAGTGAATATAAAAACTGCAATCTTTAACCTGCATGATATCTGCATGGATTTTAATGTAACAAACATCAGCAGAAGCACTACAAGACAACCTTTCTAATGACATATAAATAAAATATATACCACTCCATATATTCCTCTGTATGGGTTAAATACTGCACATGGTGCATAATAAAATGTGGACTGCAATACAAAAATCTTTCAAAGTTAGCTATATCTTTTTTAAAATATGGAATATCACCTTAACAGGCAATACAAAACACATCATAACACCAATCTTATACTAATAATAAACATGGAAAGAAGAAAATACAAAAGTAAGGGAAAGATAAAGGAGTCTTTATGAACAAACGTTTTTAACCAATCAGATGACTGGATGCACTCCTTTAATAAAGGATCCTTTATTTAAGGTCTCCTTTGGTAAGGAAACCATAAAGGAGGGTTAGTGAATAGCATTTTAAATTTCACCTTACCAAAGGAGATTTTTTACCTTCCTTTAATAAAGGGGCCTTAAAAATAAAGGATGTTTAGTGAATACGGCCCCTGGGCATTAATAATTTCCCTTACATCAGAGCGAATTGTTCTGCAGAAAGTTTAAATTCAATGTTATATGAAAATTCTTTAAAAGTCGTGACATAGGTTAAAATCATTGCTATTCAATAAGTTAATTTAATCACTTATGTTCTGAGAAATACCTAAAAGAAAAACTGAGTATGGCTATTGTAAACCATAATTGGCTATGTCAATATATAATTATATCCCTTATTATTCAGGATTTTTTCACATCCCTAAAATGTTGGCAATCGATACCTACATAATCAAAGCTTCAGTAACATGACACATATGTTGGACTCCGCATTGAGCTATTGTAACTGTAGCATCTATAGATATTGTTAGCAAATTAATTAAAACCAATAACAACATATTAACTCCTTCGCAGCACGAGAGCTGGATCTTTTCAAAATAGATTTTCTGTTGTTGATATGCATAATCTAGTGTGGCAATAAGCAGCACATAGTAGTTGGTCATGATTCAGTGCTGAAAACTTGTCCGGCACCAGCGAGGAATTGTATTGTATTTATACTCTGCTCAATATATCAAAGTACTACAGGACTCAAACCGCTATATGACCATCCGACTGCACAAGTACAGCCCAAATCTCAAGTTACTGACATTCCCCTAACTGAAAGACAGAGGCCCAAGGATGACCATTTATCAACGTCCTTGAGGTTCTTTAACCTGCCACTGGAGATAGGACCCAATGACAGAGGACCACCATTTCAAGTGGTCATCCGAGCCACTTTGTATCTGCCTGTACCTGGGTTTGAACCCACATACTATGTGTTCCTATTCAAGTGTGTTACACACTAGACCACAGTTGCAGATGCCACTACCAACTTTCCTGCTTACCTGGTATACAACTGTGCATTTAACACTTTTGAAAGGCTCTCACATTTCCATATACATATAAAGTCAATTGGAAAAATTACCCATTAAAAGACCAAAACATAACATCAGGGTTCCTATTGCGAGGATTTATCTATTAATAAAACACATAATTAAAAACTAAATGGTAATAATTGGGTTTCCCAGGGGTGATGCTGACTCAGTGCTCAATGGGTCTAGGATGTTTAGAGTAGCAGTAGCAGTAGTAGTGGTAGTAGTAAATGTCTTTCTACATCTTGAAGAATAGAACCACATCTGCAGCATCGGTAATCAGCTATTAGTAGCAGCTTTCATGGGGCTTTGTAGTTGGACAAACATTGAAGTTATTGGACCATAACAGGGTCAACCGGATGCCACTAAACATAGCCTGAAAAGTTGACTTTTTAATATTTGTAGGTGTGCCCGATACGCCAAGCAGTTGCCTATGATTGCTGTATTTGAGTGCCAAGTGAGTTCGCTGACAATAGGTCATGGTTGAAGGACATATGAAGGTCAACTTGGAGGAAGTAAAGATGGATGGTGGTTTGGGAATTTTATTTACATGTTAGTCAAATAGAATACAGGTTTAAAATGTTACTTTGTAATGTTTTAAAGCCCCAACATGGGTAAGTGACCATAAAAGGTTAAAACTACCAATAGGTACAAGCAAATTTAAAATGACTCGCATTTATATATAAACAACAACTTGATTATCTGTTTGTCCATGTCCAGTCCAGTGATCAGTTAGTAGTGTCAATTCAGTAGAGGGATGCCCGGGTCAGCCGGGTCCAGCCTTGATCATTAGATCTATGTGGGAGCGCAAGCTACCGCCAAAAGGACCCAGTAATTGAGATGAGCCACATCAATCCGAAGAGACCTCCCTCCAGGTGGGTAGGTCCTGGAGGGATCAAGCTCATCCAGAGATCGAAATTAGGAATACCTAAGACAATTCGAGAGGGGGGCCCGGGTCCGCCGGGTCCTGCCTGAGTCCCATGAAATCAGTTGCCAAGGGGGGACAACCCCTAGGTCTGAACCCTGGTTAGTAATGAGCTATGTCCATCCGAGGAGACCTCCCTACAGGAGGGTCAGTGCTGCAGGGGTCCCACTCATTACTTGATGGGATGATGTATGTATGGTCAGAGGAGGGTGGTGGGTGAAATTTTCATGTTAACACAATGGCTACCAATTCAAATATGACCCTTGCTTGGATACGAAGCCAAATAAGGCATTGGCCTGCTTTCTTATTGGCTGACCAAAGGTCAAGAGTTCATTAGAGGCTATAAGCATAGAAGTAGTTATAAGGTTAAGGTATGAGGCAACTGTCGAAGCAGGCCCCTGACATGGCCGTGCTGGATACAGTTGCCTATGATTGCTGTATTTGAGTGCCAAGTGAGTTCGCTGACAATAGGTCATGGTTGAAGGACATATGAAGGTCAAATTTGAGGAAGTAAAGATGGATGGTGGTTTGGGAATTTTATTTACATGTTAGTCAAATAGAATACAGGTTTAAAATATTACTTTGTAATGTTTTAAAGCCCCAAGCCCATCTAGAAAGAGGCAGGGATGAGCTTGGCGAAAGTAGTAGGTATGATTGAGGGTGCCTGAGATGCATTTTCCAGATATGACCAGATGGCCGAGCTGCGCCATAATCTGTGTGCCATAATGTTCTGGATCTTGATGTTGTTATCAAAAGCCAGGGTAGCCCCTGACCTCCTGAAGGTGTGGAACCCATGCCCCTTTGTAGATATATTCCTGTGGTCCAGGACCTTTCTCAAGGCATCTCAATGTGGGTGTCAATCACCTGGTTATAGGGTTGGAATTTGTTAGCAAAGAGGGGGGGCGGTGGGTGGGAGAGGGCAAGAGTTGAGGAGTACTTTAAGGGCCCTGACTGGGCACAAGAAGTGGTTGGACAGGGATGGTAACTGAATCCAATGGTGTGACTTATAGTTTTGTAGGGTCTTTGTCCATTTTATTAATAAGTGGGCACCAGGGGGTGCAAATATGAGGTCTTGTCTAAGGAAGTGGATGCAGGGATCGAATTTGGAAGAACTGTGAGGGGCAATATTAGACATTCTCAGGAACCCGAAAAATGCAGTGAGGAAGATGGCCCTGAAGAGAGGTGGATCAGAGAGGATGTCATATGACAATGATAGGTGATACAGGGTTTGAATATCAAATACCCCCCGGGGGGTGGGAGAGAATTTAGAATTGATATTTATGATTCTGATAAACCGATGGATGGCTGGGTGGGATAAGGAAGAGGTTTCCCAGTTATAAAAAGAAGCTTTTGAATGGATGGAGGAAAGATAGGAGGATATGACTTTTGGGGAGATGAGGTTCTGGTAAAGGTACTCCAAGAAAGTAAGAATATTATGGACAGAAATAGCTATGGGAAGGCCCATAAATAGTAAGAAAGCAAGGTAAGTCTTGAAGTGAAGATGATGAGATGAGGAAGTTGAAGGTCTGTAGGCCCGAGATATTCTGTGGCAAGCTTGTAACAGCAGTGGAGCAGAGGTAGATGAGGAACCTGAAATTATATGGAGATATCCAGATTAAAAAATTGAATAGGTATTTTCTTCCAGATATATGAGCTCTGCAGGTCTCTAAAGAGGCTTTGGTCAACAGGTTTATCTGAACATATCCTAGATAAGAGGTCAGCTATGTTGTTGGCTTTACCCCTAATGTGGTCAATGTTAACAGTTATGTCATATGTGGCTGAGATTAGCCAGATATTTCTAAGGCATAATGCCAGCATATCATCCCTGGTCTTGCCAGTCTGAACTACTTGAACGACAGCTGAGTTATCGCAGTAAAATTTTACCGTTGAATGGGCCCAGTTTTTAGACAAAGCTTGAGGGCTATGACCAGATTAAGCATTTCAAGATGAACAATTGTTAGATCTTTCTGATATACGTTGAAAAGAGGTACACTTCTTTGTTCCAGACCCCTCCCAGGCCAGTGAGGGATGCATCAATGTGCAGGGTGTGATCTTGAGGGATAGGACCTTTGTTAATGTAAGTAATTCCATTGAACCTGGGTAAGAAAACTAAAAACCAAGCAAGTTCTTTGTGAAAGTCACTTGTTAGAGTAATTTTCTTAGCATCTGAGTTCTTTCTGAATCGGGCCCGAATCCTGTTAATGAACACGCGGGCTGGGGAAACACATTTATGGATGTATAAAAGTTTGCCCAGGAGGGACTGAAAGGCCCCTTTGGACAATTGACGCTTGTTACTAGTTGCCACACATTCATTATATATACTCTCAAGCTTTTCTGGGTGGATACTGAGTTGATTTTTTTCAAGGTCAATCTGGATGCCCAAGCATGTAAACTTGCGACAGGGTGGGGTTTGTTTGTCAGGGTTGCTAGGCAACCCAGGTTCAGTGAGAAGTGACGCCAGACGTCGAAAATGGTCGTCGCCAGAGCCCTTAGAGGATACAATGATGTAGTTGTCGATGTAGGCAAACATTTTTACTCCAGCATTGGCCATGATAAACGTGACGGCGTCGCTGACGCGTTGAAATGCCGCGCTTCCATGGACCCAGCCGAACGCTACCGCAGCGTCAATATAGACATCATTTTTCTATGATATGCACAATTTGATAGCGTCAGCTGGGTCCATGCGAAGATTGCGAAAAGCTCTGGCCACGTCTATTTTTGATATGACGACGTCATCTTTGTGACTACATATCTCTTTGACAATATCATCTATGGATGGGAACTTAAGGCAAAATAGGTCACCATCAAATCTGGATCTATCAACTTGGTCATTCAAGGCAAAGCCCTTGGGATAAGACAGGTCAAGTATGACACGTCGCTTGCCCTTATCCTTGGGTCTGGTCAAGATTGGAGAGCAGTGAATTAAGCTATCTTCAGGGTGGTCCCCAATTTTTCCAAGAGGACCCAGAATGGCCTCGTGTGACCGCTCTTTAGCCAAATAAGCCCCGACTGCATCTTCAAATTGAAGGGCTGAGTGATGATTTTTGATATTCTGGTTACAGAGAATTCTCGATTGAGTAAGTGACAGGGGGAAGCCAAGTTTTTGGTCCTTATATTCATGCAAGTATTTACTCCGTGCTTCAATTTTCAGACCCGATTTTAATGGGAATCTAGCCTGCTTATAGTTAGGAAGACCAGAGTGCCTAATAATTCGAGCCATTTCCAAGTATTGACCAATGGAGTCACATTTGATTGGGGCCCTATCAGGGCCAATAAATTGAAAGGGGGTAGATTTGACTGCTATGTAACCCTTGGTCTTGTGAGGGTATTTAACATCCTGGCACAGAGGTGAACTGACAATACCCGGACACCTGGTGTTGGAATTGTTGTCAATGTTAACAACTGCACATTCATTAGTGTCACATTGATTAGTGCTTGAATCGTGTGAATTGTCTGTATTGTCAATGTCATTGTCGCAAAGGTCAGATAGTTTAACAATCAACTGGTCCATAAAAGCTTCATACGTAAGCCCATACAAGTGTTGAATAGATAGGTCTCGCCTATGATTGTCAAATACTCTACGAGCCTCTAATATTTCTTGAGGCGTGTGATAATTAACCAAAATTACTGGCTGTATATACAGAATTAAAGAACCCCACACATTAAGATGTAACTCAGGCTGAACATCACACTAAAAAATCCGCATATGACCATTATTCCGTGAAATTTCAATTAAATAGAAGCCACCAGGGCTGCCACATGGGTAGCCATGTATGTAACAGTACCAAGTGTCAGAATTGTTAATTGCATTATAGAACCCTGCATCAAACAATGTAACAAGGTGACATGCTAATTGGTGAACAGGCTTTGACATATTATTGTCTGTGATTAGAGGGATGGCAGGGTGGGGCTCCATCTGAGGGGCGACATAATGGTCAGTGTGATGAACAACAGAGTATGTGGTACCCTGTGGGCCAGCATTGTGGCGTTTACTAACATCTGGATAAATATCAATTAGGTTGCCAGTATTATATGTACACATATCAACACACAAATTATAACAAGAACCATCACCCTGATAAACATTGTAATACCCAGTTCCTTCTGTACTCCCAGAAGGGTCAGGGGTCAAATTAGAGAAATATGCATTACTTGATTTGTTGAAAGATGCCACTTCACACATATTGTCAGGGATCACATCTAACACTACATTTTTATCAACATATTTATCGTCAAATATAACATTTTTGCTACTATTGTGTCCTTTGGAACTGCCCCCCACCCCATCGATGGCCTGAGGGGTCACACTGTGTTCAAGTAGTTCACTTAACTTCTAACTATTAGCCTGTGGCTGTTTGCTTCCTTGTCTGTGCTTTGCAGTGCATCTGGATTCAGGATGAGGAAGACTTTTCCCTTGCTTACTGCAGTGCGTACAAAAATGCAAGTAGCTTCCATGATGGCTTTCATGTGTACATGAACCTTCATTAAAACATTTGCATGGTCTTCTGCCTGCTGATGGTTGGTTTGAGACTTGTGTGTGGACAAGAGCTATCTGGGACGAGCTCAACCTATTTATAGCCCACTGTGTCACATCTGCCCAGGATAAGTTGCCCTCCTCCACCTCATGCATGGAGGAGGCCCAAGCTGTTCTGACTGCCTGCCAGGGCAGGGAGGTAGCATCCCGCATTGTGAAGATAACTTGTGAGAGAGCCTGCTTGATGAGGACTGGGTCCGACATACTGTGTATATTACAAAGTTGACCAGCAACCCACTGAGGTAGAGTAAGCTCATCATATACAACCCTCTTCTTACCACTAGAGGAATGAAAGTCCTCATTGGGCCACCTGAGGTGGGGAGGGGCCACTACCGAGTCGTGAGTGTTGTACCTGCCCGATTTTTGCACGTTTGGCTTACCTCTGGCTAATTCAGAGTGAAGATCGCCAGAAGGTTGTTGACCGCCTCAGAAATGCCTGTGTTCCCTCTAAGATTCTGGATGCTTGGGATCACAGCGTCACGACGATCAGGTAGCTGCCCCACGTTGTCCCGAGTGTGGGTGATGTGGTCCATCCCCTGGCTGGATTGGTGCTGCCTGGTGAACTGCCCTTGGCTATGGTGGGGACCTGTCAATGTAGTTGGCTGAGGATACTGATGCCTGAAGTCATGTATGGCCATATGGTCCCTGATCTGGTCACCCAGATCAGCAGGCTGGGCAGGCTGCTGAGGTGAATTTGGCAGTGATATTCCCCTATGATCGACTGCATGTGACCTAGGGTTAATGGGGGTGGAGTCCCTGATTGCCTGTCGCTCAACTCTGGCCATTCGTTTCGATAGAGCCTCATTCGATTCTTTAATGTCTTTTAATATTGAAAAAATGGCTGCATTATCAGAATGAGTGACTGGCTGTTGTTTATCTTTGACGCTACCAGTACTTACAGTCTTGTTAACCCTCTGTACATACGAGCCATCAAGTTCAGAAGCAGCAATTCTCCATGATTTCTTCACAGAAGTCCTGGCCCTTGCTGAAGCCGTTACCCGCTTCCTAGCATTTGGTATTTCCTTTTTAGATGAAGGCATAGTGTATGAATTACTTCACTAAAATCTATCTAAAATCCGTTTGATAAAAACACTGGAAGTCCTTTCTCAGTAACTGAAATTTTCATGTTAACACAATGGCTACCAATTCAAATATGACCCTTGCTTGGATACGAAGCCATATAAGGCATTGGCCTGGTTTCTTATTGGCTGACCAAAGGTCAAGAGTTTATTAGAGGCTATAAGCATAGAAGTAGTTATAAGGTTAAGGTATGAGGCAACTGTCGAAGCAGGCCCCTGACATGGCCGTGCTGGATAAAAGTTTTCAGACTAACATAGGCTCAGGAAGTATACTTGTTCCCGTGAAATAAGATCATGTATCCACGCCAAGCAGGTGGAAAAGAATCAAACAAAACATCAGAAATAGAAACATTTAAGTGTTTAGGTGAAAAACTATCCAGTATTGGAAAATAAAGCTTGATACACAAAAGGCATTGCGATGTCTCATTGTTGGAGTTATTCTATTCTGTGGCTGTGTAGTGGTTAAGTAATGTTTTAGAGGCACATATGGCTGGTGAACTTATATAAGTAATGGAAATTTATAACAATACGAATATGCAAATGGGAAGTGTAGCATACAATATTCCCGAATCTGGTTCAAGTGTTTATTTAAATGTAATCTTTAAAAATTTTAATAATACAGGTATTTGCTCAAACTAGACAGAATAAACATTTGTGTGGCAATATCAAGGGAAACAGAAGAAATTGCAATGTTACTTTTGACTATCTTGTGTCTCCACCTGGCAGGTAGGTAAAAATGAAATCACATGAACTTAAATTTTAAATTTGCAAAAGTACAGTAACATCAAATTGAACGCACGACTGCATTTTAAGGATAAATTAGTTTTTTATTTAATTTCAGTTTAAACATGCATCATTTGTCAGAACTTCTTAGATGTCATACACATATGTTTCTTCCAAATATAGTTGTTTATATTGTATGTATTGAGCAAATCACTAAATGTTACAGTTATAAAATAAGTTTTTTTTGAGTGCAGGTGTGATCAAGGTTTGAGACTTTCCTGGATATATTACAACTAGAGAGTTAACATTTTTTATCCAGTGTCAGTGATACTTTCTACCATGTTACAACAATGATTTTCTCTGTTTTTTGTTATGACAAAGTCATCAAAATGTGGAAACCGATCCATAATAGTGATTTATTTCTCCTTGCATGACTGCACTGTTGAACTATACCAGAATTACTTAAATGGTTTACAAATGGGTTGTAAGATATATTTAAGAAAGTAATGATAGTTAAACATTTCCAGTGTAACTTTTTTTCTGATTTTTAGGCTCTTGCCAGGGTTATTACCTGCCATATCGTCCGCCCTGTGGGTGCGTTCCTGCTGATAAAGCAAAAAATACAAAAACATCTACAATAGACACAAGTGAGTTTACTGCTAATTTACAAGGGCAATTTGAGGTATTGCACAAAATCAGTTGGATATTTAAGTCCTCCATGAATTCCTATATTTACAGTGACAGTAGATCATTGCAATTTGACACCCACTATGGCACTTTAAATAGCTATACATAAATGTTGGTGGTTATGGCTAATAAGTGCAACTTTTCAGTAAAAGTTATGTTGACACAGTGGATTATACCCTGACCTCCATTTGCCCTCCCAACCTAAGCCCAACTGTGAAGTTGGAAAGTTTCTACCTCCTTACCGGTGCATAATGGTTTCAATGGTATAAATTATAAATTTCAAGTGAAGTTTGTTTTCACAACAATAGCAATACCGACTATTCAATTAAAAAGGTTTTTGGGAGAGTTGACTTGTGCCTATTTTAATTTGTTATTTGAATGGAATGTTGGACATCAAACATACAACCACACTTTAATTGTGTTGGTCTTTCTCTACATAGTCACCTGTTGTTATGAAATCAGACAATATGTATTTTACTCAGATTATTTTCATTAGAAACGTACAGACAGCACACTTCTCAGTCCATCTGCCCAGGCAAATGAAGATGCACCTTAAGCAGAAGCTTTTGTTGCATCTACTCCTATTGCGGGGACATTCCCCATAATCCCACAAATCATTTAAACACTGGTCCCTTATTGGTCCATTGTTGAATAAGCCAAGAATTCAGTGACAAACTCTCATTCATTCCATAAAGACTGGAAAGACTGATTCTAAGTTAACTTAAACTGCTCAATGCATCAAAATGTGTGAAATTTTACAGAAGACGTGTTGAATAAAATAGATGACTTAAAAAGGGCCATCCAGAACCTGACACAGGAATTGGCAACTGAAAAGGAAGCTCTGGCAGTGCTCCAGAAAAATGTAGAGAGAGAAACCCAAAAGCTTGCAAGTATGATACTAAGATAGACATTTATGTGGTATTGAAGTCTGCTGTAGTGTACTTAGTTGTTAACTTTAAGATGGCCTTAAGCACGTCTGCCATCTAATCACAGGGTGTCACTTCTTTGTGGGTTCTATCTCCACAAGTAACAAAGCTGAGGACCTGTCCTAATATGATCCAGGCTGTTGGACGGGGCACAAAATCATAACTATGAACTTTAAAGACGGCCTTACCAAAGAGTCTTGGGTGAGGATAATGAGGTTGAGATGAAATGGGTCGGTTGGCTGTCTTTAAGTTTACAACTAAGTACACTCTTGAGTACTTTATTTCGATTATAAGTAGTTATTGAACTATTTACAGGGAGTTATGATATATGTATAGCTTAACTCGAAGTATTTTCTACCCTATGTATCATTTTGTAAATATTTAGGCTGTTCTATCTGCTGAGCATACCTATAAATTCTGGAAGTACAAAATTATAAATTAATGCTTCTAAATAACTATTCAACTAATCCTACCTTGCCACATACAAAAGACGTCATTCTAACAAACTTTTTATATTGAAACTGAATTTCCCACCATTCTTCATGTGCATTTTACATGCAACCATTTTGGAGGGTGAATTATCAACGAATGTAGATATTGGTACTCAATTTATTGAGATAATATGCTGTTATAAACTGTCCATGTATTGCTTTTGAACCTAATGTGTAGTTCTAGTTTTAAAAATGATGCATAAATAAGACTGGGTCACTGGAAAATACAGATTGTAAAACCTCTGTAATAAATGTCATCCACTCAAGAATTGAACTTGAGACCATCTTCACAAGAAATCGACTCTGATACTTCAATGCTATGGACACCATACTGCGTAACACCAAAGTTCTGAGCATACATGTCATTTTAAAGCAATTGTAGTAATTCAACTTTTGTTGCTTTTTAAAAGTTTTTAGCAACCAGCCATCTGCTTTCTCTCTAAGTATTAATTACACAGTGGAGAATCTGAAGTATGGTAAAACCTTTCAAGAAAGTCTGGAACTTGAAGTGAGACAAACATTCTTTATCAACATCATGGAACAAGCCGCAACAATAGACTCAACCTTCAAGTGAGTTTCCTATTGGTTACATACAAGTGCTTTATGCAATTGAAAAAAAAAATCTAAATATATCTAAAGTATTCCTTGATTCCATCAGAAGGTGCACAGTATAGCTTGGTGTCTTAATTTGACATGGGCCTCAACATGGCACAAAATCTTATGAAGAATATCTATCAGATGTTGCAATAATTTGTGAATTTCCAGAACAGACCCTACCAAATAAGGTAAAGGAGATTGCAGGACAGCCGACATAAATAAGTTGTTTTTGATAATTTCTAACTTCTTGAAAATTGATTGTATGTTTTTGTTTATATTTGGAATTTTCCAGCTTTTTGTGTATACATATAAACAGAATCTTGATATCATTGAAATAGTTGTGCCGTTTGTTATGTACAGTTCCTTGGAGGAATAATAATTGCTGTAAAAAACTTTAAATATGAGGGCAAGGAAAATACTGTACAGTGTTTTGTTTTCATTATAGACAGGAAATAGTTACAACAATCATAACTGGTTGCTGTGACATGCCTCTTATATCGACTATTTACTTTTCACAGTGTTAGTGTCCCTTCTTTCTCTTTTGTAAATTCACACCAAGCAACCCCATACTTGTTTACCCTACAAAATATCAGTTTCAACATCTGTTATTGTTCCACAGAGAAAGGTAAGCTTTATATCCCATTTAGCAGCAGGGGCCATACCAAGAGAGGCTTCTGACATATATGTTAAGTTACCATGGCCCAAAGGCTGCACGCATGATGGCCTAGTTATCAAATGCCAAACTTGCCAAATGTTAGATTTTCCTCAAAAGTTTATTGATTCACATTTATTAACTGAACACCACTTTTACAAAGTCTTAACCTCCCAATACACACCATAAGACCAAGTTAAGTTTTTGAAGGGCTCCTTTGACTATCCTGTCACAAATATTGAGACAACTGGTAACAAATGTGATTTGTCCTTATCTAAAGAGATCGGTCTTACGGCCTGTTCATGACCTACATAATTCACAAACATAACTCGGCCTGATCATTGTCAGGACTAATCCTGCTGTGAAAACATCACTCAGCTCCATTTTAAGGGAACATTGGTTGCAGAGTGGACAAGATAGGTGTTGTTACCTGAAAGACAAGACCTAAAGCAGGGAGATGATTACACATAAACACATTTAGAAAAATGGGAATGAGCTTCTATGATAAACATGATTATATGCCTGATGGAATTAACTGATAAAGCAGTTCTTGACACCAACAAGACTGTAATCAATGCATTGAAAAGAGGGTTTTGGTTTTAATTTAAATACTTTTTCTCAGTTTCACATCAACTGACCATCCAAGGTGGGGGAAGTACATCAATTCTATCAATGGACTCTATGCTGACCATGATGCACATCTGTATTGGGCATTCATTAAAAGAGATGACGTAAGCAGTAAGGATTGTCTGATGAATGTCGGTGAGTAAACTCACTGTTGCGCAGACCAAATTGAAGAGCTACAATATAAATGGGTATAGACATTATAGTGTTACAGTGATTATCTCTAACTGCTGATGGTTTTTGTATGGGGCTAAGAATATTACTGTGGCACAATCCTAAAACTAGGCAGTTTCTGTAACTGTGAGGGCCATGCATCATTACTTTAGTCTAAATGTTATACACTACATTGTGGATGCAATATCTTTCCTAAAATTGGAACTTCTGTGCTAAAGTAACAGAAGAATGGAGAATTCCATAGTTGACAGACATTCTAGATCAATAATTTAGGCTTATGGGAGTGAAAGAGGGAAAACTCCAAGCTTGTAATAATTAATGTGGGGAGATCAGTCTCTGATTTATATGAGATGTTACTGAGGGACTGGTTTCTTATGTGAAGGAGGAAAGAGTTTTAAAAAAATGATTTGCTGAAAACAACTCCAGTGATGGTGGTTCAATACCCACAAGTGAGGCTTTGCTGTGACATTATGTACATTTACTTCCTCTTTAGGTGGAGTTGTAAACATGGGGCATATTAGCTTTTAAACCATACAGGAAGCTATTATACATCTAGCAAATATACACACGTGCAACTGCAATAAACTTGAGAGGTTTATTTGATAGTGGAACAAGGAGCAAGTTTATTCAGTATTTAAAGGCCTCAGGCCCATGACACAAAAAAGTTTTACAGTTAAGTTCCAAACAACTATGTGCTGGATTTTAGTACACAAGTTATTACAGCTACATTCATAAGCAAAACACAGTAAAATGCAACAATATCCTAAGCCAATTGACCCAATTTCACTTTCCGTAACTTAAAAGAGGGGAACAAGAAACAAGTTAAATTTGTTAGTTTCAATGGATTTTTGTTGTTGACATAAAGTAAATGAACTTATCATAGTTACCATTTACCATATATAAAATATACTTTTCTCTTCATTCAGTATATAGTGGGTAGGTTGCAATCATATGAAATTCATGTACTATACAATGAAAACTTGAAAACTTACAGAATTCACAAAATCTTAGAGGATAGGGGAGACTTTTCTGTCTTCTTAATTCAACATTTAGAGAATGGTTTGAACAACGAAACTTTGTCAATACAACTCTGTACTTCCTAATATCAATAACTGAGAGATACGTTTCAACATCAAAAACATTTTTGTCAAAAAATACCCAATTTATTTCTCCTGTATCACACATTTGTAAGGACATGTTTTAACAACTCTTTGTTAATTCAGGTGCCTCCAAAGATCCTAATTTAAGCCAATAATTGATACACTTTGCATAGTATACTATAAAAAGTGGGAATCTTCCACATTCTCCCAATACAACAATATTTGGGGTTTGTGAACCAACTCCTAATACATATTTACAGAATTTCAACTGTACTGCTTCTATTTCATTACCTTTTTGAAACCCCATATTTCAGCACCATATGTAACTATAGGAACAATAACAGTATCAAATATTTATTTGATAGTGAACACTTATAGAACAAGAGTATTTGGAGAGCGCACACCTCTTCCAAGGTCCAACATCCCCAATATTGCTAAGGAACACAATGATGAAAAATCCTCTAAAAAATTCTTGATTCAGATAGTGATTTAGATCAACACCAATATCTAACCATTACCTCGTGCCAAATGAAAAAAGCCATCCATGACCTTTTATGTTATTTCACAATGAACAGACAAACAGATAAACACATAGCACCAAACACAACCTTCTTGGCAGAGGTAATAATTGGGTGCAAAATTTAATTCTGACAGCTGAATATTTAATAATAACTGTCAGTTGTCATGACGTTGAGATCAGAGTTTGGTTCCTGGCCCCACCTCAAGTGGGAAAGCTGGTAGTTGCTTGCCGTTGTTTGGCAGTTTACAGTACAGAACCTTGACCAACTATATGTACACGGGTGGTCACAAAGTTAAACGGTCATAGAGATAAACCGTCTTCAGAAATTATCTCACTAAAAGGAGTTTAACAATAATATAAAACAACCAAATGTCATGATAATCATTGTTTACATTTATTTTGTTATTTAGTTTGTGCGAATTTTGTTATTTACACTGTTTAAATTTGAAATATTTGAAGACTGTTTATCTCTGCGAGTGTTTATCTTTGTGACCACCTGTGTACTTGTTTCCTATGCCCATAAAACTACCCGTCATGATATCACCTATACAATGTGTTGAAAGCGATGTTAAAACCCAATTAAATAAACAAATAAATATTTACAATGTTAATCATCATTGATTTAAATGTTTATGCCATTTTATACAGGAGTGAGTTTTTACATCCCAGAAGATGAAGAGCATGTAGTATTTCAGTACAGAAGCTGGGATGACGAACTGCCAGGATGTTATGGACCTCATGACTGAGAAAGAACTATTTTATTGGACAGAGACAGTTTTATTTTCCACCATGAACCATTTTTTTGGTATTGGTACACGTAGACGATATACAAACTCAGACATATATCTTAAGTATTCCCCCCCCCCCCTTATGATATTGACAGCCTGATATATATATGGTATATAGTATTAGAAAGGCATTTTGATTGAATTTGATTAAAATCCATGGAGAAACGGAAAAGAAATCTGAAAATAAAAATTGATATTTACAAGTTCACTGGTGCCCCTATATCTAAATGACAGTTCTTTTGCATTTTTATTTTTAAAATGGACATTATTTGCTAATTGTTCTTACAGAATGGTTGATAATAAAAGTAAAACATCCCTCATTAAATATTTTAAAATATCATTAAAAACTGAACAATTTAATGCCAGTGCTATGCACTAATATAACATTATCATTTGCATAAGTGATATTTTTGCACATGTCATTTGTCAAGTTTTCATATATGCATACATGCTTATATTTGTGGCTGTTCTAATGCGTGATTTCTGGGAAAATGTTCAGTGCAATGTAAGAATAATGAAATGCAAATGTTCTCAATTTTGAGCAAGTGTTATGAAATGTTATAACATAACAAAGCAAACCATCTATTAATAATATTACTTTTTTGCAATTTATCAAGAAATAGTGACCATAAACGATGTTTATTGGAAGACAACAATATAAAATACCCTGAATTATAGGAGTGTTACTTACTTTATTATTTGAGGAGAGCATTGTTAAAATGTAAATCCCATGATTAGTTAGTCCCAGTTTCAACTGGCAATGTAATTTCCCCTCTAAGTATTTGTTCATTTGAATTTACAAAAAACTGGAATCTTCTTAGATATTTGTATTTTAACAAGAAAGCCACCTGTTGTTCAAACTCAGTGTTGCGCCATAGTTGTATATTTAAACCTTATTATGAAATTTGACATATGGTCATTGTACTGACCTATATTGTCTTTCTTTTGGATGTCTTATAAAACAAACAGTACAAACCCTCCCCTGTGGGTATTTCCAAAAAAATATATCAAAAAACACTCATAAGGCATTAGCATTCATGAGGCAGACCCAAACCATCTTTGAGGAGGAAGAAGCCACAGGTAGGCATCATCTTGTGTGAACATAAGACCCAGATCTAAGCCTCCGACTTAGCCAAAATTTCACTGTTTCTCCATTTCAAAATTTTACATTGATGCAAATAAAGTATAAACATTTTTCCATCTGCCTGAAGTAGTAAATGGGAAGTTCTTATGTAGAAACATGGTTTTTCCATTATAAAGCAGCATTTCCCTCAGATAAAATGTGCCTAGCAAAGCAAAGGAATATATGTGACCAATAATATATTTTGAATAGAAATAAAATAGAAATAAAAGGTTTTTTTTTAATTGTTCAGCCTAAGCTTGGTCGTAGCTAAGTTACCCTTTGTAAAACGCATTTTAGTCTGAAACATAGCTAAGACCAAAGTCTTAGATTTAATTCCTGGGCCTGTATTCGCGAAAGGTCTTAGACTTAGCCAGGTCTTAGGCTTAAATCCAGTCTTAAAGTTAAGACTTTTGTCTCAGCTAAGTTTTGTCTTAAAACTGTATTCACAAAGGGTGACCTAGCTAAGTCCAAGATTATCAAATAACCACAGTGGTTTTCTATGTCAAGTGACCTTTCTTTTCTATTCAAACTATACTATTGGTGACATATATCCTTCATTTAATGCATTTTATCTAAGGAAAATGCTGTTTTGAAATGGAAAACCTTATTATCACATATAAACTTCCCAAAGACTGCTTTAGTGAAGTGTTCTGTATAATTATACTTTATTTACAGCCATTTCAAATTTTGAAGCGGAGAAAAGTTTATGGTGGCCATATTTAAGTCCTCTTTACAAAATTTAAGCCCACTACCAACCAGTCTTAAAGTTGAGCCCTTGACTAAGCCTAAGACCAGTCTTAAATTCTTTGTGAATACCACTAAGCCTAAGACAAAAGCAGTTTTGGGGCAGAAACCTGAGACAAAAGTCTCAACTTTAAGCCTAAGCCCTGGCTAAGACCTTTCATGAATACGGGCCCTGGGCTAACTAACATCTTTTGTAAAACCGATCCCAGGGATGTTGGTTAAATAGACATTAGTATTATATCCTGTATATCCTGTATTTAACTTACAGGAGAACAAATACTGTTCATGACTGTTTATGAATTTAAAAACTGTGTATTTCTGAAAAAAAAACACACATACAAAAGTAATTTATATTGGCTGTGTCATTATTATCTGAGTTGTCTGAAAAACATGCACATACAGATTTACATACAAAGAGGATTAGTTTAAAGGACTAGTGAATTGGATTGAACTTTTTGTTATATTATTTTCAATAAATAACTGTCTTCAGACTTCCCATTTAGTAAGGAAATGCCCAAGAAGGCAGATCATTACAAACCGTGTTCAAATAAAATACCTGACAATCATACATGCTTTTGTTGTATTAAAACCCAATAAAAATAAGGCTGAAATCCAAAGTTATCAATAAGATATGGGTGGTAAATTAATAAGAAATTATTAAAGTTACGAAAATAAGGATCTATAAACTTATCATATCTTTAATGAATATATACACCACTTGGATGCAATGTCGCATATATTTACATAAGCTAATGCTACTTCTTGATCTAAATCATCCACAGCATAACAATAATTTTATATTGGCTTGAATAAATTTATCTTGTACACTGTCAGCCATTTATGATTAGACAACCCCCACAGTACAAACAGTCTTTCTTTCACCACTAATATATCCCTGATATTTGTGATATCCTCCAGTTTGTACTGCTGCCACTCTCCCTCTGAACTCCTGACCTGTATACGATGGTTTATTGTATCACATACAATCAGAGAATCTTGCAAATCAGATCCACTCACAAATGGACCATGAAAATCACCCAAAGCATTTCCCTGAATAGTACCATATTCCTCAATGTACTCACCCAGCAGAGAGTACTTGTAGATTTTACGACTCCAGTGATAACACACATAGACTGAGTTGTGGTTCACATATATTGATTTAAGCCCTTCATCTGGATCCTTTACAATGAACTTGGTCTCTCTGGTCCATTTGCTATTGGCTAACCTGAACACTTGAACCTCACACTTGTCTGAGTCTACAGCCACTAACCTCTTTCCCTCACAACATACATCTGTGAATACTCCATCTGCGATTTTATACTGTACTTGTCCATTTGTGCTCAGTGTGTATAGACCATTGTCACATGCACCAACGGCAGCATTATTATATACCTGACAGAATGCATTCACACATTTCAATTTGCCACATGACTTTTTTGTCATAGCTTTGTCATGGATGTCAAGCACCTCAAAATCTCCCGTACTCTGACTGTTTCCTGGTATCCAGATGTTATTGTCTACAAGACCCAGTCTGAAAGGGTTGTGTGCTAAACTTACTTCTAATTCCTTTTCACCAACTTTTGACATCACATCTTCAAATTTAATGGACAGTGTTCTCACCCTTAATTTGTCAGGTTGAAATGATCTTGTGTGCTTTTCAAGATTTGGTGGATTGAAGAAAACAAAGTCCCCTGTAAAAGCTTTGTAAAAGGCTGGAACCGTAATCTCAATAGAAGCATTATTTACTGGTTTCTGCTTTTCTTCTGTTAGTTTCTGCATTAAATCTCTGGTCAAAATCCTTATTAAACTGCATCCTCTTGCACTACTCAATGCAGTTGCTGATGTGTCTAATAATTTCTGTTTTACTTGTAATTGGGCTCTATTCTGATCATGTGCTGCTTGTATTTTGTCCTGATTTTCTTTTATACACTGTTCTATCTTCACAAGTACTTCCTGTGCTTGCTTTTCTATGCCTGCTATAAGATGTTTCTTCTCCTCAAGGTATTTCTGTTTGGCTTCTTTACATGCTTTCTGCATTAAGTTTTTTTGATATTCTAGAAAGCTCTCCTGTGCTTTACATATATCCAAGTCCTTTCTTACTGGCTGCAACAGAGTCTCTATTTTCTCAGTGAGTCTTCTATTTCCTTCATCAACAGTTTCACAGGCATGGTTGGTGTGGCTCGTTGCTCTGCAAAGCATGCATATCAGTAACTGACAATCTGCACAGTGGAGCTCCAACTTTTGCCCATGGTGCTGTTCACAGTAGAAGATATCGTCTAATGTTAAACTAGCGTCGGCGGTAAAAGGTTGGTATTTGTGTAGTTGTGACATCGGTGTTTTACTGTGTACATATTGACATGATGCACACATGTTAAGCTTACAGTCCAAACATCTCCACTTGGCTTCTTTGTCACAGCAATAGCAATGCATTACCTGTTCAGTACACCTGCTATGTAATTCCATGAACTGTCTCACTAGAAAGCTGTTGATATACTCCCTTGCCTTGCAGAAATGCCTGCACAGTGGACACTTTATACCCTTCTGACCTTCGTGCTGAATTACAGCTACAGCAGTTTCTAGGCACTCATTGCAGAAGGTGTGTGAACAAGGTAGGGTCCTGGGGCTCCTGAATGTTTCTAAGCATATGGGGCACTCTAGTATCTTTTCAATATCCTTGAGTGGAATACCAGTGCTCCCTGTAGCCATTCCTGTGGAAAACATTATAACAGCTTACTTAGAAAATAACATAATTTGCACATAATGCATAATCATCTGGCAAGAGATTCTGATGAAGCTCAAATTATGACAAAAACCTACATGATGCAATTGAATTTTACATACTATATACATATTACTTCCTTCTTTTACACGTACAATTACTCGATTTCAACTAGATAAAACTCAAAAGTCATATAAGTTTTCTTTGAACATTTATTTAATTACTTTGTACTCCAAGTTTAGTTCATAAATTTACAGAACAACTAAGCACATGGTTGTGAAGCCTATTCAAAATATCATTCACTGACATGACTACACACAAGTACACATTATCAGACAGTTTTCACTTGAATACATATACATGCAGATAACACTTTTGAATGCATGTAAGTACACTTTCATTTTTGATTATTTTGTACAATTTATTTCAGCTCTCTGTGTTTCATACAGAAATAAATGAATGCATATGATAAGTAGTTTTCCATCAGCAAATGAAAGTAAGGTGATCACTATCAACATTGCATTTAAACTATACATAATCAAGTATTATATTTAGTACAGTAGAGTAAGACCCATCAAGTGCGTTTTACAGTTGAACTGTCGTGGAATTTATGTTGGGACCTATGGTATCTGTACATTATTAATGTATGTAATAAGTCACAGGCATCTGTAAATAATGGTACTTGCTGTTTCAGAGTTTATGGGAGACCACGTGAATATTTATGTTAACATGACAACAATGGAGTAAATAGATGGTGCCTGTCTCGGTAATTTTTCCCAAATTACACTCAGACTTATTAATGCATGTGTCTAGTTAAGAAAGAAGTGTGATACACATTAATGTATCTTGATATTATCTTATTATTGTTTGAACTCTTTTAGTTAGTGTGTTTACTCTGGTTTACTATGTATCTGAAGTCAAAGTTGGTGTTTAAAACATTCTTTAACAGCTGGAATTACAAAGCAACAAGTCCCCCATATTTGCCATTGGCGGGCAATGTACATGTGAACCCTAACTTCAAAATTAATACTACCTTGCTATGACATATACATATATTAATATTTAAATGAGCTACTTCCAAATGACATTCAAATTTTGCATGAAGCTCATATAAATGTCTCTATGGCCACACAAATACTCTACCTGAAATGACCAAAAACCATTATACCAGAAAAATTATTTAAGCATTAAAATTGTGAAACTGTTCAATCTCATCATGGCCAATCAGCAGCGATTTATGTAATACAGATATCAATAACATGATGCGCAGGACCCTCAGATTAAATTGTTACTTTGACACTGCTAATGAAGACAATTCTACAGTCAACACTGTCCACGGGGAACCTAAAAAAACACCATAAAACCCCCTTCAAATTGTCAGGATCATAAAAAAGCCACTCTTTATAATATAATAACACTTTTAAATTGTTAACTTTTCTAGACTCACTGTGTTTTCCGTAAAAAGTATGTCTGAACTCCATAATTATAACATAATAAATTTTCATAAAATATATAAATTTTTTAAATTTAATAAGATGTGAAACAATGTGAAATGACACATACTCTTGTAGGGAAGACAAAATTTTTCTAGAAGAGCAGGTGTTGTCAAAAAGAGTGTTTTTTTTATATGCCCCTGTCAATTTTAAGGGTGGGTTTTTATGGGGTTACCAAAATCAGTGGGATTTTTCATGGGTTTTTATGCTGATTTTGTTTGAGTAAATCTTATCAACACATGATCGTGCTGAAACTTGTTTACATTCAAACTACATAGACTGTTTTTGTGACTAAACCCTCTGTTCTTCTGTTTTTAAGTAATGGCAGGCATGGTCCAAAGTCCACTTTCGTTGTAAGTTACTTATTACCTTCTGATATTTTACCAGAATATTCTGTGATTTTCAGTAGCACCCCACACAACACATAGCATAACAAAAACTGTCTCAGTGTCATTTTTAATTCATCTCACTGGACTTCCATAACAGTCTGAGGACCAGGAAAAGAAGAGCTGGTATATCCATCCAATGGATACTCAGTCCAGTAAAGTTCTAAAGGGTTTCTTTCAATAGAATACAGATAGTCCTAGTGGATGTCTACTAGTAATAACAGAATTTTTGCAGGTTATATGGTGGAGAAATAAATCATCAACTCTTATTGGCCTTCTCATTCAGGCCGAAAATCCTTAATCAATTTATCCGGCATATAGGCCCACTACTGAAATAGTATAAAAATCTAGTTGGTCTGCCCTTCCCAGTGTTCTATTTTGAGACAGCTACGTAGGATCTATAGCTAGAATGAAGGTATAATAGGGTCAGTGAGAAGGTTGTATCCCCACCCCCTGCCTTGGAATGTGATTCAAACCCACAAATAAACCAATGTATCATCATAGTGAATAGTGAAAAACAGTGAGACATCAGTTTGAGATATTTCATGTCAGCATAAAAATGTAAAAATGGAAGGAATTACAACTGAAGACAAAGGGTGAATCATGAGGAATCCACCAAGAACATGGACGAATTTGATATTCACAGATATTTGCCAATGAAATTTGCCACAGTGTGACCTGCGCTTTAACTCTAGGTGGATCAAGACTAGAGTTCAAAAAGTTGAATTATGTCGCAAGTGTAAATTCTAAGAAAAGGGACACCAGGGTCAGCCTGGCCCTACCTATCCCTGAACACAGTGACCTATATCAATCCATGAAGAACTCCCTCCTGGTGGGATGTGTCAAGAGGGGTCAGGGTCAGAGTTGGTCAAACACATATACTGGTGGTGTAAACTGGTGAATATACAATGGTGAATTTAACACCATCTTGGCAGAGGCTATAATGTAAAAAACGATGAGGTCAGTTAGCAAGTGCATGAATTTAAACTACTCACCAAATACAGACTCACGTTCCTGTCTCATGTTCAATAAGCATATACTAAAGTCTTATATCATTTCCTGTGGAGCCCCTCTACCCCTATGAACCCAGCCAAAATAGAGTGGATTTGAACTATTTAATGATATAACAAGGAGGTATGTAATATTATATATTTAAACATATATTACGCATTAGTATACAATGCTAGCACCTTTTAAAATTTTAATACAGCATTGTTTTCAAACACACAAAAAGTACATTATGACAGGTCAAATTAGAATCTTACATGGTTTGCATATGTACAGTAATTGATAATGTTATATTATACTGAAACAGACCGAGGTTACATAAACATATAACTAGATAGAGATAAAATAATAAATATGATATATCTTGGGATTGGTGTTTGCCAAATAACACAACATATTAAAACATTGCCTGGTTTGTGTTAGCTGCCTTTACAAAAAGAGTCTGTGTTGACTGGGAAGTGTACACTGTAATCTCTTTAAAATGTTTAAAATTCTGGAATTTCCATCACCACTGGCTATCATCTGGGTCCCATATTTGCTCCCCCATTATTATTCATTGGCTTCCTAGTTCTTTTATTGTACAGCTCCTTCATAAAAAAAGACAAGGAGACAAAGGCTGATTTTGTTTTATGAAATCATTTTCATTTTGTTTTAAGTAGTGTCCTTTGATTTAGTTTTATACATATCATTCACTGATCTTGTTTTATGATATTGTTCACTGGTTTTTGTTTATTAGTGATGTTGATTATGTTTATGATATCATTCACTGATTTGATTTCATTATATCATTCATTTTTTTGTTTCATGATGTCAATCCTTATTCTCCTTTACGATATCATTCAGAAACCAATCCCACTTTCTTTTCATTGTGATTTTTTGCATGAATATAAAAATATGCATAAGAGTTCGCCAGAATAGTGAGGACATATATTTTGTACCAATCGAAAGCTTTTCTTCTAAAATTTTTAGAGAACTTTATAGCTAGAGATAAAATAATTAGATTTGCACCATACTATGTACTATCAATTTTGGCATAACCTAAAAAGGGATCTTCATACCTGATCTTAAATTACGCCTGAGAGTTTTTCTTTTGTTAAAAGTGTCCAATATCTTTATTAATGGGCAATTGTTCCACTCAGTGATTATGACCACAAATGGAAGAACCTTTGATGATGAAAACTTTTTACTTTGTTTCGACTAAGATCATCAAAAATCCCTACAAATACAGTCATGAAATGTAGAAATGAAGAGTAATGGTGTTAAACAACATTTTAAAAATTACAATGCAAGGAAGGTGTTGAAAATAAATAAGTTAATAGCCTCACAAGTGTCCAATATTATAAAATAATGGATTGTTGACGATGAGCATGCACAGATGATTTCACGCATGCATGTATGAATTGCTTACTAAGGTAACCAAAGGTGTGGTCAACAATGTTCATAAGGTTGTGATTCGGTTGTCTTTCGGTGTAATATGGCAATGTAAGGTGAGTCAAGGTATTGGTCGTTTTCGCCATGTGTTTGTCCAATGGCTACCAAAGGTGAGTTGAGGTTAGTGGAGGTTGCTTCTTGGTGGCCAACATTTGTAGTACTGTCATCCTTCTGTTATCGATGGTTAAAAAAAATGTGTCCAATCAGTAGCGGTCCGCCTACATTGTGAAAAACTCAACTGAAATGGGCAACCTGGGGGCGATTCTGACACTAAGAAAAACTTCTAACTGTGGGATGTAGAGTAAGAAATCTAAAATTCGCCACATATCTGAAATTCGCCACATGTGAAAATACTAATAAAATATATGAATTGTGGTGCGATTTGTTGAACGAATAGTAAATTAAGGCTTTTTGAACTGAAAAATGCCAATTTTTAGACAAAAACAGCATTTTCTTCATAAAATTAACTAAGGTTTTAGAGGTGGCGAATTTTAGATTCCTGGCGAATTTTAGATTTCTTACTCTACCACGTGTAGTGTGAATGAGGCATAAATGGATTAATTCATTCTTGCTGTCTTGTGATTTTCCATGCACTATGTTGCCTGAGTAGTGTCTTTAACAATTAATCTTAGCAATATAAATGCAATAGGTCAGCTTAGTTAGAAAGAGCCATGATTAAAATTTAATTCAGCTTTTCATAGAAAATACCCAACAAGTTAGAAACTAAATTTTTACAACAAGAAGTCACCATAAAACTAAGGCAAGATAAGCTGTGGCTCTCTACTAGCAATAAGACTGACAGCTATGGTCTATTGTTTCCAAGGCTTAAGGTGATGTAGCAACTGCTACTGGACCTAAATTGGCAGTTTTATGGTATTTACATTTTGTACAGTTTTAACAGGGCATCGTAGTCCAACACACAGAGTACATCATCAGTCCAATGACATATTTATGTATTGTTTTTGGTCAAGTGCCCAATATTTCAAAATAATGAATTGTTTGTGAGGCTCCTGAGGATATTAACCTATTTTATGAAACCCATTCCTTATTTTGTATTTCTTAAGATGATTTTTAAAACATTTGCTTTTTTCATTTCTGTATTTCTAGTATCTAGTTATGGGTTTTGTGATAATATTAGCTCAAATGAAGGATTCATTTGAAATGTGTAAAAAATGTTTCCATTTTTGGTATTAATATTCTCTAAGCAAAACAACTGTCGACCAATGAAAAATACTGGACACTCTTAACAAAATAAAAACTCCCAAGTGTAATTTAAAGTTTTTAATTTAAAGCAATGCATGGTATATACTTTATACTGTAATGAACTAAAGATACACACAAAGAACTGGATATAGACACAAACCTAAAATATATATCTTATGATAAAGACTGTAAATACCGGGATATGTTTCAATGTGGCACAGTTTTTGGAGGCTGGTGTTACTAAAATTGTATGTTGACTGGGAAGTTTACTTTTTACTGAAAATCATTCTCAAATGTTTAAAATTGGAGACCTTCCTGGCTTCTTTTAAACTCGTTCCCCTATTTACATTTCCCTTCCCCCTCCCCGAAATATTTTGAAGCTATTTTTTCAGTTTCTATATTATACAGCGGCTGTCAAATAAAAAAAGAGGAAGTAAGTGACAAATGAAAAATACCAAATGAGGTAATGTTGTCGGTGGCGTGTGTTTGTTTGTCTGTTTGTAAGATAACTGAAAAAGGAATGGAGGGATTTTAATGACATTTTCAGGAAATGTTGCATGAACAACAAATGATTTGATTTTGGTGGTAATCTAGTGAACTTTCTAAATCAAGGGATTTTTAAAGAATTGTTGTACCATTGCACTGATATATAATATTTGAGATGTTGGGCCTGGGCGAAGGTGTGCACTCTCCAAGCGCTCTTGTTCAGGGTATTCTTAGTGACATTAGCTTCATATTCAGGGTATAAAAAAATTCCTGAATTTTCGGAAAAGTGCCCTGGAGGAGGCCTGTTTGTACCACTGTTTTCTTGTTGGCTTCCTTGCTAGTAAAGTAGCTTTTCCAAGTTGTGTGAATGGCTTTTGTCACGTCTGCAAAACACACAAAAAAGTACTAATTTGGCCTGTTTCAGCCTTATGCACAAACAGATTTGAAAACTTCCCGAATGGCAAATCTATGAAATAAATTATCTCACAAATGAAAATGACATTGTTATACGAGCGCATAGCAAAAGTATTATGTTGTTCATCTTCATGAGTGATATATCTTTTCATATATATCTAATGAGGGTTGACTTTTATTATCCATCTTTTAGTATGATCAATAAGTTTGTTGGTTTTTTTTAAATCCAACTAATTTAACTATACCTACATTAAAATATTTGGAAAGGCTCTTACACAGATCTCTAACTTAGTTTTGCTGCATTAAAACACATTCAGAAATGAGATAGAAATCCACAAGTTCAAACTTGATGGTTTTTTCTGGCTTTGAAATTCAGTGAATTGACAAATTATTAAACTGTGAGAATCTTTCATGCAAGCATTGATTGATTTCCCCCATTATTCAAGTAAATTGTTGGATGAAGTTTATTAATTATCACAAAGGGGCCACGGTGGCAGAGTGGTAACACTCTCGCCTCCCACCTCTGAGGCCGGGGTTCGATCCCCGTCATGGCCTCAAGTGGGAAAGCTGGTAGTTGCTTGCCGTTGGTCGGCAGTTTACAGTACAGAACCCTAGCGAACTGTATGTACTGGTTTCCTCTGCCCTTCCAACTACCCGTCGTGATATGACCTGTACAGTGTTGAAAGCGACGTAAAACCCCAAATAAATAAATAAATTATCACAAGAAGTGAACATTCCTAGGACTTTTAAGTTTCCTAGTTCATTATCAGCTATGCAATGCATCTGGTCTAAATAAAATTGTATACAGTCCAAGTGAGATTTGTTTTATTTGCCCAGAAATTCCCTACTGTGGATACAAATATCAATATGATGCAACATGTTGGTTCTCATTTGAAAAGCACCTTTACAACAATTCTCCTTTTTGTTGGATAAAAATTCATGGAGAAATAAGGGGGGAATTGTAATTTATAAGGGGGGAAATTATAATTTATAGGAAGGAAGTTATAATTTATCATTTTAGTATTCAAAGAGGAAGAGCACAACATACTAAATACTAAATGAATAATTTGTCTTTTTACATCATTGACAATTAAATGTAAAAGAATCATGCTGACGCTATGATCAGTTACACATCAAAAATCTGTAACCAGTAATGTTGAATTCACTTAAACAAATTTGTCTCATACACTGCTAGTTTCATATTACCAGACTTTCCCCACAGTACAAACAGTCTTCCTTTCACGACTACTACATCTCGAACACGTGTTATCCCTTCTAGTTTGTATTGCTGCCACTCTCCCTGCGAACTCCTCACCTGTATACAGTGGTTGCATGAATCACACACAATTAGAGAACCTTGGCAGTCAGTTCCACTAAGATAAGGACCATAGAACTCACACAAAGCATGTGTTTGTGCAGCACCATATTCCTCTAAGTACTCACCCTGCAGGGAGTACTTGTAGATTTTATCTGTCCAGTTATAACACACATAGACTGAGTTGTGGTTCACATGTATTGATTTGAGTGTCTTATCTGGATCCTTCACAGTGAACTCAGTCTGGTTACTCCACTTCTTATTGGTTAACCTGTACACTTGCACTTGGCACTCATTACGTTCCACAGCCACCAAACTCTCTCCTCCAGTACATACATCTGTAAAAACTCCATCTGTGATTTTATACTCTACTTGTCCATTTGTAGTGAGGGAGTATAAGCCATTGTTACATGCTGCAATAATATTATTATTAGATGACTGGCAGAATGCATTTACGACTTTCAATGTGTCATGTGACTTACAAGTGTTTGTTTGATTGCAGATGTTAAAAACTTGATAGTCTCCAGCACCTTCTTTGTTACTTGGTATCCAAATGCTATTCTGTACAAAGTTTAGTCTAAATGGTCTACCCTGTAATTTTACTTCTACTTTCTTCTTATCAACTGTCGACATAACATCAGCAAACTTGACATTAAATGATCTTGCACCTAATGTTTGAGGTTGAAATGATATGGCATGATTTGAGAAGCGTGATGGATTCACAAAAATAATATCTTCTGTGACAGCCATATTTCCATTAAAAATAGGCATGGCAACCTCTACTGAAACATTGTTTACTGGTTTCTGCTCTTCCTCTGCTAATTTCTGCATTAAATCTCGACTCAAAAGGTTTAGTAAACTGCATCCTTTAGCACTATTCATTGCAGTTGTTGATGTATCAATCAATCTTCGTCTTACTTGTGATTGGTCTTTGTTCTGATTACACACTGCTTGGATTCTCTCACAATTTCTTTTTGCTGAGTTTTCTAATCTATGTAATGCTTCCTGCTCTTTCTTCTCTATGGCTGCTATAACCTGTCTCTTTTTCTCCCGGTATTTTGCTTTGACCAATTCAAATTCTCTCTGTATTATGTCATGGTGATATCCAAAGAACTTGTCCTGTTCTTTACATTCCTCTAGATCTTTAATTACTGATTTCAGTATGTCCTCTACTTTCTTTGTAAGCCTTTTATTTACTTGGTCAACAGTTTCACATTTGTGGTTTGAATGGCTTGTTGCTCTGCACATCATACAAATGAGTGATTCACATTCTACACAGTATAGTTCGATCCTGTGCCCCTTGTGATGTTCACAGTACAGAATTTCATCCAAAGTTAAATTAGCTTCAGTGGTGAAAGATTGGTATTTGTGTAGTTGTGATGTCGGTGTTTTGCTGTGTACATATTGACATGGTGCACACATGTTAAGCTTACAGTCCAAACATCTCCACTGGACCTCCTTGCCATCACAGCAATAGCAATGTGCTACCTGTTCAGTACATTTACTGTATAATTCCATAAACTGCTTTACTAGAAAGCTATTAATATACTCCCCTGACCTATGAAATTTGTGACACAGTGGACAACTGATACACGGGTGACCCTCATGCTGAATCACAGGTACAGCAGTTTCCAGGCATCCACCGCAGAAGGTGTGCAAACAAGGCAGGGTCTGGGGTCTTTTGAAGGTTTCAAAACATATAAAGCACTGTAGTATCATTTCTACATCCTTGCATTGAACACTGAGGCCACTTGTAGCCATTCCTGAGGGAAATATTAAAATAACTCACAATAATGTAATATGTATCAAAAGCATATTCTTCAAACAATAACTCTGGTTTAGATAAGGTTATGACAAGATCCTACATAAGGCAATTAGATCTGATAAACTTTATTACTTCCTACTTTACAGATTGAAATACTCATGACTCTTGACATATTTGTCTTTACTTTTTTTCCGTACTATTGTCATATAAATGTAAATAATGGTAACAATGATCACACACTGTACGAACATTTATATAATGTCATCGGGGGCCTAGTGGTTAGGAAGTTGACATCTAATCATAGGCTGTCACCTCTGTGGGTTAGAGCCCTACAAGTGGCAATGCTTAGGATCTATTCCACTGTGACCCCAGCTGTTGAGCAGGGCGTATATAGAAACTTTGACTCTGAACATTTGTGTAAAGATGACAAATTATGGAGTAAAGATATATTTTTGATATATTTATTGGTAATTAGGAGCGATTACTAAAAGTTAATAAGGTATGTGCCAAGTAATGGAAGGAGCAGTATGATGCATAACGTTTTATCCCCGTCTAATCTCATTACTGTTTTAACCCTTTAACTTTGTACTCTACTGCCTTAACATGCTCCTGAAGAGCATATCCCTTCCGAGAGCAATAGTTTTATACTGTAGGAGTGCTGATTATTAATTCCCATGATATCTTGAGTAGAATTCGCCTTAGCTCTAATGTGTTATGCCCAGGTCACACTGTGGCGATGTTTAGTGGCGAATATGCGCGATCCTGAAATTCGTCCTTGTTGGTAGCATATTCTTGGTCCATCTTCACTGTTCTCCACCATTCTCCATGGATTGTCATCTAGCTACGACAGTTTCAAACTGTTCAAAACTATCACCAGTATTCGCCATTTTTTAGTTCGCCATTAGAATTCGCCACTATTGGTAGCAGATTCTTCTACATCGTAGCTCTGTGGTAGGACATTCTCCAGCAAATCGTACTACCTTCTCGTTCTCAGTAAATTCGCCAAATATTCTTCCTTGTTCTCAACTGGTTCTTCCTTTGTCGTAGAAGAATCCTCAAGTATCGCATTCATTCTCCCCTACTTGTAGCTGATTCGTGGGTAAATTCGCCAGATATCTTCACCAGTTCGTAGGGTATTCTTTGTATATTCTTGCTTTGTCTCAGGACATTTGAAAGGCATCGTAGAACATTGTAGAGGGGTCGTAGAAGTATGAAGATCTTTTATCATGTGACTACACTTTCCCGCTTTTTTTGGCAAATTCTGGCGAATTTGAAGTCGCCTCTGTTCTTCTATATTCGCAGATATCATCGTAGCACCCTCGCCACTGTGTGACCTGGGCATTAGTCAAGTGAACAAATTCCTCTCTGACTGTGAACCACTCCAAATACCCTTGGGTACTCTAAAGAAAATTTCAAAGACGTACAATAAAGTCTTGGTTGTGTAAGTCTTGGGCTAAAAGTTCACCAAGAGGTTGATATAACATTTGTGAAGCATTTATCAAATATTTATCTATTAACATTATATACTTTCTTTCAAACCACAGAAAAATCCATGTATGTAAACTTTTGTGACTCCACATGTGGGTGTGTAGGCTCTCATTCCTACCTCCCACCTTAAATTTTTACTTTTACAGATCTTTTGATTTTTTGACATAATTAGTGAACTTTAATTTCATTGGTTGCAGGGCCCTGTCCTTCCCTCCAGTGAATCACCTCTGCCATTTTGTCATTGAACATGCAACTGAACACATCTCTCAAAAAATTTTATTTCATTTTGTGGTTTTTAGTTAGTTTTAGTTTATTACATTGAAATGGAAGACAAGAGATATAAGCTGAGGTCTAAGAAGACAGAATGTACTATTCCTGTACAGCTCCATCTCGCTATTGAAGAGGACTTTATGGATGCCCTTAGACCTTCGACTTCTAGGCAAGTTTTTTATTTTTTTTATTTATTTATTGGGGGTTTTACATCGCTTTCAACACTGTACAGGTCATATCATGACGGGTAGTTGGAAGGGCAGAGGAAACCAGTACATACAGTTCGTTAGGGTTCTGTACTGTAAACTGCCAACCAACGGCAAGCAACTACCAGCTTTCCCACTTGAGACGATGCGGGGATTGAACCCCGGCCTCAGAGGTGGGAGGCGAGAGTGTTACCACTCTGCCACCGTGGCCCCCGGCAAGTTTTTGAATCTGAGCATACTGATTTGAGTGATTCAGACATTGATATTTCTGATTAATAAAGCATTCAGATCAAAATTAGTCGGATCCGGTTATTAGGTCTGAGGTTTTCACTGGAAAAAGACAGGGCCCTGTAAATCAGCGTGTTTCTGCTATTGAAAACGCTACAAAATCTAGACATCATAAGAAAACCAGTGATGCGAAAAAGATTAAAAGTTCAAATAGGGCAAAGCAAGGGGCTGTCACACAGTCCAGTACTACTCATCAGCTAGGGGAGACTAGTACAGGTTTGGTGAGCAATCAGATCCCTACCCTTGATAAGCTTAGACAGGAGGCATATATACAAAAAGAAGTGCAGGCCAGACTACTGCATCTTGCGGATAGGGCAAAAGCAGGTACTGACAAAATCAAGTCGCAGAGGGGTGGTTCGCCACACATGAGACTAAGGGAGTCTTATATAGGCATATAAGTTCTTCTTGTTGGTCAAAAGATGGAAAGCAGTTTGCACACCCACAATCTGAGTGTAGGAAACACCGAGGTCAATCAATAAACGAATTTTTATCAATTCAAAGCTATCAGCAAGTCCCCATATTGCTCCTTTTTCTTCACCAAATAGTTTGAAAATGGCCTTTACAAGGGCCATGAGCATTTGTAATAAACGCAACCATAGGTCATATGCACATGTATTGTCTTGTCAAGGGGACAGCCCCTTAAGTCAAACAGCTGGTGGTTTTAGTGATACTGAGAATAATTATTTTTTAAACAGTACCCCACACATTGGTGTGCAATGTTTTAGGAAAACAAAGAAGCTTGGTGGTAGCAAGCAGGATGTGTTATGTAGAAACAGTAAACAGGTTTCTTTGTATTTTAAAGAATCGGATCCGGTTTGCTGGAAAAGTCCTTGTGTGAGAAAGCTGGGTCTCAGACCAGGAGGACCATCATAGATTTGAGTTGGACTCTTATCTAGGTACCGATTTTGAAATGCACTATCCTTCTGTAGATACTATAATACAACAAATTAGTAGTACTGGTCCTGCAGCTAGGATTTTTAAAGTCAATAATAGTCGAGCTTTTCGACATATTCGTATTGACCCTGGATACATTGACCTTTAAGGGCTTACTCATAGGGATCAGCTGTATCTGGATCTAAGTTTGTCCTTCGGATTCCATCTTGGGTCTTTTTTCTTTTAGAAAATAATCGATTCAATTCGTTATATTATGCAGCAGAAAGGTTATCCTTATCTACAGAATTATATATTTAATTTATATTGGTTTGCCTTCATCTATGGATCAAGCATGCCATTCTTTGTTGGATCTCCTTCAAGAATTGGGTCTGGAGATTAGCCAGAAGAAGTTAAACCCCCCTGATACTAAAGTTGTATGTTTAGGTATCCTTATTGATACAATTCAGAGGACTATGGTTTTAATTCAAACTTACACTTCAAAAGAATAACAAACAGTACACAAATTATTTAAAGCACTAGGATATGATTTCGCACAGGTTTTCTTTTGTTGGCTTTGTGGTGTTTCCGTGTGTTTTGTTTTCTTTTTGGGGCCAGTTACACATCCATGGATACCCTGCAGATATAGGCCACGGTTCCATATATGGTAACAGACAAGGATCTCTTGCTGATCGTGGGTTTTGGAAAGGGGAATCTTTGTTAAGTGAGTGATTTATGGATGCACCACGGATAACTTTATGATAAGGATGCCAAGGAAGTTAGGGACATGTTTCTTTGCTTGCAGATGACCCCAAGATACACATTCGTGACCACTCGCAGTGCACAGGAAACAATCCAGGACACACCATGACATCATAAGGATGCACCAGGATGTGTCAAGGACACCACAGATGGGTATACAGACCCTGCCAACACTCAACGATGGGGTATACAGATTATAATTTTTGTTGCAGATGTCAGCTTATAGATAAGGGAATTTTATTAACATAACATTGCAGGTGTCTCTATGAGAGGTAGTGACCACTGGATATATGGATGCCTAGATGCCAATGGCTATAAGAATGGGTAAGGTCCAGCTCACTACCCAGATACAATGTAGATGCCAATATGGACAGACATGACAGAAGTGTTGCTCAACTTCAACTCTTACTGTTAGAAATGGACAGGCATCATTTCAGCTATGATAGAGAGGGTGAAAAGCAGATGGGGTCTGCCGGGGGTGTGTCACTTATTAGCAGAGAAGACACAGAAGATATATGTTCAGGCCTTGGCTAACCCAGGCAGAGCTTGAAGAAGAGGGATGCCAGGGCTCCAGTTAGATTATCCTATGGCATACTGAAACTTCTTCCGGATACCACCTGAGCTCTATCAAGAGCTGGAGCAAAGAATCACTGCTGAGCTCCAGAGGGACAGGATCTTGATGAGAGATCCCGTTAGTCCAGGAGTAAAGTTGGCAGTAACCCTCAGATATCTCGCCACTGGTGACAGCTACACCCTGCAGTATGCCTTCAGTGTGGCCAGTTTGACCATCAACAAGTTTGTGCCTGAGGTCTGTGACGCTATCACCAGGGCCAATTGAGATCAGGTGATGCGGTTCCCCACACTCCCAGAGGATTGGTTGCAGGTCGAGTCCGTCTTCCGCCGGAAGGTTGGAACTTTCTGCACGTCCTGGGTGCCCTGGATGGAAAGCATATTCCAATCAGATGTCCACAAGGGGAGGCAGCCTCTATTGCAATGACAAGCGCTTCTACTTTTTTGAAGCACACCGATTTGAGGCACAAAATAGAGGATGGGAGCATTGGCTTCCGTGACAGTGAATCCCTGGGGATTGGTGGACCAAAGGTGAACTTTTTCATCCTCGGGGACGATGCTTTCCCCTTCAAGCTCTTGTTAATGAGGCCCTACTCCAGGCATGGTATGGATATTAAGGAGAGGGTCTTCAACTATAAGATCAGCTGGAGAAGAAGGGTGGGCGAGAATGCCTTCAGGTTCCTGACGTCTTGCTTTAGGATTTTCCAGAGCCCACTGCAGCAGGAGCCACCAGTGGTCAACAGGGTTGTCATGGCCTGCCTAGTACTGCACAACCTACTAAGGATCAGATATCCAACACCTAAACAGGAAGACTTTGGGTGAGAGGGCCAGCATCCCATAGTGCTTGGGGGCAATGAAATTCCATATGATGGCTGTAATGCAATTGGTGCAGCTAAAAGGCAAGGCAGAGGAATATCTCAGGGACTGTTTCATGAATAAGGGACAGGTCCTCAGTCAAATGGCTAGCAGTTGAAATATGAAATATTATTATACTAGGACTCTCTAAATGTGAATAGAACAGTGAAGCACTTTTAAGACAAAAAAACCGTTTAAATGAAAAAGACTTGTGCTCATATTTAAATACTACTACATGGATTGTCAACAAGTGTACACAAGTATAATGGACAGTAATGGTTAACAAGGTCAAGCAATATTTCTATATGATAATTCCTGTCTTCTGCTTTTCATGTGTCATACATCATTGTTTGTCATTTGGTCTGTTATATTATTGCCAATAAAATGTTTTATTATACTATCACCAATAACTACATATATTTGGTCCAAAATTTGGTAACAGGTCAATGGGCATTGTTAATGCTCACATAATGCAAAGATAAAGAAAAGATGACCACCTGTTGTCAGAATGCAGAACATTGCATACCTGAAAGCCCTTGTCCTACAGGGTGCAAAGAATCGAGGAAAAGATGCCCCACACCACTAAATGAGAGGTTGAGTGAGGGGTCCACAGCATTGTGGGCACAGGTACTAACCAAATTTGGGGTTTGATCTAGACTATTTTTGGGGGTGGGGGGGGGGGGGTGGGGGTGGGTGTGAGGGTGGCGGTTGTGTTTTACAAGGTAACTTGTACTGTATAAAACTATTACATTAATTGTTGTTTGTGTGTCGGGTGTGGGTTGTTTCATTAGCTTGTCTTTTTGGTGTTATTGTAGGCTGAAGTAATAGTTCCATTTTACTCTATTAACTAGGGGGACCTTTGTTTCACATATTCAATATGTTGCATAGGTTTGGGGTATCATTTTCTTATTGTTATTTTTGTTTCTTGTAGTGTGTGGTGGGAACATTTTTCGTTTGTTGTTAGGATAACGGGATAACAACAGCAAAGCTCAAATAATTATTTTTGGAAGAATTGGCAGCCCATGAGAAGGGCCTATAAAGCTAGTACTGATATGATGGCTGGCAGTGGCTGGCTACTGGTCTCCTGAGGCTAGTTGGTCTGGTTGGATAGTTGATGTGTCTTCTACTCGCTGGAACTGAGGCATGTTGATAGCACCGAAGCTGAGATCCTGTGACGTGTTTTGAATGTTCCTAAAGTACTGGCTGTCAACTGAGGGTGGATTCGTTGGTGGCGAGAGGGTGAATCCTGTTGGTGTGCTGGTGAGTGGTGGGCTGCCTTGGTGTCCAATGTCTGGCATTGTAACGGGAGGCAATGTGACTGCAGCTGTGATGAACCAGTGCTCTGTGATGTTTGCTGCTGTGATGTTGATTGATTGTGTTGTTGTGTGGGCTGCTGCTGTGAACTTTGGATGGTTTGTTGAAGATGCTTCTGCTGCTGTTGTATGGGCTGCTGCTGCTGTATTGGCTGATGTGCTAGTATTGGCTGTTGCCGCTGCTGTATTGGCTGCTGTGTATGGAATGATGTGGTTGAATTGCCTGCTGCTGCATCGTCTGCTGTGGTACTGACATCACTTGCAAGTGTTGCAGTGGCTACATGCTTTGCTGTGGAGCCTGGCCATGGATCTGCTGTTGAGCTGGTCCATGCGGCTGAGTAAATGTCTGTTGAAAGTGCTGCTGTGGAATCCCTTGCGGTACGTGTGTAAATGTTTGTTGCATCTGCTGATGCATGGCCTGCATCTGTGTTAGACACAGGGTTATAGTGTGATCTCGCGGCCTGGCTGTACATGACAGTCTGGGCCATGCTCATGCCGATTCAGCATTGGTACCTTTGCTGCTGCTTGTCTCTACATTTAAGTCTCATCAATAAGTTGAATGTCTCTTGTTGAAATTCGCCATAAGAGTCATCATATGAGTCCCTTAGAAAGTCACAGAAACCCAGTCTTGGGTTATCAGGCTTGTAATCACTCAACTTTTTAACAACAATGTCTTTTAACTCTGTTATCTTCCCCTGAGATTCTGTGAGAGCTGATTGGAGGCCAAAATCTGCTAAGTTTGACAGCACACGATCTAGTAGTAGGCGTATGTGTATCCAGGTGCGAGATGTCTGATGGGTCACAAGTTGACTCTGGACAAGAAGAATCCTAGAACTTTTCCATGTGCACTGTCTCCCACATGAGCCTGCTGCTGCACTGGCTTGAGAAGCAGACCTCCTGGGAGCCCTGAATTCTCTTTTTGCTGTAAGAAGGCACACGATGTGGTCTCTGAGGAAGTCAAAATTGTCTGGTCCATTTCTGCCTCTCTGTCAGCAGTGGTTTCCCCTGGCCTGACTGCATGTGAGTGACCTTTCCAAAGAGTGTGTGCTAGCTATGGAACCATCTTTGGCAGCCATCTTTATCCAAATTGTTCTCCTCACAAAACTTATCCCACACAGCCTCCCTCTTTGACCTTTCCTTGTAGTCCATTAAACGCTTGTTGTAGAGAATTTCATTGTCATGCAAAAAGTCCACTAACTTTTGCTCCTCCTCAGCACTGAACAGAAAAGCGGGTTTCTTGCTCCTTTTTCAGCCTTGCCCTTACCTTTGCCCTTGCCCTTCTGTGTCCCTCCAGCAGCTTGTGTATCCTAATTCTAATTCTAATTGGACTTTTATAGCACTTAATCTCCCCATATAAAGATGACTCTAAGGTGCAACGCAACAAAAATAGCAGTAAACCAATTTCAGAATCCAGAGACAGAAGTGAGGGTCAAGCATCACGGAGAACACAAGGGGAGGGTATAGGCTAATGTGGGTATGCTTTGGTGTAGAGGTAGGTTTTAAGCTGCTTTCTGAAAGAGGCGAGGGAGGGTGAGGCACAAATCTCACCTGTGAGAGCATTCCAAATAGTGGGAATATCAAAGGCAAAACTATTACCAAACTGTTTGACAGATTTATGAACAGACGGGTGGAATTTTGGAATGACAAGGAAATTACCACCACTTTGACTACGCCTGGTACTATATGTATTGGTATAAGTAGAAAGATATGGAGCTAAATACCGAGAAAAACCTGTATCAAGAAACTTGTACACAAGTGTGGCTGTCTTAAACACTGTGTGCTGTTCAACTGGTAGCCAATGCAATTTCTTAAGCACAGGAGTTATGCTGGTGTATCTACTGGTGTTTTATACAACTCTGGCTGCATTATTTTGGATGCACTGTAATTTAACATCATCGAGGCATCTGTTCAACTGTTCAAAGGCAGCGGATGCATTCTTATGGAATAAATGCACATAAACTTGACTGTCATCTGCATAAAACTAAAGCTTTATTCCTTTTATGTTTACTGAGGGGAGTGGTGTACAATGACAATAACAAAGGGCCCAGGACAGAACCTTGGGGGACGCCAAAGAGGTGTTTGCAAACATCAGACAAAGTAGAACCGATTTATTGACTGATAATGGTCTGTTAGATAGGAAGTGAACCATTTCAGAACAGAGCCACTGACGCCAAACCAACTACAGAGGCAACTAAGAAGAGTGGAGTGATCGATGGTGTCAAAAGCGGCAGACAAGTCAAGTAATACCAAGGCAGTGGCTTCACCTCTCGACAAAGATAAGTGAACTTCATTTTTTATGGAGAGGAGAGCTGTCTCTGTTGAGTGACCAGCTTTATATGCCGACTGGTATGGGTTGTGTAAGTTATGGACATAAATATGTTCTAACAGCTGCTTAGCAACCACACGTTCAACCAATTGCCCAGATACAGGGCAATAATTCTTCAGATCGTCTGAAGGAAGATTAGCCTTTTTAATAAGAGGAGTCACCACAGCAGATTTGAAAGCCTCGAGGACGCATCCCTCCATGAGTGAGCAGTTGACCAGTTTTGTTAGCGATGGTTGCAGTATATCAATACATTTCTTGATAAGAAATGTCGGCAAAGGATCCAACAGGCAGGATTTTGTTGGTGAGGTTTTAATTATTTTATCAACATCTTCTTCGGAAATTTGACTAAAGGCGGCAACTTTTGGAGGATCAGAAGGAGGATGAATTTCATTTGCAGTGTCTGAGGGAGCGAAGGTGTCTCTAATTTTCTTAATTTTGTTTGAAAAAAATAAGCAAACTGGTCAGCCAATGACTTTTTAGGCTCATGAAATTGGAATTTTACATCAGAGACCTTGTTCAGGGTTTTATGCAGTGCACGCCATAGTTTTCTAGAGTCATGACTATTGTCTGAAATCAGTTTGCTGTAATAGTCTGACTTATCCTTGTTTACAACAGCATTGCAAAGAGCAATCTGACGACAAAACCAACTTCTATTTAGTAGGTTTTTGACCCTATGGCAAGGTCTGTCGAATTGGTGCCTAAGGGACTTTACACGTCGATAATCACCAGACAACCTATCTGCAGAATCTTTCTTTGTTAAACTAGATACAAGAGGTGTATGCTTGTCAAGAACATTACCCAGGTCATGTGCATATTGTTCATAGAGATCTGCTACAGCATCTGACAAAGGAAGTACTTTTGAGGTCCATGTTCGGGTCCTGATCACTGGGGGATAAAATGAAATCCAATATGTGACCATGCAGATGAGTAGGTTGATTAACTAACTGTTTCAGATCACACGAATCATAAGACAGGTCATAAATGTGTAACCATCACCATCTGGAACATCAACATGGATATTGAAATCACCACAGATGTTGTATGAAGACTTGATAGATGCCAAGAAACTAACAAATGACATAAATTCTTCTAGAAAGTTTATGGAGCATGATCCTGGATGGCAGTAAATGCTGACAAGCAACAACAAATGGCCTTGAAGTCTGATTGACACCACCATGTTCTCAAATGACTGATAGAAAGGAGATTCTATTATATGGGGTCTGTAAGAGGATCTAATAAAAAACCAACACCACCACCAATACCTGAGAGATGAGGCCTATGAGGAAAAGTAAAATCAAGGCGAGTTATAGACTGTAAAAAACTGTCTGTATCAATGGGACGGATATGTGTCTCAGTAAGGCAGAGAACGTCAACAACATTTGAAGCAACCATGTCAGCGAGGAGTGGACCCTTATTCCTGACAGCTCTGGCATTCAAAACACCCAGTGTGAGAGGACCAGGGTTGAGGAACACATCTCCACCCAGTAGTAGTATCAACAAAAGACCTCTTCTATTAACCAAGGTTGAAAATTTTCCAACTCTAATCAAAGGGTGACATGATACATTCGATACTCCAGTGTTGAACCATCCATTTCTATAAGCCAGTGCAACTGTGAAAAGTGCCACAAAGAGAAGTGCCCGCAGACTAAACATGACTGGTGGTATTGTTCTAAGACTGAGTCCTAATCTAAACTCAACAGTGTGGGGCCTCAAGAAAATATGCCCTAACGCAGTCACAATTTTTCATCTTGTGGGCACCTCACAGGCACCCTAACACCCCACACTACAGCCTCACCTTAAAGCTAAGTTACAGCACCACCAGACACCATCAGCAAGAGTAATGACAATAAAGTGATTGGAATTAAAAAGAAAAACTACCAAGAGACAAATTTGCTTGATGATTATACCAATGTGTGATATAGGGGATATATATATCCAAATAGTAAATGGAAATGACAATGGTAATTGCCGGTCAGTTGGGTGATAATACCCGTTCTTGAGGCAATATGATATAATTGCACAAGGAGGAGGTAAATAAAATATAAAAAACACGATCAAACTGAGGAAACTACATATAAAGCAATCAATAAGATGATAAATTTTATAAAATGGACCGAATATGTATAAAAACGATGATTGTTGCTATAAGATTTACAAAACAGCGTCTCCGTGGTGTGTAATAAAAGCTACAAAATCCTGTGTATCCTCATCACTTGAATCCGATTCCTGCTGTATCTCTAGCCCAAGGTACCCCTGTTCTGTATCCAACATCTCCAGAGGATCCTCCACACTCACAAACAACTCCTCCACCCCAGCTGCCTGCTGGCTCTACTGAGTGTCTGGTACACAACTCAACTCATCCACCTGGCTGGACATCTTCTCTCCCTCATGACTGCCTCTCCTCTTGGACATTTTCTTTGGTGGCATTTACACAAATATTCACCAAATTTCCTATTTTGAAAAAAACCCTCAATTTTTTTTACTAAATATGCCAGCAAAATATATCCTCATACATATACAGTATAAGCTGTAAAGTTCCAAAAATTCATGTATCTTCATCAAGATGCCAAAACTGTATGAGCAAAAATCAAGCCAAGTTCCTTTTATATAGGCTTTCATCCAGTCTGTAACTTCCCAAGTGTCATGGGAAACATGAAATCTATCTGAAAACCCTGTCCTTATTGTCCTTGAGGCGTCCTTATTATCCATAAACCCTGTCCCTATTGTCCGGGGACAGGTCTGTAAATATCCATGCATATCTGCAGACAAGTTTAATATCTGTGACCTTCTTCCAGGACCATCATTATTGCTCTTTGGGGTTTCCGGCAATATCCTTTAGCATCCGGAGGTGTCCTTACAGCCTCCGGGGATATCCATAGAAATTTTCCGAGCCTTCATTGGCGCGGATGAGTCAAGGATGTCACTAGGACATCCCCAATTGGTTTAAGGACACTATGGATGAGTTTCGAACGAGATACAGAGCATGCTTGCAGACCAGTTGCATCAGTGGTGGATGCCACAAGGATAATAGGGACGTTACAGACATGTTCACGGATGTAAAATATGATCTGTCAATCACTCAAAATTTTCCAAATTAGGTAACCTGCCGCAAACCGGCAGACCATCCTTGGATGTGGAACTGGGGTCTTTCCACATCTGCTTATATCCCATGAATAAAATTATTAGCATTGATTTGAGAAGATTTTATACCTATTAATATGTAATTTGCCAGAATATATTGAAAAATCCATTTTTCCCACAGTGGTAACTTTAAGCCATATTGGGGGCCAACATGGTGCAGTGGTAACACTCTTATGTCCCACCTCTGATGTCTGCGGTTCAAACCCTGAACCATATGTGGGAAAGATGGTGGTTTCTGAATGATGGTCAGCAGTTTACAGTACAGAACCTTGACCAACTGTATGCATTGGTTTCCTCTGCCCATAAAACTACCATTCATGATATGAGCTATACATTGTTGAAAGTGACATTAAACCCAAAATAAACAAATATGAAGCCATATTATCCGAACTGTCAGACAGGTATTTCAAGAAACATAAAATATACCATTTTAAAGTAAAGAAATACATCGAGGATGGGCAGCAGCATTTTATTGGTTGGAATGTAAACACAAGTGTGCCATCAGGTTGACCTTGATTGAGCCACTTTGGTAAAAATCAATCTAGGAGAATTTTGCCAAGGAAGGTATGCAATCATAATGCTCAGCTGTGTCAAATATACTGCAACAACAAAATTCCAAAGGACATAAACATGATTATGTTTATGTCAGCTAAAAGACATTTCGAAAATCGATTAATTGCCACTAATGTTCAGTACATGGTAAAACAAATCATTTATTCACAAATTTGGTGCCTCCAATTTCAACCGCCATGTACAGGTGGTAAAGCCCTCTGCATAACACCAATATTGTTGTTCTTTTATTTGTTGCAAACACTCTGTGTTGGGAGCACATACATGCTGTTACAAAGTGCCTGTACCTACCAATCCTCTTTTCAGCTGTTTGTTGCCAGTTTATAATTGTATAAAATTTCAAAATTTTATCATCCCGAGCCCTGTTACTGCTCTTCAAAATATTATTTTAAAACTGAAGCTTCAAGAAAAGTGATTTATGATTTTTACTTTTTCAGGCTTGGTAAGGTTTATTACTTTTAGAGCAAGAAAATCCATGGCTGCTACTAGAGCAGCAATTAAATAACTTTCCAAAGATTATCACTTATTGGTAGTTGGTCGTTTGAATTCTGCACCTGATCCTATGTGAGAAAGTTGGCACTTGTTTACCGATGCCTGAAAGTTGACAATGTAGAATCTTGATCAACAATGTACCAGTTTCCACTTCCCTTAAAACAACTAGTTCATTCAATGTGTTGCAAATGGCATTAGGCCCAAAATAATCAAATCATATCAATATATTTATTGTTACATGGTCAGATGCTAAAAGATTAGTGTCCTAAATCTTAAAAATATTTCTTGACAAATTTACAGATAATCTGAATGTTTTAAGTAAGTTATTTAGTAATTTAAGTAAAAAACCAATGAAATATCTAAATTCAACACCAGCATAATATTGTCAGATTTACTTAAACAAATTTACTTTGTACACTGTTAGTTTTGAAACACTAGATGCTGCCCACATTACAAAAAGTCTTCCTTCCACTACTAGTACATCTCTTGTTTTTGCTATCCCTTCCAATTTGTACTGCTGCCACTCTCCCTGTGAACTCCTGACCTGGATACGGTAATTACGTGCATCACACACAATTAGTGAATCTAGGCAGTCAGTTCCATTCACAAGTGGAGCATGAAATTCACCCAAAGCCTTTCCCTGTATACTGCCATATTCCTCTATGTAATCACCCTGAAGAGAGTACCTGTAGATTTTATCTGTCCAGTGATAGCACACATAGACTGAGTTGTGGTTCACATGTATTGATTTAAGCCTGTGATTTGGATCCTTCACAGTGAACTCAAACCATTTTCTCCACTTATTACTAGTTAGCTTGAACACTTGCACTTGACAAATGTTACATTCCACAGCCACCAAGTTCTCTCCATTTGTGTGTACATCTGAAAATACTCCATCTGTGATTTTATACTTTACTTCTCCATTTGTGTTTAGAGAATATAAGCCATTATGACAGGCAGCAATAACATCACTGTTAGCTGCCTGGCAAAATCCATACACACATCTCAATGCATCGCATGACTTTTGTGTAGTGGTTCTGTCACAAATATTAAACACCTCATAGTCTCCTGCACCTTCCCTGTTACTTGGTATCCACAAGGTATTGTCTACAAAACTCATTCTAAATGGCTTACCCTGTAATTTAACTTCTACGTTCGTCTCATCAACTGCTGACATCACATCTGTAAACTTCATATTGAATGATCTCACTGCAGATGTATTAAGTTGAAATGATCTGGTGTAGTTTAAAAAACTTGGTGGATTCAGAAATACAAATTCCTCTTCAAAGGCAGTGCTACTATTAATCACAGGGATTGTAATCGCAACTAAAGCATAATTAACAACTTTCATCTCTTCCTGTTCTAGTCTATTCATTAAACCTCCAGTCAAAATCTTAAGTAAAATGCATCCTTTAGCCCTACTTAGTGCAGTTGTTGATGTGTTTAATAATCTCTGTTTTACTTGTATCTGGGCTTTGTTTTGATCAGCCACCTCTTTGATTCTGTCATGATTTTCCACGGCATACTTTTCTATTCTTTCTAGTTCTTTCTGTTCTTGCTTCTCTATGGCTGTTATAAGGTTTTCTCTCTCCACTTGGTATTTTGCTTTAACCCTTTCGTACTCTTCCTGCATTAAATCATGGTGATATTCAAGGAACTTTTCTTGTTCGTCACACTGTATCAAGCCTTGTGCCAATGACTTCAATATGTCATCTGCTTTTTCTTTAAGTCTTTTACATCCTTCATCAACTGTTTCACAATTGTGGTTTGAATGGCGTGTTGCTCTGCACATCATGCAAATGAGTGATTGACATTCCACACAGTGGAGTTCTAGCTTTTGCCCTTTATGACATTCACAGTCAAAATTTTCATCCAAAGTTAAACTGGCTTCAACAGTGAAAGTTTGGTATTTGTGTTGTTCTGACATTGGTGTTTTACTGTGTACATATTGGCATGGTGCACACATGTTAAACTTACAGTCCAAACATCTCCACTGGGCCTCCTTGTCATTACAGCAATAGCAATGTGTTACCTGTTCAGTACATCTAATGTATAATTCCATGAATTGCTTCACCAGAAAGCTGTTTATATATTCCCCTGTCTTGTGAAATTTCCGGCACAGTGGACATTTGATCCCCCCTTGACCGTCATGATAAATCGTAGGCACAGTATTTTCCAGGCAATCATTGCAGAAGGTGTGTGAACACAGCAGGGTTCTGGGATTTTTGAATATTTCTAAACAGATGGAACATTGTAATATTCTTTCAATATCCTTGAGTGGAACACCAATGCCACCTGTAGCCATTCCTGAAGGAATTTTTACAACATTTTATACTAAATACAAAACACTGTTTAGCAACTGAATTTTATATATTTTCATAAATTCTTTCTTTCATCTCTTATTGTTTTGCCATACTGTTATATTTCTTCCTGGTCTCATGCACAATAATGCTTTAATTAATTAGTATTAGATTAACATCATACCTGCAGTATTATCTTGACATGTTACTGATTACTTCTTATTTCTTGCACTGTGCTGATTACTAGGAATATTATATCCTAGTGTGCCTATACTCCAACAACTTATCGAAACTTTCTTTGTAGTAAACATATACTGTTCTTCTAAATGCAGTTTTATCACTGATTATGTTTTTAAAATTTATCCTTCATTTCATACTTCTCAAATAATTAGGTAACAGTTTATAGAGTAAAAACAATGCGTACAAATAATTTTTCATGAAATTTGTAATCATTTGATTTATTGTTGTAGTCTAAAGTGTCAACGCATTGCCTACTGGAGATTTTATCAAGTAGACTGTCATCCACTAGAGTGTGAATATGTGGGTTCTAGCTGTGAGAAAATATTTGCTGTGACAATATTTTTAAACAAACAACAAGGGGACGGGGGCCAGATAACAGTAGGCCATTTATAAACATTTTGGACAAACCATTACAGGCCTTATTTATAAAATAAGTTGGTCATTTTAATCTGAATCTGATGCATCAAATAGAAACCAATAATATATACAGACAAATATCTTACAAACTACATTTCTTATTTTGTTTCAATAGGCCAATGACCTCAAGAAAATCTTTTTACAAATCACCTGGTAATATGATGTACATAAATGCACACACTTGTTAAAACTATCCAGGTGCACTTATTTGATAGGACTAAACTTGGGTGACTGCTCCTTGGTTATCTTGACATGGGAACTGAACACTGTAATAATATCATTATGAGGTATCACTTAATAATACTTAAAAGCTTTAACTGAAGACTAAATTAAATACAAAAATAATTTAGAGTCATGCTAAACAGTTTCATATAAGGATGTCACTGCGTTAGGATTAAGGAATCTATGGCTGCTTTCATACAGAAATGTTTCCACAAATTGAGTTACTGTGAAATAATGTTTAAAATCTCAAAGTAACTAATTTTGTGATAATTGCAGCAGTTAAATCCTGACTATCTTTGTATTTGTTTAAATGATGGTTTTAAACATGCTGTTTTAAGTAATTAATAAAACGTATTGTGAATTACAAGTTATTCCATGCAGTAGAATGAATTTTTGAATTGTAATTTTTTTAAAGTATGCAGTCCTCAATGTTGAGTCCAAAGTTCATATCCTTATCTAGATTATTATGTGGCCAAATAATTATTGGTTGTGCCTTCATCACAATATGGAGTCCTTCTGTTGTGCTTGTTCCAAATAGAGACCAACTATCTTGGAAGTACATAAAAACAATGACCCACTAGTATATCCATCCTGGCCCCCAACTTTCCAGCATGTTTATTGCCATTCTTCTTATCAGCGGTCAGAACAGGTCTTTCAAACAATTTTAACAAGCAGTTTCCAACACAAGTAATATTCTTAGCTGTGTTGAATAGCCCTTAACATGTCCTACCTACATATATCTCCCACCGAACTGCACAGAACGTGTCTTACCAAAATATGAGGCAGACCAAGCATCAAATGAATGTAAACCAGTACATTCGGTTGTAGGTCATGATCCCACTATGGAAAGGTGTGCTCTAGGCTCATTTAATCGTGATTTTCAGCTTTTTTTCATTGCATTATGTTCTAAATGCAATAACTTTGTGTCAATATTACTTCTAAAGTCCAATACATCATGTCTACAATGTCTATGAAATTAAAGTTAGTATTTTATGTCCCGTTCAACAGCCAGTGTCATACTTGAGCCTTCAGCATTGCCACTTGTCAGATTAAATCCCATACAGAAGTGAAAGCATGTGATCAGATGCAAAACTTGCTAACCACTTGATCATTGAAGACCAAGGACCCCATAGTATAGTCGCACATACCTTAAAGGGGTCCCAAATTTGATATTGAAAACACCTGAAATATTTTCTCTTGATAAATGATACAGACTTGAGCACGTGAATGCTCCATGATAGTGTTTTAAGATCTCCCCATTCACTTGCAGGGTTTGCAGTTGCCATATAATACACTCACGTGTACCTTGTATCCATATTAATCAACTGTGGAGTCTGTAGCTAGTCTCAGTCTGTTCTTCGATGTTCAAGTCATGACACTCTTGTTTGAAGAATACACCCTGTTTGCACATGCAAATCTCTGCCACCCCACTACCAGGCTAAATATTTTTCAACAATATTTCCAGCACACTTACCTGTGTATACATGTATGATGGGATGTAAGAGAAGCTTTTCTACATTCTTTGATCATGTTGCATCATATACTCATGTGTACCTTGCAAGTATATAAACCCACTGTGCGACCTGTAGCTAGCCGCAGTCTGTTCTTGGATGTTCAGCTTCTCTTACATCCCATCGTACATCTACATACATGTAAATGTGCTGCAAATATTGTTTAAAAAACATAAACGTAGCCTGGAAGTGGGGTAGTAGAGATTTGCATGTGCAAACAGGTTAATTCTACCAACAACTTGAAGATCAGAGAACAATCTGCGACTAGCTACAGGTTGCACAGTGAGTTCATACACATGCAAGGTGCATGTGAGTGTATCTTACAGCACATGTAAACAATGCAGGTAGATGCGGAGATCTTACAACACTTGCAAGGAAAATGCACATGCGCAAGTCCCTTGTAAGATACCCTTGAGAAATGAATGCGTTTATGGCCATATTGTGTGCACGCATAGAAAATGTGCATGTAAAATTTTCATTGCAGGGCCTGTGCGACCTGAAATTCTGTTATAAAATTGCAAGTGTACCTTAAGTGTGCCTTGCAAATCCGCCGATTTTTCTCTGTAACCAGGATGTACGTGCACGTACGATGGGATGTAAGAGAGGCTTGCAAGTATTGATACTGTTGTTGGGAGAATACACCTTGTTTGCACAGGCAAATCTCATCTACCCCACTACCAGTCTACGCTCATATTTTTGCAACACTATTTGCAGCACACTCGTGTATGTATACACATAGGATGGGATGTAAGAGAAGCTTTAGAGTTGAACTCACACAGAGCTGACAGCCTGTGAGATGGCGGAAAAGACTATCTATGTTCAATCATAGTTCTGACTACAATTTAAAAACAAGGGTATACAGGATCGGCAAACTGAAATTAATTTCCAGGATACCACAATGGAATTATGAAGTCACCCTTGAGGGGTCACATGGGGCCACGGTGGCAGAGTGGTAACACTCTCGCCTCCCACCTCTGAGGACAGGGTTCGATCCCCATCATGGCCTCAAGTGGGAAAGCTGGTAGTTGGTTGCCGTTGGTTGGCAGTTTACAGTACAGAACCCGAACGAACTGTATGTACTGGTTTCCTCTGCCCTTCCAACTACCCGTCGTGATATGACCTGTACAGTGTTGAAAGCGACGTAAAAACCCCAAATAAATATAAATAAATAAATAAATTGAGGGGTCACATAGCTCTTTGGGTTTAACCACACTATCAAATAGTCGAGAATGTTTTTCACCCTAAAAGCAGTCCTGTATTTAAGACTTGCTTTGAGACAAATACCTTGAAATGTGAGACTCGTTCCCTTACCCCTAAAGATTAAAACCCAAGGTGTGGAGATCCAAACCCATTCATAGCTAAATATTCATTGGCCATCAAAGTGCCTAAATATGGAGGCATTACAAACATAGATTTTTTTTATATATTTTCTGTGCCACAAACCATGAACAAACCACTGTCACACATTTGTCAGCACATGCTGATGTTTTGTTACTATTTCTGAAACTATGTAATCTACAATATATTATATAGATAATTATAACAGTTTCTATCCCTTTTTGTTACATGAATGGCCGTATAAAAATGGTGGTGATATTGAAAGTTCAAATTAAAGTTTTTCTATTATCTGGTGCCCCCCAATAAACATGACAGCCTTGTTGCAGTCTTTTCTTTAAAGGTGGTCTTATCTCCATAACTATTCACATTAATTTTTATACCTAAAATAAAACATGCTCATTAAACACATACGAAAAATTTTTATTACTCATGATTGTTACTCAGATAACAATGTAATAATCCAGTTAGGCAATACTGTCATCGTCATTCGGGGTATCACTTTTCATAAATGTGATTGGGCAAGTTTTCTTCTTAAATTAATACCAAAACATTCTGCATTTCAAACGGGGAAAGCAGATTTTCCTAGCAGGAAAAAAACATTCACGGGTTATAGTTTTATATAAGATATATTATACAACTTCTGCCTTTATTGTCTCACAAATTTCTTAGTTGACAAACGACTTCTTGGTCAGCAATGCATGACCTTGTAGTAGAGATATGACCTTATAGTTGAAATGTGAATTCAGCTCAGGACAAAACAACAAATTTAGCGATGAGATTATTCATTGAAACAAATAAAAGTATTACAATTTAAAATGAGAGCTTTTGGTACAACAGTATTGGTATGGTTAACCATTCTACGCCTTTGCATTGCTCCATACACATTGAATTCTGGATACATCTTAAGTCTTATGTACTAGTTTAATTTGTTTCACTCTAAATGACAAGTTGATGTCAAAATTTTGCTGATGTCTCTTTATGTAAGTTACACAAGTCATGATGTAATTCATATTATTTCATTTAATGCCACAACAAAATATCTGTTAATTGCCATGTTACCCCCAGCTCTAATATCTAATATTAAAACCTGGGTTCTATTTATGTCATATATAACAAGGCCACTGCCACAGCGGTTATGTCCCGTCTTAGAATCAGTAATAATGGAGAACTAAAGGAGATATAAGGCCTTTGTAGTAAGATAACCCCACATGACATTGAAGAAGGGGTCAAAGGTAAAAGTCAGCAATTGGAAAAGAGTTTCAGGCCTTGACTTCCTTTAAGTTGTTTCACATTTAGAACCCCTAGTAGCAATGATAGGGAAGATATAAGGCCTTTTTAATAGGATAATAACTTTTAACATGTGATATGACGGTCATTTTGTTTTTGAAACTAGGGCAAATTACCATCAGGCTATATATTTTGTGCTTATTTGATGAACCTAGCTGCAATTTTTCAAGTTTTAGAGCATCTTAATGATTTTTAAATAACTGACTACAGCGGCCATTTTGTTTTTAAAAATAAGGCTAAATTTTTTTCTCAAGCAAAACATTTGAAGGCCAGGACTTTTGATGGTCTGTCTTTATATTCTGAAACCATAGCACCAATAATAAGGGTGAAATAAGGACATTTTAGTGTGACAACTCCATTTAACCGTGGATCAAAGGACAAGTTCCACACCTGGAAACGATTCCCAGGCCATGACTTCCAACAAGTTGTTTTCACATTCTGAACCTCTAAAAGCAATATTATGGGAGATATAAGGTCTTTTTAATAGAATAACCCCGTTTGACATTAAACATGTGATATGGCGGCCATTTTCCTTTAGAACTATGTCAAAATTACTCTCAGGCTAGCTTTTCTAGCAATATGTCTTTTGTGCAAATATGATGAAGTTAGCTGGAATATTTCGAGATTTAGAACATCTTTATGAAATTATGATTTTTAAACAGTTGGCTATGGTGGCCAGTTTTGTTTTTCAAAATGAGGCCAAAAGTTTGCAGAGACAGGTTTGGTAGCCATAAATATTTAAATATTCCCTGCAAATTTGATGAAGATATCTTTTTAAATGAATGAGATGTTAAGGTTTATGTTAAAACCTGACAAACGGACGCATGGACAGATTCACAAACAGACACATGTATGGAAGGCGTTTACAATCTGTCGACCACAACCTATGCTTTTCATGGTCTGTCTTTACAATCTGAAGCCATAGCACCAAAATAAGGGAGAAATAAGTACATTTTAATGTGACGACCTCATTTAACCTTGAAGCAGAGGTAAAAGGTAAAATTCAACACCTGGCAAAAGATTCCCAGGCTCTGACTTCCTACAAGTTGTTTTCACATCCCGAACCTCTAGGCCTTTTTAATAGAATAACACCATTTGACATTAAACATGTGATATGGCGGCCATATTGTTTTTAAACTAGGCCAAAATTACTATAAAGCTAGCTTTTTAGCTTTTCTAGCCTTATAGCTGAGTCAGGTTTTGATAGCCATAAACATTCCCTGCAAATTTGGTGAAGATATCTTAATAAATGAATGAGATATTAAGGTTTATGCCAAAATGTGATGAATGAATGGACGCACGGATGCATGCATACACGTACAGTTGACGTTTTATAATCTCCCGACCAGGGCCTTCGGCTTTTAGAAATTAGGCTTTTAGAAAATATATTACAAGCAAGTTTATGACTGTTAATTAACTGTAACAATGCAAAATTGTTCCTAGATAACTGTATATTTTTATAGAAGAGTTGAAATAATCGATCAACATTGGCATCTTTAAATTTACAGGCCGTGCTGTTAAGTTTGCACACTGTGGTGATTTACAGAATTTGTGAGGGTGTCATGATTCATGGTGTTTCAAAGTACAAAGACGTTTATAGAGACATGGTCAATTCCTTGAGAACCAGTAGATGTCACAGCTAACAGGGAACAGAGCCTGATACCATCAAGATTCAGTAGCATTTACAGAAAACATTTAACTTTCACCTTAGATGCATAGACAGAACAGTGCATAATTAGCAGGGTAAGAAGCAGAACAGAATTATTAGAACTCTCTGAGGTTGTGGAAAGCTATGGGAGGTCACCTTGATACCACTTGTAGATGGAAAATAATTTGAAAAGTGTAAGGACTCTATCAAACTACAAGCGGTATTTCTGGCTACTGTGGTCAGTAGGATTTGCAGGTGAATGATACACCTTCTCTGAAATCTAGACACATACCTCCAGCTAAAGTTTTGCTCACAGACAAGAACCAAACTAGGATAGGATAATCACCACGGTGTGACAACGAAACACATAAAGCGTATACTGTAGAGATACAACAATGCTGTTGAAAGCATTTAACCCACTGTTAACTGCTGTGGCCTTAGTAAGTAACTACCAACGTTCCCATTTAAGGTTTGGTCAAGATTCAGACCAATGACCTCAGAATTTAGTGGTGAGTGTATCAACCAGCTTACTCCTGCAGGATGTATGTGTGGTTATCTATAACAGCGTTTGTAGTTATAGAATAGAACCCCTTGGGTTTGCACTAGATGTTGTGATTGTTGTTTCCTTTGTGTTTCTTCATTCCCTGGATATGTGTTTGTTAAAGACAATCTGCTCCACTTCAGTTAGTAGAAATAGGTTCTTGTTGGTCTAGTTGTTAGCCAGTTTGGCATCTTATCACAGGCTATCACCCCTGTGTGGGTTCCACTCCTGTAAGAGACAATGCAGATGATCTGTCCCAATGTTGTGTATTCACCCTTAAAGTATATACACATGACTAAATTATCAAGGCTGGGCGTTGTGCCACCCTTTATGTAGAGATATCTCTGACAAACTATAGTGATTGAAAAAAAATGTAACAGCAATGGTGGTTTTTAACTGTGAGTATAATTCACACATTTACACAGTTTAGTCGTTATACTCTCTTCCTTATAAATTCACAAGTACTTGGTTATACTTTAATTTATCCAATTTTGGTCATCAAGTCTGAGCACAGATAAATCATACTGCACTCAGTAATGACTTCAAAATATACAGCAGCACATTATTAATTGTACAAATTATAAATCACTCAGTTATTTGAATCAGAATGGAGGGCTGTTGTTTTGTTATTTTGTTTTTATGTCTTCCCGCTAAATTATAATTTATAAATTGATCCAATTTTATTCATCAATTAAATCCAAGTAATCTGAAGATGTCTCGAAGCTAAATCTGTAATCACATTGCACTTAATAAGACATATAAAGATACACAGCAGCTCATTATTACTTGTGTAAATTATAAATCACTGAATTATTTGAATCAGAATGTATGGATGTTGTTTTTCTTTTTTTCTTTTAGCAAATTGTAATTTATAAATTGATTTAATTTCCTTCATTAAGTAAGTCCAAGTAATCTAAAGATAACTGAAAGCCTAATATGTAGTCATACTGCACTGAGTAAAGACATATAAAGATATACAGCAGTGCATTACTACTTGTGTAACTTATTAATCACTAAATTATTTGAATCAGACTGTTCGGATTTTATTTTTAGCAAAAGATAAGTTCTAGAATAAAATGCACACATCACAGACTCAGAGTATGGTAATTTATATCCCTTTAACAGCTTGTGTCATACAAGAAAAATCCTCGTGCAATCTCACCGAGTGTCATGGGCTGGGTTGTGGAACCCACAACCAAAATTGTAAGAAGCAAACCCCTACCATGTCATGAGCCATGTCATTTTCAACACTGTATTGGTCACATCAAGAAGAGGTAGTTTTACAGGCAGATGAAACTAGTACATACAGTTGGCCAAGGTTCTGTGCTATGAACTACCAGTTTTCTCACTTGAGGTCAGGCCAGGATTCAAACTCTGATCTCAGAGGTGGTAGGCGAGTGAGCATGTAACCACTACGCCACTGTGGCCCCCGAATTAAATACAATATCCTTATTGAGGCAATTTTTGTATGATATAGCATCAATTTGTTTTAAATATACCATTTATTAACACAATTCCAACTTGAATGTGTTGGAACTGGAAAGTTTACCCCAGAGACTCTGAGATACACTCTGAGTCAAATAAAAAGAATAATAAAATGATGAATATTTCCAAAGACAGATGTTTATTTTCAATAATCCAAAATTTAGAAGTCATTAACAATTAATCCAGTTTCTTGTAACTTACATAATTGTTAGAAAGCTACCTTCAGAATTAAAACTAGGATAACAGAGAGAAAGTCATCCCAGAATCGTACAAAATCATGGAACACTGTGTTTCTATTCCTATTTGGAACACCTTTTCACTAATTGACTGCAGGTTAAAACTGAACTTCAAGAAAACATAGGAAGTACCTTGATATTGATGAAATAGTGTCAGGAATGACATCTTACTTTGTTTGTTTTTTGGCATCTAAAAGCAAAGCAACATGGTACAAAACTATTAAACAGAGTCCACCAATCCATGAAATATCAAAGACAGACATTAAAAAGAGCATCAATAACTACAATTATTATGATACAGTGTGATTTTAAAACCAATATGTGTTCTATAAACAACAATGCTTTACTACTTCACTAAGATTTCACACTCATAGGAAAAATTTGCTTAAATAATCTTTAAAAGGTGTTTTTCCTGAAAGGTATTTTTGGGGGAAAAACAAGTGCCTAATCAAGGAGTTAAACCATTCAAATAACAAGTGCCCACACGCCCTGTTTGATCCAAATACTGGGGATACACAGGCAAGGACATATTTATTTTGAATATCCGGTGCCACTTACTTACTGTCGATAATTAGCGTTTGAAATTAGTCAATAAGTGCTGATTTTTCATTAATACTTTTGACACTATGTAGCCTATCAATATGTTTTGTACATAATTAAAAAAGTAATTTTACGGAGCTATTGCTCATTTTTAAAAACCAAACCAAAATGGCAGATGAATTGAAAGTTACAAATTAACATTTGATGTTCAGAAATGGTGCTGCATATATATATGGCAACATTTTTTGGCATTCGATCTTTAAATGTAGATTTATTTTACTTATTTATCATAAACCATGGTAGATAATCCATTGTTAGACAAAATATATTACTTTTGAAGATTAAAAATATAGTTATCATGCTACACCCTTAATAACATTCCTATCTTCATTTGTGGTATATTTGTAATCAGTATTCAGTGTTTCAAGAATAAGCTATGCTATGTCTCAAAAGCAATATGAAACCCAAATCTATCAAATCTAATAATACAAAAGGAGGGAGCTGAGCTAACAAAAGTTACAGTTAAAATGAAGTAGAATTAAGAGTTACAACACTAAAGAAGCTTAAAGATACGTCATAAAGCCAGCCTAAAACTAGACCTATCGCATCGGAGAACCGATGCAAATTGTATCCACCAGAAAGAAAACTCACCAAAGCCATTCAAACATCGTTTAACCTTGAAGGAGAAGCCCAAGGTGAAATCTGACCATGTCAAAAGATTCTTAGCCCATGATTTCCTATAGGTTGGTGTGACAATGCAAACCTCTAGGAACACGAATAAGCGAGATATAAGCACTGTTAATTATGGCTATCCTCATTTGACCTTGAAACAGGGGCCAATGGTCAAATCTGATCACATCAAAAGATTCCTAGCCCATGATTTCCTATTGGTTGATTTGACATTGCAAACTTCTAGAACCAATAATAAGTGAGTTATAAACACTTTTAAGTTTGGGTATGCTCGTTTGACCTTGAAGACGGGATCCAAGGTCAAATCCAACCACACCAAAAGATTCTCAGCCCATGATTTCCTATAAGTTGGTTTACCATCCCAAACCTCTAGGACCAATAATAAGCAAGTTATAAGCACTTTTAAGTTTGGCTATCCTCGTTTGGCCTTGAAGGAGGGGTCCAAGGTTAAATCCGACCACACCAAAAGAATCCCAGCCCATGATTTCCTATAGGTTGGTTTACCTTCCCAAACCTCTAGGACCAATAATAAGCAAGTTATAAGCACTTTTAAGTTTGCCTATCCTCATTTGACCTTGAAGGAGGGGTCCAAGGTCAAATCCGACCACACCAAAAGAATCCCAGCCCATGATTTCCTATAGGTTGGTTTGCCATCCCAAACCTCTAGGACCAATAATAAGCGAGTGATAAGCACTTTTAAGTTTGCCTATCCTCGTTTGACCTTGAAGGAGGGGTCCAAGGTCAAATCTGACCACACCAAAAGATTCCCAGCCCATGATTTCCTATAGGTTGGTTTTATCAATAATAAGGGAGATATAAGTACTTTTCATGACTGACAAATAAACGCCTGTGGCGGCCATCTTGTTTTTCAAAATGAGGCCAAAAATATTCCCAGTCAAGATTTTATAATGAGGAACATATCCTGCGAATCTGAGATCTCTACCTATCATACCCTTTGCTCTAGAGGGCCAACAAAAGTCATTGTTTAAAGTCGAATAAACGTCCCTGGCGGCCATCTTGTTTTTCAAAATGAGGCCAAAAATATTCCCAGGCAAGATTTTATGGTTATGAATATACCCTGCAAATTTCAGAAGGCTAGCTATAATATTTTTTTAGTTAGAGCGGTAACGGTGAAATCTCTCTACACACTGCGGCGGCGGCGTAGGCATAACGAAGTCAAACCCATAGTATCCACTGGATGCTATCCGGTGGGTACAATAATGCAACTAAGGCATTACACTAACATGCACTTCAGTGGCCACAAACAAAAACAAAGTAGAAAGGGGAATATAAAGGAAATTTGACAATATAAAGTTAGTGAAGCACTGCCAAAATAAGTATGCAATTATTATAATTGAGATTGTCCTCATCAAATTAATTACACAATAAATACACGCTAATGCATATTGCATTAGTAGAAATACATTTGTATATTATTTTTTGTATTAATATATAACTGAGACTATAAACCTGACAATCTGTGTAATTAACCTTGTTTTTGTCCTCTGTAAAAAAGTGGTATATCCTGAGAATTAAACTTTTAAACTGAGTTTAAATTATTTCATAATCTAACTAAAAATTCTTGAAAATATACAATTCATATACATATATCAAATGGTTACAAACATTTCAAAAAAAAAATTTAACAGGCCTTTGTGGCGGACCATATATAATACATTCTGGTAAGTCAATTAAGATGGCAATAAGGTTACAAATGTACAATAACTGAGAAAGTAAGCTAAGGCTACATGAAACAAATAACTAGGTAGTCATAGACACATGAAATATTTATCCAGGGATTGATTTTTCTCAAATAACAGAGTTATGCTAATATCCTGGATTGTTTGTTGCGGCTGACTGAACTAAATAAAGCCTGTTTCGTCTGTGAAATATACCGTTCAACTGAAATAGTTTTCAAATATATAAAAACTGCAAACCTCCAGGACTCTGGGCAAATTGGGTCATGTCTTAACACATGGCCTCCTATGATTATACGATGATCTTTTAGTCCTTTTATTGTACACCTACTTCAAAGTAGAACAGAAAACTAATAAAGGTAGATTTGGTGTTTACATTGGGCAATGACTGTAGACACCAATCCCTTCATGTAATAAAAAATCAGAATATTTGCAATGATATATGGCAGACATATTTGCTGTCAATAGAAAGATTTTATTTTCAGAGTAATTCTTATGTTGTTTACACTAGTTCAGTACCCATATACTACAGTCTAAATGAACCCAAAAGGGTGACTGTAGTTGATTATAATGGTCTAACCTGATATGGTAAACTTATTAATTGTATGTTGGTATCTGGTGATTTTCAGATAGCAGATGAATCAGTATTCAGTGTTTCAGGAATGCCCTATGCTATGTGTCATCAGCAACTTAAATTAAAACCAATCACATTTAATAATGTCAAATCAAAAACTGAGCGAACAAAAGCCTTAGTTAAATTCAATTTAAGTTCAGAGTTACAAAACTGGAGAAATAAAAGGAAACATAATTACACAATGAGATCGTCCTAAAATTATGCAACTAAAGCATGTGTACTTTCAGTTTGGTAATGGTATATCATGAAGGAAGTAATCAAAGATAAGATAAACTAAACATAATGGCATATTACAAAGATTCAACCACTGGACAAACACACATACATTTACTTACATTACATTTTAATTACGCGGGGAATACATATATAAATACTACGTTACTAGAAATAAATTATAGCATAAGCTTATACAAGAATGTTTCAGACACAAAAACACAAATTTGCAGCTACTATGTTCTATTCATTTCTAACACTGTAACTTAGCTTATATTAGTAGTTTTACTGTATTGCAATATTAACTTAGTGTCTTTACAAGCTGCATTTTCTCCTGAAAAATAAAACTTATATTTACTTTGATTGAAATTTTCCTTTCTTCTTATACAATCAAATGTATAAATACTAATACCATATTTTGTGTGGACTCGACAACAACCGAACTAAAGCATATTTTGTTTAATTCATTTACGATCCAACTAATACATTTTAATATAACATTGTCATACAAACAATAAATAATAACATTTGATATAAACTTAAAATGACGTTATATGACACATACACAACATTATGACGAGTTAAATGAGTTATTTACAAGTATTTCAATCTACAGCAAAATATTCTGTTCTTTTACACTGAAAGGAGCTTATAGCCCATTCGCACTAGCAGGGAGTATAACCCACAGTTATGGGCGTTTGCTAAAATGCCCCTGTTCTTCAATTACCGTCTGATGTTTGCATGTGACTGTGTGACACAGTAGCAAAACGTCTTTTGCTCTGCATGTCCTACGGAAGCTTTAAACTGATTAAAATTTCCACCTTATATTTTGGAACAGTCAGCAAGCACAGATGAAAGTGAGAATGCAAAGATAAATTTCTGGCTACAGTAACTGAAGATGAAATTCATGGTGTATATGTTACAGTGAATATGTGTAATCAGGGAATACGCGTATTCCCTGAAATTTTCTGTGAATACGCGTATTCTCTAAAGTGGTCAGGGAATACGTGTATTCCCTGAAAATTTTAGGGAATACGCGTATTCACTGGTTTTGTCAAGTAATAGCTTCACATATTCACTGAACTGAAATCAGTGAATATGTGTAATGGGTCATCTGTTTTTAGTGCTTTTAAATATTGAACTTTTGTGTAGGGATTATATGCAAGTTGCTTTTTTCAATAATTAACCTTTGGGTAGAGATTATATGAATGTTGTGATTTAAATTTCATGTTTATATATCCTGCTCAAAAAGTCTGAACGTTAACTTTTAGTTTGACACAGTTGTCTAATATAGAATATTTAAAATAGACGGTTGCTTTGAATTAATAGAATTTTTAGTTATGGATCCCTGACAAATATTTTTGACACAAAACACATATTTAGTTGCAAACTGAATGGCTTCCCTTGAATTTATAATAACAAAGGGATTATTTCTTTAACCTACCCACCTGTTTGACCACTGTAGAATGGATGACTTCTCTGTAATTGTAAGTATTAAAGATCAAAGAGCAAAATAAAGACAAATCAGATGACTGGGAAGCCAATTGGATTAACTGAGATTGTTTAGTTAATACTTTAAGCCTCGAGAGAAAACTGCTATGACAAGTTGGTGTCTAATAAATTATAAGCATTCATATTGTTTAATAAATAAGTATGTAATATTGTGAATAGTCAGCTTCTTGTATTATATTTTGTCAAAATATATTTAAATTTTAAATTCAGTACCAAACTACATTGCTTCCCCTGACTCTCAACACAATCATCATTATTGGCTATTACTGACCTGTATACTGGACATTTATACAGTTTCATCAAAGGACTAGGAAACCAAACAGATTGCGATGTGTCATTTTCTAACCCATTAAAACATCATTTAATATTTACAAAATAATACACTGTTCTTGAAAATCTTTCTTTAGCTATTTTTTAAATCAGTTGCAGTTTGTCTTGTCTTCACAACTATATAAAAGTTGTTGGGAGATTTTAATGGTTATAGTATATAAACACACAAGAGTCCATAGCAAAAGTTATTTTTTATATATTATAAGAATACAAAGCTGCATTCTCAACAATTTCTAGCTAGGGAATACGCGTATTCCCTGGTCATCAAAACCAGGGAATACACGTATTCCCTAAAATTTTCAGGGAATACACGTATTCCCTGACCACTTCAGGGAATACGCATATTCACTGAAATTTTTAGGGAATACGCGTATTCCCTGATTACACATATTCACTGTAACATACATAAAGTTGTGACTTGGTTGTCTTATGGTGTAACCACTGCAACAAAAGCTGAGTGGAGGTAAAGCGATATGTCGCCATTGTGTCACAAGGCAACATACAAACTTCGGATGGTAGTTGAAGGACAGGGACACAGCCAACACCTACAACCATAAATAATACCAGCTGTAGTGTGAATGATACAACAAATTTTGGAAAGGTATGGGCGTCCTTGGAGGTGGTCCTGCCACCTGGAAAAACCTCTAACTGCAGGACATACCACCTATAGTGGAAATGGGACATAAGGTTAGGTAAAATAAAATAACAATATAGTGATACAAGCATGGAATATATAGTCCAGGAATGATTTTGTCAAATAACCTGGCTGTGTTCAAATCATTCCTAGTTTGTGGTGGATGACTATAAAAAGTTTGTTTTGACTGTAAAGGGTACTGCCAGCTTGAAATCATTTCAAAATGCTAGAAAGTCCCTGGCAAACTTAAAACACAGTGTCCCCAAAATTCCTCCAAGACTTTATGAGTGAATTATGAGTCATATCAACAACATGTAACTGTGATTACATGTAACATTTGTAAGTACAGATCACGTACAAATAGACTACAATAAATTTACATATCCAAAACTTGCACACATTGACAGACACAAGTTGAAATATCTTATCCAAATAACAAAGACAAAGAGCATACCAAATCACTAAAGTGTCAAGTCAGTCTGATGTTAAAGGGTTAAAAGGTGAAAGAGAATGTCACTGCCCTCTAGAGCTAAAGATAATTCAGTTAAAAACAGGGAAGTGGAAACGCAACTGCAAAGCAGAAATAAAGAGCTAAGATGTCCTCAAATTTTAGAGACTTTAAAGTGGAAGAAATACATATATATATAAGAAGTAAATCAGACTGGTCAAGTCGAGTATGTACACATAATCATTGAAAACAGAGCATGCCACACTAGAATAGAAAATTGTCCTTTCACTACCAGCTACTACCATAAAAAATTAGGGGATCAGAAAAGGGAAAATAGTATAGTTTATGTTTTCGGTTCGTCAGCCTAAGAAAGAATGAAAAAAAGTTTAACATAGGCTAGTAGGTCCCAATATGTGAGCCAATGACATCAAATGTTTACTAGATAACCCTGAAATACTGGTAATTCTTAAGGCTGATTTTAAATAGTTTTACTGAATGTGGTATCTATCAAATCTATTTATGATTGCAGTTATCAATCTTCTGTTTTCTCCCCCAAAAATCAGTAGGGCAGTTAGCAGTACCAATTGGTGAAAAAAAGCTCTGAAATTATAAAGCATACCCAACATATATTGAAAGGCTTGAAAATATATGGTTTGTCAGGGTTGTCAATCACCAATAATCAGCAATTTGGAAACTAAGCCTAAGCATGTCCAACAATTACACTAAATAAGCCACTTCACACCTGAGACGTTAATTGAAATGTTTATACAAAAGAGCAAAAACCAAAACTATACTTTTGATACCAAATTATATTACATTTTACAAATATCTTATTTCATGCGCACATACAGTGAAATCTACATTTTACCACTAATGGCCCATTTACACCATTCTGTGTCAGCGTATAAACTCATACTTTAAAATTGCTTCACGGACTTGTCATTATGGTTTTATTAAATTAACCTCCTGCCTGGTTATTGCTGCATTTACAAACAAGTGTAATAAAAAAGCTTAATTAGTTCATGGTTCATGATAGGACATTAGAGGTTTTTTCAACATTTAAAAATCTGATATACATGTTGGAAATGCAGTCCTTGTTGTTGGGAGTGTGTGTCATAACAAATATACAAACCTAGACTAAATTTCACTTATGAAAATGAATGCACACTGCGAAAATATTGATTGCAACATGCCACAAACATGCCCGGACAAAACATTGCGATCAATGTATTAGTAGCAAAATATACACTGACTGGTTTAGTTATACTATATATAAAATATGTATATATACAATCCATTTTGAAGAAGTTGTTCTCTTTGGAAAAATTCAATCACAGACAGCCACCTGAAGTTTACATAGCGACAAAGTCATTATTACACACAGTCTGTATGTTTATCCAGTTTGCACATAATTCCAACAAAGGCAGACAGAACATGTTTGTTCTTATTACAGAAGTGTAGAAGGGACACACTTGAAACCAAATACATTTTAATTTTCAGATTCCTAATTTCATCATTTATCATTACACATTCTTTAGTTATTTATCAATAAAATAAGTTTTCAGTTTAAGATGATTAGTTACGAGTTAAAAATATTTAAGATGATTAGTTACGAGTTAAAAATATTTTATCTGCAGAAAACATATGAATAAATTGACGTACTTTTGGGGAGGTCAATAAGTCAAGAAATATAAATTAAGATTATGTGTGTTACTTTTAAAGATTAATTTAATTATACATTTACTTAAATAAAATGTTATTTTTCTTGTAGTTAATATATGACCTAAATTTAAAATATATGTTCATTATTCCAGCTTTACTGACTTATTACAATTATTATTAATTAGAGAAAATTACCTAAATATATGGCTTCATTAGGTTAACAATTTGACCAAAATGTGAAGTCTGACCACAGTAAGTTTCTGTAGATCAGAAGTCTTGGTGAAGTGCTGTGAGTAAACAGCCTAAGATATTATTTGCTTTGCACATACTCAAACGAAATTGGTATCAATAGCTTCATGTGAAGTATTTTTCTAGAGTTGCATACATGCTTCGGCATGTCCAGAAAACCTTTCATGCATGTTGACTTCATATTTACATTTATGCTCTGTTTGGCTCTTACTGATACTGTGCAAGTATTTCTCTACTCCACACTCTGTATTCTTTTCTTGACACCATATTTGTGGAAAATGAACTGATCCCAACCACAAGCAATTTATCCAGTCCTTTAGTTTTTTCAGTTTTCTGATATAAACAGCTGAGTTTATACTTTATACAGCTTGATGTATACAATCCACAATTATATACAACACAGTATGCATACATCAACAATCTTTTTTTCAACTTCCCGAAACAATCTAAAGGTTTACGAACTGTGACCACAATGTTACAATAAATGAGATAATACACAATTGATGCACATTTTGTCCATTTTATCAGGAGAGAAATCAATAGGAACTGGAGACAAATTTGCAAATTTAATAAGTAAATTAAATTTTTATAAGTTAATACCCTATCCAATGGACAATTTGCTAAACCGGTCGGCGCAGACCGGCCCGCCAAACGTCAAAAAAAGATGCCCTGTGTTTCCACCGGCTGGCCGGTCCGTAGTACTGTGCACTCCCCAGATGGCGCCTCGTACTTCCTTCCTGTCTAGACAACCTGACGTCATAGCATCTCTTTCGTTGTCTAAACCTCTTAGACCCCTAGTAAGCTGATAGCGGGGTCGGTGGGAGGGTCTTGTGTGTCCATTGGATAGGTATTAACTTATAAAAATTTAATTTACTTATTAAATTTGCAATTTTATTGTGTTAATACATCCTATCCAATGGACAATTTGCTGAATAACTACCGCTTGGTCGGCGGGTAAGTTACTGGGGACATATGTGAACTCATAATAGCAAATTTTAACCTACGGTCTAGGCTGACTTTGTCAGGAGACCAATAGGCCGAGGCCTGGATTGACCTTAAGGTCAGGAAACCCTGTAAGGTCATGGTCGGTTGCCAGCAGCCGGTTACCCGGGGCTATACCGACATCGTCCTCCCCCCTTTTTAACAGACCTGCTGAGGTAGGGGGAAGAGAGGGATGAGTTCAGTCCCAGAATGTCAATAAACCTCCCAAAGGAAGCACATCACATCTTTACTATGTACATGTAGAAGATATTTATACTATGTACATATATACAAATCTCCTCAATCTAAGGGCCACCTGTGGATCTGCTGAGCAGCCACTACTGAGCCCAGTTGGTAAAGCTCTGAGTCAGCCCAAGCCACACCCTTCAGATAGAACTGTATGAGGGTATTATGTGACTTCAGTGGCAGGCTGACAAGATTGGATCTAAGGAGACTCCCGACTGGAAGACCTTAGGAGCAGCAAAGGCCCTGATGTCATGGGTTCTAACCTGATGTAAAGAGTGGGCCTCCTGGTCAGAGAGCTCATAACATAGGATCACAGTCTGCTTGATCTAAGAGGAGATAGAGGCAGATGTCTTTGTCGGAACCTTTCTGAAAGGAGACAAAACAACCACCTTCGTATTCTACTTGAGGCCTGAGGTCCTGTCCAAATAGTAGCGCAATGCTCTAACCGGAAAAAAAGGGACCAGTCAGACTTGAGGGATCTATCCAGAGAAGGGGGTCAGGGTTGTTATAACCACTGGGGCCACACTGTCTGGACCCTCCTAACCAGCTGATTCTTGGCTAGAAGGCTGGGTAATGGATAAAGGGACACCGTTGACCAATTGGATTCATGGATTGGTGTCTAATATTTTTGTTTTGTCAAGCATGAATCTCACTTCTGCATTTGCCCGATCCAAGGGCCAAGAAGAATACCGTCTTGAAGGTCAAATGCTTCAAGGAGGCCTCCTTGATTGGTCCAAATGGAGCCTTATTCAGTTGGTGCAAAACCAGTGAGAGGTTCCAGGAGGGTATGCCCCTCCTGCCTTTGGGTCTGTCTCTGTGGAAACTATCCAGGAGACGAGCGAGATTTTTGTCCTTGCTGATGTTGAAGGGTGAATTTGCCAGTTTATCAGCAATGGCTGAACTGTAACCATCAATGGTGCTGGGCTGTATCTTCCTGTCCTCATAAGGTACATAAGGAAGTCGGCAACTGACTTTACAGGGGTACCCTGAGGTCCGCCTGATTAGTGTCGCACCACTTGTAACAATGGTCCACTTTGCCTCATAGACTGATCTGGTTGATCCCTTTTGAGGAGCCTCAGTTCTTGCTGCCAACGCCTCAGCGAAGCCCTGCTCCTCGAATGCTGAGGCTCCAGGAGCCGAGGATCGAGATTAAGATTTGTCAGATTTTTGTGAGGGATCTGATTGAAAGGTTGTGTCAACAGGTTGGGCAGATTGGGCAGGCTCAGTGGGATTTGGCTGGACATGGCCCCTGGTTCCCAAAACCAAGGGATGATGGGCCACCCCGGAGCAATCAGAATGATTCTCTTGTATTGGGAGTCCTGCAACATCACCGCTTTGCCCAATATGGCTGACAGTGGGAAGTTGTATGCTTCCTGATCCTACCATGGCAAACTGAGCGCATTCACTGCTGTAACCAGGGGATCCGGTACCGGTGACACAAACAAGGGCAACTTGTTGTTGAACCTCGTGGCAAATAGGTCTAGTTGAGGCCGGTGCCACCTGTTGCATATTGCTTGGAAGACCTCCTGAAGGAGAGACCACTCTGTTTGGGTGGTCTGGTCTAGCCTGGATAGCTTGTCTGCGACCACACTCAGCCAGCCTGTGTCGGGCTTTTAGAGTTACTTGATTTCTGGCGCACCAGGTCAAGATTCTCCATAGTAAAGCACAAAGTGGGCCCGACCTCCTTCCTGTTTATGTATGACACCACTGTGGTGTTGTCTGTCTCTACAAGTACTATCTTGTGCATACAGAGGTCTTGGAATTCTTGTAACACTAGAAAGACTGTCTTGAGTTCTAGGTAATTGATATGCAACTTGCTTTCCAGGAGGGACTAGGTGCCTCCTGCAGTGTGTTCGTTTAAGTGAGCACCCCACCCTGCTTTTGATGAATCTGTAAAATTTGCAGATCATGTTTTATTTGGGTGTAATGGTTGGCCTGTAAGGACATTGTCCTCTTGCAACCACCCTTGTAAATGTGGGTGCAACACCTTGGTATTGGAATCACCTTTTCTAGTGACTCTGGTACCCTCCAGTTGTTTTTGAGATGCCACTGTATGGGTCTCCTATGAAGTCGGCCTAGGTGAAATTGCTTTCCTGTGGCTGTTAGTAAACCTATCAGACATGAACTGCTGGACCGGACAAACCGGTAGTGACAGTATTTCTAGTATTTGTCCTGAAGGTTCTGCCAATGGTCCGGTATAGGTCGGACCCGACCGGCCATGAGGTCGAACTGGTAACCTAAACTTTGGCATATTTTCACTAGATCTAGTGTATGCCGGAGACAACCCCGGTGGGATGTGGCTTTCACTAACCAGTCGTCTAAGTACTGGTGGATTATTATACCCTTGTGTATGGCCATCAGTTTCAACTCCTTTGCTACTACAATGAGCTCCATGGGTGCAGTGGACAGACCGAAGGACAGTGCTTTGAACTGGTATGTCCGACCCTGGACATGACATTTGATATGTCCTGGACTGTTCCTGTATAGGTATATGGAAGTAGGCATCCTTGAAATCTATTGAGGTAACCCACTCCCAGTGTTGGAGGGTGGTCCTGATTTGGTTTGCTCAGACCTAGAATAGGTCTCTAATGGTTGTGTGGTTTTGGAACCGAGCAAGGTTGAAGAAGCCCAGAGATTTTGAACTGACTCGACTGCACCATTCCTTGTCCATAAGCTGATGTAATGCTTCTAACCAATATAGGTTCCTGTGAAGATGTGCATAGCATTTGATAATTGGGTGACCTTGTCAAGCTTGGTCTTGACTGGAAAGGGAGAGTGTAGCCCTCCTTCAAAATTTGTACTACCTAGGGTCCAGCCCCCCAAGGCTTCCTAAGTCCCGAAACGGGGTTAGTCTGGACTCTACAGGCAGATGTGTGCCACATTCGGGACATTTGCTAGTCTGACAAACATTTCTGTCCCTCCGGCCTCCGAACACTGGTCCGGTATGGTGACAATGATCTGAGAAAACAGTCTCCCTGTTCTTGCTGTGGTCCGGTCCGGTCCGGTGGGGCTGACACAACTTTTCACATTTAAAAGACTCTTGCCCCAGGCTAGCATCCTGCAAGGTGCAGCATTTACAAGAAATTGACATGGCTGACCCTTGGGCGGACATGATGAAGAACTTGTCTGACTATCGACTACTTTTTTTTTTGATGAAGGCCTATTTCCTTTCTTGCGGGTTATTCAGGTCTGTGTTTGTCAAGGTGAAATCTATTATCTCTCCAGTCAAATCCAGCACTGATAACAGGCTGTTGAGAGGTGTGATAAGGGAAGGTTGCCTGGCAGTAGCTGGGGACACTGTCATATCACTAAGGCCACTGATTGGTCTAAGAATTTTCTGTAACCAAATCTACCAAGGCAATTTGTCCGGTACCAAGACTCCATAACCGGTAATTCACTGTAAACAGTTAAGTCTCTGTAACTGGCACAAAAAAAACTGGCAGGCTGGGGTCACCAATGAATTTAGACAGTTACTGGTCTATATTTAGCCAGCTTTTTCTATGTAACCAGTTGGGGTGAAGCCCTTTACAGTAAGGACTGTGTAGCCAGCACCCTGTTTGTAGACTTGTAACCGGTAGGTTGAAGCAAGTGTACAAGGCTGTGTAGCAAGCACCAGCAGGTACACTCTGTAACCAGTTGTTGAAGCAAGTGTACAAGGCTGTGTAGCCAGTACCAGCAGGTACACTCTGTAACCAGTTATTGAAGCAAGTGTACAGGGCTGTGTAGCTGGTACCCTGCCGGTACACTGTAACCAGTTGTTAAAGCTACTGTATAAGGCTGTGTAGCCGGTCGGTGCACTGTAACCAGTTGTTGAAGTAACTGTACAAGGCTGTTTAGCCGGTAGTCGGTCGGTACATTCTGTAACCAGTTGTTGAAGTAAATGTACTTACAACTATCTTGTGTTGAAATCAGCTGGCTGTAGGTTTCGCCATTAATAAAAGTATTTCTTTTGAACGCACTATTGTAGATTTGACAGTTGCTGGGAAAGCCCTTATGATATATATTTAGAAACAATTGTTGGTCGGTGTGTCACATGACCAGGAGATGACGATCAGCTTCGTGACCTGGTCGGTGAATCACATGACCAACTTCGGGGAAATGCCCTCACTGGACGCGTTCTTTCTTTATATCACAGTAAACGAGAGCTGACTGGTCGACTGATGCCTGTAGCAGAGAAGTCTGTACCAGTGTGCTGGAGGTGAATTTCAGGAACTAAAAACTGGAGTCACAGTAGATGTGAGGGCAAATAATGCACTTCCGATCTTCTTGTTCGGTGAATCACGTGATTAACTTCGTGACCTAGTCGCGGTGCATCACGTGACCAGCTTCGTGATTTGGTAGAAAGGACACGCGATTGGCTGACTGGATATGACGTCAGATGTCGCGTTCTTTGTGCTGGCCAGTCGGCTGATGCTTTAAAAGCAGAGAAGCCTGGACCGGTGCGCTCTGTAGATGTGTAGATGAAATTCCTTCTTTCTTTTGTGATAAAGCTAGTGAACTGGCCATCCACAACCCCCACTACCGACAACAAAGCCGGGTCTGCAAGGGAGGGACTGATATCACCTTCTATTGTGAAGTCGGTTGAACTGGAGCTTGCTGGTCGACTAATGCTTTACAGCAAAGATGTCTGGACCAGTGCGCTTTGAAGAAATCTGAAGAATGCATCTCTTGCTTCTGATGAAAAACACTGATTATACTCGAGCTAGGCTGGTGTGACTGATGCTATACAGCAGAGCAGTTCCCCAAGCTCCAGAACACAAGACAGTCAAACACATGGCTGAGGGACACATTAATAATTTTATTACTAACTATATACTACAATCATATTATTAATAAAGTTTAATAACTTGGGGTGACCTTAAGTCACTTTCTTAAAATACTGACAAAGTTAACCTTTACATAACCTGAGCAAAGGTCACCCCAAAAAGCTATATATATGCAATGCAAACTAGATTAAGGTGACCTTAAAATAAGCCCCAGCCACACTGCTAATCTTAGGGGCAGTTTTAAGATTTACATGATATGAATACAAACATAAAGGTCACCAGCAAACAATTAGAAATATTACATAGATACACATTTACATTACTGGTTAATATGTTACTGTTAGATTTAAAAACTTGTAATTACAGACTATAACTGATAATATGAAGGTGCAAATAAACACCCCTATGTACAACTATGTAGAATTGTATAAGAATACATATAATAAAAACAACATACTGATGTAAAATATAATGTAAAAGAGAATATCATGATAAAAAGGAACACTGTACATGGTTACTGACTAAAATAAATATGTATAAAATTACTAATGTAACTTGATACTTTGTTACACTGATTAGCACTTTTGGTGAAAAATGGGCGCAGGAAAGCACTGTAAACCAGCAGGAAGAGGAACCTGGGGGAGGCAAGACCCACTGTAGTTGAGAGGCAGCCACGTAAACCACGCCCAGAGGCAAAAATGCACACTTCATCCTGACCCCAAAAGGTCAAACTGATGATGACAGACGGACGCCACAGCAGAATTACTGAGCAAGACCCATACTGAGGGAGCCGAGCCCCAATATTACTGTCCACAAGCATGATTAGGCTTGACAAGACCACTACCGCAGCACTACAGGAACCAGAAGAAAGCTGCTGCCACTTCCTTCAGCTCAGCTCTCACAGGGTCTGAAACTACACAATACTGAGTCAGAAACAAGTAAAATTTATAAGCAGGGGAGGGAGGGTGGGGAAAAGTTCTTGACACATCAAATTCTATTTTACAAGTGAAGTTTACACTTAGGCTTCAAGCCAAACACTGAGCCCTCAGCCAATAAGGGGGGAGAAAGCCCTAGCAATCAATAAGAATGTAAAGCATCTTAAAGTCAAATGCAGGACCTAGCCTGTCAGGGGCTCAGGGAACTGAACTCTCTAGCCCTAAGGTGCAAGAATGCACAGTTCCCCAAGCTCCAGAACACAAGACAGTCAAACACATGGCTGAGGGACACATTAATAATTTTATTACTAACTATATACTACAATCGTATTATTAATAAAGTTTAATAACTTGGGGTGACCTTAAGTCACTTTCTTAAAATACTGACAAAGTTAACCTTTACATAACCTGAGCAAAGGTCACCCCAAAAAGCTATATATATGCAATGCAAACTAGATTAAGGTGACCTTAAAAAAAGCCCCAGCCACACCGCTAATCTTAGGGGCAGTTTTAAGATTTACATGATATGAATACAAACATAAAGGTCACCAGCAAACAATTAGAAATATTACATAGATACACATTTACATTACTGGTTAATATGTTACTGTTAGATTTAAAAACTTGTAATTACAGACTATAACTGATAATATGAAGGTGCAAATAAACACCCCAAACCCCAGTCTAGTGAGTAGGGCCTAGAAAAAGATGACGTTGAAAAGTAAGGGGGACCTGAGAAGCTTTTGTCTCATCAGCTACGCAGAGAAGTCGGTACCAGTGCGCTCTGAAGAAATTTGAAGAATGCATCTCTTGCCTGGGGAATTCCTTCCATTTACAGGGTTCAAAACTACGTAGACTGAAGTTTCCCGTGATTTCTATTTGTACGTAGTACTAGAAAAGACGTTTCTATGGTGACTGTAGCTGGAAGGGTGCAGAAGGTACATTCAAACAAAGACATGGATAAAAATACCTGTAAGTAGTATATCCATAATTCCTCAATATTGTCGATCTGCCCCTAACAACACAATGGTTGAGAGGAAACTAGCAAAAAGGCTGCCTTCCTATTTCTCGTCGATTACTGCCCTGTCATCAACACTAAATTGAGTCAACTAGTGAGCGTTTCCAGAAGATTTCTAAATGTATATCCGTGCTTGATCAGTAGATAAAACTTCTACACTGAGGATATCCACAATAGGGATGAAAATCCGTCATAATGCACACTTTTCTTTAAAAAAATCTGGAGATGTTGAAAACACGTCTGCACAGTACACACGCCAAACAAAAAAGATGCTATGATGTCAGGTTGTCTAGACAAAAAGGAAGTACGAGGCGCCATCTGGGGAGTGCACAGTACTACGGACCGGCCAGCCGGTGGAAACACAGGGCATCTTTTTCTGATGTTTGGCGGGCCAGTCTGCGCCGACTGGTTTAGCAAATTGTCCATTGGATAGGGTATTAACGCAATAAAATAATGATATCTAAGTCCACATGACGGTGATTATATACATATATTTGCTTGAGTAATAACACTTTAAAATGTATCATTTAAACTTTTCTTTTCAAAAACTTTCTAGTTTTTGTGGATGGATATATCAATTGTAAGTGATATGAACAACTTTAAATCCCCTTGAAAGAGCACATAACGGATTATTAACTCATAAAAATGACAGTGTAAAAAGGGTTCCATTACATACTATAAATTTTCCAAACTAAGCATGATTATAAATAAGGAAAACATGCAGAACAAGAGTATTCTGAGAGCTCATGGGTCTATGGAACACTTTTAAAATTACTTATGAGTGTGGTGATTAAAGTTCTATTAAAATTTCCTGGATCCAGAGAATGAAAATTTCGTGAAAGTCTACCCATAACTGTTTTCTGGCATTTTTAAAAGATGTATATTTTACATTTATTGACGTTTGCGTCAGTGCTTACCCACTCTCACCATTACTGGTCACAGGATAGAAGTATGTGTTGATAAACAATAAAGTCTCTTGCAACGTATGTGCCCCACATATCTGTACATACAATTGGGTAATGCTTTTTTAGTTCTGTGTTTTGGAGATTTTGAAAGTGTGTAATGGCTTTTTACAATGATTCTCCTCGTGTGTTGCATTTAGTGAAATAAGTTACTGCTTAGCCCCGTATCATTGCAAACACCTCAAGTTGCACAAAGAGAAAGGAAGGCAGAATATTTCATAACATATGTACAGATCGTGCAGAAAATAAATCATCATGGATTTTACAAATTGTACAAACTTGGGGCGCTGTTTCCAATGAGGAATGTCGTTGTATAATCTTTAAAACATTCATAAACTGTTTTTTTATTTTATTTTGCACACATTTATTACTTGCGTTTGTGTTTATTCACACTTTTGTAAAAAGAAATCGTGTAACTACTAAAACATGCAAAAATAAAGTCTTTGCTTTCCAGCTGTACAAAGTTAGGGAGCAGTACATAACACAAGTTAAAAATTAAAAGATTATTTTCTGGCACAGTAAACTCCTATGTTTACGTGACAAGAAGTGTGTGTCTTATTTTGGCGAATATGTTTTCTTGAAATGAATTGTTTATCATTGCAAATGTCAATATTGTATGGGTGTTCCACTGGAGCCGACTGGTCGGTAACTATGTCTTTTTTGGGAGTCAGGATCAATGTTTACATAGTCAGTTACAGTCGGTTACAGTTTCCAGGGTTGTCAGGAAGAGTCAGTGAAATACATGTTTCATATTTCTAGGCCAGTTGCCCACCCTTGTTACAGACCCTAAGTTCATCCACCTACCAATAGGCTTGTCGGTTCACTTAATGTCCTGTTAGTCACAATTACTCGCTTGTAGGTTCACACAACAGGCCTGTCTGTATCTGGCTTTCCCAAATGTGGTGATCCAGACCGTACGTGATGATAAACAGACTGTGCAGGAAATGATACCGTACAGTTGGTAACTTTAGCAGGCCTGTCTGTAAATGTTTCTGGACAAGCATGTAACTTTTCCAGGCCAGTTGGGAACTTTTAACATCTCAGTCCTAGACTTAGGATAATTTACAACCGACAGGCCCTAAATTGTGAAACAGACAAGCTGTAAACAACAACTGACAGGCCTGCTACACTAACCGACAGGCCAGGATTTGTAACCAACAAGCCCAGAGCATTTTTTCATCTTACGGCGTGTCTGTTTTAAAATCTAGAGGCTATAAAGGGGCAATTCGGCAAATGCACTTCATTCATTTAAGTTGTTTCTCTGAGAGAGTGAAGGTGTGCAGCATTTCAGTTTTAAGTTAAACTTTTTTTCAAATTAGCTTAAGGTTTGAGTTAGGCTTTGGATGAAACTTGTTCTCTAAGGTTTCACTTAAACTGCGATTGTACATGTAATTTAACAGCATTCCAAGGGGCAGAAGGAGAAAGATTGAAGTACCTACTGATACTCAACCACAGTTTGAGTTCGGAGATACTGCTGAGGATATAGCAAGAAGAAGAAGAGAGAGGTTGGAATGAGAAAGGATACAAGGGACCGAGCAGATTAAAGAGACTGAGGAATGAACAGACGAGTGACCTTTTACAGATACAGATGTTGAATCGACACAGTCAAGACAGAAAAAGGGGCAAATGAAGTCTATTTTCCTGAGTGATTCTGACAAAGAACCATGGTCGAGTTTATCAAGCAACATGAAGAACTGTACGACAAGACTCAAGATAATTTTAAAGACAAACAGAGGAAGGAGTGTCTCTGGGAAAGACTAGGAACTTCCAGGAATTTATCTGTCAACTCCGTCAAGAAGTGCTCAACATACCAGATATTGCAAGCTCACTCACACTAAGTCAGGACAACCTGCAGTGAAGAGCATTGAAAGACAGACCTGGTTGACAGACAGTTTTATTTTTTACGAGGTCACATCAGAAGGAAAGGAGTGTCTAAGTCTTCCGCATTCAAGTCATCACTGAGACCTTTGGGGGCCACAGCCACAACTTCAGTTTCAGACACTGCGAGAGACTGAATCTTAGATGGAAATCAGCATGGCATCAGATGTTACTCATCAGTCATCAAATACAAGCCCTTCACACAAACCAGCTGCTGTCGCCAAAACCACTGCTGAAGATCCAGTTTTAGGTCAGTTCCAGCAGATGATTTCCAGTTTCTTGGGTGCACATCAGAATTCTACTCCAAATCCACAACAGTTGTTCTGCAACTATCTCTACTCAGAGATTGAACACCTGGAGGAGCGAGACTTTTTGGCCTTCAGGAATGAGACAGTGAAACTTCTTAGTGAAATACAGTACAAGGCCGAAGAATGCAAGAGGCAGGTCACAACAACTCCATAGGTCACAACATTTCAAGTTCCAGAAGCAACACAGGCCACAAAAGGATGTGAATACATCCTCACCAGACTGGATACTCCACTAGTTTCTGCACCAGTTGTGCAGCCAACCCAGGCAGCAGCACCACAGCCTGCAACAGTGATTGTGAAACTTCCGGTGGCTTCCTTAGATCTGTGTGTAACTTCTTGAGGCTGTTGTAAATTCTTACTTTGATTAAGTCAAAAAAGGCAGGTGGCATCCTGATGAAATTTTGCAACCTGGAATGTCAGTTGTTGTTAGATCGTCCAAGAGTGTTCTGTAGCATCCTCTCTCTTAATTATCCAGGGCATAACCCATTGGTTCTGTGGCTTCCTCCTCCTAGGTGATGGTTGTGGTGATGGTGCTGGCTGGGCAGGTGCTAGGTTCTGTTGTCCTCTTTGTCTGAAGATCATGATGAAAAATAGCATAATCCAATAAAAAAGCAAACTTGTCAAACAGTTACTCTTCATGTGCAGCTGTCATCTTTGCAGTAATGAATGAGTTGCTCCTCACATGTAATGAGGGTTTGTATATTGTGGCATGGATCTCGATTCTGAATCCTGACTATGGCTACCAACCACCAAAATCAATCAGTCTTGTCGTGATGGGTCGGGAACATGGTCCCGGCTTGGCTGTTTGTCTACTACTTCTACGACTGACTGTGCAAAAAAACGTCCCTGACCCTGCGGTTTGTCTGCATAGTCCTCACATCCTGACGGGAAGAGTACCTGCTTGTAGGGTTTTTTAACTGATTCTGCAGTTTCGCGCCTATGTTTTATGATTCTACACAACCAACCCCACAGTGTCAGGGTCAGTTGCAGGGTCAGCTCCAGTGGAACAACCACATTAAATTAACCATCGTTTCTTGCATTCTCTCGATTGCTCAAATGAAAAAATTTAAAAATGTGAACCACCTTATTTATCTTCCCATTATACTATGTTAAACATATTCACACTAATTAATTTTACTTCTACACCTTAATTACTAACACCTGTATACAAATTTCATATTCACTTAAATATATTTAGCTTGTACACCGTTAGTTTCCTCTTATTCACTCCCCACAGTACAAACAGTGTTCCTTTCACAACTAGTACAACTCTTACATCTGTTATCCCCTCCAGTTTGTATTGTTGCCACTCACCCTGTGAACTCCTCACCTGTATACGGTGGTTACATTTATCACACACAATAAGAGAACCTTGGCCATCAGTTCCACTCACATATGGACCATAAAACTCACCCAAAGCATTTCCCCTAACAGTACCATATTCCTCTATGTACTCACCTTGCAGGGAGTATTTGTAGATTTTATTTGTCCAGCGATAACACACAAAAACTGAGTTGTGGTGGACATGTATTGATTTAAGTTCTTGATTTGCATCCTTCACAGTGAACTCAGTCTGTTTAATCCACTTGTTGTTGGTTAACCTATAAACTTGTACTTTGCACTCATAATGTTCAACAGCCACCACACTTTCTCCTACAGTACACACATCTGTAAAATATCCATCTGTGATTTTATACTGTACTTGTCCATTGGTGTTGAGGGAGTACAAGCCATTAGTACATGCAGCAATAACATCACTATTAGATGACTGGCAGAATCCAGTCACACAATCCAATGTATCATATGACCACTGTGTGGTTGTTAGATCACAAATGTTTAGCACCTCATAGTCACCTGTACCTTCTTTGTTACTTGGTATCCAAATATTATTGTCTACATAGCTCAGTCTAAATGGACCACCCTGTAGTCTTACTTCTACTTCCTTCTCACCAACTGTTGATATCACATCTCCAAAGTTAACATTTGGTGATCTCACCCCTTGAAATGATCTGGTGTGATTTGCAATGTTTGGTGGATTCACAAAAACAAAGTCTTCTGTAAATTCTGCATTACCATTGAAGGCAGGCATGGCAACATCCACTAAAGCATTCTTAACTGGTTTCTTTTCTTCCTCTATTAGTTTCTGCATTAAATCTCCTGTCAAAATCTTCAATAAACTACTTCCTTTTGCACTAGTCAGTGTAGTTGTTGATGTGTCTAATAATCTCTGTTTTACTTGTATTTGAGCTTTGTTCTGATCACATGCTGTTTGGATTCTCTCATGATTTTCTCTTGCTAACTTTTCTATCTGTTCCAGTGATTTCTGTTCTTGCTTTTGCATTGCAGCTATCAAACGTTTTGTCTCCTTTTGGTATTTTTCTTTAACCTCTTTGCACTCTTTCTCCATTAACTCATGCTGACATTCAAGGAACTTGTCTTCTGCTTTACATTCCTCCAGGTCTTGTGTCAGTGACTTCAATATATCCTGTACTTTCTTTGTAAATCTTTTATTTCCTTCATTAACAGTTTCACATTTGTGGTCGGAGTGGGTTGTTGCTCTGCACATCCAGCAAATGAGTGACTCACATTGTATACAGTGGAGTTCCAGCTTTTTTCCCTTGTGACTTCCACAGTAAAAGATTTCATCCAAAGTAAAATTGACTTCAGTTGTGAAAGGTTGGTATTTGTGTAGTCGTGATATCGGCATTTTACTGTGTACATTTAGACATGATGCACACATGTTAAGGTTACAGTCTAAACATCTCCACTTGGCTTCATTCTCACAGCAATGACAATGGGTTATCTGATCTGTGCATCTGTCATATAATTCCCTAAATTGCTTCACCAGAAAACTGTTGATATACTCCCCTTCCTTTTGGAATTTCCGGCACAGTGGACAGTTGATACCCCTTTGATGCGCATGCTGAATCACAGGTACATATTTTTTTATACACTCATTGCAGAAGGTGTGTGAACAGGGCAGGGTTCTGGGATTTTGGAATATTTCCAAACATATTGAACATTGTAAAATTTTCTCTATATCCTTCAGTGGAACACCAATAGTACCTGTAGCCATGCCTGAAAGAAACATTATTATTATTGTCTAAAAGGAAACAAGAAATTTAAAGAAATAATTTTGAAATGACACTTGAATTTTTAGTTTTATGAATATGAGAATCAAATTGTAATTGAACTAGAAAATATACACCACACTATTGTCTAAACTGCCTTATGTATGCATTTAGTGAATGCTTATATTTTGATTAGATAAGTGTACCATCAGAGGCTAGGATAAAGCTACCATCATTCCCCTGAGGTGGGATTTTTGGCTCCCCCTGACTGCTCTTTTGTTGACTTAGTAACCAGTTCAAATTTGAACTTTGGAGAGAGTGTAGAAAGTGCTGTATTCAACAGTAGCTTTCTCAACAAATTACTGGTGGTAGTTCATTTAATTCACAATTGATTTCAATTAAAATGCTCTCATGGTTATGTACTAAACATACAAAATGAATAAGTTTGTAATCATAATATATAAATAAAAAACAATATATGGATGAATATATGTTTTTATGTCAATTATTTTCTACAGTCTCATTATACAAGAAGTAAAAATAACAAATTATGGTTACTATAATCTAACTAAATACCTTATTCTCAACTGTTCATATTCATATACAATAGAACCTCACTTATCCGAACCCCATTGGGGACAAACTATTGGTTCGGAAAAGGGAGGGGTTCAGATACATAAAATTAACAGAAATCCACGGTCAAGTGGGTGAGGAAATGGGCGATAATTGAAGAAAGACAATATAAATGACCCGAGGTTGTCATGAATGAAGCAGCTCAATAAATTCCTGTTATATAATGCAACTAACCCTTTAATTGTGCCTTCGTGATTCATTTTTAATGGTAAGGTATTTTTTACTCACTTAAAATACGTTTTTTCACAGACTGCGGAAATGAGATGGGTGTGTTCGTTTGGATGCACACAGATTGTTGAAGGAAACTTGGGAAGTTAATTCCCTGGAAAAGAATAGGATGAAATTTATTTAACTTTATTAAACATCAAACATTAAAATGATATTAATATTAAAATTTTACACATCAGATTATGCATTGTATCACTGAGTGAAAAAGTCTGAAATTGTTTTTGCTTCACAAAACTGTCCCTGATTTTTCCAGTTTTTTTCCACAAATGTTTTTATCCGAAGCACTTCCAGGGGACTAAAATCATTTCTTTCACTCATCCAGGCAAAAATTGTGCTGATTCCTTCATATGCCCTGGATTCAGACACCCTAGGTTTGGGTGTAGGAGTAGGTGCAGGCTCATCATCTTCATCTTCTGTAGGTGATCTGACATGCTCCACAATGGCTTCATCTGTGATAAACTCACTTGATTCTATGACCCTGTCACATTCCAGCCCGTCAGTCACCTCTGTTAAGTTTACAGGCTCTGCTGATTTACTCAGTTTCTCCTTGATCCACTCAGCAACAAAATCAGGCTCATCATCATCAGTCACATCAGGCATGGTCAGAAAGCAGTCATAAATGCTTGATTTGACCCAAGTCTTTTGTATATGACTGTCACTCACACACCTCCAGGCTTTGTCAATCATGTAGAGTGACTCCTTTAAGGACACATCCTTGATGGCCTCTGTGACTGACACTCCTTCATTGGCCACAACTGTCTGGATCAACAGGCCCCTGTAATGTATTTTCATGAACTCTAAGGAACCTGGTCCATGGGCTGCAAGTGGGAGGTGGTGTTTGCTGGCAGAAAGTGACACATTATGGATCCATCTGCTGTTTTTGCTACCAGATCTGTGGGGTGGGTGGGGCAGTTATCAATTAGAAGGATGGCCCTCAATGGAAGTTTCATTGTCAGAAGATGGGCTTTCACCTTGGGACAAACACATTGGAAAACCAGTCCTTAAAATGGTTGCTGTCATCCAAGTGTTGTGCTGGGACCTATAAGTGATGGGCAGCTTCTCCATGTTTACATGTTTAAAACACCTGGGATTCTATGACTTCCCAATAAGAAGTAAGGGTAGCTTATGAGATCCACTGGCATTGGCACAGGCTAAGATGGAGACTCTGTCCTTCACCTTCTTGAACCCTGGTGCTTGGGCTATCCCTACCGATGCTAAGGTTTTGCTTAGCATCAGCTTCTAGTACACGGCTGTTTCATCAGCATTGTATAACTGGTGTGGCCCTATTTGGTTCTCCTCCATCAGGATTTCCAGGTCCTCTTTGAAGGGCTCAGTCTCAATTCAAGCACTGGACAGAACTTCACCCTGAATAGAAAGCTGTCGGATAAAAAACCTCTTCTTCCATCTCTGTAACCATCCTTCACTTGCTGTAAAAGATCCTGTCATCATCTGGATTAAGCTGCTGATGGAACCAAACGGTCTTCTCCTTGACAATTGGGCCAGATAGTGGAGTTCTTCTGTGCCTCTCCTGGGAAATCCAAGTACATAGGGCCTTGTCAAATCTCTCATCAGAGCATGGCTTCATGGTGTGGTGCCCATCAGTGCTCCCCTCACAGCTGACAGCAAATTCTCTAATCTTATCTTTGGCAGACTTAATGTCAGATATGGTTGACTCTCCAACACAAAACTCCTTGGCTAAGTCCACACACTTATGCCCATTTTCTAACCTATCTAAAATTCTAACAACCCACTTCCTTTTAATACCTTTTGAACTCATTTTGTTAAAATTTTTTATCAAACTTTCATATGCAATGTGTACCACTTGAACTTGTAATGACTTTCTACAGATTCCAATGCCTTTTTATAGTCAACAAGAAGAAAGAACCCAAAGATCAAAGCCACACAGTTATGACACAGTTATTCTTTGATACACATTGTCTGTTAGTGAATTAACCTACTCCGGGAGATTACCTGCAACCTTAATTGCAAAATCCAATCGAACGTGTCTTCAGTGATCAGCGCATTATCAAAAAAGTTGTGCAGTGGGGCCGTGAACCTGAATTAATCCCTCCCCATTTGAAACAACGGGGTTAAAGATCAAAGAAGTTAGGGTTTTATGTGTGTGGTAAGCTTACAAAGAACTAGAATGAATAGTTTCACTAACATTTGTAAAATCCTGTATTATCGCTAGCGGTAGACCGTTCAATAATATGGGGTACACGATGTCAGATCGGATAATCTGTAGATTTGGATCATAGAGGGCCGGATAAGTGAGGTTGTGCTGTATATATGTTGTATTGAATGTGGATAACCATTGAATGTATACATTCAATGGGTCAAGCTATTGAATGTGTACATTCAATGGGCAAATCATTGAATGTATAGATTCAATGGCTGAGCTGTGGAATGTGTAGCTTCAATAGCTAAAATCATTGAATGTGTACATTCAATGACCCAAGGCATGGAATGTATAAATAATTAAATATGAAATGCTGATATAGATTGTAAAGGCAAATTTATAACGTAGATTAGATATTTTCTAGTATAATAATAAGCAATTAACTGGAATAAAGGTGGTACATTTCAGGAATAGACATAAAGAGGGATCAGTATACAACATGTAAAATTATTAAACATATTTGTCATGACATAAATTTCATATATTTTATCACATTATTTTCTTTGGTGTCTTTAAATTTTGTAAATCACTCATTATTACAGAACAGGTTTTTGCGGCACCATTCTGCTATTGCAAAGAACATTAACTAATTTCTGCACATCAAGCCTTTCTGATCAAAGCCATTATTATTGTTATGAAAGCTATATAATAAGCTCTACATTAATCCACAAATATAAAAACATTTTGCTTGTCAATCAAAGTATGAAAGAGAAGCAGTTCAAGCCTGAGTAGTAAATTTCATGGTCTTTAAGTTTATGATTTTGTAATTATGTTTAAAATAATGTTAGAGAGGTTCATTGGGACAATATATAATTAGAAAACAGATTAAGATCAACATTTTGTTATAAAACAACAGTGTTTCTTATAAGACATAACTGTGTGACTGCCTACAGATAATAAACTTATTGCAAAAGCTTATTTTTAAGCTGATATCAACAGAGGTGATATTAAGAAAATGATACAAATACTTAATATTTTATGCAGTATCAATTACTGATTTCCATTTGAAAAGTTCATATACACATTCAATGACTTTGACTGTTGAATGTACACATTCCACAGTTAAACCATTGAATGTACACATTCAATGGTTATCTACATTCAATACAACATATACATTGCTTATTTCAATTTATGAGTTCCCAGCCTGACTTATGGTGTCATATTAGAGCATGAAACGGAAAATTTTAAAAAATATATACACAGTCAAATCAAACAGTTGATTTAGATACTGTTACTCACAAATAGTGGCCCAATATAAAACAAGAGAAAAACATAAGTGCACCACAGGCATCACGAGTGCAATAAGAGAGCACTATAGAGTAAGAAATCTAAAATTCGCCAGGAATCTAAAATTCGCCACCTCTAAAAGCTTAGTTAATTTTATGAAGAAAATGATGTTTTTGTCCAAACATTGGTATTTTTCAGTTCAAAAAGCCTTAATTTACTATACAGTCAACAAATCTCACCACAATTCATTTATTTATTAGTATTTTTTACATGTGGCGAATTTCAGATATGTGGCGAATTTTAGATTTCTTACTCTATATCACATATGTTTTGTCAACTGTCAGACAGTTGTGTTGGGAAGTCTAGAATTTTTATAAAAAACACATATGAGTATTACAATAAAAATTCAATAATTTTTGTTGTGTTAATTCCTCCTCTTATGCACCAAAATGCATTCATAAAGTCAAAATTGAAGACATACCTGTAGTATTATCTTAACACATCTCTCATTTTTCCTTATTCATTAACATATTACTTTGGTTTCTAAATGTTGTACACTGATTCACTGAATAGCTGAATAAGTTTGCCTAACCCTTGTTAGGGATATATCCTAATGTAAATGCACTGTGAATATCCACCTAAACACTAAATCCAAGTCATATACATTTGAATATCTTATTAAGATCAATACAGACAGATGTCAAGTATGTCGGGATTCGGCAGTTATAAAATTAGTACATAGTTAGGCGTATCAGTGTTTTTGTCTGTCGTGTGTGCAAGTGGTTTTCAGTATGGCAGACACGACCATAATTTACTTCTCAGCATAATAATTTAGCATAATAATTTGTCAGTCATATGTCAGACATATCTTATGCAGTCATAAAGTTGTGTAATAAATGTTAAAATCAACTGCGAGAGATCCCAATTAGCGATCAAAAATAGTTATTGAATCTCTCAGTATGGAAGATGTGAGTTCAACTTCCAAGGAACATTTTTATCTGAAATAATATTTTCACACCATTGAGGTCAACAAATTAATTTTATTAGAAATTCATAAACATTAGGACCGAAACATCATTGACCTTAAATTTAAAATAAGTGAATGGTTTTGATCTGAATGCCATGTATTAATTAGAAACAGCTTGTCACAGCCACAGGGTCACCTTAGCTTGTAACTCAGGCTAATTTAATTCCTCAAAATTGAATATCTAGAATTTGTTGCTTTTATTCAGATTGTCTTATAACTAATAACTTTTGTGTTTGGTCATGATTTCTTAAATGCTGTTCTTCAGCCCTTTTTTTCTGATAGTCAGGATTTGATCACTGGTTTAATTCTGGAAGTCCATGTATCTACCGCTGACAAACAAAATCTGTGTGTCTAAATGGGTATTATAGTCTGATGGCAGTACAAAAGTTATTTTTATGAAAAAACAGACTGTGGTTGTCATACCACTGTTCTTTGTAGAAACCCGGTATCAGCCTTCATTTTGGAATGGTAAAGTTTGTAGTTACACGTAGTAACAGAAATAAAACAAAGTAAATATATGTTTTCGCCCAACTCTTATGGTGCACATTTTGATATTTTAGTTTGAACTTTAAACCAGAATTTCAAAATTCACTCATCACTTGCAAGATCTTATCAGTGACTTTTATCTGGATGGTTTTGACATTATGAGCCATAATGACCTCCAGTATAATTAACTTGTACTGAAAAATTAATATGTACTGATGTAGTTTTTCATACCTTTTGTTGTAAAATCATACATAAAATAGAATAGCCACATTGGCAATGTTACTTCATTTTTAGTAGTAACCTATTTCACCATATTTTCGGCAGTTGAAGTTTTGATATTACAAAGCTTTTGGTGACATATATGTTTTTTTTCCAGACAGTCATTCCAGATTTAATATGTCAGGTCTCTATCATGTGAAAATGACTCAAAGATTGCCCAGTTATTGATGAATTGGTGTGAATTTGTGTGATCTTAATTATAAAATTTCATAAATCATGCAAGATAAAATTATCTATAGGTAGTTTAAAAGTGCAGTTTGTATTATGTACTATACATCATCATCATCTAAAGATATAACACATTTTTTTTCTTACAAGATAAATAATATTTTACTATTCAGTGAGATTTTTTACAATTTCCTAAAATGTGATACTGGAGATTTTAAACCTGGGGCAAGATTTGCTAAGGGTTTCAAGTTGAGACATGTCTCCCTTAAATCTTGGGTCAATGATGAATCTCAGTTCAACTCAATGTGTCAAATAGGGTCTGGTTGTCAGTCAAAACACTGTAGACAATGATGACTGTGACAAAAATCTAATTCTGATATGCCTTTTATAGGATTTAATCCCTGTAGACTGCTGATTTTAAGGCTCAACATATCCACAAGCGTGAATACCCATAGTATTAGACATCGACAGACATGGGTGAGCAACCATGGAGACAATCCTTATCAAGATCAAGATAAGCCTGCTTGAACAGGTAGGGTTTGTGTTTTGATCTAAAAATGTAAAAGAGCGGTAGAACAAATGCCACCAGACAACTCACTCCGTATGCTAAGTGCATTTCAAGCATAATTACTTCAGAGGTCTTATATCTAAGTATAAATTTAAGTTAAAGTACAGCCATAGTGTGATATCTTTAGTAAATGGTACATTAGATCCCTATATATCTGAAGACTTTGTATGTAATTTTGGGAAATGTAAGTCACTAAAGAGCTTGGATTGTATGGTTCTAATGGCGCTTTGACTCTGTGGTAAAAGACATATTGTGAGGAATACAAAAACAATATTGCTTGGCACTGTATCATGGCATAAACCTCAACATGGCAGGCACCAGAAGAGAAAAATATTGAATAACATTTGGTGTCATCCATAAAACTTGAATACTTTCGCATAGCAAATAAGGCAGTAGAAGTGACAACAGCCATAAATTAAATACCTTCGGTACTTCTCATATGCAAACTTTGCCAAGTTAGGGTGCTGAGTTTTGGTGTAAATTATATATTTTGTCCATTAATAACGAAGCTTAAAGGTTTATTGTTTTGACTTTATCTTAGTAATATACTTTTCTATCCTGCTCTTGTGTCAATGCATATTTTAATGAAAAGAAATCCACGAAAGTACATTCAACAAAATAAAAATGAGTTTTTGTCCAAGTTATGCCAAATAATAACAACAAGCAGTTCTAAGCAAAAAAGTTAATGGAAATTTCAAGTGAGAAATCGTCTCGAATCTCAAACAAATGATAGATTTGAGAAAAGTGGGCCAGAATTGAGGTTTGTTTAAGGACACAGGTCATATTTCTATATAATTAAAGTATTTCAAGAGTTCTTAGAAATCAACGTTTCTAGTAAGTTCAGGCAAATTAGTTCAGTTCAGTAATATACCAATATATGGTTAACAGTGCATCAACTACCATATGTATAGAATATCTCATTAGATGTTAATACATCATGAATTTTTTTTTAATTTACATATTCTGTTGTCAAGAACACAACTTATACAATTTAAACCTCTCCTATTTCATAGAAATTGCTCATGAACTTGTTATAGATTAAAGCTATAATATCTTAAATGTCATGTTTCACACATATAATTTCTTAGTTTCACAGATACTTGAGGGCCGTGCATTTTTTCTTTAGTAAGCTTAAATTAGGATATGAGCATCTTGTGACCACGGCAAGCCCATGGCTAACAACTGGTTCCCACAACTCGTACCCAAGATAATATTTTTCAAAGACAGTTCGACCCTCTGTTTTTGCCCAACAGATATTCTGCAGACATTTCGACCCTATTTGCAGACTTTATTCTCAAATATTGCTAGGAAACCCCAAGGAATTCTGTTTCCTCACATATCTAATTTGCATAATTTATTTTATAATAGTTCTAGGAATTCCATAAATCTTGAAAATATTCAATTTTGAAAGGGAAGTCAAGCTAGACAGACGCCATTATAAAACATTGGAGGTGTTAAATATTTTTCTTTTGTCTCCCTCTTACCCACCCTGTATCCTTGACATATTATAATTCTAGTCTAGTTGTAGGTCACATGGACAGAGCAGTGATGTGCCAGCCCCAGGACTGACCCCTCCCCTCTATATCATCGAGGTTATCATGCTGGTGCGAATCCCAGCATTTGAACATTGGAAAAGGGCTATACAGGTCGAGTTTATGGGGGGGCTCAGGCCCCTCACAGGGATGTGTATCCAACTGGGGTCAGTCCTGGGTAATGTGCTGTGAGATCATAGAAAAATATCTGCTTAAAGCTGAATCCTGCCTAACAGGTTCCAAAACCTCTGGCTCATCAGTCACCAGTTCATCCTCAGCGTCACCCAACAGTCGCCTTGCCACTCGCCTATCATCTGTACCTCTGGCGGGGTCTGACCCTAGCTTGGCATTGGTTGCCTCGAAATGACAGCCTCGGCTGTCACCTTTCTACTATACTCACGGCCAAGTTCTGGGCGGACACCTGCATACGACGTCATCATCATGTAATACCACTGCTCTTAGAGTGTAAATTGTGCTATTCATTTTTCTAATATTACGAAAAATCATGTGTTAATATAATATGAAATTCAGTAATTACTGTTTTTCTTCCGAAAAATTAAAAATTGATGGTTTTCAAGCCCATTTAGATCTTGTTTTTGAAAATAACTATTGTCATAACCAACCCCACCAGAGTTGTGGGGTCTTGGAAGAATAGTCATTCATTGGTTGTAAGAGCTTGTAGTGCAACTTTTCTGCATTGGGAATCATATGCTTATACAATCAGTTCTATATCATTAGGTAATACTTGTAAAACATATCATAACACATATCATGAGAAAAATTGGTTAGTGCTGATTGGTATTTTCACTTAAAATATTGGTTACAAGTAAAAGCTTTCTTGTCAGAATGTGCTACTACGATGCTGTAATTTTGATATGGATCTCAGAGATGACAGAAATATTTGCACCATTTGGTGCCATCTGTGATTCGAACCCATGGTTTTGATAGATTTTTATTAAAAGTTATGTTCTTTGTTGTTTAATGTAATAGTATGGCTGAAAACTGTAATATCTGATCACGTTGTAATCATCACTAGGTATCTGATTGTTTGCGAATTGTGCTAAAGTTAATTTACTCAATCAGGTGTTTACTTTGTAAATTTAACTTGTGTAATTGATAGATTTATACAAAGTTCAGACGATAAAAATAAAATTCTTAATTCTAGAAAGTTAAACATAAAGTTTATGTTCAATGAGATGTTATATCCTTTTCTTTTTAAATGTATTCGTATGATTAGAAACTGTAATATCTGACATTTCAATTGCAATTGGGTTGTTTGCTAATGGTGTTAAACATAACTCATTCAACCAAGTGTTTAGTTTGTGGCGAATATTACTTATGTTATTCTGTTACATTTATGTAAGGTCACATGATATAAATAAATTTGTGATTACAGGATTTAAGCATGGTTACATTGGTAAACTGATGGTTATTCCTCATTACTATGGTAATTATGTCCGATCAATTGACTTCAGAGGCGTCCTAGCTCGACTTCCTCTAGTGCAAATGTTTGCCTTAAAAGTCTCTATATGATTCATTTAAAGTATTTTATCTTGAAAAGTATGTATTTTAACATTTTACTTAAATACCAAAATTTAAATTCATTATTTATATGATTAAACCTTGCCTATGTAGATTTAAGTTGTCAGTTTTTTTACACTTACAATTAACTACATCTTGTAGGTACACGTTGTAACTGAGTTTCAAACTTGCTATTATGTACACATGTAAGTTGAAGTGCTCTTGTTAATGAACTCAGTGTTCTTCAATGATGTTAACCTGTGCCTCATAAGTTCTCAATGGTTAAAGTTTAACTGTGATATGTATAATGAGCTAACACAGACATTTATTTGATATGTTACTCAAGACTCGGATACATGATGTATCATGGTTCTGAAATGGAATATATTCATTATAATAGTTCACATAATGTTCTCATATATTCCTGATATGTCTTACTACTGTATCATAAAAATTAAACAACTAACATGGCGTATCATCATTCTTATCGTAACCCCTGGATGTTGGTAAATGTGTTGTACTAAATGTATAATGGAGTCCATGCAGCTGTAAACTGTTAACAACTGTGGAGTATCCATGTAAATGCATAGCTTCATTACAAATGGTCTCAGATGTACAATGTAATACTATTTTATTCCTCTTTCTTTTTGGTTTTTAGTATGTTAATTTCGATTGTAACTTGTCTTATGTTGTAAATTTTACTTGTGCCTTCTTGTCTTAGATCTTAATGCTAAGTTAATTCTTTTTAAAATATATGTTTGGTAACCTTAATAATGTGTGCGCATTGTCATAACTAGTCGATGGCAGTCACTTAGATTGTAAGGCTGCATGCTTATATTCTTCTACGCGATTGTAGCTTATGGTTTTGATCAATTTGTGAATACTGGGAGGGGGCTTTTACATCCTTTCTCTCCCATCATTGTAAATAAAGTAAACAAACTGTAAAACTATTACACGTATATATTATCAGTTATATCTTGTCTCAGAAACTTGAAAAGAACATTTTGAAATTAATGTAAAATCCCACTTTGAGGTCACCTTACCCCTTGACCTCTTTCTAGTAAATTTATTTGTAATTTTCAGACATCAGAAATTGGAGTCTCGGGTCACCTTAAATCTTAAACTCTTTAAATTGCTTTTCAATTTTGGGCTAAGGTGGCCTCAAACTGACAGAGTAAATTTAGTATCTTAAACTTGTATGTTCAGTGTCAATGTAATTGTGTATATAAATTTAGTTGATTATAGTGTAAATGAATTATAAAATTTTTCCCCATTTGGGTTTTTTCACTTAACACTGATTGAGGGCAATGCGTGTTGTTGGTCATGAGTTGCATGTAAAACCTTAAAATTGGCCCAAGGTTACACTCAACTAAAATTTTAAATTTTATTTATTAACTTAAATTGATCTGATGTTACCCTCAATGCAAAACCAATGTTGTGGTATGATGAAGAAATAAAATTACCTGAATGAAATACATTATAAACTTCATCGTAAAGCAGAAAAACTGGCATTTGTAGGGTGAGTGTTTTTACTGCGAGTGATAGAATTTTAAAATATACTTCGCAGGGGTTATTCTACATTTGTTTTCCATCAGTTTGTTTCACCAAGGGCAAATTCCATATTTAACGTAAAAATACACTTCCACTGCATTTGTTTGATTTTCTTTTAATAGAAAACAAAATCGGCAAAGCATATTTACAGTTATAGGCAATGGAAAATAAAAAATACTACCTTGTCTTTACTTGGTAGTATTTTGATTAAGTGTGTCACTGGTTCCACAATAATATGTTGCTTAACCCTGTTCTTTTCTGTGTCTGGTAGGATCTAAAGGTCTAATGCATCAGTCAGCAATAGCATTATTTGCGGGCTGGCACCTAGGTGCCAGCTAGTTCATTCCTGGGGGTACCTTAAGGCTGGGTTTCTGGACTTTAGTTTTTAAATTTGACCATGTGTTTTGTAACAGCCTCTGTCATTGGTCCATTCAGTAATATTAGTCGAATTTGACCTTTAATTCTTCCATTTGCATTTGAGAGCCACGATGGGTAACAGTAAAACTTGTCTGCAGTTCAAAGTTGGGTGTTTGTTGATTTTACTTAGTTTTATGTCTGTTTTTTTACATAAGTAATTTTAAAGATACACTCAACTAACTGTTAGACATGTCAAAGCAATACAACTTGCGTTCTACTAAACCAGACAGTATACAGCTTCCAGTTCAGGTGCAACTTTGTGATGACGGTGAGTTCATGACACGTTTGCTGTCAACCGGATCCGAAATTTTAGATGACAAGCAAATGGGTCATGACAGTTCATCAGAAAGTGAGCTTGACTGTAGTGCCATTGTCGGGGCCTCTGACAGCGATGATTTCAGTAACCCCGGGGGTAGGGCGTTTGATAGATTGCATTCTGAGAAATCCCCTTCTACTTCGACTACTTCAGATCAAGTAGCTCAAACCTTAGTCAATCAAATAATTTTAGAACAGTTAACCACAATTGGTAAACGTCTAGATGCTTTAGAAAATAATAAATGTAAAAAATCTGCGGACAAATCAAAGATCAAGAACAAAAAAGGCAAAGTCAGTGAACACAAAGTACCCATGAGTGCACATGCACAGAGTGCAGATACTGTAGGTTTACAAAATGCAAGTACCGTGCCATCAGTAACCAATACACAAACAAATACACAATCTTTGCCCTCATTGAGCTCTATCAGGCAAAATGCGAATATTCAGCAACAAGTGGATCAGAGAATACATGAACTGAGTTTACTGGCTAAAACAGGTACGGATGCTAAATTAAAGTCCCAGAGGGGGGGGGGGGGGGCAGTTGAAGTTTATGTTAAAAATAAAGTCAAATGGCCCCACAAGTATGTCTTGGCCGGAGTTAATAAAGAACGTATCTCTTATGACCAGCTGAGCATGGGACAATGGATGGCTGGATTTTGCCGCACCATGAGGGATGAGTCGGATCCGAAAAATAGGGCTTGTATGTTAGATTATTTGATTGCTTTACTAGATGATAGTAATGACTTCTCATGGTCGGCGGCCAAGTCCAGCCATGCTGTCCTGTTATGTCGCATGGAGCAAGGTGAGATTGCAAATTTTTCATGTACTGACCAGATTGATAGAGTTAGGCGCGCTCATGCACAGAGGCATGTTATTGGTAACCAAAATGCAGATAAACTTTTTTCCAAGAAATCCAAGGCCACCAAATCCATGCCATGCCAATTTTTCAATGCTGGTTCATGTCTTCATCCGCAAACACATGAAACCAAAGGGGTGCTATACAGGCATGTGTGCTCGGCATGTTTTACTAAAAATGGAAAAAATTTCCCACATCCAGAGGCGGAGTGCATGAAAAACAAACAGACAAAAAACGAGTAGCTCTGGGCATGTGTTCGAAACTTAGATCACATGTCCACTATGATAGGTCCATTGTAAATAGTTCTGTAAATAAAACCATGTGCTATCAGGAATTATATGCTGACAAAAATACTTATTTGCAATGGTATGATAGCTACCGAACTGTTAACAAGTTTATAGATGGTAGATCTTATGCTCATGTGGTGTCCTGCAGTCATCCCTTGGGTGTGAGGGAGATTTCGGCTGGTCATACAGCAAGGCGCGTTTGTTCGGGTTCTCGCTGTCAGAGGCTGCCACATGGCAGTGAGGGCCAAAAAAGAAATGTTACCACCTTGCGCCCTAGCTGTAAAAAATCTACTTATGTTTCCACAAAAAGTAGCTTGTCTGGTAGAAAAATGACCACTCTTAGTGACCATGATGTCTGTAACACCCTTCCATTAGTAAATAGATTCCAAGTGTTTACTGAAATCGATGAGGACATATCTTATGCAAGTGCAGATGTAGCATCCCCAACTCCCTGTCACACAACTGCTAATTCTTCACAAATCGGTGATTCATCGATGCTTAGGAAAGGAATCAGGGACAGTAGTTGTAACTTATTGAAGCAGCCCCTAACTAGTCACTTTGCTTCGGCAGATAAGGATGTCAGTGTATGTAATACTGGTTTCAATTCATTTGAAGGCACTTGTGTGACAGAGGGGAAAGGGGTGGTAACACAAAAGGTCACTGATCACGAGTTGGTACATAGAACGCAGCTTGGTGCATCTACTAAACATTGCTCTGATAAGCATCTGGCCATACCTGTTCAAACACATAGTCAGGAACTTATGAATGACACTCATATGTTAGAGTCCGACTTACAGAACTTAGAGCTCCACTCCAGTCTAGACCCTAGTGCCCAGACTTACTTCTCAAAGAGCTTTATGGCTAATAAAGAGGTCCCTGACATTATTAGGCAGCAGTGTCATAACTCTAAAGATTTCCAACTGTCAAAAAAGCAAAATGGCCATGATTTTGGTTTCATACCATTGACTGATGTCAAGACCTATCAGGGCCCCCCAGTTACTTGGCCTCCTGGTATAGACATTCTAGAAGCACATTCAATCATACGTAATAGTGGGGTGCCAAATTTTTTAAAATGCAGAATTCCAGTCCAGACTCAGTTAAACCATAAGGTTTGGGCTCAAAAGTTAGAGAATTACTGGGATCAGCAACTCCCTGACCTAATAGCTTTTGGATTTCCCCTAGACTTTGATAGATCCAACGTATTAACATCTTCTTTTGAAAATCATACTTCAGCCACAGACCATGTGGCTCATATTGATAGATATATACAAGAGGAATTACAACATAAGGCTTTGTATGGACCATTTGAATCTGTACCATTTAAAGTCCATGTTTCACCTCTGATGACACGTGAAAAACAGAACTCTGACAACCGACGTACAATAGTGGACCTGAGTTGGCACCTGGGTCAGTCCGTGAATGCTGGAGTTAAGAAAAATTCTTATTTAGGAACTTATTTTGATCTTAAATATCCATCGATTGATCACATTGTCAAGAAACTCAAACTTTTGGGCACAGGTGCACTATTGTACAAGGTAGATATTAGCAGAGCTTTCCGTCATTTACGCATAGATCCAGGTGACATTGATCTATTGGGTATATATCATAATCAGCTCTTCTTAGACGGATCTTTGCCGTTCGGATTCCGACTCGGATCCGGATTTTTTGAGAAATGCTCGGATGCCATCAGATACATGATGTCCCAGGCAGGTCATAACGGCCTCATGAACTACATAGACGATCTTCTATATGTGGGCACACCTACAAAAATTTGGCCATCTTATTATGACCTATTGCAACTTTTGCAAGATCTAGGCCTAGAGGTCAGCCAGAGCAAACTGGTTCCTCCATCTACTCAGGTCATTTGCCTTGGCATCTTAGTGGACAGTGTTCAAAAAACCTTATCTATACCTGAAGATAAGCTTAAGGACATTATTAACATGGTGAATAGTTGGCAGGATAGGAGAAAATGTACAAAAAATCAATTTCAATCTCTCTTAGGTTCCTTGTTATATATCACCAAATGTGTCCATCCAGCTCGGTATTTTTTAAATCGTATGCTGCTTATTTTGAGAAATAATACGGCAAATAGGTATATTTCACTAGATAAATCCTTCTTCCAGGATTTGAATTGGTTCCAACAATTTTTGAAGCATTTCAATGGTATCACGTATTTTGATAACAGGAAAGTTCAAGGTGAAATACACCTGGATGCTTCGTTAACTGGATTTGGAGCATGCTATAATAATATGGTATATGCTCTTCCATTGCCCGCTTCATTTAGTCAATTCCATATTACACAGCTTGAAATGCTTAATGTTATTGTTGCTCTCAAGGTCTGGGCTAATCTTTGGCAAGATAAAAAAAATCACATTATATTGTGATAATATGGCAGTAGTAGAGGTCCTTACAACGGGTAAAACCAGAGACCCCTTCCTGGCCACCTGTGCCAGAAATATTTGATTAATTACTGCCATTTTTAACATACAATTACAAGTCCTTCATGTACCAGGTAAAGCTAATGTTATCGCTGACCTGTTGTCCAGATGGACAGTTACTATCAAGCCTGAGGATAAACTTAGAAAATTAATGCCAAATTTCTTGTGGATTGATACTCATATCAATCTAACCGCATTAAATTATGGTATATGATGACTGTTAGTTCCTTATTTTTAAAGCATAATTTGTTACTGCTGTGCTGGTATTGTTATTGTTCTTATTGTAGACCTTCCCCCTTTGACCTCCCAGCTGACCACCAGAGCCTTGAGTCACCTATCACAAGCATTCAGGCCTTCCACTTCAAAGACGTATACTCGCATGTTCAGAGATTTCTTGGGTTTCCTGGTGGCAGCTGGGATGTCTAGGCATCAGATAACACACCAGGTTGTATTAGCTTTTATGCAATTTTTATGTGACAATGGGTGTTCTCACTCTAACATTGCCAACTACTTGACTGGGGTTAGAGCCTTTTTTGTAGTCCATGGCTGTGATACACAACCTTTTAGGCATGACCAAATACAACTATATTTAAAATTTCTTAAGTTAAATGTCCAATTCCAACCAAAAGCTAACACTATCATTACTATTCAACACCTTCATAGCTTGATTGCGGCCTGTGATACCCTTCCACATTCTATAGTGTATAAGGCAGTATACCTAGTCGCATTTTTTTCGTTCTTGAGAGTTTCCAACCTTCTCCCACACTCTGTGAAAACATTCGATCCTACAAGGCAATTAGCAATTGGTGACCTCTTCTTTTCTGACCAAGGAGTCACCCTCTTGATTAAATGGTCAAAAACATTACAAAATATACAAGATACCACTACTATTTCTCTTCCCTATCTAGGAGCTTCACCCCTGTGTCCAGTATCTGCTTTGAGGGCATTGATAACCGAATACCCAGGCCACAATAATGACCCCTTGCTTAGGATTCCCAGGTGCCATGGCCTTGTCCCCCTTACAGACTCTGTGGCCAGAAGGCATTTAAAACAACTGTCCATTTTGCTTGGTGTTTCCCCTCATTTCAAATTCCATGATTTCAGAAGGGCAGGTTCCACTTGGGCCTTCAATTTTGGTGTTCCTTTAGAGCATATCAAAGCCCATGGCACCTGGGCCTCAGATTGTGTGTGGCGCTACATATCTTCTGTGCCCCAACCCTCCTCTACTGTCAGCAGAGCCTTCCAACTACACCTACAAGCCTAGTTTGGCTGTTTGGGTGCTTACACAGTAAATTTTTATGCATATACTTCCTTCTTACTATGACACTTTTAAACCCTCTTGGTCGAATGTAGTTCACTCATTTCCATTTTCAATTTTGGCTATTTTATATTGACCCTATTTCTGTCTAAAAAATTTGTCAAAATTCCCTATATTTGACTTTGGGTTTGTTTCCCCATTGGTGAACCTTTGCTAATTTCATCTTGTTTGGCAACTCATTTTCTCACTGTCAAACATTTGACCTGGTGACACGGCTTGACCTTGGAGGGGTCACTGAGGTTAGGCCCTGCCACCTTCAGTCATCTGTAGGTCAAATTCACACTAGAAAATTTTGTGTAAAAGTTTCTTCCTGGCTTCACCTTTGGGGCATTTTTGGGACCACAATGGTCATCAGTAACCATGAGAGATATTACTAGTTATGTTGCCTATTGGCCACACAGCATATGGTTCTTATTGTTTTATAAATCTTATGTTTGTTCATATGTATATCTTCTTAAAAATGCATCTTAGTAAAATAAAATATATTTAATCCCAGCAGTGTGATTTATTTATATGTGTTGGGTACCCCGGGGAATGTGCGGGATGGCACCTAGGTGCCAGCTAGTTCATTCCTGGGGGTACCTTAAGGCTGGGTTTCTGGACTTTAGTTTCTAAATTTGACCATGTGTTTTGTAACAGCCTCTGTCATTGGTCCATTCAGTAATATTAGTCGAATTTGACCCTTAATTCTTCCATTTGCATTTGAGAGCCACGAGGGGTAACAGTAAAACTTGCCCCCCACATATTTCCCCCCCCCCTTTTTTGCTGTGTATTTTTCCACTTGTATTGTCAAAATGTATTGGCATATTTGCTAATGCTGGTGTTCTAGTTTCAGGTGATATTCCATATCTGAGTCTGGCCTTCATCTGACCAGCGGTCGGGACCAGTGTGCTAGCAGCCCATGGAAGTCTTCCAGTAGTCCTGCCTGCTGTGGTGCCTGGTGTTTTGGCCTTTTAGATCGGGACATAATAGTTATATATAATTTTACCATGCTTCACTGTATGTGATGTTGCTCTGAACTCTATGTATAGAATGTCAAGTATTATCGAAAGTATTCTTTGGCAGATAAACTGCCCATGTTGTCTCTCATATGCATTTGTTCTTAAAAGTTCTTTTATTGTCTTATACATCTATATCTTATGCATCTGACCTTTGACCTTTGGAGGTGTCTTCATATGTCTGCTTACCTTCTAAGATCCTCATTGTATGGCTGGGACCTGTATGGTTCTCTTTCTAACAATGTACAGCCACTCTAACTAGAACCTTTGATTCATTTTTAGGCAATGTCATGCATATACCTTGGGTGCCAACCTCTGAGGTCGGGTTAGGACCTTGGCCATTGGTGGCTGGCCTGAATGTATTATTTATACTAAACATCCAATGTGTACATTTTAGTTCACTAAATTGGCATGTGTAATATTACACTTATGGCGCTTTGGGCTTTCTCCCATAAGATATATTTTTATATCCCTGGGGGGCTTGCCTGGCATGCCTGTTGATTACTTTTATACTGTTTTACTCAGGCTACACTCTTAACACCCTTCGCCTGTTTTATGGCTTTGGGAAAGTGGTTATAGTCCTGAATTTTTATTTACCCATGTTATATCATGGGTGCTTACACAGTAAATTTTTATGCATATACTTCCTTCTTACTATGACACTTTTAAACCCTCTTGGTCGAATGTAGTTCACTCATTTCCATTTTCAATTTTGGCTATTTTATATTGACCCTATTTCTGTCTAAAAAATTCGTCAAAATTCCCTATATTTGACTTTGGGTTTGTTTCCCCATTGGTGAACCTTTGCTAATTTCATCTTGTTTGGCAACTCATTTTCTCACTGTCAAACATTTGACCTGGTGACATGGCTTGACCTTGGAGGGGTCACTGAGGTTAGGCCCTGCCACCTTCAGTCATCTGTAGGTCAAATTCACACTAGAAAATTTTGTGTAAAAGTTTCTTCCTGGCTTCACCTTTGGGGCATTTTTGGGACCACAATGGTCATCAGTAACCATGAGAGATATTACTAGTTATGTTGCCTATTGGCCACACAGCATATGGTTCTTATTGTTTTATAAATCTTATGTTTGTTCATATGTATATCTTCTTAAAATGCATCTTAGTAAAATACAATATATTTAATCCCAGCAGTGTGATTTATTTATATGTGTTGGATACCCCGGGGAATGTGGTATGCAATAAGTGGCACATGCAAAAACTAAATGCTTAAACAAGTTTTAGTCCACTCACATTTTTACCATACATATTTTCACATAGTCTACCTGATCAGTTATAAAAGACTTTATAATATTTATAACTAGAAGCAAAAAAACATTCGTGTGGTAATACAATGTCATTCAACTCTGCTGTGTGACAAAATGCAACAATTTAATTCATTTGAAAATCCTCTAAAAGTGCTAATTTTCTACAAAGGGATAGTGTCCTAGTTGGAGTTTGTGGCGTGTCTTTGCCAAAATTTTCTGTTTCACAAATTTTGCAACCCCTCTGTCATGTATATTTCATTCAAAACTGTGATATTTTAATTTTGTTACATATAGATGTAATTTTTTCACCAAGTTAAATTTACGTTGAGGCCACCTCACCTTAAGTTTGAACTTAACATTAAAAAATAATTAACTATATGGTGACATTATCCTCTTAACTGGGGCTAGAGTCACCCTAAACCATGCACTAATGACGATGGTTCTCTTTCCTTAAGGTTATCTCATGCTGTTAGGAATTTAAAAATTGCCTTGTAACTGTCTATATAAATTAGGTGCAGCTGGGGCATTTCATTATCTCATGCAACTTGGACATTTGAGATGAATTGTGGTCAATGTGGGGTGTGTGACCAAAAGTTACAAACCTTTCATTTGCCTTTCAGTGATTTAAAACACTACTTCTTGTTATATCAGTCTGGCTACTCTGAATCCCACGAAAAGTAAATAATGCTTCACCTTTGATAGGGAGGTCAAGCCAGGCTAACGCCATTTGAAACATTACCAAATTTCTTCCCCATAAGCTATCCCAGTACCGTAAACAAGTTACTGATGTAGTGTATTTTCAGTCCAGAAAAAAAGGACATCCTACAAGCCTGAACCTCGGCCTTTTCCAGATCCAGTTTCTTCCCTACTGGAGAGAATCCCCGTAGGTGGACATTTGATTGAGATGAATACATACGAGTGGGATGTGGCTCAGTACCTGAGGTTGGGCTGCTACCTCTCATTTTATGCGTCAGAAAAACAACAGTTTCTGTTCTCATCACTCACATCTATCATAAGAAGATCATAACAAATGTCATTCTCATACAAGCCAGATGCATCATACTCAGTGTCATTCCACCCTTATAAAGGCTTCAGCAACCTCTTTTTTGCTTCTCTCTGTTCATTTGTATCCAAAGGCTTGTACTAAAATTTATCACTTTGGTCTATCTTTTCATGTGTTTATTTTCCTCGATAACAACCCTGAAGGATGCCTCTCCACCAGCCATCATATCAATGCCTGTTTAACAGCCATCACTTCTTCCAGGGCACCTCTGCGGCCGGGGTTCGATCCCCGTCATGGCCTTAAGGGGTAAAGCTGGTACTTGCTTGCCGTTGGTCGGCAGTTTACAGTACAGAACCCTAGCAAACTGTATGTACTGGTTTCCTCTGCCCTTCCAACTAACCGTCGTGATATGACCTGTACAGTGTTGAAAGCGACGTAAAACGCCAAATAAATAAACTACTTCCAGGGGTAATATTTTTGAAAGGAAATTACTAGTACATCTATAGTTGATTAGTATAACCTGTGAGATAAAATTCCATCAAACTGTTTAAACAAGTAGCAAGGTATTTTCTGTAGTTTTTTTTTTTTTTGGTTTGTATTTAAATGTTAGTAAATGTTAATTAATTGAATTTATTTGTGGTCTATGTAAAATGATGTCAGAATAGAATACTTTCTGTTTTATTACCTAGCTGGTGAGTTTTCATGATTATATAGTTATACACTTTTAAAAAGTACCTTACAGTATAGTGATTATGAAGTATTAAATCATGTTCAGGCTTTGTAGTGTACCTGCACTTATTCTTTCTAAACTTTTATTAAGATGTAAAGGTTTAAATATGAGATATTAGTATATGTATTCTTAAATATCAGTAGCTAAAGTTTATTATTTAGTATAATTAATTATGGATAGTACTTAATTGCATTTTGATACTCAACATTCTTTAGGAACATTAATTGGCAGTCTACTCAGTGTCCAGTCTGACTTGGCTTCCTTTTTTCAAAGGTCCACTCATTTCTAGAGAAAAAAATTTAAAAAATGAATAGTTTTAAATTTACATATTTATTGCATTTAATCAAATTGTCATAATATTGTTCAAATCATAACTAACATGCTACACATACAATCTTTGCGGCATTATAAGTGCCATAATTTATATACTGCCATTTGGGGTCCTTTCATACTTAGTTGGTTATTGTTCTCAGTTATATTGTTTTATTATTTTACATATTTGTATTAGGCTTGTAACTTTTAGTATGTCTTATTATTGTGATATTGTGATACTATCTTATTATCGTGATATTGTTTTATCTTGTTTTGCATGTATAATGTGCTCTACTAGTCATTACACTATATGTGTGGTCACAATGGCACCTTTAGGACAGCTGGACAAAATTATTAATAAAACTTTTATGCTAGGTATATTTAGGTTAATTTCAAGCTATTCTGTCTTTACAATACAAATTCATTGAACCAGTATCCAGTATAATACCTGAATGTATAGTCATAATGACCCTATTGAAATACATGTTCTTCTAGTGCTTGATTACAGAGACTTTATATATTTTTATTATGGCTATAATGTACCCATATCGCATCTGGTCCTTATGTACCAGTAATTGTATTTTTTTCTATTTTATTTTCGTCTTAACTAACACATGCTAACTATACTTGCGTCTTCTTTCCACATATCTGGTTAGTATACTGTGGCTGGTTCTAGCCTCTTCTTGGTAATGTAATTTATTATCTTAATACCATCATGTAAATTGTGCATTCTATATTACCAGTAATTCCATCTTATCAGCGTTAATGTATGTCCACAGGTTTGAAACCTCTAAGTATTACTCAACTTAGTTTTGACTTCTTAGTAGTGGGGTTTGTTTTGCAAATTATTGTGTTTCACAAATTTTTACAACCCCACTGTCATACATATTTCATTCAATACTGTGATGTTTTCATTTTATTGCATATTGTTATATACTCTGGTAAGAACTGTTCATATTTTTAGTATTCTAATATATTAATATATATATTAATTAGATGTAGTTATTTATTGTCATAAAATATATATTCCATTGGGGGATTTCATTATCTTGTGCAAGTTCAACGTATCTGAGATGAACTTGGGGCAATGTGAACATCCACTAAAAGTGCTTATTTCATACATAACGCACTAGCCAGAAAGAGAAACCAAAATCAGCAACCACCAGGGGAGAGATATGGAGATGCAGAGGCAAATTAAAATATATTCTTCTTTTGCTAGTTTCTGGTTATTTGTGAGCTGCCTACGAGTGAAATTATATTCCACTCAAATGGGGCCACAGCAGCAAAAGTCCGGCTGCTATCATATTTATGGGTATGGATAGCAATCAAGCAAAATATGGTACAATTAGCCATACGGATACAAGCCCTCTTTAAGCTGAAGACTAATGAAAGCAACTTTCAAAAGCAGGTAAGAAATTTTAAAATCTGGTCATTTTAAAATTGAAACCTGTGTCAAATGCTGATAATACTTACCAATATAAATAAAAGTTGAAAAAATCCTCAAAATTAAAATTGCTTTATTTCAGCTTGTGTCTTAATGTTTTAAGTGAGAATAGACAAGGTGCTTTAGATATTATTAGATCAGATCAGATCATTTTGTGATTGGTGCATGTGATACTTGATTACATGAGGGCTTGGTTACCGGTTGAACAGCACTCTGCTTTTAAAAAAGGCTAAAATTTGGGCTTCTACATCCTGGAATAGACCCTAAAGCATACGTATGGGAGTCAAACCCACACAGAGGTGATAGCCTGTTATTAGATGCCAAATCTGCTATCCAACCAAAAGCATTGAGGTCTGCAACCTCCTTGAAAATAGTTATCATAGATATTTAAGTCCTTTTATAAAATCAGAACTGATGTACACGTTTAACAGAATCAGATAAATTGTGAAGATCTGGAATTTTTGCAGCTGTTTTCATCAGTACAAATATCTACCAAGCAGTTTGTTTTTAGCTTTGTCTATGACGTCGAGAAAGTTTAGAATATTATGTATAAGGCCATCCACTCACCCAATAATCCTTCCTCTTTCAGAAAGATGCTAAAACCCTTTTTCTATGTAAAAGTGTATCCACTTTTAGCTTATTTTGTAAATAGGGTTCCTGTGCTGACTCATTTTAACGTTGTTAAGCATAAACGTATTACATATTATTAATGAATAAACTTGCACAGAATAAATTGTGTTTTATTCATGTTCAGATTGACAGTCAAGGCTAAAAATCTGAGTCTGATTTGACTCATTTTGAGTGGAAGCCGGGATTTAGATAAATCCATTTCTCATACATAACATAACCCCAGGGTGAGTTTCTAGGCAACTCAGGTGAGTCATCCAGAAACTCAATGACTTCAAAGCCTAAAATGCCATAACACGTCCTAGGGTTGATTTTACGTCATATTGATGTAAATTACGTGATATGGTATCTTATTGGGTTTATGAGCCCATTATGTGAGTGGTCATATAAAATAAATAAAAATAAAATTGGCACCTGGGTTAGGGGTGCAATAAGATGACACTATCTCACACAAATAAATTAATGCCTGCTGGGTGCAGGGTGGGGCAGGCCCAAATATAAAATAAGTCTTGGCCTCTAGGGCCATTGGTGTTATTTGGGTTATTTCCATCATCCATCCTATGTAACACAGAGAATTCCATATTTTTCATGAAATGATTTGGACTAGAGAAATGTCTAGACACTGGGGTTGATTGGTGTAATTTCTTATTGGTTACACTTCTGAAATGTCCATACATCCTTTGTCTCAGTGGTCTCTTGGTCTCACCAATATATTGGAGACCACATTCAGAAGAGTTAATAATGTAGATCAAATTACTTATTTCGCAAGTAATTTTATATTTTGGTGGGAGATTCTTGCATTTAAAAAGCTTCTTGGTTTGGAAGTTTTTTATACTGTCCAGTATTTATATTTTAATGTAGTAGGTGCATTTTCCTAGCCTTATACAGACAAGGATATTGTTGGTGGTGGTCAAGGGTTTCTCTATGGGTAGGAATCTGATCTTGGCGGAAGTCAGTTTGTCCCTGAGGTTTGGAAGTCTCCTGAATCCCACGATGGGTTTGTCTGGGAAGATTTGGGATAGTTCCTCTGTGTTTTGGATAATGTTCAATTGTCCCTGATTAATCCAGCCACATTAGGATTTTTTGGACTGTAGTTGGTGACCATTTGAGGAGTCAACTTTAGGTTTTACCTCAAGTAATTGCTTTGAGTGAATTTATTGGTCCTGTTGAAGTGTTTTTTTCAAAGAGTTAATGGGGTAGCCTATTTTGAGGTAATAGCCAGTTAGTTTGTAGGCATTCGCCTTAAAGTCTTCATCTAAGCTACAAATGCGTTTTAGCCTAAGGTATTGGCCAAAAGGTCCCTTTGAAAGTATACTTTCTCGGTGGGCACTTGTATAGTGAAGGTACAAGTGAGTATCAGTGGGTTTATTATAAAGGGTAGAAATTAGCTCCCTGAAGAAAGACCCAAAAGGAATGCCAGTACATACAGTTTGTCAGGGTTTTGTACTGTAAACTGCCAGCCAACGGCAAGCAACTACCAGCTTTCCCACTTGAGGTCATGCCGGGAACGGCACCCTGGCCTCAGAGGTGGAAGCAGAAGTGTTACCACTCTGCCACCGTGGACCCGATTAATTCTTTAAATGTAGATTTAAATGTAGATGTAGTTTTACTTTATAATCATAACTCATGGTGGATAATAAACTGACAATATCCCTCAATAGGCACATATGACAAATATATTACTATTGAAGATTCAAAATATACTACTTGTGCTACACGATATAACATCCAATTTGTCAAACACAAACTCGGGTTTTCCTTAATCAATAAAACTTGTATATAACGAGATTTACACAATACACACAATGAAGATAAGGTTATACAAAACAAATTACAAGCTAGACATACACACATAAAACATATATGTAAGGACTGACCTTGTACAATAACTGACCTAGTTTGGTGTGACTGAATCACCTAAAAAGTCTGAGTTGGCACTGAATTGTTGTGTTTTCAAGTGTGTAACTTTGGAAACCTCTTAAACTTAGGGCAAACTAGGTAAGATATTTATACTTGGCTTTCTATGATTATAGATTGGTTTCAAATTTTTTTCACTGTACAGCTACTTCAAATTAGGAAAAACAGAAAAAGGCTGATTTGGTTACAATAAAAATCTGGGGACATCTGTGGTTATTCACTGCTGAAATATACAAATATATCACATGGATTTTATTTGTTGTTGTACATATACTTTATTACCTAGCCAGGTACTACTGATTTAGATAATAGATAGGGTGATCATGTCCAATGTAGATTAAGAGTATTCATTGCTTGATGAATGCTCTGTGCTATTTCTCAAATAATATGAAATCAAATTATAATCAATTCTAATGCTGAGCTAGCAAGAGTCAGAGTTAAACTGAAATTAAATTGAAAGTAACAGCACAAACAAGCTAAACGATACATAATCACAGGATCAAGCCAGCTTAAAGTTATGCAACTGAAGCAGTATACTAAGATACACTTTGGTGATCGTTACACAAGCGGAAGTAATAAAGAAAAGGGGATGCTAAGTAAATTAGAAATTATGCTTTATATATTATGGGACTCCAAGGAACCCAGCAAAACTAGATTGTGTTTAATTAATTTATGATGCAACTATAAAGTTTTTGATGATATATAACTCATTTAATTTACGAATGTTTAATTAGTACAAACATTTCAGAAAATTTTAATAGGGCAATGTAGCCCACCACATATAGTACATTATGGTAAGTCAAATGGGAAAATTAAAATACACATGAGTTTCATAGAAAAACATTGAACTAACAAGCAAGAAGATTATACAAACATACAATATATATCCAGGGATTGACTTAGTCAAATAACAGGGTAGTGTCAAAATCCTGGAGATTTTTTTGTGGATGACTAAATTTAAAAAAGTCTGTGTTGACTGTGAAACATACTGTTTGCTTAAATAATTTTTAAATGTCTAAAACTGGAAACCTCCCCAACATCGGCCAAATTGGGTCCTTTCTTTACAAAACCTTGGCCTATATGATTGAGCAATAAGTTTTAGTGATTTTACTATACATCCACCCCAGAGTAGAAACAATAAAATATAAAGGCTAACTGGTATTCAGCACTAAGCTTGTAGTGTCATACAATAATAGTTTTACGTCTCTAATGAACTATCCTATTTATTGTAGTGCCTCTCAAATGTCTGTGGAAAACAGAACTATGACCTTCAAAGAAATAGTGAGATTACATTGTGCTAGTTTTTAAATAGAATTGTGAAAAGTGGAAATAAATTCTTCAGCAATTATTACTTCAGTCATATTACAAAAAAATTCTAAATTAATTGCAAAATGGAATAATATGTTTTTATAACATAGGATTGGATTTATATAAAGCAGGTTGAATGATGTAGAGTGTTTTTTTATAAATAATTAATTTCTCTTGTATAGTTACTCACTATTTTTACCATGTTCGTTTAATTTCTATAACATTATCTACACTAGACTAAGGAACAATATTAGTTTATTACCTAGCTGTATACTACAATTTTAATTAAAAAGGTGAGTAAAACTGATTTTTATGTTAAACTGATAGGGTAAAGTTACAAAATGTATACTGTGATGTGGTGATTTTCAATGCTGCATTTTGAATAACCAGCATTCAGTAATAATAATAATAATAAAAAGTAAGATTTACAAGACTAAACAAGTTAAAAGTTGTAAAGTTACATTACAAGGTCACCCTAAAATTATGCAACTGAAGCAATACACTAAGACATAGTTAGGTGAACATAACCAAAAGAAAAGTAATCAAAAGCAAAGGTACGACTTAACATAAGGGTAAATATTACAAGATTCATCTAGTAAATCTTTTCTCACATACACATATAATTATATACATTGGGGTTCTCCTAATCAACTGACGTATGGAGTGAATATTGTAATACTAATTACACAATTATTCTATCAACTTTGGGAAGCAGGGCTGTTAGGGCCCTGGTGTGGCAGTTGTCCTCTTCATGTAAATATTCCTACAACCTTAACTTAGTCTTGTCTTTCTGACCCAATTTCTAGGAACGAATCAGATTCATTCCCTAGTAACTTGAATTTCCTCCATCTTCACTTTGAATTTGCTAGTCAAGGGTAACACTACATTTCAACCCACCATCCACACCCAAGACCTTACTGATTGTTTCACTAATGTATCTTTAGCTTTCCTCTGTGTCCCTGACCCCTTGTGCCCGGTCCCAGCACTTGGGAGGTCTCCATTGGATCGACGTAGGACTCAGAGTTTTGGGATACTCTAAACTCCTGATCCAAGTTAGAGTTACTTAAGGGATCCTGTTGTCCGTGCTCCTTAACCTGGTAAGTTAAGGTCTTCCCTGATGTAATCCGGGCTTCAGTTGCCCTCTTAGGCCCTGACCCCTTGTGGCCTCGTCCCAGCCCAAGGGAGGTCTCCACCAGGATAGACATAGGCCTTTGAGTTTTGGGATAGGTCGTGACAGGCCGACCCTGATCACCCCTACTGACTTTGTCCTTTCGTTTCTTAGGCTGATGCCTTCCTTCCTCTAGTATTTTGATCACTACTAGAGAGTATGTTGATCCCTGAGTTCTAGATGTTCCCTTAATTTGGTAAATTAAGGTTTTCAATGATATAATCCTGTTCTCAGGCACCCCTGTTGACATATAATCGACATGGTGAAAGGCAGGACCAGGCTGACCCTGGCACCCCCCTCTCTGTTTGACACTATTAAGATGGATTTGTCACCACAGATTATCAGCTGCTTTCCTAACCTTCGGAAGCCACATTATGTTTTCCAACTGGGTATTATTTGATGCTGAAATATTTTTATTTCTTAGTGTATACAATGTTTACATGTTTTATCAAGTATGTTTTATATTTATAGCACTGGTTGGTGCGAAATATTTTTAAAAATTTCCATGTTAATGTAACCTTTTTAAAAATCTCTTCTTGTTGCTAACATGTAAATAAAATTCCTCAACCTTATAACTTCATTTCACCTTCTGACCTTTGAACTTCACTTACCTCAGCATTGACCTTCAATAACCTTCAACCTCGCATTAGGACAACTGGAACATTTTTACATACACAAGACACCAAAAGGTTAAGTCTGTTATATTTTTTTTCAATGAATTTACATTGAAACTGTAATATCACATTTTATATGGACTCACCAAGTACCGAACTAAAATATATTCTGTTTAAATTATTTACAACCTAAACAACACATTATAATAATGTTATGTTACATTGCCCTATGAAAAGAAAGTAATAACATTTCATATAAATTTAATAGGCCTTTGTAACATGACACAAGCAAAACATTAAGATAGGTAAAATGAGATGGATGAAATCTACAGCAGCCCATAATGTGATATTACACTGAAATGAGCTAAGGAATAACTAAATAGAGATAAAAATGAAATAGATATTTAAGGATTGACTCAGTCAAATAACCCAACTGTATTAAACTGGCAAGACCAGTTTGTCTTTCGAAACAAGATATTATGTAATTATTATTAATGTATATATATATATATTATGTAATATATTATTAATGTATATTATTATTCTATGCAAATCCATGGTGTATAATAAGCACAAAAATTTGTTACACTTCAGCATAAAATCTGATAAAAATATATAATTAAACATAGAAAATAAAATATTGTACAAAAATATGAAATATTTTCCCTATCAGAACAATACAAAAGGGCATCACCATAAATACATAAGATTTTCACACTGCCACTATGCAAAATCAAAGTTGGGGTTATAGGATGATTATACTAAATACCTGTTTCCAGGGAAAGTATCTTTGACTACTTAAGAGTCAACTATAAAAAAAACCTTAGAATGTATATGGAAGGGGGGAACTAAGAATTTTTGTTTAAGAATGTAAGGAAGTATGGAACGAATTTTGACAAAAGCTAGTGGGCCCTAATGGGTGGACCAATGACAAAATATGTTCATCCGGTACACTTGAAATGCTGAGAATTATGCAGTGATTTTCCAGTTCATTTACTATACAGTTTCCCCAAAACCAAAGCAGCTGAAGGGTGCTTTCAACAAATTATCAAAATTACTAGGGAGTACAAACAATACCTTAGTTGGTTTCAACGGTTTTTGATCATTTTAATGGGTTTCCTTCTTCAATTATACTCCAAGTAAGTCTGTGGATTTGGATGCTTGCTCCACGGGGTTGGGAGCAATTTTTGACACCCACGTCTGTGCTATGACCCTACCAGCTAGTTGGCTTAATATGAACATTGCATACACTGAAATGATAAACATATTAGTGGCTCTCAAGGTCTGGCATAAGCAATGGTCAGGTCATAAAGTACTTGTAAAATGTGACAATCAAGCTGTGGTGTATGTCTTAAGTACTGGTAAAACTCGTGATAATACTCTAAGTAAATATGCCAGGAATATCTTTCTGTGGCTCAGTGCCTTTAATATTAGTATCATGGTTGTTCATGTTCCAGGGAAACTGAATCTAGTGGCAGATCTACTTTCCAGGTGGAACATCACTGCGAATAATTTTTCAAAGTTGCAGCAACTGATCCATCCTGTCACCTGGTTCCCTGCCCCCCAGGATCTCTTGTATTGTGATGATTTTATATGATTTGTATATATTACAGGCAATCTGCCACTGGAACAGCACCTGACTCAGCTGGCCACGTCCAGGCTCAACCATGCTTTCTCACAGTCAACTAAAAAGGCCTGCAACACGTTATTTAGGACCTTCTTGGCCTTTGAGGTATTCAGAGCCTGGGATATCTATCAGGTGACCACGTTGAATTTGTTGTGTTTTCTTGAATGCCTCCAATATAATGGAGTTAAACATACACAAATGGCTAATTACTTGTCTGCTGTTAAGACTAAGTTTCTTATCATGGGTCTGGATGTCACCTGCTTTAATGACTGTCGGTTAAAATATTACCAAAAGGCTATTCTGCAATGTTGTGATCTCACTTATATGGGCCAAATTTTCAAGGCTGTATATTTAACCAGCTTCTTTTCCTTTCTAAGATTGTCGAACCTTGTTCCTCACTCCACTGGTCAGTTTTCACAACTCAAACACCTAGCAAGAGGTGACGTAGTGTTTTCCTTTGATAAAGTAGTCATACTACTTAAATGGTCCAAGACCATGCAGTGCAACAATGGCATTAAACTAATTACCATACCAAGAATTTCTAATTCCATCCTTTGCCCAGTCACTGCATTGGCCAATCTTCTGACACTTACCCCTAAAGGCTCAAACCTCCCCCTTTTCCAAGTTAAAGTCAACCAAAATTGGGTCCCTCTGACTGATACCAAAGTCAGACGTCATTTTTCATTAATTTTGAATAAATTGCACTTGGGTCCTGGTTACACCTTCCACACCTTCCGGCGTTCAGGTGCTACTTTTGCTTTTACAATAATGTAAGTCTCCAAAATATCCCACAACATGGCACCTGGACGTTGAATTGCGTCTGGAGGTATAACACTGATACTATCAATGCAGGTGAACAGGTGGCTGATATGTTCAAAGAAAAACTTACTTCTACATAGCCTACTTCTACCCTTTGGGGTTTGGCTGAACAAGTTGTTTTATAACCTTTTATCAGTAAAATATATCTTTATCTATTCTCATACTAGCCTTGAATTTAACATCATATTGTCATAGGGTCACCTTTCCATAAGGCACTCTTATATAGTTTTTCTTCTGAAATGTTGCCCTCTTCACCTGTAATCTTTTTCCCCTCACTTTTGTGTTAAGGTTACCTTAAATTGTGCCCAAGGTAAGGTGACCCTATGTCCGCTGTAATGTTATTGATATGTAAATACAATTAGTGTAGAACCAAGTATTAATGTATTAATAAAATATATTAACCGCAATGCTGTGTTGACCTTCTCCCATACAACTCAAGGTCACTGGTCAACTACTGGTATGAGAGGAACTGTGGGGATAAGTTCACCTGCTGAACTTAACCTTCAGTTCTGATACCAGTCTAAAAATTGCATTGTGGTACTTCATGCTTCACTGACTTTTACTATAAAAGCCAGCTTGCATTTGAATTTGCCACCACACTCTCAGATTTGAACAATGTACATGTTAAAAATTTGAACCCACCCATGTCCTCACCCCAAGACTAGTTCCTTGGTACTCAAATGTTAATTATGTATTTTCAGATATCAAAGGTTGACGTAATGTAGAACAGCCTGGTTGGAGCATGGCCATGCTGCTGCTACCAGAGCAAAGTTTGCTGCATGATAGTGTTAACATCTGTGTGCTTGAGCCATAATGGCTCAAATGTAAACAGTGCTTGGCTCGTGTCTTAACCATATAATGGTCAGCTGATAGTCTCAACGTTACTGGCCCAGAGTTTAAGGTGTAGTTATAGACTGGGGGCTGTAATGATCAGTTCCTGTTAGGGCAACTCTTGGGTCTTTGAAATGGGACTGATAGGTAGCAGAAGCAGTGAGGGGTTCGAACCCACTAAGTAATGATGTAATTTCTATGTCAAAGATTAGTAAATTCTCACGTCTTAGTGCCTCAGTAGAGAGTTGGAACAATGTAACATTACTTTATTGTGGGCTTGCTCCACCCATGTGTATATATGTCAAAACATGAGAGAGTGGCTGTTGTCTAATTGTTCTTAGGTATTTTAGTAATGATATATGGCATAATATTCTAATTAGTATGTTCGAACACAGCTTGTAATTTCTATTGCAGTGTTCTTTATAGAGTTGGAGCTACTGTATATATATATATATATATGGTGTATGAGGCTCCCCCCACGTGTATGCAAAATTTTAATACTCGGAGATGACCCTTATGCAGTCATTTAATTATCATCTTCAAGTATTTAGTATCATGTGCTTAATCGGTTGGATACAGTGTATAATGTTACAGTTCAGGGCTGGCTTTAAACAACTGGTAACTTAATGAATTTAGTGTTAATATTTTAACCCTTACATCCTGGTCCTATCGTCAATTCGTGTGTAAATTAAAACAATCTAGTTACAACCCTTTCTCATAATACAGTAACATGAGAGGTTGGCTACATATCTGTAAACAATGTCTTCCAGAATCGCTACGGTACTGTTACGGTTATCAGAAGATAGTATTTTTAACCATCCACCAGGTAATTCATCATTGTCATCATGTAAGCTTTAATTTTTGGCAGTGGACAACATCTTCATGTGTATAAGGTAGAGGTCAGTACATCAATTTATCATATCTGGATACAACCAGTAACTATAGCAATTCTACTCAAATATGTAACTTTAGTATCATTCTTGTTACTAGTAACATGTACTTGTAAGTATTGGACTTGGTAACAGTTTTATACATTAACAATTTTAACTTGTGTAACTAAATTTATTTATTTTATATCAAGTGTGTTTTAAATTTTTTTCTTTTCTGTTAACTCACAGTGATCAGAAGAGGGAATAGCTATTACAGCTTATTAATTGTACTAGTAACCACTTACATGTGGAGGCTAATGTATCAGTTGTATTCATATATTAAATCTAGTCAACAATGCTAACCCATGTCTATACTGTCAGTATGTAAATATTCATATAATTATATTCACCGTGGGTGAACAAGTTGTTTTATAACCTTTTGTCAGTAAAATATATCCTTATCTATTCTCATACTAGCCTTGAATTTAACATCATATTGTCATAGGGTCACCTTTCCATAAGGCATTCTTATAGTTTTTCTTCTGAAATGTTACCTTCTTCACCTGTAATCTTTTCCCCCTCACTTTTGTGTTAAGGTTACCTTAAATTGTGCCCAAGGTAAGGTGACCCTATGTCTGCTGTAATGTTATTGATATGTAAATACAATTAGTGTAGAACCAAGTATTAATGTATTAATAAAATATATTAACCGCAACACTGTGTTGACCTTCTCCCATACGACTCAAGATCACTGGTCATCTACTAATATGCGAGGAACTGTTATAGTATATTTTATAAATAGCTTACATTATGAGCACCTTCAGGAAAGGGACATTTTACCACTAAGTAGTCAAAGACACATTGACTGGATTAGTTCTCCCATTATTTGTTATATAGATCTACAGTCTGTGATGAAGAGGTTGTTCTCTTCGCAATAAATCAGAACAAGAAAGTGGCAATGCCATTTTAAGACAAGATCTACCTATCAAGTTTTCACCTACTTCAGACAGACGTCCACTAACATATTTGTTGTTACAGAAGTGTTAAGGATATATGCAAAAGAAATGTGTTTCTAATTGTCATCTTTTTATCTTCATAATGACAATGATTTATGAAGAGAAAAGGTTTAAACAGACTCAATTTATTGGGTTAGTAAGTTAGTAAAAAAAGTGATATATAAATCTAATTCAAGTGTACATGATTGGAGAAGATGATCTTAAAACTTGATTTACAAATTTGACTTTTACATTTTATACATGTGTGATATATAAAACGTGATATATAAATCTTTTTCAAGTGTACATGATAGGAGTCAATGATCTTAAAACTTGATTTCTTATTCGACTTTTACTTTTTGTATATACATTTTTGCTTTTTGGCCCTTGTTCATAGGGTTCAAATGTGTTTTTTTTCTAGTCCCTGCATTCTTATTTTCATGTCATTTTTGTGCAAAATGAATTAAACAAAACCACAAACAGTCTTTTTTTCTATCATTTGAGTTGTTCTACATTTACTGATCTGAAGAATGTACACTTTCCACAGATTGGTCTTCGGGTGTGTACATTCTACAGTAATCTAGTTTAAACAAAGCATACATTAAATCAAAAGTTTTTCCTGTTAAACTGTCTTAGCAAGCTGGGCGTTTTGTGTAATGGACGATCTTTGATCCATAGTGTTTCAATAAATTATTACTTTGACAATGACATACGATACTGATACCACCCAAGTGGTGCAAAGGTTTGCAATTTATCAGATTAGAAGATAAATAAGTACGATCTAAGTCCACATATAACAAGGAATATACCGATAAGAATGCTTTAGTCATAACCCATAAAATGAACCACTTCTTGTTTTTTATTGTTCTATTTTTTTAACGGACAACATTATGTGGGAATCTATTGATACTGAAAATCCATCCACAAACGCAGGTGAAATCGCAAATGACAATCTATCGGGTGTGGTGCACAAATAAAACATTTAAATTAAGGGTCACCAATGACAGTATAAAATTATGCACTGGTGTGTATGCGATGCTAATTGGGGCAAATTCAAATGCATCTCAAACTATATAAAGAAACATCATATATCTGTTGTAAAACCATGAAATTACCAAATTGCTGTTGAAAATATTTTCCTTAACCAATAATTGAATACTCCTGTGTTATTTTACAATACATGTCATTTTGGGAACACTAACACATAAAGCTACATATGTTTTCACACAAGAACTTCAAAGAAAGTATAATATATATATATCCACCTGAAGACACAATCTGTTAGTCCAGTTTGCACATAATTCTAACAAAAGCAGACAGACCGTGTTTGTGCTTATTACGGAAGTGTACAGCAACACACATAAAACAAAATCTTAAAGGCCAAATTCTTAACTTCACTATTTATAGTTATTTATTTATCAGTAAAATAAGTTTTAAATTTAAAATGATTAGTTTAAAGTTCAAAATATTTTTATCTGCTGAAAACATATATATAAAGTCACATGCTTTTTGTGTGGTCAAAAAGCCAAGAAATAAAAATTCAGAGTTAGTGTGATACTTTCAAAGATTCATTTAATTCTACATTTACTAATATAATTTTTTTTCAACACAGTTCAATATCCCAGCTTTACTGACTTATTGGCGTAACTACCTATTTGGAGACAATTGTCTAAATATATTAGTTCACTAAGTTGACAATTAGACCTAATGTTAAGTCTGACCGCGGTAAGTTTCAGTACATTATAAGTCTTGGTGAAGTGCTGTGAGTAAAAAGCCTAAAATATTATTTGCTTTGCACATGCTCAATGGAAAATGTTATTATTACAGCTTTGTGTGAAGTGCTTTTATACTGTTGAATACATGTTTTGACATGTGCAGAGAAACAGGCACTGAAACATTTCATGCTTGTTGACTTCACATTTACATTTTCCTCTGTTTGGCTTTTATCAATATTGTACAAATATACGTCTACTCTACACTCTTTATTCTTTTCTTTACACAATATTTTTAGAAAATCAGCTGGTCCAAACTGCAAGTAATTTCTTCAGTCCTTTAGGTTTTTTTCAGTTTTCTGACACGGACAGTTGAGTTTATACAGGTTGATGTATACAATCCACAATCATATACAACACAGTACGCATACATTAAGAGTTTTTTTCTTAAACTTTCTGAAACAATCTAAAGGTTTTGCGGGCTTAACAAACTTTGCCCACAATGGTACAATAAATGACCACTTTAACAATGATATACACAAGTGATATTACACGAGTGATGCACATTTTGTTCATTTTATCAGGAGAGAACAAAGTCCACATTGCAATGATTGTACAGATATATTTGCTTGAGCGATAACCCTTTAAAATGTACCTTATAAAATTTTCTCTTCAAAAACTTTTTAGTTTTTGTTGATAAATATATCATTTGTAAGCAATTGCTTTTAACATTCAAATCCCCTTGAAAGAGCACATAACGGATTATATCAACGTGTAACAATGAACATGCAAAAAAGGTTCAGTTATATGTTGTAAATTCCCAAACTAAACAGGATTATAAATAGGAAAACATGCAGAAAAAGTGTACTCGTACAAGACATATGTCTATGGAACACCTTTAATATCATTTATGAGTGTGATTATAAAAATTCTTTTGAAAATTCCTGGAACCAGAGAATGAGATTTTCCTGAAAGTCTACCGAGAACTTTTTCAAACAGAAAAATGCTAAAAAGCCAAAAGAAAACATAACCTTTTTTGTGGAGATTATGAAGGTTTTGGTAATTTCTCTCCAAAATTTTTACCATCAATTTTTGGGAGGAATGGACATAATTGCTCAATGATCTCCACATGTCTGGGAATGCACAGGAGAGTGCTGACAATGTTTTCCAGAACTCTGCACAAACATATCCAAATATTTACATATCTCATCAGTAACGTATTTGGGACAATCAAAACAACTCCATTGGGAGAAAAAACTTCAAGATGCAAATGTTCAATACATTTAGTATGGCTCAGATGTGCAAGCCTAGGAAATCTATGTTTATTTTTCAAGAAGTAGATGTCTTTGACCTAACTTATTAGAAAATTGAGATTAGGTAATATTTTAAGTACTTTTTACACTTTGCCAATTTTCTCACAAACATTTGCCGTTTTCTTTTCCAAATATTTCTAAAACTAAGTAACCTACAATAAACTATATCAATTATTAGAAAGATGTTTTTACACTGTTTCGGCTCGTTATTCTTCCTTCTTAATCAATGTGAGAAATGGTGGAGAGATATAAAGATAAAAATTCACTGTTTTCACTGCTGCCCTGATATTTTCTATAACTGAGGTTTAGTGGTTACTATTAATAAATACTGACTGATTTTACCCATTATCCCCACAAAGTGATGGACACTGTGTGAATGCACGAATTGTGGATTATAGTATAAGTGCGTTTTAATAGGAAAACTTCCCAAATCACATATACACACAAAACGTATCATGAATGAAGATGACAATAATACAGATTCTACGAGTTTGTAGCACAAGTATTATATTGTTAATCTTCAAAGGTGATACTTTTTATGTGTCTGATGATGTATGTTCAATGTTAAAATACGCAGAAAAACACAAAAGCTTCTTTACCCTTTTAAAAAGCGGGACAAGTGGAAGTAAAATCCTGCAAATAACTCGCAATTTCTCTGCCGTTTCTGTTTGATATGAATCACATATTTGTAGATTGCATAGTTTCTGAAATATTAAGGAAATTCTGCACTTGTTGATTAATTTTTAATACTTATTATGCACAGTAAGTTGAGCTGGTGTATACAAAAAGAGTTTTTCCTGAGAGTTTTTCTTTTGTTAAAAGTGTCCAGTATCTTTCACTAATGGGCAATTGTTCAATGTACTGATTTTGACCATATTTGGGATTTTTTTCGCAGATGCTAAGACAACTCTTCCACATTTATTTCAACTAAAATTACCATAAAAACCCAAAAGTACACATCAGCGTCTGTATTCACAAAGAAAATTCTGTGCAAATAATTTTCTTATTCTTAGAATAAAATCCTATATTCACGAAACAATCCTTAGCTAAGAATAATTCTAAGAATAGAAGTGAAAAACAGTGTATGCAATCCTAGAATTTTTCTTATTCTTAGAATTTTTCTAAGAAAAATGATAATTCCAAGAAAATTCTAAGAATAAGAATTTTGTGAATACAGGCCCAGAAACATAGGAATGAAAAGGAAGGGTGTTTAACAACATCTTTAAAATCATACCTTAAGGAATGGGTGTAATTTAAATAGGTAAACAGTGATTGTGTTTACAGTTCATTATTTATAAATATTGGACACTTACTTGGTCATTCCTGTTGAAATTCCCCATGGTCTTGTGTATTTGCTCTAAGTTAGTACACCAATCAATTATACACTGAAGTTTCGAAATTCTTGTCTGTTTCAACTATCAATAGGTCAAGGCAGCACAATATTTTGTGTTTATATTTCTCAGCAAAATGTAAATAATATAAGTATCTCTGCACTGTTGTAAGTCCAAATATAAATAACTACTCCAGTTATAATTGAAATATATAGGGTACGAATCTCAGCATGCTGGTACATGTTGAAAGTTGGTATTTATTTGCTGATGCCCAGTGGTTTACAGTGCAGAATTTTGACTAATTAGTATGCATAGTTGAACGCGACTGAAAACAAAAAAATAAATCTAAATATAATTAAGATACAGTATCCACACTGTAAAACATAGCATTTCCTCAGTCTGGCCTTGAATTGAAAAGGGGGGAAAAACGAAACTTTTCTTGCATATTTACATGACGTAGATTTCATTTTTGATGTTTCCACTAAACAACGTCCATTTTGGACGAAAACACAAAACACAGATTATTAGTGCTGTACTTTGACAAAATAAATATAAATAAAATAAATAAACTTATGCCTTTATAAATCACATATTTGAGTTCTGTAAAAGGGAAATAACTATATTTTCCTATCGAAGGCTCGGCTTTTAAAAATATATTATTTTGTCTTTCATTATTATTTTGATACTCAATGGGAACCTTTGTTAGTTTTCATTTGCGATGGAGAAACATTTACACTAAAGATATATATTGAAAGTTCCCAACTTTTAAATGATTATTTCTCTTTGAAAAACTGATCTATTTTTGTTCTGTAAAAAGTATATTGATGTGAAGGAAATCAACAGTTTGGTAACATGATACTAATAAGGAATTCCTCTATGGCCTAACATTTTTATATCTGCCTGTACTTAAGACACACATTACTAAAAGTTCAATGCTTTATATCTCGACAATCCTGCATCCTAATGTTATTTTGCAAACAGTACCAGATAGGCTAGCGATTTTAATTTTATGTGTGCAATTTCGAAGTCAATACGAAATGCATGTTTATTTTATTATTTTATATTTTTTTTTAAATAAGGTATCTCCACCCATAATTAATATACCATATATTTTACGCAGACTTGTCAATTCAAGCGTGACGTTTTGCCGTCTAAATCACAATACGTAAAGTTGTGACGTAAGACGCAAAAGGTCAAATGACGTTTGGGTTCAAAGTGCACTTTATCTGTGCTATTATAAAACGTACACCTGCGCAGTCGACGAATATGCATCGCTGCACATTTTATGGGAGTACTTAATAGAGAAACTAATGTACGCTGTTCAATGCACGAACATGGTTGCTCAACATAATCTCAAAAATAGAATTCAACACAAACAAAATCAGTGAACATTGGATAATAAAACATCAATAATCGTTTTATAATAGAAATAAAGTACTTTTGCTTGGACTTTATTGGCGATTCAATCACAAAAATACCCTCTAAATAAAGGACTCAGGCCTTCGGCCCTTATCCTTTATTTGAGGTTATTTTTGTGATTGAATCGCCAATAAAGTCTGCGCATACGTAGTTTATTTCTACAACACACTCTCACAGTATTACTGGTTACAGGGGGACTTCATAAAGCAAAACTGTGGATGATCATAATGTCAATATGCTCATTAAGTCGATCGGTCAGCATTGACAGCTTTACCGCACATGCCAAACTTCATTTGAATTTGCAAATAAACAAACACCCTTTTCTTGAATATATTCTACAAAAGTCGTGCAGTGTGTTCCAAGTGGATATATTTTATATTTTCTGAAATAATCACTAAAATGTTATGTCATTACAGAAATAAACCATCCATTTTATTGAAGAACAACTAGTATAAAATCTGTGTGCATATTTTTGTTCTATAGATGTAATTGATCATCTTGTAACAAATCTTTCATCTTGTTGATCCCTCTAAAAGTGGTGGTACTAGATGATGGACTTAATGAGCAAACTTACAAATGACATTCTGTTTTCTGCATTTTTAAATCCAAGTTTGAAGTTAATTTCTGTTAAAAAAAATTGTAGATCTATATAGAAGTCTTGCAGCAGTTTGTTAGTTTATTTGCTTTATGAAGTCGTATTTTTTCAGTGTACCTTAATATTTTGAGGTTTATTTTAATTTTATTAAGTGAGAACAATCACTCTCTATAAAGTCTCCCTTAAGTGATCGACTTTACGATCACCCAATATACATACAATTCCCTTGCCTGCCAGTTTGTATACCCCCATGCACTTGGGTACATTTCTTTCTTTGGCCTTAATTGGCATTTACAGATATTGGGCAATAAAATTTCTAAATTGTATCTGGCAGGTGTCATCATGGGTTCCCAGGTCTCATGACCTAGTACTTATATAAAAACCTCATTTCAATTAGAGGGTTCTTGCTTCGGTATATTGCCTCCGCCCCCGTCTTGGTCGCGGAATTCATCATTTTGCACATTTGGGATTAACCTTTTTCGTAATTGGGGTTATGAAGTTACTTGTTTCAAAATTCTGATGAATTGTCAAAAATTGCTATCTATTTCCTTGCATCTGCAGGGACATATGTCAGAGATTTTTTTTGCAAAATACCTGAAGTTTGCAGTAGGAGTAAACCTATTGAATAAATTATGAAATATTTCATACATATCTTGTCCATAAAATTTTAGATACAGATATAGATTTATATACATGTTATTGATAAAATCTGATTTTAGTAAATAAATATTAAACCCAATTTGCTGGTTTCTCTGGCTTCCAGGGTGATATGCTTGGTGGCATTTGGGTGCCACCAGGCTCATCGCTGGGATGCCACCTTAACTTTATTTGAGGTTTAGTATCACAAGCCATGTGCTTTCATGTGGCATGATTTCATTGGTCGAGGCATGCTGCCCTGTAAAATACTATAGTCATTCTGCCATTTCAAATACAGACAGCAAAGGGGTAACATCTGTTTTAATTACCACCCCTATAATATTAACTTTTACCCCCCCCCCCCCCCCCCCCCCGCAATAATTCTATTGGCCAGATACTTTGTGCCTTCTTTGTATTTTCAGAATGGTATAAGTTGTTATGCACTGGATCATTGTCTCTGGATTTCGACTGCAGACTGATTGTGTTATATAATTCCTTGATGTCATGTGCTTCCAGCGACTGGGTGTTGGCGGGACTACTGCTTTGCCAAGTTGTTTAAATTCTGTGGTGCCTGCCCCCGGGCATGATCAGTTAGTTTACTGAGGACGTTGTCGGCCTCTGTGGTTGTTGGATTAATTTATGATTAGATATATTATGTGCTTATGGACTGTTATATTTCATGAACTGATGATATGGACTGTTGCATGTGATCAACCCTTTATATAGACTCTTATACCCAGTAAATTGCTAATATGGACTGTCATATGCAGGATTGTTGATATGGCCTTTTACATGTTATGAACTTATGATCAACTGTTATATATGTGTGAATTGAAATTAACAACTGCATAATATGTTATAATAAAGATATAAACCATATGGCTCTTTGAGCCAGACCATTATTGCAAAAGTTTCCAATTTTAGTTATTGGTGCCTGGCCCGTTGCCTTGAACTGTAAAGTAACTGTTAGCAATGCAGCGGCCCAGTCACACCTTCGGTGTGTCAGATTGGATCTTATTTTTTATGGAACTTAATCTCACCAAGGTATTTTACCATTGTTGTCTTTTATCACATTGGTGTTACATTCCAATGATAATTGCTATCCTTTATGCTTATTACAGTGCTATACTTTGCTTCTACTGCCACCTTATTTGTATTTTGAACTTGCACATTTCATTTCTTCATGGCGTGCACATTTTCAACACTCCTATTGTGATTTGGAATCTATAGTAAAATATATTATCCTCAGAGTGTGCATATGCATTGCATATCTTAATTTGACCTTCAGATATGACCTTTCCCTTCTTGGTCCAATTCAACCCTTGCCTGCCAGTTCGTATACCCCAACTTGGGTACATTTCTTTCTTTGGCCTTAAATGGGATTTACAGATATTGGGCAATAAAATTTCTAAATTGTATCTGGCAGGTGTCATCATGGGTTCCCAGGTCTCATGACCTAGTACTTATATAAAAACCTCATTTCAATTAGAGGGTTCTTGCTTTGGTATATTGCCTCCGCCCCCGTCTTGGTCGCGGAATTCATCATTTTGCACATTTGGGATTAACCTTTTTCGTAATTGGGGTTATGAAGTTACTTGTTTCAAAATTCTGATGAATTGTCAAAAATTGCTATCTATTTCCTTGCATCTGCAGGGACATATGTCAGAGATTTTTTTTGCAAAATACCCGAAGCTTGCAGTAGGAGTAAACCTATTGAGTAAATTATGAAATATTTCATACATATCTTGTCAATAAAGTTTTAGATACAGATATAGATTTATATACATATTATTGATAAAATCTGATTTTAGTAAATAAATATTAAACCCAATTTGCTGGTTTCTCTTGCTTCCAGGGTGATGATGATAAAATAAGTGTGACGGTACCTACAAATATGTTGTATACGTCACTAGAATATCTTTTTACAGTGCTTCTCCTCGTGTGTGTTGCATTGAATTCACCTATGAAATAGTGTACTGCTCAGCCCTGTATCACTGCAAACAACTTTGCATAAAATGCAAGGAATAAATTATATTTAATAACATATATGTACAGCTCGTGCAGTTTTGTACACCAAATAAATTATTTATCTTCTTGGATTTTGCAAATTGTGCAAAGTTGTTGCACTGATTTCTATGAAGAATTACGATATCACATCTGTAAAACACCCATAAAATGTTTTGTTATTAGTATATTTATTTATTTGGGTTTTAATGTCGCTTTCAACACTGTACAGGTCATATCACGACGGGTGTTATTAGTATACAACTATTGCCCGTAAAGGTTATTTATTGCCTGTACAAGGTTATTTTTTTTGCTCATAAAGGACATTTATTTACGTATCTATTAGAAAATGAAACTTTTTTCCTTTGTTTCTCAGTTGTGCAAATCATGGGGAGATCAGTTCATGACACAAGTTAAAAATTTAAAAGATTGCTTTCTGGCATAGTAAATTTTTATGTTTACATGACAAGAAGTGTGCATCTTACTTTTGCTGAATATGTTTTCTTGAAATGAATTGTTTATCATTTTAAAATGTCGATACCTATTTACACTAATTAATCTCACTTCTATATCTAAACACCTGTACAATAATATCATATTCACTTGAATATATTTATCTTGTACACTGTTAGTTTCTTGTCATTAGGCTCTCCCCACAATACAAACAGTCTTCCTTTCACCACTAGTACATCTCTTACACCTGTTATCCCCTCCAGTTTGTATTGCAGCCACTCTCCCTGTGAACTCCTCACCTGTATACGGTTGTTACATGCATCACACACAATTAGAGAACCTTGGCAGTCAGTTCCACTCACATATGGAGCACAAAAGTCACCCAAAGCATTTCCCTTAACATCACCGTATACCTCTTTGTACTCACCCTGCCGGGAGTACTTGTAGATTTTATCTGTCCAGGCATAACACACATAGACTGAGTTGTGGTGCACATGCATTGATTTAAGTTTTTTATCTGGATCCTTCACAGTGAACTCAGTCTCTTTATTCCACTTGTTATTGCTTAACTTGTACTGATGTACTTGGCACTCATTACGTTCCACAGCCAACAAGCTCTCTCCTTCAGTACATACATCTGTAAAACATCCATCTATGATTTTATACTGTACTTGTCCATTTGTGTTGAGGGTGTACAAGCCATGATAACATGCAGCAATAACATCACTATTAGATGTCTGACAGAATCCATTCACACATTCCAATGTATCATATGACTTCTGTGTGGTTGTTTTATCACAGATGTTAAGTACCTCATAGTCACCTGTACCTTCCTTGTTACTTGGTATCCAAATGTCATTGTCTACACAGCTCAGTCTGATTGGATTACCCTGTAGTTTTACTTCTACTTCCGTTTCACCAACTGATGACATCACATCTCCACACTTCACATTGAGTGATCTCACCCCTTGAAATGATCTGGTGTGATTTGTAATGTTTGGTGGATTCACAAAAACAAAGTCTCCTGTCAATTCTGTGTTACCATTGAAGGCAGGCATGGCAACATCCACTGAAGTATTCATAACTGGTTTCTTTTCTTCCTCTATTAGTTTCTGCATTAAATCTCCTGTCAAAATCTTCAACAAACTGCTTCCTTTTGCACTACTCAGTGTAGTAGTTGATGTGTCTAATAATCTCTGTTTTACTTGTATTTGAGCTTTGTTCTGATCATGTGCTGCTTGGATTCTCTCATGATTTTCTCTTGCTGATATTTCTATCTGTTTCAGTGCTTCCTGTTCTTGCTTCTGGATTGCCGCTATCAATCTTTTCTTCTCATTTTGGTATTTTTCTTTAACCTCTTTACACTCTTTCTCCATTAATGCATGGTGATATTCAAGGAACTTGTCCTGTGCTTTACATTCCTCCAGGTCTTGTGTCAGTGACTTCAGTATATCCTGTAATTTCTTTGTAAATCTTTCATTTCCTTCATCAACAGTTTCACATTCGTGGTAAAAGTGGCTTGTTGCTCTGCACATCATGCAAATGAGTGACTCACATTGTATACAGTGGAGTTCCAGCTTTTGCCCCTTGTGACTTTCACAGTAGAAAATTTCATCCAAAGTGAAATTGGCTTCAGCAGTAAAAGGTTGGTATTTGTGTAGTTTTGATATCGGCATTTTACTGTGTACATTTTGACACGATGTACACATGTTAAGTTTACAGTCTAAGCATCTCCACTGGGCTTCTTTGTCACAGCAATGGCATTGGGTTATCTTTTCTGTGCATCTGTCATATAATTCCATGAATTGATTCACCAGAAAACTGTTCATATACTCCCCTTCCTTGTGGAATTTTCGGCACAGTGGACAGTTGATACCCCTTTGACCCTCATGCTGAATCACAGGTACAGCATTTTCTATACACTCTTTGCAGAAGGTGTGTGAACAGGGCAGGGTTCTGGGATTTTCGAATATTTCCAAACATATTGCACATTGTAAAATCTTCTCTGTATCCTTCAGTGGAAAACCAATGCCACCTGTAGCCATTCCTGAAAGAAAATTATTAATACTCTCTCAAAGCATATAGCAATTTTTTGAAATATAATAATTAAATTTTATATAATTTTACAAATTTGAGTATTTTCATAAAAATGCAGTAATTTTTGTTATATTAATTCCTCCTTGTATGCAACAAAATACATTCATAAAGACAAAATGGAAGACATACCTGTAGTATTATCTTCATGTATCTCTCATTATTCCTTATTCATTTATATATTTCTTTGTTCTGTAAATGTTGTTCACTAATTCACAGTATAGCTGAATAAGTTTGTGCAACACTCGCTAGGAATATATCCTAATGTAAATACACTGTGAATATCTACCTCACACTAAATCTAAGTTATACATAGTTACATCATCTTATTCAGATCAATACGGCAGACATTTCAAGTATGTCATAGTCTTATATAATAAGTATGTAGTATAACCTGTATCAGTGCTTTTTGATGCATAAGTTTTACCTGTGTAATAGAGACGACAGTAACTTATATCTCATTTAGGATGTAATTTTATTAGCCATATGTCAGACATATATTATGCAGTCATTATACTGTGTAATTAAGTGTTAGAATCAACTGTGACAGATCCCAATTAGTAATCAAAAATTGCCATTGAATTTCTCAGTATGGATTTCTGTATCAGCTCCTCAAGTAGAGTAGTGATCTCTAAAATGGGAAGATGTGGAATCAAGTTCCCAGGAAGCTTTTTTCTCTGAGTAATATTTTAACATCATCGAGGTCATCACCGTAATCTGATAAGAAAACCATGAAGATTTGGGACAAAACATCAATGATGTTAAGCTTAAAATAAGTGGACGGTTTTGATCTGAATGCCACACACAAAATAGAAACAGCTTGTCGCAGGTTCACCTTAGCTTGTAATTAAGGTTAATTTAATTCCTGAAAATTGAGTATCTAGAGAAACTGAAGTGTTTATTCAGATTGCCTTATAACCCAATACCTTTTCTGCTTGGTCATGATTTGTTAAATGCTGATCTTCAACTTTTTACTCTGATAGCCAAGATTTGGTCTCTGGTTGAATTCTGGAAGTCCAGGTATCTACCACAGACAAACAACATCTGTGTTTCTTAATGGGTATTAAAGTCTGTTTTTTTTTAAATTAAAATAACACTGGTTTCTGTACCATTGTTCTTTGTAGAAACCCTGTATCAGCCTTCATTTTGGATTGTTAAAGTTTGTAGTTACACTTAGTAGCAGAACTAAAACAAAACAAATATAATATGTTTTTACCTAACTGGTGCATATTTTGATATTTAGTTTAAACTTGGATTTCAAAATTCTCTCAACACCTGCAAGATCTAATCAGTGAGTTTTATCTCGATGGTTTTGACATTATGAGCCATAATGTCCTCCAGTATAATTAACTTTTATGTACTCATGTAGTTTGTCATATCTTCTGTTGTAAAATGATACATAAAATAGAATAAGCATATCAGTAATGTTAGTTCAGTTTTAGTAGTAACCTATTTTACCATATTTTCTCAAGTCAAATGTTGATGTTACAAAGCTTTTAGTGACATATATATTTTTTCCAAAATCATTCCTAACTTAATCGTGTCTCTACAACGTGAAACTGACTCACATGGGTTCCAATCAAGCTGTTGCTTGTCCAGTCATTGATGTTAAACTTGACACGAATTGGTTTGATCTTAATTATAAAATTACACAAATCATGAAAGATAAAATTACCCATAGATAGTTTAAAAGTGCACTTTGTATTATGTACTGTACACCATCATCATCATCTAAAGATATCACTCAATTTTTTTTATTTCTAACAAGATAGATAATATTATACTATTCAGTGAGGTCTTTGACAATTTCCTAAAACGTGATACTGGAAATTTTAAACCTGGGGCAAGATTTGCTAGGGCCTTAAGTTGAAATGTGACTGCCTTAAGTTTTCTTGGGTCAATAATGAATCTCAGTTTAAACCAACGTGTCAAATAGGGTTTACTTGTCACTCAAAACACTACAAGATATTCTTATGACGCCTGTGACAAAATTGGTTTTCTAATTTGACTTTTGTAGGATCGAATCTCTGCAAACTGCTGATTCTAAGGATCCACAAATGTAAATCCCCATAGTATCAGATATGTGAGGACATGGAAAAGGTGAGCAACCATGGAGACAGTTTTTATCAAGATCAAGATAAGCCTGGGTGAACAGGTAGGATTTGTGTTTTGATCTGAAAGATGTGAGAGAAGTGGCAGAACAAATGTCACTAAACGACTCACTTCATATGCTATGTGCATTATAAGCATAATAAGTTCAGAGGTCTTATATCTAACTCTACACTTAAGCTGAAGTACAGTGTGATATCTTTAGTGAATGGTAACTTAGATCCCTATATGTCCAAAGGCTGTGTCGTTAATTTAGGGGAACATCAGTAACTAGAGACCTTGGACTGTAGTTGTGCAGTTGGAATCGGTCCAGTGGTACGTTGAACCCTGTGGTAAAAGAGATGTTGCACTGAGTACAAAGACATCACTGCTTGGCACCATGTCATGGCACAAACCTCAACATGGTACAAACTGGAAGATAAAATAATAAATAACATTTGGTTGTCATCCTTAAAACTTGTGTACTTTCACATACCAAATAAGGAAGTAGAAGTGATGGCAGCAATAAATGAAATAACTCTGGTACTTTCTTTATGTGAATTGTGCCTAGTTTGGGCACTGAGTTCTAGCACAAATTATATTATCTCCCATTAAAAACCCTTTCTAAAAGGTTTATTGCTTTGACTTTATGTTAGTAAAATACTTTTATAACCTGCGTTTGTGTCAATGCATATTTTAATAAAAAGAAATCTGTGTAACTACACTCAAGCAAAAATAAGGGTTTTTTGTCTGAGTTGTATGGAGCAGTACAAAAAAGTTATTGGTAATGTCATATGAGAAAATCATCAAAAATCTCAAACAAATGAAAGATTTGACAACATTGAGTCAGGCTTGAGCCTTGTTTATGGACACAGGTGATATTTCTGTGTAATTTGATTATTTCAAGAGTTCTTCGAAATCAACATTTCGAGTTTCCCTTGAGTAACATATCTGTATATAGTTAACAATGCAACATCTATAGTGTGTACAAAATTTTTCATAAAATGTCAACATGTATACACAACTGATTCAATTGAAACCTTCAGTATTTCACAGAGATTGCTCATCAACTGGTTATACATTAATGACGTCTTACAGCAAATTTTATGCATCTCTCTCTACTCAACCGTTTTAATTGTCATATTTCACATATATAACTTCTTAGTTTCACAAATACTTAATTGTCTTGCCATTTTCTTAAGTTATCCAAAATGATACTCTTTAGATTGTCTCAATGCAAAACCAATGTTGTGGTGTGATAAAGAAATAAAATTACCAAAGGGAAATGCATTTTAAACATCATCACAAGTAAAGGGAAAAAAATCAAAGTTTGTAGGATGGGAGTGTTATTTTTGAGAGTGATATCATTTTAAAGAATACTTCACAAAGGTTATTTTACATGTATTCCCCCCACTTGTATGAACAGAGCTAAATTCCATATTTCATAAAAATATACTTCCACTGCATTGGTTGGATCATTTTTTAAATGGAAAACAAAATTGGCAAAACATATATATTCACAGTTATGGTCAATAGAGAATCAAAAATACTACTTTGTCTTTACTTCCCAGCAATTTGAATAAGTATGTCACTGGTTCTACAATAATATATTCCTTTCTTTCTGCCCCTGATAGGAGCTAAAGGTCAAATACATCAGTTAGCAATAACAGTATTTGGTACACTCAAGTGGCATATGCAAAATGCTTAAACCATTTTTACCCCACAGCCCTTAAGGGCTGTCGGGGTATTGTTTTCACCCATGAAAATGGGCTATATCTCGGCAACCATAAGGTGTAGGAAGTTGATACTTGGCAGGGCCATTAGTTAGGGGTTGTAGGTGTGGAACGTCATGGTCTGACCTTGATTTGACCTTTGACCTTGCTGTAGTGACCTTGACCTATAAAATCTTGTCCGGGCTACATCTCGGAAACCGTAAGGTGTAGGAAGTTGATACTTGGTAGGAACATTGGTTGGGAGTTGTAGGTGTGCAACATCATGGTCTGACCTTGATTTGACCTTTGACCTTGCCGTAGTGACCTTGACCTATAAAACCTTGTCCGGGCTATATCTCAGCAACTGTAAGGTGTAGGAAGTTGATACTTGGTAGGGACATTGGTTAGGGGGTGTAGATGTGCAACGTCATAGTGTGACCTTGATTTGACCTTTGACCCTTGCCATAGTGACCTTGACCTATAAAATCTTGTCTGGGCTATATTTCGGAAACTGTAAGGTGTAGGAAGCTGATACTTGGTAAGGACATTGGTTGGGGGTAGTAGGTGTGCAACGTCATGGTGTGACCTTGATTTGACCTTTGTACTTGCCGTAATGAACTTGACCTATAATTCCTGGTCTGGGCTATATCTTGGAAACCGTAAGAGGTGTAGGAAGTTGATACTTGTTAGGGACATTGGTTAGGGGGTGTAGGTGTGCTACGTCATAGTGTGACCTTGATTGGACCTTTGACCTTGCTGTAGAGACCTTGACCTAAAAAATCTTGTCCAGGTTATATCTCAGAGACTGTAAGGTGTAGGAAGTTTATACTTGGTAGGGACATTGGTTGAGGGTTTTAGGTGTGCCACGTCATAGTGGAACACTGATTGACCTTTGACCTTGCTGTATTAACCTTTAAAATCTTGTTGCACCTTTGGGTCTGTCTGTTGATGCAGATTAAGCACTGTTAAAGTCATATTAGAATTCATTAAGAATTTCCTTTTGCAAGTTCCCATTGTAACAGATGGAATTTCATCAAGTGAGCCACAGGCTTTTCTCCAACACCACACATAAGCATTCATTGAATGTATTGCCACTTCTGTATGCATGGGTAATATTCAAAACATCCAAACCATAATTTGGCCATTTGGGGTTTACTGATAAATGCTGTCATTTTGTTATTGAATTATCTTGTTTTAATACTTCATCTTTATATACATTTCTTTTTCTTAGATATTATTTTCTCTACTTAAGCATTATTTGGACCTTAATATAACTTACACTGCTCTGAAAGTATCTTGAACTTTGTACTGTTACACTACTTCTATATCTCATGGTGTTGAAAAATATTTCCCCAGGCTGTGGGGTACGGGCATCTCTGATGCTATTTTTAGTATACTCACATTGTTACCAGATTTACCATAACCCACCTGATCAGTAATAAAATACTTTTACCATGTTCAATTTTTATTAAATAATAAAAGAATGGATACAGTTGAAAACTAGAAACAACAAAAAAAAACAGTGGTAAAATGTCATTAAACTCTGCCCTGTGACAAAATACAATGATTTGATTTGAATTATTTTATAGGTGGCCAAATTGATGTGAACATCCTCTTAAGTGATTTTCTACAAAGGGAAAGTGTAATAGGCGGAAAGGGGTCAAAGCCAAAATCAGCATCCACCAGGGGAGAAATATGGTGATGCAAAAGGTAAGTCTAAAAATATTAGTCTTTTGTTTGTTTCTGGCTTTCTTGTTTTGTTCTGGCTATTTGTGACCTGCCCACAAGTGAAATTATCCTCAACTCAAACGGTGCCAAAGCAGCAAAAATCTGACTGCTAACCTATTCATGGGTATGGTAGCAATCCAACAAACTATAATGCTAGCTATTTAGATACAAGCCCTATTAAACCTGATTCTAACATGACACGGATGTTTCCTCGATTCTGATTGGCTAAACAACGGAATACTTCACCGGTAAAATATAGCGTTACAGTAACCCTGTAACTCCCTATTATCGCCCATTATGGCTGTCATAACAATCAACGTTTTACAGTAAAATATGCAATAATTATTCATCTTAAAATAATTTGTCATGTTAGAATAGGAATAACCCCCTCCCAAACCATGGTATACGCAGAGTTTTACCATGGTTTGAGGCAATAAATCCCTCAGGGTTCGCATTCGGGGTTTATAACCTCAAACCATGGTAAAATTCTGCGTATACCGTGATTTGGTCAGGGGCTATTCCTATAATAAATAGTGAAAGCAAGTTTTCAAAAGCAGGTGAGAAATTTAAAAATCTGGTCATTATAAAATTCAGACCTGTGTCATATGCTGACAATACCTTACCAATCTAAAGTGATGTAAATTCGCCAGTGGATGTAAATTCGCCACTTTTTTGTTTTTGTCAATTTTACAGCACAAATATGGAAAACATGTTATAATTTTGTTGAATATAAATAGAAGAAATACTTATCTATTCCCCTACAAGATTTCATAGTCCAACTTTTTATATTTTCAAAGTATTAAGTATATTTTTGAATAATACATTTTTACAAGCGACTTTAGAGAGTGTAAATTATGCAATTTTTATCAAATACCAACCAACATTTTAAACTTCTCTGGGACAAAGTTTTGAAAATTTACATCTTTGTGAACAATAAAGTTTGGATAGAAAAGATGTAAAATAATTATTTAGCTTAAATTTTTCACAGGATGGTATGTTTTATGCTTGAAAAACAGTTTTTTCGGCGAATAACGGCGAATTTAGATCCATTTTCATAAATAATAGATATTTTTGTATGAAATAATAACAGCTCTCTGAGTGAACCTATATCCAGGTGAGTTAATTTTTTTTTCAGTTTTGGATAATGCATGGATTGGCCATATTTATTAAAACAAAAAAATTGAAAAAAAAATTGTGATTTGATGTAGCAGAACCGAAAGTGCCAAAAAACTGGCGAATTTACATCACTCACTCTAGATGAACAATTCCTCAAATTAAAAATCGCTTTATTTCAGCTTGTATCACATAATGTTTTAAGTGAGAATAGACAAGGTGGATTATATGATCAGATCAAATTGGATCATATTGTGACTGGTGCATGTGGGACTTGTTAACATGAAGCCTTGGTTACCAGCTGGACAGCACTCTGCTTTTTTAAAGAAAACAAAGATCAAAATTTGAGCTTCCACATCCTCGAAAAAACCCTCAGAATTGCCACTTGTGGGAGTCAAACCCACACAGAGGCGACAGCCTCTTATTAGATGCTAAATCTGCTAACCAGTCAAACCACTTTGTCCATGATGTTCAAAAAGTTTGGAATGTTTTGTCTGATTCGCTCAACCAATTCTCCCTTCTCTTGTAGAAAGAAGCTGGAATCCTTTCTTCTTGTAAAAGTATATCCACTTTAAGCTTATTTTGTATACAGGATTCCTCGGCTGTGCTGCTGACTCACTTTTTAACATTGTTAAAATTAAAATTGAGACCCCTGATATTTTCATTGTCTTATTAATTCGTACACTAAATACAGTTCATTATAACACACATTTTTACACATTACACAAAAAAATAAAGTATTTGTACCCTAAATGCAACACATACAAAAAATGTACATATGCACCAGTACCACTCTAGAACAAGACAGTTCAGAGAAATAACAACACTTACTGAGTGCAGAAAAACTCTAGCAAGACATTTATCTCACTATTTTTGAACAAGGTATATCTAGTTTCTCTGATTAAAAGAAGGCCCTCGATGCTACCACAGTTTTCAAAATCTTCTAATGTGTAGATATTTTCAACAGATTTATCAACAACAGTTTTTAACACGCTGGGTCTTTCTCATACTGTATTTCTATTACATTAAAAAAATTAGTAAGAACATCAGTATTACTAGATAGAGCTGGATCGCTACCAGGAATTGCTAGCTTGCAACAGATTTTTCTGGGTTAAGTCTATTTATAATTTGTATTTGTATTAATGTATATTTTAGTTAAAGATATCTACCTTATCAAGCTTAAACCAGTAATATTGGGATTTTATGTTGAAGATGGTGTAAAGTTTATGATACCAAGCTGCTGTCTTTAACAAATAAAAAAATTGTCCAGATTTGCTGTCAGATTAAGATAGATTAAAGCCGTGTCTCTTTACTTTGTAAGACTGAATTTAGTTTAGTAATCTCAGAAGTTAAATGTAGACCCATGCACTGATGTGGAGAAGTACATTTGTTTTACAAAGAGACAATATGTTCCATTGATTCTTGAATTGCAAGTAATAAAAACATTTAGCAAAAGTTTCATATGAAATCCATACGTTTTATAGTGATGGTATAATTAGATATTCAATGCCCTTTAAGAATACCCTTTGTATTCTATTATTGGGAGAAATATATAATTGTAAGTTGTTTTGCCACCATGAAGAACCCTGTATAGAGTAGGTAATTAGCATTCCTTTTGTCTTCATTCATGAAATTCTTATTGAAATGACATAATTTTGTTGTATGATCAAATTACTTTCAATTTACACCACAATTGTCTTATAATTTTGCAAAAGTTTAATTGCATTTTTTTTTCTAAAATTCATTGCATGCAACAATATGCCTGTAATGGTTCAATGGCAGCCTATAACAATTGTTTCTGCAAAATGAAATAGTGTGGACGTAAGGTAAGATGCCAGTAGAAGATATATATACTGCATTATTGAATAGATAGTTATGATTACATTATTGCAAAGTTCATTGTAGTTTAATTATTGTTCCATTGCCTAAAGTTTATAAAACTTGACTCAGAGAATTGATCTGTCTTCTTAAATGTCAGGTTTACTAATTCTAACAAAATTTAAGTTGATCATATTATTTAATTAAGCTTTGAAGAAGTTGATAAAACAACAACAGGACACAGCATTTACACAGGCGTGTAAACTAATTTTAATTAAAATATGAAATATTAAATAGTTAAGCTTAAGAGGTGACTGTTTAGGCGAAATGGAATATTGAAAAATATTATCAAGGGTTAAGGAACATTTCTGGTATTTTGAAAAAAATTATTTTAACAACTGCCAATTATAGTACTACTTCATCTTCTTTTCAGGTTCCAAACAGTTCTGAACAATAGCAATTTACATCACTGGCTAGACATGCAAAACGGATAAAAGCTCTCCCTATAACAGGTGCCACTCTACAGTTGGGGCCGCAGATTCCCTAAGAACTGCATAGAGAACATTTTGACAAAGAAGCCTTTCTGTGATCAACAGAAACACAGAGGATGGACACTCTCTTGGTTCTGACGGTTTTATGCTTGACGGGTGGGTATATTTAACAATATTTATGGTTCTTGATGTGGAAGATAATGGTGTTTGAAGCTTTTAAAACACACTGAATAAAATAGCATGTTTAGCAGTAAAAGGAAGTCCAATGTCAAGTTTTATTATATGTTATATTTTCAGATTTTCTTTACCTTCCTATACAAAAACACTTTCATGCTAACCTAGCAGACATGCTAGTCTTTTCAAAGATGTCATCTCTGATGGCAGAGTTCCTTTGATTTTCTTACAGTTAACTTCTGAAAATTGTGAGCAATTTAATTTGTTCCAGGTGGTAAACATGGTGAAACATTTGTCCAGTTTCAATGTACTATATGGGATTTTTTAGAATTTTGTGAGTTATTAAGTGTGTCTAATCTACTTTTATTGTTACTAGATTTAATTGTTTTTGTGTTCATAAATCACACCTTTTTCAAATTTTTATTTATAACTAATTTGTAATCCTTTTTGGTTGAATGTTATATTGTTTTCCTACAACACTAAGTATACCAAAATAGGAAACTTATCTGAGTAATGTTTATTTTAAAACTTCATCACGACAAAAGACAAAACTAACAAACATTGCCAAGCTTCGTTTTCTTTCCGAGAACTAAAATAACATATCCACATCATTAGCTTTATCTTATATTTATTAATCACCTTTATGTTTTAAATGATAAACAAAGGGGCACTAGTAATTAATTGCATGAACCTCAATTTTAACCTTTGATTTAGCTATCATTTTGCAGGGATTTCATACAACAAAAACGAATAGCAGTTTAAAGGTACCTAGCTAATGATATAAATATAACATATTTGTAGTTTGTTCAAATATCTATGAGAATTTGTTTCCCGTAATTATAATGGAGCACTGAAAAAAAAAAAGATTCTCTGATCCAATTCGCTTCACGCAGGATAATTAAAATTATAATCTTACTAATTTAATCAACATGGCTAATATGTTTTTACTTTGTGATATTCCAGAGTCCTGCCTTGGAGGGGGTTACGGGGGTTACTGGGGCAATCATCTCCCAGGGCCCCCGAACTATGTAGCTCCAGTAGAAGGGGAATGCGGATGCTGTCCACCACCATGCTGTTGTACTTGTGTTGAGACTGAAGTGCCTCAAACAACCACAACAACTACAACCACCACAACGACAACCACTACGCCAGAGATTAGTAAGTTACTGTCTTATTTGTTACATTAGGCTAGATTTATAATATAAAAGGGTTTCACCAGAGGTTTGTGGCAAATCTTAGAGTTCCTTTCAAGTTCTTACTCAAGCTGAGAAGTAAGCAAACTCAGCTAATGTTTACATATAAGCTAAAACCATTTGAACATTTCAAATGTAAATATTATCACAAAAAAAATGAGTTAGTATTTCTAAATCACCCACCTTACAGTCTTTCTCAAATTGTTTTCCAAATCCCCACCAACCTTTCATGTTGGGCTAAAAAAGATGGGAGACCAAGATTTTTAGAATCAATTATTTGGATTCAACCACTGAGCATCCTAAATCTTTCATTTGCTAATCATTTGCGAATTGTTTCAGTAAAGGATGTGAGTTACTTACCTTTGGGATAGTCTACATGATATTCTCTGTAAAATAACTCATTTGGCCAAAATGACTCCCTGAGAATTTTAGGAAGGAGCAAACTAGCTGATGTAGTTAAAGAATTTTGTACAAGCTATTAGTGCTGTTACAAGTTGACCAAAACTCGAGTCGTAAATCACTGGGCAATATTTGGGGATGACATCGATTTATGCAATTTAAACTCGAGTTTTTAAGAAATCAGTAATGATATAATAATCTTGTTACAAACCAGCACTTTTGCAATTTATCTAACCATTAAGACGTAAAAAATCAATGAGCAATGGTCATGTTTTTATTTCCCTTATTTACGTATCCATTCCATAAAGTGCTCATACTTATCTGCACAATTTAACCGGCAACGAAATATATTTCCTTGCAATAAAATGGTACTAAACAGACTGTGATAAACATAGAGATGCCAGTAAATATGAAATTTCGTTTAGAATTGAGATTTCTCAGCCATTTCTAAAAGGACTGCAATGCAACAAAATCCAGCAGAGAGTTATGTAAAATACCACCCAAGTAATGTACATAACACATTTTAGCCTACAGGAATAGTGAAATATAAACAACAAATCAGCACTCGTCAACGGTCAAAGTTGGGGGTGATATTGGAACAGGTCCTCAGCATTGTCACTTGTAAGAGTTTAACCCACACAGAGGTGACAGCCTGTAATTTCTTATTTTTTTTCGGTTTTACTGTAAATTGTCGACCATCAGTAAGAAGCTACAGTACCCCACCTATGCTTCAGGGTTTTAATCGCCGACCTCAAAGATGAGAGCTTAAGTGTGTTATCACTGTGCCACCATGATCTCTCAGGCTGTGACTAATGCCAAAACCTGGAAACCCACTAGGCTAGGCCACGGAGAACCTCTATCAGCACTTATGGATAAATTTGTAAAGCTAACTATACTCAATAAGTGGGGAAAAGGAATAAAACAAGGCCAAAAGGTGTTTTTGGTCCCCTGGCATGAGCGCAAAGCCATCAGAAACACGAGTAGTGCACTAGAATTTATGAAAGTCTTGTGACAGAAAGAAATTCCAACTTAGATACATCCCACAGCTGGTCCCAAACTGAGATGGTCACCCATCCAAGTACTAACATAGCTCATTGCCGCTTAACTTCAGTGAGCAGACAAATAGTCATCACTCTCTGCCACAGTTTCTGAAAGTAAGATGCAAGAAGGACAAATAATTGGGAAAAAGGCTCTATCGAGGCTCGCATTTAATACATATCACCAGGTCTTTATGTCTCAGTACTTAGGTCAAATACATGGTTGAAAATACAATTTTGTATCTTCAGTCTGTGAGTTTCATCTGGACCTAGCCTTTATCATGGATTCCAGTGGTTCTATTGGTGACATTGATTGGGTGGTTGCAAAACAGTTTGTCAGTGATGTCACAAGTACATTTCCAGTAATTGGCCCTGCTGGAACACTTGTAAGTTATTTTATATATTTGTCACCATATAAATGTATTTCAATATTTTCCCATTGCTTAAAATCAATTGTATGTGTATACTGTAAGGTGTTTGGTTTTTCATTATTTTGAAAATTACTTCTGAAAGTATCTGACTTTATCACTGTTATTAGATTAATTAATGCCTTTCAGTATGTTATATAAATTACTTTAGAAAAGTATTAACCTAGTGTATACTGTGTTAGTATGTGGCTCTTGGTCTAATATACAACTTGCTAATTTTGGGAATGGTCTGCTAACCACTTCTGGATTCAAAATCTTTAAGAAAGATTGTTTAATCACTGTGAGATCGGGCATTCGCAAAGGGAGAGATGACATTTGGGGACAAGTTCACAAAGCTTTTTTGTTAAGTTTTGGCTCAGTTTTTTTTTTGTTTGTTTGTTTGCTTTTATGTGAGGCTTAAATGTAAGACTTAAAACTTCGATAAAATTTGGGTTCAACTGGATTTTACAAATGGCGACTTAGCCGAGACAGAGCTTAGACTGATTTAACATATAACCACAGTGGTTTTGTATATCACCTGACCCATGATTTCTACTCAAAATATATTACTGATAATTACCACCCATTCACAGGTAGAATGAACATCAAGCAGAGGATTTACCCAAAGATAACACTTTGCTGATCATCACTATCATCATCAACACCTTTTGTTGATTCAGCTGGTTGGGCCATTTTATGGTTCATGATATATTATTTTTACAAACTTATTTTTGCTGTATGGCACAACAATGCCACTTCTGATTTAAACAATACTCACCATTTAAAAAGATTTAAGTGTTGCCCCCTCTGTGGCAGCTGAAAGTAGGAAGTTATGTCATTTATCTGTCTGTAGGTTGGTATGGTTACCTACTCCAATAATGCTACAACAATATGGAATTTTGCATCACCCGAGACCCAAAGCAGCGCAGCTCTTCAGGCGGCCATAATGGATCTCGAACTCATTGGAGGTTTCACAAACACTCCGGATGGCTTGGAGAAAGCCAACACTGAAGTTTTCAATACAGTTGGAGACAGGGACTGGCCTGAAAACTCGTAAGATTTTTATTCTAGATGACACTCTGGTTGACTATCAAAACTGGATGTATTATAAGTCTGTATAAAGGTCGGCCAAGTTAAACACATTGTTAATAGTCAAGGTGCATTTGTACAATTATTACATTAGAATAGTCGTAATCTACCACTGGGCAGACTTGATGCTGAATTGTTTGTGTTATTAGTAGTTTAGACTCTTGGAGGCAAGATCATGTCATTCTTTGAGTCAATAGAAATTATCAAAAGACAAGCAAGAATTGAGAGATAAAGAGGATTGAACAGAATAAACTTGAGATTGTACCAATATTTTCTTATATATTCGTGCATGGCTAATTTACATATACATAAAATGCTTATTTTGCATATTTAAGTGAATGTTACATCAATTTTAGAACTTCCATGAAAATATTTTAAATAATAATTCATGAATCCACTAAATTGTTTGAAATTGTGTTTGAAGGGCTACTATTACAGGTTACTTTTAATTAAAATAACAGTAATAATAAGAAAGTATTAGTAAAGTGCCAATCTGATGTAAGCAAGGTGCCTCTAATGTGTAGGCATCCAACGAGGAACAGTCGACTGAATAAAAGTGTGTGTCTTTATGTTGGGATCCGATAAGGGAGGGACTATGGAGCAGGTAGGCTAGTCTGAACACGTGAGTCTTTAACTGTCATTTAAGCCAAGTAACACTATCCTGGATTCTGCTGGCTTGACTATGCTTGTTCCATTCCGTAGGAGCAACCAATGCAAAATTAAATAAGTGTATTTGTTGGATCTGGTTTAGGCAACATGCAGGCAACTAACCTGGTAACACTATCCTGGATTCTTTTGGCTTGAATTAACTTGTTCCATTCCGTAGGAGCAGCTAATGCAAAATTAAATAAGTGTACTTATTGGATCTGGTTTAGGCAACAAAAAGGAGATAACCTGATGAGAGATGAAAATTATGGAGGCTGTTTCAATTTGTTAGTTGTTGTGTAAAAATGTTGTATTTAAGCAATAAATGGTCCCCAGTGTCTGAACAATCAAATATAGCATAGTTGGTTAGTATAAATTGGTTGTTTTATACTTCTTATCTTGACAAAGCTAGTCAACACATACAGTACAAAACTGTTGTTATAACTGCTTCAGTATTTTTCAGTGATGCTATTACAAATGTTGTTGTAATTATGACTGATGGAAGGGCGAACTTCCGCCTTCATGAATATGAACAATTGGCCAATGAATTGAAAAAGACTGCAACGTAAGTGTCCAACTTAATATAGGAATAAAAGACATATTCGAGTGCTTTATGATGGTTTTAAACTATCGATCGGCTATATTAAAGCCACGAAGCCCGAAGGGCAGGGCTTCGTGGCTTTAATATAGCCGATCGATAGTTTAAAACCATCATAAAGCACGAGAATTTGTCTTTCATTCCTATTCTAAAATGGTTACAAATTATTTTAGTCAAAATAAGGGGTAAATCTTACGCAAAAATCTAAATAAATCCAACGCCATGTTGGCTGTTCCATCAATGCAACATACATGGTGATATCTAGGGTAAAAAACAAGTATTTTGTGTTACTCTATTTTCACAGAAGTTGTTATGAAATATTGACAGATTGTCATTGCAGATGCTTTTATTTTGTTGTAAGCTTTAAAACGATATGTTAATTGTTAAAATCAAGCAAGAAATAACAATTTTATGAATATTTTAACCACTAATTCTACCGGGAGTTGTTTGTTTACATTTGTACGCGAAGGGACGATGTACGAGATTTCAACAGCGTGCTTTATTTACCGTTCTATATTCGCGATTTCTGAATTGCGCAAAAGACGTGTACACGTTCACTGCGCAGCGTACCATTTTAGAATACAGTGTATATGACTGATTGAATGTGCTTTAAAGTTATTTTCAACACAATGCATTCTTATTGGTGAAGAATCTGCATGGAATTCATTCAAACTTTCCCACTTCAGGCGTTAGGGGCAGGATTCAAACTCAGGATATAATGGCACATATATAACATTAATGTAATATTAAAAGGTTACCTAGTTTGGAAAAATGAATGGCACTTCCTTGCACAAAATCTGAAAAATATGTCCATTGTAGGGGGATGATTGTATTATGTATTAATAGTGTATTAAAATGTATTAACAAACATATTAAAATGTTTTTATCTGGCAAAATTTATGTCAACTGTGGTCTTTTTTCTTGGAAATAACACATTGCAACAGTTTTGATGTTCATGCAATGATTTTTTTGTAATTCTCAGGGTGATTGTGATTGGTATTACAACCAAGATCAACATGACAGAACTTGAGATGCTTGCCAGTAATGATAACTTGGTATTCACTGTAAATGATTTCAAGAGCTTGAGTACCATTCTGAATGACATCAAAGTGGTATGAAACATATTGTCATTAATAATTTGTATTTTTTTACAATGTTATTCAACTCAAATAATGGGAGATACACTCTTGCGTACTTATAGTGCTTACATCCTTGTTTCACTAGATACATTGGATTACTGCTTCATTATAGTCAACTTGCAAGTGACCCACAAGTGAAGTGCCAGGTATTTTATGCATGCAGAGTGGTATGCAACTTATTTGTTTGGTCGCAGGGAAAAACTGACATGTAGCAAGGACACAAGATTCACTTGAAAACTTGCAAAGACGTAGTTGCCCCGCAAACAGGCCATGGCTTCCAGCTTTTACAAAAATTGCACAGCCGTGGTGTGCCCGTACCACTGGGACGCAATAGTAGCATAGGCTGGTTGTCTCATTGCAACTCTCATTTACACCTAGTCCTCTGAAATTTACACCAAGATGTGTTTTATCACAAAAAAGGACCTGAAAATAAGTCTTGGTATAATTTTAAAGAAAAGATAAAGATGATCAGTGTTTTGTGGCTGGTTCTCAGCTGCAGAATGGTAAACCTCTTTATTGGTGATATTTTAAACAGATTTATATGGCCTCTATGTGCAAGTACATCTTTAACCTAAAGGCTATAACCCTTTAAGGTCATCCTTAGAGTGTGTCAACCATCATCCACCGTGCCAATTTTGGTTTAAACTTTAAGGTGCCTATATCTCACATATTATTGGTCCTAGAAAGTTGGGACTTCAAGCCAACCTGTGTTCTGAGCAGTCACAGGATTATTTGATGTGGTCGGATTTGACCTTGTACCTCTCCTTCAGGTTGGTACAATGTTATCCAAAAGTGCTTATGACTCAGGTAGTTCAGGTCACAGGTTCATTGTCTTCAACCTTAATAAGAATTTCAAATATTACCCATTCAATTCATAATCACGAAACAATTCTCAGACACCTTTGTCTGTAATGCTGCATCTTTAAGGTACTTAACTTTTTAGCAAGGCATAACCACCAAAGTAATCTCACCTATTGATATTTCTGAAGTGGACACTGAAGTGTCTTATGATTTTGCTTTCTGTTCCTACTTCAAAGCCAGTTAACAGAGGTTAAGCAATACAAAAGTATTCATTAAAATTTACATTAGGTTTAAGATTGATCCGGGTCAACTGGATGTCTTGAAGTGACTTACGCTGTTGAATTTGGCATAAAATTCTAAACGTTCACTTTACCTGCATTTATATGTAGGATTGATTGATTTCATTTACATGTCGTCTTCATTGCATTTTTAAGTCATATGGCAGAAAAAAATACATCATTTGAAGTCTAAATCATGTACTTTATGCGTGGGACAATTTAATTTGCATATTACATATAAGTTATAATTGAACTGTCCTAGAAACATATTTAAGTACATGTACATAAAACGAACTTGAGTAATTTCAAAAGGCTGTCAGGTAAAAAACGACTTTAGTACAATGTTGGTGTGTACTTAGTCAGCAAATCAAGTAGCATGATAGATCGGTTTTATTTTGATTAGGCTGTGTGTCCTACATCAATCGTAGTGACAAAGCCACCTACTCCCCCACCAACAACCCGACCACCGGTACCACAAGTCTCAAAGAAGGAATGCTGTAAGTATAATATGAATAAACTAGTTTTGCACCACACAGCTAGTATGGTCCTGAGATGTACATCCTCAGTGGCAAGATGGTTAGGCAGTGTGGCATAACTCCTTTGTCCCTTTACATTAAATTCAAACACAAATAATTCAGAACAATGGATGCATAATATCTTTTTAATTGTTTTACCTGATAAGCTTATCTTTAGTTCAGTCAGTATGACATTTTAGAAGATACTTGACCAATTCCTTGAACCCATCATCATCACACCAGTCATGTTATAGTAATGCTATTTATCTTATTAAATTCTCACAGTTTACATTCATTATTTACTGCCATATTTCTTGATTTCTTGGTACCAGCTGCAAGCACAAAAAATCCTAGCATTCTCATGCTTGTTGTTACACAATGTTTGTTTACAGTTTGCTGTTGCCCACCTCCACCAGGGTACCCTGATGTTGGATATCATACACATGATCATCCACAGCACTATCATCCACCCTATGGCTGTCCGTGTTAATAAGCCACTGGTAAACGTTTATTTATTCTCTGAAATTGCAGTAGAGCTAGGTATTATGTGTGCATTACTAATTTTGTCCCATTTTTGAGATGCCACGTGGATATGGGAGGTACTGCTCCATGCTGTAACTTGGCATAAGTTGAAGATAAAATCCTTACTTGTGTGCTTGTTTTAAGTGAAACTGCCTGAATTTTTCCGATTATAAAATGACAAAGTCATGAAGCCTCAAATTTTACCCCTGGACTTATGTGGCAAATGTATTTCTAATATTGGCGGTTCTCAATGTACAAATTATGAGTTAAAGGTCACAGTAAAACTAAGTGAGTAAAATATCTTATCAAATCGGACAACAAATATCTTCAATACTAATATGTATTGGTGTTTTTATTCACTGAAGTTCAAAGGAGGATTTTTATCTGTCAGTCAATTTCCAAGGATAATTTTAATTTTTTTTTAAATCTTAAAAATCAACATACATGCACTTCATCCATTCAAAAAGCATAAGCCTTTAAGCTTGCATGCGTCAATACCACTACATATTAATTGCCTTATTTAATGCTTCTTATCTTACCTATTACTTTTTATATCGGTTTGTTGTGTTATGTCGTTGGAAGGGCAGAGAAATTCAGTACATACAGTTGGTCAAGGTTCTGTACTTTAAACAGCTGACCAACAGGAACTACCAGTTTATTCCACTTAAATTGGGTCAGGATTTGAACCCCAATCTCAGAAGTGGGAGTCAAGTGTGTTTCCACTGTGCCACTGTAGAACCTAAAACTACACACACAAACCTCACAATAATACAATGGACATTGGTTTGACATATCTTGTCTATATACATTAAAACCCACTTGATATGAGCCAATTTCAGAGAATTTTTATTTTAATAAAAAAATCATTCAGTCTTTTTTTTTCTAATAGTGAAGTCAAATAGAAGTATTCCTAGAAGAATTTTGAAATTTTTTAACAAAACTCTTCATCCTCAAGATTTTTTCTGTCTGAATATTTAATGTCGGATTGTTATTTTTACTGCTTGTAAATGATTTATTTTATTTATTTGGGGTTTTACGTCGCTTTCAACACTGTACAGGTCATAGCACGACGGGTAGTTGGAAGGGCAGAGGAAACCAGTACATACAGTTCGTTAGGGATCTGTACTGTAAACTGCCGACCAACAGCAAGCAACTACCAGCTTTCCCACTTCAGGCCATGACGGGGATCGAACCCCGGCCTCAGGGGGAGGCGAGAGTGTTACACTCTGCCACCATAGCCCCTTGTAAATGATTGATTGTCTAAATGTATTACATATTATGCATTACAGTATGGATAGTTCCTATTCTTTGAGAACAATTGATTATGTCTAAATGTCATATTACATTTTTCTGATGTGGATGCCTACTACTCATGAATATTTTTATCGCCTGAATGCCATGTCATATATTTTCAGGTGGTATATATGAAGCCTGAAAACTGAGCCATTGGATGAATATTTATTCTGTAAAATTCTGTAGGCTGAAAGGAAACCATGTAATTAATAGAAATTTGATTTAACTAATTTTGTTTGTAATTATATTTCTTTTGGGCATTGTAAAATTGAATAAAATTCATTGAAACTATTGTGTATTTTCTTAATATCTGATTATTTCACCAACGTTTTATTTAACACAAAGATGCACACACACTTAAACATTTTTGAACAAATCACAAACAGTGGGTTGTTTTGGATGTCATGCACTTCAATGTCACTTAGGTAAAACATGATGTCTTACATATCTCAAAGAGAAATGATGAAAAATAAACCAAACATTTCACAACAATACAATATTATTTAATTAGTGATGGCTATTCTCATGATGCATCTTATCTAATAATGACTTTCAGGAGCAATTAATCTCCACTATGTGACTGAATCTTAGGTGCAACTATATAAAACATATTGAATCCGAGTTTTTCTATTAACATAGAGTACAATCGTACATATTGATCATTAGCGTTCCAGGGCATGTATTTACAAAGATTCTTAAAATGGTATTTAAATTTAATCAGTTGGCTGATTTTTATCCTAACTTTCGGTTCCCCATGGGTGCATATATACCAACAATTGCTCGATCAACAGATCCCTCCCTTTATGACCGTAAATTTAAAAAGTACAGATAGAGCTGTCCACAAACACTTGTGCTGAAAGCATACTCCCATAGGTTGAGTTTATACTCATATGATATTGATTTTGAAAATGCTCATTTAAACAGGTAAGACAACAAATTGATGTTATGAGTCAGATTTTACCTAGAGTACACTATTGTTTTGTAAATACAGGCCCTGGAGCAGTATTCACGAACATGGATTAAGGTCAGGTCAAGATCAAGATCAAATTTGTGAAAAGAAATTACAAGTGAGAAAGTGGATCAGATTCACAAATCAGGTATCACTTGAGCTGAATAAAGATTAAATATTTAGTCTGTTGTTTAAACTAGTGACATGAGATATCTCCTTAAAATTTGTAGTAATTTGAAGATGTAAACAAGGTATCTGCTATGTCATTTATCTTATGGATGAAAACAGCATTATAGTACCATCCAAATACACCAAGGCAGTGAGGAATAAAAAAAGACTGGCCAAAAATAGGGAAAAAGTTAGCATTTGACAATGCACCCAAAGATTCCAGTGTTATTTACATAACCCTTATAGTTATATCTGTCTCTGTAGTGGCTGATTAAAAGATCCACCTTGATCCAAAAATTAATCCATCAAAGTACACAGAAAAGCAAGAGAAACCCTAGAGGTTGATGCATTTACTGCATGTCACCAATGTGATAGTAAAATCCTCTATAAACTCCAATAATCACAGCAATATTAAATCCTCTATAAACTCCTATAATCATAGCAATATTACTCATTTGATCTGTATGTTAATCATGTGGCACTTACCATGTATATGCAAGTATATTAAAGAGATTGCTATTCGCTATTAAAACTTGAAATATTGCGAAATATACTCGCTATTCAGTTTAGCATCACTTTCGGCAAAAGAATGAATGATTCTAAATGGCATTTAACCCTTCAATTTTGGACTTCAATAAATAAGTAAAGTCAATAATAACATAAGAAAAGCCTACATTCACCAAGTGGTGAAAACTAAATTTAAACCATGTACATATTAACTTGATTTCTAGCTACAGTCTTTATCTGAAGACGGACCCATCAACATGACTGTGTTTATGTGTGGCTTCAGAACATCCAAAGGAAGACCCGTCCACATTTCTGTGTTATTGTGTGGCTTCAGAATATATCTAAAGACCGACGCAACCATATTACTGTGTTATTTTGTAGCTTCAGAATATATCTAAAGACAGACCCATCCACATTACTGTGTTATTGTATAGCTTCAGAATATATCTAAAGACGGACCCATCCACATTAATGTGTTATTTTGTGGCCTTAGACTTTATCTAGATATGTACTCACCCACATAAGTGTGTTGCCGTATGGCTCGAGAATTTATCTGAAGGTGGACTCGTCAACATAATTTAGTTGTTTTGTGGCTTCACCTTTTGGAATTAGATTTAAGTCATACAGAAAACATGCAGTGTTAAATTGCAGTAATATGAATCTGTAAATTAATTCTATGTCACTCTCATTTCTTATCTGGCATGAATGTGTTTAGCTTGGGCTTAGACATCAGAATGAATATAATTTCAAGCAATGTAGTTAGTATGGCTGTCAAAGGGCTGACTAGTTCCGTTACGTCTAATCTCAATGGTTTGACATTTATTCTGACTCTTGTTGTTTACAGATCAACACCTGTCCTGCTACAGTTGAATAAATTCCCTACTACTTTGGAGTTTCTCCGTTTTGGGATTTGGCAGTGAACTCGAAACATGGTAGTTTAAAATACTCGCCATCCAACCTTATACTTCATTGGCTTTGAGTTGAATTGAAATGGGTAGACCAGCTGACCCCTTTGCTTTGACCATGCATTGTGAGTTTTCAGTCGTTGGATAATGTTTCGACTGTCAAAGGTCTTGGTAGGGCTAGGATGATGTTAGTTCCCCTCCTGAATTCCCTATTTCACTGACTTGACTGTTTACCAAAATAACATGTTTGCCTTGGGCATTACCCTAGTACCGTCTTGAATTGACTTGACACATGTGTCTGAGATTAGGAAATGTTATGGTGTCTTTGCAGAGACTGATTCAGTTTGAGTCATTGTGATTATGTCACGAAACAGTCTGTTTATGTACAATAGCTGTTTATTGTATATTTATTTTGGTGTCACTGATTGTGGTGCAAACATTACCTGCTTCATATGGTTTAATGCTATTGATGTTTTTAAAAGTTCTAAAAGTCATTTATATCTCAAGGAAAGAGACAAGAAAATGGAATTTTAAAAGAAGTATTGAAAATTTAATAACATAACAAGAAGATATACATTTGGCTACTAACTAATTAATATAAACATAGTTTACAAGAATACATTATGATTCGAACCAACAGTATGATTAAAGACAGAGATAAAAATATTTGTGAGGACTTCAGAAAGTTTAGTCAGTAACAGTAAACACACAAAAGTCATCTTATCTCACCTAAACTACACCCGTAAATATTACTAATTTTTAAATAAATTCCTCGAACTATACTGTTCTAACCTGACCTTCAAATTAACTTTAATCTGCACAGGAAACAATAAAATATCACAGAAACAAAGTGGTAAACTTTTCTTAGCTTGACGTAGCTGTTTTACCATAAACCACGTAAAAAACAAAGGGAAACTTGGCCTGTAATGCTGAATACTGGCAGGCATTTTAGAATGAAGAACCAAACTGAAATATAGGTTTGATAGGCATGTGAAAATAGGTTAAATTCTTTTAACTTTTGGAGTTCATAATAAGAATCCCCTGTGAATGGTACCTTGACGTGAATCTGTTCAGCTAAGTTTCAGGTCAGTCACATTTTGGAGTTTGTTATGAATCCATCAAGACTGCTTGAAAGTTTTCACCACCAGTCTATTCCAATAATGCATGGTTGCATTTGGGTGCAACCGGGCTCATTCCTGGACTTTGCTTCATACCTTAAAATTTTTATTCTATCAAATGGTTTTGTATGTTACCTGTTCTCTCATTGGTTGAAATGGACTGACCACTGAAACTGACCAGTACCTCGTCCATTTCAAATCTGGTGGCCAGAGGGAGAACATCACTTGCACATATCAGCAACAGCACTACATTCATAGCACGTGGTTGTGGTTTTCTTTTATACTATTTACATGTTATTTTATACTGTCTTAGTATTTTAGTATTTTAATACATATGGTCACTGCGTTTGTGAATCAATGGAGAACAGGCAATATAACCTCCGTTCGGCCAACCGTGACACAATACAAGTACCAGTCCAACTTCAAGTTGGTAATACTGAATTTATGTCGACAGTTATGAATCAAAACAATGATTCACACTCCGATTCCATTAGCGATTCAAATGATTCCCATACTGATTTGGATTGCTCCGGATTGCTGAATTTGTCCAATGATGGAAATTATTCGAAATTAACCGGTGGAAATTCCACAAAAACTGATCAAACTGGAAATCAAATGCAAGCTTCTACCAGTACTGTTGATTCTAATCCACAACTACTGATCAACCAACAAATTTTGGATCAGTTACAAACTATTGGTCGTAGATTGGACAAATTGGAGCACAAACCGGGGAAAAAAACGTCGGATCCGACAAAAATTAAAAAGAGAATAAAAAGTAAACAAACTTCAGTTATTAAAGAGCACACCCCCATGCTATCAAATGCTAGTGGCGTAGCCAAAAATATGGATTCGACGGATCAATCAATCCCTAATCTGGCTTCCCTTAGACAAGACATTCAAATTCAGCAACAGGTTCAACAGCGTCTTGCAACACTGGCACAACAACAAATACCAGGTATGGATCAAAAAATTAAATCCCAAAGGGGAGGTCCGGATGTCTTTGTAAAGAATAGGGTACGTTGGCCCCATGAACACGTTTTATCAGGTTCCACAAAAGAAAGGGTCACTTATGACCAGTTAACGGTTGTCCAGTGGGTTTCTGGGTTTTGTCGCACCATGCAGGAGGAAAAAAATTCAAAAATGAGAGAACATATGTTAGATTATTTGGTTTCTTTGATGGATGATGCTACAGATTTTTCCTGGGGTGCGGCAAAGGCCAGTCACGCTGTGCTTCTGTGCAGAATGGAACAAGGCGAAATTCAAGATTATAGTCAGATTGAAAAAATTGATAGAATTAGAAGAGCAAATGCACAGAAGCACGTTCAACCTGCAAACTTCAAAAATGCTCAGAATGATAAAAAATCCTTCACAAAAATCACCAAGTCCATGCCGTGTTTGTATTACAACCAAAATTCATGCACACATCAAAAGACACATGATACAAAGGGTATATCATACAAACACGTATGTTCTTCTTGTTTTGCCATATCTGGCAAGACATTTGCTCATCCTGAAAGTGAATGTAGAAATAAAAATCGTGTATCAAAAAACGAATGAATAAGGGTATGGCGACTGGTCAAAACCATACCCTTCAAAGACACATGGTTTTTTGGTCATCGGTTCAACATTCTGAAGGTTTTCGAACAAAACCAAGTACTTGGAAAAAATGGCTTCACACTGCAAATGCGTTTAATAATAAACGCAATCATAGGTCTTATGCTCAAGTGGTGGCAGGAAACCAAACTCCAAGATGTTACATAAGTCAAAAAATTGTTGGTCAAAATATCAAAAAAATTCGCCCTATACATGGACTTCACAGACCTGTGAAAGTCCGTCCTGCACACAGACTTCAAAGACATGTGGCAAATAATCTTACTTGGGGTAAGAAGGATACCGAGAAACTACAAGGTCAAAGGTCAAATTCTGTTTACCAAAAAAGTTCTAACGCACAACAAGGTTCCTCCAATACCAAAAATACCCCAAAAACTAAATCACAAAGTCATGATCAGATCATATCCATTCACAATAAATTTGCACCATTGCAAAAATTCTTGGACAATGAAAGCACTGAGACTGTTGTGCAGAAAGACCCAGAGACAATATGTCACACGTCTTCAAATACAGGTCGCAACACCGTTAAGCTACCTTGCAAACAAAATAAGCAAATGACTGACAAGGTCAAACACCAATTCCAAGGTCATAGTCCTGTACACGAAGTAGATAGGAAGGAAAATCCCCCTCCTTATCATGATGCAACAGATATATCACAGCAGTGTATACATATCCAGGCCAATACCTCTGATGATAATTGTGATTTTGATACTTCTTCTCCTACAGAAATATCCTCTGATAATAGAATTCCACAACTTATCTGGGATAATAGATATCAATGTTCACACTATTCGGAGTGCATGGCCCAAATGACAGTACCTTTCGGTTTCATACCAATTACTTCACTCCAAGAATATCATGGTCCACCCATTCATTGGCAAACAATTCCGGACATGTTGAAAGCACATAGAATTATCACTGAGTCAGGACTCCCAAATTTTATGAAATGTAGGATACCAGTTCAAACCCATCTTAGGCCCCAAGCTTGGGAAAAGTATCTGACCAAATATTGGGACAGACAGATTGTTGACCTAATTACTTTTGGTTTTCCCCTAGACTTTGATAGATCCTGTCCCTTAATAGCTACTTATGAAAATCACTCCTCAGCTATCCAACATCCAGATGAAATTGATAAATATATTCAAGAAGAATTATGCCACCAAGCAATATTAGGTCCTTTTGATAAACTACCATTTCATTTACACTTTTCCCCACTCATGACAAGAACTAAACAGAATTCTTCAAAACGTAGGACTATCATGGACTTATCTTGGCCTAAGGAAGCCTCAGTTAATGCTGGTGTCAAGAAGAACATATACCTAGATACTTATTTTAAACTATATTATCCATCAATAGATAATATTACAGCAGCACTTAGGAACTTGGGTCCTGGGGCCATGATATACAAAGTTGATATAAGTAGGGCATTTCGACACTTGAGAATTGACCCTAGGGACATAGATCTCTTAGGCTTATCTCATTATGACGCATATATTGACGTAAGTCTCCCATTTGGGTTCAGACATGGGTCAATTTTCTTCCAAAGATGTTCTGATGCAATTAGATATATCATGAAGGAACATGGCTTCCCAGGTTTATGGAATTACATAGATGATTTAATCTATACTGGTTTGCCTTCAAAAATACACGATTCTTTTGCCTTTTTGCTACGATTATTACCAGAATTAGGTTTGGACATTAGTATGGATAAATTGGTTCAACCTTCCACATCTGCTGTATGCCTGGGCATACTAATTGACAGCAAAAACCAAACCATATCCATACCCCCAGACAAACTACAACAAATTGTACATATGTGTTCTTCATGGTCTAATAAGAAATCTTGTACAAAAACCCAATTCCAATCATTACTTGGCTCTTTGTTATATATAACAAAATGCGTTCATCCAGCTCGATATTTTCTGAACAGGATGTTGCAAATTTTACGAGATAACCACAATTCTCAGGTTATTACTTTGAACCAACATTTTCATTGTGATTTAAATTGGTTTAACACCTTCTTAAAATCATATAATGGGGTCACATTTTATCATCAGCCAAATATTCAGCATGCTATCCATTTAGATGCATGTCTTACAGGTCTTGGAGGTTGCTATAATAACATGATATATACTATTCCAATTCCTGAAGGCCACGAAGGTTACAATATAAATCATTTAGAGATGATTAACATCATGGTGGCCCTTAAAATATGGGGCACATGTTGGTCTAACCAATGTGTCCAAATATTTTGTGATAACTTACCAGTAGTAGAAGTCATAAGAACGGGCCGAGCCAGGGACCATATTTTAGCCATGTGTGCCAGAAATATTTGGTTGTTATCTGCCATATATAATATTAGATTTATAGTGTCACATATTTCTGGTCATCATAATACAATTGCTGATCTGTTGTCCCGATGGTACAAAACACCAAATAACCATGGAAAATTAACTGCCTTACTCCCAATACATTATTGGATCCCTGCACATATGGATCTGATGTTGTTTAATACAAAAATTTAGTTTTATTTCAGAAGATACTTCTATGGCATCCCAGCTGTCCACCAGTGCATGTGCCAGACTACATACAGCCTTCAGACCAGCGACATACACAGCCTATACTCGTATGTTCTCAGATTTCATAGCATTCCTGGTGGTAGCTGGGCTCTGCCTTACCCAAGTATCTACACTTCAGGTACTAGCTTTTACAGAATTTCTGTACTTAAACCGTTTTTCACCTAGTAACATAGCCAACCATTTGGCCGGAATTAAAGCCATGTTCATAATTTATGATTTGGATTACACTGCTTTTCTGGACCAGCGGATACAACTGTATCTAAAATCCCTCAAGATTAACAGGCCTTTTCAACCACATATTCCACAAATTATAGACGAATATTTACTTGCCAGAATTGTCGTTGCTTGTGAAAAATTTCCAAATCACATAGTTTTTAAAGCATTGTACACTATTTCCTTCTTCTCTTTCCTTCGCCTATCCAATTTGTTACCTCATTCTATTAAAATGTTTGATATATCTAGACAATTATGTAGAGGTGACATATTTTTCTCACAAAATACGGCCACCATTCTCATTAAATGGTCGAAAACCATTCAAAACAGACAAGAAATCAAAACTATTGTTATTCCATTGTTACATGGCTCTCCCATATGTCCAGTACAAGCTGTTCGACAAATGCTGGCAGCATATCCTGACCATGACAATGCCCCTTTGTTTCAAATCCCTAGCGGTTCCTCACTCATCCCTCTGACTGATTCAAAAGCTCGTAAACATTTAAAAAATATCTCGCTGCTATTACAGATAACACCAACTTTAACATTTCACATGTTCAGGAAGGGTGGCACCACCTGGGCCTTTAATCATGGGGTCCCTATAGAAAATATAATGCAACATGGCACTTGGTCCTCCCAAACTGTTTGGAGATATATCAAATCTGTCCCTTCTGCCTCATCCCTAGTCTCCACTTCCTTTCAAAACTACCTACAACCCTAGTTTGGCAGTTTGGGTGCTATTCTTTCCTTTCCTTTAAATTTTTCAAGTTAAAATCTTCTAGTTATCTATTGTCATCCGGCTTGACCCTGGTTTTGACCTTTAACTCTTCAAAATTATATTTTGCCTCCATACTCGTGGGTTTGACCTTGGCTGTGACCCCACAGTTGTCACTCAAAAAATGTATCACTAAAAATTATCTCTACTAGCTTACCCTTACTTTCATGTTTTGGACCTCGCATATCCTATGACCAAATCTGCATTGGTCTAAAAAATTTCAAAATTGGTAAGCTAGTTCTTCCATATGACTACTCCGTTGCATTCCTAAATTATAATTCCCTTGTACATAACGTGCTCATATATATTATCATGTTTTACAAAGATATATTAGTTTAAAAAAAAAAAAAAAAAAAAAAAAAAAAAAAAAATAAATAAATATATATATATCCCACATATGTTTTTTAATGGCTTTGTCAGGGAATGTCACTTACATTTGTGGTGTTCATACAACGTGAAGTGCTTTACAATTTTAAATTCTAATCTACTCTACTGCTTTGCAGGCACAATATTTTCCCCATAAAGATGAACTCAATGGGCGGTCAAGGTCAGGGATCCAGGGTTATGGGTGTGGTCAAGAGGGAAGAAAACTAAGTTTAGAAAATGGAATTGAAGAGGTGGGGTTAAAGGTGTCTCCTGAATGATACAACAAAAGGGCTATTTCTTATTTCTTATTAAGGAATTCAAAAAGAACTGGGGCATAGTGACTGAAAGAATTAGAAAAGTGTTTGATTTATGAACTCTACGGGCAAAAGTGGGGGTATGGAAGAACTTAAGTTTTGGGGTGCTTTGCCTTGTATTTCTGGAAGGTGTAGGGGTGAATTAATTATCTTGGGTAAGCAGGGTGACCTTAGTTGAGAATTTTATATGTAATGAGGCCTACTTTAAATTGTATCCTGTATTTGACTGGGAGCCAGTTGAGTTTTTTCATTTGAGGGGTAATGTATGAGAATTTAGGGGAATGGGTGATAACCCTGCAGAGTGAGTTTTGGACCCGCTGCAATCTCCTTAACTCAAAATCAGTGAGTGATAAGAACAGGGAATTGCAATAGTCCAGTCTGCTGCTCACCAAAGCATTTGCTAACAGAGCTGATGTACTAAGGTCTAGAAGGGGACAAATTCTGTAGAGGTCTCTAGCATGAACTCTGGTAGTCTTTATGACCTGTGACAAATGGTCTGAGAAAGTGAAGTTAGCATCGAACACACTCCAAGGTTCTTGACACTTTGTGCTGGTGAGACCTGATTATGAAATATATTGATTGGAAAGTGACGATGGCGTTGTTTATGTTATTTTTTTTTTTAGTCTATGCAAATAAACTTAGTTTTGTCAGGATTGAGTTTTAATTTATTTGTGAGCATAAAATTTTGACTGTTTATATAGTGTGAGAATTTAGCTGGTGGGAGTATTACATATAACTGGGTATCATTGATGTAGAAGTGATAATTAATACTACAGAAAGAGTGAATGATTGAGCTGATTGGGTTTGTATAGAGATAAAAAAGAATTGGACCAAGGACAGAGTCTTGGGGCACCCCGAACTGGAGTGCAGAAGGATGTGAGAGTGTGATACCTACCTTGACAGAGTGTATCCTTTCCGACAGCTATGATTTGAACCAGCCAAGTGCTAGTTCACTGATTCCATAATAAACATTAAGTCTGTCAATGATATTGGTGTGGTCAATGGTATCAAAAGCAGTAAGGTGAGAGCTGTGACAGACCCTTTCGCCATATTGAGAAGATCATCTTGAATATTAAGTAGGGCACTTTCAGAAGAGTGATGTTTTCTATAAGCAGATTGGAAAGCGGTCATGAGGCCGGCTTCATCAAGGTGAGTTTGTAACTGGAATGCTACGACCCTTTCAAGTATCTTTGAAATAAAGTTAAGATTAGAGACAGGCATGTAATTTTTGAAAACTTCTTTGTCTAGGGATGATATTTTTGAGGATTGGGGTAACATGGGCCTGTTTGAATAAGTTAGGACACTTACTTTATTCAATAGAGGCATTTATTATTAAAGTGATGAGGGTGATGAGGATGTCCAGATGATCAAGGACAAGAAAAGTGGGCGAAGGGGAAAGTTGAGTGGATTTTTTTCAATTTTATCTGTGAAGAACTCCACAAATCTGTCAGCAAAAGGCTGAGGAGATTTAACAATGGCAGCTACTTGGCTGGTAGTTTGTGTAACACATCGCCTAGGACTCGCCTTAATTTTTGTGGATTGTCGCGATTGTCCTGGATTTTTGCTCTAAGATATTTCAGATTTGGAGTGCATAAAGTCTCTATTGTAGTGGTGGACTTTCTGCATGTATTGCAATCAATTAAAAGTAGATTTGTTTCTGCACCAGATGCGTTTGAACAAACGCTTGGTCTCTTTTGCCGCTATTACAGTTTCATTGACCCATCCTGGAATGTACTTTGCCTTGGCATTTTTGGTATGAAGTGGTGCAACGTATAGTGGTACTGTTTGTTCAAAGAATCGGCTTCCTTGGATGGATTGTAAATTAGTTCAGAAGCAAGGAGGTCTGTTTTCATTTTCTCTTTATCAATTTTATGCTTTTTGTGGCAGGCAACAAAAGCATTAGTATGGGTCTTGAGATATTTACGGTGAAGGTATAAAAATGGTCAGAAAAGGCATCAGTGGTATGGACATTAGAAATATTGTCATTATTGGATTTGGTTAAAACCAGGTCGAGAGTATGTCCATGAAAATGAGTCTGGAAGTTAACTTTCTAATTTAGATCAAATGAATCAATCATAGAATGAAGGATTTTTCAAATCAATCATGTTTTTTTCAAGGTAAAAATTGAACTCGCCGATGATCACCGAATTTTCAGTGGTGTGATGGATATCCTCCAAAAAGTGACTGAAACTGTTTGAAAAAGATTGGAGCTCTGGAGGATGGTGGTCTGTATATATTCAGAAAATGAAAACATTATTTGTGTAAGGATATTTTGATAAGGTGGTGCAGGTCTTTGTATGAACACTGGAAGGATCCAATTCAATTTTGACAAAAAAACCCAGGCCTCTTCCGCGGTGAACTTCCCATGGCTGTTAGTAAAGGTTATAACCTGGTAGGTTATTTCACACAGATTGGCACACATGATGTCGGGTCTCATCCAAGTCTTGGACATGGCAAAAATATCAGTGTCATTGTCAGATATTAGCATAGGTGACCTACAGACACTTGAGTGGTCCTGGGTTTGGATTGATATCACCAGCAAGCAGGAGTAGGATGAAAAGGTGAGAAGGTGACAGAGCTGGTGGAATTGATATTGAGGGTTTTATGCTGAAATGTAAACAGAAGATAGTGGTGGGGGGTTGAAGGGGGAGAAACTGACAACATGAGGACATTGAATGCTCGAGTCAATGTGGTGCTGGTGTGCACAATTTAAAGTTACATAAATTAATGTAAATTGACAACACTCATAAGCTATTTTAAAGTGTCTTTTCAACTGTTTCCTGAAGTCTGACATAGTGTTAAAATTTTTGTAACTTTAATGGCAATTTGTTTCACAGTTTGGAGCTGCTGTACTGAAGGCCATGTCCCGGAGGATTTGTATCTGGTTTTCGGCATAGACAACAGTTTTTTCAGTCAGACCGTAAGAAACCAGAGGGTATATACTGCTTCAAAAGACTAGGGTATAAACTGCTTCAAAAGACTAGAGATATAAGTAGGTGCACATTCATCCACAGCCTTGAAAGTGATAAGTAATAGCTTGATTTCAATACACTGCCAAGGGGCCACGGTGGCAGAGTGGTAACACTCTCGCCTCCCACCTCTGAGGCTGGGGTTCGATCCCCATCAAGGCCTTATGTGGGAAAGCTAGTAGTTGCTTGCCGTTGGTTGGCAGTTTACAGTACAGAACCCTAGCGAACTATATGTACTGGTTTCCTCTGCCCTTCCAACTACCCGTCGTGATATGACCTGTACAGTGTTAAAAGCGATATAAAACCCCAAATAAATAAAATAAATAAATAAATACACTGCCTAACTGGTAGCCAGTGGATGGATATAAGTACAGGTTTTGTGTGATCATATTCCTGACTTTACAGACAAACAATATGAACTACGTTTTGTAGTGCTATGAATTATCTTTGTGGTGCTACGTCTTATCTTTGTCGTGCTACTTCTTATCTTTTTGGTGCTATGACTTATCTTCACAGTGTTATGACTTGTCTTTGTTGTAACTAAACTTGTACATTCTTATTTTAATGTGTGTATTTATTTTTATACTCAGCAGAATATCTCCATATATTACAGGACTCAAAGCGTTATTTAACCAATCTGACTGCACAGGTACAGTCCCAACTTACAAGTAACGTGTCATTCCCCTAATTGAAAGATAGAGGCTGTGGAAACAGATTTGAGGAATGTTCATTCGAGTCCACCGATCGATGCACTAGAGTTATTGTGGCTTGATATAATGACTAATATTTATGAATTCTAGCACTGAGGTTTCGTTCCAGTCATATAAATGATACTGTCACTTGAGACAATGTTTTTCCAGTATTCCCACCCCGTTTCAGCTGTACTAATGAAAAGCTACATGAGAAAACCTACACTGTTAGCATAGATAAAAAAAATTAAAAACGATTGTTTCATTCTATAAGCCATGAGCACAGAATGACCAGCAACAAAAGACCTAGGGTTTCTCTTATGCAGTGTTTCCACTGGAACCAACAGGCCGGTAACTATGCATTTTTGGAGAGTCTGGACCAATGTTTACATGGTGGGTTAGGGTCGGTTGCAAGTTACCCACCTGTCGGGGAGAGTCCATGTTTGATATTTCTACGACTGTTGGCGACCCTTGTATCCGACCCTAATTTCAGCCCCCAAGCAACAGGCCTGTCGGTTAACTTAACGGCCTGTCAGTTACACTTCCTGGCTTGTCGGTTAATCAAACAGGCCTGTCTGTAACAAGTATCCAGCTTGTCCCAAATATGGACTTCCAGACTGTACGTGATGACTCACCGACTGTGCGGGAAGTGTTACAGTACAGTCGGTAACTTTAGCCGGCCTGTCTGTAATTGTTCCCGACAGGCCTGTAAAATTTACAGGCCAGTCGGTAATTTTTACAGACTGGGTCCTAGAGTCAGGAAAATTTGTAACTGACAGGCCATAAACTGAAACAGACAAGCCATAAACAACAACCGACAGGCCTGTAACACTAACAGACAAGCCGGGAACTGTAACAGACAGGCCGGCAATATTTTCGCTTCTTACGGCCTGTCAGATTCAAAGTCTGTAGGTATAAAAAGGCGAGTCGCTAGACAATCTGCGTATATTTGGGCTTTGACTTGTCGAGACAACTTGGTGTGCAGCTTTTCTTTAGGTTTTTATTTTTTTTGGAAATTAGCTGAGCTAGGCTGGACTGGTTGGGAGTGAAAACTGTTCTGTGATGTTTCACTTTTATTTTAAGTTTTTGTTTTTTAAAACAAGCTGTACAATTTACTGATTGATCAGCATGCCAAGGGGCAGAAGGAGAAAGATTGAAGTACCAACTGGAGACAATCAACCACAGTTTGAGTTAGGAGATACAGCTGAGGATATAAAGAGAAGGAGGAGGGAGAGAGAGGAAAGGAATGAGAGAGAGAGAATTGAACAGGAGGACAGGGACAGAGAGAGGAGGGATAGAGAGAGGAGGGAAGAGAGCCAGGAAAGAGGAGAGAAGAGAGTGTGAACTGATATGGATACTGATGTAGAATCAATTCAATCCAGACAGAAGAAGGGCCAGATGAAGTTCATTTTCCTGAGTGATTCAGACGAAAAAGCCATCGTAGAGTTCGTTAAACAGCACGAAGAACTTTATGACAAGATGAACGACAGTTTCAAAGACAAGTAGAAGAAGGAAGGACTGTGGGAGCAGCTAGCAGCTACCAAAAACTTGCCTGTCAAGACTGTGGTTTGACATTCAATGTACCAGATATGGCAAGCTCACTCAGATGAAGTCAGGACAAGCAGCTGAGAAGAGCACAGAACGTGAGACCTGACTGAAGGACAGTTTCAGTTTTCTATGAGGTCACATCAGAAGGAAGGGAGTTTCCAAGTCTTCTGCATTCAAGTAACCCCAGAGGCCCTTTGCAGGCGCAGCTTCGGTTCCAGATACATCCAGGGACACAGAATCTGAGATGGAAATCAGCATTGCATCAGATGTTACTCATCAGCCTTCGAGCACCAGTCCCAAGCAACAACAGCCTCCAGTCGTGACTACCACCATGTCTGCAGATCCAGTCTTAGATCAGTTTCAGCAGATGAGGTCGATGATTTCTACATTTCTGGGTGCACGTCAGGACCCCACTCTTAGTCCTCGACAGTCGTTCTGCAACTATCTCCACTCTACGATTGGATTTCTTTCAGAAAGGGACTTTTTAACCTTCAGGAATGAGACAGTGAAGCTTCTCTGTGAAATACAGTACAAGGCCGAAGAACGCAAGAGACAGGTCACCACAAGTCAACAGGTCACCACATATCAAGTTCCAGAAGTATCACAGTCCACAGTAGGAGGGGAATACGTACTCACCATCCTGGAAACTCATTCCAGTTGTGCAAGCCTCAACAGACTACCACAGGACAGCTTGTTACAGTGATTCTGAAAGTAAAGCAATCATCGGGGCCTTCATCATCAGCAGCACAACTAACTTCTTATGTAGTTGTGGATGACCAACAGCCTGGGACTTCCAGACAGATGATTTCAACCCACCTTCAGTTGCACCTTCACAACAGGAGGAGAGTCAGCATAACACTTCTGGATTATCCAGTCTCTTTGCAGCTATACCCAGTGTGCTTGCGTATCAACAGATGGACACACCACAGCCATTTTCACCCTCTCAACTTCAACCATCACTGTCACCAGTGCCATCTTCCACTCATCAGGAACATTCAAGACCTCCCAGCTAGCCCAGCTAGCAGAGTCCGCCCAAATCAGCGGATTAGCCGGCACAAGTCACACCAAACCCGGCCCTTTTAAGGGCCACCCGAATCTTCCAAAAACAATTAACAAGCTACACGTCTATGCCCAAAAACCAAAAAAGCACACTGTCCTACACTTACACCTCCCCACATTACAAAACAAATTGTGTGAATGAATGTGTGAGTGTTAAACAAATCTAAATAAAGTTCCACCACAAAAACAAAAACAAAATTCCCCATAAAAAATAATCCCCTAAGAAATCAAAGTGAAACCACTACCACCCAAACAAAACAAAACTTAAAAAAAACTCCCACCCACCGACCCCCCCCCAAAAAAAAATTATGGACTCAAACCCACAACCTCCCCCCCAAAAATGTGGACTCAAACCCACAACCCCAAAAAACAAAGGTGTAGACTCAAACCTACGTCCCCCAAAAACCAAGATGTGGACTCAAACCCACATTCCTCAAAACCAAGATGTGGACTCAAATCCACATCCCTGTCTCCCAAAACCCCACTTTAAATAAAAAGCCACATCCACACTGACACACCAACAAACGTGAGGCCTAACAAAATGTATAAAAATGTGAGTGGCAATGGATTGATAAACTAAAAAAATATTGGGACTGCAAAGCTTGTATAATTTTGTTTTGCAAATTTCCTAGCCTTTTGTTTTTTAATTCTTCTGAATTCTTTGCAGGAAATGTTTCCAGGTTACCACTTTGTAAATTATTTTTTCAGAAAATAAAGCCAAGTCATGTTGGGGTGGGATGGCAATTTTGTTAAATGAGGACCTGGATTTGAATCTGTAAGTGATATATTTTACTTTTTTCAACTGAGTGTGGGATGGATTGGTATTTGTGATCTGGAATATTTTTAGTGAAATTGAATTTGAATTACATTGTTGGAAAACTGGGGTTATTTTTGAATCAACACTTTGCTAAATAAAAGTTCTTGGATTATTTGGGTAGTCCTGAAAAGGACTAATATATGACAGCATGTTCTCCCCATTAGGCATTAGGGCAAAGACAGGAAGTAGTGTAGATTTGGCCCCCCAGGTCCAAGTAGTTTAGGTGGTGGTAGTCCCAAGGTTCCATTCTCAATTCTTCTTTTCAGTTTGCTGCGGTTGAAAATCTGTGCATCAGATGATGACCCACTGGCCTCAGTGTTGACCCACAGGAACTTGTAATCTGCAACAACTAAAGCCAAAAGTACCAGGGAGAAGTAGTCCTTGTATTTGAAATATTCACTGCCTGACTTCTTGGGCTTCTTGACAGCAATGTGTTTTCCATTTAATGCACCGACTGGATGGGGGACATTCCATCTGTTTCTAAATCTTTATTCAATTTTCTTCCAGTCTTCAGGATCAGTGGGGCACACCAAATAGTCTTGTTGAAATTCTTTCAAAATGGCTTTGCAGACCTGGGGGATAAACTTGCAGATGGTTGATCTTCCAACCCTCCAGTGGTATTGCAGTGAGGTGTAGCTTTCCCCTATGGACAAGTGTCTCAAAGTAACTGCCAGTTTCAAGCCGACTTCTAGTGGCTGTCTGAAGTTGGTGATTGACTTCCTGAGGTTTGGGTGATTCTTTCTTCAATCAAATAAAAAAATGCTGGCTCCATCCTGATGAAATTTCTGTAGCCTGGTCTGTAGTGATCAGTTCGTCCAAGAGTGTTCTGTAGCAACCTCTCGCCTCTCTCTGTAGTATCCAGGGTAGGACCCATGGATTCTGTGGCTTCCTTCTCCTTCTGGGTGGTGGGAGTAATGGTGATGCTTGCTGAGCAGGTGCTGGGTTCGGCTGTCTTCTGTGTGTTGTAATCACAAAAATCAGAGGGACCCTAAGGTGATCTATCAGTTGCTCTTGATGTGTTCCTGTCAACTTTGAAGTGTGAAATGAATGGCAGATCACAGGGGAGGGGGTTTATATAGTGTGATTTAGATCCCAACTCTGGATCCCGACCCACAAAAACAATCAGTCCTGTCGTGAAGGGTCGGGAACATGCTCCCGGCTTGTCTGTTTGTCTTTACGGCTTGTCTATTTGTGATACGGCTTGTCTGTTAGGGGTTTAGGGCTTGTCGTAGAAGTTCTACGACTGGCCGTGCAAAAAAGGATCCCAACCCTACGGCTTGTCAGGATGGCCATTACAATCAGTCTGTAAGTTTACCATCCTGTCGGGGATTTCATAAAAGACTCATCGTTTTGGCGCCTTTTTTTCTATGACCCTACGACTTTTGCAACCGACCCTAGAGTCGTAGGGTCGGTTACAGGGTCGGTTCCACTGGAAACACTGCATTGAATGGACAACCTCCAAGAAAGAAGAAACAATGTAGGGAAAAAGATGCATGGCGACAATCCACAGAAAGAGATCTGCGAGAACTGACTGATGAAATATCATGGAGTGACACAGAGAAACTGTCAAAGGACAGAGAGGCTTGAAAAAAGTTTGTGGACATAGCCTTAAAACCACTACATGTAAACAAGCCTGAGTAACTAAGTTCCTAACTAAATAACAGCCTCGCATGTTTTAAATTGGCTAGCTCTTTGATATGTGGCAGTTATTGAACTTGGTACAAGCGATATACAATATATACAATACAAAATATCTTCATAGTAATTTACATAAGCTTTTATTTCAAGAGTTCAATAAAAGTCTCTGTTTTCTAATGATAAAACAGATTGGTATATGTGTTTACAGAAGTATTAAGTATCTTCAGTCTGGACTTGCAATCCAAACAATCGTTCAATCCAAGGAAAGGCTCATATATCTGGATTTGAGGACACTCTCTGGCCAAGCTTTACCTTTGTCTCACCTGTAATTTTGTCCAAATTCTAATTGCCAGTGTAACCTAATTGCACATGTAGAATTTCTTACTTATTATTAAGTGCTGTATTTGCATAATGCTGCGTTCCTGCCGTTTTGTTTACTAGACCAGACTTAATAAATTATTGAATGGAACAAATTGAATCAAGCTACCAGAACCGGGACAGTGTCACGAGGTTTAGATGAAATTTGAAGTCCTATTTAATCAGACTTGCCTATACCACTTCATAGTTTTCTCCCCGATGAAACGCGAACATGAAAACAGACTGGTTCTGGTAATTGGCCTATCCCTTCTAGGAATTGGCTGTCTATATCAAATTTATAGACATTGACATCCACATCCTTAAACCATCGACGTAACCCACCTTTTGGCAGTGTCTGGAGAATCAATACTAGGACATATGAGTTATGGTAAGTAATGTACATGCCATCTTCCAAAAGGAAATAATTAAAGGACATAAAACATCTTGTGTGTAATCCCCGAGTAACGTAAATTTCTTTGATGTTCGGGCCGGCATTAGGGTGCCGGGTCGGTGAGTATTGGGGGAACCTACTATTGATCAGTACAGAAAATTATTGTCAAGCAGTTGGTTTGTCTTCTGACTTTTGATTGGTTAGTTACTGCCCTCCTTGTAACCTTCCATCTTCCGTTTCAAATATGGAGGCAAAGAGGTGACATTGAAAATGTTTTATTAAAAATCTTTTACATTATCTCAGGGTTTTAATTTTTTAATGTGTATATATTGTCGACATGGCCAACACATCCACTCGGCAATACAATTTATGTTCTGGGAAGCAAGCAACACTGCAGATTCTAGTACAGCTACAGCTTGCAGAGGACACTGAATTTTTGATGAACCTGTTGAATCATCATATCGGGCAAGTGTCGGATTCTGAATCCTCAATTAGTGAGGCAGATTGTGAAGCTCTAAATGATTCAGAAGTAGATTCATTTCAAAAACTAGTTCATCTAAGATAAAAAAATCTTGTTTGGATCTTGTTCGGATGTTATACAGCAGGTGATTAATACAAAGATTCTTACACAGTTAGAGAACCTTAATTGGTAAGCATTTAGATAGTATCGAACAAAATGTTGCTAGCCATTTCAAAAGTCCAAAGAGAAAACACAAAGCTGCCTCACCCTGGTCACCCCCACCCCCCCACCCCCCACCCCCACCCCCACCCCCCTAGTCACCAAGTTCCTTAAATTCCAGATTTGAAGACTCTGCGCAAAGCTTCATCTGTGTTGAACAATGCCTTAAACAATTGGCGGATGCTGAAAAGACAGGTACTGAGATAAAATTTTTAAGGGGGGAGGTGGTTGAAGTTCTGGTCTAGAACCAGATTGAGTGGCCCCATGAATATGTCCAGTCGGGCACGAGCAAAGAAAGAATCCCTTATGATCAGTTGTCAGTTACTCAGTGGGTGGCTGGCTTTTGTCGCATCATGAAGGAGGACAAAATGCTTATGTTAAGGAACACATGGTAGACTAGATCATTAGCTTATTTGAAAGGCCAGCCACGCTGTTCTGCTATGCCGAATGGAACAGAGAGAGATAACTGACTTCACCCAAGTCGAGAAAATTGATAGGATTCGTAGAGCAAATGCCCAGAGGCACAATGTCCCAAATGCTGGTGCTCAAAACAGTAAAAAATCCTCTCAAAAATCCCTTCAATCCTTGACCTGTAACTATTTTAATTCAGGCACTTGCAATCACTCAAAAACACACGAGACAAGAGGTATACTATACAAACGCATATGTTCTGCATGTTTTATGTAAGGAAATCTTTCAACCATCCAGAAATTGAGTGCAGATAAAAGAAACAAAAGCCTTAAAAAACTAATAAACCAGGGTGATCACAACAAGTTTACCTGTTGTCAAGAAACCAGAGCAATTTTTTTGTCAAATACTAGTGTCAAGCAAGATTCACAACTTGATAAAAGAACTCATTCCATATACAGTTTCAAATAAAAAATTTCATTAAGTTACAAAACTTTTCCCTTATTTTCAATTGCACATTCAACAACTGTGTGGCGTCAGTTTCCTCCACCCATTTCACGTCACACACATATATACACTGAGTATCCACTGGTTGCAGGGCCTTATCTACACCTTGGCCTCTAGGGCTTTGGTGTTGGGGGGCTTACCAATCACAGTCAGTTTGACGTTTTACTCCCAAGGTCAAGGAAATTTGCATGACCTTGGTTTGGCCTTTGTTCCAAGGTCAATTAACTTGTTTACCTTCTTACTCGGGTTCACTTTTGTTTCAAGGTCCACGAAATTGCTTGACCTTGAACCTAGATTAATTTGAACTTTCTTTGATGTTGTTATTTACTAAGCCCCTCCAACAAGTGGTTTCAGAAATTTCAGTTATGACTATAAAATGTTGTAAAATAAAACAATAATTTATCAGATTGATAATAATATTATAAGATTGAATAGATGTGCTATCTTTTATTTCTCGACTTTGGTTCCCTGGGTACTGTCATCACAAGATGGAAAATATTATATTTTATTATTTTCGAGTGATTAAAATTCAAACAAGTGGATTTACACATTTGATATTCAATATTATGAAAATCTTATACAAATGTCCCATAATTCTACAAGTGAGCCCAAATGCTAAAATGAAAAGACTCTTTACCTGAGATCAAATTTAATACGTCAGATCATTCAACAAATTTTCTCATTACAAGCAATGTCCCAGTAACAATGTACACTATGAACTGTATAATGTCAATTTTAATTCATCTAGGAATTTAAACACAATTAACAATACACAAATGCTATTGATAATATACGCATGTGTGTAACATTTAACTATCAACACAAAATTGATTATTGTTGATCATGTATACAAGTTTTTAAATTAACTGTCAAATCTTTGTGAAATTTATTGCCATTACATTGAATTTACACATTTAGTGTTTAGTATGACAATAGCAGTTTTATACTTGCTAGAATTTCACAAGAGTGGCAATTTCTTTCAATAATTATGTATTATTGTAAGTTATTTAATAAAAGCTCCCCTGTCTTATATATAGTATAAAGCATTTCTTTTTTATTTGTTGCATGCACTGCCTGCCCAAATTTATTTCATACAAAGTCTTATAAGGTCAGGATCTTTAAAACTATACTTTATATGACATTTTGTATGACACTCTATGATTAGTTCATATGTACAAATAAATGGTTGAATTGTTTAACTTAGTATGAACTAAATTTTTCCCGATGCTAAGGTATACAATAGACTTGGTTATATGTATCAAATATGTAGATTTTTATAAAAGTATGAAAGTAAAGTGTGATTTGGTGCTCACAGTAACATTAAAGCAATAAAAATGTTTTTATGCATGAAATTTTATTATTCAGACATGGTATTGCCCATTTCAAGAAATAGGCTACTCAAATTTTGCCTAGTTCACGAATTGGGCAAGTGAATAGTGGATCTGTTACCTATTGCATGAAATTGGCAAGTCAGTTGCTTATTTCACAAAAAGGGCAAACTTTTTGCCCATTTCAAAATACTGAGGTACACCTACTATGTTGCATGTACAAATGATTACGTCATAACAATTAGGTAAAATATACAAGTTAGTAAGTCATATATAGCAGTAATTATGTTGTATATACAACTTACTAAGTTGAATATTCTGCAAAATGGGCCCTTTTAGTCAGTAGGTTGTGTTTTCAACTAAGTAGATTTAGATTTATTTTTTGTTGTACGTCGCGTTCAACAGCCAGGGAGGGGCCACGGTGGCAGAGTGGTAACACTCTCGCCTCCCACCTCTGAGGCCGGGGTTTGATCCCTGTGATGGCCTTAAGTGGGAAAGCTGGTAGTTGCTTGCCGTTGGTCAGCAGTTTACAGTACACAACCTTAGCGAACTATATGTAATGGTTTCCTCTGCCCTTCCAACTACCCGTCGTGATATAACCTGTACAGTGTTGAAAGCGACGTAAAACCCCAAATAAATAAATCAACAGCCAGGGTCCCCCATTGCAAAGAGTGGTTTACAGATGGAGGAACCAGGGCATACTAGTTGGTCAAGATTCTGTACTGTGAACCACCGGCCATGGGCAAGTAATTTCCAATTTTCCAACATGAAGCTCCCGGGCCGAGATTTGAACCTACGACCTCAGAGGTTGAAGGCAAGGACTCTAACTGCTACACCACTTAGCCCCCCTTTTTCAACTAAGTAAGTTGCATCTGCAACTTGCCATGTGAAATATTGAAATTAATATATAATAAAATTTGGCACTGTATGTAATTAAGGATCTTATATTTTATCAAAATTGTTTTTTTTTTCAATCGGTTGGCAGTTAAACAGGAGATATAGTTCAAAATCTACTTGTAATGTTTACAATACTCGATTGATTGACATTGGACTACCGCTCTGATTCAATATTAGTGAAAAAGATAACCATATCACTTGGACATAATAAAGGCCTTTTAATTGTAAAAGTAAAGGCCATTAGGGACAAATGTTTCCCTGTTGTAATTCCAACGCTGAGGAACCCACTGTCATTCAACGTAACAACTTGTCAAATAGTTGCTTACTGAACAGTTGCTGGAGAGACACTGAGTAAACTGTCTATTATAATACATTATAGCAAAATATAATTGTAGAAATAAAGTCCGAGGGCGGGTCCTTTGTGGCCTCTATACAAGATGCCACTGACTTCAGATAATGACAAGTATACTACCAGCAAGAATCCCTTATGCTGGAAGTTCCATCCTTTGTAGAGGTCACAAAGAACAAAAATTATTATAAATATTATTTTGTATGTATATTTTTGTCGCACTATATCTTGTTGGTACTGTTGTGTCTTCTATTATTGACTATCGCCAATTTATTCCTTCTGATAAACAAACGCAAAAACCTGTGCACTACAGGGTTTTCAGTGTATGCACTTTTCTTACCTTTATAATATAATTAAAAATGACTTGGCATTTTTAAACACAGTGTTGTTCTGTTGCCCTGTGGATAGAATGTTGTACTTCTGAGTAGAGGGTCTGGAGCTTTTTAGCTAAGTCGTGGAGCTTGCATCCTTGAACAAGATACTTTTCACACATACACCCCTCTTCATCCAGGAGTAGTCATGAGTGACAACAAGGCTAAAAGGGGTTACGGTCTGCCAGCGTGAGCTGCAAAGCCATCAGAGACACGAGTAGTGCCACCCACCCCACTACTAACGTAGCCCATTGCTGCTTAATTTCAGTGATGAGACAGGTACTCATCATGCTATGCCACATATCATGAAAGTCCAGAGACAAAAACAATCCATGAAAAAAGTGATCTATAGAAGTGGAAGCCTTGCTATAGCTGGCACTTAAAAACAGTTGGGAAGATAAACCTGTGATGAGCTGGTACCCTGTTCAAGTGAATGGAAAACCCCTGATTCACCTCATGCCAAAAGAAATTGGAAATAAGCACGACCCATAGTTTACTTTTAAACACAACATAAAGGCTAGTGGGCGTGATAGTGATATGCATATGGTACTTACAATATGTTCTTCTTAACTATGTTTACACTCATTGTCATGCTTCAGTTTTATAAAAACTCTGCATGAGTTTTAACCAGTGTGGGACATTAATGTATTTTCTACTTCTTTTCGTTTTTGTTTTATAATGCGTAAAGCTGCAAGCTTAATATTAGTGATATCCATATTTTTAGTGATTTCAAATACCGCCTCAGGTAAGAAGCCTTTAGCAGTGAAAGCTGTATGTAATTATCAACATCCGACAAGACAGTAAATGTAATTGACCACCTTTGTCTGCAAAATACCTCAAAAAGTTGTGGACATTTTTTATGAAATTTTCAGGAAATGTCAACAATTGAGAACAGGTGATTAAATTTTGGTGGTGATATACGTCACGATCTGGATCCAGAAATTTTTAAAGACTTTTTATCATTGGACAAAGAAGTCACTAGAGGTATCACGCCTTGGATGAGATCTGTTGTCTGAGTGCTTGAAGTACAAATAAATTTAAAGTATTTCAGGGGTAAAAGACTTAATACGTGTATGAAGAACTTAAGAAACACATTTAAATTAGTAACACAGGTAGACTCCCAGATTTTTATAAGCGATTCTTCTACAATACCTGCTTAATATTAAGCTATTGATCAAATATCGGGCTTACTTTCACATAAGGTGGGGAGATTTGCAATGGACTGAAAAGGTTCCAGAGGTTTTGAGCAATGTCTCATTCCAGATCCCTTGTCGAAGATTAATGCTACCTTAATCAGTGTTGGCTTAAAATGAGTATAATTATTGTGTAAATGTGTAACAAATAAAAGAATAGTTATTAAAATATAGCACATTTGAGTTTATTGAAGCTAAATAAATCACATGGTGCCTAATTAACATTTTAACATACAAAAATAGCACAGCTACATGCAGTGTTTTTATACACTTGGAGAGAGAGTAAAATTGAAAGCTACTTCTTAAATAGCATTTCACTTACACTATTTGTGCCAAATATAGTTCATTGACTCCATTGTTATCTTAACAGCACAGTATTTTATACGAAGAACATATTCAGGTATATATCTACAGGAGATGGTGAATGCAGTGGTAAGTGTGGATGCTGTCCAAAGCCCTGCCGTTGCACTTGTGTACCAACTGGACCAAGCAAGAGACAGATGGATCATCTCTACCCAAGTAAGCCAAATTTTGTCTTCAATGCTTGATGTGAACCCATACTCTGGTAATGGGGCTAAGTTGAACATTTTAAAGTGAACCAACAGGACATGAAATTATGTTGGTTATTTAGGTCGAATTTTAATATATTTGGCCAAAGGAGAGAATTGCCATTTTGGCGAGTTGACCGCTCACAGGGGAGACAGCCTGTGATTAGATGCCTAACTTACCTACAACTTAGCTACCAAAAAACTTTTACTTTACTGAAACTAATACATGCTATGCACAGTACCCTTCTGTCTACTGTAACTTGATATATTGTAATTGATATATCTTGATTCAAAAATCATTCTTTACATTAACGACTAAATAAGCTTTGATTCCATTTAAAAAGTTTTCTAATTTTTATGCAATAAGCTCATTTGTGTCTAGAGGAACATCCTTTTGATCCTCTCAGGTTGAATCTGGTACACCAAACAAGACCGGAATAGATGAACATACTCATATTTCTTTCTAATTTTGAGCACAATATTGCAGCTGTAATATGATAATGTATCACAAACATAGGTCAAAAGTTGACATTGAAATTGTATTATATTAATATTTAGCATAATATCTCATTTACTGCAGGACATAAAGTACTACTCAACCCATTCCAACTGCACAAGTACAGCCCAAGTACTCTTAGTGACCGATATTCCTCTGACTGAAAGACAGTCTCAAGAGTGACAACTAATCAACATCCCCAAAGTCTGTAGCCTGCCACTGCGGATAGGACCCAATGGCAGAGGACAATCATTTTAAGTGATGTTCCAAGCCAATATGTGTCATCTGTACTTCGGAAGGTACACAGACTGTTATGGCAGTAACAGATCCCTAAATTAACATAGAAGTTTAGAAAAAGTGACCCTTGTTGTACCAAAACATCCACAGTTAAAATTTGTACTGCAACAGTTTTTTAAGAGTTCAATATATCATTGGTTATTGACCCAGAGTGAGCTTATCATCTATTTTGTAAAACAATGAAAGTCCAAACAATTCCAAAAAGCAATTATGATGCAGACAATGTTTTTTTTGCTTTGTATTGACAAACAATGAAACGTCAGATAGAATAAATTTTACAAAACCATTAGGTAATTTAAAAAAACTTTGTTAACCTCGATATATTTCCAATTTTGTCCTAGTAATCTTCCACACACAACCTAGGCATTGGAAGTTATCTTTGCGTTCTGGTATACACCAAAGTTTGAACCAAATACAACAGCAGAATGTGTGAGAGATGAACTGTCCTGGGTCTTCCAAGGTGACAGCTAGGAATTTAAGTCCCCTTCAACACCCAAGGTCATATTACAGAGGCTTCAGCATTACCACTTCTGGGAATCAAAACAATGCAGGGGTGGCAACCTGTGATCAGATGCCAAAATTGCCAAGCACTAGGCCACCGAGAACCTCTCTTGAGTCTTCAAACTGCATACCCAACCACCACCTGATATCAATCAATGTATGTACAGTATGTATATAATTTGTATTAATCCCTAAGAACAGTTAGCCACTGTTACCATACTAGTATATAAATTTATTCTTTATTTTAAACAGAATGCTCTGGCAAAATGGATGTATGCTTCATAATGGACTCCTCTGGATCTGTAGATGTACACGACTTGAGATTTATACTGCAGTTTATGAAGGACATTGTCAATTCTTTCACTGAGATTGGTGAAGGTGGTGCCAAGGTAAAACCATGGTATAGCTGTACAAAGGAGCTTTGGAAGAATATATTCTTAAGCTACCTTTGTTTTACCAGAGTAAACAAAACCTTTCATAAGATGGTATTTCCTTTGCAGATTTGAATGTTGCAATTCAACTTAAAGCCAAAAGTCGAGGGGTCAAAGAGCATTTTAGAACCTTCATTCCCTTCATTCCTCTGTCAATTGTGATGCTATAATAAACAAACTAATGTTGCATGGCAAGTGCATTGTAATGTACATTTATCTCAGATAATTAACAACTGCCATGTACAGAAGGACTTATGTGGGAATCTGCTGTTGAAAATTTAAAAAAAGTTTGTGTACTTTAAAACAGTAAAAAAACTGCATCAAGTAACAAAATTCCTTGAAAACTTGTGCCCTTTTAATCTGGAAGGAAGAATTTATCAGTGCTGTCAAAGGTGATATGTTATATCCCAGTAAGCTGTGGTGTTTGTTGATATCTGTACATGAAGACTTCAAATGTATGATCTTTGTAATTTGAGGAGATTTTCGTCCTGGGTCGAAAACTTTCCCCTTTAACAATGTGTTTATAACTTTAGCCAATATAACTCCACCAACATAGTGTCTTTGTATTATTCAAAAGGGGACTAATGTAAGAAGGTTGATGGAAATCTTGATTATTGAACAAAATTTTACCCTGATTGGGTTCGCAATATCATTACTTTAGTGGTTTTTATAATTGCTCTGGAAGTTAACATGTCCCACACTACTATATCAAAAACACAAATAATGTTTTTAAAAAAATGCTATGTAGACTGGCTATTACTGGGATGTTCTAATAAAACTGCTTGTGATGAGCTAAAACAGTTTGAAGAGTTCTGCTGTGTTCTGACTGCCAGTACCGCTGCCTTTGAGCCTCAACAGAAAATAATTTGTTACCAAAACCATGCGCCCCATACATGAAGTAATTTTACATAGCGGCAAGAGCATATAAGCTAACAATGATTTACAGAACAAACAAGCCTCCTTTTTTCAAAGTAGTTGCGCAGCATTTCTGAGCAAAGTAAAAATGCCTCAGCATCAAGAATATTTGTTTGCAGTGTCAGAACACTGCAGGCATTAGTCCACGTTCCCCATGTGTAACGGGAATTTTAATTGTCTTACTTTAGAGGATGGGGACTGTCAGTACAGGCAAAGAAATGTATGGTATTTCTTAACCTGGATCTTGGTGGTTTGCTTGACTTTACATTATCCATAAACAATGAAATGTCAAATATAAATATGCATCAAAACTCTGATCTAATGCTCAAATGAAACTCAAATGACTGAACATATAGTTACAAGCCAGTTATTTTAACCACAAATCTAGTTTTTTGGCCATTATTTTGCAAATTTTAGGATGTGCTAACCTTTAATTTAATTTTGTTTTATCGTTGAAAACAAATGTAAATTACAACATAATAATATGGAAGCTTAATTCGAAAAACATGCAGATTCAATATGTTCCCTATAGCCATGGTTTGGCTTTAAGATCAGAACACTGTTGCCATGGATTATTATTGCAAAAACTTGTAAGTATTTTATTTGATGTCTCCATTTTCTACAAACAAGGGAATTTTTTATTGCTATCATTTGTCACAAAGTAATATTTAATACGATTATCACATTTTATTGTTTATTTTAATCTATTTATGTATTTCCAGTTTGGCACTATTTTGTTCTCAATAAATGCAACAGTACATTGGGACTTGGCTTCACCGGTGACAGAAAGCAGGCCAGATCTTTTGGAAGCCATTGATGGCTTAGTGTTTGATGGAGGCTTTTCAAACATCCCTGAGGCTCTTCTGAAAGCCTTCACAGAAGTTCTTAATGTTAAAGGAGATAGGTGAAAATTTTTTTCACATCAGCTACTTGTAGGTTACCATTACTGTTATTAGGAACTCATTATATTAATTTAATTTGCTTTTCTAGTGCACTTATTTACAACTACCTCCTTAGTTATTGCTGTTATCAGATCCTGCCATACTTTTTCAGCCATTATGGCTGTTACCCATATGATGTTTGAGAACTGAGAAGTAAATTAATTATCCACTACAAGCTGTATTTGACATAAATACCATCATGTAAGGTCTTGGAAATATGTCTTGGTATTCCCCGGCTCCGACATTGAAAATTCATCAACAAGTGCTGATCTTTGTTAGTACTTATTCAATTGTGTAACCCATATATATGTTTTATACATAATCAGAATTGCAGACTTTCTGTATTTTTATCTTGCATTAAAATCCAAGTAGAAACAACAGAGAAGTTCCAAAGGAACATTAAAGGTTTTATATTCACCAGTGCGCCTATATGTGGTAATCTTTTTGACATTCTTTAATTAAATACAGATTTATTTATTATTCGTACAAAAATGATGGGCAATAAAAGTAAATCATCTTTTATTAGAAACATACATGGGATGTTGTCACTGGTGAAGATAAACACTATAACACTCCTGCTGTACACTAGTGCAATATTGGCATCTTCATTTCAGGACAGATGCAATAAATAGCTGTATTTTCTTATCAGACGGCAAATCAGCGACTCGAAATGACCGCTTAATCCCATCCTATGCAGCTGCTTTGAAGCAAAGTGCAAGGTGTGATAACAGTATTAAGAGAGGTTGTAAACAATGTTTTATTGAAAACGTAGCACAAAACATAACATAAGTTAAAACAAAATAACGGCAGAGATCAACGTGGCAAGACTGTTTTTAACATTAAAGACGTAACGGCTGGTACTTTTGACATTGTGAAATTACGTTCAATACAGATATCATTGACACGTAACATTGCGGAAAACCGATAAGGGAATTAAAAACATTGTTTGCAACCTCTCTATTTCACTGATGTATACATAAGGTCCATCTTTTTGCCCATCTGTGCATACGTCTGAAACTCAAAGCCAATCAAATCCTGGCACTTAGATATGAACCTATTAAATTCAAGTAAATGTACAATTTTTCAACTTAAAATATTCATCTGTTTCTAACATGAACATATCATATATTACTTAGGAAGCTTGATTCCATAATTTTCGGCTGAATGCATTCCATTAGAATCTAAGTTGTGGTAGTGGAGAAATCATCAACACATTGGTTATACAAGCCCCTCAGGGACTAGCTGAGGGGCTAGCGTTAAATATCAAAAAGAGTATGCAGTATGGTTATTGACTCAGTTGATCTACCGACATGAACAGATCAAGTTCATCAGGGGTCTAGTGGCTAGCGCATTTGGCATCTGATCCAGAGTGGTCATCTCTGTAAGTAAGAAGGATTTTTAACTGCCAAAACTGGATGTAACCATCTTCTAAGGTGCTGATGTCCAAAAAAGGATAGTCAAGATACAGAAAGAGGTAAGTGTCCATGTTGGCATCTGATAGGGAGATAGGCTATGGTGGAGGATAGGCTAATCTAACTTGATAAGTCCTCAACTGTGTTATAAATCCAGTGATACTTTCCCATGGTTCTGATGGCTTGAGGGAGCATGCTCCATTCTGTGGGAGCAGCTACTGTGAACCTGTATTTGTTTGGTCTGGTTGAGGAAACTGAGAGACGATTGCCTAATGTAGGATCACTACCTAATTAAAGAGGACAGAAATGGAGGTTGGCTAAAATTAATTGCCTTATAAGTAAGAAGGTTGTATTCGAAAAGTATATGGTACTGAATGGGAAGCCAGTGTAGTTTGATAGGAAGGGTGTCATATGACTGAATTTGTTTAGTTTGCAAATTGGACACAAATGGCATTCAGAACTATTTGAAGTCTCCTAATATATGCCCTTTTGTGTGATACAGCAGTGAATTCCAGTAGTCCAGGCGACTGCTTACTAAGGCATTTGTCACCTTCACAGCTGCTTCATGGGTTAGATACCTGTGGACCCTCCTTTGTTCCTGTGGATGGCAGTAACATACACAACATGAAAACGCCACGTGCCTTTGCGTTGAGTTGCCAGCAGCCAAGATGACATCAAGGCTCTGCTGGTTCAATGATATTACCATGAAATTTACAGGGAATGATGACGTCATGGCATTTCTCATTTAACCATCACCAATTAAAATAAATTCTGTATTATAAGGATTTAATTTGTGTTATTTCCAATACATGCCTGGATGGCCTTAAGACAATTTGCCAGTTCAGTGATACTAGAATTAAATTTCCTTGAGTCAAGTTCGAAGTAAATTTGTGTATCATTTGCATATAAATGATGGGTGACATTGACTTTAGACATGACTTTACTAAGAGGAGTTATGTATAGCATGAAAAGGAGTCGGCCCAAGACCGAGCCCTGAGGAACCTATAAGGGAGTTAAAAAGCATCTAAAAGATGTCCATATATTTAACTCTTCCATTTCCTTGAGCTGAGGTATGACAGACCTATTTACGCACCACCCCATCAATGCCATACCAATCTTGAAGGCAGTCAAATAGGATCATATGTCAAATGCTGCAGATAAGTCCAGGAGGACTACTCTAACATTAGTATCCTTGTTCATTGAGTTGGCAATGTCATTTTGTATCTTTAGAGTGAAAAGCAGACTGATGTATGTTCAATAGACAACCTCCTGAACAATGAGATCATTTATTTTCTTAACCACAGCTTTTACTATAAGTGTGGAAATGTAGCTGAGCTTTGATACTAGTCGATAATTCTTGAGAGTGTTTCCGTCAAAACCAGCTTTTAAAGTAGGGATGTGACATGTGCAATCTTGAAACAGGGTGATAAACTGTCCTCCTGTAATGAGTAGCTCATGGTGTTTATAATATTTTTTGTGACTTATGGAGGATTTTCTTTACGGAATTCCACAAGGCCTTGGGGTCATCCTCATGTTTTCTAACTATGTTGATGTAATATCTGTTTTTTGAGAGTTCTAAGATATGATTAAAGTCGTTCACTTCAGCTCTATACCTACTGCAATATGAGGCGGAGTTGTGCCTTCACCATGCCCTTTCAAGTTTGCAGTTTCTCTTTTTGCTGGCATAATCTCACTAATCGTGAAGCCTTTATTGACATGTTGTGAAGTTTTGTGTTCATGTATAGGACCTTACGCCCTAGCTTCAACCAAATGGACAGTATACTGGTTTTAATTAACAAATTTTAAATAGTGATGCTTTGTCTAGTCATCAAGCAACCAAAGAATACAATTACAGGATAATTAAAACGTATCTTTATGTCTTGTTCCTTGTTATGTTCTTTGTTTCTCAGTATCATTTTACATCTATTTGCAGGGTTGTTTCAATTGGTGTTGGAGCAGACTTAGACCAGGAAACCCTAGAAATCATCGCATCCGACAGTGTTACTCATTTCTTTACAGTTCTCGAGCTTTCCCAGTTGAACAGTATGGTAGACAAAGTTATTAAGGTAACTTTATGTTATATAAGAAGTCAATATCATTGTTATGTATGGGTTTCCAATAAAAGCCTGAATACAATATACCTCAATGTAACATCTAAGATGACAACACATAGCCCCTGGCTCTTTCGTCTGAAGTGATGGACAAGTTTGTTTATATTATCAACAACATAAGATCAATACAATTGGAAAGAAGCAGGGCCTGAGAATGGATAAACCTTCATCCATGGTAGTGCTTACAAAATCATAAAAACTCTGTGTTTACAATCCAGATCCCAATTCAGGCCATCTTTGAGGAGGACTGAGCCATGATTATACCCCCTCTTTGTGTGACTGTATGATCCAGCCCAATGCATGGTGTTCTCGTTATGGTACAGAACAGACAGACAAACAAACAATACCAATTAAAATACCTACAGCCTTAAGGGTAACAGCACAGATAGGCAACAGTTTAGTTTCCTTTTTTGTACATTTCAGGCTATATGCCCACCCGCTGCCACAGTCCAACCAAAGCTGGAGGAAGATTGTTGTAAGTTGCTTAACAAAGTTCAATTTGAAAACTAAAGCCAGAGTCATCATATTTGCTACAGATTTATTTCCTGCTTATCCTGATAACAAGATCCCAATTGCTTACAGGCAGGAATATTATTGTTACTCTATATTCGTATCAAGTACACAGTGGTTCATGCCATCAAACTTATAACTCAAAATAAAAAAGAGACATCATCACATTTACCACGCTAAATTTGAGTGAATGTCAGATTCATTAAAACTATCAAAATCAACAACTAACATTAAATTCAAACAGAAAAGGGCAGATGCTTGGCTTCTCATAACATGCTCTCCAATGAATGATCAGGCCTTGGACTAGGCCTTCACAAATCTTTTTGCCCTTTGTGTAAAATATGAGTACTTTTGGAGAAACACCTAGTCCTGAGATGTATTTTTTTCGAAACTATTCTCTCACTCCAGAATTCTGGTGGTAAAATTAACTTCTGTAAGTTCCCAGTTTGCCAGTAACTATTAAAGTTAATGATGGATACAAGTACAAAAACTTACAACAAGTCTAGGCTTTGGACATATCCAGTTCATAATACGTTGTTTGGTAGCAATTGCTTCTCCTTGAAGAATGTCATGGTCGTCCCCTTTCCAACCAGGTCGTTTTGAGATTGTGCTTCAGATCATTCCAGAAATCATCAGTATCATGGCAGAGTAGGTACATCTTTAATAAGGGCAGGAAACCTTTTTATACATCCAGACAAACTTAAAAAAATACAACTAGCAAAATAGTAAGATAATATAATCAAAGTCAATTAAAGTTTATGTTCAGGAGAACTGGAGATGATTCAAATCATTTTGAGAAGTTTATCTTCTCCGATTTACCATTTTAAAATAGTAAGTCTGTTGCATAAGCCCGGTCCCCCATAAATTGTTTGGACTGCCTGAAACATAAGATCAGAGATCCTGATTCAGTTTCCTGAAAATTACCACATCTTTATAATTTACTGGTATGCCCCATTCTCTCACCCAGTCAAAAGACTTTCCAAAAGAAAACCGACTCTTATGAGTTAAAAGTTCACTTACACATGACAAAAGAGTGTTTGTGGTCATAACAGTGCTGACGTCAGCTCACTACAGCACTGGTGGCAGTTCTTCAAACTGTGGAACAGTTTGCCTATTGACATATATCAAAGGTTTACTTAGAGTATTTTATTTGGTGAATTGCTTATTACTGTTTTCATGTCAATGATGCAATGTAATATGCTCAATAGATGTTGGTCTTCTATTATATTGTGTAGAAATTGCAATGTTTTTATTTGGTTGTGTAGAGTTTGAGGATAAAGCTTAGTGCTTTTTTGTCAGTGATCTAACTCTTTTTTTTTTGTCGTCACCATATACTTCCAGATGTTTTTTAACCATAAGATCTCTTAGGCTTATATTTTCAGAGACAGCCTTTTTCTATGAGTCTTTCAGGAATAGTGCACTACTCTAGTGCACTTTTCATGTGTCTGACTTCTTTGTAGCTTTCTGATAAATTTTCCAATTTACTCTTATACCAGTCAATCACACACAATTCAATAAGACTTAGGTCTCTGGAAGGAAAAATATCTATTGGATAATATGGTCACAATATTAATCTTGCTGGTGTTTTGGCGACATGTTTGTGCAAATAAAATGCAAAGATATTCAATGTAGTGAAATACAGATAAACCTTTTATTATATGAATAACTTAAAAGCTCTCCTAGAGTGCATACCTTCATCAAGGCATTATTGTGCTTATATTACATATTTTCTAGATTTAAATGTGGTTTGTCCAGTATCAGTACGTAGTTATGCACTTGTCGCTTATTTCACCTTTATCTCACTAAATTATTTTTTTATTCTGTGTTTCAGTCTGTTGCTGCCCTCCACCGCCGGGCATTGTGGGCTATCACAAACTGAATCACTAAGGACAGGAATCGAAGAATTTTTTTAGCATATAGAAATAGAAAAAGACACACAAAAAATCAGCCAAATTAGAGTAACAGATAATTAGAATGTATTACATATGAACCATTGTTCTTAGCTATGAAAGGTAATGATTATTAAGTTTTACCATGAAATAGAATCTGTGTCTAGGTGATGATTTCGGCAAATAGATTTGATCAAACAAAATTGGATACGTTGAGAATATAACTGTCAGTACTTATTTCCGAGACTGTCACTTAGCAGGTATAAATAAAACAATAAAGTAAAAAGTTAAAAATTCACCCACATAAATTATTTTCAAATGGCCATAGTTCTTTGCTCTCTTGAGTTAACTGATATTTGCCTGTTGTGTGAAAGAAAAAAAAACTGCAGTAGTCCAGGTGGTTCCTAACCAAGACATGCACCACCATCTTGTTGGTAAGATGTCAAATTATTCTGTTTTATAGAAACAAATGGGTCCAGATCACAGAAGATATCAGATATCAAATCTGAGTTCTTTCTCACATCTTCCATTTTCAGACACTTTAGATTTTATTTTATTCAGGGTAATGATGTATTAATAATACGAAAGGAATCACAATATCAAAGAATGCTTTGCCAACTGTTGTGACTCATCAAAGTTAATATCAAAAGAGATAAATACCAATGACACTTTTGACAAAGAGAGGACAAGAGAGAGGAGCCCCTGAACAGGACATAAAACATCAACTTCAACCATTTTGAGAAGCCAAAATCAATCTGAAGGTCAATGTTTACATCTTTTCATAAAAAGAGCAGATTTTTTGCTCCAGTTGTGACACACAAAGTGTGCTTAGTATGTCATAGTCATAGACATGTGGACGATTCAGTCTAAAATTTAATAGCAACAAGTTATGGCTGCAATTATAAAATCTCTTCCTCGCGGCTGGTGCCAAAAGTCACAAAAATAATTTTTGGTTATCAATCACCATACAGACTATCTTTGAGGTGGAACAAGCTACGAATAGACCCAACCTTGTGTAAAATATGACCCAGATTCCATGTACAGTTTTGAGTCATGCATGTGGACAGACAAACAGACCAAATTGCAATACCTCATCCTCCCTTTTCTGGTAGCAACTGTACCAAAATTGCAGACTTTGTATGTGATATGCTAGTATACAGATGGTATCAAAAGCTTAGGTCAGGGGATGATTTCCAGAGCCTGAGGCCTTACTTATAGGTTTTAAAACAACAATGACATAGTTAATACAATGACCTCCAAAAGATGACATAACTTGTCTGAGTATTTTGTCAAAACAGACAAGCGAGAGCGGACTTAAATCATGACTCCTAAGATTGTTTTCAGAGGAAATTAATGCTGTGCCTATAATCTGTGACTGTATTTATATTTGTAAATGATAAATAACACAAAGCGTATGTGTTGAAACATACTGAATTGACAGAATTTATATAATTTATAGTCAGGAGCTTTTGCCTCACATCAGAAGCAGATTTGTAAAATGGCTTTGAGCCAAAAACTCAGCTGACACCAAAATCTCAGATTTGATCCATTGGCTTGGTCTGAGACTGAGCCAAGCCTTTCATAAAATGGACACCTATATTTAAATGCTATAGCAAAGAGTTAGTAATGAATGTGTTTCCAATTCAACACTCTTTATGCACAACTCAAAGGTATTACAAATCAGATTGGAACAAAGGGGAAACTTTGCCAACCCTTAAAGCAAGGATCGTCCACTCTAATATGGCATAATAGGATTGATTTATATAATTTATAGTCAGGAGCTTTTGCCTCACATCAGAAGCAGATTTGTAAAATGGCTTTGAGCCAAAAACTCAGCTGACACCAAAATCTCAGATTTAATCCATTGGCTTGGTCTGAGACTGAGCCAAGCCTTTCATGAAATGGACACCTATATTTAAATGCTATAGCAAAGAGTTAGTAATGAATGTGTTTCCAATTCAACACTCTTCATGCACAACTCAAAGGTATTACAAATCAGATTGGAACAAAGGGGAAACTTTGCCAACCCTTAAAGCAAGGATCGTCCACTCTAATATGGCATCACAATCCAAATCTCTTATAGATTTCATGGAACTGGGTTTCAATCCTGTACATCAGCTGCAATACATGTTTGCTACATATTTGCATTCCAGTAAATTCAACCAGAGATAATAAAAATGTTCACAAAATCAACATAATTGTGTACTGCATACACAAAAGGGTACAGAAAATAGCGGAACCAACAAGTATGATTCACTTAAAAGAATCCTTAATTGCGTTATATAGATCTTTCCCTGTGCCATTGCTCTCATCAGTTGTTCATATCTCCAATGGACGTGCCCCCGAAACACCTGTGTGTAACATTTTGTTGTTTAACAATATTGTTCCATATTGTAATATCCTCACGTATATCAATTCTGTTAACACCTAGGCTTCCGGGGGTTTCTCCTTTAGTTCAGCTGGGGCCGATTTCACTAAAGGACTTAAACTAAGTCCCTTTTTTGGCTAAGTCTTGGACTTAAATCTAAGACTTTGGTCTTAGCTAGAAAAATGGATTTCACAAAGGTGACTTAGCTAAGTCCAGGCTTATCATATAACCACAGTGGTTTTCTATGTCATGTGACCTTTTGTATCTATTCAAAATATAATATTGATGCCACATATTCTTCATTTAATGTATTTTATCTAAGGATAAGTGCTGTTTTGAAATTGAAAACCTTGTTAGCACATATAAACTTCCCAAACACTACTTTAGTGAGGTGTTCTGCATAATTATACTTTATTTACAGCCATTTCAAATTTTGAAGTGGAGAAAAGTTTATGGCGGCCATATTTAAGTCCTCTTTACAAAATTTAAGCCCACTACCTCCCAGACTTAAAAGTTAAGTCCACTGACTTAGCAATTTCATGGACTTAGCTGCTTTGTGAAATCTGCTAAGTCTAAGACCACAGACTTTTTTGGCAAAATTTAAGACCAAAGTCTTAGATTTAAGCCTAAATCTGGACTTAAGTCCCTTTGTGAAATCGGCCCCTGGTTAGAGCTAGACTTGTGTTTATATCTGTGTGTAATCCAAAGTCCGCCGGATCAACTACAAGCAGAACCAATCAATAATTTCTCTCTTCTCAACACAATGTCATTTTTATCAATGTCTTTCAAAACCACTATGTCCCCATTTTTTAAAGCTTAGTGACAGGAGAATATTTGCACGAGCTGTAAATATCTAGTCATCTTTATGCAGACAGCCATAGACACATTCAAAAACATATTGTTGCAAATTTTATCACAGAAAAAATCTACCACTGAGTTCTTAATCGTATTTATGCACTTGATATCAATATGTATTCAAAAAATATGTAACTTTAAAAATGTGTATCTATGTCACTTTAACATTTGAATTTGATGTGACCAAACACCAATTTAAATATCTAAAACGGATTTGATTGCATTTGGCATCTTTTTTTTATTTTTGTAAAAAATAATGTTAACGTTTCTTAAGAAATTGTATATTCCTCTCATGACAAGGAATTGAAGCTTTAATTGGACATATGGTTAATGGGTTCTGATGTTTTGTAGTTCCTGAAATGTCTTCTGGTGATTTATGACTCTGTCTTGAGTCATGTGAATATTGCTCTCTTTGTGAGCTCCTGTACAGGGCTATGTACTTTTACAGGGCTTTTTAATCCAAAATTTTGAGATTTTTGGTGCATTGCACAGCTATCTAGTAAACGACATTCGCACCATTCAAGGCAGAAGTGCATTGTATTTCTAGTGAAATTATGCCGCCAAAATTTACAAATGTTGGGATTCCCATGGTAAGCTCATCTATGCAAAATGCAAAAAAGTAGTGAGCAGTAAAGGAAGAGTGTGAAGACTACATCAAAGATAAACTTGCAAATATTACAACTCAAAGGTCTCAAAGGAAAAGATAACTCAGCAAAGTGAGATCAACCTTTAATCACCTATAAGCCGGCCTATAGCAGCCAGTGCTCTTTGTGACAACCCTTCAGCAGCTACAGTTTCAAGGTTTCATTTTATTCCAATTTAACCTTTCACTTCTTCCAAAAAGTGACGCCTATAAGCATTTCCTATGTCTTAGTTTAATGTTAGTGGTTTCATTGAATACCCTTGGCAGTAGTTGGCTTTCCTTTGTATTGCAGGGAATTTGCAGTGTCTGAAACTGATCCTGCAAAATTTGAGAATAAAATCTTATTGCTTCTACCATCCATGCTGTAACTCTTTTTGAATCACCACTAAATACACCAGGTGTTGTTCTGATAGATTCTCAAATTTGGTCTATCCCAGTCAATCACACACTGAAAGAGAACGATTTTCTGAATAATATGGTAACAGCATTACCATTATTGGTGCTTCTCTAACAAGTTTCTTTTGAAAGAAAAAGGGGACATATTTTAATGTGTTGAAAACATAGGTGAATGTCTTGAGTGCAGACCTCTGCCAAGGCAACTGAGTGTCCCATATTGTAATTTCAAATAAATCCAAATAATGTTTTATTCATTTTTATAATCTGAAAGACAACCCAAAATCAAACCCGAATCATTTTTTGGGGTTTCCAGAAATTTTTTATGATTGTAAACCGGCATAAAGAATCTCAAAAACATGAATTAATTAGTTTTGGAGTAATCATGAACATAGACAAACCAAAAAAAAGAATGGACCCAAAAAAATAGCCTCCTTAGTGGAGGTAATAATATATACAAATACCACAATAGTTTTATGGGTGACTCTACAAGATTTGGCTGAGGAGGTTTCAGTATGCCCTAGCATGGAAACACAATATAACATTTCAGCTACAAAGGAAATTGCATGTTACTGTTGTGATATATGAAAAATTGCCACCAGATTTTATGATTTGTGTGACCAATTTAGAAAACTTGCATTGACTGAAGTAAAAGATTTGTAGTGAGCTTATATTTTTCCGGATATAAGCTTGGTGTATCCGGTTTCAATAGCCATGCACTTGTGGATTTCAGCTATTTCACTAGTTTAATTTATAATGTGTTTCATTCTGTTGCTGCCCTTCACCAACAGGCATTGTGGAATATCACATACTGAATCACTAAGGACAGAAGTTAAAGAAAAAATTAAGTATATCAGACAAAAATCAGTAAAAAATAGGATTGACTAACTATGAATCACTGTTTCTTGATTATGATGTTTGTAGAGCTTCACCATGACATAGTTTTTGTATCTAGTTGATGGTTTTGGCAAGTCAGTCTGATCAATCATAATTTGAGAAGTTGATGAAATAACTATCAGCAGTTATTTCTGAGATTGTCCTCTCAAAGTGAAAAATTAATGAAACATGTGAAAACAAAAAAAAATAAAAATTTAGCTGCAAAACCAGGTGTAGGATTTTTTCAAAATGGTCATAGTAAACACACTCTCTTAAAATAAAAACGGTAACTTGAGCATCTTGCATTTTTTTGTCACTTATGCCCGTTTACAGTGCAAGCAGTATGTTCCATGGTTATAGATTTTCCGAGACAGCAGAACCGCCTCCCAGGTCACCCCATTTTTCTGAGGGTATCTGGTCCCACAGTTGTCCTGCTGTGGTGTCACAGTGGCTTCTGAAGTTTATTCAGTATGAAAAAGGACTTACACAAGGTTTGTCACTGTGACGGTGAGACACTGTGGTCCCACTGACGTTGAACGTTTTTGATATGTTCTGGTTTCACTAACACATGCTACCCCTACAGTTATGTAAGGTGAAGCAAGGTAAATGGAGGTTGTCTGTCCGTAACATCATGCCAGCCATCTGACCATCATTCCCAAATGCCTGTCAAACTGTGCATCACAGTCGACAACCATTATTTCTTCTTGTGACTTCAAGTGAGCAGCATTGTTATGAATATTCAGCCAGCTGACGGATTAAGACTGCTTGGTGGAATTTTGCAACTGCAGAATGATAGACGTTAATGTTGCAGTTCATCTTGATAAGGCCTGTCATGGAAGACGTGGAAGGCATCTGAGACAGTGTTGGGATAGAAACTGGATACTGGAGAGGACATTCTTTGGGCAGTATGAAGTTCTGATGGACAAGTTGCTTAATTCCATCTTATATGGCTACAGAAACTTTGTGAGACAGTCTCCAAAACTCTTCTCTTCAGACAACTGGTGGAAAGAGCGGGACCAGTAATTTGGAAGCAGAAGACAAGATTTCATGTGCCACTTCCACTTGGGTTGAAGGTATCAATCACCCTGAGATACCTGGCCACAGGGGATTCGTACAAGACCCTGATGTAAAATTTAGGGGCTGCTTTCAACACCATATTGCTCTTTGTGCCAGAGGTGTTGTGAGGCAATCTATCAAGTTTATAGAGACCAGCAGCTGAAGTGTCCAAGTACTCCAGAAGATTAACATGAAAAGGCAATACACTTTGGTTAAAGGTGGAACTTTTGCCATGCTATGGCAGCCCTTGATGGGAAACATGTGGCCAGAAGATGTCCCAGGCAGTCAAGGTCCAGATATTACAACTTCAAATACTATTCAGTGGTGATTTTAGCTCTTGTGGATGCAGACTACAGGTTTCTGTGGGCAGATGTGGATAATGGGTCATGTTCTGGTGCCTAGATCTTCAACAAGTACCAGCTGAAGCAGAGCCTTGTTGATGAGACCATAGGACTTCCAGATGCTGATCCACTGCCAGGTGATGACAGGGACATACTGTAATTATTATTGTGACAGATGATACCTTTGCTTTTAGGACTTGGCTAATAAAGCCTTTCTCTGGCAGTAACCTGAATGATGAGTAATGTATCTTCAACTACAAACTATCTAAGGGTGCTGGAGAACACTGGGATATTAGCCACTCGTTTCAGATGCATACTGACTGCAATGGCACAGGAGCCACACAATGTCACATCAGTGGTTCTGGCTTGTGTGACGTTGCACAACATCATTAGGACACATTATCAGGCAGACCATCAAGGACAAGCAGGTGAGGAGAACAACAATCACAGGCACATCCCAGGTGCCTGGAGACAGGGACAAGTTCTGCCTGACCTTGAGAAATCAGAACGGGGCAACAATGCTACAGTGCCAGCCAAGAGACAGAGACATTATTTGAAACATTCCTATTTATAACAACCCTATTGGGCTGTTCCATGGCAGAATGATATGGTCTAGTTCATGGAGTGTGATGAACTTTCTTGTGGGACTGTTTCTGCTGATTTTTATAATTTTATAATTAGTTTATTTTTCCCTTATGTTGTTTAATGACATATACATGGATAAAGTTGGACAAAGAGGGACAAATGAAAACAAAGGTTAAACCTGGTAAAAGATTAACAATTCACTGGAACCTTGGTATTCCTTTTAGTTCATCTGTTGTGCAATTGCAGAAGTACAACTTATCAGATTAGTCAATTGAAACTGATCAGATAAGTCAATTGAAACTGATCAGATAAGTCAATTACTTTTCTTTATATCACAACAAACAATAATCAAATACACAAATATAAACAGAAAGGGCTCAGAGAAAGAAAACAAACTTCATTACAAATACCCAAAAACAAATAATTGAAATCAATAAACCAAGGAAAGATCAATTAACACAATACTGAACCATACTGTTTAACAAAGGTATAACAACTTAGGAGTAATAAATTTTGAAAAGTAGTCTTTATGAAACATAATGTTACAAGAATGACAATTATTTAAGGAACAAAACAATAGTATTTACAACACATGCACAAAGCCTCTTGGGTGGCCAAAACTGTGGGGAAAGTTTGGAATAGGAACATAAGAAAAGAAAAAGTTAAAATCTTTAGTGTTACATATGTAAGCTCCAGGTTATATCATGCGTACATTTCAAAAATGCACTAACTAAAAAATTAAAAAAGCAAGGCTGAGATGAAAATAACTGATTAGTGTCCGCCATTATGTTAGTTATATATGCACAAGCAGTACACCCAGAGCAACAAGTTACAGCCAAAAACATAGATATGTTTAACGGGTGTAACAGAGTTACCCTAAAACACAAGACAAGCTAACAACTACATAGCCAGCATATAACTTAAGATGTAAAAGTGAATACCACATTGACCATCGATAGTACTGTCAACTGTGACAAACCTCAAATGTTACAAGTCACCACTGAACCACATAAAGACCACCAGTACTACCAATAGATGTCTCAACATAAAATAATGAAACCTAAAAGTTAAATACACTGAGTCAACAGTTGAAACCATCAGCAAAAAAATTACCAACTTGAAAAGTTGAAAAGGCGTACACCCAAGGTGAATAGTAATACTGCCAGCTAAAAGGTTAAAAGCCAAGTAAAACCATCAATAGTAATATCGTCAGCAAAGGTAATCTACAAGCATTGCACATCACCAAGTAAGAGCCATACAGAAAAATATTACTTCTGACAGTTGTAAATACTTGAAATGTGCACCAGCAGGAAATATCTTACTGAAAAATGAACACCCTCCAACAGTGACACCTTAGCAGTAAGCATGTTTCTGTAAATACTTACAATGTAAATAAGATCAACAGTAGAACCAACAGCAATAGAAAACCTCTGGTGCTACACTTAACCAATATATTTATTTATTTATTTATTTGGGGTTTTATGTCGCTTTCAACACTGTACAGGTCATATCACGATGGGTAGTTGGAAGGGCAGAGGAAACCAGTACATATAGTTCGCTAGGGTTCTGTACTGTAAACTGCCGACCAACGGCAAGCAACTACCAGCTTTCCCATATAAGGCCTTGACGTGGATCAAACCCCGGCCTCAGAGGTGGGATTAACCAATATAAAACCAACTATACCATTAGTGCTACTACCAGCAGTAATTACTTGTAATTGGAGAAAACTAAATTGCAGGCCAGCAGCAATAAACATCAGCAAAGGAAACTTTTTTTACAGTCAGACCAAAAATAAAAGTAAAAATGGTAGTTAACAACAGATATTAAGGACCCAAAAACACAGTGCATTGTGGTTACAAGATTAGAGTTATAGGCAATTGAAACCAACTAAATATCTGCACAAAATACAATGGAAGCAAAGTAACCTAGAACCTTAAGACCTACATCATACATCATACATTTTCAGTTACACATTTAAACAGATAAAGATGCTAAGCTCCAAAAAATCTCAAAATATATCCATTCTAAACTTGATCCCAGAATGCATAGTGTTCTGGGCCTTTAATATCCCAAAGTGACTAAAGCAAAAGTTACTGTTTACCCTCTAGTAGGGTAACGGGGTTAAAGCTAGAGGAGTGGTACCCCCAGAAAGGTTGAGTGAAACATTGCCAAGGTGTGTAAAAGAGTACTTAGACAAGGTAGTAGGGGCCTCAGACGTGATGATATGGATCTGAGACCCAGAATCAGCAGATGGTCCAGGGGATGTCACCCTGGCAACAGTGGGCACATGTGAGGCCCAAAAGGAAGGACCCACTGTTGGAACATAGGTCCAGACATACTGCTGCTATGACTGATCCTGTGTAGTCTGCTTCAGAGCTGTAGATTGGTCAACAAATTGCATGAATATCTTGTAAGACTGGTCCTGCAAGGACCTCCACAAAGACGGGTTGATCTTCTTCACAGATGTCTCCATCCAAAGGCACCAGAACTTCTTCAAGTCAGGAGCAGAAGCAGACAAGGTGCTGTCAATCAGCTCTAGGGTCTTCTACAGCCATTCGTTGCCCGTCTTCAAGAGATTCAGAGTCTCTTCAGTGTACCCACTATACTTCATGGACTTCTTTTGCTGGACACAAGGGGTACCTGGCCAACTGACCATGACAAATCTTTTCATCACCATCTTGTGGAACAGCAGAACCAACAGAACTGCTAGAGCATTATGATACCAATAAAGAGGGTAGTGGGTCAGCTGCAAAAGTGGAGGCAGCAGCCAGCACACTAGGTGATTTAGACTTATTTAGATTTATTTGTTGTTTTACGTCGCATTCAACAGTCAGGGCCATATTGCAACGGGTAGTTTACAGGTGGAGGAAACCAGTGCATACTGCACTGTAAACCACCTGGCATCGGCAAGTAAGTACCAACTTTCCAACATGAAGTGCCCGGCCCGAGATTCGAACCGGCGGCCTCAGAGGTTGGAGGCAAGAACTCTAACCGCTACACCACCGAGCCCCCAGCACACTAGGTGAAGACACAGGATTTAACTGCAAGTACAGGAAAAGAATACATTCAAACATGTGATGACACAGGTGCAAGGACATCATTGAAATTGGAAGAACAGCCATGCAGGATTGACATGGCTGCAACACTTGCATCTGTCTGCACCTGAAATTAGGTATTTGGAAAGAAAATAACACATGAATAACTTTAAAAAGATGTACCACAAACAAGGTTTACTAAAAATAACAATAAATTACTGTGTCATATTTATCTGGTTTTCGGAAAATGTCCAGCTTCACAATTACTCTGAGAGATTTAACTGTTGAATATGATAATTACTGAACAAGTCTGCCAACAAGCCACAAAAGCTATGTGCTTCTCCAGGAACTGTAACTTCTCAAGGACATATTTGTCATAATCCATCAGTTCATGTTTAAAAATTAAACAGAAAATTTTAAAAAGATTTTAAAAAAACTCACCGTTGATTTTCATCGCAGCCACCTTGTTGTACCAAAGCCTCATTGTTTTCTGTGTATCTCTGTATTCTATCAAACCCTTCTGATAAAAGCAAGGGTTTTCCCCAATCTAGTCTATCAACACATCTTTTGTTTCAGCAGGAATCACCTGCTTTTCACCTCTCTTCTTTCCTTTTACAGTTTTTGGGGGATAAACTTCATCCGGCTTTTGCTGCTCAACAATAGCTAAGTTATCAACAGCGTATTTATCCGAGTCGCTAATATCACATAAAACTGATGGCAACTTCTTTCTGATGATCTAAAGACAAGGATGCTTTACCAAACATGGCCTATTGTGGAGATAACGCCTGCAAATGAGTTTTTTTCTGTTGAATCTCATTTTAGAAAGATATTTAATTGAATCCATAGTAATCTTATTATTGGTGTCATTAATTATTATCATCTATGAATAATAAAGAATGTCTATAACACAAGTTTATGATCATCCATGGTAAAGACTATTGAAAGGAATTGGTTAGTCTGAAGAAGAACATTTTCCAACTGTAATCTAAACTAGCCTAATAGTAAAAGTGATACAAACCGTTGCACATTATAGAAAATTTATTTGCAGGCAAACCAGTTTAGTACACTTGCTTGTAATGGAAATACTGGTATTTATTTCTCTTCATAAAACATTAGGCTGTTGTATATAAATGTCTAAATCAATAACCAATCTATCCTGTTTCCCAGCTTGATATTGAAGAATGTGTCCTAAAGCCTGGTGCACCTTCCTCTACATTCTTGCTTTAGGGTGAGCCATTTTCCTTATTTTGCTTCCCTGATAGGTTATAAATTCCATTACAGTTGGCATTCCAGGGTCGAACATCTACAAAAGTCATGTTTAATACTCATTATAGTTTGGAATAGTCATCGGTGAACTTCTGTTGTTTAATAATTACATGTATATCATTAAGATTATAAAGGCCAGAATAATAGCTATTTTAATGCTTATAAACACTATAAGTAAAGTAATTCTAAACAAAACAGTTGAAGTTTTTATATTTATAATTGCCCGTAACTGTAGTTCTGTTTCACAGCTGACTTTTTGGCGGTAATTGGTGATTTGGCGGTACATCCATGGATGTGTAACTGGGGTCTAAAGATGTTATGCCCATCATTAGGACGGTAACAGAGCACAAGCCTCGGTAGAACTCACGCTTGCAGGAATCACTTCTTTTTCTTTTGTTCTTTTTTTGTCTTTGGACTTTCATGAATTGTGGCATAGCATGATGAGTATTTGTCTGCTCACTGAAGTTAAGTAGCAACGGGCTACATTAGTACTTGGATGGGTGACCGTCTGAGTTCTAGACCAGCTGTGGGATGTGTCTGATTTTGAATTTCTTTGTGTCACCAGACTTTTGTAAATTCTAGTGCACTATTCATACCTCTGATGGCTTTGCACTCACGCCAGGGGACAGAAACACCTTTTGGCCTTGTTGGTGTGAAATGTCACTTAGACCTTTTGGAGTTGCATGACTATCCATGCAAACCTATCAAAAGTTGAGATCTTTTAGTTCCTTTCCCACTATCCTCAGTCATATCAGGGAAAGCCCCAATGTATCCTATGAACTGCCAAAAGCTGGCTTCAAACCCACTATCAAAGTAGTGATAACGGGTGATTAAACACCAGACGTATAAACCAACTGGTCAAATGTGATTCCAATTCAACATTCTAAACACACACCACAAAGTTATTGTAAGTCGGATATAAACAAAAAAAGGTCTAACTTACCAACACACTGAGAAAGGGTCCACTCTAAAAGAGAGTCACAATCCAAATCTATTAAAGACTTCAAAGCACACGTTTCATTCCTGCACATCAGCTGAAATTTCCCATATAATTGCACACCTTGTTAATTAACTGGGAATGATAGATAGATAAGATTTCAAAGTATTTTTATTTTACTGAAGGTGAGTTATGCAAAGATATATCAAAGTACAAGAGGTTTATATATTTTTTTCACAATAAGAAAAGCATAGCTACACCCAGCCATGAAGGCTTACAATGGAGTCTAATTTCTCTATAAATTAATGTGCATACTAATATAATTAAAGCAGGACAGAAATAAATGAAAAAATTATACATAATAAAAAAATGTTTACAAAATCAACTTTACTGTTAAGAATAGAGAAGCTACACAGAGTTTAACAATATATTTTCCGGGGTGGGGATTTTTCACATTTATTTAATATCACTCTATTTAATAAAGTAAAATGAATCAAGTGGGATGCATTCACCTAAAGGTTGTGAACGAAACAGTTGTGTGAAACATAGCCATTATAAGTGGAGCTAGTGAATACAAAATTCAAAATAGATTTAGTGTTCTCTGCCATATCTGCATGGACTATAATGCAGCAAAAATAGGCAACAGGTTGGTACATTACTTGGTTTGTTTATTTATTTATTTATTTGGGGTTTTACGTCACTTTCAACACTGTACAGGTCATATCACGACGGGTAGTTGGAAGGGTAGAGGAAACCAGTACTTAGAGTTCGCTAGGGTTCTGTACTGTAAACTGCCAACCAACAGCAAGCAACTACCAGCCTTCCCACTTGAGCCCGTGCGGGGATCGAACCCCGGCCTCAGAGGTGGGAGGCGAGAGTGTTACCACTCTGCCACTGTGGCCCCTCATTGCTTGGTTTGTAAATATCAACAAAACATTGACCAGTTTTTAAAATTATGTGTAAAATATCCCTGTTGTAAAGTGAGCTGGCAAAACTAAACATTTGTACTACTGGTCATTAGAGGGGGCCATGGTGGTGCAGTGGTAACACACTCGCCTCCCACCTCTGAGGTAGGTGGTTCAAACCCCAGACCCTATTTGGGAAAGATGGTAGTTTCTTACCAATGGTCGGCAGTTTACAGTACAGAACCTTGACCAACTCTATGTACTGGATTCTTCTACCCACAAAATTACCCAGCGTGATATGACCTATGCAGTGTTGAAAGCGACATTAAAACCCAAATAAAAAATATTGGTCATTAGTTTCCTTCTGCCTTTTTCGGATATTGTTAATGTCCAATTATAAATTTTAGAATCCAAATGATATCCTAAATGTAAATATGCTTTACTTCAGGGTAAAAAGTGGTTTAGTTAAGGGTTCCTTTAAATTTTACTAACAATTAATAATATAATATATAATAGCATGATAAATAACTTATACTCTGAAATTACCTTTTGGCATCACTTTAAACCTTTCAAACCATTATTTTTTAAAACTGATTCTCAATGTGATTCTCAACTGATTCTCAATGTGAAAGAATATTTACACACAATATATCTCACCAAAAGTTACTTAAACTGAGCTACTTCAATGAGAAATCAAACATCTTCATGTTTTTTTTTTTCAATTTAATCCTTTACATAAATCAGTATTTGTTATTCAATTTAAAGGTTCATTAATTTCAGTATATACATCTTTCACTGTATTGTTACTTTCATCAGCAGTTCATATATCCAGTGGGCCTGGCCCTGAAACATGCATGTATGTGCAAGATGGTTTTGATTAGCACTATTTTCCCAGAATGATAGCATTGTCTTTAAACCTACCATCTCTCCATTTCCGAAGCTGAGTGATAGGAGAGTGTTTGCACAAGCTGTAAAGGTGTCTTCATCATCATCAAAACAGCCATAGACACATTCTAAAACACATTGTTGTAACTTACTGCTTGGCAAACAATCCAATCCGTGACTGAACTCTTAATAATATCCAACTGCACTTGATATCAATTGGTATTGAAAAAGTAAATGTAACATTTTGGCCAGAGGAAATAAGAAGTCTTATTGCCAACACCATGCTGTGTTTGACCTAAATAAGGAGATATGCTGACAGGGAAAAATATTTTTACGTTCGCAGACATCAATTTGCCTAATTCGTGTCACAATCATGTCCAAAAAGTGTACAGCTACAATTACGTTGTTGTAGATAGTCACAGCAAGGGAAATTCTAGACGTGGTTGTTCTTCACAGGTTCAGCTATGGGACTAAATATGTATAGATTGATATAGCTATAAGGTCATATGTTTTCATTATTATGTATACATATTAAATTTATCAGCATCAGTGATAACTGTTTTAAGTCGGGCTAAAACATATCCTCTTCACAAATATTTGTTTTGAGTTTTATTAATTAGATGTCTCTAAAGGATGACTGCTTTGTTTTGTTTGACATATCCATTGAAGATTATTTAAGTTCACTGCCCTTAATATGAAATCCGGGGTATAAACACACTACTATGAATAAAGAAAATACACACACTTGCAGTTTTTGAAGGAAGGGGTGGTTACTATTTGCAGATTCATATTTTTTATATATAGATTGCTTTAGCAATTTTGACTGTATATATTTCTAATGGTACTTTTTATAGTGCTTCTGTTGATTATTGGCTAATATCTATGCACAGTTGGCCGACAAAATCAGAAATTAAAATTTGTAGTTTCTATATTAACTAATGCCCCTGTTTATATAATAGCCTATTTTCTCACCATTCCTTCAAATATCAGCATATTTTACTTCTTATTTCTACCAAAATATCAATAATAAAATTAAAACATCCCTCATAACCCAGTACGCGCCTGCCAGGGAGTATGGATGACTATGGTGGTGGGTATGCCAAGCATAACAGGTATTCTTGAGTTGGCTCTTGAAACTGAAGATGGCCTGTGGATATCTAACAATTAATGGGAGCCTATTCCATTCCACTGGTGAAGCCATGACAAAACCATGCCTGCATATCATATTTTGGGGGTGGGTTGAAAAAACTGATAGCCTGAGTCAAAGGTCACACTTAGATGTTTTACTTCCTCGTCCAGAGAAATAGAGCTTTGAAGGGAACCCACATAAAAGTTTGGTATAAGTGCCTCTTTGGTATTTTTGTCACCAATAAAGATGAAGATGGGCTTCATATGGATTCAGTTTCAATATGACACCATCCATCCATCCACTTCTGAACTGAAATTAGACAGTCAGTTCCCCAGTACTGGAATCAAAACAAGAGCACTCGGAGAGTGCAGACCTCCGCCAAGGGCGCACATATCCTGAAAAGTTTATCAAAATCCGTCCATAAGTTTTTGAGTTATCTGTCTTTAAAAATTACATTTCATGAATCCAGAAGATCCAGATAGTGATCCGGATCACTCCCAAAATTGAATAATTTCTTCCTTTTACCTTTTCAGACATATCCTGAAAATTTCATCTAAATCCGTCCATAAGTTTTTGAGTTATCTTGTTCACAAACGCTCAAACCCACAAACAAACCCAGGCGAAAACATAACCTCCTTGGCGGAGGTACTTATTCATGTATGAAAAACAAGTCAGGAATTTCTTTCTGTCTACATGGGTTACCTACAAAGCAGTCAGAAACATGAGTGGTACTCTAGCATGTAGGAAAAGTCTGGGGAAAGAAAGGTGATTTCTAGAGGTGCTGGTCTCAATTTAAACACTCATGTCAGTTAACTAGATAATACTTGTGCTATACACTTGTATAATTTTGTCATCTTCCTTCATGATATATATTTTTATATATGACTCTGAGTCATACAAAAAATAAAACATGAAAAAAAAAGAAGTAAGTCATTGTTACAAAATCCTGTAAAAACTATTGTAGCCATCTTGGAATGTGTGTTGCAGTACCATACTATAACATTTGCAGTGCCCTGTACAAACTCTTTCCTCCAGGCAGTTCTCAAAAGAATTCTGGATCCGGAAATATGACCCTGATTTAAGTTTCAGTTGTACATGCAGATGGTTTTTTTTAGTTCACATTTACATGCATTTGGATTTTTCTAATAATTCCAACCTTTTACGGTTACAAAACTATCACTCTATCATAATATCGGAGTTCTCAGTAACACAATTTTTAAAATAGCAAATATTATTAAAGGTACATTCCAACATCAGTTGTGGAATAAAGTCCCATTTTTTCTGAAAGCGTTCCTGCTACTCCTGTTCCAAATAGATCCCTTTCAGCATTTCAAGAGCTTTGGCTAATTTCAGAGTTTCTTCATTTTGGATGCAATAAGCATCTATATTTTTCAGTATTATTAATAAAATATCCATAGGCCACATTTGTTTTTCCTGATAACCTAAACTTATGTCTGTGTTTGAAAATTTTACTTCCTTATTTGTGTTGGTCTTTATCGTCCTTGCTAAGTCTGCCCAAAGTTTTCTTGTATATTCACATGAGCTAAATAAATGTATGAGTTTCTTCATTTTCCTTGCATAGTTTACACTGATTATCTTGCAATGTGCCTATTTTAAACTTTAAACTTCAAATTCCTAGAATCTGGTTTAAGATTCCATAGTGAAGCCAAATCAGGTAATCCTCTTGTATAGTTTTGAAGCAAATGAGGTAACTTTTTGGTCACATTTCAGAATTTTAGAGTTTTCCCATTTATGTCTAAGTTTAACATTGTTGAAATATTGTTTTGCAAAAGTAGATTTTTGTAATATTCACGTGACCCTTTGTGCCTTTGGAGAGCAAGTGTAATGTTGTAGGATAGATGGGCCTTATGTGTAACATAATGTTGGATTTGCCTATAAAGTTCTTCACACATTGTTTGACCCTATGTGTACAAGAAGTTGTAAGGTCCTTAGTATTTTTATAAGTTTACAGTGTGTTAAAAAAATTCTCTTCACTCGATTACATCAGATACAAAAATAATGCCTTTATAATACCATTGTGGCAAATAAGTTGTATATTTGAAATTTTTGGATTATACCATACTGGACTACAGAGATTCCTATTTTCTTTATTTTATATATTTGCATCTAACAGACATGCTGAAGATAGCAAAGCCTCCCTCCAAACATTGTTATTTTTTGTGCTAGATTTTTGGGCCAAGTAGAACTGAAATATTTCAGGGGTTTATAATTCCATATGAATGAATAAAAAAGCTTATTCAAAGATTTTATAGTCTGTGGGTTACGCCTGGGGATCGTCCTAAATAAAGTAGTGAACTTTGGGGTTAATTTTCGTTTTCTCAAAGGCACAAGGGTTCTTTCTGCCTCCGTCATAACAGTGTTGTTGTTAAGACTGGGCATATCCTGCAGTTTTAGTTTAAAAGTTATGCCAAGAACACTAAAAATTATTTATAAAAATATTTATTTCCTATTTCAAATTGGCCTGTGAGAACATTCTTCTTATCTTACCCTTTTTGAATCAATCCATACTATTTGTTATTTTACCTTTAAACCAAAGTATGTGCCAGATATCTCGAGTATTGAGTGCCAATTAGAGAGAGCTTTCTGAATCATCTAGGAATATTGTTGCGTCATCTGTACATTGAGTAATTTCCGATTTTAACTTTTTATTTAGTTTTAGTCCTTTGATTGAGCTACAGATTTCTACTGGGATTGTTAAAAATAGAGAACATATTATAAAAAGATATGGTGCGATTGGGCCTCCATATCAGCAGCCCTTTTAATACAAATCTGATTTGATAGGAAGCCACAATGAAGGACTGTTGCTAAAATGTTTGTGTTAAAGGTAGTTACCCACTTAAAAATTATGTCCCAGTCTGTTCTGAGCTTCAATAAGGAAATCCCATGACACTGAATCAAATGCCTTTTCAAAATCAACAAGCACAATTAAACCCGGTATTTTATTGTATTCAGTGAATTGGATTGTATCATATATCAGGCGTGGGCAGTCACTTATATAGTGCCCACTGATAAAACCAGTCGACTGCTCTGGAATTAAATAAGTTAACACTTTTTTCAGTCTATTTGCTATTCCTGAAGAAACAATTTTATACTCTGTTGACAAAAACGAGACACGGCGCCAGATTGACTGAACCACTTTTATATGAGAGTAATTACCAGTGATCCAAAATATTTTTCATTTACATTTTGTCTCACTAAACTTGGTACTTGCTGAAAGGAATATGAAATAAATTATGTCACCAAGTTTACAACTTTGTCAGATGTCAGATGGAAGAACAAATAGATAAACGTATAACTTTAAATTGAAAATAAGTTTCACTATGCACTCACATGAAAATTATCAATGTTTAACCAAGTGTTTAACGGCATATACAGCATATATCAAGTTTTCGAGAAAGACAAGCATTCATGCCCCTTCCTGCCCCCCACCAATGGGGGGACTGCCCTGGTGTAAGAGACAGATCAGGATAGCTTATTGTAGCTAGATGTACATGTATACTATCAATGTAATTATTTGTTAGATGGGTTTTAACCTGCATTTTTTTACTCACACAATAAAAAAAATTTTACAGTGAGAGTACACTTTTAAACACCAAGTCAAATTTCAGATAGTCTGAGAAATTATGACTTGGATTTCAACTATTATCTCACAAAATTTTAACACATTTAACTTCATAATTTTCTCGTTTTATTACATACGAAAGCTGACAATTCACATAATAATATTTTTTTTCACAGTGGGAGTACAGTTTTAAATGTAAAGTAATATTTTGGATAAATTATGAATTTCGCTCACTTAATTACATATGAAAGCTGACCAAGGAAGTATCTCTGCATCACTTTTGACCCTTCTTCTGATAAATGTAAGCCATCCCAATCAAAATAATTCTCTTTTAGCGATCCATATTTCATGAGGGGTTTATGGCTATAGATAAAGTAGACATTAGATTCTTTACACACTCTTTCTATAGCTATATTTACTTCATTCAGGTATTCTTTGTTCTGCTTAAAATCAAATGGTCTGGGAAGGATTTCTGAAACCATAATAAATATATTTGGATTCTTTGTTTTGATAACTTTCAATAATTGTTTATAGTGTTCCACTATTCCTTCAACCGGAGTTGTTGTATGGTGTGGCAAGATGATTTCCTTCCCCTTATTTTCTATTTTGAATCTCTTATACCATTGCCAAAGTGATTTGGGTGTTAGATAATTTGTTCCTACTAATAACAGGATCACTCTGTACTTTTCAAGGGGTAAATTTGATATTTTTTCTGTAATGTTTGATATTGTTGCTCCTGGGATTGACAATGGTAAGGCTCTTGATAAATGGCGGAAGTTTTGGCCTATCGAGTCAGTGATGAAGATTCCTTCCTTTTCTACCAACTCAGTTTCTCTCAGGTCTGGAAAAAATAATAAACAATACATAAATAAGTAAGTGGCAGCTAAATTAGTTATTCAATAAACTTTAAACCTTTTTATTTTTCTTCATATTTATGATTTGAAAGTGCCATCTGGTTAATAGATTACTGTAAATTAAGAATATGTATCCTAGTTGCAGTAAACATATAAGAACATACCAAGATACCATAGACATGTAAACATTAAAAATTGAACAACTCTTCTCCAACCATGCTAATATATTATTACGTAATGATATATTGGCATAATTATAGTGTGTGCTATAGTACTTTTGCATTATTTCTTCACCTATTACCTAGGTTTCTCACTTATTTCTATCATGGTTTGACTGTGCAAACACAGTGTATTACCATACATTAAAAGAGTACGTACTTATGCTAATTGGATTGGACATATAGGCGTGTATCAAGATATTACCACAGACAAGTAAAAATAATCTCTTAACATTTGTGTCATGACCACAAACAGATATTTTCTATCACTTTGCTGTATTTTAGTTGTTCAGATGAATATAACACATATTGTGCTACTAGGTTAAAAACTTTCGTAACTTCCTCCCACCAATAGGGAGACTGCCTTGGTATAACAGAGAAGACATAGAAACTATCGTTCAGATTTTAGATTTGAGTTAGAAATTTCAGATCGTGCCAAACAATTAGGCAACACTTCTTCAGTTGTTGATAATATAATATTACATGCCAATGCAGTAAAATACTGATAATGTGAGGGATATGTCATAATACTTTTACTTAACAAATTACCTCTCACAATCTCTAAATTTTTTTCCGATAATATTACCTTTTGCAGGCCTCTTTGCTGGTATCCATACGTCTGGATGATCAATTGCCATACCAATCCCAAAAGACTTTATCATATGGGCTTGCTTCCACCATTCTTTTTTCACCTGTATTTTGAAAACTTTAAGGGCATGTTGGTTTAGGTCAAATTTTGCTAGAATACCAGGAAGGATCTAGTCATGTGCCTGGCTGTGCCATGTTTCTAGTCTGAAGTTTGTGACTTGTTTCTCAAGCTTTTCCTGGAGTTTGGGATATTCTTTCATCATGATTGCTTTCACACTTTCCAGATCACCAAATAGTTTTGCCTTGGTGCACATTATGAACTATTTACCACAGTTGTGGGTTACATTTTCAAATATAAATGTTGAAGGATAATGATTGGAGAAGGGGGAGTTCTTTGTAAAAAAAAAAGAACAACATTTTCCTCGTCTTGCATCCACATGTTTTCAGGGTTCAAAGAGGTTGGTAGCTTTTCCAAATTATGTTGGTTGTAGAATTTTCCATCAATTTTGATACCATTCTACTTGTATCTTGACTTTACTGGGTTTTCAGTTGAGTTCAAACTCCTTGCTTGTTTCAAAATCGGCCAAATCTCTTTTCTACGTTTCACCCATTCTTCTGGTAAGTCAGCAGATATATTGCATAGGTGAAGTTCGTGCATGTTGCTCCACACCTGATTCCTCATTGCCTGTTAGCTGAAAGTGGCAAAAAGTGGTCCTGTGTATTTTTTATGTTTCTGTGGTAGACGATAAATTGTGTTAATATCAGCCTTGGTACCTAAAACAGAGCACTTATCTAGAGAGTAAATAATGTACTGACTTAAGCTATCTGTTGATATGTCTTCTGGAATTCTGAAGAATCGCAAGTTTCTTTTTTTTTCAAGTTTGCTTTCAAACAGTTATTTCTTTCCACTTTTTATACCTAATTGTCTTTTCAATTGTCGAATATCAGCCAATTTGGTAGTTACACTTTGAGGTGTATTCTGCAAATAAAGTGTTAAGCTCTTGCTTTAAGTCCTGTGTGTTTTCCTTCAAGCTGTTTTTTTATTATTACTATTATTTTTCTTCAAATTGAGCATGCAATATTTCATTAACTTTTGTTTCCCATGCAGTTTGTCATCGACATTTTTTTTTCAAATTTATTCACCGAGAGAGGTCTGTGATCTGGGGAGAGAAATCACATTTATGCTTTTTACTTGTTTTTTTCCTGTCATGTTTAAATTCTGAAGTTGATGTACCGTATTTTGATACTAACTGATTAAGGATCAGTTCTGCAAATTTCACAGTAAAACAGTTAATCCTGCAAACTTTCCAGTGGAATAGTTTTTATTTGATTTTAAATATCCTATGTGATCATACTGCTGTGAAACATAGATCCTAACTGCTATACATTGTTGTTGAAGTAGACATGCCAAATGGCATAGTAATTTAATATATACTATGTGATGATAATAATGTCTGACTTCCAGAACACAGATTTTTATATTTTACCAGTAAAACATAATTATTACTCATCCTTGTTGATAGGAAACCTGCTAAGTGGCACAAAACAGGACCGAACACACAAGCATTTTTTACACTGGCCTATCTAGTCTGGTAAACTGAAAATCATTTGTCATTTAACCTTTTAATCCATTGAATCAGTAGTTTTTAATATAGTGAACTAGACCTTACCTAATGAGCCACATGCATCTATGATGAGCTGTACTGTTTATAAAACTGTTTTATTGGTATATTACTGAATGAGCAACATTCATACACCTGGTGGTCTACTACTGAGAATTTATGCTGGTATTATCGCCCATTGGAGTTTGGTACTGTAACTCTTTACAAGGCTGTACCTTCTCTGTAATCTCACAAATAGTACATATGCACTTGATTGATGCTTAATTCATTGTATAACAACTACTGACTTCGTTTTTGAGTCATATGTTTAAAAGAAAATTGTCTCGATCGTCTGATGAGAAAACAAAAACACATTTACTTGGTGCACTTGACTTAATATCAACCTTCACAGCTGGTTTTTCTGGCTGCAAGAGTGTCCTCACCAATCACTCTGATCGCCAACCTACAAAGATTGCTTGAAGATGCTTTATCTTTTTCTGGCTTTTTTCCATATTTTAAAAGTTCAAACTCAATACACTAATCCCTAACACCATTCTCTCCTTCTTAGCACTTTGCTCAAAAGAAGTTTTGGCTTCTGCCATCACAAGTAAACTCTCAGCTATAAAGGCCCAATTCACACATTTTAAAACTGGTAAAAATCACCCCAAACTCGAAAAAATGATCTAATATCACTACACATGGGTTCCTGTAACTGCCATGCATTTACAGCTCTCTAAATTGCCAAAAATAGGAATGAAGTATTCTAACTTAACAATTTACTCCTTTTGTCATGCAGGTGCCTATCCTTTAACTAATATGTACCCTCACAAGACATTTAAAGTCAGAGCACCTGGACACAATCTGCACAATCTACAGTTATCAAGCCTCTGATAGAGTAGCTTTATCCTTTGACGCACTTATAGACAACAAACTATCTTCTATTTGGAAGTTGGGAACTTTTTTGCAATTTAAAATTACCTTATAACTTTCCCTTTGATTCCCATCCAAATTTAAGGCAACATGCTATCCCCGTCCCCAACTATACTTTTGAACACTAATTTTGTTAACACAGCGCATTGATTCCCACATTGTAGGGAAGACATTGCCTTGCAAAGCAGTAAATTAGATTTGATAAGATTAGATTAGCTAGGATCGTAAACTCAAATAACTCACATGATTGAAAGTCACACTTATTGTGAGCTGAATCAATTTAAAAATGGGTCCCTCATCCCAATAATATATGATAACCTTAATGTGGATTGTCAGTCCTAATTGCTTATCCTACTTTTTCTTCAAAATTATGAGGGGGCCACGGTGGCAGAGTGGTAATACTCTCGCCTCCCACCTCTGAGGCCGGGGTTTGGTTCCCGACACGGCCTCAAGTGGGAAAGCTGGTAGTTGCTTGCTGTTGGTCGGCAGTTTACAGTAGAGAACCCTGACGAACTGTATGTACTGGTTTCCTCTGCCCGTCCAACTACCCGTCGTGATATGACCTGTACAGTGTTGAAAGCGACGTAAAACCCCAAATAAATAAATAAATCTTCAAAATTATGACTACCCAAGACCCAATCTGGTTTGGCCGAATAACCTATTTTCAGTCTGTTTAAGCTTCTTTTACATCCCATCATACATTCACGTACGTCCTGGTTACAGAGAAAAACTGGTTGATTGTAAGGGACACTTAAGCTACACTTGCAATTTTATAACAGAATATCAAGGTCGCACAGGCCCCCGCAATGAAAACTGTCATGCACATTTTCTCTGTGTGCACACAGTATGGCTATAAACGCATCCATGTCTCAAGGCTAACTTACGAGAGACTGGTTCATGTGTTCTTGGGCACCTCATCAACCACACCATCCTGCATCCTATGCACAAGTAGTGAGTGTGCCCCTTTGACACTCTCCCAAGTGTCTTGTAACAGTTCAGCTACATAATCAGTCATATGTTATCTTACCAGTGGATTCTGTTCCTCTTGTCAAATTCACATGAACCCCAACAGCCATTGACCCACTGTAAGTTGATCATAAGTTGGTCTTCAAAGGCCAGGTCTTGAGGCCACTTTACCTTGTTTTTGTCCTGTCTGTTTTTGTTCAACACTACTATAATATTTGCAAATTACCTGCTCTGTCCAATTTTGCTGCCCGTTCTAAGTCCTGATACCTCTGTTGCCCCTTCCTGGTGATATCCAAAGCCTGTCTCACTGTCTCAGATGAAGGATTCAGGTTGGCACCTTCTGTCATGCCAGTCATTCCTTGTTGAGTTTCAGGTCTCATCTGAGCGCCTGATGTCCAAACTTGACCTTGATCATCTGTGGAGTATAACACATAAGACTTGAAAATATGTGTGTGTAAAACATTGTTAGAGCTATGCTCTGAATTGCCATGGGAACTGGATAATTCGGCCCTATGCCAAATCTCAGCCCTGGGCAAGTAGGCCCCCAGGTTAAGAAAATTAAATCTATTGCAATAACAGTACTTTTGTAGGACTTAATCTCCATCATATGGCAGGGTAGTAGACTGACAGATATTTAGTATGCACAGTACATCAGGTGAGCATGTATTAGGTTATTAATATCAAGTAATGGCAGATAATTATTTGTGATAATGTTATATTTGTTTCATAAGGGTGACAATTTCTAAAGTGATATTTGTACAGTGTAATTAACATATATCAAAGACTTGTGGATGTTTCATCAAGTTCTTTTAACTTCTGTCCTTTAGACACTTGTTTATGTTAGAATAATTATAAGTACAATTAGATAATCACATCATGGGTGAAAACTACTTGAGTGATATTTAGCAAAAGTGTTCGGGCTGGCATTTGGGTGCCAGTTAGATCATTGCTTGGGGATGACCTTAATTTATAAAATGAATCTTTAGTATATATCTTGGCCCTTCTATTAATGACAAAAATTTACACTCTTCTCTCTGCCATTTGCCCTGCAGACACAGAAGGGGTCACACCTATGAATTTCTCATGCACAGCTGCACGGTCTACAGGCAGCCAAGTGTGCTGTACAGAGTTTTAGGTTTTTAGTTTTTTACTCTGATTTTACATTTTTTTTGAGTGTGTTGTTACTGCCACTACTGTTACATGGCTCAGAAGTATAACTTGCGATCTGGGAAGAGGGAAACAGTGCTGCCAGTGCAGTTGCAGTTATGTGACGACCAGGACTTCATGTCTCAGATGCTGGGGGCTAGTCAGCCTACCCCAGCTCAACGGCAAGTGCATTCAGATTTATCATCCGGTAGTGATTTCGAATTTTTGGACCTAGTTCAATCATCCGACAGTGAAGCAGATGCTTCAGGTTCTGAAAGTAGGTCCTATAAAAAATTCGCTAATGAAAATCAAATTCAGGATGAGAAAAATACTGGTAGTACTCAAGAGATTGTGAATCAAACCATACTTTCTCAGTTAGAAAAAATTAGCTCTAGGCTTGATACATTGGAAAGGAAAAGTTGTAAAAAGTCGGTTGATGAATCAAAAATCAAAAATAAAAAGTTGAAACAGTGTAGGGAAAAGGTACAGTTGGCCAGTGGTTCAGGTTCTATGACTTCCTTTCCTTTCAGTAACACAACAACTGAGACCAGTGGACGTGTTCATAAACCTAAAGCTAAGGTCACACATGTCTAGACGCAGCCGGTTGTCCAGGTCGGATCCGATAAGTCAATACCCACTCTGCAGTCCATCAAATATGACCAGCAGATACAACAACAAGTAGATCACCGCCTTAGGGAGCTAGCTGATATTGCACAAACAGGTACTTGTACTAAGGTTAAATCTCAAAGAGGAGGTCAAGTTGATGTGTTTGTTCGAACACAGGTTAAGTGGCCCCATGAGTTCGTTCTATCAGGTTCTTCTAAAGAACGTATTTCATATGACCAGCTTACAATGCCACAACGGATGGCTGGCTTTTGCTGCACCATGAGGGAGGAAACTAATCAAAATTTGAGAGATCATATGTTGAATTATCTGATCGATTTGATGGATGATGCAAATGATTTCTCCTGGAGTGCAGCCAAGGCCAGCCATGCGGTGTTATTGTGTCGTATGGAACAGGGGGAAGTCACTGGTTATGACCAAGTTGATCGTATTGACCGTATACGTAGAGCAAATGCACAAAAACACATACTACCAAGTCCTCACACTTCTGCTAGTTTTCAGTTGGGTAAGAAAACTCAAAAGTAAAAAGTTGGTAGGTCCATGCCTTGTCAGTTTTTTAACCAAGGGTCATGTTCACATGCTAACACACATGAAACTAGAGGTATTGTATACAAACACATATGTGCTCATTGTTTTACAGTAGGCAATAAGACCTTCCCACATACTGAAATGGATTGTAGGAACAAGAAGAAAGTCAGTCCAAAAACGAGGAAGCCAGGGCATGAGCCATTTTAGTGCTCATGTCCATAAGTCTCGTCAAATATTCAATGGCCAGGTTGATAGACAGAAACTTTGTAAGGAGTTAAATGCCCCTAAGGCTTTCTGGTCCCACTGGTTTCACCAGGGTAAAGCTTTTGTTTCAAAGACAGACAGTAGGTCACGCACAGGTGGTGGCTTCCTCCAACAGTAATACATTTGCTAATGTCAGTAGCTCTAGTAAAGGGTTCGAACCTTCCACTTGTGCAGTACCTGCACCAATTGTCAAAAATACACATGGTTGCCCGGGTGGAAAATATACAAAAATCAACCCAACCAAGTCGGTGGTTCGGGTCAGTGTGAACAAGCCTTTAGGCCTTGCTTTAAAATCACCTGTGGCCAGCGTAGCCTTGACAAACAAGTTTCAAATACTGCAAGATTTGCAGGAAGACAGTATTAAAGTACTTGGTGACAATGAATCTGCACACCTTGTAAACAAAACAGTATCTCATCATGTTCTAAGTAGTGGGAGGACTAGTGCAGGATTTGTGGATACTATGGTTGCCAATACAGAAGGTAGTAAAAATGACTTTAAAAACTCAATTACCAATTCTTCTGTGGAAAACGGTACAGTGGGTTGTCATTACAAAACGTATCCACCTAACAAAGGTCTCCTTCCTCATGAAAACATAGACAACGTTGCAGACCTGGTTTGCACTTCCGACTCTCATACTGATGATGCTAGGTTTGAGTCCTGCTTTGCAAACACGGCTATTCCCATGCGCGTTTGGTCTCAAAGGTTTCAATGTAAGAATTTTGTTCAGTGTCTTGCACAAAACGGATCCGATTTTGGGGTTTTTCCAATTACTGATCAATTGACTTATCAAGGTACAGATACTCACAACACTTTTGTTGCAGATATCTTTGATCTTCATAGAAAAGTTAGGGAGTCCAATAAACCCAATTTTTTGGGCTGTAGGGTTCCACTTAAAGGTCAACTTAACCCCACAGTGTGGAGAACACACTTGATAGATTATTGGGATAAACAGTTACCCGATTTAATTGAATATGGGTTTCCCATAGATTTTGATAGGTCTTGTGCATTATCATCCTCTGAAGATAATCATAGTTCAGCCCAACAGTTTTCCAAAGATGTGGGTATATGTCTTGATAATGAGGTTTCATATAATGCTATGTATGGACCTTTTAATGACAAACCCATAAAAATGCACATATCCCCACTCATGACCAGAGATAAGCCAGGTTCGGATAACCGGAGAACTATTGTTGATCTCAGCTGGCCTCTTGGTTTTTCTGTCAATCATGGTGTCTCAAAAAATAAGTATTTAGGTTCTTATTATCATCTGTCTTATCCATCGGTTGATCATATAGTCGACAAGCGTTTGGGTCCTGGGGCTCTTATATATAAAGTCAATATTAGCAGGGCTTTTCGACACATCAGGATTGACCCTGGGGACCTGGATTTACTGGGTTTGAAGCATGGATCTTACTATATTGATGGATCTTTGGCATTTGGATTTCGACATGGTTCTTTTTTCTTCCAGAAATGTTCCGATGCCATAAGGTACATTATGAAAAAATTCGGTTATCCGAACCTCTTAAATTATATAGATGATTTAATCTATATTGGTTTGCCTTCGGATATCCACGCTTCTTATCAATATCTACTACAATTATTGCAGGATCTAGGCCTGGAAATCAGCACCAACAAGTTAGTTGCCCCTTCCACAGCTGTTGTGTGCTTAGGCATCCTTGTTGATTCGGTTAACCAAACTATATCAATTCCTGACAAAAATTGTGTGTAATCATGGACCTGTGTCAATCTTGGAAAGATAAGGTTACTTGTACTAAACAGCAGCTTCAGTCTCTCCTTGGTTCCCTGTTATATATAACAAAGTGCGTTCGTCCTGCCAGGTATTTTCTTAACCGTATGTTGCAGGTACTTAGAGAAAATCATGCGAATAAGCACATTTCCTTAACAGTAGATTTTGGTAAGGACTTAAACTGGTTTAACACCTTCTTGTGTTCGTATAATGGAATCACATTCTATGATAACAAACCTGTTCAAGCCATAATTGCTTTAGATGCATCTTTGACAGGCTTGGGAGCTGTTTTTCACAACATGGTGTATGCTCTACCTTTGCCTAGTGGTCATTTAAACTATAATATAACTCAACTCGAAATGCTTAACATCATGGTAGCTTTGAAAATTTGGGGTCAGGCTTGGCAAAACATGCGCATCGAAATCAAATGTGATAACCTGGCTGTTGTGCAGGTACTCCAGGATGGCAATGCCAGGGATTCCCTGTTGCCCACTATTGCTAGAAACATCTGGATGTTAACATCATTGTTTAATATTCACTTTTCAATCTCACACATTCCAGGTAAAGACAATGCAATTGCAGATTTGCTGTCTCGCTGGTGGGTTACAGAAAATAGGAGTCAAAAATTGGAAAAATTACTACCTGCATATCAGTGGGTGCCTACACACATTGATCTTGTCCAGCTTAATCATGGTATTTAGCACTGGTTATTGTTGTATTTTCAGATGAAGATTCCTTTGCAGCTCGGCTTGCCACCAGGGCTTCCAGTCGATTGTTGAGTGCGTTCAGACCGGCAACACAGAAAGCGTATGCACGTATGTTTAGGGAGTTCTTGGCATTCCTGGTGGCGGCCGGGCTGCTTCTTAATCAGGTCACTACTGTTACTTTGCTTATTTTTATGGAATTTTTAGTCGATCAGGGTCTTTCCCTCTCAAATATAGTTAATCATATGGTAGCCATTCGTTCACAGTTTATCTTGTATGGTTTGGACACATCTCCTTTCAGAGATGACAGAATTCATCTTTTTCAAAAGTCTCTTACGTACACAAAAGCTTTTTGCCCAAGAGTCACTCAGATTATAACTACTGATATGTTATCTTCTATGCTTATTGTGTCAGAAACCTTGCAATATCCTATTGTCTTTAAAGCCTTACATTCCTTCTGTTTTTTCCTTTCTACGGATATCAAACATACTCCCTCATACAATGGCTACCTTTGATATCACAAGACAATTATGTAGAGGTGATCTCATTTTTTCTCCAGACACCATTACTGTCCTCATAAAATGGTCCAAGACCCTTCAAAATAGAACTGATACAACTACCATTTGTATTCCTGCATTAGGTACATCTCCCCTGTGTCCTTACAGAGCCATGGCTTTAATGTTAAAAGAATTACCTGGGGATTCAAATGACCCCCTTTTTAGAATACCCAGGCCCAATGGCTTGGTCCCTTTAATGGATTCTGTGGCCAGAAAGCATTTAAAGTTAGTTTCTCAGCTACTTCAATTACCTTCCCCTTTGACCATCCATTTATTTCGTAAATCTGGTACTACCTGGGCCTTCCAGCATGGTGTATCCTTACAGCACATCATGTTGCACAGTACCTGGACTTCTGACTGCGTCTGGCGTTATGTATCTACACTTCCCCAACATATTTCACCTGTTGCTGCTACCTTTAGGCAACACCTACATTTATAGTTTCTTTGGCTGTTTGGGGCTTTTCTTCTGAGAATTTCATACCTTTTGGCCGCACAGCTTATCATTTACCCCTTTGGCTGGGGACATATTTCTTTTGCTTTATAGTTTTCAAAATTCAAAATTGGCTAAAAGTACTAGCTATTTCATTGGTGTAGATACTCAAATTTTAATAATACTCACCCAAGGGCTTCTTTATCCCTTGGATTCTTCTTGTGGCTTCCGGGTCTTCGACCCCTTATCAATTTCAAAATTTGACCCCTGTTTGACCCATGGGTAGTTTGTCCAGTGCTGTCCCTGGTTATTATGCAGCAAATTATATGACTACATTAGTTATAAATCATTATCATAATGTTATCTTACATGTTATCACTTATCAACTAGTCACTAAAAGGATTTTAGATGTTATATGTATTATTGTTGTATAATAATAAAAAATATATATAATCCCATTCTGGGTATTTCCTTATGGCTTCCCCAGGGCAATGTAATTAACTTATATCAAAGATTTTTGGATGCTGTTATCAATATCCTTTATCTTCTATCCTTTACTCAATTATTTGTGTTAGTTTTATAGAAAGTGTAATTGAGTTAAAAAAGATTAAGTGCTATATTCCTTTTAGATTAGGATTTTTATCATCAGTTTAGCATATTCTCTTTGAGAGTACAATAATTTCCAAGGGGGGGGGGGGGCGATTTGACTCAGGTATTTTTTCCTAGGGGCCAATTTGACTAGGTATTTTATTTTAGGGGCCGATTTGATGTGGGCTGATTTGGCAAAGGGCCGAATTGTCTATGATTCATTGCCATTACCAATCCCCAAATGACAGTCTACAATTCCCCCAAAAGAACTGGCTAGGTGTTAAGTGTGTTACTGGTCGCTGCAAACCTGTATTGCGATTTGTACCCTACAATGTCTCATATAAAGTTGTAATCTGTGCACTACTATGACTACTCTGTAAGTGGTGCAAATGTGTTAAAACCCAAACACTGTATTTTGCTGACAAATAAAGTGTTTTAAATCCATTTACTTGTCTGTAGTCCTATTGACATAAACTTGTTTAGGCATTTCTGGCCTTGGATTACTGTTTTAGCTATATATAGATAGTCTCTATTTTCCACTATATTGTCAGCATGCTTGCCTTGAACTTGGCTATGGTTAAGTTTATCATTTCTATCGATACTTTTGTTGTCGCTACAAGTGTCTTGTTTAATGTGTGTGTTTAATGCATAGTTCTTTTGTAAGGTGTTATGTACAAACACTCTGGAATATACTCTGATGCCATTGCAGGAAGTGTCCCTGTGAGCAGTTCGTTTTTGCTAGTTTTAAAACATCTGTCAAAATTGAAGAAATTGGGTTAATTACTAGTGGTTAAAATTGTCTAGATCTAACATTTAAACTGTTGGCAGCACTTTTATGTGTTTTGGTTGCTCTTTGGGGGCCTTCCAAAAATCCATTCTGGGATGCGATTGACTTTTCATAAAACACTGAAGCAACGTGTACACATGTGTTTTAATAGCATGTTTTGCCACTCATCATCTGTCTGTCAGTTACACGTGCCTCTGTTAAATTTAGGACATGAGACAACTTTGAAAAACTTTTTTCTATGACCTTGAATTGCAGTAATTTGGGCATACCTCTTCCACATCTTAGGCAGCTCATCAACCACATTATCTTGCATCCTATGTAAAAGCACTGAGAGTGCCCCCTTAGCACTTTCCCAAGCATCTTGTAACAGTTCAGTTACATAATCAGCCATATGTTATCCTACCACTGCATTCTGTTCCTCTTGTCGAATTCTCACGAACCCCAACAATGATCAACCCATTGTAAGTTGATCATAAGTTGGTTGTCAAAGGCCAGGTCTTGAGGCCACTTTACCTTGTTTTTTCTTTTCTTTGTTTCTTGTTTTTTTGTTGCAAATTACCTGCTCTGACTAATGTTGCTGCCCCTTCTAAGTCCTGATACCTCTGTTGCCCCTTCATGGTAATATATCCTGCCAGTCTCACTGTCTCAGATAAAGGATTCAGGTTGGCACCTTCTGTCATGCCAATCATTCCTTGTTGTTGAGTTTCAGGTCTCATCTGAGCGCCTGATGTAGAAATTTGACCTTGATCATCTGTGGAGTATAACACATAAGGGTTGCTAATATGTGTGTAAAACATTGTTAGAGCTATGCTCTTAATTGCTATTTATTTTCACCTATTGACTGTCTACAATTCCCCCAATAGAGTTCGTTGGGTGTTGAGCCTATTACTGGTTGCTGTCATGCCTATATTGTGATTTGTATCCAACAGGGACTCATATGAAGTTGTAATATGTGCACTACTGTGACTACCCTGTAAGTGGTGTAAGTGTGATGTGCTATTTCCATCTGATAGGGTCGCTAAGGGTACATTTGTTGACTGTGATGAAGCATTTGACAGTGTAAGCGAGTATTTATGTGATGTGGCACTTTTATGAATAGCCGTTGCAGAATTTGACTTCTAGGGGTAGCCTGGGCTGCAGATTGCTTGTGCTGTTGCATTTGGGTGACAAGCCCAATCAAGATGGCCCTATCTTGATTAGTCTGTTCTTATAGCTTACCAAGACGTTGGGATATTTTTGAAGTTACATCAGAATGAGAGATTGTTGACTTACCATAACACTTAAACTGGTGTTGGGATACTTGAATGATCTAATAATTGATCGGCAACCAACCAGGCTTGATTCTGAGTTACCACTTTGTCCCTGTTATCTTCAGTTCCGGCCTGTTGTGGGTCCTCCATGAGTGCCTGTTGGTTTTCCATGTTGTTGATCTATTACCACTTGTTACTTATCGGTTCTTCATGAATTGAGTGATAATGCTTACACCAATGAGAGCCACCCATATTAACAAATAACTTAAAAGTGTCTTAACCTTTTTACATGTAAAATAAATTAAGTTAAAAATTAGATTTGCAATGTTACTAAGATAAGCATTGCTAAAAATACAAAATGACATTGACACCTCAATGGACAAGGGTGCAGCTGTTGGATTAGTCCTTCTGGACGTATCTGCAGCCTTTGATACAATAGATCACTCAATCCTATTCAGATGCCTTCAGCACTGGTACGGCATTGATGGGGTTGTACTTAAGTGGGTTCAGTCATACCTCAACTCAAGGAAACAGTGGATCAAAATAAATGGACATCTTTCAGATGCTTTTCAACTCCCTTATGGGGTTCCCCAGGGCCCAGTTCTGGGGCCACTCCTTTTTACCCTATATACAATCCCTCTCAGTTCAGTCAAATCTGATTTCAATGTGACCCATCACTTATATGCAGATGACAAACAAATTTACTTGGAACTTGACTCTAAGAACTTCGATTCTAGTATCACTTAACTAACAAATTGCCTTGTGGCCGCCCAGACTTGGATGGGAAATAATAAACTTAAATTAAATCCTGACAAAATGGAATTCATAGTGATTGGTGATGATTAAATTAGAAGCTCCTGAAGTCATCTTTCCCAGTGAGTTTGCTTGGCATCATCATGGAACCAGCTGAATCAGTCAAAAACTTGGTGTCATCCTGGATGCTGAAAATTCAATGCAAAGACACGCAATTGCTCTGTGATTACTAGTCATGAAAAACAAGTAGATTTTGTTGCTCAAAGTTTGTATTGTTATTAAATTATAATCCAGATTAAAGCCAGATTAAAAGTTCATTGCAGAATTATGCATGAATCTATATTTATCAAAAAGAAACACAATATATGTTTCAATTTATGTTTATAAAAATTGCATTTCTTTTTTTAAGTATAAATGAAGACAAAATTACAAGAGCAGCTACACTTTGTAGTATACTCAGGACCAGGTCTAAATTGGTTGTTGTTTAATGTAGTTTTGGGTTTAATGTAGTGCTAGTGTATTAGTGATGGATTTCATTTGATGATTATATTATTAGTATTTTGTTCCAATTCTATAGATTAGTTTGCCTTATATCACTATTACATACTTTTTACACGTTACACTATATCTGGTGAAACTAATTTTTTAATGTTGCTGATTCTTTCTTAAGGGGCCTTTTTTCTTAAATGCAAAATATGCAGAAGAATTTCGTTCTAGGAGGCATTCATTCTAGGGGCATTTTTCTAAACTCACATGAGTATAGAAACTGATTGTGTATATAAAAATCTGTATATAAAATAAAAATTAAACTCTACAAACAGCTAGACATTACTTGTCTTTTTTTTACTCCACTAGGAGACCTTTTCGACGCATCCAACATAACCAATGCCTAAATTCATATACAAAGAACCAAAATGAACAACTGAAATGGAACAACTGCAGGAATTGTAACCAACTGTATTAATTGCTGAGATGATGTAAAAACCCAGGGTTGGACTGTTTGAAAATGTGTAAAGTGCATCAGAAGGTTCTTCAGATTGAACTCGGCAAAGGACCTAGTTCTGTTAACATTTAAAAACAATGTCTTATCGGAACATATTTTCATTGTTTAAAGATTGCTTGCATATCAGAGGCTGTATAAGGTATGCTGCAGATATATCGGACCAATAATGAAGTTGATGTGAAAGAAATATACATTTGTTTCAGCCTCCAAATTATGGTAAAATTTAACACAAAAAGGGGGGGGGGGGGGCTTAGACAAATCATAGTCAAATCAGTCAAGTGCTAAAGCAGCCCCTGTTGGGTCTACTATTAATTAAACTTTTGTAATGCTTTATCCGGACAGATAAGTTAGTTCATAATACATGAGATTACAAACGAGATGTGAGTAACCCACAAACATAAATTCCCCAAATCAGGGCTTAAAAACAATACATGAAGTAATAACTAAAATCTTAAGAAAATTTGACATGAAATAACAAACATCAAAAAGGAAGGAAAGGGTGGGAAAAGGTGCGTGCCTTTCAAGCTCTAAATGCACAATGACAAGGTTAGCACTATACATAAGGTAGTCGAAGTATGAAGCATTCTGATTGGTCAAAACTGGAAGCAAGAAATTGATTGGATCTAAGACTAAGAGGAAGAGTCCATTTCACGGACTAGTACAAACAAACTGATACACAATCACTGGGAATGATTGCCATAAAACTCAATCACCAGAGACATAAGCAACATTTTAGGATCACAAAGAAAAAGCTGAAGAAGACAAAAATCTAAAGGATAAAAGACAAATCATTCTAATTCCATCATAAGCAAAGCTAAGATTAAGTGGCTTGTTAGATTTATGAACTGACGAAACAAACCTCAAGTGCAGAACTATCTGTCTGACTGCTGCAATTTTATTTGGGGTTTTACGTCACTTTCAACACTGTACAGGTCATATCACGACGGGTAGTTGGAAGGGCAGAGGAAACCAGTACATACAGTTCGTTAGGGTTCTGTACTGTAAACTGCCGACCAATGGCAAGCAACTACCAGCTTTCCCACTTGAGGCCGTGCTGGGGATCGAACCCCGGCCTCAGAGGTGGGAGGCGAGAGTGTTACCACTCTGCCACCGTGGCCCCTATCTGACTGCTGCAAGAATTATTTATGTGCTTTTAACAAATTACAGACTTATAAAGTATTTTAGAATGATTAACACTATGTTTATCTTGTAGTTTAAGCTTATTTTAATAGGTATTTAACAAGTTTAAGTTTTACCATAACTAGAGCGATCTTCCTTATTCTTATCAATTGCAAACCCTAACTGACGTAAAACTTGTTGCACTCATATTTATAATATACCCTGATGTCAAATCTGACTACATTATTGTGAAGCAGTGAAAAATTTGGTGGTTGTATAGGTGAGATATACAGAGAAAACTAAAGATATTTATATGGACTTTTTTGGATAGTAAGATAGGATTAATTTCCAGGATCCTTATGAAGGTACTTTTCTGAATTTCTGAGGACAATTTCTCAGTGAAATTAAGACTCTTTTTTAATATCCTGGGTAATAATTGGGTATAAATTGGGTATAAATTGACATTCAGGGTCTATTGATATTAATAGCTACATGGAAAACTGGGCAATGTTTTGATAGCAATTTACTTAATTGGTAAACATGAGGTGCAATGGACTACCTTCAGAAGATTGCCCATTTAGTGCAAGTGGTGATGATGTTACATTCTGCTATGCTGATTTAGATTTATGCAAGCAGTGTGAAAGGAGCTGAATGGAATAGCCCCCCTCTCAGACCTGTCTAAGCCATATAGAAGCATTAAGGAAAATGAGAGTTCTAACTCAAGTGACAAGGAAACTGACACAATCAGAACAAGAAACCTTGAGGCAAAAAGTAAGGGGAATTCCACTAATAAAGTGTTAACTGGTCCTAACATATCTGTTGAAAAGGTGTTAATTGAACCAGTTATTGCATACATAGTGTTTTCTATGCAAAGTGGAACATTTGACAATATAAAGAATGCTACCCTGGGAGCCTTCACAGAGGCTGAAATATCTTCAGCTAAAGATGATCTGTGGACTCATTGTGGGTCTAGGATTATTGGAGAAAAGAAAAGGAGAAAAGAGACATCTGCTCGCACAATTAAGGAAGCCAATATAATAGACATTATGCAAGCAATCTCACAACTAGACAAAAGTGACAGTTTACCCAATGTGGCCATAAATGCAAGATCCTTACAGTTTATACCTCGGTCCCACCCTGAAGAGCTTAATAATATTAGTCTTGTGGACAGACTTAATAGACTTGAAGCTAGGATGATGAACATGCAAACTCAGCTTGACGGAGTTACTGCTCATAACATGTTTCTGAGGGACAAGCTATTGGACAAAAGCAGCTATGCCAGTAAAGTTTCATCAAACGCTATAGTCTATGCTGCCACTAGTACTGCACCTGCCATCCCTGTGAATACCAGCATTGGGAACAATAAGAGTGGTTCACTTGATGTCAGACCAAAGATCCCTAACCTACCATCATTAGCAAGCAATCAGCAAAGCACTATTTCTACTAGTCTGTCAAGTAAACCTAAGGATGATGTTGAAGCATCCTATGCTCTCCCAAGACAGTTATCTTACTTAAATCAAGATTCTGACAGCAGTTTTAGAATTCCAACTCAGCAACTGAAGCAGTTGCAAAGAAAAGAAAGGCGCCAAGCTATTATAGGCAAAGGGAATGTGACTGCCAATTTAAAAGGAGGCCCTGAACCAGGACATGATATTTTTGTATTTAGACTTGATCCCAGTAGTACCAAGGCAGATGTGGAGTCATTTCTAGAGACAGAAAATGTTGAAGTTTGGCATATTGAGCAGATGTCACATGAAAGTGCTAAATATAAGTCATTTAAGGTGACAATTCCAACATCTAAACTGCAACAGTTACTAAACGAGGAGGCCTGGCCAGAAGGTATAGGTGTCAGAAGATTCTGTAATGCCAAGAAACAAGCTATAGGATTGGAATAGAATGACTATACAAGATATGAACTTTACATCAAAAACATGGAAAAAAGCTCTCTCTATGTACATACAGTTCACAAGGAAGTGGGTGTGGAAGGTTTGAATATATAAACAAACTTCTAATTGACTCGGACATTGTGTTAGTGCAAGAACACTGGCTAGCTGAAAATTAGTTTTATCATTTTAATAAACATTCAGATAATATAAACTTCCACAGTATTACTCCTATGGTGTCTGGAGAAATAATTAATGGTCGCCAGTTTGGTGGTTGTGCAATAATATGAAAAAAATCTCTTATTGCTTCTATAAAACCAATTAGTAATCAGTCCAAAAGGGTCTGTGTAGTGACTGTTAAACTTGGAGCTTCTAGTTTTTTATTGTGCAATGTATACATGCCAACATATCAGTCAGTTCAAATGTCATATATACAGGAAATTAGTGACGTTTATAATGATCTTAAAGCACTTATCAATGAATCCAGTGAGGACCATGTCATCATTGGTGGGGATTTTAATACATCATTTAATAAATCTGGTTATAATACTAATTCATTGTTAGAATTTATCACTAGTGAACAGTTAATGTGTGGTCTCCATTATGAGAAGAGTGCTGTTAAATTTACATTCGAAAGTAAAGCTAATGGATCAAAGGTCAAAGTTGGGGTTTTACGTCCCGTTCAACAGCCAGGTCTAATGGATCAAGGTCTATTATTGATCATTTCATGTTTGATATGGGGTTAACGAGCAATGTTACAAAGTATGAATCTCAACATGATCATGACAATTTTTCAGATCATTGTCCTGTTATAATGCAAATAAATATACCTGTAGTGCAATTTGAACTTGAGAAATTAAGTACTAGTCATCACCTGTTGTGGCATCAGGCAAACAAATTTCAGTTAAATAACTATAAATCTATGTTAGACTCACTCTTAAAAGGTATTAAAGTACTTAATTGTGCCACTAAATTCAATTTGTTACAATGTATTGATGAAAATCATTCTGTTGAAATAAACAAATTCTATAATAATATTATGCAAGCATGTATGAAAGCTAGTGAAATATGTAATCCACAAAAAGGTATCAGTGTAAGCAGTAAACAAATTCCAGGATGGTCAGAACATATTGAGCCATATAGGCAAACAAGTATATTTTGGCATAATCTGTGGAAAGACAATGGTTGCCCTGCTACAGGCTGGCTTGCTGAAATTCGTAAGAAAACAAGGGCAAAATATCATTATACATTGAGGCAAATACGTAAAGAGAAGGACACTATTCTTGCAAATAAACTTGCTGACAGTGTTATCAACAACAAAACTAATGATTTCTGGTCAAGTGTAAAAAAGATCAAGGGGTTCCAGTCAGTGTCCGTAAATTGTATTGATAATGTTGTTGGAGGTGAAAATATCAGCAATTATTTCGTTAACAAATATAGTGAATTGTATAACTCTGTTGGTTATGAAAAACAAGATATGCAAACACTGGTGTATCATATGAATAATCTTGTATCAAAACAATGTAACTCAAAAAATTGCAATTTTAAACACTCATTCTGTGTAAGAGATGTCTGTTTAGCGGTTCAGTTGCTAAAACATAATAAAAGTGATGGCAATAATCAATTGTCAGATGGTATTATTAATGGATGTCATAGACTGTTTACCTTAATATGCTGTACAATTTAATGTTGAAACATGGGTATGCTCTTGAAGATATGCTTATGTCTACAGTAGTACCAATCCCCAAAAATAAGAAGAAATCTCTTAATGACTCTAATAATTATAGAGGTATAGCATTGAGTAGTATCATAGGGAAAGTATTAGAGCTTCTTATATTGAACAGCAATAGGGACATACTTAGGTCATGTGATCTACAGTTTGGGTTTAAGTCTAAGCATTCTACTACTCAGTGTATATTTGTGTTAAATGAGGTAATTAAATATTTCAATAATAAAAATACTGATGTTTTTGTCATGATGCTTTTGACCATGTTCATTATGTAAGTTTATTCAAAATAATGCTACACAAAGGGTTATGTCCTCTTATATGTAGACTACTTGCTTACATGTATACAATGCAATCAGTGAGAATTAAATGGGGGCATTATGTATCAAGAACTGTCAGAGTAACCAATGGGGTTAAACAAGGTGGGGTCTTATCCCCTATATTTTTTACATTGTACATGGATGAAATATTATACAAGTTAAAAAACAGTGGCCTTGGTTGTTATGTAGGCAATGTTTTTATGGGTTGTTTAGGATATGCTGATGATGCAGTACTGTTGACTCCAACTTTGTTTGCCATGAAGAAAATGTTGAAAATATGTGATGAATTTGGTATTGAATACAATGTTACGTTTAATGCTAGCAAGTACCAGTTCATACACTTTCCTGCAAATAAGTGTCACGTAGTTGAAGGTCTGTTACATAATGATATTTATATAAAATGTGTCCCTTACTCTTCACATCTGGGCCACATTGTTGGTATAAACTATATATCCAAAGTGACAGATGATGCAATACATAGTTTTAATGTGGCTTTGAATAGTATCTTAAATATGTTTACAAATGTGTATGTGTCAGTAAAATACAAATTATTCAAGAGTTATTGTATGGAATTATATGGCTGTGTTTTATGGGACTTTAATTCTGTAAATATTATCCAATTCTATGTAACTTGGAGAAAAGCGATAAGAAGACTGTTTAATCTTTCAAATAGAACTCATAGTAGATACATTCACTTAATATGCAACGATGTGCCAGTAAAAGTACAATTATACAAAAGATTTAACATATTTATGTACACCTTGTTAAATAATGGTAACCCTTGTGTAGAACTTGCTGGTAAACTTGTATCCTCAGGAAGTAATTCAAATGTTGGTAAAAACATTAATATTATATCTAGAGATTTAAAATGTAACTACTCTGATGTGCTTGCATCACCGTGTGCATTTACAAAGTATGTACAAAGTTATGTGACCTCTTGTAATAGTGTTGAGGACAATATAGTATGTGGAAATATATGTGATCTAATGTTTATAAGAGACAGAAATTTGACAAGATTTTGTTGCAATAAAATAAATGAAATGTTAGAGTACTTATGCACTTCTTAACCTCTTGTATATATTTAAACTATTGTAACTGTATATATGTTCAAAGTATACCTTTGTGTATGAATAAATAAATATATATAATTCATTTCGTCAATACTTAATATGATGATTGCTTCATCTCTTTTTGACAGGAATTCCCAATTACCATTGATGATATTTGTGTTGACTTTTTCTCATTCTGATTAAGTAATCTTTAATTATTCTTCCAAACCAAATTGGAAATGAGATAACATGAAACCTTTGGAGGATTATAATTTATTTTCTACATGCATTAGAATCACTGCCAGTAGAAGCTAGTTTTTCCCACAATATTTACACACTAGTTCTTATTAATATATACTTTATATATAAATTTATTAAATCTTTAAATCAATTCAATGTATTTACCCTTTGCAAAATTAAATGTATTTACTCTCTGTAAAATTAAATGCTAAAAGGTATCTAAAGAGACATAGTCTTTTATTATTTATTTCTGATTACTTCTATAAAGTAATAAGCGTTGGGTACCTGAGTATAGTACAATCACATAGTGCATTCTCATTCCTTCTGATCAGTTATATTGTATAAAAATAAAAAAACTGAACAGACAGATGATAATACAGCTACAATTAGACATTATGGGACACATCTGGATGGGTGGGAAAGAGATGCTCACTCTTATATTCTTTCCAATGGGATTTGTTGGTCTTCCTCATTGAACCCATGGTCGATTTTGATTTTGGTTCCAGAACTACTTTCCTGTTAAATTTGCCATCTGTGTTGAGTATTGGGAACATTACTCTATTTGGGGAGCTTATACAGAGGAGTTTGTCTAGATTCCTGCCTTTTAAATCTATTCATTTCTGAGATATGTTGGTGCATTACACACATGTCAAGTGAAAGATATTTAGAGGCTTCAAGGCAGATGTGGTGCTGTATTTCTAGTGAAATAATGCCACCTAAAATACTATAACTGAAAAAATGGGGAAGCCAATCAGTGAAAATTTTAAAAAATCACCATCAGAACTGGAGACTGATCGGTGAAACCATGACCAATGAAAAGAACTAGCAAATAGTACATCTCAACGATCTCAATGACCGAGTGTTAATTGTAGAAACAAGGTCAAAACGTCTTTCGATCTACATGAGCGAGCTGAAAAACCATCAGTAGGGCACTGACATCAGAGCTTGGAAGTGATGAAAAACACCAGTGGAGTACACTAGAAGGGCAGATTCCTCGCTGAAAGTGCAAATTCCATGAAAGCCTGGTGACAAAATAAAGAAAAAGAAACAAAATGATAGAACAAGACCAAAAGGGGTTTTGGTCTATTAGTGCGAGTCAAAAGCCATCAGAGACATGAGAAGTGCACTGAAGTGGTCACCCATCCAAGTACTAATGTAGCCTATAGCTGCTTAATTTCAGTGAAGAGACAGCCACTCATCAGGCTATGCCACTATGAAAAGTGATCTCTAGAAGCGCGAGCCTTGGAGAACCCGCCCTTAAAAAGCCAATACAGGATGAGGTCAACCTTTCATTTGTGAAATATAATACATGCACATGTATGTGTCTCTACCTTTCTGTATGCGTTGTAAGAATTGTACTGTCTGTCTTAACATGTGTCTCAACTCCTTGTAAAATGTATAGTGTACAGTATGAATAGTAATGCTTTAGATAATGTTCAATGATTTTTTTTCACCCAAAAATCCCTTGCCAATGAGCCATGGTGCAGGGTTCCTCAGTCGCCTAGTAGGTTAGCAGCTTTGGCATGTAATTATACGCTGTCACCTTTGTGTGAGTTTGAACTGGTGATAATACTGATGACCTGTCCCACTAAGACCCTGGCTGTTGAACATTACATAAAACCCCAATGTTGACCTTTGATTAGCCAGGGTGCACCAATCAGTGCTAAATTTGGCATCAAATGTTATGATCTTCAGTTGATGTTACATCGTATCCAATCTTAGGATGATGCCAGGGTAAATGTCTGAGATCAGTTCAGAAAAACAACATGTACTGAGTGTTGTAGCAGATCTAGGGTTGCCTATAATCATTTGACAGGGCTTGTGACAATGGAATATTATAGGGAACAGAGAAAATGTAAAACAAAAATTGCATATTTGCAACATTAAAAATACCAGATGAGAAATTGCAAGAGATTGGCAATATTTGTAAAAGTTTTGCATCTAGAAATAAAGCCACCAAAAATCAATTACAGTCCTTGCTTGGCTCCCTTCTCTATATAACTAAATGTGTAAAACCAGCTAGGTATTTCCTTAACAGGATGTTACAACTACTTAGAGATCACAATAAATTGTCCAAAATTCAGCTTAACGACAACTTTCATCGAGATCTAAACTGGTTCAATGTCTTTTTGCTCCAATATAATGGAGTTACTTTTTATGACCATCAGAAACCACAGCATACAGTACATTTAGACGCCTGTTTAACCGGGTTTGGCGGTCAGTTTGCAAATAGTGTCTACACCCTTCCCATTCCCATTGGTTATAAAGATTATACCATAGTTCACTTGGAAATTCTAAATATTGTTGTTGCCCTCAAACTTTGGGGTTCTGAGTGGACAGACAAGGTCATAGAGGTCAAATGTGATAATATGGCGGTGGTGGAAGTATTGAGGTCAGGTAGAGCAAGAGACCCCATACTGGCCACCTGTGCCAGGAACGTGTGGCTTTTGACTTCTTTGTTTAACATAAATCTCATTGTTAATCATATTCCTGGAGTTAAAAATCAAGTTGCAGATATGTTATCTAGATGGCAGAGTACTGCAGTACAGTTACAACGACTGTCACAATTAGTCCCTCATTATAAATGGGTTCAAACCCACCTAGATCACACAAAATTAAATGATAATATTTAAATTGTACTTTCTATTTACAGATGTTATGCCAACCACTTCCAGGTTTGCAACTTCAGCCATTCTTAGGCTCAGGCAAGGTTTTCGGCCAGCCACCTGGGCTCAATACCATAGAATGTTCTCTCAGTTCATAGCTTTCCTTGAAACAGAGAGCCTCACACTTCTACAGGTGAACACTGTTATCTTGCTTTCATTTATGGAGTTCTGTTACCAAAGTGGTTTAAAACAGGCCAACATCTCCAACCACATGTCAGCCATTAGGGCCATGTTCATAGTCTATGGTCTGAATACAGAACCTTTCAAAGATGACAGATTGTCCTTATACATAAAATCTCTTAAGATCAATGCAGAATTTACTCCCACATTGACAAAGATTATATCCATAGATACTCTACATGATATCGTACAAGCTTGCCAGGCTTTGCCAGACCCTGTAGTATTTAAAGCTCTGTACTTGTTTTGTTTCTTTTCTTTCATGAGGTTGTCTAACATCTTACCACATTCCTCTGCACAGTTTGACATTACAAGACATTTGGCCAGAGGTGACCTGGTGTTTAGTAAAAATATGTGTACTATCTTAATAAAATGGTCCAAAACAATGCAAAATCGCAAAGAAACCACAACCATAAACATTCCAGTTTTGGGTGTATCTCAGTTATGCCCAGTAGCTGCATTAAAAACCATGTTCACCACCATTCCTGCTTCCAAAAATTCCCCATTGTTTGCACTTTACAGGCAAGGAGTTCTATCCTCACTCCCTGATTCAACAGCTAGGAAACATTTGAAGTCTGTATCAGCTCTTCTCAATATCTCGCCACATCTAACATTTCACAGTTTTAGAAGGTCTGCTACGACTTGGGCTTTCCACAATGGGGTTTCCTTACAGGAGATCATGAAGCATGGCACTTGGTCATCGAACGCAGTTTGGAAATATGTCAAGTCTGTGCCCTCTGCTTCTTCACAGGTCTCACGTATCTTCCAGCATCATCTCTCCCTCTAGTTTGGCATTTGGCAGTTTCTTTTATTACATATTTTATTGCATATTTTACATTTTGCTGTACTACTATATAAATCCATACATTTTACGTTAAGCCATGTAGTCTGGGCTGTGTAAATGGCCAGTAAATTATTATCATTATGCATGGCTTCCCTGTCATCCAGCAATAATTGGGTAGCCAGTATTGTAAAAAATTGGGTTCTTAACAGCAATTACTGCTTCGGGTTAGCAACTGTACTTGTTCACCCGAAACTTGCCTGGGTTGAGATAAAATCTGGGATTTATCTTTTTCTTCAAAATTGGGCTTGGACTAGGTGTACTGAATGTACAGTATTGGAGTGACAGGGTTACAGTAAAAGTTGTTAGAGTATGTACATACATACTCATCATGTCCTCCTGCATATGGACATTTAGCACTGTAGTGCTTACCACCTTTGGTGGTTACTCCCATTTGGTAAAGTACAAAATTCTTGGTGGTCGGGATAGCGAAATATTTTCACTAACCCGACCCCTTTTGGGGTCATTAGATCTTGGGGTTGGGCCTTGTTGCCAAATTTATGTGTATTAATTTGTACAGCACCTCTGCATGTATGGGGCAGAGAGTTAGACAGTAAGTACTGCCTTTGAAATGTGATGCTATATTATGTATTATTACATCATATTTGTTGTTAATAATAAATTATATATCCCACTTCTGCATATTATTGTTTTGGGGGAAGGGTGGCTATAAATGTGCAGGATGACATTCGGGTGGCATCAGGCTCATTTTGGCGTCCCTTCCTTTTTGGGTTTAGTGTGGTCATTTCATTTGCATACCCAATTGCTATTGGTCAAGACTGACCAGCGTGGGACCTCTCTGTTTCTGCAGGTACATTCTGCCATTCTGTCATTGAAAAGCAACGAGAACACACAAGAATTCCCCACCCCTCTGGTCTCTTGGGATGTCTTCAAACCCTCCCCTCAGTTATGTAGTGGACAGATTACTGCCTTTGAATTATATTTTCAGATATAAGATGACTTCCCCTGTGATTACTGCATATCTCTTGGAAATTGTCTTCGATGTTCTACAGTTACACCTTGATCATATCTTGTTGCTGATATGCTCACTTTCATTGGAGGCAGTTGTGTTACTTCACGAAGTTGGGGATCTGTGTAATTCGGATCCGGGTGGCTCCTGACTTGTCATATTATGGAGGTGCCTTCTGGCGACAGGAACAGTCTAGTTTCTCAAATTGCCTCTGATGGCTCGATCTCATCATTAAATTTTCTGGTCATGGACTTAAATCTTGTAATTCACTTATTATGTGTCATAAATCACTCACATGGTTGGTGGAACGCTTACTAAATTCATTAATAAAAAGAAGTAATCATTGCCAGTGTTCTGCTGTACATTGAACTTTAAAGACTGTATTACATTGTCAGTACAAGGTTTATTGGATCTCATGTTTTTATTGCATAGTAGCGTCGGCAGTTTCTTTTATTACATATTTTATTGCATATTTTACATTTTGCTGTACTACTATATAAATCCATACATTTTACGTTAAGCCATGTAGTCTGGGCTGTGTAAATGGCCAGTAAATTATTATCATTATGCATGGCTTCCCTGTCATCCAGCAATAATTGGGTAGCCAGTATTGTAAAAAATTGGGTTCTTAACAGCAATTACTGCTTCGGGTTAGCAACTGTACTTGTTCACCCGAAACTTGCCTGGGTTGAGATAAAATCTGGGATTTATCTTTTTCTTCAAAATTGGGCTTGGACTAGGTGTACTGAATGTACAGTATTGGAGTGACAGGGTTACAGTAAAAGTTGTTAGAGTATGTACATACATACTCATCATGTCCTCCTGCATATGGACATTTAGCACTGTAGTGCTTACCACCTTTGGTGGTTACTCCCATTTGGTAAAGTACAAAATTCTTGGTGGTCGGGATAGCGAAATATTTTCACTAACCCGACCCCTTTTGGGGTCATTAGATCTTGGGGTTGGGCCTTGTTGCCAAATTTATGTGTATTAATTTGTACAGCACCTCTGCATGTATGGGGCAGAGAGTTAGACAGTAAGTACTGCCTTTGAAATGTGATGCTATATTATGTATTATTACATCATATTTGTTGTTAATAATAAATTATATATCCCACTTCTGCATATTATTGTTTTGGGGGAAGGGTGGCTATAAATGAGAATACATGTCTCCACTCGTGAACAATTAAAACTTGGTACTCATAGCGGAAGGCAGGTTTCACTGGAAGGAAACCTTCAAGTGAGAAGGGGTTCGTAGAGGCCATTTCAAAAATTGTGTTACCAACTCTAGCTGAAATGGTTGCAGATCAAATTTAAGAAACAAATCCTTCCTTATAGATTTCTTTCAATGTGGGTTCTGTGTCAAAAGAAATTAACATAAAACTGCCGGACATTGGTTTTTATATGCATCTTCCTCCTTACCATGTCAATGGTAAAATACTACCCATCATGTTAAAGATTGCAGAAGATCCCCTTCAAAAGTTAAGCGCCACATTCACTTGTCTAGGAACTCAGAGGATGTTGATAAATGGTCATCCTTGAGCCTCTATCTTTCAGTTAGGGGAATGTGAGTTACTTGTGAGTTAGGACTGTACCTGTGCAGTCGGATGGGTTAAATAGCGCTTTGAGTCCTTTAGTATATGGATATATTGCACTGAGTATAAAAATAAGATACACAAAATACAAATACATGATACCACTAGTAGTATAGCAGCATTGCTGATTTGCATATGGATGGAACTAAGTATACTGGTAAAGTAGATAACCTCATTGCTAGATGTAAACCAGCAAGTCTGAATATTACAGACACAGCAACATCTACTGACAATGCCAAAATATACCCAGATTACAAAGAAGCCCCACAGAAGGCTGCTGGCATTAGCACTCTTCCAAAAACAGCATCCCCAGCCTATGATAAGTATGGACTTCCTAATACTTCCAAACAGCTCTACCAATCTCAATCTTATCAAAGTCAAAGTCAGTGTTGGGGTATAATGTCCTGTTCAATGGCCTGGGTCATATTGAGACAGGTCCTCAGTACTGTTACATTTCGGGGTCGAACCCGCACAGAGGTGACTGCCTGTGATTAAATGCCAAATTTGCAAACCACTGGACTTTATCTCTCTTCTATCACAATTTTTGACATACATAACGTTCTCCTGCTCGTTCTTTCTGGTTCCCTTCTTGACTTTATGTTACCTAATCCCCGAAGGTGAAAAGGCGAAATCTATATAATGAAGTTATTGCCACCTAAAACACTGGGCTAAAACATCCAATGCAATTTTAAGACCAACTGTTCACTCCTCCAATTTGAAACCTACCCATTTCTCCCTCTATGAGTCGGGATAAGCCTGGTGCCTTCTGTAAGTAGGTCACCATTGACCTGATTTTACCACAGGGTACTTAAGGTGACACAGTGGTTTCTGAATAAAGAAACCGTGAGAAAAAATCAGGCCAAAGATCCTTTTGTTTTGAGCCTTAAGCTTATAGTTTATTACGATGCCTTATTTTTGCAGCTTGGCTCTTGCCATTGAGTCATAATTATCCATCAATTAAGGACAACTTTGTGATAATCGATGACATAATACATCACCGTCTGGCCAGCTAAGGCAGGTTTTGATGCACTACATGCACCCGTCACCCTGCTGGGATTCACCAACAGTCCCAAAAGCGTAGTGCCTTCCACAATAGAAGTCACCTTGTAGGTATCGCAAATAGATAATATTTTAACCTCTCAATTCCTGACACCAAACTCGGTGAGATTTTACAACTTGCTAAAACTGGAAATAAGGAGAGATCTAGATGCAGAGACCTTCAGTCTCTCTCTATGGCAGCTTATGGGATTATCTATGGCATATAATCTACATGTTTCACTAAACCAGTCAACATAGCTCTTCAGCCACTTGTTTCTTAATTTGGCATGTTTTGCAATTCTCACAGAATGTAATTGTTAGTATCTGAGATGAAGGAGACCTTGTTGGTTCTGGCTCCCGGTGAGGACAACAAAAGTTGATCTTTAGCTAACTTGTAGTCAGTGTTACCATTATCTGAAGATGGTTAACTCCCTGTTGGGATTTCATTCATTAATATATAACGTCTAACTGTTATATGACATTCCAAATATATCTGCACACTGACACTGAACAATTTATGCACAATGAAGGAGACATGTGATATTCCTTAGCCAAGGAAATCCATCATTCAGAACTTCCAAGGTTACCGTAGCAATGAGTTAACATTATTTTATATACTGTTTTAACAAATTTTCCTTTGTTTAAGGTTTCCTTTGGTAAGGAAACAATAAAAGGGATTTAATGAATAACATTATTAAGGCCACTACAATTTTAGGAGATTTTTTCACCGTTCTCCAGTAAAGGCTTCTTAAACATCAAGAAGGTTTAATGGATAAGGCCCCAGAATTTTGGTGGGATCTCTTACAAATATAAGGTCACAGATCTCCAGGTGAGAGCTTATGATCCCTCAAGGATAACTTGTAACTTGTACAGAATTTATTAAACCCACCTGGTCTAGTGTCAAAGGTAAAGGACTCAGTGATGAGCAGCAAAAATGTGATAGAATTCCTGAAAATATATAAAAAAATGCACAGTACAACAAATCATAGTATCCATCCGAGTTTGCATTAATAGTAAATGATTGTTTTCTTTTTTTAATTCCAGTCTTCAAATACTATATTGTGCAGTGTGTCTTTGGGTTGGATAAAGGACAATATTCGCTGGGCTTAGAAGTGCCTATTCATCAATTTTGCATTAAAATTGAATTCTTTTCTTGTACTGTTATTAGTAGCCGAGTGTGCACTACTAGGAAGCTTATTACCTGCATGAAGAAGTTAATTTGTGACAAGTCCTTGTATGTTAATTTTATTCAGTTTGTTTTTGTAACTTTCTCCAAAAATGATGAATAGATCTTTCTGAAAAGATGGACAGCAGCCTGACCAAAGAAAGCCGTGATTAAACCTTGAGAAAGATCCCAAACATACCAAACATATTCTGGATACAAATATTCCCGAATTTTCAAGATTTTCTTTTTCACTGAATTTGGCAATGTATTTGCATTTGTCTTTACCATAACTCTTTGTAATGTCATGATCAAACTATCCAATTATGATGATTAAAATGCAGTATTTGGGTGAAACTCCAATATCAGGATACCCAACTGCCTCTGCTTAGATTATGATGTAGTATATGTACTTGGCAGGGCATTGTATTTCATTTATGCTACTTAAACAAGTTAAATTTTAGAATCCATTTGAATTTTTCAATGAATTTCACAATTGCTTACTTTAGCATATCCATCTATTTTTCCAGAAAAAAAACATAATTGTAAAAGACTAGAAAATGCTATGTTAAGCACGCCTCATAATTTTGGCATGCCTAAAAGTGGCATGAGACTGAAATGATTCTTGAAATAAACCAATTCCAGTTGGGGTAGATATGACATAGAGGAAAAGCATTGTAAGGTATATTGTGATTGGTTGTGCAAAAGTTTCTTTTATCCATGTAAAAATTGCATTGCACCCCTTTAAAGTCAAAGACAAAGTTGGGGTTTTACATCCAATTCAACAGTCAGGGTCATATTGGGACAGACCTTCGCCATTGTCACTTGTGGGGGTCGAAGCCACATAAGGTTACATCCCCTTAAAACAAATCTAAAAGGTTATGTAGTGTGATACTGTTTGTACACTACATTACCTGAGTGGCTTAAATAGTTAATTTTATCATAATCCAAGAAGAAATAACATCTTTGTCCATAGGGTAAGGACTTGTTTGTTTGTTTTTTTTCTAGTGATCAAATTAATAAACAACACTTGATAATTAAGTAAAGTCAAGTTAGGGTTCCATGTTCAACTGCCACGGTCATATTGAGTCAGACCCTCAGCATTGCCACTTATTATGGTCGAGTCCACACAGAGGTGACAGCTTGTGATGGGATGCCAAATTTCCCAACCACTAATCTGCCTAGGGTCTAATGATGATCCAATTCATTTTTATCCCTGCACTACCAAATACAGCTGTACATAGATGTTCCTTGCAAAAGCATAATGTAATTACTGAAAACAAAATAAATTTATTTTTAATTATTGTTAATATATTTATATATATATATATATACAATTATATAAAATAATTTATTGCTTGCAACATCATGGAATCAATGTTGTAGCTAAGTGTTATAACATACAAGTTCATTTAATACAATATGTAACTTACAGGAACATCATGCTTGCAGTTTCCCTGTAAAATGGACACTGGATGTTTCTAAATTGAGAGCCTCAATTATATCAGTTATCTTACTTCAATGAAACATTTGTGTATAACTAATGTACATAATCAGTACAATTATTTATGCATCATTGCATCTGAAGAGTCATTGTTTTACATCATGAAAAACTTCAATATCATGTGTAATTGCTCATAGGATATTACGCTTCATTAAAGGCACAAAGATAATTAAAATGTAACACTTGAAGAGTGGTCACATTGCCTCTAATATAAACCAATATAGTGTGTCAGTATCACCAGAAATTTGGTAAATACATACATTATGTTTATCGTTATCTGGGCGTCCAATTTGGCAACTGTTCAGTATGCTATCACACTGCTTCATCTATCAGTTGGAGGTCAGGGGTAGGTCAGTTGAAGGTCAATTACAGGCGAGGAGTGATAAGACAGAATTTCAGTTCTCGGAATTATTTAACATGTTAGTAAGGTATGAATGACTAGATACAAGGTACTTAAAACATTTTATATGTGAACATAGAATATTTTTAAAACCACCATACAGGTCACAGACCCAGATAAAATACATAAAACATGTAAGCAATGACATTACAGCATAGTAAGTGATAACGTTAACAGCAAAAAATCATGCCTAAGAATGTACATATGAATTGATCCTTCCTTAGATGTCTCTCAGAGAACGACATGACACAATCATTGTGAAAGTACATAATTGAGAGGTGGAACCAGGGTCCGCCTGGCCCAACCTATCCCATATACACCTAAGCCCACATCAATCCATATGGAGAACTCCCTTGTGTCGGGACCAACACAAGGAGTCAAGGCAAAGGAGGGTACTGTGAAACTGGATTATGTCTGAGGAACCTCAGGTTACCAATCTGAGGAGAACATCAGGGCCGGTATTCACAAAGGGTCTTAGACTTAGCCAGGTCTTAGGCTTAAATGTGGTCTTAAAGTTGAGACTTTTGTCTCAGCTAAGTTTTGTCTTAAATTCGTATTCACAAAAAGGGACTTAGCTAAGTCCAAGATTATCATATAACCACAGTGGTTTTATGTGTCATGTGACCTTTCTTTTCTATTTCAAACTAAACTATTCGTGATATATATCATTCATTTAATGCATTTTATCAAAGGAAAAGTGCTGTTTTGAAATGGAAAACCTGGTTACTCCCAAAGACTGCTTTAGTGAGGTGCAGTCCCCAACTCCAACAAAGAACAAGAGGGGTATAAAAATTTTATTATACATAAATATATAAAATTCTTTAATACAGTAAATGTTACACAATCTACTCACTAATATGTTATTTACATTTCAAGTAAATTACACACAATATAAACAAAATGTATATAAAACTACCGTTACATTAAAATAGTGTAAAATGTCAGAATAAATTCATAACCTTGTGACCATGTCAAGGTCACCCCATTAGCTACCCCTTACTGTGGTTGACCTCTGTTGGTCAAGGTCGTGATGCACAGGTCATATTCATATGCGAGGTGTGACCTTCAAAATAGGTCACCGCCTGACCTTGACAGCCAAACTCAAAGGTCAAATTTTCTTCTGAGGTCATCTTGGTGACAGTGTGTTTTGACCTTGTGATTAGGTCATGCACTGACCTCAACAAGGGAGGTCCAAGGTCAAGTCACAGTTTAAACTCCCTGAATTACAGAACTAAGATCTTTACTTGACAAGTTACTTGCATATACCCTGCCCATTACATTAAAAATGGCCCATAAAAGCCCTCATTCCCAATTTTTGTGAAGAAGAAAGCAGGGTGGAAAAAGTAATATAAAAGAAAAATTAATGTGAAATGAGGACCTGGAAGTCAAGGGAAGGGAGCCTGAAGCCTAACAAGAGCTCGAACCTGTGAACGTCATTCCCAGTAAACATTAGAAACGTTTTAAAATGGTTTAAATGTTTAAAAAACGTTTTAAAAACCTAAGTAAACCCTATCTTTGGTTTTCTAAACGTTTCTAAGCAAACATTTTTGCTGTAATGTTTAAAAAACGTTTTATAAACATTCTCTACAGAAACGTTTTTACTGAAAACGTTTATTAAACATTTATATAATAACTCAAAAAACTAGGTTTGACTGGAAATGTTTTTAAAACATTTACAAAACAGCTGAAGAAATTAAGGGTTTGCTGGAAATGGTTTTCAAACACTCATCATGAAATGTTTGATAAACAGTACACATAAAATATTTAAAAAACATTGCTTCTCAAATGTTTCAAGAACATTCTATAAAAAACGTTTTTTAAACCTATAATTTTAAACCTTCACCTCCAAACATGTCAAAACAAAGATGGCGGTGAGCAGTAATAGGGGATTTTAGAGGACTTTGTCAAAAATTGCCTCACATGCAATTCCTAAAAGTAACAATTGAATGGGGGCACAATTTCTAAGCCACTATCTTACAATTTTAGACATAAAAATAACATTTTCAATAGTGAGCAACCATACAAAGATATTGAATTTGACCTCTGACCCCATTATTATTCAGACATTATTATGTTCATTTATAACGTTTTTCTAACATTTATTGTTAAACGTTTAATAAACGGTTTTCATAAAACGTTTTAAAAACATTCCATTACAAATGGTTTTCGTACCCATCATTTTTTAACCCTTGCCAAACGTTTCCTTTCAAACGTTTGCAAAACCTAAAAATGTTTACTGGGTTGTTGACCAGCCTTGACGCACGCTGCAGAGCCCCCCCCCCTTGCACCAAAGGGGTGTGAAGTTAGAGAGACAAACCCCCTTCCAAAGGACACTCCAGGTAGGGAGGGAGGGAGGGAAAATGAAAAGTCCTTGTTCACTCTTCAGATTCTTGGTACATAATGAATTGTCCCTAGAATTTTCGGAGGGAATTGCCAGGAAACATCAGTATCAGCCAATGAATTCAAAGAGCACCCTGATTTCGTGGTTCTGAACCCCAACTGACACCATTTTCAATGTTACATAATTAGACTGGTGCCCTACCCCCTGTTCACAACTTTAAGGTTGGAGCAAGGACTGACTGGGCCAATGCCTGAACACTGCCCCCGACAGTCCCCAACTCCAACAAAGAACAAGAGAGGGTATAAAAATTTTATTATACATAAATATATAAAATTCTTTAATACAGTAAATGTTACACAATCTACTCACTAATATGTTATTTACATTTCAAGTAAATTACACACAATATAAAAAAATGTATATAAAACTACCGTTACATTAAAATAGTGTAAAATGTCAGGAGAATAAATTCATAACCTTGTGACCTTGTCAACGTCACTCCATTAGCTACCCCTTACTGTGGTTGACCTCTGTAGGTCAAGGTCGTGATGCACAGGTCATATTCATATGCGAGGTGTGACCTTCAAAATAGGTCACCGCCTGACCTCGACAGCCAAACTCAAAGGTCAAATTTTCTTGTGAGGTCATCTTGGTGACAGTGTGTTTTGACCTAGGGGTAGGGGTAAAAACATTATGATTCATCTGAGAGCATTTTTCTGAATATTTTTGAAACCTGACAACCAGCTGATGCTGATGGACGAATATAACGCCAAACGCATTCAGACGCCCAGGTGCCATGCTCTTTAATCTCTCTGACTGGTATACCTAATTCGTACGCCAAGGAAGCACCTGAGCGCCTGAAGGCGTGAAAGGTGTAGAAGTTGGAAGGGAGGTTCATGGCCACATTGATTTTTGCCAAATTTGTTCTAACCCTGGTATCAGTAAGGACTTGCCTCCCGAGTGCTGTCTCAATTGGGAACAAAGGTTCATTTTTACCTGGATTATAACAACTCCATGATCTCTTGGAGTGCCTGATAAGGACAAATGGCAGAATCTCCCAACCTTGGGAGAACAATTAACTTGTATTGATCTCTGAATTGTATGGTTTTTGACCATTTTAGTAAAAGCTTGACCTCATTTTTAAGGAAAAACACATCCCCCCTGTAAAGTGCCTGTTACTGTCAAACTCCCTCTGAGCATGAGGTGCTATGTTCGATAATCTAAAGAAACCGAAGAACGCCGTCAACAGAACTGCTCTATACACACAAGCATCCAAAAACTGATGACATGTGGCTACCATCTTTTTCAAGGTGACCAGGTCTATGATATTACGTTTTGGCAATACCATTGGCCTCTGCAACTTCAGAGATTTCACAAAATACCTAATTTTTGGATGATCCCATGCCTCATACTGCATGTCATACACAATAGACATAGCTTTAACTGCTGCAATATGATTACTGATCATACTACTCGACACCCTATTCTCCACCAAGAACTCTAGATAAGACAAGGCAACAGATACAGATACAACTGATAGATTAATTTTGGCATACAAACAGAAAGCCACAAATGATTTGAATAACATATGATAGCACTTGACAGTCCTTGGCCTGAATGCAGACTTGGTGCGTACTGAGGCTTTTCTGGCATATTCTGTCAATGCATCATTCTCTGAAAGTACAAAGCATAGCATCTGTAGCCAAGCATTATATGGTGTAATCTATATCCATCATAGCTATGTTAACTGACAACCAGACAGGTTCCTCAATGAAACGTTTTAACTCTAACATATTCTGATCCGAATATTGCCATCTCGACAATAAATCTGCCACAGTGTTGTTTTTGCCCAGGACATGAGTATATTGTAAGTTAATGTCAGCCAATGCTGCCAAATACCATACATTGCGAGCGCATGTGCCCAAAAATGGGTCCCTGGCCTTGCCAGCAGTCAACACTTTCACCACTGCATCATTGTCGCATTTTATCAGTACTCAGGTACCCGACCATGAGCGCGCAAACAAACGCAGCGCTACGACTATATTCACCATCTCTAGGTGTACTATATCCATGTTTGCAAAACCTCGACTTATGGGAAGGTGGTACACTTATTGACCCCAATGACCTCCCAGACCCGTCAAACAGGCGTCAAGCTCCAAGGTCGAATCAGATTTTTTGTAAACATACATGGACACTCCATTGTACTGAGGAAGGAATTTTTCGAACCATGCTAAATCTCTCTGAAAATCATCATTCAGTACTACTCTAGCTGGGTTGCTAACGTCACGTAACGTAGCTAACATCCTGTTCAAGAAGTATCTAGCCAGTTTGACGCACTTATGAATATAGAGGAGGCTGCCCAACAAGGACTGCAACTGGCGTTTTGTGCAAAAGCTTTTGTGCCTCCATTCCTTGACCATCAACTTGATTGCATCCAACTTATCAGGCAGAATCGCTACGGTACCCTCAATTGTATCTATCAGAATTCCGAGGCAAACTGCTCTCGTAGTGGGGTGAACCAACTTCTTCTCGCTGAGAGTGAGACCGAGGCGTTCCATGACGTCAAGCAATGCGTCAAAAGCATGACGTGCGACACTGGGCGTGCCGCACCCGAGAAAATCGTCTATATAGTTTATGACGTCGACGTTCCGTTGACGCATGACGTGACGCACCGTGTCACTGGCCCACTGAAAAAATTGGCTGCCATGCCAACTGCCGAACGGAATTCTTGCGTCAATGAACGTTGCGCCCCAATTGACGCCTAACAAGTCATAATCTCGAGGGTCGACGCTTAAATGCCTGAAAGCTCTGCTAACATCTACTTTGAAAATGTGTGCCCCTCTACCTATCTTGACCAACTGCTGCGTCAAGTCGTCTATGGTTGGGAACGTCAACTTAAATTCCCCACCCATGTAGCCATTTCTTTCCACCCCCGCATTCACGGATTCACCTTATGGCCAGCTTAAGTCTAAGATAACCCTCCTGGTATCTGAATTTTGTTTGGGCTTTGTCATAAATGGGAAGTAATGGAGATTTTTGATGGGGGATTGTTCAAATAGGCCTAACATGGCCCCCAGGGCTAGTTCTTCTGCTATGTATTTGTCTACATGCTCTGGGAACTCTAAGGCTGAACTGTGGTTGTCTTTATCATGTCTGAGTGGACACATTCTGTTGAATCCCAAAGGAAAGCCAAATTTCAAACATTCCAACAAGTGTGTATCCCAATAGCCAGTCAATAAATCTTTCCAAGCCTGAATATTTAGCTGAGATGCTACAGGGATACGTGCCCCCAGATAATTGGGAAGGTCATACTTCTTTACCTCCTCGTGAATTTCAATTGGATCCGTGAGTGTTTTGCCCACTTTTTTACCTATTGCTGGCATAATTGGGTCAGTGAGTGGAATAAAGCCAAACTTAAATTTTGACTGCTGACACCATTGGTCATAAGCCATGCAAGAGTTGTTGTTGACTACCCTGTCTTGATCATTGAAAACGACTGAATTCAAATATTTGTCATCTTCACTGTTTCTGATGTCAAAAAGCATTTTGTATTCATTACCTGATGTCTGACCCACTCGGCCATTGTTCTCAGGGTGATTTGGTACTGAAATGCCCGTTTTCGTTACTAGCAATATGAGGTTTGGACATTACTGTACTGGGATTGTCTGCATCAGTGACCATGTCCTTGTGCACGTTGCTTGATATCCGAATGAACGCAGTATCAGTACGACCCTCAATATTATTGTCATCTGAAGTTACTTCAATGTGTTTTGTTGTTGCTTGACGTGTACCTGAATTCTCTTGGATGTTATTGTCTTTGTTTCTATACCTATAAACTCGTGTTTTGACACGAGTATTCTTGGTATTGTTGTGATTACAATTAATATTGTGACCATGAGGGATAGCCCTAACCACTGGACTAGTGGCATTGTAAACTTTAATTGCCTGAGCCAAAGGACGAACCAAAAGACTTTCTATTTCTGTTGGGTAGTATTTTTTACTATAGAAAGCACGGCGACACTGTCGAAACGTTGCCGATGTGCTTTCTCCCAATACGACCTTGACCTCCCCACTGTGGCTCTCACCTTCTGAGCTACAATCGTACTTATTACTCGTACTTTCCCTGTCACTCTTGGTAAATTTTTGCTCAAGACAATTTTGCTGCCCATCCCTGAACTTTTGGAAGGACAGCAACTTACTCGTTTTTTGCACTACTTTTTTTGCTGAAAATGCAGTCTTTTTCAGGATGCCCTAAAAATCTACCTTGTGACAAACAAAATGCACATAAATGCTTGTGAACTTTGCCATTAACATCATGATCCTTGCTAAATGAACAGGATCCATTTTGAAATTGCTTGCAATACCAGGGCTTCTGCAATTTGTCATTTCTTACCCATGATTTACCCCCCTGTACATGCTTCTGTGCATGCGCTCTTCTAATTCTATCTATACGGGCTGTGTCTTCCCAATTAGCCCCACCCCTCTCAAATTCACATAGCAACACAGCATGGGCGGCCTTGGCACCCTGCCACGAAAAATCTGTGGCATCTTCCATTAATTCCCCCATGTATTGTATCATTTTCTCCCTAATGTTATGATCTGATTCTTCTAGAACATTTTTGCAGAAACCCTGCACCCACTGTGACATGGTCAACTGATCATATGACACTCTTGATCTAGTGACCCCTCCTAAAATAGCCTCATGTGGCCATGCCACTTTGTGTTTTACCATGACTTCAACGTTACCCCCCCTTTTTGGTTTGATTTTACCTACACTATCTGTGCTTTCACTGTGTTTCTCTAACTCCCTAAGCCTTTTGTCGACTTGTTGCTGAATTATTGTGGATTTTCTGATTGAATTTAAACTGGGTATGAAATGTTCTTGATCAGACGAATCACTATCAGATTGTGAATTATCACTCATTACAGGCAAAAGTCTCTTAGAAATTCTACTTAACTTCTTGGTTCTGCTGTCCTGCTGCTTGACTCCGTGCTGTTCCTCCGCCATTCTGTCCTCTACTCTGTCCAGACGCTGGTTGACTCTCTGGAGCTGCTCCAATATTTTGATCTGCAATTCATCCTGCACTCCCTGAGTACTACTGGTTGCTGGTAGCTGTGAAGCATCAGGAATAACGAAAGAGTCCTTCTCTGTTTCAGACCTGTTCAGCACCATTTCAGCACTACTAGCACTACATTTGAAAGTTCGAGTTTGTCACACTTATTGCCTGTGGGTGGCACATGCCTACCCCCACACTTCCAACAGTTCTTTTTCTGTTTGCCCATGGTAAATTGTACTGTTTCTTTATAGTGTTAATATAATCATATGTCACTGACTAAAACGCACTGAAAAACATAAACAAACAAGCTTTCAGCGCTCTGGAATGATTTTCTTGTCAGACTTGATTCACAATGAATTAGAAATGAATCTCAACCAATTGACATTAAAGGCCAAAGTGGCAAGAAATAGGTTAGACCGTCCCTCAGAGCCCCGACATCGGGCAAATGGAACCAAGCCTGAAGTAATCAATCCAGAGCTATCAGAAAACTGCTCTGCCGTTATCACTGTTCTTCTGATATATCTAATAGTTCAGTCTCATCCATAAACATTCAATTGTATATATGGTATTGGTTAAAAACATAAAATGCAAGTTAAAATCAGTACAAGTTCTTGAAAAAATATCACAGATATGACACAAGAAATCTGAGAGCCCTAGGAAAAATGAAAAGTCCTTGTGCACTCTTCAGATTCTTGGTACATAATGAATTGTCCCTAGAATTTTTGGAGGGAATTGCCAGGAAACATTAGTATCAGCCAATGAATTCAAAGAGCACCCTGATTTCATGGTTCTGAACCCCAACTGACCCCATTTTCAATGTTACATAATTAGACTGGTGCCCTACCCCCTGTTCACAACTTTAAGGTTGGAGCAAGGACTGACTGGGCCAATGCCTGAACACTGCCCCCGATTCTGTATAATTATACTTTATTGACAGCCATTTCAAATTTTGAAGTGGAGAAAAGTTTATGGCGGCCATATTTAAGTCCTCTTTACAAAACTTAAGCCCACTACCAACCAGTCTTAGAGTTGAGCCCTTGGCTAAGCCTAAGACCGGTCTTAAATTCTCTGTGAATACCACTAAGCCTAAGACAAAGGTCTTAGCAGTTTTTGGGCAGAAACTTGAGACAAAAGTTTCAACTTTAAGCCTAAGCCCTGGCTAAGACCTTTTATGAATACGGGCCCAGAAACACAGGATCTGAAACATCTCTCTAAGTTGATCAAGTTTAGAGAGGGAAAGGTCGAAATTGTCAAGTCGAGGGGGGGGTCAGCCTTGTCCAACCTGTGATCCCAAAGAATAACCCCTGAGCCTACATTAATCCCAATGGAGAACTCCTTCATGCGGGATAAACATGAGGGGTCAGGGCTACAGAGGTAAGTGAACACCAACTCTCAAGTGAGGAGGGTTGTAAGAAAGAGTCCCATGGACTCCAAAAATTGCAAGCAGTCATTTGTGCCAGGGATGTGGTGGAGGGAAAAATACTTGTTTACACTTCGAAATCTGAAGTAAGAATGATGGAGGGGAATATGATTGTGGTTACTGAAGTGTAACACCACATGTGATTAGACAATAGCAATAAACAATGGTCACCACAATAAGTGGAGAAATAACAAGAGGTGAAATGAAGGTACCTCCCAACTGAAGAAACAGACCCCTACCAGTCCGTGCTACCTTAAACTACCCTTTCAACTGAATACATTGATGAAAAGAATTTCAAGTAGATCCAGGAATAATGAAGTTCTGTTTATCCATATTCTGGATACAAGATAATCTGAAAATTTCAGAATCACCTCCAGACAGAGTGCTCTCTGGGTTTAAACATAGTCCTCTGTTGTATGCTGGAGGTTTCTATCAACCCAATAAGTGTAGTTTAATGGCCAAGCAAGTGGCCGATATAGGAAAATAATGGACTTTTTAAGAGGTCCCTGAGGTCCTATACTTAAAGTACACAGAATGTAAGTGTCCCATATCCTTCACCATTGACCACTTTTTGATTTTGACCATATATAGAAGTCTATTTAGAACCTTTACTAAGAAATCCTTTTACATTTATTTCAACTAAAATGATAAAAAAAACGAAAAAAGTACACACCAGGAATATAAAAATGAAAAGTAATTATGCTAAACAACATCTTAATGATTATAAATTAAGGAAGAGGTGTAATTTAAAAGCTGATAATTTTTTTAAGAAAATGTGTTGCATTGGGGTTCATGTAGTATAACCGTTCGTGTGAATAGCTATAGGTACAACATTGTAAAGGTTTTAATATTAGTATTGAATCACAATGCAACGTGTCATGTGATTCATTCCGCATATGGACATTCAATCACATGCTGTATGAAATGCAATGTGTCTTTGTTGTTATGGAAAGGGTATATTCAGAATTATTCTTTAAATATATCAAAAGTTCACTCAGAATAATAGTACCATGCAAAGAAAACAACATATTCGTTATATTTTACTTCCTAAAAACTTACCATATGTTCAACGAAAGACTTTTATGTAAATATGATCACACGTGTATTTTTTTATTGTTCTGCTCTTCTCATATAACGTGACATTTGTGACCTCCCAATTTCACATAGGACATGAAAAATCTACGAAGAAAGGTGATTACATACAACACTTGTCAGTGAACTAAACCTGTCAATCAAAATAAAATAATTAGTTTTTGTGTATTTTTATTTTTACATAAAATCAGACAATGCCAATAGACGCCATCTACAATTTTCGGTCCGAATTTTGAGAAAAATGAAAGAGCACTTTTAAAATATAAACCAGAGCACTTTTAAAATATAAATATACACCTTTAAAAATACATACCCATTGGACTCTGTGGGAACAAGTAGGGTTTTATTTTTTGCTTCAGGAACCATTAATTTGTAATAATATTGGAGATTGTGTGCACTCGTAATGTTATTTCTCTGAAATAACACATAAATCTACAACAACAACCTTGAACTTTCAAAGGTCGCATTTTCAACGTATTTTCAATTACTTTGGCCTTTTGGTTGATATTACTCAGAAAATAATGAGCATATATCCTCAAACATTTTTTTTTTGGGGGGGGGGGGGGGGGACAGTGGCAGAATGCTAACACTCTCGCCTCCCACCTCTGAGGCCGGGGTTCGATTCCCGGCTTGGCCTCAAGTGGGAAAGCTGGTAGTTGCTTGCCATTGGTCGGCAGTTTGCAGTACAGAACCCTAACAAAGTGTATGTACTGGTTTCCTCTGTCCTTCCAACTACCCGTCGTGATATGACCTGTACAGTGGTGGAAGCAATGTAAAACCCAAATAAATAAATAAATCATACATTTTTAATTGGGTTTGGCCTGGCAAAGGGAAGATGCGATTACATTTTGGAAACATCTGGATCTTATAATAATAACAATAATAATAAGAATAGGATTTATATAGCGCAAAATTGATACAAATCCTCTACTGCGCTTAAGTCCAAGAAGGGAGAGTCCAGGGACAGGCATGGGTCTACGTCTAAAAAGTGCCCGCCAGGATATAACAAGTGAGCCTAAACAAGTGAGTCTTTAGCTGGCTTCTGAAACTATCTATTGTTTGCTCAGATCTGACAGTCTGTGCCAGCTTGTTCCATTCAGCTGGTGCAGCTACTGCAAAGCCACGCCTGCCTGTGTGTTTCTTAGGGAGGGTTCAGGAGACAGATATTCTTAGATAACAATATAATCCCAAATCTTCAGAAACAGTTTGTGGTGGTCGCATGAGCTTCCCAAGTGATTTCTAGTTGATTTTTGACACAAGACGCCTCAATGACCGTGTAGTGAATGAGTTGGTGATTTCTTCTCATCTTTGTGGTAGTTGGTCGAATACTAAACACTGTAATGTACTGATGGTCTTTTTCATATGACCTTGAATGTAAAGACCTTTTATCTATGGAATGTAAACTAAGTAATCACTCAGTAAAATGGCAAAATGAGATAATTTATTTGAATGATTACATTTGATTTTTTGTAGCTCCATGTATCGCAATACAATGGAATGCCAACATGGTGCTTGCAATTTAAAGTTGAAAAATATGCTATGTTCTCTAAAACATCTGATTGAGGGTAATAATGTTTAAATCACTGCTATTACTGTCAAAAGCATGTTACGTTATCCAAGCCTTCTGCTAAAAAGGATAATAGTACTATAATTTAAATCCCCGTAATTATTGCCAATAAAGCTATGTTATTTAATACAAATAAGACATGATATAAAAATTCATATGTATTGATGATAATGAAAATGTTAATTGTTAATGTTTTACATAAATATATACACAAGATATAAATTGTAATTTATGTTGAATGTATCAATGTTTAGTAAAACCCCATTCACACTACAGGTGTGTATCCCCTGCAGTTATAGGCATTGGGTCCGTCCTTCAGCTCCCATCCGAGATAGGTACGACACCTTGTGACTTAGTGGCAAAATGTCCATTACGTTGCACTTTTTACTTAAGTTTTTTTAAAAATGTTTACAATTTTTGCCTCTGAATACTGTATCGTTGGCATGCACAGATGATTTTGTGCATGCACATATGATTTTTTTTTCTACGGTAACCAAAGGTGTGGTCCGTGGTTTGCATAAGGTTGTGTTTCGGTCATCTTTCAATGTAATAAGACAACATAAGATGAGTTAAGGTAGTGCATGTTTTGCCACTGTGTCAAAAGGTTGCATACGAATCTGTAATGGTAGTTGAAGGACAGGGGCAATTTTGCCAATTACTCCGCCCATTGTGTGAACCAACTCGGACCAAATTGGGCAACCTGGGAGGCGGTTCCACCACTGCCCACTAACTTCTAACTGGGAGACATACCCCTTGTAGTGTGAAAGGGACATAATCAACTAGAAAGCATTTGTGAGTGGAGACATCCAACAATTAAGGGATGTTTCATGAAATATTTAGGGTTTTTCTTTGTATCTTAGAGTATGATCTGGATCTGTCTAAAAATGTAATCCCCCCTTATTTATGTCAGGTCCTGCCCAAACGAAAATGCATGGCAAGGCCAAAATAATTGAAAATACATTTAAAATGGGTCGTTTTGAATTTCCTGATTTTTTTGAGAAATAGAGCTAGATCTTTCCCAGGATTTAATCAGTTCTTCATTTATCCAGTCTATGTCCACATAGAAAAAATTCATGACCTCTGGAGGGATACTGAACACCGTAAAAACAAACAAACGCACCCAAAAACAACTACCATGATTTCTATTCATGGAGGGTACTGCAATGCTATCTAAAACGTAAGGACTATGGTACTTTATCACTGAATACTCCCTTAAATGGACACCCTTTCACATTACATAACCAGCAACAAGAGATGTTACTTTATTCATAGTAGATGCCCCCTTAATTATTAAATTGTCAAAACAAGTATAAAATAGGGCTTTTAAGCTTTTTTTCCTTTACAACACATAAAGAAACATCATGGCACTTAGACTTCCAATGTCGTGATGTTGTGCGCCCTTATCTACACTCAGTCTGTGTTATATCTTCACCTGTCTCATGCACTTTCCAGCTATACCTTTATTTGGCCTTACTTGGCATCTGGACCTTACTAACTGCCTCTCACCTCATTAAATAAAAGTAAAAAACTTTCTATCACCTCCATGTGGAAGTATTATGTGGGTGTTCCACCACACGACTAAGGCTCCCGATTAAGGGTTTTGGGGGGTCGGTTTGAAATATTTGCTTAGTCCCAGGCTTCCTGTAAGGGTCGGTTGTGGTCGGTTGGGGCCGTGTGAAAAATCAAACATGTTTGATATTTCACACGACTACAAAGGATTCATATTTCCCGCCCTCAACAAAATGTCCAGTCCCAGGCGCCCTCAGGCCTCCTCAGACCCAAATTTACACAGTCGTGTGTTGTCCCAGGCCGCCTGCGACCCTTAGTCCCAGACCTCCCTAGCTTAGTCCCAGGAGGCCGGTTGTTAATCCCAGACTCAAATGTGATGCATATGAATTTCATGCATGTGAAAGTGGGTCAGTTGCATTAGTCCCCGGAAGCCTCAGACCGTCTGCGGTGTCCTGGGACCCAAAAATCAAGGTCTGGGACTAAGAACCGACTAAGGGTAACCGACCCTAACCGATCCAAACCGGCCTCCCCAGGACGCCTGGGACCACACATTTTCAGTCTGCGGCGGCCTGAGGACGCCCCAGGCGGCCTGGGACTAACAACCGATTAAGAACCGACTGTTTTCCGCGCGTCGGAAATTAAAACGAGGCAATGAGGGGGTCTGGGACTATATAAGCGACCGCACACACATTGTCGTTGTTACTGACTGTTTGGCTACTGAGAGACGTGTGTCACTGATTTGTAGGGGTTTTCAGTTTTTATTTTACATTTTATATACTTGAGCTTAGGGCAAATTTCACAGTTAGGAGACACATTTTACTATTTTTTTATTATTTTGTCGACTGGATTATGAGGAAAGAGAAAGGAGGGAAGAGAGGAAGGAAAAAGATGGATGAGAGGGAGAAGGAAAGTCAAGTAGAGGAGAGGAGTGAGGTTATTACAGAAGAAGGAAGTGAGAGGAGAGAGGAGGAGGAGATTCAGGAAGATCCAGCTATTGGGGAAGCTGTGGCAGAAGAAGAAGAGAGGTGTGAGGAAGATCCGGAGTGCCATTCTTCAGCCAAGAGAGCCAGGGTGTGTGCCACTTTTACAGACAGCCAGGAAGTTTCCATTGTGGAATTTGTAAAGCTGCACCCTGAACTGTATGACAAGGAACATTCACGTTTCCACGACAGGACCAGAAGAGAGGCTTTCTGGGCAGAAATATCTGCAGAACTCAAGCTCCAGCCCTTTGATGTGAGACGTTGGTTCGAGTCCCAGCGAACCCGTTATGGGAAGCTGTCTAAGCTCCAATCTGGCCAAGCCCCGAGGGAGATGACCAAGAGACAGTCCTGGGTGTACCAACAGATGGGTTTTCTTAAAACCCACATCAGAAGAAAGGGGGCCAATAGAAGTTCAGGTTTTGAGGCCAGTCCAAATACCAGCAGGCAGGACGAATCACATGGCTCAACTACTGATACAGAACACCTCGAGTCCAGTGTCCTGAGGGAGAGGAGTCAGTCCATCATTACATCAACGCCCGTTTCAACTACAGACTCCAAGATTCTCGAACACTTTGAGCAGATGAGGACACTTATCTCTGGTTTTCTGCATCAGAAGTCAGACAGGCAGCCCTTCTTTGACTACGTGGCATCAGAGGCCGAAAAGATGACTCAAGAAGAATTTGAAGAATTAAAGGGCAAGATTTTTAGAGACATCGAAACTATTAAGAGTAACCGCAGACGTCAGCCATTGCCCAGAAGATCAGCCACTGTTACCACGGAGTCCCAGAGGGTCGGCCTACTGCCAACAACCACTCCACAGGCGTCTAGTTCCACTCAAGCAGCAGCTAGCAGCAGTTTTGTGTACTATACACCAAGCCCCATTGGCTTCAGCAACCCGACATCTGTCCTAACTGTACAGGACGAAGGGAGCAGACACAATCTGAGTGGAATCTTAAGCCAGCTACCAGATCTGACATCAACACAGATCGTCGAGCAGCCTCAGCAGCAGCAGCAACAACCGCAGCAGCAGCTCTTTACTATCACCACTTCAGCACCGCCTCAACAGCAGCAGCAGCCTCCTCAGTAGCCATCCAGTCAGGGTGGGTCTTTGACCTGCCAGGCCCTTTTCAGGGCCACCAAATCTTCCAAAAACAATTAGTCAGCTACATGTTATTCCAATTCCCCTCCCAAAACAAAAAAGTTCAGTACAAATACTTATCACAAGACAAAAAAAAGTTAAAGTCCAACACCTACACCACCCCAAACATGAAACAAATAACCCATGGTACCACACATAACAAAAAGGCCACATAAAAAAAATAAAAATAACTCCCAATATGGCCATTAATCAGCCCATTTTTAGAGTAAAATCCATGGGATAGTTTAAAATGTTTAATTCAAAAGTCCAACACTTACACCTTCCCTAGAGGTAAAAGGCATTATTACATACTTGTCAACCCACAAACAGACAAACCCAATACCAAACATAACCCCCAAATAAGAAACCCAATAAGAAACCCAACATCCAACTACCAATAATAAACCCAACCCCAGTAACCACCAACCAAGAAACACAAAAACCCAAAATTAAGTAGAACCCATGCCAACAAACTGACAAACTATTTTGCAAACACAATCCCCAATTATTGAAAGCAAAAGTAGTTCCATGGTTATATTTTCCCCATTTTTGTGATTAGAAGTGAAGATTTAAAATTGAAGATTTCCATGAAAACCTTTCTGCTACAAATAAATTTGCAAGCCATTAACAAGAAAAATTGGTGAAATTATGATGTGGATTTCAAGATATATAAAAAAAACATTCAATTTCGGATATTATGTGTGACTTTGTGTTTGGCTTTTGTTTAACAGTGGGTTTGTCTGTTTGTTGGGTGAGTAAGTTGTGTTTGTCTGTTTGTCCGTCTGTACAAGTTATGTTTGGCATGGGGTTTGTCTGTTTGTCCGTCTGTACAAGTTATGTTTGGCATGGGGTTTGTCTGTTTGTCTGTCTCAACAAGTTATGTTTGGCATGGGGTTTGTCTGTTTGTCCGTCTCAACAAGTTATGTTTGGCATGGGGTTTGTCCGTCTGTAGCAAACATAGCTGATTAATTGTTTTTGGAATAATTGGTAGTCCTGAAAAGGACTGTTATAGTTAGTCCTGAAAAGGACTGGTTACTGCAGCAGGACTTATATTCTGCCATCTTGCCAGGCCACTGCTCCCTCATTGTTGAAGTAGTCCTTCAGGTAATCCCTCTGTCTCTTGGCTTCTCTGGCAGGGTTTCTGTCTTGGCCACCACCAGCAGCACCACCAATCAATCCACAATCATCAGGTACATCATCATCATCGTCCTCCCCAGGCTGCTGACCACCAGGTTGACCTTGATACTGGCTTCTCAGTATGTTGTGTAGAACAACACAGGTCAAGACCACTTCCCTGACTGTTGCTGGGGGTAGTTCAATGGTTGTCCTCATCACCCTGAATCTTGACACAAGGATGCCAAAAGCGTTCTCCACCACTCTTCTGCCCCTTGAAATTCTATAATTGGCAATCCTTTCCTCTCTTGTTAACATCCTTCTGCCATAGGGTTTCATGAGCCAGGTCTTCAGGGCAAAAGCATCATCTGCCAGGATGAAGTAGGGGACATCTCTCCCACCCTGGGTTATAGGAGCTGGGTCAGGGAAGCCTATCCTGCCATCCTCAATCCTCCTCTTTAGCTGAGAGGCATTAAATATCTGGCCATCCGAGCAGGATCCTTCAGTACCCACATCCACCCATCTAAACTTGTACTGTCCATCTACCAGGGCCAACATCACAATGGAAAAGAACCCCTTATAGTTGTGGTACAGGGCTCCAGAGTTCTTGGGCTTCTTCAGGGCCACATGCTTCCCATCCAGAGCTCCCAGGGCATGTGGAACATTCCACCTGATCCTGAATTCCCTCTCCAGTTCTTTCCACTCATCTGGGGTTGTAGGACATTTCAGGTACTCCCTGGTGAACTCATCCTGGATGGCCCTGCAGACCTCTGGTATAAACTTGGAGATGGTGGATCTTCCAACCCTGAACTGACAGGACAATGATGTGTAGGACTCTCCAGTGGCCAGATATCTGATGGTGAGGGCTAACTTCTCCCCAACACTGATTGGTGCTCTGTAGTTGGTGGCCTGCCTGGCTAGGTGTGGTTCCAGTCTGATCTTAATCATTTCAAAGAATTCTGGGGTCATCCTCATGTAGTTGGTGAATCCTGGAATATCTGTGGCATAAAGATCAGCCATAATGTTGTGGTAGGCCCCCCTCTCCTCTCTCTGCAGTAGCCATGGCCTGACCCACATGTTGTGCCTTCTTCTAGGTCTCTGTATGGGTGCTGGTGGTGCTGGTGGTGCTGGTGGTGGTTGCTGTGGTCGACATAAAAAATGGAAATACATGATTATTTGTAACTGAATAAAAACCAAAAAAGCCCTAAGTTGTTGTTGAATCTGTCTTCCATTAAAAGGTGGCATCCTGCTGTGTTCCCAGAAAAGCAATGATGATTAGATCGCGAATTTTATATATATATACCCAGAAAATCCAGCAACTTTGGAAAACAATAATCGGGGATCCTGGTCTGGGGAAGACTGAGGAGGCCTGAGGACGCCGGTAGTTAATCGTGGGTTAGTCGGGGCATAGTCCCAGGAGGCCTGAGGCGTCCTGGGACCCAGTCGGTATGTGTACGACAGGATCGTGGTTGAAACCGACCTGAAAACTGGCTTAGTCGGTTCTTAGTCCCAGACCAGTCGGGGACTGTCTGCGGCCGCCTGAGGCGTCCTGAGGCGTCCTGGGGACGATCTGTTCTTAATCCCAGACTTCAGTACCGACCCAGTATTCCCGCCCATTTTTGTTATTTTCCCACCGACTGTCCATGATTAAGGGTCGCCGACAGGATCGGGGCTTAATCTTTTGGTGGAACAGGGGCATAAAATTCATGACAGTTTGTTTGGTTGTTGATAAGCAGGTTTACGTAATACATCTGGTTGAATCTTTATGAAAAAATTAGAAGTAATGCCTTGGTCCAATTTAGAACCCATTAAATGTTGACAGTGATCTAGAAATATTTTTGGAATCTAAATTTGACCAAGATCTTCTCATTTCTCCATAAAGGTGCAACCACAGTATTTGTATAATCCTGCGGACAGTCATGAATTTAATACATCCTTAGTGGGGGTATTAACTGCAACCACTTTTAACATACATATTTTATATATTTGGGAATGGTCATTTTTAAAATATTCTATTTTACCAGAAATTTCATAAAATTTAAAACGACCTTAAAACATACCATAAACTCTTTAAACTTTTCGAAAGTAGCTGTGCTACTTTTACACCTACAGGATGTCTGTCTAAACACATCAGAGGGAAAGTTAGCTAAAACATTTTAAGGTAATTGTTTAATTTATTGCTTGCAAAGACCTCCTTCTGTAAAAAGGACAGCCAAATGCTAAACTTGTGGGTTAATACACAGATAAAATGTTGTATGTATGCATAAAAGATATCTGATAATCATGGAGATTCCAAGATGGTTAAACGTTGTGGGAACAGACGTATACAATTCATTTATCAATTTTTAGCCCCACTTTTCTCCACCATAAACCTCAAAGGCCACAATTGGGGCTTTACGTTTTGTTCAATAGCAGTAAATCATGAGTTGAAAAGATCATTGAAAAATGCAAAAGTAGCTTGTAACTGTATTTTAAGTTAAAACAAAACTTAAATTTATCATTTATGTGACACAGTTGACAGTGAATCTTAGTTTTAGATTTATCTGTTGTTTTACGTCGCATTCAACAGCCAGGGTCATATTGCGACGGGTAGTTGACAAGTGGAGGAACCAGTGCATACTAGTTGGTCAAGATTCTGCCCTGTAAAGCACTGGGCATCGACCAGTGAATCTTAGAGAGGTGCTCTTTGGTATTTTAAGTATTGTTACCCCAACCTGGGGTTATTTAACTGTGGAGACAATGCATAGACATTAAATATACCATAACGCCTTTCTCAATAATTCTGTCTGTTTTTGTAGACAGTAAATATCTAATATAAAAGTGATTTGCCCATTCAGTCAGTCACTGCCATGAAAGAAAATTTAATGAACCATTTAAGCATAAACATCAATCAAATGAAATAAGTCCTAAGTATTTAATATGGAAGTAATTTGCCCATTCAGTCAGTCGCTACCGTGAAAGAAAATTTAATGACCCATTTAAGCATAAACATCAGTCAAATGAAATAAGTCCTTTGCTTGATAATCATTTTTATGGATTTAGAAACCACACTTTATACATGAAATACACATCAAAGAAATATAAGCTGTTTAGTTTTGCTAGTTAGCTCAATATTTATAAAATGCAACCTGCTAAATCTAGTACTATAGTGAACTCACAGTGTTGGTGGAGGGTTAAAAGTTTTTGTTACACATACATGTATATGTTCTATATGTATATGTTCTAAATAAAGTAAATACTTGTTTATTCAAACTTTTTGAAACAATACTCAAGCTTGGGTTCATATAAATGGGAGCATATAGCCTTATAATACCATAGTTTTCAAAAATGCTGCAGAATAGAGAGAAATATTTAAATACTTATTTCGTTTTTGCTTTATTAAACAATACACATGATTTGATAATCAAAAAGCCATATATTTTTGTTAAATATCAGACCATGTCACACAGACAAAAATAAAGAAAAGCTGAGCTTTTTCTGAGATTTCTAAAAAAAGCTTATGGGTCTGTCTTATTATACTTAAAGTTTGCAAGAATAAAACTGTTACTTCTTTAGATTTTAAAATATCTTAACATCTGTTCTTCATAATTTAAGTATTGACATATATTTTTTTTTTGTAATCCCTGGTTATGTGGAACAATGCATCATCTAAATTTGTCGTTGCACATTTTAGCTCTAAAATGCAACGGTCAGACAAACTTTTTTCCATAGTTGAATTCAGTTGGTTATGAAAGCTTTTCTCACACCATTCTTATGCTCACAAGCCTATTTATGGGATAAATATGTGGAGACAGTACTATACCAGCACTCTACTGGCTATGTCTCAAGGAATAGAAACATGGCAAACATGTGGACTGCACCTAGAACTCAGTCCCAATATAGGATTTTACATAAACCATTCTTTAGTCTCTCACAACAAAAGGATAGACTTTGCCAAAGATATAAAAGCTTACATAAATGGCAATACAGGTTGCTACAGGCTGATACTGGGGTCGGTTTCACAAAAGCTATAGAACTGAGCCTGGAGTTAGGCTAAGTTAGTAACTTAAATAAAAGCTTTTGTCTCTGCAATGTTCGAGACTTAAATGGATTTAACAAAGGGAGACTTATCTAAGCTAAAGCTTATTATATAACCACAGTGGTTTTCTATGCCATTGGACCCTTTATATCTAGTCAAAATGATTTGGTGGTGATATATATCCTTTAGTTGACTCATTTTAATCTTCGAAAATATGTTGTTTTACAATGGAAAGCCTAGTAACCACATACACATTTCTAAAGACTACTTTAGTGAGGTGTTCTTTAACACCAAAAGAAATAGTATGGCTAGCAGGAACCTTACTGTTAATAGGACCACTAGGAATTAGGTGCAATGACTCAACACATTTTAAGGCAGATGATCTTGTACCAGATACAGGTAGGAGACACCTCAAGTCAAATACTATCCCATTCATATATCCAACTGTATGGTCATAAAACATGATTGCATGTTTAGAAAATCCTGGACCACTGAATATCAAAGTTTCCATGAAAGCCCTTTTCTTTTCTTTTCTGTATTTAAGGGACAATCAACTGAGCAAATTTCAATTGTCCTGTAGGGTATTGTCCACCTGGGTATGGACATTTCGTACCGACACAGTTCATACCCAGACATTTTGTACCCAGCCCAGGACATTTTGTAGCTAATCTATTTTTACCATGCTCTATGAAACTAAAGTAACATAATCAGTTCAAAACTGTATATTTTAACTTTGTAAAAATGCTCTTTTTCAAATTTTATTTGGTGTTTTGTGGGGTGTGAATCTATGAGTTGTCTGTAATTTTATATTAATCTTTAATATATATACTATGAAACATACTTTAGGCATTTCAGGTAGTCACTGTTGAATTAGTTATTCCAGAGGCTATAATATCATTACTAAGATGATTTGATTTTGTGTTATTCATTTTAACCAGGATAAATAATGGCAAAAAGTCCATAAATTGGGTCTCTGTAGGCATTTTAGAGACCTTAAGGTGGCCTTTAAATTAAAACTACAGACTTCAAATTTCAAGAAACTGCTTCCAAATATGAATAAAATTCATCAATTTTTTATTTTTTGGTATGAAATGTCCTAGGCAGGGTACAAAGTGTCCAGGTACTAATTGTCCTGGTACGAAATGTCCTGGTATGAAATGTACGGGAAGGAAGTGTCCTACACCCTTGTCCACCATTCAAGAGGAATAAACACTGTGCCCTGAGCTTGTTGTCATTTCTTACTGCAGTTAAAACGTACTGCAAAAAAATTGTAGCCTTTATTTATTGAATTCTTTTTAATACATTTCTTCTGGTAAGCTATTGTGTTTTACATGTTAACTTGTATAACCATACCCATACCTAGTTTTTGACAGTTTTTCTGTTTTTAACCCCAGCCCATAAAGGCTCCCTGTCCAGGTGTTGGCAGCGTCAGGGGCAGTGTCAGAAGTGGCAGCGTTGGTGACGGGCACTAAGCTTGTGGGTGTTCCACAGCTTTAACCAATGCACAGATTTTCGCCAGATTTTTACCCCCAAAGATTCTAGAGCTGATAAGGTTTTGGGGTATCTTGTAATAACTGTTGGCATATAACATGGTAACATTTTAAAGATTTTGGGGTCTTAAAGTTTGTGGGTGTTCCACAACCTAAACCCAAGCAAAGATTTTCGCCAAATTTTAAGGGTATGTTTACCCCAAAAGGATCTTGAGCTGATTAGTTTTTGGCGGGTATGTAGCAACGACTGTTGCCATTGCAACACTTTTAAGATTTTGGGGCTTTGACCTTTCTGGGTGTTTCACAGCCTAAACTGATGCATGGAATTTCACCAAATTTTCAAGAACAGTTAACTAAAAGAAGATTTACAGTAGGTTTCGGAGGGTATCTGACAACACCTGTTGCCATGGCAATGCTTTAAATACTTTTCTGTCTTAAACTTCTTAAATGAAATAGGGGCACTATTAAACTGATGTTGCTACAGTTGCATTTTAATTTTCCACTAGTCAAGGCTGCTAATTATGAAACACTTTTCGTGCGTGCAAGCATGCTTTCGCGTGCATGCATGTTTGAATTTGTCACATTTTTGTATCTCATTCAGTTATGAAGATATCTTCACCATATTTCGAGAGAATGTTTATGGCTGTGAAAACATGTCTGTAAAAAATAATGGTACTCATTTTAAAAAAACAACATGCCAGCCCTAGCCAATTGCTCTAAAATCATTGATATGTTCTAAAAATTAAGATGTTGTAGCTAGCTTTTCGGATTCGCAAAAAGAAAAAGGCTTGGAAAACTAGCCTAAGAGTAGTTTTGGCCTTGTTTTGAAAACAAAATGGCAGCAATATGACATATTTTATGTCAAAGGTGGGGCATGTCAAAAAGCTCTAATGTATCTCTTATCATTGGTCCTTGGGGTTTGGAATGGAAAAAAAATTCTTGGAAATCGTGGTATGCAAATCTTTTGCAAGTGGCAAATTTGACCTTTGACCCCTTTTTCAAGGTCATTTAGGATCTTCATGCTAAAGGGGCCTTATATTTTCCTTATAATTGGTTCTAAGGCTTCAAAAATATGAAAACAACCTGTAAGAAATCATGACCTGTGAATCTTACATCTGACAACATTACGTGGATTCTGTATACATCTTACAACTGAAGTTGTTAGTAAGATTTTTATTTTTTATTTCCACGTATTTGTACCTACAGAGGGGGGTTCTTGTCTACCGAGGCTGGCTATTTTGTTTCTACAAAGGGATTCTGGATGGCTAAAGTTTCTGCTACCGTTGGCAAAGCAAGCTGACTACATGAGACTGTAGACCACCCCGTGTGTCTCGTGTTTTGTCATAGGTACAAGTATCCTGGGGCCAGTTTCACAAAGGGTCTCAGACTTAGCCTGGACTTAGGCTAAGTCAGGGACTTAAATCTGAGCATTTTGTCTTTGCTATGTCCTGGATTTAAAGGGATTTCACAAAGGGTGACTTAAGTAAATTTAAGCTAATCATATAACAACAGTGGTTTTCTGTGTAATGTGACCCTTTATTTCTAGTTAAATCATGTTAGTGGTAACATATATCCTTTGTTTAGCTCATTTACCTTTGAAAAAAAAATACTGTTTTTCAATGGGAAGCCTTGTAATCACATAGTCCAAAGACTAATTTAGGGAGGTGTTCTATATATTTATTCTTTATTTTCAAGCATTTCAATTTTTGAAGTGAGAAAAATATATGGCGGCCATATTTAAGTCTATGTTTACAAAATTTAAGCCCACTCTTAGGTAGACTTAGCCAAAGCCTAGACTTAGCAGCTTTGTGAAACTCTCCAAGTCTAAGATCACAGACTTAGCCTGATTTTAAGACAAAAATCTTAACTGTAAGTCTAAGTCTGGGCTAAGTCCTTTTGTGAAATCGACCCCTGCATGTTATAAAAAATACAGGGCATAGACCTGATATTTTTGCTGTTGCTTTTTACAGGATTTGAAGCACCACTGGCATTTTCACCAACATAGGTATGTTCTTGAGCATTGGCCGGACGGATCCGGTCAATTTTTTAAAAAAAACTCTAGATATAGATATTTCACCCTGTTCTATGCAACACAGTAACAAAGCATTCCTGGCATTTGCTACTGCCCTTGATAAGTTATTTGCATCTTCAAGTAAGGCTGTAATGTAATCAAGCACATGTTCCCTTAATGATACATTTGACTCCTCCTTCATGGTGTGACAAGACCCAGCCATTCATTGGACTGGCATCAACTGATCATAATTATCCCGTATTTTATTGGTGCCAAAAAGTACAAATTCATGGGGTCATTTAACCCATTTTTTGCATGAGAATGTGAAGATAAGGCACTACAATCCAAGTCACTTTCTGAGTGACTAGTACTAGAATTTGTTTGCAAAGTAACTCACGGACCCGATTCATTTTTTGTTAAAAATTTCCCAACTTCATTTAATTGCAGGTGAACCTGCATGTGTACTTGATCACATTTACTAGAGCGTAAATTATACTGCCTTGTCTGTTTGCTGACATTTCAATGCAGTCTCAGGTTATGTATCAGTGAAACTCAGGTTATGTATCTGTTTTGAAACTGTGTTACCCCTCTGCTGCCAGTCGTACAAATCGTAGAATGAAGGAAACTTGTGGAAGTTAACCACCTGCAAACCATTCAGAAAGACGTTAACAAAACAACATGCATACTAAAGTTAGACTGAACTTGTATATACATGGGACTCCCAAGGATGAACTGGGTGGCACCCAAATGCCATACTGTACATTTATTGATAGTGGGTCATTTGATAATTTGAAAGTGTTTTTTTTTTGTTTTTGTTTGTTTTTTGACAACAGATCCAGATGATTTAATCACTCCTTCCTTTAGCCAAGCCCTTAGCACATACAAAATTTCTAAAAGATCTGTTCATTACCACTGGAGGAATAGCAAACACAGACACCCACAAACATGTGACGATCGTGAATCGTTCCCGCTATTTACTTCTTTACGGGCCCCGTTTATTTTATTTTATTTGTTTGGTTGTGCGTCCACTAATTAGTGGTATTTTCCATCTAAATTCCTGTTTTAAGTAGCTTTTCCTGTCAATTCTCGGCTGAAATTGCTGACTTTTCCTGTTTATTTTGTACTATTTTATGGTATAATTAGGTGTGAAATGCAGAAGCTTTCTAGCAATTCCCATTTGTGATCTTAGTGGGCCCACATGTGTTTACTCCAGGATGTAAAACAAAGTGAGGTAATCCAGGCCTTGTATTAAAATAGATTTAGCGCCAAATAGATAAGCATTCATATCATTTTGGGGTGGTGCTTTGAGAGTTGAGCCAGACACTCAATCCTCCTAGCATGAGTTGGCAGTCATTGGGAGGGCCTCAGATACCTGAGTACAGGGTGGGTAGTACCATTCCAAGTAAATTGGGTCTTTAACAACCTAGGGGTAAATGCATCTTAATAGAAGCAGATGTCATTCATTGGGAGTCAGGTATATTTGATACCAGGAGGACTCCCTGGCAGGTGAATGCACCTACCCAAATGTTAATCATGGGTCATCAATCATCAGGGCTGGTAGGGTTTTTATTTATTTGCCCTTTAATCATTTCACAAACACACAGTCTTTTCCTCTTTGGGTAGAGGAGGAGCTCGCCTGGATTGGATCTGGTTCCCAGACACTTTTGTGATTGGACAGGATACCTCAGGCAAAGGTCACCCCATAATCTGAGGGAGGAGATTGGATAGGGGAGATGCATGCTGCATCCACATGCTTATCTATTTGGCGCTAAATCTATTTTAATACAAGGCCTGGATTACCTTACTTTGTTTTACATGCTGGAGTAAACACATGTGGGGCCACTAAGATCACAAATGGGAATTGCTAGAAAGCTTCTGCATTTCACACCTAATTATACCATAAAATAGTACAAAATAAACAGGAAAAGTCGGCAATTCCAGCCGAGAATTGACAGGAAAAGCTAATTAAAAACAGGAATTTTAGACGGAAATACCGCTAATTAGCAGACAAACAACCAGGCAAATAAAATAAACTGGGCCCCTAAAGAAGTAAATAGCGGTAACGATCCACGATCGTTACAAACACATACAAAACAAACACACTCAAAAACATAACCTTCCGGTGGAGGTAACAACAACCCTAATCTCTGTTGATAGAATAAACTGTAATGCTGTCTAAAAAATCAGGAATATTGACTTTACCATTGAATACTCCCTTAAGTGTAGCCATATAATGATCAGATTCTTTCAGTGGAATTCATATTGACAGATTTACCTCTTGTGGAGCCCAGCTGGTCGATTGTGCAGAAAAAAATATTGGATGATTTCAGGTCTAGCATTGAAATATGTCATTATCAAATGTATAGAGATTTTGTTTCATTCCAACTCTCAAGCTTGTAAACCATATTCTCAGAACACCCTCAAAAACACTACACAAACAGCAAGAAATGACATCATTTTCTCCATTGCAGGTACTCTCGTTGTTATGAAATGGTCAAACCAGTACATAATAGGGCTCCCAAACATGTTGCTCCCTTATAACACATAGAGAAACATGAAACTTATGGTTAAAATGTTGTGTGGACTTATCTACACTCTGTGTCTGTGTTGTATCGTCAACCGTCTCATGAACCTTCCAACTAAACCTTAATTCCTAACAATACTTGGTGTTTGGAGCTTCTTTAATGCAGCTCTCCTCTATAAACTTACATTAAGACAACTATTCACCTCTGCTGAGGAGGTGTTAATTGCCGTTTCTCTGTTTGACTATTAGTTTGTATCTTCATGGAAAAATGAGAAGATGGGTCTTGGTATATTGTAGATCCCATAACTTTTCAGAGTGATCTAGATCACCATCCGGGTTTAAAAATTTCAGAGATTCGGATTTTCCCACTTACGTATTATTACATCCATTGCAAAGATCGGTGTTCTCCAAGTGCCCTTGTTTATCTGATATCCACCCAACCTTATGTGGTCGTCTGACCCATACACCTAAACTTTTTTTTATTTCTATTTATTTATTTTTCACAAGATTACAGGGATACAAAGTTGACAGCACATTAATGGACAGCACATTACATACTGTATAAGTAACTCTAATTTGAAAAAAGCAATGTTAAAGCATATTATCAGCTAAAAACTGATTGGTAAACAAAAAGCAGTGCAATTCCATTGTTCATTCAATATATACTTATTGTTTAAATATTCAAAACAGACTCTGCCCAATCAATCATTTTTATCAAATATGTGGCACTGACTACTTAATAAATTTTCTTCTTGATATTTTTTTTTCTTTCAAATGAAAAATATTCAGTGGTTCTTTTGCCTCTGAACAATGGTAAATATAATGTCTTACTTTTATAAGTATGAAATTCACAGGCCAAAAGTTTTCATCATATTTTGTATATCCTAAAATTTTCACTGTTTCCATTAACATCATAGTGATCCCTGTTCGCATAAAAATCCAGTTTTTGACATTTTTCCATAATTCTTCAGTTTCTTTGCACTGCAAAAGAAGATGGCTCATAGTTTTTGTTTGAGAGTTACAGAGCTGGCATTTGTCACTTTCAAAGAGCTTTAATTTATACAGGTAGTGTTTAGTGGCCAAAATAATGTTAACCTGTAAATTCGTTTTTGCTGATAAAATTTTGAACAAATTATTCTACTTTATAATAATCCAAGTATATTTATATTAAAATAATATCTGTTCTTGAGATAGTCACAAATCCTTCTGTAGTTACACAACTGTATTATCACTAAAACAGCTAGAAAAATCACAAGCAATTATCAAAAGTACATTAATATTGCAACATGTAAAACAGTTAATATGTCATCATTTGGTAGATGGCATTGCATTGAGTCCATGTATCTGCGATTATGGGTTGACAAGTCATCATAACAATGGTAGGACAAAAAGTTTTTCAATATAGTTATAAGTGCTGAAATTTTTATTTCCTATCAAGCAACTGTCCCTCAAAGACTACCTTCACATATTGTTCTATGCTTAAACAATCATCAGATCCATGAAGCTTGATGTTTGTTGTATCACTATTTGTGTAGACCAGTTTATTAAGTAGCTTCTCCATAAAATTATTAGAAGGAGCGTAATTTATTTCAGCATTCAGTAGACCTTCTTTCAAGCCACCTTCACATTCTTCAAACGGCAGTTCCCACCACTTTAGATTATGGTACTTTGTTGGCAGAAGATCAGCATTCCACAGAAGAAACCCCAGCCATCTCCATTTTCTGATTTGGTAAAGTTCTATCTTCTCTTTTGCTAGACTCTCTTCGACCTCTTTGACAAAATATGGCTGGCTACTGACAATTTTAATTTTACAATCTTTGTACTTCACATTCCCTTTAAGTGACTGAACACTATCCCGCCACGGCAAAAAATTTTGGAAGAAGACAACATATTCCACATGATCTAAATCTGCACAATGCAAATCTTTCAAGTGTGAAATGGCATTTTCAATAGCTTGCTCTGCATCAGCTTGTTTAAACACAGGAGATTTTCGCAGTTTAGGTTTTTCTGCAGTTGTAATATAGTAAACACAGGATTGTAAAATGACCTCTGGTGCTGGTGAAAATCCCAATCCAGGAGAGAGGAAGAGTTCAAGTTCATTGTTGTTGAAACATGGTTCTGAAAATATAAATAATTAACAATGTCCATGAAGGTATAGCACTTATTTATAAGAACAACAAAGGTCTTTCTGGTTCATAGGGCCTGACTAGGGCCTGGTGGCAATGGGTGTGAAATACTGACAGAGTATCCCTGGGATGTACATAACTTACTGCTCTGAGAGCCTTTCAAGTTAACGTTTGTGCAAGAAAGAACTTGCGTGCTAGTTGGAATAAATAACAGTTCCATTACAAGACAGTGTCATACAATGGATTCTTATTACAATACCACATAAGGTTACAATAGTATTCTATTATATACACTTGCTATAACCAGGAATTGAAATATATAAGTACCAAAATAATCGTACCTCCAAGGCTGTCTTTGTATAACTTATCAACAATCTGGGATATGGGAAGAGGAGTTTTAACCCCACTGCGCCAGATGTTTGCTTGCGTGAAGAATTCCTTTAGTAACTTGTTCAGATATTTACTGGAATGTGTGAACTCTATGCCTTGTTGTTCAAGACCTCTTTTTAGTGCTTCTTCACAATCTTCATACGACTCACTCCACCAATGCAACTCACCAGGAAGTAAACCAGAATTCCACAAAAGGAAAGTATTCCATCTCCATTTGGTGACTTCATAACACTTCACTTTTTCCTTAATAAGTTTGGGAAGTCCATTTATGTTTGGCCTGTATTCCTTTGTGTAAACTACTTCAACCGTCATCTTTTTACTCCAGTCAATAATTAAATCAGCACAGTTATCGCATGGTCCATAATTCTGGACAAAGACAACCTTCACCACATCCTTGATGCCATTTAAGTGACATATGGCTTTTTTTTCTGCATGGTCTCCTTTTTTTGCTTTATCTTTTTCAGTAAATTCCCACACTCGTGACTTTGTGGGGACTGTTTCATGTTTTCTGAATATGAGCAGCTGGACACGGACTTCTTTTGGCCACTTGACACCATCAACAGTAGATAAAAAGATCTCCAGATCATTCTTATCGAATTTGTCTAAAATATAAAAATATTCAGTTCAGCATTTAAATGTGAAAAAAAACTGAATGAATCTTTTATATCCATTTTATATCTATTTTATATCTTCATATAAACATAGTTCAGAGAAAGTAAGTCACTAGCAGTGGGTACCAATGGAGGTTGTTTGACACAAGAGAAACCACAGGGGATTTCAGGTGGTTTGAACCCCCCCACCCCCATTGACAACTATAAAAGGGGTTAAATAGTAATGTCAAAGCAATGGATACAGATTCAAAAGCTGAACATCCTACACTGGATTGGGATTCATCCATAATTATAATAATATTAAGCGTACAATTTCACAACCTTCTATAATAATCTAATGGTGCTGATGTGAAATCTTGCTGGCTTAAATCCTACTAAAATATTTGGGAGACACAGAATTAAATGGAAATAACCCTGAACTTTATGGCATGTAAACAAAGCAAGATGATAATAATATCCATACATGGACAAAATCATGTTCAACGTATTAACCTTTTCTAAGTTTTACTGAAACAGTGTACATATTGATATAGTGTTAAAAAGAGCACTCCAAGAGATATTTTTCTGGATTAAGTTAAATTTTTAGAAAAAGGACTAAAATATAAAAAAATACAATTTTGTTCTGGGCTGTGTTTTTTTGCATTCCTACACAAGAGCCCATTTCCTATTTAAATCTGGATCGACCCCTGTTTGTTACCTTCTGCTCCACATTGATACACACTATAAGAAGTGTTTTATTCTTAATTTCTACAAATTTGCCAAAAACATGAATAAATCTAATAATAAAATACAAATTTTGATCGAAACTTTATACATGGCTGTCTAGCTATTTTACCCCGACCAAAATGTTATGCTTTTGGGGACATTTCTTTATTTGTCAATCTGTCTGAGATTGTGATTACTCCAAAAAGAATGAACGGATTTTCGTGAAACTTGGTATGTGAGAAGAGGCTGTCAAAGGAAGACATGCCTACATATTGGAAACTTTCCCGATCATATTCTGAACACCACAAAGCCTGAATTTCTGGGAATACCACCTGGAGGAGGTCTGCATTGTACGAGTGCTTTGTTCTTGGTCATGCAACAGCCACATATCCTGACTTTGCTGGAACAACGTAAGTCAAGAACTGCATTCACAAAGATTCTTAGATTTTTTTCTAAGAATTATGCTTAGTCTAAGAAAAATTCTAAGAATTGCATACATTTCTTTTTCCTTCTATTCTTAGAATTAGTCTTAGCTAGGAATTGTTTTGTGAAAAGGCTTTTTTATTCTTCGAATAAAAACCTATTTAAAAAACACAATTCTTAGTTAAGAATAATTCTAAAAATAGAAGTAAAAAGAAATGTGTGCATAGGTTAGAATTTTTCTTGGACTAAGTGTAATTCTACGAAACATTCTAGGAAGCTGTGTGAATGCAGATCTTGACATAGGTTAACGGAAAATTAGAAAAAAAAATTGAAGTAATGAGGCTTCATTTTACAATTGGCAACTTAATATATAACACTCTTTTGTTGGTGTAGATCTGCAATAGTTGTTGCACAATAATAACCAAAAGCAACTATTTCCTTAAGTTAAGCATGCCACGTGCAAGCCATAGGTATAAATCAAATTCTTGGAATATTCTAAGAATAAGAGTTTTGTGAATAGCAAATTCTTATTCTCAGAAAAAAATTCTAAGAATACGTATGATTCTAAGAATCAGAATCTTTGTGAATAGAAAGATGACAATTGTGAGAAAACATTTAAGAATAAGAATCTTTGTGTATACAGAACCAGGTCATTGTGTAAACACTTGGCTTTGTAAATTGGTGCATTTCTTCAAGTTGAAATGGCACTGAATATAAAACATTAATTGACAACTGGTAGCTATCAGCAACACTTGCACATTTCTGTGTGTAAAGAGTAATCGAAGCAAGAAGTCGATTCTAAGTTGACAACCCACTAAAGCCATGTAGAGATAGGCATGCCCTGGAGCTTTCAATTATTCTATGTGTAGATTTTCGACCAATTAAATGTCCACTATTTGAAAGTGATGGATTGTTTTACCAGATATTTGGAGTAGGCCCTTAACCAATTTAAACTATGGTCCATCCTTACTTTGCAATTATTAAGCAGGCTAACATAATGGCCTCTTATTTCTATATTTCTGGTATGGATGTTATAAACAAGTAAAAGGTTTAGTTGAAAAGGTACTCACTTGACTGAGCATAAAATAAAATGTATTTCGTGAACACAAACATATGGAATATCTATCATTCTTTTATTATGCAGAAGGAGTCGTCTTTGACCAAAAGAAAACAGGACATATACAATACACTGGGACATGTTTATATTATCCAGCTCCATTTACTATGGATGTTTATGATTACATCTTTGTCAGTACAGACTGATTTTTGTTAATATTTCATCAATTGCTTCACCTATTACTGAAGCAAAAATTAAACATTCCTCATTAGACATATATTAAATTATATATCACATTGAAAATTAACATTATAATATTCGTGTTATGCACTTGTATCATACTGTGATCCTCATTTGTGATGTATGTTTGGAATATCGTATTTATTCGTATAAATATCCTGGTGGGCAATGCATTTTTATCTAGGGAGCTAATATTACAGGCACAAAATACTCCCGAGTTGGGTGGCAGTGGATCATCGTGACCACTATACAGCCTTCATTTTGATTAGCAGCACGTATAACTGTAGGAGAAGTTAAAATATTCGAAATAAACCTTAAATCTATAGAAATCATAAATTTCGGTCTCTTATTTTTGCAGATTTTATCATTTAAGATGTCGGCGATCAAAACTACTATGTTTTTGGATCTACTTTGTTTCCCATTAGTGGTTTTTTGATTGGGAAGTACTAAAACACATTTTTTACAATCTTGAAATTGAAAACCTGCTGGCAGTTTACGGGAATTTAAAGCATGGAATATAATCTTAGGGAAAGGTAGAGGAAGCGGGCATTACCTACGGAGGGAGCGATTACAGGGATAAACATGCTAAGTTAATCGAAAAGAATTTCCATTGCACATCAGATTTCCTGTTGTCTTTGATTTCTAATGTCCTTTAGTTCTTCATCTCTGGTCTCATGTGGCTCAGTTGGTAGGGTGTTGGACTCATAATCCAAGGGTCATGGGTTCGATCCCCGGAGATACCGAGTGTTTCATGTGGGATAACATCCTTGGGCAAGATGTTAACCTGGACTGTGCCTCTCTCCACCCAGGAGCAATGGGTACTTGGCTGCTAGTGGGTTCTTAGTGAGTGCGTTGTACTGTAGCAGCACCCTAGTATGTTCCCTGAGGGAACTGAGACAAAGTGAGTGATAGTATGTATATATACTGATACTAGACTATAAACCACAACATTTACATTTCATCTCTGGACTTGTCACGTTAATACTAAACCACTGCCCCACTAGCTTTAAAAGTAAACATACCTCTAATGTTGAGTTTCTGTAATGCCTCTGTTACTTCCTTATCCTCATCTGTTCCACCTTCAGCCATTTTGCCACTGATACTTAAATATACTGAAATTGGCACGGGATGAAAACTCCACACGTATGTGTTCACCAAATAACACCACTACAGTAACTGTGTGTCCCACAGTGTAAAATATCTATGTGCCATAGTTCTTCATATTTACTTTGTCAATAAATGCACCATTTGAGAATTCTCCCACATGCTTTGAGTGTGTGTTATTATAAGTAGCTTATAACTAAGCTCATTGCCTGACAATGATAGTATATAGATTATGTAAATGCTTCCATGTTCTTTCTCCCATATGATTTGACTGTGTGGTCTTATAAGTGAGCTTATTTCCTGACAATGATAGTATTTAGATTATGTCAATGTTTCCATGATTTTTTTTTTTTGTTATTGACCCAGAGATGGGGTTTTACAGCCAGTCGATAATAGGGCAGGTTCTCAGCATTGTCGCTTTGTGATTAATGAACCATGTTTTGGTAGCAATTGGAGCAATAGATACTGAACTCCTGGGACGAAAAAATAAGAGTAATTGTAATCTAAATGTTTCACAAAAACAACATTTACACAATTTAATTGGTCTCTTTACAAACAAGTTCCTTGCAAGCAGCAATAGGCGTTGTGCCTCCTAAGGTGCAAAGTTTGTAAATAAGATGACTTTCCCAGATTGTGTTGCCGCCAGGTCTCTCTCTTAGAGGTAAACAGATTAACATTACAGATTAAACATAGGTCAGCAGCTCCCTTCTTAAACTCTTAACACAGCAGCTCCCTACTTAAACTCTTAACACAGCAGCTCCCTACTTAAACTCTTAACACAGCAGCTCCCTACTTAAACTCTTAACACAGCAACTCCCTACTTAAACTCTTAACACTGCAGCTCCCTACTTAAACTCTTAACACAGCAGCTCTCTACTTAAACTCTTAACACTGCAGCTCCCTATTTAAGCTCTTAACACAGCAACTCCCTACTTAAACTCTTAACACAGCAGCTCCCTACTTAAACTCTTAACACAGCAGCTCCCTACTTAAACTCTTAACACAGCAGCTCCCTACTTAAACTCTTAACACAGCAGCTCCCTACTTAAACTCTTAACACAGCAGCTCCCTACTTAAGCTCTTAACACTGCAGCTCCCTACTTAAACTCTTAACACAGCAGCTCCCTACTTAAACTCTTAACACAGCAACGCCCTACTTAAACTCTTAACACTGCAGCTCCCTACTTAAACTCTTAACACAGCAGCTCCCTACTTAAACTCTTAACACAGCAGCTCCCTACTTAAACTCTTAACACAGCAACTCCCTACTTAAACTCTTAACACTGCAGCTCCCTACTTAAACTCTTAACACAGCAGCTCTCTACTTAAACTCTTAACACTGCAGCTCCCTATTTAAGCTCTTAACACAGCAACTCCCTACTTAAACTCTTAACACAGCAGCTCCCTACTTAAACTCTTAACACAGCAGCTCCCTACTTAAACTCTTAACACAGCAGCTCCCTACTTAAGCTCTTAACACTGCAGCTCCCTACTTAAACTCTTAACACAGCAGCTCCCTACTTAAACTCTTAACACAGCAGCTCCCTACTTAAACTCTTAACACAGCAACTCCCTACTTAAACTCTTAACACAGCAGCTCCCTACTTAAACTCTTAACACAGCAGCTCTCTACTTAAACTCTTAACACTGCAGCTCCCTATTTAAGCTCTTAACACAGCAACTCCCTACTTAAACTCTTAACACAGCAGCTCCCTACTTAAACTCTTAACACAGCAGCTCTCTACTTAAACTCTTAACACTGCAGCTCCCTATTTAAGCTCTTAACACAGCAACTCCCTACTTAAACTCTTAACACAGCAGCTCCCTACTTAAACTCTTAACACAGCAGCTCCCTACTTAAACTCTTAACACAGCAGCTCCCTACTTAAGCTCTTAACACTGCAGCTCCCTACTTAAACTCTTAACACAGCAGCTCCCTACTTAAACTCTTAACACAGCAACGCCCTACTTAAACTCTTAACACTGCAGCTCCCTACTTAAACTCTTAACACAGCAGCTCCCTACTTAAACTCTTAACACAGCAGCTCCCTACTTAAACTCTTAACACAGCAACTCCCTACTTAAACTCTTAACACTGCAGCTCCCTACTTAAACTCTTAACACAGCAGCTCTCTACTTAAACTCTTAACACTGCAGCTCCCTATTTAAGCTCTTAACACAGCAACTCCCTACTTAAACTCTTAACACAGCAGCTCCCTACTTAAACTCTTAACACAGCAGCTCCCTACTTAAACTCTTAACACAGCAGCTCCCTACTTAAGCTCTTAACACTGCAGCTCCCTACTTAAACTCTTAACACAGCAGCTCCCTACTTAAACTCTTAACACAGCAACGCCCTACTTAAACTCTTAACACTGCAGCTCCCTACTTAAACTCTTAACACAGCAGCTCCCTACTTAAACTCTTAACACAGCAACGCCCTACTTAAACTCTTAACACTGCAGCTCCCTACTTAAACTCTTAACACAGCAGCTCCCTACTTTGTGTGGCACGGCCAAGTGAGGGGCCTGCCCGGGCAGTTGACTGGAACCTTAAGCTTACAACTACTGGTATGCATATGGCCTCAAGTGAACTATTGACCTCTGGTCAAGCCAATCAGAAACCAGGCTACCCCTTATTTGGATTTCTTCCCAATTAAGGGTAACATTTGAATTGGTAGCCATTGTGGTAGCATAAAAATTTTCAGTTAACGGATGAAACTTAGAATCTTAGTGTTTTAACATAGAATTTTAGTGGAATATTCTAGTATTATCTTATGCAGGATGCCTTCATCTAGAAAGGAACTTCCAAATGTTAGAAAGAGGGTTACAGCGTCAGCTCGCGCTAGGACTTCTGTCAAGAAAGCTAGGAAGACGGCTGTATCCCGAGCTTGATGGATCTTATGTGCAAAAAGTGAAAAAAACTGTAAGTACTGTTGATACTGGGGAAAAACAACAGCCAGCCCCTCATTCTGACAATGAGCTTATTTTATCCATGCTGAGGGATATTAAAGATTCTAATAAAGCCCTATCAAAGAGGATGGACAAGGTTGAACAGCAGGCAGTCCGTGACTCCACCCCCATTAACCCTAGGTCTCATGCATATGACCATAGGGGGCTTTCATTACCAACCTCACCTCAGCAGCCTACCCAGTCGGCTGACTAGGCTGGTCAAGCTAGGGATCACCTGGCCATCCAGGACTTTAGACATCAGCATCTACACCTCGCTGCTACATCAGGTCCTCACCACAGCCAGGGACAGCTCTCCAGGCAGCAGCCACTCAGCCAAGGAGTGGACCACATCACTGGTGCTTGGGACACTTTGGGACAACCGTCAGATCGTCGTGATGCCGTCATCCCCAGCATCCAGAGTCTCAGGGGAAATGCAGGCATCTCGGAGGCCGTCAACAACCTGTTAGCATCATACGAGGGCAATCTTCACTCTGAGCTCGCAAAAGGTAAGCAAAATGTCAAAAAATCAGGGAGATATAACACCCATGACTCTGTAGTGGCCCCTCCACATCTCAGATGGCCTAATGAAGGTTTTCACTCTTCCAGTGGTAAGAAAAGGGTAATCTACGATGAACTTTCTCTACCTCAGTGGGTTGCTGGCCAACTCTCGAACATACACAGCATGCCAGACCCCATCCTTGTGAAGCAGGCCCTCTCACAAGTTATCTTTGCTATGCGAGATGCCACCTCCTTGCCTTGGCCGGCAGTTAGAACAGCCTGGGCTTCCTCCATGCACGAGGTGGAGGAGGGTAACCTATCATGGGCAGATAGAACACAGTGGGCTATCAATAGGTTAAGCTCATCACAGATAGCCCTAGCCCACACACAAGCACCTAGCCAACCAGTATCAAGCAGAAGGCCATGCAAATTTTTTAATGAGGGTTCTTGTAGCCATGAGAACCACCATGGGAACTACTCGCACTTTTGTACACACTGCATGAAACAGGGAAAGAATCTGCCTCATTCTGAGTCCAAATGTAACGCAAAGCACAAGCAAGGCAGTAGACAACCACAAGCCAGTAATTAGGATCTGCATGGATCACCTGAGCACAGCGTGACCTCTCACATCAATTATGGGGGGGATCTTCCAAAGGACACAATAGTAACAGTAGTAATGAGTTTAGTAATAATGGTATTATTAGTAGTGTAGTTGTAAATAACATTCCTGTTCATAGACATGAAGTGACGTCGACCAGTGGGTTAGACAGTGTTCATTTATGTGATTCGACTTCTGACCTCTCTCATAGCACAGGAGAGGCTTGGTACTGTAGTGTTAACAAGAGTAATGATGTTGACTATGTTTTGTATGTTGATAATTGTATTGATAAGGTTGACAATTTAGTTAACAACCCTTTATGCACACGTGAATCTGACAGTACTCAACCCATAGGTACTGAATATCATGATGTTCATCACACTGAGCAATCTGTAGCCCCCCATGTGGAACCCCACCCTGCCATCCCACTAATTAGGGACAATGATACCTCAAAGGTGGCATACCAATTAGTCTGTCATTATGTGACCTTATTTGACGTGGGGTTTTATGATTTAACCACTAATTCTGACACATGGTGTTCCTATATACATGGATACCCCCATGGTAGCCCTGGTGGTTTTTATTTTGTGGCAATTTCACGGGTTAATGGACAAATTAAAATTTTTCAGTGTGATGATCAACCTAAAGCTCCCATGTGTGCGTGGGGTTCTTTTGTCTTGTATATACAGCCAGTAACTATGATTCATTGTCATAGACCCCAAGAAATGGTGGAGGCTAGTAGAGCATTTGACAATTATAGGCGAGACCTCTTTGTTCAATATGTATATGGCTTAGACTATGAAGCATACATGGACCAATTAATTGTGGCACTTATGGACTTTTGTGACAATGACATTGTTGAAACAAATGACACACAGGACTTGGACTCTGGTCAGTGTGACATTAATGATGGTCAAGTTCCATCTGTTATCAATACTTCTGACACCAAGTGTATGGGTATTGTTGTTTCACCCCTCTCCCGAGATGCTAATTATCCTCATAAAACCAAAGGCTACATAGCAATTGAATCTGCCCCATTTCAATTCAGTGGCCCTGACAGGGCCCCAGTTGACCTAGCTTCTGTTAGCCAATATTTAAACATAGCCCGTATTGTCAAGCAGTCTGGCTTTCCTAATTACAGATACACTAGATTTCCACTTAAATCAGGTTTACGAATTGAAGCTTGGAACAAGTACCTTGAGGGTTATAAGGACCAGAAACTGGTCCAATATTTACAGTTTGGTTTTCCTCTTTCATTGACTGATTCAGATTCACTTGGTAACCATAATATCAGGAACCATCATTCAGCTCTTCAATTTGAAGATGCAGTGTGGGCTTACTTGACCAAAGAGCGCTCACATGGAGCTATCTTGGGACCTATTGAACACTTTGACAGTCATCCGGATCATAGCTTGGTACACTGTTCCCCAATTTTGACCAGACCCAAGGACCAGGGCAAACGCCGGGTCATTCTTGACCTGTCATACCCCAGGGGCATTGCTTTGAATGATCAAGTTGATAGGTCCAGGTTTGATGGTGACCTATTCTGCCTCAAATTCCCATCCATAGATGATATTGTGCAAGAAATATGTAGCCACAAGGATGACGTCGTCATCTCAAAGATTGATGTAGCCAGAGCTTTCCGTAACCTTCGCGTGGACCCAGCTGACGCCCTCAAATTAGGCATTAGATGGCATGATGACGTCTATATTGATGTTGTGGTGGCGTTCGGCTGGGTCCATGGAAGCGCGGCGTTTCAGCGCATCAGCGACGCCGTCACACACGTCATGGCCAAGGATGGAATTAAAATGTTTGCCTATATAGATAATTATATCATTGTGTCCCATAAATCATCTGGGGAAGCCCATTTTCAACGTCTGGCGTCACTTCTAGCTGAACTTGGGCTGCCTAGCAACCCTGACAAACAAACCCCCCCTGTCGCAAACTTACTTGTCTTGGCATCCAGATAGATCTAGACAGGAATGAGCTCAGTATTGACCCCATTAAGCTTGAGAGCATATATAAGGAATGTGTTGAAACTAGCACTAAGCCCTACCTTTCCAGGAGCGCATTCCAATCCCTCCTGGGCAAACTATTATATATTCATAAGTGTGTTTCCCCAGCCCGCAGAATGCTGGCTCTATTCAGACAGAATCCAGGTGCTAAGAGGATAACCTTGACAAAGGATTTCCATAGAGATCTTGCCTGGTTCTTGGTCTTCCTCCCCAGGTTTAATGGCATCACTTATATAAAGAAATTTCCAATTCCTCAGGCCCATACTCTTCATGTTGACGCCTCCCTTAGTGGCCTGGGAGGGGTATGGAATGATGAAGTATATGCAACCCGGCTATTCAATCTTTATCATAGAGACCTGGGAATTGTTCATCTCGAGATGTTGAATCTTGTGTTGGCCCTCAAGCTTTGGGCCAGTAACTGGGCTCACTCTGTGGTGCAGTTTTATTGTGATAATGCAGCCGTAGTTCAGGTGGTCCAGACTGGCAGAACTAGGGATGAAATGCTGGCATTATGCCTTAGAAACATTTGGCTGCTTTCAGCTACTTATGACATAACTGTTACTATTAAACACATTAGGGGCAAGGCGAATCATATAGCTGACCTCTTATCTCGCATATATTCTGATAAAGCAATTCACCAGAACCTTTTAAGGGACCTACAGGACTCCTACACTTGGAGGAAAATACCTATTCAATTCTTTAATCTTGATATTTCCATATAATTTCAGGTTCTTCCTTAACCTCTGCCCCTTTGCTGTTGCAAGCCTGCCAGAGGATATCACAGGCCTACAGACCGTCCACGTCCTCAGCTCGTCACCTTCACTTCAAAACCTATATTGCTTTCTTACTGTTTATGGACCTTCCCATTTGCATCTCTGTACACAATATCATTACCTTCCTTGAATACCTCTACCAGAACCTTATCTCACCAAAGGTCCTATCCTCTTACCTGTCCTCCATCCACTCAAAAGCATCTTTTTACAATTGGGACACTTCTCCCTTATCCCATCCTGCCATCCACCGCTTCATCAGAAGCGTAAATATCAATTCTAAGTTCTCCCCTACCCCTCGGGGTGTCTTTGATGTCCAAACTTTATACCATCTTTCCGTGTCTTGTGATATCCTTTCTGATCCCCTTCTCTTTAGGGCTATCTTCCTTTCTGCATTCTTCAGGTTCCTGAGAATGTCTAATATTGCCCCCCATAGCTCTTCCAAATTTGATCCCTGTGTTCACTTTCTCAGGCAGGACGTCATTTTTGCCCCCCATGGGGCCCACTTGCTAATAAAATGGACTAAGACATTACAGAACCATAAATCACATCATTGGATCCAGTTGCCCTCCCTGTTCAACTACTTCCTGTGCCCAGTCAGGGCCCTCAAATCCCTCCTCAATTCTCGCCCTCTCCCACCCACTGCCCCCCTCTTTGCCAACAACTTCCAACCTCACAACCAGGTGATTGACACTCAGAGATGCTTTGAAGAAAGTGCTCACACATAGAAACATATCACTCAAGGGACATGGTTTCCACACCTTCAGAAGATCAGGAGCCACTCTGGCCTTTGACAACAATGTCAAGATCCAAAACATTATGGCACATGGACTATGGCGCAGCTCTGCCATCTGGTCATATCTGGAGAACGCTTCTCAGGCACCCTCAGTCATACCTACCACATTCGCCAACCTCATCCCTGCCTCCTTCTAGTTGGGCTTGGGGCTTTTAAAACATTACTAAGTAATATTTTAAACCTATATTATATCTTACTAACGTGTAAATAAAAATCCCAAACTAACTTTCATGTTTACTTGTATCAGGTCTGACCTTCATCTGACATTGACCTGTGACTTTCCCAACTTTCACCACAGGGATTGAACCCATCACTCATAGGCAACTGTGTGTGGCACGGCCAAGTGAGGGGCCTGCCCGGGCAGTTGACTGGAACCTTAAGCTTACAACTACTAGTATGCATATGGCCTCAGGTGAACTATTGACCTCTGGTCAAGCCAATCAGAAACCAGGCTACCCCTTATTTGGATTTCTTCCCAATTAAGGGTCACATTTGAATTGGTAGCCATTGTGGTAGCATAAAAATTTCACAAACATATTCACAACTTCGAGCAATGAGAGGTCTTAGGACCAACATAGCTCACTAAGGGGTAATTCCTCCCCTTGATAATCAATGGGACTTAGGCAGGACCCGGCTGACCCGGGTAACCCCCTCTCAATTTGTCTTAGGTAATCCTAATTTCGATTTCGTGGTGAGCTTGACCCCTCCAGGACTTACCCACCTGGAGGGAGGTCTCTTCGGATTGATGTGGCTCACCTTGTGTACTGGGTAGTTTCGTTTCTATAGCAGCTTATGCTGCTAGACAGATTTCATATCTTGTGGTGAGCTTGACCCCTCCAGGGCTTACCCTCCTGGAGGGAGGTCTCCTAGGATTGATGTGGTTCACCATATACCCCTGGGTAACTTTCGATTAGGTGGTACTTATACCCCTGGGTATATCCCATGATCAAGGCTGGACCCGGCGGACCCGGGCACCCCCCTACTGAATTGACACAGCTACTTGCACCGACTGTGACTATAGGATGTGACAGATACTTCATTGTTTCCTACAAGTATATATTAAATGCGAGTCATTGTTACTTTTGGTAGTTTTAACCGTATGGTATTTTATGCCCATGTTGGGGCTTTTAAAACATTACTAAGTAATATTTTAAACCTATATTATATCTTACTAACGTGTAAATAAAAATCCCAAACTAACTTTCATGTTTACTTGTATCAGGTCTGACCTTCATCTGACATTGACCTGTGACTTTCCCAACTTTCACCACAGGGATTGAACCCATCAGTCATAGGCAACTGTGTGTGGCACGGCCAAGTGAGGGGCCTGCCCGGGCAGTTGACTGGAACCTTAAGCTTACAACTACTAGTATGCATATGGCCTCAGGTGAACTATTGACCTCTGGTCAAGCCAATCAGAAACCAGGCTACCCCTTATTTGGATTTCTTCCCAATTAAGGGTCACATTTGAATTGGTAGCCATTGTGGTAGCATAAAAATTTCACAAACATATTCACAACTTCGAGCAATGAGAGGTCTTAGGACCAACATAGCTCACTAAGGGGTAATTCCTCCCCTTGATAATCAATGGGACTTAGGCAGGACCCGGCTGACCCGGGTAACCCCCTCTCAATTTGTCTTAGGTAATCCTAATTTCGATTTCGTGGTGAGCTTGACCCCTCCAGGACTTACCCACCTGGAGGGAGGTCTCTTCGGATTGATGTGGCTCACCTTGTGTACTGGGTAGTTTCGTTTCTATAGCAGCTTATGCTGCTAGACAGATTTCATATCTTGTGGTGAGCTTGACCCCTCCAGGGCTTACCCTCCTGGAGGGAGGTCTCCTAGGATTGATGTGGTTCACCATATACCCCTGGGTAACTTTCGATTAGGTGGTACTTATACCCCTGGGTATATCCCATGATCAAGGCTGAACCCGGCGGACCCGGGCACCCCCCTACTGAATTGACACAGCTACTTGCACCGACTGTGACTATAGGATGTGACAGATACTTCATTGTTTCCTACAAGTATATATTAAATGCGAGTCATTGTACCTTTTGGTAGTTTTAACCTTATGGTATTTTATGCCCATGTTGGGGCTTTTAAAACATTACTAAGTAATATTTTAAACCTATATTATATCTTACTAACGTGTAAATAAAAATCCCAAACTAACTTTCATGTTTACTTGTATCAGGTCCGACCTTCATCTGACCTTGACCTGTGACTTTCCCAGCTTTCACCACAGGGATTGAACCCATCACTCATAGGCAACTGAAACTCTTAACACTGGCTGGCTTCCAAAGTAACTCTGTCCCAACTGCCATACAAAAACACCTATAAATACATTACCAGCTATTGATAATACCTGGTAAATAATATAGTCATTACTTCAGTTTTGATAAATATATATTTCAAATTAATTACAACTTTACTACCCTCAAGTTACAATAACTACTTAAAGTTCTGCTGCACCACAGATGATATATGTACCACTGGAAAAATCATACTGGACTAATAATATTATACTCTAGTATTAATATAAAATAAATATAATTTTATCACATCTAAAATACATAAGTTATAAAAGCTAATAATTGCAAATAAATCTAATAAACCTGTCACAGTCATGTACTTAAATTGGAGTTACAAACAAGCATTCAATTAAATCCTACCACATATAACTTAAACACTCACCTGCATCCACCAACAAACCAGCACATCAGACAAAAGCCCACAATAAAACACGAGGACAAAACCATGGCCACAACTCTTCCCTTTTAAAACTTCAAAACAATGAATCACACTGTCACACCAACTTCCACTCTAGCTGACAAAACAGAGAGAATTATTTACGCCAGATGTTAAAATAAAATGCGATTCTTGCTTATGCTTGTCGTCTGTTGCCACACTACCACAACCTTCCATTCATATGAAAGAGAAACCAAAGAGAATTAATGTGACAATATGCAGATCAATTACCCGGGGCCAGGAGCATGGAAACCAACACACTAACACACTCTTCTTTTTAGTTTTCAGAGACAGCCTGAATTTATTGGAGTGACATAATATATATCTACTCCTTATGGAGTCTTATAACCTGTACAATTTTATCACAGCCAATATGTATGATACTGTAAAAATCATTGTATACTCATCTATGTATTTGTTCCTATTTCACATACTACTATTGTGAAAGTTACTATTGTAACTGTGTACTGTTATATGGTTAACATATATATTATCACATTCATCTATTATTGTCGACATTTTAATAAATTTCAAATCTTATACTAGCATCCTAACCTTTTTGAGGGGTTAGGGAATGTGCTGTTGGACACCTAGGTTTTCCAGGGCTCAGTCATGGGGCCCTGTCGAATGTTATAGTTAATATTTACGTGTTTAATTACTTTTCTTTTCATATTTACAACCCCACTGGCCTCTTTATTTTCTGGGCGAACCTCTCAGTTTGTTAGTTTCAGGTCCCTGGGCATGGTCATGGTGGTGAGTTGAGCTTTCCTCACATCTTGGTTGGTAGTCCCTAAGTAAGCTTAAAACTTACCTGTTTGCAAAAGCATATCCCCCATAGCCTCTCCTGTCGCCCTGTGTATCCTTGGTATGACCTGGCTATGTCCTCGGATTAGCCTTGCTTTATGTTCAGTTGTGCCTTAGAGTCCATCAGCGATGGAGATTAAGCACTATAAAAGTCCACATTAGATTAGATTAGTCCTGGAGTATCTAGGCTCCTTAGGATGTCTTTATCTCTTGGGTGTGATGTCTGACTGCTGAATACACTTGCATATTACGTGTAATACTACTACACCACCCACCATCTTCTTTTGGATCTGATGCTCTGTTACCTGTTACATACGAGGATATCTTTCAACATTCTTAGTACAACAACCAGTACAGATGACCACGTCCACTTGGTTGGCTCTCTGAACAGCTGCTGAGGACTTTTTTTGCTTAGATTGGAGCTGAATGCTTGGGCAATAGAAGAGGATCTGTTTTTCCTGCTATTACTGTTCTAATATTCGTTCAGATGCACTTTTGGTGGCGACTTGGACAGCTACTTGTCAACAACCTTTGTCTCCTCTGTGTGTTCCGGATATAGACCCTGCAATCTTATTAGTTACATGACATAAACTATTTCAATTTTTTACATTCAGAACTGATGCCATTGTTAGTACGTGAGGTATGAGACCTATTTTGAAATTACTCGGACTTCTTTTGTGAACTGTTATTTCAAACATGATTGACCTAAATCTCTTTATGATGCTCCTTTGTGCCTCATTATTAGATGATATTTGATTGCATATGACATCCTGTTTCCAGATATCATCACCTGAGCGCCAGGTATGCTTTTGTATGCTGTACGTACAGATAGATGTACTACATATATAACATGCCAGTATGTCTTGAAGAGGACAAGTTTTTGCGTGGCTGCGATTTTCTTTTACAACATACAGACATTTGAATTGTTCAATTATTGATCTTTCTGTATTTTGTACTGACTGTAAGCTTCTATAACCTCTTGTTATCTGTGTCATTTACATTCTCTTTCTGGAACATTCTAGAGTCTCCGCCTATATATTTGATTTGTGTGTCAAGTGGACCGCTTGTTTGCTACGTGTTTGACAAACTCTTATTTTAACTGGATATAGTGTATGGATTTGCTGTATAATGGATATTGTTCATATCTTGGGGCAAACATTGCAGTGCAGACCCTCTGTATATCTGGATATAGATATTCTATTTAGTGGACGCCAAATGGATCACTGTACAGTCTGCTGGACAGAGTATACAATCTTTTTATAACTATTTTATAGGTGGATATGACTGCGGTAAAGTCAGATTGATTTCATTGTTGCATTATTATATGAACTATTAAGAGTATCACAGTGGGCAAACTAACTTTTGTACTACTCAATGTAATTTCTAAAACTTTGTTTTATGTTAGTATTAGTTGTTATTTATCTCTTTTAATGTACACGCTTAGCATTCTTATTTTAATATTAATGTTCTCTCTGTCATACTTTCTTGACACTACCGTTACTCTTGATAGGTTATGTCATTCTTATTATATATCTTTGAAGCTGTTTTTGTGGCCAATGTTAATCAGATATAATGATTTACACTGTAATAAATATCATTAATTATGTTGAAGTATACTTATCCAAAAACAGAAATGCAGGATATATGGTAATTTATTCTTTATAAAACTTTCTTTTTTGGCTAAGTATAATTATATTACTTTATTATTTTTGGGGTCGTCATTTCTGCATATGTACATCTCTTTTCACTTGTAACTTTTATGTAATCAAAGGTCAAAGTTGGGGTTTTACGTCCCGTTCAACAGCCAGGGTCATATTGGGACAGGTCCTCAGAATTGCCACTTGTGGGACTCGAACCCACAGAGGTGACAGCCTATGATTAGATGCCAAACTTGCTAACCACTAGGCCACTGAGGACCTCTTTTATGTAATCATCTATGTATCTATTCCTATTTGATGTTATTGTAGCTATTATGTATTTTTTCTGTTTATTGGTCAGATTTAAATAAGGGTAAAGGCGGTATAATGACACCAACTATACAGTAAGAGGGAAAATTATTACACATATTGGTTAATGCCAATTGTTACAACAGTGGAAATATCCCATATACACTCTAACTCCTTTGCTCTGCACCTGGGTTGAGTTTTTTGGTCATTTGGGTTTCCCAGCCACATTTCCCACGCCCTCCAAGACAATAAAGAATGTTATGGGTTTAAAATAATTTTTATTAATATATATATATATATATATATATATATATATATATATATATATATATATAACCAGTTTTTTGCAACATGTATACATCTGAAGCATAATCAGTAATCTGATAAACCGTGTCACCTGACACCATACTGAAGCATATGCTATTATAAATGAGAAATTTTGTCAACCCCACCCCCCACTTCAGGGCAGTAAAGCACTTTACTGCCCTGAAGAAGAAATGATGAATATCTTATAAAAGCAATATCTAATAACATTACAAGGTGACATGGCAAGCCATCAAAGAAGTTTGAATCTGTAGTCATAATGTACAAATACAGAATTTAGTGCAAAGCAGAAATGAAATGGCTTGATATAAAGGTATATTACATAATCATAAGTATAATCAGTAAATCTTTGCACTAAATATATGAAAATGTCTGCCAAACGCCAAAACTAAAGATAAAGGAATTGGCGAAAGGTATGAGAAACTTGGGAGTCAGGTGTAGGAAGGGTATGAATGTACCTCCACACAGCATCACTGCTCTAAGTACCATGTTGCATAATCTGCTGCATAGGTACGCCATTATGAAATACCCATGTAGTGGCAGATTTGCGAAATAAATGAAAAGTCAAGGGATGTTGGATGCGAAGCAATAAGGATACTTATTTCAAGTGCTTTCTGGCAATGGAGTCTGTGAGTGGAAGGAAGGTACCTTGCTTAGCTTGCAAAAACAGGGGAGAATTTTTCTGAGCTGGGAATTTTTGAAACATGAGTTGTAAAGCCTTAATTGGGAAAAGCATGGAATGGCCCAAATTTGGAATGGAAATGGTACGACTCTGCTGTCTATCTTGTAACGGTTTTGTCCATTTAATTATTACAGTACAATAGTTCTGTGAAAATATCAAATCTCCCCGCAAGAGATGCCTAGTACCATCGAATTGCTTTACAGAATGTGGAAGGATATTGGACATTCGTAAAAAAGAAAAGAATGTAAATAGGTACAAAGCTTTGAACAACACAGGATCTGCAAGCAAGTCACAAGTTTGAAGTATTTGTTGAAGCATTTGAATAGTTATGATTTTTTGTGACTTAAGGGAGAGGGGAGCATTGATGCGAAGTGCCTTGACAAACAAAGAGATACGTTCATCTCGGAATGCCTCAGTGTTGAGACCATATAATATGAAAGATGACCTAATGCCAGTCAAATGGTTTGCAATATTGGCATGTGATTGGCCCTTCTGGTGCAAATACTCCATATATGACAAGAGAATAATTGTATTCACCTGATTCGTTTGAAGTTGAGCTATTTCGAGAAATTGTAAGAAATCTCGAAACATTCTGTTATACTGAAGGGCTGTCGCAGGCCTGAAGCCAGAATGCAACCTTTCCAGGGCGGAAGACACCAGTGGGTCTGGCAATCCGTGTGTTTCTAAAACAAAGACAAATGTATTAGATAGTTGTATTTAGTATAGTATGGTCTATATGTACTGACAACCACTGGTGATCTACTACCAGTTTGTTCAATTTACTGATATTTTGATAATTATGTTGCCATCTGGATAACAAGTCAGCCACCACATTAGTGACTCCTGGAATATGGGTAACCACAAGGTCTATATCATACATGGAGATTAGCAACCAAATATTTCTGGCACTTGTGGCTAGCATCTGATCCCTGGCTCTGCCAGTATTTAGAACCTCTACTACTGCCATATTGTCGCACTTGACCTCAATGGCATGGCTCTGCCATAAAGATCCCCATAATTTTAATGCTACAACAATGTTGAGTATTTCTAAATGTACTATAGTGTAATTATTAAAACCTTTCGGTATCTGTAGAGTATACACCATATTTTTTAACACACCCCCCAACCCTTGTAAGGAAGCATCCAAAAATACCTTATGTTGGGGGATAGGTTTATCATAAAATGTAATTCCATTATATTGTAGCAAAAAGGTGTTGAACCAGTTCAGGTCTTTTTGAAATTCGTGATCAAGAACAATATAGTTCTTAGCTACCTGTTGCCTCAACAATGTTAACATACGGTTTAAGAAGAAACGAGCCGGTTTCACACATTTAGTTATATAAAGAAGTGAACCCAGGAGGGATTGAAATTGAGGTTTTGTAACTTTAGTTTTCGAGACATAAGCTAAGCATATGTCACATATTTCATTCAACTTGTCCTGAGGTATACTGAGAGTCCTTGTAACTGTGTTAATTTCTATCCCTAAACAAACTGCCTTTGTAGTGGGCTGTATAAGCTAATTCTAGTCCCAATTCTTGCAATAAAGCTTTTAAAGTATCAAAAGAGCGATATATATCAACAGGAAGACCAGTATAGATAAGATCATCTATATAATTGTATAAGTTCGGAAAATGGAACTTCTCTTTCATGATATACAGTACTGCATCCGTACAGCATTGACAGAAAACCGAACCATGCCGAAAACCGAATGGCAAAGTACCGTCGATAAAGTATTCCCCATGCCTTAGGCCTAATAGGTCTAGATCCCCAGGATCTATTCTGATGTGCCTAAACGCTCGGCTGATATCTATTTTATAAAGCAAGGCTGTGGGGCCTAACTGCTTTAGACTGTCGACAATGTTATCAACTGAAGGGTACTTAAGTTCAGCCTATTAGAATTAGGCTTATCCTTGGTAAGAAAGGGGGAAACATGGCAAGCAAAGGGAAACTGTTTAAAGGGGCCCAATACTGCGCCGTACTGAAGCTCTTCCTGTATATACTTTGAAACATGTTCAGAATATTTCAAAGCCGAGTTGTGATTGACCTCAGTAGATTGAAGAGGAATCCGCCTATCAAAATCTAGAGGGAAACCGAATTGTATGAGGTCCACTAGCTGTTGATCCCAATAGCTATGTAGGTATTTTTTCCAACAATGTACCTTAAGTTGTGTATTAAGAGGAATACGTGCATGCATAAAATTAGGTAATCCTGATCTCTGAATTTTTGCATGAGCTTCAACTATATCAGGTACCGAACCCCATATAACTTCCGGGCCAGTATAGACCATCAGATCATTGAGTGGGATGAAACCAAATTTTTTGTCATTTTGGTAAAGACAATTTTTATGATCACTGGATTGGAATCGAGCTGCATATACTTGTGAAGGTATTTGTCTTGTTCGTTTGCAAGGTAACTGTTGTGCATCAGTAACTGTCGGATCCGACAAGTGTAAAGCATCAGTATAGGTTTGCATTGGAATAGTATTTTCACCAGTATCATGCTGTACTGCCTGTAGACCCAATTTTGTCCCATTTCCGTTTTTATTGCCCGAGAAATGAATTGAGGCAGGATTATGAGTAACTTGTTGATCATAATTTCGACTGGCCAACATAAGATTATGTTGAGTGTCCTCAGCTATTTTGTGCATGTGACCCAATTTAGACCCATTTCCGTTTTTGTTGCCCTTGAATTTTAAAGGAACATGCACAGGACGTGTACCTAATGTGGTGGAACCAACGTTTTGAAAAGCATGTTGTTCTGCATGACTATGGGACTGTCCCAATGATTTCCCAGTTTTGTTTTTATTGCCCCCAGAAACTTTATCCAACAAGTCCCCATGCATAGAATGACCACTGGCAGGACGAGCTGAGCCCAATTTTTGCCCAGTTTTGTTTTATTGCCCGTGAATAATGAAGAATAAACAGCATGGCCTGCATCTTGCTTATCTATAAGGTCATGTTCAACATCATCCGTATGCAATTCATCTTGCAATGGTTGAAAACGGTTGAAAGTAGGAATAAGCTGTGTTTTTAACAGCCTTTGTCCAGAGTGTATAGGGTATTCAACCGTAGCACTGTTATACGCATTATTTGATGTATTACTCGCATTTTTTGTTGTAGAGAAAGATTCAGTCACTTTGTGTGTTTTAATGGACCGAATTTTTGTAGAAACTTGGTTAGGTTGGACTACTGCTTTCCCTTGCTTAAGAACTTGTGCATAGGACCGACTGTCACATACAGTCTGCAAAGCATTGGCCTGGGCTAACCACTATGTCCAAGTAGGACAAGAGCAATGAATATTTGCATTAGTTTGTACAATATTTACATTAGAATTATATACAACCCTTGTTTTATGGATAGGACCAGTCCTATCCGACATTATTCGTTTTTTGAATTTTGTCTATTTTTATTTTTGCAATCTATTTCAGAATGTGCCACTACTAGCAAATGTGCCACTACTAGCAAAGCATGCAGAACAAACATGTTTATATAACACCCCTTTTGTCTCATAGGATTTTCCTTGCATACAAGAATTCTGGTTAAAATACGTGCAAGGCATTGACTTTGTGATCTTAGTAGATTTTTTGAAGGAATTTGAAACCACCGAAGATGCAGTTTGCGAATTTGGTACATGTTTTTGAGCGTTTGCCCATCTGATCCGATCTATGGCGAATGTATCCGAAAAATCTTTCACTTCTCCCTATTCCATTCTGCACAACAGAACAGCATGACTTGCTTTGGCCGAAGTCCAAGAAAAGTCATTCGCGTCATCCATGAGGGCTATAAGATATTCTAACATATGCTGTTTAAGATTCGGATCCGACTCATCCCTCATGGTCCTACCAAAGCCAGCAACCCATTGGGTTACATTAAGCTGGTCATAGGAGACTCGTTCTTTGTTCAATCCAGATAGAACGTATTCGTGTGGCCATCTGTCCCGATTTTTGATCAAAACATCTACAGGTCCACCACGTTGAGATTTAATTTTTGAAAAACTACCTGATTTAGCTAGATCCGACAATTCTTGTAACCTTTGGTCGACCTTCAGTTGCAGTAACGTTTCATCTGCCACTGAGGAATGTTGATCCGGTGTGGGAGTATGTAATTTTTGAAGAGGTTGCTGAACTTTTGCCGAAGTTTTCTTCTGTTTCCCAAGTTTGCTTGCAGAATTTTTGATTTTTGATTTATCATTCGTCTTTTTACATTCTTTGTTTTCAATTCTATCAAACCGTTGACCAAGTTTATCCAATTGTTCCAAATCCTAGCATTGATCAGCTGTTGAATATTTGAATCAGAATTATCAGAATTGTAATTTGAAGCCGTTTGTGAAGAACCAGCTGAATTATTTACAGGACTAGAAACTTCTTTTGAATCATTTATCAAAGTACTGCAATCCAAATCACTCACAGAAACGTCAGAGTCCGACATACTGTTTTCAATATCCGACACAATAAACTCGTTTTTCAATGCTGTTTCAATAAAAGTTTTATTTCCCGTGAGTTGTATTTCGATAGGCAATTCAATAGTATTTTTCTTTGCAGAACGCAGATTGTACATAATGTGTACGGGTAAACTGTATTGAAAAGAATATTACATGCTACAAACACACAAGCATAAGTAAAAAGCTGACAAACAAGCAATAGTTACACAATATATAAAATAATAAAATACTAATATATATATAAAAGAAAAGATAACCATACAGTAACTTCCACGTGCTGTCCAGTATATAGTGCAGTTAAAATTTCAGATGTGTGTCCTTGTGTGTTCTACATGTAAATGAAAGGTTGCATATTGTAATTCAGAGAGGTCCCACGCTTGACCGCTTGACCATTGACCAAGTGCAAAATAATGCAGAACTGGCTGCAAAATTCTAGGGTCGTCAGAAATGATCTAGATGGCACCCAAATGCCATCCCGCATTGTATCACACTGAATCTCGTGTATTTGTGAGAGTGGCCAGGTTGTTTCAAGTGACTGGAGACTGGTGTTGATTTAGTCTCAGGGTGTTTTTTCACAATGAATATGATCATATATTCTTTTTCTGAATGCTCTGCCTGTCTCACCCACATGTTGTTTTCCCACACTTTAGTTACACTCAGCTTTTCCTTGAGTGTAGTTTTATATCATTGTGTAGGATAATTAATTCTGTTTGATGTTAGCATGTCCCTTAGATTGTATCTAATTAAAGGTTTTTCTTGGAATATCTTTTGTAGTTCAGATACATTTTCTATGATGTTCCTCGCTGCTCGCTATAATTTTTGAAATGTTTGGGTTTCTTGGGTTATATTTTGTAACCATTACCAGTTTTTTTACCGGTGTGTCATTGGGGTAGTTAGAGGTCAGGAGTTTTTTGTGTGTATTACTGGCTCTGTGGTAATGAATTTTAGGGGCATTAATTGAGTATCTTCTGTCTAAATAAAACTTAGTGAATTTTCTAGCATTCTCCTAGAAATCTTGGTCAATAGTACAAATCCTGCATAGGTACTGTCCATATGGGCCCTTGTTAGTGACACTTTCTGGGTGAGCATTGGTGTAATGAAGGTAAAAGTGGGTATCCGTACGTTTGTTGTAGAGTGTAGTTATCAGCTGTCTGTTGTTGTTGAATTTGACTTTTGTGTCCAGAAAATTAATGTGAGTGTAACTAAATTCTGTTGTGAATTGAATTGACCTGTGTAAGCTTTTCAGGTATTAAACAAATTCTTTCAATTTATCCTCGCCATGTGTCCAAACTAAAAATATTCGTCAATGAATCTTTTCCAAACTAAGGGTTTTAAGGGATAGTTGGCCAGTGCTTGGGTTTCAAATTTGTCTGTAAAATGATTTGCATAATTTGATGTTACTTCTGTACGCATGACTGTACCTCATGTTTGGAGATTTGCTTCACCATTGAACTCTAAGTACAAATTATGCAGTGCTAGTTTTCATAAGTCTAAGACGTAATTTCTGATTGGTAACGGTAGCTTCTTCTTGTGGAGTGTCTTAGTCTTTAGCTAAATGGTTTGCTTTATGCTGGATAGCTTGTTCTGCTGTCTTCAGCATCCAAGTCTCTCCTGTTCCTCTTGTTAGGTTGTCTCGAGGTGTTGTCCTACATGTGGGCTAGTTTGGCTGCTGTCTCCAATAATGTAAGGGTTTTGTCACAAAGGGCGGCCTTTGGGATAGGTGTTCCCATATTTGATGTGATGGTAGTATTTGACTTTACACCTAAAGTGTTAATGGCAGTGACTAGTGACTCTTGTCTAGTGCTTGCTGACATGATGGTGTCCATAAGAATACAAAAGAAAATGTTGTCGTGTACTAGTCAAGGAGCTGTTGGCCAACAAGTACATGACAACATTTTCTTTAGTAGTCACATTTATGTTAAATCCTATCTCTCTCAACTCTTGGCTCCCTTAAATGCTATAAATTAAGTATGCAGGTAAAATATTTAGGGTAAAATTCAAGTATCTTTAAATAAAAAACCTTAAGGTTAGGGAAAATACCAGTACGAAATCCACAAACCGTGAGCAGCTAAGTTTCCTAGTGGAGGCAGATGGATTTCTTTCGATATATGATATATTTTCATTTGAAAATAAATGTTTTAATGTTTATTCCAATACCTTAAAAGAAAGCATAATGATAAGCATATATTTATTTGTAATTTTCCCAGAATGAACTAGATATATGGGTGTATGTATGATTTAATTGAAAAAACATTGAGCTCAGCATGAGCATAAACTAGCTCCAATTGTACATCTGCATCTTTAAGACTGTACATCCTTCTCTCTGAAAAATTTTACATTTATTTTATATCAAAGCATTGATTAAATATCTCAAACATAGAATTGCAAATTCCTGAAAAAGTTTAAAATTACCAGCAACTCTAATGATAAAAACGTACATACTAAGTTTTTTCAAAGTTAATGCAGGTTAAAATAGTGTTGGGTGGCATTTCATTGCCAAACACAATCATAATTATTGAGATGTTCGAAATGGTGTTCTTGGTGTACATAATGGAGTGAATCTAAATTTCACTTGAGGACTAATATAAGCCCTGTGACCTGATATAATCATTTATACATTTATTTCTGTACCGAGTAATGTGATTTAATTACAGCCAAACAATTATTGCACCAGTATTTGCCATTTGTAATAATAATAATATTATTATTATTACTATTATTATTAATATTGTAAAAGAAACCTGGCAAAAAGTGAAAAAACTTTCCAGACAGATTTTGAAAGGGTGGCAATGTTACTATTTGGCATACACCTCAGTCACAAAGTTAAGTAAACAATTAAATCAGCTCCAGCCAATCAAAATGACCAATGTTACAAAATGTTGGGCTTTGTTGCAAGCTATGTGCTGATTGGTGCTGATTGATACTGTTGCATTTACGATTTTGTTTTTCTTATAAAAAATATTGTATTATCACCCCTACAGAGGTATTATAAAAGGTTCATTACCTCATTTCCGATGTACTTTGAATTTTACATGAGTTTGTATCAATGTATATTCTTATGTAAAGAAGTATAAAAAGCGCAAATAATTTATTGGTGTTTGAATCAAATTATCAAACCAAGTCAAATATATGATCAGTACGTCTCAAATAAATGATTTATGTTAAGTTGTCCCCAATTATCTAGCCACAAAAATGGATAAGAAACTGATGTTGGTGATGAAGTGGTGTGGGTTCGTTTCTGTCTCACATTTTCCTGTTTGAATATCCCATTAATCTTTATACTGTATCTGATGAGTCCCTTCTCGTTGTGCTAATGAAAACAAAACACATACAAAGTCAGAACTTTATAAAGAACTTTGACATTCAACCTCATATCCATATCAAGTAAAACAAATAAAAACGTTATTGAATTATAATGATACTATTTTATTTAGTACTATACAACTGTATAGTTGGTGTAACACTAACCTCCCACCTATAGGGTATTGAGTTTGAGCCCTAGGTTTGTATGTTATCGAGAAGAGAGTTATGGTTTATATATCACTTATGTATCAGTTACTCAGGTCAAACCTGGACACTATAGCAAGCAACAGATTATGCGCATTATGAAATTTAAAGCAGTGATGTAACTCAGTTAAGTGACTGAGCCATTTCTATGTGAGCTTACGCATGGATTTTTTTTTATTCAGAACAGTTTGAACTGATGTAAGAGACAAGAAATTTACCTCTACTTATCTCAAGAATGTCGAGAGCACTTGGCACAGGAGTCATTGCCAACTGTCTCATGAACATGTATGACTCGGATCGTAATAATACATGTTTTTAGTAATAAATGGCCCGATGACTCATTAAGCTGCTGTGACTTGAGTTCAAGGTGTCACAGTTTTTCTGATTGGTGTTATGAGTAATCTTGATCCTTCATTAGTAAATACTGAGTGGAGTAAGTTTGCCCTATGAGAAGATTAATTTTATGGGTCTGTGACTTATCTTTATGAATGATGACAACCAGTTGCAAGTCATAAGACTTGTCTCTTCGGTAGTAAGATTTTTTTACTTGGTTTTAACATATAAATCACGCGTTTTGACAGTTTACTAGCCCTTCATCAAACAAAACTAGTTGTAGCGAGTTATAAATTGGAGTGTTCTTACAAATAAGTCTTGGAAATGGAACTAGGGTATCAATAAAGGACTAGTTGCAGCAAGTTTAAACTGAAGAGGTCTTACATTAAAGCTTAGAAATGGAACTAGGGTATCATTAAATGGCTAGTTATAGCCAAGTTATAAATTGGAGAGGCCTTAAAAATAAGTCCTGGAAATGGAACTGGGGTATTAAAAAAGATTTGCTGAACCTTAGTTACAAATTGGAGAGGATTTACAATTATGCTTGGAAATGGAAGTGGGTTATCACTAAATGCATACTGTGATCACTTGCTATTAATTTCTACTTAAAGAGGGGATCATTCATAAGGGATTTTTTCTGTGTACCTACATATACTTTTTCAGCACATTCTGCTATAGAAATCAGCCTGCCATCACGTTTCACCTCGGCACACATATTATAGACTGTTTCCTGAAGCAATCTCTTCACATCTCTCTCTGTATTTGTATGTTCTACATCCACTTGTTTCAGACCATTCTTGATGTCTGACATACAATGTTCATAGCTGTCTTTCCACCACTCAAGGTCATTGTGCAAAAGGTTGGCATTCCACAAAAGAAATGCAGTCCATCTCCAGTCTTCAATCCGATGGCATTTGATACCTTTTTCCTTTAGACTTGGAATCCCATTGCCATATTGGGGATTTGCATATTGTTTGACATAGACAATCTCCACTTCAAATCTCTCTTTGAGTTTTGCAATTAGCGGAGCACATATTTTCTCACATGGGCCATAATTTTGGAAGAACACAAGCTTCCGTACTTTCAGCAAGTCTTCCAGATTGTCTAAGTATTCTTTTACCTTTTCCTCGGCATGCTGTTCACATATATTTCTCTCTTCATTGGCAGGGGTGTTTTCAAATACCTCTGACTTTACTTTCGACGTAGTGCTGTCTTTGTAGCTAATTATGAGCTGGACTCGAACTTGATGAAGCCTCTCCATGCCAGAAACAGAACACATAAATATTTCCATGTCATGTTTGTTGAAACATCCACGGGGGTCTGTAAATAAAACAAAGTGTCTTTTACAGGGTCATACCAGGACAGGCATTTTATATACTTGTATATATTATTTTTTTCATGTTATGGCCATGACACAAACCAGTGACCAAAGAAACGAGAATCAAGCATTTATTATTGACACTGGAATGCTGCAAATTGGAAGAGAATTTTGACATCTCTACCTGCATACCAATATTAATCCCGGTGTTCCATTTCCCAACGGCAGATAAATCACAATAATGTGGGAGTCCACAACCAAAGTCCTCTAGGAAAGAAATCAAAGTAAGTAGTGTAGGTAAGAGTATTTGACAATCATGTAGCAAAGATTTGTCGTGTCTGTTTCTGTCATATGAGGGATTTGTGATGTATTTGTAAATTCCTCATTGCCGAGACTGCAATTCTGGTGGCAAACAATAAGAGCAGTAGTCAACTACACCACTGTAAACCAGCGTTGCTAAACTCTAGAAAGTTCAAAGCACTGTCTCCTGCATTGTTTACAAACTTGATAAGTCATAAGTCATGTCAAACTAGAAAAACTCCACTGGATTCCAAATTCATACCGTAATCTCTTTAAATATAACCTCCTTACTTCCATGGCCCTCCATTTGCCCCAGCCTCCCTATATGTCACCTTGTCAGGCCTTTAATTTTGTTAAGTCTCGCACTGTTACTCATTGAAAAAAGGCTATTCGTTTCCTAAGTCCATCCTGAAAAGGTCGTTGGCAAGCATGGCTTTTTACCAGTGGAATACAACAGGTTGACACATCATGTACAATCACAACAGACTATCTTGGGATTCAGGAGTCAACTAAAGAGACCTGCACACCTCTGCTTCGGGGTGCTTGAAAAACGCTTTTATGGGACTGCTCAATCTGCTGCAGCCAGGTGGCAAACTAGGACAGTTATTATCTTAATTAGAATAATCAGAATTCTTTATCAACAGAAAAGAAATCCAAATTTTAGGTTCCCTGCCTGTGTACTGTAGTTTTACATAATGTAACAAAATCACCAACAGAGCACATATCTCTGCCAGGGCCCAACACCTGTAATATTGCCCAGAAATGCAATGAATAAATGTCTTTTTAAAGATATTGCAGATTCAGAATTAATTTTGTATATTTTCCAAAATCAAATCAATTTTATGTTAGAACTAGTTCCATCTACTGTGACAATTTGATGTAAATGCATGCAGTGGTTTTTGTTTTCCATGATCTTGCTTACAAACAAACACAATCCAATGACTCTCTCCTTGAGAGTGGTTCTTTACCAAATAGTTAATAATACTTAGATTTGAGATCTAATCAAACAAATTTACGGTTTCAACTATATCATCCTTCCAATAGCTGGTTGTCACAAAATTATTTACTAAATGCACTTCTGCTGGCTGCTCTATGATAATTGTGTGTTTACAGAGAGATAGAAATATAAGGGCAATAGTAAACCTACCACCACAGTTCATTCGTCCAACATTCTGGGTTTTATCTTCTTTCTTTTTAGGTGCAGCCATTTTCAAGCTGGAAATTATATTGGTTTAATAAAAACTTTAAATATGTAAAGAAACAAATGCACAGGAAGCGCCAAGTGTTAGGTAAATAAAGATGAAAAGTCAAAATTTGGATATTTTAAATCCTTGATAGCAACATAGGGGTGAAGCCAAGGTTTATCAATTTTCCTTGTACCTACCGTTTAAGGTGACCATGTCTGATGTTGTAGGAGCAACTGCTCAGAGACCAGTAAGTTCCAAAATACTCTGGGGAGCCAGTATAAAGAAATTTGTTGGCCTATGTAGATATTTTGAAGATACATACCCATCTCTTAAGGATGTGTTACATAAGCAAACTTTTTATGGTTTGTGACTATACATGCAAGGGTGATCTTAATACACTACAGTCTATGTAGGATTGAATCTTTTCAAAGTTCTGCAAAGTAATTTACAATAGTCCAGATGACAATTAACCAAGGCATTTGCCAAATGGACGGCTACTTCACAAGTCAGATTTTCAAATTCGGTGAAGATCATGCATTTGCAGGAAACAGGCTTTAGAAGTCAAACATGTTCAGAGAAGGATATATCTACGTAACTATGTGTGCAAACATCTTCAGAGAAGGGAAAGTGTTCACAGCCTAAGCGATGCAATCATTTGGCAAATGCAATGACCACTAGCAGACTTAAAGTCCATTCAGAATCACGGCATGGCTCAAGACTTTTCATATATCTCCAATATCTAAGCATTAAAACTGGGCACAACATGGAGTAGGTATATCCATAAATGTACATTTTGTTGAAAAAAGCTTTTACCAAATCTAAATGAAATGTGTGACTATGAAAGCATTTTTGAAAGATGGAAATTGGTGTAAAGCGATTGTACATTTATCTGGACAATGTCTAGAATATTTGAAAAGTTCATTTGCAAAACATTTTTAAGTTTATTTGGATTAACATGGTTTTCAAAGCATTATAGAGCTTATGTCAAGATGGATAGTTTTAAGAGCGGAGGAAACCAATAAATACTAGCTGGTCAAGATTCTGCACTGTAGACTGCCAAGCATCAGTATGCAACTACCAACACTCCGACATAATGGCCAGGGTTTGAACCACAGACCTTGAAGATGGAAGGTCTATGTGCCCCTCATTTGTGTACACTGCAAATTCTAGCATCTTAATATTTTCTTGTCGTCAGAATATACACTGTCTAACTATTCAGTCTTCTTTATTGTATGGCGGATGTATTCTGTATGTTTGAAATTCTGACCCTTACACATTTGTATTGAAATAAGAGTGAATCACGAGCCCCATATTTGGCTAGATATAACCTGCTGCTTTTTCATGTGCTTTTGTAATGTATTTTTATACATATATTGGAGATGCCAAAGCAAGACAAGAAGGTAAAACTATTTACAAGGTGAACAGAACAAATGCACAGCAAAAAAGTTTTCAAAGTATGTGACCAATACTGAAATATGAACGTTTCATTTACTGATGGCGATAATTGGTAACCGGCAATAATTGGTATCAAGGTAGTAAATATTTGCAGCTTGTATGTAGTTCCTGACTTATTTATTTATATATTTGGGGTTTTATGTTGCTTTCAATACTGTACAGGCATATCACAACAGGTAGTTTTATGGCCAGAGGAAACCAGCACATACAGTTGAGCAAGGCTCATGTAATTCATGAGGCCATCATGGAACGGTGTGAACTAGATATAAGTGATTCTGTTTCTCTTTTTTTAATTCATTTAACAATGACTCCCTCGCCACCTCTGCCTTACAATAGCAAACATCACAAAGGGTGTCAAATAAATGACTTACTTCACATACAGTACCTTTTTAGTGTGACATGAGTGTGTTATTCCTTTCATGTGAAATATATAGTGTTCCTTGGAAATCAAAGTGACAACACGAGACAAGCATGAAACAACACAAAATATTTTCAGTGTTTCACATATTCAGATCAGTTTATATTGGTAGTTATACACTGTCTGATTTTTGAAAACATGTAAAATATGCTCCACTATGTGATATTTGCCACTGATGAAACTCCCTTCTCTAACTCTGACTTGTGGGTAAATGCTTTATAAATTTGTGCATTTTGACCGGATCTCCACTAATGCAAAAATTGACAAGATTTTGGCTTAATATGTTTCACGTTTAGAGGGTATCCCAGTGGTTAATTTTCATGTTGTGACAAAATTTACATTGTCCACACTTCTCGTTGTCCTATGATAAACAGGTATATCCATAGGGGGAAAGTGACAATATCAGAGATTAAGACAAGACATTTATACAAGAGACAGGCTCCTTAAGGTATATTAATAAGGTGCTGTATAGGTAGAAATTTTAGCTACAAGAAACTTTCATTAATTCTATAATTTCCAAGGAATATACTAGAATTAATTTTCACTGATGTCTAGTTTCTACTTCAGGTAATACATATTTAAAATTTCACTATGAATTACTTTTCACTATCCAAGCTCAGTAGCTAAAATAGCTACAATTAATGCTTTGTGAAAATTCCAACTTATACTACTTACAGACAGAACTCAAGTACACACATTCACCAAATATAGTTACTGGTCAAATATGTTATATCGATTTTATATGAACACCAACAAATCAAGGCTAATAATATATGACACTATATTTTCGGCCTTGGAAGATACTATTAGTAATCATAGAATAAAGTTTACCACTTTGTTAGCCACTTCACATTTTACTGCATAAGTACAAGTTTTAGCTATAAGCAAAATTCACTAATTCTTTGTTATTAAGAAATTCACTAGAATTAACTTCTCTAATGGCTAGTTTCTACTTGAGATATTTACACAGATTTAAAATTTCACGAGGAATTAATTTTTCACTGTCAAAGCTCATTAGCAAAAATAGCTCAAATAAATCCCTACTGATAATTTCAGCTTATACACTATTTAAACCAAATAAGGGGGTCAGAAATATGGCACTGAATTATATTTACCTTGTGCTTTACAGCTGAGAAATGTCCCAGTGGCTTAGTGGTTAGCAAGTTTGGTATTTAATCACAGGCAGTCAACTCTGTGTGGGTTTGACTCCCACAAAGTGGCAACGCTGTAAATTTGTGAAAATATGACCCTGGCTGGTGAACAGAATGTAAAACCCCAATTTTTTATCTAAATATTTAAAAAGATTTTAACCCGTTGAATATTCCTTTCAGAATAACAAAAGTAACATGTTACTTTACATGCACTATTCCGCAGTTATTGCTGAAAACAATATGTTTATCCCAAGGCTCTGTAAAACACCTAAAACTTCTTCATAAATCCCTGATCATTATTTTACCTGATCATGTCAGTCAGAAAGATCTAGCCAATTCCTTTGGGCATTTTTTCAGTGACAAAATTATGAAAATCAGAACCGCACTACAGTCATCAGCTCCAGTTTCTATCACCAGACCAAGCATTAACAACAGTGCCCTATCTTCTTTTGAGCCTGTATCTGAGGATGACATTCTCAAAATTCTAAAATCCCCTCCTACCAAATCATGTGATTTAGACCCAATACCAACCTCACTGGTCAAAGAGTGTGCAGACATCCTAATCACCCCAATTAACAATATCATAAATTACTGCTCAAAGAAGGGAGTTTCCCAAACTTCAAAATCAAATATGTTACCCCCCTTCTCAAGAAGCCTAGTCTAGATAGAAATCTCCTGAAAAACTATAGACCAGTGTCAAACCTTACTTTCATATCTAAATTAATTTTAAAAGCTGTGGCTCTCCAGTCTCAATCAATCAGCCTACAAGAGATTGCATTCTACAGAAACAGCATTCCTTAAAATTCAAAATGACATAGCTGCTTCAATGGACTCAGGTAAGGCTGTTACTCTCACATTGTTGGACCTCTCAGCAGCATTTGATACTATTGACCACAGCATTCTTTTTAACTGCCTCAGGGATTGGTTTGGCGTGGACGGCACTGTGCTGATGTGGATCAAATTGTATCTCACAAACTGCAGACAGAAGGTTAAATTGGGTAATTGCTTCTCGGATGCCTTCTCCTTCCCTTATGGAGTCCCCCAAGGTTCTGTCCTGGGTCTGCTGCTTTTCACTCGTTACACCCGTCACCCCCTCTCAGCCATATAATTTCCAATTTCAATGTTACCCATCATCTTTATGCCGATAACACCTAAATATACTTAGCACTCAATTCCAGGAACTTTGATTCCAGTATTGCTGAGCTAATGCGGTACCCCAAGGTTCTGTCCTAGGTCCGCTGCTTTTCACTCTTTACACTACCCCCTCAGCCATATAATTTCCAGTTTCAATGTTACCCATCATCTTTATGCCAATGACACTCAAATATACTTAGCACTCAAATCCAGGTACTTTGATTCAAGTATTGCTGAGCTTGCTTGCGTTATAAAAATGGAAGGATGGTGTCAGATTGAAACTTAATCCAAAGAAAACAGAATTCACCATCATTGGTGACAGACAGGCTAGGGAGTCCCTTATGCAAAAATTTCCTACCCAGTTCTTGAAAATTAAATCTCCCATACCAATGAAGTTAACAATTTAGGTGTTACTTTTGATTCCGCAAACTCCATTGCCAGTCATATAACCAAAGTTTGTTGTTCCTGCTATGACCATCTCAAAGATTTCAGACGGATATGTAAATTCCTGAGTGTGGAGACTGCAGCTCTGCTGGCAAACTTAATAATCAGTAGTCGAATTGACTACTGCAATTCCTTACTTTATGGTGTGAATAAATAAAATTTGGCTAAACTCCAAAAGATTCAAAATGCCCTTTGTGGAATTGTTTTCAGACATGATAAAACAAGCCATGTTACTTCCTATCTGCAAAAACTACATTGGCTCCCCATTTCATACCGTATCCTGTTCAAATATTATCTTATTACATTCAAGGCAATCAAATTCTCCCAACCCACGTACTTATCATCCATAGTCAAAACCAGTAGCTTACTTGTGGTAATCGGCTTTCTTTTTCTTCAGTTTGTCCAAAGGAGGCCATTGGTAGGCAAGGTTTGCAATGGCTTCTCCCACTGAATGGAACAGACTCCCACAGTCAGTCCAATCACAGAGCACAATAATAAGGTTTCAAAACCAGTTAAAGACCTACTTGTTTAGATTTGCATACCTTCCACCATAGTATATCTCCCCTTGCAGGCGCTAAATTTGGATCTTGATCTGACATGTCCCTCAACTTTCCCTTTTTTGCCTCAAACATAGATGTTGCATCAATTGTGCGCTATATAAATGTTTCTATTCTATTCTACATAACTGTAAACAGATTGGAGGTCTTTGGCATCCAAGGGTTTGCAAATCTGGTATGTAATCATAGGCTTTTTCTTTTGCGTATTGGCGAATACAAATTTCTTTATATGTCTTCAGTCTTTCTTCATAATTTGCCACTACACGGTGACAACAAGCTGATGTTCAAAACTATCGCTGGTATTTGATTGGTGGTTTTTTAGTTCGCCATAAGTCATTAGTCTATGTCATAGCTCTGTGGTAGGACATTCGCCAGCAAATCGTACTACCTTCTTGTTCTCAGAAAATTAGTCAGATATTCTTCCGTGTCCTCAACTGATCCTTCCTTTGTTGTAGAAGATTCTTCAAAGATCACATTCATTCTCCCCCACCTGTAGCTAATTCATGGGTAATTGTAGTAAAATCACCAGATATCTTCACCAGTTTGTAGGGTATTCTTAGTATATTCTTGCTTTGTCGAGGCTTAATCTCAGAACAGTCGAAAAGTATGGGAGAACATTGTAGAGGAGTTGTAGAAGTAGGAATATGTTTTTCCACATGACCACACTTTCCAGCCTTTTTTCTGCGAATTTTGGCGAATTTGAAGTGGCCTCTAGTCTTCTACATTTGCTGAGATCACCATAGCAACCCCTCCACTGTGGGACCTGGGTATTAAATTACAAGGGACAAAACAACTCAGTGTGTAACTGTTTATTGCTAAGGCTCTTATAAGCAATCTCGAGGTAATCAGAGGCCTAAAGGGTTAGCAAGCTAGGCATCTAATCACAGGTTGAGACCTCTGTGTGTGTTTGACTCCCACAGTGGCATGACCGAGGGTTAAAAATAATAATAATAGTTCGTTTTCATAGTGCAATTCTAGTCACTGATTGGCTAATCACTGGGCTACTCCAATGAAAAAGCTTTCTTAAACAGAAAGGGTTAAGCCTTTTCTTGAAATCATTGAAATCAAGTTTGATGTTATGGCCATCTCCAAGTAGGCTATTCCAATAGCGGGGAGCAGCAAAGTGGAAAGATCAGTATCCCTTGCTGTTCAGTTTCCATCGATATTCTTTTTGTAAGGCATTTTGTCAGCAGAATGTATTGTGATCTTGGTGGTGGATTTATGGAAACCATTGATTGAATGTCGTCGGGGGCATCACCATTTTATGCCTTGAACACAATGAGGTTCAGTTTGTACATAATGCGCTGTCTAACAGGTAGCCGGTGCAGTTTAATTAAATAAGGTGTTACAGTATCATATGTCTTCAAATTCAGCACAATCCCAGAAGGTTCTGTACCAACATGACTCTGCATATTGAATGCCATGTAAAATCCAAAGTTTTTCAAATTGTGCTAAACCTCTTTCAGTGTGATGGTCCGTATAGTATAACAGGCCTGTAAGGTTCCTCTTGTGGCAGTTTGTCACTACCTTTAACATCCTTCTTCTTCATTTACCACAGCTAATCATTGGCCGTTATATTTCATTTTCTGTCTGAGACGCCATAATGGTAGCAATTAGTTTTAGTTGTGAATATTTTATGGAACAGGATATTTAATGAAGAAGAGAAAACTCCAGCAAATATTTGCAGAACAAGCATGACAGCATCTGCCAGAGGCAGAATCTTAATAAAGTACACCCAACCAGCCGACTAGACTACAAGTACGCCAAACAATGTTAAACTACCGCCTCAAGCTGAAAAACTGTCATCTACCCAAAAACCAAATGATCATTGACTATGCTCAGCGCATTGAGTACTCTAACCAAAGCCTGATAAAGGACGTGGATCAGTTAGAACAACTGTCGTTAGACATACCACATATTAAACCAGGTTGTAATTCAAAGAGGAAATAGAGGGTAGACTACTGAGTGCAAAGTAATCTGGATAATACCTAAAAGAATAAAAGAAATTGGTTGATGCCAATGGGGGCTAGGCAGTGTAATTTGAATATCCAAGATAGCTCAAGTCTTCTACGCCTGGCCGTGTTGGTTATGTCAAACTTTGGTGTACACCACTCTAGCACAGAGAACATCATGTCATTCTGGTTATGTCCTTGTCTTTTAAAGTGGCGAGACACTGGGGTGATTTGGCCATCTTTTTGTACTGAAGCTTTGTGTTCATACATCCTTTTTCTAAATGCTCTATTAGTTTCACCAACATAGTCTTTCTGGCATTTTTTACAAGAATGACATTTGATAATTCACATGTAGTCTGTTATGGTAAGTCCTTAGGTTGGTATGACTTTTGATGAAGTTACATGTTACATGTGCATTTACCTAGTCTGGTGCATATGGGCAATTTTGGCGATGGGGTGGGTGTGTCAGAGAGGGGGGGGGGGGGGTATTTGATTGAGGCATTGGTTAGCATGTCTCTAAGGTTTGGTAGTCTTCTGAAACCAATTATTGGTTTGTCCTTGAACAATTCTCCACAGTCTGGACTATTGCTGATTATGTTCCAGTTATTGTGGATTATTTGTTTAGTATTGGGGTTACATGGCTTAAAGTTAGTAACCATGACTGGGGTGTCAATACCCTTTTTGGGCAGTACCTCCAGTAATTAGTCCTGCGTGATGTCTTAGTGCTTTTTCTGGGTAATCTCTTTTAAGGTAACATTTGATGAATTTTTTTTCAGAATTTGTCTAAAAGTCCTCATCATGGGTGCAGATTCTTCTTAGTCTGAGAAACTGTCCATATGGTCCCTTAGTTTTACTTGGGGAATGGTGTGAAGAGGTGTAATGAAGGTACAGATGGGTGTCTGTTGGTTTTTCATACAGGGTTGTGTATAATTCTCTATTGTCACCAATTTTGAAAGTAGTGTCTAAGAAACTAATTTGTGTTTTGCTGTGTTCAAATGTGAACTTTATTGTTTGGTGAATACCATTAAGGTAAGTGATAAATTCTTGTAGTTTATCCTCACTATGAGTCTATATCATAAAGATATCATCAATGAACCTAAGCCAAGGTAATGGTTTCAGTGGCCAATTCTTAAGTGCTTTGGTTTCGAATCTGTCCATGAACAGATTTGCATAGTTAGGTGCTGCAGAAGTGCCCATGGCTGTACGACCTGTCTGTAGATAGTGGTCACCATTGATTTGAAGTTCACTGAGTGTAGAACTAATTCAAGTAATTTAAGTAAATATGGGCCTATTTTTTGTGTTTCAGGGTCTTTTATGAGGTGGTCTTTCTGAGGTTGTAATTTACATGGCAAAGACACAGTTGAAACGGAGTTTACAAAAACATACTTCACATGCAGGAGTGCCAGCATACCTCTCATACACACAATGAAACAGTGATGCTAAAAGCACTCCCAGTATACCTAGTACATGTTGCATTGATGGCCCACCCACGGGAACTGAGACAACAATGAATGGGGTCAAGGCCACTGATATACTAAATGCATGTTACTGCAATAAAGTCTAAAGTTTCCCAAATATATGACACAAATCCAAATCAATCCTGATAGATAAATCCCTTCCCTCATGACAAACAAAGAAGGCGACAAGGCAAGACGAAATGTAAATTCTAGTGACATAGCTGGAAACAGTGCAGTAACATAGGTGGTAATCCGGTAGGGACAACCAGGGTCAGCCTGTTAAACAGGTAGCATATTTATACTCAGACGATTCAATGGTCTATGTCCTTTGTCTAACCAAAGTTGCAATCTGTCACTATTTTGTGAGAATTACGGTCTCTCCCCTTTATAAGCATTTTCCCTCCTTTGTGTGCAAGTTTCATTAACAAACGGCATTTTGTTTTCCCCCTATTAATTTCTTTTGTATTTACCTCTGCCAAGGAGGTATTAAATTCATGATCATTTTGTTTTTCTGCTTGCTTGCGTGCAGGATTACGTATATATTACTGATAGGATCTTCATAAAAAAATGAAATGAGCTTTTGTCCAACTTCTTCCAAGATGTAAGAGTGATCCGGATCACCACCAAGATATAAAAAAATGTTTATCAAAGATCTTGATTTTCCCCATGTACTTACTTATTGGTGATAAGCCTTTACAAAGTCATGTATGCCTTAGTTGAGGTATGTGCTCTCCGAGTGCTCTTTGTTGATCTTTGAATTTCTTTTTGTGGGTTTTATACATTGACCTTTAAGTAAACCCGACTTGCAGGTTTTTACTATTATCTGATATATCCAATACTACAGTACTGGACACTTTCTCTCCATGACTATTTTTGGGAATTAAATTTTCCCTATAAAAGGAGAAATCACAGAATTTGGGGATAAAGTATCTGATATCTTCAGATCGGCAAAAAATAGGATATATAGTAGGGTTTACAATGGTCAAACTCCTCAAAAGTAGCCAACACTAGAATATATTGAAAGTTTCGGCCCTCATCGGGGCTCGCTCTCCAATATTTTCTGGTATTGGCCACCTTTTTTTGAGTTTTTAACTGTAGAAGTATTTTACCTGTGTTTTGTTGTCTTTATATACAGAGTATACATTGGAGTGACAATTGCAGCAAAATACTGTAGTGAATGCTGCTGAATGCATGAACCACCTTTATACAGGAGGCGCCCCTCAGGTCTGTAGCGTTATAAGACATGGTGGAAACGGAATCCACAATCAGGAAAGTAATGTCAATCACTGTGGCAACCTAGTTTCTGGGCAACAGGTCTTGGCTAATCAGTTATGTAAATGACATTGTGGGGAAATCAGCACAAGATTCTGTTTCCAAGAACCCTAACACTGAATTGTGAATACATTAGCAAAAGATTGAATTCACTGGAAGAGCAGGCCACTGACATAGCTGACATAGTGAATAGGATACAAGCTCAAGACACAGGAGATCATTCTGACATGGTTAATGTGTTTACTTCACCAAGACTGTTACAGGTGAGACATCAAGTCTCAAGGCAAATAAAGAGGAGGAAGGTCAACATGGGGGCATATTGACCAAGAAAGATAAAATGAAAACACTGAAATTTTTATTTTTTTTTTTATAAAAATTATTTACATTTCTAAACATACAAAACAAGTTACTTGATACCAATGTCTTCTAGGCGAATGTGCTAACAAATATTTAGGGTATACTCCCTGTCAACAACATATTGCAAAAATCAATAGAAGTATATACTTTAACATACTGGTGTTCAAGGTATTACTTGTTATTTTGAAATAGAGTCCAAAATTATACACACTAAATAAAAAAATCCTGGATTACTGACATAGATCATCCCTTAACTATTCCTGTGAACACAACTTCTGTTAACTTAGAACACTGGATTGCCCAATTGTTATTGATATAGCACCTATTGCACCTGCAAAGCACTAGACTATATTAGTATACCATTTGCATAATTGTACAATAAAAATAAAATGAATATGTTAAAAGTGATGTTAAATTATGAACATTCTGGACAATCATTTAAACACAGTCTCACAAATATGAACAGTGTCTGGTGGTTAGGAATTAAGCATACCTGAACTATCTGTACAGCCTAGATATTTGTAGTATGGTTGCCATTTGGGAAAGCTACATTAGTTAGTCCAAATCCAGTGATGACTGTATTCAGAGCAAATATGATATATGTCAGAATAGTCAGGATACACTGCAAAAAGGCTGCTCTCTTGATCACTTTATCTTCCATCATATTTGTCAGTAACTTTCGAAGCATGACCCCTTGAGCTATAAATTCCTGGTAGGTTACTTTTTCTGCGGCCTCCAAAGTTTGACCATCGACCTCATTAACATCTGATTCATCAGCATCAGAGTTCTTGCCATTAGCTGATTCTTGACCAGTTGCTAAGCTGCTTCCTGCGGGGTTTCTGCCATGGGCAATTGCTATTTCAGCTTTTTGCTGTTGCAAATTTTCTTTGACCCAAGCATAGTATTCATTGGCTAATTCAGCCTCATAAGTTAAAATCTCTGAAATATAAAGAATATATACCAAGTAAGATTGATTCAAGACCTACCACATTATTAATGCGACAGTAAAAGTCTCATAAATACAATGTTGTAACATTTTCTTTCAAGTTTTGTTAATGTTAAACTGTTTTTGCTTGGTCAAATATCTATTTGTACTTAATGAGCAAAAACAATTGATGTATTGATCTATATTATCTGAGAACATTTTGATTTTTGCAAGTTGTATGGGTAATAGGGATTGTAGTCAACAGTATTGTTATATTTTAAACATATTTTGCCATTAATGAAGAAGATATCGATGTCATTCAGAAAATTGTAAAATAGTTGAGTTATTTTAAAATCCTTAAATTCTGTTTGTATTAGGTTCAAGTCAAGAACTGGCTTAGGCCTCAGTGAATTTTAACAATTTCCTATGCCAGAAAATACACTAAATATCATTAGAAAAAGCATTCCCTTTTTTCATTTGTATAAATAAGATAATGAATTGTGAAATAATACCTTGCCTTTCCTCTTCAGTTTCAGGTGATTGTATACAACATACACAAAACAGTAAATTGTTTTGTCTTTCAATAGAAGCTTGAGTTTTGGGGACAAAACATACACAGCATAGAGAAGATTTAGGTTCTTCAGTCGGTCCCCTCTCTCCAGGTGGGCCAGCAGGTGGGCCAGCGGGTGCATTCTCTGTTGGTGCTTGGTGACCGATTGGTTGTCTATCACATAATACAGAAATGCATTATATATTAATGAACTTGTTCAAGTAATAGGTCTGTCTATGAAATCAACACTTGAGGTTGAGACAATTCACTTCCTGTGACAATTCACTTCCTGTGACTTTCCTACTATGTGATGAAATATAATTTTGGCGATACATAAATTAAATTTGCAATAAAAATAGGATCAGAACTTAACTATGAACAGGTTGTAATGTATGACCTAACATTTATCTAGTCTGTGTTTAAAATGTATTATGGAAGAAAGAAATATAGCCTAAGTCTTGCATTCCACAGTATGAGGTAATTTTTGATTCAATGTCAAAGGACGTTATCGCATAATTTCTACTCCTGCACTTCTGATGTTATCATATAATCTAAATTTCTATTTCTTCAATTATTAATAGTTCAAACATCTCAGTTTCATTTTCACTCAACATTAACTTACATAGCTACATCTCTTCGATCATCCTTCAGACAAGGACAAACACTTGATTTCCAGTAATATCCAAAATCCCCATGGAATTGTGCCAGGAAAGACTTCATGGCAGCAATATAGATGGCAATGATACCAGATATAAATTGCAGAACCAAAGCTGTGATGACAATGTAAAGGATACTCTGATAGTATGGGAATGCATCTGGCCCAGCATCAAGAAGAAATTTCAGAATACCAACATGGATGACTGCCATAGACGTGGCAGATGCCACTTGAGTCTTGTTCTTGGCATCATAACTGCTTTGGAGACGATCTATGTCAGCGCTCTGTAAAACAGAAGTAGAAAATTTGATATGAGTAATTTGTTTAACTCCTGGGTTATGTGAATATCACCTAAATCACTAAACTTCAAAGAATGGATAATGCAATTGTCAGAAGGCAATTGACACAAAAAACAGGGATTGATAGGTATGTTGGTTAGGAGGTATGTGTGGAAAGCATTTAATACTAAGGGGTTGTCGTTTGGAAAGGATTCACCATTGAACAAGCAGGCTGTGTTGTTTATTCAATAAGGTTGGTAATGTTGGTTTGCAGAAACCATTTAACATTGCGTTAAGAAGAGCATGCATGTATGTATGCAAGACACTTTAAGATTTAGTTTCTAATATTACTTTCAACACATTGTATAGGTTGTATCACAACAGGCAGTTTTAAAGGGGAAGTTTTCATCCCGGGACAAAAATCTCCTCAAATTACAAAGATTGTACATTTGAAGTCTTCATATACAAATATCAACAAACACCACAGCTTACTGGGATATAAACATATCACCTTTTAACAGCACTGATAAACTCTTCCTTCGATACTAAAAGCACATAAGTCCTCAAGGTATTTTATTACTTGATGCAGTTTTTTTTACTGTTTTATACTGCAAAAACTTTATTTAAATTTTCAACAGTAGATTCCTACTTGCCATGCAACATAAGGTTGTTTATTTTAGCATCACATTTGACAGAGGAATGAAGGTTCTTAAATGCTCTTTGACCCCTCGATTTTGGGCTTTAAAGACAGAAAAAGCCAGTACATATAGTTGGTCAAGATTCTGCATTGTAAACTTCCAGGCATCGGTAAGCAACTACTAACTTTTCCTAATAGGGTCTGGAGTTTGAACCACAGACTTCAGAAGTGGTAGGCAATTTGTGTTACCCACTACACCACCAAGCCTTCAAGAGCATATAAGAAGGAATTAGAGAAGCATGCATATACTATTTCAATATCACATTTTGTACAATGCAATCCTGATTTTAATATGAGATAGTAATAGTTGTTGAATCAATCAACTACTACTTAAGATGTAGTTCACAAATAAACTGCACCATACGGTTTCAATAAATAAGAAATATAAATTACATGAACAAAAACAATACAAGGTAAGTGGGACTGTCAAATAACATTTTAAAATTACTAAGTACAAGGAATTAACTAACAAAATATAATGACAACACGAAGAAATTATTGAGAACGATTGAGATGAAAGAATTTTAATAAAATATCAAAGAAAATATTGGTTTTGTCGCGGAAACATTTTATATGTCTTCAAATTTCGATATTGGTATACTTAATAAGTTAAATGTAAGAATTTTGAAAAGCATTAATTTTTAAGAAGTTGTGTATGACTTTAAAACTTCATTGGTCCTGCAAATTGCAGACACAATCCTGTAATGTTACCTGCATGTGCTCCATGTCTCTATCAGGCCTACCTCTGTCAGTCCCATACTTGGTGGATCCATAGTTTCCCTTGTTACTTCCTCGAACTAAGGTATGTAAAGTAACATAGACAGCAGTGAAAATACTTTAAAAACTAAACCTATGTGTTTTATGTGATGTAAATTGTTAATCAGGCATCATATGGCCTCACATTACGTTTATAGTGCTGTGGGGCTGTTTGCTAACAACATATATCGTCACGCGTGCATCATACATTTAAATGTGACCTTCAAACCTTTTTAAAACTCCAATGGCTTATTGCAGTGACTGGTGGAGTTTCCTGGGGGAATTAAAATCTATTTTAGTACTCTTCCAAATATCCAGGTGTAGGAAACTGTAAATGTGCCTTTAGTAAATGTAAACACCACAGCCTTTCAAATAAAGTGAAGCTTATTTAAGATATAATACTTAAGTATTTTGTGTCACATATAGAAAGTACTAGGCCACTATGGACAAACAAAATCTGTTTCGTATCATTAATGAGTGTTCTCTAAATATATGACATATATTCCTTTGGTTTTGTGAAGAACCGAATTCAGACAATAAGATCTGGCGAAGGGCAACAGCTAAATTAGTTCACAGATCAGTTCAATAAGAGCAAAGTGACAAGTAAAAACTGCACCATTTCTTGCACAAAACAGGACGATGATTTCCGAAAATAATTGTGCTATTAACGATATCAACACAATATTACTTGTTTTTGTAACCAATCCAAAACAAATAACACTTTTCTAACTCGTATCTGGGTTTCAAATCATACACAGAATTATTGCCCCGTGCAGGCATCCTTACATTGCACTCCCAGTGACAGTGGTAACACACTCATGTCCCACCTCTGAGATCAGAGTTTTAATCCCGGTATGACCTCTTGTGGGAAGGCTGGTAGTTGGTTGCCATTGATCGGCAGTTAAAAGTACAGAACTTTAAGCAACTGTATGTACTGGTTTTCTCTTAAAATCCAACTACCCATCAGACATGATTGATAAGGTTCCTTGAGTTTTCTAGGTGTCCTTGTCTGCTGTTAGCCATGGTGTTGATGGGTAGTTTATTTTTCACTCTCCTCCTCTTCCTGCCAAACGTTAAGGACCTCAGTCACTTCTTGATTTCCAGCTATGCCCTTTGGGATCCTGGCCCAATTAGCGATTACTCCTGTAAAAGTTTCTCAAATAGTTTCCCTTGCAATGTCAAGTGTCTTCAATCCACGTTCTGTACACTTCGGTTAATAGTCAGTCTGTCAGAAATAAGGGCCTTTTGATTAGTGACACAATTGTTTGAAATAATCTTGATATTTTGGCCCTGGCAGAAACTCACCTTCAAAACTCTGACACTAATAACCTACCAAAGTCTTTAACTCCACCTGTTTGTCGACTTATTCATAGGTCCCGGATGACTTGTCAGGGTGGTGTGGGCTTTTTCACTAGGAAAGTCTTACGTGCTAGGACTGTTGATGCAACCTATTCCACCTTCAACAACATTGTCATATCAGTTGTCACTCATTCGAAATCATTTGTTGTTGCTTGTGTCAATTGAATACCAGGTTTATGTTCCACTGCCTTTCTTGATGATTTCATCACAGATGAATAAAATAGTAGTCATTAATGGAAATAGCCATAACCCAAAGAAGCTATGGCAGACAATTCAACAAATCTTCAACAATGGCCACTAGATGATTCTTCCTCCTAATCAGGCCGGCAAATCCTTGTCAAGTCAATTTGCTTCTTTTTCAGTCAACAAAAGGATTTGTGATCTGTTTCCAGCATCCTTCTCAATAGTTATACCACCCATGTGTTCACCTCCTAACCTATTTCACTTCTATGAGGATTCGCAGAACGATATACTTAAGATTATTAAAATTCCCCAACCAACTCATGTCTTTTAGATCCAGTGACTACTTTCCTTATCAAAGACTGTGTGGATATTTTACTTCCATCAATTACAAAACTTGTCCCTTTGTCTTTGGCTGAGGGAAAATAAAGAGAGCATCGCTTCCAAGTGAAGATTTGAAGGACTATATTTCATGTTAAAATTGGTGGAGCGGGTAGTTGTCAGACAGCTCATGCCACATATCAACAGCAATAATCTTAACAAACCTCAGCAATTTGCATACAAAACTAGTCATTCTACATAAACTTCCTTACTGCATATCAAAAATAAGATCCATCTCTCACTTTCACATGGTGAGCCTACTGTACTTGTCATACTTGATCTTTTGGCTGCCTTTGACAGAACTGACCATGATAATTTTCTTAACTTGGTTTGGTATGTGGCATGGACTTGAAGTGGTTCACATCATACCTCTGTCACCAATTCAAAGCAATTGAAATTGGGTAAACCTACTCTGAATTGTGTGAGTTGTTGTTTGGTGTACTACAAGGCTCAGTATACACCACTCCTTTGAGTAAGGTTATTGGAAGGCACCCTGACATCAACCTTTATGTCGACGACAGTTGTTTGTTTATGTGTCTCACAAAATGCAGCCTTGGGTTTCAATAAATTGCATTTATGTTTTCAGGATGTTCAAGAATGGATGTCAAGGAGGTATGCTTAAATTATGCCCTGATAAAACTGGGTTCATCATCTTTTGTTCGCACGCTCAGGAAATTAGATTCCCACCTCCCTGTCATGACATTTGGCAATTTCTTGCATCCAGCAGATGTTGTAAAGAGCCTTGGTGTCTGGTTTGATTTTTTTTCCTAATTTTTCCTTTGCTGATCATGTCTGCAATATTTGTAAAATTTGCTTCATTCAAATGTGTGATCTCACGTGGGTTAGAGAATATCTGACGAATGAGGCTGGTATCCAGGCAGAAAATGCCTTGGTGAGAAATCGTTTTGACTACTGCAACTCTCTTCAGAAGTCTGCAGAGTTTCAGCATGCACAAACTGTTGTGTATTTAAAACACACTTACTAGGATTGTCACAATCTATAATACATGCACACGAAATTCTTCTGTTCTCAAACAAATCCATTGGTTGCCAGTTGAACTTTGTTGTATCTTCAAAACTGCCACTTTGGTTTGTAAGTTTCTTCACACTGGTCATGCCAGCTATGTTGGTTCTCTTTGGTCTATTTGTTGTGGAATATATTGCAAAAGATATAACTGTCCAGATAAAAAGTTCCTGGAGATTCCTTAATTCTGCTCATCTGTAGATAAATCAAAAACACTTCGGCCACAGCAGACAATTCTGATGGTCTGACACTTTGGAATGATTTACCTGATGATATTCATTCTGCTCCAACTCTTGCCTGTTTCAGAAAAAAGCTAAAAATCTTACCTCGTTTTAACCTATCCGGCGTCTCTCTGGTATCGACCTTGCTATGTCTATGAAATTTTGATTATTGAAATGGTTCTAGTGTTGTGCCTTAGAGTCTGTCTTTTCAGAGATTAAGCCCTATAAAAGCGTAGTATGTCTGTGGTTGTGGGATCAAGCCAACTTCACAGTACAAAGCAATAGATAGGTAGGTATAAAACCAAACTGCTAAAATAGAGTTTTATTACATAATAGCTTGTAAAAGTAAAAATATGTAGAATTTATTTCTAAGGGGGTGGTGTTCCACTGGAGCCAACCTTACAACTGACTCCACAACTCTAGAGTTGGTTAGCAGAGGTTCGGGGACAAAATTCCAGAAAAAATCTGGGTCAGTTTCATCTCCCTGACAGGGCGTAATATATACCGTCTTGTCTGGATCTAGATCCAGACCTGACTTGGGGTCACAATGCTTTTTACAAGACTAGACACGAAACTATCGGGACAACAGACAAGTCATAGGTTACTGTGACAAATCAACAGGACTGGAGAAGTTTACCGACTCACCACAAGTAAAGTTACAGTCAGTATTGTCGAGTTTTAATGAATTTCTGGGAAAAAGAAGGATCAAGTGTTAAACTATTGATAAATGCATGTACCACCGCACCAATAAGTCACCCATTAATATCAGGAAGCCCTTAGAAGTAGGATTGAAACTAGCAATAAGGCTGAGACTCCTAACAACCTGTTGTCTGCTGAGCCATCCTTGCTGAATTCAAGGAAGAATATTTGACCTTCCCTACTAACCCTGAAAACTGAAAAAAGGTGGGGAAGAGGTTCAGAATCAGATGGAATGTTCTCCACACTGTAGGGGCACTAGATTGGAAACATATCGCCATGAAGAAGCCAAAGAAATCTGGGAGTAAGTATTATAACTACAGGGGTTTCTTTTCCCTGAGCTTGCTAGCCCTGATTGACACAGAATACAGATTCCGCTGGGTCAATGGGGGGTCAAGTGGGTGTTCATCAGATGCACAGATTGTTAACCAAAGCAAGCTGAGGAAGAAGATCAAGGATGGCGCCTTGGGGCTTCCACCACCTGAACCACTGGGGAGGGAGAACCAGATTTGCACAGTTTCTTGCTGAGCGACGTCTTTGCCTGGATGCCATACAAGGTGAAATCCTACAGCAGAAGATAACTCACATGGGAAGAGAAAAAAAACAGCAAACTACAGGATCTCCACAGCAGGATGGAAGTGGAGAATGCATTTGGAATATTAGTGAGCAGATTCAGGGTAGTAGTCGGGGCACCATGGGGCAAAGGCCAAAGCTTGTCAGAGGCATTGTTTTAAAATGTGTGATGTTGCACAGCATGCTGATGCACAGTAGGGCAGAGCAGACAACTACAGGAATCCTTTTGAGGGAGGCCAAACATAAGCAAGACATACTGAAAGACTACTTTAATCATCTTGGTGCATTGGCTGGGCAGGAGGACAGGATCTGAGATGGGAGCTACCCTGGGGACAAAAGTAGATGGCATTCATCAGACCTTTTCAGGATTACCCAATTATTACAAGAACTTTTAACACATATCCAACAAGTTTCAAAACCATTTCCAACGCAATCACATGCCCCACAATACTGTTGCCTAACCTCAACACAAGTTCTGTAAAAATGTCCCACATTGTAACTCCAGATTTGGAAACCTAGATAAATATTTTTTTTAATGATACATATTTTTTTAATTTCTTTTTCTGGCAAATTTGCAAGGTTTTCGAAGTTCAAACCTTTTTAACTATTAAAATATTTAAGAACTTCCAGATTTTCTCAAAGGCCAAAGCTGAAAAGGTCAAAATCAAAGGTCAAAATCTTTCCCAAAAATGTCAAAGATTCTTACAACTCAAAGTGTTTCCGACTTTTGGGGGCCAAAGTCAAAGTTTTTTGCAAAAATTTCACACATTCACTCATTTTGTTTTGTGTTTGTAGTGTTTAGTATGAGGCGGTGTAATGCTTCTTGTTTGGGTTTTTTAAACATTCAGTTGAATAATTGTTGTTGAAAGATTGGTGGTCCTGGGAAGGATCTATAAATTTTAGAGCAGTGGTCCTGAAAAGGTGCAGTGGTTCTGCTGCTGCTGCTTGGGGTCGGATGACTGCTGTGGAGGCTGAGGCTGGGCTGACTGCTTCTGGGGCGCTCTTTCTGAGGTGGTGTGTTGATGTGGATCACTTGGTGAAAATAGTTGACGTGTGTCGATCTGTGAATTTTTTTTTGCTTGTGGCTGAGGCAACTGATGGTGGGTTAAAGTGCTTCGTTGGGTCAGTGTAAAAGTAAGCAATCTTGAAGGCCCAGGTTGTTGGTTATCAACAACTATAAAGGAAGTCTGCTGCCCTCTTGGCCGCTGCTATTCTCTGGGTGCCACTTCGCTCTGAGCTGGTTGGATGACCTGGCTTGCTGGCATCTGAGCCTCTGGAATTGTTTCGATGTATTCCCGACCAGCTGGTGCTGATTCCTGTACCTGTTGAAAAGTCTGTGGCACATATTTGAAGTGGCACTGGAGTTCCTAGAAAGTGTAAGTTGCTTGGTAGGCTGGGGTTGACGGGTCTTTTCCTCTGACCTGCTCTAGATGCCGCTTAAAAGTTTTATGGCCTCGTTTCTGAATCTTTTAAGTCTTCTAAAGACTCTACCTCAGATGACACATAGAAGGCTGTTCTTCTTGCAGAAGGCTGTTCTGGTGGTCTCCTGCCTTGGTCCAAGAATAGATGACAGTATAGTTTTTATCCGTGAAAACTGGTCCATGAGCTGCAAGTCGACTACTGAATGCTGGGAGACTGCAATGGGGCTTGTAACTAACAGCTCTTTTGTGATGTCTGATTGTATGCTGATCTCTATACTATCCATGCCGGTTGAACCTGTGCTGAGGCAGTGGATGCACTGGCTCCTCAGGCTGGAGACTTCAGGCATGCAGATTTACAGAGTCCCTGAGTCAGATGTGTGCCTTCAAGAAGTTAAATTTATCCTGAATCCAGTTCTGCCTCTCTGTCATTTCCTTAGAAGCCTCGCCAGACTTGGACTGGGTAAGTTTTCCATAGCTAATCCTTTGGGATTCGAACCAAGTCTTTGACGGACAGCCTGCGGCTGTTGGCAAACATCTCCCACTGGCATTCCTTCCTTAAAGAGCTCCTTATGATCCTTGACAAGGTCCACAATAGCCTCCTCATCTGCATCTGTTAAGTAAATCGTCATCATATGCCCCTTCTTGTACCTGGATTGCGATTTAGATGTGCCCGCCTCTCCTCCAACCTCTGCATCTATTTTAGCGTTACTCCTGTCAGTTCTTGCACACTTTCCTGCCACTTTCTCCTCTGCTGAGTGTGTAGTTTCCTCTTTCATGGCTTCCTCCCTCTCCCTGTCTTTCCTCTATTGTTTCTGTGCCTTCCACTCTATTCTTTCTACTCCCTCCTCCACTGTATATCAGCAGCTGTATCCCCCAATTCAAACTCTATAGGTGTGTTTGTGGGTACTTATATCTTCCTCATTCTTCTGCTCTTTGTAGGACCCATATTTCTTTTTAAAAGCAGCATTTGTAAAATTATTATTATTGTTATGTACTTATACTCAGCGCAATATCTCCATATACTACAGGACTCAAAGTGCTATTTAACCAATCTGACTGTACAGGTACAGCCCCAACTCACAGGTAACTGACATTCCCCTAACTGGAAGATATAAAAAACAAAGCCTATCCACAAAAAAGCCTTATCTTAAATGCTGTCAGATGTAATCCATCAGATGCCAGATACAAAATGATACATTGTGTAAACTGACTTGACTTATGTAGACATAGATTTCATAGTTGACAAGCCATGGGTTGGTAAAATGAGGCCAGCTAGTCCTACACACTTCCCGGCTTGTCTGTTGTTGTAACTTCCTTGTCAGTTTTTGTTTACAGCTTGTTGCGATGTGGTCCCAGCTTGTCCAGCTGAGATGTTACCGACTCCACAGTAATCCATCAGATGCCAGATACAAAATGATACATTGTGTAAACTGACTTGACTTATGTAGACATAGATTTCATAGTTGACAAGCCATGGGTTGGTAAAATGAGGCCAGCTAGTCCTACACACTTCCCGGCTTGTCTGTTGTTGTAACTTCCTTGTCAGTTTTTGTTTACAGCTTGTTGCGATGTGGTCCCAGCTTGTCCAGCTGAGATGTTACCGACTCCACAGTTGAAGATTTGGAGACTTCCTGTCAGATCTGGAAGTGACCAAGTCAGGTAGGTAATGTTTATGACAGGCTGGTTTCCCTTCAAGTATAGTCGGTTTGTGCCTACAGCCTGTCGGGAGGTGGTGTTCAAGTACTGATTCATGAGAGGCCAGGAAGTGGTTTCAGGCAAGATGGTTACAGTATAGTACAAGACAGGAAGGTTATCCAACAAGCCATAGAAACCCACGACAGGATGGTTACTATGTGGGCGGAGCCATGGTCCGGATACAGAGTCAGGGAGGGTCAGTGAAATATCAAACTGGTTTTATATTTTGCTGATCCACCACGAAAAGCCAGAAAACTACAACCAATCCTAACCGACACTATAAACATTTTAGTTCCTTACCCTTAAAAAATCCAGTTACCAACAAGACAGCCCCAGTGGAACACACCCATATTATGTTTTTTTTACAACATAGATCATTCCAGCAGCATTGAGATTTTCTTGCATTCAGCATTTCTTTTATTTTTCATACTTGGCCCAGTCAGTACTAATTGGATCTTTATGATGGGATATACATTATCAATTTTACTACATCGCCAAGTAGGTAATAAATTCATGAACATGACGAAAAAAAAATGAAAAAGTTGGTCTTGCTTCAACGTAGATCCCATTATATTATGAGAGTGATCTGGCTCATTCTGGATACCAAAAAAAATTGACAACCCGGGTATTCCCATTTACTTATTATTACATGCCTTGGCAGAGGTCTGCATTCTCGATGTGCTCTTGTAAATAATAATCTATTTTAACCGTATTCATGTTTGTTTTAAACCTTATTTGTACAAAATGTAATCTCGAAACATTATAAATGCTTGCACACATAACTTTACTCGGAATATAATACATGTACAATTATGCAATAGTGTTTACATACCCAAGTTCGTCGCCTACCCAAGTTGTCACTTGCATTTATGACGATATCAATGGCTTTTCACAATAAGCTTTCCTTGAAGAGTTTTACATCATCATTATTAGTATTTAGTCCATTTGTTTTGGTTTCAATATTGGTTATTCTTAATAATTTTAAGAGCAGTAGGGAAATAAATTTATAATCATGCCATAACCGAACCTTATTAAAAATACATTTTACTGATAACATTGATTCAAACACTCACATTTATAATAAACTTTAACACTAAAATGTTTCTGTTAGTCATTATACTACTTAATCATTTATATTACAAACCATTGGTGGCCATCCTTTCTTGATTTTTTTAATATAGTTAAATAATCCAAATTTTATCCCCAAGCATTGCTCATGATATGTCAATAGAATGAATAGTAAGAATATGTAGGGCAAATGTACCTTAAGTGGATTTTTTAATACAGTTGGGAAAACATAACTAAATACAAGGTGTGTGGATGAAGCACATGACATGTCTCACATGATAGGTTCAGTATTATGCAGTATTCTTCTTGTTCATCAAAACAAGTTTACATGTTAAAAACACACTGTCGTTTTAATCTGTTTGTGGGTTATAATAACCCTTATTTAAAAATACTTTTATTTTTATGAATGCAAACATCTATACAATCATACGTTGTAAGTAATGAATGTTCACTCAGGAGCATTTTATACTGCACAAACCCTATAACATAGTTTAATATATGGTCATTAGGTTAGCTGTTTGAATACATGTTTGCTAATTTTCATTTTCTTTAAAATTAAACACCAATGTACAGGTGAAATAACAGTAAAACTAATCATATACATATTAATATAATCAAGTATTCAAATTTATTTTGTAAGCTAAGAAGCACCCACAGAGTGCAGACCTCCACCGGAAACCTTGGATTTTTTGGTATTTCGGTCTGGTATTTGGGTACTGGCAAGTTCAGCCCTGGGGGGCTCCTAATACCAATTGCAATTGAAATACATATTTATCATCAGTGTGTTTGTATCAAATAATTTTATAAGGATATTATTTGGTCACCTTGAGGCTTACATTGTCCTTTCTGCCATTTCAAATCTAGAAGTGACCAAGGTTATATTGAAATTTACAAATTTTATTTTGCAAGTTATATTATAAATTCTTTAACAACTTTTAAGAATATATTTGTTTTATTGTTTACATGCTTGACGTCATGATTGGTCCTACCACTTAGCATTACAAGTCTCGATTAGGGAAGAAAGAAGAGTTGCATGTATCTGTTGCAATCTAGACATCTGATGATACCAGTTTTTTGATAGACCTGTTTGACAGAAAAGGGGCTTCCATATCTGGGAAAGTTATTGATTCTCATACATCCTTGAGTGAAATGGAAATTGAAGCTTTCATAGCAAATTCGGATCAAGAGCAAATAGCTTCATCTTTTCATGGCTAAAAACAGTGAAAGATTTCAGATTCGGATCCGAAATTGCCGGATAATCAAAGGATCTCATCAAGGTACTACTACAATCACTCCCAAAAGACACCACAGATATGTAAATGTAATAAAACTACGACTGTGTGACCGAGACAAAAGTCAAGTAAGCCAAGTAGTACATTTGTAGTACACCTGTAAAGAAAACCACATGTGTTACAAAGAATGCACCTGTGCCATTGTATACTAGATTTCAATAGTTACATAATGTATCTTCAGTAAGAGAAAATGCTTTTCTCCAGTTGTCTTTTCTGACAAAGCTGAAATTGTGACATGTGAAAATAAAAAGCAGCACTTCAGGGAGTGCAACAGTGCCACTGAAAGTTTTTCAGCCCCAGTTGGCTGTGCAGGAAAAAAGTTTAATTGGAGGGGAATAGAAACAAAACTAGGCTTTCTTTTGGGAAAAGTACCATGGTTGAGAGCAACAAAACTCACTTGACACTGAGTGTTCAAACCTCTCACAAGGAAACCAGAAAAAAAATCTATGACATAAAAGTTGGCTTTAAGTCTGAAAGCCCACTTCACACACACAGGCACACCCAGACATTGGAAAGTCTTTCCTAATCTATTTCAAGCACATTCTTTGATTAAGGCCAAAGATTTACCAAATCTCATGCACTGTAGAAACCCAGTTACATAACACCTCAATCCAAACATATGACGCACATATTTGCATGGATACTGGTATCAACAGCTTGTAGATTAATTAAAGTATGGTTTTCCGCTCGATTTCTGCAGAGATAAGATGTTGGTATCTACTGAAGAGAACCATACCTCTGTCCTACTTAATGCTTCCATGTGAATGAGTTTATTCAGGAAGAAATAGATTTCAGGTCTGTATAAGGTCATTTTAATAGTAAACCTTGTCCCTTGCCTATGCTCCCATTGATGGTTATAGACAAACAGGATTCTTTAAAAAGAGGAGGAACATTATGGATATCAGCTTGCCCGAAGGTCAGTCTGTAAAATGATGCATTTTCAAGAATACCTATTTTGGTAAAGAGTTTTCACCGAATTATCTTTCAGCCTCTTAGATCTTATTACTGATAGATATCAGTCGAGCCTTTTGTCAGATTAAAAATGATCCAGCAGACATTTACCTTTTAGGCTTGAAATTTCAAAATTTCAAGCCTAGATCTTTCGGTGCCTTTTAACTTCTGATGTAGAATTAAAATATTTCAGTGCTGTACCAGTGTTATAAGCTTATTTTGGCTTCGCAAAATTGAATTTAATTATATTGAAGATTTAATATATGTGAGTTTGCTATCAGAAATTGACAGAGCCTTTGCTTTTTAAAGAAATTATTAGTTCTGTTAAGAATGGATATTACGATTGATGTTAAGATATGGTTGTATGTCTTTGTAAACAAAACAATACAATACATAAAACTATTTCTGTCCCTACCAAAAAGTTAAATGAAATCTCTGATACTTGTATTTCATGCTTACAAAAACCTTTTACAGTAGGAAGGCGCTCCAGTTATTATATGGTAGTCTACTCTACATAACTAAATGCATTAAACCCATGAGGTTTTTCTTAAATAGAATGTTAGCCATCCTGGGAGCAAACTGCCATAGAAATAATTTATTACTATATGCCTCCTTTTTCAAAGACTTGACTTGGTTTCACACCTTTGTTAGTATTTACAATGTTGTCACATACTATGATAACAAGTATTCCTATTTCAAGGTACTCAGGCGCCTCACTTACAGATTTAGGAGGACAATATGGTTCTGTGGTTTATGTATTACAAATTTCCACCAAACAAATTCAATGGTTATGATATAGTACATCTAGAAATTCTAATTATTACAGTCGCTGAAAAATAAAATTATACAGTTTAGTCACACTTTCTTATATATTTTCAGATCTCCCTGACACGGCAGCCCAGGTGGCCAGAGAATGTGGTTTGACTTCTTGGTTTTCCAGGTGGTAGCTGGGTTGTCAATCTGTCAGGTAAATATCAATATTTCCCTCTTCTTTATGGAATATTTGTATCAAAATCATCATTCAAAGTTAATTGCACCTCTCAGTCCACAAGTGCATTCTGGTTTTGATATTCACACATTGCTACTCAACATGTGATTCATTTGAGGTCACTTACAATTTCAGTCATTATATCTTTTGACCATTTTTTTCCTTTTAAAAGCTATCCAATATCTTGCCGTCAGGCCCTTGGATTTCATTAAACAGCTAGATCGAGATTGTATTTCTTCAGCAAACAGTGCCATTCTTCAAACCAGACCAGTCTGCACTTTGTCCTATCATGGCTTTGCACCAAATGTTTGAATGGTTTCTTATTCCCATATATACAGGACTTTTACCTGACATTTTCGGTTGCTATGAAAAACCTCCAGAAGATTTCCATAAATTTGAAACAGCAACCTCCTTTGACTTACCATGCTTTCAGAAGAGCAGGGGCTTCCTGTGCATTCAAACAAGGTGTCCCTCTCAAGCATATTATGGCTCATGGGGTTTGGAAGTTGTATGCCATCTGGTCCTACCTGTCTTCCTTTCCCTCCTTTATTTCTCCCTTTTCTCTGTTTTTTTTTCAAACTGCCCTACATCACTAGACCTACATGGAGTTCAGGTACCTCATTTTATCTGTAACCACATTAATTCTGAATCCAAATCCCCAAAAGAAACCACTTATGTACAGACTTCTTTCTGTACCTAATTTTAACTTTTTTTATTTACTGCTATGTGACACAACTTTCCTTTAGCAAACCTCAAGTCAAATGATTTTACTTACTGGTTTTGGGCTTGAACCACCTTCTTTCTAACCTTGGCTTGGTTCATATGTTTCAGGGCTTCGCCCTTGTTAAGGTATCACTTTGGCCTTTACCTTATCTAAGGATACAGCAAATTGCTTTGCCTTGGCTTTCAATTACTTACTTTTCCTTTTCTTTCTCCTTGGTTAAAAAATTGAAAGTGGTTCAACCACTTTACCCAGTATGGTCACATATTATAAGTGTATAAATTAGAATGATAAATTGTGCATATGTCAAAAGATTTAGTTTCAAAACAGATGTTGCATATGTACTATTGAGAGCATACCAGTTAACTGTAATCATTATTTTTAATTGTTAAATAAATTTGTTAACTTTTTGTTTTTTCCTGTTGCAACTTAAAGACAACCGGTAACTGCTACTGCACTTACCCACAACCGTAACACAGAAATTTAAAAGCACACTTGGTGTATTATTTGTAATTTGTGATCACCTTGGGACTGCTATATCTATTTGTCTACGCAGAGAAAAAAAACCAGATATACCCCAAAACACAAGCTTCTTGAGGGAGGTAAAATTAGATAAAAGAAATAATCAAACCTTCATAAATAGCTAAAACAGATGTACATTGCAAAAACCCTCACCTATTTCTGCATTCTCTTTCTGTTTACATAGTCCAACTATTGTCTCAGAAATCATTGTTTTAGTATTTCACATATTTTCATATTTTGAGTTTTGGAGACCTACATAGCCAAGTACTTAATAAATTTGACCCTTTTAATCACATGGACCTCACCTCTGTGGTTCTCAATTGAATCAAGCCCATAACAACTTTTACTGAGATGACCTTAGTTGTTCAAAGAAATATTGACCTCCAACAATTATTTTTAACAGACTTGATTAGTTCAAAGTATTTTATGTTTTATTTTTTGTATTCTGAAAGGCCATGTTCTGTAGTTACATAAATGCTACTCTATATTGTGATTCATGAATTCTACATCATCCAAGTCAGGTACGGGTGTCTGTTCTACTGGTTATCTTTTCAGATTTGAGATATGACACAAGGCCCTGAAGTGAGGTAGGATGAAATGCACTTTTCAGAGTTGTGATTTACATTAAATAAAATTTTCAATGAAAGTAACTAAAAGTTAGCCATTTTGAAAGATTTCTCACAAAATCGACTGGATACTGGATGTTCATATCGCTTTTTCATTGTGCAATTTTAAAAATTGATCTGACTGTTTCCATTGCAACAAAAATCTCAATTAGAGGTCATGCTTTATTTTACAAACTCACCATTAGGGGAATCTTTTTTATGACATGCATACTGAGAATTACAGAAAGAAGGATTTTTCTGATAACTTAAAATAGCAAAACTAAAAGCTAGACTGTCAGTAATGTTGCCATTTTTTGGCTGCCAATATGACACAATCAAAATCCAGTGATGGCTATGTTCAAAGCAAAATGATGCATGTTATATTAGTCAGGATGCATTGGAAGAAAGCTGCTATCATCATCACACTGTCTTCCACCATGTACATTAGCAGGTTTTGAAGTATAATGCCTTGAGCTTTAAATTTATTGAAGCATATTTCTTCCTCAGTTAGATGTTCATATTCTTGTTACTGCAATATTTGACCATCCAACTCAGCAATCTCTGAGTCATCTGCATCTGCATCAATCAATATCTGGCCTTGTACTGTAAACTCAGCAAATGTGATTTCCACATTTGGCCATACTTAGATGCCAATACAGCTTCTTGCTGTTGCAAATTTTCTGTGGCCCATGCACTATACTTGTTTAGTAATGTATGTTCATAACTCAATACTTAAAAAAGAAGAAAATGACAACAATGCAATAAATTGAACATTTGCATGACAGTAATTATTGTTGTAACCACAGTAACTATTGTGTCTATGGATAACCACAGATATGCATTCTACACTCTTTGTCTATATATATTGATAAAAAGCTTCTTTGACACATAGTTCTGTCAAGTGAAATAGAAGACTTGACAATAACATCTTTTTGCACATATGATAAATTCATTTAATCCTACCTTATCTTTCACCCTCGGATTTTCTTACGCATCATACACAACACAAAGAATTTTTTTGCCTATCAATTGTATTTTGAGATCTGGGCACACAACAGACACAACAGACTGAAGAGTTAGCTGTTTCAGTGGGTTCTATAACTAGTCCTCTATCTGGATCTGAATGTTGTGTGTCATCTAACCTACATACATAGTTCAAGTACAAGAGTATAGCAGCAGCCATAATGCATTTAAAACATATTTAGATTGATCAAGTTCCAATTAAATGATTTAAAATATCTTGTGTAAATCTGTCTATATCCCATACATATGTACACGTATATGTTTTAGAATGGTTTATTATGTCTTTAGTTTTCAATTTTCTTTAATTCAATAATAATGTCAAATAGTGATAATAGTGTTTCCCAGTAATATCCAAAATCCCCATGGAATTGTGCTAGGGAAAGATTTCAGAATACCAATGCATATAGCAATGATACCAGATATACACTGTAGAACCAGGACTATGATGACTATGTAATAACAAAACTGGTAGTATGCAAATGCATTTGAACCAGAATTTAGAACGGATTTCAGAATACCAACATAGATGACTGCCATAGAAGTTGCAGATACCACTTGATTTTGAATTTTAACATCATGACTGCTTTTTAGATTATCTATATGCAATGTCTTTAAAACAGGAGCAAAATTGAAAATTTTAATTACTTAAATGTAGCTTTTATAAGCTACAAGCTTACCATGTGGGACTGAATGCTGTTCTCGGATGGCCGCGAGGCATCATGACCAATTTCTAAGAAAAACAGACATTTATAGATGGCCGTAGCCTCAGGTTGTCGTCACGTGATTTTCCGCTTATGTTATCTCCTTTCTCATTGAGATTTAAACTTATACCCCCTCAGCTGTAATACAGCAGGGAGGTCGGGTGGGACTCTTCTCAGTCCCACATGGTAAGCTTGTAGCTTATAAAAGCTACATTTAAGTAATTAAAATTTTCAAATTTATTGCGCTACAATAGCTTACCATGTGGGACTGCATGCTGAATCCAACAGGATTACAGCTGATACTGGCAAATATGTTTGTTTTTCTTAGAATTTAGGTAGAATTAAATAACGAAAGATGAAAGTAAGATCAAAATATACCAGTCTGAGTCCCGTAACAGTGCCCCAACCGAGATTGGGCCTGTAATAAGCCAAAAAACCAGAATGAAAGACAGTGCAAATACACTGTCTAGGTGTTTGACTAAGGACAGAAATGTGCGACAAATACACTTGAGAGGAAGAGCCCGAGGGCTGTCATGTAAGGAGTCCAAAGCCAAGGTTCTGAGATGCTACTATGCCCTTAAGGGGTTTAAGCTTAAAGGTCAAGAAATATAATTAAGATTAAAGGATATAAAGACCTTTCTCAAAACACCCTGATGAGGTAGACTTATACCTAGAACCTGGGGAAGACTCCTAAGAATTGGTTGTAGCGGATGTGCCCTCCCCCTTTCTTTTCTTTCCAAGGATTACTCTGAGGGGAAGGGTCTAGGACCTGTTGAGCCACTACTACTGGTCCCAGAAACATGTTGTCGTCGTTGTCCGACCAAGTACGGTCTTTTAGAAGTTTGTAAAAGTGTTGTGAGGTTTCCAGTGATAGGCTTGCATGATCTGGTCCACCGATATACCACCGTAAAATGCCTTAAAGGCCCTAATGTCAGGCACTGTAACTTGGACCAAGTCCAAGGCTTGTTGATCTTCTTGTTTATAACAAAGTAGAATGGTTTGTTTCAACCAAGAAGGGAGAGTAGCGGGTCTGAAGTCTGAGGTATGTCGTATCTTGAAGGAGATGAAAGGGAGGGACCGGGAACCTATCAGGTCCTTGGTTCGGTCCAAATAGTGCCTCAGGGCCCGCACCGGACACAGGGTCCTGTCTTCTTTGAATTGTCTATTGGCAATGATAGTCAAAGCAGGAATAGTCACCAGAGACACACTTTGAGAAGCTTCTCTTGCTAATTGGTTTTTGGCAATGAAGTCAGAAGGGAACAAGGCAACCTTTTCCCATTGGCCTAGATTAGATACTTTGTTTGTGGCCCAGGCATGGATTTCGCTGCGGCACTTGCCAGAGGCGAAAGCTAGCAAGAATGCAGTTTTGAGAGTGAGATGTTTGAGATCTGTGTCTTTCAAAGGCTCAAAGGGCGCTTTTGTGAGCTCATTAAGAACAACAGAAAGGTTCCACTTAGGGAGATTTCACCTATGAAGGTCTTCATTATGTGCAATATGTTGGCCCGTTGGGCCTAAGGTGTCAACAATAGAAGTCCTGTAACCATCAATGGTCGAGGGGCGCCTGTTTAGGTCTTGGTACAGGTACATGAAAAAATCTGAAATTCTTTCACAGATGGATTGGAGAAATCCACCGAATTTTCTCTGCACCATTTTTCAAATAGGGCCCACTTGTCTTGTAGATGGTCCTTGTTGATGACCGTTGAGAGGTAGTAATTCTCTCTGCCACCTCCACAGAGGATAGTAGTAATGGTTGTCAATGGTTGTGAAACTAGCCTGATATCTTATTATTAGAAATTTAATAAAACAGATTGCTAGTAAATACTTGACATAACTGGAGTAGTTTAACATATATGTGTTAACCAGACTAAAATTTGTTAACTAATATGCTAATATGTAAAAAGAAGTTTAATAAACTCCAAACTATATATAGTTATATATTATGCATTAGTTTCTTTCATCTGTGTACTCTCATCCTGCAACTGTAGTCTACAGCAGCTGTTGCACGAACACTTGTATTTAGTCACACGATTTAACATTGTCCCAAAACATTTACTATAATATAATTAATTAGTATGTTAATGAGCTCAACATTTTACTGCCCAATGCAAGATGATCACATGGGGTAATTTTAACACTCCATTTGATAGCAACAGTCAAGTGGCAGTTCCATATACTATGCTAATCGTTCAAGACAAAGGTCAAAGTTGGGGTTGTACATCCTGTTCAACAGCAAGAGTTATATTGGGACAGGTCCTCAGCATTGTTACTTGTGGGAAATTTTTCCATACAAAATGTTTTATAAATTCTGCAGTTGGAGATAACTTTCCCATTTTTTTCAAATATTTATTCTTGATTAGTTGGTATCAGTCTTTGAGTACCTGTTACTGTGGTTTAGTAGGTGACATGCCCAGCTAGAAACACAGAGGAACTGGATTTGATCCCAGGTACTGGCTGATACATAGTGGCTCGAAGAACCACATAAAATGGTATTCATCTGTCATTAGTTCCTATCCCAAGCGGCTGGCTAAAGGGTGTTGATAAACAGTCATCCAAGATTTTGTTGTGCAGTTAGAGAAATGTCAGTCACTAAAGACTGGGGCTAAAGATGTGTACTTGGAATGGTTCAAATATCACTTTGAGTCCTGCAGTAAAGACGATATTGCATGGACTAAAAAAATATAATACAATTCAACTGGATCAGCTAATTTAGAGAGAATCAGGAATCTCAATTATTGTGACAATAACTCTGACCATTTATTTTTCGTTTAGTAAAATTATATACTATTGGTATCATCCTGATAATGAATTTCCACAATTTGACTGAGCTTTCCATTTTATTTTATACCAAGAAGAGTCCTTACAGATAGCATTATCTTCCCCAGAATGGGGAACTCAGTGCGCTAATTAAACAAAATCATTTTTGTATGAAAGTCGAGGGGTGTTCAAGGTCGGTAATCCAGGATTGTGGGTGTGAACGGGAGGGAAGGAAAACTAAGTTGGGACGCTAGAGCTGAAGAGATGAGTTTTAAGGTGCTTCCTAAAAGATGCAACAGAAGACTATTTCTTACATGGAAAGGGAAAGAGTTCCAAAGGACAGGGGCATAGTGGCTGAAGGAATTAGAAAAATGTTTAATTGATTTGTAAACTTTACGATCAAAAGTGGGGGCTTGAAGGAAATTGAGTTTCGCCTTGGGTTTCTAGGTGTAGGGGTGGATTAATCCTCTTAGGTAAACTAGTTGACCCTGGTTGAGAATCTTATATGTAATAAGACCAATTTTAAATTGTACCCTGTGTTTGACTGGTAGCCAATGAAGTTTTATTAGTTGAGGGGTAATGTGTGAGAATTTAGAGGAACAGGTGACAACCCTGCAGAGTGAGTTCTGGACTAGCTGCAATCTCCTTAACTCAAAATCAGTGAGCGATAAGAAGAGTGAATTGCAGTAGTCCAGCCTGCTGCTCACCAAAGCATTTGCTAACAGTACTGATGTATTCAGGTCTAGAAGGGGGCGAATTCTGTAGAGGTCTCTCACTTGTACCCTAGTGGACTTAATGACCTGTGACATGTGGTTTGAGAAATTGAAATTAGAGTCGAACACCACTCCGAGGTTCCTGACACTTTGTGCTGGCGAGACCTGATTTCCCGGAATATTGATAGGGAAGTGAGGGAGGAGTTGTTTATGATTTTTGGGAGCCTATGAGAATGAACTCAGTTTTGTCTGGGTTAAGTTTTAATTTATTTGCAAACATGAAATTTTGAATGTCATTTAGGCAGTTCTTTAGTTTTTGGATAGAGTGAGAGAAATTTTCTGGTGAAAGTGTTATGCATAACTGGGTATCATCGGCGTAAAAGTGGTAGTTCATGCTACTGTGGGAATGAATGGTTGAGCCGATTGGATTAGTGTAGAGAGAGAACAGGATTGGTCCAAGGACAGAGCCCTGGGGTACTCCATAATGGAGAGCAGCAGGATGCGAGAGTGTACTGCCTACCTTGACCGAGTGTGTCCTGCCCCACAGGTATGATTTGAACCAGTCCAGTGCAAGCTCACTGATTCCATAATAAACATTGAATCTGTCCAGGAGAATGATGTGGTTAATGGTATCGAAAGCGGCGGATAGATCTAGAAGGGTAAGGGCAATGACAGAACCCTTGGCCATGTTAAGAAGAATATCATTTAGAACATTAAGGAGGGCGCTTTCAGTAGAGTGGTGTTTTCTATAAGCCGACTGGAAGGCAGTCATAGGACCGGCTTCATCAAGATGAGTTTGTAGCTGGACGGCTACTACCCTTTCAAGTATCTTTGAGATAAAGTTTAAATTTGAGACAGACCTGTAGTTTATAAAAACTTCTTTGTCTAATGATGGTTTTTTGAGGATAGGGGTAACATGGGCCTGCTTGAAAAAGTTTGGACACTTACCTTGCACAAGAGAAGCGCTGATTATTGAGGTGATGGGGGTAATGAGAATATCTAGATAATCCAGAACAAGGAAAGTAGGCCAAGGGTCTAGGGAACATGATTTACTAGGAGAATTGGTAATAATTTTAGTAACTTGATCCTCTGTTACAGTCAAAAAAGTGGAAAACATAGGGGGAGGAGTGTCGGGGGAATGTGTTGCAAATTGGCAAAAGCAGAGAATGTTGAGCGTATTTTTTCAATTTTTTCAGTGAAGAACTCCACAAACCTGTCAGCGAAAAGCTGAGGGGGCTTTATTGATGGGAGGATCTTGGCTGGAAGTCTGTGCAACACATCGCCCAAGACACGCCATAATTTTTGTGGATTGTTGTGATTGTCCTGAATTTTCACTTTAAGGATTTGAGATTTGGCTTGATGTATAACACCATATCACACAGGTCACACATTTCTGTGTAGCTGTTTCAGTACTTATTTGATATGCGCTAGATGACCTGTGTCTTAGTGATCCGACCAGAGACCTCATATCTTGGTGGTACATGTTGAGGAACAAGCCACCGGGTTTAGCTCTTCCATCCGCTCCTCCCCTCCTCAAGCATGTACATTTTAGTTTAGCTAGTGAGAGCTCACAGGTTTTTTAAACCTTTCAAAAAGGCAGTCCTGTAAGACACATTGTATTCCAAGCTGTGTTGAGCGCATCCTACACACAAGAATTACACTAACTTCTTCCTACCAACACCAGACGAGGACCATGCCACAACTATCCACAAACTGAAAGTATGATATGCCAGTTTGGTTGTAGCCCATGACCCCAGCAGAGAAAGGTATGATCCAGTCATTCAAATAGTAAACAGACTTTGAAACACAAGTGAAGTACTTTTTATGTGGATTGTTATAGTTATTAAAAATTCACAATTAATTAATTTTGAAGATTAGAAGGGCTGCCATGGAGGAGGTTGGCATTCACACAAATATCAATGAATAATCAGTAATTCTAAATATAACACTGCTAAACATAAACTCCAGCAATTCAAGAATTCATTAATCATGGGGTGATAGCTAAACATTTTAGTCACATTTCAAGAGCATTAGACAACTTTGAGCAAACCAAATCTGCCTAAAGATATGAATGATATTTTAAGTGTGCAACTTGTTTATGTTTATGGTTACAGCTCAATTTGAACAAAACAATCTGAATCGGTGATTGAAAAGGTAAAATTCAATGACAGCAAAGTAAAAAAGTAAAACTTCAAATTCCTATGACGCAGAAAAAGAAACCTTTTGGATATATTCCTAGAGATACCAGATCAACCCAATATTTCATGTTGCAGTAACTAGTCCAAAGCAAATTAATGGTTGCAAATTTTTAGAAAACATATGCTGAACTTTTCAATATTATTTTCAACCTTTTCCCCATTAATATCATGGAATGTCCGTATCAAGTTTTTGATAATTTCTTTCTTTTAGAGCTTTTTAAATAGAATCTGAACTGAACAGTAGATTTTCTTCACTCAAAATGTTGTATACATCCAAACTACTATATAAAACTGAGAAATAACAGTCACATCCCTGTCAATTATATGATTAAAAGTAATGATTTACAATTTACTCACAACTTGGATTTAAAGATTCTGATCTATTTTAAATATTAAAGTATTGCTGTTTACTAGGCTATCTATTACGTTAGGCTACAAACCTTTATTGACCATCCTTTCTTGATTTAAGACAAAATATTTTGAATACTCCTAATTCTGTTACTGTGGTTAAAACTGAAATTAAACGTTCTTTAGAGTAACATATGTTGCTACAGGGAATGGTAGAAATATAAGGAGAAAATGCAAATAAAAAGGATTTTTAAAAGAGTATGGCATACACGTTTTAGTAGTTGTAGGGCTTTGATATTTCATACAGTTTGTGATTCTTCCATCCCATTATCATTTGTTGTACAGGTTATCTGTGTATGTTATGATTATTCTTAATACCTACAATTGTTGAGCTATTTGTTTGTTAAACAGAACATATTCATTCTAATAGTTTAGTGTACTGCACTCAGTCTGTCTGCCTATCAGGTTTGTAAATTATGTAAAACAGAGTTTGTCAATCAAATATTCACTTTCCTTGTCAAAAGGGGACTTATTCCTCTTAATTTCTGCAGCACTTGATAGGGTTTGATGCTTTAAAATGTTTACTGTTTCACACAGTCCAAAACGGGAAATACGGATATTTAAAATTAAAAGTTCAACATCATTGGTTTTATTGTTAATGTTTAGTACTTACAGAATAAAACACTTCTTTCTGGGCAATATTGTGATTTATGAAGCCCGAGGGCAAGTAAAATTGAACCTTTGAAAACCTCAAGAAACTAGGCAAACCAGTTTATAGCTTTAAACAATGAAGAATATGACCAAATATGACCACTAGAAGGGGCTTGTCAAAGAGTTTGCAATACTCTATTAGTACATAACCTAGCAGGTTGACACAGCGATGAATGTAAAGCCAATTACCCACTAACTTTTGCAACTGATGTCTTTAGCATATTTTTAGTCTTGTAGTTTATTTATTATCATTTATTATGTGATCAAAATGATCAATTGTAAGATACTTTACCTGGAATTCCATGAAGTAAAAAGATTATTTGGAACAAAATGGTAATTAACTCCAGCTCCCAAAGACCAAGAAAGGTTGACTATCACTCTAGTACCCCCATCTGCTTTTTCCCTTGGTCATCATATGGGAATAATGTTTTTTTCTTGAAAGGGAAACTATCAAGCAGGCCTACCTTGGCTTTATAAAAAACTTCAAAAATAATTGTCGACTGCCTCAGGGTTTCTCAAAGCTCATGCATGGTTTGTTCCCCGAATGACTTGTGTAAATTGATCACGATTGACGTTCAAAGGAAATCTATATTGTAAATATTTACATAAAATGGGTAAATGATAATTCACAAGAAAACCACGCTGATTCCTTATGCTAAGTCCAGAAGGGACTGGTATACGTGCAGCTTGATAATTAAATTGATTAGAACTACTGACTTGAGCATGTGCTTCCATTACCCACTCGAGGTCCTCAGTGGCCTAATGGTTAGCAAGTTTGGCATCTAATCATAGGCTGTTCTATTCTATTCTATTCTGTACTTTTATAGCGCTTAATCTCTGCTAGGCAGGCTCTAAGGCACAACACCAAAAATCAAGTTTAAGAAATCATCTGTCCATAGCCGTTGCCAAGTCCAGTACCACGGAGACGCCGGATAGAGTGTAAGCTAAGGTGGGAATGCCTTGTGGAAGAGATATGATTTTAACCTTTTCCTGAAACAGGTGAGAGTTGGGGCAGAACGTACCTCATTAGGCAAATGATTCCAGACTGTGGGGGCATCAAAAGCAAAGCTGTGGCCAAAGTGATTTTTGGATTTATGTACAGATGGACAGAATTGAGGAACCTCCAGGAACCTTTTATCTGGATGGTTGTATCTTGTACTATATCTTCCGCAATGAGTGGGCAGAAGAGGACCAAAGTAACTGGGATGACCACTGTGAAGAAACTTATAAACTAGAGTGGCAGTTTTGAAGATACAGCGAGATTCAACTGGGAGCCAATGGAGTCGTTTGAGAATAGGAGATGCCCGCGTGTATTTGTTACAGTTTGTGACAATCCTGGCAAGTGTATTTTGAATACACTGTAGTTTACGCATACTGAGACTGGACAAACTCCTGAAGAGAGAGTTGCAGTAATCAAGGCGACTGCTCACCAAGGCATTAGCTGCCAGGATAGCAGCCTCATCAGTCAAGTGCTTTCTAACCCGCCTGAGATCACGAATTTGAATGAAGCATGTCTTACAAATATTGCGGACATGGTTAGCAAAGGAAAAATTAGCATCAAACCAGACACCAAGGTTCTTAACAACAACTGCAGGATGCATGAAATTACCAAATATCTTAACTGGGAGATAGGGATCTAATTTCTTGAGTTGTGCATGGGATCCAAAGATGATAAACTCTGTTTTGTCAGGATTTAGTTTGAGCATACTTGACGACATCCATTTTTGAACATCCAGAAGACAAGAATTCAGTTTGTTAAAAGCCAGGGCTGCATTTTTGTGAGAGATATGAATAAACAACTGCGTGTCGTCTGCATAAAAGTGGTATTTGATGTCAGGATGCGTTCCAATAACCTTACTCAAAGGAGTGGTGTATAAGGAGAACAGCAGAGGACCAAGGACGGAGCCTTGTGGTACTCCAAACAACAGCTCATGCAAATCAGAGAGGGTTGACCCAATTTTAATTGCCTGGAAACGGTGGCTGAGATAGGACGTGAACCACTTCAAGGCTGTGCCAGACACACCAAACCATGATTTAAGACAATTAAGAAGAGTCGGGTGGTCAATTGTGTCGAACGCAGCTGACAGATCCAGTAAGACCAATGCAGTAGGCTCGCCCCGTGATAGTGAGAGATGGATCTCATTTTTGATAAGCAGCAGGGCGGTTTCTGTGGAGTGACCACTTTTGTATGCAGATTGCCTAGGATTATCAAGATTGTTACTATTGATATGTTGCATGAGCTGTTTAACAACTACACGCTCCACCAATTTTGACATGAAACATAGTCCTGATACCGGTCGATAATTTTGCAAATCCTCATTTGGAAGTGATGCTTTCTTAATGAGAGGAGTGACAACTGCCTTCTTGAATTTTTGAGGAAATACACCCTCAGCCAATGACAGATTGACAAGTTTTGTAATTGACGGGAGTAAAATTTCCACACAATCTTTCAAAAGAAAAGTAGGGACTGGATCTAAAAGACATGATTTTGTAGGGGAATTTTTGATGATTTTTAGTACCTCGTCCTCTGAGACCTCATTGAAGGAAGGTAGGTTGGGAGGTGTACACATGGGTGATATGACTGTTGCCGAAGAGGCTGTGAACATATCACGAATCCTTTTGATTTTTTTATGAAAGAAGGAAGCAAATTTGTTTGCTAAGGATTTCTCAGACTGATGAGGAGGGAGAGTACTCTCTTGACCACTATTGAGGACTTGACGAAGTGTATGCCATAACTTCTTTGGGTCACGGCTGTTATCACTAATGATGGTGCTATAGTATTCAGCCTTGTCTCTATTTATGATTGCATTGCACCGGGCAATCTGTCTGCGCAATCTACTTCTACTCAACTGTGACCTATCCCTACGCCACATGCGCTCAAATTGACGCCTGATAGATTTGGCCCTACGGTAAGAATCTGACAGCCATCCAGCTGGTGTTTTCTTAGCTCTTCGACAAATCAATGGTGCATGCCTGTCCAACACACCACCAAGGTCACGAATATACTGGTCATACAGGTCTGCAGCCACTGTAGCAGGAGATGTGACAAAGGATGTGTTTGCAAGATCCTCACAAAAGCTCTTCATATTGATTTTATGGTACCTGCGGTAAGAAATACTGTAAACCTTCGGTACTGCAGGGCATGCAAAATCCAAATGACATTTCACCAGTGCATGATCTGAGACCATTTCCCCAACTGTCACATTACTGACAAAGGAGGAATCGCTTGGGCTAAGTATCAGATCCAGTGTATGACCATGCAAGTGGGTAGCTTTATTAACATTTTGGGCAAGATTAGAGGTATCTAATAGATTGAGAAATTTTCTTTGGTCAATACAATCTGTGTCCACATGGACATTGAAGTCACCACAGATGATGAAGGAGGAAGTGAGAGATGACAGAAAACCACAGAAATGCAGGAAATCATCAAGAAAGGCAGAGGAACATGAACCTGGGGTGCGATAGACACAAGCCATAACAAATGATTTTGAGTTAGTTACAATTGATATGACGATGTTTTCGAAAGTGGAATGTGTTGGTGCGTCAACAGTCTTAGCAGGTAAGTTTTTCTTGGAAAGGAAGCCCACTCCGCCACCACGACCAATCGTCCGGGGCCTATGAGTGAGTTGAAATCCAGGCGGAGTTACTGACTGTTACTGTCACCTCTGTGAGTCCCACAAGTGGCAATTCTGAGGACCTGTCCCAGTATGACCCTGGCTGTTGAACGGGATGTAAAACCCCAACTTTGACCTTTGACCATTACCCACTCGACCATATTTGTATGTTGAAGGTGGCCACCACCACTATACTGAACAAATTATATGTTAAAAGGGGAAAACCCAAATTGTGTAAAATCAGTATTACCCAATGCATGCACCCAAACGTTGAGCAAAAATTCTGTTAATATCCCCAAGAATAATATGTTGATCAAGTGGGTCTTGTTGATTACAACTTAAAATATTGCTGGTACTGGCAAAATTACATGTAACAGTAACACAAGACCAACCATATGCCCCCTTAAAACTACTTTGAGAATTGTTCTGCTTAACTACACATTCTTCATGATGGGAGATCCCAGCCAAGATGCTGGGGCGACCCCTATGTGTGTTGAGTACTTCAGTGTCACTAAACGAGTGTACCATTTACGCTTGGCTAAATTTCCCAGTTCACAACAGAAGTGGGGGAATGTTGAAAACCAGTATGATCATTGACACTATAAACATTGACATTATAAAACAACGCACTACAATTATAATTAATTTGATCAAATGAGTCAATATAGTAAAATATATCATTATACTGACACCAAAATTCATTATATTAAGTATTACTACCACTGAATATATACTGCATATGATACAAAATTACAGAATTTCTCACAATCCGGACTGTAGTTCAAGAAAGGTGACCTACATTATTAGTGCCCACGTGGGGCCAATAAAGGGATAAAGACCTTATCAGAAATATTATGGTCACTCATAACCTTGAGTGTATTTGGAAATAAATGTTGGGCCTCTATATTAAAAATATGAAAACTTTACCATTATTATCAAATTTAAAACTACTGAGAACAGAATTGTAACTAGCAAATGAATCTAGGTTACTGAAAAAGTACCATTACAGGTTGGGTTACATGTGTAACTACTACTGTCAGCACTTTCCAAGTGAAAAAATGAGATGTCAGAACAGTAAGAATATGAGATACCAGCAACACTAAAGTTTTTAAACTCACTGACTTGTTGAGGTATTTTTCTTATCATTCCTTAACCTATGACATTTGGTTTTGGAGTGCCAAAACTTTTTGCCTGAAGCCAAACAGCAGTAGCTACAGTAACGCCGGTAAAAACTGCCTTTTCAACGTGCTGACTCTGTTTCTCATACTTACATAAACCTTTGTTGTATCAAATAAAAACTTTGTCTGCACTATCATATGGCTTAACCACAGAGAACCAGCAATAGCTCACTGTGCATTACGACTTTAGACTCTCTAAATATCATATGTGAGCTCTCTTAGCTGTAGGAAATGAGAGTTTAATAGTGTCCGGAAGGGGATTACCAAAGTGAAGTAACATATTTGTCTTGGTTTTTTGGATTACTTTCTTCCAAAATACAGTAAACAAAGCCCTGAGCCCATCGTAAGGCAATCATAAGTTGGCTATTTACCATTAACAGCGGTAAAGAAATCTTGTGGCCAACTGATAGTACGACAAACTTTATGGATTCCTGCCCTATAACGCCCAGATTTTACAATTGCATCAGTACTTTTACCGTCAAAGCCTTGCTCTGTACGAGATAGGTGGTCGTACTGTTGAAGTCTCTTGGCTACTTCTGCCTGGATCCGGCCATCAGATTTCAACTCTTCAAACGTTGGAAGCTGTTTGTTTCCACCTTCCTCCATCAGATGTGAACTGTGTGCTGCTTTTACAGGCGGCAAGGAGGCTGCACTAGAATGAGCTTGGAACTTAACTCCCATCTTCCCTACTATATCTATTAATTTATCAACTTTAGCTTCTAAATTCACCAGCTTAGCATCCATATCTAAGCCTGGTTGTTCAACTACCCCTCCTACACGTGCAGTACTAGTCTTAGCTTTCATATGTCCCATCACGGACAAAGTACTATCAGTGCTTGGTTCCCTGCAGAAAGTTTCCTAACTTCAACCTATGGCCAATACAACCTCCATAAATTATATAAATAACTTTCCTAGCCGGCCAGTTTATATAGACAAATACCGGACGGGTCCAATTATCAGAACAGGAACTCATGAATACTCAGAGAGTTGAAACATAAAAGTCACATGGCGACCCCCTATTAAAAAATTTACTCAACAATCAAGTACACCTAAAGCAAAGGCCCAACAAGTATGACTACAAGATTCGCCCTTATGGACTTAACCCCTGTGCTACGTAAACTTGCCACAGACGACAAAGTTTAAATTGTTCACAGTCCTTGTACAGAACATATAACTAACATGTAAATAAGCTTACTTAATCTTGTGTTTCAGTTTATGGTATACAACTATTTTGTTTTAAACTGTGCACCCTCTTTGGTTCTTAACTGTAGTATTCATTATCTATGGATTATAATACAGAGTCTGTGATTACATGTACAGGGCCATACTTTAGAAAGTGCTTCATCACTGAACTTGTGCTCATACCACAAGATTTAATGTGCATGTAATACTTTGGTTGGAACCCTGCTCTCCAGTTACAAATCTGATTAATACATTTATGGTGTGCAATCCAGTGGGTTTGAAGCCTAATTGCTTTAAAACAACACCCACCACTTTGATCACAGAAACTTGGGCTGTGTATTGAAAGGCTTTGCCACTATTTTGTTTGAAATAATGAAACTGTTAACTACTACACTTCTTGATGAGGTATATTTCTAGTATGTACTGACATGTACTACCTTGGATTTATTCAAATCATACCCATCTTATCATGTCTAGGGTGTTAAGATGGATTCTTCATCGGCTAATATCTGCAAATTAAAGTCTGTCTTCCTCTTGGTTTTGTACTGAGTTTTATTTTACTTTTATTGTAAATGGTCGTATTGTTTAAAGTTATTGGCATTTACAGTTCTAAAGATATTCTTTGGGAATATTAGTTTATTCTATGTTGCAAAATGGGTTGGGATTAACATGCTCATATAACAAAGTTTACTGCCACCTTAAATTAAGATAATCAGATTTAACATCATAAGGTGGCCTTAGGCACACAAATAAAATATTCACATACTAAATTATTATTACTACTACAGATATTCAACTCAGATACATACATTTACAACTTGAAAAGGTAGCAATAATAATAATAATATGTTAAATGGCAATGAAATAAAGTTGTTAGATACTGGAACCCAAACAAGGTCACAGCTTTGTATATTTACAAGACCATATTTTACTAGTTACAGTCAAAAGTGTAATTTACTGGTGAATAAAGCAAAAACTGTGCATACATGAGTAAATAAAACTGGTTTAATGTAGGGATGGGTGGGTAGGCCCGGTGTCTCGGTATTCAGACCATTTAACTGAAATACTGTGACAAAATTTTACAATCACCACTTCTCTTGTGAACAAATATAATTGGAAGAAGAGCTGAAATATTAGAAACAAACCCAAAGCTCCATGATACCAACACCTCACAGGATTGAGGAATAAAACTCACCCGACCTAATGTGGGTGTTCCACTGGAGTCAATTTGTTGGTAATTAGATATTTTTCCAAGGGTCGGTAGCAATCTTAACAGAGTCAGCTAGAATGTTTGATATTTCACCAACCCTCCATGACTCTGTATCCGGACCTTGGCTTCACCCACTTGGAAACCGTCGGTCACACTTCCCTTCTTGTCCTATACCCTAACTGTCTTGTCTGAGAGAACATCCTGGCCTGTCGTGGTTAAGTACCAAGACACACCTCACAACAGGCCGTACACATAAACTGACCATACTTGAAAGGAATCCAGCCTCTCATAAACATTACTGATCTGACTTCGACATTTCCCGTCAAGACAGGAGGTCTTTCAGTCTTCAACCGCAGAGTCGGAACATCTTAGTGGGACAAGCTGGGAACACATCACAAGCCGTGAACAGAAAATGATAAGGCGGTTACAGCAAAAGACAAGCCTGGAACTGTGCAGGACAAGAGGGCCTTATTTTACCGACCAACAGCTTGTCGGTTATGACATCTGTTACTATATACGGCGAGTCGGTTTGCACAATGCATCATTTGGAATCTGACAGAATACATCTGGCAGAATTTAAGATAAAGCTTTTTTTCAAAATAGGAGTTAGTGTTGAGATATAAGTTGGACTGACTTGTGATCAGGATTTTGTTTTTTACAAATGCTGAGTGACAAAGATAGAAGCCCCAGCACAGTTTGAGTTGGGGGACATGGCAGCAAATATACAGCAGAGGAGCTCAGAGATGGAGGAAAGACAAAGGGAGGAAGAGGCACAGAAACAGAGTGAGGAAACCAGGAGGGAGGAAAGTACACACTCAGCAGAGAAGGGAGTGGCCGAAAAGCATGCAAGGACAGATAAAAGTGACACAGAAATGGATACAGAGGCTGGGGGAGAGGCGGGCATATCTCATTCGCACTAAAGGCATAAGAAGGGGCACATGACAAACAACTGCCTAATGGACTCAGATGAGAAGGCAACTGTGGACGTTGTGAGGGACCATAAGGACTTGTATGACAAGAGTAATAAACATTTTAAGAACATAACAAAGCAGGGAAGGAATGTCTTTGGGAGATGTTTGCCAATAGTCGCAAGCTGTCAAAGTGTGCAAGACCTGGTTTGAATCACAAAGGACTCATTACAGCAAGTTCACACAATCCAAGTCTGGTCAGGTTCTAAAACAAATGATAGAAATACAGAACCAGATTTAGGATAAATTTAACTACTTCAAGATGCACATCAGATCCAATGGACTCTTCAGGCTTTAAGTCCTCAGAACAAGCAGCCTGTGCATCCACTACCTCAGCACACATCTCCACAGCTTCAACTGACACAGAGATGGAGATCAGAATGCGCTCAGATACCAGATTTTAGCCTTTAGTTACAAGTCTCAGTGCAGTTTCTGAGAGCTATTCGGTCTACCAGCAGGTAATGGACAAGTTTGCACAGATGAAAACCATGCTGCCATCATTTCTTGGACCAAGGTAAGACACAAGAACAGCCTTCTGCAACTACCTGACATCTGAGGTAAAGGCCTTAGAAGATAGAGACTTTCAAAAATTCAGAAATGAGGCTGTAAAACTTCTAAGCAGCATCCAAAGCAGGGCTGAGGAAAGGATCCATCAGCCCAAGCACCCAAGTCAACAGACATTTTCTAGGAGCTCAAGTGCAACTTCATCATTTGTGCCACAGGCATTTCAACAGCTATAGCAACCAGCATCGGATCCAAGGGATGTATCTTAACCATCCTAGACTCAGATGCCAGCAAGCCAGCCCATCCAACTCACTCAGCAGAGCCAGGTAGGAACCAAAGAACAACAGAAACCCAAAGGGTAAACGGCTTCCTTCCTAGTGGTTAACAGGCTGGACCTTCAAGACCGCTTACTTTCACACAGACCCCAACAAAGTACTTCAGCCCACCGTGAGTTATCTCTGCCACAGGCAAAAAAAGTTAACACAACATATCAGAACTCTCAAGCTTCTTTGGGAATCTGCAGTCACTGATGAGCTACCAACAGATCAACACGCCACAGTCGTTTTTACTACACAACTTGCAACAATACGCCGCCTCTCTTTTAGCCATCACTGGGCAGCAAAGAATAGCAGCAACCAGGCCAGCCTCAGCCTAATCTACATTTTTTTCTACATTTGGTCCTTTTCAAGGCCACTGCTGTCAAACATTTAAAGGCTCTTCTCAAGGCCAAACGAATTTTCAAAAAAATAAAATTAACAGATACATATTAAAAAATCCCAAACCAATAAGCATTACACCACCCCACACAAAACATTTTGCCCCCGAACACAAATAAATTTTTTTTTTCCTGCCAACAATGGGTGTGTTGTAAACACATCATAAACAGACTACATATGCATCATAATATATTAATATTGATTTTGCAATTGCAATTATCAGACAGACACTTTGGTACAATTCAGATCAGTCACAGATTGACAGTTTCGAACACAAATAAATGATGAGTGAATGAATGGATGAATAAATAGATGTATGAGTGATAAATTTGAAATTAAAAAACTTCAATTTTTCTTAGAACTTGGGGCAGAAACAATTTGGACAAGAAAAAGAAATGGGGCAAAGCCAATGAAACTTTTCCCTACCCTAAAGTAATTTTTTTTTTTTTTTTCCCACAAATAAAACTTTATTGACCCTTTTTTTCACAATGGTATATACTTAGCTAAGCCCCGGGAGGGCGAGGGTTCAAACCCTCCATCAGGGTTTTTACAGAGATTTTTCATACACAGTATGAACAACTGTCACATTTAAGTATCTGTGCATACATTTATACAGATAGAAATTCATCAAATGTTACTGAAACACATTCTGAAATACTACCCACTTTTTACAAAATTTATCATGTTTTGCTTCAAGCCTGGACAGGTATTCTTGTTCATTATATTTTTGTTTTAGATAGTTTTGAAATTCAAAAATATGAGGTTTTCTTTTATTTCTTGAACACCAATAAATGTAATATTTCCCAACAATATATATAACATTAAGACAAAAACAAGGGGAGTAAAAACCAGTTGTTTCCTGTTTTCCAAATAGTATATCAACTAGATCTAAACTTAAAATTACATCTCCTTTTCTCATTAACCATATTTGAACATTTTCCCAAAATATTTTACTTATTTCACATTCTAAAAAGAGGTGTACCATGGTTTCCGGATCATTGCTACAGAGTGAACACAAAGAACTATCAGTATAATGAATTTTGTGCAAATATTGCTTTGTTCCAAGCAGTCTGTGGATCACACGATATTGAAACCAGATAAGAGTGTTATCACATATAGTATGAAAGCAAATTTTGTGTGCAGTAGTCCAATATATTTTATCTAAATCTATTTTTAGTATGCCTGTCCATTTTGTAATATAGTTGTGGGCCTGCTTTGTACCTTTTCTAACTAAGATGTTGTAAAGATCCTTGCTTCCCTGACTAGATTTGGTCAGCACTTTTATCCGAGGTAACATAAAGGGCTTTTCAAATGATTGATCAGTTGGTTTTATTTTCTGTAGATAATTTTTTTACAGTTGAATAAATTCTATGATAAGTTAAAAAATTAATTGGGCTGTTGAATAAGGTATGAATTTCTTCCAAAGTTAAAATATTTCCATCTTTCGTCAATAAATCTATTGGGGAAATAATACCTTTCTGATATAGTGAAGGTTCAAATAACAGAGCATGAGAATTTTCCTGATTGTACCATAGAGGTCCACAAATGTTCTCATAAGGTTCGCAACATTCCAAAAGTTTAGTCATAAAATCGCCCCAAGCAAACAGAACGTCTTTCCAAAAAATATTAGTGGTGTTGCCCGCACATTTATATGACCATTGTGGTCCCATGAAAAGCAGTTTATTTCTAGGACCTGTATTTGAAATTGCTAACTTTATCCAAGGAGCATCGACATTTACATATATCCTGCGTAGCCAAGTCAGTTTTAGAGACTTAATAAAATGTTTCAGATTTATCATTTTGAGTCCTCCTTCTAAATAGCCTTTGCATAATAAGTCTCTGCTGACCTTATCAGGCTTTCCATCCCAAATAAAATTATAAAAAGTTTTATTCATTTTTAATATAAAATCAACATTTGGACTTGGAATGGACATAAATAAATGTGTAAGCTTAGGAAGTAATAAAGTTTTAATCACAGTTACCTTTCCCAGTGGTGTTAAATGACGATTTTTCCACCTATTTACTATAGTTTCTATTTCAAAGGCAACTAGTTCAAAATTTAGATCCACCATTTTGCTTAAATTTACAGAAAACATTATCCCTAGAAAACTAAACTCTGTAGCTCCCCATATAAAGTCTTCTTTTATATCTAGTTTATCTTTAGAGTACCGTTTCTTTCCAATCCAGACTAACTTGGTTTTATCAGTATTGATTTTCAATCCTGACAGTGTACCAAAAATTTCTAAAGTACTGTATAAGTGGTTATTTTCGCAGGTACTTAAGTTCGCGAATGTACACTGTAGGCCTGCTTCGCGAGAATTTATTTTCGCGGTGAAATATATTCAATTATCGCCCATACTAACAACATGTTCAAATTAAAATATTACGCGGACTTCTGCTGGTTTGATTGGAAATGCATAGTTGACGTCTTTTCTTTTATACACGTTGTCAGTGTGTGAACCTACTCTGGGAGATTATAAATTTACGAAACCCAATCGAACACACTTTCATTGATCGGCGCATTATCAAAGAAGTTGTGTAGCGGGGTCGTGTAATGGAATTAATCCCTCCCTATTGGTGATAAAGATCAAAGAAGTTAGGCGTTTCTGTGAATGGTACATTTGATTTGTTTCCGTGACAGTGTTAAATATTGTATCTTGCATAATCTTGTATTACCGCTCACGCTAGACTGGTTCTACTGGATATAAATATTGGCTAGAAGTTATTTTCGCGTTTTGTAGTCACTCGTGAATATAGCGAAAATTAATTCCACGCGAAAATAACCACTTATACAGTATTTAAGGCTGCCAGAAGGGACCCCACTGAACCATCCAGAATGAGTGTGGTGTCACCAGCAAACTGGGTTAGTTTATATTCCATATGATCAATGGTAATCCCCACTATATCCTTATTAAATTTAACAAGTAGTAGGAGTACTTGAGCACACATAAGAAATAAGTAAGATGCAATGGGATCTCCCTGTCTGCAACCCTGTTCAATATTAATAGGATCAGACAAGAAACCACATTGGATAATTGAAGCTGTAATATTATTGTTAAACATTTTTATCCACTTAATAAAACCTGACCCAAATCCTAAAAACTCCAAAACAGAGTATAAAAACTTCCAAGACACAGAATCGAATGCCTTTTCAAAGTCTATTAACATTAAAAGTCCAGGAATTTTATGTTTCTCTGTGAAATGCATCAGATCGTAGATAAGTCTTGTATTTTCTCCAATGAAACGTCCTTTTACGAAGCCTGCTTGGTTTTTAGAGATAATTTTGTCCAAGATTTTTTTTATTCTATTGGCTATTGCTGTTGATCCGATTTTGTATATTACTGATAAAAGTGATATGGGGCGCCAATTTTTTAGAAATTCTCTTGGCTTATTTCCCTTTGGCAAGCAGGTTATTATACACTGTCGCAGAGTTGTTGACATTTCACCAGTGATGTATGCATGATAGAAGCGATTCCTCATGCGACAGGGTCGAAGTGTCATTTTTTTCTCCAACAATTGCATTCAAATCTATGTCATTTGACATTTTAGTTTGGTTCCTGAATAATTTTTCATAGAAGCATTTTAATTCATTTAAGATTTCCTTTTGATCAACAATACACTTATTTGGAGTTTTAATTCATTTGACGGTTTTCTCAGTATAGTTAAAACTTTCTAAGGCACAGAATAATTTAGAAGGTTTTTCACCATTATGTAGCCACTGGGCTCTTGACCTGACAATGTTCCCTTTAAGTTTTTGTTCTCTCATGTCCTGCAGTTCTCTTTTTTTATCATCCAAGAGATCCCCAGAGGATAAAGTATTCAAATTTTCCAAAGTTTTTATGTCTGAAATTAGATTTTTTTCCTTTGTGTCAAGCTGTCTCTTTACTTTTGTTGCAAATTTGATAGTTTCTCCCCTAATTTTTAGTAAAAGAACTTCAAGAAATTGAGCATCATTAATCCGAAAACAAACATCGGAATTCTCGAGTATATTTAAGTATTCATGACTATATACAAGGACCGAATAAAACTTTTTTTCAGAATCGATCAAGGAGTTAATCATGTTGACATATTCTGTATTTTTTAACAGTGAACAATTAAATTTCCATATACCTTTACCTTTAACGAATTTACAAGTGACCAAAGTCATTTGGACTATTGAGTGATCAGTTCTATAGCCCGGTTGAATAGTACAGGTGACTACAAAGTCCATTAGTGTATTTGATACAAGAAAGTAATCTAGACGGGCTTTTTGAAAGGGTTTTTTCCTATGCCATGTATATCTTCTAATGGTGGGGTTGAAGATACGGAACGCGTCTGCTAAGTTGAGGTTTGACATCATTTTATGTATTTCTATTCTTGCTTTAGGATTATTCACTTTTTTATAATTATAAGTATCTATATCAGTATTCAGTGGGACATTGAAGTCACCACAGAGTATTGTATAAGGTTGTTCACTGGAATTAATAATCTCAGCTATTGTCTGAAAGAAACTTGGAGAATCATTATTGGGAGCATAGATATTAATTAGTTTAATATAAATGCTGCTCAACTTCAGGTCAGCAGAAATAAGGTTTCCCAAGTCATCATTATAGTGAGACAGAATTTCGTATTCAATATTTTTCTTAAAGAGTATTGCCACCCCTTTAGAATTTTTACTAACTCCATGTACCAAGCATTCACCATTCCATATTTGTTTGATTAATTTGACATCTTTACTTAGCCAATGTGTGTCTTCCAGACAGAAGATATTTGCATCAGAACTATTTAGGTACTCAAGCACATCATATCTCTTTTTAAAGTCCCTTAAACCTTGACAATTTACTGACAACACCTTGATTTCATCATTCATCGTAACCAACCCGATGGGGCCCTGATGACAGCTGGTACATATTTACTAAATGATTATCTTTCAATTTCTTACAATATGTTACAGACATTGGAATTCTGCATCCTTTTATATCTTTTGGACATAATTTACCAAAATTAGTCCATATGTGTATGATAAAAAAATTTTTCAAAGAACACAGTAAAGGAAAGAACTTCAGTGGGAATGAATAAAAACTTAAATAAAAATAAAAGTAAAAACTTAAACAAAAATAAAGAGAATAAGTTATGGATCTACAACTGTCCATAACTTAAAAGATATGTAGTGACAGTGTTACAAGTAGGGGGAAGTCTCTTAGTAGTGTAACAATTAAACATTCAATAGTGATATGAATATATAACTGTTTAAACCTAGAAGTGCTTCTTTGTTGAGACATGCATCATAATGCATTTTTATCTTTTTTTTAGAAAATAGAGCTGAAATTGAGTTTAGAAAGGAATTACACCACATGACTGTTATCAAATACATTGAATGAAGGTTAGAACTATAATCATGCGGAACTTACTGAAACATGTCACTTCTTAGGTGACAACTCTCATCCATTTTAGAGGATGTTTATGCTACTGTTAATGAAATAAATTTTCAGGTGTCATTTCGAATGCACCACATAACTGTTATCAAGTGCATTCATTAAAGGCTAAACCTTGAGTAGTAAAAAACTAGCTAAAAACGCATCATTTCTCAGGTGACAGCTATCACCCTTTTTAAGGACTATCAATGAAGTAAATTTTCAAATGTCGTTGCTGCATGTATATCCACAAACACAACATGTGATATACAGGCAAATAGGTTTGTCTTTTCAAATCTTGTAAAAATTGATCAATAATCTTGGCCGGTGTTATAAATAATTACACCTTCATTTAATACCAAAATTTAACTATAACAATTAAAAAAGTGAAGGTATCACAATTAACAAAATAAGGTATGCGCGTCATATACATGCTTGTTTTAACATTAAATTATCACTGGGCTGCAATTCGCTCCACAGAGTATTACAAAAATAACTATGCTTATATTAACTTGATCAGTATGAAAAGCAGGTATTTCGCATCAATTACTTTAAACTGAAGTGACACTTGTATAACAGTAAAGAAATGGAGACCAGGTACTTCAAATGTATTGTAGTGAACTAATAATTAGCACCAACCTAAACTTAAACAAACCTTTTCCTTAATCAATACAATTGAATATTATTATATTGTTAGTATTCATAAAGACTGTGATGCATGAAAGTGCAGTTTCCTTTAAATTTTGTAATGATACAGAGTATACCAGATAATTTTTAACAAATATATTTATGCAGACTGAGACTACCACAGAAAATCTATATACAATGTCACGAGTGATTACCCAAATTAATCACAATACAGTTTCATTTCAACCACCACCGTCAAGCACTACATAGAGGTCATGAAATTAATTGCATTATAACTTTTCGTAGAAGAAAATAACTACACACTACCAATACAGAAGGAAGTTGTGGTTGTAGGTAAAGATTTTTTAATGTTCAAAGTTACCATATTGCTCTGACATGGAATTGAGCATTACAATACTGCCACAATGATGACAAATGTGACTGAAAAGAAAGTGGTTTGAATCATTTTCGAGTGAAGTAAAATTTGGCAAAAAGTGAAAACAGACTTTAAGAAGCTCTGACATTTGGGGAAAGTATTTTGACCTTTGGATCAGACCTTTTAACTTTTGACCCTTGAGAAACTTTTGCGGTTCCCCAAAGATTTTGTTGATATGGAACTGTGAAATATTTTGTAATTTTGAAAGAAAAAATATAAAAAGGAAAGTTTTTCTTTAGAGGTTGATAGGGGCCACGGTGGCAGAGTGGTAACACTCTCGCCTCCCACCTCTGCGGCCGGGGTTCGATCCCCGTCATGGCCGTAAGTGGGAAAGCTGGTAGTTGCTTGCTGTTGGTCGGCAGTTTACAGTACAGAACCCTAGCGAACTATATGTACTGGTTTCCTCTGCCCTTCCAACTACCCGTCGTGATATGACCTGTACAGTGTTGAAAGCGACGTAAAACCCCAAATAAACAAACAAAATTTAGAGGTTGATAAATTTTTCAACAGGAGACTTGTGATTTGGTTTAAAATAGCTCGGAAACGTGTTGGAAATGGATTGAATTTTCTTGGAAATTTGTGCCCAGTAGTACCCGGAATCTATTTGCTAACAAATTCTCCATCACCGTCCTGCCTCTTGAGATACCATAGTTTGCTATTCTATTCCCTTGTGAATTGTCTTCTGCTTTAGGGTTTCACCATCCATGCCATAAAGCAAAGGCATTGTCAACCAGCAAGAAATATTGCAAATTTGGTCCTTCCTCAACCAGTGGTTCAGGTGGCAGAAGGTGCCATCCTTGATCTTCTCCATCAAATCGCTTCTGTTGAAAATAGATGCACCTGATGAAGATCCACTTTACGCTTTACCTCATATTGACCCAGAGGAATCTGTATTCTGTATTGACCAGGGCTAGTAGCACCAGGAAAAAGAAACCCTTGAAGTTGTAATAGTCACTGCTGAATTTCTTTGGCTTCTTCATTGTAATATGTTTCCCGTCTATAGTGCCTACAGTATGGGGAACATTCCATCAGGTTCTGAACTTCTCTTCCACCTTTTTCCAGTTTTCAGGTCAGTATGTAAGCTAATTCAGCAAGGTTGGCACGGCCTGAGGGAAGTATTAACAGATGGTGGTTTGACCAATCAACCAGTGATACTGCAAGGATATGTAGGTCTCTCACATTGCCAAGTGCCTTGGTGTTATTTCAATCCAACTTCTAAGGGTTTCCTGAAATTGGGGATTGACTTCTTGATGGAGTGGTGTATGCATTTTTGCTCAGGTCAAAAAGGCAGGTGGCACATTGCCGAAATTCTGGTATCCTGGGATATCAGACAGAAGGTCGCTGTAGCATCCTTTTCTCTAGTTGGTAAAGTATCTAGGGCATTACCCAGGGGTTTGGTGACGTTTGCATTCTTCTGGTGGTGGCTGGTGTTGTGGTGCTGGTTGTATGGCAAGTGCTGGTTCTGAGTTCAGGTGTGTCCTTTTATGTCTGCAATTCATGATGAAAATAAAAATATTAAATTTAATAAAAATCAAAAGAACCCTAAGCTTCTGTGGAAAGTCTCTCTGATGTAGAGCTGGCATCTTTGCAGTGAAAATTATGTTTTGACAGAGAGGGCTCATATAGTGTTGTTTCAATCCCGACTCTCGATCCCAACTCCAGGAATGAATCAGTCTAGTGGGGATGAGTTGGAATACTGCAGCCCTGTTTGTCAGTACAGCTTGTCAGGGTTTCATATGGCTAGTCTGTTAGGGGTTTGCGGCTTGTCCTAGTAGTTTCCCTGTCTTGTCATGGAGAAAATCATCCTGACCTCAAGTTAGATTGGGATCTTGATCCAGATAAGCACGCATGTACTACGCCCTGTTAGGGATATGAAACCAACAAAGCATTTTTTACGCTGTTTTTTGGATTTTGGTCCTGATTTTTGCAACTGACCCTAGAGTCATAGAGTCAGTTATAGGGTCTGATCCAGTGAAAAAAAAAACATAATTTATCTTGGCAAGAAAATAAGCAATATTTGAAGTATCATGCTATAATGCACACATATATTAACTACTTTTGTCATCAATAATCTATTTGGCCATTGTATGCTATATTATGTACAATACCTTTTCAAAGCAAACTAACTAAAAACTATTTTATCACTATAAAATTTGTAAAATAGTTAACTTCACAAAACTGAATAGGCTGTTGTTGCTACTTACAGTTTATAAATTACTTGCCAGAGAAACTCACAAGATTAAATTGTGCTCATGAATGTTTTCTAACTTACCACTTTTCTACCATTGCCATTGTATCAAAAGATTAAACCTTTATGCAAATACAAAATTGTAATTACTCTATTATTCTTTTTAAATATTTGTTCAAAGTGAACATTCCCTTGACATGCGATTTATTTTTGCATATAGCAATATATATTCTGCTGCAAGTCTATGAGGCAACATTCACATTATGAATTCATGTCTTGAACAGTGTGCATGAAATCTGACAGAACATCTACCTATGTAAAAACCTATTATATACAGTTGTTGTGGTTTAACTTCATGTGATATGGTTTTAGTTTAGACTTCCATATTACTGACTCACTCAGACGACTATGTTCAAAAATTAAGTTTTTAAATTGCAGATTTTACAAATTATTGTGTCTCTTCTTGCTTGTCTCGGCCTTTATCCCCAGAGACCAGTTGTGAAGAGAAACCTTACATCATGCGGAAGGAAGACAGACTGAGCCAGAACACCACAAAAGAGATGCACTTGCAACAGTATTCTACGGAGCCCTGGAAGGGACATAAAACTGTTTTCCATGGATTTTTTTATCTTGTTACCACAAGATAGTAAGTCATTCCCACAAGATAGGAAGTCAATCCCACAAGTTAGTAAGTCGTTCTGACAAGATAGAAAGTCGTTCCCACAAGTTAGTAAGTCGTTACTACAAGATAGAAAGTCGTTCCCACAACCCAGATAGCATTCCGCCGTCGAACCGACGGTTATTGGTCGCATGGTCGGCAGATTTTGCTGACGTTGGGCCGACGTTGGCTTGCCAACCAACACTCTGTTTAGATGTCTCTATATTTTGCCGACGTTGGGCAACATTCACATTATGAATTCATGTCTTGAACAGTGTGCATGAAATCTGACAGAACATCTACCTATGTAAAAACCTATTATATACAGTTGTTGTGGTTTAACTTCATGTGATATGGTTTTAGTTTAGACTTCCATATTACTGACTCACTCAGACGACTATGTTCAAAAATTAAGTTTTTAAATTGCAGATTTTACAAATTATTGTGTCTCTTCTTGCTTGTCTCGGCCTTTATCCCCAAAGACCAGTTGTGAAGAGAAACCTTACATCATGCGGAAGGAAGACAGACTGAGCCAGAACACCACAAAAGAGATGCACTTGCAACAGTATTCTACGGAGCCCTGGAAGGGACATAAAACTGTTTTCCATGGATTTTTTTATCTTGTTACCACAAGATAGTAAGTCATTCCCACAAGATAGGAAGTCGTTCCCACAAGTTAGTAAGTCGTTCTGACAAGATAGAAAGTCGTTCCCACAAGTTAGTAAGTCGTTACTACAAGATAGAAAGTCGTTCCCACAACCCAGATAGCATTCTGCCGTCGGACCGACGTTGGTTATTGGTCGCATGGTCGGCAGATTTTGCTGACGTTGGGCCGACGTTGGCTTGCCAACCAACACTCTGTTTAGATGTCTCTATATTTTGCCGACGTTGGGCCACATTGGACCGACGTTGGCTTGCCAACCAACACTCAGGTTAGATGTCTATATTTTGCCAATGTTGGGCCAACGGCGGATTTTTATTCAAGATGGTGGCGAGCATTAATAGGGGATTTGGGGTAACTTGGAAAAAAATATTTATTATGGTATGTCTAAAATTCATATTTGAGTGAGCCCACAAATTTTAACTAACCATTTAACAATTTTACACATAAAAATAATATTCTCATTAAAAATTCACACCACAAAAGTTATCAATGAACATCATCTGATTGACTGATGCTATAGAGAGAATATAATTTTCACCGGTGGCTTGCCGACGTTGGGCCAACGTTAGCCCGACGGTCAAAAAGCTGTTGGCCCAACGTCGGACCGATGGATGTGCCCACGTTGGGCCAACGTCGGTCCGACGGCAGAATGCTATCTTAAGTTAGCAAGTCGTTCCCACAAGTTAGCAAAGTCGTTACCACAAGTTAGCAAAGTCATTCCCACAAGAAACTAACTTGTTCCCACAAGTTAGCCAAGTCGTTCCCACAAGTTAGCAAGTCATCCGCACAAGTTAGTAAGTCATTCCCACAAGTTAGAAAGCCGTTCCCACAAGTTAGCAAGTCATTCTCACAAGTTAGCAAGTCATTCCCACAAGTTAGCAAGTTGTTCCCACAAGATAGTAAGTCATTCCGACAGGTTACAAAATCATTCCCAGAAGTTAGCAAGTCATTCCCACAAGATACTAACTCATTCCCCCAAGTTAGCAAGTCGTTCCCACAAGATACTAACTCATTCCCACAAGTTAGAAAGTTCTTCTCACAGGTTCGAAAGTCATTCCCACAGGTTACAAAGTCGTTCCCACAAGATAGCAAGTCATTCCCACAAGTTACAAAGTCATTACCAAAAGATACTAACTTATTCCAACAAGTTAGCAAGTAGTTCCCACAAGTTAGCAAAGTCATTCCCACAAGATACTAACTCATTCCCACAAGTTAGCAAAAGTCATAACTACAAGATACTAACTCATTCCCACAAGTTAGGAAAGTCATTACCACAAGATACTAACTCGTTCTCACAAGTTTGCAAGTCGTTCCCACAAGATACTAAGTCATTCCCACAAGTTAGCAAAGTTGTTACCACAATATACTAGCTCATTTCCACAAGTTTGCAAGTCGTTCCCACAACATACAAACTCATTCCCACAAGCTAGCAAAGTTGCTACCACAACATACTAACTCATTCCCACAAGATAGAAAGTCATTTCCACAAGATACTAATTTGTTCTCACAAGTTGGAAAGTCATTACCACAAGATACTAACTTGTTCCCACAAGTTAGCCAAGTCGTTTCCACAAGTTAGCAAGTCGTTCTCACAAGTTAGCAAGTTGTTCCCACAAGATACTAACTCGTTCCCACAAGTAAGCAAGTCATTCCCACAAGATACTAACTCGTCCCCACAAGCTAGCAAGTCGTTCCCACAAGATACTAACTCATTCCCCCAAGTTAGCAAAAGTCATAACTACAAGATACTAACTCATTCCCACAAGTTAGGAAAGTCGTTACCACAAGATACTAACTCGTTCTCACAAGTTTGCAAGTCGTTCCCACAAGATACTAAATCATTCCCACAAGTCAGCAAAGTTGTTACCACAATATACTAGCTCGTTTCCACAAGTTTGCAAGTCATTCCCACAACATACAAACTCATTCCCACAAGCTAGCAAAGTTGTTACCACAACATACTAACTCATTCCCACAAGATAGAAAGTCATTTCCACAAGATACTAATTTGTTCTCACAAGTTGGAAAGTCATTACCACAAGATACTAACTTGTTCCCACAAGTTAGCCAAGTCGTTTCCACAAGTTAGCAAGTCGTTCTCACAAGTTAGTAAGTCATTCCCACAAGTTAGCTACTTGTTCCCACTATAAGCGCGTTCACAGTTTCGCAGTGCGCATGTGGTAACAGGTCGTATCGTTTCCGGGTCAAAGTTCGAGAGGTGTAGGAAGTAACTTGGAACAACAGAAACCAGTTTTAAATTTTTCTTTAATGTAAGCAAAGTATTCATTGTTTGAAAAGTATTTTAATACAAAACGTTGTATGATATAATAATTTAATGTAATCCACATCAGTTTGCTTGTGTCATTTGAAAAAAGGGAACTTTTGATCATGTACAACTGATTATCGCTCAGTCCATGTAATGGTACTTCTACTCTTTTTGTGACAGGGTGTTGCAAAATCTTAAATAACTTTGGCATTTCTGAACAGATTTTCATGAAATAAAAACCAGAAAAAAGGTTATATTCGTAGCTTTCCAAAGATATAATTTAATCGATGTAGGTTTAACGAATGATTTTTGACATTTTTTTGAAAAGTGAAAATGTCAGATTTGAATACAATTTTTTTGAATACCAGGGCCATTAAATCCTGAATATCTTTGGCATTTTTTTCCAACGGATCTTTTTCTAATTAAGGACACCTGAAAGTCAGAATCGTAGCTTTTCACTGATTTAAGGCTATTAATGTCAGAGCACTTTCCTGATTTTTTCTAGAATTTTGCAAATTTGCAAAAATATATGATTGTAAAACGGCATTTACTATTGCTTATAAATTGTTGCCTAACATAGATATTTTTCATATGATTTTTTGTTGCAGGAGGTATTGTCAGGTTTAGTTTCAAATGTGCTGATTCATTAATCTTACGGTTGCCATTAAAATTAAACAAATATTTATCATTGTAGGCAGAGGTATGCACAGTCTGAGTGCTCCGCTTTACGCTGATACCATTCCACTGTTGGACTGATGAACATTGGCTATTAGGCAATGGGTGGCAGTTTTTGTTTTTTATTGCTTTTCATAAGCAAGTGTCAAATTTGGAATTGCAGGGACCACAGTGATGCAGTGGTAACACACTCACCTCCCACCTCTGAGGTCTGTGGTTCAATACCAGACCCTATATGGGAAACTTGGTAGTCACTTACCAATGGTCGGCAGTTTACAGTACTGAACTTTGACCAACTGCATGTACTGGTTTCCCATGCCCATAAAACTACTTGTCATGAAATACCTATACACTGTTCAAAACGATGTAAAAAAAACAAATAATTTGGAATTGCAAAATTGTTTTGACTAGGGACCATCCACCTCCACTATGCTTGTGGGTTTACTCCAGGTTTGTATGGAGGTGCTCCATGTAGGTGTTAAGAAATCTTTTCTTTGATTTCAAATATTTTGTTTATTCATATTTACACTCCATTTGTGTTGTTTATTTTACAAGTTCTTTACATTAACGTTCTTTTTTTATAAAATATATAAATATTATTAAAACAACATGAACTTAAGTGCATAAAATATTACTTAATCCAATACATAGCTAATGGTTGTGCAAATAATAACTATACATATAAAGACATCTCTTTATCAGTCAATCAGCCTTGGAAAAAATATATATAAAAATATCCATTCTGTGGGATAGCAAAGTCATTCAGGATAACTTAGGATAAGACACAATTGTACATGTATCTGGCATCTTCATTTGCATCGTTGTTCTTCATGTTATGCCTCATATTATTTACCTAAAAATACATAAACAAATTAAACACTTGAAGACAACTGTTGCAGAAATACTTTATATATAACAACTGAATGAAACACAATTGCATGGAAAAAGCATTTTATGCACATTTTAAAAAATACCTCAAAAATTTGTCAGTTTGTAATATAATGTTACACATATATGTTTCACATATTGTTATATATTCGGTGGTGGGGACGGCGGACTGATGAACAAGTAATTCCTTTGATGGAGGGGTTCAAGTGACAGAGTAGTGTAGTTAAATGCTTGTATCAGCCTATTTCTTTCACAAACAACCACCCAGCAGGCACATGCCTTGAAATGTCATTGATTTAGAGTTGAAAACAGGTCCTGACGTTGAAATGAACATTACCAACTACTAAATCTAAGTTAGTTTTCTGACATGAAAAAGTAGTGATATTTTGACCAGAAATCATGGTGATTTTTGGTTGAAAAACTGACACTGACTCAATTTCAACACTATTTCAAAGCTAGATTTCTGACTGGAAAAAGTAGTGGTACTTCGTAAAAAAATCTCCACTAAATCAAGTTAGGTTTTTCGACATGAAATCTTAGTCATGTTATTGAACAGAAAACAGGTTGAATGTTGGGAAATAAATGACTGGTAATTGTTGATTGAAAATTCTATTTCTAGAGGGTAATTTAGTGATTAAGTCTAACTTTTTGAAAGAACTATTATTGCAATTGTTTTTGAATTTGTAGATACAGTATTTGTAAAGCATTCTCCATTCTCCTTATTAATTAACTGATGCATCCAAATATAATTTTTATAATTATATTTTGATAAATGCAATTCCCGATAATTAAAAAAAAAACGTTTTGAAGTCAAACTTATCTTAAATAAAAAAGATGAATTCAAACTTATTCATCGAAAGTTAGTAATTAGAATTTGTTTCTCAAATTCTCCCATACATAAAGAACATAGTTTTCAGTTTACAAGTTTACACAGAAAACTTCCCTACACAGAGAACCTAAGCTATAACATTTTATCACACAACAGTGAGGTTGGGGGGTTCCTGGTTTTTCTTATCTGTACCCTGCTACACAGGACATTGGACCTGTGACTAAAGTAATTAGATAACACAGCAGGGGTGGAGGTGGGGGTTTACCCTTGCTCAGTTGCACACATGGTGTTTACTTCTTTAAGTCTGTTTTTTTTTGTGGTCAGCACTGACAACTAATTAAGTTGGGGAATAATGGGTGGAGTTCTTCAAATGTGGCTTTTCTTGTGTTTTTTTTCAGTTTATATGACAAAGTTGTATGAGACATAAGCATCTGAACTGAGCATTGTGGCTTTGCTACATGATTATAGCTTCTTTATAATTACAATATAATTATAGCCAACTTAATAAAACATTTAAAAGAAACTGATTGGATAAAATACTGAAGATATAAATAATGTCACAATTGTTTGTTATTTACAAAGAAAAAAAAATATTTTAAAATTTCACAAAAAGAATTACAATTGAAGGCAATGAATAATACCGATCCTATTAATAATATAAAAATGGATATCTAGTTGGAAAATATGGATTTACATATCTTGAGCATATTTGAAAGCTGATTAAAAATTATGTGTTATTACAACGTTATCAGAAATAGAATATTGAATATACAATGATTCATGAAAACATGTGATCTTGGAAAGAATTAATTACTTTGAAGTTATATCCAAATTGTAAAATATGCATATGGATAGTCATTATATAATGTTATTAAGAAGCTATAATTATGACACACAAGCTACAATGTTCAACTAAAGAAGACAGTGTAAACAACCTGATTTCACCAATTGAATTCAACCCTATTTCATACATTGGATTCAACCAAAAACAGTTTGCAAAATTTACACATATTTCAACCAGATTTCTCCCATTGAATTCAACCTGATTTCACCCATTGAATTCAACCTGATTTCACCGGTTGGATCCAACCAAAAACGGTTTGCAAAATCTACATGTATTTCAACCAGATTTCACCCACTGAATTCAACCTGATTTCACCGATTGAATTCAACCTGATTTCACCGGTTGGATCCAACCAAAAACGGTTTGCAAAATCTACACGTATTTCAACCAGATTTCACCCATTGAATTCAACCAGATTTCAACAGTTGGTTTCAACATGATTTCACCGGTTGGATCCAACTAAAAACGGTTTGCAAAATCTTCACATATTTCAACCAGATTTCACCGTTGGAATCAACCAGATTTCAAAGTCGCGTGCCTGCTGGGCAGGAATGATGTTATTAAAGTGATATATTTCCGTGAGATTTTATAATATTTTTGAAAATATTTTCAACAAACTATTGAGCACTTCCACAAACCGCAATGGTGCCAGCATTTTGCATTTTATTTCATCTAAATCCGTCCATTAACAAAGGAGCCATTGGCTTGTAAAATATATGCATTTTAAAGACTGTTAAGCATCAAACTTCCCCTATTTTCGCCCATCTAAGAAGGCTGAAAACATAGTTTAAAATATATTTTCCACACATAAAACGCCTATTTTGTAAATCTGTATGTATATTTTTATGTCCACTTACAATTCTAATAAAAAATGTCCCATAATACAGGTATTTACATGACTAAAGCCCCATTTCCATATACGTGTGATGTGGTATGCGGCAAGCGGAATGCGGTATGTGGCTATTCAAAGTACTAGAAGCCTGATGGGTTCTGCATGAAGTATAAGTACTGTTTCTGCATACCGTACATGCATATATAGAAACAACTCTTACATTTTTATTGTAAAGTGAATATAGCCGCATACCGCATTCCGCTTGCCGCATACCGCATCACGGGTATATGGAAATGCATGGGGCTTTACTTTCACAAGTTCTTATCCGTAGATTTAAGGCCTATTTCCATACATGCGGCATCCAGTATCCGGCATCCGGATACAGCATCCGGGTCCGGTATCCGGCATCCAGTTGGTGTGTTTCCATATGTACTGACATAAGTTGCTACTTAGCTAAATATTTTAGATTTTCAACCAAATTCTAATAATATGAAGGGCATCAGCATGCATGAGATGATAATCTTTTGCAAATATTTAAAAAATAAGTTACCTGCACCCAGTTGATTCTAATATAAGCATCAATGACTACTATAACTTCCCTTTAAAATGATATAAATAAATTGGATAATAACCAGTGTACAGCAATTTTCAACTAGGGCCCAAAAAGATTTAGGATCTCAATGACTGCCCATTTCAGTTCAATTGTATGTAATAAAATAATATATTTTACTATGTCTAATTAAATAATAAATGTATTAAAATAGTGTTTCCATTTGTTTTATTGCCTTAAAATACATGCACAAATGAGGAAGAAATCACAAGATATTTGACTTTTATTTTTGTGTTTAATCATTTAAAATTTATTTTTGTGTATTTGTGATTAAATATCTAGGTATTGTCATCGTAGATGCTTTCTGTGTGTCATAAGCTTTAAAATAATATATTATTTGTCAAAATCAAGCAAGAAATGACAATTTTACAAATATTCACCAATATTTTTATCTTACTTATTTAACCACATGATTCACCCAGTACTACAGAGTGACGTCAATCTGACGTGATTTATTGATTTTTGCATGCGGTATGCGGATATTCACAGTACTGAGATCCTGATGGGTTCGGTATGACGGATTAGTACTGTTGCCGTCAATCTAAAACGTATATAAGGAAACAGGCCTTATATTTTTATTGCAAAGTTAAAATAGCCGCAAGCCCCATTTCCATATATGTGTGATGCATGAAGTATTAAGCCCCATTTCCATATATGCGTGATCCGGCATGCGGTATACGGCATGCGATATGCGGCATGCGATATGCGGCTATTTTAACTTTGCAATAAAAATGTAAGAGGTGTTTCGATATATGCGTGTGCGGTATGCAGATCCGGTACTTATACTTTATGTAGAACCCATCAGGGTTCTAGTACTTTGAATAGCCGCATACCGCATGCCATATACCGCATCACACGTATATGGAATTGGGGCTTAAGTACCGTTTCTGCATACTGTACATGCATATATAGAAATACCTCTTACATTTTTATTGTAAAGTGAAAATAGCCGCATACCGCATTCCGCTTGCCGCATACCGCATCACGCGTATATGGAAATGGGGCTTTACTTCCTACACCTCTTGACCTTTGACCTATGCTACGAGATTGACAATGTGAACGAGACCTCTGAAACTGTGAACTCGCTTATTTGAGGAGGGGGTTCAGCGCTGACGAGAGGCAGACACAGCCGGCCTCGGGGCCCATTGTGCAATGTTGCAGTGGGACATGCTTTTTGCACAGTGGGAACCGCTCAATGAGCATGCAGTTTTTCAGGAAATTATAAATTTGTTATTAAATGGCAAGCATAACTGTCACTATCTATTCTGTCTCCCCATTTTATGACACAGTGGGCCTATACCCCCTCATTTACTTACACAGTGAGCACCACCCTCGCCATCTACTGTACACAGACTGTCCAGCCTCATTCCCTCCTTTACTTCAACAGTGGGCCCATACCTCCTCATTTACTTACAGCTTGAGCACAAACCTCGTCATCTACTGTACACAGACTGTTCAGATTCAATTACTCACTTGCACAGTGGGCTCATACCCCCTCATTTTATGACAATGTGGGCCTATACCCCCCATTTACTTACACAATGAGCACCACCCTCGACATCTACTGTACACAGACTGTCCAGCCTCATTCCCTCCTTTACTTGCACAGTGGGCCCATACCTCCTCATTTATGACACAGTGGGCCTATACCCCCTCATTTACTTATAAATAGTGGGCACCACCCTCGTCATCTACTGTACACAAACTGTCTAGCCTCTCTTACTCCCTTACTTGCACAGTGTGCCCATACCTCCTCATTTTATGACACAGTGGGCCTATACCCCTTCATTTTCTTACAGAGTGGGCACCACCCTCACTATCTACTGTACCATCCCCCCATCTCATGGACACACACTGTCCAGCCTCAGTTCCCCCCTTAGTTGCACAGTGGGCCCATATCTCCTCATTTTATGACACAGTGGGCCTATACCCCCTCATTTACTTAAACAGTGAGTACCAACCTCGGCATCTATTGTACCCAGACTGTCCAGCTTCACTTCCTCCCTTACTTGCACAGTGGGCTCATACCTCCTCATTTTATGACACAGAGGGCCTATACCCCCTCATTGACTTACACATTGGGCACCACACTCACAATCTACTATGCACAGACTGTCCAGCCTCAGTTCCTGCTTTACTTGCACAGTGGGCCCATACCTTCTCATTTTATGACACAGTGGGCATATACCTCCTCATTTACTTACACAGTGGACACCACCCTCGCAATCTACTGTACCCATAATGTCCAGCCTCAGTTCCTCCCTTACTTGCACAGTGGGCCCATACCTCCTCATTTTAGGACAAAGTGGGCCTATACCCCCTCATTTATTTACACAGTGGGCACCACCCTCGCCATCTACTATACACAATCTGTCCAGTCTCAGATCCTTCCTTCATGATAAGGTGACCTCACTGTGTTTGGACATTATGTAATGTGGTTATTAAGTGTCCCTTGAAATGTGGAAGCTTGTTGGTTTCACCCCCTGTTTTCAGACAGCCTACCCCACCGTCATTGATGCTCCAGTACTTTTACCCCACAGCCCTTAAGGGCTGTCAGGGTACTGTTATTCATCCATGGTGTCTGGATGGGCGGGCGGGAAAAGCTTGTCGGACCTGTATCTCAGAAACTGTAAGGTGTAGGAAGTTGATACTTGGTAGGGACATTGGTTAAGGGGTGTAGGTGTGCAATGTCATGGTGTGACCTTGATTTGACCTTTGACCTTTCCATAGTGACTTTGACCTATAAAATTTTGTCTTGGCTATATCTCAAAACTGTAAGGTGTTGGAAGTTGATACTTGGTAGGGACATTGGTTAAGGGTGTAGGTGTGCAATGTCATGGTGTGACCTTGATTTAACCTTTGACCTTGCCATAGTGACCTTGACCTATAAAAAGTTGTCTGGGCTATATCTCGACAACTGTAATATGTATGAAGTTGATACTTGGTCGGAACATTGGTTATGAGGTGTAGGTGTGCAATGTCATGGTCTGAACTTGAGTTTACCTTTGACTTTGCTATAGTGACCTTGACCTATAAAATTTTGTTTGGGCTATAACTCGGCAACCGTAAGGTGTAGGAAGTTGATATGTGGTAGGGACATTGGTTATTCGGTGTGCAATGTCATGGCCTGACCTTGATTTGACCTTTGACCTTGTCATAGTGGCCTTGACATATAAAATCTTGTCCAGGGTATATCTTGGAAACTGTAAGGTGTAGGAAGTTGATATTTGGTAGGGACATTGGTCAAGGGTTATATGTGTGCAACGTCATGGTCTGACCCTGATTTGACCTTTGACCTTGCCATAGTGACCTTGACCTATAAAAAGTTGTCCGGCTATATCTCGGAAACTGTAAGGTGGAACATTGGTTATGATGTGTAGGTGTGCAACGTCATGGTCTAAACTTGATTTTACCTTTGATCTTGCTATAGTGGCCTTGACCTATAAAATTTTATTTTGGGCTATATGTTGGCAACCGTAAGGTGTAGGAAGTTGATATGTGGTAGGGACATTGGTCAGGGTTGTAGGTGTGCAATGTCATGGCGTGACCTTGATTTCACCTTTGACCTTGCTATAGTGACCTTAACCTATAAAATCTTGTCCAGGGTATATCTCAGAAACCGTAAGGTGTAGGAAGTTAATATATGGTAGGGACATTGGTCAAGGGTTATATGTGTGCAACGTCATGGTATGACCTGTATTTGACCTTTGATCTTGCATATCTGATTCTACCAATATTTTATGTCTCAATAGAGCTCCAGTGTGAAAACAACCTAAACCGTAGCCTTTGAATCTTTAGCACATCTTGAATTTAACCTTTTACCCTTATTTCAAGGTCAGGTGAGGTCATCATACTGAAAAGGTCCCATACCTTCCTTATTATTGGAAATGTGAAAACAATCATAGTAAATCATAGGCTGTTAATAATTTGCAAGAATTGAATTTGACCTTTGATTCCAGTTTCAAGGTTAAGTGGGGTCAGTAAGTTATAAAATGAGAAGGTATGGGCCCACTGTGTAGGTAATGGTGGAACTGAGACTGGGCAGTTTGTGAACAGTAGCCGGCGAGGGTGGTGCCCAATGTGTAAGAAAATCAGGGGGTATAGGCCCAACATGTCATAAATGAGGAAGTATGGGCCCACTGTGCAAATAAGGGAGGAAATGAGGCTGGACAGTGCCCACTTTGTAAGTAAATGAGGGGCATAGGCCCACTGTGTCATAAAATGAGGAGGTATCGGCTCACTTTTCAAGTAGAGAGGAAATGAAGCTGGACAGTTTGTGTACAGTAGATAGCTTTGGTGGTGCATCCTGTGTAAGTAAATGAGGGGGTACATGCCCACTGTGTCATAAAAGGAGGAGGTATGGGCCCACTGTACAAGTAAAGGAGGAAGTGAGGCTGGACAGTCTGTGTGCAGTAGATGGCGAGTGGGGGTGCCCACTATGTAAGTAAATGAAGGGGTATAGGCCCACATTGTCATAAAATGAGGAGGTATCGGCTCACTTTTCAAGTAGAGAGGAAATGAAGCTGGCAGTTTGTGTACAGTAGATGGCTTTGGTGGTGCATCCTGTGTAAGTAAATGAGGGGGTACATGCCCACTGTGTGATAAAAGGAGGAGGTATGGGCCCACTGTACAAGTAAGGGAGGAACTGAGGCTGGACATTCTGTACAGTAGATGGCGAGGGTGGTGCCCATTGTGTAAGTAAACGAGTGGGTATATGCCCACTGTGTCATAAAATGAGGAGTTATGGGCCCACTGTGCAAGTAAGGGAGGAACTGAGGCTGGACAGTCTGTGAATAGTAGTTGGTGAAGGTGGTGTCCACTTTGCAAGTAAATGAGGGAGTACATGCCCACTGTGTCATAAAAGCAGGAGGAATGGGCCCACTGTACAAGTAAGGGAGGAAGTGAGGCTGGACAGTCTGTGTACAGTAGATGGCGAGGGTGGTACCCATTGTGTAAGTAAACAAGTGGGTATATGCCCACTGTGTCATAAAATGAGGAGGTATGGGCCCCTGTACAAGTAAGGGAGTAATTGAGGTTCGACAGTCTGTGTACAGTAGATGGCGAGGGTGGTGCCCACTTTGTAAGTAACAGAGGGGTATAGGCCCACTGTGTCATAAAATGAGGAGGTATGGGCCCACTGTACAAGTAAGGGAGGAACTGAGGTTCGACAGTCTGTGTACAGTAGATGGCGAGGGTGGTGCCCACTTTGTAAGTAACAGAGGGGTATAGGCCCACTGTGTCATAAAATGAGGAGGTATGGGCCCACTGTACAAGTAAGGGAGGAACTGAGGTTCGACAGTCTGTGTACAGTAGATGGCGAGGGTGGTGCCCACTTTGTAAGTAACAGAGGGGTATAGGCCCACTGTGTCATAAAATGAGGAGGTATGGGCCCACTGTGCAAGTAAGGGAGTAAGTGAGGCTGGACAGTCCATGTACAGTAGATGGCGAGGGTGGTGCTCACTGTGTCAGTAAATGAGGGGGTATAGGCCCACTGTGTCTTAAAATGAGGAGGTATGGGCCCACTGTACAAGTAAGTGAGGAAGTGAGGCTGGACAGTCTGTGAACAGTAGCTGGCGAGGGTAGTGCCCAATGTGTAAGAAAATCAGGGGGTATAGGCCCACCATGTTATAAATGAGGAGGTATGGGCCCACTGTGCAAATAAGGAAGGAAATGAGGCTGGACAGTCTGTGTACAGTAGATGGCGAGGGTGGTACCCATTATGTAAGTAAACAAGTGGGTATATGCCCACTGTGTCATAAAATGAGGAGGTATGGGCCCACTGTACAAGTAAGGGAGGAACTGAGGTTGGACAGTCTGTGTACAGTAGATGGCGAGGATGGTGCCCACTGTGTAAGAAAATGAGGGGCATAGGCCCACTGTGTCATAAAATGAGGAGGTATGGGCCCACTGTGCAAGTAAGGGAGTAAGTGAGGCTGGACAGTCTGTGAACAGTAGCTGGTAAGGGTGGTGCCCAATGTGCAAGCAAATGAGGGGGTATAGGCCCACTATGTCATAAATGAGGAGGTATGGACCCACTGTGCAAATAAGGGAGAAAATGAGGCTGGACAGTCTGTGTACAGTAGATGGCGAGGATGGCGCCCACTGTGTACGCAATTAAAAGATGATGTATAGGCTCACTGTGTCATAAAATGAGGAGGTATGGGAGCACTGTGTAAATAAAAGAAGAATTAGGTGCATGTTTCTGGATAAAGTTGTTTCTGTTGTTTTGATTGGGAACCAGCTTTTTGTTTTGAAATAATTTGCACTCTTATTGTTACAGTGAGCCCCAAGGCCGACTGTGCATTCCTCCCGTCAGCGATGATCATTCTTTTGGCTTATTTAGCAAGTCGTTCCCACAGGTTAGCATGTCATTCCCACAAGTTAGAAAGTTGTTACCACAAGATACTAACTTGTTCCCACAAGTTAGCAAAGTTGTTCCCACAAGTTAGCAAGTCATTCCCACAAGTTAACAAGTCGTTACCACAAGATAGAAAGTCGTTCCCACAAGTTAGCAAGTCGTTCCCACAAGATACTAACTCGTTCCCACAAGTTAACAAGTCGTTACCACAAGTTAGCAAGTCGTTCCCACAAGTTAGCAACTCGTTCCCACAAGTTAGCAACTCGTTACCACGAGATAGGAAGTTGTGCCCTATGAACAAAGGCAAGTAAAATTAAGTAAACATCGCAAGTACTTATAAATATTAGACCATCTATAGACGTTTTAAACACCAAACATCAACCTAAATATTTACATTCATTCCAAATAGGGCTTTATAAACGTTCACTGAAAGTTATTTTTGCATACAAACATTTCGTGAAGTTTTACAAAGTATGAAGAGAAGTGAAGATATCCTGCCTCGTTTTTATTTTCGATGATGACGTCAGCATAGCCTTCACGCCATTTTGGAGAGAAACTGAAGACTGTCATATATTTAGGTAAGTGTATCTTGTTGTATCAATCTTGTTTGAATGCATCAGTAAATTCTAACAAGTGACGTGAAGCTGTATCATATCATAGAATACACTAGGTGCATTCGACTGATAATCTATGGAAAGTATGCATTAAATATGCGCAGTGGATTTCCATTAAATTCATTGAATGTTCAGAAAAATGGTATAGATATATTTCATAGATTCCAGGGGCCGTATTCATAAAGAGATCTTAAGTCTGAGACAAAAAATAGTCTCAGATTTGAGACCAAAACTTGAGACTTGAGAGAAAATTTGGTCTCAGCAAGTTTTATGAATACCGGCCCTGAATCTTTAAAAGCTAAAAATATTAATTTTCATTAGTATAAAGATGATGTTGAAGCAGAATACTGGCGATACAAGCTTTAATATATTACTGCAATTTTTAGCACCATAGACATACAAACAGCTGCAAAAATAAAAAACAAATACTAACAAATTCTTCAGAAAAAAACTAAGAATATGGGTGTCAAAATTTAGCATTTTCAATGCTTTATGTGATTCTATTATATGCTTTAGATATTAATTTCCACGAAAAAATGATAAATCTTACAGTCATACAAAATTATTCAACAAAATGGCGACCATTTGAGTTTCTTTCAGTACTGTGTAAATGCTTTATTTTCATTGGTCCATTTAGCCGTAATCATCATGTTCTTCCTGGTTTACCAGCGGGGAGACATGTGGTAACCTCGTACATGTATAAAATCTACTGCCAGATAGAGTCCAATTGAAAATATAGATCTCGTACAAGTATTTCATCTATTTTCTCGCCAGTCGAATATGCCTACTGTCCAAAGTAAAATTGATGTAAATGGAGTCATTACTCATTGAATGTCATTTGTTTAAATTTTCCCTTGAAACATGCTGGATACCTGAACCCATAAAGTGCAATTTATATTTGTTAAATATTGGTGGAAATCCAATTGTGGCCTCCTATTTCATTCATGTTGTGAGTGTAAAACCAGCATTTGATAGTATATATCCACGATGGACCGGGGGGGTAGAAATGTGAAATTTGCCACGTATCTGAAATTTGCCATTTTTGTAGACGTGGTTACCTCGGCTCTACTTTACTTGCGTGTAGAGCCGTGGCACGACCCCACATAGAACTGGAGATTTGCATAAAACACATATTCCATACAAATGTGTACAAACAACTGTTCCCACAATTACTTTGTTATATTTCCTCCAACAATCAGTCAACATGCAAACATAGTTAACTAAAAATAAGACATTTCCTCATTTTCAATGTTATTTTGACCATTTCTCTAAAAATTTGAAAATGTTCTTTTATTATAAAAGTTGTGTAAAATAGCATGTATTTTATACACATGCTGTATTTACTGTGTCCTTAGCTTAATATCAATTGCTTTTAACTACATTATACCATTTCCAGTCATTTCATAAAGTTTTATTCAACAGAAAAGGATTTTATGTAAATCTCCGGTTTTATATGGGGTCGTGCCACGGCTCTACACGCCTACACGCAAGTAAAGTAGAGCCGAGGTAACCACGTCTACCATTTTTGTTGTATTACGTTTTCACAACCAAGGTGCTCTGAGAGTAAAATATTTTTAAAATATTGCCAGAAACTCCATCGTGGCCACATTTCCACTATAGTAAGAAATGCGAAATTTTGTGGAGAAAATACAAGACTTATTGCAGATATAATAGATTATACAACCTTATACAAATGCCCTTGCATAATGCTGTTAGCCGATTTTGAGAAGGCTTTTGATAGCATTCGCTGGAACTTCTTGAGTAGTTGTCTAAAATCATATGGATTTGGTCCAAATTTTCGAAAATGGATCTCTACTATCTACAATAATACTGAAAGTTGTGTTACTAACAATGGCTATCAATCGAAGTTCTTTAAGCTCTCACGAGGCATAAGGCAAGGGTGTCCCCTAAGTGCTCTTTTGTTTCTTCTACCTGCAGAAGTTATTGCTACTGTGATACGCAATTCTGATCAGGTGAAAGGTATCTCACTAAACAATACTAACTTTAAACTCTGTCAACTGGCAGATGACATGACCTTATTTCTAAATAGCATCACATCAGTAAAATATGCATTAAAACTATTTGAGGAATTTTATCGCTATGCAGGATTAAAGTTGAACAAAAGAAAAACAGAAGCCTTCATAGTCTATAATAATGGTTCTATCATGTTAGAAGATGACTTAGGTATTTCATGGATCAATAAACCATTTAAAGCCCTTGGAATATGGTTTGCGTCAAATCAAGAGGAAATGATAAAGCTGAATATTGCTGACAAAGCAGACAAGATTAAAAGCATATTAAATTTGTGGCAGGGCAGAGTCCTAACTTTGACAGGCAAGATAACTATTTTGAAATCCCTTGTTCTGCCTCACATTTTACACCTTGCATATGTCCTTCCTCTATGTGAAACACTACTAATGGATCTAGACAAATTGTTCTTCGACTTTGTATGGAATAAGAGAAAGCATCTGGTCTCAAAGCAAACTTTGTTGCAGTCCTATGATATGGGTGGACTAAAAATGTTATCTATAGCTGACATGGTAAAAACTGCCAAAATAATGTGGGTTAAAAGGTTTTCTAATGAAATAAATGCAAAATGGAAAGTTCTCTCTGAAAATCTAATGGGTTTAAATAGGGAACAACTGTTTCACAAAAGTATGTTCAAAAATATTAAGCTTAAACCACAAACTGCTTTTTACTCTGATCTTCTGTCCATCTGGTTCCACTTTGTTACTGTTGAACTAATGACATTCAAAGAGCTTTTAGAAGAAAACCTTTTTCATAATGACTTAATTACCATAGGTGACAGGGCTATTGATTCTGAGTATTCTGACTGGCAACACACGGGTATAGCTAAAGTCTGTGATATTTTAAAACATGATCGCTCTTTCAAGAGTAAGATAGAATTAGAAACTATTTACAACATAACTATACCAAACATGAAATACAACAAAATTATTAGTTCATTGAAATCCAAAATAGGAAATCTCCCATTAGGTAATAATTATTCATTAGAAACAACTATCCCACAGTTATGTTTTAAAAATATAGCCAAAGTAAATAGTAGACAAGTGTATATGCACAAAATAAAATTAATGAATAAAACTCCTGCAAGTCAAAATAAATGGGTAGAATACTATCCTTTTCTAGAAACAATAAACTGGAAAAAGATTTACCTTTTACCATTTCAAATAGCCAGAAGTACATTACTAATAACTTTTCAGTTTAAAATTATCCACAGAATCTTTAATTGTAATTACAACCTTTTTAACTGGAAAATTCTTGACTCGCCAGAATGTAGTGTATGCACTAAAATTGACAACATTGAACACTTCTTTTTTTATTGTGACCAATCTATGTTTTTCTGGACCCAAGTTGAAAAATGGTTATCAGAAAATATTGATTATACATACAGCTTTACGGTTTTGGAAGTGCTTTTGGGGTGTATAAATTGCAACAAATATTTTTTCTATATTATAAACAGTGTAATATTGATTGGGAAATACTTTATAAAAACTTGTAAACAAAACCAAAATGACATGTTTCTTTCTGTGTTCTTACAAACTTTACGATATTTTCTTAATATAGAAAATAACATATATTCCTCTAAGGATAGCTTGTCAGTCTTTAATGACATGTATGGTGTTCTATACTTGAAATTACAAGTGTAAATACTTGCTGAAATGGTGATATTATGGCTAGTATGTACTATGTACCATAATTAAAGTAAGTATTATCTAATTCTTTGTATTTGATGTCCTAAATTAAGAGCTCTTAAAGCTTGTGATATAGTTGTAATTCTAAAAATTGATATGGTGTATATTTTATGCATATTTATAGATACAAGGGTTGCATAACTTTTGCGAGCTTATTCCTCTTTGCTGAGTTTAAATTAAAATTTAGTGTCATTTAGAGTAATTTACCTCTTGTCAATATATGACCTATGTTTTTGTAATTCTCTACTTCTGTTGATAATAGTTTTCCTGATAGAAAGATTTATACTTACTGTAAATGTCTTGATAGATGTATGTATGCACTGTACACAAAAAAACAAATAAAAAAAAAAAAAGTCAAAACATATGTGGGTGGTGCAATATGCTTGAAGTGAGTATATCTCCAAATTTCATTTGGGGATATAATAATAATAATAATCAAATTAGTTACAGCTGCAGCAACCCATCTCCTGTTTATCAGTTAAATATTACAATAAATGCTTTAATTCACAGTAATCTTGTAAAGTCGTAAGAACCAAGGTCTGATGTGAAGAATACATTTCAGAAGAATAAAAACTTTTCTTCAGAAAAAAAAAAGAAAAAAAAAAAAAAAAAAAAAAAAGAAATGCGAAATTCGCCACGTATGTAAAATTCGCCATTTTTTTGTGTATGACGTTCTCACAACCTACTGTAATGATGTAATCTGCCATGAAAACTTCCAAAGGCACAGTCTTCTGTATATAACCCACTTCAAAACTTTTCCTAACACTATTTTAAATACACAATTTAATGATCTTCTGCACATTTTATATCTACATTTTCCTACAATGGTACTTGTGTAAACATAAACCCATCAAGGAGATACATCTACTGAGTACAGTAAACCCGCCCAGACAACATGATCTTATCAGTTTTGGTGAAGCCCTTTTCGTGGCTCTAAATAAGATTTATGTATTTATTTATTTAGAAAGATTTGAAACCCCGCCTGTTTATCATTTATTTCAAATGTATCGATAGAAATATTCCCTGGAACAATATACCAGTATGTCATAATTATCTCCCGCCCGGCTCGCCGGAGGGAGATTATAATTTGCACCATGTGCGTGTGTACGTGCGTGCGTGCGTGTGTCACGCAGTTTTCTCTGAAACTACTACAGTTACACATTTTTGGTAAATCACAAGTCCTAATGAATTTTTTTGCTCTTCAATATTTTTGGGGTTTGGTGAACTTTGGCCTACTTTTGAGTGAGTAATAGCTATTTTAGCTAATATAATTATATGGCTTATAACTCTCAAACTATTGCATTTACAGTATTTTGTTCTAATGTTGTTCAGCTACTTTCTCCACAGCTACAACACGGTCAGTAGTTTCGAAGTGTATCTCCATAGCTAAGTGAGTAATAGCTACTTTGTCAATTTTTAATTATAACCATAATGAGTAAATGGCTTATATCTTCATAAGTATTGCAGCTACACAATTTTGTTCCAATATGTTGTTCAGCTACTTTCTCCAAAGCTACAACATGGTCAGTAGTTTGCAAGTGTATCTCCATAGCTAAGTGAGTGATAGCTACTTTTTCAATTTTTAATGATAACCATAATGAGTAAATGGCTTATATCTTCAAAAGTATTGCAGCTACACAATTTTGTTTCAATATGTTGTTGGGCTACTTTCTCCACTGCTACAACATGGTCAGTAGTTTGGAAGTGTATCTCCGTAGCTAAGTGAGTAATAGCTACTTTTTCAGTTTTTAATGATAACCATAATGAGTAAATGGCTTATATCTTCAAAAGTATTGCAGCTACACAATTTTGTTCCAATATGTTCTTCAGCTACTTTCTCCACTGCTACAACATGGCCAGTGGTTTGGAAGTGTATCTCTATAGCTAAGTGAGTAATAGCTACTTTTTCAATTTTTAATGATAACCATAATGAGTAAATGGCTTATATCTTCATAAGTATTGCAGCTACACAATTTTGTTCCAATATGTTGTTCAGCTACTTTCTCCACAGCTACAACATGGTCAGTAGTTTGCAAGTGTATCTCCATAGCTAAGTGAGTGATAGCTACTTTTTCAATTTTTAATGATAACCATAATGAGTAAATGGCTTATATCTTCAAAAGTATTGCAGCTACACAATTTTGTTCCAATATGTTGTTGGGCTACTTTCTCCACTGCTACAACATGGTCAGTAGTTTGGAAGTGTATCTCCGTAGCTAAGTGAGTAATAGCTACTTTTTCAGTTTTTAATGATAACCATAGTGAGTAAATGGCTTATATCTTCAAAAGTATTGCAGCTACACAATTTTGTTCCAATATGTTCTTCAGCTACTTTCTCCACTGCTACAACATGGCCAGTGGTTTGGAAGTATATCTCTATAGCTAAGTGAGTAATAGCTACTTTTTCAATTTTTAATGATAACCATAATGAGTAAATTGCTTATATCTTCAAAAGTATTGCAGCTACACAATTTCTCTCAAATATGTTGTTCATGTACTTTTTTGTGAACTGTAACATATTTAAGTTTCGCAACTGTTGCTCGATGTACAAGTAATGGCTACTTTATTGCTACTTTTAGTGAAAATTTGAAAAATCAGAAATATCTCTCAAACCGTAAGATATAGAGCAATTTCGAGCAAATTTTTGACCCACAGGGTAGTACTAGAGTATCCTATTGCTAAGGGGGGAAAGGTTTGGTGAACTTTGGCCTACTTTTGAGTGAGTAATAGCGCTTTTACCTAATATAATTATATGACTTTTAACTGTCAATGAGTAAATGGCTTATATCTTTAAAAGTATTGCAGCTACACAATTTTGTTCCAATATGATGTTCAGCTACTTTCTCCACAGCTACAACATGGTCAGTAATTTGGAAGTGTATCTCCATAGCTAAGTGAGTAATAGCTACTTTTTCAATTTTTAATGATAACCATAATGAGTAAATGGCTTATATCTTCAAAAGTATTGCAGCTACACAATTTCTCTCAAATATGTTGTTCATGTACTTTTTTGTGAACTGTAACATATTTAAGTTTCACAACTGTTGCTCAATGTACAAGTGAGTAATGGCTACTTTATTGCTACTTTTAGTAAAAATGTGAAAAATCAGAAATCTCTCAAACTGTAAGAGATAGAGAAATTTCGAGCAAATTTTTGAACCACAGGGTAGTACTAGAGTATCCTATGCTAAGGGGAAAATGGTTTGGTGAACTTTGGCCTACTTACTCACCTCCTCAAAATGAGTAAATGCGAATTATCTCTAAAAGTATAGAAGATAGCCAATTTTTCTCAAATAACTCATTCACCTACTTTTGCGAGAGCTTTCACTTGGTGAAGTGTCAGACCTGTAGCTAATTTCTCACCTACTCAAAATGAGTAAATGCTAAATATCTCGAAAAGTATTGCAGATAGCCAATTTTTCTCAAATAACTCATTCATCTACTTTTGGAAGAGCTTTCACATGGTGAAGTTTCAGACCCATAGCTAATTACTCACCTACTCAAAATGAGTAAATGCGAATTCTCTCTAAAAGTATTGCAGATAGCCAATTTTTCTCAACTCATTCACCTACTTTTGGGAGAGCTTTCACTTGGTGAAGTTTCAGACCCGTAGCTAATTACTCACCTACTCAAAATGAGTAAATGCTAATTATCTCTAAAAGTATTGCAGATAGCCAATTTTTCTCAAATAACTCGTTCATCTACTTTTGGAAGAGCTTTCACATGGTGAAGTTTCAGACCCATAGCTAATTACTCACCTACTCAAAATGAGTAAATGCGAATTCTCTCTAAAAGTATTGCAGATAGCCAATTTTTCTCAAATAACTCATTCACCTACTTTTGGAAGAGCTTTCACATTGTGAAGTTTCAGACCCGTAGCTAATTACTCACCTACTCAAAATGAGTAAATGCGAATTCTCTCTAAAAGTATTGCAGATAGCCAATTTTTCTCAAATAACTCATTCACCTACTTTTGGGAGAGCTTTCACTTGGTGAAGTTTCAGACCCGTAGCTAATTACTCACCTACTCAAAATGAGTAAATGCTAATTATCTCTAAAAGTATTGCAGATAGCCAATTTTTCTCGAATAACTCATTCACCTACTTTTGGGAGAGCTTTCACTTGGTGAAGTTTCAGACCCGTAGCTAATTACTCACCTACTCAAAATGAGTAAATGCGAATTATCTCTAAAAGTATTGCAGATAGCCAATTTTTCTCAAATAACTCATTCATCTACTTTTGGGAGAGCTTTCACTTTGTGAAGTTTCAGACCCGTAGGTAATTACTCACCTACTCAAAATGAGTAAATGTGAATTATCTCTAAAAGAATTGCAGATACCCAATTTTTCTCAAATAAGTCATTCATCTACTTTTGGGAGAGCTTTCACTTGGTGAAGTTTCAGACCTGTAGCTAATTACTCAACTACTCAAAATGAGTAAATGCAAATTATCTCTAAAAGTATTGCAGATAGCCAATTTTTCTCAAATAACTCATTCATCTACTTTTGGAAGAGCTTTCACATGGTGAAGTTTCAGACCCATAGCTAATTTCTCACCTACTCAAAATGAGTAAATGCGAATTATCTCTAAAAGTATAGGAGATAGCCAATTTTTCTCAAATAACTCATTCATCTACTTTTGGGAGAGCTTTCACTTGGTGAACTTTCAGACCCATAGCTAATTACTCACCTACTCAAAATGAGTAAATACTAATTATCTCTAAAAGTATTGCAGATAGCCAATTTTTCTCAAATAACTCCTTCATCTACTTTTGGAAGAGCTTTCACATTGTGAAGTTTCAGACCCATAGATACTTACTCGCCTACTCAAAATGAGTAAATGCGAATTCTCTCTAAAAGTATTGCAGATAGCCAATTTTTCTCAAATAACTCATTCATCTACTTTTGGAAGAGCTTTCACATGGCAAAGTTTCAGACCCATAGGTAATAACTCAGCTACTCAAAATGAGTAACTGCGAATTATCTCTAAGAGTATTGCATATAGCCAATTTTTCTCAAATAACTCATTCACCTACTTTTGGGAGAGCTTTCACAAGGTGAAGTTTCAGACCTGTAGCTAATTACTCACCTACTCAAAATGAGTAACTGCGAATTATCTCTAAAAGTATTGCAGATAGCCAATTTTTCTCAAATAACTCATTCATGTACTTTTAGGAGAGCTTTCACTTGGTGAAGTTTCAGACCTGTAGCTAATTACTCACCTACTCAAAATGAGTAAATGCGAATTATCTCTGAAAGTATTGCAGATAGTCAATTTTTCTCAAATAACTCATTCATCTACTTTTGGAAGAGCTTTCACATGGCAAAGTTTCAGACCCATAGGTAATAACTCGCCTACTCAAAATGAGTAACTGCGAATTATCTCTAAGAGTATTGCATATAGCCAATTTTTCTCAAATAACTCATTCACCTACTTTTGGGAGAGCTTTCACAAGGTGAAGTTTCAGACCTGTAGCTAATTACTCACCTACTCAAAATGAGTAACTGCAAATTATCTCTAAAGTATTGCAGATAGCCAATTTTTCTCAAATAACTCATTCATGTACTTTTAGGAGAGCTTTCACTTGGTGGAGTTTCAGACCTGTAGCTAATTACTCACCTACTCAAAATGAGTAAATGCGAATTATCTCTGAAAGTATTGCAGATAGTCAATTTTTCTGAAATAACTCATTCATCTACTTTTGGAAGAGCTGTCACATGGTGAAGTTTCAGACCCATAGCTAATTACTCACCTACTCAAAATGAGTAAATGAGAATTATCTCTAAAAGTATTGCAGATAGCCAATTTTTCTCAAATAACTCATTCATCTACTTTTGAAAGAGCTTTCACATGGTGAAATTTCAGACCCGTAGGTAATTACTCACCTACTGAAAATGAGTAAATGCTAATTATCTCTAAAAGTATTGTGGGTACCCAATTTTTATCAAATAACTCATTCATCTACTTTTGGAAGAGCTTTCACATGGTGAAGTTCCAAACCTGTAGGTAATTACTCACCTACTCAAAATGAGTAAATGCGAATTATCTCTAAAAGTATTGCAGATAGCCAGTATTTTTCAAATAACTCACTTCACCTATATTTTGGGAGAACTTTCAATTAGTGAATTTTCAGATCGATATCTAATTACTCACCTACTCAAAATGAGTAATTGCCTATTATCACTAAAAGTATTGCAGATAGCCAGTATTTCTGAAATAACTCATTCACCTACATTTTGGAGATATTTCACATGCTAAAGTTTTTTTATGAATTATTAAAATAATTTTTAATGCATTAAAATTAATGAAATCATGCACTAAATCGATTATAACTTGAAAAGTATTGTATTTAGAGCATTTTCTTAAAATATGTTATTCACCTACTTTTTCCCACAGCAACAACATGGTGAGTAACTTGGGTGTCTATCTCAATAGATAAGTGAGTAATAGCTACTTTTGGATTTTTCACTAACTTCCATCATGAGTGAAATCACTTGTAACTTGAAAACTATTGCATTTAGACCTGCAAGGTAGTACAAGAATGTCCTGTGCAAAGGGGTAAAATTTCAATTTTCACCACTTTGGGCGGCCATCTTGGATCTTTGCGGAAAATGGAAAAGTGTGAATATCTCTAAAACCGTAAGAGATAGAGCGATTTCAAGCGAATTTTTGACCAGAAGGGTAGCACAAGAGTGTCCTGTGCAAAGGGGAAAAATATCGATTTTCGCCACTTTTGGCAGCCATTTTGGATTTTTGCGGCAAATAGAAAAGTGTCAATATCTCGAAAACCGTAAGAGATAGAGCCATTTCGAGCAAATTTTTGACCTGCAGGGTGGTACAAGAGTCTCCTGTGCAAAGGGGGAAAATTTCAATTTTCGCCACTTTTGGCGGCCATCTTAGATTTTTGCCGAAAATGAAAAAGTGTCAATATCTCGAAAACCGTAAGAGATCGAGCGATTTCGAGCGAATTTTTGACCCGCAGGGTGATACAAGAGTGTCCTGTCCAAAGGGGAAAAATTTCATTTTTCGCCACTTTCGGCGGCCATCTTGGATTTTTGCTGAAAATGGAAAAGTGTCAATATCTCGAAAAGCGTAACAGATAGAGCGATTTCAAGCGAATTTTCGACCTGCAGGATGGTACAACAGTGTCCTATGCAAAGGGGAAAAATTTCAATGTAGTATTTCTTCCCCTGCGGTACTTGGCGGGAGATACATACCGCGGCAGTGGTCTTGTTTAACCATAAATTGATTGTTTTATTTATTGATCAATTTTGATAAGCTATCCATTTTCACTGCTCAACTGTGGTGGTGGTGGTGGTGGTGGGGGGGGGGGGGGGGGGGGTTGTAAACTTTAGCTTGAATTAATATTTCCTTTTGTTAATTAATTCAATGTATATATGGATGATTATAAAAGCCACAACCTCATGTCCACACAGAACAAGTCAACTTTCACGTCACCTTACAAGGACTTCTCTGAGTGTACAAAATATTTTAAAATCCAGAATATATCCTGTTCTCATACGGCATATACTTTAATTAAATCTAATGGCTTTACATTTTAGAAATAGTAAAGTCTTTGTATCTGGTTAACAAAATATAACTATTCCACAAAGAATCAATGTGATCAGTATCAGAAAAAAGTTATTTCCAAATTATAATTAAAGCCTACTTTAAGGCTAAAATTTTTAGGAAAGGAATGTAATGTGTGTGTAAACTGGTACAAATTGAAGTTGTCAGTCTGACTGTGTAGCTTTTTCTCTGAAAAATTATAGCATACATTGTACATTTGTTTTAAAATGCTTTGTTTAATCATCTTTTCACCTTTTTATGTTGGGAAAGTAGTTAAATTTAAATTACAAATGCATGCGTATATAATCCCTATGCATAAAAAATTCATCAGGACTCTTGTCAAGTAAAAACAGTGAGAGGGATTTTTGTATCCCTGGACGAAAGTCGGGGATACTTAGGATTCAGTACGGTCACGCCGCCGCCGCAGAGATTTCGTTTTGGACGCGATAACTTAAAAAATATTTTACTTAGAACTTTCAAATTTGGTATGTGGGTATATATGGGCAATGCCACAAATGCTATTGTTTTGTGACCTTGACCTTCAATCTCAAGGTCATTGGTGGCCACTTAAAGGTCAGATTTTGGCCATTTTTTCACATTTTGGCCCAGTTCTCATATACAGAAAGTTAGATCATCCTATGGCTTGTATATATAATACATATATATGTCCTCTGTAAGCATGCAGAAATTTGACCTTGAAGCTCTTCATTGAAGGTCATCCACTGACCGCCAAAGTACCTGACCAAGGGTCATTTTTGGCATATTTGGAGATATTTTCACACTTAATGCTGACTACATTGCATGGAAACTATTGAAAATGACTTTGAAGGTTGAGTACATGATGGAGTACCAGCATCCAGGCTTACCGGTTACAGATCTTCATTGAAGGTCATCCACTGACCGCCAAAGTACCTGACCGAGGGTCATTTTTGCCCCTCTATTTGTTTGTTTGTTTGTGAACAAGATAACTAAAAAACTGACAGACGGATTTTGATAAAATTTTCAGGATATGTCCGAAATTGTAAAAGGAAGATATGATTAAATTTTGGGAGTGATCTGGATCACTGTCTGGATCTTCTGGATCCATGAAATTTAATTTTTAAAGATAGATAACTTAAAAAGTTATGGATGGATTGTGATTACATTTTCAGCAAATGGCCTAAATGGTGCGAGGAACAAGTGATTAGATTTTGGGAGTGATCTGGATCACTGTCTGGATCATCTGGATCCAGGTTGCCAGATGTGTTTGTGTACATTGTAGCTCAAAAACTTATGGATGGATTTTGATGAAATTTTCAGGATATGTCTGAAAAGGTAAAAGGATGAAATGGCTGAATTTTGGAAGTGATCCGGATCACTATATGGATCTTTTGGATCCATGAAGTGTAGTAAGACAGATACCTCAAAAAGTTATGGATGGATTGTGATAACATTTTCAGCAAATGGCCTAAATGGTACAAGGAACAAGTGATTCTACAGTAGAACCTCTATTATCCGACCTTCTATTATCTGAATTTTCAATTATCCGACCTTAAAACCACTCTCCCAGCTCCATTTAAGCCTGTTATTTTAGCCCTTCTATTATCCGACCCTTCTATTATCCGACCTAATAGTTACTCCCCCAAGAGGGTCGGATAATAGAGGTTCTACTGTATTTTTGAAGTGATCTGGATCACTGTCTGGATCATCTGGATCCAGGCTGCAACATAATTTTAGGATGAATTTTGATGATATTTTTAGGATATGTTACAAATGGTAAAAGGAAGAAGTGATAAAAGGAAGAAATGATTCAATTTTGCAAGTGATCTGGACCACTATCTGGATCTTCTGGATCCATGAAATATAATGTTTAAAGACAAATAGCTCAAAAAGTCATGGATGGATTTTTATGAAATTTTCAGGAAATGTCCTAAATGGAACAAGGCACAAGCGATTAGATTTTGGGAGTGATCTGGATCATCTGGATCCAGGCTGCCAGATGTGTTTGTGTACAAGATAAATCAAAAACTTATGGACAGATTTTGATGAAATTTTCAAGATATGTCTGAAAAGGTAAAAGGATGAAATGGCTGAATTTTGGAAGTGATCCGGATCACTATATGGATCTTCTGGATCCATGAAATGTAATTTTTACCCCACAGCCCTTAAGGGCTGTCGGGGTATTGTTTTCACCCATGGTGTCCGGATGGGCGGGCGTCCGGGCGGGCGGCGGGAAATATTTTATTGCGTTAATACATCTTACCTAGTGGACAGATGCATTTGTCCGGCGCCTTGCCGGTCACGCCAAACGTTAGAAAAAAACGTCCTGAGCTGGGCTCTGGCCGGGACCGGTAGTGTCCTGTTCACTCGCCAGGTGGCTGTACAGCCTACCTGTCGGTGTAGTGCGCATGCGTGCGCATGCACTCTTCCTCTTTTTGTTTGGCGCCATTTTTAAAAAGTTGTCAAGAAAGATTTATAGAGACGTTTTTCAGTTTTAGTGTTGGATATACATTTTAAAGTTACATCAATTTTATATCAAGTTATCACGGAATATTCATGGCATCCCCTGGAGATTTTAAAGGACAGCGCAGAGGTGCGTGCGGACATATAATGGCTGCGTTCGATCTTCACGAACGTTGTGCAAGATGTAGGGAGAAGAAGTTGGGGGAGGATCCATGTGTTAAGGACAAACCTTGCTCATTATGTGACCAGTTTTCAGATACTCAAAAGGAAACTTTGTCTACTCCATCTTATAGAATAAGAAAGGAAAGGAAAGCAGGAGACTTGTCGTCTGCTAACGCACCGACAGATAACTCTTCTGCGCAGCCTTCTGCGCATCTAGTGCCTGTATCTCAGCCCTCTGCGCAGCCTGCCGCGCAGGCACCTGCCGCGTCTTCTGCTTCTACTTCAGACGCCTCTTATGTCACTTCTGATCAGTTAGTTGCATTATCTGACAAGATGTCTGAGCAGTTTGCCAGATTTGAGGCTCTTCTCTCAAGAGGTAACATTTTTACTGCTCCTTCTATGCCTGTTAAACCAGTTTCTGCTCAAAAGGTACTATCAGATACTCCTTTCATTGACCCTTCTTCTGCCCGACCCACCGGTCCGGTGTGGCCTCCGGCAGAATCTGTAGATGATAACGGGTCTGATGTTAAACCGGACAAGAAAAAATCTCACAAACACAAAAAATCTGATAAGAAGACTCACCGACACTCCGGTATACATTCTGCAAAACCCACCGACAGGCAAAAGTTTACAGCTGAATTAAATCCGGTCGGTGCAAAACCACTAACCACAAGTTCATCACAGGCACCCGCCGAAGACATGACCGACACCGGCTCTCAAGCGATTCCATCCAAAGCACCTGTCTCTCAGCCGGCTGGCCAGCCAACCGGTCCACCGACAAAGGAACTGTCAGCTACCGGTCCGGCTCCCTGTTACTCTCAGGCCAGTGCTAATTACAGAACAACCGGTCCGGAAGATTATTCACAGGCTAGTGTATTTTCTGATCAGCCATATGAACCGGAAGACAGTGAGCGTTATTCAGCTTCTGAACCTGATGAAGGGGAACTGTCGGATACTGGTGAAAAACAAGAAGTTACAGAGGATATGAACTACCGTGAGACAGTCCGGTCTGTTAGATCCTTCATGGGATGGAATCATATCCCGGTTTTTGAGGCTGATTTTAGTGAGCCCGACAAAAGTAACAACCCTTGGAAAGGGAAGGTTCCCAGGAGACCGTCTCGTGTGTCTGTAGCTATGCCACCGGACGACTGGTTATGTCAAAAGCTTGAGCGTCTCAATACCACGGTGGCTGAGGGTTATCCCTCTAGGAGTCAAGACTCAAGTGGTCTGAAGAAGGACCAGTTCCTTAAGATGCCGAAATCGCAAGCACGTTGGTACCAGATGCACACCCTCAAACCTGACACTACTCCTCGCCCTGGCAAGTCTGTGTTTAGTTGGAGGAATACCGAGGCAAAAGTGAATTCACAATTTCCACGTATTACCAAGGCCTCTTCCTATCCGCCTTCTGGTCCTGTTTCACGCCCTATTTCCCAAGAATACCTACGTCGATGGGAACGGAATGCCAAAGAAGGCAGCTACATTGTCAACCAGGCTGCAGGCTTTAACAGATGTGCTAGTGAACTGCAGGACCGTATGAACCAGAGCTTAGTGTGCCTTCAGTCGAACTTCAATAAAGGAAAGGCCCCCAAAGAAGTCTCAGAGGCTCTTCACGACCTGAAAGACTACCTAGCCTTCCATCAAAATGTCTCCGTTGCCATGGGAACTTCATTGCAGCACCTAGCTGATAGCCTTTTCGTCAACATGGCAAATCTTGTACTTCTTAGACGTGACTCTTATTTAGATCATGTCAAGCCTGGAGTAAAGTCTGACCTGGAATCGGCTCAGGAATGCCCCATTGTTCAATTACGGTCTCTTCCCTGATGACCTGATATGCATTGCAGAACAGGATATTACTAAGTCTGAAACCACCAGTGCTGCTCCAAGGCCCGGTTCGGGTGCTATGCAGCGCACTGGTTGGCAAAACCAGAATAGGTTCCAACCCTATGATCGCCGGGATTCTAGAAATGCAGCTTCAGCTGAACCTACCCAACCATGGCGACAGTTTGCTCGGGGCAGGGGCAGATCAAGAGGAAGGGGTCGTAGTACTAACCCCCGTTTCTCTCGCCCCCGTGGATTTAAACAACAAAAATGACAGTTACCAATACAACCCAACCTCTGTAGTCAAGACATTAAATCGGTTGGGCAGAAAACAGACTCTAAACTTAGTCAAGAAAGTTTGTCTCAAACCAGTTCTTTGTTCAAAGTTAAGTCAAGTTCCACCGGAAATGACCGGTTCCAGTGTTCAAGAGACAGTAAAAGACATGTTACCAAAAAGTTCGGGTCAATTACTGGCTTCAGTTCAGACAGGTTCAAGACCCCACACATCTCAGAATCCAGACTTTCCCATGAGGCAAGTAGATCATGTAAATCAGGATGTGTTCTTTCATGTTGCAACTCATGCTCCTTCTGTAGCTACCACCGGGCTTCCGCAAAAGAAAGGTCTAAGTCCCGTACCAGTGTTGAGAAAAATAAAGCATGTGAACAGTGTTTCTTGTGTCGATCCATGTCTTTTTGTCCAAAATGTTCAAGGTGTCCCCACTGTTGTGCACGATGGTCCTGTAGGAGGCCGTCTTCAAAAGTTTTGGCAAGTTTGGCAAAGGTTAGGCGCAAACCCTCGAGCAGTGTCCATTTTAAAGGAGGGTTACAGCCTGCCCTTCAGATTAAGACCTCCTCTCACTAGGGTTCCAATCATTCAGAGCAGTTATGCCAATCCGGTCAAAAGCCGTTTCCTCAAAGAGGCACTGATCTCTCTCCAAGGAAAGTTGGTAGTGGAGCCAGTCCTGGTCCGGTCTTCTCTCGCCTTCTACAACCGGCTGTTTTTAGCACCCAAACCGGAAAACAAGTGGAGGCCTATTTTAGATCGGAGTCGGTTGAACAAGTTCCTCAAAACCGGCACATTCAAGATGGAGACTCCGGAAACCATCCGGACCTCGCTACAGAAAGGGGAGTGGGTGACCTCGCTGGATTTCAGCGACGCATACTTTCACATCCCTATTCACCCCCGGTCGAGGAAGTACATGAGATTCTTTCTCAACAAAAGAGCGTTCCAGTTCACTGCCCTTCCCTTCGGGTTGGCCACAGCTCCTCTAGAGTTCACCAAGATAGTCAAGGAGGTGAAACTTATGGCTCAGAACAGGGGTATAAGAATCCACCAGTACCTAGACGACTGGTTACTGAGAGCCCCTTCGAAGGAAATTGGTCTCCATCACACCCAGGTTCTGTTGTCTCTTTGCCACGAACTGGGCTGGCTGGTCAACATCAAAAAGTCGGAGTTGGATCCTCAACAGGTCTTTACCTTCGTCGGTTACCGGTTCGACCTGTTGACGGGTTGGGTTTTGCCAACTCAAGAAAGATGGGCAAGCTTGCGTCGGAAACTATTGTTTTTAAGGGCTCAGGACAGTTGCACGGTCAGGCAGTTCATGTCCTTGATAGGACTCCTGACTGCCACCGAGAAGCAGGTTTGGTCAGGTCGTCTCCACATGCGTCCCATTCAGTGGCATCTAAAGAGACACTGGCAGGTACCCGAGGTCTTAGAGAAAGTCATTCCTCTACCTCCCTCTCTTCAACCTCACCTAGATTGGTGGTTAGACGAGGGAAATGTGTTAAGGGGTCAACCATTACATCCTTTAAGTCACGCCCTTCAACTGTTTACCGACGCATCAAACGAAGGTTGGGGCGCTCACTTAGGGGACGCTACGGCAAGAGGAGTTTGGTCGGAAGTAGAAAGTCAACTTCATATAAACTTCTTGGAACTAAAGGCAGTCTTTCTGGCCCTCAGGAGTTTCGAGCCTCTCTGTCTAAACCAGATTGTATTGATTGCGACAGACAACACAACTGTGGTAGCCTATATCAACAAACAGGGAGGTATGAGATCAGGCTCTCTTTGTGCCCTCCTCTGGAGACTCCTATCCTGGTGCCACCCCCGAGGAATAGTTCTGAGAGCCCGGCACATTCCGGGTCGGTTAAATGTGATAGCAGACAAGCTCTCTCGGCACAATCAGGTAATCCAGACAGAGTGGTCTCTCGATCAGAAGGTGTTCAATCTCTTGTGCTTGAGATGGGCCCAACCACAAATGGATCTCTTTGCCACCCGGTACAATTACAAACTCCCCAAGTTTGTCTCACCGGTTCCGGATCCGACTGCCTGGGCGGTGGACGCTCTGAGTCTATCCTGGCAGGATCTGGATACGTATGCCTTCCCTCCCGTCGCCCTCCTCAGCCAAGTGGTCTCCAAGATAGTGGAGCAGGGGTGTCGACGGATGATTCTCATTGCCCCAGGGTGGCCCAACATGCCGTGGTTTTGGGACCTGGTCAGTATGTCAGTGCAAATTCCATTCAGTCTCCCTCGGCAAAGGGATCTGGTGACTCAACCATTCAGCGGGATCCCTCACCGCGATCTGTCAAATCTGAATCTGCATGCATGGCTCCTAGAACCTCCCTCATTCAAGGCAAAGGATTCTCTGGCGAGGTGGCAGCTCGAATTGAGGCACCTCAGAGACTTTCAACCAGAGCCGTCTACAAATCAAAGTGGGCCATTTTTGTCAGATGGTGTCAGGAAAACGAGGTGGACGTCAGGTCGGCCACTCTAAGTAACATTGCCGATTTCCTGTTGTATTTGTTTAAGGAAAGAAATTTACAACCCAGCACCATTGACGATTACAGAACTGCTATCGCCGACATGATCGGAAATGAGCAGTTAAATATCAGTAAAGATGAAAACTTGACTCGGTTGTTAGACAGTTTTCATAGAGATAAACCTAGGGGGAGAAGGGGCATTCCTTCTTGGAATCTTTCTCTGGTTCTCCATCAGTTGACTAAAGCTCCTTTTGAACCCATGAGACAGGCTTCTCTGAAACACCTCACTTTTAAGACTGTTTTTCTCCTAGCTTTGGGTTCGGGCAAACGACGGAGCGAGATCCATGCATGGCTTTACAAGAACATCAGACATCAGGAAAACTGGAGTCAGGTTTCCCTTTACCCTTCTCCCAGTTTCCTGTCGAAAAACCAGCTGGCTCGGGATGGTCCGTCTGCCGTAGCTCCAGTGGTTATCCCGGCATTGGCTCCCTCTTTAGACAGGTCCTTAAAGGAGGATAAGTCACTTTGCCCGGTACGCGCTTTGCGTTATTATCTGGACAGAACCAAAGATCTTCGTAAGGGTAAAGATCTGGTCTTTGTTTCCTTTAGGAAAAGTTTCCAGAAAGACATAGTTCCAGCAACTATCTCATCTTGGATTAAACAGACGGTCATGTTATGTTACCAGCTGTCAGATGAGGAAAGCTCACTCCTTGCATCAGGTTAGAGCTCATGATGTCAGGGCCTTTGCAGCATCCAAGGCTTTTCAAGGCGGAGTCTCCTTAGACCAAATCCTTGCAGCCTGTCATTGGAAGGCCCATAATACTTTTACACAGTTCTACCTGAAGGACCTTGCATGGGCCGACTCTGAACTATACCACTTAGGACCTGTTGTAGCTGCTCAACAGGTCCACTATGACAAGTAGTAGCATTATTTAATTTGTACATAGTGCACATATTGTATATAAAAAAAAAAAAAAAAAAAATTTCCAAATATCCAGGATTGCCCCTCGGATAGGGTTTTTTATCATTCCTGTTCCTCTTCTTCCTCACTGGAATTCTTACTCCTCCCGAGGTCTTCCGGGATCCCCTTCGGGCTGTTCTAAGACCTATATGTCGAAGGAAAACAAGGGGGGGGAGTTATCGGGTGGTTTACCTAGACTGGTTATTTAGTATACCGGTTCCACCCTTATGATATTATAGAGTTCTTGGCAATCCCCTTTTGGCTACCCTCCATCCACTGGGTAGTGATTCTGCATCTGTCCACTAGGTAAGATGTATTAACGCAATAAAATAGAAAATTTAATAGTAAATTAAATTTTTATAAGTTAATACCTTACCTAGTGGACAGGGGGATTCCCACCCTACCTTCCCCGCTAGTTTATCCAATAAGGGGATTTATTTAGGTAGGCAATAAAAAGAGGAAGAGCGCATGCGCACGCATGCGCACTACACCGACAGGTAGGCTGTACAGCCACCTGGCGAGTGAACAGGACACTACCGGTCCCGGCGAGAGCCCAGCTCAGGACGTTTTTTTCTAACGTTTGGCGTGACCGGCAAGGCGCCGGACAAATGCATCTGTCCACTAGGTAAGGTATTAACTTATAAAAATTTAATTTACTATTAAATTTTCTAGTTTGTCCGGGCTGTATCTCAGAAACCGTAAGGTGTAGGAAGTTGATACTTGGTAGGGACATTGGTTAGGGGGTGTAGGTGTGCAACGTCATGGTCTGACCTTGATTTGACCTTGCCGTAGTGACCTTGAGTTTGAAAATCTTGTCCGGGCTATATCTCGGAAACCGTAAGGTGTAGGAAGTTGATACTTGGTAGGGACATTGGTTAGGGGGTGTAGTTGTGCAACGTCATGGTCTGACCTTGATTTGACCTTGCTGTAGTGACCTTGACCTATAAAATCTTGTCCGGGCTATATCTCGGAAACCGTAAGGTGTAGGAAGTTGATACTTGGTAGGGATATTGGTTAGGGGGTGTAGGTGTGCAACGTCATGGTCTGACCTTGATTTGACCTTTGACCTTGCCGTAGTGACCTTGACCTATAAAATCTTGTCCAGGCTATATCTCGGAAACTGTAATGTGTAGGAAGTTGATATTTGGCAGGGACATTGGTTAGGGGGTGTAGGTGTGCAACGTCATGGTCTGACCTTGATTTGACCTTTGACCTTGCCGTAGTGACCTTGAGTTTGAAAATCTTGTCCGGGCTATATCTCGGAAACCGTAAGGTGTAGGAAGTTGATACTTGGTAGGGACATTGGTTAGGGGATGTAGTTGTGCAACGTCATGATCTGACCTTGATTTGACCTTTGACCTTGGCGTAGTGACCTTGACCTATAAAATCTTGTCCGTGCTATATCTTGGAAACCGTAAGGTGTAGGAAGTTGATACTTGGTAGGGACATTGGTTAGGGGGTGTAGTTGTGCAACGTCGTGGTCTGACTTTGATTTGGCCTTTGACCTTGCTGTACTGACCTTGACCTATAAAATCTTGTCCGGGCTATATCTCGGAAACCGTAAGGTGTAGGAAGTTGATATTTGGTAGGGACATTTGCTAGGAGGTGTAGGTGTGCAGTGTCATGGTCTGACCTTGATTTGACCTTTGACCTTGTCATAGTGGCCTTAACCTATAAAATCTTGTCCGGGCTATATCTCGGAAACCGTAAGGTGTAGAAAGTTGATACTTGGTAGGGATATTAGTTAGGGGGTGTAGGTGTGCAATGTCATGGTCTGACCTTGATTTGACCTTTGACCTTGCCGTAGTGACCTTGACCTATAAAATGTTGTCCGGTGTATATCTCGGAAACCGTAAGGTGTAGGAAGTTGGTACTTGGTAGGGACATTGGTTAGGACGTTTAGGTGTGCAACGTCATGGTCTGACCAGGATTTGACCTGTGACGTTGCCGTAGTGACCTTGAGTTCAAAAATCTTGTCCGGGCTATATCTCGGAAACCGTAAGGTGTAGGAAGTTGATACTTGGTAGGGACATTGGTTAGGGGATGTAGTTGTGCAACGTCATGATCTGCCCTTGATTTGACCTTTGACCTTGGCGTAGTGACCTTGACCTATAAAATCTTGTCCGTGCTATATCTTGGAAACCGCAAGGTTGAAGAAGTTGATACTTGCTAGTAGGGGTGTTGCGGTAGTACCGGTATCGTCGGTACGGTAAATAAATCACTGCAAACCGTCATAAATTCAGCTACCGGTTTTCCGCTTAAAGGTCAATGTAAAGTAATTTTACTAACCTCACACACAAAATAAATGTCATAATCCGCTTTTCTTTGCTTTTTACTGTAAAACAACAACCATAATGAGCGATAATTCAAAGCATACCACAGTTTGTCGATGAGCCAATCAGAATCGAGGACACATCTGTGTCATGTTAGCAGAATTCCTGATTAAAGTATGGAAACTATTTGGTTCTTATGTTTTGTTGAATAAGAGACGGTTAACCGGTAACCGACCGGGAAGTGCCAGACGTGAAACCGGAAGGAAAAAATCGCTACCGCAACACCCCTACTTGCTAGGGACATTGGTTAGGGGCTATAGGTGTGTATTATCATGGTGTCACCTTAATTTGACCTTTGACCTTGTCGTAGTGACCTTGACCTATAAAATCTTGTTGCACCTTTGGGTCTCTCTTTTGATGCAGATTAAGCACTATTAAAGTCATATTAGAATTTATTAAGAATTTTACTTTCATAACTTCCCATTGTAAGAGATAGAATTTCATCAAGTGAGCCACAGATTTTGCTCCAACACCACACATAAGCATTCATTAAATGCATTACCACTTCTGTATGCATGGTAATATTCAAACCATCTAAACCATAATTTGGGCCTTGCAGATGTAGATAAAGAGTGTTGAATTTTAGTTTACTGATTAATGCTGTCATCTTGTTATTGAATTATCTTGTTTTAATACTTCATCTTTATACGCATTATCTTTCTTTTAAACATTATTTCTCCATTTAAACAATGTTTGGACCTTTATATAACTGACAGTGCTCTGAAAGTATCCTGAAGTTTGTACTGATACAGTACTTCTGTATCTCATGGTGTTGAAAATATTTCCCTAGGCTGTGGGGTACGGGCATCTCTGATGCTATTTTTAAAGACTGATATAAGTGAAACAACTAGTGATTAACTTTTGGAAGTAATCTGGTACTATGGAGAATCCTGACCTGGTGCTCCAGGAAACAGGCTCAAGCCCGACACATTCACGCCTTAACTATGTCCCGTCCGGGGATACACTGCGTCAAGACGCAATCTCTAGTTTTTACCCCACAGCCCTTAAGGGCTGTCGGGGTATTGTTTTCACCCATGGTGTCCGGATGGGCGGGCGGGCGGCGGGAAGAAGTTTGTCCGGGCTGTATCTCAGAAACCGTAAGGTGTAGGAAGTTGATACTTGGTAGGGACATTGGTTAGGGGGTGTAAGTGTGCAACGTCATGGTCTGACCTTGATTTGACCTTTGACCTTGCCGTAGTGACCTTGAGTTTGAAAATCTTGTCCGGGCTATATCTCAGAAACCGTAAGGTGTAGGAAGTTGATACTTGGTAGGAATATTGGTTAGGGGGTGTAGGTGTGCAACGTCATGGTGTGACCTTGATTTGACCTTTGACCTTGCCGTAGTGACCATGACCTATAAAATCTTGTCCGGGCTATATCTCAGAAACTGTAAGGTGTAGGAAGTTGATACTTGGTAGGGATATTGGTTAGGGGGTGTAGGCGTGCAACGTCATGGTCTGACCTTGAATTGACCTTTGACCTTGCCGTAGTGACCTTGACGTATAAAGTCTTGTCCGGGCTATATCTCAGAAACCGTAAGGTGTAGGAAGTTGATACTTGGTAGGGACATTGGTTAGTGGCTATGGGTGTGTATTATCATGGTGAGACCTTAATTTGACCTTTGACCTTGTCGTAGTGACCTTGACCTTTAAAATCTTGTTGCACCTTTGGGTCTGTCTTTTGATGCAGATTAAACACTGTTAATTCATATTAGAATTTATTAAGAATTTTACTTCCATAACTTCCCATTGTAAGAGATAGAATTTCATCAAGTGAGCCACAGATTTTGCTCCAACACCACACATAAGGGTTCATTAAATGTATTACCACTTCTGTATGCATGGTAATATTCAAAACATCTAAACCATAATTCGGATATGCAGATGTAGATAAAAAGTGTTGAATTTTAGTTTACTGATTAATGCTGTCATCTTGTTATTGAATTATCATGTTTTAATACTCCATTTTTACATGCATTATCTTTCTTTTAAACCTTATGTTTCCATTTAAACATTGTTTGGAACTTTATATAACTGACAGTGCTCTAAAAGTATCCTGAATTTTGTACTGGTACAGTACTTCAATATCTCATGGTGTTGAAAATATTTCCCTAGGCTGTGGGGTACGGGCATCTCTGATGCTATTTTTACTTATACTGGCATATGCATACAGATAACGCATGTCGTGCGTATCTGCCATTGTGCATTAAGAACTCTTAGCTTTATATTTGTAAAATATTGCTTAAAACCCCATCACACTCTATGGAATAAGTGTTTTTGGGAACCTGGGGCCGGATTCACAAACAATACTTAGATAAGGTGACCTTATACCTAAGTAAGGGAAGGCTATTCACTTGACCAAGTTTTTACCCCACAACCCTTAAGGCAGTGGTGGCATCGTTTATAGAAATCAAAACTGGTTACCGGGCCTTTGAAATGAAATGAAATCCGGTATTTTGTATGCTTGTTCTGTGCATTAAAAATTTTTCGCAGGGGTACATGAGCAATAACTTGCAATGGAAGTGACTTTCACGAGATATTATTTTGGATGTAAAACTGATTGTTGCTCAATATGAAGTAAAAATGGGACATATTTTATAAAATTTGTATATTTTTTGTCATTTTGATAAAGTATTAGCCATTAGAAAGCCTAAAATATAATAACATCTTCAATACCGGTTCCCAAATATTCTTTGCGGATTTCGTTTATTCTACAAAAACGGATTGATATTCCGCATATCGGAAAACCGTTAACAACACTACCTTAAGGGCTGTCGGGGTATTGTTTTCACCCATGGTGGGTGGGCGGCGGGAAAAATTTGTCCGGGCTGTATCTCAGAAACCGTAAGGTGTAGGAAGTTGATACTTGGTAGTAGTGGTGTGGTGATTAGACGTATTGTCGATTAATAATCGGTGACAGTGTAGAATCGCGGTCGGTCACTGACGTTTTCTAATGATCGATTATTAAGCTTATATAATCCCTTTCCTGATTTATATTAATATCCACGTATTTAAAAAATATTTTAGGTATTTTTATTTAATAAAGTGACAGTTTTGTCTTGAATTTCAAGTTTGTTTATGTCTACCACTATATTTACAGGAAGTGAGTGCTTTCGGTAGATTCTAAATGTCGAAACACCGTTATTCTTACCGGATTGATCTATACTTTATCCCGGTAAGTGTTTCTTAAATAATAAACAATAATGGAGTAAAATAATCGATTATTGGTCGATCATCGCTCGGAAAAATGGACAAATAATCGACTATAAAAATTGGAGGTGATTACCAGCACTACTTGGTAGGGACATTGGTTAGGGGGTGTAGGTGTGCAGCATCATGATGTGACCTTGATTTGACCTTTGACCTTGCTGTAGTGACTTGACCTATAAAATATCGAGGTTGCATATCTGAAAGTGTAAGGTGTAAGAAGTTGTTGTTATGGTGTGACCTTGATTTGACCTTTAAGCTTGCTGTATTGACCTTGAATTTGAGATATTTGTTAGAGGGACATTGGTTAAACAGTGTAGGTGCAACAACTTTGATCTAACCTTGTTTTAGTGACCCTGGCCTTATAATCTTGTCTGGGCCATATTTCAGAAACTGTAAGGGTTTGAAAAGTTGATTCTCGGATGGGTCATTGTTTGGGGAGTGGAGGTAGTCAAAGCATGTGATGTTCAACCTTAGCTCTGCCAAAGTGTGTTTGCCTGCCATAATTGAGACATATTTCTGTTTGAATGACAAAGATATATGGATTGTTGTAGCTAATTATTACATGTACTATTTCTATTGGTAGCTATACTTCACTTTATTGTATAGCTTCGTACTTTGCAGACATTTTCTCTTTTAAACATTATTTTCTCTACTAACATTATTTAAACCTTTACATAACTGACATTGTTTGCTGTGAAAGTCTTCTGATCTTTGTACTGTTTCACTCCTATATATCATGGTGTCAAAAACTATTTCTCTGGGTTGTGGGATATGGGTGTCACTGATGCTATTTTCTATGGGAGATTAAGCACTTTAAAAGTCCAAATAGAACTAGTGTGTCCTGCTTTCGTCAGTCTCGACTTTCCATTGTGATGTGCCTGAAATAACATGTTTGAACACAATGTTAATTAGTCGGTCAGTTAGTAAAGCAGTTAGTGAGTGAATCAGTCAATTAGTTTTTATGTCATCACTCTGCGGCGTGGGCGTCCGCGTGAACAACTTCTTCTCCAAAACTACAAGGCCTAGAGACATGCTGTTTTTTTTTAAAAGATACCTTATCTATCGAGGATGAAAAAGTGTTCAAGGCATGCAAATCTGTCTGTTCGTCTGTTTGCTAGAGACATTACAAGGGGGGTACCCCCACCAAAAGTGTGAAAATTTCAACTTTTTATCACAATTTTCTCAGTGACTATTGCAGGGATTTCTCTCATATCTTGCATATATGTACTAGGCCAGAGGTAGATTCTCTTGTGTGAGTATGAGACCTGGATGTGTCTTACTTTTTTTTTAATAAATTTTTTTAATAATTTTTAATGCATTAAAATTCATGAAATCATGCACTAAATCACTTATAACTTGAAAAGTGTTGCATTTACAGCATTTTGTGAAAATATGTTGTTCAGCTACTTTTTTCATAGCTACAATATGGTGAGTAAGTTGGGTGTCTGTCTCAATAGCTAAGTGAGTAATAGCTACTTTTGGGCTTTTCAGTAACTTCCATTATGAGTAAAATCACTTGTAACTTAAAAACTATTGCATTTAGAGAATTTCGTATAAATATGTTATTCAGCTACTTTTGGGCCAGCTATAACATAGTGAAATTTCAGACCTGTAGCTCATGGCATAGCTGAGTAATAGCTACTTTTAGGTTATCACTGTTGAGTAAATCGCTTATAACTTGAAAACTATTGCATTTAGAGAATTTCGTATAAATATGTTATTCAGCTACTTTTGGGTCAGCTATAACATAGTAAAATTTCAGACCTGTAGCTCATGGCATAGCTGAGTAATAGCTACTTTTAGGTTATCACTGTTGAGTAAATCACTTATAACTTGAAAAGTGTTGCATTTAGAGCATTTTGTTAAAATATGTTATTCAGCTACTTTTTTCATAGCTACAATATGGTGAGTAAGTTGGGTGTCTGTCTCAATAGCTAAGTGAGTAATAGCTACTTTTGGCCTTTTCAGTAACTTCCATCATGAGTAAAATCACTTGTAACTTAAAAACTATTGCATTTAGAGAATTTCGTATAAATATGTTATTCAGCTACTTTTGGGCCAGCTGTAACATAGTAAAATTTCAGACCTGTAGCTAGTGTTAGGAATCGGTCTAAAAAATCAGAATCGATTAATCGGTAACTCTGAGCAATCGATTATCGATTATAATCGTTTTTCTGCTTGCTTTGTAAGAAAGACAGAATATTCTTTTTTACCAAATATAATAACAGTAGTCTTCCGATAGGTCAGTGGTGAAAAAAATCTAGGTTATTTGTTTACATTTTGGGTAGGGAAGGGGGTATGTTAGGAAACCAGTAGGTTGAAGAGTCAACAAGTATGTGTATCAGCAATAATATAATAATCTATTAAGGTGGCCTTAACAGTTACAAAATAATATTTATTTTCATTCTCCCTTTTCATCAGCTAAATCATTTACAGTGTTTGAATGTAACATCAGCAGATTTAGTCCATGAGCCAGCATGGTTGGTCGGTACCAAATTAGGGAATAATGCTTATGGTAATTTTAGGGAAGGTAAACATCTGTAGAGTTAGAAAATATATGATAGCAGTGTATCAGTGGTAGCTTTATGTATGCTATCATGCTTTTTATAACCCCCCCCCCCCCCCCCCCCCCCCCCCCATACTGATTTTTGTGAATTTGGTTAACTGACACCATTATAATTTGTTAAAATAATAATAAAATTTAAGGCCTATTCATGCCACAGTGTTTTATATTTAAGCGTCCCGCAAGGGATGCTTGTTTGTGTATGGGAGACCTTCAGGCTCCGCCGCCTCCGCATTTTGTTTTCCTTATAACTCTGCAACCGTTAGGCGGATTCTTGGGCGTTGGGAAATTTTTTTGAATATGCTGCAGTGACATTTAAACCAATCAGAGAGGTCACATGACCAAAAAGGTCTTTTTTCGATGGGGAAGCTTGTCCGGATGATAACTTGAAAGGGATTTTGTCAATTCACCTGAAACTTGGCAAATACATTCATTCTATTAAAATCTGGAAATCATTAGATTTTGGCATTGATTGGTTAAGAAATGGCCGAGTAATTAATGATTAAGTAATCATTATGAATTTTCCAAATAAGGAAAACACAAAAATACTTATAACTCGAAAACCGTGCTAGATAGAGCGATCTCGACAAAATTTTTGACCCACAGGGTATCTCTGCAGAGTAGATATCCCAATTTTGAAAAAAATTTTTATCTCGCCAAAAATGGCGGCCATTTTGAATTTTCGAATTTTTCGCAAAAATTGCAAAACATAAAAATGTTAATATCTCGAAAACTGTGCTAGATGGCGGATTATCTCTTAAAAGTATTGCAGATAGCCAATTTTTCTCAAATAATTCATTCGCCTACTTTTGGAAGAGCTTTCACATGGTGAAGTTTCAGACCCATAGCTAATTACTCGCCTACTCAAAATGAGTAAATGCGAATTATGTCTAAAAGTATTGCAGATACCCAATTTTTCTCAAATAACTCTTTCATCTACTTTTGGGAGAGCTTTCACTTGGTGAAGTTTCAGACCTGTAGCTAATTTTTCACCTACTCAGAATGAGTAAATGCTAATTATCTGTAAAAGTATTGCGGATACCCAATTTTTTTCAAATAACTGATTCATCTACTTTTGGGAGAGCTTTCACATGGTGAAGTTTCAGACCCATAGCTAATTACTCACCTACTCAAAATGAGTAAATGCGAATTACCTCTAAAATTATAGCAGATAGCCAATTTTTCTCAAACAACTCATTCACCTACTTTTGGGAGAGCTTTCACTAGTGGTCCTACGATTCGACGGAAAATCGATTCGACGTCTATTTAAAACTTTTGATGTAGAAAATCAATTCTCATGTTAAGAATCGATTATGAATCGAAAATAACATTTAAAAGCCACCTAATTTTCCCTTATTGTAGAGATATTCAACATTTTATTTTTGTAACATTTGTTTACATTATCTGCCATGTTTCTTTCAGTGGTATTAGTACTTCCTGTTGGTTACAACTAAAACCCGAAATATATATTTTAGAAGATCTTTTAATACAAATAAACATTTTAATACAAAGTTCAACCTTAGTTAAATTCAACTTCCAGTCTTCCACTGCTCTATACACAACATGCATATTAGCCTGGCCTTCCAGGCTGTCTGAATCATGATGCAAACATGAAATATTTTTGCCATAATGCACTCTATTTTTAGAGGCCTTTCTAGTCTCGGAGTAGTTCTCAGCAAGCTAGGCTAAGTAAGTGTATGAGAACATTATGAAAAATACTTATAATGCAGTCAAACAGTGGTATTTTCTTTATACATATAAACACCTATGGCAAGGCTACATGCATCTCATTGTAAATGGAGAATAACGACCTTGGTCATAAATCAAGTGCAGAGATCAGTCCTCATTACTGTTACACTTCAGCAATCTGCCATGAATATTTCTGACAAATTTTGTTGAATAATAAACATTGAATGCTCACTACATTATTATACTTAGAATTGTACAGTATTTAACAAACTATTATTATATGAAATGAATTGATCATATAGATCTGCTTAAAAAGGGAAATTCATGGAATATTTTTGTCAGGATGAGAGGAATTTAACAGAATAATAGGAAAACACTTTACAGTAACATATGCGAGTTCAGGTGTCTCACTCTGTTTGAAGCTAGTTGGAGATATTTGCAGTCGGAAGTAAAATTTAAGACTGAAAAAAGAAGATATGGCTATGTGTTATAATATAAAAACAGTAACATGGAGTGACGTTGGACAAAAGTGATTCAAATAACGTTTATTTTTAGCATATATATTTTGGTTGCTTAATCTGGTGAAGTTACACTCAAACACTATAAAAGATTTATGTGTTGAAAAGGGTTGATGAAAATAAATATAAATGTGTCACTGTTAAGGTTACCTTAATAAATTATTACATTAAACATACTTCTTGAGTCTTTCAACCTACTGGTTTCCTAACATACCTTACCACAAACTCTAACCAAATAACATAGAATTTATGACTGATCTATAGAAAGTGCTGTATTATGATTTTTGATAATAAAAACAATTTTTTGTTTTTTTTGAAAAACAAGCAGAAAAACGATTATAATCGATAATCAATCGCTAAGAATTACCGATTAATCGATTCTGATTTTTCAGACCGATTCCTAACACTAGCTTTCACTCGGTGAAGTTTCAGACCCGTAGCTAATTATTCACCTACTCAAAATGAATAAATGCTAATTATCTCTAAAACTATTGTGGATACCCAACTTTTATCAAATAACTCATTCATCTACTTTTGGAAGAGCTTTCACATGGTGAAGTTTCAGACCCGTAGATAATTACTCACCTACTCAAAATGAGCAAATGCTAATTATCTCTTAAAAGTATTAAACATAGCCATTTTTTCTCAAATAACTCATTCACCTACTTTTGGAAGACCTTTCACATGGTGAAGTTTCAGACCCATAGCTAATTACTCACCTACTCAAAATGAGTAAATGCTAATTATCTCTAAAACTATTGTGGATACCCAACTTTTGTCAAATAACTCATTCATCTACTTTTGGAAGAGCTTTCACATGGTGAAGTTTCAGACCCGTAGATAATTACTCACCTACTCAAAATGAGCAAATGCTAATTATCTCTTAAAAGTATTAAACATAGCCATTTTTTCTCAAATAACTCATTCACCTACTTTTGGAAGACCTTTCACATGGTGAAGTTTCAGACCCATAGCTAATTACTCACCTACTCAAAATGAGTAAATGCTAATTATCTCTAAAACTATTGTGGATACCCAACTTTTATCAAATAACTCATTCATCTACTTTTGGAAGAGCTTTCACATGGTGAAGTTTCAGACCCGTAGATAATTACTCAGCAAATGCTAATTATCTCTTAAAAGTATTAAACATAGCCATTTTTTCTCAAATAACTCATTCACCTACTTTTGGAAGACCTTTCACATGGTGAAGTTTCAGACCCATAGCTAATTACTCACCTACTCAAAATGAGTAAATGCTAATTATCTCTAAAAGTATTGCAGATAGCCAATTTTTCTCAAATAACTCGTTCACCTACTTTTGGGAGAGCTTTCACTTGGTGAAGTTTCAGACCTGTAGCTAATTACTCACCTACTCAAAATGAGTAAATGCTAATTATCTCTAAAAGTATTGCAGATAGCCAATTTGTCTCAAATAACTCATTCACCTACTTTTGGAAGAGCTTTCACATGGTGAAGTTTCAGACCCATAGCTAATTACTCACCTACTCAAAATGAGTAAATGTGAATTATCTCTAAAAGTATTGCAGATAGCCAATTTTTCTCAAATAACTCATTCACCTACTTTTGGGAGAGCTTTCACTTGGTGAAGTTTCAGACCCATAGCTAATTATTCACCTACTCAAAATGAGTAAATGCTAATTCTCTCTAAAAGTATTGTGGATACCCAATTTTTATCAAATAACTCATTCATTTACTTTTGAGAGTAAATGCGAATTATCTCTTAAAAGTATTGCAGATAGCCAATTTTTCTCAAATAACTCATTCACCTACGTTTGGAAGAGCTTTCACACACGAAAATGAAAAATTGTGAATATCTCGGAAAAGCTATTTCTTCTCCTTTAATGCTCGGCGGGAGATACACACCACGGCAGTGGTCTTGTTTTCAAAAAAATTTTGTCTCACCAAAAATGGTGGCGATTTTGAATTTTCGAAGTTTTTGCAAAACACAAAAATGCTTATATCTCGAAAACTGTGCTAGATGGAGTGAATTCAACAAAATTTTTGACCTGCTGGATATCTCTGCAGAGTACCCATGCCAATTTTCAAAATATTTTTGTCTCGCCAAATATAGCGGCCATTTTGAATTTTTGCATAAATTGCAAAACACAAAAATGCTTATATCTTGAAAACCGTGCTAGATAGAGCTGACTTTGGTTGCCACAACAGTATAAGGCTAGAAACGGAACATTTTCTTAATACTTTAGCACTCACCTTTATATCCTTTTCGGGACGCTTTGTTTTTGCTATGCAAAAACATTATCTTTTTTTTTTGCGAGCGATCCTCTAGTTTACATTGAAAACAGTGTTATTGGTGGTAATCCAAGTAAATGCGTAATTTTGAGCAGAAGCAAATTCTTTCACTTTTGACAAAATATTGGTTGAATACTTTAGAAAATGCTTAGACAACCCTATGATACCTGAAACTACATTGGATTTGTTCAGAATTTATTTAGCAATTCAAATATCTAACTATAAGAATATTTAAGCTCACAAAAACAAAGCGTCCCCAAAGGTTAGATGCAAATAGTATAAAAGTTAAAAAATGTTTTTGAAAAGAAAAACCAGCAGTGCTGTCAGAAGAAGTGAAAGTTAAGCAGACAGTGTGGAGGTTTATGCATTTACATGAAAGAATGTAAAGCTTTATTTTGTTTTCTATGGTCATTAATACATTCTTAAGCTGTAAAAGCAATAATAAAGGAGATATTAGGCAAAAACACAAAATCTGCTTCTTTATTTAATATGACCCCAATTTGACCGAAAAGAGGGGGTCAGGGGGTTAATCTGACCGGCTATGTAGGAATATATGGAATCCATTCTAAAGCTGTAAAAGCAATAATAAAGGTGATATAAGACAAAGACAAAAAATCTACTATTTTATAAGCCCAGTTTGCCTCAATTTAATGCTGCGAATGAAACAGGTGATTTCTGGATGTGGCAAGGAGAAGGTATCCCAATTGTAAATGGAAGCTTTGGAGTGAAAGGAGGACAGGTAGGAAGATATCACCTTGGGAGAGATATGGTTTTGATAAAGGTATTCCAAGAAAGTGAGAATATTATGGACTGATTAGGTGATGGGAAGGGCCATGAATATTAGGAAAGACAAATAGGTTTTGAAATGAAGATGATGAGCAGAGGATGTTGAAGCCCTATATTTATTTATTTATTTATTTACCCATAGCTAATTACTCACCTACTCAAAATGAGTAAATGTGAATTATCTCTAAAAGTATTGCAGATAGCCAATTTTTGTCAAATTAATCATTCACCTACTTTTGGGAGAGCTTTCACTTGGTGAAGTTTCAGACCCATAGCTAATTACTCACCTACTCAAAATGAGTAAATGCGAATTATCTCTAAAAGTATTGCAGATAGCCAATTTTTCTCAAATAACTCATTCACCTACTTTTGGGAGAGCTTTCACTCTATGAAGTTTCAGACCCATAGCTAATTACTCACCTACTCAAAATGAGTAAATGCGAATTATCTCTAAAAGTATTGCAGATAGCCAATTTTTCTCAAATAACTCATTCACCTACTTTTGGGAGAGCTTTCACTTGGTGAAGTTTCAGACCCATAGCTAATTACTCACCTACTCAAAATGAGTAAATGCGAATTATCTCTAAAAGTATTGCAGATAGCCAGTTTTTCTCAAATTAATCATTCACCTACTTTTGGGAGAGCTTTCACTTGAAGTTTCAGACCCATAGCTAATTACTCACCTACTCAAAATGAGTAAATGCGAATTATCTCTAAAAGTATTGCAGATAGCCAATTTTTATCAAATACTCATTCATCTACTTGTGGGAGAGCTTTCACATGGTGAAGTTTCAGACCCATAGCTAATTACTCACCTACTCAAAATGAGTAAATGCGAATTATCTCTAAAAGTATTGCAGATGGCCAATTTTTCTCAAATAACTCATTCACCTACTTTTGGGAGAGCTTTCACATGGTGAAGTTTCAGACCCATAGCTAATTATTTACCTACTCAAAATGAGTAAATGCTAATTATCTGTAAAAGTATTGCGGATACCCAATTTTTATCAAATAACTCATTCATCTACTTGTGGGAGAGCTTTCACATGGTGAAGTTTCAGACCCATAGCTAATTACTCACCTACTCAAAATGAGTAAATGCGAATTATCTCTAAAAGTATTGCAGATAGCCAATTTTTCTCAAATAACTCATTCACCTACTTTTGGGAGAGCTTTCACTTGGTGAAGTTTCAGACCCATAGCTAATTACTCACCTACTCAAAATGAGTAAATGCGAATTATCTCTAAAAGTATTGCAGATAGCCAATTTTTCTCAAATAACTCATTCACCTACTTTTGGGAGAGCTTTCACTTGGTGAAGTTTCAGACCCATAGCTAATTACTCACCTACTCAAAATGAGTAAATGCGAATTATCTCTAAAAGTATTGCAGATAGCCAGTTTTTTTTTTCAAATTAATCATTCACCTACTTTTGGGAGAGCTTTCACTTGGTGAAGTTTCAGACCCATAGCTAATTACTCACCTACTCAAAATGAGTAAATGCGAATTATCTCTAAAAGTATTGCAGATAGCCAATTTTTCTCAAATAACTCATTCACCTACTTTTGGGAGAGCTTTCACTTGAAGTTTCAGACCCATAGCTAATTACTCACCTACTCAAAATGAGTAAATGCGAATTATCTCTAAAAGTATTGCAGATAGCCAATTTTTCTCAAATTAATCATTCACCTACTTTTGGGAGAGCTTTCACTTGGTGAAGTTTCAGACCCATAGCTAATTACTCGTCTACTCAAAATGAGTAAATGCGAATTATCTCTAAAAGTATTGCAGATAGCCAATTTTTCTCAAATAACTCATTCACCTACTTTTGGGAGAGCTTTCACTTGGTGAAGTTTCAGACCCATAGCTAATTACTCACCTACTCAAAATGAGTAAATGTGAATTATCTCTAAAAGTATTGCAGATAGCCAATTTTTATCAAATTAATCATTCACCTACTTTTGGGAGAGCTTTCACTTGGTGAAGTTTCAGACCCATAGCTAATTACTCACCTACTCAAAATGAGTAAATGCGAATTATCTCTAAAAGTATTGCAGATAGCCAATTTTTCTCAAATAACTCATTCACCTACTTTTGGGAGAGCTTTCACTTGGTGAAGTTTCAGACCCATAGCTAATTACTCACCTACTCAAAATGAGTAAATGCGAATTATCTCTAAAAGTATTGCAGATAGCCAGTTTTTCTCAAATTAATCATTCACCTACTTTTGGGAGAGCTTTCACTTGGTGAAGTTTCAGACCCATAGCTAATTACTCACCTACTCAAAATGAGTAAATGCGAATTATCTCTAAAAGTATTGCAGATAGCCAATTTTTCTCAAATAACTCATTCACCTACTTTTGGGAGAGCTTTCACTTGGTGAAGTTTCAGACCCATAGCTAATTACTCGTCTACTCAAAATGAGTAAATGCGAATTATCTCTAAAAGTATTGCAGATAGCCAATTTTTCTCAAATAACTCATTCACCTACTTTTGGGAGAGCTTTCACTTGGTGAAGTTTCAGACCCATAGCAAATTACTCACCTACTCAAAATGAGTAAATGCGAATTATCTCTAAAAGTATTGCAGATAGCCAATTTTTCTCAAATAACTCATTCACCTACTTTTGGGAGAGCTTTCACTCTGTGAAGTTTCAGACCCATAGCTATTTATTCACCTACTCAAAATGAGTAAATACTAATTATCTGTAAAAGTATTGTGGATACCCAATTTTTATCAAATACTCATTCATCTACTTGTGGGAGAGCTTTCACATGGTGAAGTTTCAGACCCATAGCTAATTACTCACCTACTCAAAATGAGTAAATGCAAATTATCTCTAAAAGTATTGCAGATAGCCAATTTTTCTCAAATAACTCATTCACCTACTTTTGGGAGAGCTTTCACTTGGTGAAGTTTCAGACCCATAGATAATTATTCACCTACTCAAAATGAGTAAATGTGAATTATCTCTTAATAGTATTGCAGATAGCCAATTTTTCTCAAATAACTCATTCACCTACTTTTGGAAGACCTTTCACACACGAAAATGAAAAATTGTGAATATCTCGGAAAAGCTATTTCTTCTGCTTTAATGCTCGGCGGGAGATACACACCACGGCAGTGGTCTTGACAAAAATTTTTGTCTCCCCAAAAATGGTGGCCATTTTGAATTTTCAAAGTTTTTGCAAAACACAAAAATGCTTATATCTCGAAAACCGTGCTATATTGAGTGAACTCAACAAAATTTTGGACCTGCTGGGTATCTCTGCAGAGTAGCCATGCCAATTTTCAAAATATTTTTGTCTCGCCAAATATAGCGGACGTTTTTAATTTTTTTATTTTTTGCAAAACACAAAAATGCTTATATCTTGAAAACCGTGCTAGATAGAGCAGACTGCGCTGACTTTGGTTGCCACAACAGTATAAGGCTAGAAACGAAGCATTTTCTTAATACTTTAGCACTCACCTTTATATCCTTTTCGGGACGCTTTGTTTTTGCTATGCAAAAACATTATCTTTTTTTTTTGCGAGCGATCCTCTAGTTTATAATTGGTCCTAGAGGTTTGGAATGGTAAACCATAGGAAATCATGGGCTGGGAATGTATTTGTGTGGTTAGATTTGACCTTGGACCCCTTCTTCAAGGTCGAACGAGGATATTGCATTTGTAGTATTTCTTTAAATATGTTTTAACCTATTTCTTGCACTTAAACAATTACCTTGTTATTTTCCTTCATAATACCATTTACAGGGCACAACTTTTTTATCCTTCTGTCAGCTTCGGAATTTCTTTCGAACTTGCTGTTCAGTTACCATTTACTGTATTTCTGTACAGCCCTTTTCCTGATAATTATTCTGTCCTATAATCACCTTCACAAATCAAAAACACTCAGTCAGCTGACACAGTGCCCGTTCACGGGCACTCTCCTCTTGTTTTTTGTTTGCAGATGACTGGCATCTGAATCCTCCAGTCCTGTACATCAAGTTATGGGAAGATTTCCATATTATCATAATGCAAAGAACTGTACCCTGTCCTGCTACTTGTTGGTGCTAATTGTCATCCATTTCTTACAAGGTTAGTAGTCCTGCATGTTATCTAGTTACAAAGTGAATCAAATTATTTCAGGTATGAGATGAAGTAGATATTCTATTATCAATACAATGTAAAAATATGTTATGTTTTAGAATTTGGTGGAGTTTGTTTACCAAGTCATTCTTTTTGTTTAAAAAGTGCACTTTTAATCCTCCAGTTGCTTTGTTAAAATGGAAAAGACAATAGATATCTTGTGCAAAACATGATAATTGTCCTTAATATTTGTATGTACATCTATTTGCAGCAACTTTCAAGTTACGATATTTCTTTTGCATTGTTTAATAAGTGTGATGTAGTTTGTCTAGTCTGTAATGTTGAATGTTTGTACAATATCATTAAATATTTCTAAGCGTGATGCATTTCAGAATTGAACATGTAAAGGGTTGAGTTTATATTATTTGTAGTTGTTGATGTGACAGGACTTTTAGAGAAATGTATTTTTGTATTATAAGTGAACTTAAATTCAGAATTCTTGATGGGATATATTTGTCAAGTAATATATCAGTTGTCAGGGAAACAAAGCAGCAATAGTGTACTGTGTTGTGGGTTGTCAAACTTTCCCCAATTTGTTGAGATCTAACAGTGCCTCAGTAGTCTCACCTGACAGGCTATATTTTATGTGTTTTTCAGTGGGTGTTTCTCCAGTATTACCTTTTCTACAAACTTTACATCAGGTGAGTCCAGCTTACATTAGCAGATTTGCTATTTTTGTTTACAGGAGCGGCCTTATTCGATGTTGTTTCCTCTAATGGTGGAAGCTAAACTTCGCTGGGGCTCGATGTTGAGTCGATTTTTTGGCCGCAAGCAATTGACCCGAATTCTATGTACTCGTCACACCCCTATGTGTTTAATGCACTGGGCATTTTAACAAATGCATAACAATGAAACATTTTGCACTAACTTCACATTTTGATTTGAACATTTCTTTTGACCTAATCAATATAAGATTAATAGGTTTATTTCTTTCAGTTTTGGGGTCCAATAACTGCAAATGACCCGCTGCCATGCAGAGTCTTTAATAGTTCTAGGTATTCTCTAAGCTTAAATCAAATTTGGATTGAGAAGAATATTTTTCTATGACAAGTAATAGACAAAGACAAAAAGTCTGATATTTTGCTTGGAATAATTGATAATTTCTGAATTGTATTTACATCTAGATTCTTTATCTTGCAGGGTAGATTTACTATATTTTTATGAATCTTGCTGAATTTCACTGTTTGAAGTCTGAATTTATTATGGTGACCTCACTGCCTAAACTGTTGACAGGGTTTGGTGTTTAATTATTTGCTTGTCATCTCTGGGGTTTGAAACCCATTCATAACAGCTTGTGAGCTTCACTGAATGTTTCTTCTGACATGGGATTATCTGTTTAAAATAACATAAATCCCAACTGATACTTTGAATTTGTTTAAATACAGTTATCAATATGGATCTTGTTGTTAACATTGCAGCACAAGTTCAACCCAAACCTGCACATCAGAACGATCTCATTGAATGGGAAACTTGAAGACTTCAACACCCAGAATAACAGATCAGTGGGACAACTGCCAGTCTGTTTTTTCAGCTACTATGCCAATGTGTTCAAGTAAGTGAGCCTTAGATACTAGTGCTGTGAAATTGGGGTACGGGCATCTCCGATGTTCTTTCCATTTCTTATAAGTATTTTGTTGACTCAATATATGTCCCCAGTTTTGCACACTGCTGCAAAAATTATACATCTGATTATATAAACTACTTTTTCTCAGAACTGAAAAAGAGGTCTTGTCCACTTAGAATCCGTTGATACGGAGATTAAGCACCTGGACAACTGATTGATTGATTGATTGAAATAAACCATCCCAAGTGACCTGTACATATTATGTTATATATAGTATTCCACAATATTAAAAAATTCTAAATCCTGGGACAATATCAAGAAAACCCTACAAGTCACCAAAACAAACATACATGTAACTGCGATATATACTCATACTTTAATTATTTGATTTAAACAAGACCAAAAGGCATTTCGGTCCACTAGCATCAGCTACAAAGCCACCAGAGACACGAGTAGTGGACTGAAGCAGTCACCCATCCCAGTATTAACGTAGCCCATTGCTGCTTAACTTCAGTGAACAGAGAGATACTCGTCACTCTATGCCATGATTCATGAAAGTCCTGAGACCAAAAAAAAGGTGATCTCTAGAAGCACGGGCCTAAAATAAAAAGGGCAGAATATTCTATTTTATATGATTTGAGTATTTTAACTGGGTTAGAAACTGGGGTTAATATTTTTCATCCAAGATCAGTCGCACATCATCACTGATCCCAACTCTGGATAAAATTAAATGAGGTCAAATGTTAGATAATTTTTACCCCACAGCCCTTAAGGGCTGTCGGGGTATTGTTTTCACCCATGGTGTCCGGGTGGGCGGGCGGCGGGAAATAGTTTGTCCGGGCTGTATCTCAGAAACCGTAAGGTGTAGGAAGTTGATACTTGGTAGGGACATTGGTTAGGGGGTGTAGGTGTGCAACATCATGGTCTGACCTTGATTTAACCTTGCCGTAGTGACCTTGAGTTTGAAAATCTTGTCCGGGCTGTATCTCGGAAACCGTAAGGTGTAGGAAGTTGATACTTGGTAGGGACATTGGTTAGGGGGTGTAGTTGTGCAACGTCATGGTCTGACCTTGATTTGACCTTTGACCTTGCCATAGTGACCTTGACCTATAAATTCTTGTCCAGGCTATATCTCGGAAACCGTAAGGTGTAGGAAGTTGATACTTGGTAGGGACATTGGTTAGGGGGTGCAGTTGTGCAACGTCATGGTCTGACCTTGATTTGACCTTTGACCTTGCCGTAGTGACCTTGACCTATAAATTCTTGTCCAGGCTATATCTCGGAAACCGTAAGGTGTAGGAAGTTGATACTTGGTAGGGACATTGGTTAGGGGGTGCAGTTGTGCAACGTCATGGTCTGACCTTGATTTGACCTTTGACCTTGCCGTAGTGACCTTGACCTATAAAATTTTGTCGGAGGCTATATCTCAGAAAGCGTAATGTGTAGTAAGTTTATACTTGGTGGAGACATTGGTTAGGGGGTGTAGGTGTGCAACATCATGGTGTGAACTTGATTTTACCATTGACCTTGCCGTAATGACCTTGACCTATAAAATCTTGTCTGTGCTGTTTTTACGGAAATTGCAAATTGTAGAAAGTTGATACCCAATAGGGACTTGTCCTATTGGGGAGAGGAGAGGAGGATCTGTGCCATATACATAGTGGGGGAAGCTCACTGACATATGTCCCCAGTGGGGGATGATGGAGGAGAGGAGGAGCTCTGGCATGTACGCAGTGGGGGACACTCACTCACACATGTCCCTAGTGGGGGATGGTGGAGGAGAGGAGGATCTGTGCCATGTACGCAGTGGGGGACGCTCACTGACATATGTCCCCAGTGGGGGATGATGGAGGAGAGGAGGAGCTCTGGCATGTACGCAGTGGGGGATGCTCAGTGACACATGTCCCCAGTGGGGGATGATGGAGGAGAGGAGGAGCTCTGGCATGTACGCAGTGGGGGATGCTAAGTGACACATGTCCCCAGTGGGGGATGGTAGAGGAGAGGAGGAGTTCTGGCATGTATGCAGTGGGGGATGCTCACTCACACATGTCCCTAGTGGGGGATGGTGGAGGAGAGGAGGATCTGTGCCATGTACACAGTGGGGGACACTCACTCACACATGTCCCTAGTGGGGGATGGTGGAGGAGAGGAGGATCTGTGCCATGTACATAGTGGGGGACACTCACTCACATATGTCCCCAGTGGGGGATGATGGAGGAGAGGACGATCTCTGGCATGTACACAGTGGAGGATGCTCAATGGGACATATTTATATCCCCAGACGAAAGTCGGGGATATATTGGATTCAGGTCCGTCGCGCCGCCGCCGCCGCCGCCGCCGCCGCCGCCGCCGCCGCCGCCGCCGTAGAAATTTCCTTGTGGACGCGATAACTCAAAAACAAATTAATATTTTTTTTTCAAACTTGGTACACATGTTAAGGGTGCCCAAAGGAAGATCCCTATTTTAAGGTGACCTTAGACTCCCAGTAAAAAAGAACTTATGGCCACCTTAAGGTCAGAAATTGGACTTTTGGCCACTTAGAGCCCTGTAGGTCACAAACTATGATGCTCAGCTGGCTGAAATTTTACCTGACAACACATTAATATGTTCTTAGTACATGTGCCGAAAATCACGACTTTAAGTTGAGGAGAAAATTGTGTTTGAGGCCCATAAATACCCCCACTTGGGGATTTTTTGCTATACTTTTCACATATTTTGCCCTATAATTTGGAAGTGGTAATTCTGATGAGTCTCAAACTGCGCTAGGTATAACTTTGATATGTAATCCTTGTCTGTAGAAAATTTTAGGGCTGTAGGTTTACCCAAAGGGGTCGACTTAAGGTCTCAAAAGTGCCCACAGAGACCCAATTTATGCACTTTTTGCCACTTTCAAGCACTGTAGCTTTCAAACTATGTCTCTCATCTAAGTTAAATATCATCTGGGAATATATCTATGTGTTTTCTTATATGTGCCCCAACATTTAGGCCTTTAATAGACAGTTAACCTGTGTATCAGGACCATAAACACCCACCCGCGTGACCCTTATAAGACATTTTTCACATCTTTTTCCCTGTAACTTGGAAATGGTAAGTCTGAGAAGTTTCAAACTGTATTAGATATATATTCTGTGTGTAATCTTAGTATGTAACAGATTTTAAGTCTGAAGCTTTAATTTTGAAGGTCAAATTGAGGTCTCTAAAAGGCTCCCAAAGACCCAATATTTGGACTTTTTGCTACTTTTAAGCCCTGTGACTGTCAAACTATGTGACTGATAGAGCTCAAATCCTATCTGGGAAGATATTAGTATGTTATTTATATATGTGCCAAAAATTAAGGCTTTAAGAAGACATTTAACCTGTGTATGAGGACCATAAATCCCCACCCGAGTGACCATTTTTAGACATTTTTCACATATTTTGCCCTGTAACTTGAAAATGGTAAGTCTAAGAAGTTTCAAACTGTATTAGATGCATATTCTATGTGTAATCTTAGTATGTGACAAATTTTAAGTCTGAGGCTTTAATTTGAAGGCCACATTTAGGTCTCTAGAAGGCCCCATAAAGACCCAGTATTTGGACTTTTTGCCAATTTTAAGGCCTGTGACTGTTAAACTATGTGACTGATAGAGCTGAAATCTCATCTGGGAATACATTATTATGTTCTTTTTACATGTGCGAAAAATCAAGGCTTCAAGTAGACATTTAACCTGTGTATGAGGACCTTAAACACCCACCTGAGTGAGCCTTTTAAGACATTTTTCACATATTTTGCTCTGTAACTTGGAAATGGTAAGTCTGAGAAGTTTCAAACTTTATTAGATACATATTCTATGTGTAATCTTAGTATGTAACAAATTTTAAGTCTGAAGCTTTAATTTGAAAGCCACATCGAGATCTCTAAAAGGCCCACAGAGACCCAATATTTGGACTTTTTACCACCTTTAAGCCCTGTGACTGTTAAACTATGTGATTGATGGAGCTGAAATCCCATCTGGGAATGCATTATTATGTCCTTTTTACATATGCCGAAAATCAAGGTTTTTAGTAGACATTTAACCTGTGTATGAGGGCCATAGACACTCGCCCAAGTGCCTTTTTGGACATTTTTTCCGTATTTTGCCCTGTTATTTGGAAATGCTTAGTGTGACAAGTCTTAAACTGTATTATATATAATTTTTGTTTGTTATGTATGTCCCCCAAAAAGTTTCAGATCTGTTGTTTAATTGCTAAGGTCTCTTTAACAATTGTAAAATGCCCACAGAAACCCAATTTATGGACATTATGCCACTTTAAAGCCCAGTAACTGTCAAACTATGTGGGTTATAGAGCTGAAATCTTTGAATTTTTAAAAGGAAATGCCTGTCTATTTAAATTTTGAATATTAATAATGTTATGGCTATCTTAGTCTTTTAAGAACTTATTTTTGTGTGTTATACCTCTGCTTGCTGAGTTTTTCACTTTTTAAAATGAAACTGGTTAAACATATTCAAGTAGACAAAATGGACACTTTAAGTGAGCTTTAAGTCCCAATATTAATGAAATTATATCCTTATGTAGTAAAACTAGGGGATTTTTAACCCTCAACTAGCCCAGTTTTATTCAACTTGCCTCAGTTAATTTTGACACAGCTCCTACAGTTATGAACTCATTTCAGTTGATAATCACATACTTAAAATTCTCAATTCTTTTTGTATTTGAGTACCCCTTTTATATAGATTGTTTGTTTACCATTTATGCATCCCCCACCCGGATTCCCCCCCACCCACCTCTGGGACCTCCAGCTATATTGAGTGACACTAAATAAACAAAGGTATTTAATGATATCAGATGAGAAACAAAGAACTCAATGGGGTTGCAGATCTTGTGTAATAGTGAGAGAGGTGTGGAGAAGGGGAGAGGGGTGGGGGTGGGAGGTGGTGGACTTCATTACATATAACACAAAGGGGAGTCAGAACTGAGATTGTGTCACATATTTAGGTTGCATATATATGGACCACATATATAGGTATAGAGGAAATAAATAACTGAAAACAATTTGCAAATTCTAAAAATAATATAATAAAATAATAATATTAATAATTTTTTTTTAAATAATATTTTATTTGTGAACAAATATAGAAACAGATATGTGCTTTTGGGATTATGAATTTTAGAATGGACATTGAATCATCAATCATTTAAATACTTTGAAGGAAGATTGAAAAGTATGATGAGTTGAGTTAAAAATAATATTTTATTTGTCAACAAATATAGAAACAGATATGCTCTTTTGGGATTATTATTTTAGAATGGACATTCAATCATCAATCATTTAAATACTTTGAAAATAGGTTTAGAGTTATCATTGCAGGAAGATTGAAAATATAATTTGAGTTATGTATTCGGCGTCTGGGGATACACCATCTTCCTTGGAAGATATAAACAGAGTAGATTGATGTGCAGAAGTTCATATAATAATGGGTAATTATGTTTTAAAAAATTCCCGATCAAAACCTGTGGCGTGAGTGATGACCTGTCTGGGGATATGTTGGCGCCGAGTTGGCCCAATCTAGTTTTTTTTTTTTTTTTGCATGCCCTGTCTCTTAAACTCTAGTAATAAGGGTTGGTTGGTTGTTATTCAGTTGTAGCTATTTTTAAGCGTCCCTTGCGGGACGCTTGTTTGTGTATGGGAGACCTTCAGGCTCCGCCGGCTCCGCATTTTGTTTTCCTTATAACTCTGTAACCGTTAGGCAGATTCTTTTCAAATTTGGCAGGTTTAGGCAGTAGCCTTGGGGAATTTTTTTGAATATGCTGCAGTGACATTTCAACCAATCAGAGAGGTCACATGACCAAAAATGTCTTTTTTCGATGGGGAAGCTTGTCCGGATGATAACTTGAAAGGAATTTTATCAATTCACCTGAAACTTGGCAAATACATTCATTCTATTAAAATCTGGAAATCATTAGATTTTGGCATTGATTGGTCAAGAAATGGCCGAGTAATTAATGATTAATTAATCATTACGAATTTTCCAAAATAAGGAAAACACAAAAATGCTTATATCTCGAAAACTGTGCTAGATAGAGCGATTTCGACGAAATTTTTGACCCGCAGGGCATCTCTGCGGAGTAGTTTCCCCAATTTTCAAAAAATTTTTGTCTCGTCAAAAATGGCGGCCATTTTGAATTTTCACAAAAATTGCAAAACACAAAAATGCTTATATCTCAAAAACCCTGCTAGATAGAGCGATTTCGACGAAATTTTTGACCCTCAGGGTATCTCTGCAGAGTAGTTATCCCAATTTTGAAAAAATTTTCTCTCGCCAAAAATGGCGGCCATTTTGAATTTTCGAATTTTTCGCAAAATTGCAAAACATAAAAATACTTATATCTCGAAAACCCTGCTAGATAGAGCGATTTAGACGAAATTTTTGACCCACAGGGTATTTCTGCAGAGTAGCCATGCCAATTTTCAAAAAAATTTTGTCTCGCCAAAAATGGCGGCCATTTTGAATTTTCGAATTTTGGCGCAAAAATTGCAAAACACAAAAATGCTAATATTTTGAAAACCGTGCTACATAGAGCGATTTCGACGAAATTTTTGATCTTCAGGGTATCTCTGCAGAGCAGCTATCCCTAAGAGCTTTCACTTGGTGAAGTTTCAGACCCATAGCTAATTGCTCACCTACTCAAAATGAGTAAATGCGAATTATCTCTAAAAATATTGCAGATAGCCAATTTTTCTCAAATAACTCATGCACCTACTTTTGGGAGACCTTTCACTTGGTGAAGTTTCAGACCCATAGCTAATTACTCGCCTACTCAAAATGAGTAAATGCGAATTATCTCTAAAAGTATTGCAGATAGCCAATTTTTCTCAAATAAATCATTCACCTACTTTTGGGAGAGCTTTCACTTGGTGAAGTTTCAGACGCATAGCTAATTACTCACCTACTCAAAATGAGTAAATGCGGATTATCTCTAAAAGTATTGCAGATAGCCAATTTTTCTCAAATAACTCATTCACCTACTTTTGGGAGAGCTTTCACTCTGTGAAGTTTCAGACCCATAGCTAATTACTCACCTACTCAAAATGAGTAAATGCGAATTATCTCTAAAAGTATTGCAGATAGCCAATTTTTCTCAAATAACTCATTCACCTACTTTTGGGAGAGCTTTCACTTGGTGAAGTTTCAGACCCATAGCTAATTATTCACTTACTCAAAATGAGTAAATGTGAATTATCTCTAAAAGTATTGCATATAGCCAATTTTTCTCAAATAACTCCTTCACCTACTTTTGGGAGAGCTTTCACTCTGTGAAGTTTCAGACCCATAGCTATTTATTCACCTACTCAAAATGAGTAAATGTGAATTATCTCTAAAAGTATTGCAGATAGCCAATTTTTCTCAAATAACTCATTCACCTACTTTTGGGAGAGCTTTCACTTGGTGAAGTTTCAGACCCATAGCTAATTATTCACTTACTCAAAATGAGTAAATGTGAATTATCTCTAAAAGTATTGCATATAGCCAATTTTTCTCAAATAACTCCTTCACCTACTTTTGGGAGAGCTTTCACTCTGTGAAGTTTCAGACCCATAGCTATTTATTCACCTACTCAAAATGAGTAAATGCGAATTATCTCTAAAAGTATTGCAGATAGCCAATTTTTCTCAAATAACTCATTCACCTACTTTTGGCAGAGCTTTCACTTGGTGAAGTTTCAGACCCATAGCTAATTACTCACGTACTCAAAATGAGTAAATGCGAATTATCTCTAAAAGTATTGCAGATAGCCAATTTTTCTCAAATAAATCATTCACCTACTTTTGGGAGAGCTTTCACTTGGTGAAGTTTCAGACCCATAGCTAATTACTCACCTACTCAAAATGAGTAAATGCGAATTATCTCTGAAAGTATTGCAGATAGCCAATTTTTCTCAAATAACTCATTCACCTACTTTTGGGAGAGCTTTCACTTGGTGAAGTTTCAGACCCATAGCTAATTACTCGTCTACTCAAAATGAGTAAATGCGAATTATCTCTAAAAGTATTGCAGATAGCCAATTTTTCTCAAATAACTCATTCACCTACTTTTGGGAGAGCTTTCACTCTGTGAAGTTTCAGACCCATAGCTATTTATTCACCTACTCAAAATGAGTAAATGCTAATTATCTGTAAAAGTATTGTGGATACCCAATTTTTATCAAATACTCATTCATCTACTTGTGGGAGAGCTTTCACATGGCGAAGTTTCAGACCCATAGCTAATTACTCACCTACTCAAAATGAGTAAATGCAAATTATCTCTAAAAGTATTGCAGATAGCCAATTTTTCTCAAATAACTCATTCACCTACTTTTGGGAGAGCTTTCACTTGGTGAAGTTTCAGACCCATAGATAATTATTCACCTACTCAAAATGAGTAAATGTGAATTATCTCTTAATAGTATTGCAGATAGCCAATTTTTCTCAAATAACTCATTCACCTACTTTTGGAAGACCTTTCACACACGAAAATGAAAAATTGTGAATATCTCGGAAAAGCTATTTCTTCTGCTTTAATGCTCGGCCGGAGATACACACCACGGCAGTGGTCTTGACAAAAATTTTTGTCTCCCCAAAAATGGTGGCCATTTTGAATTTTCAAAGTTTTTGCAAAACACAAAAATGCTTATATCTCGAAAACCGTGCTATATTGAGTGAACTCAACAAAATTTTGGACCTGCTGGGTATCTCTGCAGAGTAGCCATGCCAATTTTCAAAATATTTTTGTCTCGCCAAATATAGCGGACATTTTTAATTTTTTTATTTTTTGCAAAACACAAAAATGTTATATCTTGAAAACCGTGCTAGATAGAGCAGACTGCGCTGACTTTGGTTGCCACAACAGTATAAGGCTAGAAACGAAGCATTTTCTTAATACTTTAGCACTCACCTTTATATCCTTTTCGGGACGCTTTGTTTTTGCTATGCAAAAACATTATCTTTTTTTTTTGCGAGCGATCCTCTAGTTTATAATTGGTCCTAGAGGTTTGGAATGGTAAACCATAGGAAATCATGGGCTGGGAATGTATTTGTGTGGTTAGATTTGACCTTGGACCCCTTCTTCAAGGTCGAACGAGGATATTGCATTTGTAGTATTTCTTTAAATATGTTTTAACCTATTTCTTGCACTTAAACAATTACCTTGTTATTTTCCTTCATAATACCATTTACAGGGCACAACTTTTTTATCCTTTTCTTCTGTCAGCTTCGGAATTTCTTTTCGAACTTGCTGTTCAGTTACCATTTACTGTATTTCTGTACAGCCCTTTTCTTGATAATTATTCTGTCCTATAATCACCTTCACAAATCAAAAACACTCAGTCAGCTGACACAGTGCCCGTTCACGGGCACTCTCCTCTTGTTTTTTGTTTGCAGATGACTGGCATCTGAATCCTCCAGTCCTGTACATCAAGTTATGGGAAGATTTCCATATTATCATAATGCAAAGAACTGTACCCTGTCCTGCTACTTGTTGGTGCTAATTGTCATCCATTTCTTACAAGGTTAGTAGTCCTGCATGTTATCTAGTTACAAAGTGAATCAAATTATTTCAGGTATGAGATGAAGTAGATATTCTATTATCAATACAATGTAAAAATATGTTATGTTTTAGAATTTGGTGGAGTTTGTTTACCAAGTCATTCTTTTTGTTTAAAAAGTGCACTTTTAATCCTCCAGTTGCTTTGTTAAAATGGAAAAGACAATAGATATCTTGTGCAAAACATGATAATTGTCCTTAATATTTGTATGTACATCTATTTGCAGCAACTTTCAAGTTACGATATTTCTTTTGCATTGTTTAATAAGTGTGATGTAGTTTGTCTAGTCTGTAATGTTGAATGTTTGTACAATATCATTAAATATTTCTAAGCGTGATGCATTTCAGAATTGAACATGTAAAGGGTTGAGTTTATATTATTTGTAGTTGTTGATGTGACAGGACTTTTAGAGAAATGTATTTTTGTATTATAAGTGAACTTAAATTCAGAATTCTTGATGGGATATATTTGTCAAGTAATATATCAGTTGTCAGGGAAACAAAGCAGCAATAGTGTACTGTGTTGTGGGTTGTCAAACTTTCCCCAATTTGTTGAGATCTAACAGTGCCTCAGTAGTCTCACCTGACAGGCTATATTTTATGTGTTTTTCAGTGGGTGTTTCTCCAGTATTACCTTTTCTACAAACTTTACATCAGGTGAGTCCAGCTTACATTAGCAGATTTGCTATTTTTGTTTACAGGAGCGGCCTTATTCGATGTTGTTTCCTCTAATGGTGGAAACTAAACTTCGCTGGGGCTCGATGTTGAGTCGATTTTTTGGCCGCAAGCAATTGACCCGAATTCTATGTACTCGTCACACCCCTATGTGTTTAATGCACTGGGCATTTTAACAAATGCATAACAATGAAACATTTTGCACTAACTTCACATTTTGATTTGAACATTTCTTTTGACCTAATCAATATAAGATTAATAGGTTTATTTCTTTCAGTTTTGGGGTCCAATAACTGCAAATGACCCGCTGCCATGCAGAGTCTTTAATAGTTCTAGGTATTCTCTAAGCTTAAATCAAATTTGGATTGAGAAGAATATTTTTCTATGACAAGTAATAGACAAAGACAAAAAGTCTGATATTTTGCTTGGAATAATTGATAATTTCTGAATTGTATTTACATCTAGATTCTTTATCTTGCAGGGTAGATTTACTATATTTTTATGAATCTTGCTGAATTTCACTGTTTGAAGTCTGAATTTATTATGGTGACCTCACTGCCTAAACTGTTGACAGGGTTTGGTGTTTAATTATTTGCTTGTCATCTCTGGGGTTTGAAACCCATTCATAACAGCTTGTGAGCTTCACTGAATGTTTCTTCTGACATGGGATTATCTGTTTAAAATAACATAAATCCCAACTGATACTTTGAATTTGTTTAAATACAGTTATCAATATGGATCTTGTTGTTAACATTGCAGCACAAGTTCAACCCAAACCTGCACATCAGAACGATCTCATTGAATGGGAAACTTGAAGACTTCAACACCCAGAATAACAGATCAGTGGGACAACTGCCAGTCTGTTTTTTCAGCTACTATGCCAATGTGTTCAAGTAAGTGAGCCTTAGATACTAGTGCTGTGAAATTGGGGTACGGGCATCTCCGATGTTCTTTCCATTTCTTATAAGTATTTTGTTGACTCAATATATGTCCCCAGTTTTGCACACTGCTGCAAAAATTATACATCTGATTATATAAACTACTTTTTCTCAGAACTGAAAAAGAGGTCTTGTCCACTTAGAATCCGTTGATACGGAGATTAAGCACCTGGACAACTGATTGATTGATTGATTGAAATAAACCATCCCAAGTGACCTGTACATATTATGTTATATATAGTATTCCACAATATTAAAAAATTCTAAATCCTGGGACAATATCAAGAAAACCCTACAAGTCACCAAAACAAACATACATGTAACTGCGATATATACTCATACTTTAATTATTTGATTTAAACAAGACCAAAAGGCATTTCGGTCCACTAGCATCAGCTACAAAGCCACCAGAGACACGAGTAGTGGACTGAAGCAGTCACCCATCCCAGTATTAACGTAGCCCATTGCTGCTTAACTTCAGTGAACAGAGAGATACTCGTCACTCTATGCCATGATTCATGAAAGTCCTGAGACCAAAAAAAAGGTGATCTCTAGAAGCACGGGCCTAAAATAAAAAGGGCAGAATATTCTATTTTATATGATTTGAGTATTTTAACTGGGTTAGAAACTGGGGTTAATATTTTTCATCCAAGATCAGTCGCACATCATCACTGATCCCAACTCTGGATAAAATTAAATGAGGTCAAATGTTAGATAATTTTTACCCCACAGCCCTTAAGGGCTGTCGGGGTATTGTTTTCACCCATGGTGTCCGGGTGGGCGGGCGGCGGGAAATAGTTTGTCCGGGCTGTATCTCAGAAACCGTAAGGTGTAGGAAGTTGATACTTGGTAGGGACATTGGTTAGGGGGTGTAGGTGTGCAACGTCATGGTCTGACCTTGATTTAACCTTGCCGTAGTGACCTTGAGTTTGAAAATCTTGTCCGGGCTGTATCTCGGAAACCGTAAGGTGTAGGAAGTTGATACTTGGTAGGGACATTGGTTAGGGGGTGTAGTTGTGCAACGTCATGGTCTGACCTTGATTTGACCTTTGACCTTGCCGTAGTGACCTTGACCTATAAAATCTTGTCCAGGCTATATCTCGGAAACCGTAAGGTGTAGGAAGTTGATACTTGGTAGGGACATTGGTTAGGGGGTGCAGTTGTGCAACGTCATGGTCTGACCTTGATTTGACCTTTGACCTTGCCGTAGTGACCTTGACCTATAAATTCTTGTCCAGGCTATATCTCGGAAACTGTAAGGTATAGGAAGTTGATCTTTGGTAGGGACATTGGTTAGGGGGTTCTAGAAGTTTGCAATGTCAAATCAACCTATAGGAAATCATGGGCTAGGAATTTTTTGATGTAGTCAGATTTGACCTTTGGCCCCTCTTTCAAGGTCAATGAGGATAGCCAAAATTAACAGTTCTTATATATCACTTATTTGTGTTCCTAGAGGTTTGCAATGTTACACCAACCTATAGGAATCATGGGCTAAGAATCTTTTGATATGGTCAGATTTCACCTTGGGCTTCTCCAAAGTTAAGCATGTTTTAATGGTTTTGGTGAATTTTCTGGTGGATAAAATTTGCATCAGTTCTGTGATGCGATAGGTCTAGTTTCAGTATATAATTCACTTATTTTGGGGTCAGCTATAACATAGTAAAAGTAAAATAATTGCATTCGCAACATTTTCTTTAAATATGTATTTTCACTTACTTTTTACACCTTAACAGTTACCTTCTTGCTTTCCTTCTGAACACCATTTCCAGGGCACAAATTTTGTGTCCTTTTCTTGTGTCACTTCTGATTTGAAAGTCAAACACACAGTCAGCTGACACAGAGCCCATTCACGGGCACTGCTTGCTTGTTTTCCCTTTTTGCGTTGTGTGCAGAAATTTAAGATGACCGCTTAAAATGGTAGGAAAACCCTAGGGCTCAAACATTTCATCAAAATTGCCCTATCTTGCATCGTTTCTGAGATAAGTGCCTTTTTTGGCATTTTTTACACAGAATTTCAAAATGGCCGCCTTGGTGGGAAAATTATTTTTCGGAAAACTCGCCAGTACAGTCAATAGATACCCTGCTGGTCAAGACTCATGGTAACTATGACAAGGTCATATCAAGATCACACCAGGATGCTGGACACCTACAACACCCAATCAATGTCCCTATTGGGTATCAACTTTCTACAATTTGCAATTTCCGTAAAAACAGCACAGACAAGATTTTATAGGTCAAGGTCATTACGGCAAGGTCAATGGTAAAATCAAGTTCACACCATGATGTTGCACACCTACACCCCCTAACCAATGTCTCCACCAAGTATAAACTTACTACACATTACGCTTTCTGAGATATAGCCTCCCGACAAAATTTTATAGGTCAGGGTCACTACAGCGAGGTCAAAGGTCAAATCAAAGTCACACCATGACGTTGCACACCTACACCTCCTAACCATGCTCGTACCAAGTATCAACTTCCTACACCTTACGATTTTCGAGATACAGCCCGGACAAGATTTTATAGGTCAAGGTCACTACAGCAAGGTCAAACGTAAAAACAAGGTCACATCATGATGTTGCACACCTACACCCCCTAACCAATGTCCATATCAAGTATCAACTTCCTACACCTTACGGTTTCCCAGATATACTCCGGACAAGATTTTATAGGTCAAGGTCACTACGGCAAGGTCAAAGGTCAAATCATGGTAAGACCATGATGTTGGACACCTACACCCCCTAATCAATATCCCTACCAAGTATCAACTTCCTATACCTTACGGTTTCCAAGATATAGCCCGGACAAGATTTTATAGGTCAAGGTCACTACAACAAGGTCAAATCAAGGTCAGACCATGACGTACACGTACACCCCCTAACCAATATCCCTATAAAGTATCAACTTCCTACACCTATCGCCCATCCGGACACCATGGGTGAATACAATATGTGGGGTAAAGTGTTACATAATGTACTAACAATTGTAATTATGATGATTAAGTACTATTTTATGACCCAAGTTTGACCCGGAAAGGGGGTCAGGGGTAAATCAGATAGGTTACACAGACTCTCCAGGTATGGAATCCATTCTAAAACTGAGAGCGGAGAGGAGGATCTGTGTCATGTACACAGTGGGGACGTTCAATGACACATGTCCCCAGTGGGGGATAAGAGAGTAAAGGAGGATCTGTGCCATATACACAGTGGGGAGACTTGTTGACACATTTCCCTAGTGGGGGATGGTGGAGGAGAAGAGGATCTGTAGCATGTAAACACTGCAGGATGCTCAGTGACACGTGTCCCTAGTTGGGATGGGGAGAGGAGAGGAGGATCTGTGCCATATACATAGTGGGGGAAGCTCACTGACACATGTCCCCAGTGGAGGATCGGTCATGAGTGGAAGATCTCTGCCACATATGCACATACGCTCAGTCACACATGTGTGAGTGGGATTGGGGAGGAAAGGAGCATCTGTGTACACATGTACACAGTAGAGAAAGTTCAGTGACACATGTCCCTAGTGGAGGGATGGGAGAGGAGAGGATGAGCTCTGGCATGTACGCACTGGGGGACACTCACTCACATATGTTCCCAGTGGGGGATGTTGGAGGAGAGGAGGAGCTCTGGCATGTACGCAGTGGGGGACACTCACTCGCATATGTCCCTAGTGGGGGATGGTGGAGGAGAGGAGGATCTGTGCCATGTACGCAGTGGGGGACGCTCACTGACATATGTCCCCAGTGGGGGATGATGGAGGAGAGGAGGAGCTCTGGCATGTACACAGTGGGGGACACTCACTCAGACATGTCCCTAGTGGGGGATGGTGGAGGAGAGGAGGATCTGTGCCATGTATGCAGTGGGGGACGCTTACTGACATATGTCCCCAGTGGGGGATGATAGGCGAGAGGAGGAGCTCTGGCATGTACGCAGTGGGGGATGCTCACTGACATATGTCCCCAGTGGGGGATGATGGAGGAGAGGAGGAGCTCTGGCATGTACGCAGTGGGGGATGCTAAGTGACACATGTCCCCAGTGGGGGATGGTAGAGGAGAGGAGGAGTTCTGGCATGTATGCAGTGGGGGATGCTCACTCACACATGTCCCTAGTGGGGGATGGTGGAGGAGAGGAGGATCTGTGCCATGTACACAGTGGGGGACACTCACTCACACATGTCCCTAGTGGGGGATGGTGGAGGAGAGGAGGATCTGTGCCATGTACATAGTGGGGGACACTCACTCACATATGTCCCCAGTGGGGGATGATGGAGGAGAGGAGGATCTCTGGCATGTACACAGTGGAGGATGCTCAATGGGACATATTTTTTTTTTTTTTTTTTGCATGCCCTGTCTCTTAAACTCTAGTAATAAGGGTTGGTTGGTTGTTATTCAGTTGTAGCTATTTTTAAGCGTCCCTTGCGGGACGCTTGTTTGTGTATGGGAGACCTTCAGGCTCCGCCGGCTCCGCATTTTGTTTTCCTTATAACTCTGTAACCGTTAGGCAGATTCTTTTCAAATTTGGCAGGTTTAGGCAGTAGCCTTGGGGAATTTTTTTGAATATGCTGCAGTGACATTTCAACCAATCAGAGAGGTCACATGACCAAAAATGTCTTTTTTCGATGGGGAAGCTTGTCCGGATGATAACTTGAAAGGAATTTTATCAATTCACCTGAAACTTGGCAAATACATTCATTCTATTAAAATCTGGAAATCATTAGATTTTGGCATTGATTGGTCAAGAAATGGCCGAGTAATTAATGATTAATTAATCATTACGAATTTTCCAAAATAAGGAAAACACAAAAATGCTTATATCTCGAAAACTGTGCTAGATAGAGCGATTTCGACGAAATTTTTGACCCGCAGGGCATCTCTGCGGAGTAGTTTCCCCAATTTTCAAAAAATTTTTGTCTCGCCAAAAATGGCGGCCATTTTGAATTTTCACAAAAATTGCAAAACACAAAAATGCTTATATCTCAAAAACCCTGCTAGATAGAGCGATTTCGACGAAATTTTTGACCCTCAGGGTATCTCTGCAGAGTAGTTATCCCAATTTTGAAAAAATTTTCTCTCGCCAAAAATGGCGGCCATTTTGAATTTTCGAATTTTTCGCAAAATTGCAAAACATAAAAATGCTTATATCTCGAAAACCCTGCTAGATAGAGCGATTTAGACGAAATTTTTGACCCACAGGGTATATCTGCAGAGTAGCCATGCCAATTTTCAAAAAAAGAAATTTCTCGCAAAAAATGGCGGCCATTTTGAATTTTCGAATTTTTCGCAAAATTGCAAAACATAAAAATGCTTATATCTCGAAAACCGTGCTAGATAGAGCGATTTCGACGAAATTTTTGACCCACGGGTTATTGCTGCAGAGTAGCCATGCCAATTTTCAAAAAAATTTTGTCTCGCCAAAAATGACGGCCATTTTGAATTTTCGAATTTTGGCGCAAAAATGCTAATATTTCGAAAACCGTGCTACATAGAGCGATTTCGACGAAATTTTTGATCTTCAGGGTATCTCTGCAGAGCAGCTATCCCTAAGAGCTTTCACTTGGTGAAGTTTCAGACCCATAGCTAATTGCTCACCTACTCAAAATGAGTAAATGCGAATTATCTCTAAAAATATTGCAGATAGCCAATTTTTCTCAAATAACTCATTCACCTACTTTTGGGAGACCTTTCACTTGGTGAAGTTTCAGACCCATAGCTAATTACTCACCTACTCAAAATGAGTAAATGCGAATTATCTCTAAAAGTATTGCAGATAGCCAATTTTTCTCAAATAAATCATTCACCTACTTTTGGGAGAGCTTTCACTTGGTGAAGTTTCAGACGCATAGCTAATTACTCACCTACTCAAAATGAGTAAATGCGGATTATCTCTAAAAGTATTGCAGATAGCCAATTTTTCTCAAATAACTCATTCACCTACTTTTGGGAGAGCTTTCACTCTGTGAAGTTTCAGACCCATAGCTAATTACTCACCTACTCAAAATGAGTAAATGCGAATTATCTCTAAAAGTATTGCAGATAGCCAATTTTTCTCAAATAACTCATTCACCTACTTTTGGGAGAGCTTTCACTTGGTGAAGTTTCAGACCCATAGCTAATTATTCACTTACTCAAAATGAGTAAATGTGAATTATCTCTAAAAGTATTGCATATAGCCAATTTTTCTCAAATAACTCCTTCACCTACTTTTGGGAGAGCTTTCACTCTGTGAAGTTTCAGACCCATAGCTATTTATTCACCTACTCAAAATGAGTAAATGCTAATTATCTGTAAAAGTATTGCGGATACCCAATTTTTATCAAATACTCATTCATCTAGTTGTGGGAGAGCTTTCACATGGTGAAGTTTCAGACCCATAGCTAATTACTCACCTACTCAAAATGAGTTAATGCGAATTATCTCTAAAAGTATTGCAGATAGCCAATTTTTCTCAAATAACTCATTCACCTACTTTTGGGAGAGCTTTCACTCTGTGAAGTTTCAGACCCATAGCTAATTACTCACCTACTCAAAATGAGTAAATGCGAATTATCTCTGAAAGTATTGCAGATAGCCAGTTTTTCTCAAATAAATCATTCACCTACTTTTGGGAGAGCTTTCACTTGGTGAAGTTTCAGACCCATAGCTAATTACTCACCTACTCAAAATGAGTAAATGCGAATTATCTCTAAAAGTATTGCAGATAGCCAATTTTTCTCAAATAACTCATTCACCTACTTTTGGCAGAGCTTTCACTCTGTGAAGTTTCAGACCCATAGCTAATTACTCACCTACTCAAAATGAGTAAATGCGAATTATCTCTAAAAGTATTGCAGATAGCCAATTTTTCTCAAATAACTCATTCACCTACTTTTGGCAGAGCTTTCACTTGGTGAAGTTTCAGACCCATAGCTAATTACTCACCTACTCAAAAGGAGTAAATGCGAATTATCTCTAAAAGTATTGCAGATAGCCAATTTTTCTCAAATAACTCATTCACCTACTTTTGGCAGAGCTTTCACTTGGTGAAGTTTCAGACCCATAGCTAATTACTCACCTACTCAAAATGAGTAAATGCGAATTATCTCTAAAAGTATTGCAGATAGCCAATTTTTCTCAAATAAATCATTCACCTACTTTTGGGAGAGCTTTCACTTGGTGAAGTTTCAGACCCATAGCTAATTACTCACCTACTCAAAATGAGTAAATGCGAATTATCTCTAAAAGTATTGCAGATAGCCAATTTTTCTCAAATAACTCATTCACCTACTTTTGGAAGAGCTTTCACTTGGTGAAGTTTCAGACCCATAGCTAATTATTCACTTACTCAAAATGAGTAAATGTGAATTATCTCTAAAAGTATTGCAGATAGCCAATTTTTCTCAAATAAATCATTCACCTACTTTTGGGAGAGCTTTCACTTGGTGAAGTTTCAGACGCATAACTAATTACTCACCTACTCAAAATGAGTAAATGCGGATTATCTCTAAAAGTATTGCAGATAGCCAATTTTTCTCAAATAACTCATTCACCTACTTTTGGGAGAGCTTTCACTCTGTGAAGTTTCAGACCCATAGCTAATTATTCACTTACTCAAAATGAGTAAATGTGAATTATCTCTAAAAGTATTGCATATAGCCAATTTTTCTCAAATAACTCCTTCACCTACTTTTGGGAGAGCTTTCACTCTGTGAAGTTTCAGACCCATAGCTATTTATTCACCTACTCAAAATGAGTAAATGCTAATTATCTGTAAAAGTATTGCGGATACCCAATTTTTATCAAATACTCATTCATCTAGTTGTGGGAGAGCTTTCACATGGTGAAGTTTCAGACCCATAGCTAATTACTCACCTACTCAAAATGAGTTAATGCGAATTATCTCTAAAAGTATTGCAGATAGCCAATTTTTCTCAAATAACTCATTCACCTACTTTTGGGAGAGCTTTCACTCTGTGAAGTTTCAGACCCATAGCTAATTACTCACCTACTCAAAATGAGTAAATGCGAATTATCTCTGAAAGTATTGCAGATAGCCAGTTTTTCTCAAATAAATCATTCACCTACTTTTGGGAGAGCTTTCACTTGGTGAAGTTTCAGACCCATAGCTAATTACTCACCTACTCAAAATGAGTAAATGCGAATTATCTCTAAAAGTATTGCAGATAGCCAATTTTTCTCAAATAACTCATTCACCTACTTTTGGCAGAGCTTTCACTTGGTGAAGTTTCAGACGCATAGCTAATTACTCACCTACTCAAAATGAGTAAATGCGGATTATCTCTAAAAGTATTGCAGATAGCCAATTTTTCTCAAATAACTCATTCACCTACTTTTGGGAGAGCTTTCACTCTGTGAAGTTTCAGACCCATAGCTAATTACTCACCTACTCAAAATGAGTAAATGCGAATTATCTCTAAAAGTATTGCAGATAGCCAATTTTTCTCAAATAACTCATTCACCTACTTTTGAGAGAGCTTTCACTTGGTGAAGTTTCAGACCCATAGCTAATTATTCACTTACTCAAAATGAGTAAATGTGAATTATCTCTAAAAGTATTGCATATAGCCAATTTTTCTCAAATAACTCCTTCACCTACTTTTGGGAGAGCTTTCACTCTGTGAAGTTTCAGACCCATAGCTATTTATTCACCTACTCAAAATGAGTAAATGCTAATTATCTGTAAAAGTATTGCGGATACCCAATTTTTATCAAATACTCATTCATCTAGTTGTGGGAGAGCTTTCACATGGTGAAGTTTCAGACCCATAGCTAATTACTCACCTACTCAAAATGAGTTAATGCGAATTATCTCTAAAAGTATTGCAGATAGCCAATTTTTCTCAAATAACTCATTCACCTACTTTTGGGAGAGCTTTCACTCTGTGAAGTTTCAGACCCATAGCTAATTACTCACCTACTCAAAATGAGTAAATGCGAATTATCTCTGAAAGTATTGCAGATAGCCAGTTTTTCTGAAATAAATCATTCACCTACTTTTGGGAGAGCTTTCACTTGGTGAAGTTTCAGACCCATAGCTAATTACTCACCTACTCAAAATGAGTAAATGCGAATTATCTCTAAAAGTATTGCAGATAGCCAATTTTTCTCAAATAACTCATTCACCTACTTTTGGCAGAGCTTTCACTCTGTGAAGTTTCAGACCCATAGCTAATTACTCACCTACTCAAAATGAGTAAATGCGAATTATCTCTAAAAGTATTGCAGATAGCCAATTTTTCTCAAATAACTCATTCACCTACTTTTGGCAGAGCTTTCACTTGGTGAAGTTTCAGACCCATAGCTAATTACTCACCTACTCAAAAGGAGTAAATGCGAATTATCTCTAAAAGTATTGCAGATAGCCAATTTTTCTCAAATAACTCATTCACCTACTTTTGGCAGAGCTTTCACTTGGTGAAGTTTCAGACCCATAGCTAATTACTCACCTACTCAAAATGAGTAAATGCGAATTATCTCTAAAAGTATTGCAGATAGCCAATTTTTCTCAAATAAATCATTCACCTACTTTTGGGAGAGCTTTCACTTGGTGAAGTTTCAGACCCATAGCTAATTACTCACCTACTCAAAATGAGTAAATGCGAATTATCTCTAAAAGTATTGCAGATAGCCAATTTTTCTCAAATAACTCATTCACCTACTTTTGGAAGAGCTTTCACTTGGTGAAGTTTCAGACCCATAGCTAATTATTCACTTACTCAAAATGAGTAAATGTGAATTATCTCTAAAAGTATTGCAGATAGCCAATTTTTCTCAAATAAATCATTCACCTACTTTTGGGAGAGCTTTCACTTGGTGAAGTTTCAGACGCATAACTAATTACTCACCTACTCAAAATGAGTAAATGCGGATTATCTCTAAAAGTATTGCAGATAGCCAATTTTTCTCAAATAACTCATTCACCTACTTTTGGGAGAGCTTTCACTCTGTGAAGTTTCAGACCCATAGCTAATTATTCACTTACTCAAAATGAGTAAATGTGAATTATCTCTAAAAGTATTGCATATAGCCAATTTTTCTCAAATAACTCCTTCACCTACTTTTGGGAGAGCTTTCACTCTGTGAAGTTTCAGACCCATAGCTATTTATTCACCTACTCAAAATGAGTAAATGCTAATTATCTGTAAAAGTATTGCGGATACCCAATTTTTATCAAATACTCATTCATCTAGTTGTGGGAGAGCTTTCACATGGTGAAGTTTCAGACCCATAGCTAATTACTCACCTACTCAAAATGAGTTAATGCGAATTATCTCTAAAAGTATTGCAGATAGCCAATTTTTCTCAAATAACTCATTCACCTACTTTTGGGAGAGCTTTCACTCTGTGAAGTTTCAGACCCATAGCTAATTACTCACCTACTCAAAATGAGTAAATGCGAATTATCTCTGAAAGTATTGCAGATAGCCAGTTTTTCTCAAATAAATCATTCACCTACTTTTGGGAGAGCTTTCACTTGGTGAAGTTTCAGACCCATAGCTAATTACTCACCTACTCAAAATGAGTAAATGCGAATTATCTCTAAAAGTATTGCAGATAGCCAATTTTTCTCAAATAACTCATTCACCTACTTTTGGCAGAGCTTTCACTTGGTGAAGTTTCAGACCCATAGCTAATTACTCACCTACTCAAAAGGAGTAAATGCGAATTATCTCTAAAGGTATTGCAGATAGCCAATTTTTCTCAAATAACTCATTCACCTACTTTTGGCAGAGCTTTCACTTGGTGAAGTTTCAGACCCATAGCTAATTACTCACCTATTCAAAATGAGTAAATGCGAATTATCTCTAAAAGTATTGCAGATAGCCAATTTTTCTCAAATAACTCATTCACCTACGTTTGGGAGAGCTTTCACTCTGTGAAGTTTAAGACCCATAGCTAATTACTCACCTACTCAAAATGAGTAAATGCGAATTATCTCTAAAAGTATTGCAGATAGCCAATTTTTCTCAAATAACTCATTCACCTACTTTTGGAAGAGCTTTCACTTGGTGAAGTTTCAGACCCATAGCTAATTATTCACTTACTCAAAATGAGTAAATGTGAATTATCTCTAAAAGTATTGCAGATAGCCAATTTTTCTCAAATAACTCATTCACCTACTTTTGGGAGAGCTTTCACTCTGTGAAGTTTCAGACCCATAGCTATTTATTCACCTACTCAAAATGAGTAAATGCTAATTATCTGTAAAAGTATTGCGGATACCCAATTTTTATCAAATACTCATTCATCTACTTGTGGGAGAGCTTTCACATGGTGAAGTTTTAGACCCATAGCTAATTACTCACCTACTCAAAATGAGTTAATGCGATTTATCTCTAAAAGTATTGCACGTAGCCAATTTTTCTCAAATAACTCATTCACCTACTTTTGGGAGAGCTTTCACTTGGTGAAGTTTCAGACCCATAGATAATTATTCACCTACTCAAAATGAGTAAATGTGAATTATCTCTTAATAGTATTGCAGATAGCCAATTTTTCTCATATAACTGATTCACCTACTTTTGGAAGAGCTTTCACACACGAAAATGAAAAATTGTGAATATCTCGGAAAAGCTATTTCTTCTGCTTTAATGCTCGGCGGGAGATACACACCGCGGCAGTGGTCTTGACAAAAAATTTTGTCTCCCCAAAAATGGTGGCCATTTTGAATTTTCAAAGTTTTTGCAAAACACAAAAAATGCTTATATCTCGAAAACCGTGCTATATGGAGTGAACTCAACAAAATTTTGGACCTGCTGGGTATCTCTGCAGAGTAGCCATGCCAATTTTTAAAATATTTTTGTCTCGCCAAATATAGCAGACATTTTGAATTTTTTAATTTTTTGCAAAACACAAAAATGCTTATATCTTGAAAACCGTGCTAGATAGAGCAGACTGCGCTGACTTTGGTTGCCACAACAGTATAAGGCTAGAAACGAAGCATTTTCTTAATACTTTAGTACTCACCTTTATCGCCTTTTCGGGACGCTTTGTTTTTGCTATGCAAAAACATTATCTTTTTTTTATGTCAGCTGACTTGTCAGTCAGCTGACATTATGTCATCACTCTGCGGCGTGGGCGTACGCGTCCGCGTGAACAACTTCTTCTCCAAAACTACAAGGCCTAGAGACATGCTGTTTTTTTTTAAAAGATACCTTATCTATCGAGGATGAAAAATTGTTCAAGGCATGCAAATCTGTCTGTTCGTCTGTTTGCTAGAGACATTACAAGGGGGGTACCCCCACCAAAAGTGTGAAAATTTCAACTTTTTATCACAATTTTCTCGGTGACTATTGCAGGGATTTCTCTCATATCTTGCATATATATGTACTAGGCCAGAGGTAGATTCTCTTGTGTGAGTATGAGACCTGGATGTGTCTTACTTTTTTTTTAATAAATTTTTTTAATAATTTTTAATGCATTAAAATTCATGAAATCATGCACTAAATCACTTATAACTTCAAAAGTGTTGCATTTACAGTATTTTGTGAAAATATGTTGTTCAGCTACTTTTTTCATAGCTACAATATGGTGAGTAAGTTGGGTGTCTGTCTCAATAGCTAAGTGAGTAATAGCTACTTTTGGGCTTTTCAGTAACTTCCATTATGAGTAAAATCACTTGTAACTTAAAAACTATTGCATTTAGAGAATTTCGTATAAATATGTTATTCAGCTACTTTTGGGCCAGCTATAACATAGTGAAATTTCAGACCTGTAGCTCATGGCATAGCTGAGTAATAGCTACTTTTAGGTTATCACTGTTGAGTAAATCGCTTATAACTTAAAAACTATTGCATTTAGAGAATTTCGTATAAATATGTTATTCAGCTACTTTTGGGTCAGCTATAACATAGTAAAATTTCAGACCTGTAGCTCATGGCATAGCTGAGTAATAGCTACTTTTAGGTTATCACTGTTGAGTAAATCACTTATAACTTGAAAACTATTGCATTTAGAGTATTTTGTCTAAATATGTTATTCACCTATTTTGGGGTCAGCTATAACATAGTGAAGTTCCAGACCTGTGGCTCCTTGCATAGCTGAGTAATAGCTACTTTGAAGTTCTCACTATTGAGTAAATCAGTTGTAATTGGAAAACTATTGCATTTAGAGAATTTCGTATAAATATGTTATTCAGCTACTTTTGGGTCAGCTATAACATAGTAAAATTTCAGACCTGTAGCTCATGGCATAGCTGAGTAATAGCTACTTTTAGGTTATCACTGTTGAGTAAATCACTTATAACTTGAAAATTGTTGCATTTAGAGCATTTTGTTAAAATATGTTATTCAGCTACTTTTTTCATAGCTACAATATGGTGAGTAAGTTGGGTGTCTGTCTCAATAGCTAAGTGAGTAATAGCTACTTTTGGCCTTTTCAGTAACTTCCATCATGAGTAAAATCACTTGTAACTTAAAAACTATTGCATTTAGAGAATTTCGTATAAATATGTTATTCAGCTACTTTTGGGCCAGCTATAACATAGTAAAATTTCAGACCTGTAGCTCATGGCATAGCTGAGTAATAGCTACTTTTAGGTTATCACTGTTGAGTAAATCACTTATAACTTGAAAACTATTGCATTTAGAGTATTTTGTTTCAATCTGTTATTCACCTATTTTGGGGTCAGCTATAACATAGTGAAGTTTCAGACCTGTGGCTCATTTCATAGCTGAGTAATAGCTACTTTGAAGTTCTCACTGTTGAGTAAATCAGTTATAATTGGAAAACTATTGCATTTACAGAAATTTGTGCAAATATGTTATTCAGCTACTTTTGCGTCAGCTATAACATAGTGAAATTATAGACCTATAGCTCCTGGCACAACTGAGCAATAGCTATTCTCAGGTACTGACTGTTGAGTAAATCAGCTATAACTTGAAAAATATTGCATTTGGAGTATTTTGTTGAAATATATTGTTCACCTACTTTTGGGTCAGCTATAACATAGTGAAATTACAGACCTATAGCTCATGGCATAGCGGAGCAATAGCTATTTTCAGGTTCTCACTATTGAGTAAATCAGTTGTAGCTTGAAAACTATTGCATTTACAGTAGTTTGCTTAAATATGTTGTTCACCTACTTTTGGGTTAGCTATAACATAGTAAAATTTCAGACATGTAGCTCATTGCATAGCTGAGTAATAGTTCCTTTGAGGTTCTCACTGTTGAGTAAATCAGTTGTAACTTGAAAACTATTACATTTAGAGTAATTTGTTTGTTATTCACAGAATTTTTGGTCAGCTATAACATAGTGAAATTGCAGACCTCTATGTCATGGCATAGCTGAGCAATAGCTACTTTCAGGTTCTCACTGTTGAGTAAATCATTGTATCCACTGGATAGCCGCAGTGTGTAGAGAGAGATTTCACCATTACTGCTCTGATGAAAAAAAATATTATAGCTAGCTTTCTTAAGTTTGCAGTATATATTAATAACCATATAAATGTTGTCTGGGAATATTTTTGGCCTCATTTTGAGAAACAAGATGGCCGCCACAGGTGTTTTTTGTCAGTCATGAAAAGTGCTTATATCTCCCTTATTATTGATCCTAGAGGTTTGGGATGATAAACCAACCTGTAGGAAATCATGGGGTGGGAATCTTTTGGTGTGGTCAGATTTGACCTTCAATGACCCCTCCTTCAAGGTCAAACAAGGATAGCCAAACTTAAAAGTGCTTATAACTCGCTTATTATTGGTCCCAATGGTAAACAGACAGGAAATCATGGGCTGACAATCTGTTGATATGGTTCCGATTTGACCTTGGAACCCTCCTTCAAGGTCAAATGAGGATAGCGAAAATTGAAAGTGCCTACAACTCGCTTATTATTGGTGACAGAGATTTGGGATGGTAAACCATCCCATAGGAAATCATTGGCTCGGAATCTTTTGGTATGGTCAGATTTGACCTTTGGACCCCTCCTTCAAGGTCAAATGAGGACAGCCAAGCTTAAAAGTGCTTATAACTCATTTATAATTGGTCCTAGAGGTTTGGAATGGTAAACCATAGGAAATCATGGGCTGGGAATGTATTTGTGTGGTTAGATTTGACCTTGGACCCCTTCTTCAAGGTCGAACGAGGATATTGCATTTGTAGTATTTCTTTAAATATGTTTTAACCTATTTTTTACACTTAAACAATTACCTTGTTATTTTCCTTCATAATACCATTTACAGGGCACAACTTTTTTATCCTTTTCTACTGTCAGCTTCGGAATTTCTTTCGAACTTGCTGTTCAGTTACCATTTACTGTATTTCTGTACAGCCCTTTTCCTGATAATTATTCTGTCCTCTAATCACCTTCACAAATCAAAAACACTCAGTCAGCTGACACAGTGCCCGTTCACGGGCACTCTCCTCTTGTTTTGCGAGCGATCCTCTAGTTTTTATTTCAATTCATGATACAGTATAGGTGGCACAAAAAAAAAAAAAAAACTGTCTCTTTCCTAGTGGGTGATGGGGAGAAGAGGAAGATTAATGTTATGTACGTAGTGGGGGTATATCCGAGATTTAGTATCATCCGGCTTTTCTACTGTGAACACTCTATATATATATATATATATATAATGTACAAATAATTGATTCTCCCTGTCCGTAGTGAGGGACGTCCCCGGTTACGTACATTTATTTTGTTACTCTCGTCAGCGATGTGGATCTTCTTGAAAATATGTGATAAAAACGTATAATGTCTTCATATTTCTGGTTTCTTTCCAATATTTTAAGTTTTCCTTTAATTTTATTAGTTGACAAGCAAAATAGAGGTTATAAAGTGTCGTAACCAAAACATAGCAGTTCTGCTCAATGTATCACTTATAAAAGTCTGCAAATGGACGAAAATATGGGGATAAAAGCTTATAATTTCTGCAGATTTTCGGTATGTTTCTAATATATATTTTATCTCTTCCTTCCATTATATGTGCTGACAAGTGAAGTGGCGGTTGTAAATTCTCATCACGGTATTTCAGTAAAATGCTCTCGATACCGAGATACCGGAACTACCGACCCATCCCTACTTTAAGGTGACCATAATGTGAGAATGTCCCTTAGATATCAATATATGTTGGATATGGAAAAAGAAAGGGGCCAGACGGCTTTATTCAAATTTTATTACTTTAGGGGGCCATCGCACCAATTATATAAACAGTTTAAGGTCACCATAAAGTCAGTATAACCCTTTGGTTTGCCATCATTTGTAGGTGTGCAAAGTTTTTTTTTGTAGGTCAGTTCAACAATAAGATACTTGAGGACTGAAAATCCCCTTATTTCACTTTAAGGTGGCTACAATTCCATTCATATTGAGAGTTTAAGGTGACCATAAGTATTATTGTATCCACCGGATAGCATCTGGTGGATACTATGGCTTACGCATGAGTACGCCGCTGCAGTGTGTAGAGCTTTTCTCATTACCCCTCTAGAGGCCAGGGTATTATAGGTAGACTTCTCAAATTTTCAGGTTATACTCATAACCATAAAATAAATTTTGCCTGGAACAATTTTTGGCCTCATTTTGAAAAACAAGATGGCTGCCACGGGCGTTTTTCAACTTTCAGCAAGGGACGTTTATTTGATTTTAAACAAGGACTTTTGTTGGCCCTCTAGAGCAAAGGGAATTATAGGTAGAGAGCTCAAATTCGCAGGATATGTTCATCATTACAAAATCTTGACTGAAAATATTTTTGGCCTCATTTGAAAAAACAAGATGGCCACCACTGGCGTTTCTTTTCAGTCATAAAAAGTGCTTATAACTTGCTTATTATTGGTCCTAGAGGTTTGCAATGTGAAACCAACCTAAAGGAAATCGTGGGCTAGAAATCTCCTGATGTGGTCAGATTAGACCTTGGGTCTTTCATTTAAGGTCAAACAAGGATAGCCAAACTTGAAAGTGCTTATAACTCGCTTATTATTGGTCCCAGAGGTTTGCAATATGAAAACAACTTGTAGGAAATCATCTGCTGCGAATCTTTTGATGTGGTCAAATGTGACCTTGGGCCCTTCCTTCTAGGTCAAAATGAGGATAGCCAAACTTAAAAGTGCTTTCAACTTGCGTATTATTGAAAATGCTGTTTATCTTCTAAACTATGTTAGTTGGCCTTTTCCGGTGGATACATCTTGCATGTGGCCACAGCGTCCTTGGTCTAGTTTTTAGGCGGGTTGCATGTAACCAACCCGCCTATTAGATTAATGTGTCTGACGTCCATCTGTCCGTAAACATTTTTCATTTCTAGACTCAAAAACAGTTTCTCCAATCGAATTCAAACTTGACAGGGACATAGATCACCATCATTATCATAGCTAGGTTCCTTTTGAAATGGGTGTAATTCTGTCAGTTTGTTTGTCCGTTTGTTCGTCAATATTTCTGTTTCCAGACTCTAACTCGAAAACGCTTTGTCCAACTGAATTCAAACTTGACAGGGAGATACATCACCATCACAACTAAGGTGCTTTTTAAATTGGTGTAATTCCGTCCTTTTGTTTGTCCGTTTATAGCATAGATACAATTATGCAACCTACATTACAAGTTTTACCTTTCTTAGCATGTCTAACACATTCACCTTAACTGGGTAACCTAACATTTCTTTCCTTGTTTCTAAATGTAATTACAGCAGCTGCTAACCTTATTGCTGCCTGCGCAAACTGCCTTTTGGGGCATTTCTGACCCTCTTGTTTTTCCTCAAATCTCCCTAGTGCAGTCATGAGATTTATCAAACCCAATATTTCGGTTCAGGAAAAAGTCAGGGATTTTTAAAGCAACCATGAGTGGCAATCCTGAATTAAAAAGCGTTTTTACCCCACAGCCCTTAAGGGCTGTCGGGGTATTGTTTTCACCCATGGTGTCCAGATGGGCGTCCGGGCGCGTGGGCGGGCGGCGGGAAATAGTTTGTCCAGGCTGTATCTCAGAAACCGTAAGGTGTAGAAAGTTGATACTTGGTAGGGACATTGGTTAGGGGGTGCAGGTGTGCAATATCATGGTCTGACCTTGATTTGACCTTGCCGTAGTGACCTTGAGTTTGAAAATCTTGTCCGGGGTATATCTCGGAAACTGTAAGGTGTAGGAAGTTGATACTTTTTTTTTTTTTTTTTTTTTTTTTTTTTTATTGATATTTTTGATATTTTACATTATATATATAAACATGTATATACAGAACATGAAAATCACAAGGACAATAACAAGAAAGACACGGACAGAGACGTATTCACTAAAAGGAAAGCACAAACCTGTTTATAACCGGTTTACAATACTGAAGTTATATCATTTACTTGTTTTTTCTTGAAAAATATGCATTACATCTTAATGTTCTCAGTAAAAACTGAAGTACTGCTCTACATTTTCCAACTGGTATCCATCAGAGAGAAATATCCAACTATTGAGTGTTGATACTTGGTAGGGACATTGGTTAGGGGGTGTAGGTGTGCAACGTCATAGTCTGACCTTGATTTGACCTTTGACCTTGCTGTAGTGACCTTGACCTATAAAATCTTGTCCGGGCTATATCTCAGAAACCGTAAGGTGTAGGAAGTTGATATTTGGTAGGGACATTGGTTAGGGAGTGTAGGTGTGCAACGTCATGGTGTGACCTTGATTTGACCTTTGACCTTGCCGTAGTGACCTTGACCTATAAAATATTGTCCAGGCTATATCTCGGAAACCGTAAGGTGTAGGAAGTTGATATTTGGTAGGGACATTGGTTAGGCTGTGTAGGTGTGTAACGTCATGGTGTGACCTTGATTTGACCTTTGACCTTGCTGTAGTGACCTTGACCTATAAAATATTGTCTAGGCTATATCTCGGAAACCGTAAGGTGTAGGAAGTTGATATTTGGTAGGGACATTGGTTAGGCTGTGTAGGTGTGTAACGTCATGGTCTGACCTTGATTTGACCTTAGACCTTGCCGTAGTGACCTTGACCTATAAAATGTTGTCCGGGCTATATCTCGGAAACCGTAAGGTGTAGAAAGTTAATACTTGGTAGGGACATTGGTTAGGGGGTGTAGTTGTGCAACGTCATGATCTGACCTTGATTTGACCTTTGACCTTGCCGTAGTGACCTTGACCTATAAAATGGTGTCTGGGCTATATCTTGGAAACCGTAAGGTGTAGTGAGTGGAATCGCCTCAATTTTCGTGGTCGATTATTCGTCCATTTTTCTGACCGATGATCGACCTATAATCGACTTTTTTACTCAGTTGTAAAACAATATTTCAGGAAACACTTTCCGGGATGAAGTATTTGTCAATCCCGTAAGAATAACGGTGTTTCGAGATTTAGAACCTACCAAAAACACTCACTTCTGGTTAATATGGCGGTAGACATAAACAAACCCAAAATTCGTGACAAATCTCTTGATTTATCAAAGGAAAGTGTAGGAAACTGGTTAAAATATAAAAAATACGTGGATATTAAGACACATAAGGAAGGGTAAAATTTAATCGATTTCTAGAAGTTGTCAGTGACCGAACGCGATTGTACCATAACACCGACGATTAATCGAACATTGGTCTAATCGTTCCACTCACTAGTAAGGTGTAAGAAGTTGATACTTGGTAAGGACATTGATTAGGGGCTATAGGTGTACATTATTATGGTGTGACCTTAATTTGACCTTTTACCTTGTCGTTGTGACCTTGACCTTTAAAATCTTGTTGGACCTTTGGGTCTGTCTTTTGATGCAGATTAAGCAAAAATCATGTTAGAATTTATTAAGAATTTTACTTTCATAACTTCCCATTCTAAGAGATAGAATTTCATCAAGTGAGCCACAGATTTTGCTCCAACACCACACATAAGCATTCATTAAATGTATTACCACTTCTGTATGCATGGTAATATTCAAACCATCTAAACCATAATTCCACCATGCAGATTTATATAAAGAGTGTTGAATTTTAGTTAGTGTTGAAGACGGTAAACCGGAAACCTATTTGCCGACCGAAAGACACTGATCCGGTTACGTTTCATTTTCTTGTAACCAAAACCGGTTTCACCACATGTAGTAAATATTTTAACTAAGCTTACTAAAATATTTAAGGAAAACAAATATGTCATGGTATTTTATAATATTCTGTCAATGTATCACCCATTTTGTCCTCGAAAGTCTTCAAAAAGGATATCGTTGTTCTTATTTATATACAAATTACGTCTCGTGTACGCGTTTGAAAATTTATTTTCATTGCGTTAATACATCTTACCTAACAGACGATAGCTATTGTCCGGCGCCAGCCGGTCCCACCAAACGCCAGAAAAAAGACGTCCTGAGTTTCACCTCCGGCCGGACCGGCACACTCCAATCCACTCGCCAGGTGGCCTAGTTCCTGCTTTATTCACCAGAGGGACGTGACGTCATAGAATCTTTTTCGTTTGGCGCGAGATTTGAAGTTGTGTTTTCTCTAAAACTTTCTATTTTGTGGATAATTATATCAAACCTTTTTGTGTGTACTTGAGCTTTGTCAGTTGGAATCTTAATTCATCATGGCATCTCCAGGACAAAGGAAAGGGGCGTGCGGCCATATAATGGCCTCTTTTGACACCCACTCTCGCTGTGCGCGTTGCAGGGACAAAGGCATGGGTGAGGATCCGTGTGTGGCTAAGTTACCCTGTGAGTACTGCGATTTGTTAACTCCGGAGCAGGTGATCCAGTTGGCTACTCCAACATATAAACTGTGAAAGGAAAAGGCAAAAAGTAAAGAAACTTTAATAGACCCAGCTTCTGTTACTGTTGTTGGCCAAGTAGATCCCCAGGACGTAGAGCCTTCTGTTTCTACTCATGAACCTTCTTCTGACCTTTCCTTACCACAACCATCCTTCCGAAAAGACCTCCAAGAACTGGATGAAAAGTGGTCAGTTCGCATGGCTCGTCTAGAAGCTCTGTTAACCCTAGGACATCGTCCAGCTTCTCAGCCATCTTTCTCCCCGGTGAAAGCACCGGTTACTCATCAAGCACCTGCCGGATCACTTTCTCAAGCCCCTTTCCTCTTGACTTCAGTTCCTTCCGGCCAAGCCGCCCCGGCTTCTGGTCCGGATAGAACTCAAAGTGCTTCTAATATGGAAATGGTGTCTCCTCTGGAACAGTTATACCAGGACCCTGACCCGGAACCGGTTTTTGCTGGACCTACTTCTTCCGGCCCGGTGTCTTATGAACAAGGTGTGGAACCTCTGTCAGCTTCTGCCCGGAATGTTTCTCCACCTACTCATTTTGAAGAGGGCGAATTGTCAGTGCTGGAGGATCAGCCGGATCAAGACAATGTTGAAAGTGTTGAAAGTGACCGCGCTATGAGCGAGGACCAAAACTGCAGGGAGACAGTGAGAGGCGTCCGCGCCTTTATGGGATGGTCACACATCCCGGATTTAGAATATTCTCCTTCTTCCAGGGCTGATAATCCGTGGATAGGTCATAGATCACAGCCAGTAGGAAAGGTATCCGTCAACCTCCCCCCGGAGGATTGGTTATGTAAAAAGTTGGAGAATTTGAATCTGGTACTCATTGAAGGCTACCCTTCAAAATCTGCAGAACCCGGAGGTCTACATATGGACCACTATCTCCGTCCCCCTAAGTCACAAGCTAGGTGGTATGGGATACATCCGGCAGAGCCCAAAGACATCTCCAGACCTGGAAAATATGTTACAACTTGGCCGAATGATGCGGCAAAACTTAATAGTGTCTTTGCCCGCATTGCAAAACCATCTGCTTCTACTTCTCAACCTTCTTCCCGGCCCATTGCTCAGGACACGCTCAGGAAATGGGAAAAGGCTGCCAAAGAGACAAGCTATATATGCAATCAATCTGCAGGATTCAACCGTTGTATTACTAAAATACAGGACAGTGTCCAGGAACAGTTAAAAGTTTTACAAAGTGAACTGGGAAATGGCAAATCATCTCCCAAGGCTCAGGCCGCGTTGGATGAACTTCACTATCTCACATCATTCAATCAGAATGTAAGTTTTGCGGTCGGAAAATCCCTCCAACATCTTTCCGACTTTACCTTTGTACAGATGGCCAATCTCACCCTAGTGCGTCGAGACTCTTATCTGGATCATTTGAAACTAGGTATAAAACCAGACACTTTTTCCGCCCTGCGGAATTGCCCTTTGAATACCCATGCTCTGTTCCCGGATGCGGTAATCCGCAAAGCAGAAGATGAAATTGCTCAGTTTGAGACTGTTAAGCGTACTCACCAGCCCGGTCCGGGCCGTGGTGGGTTCGCCGGAAACCAAAAACGACAACAAACCAGATATCAACCATACTCTACTAGCTGGAAACCAGGTCAAGATACTTCTCATACCGGAAACCCCACCGGTAAAGACATGCCGGCTTGGAAATCATTTGGAGGACGTGGTAGAGCAAGAGGCAGAGGCAGGGGAGGTCAGCCCGGACGTGGTACCTGCCCTCCTAGGGATCAGGGGCAGTATAAATGACAATTATTGTGTTCTCAGTCCGGTGACAGTAGCCCGGCCAAACAAGAGTGTGTTAAATGTGGAAAGACAAAACTTTTCTGTGTCTGTTCAACAAGCTGTGTTATGTCCTGTTGTCAGTCCTGTACATTTTGTCTTAAGTGTGAGAGGGCAGTCACAAAAGAAAGACACAAGTCCCTCATTAAAAATGAAACAAGAAATAAAGTTGGTCAAAGATGCTTTTTCTGTAGATCATTGCGTTTTTGCCCCGAATGTTCCAAATGCCCACAATGTTGTCAATGTTCATCAGATAGGGGGACGTCTCCAAAAGTTTTGGCAAAAGTGGTCCCTCCTGGGTGCAAATCCGAGAGTAGTGTCCATTTTGAAGGACGGCTACAGTCTCCCATTCAAGGTCAGACCAAATCTAGTCAGAGATCCTTTGATAGTCAGCGGCTATGCAAACCCCCTCAGGAACCTCTACCTGAGGGAGGCTTTGCAAGCCTTACTGCAAAAGGAGGCAGTAGAGATGGTAAGGGTTTGAACATCTCTAGCCTTCTTCAACCGATTGTTCATAGTTCCAAAACCAAATCAGAAATGGCGACCAATCTTGGACCTCAGTGCTCTAAACAAATTTTTGAGCGTAAAAACATTCAAGATGGAAACTCCGGAAACAATTCGGCTGTCCCTACAACAAGGGGAATGGGTGACATCGCTGGATTTCAGCGACGCCTATTTCCACATTCCGGTTCATGTAAAGTCCCGGAAGTATCTCAGGTTCCATTTTCAAAATCGGTCCTATCAGTTCAGGGCCCTTCCCTTTGGCCTCTCCACAGCTCCAATGGAGTTCACTTGTGTGGTCAAAGAGGTCAAGTTAATGGCTCAATCCCGGGGTATAAGGATCCACCAGTACCTAGACGACTGGTTGATTCGAGCCCCTACCAAAGAATCCTGCCACCAGGGCTCTCAATCCGTCCTCGCCCTTTGCCAGGAGTTGGGTTGGATAGTCAACCTTCAAAAGTCAGAACTGGAACCCAAACAGACTTTCGAGTTCGTGGGTTACAAGTACGATCTCTTCCAAGGACGGGTCTTACCGACTCAGAACAGGTGGGAGTCGATCCTCCAAAAGTTGGAATCCATTCTATCCAAACCGAGTTGCTGAGTCAGGAAATTTATGTCCCTGATAGGCCTGCCTACAGCGACGGAAAAACAGGTCCCCCTGGGAAGACTCCACATGAGACCCATCCAGTGGCACCTAAAACGACATTGGAGGGTGCCAGAATCCCTGGAAAAGGAGATTCCTGTTCCAAGGTCGCTACACCCACACCTTCTATGGTGGACCAAGGAGACAAATGTCTTGACAGGACAGTCTTTGCACCCCTTGAGTCATGCCGTGCAAATCTTTACAGACGCCTCAAAAGAAGGCTGGGGTGCTCACTTAGGAGACTTCACAGCAAGAGGCGTTTGGTCAGTTCCAGAAAGTCATCTTCACATAAATTTCCTGGAACTAAAAGCGGTCTTACTGGCCTTGAAAAGGTTCCAGCACTTGGTACAAGGCAAAGTAGTCCTAGTTGCCACAGACAACACCACAGTTGTGGCATACATCAACAAGGAAGGAGGTATGAGGTCAGGCTCACTTTGTGCCCTTCTATGGCGACTCCTGTGTTGGTGCAATCTGAGACAGGTAGTGCTAAAAGCCAGGCACATTCCTGGTCGTCTCAATGTGATTGCAGACAAGCTGTCTCGTCAAGGCCAAGTCATTCAGACGGAATGGTCACTTCACCATTCGACCTCCTAGTTCAGACCTGGCACCATCCCCAAGTGGACATGTTTGCAACCAAATACAATTGCAAACTAGCCCAGTACGTGTCTCCAGTGCCGGACCCAAATGCATGGGCAGTGGACGCCCTAACAGTCTCTTGGGAGAACTTGGACATGTATGTTTTTCCCCCAGTGTCGTTACTGGGCAAGGTGGTCAGCAAACTGTCGGACCATCTTTACAAAAGAGTGATCCTCATAGCTCCGGGTTGGCCCAACATGCCATGGTTCTGGGACCTAGTGGAACTGTCGTCTCAGATCCCTCTTTGCCTACCCAGTCATCCCGAACTAGTGACACAGCCATTCAACAAGGCGCGTCACAGGAATCTGACCAATCTAAACCTTCACGCCTGGCTCCTAGAGCCGAGGCTATCAAGGAGCAGGGATTCTCTAGTCCAGTGGCGTCACGAATTGAGGCTCCTCAAAGAAGTTCAACCAGAACAGTCTATGAGGCAAAGTGGGCCGTTTTTGTCAGATGGTGTGAATCAAGTCAGGTGGACTTCAGGTCTGCATCTGTCAAACAGATAGCGGATTTTCTCCTACATCTATTCCAGGAGAAGAATCTCCAACCCAGTACCATTGATGGTTACAGATCAGCCATTGCGGACAAATTAGGGAATTCTTCCTTGAATGTGAGCAAAGATGAAAACCTAACTCACCTTTTGGACAGTTTTCACAGAGATAGACCAAAGGGTAGGCGAGGAATTCCTTCATGGAATCTCTCTCTCTCGTTCTGCATCAGCTCACCAAACCACCATTTGAACCTCTCAGAAAGGCCTCATTAAAACATCTGACATTTAAAACAGTTTTCCTCCTCGCTCTAGGTTCTGGAAAACGTAGGAGCGAAATTCATGCTTGGCTGAACAAAAATATTAGACACCAAGCTGACTGGTCAAAAGTGTCCCTTTACCCTTCACCGAGTTTCTTGGCTAAAAACCACTTAGCAAAAGAAGGTCCAGAGTGTGTGGCTCCAGTGGTTATACCAGCCCTGGCTCCTACTCTGGACAAGTCCTTGAAGGAGGACAGGTCTCTCTGCCCAGTGAGAGCTCTGCGCTACTATCTGGACAAAACTCAAGATGTCAGACAAGGAAAGGAACTGGTTTTTGTCTCCTTCAAAAAAGGTTTCACAAAGGATATTTCTCCTGCTACGATCTCGTCTTGGATCAAGCAGACGGTTATCCTTTGCTATGATCTCTCAGATTAGGAGTCTCTAACCCTTCACCAGGTGAAGGTGCATGACGTTATAGCCTTCGCGGCTTCGAAAGCCTTTCAAGGTGGCATCTCTCTAGACCAGATCTTAGCTGCATGCCACTGGAAGTCCCACAATACCTTTACTCAGTTCTATCTTAAAGATGTGGCGTGGGCAGATTCGGAGCTTTTTCACTTAGGTCCAGTGGTGGCTGCACAGCAGATCCACCAATGAGCCTTCTTGGCTCCTATTTTGTAAATAGTGTACATAATAATTAAGGTTTTTTACTAAGGTGCCTGAGGCACTGAGTATGAAACCATTATTCCACTCTTACAGGCTAATTGGAATCTTTAGGACTGAACTCTTCTCTCTTCCTCCTGTCAGAGCAGAAAAAGAGGGGGGGGGGGGGGAATGGCACTGCTTGGTAACTAAGGAGCAATTGTTAGCTGCTTTATCAGCCGGGTCAGAGGTTACGTGCCTATTTTATAGAGTTCCTTCTAGTCCTCAGGAAGCTGCCCTCCATCCACTGGGTAGTTATTCTAGCTATCGTCTGTTAGGTAAGATGTATTAACGCAATGAAATTGCAAATTTTAATTAGTAAATTAAATTTTTATTAGTTAATACCTTACCTAACAGACGGGAGATTCCCACCCGGCCTTCCCGGCAATTCTTTGCGTTTAATAAATCAAATGTACCCGGTTTTTCACCGAATTTCCGCTTTCGGAAACCGGTTCTAAAATTCGCATTCAACCACAACACTAATTTTAGTTTACTGATTAATGCTGTCATCTTGTTATTGAATTATCTTGTTTTAATACTTCATCTTTATACGCATTATCTTTCTTTTAAACATTATTTCTCCATTTAAACATTGTTTGGAACTTTATATAGCTGACAGTGCTCTGAAAGTATCCTGAAATTTGTACTGGTACAGTACTTCTATATCTCATGGTGTTGAAAATATTTCCCTTGGCTGTGGGGTATCTCTGATGCTATTTTTACAATGTGTCTCCCATTTTATCAAAGGTCTCGCAAATTCAAGCTTTTTTATCTTATATGTATAAATTAATTCAAGACACCATACATTCTGCAAATAAGGAAATGTGATTTAAGTTCATTAATGTTGTCAGTTAAAGCAATCTGTATACTGCACATTCATTGTGTGCCTCTGGTACTTTCTGTACCATGAGTATAGCAGTACAATGTCTCTAAATGTTATTGCAAGACTTAAGTTTCAAGTAGTGTTTTATGACATATTCCAAGGGCGTTTCATAATCGCAGACTTTCACTTTTGTGTGGGTTTTGACTGCCACGAGTGACAATGCTGAGGACCTGTATCAATATGACACTGGCTGTTTAACAGGACATAAAACATCAATTTTAACCTTTGTTTACAACCACACATTTTACAACTTTGTATGATTCAAGTCTGGGGCTACTTTTAGGGATATTTACACGAAGGTGAAGTGTGTATGCAAGGTCACTTGAGGCTATGAAATTGTAATTAATAGATTGCACAGTTTAAATGCTATACTTCTGTGTTTTAGATTGATGTTAACGTAATCCTGATGATGGCAGATGAGAAGCTGGCTGAATATGTTCCAGCATATGGAGACCGGATAGCGGTGGTGGCACAATGTGCATTTATGTCTGAAAAACTTAAGGAAGTTGAAAAACCAGAATTGGAACAGGGATTGCTACAAAGAATAAAATGTAAAATGCGGAAAAGAAGGAAAAAGTTGGAAGAGCCAAATCCTCTATGTGGAAATAAGAATGCATCCAAACTAACCCGCCGAGTAGAAATTGGTTGGATGGATTATGATAGTAAAGTTCAAGATTATAAACAAGTCAGAACACGAGTTGGTGGAGGCACTAGACACTTAAAGGTTCCCAAGTCTGGTAACACAGAAACTTTGATGGAAGCAGGAAAAAATCTTTTTTTCCCTGATGGAATTTCAAAACGTGGCAAAATTGAGGACTTCGATGTTTCAATTACAGACTACCAGGGAAGAAACTTAGGTACTTCTACTGTTGAAGAATGGTATGAATTGCAGTCTTTGAAGATGTTAAGGATATATTTTTGTACCAAAAAAAAGCCCCAGCCCTTGAATGATTCAGTGAAAACTTCAGAAATTTTAAGTGCATCAGAAGATTTAACTTACTTACTGACTTAACAGAACCAGTTGCAGTTCAGTGTTTGGATATCAGTACTTTAAAGAGAGAGGGAAATGAAACTATTGGATTAAATTTTCCCATGTCAGATGATCATTTAACAAGTAAGCTATCTGAGGGAGCACACAATTCTCTGGAAGCAGGAAATCATGTTCTGTCTTTGCCATCAGAACATGAGGGAAGCACAGGCAATGCTACTGCTAATATTTCTGATGATTCAAGCATTCTAAACCCAGTTCCCTGTTTGGACCTTGGTACATTGCAAACAGATGAAAGTGGGTGGTTTGAGTTGAGATTTTCTATGCAAAATGAACAAACAGACATAAACAATACACAACAGTCAGATGGTGTCTCAGGATCTCAGACTGGAGAGACACCATTGCCTGAAGGTGAATTTTTACATGGACCAAATACTGGTAACTCATTGCCTGTAACTTCTGAGGACAATCACTTTAACCCGACTTATCAAGGACCAACAGCTGATTTGAAAGTTCACAGAGTAAACATTGTGAATGAGATGATTGGAATATTCAAAGCTGAAGATATTACCCAAAGCAGTATCCAATTCAGCTTTGTTGATGAAGTTGGCTATGATGCAACGGGGGTTTCCAGAGAGGCATACACTCTTTTTTGGGACAATTTTATGGCCTCATCAGCTGATGGAGAAACCTATCGTATTCCAGCTTTGAACCCTGATTTTGGTCTTGAAGAATGGCAGTCCATTGGACGTATACTATCAAAAGGATATAAAGATCACAAAGTGTTTCCATTAGCCCTTGCACCTGTTTTTTTCATTGGAATGATGTTTGGAGAAGAAATGGTTTCTCCTGAGGAGTTACTCAATTCATACTACTTGTTTGTCTCTGAATCTGACCGAGATGTGCTTCAGTCTGCAATTATGGGTAATTTAAAAGATGAAGATGACAAAGATATACTACTTGAACTTTTGGAACAAGAAGGAGTTCGTTATGTCCCCTCTAATGAACACATCAGCCAAACAGTTATTCAAATGGCTCACAAAGCTCTCATTCAAAAAAGCAGTTATGCACTTCAAATTATGAGTCATGTAGTGCAGAAGGAACTCTTGGGTTATTTTACAGACATAGATGCAATCAAGACAATGTATGAGTGTTTAACACCAACAAGTAAGAGGGTGTGCCAGTTGCTGAAGGCAGATCCTCAGAATAATGACGAGAGTCAAAGTCTAAGATATTTCCAACAGTTTATCAGGGCACAAAAAGAAGAAGGGCTTGCTAAGCTCTTGCATTTTCTGACAGGATCACGGGTTATTTCCGTTGACACCATTTCCATTGAATTCACCAAACGTAAAGGAATGGAAAGACGTCCTGTTGCCCACACCTGTGGTCCAGTACTGGAACTTCCTTCAACGTACATTGCTTATCGTGAATTGCGAAATGAGTTTGAGGCAGTTCTGTCTTCTGGTTACTTGAAAATGGACATATTGTGACCTGTAAAACTCACAATATGTTGTGCTTAAACCAAACCAAATGTAGAAATTATGTTATTTTAAATCTTAGATAAAAATTGGGACTAATAATTAAAGTACTTTTCAGTAGCTAATCAATTTATCGCTAATTCTTCATCGTACAAGACTTAGTACAATACTAAAATTTATTTCTCTTTAAAAGTTGCACTTTTAAGTTTTGCCAATTAGGTTTTGACTATTGTGCTTGTGAACTTATTTCTGACATATATACCAGACATATTAACAGTTTTTACCCCACAGCCCTTAAAAGCTGTTGGGGTATTGTTTTCACCCATGGTGTCCGGATGGGCGGGCGGCGGGAAGAAGTTTATCCAGCCTGTATCTCAGATAGCATAAGGTATGGGAAGTTTATACTTGGTAGGGACATTCGTTAGTGGGTGTAGGTGTGCAACATCATGGTCTGACCTTGATTTGACCTTGCCGTAGTGACCTTGAGTTTGAAAATCTTGTCTGGGCTATATCTCAGAAACTATAAGGTGCAGGAAGTTCATACTTAGCAGGGACCTTGGTTAGGGGGTGTATGTGTGCAACGTCATAGTGTGACCTTGATTTGACCTTGCTGTAGTGACCTTGACCTATAAAATCTTGTCCGGACTATATCTCAAAGACTGTAGGTTTAGGAAGTTGTTACTTGGTAGGGACATTGGTTAGAGGGTGTAGGTGTGCAACATCGTGACCTTGATTTGACCTTTGACCTTGCCTTTGTGACCTTGACCAATAAAATCTTGTCCGGGCTATATCTCGGAAACCACAAGGTGTAGGAAGAAGGTACTTGGTAGAGATATTGGTTAGGTGTTGCAGGTATGCAAGGTCATGATGTGACCTTGATTTAATCTTTGACCTTGCTGTAGTGACCTTGACCTACAAAATCTTGTCTGAGCTATATCTCAGCAATCATAAGGTGTAGGAAGTTGATACTTGGTAGGGATATTGGTTAGGCGGTTTAGGTGTGCAACGTCATGGCCTGACCTTGATTTGACCTTGCTGTAGTGACCTTGACCTATAAAATCTTGTGGTATATCTTGGAAACTGTAAGGTGTAGGTGGTTGATACTTGGTAGGGACAGTGGCTAGCTTGTGTAGATGTAAAACAGCATGGTGTGACCTTGAGTTACCTTTGACCTTGCCATAGTGACCTTGACCTATAATGCCTTGTCTGGGCTATATTTCGGGAACCATAAGGTGGTTGGAAGTCAATATTTGGCAGTGACATTGGTCGGGGGTTATATGTGTGGAACGTCATGATGTGACCTGGATTTGAACTTTGATCTTGCATATCTGATGCTATTTTATCCCTGTACGGGGATATCTAATACTATTTTATCTCTTTTATATCTCTCTTATATCTTGTACTTGAATCTTGGTTTTTGCACCTTTGGGTGTTTTGATGTAGATTAAGCACTGTTAAAGTTATATTAGAATTCGTTAACTATTTTACTTTTGCAACTTCCCATTGTAACAGATGGTACTGCATCAAGTGAGCCACAGGTTTTGCCCGAACTCCACACAAAAGCATGTGTTGCCACATTAGTATTAATTAGTAATATTCAAAACTTGCAAACCATAATTCAACGATACAGATGAATATCAAAATGGGAGAAGTCTTAAAGCTTCTTAATTTTTAGTTAACTGAATTGTCCTGTTTTAATACTTAATCTTTACATGCAGTTTCTTAGATGTTATTTTCTCTACTTATGATTTATTTGGACACTGACACTGCTCTGTAAGTACCCCAATCTGTGTATTGTATCACTACTTCTATATCTCGTGGTTTTGAAAACTATTTCCCCAGGTTGTAAGGTACGGGCATCTATAATGCTATTTTTAAGTGTTATTTTTTCATTATTTGTGGGATTTTTTCCAGCAAGTGAAGAATTGAGCATTTTAAGATACGTTGTGAAAAGGTGGATTTCATTTTCATTTACAAGTGGAGAAGTCAACTTATGTGACTTATGCACATTTACCTCAGAATTTCTTTATTTGAAATGTTTTTACTGAATCTATGCAGTGAAGTTACAAACATTTCTAAATTTGTAAAGTGGTTTTAAGAATGAGATGACCAATAAGATATGTTTTCAAGGTCAACCAAATAATGTTCAGTACTCGTGAGTTCTGTAAAACTACATATTGCATACTTAAAGTCTGAAAATTGATCTTCTACCAGATATGCAAAATACTGTGCACTTTTAAAGTTGCTGGTTTGATTCTGACATGTAGCAAATATTTCCTAGCTTTAGTGACTGGGTTTATGTATATGTAGCAAAATATATACATTCTTGCTTAATTTTATAGCAATGGAAAATATAAATGAGATCACTTTAAATTTAATTTTGCCATTTAAGCTGTACCATTTTAATTGCAAAACCATTTGCTGTCAGGGACACATTGTAGTATCTACTGGTAATGCTTTCTATTTGATGGTAGATGTGGATTGTTGCATGTACATGGGAGAAAATATTTGCAATTAGTTTTAGAATTACAGTAATCATCTGTTAACAATCCTGAATAACATCACTATTGTTTAGTTTATGGTACCCAGGAAGTTTGACTTTTAAATATTTAATCCTTGCATTTTATTGCGTTAATACATCCTATCCAATGGACAATTGTTAATCCGGTCGGCGCAGACCGGCCCGCCAAACGACAGAAAAAGTCGCCTTATATGAGCACTTAATGCACCCACAAGCGGTCCGGTCCCAGTGTGTGTTCGCCAGGTGGCGTGTCGTACTTCCTTCCTGTCTAGACAGCGTGACGTCATAGCATCTTTTTCGTTTGGCGCGTGTGTTCAAGGATTTTAGAAGAATAGTTTAAAGTTTTATTTTTTGGTGGCACTCTGCATTTTAAGAACTTTATTTTATTATTATTGTGTTTCGTGGGTATCATGGCCTCCCCAGGACAATCTAGAGGGCAGTGCGGACATATTATGGCAGCTTTTGATCCACATTCTGTTTGTGCTCGCTGCCGCGACAAGAAAAAGGGTGAAGATCCCTGTGTCGAGGACAAGCCATGTTCTCATTGTAATTCACTCGCGGAAGATCAGAAACTACAACTGGCCAATCCAGTTTATCAAAAGAAGAAGGAGAAGAGGGATTTAAAGTCGAAAACAGAAGAGGCAAGTAGCACCCTAGTGGACCCCTCTTTAGTCTCTGTTATTGGCTTAGCAACAGACGCTGGGGATAAGAGTTCAGAAGAGGTGAGTACCACCCCTGGGGGTGGGAAAGCCAAGAAGATGGATAAGAACTCTGGAACTGTCACCAAAACCCCTGTACCCTCTTCTAAGAAATCAGAATCGAAAGAAAAGTCTACCAAGAAACATCACTCTTCACCAGCAAAAGCTTTGAAGTCTACAACTGACAGCAAACTTGAAGCCATGGACCTTAAGTGGTCGGAGAGATTTAGCCGCTTAGAAGCTATGCTCCTCTCCAAGACTCTCAGTCAGCCGGAACCTTCATTCCAGCCGCTGAAGATCACTCCATTTAAACCCCCACCTGCTGGGGCAGTGGACAATACAGATCCTTTCTTCGCACCGGTCAAGGCCACCGACCGACCTCAGTTCAACAGGCTTCTGTTCCACCTGCTACTACTGACCGGCCGGCTAGTACAGAACAGACTCCAACCGACCCAGCTAACAAGCCAGCAGCATCTACGTCTGGCTTAGGTTTTACTCACCGACCTTCTGATTCGGAGATGGACTTTGATTCTGCTTCTGATTCCGAATCTCTGCCGCCGGTACTGGCCAACTCTGAGGAAGGGGAAATCTCGGATATTGAACAGGACTTGTCTCTCACTGACGCAGATCAAACTTTATCCGAAGAACAAAACTATAGAGAGACTATGCGTGGCATTAGATCTTACATGGGCTGGGGGCATATACCGGACATAGACTCTGCTTTGTCAAGCTCAGAAGATAACCCGTTTGCAGCCCCCAAACAGCAACCGGCTGGTAAGGTCAGTGTGAAGCTCCCCACAGATGACTGGCTCTGCCGTAAGATGGACAGGTTGAATGTGACTTTAACCCGTGGTTACCCATCCAGGGGCTCTGAAGCTGGAGGTCTTCGGAGGGATCATTTTATCAAGCCGGCCAAATCACAGGGGAAATGGTACGGCCTACACCCCAGTCAGGATAAACCGGCCGAATCAGTCTCTTTTTGGCACTCGGAGTCGGCCAAGTTGAATAGCATGTACAGCAGGGTGGCAAAATCTTCAGGTCTCACCTCTCCAACTCCTTTCTCACGTCCTATCTCTCGGGACACGCTAAGAAAATGGGAGAAAAGTGCAAGAGAAGCTACCTATGTCTGTAATCAGGCGGCCGGACTGAACAGATGCTTAAATAAGGTCCAACAAAATATGAACTCTCAGTTAAAGATACTACAGACAGAGCAGAGCAAGGGAAAGTCGGCCGATAGGGTTGGTGGAGCAACAGCCGAACTTCAGTATTTGATGACCTTTGGATCCTCTATCACACAATGTCTAGCCAAGACCATGGAGCACTTGTCTGACTTCGCCTTTGTCAGTATGTACAATCTCACCCTGACCCGTCGAGATTCCTATCTGGCTCACATGAAACCGGGAATTAAGCAGGACACTCTAGCCTCATTACGCCAGGCTCCAATGGACTTACCCACTTTATTTCCGGACAGCATACTGAAGAAGGCGGAAGAGGACATTTGCAAGTTTGAGGATAAAGGACGCTCTCACTCAGGATCCGCAGGTCGTAGGGATACAAGATATCACCCGTACAAGAGACCGGACAAGCAGGAATATGAAGCTAAGTCTAGTAAACCAGCATGGAAGACTTTGGGCCGGTCGTACAAGAAGAAGGCCTGTATCCAGGCCTCAAAGTTTTCCTCGCGTCGGGCCAAGGGTCAATCTGCTTATAAATGACAGTTACAGTATAAATCCCTTGTTTCAAAGCAGATTGACCGGAAACAGGGAAGAATTACACAGAAAGACTCTAACTTCTCAGACACAGACAATAGACTCTCATTTTGTAAAGCCTCTTGTTGTAAAATCTGTAGTTTCTGCACCCGGGCTACCACAAAGGAAAGGCCTAAGTCCTGGGTGGACAGAATGTTACTCTCAAGCAGATTGCAAATTAAAATATGTACAAAGTGTTTCATGTGTCACTCAATTGTCTTGTGTGAAAGATGTAACAAATGCCATGAATGTTGTGTTAAATCCACCTGTAGGGGCAAGACTTCAAAACTTTTGGCAAGTTTGGCAAGCTCTGGGCGCCAGCCCAGGAGTGGTTGAAATCCTGAGAGAGGGTTACACCCTACCATTCCGAATCTGACCAAAACTAGCAAGATTTCCCACCGTCGTGAGCTGTTATGTAAATCCTCACAGGAACAGCTACCTGCTAGAGGCATTGCATCAGCTTACCGACAAAAATGCAATAGAACTGGTACAAAACCAAAAATCCCTGGGTTTCTTCAACCGGCTATTCTTAGTTCCAAAACCAAACAACAAATGGAGACCCATACTGGACCTAAGCAAACTCCATCTTTTCCTCAAGGTGGAGAAATTCAAAATGGAGACACCGGAGACCATGAGAACCTCCCTCCAAACAGGGGAATGGATTACTTCGATAGATTTCAAAGATGCTTACTTCCATATCCCTATACAGGAACAGTCCAGGAAATACCTGAGATTCCATGTCCAAGGTCAGACCTACCAATTCAAAGCACTGCCTTTCGGTCTGTCCACAGCTCCCTTGGAGTTCACTGTTATAGCAAAGGAGGTGAAACTGATGGCCACTCACCAGGGTATAAGGATCCACCAGTACCTAGACGACTGGTTGGTGAGAGCCACATCCCACCAGGTTTGTCTCCAGCATACCCAAGACCTAGTAAAAATGTGCAGAGAGCTCGGTTGGCTGGTGAACTTGGAGAAATCAGAACTGGAACCCAAGCAAATCTTCGATTTCGTCAGTTACCAATTCGACCTCAAAGCTGGCCGGGTCCGGCCCACACCGGACCGGTGGCAAAACCTACAGGACAAAATTCTAGAGATATTGTCCCTACCGGCCTGTCCGGTCCGGCAGTTCATGTCCTTGATAGGTTTACTAACAGCCACAGGGAAACAAGTTCATCTAGGCCGGTTGCACATGAGACCCATACAGTGGCATCTCAAAAACAATTGGAGAATACCGGAATCACTGGAAAAAGTGATACCTATCCCCATCTCTCTGCATCCTCATTTACAGTGGTGGCTGAAAGAGCACAACGTTCTCACCGGCCAGCCCTTACACCCCATAAAGCATACTATTCAGATCTTTACAGACGCATCAAAAGAAGGGTGGGGCGCTCATTTAAATGAGCACACTGCAAGAGGAACCTGGTCTCTACCAGAAAGCAAGCTGCACATAAACTATCTAGAGCTAAAAGCAGTTTTTCTAGCTCTAAAAGAGTTCCAGGACCTTTGTACCGACCAGATAGTCTTGGTGGCAACCGACAACACCACAGTGGCGTCGTATATCAACAAGGAAGGAGGCATGAGGTCGGGCCCATTGTGTGCCCTACTTTGGAGAATGCTGACCTGGTGTACCAGGAAGCAAGTAACCCTCAAAGCCTGACACATACCAGGCCGGTTAAATGTAATAGCGGACAAGCTATCCAGATTGGGCCAGACCATTCAGACAGAATGGTCCCTCCTTCCGGAGGTATTCGAGGCTATATGCCACAAGTGGCATTGTCCTCAGATCTATTTGCCACCAGTTTCAACAACAAACTACCTCAGTTTGTGTCCCCAATGCCAGACCCTCTGGCCATAGCTGTGGACGCACTCAGCATGCCATGGGAGGATCTGGATGCATATGCCTTCCCACCAATAGCCATCCTGGGCAAAGTGGTGGAGAAGTTACAGGACACCCCATGCAAGAGACTTATCCTCATTGCCCCGGGGTGGCCCAACATGCCATGGTTTTGGGACCTAGTGTATATGTCCAGCCAGATCCCACTGTGCCTGCCCAACCTACCCAATCTCTTGACGCAACCCTTCAATCAGACTCCACACAGGAATCTGACAAACCTAAATCTCCATGCGTGGCTCCTAGAACCACAGCAATCAAGGAGCAGGGTTTCTCTGAGGCGGTGGCAGCAAGAATTGAGGCTCCTCAAAGAGGATCGACCAAATCAGTCTATGAGGCAAAGTGGACCATTTTTACAAAGTGATGTCGCTCTAATAAGGTGGACTTCAGGGCACCCCCTGTAAAGTCAGTAGCTGACTTCCTTATGCACCTTTTTCAAGACAGGAAGTTACAGCCAAGCACCATTGATGGTTACAGATCTGCCATTGCTGATAAACTGGGAAATTCATCCCTGAATATCAGCAAAGACGAAAATCTCACTCGTCTCTTAGATAGTTTCCACAGAGACAGACCCAAGGGCCGGCGGGGTATCCCCTCCTGGAACCTCTCACTGGTTCTACACCAGCTGACTAAGCCCCTCTTTGAACCACTCAAAGAGGCCTCCTTGAAGCACTTGACCTTCAAGACAGTCTTCCTCTTAGCACTTGGTTCCAGAGTTGCTTCTAGGATGCGTTTTCCGCGGGATGGCGCATTAATTCGCCAAGAAACGCGGATTTTCTGGAGTCTGCGGTGACCAAATTATATGAGAACGCGTAGTACACAAGGCGATGCGGGAAATATATGAAGCGAAAAGACGAGAGATCTAGAAAATCGAAACACTGCACGGATCGAGAGTTTGTCGAGGTTTTGATTTTTCCGTCGAAACATTCTTCGAATAATGCCTGTTGACGATTGTGGTTTCGTGATCGTTTACAAACTTAAATATATTAAGAGGTACAGACAGTATTTGGACATACATGTATTATAACCAAAAACATAAAATTAAGCCGAAAGTGGATGATTATATAAAAAATGGCTGCAAGAAAAACGAAACTTACAGGAGACTGGATTGTTACAACAGGCCATGGCAGTGAAGCCGGTGCTGACCCGGAGGTATCTGTCGGATTTCCCAATAATGTATGTGTAGAAAAATATTTTACTTTATCAAAATTCATGGACAGCTCATTAATATTAATGAGGTCACAGATTTTGATGGTGGTTTCTTAATATTTTTCTGCTTTAAGATCAAATATCATATCTACTAGATGGACTACTGTACAGAGCTCATGAATATTTATATATGCGTAAAAAATATTTGACGATTCCATTGGATTTTTTAACAATATTTTACTTGAAGAATTTGTGGACTACTCATTAATATTCATGAGGTCATAGTATTCTGTGGGGTTTTCCAACATATTTGTATGAATTGATGGTGTAATGACTGAATTTGTGATGCCCTGACATTAGATGAAAACTTAAAACCACAATGCCGTGACAGGCAAGGAGCCACTTTGATGTAAATAACCATTTTCAGTATTTTTTTAAAATTCTATCACTGGCCTTGAAGTTTATTTTTATTGGACACGACAATAAAAATTGACCACTAATCAATAGAAGCCCAGATTAAAATGTCTAAATAAACTGAAAATGTATTTTTTATTAGTTTAAACTTCATCATAAAGTCGTCCCCCAGAATTTTTAGCCCCTCCCCCACATTTTGTGTAGTGGTGGGGGATCGCCCCCACTTTTTGAAATTCCTAGAATCAACACTGGGTTCTGGCAAATGTAGAAGTGAGATTCATGCGTGGCAGAACAAAAACATCAGACACCAGTCTGATTGGTCCAAAGTGTCACTCTACCCTTCACCCAGCTTTTTGTCAAAGAACCAGCTGGCCAAGGAGGGCCCAGAGAGTGTGGCCCCAGTGGTTATCCCAGCCCTGGCCCCAACTCTGGACAGGTCCCTTAAATCTGACAGGTCCCTCTGCCCAGTCAGAGCGTTACGATACTACCTGGATAAAACCTCGGACCTCAGACAGGACAAGGAGTTAGTCTTTGTCTCCTTTAAGAAAGGTTTTGCCAAGGACATCTCCCCCGCTACTATCTCCTCATGGATCAAACAGACTGTGATCCTTTGCTATGAGCTCTCTGACCAAGAGTCCCACACTCTACATCAGGTCAAGGCTCATGATGTCAGAGCTTTTGCAGCTTCTAAGGCCTTCCAGTCGGGAGTCTCCTTAGAATAAATTCTGTCAGCCTGCCACTGGAAATCCCATAACACCTTCACACAATTCTATTTGAAGGATGTGGCTTGGGCTGACTCAGAGCTCTACCACCTGGGCCCTGTAGTGGCTGCTCAGCAGATCCACCAACAGCTCAGACCTTAGAGGAGATCTGTATATATGTAAATAGTTGTTCATTTGTATATAGTCTGCATACATTAAAAAAAAAACATTCTTACCTCAGGAGACTTGTTTCTGTGGGACTGAACTCATCCCTCTCTTCCTCCACCTCAGAGCAGGTCTTTTTAAAAGGAGGAGGGGAGGGGGGCAAGGTCGTTTCTGACGGTCCGACCCCCGGTCAACCAGATGATGATAATCGACCATAACAGACCTTTGAGCTCAGGGTATAACCAGGCTTGAAGGGAAAATGTTATCAGCTCTGGGCATGGGTTCATATCTTAGTCCCTAGTAACTTATCCGCCAGCCAAGCGGTAGTTATTCAGCAATTGTCCATTGGATAGGATGTATTAACGCAATAAAATTGCAAATTTAATAAGTAAATTAAATTTTTATAAGTTAATACCCTATCCAATGGACACACAAAACCCTCCCAACCGACCCCGCTATCAGCTTACTAGGGGTCTAATAGGTTTAGACAACGAAAAAGATGCTATGACGTCACGCTGTCTAGACAGGAAGGAAGTACGACACGCCACCTGGCGAACACACACTGGGACCGGACCGCTTGTGGGTGCATTAAGTGCTCATATAAGGCGACTTTTTCTGTCGTTTGGTGGGCCGGTCTGCACCGACCGGATTAGCAATTGTCCATTGGATAGGGTATTAACTTATAAAAATTTAATTTACTTATTAAATTTGCAATTTTATTACGCTACAATAGCTTACCATGTGGGACTTAATGCTGTTCTCGGGTTGCCACACCCGGGGCCAACGTCTTAGAAAAAAAGACAGTTCTTGTTAGCCACCGGATACACTGCCTAGTTGTCGTCACGTGATAACCTCTGACCTCTCGCCCTACTTTCTCGTTGGCCACGCGAATTAGCAATGCTTTATTTTACAAGGAATATTATTTCAATTTTTACCAGGATATTCTAGTCGTTAGATATGGAAACTACACCAGTTTCTTTATTTTATTACATAGAATCATAATTCGATGTCGTTTCATAGTTCAGATAAGTATTTTTAGCATATTTTACAACTGAAGTCCACTTCCGGGTTCACGTTGTAAAGCAATGGCGACTCGTTTATGTGTTTTCTAATACAGGATATATATATATATGCCTGTCATTAAAATAAAATAAAATATTTAAGCCCTATCTGCTTCATTATTGGACCCCTTTTAGGGTTTAAAAGTGTATAAATGTAACACAAACGAGTCCTGGTCGAGTAAAATCACCGGAAACAACCTCCGTTTTATTGTCGAGACAGCAATTTCTTGTAATGCACGTCTCGCGTTGGTAGTTTTTTTACAGGAATATATGCCTGTTGAAATCAAATTAAATAAATTTTGCGTTCTTCTACTCTATTGGTCCATTTTAAGGGTTAAAATATGATATAAAGCATGATTCTAACTGGGGGAATCCTCGGGGAAACCCCTGTGATGACGTCACGTCTAGACCGCATGTGCTGAGAGATGCGGGTTTCTTACAGTGCGTTTATAAATATAAATAAAATAAAGTAATATATTTTATCCCTTCTTTCCTGTATTATTGACCATTTATAAGGTTAATACTTAAATAAACAGGAATAGAATTCTTCATTAATCGTCTAGACATTACGTGTCTCTTTAGGCTATAAGGTAACCTTGGTTACCCATTATTTTAATTATATTTTAATTCATCCAGTTTTAAATTATAATTACTTGTTTTTTTAGATTCTATGTTATTTAATAAAATACTGTGTAATTTCTGCTTTCATTATCTCACAACTAGCCCTACCTGCAGTGAGGCGGGTGGGGCAGGTGACCTTGTGTCACAGTTGATTTACTTACGTAAATCTAGTTGTGTAGTTCCTTCAAAGAAGGAAAAGCAAAGCTTCCTTGGAAGCTTACCTTAAGGAAAGCTTACATAGAAATTATAATATCCAACTTCTTCTTTAGGGTGGATCAGATCCCTGCTTAAATTCAGATAAGATCTTAGTTCAGCCGAGATTTCTAATGCATCCGAGAATCGGATGCAGTATTCTCAACTTCTATTCAACACAGTATGATTTGATACTCGATTTTCATTGCATCTCTCGGATCATCTGAAATCTATTGCTTGGTGGATTGTATGTAGATCTGATCCTCGGATGATCGGATCATCTACTCTGATGTTCGGATGTTGATTCCAGATCAGAACACTAACAATCCTCACACACACACACACAAAAAAAAAATAAATAAAATAAATAAATAAAACTTGGACTAATAGTTCACCAGCCTGGCAGTAAATATCACCTATTGGAGGCTTGGGTCCAAGTTCAAGTCCAAGTCCTCAAGCCCAAGAGGCCTTCTAAACAAGGTCCTTCATTCAGTCCTGGCTCTGTATTTTAGGGAAATAGGTTGCCTGACTTCACCCTAACCAATTTTTGAGGACATTGAAACTTAGGCAGTTTTTTTAACCTCCCTGCCCCCAGGGAATTTATGCCTAGATCCTCCACAGTGTGGACTCTGAATGATTTACTAGGCCAACAGGAACTTGGGCCGTTTAATTTCCCTTAAAATGGAACAAGTTTTCAAATTTGTATCTCCTTAGGGGCCTCCTATAAGCCCCTCCTCCCCTTCTGGTCAGCAAGAGTTGAGCTTCAGGCTGCTCTTCACTAGGTTTTTTCTGAATACAACCTGGTTATATATATATGTTAAGACAGTAGCAAGGCTACTACCAGACAGGTCAAACTCAATTCCATGGTGCATATAAGTAGTCAGAAGGGGTATGGTGAATTCAGGTGAGATACTAGATCTTTAGATCTTAAAGTTCTCCATTCACAACTACTTTAGGAGGGACAGGAGTCCCTCATCAAGGCACCTGTAATAACACTTAGGGTTTAGGCCCTATTAATCAACCCTTTCCAATTCCCCACATCTAGAGGCTCCTACAGGAACCACCCCAATGGGGGTCATTCCATCCCTAGCAGTATCCATCGTTTTCCCCAGGTAGGGGGAAATTGAGTAGCCGAGGCTCCAAGGTCATTCGACCCACTCCAGGGGATGAGGGCATAAAAACCCTTCTCCCCCCCCCCCCCCCCCCCCCCCCCAATGACTCCTCCAGCCTCACTCAGTCCACCAGTAGGAGTTCTCCGTTCTTTCAGATAAGACTGGCAAACAGATCCTGTCATTCTTTTCAATCCAAGTCCAGTCAGACTCCTGACCCGGTCAGGATACAAGGCCCTTCAAAGACCAAGTCCTGGCCTCTGTATCCAGTCTCTTCTGTCAAAGAACGCAATAGAAAGGGTGGAAAATGTAAAATCTCTCGGGTTTTACAGTCGCCTGTTCCTAGTACCAAGCCTCACCTAAGGTGGAGGCCAGTCATAGACCTAAACAGGCTCAACCCTTTTCTACACGTAGAAAAGTTCAAAATGGAAACTCCAGAGTCCATCAGGACCTCCCTGATTCCAGGGGAGTGGGTATCATCAATAGATCTGTCGGACACTTACCCACACATCCCCATCCATCCAAACTCAAGGAAATACCTAAGGTTTTGCTACAAGTCACAGGTGTTCCAATTCACCTCCCTCCCATTCGGACTAGCCACAGGCCCCCCAGGTCTTTACAATGATCGTAAAGGAAGTGAAACTAATGGCCCTCTCAAGAGGACTCAGAATTCACCAATACCGGGACGACGGGCTGATCAGGTCCCAGTCTCAGGAGGAAGCCCAAGTGAACACACAGGCAGTGGTAGACCTAACTCAGTCCTTGGGGTGGATAACTAATCAGGAAAAATCAGAACTGAAACCTACTCAGGTGTTTTTCGTTCTGGGCTACGAATACCACCTAGATTCAGCCCTTGTAAAACCCACTCAAGAGAGATGGCTCAAACTTCAGGATTTGATCCTACTCCTCAAGTCAAAACGTGTTTTGACTGCAAGATGTTTGATGTCGCTAATTGGGTTGCTAGCCTCAACGGAGAAAATGGTCCCGGAGGGACGCCTTCACATGAGGCCCTTTCAGTTTCATCTCAAGGAGCACTGGAGATATCCTCAGTCGCTGGACAACCTCCTTCCCTGGACAGAAGCCATTGCAGCCCACCTAGATTGGTGGCAAAATCCCTCAAACGTGATGAAAGGTGCAGACCTTCATCCCAAAGACCACAGTATCCAACTCTTTACCGACGCCTCAAACGAAGGTTGGGGCGCTCACTTAGACCAAAATTCCACAAAGGGTCTGTGGTCAGATCGGGAAAAAAGGCTACACATATATGTCCTAGAATTGAAGGCGGTCTCCCTGGCCCTTCGAGACTTCAAGGACCAGTGCCAGAATCAGTGTTAGTTGCGATGGATAACTCAACAGTGGTAGCCTACATCAACAACAAGGAGGAACACACTCAGCAGAGATGTGCGCTCTCCTGTGGAAGATCACGACCTGGGGCCATCACTACCTCATAACATTGAAAGCCAGGCATGTTCTAGGGTGCCTGAATGTGATGGCCGACCTACTGTCCAGGTCCAACCAAGTGCAGTCAACAGAATGGTCTCTGCACCCACAGGTGTTCAAACAGATCTGCCAGAAGTGGTTCACACCTCATGTAGACTTATTTGCCACTCACCTGAACCACAAGCTCCCACTGTACGTGTCTCCTATCCCAGACCCAAGGGCCTGGGACATAGATGCTCTAAACATAAACTGGACCAACCTCACGGCCTATGCGTACCCTCCTACGGCTCCTTCACAAGGTGATCCAAAAGATCAGGCAATGTTATTGCCTGATCATCGTAATAGCCCCAGGCTGGCCAGGGATGCCCTGGTTTTGGGACCTACTGCAGCTCTCAACAGAGATCCCACAACTCTCAGTGTCAACGACCCTACTCAAACAGTCCCACAGGTATGTGTTCCACAACAACCCCCAGCACCTGAACCTCCACGCCTGTCTAGGAGCGGACAACTCCAAGAACAAGGCTTCTCTGTGGAAGTGGCAGAGAGAATTGCTGCCCCTCAGCGGTCTTCAACAAGGACCATCTACAAGTCAAAGTGGGCCCTATTTGAAAAATGCTGCAGAGAAAATTCGGTGGATTTCTCCACTCCATCTGTGAAACAAATCTCAGATTTTTTCATGTACCTGTACCAAGACCTAAACAGGCGCCCCTCGACCTTTGATGGTTACAGGACTGCAATTGTTGACACTTTGGGCCCAACGGCCTAACATGTTGCACACAATGCAGACCTTCATAGGTTACTCTCCAGTTTTCACAGGGATTGTCCCAAAAGTTCCAGAAATTTACCCAAGTGGAACCTTTCTGTTGTCCTCACCGAGCTCACAAAAGCACCATTTGAGCCCATGAAAGACACAGACCTCAAACATCTTACTCTAAAACTGCTTTCTTGCTAGCTTTGGCCTCCGGCAACCGCCGCAGCGAAATCCATGCCTGGGTCGCAAACAAGTATCTAATCTAGGCCAATGGGAAAAGGTTGCCTTGTTCCCTTCTTCTGATTTCATAGCCAAAAACCAACTAGCAAGAGAAGGTTCTCAAAGTGTATCTCCGGTGACTATTCCTGCTTTGACCACCATTGTAGATAGACAATCTAAAGAAGACAGGACCCTGTGTCCCGCGCGGGCCCTGAGGTTTTATTTGGACCGAACAAAAGACCTGAGAGGGTCTCGTTCTCTCCTTTTCATCTCCTTTAAGAAAGGACATACCTCAGACATCAGACCCGCTACTCTCTCTTCATGGTTGAAACAAACCATCCTACTTTGTTACAAACAAGCAGATCAACAACCCTTGGACTTGGTCCAAGTCAAAGTGCATGACATCCGGGCCTTCGCGGCCTCTAAGGCCTTTTACGGTGGGGTATCGGTGGACCAAATCATGCAAGCCTGTCACTGGAAAGCTCACAACACATTTACAAATTTTTACCTAAAAGACCTTACTTGGTCAGACACCGACAACGATATGTATCTGGGACCCGTAGTGGCGGCACAACAAGTCCTAGATCCTTCCCCTCAGATCAGTTGTCCTCGGAAAGAAAAAAGGGGGGGGGGGGGGGGGGGCACATCCGCTACAACCAAGTCTTCAGGAGTCTCTCCCAGGATCTAGGTATTCCTTTACCTTCAAGATGTTACGGGTCAGGTCATTTTTGTTTTTCAGTTTTTCAGTAACTTCTATTAAGGACTTATTTAGTTGTCATCAATCTCATATTCAGGTTGTAAAAATTTATGAGATGTCCAACCACGGGTTGGTCAGTCACTAGTGATGGGCCCTCAGGGACCCTTAGACCCCGAAGTGAGCACCGCTGCACTTCCGTCCTACAATCAAACATCTAGACAGTTTCAGCACTGTCTCTCATTTTATTTAGGTTTTTGGCTCGTTACAGGCCCGGTCTTCGGGATCGGGGCACTGTAAATGGGACTCAGACTGGTATTTCTGGCACTATTCTATACATATTAATTCAAAATCTTAGAAAAAATGACATATCTTCCAGTCTCAGCTGTAATCCCGCCACCGGGCGGTTGAATTCAGCATTATGTCCCACATGGTAAGCTATTGTAGCGTAATAAAATTGTAAATTTTAATTACTTAAATGTAGCTTTTATAAGCTACAAGCTTACCATGTGGGACTTAGAAGAGTCCCACCCTGCCTCCCCGCTGTTTACAGCTGAGGGGTAGGTTTTAGAAAATTTCAACGAGAAAGTAGGGCGAGAGGTCAGAGGTTATCACGTGACGACAACTAGCAGTGTATCCGGTGGCTAACAAGAACTGTCTTTTTTTCTAAGACGTTGGCCCCGGGTGTGGCAACCCGAGAACAGCATTAAGTCCCACATGGTAAGCTTGTAGCTTATAAAAGCTACATTTAAGTAATTAAAATTTACAATTTTATTGGTATGTCTGAATACCAATAAAATATCCGTTTTCAATAATTGTCATGCATATAAAAAGTTCCTTATTTAAGGTTAAAACTAGGGCTGCGAACGAGTACTCGAGCCTCGGTGTATGAGGCGATCTTGGCTTGTACTCGAGTTCATTTTAAGTACTCGGTTACTCGCGAGGTATTATATTATCGCCCACATAATGAAACATTTGTTTCCGGAATCGACTATTTGTTTACAGAAGACTTCTAATGGTGGGAACTAAATCTCGCGGTTACTCGAATTTGGGGCGGTTTTCAGAGGGCGAGTACTCAATGCCGTTTTTTTGTACCCGTCACAGCCCTAGTTAAAACGCAAAGTTTATAATTAACCAATCGTCTTACCTTTTAATTGGCTATATCACTGGACAATTTTGTCATTCTTAACAAAGTTATATATATTGTTTCACAGAAAGAATTCATTTCCACAAGTAAACATTTTTCTTGATAGTTTCAGTTTGAGGTGGTAATTTCTATGGCATAAAAAGTTTTATTTGTGGACTGAAAAAGTGTACATTTGTAATCAGCAGTAAGTAGTAAACATTTACTTGTAACTATTCAGTTTAGTCAATTGTATGCCAAACATATTTGCACATTTTATTGCGTTAATACATCCTATCCAATGGACAATTGCTTTACCAGTCTGCGTGACCGGTCCCGCCAAACGTCAGAAAAAGACGTCCTGTATATAATACCAGCAGGACCGGTCAGGAGAGGGCATTCGCCAGGTGGCGCATCGTACTTCCTCTTCCTGTCTAGACAACGTGACGTCATAACATCTTTTTTGTTTGGCGCGTGGAGAGTGAAGATGTGTTTTCAAGACCGGCGAAATTTTTGTTCTACACCGAACGCATCTGTTTTAATTCATCTTTAAAGAAGTTTAGAAGTATTATCCACAACTATGTCATCTCCAGGACAGAGAAGAGGTTCCTGTGGACATGCTATGGCTGGGTTCGACTCCCACTCCAAGTGTGCACGTTGTAGGGACAAAGGGCTAGGCGACGACCCCTGCATCCAGAAGAAAGAATGTGATATCTGTAGAGGGTTTGCCTCTGAACAAATCCTTCAGTTGTCTACCCCAACTTATAGAGACAGAAAAGATAAGAAGGCAACTGCGTCCTCCTCCACCCCCACTCTCATGGACCCTGCACACGTTAGTGTACTGGGAAAAGTGGAGAAGGTCAAGGCTGTACAGTCTACCCCTACTACAGCTAAGAAGACAAAACGTGGTGATTCACCCAAGCCTTCTGCCAGCAAGAAGAAGTCTTCCAGCAGTAGACCATCAGCTGAATATTTGAAACAACTTGATGGCAAGTGGGCAGAGAGGTTCTCCCGACTTGAGGCAATGCTGTTGGCCAAGACCTTCACAGTACTGGTTGAACCGGTTGTGAAGCCAGCTTCAGATGTGACTCCCAGCCAGAGAAGGCCGGTCCCTGCCTTGATCAGGCCACCGGTGAAGCTGTAGAGGAGATGCAGACTGCCACCCAGCCCCTTGGGGCTCCCGGTGCAGGGATGGCAACCCAGCCTGTTCAGGCCCCCGCTTTGTTCCCGGAAGTTCAGCCCACCGGTGAAGGAGATGTGAGTGCAGTCTCTGATAGTGAAGCTGACCAGCTCAGTGTTACCAGTTCCCTACATGATGAGATCCACCGGGACCGGTCAGCAGACCGAGATGTCTCTAGAGATGATCCTGACAGTGAACCTACTGAGGAGGCCAACTACAGGGAGACTATGAGGGGTGTGAGAAGCTTCATGAACTGGCACAAGGATCCTGAGTTTGAAACTGTGTCCTCTACTGCAGATGACAACCCCTTTGCCGGTGCACCTGTCCAGCCAACCAGTAAAGTCTCTGTTAAACTCCCTGTGGACGACTGGTTGTGTAGGAAGATGTCCAGGCTTAACCTCACAATCACAAAAGGCTACCCAACTAGAAACACAGACAACACTGGCCTCCTCAGAGATCAGTTCATTAAAACTCCCAGATCTTCCAGATGGTATGGGATGCATGCTGAGAAGGACAGTGAGAGTTCAACAGTACGCACCTGGTCACCGGACCCTGCCAAACTCAACCATTCCTTCAGCAGGGTTGCACGAAGAAACATTCCTACTGCCGTACCCTCCCGGGCCCTCAGTCAAAATCTACTCAGGCGTTGGGAGAGAGCAGCACGTGAACAGACAATAATGTGCAACCAGGCTGCTGGTTTGTGAAGGTGCTTGACTAGGGTTCAAGACTATGGCCACTGAGCTGAAAACCCTATGTCTGGACAGTAAGGGAAAGTCATCAGAAAAAATGAAGCAAGCTGTGAGTGAACTAGAATACTTGACCACTTTCAACCGGTCAGTCTCCCAAGCTATGGCCAGAACCATGCAGGACTTATCCGAGGGAGTATTCATCAACATAGCCAACTTCACCCTGGCTCGCAGAGATAGTTACCTGGACTATTTACACACTGGGGTGAAGCAAGACACTGTGAACGTCTTAAGAACACCTCCAGTACATCTAAACACACTGTTCCCGGACTAGCTTATTGCCAAGGCTGAACAGGAAATCAGTAAGAATGAGAGAGGCGTTCGTCCGGTACATCACAGACACCCCTATGCTGCAAGTGACAAGTCGACTGGCCATCACGACAAGAAGAACGTCCCTGCTTGGAAACAGATCAAAGACAAGCAGCAAGCAAGGAGAAGTCGTGGCAAAGCCTCCACATTCTCCCAGACGCCTGCCAAGGGGTGCAAGTCTCATAAATGACAATTACTGTGTAAATTCTGTGACCAGTCAGAAGAACTCTGTATATGTTACTGGTCAGGGAGACTTGAACCCAGCACCAGTGGTAGCAGGGAACAGCAAAGTGACTTTAAATTTGAATGTAGACTCTTGTGTTGCAAATGCTCATATTGTCACAAAGGAAAGGCGTAAATCCCAATGCATGTCAAATGTACACAGAAATAAAATATGTAAAAAATGTTTCTTGTGTAGGTCACTTGTGTTCTGTAAATCTTGTCACCAATGCCCGACATGCTGTTATAGATCCTCCTGTAGGGGCGAGATTAAACCAGTGTTGGGAGAAATGGGAAGCCCTGGGTTCAAGTCCAAAAGTAGTCACCACACTGAGGGAGGGTTATACTCTCCCGTTCCGGTTCAGACCCAACTTGACAAGGTCACCGACTGTAATAAGTAACTACCACAATCCAACCAAACAGTCCTTCCTTGTGGAGGCACTGTATCAGCTGATAACAACTGACAAAAATGCAGTCGAACCGGTAGAAAATCAAAACTCACTGGGTTTTTACAACCGGCTATTTTTGGTACCCAAACCCAACAACCGGTGGAGACCGGTCATGGACCTGAGCACCTTGAACATCTTTTTAAACACAGAGTGGTTCAAGATGGAGACCCCAGAGACAATAAGAACTTCCCTACAGGCAGGGGAGTGGGTCACATCCATAGATTTCAAAGACGCATACTTCCACATACCAATTCACAGTCAATCCAGGAAGTACATGCGTTTTCATCTCCAGGGTCGGTCCTACCAGTTCAAAGCCCTACCCTTTGGTCTATCCACAGTTCCCATGGAGTTCACAGTGGTGGCAAAAGAGGTCAAACTCATGGCACTTCAGAAGGGTATAAGGATCCACCAGTACCTAGACGACTGGCTGGTGAGAGCCTCTACCCACGACACCTGTCTCCAGCATACTCAAACCCTGGTCACACTTTGTCAGGAACTAGGGTGGCTGGTGAACAAGGAAAAGTCTGAACTGGTCCCCAAACAGGTCTTCAACTTCGTAGGTTACCAGTTCGACCTGAAAGAGGGCAAGGTCAGACCAACAGAAGAATGTTGGCAGACCTTGACAGACAAGATCAGATCAATACTGTCGGATCTGGTTTGCCCGGTCCGACAATTCATGTCCCTCATAGGTCTACTCGCAGCAACAGAAAAGCAAGTCCACTTAGGGCGACTATACATGAGACCCATACAGTGGCATTTGAAAAACAACACGAGGGTTCCAGAATCACTGGAAAAGGTGATCCCGGTCCCCAAGTCCCTCCACCCCCGTCTAAGGTGGTGGCTGGAGGAAAGCAATGTGCTACTAGGTCAACCATTACACCCTCTAAAACATGCTCTGCAAATTTTTACAGACGCATCAAAAGAAGGGTGGGGCGCTCACTTAGACAAGCACACTGTAAGAGGAACTTGATCCCTTGCAGAGAGCAAGCTGCACATAAACCACTTAGAGCTAAAAGCAGTTTTTCTAGCTCTAAAAGAATTTCGAACCCTCTGCTGCAACAAAACAGTACTGATATCTACAGACAACACAACAGTGGTTGCCTATATCAACAAAGAGGAGGGGATGAAATCGGGCTCCCTGTGTGCCCTACTGTGGAGAATCCTGTCCTGGTGTACCAGACAACAGGTAACCCTCAGGGCACGTCACATCCCCGGCCGGCTGAACGTGATAGCCGACAAGCTATCCAGACTTGGCCAGACAATTCAAACAGAGTGGTCACTTCATCCAGAAGTGTTCCAAGCTATATGCTCACAGTGGCACCAGCCCCAAGTGGACCTGTTTACCACCAGGTTCAACAACAAACTACCAGTTTGTCTCACCGGTCCCAGACCCCCAAGCATGGGCAGTGGATGCACTCTGCCTCTCCTGGGAGGACCTGGACCCATACGCCTTCCCACCAGCAGCCATCTTGGGCAAAGTGGTGGAGAAGCTACAGGACTACCCCTGCAACAGAATAATTCTGATTGCCCCAGGGTGGCCAAACATGCCCTGGTTTTGGGATCTAGTGGCAATGTCCAATCAAATCCCACTGTGTCTGCCCAACATACCCAATTTAGTGTCTCAGCCATTCAACCAGGTCCTCCACAGGAACCTGTCGAATCTGAACCTACATGCCTGGCTCCTAGAGCCTCAGCAATCAAGGAGCAAGGTTTCTCTGAGGCAGTGGCAGCACGAATTGAGGCTCCTCAAAGAGGATCAACCAGATCTGTCTATGAGGCAAAGTGGACCATTTTTACAAAGTGGTGCCTCAGTAATCAGGTGAACTTCAGGGTACCACCCCTGAAAGCCATTGCTGACTTCCTCCTGCACTTGTTTCAGGACAAGAAGTTGCAACCAGGCACTATTGATGGCTACAGATCAGCCATTGCTGATAAACTGGGCAATTCAACCATTAATGTCTGCAAGGATGAAAACCTCACTCGTCTCCTGGATAGTTTCCATAGAGACAGACCCAAGGGCAGGAGGGGCATCCCCTCCTGGAACCTTTCCCTGGTTCTTCACCAGCTGACAAAGGCTCCCTTTGAACCCCTAAAAGAGGCCTCTTTGAAGCATCTGACAGTGGTCATTCCAGCCCTGGCCCCATCTCTGGATAAGTCACTCAAGGGTGACAGGTCCCTATGTCCAGTTAGAGCCCTGCGCTACTACTTAGACAGGACTTCAGACCTTAGGCAGAATAAGGAGTTGGTCTTTGTCTCCTTCAAGAAAGGTTTTGACAAAGACATCTCGCCTGCCACCATCTCCTCATGGATCAAACAGACAGTGATCCTATGTTATGAGCTCTCTGATCAGCAGGCCCTCTCCTTGCATCAAGTTAAAGCCCATGATGTTAGGGCCTTTGCTGCCTCTAAGGCCTTCCAATCAGGGATCTCCTTAGAGCAAATCTTGCCGGCCTGCCACTGGAAATCGCACCTTCACTCAGTTTTATTGGAAGGATGTTGCCTGGGCTGACTCACTTAAGTCCCTAGCTGCTTACCCGCCTACCAAGGTGTAGTTATTCAGCAATTGTCCATTGGATAGGATGTATTAACGCAACAAAATTGCAAATTTAATAAGTAAATTAAATTTTTATAAGTTAATACCCTATCCAATGGACAGGCAAGGCCCACCCAACCAGCCCCGCTATCAGCTTACTAGGGGTCTTACCAGGACTAGACACAAAAAGGATGCTACGACGTCATGTCTAGACAGGAAGAGGAAGTACGATGCGCCACCTGGTGAATGCGCTGTCCTGCCGGTATTATATACAGGACGTCTTTTTTGGACGTTTGGCGGGACTGGTCGCGCGGACCGGTAAAGCAATTGTCCATTGGATAGGGTATTAACTTATAAAAATTTAATTTACTTATTAAATTTGCAATTTTATCTTTATGTCAGCTGACATTATGTCGTCACTCTGTGGCGTTGGCGTACGTGTACGCATCCACGTGAACAACTTCTCCAAAACTACAAGGCCTAGAGACATGCTGTTTTTTTTAAAAAGATACCTTATCTATCGAGGATGAAAAATTGTTCAAGGCATGCAAATCTGTCTGTTTGCTACAGCCATCACATGGGAGGTAACCCCACCAAAAGTGAAAATTTCAACACTTTATCACAATTTTCTCAGTGACAATAACAGGGATTTCTCTCATATCTTACATATATGTACTAGACCACTAGTAGATTCCCTTGTGTGTCAGACCTGGATCTTTCTTAATTATTGTATCCCCGGCACAAAGCGGGGATACTATGGATTCTACATCGTTGTCGTCCGCATCCACAGAGATTTCTTGTTAGCAACCTACAGTCCACATTTCTTTCCAGATTTCTTTCATATTTGGCAGGTGGCTTGATATGGTAGAGGACTCGCCACCCTATCTTTTTGGTAGGGTTGATGTCTAAATTAGGCCTGTGGTAGACAAAAATGTCCAAATGTGGAATATTGCTTGTTAGCGACCTACAGTCCACATTTCTTTCCAGATTTATTTCATATTTGGCAGGTGGCTTGGTATGGTAGAGCATTCGCCACCCTATCTTTTTGATAGGATTTATGCCTAAATTAGGCATGTGGTAGACAAAAATGTCTAAAACATAAATTTGCTTGTATCTCCTTAACCGTGCGAGATAGAGCGATTTCGTCGAAATTTTCGACCCAACCAATGCAAAAAGGCATAAAGCTGAAATAATTTACATGCATACTAATAAATATTTAAGCATCATTGATATATTATTCCAATGAAACGGTCTTACAAGACTACTGTACAATTTTGGCAAAAGGTTCATGGGGTGGATATACATGATGTGTGGTTTTCTACGCTATCCTGTTTCTATTCATATGTCGCAGCTACTATCAACAGGGCGTCCTATTTCTAGTTATCTCTAAAAGTATTGCAGATAGCCAATTTTTCTCAAATAACTCATTCATCTACTTTTGGAAGAGCTTTCACATGGTGAAGTTTCAGACCCGTAGCTAATTACTCACCTACTCAAAATGAGTAAATGCGAATTATCTCTAAAAGTATTGCAGATAGCCAATTTTTCTCAAATAACTCATTCACCTGCTTTTGGGAGAGCTTTCACTTGGTGAAGTTTCAGACCCCTAGCTAATTACTCACCTACTCAAAATGAGTAAATGCGAATTATCTCTAAAAGTATTGCAGATAGCTAAATTTTCTCAAATAACTCATCCACCTACTTTTGGGAGAGCTTTCACATGCTAAAGTTTTTTTATGACTTTTTAAAATAATTTTCAATGCATTAAAATTAATGAAATCATGCTCTAAATCAATTATAACTTGAAAAGTATTGCATTTAGAGCACTTTGTTAACATATGTTATTCAGCTATTTTTTCATAGCTACAACATAGTGAATAACTTAGGTGTTCTATCTCAATAGCTAAGTGAGTAATAGCTACTTTTGGATTTTTCACTAACTTCCATCATGAGTAAAATCACTTGAAAACTATTGCAATTAGAGAATTTTGTTGCAAATATGTTATTCATCTACTTTTCGGTCAGCTACAACATAATAAAATTTCAGACCTGTAGCTCATGGCATAGCTGAGTAATAGCTACTTTTAGGTTATCACTGTTGAGTAAATCACTTATAACTTGAAAAGTGTTGCATTTAGGTTATTTAGCTTCAATATGTTATTCACCTATTTTGAGGCAGCTATAACATAGTAAAATTCCAGACCTGTGGCTCATTGCATAGCTGAGTAATAGCTACTTTAGAGGTTCTTACTCAACACTAAATCATTTATAACTTGAAAAGTATTGCATTTAGAGCATTTAGTTAAAATATGTTATTCAGCTGATTTTTCCATAGCTACAACATGGTGAGTAAGCTGGGTGTCTATCTCAATAGCTAATAGCTACTTTTGGACTTTTCACTAACTTCCATCATGAGTAAAATCACTTGTAACTTGAAAACTATTGCATTTACAGAATTTTGTGCAAATATGTTATTCACCTACTTTTGGGTCAGCTATAACATTGTAAAATTTCAGACCTCTACCTCATGGCATAGCTGGGTAATAGCTACTTTTGCCTTTGCCTGTGGATACATTCTGCATCTGGCCACAGATGCGTCCTTGGTCTGGTTTCTTTATGAATTTTTTAAATAATTTTTAATGCGTCAAAATTAATGAAATCATGCACTAAATCAATTATAACTTGAAAACTATTGCATTTAGAACATTTTGTTAAAGTATGTTATTCAGCTACTTTTTCCATAGCTACAACATGGTGAATAACTTGGGTGTCTATCTCAATAGCTAAGCGAGTAATGGCTACTTTTGGACTTTTCTGTAGCTTCCATCATGAGTAAAATCACTTGTAACTTGAAAACTATTGCATTTAGAGAATTTTGTGCAATATGTTATTCAGCTACTTTTGGCTCAGCTATAACATAGTAAAATTTCAGACTTGGAGCTCATGGCATAGCTGAGTAATAGCTACTGTTAGGTTATCACTGTTGAGTAAATCACTTATAACTTGAAAACTATTGCATTGAGATTATTTAGTTGCATCCACCGGATAGCAGGATATATTCCTCATTATAAAATCTTGACTCGAAATATTTTTGGCCTCATTTTGAAAAAACAAGATGGCTGCCACAGGCATTTCTTTGTCAATCATGAAAAGTGCTTATAGCTCACTTATTATTGGTCCTAGAGGTTTGGGATGGTAAACCAACCTATAGGAAATCATGGGCTGGGAATCTATTAGTGTGGTCGGATTTGACCTTGAACCCCTTCTTCAAGGTCAAACGAGGATAGCGAAACTTAAAAGTGCATATAGCTCGCTTATTATTGGTCCTAGAGGTTTGGGATGGTAAACCAACCTATAGGAAATCATGGGCCGGGAATCTTTTTGTGTGGTGAGATTTGACCTTGGACCCTCCTTCAAGGTCAAACGGGGATAGCGAAACTTAAAAGTGCTTATAACTCGTTTATTATTGGTCCTAGAGGTTTAGGATGGTAAACCAGTCTATAGGAAATCATGGGCTGGAAGTCTTTTGGTGTGGTCGGATTTGACCTTGGACCCCTCCTTCAAGGTCAAACGAGGTTAGGTAAACCTAAAAGTGCTTATAACTCGCTTATTATTGGTCCTAGAGGTTTGGGATGGTAAACCAACCTATAGGAAATCATGGGCCGGGAATCTTTTTGTGTGGTGAGATTTGACCTTGGACCCCTCCTTCAAGGTCAAACGAGGATAGCGAAACTTAAAAGTGCTTATAACTCGTTTATTATTGGTCCTAGAGGTTTAGGATGGTAAACCAGTCTATAGGAAATCATGGGCTGGGAGTCTTTTGGTGTGGTCGGATTTGACCTTCGACCCCTTCTTCAAGGTCAAACGAGGTTAGGTAAACCTAAAAGTGCTTATAACTCGCTTATTATTGGTCCTAGAGGTTTGGGATGGTAAACCAACCTATAGGAAATCATGGGCCGGGAATCTTTTGGTATGGTCAGATTTGACCTTGGACTCCTCTTTCAAGGTCAAATGAGGATAGATAAATTTAAAAGTGCTTATAGCTCGCTTATTATTGGTCGTAGAGGTTTGGGATGGTAAACCAAACTCTAGGAAATCATGGGCTGGGAATCTTTTGGTGTGGTCGGAAATTGACCTTGGACCCCTCTTTCAACGTCAAACAAGGATAGCCAAACTTAAAAGTGCTTATACCTCTCTTATTATTGGTCCTAGAGGTTTGGGATGGTAAACCAAGATATAGGAAATCATGGGCCTGGATTCTTTTGGTGTGGTTGGATTTGACCTTGGACCCCCCCTTTCAAGGTCAAACGAGGAGAGCCAAACTTAAAAGTGCTTATAACTTGCTTATTATTGGTCCTAGAGGTTTGGGATGGTAAACCAAGATATAGGATATCAGTGGCTGGGATTCATTTGGTGTGGTCGGGTTTGACCTTGGACCCCTCCTTCAAGGTCAAACAAAGATAGCCAAACTTAAAAGTGCTTATAACTTGCTTATTATTGGTCCTAGAGGTTTGGGATGGTAAACGAACCTATAGGAAATCATGGGCTGGGAATCTTTTGGTGTGGTCGGATTTGACCTTGGACCCCTCTTTCAAGGTCAAATGAGGATAGCCAAACTTAAAAGTGCTTATAACTTGCTTATTATTGGTTCTAGAAGTTTGCAATGTCAAATCAACCTATAGGAAATCATGGGCTAGGAATTTTTTGATGTAGTCAGATTTGACCTTTGGCCCCTCTTTCAAGGTCAATGAGGATAGCCAAAATTAACAGTTCTTATATATCACTTATTTGTGTTCCTAGAGGTTTGCAATGTCACACTAACCTGTAGGAATCATGGGCTAAGAATCTTTTGATATGGTCAGATTTCACCTTGGGCTTCTCCAAGGTTAAGCATGTTTTAATGGCTTAGGTGAGTTTTCTGGTGGATACAATTTGCATCAGTTCTCCAATGCGATAGGTCTAGTTTCAGTATATTATTCACTTATTATTTTTGGGACAGCAGTAACATTGTAAAATTATAACTATTGCATTTGCAATATTTTCTTAAATATGTTTTTAACTTACTTTTTACACCTTAACAGTTACCTTCTTACTTTCGTTCTGAACACCTTTTCCAGGGCACAACTTTTGTGTCCCTTTTCTTCTATCATTTCTACTCTGAAACTCAAAACACACAGCTGACACAGAGCCCGTTCACGGGCACTGATTGTTTGTTTTCAGTGGCATTGTAATCTCCAAATAAAATATCAAAAGTAAACTTTTAGAAGTTTATGATGTGGAGCCATCTGACAGTAATTTAAAAGTAATTTTATCTCTTTTGTATAAACCTTATAAAGCTCAAGATATGTGCATTAGTGGAAATAAAGTGTTGGGAAAAATAAAACTTTTTTTTTTCGTAATTTGCCCATTACAGTTATACCAGAACTTCACTCTCTAGTTTGTAAAGCATAACCATTCTTGGTTAAATACTATGTGCATTATATCCCCACACAAAAGTCAGATGATACACAGGATTTAATTGCAGTTGCCCCAAAAGACAATCTATGTTTCAAGGTCATTTTAAACTCAGACTATTTGAAAACTTACAAATAAGCTTACACATATTAAGCAAGTATATATCTGGGGATATCAATCTTGTAAATACAAAATAAATTTGTTACGGCATCTTTGTGAAAGTTCCCAGAATTTCAGGGAGTATCCAGCATTTATAGTTTGGAAGGATCCCATCCTGGAGTAGTAATGATATTTATATAAAAAAGAAGTGAAAAATGGTGCAAATAGCTTTTCCTTTTCAGATACGACACCTGATGCCCATGCCAACAAACATTTTTTAAATGCCTATAGGATTTTTGAGTAATGTCTTTTAAACCTATACCTTTAACAATATTATTCCATTTCCACTCGAATGACTGTGCATGCCCACCTGAAATTTTTTTTTAATTTTTAAAATTCATAAATCAAGCACTAAATTACTTGTAACTTGAAGAAAAGTATTACATTTAGAGCATTTTTAAAACCTGTTATTCAGCCACCTTTTTATAGCTACTACATGTAGCAACTTGGGAGACTATTAGTATAGGGATTGGTGCTCGATCTTTCAATATCGATCGATCATCCCACGAAACTGCCGATATCAACACATACTACCAGTATTTCAATATCGAAATAACATATAAGAAACAGACAAATTTTTAAAAAAATGCTAATTTTACAGTTTAAACCTAATTTATTGCATAAAATCTTTAAAAGACACAGTTTCAACTAAAACAAAACGGGGTCAAGTCTGTCACCATCTTTATTTACATTGTCAGTGACCTACTTCCGGTTTCATGGAAGACATACAAAACCTGAGAGCAATATACAGGAAAGGATAAAACTCTTGTTTTTTATGTAACTTTTGTTACTTTTCTTTATATTTTCTATTGCAGAAATGTATTTTTCGTGGATAAATAGCATGTTTTAATTATTCCTTGATTTAATATGTGCACATTTTCAAAGAACTTGTATTATCGCCCACGGCTTACGTTAATGGTCCCGATATTGAAATATCGATCCACTACCCTAAATTTTCATTCAATATCGATTCTCAACATGGCACTCGATCCCAACACAAGAGACTATCCCAATAGCTAAGTCAGTAATTGCCAGTTTCTGACTTTTTCATACCTTCGATAATAAGTCGCTTGAAAAACAATGCATTTAGAGAATTTTGTATAAATGTTATTCAGCTACTTTTAGGAGGCTATAACAGTAAAATTGCAGACCTATAGCTCATGTCATAGCTGAGCAATAGCTACTTCTAGTTTCTAACTGTTGAGTAAATTAGTTGTAATTTGAAAAGTATTGCATTTACAGTGTTTATGTTATTCACCTACTTTTGGGTCAGCTATAACCTAGTGAAATTACACACCTGTAGTTCATTGCAAAGCTGAGCAATAGCTGCTTTTAAGTTCTGAGTAAATCAGTTTTAACTTGAAAACTATTGAAGTTACAGTATTTTGTTTCAGTGCTATTCACCTACTTATGGGTCAGCTATAGCATAGTAAACAAGTGGAAATCTGGTAGTTGCTTGCCGTTGGTTGGCAGTTTACAGTACAGAACCTTGACCAAATGTATGTACTGGTTTCCTCTTCCCCCAAAAACTACCCACCTGTACAGTGTTGAAAGCGACATAAAACCCAAATAAATAACAGTAAACTTGCAAACCTGTAGTTCATTGCATAGCTGAGCAAAAGCTACTTCGAGATCCTCAATGTTGTGAATCGGATGTAACTTGAAAACTATTGCATTACAGTATTGTGTTTAAATATGTTTTCCACCTCTTTTTACACCTTAAGATTTAACTTCGTACTACTGAATACCATTTGCAGGCCACAACATTTGTGTCCTTGTACTCTAAAACTCAACAAAGTAGACACCGAGCCCATTAGCAGGCACTGATTGCTTGTTAAATAAACCTTTTTTACCCCACAGCCCTTAAGGGCTGTTGGGGTATTGTTTTCACCCATGGTGTCCGGATGGGCGGGTGGGCGGGCGGTAGGGACATTGGTTAGGGGGTGTAGTTGTGCAACGTCATGATCTGACCTTGATTTGACCTGTGACCTTGACCTATAAAATCTTGTCCGTGCTATATCTCGGAAACCGTAAGGTGTAGGAAGTTGATACTTGGTGGGGATATTGGTTAGGGGGTGTAGGTGTGCAACATCATGGTCTGACCTTGATTTGATCTTTGACCTTGCCGTAGTGACCTTGACCTATAAAATCTTGTCCGGGCTATATCTCAGAAACCGCAAGGTGTAGGACGTTGATATTTGGTAGGGACATTGGTTAGGGGGTGTAGGTGTGCAACGTCTTGGTGTGACCTGCTTTGACCTTGCCATAGTGACCTTGACCTATAAAATCTTGTCCGGGCTATATCTCAGAAACTGTAAGGTGTAGGAAGTTGATATTTGGTAGGGACATTGGTTAGGCTGTGTAGGTGTGCAACATCATGGTCTGACCAGGATTTGACCATTGACCTTGCCGTAGTGACGACCTATAAAATCTTGTCTGGGCTATATCTCGGAAACCGTAAGGTGTAGGACGTTGATATTTGGTAGGGACATTGGTTAGGGGGTGTAGGTGTGCAACGTCATGGTGTGACCTTGCTTTGACCTTGCCATAGTGACCTTGACCTATAAAATCTTGTCCGGGCTATATCTCAGAAACCGTAAGGTGTAGGAAGTTGATATTTGGTAGGGACATTGGTTAGGCTGTGTAGGTGTGCAACATCATGGTCTGACCAGGATTTGACCATTGACCTTGCCGTAGTGACCTTGACCTATAAAATCCTGTCCGGGCTATATCTCGGAAACCGTAAGGTGTAGGAAGTTGATACTTGGTAGGGACATTGGTTAGGGGGTGTAGTTGTGCAGCATCATGGTGTGACCTTGATTTGACCTTGCCGTAGTGACCTTGACCTATAAAATCTTGTCGGCTATATCTTGGAAACCGTAAGGTGTAGGAAGTTGATACTTGGTAGGGACATTGGTTAGGGGCTATAGGCGTGTATTATCATGGTGTGACCTTAATTTGACCTTTTAACTTGTTGTAGTGACCTTGACCTTTAAAATCTTCATGGACCTTTGGGTCTGTCTTTTGATGCAGATTAAGCAAAAGTCATATTAGAATTTATTAAGAATTTGACTTTCATAACTTCCCATTGTAAGAGATAGAATTTCATCAAGTGAGCCACAGATTTTGCTCCAACACCACACTAAGCATTCATTAAATGTATGACCACTTCTGTATGCATGGTAATATTCAAACCATCTAAACCATAATTCGGCCATGCAGATGTAGATAAAGAGTGTTGAATTTTAGTTTACTGATTAATGCTGTCATATTGAATTATCTTGTTTTAATACTTCATCTTTATACGCATTATCTTTCTTTTAAACATTATTTCTCCATTTAAACATTGTTTGGACCTTTATATAACTGACAGTGCTCTGAAAGTATCCTGAAGTTTGTACTGGTACAGTACTTCTATATCTCATGGTGTTGAAAATATTTCCCTAGGCTGTGGGGTACGGGCATCTCTGATGCTATTTTTTAGTCATTTATATGGATAGTTTCACCATATTTTCAGGGAATGTTTACAACTTATATACATGTCTGTGCCATTGCTGCCATAGCCGTTTTTTTGGAAATTATTAAGATGCTCAAAATCTGCATGCTTGAAATATTGCAGCTGGCATCATCAAATTTGCACATAAGATACATAGCACAGACAGATAGCATGTAAGTAATTTGTCCTAGTTTAAAAAACAAAATGGCTGCCATATGGCATATTTAATGTCAGGTGTGGTTATCTTATGATAAAGGCCTTATATCATCATTGCTCCTAGTGGTTCAGAATGTGAAACAACTTAAGGAAGTATGGCCTGAAAACCTTGGGCAATTGTTACTAGGAAAGGAAGCATGGTAGTATTTGGCCTAGTTCCAAAAAGAAAATAGCCACTACGCATTGTCAATGGGGTTATCCTATTAAAAGGCCTTCTATCTCCCTTATTGCTCTGAGAGGTTGGAAGTATAAAACAACTTACTGGAAGTCATTTGCTGAAAATCTTTAAAAGTGTGCAACATGACTTGTGATCCCTGCTTCAAGGCAAAGTTAGGTCATACTACTGAAAAGTTCTCGTATCTTCCTTATAATTGGTCATAGGGCTTCCGAATGTGAAAAACCCATAGAAAATCATGGCATGCAAATTTTTTATCTGTGAAAAATTTGATCTCACTTTGAAAACAAAAATGGCCGCCATAACTAATTGTTGGAAAATAATCAAGATACTCTAAATCTTGAAATGTTGCAGCTAGCTTCATCAGATTTACACAAAAAATATATGGCCAGGAAAGCTAGCATGATAGTACTTAAAAGTCCTTTGAAAAGGGCACTGATGTGTTTTTATGTCAAGTTTGCCCATAGCTGTCAACACTGCCCTTATAAGTGGACAAATTCTGAGAATTTTTGGGACTAGTATACCTCAGGTGTTGGGAAATTTTTCCATGTGTTTAATTAAGCGTCCTACAAGGGACGCTTGTTTGTGTATGGGAGACCTGCCGGCTCTGCATTTTGTTTTCCTTATAACTCTGTAACCGTTAGGCGGATTCTTTTCAAAATTGGCAGGTTTATGGAGTAGCCTTGGGGAATTTTTTTGAATATACTGCAGTGACATTTCAACCAATCAGAGAGGTCACATGAACAAAAATGTCGTGATAGAGCGTTTTCAACAAAGTTTTTAACTCACAGGGTTAAAAAAATTTTGCCTTGCCAAAAATGGCGGCCATTTTGAATTTTCTAGTTTTATGCAAAAATTGCAAAACACAAAAATGCTAATATCTCGAAAACTGTAGATGGCGAATTATCTATTAAAAGTATTGCAGATAGCGAATTTTTCTCAAATAGTTCATTCACCTACTTTTGGAAGAGCTTTCACGTGAAGTTTCAGACCCATAGCTAATTACTCACCTACTCAAAATGAGTAAATGCGAATTATCTCTAAAAGTATTGCGGATACCCAATTTTTCTTAAATAATTCGTTCACCTACTTTGGGGAGAGCTTTCACTTGGTGAAGTTTCAGACCTGTAGCTAATTATTCACCTACTCAAAATGAGTAAATGCTAATTACCTCTAAAAGTATTGCGGATACCCAATTTTTATCTCCCGCCGGGCGGGAGATTATAAAATGCATCCTGTGTGTGTGCGTTAGTGTGTCACGCAGATTTCTCCAAAACTGCTACAGCTACAGATTTTTTGTAAATTAATTGTCCTAATGAATTTTCATGCCCTTGAAAATTTTTTTGGTTTTGTGGACTTAGGCCTAAAGATAAGTGAGTAATAGCAATTTTAGCTACTTTGAGTAAAGGACTCATAACTCAAAAAGTATTGCAGTTAGAGTTTTTTCTTGAAATATGTTGTTCAGCTACTTTGTCCTTAGCTATAAGATGGTACATAGTTTGGGGTTCTATTGCATGCCATAAGTGAGTAATAGCTATTTTCTCATTTGTAGCTAAATAACAGAAGAAGTAAATGTCAAATATCTTCAAAAGTATTAAAGTTAGGGAAATCTTTTCAAATATGTTGTACATTTACTTTTTGGTAAGCTATCACATAGTAAAGTTTCAGACCTGTTGCACCTTGGATAGCTGAGTAATAGCTACTTTGAAATTCTGACTGTTGAGTAAAGCCATTGTAACTCCAAAACTATTGCAGTTACAGTATTTTCCTAAAATATGTTGTTCAGCTACTTTCTCCTTAGCTATAAGATGGTACATAGTTTGGGGCTCTATTGTATGCCATAAGTGAGTAATAGCTATTTTCTCATTTGTAGCTAAATAACAGAAGAAGTAAATGTCAGATATCTTCAAAAGTATTAAAGTTAGGGAAATCTTTTCAAATATGTTGTCCATCTACTTTTTGGTAAGCTATCACATAGTAAAGTTTCAGACCTGTTGCACCTTGGATAGCTGAGTAATAGTTACTTTGAAATTCTGACTGTTGAGTAAAGCCATTGTAACTCCAAAACTATTGCAGTTACAGTATTTTCCTAAAATATGTTGTTCAGCTACTTTGTCCTTAGCTATAAGATGGTACATAGTTTGGGGCTCTATTGCATGCCATAAATGAGTAATAGCTATTTTCTCATTTGTAGCTAAATAACAGAAGAAGTAAATGTTAAATATCTTCAAAAGTATTAAAGCTAGGGAAATCTTTTCAAATATGTTATCCATCTACTTTTTGGTAAGCTATCACATAGTAAAGTTTCAGACCTGTTGCACCTTGGATAGCTGAGTAATAGCTACTTTGAAATTTTGACTGTTGAGTAAAGCCATTGTAACTCCAAAACTATTGCAGTTACAGTATTTTCCTAAAATATGTTGTTCAGCTACTTTGTCCTTAGCTATAAGATGGTACATAGTTTAGGGTTCTATTGCATGCCATAAGTGAGTAATAGCTATTTTGTTATTTGTAGCAAAATAATGAAAGAGGTAAATGTGAAATATCTTCAAAAGTATTAAACTTAGGCTAATCTTTCCAGATATGTTGTTCATCTGTCTGAAAAGGTAAAAGGAAGAAATGATTCAATTTTTGGAGTGATTCGGATCACTCTCTGGATCTTCCGGATCCATGAAATGTAATTTTTAAAAGACAGATAACTCAAAAACTTATGGACGAATTTTGATGAAATTTTCAGGATATGTCTGAAAAAGTAAAAGGAAGAAATGATTCGATGTTTGGAGTGTTCTGGATCACTATCTGGATCTTCTGGATCAGTGAAATATAGTTTTTAAAGACAGATAACTCAAAATCTTATTGACAAATTTCAACGAAATTTTCAGGATATGTCTGAAAAGGTAAATGGAAGAAATGATTCAATTTTGGGATTGATCCGAATCACTATCTGGATCTTTTGGATCCATGAAATGTAATTTTTAAAGATGGATTAACTCAAAAACTTATTAACGGATTTCAATGAAATTTTCAGGATATCTCTGAAAAGGAAGAAATGATACAATTTTGGGATTAATCCGGATCACTATCTGGATTTTCTGGATCCATGAAATGTAATTTTTAAAGACAGATAACTCAAAAACTTATTGATGGATTTCGATGAAATTTTGAGGATATGTATTAAATGGTAAAAGGAAGAGATGATTCAAATTTGGGAGTGATCTGGATCACTATCTGGATCTTCTGGATCCATGAAATGTAATTTTTGAAGACGGATAACTCAAAAACATACAGAAGGATTTCGATGAAATTTCGAGGATATGTATTAAATGGTAAAAGGAAGAGATGATTCAATTTTGGGAGTGATCCGGATCACTCTCTGGATCTTCTGGATCCATGAAATGTAATTTTTTAAGACAGATAACTCAAAAACTTACGGACTGATTTCGATGAAATTTTGAGGATATGTCTGAAATGGTAAAAGGAAGAAATGTTTCAATTTTGGGATTGATGCGGATCACTATCTGGATCTTCTTGATCCATAAAATGTAATTTTTAAAGACATACCTCAAAAACTTTTGGACGGATTTTGATGAAATTTTCAGGATATGTCTGAAAAGGTGAAAGGAAGAAATGATTCAATTTTGGGATTGATCCGGATCACTCTCTGGATCCTCTGGATCCAAGGACGGTTTTAATGAAATATTCAAGATATGTCTGAAAAGGTAAAATGAAGAAATGGTTCAATTTTTGGAGTGATCCGGATCACTATCTGGATCTTCTGGATCATGAAATGTAATTTTTAAAGACAGATAACTGAAAAACTTATGGATGGATTTTGATGAAATTTTCAGGATATGTCTGAAAAGGTAAAAGGAAGAAATGATTCAATTTAGGGAGTGATCCAGATCGCTATCTGGATCTTCTGGATCATGAAATGTAATTTTTAAAGACAAATAACTCAAAACTTATGGACAGGTTTCGATGACATTTTCAGGATATGTCTGAAAAGGTAAATGGAAGAAATGATTCAATATTTGGAGCGATCCGGATCACTATCTGGAACTTCTGGATCCATGAAATATAATTTTTAAAGACAGATAACTTAAAACTTATGGGCGGATTTTGAGGAAATTTTCAGGATATGCAAGATAGAGCAATTTCAGTGATAAGTAAGTCATTCACCTACTTTTGGGTATAAATGCCTTTTATCTTTAAAAATATTGAAATCAAACATTAAAGTGCCTCTTGCTTGTTGTCACTTCTACATGTGCCTCCATCTCACAAGAAAATTTATATTCTACTATCTTTAGTACATCTAATTAATACGGCGGGAGATAATTGCATGTGTCAGAATGCTTGTTATCAAATAACTTATTCTTCTACGGTTGGGAGAGCTTTCACATGGTGAAGTTCCAGACCCATAGGTAATTACTCACCTACTGAAAATGAGTAAATGCGAATTATCTCTAGAAGTATTGCAGATAGCCAATTTCTCTCAAATAACTCATTCATCTACTTTTGGGAGAGCTTTCACATGGTGAAGTTTCAGACCTGTAGATAATTACTCACCTACTCAATGCTAATTATCTCTAGAAGTAGTGCAGATAGCCAATTTTTATCAAATAACTCATTCATCTACTTGTGGGAGAGCTTTCACATGGTGAAGTTTCAGACCCATAGCTAATTACTCACCTACTCAAAATGAGTAAATGCGAATTATCTCTAAAAGTATTGCAGATAGCCAATTTTTCTCAAATAACTCATTCACCTACTTTTGGGAGAGCTTTCACTTGGTGAAGTTTCAGACCCATAGCTAATTATTCACCTACTCAAAATGAGTAAATGCTAATTATCTGTAAAAATATTGCGGATACCCAATTTTTCTCAAATAACTCATTCATCTACTTTTGGGAGAACTTTCACTTGGTGAAGTTCCTGACCCGTAGGTAATTACTCACCTTCTCAAAATGAGTAAATGCAAATTATCTCTTAAAAGTATTGCAGATAGCCAATTTCTCTCAACTCATTCACCTACGTTTGGGAGAGCTTTCACACACGAAAATGAAAAATTGTGAATATCTCAGAAAAGCTATTTCTTCTCCTTTAATGGTTGGCGGGAGAGACACCGCGGCAGTGGTCTTGTTTTCAAAAATTTTTGTCTCACCAAAAATGGTGGCGATTTTGAATTTTCGAAGATTTTACAAAACACAAAAATGCTTATATCTCGAAAACCGTGCTAGATGGAGCGAATTCAACAAAATTTTTGACCTGCTGGATATCACTGCAGAGTAGCCATGCCAATTTTCAAAATATTTTGTCTCACCAAATACAGCGGCCATTTTGAATTTTTTGCCAAAAAATTGCAAAACACAAAAATGCTTATATCTTGAAAGCCGTGCTAGATAGAGCAGACTGCGCTGACTTTGGTTGCCACAACAGTATAAGGCTAGAAATGGAGCATTTTCTTAATACTTTAGCACTCACCTTTGTATCCTTTTCGGGACACTTTGTTTTTGCTATGCAAAAACATTATCTTTTTTTGTGAGCGATCCTCTAGTTTTTATCTTTGGCCTTTATCAAGGTCACATGATCAAAAATAAGTTTTTTCTGGTAAACTTGCTTACCATTGACGCTCAGCCAAAAATATTAACCACATATTAATTCTAGCTGATTAAATTTTGGAGCGATTGAAGCAAAGTTGGGAGATTTATGAGTGTTTTTAATATTTTTTATACCTAACAGTGATCAGACAGCTTAAATCTATCAGAACCCCCCATAATCTCATCTGTTTCTTAAAATGTATTGGGAGTTAATATGAAATCATATGCAGAGAGCCTTTTACAACCCTGCTCTCTCCCCACCCCCTTATAGATCAAACTATGGTCATCAAAGTGCTGAGTTTGGGATTTTGACTTTTATCTCCCTTTTGTTGCTTTTACAGCTGAATGTGTTGGGAGGTCAAAAGAAACAATATACAGTTAATCTAGATAGCCAGTCAGATTTAGCCCCTGCCCCCCTCTCCCCCGGTTCAAACTGGCGAAACAAAGTCTGACTCACAGATTTTGTGTTTTTTTTTTGGCTTTTCCTGCTTTATTATTGCTTTTATATATATTTGGAGGTAATAGGAAACCATATACAGGGAGTCTAGAGAGCCGGTCGTATTTACCCCCTTGTCCCCATTATTGGTCAAACTGGGGTCACAAAAGTGCTGATTTTGAGATTTTATCTTTAAATTTTAACATGATTTCATTTTCTACCACAGACCATAAATCATAGGGTTCGCCATCTGTGTAGTGGTGGTTAAAGATTTTTGGGTTTTAAAGTATGTGGTTGTTCAACAGCCTAAACCTTTGCACAGATTTTTACCAAATATTCAAGGTCTATTTAAATCAAAAAGGATCTAGAGCTGATTAGGTTTGGGGAGATATCCGGAAATAACTTAACATGGCAACAGTTTTAAGATTTTGGGGTCTTAGTTTGTGGATGTTCCACAGCCTTAACCCATGGATTGATTTTCAACAAATTTTCAAAAAATAGTCACCCAATAGGATCTAAAGCTAATTAGGTGTTGGGGATATTCGGCAACAACTGCTGCCATGGCAACACCTTTTAATTTTTTTGCATCTTAAAGCTTTTGTATGTTCCATAGCCTAAACCCATGTACAGATTGTCACAAATTTGCAGCATATGTTTCCTCCAGGAGGATCTAGAGATGATTAGGTTTTGGCAACAAGTGTTGACCTGCATGTGTGCATGCTTACTTGTGTGTTTGTCACATTTTTTATGTAAACCTTTACATCTCATTCATTTGTGAAGATATCTTCACCAAAGATATGAAAACATGTCTAAAATTTTGTCCTCATTTAAAAAAAAAACATTGGTGCCATAGCTGACTCTTTTTAAAAATTGCAGCTGGCTTCAGCAGATTTGTAAAACCTGTAAATGGATAGCAAACTTGCTTAAGAGTAATTGTGGTCTTATTTGAAAACAAAATAGGCACCCTAATCTGGATTCAAATCTTGAATGTCAAATAAAGGGGTCATCTTATCAAAAAGGCCTTATATCTCCATTATCAGTGTTCCTAGGGGTTCAGAATGATAAACAACCTATAGGAAATCATGGCCAGCAAATCTTGTGCAAGTATCAAATTTGACCTCTGACTCCTGCTTCAAGGTCGTGTAGGGTCATCGTACTAAAAAGCTCTTATATCTTCCTTATTGTTGGTTCTAGGGTTTCCAACTGTGAAAACAACTTACATGAAATCATGGCCTGCAAATCTTTAGCAAGTGTCACATTTGACCTTTGACCCCTGCTTCAAGTAGGCTGATCATACCAAAAAGCTTTATATCTCCCTTATAATAGGCTCTAGGGTTTCAAAATATGAAAACTGTTTATAAGAAAGCATGACCTGTGAATCTTTAACAAGTGTCAAATAACCTTTGACCCTGCTTCAAGGTTAGTGTGAGTCATCACACTAAAATGGCCATATATCTCTTATATATTGCCTCTTGGTCTTGGGGCAGAACATCTCATGGCTTTTATATACTTCATAGAACAGAAGCTATTACTAAGATTTTACCAAATCTCAATGTTGTTGCCCATTTTGTTGTACCTGCAGGCTGGGGTTCTTGCCAGCTGAAGCTGGCTATTGCTAAGCTTATTGGGGTGCTCTTTTTTAGTTTTAAAAACCTTTCTCTAGTTTTAGCCTTGTTTTGAAAACAAAATGGTCACCATGTCATATTTAATGTCAAATGGGGTTGTTTTATAAGAAAGGCTTTATATCTGAGTTTTCATCACCTCCCTTTTAGGGGTTCAAAATGTGAAACAACTTTATAGGAATTCATCGACTGAGACTATTTCCTAATGTTGAATTTGACCTTTGATCCTTGTTCAGTGTTAAATGAGGTCATCTTGGGGGCTGTACCTGTACAGTCCGATTGGTTAAATAGCGCTTTGAGTCCTGTAGTATATGGAGATATTGCGCTGAGTATAAATACATAATAATAATAATAATAATCTTACTACAGAGGCCTTATATCTCTTTTGTCTCTATTATTACATATCCTAAAGTGGGAGATAAATACTGTGTCATTAGTCTTATTTTAAGCCTGTCTTATACAATTAAAACATTTTATACTACAATCATTTAGGCTGTGTATTAATGTTTTCACCAAGGGGTCACTTATCAGATGCCACCTTATTTGGACCATATTTCAGGAAATGTAAGGTCTAGGCAAGCCAAACTTAGTAGACAGTTACCTAAGGGACCCTAGTTGGGCCAAATCGGGGTGGAACTTGGATTACATTGTAAATGCCTATACATTGATAATAGAGTTCGGACCATAACTCAAGACAAGTATGTTGTATTCAGTCCAAACTTGGTTCATCTAAATACATGGGGACTATGTTTTCCACACTCCCAAATCAACACATGTCGAAAATAGAGTAAACATAGCAACTGCTTTTGTTATATCTGTACAACTATAATGTTTTGAACAAGTGAGTTCATTGGCTTCAGCATGTAATTCATTAACTATGAATAGATCAGAGATGCCTGTATCCAACACCCATGCGGAATAGTGTTGGACATTAAAAGATATAAAGAGGTGAAAAAGTACCTTGATAAGGACACTTTCAGAATAGACAGTATAAGCTGTGTAAAGATCAACAAGAAATTATGTTTCCAAGAAGAGAATGTATGTAAAGACAAAGTATTAAAATGGTAAGGCAATTCAATAGCAAAATGACAGCATTAATCTCTAATCTAAAGGGTTTCAAACTTAAAAATTTATTTACTCAAGTGTAGCTATCAACAAAGACAAGACAGTTAGGTAAAAGTAACCGAATAGTTGCAGTAATCCATGTATCCATGTGGAAAGAGAAGTATGTCTCAAATATGGCAGTATAAAACAAAGTAACAGAGTCAGGATACATCCAGGACAAGATCTTTTTCCCACAGGCTGCCCATCCTGTGATGGTTAAAAACAACGCTTGCATTACCTAAAAGGATGTGGGTTGAAAATGCATCCTGGTAATCTCTTCATTTTTATTAAAATTGTTTGTAGATGAGCTGTTTTACATTACTATAAGATAAATCATTGTAGAATTATACACTTTAAGGTCAAACATAACAAAATAAATCTTCAGTGAAAGAAATACAACTATTAAACTTTAAAGTCACAAAATAGTATCTGGGAAAATATGAATTAACACAATTTCCTCTTCAGCTGAATGTAAAGATTAATAGCATTTGTGTGATTAACTGGGAGTACCAACCCTTCAGTTTTCATTATAAGCATGCAGGCATCACAAATATCATCATCACAAGGTTTAGGAGATCTGAATTCTGCTTCAATGGAGCATTGATCCACCTCTTCACTCCTTACAGGGCACAAATAATCAGTACACCCATACAGTGAAGAACATGATACATTATTAGCGGTTGCCCACTAGGTACTTTGTCATTTTTTAATGGACGAATGTTGTGAGTGTTCCAAATCTGAGCTGTTTTATTAAGTTCAGTCTGAAATAGAGATAACATGTATATATGATATCTAAAATGAATACAATGGTTATTTTTCAACTAAAAAAATGATATTTGGCCTTGGTAAATTTGCACTTACAGTGTATGAATTCAGTGGTAGGTGGGATTAACTTAAGTGTTTATCTGAGCTACTATATACCTGAAATCACTGGGGATTGCTCTAAAACCTGAATGTGAAAAACCAGTGTGTGCTCACTTGATCAAAGAAGCAGTTACAGTAGGAAAACCTATATCTGTTAGATGTTAGGAACCCCGGTGAGGACTAAAGTCCAAACAGACAGAGTATGATATTGTACATTTATTAATTTGGAGTTATATATTCATGTTTCATTTTACTTTTCAGAAGCTTCATCCACTAAGCTCAAATACTGACATTATTGCAACTTTCAATCATAAACCTTTGATTAGTTTAGGTCAAAGTTCTGTTGAGAATTGTAAGAGCCATAAGTGAGTTCAAAATTCTGTGCCAATGCATTGTTCTAATGTGTCAGAATTTCAAATCATGTAGTTATAAATGTTCTTACCTAGGGATGTGATGCATTAAAAACTTCAGATGCTCAATTTAGGCTAAACTGTTTGAAAGTGAGTCTGGCACTTAAGTTCATCTAAATTGTAGTTACACTGTCAGAACCTGTGCTAAGCATATTGTGGACCTACTTTATAAAAGAAGTAGTTTTACTAACTTGTTACTTTACTTTCTGGTGCAAAATAAACCATTTGAAAAGATTTACTATTTTTTTATTTTTTGTTTAACAATAACAGAATTATAAGACAATGGAATTTTATTCCATTTAATTTTATATCATTGCACAATGAAGTGTTATTCTGTAGTAGTTAATGATTAATGTAAACAATGAGGGGGCACAAGCCATGGAAATAATTACATGCATGCCACACAGATGATTGATCATTTTTTGTTACTATATATGATATCCAGTTCACAAATTTCTTCAAATATCAGGATATTTTCTATAATGGCTACTGTTAAACATGCCTTCTAATTTACACTTACCTGAATCAAGGATGTGAAGCAAAATTGGATTAGGCTTTTGTCAAAAAAACTTCCATCATATGACCCTCTTTGGGATAAGTCCAATAAATCCATCCAGAATTGATCACACTCTTTCCTTAAGAATCCCCACCAGGATTCAATCCTTTGATTTAATGTGCTGGCTTCTTCAATGTAAGCAGTTTGGACTAAACTATCTGTATCATGTTGCTGCAAAAAGTGTTGGAAATCTTGAACATGACCATTTTCAGTTCCAAAATCTCCTCTTACAATATGTGGACAACCACCACACTCCTTCACTGACTGTAGAAAATACCCTCCAATAACTCTGGGGTTGTTGTTTGTGTGGTAAACATTTAGATATACTATCTTTCTTGAAAACCATCAATACAACCACTGATGCACAGACCATATGGTTTCAGCTTATCATAACCATCTACATGCCATATATAGTTTGGACCTTTTGCATAATATGACCTTCTTCTCAGGCATCTGGATCTTCTCTCTTCAACCCCAAGTGGATCGAGCTCTTTTAATATAAGCCTTATATCTTCTTTCCTAGCTTTTATACCATATACTTGGCATACATCATTCTGTATCTGTGCAACTGACCTGAACCTGTAACATTTTAAATGCATTCATTTTAAAATACACAACTAGAAACTGTGGCTTATAGTAGACAAAAACCATCCATCAAGATGAATTATTTATTTGTTCAAAGCAGAACAAAATCAAAAGGAAGGAAGAAAGAAGAGCTGTGTATATTGAAGACAAATGTCTTATTGATCTTGTGTCCATGAAAACATGTAATTTTACTCAATCCAAAGGGGGATTTGTGAATGTTTTAGTAATGCGTATTTCAGCTTATATATATTTTGAAAAGCTAAGTGCAATTCTGTGGAGTGAGAAATTATAATCAGTAGAGCCTATTTGGTATCAAAAATTTGATATCAGGCAGGTTCATGCAGAGATATATTACATTTACTTTTGCTCCATGGCAAATGGGATAGTATTTCATATGTAACAAGCATGATAGTATAGAAGTATGCCATGGCCAATTCTAAGAAGATTCTCTGAAACCTTTTCTGTGCACACAATACCAGTAATTTGGTATGTTTTGTGCCGTTTAGATTTATTTATCTATTTTTTTATTTCACATTGCATTCAACAGCCAGGGTCATATTGTGACAGGTAGTTTATGGGTGGAGGAACCAGTGCATACTAGTTGGTTAAGATTTTGCACTGTAAACTACAAGGCATTGGCAAGTTACTAAAATGTAAATGTAAATGCGATGGTTTATAGTCTAGTATCAGTATGTATACTATCACTCGACTTTACATCTAAACCTTGGCCTGGGGCGGATTTCACGAAAGGTCTTAGCCCGGTCTCAGACTCAAACTTGAGACTTTTGTCTCAAATTAGACAAAATTAAAATTAGGCCCATGGTCTCAGCCTTAATGGATTTCACAAAAGGTCTCAGTCTCAGCTTTGGCTGAGCCACTGGCTCAAATGTTGAGACTGGTAGAAAGTGGGCTTAAGTTTTGTAAACAAAGGCTCAAATATGGCCGCCATAATTCTTTCTTCACTTCAAAATTTGAAATGGCTGAAAATAGGGTACAAGTATATAAAACAACCCCCTGAAGTAGTCTTTGTGTGTTTTTACATGTTTACAAGGTTTCCCATTGAAAAATGGTATTTAACCAGAGATATTATGTGTCAAACAAGGAACATATATGTCATCAGTAGAATATTTTGACTACAAAAAATGGTCACATGACACAGAAAACCACTGTGGTTATTTGATAAGCTTGGTCTCAACTGAGACCCCTTCTGTGAAAACCATTTGAGACAAAGACTTAGCTGAGCCAAAAGGCTCAGATTTGAGCCAGTGGCTCAGCCTGAGACTGGGCTAAGTCTGAGACCTTTCATGAAATCCGCCCCTGGGTTTCACAACTTTTTCACACACATTATAAACTACCAAGCTTCCAATATGAAGCACCCGGGCCGAGATTCAAACCGGCGACCTCAGAGGTTGAAGGCAAGTACTCTGCTACACCACCGAGCCCCCTACTTGTGCCATTTGTAAAAAATATTATTTCAATTTAGACGTTTATAAATCTATAGTGGTACAGTGGGTCAATGTTGACTCTAAATATCACAAGTGGCAAATTAAGCATATCAGTGCTCATGCACAGTCAAATATTATTGCATGGAATGCACATGCATCACACATACATGCAAGATGTTTAGATTGAAAAATGACTTTTGGTAAAATCAACATACCTTTTAATTCAGAACGGACAAATTCTACAACATCTCCAAGTATGCCATTTTTTCGTGGAGTCAAATTTAATGCTTTGAGTATCCGCTTTAAATGACGAGTACTGACAATCAAGCCATGTTTAGATGCCAAAGTACAGGCAATCTCTTTATGTGTCATACCAAATGTAAAGTAAAGCTTCACAAGGGGAGACTCATCTGCCATGTTTGATTGTTTAAATGATTGAGTAACATGTGGCAATGACTTGCTTACATGTGGAAACAAGTTAGTATCTTGTGGGAACGACTTAGTATCTTGTGGTAACAACTTAATAACTTGTGGAAACGACTTTCTATCTTGTGGCAACAACTTTGCTAACTTGTGGGAATGAATTAGTATCTTGTGGTAACAAGTTTCTAACTTGTGGGAACGACTTTCTATCTTGTGGTAACAACTTTGCCAACTTGTGGGAACGACTTAGTATCTTGTGGTAACAACTTATTAACTTGTGGGAACGACTTCCTATCTTGTGGTAACGACTTTGCTAACTTGTGGGAACGACTTAGTATCTTGTGGTAACAACTTACTAACTTGTGGGAACGACTTCCTATCTTGTGGGAATGACTTGCTAACTTGTGGGAACGAGTTAGTATCTTGTGGCAACGACTTTGCTAACTTGTGGGAACGACTTAGTATCTTGTGGTAACAAGTTTCTAACTTGTGGGAACGAGTTAGTATCTTGGGGCAACGACTTTGCTAACTTGTGGGAACGACTTAGTATCTTGTGGTAACAAGTTTCTAACTTGTGGGAACGACTTTCTATCTTGTGGTAACAACTTTGCTAACTTGTGGGAACGACTTAGTATCTTGTGGTAACAAGTTTCTAACTTGTGGGAACGACTTTGCTAACTTGTGGGAACGACTTAGTACCTTGTGGTAACGACTTACTAACTTGTGGGAACGACTTCCTATCTTGTGGTAACAACTTTGTTAACTTGTGGGAACGACTTAGTATCTTGTGGTAACGACTTACTAACTTGTGGGAACGACTTCCTATCTTGTAGTAACGACTTTGTTAACTTGTGGGAACAACTTTGCTTATAGAACGAAACGGTGTTTGTAAACAAAGTCGAGGAAACACAACAAACGTGGAAACCGGAGGGCAAAAAGACTTCCTGTTTTGATTGGTGGTCTATATTTAGCGCGAAATTTAAATTAATGTAAACAATTGCCGATTTTTAAATACTGATATTGCCGTAAATATGTAACCTACAGATATGTATTATACATCAATGGAAAGCTACTTTTACACAGAATATGCTCGTGTTTGTTGCATTAAAATCCATGCAGAAATAGCTACTTAATCACAAGTTAAAGTTTTGAAGTGGACAAGAAGCCTGAACCAGGAAGTCATTATATTTTGATGCTTTCCAGGTGGTGACATCTACTGAATGTAAATGAACATTGCTCCATAATGTACTAATGCAGTACTACTACAAGTATTTTTAACCTTAAACTAGCACATTGTTTGACTGTAACTGGAAAGTACTATATCCTGTGGATGAGTACTGTATGCCACCCAAATTTTTCAAAAACAATTGATCAGCTGAAGTACTTGCCAGAACAAAATAGATAACGCCACAGTTGTCAAACACACTATAACCAGTGTTATCATCTGGCAGTTCTCTCAACCTTGTTTAAGATGAATATGACCAAAAAAAAACACAATTAAATCCCATAATTATAAAAGAAGGGAAATGTTATAAAATTACAAGGCCTGCAATATATGACAAATTAATGAGGGGATACTTCAAAAACAGTCACATTTTAACTATTTTCTTGAATACGAATTACAGCAATTTCAAAAACTGTTTATGAATAGTAGTTGAATGTGTGCACCAGACGACATGAATACCTGTTGAATGTCATTATGACAATAGTTATGTTCATTATAATAAACATAACTATTCTTTAAAATTACCTTACTTTAATATTGTACATGTGTTTACATACAATCTATGCACATACATTTTTGTTCATTTTATAAACTGAAGTTTTCAGTGCAGTTTTCTATGGCAGTATCTTAATATAATCTGTATGCATAACAAAAACATGCAGGAAAGCAAATATTTTCAATTTTTTTATCCTTCTCAGATCATTTATATTCTTTGCTTGCAGACTGAGTGCTCTATCACTGAGCTATATATGATGTCTTCACTTACACATCACTGGGAATCAAACCCAGGCCTCCCAGTCTGAGGTTACACTCAATTTTTCTTTAATAAAGATACATAAATATTTCCAATATCACTTTTATTCCTCAGAAACGGATTTTATTTTTTCCAAGGTATGTCTCAAATGCACTCAAACTGCAAATTTAAATACAATGGAGTCAATGGGGAGAAAATATTTGAAAGGTCAAGGTTGATTTGGAAAACTGGCAGTTGCTTGCTGTTGGTGAGGAAATAGCTGTGATGTTAAACACTAAATATTGTTTTTTTTGAGATGCAGAACTATTTTGTTGGAAATTGTTTATCTATTCTTATAAAAAAATTAAGTGTTACCTGAGACTGAGAGGCCTGGGTTTGATTCCCAGTGATGTGTAAATCAAGACATCATAGCTTAGTGATAGAGCACTCAGTCTGGGTACCGGGTGTATGCAAATGGGAGCAAAATAAATACTATGTTAAATCTACATTGACTTTAGACCTTGACATATTAATTATACAGCTGTATTTTCTTGCTTTTTACATCTTGATTATGTACTCAACATACATACAAGACAATACAAGAAGCTGTACAATGTATTCAAATGTAAGTGTCAATGGTATCGGGACTGTTGCCGATCGCGCAAGTGTGACCGCACCTTTAGGTTCGAGGAAGTGGAGTCGCGCCTTAAGCAGACAGTGAGTCAATCGGCTGCCATGACTTGTGTCTTCAGATTCCTGCGCCTGTCAGCACTAGTTGTCTAGATCCCAAACAGTTCATATCAAGTAAGTTCATTGTATCTTGTGTTTGTGTCATTTATCTTGTATGTATTAAGTGTTACATTGAAAAATGCAATAATAGAAATAGCACAGTTAAGTAAAACTACATATGTGGCTCAGAAAAGATTCTTAAGGTCAAGGTCACTGCAGCATGGTCAAAGGTCAAATCAAAGTCATACCAAGATGTTGTACAACTGCACTCCCAAACTAATAGGTGACAAATTTTGTAATTTATAATAAAAATATTGTTAGTATGTCTAAAATTGATAAATTATGAGTTAAAAATTGTGGGCTCACTGAAATCTCATTGTTAGACACACACTTATGAATAAATTTTTACTAAGTTTCCCAAAATCCCTTATTATTGCTCACTGCCATCTTGAACCAAAGCAACTGATGGCCCACTGATGGCAACATGTAACCTGGTGCTTTTTAACACACAACACCATGTTGCTCTTTGTGAATCATATTGGACTTCAATACCAGAATTCAGGGAAACATGTTTCCTGGGTACGGAGCCCTGGAAGGGACATAGAACTGTTTTCCTTGCATTTTTTTTATCTCGTTACCACAAGATAGTAAGTCATTCCCACAACATAGGAAGTCGTTCCCACAAGTTGGTAAGTCGTTCCCACAAGATACTAAGTCATTCCCACAAGTTAGTAAGTCGTTCCCACAAGATACTAAGTTGTTCCCACAAGTTAGTAAGTCGTTACCACAAGATAGAAAGTCGTTCCCACAAGTTAGCAAGTCGTTCCCACAAGTTAGCAAGTCGTTACCACAAGATACTAACTCATTCCCACAAGTTAGCAAAGTCGTTACCACAAGATACTAACTTGTTCCCACAAGTTATCAAAGTCATTACCACAAGATACTAACTCGTTCCCACAAGTTAGCAAAGTCATTACCACAAGATACTAACTCATTCCCACAACTTAGCAAAGCCGTTACCACAAGATACTAAGTCATTCCCACAAGTTAAGAAGTCGTTCCCACAAGATAGCAAGTCATTCCCACAAGTTTTACTAAGTCATGCTTTGATGCCAATGTACAGGCAATTTTTTTGTCTCTGATACCTAACTTATAAAGAGGTCACCCATCTACTAGCATGCCATTCAAGTTTACATATCCCTGTAGGCCTGGTTATCATTTTATAAATTTTAGTGGTTATTCTTCTAAGTTACCTAATTATTGACCTTCAGAGGTCATCTACTTATGGTTACAGGTATACTGCAATACTATCTTTTAGAGATTTAATATTAATTGCGCTACAGTGTCTATATGTGGCACCTAAGGGGGAACCAATGTAATGGGTATTAAGAAGGGGTTGAGAATGATAAGACTATGCAATTTATTGTATGAAAAGTCTATGCAATTTGCAACACAGCAAACAAGAGTTTTGCTGCATCCAGGTACATAGTTTGTATGAGAATCCAGTGGTCCAGGAGATACTGCAAGCTATGCTGTGCAAAAAAAGCACCCAGTCCAATGTAACATACTGAAATATCTTAGAAGGACCAAGCAAAGTGCCATAAAACAGGCATTTTGCTATCTTGCTATCTTGTGGGAACGACTTGCTATCTTGTGGGAACAACTTGGTAACTTGTCGTAACGACTTTGCTAACTTGTGGGAACAACTTTGCTAACTTGTGGGAACGACTTTCTAACTTGTGGGAACGACTTTCTATTTTGTGGGAACGACTTTCTAAATTGTGGGAACGACTTGCTAACTTGTGGGAACGACTTTCTATTTTGTGGTAACAACTTGCTAACTTGTGGGAACGACTTACTAACTTGTGGTAACGAGATAAAAAATGCAAGGAAAACAGTTCTATGTCCCTTCCAGGGCTCCGTACCTGGGCCATAGTAATGCATGCTTTTAAGCAAGTGTTTTCCGACTTTTTTAACAAAACATCTAATCACCTCTAAATATATTAATATGCATGAAAACATAAAAAAAAAATTTTGAGTTTTTTATTGTTAATCGGTGGTTCACATTCTAGATTTAACTAATATTTTTGCAAACACCCAAACTGAGTGCTTTATCATTGAGCTATGATGTCTTGATTTACACATCACTGGGAATCAAACCCAGGCCTTTCCGTCTGAGGTTACACTTAATTTTTTTTAATATAGATAAAAATTTCTACTGACTTTTATATCTCAAAACTGTTCTTAATTTCTCCAAGCTATGTCACAAATGTGCACAAACTGTAAGTTCTGGTAACACAGAGACAATAAAATTAAAATGTTACAACGCAAAGATAATACACAATTATTCAAGACGTTAAACCACACAATACTATTGATATTTATCAATATTTATTTTTCACAAGATTTCTTGAACAATGCTCAGCCAAAATACCAGCGTCCAAGTTGGACGGATTACTTGTTATACCCATCTGGATTATATATTTGTAAAATATTGTTAGAAACCCCATCATAGCCTCACATTTTCAGCACTCTGGGTGTACAAGTACCAGCATTTTATATTTTATTTGTTTTAAATATTGCGAGAAGGCAGTATTAGGTGTGGTGACAGTAGAGTATTGCTGGATTATATGTTTGTAAAATATTGTTAGAAACCCCATCGTAGTCTCACGTTTTCAGCACTCTGTGGGGTTAGAAACCCCATCGTAGTCTCACGTTTTCAGCACTATGTGGGTATACAAGTCAACCAATCAAATGGGGTGCGGTAAAAAGGTGCGGTGGAGGTACGGCTCCGAGTAAAGATCCAACTCCAGCTCCGAGTTTTATAACGAGCCATAAAGTAGAGATTAACTACCACAAAAAGTCCTTCATTAAATTTGGAAATCTGCCCTGTTTGGCATAGTGTGATGAGTACCCATCTCATAACTGAAGTTAAGCACCACTGGGCTTGGTTAGTACTTGGATGGTTGACCGTTTGAGTTCTAATCCAAGTATTAATGAATATATAAACTTAATTTTTACACTGCAATTTCTCATCCATTTCTTTTGATTCTGACGCAGCAAAAACAAGCAGAAGCTCTGTAAAAATACCTTTCTATTGATGTATATAATACATTTGTAGGTTTCAGAAATATCAAAGAAATATTGGCACTTGTTAGTAGTACTAATTTGACAACTGGCACTGGGCGAAAATAGGAGATACTGTATTAAAACTGCTCCATATAATTTTCATAAATTGTATGGAGTATACAGAACGTATTTACATAATTTATTCCTCCATTTTCAGTAATAATTTTAATAATATAAATGTGTTAATGTACAGTATCCACTGAAAGTGTTAATGTACAGTATCCACTGAAATTGATTTTCGCTACTTCCTGGTTCTTCTGTCACAGACGGTTGGCAATAATGAAGGATTCACAAAAATCTTATTTACAAATGTAAATATTAACGTGGGTAATTATATAGCAAACGACCATTGTAGCTCTTAAATTAATAATATTTATAACATTAAATAATATATGGTACATACCTTGTCATAACTATGTGTAAATATTTACAGACACAATACTGTATTATGAGAGATTAAAAAATAGAGACAAAAAATTTTGACTTAAAAAGTGCCAAAAATAGCAACAGTGCACCAGTCAAGCATGATCTGCAAATAAGATTTGTGCAATCTTACATGGTCTGTCAAATCTATATTAACATTTAACAACACTTTTATTATAATCAGATATGATCTATGAATACTCTCTATGTCAACCGCAATCTTCTTACCTTAATATCAATCCTCATATTTCACTGTTTTTACAATAAAATCTTTTGTTGTTTACGCTGCCATTAACTTCTGTTGAAAACGTGGAGGTGAAGGTCCCTTTCTTGCCCTCCGACCTACTTCGAGAGCGAGGCGTGACGTCACGGCGATTCCTTCTATCTTGTGGCAACGATTTTGCTAACTTGTGGGAACGACTTAGTATCTTGTGGTAACAACTTACTAACTTGTGGGAACGACTTCCTATCTTGTGGTAACGACTTTGTTAACTTGTGGGAACAACTTTGCTAACTTGTGGGAACGAGTTAGTATCTTGTGGCAACGACTTTGCTAACTTGTGGGAACGACTTAGTATCTTGTGGTAACGACTTACTAACTTGTGTGAACGACTTCCTATCTTGTGGTAACAACTTTGTTAACTTGTGGGAACGACTTAGTATCTTGTGGTAGCGACTTACTAACTTGTGGGAACGACTTCCTATCTTGTGGTAACGATTTTGTTAATTTGTGGGAACAACTTTGCTAACTTGTGGGAACGAGTTAGTATCTTGTTGCAACGACTTTGCTAACTTGTGGGAACAACTTTGCTAACTTGTGGGAACGAGTTAGTATCTTGTGGCAACGACTTTGCTAACTTGTGGGAACAACTTAGTATCTTGTGGTAACGACTTGCTAACTTGTGGGAACGACTTCCTATCTTGTGGGAACAACTTGCTAACTTGTGGGAACAACTTAGTATCTTGTGGTAATGACTTCTTACTAATTTGTGGAAACAACTTCCTATGTTGTGGGAACAACTTTCTATCTTGTGGGAACGAGTTAGTATCTTGTGGCAACGACTTTGCTAACTTGTGGGAACAACTCTCTATCTTGTGGTAATGACTTCTTACTAATTTGTGGAAACAACTTCCTATCTTGTGGGAACAACTTTCTATCTTGTGGGAATGACTTAGTATCTTGTGGTAACGACTTACTAACTTGTGGGAACGACTTCCTATCTTGTGGGAACAACTTGCTAACTTGTGGGAACAACTTTGCTAACTTGTGGGATCGAGTTAGTATCTTGTGGCAACGACTTTGCTAACTTGTGGGAACAACTTAGTATCTTGTGGTAGCAAGTTTCTAACTTGTGGGAACGACTTTCTATCTTGTGGTAATGACTTCTTACTAACTTGTGGAAACGACTTCCTATCTTGTGGGAACAACTTGCTATCTTGTGGGAACGACTTCCTATCTTGTGGTAACAAGATAAAAAAATGCAAGGAAAACAGTTCTGTGTCCCTTCCAGGGCTCCGTACAAATCACAGAAAAAGAAATGAGTAAATATTTTACTATGAACTTCTTATGCAAAAATTGAAAATAAAATGAGAAGTTTCCAGTACAAATAAATTATTGAATATCTGTAAAATAGTGGAAGACAAATGTTACTTTTGTAAAAGTGAAGCAGAAACCTTAGAACATTAGTTCTGGGACTGCCAAAAATTAAAAGATTCTGGGCATTAATTTTAGAGCTGTTGGAACCTTTTATTAAAGTGCATCATGTAATAGATAATAATTCAGTGCTTCTGGGGACAAAAGATGGTCAAAGTAACATCACAAACATAATTAAAAACTATATATATGTCACTAAATGCAACAACAGAAAACTTTGCCAGTTCATAGCCTGGGCAAAGTGAGCAAAGTATATCAAATAGAGCAAAATATATTATTACAATATAAAAAGGAAAGTAATCTGTTAAATAGCAAATGGGATCCTCTTCTTAACGTCTTTCAGGAAGTTTTTAAAGAAAATCTGTCCACATAAACTGGAAAATGGAAAAATAATACCCTTGAAAATTTTGAAATGGTTAATTATAAGAGAAAACTAGAATTGAGACTCAGTAACTTGGAAAAAAACCCACAGGAACAGTCAGCACCACAACGGGATGAGGGATGGTAGGGGGAAGGGGTAGGGGTTAGGGGTGTCAATAAACTTTTTGTTTTCTCTCTCTTTTTCCATAGATTAATAAAATCCAGCTTGGAAGGTAAAAGTGTAATCCATGAAATATAATCCCCTTTATACATGAATTTACCTGCATACCAATGCAGCCACCATCTGTGTATGGCTGACTTTTGTAACCTCTTGATGGGGGATTGTCCACCACCCCACCCCACCACCCCAGGAAAAGGCTCAAATTGTGCAAAAGGGTGAATACAAATGAATTACGCTGGAAAAAAATAGCAAGTTGTCCTCTGATTCAAGAGTTTCAATATCATTCTCCAGTTCCTTTTCATTTCTATCAGCTTCCTTTTTTATTTGTGAAGCAAACTTTATTGTAATAATACTTCCAAAAATATTTCATCATCTATGGTGAAGGATATATTATCAGGACTATTTCCTATGTAGTCCGTAGAATAAACAGGTACTGCATATTTAGCTGCTTCCTCTTTAATTAGCATGTCAACCATCATTTAAGTACTCTTGATTCATTAATAAGCTGTTATTAAACTTCCAAATCTCCTTCCCTTCAGAAAATTTGTTTAAAAGAATGTCCAATGTTATGATAGAATGGTCTGATCGATACCACTCTTTTATGTCACACTCTTTAATAAGGTCAGCCATTGCATTGGTGATCCAAAAAGTCTAGCCTGCCCTGCTTTAAAGGGTTTCTTTTTCTCCATGTGTATCTTCTGCAAGTTGGGTTTAGCACTCAATAAATATCTGATAGTTTTATAATCAGTAATCATGTTCAATACAGCTGATCTTGCATTTGGGTTGTTTAAGTGTTTGTAATTATAACAATATATTATCAGGTGAAGGACTAAATTGTAGTCTGAACAAATAATATTATAAACTGTTTCATTTTTTTGTATATTATTCTGGGCTGTCATTATTAGGTGCATAGATAGTCATTATATTTAATGTCCAATCATTTATTTTTAATGTTAAGAAAACATAACTGCCATCACTATCAAATTTTGTTTCAGGTACCTAATACTCAAAGTCATTATTAAGCAGTACAGCCACACCATGTGCATTAGTCCTTTTCCCATGCACATAACAAGTGTTGCCCCAAATTTCTTTTACTTTAGAAGTATAGCTTTTTTGTCCAATATGTGTCCTGGAGACAAATTATATGTTCATTAATTTCATTAAAGTAATTTATAACATCAATTTTGTCTTTGCAAATTTTGTAAACCCTGACAATTTGCAGATAACACCTTAGTACTGTTACCTAAGAGTATTAAGTATGTGCACACTTACTGCAAATGCCGCTATTTGGGAAAGACTCAATGGCCAATGTATAAAGTCTTTTTCTGTATATCAAGATGGAATGGTTTTGTGACTCCATTGGTTTAACCAGAAATAAATTGGATTGTACCTTAATTACTTCAGATTTGAAAGAAGATCTAAAGCCAGTATTTATGTTGTAACCTGGGCTCCAAGACATCAAAACATAAAGGAATTACACACTGCAGCAAGAATATTTGTAAAACAGCACAATATAATAAGTTCGTGCACAGGCTAATAAAGAAACAAAGTACAGGTAGAAAGAACAAAAGGACTCTACCAGTAAACAACAACAAACAAAAATACACATGTAGCATAGAATTTTTGCGAGAGATTTGTAAATTTTATTGTATATACCATCTATTTGTTAATGCTTTGTGCAAATAAAGGGATTACAACTATACACTGTATTGTTTGTTTGTTTGTTTATTTGTTGTTTTACGTCGCGTTCAACAGCCAGGGTCATATTGCGACGGGTAGTTTACAGGTGGAGGAAACCAGTGCAAACTGCACTCTAAACCACCGGGCATCGGCAAGTAACTACCAAACTTTCCAACATGAAGCGCCCGGCCCGAGATTCGAACCGGTGGCCTCAGAGGTTGGAGGCAAGAACTCTAACCGCTACACCACTGAGCCCCCCTAACTATACACTGTACTGTAATATAATAATACAAAATGTTGGACATTGTTCAATGTAAGCAAGTGCCAGGTAAATAAAGAATTAAAAAGAAAATATTTTAACTGGTCAACATTTTCAATATCTTTATCACCCTAATTGTTATTTATGGTTTATATGTTATTACAACTACGCAAGCAGTACCTGTTAAAACACCTAGCTGGTTATACAAAGACATTCTTACGCATGTAATGGATTGATGTACAAATAAAGTACCTAGATAAATACACCATTCTGGGACTAGGTCCATGAACTATTTAATGATAATATTAAATGGATTTAACATTCACAGATGTAAAATCCCAGTCTATTTAGGTTGTTTGGGTTGAACCAATTTATAATGTTTTTGGTAAAACATAATTTGGCAGATTTGGTTTGCCTTTTAAAATGATGTTGCTGCATTTGTATTTGGGTGATTTGACTTTGTTGTGGAGGAGTTTAGATTATATTATTAACATTTATATTTATGTTTAAGAATTAGTTCAAAAACAGCCTATGTATAATATAAAACATATATACCATTTGTAGTCATGTATGGTTTTTAGAAGATATTTTTTAATAATCCTTACCTATTTGAGCCTGCAAAACTGAAGTACAACTTCCTAAGATATAATATGAATTGTAAACACAAGAAATGATCAGTGGTCTATTTAATGTTTGCAGATTATAATGTCAATTTCTTTGACATGATTAATGGAAGTATTTAACAGGTTTTTATAAATGAACCTTTCATCACATCAATTAACCAAACAAAGTTGAAAAAATTAGACTTGGCTTAGTGTCAGGATGTTTTCCATGACTACACTGGAAAGTTAAATGGCAAGCTGTACAACCTAACCGACAAGCCGTATCAGGTCATGATGACAAGTCGTAGTGACAAACCGACAAGACTGGAGCAGTTGGGAAGGCTTTAGAACTTAGATTGATACACATCAGAGAGACTGTCTACAGAAATTTGGGGCCCCGTTGCTTTTTATTGAGTTAATTTTTTTTATTTTCATTTATTTGCAGACAAAGGAGGACTCCACTAAACCCGGGACCTACACTTTCACCATAGCGCCCACAACCCAGGAGAAGAAGAAAGCCAAAAAACCCTGAGTTATGCCCTGAATCCTACAAAGACAATGAAAAGGATGCTATAGCTACCTCCGGCTGACTTAGCACAGACTGATATCCCAGGTTACCGAATCATTTTCAGGATGCGAGCTGCATTTTATGACCTTATGCAAAAACACATGCACTACCACATGATGAAGGAAATCACAAATTTCAGGAAGCCTTTAGAAGCAGGATTAAAACTGGCAATAACACTGAGACACCTGGCAACAGGAGTTATGTACACATTCTTATAACATCACTGGCTGGTTGGTGAAACCAAATGTAAATTCATTGCTATTGTCTACAGGGCCATTCATGCTGCATTAAAGGAAGTGTATTTGACCAGTCATACCACTCCTGAAAACTGGACTTAGATTAAGAAGTTCCAAGCCAAATGGAATGTCCCCCACACTCTTGGGCCACTAGATGGTTCTGGTGCTTTTTTCCCTGGTGCTGCTAGAACTGGTTCACGCAGGCAACAGATTCGTCTGGGTAGATGTTGGGTCAAGTGGATCTCCATCGGATAAAAACATTTAGCTGCAGCAAGTTGAAACTTTGGGGCTTCCAGCTATTCAATCTTTGAGGGAGGGAGGGCCATATTCGCACTATTTGTGGTGGGTGAGGACACCATCAACTTGATGCCATGCCTTGTTAAACCTTACACAAGGGATATTAAAGTCCTACCAAGTGGATTTAGGGTCCTAATAGGTTCGAGCGGTCTCGGTGGTGTGAGTGCTTACCTTCAAACTCTGAGGTCACCAGTTCAAATCTTGGCTTGGGTGCTTCATGTTGGAAAATTGGTAGTTACTTACCGATGCCCAGTGGTTTACAGTGCAGAATCTTTACTAACTAATATGCATTGGTTCCTCCACCCGCAAACAATCCACAAAATATGATCCTTGCTGTTGAACGCCAGGTAAAAAAATAAATCTAAACTAAACTAAGCAGAATGGAGTGAAAGTCAAAAGTTGTCAGAGACATTGTTTTGACATGTCCTGTGTTGCACAACATGGTGAAGACACACCAAGGTGGACTAGACAGGGTACTAGACATGTTGGCGCATTGGCTGGACAGGAGAACAGGATCTGAGATGTGATGAGCCAATACCCTGGGGACAGAAGAAGCTGGCATCTATCAGTCTTTTTTCAAGACTACCCAATTATTCAAGAACTTTTATTAATGCCAGTTTTTCAAACAATTTCCAAACAAATCACATATCCCATAATAATATTTAACAACTTCAACACCTGTTTTTCTAAAATGTCTCACAGTAAATGTCAAAATTTGTAAACCTGCAGATGTTGTTCATTCTTCAAAATGGAATAAAGTTTAAAAGTTTACAAAAATATTGTCAATTTTTTCTTTAAAATTTTAAAAATATTTCTAACTGTGAAGCATTGTGAAGTGTCAAAATCTTTTTATAACTTTCAAAGTTTCCCAAAAGTCAAAAGTGAGGGTCAATCTAAAGGTCAAAATCATTTGAAAATTTTCCCAGTTTATCAAAAGTCAAAGTTTTATTTTTATTTGCAGAACATACTCAAAGCTCAAACCCACTTAAAATTTGTCAAAGTTGTTGTAAGGTCCAAGTGTTCTGAGAAATTTCTCAAAGGTGAAAATATTTTTACAAATTTCCAGTTTTTTCGAACATCAGAATTTTTATGTCCACATTTGATGTTTTGTTTACTTCAAATTTTCAATCACTCACCCACTTACTCACTCATTTTGTGTTTCTTCTGTTTTGGTTCTTGCCTCCCTCCTCTTAGGCCGGGGTTCGGTTTCCAGCATGGCCGGTAGTTGCTTGCCATTGGTCGGCACTTTACAGTACAGAACCATGACAAACACTGTACAGTGTTGAAAGCGATGTAAATAAATAAATAAATTGTGTTTTTGCATCATGTGTTTGGTGTGGGGCAGTGTAATGGTTATATTATTATTAATTGTTTTGGGAAGATTCAGGTGGTCCTGAGATGAATCAGCAGTTGTGCCTAAAAGGGACATTTTACAGCAGTGGTAGTGAAAAGGACCTTTTGTTGGTAGGTGCAGTTAGTCTACTGTTGCTGCTGCTAGTACTCAGATGACTTCTGGCGGGCTTGGGCTGGGCTGGCTGCTGAGGAGGTTCTTGCTGCTGAGTTGTTGGAGGAGAGGCAGCATGTTGATGCAGTCACTTGGTGTAAACAGTTGAGGTGTATCCATCTGCTGGTAGCTCATAACTAGCTGTAGATACCAAAAATGCTAGAGAGTCCTGAGATATTCTGTACACTTTCTTTGCATGTGACAGAGGCTCCTTACAGTGGGCTGAAGGCCTTGCTCTGGCTTATGAAGTGTAGCTTGTCTTAAAGTCCCGGGGTGTTGATCATCAACAATTACGTATGAAGTCTGTGGTCCTCTTGGTTGTTGCTGTCTTCTTGGCATCCCATTGGTCTGTTCAACTGTTTGTATTACCTCAGTTGTTGGCATCTGGGTTTCTGGAGTAGTCAAGCAGTGGCTGTTGCTGATAAGTCTGTAGCACAGGTGTGAAAGCGGTACTGGAGCTCCTAGAAAGTGTACGTTGCTGTGGATGATGGTTCCTTTCCTCTGCCCTACTCTCTATCACAATTAAAAAAAAAAGTTTAACTGAAACATTTCTAAAAGTCCAAAAGTCTCTTTCCTCCAAGTTTTCAACGTCAGATGCCATACAGTTGCAGAAGGCTATTCCGGTTGTCTCCTGTCCAGGCCCAAGGAAAACAATGTGAGCACAGTCTGGGCAAATTGCCCAATGACCTGCTGGTAGACTGATGAAGACTCGGCCACTACACTTGTATTGGCAGTACTGCAGATGGTGTCTTGTGTGAGAGAGCATGCTTGTCTCCATAATGTCAGTATCCATGGACCCTCATGAAATTCTTGGGCTAAGGCTGCACTAGCACTGGCTCCTGTCTGTGGGAACTTGAAGCCTGAAAATTTCCTGAGGCCCTTCCTTCTGATATGGTTGTCTTCAAGAAGTTAAATCGGTTCTGAATCGAGTTCTACTTCTGATATTATCTTGGGGGCCTCAGCAGACTTAGACTGGATCAGTTTCCATAGTGACTCCTTTGGGATTCAAACAGACCTTCACCGACAGCTTGTGAATGCCTGCAAACCTCTCCCACAGGCAATCCTTCCTGGCCCTGTCCTTGAAGTATTGGTTGGTTTTGTTGTAAAGCTCCATATGATCCTTGGCAAGTCTAAAATAGCCTCCTCAACCTAATTTGTTAATTAAATGTTCCATATGTCCCTTCTTGTTCCTGGGTTGGGATTGGGATGTGGCGGCCTCTCCTCTATCCTCTGTGTCCATTTCACTCTCACCTTTTCTCAGTTCTTGGTCTTTTTGGCCACTGCCTCCTCTGACTGTGACTGTGTCAGCTTCCTTTTACATCTTGTCTTACTGTGTTCTCGGCTTGTCCTGCTGTGAAGTAACCGACTCTGTGACCAAAGACTTGGAAACTTCCTGTCTTGACAAGAAGTGACCACATCAGATTGGAGTTCTTTATGACAGGTTGGTTTCAAGTATGGTCGGTGTTCTTCCTGTCATATTGTCCAGACATTAGACCGCAGCAGGCCAGCAAGTGTTTCTAGACAAGATGGTAACAGTATAAGATAGGACGGGAGACAAGACAAGCTGGTTTCCAGGTGGGCAGAGCCCACAGTTATAACCAAGAGTCAGAGAAGACTGGTAAAATATCAAACATGCTGTCCCACCACGACAAACCTGGAAACTACAACCGACCCTAGCTGACTCTGTAAACATTGGTCCCGACCCTTAAAACCCATAGTTACCAACAAGATGGCCCCAGTGGAACACTCCCATAAGAAAAATGAAATGAATGTTGTTATTTGTAGAAATTAGGCACAATGGAATAGATTTAACTGCAATTGAAGTGAACTGAAATAATGTGTGATCAGTTTTTCTTTCAGATTAACATGTTTCCAATGATAATTAAAATGTGAATTGGGACTTATATATTGGGTCACATTGCTGGCATAAAGCCCACATAATCAGTTATATAATTAGCTTTCACATACAAGACAATAGACCCAGTTGTATAATCACTCACTAATTATATCATGACATTCTACGTTCTCAGTATCATTGGATGACATATATATTAATTCCTTGGTATAAAACAAACATTTTAAACCAGTCTTAAATTTAAGTTAGCTTTCCCTTCCTATTTCTGTGTGTGAAGCAGCTTTTAGTCTAAAAGTAATAATTTGCTCATTACTTTAAGTTAAAAATTAGGATTAATTTAAAATTATGAAGTATCTGCTCATTAAACTACCCATTTAAGATACCCACCATAAGTGGCCATCTCCTTTAAATCAGTTATCCAAATTTAATCCTGTGGCTCACACTGAAATTAAACTTCCCTTAGTAAAGCACACGACATTCTAAATTTTTAATACAAGGAATGATACAAATATAAAAGACACAGCACAAAAAGGCACATGGCACGTTGAAATGGTGGAGGGGGTTTGGAATTTCATAAATAGAAATACAGGCATAAGACTTGCTTGAAAGGATTTGGCTTTGATATTCATAATCAAAACAAATTTACATAATAAACAGCTGAATACAATTATAATTTTAAGGGTTGATTCTGTGGGGAATATTTTAACTATGCTTCAATTCGGATTCCAAAGTTAGTTTGCTCCATGTGCTTTCATTTATTTATTTGTTTTAAAAATCACACATAACAGCAAATAAACTTTGATCACTTATGACTCTCCGAAATGAATTTATAATAGTAATATTTCTTATGGAAACACTGATCTTAATGCTCAAAGAAACCAAGTTTCTTATTGGTGTAAGACATATTGTAGCTCTCAGAATGTGTGTCAAAATAAAACCTATACACAAGCCCTCGTGTCACTCATAAAAGTAGTACAATTGGTGAGAAATCCCAAGTCTCACTGCAAGTCTCACTGCAAAAAAAGCCATCACAAATGTGTGTTGTACAAAACCACAAATGTGTTGCCGAGTCAAAAGCCAAGTACACCAAGTGTACTCCTGAAAATAGATCCATGTGTGTTACAAAGAATGCACCTTCGTCATTGTGTAATAGATTTCAATTGTTGTAGAATATTACTTCTGTGCCAGAAAATGCTTTTGAGAAGAATTATAACAATTCTAGTGCACAGGTGTGCGTTGACTTTCCTGACACAGATGGAGTTGTGACATGGGAAAATAGGGAGTGCAACCATTCCCTCTTGCTCCACCCCAAAGTTTTTCAGCCCCACTTGGCTGCGCAGGAAAACTTTTAATTGGAAGGAAATAAAATAGCATCAGAGATGCACCTACCCCACAGCCTGGGGAAATATATTTCAACACCATGAGATATAGAAATAGTGAAACAGTACAGTTATATAAAGGTCCGAATGATCTTTAAGTAGGGAAAAATTATGTCAAAGAGAAAGAAAATGTATGTAAAAACATTAAAACATGACAAGTCAATAGCAAGATGACAGCATTAATCAGTAAACTAAAATTATTATGCTCAAAATTTATTAACTGGAGAATAGTTGTCAATGGAAATAGCACAATTATGTAAAAGTACAGAAAAGATTCAGTTGCAGCAATCCATTTTTCTATGTTATGAGAGAAACATGTCTCAAGTATGGCAGGTGCACACACTTTGGTAAAGCCAAAGTTAAATGTCACGCCATGATGCACACCTACACTCCTTAACCAATGTCCCTACAAAGTGTCAACCTTTGACACCTTACAAAATTCAAAAGCCTGGAAAAGATTTTCAAACTAATGGTCAATACCACAACGCCAAAGTTCAAATCAAGATCACACCATAAAGTTGCACATCTACACCCCATACCCAATGGCCTTACCAAGTATTAACTTCCTACACCTTACGGTTTCTGAGATATAGCCCAGACAAGATTTTATAGTTCAAGGTAACCATGGCAAGGTCAAAGGCCAACTCAAGGTCACACCATGATGTTGCACACCTACAACCCCTAATCAATGTCCCTACCAAGTATCAACTTCCTACACCTTACAGTTTCTGATATATAGGCCGGACAAGATTTTATGAGTCAAAGTCACTATGTCAAGGTCACATCAAGGTCGCACCATGACGTCGCACACCTTCACCCCCAAACCAATGTCCCTACCAAGTATCAACTTCCTACACCTTACGGTTTCTGAGACATAGACCGGACAAGATTTTATAGGTCAAGGTCACTACAGCAAGGTCAAATCAAGGTCACACCATGACGTTGCACACCTTCACTGCCCAACCAATGTCCATAGCAAGTAGTAACTTCCTGCACCTTATGGTTTCTGAGATACAGCCTGGACAAACTTTTTTCCTGCTGCCTGCCTGCCCAACCGCCCATCCGGACACCATGGATGAAAACAACAAAAAATAGAACTGGCTTTCTTTTGGGAACAGTACCATGGTTGCTAGCGACAAAATTCACATGAATGTTTCTTTAACAGATCATGCTGTTCCTGATTTCAATGATGTTAAAATTTTCACGTCACAACCACTTAAGGAGTGCAAACACTCATCCTCCATTCTTGGTGCACAGGACACACCCATGTTAGCTCATCAGGCCATGTTTGGAAGACAACAAAAACGGAATTGGGTTATTCCCTGGGTTAACATAATTGCAAAGAATCGTCATGATAAACATGTGGCAACTGCAAACCAGGCATTATCTGATTGTCACTTGACGGGCACAGTGGGTCATTTCTGGAATTTAACAGAAACTGTCACCTCAACACTTCACTAGACAGTGTAAGTTCTAATCCTGAGTATTCAATACTTTCACAAAGTTACCAAGACAATGAAAAGTATATGAACTTTGCCCACTTTAGATGCACAAAAGCCCACTCAAACATTAAGATGTCATTCCTAATATTTTTCAGGCCCACTTTTTCATTAAGGCCAGCAACCTGCCATATTTCATGCACTGTAGAATCCCACTTAGGTCATCTCAAACCAGACATATGGTGTATATATCTCTATGGTTACTGGGAAGTATGGTTTTCTGCTCAATTTATACAGAGACAAAACTTTTGTATCCACTGAAGAGAATCATACCTCTGCCCTACTAAATTCTTCCAACGTGAATGAGTATATTCAAGACGAAATAGATTTAAATAAATTTTGTGTTAGGCCCATTTGATACTAAACCTTGCCCATTATGTCAACTATTTGGCAAAATGTCAGCAAAAATTTTCATGACAGTTATCAGCGGAGCCTTGTGTCAGATTAAAATTGATCCAGCAGACAATGACCTTTTAGGCATAAAATTTCAAAATCAGTATTTGTTGGTTCTTTTGATGCCTTTTCACTTGGGACACAGAAGCCAAATTCTTCAGGGCTGTACCAACGCTATTTGCTTCATTATGACTCAGCATGATAGATATTAGTGTAGTCCTTTATCAGATTAACATTTATCCCGCAGACAGTGGCCTTTTAGGCATAAAATTTCAAAATCAGTATTTGCTGGTTCTTTTGATGCCTTTTTACTTGAGACATAGAAGCCAAATTCTTCATGGCTGAACCAACGCTATTTGCTTCATTTTGACCCAACATGGCTTCCCAAACTTATTCACTAATATTGATGATTAGATATATGTGGATTTGCCATTATAAATTGACGGAGCTTTGCTTTTCTGAAAAAATATATTTGTTCAGTTGGGACTTTAAATTTTGGGAAAAATGGTACATCCCAGGAACTAATTTGTATGTCTTGGTACACAAATCAATAAAATACAGAAAACCATTTCTGTTCCTGCAAAAAAAATAAAGAAATCTCTCATCTTTGTGTTTGTGTATGTTGTTGAGAAACTTACACAGTTGGTCCCACATTATACTTGGATCCCCACTCATCTTGACGTAACAATTCTAAAGGATACAGTTCAGTCACAATCTTTTATAAATTTTCAGTTCTAGCTGACACGGCAGCCCAGCTGGCCAATTAGTTTCTGCCAGAATTCTGCATGGCTTTAGTCCCTCAACTGTCAGACGGTATCACAGAATGTGATCTGACTTCTTGGATTTCCAGGTAGTAGCTGGGCTGCCAACTTGTCAGGCAAATATCCATATTCTCCTCTCCTTTATGGGATATTTGCACCAAAATCATCAATCCAAGCCCACCATAGTAAACTATGTGGCTGCTTTGAGAACTTTCAATCTTCTTTAGTGGTGGTGGACCAATTCACGCCCGGGTACCAATTCAGGCCCACCCTCGATTTTCTTGAAGATTTATAAGTTTTCATACAGAAGATGTTTACCACATCGTAGATAATCATTAAATTGATTATATACATTTGTAATTTATTGTTTAACTGTGATTGTTTTGGATAAATTTTGGGGTGGTCGTGAATAGGTACCCGGGTGTGAATTGGTCCACCACTATGGGTTGGATACTTCCATCAGTTTTTCCTTAAGTCTGTACAGTTAACTGCACCTCTCAAACCCCATGTGCATTCTGTTTTGATGTTCACATTTTGCTACTCATTGTTGAATCCTGTGATTCGTTTAAGCTTACATACATTTTACGTAATTATTTTTTTTGCCATTGTTTTTTTGAAAGATATCTAATATCTTGCCTCGCTTAGATAGGTCTTTTGATCTCACTAGACAGCAAGCTCAAGATTATATTTCTTTAGCAAACAATGCCATTATTCCTACAAAATGGTTTGAGACACTTCATGATCACAAAACGTCTGTCACAATTCCTCTGCCATACCTAGGCCAGTCTCCACTTTGTCCTATCATGGCTTTACACAAAATGTTTGAACAGTTACTTATTCCTAGATCTGCAGGCCTTTTACTACTTACTAACTCGGTTTCTAGGAAACACCTCCAGAAGATTTCCATAAATTTGAAAAAGTAGCCTGAATCCAAATAAAAAAACTTATGTACATATTTCTTTCTAGTTTTAACTCTTTTAGATATTGATTTAATGCCATGTGGGACAGCTTTCCTCCATTTAACCTAAAGTCAAAAAAGTTTCTTTAGTCGTTTTGGGTTGGAACCACCTTCTTTCTAACCTTGGCTTGGTCCATAGGTTCCAGGGCCTTTGCCGTTTTTACATCAGTTTGACCTTTCCTTATCCAAGGCCACAGCGAATTCCTTCCCCTTGGCTGTCAATTAGTTTAATGTTTTATATCTTTTGTTACAAATTTGAAGGTGGTTCAACCTCTCTAGCCAGTATGATCACTTATTATAATTGTATAAATCAGAATGATAAATTGTGCATAAGTCAAAAGATTCAGTATCAATACAGAAGTTTTAAAACCCACTTGGTGTTTTATTTCTTAATTCTAGACCACCTGGGGGCCTCCACATCCATTTGTCTATTCAGAGCAATAATGGAAACAGAAAAAAATTAACAAATATGCCCCAAAGCAAAGCTTCTTGGGGGAGATAAAAATTGGTAAAATTACTCAATAAATTGACAAACCTTCATTGATAGCTAAATTAGATGTACATTGGACAAAAAAGACTGCAAAAACCCTCACTTATTTCTGCATTCACCTTCTGTTGATATAGTCCATCTATCATCTCAGAACTCATTGTTTCAGTATTTCACATATTTTCCTATGATAGGTTTTGGAGATTGTGTAGCAAAGTGCTGAATAAATTTAACCCTTTTAATCACTTGGGTCTCACCTCTGTGTTTTCTCAATTGAATCAAGCCCATAGCAACATGTACTGAGATGACCTTAGTGGTTCAAAGGAATATTGACCTCCAACAATTACCTTCAGTGTCAGATTTGATTTGGTCAAGGAATGTTATGTCGTTCCATGTCATTCTTTGCTTATATATATGTCGCTTTAAATTGTGATTCATGGACTCTACATAGTCGAAGTTAGGTATAGGTATCTGTTCTGCTAGTCAGACTTATCTTTTCAGATTTGTGATATGACACAAGGCCCTGAAGTGTGTTAGAAGGAAATGCACTTTTCAACGATCGTTCTTGGAGTTTGGATTTACATTGAATAAAATATTCCATAAAAACAACTAAAAGTTAGCCATTTTGAAGAATTTCTCACAAAATCGACTGGATACTGGATGTTCTATTGTTTTTTTTTCATTGCTGTAGCTATAACAATTGATCCGACTTTGTTCATTACAGTAAAAATGTGAATTAAAAGTCATGTTTTATTTCGAGAACTGGGCATTTGGGGAATTTTTTTCTACGACATGCATATTGGGCATTACAGAAAAATTAGTTCAAACAGAAGGACTTTTCTGATAACGTGAAAAAAGAAACTAAAGGCTAGACTCCAGCAGTGATGTTCCCATTTTGGCTGGCAACATTGCACAGTCCAAATCCAGTAATGGCTGTGTTCAAAGCAAAAATTATGTATGTCATAACAGTCAGGATACATTGAAAGAAAGCTGCCCTCTTCATCACTTTATCTTCTACCATGTACATCAGCAGGTGTTGAAGCATGATACCCCGAGCTTTAAATTTATTGAAACATATTCCTTCCTCAATCAGACGTTCCTGTTCTTGTTCTTCTTGCAATATTTGACCATCTAACTCAGCAACCTCTGAGTCATCTTCATTTGCATCAATCAATCTTTGGCGTTGTGCTTTAAGCTTGGCTAATGCGCTTTCCAATGTGATTTGGTCATACTTAGATGCCAGTGCAGCTTCTTGTTGTTGCAAATTTTCTGTGACCCACGCACTATACTTGTTCAGTAATGTACGCTCATAACTCAATACTTAAAATTGAAGAAAATAATTACAATGAGAGACATTAAACTTTAGTATAATAACTAATGTGGTCCATAAAGATATAAAATTAATATGGATAACCACAGGTATGTATTGTTATACGCTTTGTCTATATATATTGACAAAAAGCTTCTCTGACATAGTTCTGTCAAACGAAAAAGAAGATTTAATAGCATCTACTTGTACAAATGATATATTCATTTAATCTTACCATGTCTTTCACCTTCAGATTTTCTAGGGCAGCATACACAAAACAATGAATCTCTTTGCCTATCAATTGTATTTTGAGATCTGGGCACACAACAAACACAGCAGAATGAGAATTGAGTGGTTTCAGAGGGTTCCATATCTTGCCCTCTATCTGGATCTGAAAGTTGTGTGTTATCTGACCTGCATACATAGTTCAAGTACAGAGTATAGCAGCAGCCATAATGCATTTAAAACTTATTTAGATTGATCAAGTTTCAATTAAATGATTTAAAATATTTTGTGTAAATCTGTGTATATCCCATACATACGTACACATATACATATGTTTTTGAATGGTTTGTTATTTATTTAGTTTACAATTTGCTCTTTATTTGGTAATATTGCCAAATGAACACACTAATGTAAAACACCTTATAATCAGTACATTACTAACTTTTCTTACACAGGTACACCTTGTTGAGAGTCCTTGCAGCATGGACAAACACTCGATTCCCAGTAATATCCAAAATCTCCATGGAATTGTGCCAGGAAAGATTTCAGAATAGCAATGTATATAGCAATGATACCAGACATAAACTGCAGAACCAAGGCTATGATAACTACGTAATAACAAAACTGGTAGTATGGAAATGCATTTGGACCAGCGTCTAGAATGAATTTCAGAATACCAATATGGATGACTGCCATAGAAATTGCAGATGCCACTTGCGTTTTGTTCTTAACATCACGACTGCTTTTTAGATGGTCTATATGCATGGTCTATAAAATAAGAGCAGAAGAGCATTTATACACTATTTAAAGTTACATTTTTTAACTTTTAACTTTTTAACACTAATATTAGTATGAAAAGGTAATATAATTTTGCAAAAAATGAGATCGAATTCAGTAGCACTATAATGCCATTTCATAGAATAACTTGCGTAAGACAATTACAATGGCAAGATGAAAACAATTTGCTTTACTTATTTATACACAAAGAATATGTTAAGCATTAAAGTGCAGAAAATAAATTTCAAAGGTTTTCATTTATGATATGACCAGAAAGTGTAAACAATATTCTAATCTTATGCTCAAAGTAGGCTAAAATAGACATAAAAAATGCAGTTTTTATTGGTTTATACTTCCATCAAGAACATGAGAGGACAAGAACAGTAAACTTATACTAAGCTGATACAAATATAGGTAATCTAGATAATTCCATATGGTTATATTCTAGTACTTTATATTGCCAATATTTCTTTCTGGGGAGTGAAAGATATACATTCATGTTATTGAATATAATTGTTGCACAATAAGTTTTGAGCTATATCCATTTATCCTATACATGTTCAAAACTTAACTAATTACACCACCTGCAATTAATTGTCCTATATTTTATTAATATGTGATGTAGTCTGCAGCAGCTGTTGCACTAACACTTTACATTGTCTCAAAAATTACTATAATATGATTAATTAGTATGTTAATAAGCTCATTGAAGCCAAATAATATATACACCAAGAGACACCAATAATACCAAAAAGGTCCTTAATTGTTTTAACTAAATATGTCTTCTTGCTTATAATTTTACATTCATTTGATTTTAACACTTCATTTGATAGCAACATTCCACTATCCCAAGTTACTGGCTAAAGAAGACTAAATAGTATTGATAAACAGTCATCCAAGACTCTGTCATTCAGTTAGAGGAATGTCAGTCACTGAAGACCTGGGGCTATATTTGTGCACTCAGAATGGGTCAAATATCGCTTTGGGTCCTGCAGTAAAAAAGCTATTGCACAGAGTTTAAATATACAATACACTTCAACTGGATAAACTAGCTTAGAGAGAATCAGGAATCATAATTATTTTGACAATAATTCTGACAATTTATATTTGGTGTAGTAAAATGATATACCATTGGTATCATCCTGATTTCCAAAATTTTACTGAGGTTTCCATTTAATTTTATCCAAAGAAGAGTCATATTGTCTTTTAAGTCCATACACATGCATATCTCTGCTGCTGATTTATGCTTGTGCATTGTGATTAATCTATGTGTTTTTGAAGGCCTGAATGTAAATTTAATTTTCTGCATTGATAGCCTCTTGCAGAGAGGCTTCACTTTTGTCTAACAGAAGAAAATGACCATCTTCACAATAACCTACTTGAATAATATTTGGGAAGTAATGATATATTCTTTTAATACTTAATCAGTCCTGTTGCATAATCAATCATTGTTACCTGCATGTATTCCAGGTCTCTGTCAGAGCTATAGCTAGTGGACGCACAGTTGCTGTTGTTGCTTCCAGGAACTAATAATGTATAATAGCATATCACAAATAGGTCACACATTTCCAAGCAGCTGTTTCAGTACTTATTTGATTTGTGCTAGATGACCTGTGTCTTATCGATCTGACCAGATACCTCATATCTTGGTGGTACATGTTGATGAACAAACCACCGGGTTTAGCACTCCCACCCCCTCTACCCCTCTCAAGCATTTACATTGTAGTTTAGCTGGTGAGAGCTCGCAGGAGGTTTCTCAAACCTTTTGAAAAGATGGTCCTGTAATGCAAACCATATTCCAATCTGTGTTGAGCACATCCTTCACACAGAAATTATACCAAATGCTTCGTACTAAGACCAGAAGAAGACCACACCACAATTATCCACAAACTGAAGGTAAAGAAGGCAGTTTGGTTGTAACCTATGACACCCACCCCAGAAAGGTATAACCCAGTCATTAAAAGAGTGAACAGACTTTGAAATACAAGCAAAGTACTTCTATGTGTATTGCTTTAGTTACTATACATTTGCATAATTAATTAATTTTAAAGATTGGAAGGCTGACTCACATGTACATTTTGGGCTGCCATGGAGTAGGTTTTTAGCTCAGCTACCTGCTCAAATTTCTACACTATCATTTATCATTGTACCCTTAGTTCAACACTTATATGCATACCTCATCACAGTAAGTGATATTTATAGCCAAACTTTCTTTGCTTCTTGTAGCTCCTCCAGTTTTGTCGAGAGATATAGATTGTATTTGGAATTTATGCAAATATCAATTAATAACCAGTAATTAAAGAAAATAACATTGCTAAACATAAATCCCACAGCACTTAAAGAGATGATTAATATGGGGGTGATAGCTAAATATATTAGTCACATTTCAAGAGAACCAGATAAGCTTGAGCAAACCAAACCTGCCTAGTGATATGAATGATGCTTTAAGTGCCAAAGTTGTTTATGTTTATGGTTACAGTTCAATTTGAATAAAACAATCTGGACCAGTGATTGACCAGTTAACATTTAAAGGACTTGACTGATTATTTTAGTGACAAAAGTGAAAAAATAAAACTTCAAATTCCTATGATGTGTAAAAAAGAAAACTGTTGGATATATCTCTAGAGCTATCCGATCAACACAATATTTCATGCTGCAGTAACTAGTCCAAAACAAATTAATTGTTTCAAATTTTTTAGAAAACATATGTTGAATTTTCAGTAATATTTTCAAAATTTTTCCAGTTAATATTATATCGTTTAGATCTTCTTTATATACAATCTGAACTGAACATTAGATTTTGATACAAAGAACTTCACTCAAATTTATGTATATCCAAGCCATTATATAAAACTGAGGAATGAACAGTCTTGTGACTGTCAAATCCATGATCAAAAGTAATGATTTACAATTTATTCACAACTTTGATTTAAAGATTCTGATTTATTTTAAATCATAAAGCATTTTTGTTCACTACGCTATCTATTCATTTAGGCTACAAACCTTTAGTGACCATCCTCTCTTGATTTAAGAAGATATGTTTTGAATAGTCCTTATTGTGTCCTGTAGTTCAAACTGAAATAAAACGTTGTTTAGAATAACATATGTTACTACAGGGCATGGCAGAAATATAAAGACAAGATGCAAATAAAATGGATTTCTGAAAGCAGTAGGGCATACATAATTCGATGAAAACAGTGCATGAGACACATGACACGTTTCTGTAGTTGTAGGGGTTTGATATTTCATACTGTTTGCAAGTCTTCTACCCCATTATCATTTGTTGTACAGGTTATATGTGTATGTTAATATCATTTTCGATGCCTACACTTGTTTGGCTTGTTGTTTGCTAAACAAATAACAGAACATATTAATTCTAATGGTTTAGTATATTGCCCTAAATCTGCCCATCAGGTTTGTAAATTACCCAAAACAGGGTTAAGTCAATCAAATTTAAAGCTCACTTTCCTCGCCAAAGAGAATTATTCTGTTAAATTTTTGCTGCTTTAAGACTTGATGTGGTTTGATACTTTAAAACTTTCACTGTTTTACTAACAGTGCCTGTACAGAACCTTATAAGTAACATGTAAATAAGCTTGCATAATCTTGTGTTTCACTTTATCATGTTTTGGTTTCAAACTGTGCAACTTCTCTGGTTCTGATTTAGAGTGTCCGTTACCTATGGATTAGAAGCCAGTTTCTCTGTGCAGGTCCAAACTTCATGCTTCATCGCTGAACTTGTGTTCATGTCACAAGTCTTACTGTGAATGCAATACTTTGGTTGGAACTCTGTTCTCCTGCATCAAATTTTGGTGCACATTTTGATGGTGTGCAATCCAGTGGGTTTGAAGCTTTACATTAAACGGCTTTGATCAAGGCAACTTGAGTTGTATATTAAACTTCTTTACCACTATTTAACTGTTAACTACTACACTCTGTGATGAGCTTTATTTCTAAATGTACTTTGATTTTTTTACATCATGCCTATCTCATTATGTCTGTGCAAGTTAAAGTTTAGTCTTCCTCTGGGTTTTTTTTCGGGTTTGTATTTTGTTTTCAATGTAAGCAGCAACATTGTGTAAAGTTATTGGCATTTACAGTTTTAAGTGCCAGCTTAAGTGACGCTCGTGTTTCTAGGGATCACTTTGTTTTCTTTTTTGTGTTGTTTGTTGTTGTTTTGTCTCCGGACTTCCTTGAATTGTGGCATACTGGGATGGCTACCTGTCTCATCACTTAAGTTAAGCAGCAGTGAGCTGAGTTGGTACTTGGATGGCTGACCGCCTCAGTGCACTACTCATTTCTCCAATGGCTTTGCTGCTGACACAGGTAGACTCAAACCCCTTCAGCCTTGTTAAAAAAACATTTTAGTGGCCTAGCTTTGTTAGACGTGAGGGAGGCAAATGACATTCTTAGGGAATATTAGTTTATTCTATGTTACATAACTACTTGGTATTTACATACTCATAAAGTTTAAAGTATCCTTAGACTGAGATATTCAGATTTAACATCATAAAGTGGTCTTAGGCACACAGGTAAAATATTCACAAACTAAATTATTATTACAACAGATATTCAACTTGATACATACATTTACAACTGGAAAAAGGTATTAATAACAATATATTAAATGGCAATGAGATAAATTTGCTATATACTGGGACCCAAACAAGCACACAGCTTTATATATTTACAAGACCATATTTTACTTGTTGCAGTCAAAAGTGCAATTTACTGATGAATAATTAAGACAAAATTATACATACAAGAGTAAATAAAAGTGATTTAATGCCACTTTTACAATTTTAATGTCTAGTAGGGAATACTTTAGCACAAATAAGAACCCCTTACTCTGAGGCTGGCCACATATTTCACTATTGGGTAATGCAACAATAAATAAAACCCTTAAGATAATATAAATAGTATGACAATGCCACAGCTAACAGTCTCATCGCAATTTTGGCATAACATATAAATGAGAATGTAAAGTATAAATGCTTCCTGTAGCCTGGAATTACATTAACCAACAGTATTCTATCTCAATGTTACTAAAAAGGTGAATTAGCATTCTTCGCAAAGGCACAATGTAATTAATACACATAATACAACATAAAAGAAAATTGTAAACACATGTAAACAAATTTAGGGTAAAATCATGGCCAAGATATCTAGCTCAATGACACCAACACCAAACAGGATCAAGGAGTATAATCCACCCGACCTGATTTGTCTTGGTTCAACTTCCTGATATTAAGACTCTCTTACATCCCATCTTATGTGCACGTACATCCTAGTTACAGAGAAAAATCAGCTGATTCGCAAGGGACACTTAAGCTACACAAAAATTACTTTATCACTATAAAATTTGTCAAATCGTTAACTTCACAAAACTGAATAGGCTGTTGTTGCTACTGACAGCTTACAAACTCACAAGGTTACACTGTACTCATGATGTTTGCTAACTTTACTAATCCACCTTTCTAGCATTGTTACTGTATCACAAGATTGAGCCTTTATGTAAATGCAAAATTGCAGTTACTGTTATTCTTTTAAAATGCTTCTGCTGCAAATCTATATAAGGAAACATTCTGATTATGAATTCATGCCTTGAACAATTTGCATAAAATCTGGCAATACGCCTACATACATAAAACATATTAAGTACATTTGTTGTGGTTTGATTTCATTGGATATCATTTTTGTTTAGACTCCCATATTCCTGACTCACTCGGATTACTCTATACTAAAATTAACTTTTTAAATTGCACATTTTAAAACTTATTGGGTCTCTCGTTGTCAGGAACGACAGCCGACAGTTTTCAGGGACCACTATCTCCAGAGATCAGTTGACAAAGAATAACATGACATCATGGAGAAGGAAGTAAAAAGTGAGCCAGAACGCCACAGGAGAGATGCATTTGAGACAGTATTCTGATCCCAGTGAATAGAAGTAAGCATTTACACAATCCCTGCTCCATCACTGAGATCTTTGAACGCAACTGATACTGACCAGCCTTTTGTACACTTTAAGGAAGCTTGACTTCAGTGAATCACATTTACTGGTCTTGTGGCTAAATACACTGCAATCCATTCATCTAAAACTGACAAGAATATTATTTAGTGTTGTTCTAAAGGGGTGGGAGAGGGAAAAATAAAATATTTCTGTCTATAAAAGGGTGTCTTGTCCGTTCAGTTTTTAAATTTACTGTGAGGTTTTACCTTTAAAAGCGGGAAACTAGATTGGAAGTACGTCAAAGGTGACCAATAAGATTATTAACTAGCATTACCTCAGCAACTAAATTAGCCACTGAATAAGGTGGCATTGAAGATGTCACCATTCCACAATGGCCTATCTTTGTTAGATTCTCAGACCCAAACAAAGTCACAGTTTTAAATATTTACCTAGATTCCGAGAGTACTATTCTGGCTAGCTACATTTGTGAGTCCAAATCCCGTGATGACTGTATTCAAAGCAAATATGATATACGTCAGTATGGTCAGAATACACTGCCAGAAAGCTGCTTTCTTCATCACTTTGTCTTCCATCAAGTTTGTCAAATACTTCTGATACATTACCCCTCAAGCTTTAAATTCCTGATAGCATAGTTTTTGCGACCTAAATTGTTCCTGTTCATTTTCTGCCACACTAATTTGGTTATCAACCTCGTCTAGCTCTGCGTTGTTTACATCTGGTGTGCATCTAAGTACTGCTTGACGCTGTGCTTCAAGCGTGGCCAACCTACTTTCTGCTGAGATTAGGCCATAGGTAGATGCTATTCCAGCTTCTTCCTCTTGCACATTACGTTTGACCCAATCACTGTAATCATTTAGTAATTCATCCTCATAAGTTAAATTTTCTGAAAAATAAAGAACATGAATGAGGGTTGTCAAAAGTTACATTTACCACAAAGTTGGTGTTTTACGTCAAGGGTAATTTCCCTTGTCAACAGCATTGCCACGTGTGGGAACCCACTCAGAGGTGACAACCTGTGATCAGAAATGTGGAAAATACCTGCCATTGGAATACTTTCCATTATTCTATAAACAATATAATCTTTTGTTTGCAAGTTTTGTGACTGAAAGTTAAACCAGTTTGTACAAATTACTGCACATATCCATTTGTATTAATGAGGACGTTTCTGACCAAATAGTAGTGTGGCTTGCCATTTGTATTAACAGGGAAATTGAATAATCCTACCTTATTCACAAGTCAATATTTATGTTAAGAACTGGCTTAGGTGCATTGTTCCTGCTGCAGTTGGACTTGGGTCAAGATTTACAAAAGAACATATCCCTAACAATTAGCTGAAGTAGAAAATATGGCTTATTCTTTGTTAAATTCCAAACTTAACACCAAAGTCTTAGGCATTAAAATTAACTTTACACACAATAATCTACATATCCTACCTCGCCCTTCCTCTTCACTTTTGGGTATACAACAAACACAACATCCCGTGAACTTTGCACAGCAGTTGGAAGAATTGTGTTCTTCATTGGATTGCCGAACAGTTTCATCTCTAACTCTAAACAATGCCTGGCGAGGTAATTCCCTAGAAAAAATCTATTGTCTGAACTTGTGTAAGTAATTACTTTGTTTTTACTGTAACCAACACCTTACCGATATTCAGATACTCATTTCTAATCAAGGTACAAGTTAATAGAAAAGATCAAGTACTTTTGACAATATACTGGTGAAATTAAAACAAAGGTAGAAAATGGAATATATTTGATGTGGAATGGATTTATGGGTCTGCTTCGAGAACTACTTAATATATGAGGGATCGCACCAGGGTTTTGTGTGTGAGAAACCTGATGCAGGTATATCTTTATTGTAACCTCATTAATACTTAAACCTTGTGTAAGATTACCTTGCACTGAAAATACACTTAACCATAAAAATCTAAACTTGAACATGCAAAGGCAGTCTTTCAACTAAATTTAAAATTTAAGATTGACTAAGCCTGTACACTAAATGAAGTATGTGATAAGAAGTATAGCCCAAGGGATACATTCAACTATATCAGGAAACTTTAGATTGCCAACAGAGGGCACTGATTAATTTCTGCAGTTGCTTATTTTTTTTATTTTAATACAAACACCTGTTTTATTTCCTCAAAACTCACCTGGGTACATTTCTTCGAGAGTCCTTGAGGCATGGACAAAAACTTGACTTCCAGTAATATCCAAAATCCCCATGGAACTGTACCAGAAAGGACTTCATGACAGCAATGTAGATAGCAATGACACCGGATATAAATTGCAGAACCAAAGCTGTGATAACAATGTAAAGGCACCACTGATAGTATGGGAATGCGTTTGGACCAGCATCAAGAAGAAATTTCAGAATACCAACATGGATGACTGCCATAGAAGTGGCGGATGCCACTTGAGTCTTATTCTTGGTATCACAACTGCTTTGGAGATGTTCTATGTGACTACTCTACAAAACATTACTACATGCCATTAACACGTTACATTTCGAACACAATACTCTTATGTGCATTAAATGTTAAAATGTGCTGGTCCAATAAATGAAGGATATATCATTCATGAACAGCTTACAAGTTCGTTCAGAATAGGTATATCCTACAGAGGTGTCCCTGTGATAAGTGTACAAAGGCATTAGGCAGAGAGACTCAGTTATATGGACATCAATAACAGCAGACTTTTTTTTGGACAGAGATAGAAAAAAATTATTGCTTTAACCACCATAAATCTATGTATGTTTCGTGATAAATTAGGTGTTATCCAGCTTTAACACTCATTTCAATTGGATAATTAATGGAAGTTTCTAATTGTAAATTACTTCATTAAATCTTATCACTGAAGGAAGGCGGTGTTGTGTTATCATCATATTTTATTGATTACAGCATTTACAACATTTATTTTATAAACCCATCCACACACCAAAGTATTGCTTGAACATATGCCCTGTACTTCTACCTGCGTATGATCCACATATCTGTCAGAAACACAGTTTCTGATAGTTCCATAGCTCCTCTTCTTATTTTCAATAACTGCATAAGTAAAATAAATACATTCAGGCTTTCACTTAAAAGACACTTTGTTGCAAGATTTGGGCATTTTAAATCAACAAGTAGGTAAGAAGCTAGGATTTTTTATTTGGTTCACTTTGGTATTTTGAAAGTTGTGGTTATGTAAAATAGTTGCTAAGGATGGGGTATTGTATGTCTCTCATTAATGATTCTGCTAACAAAATGGTATGCCTAGGTGTACTGACTTGTACATAAGCTACACTCCTGACAAGCTTGAAAGACAGCAAATATGTTCTGTAAAATACCGAGCTCTTACTTTGTGAGGTTGAAGCAAATTTGGGTTAACCCTCGTTTTTTTTCTTTTTTTATTTAGCGATACGGCCTACTAGTGGCCTATTAGATCATTTTAGCACTTACCTTTTCCAAAAGATTTAATCTCTATTTGCACTTTTCATAACTACAAACATTGTTACAGTTTAACAATTCCCTCCTTTTCCTATATGGGGTTTATTTTTCATTTCTTTTATTTGGGATTTTAAATCACTTTCAAAACTGTGCAGGTCATATCGTGATGGGTAGTTTTGTTGGCAGAGGAAACCAGTACATAGAGTTGGTCAAGTTTCTGACTGACACTGCCGACCATCGAAAAGCAACTACCAATCCCACATAAGGTCTAGGGTTTGAACCGCCAACCTCAAAGGTGGATGGCAAGTGTGTTACCACTGTATATGGGGTCTTAAACATTAATGCTATAAATTTAAGGTTTTTACCTCTTTTATTTTAACCAGAAGAAAACCAAGATAACATGAGAATTAAAAAATGCCTCAAACTCAACCATGTAACTGGACTGGACTCTTTGAGATATGATTTGGCTTTACATTAAACCAGTGAACTGTGGTGAGAAGTTGATTCAGTGGGAGGTTGAATGGGATGTGTCTCAACATCACATATGTCTTGCAGGACCATGTTCATTTGCTAGTTTACAATTCAATCCTAATTTTATATCCACTATCACATTTTCTTTTTCTCAAATAATAATTGAAGTTATTCGCAGATTCCAATACGATAGTCAAATGATTTGACAGATTACTTAAACTGAAAGAGGCCCACGCCAAATAAAGCTAAATGATCACCAAGCTAAATAAAGCTAAAGGGGGCCCACGGCAAATAAAACTAAATGGCAGTAGCTGATTTCTTTATATTGAATAAGCTAAATTAAAGTCACCATCATTCTGTTTTTTATTTTGATGCATCACTTTATTGATTTTTAGCTTATTACCATTGTCAATACACTAAGATGGTTACATCATGTAAGGACGGAGAGTGGGCGGAGGAAGATATTGCAGACTTGGCAGTCACAATTCTGCATTGAAAGCAATCGGGCAACAGCAAGAAACAACACACTCATTGTTTCCTGGGAAGTGAGTGCACCAAGTACTAATGCATTTATTATAATTTTAGTTTGACTTTAATTTTTACATCATGTTGCATTTTTAAGATGCCTGAACTTTTCAGAGTTGTATACATATATTGGGTTAAAATGGCCCATAATAAATAATATGATATGTTGGTCATTATTCAATGTAAGCAAGTGTCAGGTTAAAAAAGAATGAAAGCAAAATATTTTAACTGGTCAATTTTTTTTCAATATCTTTAACATCCTAATTGCTATTTATGGTTTATCTGTTATAATAATTACACAACAGCTATCTACCACTGAAACTCCTAACTGGTGATACATACACTGTTCTGAAACTAGGCCCATGAACAATTTAATAGCAATATTTAACTATGAACATTCAAAGATGTAACTTCTGTTACTTTTTACTGTTAATAGTTTTTTGAAATTCCCAGACTATTTACATTGCTTGGGTTGAACTAAATTTAATGTTTTCTGTAAAAGATAGTTTGGCAGATTGCGTATGGCATTTCAAATTATGTTGCTGCATTTGTATTTGGGGATATTTTTAGTTTAAGGGGTCAAATTATAAAGACAATGTTTTATATACATCCAATGAATTATACTGCTAAATAAAAACACTTTCTGTAAGTGCCCAGGTCAAATAGAGGTTAGATTAAGAAGTTTCCAAGTGACATTTTTATTATGTTGTTAGCAATATTAGTATATTCAACTACTTCTATTACTAGCTAACTACTGCACATCTATACTATGTTGGCAACTCTGTTAGATTTGTTTATCTAATAATTACTTTTAGACTTTCTATCCACTTACACCAGCATTACCATTATTAATGCCTCATGAATAGTGGAACATATTTACATCATATTTTAATCGTACAAACGAGAGACTGTGAACCACCTCCTTGTGTTAGGTTACTGTCATTTTCAACGGTTAAAATCATGAATGTCTCTGAGTTACATTAAAATACTATATTAATCTCCTAGTTATATACAATATTTTAATATGCATTACATAGACACAACATTTATAAGATTGTATTTTAAAAACCCTGCTTTGTAACACTTCATGTCACATACAAATCACAATGTTATCTTAAAGGTCATTTCTATGATCTTTGAGTGTGCTGCCAAGTTCACTGATGTACATACAATGTTTTGCTGCATAATAAACTTGTAAAAATACTTTAAGACATATGAGGTACATTTAAGTTTACAGCACTAAGCACTTAATGTATACAGTAGGGTAATCTATGTAGTTAGTACTTGCTGAAATGAATCCGACGCAGCTGAAGGTCTTGTGGTGTCTGACAAAAGGTAAGTGTAAACAGTGTCAATGGACCACGTTCCATGTCTTTTCATATTCTGGATACTGACATTGTTATTAAAGGCGAAAGTGGCTCCAGATCTCCTGAAAGCATGGAAGCTATAGCTTCTGGAATCCAAATTTGGGACAGATAGGAGCTTAGATAAATGAGTTAGTACTTGATCTTCGGCTAAAATACCATTTGATGTAGGAAAAAGTGGAGCATTGCTGTGCTGCAGGGAAGAACATTTTTTCCAACACCTTCAGATGGCACAAGGGACTCTGCCCAAGTCTAGGAATAATGGCAAAGGTGCCTTTTTTAACAATTTGAAGAGCTTTTTTTACCATTTAACAATGACTATAGCATTGGAGGGTTGTAAAAGTAAGCCACCTCTGCATAAGTGCTTTTTAATATCAAAGGAAAATTTAGGTTGAGGGACCAGATTGGAGAGGCGAAAGAAGCCTAAGAATGCAAGTAGATAGAGAGGTTGAAAATGTGATGGTAAAGCAAAGACAGGGATGTATTAAACGTGTGAGAGTACCTACATCAAACAGTCCCTTTTACACGGAACGGAAGTACCTGTCTGCTCCACTGCTTTCAACATTAATTTAACGTTTCAGTGTTCAAATACATGAATATTCATATCAAACCACTTGATTTGTGTTTTTACTCATGATACATAGAACAGCTGACAAGGTAGGAGACACGTAATCTACCCCATGAATATGCAAGATGACAAAAACATACTAAACATGGCTTTGTAAGCACTCCATGTTTTCGGTTTATAGGCACTATCAAGGCTTTGATCCACCCTTTCAGTAAGTACCTGTATCTCCGGTATTTGATCTACAAGAAAAGGCACATCATACAAACTGTGATGACAAATTTATATAGCATAATTAATACGGAAGTGTTTCTCTTCAATAATATGCCATAGTGGATTTTGATTTATTTATTTGTTTGGGGTTTTACGTCGCTTTCAACACTGTACAGGTCATATCACGACGGGTAGTTGGAAGGGCAGAGGAAACCAGTACATACAGTTCGGTAGGGTTGTGTACTGTAAACTGCCGACCAACGGCAAGCAACTACCAGCTTTCCCACTTAAGGCCGTCATGGGGATATTAACCCCGGTCTCAGAGGTGGGAGGCAAGAGTGTTACCACTCTGCCACTGTGCCCGCCTCCCCACTGCCCCCCTCCCAAAAAAAGTGGATTTTGAATTCGGCTGTATAAAGCCTCATGATTGGCATTGATGTTTTGCCACCTAGACAGTAGATCTGCAGTCACATTTTTACTTCCTTGAATATGTGTAACTATCAATTCAATATCATATTTCGAGGACCAAAACCATATGTTTCTAGCATACGCTAGTCTGGTATCCCTGACTGCATATATGTACTACTGCCATATTGTCAGTTTTCAAAAGTACTTTTTTGCTGTGACACAAATATCCCCATGTTTTCAGAGCTACAATAATGCTAATCACTTCAAAATGTGTGATGGAAAAAATGTTTATTGTCTGTTAAGTACTTGGGGAGTGTACATGTATACACATGCATTTTCCAATCCCCAACCACACTATTCAAGCATGCGTCAACAGCCAGGGTTTCATTAAAATCTATTGCTTTGTGATCATAAGTGGTAACCCCACTGAATACTGGCAAGAACTTGATAAACAAGGCATAAATTGTAACGTTTTCTGCAGTGCTTCCCAGTATTGTTACGATATTGTAAGAAAATGTGATCAACCTATCCACCCTGACTGGGAAACCACAAAAAGAGTAATTGTATTGTTCAAAAGACCTATTGTTTTTCATTGAGCCATAGGCACAACATGTATAATATACATTGACAAATATATATATAAGAATCAGTTTGCTTCAAAACGCCTGGTTTATAATATAACAAAATTATAGTGTATGGTTTGGTTTTCTTAGAATACAATATGACTTGTGAACACAATAAATAATCAGTGGTCTCTCTGAAGTGTGCAGAATAAAATGTCATTTTTTTACATAGTGTGTGGTATATGTTCAAACCATTCGGGAGTATTGTGTGTATTAGTCACATGATTAATGGAAGTATTTAAAAGGTTTTTATAAGTCAGTCTTTCATCCCATTTTCAGGTTTTTTTTTTCTTTTCTTGGGTAGGCTTATGGGTATCTGCTCACTCAATGTCAACAAAGGGGTCTCTTTTAACAAACTCTTCATTGTTCCAGACTTTTTTTGGATATCTCAAAACCAAACTCAGCTGAAAAAAAAATGAGACAGAATACTGCGCCTAATATACCTGATGAAATAGATTTTTTTTGGTATTTTTTAAACCAGTAAAAATGTCTTACCAAAGGCAAATTCATTTAAAAAGTCCTGGATTTAGAATTGGTTGTTAATCATTTCCAAAATTAATTCAGTTGTATTAAGATCTGCCAACTGCAAACATTTAATGAAAATCCATGTACTTCTTTCGCAATCTCACTTACAATCAGAATCCAAAATGACTTCCTTGGTGCATGGGGTTAATAAAAAGTAAAAGAAGATTTTGGTTTTGTCATCACTGTATGAATGTTAGATGCCATCAAATTTTGACAATGATATATATTTTATACCAAATTTCATAAAATTTGGTAAGCATACTTGAAACAAGTGGAAAAAGTAGAAGAAATATTCAATTGACTTTGTTAATTGGGGAATCAATCTTTCATTTGTTATATGCATGTGTTTTCTGTCTGTAAGAACTATATAGCTAGTGGATGCATAGTTTCCCATGTTGGTATGTCAAACTAGCTATGAAAAGCCTTATATTCATGCAACAAAATCAAACTTATTTTTCTTCGCCCCATTCAACAACAGCCAGGTTCATACTGGGAGAGGCCCTCAGCATAGTCAAATGTCTATTTTGAACCAACAAAGATGTGATAGCTTGTGATTAGATGACAAATTTGCTAGGTCACTGAAAACACCAAGCATCATATGTGGTGAAGCTAGATGGGAACTAGACAGGAAACATATTGCCATGGGAGTAAATATTGCAATTATAAGCGTTAAGAAACCTAGCTGGTTTGATGCACTTGTGGGCGTATAGTAGACTGCCTAGCAAAGATTGTAACTGATGCTTGGTACACAAGTTCCTCCCTCTCCATTCCTTGACCATTTCTCTAATAACGTCCAATTTTTCAGGCGGAATCGCTACGGTACCCTCAATTGTGTCAATAAGTATTCCGAGGCATGCTGCCCTTGTTCTTTTTTGCTCACTGTTAAACCTAGGTACGTTACAACGTCAAGGAGTGTGTCAAATGATCCGCACGCGACACTTGGCGTGCCATATTCCCCAAAAAAGTCTAATTTGATGTCAGACTGACGCATGACGTGACGCACCACGTCGCTGGTTCTCTGAAAGAATTGGCCTCTGTGCCGACTGCCAAACGGAATTCTTGTGTCAATAAACATTGTGCCCCAGTTGACGCATAATAGGTCATAGTTTTGAGGGTCGATGCTCAGGTGCCTAGAAGCCCTGCTGACATCAACTTTGAAAATATGTGCCCCCTTTCCAATCTTCACCAATTCTTGTGTCAAGCAGTCAATAGTTGGAAATGTCAACTTGAATTCATCTCCAATGTAGTCATTTTTTTCCACCCCAGTGTTGACCGACTCACCCTTTGGCCAGCTTAGATCCAAAATCATCCTTCTGGTATCTGAGTTTTGTTTAGGCCTTGTCATAAAGGCCGAATAATGGAGATTTTTGATGGGGGCTTCATTAAATGGACCTATGATAGCACCCAATGCCTTCTCTTCTGCAATGTATTTGTCCACATGTTCTGGGAATTCAGATGCTGATTTGTGATTATTTTTGTCATGGTTAAGTGAACACATTCTGTTGAATCCAACAGGAAAGTCAAATTTCAAACATTCCAAAAGTTGTGTGTCCCAATAGCTGTCAAGCAATTCTTCCCACGCTTGTATGTTTAGTTGTGAATTGACAGGGATACGTGCCCCCCAAGTAATTTGGGAGGTCATGTTTTTGACCTCTTCATGCATGTCAATTGGATTTGTGAATTTTTTGCTCACAGTCTGATTTTTTGTGGGCATTATGGGATCAGTCAAGGCACTAGCGGATCCGGGGGGGGGGGGGGGGGGGGGGGGGGGGGGGGGTTCAGGGTTTTTTTTCCCGGGGGGCATGCCCCCGACCCCCTTACTCGATGTGAACCCCCACCCTACTTAAAAGCTGGATCCGCCCCTGCAAAGGAATGTATCAGTATATAAACTTGGATTGTTGACACCACAAGTCAAAGGCCACGCATTGATTTGGACTGAACGACCTGCTCCAACGACCATTACTGAATTAATGAATTTGTCATCATCACTATTTCTAACATCAAAAATCGATTTCTGTTGACAGCTTAACGTGTCACCAATAATGTTATTGTTCTCAGTTTCGTGTGAGAGTGTGTTACCATATACTTTGTCAATATCAGCACATTCCTGTGCGTTCAGCAAATTGGAAACTTTCGTGCCCCCAATGTCAATTGGAGCTTTTATCATTTTTTCTATCTGACAGAACACATTCTCTGTTTCGCCTTCTATTTTATTGTCATCTAAACAGACCTCATTGCTTTTTGCCTTAGCCTGACGTGGGCAGACCTTGTCCTGATTGATGTTGTTGGGCTTATTAGTCCAAAATACCCGTCTTTTACTACTAACAAGGGCGTTCTTTGTGCTTTTGTGTTTACCCTTGACTACCTCTGCATATGATCTAACCCTCGCTGTCTGTAAAATAGTGTTACAAACTGTAATGGCTTGAATACAAGGACGGACTACTAGACTTTCTATCTCTGAGGATTTGTGTTTTTACTATAGAATACACGGCAGCACTGTCTCAACACAGGAGGTGAGCCTTCTCCCAACATGACCTTGGCCTTTGCACCTATTCGTTTTTTGCACTAGTTTTCTTGCTAAAGATGCAATCCTTTTCAGGATAACCTAAGAATCTACCCTGTGACAAACAGAATGCACACAAATGTTTGTGAACTTTGCCATTGACCTTGTGGTCCTTATTATGTGAACAAGACCCACCTTGAAATTGCTTGCAAAACCACGGTTTTTGCAACTTGTCAGTTTTAACCCAGAACCTCCCCCCATTGACATGTTTTTGTGCATGGGCCCTTCTGATCCTATCTATCCGAGCTGTGTCCTCCCAATTTATACCCCTCGTTTCAAATTCACATAGTAACACAGCATGGGCTGCCTTGGCACCATGCCACGAAAAATATGTGGCATCTTCCATTAACTTGCCCATATATTGTATAATTTTTTTCCTTAACATTATGATCTGACTCATCTAAGCCATTTTTGCAGGAACCCTGCACCCATTGCAACATTGTTAACTGATCATATGACACTCCAGATCTAGTAACACCCCCCCAAAATCGCCTCATGTGGCCATGCCACTGTATGTTTTACTACAACCTTAACATTTACACCCCTTTTTAGATTTAATTTTTCCTACACTACCTGTACTTTCGCTCTGCTTTTCTAATTCCCTAATACTTTCGTCAATTTGTTGTTGAATTTTTGCGGATTTTCTGATTAAATTTTAACTGGGCATGTACTGTTCTTGATCAGAGGAATCACTATCAGACTGTGAATGATCAAATGTCTCTTAGAAAAACTACTTAACTTCTTCCTCTTGCCGTCCTGCAGCTTCACTCCGTGTTAATCCTCCGCCATTCTATCCTCCACCTTGTCCAACCGCTGATTAACTCTCTGGAGCTGGTCCAATATCTGAAACTGGAGGTCACTTTGCCCTCCCTGAGCATTACTAGCTGTTGATAACTTTGACGTACAGGAATAACAAAAGAGTCCTTCTCTATTTTAGACCTGTCTATATTCATCTCTGCTGCTGTATTGCTGGTATTTGTATCGTTTAGTATTTCTGTTTTGTCACATTTGTTCCCAGTGGGTGGTACATGTCTGCCTCCACACTTCCAACAGTTCTTTTTCTGCTTGCCCATGGTGTGAATTAAATTTCAAATGTCAAAATTTTTACAATCATGTGTCACTGTTTGTATTACACTGAAAAATATAAGCCACAAGCTTTCAGCACTATCGAATGATTTCTTATCAGACTTTATTCAAATTCAATAAAATAATCAATGCTCAGCCAAATGACATTAAGGACAATGCAGGCAAAGAAATAGGTTAGATCATCCCTCAGAGCCCCGACGTCGGCCAGATGGAACCAAGCCTGAATAATCAAACTAGAGCTGTCAGAAAGCTGCTTTCAAATGAAGTTCACACTATCATTGAATCGTGTCCAATGCACTTTGTTGTCATCCATACACATATATCATAAAACATAGAGTAAAATCCGTAAAAGTTTTTATAAAATGTTGTAAAATATATAACACAAGAATCTGAAAGCCCTCAAGATAATAGAAAGTCCTTGTTCACTCTTCAGATTCTTGGCACATAATGAATTGTCCCTAGAATTTTGGAGGGAAATGCCAGGGAATATTGCCAGTAGCCAAAGGATTTCAAAATCACCCTGTTCTTCAACTGGTGAACCCTTTTAATGCTATGTAATTTAGACTAGTCTCCTACCCTCTGCCAGCCTAAGGTTGGAGCAAGGACTGAGTTTTCTTTTCAATTTTTTTAAGTTCAAATATTTTGTTAAACTTCTAACTTTTCTTTAATAAAAAAAATCATTCATTCATTCGTTTGTTTTTTACGTGTTTGGGATAAAAGTGTTTTGTGAGGGGTGGTGTAATGCTTCTTGTTTGTTTTTTTAGAATGGCAGCTTATTAATTGTTTTTGAAAGATGGACCTAAAATGGACCTTGAAAGGGTTTATAGCAGTGGTCCTGAAAAGGACTGATTGCAGGCTTGATGTCCTACTGCAGCTAATATTTGGTGTCAGCTGACTGCGTAGGAGGCAGAGGTTGGGCTGGTGGCTGTAGATGTTGTTGCTGTAAGGTGATGGTGGTTGGATCGGAGGGGGCTGGTGCTAGTGTCAGCTGGAGAAGATTTCCAAAGAGGCTTGAACGTCCAGATATGCTGTGTTGGCTTTCTTTGGCTTTAGCTGAGGCAACTGATGGAGGGTTGAAGTGCTTCCTCGATGTCAAGGTGAATGTAAGTGGCCTTGAAGGTCCAGCCTTCTAGTTGTCAACAACTACCACTGCCCTCTGGACTGCTGGCCAACTGACTCTGCTGAGCAGGTTTGATTACCTAGCTTAAAGGCATTTGTCTCTCTAGGATGGTTAAGATGTATTTCCTTGCAGCTAAAGCTTGCTGCTGTGGCTGTTGAAATGTCTGTGGCACAAATGTTGAAGCTGCACTTGAGCTTCATGAAAGAGTCTGTTGCTGTGGCTGTTGGGGCCGACTGACCACATTTTTCTGACTTGCTTTGAATGTTGCTAAAAAGCTGGACAGAATCATTTTTAAATGCCTGAACGTCTTTCTTCTGTAGTCCCTCGACCTCTGACGCCAGGTAGTTGCAGAAGACTGTAAGTGTTGTCTCCTGCTTTTGCCCAAGGAATGATGACAGCATGCTTCTGATCTGTTTGAACTGGTCCATGACTGAAGAGTGCCCTAAAGCACGGTGGGGTTTGTGATTTGCTGAGGTTATAATGTGGTGTCTGTTGACAGCATGCTTATCTCCATACTGTTTGTGTCAGCTGATGTTGTGTGCTGTACTAGCTAAAGCCCTGGCTCCCTGGGTCTGCGGTTTGAGGGCTGATGACTTGCTGAGCCACTTGCGTCTGATGTATGACCTCAGAAATCCTAATTTGTCTTGTATCCAAGTCTAATGTTCGGTCATCTCCTATGGGCCTGTCCAGACTTTAACTGGGTCAGCTTCCCATAACGTGTCCTTTGTGAGTCAAACCAGGTCTTGCACACCTTAACAGACAGCTTGCGACTCTTGGCGAACTGCTCCCAGAGAAACTCCTTCCTTGCTTTTTCTTCAACATGTTCATCGATATTGTCGTACAACTCCTTGGAGTCCTTCACGAAATCCACAACAGCCTCCTTGTCAGAATCAGTGTGATATACATTGGCCATGTGCCCCTTCTTGAAACGTGACTGTGATGGTCCCGCCTCTCCTCCAGCAGCCTCTGTTTTGGTGTCACTTCTTTCTGTCCTGGGCCTTTTTTCTGGATGTCCCTCCTTTTGCAAGTGTAATTCTTCAGCTTTAGCCTCCTTCCTCCTGACCTCCTCCTCCTTCTGTTGCTGTGCCTCTTCCCCCTCTCTGGCCTTCCTCTCCTTCCTCCCCCGCTGGAGATCTACCACTGTGTCCCTCAGCTCAAATTCAGGAAAAATGTCAGTGGGAACTTCTATCGTCCTCACTCTTCTGCCTTTCTTAGGACCGATTGTTAATTAATAAGCAGCAGAGTTTTCGTAAAAATACAAAGTCCTAATGTACAAAGTCAGCCAACTTCAACTGAAAACTGCCCTAGATAATTGTAAAGTAAAACAAACACCTAGTCTTGAAACACTGCCAGATGTAATCCATCAGATGCCAAATTCCAAATGAAGCATTATGCAAACCGAGTTGCCTTATATAGTCACAGATTTTATCAGTAGAAAAGCTGTGGGTTGTAGAAATGAGGCCGGCTTGTCCAACACAGTTCCCAGCTGGTTTATTGTGTAATCAACTTGTCGGTTTTTGCTTATGGCAGCTTGTCTGTAAGCACTCCCAGCTTGTCCTGATGAGATGTTACTGACCCTACAGCTGACAACTTGGAGACATCCTGTCTTGACGGGGAGTGTCAAAGTCAGATTGGTTATGTTCATGACAGGCTGGTCTGCTTTCAAGTACAGTCAGACTAGCCGTAACAGTGTAGGACAAGACAAGAAGTGTAACCTGCATGACAGGATGGTTTCCAGGTGGTCGGAGCCACAGTTTGGATTCAGAGTTGTGGAGGGTAGCTAAAATTTCAAACATGTTTCATATTTTGCTGATCCAACAGGTTAAGCTGGGAAACTACAACCGACCCTAACCGACTCTGTAAACATTGCTTCTGACAGTCGAAAAATACCTAGTTACTGATACGTCGGCTCCAGTGGAACACCCTTGTTACCCTGTAGTAAGAAGTGGGCCTACCTGGATATTCATTGTGATAGGTGTCACTGTACTCCTGCATTCTTTGCTCAGCCTAGATCCTGGCATCCTCTTTCAGAGTCTGGATAGAGGAAAGTTTCTGAGGAAACCCTTTCAGGGATCTGTGTGCAAATGGCATAGCTGATATCTAATTTATACTACTTTTCTGCCTCTCTTCCAGAGTCTTTAATCTAACCTCCTGTAAATTAATCTTTCACCCATACTTTGAACCATATTTGTTAAAAAAATCTAATTTTTGTGAGACTGACATGTCGTGAACTTCAGAAACCTCATTACAGCCACCCTGTGGATTTGCAGCCTTCATTAAGCACGGCTTTTTTGCTTTTATGCCGACCCATGTTAACTAAAACCTAAAACAGGGTATATAAGTTCAAATAAAATCTCCGCACAAGTTGTCAGTAAAAAGTTCTCGAGACCTTTGGCTCACCACATACCAGCCTCACCAAAGTTAATAAAACCTAGTGGTTTTATAATGGCTTTTTGGCAGGTGTTCTGCCCAGACTACATTATCCCACGTGGTCTTATTGGTCATCTAGAGATATTCAACATTTAACGCGAAATGAAAACCCAGTTTTAGGAAAGGCCAAAAATAGCCAATTTTATGTTTGCTGGCCCATACTGACCAGCTATGCTATTTGACTGTTTTACATAGGCATCAGCATGCAAATCTGCCAATATATTCCCAACACCTTTCCAAAAATTTCCAAACAAATCACAAGTCCCATAATTTGTTTATAATTTAAGTTAATCAAAAGTCAAACTTTTTTCCATTTGTAGAAAATTCTAAAAAAGCTAACCCACTTATAATTTGTTGGAAAAAAGATGTTGGAAGGTCCAAGTGATTTTTAACTTTTATAACTTGTCAAAATTGCTGTAAGGTCCAAGTGCTTTTCAAATTTGGGAAATTTATCAAAGGTGAAAATATTTTTAAAATTTCCCTGTTTCTTAAGATTAAAATGTTTAAGAAAATATCCTCGTTTTTTCAAAGATTTAAATTATGTTTTTTCAAAGATTTAAATTATGTTTTTTTACTACAAATCATTCGACCACTCACTCATTTTGTGTCTTGTGTTTTGGAGGTCATGTGCTTGGTGTGGTGTGGTGTAATGTTTTTGTTTTGAATTTTTAACACAAAGCTCTCCCACAGGCAATCCTTAAAGTGTTCATAGGTTTTGTCATTGTGGTTTTGTCGTCAAGCTACTCGTGATCCTTGACAAAGTCTACCATAGCCTTCCCACCTGAGTTTGTTAAATAAATGTTTGTCATATGATCTTTCTTGTTTCTGGATTGGGATTAAGATGTACCGGCTTCTCCTCCACCCTCTGTGGCCATTTCACTTCACTTATCTCAGATTGTTTTCGACCACTGCTCCTTTGTCTGTGACTGTGGAGTTTTCGCCCACCTGGCGTCCACCCTCTCCCTCTAGTCTCTCTCTTCCCTCCTCTTCTGTATTCCAGTAACTGTAAACATTGCTACAGACCCCCTAAAAATCGATAGTTACCGACACTACCGACCCAGTAAATTGAAATAATATGTGATTTGTTTTTTCTTTCAGATTAGTGTGTTTCCAGTGATCATTTAAACAAGCAACTTTCACAACAGAATTGGGATTTATATAATCAGAGATGGGGGCCACGGTGGCAGAGTGGTAACACTCTCGCCTCCCACCTCTGAGGCCGGGGTTTGGTTCCCGGCACAGCCTCAAGTGGGAAAGCTGGTAGTTGCTTGCTGCTGGTCAGCAGTTTACAGTACAGAGCCCTGACAAACTGTATGTACTGATTTCCTCTGCCCTTCCATCTACCCGTCAAGATTTGACCTGTACAGTGTTGAAAGCACCGTGAAGCCCCAAATAAATAAATAAAAAATAAATAAACATAAATATATAATCAGAGGGAGGTAAAATAATTAGGTTTTGCATACAAGACCATGAACTCACTTGTATAATCCCCCACTAATTACATCCCGACATTCTACTGCCTTCAGTGTCAATGGATGACATATATATTAATTCATTGATATATAAAACAAACAACTCCTCTTTTAAGGCATCAGGTATTCTGAAAGAATCCCTTATTTGGCAGACATTCAGGAAGATGACTTAAAATATAAATTCTGCAATGCATTCTTTATATTTTTTTTGCGTTTTGTCGGAAAAACGGCCTCTGTAAACAGACAAATTATAAATTCAACATATGTATAATTACATGTATATCTAACAGTTCCATTTCCGATGCAGTGTGAAAGCTCTCGCAGTTTTAAGCCATTCTTCAGTTTCAGTTACCTTTCCACTCCTGTTTCTGAGTGTTAAACATGTTTTATTCTAAAAAGTAATAATTTATTCATTACTTTGAATTAAACCTTAGGATTCATTTAAAATTGTAAAGTAGTCTCTGCTGTTCACTAAATTACCCGTTTAGGATACCCACCATTAGTTGCCATCCCGCCTTGATGTCAGTTATCCAAATTTAATCCTATCGAACAGACTGAAATAAAACTTCCCTTAATATAGCACATGACGTTTTAAAGTTCCAATACAATGAGTAGTATGAGTATGATGCACATGACACATTGAAGTGGTGGAGTGGTTTGGAATTCCATGAATACAAATACAGGCACATGACTTTTTTCAGGTCGTTGAAGACATTTGCCTTTGACATTGGTTATAAAACAGCTTACATAATAAACATTACCATTTCTACGAATTCTTATTATTTGTTGCGTGATTTATTCACAAAGTAGTTAAATTTTTGTAAAATGTGAATAGAACTTTAAGAGTTGAATATTCACTGGGGAGCATTTAACTATGCTTCAATTCAGATTATAAAGTGAGTTGGTTGCATGTTGTCTGATTTATTTGCTTTAAAAATCACATATAACAGCAAATACATTAGCAATTTGAAGAAAAAAGATCCTTATCAGTTTTTCCCACATTTATGCCATAACTACAAAGGTGACATTCAGACAAACTGGTTTTTCATCCCACAATATTAGAAGATCACATTGACCTCCACCTTAGAGGGGCGGGCACAGTTTTAAATAAAGAGTGGAGTTCTTGTGTCCGGGGCAGGCTCACACCCACCCCCACCTTGCTGATTAAGTATAATCTCAGGGTTATTTTTAAAATTTTGCTTCTGGAAACATTTAAGTAGGTTTCCAATCCTGAGTTGATATCAGCAACATTACGTAAAAATAGGTAGTGTTTATTGTTGGGCAAGTTCAGCCCGGGGGGAGGGGGGCATAATACCTTAATCATCAGTGGGTTTGTATCAAATAATTTTATCTGATATTGATTTGTCATTTTGAGGCTTACATTGTACATTCTATCATGTCAAAAGGCGACCAGGTTGGCATTGAATTTTACTAATTTTATTTTGCAATCTATTTGATTAGTCCTTTTACAACTTTTAGGGTTTTATTTATTGCTGCTTACATACTTGACGACATGGCTGACCCTGCTACTCGTTATTATAATTTAAGAACTTGGAAGAAAGAAGAGTTGTATGTACCTGCTTAGATTCAGATTTCAGATGGTGCCAATGTTTTGATAGAACTGCTGGCCAGACAAAAATCTTCCATATCTGGGCAAGTTATTGATTCAGATGCATCCTTGACTGAAACGGATTGTGAAGCTTATATAGGAGATTTGGACCTGGAACAAATTCCTGCTTCTTTGCATGGCAAAAAAGAGTCAGACAGTTCAAGTATCTCACAACAGGCCATAAATTTAAAATCTTGTGGCAATTACAGTCTTTTGGCAAACGCTTAGATGCCATGGAAGCCAGTGTGTGTAAAAAAAGTACTAACTCCCTGAAAATCAAAAACACAAAAGTAAAATCTGCAGCTCAGTCCTAGGTCAGACAGCCCCTTGGTTACCCTAAATCGTCTCAAATGTCAGATTTGCAAGCTATTACACAGGATGCATTATTACTAGCTCGTGTTAAGCAGAGGTTGAACTCTTGATGTCCTTGTCCCTAATAAGGGTAAGTGACGCAACAAGTATGTTCTTTCGGGTTCTATAAAAGAAAGGTAAACTGAGGGAGGAAACTAATTTGGAAACAAGAGATAATATGCTAGATTATGTAATAGCTTTTAAGGATAATGTTAATTATTTTTTTCATGGGATGTGGCAAAAGCTACTGTGTAAGATGGAGCAAGGCAAGAATAAGGACTATGTCAGCTCAAAGTTCGGGTTTTACTTCCCATCCACCAGCCAGGGTCATATTGGGACACGTCCTCAGCATTATCATTTGTGGGACTTGAACCAAACAGAGGTGACACCCTGTGATTAGATGCCAAACTTGCCTAACCACTAGGCCACTGAGGACCTTCAAATAAGCACTATGCCCAAATTGACAAAATTGATACGGTGCGCAGAACCAATGCTCAAAGGCATATCAACCCCCTACAAAGTAGTCAGAATACTAAAACATTTTACAAAAATGTTAGTAAATCCATATCATGTTTATATTTTAATCAAGGAATATGCTCACAAAAGCCATGACAGCAGAGGCATCGTGTACAAACACATTTGCTCTGAATGTTTACAACCACAGGCAGAACTTTTGGCCACCTTATGTCGAATGTTGAAACAAAATGAAAAAAAAACACTCAAAATAACAAGTGACTTTGAGCACTCATGACTCTCCCAGATGGATTTATAATAGTAATATTTCTTACGCAAAGACTGAACTTAATGCTCAAATAATGGTACAAAAACCTATGCACAGGCACTCATGAAAATTTCAATATTATGACTCATCAAAGTAGTACAGTTAGTGAGAAATCTTAAGTTCTATCTCAATAGAAAAAGATATCACAAATGTGAAAACCCAGCTGTGTGATCGAGGCAAAAGTCAAGTATACCAAGTGTACTCCTGTATATAAAGCAACGTGTGTTACAAAGAATGCACCTTGGCAATTATGTAAGAGATTTCAATTGTACTACTTCACTAACCCAAAAAATGCTTTTGTTGAGAGTTCTTACAATTCTAGTACACAGGTGTGCGTCGGTTTCCAGACAAGGCTCGAGTTGTGACATATAAAAAATATATAACAGCACTCCAGGGAGTGCAACCATTCCCTTTTCGCTCACCCATAAATTTTTCAGCCCCACTCGGCTTGGAAAAATTTAGATTCGAAGGGAATAAAAATGAAACTGGAATTTCTTTTGAGAATAGCATGTTTTCTACATGTTTTTTGTCTTACATGTTTTTAATAGGTCATGCTGTTACTGATTTGAATGAAGTTAAAATTTTCACATCATAATAACTCAATGAGTGTAAATACTCATCCTACACTCTTGGTGTACAGAACAAGCCTACACTGTCTCATCAGGCCGAATTTTATTTGTAAGGCAACAAAAAACGGAATTGGATCATTTGGGTTAAAAGTGTTGCCAAGAATGGTCACGATAAAATGTAAAATGACTGCAAATCAGGAAGTATCTGATTGTCACTTTATGGCCACAGCAGAGTCATTGATTTAACAGAATTTGTCACCTACTAGACCTACTAGTACCCTACTACACCTACTAGTACCCTACTTGACAATGTAGGTTATGATACTCAATGTTCAACACTTTCACAAAGTTACAAAGACAACCAAAAATATGATATTAAATTTGGCTTTAAGCCTAGAGGCCCATTTGAGACGTACACCAGCAAACTCAAACATTGAGATGTCATTCCTAATATTTTTCAGGCCAATTCTTTCATTAAGGCCAGTGGTGTGCTAAATTCATGCACCATTGAATCCCACTTAAGTCATCTCAGACATATGGCGTACATATCTCCATGGTTATTGTGATCAACAGTTCATAGATTTATTAAAGTATGGTTTTCCGTTCAATTTTCAGAGACAAAACTTCGGTATCCACTGAAGAGAATCATAGCTCTGCCCTACTCAATTTTTCACATGTGAATGATTGTATTTAAGAAGAAGTAGGTTTTAATGCTAGGTTAAATCATTCGGATAGCAAACCTTGTCCTCTGCACGTGTCCCTTTTAAGGGTTAGGATGAAACTGGCCCAAATGTCAATGAGGGCGTTTTTAAAGATACCTATATAGGTCCAGCATATCCATTAAACTACCCTTCAGTTGACCTTTTCACTGCATCACTAAACTAGCTTGATACTTCAGCAAAAGCTTTTTAAAATAGCTATTAGTCAAGCCTTTCGTCAAAATTAATCAAGCAGATATTGATCTTTTAGGCTTAAATTTACAAAATCAGTATTTTTGGATGTTTTCATGCTGTTTGACATCCGATATAGAGGCCAAATTTTTCAGTGCAGTACCAGTGCTATTTGCTTAATTATGACCTAACATAACTCCCAACATGTATTTAGTTATATTAATTATTTAATATATGTGAATTTGCCATTAGAAATTGACAGAGACTTTGCTTTCTAAAGAAATTATTAGTTCAATTAGGACTGGAAATTTCAGACAAAAAATTGGTACCTTAAACTGACTTCTCAATCTCCATGTGCATTCTGTTTTTGATATATATTCACACTTTTCTACTCCTTGTTAAATCCTGTGATTCATTTGAGTTCACATACATTTAAGTCATTATATCTTTTGGCATTTTTTTTCCTTTTAAGGCTTTCCAATATCTTGCCTCACTCAATTAGGACATTTGATCTCACCAGACAGCTAGCTTGAGGAGATTATATCTCTTCAGCAAACTGCGCCATTCTTCTTATGAAATGGTCTAAGACACTCCATGATCACAAAACTAATGCCACAATTCCTCTCCCATACCTTGGCCAGTCTCCACTATTTGTCCCATCACAGCTTTGAACAAAATGTTTGGACAGTTCCTTATTTCCAGATCTAAAGGTCTTTCACCGCTTACCCATTCAGTTGCTAGGAAACACCTTAACACATCTCTCAAATTTGAAACAGCAGCTTCCTTTGACTTGTCATGCTTTCAAAAGAGCACGAATTCCTGGGCATTCAAACAAGGTGTCCTTTGCCTGGTTATTATGGCTCATGCAACTTGGAAGTCAGACGCCATCTGTTCTTACATCTCTTTCTCTCCCTCCTTTACTTCTCCTGTTTCTCTGGCTTTAGAAGCTGCACTACATTACTAGCCCTACTTGGGGTTTGGATGCCTCATTTTATTCCTAACTACATTAGTTCTGAATTCACATCCAAAGAACTTATGTACAGACTTCTTTCTGTACCTAATTTTAACTCGTTTCCACTTTTGCTTACTGCTATGTAACATAACTTTTCTCCATTTAACCTTAAGTCAAGTAATTTCATTGAGTGATTTTGGTTTTAAACAACTTTCTTTCTAACCTTGGCTTGGTCCATAGGTCCATCCTTGTTATTGCATTACTTTGACCTTTACCTTGTCTAACGTCACAGCAAATTGCTTGGCATTGGCTTTTGTTCCTTTCTTTGTGGTTAAAATTTTGAAGGTGGTTCAACCCCTCTACCCAGTATGGTACACATATATTTGAGACTGAAGGGACTTCATAGAAAGAAGCTATCCGTGGCCTCAAACATGAAAATTATGGAAGGGAAACTGTCAAAAAACTGTTATCACACGAATTTAGATTTAAAATTCAATGTCAACATCGCCAGAAAACCTATCCTCAAAGTTAAATGGATAAGGGTCATAAGGAAATGCAAAACAGACATGACCTTGGCACTTCTGGATCACATTTGATGATTTGGAAACCATACTGAATCTAGAGCAACTCAAGGACATCAAAGACTCACTGACTACCAGATTTAAGCAGATGGCGCCTGTCTGCCTTGATAAGAAGGAAGGGCAGTGTAAGAAACCCAAGCAAGGACCAAGCAAGGGATTCAAAAAGGGACCCAAAAATGAACGAGGTCATGAACACTCTAAAAGCATTACTTAAATAATATTTTTATGAAATGAATGTGCACACACCCACTGGCATGTTCCATAAATATGATTAAAAATATTTCCTACAGTACAATAAACATATCAAAGATTTATTGGTATTGTATCTCTTCATGGCACTGGATTTGTTCTGAACACAACTCCCAACATCAACAGGTACAACTGGTTCACACAATCTGTTTTACAGGTACAAAAAACAGGTACACGCCCTTACACCAAAAGCCACCCTATGTCCAATGCCTATACAACCAACAGCTCCTGTTCTGATCTCCAATATGTCTAGTATTGAGGATGAACACTTTTTAGAAACCCTCATAACTGAGGCCAAGCAAGCACAACTGGGTATATTAACAAAGAATACCAAATTTGAAAGTTACATTGCACACACTGTAATTAACATATCCAACATTACCTTAGATGAACACCAAACTAAGGCACTTGATAAGGAATTGACCTTCTGCCCAAGACCAAGTCCCCCAGACAAATCACAGATATGGTTAGACTTCAAGGATTGGAACTAGTGGAATTTTTTAATTGGGACAAACATGAAAATGACAAAACACAAATCAGCCGAAGCGTTATAGATTTCATGAATATGAATGCTAATGAAGAACCAACAGATAGTGATATAGAGGACTTCAAAAATAAAGAAATCCAACAATCATCATTTAAACCCAAATCAAACTGGAGATCAAATATACCCAATAGAACACTGGACACATTTCAGAGGTCTGTCAAACAAGACATACTCAGATCCAAACCAAAACATAGAAGCTTCAACAACCTCACGAAGGAAGAAAGATTGGGCTTAAAGAGACTAAGAGACAACACCCACATAACAATCAAAAAAGCAGATAAAGGTTCAGCTCCAGTAGTAATGAACACCACAGATTGCCTCAGAGAAGGCTACAGACAGCTACATGATGAAAAATTCTATCAAAAGACAGAGAATGACATCACCAAAATACACCAGAGAAAATCACTGAACATTTGCTTAAAATGAGATCACTAGACCTCATCTCTGAAAAGAATTTTGAATACCTTAACATTAAAAATCCAACAGACGCAGGATTTTATCCTCACCAAAAATCCACTAAACGGACATACCAGGGAGACCAATTTGCAGCTCAATAAACCACCAAACTTCCCACATAAGCAAATTTGTTGATGAACACAAAAAATATGTCCCCAAAACCAAATCATATGTAAGAGACATACAACACTTCATAAGTAGATGACAACAGTTAAGCCAAATACCAGAGGGAGCACTATTAGTGACACTACAAGTCATTTCTCTCTACACCAACATTCCAAACCATGAAGGAGTCTTAGCTATGGCAGACCACATTAGAAGTGACCCAGAAAAACTGAAAATTGGGCCTCCTCAAACTACTTCAATTAGTACTACATTCAATGAAATTCTCCTTTAACGGTGACCACTTTCTCAAAACTGGAGGAAAAGCCATGGGAACTGTACAAGCTATGGAAATCTCTTCACGGACAGATTCGAAACCAAAGCTTTAACTACCTGGCCACTAAAACCACTAATATGGCTTAGGTTCATTGATGACATTTTTATGATATGGACACATAGGGAAGCTAGACTGAATTAATTCATTCAATATCTAAATGGTATTCACCCAACAATAAAATTCACTCATGAGCTAAGTCATAGCCAGATTGATCTTTTGGACACAACTGTAAAAATCAATGACTCAAGACAATCATACACTACACTACATGAAAAACCAACAGATACACATCTGTATCTTCACTATACCTCTTCACATTACAACCCAGGCAAAACGAAAGGCCCATATGGACAATTCTTAAGACACAGAAGAATTTGTACATATGATGGTGATTTCCAGGAAAATGCTGAAAGACTTACAGGATATTATCTGAAAAGGGGATATCCTGAGAAAGTACTTAGAAAACACTACAAAAGGGGAGCAAGACATACTCAGAACGAGCTATTGAAAGTGAGACAGAAATCACAATTAGCCTCTCCTGTAATGGTAACAAACTATAACCCATGCAATCCCAACATAAAGGGCATTTGCCACAGAAATTGGAACATCATCTCCAGTAGCGCAGACTGTGGACACCTATTTCAGCATAAACCTATAGTAGGCTTCAGAAGGTTAACAAGCCTAAGAGACACACTCACAAACGCCACCCTCCAATACCCACCAGTAGTTGAGGAGAAAAACACACCAAAACCAGACATATGCACCAGATTAGGTAAATGTACATACTGCCACTTGGTAAAAAACTAAGGGAAGTGAATGTAACTTCACACACAAATCTCAGCAACTCAAAGCCTTACCAAAACACATTACATGTGAAATTAGCAATGTCATATATCTTATCACTTGCACTAAGTGCAAAAACACTATGTTGGTGAAACAAGCAGAGCACTTAGGAAAAGGGTGTATGAACATAAAGCATCAGCCCAAACGGATGGACAGCCAACACCAGTTTCACATCATTTTAAGAATGATGGACACAGCCACAAACATATGCAGTTCAATGTGCTAGAGTGGTGTATACCAAAATTTGATGCATCCATGACAGCCAAAAGAATTGAGCAGAGTTGGATATTCAGATTACACTCTCTAGCTCCAATTGGCATCAACCAATTCGTGTGATTCTTCATGGGTACTATCTGGACAAATTTGCACTCAATTGTCTCCCCTTTCTCTTTTCATTTGATTTAACCCATAAATCATTCAAAATAGAGGATAATAAAGTAAAACATCTCTCTTTAGACATATACAGAAAATATATCACTCATGAAGATTAACAATATAATACTCGTGCTAGCACTCGTATAATTTTGCTATCTTTCGTGATATATTTTTTTGTATATATCATTCAGGAAGTTTTCCCATTATCTATTGACAAAAAATGACTGATACACAGTGCTGTCAAGTGAAACAGAAGATTTAATAATAACATCTACTTGCACAAATGATAAATTAATTTACTCTTGCCTTGTCTTTCACCTTCAGATTTTCTTATGTAGCATACACAGTACAGTGAATCTCTTGGCCTATCAGTTGTATTTTGAGATCTGGACCTGTATTCACAAAGATTCTTATAATTTTTCTGAGAATTACTCTTAAGTCTAAGAAAAATTATAAGCTAAGAATTTTCTTATTCTTAGAATAAAATCTTATTCACGAAACAATTCTTAGCCAAGAATAACTCCAAGAATAAAAGTAAAAAGGAAATATATTAACTCAGTTTTTCTAAGAACCTTTGAGAATACAGATCTTGGCATATGTGAACATAAAGTTAGAGATTTTTGAAATAATATAAAGAGGCTGCATTGCAGTACAGTATACACAATGAACAACTTAATATGTAACACACTGTTCTGGATGTCGATTTGCAATCATTTGCTGCACTATAATCACCAAAGCAACTATGTTTCTTACGTTAAGCATGCTTTGTGCCAGTCTTATATTTAAATCAAATTCCTAGATTATTCTTAGAATAAGAGTTTAAGAGTTTTGAGAATAGTAAATTCTTATTCTTAAAAAAATTCTAAAATAAAAACCATTCTTAGAAAAATTCTAATAAGTGTAATTCTAAGAACAAGAATCATTGTGAATAGGAAAATTTTTATTCTTAGAATTTTTCTTAGAAAAACGACATTTCTAAGAAAAACTCTAAGAATAAGAATCTTTGTAGATACAGGTCTTGGGCACACAACAAACCCAGCAGACTGAAGATGGTGTTGTTTCAGTGGGTTCTATAACCTGTTCTCAAATTAGATGTGAATGTTGTGTGTTATCTGACCTGCATAAACTTATATAGATTGCTCAAGGTTCAGTTAAATGATTTAAAATATTTTGTGTAGATATGTGTATATCCTTTACATATGTACGTAAACATATGTTTTGAATGGTTCATTGTGTCTTTAGTTTATAATTTGCTTTGTTGATTATACTTTGTTTAGTCTGTGCAGCGTTGACAAATACTTGATTCCCAGTATTATCCCAAAATCACCATGGAATTGTGCCAAAAAGGTTTCAGAACAGCAATGCATATATCAATGAAACCAGACATAAACTGCAGAACCAAGACTTTGATGACTATGTTACAACAAAATTGTTAGTTATGGACAAGCATCAAGAACAAATTTCAGAAAACCAAAATGGATGACTGTCATAGAAGTGGCAGATGCACAAGAGTTTTATTCTTCACAGCACAACTGCTTCTTCAATGATCTATATGCATGGTCTATAGAGCTGTAGCAAAAGAGCATATATATACTATTGCAAGTCCCATTTTCAATTTTACAACACTAATATTGTATGTAAACATAACATCATTCTGGAAACAAAAATGACATCGCAAATCAATAAATTACATGATATGACAAGAACATGTAAACAATATTCTTATCTCATGCCAAAAGTAGGCTGGACTATCCATAAAAAATGAAGTTTTATTGGTTTATACTTCCCATCAAATAATATGGTAGGACAAGAACAGTAAACTTATTCTAAGCTGATACAAAAAATAGGCTAAACTAGATAATTCCATTTGGTTATATTCTAGTACTTTACTTTGCCAATATTACTTTGGGGGCGTGAAAAACATACATTCATATAATTTATTACAATTGTTACATATTCAGCTTTGAGCTATTTCCATTTATCTTACACATTTTCAAAATTTTCTCCCTGCAATTAATTTTTCATATTGTGTTAATATGATAATGTGTAATATGCTGTACAATATTATTACTATATGATATATACTATATGATTAATTACTCTGGTAATGAGCTCAGTGTAGTTAAGTTAAAAATTAAGGTGCAAGAACACCTTAGTGTTATTCTGCACCAAAAAACTCAATAAACACTTTAACTAAACAATATATAAACATGAACAAATATACAAAAACTTGTGCCTAGATATACAAATTTAAAACAGACATAAACTGAAAAATATCTCAAACTGAACCAGTGCACAAACAGAACGACAAGACAAGCTCACAAAAACTGACTAGACCATATAACAACAAAATATACAGAAACAAATATCCAAATACAAAAAAAAACAATACAAATCATAAATAGAATTCTAAAAGTGTAAAATATACAAATAAACAAAAAACAAAATAAAAATTTACTCTGTAAAATCCAATCAAGAGTCGTGTCTCCTCCAATTAGTCGCTTCTTATGACACGCAGGAGGACACGTTGGGCCTATTCTACTTCCCCGGACCCACAGGGGGAATGAGCTCAGTGTAAACAAATACTATATTATATACATGTGAAATACCAAAGAGACAAAAATAATGCCAAAGTAGGTCTTTTATTGTTTCAACTTCCAAGCAATATGTGTTCTTGTTTACACTTGAAGTATTTTGTGTAAAATTTTATATTGCAAATCTCATATTTTGATTTTATTGTGACAGGTACTGTCAGACCCCAGTAATCTCTCTATCTAGGAACATTTTACTGACCGTTGAAAGATAACCATATAAAGTAATTTTAACACTCCATTTGACAGCAATAGTGGTGCTTCCAATGTTCTCTTCTAATTGTTTCCAACAAGGTTCACAATTGGGGTTTTACATGCCGTTCAACAGCCAGGGTCATATTGGGACAGGTCCACAGCATTTTTTTCAGATATTTCTTCTGGATTAGTTGGTATCGGCCATTGGGTATCTGCCATTGTGTTTCACTAGGTACAATACTCGGCCAACAACACAGAAGAACTGGGTTTGATTCCAGGTACTAGCAGATACATATAGTGGCTCAAAGAATCACCTAAAATAACATTCGTCTTTCATTGAGTCATATCCTAAGTAGCTAAAGAACCCAAAGGATGTTGATAACCAGTCATCCAAGACTCTGTTGTTCAGTTAGGAGAATGCAGTCACTGGGGCTATACCTGTGCACTTGGAATGGGTCAAATATTGCTTCAAGTCCTGCAGTAAAGAAGATATTGCAAGGAGTTTAAATATAAAATACAATTCAACTGGACCAACTAATTTAGAGAGAATCAGGAGTCTTAAAAATTGCGACAATAGCCCTGACAATTTATACTTGTTGTAGTAAAATTGGTACCATTGGTATCATCCTGATAATAAATTTTGACGATTTTACTGAGTTTTCCCATTTGATTTATGCCAAGAAGTGTCATATCATCTTTCCAGTATAGACTTTAGTCCTTGCAGATGCATATCTCCACTGTTGAATTACATTAACTTATGCATTGTGTTTTATTTACATGTTTAAAGGCCTGAACATATACACAATGTTTCTGTATTGATAACCTCTTGCAATGGACCTTCACTTTTTGTTCTTTCATAAGAACCGTCTTTTATTATATTCAAGAAGTAGTGGTATGTTCTTTGGATAGCTAACCAGTCCTGTTGCAGGATCAGTCCCTCACGGTTACCTGCATGTATTCCATGTCTATGTCAGAACTACAGCTAGTGGATGCACAGTTGCTCTTGTTGCTTCCAGGAACTACTTATGTATAATAGCATATCACACATAGGTCAAAACTTTCTCTGCAACTGTTTCTGTACTTATCTGATTTGTGATAGATAACCTCATCCTTATTGCTTTGAGTAACACACTGGCCTCCCAACTCTGAGGTCGGCAGTGCAAACCCATAACCCTATTTGGGAAAGATGGTAGTTTCTTACTGATGGTCGGCAGTTTACAGTACAGAACCTTAACCAACTGCATCTACTGGTTTCCTCTGCCCACAAAACTACCCATTGTGATATGACCTGTACAGTGTTGAAATAGCCGTAAAACCCCCAACAAAATGAGTAGACACCTTGAGCAGTCCTGAATACAAATCTTATCCTAAGCTAGACATGTCCTACACATATGAATCCTACCTAATCACATTGAATATCTTTTACCAAGACACAGAGAGGACCATAATTATCCACAGCGGAATGTAAACAAGCCCATTTGGCTGTAGCTCATGACACCCAGCACAGAAAGATGTGACCCAGTTATTAATAGAGTAGACAGACATGAAAACATAAATGAAGATTTCTATGTGGATTTCTAACTAATTATTACACATTTGCATAATTAATTTTGTAGATTGTAAGGTTAACTGACTCACATGCACATCCTTGTCTGAAATGGAGTTTTAAGCTCCGTTACCTCCTCAAATTTACATAACACAGTTGGCCATTGCACTGTTAGTTGAATACTTGTACCTTGTTATAGTAACTGGTATATTTATAGCTTATTTTTTTCTGTTTCTTATAGCAGCTCCAATCTCATCGAGGGATAAAACATTTTAGCATTCACACACATACTAATTAATAACCAGTAACTGTAAATATGACATTGTCAAACATCAACCCCACAACATTTAAAGTAAAAAATTGATTAATCCAGGTGATAAACATTTTAGTTACATTTCAAGAGCACTAAACAACTTTGAGCAAACCAGATCTGCCAAATGATACGAATGATGCTTTAATTGTCCAAGTTGTGTTCTATGTTTATGGTTTACAGCACAAACAATCTAGATCAGTAACTTAACAAAAGTAACATTTAAATGACTTGACTGATCATTTCAATGACAACAAAGTGAAAAATTAAAACTCCAATTTCCTATAATGTGCGAAGAAGAAAAGTTTTGGATATATTTCTACAGTTACCAGATCAACACAATATTTCATTGCTGCAGCATCTAGTCCAGAACAAATGGTTGCAAATGTTTCATGAAACATATGCTCAATTTCAATATTATTTTCACACTTGGTCCAGTTACTATCATGGAATCTTAAATATGGGAGGTACATGATCAATATTTATTTATGATATTTTTGTCCATTTAGGTGTTCTTATGTAGAATCTGAACGGAACATTAGATTTTTCCAAAAAGGTTCACTCAAAATTGTGTTCAAACTATTATATAAAACTGAGAAATAAACAGTCATGCCCTGTCAATCACATGATTAAAAACAATGAGCCACAATTTACTAATGACTTGCATTCAAAGATTCTGATTTATTTTAAATTTTAAGATAATGTTACTGTTCATTAGTCTATTCATTCAGGCTATAAATATTTAGTGACCATCGTTTCATAACTTTCGTAAAAGATACATTCGAAAAATCTGAAATAACCGAAATAACGCTTCCTTTAGATTTTAGAGTAGCATATGTTTATAAAGGAAATAGCAGATATATAAAGGTACAAATGCAAATAAAATGGATTTCTTAAAACAGTAGGACATACATAATTCAATAAAAACACTGTTTACATGAGACATTTTTGAGACTGTAGGGGTTTAATATTTCATAATGTTTGTAAGTCTTTTACCCCATTTTCGTTTGTTGTGTGGATTATTTACAAAATATTTTTATTTTTGTTACTTATTTTTGTTCTTATTAACCATTGAAAAGGTATGTTGTACTGCCCACATTTCATGTTGTACATCTGTATTCTGTTTATCTGTGTATGTCATGATTATTTTTGATGCCCACACTTGTTGAGCTTAATGTTGGTCGCTAAGTAAATAATAGAACACATTAATTCTAATCCTTATTGTATTGTCCACAGTCTGCTCATCAGATTGGTAAATTACTCAAAGCAGATTTTGTCAATCAAATATAAAATTCACTTTCCTTTTCAAAAGGGAACTTATTCTGCTTAATCTCTGCTGCTTTGGCACTTGATGAGGTTTGGTGCTTTAAAATTTCCACTGTTTTACAAAGTTTAAATTGCTCACAGTGCTTTACAGAACCTATTATTAACATGTAACTAAAATTCTTCAATCTTGTGTTTCACTTTATCGTGTACAACCTTTTTGGTTTCAAACTTTACATCTCCCTGGTTCTTAACTTTAGTATTCATTTCCTATGAATTAGAACCCAGCACCTCTGTTTTTTGTGCAGGTCCATACTTTTGGAAGTGTGCTGAACTTGTGCTCATACCACAAGTTTTACTGGGCATGTAATAATTTCGGTCGGAATCATCACACCTTTTGCAAATATGGGGCGGTATTCACTAACATTCCTATCTTAGTACCAATTTTAGGATTTTTGTCATAAAAATATGTGGGGAAATTTGTCCTAGTGAAATTGGTATTCACAAAGCATCATAGTCTTATCTTAGTCCTAACTATTGTCATAAAGTTAGGAATGCTTAGAGGCTGTCTCATCTCAACTGTACTTAGTTCATACATTGTGACACAAAAAAGCAGACGAGAATGTTTGCATCATGTGATGAAATCTCAGTGGTTATAATGTGTTTATACAAACTCTCATGAGATTTGCAACTTTGGACTAAGATAGGATTATGACAATTATCCTAGCTAGGACATGCTGTGTGCATAACAAGTTGTGACCTATCTTAACTAAGACAACGGTCATAAATTTTATTTTTATGACTAAGATAGGACTAAGATTAGGAATGTTAGTGAATACCACCCCTGGTGAATATTTTATAGTGCACAATCCGGTGGGTTTGAACCCAATTACTTTAAAACAACACCCACTGCTTTGACCAAAGCAACTAGGGCTATATATTAAACTCCTTTACCACTTTTTCTTTGAACTAATGAAACTGTTGACTACTACACTCCTTGATTTGCTATCTTTCTGGTATGTAGTCAGATGTACTATCTTGACTTTTCACATCACACCTATCTCATCATGTCTAGAGTGTTATGATAGATTCTCTACAGTTAATCTTTGCAAATCAAAGTTTGGTATTTCCCTTCAGGTTTTGTAGTAGGTACATTGTGTGAAGTTACAGGAATGTACAATATTTAAAGAACCATTTTATACTCACAAAATGGACAACTGTATGTTCATTTCACACACACAAAATCTACCACTGTTCTAGATGTAATGCACAAGTGCCTAAATGATTTTCAAAAATTAATATTTACGTTTGAGCTAAAATTGTGAATGAAATCACTGTTTTATTCCAAGTGACAGTGCAGTAGTCACAGTGACATGTCCACTGGTAATATATTGGGAAATCAGATGTTTCAACAACTAAGGCATTATGATTCTAAACTAGCTATTATGTCCTTCTATGGTATCACAACTTTTTGAATCAAGTCTTACATGTTGAGTGGACATACTGTTGTTAGGGAACTCAGCATCAACAAAAAACCATGACTTTCTCAGAATTCCAGATGGAAACGTCTTATTTCCTTGTAAATGTTCCCTGGTTCTTCTTTGGGAAATCAGAATTCTCACTTTTTGTCAAACACAATTACACTGTGCTAAATCAAGTGATGTATATTTTTCAATGTATTGGTTCCTTTTATTGGTACTATGACAACATTTTGAAAAGTTGAGTTCAAGGTAAGCCCCTCAATATGACAGTTTTTTATGTACACAATGAATGCATTGTGTAAAAAAGATATATTACAGGTTACACACGATACTGCAAATAAGTGTAAAAAATATTAAATGAAAAGACGATTGTCAGTATAACACACACAAAGTGATCCTAAAATTAAGTATTTAAAAAAGCACACATCAGCCTCACAGTAAGTACAATATTTCGTGGAGAGGAGTCATAAACCACACACGGTCCAGTGAAATTTGTGTGCATGTAATTTGTTCCTTTTACCAGTTTCTAAACTATCACACTTGAATAGAAATGGTTGTATTGGCAGCTGAAAAATAAAATATTCAACATAATATTCAAATATTTTTGTACGTTCTCGATATTTGTACCTTATAATTCTTAAACAGCCATTTAAGAACAATAAAGAATGATTTATATCTGTGGTTCCATGTAGCTTCAACTTTGAAGAAATTATTTCACAGGGGAACAAATTTCACGTGTCAACATCCCTGTAACACCCTCTAGATTCCGGTAGTATTGTTGCCACTCTGGTTATCTACATTAGCGAGTCCAAATCCAGTGATGACTGTATTCAAACCAAAGATAATATATGTCAGTATAGTCAGAATACACTGCCAGAAAGCTGCTTTCTTCATCACTTTGTCTTCCATCATGTTCGTCAAATACTTCTGATACATTACCCCTCGATCTTTAAATGCCTGATAGTGTAGCTCTTCGGACATTAGTTGTTCCTGTTCATTTTCTGCATGTCTAATTTGGTTATTAACCTCGTCTAGATTTGCATTGTGCACATCTGATGTTTTTCCAAGTAATGCTTGGCGTTGTGCTTGAAGCATCGCCAACCTACTTTCTGCTGAGATTCGGCCATAGGCAGATGTTATTTTCTTTTCTTCCTGCTGTAGATTACTTTTGACCCAATTACTGTGTTGATTTAGTAATTCATCCTCATAGGTTAAAATTTCTATAAAAAATAGAAAGAATATGAATGGGGTTGTCACATTAACTACAAAATTGAGGTTTTATGCGCTGCTCAACAGCAACGGTCACAGTGGGACAAGTCAACAGCATTGTGACAAGTCACAACCCACACACAAATGACAGGCTGTGATCAACAATGTGTCAAATACCTAGCATTGGAATTTTTTTCATAACAAGACATGTATATTATAAACAATGTCATCTTTTATTTTATTACTGACAGTTAAACTAGTTTGTACAAAATACCGCTCATGAGGACATTTCTGACCAAATACTAGTTTGACTTGCCATTTGTTTGAGCGGGGAAATTAAACACTCCTACGTAATTCCTAAGTCAATATTTAGGCTAAGCACTGACTTAGATACAAGGCTATTGTTTCAGCTGCAGTTGGACTTATCCTAAGATTTACAAAAGAATATATCCTTAAAAATTAGCTGAACTCAAAAATGAGGCTTAATGCTTGATGAATTCTAAAATTAACACTGAAGTGTTAAGACCTTCAGTTAACTCATCTTATTTTGTTTTCATTTGAATTCATGAAGAAATTAATCTCCACATCCTACCTTGCCCGTCCTCTCTGATTTTGGACATACAACAAACACAACATCCCTTGAACCATACACAGCAGTCAAAAGAATTGGGTCCTTCAGTGGATTCCCTAACAACTACTTCTCTAACTCTAGTCGGTGCATAAACAGCGGAGTTCCTAACAAAAAAAAATCTATTGTGTGGACCTCTGCAAGTAATTACTTTATTTTACTATAATTAACACTTAACTTATATTTGAATACTCATTTTCAGTTAAGCTATAAGTTAAAAAGATCAAGTACTGTTTGCAATATGCTGGGGAAATTAAAGCATAGTTGACAAAAATTAAATATATTTGATGTGGCATGGATTTATCGGTCTGCTTCTAGAACTGTTGTCTATATGAAGGGTCCCACCTGAGCTTTGTGTGTGACAAACTTGTTGTAGGTATATCTTTTTTTTAACTTTATTAATACTTAAACCTGGTGTAAGATTACTTTGCACTGCACTAACCATAAAAACCTAAATTTGAACATGAAAAGGCAGTCTTTCAACTAAATTTAAAATGTGTTAACGTAATCTAAGTTGACCAAGTTTGTATGAATTATATGAATTTTATGGGAAGACATACAGCCAAAAGGATACAATCATCTGTATCAGGGATCTTTGATTGCCAACAGAGGGTAGTGAATTATTTCTGGCTGTGCATATGATTAATTTTAATGCAAACACCTGTTTTGTTTCCTCAAAACTCACCTAGGTACATCTCTTCGAGAGTCCTTGAGGCAAGGACAAACACTTGACTCCCAGTAATATCCAAAATCTCCATGGAAATGTGCCAGAAAGGACTTCATGACAGCAATGTAGATAGCAATGATACCAGATATAAATTGCAGAACTAAAGCTGTAATGACAATGTAAAGGAACCACTGATAGTATGGGAATGCATTTGGGCCAGCATCAAGAAGAAATTTCAGAATACCAACATGGATGACTGCCATAGAAGTGGAAGATGCTACTTGAGTCTTGTTCTTGGCATCACAACTGCTTTGGAGATGATCTTTTTGAGCACTCTATAAAACATTACTATATGCTATTAGCATGTGACATTTTAAACACCATAATACTGATATTAACATTAAATGATGCATTTATCTGGTCCAATAAATGAAGGATATATTGTTTATTAACAGCCAACAAATTCGTTCTAGAGGTGGAGCTCAGATAAAGGAACAAAATTGTTGAAAATAGAATCAATTATAATCACATCAATAAGAAGAGAGAGTTTTTGACAGAAAACAAATTTTGGGTTTGATCACCACAAATTTGTAAATTTCTTTTAATTAATTAGATGCCATCCAGCTTTAACACTAATTTCAGACAGGCAATTAATAAATGTTTCTGTTATTAACCTACTTCATTCATTGTTATAACTGGAGAAAAGCAGTGTTGTATTATCATTTTATTTTATTGATTTTATTATTTATGCTATTTATTCTCCAAACTCATTCTCACAATGAGGTAATACGTGAACAAATACCCTTCACCTTTACTCGTTCATGTTCCATGTCTCTCTCTGAATCATAGTCTCTGCTAGCTCCATAGCTCCTATTTCCAATAACTACACAAGTAAAGTGAATATAATTAGGCTTTCGATTAACAGAAACTTTGTTATATGATTTATGGATTTAGGCTTCAATGGCAGTAAATTGGTTCTGTAAAACACCCTTATAACTTCGTTTGTGGGGTGAAGCAAGTTTGATTTGGTCTTGTTTTTGTTAGTGAAGTGACCGAGTGTTAGTGAAAATGCCTGGTAGTGGCCTATTTGGCTAGTTTAAACCACCTTAGAATCATCACATTTCAATAGTTCCCTCCTTTCCCCATGGGTTCACATTGCCAATGGCACAAACAAGTACACATGTTGATTGGAAAACATTACCCCCCCCACCACCACCACCGCCCGTACCCTCCCTAACATGACATTTTGACTGAAGATATTACTCTCTCAAATAAGGTGGACCATGCAGACCCTGATTTCAACCTATCAATTTGACTTTACTGCTGAATATGGATACCATGATTTCAAGGAAAGGCTAGACAATACCCTGATAGTCCCCGCTCAACACTGACCCCAAGCTAGGAGTAAAATGACTGAATTAAAATAACAAGATATTGTGTAAGTTGTACTTTCACTTGTGACATGCTTATTGTGATGTATGGATTCTCAGAGTACATTTCTGTGGGTTATTCCCCATTATATGTGTTTTACAGTAAGTGCTTTGATACTTTGTCTTTTAAATTTTGTTAAACTGTTCTCTCACAGTGCTTTACTTGTACCAGAACATAAACAAGCTCACATGTAGTAAATAAAAAATGCCCACAACCTTTTTAATCAGAAGTGGACTGTTTGACATGCTATTTTGACCTAGCATAGAACTACTGAACTGTGGTAAGAAGCTGATTTAGTAGGTTGAACTTAGAATGTCTTAAAGATCGATATCTGTTCACCTCTTGTGGTACCATGATCATTGTTAGTTAAAAACTTAGTCCACATTTTTACATGCACCATCACATTTACTAATATACTTCACTGTGTAACCAATAGAATTTAAAACTAAACTAACCAATGCAATTTTAATATGATCAGAGGTGGGCCAAATACAGTCTAATAAAGTATTGGTAATACCCCTGTTAAACTTTTGCGATCAGCTGTAAGACCCAGCCAATGTTAACCTTGGAGGGTACGATCAGTTAAGCAGAAAGGTATAATTTTCCTCAAGCAAAAAAAAAAATTTTTTTTCTACAATCCAAAATACTAGTACTATTAATGCTAAATTTGACCTTTATTGCAGTACGTACACAAAGCAACTGGTGAGAACTTGGTATGTGATCATGGAAATCAGCAGTCAAACTGGTGGTGACACTGGGTTTTGTACTCGGAGACACAAGTAAATATCTTGACATTTATTGTAGTAGCTGGAATTTAACTTTATTTCCCCATAGGGTCACCTTTCCATAAGACACTCTTACATATTTCTCTTCTAAATTATTACTTTGCATCATATCTTAATTGTATGTCCAAATAGTATGGTTAAGGCCACCCTAAATTGTGCCTCACCCTATGCCTGTCACATATTCTGTGTTAAAGATCTGTAAATACAAATAGTATGTAACCAATATTAGAGAATTAATAAATATATATTTACTGCAATGCTGTTTCTTAACCTGAACTCAAGGTCATTGGTCAAATCCACTGGTAAACGAGGAACTGTGGGTTTCGTACTCAGAGACTTTGCGACGATAAGAAAGGTGTCAAAGGGAATGTCTGCTCCAACAAGGAACATAAGGTTTAATCAAATAAAGACAAATAATAGAAATTGGATTAAGACTCCTCTTGCAACGTCCTCCTCTCTGTATAGACCGAAAACGTCACTTTAACTTTCATGTGTTTTGGTAAATTAGCATAAATTGTCCCTGGGTTTTTCTAAACGTTGCCAGGAGAATATCCACGTTATATCATAAACGGTGTATGCAAATTAAGAAAATCCGACTGACTAGGTGGGAGAAACCTCCAAAGCTGAGAAATGTTTATTGGGAGCAATTTAAAAAAAACGTAATTTTATCATTCAAAATTACGGAAGCTCTGGACTGCCAAAATTTATTTTATATTAAGTCACATATACGACTTAGTATCTCGTATGTACGACTTAGTATCTCGTATGTACGACTTAATAACTTGTACGTATGACTTAGTATCTTGTATGTACGACTTAATAACTTGTATATACGACTTACTACCTCATATATACGACTTAATAACTTGTATATACAACTTAGTATCTCATATATATACGACTTACTATCTCATATATACGACTTAATAACTTGTATATACGACTTAGTATCTTGTATATACCACTTACTATCTCATACATATGACTTACTATCTCGTATATACGACTTAATAACTTGTATATATGACATAGTATCTCGTATATACGACTTAATAACTTGTATATACGACTTAGTATCTCATATATACGACTTAGTAACTTGTATATACAACTTAGTATCTCATATATATGACTTAATAACTCATATATATGACTTAGTATCTCGTATATACGACTTAATAACTTGTATATACAACTACGTATCTTGTATATATGACTTACTATCTCATACATACCATTTTATAACTCTTAACTTCTATATATGACTTAGTGTCTCTCATATATATGACTTAGTAACTTGAATATTTCACTTGATAATTCATATATACAACAAAGCCTGTCAAACATATGACTAAGGCACTTGATTGTTCCACCTATTCAGTCAAATCTTTGACATACTGTCTTTTATATACCAGTTGTTATAAAATAGAAGAAAGGGAATAGCCCATGAATTTAAATGACTTGTTTTACATGAATGGTATGTTATGTGAATAAGATTTAATAATTCATATAGCCCAATGGAAATGTTAAAACTAAGTGGTATATAGGATATTCTAAGTGGTATACATTCGGTACTCAATCATATATACAAGTTATTAAGTTGTATATACGTGATACTAGGTTGTATATACAAGTTATTAAGTCGTATATATATTAAATACCAATTTGTACATACGAGATACTAAGTCGTATATACAAGATACTAAGTCGAATATACGAGTTATTAAGTCGTATATACGAGATAATAAGTCAAATATACGAGTTATTAAGTCGTATATACAAGACAGTAAGTCCTATATTCGACTTAATATAAAATAAATTTTGGCAGCTCAGAGCTTCGGTACAAAATACCTAATGTTAACATTTTTCGTTTGGGTCTGAACTCTGACTACATTAATTTTACATAACATATATCAACAAATATTGCTACTCGGATTCTTTCTCACATAAACTCTACATACCAATGTACGTGTTTCATTCAACAGATTACACAAAAACGTTTGTTGTGAAGGAGATTTCATTGTTAAGGTTTATGTTTTTTTTTTCAGAATTCACTTTGTTTTTAAAACACACTTAAGAAAAATAATATAAAAAGTACATACCGTTTCTAGCCATGAATGGTTTTAAGAAGATATATTTTAACTATCCTCACTTATTTGAGTGTAGAGAACTGAAGTAAAACTTCCGAATATATAACACAAGAAATGAGCATTGGTCTATTTAATGTCTGCAGAATAAAATGTCAATTTCTTAGCTACAGTGTGGTATACCTTTAAATCCACTTGGAAGCATTGTTTGCATAAGCTGCATGATTAACTGAAGTACTTTTTAAGAGTGCAATTGAATCTAACAGAGTGAGCCTTTCAAAACTATTTCTTGGGTTTTTTTTCTTTTCTTGGGTAAACTAATGGATGTCTGTTCACTCAATGACAACAGGGAGGTCTCTTATAACTAACTTTCCTTCATCATTCCCTGACATTGTTTGATATCTCAGTACCATAAGAGACAGAACATTGTATTTGATGTAATTGATCAAACCAGAAAATTATCTGTAGCAAGAGCACTCAATAGAGCACAGACCCCCTTGAAGGCACACAATAAATGGGGAAAATACAGTTCTTTGATTTTGGTTTGACTGTTATCCTCATTATTCTTTGTGAAACTTAATGGGACCTCAGGTGGACCAAGACCCATCTTCTCATTTAATCAAGATCCAACCAGTAGTGTTTGTGGAATTCCTGCTAACAGAGAGACAAATGATCATGAATTTAATATCTTCTTGACAGTTGTAACTATATGTCTCATGTCAGTGAACAGTCTCACCAGTGACTGACACTATCATATTGTCCCTGGAATACATTTTATGGTGTTGATTCTGTATCAGCCAGAAGTAACTATCCTGACGGAATAAACATAAAGCCATGATTACAATGAGATAACAAGCGCCAAGTTTTAAAGATTGAAATGAAGACACTAACAAGAGCGCTTACCTCTGCCAAGCCTGGAAATTCATTTTAATAATCCTGGATCCAGAATTGGTTGTTGAGCATTTCTAAAATTAAATCAGTTCTCTGTTAGACCAAGATCTGCTTACTGTGAAAATTTAATGAAAATCTGTGCAGCACTTTTCACAATCCCACTACTTAGCAAACAGAATCCAACATAGCTTACTCGGTGGAGACAATAAAAATATTTAAAAAAATATTGGTTTTGTCAATGCCACATGAATGTTAGATTAAAGCTGATTTTGATAGCATATTTCTTATAACAAATTTATAAAATTTGAAAAACTCACTTGAAACAAGTATAAGAAGTAGTGGTCACTTTGCTATTTCATTGGCTTTGTTAACTGCAGAATTAATCTGTCATTTGTTACCTGCATGAGTTTCCTGTCTCTCTCTTATAGCTATTTCGCTGGTGGATGCATATTTTCACTTGTTGCTACATCAAAACTAGCCTGGTGCAATATTCATGCAATAAAATCAAGTTAGGGTTTTAAGCCCCATTCAACAACAAGCGGGATCATCCTGTGACAGTTCATCAGCATTGTCAATTGTGGGAGTTGCATCCACACAGAGGTGACAGTCTGTGATTAGATGACAAATTTGTAACTGCTATTTTATATACTAACTCACAATGTCGATTGACTTTAAAAAGAAACAGATTCGAGTGTTTGGAGCCTTGCTTTATCGAAAGTACCTTTGCATACTTGGGCTCAATTATTTCAATACGACCTTGATCTCTTAATTTAACCCTAATTGGCTTATTTCATTGACTGGTATTCTATAATCCAACACTCCTTGCCTTTTCTTGCACCCTAAGTTGTCTTGAGGAAAAAGATATATTTTTGAATTCTTATGTTTATCCAGATTGCTAATGTTGTACATGTGTCATTGTCAAATGCATGTACCACAGTATAAAAGAAGCAATGATTAATCCTCAAATCAATATATCTTATTTCCACAGTAGTCCTTGATAAATGTAACCCAAGGATTCTAGCTGAGTAAGGAGTAAAATAATGTGTATGGATTTTTACAATTGAATTTTAGTGAGCCACACAACTTACAGATGAAATATACTGACAATTAGCATGTGGGTCATTCAAGTATCAATAAGGTTTCTTTAATGGAAACAAAATTTCCTAAAAATATGTTTTGAACTTTAAACACTTTTACTTATGATACTTGGCCCAATTAAAATCAATGGGATCTTTATGATGGGGTATACTCTATCAATATCATTACTAATAATATGCTTGTTTTATAAAGTAGAATCTGACCTGAATCTTTGAATTTTCACATAAATAACTTCACTCAGAGTGTCCCAACAACAGTACACCCAGGCAACCTTTTACGATTTGGTTTATAAAGATGTCAGGAAAGGTCAGAATATATTTCACTCTATTTATTTTACAGTAATTCTAAACATCCAAGATGCCATAACAGTAGAAGTACACAGTTGCTAATAAAGGTATATCAATTGATCGCATGTTTGTACTATAAATCATTACACATCAGTAAGCAAATTGTCCACTTTCATGCATGAAATCACATTGTCCATTTCAAAGTTATGCAATCTCCACTTAGATTATTCCTTAGTAGTTTCCTGTATCATTCAAGTGTGACCTTGGTCTTTCAATTTAGTGGTTTTGATTGTTGGAAATAATGTATATTTTGTTGCCCTTTGTATAATCATGTACACCCTATCTAAATTGAACAACACAATATCTATGTACTGAAAAATGGTTGACTTGAAAACAAATTCTCACAAAAAAAGAATAATTAATAAAGGTTAAAATAAAAGTCTTATGACTATGAATGTTAAGGTGTTTCTCACTTTTTGTCAAACACAATTATACTCTGCTAAATGAAGTGACGCATATTTCTTTGTTATATGTGTACAATAGGTTACTTTAAAACCATTTAATAGATATGACAGATTTTTCTTTTCAAATAAAAAGTTAATTTGTTATAAACACTGAATATATTGTGTGAAAAAGTTATGCTACAGATTACACACTATACTGTAAATAACTGTACAAATTATGCAATTGAGAAAAAGTCATCAGTGCAACACACAAAAAGTGATCCTAAAATGAACACTCTACACAATCATGCCAGCCTCGCTGTCAGTACAATATTTGCTGGGGAGAAATCATAAAGAACACACCCCTGTAAAACCTAGATTCCGGTAGTACTGTTGCCATTCTGGTTAGCTACATTAGCGAGTCCAAACCCAGTGATGACTGTATTCAAAGCAAAGATAATATATGTTAGTATAGTCAGAATACACTGCCAGAAAGCTGCTTTCTTCATCACTTTGTCTTCCATCTCATACTTCAGTAGCTTCTGAAGCACTGTTCCTCGAGCTTTAAAGTCCTGATAGATTTTTTCTTGTGACATCAGTTCCCCCTGTTCATTTTCTGCCTGAAGAATTTTGCCATCAACATCATCTATCTTTGAGTCATCTACATTTGATGGACTTTTACTTAATGCTTCACGTTTTGCTTGAAGTGTGGCCAACTTATTTTGTGCTGAGATTAGGTCACTGGCAATTGCTATTTCAGATGTTTGCTGTTGCAAATTTTCCTTGACCCAATCGCTGTATTTAGTTAATAATTCATCCTCATAAGTTAAAATTTCTAAAAAAATAGAAGGAACATGAATGTAATGGTCTTACATCAAATTTACTGAAAAGTTGGTGGTTGATATTTTATTCCACAGCAAGGTTTATACTGGGATAGATCAAAAGCACTGCCAATTGTGAGATTCAATTTCACACAGTGGTGACAACCTGTAATCAGATGCCAAAGTTCAAAACCAGTAGGTCACTGAGAACCTCAAATCCACTACAACAGAAGGCATATCTACCACTGCAGACTGTGTGAACTAGACTAAGGATTCATCTGTGGCCAGATGTAAGATGTATCCACCAGAAAAGGAAAGCTAACATGGTTTTGAAGATAAACAGCATTTTTCATGCTTAGGAATTAATTAAGAAAATTGTACATTATTATTCAACATTAGAACTGTAGTCCTTGGTATCATAAGGATAACATATTTTATGGCAAACCTCTAAATTGAATATTTGTGAATTTAAAAGTGACTTGCTCATTTGCAAAACAACATTTTTCATTTCCGACAGAATACCAGATGGCGGCCGAAAATCGGAAAAGTAAAAAAATTTCAGAGGTCCCAGAGGAGTAGTCCTTAATATTCTGGGGGTCCAAAATTTGCCTGAAATCGGTCCATCTCCTATGGTTTTTAGATAAACAACATTTTCTATTTCTACCAAAATTCAAGATGGTTGCCAAAATTCAGAAAAGTCTAATTTTTTTTGGAGGTCCTACAGTAGTAGCCCTTAGTATCCTTAGGATTACCTATATTATAACAAATCTCAAAACTGAATAAATTAAAATGTGATTTACTTATTGCCAAAATGTTAAAGTTGCTATTGCTCAGTTGGCATTAGCTAGAGCTCTAAACTTTTGTCATGACACAGAATATCAAAAAGTAGATGAATAATATATTTGATAAAAACATCAAAATTTAATACTTTTGAAGTTACCAGTGATTTACTTTAGCAAATTACGAAAGTAGCTATTAATCAGTTAGTTGTGGGCTATAGATCTGAAAATTTGCCACAACACAGCACATCAAAAAGTAGCTGAACAACATACTGATAAACAACCTCTAAATTGATATCCTTTTGAAGTTATAAGTGACTTACTAATGCCAAAATGTCAAAGTAGATATTACTCAGCATTACATTACTCAAATGTCAAAGTAAATATTACTTAGTTTGCACTACATTACTCATTAGCTAGAGCTCAAAATTACTGCAAAATGTTGAAATAGCTATTACTCAGTTGCACTGAAGCTATAGCTGTGAAAATTTGCAACTGGTTAGCAAAATGTCAAAATAGCTATTACTCAGTTAGCATTACAGAACATAAAATATAGGTGTACAACATACTAGTATTCACAAAAAACGCTCTAGATTAAATAGTTCTCTAGTAACAAGTGATTCACTCAAGCCTGAACTATTAAAGTAGCTACAACTCAGTTAGCTATGGGGCTACATCTCTGAAAATGTGCCACGACACACAACAGAAAAAAAAGTAGCTAAACAACTTATTTAACAAAAACCTTCTAACTATAATGGTTACATTTACTCATTTCCTGAAAATATCTATCACTCGCTTACCTATTGAGTCTGACGTCAAAAGTAGGTACCATCTTGTAGGTACACAGAAAGTACCTGAACAACATATTTAGTAAAATGCTGTAAATGCATTTTGGCGTTATACGAAATTTACTCAATGTAGATACCAGCATTATTACTTGCTTAGCTATGGACCTAGATCTGCAATACCATAGCCTGCAAAACCTTGTTAATGTAACTGTTATAGTTATAAGTAATTTTCTGAGTTTCCAAAAATATGGACTTGGTGGGGCATTTTAGGGGTCCAGTGCTGACCTTGCTGGACAAATATCAAAGTCAAATGTCTGTGGGCTATAGAGGACATATATATCAATTTAAAAAGTCGATGATCAAGAGATTTAACTTTCTATTGATGAGAAAAAGCCTCAGAATGTGCAAAAATTCTTGATGACCGCCAAAGAAAAGAATGTGGCAGCCATTTGAGGCCAAAATGAGGCCAAAGTTATTCCTTGGCAAATTGTTGTAATGATGAATATATCCTGCAAATTTCATAACTTTACCTATAATACATTTTCCTCTGGGGCCTCACAATGTGTAAAAGTCTTTACAAACTGTCACAAACCGCCCACGACAGCCAACCATTTGGAAAATGAGGCAAGCTGCAAGGTCAAATGCCTGTAGTCTATAAAAGATATATATATCTATTTAAAATGTCAACCATGACATTCTACTTTCCATAGATGAGAAATTCATTGCAAATTTGAGTGTAGCTAGGATATTTTTCCGTTAGAACGATATCAATGAAATCTCTATGCACAGTGTTGCAGCTCAGGTGTAATGAAGCGAAATCCATAGTATCCACAAGATGCCCAGTGGATACAAATACCTACTATTTGAATTTTTCATCATCACAAGACTGGTCCTTTGTAATTAATGCAATCTTTTGTTTTCATGTTTTGTTTATGAAAGTTAAACCATTCTGTACAAAGTGGTGTACATATCCAATTTGTATTAATGAGGAAGTTCATTACCAAATAATACTCTGTCTTGTCATTTGTATTAGCAGGGAAATTAAATGCTCCTACGTTATTCCTAAGTCAATATTTAGGTTAAGCAATGACTTAGGAGCAAGGCTATTATTTTAGCTTTAGTTGGGCTTAAGTCGATATTTACAAAAGAACCTATCCTTAACTATTGGTGTAAGTGCAAAATAAGGCACGTTGCTTGAAAAAGCTCAGAATTAACATAGAAGCCTTAGGCAATGTAACTGGTTTAGACCTTTAGTTTACCCATCCCACTTTAGTTTTTATTTTAATTCATGAGGAAATTATTCTACATATCTTACCCTGCTCTTCTTCGTTGTTTTGGGGTATACAACAGACACAACATTGTGAATCCCTTTGTGTGTCAACAGTGCCTGGAGCTTGGGGGACAAAACATACACAGCAGATACAAGAATTTGGTTCTTCAGTGCCTTCCTCCACAACTGTCTGTCTAACTCTGACTGATGTATAACCAAATGATTGCCTAGCAAAACATAAAGAAATTTATCACATGAACTTGTGTAAGTTATTAGTTTATTTTCTTACAATCCACGTTTTATCAATATTGCAATACTGATATTAACATACACAATTTTAATCAAGTTACAAGTTAATCAAAAATAGCAAGTAATTTTTGGCAATATGCTGGTTTAACTGGAACAGAGCGAGAAAAAAGTGCATGTAATGGTGGAATGGACAAATGGATCTACTTCTAGAATTGTTATCTGTATGAAGGGTCCCAGTTGTGGTTTTCTGTGCGAGAGTCTTCATGCAGGTATGTCTTTACTTTAACCTTATTAATACTTAAATCGGTGTAAAATTACCTTGCACTGAAAATACACTTAACTGTAAAAACCTAAACTTGAACATGTAAAGGTAGTCTTTTAACTAAATTTAAAATGTCTGAAGGTAATCTCAAATTGACGAAGTCTGCACATTGTATGAAACTTGCAATAAGTAATACAGACCAAAGGATGCAATCAACTGTACCAGGGAATTCTGAATTGCCAAGAGGGCACTGAATATTTTCTGGTTCTGCATATTATTAATTTTAATGCACCTGTTTTCTTTCCTCAATACTTAACTCACCTGGGTACATCTCTTCGAGGGTCCTTGAGGCAAGGGCAAAAACTAGACTTCCAGTAATATCCAAAATCTCCATGGAATTGTGCAAGAAAAGACTTCATGACAGCAATGTAGATAGCAATGATACCAGATATAAACTGCAGAACTAAAGCTGTAATGACAATGTAAAGGCACCACTGATAGTATGGGAATGCATTTGGGCCAGCATCAAGAAGAAATTTCAGAATACCAACATGGATGACTGCCATTGAAGTGGTAGACGCCACTTGAGTCTTGTTCTTGGCATCAGAACTGCTTTGGAGACGATCTATGTGAGCAGTCTGTAAAACAATACGACATGCCATGTTACACTTCGAATGATACAATACTGATGTTAGCAGTAAAGGTTGCATTGGGCTAGTCCATTGTGTTCTAGTTTCATCACTATAAATTTATGTATGTATCAATCTTGATAAATTAGTTGCCATCCAGCTTTAACAATCATTTAAATTAATTAGTTAATGAAAGTTTCTATCATCAACCGACTTCATTACTTCCTTCTTTTTACTGGAGAAAGGCAGTGTTGTGTTTTCATATTTTGTTGATAACATTATTTGAAACATTTATTCGCTAAATCCATTCACTCACAAAAGTACTGTTTGAACATATTCCCTGCACTTACCTTTTCATGTTCCATGTCTAGGTCAGAACTATAGTTTCTAATACTGCCATAGCTCCTCTTGTTATTTCCAAGAACTGCATAGGTAAAGTAGATATAATTAGGCTCTCAATCAACAGAGGCTTTGTTACAATATTTATGGATTTTACACCACCAAGCTTGAACAAAAGATGCTTTGTTCTGTAAAATACACTTAAACCTTAATTTGGATTGGCATTGTTTTAGTTTTCAAGTGTTAACTGATACTGTCTGGTTAAGGCATATAAGATCAGTGTAACACTTAGCTTTCCCAAAAGATTTAGCTTCTACATTTTTTACTATCACACGTCACCATTGAAGGTTTCCTCATTTTCCTGTAGGAGGTCATCATCTGAAATGGCAGTAACATGTGCACATGGTGATGGAGGGAAAAGCTACCCCTCTTACCCTCCCTAGCACTTCATGTTTACATAAATGCATATATTACTCTTTTGAATAAGCTAATCGAGGCAGACCCTGGTTTCCATCCCTTAATTTGACTTTACTGCTAAATACAGATATGCCAACGCCAAGGCAGGCCAGCAATACCCTAGTAGCCACTTTCTTTATTTGCATCAATGTATATGTTACCGAGTAGCGTATGTAAATTCACTTAAAAGTACTAGACATTGTGTAAGTAGTGCATTCACTTGAGACAAGCTGTGATGTAAGGGCTCCCATATGTCAATCTGTTCATGTACTTTGAACACTTGGTAGTTTTAAAAATTAATCTTTAAAGAATATAAAGGGGTTTTTCACCTCTTTTACTTTAACTCGAACAAAACCAGTCTATTATATGAATAAAACAGAGATGCCTGTACCTAACGCCATGGGGAAATAGTTTACAACGCCATGAGATATAGACGTGACACAGTACAAAGGTCGTAAGACTTTCTGAGAAAACAGTGTGACATGATCTTGCAAACTCTTACCAATGTCCTATACCTTACCTTTTCCCACACATAACCGGGCCAAGATTTTGAAGGAAAACTAAAGCAAGGTCAACGATCAAATCAAGCTGATATCATGACAATGCACACCTACGTTCCCTAAGCAATCTCCCTATAAAGTACCAACCTTCTACACCTTGCAGTTTCTGAGATAGAGCCCGGACAAATATATCAAGGTGAAGGTCACTAAGCAAGGTCAAAAATCTAATCAAGGTCATAACATGATGCCTCACACCTACACCCCAAATGATGTCCCTATCAAGTATCAACTTACTACATATTATAGTTTCCGAGATACAGCCTGACAAGAATTTAAAGGTCAAGGTCACTATTGCAAGGTCAAACCAAGGTCAAACCTTGACGTTGCTTACCTTCATCCCCTAATTAATGTTTTTATCAAGTGGCAACCTCCTTCACCTTAAAGTTTTTGACACATAACCCAGGCAAGATTTTCAATGTCAAGGTTACTACCACAAGGCAAAAGGTCAAATCAGGATTACACCATGACACTGCAAATCCACACCCCCCTCCCCAACCAATTGCCCGACCAAGTATCAACATCTTACACTCCAGGGTTTCTGAGATACAGCCTGAACAAGTTTTTTCCCGCCACCCATCCGAAGGCCCCCCCTCTCCCGCTGCCCATCTTGACACCATGGATGAAAACAATACCCACACAGCCCTTAAAGGCTGTGGGGTAAAACATGCCCAAACCACAACCTTTTTAGATTGATTGGAATCTTTGAGATATGATTTGACCTTGAGTGGAACCAATGAACTGTTGTGAGAAGCTGATTCAGTAGGTTGAACGGAAAGTGTCTTCAGGACTGACATGTATGTACATCTTGCTGGGCCATGTTTATTGTAAGCTTAAAATTTCAGTCCCAATTTTATGTTCTCTGTCATATTTTATTTACCTCAAATAATCAATGTCGTTTACAAATACCAATGTAATGGCCATATGATTTGACTGACAAGTTAAGCTGAATTAAGCCCAAGCTTAACAAAGCTAAAAGAGACCCAAGCCAAATAAAATTCAGTGGAGGGCAGCTGATTTCTTTTTAACATGGACTAAACTTAATTGAAGTAACCATAATTCTGCCTCATATTTCGAAGCATCAATTTATTGATTTTATTTGGTTTAACATAGTTTGGGACACATGGAAGCTGAGCAGGTGGTGGAAATTATTGGATACCAGTCAGCCACAATTCTTCACTGAACACCTTTCAAGCAAAATCAAACAAGACCCAACATACTCATGTTGTTATGCTCAGGAATCGAGCCCAGGTACTGAGAGGTAGGAGGCATGTCTCACAAGCACTAACACCAGTGCTGTGTCTCGGCAATGAATCAAAAAGCATGTGAGACAAAATTAGTATGATTCTGGTCTGTCGTTAATTAGGTTTTGTTAAAATTTTAGATCATCATGCTGCATATTTTAAGACACCATCTTGAGAGGTTTATACATATGTTGGGCAATATATTTTCACTATATTTTTCATCCTAATTTCTATTTATGGTTTATGTGTAATAACACACAAACAATTTATCCCCCTAATAAAGCAACTACCTGATCATGCACAGACGTAGCTAAGTTCATGAATGGATAAAGTACACAGATAAATACACTATCTTTGAATCTAGGTCCATGAAACTTTTTATAATAATAATAGTAAATGGAGGTCGATATTACATTATCCACAGGCCTCCATTTATTAGTGTTTACTATTCATAGGTATTGACTGGTGGCCATTTTCTGTCGGCCTTTTTTCCCATTCTCTATACACTTCGCATTTGTACACATGTATGTGGCTTACGGCATCCAATGGTTTACCATAGTGATTTTTTTCCCTTCTCATTTATGTTTGGTTGTTCACATGTGTCTGAATCCAATTTATAACACCCGCTGTCCCATTTGCCACAGCGATTTTTATTACTCCGGAAGGGGGGGAAACTCAGATGACAAGAAAAACTGCAGTGTATTTTGTGGCAAATTGGATGAATGTTGATAAAAAATGTCGTTACAAAGGTCACAAATCGGACATCAGGTGCCATTAGCCACATACATGTGTAATTAGACTTACTCGTGAAGATTAGCTACACACTAAAATAATATTGTCATCTTTATTTGTGATATTTTTCTGTATACGTCATTGGGTAAGTTTTTCCATTATCCACATTATATAACGTACTTGCAACAATAATTCATTCAGGCTTATTGATTAGTAAAGTCTTTATTCAAATGAAAGATAATTAGGTAAGCTACAAAGTGTGTTTCAGTCACCTAGTTAGTCACCTAATTAGTTTGCTTCAAAAACACCTGATATATAAGGTAAAAATACATACCACTTGTAGCCATGTATGGTTTTTAGAATATATATTTTAATAATCCTCACTTATCTGACTGTGTAAAACTTCCCAAACTATAACTTGTACACACAATAAATTGTACATAATCAGTGGTCTATTTGTGTGCAGAATAAAATGTCAATTTGTTTAATACAGGGTATTGTACCTTTAAACTACTTGGAGGAACTGTTTGCACAAGTCGCATGATTAATGTAAGTACTTGAAGGGTTTTTATAAGTGCATTTATATCTAACAGGGTGAGCTTTTCAACCTATTTTGCAGTTTGTCTTTCTTTTCTTGGGTAGACTTATGGATATCTGCTCACTCAATGATCTCAGCGACGTCTCTTTCAACTAACCTCCATACATAGTTTCCCGCCTTAATTTGATATCTGAATACTATATGATACAAAATACTGTGCCTGATATAACTGATAAAATCAGAAAATTATTTGCAACAATACCACTTGGAGAACACAAACCTCCATGAAGGAGCATATTAATAACTAAATGGGAAAATACAGTTCTTTGTTTAATCCAGTGATCCAGATTAGCCTCAAAAGTAAACACCACCTAAGGTGGACAAAGACCCATCTTCTCATTTCTATGAAGATCCAAGCAGTAGTGTTTGTGCAATCCTGCTAAGACATAGACAAAGTCAGGAAATTAAGATCTCCTCAGCAGAGGTAATTATACGTTTCATGTCAAATTGTCTCACTGAAAGCATCATATCATCCCTGAGATACCTTTGTTTGGTGTTGATTCTGTATCAGCCAAAAGGAATTATATTGACAAAATTAACATAAAACCATGATTGCAATGTGGTCAGAAGTTCTTTCAACTAGTCTGCCTCTGTAAAAAAGTTTTAAAAGTTGAAATGAAGGTGAACAACACTAACAATAGCACTAGGATATTGCATACATCTGCCAAGACTGAAAAGTCAACAATCCATAATAGTTTGATCATTCCAAAAATTCAGTCAGTTCTCTGTTAAGTAAAGACACACCCACTGTGTCAATTTAATGAAAAGTCGTTTGGTACTTTGTCACATTATCACTGACATACAAACACAATCCAACAACACATCTCTGGTGGAGGTAGTAAGATGTAATGAAACATATTGGTTTTGTCCTCACTGTATGAAAGTTAGATGCCATCAAATTTTGTCAATGACATATTTCGTATATCAGATTTATAGAATTTGAAAACCATACTTGAAACAAGTGGAAGAAGTAGTGGTTCACTTCAATATTTCATTGGCTTTGCTAATTACGGTATCAATCTTTCATTTGTTGCCAGCATATGTTCCCTTTCTGCCGGAATTATATAGCTAGTGGCTGCATAGTTACCCTTGTTGGTACATCAAAATAGTTACATAGTGTTGAATATTCATGAAGTCAAAGTTAATATTTTATGCCCCATTCAACAATCAGGGTCATATTGGAACATCCCTCAATATTGTCAGTTGTGGGGGTCAATCCCACACAGAGGTGACATCCTGTGATTAAGATGCCAAATTCTCTAACTGCTAGGTCACTGAAAAGGTATGTATTTTATACTGAAGCAAAATGTGGACTGGCTTAAATAATTAAGAAGTTTTGACTATTTGGAGGCTTATTTTAACCAAGGCACATTTACATACTTCATACACCTTGAATTCTTAATATAATAGCACAGTTCCAACAATATTTACCTTTTAAGACACCCTTTAGTTGTCTCGATGGATATTGTTTTTTCATTCTTGCAAGTACCTAGATAACTAGTTATTGTTAAATATACAACCACAGCATATAAAAGTATGGACCAATCCTATTATTAATATGTCCCAAGAAGACCTTACTTGTTGAAAGATAGGTATAAACCCACAGTGTTTAAACTGAATTAACGTAAAATAACGTAGAATGTATGGACTTTCTTCGGTTGATTTTTAGTGAATCACATTACTCTCTGATGAGGTACACTGAGACAATTAGTAGATGTGTCGTTTAAGCAGTAATTAATTTTTTTCAGAAAACTTATATTTTGAATTTTAAATATTTATTATACTTGGTCCAGTTAGTATCAATGGGGTCTTTATGATGGGCATACTTTATCAGTTTCATTGGTTTCATTGTTAATAATGTATTTCTTTTATTTTTATGAAATAGAAACATTAAAATTTGGTACAAGTAACTTCACTCAGAATTAAGTATTTAAAAACTGTCATGTAAGAATGGGGGCATAAATTAATAGCGATGTCCCTTGTACATGGCGACCACAAAACAGTTAAAATTTATTCATTACTTTGAGCAAAAAACATTAGGATCCATTTAAAACTATAGAGTAGTGTCTGCTATTGGTTAAAATATTAATTTAAGTTACCCACCATTTGTGGCCATCCCTCCTTGATATCAGTTATCCCAATTTAATCCTGTGGTTTAGAGAGAAATAAAACTTTCCTTAGCACATGACATTTTAAATTTCACATAGAATGAATGGTACAAATATAAAAAAACACAGCGCAAATAAAGGCACATGACACAATCAAGTAGTAGAGGGGGATTTGGAATTTTAGAAATAAAAATACAGGCACATGACATGTTGAAGTAGTTGGGCTTTGATATCTTTTTATCAAAGCAAGTTTATATACTAAACATAACTGTTTCTAGCCCTGTATGTATGGTTTATTCACAAAATAGTTTTATTGGTGTTAAAGTGAATACAACTAGACAAAAGGTTTTTGTACACAAAAACAAAGCGTCCCTATAGCTTTTAAGTTTTAAATGAAATGCTGAAGGACCAATGTGAAGAGGTAAATGTTATTGGTGAAGAGAAATTCTCCAGAAAGGGCCATGTTAGGGTCACAAGAATGACCTAAAAACGAAAAAGCAATCAGTGCCTGTCAACGTGTTCTGTATTAGCTGACTGTGTTTTCAGCTGCAAAGTAAGAGAAGCATGTTTAGGTTTGGCTATGCTCGTTTCACCTTGAAGGAGAGGCCCAAGGTCAAATCCGACCACACCAGAAGATTTCCAGCTCATGATTTTCTACATGTTGATTTACCATCCCAAACCTCTAGGACCAATAATAAGCGAGTTATAAGCACTTTTAAGTTTGGCTATGCTTGTTTGACCTTGAAGGAGAGACCCAAGGTCGAATTCGACCACAGCAAAAGATGCCCAGCACTTAATTTTGACATGTGGGTTTACCATCCCAAACCTCTAGGACCAATAATAAGCGACTTATAAGCACTTTTAAGTTTGGTTATGCTCCTTTCACCTTCAAGCAGAGGCCCAAGGTCAAATCAGACCACACCAGAAGATTCCCAGCACATGATTTGCTACAGGCTGCTTTACCATCATAAACCTCTAGGACCAATAATAAGCGAATTATAACCACTTTTAAGTTTGGCTATCATCGTTTGACCTGGAAGGAGAGGCCCAAGGTCAAATCCGACCACACCAGAAGATTCCCAGCCCATGATTTCCTACATGTTGGTTTACCATCCCAAAACTCTAGGACCAATAATAAGCAAGCTATAAGCACTTTTAAGTTTGGTTATGCTCGTTTCACCTTGAAGCAGCGGTCCAAGGTCAAATCCGATCACACCAGAAGATTCCCAGCCCATGATTTCCTACATGTTGGTTTACCATCCCAAACCTATAGGACCAATAATAAGTGACTTATAAGCACTTTTATGTTTGGCTATGCTCGTTTGACCTTGAAGATGAGGCCAAAGGTTAAATTCGACCACAGCAAAAGAATTCCATCCCTTAATTTCTACATATTGGTTTACCATTCCAAACCTCTACGACCAATAATAAGCAACTTCTAAGCACTTTTATGTTTGGCTATCCTTGTTTGACCTTGAAGAAGAGGTCCAAGGTCAAATCTGACAACACCAAAAGATTTCCAGCCCATGATTTCCTATATGTTGGTATACCACCCCAAACCTCTAGGACCAATAGTAGGCGAGTTATAAGCACCTTTAAGTTTGGTTATGCTCGTCTGACCTTGAAGGAGAGGCCCAAGGTCAAATCCGACCACACCAGAAGATTCCCAGCCCATGATTTTGTACATGTTGGTTTACCATCCCAAACCTCTAGGACTAATAATAAGTGAGTTATAAGCACTTTTAAGTTTGGCTATGCTCGTTTGACCTGGAAGGAGAGGCCCAAGGTCAACTCCGACCACACCAGAAAATTCCCAGCCCATGATTTCCTATATGTTGGTATACCATCCCAAACCTCTAGGACCAATAATAAGCGAGTTATAAGCACCTTTAAGTTTGGCTATCCTTGTTTGACTTTGAACGATTGTCCCAAGGTCAAATCTGACCACACCAGAAGATTCCCACCCCATGATTTCCTACATGTTGGTTTACCACCCCAAACCTCTAGGACCAATAATAAGCGAGTTATAACCACTTTTAAGTTTGCCTATCCTTGTTTCACCTTGAAGAAGAGACCCAAGGTCAAATCCGACCACACCAGAAGATTCCCAGCCCATGATTTCCTACATGTTGGTTTACCATCGCAAAACTCTAGGACCAACAATAATCAAGTTATAAGCACTTTTAAGTTTGGTTATGCTCGTTTCACCTTGAAGCAGAGGCCCAAGGTCAAATCTGACCACACCAGAAGATTCCCAGCTCATGATTTCCTACAGGTTGCTTTACCATCCAAAACCTCTAGGACCAATAATAAGCGAGTTATAAGCACTTTCACGTTTGCCTATCCTCGTTTGACCTTGAAGGAGAGGCCCAAGGTCAAATCTGACCACACCAGAAGATTCCCAGCTCATGATTTCCTACAGGTTGCTTTACCATCCAAAACCTCTAGGACCAATAATAAGCGAGTTATAAGTACTTTCACATTTGCCTATCCTCGTTTGACCTTGAAGAAGAGGCCCAAGGTCAAATCCGACCACACCAGAAGATTCCCAGCCCATGATTTCCTACATGTTGGTTTACCATCCCAAACCTCCAGGACCAATAATAAGCGAGCTATAAGCACTTTAAAGTTTGGGTATGCTCGTTTGACCTTGAAGGAAAGGCCCAAGGTCAAATCCGACCACACCTGAAGATCCCCTGCACATGATTTCCTATATGTTGTTATACCATCCCAAATCCCTAGGACCAATAATAAGCGAGTTATAAGCACTTTAAAGTTTGCCTATCCTCGTTTGACCTTGAACGAGGGGCCCAAGGTTAAATCTGACCACACCAAAAGATTCCCAGCACATGATTTCCTATTTATTGGTATACCATCCCAAACCTCTAGGACCAATAATAAGCGACTTCAAGGCTTAATCTTAGCAAATTTTTAATGAACCAATAATCGCCCGTCAATCGGTCAGTTATGGCCCGATTGATCCCAATATCGACTGGCGCCTAGAATCTTCTGTCAGGAATGTGCATACTAAATTTGGTTGACCAACACCCAGTACTTTCTGAGTGAAAAGGAAGTAAATTTGTTTTTGAATTTTTGTTAACGTGACCCTGATAAAGGTCAAAGGCCCAATTTAAGCCTGTCAAAAAATTTCCCCACACCTATAGAAGACAACTGCCAAATATCATTTGGATAGGCCCAAGGGAGATATTCAAGGGAGACGATAATGCGGTGGTGGCGGCTGACTGAAAACCAGGGGTGAAATCTATAAGCGTACCCTTTTCAAGTGTTGGAGGTTCAGCGGGGAGCATTTTAACTAAGCTTTAGCATAGATTTCTAAGTCAGTTGGGTCTGCGTTCTTTGATTCATGTATTTGGTTTAAAAATCATACCCTTCAGTACACACATATGTATACAAGTAAAGGAAAAACAATATCAGTCAATTAAACTTGAGAATAATATGCTTATTCAAGCTAAATAAGTAATAATTACATTCAACAAATATGAAACTTAATCTTGATTGAAGTTGGAAAACTTGCAGACTCTGAGGTTTTTTGCCCTCATTTCAGAACTATTCTTACCAAACTGAATGATGGGACAGATGTAAATAGGTTCGTTGGTACACCATTTTTTTTCCAAATGAGTAGGTTAACATTGTAAATTCTACAAAGAAAATTTTGGAAAGAACAGAATGGTGGAAGTTCCACAACCCAAATACAGAGCTAGCCTACAAAGCCCTCTTTAAAACTTTTGTAGATTGGCAAGAATGAACCCATTGTAATGGTATCTAGCTTTGTTTTGTGGCTCGCTTCTTTTGTCAGATATGAAGATATGGTAAAAAAACAGTTTGTACCTAAACTACAAAGGTGACATTCAAACAAGCTGGATTTTAATCACACAATATCGGGAAAGCACGTTGAACACTATCAGCTAATAAGGAGGGGTTTCTTGTGTATGGTACATGGTTATTTTCATGTAAAATTTTGTTTACGTAAAATTTAAGTAGGCTTTCAATAGGTTATGACACAATACATCATTATAATATTTCAGATGGATCCAGATCCATTGCAGGATTTTCAACTTTTGAATCCGTTTCTGTTGCTTCGGCTTCACTGTTGTTCACTGTTCTCTTCACATTTGTCAAGGAGGGAGCTCAAACCCCTGAAACCCCATCTGGATCCACTATTGTACTAGGAGGTATGTTTTTTGGATGTGCTCGTTAGTCTCTTGGCCTGCCATGGTAACTCAAAAAACAATGAACACATCTTGCTGGGGTTTTTTTAATTTTGATAGGGACTGATAAAAATAAGTGATGAATTAAATTTTGGGGAAAATTCAGATCATATTTTTGATACCAAACAATCGCGAATTTTCAATGTATTTTCAATTACTTAGCTCTCTGATAGATGTTACTCCAAACGTAATGAGCAAATTTTCACAGATTTTCATGAGTAGGCTCTTGCCAAAGGAATGAGTGATAACATTTTTGGGAAAAATTCCGATCATATTGTAGATACCCAAAAAAAATCCATAATTTTCAGAAACGCAGCTCGCTTTTACTGAAAAAATCCAGACAATATTTTCTATTTTCTCTGCCATTAAACTTTTATCTGTAAAGCATCTACTCAATATATCTAAGCTACCAAGCATTCACGAAAATATTATTCCAGCCTGACAATGATAAGTATCAAAGGGGAACACACAAAAATCTAAATATCTGTCTTATTGTTAAAGAGGTTGGCAGAAGTTGTGAGTCCGAATCCAGTGATGACTGTATTCAAAGCGAATACGATATATGTCAACACGGTCAGGACACACTGCAGAAAGGCTGCTCTCTTCATGACCTTGTCTTCCATCATGTACATCCGCAGCCTCCAAAGCATTGATCCACGATCTTGAAATTCTTGCGCCATGATCTTGTCGGTCATCAGGCGTTCTTGTGTTTTCCTTTCCTGTGTAATTTGCTTGTCAAGCTGAACAATTTCTGGGTCATCTTCATTGGTTGTCTCTTCCAGTAAGGTTTCCTTTTGTGAATTGAGGTCAGCTAACTTCCTATCAGCTGTGTGAAGCCTGCGGCCAGATGATATTGCAGCCATTTGGTGTTTCAAATTTTGGGTAACCCAAGCATTATACTCTGCCAATATTGTATCCTCATATCTCAAAAGTTCTGAAAATATTAAGAACAGACCACAAGAAAATAACTTTAAAATTGACGTTTTAGTAGAGCAAAGTCAAGACATGCTGCATGCACTTGTGAATCAACATCATAATTGTTACAGGTGCTAAAATTGCATTTACCACTTTCAAATTGTTTAAAATGTACCCAGAATAGTCTTGCCAGGATTGGGCTAGTAACAATAAGAGATATATGAGCGTGACATTTATCCTGAGAGTTTTACACTGGGTCCCATTGAATATTTCTACTGAATATTTCCAAACGGCTACACTGATGTACAAATATCTCCACATAGGTTACCCTAAATGTCTTGGCCCATATTTATCTTAGTATACCTCTTCCTATAATAATAGTCCTGATAGATCATTTCCATGGGTCCCTACTTTTTCCTCCATCGATACACCGATCAAAGAAACCTTTCAACCATAGTTTTGTTTATGAAGCACCCACCATAGATCTGCTACGTATACCTCAATATACCTTGATATCCATTAGAACAAAACCCTACCTATTCTTCGAAGCTTAGTCATATTAGTTTTATATTCTCTCTGATGATCCTGTAGTTGCTGACCTCTTTATTTCCCTCGATATCTAGGACAATGGCTAATGGCTGTGTTATGCCTTAGACTCTTCAGTTTGGAGAGATTAAGTGCCATACAAGTAGAATTAGAATTCAAATAAAGTCTTACTTGGGATTCAAATTTATTTGTTGGACCTTTTTTACTCAAACTGTTTTGTTATACGTAACTAAGTTTGTTGATACATGTACTCCCGAGACACAACATAGCTACTTACTTATGGATTCAAAAGGATGTGTAATCTGGCACACGGTATATCAGTATATGTGAGAATGGAACAAGCAGAATATGTGAGAATACAAAAATTTGATGTAACAAAAAGTAGGGCAATCCAACCAACATGGGCAGGACCCTTCTATTTGATTGAAGACAATGATTCTTATGTCAAAGTGTCAAAAACTCCATTTGGCATGTAATATCCTCATGTATATCAGTTCTGTTAACACCTGGCCTTCCGGGGGATTCCCTTTTAGCTCAGCTGGTAAAAGAGCTGGACTAGTGTTTATTTCTGTGTGTAATCAGAAGGCTGTGACATCAAGACACAGCAGAACCAATCAATAATCTCTCTTCCCAACACATGATGGAATGTCTAAATATCCTTCCCTCTCACAGCCAAGTGAGCTGAAGCGTAATAATGTAGACATGTAAGACCTGAAGACAGGTCTTTCCTTGGATGGGTGGTATGTAATATCCTCCTGTATATCAGTTCTGTAAACATCTGGGCTTCCGGGGAGTAATCAGAAGGCTGTGAGATCGAGACACAGAAGAACCAATCAATCAATTTCTCTCTTCCCAACACAACAATCATGTTCGCAAAGCTAAAGTTAGTCCTGTTTAACAGCTGTCCAAAGTCTGAGTAAAGTCTTTATATGGCCCTACACATGTAGTTAGATTTTATAATCGTATAAAAATAGTACCCAAATCTTTAAATTGTCATATACATGGTTTTATGTGTTGAAAGTCAAAATGTACACAATATGCTTTAACATCAGAGTAATATTATTACAGGCTTCCCTTGAATCCTAGAAGTTGTGAGCTCAAATTCATGAACAGAAACGTGAAAACCAAACAAGCAAATGCCAAATCTGCCAATCACTCTGCTGATGAGATCTCTTTTCAAGCTTAGATACCTACGACGGTAACAATTTTATATTTAGATTATGAAGATAATTTAAATCTAACTGTGACAAAAAGGACAGCAATTCATCTCTCAGTGGCATGAGCCTTTAAGTGATCTTTCGATAACTGATTTCACTCTACTGGAAAATACTAACCAATTCTTACACTGTTAACTTTTCTGGGTGAAGCATAAACTAAATCCTACCTTCTCTCTCTTCTTCACTCTCAGGGGTTGAAATACAGCACATACAGCAGCAAGAATCCCTGTAAAAATTATAAAAGGAGCCCTCAGTGGCCTCAGTGGTTAGCAAGTTTGCCATTTAATCACAGGCAACCACCTCTGTGTGTGCTGGACTCCCACAAGTGGCAATGCTGGGGACCAGTCCCAATATAACCCTAGCTGGTGGACTGGACTTAGAAACTAATTCTTCACATAACAACATGTTAAAAGTTATGTCAATCAGCAGCAGTTACAGATTAAAGTTCAAATATGGTGTTTTACGTCCTGTCCTGGGCCGGGATTCACAAAGATTCTTAAGTAAGAATTCTTACTTAAGTACATTTGTGGTTATATTTATGTTGTACTTAAGTATGAATTCTTACTTAAGAATCTTTGTGAATCCTGGCCCTGGTCATATTGGGGGTCATATTGATACAGACCATAAGCATTGCCACTTGTGGGAGACAAACCCACACAAAGATAAAACATGTCATTATGTGATTAAATACCCAAATGGGTAACCGCTAGGCCACCGTGGAGATCAAGAGTTATAGTTCTATGAATATGTACTGCTTTACTGACATAAATTCAAAAACAACAATCCATTTAGAGCAGTTTTTAAGGGGAGATAATATAGTTATATAATATAATATAGTTATAGTTTTCTAATCGGCGTCCCAACTTGGCACAATTTGCAAACGGAAATTGCCGATGATATATTTAAATTATTTCTGTCGTCACTTCCACTTTCTTATATGTTAAGCGGAAATGCATGAGTGGGGGCGATAAAGTACAACTGTTATTGAATATTTCTACTTCCGTTTTGTGGCAAGTTAAGGTTTTGCCCATTATATGACGCCAAGCAGTATCATTACCCCCAAATCAGTATTAAATGAAAAAACCCAAATGGGGAAAATTTTATAATTTATTTACACTATAATCAACTAGATTTATATATTGTATTCTGCTTTGTGATATCTTTGTTGGTCCTCTTTCACCCAATATAATTTTTTTTCGGTATTGCCTGTTCAAATCATGTGACAATGCCAACAATTTTTTTTACTGGATTCTGTTGCCAATGTGTGTTTGTGTACTTGTACTAAATATGTTCTTTTGTTAAGCATCTTCTTAGTGCACTTGGTGTTCCTTGATAAATTTTAAACTTTACTTACTTTTGTGTGTTTACTCCAGAGTCAGCAAGGCAAGGACAAATACTTGACCTGCAATAAGACCCAAAATCTCCACGAAATTGTCCCAGGAAAGATTTCATGACAGAAATGTAGATAGCAATGATCCCAGATACAAACTGTAGAGCCAAAGCCACGACAACTACATAAAGGCTCCATTGGTATTGTGATGGTGCATCTGGGCCAACATCAAGAAGAAATTTCAGAATACCAACATGGATGACTGCCATTGATGTAGTTGCTGCCACTTGAGTTTTGTTCTTTCCTTCAGAAATGTGGTCAAGACTGTCCAGGCGAGAGCTCTATAAAATTATATAACATGCAAATAAATTAAACCAGCTCCAACAAACACAGTCGTCAAATGCTCCGAAACCATTGCACGCAACCAATGACTCCCAGGAACATGTTTGACTGATCTTTTAAGATTTTACTGGTTTTTAATGATGGAAGATATGATGCTACTATGTTCGAAGTTACTTTTTAATTTATATTTGTAATGATATGGGGTTCCTATATTGAGCAGCAAACCAATTTTTTCTCAACCACCAGGAAGCTTGTCTGTAAGCGAGAAATGTAGAAATGCTTAAACATGGTACACATGTTCATGAGAGTCAATAGATGTGATTTTAAAATTAAAAATTATGTTTGCAGGTTCTTACTTAGCCGGTATTCATACACCTTAACTATTCATCAAAGTAGTACTCAATGGTTTATAAGTTTGTGAGGGACCACGGTGGCGTAGTGTGGTAACACATGTGCCTCCCACCTCTGAGGTCTGCAGTTCAAACCCTGGACCTTATGTGGAAAAGTTGGTAGGTGCTTACCGATGGTCTGCAGTTGACAGTACAGAACCTTGACCAACTGTATGTACTGGTTTCTTCTGACCACAAAACTACCCATCATGATATGACCTGTACAGTGTTGAAACTGACGTAAAACCAGAAATAAATAAATAAAATATAAGGTTTCCATAAAAATGGCCCTCCTCCTTTACAGGGTAAACAAATGAAATAGTTTTAACGGAGTTATAGATATGTAAATATGTGTTAAGGAAACAATGAGGATTTTTAAAAATTGCCCTAATTTTCAAATGTATTTATAAAAGCAAATGTGGAATGGTCAAGAAAGAATATAGAGAAAACTATGCACATTACCTTTGTTTACATCATAATGTAAAAATATATATATTATATAATATAAAGGAGCAACAGTTGTGCACCTCTCACCTACGAGGTGGTAGTCTGAATTTCGATCCGATATCAATGGAAAATTTGGTAGATGTTTACATTGTCAGTCAGCAGGTTACTTTATTTATTTGGGGTTTGACATCGCTTTCAACCCTGTACGTGTAGTTGGAAGGGCATACAGTTGGTCAAGGTTCTGTACTGTAAACTGCTGGCTAACAGCAAGCAACTATCAGCTTTGCCACTTGAGGTCAGACTGGGAACCAAACTCTGATATCAGAGGTGGGAAGCGAGAGTGTTATCACTCTGCCACCGTGGCCCCTACTCCGCAGGTTATAGTTCATAACCTTGACCAACTATGACCTACTACTGGTTTCCTCCACCCTTCTAACTACCCATCACAAGTTATACGAAGGCAGTAGGTACGACTTAAAGCACCCAAAAAATAATAAAGTATGACATGAGGCAAGGTGACAGAATTTTTGTATGTCCTTGACCTCTGACAGAGGGACAACCGATAGCCCTTCACTGGAAAAAGAACAACATATCTCCTGTGTGATTGCTTTTGCTCATTTTCATCAACAGAGAGCTGTAAATGGATGGAACAGGACAACAAATAATTTTGGCATTGTGTCGTTCTATTAATTGACACAATTGTCAAACTGAGCATTGTATATTTTTTTTCCAAAATGTACGAGTACATGTACTGAATTTATACCTGTATTTCTTCCATGTTACAACCATCATTTCTGAAGGAGCCATAATTTACTTTGCTACATGCACTTGCTGATGATTCTCCTTCTGTAAAATTGCATATAGGAGGAATACAAAAGTACAGGAATCAAAATTATTAAGTATTACTTAAAGAACACAACTGTCAATGTTAAGAACCCTCTTCAATATGACCCAGGTGATCGAACGGGGTATAAAATCCTAACTTTGAATTAAAGAGTTCTCAACTCCTTGCTTTTTATCTCTTCAGAATGACACTGAACAGTGTCAAAGCACATTTCCATAAAGATGATATAACCTATATAATAAAACTATGTACGCTGTTCTCCTGTCTTTCTACTATGTTTGTGCCTCTCCTGTTCTGGCATGTAGTTACTGAATTTTTTTAGTCCTTTGGAAATTCGATGCCTAGGCTATGCAAACTTGATCTTCTGTAGCATATTTACCTCCAGAAAGAAAAAAAAGGATTTCTCAGAAAAGTGGGACTAAGCTAATTACATGAAATCACTCTTTACACATGTTAACTAAAATGAGCTTTTGATGAATTCCGACAGAATTGGGAAAATACCTATATCTGGTTTTTATTATATTTTGATAAGTGACCTTAACATATTTTGGTGATGAAGCATAAACATAACTTATAAATAAGCGCATATTTTGAAAGGTAATACACGCTCAACTCAGACTTTACAAAGGTCGATTTTATGAAAGGGCTTAAGTATGGCCTCAGACTCAAATGTTTGGAACTTTTGGCTCATATATATGACACTATTTGGATGGGTCGATTGGTCCATGCTCAAGTAACTTCCAAATAGACTTAGTTGGAAATGTGGCTCAGTGATATGTCCAGATTTTGGGCCTACCAAAGAGGTGACTTAAGTTTTGAGCCCAGAGTTTCAAGAGTAGTTTATGTCAATCATTAATGCTTATGTGTATAGTGGTAAGTGATGTACATTCCAAAATTTATGTGTTGAAATCAAACTGAATTGACAGACTTTATGTAACCTGTAGTTGAAACTTTTGCCTCAGATCAGTTTCAGTTGTGTCAGGTTTTGTGGAACGGATCTGAGCCCAGAAACTGAGCCAAGACAAAAAGAACTCTGATTTTATCCTGTGGCTCGGCCAGACACTACGAGGAGCGGGGGGTGCAAGCAGGTAAATGTGAAACCTACTTTAAAAATGCATGAATAACCTACTTCTAAAAAGTGTTTGCCTATCAGGATTACTGGTTCATAATAGCGGAATAAATACAGTCTTTATAATGCTAAATTAATAAAATATTACAGGATGTGTAAATACACATATTAGTATAAAGGTAAATTCGAAGAAAAGTGGGCAAACATAGCATACGTATTTTTCACACAATGCAATGCATTGGCATGCATTATGCAATTGCAGGGATTAGTTGTGCCTTTGTCAGAGAGTTTCCTTCCTATGTAGAAAATGAGGTCGCACTAGCTCATAAATAGTCTATTTATACTTCTTCAGATATGCGAGATATCATGAATAGTGTTCAAAGACTCGTGTGCTTCTTACAATTTACGCCTCAGAAAAAATTATCCCAGTTAATCTTCTTCAAGAAATTTACACCATGGAGGCGGGAAGTTTATGCTGTAGAATATACTACAAAACACTTTAGAGTTTATATAAGCTAAAATTGCTACATTACTGTCTCAGAGATAGTTCTTTATTTTTTAAACAAATATTTCACCAAATTGGTCAAAATTTTAGAGTCAAACTACTGATAATACTGCTTAAAACTTTTAATTATTTTAAACTCGGAGCCTGTAATTGAGTGTACTTAAAACCTGTTTACAACTTAATTTTAAAACCTATTGGTGGCTTAGTGTTGTTTTATTGCATATTATTTTAACAAAGCCAAAAAAAAAAAAAAATAAAAAAAATTTCTGTAGCATGTTTTTGCCTTTAGAAAAATGTCTAAGAATTAACTATTCTGAGAAATATACACGATTGACTGAACGGCGTTGGCTCCTCAGGGGATCTGATAACCAGTAAAATTAGCAGGACAAATACAGTATAACACAGTGTTCACACTTTCCCAATCCGATGTACTGGTACACTCAATATGCCAAAATGGATCTCTAAAGACCATGGCTCTTTCACATAATTATATAAAGCTAGCTTCTGAATTGGTTCAAAACTGCTATGTCGCCCAAAGGATGGGCTTTAGTGAATGCAAAAACCTCAAATTTTTACTTGAGATTTCTCAGCCATTTAGGCATAGTTTATGATACAGTATTGAATAGAATGGAATGGAATAGAATAAAATAGAGCATTCATAGGTAACAGAGAAGATGTACTATCAACAAAACATCAGTACTTATTGACAAATTTGTAGTGCTAATTATCCACAGTAAGTACGGAAAGGGAATAAATAAAATATGTCTAATTCTAATAGTACTTTTATAGCAATTAATCTACATCTATTGACAGACTCTAAGGTGCATAATAGCAGAAAACAAAAATCTGTAATCATTAAGCCAGAAACATTGCAGGGGGCAGTGCCACAGAGAAAGACAGAGACAAGACCAGAAAACTAGGGGGTATGCTTTTGCAAAGAGACAGGTTTGGCTGAGAGATTTGGCTGAGCATAAACCATCAGGCAGATCATTCCAAAGCCTTGGGGCATCATATACAAAGCTGAGTCCAAGAAGGTTTTTAGACTTATATAATGATGCAAAGTCTGGGACTTCAAGAAGTACACCATCAGATTAACTTCTACTAGTATGCACATACTGTGTCTGGGTTTAAGGAAAGGTTATAATTATTCAGGATAACCACCTTGTAGGAACTTGTACACCACGTCTTGGAAACAGAACAATGCATGATAGGGAACCAATGAAGAGTCTCTCAAAACAGTAGCGATATGTGAATACTTGGTGTATTGGCATCAATTCTAGTAAGAGTATTCTGGACATGCTGGAGCCTGCGAAGATCAAGTGCAGAGAGACTTCTAAAAAAAGAAATTACAGTAGTCAGTACCACTTCCAACCAAAGCGTTTGCAGCCAAAAGAGCAGCATAACATGTGATATACCCTCTGGGTTGCTTAGAATCCAAGATATAAACAATACAAGCCTTGTGGGTATTCCGAACAGGGCAAGAAAAGGAAATATCTGAGTTGAACCAAAATACCAAGGTTTCTAACCATCTCAGCAGGTGTGGGGAGATTACCAAGTACATGTAGATTGACTGGGAAAAAATTGGTTGTGCTTTGAACACATAGTTATTGACCTAAACATAATACTTCTGTCTTATCGGCATTAAGCTTAAGCCTGTTTTCAAAGCCACTTTTTGTTGTGATATAAGCAGCTTTTCAGTCTATCAAAGGCCTGAGCGTCATTCTTTTAAGATGAACATATCACTATGTGCCGTCAGCATAAAAGTGGAAACATATGCCAGGATGATTTTGAACAACTTGGCTGAGGAGAGTAGTTTACAATAAAGATAGGATTAGTCCCAGGACTGAGCCCTAGGACACACCAAACAACAGCCTTTTGGCATTGGATAAAACAGAGCCAAACTTGATGCACTGACAGCAATCAGAGAGGTAAGACTTGAACAAGTCTAGAACCACACCACCAACACCAAACCATGAACAGAGCAGATTGCTCCAGAACAGCAGTAGGTTCACCTCTAGCAAGAGCAAGATGACTTTATTCTTAATTGACAGCAATGCGATTTTTAGGTAACTGAGAAGCCAATACATACGCGTTTAGAGATGAAGCCAGCTGGGGAAACACCTTCAGATTGGGAACAGTTAGCAAGCATAGTAATTGGGGGTAAAAGAATATCTAAACACTTCTTAACCAAAAAAGTGGACCATGCAACCAGCAAGCGTGATTTAGTTGGTGATTTGATTATTACTTTTCAAATATCATCCTCAGAAGTGAAAATGAAAAAAAAAAATGAAAAAATTGAGGTAAATCATGGGGAACAAGAACAGTGAAGGAGTTAGAGTTAGAAAAGAATTCTGATCTTATTATGTCTGAAAAAAACGTAACAAATTGGTTGGCAAGACTTATCTGACAGTCATGAGAAGGAAGTGCTTTTCAGTGGAATACAGAGCATAAAACCTGCCATAGTTTCTTTCAATGATGAGCACAGTCACTGACAAGATTTATGTAATAGTTGGATTTGATAACAATAATCCCAGTTTAGATTAATAGTTTGCTCAATTTTGTTGGGACTTGTGTTGGCGCAAGATCCACTCGAACTGTCACCTGACAGGTTTGAACAGCAAGTAGGTGGCTGGAAGCCATCCAGCAGCACCTTTTTATACAAGTTCGGGACACCATAGTGTGTTTATCAAGTGATTTAAATCCCTTGTGTATTTCTCATAGACAGCATTACTGATATGTAGAAGATTAGCAATTAGCAAAATCACTCCTCGGGCTGAAATCGAGCTGACTGTGCACCAGGATATTGATCCGAGATGAATCCACCAACCCAAACATTTGAAACAACACTTGGCTCGGTGTGAGGGCGAGATCATGAATGTGCCAGTGAAGGTGGGTTGGTGTGTGAAAATGCCGAGTAATATTGCAAGACTAGGCAATTCTGAAATTTAACACCATCATTGGAGGTTATATCAACATGAATATTGAAAGCATTACAGATAAAAAATGAGGAACTTTTTGAAAACAGGTTCTTACAGAAATTGAAAAATAGGTCAAAGAATGCCTCAGGAACATAAGCCAGGAGGTCGATAAAGACACGCTATCACAAAAGGTCTAGCAAATGAACCAATGGCAATAACAATACTTTCAAAGACGTATAAGGTAGGACTGGCAACAATTTTGAACCGGATATTATGGTTGACTAAAAGACAGCCCCGCTACCAAGGCTGTAAGGATGGGGTCTATGACAACTTAAACTCTACAGGAGTAATGGAGTATAGCAAGCTATCATTGTCAGTCAGATGAATGTGTGTCTAAGTCATTGCTAGTACAATAGGAGAGTGAGGAGATATAATGTCCAAAAAATTAGGTCCCTGGTTTCTGACAGAATCACAGCTGATAACTCCAAAAGCAAAAAGTAAAAGCAGGACTGAAAGACCCCTAAACTTAGCAATACATGTGAACATTTCCGCAACATCTTGCCTGTATGAAGGATCGACGGAGAAGGTTCGAATCATGAGTGGTCTTAGAGACAAAATTCAGTCCCCATATGTGATACATTCACAAAGAAAAGAAGCAGGAAGACAAGGAGCATACCTTAGTGAGCAAAAGGAACAGACAAACTCCAATGGAAGGGACCATGGGGAATATGATAAATTGAAACCTTAATGTTCACTCCTCTAAGCTTCCAAACATCTGGACAGTATTAACCTTATTATAGAAAATGCGGCTTTGAACAGACAATAAAACATTGATTTGCCTGTAGATGTGTGAACAATGTTTAACAACCAAATACAATGAGGTGTATTAATGTCTTTCGACAATACCTTAATGCCTTTCAACAAAATAAGACAGGAATGCCTGAATTGAGCATTGTCTCACCTGATATTTCCAAGAATCAACTTAAACCATTTTGGGTTTGCTTGGAGTTCACCCTTGTGTAAAAATATAAACCAGATATTGCTCTGTGTACAACAATTTCTTCTCTAAGATATTCTCTAGTTTGAAAAAAATGTGCAAAAAATCCTTTCCCAGAATTCTGGACTCTTTTGGGGTTTTTTTATTCCCAGTATTTTTTCTTTTTTTTTAATATGGACTTTATGCCCCACTGAGCATATTACATGTTTGTTACAAGTTCAAGTCATTTACATGGAAAAATTCAAATGCACAGTACTGTTTAAGTACAAAAAAAAACAAAGGTTATGTCTTGTTGAACTTTAGTTCTACTCATTTCCATTGCATTATAATAAAGGCAGAAAATGGTTGAACAATTGAATAATTATTATATATAACAGGTGCCATAAAATTATATTAATTATTTGCTTAATAATTGCACCATTAGAAATCTCTATGCACTACCCTTATTACTGAGATATGGTTTATACCTGGAATATATCTCATGAAGCAAAATAAAAAGATGCAACTTTTTTCAGATTGCCTACTTCTATGTCCCACTTTTTCCTTGGGATACTAGATATTTGATTTAAAAATGGGGACATGTAAGCAAATTTTATTTGAAATATAATGTACAAATTATTGACACAAAATTGGCAAACTTTTTATAAGTAAAATTAGGGTTTCATATCCCTGTTTAAAAGCCGGGGTCATATTGGAACAGGACCTCAGCAGGTGACACCCTGTGATAATATGCCAAACTTGGTGACCACTATTCCCCAAACTTGGTGACCACTAGAACCCTCTAAACAGTTAAAAGTATCAAGTAGTTTAAATCTTGGTTTGTAGTTCTGCACACGCCTTAGATATGCACAAGATTTGGAAAAATTGGGGCTGCTGATTAACCAACAGTAGGCTATCGGGGGCTTCTTCATCACTGTTATGACCTCATACTTCTATATTTAACCTCTGGTAAGGCAACAGTAGATTTAAATTTGAGATAGTGGTAAGCTATAAAATGTAAGCTATAAAAGGGGATGCCTTTCGTGGTGGATCTAATCAATTTCTAACCCACTATTTTGTTACTAATTTCATCACTGGATTATAGACTATTATCAGATTTCCTCACCTAGGATAGTTAGTTTTACTTATGATCAAGTCACATATCTGATGACATCATTGATTATGTGATGGTCAATGATTGACTTAACTAAGCTCCACCCACAACCAATCAATCACTTGCAGTTTGTCCACACAAGTGCTCATGCTATATAGTGCGAGTCGCATTCTTCTTCGGGGTGGCTCTCCAAATGTAGGACCAACATACCACCCATACACTAAAAAATCCGTTGGTTGCTACCAACACTGACCAACAGATGTGCTAACAATGGGGCAATGGCAATGGTAATAGAAGGGGTGCCAAGAAAATTTTTTAAAATCTTTATTCTTGATTCTCCCACTATTTGGAATGCTCTTCCTGAGGAAATTCGTGCATCCCCCTCTCTTGCCTCCTTCAGAAAACGGCTCAAAACCCACTTTTACACCAAGGCATACCCTCCTTAGTTTCACACACCCTGGCATTCTCCGTGGAGCTGAACTTTTTTCTGTCCCTGAACATTGAGATTGGTTGACTGTTTTTGTTTTGTGCCTTAGAGTCCCCTTCCTATTGGGGAGATTAAGCACTATAAAAGTCCAATTAGAATTAGAATTATTCTACCCTCATGGGGGCATCATAAAATAGGAAACTTTCCAAATAATAAACATAACGACAAATAAACATGACAACACAGCACAAGTGCATAGCATAAGTACATGTGTATTATAAAGTTTATCTTGACGAGTGATATATTTTTCACATAAGTCTAATGGAGATGTTTTACATTATTATGCAGTTTTAATAAATGTTTCACAAGGCAATTTCACCTAAACACATGTACGAAACAAAACAGAATGTTCAGATCTGTATTTCACCCTATTTGTAGAAAAAATAATTAATTACTTACTATTGGGGTTCATCTCTTGTAATTTATCAATTTTATACGTCCCAATACGATTTAATAGAGAAAACTGAAACACAACTTCCCTTAACACATATTACACAGTTTGCAAACACTAAAAAATAGCATACCTTTCCTGATCCAGGCCCATATTCACGAAAGGTCTTAGACTTAGCCAGGTCTTAGGCTTAAATCCAGTCTAAAAGTTAAGGCTTTTGTCTCAGCTAAGTTTTGTCTTAAAACTGTATTCACAAAGTGTGACTTAGCTAAGTCCAAGATTATCAAATAACACAGGGGTTTTCTGTTTCATGTGACCTTTTGTTCCTATTCAAACTATACTATTGGTGACATATATCCTTCGTTTAATGCATTTTATCTAATGTGGGTGTTCCACCACACGACTAAGTTTCCCGATTAAGGGTTTTTTGGGAGTCGGGTTCAAATATTTGCTTAGTCCCAGACGTCCTGTAAGGGTTGGTAGTTGTCGGTTGTGGCCATGAGAGAAATCAAACATGTCTGATATTTCTCACTAGTCAAACTGATTCTTATTTCCCGCCGTCAACAAAATGTCCAGTCCCAGGCTTCCTCAGGCCTCCTCAGACCCAAATTTACAGTCCTATGTTGTCCCAGGCTTCCTGCGACCCTTAGTCCCAGGCCTCCGTAGCTTAATCCCAGGAAGCCTGTTTGCCAGTCCCCAACTCATTACAGATCTCTGAAGTTTCATGCGTGTCAAAGGTCAAATTGGTTTCATTAGTCCCAAGAAGCCTCAGACCTTTCCAGGTGTCCTGCGACCCAAAAATCAAGGTCTGGGACTAAGCCCCGACTAAGAGAAGCCGACCCTAACCGATCCAAGCCAGCATCCTCAGGCCACCTGGGTCAACACAAATTTAGTCTGCGATGGTCTGAGGAAGCCCCAGGAGGCCTGGGACTAAGAACCGATTAAGAGCCAACTATTTTCCGCACGTCGGAGATAAAAACAAGGCAATGAGGGGGTGTGAGACTATATAAGCAACCGCTCACAGATTCTCGTTGTTACTAACTGGTTGGCTACTGAAAGACGTGTTTCACTGATTTGTAGGGGTTTTCAGTTTTTTTAATATCATATAATACTTGAGCTTAATTTTACAGTTAGGAGATACATTTTAGTTTTTTACTTTTTTTTTGGAAGGAGGGAAGAGAGGAAAGAAGAAGATGGATGGGAGGCAAGAGGAGGGAGATGGAAGGTGGAGAGGTGGAGGAGGGAACAGAGGAGGGTACACAAGAGACTGAGGAGTGTTTGGAGTTTACTGAGGAAGCTTGCGAGGAAGAAGAGAGGTGTGAGGAGGATTCAGAGTCACTCGGCAGCCAAGAGAGCCAGGGTCTGTGCAACTTTCACTGACAGCCAAGAAAATGCAATTGTGGAGTTTGTGAAGGAGCATTTAGAGCTCTACGACAAGGAGCATGCACGTTTCCACAACAGACAGAAGGAGGCTCTCTGGGCAGAAATCTCTGCAGAACTGAAGCTCCAGCCCTTTGATGTCAGAAGATGGCAAGCTGTCCAAACTTCATTCTGGCCAAGCCCCAAGGGAGATGACCAAGAGACAGTCCTGGGTCTACCAGCAGGTGGGTTTCCTTAAAACCCACATCAGACGAAAGGGGGCCAGCAGAAGTTCCGGGTTCGAGGACAGTTCAAACACCAGCAAGCAGGACAAATCTTGGGGATCTACTACTGATACAGAACACCTTGAGTCCAGTGTCCTGAGGGAGAGTAGGAGTCAACTTATGTTCACATCTACACCAGTTTCAACAGACTCCAAGATACTCGAGCACTTTCACCAGAGGAGGACACTGATCTCAGGTTTCCTGCAGCAGAAGTCAGACAGGCAGCCCTCCTTTGACTATGTGGCATGAGATGCCTAGAAGATGACCCAAGAGGAGTTTCAGGGCCTCAAGGGTAGAATTTTTAGAGACATTGAAAGCATTAAGAGCAATCGTAGACATAACCACCAGTAGGAAGATCAGCCACTGTTACCACGGAGTCCCAGAGGGTCGGGATACTGCCAACAACCACTCAACAGGCGTCTACTTCCACCCAAGCAGCAGCTAGCAGCAGTTACGTCTACTACACACCTAGCCCACTTGGCTTTGGCAACCCTACATCAGTTCTAACAGTACAGGACGAGGGCAGTAGACACAACTTAAGTGGAATACTAAGCCAGCTACCCTGATCTGAAATCTACACAGATCATTGAGCAGCCTCAGCAGCAGCCGCAACTCTTCACTATCACCACTACAGCACTGCCTCAACATCAGCAGCCTCCTCAGTAGCCATCCGGTCAGGGCGGGTCTTTGACCTGCCAGGCCCTTTTCAAGGCCACCCAAATATTCCAAAAACAATTATTCAGCTGCAACTTATTCCAGTTCCGTCTCAAAACATAACAGTTCAGTACAAATACTTAGCACAAGAAAAAAAATAAAGTCCAACACCCACACCACCCCAAACATGAAACAAATAACCCATGGTACCACACATAACAAAAAGGCCACACAGAAAAAAAATTAAAATCCATGGGATTGGTTAAAATCTTTAATAAAAAAGTCCAACACTTACACCATCCCTAGAGTTAAAGGCATTATCACATATCTACCAACCAACAAACACACAAACCCAATACCAAGCCTAACCCCCAGGTAACAAACACACAAACCAAATACAAAACATAACCACCAACCAAGAAACAGACAAACCCAAAAGCAAACAGAACCCAAACCAAAGAATTGACAAACTAAAAGAATTTAAATTTAAGGTTTCCAGGAAAATAAAAACTAAATGTTAGTAAAATTATGACACAGCTTTCAAAATATATACAATATTTATTCTATTTAGGAAGTTATGTTTGGCTTTGTGTGTTGTTTTTATGTTTACCACTGGGTTTGTCTGTTTGTCAGTTGGTTGACTACTGTTAAGCATTGTGTTAGTCTGTTTTGTTGGGCGAGTGACTTCTGTCAGGCATTGTGTTTGTCTGTCAGTTGGTTGACTTCTGTTAGGCATTGTGTTTGTCTGTTTGTTGGGTACGTGACTTCTGTCGGCATTGTGTTTGTTTGTCAGTTGGGTGACTTCTGTAAGGCATTGGGTTTGTCTGTTTGTTGGGTGGGTAACTTATGTTGGGAAATGGTTGTGATATTTGGAACATGCACAGCTGATTAAGTGCTTTTGAAATATTTGGTAGTCCTGAAAAGGACTGGTTATTAGTCCTGAAAAGGACTGGTTACTACAGCAGGACTTATATTCTGCCATCTTGCCAGGCCACCGCTCCCTCATTATTGAAGTAGTCCTTGAGGTAATCCCTCTATTTTTTGGCTTCTCTAGCAGGGTTTCTGCCTGGACCACCACCAGCAGCACCACCAATCAGTCGACAATCACCAGTCACATCATCATCATCATTATCATCATCATCATCTCCAGACTCTTGACCACCATGTTGACCTTGATACTGGCTTCTCAGTATGTTGTGCAGAACCACACAGGTCAAGACCACTTCCCTGACTGTTGCTGGGGGGGGGGGGGGGAGTTCAATAGTGGTCAACATCACTCTGAATCTTGAAACCAGGATGCCAAAAGCGTTTTCAACAACTCTCCTGCCCCTTGATATTCTGTAGTTGGCAATCCTTTCCTCTCTGGTTAACATCCTTCTGCCAAGGGTTTCATGAGCCAGGTCTTCAGGGCAAAGGCATCATCTGCCAGAATGAAGTAGGGGACATCTCTACCGACCTGGGTTATAGGAGCTGGGTCAGGGAAGCCTATCCTGCCATCCTCAATCCTCTTCTTCAGCTGACAGGCATTAATTATCTGGGCATCTGAGCAAGATCCAGCTGTACCAGCACCCACCCATCTGAACTTGTACTGTCCATCTACCAAAGCCAACATCACTATGGAAAAGATCCCCTTGTAGTTATGGTACAGGACTCCAGTGTTCTTGGGTTTCTCCAGGGCCACATGCTTTACATCAAGGGCTCCCAGGGCATGTGGAACATTCCACTTGATCCTGAATTCCCTTTCCAGTTCTTTCCACTCATCTGGAGTAGTAGGACATCTGATGTACTCTCTGGTGAACTCACCAGATGATGGATCTCCCAACCCGGAACTGACAGGATAATGATGTGTATGACTCTCCAGCAGTCACATATCTGATGGTGAGGGCTAACTTCTCCCCAACACTGATTGGAGCTCTGTAGTTGGTGGCCTGCCTGGATAGATGGGGTTCCAGTCTGGTCTTTATCATTTCAAAGAATTCTGGGGTCATCCTCATGTAATTGGTGAATCCTGGAATGACTGTGGCTTACAGTTCAGCCATAATGTTGTGGTAGGCCCCCCTCTGCTTTCTCTGTAGTAGCCATGGCCTGACCCACATGTTGTGCCTTCTTCTAGGTCTCTGAATGGGTGGTGGTGGTGGTGGAGGTGCTGGTGGTGGTTGCTGTGGTCGACGTAGAAATAGCAAATACATCATTATATGTAACTGAATAAAAACTAAAAAAGCCCTAAGTTGTTGTTCAAGCTGTCTTCAACTAAAAGGTGGCATACTGCTGTGTTCCTAGAAAAGTAATGATAATTAGATCGCGGAATTTATATATATATTTATATATATATTTTCCAAAGTCATAATGGAATAAATTTTTGAAATATCAGGTGGTACTGATGATGTGTTTAAGTTGTTTACCAAAGTGTACCATAAGCAGAATATTAACATGAAATGGTAAGTCTTTTAATTCTGATTTCTTTGATCTAAGCAAAAAATGCTAAATGTCATTTTAAGAATGTATACATAGAACCCCAAGCCAAGGGAAGCCATGTGTGAATTACTGTTATTGAGGGTCTTCTTATAGCTTTGATGGAAACTAATAATAAAAAGTCAGGCAGGCTTAAGAAGCCCCTATTGTAAGACAATTAGAATTACATCAACCCTGCATTGATTGACAGTGATTATAAAATGTGTGGCAGCCTCCAAAAGTCCCTTTTGTCAGTTAATTACAATCATGTTAAAAACTAGCAGTCACCATTTAACCCATCTTAACCAACAAAAGGTTTCTGAAGTCTTTCAAGTGCAATCTGTATAAATCCACACTGTTTAAAATGAATGATTAGATTTTGGTGCAAAAGTGCTTATCTGTAATGTAACTCAGTTTTTTATGTGACTAACTTTCGAATTTCCTTATCACTTATAACCTGTGCTATCTTGCACTAGTACTTAATTCAATTTTTATTGATGTACTTAAAATAAATTTTGTATTTTACATTATCCTTGTTACTTGTTTAGATTTGGATAAAGGAAAATCAAACTTTTTTATAGAACTTGAAATTTTAGCACTTGCAAGCTATCAAAAAAGCATTGGTCTAACTTGTTCACCTAAATTATACCAATAACTGCAATCAGTTAATTAAGGGAGGCTTTATAGGAGCCTAAAACTATTGAAAACTTACTGGTACAGCTTCAAAACCATTAAAAAGTGTATTGGCCTAACTTGTACAACTCATTTGTACAAGTTAAGCTTTTTAGAAGCATAAAATCTGTACAAGTTATAACTTGTACAAAATTTGAAAAAGATTTTGTACAAGTTATAACTTGTACAAGATTTTGTACAAGTTATAACTTGTACAAAATCCCAACTTGTACACGACATATATACCCAGAAAATTCAGCTTTTCTGCAAAACAAGAATCAACCATCGTGGTCTGGGGAAGACTGAGGAGGCCTGAGGATGCCGGAGGATGCCAGGACTTAGTCGGGGCTTAGTCCCAGGATGCCTGAGGCGTCCTGGGACCCAGTCAGTATGTGTACGACTGGATCGTGGTTGAAACCAACCAGAAAACTGGCTTAGTCAGTTCTTAGTCCCAGACCAGTCGGGGACTGTGTGGGGCCGCCTGGGGCTTCTTCAGGCTTACTGAGGCTGATCTGAACTTAATCCCAGACTTTGATACCGATTCAGTATTCCTGCCCATTTTACCTTTTTTTCACAGACTGTCCATGATTAAGGGTCACCGAGGCTTAGTCCTTTGGTGGAACAGGGACATAAGGAAAATTGCTGTTTTGAAATGGAAAACCTCATTACAACATATAAACTTCCAGTGACTGCTTTGGTGAGATGTTCTGTATAATTGTACTTTATTTACAGCCATTTCAAATTCTGGAGTAGAGATAAGTTTATGGCCCCCATATTAAAATCCTCTTTACAAAATTTTAGCCCACTACCATTCAGTCTTAAAGTTGAGCCCTTAGCTAAGCCTAGGACCGGTCTTAAATTCTTTGTGAATACCACTAAGCCTATGACAAAATCTTTGCAGGTTTTGGGCAGAAACTTGAGGCAAAAGTCTCAACTGTAAGCCTAAGCCCTGGCTAAGACCTTTCGTGAATATGGGCCGAGCTGCATTCGCGTGGGAAATGTCAATAAATGTATTCCACAGAAGTTTGTAAAAAATAAGAGAAAAAAATTTGTTTGCTCATGTGTAACTGAATAGAATCTTATTAATACAAAGACTTGCAATGGGGCTAATAGTACAATAATGTAATTTTATAGGGCAATATGCTGTAGAAATGGACCGCCATCAATGATTATTGGCCTGACACATCCATTATTGAAAGGCCAATAATCATTGATGAAAGTCCATTTCTACAGTACATTGACCGTAAAAATTACATTATTACAATTATTATTAACTGAATTTTGTTTTGGTTGTCTGTGACATTTTTGTCATTGGAGTTTTAATAATACGGTAAAATTATACATGGCACACAATGCCTGATATAGGCTTACAACTTACTACAAATCAAAATACAATTGCACACCAACCAAAACGTGATGATTTAAAAATATTTAATAAGTTTATGTATTGGTAATTAAATCAGCTCAAACAAAGATCATTTAATAATAATGAAATATTTACTGTCAATTTTTATTAGCCTCTACATATATAATGTCACGAGAATATATATTTTTGACAGGTCTTATTTGAAAATAGCGTTTATATATTAATATAATTAATTACTTATCAATGTACTTTTCACTAAAACGATATATATAGCGATTACATCATGTGTACTTAGGGTTAAGGCTGTACATTACTCATATATTATCGTTTTGGTGAAAAATACATTGATAAGTAATTATTTATATTATTTTTCAATATTTTTTTTCTGAAGCATAATATTTCCAAGAAATGACGATGTGGTGAATTTGGGAGTGCATGTAAGTCTTTTCATATTTAATCTGATCTCATCATAATTTTATAATCCCTGGTGTCTGTACGAACAGACTGGAAAGGAAACAAAACAAAATCACTCTTTTCAATACTGTGAAAAGTCTCCCTGTTGGACACATTTGCCATTTAGTCCGTTTCTGGAAAGGTATATCTTAAAGCATATGAAAGAAGATTTGATTATTTTTAGTTCCATACAGTACTAACCATATATAATAAGTGATGGGATGCATTTTATTATTTTTTGCTTTTGTGGCTGAAAGGTATTGTGCTTGGACAAGTCAAGTGCAGGAACAATGGTGACATTGTAGTAACACATTGGGGGCATCACTCCTGCCACCCATCTCTGGCTTCAGAGTTCAAATGCCACCTTAACACAAGAAAACTACTACCTGCATGCCATTGGTGGGTGATTTGCAGCACAGAACTGTCTACTGTATGTACTGATTTCTTCACCCTTCCAACTACCATCAGTAATACAAAGGAACAAGGTGTGATATAAAACAAGTCCATTAGGTGATCTTGGTAATCTCCAATATATAACGGTTGGTGACTGTAGTTAGAAAACCATGCTTACAATTGTGCTTTAGTGAAACTGACTTCACTGTGCTATAAGATTTGATGCCTTCTTTCAAAATTGGGTATTGTTTTGCTACTGTAATATGAAGTCGTTTGACATCCTAGGTATTCTCATTGTGCATGTATTGTAACTTTAATATCTGTACATATGGTATAGTTTGCACAGGTACAATATTTTTGTATTTCACTTATTTGATTGTACTGTCAGTACTCGGGAGTGTAATGCTGATATTAAACTATTATGGCAGTTTTAACCATGGCATACTTTTCCCAAGTGATACAATTCCAACTTCTTTCTACAGAAAAAGTGCAAACATCTTCAGGCAATCATATTACAGGCAGTAAGTCCAGTGGTTTGAGTTTTACTCGGTGGTGGATGAATCTCCCAAGACACCTCATAACTTCCAAGATTTGGTATAGCCATCACACGTCATGTGGTATAACCAACAGTTATCGGCTTAGGTTAAAGCACCCCTGTCCTTCAACCACCGTTTGAAGTTCGTATGAAGACTGTGACACAGTGCTGAAATGTCCATTTACCTTCACTTTTGTCACCATATTACACCGAAAGAAGACAAAAGTCACAACCTTAAATACACTGTGGCCAGATCTTCTGTTAACGTAGAAAAAAATTTTATCTGTGCATATGGTGAGGTGATCAGAGGCAAAAAATTAAAACATTTTAAAACTTCTGGAGGACTTGCATGATATTTGAGGTTTCATCACTGTGTCACAAGTTTGCATACAATCCTTGGATGGTATTTGAAGGACATTTTGTCCAATGCATACTACCATGGGACGTACTGCCTTAATGTGATTGGAGTATTTGCAAATCTAAATCCAAATTGCTTAGAATGATTTTATGCACTTTTGGGGCAAACTGTGGAACCTCAATCGTTACATCATACACCTGACTTATTATTTACACTGTATTTGGGTTAAAAAATGCTCCAAAATATATTGGGTTACCATTTTTCAGGAACACCAATGAAGCCTCCTTAAACAGAGCAGAGTACAAGGAAGAATTGGTAGTATTTTGGCAGAGATCAAGATCATTTGATGGATACGCTGAAATTTATCACCACTGAGGCTTATAGCATGATATCATACTTCTATATTTAACCTCTGGTAGGGCAACAGTGGATTTAAATATAAGATACTGCTAAGCTATAAAAGGGGATACCTTTTATGGTGGATCTAATCAATTTCTCACCCATTATTTTTGTTACTAATATCATCACTGGATTATAGATTACCAGATTCCCTAATCTAGAATAGTAACTTTTGCTTATGATCAAGTCACATTTCTGATGGCATCATTGATTATGTGATTGGTCGGTGATTGACTTGACTAAGCTCCACCCACAACCAATCAATCACCTGCAGATTGTCCACACAAGTGCTCGTGCTATATAGTGCGAGTTGCATTCTTCTTCAGGCTGGCTCTCCAAATGTAGGACCATGCTCATGGGGCATCATAAAATAGGAAACTTTCCAAATAACAAAAATAATGACAAATAAACATGACAACACAGCACAAGTGCATAGCATAAGTACATGTGTATTATAATGTTTATCTTCATGAGTGGTATACTTGTCACATAAGCCTAATGGAGATGTTTTACTTTTATTATGCAGTTTTAATAAATGTTTCACAAGCCAATTTCACCTAAACACACCTCCACGTATGTCACCATATTACACCGAAAAAAGACAAAAGTCACAACCTTATATACACCGTGGACCAGATCTTCTGTTAATGTAGAAAAACATTTAATTTGTGCACATGGTGAGGTGATCAGAGGCAAAAATTTAAAACATTTTAAAAGTTCTGGTGGACTTGCAAGGTATTTGAGGTTTCATCACTGTGTCACAAGTTTGCATACAATCTTTTGATGGTATTTGAAGGGCATTTTGTCCAACGTGTACTACTATGGGTTAGATTTAGATTTATTTGTTGTTTTACGTCGCGTTCAACAGCCAGGGTCATATTGCAAAGGGTAGTTTACAGGTGGAGGAACTCAGTGCATACTGCACTATAAACCACCGTGCATCGGCAAGTAACTACCAACTTTCCAACATGAAACACCGGCCCAAGATTCGAACCAGCGGCCTCAGAGGTTGGAGGTGAGGACTCTAACCCATACACCACCGAGCCCCTCGAACAACCGTGGGACGTACTGCCTGTAATGTAATTGGACTATTTGCAAATCTAAATCCAAATTGCTTAGAAAGATTTATGCACTTTTGGAGCAAACGATGGAACCTCATACACCTGACTTATTATTTACACTATATTTGGGTTAAAGAAACGCTCCAAAATATACTGGGTTACAATTTTGCAGGAACACCAATGAAGCCTCCTTAAACACAGAGCTGAGTTCAAGGAAGAATTGATTGTATTTTGGCAGAGATCAGGATCATTTTGAAATCACTAAAATTTATCACCGATCAGGCTTATAACATATTTCATGCCATCCACCCCCTTCCCCTCCTCCCCCCCCCCCCCCCCCCCCCCCCCCGCAAAAAAATCAGCTTGGATGTAAACCCAAGTCCATGTGTAGGTCAATTATTTTCAAAATCTTTACTTGAAACATTTGATTTACATTGTATGGTAAATCAAAATGATTCCTCATGCGTGATGGGGATGAACAGATATTGGCTTTAGGCTTGCTGCAAGTATAAGAGGTTCTGCTGTTGCAGCAGTAAGTGGTGTGGAAGTCCCTGAAGTGTCACTCCTGTCACTATCCAACTGATGTCAATGCCCTCTAAGCTAGATTTGAACCTCAGCATAAAAGTCACTTATTCAATGTTCAGCTAGATAATGAAAGGAAATGAGTCTATACCCGAGTTGGCACATGACCGCAAGCATTAAATGAGGACAAACCCTGATTTGACAAGTAGTATCAGGCTTTATTGCAAAGGATGCTTTAGACAGATAGACATGAACGATAGACATGAAAGAGATCCCCTTTAAGAAAATGTTTCATTGAAAATGGGTTATTAGTTGATGAAGATACATTGGGCTCAAGAATTAATAAACTAAATTAGGAGTTCAAAGAAAGTGTTCAGATTGTCAAATGATTTTTCACTGCAGATGGAAAAAAAATTCCCAAAACAACCATAGGGAATACCACTGTAGATAAAAAGGAAGGTTTTTTTGCAGTCAAGACTGTCATTACAAGGCCAACTGTAGCAATACAAAAGTGTGAAAAAAGTGTTGTCTTTGTGGGAAGGTGAAGATAAACAACATGAACACCAGTTCTGTTGCAGACCATTAAACATTCATCAGCTAAAGTGGATGGTCATACTTTCTGGCTCAGTAGCTTGAGAGGGACCCAGTAACTGTGGTGATGGATTTGATATTCAGTGCTCTTTATTAGCTGTAAGGTTCACCTGTTTAGCTGACGCATAAGTCTATTCTCCACTACAACAAATATTTATTTCAGATTCATGCAGGCCACAGCTTCAGTCCATCCATGTTGCAATATCTGCCACGTTCCCCAACCACCCCATTGTTTGCCTTCCCAGATGGGTCCCTACTCACGCAGTCCCTGCTACGTAGAAGATTGACGTCCATACTTCGCATCATGGGTAAGCCTGTGCCTGGTCATGGTTTTCATATCTTCAGGAGGTCGGGAGCATCTGTGGCCTATGACGCCCACGTTCCCCTTCCCGTCTTACAGCAGCACGGGTGTTGGCGTAGTGAGGCCATTTGGGCCTATATTTCTGATTCCACGACTCAGTCCTTTCAAGTTCCACTAACCTTCCAAAAACTAGTTAATGACCTACCATAATGCTGTTTGGGCTTTGGGGGTTTCTTGATGTTTCCCTCCTTTGATTTTTGTATGTATTTGTATTTTAATAAACCGTAGTACTAATAAAATAGATTATCCCATCCAAGTGTATCATTGTCTCGTTGCTTGAGATTCTAGTTTCCCATTACAATCATCCCATCTCGTTCCAAATCTCGCGATGACTAGAGGAGGATGTTTTCCAGATCTCGCGGGCTGTAAGAATGACTGTTAAGGCAAGCACCCCTAGTTGTTGCGTATCAGTCATTATTGGACTGTTCCCGCGAATGGCCTCATCCACATCCCTCTTCACCCAATCATAGTCCATCTTTAAAACGTTAGCCAATCAGAAATGTGTTTACTACCGTTACATTATACAACGTTAGTTTTCACTTCCAGCTCTTAGTTGGGTCTAAGTCATCGACCAAAGAACATGTGTTTTTAAATTCCCGCCCACCCTTGTTCCCTATTATTCACTTACCATTCTATTTTAGTATCTTAATCTGTTATGTATGTGTTATTACGGTGTGAAAGGGGGTTTCTTGATGTTTCCCTCCTTTGATTTTTGTATGTATTTGTATTTTAATAAACCATAGTACTAATAAAATAGATTATCCCATCCAAGTGTATCATTGTCTCGTTGCTTGAGATTCTAGTTTCCCGTTACAATCATCCCATCTCGTTCCAAATCTTGCGATGACTAGAGGAGGATGTTTTCCAGATCTCACGGGCTGTAAGAATGACTGAGTCTATTCTCCACTACAACAAATATTTATTTCAGATTCATGCAGGCCACAGCTTCAGTCCATGTATAATCATGTTCGGTTGGCAAATGGTGATAAGGTGCAAACTTTGGGTCAGGTTGAGATGCCACTGGATATTTCTGTTGTTGGATCAACTGCTCAAAAGTTGGTGACTTTTTGTTACAGAATATGTGTGTCATATATATTGCTAAACATGTGACTTGTGTAGATGGGAATAACCTTCAATTCTGTTTAGGTTGTTTTGGAAACTACAATAGTGTCCCCAAATAGTGAGACAGTTTTTCCTGGTTATGTTCATCCAGGGATGCTGCAAATTCTCCAAGATATGCCTCTATTGCGCCAAGTGACAGGGTTATAAATACCAAAAAAACTGTTACTAGCTAAGGCAGTAATTTCAAATTGTCCAGCTATACCTGTGTGTATACTTAACCGCAGTGACAAACCTATTAAACTCTACAAGGAAAACATTACAGATACGTATACTCCTGTTGAAGAGGTTTTCATTAATGAGCCAACAACACAGGGTAATTTTGGTAAAACAATGTTGAAGAAAGTGTTTTACCTGAGCATATAAAGGCAAATTTTGCAGGATGTCAGGAAAGCCTTGACAGGACTCAGCAGTTTACTCAAAAAATACTTTGATTAGTTTGTCTAAAACAGAGATAGGCCATGCTTTTCTTGTTCAGCATAAAATCAGTACCAGAAATATCCACCCCCTTTCATACAGAAGCCTAGGAATTATCACTGAGCCAAAGACATGATAGAAGAGAAAAGATAGATAAAATGGTTTTATCAGATGTGATTGAAGAATCTGAGAGTCTCACTCCTGATGGTCCTACCTTAAAAATTATTTTAGATGTCACCTGTGACCCTTTTAGCTGACCTCTCCTCCCATTGGCCACTGGCTTCCCGCCCTTGGCCTCCAGCCTCCACGCTGTCACTTCGACATTGGATACAGAGCAGAGAGCATCACAAATTTACTTTATTTTTATAAGAGTGTCACATTCCTGTGCAGTTCCAATTGGCAAGATATGATGAATTTTGGCACAGACCTTCATCCTCTGGAACTGGGAACTGGCTACCAGTCAGGTACAGGGTACAATTTAAAATAGACCTCATTACACACAAAATTCTCAACCAAGGCCCACCAGTTTACCTAAGACAATTTATTCCCCCTATACCTCTTCCAGAAATACAAGGCGAAGCACCCCCAAACTCAAGTTCCTTCATACCCCCACTTTCGATCATAGAATTCATAAATTAAACATTTTTCTAATTCTTTCAGTCACTACGCCCCAGTTCTTTGGAACTCTTTCCCCTTCCAAATAAGAAATAGCCCCTCTGTCGCATCTTTCAGGAAACACCTTAAAACCCACCTCTTCAATTCCAGTTTCCCAACTTAGGCTCTTTTCCTCTTGGTCACACCCACAACTCTGAATCACTGACCTTAAATACCCCTTGGCATTCCTCATGATAAATGATTTTTGTTAATTGGCGCACTGAGTTCCCCTTTGTGGGAAAGATATTGTGCCTGCAAAGCAGTAGATTAGATTAGATATAACAGTTCAAGGTCATGTTCCTTGGTTTAAACATGTCTTTATATTTTGCCAAGCTTAGATCAACGTGGCCAAACTAAATCCTTAAAAAAGTGTAAAATATTTCAGAAGTTTCTTTTCTTAGACATGTTATTTCTGATGCAGGGATACCAACTGACCCGTCAAAAATATTTGTCTTATGAAAGATTGGCCCAGACCTGTATGTATGAAATATGTAAGAAGTTTTTTTATGGGTTTTTGCTCATATTCCAGAAAATTTATTCAAACCTTGTCAGGTTTTTACAAAACCCCTTCTTAGGCTAATGGACCATTAAGTTTGAATGGGATGACACTTGTCAGACTAAATTGTACTATGATTGTTGCACCTGTCTTGACTTATCCAGACTGATGACTTTTTATCAGTTACAGATGCAAGTGGAATACGAATTAGTGTTTTTATATTTCATAGGTTCGAGAAGAACAAGAATAGGGTATTAAAAATGACACTCTAAAAGTCAGAAAGGTGGTATAGTGTCACTAGAAGAAAACTACTTACACTCATTGAGGTTGTTAAGCATTTACATAACTATCTTTATGGCCTGCCTTTTGAAACTTAAACAGATCATAGTTCACTTAGATGGCTGATCAGCTTTAGGAACTTTGAGGGTCAGTTAGAAAGATGGAGTGAATTGCTGGGCACATACAACTTTAATACATAGGGCAACACAATAGGGAAAACACAATGTGAATGCAGACTTTTTATCCCATCCTCTTTACTTGTAGTTGGAGTTATGAAAGGATAAAGAGATAGATAGAGGATGACTTAGATCATTGCAATTGTTCTTAAAAGAATGTAGGTGAGAAAGTTGTGTCTAAAGTTTCATTTCAAGAATTTGATAGCTGGTTGAAATAAAAGTAATAAAACGCCTAAACAAATCTGATCCTAATGATGGGTTTAAATAAACCTAAATAAAAAAGATGGAGTTGTTAGACCTAAGAAGGAAGAAATATCTTGCAAAGGTAAAGGGTTAATGTTGCTAATGTTTTGGTTGATGAATTTATTTCAAGATATACAATTCCAAACCAGATTCACAGTGACAAAGTAAATCAACTTGAATCCAAACTTTTTAAGTCTTGAGACAGGTAACTGGACTTTGCAAAAGATGTTAAGTAAACTTATAGAATGTGATCAAAGATATTGGGATAGAGTTCTTCCAATAGTTATGATTGAGGAAAGGTGATCAGTACATGATTAAACAAGTGAACCTTCTGATATAATGTTGTGCAGCAGAGAAATTCAGATTGTCCATCATGATAATTTAAAGCCAAGTCACACTACTACGAAAGTAAGCTAAAAGAAAAGAAGCGTCTTCCTGCATGTGATAGTGATACTGAAACACAAGAGAACTATAAAGCTAAGGTTAGGTAAGTAAGTAAGTAAGTAAATTAAAATAAGAGTGCAAAAACACTTATGTGTCATGCTGCACTATTAAAAAATAATAAATACATTAACTAATATTTACAATAATAAGCAAAGGTATATATACAAATAACAACAAACAATTAACAAATGGCCAAAAAGACCAAGACAAACAACATTATAAGTAATGGCTAGAATAAAGACAATAGTAAAAAAGCAACAAACAAGGAAAACAAAATGCAAATAAGAAACAAAGTAAGAAATTAACAAAGTATAATTCTATGCAAGACTAGATTAGACAAATAAATTAACACATAGGACAAAACACAAAATAAATTAAGTAAAAGTTTTTGAACAGGCCACATTCTTTTAAATAATTTATAATATTACAAACATTTTCATTGAATAAGTTTTTCATTGTATCTATGTTTCTATAATATTTTATTTTATTTTACAGTCTAATGAAATATGCTTGACTGTATCAGGACAATGGCATGGAATGCACCTGGACATATCTTCACCTTTTAACAGATAACTGTGTGTGAAATAGGTGTGTCCTATATGGGCTCGAGTAATTACTATTTCCTCCATACGAGATAAACCTGTCCAAACATAAAAATCTCCAACAGTAGGGTTTATTTGAAATAGTTTGTTATCAGGACACGCATTCCATTGAGCTTGCCACTTCTGTTTAAAAACACTATTTACAAGTCTCTATAGGGGCCTTTCAAGTCTAAAACATTAAAATTCAAGGCCTGTTTGGCAAGCTTATATGCTTTTTCATTGCCCTTTATGCCTACGTGACTTGGAACCCAAGCTAAAACAACTTTCTTATTCACTGACAAACAATCATTAAAAAGTTTTAAAATATCTTGAATAAAAGGATTATCACAGTTGTTGCTATCAAGAGCTTGAAGACTAGATAAAGAATCACTGAATCTGATAAAACGATCCCAATCACAATTTTTCACAATATTAAAAGCCACTTTAAGAGCCTGTCATTCCGCTGTGAATATACTAGCATTGCCAGGAAGTCTGACCTGGGCACTGAGGTTATTAGATGTAGCAGCTGCAGCAACCCTATTTTCTGTCTTCGATCCATCAGTATATATAGCTCCATGGTCAGGATAACAACTTTTCAACTGAGCAAATAGACTTTGAAAAAGACAATCATCACCAAGATGTTTCTTTTGATGGGTGAGATATAAGTCTATGTGAGGCTTCTGTACTTTCCAGGGTGGGTCATCTGGCAATGACACAGTCTCAATTAAATCCAGCTGAGGACAGACAGCAGACAAATCTTCTTCTTCACGATGCCCAAAAGATCTTACTGCAGATGGTTTCTTATCACAAAGATCATAAAACTGGAGGTTAAAAACAACATCGTAAGCTGGATTGTCAGGATTACTTCTCAATTTCAAAGCATACTGAATACATAATTTATCAAACCTTAAATACAAGGGTGGTTCATTTGCATCTACATACAAGCTTTGCACTGGAGAAGTCCTGAAGGCTCCCAGGCATATTCTTAAGCCTTGGTTTTGAATGGGTTCCAATTTCTTTAGATAAGACTTACGAGCAGAACTAAAAACAGCACAACCATATTCCCCCAATCTAGAACGAACAAATGGACAATAAAGTCTCATTAAAATACTATCTGCTCCCCAATCCATTTTGGCAACAACTTTCAGTAAGTTCATGGCTTTTTCACATTTCTGACGAACATAATCATTGTGTGCCTTAAAATTCAGTTTACTTGTCAAATATAACACCAAGGAACTTAGTTTGTGAAACAAGGATATGTGAATTGTATATTGTTAATGTTGGGTCTGGATGAAGTTTTCCTTTATTGCAGCAATGCATACAAACAGTTTTGGTTTTAGAAAATTTAAACCATTTTCATCAGCCCATTTTTCTACCTTATTCAAACACAACTGAAGTTGCCTTTCTATTGAAGCCATATTTCTAGAACAACAACTGATTGAGAAATCGTTAACAAAAAATGAGACTTTTCAAAGCTAGATGGAATGATATCAGCAATGCTATTACTTTTTAAAATGAACAAAGTAACTGAGAGGATGCTACCTTGCGGGACATCCATCTCTTGCTCATGTAAATCAGAATAGGTAGAACCCAAGCGAACTCTAAAACTCTGTTTGATAAAAAATTCTGAATAAACAGGCAATTGTCAGCTTAAGCCTACTTTATGTAGATCTCTTTTAACACCATACTTCCATAATGTATTGTAGGTTTTTTAAATAAAAAAATACAGAGACTACATGGTTGCATTTTAAAAGGAATCTCGAATAAAAGATTCAAGTCTTATTAATTGGTTTGTTGTAGTTCGACCTTTTCTAAAACCACTTTGATATTTTGTTAAAATATTATTTTTCTCGAGGAACCAAACTAATCTAGTATTAATCATTCTTTCCATGGTTTTGCATAAACAGCTCGTCAGAGATATGGGACAATAATTGGATGGTTTTTTTTAGTATTTGCCTGGTTTGGGAATAGGTATCACAGTGGCCTCTTTCCAGTATTCAGGGATTTCACCTGAAGCCCATATATCAATATGTCAAGTCACACCATAAGTGAGTCTCTTGGTAGATGTTTTAGCAGCTGATAACGGATCTCATCTGGGCCAGTGGCTGTGTCATGAGATTTTTTGAGCATCACATAGTTCTCTAATGGTAAATTGTACATTGTAGTTTTCAGAGTTGTCTGTGTCAAAATCCAGGAGTTCTTTTTCAGCATTCACTTGATATTTTTTAAACTTTATACGGTAATTGTTGCTGCTGGAATTCTTGCTATTTTCTTGGGCCAACCTATTTGCTATGTCTACTCTTTCTGTTAACTTGGTTCCATCATTATTTTCCAGATGGTGTATTGTGGTGCTACTTTGTTTGCCACTTATTTTCCTGATCATTTCCCATACCTTCTTAGCTGGTGTCTTTACATTTAATTTTGATACATATTTATACCATAATTTCTTTTTACTTTCTTTAATTACTTTACGAGCATTGGCTCGACAGTTTTTGTATTCATTTATGTTATCTGATGTAGGATTTGTACAGCATTTATCCATTGCATTTTGATGAGCTTTAACAGCTTTTTTACCATGGTTTGTACCTACCAGTGGACTGTCCAGTTGACTTTGGCAAACATTTTGTTGTATATCATTCAATTTATTTAAAAATGCAGGAAACTTTTCTGTTATGTCAGTAAAACTATGCCTATTGATATCTAAGGAATAGTAAAGTTTGAATTTTGGCCAATCAGCTTTTTTAAGATTCCAATGAGGAACATTATCCTTAGGCGTACGCTTAACTATATCAATAAAAATAGGAAAAAGGTCACTACCACACTGATCTGAATGGACCTTCCATGCAAAATCAAGAAAAACAGATGCAGAATATAGACAAATCTATTGAGGTGAATGAACCAGTTGCAGTATGAAAGTAGGTAAGTGACTTATGATTAGGCAAACAAATATTAGAGGATTCTAGAAGATGTTCAACCTTATTGCCTAAACTATTGGATGAGGAACAACCCCATAAACCACTATGTGCATTAAAATCTCCAATAAATAAAAAGGTGCAGGTAACTGGTTTACTAGATTATCAAGATCCCTTTGTGCAACATTAAAACGTGGTGGAATATATACATTACATACAGCTATAGTTTTATGCAGAGACACCTTTACAACAACTGCCAGGGGCCACGGTGGCAGAGTGGTAACACTCTCGCCTCCCATCTCTGCGGCCGGGGTTCGATCCCCGTCATGGCCGTAAGTGGGAAAGCTGGTAGTTGCTTGCCGTTGGTCGGCAGTTTACAGTACACAACCCTAGCGAACTCTATGTACTGGTTTCCTCTGCCCTTCCAACTACCCGTCGTGATATGACCTGTACAGTGTTGAAAGCGACGTAAAACCCCAAATAAATAAATACAACAACTGCCTGCAGTCCTGTATCTAACTCAAGTACCTCATGGGGTATACCTTTCTTAACAAAAATAGCACAGCCACCAGTGGCTCTCCCATCTACTTCAGACACGTTTTAAAACAATGATCAAAGCCTCTAATATTTACATTATCTGTATCTTTAAAATGAGTTTCCTGCAATGCTAAAATGTAGGGTCTAAAATTGGAAACTAAATTTTTAATTTCTTCAAAGTTTGGCCTAAAGCCACGACAGTTCTTTACACTTTTATTGCCACTCCGCCCTTGTGAACTTGTGATTGGGGATTCTTCAACACTCATTTCATTGTCACTATCACATCGTATTTATTGTGTTGTTTAATAGGGTCATTAGATCCCTTATGTTATCTGGTCAAATATACCTTGCTTTGACTTATTTTTAATTTAATAGGATCATTTTGAGATGCACCTGTCTGACTTGATGAACTAGTTTTTGTCACTTTAGTTATCTGATTTTCAACAGCACACTTTTTTGGTTGTTTTGTGCCTTCTGGCCAAGTCATTTCTGTTTGTGTTGCTGTGGTTGCTGTTTTCACCACAGGTTTGGTTGCTGCAGCAGTTTGGGCATAGGTTGATTTCACAGAATTAAATATGTCAATTTGTTTCTTGGCTTCTGTGTATGAAATCCCTCTTTCTGACTTCATTCTTTGAATTTCCTTTTCTTTTTTCCATTTTGGAGATTCTTTATCATTTGATGCATGCTTTCCTTGGCAATTGACGTATTTCGCTTCATTCTTACATTCTGTCTGTATGATCTTCTTGCCCACATTTAGTGCAAACTTCAATCTTTCTGCAATTGAATTTAGTATGGCCAAACTTTTGACACCTCACAGGATTCGGGATAAATTGTGACACAGCCACTTTGTGGTAATCCACCCGGATGTATTTTGGTAAGGTTTGCTTTGAAATGTCAATATAAATGTCCCTGTTGGTTTTCTTTGTCCATCTCTAAATACTGAAATCCTGTCTAGTTTGATGACACCTTCAGCTTTCAGGCCTTCTAATATTTCATCATCAGTACAGTCTTTTATGTCTGGGCATCTAATGACCTCTTTCTTAGTGTTTAAACTGTAATGTGGTGAAACTTCGATTGGGATAGCATTGTCCATTGTCAGATTTAATTTTGTGGTTTTCAGTAATTTCTTGCTCTGTGTTTCCTTATCCACTTCAACCAAAATGCTTCCATTCCTTAACTTCTTCATGTTAAAGGGATCTGAACTAAGTACATCAACAATGGCCTTATTAACAGCAAATGGTGACAGTTTGCACAAGGGTCTTTCATCATCTGTACCTTTTATTAGCAAGAATCGTGGCCATGAGTACACCTGAGCAGAGTCAAAGTCTGTAGTCGTAATATCAGGTCTAGATCTTTCCTATCAATCAATAGTGAGTTTTGGGTAGCCATAATGTAGTAGATATTTTTCGTTGCCAATGCTCTCCACCCACCCTTCGAGCCCAACAAGGGGGTATCATAATAGTGTGGAGCTGAGCCCTGGACACTGATATCAGAGATACATTAGCAATATACTCAAAGACCACAAAAGTGAACCTTGATTGACCTGTTAAGCAGCCGCCTTCTAGATACTCCAAACAAAAGCAGAATGCAACAATCAAGTACAACAGTATAAACCTTTAGAAACAATAAGCTATCACTAATTTGGAGCACTAGGGTTTGGCACTATTAGCCGATTGATTAAGCCAGGCCATCTTAACCTTCTGATTAAGTGAAACTGAGGCCAAAGCTGTGTACTGCCTCCTCAATGCCGCAACAAAGAATTAGCTCAACAGCCAGGATCCTCTCTTCCACTGACACGGATCGCAACCCACGGCAAACAGGCTCCCCCAATTAGTTGCCACAGGCAGGAGGATACATTGGGCCTATTCTACTTCCCCGGACCCATAGGAGGGAAGCTAAGGTTAAGATAGAACAATATAAAGAAAGTACAAATGTTGAAATCAACAGTGTGTAATCAGACAAAGGTGACAAAGACAGTCTTAGTACTTCAAATTAGAAGCATCAGGACCATAAAAATACCAAAACCATTTTCAAGGAGTTTTGTGTAGGAATGACAGAATCAGTGAATGGTAACCCCAATTGTGCATTTGGAAGTTAGGTTCATGTCTGGTTCTGCACTTAGGACATATACATTCAGCTTAAGACATACAACAGAGGCCCTGGACAGTATAGGAGGGGAATTATGAGAAACATCGAAACAAACCATGTGATTAAACACTACAATAATACTACTCCTGTTGGCAGGAGGAAGAGCCAGAGGTGGACAGACGCTGTAAGATGAGGGATGTTAGTGTCCTAAACTGCATTAATGTTGAAGAGCCTTTGAGTCTGAATGAGTCATGAGAGAAAGAGCCTAAAGATAGGTTCACTGACCAGGGTGTGAGTTGTCAATGATTTGTCATGGATACAAGTCAGAGGAGACCATCAATGGCAGACTACAAGGGCAATCATTTTGGCTTTATGTGTATTTTTTAAGTTTCAGATTTGGTGTACTATTGTTCTAAACTGATCTAAGCCTGAACTGTGGTTGACTGTACGGCTGGACAAATTGCAATGTTAAGGGCAAGAATGAACTAGATATTCTAGCTAGATAACTGCAGCACCACAATTTGATGATAGATGTACAACAGTTACACAAGAAAATCCCAAAAGTCCATTTATTATCACACATTTATCTTTTGCTTTATATAGTTTGTTTTTCAGTATACCGACAGAATGATTGTAATGTTGGGTGGGCAGGAGGTTCCAATACTGAAGTGTCCTATAGCAGAGGGATTTGCTGGGCAACAGCAGGTGCCTGCATCAATGTGAAAGTACTGGATGTTGGAGTGGCTTAACTCCAGATGAAGAAGATCCCACATATATTATTGATGTTATTTTTATTTTATACCCATTGTATGTGTGTGTGTCTCTCTCTCTCGGGGTGTGTGTGGGGTGTCCCTATGTATGTATGTGTGTATGTTTTGCTTTCAGAGAGAAATTTTGTAAGTTTATGGGTTTAGGACATATAAGTTTTAACAGATTGAGGGTATTTAAATGAACTTGGACATTTTTAAAATGAAATTGGGATCGTTTATCAATGAAATTGCCATTCTTTATTGAACTAATCATTTAGTTGCTGGCAATGTTATTTCACAGATTCAAGATGGATAGGAAAAAGTTATAGAATATTTCACTACAATACTCTAAAAGTCAGAAGATATTTTGCAACAAGAAGGGGGCTTCTTGCAGTCATCGAGGTTGTCAAATATTTCCATCACTATCTTAATAGTTTACCCTTTTTAATCCACACAGATCATTGATTACTTAGTTGGTTGCTGAACTTTAGGAACTTTGAGGGTTAATTAGAAAGATGAAGTAAACTGCCAGGCACATACAACTTTACTATTATACACAGGAAAGGGAAACAACATGTCTATGCAGACTTTCTGTATCTTCGCTTTGCAGTACTTGAGTTTTTATGAAAGTACAAAGAGAGAGTGGGAATATCTTAGAGCAATTGTCAAAGAAAGGGCGTATTTACGAAGATTGAATCTAAAGATTCATTTGAAGAAGTTAATAGTTGAACTCAAACACTTGTAAGGAATTAAGGAGCATTGAAAGGAATTTGATTGTGACATGGAATTTTACTGTATAGAAAGTGGTTTGAACAATCTAAGAAGCAGCTTATAAATCAGTTGCTTCTTCCAGGATGTTTGAGGAATGAAGTTCTTCTTTATGAACAAGTGTTCTGGTCATCTTGGTGTTAGAAAAGTTACAAGCACATTAAGAGATGCTTTTATTGGGTTTCTTTCAAGACAGATGTTTAAAACTGGTGTTGTCCTCAGTATCAGCAAAGCAATTCTCTGAGTAGGCACAGAGACCCTCTTTAACCATATCCTGTAGTTGTGCAATTTGAAAATATTTGTACTGATATCCTAAATCAGCTCCCCAACACATTTCATGGAAAAGGTATATAGTTGTCATACATTACTTCAGTAAGTAGATAGAGGCATTAGTCACCCCTAACTGAGCAGCAGAAACAGATGCCAATGTTTTACTTCATGGTTTTATTTCAAGTTATGAAATTTCAAAACAGAATTACAGTGACCAAGGAAGTCAATTTGAATTCAACCTCTTAATGACTGGCAAAACCAGAATTATTGCTTATCAGCCTCAAAGTAATGGTTTCATTGGAGATACAACCACACTCTGCTAAGTATGTTCAGTAAGCTTCTTGGAGGTGATTAGAGCAACTTCAATAGAGCTCTTCCAGTAGCCTATGGTGGCATGTGTGTTATCAGTACGAGAATGTTGTTTGGTGGAGAAAGTCAGTGACCTAATGATCTGCTGTTAGGCTGTTCCCCAGATGGAACATTTAGTATGGTGGTATGTTCCATTGGTTATATCCCTTAAGGTACATGAGATAGTATGGGAGAACATATGTGAAGCCAGTGAAAGATAAAAAAGGTAACATAGTTATATGAAGAATTTTAAAACTTATGATACAGGAAGTGGTGTGTATTTGTAATATAAGAAAAAAGTCTCTCTGACGCTTGAAAATTCGTGGAGAGGCCAAATTTATGGTGGTATGTTCCATTGGTTATATCCCTTAAGGTACATGAGATAGTATGGGAGAACATATGTGAAGCCAGTGAAAGATAAAAAAGGTAACATAGTTATATGAAGAATTTTAAAACTTATGATACAGGAAGTGGTGTGTATTTGTAATATAAGAAAAAAGTCTCTCTGACGCTTGAAAATTCGTGGAGAGGCCAAAGGCTAGATGTAGACAAAATTTATGGTTTAGTGTACCAAAACCCTAAATACAAAGCTAAGCGTATCAATCATGACAATTTAAAACCAAATTACACTACTCTGAAAAGCTTTCTCAAAGAAATAACAGTGTCGTGCCCATGCATTTCTTAGTGAAACTGAAACACTGGAGAATTCTAAAGCTAAGGTTAGGATAGAACACAAGGTTGAAAGTACCATTGTAGAAATCAATATTGTGCGATCAGACAAAGGTACTAACAATTAGAAACATTAGGAAGATAAATATGCCTCTTCAGGAATATAAGATTTTTGTTTAGGAATGACAGAACCAATATTTTTAAAGACTTAGTATGTATTTGGAAGTTAGGGTAATGTGTTGTTCTGCACTTAGGACATACACATGCAGCTGATGTTACTACTTTTCAAACCTGAACAGCCACTGGGCCTGGATTCATGGCCCAAAGGGACATAGTGCTTGGGGATCTCCGTTCTCATTTCTCTGAGGCACAGTAGTGGAAGTATGAGAAACATTGGAACAAACATCATGTGACTAAAACCTATAAAAAATTATTATTCCTTTTGCCATGAAAAGGAAGAGGTGGAAAGATACCATTAGATCAGGATGCTCCTGTCCCACACTGCATTAATGCTGAAGAGCCTTTGAGTCTGAATGATTCTTGACAGCCTCAGGATACGTTCATTGTTCTCGAACTTGACCAAACAGGGAGTGAGTTGTCAATGATACAAGTCAGAATAGACCATCAATTGTGTACCAGAAAGGCCTGTAGAGTGGAAGCTGGTTCCTACATCTGTCAAGCCACCAGTGGCAAGTATTAAAACCGTAATAAATTGTACAAATTACCAAGGAAATAAAAGGAATCACTGAAATGTATATAACTGTGTTTTTATGTTATCAACTTGTATGTTGTTTTTGCAGTGTACAAGGTTGTTGAAGTAATATTTTTGGCTTCAAAAGTGGTAAAATCTTTTTTTCAAGTGTTTTTTTTTTCAAGTGTACAAGTCTTGGTCAAATTCTCTTGATTGTATTTGGGTGGTAAATAAGGTTTTTCGATTCAGAATTAAAATACTGGGATATTTGTTTAAATATTCGTTTATTTAAGCACACATAAATATTGTTGATTCATCTGTGATGAAAGAATCACATTTATATAATCAATATATTCTAAAAAGTAAGAGATTTAGGGAAATCAGCTGTTCACTTGAATATATATATATATTGTTTCATGGTGATTCCAGCAATAATTCTTCTATTCAGATAAAAAATACCACATATTATGCCACAATATAGTTTCAGAGTTTATGAGCTAATGTGAAGAAGTGATTTGAAATGAGAGAGTAAGTAAAGGCTTTTTGATCTTTTGAAGTCCAAAGTTAGATGCAAATTATTCTCAAAATTGTGCTCCTCTTGCACATCCTTTTAATGTTTGAGAAGTTTGGTAAATATTGCGAGCACACTTAATTATAACTCAATACACATTAAATGCACTTAATTTCCATTATTTGACAGACTCCATGACACCAGTGCCATAAAGGCATAAAGAAAAACAGAATACAATAGTCTGACACCAGAGACAACAGGCAGATGAGACCTATGGAGTGTAGGTTTTACTGGGGGTATGTCTTCAGCTTGCACCTGAAAGATAACAGAGAAACTTCTGTTAGGATATCATGGAGCTAATTCTTTAGTTGGTGCATGGAACGCATAGCTGTGGCTAAAGTGCTTTTGGACTTAAGCCCTGAAGACAAGAAGTGTGGAACCTTGAGGTAAATGCTGTCAGGTTTGCTACCCCTGATGTTGGTTAACAGAATTCAAGGAAGGTAGGGGCTCATATAACCTAGAAAATCTGTATGGATGTACAAGTACATCAGAGTCAGACTTCTGAAAATGTCCAACAGGCAGCCTGTGTATGTACTTAAAAACAGGTGATTCCAGAAAATTTTCTGTTTGAAATTCTAGCTAGACTATTTTAAGCACACCATATTTTTTATACTGGATTTAGACAGACTTCTGAACTAAGAATTACAGCAGTAAAGTTGACTGCCCACGACAGCGCGACATCCTAATGTGTCACGAGATCAACTATCTAAGAAAAGCAGCCTCCACAAACCTTTTCAACATGGATACCAAATGAGAACCAAACATCAAACCAAACCCCAAGGTTTCAGACACTGTTCAACAAAGGAGTACCCAGAATGTTGATTGAAAATGGGATTTTAGCTTGTTGCCACTTGGACCCAAACAATAAATTCCATTCTGTCATGATTTAGCTTGAGCTTGTTATTTGACAGACCAAAGCTTAACATCATGCTGACATATATTAAATTTCTGAAATGCAGCTGCAGTGTTATTGTGCAAGATGGATATTGAGCTGGGTGTCATCGGTTTAGAAGTCACACTATGTGGTTATGCCTCTCAATAATTCTGCTAAGTAGGGTTAAATAAAAGACAAACATGATCAATGTAAGCACTGAACCATATGGCACAGAATACAAAAACTTGTACAGGTCGGACAAAGTAGAATCAACCTTGATTGACAGTGATCAGCTTTTAGGATACAAGCCACTGTTATGCCATACCATGGACCTATAATCAAATCAAGAAACAGAAACAAGGGAACAGTGGCTGTCTTTCAGACAACCACAAAGTCGAATCTTTAGATTAAAGTTGAGTTAAACCCAGAATAATAGATATCAATTTATTGTATTTAGATAACAACATATACCACAAGGGTAACAAGGAGAGAGCTCATTAGTACCCCATAACTTTCAAGGTGTTTAATAGTGTTTTTGAATAGAATGTTAAAATGTGTTTTTATGATAGATTTACAATGAAAATCCGAACAGAAAAGGCAATAACCTTTTCTTAGGGAGAAATTCTGAATAGATTTGCAGAACTCAAACAAATTTATTGTGATCCAAAATAAACTGTATCTCATCATAAAGACATATAATCCCCATGCATGGCTTTTTCATTATACATTTTAAACAGCGACCTATAAATGAAGATAAATACTGATCATTACATATACCATATATTTTCTAATTCATGCCCCTTTACTTTAACACCAAATTTATAATGACAGTGTCTGTGATTAATACATCAGACAACACTGTTTCATGCTAACTTCTGATTCACTATGAGCCAAAATTATTTGAATCATATGTTTTAATTTCTGCCTCATTTATGGTAGAAATTGATGCTGAATGCATGGGATTTTGTTGACACATGTTACATATTGGTTAAGATTTGTATGTACACATGACACTTCCTAGACATATAGTTGCTCAGTTTCTGTTGTGTCTATTTGCAGAGTAATCAACACTAGGTAATTCTAACTCTAATAGTATTTCTATAGCATTTAATCTCTATCTAAAGACAGTTAATGGGTTGAAGTATGGATGGACTGGACCCCAGTTTCCAAGACACATTAAACAGATTGAGGAACATCAAACAAGAAAAATCAGAGATCAACAATTATTAAGGATGAGACATTGCACGTGAAAAGCTGAAGGTTGTGACATAAGCTTCAAATATGTAAAATAAGATTATAGGAGACATGGTGGGTGAGCTATAAATCATAGTTCTCAATATCAAAAATATAAGTAGATTTCTGATACAAGAGTTAAAGGTAAATTTGTCTTTTATTTCTACGTGGTTAACTGCATGAATAATATAATTGACTTTAAATTCTTCAATAAAACAGAATTTATAAATATTGTATGATCAGTAAGCCAGTAATGTGAAGGCCTTGTTCCAAGATTACATCATAAGTCAAATGTTAGTTTTCCCCATTTTCATTTGTATTGTTATAAGGTTGGTACTTGTTTGCCTTGGCATTCACGGCCATATGTTCTACTTCCCTTTCCACATTCAAAGATTACCTATTTCAATGGTGCAAGTGAATATTTGACTAACACCATTTAAATTAGTCTTAAATTGTACTTAGTTGTCTTAACATGGCTGATGAAAAACAGATTTTGGGGCTGTCTAATACTTAAAACCGTAACTTGGAAAATGCCTTAGCTTTGCACAAAACAGAAGACAATTTATATCTTCACATTCACTTGCCACTGCAAAAATTAAAATGCTGTGACTTAACAAAGATTGATTTATTGCCTTGTCTGTTGTCAAAGTTACATTTGTACTAGAGCTAGGACCAATACTTGTATCACTATTTTGGTTCTGGTGGTTCAACTCTGACAAATGACATTGTGAAGGTTCTGCTTAATATTAACCATGGTTGACATATATGATGGAAAGTTTACTTGATATTAAACAAAATCTAATCAAAGAAAATATGTTGCCTACTATAGTCACTGTTAGGTTAGTATTCACCCAAAGTAAAAACATCATGTTAATGTCTTATGACTATTCTCTAGTGTTTTGTAGATGGTAGAATGTTATCTGGGGCCTGTCCATAATTAAAGCCCAAAGTCAAGGGATCAAAGAGCATTTATGAAACTTCATTCCTCTGTCAAGTGTGATGCTAAACTAACAAACTAATGTTCCATGGTAAGTGCCTTGTAATGTTCACCTATCTCAGATAATAAACAACTGCTGTGTACAGAAGGACTTGTATATGAATGTGCTGTTGAAAATTTAAATAAAGTTTGTGTACTTGAAAACAGTAAAAAACCGCATCAAGTAACAAAATTCCTTGAGGACTTATGCCCTTTTAGTCTGGAAGGAAGAGTTTATCAGTGCTGTCAAAGGTGATATGTTATATTCCAGTAAGCTGTGGTGTTTGTTATTTGTTATATAAAGACTTCAAATGTATGATCACTGTAATTTTAGGAGATTTTCGTCCCAGGTCGAAAACTTTCCCCTTTACGTGAATTTCCCTGGGTGTCAATTGAATGAATTATGGTATTTCAGCAATTACAAGTTTAAAGGACAAGGTGTGTTCTATAACAACTAGAAGCAATATAAACTAATTCTGTATATATGTATAACTTTATACATAACACACCCCATGACTTTCAGGTGCAAGCACCAGAGATCCTCAATATTGGTACTCTACATTATATTCAAAGAGGCTTACATGGTTTATACATATCTCTGATGTGGCTACACAACTGCACACAACAGAAGATCTGTCCAAATATGACCCTGAATGTTGTACACAACATTAAGTACAGACTTTGGTTTTTCCTTTGGAATAGTTTTACCAGGAGACAGATACAGGCTGTCAAGGACAAAAGACATTCCCTAAAATGCAAATTTTAAACACACAACAGGTATTAAAAAGTTCATGTTACGTTCTACATGTGATTAGTAAAACTGATAAAATACCAATTAAGAGTACAAGTGTCGCACATACACATTGATATCATTCACATGTAAACCATTTTCAATTAAGTTCCTGACTTTGTATTCATGACAAAAAGCCACTTTTCTGAACTTTCATTTGTGCAAAAACTTGCACCCATATAATTAAAACTGCCACTTCCAAATATGTAAATGGTATGTCTACCAGTGTTTTGAATAACCACCAACAGAAGCATAAAAGACTGTTTATTGAATATTGTCTATTGAACCTCTTGGTATGTCTGGGAGACATGTCTTAAAGTCATGTGTTGAAGAACCAGACATTTATATTGGGGAAAATTACTCCACAGAGCACCAGATGACAAAGCAAAAAACAAAAGATTTTCTACATCCTGGTACTTTGCAAGAAGTTAGACAAAGGATAGACAGTGTTTTCATTTCATAAACTGCACATCAAAGAAAATATTAAACAAAAACAAAATGACAGAGTATATACAGTACCTCTTATCTTTAATATATGTGTATAAATATTGCATATATCTTTAGCTTTTAGATGATAAAATGGCGTTTTTTAAATAACAATCAGAACCCAGTAAGTAACTCGAATCCAAGATTTGACTAAAAAAGTGTGGTGTGGTCTATAGCACCATGGCTATGTGAACCTCACCTTTTATTGACAGCAATGTAGTTTCAGTGGAGGGTCTTCTTTATAGGCAGATTGATGGGGAGTTTATAAGGATGTTGATGTCACTGACAACACACATGCCACCAGAGCCACTGGAATAGCTCCATCAGAGTTTCTTTGATGACCCCCAAGAAGCTTACTTAACATACTTAGCAGAGTGTGGCTGTATCTCCAATGAAACTCACCCTCAGACAGGAAAGATTTATTTATCAAATTAGTAGCAATAGCCTTTATAAAGCCAGCTGCTACAAGCCCATTATTTCACCATTGCTTAATGGCAACACCGCATTGGTGCATTCTTTGACCAAATATTTATAGATCATGTCAAAGTGACAAGACTTAGATGATTCTAGAGTGAGTCCACTAAGATATCTGCATCCAGAACCTGAACATGTTAGCAGGAGTTTTGTAATTACACAAGGTTCTTTTGTACCTATGCCTGTGTAATTTAGCTGCGCTAAGGATATCAAGAATAAATTAACATGTAAACCAATTCATTTTGATGATGTCAGTTGCATAAAGTTGTTACAGCTCACCTTATGATTTAGCAAGGACTATACAAAGGAAGAGTCATCAGAGAGCAGCTCATAAACAAAGACACTGAACAGACCTTAAGTTCTGTCATAGAAATAGCCCAGACATATGAAGTGTCAAGACAATAACTGAAAACTAAAGATTGCAGTAGATTAGATGTACACACTGCAAGAAAAAAAGTACAGGGAACCCAAAGGATAGCAACTCAGGCAAAATGCCACAGAACTGCAGGATTCCAGAGAGCAACTGATGTGGAGATAACCACAGTAAGACAGCTACATGTCTAGCAATAGGGCAGTAGTGTCATGTCACAAAAGGAATCACTTTGCCAGTAAATACCAGTCCAAGAGCAAGGTTCACACTGTCATTGAAGATTCAAGTGACTCAAAGACTGATAGAGATGCAGTGATTTCCATGCAGAAGAAATTAGATGAGAGTCATCAAAAAACCAGGTATTTTTATAATAAATTTTGGGACATTGCAAACATAAAAAATAGCCTTACCTTCAAACTAAATACCAGGACACAGGTTAATGTTATTCCACATAAGTGCTGGAAAAAGTTGAACGTGAGAGCCACCTTAAAGTAGACCAAGAACAGACTGAGCAGCTACAGCAGTGATGCACTGGATGTAAAAAGTGTCTGTCAACTGAAAGTGCAGCAATAGTCAATAAAACGGCAGATGGACTTTTACATTGTACATACAAAGTCTCCAGCCATACTTGGACTTGATGCCTGCACACAACTTGGACTTGTTAATCTTGTACTCTCCTTCCAGAACAACAGACAAGTTTGAGGGTGATCATCAGATAAAAATCGTTCCAATCAACCAATGAGTTGTGCATCCTCCTCGAATAATGCCCCATACAACCAAAGAGTGAGTCAAAGCAGAATTACATCGAATGGAAAGACTTAATCTGAGAAAACTGACTAGCTAACAGAATGGGTTAATTCCATGGTTGTGGTTGAGAAAGCCAACCGTGAAAGCCTGAGGATCTGCCTCGACCCAAAAGACCTGAATCAAGCTATTCATAGAGAACATTACAGGACCAGGAGATTGACATACATACTGCCAAAACTAAAGGAAGCACAGTTTTTTGATACATGTGATGCAAGGAGTGATTACTGGAGCATAAAGCTGGACAAACCAAGCTCACTTCTAACCACATTCAACACAAGATTTAGCCGAAGTAGATTTTTTAGTCTCCCATTTGGACTTGTGTCATTACAGGACATCTTTAAAAGAAGGTTGATTAAGCCTAAGAAGGTCTTGAAGGGGCTGAACCAATTGCAGGTGACATACGTATACAGGGATACAGGAAGGACCAATATGAAGTCAGAAAGCAATGCTGCACAGATCAAGTGAAAAAGGAGTTAACTGAACAAATATGAATGCAAATTTTGCTTGACTGAAGTCAAATTTTTGGCCATAGTCTGCCCAAAGAAGGACTGAAAGCAGACAGAAAGCAAGAAAAATGCTATTCAAAGGATTCCAAAGCCAAATAATAAGGGTGAACTAGAATCCATTTAAAGGTCATAGGAAGCATTTTGAGAACTATTGTCAATAGACACATATACAAGTGAAACTTCAATTTTTGTAAAAATAAGATGCATCTGGACAAGGTTACATGCTATATTCAGCCATTTTCTGTCAGTATTTTCAAGATTTTCACAACTGTCGCCATTATTTTTCACTCGATAAGTTTCGTAGAAAATACTAGCCTTGACGTCACAGGTTCATTAGTTTGTAAACAAAATGCCATAGTAAGCTATTTCATGTACATATTTATTTTCTGTGTGTTGGAATGGTTTTTTTTCTGTTGATGTAATACATCAGTCTTGCACACTAAGTTACAAAATTAGCCTTGATAAGATTGTTGGTATTTTTCCAAATAAAATACATACTTGTTTGAAGAGGAAATATAGTCAAATAGTATTTTCATGTATCTATCAACATTTTCAAAAATACCAATTTTTCAGTGTTTTTGAATGAAATTCATTTGTTATGCTATGATATATCAGTGTGCAACAATGAACTACACAATTAGCCTTTGGAGACCTTTATATTACTCTTATATTAAAAATTATGTTTACGGAAGTAGGAACAATTTTCATAAATAACACATGTACATGTATAGTACACATACGCTGGACCATTTTTATGATAAATTTGAAAAGATTTTTCCTTGATTTAAAAACTTACTCTTACTCTTACCACAAAATAATCACTAAACACTGAATCAATATATGAGAGATTGGGCCCATGCAAGGATATGTAATGTTTGCACTGTAACCAAAACCCATTGCAAGTCTTTCAACCACAAAACCTATAAATATATCTGACTGTGTAGATATTGTTCCAACCTAAGGTATTTTTTGAGGCAATGTTTAAACTCTGTAAGTGATTAGTCTTTACACAAGCTATCTACATAACCAAAATTTGCTTACATACAGTTGAAAAGGTGTAATTAAAGCGTACTGTTACTGATTTTTGCCTGACACCAGTATATGTCTAAATATGTTGCATTAATGCCAAATAAATTCAATTCAAATCCATTTACAACAATGTTGAGTGCAGTATTGGCCAGATCTTTCAAAATTCTTTAAAAAGTTCAGTTTTGACTTTAATATTGCTACAGCTCATACAATATTCAATAAATGTTTCCTTCTATGATAGAAGTTTACTGGTTTAGTGCTTGACAAAGCCAACTGTAAGCTTTTGAATTGATAAATGTACATTTGCAATATTTTGTTCTTATAATTTGAGTCTTTATCAAGACTGTGAAAGTTATTTAGCAGAGGAAGAAAGTGAGAAATGCAAGTATATATTCCAAGTTAGACAAGTGAACACATATTCCTTACACTGGCTGACTTTCATCTAAATGTTTATATTAACTAAGGTGGTTGTAAAACCAGAGAAAAATTAGGTGACGGCTGATAAAAAGCAGCAACATAAGAATAAATAAGATTGATGGGCTGTATTTTTCTTCTATGTGAACTAAAACTTTAAAAAAAGAAAAAAATTACATCCACTTAATTCCTCAGTGTGTATTTATATGTTTATCTCAAAACTAAAGAAACTTCGCTATGAACCTGTGATGTCATCAATCATCTTCTACGAGAAAAACAACATGTCGGCTTTTTATCTACACTTCGTAATATTTATTTTTCTAATGCTATTTATGCCTCTTGTACCATATATTTCTTAAAATAAACCACATTTTCATTCTTATAGGGTGTTTGTCTATTGAATTAAGTTAACTGCACAATTTTTGTGAAAAACGTTGCCTATGACCTTTAAGGAATGCTGAACTACCTTTCAAGGTATGTTCCAAAGCTATCAGAGCTCATAGCACTACAGCGTGAACTGACAAAGCAAAATGTCATATTTCATTGGGATAAGTCAGTAGACTGTGTATTAAAAAAGTGAAGGATGTCATCACTAGGTCACCAGTTTTGGCCAATATTGACCCTCAGAAGTATGCTCTGATCCAGACCGATGCATCTAAAAATGGAGTAGGAGCCACACTATTATAAGAAGGAAGACCAGTTGCTTTTGCGTCAAAACCACTGATTGAGTCATCAAAGGCTTATGCACAAATTGGAAAGCAGCATCTAGCTATACTAAGCTATACTATAATAAGTACATTCATGGTAAAGAAGGTCACCACTGAATCAGACCACATACCATTAGAATCTATAGCAAATAAACCTCTAGCATCTGCCCCCTCTCGTATTAAAGAGAATGCTGCAACGTTTAAAGAAGTATGACTTCAAAGTTGTACACAGACCAGGAAAAGAAATCCCTGTCACTGTGTCCTTTCAAGAAGATACCTTCCTGAAAATGGATGTAAAATCAGATGCAGAGCTCAAAGCCTAAGTTCACTCAGTGATAACAAATCCTTTTGCCGACAACAGACTCCAACAAGTGAAGTCATAAACATGGAAGGATGCACTCTCAAAGAAAACTGGATGGTTACAGAAGACCTCTCACTGATAACATAATACTGAAAGGAGACAAAATAGACATACCACTTTCATTGAGGAAAGAAATGCTAAGCAAAGTACACACAGGTCACATGGGAACAGGGAAGTGCAAGCACCAAGCCAGAAAAAACTTCTATGGGCCAAACATAAACAACCACATACAAGATATGGTAGCCAGATATGATATATACCAGAGGTACAGAAAATCTAACTGCAGCAAACCCCTCATGCTGCATGAAATCCCATCTTTCACATGGAAAAAAGTCACAACACGCCAGTTCACCTAGAATACTGCTGACTACTTAGTCATTGATGACAATTTCAGTCGACTTTTTCTCAAGTCCAAAAAACTGAAAAACATTACCAGCAGTTCAGATATTATGAAGACAAAAAAAAAACATTTTCTCTACACAACACATCCGCAGTCCAATGGACTTGCTGAGAAAGAGTGGGAACCGTTAAAAATATGTTGATCAAATGTAAAGAGAGTGGTCAAGACTTCTACCTGGCCCAACTAGAATATCCTAATATTCTCCAATTGATATAACTGGGTCACCAAGTCTGCTTCTGATGAGCTGTGACCTCCGTTCAATTTTGCCAGTGACACAAAAACAGCTACAGCCACATGCAATCAAGCCAAACACAACACACACAAAACTTAATGTTGAAACAGCACCAACAGAAAAAGTTCTATGACAGAAGGGTTAAACATCTCCCAAAACAGGAAATTAATCAACCAATTTGTATGCAAAGAAAAGACAGAAGCTGGCAACCAGACCATGTCAAGAAAATATATATTGACAGATTTTGCACTGGTGAAACTTGAAAATGGACATGAGTATAAATGGAACAGAATAATGGAACTTGAATTAGATTAGTAAACAATTTAAATCAAACCACTCAGAAGATGATGAAACAACGACAGACCTCCATAATAGTGAGACCATAAGTGACCAAAAAGGATCTGGACTAAAAATTCAAAGTGGCTGAATTGTCAAATCACCAGAGAGATGGTAACCATGCTGATTAACACAGACAATAGTTGAATTCTTAAATAGTTGCACAACTGAAAATATTATGTTATATTTAATGGTCTAAGCAAATTATTTCTGTCGCTTAATCCAAGGGCAGAATAACGCCTTTTGATAGAAGAGAAGATGTCATATTTGCCATGTATGTAACTATCTGGTTATGACATTATTCAAAAACAGAAGATGTGTGATACTTAAGAACTCAGACATTTGAAACTAGATTGCGCTGATTCGACGCCAACATATCCCCAGACGGGCCATCTCTCACACCACAAACGTTCACCGGGTATTTTTTGCAGTACCCATTTTGTGTGATTCACAATTATTATAAACTAATTTTCATTTTTCTTTTGGTCAGACCATTTTTTTCAATTTTAGGGGGTTAATTTAAAAAAAGGTCCTCTGAGTGGATCATTCATGGGTCTCACATACATGTTAAATTGAAAATTTTAGTTACTTAAATGTAGCTTTTATAAGCTACAAGCTTACCATGTGGGACTGAATGCTTTACTGGTTGCCGCGAGGTAACTACGACCAACGTCTAACAAAAAAAGACATTTATTCTTTGTCGTAGCCTCAGGTTGTCGTCACGTGATCTGTCCCTTTTGTTACAACTTTTCTCGTTGAGATTTAAACCCATACCCCTCAGCTGTAATACAGCGGGGAGGCAGGGTGGGACTCTCCTCAGTCCCACATGGTAAGCTTGTAGCTTATAAAAGCTACATTTAAGTAACTAAAATTTTCAATTTTATTGCGCTACAATAGCTTACCATGTGGGACTGAATGCTGAATTCAACCGCCCAGTGGCAGGATTACAGCTGAGACTGGCAGATAAGTCTGTTTTTTCTTAGAATTTTGATAATAATAATAGAATGAAAGGTCGAAAGTACCAGTCTGAGTCCCGTCTACAGAGGCCCAATCCCGAAGGGTGGGTCTTGTAGAAGCCAAAAACATGAATGAATGACAGTGCTGACAACTGTCAGGGTGTTTGACGAGAAAGATGTGCATCCTGGATACACAAACGGGGTCAGTCCCAAGGACGATCACGGAAGAACCCGAGCCTAAGGCTCTCGAACCAACTCAATGACAACCTTAAGGTCCTTAATACAATATACAGTTATAAGATATAAAGACTAAATAGACCTTACCCGATACACCCTGATGAGGTACACATATACCTAGACCCTGGGTTTAGACTCCTGAAGACTTGGTTGTAGCGGATGTGCCCCCCCTCTTTCTTTCTTTCCAAGGATGACTGGACTGAGAAGGGTCTAGGACCTGTAAAAGTGTTGTGAGCTTTCCAGTGACAGGCTTGCATGATCTGGTCCACCGATACACCGCCGTAAAACGCCTTAGAGGCTGCGAAGGCCCGAATGTCATGCGCTTTGACTTGGACTAGGTCCAAGGCTTGCTGGTCTGCTTGTTTATAACAGAGTAGGATGGTTTGTTTCAACCAAGAAGAGAGAGTAGCGGGTCTGATGTCTGAGGTATGTCCTTTCTTGAAGGAAATGAAAAGGAGGGACCTGGAACCTCTTAGGTCCTTGGTTCGGTCCAGGTAGTACCTCAGGGCCCGCACGGGACACAGGGTCCTGTCTTCTTTAAACTGTCTATCTACAATGGTAGTCAAAGCAGGAATAGTCACCGGAGAGACACTTTGAGAACCTTCTCTTGCTAGTTGGTTTTTGGCTATGAAGTCAGACGAAGGGAACAAGGCTACCTTTTCCCATTGGCCTAGATTAGATACTTTGTTTGCGACCCAGGCATGGATTTCGCTGCGGCGTTTGCCAGAGGCCAAAGCTAGCAAGAAAGCAGTTTTGAGAGTGAGATGTTTGAGGTCTGTGTCTTTCATGGGCTCAAAAGGTGCTTTGGTGAGCTCATTGAGAACAATAGAAAGCTTCCACTTGGGGAGATTTCTGTAACTTTTGGGGCGATCCCTGTGGAAACTGGAGAGCAACCTATGAAGGTCCTCATTATGAGCAATATGTTGGCCCGATGGGCCCAAGGTGTCAACAATGGCAGTCCTGTAACCATCAATGGTGGAGGGGCGCCTGTTTAGGTCTTGGTACAGATACATAAAGAAATCTGAGATTTCTTTTATAGATGGAGTGGAGAAATCCATCGAGTTCTCTCTGCACCATTTTTCAAATAGGGTCCACTTTGATTTGTAGATGGTCCTTGTTGAAGACCGCTGAGGTGCAGCAATTCTCTCTGCCACTTCCACAGAGAAGCCTTGTTCTTGGAGTTGTCCACTCCTAGACACCAGGCGTGGAGGTTGAGGTGCTGCGGGTTGTTGTGGAACACGTAGTTGTGGGACTGTTTGAGGAGTGTTGTCGACACCGGGAGTTGCAGTGGGATCTCTGTTGAGAGCTGCACTAGGTCCCAAAACTAGGGCATCCCTGGCCAGCCTGGGGCTATTAGTATGATCAGGCAATTGCATTGCCTGAGCTTTTGGATCACCCTGTGAAGGAGAGCCGTTGGAGGGTAAGCATAGGCAGTGAGACCCGTCCAATCTATGTTCAGAGCATCGACGTCCCAGGCCTGGGGGTCTGGGATAGGAGACACGTACAGAGGGAGCTTGTGGTTCAGATGAGTGGCAAAAAGATCCACGTGGGGAGTGAACCACTTTCGGCAGATCTGTTTGAACACCTGTGGATGTAGTGACCATTCGGTCGACTGCACCTGGTTCGACCTGGAAAGTAGGCCGGCCATCACATTCAGGCACCCGGGAATGTGCCTGGCTTTTAATGTTATGTGATAGTGGTGGCACCAGGTCATGAGTCTCCACAGGAGTGCGCACATCTCCGCCGAGTGTGTTCCCCCTTGTTTGTTTATGTAAGCTACCACAGTTGAGTTGTCCGTGGCAACTAGCACTGTTTGGTCCTGACACTGGTCTTTGAAGTGTCTCAGGGCCAGAAAGACAGCTTTCAATTCTAGGACGTTTAGGTGAAGCCCTTTTTCCTGGGGTGACCACAAACCCTGTGTAGAACTTTGTTCTAAGTGAGCACCCCAACCTTCGTTTGAGGCGTCGGTACAGAGTTGGATACTGTGGTCTTTGGGATGAAGGTCTGAGCCTTCCATCACGTTTGCAGGATTCTGCCACCAGTCTAGGTGTGCAGAGATGGCTTCTGTCCAAAGAAGGAGGCTGTCCAGTGGTTGAGGAAATTTCCAGTGCTCCTTGAGGTGAAATTGGAAGGGCCTCATGTGGAGCCGTCCCTCCAGGACCATTTTCTCCGTTGAGGCTAGCTACCCAATTAGCGACATCAAACATCTTGCAGTCAAAACATGTTTTGACTTGAGGTGTAGGATAAAATCCTGAAGTTTGAGCCATCTCTCCTGAGTGGGTTTTACAAGGGCTGAATCCAGGTGGTACTCGTAACCCACGAACGAAAACACCTGAGTGGGATTCAGTTCTGATTTGTCCTGATTGATGATCCATCCCAAGGACTGAGTTAGATCTACCACTGCCTGAGTGTTCACTAGGGCTTCCTTCCGGGACTGCGACCTGATCAGCCAGTCGTCCAGCTATTGGTGGAGTCTGAGACCCCTGGAGAGGGCCATGAGCTTCACCTCCTTTACGATCATGGTAAAGACCTGGGGGGCTGTGGCTAGTCCGAAGGGTAGGGAAGTGAACTGGAACACCTGAGACATGTGGCAAAACCTTAGCTATTTCCTTGAGTGAGGATGGATGGGGATGTGAAGATATGCGTCCGATAGGTCTATCGACGCTACCCATTCCCCTGGAATCAGGGAGGTCCTGATGGACTCTGGAGTTTCCATCTTGAACTTTTCTACCTGTAGAAAAGTGTTGAGCCTGCTGAGGTCTATGACTGGCCTCCACCTTTGGTGAGGCTTGGGTACTAGAAACAGGCGACTGTAAAACCCGAGAGATTTTACATTTTCCACCCTTTCAATAGCGTTCTTTGACAGCAGAGACTGGATACAATCGGCCAAGGCTTGGTCTTTTGGAAGGGCCTTGTATTCTGATAATATCAGAGGAAATCTGACCAAGCTTGGTTTTGAGAGGAATGGCAGTACGTAGCCATTGGTGATAATGTTTAATACGTTGGCTGAACAATTGTTTTCTTGCCAGTCTCTGCTTAAAGAACGGAGGCGACCTCCTACTGGTGGACTGTTTGAGGCTATGGAGGAGTCATTGGGAGGAGGGGTTTCCACGCCCTCTTCCCCTGTTGTGGGGTCGAAAACGACCCCTGGAGCCTCTGAAGTTTGGTTTTCCCCTGTTGGAGGAAAACGATTGGTTACTGGTTTGTGAGGAATTGCCCCCGTAGGGGAGTTTCCTGTAGGAGCCTCTTTTCTTGTGGGAACCACGAAAGGGCTTATTTTGGTAGGGTCCGAAACCCTAAGCATCTTTTGAGGTGCCTTTTTTGAGAAGGAAGTCTTCGCCTTCTTTCACCAATTGTGATTTAAATAAGGAAGGCGGCCAGAAGGAAGCATTCCTAAGTTCTTGGCGCCTGGTTTCTCCTAATTGGGGCTGTAGTAGGGTCATTTCGGCTTCGCGTCTAATCAAGCCAAGATTGCCCATTGAATACAATTCTCTCTGTAGGATATGGGCCAGGGATTTACTGAGGCAAGTTAAGGCCCTGTGTTGGATTAGGATGGTCTTGTTCCATAAATCCAGGTACTCACAGGCTTCCTCATATCCACGTTTCGCTGCCTTTTCAGGGTCGGCACCTTTTCTGATTTGAGATTTGACCTTTTTGAAGGTCGCTTTTAAGCTATGTTGACACTTCTCCAGAGTAACAATACAGGAGGAAGAAGTCTTTGCAAAGGTAGTAGTGAAATTGAGAGTGGAAATATTTTGTCTTGCCTGATGTTCCAACTCCTTGAGGATTGGCATAGGGTCCTTGCCCATAGGAGCCCCAGATGGTTTAGGAGAAATGCAAATTTTGGCAAAGTCTGTATTCAGCTCTTGTATTTTGTCTTCATAACAAGGTTGGCCTACCTTGTACCACTTGGCAGTGGAGGGAGGTGGTTTGATGTATTTGCCCTCAGGTAAATTGGCTGCCTGGAAGTCCTGATCAAACTTGTCGAAAGCATCCTTGATGGTTGAATTAAGAGGCAACATGGAGGAGGGGCCTCTTGGCCTAAGTTCTTGTCTGCCTTTTTCATCATCAAGGCCCATGACCGCTGTTGAAGATCTAGGAAGGGATTCCCTAGGATCTGGTAGTTTAAGGATGCGTCGAAACGTATCCACCTCCTCAGCATATTGAGATGGGATGTCGGACAAAGCCACTTCCCTGTAATAAGGAGGGTCAGGGTCATGTTGTGGGTGGTCTTGATCAGGGTAAGACTTCCTGGAGGGCTTTGGGGACCTATGCCTATGTTCAGGGGACTGATCCTCCTCTGAAGATGAAGGTAAAAATCTGGCCCTCGACTTGTGTTTCGATTTATCAGAGTGCTTTTTGGGCCTAGTAGGGGCTGGTTGGGGGTCAACAGAGTAGTCTGAGTAGTGGTCAGAAGCAGAGCTAGGATTCACTACATGGTATCTCGAAGAGTGAGATACTTGCTTTGGTTTAGTCGAGGCAACCTGCGAGGGATCCTCGGCAGAACTACGAAGTTGACCCGAGCCGTCTCCGAGGCGACTAGAGTAAGAGTCGAGGCGAGGTGGAAGGTCCGGGCCATACTCGACCTCCATCGACTCGACAGCACTTGCTTGCGAGGGTTTAGCATTGGAGGGTGCGTTCATTTTTGTAACAGCAGAAGAAGAGGTCTGATCCACCTCCGTTGGTTTGTGTAAAGATTTTTGAAAATCTTGACGTAAGCTGTTGAACGCCTCCAACATGCTGGCTTGAAAGGCCCCTATTTTCTGATCCACCTGGATATTTATTTGAGAAGACAAGGATTTCTCAATATTAGCCTGTACTTTTAGTTGTAAAGCCGTACCTGGTGTAGGCGGTACAGTGCGAGCAGGGGTTCGGCTGGAAAATGCCTCGAAAGAGAGAGGTTGTGGGCGAGGCGGGGATGTGAAGAGGCGACCAGCAGCCAATTCGAGCTCTGCTTGCGAGCCTCCAAAGGAATCTACGGAATTATCCCCTAACAGCTCCGAACCCGCGTCTTCTGCCTTGTCCTTCTTGTCCTTCTTAGCATAGCGCTTCCTGTTAGAAATTTTAGAAATCTGTTCTTCAGTAAATGAAGAGACAAGAGTTACACACGGATCGTCGCCCTTACCAGCCTCTCTGCAGGTAGGACAGAAGTTGTGTGTGTCAAAATAATGGCAGAAGTGATTACATTTTGCTGCGCGAGGTTTATCTCGACTAGCTTGGTGGGAAGACATAATGAACGCAATAAAACGCGAAATAAAATAAAATGCGAGTAACCTCGAATAAAAACTCGCAGAAGAAAAGCCAGTCGAGGCGAGCTCACAAAACTTAAATTTGAAGACAACTACAAAAGCTGAAGTGCTGAAAAAAGGCCAGAATATGCTATATACATCAATAAATGAAATACATAAAAAGGGATAAATGACAATAACCCTGTACTGAGATATAGATAGAAAACGGCAGTAAATACTTCCCAGAGACTGTAAAATGGCGGCGACCAACGAGAAAAGTTGTAACAAAAGGGGCAGATCATGTGACGACAACCTGAGGCTACGACAAAGAATAAATGTCTTTTTTTCTTAGACGTTGGTCGTAGTTACCTCGCGGCAACCAGTAAAGCATTCAGTCCCACATGGTAAGCTATTGTAGCGCAATAAAATGTCTACTTAAAGCTTTGGTTTTTGGTACATGGAAAAAGAACATATTAATATATTCCCAGATAAGATTTCATATATTATGACAGTTATAGGGCTTAAAAGTGGTAAAAAGTCAATAAATTGGGTGCCTGTGGGCATTTTAGAGACCTTAAGATGACCTTAAAGTTACAGACATAAAATTTTTAACAGAAAAATATTACATGTAGAAGTTATATCTACTACAGTTACAGACTTGTCAGACTTTCCATTTCCAGGTAACATTACCAAATATGTTGAAAATGTCTTAAACGGGTCACTCGGGTGGGTGTTTATGGTCCTTATCCACAGGTTAAACATCTATTTAAAGCCTTGGTTTTTCTCAAATGTAAAAATAACATAATCATATATTCCCAGATGAGATTTCATCTGCATCAGTCACATCGTTTGACAGCTATAGGCCTTCAAAGTGGCAAAAAGTCTAAAAATTGGGGGTCTTTGGGCAATTTTAGAGACTTTAAGGTGACCTTAAAATTAAAGTTACAGACTTAAAATTTTTCACAGACTTAGAGTATACATAGGAGCTATATCTATTACAGTTAGAGACTTACCACTTTTAAGTTATAGGGGAAAATGCAGGAAAAACGTCTAAAAAAATGTCTAAGTATGGTCTTTATGGGCCTCAAAAACAATTTTAACCTTAACATAAAGTCTTGATTTTTGGTATATATAAGGAGAATATAGTAATGTACTTCCAGGTAAAACTTGAGGCAGATAAACCACATAATTTGTGACCTAGAGGGCATTAAGCGTCAAAAAGTTAAATTTTTTACCTTAAGGTGGCCATAAGTTCTTTATTATTGGGAATTTAAGGTCACCTTAAAATAGGGTTCCTCTCCTGACCCAAATACATGTGTGTGCCAAGTTTGAACAAAATCCGCGAAAGCATTTTTGAGTTATCGCGCACACAAGTCAAAACGTACGGCGGCGCGACGGACCTGAAACCAATATATCCCTGACTTTCATCTGGGGATATAATTAACTTCTATCTGTGTTGTGTTCTTTGTTTTTGTGTATACCAGTTACCAGAATGAAATTCTCATCATTTATCTAAAAGTATTTCAACTATGCTGAGAAACTTCCACCTTTTATAATGACAGTGTTTGCACTACCAGTGTACTTCTGAAAATGTAGGCCCATCCCATGAATCGCACTATGCTGTAGTTATAACATGAATTTGTATGAAACGTATATGACAAGAATCCATGTTTTCCCTAGCAAACACTAATGCACTACATATTAAAGAGATACAGCTGTTTATCTATATACTTTTATGTTACTATAGGTTTGATTTACTTAGCCTAAACAACAATTTTCCAGGTAATAATCACTTCTTATGTCAAAAATATTTCATTATAAATGTGTTTTTGTTTGAAACACATTACTGAATTCATCAATGACCATATGCCTGTTCATTGTTCAGCGGCAACCAAAAACAAAAAACTAAACACTTTGAAGGGGGTAAAAACCTTTCCTGGGTTCTCACATAAATATAATCCCACCAGTATAGCATATCCAGAATAATTGTGTATGAAAAAAATTATTGCGATTTCTTTCAAAGGACAGTTAGCCTAGGTTTTGACAGTAGGAGGGAAAAGGTAACAGAAAACAAGCAACAATAGTCTATAGCTGTTTCTTTATTAATACTTAAATAAATCTGAATACATTAACACCATGAACTGCCTATCTTTGTGGATAAAAGTGAACAAAATTTACAGTTTCATTAAACTTTTCTCAAAAATACTTTCCATTTCCTACCAATAGCTACCACACTCCCTTGGCTAATGCAGAAATGTGATATTCTAAATACTGAACGGTAGCAAGCCGGTGAGCTATAGTAATCCATCCTCTTGCCAACCAGTCTGCTGACCATGTTTTTTCTCTTCATTAGTTTTCTTGGCAATCAGCTTGATGGACATTTCCATACAATTCTAGGATAGTATCTGAATCCAACTGATTTCTTAGAGTTACATACTGGTAGAAATTGCTTTAATTATTTCAGGAGTAAAAGCTATTTCAATATCTTAAAAGTTATGTCTGGGTTGGCAAAGAGTTGGAATAGTCCCATAAATAGCTATTGCTAGAAAACTGTCATGGCATTTCACATCTTTATTCAGGAATTTTTACATCATACCATATAGAGAAAAACATTTGTTTTCGGTACAACCAATGTAATCAAAAATTCTGAAAAGGGAACTGACAAAACAATTAGTGTAAAATCACAGCACTTCAAACATCAATAAAACTAACAGAACATAAGATTTAACAGTAAGTTCACATTGTAGTGTTGAAAGTTTGGGGCAATAACTGTATTGTAGATAGCTTATAGCTGTTAGCAATACATTAAAAAGCAATACATTTTTGTCCATACATTTTTGTGGAAAGCAATACATTTTTGTCCCTTCCACCACTCTTAATTAGTAATGCTTTTGTGTGTGTAGACGAAAACCGGTTTCCGGGTCGTGAAAACTATATCCGGTACATTTCATCTGTTTTAGTATTCACCTTGGTGAAAAATATAGACATCTGTACATGAGATATAACTGTAAAACAGAATCTATAAAATACATTAAATTTAAACATTTGTAAGTATTATATGAAATATTTAATAATATTTAAAATATTTCTTATATGGAAGTAATGTGGTTGTGGATAAATAGATTTATAAAAACCAGTTGCCATCACTTGACAGCAGTTGTCTCTATTTTAGTCCCAAGTGAAGCGAAATACTGTACACCGGTATTACGTCTACAACACTACTTAAGAGTAACACTGAGATAAACGGTTCTTACTGAATTCTTCATGTTACCAGGGGCTCAATTTAAACCCAACACCACCAACTTGTAAACCAAGCTATGAACCCACTAATTATGGCATTGCAAAACACTGACTACATGATATATCACAAAACAAAAAACCTCTTCAAACTTGGTAACGGAGAATAGTCAGTGTTTGGAATTATACAATAAAATGTTCTAATGGAATTGCACCATACACTGTGGGCAAGGCTGTCCAGTAGACTTGAACACACAACTTTCAACTCTAGAGGACCATACGCAACCAGTGGAGCCAAACTCGAAAAAAGTCTTCTGCCTTTTATAGAATGCTATGAACACAATTTTCCCTATTGCCCATATACTGTGTCATTAAAACAAGTGAAGTGTTTCTTCAAAGAATCATACTGGCATACAAAACAAGCAAACACAAAAAATTAGAACCAATGTGAGTAAAGCCACATCCTTGGATAAATAATTACGAGTGAATGAAAAGTTTAACGCAGGTACAAATCGCACATCCCTGGAGTTTCTCTGAAAAACAACATGAAAAACTAACCACAGAATGTTACAAAGACACATCTTAACAGTAACAGGAGTAAGAATTAATTTATATACCAGAGATGATTCAGTTGTATAGTTTTCTACATGGACATTCTGCCAATGCAAACCTGTTCCAAATCCTAGTTATGGAAATTGTATTATGTGTTGTAGAACTGGACAAATCACCTGTTACAGGAATTGTAATTCAGAGAAGCAAAAAATTGCTGTGCAGGCTTAAAAATCTGTAAAAATGATGAATTTCTTAAGATTTGTGGTGACACTGAACACATTACACGTCGTGTTCTAAACCAGCAAAGTTTCAGATGGATTAATTGACTGAACTGGGTTGGAGGGAGAAGGGGATGGGATCTTTTGGGATTGAAGAAAACAGTACATACTTGTTTATGGCCCTTTTACACTACAGGCGGTTGACTCAAGGTTAGAAGTTTTCTCGGCGGCAGAACCCCCCTCCCCCCCTCCAGGTGGCCCATTTCTTCCTAGTTGTTCACACTACAGGCGGACGGTCACTGGTTGGACATGGTGTTTTAACCGTTAATAACAGTCAGATGGCAGTACTACAAACGTTGGTCACCAAGAGACAACTTCCATTAACCTTAACTCACCTTTGGCGAAATGACCAATACCTTAACTCACCTTATGTCGCCATATTACACTGAAAGACGACCAAATCACAACCTTATGTACACCGTGGGCCGCACCTTGGGTACGATATTCATACGCGCATTCGCAAAATCATCTGCGCATGCTCACGGTACCGAAATCAGAGGCGGAAACTTCAAATATTTCAAAACTTTGCTAGGACCCCTAAGGTAATGGACGGTTAGCCACTCACTCGTAAGGTCATTTATGGGCATCAGACAGAGATCCAAGGACAGGGATGTTTCTCCAAATGCGAGTTACCGCGGGTGATACTGCCTGTAGGGTAAAAGGGGTATTAAGAGCAAATACCAACTGGCACTTTTTTTCTTTTTAATTTTAATTCTAAAAGTTATCAGTGAATTCACTTGTATAACTTTGCATATCGTTTGTTCTTAAAATATAATATCCAAACTCCAGTTTAAGCACTTAAAAACATAACACAGAAATTGACTTTATAAACGTAAGAAAATCTACATCCATGAACACATGGCATCATATTTTAACAAACATTATATTCATCACACAAGGTAAAACTCTTCACAGTATGTTCGTTATTATTATTACTATTATTTTTTTAAAACTTTTTTGTCATATTCAACCATAACTCCTCTAATATGCAGATTTATCACAAACTTAGCTTTAACCTCCATCTTTAATAATATATTCTTGTAAGCTTTATGTCCTAAACTAAAGTTAAACAAAACTATGTCCTCAACAGCAGTTGACCGTATGATATTTAAAGGTTTCAAATCCATGAAACTAGCAATAAATATCGTTGCACAAACAAAAAAGAAAACATGTTCTGGTATAGTATAATATCACCGCTGAATGAAGTTAAGCACTCAATTACTTAAACACAGTTGTAGACTCTGTTGTAGCTCTTAAATCCAAACCCCTGAACTTAAAGCCAGGTATTTATATATCATTGGCAAAATTCATATTTCACCCATCAAAGTCCAAACTGTTTGTAGACTGCATCTACATCAGCTGCTGAAATACCAGCATCCTTCAGATTCTTCAACTTGGTGAAGACGGTTCTTAGTTCTGACAAATAGAAATAAATGTACAGAAATATGTATAAACTATGATAGGTGTGTGAAAGGGGGTATCTAATGTTGTATAAACTTTTGTTATGCTTAAATGGCATTGGTATTATAAAGGCTTGCAATACTAGCACATTAACAATTTTACTTTATCTACATACCGTAAAACAGTATAATTTATGCTTTACTGAAAGGCGGGCTGTTAATGAGAATGCTGAAGTGTTAACAGCTCTCCTCTGACGTATCAAATATTTGTTTACAAGCATCTCACTCTCAATTCAAATTTTCAAACTACCATATCTCTCTTAATAATGCATGCATTTTGATCAGACGAAAACAAGAAAAACAGTGTAAACACATTCATCTAATAATAAAACATCATGATTTTCGTTTACAGCTGTCGGGCCTACCAGCCCTTGAGTTGTTAATGATTAATGTTGTGCTGCTAAAAACCTATACCGCCCTACAAATTTACATTATTATACTATCATTTAACAGAATCTAAGGCGAAAAATAAAAATACATATATATACCTTCACTAAGTTAGTCTAATAACATAGTTGGGTCATAGCATGAAAGCATGAGAGGTGGGTTGGCTAAGGTGGATATGTGGACGTTCAAACACATTATAATCTCCATTTCTTTTTTCTGAGAGATAGAAGCTGTATTTAACTAGAAGAAAAAAAGAAATGAATTAACATACCTTTCTTGTCTTTGTCTGACATGAACATAGTATTCATCTGGAACCTGGGTACTTTGGTCAGGTACTGTAGGTACTCTAAGCCAACATCTGCCTTCCCTGAACATTAACACAAACAAAAGAAAAAACATTAAAATTAAGAATTGTAACAAATTTTATTGTAATTTAACTTTTTACAAGTTAAATACTTACCTTATCCTCACAAGTGCTTGTTTGGTTTTGTGGAGCAAAAACGTATCGACCGACAAGAATTTTTAAGGAATATTCTTGTCACAAGAGGTGACCCCTTTGTCTGCGCATGTCCGCGCTTGCGCAGTAGTCGTTGTCGACAGACGAATGTCGAGAGTTCTTCATTGTATTTTTGGTCCCCAGAAAACAAATTATGCGGGGAGGTAGGGTGGGTTTATCCTTGTGAGGATAAGGTAAGTATTTAACTTGTAAAAAGTTAAATTACAATAAAATTTGTTACATTTTATTGCGTAAAATAGCCTTACCTTATCCTCACAAGTGCTTGAATACAACCATAACAGGTGGAGGGTATTTGTTTTGGCCACACTGTTAGATGATTGTCAGACAAGGGGTCACCAAATAAAGCACTGATAAGAGGATAAGATAAGCTTCCCTAAGCCACATCTTAGGTTATATGTTACTTCTTCAACACAGAGAAGTAATTTGCTAACCTCAACAAGAGATCCATGATGTGGTCGTCATTGTTGCTGCTGTTGTAGAAAATTTTACAACAAATCACATAGCAGTATTAACCATCACCCAGTATTGGCTGGAGATGTCTGCATGACTCCCCAAGCAAGATGTCATCATCTGACAATGGGAATATCTCCAAGCAGGCAAACTGAACTGTATAAACTGCAGATATGGGGCCATATGTAAGCCAAGAAAGACATATGTCAGTGACACAAGACTTGTATAACTGGAGAGAACATAAAAATGTGAGTCATATCAATAACATGTATAAATACACAAAAATTGACTACATGCTGAGGTGAATCCACAAGGCCCAATTTGTTCATGGACTGGTCATGGGATTGCCAAGCTACATCTTCGAGTAGAATGTAGTAAAGAATTGTGGGTCTTCCAATAACAAGAGTTTGATATCTGTTCAGGTAAGACCCCACTCTTGAAAACTAAAGAGGCAGCCATGGATGTAATATGTGTCTCAATGTATAGACTCTGAGAACTAAAGGACTGGCAATCTAATCATGCAGCCAGATTGATCCAGGAAGAGATAGCAGAACTCAAGATATCTCCATCAAGCCTTCCTTAAAAGATATGAGCAAGATTCTTCCCCTCCTTGAAGTACTTGTACTGTCCTGATAGTAACTAAGTACTGTAAGAGGGCAGAGTGTCACAACATCAGTCCAACATCAGCTCAAGAAAGGTTTGTGAGGTGGAAGGACCACTGGTTTGAGCCATGTGGGCCATCAGAAGCCAACTGATTCTTGCTAAAAGGCAGGAGAAGGAGACTTTCCGTTTTCTCCAAGCAGTAGTCCTGTCCAAGAAGGATCTTAGTGATGTAAGATGACAACGAATCATGTGCCCAGGCAATTTGAGTTCAGGAATGATCTAGAGCTGAAGTGACCACTGGAGGCAATCTAGACCAACTGAGGCTAATAGGTCCTTGTTGAAAAGGTAGGTAGGAGGGAGAACTGTAAACTCCTTCCTATGAGGCTTGTGTCTGAAGGAGCCAAGTCCCAGAATACACTTCCAATGGCATAGCAACAGTCTTGCAAGTCAAACTTCTTTAGACTGACCTCCTTTTAAAGGTTCATAAGGAGCCTTCTGTGAAAACCAACAGAAGAAAAGGCAAAACCCTTGATGCTGCACCTCTGTTAGCAATGGGCTTCTCTCTATAACAGTTGCAATAGGCCTATAAAGATGCAGGCTTTGGCTCAACTCCTGCACAAAAATGTAAATGATCAGCTATGGCTGCTGCAAAGCCAACAATAGTGACAGGTTTCAGATTTTTGCAAGTAAATAGATCAAAAAATCTGGTATATTTGAGACCGTAGGCTCTGAGATGGCCACCTTATTCTGTGGGTACCAGAGCTCAAAATGGCCCATCATGACTCATACATTCCAAGATGAGGGTCCTTGAGATGCCCTAAATCTCTCTATCCCTTGCCCAGAGAATGATATAAGAGATTCTGAGTGGTGTTAAGGTGCCAAGCATGAAGGTGCCAATGCAACAGATTTAGATGGTATTTCTGACTGAATGGCTGTTTCTGAGATCAGTGAAGTAGCTGTAATGGAGGTTTGGTTGATCGATTCACCAGATCCCAAACCCAATACATCATGGGCCACCAAGGGGCCACTACAGTCATTTTGCATCTGGTGTTTACTTGTTCAATGACTTTTTGGAATGAGTGCTACAGGACAAAAGGCCTAGCAGTCCAGAACCTCCAACAAGATGTTTGATGCATCTATGTTCAGAGCATTTGCATCCAGGACTGGCAACATAGGATGGAAGTTTGTGATTCATATTGGTGGCAAACAGCTCTACCATTGGTATTTACCAAACTATGCAAGTCAAATGGAACATTTTAAGATGAAGAGACCACCCTGTCTGTATCATTTTGTCCTTTCTGGAGAGACTGACTGTCATGACCTTTAGACAACCCTGAATATATCTGGCTCATATAAGAATATCTCAAGGATTGCAGTAGGCCAAGATGCAGCATACCTGCATAAAAAACCTATTGTTGATTTGTGCCAAACTTGCACATTGTCTTGAACCATAAAGGGAGGAAGAACCATTCTATACGAATTTCTTCTGTCCCTTCTGTAGAAGCTATTGACTATGACATTTAAGCAACCCAGAATATGTCTATCTCCTATGAGTATATTTTAAGGATTGCAATAGGCCAGGATGCGCCAAGCCTTTGTCCCTTCTGAAGAGGATGTTAGCTCTAATACTTAAGCAACCAAGAATATGTCTGTCTCTTTTGAGTATATTTCAAGGATTGCAGTAGGCCAAGCTGCGCCAAACTAGGAGGTATACGCTCCCCCCCCCCCCTGTTTGTTCAGATAACCGAACACAGTGGTGTTGTCTGATGTTATCGGAATTCTTTTGTGTGGAATTTGTCTTGAAGGTTTTTAAGGGCTGAACACACTGCCTTCAGCTGTATGACATTGAAATGTAATATATACATTTTTAAGTGTCCAAAGCCACTGACTGTGATGCTTATAGATGGGATCATCAACCCTGGTTTAATGCATCTACGAAAATAAGGGAATTGTGCACCTGTGTATAGAAAGGCATCCTATTTCCCATTTTTTTGGCATTTTTCACCAGTGAATATGCTTTTTCAGAAGGATTTGAAACAGGAATTCTCACAACTAGTGACTGGAGATATTGCCAGTTTTTTCTAGATACCACTGAAAGGCACACATACATAACTGACCCATTGGTATAGTCTTTTCCAAAGATGCTGGTATCCCTACCTGGGATATAAGCAACCTTGAGGTTAACTGTGATGAGATCGCCATGACTTGAATAGATTCTCAGGTATTTAATTTTTTCGAGGTAGAAAGAAACTTCCTGGTACCAAAATGCAGTGGTCACCCAGGAAATCGATATAACGAGGCCCAGTTGATGAATAATTGGATGAGTTCTTTGGTTGAACCCAATACTGGTGTCTTTACGTACACAAACCACCAGTAGTCTAGGTATATGGTGAAAGAAATTTCCTGGTACCAAAATGCAGTGGTAACCTAGGAAATCGATATCACGAAGCCCAGTTGATGCATAATTGGATGAGTTCTTTGGTTTGAACCCAATACTGGTGTCTTTAAGTACACTAAACAACCAGTGGTCTAGGTATATGGTGAACTCCTATTCTGTGAAACTGAAGAATGAGATTTGCCTCTTTACTACTCGCATGATACTGTAGAGGTGTCGTTAACCCGAATTTTATAATGCTTTGAACTGATAGGTTTGCCAGTGTACATTAAACTGAAGTAGATGTTGAAAATCTTGGTGAGTCGGTACATAAAAGAATGCATCTTTTGTAACCGAATTTCTAATAATTTCTGCTGTCTCCAGTTTAAATGATGGGACAAGCAGGTATTTATTGTTGTAGTAAACGCACTTCACTCGTGGGCCGTGACCGTTGAAGTCGTAGTTAGAAATCAATTCAGGACACTGAGATCTATCACAGGTCGTCATTAGCCGAGTTTCTGTACAAGAAATAAACTGCCATAGAAACCTGAAGTTCTGCAATTGTTGAGTGGATAACTCGCTTTCTTTTGAAGCATTTTAGCGGTATATTTATATTTAGTACTGTAGCCATGTTTTCCTGTCTGACGTCATCGCTTTGCATTGTGGGTAGTACAGGCATTGGTGAATTCGATTGGGGAGTAATTCGACAACTCCGTCTCAAGATTCGCACAACTCTGGGATGGCAATGAAAATCTCCCATCACTGCCAGTAACTCTGCAAGAAGAGCCTCCATGGTGACTTGCATTAATGTAGCCACGTTCTTCTGTATCCCTCTGACCTGGTAAACTAGGCAGAGTGGTACGACGATCTTTTGTGGTTAGTAGGGGAAATTACTGGACATAGCTCCTGTCCTGAATATACTGTGCAAAATACACTGTAAAAGTTGGAAGCAAGGACTTCAACATATAAAATAATATAACATAAAATCTCATCTAGCCAGTTTGATCTTCGTTGAGTTTGCAGAAGAATTCTTCAACAGGGCTGAACAGACAAGCAGTACACATACTGCCCGAAAGATGTCTGTTGGACCTTTATCCAAATTTACAGCAAAGGAAGGTAATCTGTCCATATTTTCATGTCTTGATAAGCAGGAAGTTCACTGTACCTGCTGGGAAAATAAATAATAACTGCAAGGATCCGTGGATACGCTTCTGTAGTCGTTCTTTTGGAGGGAGACCTATTACTGTAACAGAGTGGCGCTCCACTCCCAGTAAAGAATCTACGACCTCCGTTGTAAAGATAACTAAATTCTTTCTTCTTTGTTTCCCACTGGAAACTTCACAGCAAACTCTTCTTGCAACCCTTTCCTCGACAAGCAGGTAGTTCCAGTCGAATAGAAGGTGAGTACAGCCGTACAACGTCTTCCGCTGAAGACTTCACAGCAAGATCTCTTGTATAAAACATCTTTATTGTGACCTTTTTCAGGACAAGGGAGGTAGAATTAGTGGTAGTACCAGTCCAGTAATGGACAACTACAGCTAGGTGCACGCTTGCACGCTTCAAAACTTCATAGATCTTCGTCTGTAAATGGACGATAATAAAAGGAAATACGTGTTGCTCCCATATCGACCAAAAATATAATGAAGAACTCTCGACATTCGTCTGTCGACAACGACTACTGCGCAAGCGCGGACATGCGCAGACAAAGGGGTCACCTCTTGTGACAAGAATATTCCTTAAAAATTCTTGTCGGTCGATACGTTTTTGCTCCACAAAACCAAACAAGCACTTGTGAGGATAAGGTAAGGCTATTTTACGCAATAAAAACACTGTTACAAGAAGATGAAACAATGGAAAAACTATCAGGATGGCATAGAAATAACATATTATCATGTGTAGTGTACACCCAGTGAAAGTTGTCAAAGAGCATAACTGATAAAATCCAATGCTCCATGCCAAATTTGGCTGTAAACACTACAATACTCTTTCTTTCAAATGATCGAGAAGTCAAAACAAGCCTGAAAAGTCTTTTGATATACAGGTACAAGCCACATATCTGTCAGTACGACACTGACATCAGAACTTGGAAGCCATCAGAAACACATGTAGCGCACAACAATTTATGAAAGTCTGGCGACACAAAAACAAATTGCAAGTCAAATACATCGCATGTCTGGCCTAGAACTCTGGCAGCCAGCCATCCAAGTACTAACATAGCCCATTGCTGCTTAACTTCAGTAAGGAGAGGGGGTACTCATCACACTACGCCGAAATTCATGAAAGTCCAGTCACATAAAAAACACAAAACAAACAGAAAAACATAAAGTGATCTCTAGAAGCAAGAGCCTCGCTAGAGTTTGTGCTTAAAAACTTAACATTCTCTGAAAATTTTACTGAAGATATCTTCACAAATGAATGAGATATAAAGGTTTAGATAAAAAACCTGATGAATGGATACATGTGCATACACTCACAGAAGGCATTTTATAATCTCCTGAACCAAGACAGAAAACTTTACTCACCTTGTTCAGCAAGGTGACCTGCACATTTGCCAATGATTGGAAGCATCTCCCCTTCCAACTTGTTGCTGATCACTGAAAAGAAAGTAAATGAAACACAGTTCAAAACTGGAATGTTCCAACACAACATATTCCTTACCACAAGATAGATAGAAACTTAACATCTTAACTATAAAAAGCTGTTAACTTAGATCAAGATAACAATTTGTGGCTTCAAGTTGTCACAAAGAGTTGTCACAAAACTTGAAACTTCTAATATTAATTTGTCCTGAACTCACCAGATGGCAGCTGTTTTGGCTGGAGCTGCAGCAGTAAGTCTAGATATGGTGTGATGTCCTGAGGAGACTTCAATACGGCCCAAGTGGACATGAACTCAAAGCCTGAGGCCTTAGTAAGCTTGGGAGTATTCTAAAACACACACAAAACTAAACTGGCAAGCATTCTAAAAAATATACACAAAACTGAGTCTTCTAAACAAAATATGGAATAGCACTTCGGAGTATATTACATATACATATCAGAGTTTAGGAGTATTTAAGTGATATGCAGAACTGCACCAGGGAGTAGTCTAAAGACAGGGCGGTCACTGGGCAACCAAGTACATGACAAGGAGCCAACTTTGTTGAAAAAACAAATAGAAACTAGCAAACATAGTACTCATAAAATAGCATCAGAGATGTCTGTGTCCCACAACCGGGGGAACGGGTGTTGGGGAAACCATGAGATACAGAAGAGGTAGAATAGTACAAAGATCAGTAGACCGTCAGAAGAGTGCAAGTTATGTAAAGGTGCAGGAGAAATAATGGTTAATGAGTGAAATTGTATGTAACCACAAATAAATAAAATAAGACAACTCAATAGCAAGATGACAGTATTAATAAGTGAGCTAAAAGTTACTAATCTGTAAAATCTCTTAATGGAAGTCTGGCTTGAAATAGGGATTTTACCATAAGCTAAAAGTTTTTACAATTATCAGTTGCTGCAATCAATATATCTTTATGATAGGATAAATATGTCTCAAATAAGGTAGTAGAAATATGCTGGAAGAACAAAGGTCATACCAAGGTCATGCCATGTTTTTGTACACCTATACTCTTCAACCAATGGCCCTACCAATTACTAACTTCCTGCACCATACAGTTTCCACGATGTAGCCGGAAGAAGATTTTACAGCTCAAGGTCACTGTGGCAAGGTCAAATTCACATCAAGGTCAGACCATGAGATTGCTGAACTACACTACCAATCAATGGCCCTACCAAGTATCAAATAGCAGCATCTCACAATTTTTGATATACAGCTCAAATAATATTTTAACAGTCAAGGTCAACTCACTAATTATCCCTGACACAGAGGTTATGTCAATCATTGAATTCTGTGTTTTGAATTGATTTAACAACCCATAACCAATTTTGGATTCAGCATTTTTTGTGCCGTCTGAGAGTTTTGTTCAAACTGCAATGCCCCCACACAACCGCCTTTGACTAAGCACTTACTTGAGCAGTGGGTCGAATTTTTGAACTGGCTTTTGGTACTTTCAAATTGTACTTCACATCTCCACTTTCTGTTTTCTCAGGTTCTGAGGAATCATCTAATGAATTTCCTGTTTTCCCAGGTTTCATTACATCATCATCCCCTTTCCCTTCCTGTTTATTACTTCTTGTTTTCTCAGAATCTACCACATTGTCCTTGACTTTCTCTTTTACAATTTTTGTTTTCTCAGAATTCACTGTATCATCATCTTTAACTTCCTGTTTTGCACTTCCTGTTTGCCCAGGAGGCATTGCTCCTTTCACATTCTTTTGGTTTTCTAGATCTTCCCATGCACTCTTGTAGCGCTGGCTATCTTCTACTTCCACTTTGCTGTTGCTATCTTCACTAATATCACCAGGTTTCTGAGAAATGTCCGGTTGTTCCGGAACATTCTTTGGGGAGGTTTTTGCCTGAGTTTTGCTTTCTGGAACACATTCAGGCGGAGATGTAGCCTTTGCTTGTGGAGATTCTGGAAAATATCAGAAAAGGGCTGTACATCAGGATTCAAATCTTCCCCAGGGTAAAGTAAAAAATTATTTATTTGCATGTTATCTCACTTTTTCTGTAGTCTCTTTTTCATCTGTCCTTGTAATCTTATCTGTGTTTTAATACCTCTCATATCCTTTAACCTCTCTCACCTGTCCTTTAGATTCTCTCACCTTCCTTTGATCTCTCTTACCTGTCCCTTGTTTTCTCTCTCACCTTCCTTTGATCTCTCTTACCTGTCCCTTGTTTTCTCTCTCACCTTCCTTTGATCTCTCTTACCTGTCCCTTGTTTTTTCTCTCACCTTCCTTTGATCTCTCTTACCTGTCCTTTGTTTTCTCACTCACCTATCTTTTGATCTCTCTCACCTGTTTCATCTTTCTCACCTGTCCCTGGATCTATTTTACCTATCTTTTAATCTCTTTCAACTGTTATTTATCCTTTCTCATTGGTCCTTTACGCTCTGTCACCATGTAATTAATCTTACCTGTATTTTCATCCTCTGAGTCCTCACTGCTACTTTCTTCTATCACTATTTTCTTCCTTGGTGCTGTTTTCTTTTTTAAGTTTTCCTGCGAAGGATATTATATCTACACATATATTTCTCATAGAAAAGTCAGTTATAGTGTTCTGACCGTATGGCATAGTATTACTTGTACGTTTTCAACGAGTTTATTCAGCCAAGTGCTCGGATGTTTTTCACCAGTTAAATTGTACAGGTATGTACACCCACTAAATTAAAAGAACCCCTAGGTAAGGTAAAAATAAAACAACTATGAACTTTCATGTTTTAAGTCAAAAAGGTTTGATAAGTTCCTAAAGTTGTAAAACTTATACAACATGGTAAGTACAACACAATTTATTTTTTGTAAAAAAAACTTTGGTTTAAATTGCAGACCGATGTGATCTCCAGATATTGGCCACTGAGTTACGACTCAAGTTATAGCCAGATTTGGTTAATTTTATTGTAATTGGAATTTTTATAAATAAAAATACTTACATAATCCCAACAAATGCTTACGTGACCTACCGTTCGGTCAAGGACACAGACAATGTGTCTCGCCATTTTTTTTCTACTAAAAGTACACACGTAAACCCCAGCGGGCACCTGCTAGAGGTTATATATCCTCTGTAAGTTGCCATTCTTAAATTTTTGACCCTATCCCTCAGAAGATGGTAGAGGGGAGGAGGGTGGGACTCTCCTTGTTGGGATTATGTAAGTATTTTTATTTATAAAAATTCCAATTACAATAAAATTAACCAATTTTATTGCATAAAAACGTACTTACATAATCCCAACAAATGCTTGAATGCAGCCCTGAGGTCCATGGTGGGTAGACTTCTGAGGACTGTCAAGTGCTATAGGAGAGTTTTTGAGTTAATACAGATACAAAAAAATGCATAGAAACAATATGTTATACTACAAACAACTGTAATATATTACATATAGTTAAATATTATTATTATTATATTATTACAAGTACTGATAAAGTGATAAAGTAGTTGTAATAAAGTAACTGAAAAGGTACTCACCCACTTATGAAAGCAGCATGCTGTACCATACATAAACATGATATATATATATCCCATCACCTGGTCTGTACAGATGTGCAGGGGTCGAAGGTCAGTTGCGCCCAGTTGAATAGAACTCCAACAGACAGAGTGCAGCTGTCCCTCAAGCCAAGCAGCCGTATTTTGAAAATATATTCATAGTCGTGTTCAAAATCCAAGTCCTATTCCATTCCAGTCCAATTCCATATAGCCTGAAAAAAATAAAAATTAATCATATTATTAAGTCTCAATTGTTCACTACATGTTGTGCTGATACAATGGGACCTAATTTAAAGATATTTTCATTCTCCCAGCAAATATCCTTCAAATAAAAGTTTGTGAAGGTATTGTGGGACCTCCAGTAACAGGAGCTCAAAACCTGCTCTAAGGAGATACCTCCTTTGAAGGCAAGAGATGCCGCCATAGCTCTGACATCATGAGCCCTAACTTGAGTGACCTGTTGATCAGTCATATCTGAAGACTGATAGCAAGTATCAATGGTCTGTTTGATCCACTGGGAAATGGTTATTCTGGTGATATCCTTAGAATAACCCCCCCTAAGTGATAAAAAGAGAAGGGCCTTGCCTTTTCTCATGGATTTGGTCTTGTCTAAGTAAACTTTGAGGGCCCTAACTGGACAAAGTGACTTGTCCTCCACCAGTGAACTGTCCAACATGGTAGTAAGAGCTGGTATAACTACTGGTTTAATGGAATCAGGGCCATCCGAAGCCAACTGGTTTTTGGCCAGGAATGCTGGAGAAGGAGAAACAGTGACCTCTGACCAATTTCTCCTTGAAGAGACAGAAGAGTAAGTCCAAGCATGTATCTCACTCCTTCTTTTACCTGAGGCTAAAGCCAGCAGGAAAACTGTCTTGTAAGTTAGCCACTTCAAAGGAGCCTCAGATAAAGGTTCAAAAGGAGGTTTTGTCAAACCTAGGAGGACCAAGGAGAGGTCCCATGTAGGAATGGACCTACTTGGTTTAGGTCTATCCCTGGTGAAGCTGGCAATAAGTCTATTCAGTTCTAGACTTTTTGAGATAAGTTTACCCTGTGAACCCAAAGCATCAGCAATTGCTGTTCGGTAACCAGTAATTGTAGCTGGTTTGAGATTTTTAACTGTGAACAGGTAGTTTAAAAATTCTGCTACCTGGGGAACAGTTGCTGAGGTGATGTCCACCTTATTCTGTGAGCACCATTGCCCATAAATGGTCCACCTTGATCGATAGACTTTTCTTGAGGATTCCCTCTGAGGTGCCTTAATTCTTTCTGCCACCTCAGATGAGAATCTTCCAGAATTGGATATCTGGAATCCAGAAGCCACACATGTAGATTCAGGTACTCCACGTTGTTGTGGAACCTGTTGGAATGTGGCTGTTTCAGTAGTGTCTTCCAGTGAGGGAGCTGTAGGGGTACCCTGGTCGAGAGATCCACCAGATCCCAAAACCATGGCATCACTGGCCACCCTGGGGCCAGTACTATCATCCTGCATGGGTATGTTATTATTTTTTGAATTACTTGTGGCAGGATGGCTACTGGACAGAAGACATAGCCGTCTAGGCCTTCCCAACAGATATTCAATGCATCTATTTTCCAAGCCTTTTTGTCTGGGACAGGAGATACATAAATTGGAAGTTTGTAATTTAGATGAGCTTCAAACAGATCTACCATTGGTGTGTGCCAAACTCTGCAAATTTGGTTGAATATCTATTAGTGAAGGGCCACCACTCTGTTTGTATGACCTTGTCCCTTCGTGATAGGGAGTCTGCTATCACGCTTAGGGATCCAGGTACATGTCTTGCTCTTATCTGGATCCTTCTGGAATTTGTGAATGCCAGAATTCTCCAGATAAGAGCACACATTTCTATGGAATGTGTGCCTCCTTCTTTGTTCAGATAAGATACTACTGTACTGTTGTCTGAACAGATGAGCACTCTTCGACCTTGCAAATGCTCCTGAAACCCCTTTAGGGCTAGTAGAACAGCTTTTAGCTCCAATACATTGATGTGAAGCTGAGCTTCCTTGTTTGACCAGAGGCCACTGAGAACTATTTCGTTCAAGTGAGCTCCCCAGCCTTTTTGGGAGGCATCTGTGAATACCAGTGTGTTGTGAATATGAGGATATATAGGAGCACCTGCCATAAGATTCTGAAGATTCTCCCACCATTTGAGATGATTCAGAAAATTCCCTGTTACTGGAATCCTTTTGTCCAGTGACTGGGGAAATTTCCAGTGTGACCTTAGGTACCACTGAAAAGGTCTCATGTGTAACCTTCCCAGAGGTACTGTTTTTTCTAAGGAAGCTAATGTCCCTATGAGTGACATGAGCTTTCTTGGAGTCAAGACTAATGACCTTCTGATGGAAACTGTCTGAATGCTTAACCGATCGAGTTTCTTTTGGGTTGGAAAGACTAGACCCCTCTGAAGATCGAAGTGATAGCCCAGAAAATCTAGTTTTTGTGTGGGCACTAATTCCGACTTTTGAAAATTGATAAGCCAGCCTAGTTCTTGCACCAATTTCACTACATTTTCCGAATCTTTGAGACATTGTTCCTTTGTTGGTGACCGAAGAAGTTTCCATTTTGAAAGTTGGAACATGTAAATGGGTGTTCAACATACTTAAATCTATCACTGGTCGCCACCTTTTCATGGGTTTGGGTACCAGAAATAGTCTGCTGTAATATCCCAGTGTAGAGGGTTTCCTGACATGAGTTATCGCCTTTTTTGTAAGCATGGCCTGAACCGCTTCGTGGAGGGCGCTATCTTTGTTTTTGTTGTGATATTTGCTCAAAATGAGCGGAATTTTTTACAATTTTGGTAGAATTTTGAAGTCTAGACGATAACCATGCTGTAGTAAACTTACTACTCTGGGATGTGAGAGATTTTTTGCCCATACCTGCCAAAAATCCTGCAATCTTGTCCCTGGAGAGTCACTTCCTCTTTCCGCCTCTGCCTCCTCGCGATGCGCGCGCAGAGAAGTGGTTGTAAGAGGTGTTTGGCTGCGTTCTTTTATCACGAAATGACCTGCTGCTCTCCTGAGAAGATTTGGGATGCGAACGGTAGGTCACGTAAGCATTTGTTGGGATTATGTAAGTACGTTTTTATGCAATAAAATGTCCCAGCACAAATTCAGACATTATAAGTTATGGGATTCTACACCTACTGAATATTAAGTTAGGTACCATGCTTTTTTCATTAATAATTTTCCATCACACACTTACCTCCTCCCTATGCTTGAGCACTACCTGAAGCTCCCGCTTTGCGGCAGAGTTGTGAGGATCTACTTGTATCACCTGACGAAGTCTCTGTTCACTTTTCTCAAATTCTTTCAGCATCTGAATTGCACATATCACAACTGGTTTCATTTGGTTTGAAGAAAATATCGTAAAGGCCTATTCTTACAGAAAAGAGTACATGAAATAGGTCGTTAACAAGCAAAAGGTTGGCTGTATGCCAGGACAGATAGGTTTTAACACCCAAACAATTGCTCATAACAAAGATCAATCAAGTACAGAAATATCCACTCACAAAGGTTTTCAATACACTGAATTTTGTAACAAGGAATAAGAAAATTACGGCCATTAGCACTACTCCTCAAACTCACAATCTGATAAGTCAGGAAGTATACTGGTAAAAATGTCACAGGGGTATCACTCACTCAAGACCTGACTGGATAAAAAAAATACCGTAAATTTCCAAAATAACGCCCGGGTTCAAATAAACGCCTGGTTCAAATTAACGCCTGGTACCAAGCACACTGTTTACAATTTATAACACTGTTTTTTATATTTTAAAAGAACGCCTGGTTCAATTTAACGCCTGGTCTGATGCCATTTGAAAATAATTAACGCCCGGGCCATATTTTGGAAAAATACGGTAACTGCCATATTTTTCATCAGTCCTGACCAGTGAAAACATTAGTCATCAACAATAACTCACTGATTATCAAACTTCTTTTCAAATCAGAAAATGTTTCCAAAATATAAATTATTAAATAATAATTCATTATAAAACTATTGTCACAGCCACACACACTCTCTTTTTATAGTATAACACCTTATTTTTACAACATATCAATGGTTTCCCGTCACAATTCACTGTTACTTGTGTAAAAATTTCTGTCTTTTTTTATATTAAATTTCCCACTATTTATTTGCTTGTTGAACATGATGGAAATTGATCTACAAAAATTAACAAGTGGCCAGGGCCTATGTAACAAACGACTGAGGTAAACAGAATGTACCCTGTGTATACTCGTACATTACTTCCATTTGAATGCATAAGTGAGAACATCACTAAAGCAAGGACTGTAGAACTGCATTTAAGGGATATCTGACCTAAATACTGGGACTGCAGACAACGAAATATATTGTAATCTGACCCTCTTGAGAGAGTAACAAGTAGATCGGATAATAGAAAGGCTAAAATAACAGGTAGTTGTGAGAGTGGGTTTGAGGTCGGATAATTGAAAATTCACATAATAGAGGGTTGGATAATAGAGGGCTGTTGGTGTATTGTTTTCGCCCATGGTGTCCGGATGGGCAGGCAGGCAGGCGGGCGGCAGGAAGAAGTTTGTCCGGCCTGTATCTCGGAAACCGTAAGGTGTAGGAAGTTGATACTTGGTAGAGAAATTGGTTTTGGGGGTATAGGTGTGCAACGTCATCGTGTGACAAATGTATACAAATGTACTCCAATCATTTTCTTTACATTTCTATTTTTCCATCAGACAAACATCTTCACATTGCTTCTGGTCATTTATGCAGAAATGGCGAAGTCTAAAGTTTAAAATTGGAGTTTTTAAATTCACTGGTGCCGATTAAGGAACATTTCTGCGCTAATTTATGCATTACCTAGGTAATTATGAACCTATTTTATTTATTAATCAAATAAAATGGTGCACAGTAACTGCAAAATAGCCCTATGGATTCACTGTGCATAATATATAAATTTGTCTTTTCTTGTGATAAATTTAAAAACATATGTCACTAAGATTATATTCCAATTTGATTATCATACAGAAGTAGTGCTGGAAGATCGCTTCTATTTTACCTGTCGATGTTCGTATCGGGAAAAATGTGAACAAAGATCGATCATTGCTGATCATGGAATCAAAAGTGCAAACCAGACAAAAAGTCAAATATGAAATAAAACAAGAAAATGGACAAAAGTCACCACAAATATAACCAAAATATAATCTTAAAGCTTTTCACAATCGTCTCCCTCACTCCATATCATACTTTATGTATCCTCACTTGTGATTGGCTAATTTTAGGATCACCTTGACAACAGTGGGAAATCCCCAAAGATATTTACGTTTACCTTATATATTTTGCATTTACGGCTAATTTTGTAATTTTAACTGATGAACGTACAAAATTATGGCAAAATAACATTAGATTATGTCAAAATGCCTTCAAAGAAATGAGTTTAGCAACTATCGGTTATATTTATGATTGATCGACAATATACCAGCAAGCGATAATACCGAAGTTTGCAAACATCGTCCCAGCACTATCCAGAAGTACCTTGTATGCCTGTCCCTGTCTGAACAGAGCCTTTACATTGCCAGGTTCTAGTCTGTTGGCTTCTATACAATCCTTCAGGGCCAGCTCAGCCTGATAATGAAACAAAATATTGCAACATTGATATGTATAATGATGCATTATTAAATAAAAAGTATCTAATTGCTTTTCTCATTTTTTTTTTACTTTATTGAAAAATGTTCTTGCAAAAACATAACCGTGGAGAGTTTTCTCTGCTATCTTTTTATATATATATATATAATATAACACCTATATAACAATATTATATTGAAGCAATTAGGCAAAATCAACAAATATTACCATAAGCCTTACCAACTATTTAATATTCTCGATTACTTGAAACTATCACGAACGAAGAAAATTGCAAAGCAATTTCATGCAATGTATATTTAACAAACTAGTATGTATATTTTTAACTAACTGGACAAACCTTACGTATCTGATTTAGTCTGAAACATCCCAATTTGTTTGTGACACTTCTATTCAATGCATTGTTTTTAAAAAAAAAATCTGTGCTTGTAAGCTTTTACCTGATTGGTTCTCACATAAATCAGTTTGTAAGATCTCACCTGATTGGTTCTCAGATAACACAGCGCTCTATTGGTGTAGGCCACACTTCTATCAGCACAAAATTCTATACACTTTGTGTAACAAGTGATGGCAGACTGGAAATCTCCCTGAGAAAAATCACAAGAATTATCTTTTAAAGTGACTTGTGAACTGTTGCTGCAAGAGCTGTGATGTGGTAGCCTGATACTCCAGTAAAAATGAATATTTTATGTCACAAATAATTCATAACAAAACTAACATAGCATCAATTTATTAGTTGATAACGTGAAGCCACTTGTGCTTGGTAATGGCTTCTCTGATTATAAACACCTACAATGTCGAGATCTTCCCAGATCATTTTTACCTTTTTAACGCAATCATTTCCTAGGTTCTTCTGCACTTCAAATATGGAGTCTTTATTAAATAGTGACTTCACATTCTTTGGCTCATTAGTAGGAACAGATGGAAGACTCGTGGAAGTACTGGAGTTGGTACCGATAGGCATGGCTGGAACTTGATATGATGGCATTGGCGGCAACTTTTCTCTCCATTTTGGACCATCTATTGACAGCAATGCTGACTGGCATCTGAAAGCAAGTCCAATTTGGATAACCCTACCTTCTAAGAGCACAGGACAGCTCAATTTTGACTTTCACATTCAGATTAGTAATTAGTTAATCGGGTCATGAAGTAACTTTTGTCATTAGCTGTTGACTAACCAGTCATTAAATAATGTTTCCAGTGTATAGTACAGTAGTATCTTCACTTTCCGGCCCTCTTGGGAGAGTAACAATTAGGTCGGATAATAGAAAGGTCAGATCATAGAAAGCCTAAAATAACAGGTTTAAATGGAGTTGGGAGAGTAAATTACAGGTTGGATAATTGAAGATTCGGATAATAGAGGGTCAGATAATAGTGTTTCTACTGTACTTTTGATGAAATGCTGAAAAACCATCTGTTGGGCATGTGCAGTGAAAGTCACATTTAGTAATACTGCTATCAACTAGGGCTTTGGTAAATTATATTCAGTTAATATGGTCAATTGTATTAGCAGGGATAGACTAAGCAGGATGTGCTTCTGAGCTCAGAATAATAATTAAAGGTCAGACCGGTTTCAACCGTCAAAATCTATATCTGGGGTACTGAGCACACAGAATGCAGTACTTAGTTTGTTTGTCATTTAGACGCACACATATATGAGTCATAAGTAAAAGTCACATTTTACAACAATATCAAGCCAAACTGGGAGATACTGAACCAAATTTCAAGTTTCTTTTCTCCTAATTTTCATGAAATATCACATTTTTGTGTCAACTGGTTCTTTAACATTTGTTGTGTTTTTTCGGCAATTTATACTATTATAACTAACCAATCTATCCAAGATGCTGGATCACCAATAGCTAGTAATAATAATAATCATTCATACCTTGAGGATCCTTGCTTTGCCTTTTCAGCAGAAGGGTCTATAAGTAAGGCCTGCTTGTAGTCAACATACGCCTGTCTGAATCTGAAACAAAAGTGGTAAAAATACAGTCAGAGGGTTTTCACATGTCTCCGAATAAGCAAACCCATTCTCTGAACATCTCCAGTCCAACTGGCGACATCATTTCAGGATGGATTAGATTTATTTCTTGTTTTACATCACATTCAACAGCCAGGGTCATATAGGGACGAGTAGTTTATAGGTGAAGGAACCAGTGCATACTAGTTGGTCAAGTTTCTGCAATGTAAACCACTAGGCATCGGCAAGTAACTACCAACTTTTCAACATGAAGTACCCAGGCAGAGATTCAAAGCGGTGACCTCAGAGGTCGAAGGCAGGCACTCTAACTGCAACACCACCGAGCTCCCCCTCCCTCCCCCCCATCATTTCAGTATGGAAAACATGAACCTAGTCCTAATTTTATTCTACTTTTGAGTTGTAACATGAAAAAAAGAAATAGCTTTATCAAGTTATTATGGAAACAGACAACGACGAGCGAGGAGTTATAGGCGATTTTACAACAAAAATATACGAATATTCTATAAAGATTTTTTTATCGAGGGTGCTGTTGAATTATTGGAAGAGCCACAAATTAAGATAACCCTTTTCTTTGTTAAAGGTCCTTAAACTTCAGCACATGCATATCAGTATATTCTATGTTCAAATGTAAGAATCCCTGAATATCGTGTTTACCATTATTTGTCTATTTAATGAAAAAAATCTAGGCTGTTCCTTCAAGTTTTCTTTTTGCGGAGCAGCATTGTGAGCGATAAAATAGAACTGATGATGTTATGCGGGGTTTTACAGAGCAATTTTTTGTGTCTTAGCCAATCAGAATCAGGGACACAGCCGGGTCAAGTTAGAATAGTTACTAACATTATAAATTGCAATATATTGTTACATTCTTAAACCATAGATATAATGATACTCACCATCCTAAAGTACAGTAAGAACCTCTATTATCTCACTAAAAAGAAGACTATTTTCCAAATGCTCAACTGTTATGATCCCATTTCTACTCTCCCAAACTTGTATTTCCCTACTATCTTGTTACACTAAACTATTATGTATAATTTTTTTCTGTTATCTGATGAGGATCTTACTTTCCAAACAGTCAAATATTAGAGGTTCTGATGAACTAAGACAGTAATAAAAAAGGATAAAAACTGCAACAGAACAGTAATATGGAGATTTCAGATATGAGAAATATTAGTATTTGAAGTTTGCCAGTGAGAGAACTATGCATTTTATTGAAGAACACTTTCATTAAGGAATTTCAAACATGTTTTGCATAGGCTAATATACAGAAGGGGTAATACCTAATTTTATACTGTGATTAAAATATGATATTTAAATTTTCAAATTGTAACAACATATAAGGTCCATAAAAAGATCTTTCAACAATGAAGAAACAAGATTCACTCAAAGTGTTAAGTCACACAACCCACTTAGGGTCTTACTGTTTAAGTTCTAATGAAGATCAGTTTCTCTTAAAACCCACTAAATAAGCTTTCCTATAAAGAGATCTTCCACATGAAAGTGTTTTCAATGGCTTTGTCCATCATGAGGCGCATTAGTTTGGGTCCAATTATGCCAGCATGCAATTCCAAGAACTTTTCAATTCCTTTCCATAATGGTTTTTTTGGAGTTTTTTTTTCCGGGTCCATCTTCACCACAATAATTCTAGATACCACAGTAAAAATAAATTGGAAAGGATATTTATATCTACTGAAAAGGAAATTCTTATGATCAGACTTGAAGGCGTTCCATTGTGTTTATTAAAAAAAATATTCAAGTCTACAACTACAGGACTATACACTGGTTTTTTGTTGTTGTTTTTTTTTTTAAAGGAGGAAGATTTTTTTATTATCTCCAATACATCTTGTATTTCAAAATACTGACAGTCCCAATCTAACACAGCCTCACTAAAAGTGACAAAAGTATAATAGAGATGGGGGATTTAAGCTCAGTATCGTGTTTACTTTACTGGGGAATGGTGCATTTTGCAAGGAGAGTTTTAAGCACTTACACCTGCCTATAAAGCCTTCTTTGATCAATTAATTCATCTGATATTTCTCACTTTAAACCCAGTTAGATCATTTTCAAGGCACTCAACAGATAATGTTATTGTGTAGGATCCAGAAAACAAAAGCTCAAGTTATATTTTCCTATAAAGAGAAAGAGATTAAAAATAGACCATATTATATATAAATACTGGCTTGAGGCATTTATTATTTTTATATAAAAATATTATAGTTTTTACACAAAACATTTTTGTAGAAAACAATAAAACAAGAAAAATATCGGAATAAGGTATTTTCAAACTTGGGGAAATTTTTAGACAACCAATAGTTATAATGGTAAATTGGACGCAATAGCTCTCTCAAAAAAGAGGTAACATTAGTATTATGATTGTTGATCAACATGAAGGAATTTTCTCTAGAAAGACACATTGAAAATACACATTTGCGTAAACATTCAAAACTTCTTATTCATTATATCCTAATAATTGTACTTCTATTCTATTGAAAAAGCTCTACCCAAAAGATCTGCTATTTATTTTTATTTAAAGGCAATTTTACTTTACAAACTCTTGAAACTGCGTTAATGTTGAAGCTTTGTAAGAAAGTGTATCCAATGATAGACTGTATTTACACAGAATACTCTGATGAAATCTTTTCACATGAAAATTATCACCTTCGTCCATATTTAGTGAAAATATGGTACAACTGAGTAGAATTCTTGAGAAACTAATGCTTGATCAACTCTTGAAATTCAGTTTAAGTTTACACTTAGACTGATTAAAAACTACAATCTTTTTGCAGCAATATCATCAGCGCAGACCATATTTTATGGAAAAAATATAGTATTAAGGAACATAAAAAATTTTGAGTAGTCAGTACATTTCTCAACTCATTGGATCCAGTTTAAGTCTAGACTTAGACAGATAAACACTTTCCAATGACAGCCTATATAAACTCCCCGACAAAATTCTTTTCACATATCAATGCTAACTAGCCAGTATATTTAAAGACATTGTCTGAAAAGTCTTGTGTTGTAATAGGAAATATAAAGTTTTAGAAAGCATTTGTAAATTACTGGAACAGAATATTAAATTTATAAGGGGCTTTCAAGGTTTATATAAATAGATATATCACATACTCTGGGATCTTATATAATGTAAGTAAAATTTATTGTTACAAACTTGTAACTTGTTTGAGAAAATGACATGTTTTTGTCAAGAAGAAGTGTTAAAATATTTATGAAGTTTTACCACGGATCAGGTATTGGATTCAACAAGAGACAATTGCTGACTTTTACACAAGGAATTCCTCAAATGGAACATATGATAGAAACTACTGGTTCCAGCTATTTTCTCCAAGAATTGCAGAAATTCGAGAAATTGGAAAAAAAATAAACAAATTAAAAATGTACTATCTAACAATATATTTCTTTGATTAGTATTTGAAAATGGAATTAATTTCAAAGTAAATATGCACACTTATTTGAAACTGTAACCTTATGGAATCCACAAATACTTGGTGAGTGCATGTATCAAAATGAATTGGCAAACATAACCTTTGACAGGACTCCTATTAAAAAGACCAATGTGATACAATGACAGAATTTTAGCCAGGATTAGTATAACTGGATTATAGTGACTGGAAAGGTAAGTCAATTTGTGTAACAGATATATTCTTAAAAGACTGACACTTTACAATACACACATATATATATATGACTTTCTCAGGTTCATATCACTTAAAAATTAAATAGGAAGTTCGCATTTCAATTTTCCAAAACTGGTTGGTTTTCAAGAAAAAGTGATATCCAGTTACAATCTTAAGTTTTGAAAATGTATTGCAAACATCTTTGTAACAATATACATGAATCAGTCAGAATCACGACATATTGTTTCCTCAATTTGATGAAACTCTGTAGGGAATTGTTACTAATAATAGGCTCAGTGGTATGACATTTTCTCGAAAGCGCTAGCCCTTTAAAACCTGTAATGATATATTTTAAATTTGAAGTCCTGAGATAAGCTTGAGCAAAAAGGTAGAAAATAAACTAAACATCTGGTTTAAAACATGCATGACCGCTTGTTGTGTAATGACTAATGTGGGTGTTCCACCACACGACTAAGGCTCCCGATTAAGGGTTTTGAGGGGTCGGTTTGAAATATTTGCTTAGTCCCAGGCTTCCTGTAAGGATCGGTTGTGGTCGGTTGAGGCCGTGTGAAAAATCAAACATGTTTGATATTTCACACGACTACAACCGATTCCTATTTCCCGGCGTCAACAAAATGTCCAGTCCCAGGCGTCCTCAGGCCTCCTCAGACCCAAATTTACAGAGTCGGTTGTTGTCCCAGGCGTCCTGCGACCCTTAGTCCCAGACCTCCGTAGCTTAGTCCCAGGCGGCCGGTTCTTAATCCCAGACTCAAATATGATGCGTATGAATTTCATGCGTCTGAAAGTGAGTCGGTTTCATTAGTCCCCGGAAGCCTCAGACCGTCTGCGGTGTCCTGCGACCCAAAAATCAAGGTCTGGGACTAAGAACCGACTAAGGGTAACCGACCCTAACCGATCCAAACCGGCCTCCCCAGGACGCCTGGGACCACGCATTTTCAGTCTGCGGCGTCCTGAGGACGCCCCAGGCGGCCTGGGACTAACAACCGATTAAGAACCGACTGTTTTCCGCGCGTTGGAAATTAAAACGAGGCAATGAGCAGGTCTGGGACTATATAAGCGACCGCGCACACTTTGTCATTGTTACTGACTGTTTGGCTACTGAGAGACGTGTGTCACTGATTTGTAGGGGTTTTCAATTTTTATTTTACATTTTATATACTTGAGCTTAAGGCAAATTTCACAGTTAGGAGACACATTTTACTATTTTTTTATTATTTTGTCGACTGGATCATGAGAAAAGAGAAAGGAGGGAAGAGAGGAAGGAAAAAGATGGATGAGAGGGAGAAGGAAAGTCAAGTAGAGGAGTTATTACAGAAGAAGGAAGTGAGAGGAGAGAGGAGGAGGAGATTCAGGAAGATCCAGCTATTGGGGAAGCTGTGGCAGAAGAAGAAGAGAGGTGTGAGGAAGATCCGGAGTGCCATTCTTCAGCCAAGAGAGCCAGGGTGTGTGCCACTTTTACAGACAGTGATGAAGTTTCCATTGTAGAATTCGTCAAGCTGCACCCTGAACTGTATGACAAGGAACATTCACGTTTCCACGACAGGAACAGAAGAGAGGCTCTCTGGGCAGAAATATCTGCAGAACTTAAGCTCCAGCCCTTTGATGTGAGAAGGTGGTTTGAGTCCCAGCGAACCCGTTATGGAAAGCTGTCTAAGCTCCAATCTGGCCAAGCCCCGAGGGAGATGACCAAGAGACAGTCCTGGGTCTACCAACAGATGGGTTTTCTTAAAACCCACATCAGAAGAAAGGGGGCCAATAGAAGTTCAGGTTTTGAGGCCAGTCCAAATACCAGCAAGCAGGACGAATCACGTGGGTCAACTACTGACACAGAACACCTCGAGTCCAGTGTCCTGAGGGAGAGGAGTCAGTCCATCATTACATCAACACCCGTTTCAACTACAGACTCCAAGATTCTCGAACACTTTGAGCAGATGAGGACACTTATCTCAGGTTTTCTGCATCAGAAGTCAGACAGGCAGCCCTTCTTTGACTACGTGGCATCAGAGGCCGAAAAGATGACTCAAGAAGAATTTGAAGAATTAAAGGGCAAGATATTCAGAGATATCGAAAATATTAAGAGTAACCGCAGACGTCAGCCATTGCCCAGAAGATCAGCCACTGTTACCACAGAGTCCCAGAGGGTCGGCCTACTGCCAACAACCACTCCACAGGCGTCAAGTTCCACTCAAGCAGCAGCTAGCAGCAGTTTTGTGTACTATACACCAAGCCCCATTGGCTTCAGCAACCCTACATCTGTCCTAACTGTACAGGACGAAGGGAGCAGACACAATCTGAGTGGAATCTTAAGCCAGCTACCAGATCTGACATCAACACAGATCGTCGAGCAGCCTCAGCAGCAGCAGCAACAACCGCAGCAGCAGCTCTTTACTATCACCACTTCAGCACCGCCTCAACAGCAGCAGCAGCCTCCTCAGTAGCCATCCAGTCAGGGCGGGTCTTTGACCTGCCAGGCCCTTTTCAGGGCCACCAAATCTTCCAAAAACAATTATTCAGCTACGTGTTCTTCCAATTCCCCTCCCAAAACAAAAAAGTTCAGTACAAATACTTATCACAAGAAAAAAAAAATTAAAGTCCAACACTTACACCACCCCAAACATGAAACAAATAACCCATGGTACTACACATAACCAAAAAGGCCACATAAAAAAAATATTAAAAGTAACTCCCAATATGGCCATTAATCAGCCCATTTTTAGATTGAAATCCATGGGATAGTTTAAAATCTGTAATTGAAAAGTCCAACACTTGCACCTTCCCTAAAGTTAAAAGGCATAATTACATACTTACCAACCCACAAACAGACAAACCCAATACCAAACATAACCCCCAAATAACAAACCCAGTACCAAACCTAATACCCAACTACCCCAAAAAAACCCAACCCCAGTAACCACCAACCAACAAACACCCAAACCCAAAAGTAAATAGAACCCATGCCAACGAACTGACAAACTATTTAGCAAACACAATCCCCCATTATTGAAAGCAAAACTAGTTCCATGGTTATATTTTCCAAATTTTTGTGATTAGAAATGAATATTTAAAATTGAATATTTCCATAAAAAAATTTCTGCTACAAATAAGTTTCCCAGCCATGAAAAAAGAAAAATGTTTAAATTATGATGTGGATTTGAAAATATATAAAATAATTATTCAATTTAGGATATTATGTGTCACTTTGTGTTTCGCTTTTGTTTAACAGTGGGTTTGTCTGTTTGTTGGGTGAGTAAGTTGTGTTTGTCTGTTTGTCTGTCTGAACAAGTTATGTTTGGCATGGGGTTTGTCTGTTTGTCTGTCTGAACAAGTTATGTTTGGCATGGGGTTTGTCTGTTTGTCCGTCTGAACAAGTTATGTTTGGCATGGGGTTTGTCTGTTTGTCCGTCTCAACAAGTTATGTTTGGCATGGGGTTTGTCTGTTTGTCCGTCTCAACAAGTTATGTTTGGCATGGGGTTTGTCTGTTTGTCTGTCTCAACAAGTTATGCTTGGCATGGGATTTGTCTGTTTGTCCACATAGCTGATTAATTGTTTTTGGAATATTTGGTAGTCCTGAAAAGGACTGTTATAGTTAGTCCTGAAAAGGACTGTTTACTGCAACAGGACTTATATTCTGCCATCTTGCCAGGCCACTGCTCCCTCATTATTGAAGTAGTCCTTCAGGTAATCCCTCTGTCTTTTGGCCTTTCTAGCAGGGTTTCTGTCTTGGCCACCACCAGCAGCACCACCAATCAATCCACAATCACCAGGCACATCATCATCATCATCATCCCCCCCAGGCTGCTGACCAGCAGGTTGACCTTGATACTGGCTTCTGAGTATATTGTGCAGAACCACACAGGTCATGACCACTTCTCTAACTGTTTCTGGGGGTAGTTCAATGGTGGTCCTCATGACTCTAAATCTTGACACAAGGATGCCAAAAGCGTTCTCCACAACTCTCCTGCCCCTTGATATTCTGTAGTTGGCAATCCTTTCCTCCCTTGTTAACAGCCTTCTGCCATAGGGTTTCATGAGCCAGGTCTTCAGGGCAAAGGCATCATCTGCCAAAATGAAGTAGGGGACATCTCTACCACCCTGTGTTATAGGAGCTGGGTCAGGGAAGCCTATCCTGCCATCTTCAATCCTCCTCTTCAGCTGAGAGGCATTAAATATCTGGGCATCTGAGCAAGACCCTTCTGTACCCACATCCACCCATCTGAATTTGTACTGCCCATCTACCAAGGCCAACATGACAATGGAAAAGAACCCCTTGTAGTTGTGGTAGAGGGCTCCAGAGTTCTTGGGTTTCTTCAGGGCCACATGCTTTCCATCCAGGGCTCCCAGGGCATGTGGAACATTCCACCTGATCCTGAATTCCCTTTCCAGTTCTTTCCACTCATCTGGAGTAGTAGGACATTTGAGGTACTCTCTGGTGAACTCATCCTGGATGGCCCTGCAGACCTCTGGTAGAAACTTGGAAATGGTGGATCTGCCAACCCTGAACTGACAGGATAATGATGTGTATGACTCTCCAGTGGCCAGATATCTGATGGTGAGGGCTAACTTCTCCCCAACACTGATAGGAGCTCTGTAGTTGGTGGCCTGCCTGGCTAGACGTGGTTCCAGTCTGGTCTTCATCATTTCAAAGAATTCTGGGGTCATCCTCATGTAGTTGGTGAATCCTGGAATGTCTGTGGCATACAGATCAGCCATAATGTTGTGGTAGGCCCCCCTCTCCTCTCTCTGCAGTAGCCATGGCCTGACCCACATGTTGTGCCTTCTTCTAGGTCTCTGTATGGGTGCTGGTGGTGCTGGTGGTGGTGGTGGTGGTTGCTGTGCTTGACGTAAAAAATGGAAATACATGATTATTTGTAACTGAATAAAAACCAAAAAAGCCCTAAGTTGTTGTTGAATCTGTCTTCCATTAAAAGGTGGCATCCTGGTGTGTTCCTAGAAAAGCAATGATGATTAGATCGCAAATTTTATATATATATACCCAGAAAATCCAGCAACTTTGCAAAACAATAATCGGGGATCGTGGTCTGGGGAGGCCTGAGGAGGCCTGAGGACGCCTGAGGACGCCGGTAGTTAATCGTGTGTTAGTCGGCTCTTAGTCCCAGGAGGCCTGAGGCGTCCTGGGACCCAGTCGGTTTGTGTCCGACAGGATCGTGGTTGAAACCGACCCGAAAACTGGCTTAGTCGGTTCTTAGTCCCAGACCAGTCGGGGACTGTCTGCGGCCGCCTGAGGCGTCCTGAGGCGTCCTGGGGACGATCTGTTCTTAATCCCAGACTTCAGTACCGACCCAGTATTCCCGCCCATTTTTGTCTTTTTTCAACCGACTGTGCACGATTAAGGGTCGCCGACAGGATCGGGGCTTAATCTTTTGGTGGAACAGGGGCATTAAATACTCATAAACTGATAAACCAGTTTTTTTCATTCACAACCTTGGTTTAAAACATTACCCAAATGCATTGTCTTTAAACTTGTATCTATTGAACAAATTACTTCAATGTTTCTACTGTAGTTAATTCTAGTTATATTGTAAGAAATCCACAAATTAACCTTACATTGTCAAAGAACAGTTTCCCAATGTGGCCATATTTAATAAGATTGACAACGGATAACAGAAAGATTATTTGAATATTTAGTCATGGTATGTTGCAAGCATTCAAATATTTCCTCTCAGATTTAAACTTGGTATAACTCAGCTCAAGTTATCTAGTTTTTTTACTAAAACAAACTTTTATCATTTGTTACTGGTATAGAGTAAGAAATCTAAAATTCGCCACATATCTGAAATTCGCCACATGTGACAATACTAATAAAATAAATGAATTGTGGTGAGATTTGTTGACTGTATAGTAAATTAAGGCTTTTTGAACTGAAAAATACCAATTGTGAGACAAAAACATCATTTTCTTCATAAAATTAACTAAGGTTTTAGAGGTGGCGAATTTTAGATTCCTGGCGAATTTTAGATTTCTTACTCTACATCAGAAAATAAGGGCTTACATAAAGAGAAGACAACAGTAAACTAATAAAAGGGCAGGTTTAAAATATAATAATAATTTCTTTCACAATGGTTTTGCCCACCTTATATATATGGCTTTCATAGTAATTAAAATTAACTAAATATTTATTGTTGTCAAATGATATTCAAACATCATGGCTCCTGCAGAGGGCATCCCACAAAAGAGATAATATGATTGACTAAGATTTCCAGAGTGTCAGACAGACAGATATCCTCATTTCTTCAAAAAAATGTGAAGTAAGGAAGATAGGATTGCTTATTTTCAACTAAAATTAACAAAGTAAAAGCTGTGGGTTTTAAATCCCATTCAATAGCCAGGGTTATGTTTGTATGCGTCCTTTGCCTGTGGGAGTAAAATCCACACAGAAGTGGCAACCTGTGATTAGATGCCAGTTAACTGCAATATGAACCCTGTCAAATTATTTCTCAAAAGAACTGAAAAATGTGTTATTCTACTTGAATACTTAAAAAGAAATTGTAAGAATATCTATTTTGTTCTACTTAAAAAGAAAAAATTATATTTTAAAAATTTTTACTACATCTTCGTTGTTTATGTTTTTCAGATGGAGTGTAGCCTTAAAGGTGGACACCACATGGAAGCTCAACATTCTGAAGACACACTGGGCAAGTTCTCCATTGCAAGGATATTAAATGTACAGCAAACTGTTCAAGTCAAACGTACTGATACACAAACACAAGCCATTGGATTAGACATACTCCACAACACCCCAACACAGTCTAAAATGCCTGTCAAGAACAAGTGTAAACAAGTTTGTAGATCTAATCACATGACAGTTTCAGAAATCCATCCAGGCAATGTAATAGGTCAACACAGAAGAAAGTATCTGCAAAAGTTTGACTTTAGCAATCCTCAGTTTAATGTACCTGACGGAAAGATGGCTTCAGAACGTTACTCAATGACTGAGGCTATTGAAGTTCAAGACGATTCTACTGGGAATTACATATTACCATTAGATACTATTCTGAAGCAGAGAGACATTACAACGTCCCCAGAATTCGAAGAGCTGGACTACATCGAACTGCAGACAGAATATGGCTGCACCAAACAAGAAGGCATGGCAAGCCTTGATCATGAGATTACTGATACTTTTTCCAATGAAGGTTTTATATTCCCATTACCAACAATTACTGAAGACAAGGCAGATAATCAACAAGAGGTTACAGGGAACTTTGACCTTAAGGTATTTGATATTAAACCAGAAATCATGGAAGATCCTAGTCATAAGATAGAAACAGAAGACAGCCTAGATTACCCAGGAAACAATAGTCAGACCTTAAGCAGCGTGGCAGAAAATATACAAGTATCTAGTACAAATAGTGCAAGTAACATAATTCAACAATGTATAAACAGGCAAAATAATAAAATACAGCTGCTTGCACTGGGAAAACAAGACAAAGAGTTGAGTACACAGACATTTTCTTCAGAAGACAATTATGGCAATACTGAAGAACCAGATGTCACAAATGAAGATCAAGAAAAAAGCAACAATTTTGCAACTGCTATACAAAATGACAGAATTAACTGTACGGAAAGGAATTGTGTTGATCCTGATGAAGAAGTAACAAAAGCCAAAAATCAAGGACATGCACTATCATTATTTCAAGGCAATGCAACACACAGATTTGCAAATGGTTCACACGACTTAACTCTACACAAATCAGATTCAGTAGAGTTTGGCTCATGTGATTTTTCTACCAACCAATCAGAATCCAAATGTGATTCTAAGTTACCTCTGAATTATTACAGAGATGACAAAACTGGAAGAACCAATGAGAATCGAGGGTCAGCCTGTGAAAACAAAATATTTCCAGCAGAAACTTCTGAACTTTCCTCTCCAAAAAAGAATGATGAACATGGTGTTTCTTTAGTTAATATGAAGTCTAAAGATTTGCCTGCTGCTAAAGTAACGTCTGTATGCAACTACAATACAAATGAACCTTCCGCAGTGAATCTTGCACACAATCTCTACCCAATTTCGGAGAACTTTGACTCTGTACCAGTTCCAAATGTATCATCATTCCACTTAATAGCACAGTCTCACAACCATCTGGCTGTTCCAACCATTACACCTACTGTTCCACCTTTTCTACTCAGACCCACTGTTCCCAGCATTCAGCCTATGTTATCTACAGGGATAGTGGATTTTAGCTCAGGATTATGGAATTCCTACACACAGAACTACATCAACAAGCACCTGCTGGGACTCAATGGTAAATCTTCACAGAATTACATCTGATCACAAAAAAAGATCATTAATTCAAGTAATGGTAAACTGAAATCTTTATTTTGACAACAAACTTCAATTGGGCTTTCTATGTCTATTAATATTGAAAGATTCTTTCCTTCGAATAATACATGACTTAACTATAAACCATGCTTAATCTATAAAATGTTATTATGTAGATTGAGCATAATCTTGCTTAATCTATATGAAATTTGGTGAAACAAATTTAAAAATCAGTAAACAGAATATAGATATTGTAAGCCTTGCCATAAAGCCTTGAAAAAAGGAAATTGTTATCAAAATTAATGATGCAAAGTATATACTATGGATTGTAATATATAGCAGTTTTAAACTACAGAACTTCTTTGAGAAAACTCATGCTACCTCATGTGAAAGTATCCATCCTCTATCGGCTCTCAAATGAATGCAACAAATTCACTGATATCTGGCAGCACTAACTATAAATAGCCTCAAATAGTGACAAAAGTTACTGTAGTTCCTCAACGACAAATTCAACATGCTCTGATAAAACCCACACTTCTTACTCAACTTTATATAGTTTTGTTATAATATTTAATTATATATATTAGTTTATTATAATATATTTTATATATTCACTCAACCTCATATATTTATCAGCCCCCAAGCCGATGGGTAGAAGGGCAAGAAGAAGTGGTGCAGAGCGTAAACCCAGACAGGCTTACTCCACAGAACAACTCGACAGACTGGAACACGAGTTCAAGGTAGTGGTGTAATCATTTGCAAAACTAACAAAATCACAGACATGGAAGTTTAACATCTTTGAAACAACCAAAATCCATCATTTGCACTCAGTAATATTACATACTATTCATCTTGTACGTATAGGAGTAATATTTAAAAAAATAGAAGACAATTTGTGTTCATAAACTCCATTTTACCCCCAAAAATGAATTATTATATCAGTTATTGGACTAGAAAGGCTTTTTTATTTTATTTTTTTTTTATTGTTCAATAGTTTTATGAGAATATATTATTGTGTGTATGGAGAAAATACTAGGTGTCTGTTGGACTGTATTTATTTGTGTATGGAGACAAATACATGCTCTTCAGGGGATATCATTATCTTCTTTTTTTGCGTTAAAGGGTCCAAACACCTGGTTTATGTAGCACTATATTTTTGTTTGCAGGGAGACAAGTATCTGAGTGTGAGTAAGAGGGTAGAGCTGTCACATCTACTCGGACTGACAGAAACCCAGATAAAAACATGGTTTCAAAACAGAAGGTGAGCAATACTGAAATTTCAACAAGATAATAAACACTTTAAGGGCAATTAATAAAACAAATGACATAGTGAAAGCGCTGGACACAGCATAATATTAATCATAATATTATGACTGTAAGTCTACCTTCAACTACCTGATATGGTCGTACAGCCCAACATTAACCAGTTAACAAAAAGAGAAAATATATATTGTTCTCAAATGATAGAATTTCACTTGAACCATTCTTTATATTAAGCAACCTTAAGTCAAAATCATTTAGGTTCAGTAGCTGATAAGATAAATAACCTACACTTATCACAAAATTGATAACATTTTGATAATTATTTTACCAGTAAAATAATTCAAAAGTAGAATTGCACATGATGGCACAGAGTTAAAAGATTTCTTAAATTTTTTCTAAATTCTACTTTTTGACTGTACTTTTTGCCAGAACAAAATGGAAGAAACAGATGATTTGCAGACTGAAGATGGCACACAGACAAGGGATTCTCCCACCTCTATGGATGTCAAACTCTTTGCTCCAGAATACATCTATGGATAGTGGGCTAATGCCTGGAATGTCTGACACCAGGATATAAAAGAAAATCCTTAGAAATCCTCTAGATTCAGTTAATATTTTAATTGCAAGTGAAAGTATTACTGTAAATAAAATGTTGATTAATGATGTAACATTGTAATCTGGATTACTATAGTACACAATGAAACAATTCTGGTGAAAATAAAACCTGATTCTATAAAAACCCTTTTGTAGCCGATGTTGCTAAGTTTCTTGATTTGAACCAGTTTTTAGACAAAGTCTTACTCCTCCACATTAATAGTACAATAATGTGATTTTGTACGGCATTATACATTTTTACAGCCATGCCATGAATCATTACAGCCCAGTGTTTTAACCGTACATATAAAGTATTGTTAATGTGATAGTATTGCATGCCTATCTAATAATAACAGTGGACAGGCCCAGGTTATTGTTAAAAATATAATGCGGTCAAAACAAGCACTGTCTGAAGCAGCACAAACCCTTGCCCTGAGATCTGAGACCAGATAATGGCAAAATATATCTCTAAAAATATTCTGGAGTCCCAGTTTGCATCCTTGTGTGAAAATATGACCCTTTTACCTAATATATAGTTTTTTTTTGAGTATTGCCTGAAAACAGACACACAGAAAACCAAACAGTTCTTACTTCTCCAGCCCCTCGTATGCAGTTGCCCGCCTGAGAAGTGGTTTCAGAGCCTGAGGGTTGAGGTTCAAGGCTCTACTGCAGTCCTCCACACATGCTTTGAGGTCACCTGTCTTCAGTTTACACGCTGCTCTGTTATTGTACAGTACTGAAAGATTTGGGCTGTGTCTTGGGTCTGTAATGATGAGCACAAAAGTTCAGTAAATTTAGTAAAACTGCCATAATGAGAATATTGCCATTAGAGGAAAAAACTACACTAAGACAACCACATCTTATTTTACATAATTATAAATGTATTATTCAGTTGTAACAGTTTTAAATGTAGGGTTTTGGATATTTTTTTCAACAGTCCAAGTTGTACTGGGACAAGTCTACAGCATCACCACTTGTGGGAGTCAAACCCACACAGAGGCAACAGTCTGAGGCTAGATACCAAGGACCTACCAATCAAATATAATTCACTACATAATTGATTTGCAGTTTATGTAATCTGCAAATGGCAAATGGTGTAATTTGCCAAATGAGCCTGGCTATAGAACTCTAACTATTAAAATCTTAGGTTAATCATACACTTAATCAATTCTCTGCCAACTATAACACAGGACTCCATTTGTCTGAGGTGATATAGTCTGTTGGACTCCATTTTTCGGAGATACTTCACAATCACTGTGACAGTCTGAGACAGTCTGAGCCTATAGGGCCACCAAAGACCTCTGAATCAAATATAATGTATTATACTAATTCTCCTTGACACCAATACCTTGCTCCATAGAGAGAATGTAGTCAAACAGACTGTCACATATCACACCCATTACCACTTAACTGGCCACCTGTAAAACACTTTGTTACCTTTACAGTAGTGTTGCGACTCGGTCCGCAAAAATCACTCGATTATTGCCCACATGTGATCGATGCATCATTCGATGCATCGGCAGATATTAAAATCATACAAAACTTACAAAGTAAATAACTAATCCAAACTTTTAGATAATATTTTTGTACATTTCAACAATTCTAAGGTGATATCTTTGGGACAAAAACTGCTCCATGTTTAGTTTACAGAAAATCACTTCCTCTTTCGTTTCATTTGACTGGAAACATACTAGAACTCAACCCTTTTTCGGCATCCCGAATTTTGGTTTTTTGATCGATGCATTGAAAGTAATGCCGTCATCGATCAATGCATCGAATGGACCACTAATCGGCGCAGCACTACTTTACAGCAATATTGATTTATAATTATTTGGATTTATGACTCACAATATATTTTAAGCATTACTTTCCACATTATTAGCTGTCTAAAGTCCAGTAGAGATACACCATCTTCAGGATGCATATCCTTCATAAATTTCCTTTGCCACTTACATGTTGCTAAGTCACAGCTGTCCAAGGATTAACAAATTATAGTTAGTTCACTTGGACCTTAAACCTATAACATCAGGGAGATAAGTACTAAACCAGTTTGCACATAATAATTAGGGCTGCAAGCAAGCCCGAAAGTGCGCCTAGATTCCTCGTTTTGGAAGAATCGACTCGGACTCGGTTAATAGCTTGATTATCGCCCACAAAATAAACTGCATCATATTTTGACATATTACACCTTATAAAATGTTTAAAATGCATACAACAGGAAAGAATCTTGATAATTCATTGAATTTTGGGAAAAAGACGCATTTATAATGCAAAATACAGGAAACTTTAAGCATGTTTATATTGCGAGATTTGAGGTGTCTTTGAAATACGTTACATAAAATGCGGTTTTATAAAAACAATGTTACACAAACAATTAACGCTCACAAATGCTGAAAATATAAAAAATTAAAACGTTAACACCTTATAATAGTAAAATATATAAATATATTCATATATTTTAAGAAAAAAAAAATTTTGTAGTTGATTTACGTCTATGTTTAGTTGTTTTTGAAGACCCAGTTCACTTTTCTTGCCTCGAATATTAAACTGAATTGTTTCGTTTCCGAGTAACCGAAGAATCGTTGCAGGCCTAATAATAATAATAGTTATAATATACATTCATACCTTGCTCTATACGTAGTATGGCTGTGTTGTACAACTCAAAAGCCTCTGCATATCTCCCTGCCTTAAACATCTGAGTACCTTCATCCTTCAGTCTCACCACTTCTACAATGTAGTAAAAATAGCATCAGAGATGCCCGTACCCCACAGCCTAGGGAAATATTTTCAACACCATGAGATACAGAAGTACTGTATCAGTATAAACTTTAGGATACTTTCAGAGCACTGTCAGTTATATAAAGGTCCAAATAATGTTTAAAAGAAAGATCATGCATATAAAGATGAAGTATTAAAACAAGATAATTCAATAACAAGATGACAGCATTAATCAGCAAACTAAAATTGAACCCTCTTTATCTACATCTGCATGGCCAAATTATGGTTTAGATGGTTTGAATATTACCATGCATATAGAAGTGGTAATACATTTAATGAATGCTTATGTGTGGTGTTGGAGCAAAATCTGTGGCTCACTTGATGAAATTCTATCTCTTACAATAGGAAGTTATGAAAGTAAAATTCTTAATAAATTCTAATATGACTTTAACAGTGCTTAATCTGCATCAAAAGAGAGACCCAAAGGTGCAACAAGCTTTTATAGGTCAAGGTCACTAGGACAAGGTCAAAGGTCAAATTAAGGTGACACCATGATAATACACACCTACAGCCCCTAACCAATGTCCCTACCAAGTATCAACTTCCTCAACCCTACGGTTTCCAAGATATAGCCCGGACAAGATTTTATAGGTCAAGGTCACTACGCCAAGGTCAAAGGTCAAATCAAGGTCAGACCATGACGTTGCACAACTATATCCCCTAACCAATGTCCCTACCAAGTATCAACTTCCTACACCTTACGGTTTCCGAGATATAGCCCAGACAAGATTTTTAAACTCAAGGTCACTATGGCAAGGTCAAAGGTCAAATCCTGGTCAGACCATGACGTTGCACACCTACACACCCTAACCAATGTCCCTACCAAGTACCAACTTCCTACACCTTACGGTTTCCGAGATATAGCCCAGACAACATTTTATAGGTCAAGGTCACTATGGCAAGGTCAAAGGTCAAATCAAGGTCAGACCATGACATTGCACACCTACACCCCCTAACCAATATCCCTACCAAGTATCAACTTCCTACACCTTACGGTTTCTGAGATATAGCCCGGACAAGATTTTATAGGTCAAGGTCACTACGGCAAGGTCAAAGGTCAAATCAAGGTCAGACCATGACGTTGCACAACTACACCCCCTAACCAATGTCCCTACCAAGTATCAACTTCCTACACCTTACGGTTTCCGAGATACAGCCCGGACAAGATTTTCAAACTCAAGGTCACTACGGCAAGGTCAAAGGTCAAATCAAGGTCAGACCATGACGTTGCACACCTACACCCCCTAACCAATGTCCCTACCAAGTATCAACTTCCTACACCTTACGGTTTCTGAGATACAGCCCGGACAAACTATTTCCCGCCGCCCGCCCACCCGCCCGCCCGCCCGGATGCCCGCCCGCCCATCCGGACACCATGGGTGAAAACAATACCCCGACAGCCCTTAAGGGCTGTGGGGTAATAAAAACTGAGTGTGAGGGTGTTTGTTACAGGATATACGCCCGGCAAAAATTCCAAATAATGCCATTAGGCGCGAGGGCATTATTAAGGAATTTTTGCCGGGCGTATATCCTGTAACAAACGCCCGAGCATGAGGTATTTATTACTATTATAAAGACTGGCCTACCTGGTTGAAAGAAATATCTATTTATTTTTACGAGGTGACACGAACAAGGACGCCGCCATATTGTTTTGAATGCATGATCACTCTCGTAAAAGCAGACAATTTTACTATCGACATACAATCGAGCAATCGAAACAGCACTTCTGTTTCTCAGCGGGCCGTTATTGGAGGTTTTACTCCGTGCTGATTCTATGCGCACAGACGGGTTTTCGTTCACTGCGCATTTCCGGTCTTTATAATAAAACCATAAACAACAGTCAAAGCAAAAAATGAGAAAGCTAGTAGTAAACACATCCACAGTCAACAGGAGAATTTCTTTACAATATATCCTGTTGGGGGTGTGTATTCTTTAAGTGCTATTGTTTTAAGTTAGCTTCACAAAAAAATCCGTTAAAAATTAGCCATTTTTCATACATTGATATTTAGTGTAGTGCTCTCGTGATAACTCGTCAACTCGAGTTTCATATCATTTTTGTTCAACTCGTGAATGTGAGTTTGTCTTATTGCAAACTCGAGTTCCTTTAAAATACTGCAAAAGTATATAAATAAACCACTTGCCAGTGTACAAAAATAAAATAAAAACAAAATTTGACTTGTTTACTTAATATTTTCCTTCATATTTATCAATTACGACGTAAAGCCAATGATATCTCTCCATATATCTTACCTGGAAAAACAACCAATCAAAACGTCCGTTTTATTTCTCAACATGGCGAGAATGTTGATCCTTATTTCGCAGATAAAATATGACAAATTTTGTTGGAATATGGTTAAAAATAGATTTCATTATTAAAGCAATCGTATTAGTGCACATATATTTAAGGTTTGGGTGTTTTCAAATATTGTTATTGACTCGAGTTCAACTCGAGTTGACTCGTCGGTGATTGATGAAACTCGAGTCGGTACTTTTGACAACTCGCGGAAGCACTAATTTAGTGGAGGGAACATTTAAAGAAATCAAAATCAGTTACCAGGGCTTTGAAACAAACAAAATCCAGTATTTTGTATGCTTGTTAGTGTGCAGTAAAAATTATTTGCACGGCATACATGAGCCAGAATTGCAACTGGAAATGGCTTTCGTGAGTTATTGCTAAGTAAATAAACATGACTTTTCCTCAATATAAAGTAAAAATGCTACATATTTCACAAAATATGTATATTTTCTTGTCATTTTCATGAAGTATCAGGCATTAGAAAGCTTAAAACAATGACGTTTTCAATAACCGGTTCCGAAATATTCTGTGCGAATTTCATTACTTATGCCAGAAACATATCCGCATACCAGTGCTCACAATGCTATTTATATTTCAATATCACTCATTATATCTTTCTGAATTTCAGTATCAATACTAAACAATAACAAACATGCTGTGGACAAGTTTTGAACATGTAAAAATGCCAAAAACATATGTTTAAACTGAACAAATAGGTTCAGTGTGTTATGATAAAATGTCTTCGAATAAGAAAAAAAGAATAATTCGGAATAATTCTGAAAGATTCCCTAAGAGCCTACGGCTGATTTTCCTTCCGACATGATAAATATATATATGTGACTCAAGTTAGTTTGAAATTGATGCATAATTACCCATTACTTCAAAAATTATTTCACAAATATTGTAAAAACTTTTCCAATAAACATGCAAAGAATTTACCATCAGGTAGAGGTGGTGCTGGTTCAACAGCTGGAGGCTGTTCCACTTTCTCAACTTCCTCTCCTGTACTGACTTTTTCTTCAGTTTCCTGTGTTTTCATAGGCTCTTCATTTGCTTGGCTGTTCTGCTCTTCTAACTTTGTGTCTGCTCCATAATTTGAATTTACTCCATTCAAATTGTTTCTACTCTCACTGGTTTCAATGTCTGAGACTTCTGGTGTTTCATACGTTGAAACATTTACTTTATTTTCCGATACCTCTCCATTTTGGGGACTGTCAGTTTTAGTTTTGATCACAGGTTTCTGAACACTATCTGACAAATGTTTTCCTATAAATAGACAAAAAAAAATCACTAAACAATATCTGTAACCGTTTTATAACTATGCTTGCTCTCACATAATACTGAACTTACAAAAGAGTTCTCTCTTCTACTTAAACACTGGTGGTGTTGTTAATATTCAAATCAAATTTGGAACGCTATGGTCACTTACCACCTTTTACAGGTAAATGCTCCACTATTTTGTCTTTATGGTCATTAAGAAAAAGAGCGCCAATTAAGTTAAGTAAGGGTTGAGTAAATATACAAAAGAGTATTCATTTACAACAATTAACAGTCATGGTAATCCGGTTAACATTACCCACCATCAGTTGAAGTCTCTTCAACTTTCTGACTTTCATCTGATTCTCCTTCAGTTTCTTCATCGTCTTGAATCAAAATGGAAAAATGCAAATTGATCAGATGTCACATATAGAACTGATGTAATCATCTCAACTTTATGAAAGGTCAAACAAAACTTAATTATCTCAGTTCCAATATGTCTCACTTGTAAATGAATAAAAAAAACTCAACTACACCATGTGAAATATTGAGGCTGAATAATTTTTGAATTTTTTTTAGTAGGAATGGAACACTAGTCTGTGAGTTTTAGATTTAGATATGAACACAGATTGAATATAAGGCAAGCCTTAATTTCCCAACAAAGAACAGCTTCCACTATCTTCTATTTTATTCAATACACACAACATATTTGACTGTACATGACTACACTCACCAGATTCATCACTCTCTTCAATCATCATTCTGCGGCCTTTGGTCTTCTGTTCTCCCAAAGCTTTCTCCAATTCTGACATCACTTCCTGATGCAAGATATGTTAATAATATGTTAACCAGGGAAAAAAAAAAAAAAAAAAGATATGTTAATCAATTTATTTATTTGGGTTTTTACGTTGCTTTCAACACTGGATAGGTCATATCACAGTTTTGTGGGTAGATGAAACCAATACATAAAGTTGGTCAAGTTCCTGTACTATAAACTACCAACTTTCCCACATATATCATTATAAATATAAGACTAACAATTTTTTTTAATTTATGGAATTTTTTTTTTAACTTCTGCAGGCTATAATGAAAAATTGTATACAATAGCAACATAGAAACAGATAGCATTTCTATTTTAGTTTTTTATCAACATGAAGGTACTATTTACAGAAAAAAAATGTATTTCAAAGACATTTTCATGAAAAATTTACTATTTACTGATGCAGCCAAATACTGAGACAAATCCGCCATTTATTCACAAACAACACTAACCTTTGCCCTTTTGTTACTTGGCTCAATGCTTAACACTTTGTCCAAGTCTCTCTTGGCCTCTATAAACAGAGATTTACCCTGGAATGCTACACCTCTCCTCAGATATGCTGAAACAAACACAGAGGGAAACTTAACCAAAACAATTATCAAAATTTATATGAAATAATGTGAAACCAGTGCACCCCACAGGTGACAAGTTTCTTTTGATCAATGGTGAAAACATATAATCATCAACCATGCTGGAAGATTTTTTGATGTGGTTGTAAATGTTCTGGATCTCTACAGACTGGCAACTTTAATCTAGTTAAATCTTCTAATCTAATCTAATGTGCATTTTTTTTTACTTCTTCTCCATCATTGATAGACCCTAAGGTACAACTATACATAAACTTGTTGAACAGTCATAGGTCGATTGAACATAGCGATATGATATACCAGAAGACACAGGGACTGTGGGACGGCTATAAGGGATAGGCTTTTGCAAAGAAGCAAGTTTGAGCTTTCCCCTGAAGTAGGCAACAGATGTTGCATTGTGTACATTTTCATGAAGGTCCAGCATCAAGGGAAAACTTTTTCCAAAGTGTTTTACTACATCATCTGATTAATACTTTCAAAACACAACAAAAATACAGAGACCTACCTCAAAATCAGGTTCCTTTGTGAAAAATGTTTTAAAGACATGTCATTCCATCATTTTGATAATGTTTGCAGTACAATATTCACAGGGTAGCTTTATATTTTGTCACACATAGCATCTCTTGTCAACATGTTATAAAATGGGTCAGTTTTTTTTATGACACAGGGTTATTAAGGTGGCCTTAAATAGTGCCCTACTTAAGGTGACCTTATGTTCATATGGTCTTGACTTAATCTTTTGATTTGTAAATACATGTAGTGTGGAAAGTGGTTAATGATAAACAAAATATAAAATAAAATATATATTGCGCAATGCAGCTTGTATTCTTATAGTTTACTGACATAAACCTATTTCTTGGCCTGCTAATGGAGGAACTGAGGGTAATTAAGGAGGGTATAGTGGATATGCTTACAGAAAATCTTTAGACGAAAGTCTTAACAAAATTAGCCACTTCAACAACTGATATAAAGAAAATTGAATACTTTCTCATACCCTTGATGTTGTTTTTGTCAACCTTCAATACTTCATTGGTATCACTGATGGCTTTGTCCCACTCCTTCAGTTTTATATCTGACAGAAAGAGAAGAAATGTACAACATTTCCCTGATTTTCCTTGAATTATGGAAAACCTTTATCAAGTTTATCATTTTCATGATGATTTCAACAATATATACAAATAAAAGGATGCAAACAACTCTTTTGTCCATTTTTTAAGAAAAATGGGTGGTTTTAATTCACAATTTTGACTAATTAAAACATCACAGGCCAATATTTTAAAGCTTCAACTAGAAGTCATTCATCAGAACTCAAGTAAGAATTCATTGTAAGATCTTCTATTCTAAAGAATAATTTGGACACATTGAGTCCTAGCCTTACTCTACTCACAATAGCTACTCATTAAGTGAGCAATTAACATTCTGTATTTCAGCAGGTTGGAGTGCTGCCTACTAGCAGGTAGTGACAAAACGAATGCATACATTGAATGGTCGTATGAAATTCATATTAGTAGCAATTAATGCTGGGAAGATGTTTGCAAACTTCGGTATTATCACTCGCTGGCTCATTGCCGATCAATGACCGGTAAAATTTAAACATAACCAATGTTTGCTAAATTAATTTCTTTTTAGCCTTTTGGTCACAATGAAACACCAACTGTATTAATATTTTGTAAAAATCTGAAATATTCATCGGCTAAAATGACAAAACTAGCCGTGAATGCAATAAATGTAACGTAAATAGAAACACCTTGGGGTTTTCCCACTGTTGTCAAGGTAATCATAAAATTAGCCAATCACAAGTGAAGATACATCAAGCATGGTCTGTTAGTGAGGGAGACATCTGTAAATGGCTTTTAGATTATAATTTGGTTATATTTGTGGGAATTAGTGTGTATTTTACTTGCTATTATTTAATATTTCATTTTTCTGTCTGGTTTACAATTTCAACTCAATGATCAGAAATGTTCGAAGTTTGCTCACAAATTCTCCGATATGAACATCGACATGTAAAGTCATGGCGATCTCCCAGCACTAGTAGCGATGATCGATATGGAAGTAGTGCCCATCGATTCATCATTATCACTGGCAAATTGATAATATTTATCACCTTTCCATATGTATCTAAATATCCACACGTTTTCAAAATATTTTAGGCAGTTTCCTTAATAAATTGACAGATTTGTCATGAATTTTGGGTTTGTTTATATCAACTGCCATATTTAAATGAAGTAAGTGTTTTTGGTAGATTCTATATGTCGGAACACCATTATTCCTAAATAATATTGAATGTGTTTCATGACATAACCAACAATGGAATCTATTATAATGGCTCAATCATCACTCGTTAAAATGGATGATTGATCGATCATGCTACATGGTGGCAATTCCCCATCACTACTTACAGGCCTGAGCTCGGTTGTTTCTTGCAGCTATACTGGGTACAAGAGACAGACTGCGAGTGTAGTAGACCTCTGCCTCAGTATAGTCCCCTGCTCGGAAAGCCTGCAAATATTACAGTATAACTTTGAATAATATATTTATTTATTTGGTGTTTTATATGTCTTGCCTAGTACACTTGTATAGATCTTTCAAATATATTTCATATGTATATTAACCATAACAGTAATGAAAAGCATACACCTGACTTGTGCAGATTTTCAACTGCAAAAATAAAACAGATATAAACATATGACACAACATAAAAATACCATCAGAAATGCCAGTTCCCACCGCCCCGGCAACAGCATTGGACACCATTAGACACAGAATTTCCAGTTTTAGTAATAAAAGGTACATTGACAGATTACAGGAGCAATAACGCTTGAGAGACAAAATGTATGTGGAAAAAACAAAGTACCGTACTAAAACAAGACAATTCAATTCCAATTTGATAGCCTTAACAAGTAAATTAAAAGCTTTATTGAAGCTGTAAAATTTATTAATTTAAGTATAGCTGTCAATGGAGATAGCACCAGAAGGTAAAACTACATAGGAGAAACATGTCTCAAATATACAGGTAGTTGGAAGGGAGTAAGAATCCAGTACATGCAGTTGGTCAAGGTTTGGTACTGTAAACCAAATTAAATAAAACAAATAGTCTGCTGCTCACTATCATTGCCACAGAATCTGTCTTCAAAAGTCTCCTCCTAAATTTTCTTCCAATTCGAGCCTCACCTCATTTCCTTTCTCTTTCTCTCTCTCGGACCTATTTTCCTTTTCCTTATCACTCATGCCTTCACTCTGTATCTTCCTAGTCAGTCCGGAACTACTTCTGGGCGATGCAGGTGTGTTACTCTTCTTAGCCTCTGTGGATTTCTTCTCGTCTGCATCTACCTTCTCTAATTCTGCATCCACGTCAATTCTTTTGAGAGAAAAAAGGAATTATTTTACATAATAGTATGTGATACATTAGTGCATTTATAAAGCATGTAAAAACAAATGTTAGTGTACAAAAGTAATAAATATACAACCAATCGCCTCCGAAAAAGGCTTGATCAAGTAGTAAGTTCTGTGCACAAGCACTTTTTTATTATTATTACTCTAGTCTTTAACAAGTACACTTGCTCATATAAAATTGCCAGAGTTTGTGTGATTACCTTTTAGAGAACAATGGAACATGCTTCATGTTGAGTCAGTGTTATGAGAATCTCTGCAAAATTACTGAGATCTTAGAAAATGACTATTTAAAGTTCACTTACGAGAATATTTGCAAAACTGCTAATTTTTCAATTACGTATTCTAAATCCTGTGTAAATGGAAATTTTAGCTGGAAGAAAATGTTACTAATTGTTAACTTTTAAGAAATTTGACAGAATTAATTTTCACTGATGGCTAGAGGTGTGAAAGAGTAGTGGATGAGCCAAATTTCATGAAAATTTGATCTCAATTTTAAGGGTCAAGCGCTCGTTTAAAAATACCATCGAACAGGTTATGTTTTCACATAGTTAAAAGTTAATAAGACATCCTACTTAAATTAAATCACATGATGCACCATTTCTGACATTATATTATTAATTTTAAAAATGTGGACATCAGCTAATTTCAATCATTCAGGGTAGTGGGTATATCATTTATCACTACTGTCGATATTGTTTTGGGACAAGGTTGCTGATATCGATGTACAAAGACATAAATCAATATTGCTATTATAAGTCTAACTATAAATTTATACTACAAACAATTCTTCATATGCCTGATTAAAGATTACTCTGGAAGATAACCTCATATGCCATGGTTTCAAAACTTTGATCTGACATTGTGATTTGCTTGTTCACATCAGGTTTACCTGGACCTACAACATCCAACATTGTTCATACCAGGGCCCGTATTCACGAAAGGTCTTAGCCAGGGCTTAGGCTTAAAGTTGAGACTTTTGTCTCAAGATTCTGCCCAAAAACTTTTGTCGTAGGCTTAGTGGTATTCATAAAGAATTTAAGACTGGTCTTGGGCTTAGCCAAGGGCTCAACTTTAAGACTGGTTAGTAGTGGGCTTAAATTTTGTAAAGAGGACTTAATATGGCCTCCATAAACTTTTCTCCACTTTAAAATTTGAAGTGGCTGTAAATAAAGTATAATTATACAGAACATCGTACTAAAGCAGTCTTTGGAAGTTTATATGTGGTAACAAGGTTTTCCATTTCAAAACAGCACTTTTCCTTACATAAATGCATTAAATGAAGGATATATGTCATCAATAGTACAGTTTGAATAGAAAAGAAAGGTCACATGACACAGAAAACCACTGTGGTTATTTGATAATCTTTGACTTAGCTAAGTCACCCTTTGTGAATACGGTTTTAAGACAAAACTTAGCTGAGACAAACATCTTAACTTTAAGACTGGATTTAAGTCTAAGACCTGGCTAAGTCTAAGACCTCTTGTGAATATAGGCCCAGGAGGTTTAAAGCGCAGAACCTGGACCTACTATGTGTGGGCAACTGTCTGCAAATCTAATCTAATCTAATCTACTGCTTTGCAGGTGCAATATCTTTCCCACAAAGGGGAACTCGGTGCGCTGGTTAACAAAATACATTTATCGTAAGGACAATCGAGGGGCAGTCAAGGTCAGTGGTCCGGAGTTATGGGTATGAACAAAAAGGGAAGGAGACTAAGTTAGGAAACTGGAGTTGAACAGGTGGGTGTTGAGGTGTTTCCTGAAAGATACGACAGAGAGGCTATTTCTTATTTGGACGGGGAAAGAGTTCCAAAGAACTCAGGCGCAGTGACTGAAAGAATTAGAAAAGTGATTTATGAACTCTACGGTCGAAAGTGGGGGTATGAAGGAACTTGAGTTTGGGGTTGCTTCGGCTCGTATTTCTGGAACAGGTGTAGGGGTGAATAAATTCTCTTAGGTAAACTGGATGACCTTGGTTGAGAATTTTGTATGTAATGAGGCCTATTTTAAATTGTACCATGTATTTGACTGGGAGCCAATGGAGATTTTTCAGTTGAGGGGTAATGTGAGAGAATTTAGAGGAATGGATGACAACCCTGCAGGGTGAGTTATGGACTAACTGCAAACTCCTTAACTTAAAATCTGTGAGTGATAAGAACAGGGAATTGTAATAGTCCAATCTGCTGCTGACCAAAGCATTTGCAAAAAGAACGGATGTTTTAAGATCCAGAAGGGGATGACACTTTGTGCTGCTGAGACCTGATTACCAAGAAAATTGATTGGAAAGTGAGGTAGGAGTTGTTTACAGTTGTTTTTGGAGCCTATCAGAATAAACTCGGTTTTGTTAGGGTTCAGTTTTAATTTATTTGTGAACATGACATTATGAATGTTGTTTAGGCAGTTCTTTAGTTTTTGTATAGTGAGAGAAAGTTGCTGGGGAGAGTGTTATGTATAACTGGGTATCATCGGCCTAGAAGTGGTAGTTAATACTACTGTGAGAGTGAATGATTGAGCTGATTGGGTTAGTGCAGAGGGAAAAAAGAATTGGACCAAGGACGGAGCCTTGGGGGACCCCATACCAGAGCGCAGCAGGATCTAAGAGTGTGCTACCTACCTTGACTGAGTGTGTCCTTCCCGACAGATATGATTTGAACCAGCCGAGAGCTAGCTCACTGATTCCATAGTAAACATTAAGTCTGTCCAGGAGAATGGTGTGGTCAATGGTATCGAACGTGGTAGAATGGCGTTTCTTATAAGCCGACTGGAAAGCAGTCATGATGCCGGCTTCGTCAAGGTAAGTTCGTAGCTGGACTGCTACTACCCTTTCAAGTATCTTTGAAATAAAGTTCAGATTAGAAACAGGCCTATAATTTTTGAAAACTTCTTTGCCTAAGGATGATTTTTTGAGGATGGGGGTAACATGTGCCTGCTTGAAAAAATTAGGATACTTACCTTGTTCCAGAGAGGCGTTAATTATTGAAGTGATGAGGGTGATGAGAATATCCAGATAATCAAGAACAACAAAAAGTGGGTCAAGGGAACATGATTAACTTGGACAGTTGATAATGATTTTGGTAACTAGATCCTCGGTTACAGTAGAGAAAGTGGAAAACATGGGAGGAGGAGAGTCTGTTGCGAATTCAGGGAAGTAGGAAAAGTTGAGCGTATTTTTTCACTTTTTTCTGTGAAGAACTCCACAAATCTGTCAGCCAAAAGCTGAGGGGGATTTATCGATAAGAGCATCTTGGCTGGAAGTCTGTGTAACACATCATGAAGAACTCGCCATAACTTTTGTGGGTTGTGGTGATTGTCCTGATTTTTTGCATTTAGGAATTCAGATTTGGCCTGCATGCTGGTGGACTTTCTGCATTTATTGGGATCTATTGCAAAAGGGTTAAAAGGGTTTCAACTGTTTATATGTTATAACTACTTACTTGTCCCATTCCCTGTAATCTCGGGGCTTCACTCGTTTTGGAGGCTTTTCTTCTGTGTTGCTTGAAGTCTTTGGTTTTGAGGAATCCTTTGAACACAAGACTTCATTTGTAAGTAAGTCACTTATACCTTCTGGTGTTAAATTACATGTGTTCATGTGTTGGTTTTCTGTATGTTTTATTGGCGACTACAACCTTCACCAAAATTCTGTATTTCTGTGGGAAAAAGTATACTACGCATAGTGGGAGACCACCAGTACTAGAACCATACCCCATGGACGTCCTAATTAAACAGAGGCCTGTGCATAGCAAAAAGGAGTCATAACCAGCACAAACTGTGGATATTAGAGGTTCTTGTTATACAAAGTTCACTGTATATGGTGGAAGTTAGCCAAAACTACATTACTATTACGGACATTGAAGCTCTAGTTAAAGAAGCTACTATACAGTGTGGATGTTGTCCATAACTAGAACTATATTCTGTGAATATTAAAAAGTCTTCTATTATGGAAGCTAGCCACAGCTTTAACCACATCCCAGTTCTAGTTATACTATATCTAGAAATATTTCACATCATGGAAGTTAGTTATAACTTATCCATATGTATGTTTGTTTTTGTTTTTTCTTAGGTTCTAGCTACACAGAGTATATATGTTACAGTGAATTTGTGTAATCAGGGAATTTACGAATTCCCTGAATGTTTTTAGGGAATTCAGGAAATCCCTAAATGGACCAGGGAATTCGCGAATTCTTTAAAATGTCTAGGGAATTCGCGAAATCCCTAAAACTTTAGTAAATTTTTTTCACAAATTCACTGAATGTTATTTTGGGGAATTTGTGAAATTACATTTATGGTGCACTAGTCCATTACTGTGCATTTCACTTAATGTTTTGTATAAACTAATGGGATTTTACAACAAAACTTCTTAGTTTTAAAATGATTTTGTGTGTCATGCACAGTAATTCTGATTATCTTCTTAACTGATTAATTTAAAGAAACTTATAAAGTGATGTTTTTGAAAGTATTTCATTTGTTTTAATAAGTTTAGGTTTTGTATGGACTATAGACTAATATGATTTTCTAACTGATCCTTTTATACAAAATATAAATGGTATACAAAATAATTCATACCACAAAACTAATTGATTTTTATTCAAGTCTAAATTTGAATCTATTCAATTGTATGTGTTTAAAATTAAACTGTAATTAAAAGTATTTTAATAGTAATATATCTTGCTTGAAGATACAAGTATTTCTATTTCACTTAAGTTCTATACTAATATAGTTACTTTTTACACTTTGAATTAATGTATCAAAACATATTATACAAATAGAACAAATACTAAATCTATCAATACTTGCATTTACACTCTGATTGCTATTTCTGTTCTTCCATGTCCTAAAACTTACTAAGTGCAATCTTCATTTATCCACAATAGAGAGAGGAAGAATAATGCATGTTTTTGATTAATAGGTTAAAAGAGATTCAACCTCAATTACAATTAGCAGGAACAGTACAGAGAATAGATACCTTCAAAATGGTGCACTCCATGTCAGTTCAGATCAGACTGATCAATGGAAACTGAAAAGTACTAATTTTATTTATTTGAGGAGGTAGCTGGTATTGGAGATCAAAGGCACCAATGGAAGGGCATGTAATCCCAAGTAGTTTAAGGTTTAGACAGATTAAAGGTTTTGTTCAGACCTTTAAAGATACAATGAGTAATAGTCATTCAATAAATGTTAGCAATTTTAGTAATCTTCCATCCAAGAAATAAATTAAATTAACTTTCATTTTTAATCTAAGTTTTTATCTGTAAACAAATCTGACCCCTATCATATTATTTTATGGTGTTATAACTATGGTCCTACAGAAGCATAACAAATTATGTGCATTAATTTTTTTCTATTTAATAAATGTTGGCAAATTCTAATTCTAATTTGACTTTTATAGCGCTTAATCTCCACTGAATAGTGGACTCTAAGGCGCAACAAATTAAAATATATTCAGGGATTTCATGAAATCCCTAGCTAAGATTTCAGGGATTTCGTGAATTTCCTAGAAATTTTAGGAAATTCGCAAATTCCCTGGTCCATTTAGAGATTTCGCGAATTCCCTAAAAGCATTCAGGGAATTCAAAAATTCCCTGATTACACAATTTCACTCTAACATATATACCTCACAAATTACTCTGTTCATCTCCAATTACTACTAGCTGGGCACGCATTATCAGATTATCAGCATAGAATTAAGTCTTTGAAAGCACAGTATTTTACTGCTAGCCTGTCTGCAAGTTTCATAAATTGAACGTACATTTATTATTTTACATCATCTCGACTTTTGGTGGTGCTTGATATTCCTATCTTTTTCCACAATGTGAAAAGGATCCTTTGATACTGATAAAAATAAACTTGATTTCAGAATAAGTTTCAACAGAAACCTGAGACGATGTAATCACAGTGCTGCTTCTAACTGGGAAGTCTGTTCCATTGGTTGCTATGTCTGCTCCGTCACCATTGGTTACATGTTTTTCATCATTATGGTTACCACTTTCCATCTGATCAGTCCAAGACTGCAAAACAGAATAAGTTTGTGCAAATTTTTTAACGTTCCGCTCTAGCACAATAAAGAGCACATTCACTTTAGTACGAAAATCCAGACTGTATTAAATATTTTAAAATGTACACGCCATGACCTATTGGAAGTGCAATTCATGAAAACAGTTGAAAAATTGTTGATATGGTAGAACCTCTATTGTCTGACTCTTGTGAGGGAGTAACAATGAGGTCGGATAACAGAAGGGTCGGATAATAGAAGGGTCAAAATAAAAGGTTTAACTGCAGTTGGAAGAGTGGGTTCGAGGTCAGATGATTGAAAATTTGAATAATAGAGGTTCTACTGTACTAAACAAAAGCTAGAGCTGAAAGAGAAGACAAAAATCATGGTCGAATATCCGCATCCCAGAATTCGGAAATTTTCGAATATTCGTTTGGTGTGTTTTAGCTCTGTCCATTTATTTTGCCGAAATACCCAAATGCGGTTGTTGGTACAACCGCATGAAAGTTGTCATAAAAACATATGTAAATGAGGTATATTTTCCTTAATTTTAATGATTTATTATGTTATTTGACAAAAATCAAAGTTAATTATGCTATATTGCGTTTTGATGCCTCATTTCTGTACATATACCGAATATTTGTTTGCTCATGATCAAAGTCGAATGCGGAAAATGCAGAGCGGAGAACGAATAATGCGAATATCCCTTTCAGCTCTAACTAAAGCAGAGTACTTTTTTCTCAATTTGTACTCTGTTTCTTCAGTCGTCAACAAGCAATTCTTATGGTTCTTGTTGAAATCACTCGTGAAAATCAAAACTGGTTTTTGGTACTGCAAAAAAAAACCAGAATTTTGTATGGTGTTCCCTAATCTCGGGACATGTCCATAATTCAAAATTTATAAACGTATTTCTGCATAATATACAGAGGTGGTGGCATAAATTTACAGAAATCAAAACTGGTTACCGGGGGCTTTGAAATGAAATCTGGTATTTTGTATGCTTAATCTGTGCGGTGAATATTATTCGCAGGTGTACATGAGCCATCACTTGCCAATGGAAATGGCTTTTGTGAGATATTATTAAGTACGTAAACAGGATTTTTGCTCAATATAAAATAAAAATTTGACATATTTTACAAAGAATGTATAATTTTTGTCGATCTGATGAAGTATCAGTCATTAGAAAGCCTAAATTAATCACGATTCCAATAACCGGTTCCCAAATATTCTTTGAGGATTTCATTTTTCTGCTAAAACGAAACAATATTCTGCATACTGGAAAACCATTAACAACACTAATATACAGTAATACATTTCACAAAATTCATAGGCTTTCAATAAAGGAGAAAAATATTGGGACTTTCACCGGGTATCCAAGTAATTGAAAATGGATCTAGTATGTTCACAAACCAACTGCAACTTAACCAAATAAGCTACTCGTGAAATTATTAAAATTTAATCCAACCGACTGCTTTTCAGGCGCAATATATTCTACATACGGAGGACATATTGCAAATTTCCTTGTATAACATGATCAAACCCAATATTCAACCAGATCTGCCTACCTTTAATTTTGTATTTATATACATTTCCTTATTTTAACAGATATTCCAGGTGATCCTAGAAAGTCTTCAGCAAACTTCATACACTCTTAACTAGAGATGCGATGATACTAAATTTTCTAGTTCGGGATTCCACAATGCAAAAACGTCCCGATTCCAGGATACCGAAAAAGTTTGAGTTTTAAGCATTATCCCAATCAAATAGACCTACAAACAGGAAGTGATTTTACGTAATCCAAAACATAGCAGTTTTTCTCGAAGAAATCGCCATAAATGCATTAAAATATAGTGAAATATGAGATAATATTTTATAATTTCTTCAGATTCGGATTTGGCATTTAACATTTCACATTTCCCAGTAATTATATGAGCTGACATTCGAGATTCCGGTTGTTAAAATGGTCACAGTATTTTGGTAAAATTGTCTCCAAATTGTCACTGCCAACTCACCCTTACTAATAACACTATATTACAATGGAAAAAATATTTCATTTATCCATGCAAAGGATACAAACTATGGTGTTAATAAAGCAATATTTACCTCTATTTTTGTTTTTATAAAGTTTTATGGTGAATCACTTACATTGATATCTTCAAAAATTTCTTTCTGTTGGGAAGCTGATAGATCAGTGGTTTTCTGAATGGGTGTCTCCTTCCACAGAACTTTACTGTGTGACAAAAGAAATGCTTGGATTATATAACAAGTACAACAAACAAACTACAAACTTATCCATCTTTATCTAATTGATTTGGATGACAAGATTCATGCGAAACTGAACTGCCTTTTAAGAATAGGTTTACATGTCAAATTATTGTTACAGATGTTCCATTCCTCATGTTGTTTGGTTGTAGGAATGGGTTTAGTGTTGGTATCAAATAATAATATATATATCGATATCAAACCATATTTTTTCCTTCTGTATCGATCGATATTGAAATATCGAGTCATGGATGTTTTCCGAGAGAGACCTTCCAAACTTTTTTGCAAGTTTTAGTAGTTTCCCGAAAGGTAAACAAATATGGCGTTTCCGCTTTAGCGGTAAGTGAAAATTGAAAAAAATGATAGGAAAACCAATATATTTCTCAAATTTTGTATTTTATTTGAATGGTAAACAGCTAATTGCATCTATTAAATACTATTTTCCGATATTGATATTGTACCCTACGTTATCGATATCAGTATACTTAGCATGAATCGATAAATATTTCAATATCGATAACCAATACCAGCACTAAAAGGGTTGATATCGAAAATATGTATATCGGGAGAACACCAATTCAAAACAGATCTTATTCCGGAATTTGGAAAAAAGATGCATTTTAATTCATCTTTGAACATAATTAAGTCATGTTATAGCATACAATGTTTTCGTTGTCACTTCAGATCCAAATTTTGATTACCCAAACCTATCACAATTTATTATCAGGGCTTTTAAACAAACAAAATCCGGTATTTTTGGCACTTCTCACTGATATGGTGAAAATTAATCGTGAGGGTACATGAGCTATAATTTACAAATGGAAATGACTTTCACAAGATTTTATAAAATAGCATCAGAGATGCCCGTACCCCACAGCCTGTGGAAATATTCTTCAACACCATGAGATATAGAAGTAGTGAAACAGTGCACAGATTGGGATACTTTCACAGCACTGCATGTAAAGATTAAATATTAAAACAAGACAATTAAGAAACTAGAAGTTATGAAGCTGTAAAATTTCTTAACTGGAGAATAGGTGTCAATGAAAATACCACAATTATGTATGGTCGAATTATGGTTTGAATGTTTTGAATATTACCCATACATACAGATGTGGCAATATATGCTTATATGTGGAGTTGGGGCAAAACCTGTGACTCACTTGATGTAATACCATTTGTTACAATGGGAAGTTGCAAAAGTAAAACCCCTTAATGAATTCTAATATGACTTTAACAGTGCTTAATCTACATCAAAAGACACCCAAAGGTGCAACAACCAAGATTCAAGTAAAAAGATATGAGAGATATAAGAGAGATAAAACAGTATCACGTATCCCTGTAGAGAGATAAAATAGCATCAGATATGCAAGATCAAAGGTCAAATCCAGGTCACACCATGACGGTGCACACCTACAACCCCTAACCAATGTCCCTACCAAGTATCAACTTCCTACACCTTATGGTTTCCGAGATATACCCCGGACAAGATTTTATAGGTCAAGGTCACTACGGCAAGGTCAAAGGTCAAATCAAGGTCAGACCATGATGTTACACACCTACATCCCCTAACCAATGTTCCTACCAAGTATCAACTTCCTACACCTTATGGTTTCTGAGATACAGGCCGGACAACCTTTTTCCCGCCGCCCGCCCACCCACCCACAAAAATGCAAAAACATTATTTTTGCACAGTATAAAGTAAAAATGTTACATATTCACCAAATGAGTACACTTTTTGTTGTTTGACAAAGTATCAGCCATTAGAAAGCCTGAAATAATAACTTTTTCAACAACTGGTTCCTAACTATTTTTTTTTCGGATTTAATTGTTTTTGCCACAACGACAAGAAAAAGCACCATCCAGTTCACCCTTCACACCACTACAATTAATTAATGCAATATATTGTCTCGGTCTGCTCAAGTTGTGATTACGCACACACTCACACTTTTCTTTTACTGTATTTTTTAACAACTAGTATTTTTTATAAGAGAGATAAAAGTTGGACTTGTAGTTTTGAGAAGTGGTACAAAATGATAACATTATGCCAATTTTTTGTTTTGAAAATATTAAGACAACTTATAATGTACAAGCAGAAAAGAGAACTCTTTTGTTTATTCTCTATGCAAAAAAAAAGTGTTCCTCTACTCTTTAATGAGTATGCATGTACTCTTTATCACCCTTAATATATTCATCATAAAACGGCCTCTTTATCACCCTTAATATATTCATCATAAAACGGCCTCTAATTTATAAGGTCACCATACCTTTTGGGATTAAGATTCTGCAGTTTCCTTTCAGCAAAACCCTCAAGATCAGGATATTTCCCTTCTTTACCTGTCCTAAAATATAAGTTGAAATATACACAAAATAGTGATGCAAAATATTAAAAAATTACAGTCATAAATATTTTAATTTGAATGCCCCAACACAGAAACATTTTACAACACAGCAATATTGTTAGCTTTGTTTATTGCAAAAATTTCAATCTTTATTCATTTGCAAAAAAAAAAAAAGACAAAATAATTTGATTATTACTGTCCACTGCACATATTTTTTTAATTAAATAACAAGTTAAAGTCCAGCTGAAATTATGTACAACTAGAGGATCGCTCGCAAAAAAAAAAAGATAATGTTTTTGCATAGCAAAAACAAAGCGTCCCGAAAAGGATATAAAGGTGAGTGCTAAAGTATTAAGAAAATGCTTCGTTTCTAACCTTATACTGTTGTGGCAACCAAAGTCAGCGCAGTCTGCTCTATCTAGCACGGTTTTCACGATATAAGCATTTTTGTGTTTTGCAAAAAATAAAAAAATTAAAAATGTCCGCTATATTTGGCGACACAAAAATATTTTGAAAATTGGCATGGCTACTCTGCAGAGATACCCAGCAGGTCCAAAATTTTGTTGAGTTCGCTCCATATAGCACAGTTTTCGAGATATAAGCATTTTTGTGTTTTGCAAAAACTTTGAAAATTCAAAATGGCCACCATTTTTGGGGAGACAAAAATTTTTGTCAAGACCACTGCCGTGGTGTGTATCTCCCGCCGAGCATTAAAGCAGAAGAAATAGCTTTTCCGAGATATTCACAATTTTTCATTTTCGTGTGTGAAAGGTCTTCCAAAAGTAGGTGAATGAGTTATTTGAGAAAAATTGGCTATCTGCAATACTATTAAAAGATAATTCACATTTACTCATTTTGAGTAGGTGAATAATTATCTATGGGTCTGAAACTTCACCAAGTGAAAGCTCTCCCAAAAGTAGGTGAATGAGTTATTTGAGAAAAATTGGCTATCTGCAATACTTTTAGAGATAATTCGCATTTACTCATTTTGAGTAGGTGAGTAATTAGCTATGGGTCTGAAACTTCACCAAGTGAAAGCTCTCCCACAAGTAGATGAATGAGTATTTGATAAAAATTGGGTATCCGCAATACTTTTACAGATAATTAGCATTTACTCATTTTGAGTAGGTGAATAAATAGCTATGGGTCTGAAACTTCACAGAGTGAAAGCTCTCCCAAAAGTAGGTGAATGAGTTATTTGAGAAAAATTGGCTATCTGCAATACTTTTAGAGATAATTCACATTTACTCATTTTGAGTAGGTGAATAATTAGCTATGGGTCTGAAACTTCACCAAGTGAAAGCTCTGCCAAAAGTAGGTGAATGAGTTATTTGAGAAAAATTGGCTTTCTGCAATACTTTTAGAGATAATTCGCATTTACTCATTTTGAGTAGGTGAGTAATTAGCTATGGGTCTGAAACTTCACCAAGTGAAAGCTCTCCCAAAAGTAGGTGAATGAGTTATTTGAGAAAAATTGGCTATCTGCAATACTTTTAGAGATAATTCGCATTTACTCATTTTGAGTAGACGAGTAATTAGCTATGGGTCTGAAACTTCACCAAGTGAAAGCTCTCCCAAAAGTAGGTGAATGATTAATTTGAGAAAAATTGGCTATCTGCAATACTTTTAGAGATAATTCGCATTTACTCATTTTGAGTAGGTGAGTAATTAGCTATGGGTCTGAAACTTCACCAAGTGAAAGCTCTCCGAAAAGTAGGTGAATGAGTTATTTGGGAAAAATTGGCTATCTGCAATACTTTTACAGATAATTCGCATTTACTCATTTTGAGTAGGTGAGTAATTAGCTATGGGTCTGAAACTTCACCAAGTGAAAGCTCTCCCAAAAGTAGGGGAATGAGTTATTTGAGAAAAATTGGCTATCTGCAATACTTTTAGAGATAATTCGCATTTACTCATTTTGAGTAGGTGAGTAATTAGCTATGGGTCTGAAACTTCACCGAGTGAAAGCTCTCCCAAAAGTAGGTGAATGATTAATTTGAGAAAAATTGGCTATCTGCAATACTTTATGAGATAATTCGCATTTACTCATTTTGAGTAGGTGAGTAATTAGCTATGGGTCTGAAACTTCACCAAGTGAAAGCTCTCCCAAAAGTAGGTGAATGAGTTATTTGACAAAAATTGGCTATCTGCAATACTTTTAGAGATAATTCGCATTTACTCATTTGGAGTAGGTGAGTAATTAGCTATGGGTCTGAAACTTCACGAAGTGAAAGCTCTCCCAAAAGTAGGTGAATGAGTTATTTGACAAAAATTGGCTATCTGCAATACTTTTAGAGATAATTCGCATTTACTCATTTTGAGTAGGTGAGTAATTAGCTATGGGTCTGAAACTTCAAGTGAAAGCTCTCCCAAAAGTAGGTGAATGAGTTATTTGAGAAAAATTGGCTATCTGCAATACTTTTAGAGATAATTCGCATTTACTCATTTTGAGTAGACGAGTAATTAGCTATGGGTCTGAAACTTCACCAAGTGAAAGCTCTCCCAAAAGTACGTGAATGATTAATTTGAGAAAAATTGGCTATCTGCAATACTTTTAGAGATAATTCGCATTTACTCATTTTGAGTAGGTGAGTAATTAGCTATGGGTCTGAAACTTCACCAAGTGAAAGCTCTCCCAAAAGTAGGTGAATGATTAATTTGACAAAAATTGGCTATCTGCAATACTTTATGAGATAATTCGCATTTACTCATTTTGAGTAGGTGAGTAATTAGCTATGGGTCTGAAACTTCACCAAGTGAAAGCTCTCCCAAAAGTAGGTGAATGAGTTATTTGAGAAAAATTGGCTATCTGCAATACTTTTAGAGATAATTCGCATTTACTCATTTTGAGTAGGTGAGTAATTAGCTATGGGTCTGAAACTTCACAGAGTGAAAGCTCTCCCAAAAGTAGGTGAATGAGTTATTTGAGAAAAATTGGCTATCTGCAATACTTTTAGAGATAATTCGCATTTACTCATTTTGAGTAGGTGAGTAATTAGCTATGGGTCTGAAACTTCACCAAGTGAAAGCTCTCCCAAAAGTAGGTGAATGATTAATTTGACAAAAATTGGCTATCTGCAATACTTTTAGAGATAATTCGCATTTACTCATTTTGAGTAGGTGAGTAATTAGCTATGGGTCTGAAACTTCACCAAGTGAAAGCTCTGCCAAAAGTAGGTGAATGAGTTATTTGAGAAAAATTGGCTATCTGCAATACTTTTAGAGATAATTCGCATTTACTCATTTTGAGTAGGTGAGTAATTAGCTATGGGTCTGAAACTTCACCAAGTGAAAGCTCTCCCAAAAGTAGGTGAATGAGTTATTTGAGAAAAATTGGCTATCTGCAATACTTTTAGAGATAATTCGCATTTACTCATTTTGAGTAGACGAGTAATTAGCTATGGGTCTGAAACTTCACCAAGTGAAAGCTCTCCCAAAAGTAGGTGAATGATTAATTTGAGAAAAATTGGCTATCTGCAATACTTTTAGAGATAATTCGCATTTACTCATTTGGAGTAGGTGAGTAATTAGCTATGGGTCTGAAACTTCACCAAGTGAAAGCTCTCCCAAAAGTAGGTGAATAAGTTATTTGAGAAAAATTGGCTATCTGCAATACTTTTAGAGATAATTCGCATTTACTCATTTTGAGTAGGTGAGTAATTAGCTATGGGTCTGAAACTTCACAGAGTGAAAGCTCTCCCAAAAGTAGGTGAATGAGTTATTTGAGAAAAATTGGCTATCTGCAATACTTTTAGAGATAATTCGCATTTACTCATTTTGAGTAGGTGAGTAATTAGCTATGGGTCTGAAACTTCACCAAGTGAAAGCTCTCCCAAAAGTAGGTGAATGAGTTATTTGAGAAAAATTGGCTATCTGCAATACTTTTAGAGATAATTCACATTTACTCATTTTGAGTAGGTGAGTAATTAGCTATGGGTCTGAAACTTCACCAAGTGAAAGCTCTCCCAAAAGTAGGTGAATGAGTTATTTGAGAAAAATTGGCTATCTGCAATACTTTTAGAGATAATTCGCATTTACTCATTTTGAGTAGGTGAGTAATTAGCTATGGGTCTGAAACTTCACCATGTGAAAGCTCTCCCACAAGTAGATGAATGAGTTATTTGATAAAAATTGGGTATCCGCAATACTTTGACAGATAATTAGCATTTACTCATTTTGAGTAGGTAAATAATTAGCTATGGGTCTGAAACTTCACAGAGTGAAAGCTCTCCCAAAAGTAGGTGAATGAGTTATTTGAGAAAAATTGGCTATCTGCAATACTTTTAGAGATAATTCGCATTTACTCATTTTGAGTAGGTGAGTAATTGGCTATGGGTCTGAAACTTCACCATGTGAAAGCTCTTCCAAAAGTAGGTGAATGAGTTATTTGAGAAAAATTGGCCATCTGCAATACTTTTAGAGGTAATTCGCATTTACTCTTTTTGAGTAGGTGAGTAATTAGCTATGGGTCTGAAACTTCACCAAGTGAAAGCTCTTTGGGATAGCTGCTCTGCAGAGATACCCTGAAGATAAAAAATTTCGTCGAAATCGCTCTATGTAGCACGGTTTTCGAAATATTAGCTTTTTTGTGTTTTGCAATTTTTGCGCAAAAATTCGAAAATTCAAAATGGCCGCCATTTTTGGCAAGATAAAATTTTTTTGAAAATTGGCATGGCTACTCTGCAGATACCCTGTGGGTCAAAAATTTTGTCGAAATCGCTCTATCTAGCATGGTTTTCGAGATATAAGCATTTTTGTGTTATGCAATTTTGCGAAAAATTCGAAAATTCAAAATGGCCGCCATTTTTTGCGAGAAATTTTTTGTTTGAAAATTGGCATGGCTACTCTGCAGAGATACCCTGTGGGTCAAAAATTTCGTCGAAATCGCTCTATCTAGCAGGGTTTTTGAGATATAAGCATTTTTATGTTTTGCAATTTTTGCGAAAAATTCGAAAATTCAAAATGGCCGCCATTTTTGGCGAGACAAAATTTTTTTGAAAACTGGCATGGCTACTCTGCAGATATACCCTGTGGGTCAAAAATTTCGTCGAAATCGCTCTATCTAGCAGGGTTTTCGAGATATAAGCATTTTTATGTTTTGCAATTTTTGCGAAAAATTCGAAAATTCAAAATGGCCGCCATTTTTGGCGAGAAAATTTTTTTTTCAAAATTGCGATAACTACTCTGCAGAGATACCCTGCGGGTCAAAAATTTCGTCGAAATCGCTCTATCTAGCACGGTTTTCGAGATATAAGCATTTTTGTGTTTTGCAATTTTTGCGAAAATTTCGAAAATTCAAAATGGCCGCCATTTTTGGCGAGACAAAAATTTTTTGAAAATTGGGAAAAGTACTCCGCAGAGATATCCTGCGGGTCAAAAATTTTGTCGAAATTGCTCTATCTAGCACGGTTTTTGAGATATAAGCATTTTTGTGTTTTGCAATTTTTGCGAAAATTTCGAAAATTCAAAATGGCCGCCATTTTGGGCGAGACAAAAATTTTTTGAAAACTGGGAAAACTACTCCGCAGAGATACCCTGCGGGTCAAAAATTTCGTCGAAATCGCTCTATCTAGCAGGGTTTTCGAGATATAAGCATTTTTATGTTTTGCAATTTTTGCGAAAAATTCGAAAATTCAAAATGGCCGCCATTTTTGGCGAGAAAATTTTTTTTTCAAAATTGCGATAACTACTCTGCAGAGATACCCTGTGGGTCAAAAATTTCGTCGAAATCGCTCTATCTAGCACGGTTTTCGAGATATAAGCATTTTTGTGTTTTGCAATTTTTGCGAAAATTTCGAAAATTCAAAATGGCCGCCATTTTTGGCGAGACAAAAATTTTTTGAAAATTGGGAAAAGTAGTCCGCAGAGATATCCTGCGGGTCAAAAATTTTGTCGAAATTGCTCTATCTAGCACGGTTTTTGAGATATAAGCATTTTTGTGTTTTGCAATTTTTGCGAAAATTTCGAAAATTCAAAATGGCCGCCATTTTGGGCGAGACAAAAATTTTTTGAAAACTGGGAAAACTACTCCGCAGAGATACCCTGCGGGTCAAAAATTTCGTCGAAATCGCTCTATCTAGCACGGTTTTCGAGATATAAGCATTTTTGTGTTTTCCTTATTTGGAAAATTCGTAATGATTAATTAATCATTAATTACTCGGCCATTTCTTGACCAATCAATGCCAAAATCTAATGATTTCCAGATTTTAATAGAATGAATGTATTTGCCAAGTTTCAGGTGAATTGATAAAATTCCTTTCAAGTTATCATCCGGACAAGCTTCCCCATCGAAAAAAGACATTTTTGGTCATGTGACCTCTCTGATTGGTTGAAATGTCACTGCAGCATATTCAAAAAAATTCCCCAAGGCTACTGCCTAAACCTGCCAAATTTGAAAAGAATCCGCCTAACGGTTACAGAGTTATAAGGAAAACAAAATGCGGAGCCGGCGGAGCCGCCGGAGCCGGCGGAGCCGCCGGAGCCGGCGGAGCCGGCGGAGCCAGAAGCTCTCCCATACACAAACAAGCGTCCCTTGCGGGACGCTTAATTATAACACCATTCTTCAAGCCACATGTATGCCAGGTTAAACAATTTAACACCTCATAAAGTTGAGTTAGTACTAGGGCTAAAACGATTTTTTGGATACTCGGAAATTAAATGATTCAGTTTAATACTCAAGTCAAGAAAAGTGAACCCGGTCTTCGAAAACAATCACAAATAGATGTAAAAACTACTACAAAATATGATTTTTCTTTAAAATATATTAATATATTTATAATTTTTCTAATATAAGGGGTTTCCATTTTCAGTTTTTATTTTTAAGCATTTGCAAATGTTAAATGTCTGTGTACCAATGCTTTTATAAGATGGCATTTTAATATAACATATTTTGAAGACACCTCAAATATCACAATATATAAATAGTTAAAGTTTCTTGTATTTTGCATTATAAATACAAGTACTTCTTCCACAATTCCATGAAATATCAACATTCTTTCCTGTTGTGTGCATTTTAATTGTTTCATAAAGTGTAATATGTCAAAATATGATGAAGTTTATTTTGTGGGCAATAATTAAGTGATTACCCAAGTCTGAATTAATTCTTCTAAAACGAGGAATCGAGGCACAGTCTTAGTTAGTACATAATGAATGTATGTGTCGTATCAGAAAGTCCAATCCATCAGAATTTGAAATTCTGACAGAACTATCCATCAGAAAGTCCAATTGGACTTTCTGATGTCAGAAAGTCCAATCTTAATATTTAACTAAAATAATGCTCTGTGGTACAGATTTGAAGTTCTGACATCAGAATTTCAAATCCTGATGGATTGGACTTTCTGATAATGAGTTGGTATTTAATCCTATTAAAGAAACTTCATCACCATAAAAATCATAAGCAACAATTGACTGAAAAGATTAAAACTTTGAAAGCTACTTGCAACAAAAGAGAATTAACAGCACTTAGACTGATCATTTAATGAAAGGTAACTAATTCAGACACCCCTACCCATCCCACAAAAAGATAAAGAAAAATAACAAAACATGTACTTTTCACAAAGTAAACAAAATAAAACATCTTAAAATTAGGATTTGAAGTTCTGATGTCAGAAAGTCCAATTGGAGTTTCTGATGGATATTTCTATCAGAATTTGAAATTCTGACAGAATTATCCAGCAGAAAGTCCAATTGGAGTTTGTGACATCAGAAAGTCCAATTTGACTTTCTGATGGATACATCTGTCAGAATTTCAAATTATGATGAATTGGACTTTCTGATGTTAAATCATGTTAAATCTACCTCAATACTTTGATGATCTTTTCCAAGTACTTGGCGTCAGTGCAGTTTTCTATGTAGCTGTACTCCAGGTGGCTCACTGGGATGTCATACTTTGAGGTATTACCTGCCAGACTTCCTACATCCATTTCTGTGGTTTTATTATCTAATAAAATTAATTGACAACAATCAAACAAGAACACTTAAACGTTATTTCTGTAATGTTTCTCAAAGTCATCACGTTTATTTATCATGATAGAGATCAATATAAAATTATTAAGGCTGAAATAATTTGGTCACCAGAGACCTGCTTGCATTAGCCGAGGACTAAAATGTTTACTGTTTACAATATTTAGTATCTCTGGAGAGAAACTAAATATTGGAAATTATGTGATAGAAATGTGCAAAATTCATGCAAATTGTTGCTTAATTTTCAAGTAAACATTATATCATATTTTACATATTTCACCTAATATATACATAAAATGCTTTGAATTGGTAACTTCTAAGATTGTGATTTCCAAGTTCCAATATTAAGAATTGTAATAACAAGATGCACCCAGAGAGAGCAGAATGCTCAACTGTATGTGACCAGACTCACTAGTGTTATAAAGTATTCTATTATCGCCCATATAATGTCATTTAAATTTTAACTGTGCAGGAAGACAGCAACCAAAATACTTTGGTGCAAAATGCTCGCAAAAGCCCTTCCTTTTTATCATTTGCGATCTTTTCTGAGCAGTACTGCTAGTAGTGACAATTATCCCTGCAGAGAAATAATGAATGAAGTGACATAATTAGGACATACTACACATTGCTTATGTCACAAGAGAGTCCAACTCTGATTGGACAAAAATTGTTGAGGAGGATATCCTGTAAAGATACTGATTTTTCATATATGGGACAAAGAGAAGCCGACTTCACGGTGTATACCCAATCAAAAAAAAAGAGAAAAACTCTCCCCTGACTTTAATGTTCAATCAAATTACACCAAATTTGGAAGAATCCATCTCTACTAGTGCTGTCACTCACCAGTGCAAATGAACATCAAATATCGCTCACGTTGACCGACTGAGTACTGACATATGTCAACTTCATAAGCTCACCGCAAAACGAAACTATTCAATTGAAATGTAAAATAATATTGTTTTCTCACCTGATTACACCATTTTAGAGTCATATTTGTTTTTTGTTTATGCATCGTTAAATGCAGGAACACTCTGGAAACCATCAGTATATTAAAATAATTATGTAATTTCGACTTTATAAAGTACTGTATAATGGCTATATGTCACAGGACCAGGTCTCCAGGGGACTCGAACCCACAACCTCATACTCATGAGGCCCACACTCTACCAGGTGAGCTATAAGGGAAATCCCTACTAGCCAAGCCAGTAGTAGTGATTTTATCACTTTTTGGGTTCTGTCACATATATTATAACATTTACGCCTCAAATAAATAAAACTACAGTTTTTACACATTATTTGAAAGCTTTACATCATTTCGGTTGACTTAAAAAGTGCGAAAAAAAATAAAGATGCATTTCCAAAACCACATCCGAACAATGGTTTAATGCTTTCCTGGTGGGTCATGTGACTACATTTGTATGGACTGGGTTGTCAAAAGGCCGAAAATATATTTTAAAATGCTGAACAATCCTTCATTTTTAAAAGATATTCTATCATTATTATATAAATATGCTAATATCTTTGCTATCAGATTTGAAAAAACGCATCCGATTATCGCTCATAATAGACCAAGCAAATGATGGTATCGGAAGTAGCAAGTGTCGCGACAGCACTAATCTCTGCCCAATTAAATATATGCCCGCCAAATTTTAGCTTGATTGGTGTTACGGTTTTTGAGTTATAAGAGTGAAAAGGTGTAGAGACAGAAGGACAGAAAGACAGGCGGAACGAAGTGATTATAATAACCCTCTCCTATCGTCAAGCGTAAATAATGTAAACTCCCATATGGGAAACATACATGTAAGAAAATAAGTGGTTCAACAATATTCATGCTATCTAGTGACATAATAGTTGATGAGTTCAGTTAATTGTTTCAGCCTTAAAAATATACATTAAAAATCTTATCTAAAGACATCACAAGTTTCTGAATAAATCAAAAACAGCTCTTAACTAAGGTTGGTTTTTGCCTATGAAGTGATTCAGTTAAAAACTCAAGTCCAAGTAAGTGAACCAGTTCTGCAATATAAACTAAAATTTGTCACACAATGAACAACAAATTTGATATATATCATTAGAAATACAATTTAACATCCATTGGCGCCCCTTGTGACATACTTTTTGGTGTTATTTTTATATATTTATTTATTTTACTTACTATTCAAACAAAATGGTCGAAAATAAAAGCCAAATGTGACCCATGAAAAAGAAACAAAATACATTAAAAAAAGTAAGTATGTGTTTCACTTATGAAGAGTTTTATTTTCAACCTAATAAACATTTTTAGCACTGAATGACCGCTCAAAAGATGAAAACCATACAATAACAAGACATTTCTAACCCCTGTTATTTTATGAACCATAATATAATTTCTACCTGTGATAACACATGGCTTCCATTTGAATCATAGTATTTTTGAGATAAGATATTTCATATCAATATAAATGGCGGATATGTATTTTCTTTCTATATGTTTTTAAATAAATAACAATTATAGTTTAATTAATTCTTCAAACATAAAGGGTCTCTTAACTGGGTTCAATACCAGGGCAAAGGTTTTAGATTTCTTATGGTTTTAACTGTACTCTTTCATTAATTATAATGGTGCCATTAAATTGTTTCAATTTTTGAAAGATTTTCTATCACTTTTCTTTTTTTGGGCCTTGGTGGAGGTATGTGTACACTAAGTGCTCTTATTTACGCATGCAGTATATGACACCATCTGACTAACATTGGCTATTTGTAATGTATGGATTGTCAGTTCTGCTACCCTTGGGCCAAGTTATTGGGCTATCTGTGGCTTTCTAATGACTGTTTTTGGGCTGCTTATTTGTAGATCTGACCTCTGTTGGGCCAATTTTGGATCAATGTTGCAATACTCACTGGCAATTGATTGTTTATTGTTGGGTGGCTTGGCCAGTTCTTATCTGATCACAGAAGTTAAGAAGTACTGGGCTTTGGTTACTACTTGTATGGGTGACCATCTCAATTCTGGCCCCATATGGGCCGATGCATAGTGAGTTAGATGATCACTAAATGGTGATCCTCTTGCAATATTTTTGGTCATTAGAATATGAAAAAAAAATCTTTAATGTATGAATACAATTTGCCTTCAGCAACCTGTCTCATATAGTGGGTATTTTTTACTTTTTGTATTGGTATTTAAAGTCACTGAGGACCTCATTTTGATGTATTCAAGTACACATGGAACTAGTATTCACAGTTTTCCACATTTCCACCTTATTTTTAGGATTCTGTGTGAATGTAAAATTAGTCTTGTCCGTCACTGAAGCTGGCCATGCATACTGATACACTAATTGCGTAAAAAAAAAAACCTTCAAAAATCGAGGTTTGAGGTCTTTTATCATCAAATAATTAAATATTGTCCATTTTCTGCTGTAAATATATTTGAGAAAATCCCTAGATATTTACATCAGCTCTTTTGTGTTTGATGACTTTGAAGTCCATATTTAAAATTTGAACATTGAAGAAGTAATCAAGTATTTAGGGACAGCAATGAACATTGTAAAATCCAAATTTAATTTTTTTTAACGCCAAATGTTCATGGCTTTTCATGCAATAAAATGAGCAGAAGCTCTGTTAAAATATCTTTGTAATGATGTATATATAGTATGTGTAGGTTTCACAGTTTTCATAAAATAATAGAGCTGAAAGAGAAGACAAAAATCATGGTCGAATATCCGCATCCCAGAATTCGGAAATTTTCGAATATTTGTTTGGTGTGTTTTAGCTCTGTCCATTTATTTTGCCGAAATACCCAAATGCGGTTGTTGGTACAACTGCATGAAAGTTGTCATAAAAACATAAGTAAACGAGGTATATTTTTCTTAATTTTAATGATTTATTATGTCACTTGACAAAAATCATAGTTAATTATGCTATATTGCGTTTTGATGCCTCATTTCTGTACATACACCGAATATTTGTTTGCTCATGATCAAAGTCGAATGCGGAAAATGCAGAGCGGAGAACGAATAATGCGAATATCCCTTTCAGCTCTATAAAATAATAACATCAATTCGGCACTTGTTGATGCATTTTAAATACTGTAGTATCCCCTAATTTCGCCCACCTAAGAAAGGTCAAAACAACATTTAAAAATATCATTCACGAATAAAAAGTGGCAGTTTTGTACCTCAATATATATATTTTAAAGTAAAATAAAGTATTTGCTTGTTATGTGAGGAGAGATATATTTCTGTGTTTTCACCATATAAAAATCACTCTCTGGTTCGATTACAGACGTTTGTTTTTACCCACTTGACCTTTCAAGGCCGTGTGCTGGAGCATGCGCAGACGAAACCATGATTTGGCTTATACTCAAACAATTGATTATACAGCAAGTCATTTGATACTTTGAACAAAGAAGAATTTATTTATTAAAGCTATTAATATAACCGAAATTTAAAACATTAATCACAGCATGGGTGTTTACTGGTAGGTTGCCAATATGCTTTTTAAATTCATTCATCTAGACCGATTAATCTGTCTCTCAGCTGATTTTTTATAAATGGTATGTATCGGCGAGAGACAGATGTCATAAGTATGCAAAAAACATAAACGCCCTGAAGGGCAACAAATGGCACACATCCTGACATTAAATTTGTACTAGGCTACCACCTTGAGTATAAAGGATGTGCCCCGCATTAAAAAAAATAAACCTTTTGCATAGTTAATGAATATATTTACCAAAATTTATTTCACTTGCAAAATTTTATCATTGTTTATACAAACAGGAAGTGCAGAAAAAGTGTCATTACTGCAAACACAGAAAATTGTGTTCCTGCATCTAAATGCTTTATACTGTTAATACATTTAAGTGGATATTTTAAAGTTTAAAGTGACAGTAATTTTCAGATATTGAAGTTTTTTGTGTGGCGAGGAACTCTGTCCCAAAATGCCACCCATCAGTTTTAAAAAGGCATACTTTGGGACAGAAAACTCGGTCTACATTCATCAGACTAAATTTTTTCCTGTATTAAGTTACTTCATGTGTTACTTTTAGCCCACATATAAAATAATAACAATGTCCCTTTATAGAGTTAAACTTCCAACAAACTTGTACTGTTACACTTTTTAAAGGAAGTCGCAAATTAGTTTTGACGGGCCTCAAACAACAAACAACAGGTTTTGGGCGATAATACAGAAGGTGCAGGACTTGACATGCAAAGAAGAGAAAATAGACTGCATTATATCTAATTCGGAAAAGATATAAAGATCCAATTAATACACACAACTGAACACTTAAACTATAAAAAATCTCCTTGTTACTACTGACGCTTTCGATTTCTATGGACTTTCTGGGTCTTTCTCGGAATTTGAGGCAATTACTAAATGAAGAAAAGACACAATTTACGAATACACACCCGACTAATGAAGTTATGTGTTGCTCAACGGCTTTCCAACTGGAAATATCTTCCTTTTAAAAGATATAGCAAATTAAGTGACTCCTTTTTGTTGGATTGGATGGTATATGTCTTATATGTTCAAATAAAAGTGAGGAGTAAAGCTCATAGAGACAGTGAACTCCATAAAATAGATTCAGTATTAACAGGGAAAGAAATAACTACAACTGGTCTGTTTAAAGGCTTTTCCCACCCACACAGTTCCATGCTGTTTTGTATTTTGTATATATGAAGTGAGGGAAATTTATATCTTGAAGTTTTTATCAAGTTGACAAACACGTTTATATTAGCATGTAAATATAAAAGCTGAATTATCAGGATTACTTCTCAGTTTCAAAGTGTACTGGATACATAATTGATCGATCCTTAAACACAAGGGTGATTCTGTTGCCTTAACATACAAGCTTTGCATTGGAGAAGTCCTAAAGGCTCCTAGGCACATTCTTACCCAGCAGGCACACGCCTTGAAATGTCGTTGATTTAGAGTTGAAAACAGGTCCTAATGTTGAAATCCGCATTGGCAACTACTAAAGCAAAGTTAGTTTTCTAACATGAAAAAGTAGTGATATTTTGACCAGAAATCATGATGATTTTGGGCTGAAAAATTGACAATGACACAATTTCAACAATATTTCAAAGCTGGATTTCTGACTGGAAAAAGAAGTGATACTTCATACAAAAATCAACACTAAATCAAGTTAGGTTTTCCAACATGAAATCTTAGTCATGTTATTGAACAGGAAACAGGTTGAATGTTGGGAAACGAATGACTGGTGATCATTGATTGAAAATTCTTTTTCTAGAAGGCAATATAGTGATTAAGTCTAACTTTTTGAAAGAACTATTATTGCAATAGTTTATGAATTTGTAAGTATTTGTAAAACAAAGACTAATTTTTAGACTTAAGATTATAAAGATACTGGTGTTTACTTCTTAAGGCCTGTTGTTTGTGGACAGAACTGACAACTAGTTAAGGTGGGGAGTAATGGGTGGAGTTCTACAAATGCGGTTATTCTTGTGGGTTTTTTCAGTTTATATGACAAAGTTCTATGAGACACAAGCACATGAACTGTGAATTGTGGCTTTGCTACGTGCTTATAGCTTCTTTATAATTACAGTATAATTTTGCCAACCTAATAAAACATTCAAAAGAAAGTCATTGGATGAGATACTGAAGATATAAATAATGTCACAATTGCTTGTTTTTACAAAGAAAAAAGTATAAATTTAATTAAAATTTCAGGAAAAAAATTTCAATTAAGACATTGAATAATACCAGTCCTATTAATGACATAAAAATTGTTATCTAGTTGGAAAATATAGATTTACACATATCTTGAGCAGTTATATCTGAAAGTTTATGCAAAATTATGTGTCATTACACTGTCAGCAGAAATAGAATACTGAATATGTAATGATTCATGAAAACATGTCATCATGGAAAGAATTAATTACTTTGAAGTTGTATTAAAATTGTAACATATGTATAGGGCTAGTTATTGTATAATATTATTAAGAAGCTATAATTATGACACACACGCTACAATGATTCAAATAAATAAGACAGTGTAAACAGCCTGATTTCACCCATTGAATTCAACCCTATTTCATGCATTGGATTCAACCCAAAACAGTTTGCAAAGTCTACACATATTTCAACCAGATTTCACCCATTGAATTCAACCTGATTTCAAAGTTGCTTTCAACATGATTTCACTGGTTGGATCCAACTGAAAACGGTTTACAAAATCTACACCTATTCCAACCAGATTTCACCCATTGAATTCAACCTGATTTCAACGGTGGTTTCAACATGATTTCAACGGTTGGATCCAACCAAAAACGGTTTGCAACACATATTTCAACCAGATTTCACTCATTGAATTCAACCTGATGTCAACATTGGTCTTAACATGATTTCACCGGTTGGATCCAACTAAAAATGGTTTGCAAAATCTACATGTATTTCAACTAGATTTCTACGTTAGCTTCAACCAGATTTCAAAGTTGCGTGCCTGCTGGGTAATTATTAGCCCTGGTTTTGAATGGGTTTCAACATTTCAAGATATGACTTACTAGCAGAACTAAACAGCACAACCTTATTCCATTCTAGAACGAACTAATGAAAAATAAATTCTCATTAACACACTTTTATTTGCTGCCTAATCCATTTTCCAATCTACTTTGATCAAGTTGATGGCTTTCACACATTTCAGGCAAACATAATCAAGGTGAGCTTTAAAGTTAACTTTGAAAGATAAAATCAAGTAACTTAGTGTAACAACAGGAATTTGTGAGTTGTATATTGTTAATACTGGGTCTGGATGAAGATTTCTTTTATTGAAGAAATAATTAAAAGCAAGTGTGACCTATATTTTCACACTGTAAACTAGAAAGCATAAACATAGCACAGACCCTCGCTGCTAGAGGAGGGGGGGACTTCCAAAAATTCTGGATATATTGTATCCTGTGTATTTGTGATTACTCCAAAAATAATAACGGATATTTATTGAACTACTTAAGTTGGCATGGCATGGCCTGGCCAAAGAAAGAAGTGGATACAAAAGTCTCAATCTCTATGTATTTTCTATGATTTTGGCTGTCTGAAAAAGTTACAGAAATATAAAAAAGAGCAATCACTGTACCCATCCAATTTTTGCACAACATTTTGTTAAAAGAACACCCCACATATCCAACATAAGAAGGTCTCCTCTTATTTTGAAAACTATGATTTAGAGGCCCATACACTAAGTAAGAAGTAAGTGAGTAAGAAGCATTTATGAAGCGCCGAAATTGATGTAAACATCCTCTAAGGCACTGATGTCCAAAAAGGGATAGTCTAGATTCAAAAAAGAGGTCAGTATCCATATTAGCGTCTGATAGAGGAGATAGGCTATGGTGGACGATGGGCCAATCTGAAAAGAAACATTTTCAACTGTTTTCTGATATTCAGAGATATTTTCCACAGTTCTAATGGCTTGAGGGAGCTTGTTCCACTCTGTGGGAGAAGCTACTGCGAAACTGTGCAGCCCTGAGCGTTTATTCGTTTTAGATGTGGAAATTGATAGGCAATTGCCCCATGTGAGATCACTCCATTTTATTAGAGAGGAGAGATATGGAGGTTTGCTAAAATTTATGGCTTTATATGTAAGGAGGTTGCATTTGAACAATATACAGTAATGAATGGGGTGCCAGTGTAGTTTGTGAAGGAAGGATGTGACATGAATAAATATGTTTAGTGTGTACACAGTATGATATAAGGTATTTTGAACTCTTTGTAGTCTGACGGTATGTGCCTTTTGAGTGATAAAGCAGTGAACTACAGTAAGCTAGGCAACTGCTTACCAAGGCCACCTTTACAGCTGTTTCATGATTTAGATACCTGCGGACCCTTCGTAGTTCCCGAAGATGGTTGTAACATGTGCGATATAGATTAACCATGTGTCTTCGCATTGAATTGTCAACATCCAGGATGACACCAAGGTTTTTGACCGATTCAACTGGTTCCATGATATTTCCAAGAAAATTGGGAAAGATGACTTCATGGAGCTTCTGATTTTATCATCACAAATCAGTATGAATTCCATCTTGTCAGGATTTAAGTTTGTAATTTCCCATTCATGCCTGGACGGCCTCAAGGCAATTTGCCAGTTCAGAGGTACTAGAATCAAAGTTCCTGGAGTCACGTTCTAAGCAAATTTATGTATCATCTGCATATAAGTGATGGGTAACATTGAATTTTGATATAACTGAACTAAGAGGGGTTTTATATAGGGTTAAAAGGAGTAGACCCAGGACTGAGCCCTGAGGAACCCCATAAAGGAGTTGAAAAGCATCTGAAAGATGGCCATCTACTTTGATCTTCTGTTTCATTGAGTTGAGGTTATGACTGAACCCACTTCAGCAGGACCCCGTCAATGCTGTACCAGTGTTGAAGGCAGTCGAATAGGATAGATTGGTCTATTGTGTCAAATGCTGTGGATAAGTCCAGCAGGACTAATCCAACAGTAGTACCCTTGTCCATGGAGGTGGCAATGTCATTTTGTATTTTTAGCAATGCCGTTTCAGTAGACTGAAAAGCTCTATATGCAGACTTATATGTCTGGTATACCTTCATGAGTAATGTGCTCATTTATTTGCTTAGCCACTGCTTTTCTCTATAAGTCTGGAGATGTACCTGAGGTTGGATACTGGTCAATAATTCTTGATCATGTTTCTGTCAAGACCAGCTTTTTTAGCAAGGGTGTGACATGCACAGTCTTGAAACAGGATGGGAAACTACCTTCCTGTAGGGAGTAGTTCACAATATTTCTGATAGGAGTCAAGAGTACTCTGATACAGTCAAGGACCAAAGATGTTGGGATTGGGTCCAAGTCACATGCATGATTAATTTGGTTTAGACTTAATGATTTTTAGAATTTTGTCCTCTGACATGGTCCGGAAAGCAACAAACTTATTTCTGTAGAAGCCTGTGACAGGGGGATTGGCATCAGTAGACGATAATCCAGACCTCAGTTTAACAATTTTGTCTGCAAATGTTTTGCCAAAAAAGTTAAACTGTTGATAGTAGTGTGATCTGAAAGTACAATTTTTGGTGATTTATGGAGGACTTTCTTGTGGAATTCCACAAGGCCATATAGGGTTATCCTCATTTTTCCTAACCATGTTACTGTAGTATTTGGTTTTTGAACATTCAAAGATGGGTTGAAGTGTTTTACAGTGGCTCTATACCTACTGTGATTTATGGCAGAGTTGTCGCTTCCCCACTGCCTTTCAAGATTGCATTTATGTCTCTTCGCTGCCCAAATCTCACTGTCTATAAACCCTTTATTGACATTTTGTGGAGTTTTGCATTCATGTATAGGTGCATGCTTGTCAAGTAAGTTCCGAAGTGTATGAAAATATTGGTGTGATAATAGACTTGCTGTTTTGTAAGCAGCCTGGATAAGCTCAAAATTTGAAATATCAGATATGAATACGTATTTATTTATTTTGCCAAGTTTTCTGACTTTTCAGTGTTTTATCCTGCAAGAATTTCTGACTGGAAATGTTGTTGTGAAAAAGACAGCCAGATGGTCTAATATGCCATCCTTCACATAATGACAAACTGAGGAAGTAGGGGATATACTGGTACACAGTAAGAATGTGTCCATGTATGTGTATAGGTGTTGACACATGTTGGATAAAATCAAAATCTGACAAAAGTGAGTTGAAATTATCAGCCCAACAGTTTTGACTGTCAATATGGATGTTGACATCTCCCATGATGATGTTTTCATGTGGTGACAAAGCAGCCGCTTCCATGAAACTGTTAAACTTCTCATTGAATTTACATTTGCTAGTGCTTGGAGGTTGGTAGATGATATGTACTATAAGCTGGCTTGACCGAATCTCTGATGGTGATATGTTCAAAAGTGTCTTGTTAATCAATTTGACAAAGCATGCAATCGATGTCAATCCTCACAAAGACAGCAACTCCTCCTCCTTTCTTGTTTCTACACGGAATGTGGTGAAGCTGGAAACCTTCAGGAGCTACCTCATCCACCAGGCTTGGTGTGTCTGATGGCCTTAGCCAGGTCTCAGTGACACCAATGATGTCGAGGTCATTTCACCAAACAAAAAAATCACTATATAAAAAAATTATGTTTCTCTGTGAGAGAGCATGTAACATACAGGCTTTAATGTTTCTGACTGATGGACCTGGGTTTAAGCTGATGTCACCAGAGAGAATCAAGATGATGGACCACCATGGATTGATATTTCTGAAACAGTGTGTCACTTGACGACAGTGGGCCTGCGGGGCAATGGAAGCAGTGTTGCAACCGTCCAGAGCGGATAGTAGACTTGGGTGAATAATTTTTGGTGGTGACAATTTATTTTCATTGGTGGGGGCAGTTGGCCGAGCAATCCAAAGGATGGCAAAATAGATCCATAAAGTGCAATGCATGACCAACAGAGACCAAAAATTAAATTTAGAAAAAGGTACACCTGCCTTTCCTATGTACAAACCTGTCTTTCACAGCAGAACCAAAAACAAAAGTTAATACATTATGAAACAGGGAAAGATGAATGAATATGTATGGGATGTATGAGTCTAAAAATTAACAGCAATAAAATGAAGCAAGTACAGACCAGTTTCTATGTCGGAATTAAAATGTTTAAAATCGAAAATATAAAACCATGTACACTCAGTACAATATTCTGTTTTGTTATATTTGCGACAGTAGAAACTTGGATTCGGCTGAAATTTTGATTCCAGGAAAAATTTTGGTCACACTCTCTACTATTGGAGAATTAGAAATTCAACAGAGAAGCTTTCATCACAGTTTCTCTTGGAAAAACTGGAGATGCTGCGAGTAGAAACTGTGATTGCATCTTCAGCTCACAAAAGAATTGAAATGCTGATTTTTTTAAATCAATTCTTTTAATACGTACAGAATGTTTGTTTAATATAACTACTATTTATCGTATCACTTGGTTTTGTGTATTTAGAAGAAAAGTGTATTGTTCCCTATTCCTATTTAAAAAGAATAAGAAAGCAAGAATAAGAGTTAGACAGCAACATCTATAGTATATCCATGCACACTATTTTAGCAACTTCTTTAAAGACCTATGATATCTGAAGTAAAGTGTTTTGTACAACACATGAAATAACTGTTTTCTTGTATTTGTAATTATGTTACTCTTTGCATATATGATATGTGATTTTTATCAGTTTTTGAACAGTGACTCAGTCCTAGTCGTCACCACCTAATGTCACATTATGTCATAGCCTCTGTTATTTGATCTTCCACCAAATCAAAAGCATGACCCCCTAAATCAAAGGGAATGATTCCCAAACACAAAGATTTAAGCCAAAAGAACATTAGAACTTTACTCCACACCCAAAATATTAGGCGCAGGAATGAAAAAGCAAGTCATTTTTTTCTTTAAAACCAGAATGAATACCAGGAAAAATAACAATAAAACTGCTATCAAATGAAGAAACACTCAAAGGCTGAGGTGCCAGGGAGACCAGTACATAAACGATGTACAGCTGGAATGGAAAATAATAAGAAGGATGCAAGGAGCATGATAGAATGTTCATAAAGTCCTTCAAGATAGGAGGCAAAATTAAGGTGTATATGAATTAAGAGGTGTCATGGCTGTTAAGACAAAACCAAGAAGGTGCAAATATACCAAAACTTCATTCAAAATTGTTAGGGTTGGATATAAAGGAAATAAAACTAATTCAAGTCACACACAAGTCATGAACATGGGCCCTTCAGAGCTTCTGAAAGACAAACTTTGGTGAAGTGTCTTCAGGAATGCTACCAAGCACCAGAACATTGTGAACTTTTGACAAGGCAACAGATTTCCCAAATGTCAGAGATATTAAAAGTCTTAGGAGCTCAACTAGAAGACAATGTTCAAGTTTTGGAGAAAGTGTATGCCAGTTTATGCTATATTCATTTTGGAAACTCTCTCACATAAAATGAAATATGATAGCTTTAATGTGTATGCGCTGGGTTTGGTTCCCCTAGCCAAAGATCACTTGCTCATTTGGACCTGTGTTTTTTTTTCAAAATGACAGGCTCTAAGATTCAAACTACAAGATTCAAGATTTTAAGATTCAAACTACACTTTTTCATCACAGCCTCTCAGTAGTGACGCAGATACTCCATTTTAGCCAATTATGGGCAACTTATCACATGCTCCAGGAAGCATTCTGAGTTGAATCTAACAAAGCACCATAAAAAACGTAGTCTGGGTCATGTATACCACTTTTTAAAGAAATGCACCAGTGGGTGGGTGGGTGGGCGGTCGGGCGGGCGGCGGGAAATAGTTTGTCCGGGCTGTATCTCAGAAACCATAAGGTGTAGGAAGTTCATACTTGGCAGGGACATTGGTTGGAGGGTGTAGGTGTGCAATGTCATGGTCTGACCTTGATTTGACCTTTGACCTTGCCGTAGTGACCTTGAGTTTGAAAATCTTGTCCGGGCTATATCTCGGCAACCATAAGGTGTAGGAAGTTGATACTTGGCAGGAACATTAGTTAGGGGTTGTAGGTGTGCAATGTCATGGTGTGACCTTCATTTGACCTTTGACCTTGCTGTAGTGAACTTGACCTATAAAACCTATAAAACATTTTTAAATATTTAACACAGTCTAGATTTTCGTACTAATGTGAATATGCTTTGATACCCCACAGCCCTTAAGGGCTGTCGGGGTATTGTTTTCACCCATGGTGTCCGGATGGGCCGGCGGGCGGCGGGAAACAGTTTGTCCGGGCTATATCTTGGAAACCGTAAGGTGTAGGAAGTTGATACTTGGTAGGGACATTGGTTAGGGGGTGTAGGTATGCTACATCATAGTGTGACCTTGATTTGACCTTGCTGTAGTGAACTTGACCTATAAATTCTGGTCCGGGCTATATCTTGGAAACTGTAAGAGGTGTAGGAAGTTGATACTTGGTAGGGACATTGGTTAGGAGGTGTAGGTGTGCTACGTCATAGTGTGACCTTGATTTGACCTTTGACATTGCTGTAGTGACCTTTAAAACCTTGTTGCACCTTTGGGTCTGTCTGTTGATGCAGATTAAGCACTGTTAAAGCCATATTAGAATTCATTAAGAATTTCCTTTTGCAAGTTCCCATTGTAACAGATGGAATTTCATCAAATGAGCCACAGGCTTTTCTCCAACACCACACATAAGCATTCATAGAATGTATTGCCACTTCTGTATGCATGGGTAATATTCAAAACATCCAAACCATAATTCGGCCATTTTTAGTTCACTGATAAATGCTGTCATTTTATTATTGAATTGTCTTGTTTTAATACTTCATCTTTACATACATTTCTTTTCCTTAGATATTATTTTCTCTACTTAAGCATTATTTGGACCTTAATATAACTGACATTGCTCTGAAAGTATCTTGAACTTTGTACTGTTTCCTTACTTCTATATCCCATGGTGTTGAAAAATATTTCCCCAGGCTGTGGGGTACGGGCATCTCTGATGCTATTTTAGAATTTGTAATTGGTAATTACACTGATACAGATAGCTTATTTTTGTCAGTTTATGATTGAAATGAATAATGAAGGGTCTATATTATGAGTACTTATAAAATAAAATGTGAAATATGTTTTACAAACTTTGTCTGGTCATGATTTATATATATAAGAGTAGTGGGAGGTAATGAGAGTGAGGCAATAGAAACATTATTTATTTCTTTAGGTACCAGCAGTGACCAAGAACTGTTAGTAAAAGAGGAGGAGGCATATAAACTCGCCCAGTGTATTGAAGGTGTTTTTGCACTGGAGAAGCGCAAGCGGCTTCCTCCCGGTGTAAAACTCGGCTTCAGCCGGCCTGTAGAAGCCATGCTCAAAGAACCAGACAGTTATCAGCTCTATTTCAAATACTTCTACCAGCTGCAGGTTTGTAGTGGCTGATTAGGTTAGGGTTTACCTATTTTTGTCACAGGACAAACTCTTTTTTCCTGTAAATTCTGTGAAACAGGTATCCATTAGGAATCGTCATTATGATTCACAATTGACATTCAATAGTATGCCAGCTGCTTTTTCTTGAATTTTAGCTTAAAGGTTACATACATTTTGCAAGTTTTACGTTTTATGTCTGTTTCAGCTGTTAATGAGAAAACAATATGTGCATTTGTCAAGTTTCGTATTAGGCAGGCAAGATCAAGGCTGTAAGTGTCCATTATCACCCATTGCCATCCGTATTTTCCTACAGATAACTTACAATTATGTTATTCCATGTGAAATCACTGAATCTGTCTTTTATGGATAAACAGTAGCATAGTTTTAAAATTGGTGTCCTTTCAATGTAAAACAGTTTTGATTCCAGGATACCAGAGAAATGTACCAATCAAAATTGCTATAAAAGCATCAAATATGCAGAAAATTTTATATCAAAACAAGTATTTTATTGTCCTTTTTACCCCACAGCCCTTAAGGGCTGTCGGGGTATTGTTTTCACCCGATGGATGGGTGGGTGGGCGGCGGGAAATAGTTTGTCCGGGCTGTATCTCAGAAACCGTAAGGTGTAGGAAGTTCATACTTGGCAGGGACATTGGTTGGAGGGTGTAGGTGTGCAACGTCATAGTGTAACCTTGATTTGACCTTCGATCCTTGCCGTAGTGACCTTGACCTATAAAATCTTGTCTGGGCTATATTTCCGAAACTGTAAGGTGTAGGAAGCTGATACTTGGTGAGGACACTGGTTAGGGGTAGTAGGTGTGCAACGTCATAGTGTGACCTTGATTTGACCTTTGTACTTGCCGTAGTGAACTTGACCTATAATACCTGGTCTGGGCTATATCTTGGAAACCGTAAGAGGTGTAGGAAGTTGATACTTGTTAGGGACATTGGTTAGGGAGTGTAGGTGTGCTATGTCATGCGAGCTTGATTTGACCTTTGACCTTGCTGTAGCGACCTTGACCTATAAAATCTTGTCCAGGTTATATCTCAGAGACTGTAAGGTGTAGGAAGTTTATACTTGGTAGGGACATTGGTTGAGGGTTTTAGGTGTGCCACATCATGGTGTAACACTGATTGACCTTTGACCTTGCTGTATTGACCTTTAAAATCTTGTTGCACCTTTGGGTCTGTCTGTTGATGTAGATTAAGCACTGTTAAACTCATATTAAAATTGATTAAGAATTTCCTTTTGCAGGTTCCCATTGTAACAGATGGAATTTCATCAAGTGAGCCACAGGCTTTTCTCCAACACCACACATAAGCATTCATTGAATGTATTGCCACTTCTGTATGCATGGGTAATATTCAAAACATCCAAACCATAATTCGGCCATTTTTCGGCTGTCATTTTATTATTGAATTGTCTTGTTTTAATACTTCATCTTTATATACATTTCTTTTCCTTAGATATTATTTTCTCTACTTAAGCATTATTTGGACCTTAATATAACTTACACTGCTCTAAAAGTATCTTGAACTTTGTACTGTTACACTAATTCTATATCTCATGGTGTTGAAAAATATTTCCCCAGGCTGTGGGGTACGGGCATCTCTGATGCTATTTTTATATTTATTATATCCCCAATAACATGTTTACAGTGTATACATGAATACAGAACTAATCAGGAAAGAAAATCTTGTCAGATTTAAGTTTGATATTTTTAAACTATTTCACTTTCCTCCTAAGATTGCTTGATTTTTTAAGTCAATAATTTAATTTCAAAAGAGGTAATGCATATTTAAATTTTTCTTTTATTATGATGATTTTATTTATCAGATTCAGATAGTCTTGTCTTTTTACAAGCTGTTTTGAATTCCCTATGCCACAGTTCGACTATTGGATGTTCAGATCTTTATCCAGGTATAATGTCACTTGTCTCAATATCTATCATAGAACTTAATACCAGAAAATAATGAATCCGTGACAGGATTCTTTCCCCTCCTTATGTATCAGGATTCAAATATAAAATATATCTACCATTTCAAGCTCAACCATTCTGTCTCTGACTTTTGATCTAACTAGTGGTTTGTTAATCTTCTTATAATTAAATAACCTTTTAGTGGATCTAGAAGAAAGTTGAAATCGACACAAAGTAACAATATGGTCGACCTGGTCAGAATTGGCAGCCTGACAGACATTTGTGAAAGGCAGTTTATTTTCAGGTTATTCCAAATTTGTTAGAATTTGTAAAACGTTTGCATCATCATCCTTTATGACTTTATGTACGAAGTATTCAACCAGCTACACCATGAGAGTTGGTTTTACTTAACGTTTTAGCATTCACATCAAATTTATTTTTAAAAAGAAAAATCACATTCCAAAAGATGGGTATCTTGCAGACAGATGATGGAAGTATTTATTTCCTTCAGATAGTTGAGAATGTCAGCTCATCTTGATTGATCAAGAAGCATTGACCAATTTGCAGAGAGGTGCTCGATTTTATTGAGTACAATTTTATTTAAGATTATATAATACCATATTTTCATTTTCCATTGTCGGTGTAAGATGTACAATGTATAAAACATATAACAGGATAACCTATACGCATTTGAAATAACAATAACTGAGATGTTTTTTTCCATTGCCAACATAATTGAACATAAGAACACAAAGACTTCAACAACTGATTGGTCACCTCTGCCTTCTGGTAGTTTATGCTTCAGCTTTTTTCGTGTTTCTTTTATTCAGCTCCTATATGCTATATGCTCCTATTGAGTCATACTGAAAAAAACATTATTAAAAAGTTGTGGCCATGGACAAAAATAAAACTATAAGACAGAGCCATACTCCAACCAGACCATATTAATAAGATACAAAGAATTTACTCATTAAGCCCTATGCCAATTACATAGAATACATTTGGATAGTTTAATGAAATAATTAAAGCAAAGAAGGACCACCTCATAGAAACGTTCATACACAGATATTCTTCAAAATTCTAAGAACAGACCCTAGTGTATTTTATTTGATGGAGACTTGGTTTTAAGCTTACATTACTAGGGTCTAAATTAAGTTTAAGTGTAGTTGTTTTCGGTCTTTAACTATACATTGTTGGAGTTTGGTGTCAGTGAAAGATTATTTGGGGCTTTTTTCATTTCATTTACTTTTTATTTTTATTTATTTCTTCGGGGGAGGATCATCATAATCATTTTCTGTTGTTTCATTGTTCATTCCATATTCATTTAATGTGGTACTGTTATGTAACGTAGAACACCAGTGTAGTATACTGTTATGTAGGATGACATAGCACAGTCATAATTATGTTATTCATCACTTGTTAACTACCTGTTACATTGTGACTTGAAGCTCCTTCACACGATTGGACAGGGTCCTAAATGCATTAGTCTCTCTATAATTATAAAATCTTAAAAAGAATCTTATTTTTCTGGAAGAAGACTTGGTCATTCCTGATGTGAAAACAAATGTGTTACTCCTGTTGGCAACAGGATTGGTGCAGGGAGGCCCTGTTGGCCACCCACAAGGAAATCTCTGGTCTCTGACCTGTTGAGGATAGCATCCTCTGATTTTGTGCAATTGAGGACTTTCTGCTAAAATTGACAACCCTACATTAGCAGCAGAATGTTCTTCAGGTGAACAGTATGGATTCTTCTGTGGGTGCTTGAACTGTAGCTGCACACACTTCAGTCTCATTATGTTCTTCTGAGTCCATCTGCTTCTCTTAATTGTTGAGTTGGTGTTTCTTTCTGAAGCTCACTGTAACCAGACTTGTCCAGGTGAACCCTCTATTAACCAGCACGTGAAGGTTTTCCAGATAATCACTCATTAAAGTCTTTCACAAAAATTATGTCCAGTTAAGCACTCATTAAAATCTTTCACAAAACTTCCGACATCTGATATTTGACCCTTTCAGGAGCCACTGATCTTTCAAAACAAGAGCTAGCAAATCTTCATGAGTGGACAACAACATCAGCAAATGTTCAAGGCTCTTCAAAGTGATGTTAACTAAAGACATCTTTTTTTCTCTCTGGGCATAGCTCTCCATGTGGCAAAGCTGACAGTCAGGTTTCTTCCAGCAATGTTCTATTTTATCTATGTCATTGTTGCTCCTCAGTTCCTCGTATAGCATACTGGTCTTTTCAGCTTCTTTCTCTTGACTGGAAGTTCGGGTTGGAGATTGCCATAGCTGGTCTCTTCCTTTGACTAAATTCAGCACTATCCTTGTCTCCTGTCTTCACTGACAACTCCTCACCCTGCAGAGACTGCTTTTTCTAATAATTTGAGATGTCAAAGATGGCACGGTCACAGATTCTGGTGTGAAAATAGCAGCACTGGTCAACCCAGCCAAATTAACCCAACATCTCACAAATCTTAATGCTGCAGGTCTCCATAACTAAGCCCTCATTAAACTGATGTAATTGTGCAGCACTAGCTGTAACGACCTCTGAAATAATATGCCTATCAACAACCTAATAGAGGTGCTTGAAAAGACTGGTTACTTCCTCACAAGCTTCTTCTTTGGGGTCTTCTGTAAAGAATCTTCATACTGCCTGACATCATGTGAGTGAGAAGACTCACTAGAGTGAAAGAGGGAATGCTGATAATGCACACACAAACTCTTCTGGTGTGACCTGGCATGTCGAGACTCATGATCACTTTCTTCCTGCCTAAATTCCTTTTTCCTTGATTTATTTATTTAATTATTTGGGGTTTTACATCGCTTTCAACGTTTAGGTCATATCACGATGGTAGTTTTGTAGGCAGAGGAAACCAGTACATACAGTTGGTCAAGATTCTGTACTGTAAACTGCCGACCATTGAAAAGAAACTACCAACTTTCCCACATAAGGCCTGGGGTTTAAACCGCCATCCTTACAGTTGGGAGGCAAGTGTGTTACACTGTGCCATCGTGGCCCCTCCTATTTCCCTGGGGAATAGTCCCTTAGAGAATAACCTTGATTAGAACTCCTGCATGGTGATTGTCAAGTATCCCTTCTTAAACTGTCATGGGATCCATAAGAAGATGCCCTGTGTGGGGAGTTTTCAAGTTGATACATATCCCTCCTGGACCTGTCACGGGAACTACCCTGTGGAGAAATGACATGTTTTCTATGGTGAGATTTATGGTCTTCTTTACTCTTACCCTTGCCTAAGACTTCCTTGTTATCCAGAACCCCTTTTTCTTCTGATTGGACAGGACAAGGGTTTGAGAAGAACCCTCCACTGTCTCCCATAGGGATACCACACAAAGACTCACCACTGATTTTGGAACTCTGTGTATTTTTGCTGGAGTACTGGTAATTGGACCTTGTCCTGGAATCCCTCCAATTTCATCACTTCTTTGAGGACTCAGTCTGTAATTTCCACTTTGACCTCTGGCAGTAGTAGTTTTGACCCCGGTCCCTGGACTATCCCAGGGATGTAATTTGCCTCTAGGAGATGACAGCCTGTCGGGGGAATTGAGAGGGGTGTAGCGATTCCTTCTGTATATATCCTGGTACTGATAGTACTAGAGGATCAATATTGCGAATCCAGCAAGCCATATTGTAAAGGATAATTTGGTCAGTTCCACCTGTCACACCTACCTTTATTCTGTTGCACCTTTTCCTTGGACAAGCCCACAAAAAATGTCCCAGCTCCCCACATTTATAACAGCTATGTTTGCTCAGTTGGGCATCTTGCACAGGAAGGCGACCATTTGTTTGGTTGACACTTTGAGTCCTAGACTTTGTCTTGGTGTGAAATGTATTGTACTCAATGGATGAGCTAAAGGGCAACCTTGGAATCTGTATTTTCTTTTTCTTGTCCATATGTTTGCTCCTGGAGTGAATGCGGAGTTTGGAAGTGGCAGCATCAGTAACCCCACCATCTGCAGAAGAGTTATCAGAGGAGTCATCATCCTTCTTTGTATTAATGACATTCACCCTGAGTTCCCTGGGACTATACAGGCCATTTGGACTGTTTTCAATCATTAGTTGTAACTCACTGAATGCAGTAATCTACTGCTCCTGTGTCCTTGGGTGTAGAACAATGGCTTGCTGAATTCTGCACATACATAGGGGCAGGAATAAAGGGCAACGTGGACGTCTTGAGTGATCCATCCTGATGTTTTGCAATTCTCAAAATCCTGATAAACTGCATCCTTGGTAACACTCTAATGGCAGATGGATTTCAGACTTCTGGTTGGTTCCTGGAGGCAGAGATAAGAGGCCTTTTCAAACTTTCTACTTCCTCCCTCAAACCTGTGTTGCCAACCAAATGGGTAATAAGAGACACCACTTCAAGTGACCCGATGTGTACAATGAAACTGCTCCTGTTGTGAAGCTGAAATTGATTCTTAAAAAGTCAACTGTCTATCAGAAACAGCTCGAATTTCATTTTGACACAACTCTCTTTGTCTGCTAAGGCCATCCTGTAAATCTTTAATTCAGTCTTTCCCATTACTGATGAGACTTCCTGCTGGACCAGTCTCTTCTATAGGTCCACCACTCTGGAATCCATGGCTTCAACACCATCCTTCCATATATTATAGGAACCCAGATAGCAAGACTCTGTAGGGCCACCGCTGGCCCACTGGCGGCATAGCTGTCGGACCGACGTTGGCTGCAGGCGGTGGCCAGCCGTTGGCGTGACCGGCTGATAGGCAGTGGTCCACCGTTGGTAGCCGACAATAAGGTTTTCTGATGGTCCTTCAGTGGCCCACTGTCAGCAGCCATGATAAGCTTTTCTATTGGCCCACCAGTGGCCCGGCTTCAGTAGACGACAAGGTTGACTGGTGGTCCACCAGTGGCCCACTGTTGGATGCCACCAAAGGTGGTTCTCTGGTGGCGTGACCAGCTGATAGACAGTGGTCCACTGTTGGCAGCCAACAATAAGGTTTACTGGTGGCCCATCAGTGGCCCACTGGCTTTTAGGCCGGTGGATGTGTCGGTCTGACATTGGCAAGCCACTGGTAAAATTTTACTACCACTATAATATAGCATCAGCCAATCAGATTGCAGCATGAAGTTATGTGGCCATTGTTTAACAGAAAGCAAATAATTGACAGATTGTGGGTGGATTTTAGTTAAGGGAATCCCTAATAAGTCACATGACCAAACATAAACAATGGTGGAACAGTATCTTAGGATGACATGTTCCATAGTCAAACAATAAAATTATAATGTTCAGAAACAACTTTTCTTACTGTGAATTTCTAATGAGAATGTTATTTTTATGTCTAAAATTGTTAAATAGTTAGTTAAAAATTGTGGGCCCACTGAAATATGATTTTAGACATACCATAATAAATAATTTTTTACTAAGTGTCTCAATATCCCCTATTATTGCTCGCCGCTATCTTGAATAAAAAGCCACCATTGGCCCACCGTTGGCCCAACCTTGGCAGCCTGAGTTTTGGTTGGCAAGCCTTCACTGGGCCAGCGTTGGCATGGGTAATTCGGCCACTGATTGGAATATATTTCATGAGTAATTATTCCTTTCAACTTAATAAACTTTATATTTTATCGGACGCATACATATTGCAGCTAGTGGACCAAGGGTCGTCCAGTGGTGGCTACACCTCAACCCCAATTAATAGGGTTTTGATTTAATATATTTTTCTCCTGTACATGTTTTATGGTTTGTTTACAGGGGAAACTTTCACTTCTGTTAACTTTTCTGTGTAATTATCAGATGGTTTTATTGATTAGATCTAAAATCCGGGTGGAAATTAGAAAATTCCCATCAGTGGTCCATCAATCATAGCTTATATACCATTGATATAGTTGGTGGGCTGCCAGTGGTAAATCTTGGAAGAAATTTGTGGCCCAAGAATGAGAAGAAAAGAAATATATATTAAGGCAGAGATGTGACATCTGTTATTTAAAAATGTTGGTGTCTTGGTGATATACACATACATAAAGTATCCAATTACTTTGCCGTCTGTGGGCCACAGGTGGGCCAACAGTATGTGTACCATGCAGGCAGAAGGTGGACCACTGATGGACCACCAGTGGCAAATCTTACAATTTTTTATGTAATAAAATTCAGAACAGCTACTTTTGGAAAGTAATTCACTTGAAACAAATGGATTTAAGCCAAGACAGCCTCTCTTCAAGATCTGTCAAAACAAATGCCGTTCAGCAGAGCTTGAGGTGTAGCCACCAGAGGACCACCATTGGTCCACCAACTAAGTATAGCTCTTACAGATGATAGTTGCATGTGTCAGACAAAAACAAATTCTGCGATAGTTTTAGGTTGCATCAAAAAACAAATTTATATCAAAAGGAAAAAAATGAAAATACCTTCACTAAACATATATATATATATGTGCCACCAGTGGCCCACTGGCTGCCCATCATGGGTCATGTACTACTTATGTAGTGGGTGGACCATTGATGGACCACCTGTGGCAAATATATAAGCAAGTAATATATAAAGTAATAAAGTGGAGAAAAGACTGACTGAGCAAAATGAAGGAATACAGAATAAGTTTGTTAAAAAATGACATTAACTTATGTTAAGTGAAAGAAAACACACATTTTATCTAATTTTTCCCAGGATTTTACACCAGTGGGTGTAGGCTGGTACCTGAGCTACAGCCACTGACTCTGGTAGTTGGTGGGCCAACAGTGGGCCACGCAATGTATTTATATTTTGAAATAATGTGTTTTTAACTTTGAATATTGTTAAATAATATGTCAGAAAACAGTATTTGAGGTTGCTTTTGAAGTTGTTTATAATGCTTTAAAATTTTGAAAAAAAATGCAGTCAGTGGGCCACCAGTGGCTCAGTGGTGGCCCACAAGCTATATTTTGCCACCCATAGCCAACGGTGGCCCACTAGCGTCTTGCTATCTGGGAATCATACACCTCCTTTTTCATATCAGCTTTGAACTGTGTCTGCAAGTCAAATAACTCCTGCATTAATGACAGGGCTCTCTTTTTCTTTTTGTCCATTTTGTCATAACATACACTTAAACTTTCAACTGAAGTATCACTTTCATCAAGTCCCTTCACAATGGCTGCAATTTCAAGATTTCTGGAATAAGCAATGCTCTCTGAAGTTTTCAACTCATCCACAGCACTGGACAACACAGAACATTCACTCCAGTTGAAACCTGTGACTTCCTCAGGACACTAAGTTGTGTGTCAATGCTTTTGGTGGAAGGATGGATATTGTGAAGAAAAGTGAAGAGCTCCTTCAGATTCAGTTCCATCTCATCACACCTGTCTGCCTCGTGATCAATGTAAGATTCTCTATTATTTCCTGTTGGTTTAGAGTGTTCCGTACTGGAAATACTCCCAACTGGTTGATCCTGTAATGCTGGCAGAAGTTCATGCACCCGACCTGAACATGCATTCAAAGCAGACCTTTGACTTGACTCAGGTGATCCTGACTGGAATAAACCTGACCAAGTACTGATGGGTTCATTGTTGACATCAACTGTGACATAGACAAAGGCAAGTGTTTAATACCAGAACAAACTAGTCCCATCTGCGAAAACTGTGCAGCAACAGTTGTTTCTTTACTGAATTGAATCAGGTTGTTTGCAAAGATATACTGCATCACTGAAGCACCTGTCAATTTCTCTTGCTTATACTGACTCCTCGTCAGTTTCCCTTCATTCATATCCTGAGTAGCCAGAATCGCCAATATCCTTAATCTTCATCAAATTACTTAAAGACCAAAATCTAAATAAATGCTGAAATGTATACTTTTTCACAAAGTTACTAAAAATCAAGAAAAAGTACTCAAATGCAATTATTCTGAAGAAAATACACAATAAATACAAATGCAATACAAATGCAATAAATAATTACCAGATCTATCACAACATATGACAAAAATCCAGCAAAACTGTCTAATGTTTCAAACAGAATAATATTATTTTAACATTTTCACACAACTTTATATAGCCAATGAAACACAAAACGATTTATTGATAATACAACAAAAATACATAGGCTATTGCAATGCAAAGTATATATTGCCTTTGAAACACAATAAAGTTCCTGCACTTAATTAGGATTGTCCTTAACAGACATGCACAAGAATAGCCCATACATGTACTTGGATGTATTAGTGCACCAAAATACAAGGTATTCAAGCACTGAAACACTTTACTGACAAAAAAATATATTTGCGGAACTGCTTTTTCTGTCTTTACAGAAAACACATTACACAATTACAGTCAATGCAAATTCATAGCAAACTATTGTGAACCTTGCAGTTCAGTGTCAGTTACTTGCACACTGCAATATGTAAATAGTATAAAATATTATGTTTTTTAAGCTAATCATCCACGAACAGGACCTGATCACTCCCATGGGTGCACCCTGGAGAAGTTGTATGGAGATTAAAGTGCTGAAACAACTGGTGACCCAAGGCTTTTCACTGAGGACGGGGATGATTTATGCAGTGCTACTACTGTATTAGGTAAACTACAATTGCTGGTTACCTAGTGACAGCCAGAAAGACTGGATGACAACCAGGAAAACCTGGAGACAACTGGAAAAAAGTTGACAATTTGGAATGCCCAATAACTTGGGTATGCTGTGTTAACAGCTCAGCACACAAACCACTATGCAGCTCAGGAAAATACAAGCAAAATACCCCATGGTCACCGAGGGGGGGTAGAGGATGAGGAACCAGCAAGGACTGATAACCAGATGACAAAACTAACAAAGAAAATGCAGGAAGCCTTGGGAAATGCTGTTTGTAGTTGTAGTAAAGTGTGCAAGAACAATAGAGGCTTAAAGATACATCAAGGAAGAATGTAATGCAGTCAGGTAGTTCAGTTAGAACAACACACAGTGACTAAAATCACTGGTAAGACAAAGAAAGCCCAGCTAGGAAGCAAACTACAGTGCTGAGAATCTGAAAGTATCTGCTGAAATACCAAAAGCACTAAAATCAATAACCAGGAACACAACTGTAAGGTGGCCATCAATGAGTAAGAACAAAGAATGGGAGAAGTTTGAGAAAGATGACAATAAAATTGTAGATACACTACTAATTGGAAATGTTGAAAGAAAGCTGCAGACATTGCCCACAATTATCCACAGCATTGGCCAAGATAGGTTTGTTATTGTACAGAGAAAGAACACACCAAGGAATAAGCCAAACTACAGACAAGAGAGAGTCAATCAAATTAAAAAAGAGATACAAACCCTACAAAATAGACAGGAGATCTGCCAGGAAAGAGAAAAAGAAGGCATAAAACAGCTTAGAGATGAGTTAAGGGAGAAACAAGTCTAAAAAGAAGGACAGAGTATTACAGGAAAAAGAGGAAGAAGAAAGAGAAGGCTAGGCAAAGATTCATAAACAATCCATACAAGTTCACATTTAATCTGCTGGGTAAACCTAAAAGTGGCATCTTAGAGAGCACAATGAAAGAAGTAGAAGAACATTTGAAATGAACACACAGTGACATATTGTAACGGTCCGACGAATACCGTAACTTCGACGTGAGCGAAAATGAGGGATTATGGCAGTTAAAGTTCACCTCGAGTGTATATTGTCTTGGTTATTGCAGTATTTCACCTATTTTACATCGTTAAGCATATTCTAAACTTAAATTAAGGATTATTTGCTCGTTTAAAAGGAAATCTGTGAGATTTCTTCTTGGAAACAATATTTTGACAGTTCTAGCAGTCGATAAACTTCAGCCGGCGGTTAAAGCTTTTCAAAACAATTGGAGTAAGTAAAGTATTTGAATTTGTGCGTGCAGTTTGTAATATTTATTTTATATTTGTGGGTATGTGATGTTAAACTATTGATTTAGGCAATGTTGCATAATATTTAACATAATTTATGCGAATGCTGGTTTTAAGTTTAAAAGCTATCACCCCTCGAAATGACAGACGCAACCTTCAGTATCGTCCCAGATCACGTGACCCCTACTAGAAACGTCTATATATTGGCCGCAAGCGAGAGATTCGGGGAGAATCCAGTATTGAATTCTCATTGGTACAACAGCCGAAAAGACAAGGAAAGAAGAAAATAGCCACGAGGAATAGCCGGGAGAGCTGTGTATAGCCGCTAGAAATAGCCGGGAGAACTGGAAGAAAGAAGCTGTTGGATAGAAGATTTTGGAAGACAACTTACAATAAACCATTGTAAGTGAAGTTGAGAGTATTCAGTAGTGAATACCCAGGTGCTGAGTCAAGAATTTAGTAGAGAGTATTCAGTAGGGAATACCCCTCCAGAATTCAGTGACTGAATTCTGGTCCCTGAAGTGGTCTGTCCACCATTTATGTAGCCGCCTGTTTCATCCCCAGTGACTGGCTAACTCATCCTCAGCAATATTTCTGCACAAACCCCCACCCCCTTTTTCCTGTATGTAGAACCCATAACCGTCCAATTGAAGCTGCATAGCCGTGTACATACATATAGCATAGGTCCCTCTGTAGCCCTACCCCCCCCCCTTCCCGTCCATGTTAAGCTGATAAAACATTGCAAGTACAGTTTGTAGTTATATAGAATAGATTCCCCATATATACACCCCAACCCTTGTGGAGCTGATATTTTGATTGCAACAGCAACTTGTGTTACAGATCATAGTTCCCCAAGCAGTCACTCCAGATCTGTCAGGCTGATTTTGTGATTGCACACATAGCTTGTAGTGTATGAATTAGATTCCCCCAATCCCTGTTAAGCTGATACCTTGATAGTAGGTGTAGCCAGTGTAGCATATTAATAGTTGGAAATTTAAATGACAGCCACTTTTATCCAGTCATTGTTCTTTTATTATAAATAAATATTTGTAACCTTATACTTTACTGCTTGCTAATTTCTTCCACTGTCCTCTGTGACTAATTAAGACTGTTGGAGATAAGATACCGACATTTTGGCAGTACTTTGATTGATCGGCTACGCACCAAGGAGGATTGTTTTTGGAATCCCCCCCATTCCAGGAGACGTCTTGGAGTGCGACTGATAGTCCTCGGCAGGTGTAAGATTCAGAGATTGAATCTGCTGCAGTCCCTGTTGAAGGTGTAAGATTCAGAGATTGAATCTGTTGGAATTCCTGTTAGTGTTTGATTCAGAGATTGAATCGGTTACAAATTCCTGTCCTAGGTGGTGATTCAGAGATTGAATCTGTGGAAATTCCTAGGCAGGTGTATTCAGATCTAGGGATCTGAAAGGCGAGAGGCCTTGTTATTGAAATTCCTGATCAGGTGAAGTTACAGATCTAGGTGATCTGGAAGGCGAGATGCCTTGTTAGTGGCACGGGAAATCTGACGTCAGTCGTGTCACTGTGAGATTTTTGTGAGGATTTTCCGCTCGGATCCGTCACAATATTACAAGAGACAGAGCTAGGAAATTGTAAAAATCTGATAATACCTGAGATACCCCAGGTGCAGTTCAACATGAAGGAGCCCAATTGCCAAAAGACACGACTACACAGAACTGGTTGCAGCTCTAGGGCGTAGATTCAATCCCCAGAATCAGAATGAGCTGTTTAGGGTACAACTTAGAAATAGAACTAGGAAGTCAAATGAAACATTGCCAGAGTTGGGCCAAGACTTGAAGAGTTTAGTTTACAGAGCCTATCCTACTGCTACAACCGAGCTGTTAGACACCCTGGGAAGAGACCATTTCATTGATGCAATCAATGATGAAGACATAAGGTGGAGGGTTTACCAAAGTAAACCCATGACTTTAGATGATGCCATCTGCTCAGCAGTAGAACTGGAGGCCTACAAAAGGGCTGAAGAACAACGCAATGGACATTGGAGACCTGTCCGTGAAATCAGTAGAAGAGAAAATCAGCCCAAGGGTCAAAACAGAGTGCAGACCAGGGGTCAACATGCCATTGATGATATAGACAAAGAGCTGAGAGAGCTCAAAGAAAAGTTATTTGCATTACAAAAGCGAAGGGGTGACCTGCGCCAAAATAGCACCGGGTGTTGGCACTGTGGGCAAGAGGGTCATTTCAGATACCAGTGCCCACAGCAGGACCCACAAACATCAAATTTAAACTAGAGAAGACTGAAGCTGGTGGTCGAGATTCAGTCAAATATGTCAGACCACAGAGGGTGTTAAGCATGAATTGGGGAAAAGGGTTAGTAGTGCTCGGGTCGGTTGGCGGAAAAGCCACCAAATTTCTTGTGGACACAGGAGCCGCCATCTCTATTATGTCCATAGGAATGTTCAAGGGTTTAAGTGATCACCCCTTGAAATTACAAACTGTTGATTGGATATCTATGCCGCTAATGGGAGAAGCCTCCAAGTTCAAGGAATGGTCAATTTGGATTTGACCATTGGACCTCTTCATGTACAACATGACATCATAGTGGCAGATATCCAGATGGACATGATTTTAGGGATGGACTTTTTGAGCAAACATGGATGTAAGGTTGACATCAATAAACAAGAATTGACCATACAGAACACTGTGGTGTATCTATGGAAGGAGGATGCAACACCACCAAGCTGTTGTGTGAATCTACAGGAGAAGATCTGTGTTCCAGGGAAATCTCAGATGATAGTGTTGGCTAGAGCAGAGAAGAATGGAACTGAGGCTAAATGCAACATTGTTACTGGGCGATCTCAATTCATCAACCGGTATGGGATATTGGTGGGAAGAACTTTGGTTGACATCTCCCAGGATAATGTTGCTGTGCTGCTATGGAATCCACTAGATGAAGATGTTCAACTGTATGCAGGGACCAGGATTGGTGTCTGTGAGCCGGTAGAGTCCTGGGAAATGGCACAACCCAAGGAGGGGCCTCTGTTAGTGAACACACTAACTGAGGTAGAACCGTCATCAGAAGAATCTACTTCCAGTATTCCGCCACAATTAGAAGACTTGTTCCAACATAGTGTGGAGCATCTGTCACCCCATGAGAAGGCCAGCCTCCAGAAACTACTTTGTGAATACCAGGATGTGTTTGTGGGAATTGATGGCAAGCTGGGAAGAACTGGCTTAGCAAAGCACACCATAAATACTGGAGATCACAAACCCATACGCCAAGCTCCAAGGAGGGTTCCCCTGCATTTGCGAGAGAAGGCCCGGGCTCAAGTAGAAAAGATGTTAGAAGAGGGCATCATTGAACCATCAAACAGTCCTTGGTCAGCTCCCATTGTTCTGGTGCGAAAGAAGGACGGTTCATACCGATTTTGTATTGACTACTGGTTGTTGAACAAAGTCACAGTTGGTGATGCATACCCTATACCCAGAGTGTCTTTTGATGATCTGGAGGGATCTAGATGGTTCAGCACATTAGACTTGATGTCTGGATACTGGCAAGTGGAAATGGATCCCGCTGATAAGCAGAAGACTGCTTTTGTTTGTCAGGAGGGCCTTTTTCAATTCAATCTCATGCCATTTGGACTCACAAATGCTCCTTCAACTTTTGAAAGATTGATGGAGACAGTGCTAGCTGGACTACAATACAACATCTGTCTGGTGTTTCTGGATGATATTATTGTATATGGGAGTAGTTTTGAAGAGGAAATTTCCAGATTGAAGCAGGTGTTCACCAGACTAATCCAAGCCGGACTGAAGCTGAAGCCAAAGAAGTGTGTCCTGTTCCAGAAGAAGGTTGCCTATTTGGGACACATCGTCTCGGATGCAGGAGTATCTCCGGATCCATCAAAGGTAGAAGCCATTGAAAAATGGCCTACACCTTCAACTGTAACAGAAGTCAGAAGCTTCCTGGGATTGGCTGCATATTATAGAAGATTTGTGAAGGATTTTGCTACTGTTGCATCACCCCTTCACAAACTTACAGAGAAGGGCAGACAGTTCCTTTGGAGCGATGACTGTCAAACATCATTTGAAGCACTACAGAAATGTCTGATCACAGCCCCTATTCTGGCATATCCTACGGCTGAGGAACCATTCATCTTGGACACGGATGCCAGCAATTTTGGCATTGGTGCAGTACTCTCTCAGAAGATAGAAGGCAAGGAACGTGTGATTGCCTATGGCAGCAGATGTCTCTCCAAGGCTGAAAGAAGATATTGTGTTACCAGGAGAGAGTTACTGGCCATTGTGTACTTTGTTAAGTACTTCCGGCACTATCTGTATGGGCGACAGTTTCTACTGAGAACTGATCATGGGTCCCTCAGATGGCTCTTCAATTTCAAGGAGCCAGAAGGACAAGTAGCGCGATGGATAGAGACCTTGTCCACTTTTACTTTTGACATAGAACATCGTCCGGGAAAACAACATGGGAATGCAGATGGTCTGTCCAGACGTCCTTGTAAGCAGTGTGGTCAAGAAGGTGCTGAGCTTGTTTGTTTGGTGCAGAGTGAAGAGGCAGACGTACCTGCAAGGACAGTCCAAACCGCTCCTGAAACAGAACATTGGATAGATGGTTGGTGTCACGAAACACTTAGAACGAATCAAGAAGAAGATCCAGATATTGGAAAAGTTTTGAAGATGAAAGAGGCAAGTCCAAGTAAGCCTCAATGGAAGGTTGTGAGTGCAGAAAATGAGGCAGTCAAAGCATACTGGTTCCTTTGGTCACAGCTGCACATAAAGAATGGTGTTTTGTATAAATTATGGGAGGAGGAGACTTCACCCACCGGACATTGGCAGCTGGTGTTACCAACGGTGATGAGGGAACAAGTGATGCAGATGCTACATGACCACAAGTGTGCCGGTCACCTTGGCCAACACAAAACCCTTGCCAGAGTACGCATGAGGTTTTATTGGTACAAGCTGAAGGATGGTGTAAATAACTGGTGTAAGCAATGTGAAGTTTGCGCCAAGAAGAAGATGCCCATTCCCAAGGGAAAAGCAAAGTTGCAGCAACACATAGTTGGCTGTCCACTCGAGAGAGTGGCCTTAGACATTTTGGGGCCTCTTCCCAGAAGCTCTCGGGGTAATCGCTACATCTTAGTGGTAGCTGATTATTTTACCAGATGGACTGAGGCTTATCCAATTCCAAACCAAGAAGCCACCACAGTTGCCAGACGGTTCATTGGGGAATTTGTATGTCGCTATGGAGCACCGCTGCAAATCCTAACAGATCAGGGAGCCCAATTCCAATCACAACTCTTTGCAGAAATGTGTCAGTTGTTAAATATTGACAAAACCAGAACCAGTAGCTACCACCCACAAACCGATGGACTGGTGGAAAGGTTCAATAGAACTCTGACCAGCATGCTAAGTCATTTTGTGAATGACCATCAGCGAGACTGGGATGATCATGTACCAATGGTGATGATGGCCTACCGTTCTACTTCACAAGAGACAACTGCCAATTGACTTGCTGTTTGGAAATCCGCCTGATGAGCCGGTACAGACGCTGGAAACAGAATATATTCAGGATTTACAAGAGAGGTTACATTTAGGACATGAATGGGCAAGAGTACATCTAAAACGAGGTGCTGAACGACAGAAGAAAATTTATGACATCGGCGCAAGTTTGCATGGTTACAGAAGAGGCCAGTTTGTTTGGTTGTACACACCAATGAAGAAAAAGGGGCTCAGTCCAAAACTGCAAAAGTTTTGGGATGGTCCCTACTTGATTGTCAACAAACTGAGCGATGCCTTGTACCGTATTCAGAAATCAATCAGATCCAGCTGCAAGATTGTTCACTACAACAGACTGAAATTGTTCAATGGCAAACAGAGAGTGCCATGGGTTTCCGGGATTGATCCAGCTCTAGTCCTGGAAGAAAGTTTATCAACAAACATGAATAGAATTGACAGACCCAAACTTGAATGCCCCAGTGATTCTGACACAGAAGATTCTGATGCTGAAATTCAGCCAGCGGAAGCAGTAGCTGTGGACGAAGTTGTGCAACAGTTCACTGTGAAGCTCCACTTCTCTCCTTGTTAATTAAGAAGCATAGTTAAGAAGCAGAACTAGAAGAGGTATGCATAAAAAGTGCAAAGATAGAAGTCAAACAAAACTGATGAGCTGTCATTTTTTTCTCTGTTTGACAGGATGATGTTTACCTGTCAGATTTGCAACAAGATGTTGAGTTCCAGAGCCAACCTGCGACGACACATAGCTAACTGTCATAACAGTGAACCAGTACGCATGCAATGTCCATATTGTAACAAAACGAGAAGCCGCCAAGATGATCTGATTCGGCATCATATTGTCAATCACCACCCTACAAAAGTGGTAGAAGTCCAAAACAACCCTGGGTTGATAAAGGCTGTTCCAGCAGAGGCAAAGGATAAGAAAACTAAGGAATCCACAAAGCAGCCTAAAGAAGCCCATGAGAAAGCAGCCACTGCAACATCCTCCTCGGCCGAAAGATCAACATCACCGTTGACCGATGGTGGGAAAGGCGATGATGGGAAAAGAGACACACCAGCTCTGTTTATGAGGCTTGAAACAATGATTCAGGAGACGGGTGCTAGGAATGCTGAAACTCCACCCCCAAAGAAACCTAAACTCACAGAAGTGGAGATGGCGGTGGCTAGTATTGTTTCTGAGGGATCACCAACAGAGATATCAGTCAGTGATCCATATATCCCAGAATGTAACAACGCCGCTGTGCAGACGGAAGGAGAAAAGAAAGACAACGAAGCACAAACTGAGGACCACCCTGTGCAGTCAACAGAAGTACAGGCTACAGTGGAAATGATGGATACAGGTGCGAATGCGGAACCGACAATTATGAAAAACGCGGCCTGTCAAGCTGATGTCGCTATACCTACCCAGCGGAAAAGTAGAAGAGATGTAGGATTTCATGAGAACCACTGCAGACATGGTGTAAGAAAGCCAGTACATATCCACATAAAAAGAGAAGTAATATCACCAAGCGGGGAGGTCACCAAGACAGAAGAAATTCAGGTGAATTGTGCCAGATGCCCGCCGCCAGCAATCGTCATCCACAACCAGGTCTCACAACAAGCTTTTCCTCAGGCTGGAAGACGGGACAGCGCCACCAGCAGCTGCAGCTGCAGTAGCAGCAGTGACAGTGAGGACGAGTGAACAGTTAGATGTAATGTGAAATCTGAATGGACATTTTAATCCACTATGTTTTTGTTTTTTTTTTTTTTTTTGCATATGTAATGTATTGTAATGGACATTTTTTTAAAAATCTTATGTCGCTTTCTTTTTGATGGTATTTAGTATGAATATGTTGTGTATTATATTGGACATTTTAATTCACTGTGTTTTTTTTAGCTTGCATGAAAATGCATGTGATGTAATACAGTAGATATTTTAATGCAATTCTTGTTGAGTAAATTAGAGTGTAATATATGTGTTGATTTTGAACCAGGAACATTTTAAGTTATACTTTTGGTTTTAATTTTGATTAAAGATTTTTTTTTAGAATTGTTGTTGATGATAATTTATACATGTTCATTGTAAGGGATAACCCGTGTAAATTGAGGTTATGTTTTTTTGTTTTTTTTTCTAATAATTAATTATTGAAGTTAATATTGTTGTTTTTTTTTGTTTTGTTTTTTTGAATACGTAAAATTGCACCCAAGAAATAATCAAACACTTAAATCTGAACTTAGAGTGGGAAAACTAATCTAAATTAAGCGGGACGCTTAATCTAAGGAGGGGAAAGTGCAACGGTCCGACGAATACCGTAACTTCGACGTGAGCGAAAATGAGGGATTATGGCAGTTTAAGTTCACCTCGAGTGTATATTGTCTTGGTTATTGCAGTATTTCACCTATTTTACATCGTTAAGCATATTCTAAACTTAAATTAAGGGTTATTTGCTCGTTTAAAAGGAAATCTGTGAGATTTCTTCTTGGAAACAATACTTTGACAGTTCTAGCAGTCGATAAACTTCAGCCAGGGGTTAAAGCTTTTCAAAACAATTGGAGTAAGTAAAGTATTTGAATTTGTGCGTGCAGTTTGTAATATTTATTTTATATTTGTGGGTATGTGATGTTAAACTATTGATTTAGGCAATGTTGCATAATATTTAACATAATTTATGCGAATGCTGGTTTTAAGTTTAAAAGCTATCACCCCTCGAAATGACAGACGCAACCTTCAGTATCGTCCCAGATCACGTGACCCCTACTAGAAACGTCTATATATTGGCCGCAAGCGAGAGATTCGGGGAGAATCCAGTATTGAATTCTCATTGGTACAACAGCCGAGAAGACAAGGAAAGAAGAAAATAGCCACGAGGAATAGCCGGGAGAGCCGTGTATAGCCGCTAGAAATAGCCGGGAGAACTGGAAGAAAGAAGCTGTTGGATAGAAGATTTTGGAAGACAACTTACAATAAACCATTGTAAGTGAAGTTGAGAGTATTCAGTAGTGAATACCCAGGTGCTGAGTCAAGAATTTAGTAGAGAGTATTCAGTAGTGAATACCCCTCCAGAATTCAGTGACTGAATTCTGGTCCCTGAAGTGGTCTGTCCACCATTTATGTATCCACCTGTTTCATCCCCAGTGACTGGCTAACTCATCCTCAGCAATATTTCTGCACAAACCCCCACCCCCTTTTTCCTGTATGTAGAACCCATAACCGTCCAATTGAAGCTGCATAGCTGTGTACATACATATAGCATAGGTCCCTCTGTAGCCCTACCCCCCCTTCCCGTCCATGTTAAGCTGATAAAACATTGCAAGTACAGTTTGTAGTTATATAGAATAGATTCCCCATATATACACCCCAACCCTTGTGGAGCTGATATTTTGATTGCAACAGCAACTTGTGTTACAGATCATAGTTCCCCAAACAGTCACTCCAGATCTGTCAGGCTGATTTTGTGATTGCACACATAGCTTGTAGTGTATGAATTAGATTCCCCCAATCCCTGTTAAGCTGATACCTTGATAGTAGGTGTAGCCAGTGTAGCATATTAATAGTTGGAAATTTAAATGACAGCCACTTTTATCCAGTCATTGTTCTTTTATTATAAATAAATATTTATAACCTTATACTTTACTGCTTGCTAATTTCTTCCACTGTCCTCTGTGACTAATTAAGACTGTTGGAGATAAGATACCGACATTTTGGCAGTACTTTGATTGATCGGCTACGCACCAAGGAGGATTGTTTTTGGAATCCCCCCCATTCCAGGAGACATCTTGGAGTGCGACTGATAGTCCTCGGCAGGTGTAAGATTCAGAGATTGAATCTGCTGCAGTCCCTGTTGAAGGTGTAAGATTCAGAGATTGAATCTGTTGGAATTCCTGTTAGTGTTTGATTCAGAGATTGAATCGGTTACAAATTCCTGTCCTAGGTGGTGATTCAGAGATTGAATCTGTGGAAATTCCTAGGCAGGTGTATTCAGATCTAGGGATCTGAAAGGCGAGAGGCCTTGTTATTGAAATTCCTGATCAGGTGAAGTTACAGATCTAGGCGATCTGGAAGGCGAGATGCCTTGTTAGTGGCACGGGAAATCTGACGTCAGTCGTGTCACTGTGAGATTCTTGTGAGGATTTTCCGCTCGGATCCATCACAATATTACAAGAGACAGAGCTAGGAAATTGTAAAAATCTGATAATACCTGAGATACCCCAGGTGCAGTTCAACATGAAGGAGCCCAATTTTGTAGAGGTAACACAAATTGTGGGAAATGCAAGAAGCAAAGCAGCCCTTGGATACAGCAGAACCTCATACAAAGTGTATAAGAAATACCCACTGCTATTGGGCAGACTACACAAACTGATCAAGGTAGTATGGAGACAACAGAAGATTGCAGAATGCTGGCAGTATGCAGAAGGTTGCTTAATACCCAAAGGTCAAATATCAAACAGTTCTGCACAATCTTCCTACTAAGTGTAGAAGGCAAGATATTTTTCTCATTAATGACTCAGAGAATGACTGCTTACATGTTGGAGAATAACTATCTGGATATTAGTGTCCAGAAGGGTGGAATCCCAGGATTCACAGGTTGCTTGGAACACACTATAGTGTCCTTACCCACTTATCAAAGAGGGAAGGGATAACAAAGGAGAATTGTCAGTTGTGTGGCTAGATTTGATGAATGCATATGGCTCAATTACACATAAGCTTGTTGCAGAAACTCTCACTAGATACCATGCTCCAAATGAAATACAGAACATGCTAGCACAATACTATGAAAGATTTTACATCAGATTCAATGTAGGTTAAAGAACAACAAATTGGCAGAGGGTGAAAAAGTGCATCATTACTGGATGTATTATTTCAGTTATTTTATTTGCAAGTGCAGTGAATCTCATTGTGAAACCTGCTGAAAAGATATGCAAAGGCCCACTGATGAGATCAAGTGTCAGATAAGCACCAGTAAAAGAACTGTGTGTTTAAAATAAGTGATGAAAGAATTTCAATGGTCAGTGAGGCTCCAGTCAAAAGCTAAGGTAAGATGTTTGATGACACTTTAAAGGATGGCAGCAACAAACTGTCAGTTATAGTGCTAGCCCAGAGAGAATAGAATAGAGTAGAATAGAATAGAATAGAATAGAAACATTTATATAGCGCAAAATTGATACAACATCCTCTAATGTACTACAGATGAAAATGGAAAAGTCCAGGGACGTATCAGGTCGAGATTCAAATTAGCGCCCACTGGGGAGATATACTATGGTGGAGCATATGCTAGTCTAAACAAATAAGTTTTTTAGCTGGCTTTGGAAACCTGCTATTGTGTGCTGCACATGTGATCGGACTGATTGTGGGCGTCTGTTCCATTCAGTGGGGGAAGCCATTTTAAAACGTCGCCTACCAATGGCCTTTCTAGGACAAACTGAGGAAACAGATAGCCGAATTCCATGAGTTAGGCTACTGATTTAGATCAAGGATGATAAGTATGTGGGTTGGGAGAATTTGATGGCCTTGAAAGTAATTAGATATTATTAAAACAAGATGCGGTATGTAATAGGGAGCCAATGTAATTTTGAAGAAAGGAGGTGACATGGCTTGTTCTATCAAGTCTAAAAACAATTATGCAAAGGGATTTTGAATTTTTTGAAGTTTAGCCACAGTATATTTACTTACACCATAGAGTAGGGAGTTACAGTAGTCAAGTCCACTGCTTTTCATTGAGTTTGCAAGCAAGGCTGCAGTATTCACATTGAGATGCATCTTAGGTCCTTGAAGTTATAATAACAGGCATGAGAAACCTTGGTTATGTGAAAATGGCTACTGTCTATTGATGAAAGTGAACTTCCTGGCAAATTTAAGGTTTGGATCTTCCAGCATAGCATACTCCCCGGCATACTATGGCCACTAATGTTATATGACTTCCTACTGTCAACTGTAGAAAAGATGGAAAGCAAGATTTAAAAGCAAGATATAAAGTTGGTACTACCAATGTCATCGCTTGTTGAAGAATATAAAGTCACCAAAACAAGAGCAGAAACAACACTTACGGAGTTAAAGGACAATATGGTGAGCCAGGCGGGTATCACCATGAATACAGGGGGAAAATGGGATGTATCAGAGGCAGTTAGTCAAGAAATAAGAAAAACTGAAGAAGGGCAAAAATATACAAAGGCAGTCATCATGCTAAGTCAAGAAGTACTTCCCAAAAAGATAGCCTGGAGTGAACTTTGCAAGATGGAACCACTTAGAATTAAGCTCTGCTTCAGGGCTGTATATGATATGCTACCAACATCAACTAATTTGGTAAAGTGGGGCACGACTGAAAATCCAAATTGTAAACTGTGTTCTCTCCAGCTGCAATGTTCCTCTGACTCAAGGGAGATACACTTGTCAACATAACACAGTATTGCAAGAACCTCAGCCATTGATACAAAGTTAAGATACATGAAGAATGAAGAAGGAACTCTGATTAGGTTTATCAAAGAAGGGGAGAAGTCAAACAAAGGAGTGAAAAGAACATCAGGACTATTAAACCTGGCTAGGGACTGGGAATTAAAGGTGGATACTCATGTGAAGCTGGTCATACCTGAGGATATTGTTAAAACTAAGTATAGACCAGACATTATCTTGTTCTCCAGGGGTAGCAAAAGTATTATATTTGTAGAACTCATTGTTCCATGGTAGAAGCTGCGGAAGAGGCTTATGAGAGGAAACTGCTCAGATACATAGACCTAGTGAAGGATTGTATGACCAATGGATGGAATGTGGTGTGTTATCCAGCGGAAGTTGATGTAAGGAGTTTTGTTGCAAAATCTATGGTAAAGTTGATGAAAGAATTGGGGCTGGGAGGGAAAGAAAGATAAACACTGGGTGGGTGGGTGAAACAACTAAAAGAAGCTCAACCTGAAAGCTAGTCTTCCCCAGACGGGACCTGATCACTCCTGTGGGTACACCTTGGAGAGGTTGTATGGTGATTAAAGCACTGAAACAACTGGGGACCCAAGGTTCTTTACTGAGGACAGGGGTGATTTATGCAGTCCTACTACTGTAATAGGTAAAAAAATATGAAAAACCACCCAACTTACTTCAAAATTATTACAAATTATCGCCAATAATTCACGCTAAGTTATTGTGAATGATGCTAAGAAAAACTGGAAAACACCTTAAATATAGAAGAATATAAATGAAGTAGCTTAATTTCCAAACACTTTTGATATGCTATAATATAATTAATTTTGATAAATAAGTGCTATGATGATTAATCTTTCTGAGAAGGTAGGCCTGAGGGCGAATTCGGGTTATTTTCTAAATCATTATGTTACGATTACGGTTTAGTCATCGCCCTTCAATATCTTTTCTGATAGTTTCGGTTTTCAAGTGTCCCATCTTAGAAACATGTCAACATCCGGTTTCAGCTGAAATATTTTTTTCCCTGATAACGTTTATTAAATTTCGTTGTTTGGGGGTCGTTACCTATCTGTTCTGTAATCTAATAAAATTACTCAGCATGGGGGTAAGTTTTGTAATATTTTGAAGCTGTTGAGTTGTTCACCACTTGTATCTTTTATTTTGGCAAAGGCTACTGTACATGTACGCCAGGCCAGTTCCTTCCAAAATTCGGACTTTTGTCCGACGTTTTATGTACAACTCGGCCCATTTCAAACTCGGCCTATTTTAAAGTCGATGCGTTTCAAAGTCGTCCCCCTACAAATTGGATATGAAAACAACTCATTAATATTCATATTTATGTATAAAATATGAAATCACAGTATTCTTTGGGATTCCCTAACAATATTTTATAGAAATGCTGCTTGAAGATTTACCTGGAAATGTGTACTTAGCTGAAGATTTAACATTTCAATTGGTGGACTTACACAATTCATTTACGGCAAGGTTATGTCCCGGGACGTCCCGATATGTAACGTATTGGCTATATGTCGGGAAGTGCTAAATCGTGACAACTGGGAAGTGCTTCATATAGGGAAGTGCTTTATATCAAGGGATGTCTTGTTATATGTTATATGTCTTGTTAAATAAAATATAAACTCGGAACTCACGGCACTAGCACCAACTCATTAATATTCATGCGAAGATATGAGGTCATGGATTTCCCTGGATTTCTTGCAATATTTTATAAAATATTATAAAATGGAAGCTTCAATGAAGATTAAATGTCTTAAACTTAAGAACCCACGGCAGTAGCACCAACTCATTAATATTCATGAGAAGATATGAGGTCATGGATTTCCCGGGATTTTCTTACAATTTTTTATAAAATGGAAGCTTCAATGATGACTAAATACCTCACGTAAACTCAAGAACTCACGGCAGTAGCACCAACTCATTAATATTCATGACAAGATATAAGGTCACAGATTTCCCGGAAAACTAACTTAAAAAATCAACCAATGAAATCATTTCCCGACATTTAGCCAGTAATTTACATATCGGGATGTCCCATGATTTAACCACTGCGATTCATTTATATTCATGTATACACAGGAAAATATGAGGTCACAGAATTCCATGGGGTTTCCTAACAATATTTTATTTATAGAAATGTTGCTTAAAAATCAAATAGTTTACATGAAACTTTGTTTAACCTAACTATATATATAACCTTAAATAGTCCGATAGTTTGTAGTACGTTGGCCGAGTTTGTAGGGGCCCGACTTTGAAATGGGCCGAGATGACCAGATTCCATGTCCAACATGCAATTGGACTTTGACAAAGCGCCAATGGGGAGGGGGGAAGTTGGCCAACAGTGAATAAAATTAGCTAAACCAGTTGTCTTTGGTGTGCAATGTACAGAGATCGAGGAGAGATTGTTGAAATATCACATCAAATATTGCTTTTATTTTTGGAGCTTTTGAATGTAATGGGAGGTAGCAGGAAACCATGGCCTGCGATTCCAAAAACACATAAAATTACCACCTATTTTTCACTTTCTGCTGTGAGATGCTTGTTTTTTCCTTTGCAAAAATCTTTTTTCTGGTTGTCAGATATTTTCACACAGTTTAAAGGGACTGTGAGCAAAATAGGTGGGTGTATTTTTATTAACTATATATTTGTCAAGAACATTGTAACTTAAAATCAGAAAAAGAAAAGCAGTAGACATATCACCATGAATCAAGATGTGGGTAGAAGGTATCTGTGACGAGTCAATGTGGTCATGAGATGCATGTAAATCCCACAAACCCAATTGCATGAACTAGTAACAATTTTATATTGCATTCACCATGTACTTCCATTCATCAATCGAGATTCTTGCAACTGGAGATTTGGTATATTTCATTCATTCTTCTAGTTGATATTTAGTCCCGGTTTTACAATACAAATGAGGCCGAATTGATATGTATATAAATATTTTTGTTTGCCACAGGATAAACTCCCACCAATCAAAAATAAGCGAGGAGATGAGGAGGGGGCAGAGGGGGGCAAGTGGAAACCACAGAACTGGAGGAAGGTCAATGAGGGTGAACTCAGGAAGATGGCTCCCCAGCAACGTAGCAAGTATTTTGCTGTGTGTATCTTTTCAAGTTATTTTACCATTATTTGTTTCCATAATGACTTTAGGGTGGCAAAGGCATTTTTACTTCTCAGTGTGGGTCACGTTAAATGTCGTTGCACTTGATGTAACAAAGCAGACACAAAAAAGAAAGGTAGAAAAATGTTAGTAATTTTGTGCTGCCATGAATGGTAATTGTTTACTGAATGTACACATGTGCTCTTTTCACTATTACTCTACTTTTTAACAAGTACTGTTTTAGCAATAAGACAAGAAAGTACTTTCATAGTTTCGGTAAAGTACTTTCATGGTTTCGGTTTGGGAAAGCAAAGATCTGTTTTATTAATTTGAGACAAATTTTAGACTTGTGAGGAGTTAATAGAAGGAATAGAGCTCAGTAGAAAATATGCTGTAACATTGTTTCGTTGTTTATCCATTGTGCAGAATCTTTGTATGACAAATATATTTACTCATTTCATTTATCAATATTCCTTTTTCAGTCTTGTAAATAGTTCAATTGTAAATACTAAACACCACATTATTTCCATTTATCATTTTAAACTTCTTATAGAAATTTGATGGAAATCTTCACATCTGCTTTGACCTTTGAGAGTAATTGAAATTCACCCACATATGTGTGCATATATAAGCAGGAACATGAACACGTGATACAAAACTATAAGTCCTTTATAAGATACTCTATAAGATACATTGATGCCAAGTTAAGTGGTCAAAATGGGGTTTTACATTCCATTCAACACAGCCAGGATAATATTGGAAGAGGTCTTCAGCCTCGTAAGTTATGGGAGTAAAACCTGCACAGAGGTGACAGCCTGTGATTAGACATACTATAACCCACTAGTATATGCCAAGTTGAAAATATTTGAGATTTTTATACCATTGTATATAAACGAGTAATGGCAAAAAAATCTTTCAGTATGAAGAACCCCCAAAAGAAATAGCAGAAACACAAGAAGAGGCAAGAAAGCGACTCCGAGAAAGAAAAAAACAATTGCTTAGGTAGTATTTTACACTAATTTGTATACTCAGTAACATTACTTGACATTCCTTTTTTTGGCACTGAAACATACTCTGCATGTATTGGAACATCAAGTCTGACAAAATGTAAATATACTCTAGACTTGTGACACTTCAAGCAAGTTAGCTTCTTCATAAACAAAAATTGTTAACCACAAATGGTTTTTCAATTTTTTTTTTGTTGAAATATCAGTTGAAGTAAGGTGTACAATGTGGGTGTTTTTTCTTACATCAATTTTCTTACAATACACAAAGCATTTTTCATTTCTTTCTACCACAACTAAACAAAAAAAGTTGTTGTTTTAACTACGCTTTCTTCATTCAGATAGCTGAAAAAGATTTTATAATAAGCATATCCCTGTTGTCCTGTGTTCTAGAGAACATGAGATATATACTGTGGGAGAGGATGAACACATCGAAAAAGACAAGCATGAAAGACTGATTGGACAGTTAAAGTAAGTTGAAAATATTTTGCTGAAACATTGCTAGCTAAAATGTCTGTAAGAATCATGTAATATCAGGGGTCGTATTCTACAACAATACCTGTAAGAATCATGTAATATCAGGGGTCATATTCTACAACAATACCTGTAAGAATCATGTAATATCAGGGGTCGTATTCTACAACAATACCTGTAAGAATCATGTAATCATGTAATATCAGGGGTCGTATTCTACAACAATACTTGGATGATTTCTAACTTACATTTCAAGCATTTGTTAGATTTCAAGTAAGAAATTATGAAACTGAACCTTCCTAACTTTTGTTTCATATGAATACAAAGTGCAGGAAAAATTTAAGTGAAAAACCTTCCCTTTCTTGATCTAAGATCACCTTATCTAAGTATTATTTACAGAATAAAACACTTCTTTCTGGGCAATATCGTGATTTATGAAGCCTGAGGGCAAGTGATATTGCCCGAGGGCTTCATAAATCACAATATTGCCCAGAAAGAAGTGTTTTATTCTGTTTATTATACCGAAACTATTTCTTTATCATCTTTATTTTCTTTAGCAGTATTTATATATAAAAGTGCAAGAGCCTGCCTTTGCAGAGATTAGGCACTATAAAAGTACGACAAAAGAGAGTAGAACGTTTGAGAAAAGCCTCTTTTAATGCAATGTGATGTCACAAACCAACTCCATTCATGTCATACACTGCCCACTTCTACAAAGATACTGAAGAAAATCAATACCACTCCCCCCCTCACTTGTTTTCTAAAATCTGAATAACGTCATCATGTGACGTGAGAATGACGTATATTAAGTAAACACCATCTACGTAGTTTGTTTACATTCTGAGATGAAAAGGGCATCTGAGTGATATTTTTTGTCCAAAACGGGCAATATCACGTCATATTGCCCGCAAATACTGCAATCTGATTGGCTGAAACTCACTTGAGGTATAATAATGTAGAATACGGCTAAACAACAGAATACTTCACAAGTATATTTTGTATTTTAGAGCAGCAGAAGCTAGAAACAGAATAAGAATCATGCGACTGAGATATGAAGCAAACAGGGTGAGTTGATGCCAAATCCTAGGTAACATAGACTATGTAAACCTTTATGTGGCTGACGACATATTTGACAAACAATTTGTAATTCATATATGCGAATCTTAATTTTGTTCACATCTACCCAGAATTACAATTCATCAAACAAGAAATCTTTCCTTTGGAATGATTTAATTTGTTAGAATGTGTGTATACAAACAGCATTGATATTTTTCCTATTTAAAAATGAAGTACTAAAACATACTCTAAAGAGAATTATGGTCTGTAAAACATAGGACCTAGAAAGGCAAATGGACAGGAACTGTCCTGATACAATTTAAACATCTCTTTGAATTTAAATTCAGACTAAATATGAGAATTTGTAGTCCATTATAATGTGAAGACTTAACTGCATATGGTGAATGAAACCAATCTAATGCATGATTTTATATTCCATTGAATATTTTTCCCCCTGGAGCAGAAATAAATGGCTGTTGCAATTCACATTCTGACACATTACACAAATACCCAAACATAAATGATATTGTGGGGAAAAATCACAAACGTCACAAATCAGATGTCAGAGGCCGCATTCATGTACTTAAAAGTGTATCCACTTAATGCATCTATATGATACATGTGTGTTAAGTTGTTAACATTGCTATGCTTGCTTGTGGGCAGTTTTCAAAATAGGTCCCAGTTGTTTTGCTCATTTCGTATTCAAGCTCTTAATCGTATCTATAAATATGTATTTCAATATTTTCTTTTATTTCAATATTGGTTCCAACTTTAACATGAAAGGTACAGATATCGGCCCAGACTGTTAGTGGGAAAGGTGGTAGTTCTGCCAGGTGGCTTATATTGTAGATTCATAACCAACAACTATCCACTGCTTTCCTCTAACAATATGGTAAAAGGAGTTTTGTTAAAGGAACACCAGTATTCCACGTTTGGTGGTCATAAGCCAAAAATTCATTTAAAAAACTATAACTCTGGTAAAGTATGTCGCCTTTTACTTTATATGGGGTAAAAATGAAGTTGACTAAGTTCATTTTCACTCACAGGGTTATTTCTGATTTTAGATTATGGCACATTTTAGATTGTGACAAACCAATCATATACATATGTACAAAAGAAATACTGGATTCATTAATTTAAAGGTCTTCGAAGACCGATGTTGATTATTTGCAAAATGATTACATCATTGGTGGAATGTGAAATTTCACCAAATATTAATCTTTTTGTGAATTATTGTCTTGTACATTACAGGGTCAGGAGGTCAACCATTTGATTTCTTGCCAGCCTAATGCTCGTAAGGCTGTGAGACTGCAGGCCTTGTTACCCGTGAAGAACCAGGACAAACTCGGTTCAGATGTCCTCGACAAGCTTTCGGTCAGTATACTAGTTTGTACATTTGCAAGTAAGAAAACATCGTTATGTGTATTAGCTTGAATTATGCATCATGTTTTAACAGTTGCAAATCATTGACATGTAATCCGTTGCCATGTTTCACTGTAGGTTGATTCCTGTTGCTTAGTTTAAGTGAAATCAATGAGATTTTTCAGAAGCCATGCTTTATTACTTACATGTACAGATTTTAAGATGTTTGAGAAGACTATATCCAGATTTAAGACCCATGGAGAAGATCTATTTTCTCTTGTTGAATATTATTTCATACAGCCCTCTGACCTGCTAAAGCCCTGCTAGATGTGTATATGTAAAGGTCACCTGATTTAAATTTATTTACTTGTTTCAGAGGGGGCGTGTGGAGGCATTACTTGAAGACAGTCAGGGTCTTATCACTGGCAGGACATAGCCAAAAACTGCAACCATGGATATCTAGGGGTGTGATTTGATATCCTGGGGCTTGTAGTTTGTGTGTAAACTTAACAGAGCAGATACACTGTGATCTAGATACAGTTAAAGTGTTCTTAGGGTTAAGGGAAAGATGGTGCAATTGCAGCTTTCAGTGTTGATGTCATATAGGTTTGCATCATTTTTTTTTTTTGGTTATAAATGGTAATAAAAAAGCTGATTAAACCAGAAATTCTTTTTAGGTATTGTCATCAAATTAATATCAAAGTTAAATCATTATTTGTCATGTCATTTGCTAAATTTATATAACTTATTAACTAAAGAATTTGGTGGAAAATGTCCCCCAAATACCCATATTTATTACACCTCATTAGTACTATTTCTGTTCTCAGGTATTTTGGCATTAATGATTAGGTTGAGATGATGAAATGTTAAATGCTTAGGTACTCACTTTGAGTGCAAACCATGCATATACTCATGTTTATGAAAACCAGAAATAACAATGTTGCTTTCCCATCCCATCCCACAGCCAGAACTCATCAACAAAAGTCCCGACAAAAACCTCATATATGTACATACAGTAAAAGTATCATAAAAGTTATTTTCTCTGTTAGTGAGATTATAGTGCATGGCAGCAGTTGTGATATTGCAGGAAACTTGTGCATGCATATATTGTCTCGATACAGAACTCTTGCTTTGGATATCTTTATTAAGTCTTGACTGTAGTCTACAAACAATAAGCATACAATCAAGGGTAAATAAATAAATAAGTATAAAAAGAAATATACACATTAATGATTTATTAAATAATATATGTAATAAAAATATTGTTAATTGTGTATATTTGTTTCCAGTTTTAGTTCATTGTATCACAGTCACTTGTTGTTTGTTAGGTTATCAAATAGGAAAATTGTGGCTTCTGGAAATTATTGAAGTAGCATTATAAATAATCAAGAGCTTGATCTTGTTTTTAGCAAACATAAACAAAAAAAAAATAAAATAAAATAAACTGTTCTGAATTTTTTTTTTTTTTTTTTTAAATTAGGGTTTACACTTGGCCATGTGTAGAGTGGAGGCTCCTTATTTCATAAAATATATACATTCTGTGATGTTGTAATGTGAATTTTGTATATTTTGTTTAAGTTATTGTAATAAAGCTGTGCTGGATGCGATGGTTTTTGTTTGTAAAAATCACTTTTGTGATTTGAAAACTTCAGACATTTTTTAGTTTTAGAACCATTGGTTTACAGACAGTAAGTACCATAACTATAGGACATGGGGCATCACTGCACAAAAATTGGGTTTAAAAGATACACACAATATTGTCAGTGGTCAAATCTTCAAGTGGGTATTCTCAGAATATGCAAACTTGTGCCCCATATCTGACTAAAAGAGAGCACTAAAATCAATTTGCAACCAGTTTTTGGTTTAATTATCCACCATTAGCTGTATTTGATCTTAAAACCAGGAGATGAAGTTACAAACTAGGTAAATTTTCTTTTAGTATTCCCTGGCAACTGCTTGATAATTAAGCCTCCTGCAAAGGGTGCTTATTTGTTTTTTGGTCAAGTTTGAACTCTCCACTGTATATGGTCTCCATTTAATGTCTGCCTTACTAGTGGGTACCTTCTGACAATTTTTGGCACCTACATATCTTGGGTGTGGGAAATTTTTTTTATGCCATACAAATCTCAAGCTGATCAGATTTTGAGTGATTGGACCACTTAGGAGTGTTTTTATGCCAGGTGGCAATAAAGTTTAAATACATCTGCGCCCGCTCCTTCACCATTACCTCCTTATATATTCCATATGGAGACTTAAAGTATACCTCTACAATTTAAAGAAACAAACATGCACAGCCCCCATTTAAGTCAAGTTTATCCGTAAAAGATCTGCTCCATATAAACATATCTTTTTCTCAAAACAAATTAATGTGCTTAGTAGAATTATTGCTCTTCTGTAAAGGACACATTTATACATTTTAATAAATTAATAAAAAAATCAAAATTGTTTTAGATGGAAGTCAATTTGTTTGGATGTCATATGGTTCTCTAATATTGCATCTGTCTACTAATATATTAAATTCAGAGAAGAAAGATATACATTAGGTTTTGTGCTTTCTGTTTAAGAATGCCCAGTCAACCATTTAAATGCTTTAAATTATATCTATAGTATCTCTTACAAAATATACATAATTCCATCTTTGCATTTTCTGCCTCTTCACTGACATTACATGTATGCTTTTGTGATGCCTCTCTATTGTCAGTAATTTTTTTTTTTTTTGGTTAAGTGTAAACAAGTGCCATGTTTCTGTTATTATTTCATTAATTATGTAAGCTACCAACTTGAATACATACATTTTTATTGGGTGGGTATTGTGGTGCATGAATGCAATGTGTCATTTGTCACTAAAGGTCCTATCAGAAGTCGCAAATTTTTACTTTGCAAATTTTTTTCAATGCATATTGCTCATTCTGTTTGTAAGTTTGTTTACAGCATAACTCCAAAACTACTGCACAGGTGGGCATGAAATTTTCAGGGAGCAACAGAAATGTTACAAGGAACAACTGATTCAAATTTGGGCATGATTGGGTCAATATCCTTTATTCCGGAGCAGATGGAGTAATATACTTTGCAAATATTTTGCAAAGTCTGTAGTCGGCTGGACTCTGACTGCTCATTCTTTTTATTCACTTGTGAGTGCACCAAAAGGGTGCCGGGGTATAATTTTGTATTGGCCAGTATAGTGGTCAAACATGACACATAGTGGATAATAAAGCAGAGAACAAAACTAGACTACTGGGGGTAAGAATGAATATATACAGCTGAATAAGACTTGACAGAGTCACAGAGGTACAAAAAGATCCAAGGTTTTGTATTGTTGACGTCAACTGGGTCAAAACAAACCATTAACACTTACTTTATTTGTAAAAGAAAGAGTTAACATGCAAGAAAAGGCAATCAAATGTGTGGTTCAATTCACCAACTTTATTGCAAAAAATGTAGAGCAACATTTGACCAAAACAATGAAAACATTACAGAATGACTGGCTGCAGCAAAAGTGTCTTGCTAATCCATTTGATAAGAGCAGGGTACATTTACAAAATAACAATGTACAAAACAGAGAGAACTTACTAAAAACAGCACAGCTTTCTATGTAAAAATATAATAGAGTAAGAAATCTAAAATTTGCCAGGAATCTAAAATTCGCCACCTCTAAAACCTTAGTTAATTCTATGAAGAAAATTATGCTTTGTGTTAAATTTTGTATATTTCAGTTCAAAAAGCCTTGATGTACTACATCCAACAAATCGCACCTCAATTCATTATTTTTATTAGTAGTTCCGTGTGTGGCGAATTTCAGATATGCGGTGAATATTAGATTTCTTACTCTAACACTCAACTATATGCCAAACACAAGGACATCTATGTACACACAGTAGAGTTGGTATTGCATTTCAACATTTCAATAATGCAGAATGTTCATAGTTCTGAGTTATAAAATCAATATGCAAACTGAAAAGTATTGACTTCAGTATTCCATGCAAGAAACTCGTGCTCAATTTACCCAACCAATTCTGTAAAGTACAACTACTAAATATTACAAATCACTGGTTTATATTTGTGTGTTGCGTATTTTGAGATGAAATTGGATCTTCTAAACTTTATTACAATGCTTTATGAAAATAATGGGACATGTTTATATGTATGCTGCAAAATAACAAAACAATTTTGTAATAAAGCTGTGTTAGGAGGGGGGTGGGGGTTTGAAGAAATGAAGAGAGATGCATTTTATGATAAGAAATGATACTTTGCAAAACAGAAAACCAAATTTTAGTCCGACATTTATATTAAAATTTCAATTCAACACCAACACTACTACACACAAGTTAATTTATTTGTAGTTTTTTTAGCCACTAATAATGTACAGGTATAAATGCATGTTGTGGACAAGATTAATGTTAAACACTGGCTTATGATAATCCCTTGTTTACACCTTCACACAATGGCAGTACTGATCATAGTTGTACACATTAAGTGTATTCTTATCCATGTGTGCAGATGTCACACGTGGCTTAATTTATAATATTTAACAGTACAGTTATTAAGAAGCGCTTCATTGTATGCGGTTTGAGTGAATTTTCGAGAACTGATGGAGTTTGTGCTGCATCTACAAGCAAGATTAGGCATAGAGTACGATATCTAAAATTTAGCCAGGAATCTAAAATTTGCCACCTCTAAAACCTTAGTTAATTTTATGAAGAAAATTATGTTTTTGTGTAAAAATTGGTATTTTTCAGTTCAAAAAGCCTTAATTTACTATACAGTCAAAAATCTCACCACAATTCATTTATTTTATTAGTATTTTCACACGTGGCGAATTTCAGATATGTGGCGAATTTTAGATTTCTTACTCTACACGTATGTATTTTTAATATATACTTACTCTCTCAATATTTAACTACAAATAAGGAATTTATGGTCATTTAAAGAAAGACACCTTCATTTATACACTGCAAAAATGTATAAATTATAATGCAAACCACATCTGCAACCTGCACACATGGAAACGTACACTAACAAATTGATATATTATTTGATTATATATATGTAGAATGCGAGTAGTATATATGCATGATGAACTTATCATACAGTTGGATGGACATTTATTAATGTGTGACACATAAATATGCAATGACTTTCAGAAGCATATGAAAAGGATCGATTATTTTACAAAAGTAGCGATCAATGCTAGATACTTCACAGAGGTAGATTCACATATTTTTTTACACAATGCTACAATTGTCTTTCTGCAGAACCTAAGTAAGAAATAGAGAATTTGCCACAGCTGGGCATCTTGGCCACTCGATGGAGAGGTACCCCTTAGAATTAAGTGACAGCGAGCTAAGTTTGGTGAAACTATTCTATGGATTATATGAACGACTTGAAAATGTCAAAATAAATGCAAATTAGATTAAGTTAAATATATAGTGGTCTAATCATTTGTGAAAATCAAAAGCGGTTTTTCTAAGGGCCTTGAACCAACATGGTGAAAACACAAGACATCAGTAAGATAATTAATATAAAGAATTAACTATTATTCCAATTAAATCAATTTGGGCAGACTTTTGATTAAATTTGTCGGTTTATTTACTATTCTAAGTAATGATGTCTCTGCCATCTAAATAGTAAATTCAAGAAGCCTTTTTCGCTCATTCCTATTACAAACAGAAGCAAAACACAAACCATATGTTACTTGCAGATACTGCAGTAAATTTCAGGGGTCTTACTCTTATTCAAACAATGAACCGTCTCTGAAAAACAAAATTTATGCACAAGGTCTTTGGCCATTAAAAAACTTTTATCTATAACTTATGGCCGACTAAAGTGTCTTACAATAATACACCCTTCCCATGAATCAATTTGAAATCCTGATGAACACAATCTATACTCGCCCCAAGCTTTGAACAGAATGTCTTACCATAAGTATGTGAAGAAAGGAACAAAACATCCATTATATAAGTGAAACACTTTACATTATGTAATGAACACAATCTACATACGTTTTGTGTCGATATTTTCTCTTCATGTAGCTTATGCACTAGCTTGTACAAACTTAGTCTCTATTATTTTAATATTTAACTGTATAAAGCTTAAAAGAAAACTTTTTTAAATACTTTATTCAGCAACTTTCGTACAAATCCTGTTATCAGATCACACTGACAGAGCAAGCCATGTAGTTTGATACCAGTATGTTAATAAAATACGCAGCCTTCCAGTGTAAAAGTAACTAACTTTAAATGGACCCTGTGTTCATAAAGTGGAATATTCCAACAACAGAAATTTGCACAATAGAGGTTTTACTGAATTTCTATACATGAAATCTGTTGCTTGTAAGGCTGAAAAACAGTCTACATTTGTGGTCAGCTGATTATCTGAAAAGATCAATTATTTTATCAGCTCACTGTTAACTGATTATAAATAGTGATCTCAAAATTGGTCAAATCACAGACGAGGTGAGATGACATACAGTGGGAAGACAGAAAGTAGTTTTTCCATGAGCTAAGAGTTTGGTTAAGTGTTTTGGTCTTTTGGATTTGTTTGTGTTGAGTATATGCTATTGTTACCGAGTTCTTGTCGTGGTTAAACTAGTGACAAACTGTCTGCATGACCTTCGATTTGTAAAAACCTAAAAGGCGAGTAACTGTTTCACCCTTACTTGTGTGATGAGAAAACTTGTCATATTACATATTACAAAACCTTACTTGCCATTTTACATTAACCATTGCATATCTGGATTGCAGGAGAAAAAAATCCTTTCCTTGAATCATCATCTAGTAATAACTTAATTCCATTAGATACACTGTATAACTGACTTGACATACATTTTAGCCATCAAGGGAGTTGAACTATAACCTAACATATGAAAATTATGCAAACATGATACGTGAACCCTAAAATTAGCCCATATAAATAAGACAAAACAAGAGTAAACAAAACGTGTTAATATATTAGACTTCTCAACATATGCAAATAAGTTAAAATCGCACTTTAGACAAGTTTTTTTTTTACAAATTCTACAAAAAATAAGCAATAAGTGGGATATCGTTGGCTACACAACACACTATAACCTTACATAACTTCATTATATTTCTTTTCTACACAATTCTACTTCATATTAAAACAATATGTACATATATGTGTGTCTGTGAGTACAGATTGATATTACAAATTCATCTACTCCAAAATGGTCACACTGGAAGTTAAAACTAATTTCAAGTCAAATCATGAGGGACTAAACACCTACCTTTTACAGTGAAAGAAAAATCCACTTACAGGTGAATGGAATAACAAAATAATGGCTTAAGTTACAATGAAATTCGGCCTTCACAAAACCTTTAGAAATCCATAAAATCACACCACACCTCAATTGATAATATTTTCGCCCATCTATAAAGCCTGCGTTTTAATGAAAATATTGTGAAATTTATTCAAAATATCCATGGACTTTATATTTTTATCATATTTTCAACACACTGACAAGATTTTATGTTAGATTTCTGTGTTTTTACTGGTTTTGAAATCGTTGTTTCAATGATCTGACTAGATCAAAGTTCGCCGGCTTATACAGATACCAAACATCGAACCCGACATTCTAAACAATCTCACGGCACTATACTTTACAGAACTGTTATATGGTGTACTGCTAAACAATGCAATGTAACAAAATGGGTAAAAAAAAATTTTTAGTTTGATAACTGATCGGCAAAATTTACCACAGAGAGGAGAGCTTCCTGAAGCCCCAGTACATCCAGATACAAAATATTTATGAAATTTGCTATGCAGTTTCGGAGTAATTGTCTAAATAACAGGACATGACAAATGCACAATCTCACGAATGTACGCACAAGCTGAGACAATACACTAGCCAGGCTTCATCTCAACATACAACATCTCCAACATATTAAAACGGCCACACATAAGTACTTGTAAACACGCATGACTAATCCACTAGTATTTTGGCAGCTTCTAGGCATGAAAGCCACTTGTAAATACTAACCTACCATTGCAGTTGCGATTGTATTTTGCCTTTGAAACAGACAACACATAAAATTTCTCTCATTTCGATATAATTAGCCATAATCTAATCACATTTTTATTGGGTTTAATCTCATTATGACCCGATTCCAAGAACAAGAAGACAATGGCTTGGCCCATGTTTCTATTAGTAATTGTTCAGTGGCAACAGTATCTCAGTATGTGGACCATGTAACTGAAATACCATGACGAAACTTTTAGAACTGCATCTAGATTGTCAGCCCTTATTATTGAAGGAAAACTTAAAATATTACAAACAAACCCGAATTAGTGAAACATTGATCTTTCCGTCACTGTGCGTGACTTCTCTTCTGATGAACAGAGGTTGCCAAGAAACACCTTGTTTCAACTTACTTCTTTATCAACTTAATAAAATAACCAAGTTTTATCATTTTCTTAGCAGTGTTAAATCCATCACAACTTCAGTGTTTTATAGCTCCGTTAATACTGCAACACACCTATCTCCCTGTCACTGTGTGAGTTGATTAGTTATGTATCATACCATCCAGCATATTTTGTTGGTTTTGTTATGTTTTTTATGGGAAAAATCTCTATGTAACATTTTGAGTCTCTCAATGAGGAAGATTACTTTCAGGTCAGCTACCTGCTAATACTGTGCGACCTATCCCTGTCGCTGTGTGCATTACTGTGACCTCTCTGCTGTGCACTAAGCTTGTCAAAGTACTGGTGCGCGAGTGCCTCTCTCATGGTGATCCGCTGACTGGGGTCATACTCCAGCATCCGCTCTATCAGCTCAAACAGTTGCCGGTGCTCATCAGAGTCTGACATCAGGTAACGCTGAGGGCAAAAAGTAAAGCAATGTGTGATCATACAAGCCAGGAGGAAATATGTCATAAAATTAGAATTGGGTTGGTAGGCAGAGTGTCGCTGTATCAAGAGCATTTCACTGAAATACTGTGATGAGATTTTATATTATTATTATTATTTATTATTAAGCAGCATTTATAAAGCGCTTTATCTTTGGAGCTCAATTTATAAACAGACATATCGCTTGTCACTACATATAACTTAAGGAAAATTTGTCTCAATAAATCTGAAGAACTCCACCTCGACACAACAATTAGATTTTCATTGAAAGTTTGACCACATACTTTGCCACGTTTTTTTCATCTGAATGTGACCATACACTATTTAGGTAGCATTTCACTAGATCTTAGCTTACACTTCCATTGTACTGAGTTTGATACTGTGAGTTTGAGAATTACTATGAACACCAAATAAACTGGACTTTCTGATATTGAGATCTAATCACAGGTTTCACTTGGACTAATGCTGGTTTTACAAAAAACAGACACTCTACTGTATACAGCTACATGGAATCCTCAAAACAGAATAAAGTGTAGGGAAAAAAACTTTTGCATACATATGAGGGAAATTTTATTCACACAGTAGGTGGATTATTTCAAATAACTTTGATCCCAGTGTTATTAATTTATTTATTTGGGTTTTAAAGTCGCTTTAAACACATTGCATAGCTTATATCATGACGGGTAGTTTTATGGGCACAGGATACCAGTACATACAGTTGGTCAAGGTTCTGTACTGTAAACTGCTGACCAATGGCAAGCAACTACCAGCTTTCCCACTTGAGGTCGGGCCGGGAACCGAACTCCGATCTCAGAGGTGGGAGACGAGTGTTACCACTCTGCCACCGTGGCCCTGTACCAGTGTTAATTAATGAACATGCTATTATGTGTTCAAAACAGCGAACATGGGAGTATTCAAGGTACTCGGGAGGCATTAATCTCTATACCCCTGGAACTAAGACCAAGAACACTACTTGACATGATGTTGGCGATGACCTTACCATTAACGGCTTGCAGTTTTCCTGTACGTACACATTGTTCTTGTCGTCATTTACCAGTTTCCCGTGAACAAAATACTTGGTTTTTCTGCTCACAGGCAAACCCAACGAAGCACAAACACAGGGAAAAAAAACACAACACTGCATCATGTATACAGAATTCACAAGAATCGACATGGCAACACATGCTCCAAACTCCTGTTAGTGTTGATTAGTGTCCGTTATTGTCATGCATAACAGCTTTCATTTTCTCCAAGTAAAGAGAAATGTGAAATTTACTATTTCAATGGCCAAAATTTACTGATAAGGAGACGTCCTCCATCAGTTTACTATGAACTGTGGGACATTTCTCACAAAATTGTGATTTCTATGGCAATTTTATGCCATTTTGTAATCTGTTCAAGAATTTCTGTTGATTTGGTTTTGTTTATTTTAAGGTACTGAATTTTGTATTTTGTGGTGAATTTCACATTGATCACTTTACTCTCCAAATCCATGAGCTATTTGAAAGTCCAGCACACAACATCCTTCCAAATTTGGAAAATTTTATAAATAATTTTACTGGTGCCTATTGCCTGTATTTCCTTTAAAATTTAGTATCTTAGTTAATATTATAGAATTGTTATCTGCTAGACTTTCAGTTCAGAGGAAAACAAAAATATGCATGAAAACTGTCCATGTATTATTTATTAAAGTACATGATAATACCACACTTATCCAATCATCTATTATTAACTAGTTTAAAAGCCCAACTCTGTGTTACATTTTTAGCCTGTTCCTATGGAGAGTCCAAATCTAAATACAAGAATTGGATTGGCTGGAGGTTTCTGGCAGATGGACAGCTGGGCTTTCGCAATTATTAGTATAAATTTATTATATAAATATTTTAAAGTTTTAATTCCAATTTTCCACTACAAACATTCTTGCCGAAACAAATACTACTGTTGGACAACAATCTAGATGTCATATTTCTGTTATGTATTGGAGAAAGTCTGTACTCTGACTGGATAAATGGGGAACAAAACAGCATCAGCTGCAAAGAGCAAGTTTTAACATGGCAAGTTTTGATCTGTACTAAAATATTTCTATTTCTCATTTTTCTTGTGAGAGTATTTACCCTTCAAAGAAACAACATTAGCCAATTTGGCCTATTGCTGTTTTGAGATCTTAAAACATCTTAAAAACTAGATTGGGCCAACTCGGCGCCAACATATCCCCAGACAGGTCATCACTCACGCCACAGGTTTTGATCGGGAATTTTTTATTTAATCCATTTGTTGTATGCCATAAATATTGGGAAAAGTTATATGAACTTCAGCACATCAATCTACTAAGTTTATATCTTCCCAAGGAAGATGGTGTATGCCCAGACGTCGAATACATAACTCAACAGATCATATTTTCAATCTTCCTGCAATGATAACTCTGAACCTATTTTCAAAGTATTTAAATGATTGATGATTGAATGTCCATTCTAAATTAATAATCTCAAAAGAGCATATCTGTTTCTATATTTGTTGACAAATAAAATATTATTTTTAATTCAACTCATCATACTTTTCAATCTTCCTGCAAAGGGTAACTCTGAACCTATTTTCAAAGTATTTAAATGATTGATGATTGAATGTCCATTCTAAATTCATAATTCCAAAAGCGTATCTCTGTTTCTATATTTGTTCACAAATAAAATATTATTTAAAAATCATATATTATTATTTTATTATATTATTTTTAGAATTTGCATTGTTTTTCAGTTATCCATTTCCTCAATTCCTATATATGTGGTCCATATATATGCAACCTAAATATGTGACACAATCTCAGTTCTGACTCCCTTTGTCTTAGATAATTAGATAATGAAGCAAACACCACCTCCCACCCCCACCCCACCTCTCTCCCCTTCTCCACACCTCTCTCACTATTACAGAAGATCTGTATACCTTTGTTTATTTAGTGTCACTCAATAGCTGGAGGTCCCAGAGGTGGGTGGGGGATGGGGGGTGGGACTACAAAGAGATGGAGTGCTGCAGCACAAATGGTAAACAAACACTTATAATATAAAAGGGGTAATCAAATACAAAAAGCTCAGTTAATCTTATCACTAAAATAAAATCAAATATATAAATAAGGAATGTCTATTAAAGGCCTAAATTTTGGAGTACATACAAGAAAAACATATTGATATATTCTCAGATGATATTTCACTTAGATGAGAGACATAGTTTGAAAGCTACAGTGCTTGAAGATGGCAAAAAGTCCATAAATTGGGTCTCTGTGGGCAATTTTGAGATCTTAAGTCGGCCTAACAGGTAAACCTACAGCCTTTAAATTTTTCACAGACAAGGATTACATATAAGAGTTACATCTAGTGCAGTTTGAGACTCATCAGAATTACCACTTCCAAATTAAACAAAATTAACTTTATTATTGGGATTTAAGGTCACCTTAAAATAGGGATCTTCCTTTGGGCATCTTTAACATGTGTACCAAGTTTGAAAAAAAAATATTAATCCGTTTTTGAGTTATCGCGTACACAAGGAAATTTCTACGGCGGCAGCGCGACGGACCTGAATCCAATATATCCCCGACTTTCGTCTGGGGATATAATTAAAATACATTATTTCTGAAAGCAGATGGAGAATTCAACTTCTGGCTTAAGGTTTACCACTGCTTTGAGTATTTGTGACAGCTACCAAATATATTTAGTTGTCACAATCAAGGAATATACAATACACAATACCTTGCACAGAGAATTTACTTCTGTATATTTTATGTGCCAAGATATACTGTATACAGATCAAAACTTGCTTTTAAAACACTAAATATCTACAAAGAAACAAGAATCTGTTAGTATATCAAGACACACAGGAACCTTTTCACTCGGGGTATATGTATATAATTTGCTGTATGTAATCCTTTGGTTCTTAGTTTTTAAGGAATAATTTATTTAAGTGAATTAATTTAAGTGAATTATTTTCTTCATAAAAAAACCACCGGTATATTTTCCCCACCAATACAGTGAAATTTATTTGTCAATTTTTACTGCACAAATCTTACTATTGTTGTAGTTTGAACACAAACTATAACCTGAATAATCTCATTTGGAAGGCAGTGAAAAAATTCCATGCACTTAACGAACTTTTTTTATACATGTCTTATGCAACAACACCAATGAGCTTTGCAAGGGTGACATTAAAAAACTAAATTGAGCAGAGAGAAGCCTTAATTGGCACGATGGCAAAACTGAATAAAAGAAAATATATAAATAAGGAAAAAATGAGTGATTTCTGAAATAAAATACAAGCCTCTTTCATATTAGAACTGAAACAACATAAAGTCAAAAATAAACAGATCACAGAAAGTGTCGAGATTGGAAGCTTGAAAATGGTCAAGTTATAGCTTCTAGCATTTGTCTTCAGTATTCTACTTTGGACTTTTCTTTAAAAGATAAACACAAATGCTATATTTGCCACTTAACATTTAAGAAACTTTTTAAATGTATGTTTTCTATGGCAGTCGCAATCAAATTATACAAAGGCTAGAAACTAAGAATTTATTTTTAAATTTTATTAATGTGAATAGACAGGTTTATACAGAGAACATATACATACACCACAAGTGCTTTGGGTTTATTTTAGGTGGAATGAACACACGAGATATGCATGCTCTGGAAATTTAAGCTTTTATACATGCCCAAAAGCCGGATGGATTCTTTGCAAAATAAAGTGAGCCAAATTATTCTCCAATTTTAAACTGGGTCAAAGCTTAAGACATTTATATTATGTGGTAAATGTGCCATGTAAATTTTGGTTGGGGGTGTCATCCAGACAGCTTAATGTTTCGTGTGTATGTTTATTTGATAGCAATTTATCATACGAAGACTGGTGTTCGAATCAGAAAAACACGAGATCCAGTTCAAAATCCTGATCAATAACATCCATCAAAAGTTGGGCTCACAAAATATAATCAGGGGAGCGAACAGTTCTAGTTTAAGTTCCAAATGGTGTTTAATATTATGAGCCATAGTTTTGAAATACATCGCCTTCACTGAAGATTCTTCAGGTATTCTACAGTCTACTTTTTACAGCCTGTTTAAATGTGTATGGTCTGGTGTGCAATATATTCCCAATCCATAAACAGAAAGTCCAAAAGACAAAGCAAATGATGATTTTAGGAAATATGTTACCCGAGGAAAATCATATAATTTTAGTAGTTAAAACTCCTAAACATCAAGAAAAACTGACTTCACACACATGAAGCATGCTTGCAAGTACAAGAAATTCCCCAAAACTGCCTACAAATTTCAGCAGAGGAAACCCATTGAACCACTGTTAAAACTGGATTGGAACACCAGTAGAGCGTGGATGCAAATGTGGATGAATATACAGTTAAACCTCTCAGTGTAGAACTCTCTTCATATCCCTGTACACTGCCGTGAGTTTGCATCCAGATGCAAAACATGCCCGAGTATTTTATACATATTTGGAAGCCTTTATGGTTGGTTACCAAAGGGTTACTGTATAAGTTAAAATTTTGGCTAGGTATTAATTTTCAGCAACTTTAGCTGATGCACAGGGATGCTGATAATTAATTCCTACTGAAAACTTAAGTATCTGCTATCTCAAGTAGAGGCTAGCCATTAATGAAATTTAATTCTAGTGAATTTTTTCGACATGAAGAATTAGCAAAATTTTCTTCTAGCTAAAATTTCTACTTGTACAGTATGTCACAAGAGGAAGTCATTAACATACAGAGTCAAAAGGGTAAACACAAAGGAGTGAACACATGCCAGCAATCCTTGGGTTAAAACTGCAAACCTGTCAACATCTCAACACAAGTGGGTAAACTGTTAATGCTTCAAAAAGGAATCCCCATCATCTTCACCATTTAACTGGTGAGTTATTTATTTGGGGTTTTATGTCGCTTGCAACACTATATAGGTCATATCACGACGGGTAGTTTTGCGGGCAGAGGAAACCAGTACATACAGTTGGTCAAGGTTCTGTACTGTAAACTGACGACCATTGGTAAGCAACTACCAACTTTTCCCACATAAGGTTCGGGGTTTGAACCACCAACCTCAGAGGTGGGAGGCGAGTGTTACCACTGTGCCACCGTGACCCCTCATTTAACTGGTGAAGATAAACTATTGTTAAACCAGAATATTTTTACCACCAGCTAGATTGTAAATCCACGACACTGAAGTAAAGCATATTTGGCCAAAACAGGCAATCACAAGTTACTGTAGGACAGGTCAACATTTGACTTTGGAGTGAGTAGATGTCATATGATTGTAACTTAAAATGGTCATCCCTAAAATTTTGCCATTATTTTATTCCTTCAAAGATAGTTCCTGAGGTGTAATCAAATTTGGAGACAATGATATCATACTTAATGTTATAAACTGTTGACAGTTTACCCACTACATCTTAAACACATACATAAAACACAACTGCAGCCCTTCATTTATAGTCAGTATATCATATATGGTCATCCATCATTTTTTTAAATTACTTTCATATCATAAATGCAACATTTGAATCTCATTTAAAAGATGATTAAACACATTAATCATTATAAAAGTATTGTAGTTATGTTAAAAAAAACTTAAATAGCTGGGTTGACAATATAAAATGTGCTTTGACTATTATTGCCAGGGAAGCAGTGTGACCAAAAACATCATCAGACAAGCATCGTATACTGTGTAAGTGGAACTGTTCACTTGAAGTTAATGCTTTCTGTTTTCTTTGACAGGAAAAATTAATCCTAAGTGAAGTTTTAAATCTACATCACTCATTTTGGTAGAAAGTGACAAAAATGGAACAATATTTCAGTTTTTCAGTTTCAAAGTGACTGAAAATGAATTTCCACTACTTTTTTTTTTTAAATAACTATGTGCAATCTGCTTGTAGTTAAAATTTCCAACTTGCACAGTATTTCTCCTTTCTCTTCCATATATAACTTGAAACATAAACATATCAGACAGGCAGTACAATTATAATCATCTCCATCACAGATACACAGTTGCATCAGTCCCACCGCACTCTAGCCAGTGCACTCGCCACGGTGTGGACACTTACATGGAAGGGTTTGCACTGTTCCCGTACATAACGCCCTGCCATACTGTGATGGTCCCAGTCTAAACGACCGTGCCAGAAATAGCCTGCCCTGTGAGGAAATCACAAGCCAAATGGCTACACTTTACTGCAAGTGAAAATCTAATTGCTTAAGTAAATTCAATTACATGAAGTACAAGTATACCTTTTGCACACACCACAAATTTCCAAAATATCAACAGGCATCAAATAAATAAGTCCGATAACACTAAAACTCAATGGACCCCCCCCCCCCCCCCCCCCCCCCAAGAAGAAAAAAAAAACATATATTATGCAACAATCTTGGTATATGCAGGCGAAATTAACTAAAATACAGAAAGTGAAAATATACTATTTTTACATTGCTTACTGTACCTAAAGTTGATCTGAACCCAGGAAACATTTTGGAAATTAATGATTTTCTATACCTTGGGGTTACGATTTTTTTCTTTTTCTGGGATGGTTTCTCGGCATTTACATTTTATATTTTGTTTTATAAAGCTATGTTACTTCTATAAACATCAGAATGATAAAATCACATTAACTATGACCAAAATGTATTTTGGAATGCAAAGAATTTTCGTAACAAAAACAAAAGGTACAAAAATTATAATCATTACACTCATAAAGTATCATAAACTTTGAAAGAGAAGACATATAGTATGAATGACAAAACACACCAAATAGAATTCAGAAAACACAGAATTCACGATTTATTATACCATTTACTGATGATGATAAATATTAATATATTTTTCTTGAACATTCTATGAAGATGATACATTTATTTAAAGCACAGCAAAGTCATATTTATATTATTCCAGTTCACAGTTACAGTCTACAGTTTATTTGCACTTTAATGCTTTAAGGCCAAAGTTAGGGTTTTACATCCTGTCTGACAACAAGAATTCTGCATTTGATATTTCTTTGAAATTCAGCAGAACCATATTTACTGAAAGTTAAAGCGTACAAAGCTTCAATTCCATTTCTTTTCTTATCTAAATAAATGGAAACACCTCACCTTTCCTGATCTGATCATAGGACACTGAACTCTTGATTAATGATTTAGTTTAATAACAAATGGTTACCATAAACAATCGCACAAGAATATCTCATTAAAAAATAGTACAATGTCCAGGACCTCAGGCGAGGACGTCAAGTATATTACCATTACAATACAGAGACTTTTCTGTTGGGATACACTAGATCTATTTCTTATATTTTACTTCTTTAGAAACTACTCACAAACCCAAGTTGAAATACTTGACATCATTGAAAACATTTATTGTCAGATGTTCATTGTACACCCACATATACGAACAATAATGCAACAAGACTTACTTTGACCGTTTTGCCATTCTGTATGGTAACGTTCCCAGAATTCTCTCCATCATAGCTAAATGTTCACGATTGTCGTGTGTCTAAGAAAAACAAAAATAGCATCAGAGATGCCCGTACCCCACAGCCTGGGGAAATAAATTTCAGCACCATGAGATACAGAAGTAGTGAAATAGCATAAAGATCGGGATACTTTCAGAGCAGTGTCAGTTATATAAAGGTCCAAGTAATGTTTAAGTAGAGAAAATAATGTTTAAGAGAAAGAAAATGTATGTAAAGATGAAGTATTAAAATAAGACAATTCAATAGCAAGATGACAACATTGATCAGTAAACCAACAAGAGGAGAGTGCCCGTGAAAGGGCACTGTGTCAGCTGACTGAGTGTTTTTGATTTGTGAAGGTGATTAGAGGACAGAATAATTATCAGGAAAAGGGCTGTACAGAAATACAGTAAATGGTAACTGAACAGCAAGTTCAAAAGAAATTCCGAAGCTGACAGAAGAAAAGGATAAAAAAGTTGTGCCCTGTAAATGGTATTATGAAGGAAAATAACAAGGTAATTGTTTAAGTGTAAAAAATACGTTAAAACATATTTAAAGAAATACTACAAATGCAATATCCTCGTTCGACCTTGAAGAAGGGGTCCAAGGTCAAATCTAACCACACAAATACATTCCCAGCCAATGATTTCCTATGGTTTACCATTCCAAACCTCTAGGACCAATTATAAATGAGTTATAAGCACTTTTAAGCTTGGCTGTCCTCATTTGACCTTGAAGGAGGGGTCCAAAGGTCAAATATCTGACCATACCAAAAGATTCCGAGCCAATGATTTCCTATGGGATGGTTTACCATCCCAAATCTCTGTCACCAATAATAAGTGAGTTGTAGGCACTTTCAATTTTCGCTATCCTCATTTGACCTTGAAGGAGGGTTCCAAGGTCAAATCGGACCATATCAAAAGATTCAAGCTAGTTTTCAAGCTACAACTGATTTACTCAATAGTGAGAACCTGAAAATAGCTATTGCTCCGCTATGCCATGAGCTATAGGTCTGTAATTTCACTATGTTATAGCTGACGCAAAAGTAGGTGAACAATATATTTTAACAAAATACTGCAAATGCAATATTTTTCAAGTTATAGCTGATTTACTCAACAGTCAGTACCTGAGAATAGCTATTGCTCAGTTGTGCCATGAGCTATAGGTCTATAATTTCACTATGTTATAGCTGACCCAAAAGTAGCTGAATAACATATTTGCACAAATTTCTGTAAACGCAATAGTTTTCCAATTATAACTGATTTACTCAACAGTGAGAACTTCAAAGTAGCTATTACTCAGCTATGAAATGAGCCACAGGTCTGAAATTTCACTATGTTATAGCTGGCCCAAAAGTAGCTGAATAACATATTTATACGAAATTCTCTAAATGCAATAGTTTTTAAGTTACAAGTGATTTTACTCATGATGGAAGTTACTGAAAAGCCCAAAAATAGCTATTACTCACTTAGCTATTGAGACAGACACCCAACTTACTCACCATATTGTAGCTATGAAAAAAGTAGCTGAATAACATATTTTAACAAAATGCTCTAAATGCAACACTTTTCAAGTTATAAGTGATTTACTCAACAGTGATAACCTAAAAGTAGCTATTACTCAGCTATGCCATGAGCTACAGGTCTGAAATTTTACTATGTTATAGCTGACCCAAAAGTAGCTGAATAACATATTTATACAAAATTCTCTAAATGCAATAGTTTTTAAGTTACAAGTGATTTTACTCATAATGGAAGTTACTGAAAAGCCCAAAAGTAGCTACTACTCACTTAGCTATTGAGACAGACACCCAACTTACTCACCATATTGTAGCTATGAAAAAAGTAGCTGAATAAGATATTTTAACAAAATGCTCTAAATGCAACACTTTTCAAAAATTATAAGTGATTTACTCAACAGTGATAACCTAAAAGTAGCTATTACTCAGCTATGCCATGAGCTACAGGTCTGAAATTTTACTATGTTATAGCTGACCCAAAAGTAGCTGAATAACATATTTATACGAAATTCTCTAAATGCAATAGTTTTTAAGTTACAAGTGATTTTACTCATAATGGAAGTTACTGAAAAGCCCAAAAGTAGCTATTACTCACTTAGCTATTGAGACAGACACCCAACTTACTCACCATATTGTAGCTATGAAAAAAGTAGCTGAACAACATATTTTCACAAAATGCTGTAAATGCAACACTTTTGAAGTTATAAGTGATTTAGTGCATGATTTCATGAATTTTAATGCATTGAAAATTATTAAAAAAATTTATTAAAAAAAAAGTAAGACAGATCCAGGTCTCATACTCACACAAGAGAATCTACCTCTGGCCTAGTACATATATGCAAGATATGAGAGAAATCCCTGCAATAGTCACTGAGAAAATTGTGATAAAAAGTTGAAATTTTCACACTTTTGGTGGGGGTACCCCCCTTGTAATGTCTCTAGCAAACAGACGAACAGACAGATTTGCACGCCTTGAACACTTTTTCATCCTCGATAGATAAGGTATCTTTTAAAAAAAACAGCATGTCTCTAGGCCTTGTAGTTTTGGAGAAGAAGTTGTTCACGCGGACGCGGACGCCCACGCCGCAGAGTGATGACATAATGTCAGCTGACTGACAAGTCAGCTGACATAAAAATTATGACGCTGTGAAAATTCATTAACTGGGGAATAGATGTCAATGGAAAAAAAGCACAATTATGTAAAGGTACATAAATAATCAGTTGAAGCAATCCATGCATCTTTATCAAAAGAGAAACATGTCTCAAATATGGCAGGTGAACACACTTTTGGCAAAGCTAAAGATCACACCATGATGCACACTTACATCACCTAACCGGGTTCGAAATTAACAAAACTCTGCCAGTCCACGGTCAACAGAAATACCTTCAGGTCAAAAAGATTAAGAACCCACAAGTCTGCTTCTTCTGCAAGCTGTTAATATCCACATCTTGAACAGTGGAATTATGGTTGGGATGTTTTGAATATTGTCCAAACATATCAAAGTATCCTAACACAAATAAACCTGTCCCATCTTTATTCATGTTTGCATGGTCAAATTATGGTTTGAATATTTTTAATATTACCCATACATACAAATGTAGCAATACAATGTCCCTACCAAGTATCAACTTCATATACCTTACAGTCTCTGAGATATAGCCCGGACAAGATTTTATAGGTCAAGGTCACTATGGCAAGGTCAAATCAAGGTCATACCATGACGTTGCAGACCTACACCCCCTAACCAAAGTCCTTACCAAGTATCAACTTTCTACACCTTACGGTATCTGAGATATAGCCTGGACAAGATTTTCAAACTCAAGGTCACTGCGGCAAGGTCAAATCAAGGTCAAACCATGGCGTTGCATACCTACACCCCCTGACCAATGTCCCTACCAAGTATCAAGTTCCTACACTTTACGGTTTCCAAGATAGAGCCCGGACAAGATTTTGTAGGTCAAGGTCACTACGGCAAGGTCAAAGGTCAAATCAAGGTCACACTATGATGTTGCACACCTACACCTTCTAACCAATGTCCCTATCAAGTATGAACTTCTTACACCTTACAGTTTCTGAGATACAGGCCGGACAAACTTTTTCCCGCCACCCGCCCATCTGGACACCATGGGTGAAAACAATAAACCGACAGCCCTTAAGGGCTGTGGGGTAAAAACTAGACATCAATTTAAATTTCTCTACTTTCTTAGTACTTTGTGCTCAGACATGGGGTTTGTGCCCTCTAACTCAAATCTCTGAACACAGAATTCACTCAGAGCTCCACTTGCGGTAGTTTTCTTATATATTACCAGTATCTAAAGATCAGTGATTCATGTTCATATTTACCTCAAAACTGAATGCAAATTTAGTCCGACATTTACTTTTGTACAGTGACAATTTTACAAAGTTCATACAGTTTTTCATACAGTTTCTTTGCATTATGATATCCTTTAAAAAGTTGGGGGCCTACCTGGAAGAGTGTGTAGCCAGTGTACAGTTCAAACATGATGCAGCCAACACTCCACACATCACACGGCTGATTCCAGCCCAACTCTGAAAATAAACAGCAACAGTAGTACAGAGAACAGCCACCTATTACAATCTAACATGATAATTCTAGTCTACAAAAGAGAAGATATTTGGTACCCAAAAAATATCCATAAATATGACTGGTGTACCCATTTCCAGTGTGTTATAAAAGTTGGTGCACAAATTTTTGCCACAACATTTGGAACATTTGATAGTTCTTAGATTGCCCACAGAAAATTGTGTTCATTAGGAACCATACTTGTATTTTAAAGATATGCAGCTTCTAATTTGTAAGAATAGTATTAATTGGAGAGACCAGCAAGTGAAAATGTACAAGAGTATTGAAGCCTGAAGTTGGCCAAATTATATACTGTGTGTGAATTGTTTTTACCCAGTATGACTTCTGGTGCCCGGTAATGTCTTGTGGAGACTATCGTACTGTGATGCTCATGGTCAAACGTTGCAGAACCAAAGTCGATGAGTTTGATGTCTGTACACTTCACCTTCCTGTAATCTCTTTTCTGTTTTAACATAGAAATGATATTTCTACAAGACAGTCGACATATTACAAAGCCACAAGGACTGCTTGAACAAAATAATAGTTTCCCAAGAAAATTGAAAATTTGTTGCAAATACAAATTTTAGAGAAAGTAAAATATTTTTGAAGACAATACATATTTATATAAAACCATAAGTCTATTTTCAGTGGAATATATAGCAATACATTAATTATTTTTTCAAAAGACAAACAAAACTAGAAATAGGCCGCCCTGTTGATAGTAGATGCGAATAGAAACAGGATAGCATAGAAGAACACACATTATCATGTGTAATGTCCACCCATGAACCTTTTGCCCAAATTGTACAGTAGTCTTACAAGACCCTGTTTCATTTGTAAAATATATCAATGATGCTTAAATATTTGATAGTGTAGATGTAATTTATTTCCGCTTCATGCCTTTTTGCATTGGTTGGGTTGAAAATTTTGACGAAATCACTCTATCTTGCACGGTTAAGAAGATAGAAGCCAATTCCTGTTTTTCTATTTTTGGCAAAAATTTGAAAATTCAAAATGGCCGCCATTATTGGGAAAAGGAAATTTTTTTGAAAATTGCCAAGAGTACATTTCTTAGATACCCTATGGGTCGAAAATTTCAACAAAATAACTCTATTTTGCACGGTTAAGGCCAGTTTGTGTTTTTCCATGTTGGGCAAAAATTCGAAAATTCAAAAGGGCTGCCATTTTTGGGGAGGGGAAAATTTTTTGAAAATTGCAAATATTACATTCCTTAGATACCCTGTGGGTCGAAAATTTCGACGAAATCGCTCTATCTGGCACGGTTAAGGAGATAGAAGCAAATTTGTGTTTTGCCATTTTTTGCAAAAATTCGAAAATTCAAAATGGCCGCCATTTTTGGGGAGGGGAAAATTTTTGGAAAATTGCAAAGATTGCATTCCTTAGATACCCTGTGGGTCGAAAATTTCGACGAAATCGCTCTATCTCGCACGGTTAAGGAGATAGAAGCAAATTTGTGTTTTGCCATTTTTGGCAAAAATTCGAAAATTCAAAATGGCCGCCATTTTTGGGGAGGGGAAAATTTTTGGAAAATTGCAAAGATTGCATTCCTTAGATACCCTGTGGGTCGAAAATTTCGACGAAATCGCTCTATCTCGCACGGTTAAGGAGATAGAAGCAAATTTGTGTTTTGCCATTTTGGGCAAAAATTCGAAAATTCAAAATGGTCGCCATTTTTGGGGAGGGGAAAATTTTTTGAAAATTGCAAAGATTGCATTCCTTAGATACCCTGTGGGTCGAAAATTTCGACGAAATCGCTCTATCTCGCACGGTTAAGGAGATAGAAGCAAATTTGTGTTTTGCCATTTTTGGCAAAAATTCGAAAATTCAAAATGGCCGCCATTTTTGGGGAGGGGAAATTTTTTTGAAAATTGCAAATATTACATTCCTTAGATACCCTGTGGGTCGAAAATTTCGACGAAATCGCTCTATCTCGCACGGTTAAGGAGATAGAAGCAAATTTGTGTTTTGCCATTTTTGGCAAAAATTCGAAAATTCAAAATGGCCGCCATTTTTGGGGAGGGGAAAATTTTTGGAAAATTGCAAATATTACATTCCTTAGATACCCTGTGGGTCGAAAATTTCGACGAAATCGCTCTATCTCGCACGGTTAAGGAGATAGAAGCAAATTTGTGTTTTGCCATTTTTGGCAAAAATTCGAAAATTCAAAATGGCCGCCATTTTTGGGGAGGGGAAATTTTTTTGAAAATTGCAAATATTACATTCCTTAGATACCCTGTGGGTCGAAAATTTCGACGAAATCGCTCTATCTCGCACGGTTAAGGAGATAGAAGCAAATTTGTGTTTTGCCATTTTTGGCAAAAATTCGAAAATTCAAAATGGCCGCCATTTTTGGGGAGGGGAAAATTTTTGGAAAATTGCAAAGATTGCATTCCTTAGATACCCTGTGGGTCGAAAATTTCGACGAAATCGCTCTATCTCGCACGGTTAAGGAGATAGAAGCAAATTTGTGTTTTGCCATTTTTGGCAAAAATTCGAAAATTCAAAATGGCCGCCATTTTTGGGGAGGGGAAAATTTTTTGAAAATTGCAAATATTACATTCCTTAGATACCCTGTGGGTCGAAAATTTCGACGAAATCGCTCTATCTCGCACGGTTAAGGAGATAGAAGCAAATTTGTGTTTTGCCATTTTTGGCAAAAATTCGAAAATTCAAAATGGCCGCCATTTTTGGGGAGGGGAAAATATTTTGAAAATTGCAAAGATTGCATTGCTTAGATACCCTGTGTGTCGAAAATTTTGCCGAAATCGCTCTATCTCGCACGGTTAAGGAGATAGAAGCAAATTAGTGTTTTGCCATTTTTGGCAAAAATTCGAAAATTCAAAATGGCCGCCATTTTTGGGGAGGGGAAAATTTTTGGAAAATTGCAAAGATTGCATTCCTTAGATCCCCTGTGGGTCGAAAATTTTGCCGAAATCGCTCTATCTCGCACGGTTAAGGAGATAGAAGCAAATTTGTGTTTTGCCATTTTTGGCAAAAATTCGAAAATTCAAAATGGCCGCCATTTTTGGGGAGGGGAAATTTTTTTGAAAATTGCAAATATTACATTCCTTAGATACCCTGTGGGTCGAAAATTTCGACGAAATCGCTCTATCTCGCACGGTTAAGGAGATAGAAGCAAATTTGTGTTTTGCCATTTTTGGCAAAAATTCGAAAATTCAAAATGGCCGCCATTTTTGGGGAGGGGAAAATTTTTGGAAAATTGCAAATATTACATTCCTTAGATACCCTGTGGGTCGAAAATTTCGACGAAATCGCTCTATCTCGCACGGTTAAGGAGATAGAAGCAAATTTGTGTTTTGCCATTTTTGGCAAAAATTCGAAAATTCAAAATGGCCGCCATTTTTGGGGAGGGGAAAATTTTTGGAAAATTGCAAATATTACATTCCTTAGATACCCTGTGGGTCGAAAATTTCGACGAAATCGCTCTATCTCGCACGGTTAAGGAGATAGAAGCAAATTTGTGTTTTGCCATTTTTGGCAAAAATTCGAAAATTCAAAATGGCCGCCATTTTTGGGGAGGGGAAAATATTTTGAAAATTGCAAAGATTGCATTGCTTAGATACCCTGTGCGTCGAAAATTTTGCCGAAATCGCTCTATCTCGCACAGTTAAGGAGATAGAAGCAAATTAGTGTTTTGCCATTTTTGGCAAAAATTCGAAAATTCAAAATGGCCGCCATTTTTGGGGAGGGGAAAATTTTTTGAAAATTGCAAAGATTGCATTCCTTAGATCCCCTGTGGGTCGAAAATTTTGCCGAAATCGCTCTATCTCGCACGGTTAAGGAGATAGAAGCAAATTTGTGTTTTGCCATTTTTGGCAAAAATTCGAAAATTCAAAATGGCCGCCATTTTTGGGGAGGGGAAATTTTTTTGAAAATTGCAAATATTACATTCCTTAGATACCCTGTGGGTCGAAAATTTCGACGAAATCGCTCTATCTCGCACGGTTAAGGAGATAGAAGCAAATTTGTGTTTTGCCATTTTTGGCAAAAATTCGAAAATTCAAAATGGCCGCCATTTTTGGGGAGGGGAAAATTTTGGGAAAATTGCAAAGATTGCATTCCTTAGATACCCTGTGGGTCGAAAATTTCGACGAAATCGCTCTATCTCGCACGGTTAAGGAGATAGAAGCAAATTTGTGTTTTGCCATTTTTGGCAAAAATTCGAAAATTCAAAATGGCCGCCATTTTTGGGGAGGGGAAAATTTTTTGAAAATTGCAAATATTACATTCCTTAGATACCCTGTGGGTCGAAAATTTCGACGAAATCGCTCTATCTCGCACGGTTAAGGAGATAGAAGCAAATTTGTGTTTTGCCATTTTTGGCAAAAATTCGAAAATTCAAAATGGCCGCCATTTTTGGGGAGGGGAAAATATTTTGAAAATTGCAAAGATTGCATTGCTTAGATACCCTGTGGGTCGAAAATTTTGCCGAAATCGCTCTATCTCGCACGGTTAAGGAGATAGAAGCAAATTAGTGTTTTGCCATTTTTGGCAAAAATTCGAAAATTCAAAATGGCCGCCATTTTTGGGGAGGGGAAAATTTTTGGAAAATTGCAAAGATTGCATTCCTTAGATCCCCTGTGGGTCGAAAATTTTGCCGAAATCGCTCTATCTCGCACGGTTAAGGAGATAGAAGCAAATTTGTGTTTTGCCATTTTTGGCAAAAATTCGAAAATTCAAAATGGCCGCCATTTTTGGGGAGGGGAAATTTTTTTGAAAATTGCAAATATTACATTCCTTAGATACCCTGTGGGTCGAAAATTTCGACGAAATTGCTCTATCTCGCACGGTTAAGGAGATAGAAGCAAATTTGTGTTTTGCCATTTTTGGCAAAAATTCGAAAATTCAAAATGGCCGCCATTTTTGGGGAGGGGAAAATTTTTTGAAAATTGCAAAGAGTACACTCCTCAGATACCCTGCGGGTCGAAAATTTTGCCGAAATCGCTCTATCTCGCACGGTTAAGGAGATAGAAGCAAATTACTCAAAAGTAGTACTGAAAATACACAATGAAGTACCTAAATGGCTATTACTCATGTACTGACAAAGCTATCAGTCCCAAATGCAATACCAAGCGAGCTATGGACATAACAATCTTGTATTCAAAATTGTAGTAAAATATCTTTAATTATTTTGGCTTAAATGCACGGAAACCAATGGGTACTGAAAATAGCTGTACTTAAGTATTACTCAGTAAGCAAAAGAGGTACAACAGCCAAAAGCAATCCCAAGCAAGCTACTGACCCAATAAGCCTGCATACCAAATTTGGTGACAATAGCTCTAATACTTTTCCTTTAAATGAGCGGAAACCATGCGTGACGCCGGACATCGGACGCCGGACGCCGGACATCGGACATCGGACATCGGACGGCGAAAAAAGCAAAAATAATATATCCACCCCCCAGGGGGGTGGACATAATACCGGTGCCGCACTCTGTAACACCCATGGGCAATGTGACCAATTATTTGCAAAAGTTGGGAATGGGCGTTTACGACAATGAAAACCAGCCGGGCGTTTCGAAAAAGATAACCCGAATTTAGGGAAATCGCGTTTTAGCACACACCAACTGGAAGTAAAATATGCGGTTGGTAAACAAATCTTGATGCAGTAAAAGTTGTCATAACTGCTAAAATGAGGGAAGGTTTGTTGAAAATTGATATAAATTAATTATATTTCACCGATTATTGGGTTTATATGGAGACAGTTTACCTCGAAACGACATATTAGCAATTTATGAGCGATAACGTAAGACTGTGTATGGGCGCTTTCAAAAGCATGAGCGTTACAGAGCGCGGCTAAGGTAATATTATAATTATAAAGTGTTCCAAGTATACCCAACTGAGTAGTTGAGATATAAATCTTACTTTTACTCTGTTTTACATAATTATTTGTGGCAAAAAACAACCTTTTGATCCTACTAATAACTTGTGGTTATATTCCTGACTGTACTGTAACTTAAAACTCCAGATATTGCAAAGAAGACAGTTAAATTTCTCCCCAGGGCATTTACAGTAGTCTTCCAAGTGTATCTGTCTGGCTACATATAAGGCTGCAAGTTATCTCACAAAATGAAGCCTACAATCTTGATTAGAAACATCTTTTGCTGGCAACTATCGCTGTATTATCTGGCTTTAACTGACCGAGTGGACTGCCTCAGAGAAGCCTTTTCAATTCATACAATATCCTGTTGAATAGCACTGGATTCTTCTCAGTTGTAATTATAATAAAATTAGTAATTAACTAAAAGCATTCTAAAGGGCAAAACTGTTGTTGTTTATAATGGGAAAGATGAAATACTCATCCAAAGAAAAGACTTTTGAAGGAAAATTAATATCCATCTGTACATAAAAGTAAATTAATTTGCCTTTTTATTTCTTTTCTGGGGGAGTTTGCCTCTCTATTGTCTTTCAGAATATACAATTAATACTCAGGGCAGTAACCTATAAATGTAAACTTTTCAGCAACAAAAACCAACAACTGTATGTCAGTGAGTAACTCATCTCGACTAGTTCATCTGTGAACAAATAATGGTGCACTTTCATCTCACACACAATAGTTTCCCTAATCAACAGATCTTGCCCTGGATTGACCTGTCTAGGGTGAGTCATGACTTACGAACCAAGTCACAAGAATAGAAATACTAAACACTGGCTTTGGGTCTTAGAGTTTACTCATTTTCAGAGAAAATGGAACTAAGTGTATACGTCCATGTGCACAACTTCTTGATGCTGCTTGCTGATTTGGCTTGAGAATACAGTTTGTATTGATTCTTTTTTTTTTTTTTTTGATGAAAGTGCTGAAATATCTTAAATTTTAGTTTCATTAGTTTCATATTGGATTATGAAAGGGTTAATTAACTCGATGGTCCAAAATATCATGTGAAGACATTGCTTGCATTAAAATAGTCTGTCCCACCTTGAGGGTAACTCCCAGTACACTTTCACACTGTAAACTGTATAATTTTAGGCATTTTTAAAGAAAATACAGGATTTTATGAGCACATTTGAGCTTTTTTTTTCAGCAGAAATTGCAGCCCAAAGCAGCACTAAAAGTTTGTCTATAAATCAAATCTGGACAAAAAAACAATAAATAAATAAAACAAATTTGTGTGGTACATGCTAAATCTTAATGCACACATGATAATCTATGCCAACTCATCTTAAAGATGTAGGACTCAATCACACTTGTATACAGCAGACATTGACAGCTGCTAGCCGATGTCCAATGGTTTTTAAGGGGCCATGGTGCTGCAGTGGTAACATACTCACCTCCCACCTCTGAGGTCTGTGGTTCAAACCCGGACCTATGAGGGAAAGTCGGTAGTTGCTTGCCGATGGTGGGCAGTTTACAGTACAGAACCTTGACCAACTGCATGTACTGGTTTTTCCTCTGCCCCTAAAACTACCCATTGTGATATGGCCTGTACAGTTTTGAAAGCGACGTTAAAACACGAATAAACAAATAAATACTTTTAAATATAAAATACTGACCAATGATTCCTTTCAATGTACAATGTGCTGAAAGTTACCTAATAACCAAAATTAATTTAATATATTTATGTTATACTGGCCACGTGGATTGTAAAAGAAATAACCTTTTACCAAAAAAAAAAAAATTTATTTTAACAATATCACAAATATCACGTATGTATACAGTACAGTCCCAACTGTCTAGCTGGGAATATATCTTTCATAATTTTCCTTCTAATTATAATCAGGTTTATAAATATTTTTTATTGAAAAGGGTATCACTGCATTGAAAACTACAGGAAAAATTAAGCAAAAGGAAATTTTTTATAAAATATGATGCAAAATCCGTCTGTGGTTTTAACCACAAGAGGCTCATTCATCTCACCTTTCTATGATTATATGTGATTTCATAATCTGAATCTGTAAACAAGATGTTTTCTGGTTTTAAGTCTGTGTGAGTTAGTTCATTGTCATGCATAACTGAAACACAGTAAAAAGAAAACAGCAAAGTAATTAACTAATGCGACTGCATCACACAACTGTAGTTCAAACAAACAACAGATGACTTGGACTATACATCAAAATGCTGCAAAACAATATCCTCTAAAAGAAACAAACACAAACCAACTTTAACATTTGTCACAGGCTCACAGCGCATGATATTCACCACAAGGCAGACATAACTCTTAAAAATTAATCAACAAGGAGGAGGAAAATTTTTGTATTATGTGGGTTTGCCGTTTTGGTAACTGAAAATTGTCATAGAAATCACTAATTTATAAGCATTATTCAACATTAAATAAGAAAAATTGCCTTATCTGGGAATTTCACATATCACTCTGACAGAAAATCTACTCTTCTTTTTCTGATTAACTGAAGCAGCCTTGTCCATAATTTACTCCTCTGAGACGGCATCTGGGAGATCACACTATATTTTGCCAAAATATCATCCAGTATCTTTATGGTCAGGTTCTAATTATAACACAGTGCAGGAATTACAAAAAAATAAATTGTGTTTCAATTGCTGAAATTGGGTATGCAAGCATTATTATTCATTTGCTACATTATCTCTTTTGACAAAAATCGTGTTCGAGTCAATAAGTATTTTTCAACTCCAGGTTATGATTTAACATTTCAGAAATACTGTGTAAAGAAACTGTGCTACAACTGGGGTGTTTGGATAAGCAAGTCAAATTCCCCATCTGATTTTCTCCCCAGACCTGACACCGCAGAAGGTTAAATACTTTCGACTTTCATGAATTTAATTTGTAGTGCCCGTTTCTTACATACAGTGATGTTCTGATATTAAATAAATTGACAATTGGCATGATAGTTGCTCACTGGCATGCAACACGCTTTGCGGGCAATAGCGTTATTATATTACTTATATTTATTGCTTTTATACATGAAGTAACTACGCCAAAAAGTACATGTTTTTCAGTAAATTCAGGACCAAAGATGACTATATTCCTTCATACTGCTCATTATATACCAGACAAGGCTACTTCTACCATGTGATAACAATATCCAAAGAACTTCAAGGAATTCTGTCAGACGAAAAATAAAAGAGGGGAAAAACAATTAGGCGATGGAGTTTGTAAAGGGGTGGGGAGGGGGGGGGACGAGATATGTGTATAACAGCTGGCTTTGTGTTGTGTGAGTTACTGACGTCACATGTGGAAATCTTACTGTACAGCCTTATCAATCAGAGGCAGACTTGTTACAATAGAGCCCAGCAAATTTCTCCACACAAAGGAAAGAAAGTTCCAACATATGTAAACCTAAATATCTCGGAACTAATTACTGATTAGAAATTTTTTTTTTTCCAATAGAAGTAAATATCAGGACATTGAAAAATTACTATGGTACCCTGGTAGTCTAGTTGAAGTAGAATAATTTAATCTGGTCTTGAAAGTAGATTCGACTTAACAGGACTTAAGTGTGCACCTTACCTCAATATCTCAATAACACTTGGTTAAAATAAATACGTGGTGATTTTCACCTCGGTAGCAATTTTTCAGCATTACCTTATGTTAAAAAAAAAGAGTCATACCTAAAATGAGTGAATGCTTAGCTGGTATCTGAATACAAGTTTTCGAAAAAGTATGGTAGAGTAAGAAATCTAAAATTCGCCACATATCTGAAATTTTAGATTCCTGGCGAATTTTAGATTTGTTACTCTACCTGTTTTGGGGACTAATACTTTCAAACTCTACATGTTACAAAGTAGTTGTACTATGTGGGTCTGGCCAGGGGGCACTGGCCTCTCATATCCTAAGGCTGAGAGACACAAACCTCATAGGGCAACAGATTTGGGAATAACTGGTGAATTACTGGTGAATTACTGTTCAAGGGATGGTGGTTTACAACTGTGATACTTGTGTGCCATCAAAAGCAGTGATTTTGCCAATATTTACCAGAAAATATTGAAAATCTCGGCCTAATCAGGCCTCGCTCTCAAATATTTCTGGTATTGACCACTTTTTCGGAGTTTAACTGTATCAGTAATAGTTGAAGATGGTGGACACTGGACACACTTATAACCTTAAACATTGATGCTGCATTCAACAATACCTTATTGGTCACATAGCACAGCAAAAGATAAAAGCAGTCCATCCTTAAGTTAATCATTTGTCACAATTACATATCCAAAATGATCATGACATCACCAAAGTCCAGCTACAGCGAACCTTTCCCATTAAGAGCTAATCTATTTCTGCCACAGTAACCAATGGACAATAAATGCTGGTTTGTTTTGTATTTGGTTCGAAGACCAAAAAAAAAAAGATCACCATTTTTATTTTTTGTATTACAGGAGACAATGGGGTTTCATTAGAAGGAGAAAATCACTGCTTTCGATGGTACTAACTTTTTAAAGGTCTGCAAAACTAGACCAATGAGAAAAAGAGAGGGAATAAAATCTCATAAAAGTTTGATTATCTGGCTTCACCAGAACACAGCTAGTGCATCAGATCTATCTGGTGCTTGAGAACGAAACACACAGAGTGCATCAAGGAAATTACTCCACCTAATCCTCACTTGGTATTTGGTCATTTTTTCTCAACTTTTTGGGAGTTATTATTTCAGTGGATAAACGTTGAATAACCTGAAGAGATTAATCATGTTATGCAGGGGGATCTCTTTTGTTCAAAGTTTTATTGTCTCGTGTTTTGCATTATGATCACACAGTTCCACTCTCCAGTCTCTCCCAAATCACATGAGTACCCCCCCCCGCCAAAGAGGTATTATTTTTATGACCATTTGTTTGTTAAAAGGATTAGCAAATAGTTCTGGTTGGATCTTCCTTAGAAGAAAATAAAAAAAAAGAATAATAATAATATCCAGAAGATGGGTCTTGGAGTAACTTAGATCCTAATAAATTCTGAGTGTGATACAGATCACCATCTGGATACTAAAAAAAAATTCGTATTTTCCCATTTACATATTATTATGTGCCTCAGTGGAGGTATGCACTCTCCAAGTGCTCTCGTTTCTTATTGTTCAGTACTGAAACACTCCTACAATTTCTGAACACTTTGGCTGATCTGAAAACTTCACACTGCAGGTTTGGAAAACAGAAGTTCAACTGTATTTTCAAAAGTATGTTTGATGCATTTCCTTATTTTCCCATTTCCTTAAATAAATTCAGTTAAAATTGCAGCAATTTAAAATTTTGTCAATATGTCTGCAAAATTACACAAAACTTTCATAAAGTTCAAACCTGGATAATGCTGGTTTTTCTTTATAAATTTCATTAAACGTACAAAGAGGCCTTTGCTAATACTGAGTTCTCAAATTTGTCAAAATTGAGGAAATCTGGGCCTTTATATTTTTAAACAGAAAACGAACAAGGTTTTCTTAACATTTGCAAGTCAAATCCTCAACTATCGCACACAAGTCTTTTTACAGTCATTCTAAACTACGAGTTAGAACTGTGGAAACTTGCTGTAAAACTTGGATAAATGAAGCTCCACTTGATATCTAAGAAATAAGTACTTGTTTAAGGAGTAACTGCAAAATGTGGTTATTTATAGGGACCACACTTGTGGATTTAAATTGTTCATTCTTTTCTTACTAGTCTTGCACAGTTGTTAAAGAGAACCAGTGCACTCATTCAAGAATAGAAATAATAACTATTTTGGGAAAGTGAACCTCTGTTGCATATTTTAACAGTAGAAAGATTAAGCCTTAAGATTGAGCCTTAAGCTAAAGGTCATCAGAAAGCAGTGACAATACAAAACTAAGGCTGTGATAGGTTACCCGGTTACCCCAAACTGGTCCGAATTCTTTAGGAAACCGAGTACAAACTGGCGAAGCGGGTAACCGAAAAAATATTAAATACAACGTAAATCAGTAAAATACTCAGCTAAACCTTAGTATTGTGTCAGATTTCTTTTATTAATGTTAGTTTTTCACATAATTTTCCCTATTTATACAGACATTTAACATTATTTTTCCTAATGTTTGGTTTACATCATCCGCCATGTTTGCTTCTCTGCCACTTCCACTGGGTGACAACTAAAACACGGTTACCCAAATTCGGATTGATTCTTTCGAGGCGAATAACCAGTGTCGTTTTTCCAACGAAGTCACAGCCTTATACAAAACAATCTAATACTACATTTTTAAAATTTTTTTTGTGCATTTTTTCTGTACCTACAATTGGAGTTATTTTGTTTATTATTCATACAAAATGGTGGATAATAAATGTAACACATCTCTAATTTGGCGCACGAAAAAAAAGGAGAAAAAAAAAACCATCACTCCTGAAGATTATCACTATAATACTCATGCTACACACTTGTCAAAGTTTAACCTACTGGACAATATATTGGACATGGTGACAAATTCTTGTTAGTGTTATATCCAGGTATGAACTGTGAAACTGTGAAGCAATGAAAACAATAAAAACACTGCCATACAGGGATAAATATGCCAAGCTAACATAAGCAGTAAAGCAAGTGTGAAAAGAACAATTTAATAAGATACAGTTAAACCTTGTTATGTTAAGCTGTGTTCTAATTCTAGATAAAAAAAAAAAAAAATCCTAGTAAAACATTTCGAATATTTGGTTGTGGTGTCTGGCAACTATTCAAATATGTGGTATCCATTGTAAAGTTTATATAACTTACGTCGACTTTTTATACAAAACCATACATTTTCATCCACATAACTCTAATAAATAAGAAAATCCATTACAAAATATAAAATCTGACATACATTTTAATATCTTCATGCATGCCCATACAGTTTCATATGTTCCTGCAACTGATATTTTTAGGTCAAGTTGAAACTCACACAATTTGTTTTAATACAAGCCTTTGCATTTTACCACAACCTCAATAAAGACACCTGGAGTGCATGAATTCTACAGGTTATTGGAATTTAACAAACATTTCAGGTAGTCAAATGATGTTTTAATACCAATATAACAAATATCTGGTATTTGCTATTTAGCCTTAGCTCTAACAAGGTTTTACTGTATGCCAAACTCATGGATCAACTGGTTCCTCCTGGGCACACAGAAACTGACCCTAACTTTGGGGTGTTTGAGCAGCTCAAACTCGGAGCTTAAAAACAACATGTTTTCTGGCTTCAGATCTGTGTGAGTAAGCTGGTTTTCATGAAGAACTGAAAACAATACAACAATCCAGAAATGGAGACTTCAACATGGAAATTTTGTAATAAGTGGTTCTTAGAGATACTCAGATCAGAAATATTACAACACTTATCTACATTCAGGAAAGAAACTAGACAAAGGCCACTCGCTTTATTGCGAGCCGGCGGTGTATCCCCAAACATAGCAAACCTGTAGAAGCAATAACAAAAGAGATCAAGACTGTTTAGGGTTTTAGAAATGTTGTTTCACCTTCAAGGAGGCGTATAAAAAGGATAAAATGTATAGAAATCCCTGGAAAGTTCAAACCTGGAAAAGTTCCCACACTTTTGAAAAACAGGGGCCCAAGGTCAAATCTGACCACATGAGAAGATTCCTAGCCCATAATAGATTCCTAGACGACACCAGTAGATTCCTAGCCCGTGATTTCCTATAGGTTTTACATTTCAAACCTCTAGGACCAATAATAAGCGAGTTATAAGCACTTTTACATTTGGCTATCCTCGTTTGACCTTGAAGGAGGGGCCCAAGGTCATATCTGACCTCATCAGAAGACTTCTAGCCCATGATTTCCCATAGGTTGGTTTCACATTTCAAACCTCTAGGATTAATAATAAGCAAGTTATAAGCACTTTTACGTTTGGCTATCCTCATTTGACCTTGTAGGAGGGACCCAAGGTCAAATCTGAGCACATTAGAAGAATCCTAGCCTATGATTTCCTGCAGGTTGGTTTCACATTTCAAACCTTTTAGGACCAATAACTAGAAATAGGCCGCCCTGTTGATAGTAGATGCGAATAGAAACAGGATAGCATAGAAGAACACACATTATCATGTGTAATGTCCACCCATGAACCTTTTGCCCAAATTGTACAGTAGTCTTACAAGACCCTGTTTCATTTGTAAAATATATCAATGATGCTTAAATATTTGATAGTGTAGATGTAATTTATTTCAGCTTCATGCCTTTTTGCATTGGTTGGGTTGAAAATTTTGACGAAATCACTCTATCTTGCACGGTTAAGAAGATAGAAGCCAATTCCTGTTTTTCTATTTTTGGCAAAAATTTGAAAATTCAAAATGGCCGCCATTATTGGGAAAAGGAAATTTTTTTGAAAATTGCCAAGAGTACATTTCTTAGATACCCTATGGGTCGAAAATTTCAACAAAATAACTCTATTTTGCACGGTTAAGGCCAGTTTGTGTTTTTCCATTTTGGGCAAAAACTCGAAAATTCAAAATGGCTGCCATTTTTGGGGAGGGGAAAATTTTTTGAAAATTGCAAAGATTACATTCCTTAGATACCCTGTGGGTTGAAAATTTCGACGAAATCGCTCTATCTCGCATGGTTAAGGAGATAGAAGCAAATTTGTGTTTTGCCATTTTTGGCAAAAATTTGAAAATTCAAAATGGCCGCCATTTTAGGGGAGGGGAAAATTTTTTAGAAATTACCAAGAGTACAATGCTCAGATACCCTGTGGGTCAAAAATTTTGACGAAATCACTCTATCTGGCACGGTTAAGGAGATAGAAGCAAATTTGTGTTTTGCCATTTTTGGCAAAAATTCGAAAATTCAAAATGGCCGCCATTTTTGGGGAGGGGAAAATTTTTGGAAAATTGCAATTCCTTAGATACCCTGTGGGTCGAAAATTTCGACGAAATCGCTCTATCTCGCACGGTTAAGGAGATAGAAGCAAATTTGTGTTTTGCCATTTTTGGCAAAAATTCGAAAATTCAAAATGGCCGCCATTTTTGGGGAGGGGAAAATTTTTGGAAAATTGCAAAGATTGCATTCCTTAGATCCCCTGTGGGTCGAAAATTTCGACGAAATCGCTCTATCTCGCACGGTTAAGGAGATAGAAGCAAATTTGTGTTTTGCCATTTTTGGCAAAAATTCGAAAATTCAAAATGGCCGCCATTTTTGGGGAGGGGAAAATTTTTTGAAAATTGCAAAGATTGCATTCCTTAGATACCCTGTGGGTCGAAAATTTCGACGAAATCGCTCTATCTCGCACGGTTAAGGAGATAGAAGCAAATTTGTGTTTTGCCATTTTTGGCAAAAATTCAAAAATTCAAAATGGCCGCCATTTTTGGGGAGGGGAAAATATTTTGAAAATTGCAAAGATTGCATTGGTTAGATACCCTGTGTGTCGAAAATTTTGCCGAAATCGCTCTATCTCGCACGGTTAAGGAGATAGAAGCAAATTTGTGTTTTGCCATTTTTGGCAAAAATTCGAAAATTCAAAATGGCCGCCATTTTTGGGGAGGGGAAATTTTTTTGAAAATTGCAAATATTACATTCCTTAGATACCCTGTGGGTCGAAAATTTCGATGAAATCGCTCTATCTCGCACGGTTAAGGAGATAGAAGCAAATTTGTGTTTTGCCATTTTTGGCAAAAATTCGAAAATTCAAAATGGCCGCCATTTTTGGGGAGGGGAAAATTTTTGGAAAATTGCAAAGATTGCATTCCTTAGATCCCCTGTGGGTCGAAAATTTTGCCGAAATCGCTCTATCTCGCACGGTTAAGGAGATAGAAGCAAATTAGTGTTTTGCCATTTTTGGCAAAAATTCGAAAATTCAAAATGGCCGCCATTTTTGGGGAGGGGAAAATTTTTGGAAAATTGCAAAGATTGCATTCCTTAGATCCCCTGTGGATCGAAAATTTTGCCGAAATCGCTCTATCTCGCACGGTTAAGGAGATAGAAGCAAATTTGTGTTTTGCCATTTTTGGCAAAAATTCGAAAATTCAAAATGGCCGCCATTTTTGGGGAGGGGAAATTTTTTTGAAAATTGCAAATATTACATTCCTTAGATACCCTGTGGGTCGAAAATTTCGACGAAATCGCTCTATCTCGCACGGTTAAGGAGATAGAAGCAAATTTGTGTTTTGCCATTTTTGGCAAAAATTCGAAAATTCAAAATGGCCGCCATTTTTGGGGAGGGGAAAATTTTTGGAAAATTGCAAAGATTGCATTCCTTAGATACCCTGTGGGTCGAAAATTTCGACGAAATCGCTCTATCTCGCACGGTTAAGGAGATAGAAGCAAATTTGTGTTTTGCCATTTTTGGCAAAAATTCAAAAATTCAAAATGGCCGCCATTTTTGGGGAGGGGAAAATATTTTGAAAATTGCAAAGATTGCATTGGTTAGATACCCTGTGTGTCGAAAATTTTGCCGAAATCGCTCTATCTCGCACGGTTAAGGAGATAGAAGCAAATTTGTGTTTTGCCATTTTTGGCAAAAATTCGAAAATTCAAAATGGCCGCCATTTTTGGGGAGGGGAAATTTTTTTGAAAATTGCAAATATTACATTCCTTAGATACCCTGTGGGTCGAAAATTTCGATGAAATCGCTCTATCTCGCACGGTTAAGGAGATAGAAGCAAATTTGTGTTTTGCCATTTTTGGCAAAAATTCGAAAATTCAAAATGGCCGCCATTTTTGGGGAGGGGAAAATTTTTGGAAAATTGCAAAGATTGCATTCCTTAGATCCCCTGTGGATCGAAAATTTTGCCGAAATCGCTCTATCTCGCACGGTTAAGGAGATAGAAGCAAATTTGTGTTTTGCCATTTTTGGCAAAAATTCGAAAATTCAAAATGGCCGCCATTTTTGGGGAGGGGAAATTTTTTTGAAAATTGCAAATATTACATTCCTTAGATACCCTGTGGGTCGAAAATTTCGACGAAATCGCTCTATCTCGCACGGTTAAGGAGATAGAAGCAAATTTGTGTTTTGCCATTTTTGGCAAAAATTCGAAAATTCAAAATGGCCGCCATTTTTGGGGAGGGGAAAATTTTTGGAAAATTGCAAATATTACATTCCTTAGATACCCTGTGGGTCGAAAATTTCGACGAAATCGCTCTATCTCGCACGGTTAAGGAGATAGAAGCAAATTTGTGTTTTGCCATTTTTGGCAAAAATTCGAAAATTCAAAATGGCCGCCATTTTTGGGGAGGGGAAAATTTTTTGAAAATTGCAAAGAGTACAATGCTCAGATACCCTGCGGGTCGAAAATTTTGCCGAAATCGCTCTATCTCGCACGGTTAAGGAGATAGAAGCAAATTACTCAAAAGTAGTACTGAAAATACACAATGAAGTACCTAAATGGCTATTACTCATGTACTGACAAAGCTATCAGTCCCAAATGCAATACCAAGCGAGCTATGGACATAACAATCTTGTATTCAAAATTGTAGTAAAATATCTTTAATTATTTTGGCTTAAATGCACGGAAACCAATGGGTACTGAAAATAGCTGTACTTAAGTATTACTCAGTAAGCAAAAGAGGTACAACAGCCAAAAGCAATCCCAAGCAAGCTACTGACCCAATAAGCCTGCATACCAAATTTGGTGACAATAGCTCTAATACTTTTCCTTTAAATGAGCGGAAACCATGCGTGACGCCGGACATCGGACGCCGGACGCCGGACATCGGACGGCGAAAAAAGCAAAAATAATATATCCACCCCCCAGGGGGGTGGACATAATAAGTGAGTTATAAGCACTTTTAACTTCGACTATCCTAGTTTGACCTCAAAGGAGGGCCCAAGGTCAAATCTGAAACACATCAGAGGATTCCTAGCCCATGATTTCCTATAAGTTGGCTTCACATTGCAAACCTCTAGGACCAATAATAAGAGAGATATAGGCACTTTTAAAGTCCGCTATGTGGGTTACTTCGGCACTCCGTGGATGACCTTGAATTAGGAGCTTCAAGGTCAAATGTGTGCAAGGTTGTAGAGGACATGTATATGTGTCATACATATCACCTATGAAGAGATTCAACCTTCTACCTATGAGGAACAGCCAGTACAAAAATGTAGATTATTTTCAAAGAAATGCCCGTGGCGGCCATCTTGTTTTTCCAAATGAGGCTATTTTCCTTCCCAGAGAAGCTTACCCCCCAATGAAGATATCCTGCAAATTTGGTGAACCTAGCTGCTGTTGTTTTCCTCTTAGAGCGTTAATGCCGAAAATCTCTCTACGCGCGGCGGCGTAGCGGACGCTACACCAAAGTATCCACCGGATGCTTCCGGTGGATACAATAAATCTGAAAGAAACTGTGCACTACAGCTTGAACACAAGCAACAGTCAAAATTTTAGACATTTTTGACTCCTGGCCTACCAAAACAATAGGATGACCAGATCTCTGCCATAGTAAGCCACTTGCAAAGTTTAAAAGAAATCCCAAAAGAATTGTGGCTTGTAGGTTGAACACAAGAAAATCTCTGCGGACACGGACGATGACCGTGCGTGATCCATAGTATCCCCGCTTTTCGGGGATACAATAATGCAATCCCATAGTTTGTACAATAATATGGCACATTACCTCAAGGAAATATTGACTTAATATGGATAAAGTTTGGTGTTCACATATCAGGCATATATAAATACCTTGTAACACCATAGAAAAAAAATCCTGTCACAAATCAACCACAGATAAATTGCCTATATGGAAACAATGGCCTACAAATTGCAATCACCCATACTATGTACCAAAATTATTCCCCGATAGGTAGTTATCAAGTTGGTACTTTTTATTACTAACAATTCAGGACGTGGTTCACATTATATACAGAGAGAAAAATGTTCCATGTTGTTTACAATCAAAATGGCACACAGTTATTATAGTTACATGGTGTGCGGAACAATGACAAGTTTACAGATAGTTTTTCTATAATTATTTAAATTTGTGCTATTTTAAACACGGTATCAGAGTTTGTATTTGAAACTGATACAGATCTTATAAAGGTTTAAATCAAACCTTTTATATATATATATATAATCAATTGTTTTCATTTTTTTTTTCAAATATATATTTAGATCAAAAATTGTTCTAAACTGTCTCAAGGTTTGAACTGTGAAATATGCCACAGTATATGAAATTCACCACAAGGAGCATCCTTTAAAATAAAAAATAAGACCAAACGACTAAAATTTGTGTAAAGTAGTGCAATTTACATATATGAATAGAATTTCCAACAAAGTAACAGAAACAGGGTTCCTCATGGTAAATTCCAGTATATTTCAGTACAAGTAATTTATAATTTACCTGGTGACAAAAAATATTCTCTGATGTGTATACAATTTTGTGTAAATTTTATATATTAAATGAAGTGATTCCTGCTACATTTTGTCCTTTGTCTGCTACACCAATTTGCCAGACTTACGGGTTACAAAAACCAAATGGTTCTACAACAGTGCCACTTACATTTGACGGCTTTACACAGCTGATATGATATGTGACGAACTTGGTCCATTGGATACGGCTGATAGTTGTTGTCTTTCTGTTGAGAACAAAAAAATAACACATTTGACTTGTTTTTTTCCAAACAACTGTTTCTCCCAACTAATGGATAGCTACATAGCATTTGCTTTGACTACTGAATCAACTGTCATAACAATACATGACAATGTGAAACATACTAGGATATGTTCATACAAAACATTGTGTAATAGTGTTGTTAACAGAATACTTGTACCAGTAGTTCTGAAATATTCTTTTCAATGTTGTACCAAATTAAAAGTGAAATTCAGGTTAATCTTTACAACTGAGCACATTATTTGGTAATGCAGACATTGGTAGTAAATGTAAAAATATTTTAACATATCAGGGGTAAAATATTGCCTCCAAACCACTATGAATCCGGGATCCGAAAAAAGGTGTGCTCTGGCATATCCATAAATCAAGTTATACCTGCTAATTCATCAGAATTAGACATGGCAGTTCTGATATAAACCAGTTCAAATGTATAAAAATATGAGATAACATTTATAATTTCTTCAGATTTAGGGTTTTTTGACAAATTCTTAAGTTTTTGTTGATATAACACCTAAAATGCAGAAACTGATATAGGCACTGTACCATCGATATTGGCAATCCTCTCCCAAACCAATAGATATTGATAACATCGATAAACTATGAATCCACTATCATTTGAGGCACCAACATTACTGTTCTCTTGAACTAATACTTTTATTTAGTCATCAAAATACAAAAAGAATAATATTGATATAGAGTGCAAAAATTAGTGGTGGGAAGATGTTGGTTAACAACTACCACTCCTGATGAGTGTGTTACCGCTATGCTCACGTCAACTTGCTTAAAAAGTAAAACACTGGCTGCTAGCCTGCTACTCACCAAAAAATCAAAGACACTGAGACCCAGCATGTCAAATGAGATGCACATGTGACCATGGTAGTCAAAGTAGTCGATCATACGAACACAAAGGCTGCAACACAAATAACACACAGATACGGTGCGTTACATTTCAGAACTTGGTTTGCTTTTATAAAATATATGTGAAAATTGCCATACACTATATGAAATTTACCAATGGCAAAACTCCCCCCATCTATTTCCTGGATTCATTTTAAAATTCTTTGCTTTTTGAATTTTCTGGCTCTATATTAAGCCTGATAGCCTCCCATTGGAAACAGACGTATATTTTGATAACTCTGCCATACTTTTAATGGGTGCCCCCTCCAGGTGGTATATTTCACATACTGTGGAGAATTCCACATTTCTGTGGAGAATTTCCAAGTTTCTTACTATGTAAGATGTGTACTCCACAACTGACTGAACATTAACTATAGTGCTCACTTAAGTGGTCACGTGAACCCCTTGAAAGGTACAAGACTGAAAATAATATGAGTAATATTATGAGTTTGTCAATTTACTCAATTTTCATCCACTACTACCCACTTTTCACAGGTGCTATGATAGGACAGCTGGTCACTTCATTTATGGGCTACTTACTTTACGAATACTTACTTAATACTTACTTAATACCATATATTTCAGACACACAATTGTAACACTACTACACACAGTTTACTCTCAGTCTCTTGTTAATACGTCACTGGGGAAGAATATTTAACAAATACAATTAAAATATCAGATAACAAAAGAAACTTCTTTAATCATTAATTGTGTTATATTTTTTCACAACAAAAAAAAAACAAAAAAACCTCTCCTTCCATCAATGAAATACGATTGTTGATAAATTATCTGAAATACAGCAAATTTCAAATATGGGTCAAATACCATATTTTTAACCCTAAGGCATCATATTTTGGTAAATTTGAACTAGGTATTAACTAGACCTACACATCGGAGAACCGATGCAAATTTGTATCCACCGGAAAGACAACTCACCAAAGTCAGTGAACCATCGTTTGACCTTGAGGAGGGTCCCAAGGTCAAATCTGATTACATCAGAAGATTCCCAGAACATGATATCCCAGTTGGTTTCAGATCCCAAAAATCTATGATCAATAATAGCGAGTTTTAAGCACTTTTAAGTTTGCCTGTCCTCATATGACCTTGAAGGCGGGACTCAAGGTCAAACCTGACCACATCCAAAGATTCTGAGCCCATGATTTCCTACAAGTTGGTTTCACATTACAAGCCTCTAACACCAATAATAAGTGAGTTATAAGCACTTTTAAGTTTTGCTATCCCCGTTTGACCTAGGAGGGGTGTAAGGTCAAATGTGAGCAAAAAAAGACAAAAAATTTTTTTTAAAAAGCATCTCTCCTCCCATCAATGAAATAAGATTGTTGATAAATCATTTGAAATACAGGACAATTGGTCATTAATGAGTGACGAATCGGAGGATGACAGTGAAGATTTGAATGTGCACTCACTGCTCCCTCCTCTTGAACATGTGGGGTCACCGGATGAACCAGAGAACCCACCACAACCTTCAACCTTAAATTTGGCACCTTCAACTTCCTTTGGACCTCCCCCTGTACAACTCCTAGGTCGTGGTGCGCAATTACTTCATGCGTACCAACAACTACAACAAGCCACTCAACCTGCCCCTGGATCCAATTCCCCATTTGCTTCATTTGGGAGAGGCAGAGGCAGGGGCTCTTTTCAGCCATCTCTAGGCAATTGGCCAACATCAGGACATTTTGACCATGATCCTGACGCATCATTTTCAGACAACGAAGATGATTGGGACTAGCATGCCTTTTAGCTCCTAGTGGAAACCCCCATAGGGACACCACACTTATTGGCCCTAAATTCTTTGTTTCAATGTCAATTTTGGAAACATTGAATTAACACAATTTGCAATAAAACTGAGAGACTTATTTTCAGCTTTTCTCTCCTGCAAATTTTTGAAACAAAACTGTCCCTCCCGGGTTCCCTAGCTCCCCTGAATGCCATTGGTCCGCTGGGCCGACCCAATTGGGTCTAAAATGTTGTTATTGTCCCTTTTATTCTTCCAGTTTGTCTTCAAATGGCTGGTTGTGTTTGCTGTGTTTTGTTAAGTATATATAAACTCACTGTGTCATCATCATCATATGTTTTGGACTTGTGGTGTGAATTATATTTTACCATTTGGAGCAAAATTAGAGGTAGTGGTATATAAAGTAATATATATTCAAGAGTATGTATCAAGTATTTATCAAAATTGATCAAAATTTTCACATCATTCAAAATTCACATTAAATGCATTATTTGATTTGCACAGATTTGAAAATGTTAATTTGCAGTTTTAATCTTTATATTTGTCCTTTATCTAGGACGATCGACCTCATTCCTCTCAAAATTTTCTCTGTATCATACAAACATCTTCAAATTAGGAAACAACAATAAAACACAAACAATGTAAAGCCCACAAGTCATTGCTCCCCCATTTATTTGAATTATTTAAAGTTAAATCTTTGAAAATAATTTAGAATAAAACAACAAATCAAATGTCACTATGCAAAGCAATATCCTAATTTGGTATCCCCGCACCCCTTTTGGTATGTAATATCACATTTTTTTTAACAATTCACGAGGTCGTGAATTCCGCGCCCCCTTGGTATGTAATATCACACTTTCCTAAGAAACGTGGCTGTCCTAAAAATAGATTCCACAATGGAGCTATGTTACTCCTGTTCATCTCTAAGCAGGCAGAGCCTGCATTTTTGTCAAAAATCACTATTGGACAATCTCAGCAGCCAATCAAAGGAAAGGTGTTCCACAGAAGCTCAGAGCTCTGGAGCTGGGCACACTCACACTTTACTCTTGGCCTTCAGTCTATTGAGACGTCAAAATTCTAAATTCAGTGGAACTTGGGGGCAGATATTGGACTTGTTGCTTTGGTTGTCAAGAACAGGGAATAAATATAAATAACCCTAATATTCTGCCTTTCATTCTACCAAGTTACACCCTCTAGCCCTTAGGGGTAAAGCAATTTGATAACTAATTTCCCTTCAACTTTGATATCTCCTTCTAAATTATCAGTAACAGTCACTCGGCATATCTCTTTTTCTGTCAACATAGAAAATCTTGGGCAAAGCAAATCAATGTAGGGGAAGGAAATCCATCAACAAACAGCATTGAGTGCAGAATGGCAGCAATACCCAATGGATACTATAGGAATTGATCACCCAACAGATGCTCTAAAAAAACACTCCACAGCTAATGTAGAGGAAGAATTGTGAAATTTGCTCTCCAAGAAAAATTCCACCATTTATTTATCCACATCCATTTTTGGGAAACAGATCACATCTGTGATTTAACTGATATTCAAATCATTCTTCGTGGCTTATGTACAAATTGAGACCACATTTGGCTTCTTTTGTCATGATATAAAGGTGTGTTTTACCCCACTTTGGAATATCTATTACCATGCCAAATTTTTATGTTTTTACTCTTGTGGTGACAAAGAAAATACTCGGATTAATGTTTTCAACCCAAAAGTGGATTTTTCATTGGAGCTAAAGAACACACACATGTTTCTGTCAAGTAATTGTATCCTGGATTCTTGTTTATGTTTGTCTGGTTGCATTAGTAATTATTACATCTAGCAGTAATTCTCATGTTTTGGTTCATCCAAAAGTTTAAGTCAGTTGATTAATTATTCAACTAGCTCCACACCTATTTTATTCATCATAAATATCTTTTCAATAGGGCTGGGACAGGTACTGAAAAATGGCATCGAGTACTCACCCTCTCACAACCGGCCCGAATTCGAGTAACCACAAGATTTAGTATCTACAATTAGAAGTCTTCTGTAAACAGATAGTCGGTTCTGGAAACGAAACTTTAGAAGAAAAATGTCTTCTATTTGACCAGATATTATAGAATATGGAGTAAATTATACGTTTTCAAGCGAAAATAACAACTTTAACTGATATTATGTGACAGAAATGCTGAAATGTGGCATATTTTACACAAGCGTTTCATTACGTGGGCGATAATACAATACCTTACGAGTAACCAAGGATTTAAAATGGACTCGAATACTCGCAAAGATCTATTCGTCTATTGAGGCCCGAGTACTTGTTCACAGCCCTACTTTTTACTAACAATTTTTTTCTTCAAACTGAAAATGGTGTACCCACAGCTCGCTTTTTTTTTCCTTCACTCCAGCTATGCTTGCTGTACTTAGAGGTCCTTTTTTATTTGCACAAAAACTTAAGTTCTAGGAATATAAGTGCTTGACATTCATACGGCTTTGGTCTTTATATTTACAAATAAAGATTGAATTTGATTACAAATTTGATTACATAAAAAGGCTGGAAAAATTCAATAACATTTTCAAACATAAATCCAGCAATTGGATTGGCTTGGACAATAAAGATGGAACTAACTGTGAGCTTTTAATGATTTTTCTTGTTGTGATAGAGACAAATTCCTGTCATTGTAGGCCATATATTATAACCATTTGTAAAGACCATAAAAGATAAATTAAGATATGGGGGATCATGGCTACCAGTCTTATAACCTTCACGACAGATAAAATCCACCCTCCACCCACACACTAAATCCGCAAATCCCCTCTCTGTAGAGCAATTACATTAGTATGCACTTCCATGTGACAAGAGAGTCCAACCATAAATACTTGGCTGGAATTTTTCTGTCTCTTCTAGTACCAGATTTCACCAGTTGCTCCCAGGACAAAAGAGTATTGGACTATACAGCGTTAGGTCTGTGGTTTGATCCTTAGCTATCCTTAGGTAGTCAAAAGCTATCATCTGGTATAGATGGAAATTCTAGAATATACACATGAATGAAATCGGTGTCCAGTGATGGCCATAAACTAGTGAGTAAATCGTTTATCGATATTGCCGATATTTATTGTTTTGGAACTGGACTCCTGATATCGAGATCTAAACACATATTTTAATATCGCCATATTAAGTAAAACTTTAAACTTACACTGTTAATATTTGATATATAGCCCAAAACTGAAAAAAAAATTGTACACTTTTATCTCACATTTTTAAAGTTTTCAATGTGTTTTTGATGAAAACTGCAATGTTTTGTTTTGATAAATTTTGTTTCCTGTAAGCGGTTTGGGATACACTAAAATAAAATGTTTTCCTTTTCACGAATTCGGATTATTTGGTAGACAATATCAAACTGAATTAAGATAGCCATTGTTTGTTTTTTTTTTTCCCCCAGCAGCATGCTGGCAAATTAGTGCTGACACTATAAGAAAACTACTTATGACTTGCAATACAATACCAGTGTTTGCATTCAGCCAACTGAGTGATGACAAGAACCTGATCAAATTGTCATAAAACAGGTTATCGGTAGTAAGGCTGTGGCTTGGTTAGAAAAATGACACCGGGTATTCGCCTCAAAAGAACCGATCCGAATTCACATAACCGTGTTTTAGTTGTCACCCAGTGATAGTATAAGAGAATCAAACATGATGGATGATGTAAACAAAATGTTACGAAAAATAATGTTAAATATTTGTATAAAAAAGAAAAACTAGAGGAATGCTTTTGCTAACAAAAGCGAAGCATCTCTGAAAGTTTAAAATACTTTGTGGTTTTAATTAAGGCTGCAACGATTCTTCGGTTACTCGGAAACAAAACGATTCAGTTCATTACTCGAGTCAAGAAAAGTGAACCGGCTATTCGAAAACAACTAAAAATAGATGTAAAATCTACTACAAAATTTAATTTTTTCTTTAAATATATCAATATATTTATATATTTTACTAATATAAGGTGTTTCCGTTTCAGTTTTTAATATTTTAAGCATTTGCAAACTTTAATTGTATGTGTAACAATGTTTTTAATAGACGTCAATTTTATATAACGTATTTCGAAGACACCTCAAATCTCGCAATATAAAAATGGTTAAAATGTTCCTATATTTGGTATTACAAATGCGTCTTTTCCCCGAAATTCAATAAATTATCAAAATTCTTTTATGTTGTGTGCCTTTTAACCATTTTATAAGGCGTGGTATATGAAAATATGATGCAGTTTATTTTGTGAGCGATAATCAAGCGAATAACCGAGTCCGAGTCGGTTCTTCTAAAACGAGTAATCGAGGCGCATTTTCGGACTCGTTTGCAGCCCTAGTTTTAATAACCATGCTGTAAAGCTAAGAATGCACAAAGCTGCGCCGTATGCTTTCCCAATACCTCTTAATACATTCTGAAGCTATAAAAGCAACGAGAAAGAAGATATAAGGCAAAAATAGCATCAGAGATGCCCGTACCCCACAGCCTGGGGAAATATTTTTAACACCATGAGATACAGAAGTAGTATAACAGTACAAAGTTCAAGATACTTTCAGAGCAGTGTCAGTTATATTAAGGTCCAAATAATGCTTAAGTGGAGAAAATAATATCTAAGGAAAAGAAATGTATATAAAGATAAAGTATTAAAACAAAACAATTCAATAATAGAATGACAGCACTTATCAATAAACCAAAAATGGCCGAATTATGGTTTGGATGATTTGAATATTACCCATGCATACAGAAGTGGCAATACATTCAATGAATGCTTATGTGTGGTGTTGGGAGAAAAGCCTGTGGCTCACTTGATGAAATTCCATCTGTTACTATGGGAACTTGCAAAAGGAAATTCTTAATCTGCATCAACAGAAAGACCCAAAGGTGCAACAAGATTTTAAAGGTCAATACAGCAAGGTCAAGGGTCAATCAGTGTCACACCATGACGTGGCACACCTAAAACCCTCAACCAATGTGCCTACTAAGTATAAACTTCCTACACCTTACAGTCTCTGAGATATAGCCTGGACAAGATTTTATAGGTCAAGGTCACTACAGCAAGGTCAAAGGTCAAATCAAGGTCACACTATAACGTAGCACACCTACAACCCCTAACCAATGTCCCTATCAAGTATCAACTTCCTACACCTTACGGTTTCCAAGATATAGCTCGGACAATGTTTTATAGGTCAAGGTCACTACGGCAAGGTCAAAGGTCAAATCAAGGTCAGACCATGACGTTGCACACCTACACCCCCCAACCAATGTCCCTGCCAAGTATGAACTTCCTACACCTTACAATTTCTGAGATACAGCCCGGACAAGATTTTCAAACTCAAGGTCACTACGGCAAGGTCAAAGGTCAAATCAAGGTCACACCATGACGTTGCACACCTACACCCCCCAACCAATGTCCCTGCCAAGTATGAACTTCCTACACCTTACGATTTCTGAGATACAGCCCAGACAAACTATTTCCCGCCGCCCGCCCGCTCATCCAGACACCATGAGTGAAAACAATACCCCGACAGCCAGTGGGTTAAAAACTCCAAAGCAGCTATTTATGACCCCAGTTTGGCCCATAGGGGGGGGGGTCGGGGGGTAAAATTGACCAGCTATTTAGACTCTCCACATATGCTTTCCCAATGCCTCTTAATACATTCTGAAGGTATAAAAGCAACAATAAAGGGGATATAAGGCAAAACTCGAAAGCAACTATTTTATGACCCCAGTTTGACCCATAAGGGGGGGTTGGGGGATAAAACTGACTGGCTATTTAGATTCTCTACATATGCTTTCCTAATACCTCTTAATACATTCTGAAGCTATAAAAGCAACGATAAAGGAGATACAAGGCAAAAACTCCAAGGCAGCTATTTATGACCCCAGTTTGGCCCATAAGGGGGGGCGGGGGGTAAAACTGACCGGCTATTTAGACTCTCCACATATGCTTTCCTAATACCTCTTAATAAATTCTGAAGGTATAAAAGCAACAATAAAGGAGATATAAGGCAAAAACTCAAAATCAGCTATTTTATGACCCCAGTTTGACCCATAAGGGGGGGCCGGGGGTAAAACTGACCGGCTATTTAGACTCTCCACATATGCTTTCCCAATACCTGTTTATACATTCCTTTCAGGGACGCTTAATCATGTGAAAAACTAATATCAGTTAAAGAAATCTGACAGAATACTAAGGTTTATCCCAGTATTTCAGTGATTTACGCGATATTTCATATTTTTTCGGTTACCCGCTTTCTTACAGAATTCGGATCGTTTTTGGGTAACCGGGTAACCTATCACAGCCTTAATCGGTAGTGGTGTGAACATATAAATATTAACCAAAAGCGAACATAGACAAAATGGCTATTCATAGCATATAACAAACTACTAAATTTGTGTCTTCTTTATGGAAAACTTTCCGCTGTTTACATACATGATTTGACATCTTCTTTGCCCACTTATATCATAAATAAACTACAAGAGTTATTGTGGACTGGCTGCAATGACGTCAGAACTTGAACCTTATTTTTTTCCACTTTGGCAGAAAACTGGCATTGCACAGATAAGAAGGATATATTTTGTGGAAGGGGAAACAATAACCTACTCTAAGTAACTCAAATACTATCCTGGTACTAATTATAACTGAAACAAATGCACAGAAATCAAAATGATTCAGAAATATATGCAGCATAACTTTATATCACACCTTAATAAGGCTTAATTTTTAATTTCACCTTTTCCCTTACATTTCACTCTCTTTTTACACAATCCTTTCATTATATGTATATATAATATTTTTTCCTATGTCTTTGAAACACTAAGTCAACACAAGCCCACAGACATCTTCCCAAACTTTATTAACTCAGAAAGATTCCCGTCATTCCGGAGAGGGATTAAAAAAAGTCTTCTCTCACGATTCTAGTCATTATTTCCTGCTGGATATCTGAGTTTTCCTGTTACACCAGCAGACTAATGCAATAATGTTCAGCTCATTTGTCTTACAGTAACAAATGTCAAAGCTGCCAGAAATATTACAATCATCGCTCATTGAATTTAAGTAAATCACACCAAAAATTTGTGAAAAATATTCGTAAGATCAACCAATAGAAGAGAAAAGGGTAGACAACAGCAAAACATATGTAAGAGTGAAGAATATTCACAACTTTGGGAATTTCTTCATGGCTTGAGAAATTTTCACACAACATTATCAAAATCCAACCATTCCCCGCTTTTTACTTCCTCTCTTTTTTTCTGATTTCTGATTCTACTGTAGATTCCCCAGTTTTATTCACCAGTAAAGGTCAGTCCACAGAACCATGGAAACAGGAACGCAAAGTCAATCAATTTTTAAATACCGTATTTATCCGTATAAAAGCCCCCTGGGCAATGTATTTTTCAAGGGGGGGCTACTATTACAGATAAAACAAGAGGAGAGTGCCCGTGAACGGGCACTGTGTCAGCTGACTGAATGTTTTTGATTTGTGATGGTGATAATGAGAGGAAAGCATAATTATCAGGGAAAGGGCTGTACAGAAATACAGTAAATGGTAACTGAACAGCATGTTCGAAAGATATTCCGAAGCTGACAGAAAAAAAGGACAAAAAAGTTGTGCCCTGCAAATGGTATTATGAAATAAAGTAACAAGGTAATTGTTTAAGTGTAAAAAGTAGGTTAAAAATATTTAAAGAAATACTATAAATGCAATATCCTCGTTCGACCATGAAGAAGGGGTCCAAAGGTCAAATCTGACCATACCAAAAGATTCCCAGCCAAAGAATTTAGGATGGTTTACCATCCCAAACCTCTCGGACCAATAATAAGTGAGTCATAGGCACTTTTTAAGTTTGGCTATCCTTGTTTGACCTTGACGGAGGGGTCCAAGGTCAAATCCGACCACACAAAAAAATTCCCAGCCCATGATTTCCTGTAGCTTGTTTACCATCCCAAACCTGTAGGACCAATAATAAGCGAGTTCTAAGCAATTGTAAGTTTGGCTATCCTCAATTGACCTTGAAGGAGGGGTCCCAGGTCAAATCTGACCACACCAAAAGAATCCCAGCCCATGATTTCCTATATGTTGGTTTACCATCCCAAACCTCCAAGACCAATAATACGCGAGTTATAAGCACTTTAAGTTTGGCTATCTTCGTTTGACCTGGAAGGAGGGGTCTAAGGTGAAATCTGACCACACCAAAAGATTCCCAGCCCATGATTTTCTATAGGTTGGTTTTCCATTCCAAACCTCTAGGACCAATAATAAGCGAGTTATAAGCACTTTTAAGTTTGGCTATCCTCATTTGACCTTGAAGGAGGGTCCAAGGTCAAATCCGACCACACCAAAAAATTCCCAGCTCATGATTTTCTATAGGTTGGTTTTCATTCCAAACCTCTAGGACCAATAATAAGCGAGTTATAAGCACTTTTATGTTTGGCTATCCTCATTTGACCTTGAAGGAGGGTTCCAAGGTCAAATCGGACCATATTAACAGATTCCCAGCCCATGATTTCCTACAGGTTGGATACAATGATTTACTCAACAGTGAGAACCTGAAAGAAGCTATTGATCAGCTATGCCATGACATAGAGGTCTGCAATTTCACTATGTTATAGCTGACCAAAACGTCTGTGAATAACATATTTAACAAAATACTCTAAATGTAATAGTTTTCAAGTTACTACTGATTTACTCAAGAGTGAGAACCTCAAAGTAACTATTACTCAGCTATGCAATGAGCTACATGTCTGAATTTTTGCTCTGTTATAGCTGACCTAAAAGTAGGTGAACAACATATTTAAGCAAAATACTGTAAATGCAATAGTTTTCAAGTTACAACTGATTTACTCAATAGTAAGAACCTGAAAATAGCTATTGCTCCGCTATGCCATGAGCTATAGGTCTGTAATTTCACTATGTTATAGCTAACCCAAAAGTAGGTGAACAATATATTTTAACAAAATACTCCAAATGCAATATTTTTCAAGTTATAGCCAATTTACTCAACAGTCAGTACCTGAGAATAGCTATTGCTCAGTTGTGCCATGAGCTACAGGTCTGTAATTTCACTATGTTATAGCTGACCCAAAAGTAGCTGAATAACATATTTGCACAAATTTCTGTAAAGGCAATAGTTTTCCAATTACAACTGATTTACTCAACAGTGAGAACTTCAAAGTAGCTATTACTCAGCTATGCAATGAGCCACAGGTCTGGAACTTCACTATGTTATAGCTGACCCCAAAATAGGTGAATAACATATTGCAACAAAATACTCTAAATGCAATAGTTTCCAAGTTATAAGTGATTTACTCAACAGTGATAACCTAAAAGTAGCTATTACTCAGCTATGCCATGAGCTACAGGTCTGAAATTTTACTATGTTATAGCTGACCCAAAAGTAGCTGAATAACATATTTATACTAAATTCTCTAAATGCAATAGTTTTGCAATTACAACTGATTTACTCAATAGTGAGAACTTCAAAGTAGCTATTACTCAGCTGTGCCATGACCTACAGATCTGAAATTTTACTATGTTATAGCTGACCCAAAAGTAGCTGAATAACATATTTATACTAAATTCTCTAAATGCAATAGTTTTGCAATTACAACTGATTTACTCAATAGTGAGAACCTCAAAGTAGTCATTACTCAGCTATGCAATGAGCTACAGGTCTGAAATTTTACTATGTTATAGCTGACCCAAAAGTAGGTGAACAACATATTTAAGCAAAATACTGTAAATGCAATAGTTCTCAAGTTACAACTGATTTACTCAATAGTGATGACCTAAAAGTAGCTATTACTCAGCTATGCCATGAGCTACAGGTCTGAAATTTTACTATGTTATAGCTGACCCAAAAGTAGCTGAATAACATATTTATACGAAATTCTGTAAATGCAATAGTTTTCCAATTACAACTGATTTACTCAATAGTGAGAACTTCAAAGTAGCTATTACTCAGCTGTGCCATGACCTACAGATCTGAAATTTCACTATGTTATAGCTGGCCCAAAAGTAGCTGAATAACATATTTATACGAAATTCTCTAAATGCAATAGTTTTGCAATTACAACTGATTTACTCAATAGTGAGAACCTCAAAGTAGTTATTACTCAGCTATGCCATGACCTACAGATCTGAAATTTTACTATGTTATAGCTGGCCCAAAAGTAGCTGAATAACATGTTTATACGAAATTCTCTAAATGCAATAGGTTTTAAGTTACAAGTGATTTACTCAATAGTGAGAACTTCAAAGTAGCTATTACTCAGCTATGCAATGAGCCACAGATCTGAAACTTCACTATGTTATAGCTGATCCCAAAATAGGTGAATAACATATTGAAACAAAATACTGTAAATGCAATAGTTTCCAAGTTATAAGCGATTTACTCAACAGTGATAACCTAAAAGTAGCTATTACTTAGCTATGCCATGAGCTACAGGTCTGAAATTTTACTATGTTATAGCTGACCCAAAAGTAGCTGAATAACATATTTATACGAAATTCTGTAAATGCAATAGTTTTCCAATTACAACTGATTTACTCAATAGTGAGAACTTCAAAGTAGCTATTACTCAGCTGTGCCATGACCTACAGATCTGAAATTTCACTATGTTATAGCTGGCCCAAAAGTAGCTGAATAACATATTTATACGAAATTCTCTAAATGCAATAGTTTTGCAATTACAACTGATTTACTCAATAGTGAGAACCTCAAAGTAGTTATTACTCAGCTATGCAATGAGCTACAGGTCTGAAATTTTACTATGTTATAGCTGACCCAAAAGTAGGTGAACAACATATTTAAGCAAAATACTGTAAATGCAATAGTTTTGAAGTTATAAGCGATTTACTCAACAGTGATGACCTAAAAGTAGCTATTACTCAGCTATGCCATGAGCTACAGGTCTGAAATTTTACTATGTTATAGCTGACCCAAAAGTAGCTGAATAACATATTTATACGAAATACTCTAAATGCAATAGTTTTCCAATTACAACTGATTTACTCAATAGTGAGAACTTTAAAGTAGCTATTACTCAGCTATGCCATGACCTACAGATCTGAAATTTTACTATGTTATAGCTGACCCAAAAGTAGCTGAATAACATGTTTATACGAAATTCTCTAAATGCAATAGGTTTTAAGTTACAAGTGATTTACTCAATAGTGAGAACTTCAAAGTAGCTATTACTCAGCTATGCAATGAGCCACAGATCTGAAACTTCACTATGTTATAGCTGATCCCAAAATAGGTGAATAACATATTGAAACAAAATACTGTAAATGCAATAGTTTCCAAGTTATAAGCGATTTACTCAACAGTGATAACCTAAAAGTAGCTATTACTTAGCTATGCCATGAGCTACAGGTCTGAAATTTTACTATGTTATAGCTGACCCAAAAGTAGCTGAATAACATATTTATACGAAATTCTGTAAATGCAATAGTTTTCCAATTACAACTGATTTACTCAATAGTGAGAACTTCAAAGTAGCTATTACTCAGCTGTGCCATGACCTACAGATCTGAAATTTCACTATGTTATAGCTGGCCCAAAAGTAGCTGAATAACATATTTATACGAAATTCTCTAAATGCAATAGTTTTGCAATTACAACTGATTTACTCAATAGTGAGAACTTTAAAGTAGCTATTACTCAGCTATGCCATGACCTACAGATCTGAAATTTTACTATGTTATAGCTGACCCAAAAGTAGCTGAATAACATGTTTATACGAAATTCTCTAAATGCAATAGGTTTTAAGTTACAAGTGATTTACTCAATAGTGAGAACTTCAAAGTAGCTATTACTCAGCTATGCAATGAGCCACAGATCTGAAACTTCACTATGTTATAGCTGATCCCAAAATAGGTGAATAACATATTGAAACAAAATACTGTAAATGCAATAGTTTCCAAGTTATAAGCGATTTACTCAACAGTGATAACCTAAAAGTAGCTATTACTCAGCTATGCCATGAGCTACAGGTCTGAAATTTTACTATGTTATAGCTGACCCAAAAGTAGCTGAATAACATATTTATACGAAATTCTCTAAATGCAATAGTTTTTAAGTTACAAGTGATTTTACTCATGATGGAAGTTACTGAAAAGCCCAAAAGTAGCTATTACTCACTTAGCTATTGAGACAGGCACCCAACTTACTCACCATATTGTAGCTATGAAAAAAGTAGCTGAATAACATATTTTAACAAAATGCTCTAAATGCAACACTTTTCAAGTTATAAATGATTTTGTGCATGATTTCATGAATTTTAATGCATTAAAAATTATTAAAAAAATTTATTAAAAAAAAAGTAAGACAGATCCAGGTCTCATACTCACACAAGAGAATCTACCTCTGGCCTAGTACATATATGCAAGATATGAGAGAAATCCCTGCAATAGTCACTGAGAAAATTGTGATTAAGTGTTGAAATTTTCACACTTTTGGTGGGGGTACCCCCCTTGTAATGTCTCTAGCAAACAGACGAACAGACAGATTTGCATGCCTTGAACAATTTTTCATCCTCGATAGATAAGGTATCTTTTAAAAAAAACAGCACGTCTCAAGGCCTTGTAGTTTTGGAGGAGAAGTTGTTCACGCGGACGCGTACGCGAACGCGTACACCCACGCCGCAGAGTGACGACATAATGTCAGCTGACTGACAAGTCAGCTGACATAAAAATCAACTTTCGAGTCCAGTGGCAATGGGCGATAATGGACACTTACAGCTTTCATCTTGCTTGACAGCATAAATGGCGGAGAGCTTAAAATATTAGAAACTAACCTTAAATCTGAAGAAATTATAAACTTTTATCTTGTTTTTTACAGATTTTAATGCGTCGTTGATCAAAAATGCCATGTTTTGTTATGATTTTCTTTATTTCTCGTAAGCGGTATTTGATTGGGGAAGTACTAAAACGTCTCTTGTGGTTGTTGAGAGGGATGTAAAACCCCGAAATATGAACTTTGCAAAGGTTGAGAAGGGGGGGGGGGGATTAATAGAGGGGGCGTTTATACGGATAATTACGGTATATGTGTCAGGCTGTCAGCTTTTACATTGAAACAGGAACAAATATGATGCAAATATTAAACACATAGAACCTCAGTAACAGTTTTTTGTCTGTTTTACTGAAAAATAAATAATGGTCACAAATTCCCTTTGTCAGGTTTAATGCTGTATAATTTAACACAGACATATATCAATACTTTGTATTATATTCTATCAAAAAAAAAAAAGTTACTATATCACTAACGAAACAGCATTTCTAGTAAATGGTTTTGTCTCATGAACAAAAAAGTTTTCATTTCACAGAATGGGTTGATTGAACTTTTTTCTAACAACTCTGAATGTAACTAAAGTTTTTATTTTTAGAATCTAGTTTGCAAAAGCACTTATGGTTACTTTATACAAACATTATATGATGGCGTTTCTATACCTTTACTACCTTTCTATAAATTTTTGAAGGGTTCACCATCAATTTCAATCACCAGAAACAGGTACTTGCATCTATTTACTCCAGCAGAAAAAGATGACTACAAACAACATCAGCCATCAGTACTCATTAGCTTGAAAATACTGCACAAATAATCAAATATTGTTGGTGAACAGTTAAGAGGGCTGTCACATTATTGTGATCTGACTGTGAACCTCATTCCCAACTGGAAAAAAATAAAATATTTCATGATCCATCGGTATAGTTTTTAAAACATAGTTTTAAGAGTTAGGTTTCAGTGTTCATCCTGATAATACAGAGATTGCCTACACACAGCACTAGTGAGGATAAGGTAAGGGTATTTTACGCAATAAAATGACTTCCTGTTGTACAGTGTGGAAAACTATTTGGTTCTCATGTTTTGTTAAATAAGAGACGGTTAACCGGTAACCGACAGGAAAGTACAAGATGTGAAACTGGAAGGAAAAAATCACTACCATAACACCCTAGTAAAAACTGCTCTGGGACTGTGAAGATAGGTTTAAAATTGCTGTAACATCAAAAAGATGACTTTGCAATCGCAAATATAGGTTTATAATAAAAATCTGATAAGATTCACTAGTTTGCGATAATTTCAAACAGTTTAATATGGTTGGAAACTGTTGGCGATGGACTTGCGATTGCATCCAATCGGGAACACATTGTGAAGTTCTCTAACCTTCGTACACAATCGGTGAACGATGGCTTTAAGATCGTTGCGATGGAAAATATCTACCTCTGGATCTGACAATTTATAGGATCACAAACCAATCGCAAAGCATTATCGACTAGGTGGAAGAGCACCAAAAGGGATTTCAATTCCATTTGACTGAATCACGCTGAAACTTTTGTGTTGGTTTACTCACTAATATAAAATCTAAGTTTCTATTTTACGTGAGTTTTTGAGCTTTGGTCAACAGCTAGTTATCAAACTTTCAAAACCAGTTTTTCTTCTTGCTATTTTCTTTCAATCTTTTAATTTTTATTAAAGGCAAGCTATACGACGAAATTGCAAATTTAATAAGTAAATTAAATTTTTATAAGTTAATACCCTATCCAATGGACAATTGCTTTACCGGTCGGCGCGACCGGTCCCGCCAAACGCCAGAAAAAGACGTCCTGTATATACTACCGGCAGGACCGGTCACAGAGTGTGCATTCGCCAGGTGGCGCATCGTACTTCATTTCCTGTTTACCTATTGACGTCATAGCATCTTTTTCGTGTCTAATCCTAGTAAGACCCCTAGCAAGCTGATAGCGGGGCCGGTTGGGTGGGCCTTGCCTGTCCATTGGATAGGGTATTAACTTATAAAAATTTAATTTACTTATTAAATTTGCAATTTTATTGCGTTAATACATCCTATCCAATGGACAATTGCTGAATAACTACCGCTTGGTAGGCGGGTAAGCAGCTAGGGACTTATGTGAACTCATAACAACAAATTTCAACAGGCCCATTTGACCTAGGGTCAGAGAACCCTGAAAGGTCAGTGTCGGCACTAACTCACCGGTTAACCGGGAGCCTACCGACGTTGCCCCCCCCCCCTTTTTTCTTTCCTTTCAGCTTTGGTCTGAATTGGAAAGATAGAGAGAGAGAGGGGCTGAGTTCAGTCCCAGAAGAAATAAACTTCCCAAAGGAAGCAAGTCACAGGTTTTTTTTTTTTTTTTTTTTTTTGAAAATATATGTACACTCAACATATTTACATTATGTACATATCTAACATATTTACAATATGTACATATTTACATATATACAACATCCCCTCACTTCTGGGCCTGGTGGTGCACCTGCTGGGCAGCCACTACAGGTCCCAGGTGGAAAAGCTCTGAGTCAGCCCAGGCAACATCCTTCAAATAGAATTGGGTGAAGGTGTTGTGAGATTTCCAGTGGCAGGCTGACAAGATCTGATCTAAGGAGATCCCTGATTGGAAAGCCTTAGAAGCAGCAAAGGCCCTAACATCATGGGCTTTAACCTGATGTAAGGTGAGGGCCTCCTGGTCAGAGAGCTCATAGCACAGAACCACAGTCTGTTTGATCCATGAGGAGATGGAGGCAGGCGAGATGTCTTTATCAAAACCTTTCTTGAAGGAGACAAAGACTAACTCCTTATTCTGCCTGAGGTCTGCAGTCCTGTCCAAGTAGTAACACAGGGCTCTAACTGGACATAGGGACCTGTCACCCTTGAGTGACCTATCCAGAGAAGGTGCCAGGGCTGGGATGACCACTGGTGCCACACTATCTGGACCTTCCTTAGCCAGCTGGTTCTTGGATAGGAAGCTAGGTGAGGGATACAAAGACACCTTAGACCAGTCTGACTGGTGTCTGATGTTCTTATGTAACCAAGCATGGATCTCACTCCTGCGTTTACCTGAACCCAAAGCCAGCAAGAAAACAGTCTTGAAAGTTAAATGTTTCAAAGAGGACTCTTTCAGGGGTTCAAAAGGAGCCTTTGTGAGCTGATGTAAAACCAGTGAAAGGTTCCAGGAGGGGATGCCTCTCCTGCCCTTAGGTCTGTCTCTATGGAAACTATCCAGGAGACGAGTGAGATTCTCATCTTTGCTGACATTAATGGTGGAATTGCCCAGTTTGTCAGCAATGGCGGATCTGTAGCCATCAATAGTGCCTGGTTGTAACTTCTTGTCCTGAAACAAGTGCAGGAGGAAGTCAGCAATGGCCTTCAGAGGTGGTGCCCTGAAGTCCACCTGATTACTGAGGCACCACTTTGTAAAAATGGTCCACTTTGCCTCATAGACAGATCTGGTTGATCTTCTTTGAGGAGCCTCAATTCGTGCTGCCACTGCCTCAGAGAAGCCCTGCTCCTTGATTGCTGAGGCTCTAGGAGCCAGGCATGTAGGTTCAGATTCGACAGGTTCCTGTGAAGGACCTGGTTGAATGGTTGAGACACAAGGTTGGGTATGCTGGGCAGACAGAGTGGGATCTGGCTTGACATTGCTACCAGGTCCCAAAACCAGGGCATGTTGGGCCACCCTGGGGCAATCAGGATTATTCTGTTGCAGGGGTAGTCCTGGAGCTTCTCCACCACTTTGCCCAAGATGGCTGCCGGTGGGAAGGCGTATGGGTCCAGGTACTCCCAGGAGAGACTGAGTGCATCCACTGCCCAAGCCTGGGGGTCTGGCACCGGTGACACAAACTGAGGTAGTTTGTTGTTGAACCTGGTGGCAAACAGGTCCACTTTTGGCTGGTGCCACCTTGCGCATACAGCTTGGAATACTGCTGGATGAAGTGACTACTCTGTTTGAATGGTCTGGCCAAGTCTGGATAGCTTGTCTGCTATCACGTTCAGCCGGCCGGGGATGTGACGTGCCCTGAGGGTTACCTGCTGTCTGGTGCACCAGGACAGGATTCTCCACAGTAGGGCACACAGTGACCCCGACTTCATCCCCCCTTCTTTGTTGATATAGGCAACCACTGTTGTGTTGTCTGTAGCTATCAACACAGTCTTGTTGCAGACCAGGGTTCGAAACTCCTTTAAAGCTAGAAAAACTGCTTTTAGTTCTAAGTGGTTTATGTGCAACTTGCTTTCTGGGAGGGACCAGGTTCCCCTTGCAGTATGGTCGTCCAAGTGAGCGCCCCACCCTTCGTTTGATGCGTCTGTAAAGATCTGCAGAGCATGTTTTAGAGGGTGTAATGGTTGACCTAGTAGCACATTGCTTTCCTCCAGCCACCACCTTAGATGAGGGTGGAGGGACTTGGGGACCGGTATCACCTTTTCCAGTGACTCTGGGACCCTCCAATTGTTTTTCAAGTGCCACTGTATGGGTCTCATGTGGAGTCGCCCTAAGTGGACTTGTTTTTCTGTTGCTGTGAGGAGACCTATGAGGGACATGAATTTCCGGACCGGACAAACCGGATCCGACATCATTGATCTGATCTTGTCTGTCAAGGCCTGCCAACGGTCTTCTGTTGGTCTGACCTTGCCCTCTTTCAGGTCGAACTGGTAACCTACGAAGTTGAAGACCTGTTTGGGTGCCAGTTCTGACTTTTCCTTGTTCACCAGCCACCCTAGTTCCTGACAAAGAGTGACCAGGGTTTGAGTATGCTGGAGACAGGTGTGGAGGGTAGAGGCCCTCACCAGCCAGTCGTCTAGGTACTGGTGGATTCTTATACCCTGTCGTAAGGCCATGAGCTTGACCTCTTTGGCCACCACTGTGAACTCCATGGGTGCTGTGGAAAGACCAAAGGGCAGGGCCTTGAACTGGTAGGAGTGGCCCTGAATGTGAAAACGCATGTACTTCCTTGACTGACTGTGAATTGGTATGTGGAAGTAAGCGTCTTTGAAGTCTATGGATGTGACCCACTCCCCTGCCTGTAGGGAGGTTCTTATTGTCTCTGGGGTCTCCATCTTGAACGACTCTGTGTTTAAAAAGGTGTTCAAAGTGCTCAGGTCCAAGATAGGTCTCCACCGGTTGTTGGGTTTGGGAACCAAAAATAGCCGGTTGTAAAACCGTAGGGAGGTCTGATTTGTTACCGGTTCTACTGCATTCTTGTTTGTTAGCTGAGTCAGTGCCTCCAAAAGGAAGGACTGTCTTTGGGGGTTTACATATTTGCTGATGACCATTGGTGACCTGGTTAGGTTGGGTCTGAACCGGAAGGGAAGGGTGTAGCCCTCTCTCAGTATTCTGATAACTTTTGGACTCGCACCCAGAGTTTCCCACTTCTCCCAAAACTGCTGAAGTCTTGCCCCTACAGGAAGATTTGTGACAACAGTTTGGACATTTGTGACAATATTTACAAAACTCAAGTGATCTACACAGGAAACATCTTTCACATGGTTTATTTCTCCGATAGATTGACAATAAACGGGATTTACACCTTTCTTTTGCGGTGACCCGCTGGCAAAAGGAACACTTGCAACAAAAGAGTTTACATGTGGAAACACAGTCTCGCTCTTGTTTGTCACTGGTGGTGGTGGGTTCAAGCCCTCCATCTTGTCGGATACATTTACAGAGTTCACCAATCCGACCACATTTGCAAAACAGTGATTGTCATTTATGCTTTTTAAAACCTCTGGCCGGCTTCTGGCTGAAGTTTGAGGCTTTACCACCCCCTTTCTGAGCAGTTTGCCGGTCTCTAATCTGCTTCCATGCCGGAGTAGTGGGCTTCCGGTCCGGCTGGTGAGGGGTTCGATTGGAGGAGACGTATGGATGAAAACGTCCAGGTTTCCCTGGTGTGGTACCAGCAGAACGCCTCTCTTCACTACGTAAGATTTCCTCTTCAGCTTTGACCAGTAAGCTGTCCGGGAAGAGTGATAGTTGGTGAACTGGAGACGTACGTAAGGCAGACAAGGTGTCCGGTTTAATGCCACCCCTTATGAACTCTAAATAACTGTCCCGACGGGCCAGGGTGAGATTAGCCATGCTGATAAAGACTCCCTCTGATAAATCCTGCATGGTACGCTGCATAGCCTGTGAAATTGACCGGTTAAACGTAACCAGATATTTCAGTTCTTCAACAGCTTGTTGTTGTTTCTCAGCACTTTTGCCCTTTGAGGAATCGAACCTCAGGGACTTTAACTGGGTACTTTGGTGAGGCATCTAGAGAGGCCAGCAGCGTGATTACACATCACTGATTGTTCTCTGAATGACCTCTCCCACCTTCTAAGGGTGTCCTGGCTGAAGGTCCTGGAAGCTGGGGCAGAAGGTAAACTGCGCCTTGCAACTCTAGAAAACATACTGTTAAGCTTTGCCGGTTCCGGAGACCAGTCACCAACAGCCTGGTTAGACGCATCCTTCTTAACAGCTTGCATGTCGTACCACTTGGAAGTACGGGGTGTCTTGACAAATTGGTCACGCAGCAGACCACTGGTTTCTGTATTCCTGGAAGGATAACCTTCAGCAATAGTTATATTTAGTTTCTCCAGCTTTTTACAAAGCCATTCATCCACCGGCAATTTTACTGACACTTTACCGGTAGTCTTCACTCTAGAACCGGCAAAGGGATTGTCATCCATAGATGCAGCTGAGGTGTCATAATCCCGGATTTGATGCTAGCCCATGAAACTCCTCACCCCTCTCAAGGTTTCCCGGTAATTAGCATCTTCAGATAGATCCTGGTCAGTGTTAGTTTCCGGTACATCACCCTGGTAGTGAACACTAGCCGGTGAAGCCGGTTCCGCATCCACCTCAGCCTCACTGTCAGATTCCCTAGCAACCTCAGAATTCTGGCCAATGGGAGGCAACTGGTTAGACAGCGTAGTTTCATAACCGGAAGGCAGAACCTCAGGACCCGCACCGGGAGCCTGTGGAGGCTGGGTGGCAGTCCCTGCACCGGGAACCAGTAAAGGTTGGGTGGCAACAGTCTCAGAGGTACCGGGGCCCTGAACAGGGTGGGTAGCACTCTTAGTCACTTCCTTCACAGCTTGTGTACCGGGAACCCCCAGCGGAGGTTGGGTAGCCGTCAACTGCGTAGCAACGTCACTAGTGCCCTCAGAAAACATAACACTTGTAGAAGCACTCGGATCAAAGAAGGGGTGTTCTCTGGGCACCACAGAAGCAGAATTCACCGGTCTCACAGGGACAGCAAATGACTGGTTAATCAGCATTGCTTCCAGACGGGAAAATCTCTCACTCCACTTGTCATCAAGGGACTTGAGGTCGTCTGAAGTGGGCTTACTGCTGTGCTTCCGTTTACTAGACCTTGGGGAGCCATCAGAACGCTTCTTCTTCTGCTTGGGTGTAGAATCAACAGGAGACTGCGTCCCTGAATTGACCGGACCCAGCAGTGAAACCTCAGACGGATCAACAAGCTTGGGAGACGTACTTGTCAATTCTTCAGATTTCTTCTGGCTAGAGCGTTCTTTCCGTTCCTTGTAGGTGGGGGTTGCTAACTGGTGGATCTGAGCAGGCGTAAACGCCTTACAGATACTACAAGCCAACTTCTTCACACACGGGTCGTCTCCCACCCCCTTGTCACGACAACGCGCGCATTTCTTATGGTTGTCGAAAAGGGCCATAACGTGCCCGCAAGAACCTCGTTTCTGTCCAGGAGACGACATAATGATCAGGAACGTTGTAGAATTACTCCGTACTAATAAAAAACAAGAAACTTGGAAGAGTTCGTTGTAAAACTTCAAAAACGTATCTCTGAAGAAAATCTTCTGCACACTCTTTCGCGCCAAACGAAAAAGATGCTATGACGTCAATAGGTAAACAGGAAATGAAGTACGATGCGCCACCTGGCGAATGCACACTCTGTGACCGGTCCTGCCGGTAGTATATACAGGACGTCTTTTTCTGGCGTTTGGCGGGACCGGTCGCGCCGACCGGTAAAGCAATTGTCCATTGGATAGGATGTATTAACGCAATAAAATAATATATTACTTTAACTTGCCCTTTTTTTCTTTCTTTTATTTTCTTTTTATCTCCAAATATGCAGTTACTTGAAGTAATTTTTAACACATTATTGAAACCAAATTGCCACCCAATTGTCACTTGTTTTTTGGAATCCAATAACCAGACTCGGTAATTTAGAATCAACTACAACTATAGTAATTTAAATTCTCTTTTTGTATCTGTCTAGTTAAGACAGGAAAGAAATAATCTTCAGTTTATTCAGTTTGAATAACTTGACAGGACTAATCCAATTCAGAATATCTAGCTCTAACAGAAGCTGCTGAAAATAGGATTGCAAAGTTTTTTCCTTCTGTACAAGTCAGTGATTATTTGAGGTTTGCAAAGCTTATGCAAAGCAACAAAGAAGTATTGTGGCTTCTGCTGCTAGGAAACAGACACTCTGGTAATGATGCTGAAGGGTATAAAGAAACACTCGGGAGAAGTTCTTCACAATTCTGATTACTCAGTTTATCACCTATTCTAGCAATGCACAAAAAAAAACCCTACTACCATTTACCTGTGTTATAAATGCGAATGATTCAAGCTATAATGTTAACTTTTATTAAATCTGTTTATTGCAAAAATGTTTCTGGCTTATTATGTATTGTTTATTATACGAATGTAACACAGTGCCCAGCTTTAGGAAAATGGGCTGTCCATGATGTGTTAAATGCAAACTAACAAGTGGAAACTCGTAAAATAATTGAAATATTGTTTCCATACATAAGCTAAATTTAAGTTTAGCTTTGTTAGATTTCTCTATTTAATTTATTGATTTAAAAAAAAAAAAACAGAAAAAGAAACATGAGTTTTCCTATTTTCACAGATATTGGCCGTTTTATTTTGATATTTACTTTACCGATGATTCCAGTTTGTCACAACTTAAATGAGAACACTGGGACTTTGGTCAGGCACACTAGGTCCCAACCATTGAGTTAATACGATAATAAACACCCACACAAAATCCACAGATTTTACCAATGTCATAATCAATCACAACCTTGTGACTTCATTATAAAGCACTTAAAATCTTGATAAGGGTGATTCAATGAGATGTTCAATATCCAAAGATCAAAGTTGGGGTTTTACATCCCATTCAGAACCAGCTTTTCAAAATCCAACTATCATGGATACAAGAAATATTCTTTATTATCTGACCAAAGAGTAAACAATGCCAAAAGCTACCAAAAATCTTGCGAAAATTTGTGTATTTAATTATTATCCACTCAAGGCTGCATTTGCTGCAAAATATGGGGGAAATACAGACCAGGACTTATTTTCTCATCTCTGAAAGTGCACCAAGTTTCCAGTCTTCAGTGAAATCGACTTGTAAACTTTGAAAAGTGGATAATAAAGTATAATATCCTTCATTGGACATAAATGGGAAAAAAATAGATACCACTCATACAGATGAACAATATAATACTTACAATGTTATCTTCAGGCATGATTTATTTTTTAATATATGTTATTCAGGAAGTTTTTCTATTACATATCTTGTGAAAAAAAAGAATGAAATATCCTCACTTCTGGTTTGTTTTGAGCATATCTAAATGATTTATGTACAATAAATACTTCAAATAAATACTTCATAACACAAACATACCATCAGTTTTACAGTTGTGATGATTTTGTGATATTGCCTGCAATTTTTGTATGGTCATCTCTTCTCCATTATTAATAATTTGTCATTCCCAGACAATGTATCTAAATCAGCGCTCATGGGGCAAAACAAGACATAACACCAAGGCCACTGCACTTTAAACCATCAAGCATCAACAAACAATAAAGCTTTTATTTGGGTCTCATGAATGAAGAGTTTATAAACCAGATGATAATTTTATAAAATGTTAAATTAAAACACAAAATGCCGGCATTAAATACAATAAGAATCAGATGTAGCAGACACAGTTGATCAAACTTCTGACCTTAAGGTGGGTACAAATTCTTTATTATTGGGATTTTAAGGTCACCTAAAATCGGGTCCCTCTCCTCACCCAAATATACATGTGTGCCAAGTTTGAAATCCATGAAAGCGTTGAGTTATCACGCACACAAGTCAAAATGTATGACACATTTTTTTTTTTCCTTTTTCTTCAATGATGAAATGAACTCCATACCACTCAGGCATAAGTATATCACTGAAAATGGATTCTTTTGACTCCAGTGGCTTGATTTTATCGGCCCAGTTACCCTTTCCATTGATACTAGTCAAAGTAGTCATACTACTCCTTGTTTTACGACCTAACAGTTAATTCCTCCAACCTAAGGCCAGTGACCCACATAGTTCAACTTTGTTTATAACGAATGGGACACTGTCCCCTTGCATTTTCGTTCACTAACAGGAACCAGGAATTATACCCACATCATGTGAGAATGAACTGAGTGCTAATTTATGGACATATATTCGTTTTCATATTTGTCTTTTCTTTAACGAGTATGCTTCTGACTCATCTGAGGTAAACTATAAATTGTCAGTACTAAATGAAAACAAGAGGAGAGTGCCCGTGAACGGGCACTGTGTCATCTGACTGAGTGTTTTTGATTTGTGAAGGTGATTAGAGGACAGAATAATTATCAGGAAAAGGGCTGTACAGAAATACAGTACATGGTAACTGAACAGCAAGTTCGAAAGAAATTCCGAAGCTGACAGAAGAAAAGGATAAAAAAGTTGTGCCCTGTAAATGGTATTATGATTTATTTATTTGGGGTTTTACGTCGCTTTCAACACTGTACAGGTCATATCACGACGGGTAGTTGGAAGGGCAGAGGAAACCAGTACATACAGTTCGTTAGGGTTGTGTACTGTAAACTGCCGACCAACGAATGGTATTATGAAGGAAAATAACAAGGTAATTGTTTAAGTGTAAAAAATAGGTTAAAACATATTTAAAGAAATACTACAAATGCAATATCCTCGTTCGACCTTGAAGAAGGGGTCCAAGGTCAAATCTAACCACACAAATACATTCCCAGCCCATGATTTCCTATGGTTTACCATTCCAAACCTCTAGGACCAATTATAAATGAGTTATAAGCACTTTTAAGCTTGGCTGTCCTCATTTGACCTTGAAGGAGGGGTCCAAAGGTCAAATCTGACCATACCAAAAGATTCCGAGCCAATGATTTCCTATGGGATGGTTTACCATCCCAAATCTCTGTCACCAATAATAAGCGAGTTGTAGGCACTTTCAATTTTCGCTATCCTCATTTGACCTTGAAGGAGGGTTCCAAGGTCAAATTGGACCATATCAACAGATTCACAGCCCATGATTTCCTGTCTGTTTACCATCCCAAACCTCTGGGACCAATAATAAGCGAGATATAAGCACTTTTAAGTTTGGCTATCCTTGTTTGACCTTGAAGGAGGGGTCATTGAAGGTCAAATCTGACCACACCAAAAGATTCCCACCCCATGATTTCCTACAGGTTGGTTTATCATCCCAAACCTCTAGGATCAATAATAAGGGAGATATAAGCACTTTTCATGACTGACAAAAAACACCTGTGGCGGCCATCTTATTTCTCAAAATGAGGCCAAAAATATTCCCAGACAACATTTTATGGTTATTAATATATACTGCAAACTTAAGAAAGCTAGCTATAATATTTTTTTTCATCAGAGCAGTAATGGTGAAATCTCTCTCTACACACTGCGGCTATCCAGTGGATACAATGATTTACTCAACAGTGAGAACCTGAAAGTAGCTATTGCTCAGCTATGCCATGACATACAGGTCTGCAATTTCACTATGTTATAGCTGACCAAAAATTCTGTGAATAACATATTTAACAAATTACTCTAAATGTAATAGTTTTCAAGTTACAACTGATTTACTCAACAGTGAGAACCTCAAAGGAACTATTACTCAGCTATGCAATGAGCTACATGTCTGAAATTTTACTATGTTATAGCTAACCCAAAAGTAGGTGAACAACATATTTAAGCAAACTACTGTAAATGCAATAGTTTTCAAGCTACAACTGATTTACTCAATAGTGAGAACCTGAAAACAGCTATTGCTCCGCTATGCCATGAGCTATAGGTCTGTAATTTCACTATGTTATAGCTGACCCAAAAGTAGGTGAACAATATATTTTAACAAAATACTCCAAATGCAATATTTTTCAAGTTATAGCTGATTTACTCAACAGTCAGTACCTGAGAATAGCTATTGCTCAGTTGTGCCATGAGCTATAGGTCTATAATTTCACTATGTTATAGCTGACCCAAAAGTAGCTGAATAACATATTTGCACAAATTTTTGTAAATGCAATAGTTTTCCAATTATAACTGATTTACTCAACAGTGAGAACTTCAAAGTAGCTATTACTCAGCTATGAAATGAGCCACAGGTCTGAAACTTCACTATGTTATAGCTGACCCCAAAATAGGTCAATAACATATTGAAACAAAATACTCTAAATGCAATAGTTTTCAAGTTATAAGTGATTTACTCAACAGTGATAACCTAAAAGTAGGTATTACTCAGCTATGCCATGAGCTACAGGTCTGAAATTTTACTAAGTTATAGCTGGCCCAAAAGTAGCTGAATAACATATTTATACGAAATTCTCTAAATGCAATAGCTTTCAAGTTATAAGCGATTTACTCAACAGTGATAACCTAAAAGTAGCTATTACTCAGCTATGCCATGAGCTACAGGTCTGAAATTTCACTATGTTATAGCTGGCCCAAAAGTAGCTGAATAACATATTTATACGAAATTCTCTAAATGCAATAGTTTTTAAGTTACAAGTGATTTTACTCATAATGGAAGTTACTGAAAAGCCCAAAAGTAGCTATTACTCACTTAGCTATTGAGACAGACACCCAACTTACTCACCATATTGTAGCTATGAAAAAAGTAGCTGAACAACATATTTTCACAAAATGCTGTAAATGCAACACTTTTGAAGTTATTTAGTGCATGATTTCATGAATTTTAATGCATTAAAAATTATTAAAAAAATTTATTAAAAAAAAAGTAAGACAGATCCAGGTCTCATACTCACACAAGAGAATCTACCTGTGGCCTAGTACATATATGCAAGATATGAGAGAAATCCCTGCAATAGTCACTGAGAAAATTGTGATAAAAAGTTGAAATTTTCACACTTTTGGTGGGGGTACCCCCCTTGTAATGTCTCTAGCAAACAGACAGATTTGCATGCCTTGAACAATTTTTCATCCTCGATAGATAAGGTATCTTTTAAAAAAAAACAGCATGTCTCTAGGCCTTGTAGTTTTGGAGAAGAAGTTGTTCACGCGGACGCCCACGCCGCAGAGTGATGACATAATGTCAGCTGACTGACAAGTCAGCTGACATAAAAAGGAGCATTCTCTTGTGTAAATTGGCCCTCCAATAATTTGACTACTAATTCATTATTCCCATATAGCCATCTATTGAGTGATAATCGTACAATAGTAACAATACCATCAGGGAAGAATGCTTAACCTGGGAGGTTTATATTTACAGAAAGACTGGATAGCATCCAGTGGATACTATGGATTTTGCTTCATTATGCCAATGCCTATGCAGTGTGTCGAGATGTAACCATTATAGCTAGACTTCTTACATTTGCAGGATTCATAACCATAAAATCTTGCCTGGCAATATTCTTGGCCTCAATTTGAAAAACAAGATGGCCGCCACGGGTGTTTTTTTTTACTTTCAGCAAGGAGTTTTGTTGGCCCTAGAGAGCATAGGTTATTACATGTAGAGATCTCAAATTTGCAGGATATGTTCATCATTAAAAAATCTTGACTGCGAATATTTTTGACCTCATTTAAAAAAACAAGATGGCTGCCACAGGTGTTTCTTTGCCAGTCATGAAAAGTGCTTAGATCTCCCTTTTAGTGGTCCTAGAGGTTTGGTATGTTAAGCTAACCTACAGGAAATCATGGGACTGGAAATCTTCTGATGTGGTCAGATTTGACCTTTGGCCACTCCTTCAAGGTCAAACAAGGATAGCCAAACTTAAAAGTGCTTATAACTCGCTTGTTATTGGTCCTAGAGGTTTGCAATGTGAAATCAACCTACTGGAAATCATGGGCTTGGAATCTTTTGATGTGGTCAGATTTGACCTGGCCCCTCCTTGAAGGTCAAACGAGGATATCCAAAATTAAAAGTGCTTATAAATTGTGTGTTCTTGGTTGTAGAGGTTTGCAATGTGACACCAACCTACAGGAAATTATGGGCTAGGAATCTTTTGATGTGGTCAGATATGACCTTGGTTTCCTCCTTCAAGGTTAAGTGATGGTTGATTGGCTTTGCTAAGTTGTCTTTCTGGTGGATACAATTTTCATTGGTTCTCCGATGCGTTAGGTCTAGTTTAAGACAGGAATAGTCTTAAGATATTTTGAAGTCTGTAAACATTTTTTTACAATGAATATAAAGTAAAAATGTAAGATATTTCCTCAAATTCATATGCTATTTATTGTATAGAAAGCCTAAAATGATAACATTTTCAACAACCAGTACTTAAATACTTTTTGTGGATTTCATCATTTCTACCTACACCAAATTTTGTACACAATATACCGTTCATTCCATTAGTATTTTTCCTCTAACCATAATAAAATGCACTTTAATGCAATATACAACTATTGTGTATTTGATTAATACCACTTTTGGATCAATTTGCTACGCTTCCTACTCACTTTTCACCACGAGGGTCCTCCTTGTTGATCTTTTCCAGCACATTGATCTCCAGTTTGGCAGCCTCTCGGTACTTTTCCACATTCTTGATGATCTTCAGAGCGATACTCTTGCCATTATAGTCTGTGTCCTGGCACTGCACTACTTTTCCAAACGTCCCCTCACCAAGCGTCCGCACGATGGTGTCTGTCAACACAGAAATGTCCAACGCATGCTCAACACCTCCGGATTAATTACAGAGCAAGAAATGAGAACATAGCCCACAGTATATAAAATTCAAACACTGAGGAAACACCAGCTATTACTTCAACCTAAAACATTTATATGGCTTTTTGTTTCTATTTTGTATGCGACAGCAGTTATGATCTAATAATCATAGCAATTTTGTAGTATAGGGATCGAGAGCCATGTTGAGGATCGATATCGAATGAAAATTTAGTGTGGTGATCGATGGGTAATAATATAGGTTCTTTAAAACGTGCACATATAAATTCACAAAATTATTATAAGATGCTATTTATGCAACAAAATATATTTCTGCAATATAAAATAAAATAAACAAAATGCATATTAAACAAGATTTTCCATGCTTTCTTGTGTACTAGCTGTCAGGTTTTGTTTCTCTTCCGTGAAACCGGAAGTTGTCACTGACAATGTAAACAAAGACGGCGCCAGACTTGAACCAGTTTATTTCGGTTGTAAGTGTGCTTTTAAGACGTTTATATAATAAATGTTTATTTAAGCAGTAAAATTACTCTGTTTATTTTATTTTTGTCTGTTCCTTATATGTGGTTTCGATATTGAAATGCTGGCAGTATGTGTCGATATCGGGAGTTTCGTGGGATGATCGATCGATATTGAAAGATCGAGCACCAATCCCTACACTACAATTTTGCTACAACTACTTATCCTGTGCTTTTCTAACTGAGCTGTTATCTTGATAGTGTTATTATTCTTCATAGCAATAAAAACAGTTAATTTAATAAACAATATAAATTACAGATGAAATGGGTAAATTCGCTTTCATACTGAAACAGAACTTGATCATTCCATGTACTAATATTATCTGAAAACTGCCGATACAGAGTCCTGGAGTACTCGAGTACTCTTATAAGGGCACCAGTTACTTCATTTTGGATTTTTCAAAATTTCAGTCCAAGTATTTTACCCGTTACAAAATTTCTGTGAATCTCCCATTTGGTGGACTTAAATTTTAAGGCCAGTGTCCGCTCAGTGGGGAAGTCTACGCACTGTGGCAAAGTTCACATTTATTACTCCATAAGAATGCCGTTTTTTGCCAATGTGTTGCTGTATACTTGTACTCGATTTTGGGTGATTCTGGAAAACAGAAGGGCTTCCCATCGCACCCAAAACCTGATATAGGTACAAGAATACAACAACACAGTCCTATTCCTCTTACAGTCTTACTCATTAGAGTCCATGGTTTTAACAATCCAGTATCAAGCATAATTTGAAAGTTAGCTTGAAATAACATGGATCAAGATTTACTAGAAGGTAAATGATAGCATTTCAGTCTTCAAGGTTTTTCTCTTTCTTATGACTTGATGATTATTTTTTAACCAGAGGGTTCAATCAAAAATTTTCAATTTGTAACAGGTAGAGATGTTATGTCATCCATTTGACTCTAATGAGATTAGACATATTTATGCAACCAGACCTCAATTTTTCCTGTGTAATGCAAATTGTCTCAGTGCACCTTGTATCATGTTACATATCTGTAGTTCTCATTCAAAATCTAAGATGTTATTAACTCAATCCAGTCAAAATTGAGTACAACAGGTTTCATGCTACTCTGTTTCCCCAATGAGTCGGGTAAATTTAACTTTAGTCTTTTTAACATGTTGTGATCGGACTACAAATGTCATGGCCAGATGATTTTTCATTGAAAACTAGTTATCTGAAAACATTTGTCAAAATTGTGATTTTTGATGTAGTTAAATCAAAGGTTACTGTTGCACACTATAGACTTAACTCAAAGCCTTTCAGAATATCCAACATTTTAAAGTTCCACTTTCAGAATGAACTAAAGATTTGAAGTTCAAATTCCATTTTCATTAATATTGGTCAAAAATAGATATTCAAGATTAACATTTCAGATCATTTGATTTTGGTCTCCGATATATAATTCATTCACTGAGACAAAGCATTAAAGTGTAATGAAGTATTAACATCTCAGTCAACACTTAACTAACCACTTGTTTTAATTCCACAAATCAGTCCAGAAACTGATAAAAAAAAAATATTGCAAACATCTTCTTGTCTTCTTTACTTCTTTTTACTCAGTGAAGATCCAGTGACAAACACGTGAGATAACAATAAAAACACACATTACACAGTGATTGGTTGTCATCATGGTTATTAAGCAGCAGCTGGCCCAAGTACCACCCATATATTACCAAGCAAAAGACTAATGGTTTTGATTTTCTTATAATGGAGACAGGATAAAAATAACTCTCATACATTCAATAAAGATAGAAATATGCCAAAACAATCATTTCAATGGAAGTCAAGACCCCTGCACCTCCAACCCTGTAAAGCCAGGATCAAAGTAAATGTTTTTCAGAATCATTCAGGATGTCCCCATATTTCCAAAAATTTTAGGGTCTTTCTGACCTAAATAAACTTACAAAGAAGAGCTGTAGAAATTGTCTCTTTATATTTTCTGATGTTATAAATCTTCCACTCTTCTCTACTCCCCCGTAAAAATTAAAACCTTTTAAGTTCCGACAAGCTTTTGTAAGCTACCAAATTGTGACAAGCATTAGGAAATGGGTGGAAAATTGGACAAAAACACACACGCATATACTACGTATGATACACATGCATGTGTAATGTTATTATTTTCTTTTTTTCTTTCTTCTTTATATGTCACAAAACAATACAAGTATACACAGTGTGGGCAATAGAAAACATTACGAATAATAAAGGTGTGTGTACATCTGTCTTGCAGCACGTCCCCCTCGCTATATATCAAGTGGCCTTCATCATCATCTTGGACACTGGAGTCTCTGTCGCCATGGTTACGGTTCTAAACAGGTGGGTCGTCGTCACCAGAGGATGATGAGGATGCCATGTGATTGGACGTTTGTGTGTGTGGATTTGAGGGTGTAGGGAAGATTGCCACATATTCACCACCGAGAGAGATTTCATTCGCAACATTCATTTTCAGCCAACATTCACGTGCGTGATTCCCAATTCAATTCATTCACCGGGGGTAGTGCGCATATGTGATAGACACAAGGGAAAAGCACTCCCGGTCAAGTTATGTATATTTGACATTATTATATGTTTATACTTATAACAATATGATATATGAAGATGTAAAATATATTCTATACTTACACATGTAAAAAGAGTACTGTATACGCCAGTATTTTTTTTGTTTTGTTTTAAAATAGATACACACTAACCCGTACTTCAAAGATTTGATATGATAATTCTTTACTATACTTTTTGTACATGAAGAAGTTGTTCTTATTTCTTGATATTTCAACTTGTCAGTTTGTTATGTTTTCAAACCTTTTACTTTAACTAGATTGGGCCAACTCGGCGCCAACATATCCCCAGACAGGTCATCACTCACGCCACAGGTTTTGATCGGGAATTTTTTAAAACATAATTACCCATTATTATATGAACTTCAGCACATCAATCTACTCTGTTTATATCTTCCAAGGAAGATGGTGTATCCCCAGACGCCGAATACATAACTCAAATTATATTTTCAATCTTCCTGCAATGATAACTGTAAACCTATTTTCAAAGTATTTAAATGATTGATGATTGAATGTCCATTCTAAAATAATAATCCCAAAAGAGCATATCTGTTTCTATATTTGTTGACAAATAAAATATTATTTTTAACTCAACTCATCATACTTTTCAATCTTCCTTCAAAGTATTTAAATGATTGATGATTCAATGTCCATTCTAAAATTCATAATCCCAAAAGCGCATATCTGTTTCTATATTTGTTCACAAATAAAATATTATTTAAAAAAAAATTATTTATATTATTATTTTATTATATTATTTTTAGAATTTGCAAATTGTTTTCAGTTATTCATTTCCTCTATACCTATATATGTGGTCCATATATATGCAACCTAAATATGTGACACAATCTCAGTTCTGACTCCCCTTTGTGTTATATGTAATGAAGCCCACCACCTCCCACCCCCACCCCTCTCCCCTTCTCCACACCTCTCTCACTATTACACAAGATCTGCAACCCCATTGAGTTCTTTGTTTCTCATCTGATATCATTAAATACCTTTGTTTATTTAGTGTCACTCAATATAGCTGGAGGTCCCAGAGGTGGGTGGGGGGAATCCGGGTGGGGGATGCATAAATGGTAAACAAACAATCTATATAAAAGGGGTACTCAAATACAAAAAGAATTGAGAATTTTAAGTATGTGATTATCAACTGAAATGAGTTCATAACTGCAGGAGCTGTGTCAAAATTAACTGAGGCAAGTTGAATAAAACTGGGCTAGTTGAGGGTTAAAAATCCCCTAGTTTTACTACATAAGGATATAATTTCATTAATATTGGGACTTAAAGCTCACTTAAAGTGTCCATTTTGTCTACTTGAATATGTTTAACCAGTTTCATTTTAAAAAGTTAAAAACTCAGCAAGCAGAGGTATAACACACAAAAATAAGTTCTTAAAAGACTAAGATAGCCATAACATTATTAATATTCAAAATTTAAATAGACAGGCATTTCCTTTTAAAAATTCAAAGATTTCAGCTCTATAACCCACATAGTTTGACAGCTACTGGGCTTTAAAGTGGCATAATGTCCATAAATTGGGTTTCTGTGGGCATTTTACAATTGTTAAAGAGACCTTAGCAATTAAACAACAGATCTGAAACTTTTTGGGGGACATACATAACAAACAAAAATTATATATAATACAGTTTAAGACTTCTCACACTAAGCATTTCCAAATAACAGGGCAAAATACGGAAAAAATGTCCAAAAAGGCACTTGGGCGAGTGTCTATGGCCCTCATACACAGGTTAAATGTCTACTAAAAACCTTGATTTTCGGCATATGTAAAAAGGACATAATAATGCATTCCCAGATGGGATTTCAGCTCCATCAATCACATAGTTTAACAGTCACAGGGCTTAAAGGTGGTAAAAAGTCCAAATATTGGGTCTCTGTGGGCCTTTTAGAGATCTCGATGTGGCTTTCAAATTAAAGCTTCAGACTTAAAATTTGTTACATACTAAGATTACACATAGAATATGTATCTAATAAAGTTTGAAACTTCTCAGACTTACCATTTCCAAGTTACAGAGCAAAATATGTGAAAAATATCTTAAAAGGGTCACTCAGGTGGGTGTTTAAGGTCCTCATACACAGGTTAAATGTCTACTTGAAGCCTTGATTTTTGGCACATGTAAAAAGAACATAATAATGTATTCCCAGATGAGATTTCAGCTCTATCAGTCACATAGTTTAACAGTCACAGGCCTTAAAATTGGCAAAAAGTCCAAATACTGGGTCTTTATGGGCCTTCTAGAGACCTAAATGTGGCCTTCAAATTAAAGCCTCAGACTTAAAATTTGTCACATACTAAGATTACACATAGAATATGCATCTAATACAGTTTGAAACTTCTTAGACTTACCATTTCCAAGTTACAGGGCAAAATATGTGAAAAATGTCTAAAAATGGTCACTCGGGTGGGGATTTATGGTCCTCATACACAGGTTAAATGTCTTCTTAACGCCTTAATTTTTGGCACATATATAAATAACATACTAATATCTTCCTAGATAGGATTTGAGCTCTATCAGTCACATAGTTTGACAGTCACAGGGCTTAAAAGTAGCAAAAAGTCCAAATATTGGGTCTTTGGGAGCCTTTTAGAGACCTCAATTTGACCTTCAAAATTAAAGCTTCAGACTTAAAATCTGTTACATACTAAGATTACACACAGAATATATATCTAATACAGTTTGAAACTTCTCAGACTTACCATTTCCAAGTTACAGGGAAAAAGATGTGAAAAATGTCTTATAAGGGTCACTCGGGTGGGTGTTTATGGTCCTGATACACAGGTTAACTGTCTATTAAAGGCCTAAATGTTGGGGCACATATAAGAAAACACATAGATATATTCCCAGATGATATTTAACTTAGATGAGAGACATAGTTTGAAAGCTACAGTGCTTGAAAGTGGCAAAAAGTGCATAAATTGGGTCTCTGTGGGCACTTTTGAGACCTTAAGTCGACCCCTTTGGGTAAACCTACAGCCCTAAAATTTTCTACAGACAAGGATTACATATCAAAGTTATACCTAGCGCAGTTTGAGACTCATCAGAATTACCACTTCCAAATTATAGGGCAAAATATGTGAAAAGTATAGCAAAAAATCCCTAAGTGGGGGTATTTATGGGCCTCAAACACAATTTTCTCCTCAACTTAAAGTCGTGATTTTCGGCACATGTACTAAGAACATATTAATGTGTTGTCAGGTAAAATTTCAGCCAGCTGAGCATCATAGTTTGTGACCTACAGGGCTCTAAGTGGCCAAAAGTCCAATTTCTGACCTTAAGGTGGCCATAAGTTCTTTTTTACTGGGAGTTTAAGGTCACCTTAAAATAGGGATCTTCCTTTGGGCACCCTTAACATGTGTACCAAGTTTGAAAAAAAAATATTAATTTGTTTTTGAGTTATCGCGTCCACAAGGAAATTTCTACGGCGGCGGCGGCGGCGGCGGCGGCGGCGGCGGCGGCGGCGGCGCGACGGACCTGAATCCAATATATCCCCGACTTTCGTCTGGGGATATAAATATTAACACTTTAAAGAATTACTGTTTAGTTATCAACTCTTTATAAACAATGAGAAGACTGTCAATCATACATTTTACTTTCTGACACACAATTAAAGAAAAAAAAAAGCTTAAAAAATCAATTAATTCAATTTTCCAACAATAAATTACATTTATATTTAAGTTATTTTTTTTAAAATTATACCACTTTTTTAATTTTACAAATACAACACACTTAGCTTTGACTCTGTATAAATAGAACCAATTTTGAGGCTCACCCAGCAACGCACCAAAAAAAACAAAAAAAAACTGAATGTTTGTCAGTGAAAGTTAGAAATAACTAGAGCCAGATACTGGAGGTTCTAGTTGTACAGAGTCAAACTCATTTCATTTACCACACATACACATGCACAGCTAAATACTACACATAACAGCAACACAATCACACTCACTTCTAATAATGAAGCATGCAGGTATGGTTACACTGAGGAGGCAATAAATTTAATAAAATTTTAAGCAATGTGACTTTTGGACAAAGCAATAAGAAAATTCGATAAAGTGCCCAAATAATTTTGGAAACTATCTAATGGACTTAACTACACAAAGGACAGAGTGGGGTAAGACCCAGTTTCAATATGGTTGAGATGCCAGTGACTGAGAAATATGTCTTATGACTGGGTAAAACTCATGGGGTCATACCAGGACAGGGTGACAGACCCCCACATATTACCATGAGCAGAATTTAAAACCACAAGCATTGGGTGAGAACCACATGATGAAGTATAAATCTTGTCAACCACATGGTCACTGTGGTCTCTTTTTATAACAAGGTTTATGTGGAGTTTTATATCAAATCCAACAGTCTGTCTAGATCATATTGGGACAGGTCCTCAGTATTGTCACTTGTGGAGTCAAAGCCACAGAGAGGCCTGTAAATAGATGCCAAACCTGTCAACCCTCTAGGTTACTGATGACGCCCAACTAGGGCAAGTGAAACATAATACTGTCTTGTGTGTATATCTGAACCACTATTTTCCTGACACATTGGTGTTTCATTAAAATAATACAAAGGGCTGTTAAAGAAAGGTTTTACTATTATTAATATTAAAAACAAATTTCGTAAGAGTAAAAATGTTTTGGAAGGTGAGGGTGATGGCACTGAAGAACTACCTTTCTCTATCAACACAAGCACAAACATAACAATCATGCAAGCATCACTGGGCTGTACTGGCATTCTTGCACTAGCATCAAGCTACACAACACAAGCTACACAGTCATGCATGTTATACTTTTATCTCTCCCACTATGCAAGGGTTTGAAGATGTTAGGAATATAAGGAGCTTGTATCTAAATGCTAGAACTGGCATAACTTTATGTAGAGGTCAGTGTATCTATTGCAACAACTGCTAACACCTTTACATCTACTGTTATACATTACCAAAGAAAATGCACGAAATTTATATTCAGGTTTTAGTATACATAGGCTTATGTGTGGTATTTATAAAATTCTTTGATATTTTCACACTAAGGAGATAGGTAAGGGTAAAAGTTTGGATTTTAAGTAATCCAAGATCATAATGGAATAGGTCCTCAGCATTGTCACTTATGGGAGTAGAACCCATACAAAGGTGATCAGATGCCACACCTGAAAACCCACTAGGCCAATGAGGATAAGTTAAAGAATCAGCCTGAAATTGGTTTTGAAACAAGAAACTTATGGTTGGCTTTTAATATCCAGTGTTTGATAAACAATAGTATAAGCAGTCATTGCTGGGTAAACACCACCTCTGTATAAAGTGCTGATAAAGTTTGACCTATGGTCTCTTCACTCTAGCCTCTATAGCTGTAGGTTCGAATCCAGTTCATAAACGTATAGCATACTGATAATCTGTCCTATTAAAATGGATATAAAACCCAACACTGACCGAGGCTTTATACTCATGAACCATTTTTCCTCCTGGATTTGCTTAATAGTATAATATGAAGTAAATACTTTGGCCTCTGTACAAATCTGGACAGCAGGAATATCCATATGAGTTGGTTGTCCGTTATTACCGGTACTATTTGACCTTATACCTTCCAACATATTGCACTTCTTTATCACAGAACGTCAAACCTGAATCCCCAATGCACTAATGCCTAAGCCCTAAAGTGACTGATACTTGTTTCATATATGGAAAGTATACTAACAATTCATTTGTTATATCTAAGTGCTAAAATATGTCATCTCAATTTTTAAGACACAAAACAATTATCCACAAGACTCTACCTTTGCCTTATGCCTTCTGATACTGAGGTGTACCATAATTCTTGCCCAGATCTTCATCATTTGACCTTTGACCTCCAAACATGGATGGGCATGATAAGGCAAGCATCACCCACATTCTCTGCTTCAGTCAAGCAGGTCTTTTTGAAGTAAAATTTCCATCTTCAATTAAGGCTGTAAAGAGTCCTTGCTTTACTTTGTAATTCGGCATATTCCATACATCGGCACAAAAAGGAAATAGCAATTTAGAAATTCAATTTACAATTTACATTCAGTCAGTAGCACTAAAATTAAAACAAAGCACTGGGAACCGCAGACATACTCTCTGTCTGCTTTCTAAGTACTTCAATTACTCTTACTTGTACTGAGAAATATTGCATGTACTCGAGTACAACAACTTGTACACAGTACCTACCCTAGCAAAAACTGTATTTTCGCTTCACCCCTTATCACTGCCTAAACGGTTAAATTGTGGCCAATTTTTTGTGCAAAAACTATTTAGAAGCTAGGTCTTGTGTCGATGAATTACTTTCGTCAAAAGAAACTGAATTCAAATTGAATAAGCAAATGGTGAAACACTTTCATAACTTATCCAAAACAGCAAATGCTTCATCCCAAACAAACTTACTGACCGCAAAATGCACTCAATCATATTCAAAAATCATTTTAGCACCAGTAAACATAATATAGTTATATTATATACAAAGGAAACTTTTCATTTCAATCAAGGTATTCCAAAAGTATGAAATTGTCTTGTTGAAATAAACAGAATATTATCTGTACATATGAAACTATTTGTGGAAACCAAGTATAAAGCTTTTCAATATCTGCACAAATAATCTAAATCAGAGTATTCATATACTGCCAGTTACACCCAGGTATAGTTTTTCCAGTCAATAACTTTTAGCAAGTGAAAATGATTGCTCACAATTTCCCACTTTTTTACAGTGGCGTCATTTCTTTTTCAATTATTCTTCCAGACAATTTGTAACTCAATGTTTATTCCCTTCTTATTGATCACAAATAATATCCACACTGTCAATATCTCAGCATACATTACATGAATCTTGTAAAAGTTTTTGGTTAAAGAATATGCACAAATAATTTTTTTGTGAATATCCAGAATTTTACCTTTTAGAAACCACATGGGTTACAGAGTGCAATAAAATTTAGCCTGCAATTAATAAACAAACAAATATATGCTATGGATCAAAAAGGATTTCCATTTGAGATCATGCTGTGTGCTTAATAGAGTTTTTCTATCTTAAAAGTTTGCTGGGAGTTAATAATCTTTCTATGCGTCAGGCTTTTCAGATATGAAATGCCACAGTAATCATAAACATTTTAAAGAATGTTAGTGGATTGTATGTTGGTAAAGTGAAGGAGAAATACACAACAGAAATATGCAGGTTAATATCAAGACTTTTTAAATACTACAAAACTGTTAAGCTTTGACAATTGACATCCTTCACTGATATACGATAATTTCAAAATATGTTTATCTAATCAAGAAAACAAGAGATAGATTATTTTTTGAAATCAATAAAGAATTATGACAGAATTTTAAGATCTATTTGTATTTTGTGGTTTATTCACTGTGGCATAATCATTTGCAGGAAAAATCAGTGAAATCTCCATTCAGTTTTATCAATCTGGGAAGTGTACATGAGCCAAAAATGAGATATACTGAAGTTAACCATGTTGACCAATGAAATTTCTTATCAAAATAAATACTTTTTTTTGAGACATTAAACATATGTGCAATAGTTTTCTGTGTGTGATGGATTAAATTTTTGCCATATAAAGGGGCTGTCAATAGTTTGAAAAACAACTCTGGATCACGTCAAATTATATTTCAATATCTCATCCCACAAGCAAATAAAAGTGGTAGTTTACTGACACCATTAGAAATCCTCTTTGGTGTTATTCTTTATTATTACTACTATTATTTATATATCACCAATAAATATTGAATGAGTTCATTCATATTTGCACCAAACATTCATTTTGTTTTTGACATTTGACACACTTATCCCAAGCACGGAAATGCAGGAAATATGTATCCGTCTATTTTAAATTTTAACCACACGAAACTAAATCCTGTGTCATATGCACTTACCTAAACAGTGTCAATGCTGACTGCTTTAAAACAGTACAGCTTGTACTTGCATAGAGTACTCACAGCTTTCACATTAGCTGAGAATCTACTCATTCAGTAAGCATCGAATATCAATAAACTGTAGACACAGAACTTAAAATTTCTGTCACTGTGTACTCTATGAGGAAAACAACACGTGACTGCAGACCAATTTATACCTGATGCTAATCAATGCTGAAACTCCCCGATTAGAAAGATTATCATCTGTTTGCAAATGGATTTCTGTAATAAACGCCCAGCCGGTTTTACATCCCAATCAACAGTTGGTGTCATATTGGCACTTTATTTGCAAAATTTAAAGAGGACCTTCATCAACTGGCATTTGGTACCAAGGCAAAAGCTGGTCTGCAACCAGTGCAGCATAATATCTCCTGTATGTTATCTTGACATGCTAAATAAGTCTAGTAGAAAACTTGCATGTTAGTAAGATGCATGAAAACCAATTTATATCATGATGTGGAGTAAGAAAAGTGAAGTTCACCGCAGTATGTGATTACTACCATTGGGGCAATCCCTTTCAGTTGAAGCGACTCTTTTCCCACCTTAAAATTTCTCCCTTAGAAACAATTGGCCGAAATTGACAAAAGAATGGATGTTTGACTCTAAAATTGTTATAAAACATCACAAATTTTAGCCTGGTGTCTTGCACTGCCAAATAGTTCTATGGAGACATTCACTTGTTCAGAAATTTCCATTCACGATGACCATTAGTTGAAATAATAGTAATAATAAGATCACGAAATATGTTTCATGATTTTTTGTGAAATTTTTATACAATTATATATTGTGACTTATGAAGAATACAGCACAGAAACTACTCAAAAGGAGACATCGACCAAGTGATAATCATTTTATTTCATTTAGTACTACAGAATATTCTGTTTTATGTATTTTAAAAATTAGGAAGTGTAGCATATATACGTCAGTAACTGCTTGGTTAAAATTGGAATATTTGTCAAAATATATGCAATGCGACGTAGTCAGGATTACGTCAGTGGCATAATTCACATCCTCTGGCAAATTAAACACCCCTTACTCCCAGAACACCATTCACAAGCAGTTGGAAGAGGAACTCTGAATGAGCAGGTTAAAGTAGAGCTTTTGGTCTCCATACCTCAGATCCATTATCACCTGTTTGCTTATTACTACTACTATGTACAAGGACTCCGTTTTGTTTGGGTCGGCTCCCATTCAAGACAGCTGTTTCAGCAGCTTCTGCAACTGCTGGTGCAGCTGTAGTTTTAGATGCTGATGATACAGACGAAGCAGCAGATGATGTCTGTAAGGATGGGTTAGCAGAGTTGGCTGTCTGGACTGCACCAGCCTCTGATGACTTGGCGTTGGATGAAGAAGATGATGATCCAGAGTCCATGGTGTTCACAAGATGGTGATGGTGGAGACGTCTGTTCCATTCCCTGCTGGAAGGTTGATTGCATACATTTTGGGTTTTGTGTGTCATGCTTAACACATTGTACAGCAGTGGTTTGGCTTGAAATGGTATTTCACTATCAAACTCTGTATCATCACTAAATTGCATAAATTAAAATTTACTTGTAGTAAACTTTGATGATGCCTATTTGATTCTCTGCTAAAGCTTTGACTGGAATTTTTCTTTCTTTTTTCTTTTTGGTTTTATCATTAGATTTTATTAACTATTTTTTTATATCATAATGTGCAAAACTTGGAATGTGATACAAAAAACATAACCCTGGTTTGACGATGGTGACAATTCAATGTATGGCAGTGCTTGACTAGACAATTTCAACATAGACAAATTCTAACTTATATTTATTTGAAGCAGATAAAGACTAGAAGGCTCTACTGGATATATTATTGGTTTCATAATGCTTTAAAACTCTTTATGCAGCAGTGAAGAAAACAAATATAATTTCAATATCAATAAGAAACTCTATATGCCATAAAATTAGTCAACTATTGCTTTTAGTCAGAGAATTTGAATCTTCCAGATTACGATTTGAATGATTAGGGCGGGACATTCACTTTTTATAGCACTTGCCAGTAGGGTAAGTGGCATTCAGATTTCACTTGCCCTGGTTTATGAACGATACAGCTTAATAAAAGAGTCTACAACACTTGTTGAGCAGATTCTATCATACTGATTGCTTAGCTGTAACTGGAATTTTACCACTAAAATTTAGTAAATTACTAATATATCTTTAACTATCAGCAGATGGGATACTTATACACAGTAATCCATTCCTTTATACCTGGTGGGTCTGAGATCATCCACCGTTGTGTTGTTGGTCCTCTTGATGCTGTTTTTCTGGCTGTCACATAAAGTGTCCAGTTTCATATTGTCCAATACATAACCGTTCATGCACAACATCTAGCCGCTCTGACAGTCACTGCTAAATTTTGACAACTGCCAAAACCTGTTGCTTTGCTTTCACGAAAAAAGAACTACCATCTCTTCTTCTTGATGCAGTGATAAGAAATTTTCTCCCACTATATGGTACCCTCAATCGCTTGTACTTTATTTCACAGTACAAAAACTTGAGTAAGTTACGATATTCTGATGTCTCTCACTTATTGTCCTGTCTTCTGATATAATTACACAAGAAAATATCTGTTTTTTTTATCCAAACTTTACAGACTGAACATCACGTACCTTTGACTGGTGTATCAGGGGATTTAATTTAGAAATACCCAATGGTAGATGATCCAGGATTTATCCAACAGTGCTCATTAACACTTAACAGTGTCACTTCAGCTAAAATTCTTGTGTAAAAACTACCACAGGTAGAGCTTTAGTGGAATATAATTTTCCTATAAATATAGCTCCTCCTTCCCATTTATGGCATGCATCATAAGCCGGATGACAATTTTTAATAGATAAAACTAACTTTAACTTTAAGCAAGAACTGATGATTGACGCAAACATTCATTATACTACAATTTATATCCTGAATAAAAAAAAATAATAAAAACTCCAGGCAGGATAAGATGAAGCCTATTATGTCATCATCTGCTGACACATACAACCTTTCTCTAATTCATCTACAACATCTTTACGTTCCCTAAATTTCACAACTGATATATTTAACACTTGTAGTATTGTATATACATTACTCCTTCAACCTGGGTTTCTTGACATTATTTTCTCTTTTAGTCATCCCAGCCAAGGCAGTTTATGCCTAACCTGAAGTTTGGAGCAAGGTGGCTACTTCTATGTCAGTGAGCTATCCAGTAATTATTGTGACCTTAAACACTGTACAACTACATGAAGATCAGTACACATTAAATAAATTCTCCTTTTATCCTCTAAAGCATAAGACTGTAGCATAATAGCTCTATCACTCCAGGGAATACATAAATAAATTTTAGTTTAGCTTTGTTATTGTTCCTCTCCATTTTTGACATACTAACTGTATTTCAGGAAAACAAGAAATACAGCATTTTCCAGAAGTGAAAACTGGCCAGAGAAGCTGTGAGCTAATCTTCCCACCACAAATAACAAACTTCACCAGTTTCTACACACTGTTTGCCTTCCTTCTTTGCTGATGTTATTTTCCTGCTGTACTACATGCAGTTGTTGTTTTTGCAGGCACACACAAAATTTTCACATACACATTTAGCCTTAGTTGTGGCTTAACTAGATGCTTGAGAAAACCCCTCACAAGTTTTAGAACAATTTAGGAGAATATAAACAGCAGCCAGGTGGTAAGTTTACTTGATTCACCTTATTTCCAGATTACATCTTCATGACAATGATATTGCATATCCAATGCAACCCAGCAAAATGTTTATGTTTGCAATACTTTGACACCCCCCCCCCCCCCCCCCCCCCCCTTCAAAAAAAAGAAATGACTGTATATCTATTTTGGTACACATTTTAGATGGTGTTTTAGGGTACACCAGTACTCATTCTCTGTATATCCAATTAAGACTTAATTTGAACTGGAGTTTAATCCAATGATTTGAAATTGTTTGCAATTTTCAGTTACTTAAAGGCTATAAATTAGAGTTTTTCTACTTGATGGACTGCAAGAGCTGCTGACCAAATTGAATGGGCAACATGTTTTACGATATATAGTACAAAGTTCACTGCAAGGCTACTGAAAACTACAGATTACAGAGGTTGTACAGATATCAAGAACAGTCAGTTGTAGCTAGCCTTTCCCAGCTTAATCCAGATACAACAACTATAGACCCTGTGTTATAGGATCCAATATTCACAGGATATGGTTTTAACACCCACTTTTATCTCCATAAAATAATATTCTCTGATGTTTGAACCTCATAACTGGTTTCACTAAAAACTATATCATCTAAATTCAAATTATGCAACATTTGCTCTACCTGTCCAGAATCTTTTGTTACGATCAACTTAATCATTACTTGGATCAATGGACTGATGAGCTAAAGTCACTTTCAACCTAATAGGCTAATACTAAAATAGGGTGGCATCCACAGCAGAACCAAAGCAAAAATCAATTTGAAATAGTCTACGATTTTTTTTAACCCACATTTATTTATGTTTGTGATATTTACAGTAAAATATAACAGATTATTTGTACAATTCGTGAGTAATTTTTTTTTCCTGTGAGTATAAATTAAACCCAGAGATGTGAAGCCAAGCCTTATATAAAAAATAATAATAATATCAGGTTGACAAATTTGACGAGGAATGAGGTTTCACCCATGCCTTTTATGGAAATACACTATATTTTAATCGTATTAGGAGTACCAGGTTTGTTAATAAAATGCACTCAAGTTTCTCAACACAGTCCGTTTTTGATAAAAATTACAGTTCTACTAAGATAAATGTTGTTATTGCAGCTTTCATGTGTGTCATATCACAATCCGCAGTGGCCCAAATGTACAGATTCCCAAGACTCATCACAACAAGAAAGTTGAGCAAAAACAGTCCTCATTCTGATAAATTTTGTAGATAATTTCTATAAACCTGCTTTCAGTATTAGCAATGACTGTTATTTTTTTGCTTTGAGGAAGAAAACATAGATTATGTAAGACATTCTAAAGCCTTAATCACTAACCCTGTCACAGTGGGAAAGGAACTCATTTGTCTAAGGCATGTCAACTGAAAGCCTATTGTTCAAAATTCATAAATATTTATCAGAGATACTTGTAGTCCTTTTCCATATAATTCCTTCAAAGGAACAGTTTTTAAACTATACACAATTCTTCACCAGTGATTCTACTCTCAAGATTTGAACTTGAGACCTTTCATCATCACCATCCCAACTCAATCACCATTATTTCTTTAACCCAGACTGCCATCACATTAAAATAGACACTCTCTTGTTCTTGAGGCATGTACAGTAACATCTATCACAGGACCATGTTGTGAAAGGAAGAATTTGGTTGGATTACAGAAGAGTTATTGAATTGAATAGGGTACTGAAGGGGCCACGGTGGCAGAGTGGTAACACTCTGGCCTCCCACCTCTGAGATCGGGGTTCGGTTCCCAGCCCGACCTCAAGTGGGAAAGCTGGTAGTTGCTTGCCATTAGTCGGCAGGTTACAGTACAGAACCTTGACCAACTGTATGTACTGGTTTCTTCTGCCCTTCCAACTACCCGTCGTGATGTTACCTGTACAGTGTTAAAAGTGATGTAAAATCCCAAATAAATAAATAAAAGAATAAGGTGCTGAATGTCAATTAAGGAATGGATGCACCTTGCAAAGACTAACACTTTCAGAAATATCCTGCTATTTCCACACATACATACACCCAATACCTCAACCATCATATATTCCCTAGCACATACACAGCATATATAATGCTCTATAATCAACCAACCTTACGCAGCTGTAGTGAAAACTGAAAAGCCTGCATCCCTGCATCATAAACTATTCACTGAATGTGTCAACACTTAATGAATAAACATAAATGTTATAATACCAATATATATTTAACAATTAAATAACAATGACAGTCAAAGACAGTAGTTTCTGGAGAAAGAGAAAAATAATTTTCAAACCAGTCTTAAACTGAAGAAAACAATACACACCATAGCAATAAATTCTAAAGATACTGCTGGTAAGTTTAAGATAAAAGCCACAATATTGCTCCTCAGTCCTTATCTTAACTCTCTGCCTAAGAGAATAAAGGGGATGGGGGGGGGGGGGGGGGGGTGTACTCATTATCATTAGTGAGCAAACACACAGCACCAAACTTGTGATATCTGCCAGAAATCCAGACAAAAATATTTGCTTATCAGACTTTCTCAGTAATTAACTTATCGGATCAGAAATCATTCCCAAATCTTTCCTCATCATTTTAGTGCCTTTCTGAACAAAATACCTTAATAATGTTATACGAATATTTCTGAGAATCTGTTATCAAGTCACCCAAATCTTCTTCTTTAATAGGTTGTTAGATTAGTAATGTTTTTTTACTTTTTTATTTACAAATGCCAGATTGGCACTGAACTAAAATGATTATAAAACAAATCTTACAATAATTAATTTGACTTTTAATGCACTCTTTTGTGTAGCCAGTTTAAAGGTTATATTCATTTTTTGTTTTGTTTTTTTTCAAAATTGTCAAGCTTTGTGTTTGAAATACTGAAACCATTACAAACAGGCAATTTGTGATTACAAACAATTTGTATCTATTTTTAATACAAGCGCATACAATATTAAGCAGTAATATCAGATACAATCAGTGTACACTCCACATTCATTGTGCAAGATTTTTATTTTCAGATTCTATCTATCTCTCTTTGTACAAGTGTCTAGCACTTATTTCAAATGCAAAGCATCATTACTTGTGATGAGGCTCTTATATTTCAAGAACTATGTCACCTGCAATTGCAGTTCATTTTCAGATTAACATTTGTGATAAACTGGCCCAAATCAGAGTTGAACGAGTGTTTATATCAGACAATATTATTATGATCTGTCGTGAAACAATTGTACAAAACTCAAGGATAAAATGATCATATGTGGTGCATCTTACAAGAAATACCGAGAGTCTTTACCTTATATTTGGAGGTATTTGATCAGAAATTGAAAAGATATTCATATAGGTTTCACTTTCATGTTGGTTTCATTTTGATTTATGACATTGCAATGGTGATGACTACTTTCACTTGCTACCACCCAGTAACAGGAAGCAGAAAGAGAAACGAAAAATACTTCTTTATATTTTAAGAAATATAATCTTTTTATTTTAATCAACATAAATGAACACAAATTTTTTTTTTTTTTTAGCAAAAGGTATCAATGCACATCCACTGAAAGAACAAATGTCAGTTTAATTTGCAAAAGATGGTATTGCAATATTAAGGTCACAGTTAAGTTCATAGTATTAAGACCTGATATACCCAGACGAGGACACCACCACTCCACTCATACAAAGTTATGGAAGGGCCAAAGACAACCTGGTTTCAAACAGTGGGCAACATGGAAAAGCGGTAGTCCTGAGCAATGCTGAAGGAGCAGCCAAAGGTAAGGAGCTACTAAAGTCTAGTAATGTGGCCTCATGGACCTGAAGAGGAAGTTGTGTGGTGACTGATCACTGATAGATAGGGGTGTGAACGGTAAACCGGTATACTGCATTTCGTTTAGGTAGAAATGACGAAATCCGCAAAGAATATTTAAGTACCGGTTATTGAAAATGTCATTATATTAGGCTTTCTACTGGTTAATATTTCATCAAAACAATAAAGAACGTATACATTTAAGGAAACATCTTACATTTTTACTTTATATTCATGGTAAATGAACTTTACAAACTTCAAAATATCTCGCGAATACATATTTCCTATCAAGGATACAGCTCATGTACGCTTGCGTAAAACTTTTTATCATCTCTCTGTAAACTTTCGAAATCCCGGATTTCGTTCGGTTTCAAAGCCCCAAAAACCGGTTTTTATTTTCATAACCGGTCCGACCACTACTGATAGATGGTAACAACTGAAAGGTGATAATTTAAGATGTCTACATAAAACAACATCAATCACAGATACCTTTTTAAATGATACAAAAATAAAAAGAACTGACAAGGTCTCAAGTTTTCACAAATAATATTCAGCAACTAAAATAATACATTGAAGGCATATAAAATAGCATCAGAGATACCTATACCCCACATCCACGGGAAACAGTTTTCAACACCATGACATATAGAGTAGTGAAATAGTACAAAGATAGGAATACTTTCAGAGCAGTATCAGTTATATAAAGGTCCAAATAATGTTAAAGTAGAGAAAATAATCTCTAAGAGAAAGAAAATGTATGTAAAGATAAGTAGTAAAACAAGACAATTCCATAGCAAGATGACAGCATTAATCAGTTAACTAAAAATGATCAAGCTGTAAAATTTAAAATTGGAGAATACCGTAAATGACCTATTTAGCGCACAGTGCGCTAAGGAAAGTCTAATTTTTAGTCAATATTTTGGTGGAAAATTCCACTTTTAGCGCACCCCATCATGAAACACTTTCCGGGATGAAGTATAGGTCAATCCGGTAAGAATAACGGTGTTCCGACATTTAGAATCTACTAAAAATACCCACTTTTGAAGAAAAATGTCTTCTATTTAGCCAGATATTATAGAATATGAAGTAAAGTGTAGGTTTTTAAGCGAAAACTACAACCCCAATTGATATTATGTGTGACGAATATGCAGAAATGAAGCATATTTTACATAAAAGTTTCATTACGTGGGCGATAATACTAGGGCTTTGAATGAGTACTCGAGCCTTGATAGACGAGTCGATCTTTGCTAGTACTCAAGTCCATTTTAAATCCTCGGTTACTCGCGAAGTATGTATTATTGCCCATGTAATGAAACGCTTGTGTAAAATATACTACATTTACAGTGTTCGCTCTCGAGCGCGATTTCGCGAGTTTGTACACACTCTGGGGCGAGTTGTCGCAAAACCAACTCACCAACGCGTCTGTGCTGTCGCTACCAGGCGAAACACTCAAAACTGACGGAAGAAATTCGTCTATTATCGGAAGCGACGACCCACATATTTCCTCATAGAAATGGGTGAGAAAAGCAGTTTATTCTATTTTATATATTCAGCTAACAGTAATTCACGTGAGAATATGGGTATTCTCGCGAGATTTCCGTGCTTTTTGTTGATTTTTAAACTCGTCTTCTGCTTATAGTGTCACAGGCGAAACAGTCGAAACTACTGACCAAAGAAATTCGTCTATTATCGGAAGCGACGACGTACATATTTCCCCATAGAAATAGGTGAGAAAGACATGAAAGAGAGTTTATTTTATTTGATACACCCAGCTAACAGTAATTCACGCGAGAATTCGGGTATTCTCACGAGATTTCCATGCTTCATGTCTAATTTTTAACTCGTCTTCTGCATATTGTGTCACAGGCGAAACAGTCGAAACAACTACTGACCAAAGAAATTCGTCTATTGTCGGAAGAGACAAAATATATATTTCTTCAAAGAAAAGAAAAGAAATGCAATTTATTTATTTATTTGATGAATCCAGATAATAGTAAAATAAATAAAAAATTAAAATTAAAAAAACCACCCAATAGCACCCAGCCATTAAGCCATTAAGATGTGGTTTAAAAGTGAAATTTTAAAAAAAATAAAAGACAAATAAAAACAGCATTAAATAGTTTATTTATTTGAACTTTTAGTTTAGCATCTATTTCTTATAATTTAAATAAAGAAGATTTTATGCAGTCCCAAATTGGAACTAAATATTTCAAAATATCTTGACGCAAAACATGTCTCACATTTTTTCACAGTTGTCTCGCCTTTTCAAGTGAAGGGAGACAGTCTGTCTCGCATTCATTTTTGACGAGAGCGAACACTGCATTTAAGCATTTCCGTCACATAATTTCAGTTAAAGTTGCTATTTACGCTTGAAAACATATAATTTACTCCATATTCTATAATATCTGGTCAAATAGAAGACATTTTTCTTCAAAAGTTTCGTTTCCAGAACCGACTATTTGTTTACAGAAGACTTCTAATGGTAGATACTAAATCTCACGGTTACTCAAATTCGGGCCGGTTGTGAGAGGGCGAGTACTCGGTGCCGTTTTTCAGCACCTGTCCCAGCCCTAGATAATACAATGCCTTGCGAGTAACCGAGTAGTGAAAATGTACTTGAATATTAGCAAAACCGACTCGTCTATCAAGACTCGAGTAATCGTTCACAGCCCTACTAAAATATGGCAGGTGAACACATATTGGCAGAGCCAAAGCTTATAAAGGTCACACCATGATGCACACCTACAACCCCTAACCAATGTCCCTGCCTAATGTCAACCTTCTACACGTTACGGAATCCAAGAAATTTCCCAGACAAGATTTTAACACTCATGGTCACTACAACAAGGTCAAATCAAGATCATACCATGATGTTTCACACCTACAACGGTACAACCCCAAAGAATGTCCTCACCAACTATTAATTTCCTACATTTTATGGTTTCAGAGATATGGCCATAACAAGATCAAAGGTCAAATCGAGGTCACACCATGATTTTGCACACCTACAACCCCCAACCAATGTCCCAACCAAGTATCAACTTCCTACAATTTATGGCATCGAAATATTGCCCGGACAGGATTTTATAGGTCAAGGTTACTACAGCAAGGTCCAAGGTCAAATCAAGGTCACATTATGATGTTGGACACCTACACCCCCTAACTAATATCCCTACCAAGTATCAACTTCATACACCTTATAGTTTTTTGAGTTAAAACCCAGACAAGGTTTTAAAACTCAAGGTCACTACAGCAAGGTCAAAGGTCAAATCAAGGTCACAACATGACGTTGCACACCTACACCCCCTAACCAATGTCCCTACAAAGTATCAACTTATTACAACTTTCGGTTTCTGAGATACTGCCCGAAAAAACTCCTTCATGCCACCCGACCATGTGGACACCATGGATGAAAACAATAGCCTGACAGCCCTTAAGGGCTGTGGGTAAAAATTGATGATGGTTATGCCCCTTTCACACTACAGGCGGTAGTCCCATATTTAGAAGTTTTTCTCGGTGGCAGAACCACCCCCAAGGTCGCCCCATTTTGTCCGAGTTGCTCATACAACAGGTGGACGGCAACTGATTGGACACGGTTTTTTAACCGCCAGTAACAGTCTGATGAGTTGGTCACCGAGAAGTAACCTCCATTAACCATAACTCACCTTCGGTGAAACGACTCATACCTTAACTCACCTTATGTTGTTGTATTACACCGAAAGACAACCGAATCACAACTTAGTGCACACCGTGGACCACACCTTCGGTTACTGTAGAAAGAAATTCATACGCGCATGCGCAAAATCGTCTGTTCATGCTCACAGTACCAAAATCAGAGATGGATATTTTAAATATTTTGAAACTTTGGTAGGATGCACAAGGTAATGGCTGGTTCACCACTGACTGGCAAGGTCATATACCGATGACAGTGATTCAAGGACAGGAATGTTTCCCCAAACACGGTTACCAAGGGTGATACCGCCTGTAGTGTGAAAGGGGTATTAGAGCTATGTTAGCTTTAGACATTCTCCATGATGACACAGATGTCAAGGCTACTTTTCAATGTATGCAACTTGCAATCACGATCCATGAGAGCGATTACAGATAATATTGTTCCCAAGTTAACCAATTTTGGTGTGATTAAAACAATAACAAATAGAAATATTCAACAAATGTTATAAAGTTACTTCAAGTTGTCTATTTATCAAATACTTTTTCTTCAACAATTTTCCAAATAAGTCGCTATTGCTAACTGTCCACTATTATTATCTTGCCAATACATGAAAACATGAATGGACAAGAATTGTGTCTGCCAGACATCAACTGCATAGTTTTTGTACATAGAAAAGACAGCCTAACTCACCCCATTCTTGGCTGCAGAAGAAGCTGTACTTTGGGCCCTATACCCAAATAGATAACAGCAAACATAGCCGCATTCCTGAAACCAGTGCCTTACATGCAAGTTGAGCTTGCCATTCCTACCAGTGAGCTCGCGAGTCCTTTTCAGGAATGGGTGTGAGAAACGACTATTTGGGGGTGATCGGGTCATCTGGAGAGCCTCCGCAACCATGGAGATACGTTTTCTTCCACAGAAACGATGAAGTGATTACTGATGACAGGGATTGCAATGATAATGCATTGGAAGAATATTATACCTCTCAAGTTTGTAACACTTACACCGTTTGAACACATGTGAGGAAGACATAATTGGGATATATGAAAACTGTTACAATATTGAGGAGCCCATTTTTACTGCAATGTTTCAAGTTTCAACTAAAAACTACATTCCGAGTCAGATTTACAATTGCCTAAAAAATTAAAATTAAATCTTCTTTGTACAAGAATTACAAGGGAATCAATGCAGGGAATTTTAATACACCTTTTTCTTGATGTTTAGATCTTTGTATTGAAGATAACATCATGGCTCAAATCCAAATGTATTACCACCTTCACTGGATAAAAAACTGTATCAAAATGCCGTAGCTTCATGAAGTACAAAACATTAATCTATTAGAAAAGAGTTGACGTTTTCCAATCATATCCTCATATCTTGAAATCCTGAGATTCACATTATTCTTCTACTACTTCCACAAACTAATGCTGTCTTTACCCTTGTGTACATATCTATGTTGCCGGTTATTTGAAATCCATTCATCAATCCACTCCATGCAGGTTATCTTCCAAGCAATGCGATAATGATTAGGTATTGAGCAAAATGTGACAATGTGAACAGAAAATACATTGGAGTCTTGTGAAACACTGGTGACAAATGTAGCACCATATGAATGAGTCAAATATACAGCATGTACTTCCGATTCCAACAGTCTTTCCAATGTGTTATTCCACTAAATCTCTTTATTCCAACATTCTACCTTCTCCATTAATGACTACAGTACACACCCACTGAATTATTAACTGTCTTAATGCATGTACTTCCCTATACCTTCCATGAAAGGAATTAAAGCAAATGTTACTGTATATGTAGCTCATGTAAATATATAAATTTTTAAATTCAATAAATTTCAGTATCTAAAATAAGACATTTCAAAGGCTGTTGCCAGATTTATTCAGCAACATCATGCAGCACTGTAAGCTTATACACTCCCACTTCTTTTTTGGTAAAGATCTCATATGCAAGAACATGTGTGGACAATGAACAAAACAATGTGTGCCACATTTTATGTCCTGGTTCTTTCACCACAGCCTTTTACAGCTTTCTTAACCACAACTATATTCCCTCTGTTATTTTTTTCATTTCTTTTTTAATAATATTTTGCCATGAACTCATCAAAAGCACGGAGTTCTTATACATATATCCACCATTGCCATGGTAACAAAGAACACATCTTTAATTCAAAGTTTTGTCCCAATGGCCAGTAGCCTGTATTCTTTACATCTTTTGCTTTAATTTTCCACTCTACTATTTTACCAAAATCTATATATTACATCATGTTACCACAATTACTTAACGAACCTTATACAATAGCCATTAAAATGTATGGTTTTAAGTTTTCAATCAAACGTAACTCTACAAAACAATATTTTAAAATACAAGAGCTCTGTACCATTTATATCCAACATCCTCTAGAAAAACGACCAAAAATACAGAAATCCAAAAAGTCACAAGAAACAATCACATGATGTCATGACGTCAGTCTTTCAATACTTTGTTATTGAAATCCATGTGGCTTGGAAAAGTCCAATCTCAAGGAGAAAATAACTCAATTTTTCTCTGGCAATTTGATCAATCAATGCATGTGTGTTGCACCACCACAGTGCAGTACTCGAGGGAATTGCCTGTTATTGATAATATAGATGTGGCAGAGGGGTCCCTCTTTGTCTCAGAGGGAAAACCCCGCCACTTAATTGCCCCTTGCCCTTTTCAGCACTGAATCTGCCAAACTAAAACAAAAAGCCCGGACATTGGACATGCAAATTTCTAATGTACAAGTGACCAGGAAAATCCAAAGAGAAAAATTCAAAAACAAAAGATATCATCGACATCGGTACCTGATTTTCCACTTCCTGTATTTTGTCCCTTCAAAAAGATTTAATCCTTCCATTGTTTTCAGTCTGTATATGTAAAGATTTAGTTTCACCAGCGTGTGTAATGATTTACAGGGATCAGTCTAAGTGGATAATTAATATGAAGCCAATGAGCTGCAGCATTTATCACATGCAATGCACCAAATTTAGAGACAGAATGACCTGGGTTCATGCACAGCAAGATTTAGACAAAATAGCAGACACTACTGACATTTTAGCATGTATAGGATGCAATAAAGTCCAATATGTCCTCTAAATAAGGACACAAAAAGCCAGTAACAGTTACAACTGTGGATGAACTGAAAAATAATATTCCAAAATTCCATGCAACACAGTCAAGCTAATTTACAAGGAGCAATAAAGCCTCGAGTATGTGTGTGTACAACTGGGTTGGTTTCTTGTGAGTTATGGCTGTATTTGGGAGAATTTTACTTCATCTGCATACATATATACCCCCTCTCCAACTTCAGCACTGGATCAATAAGTTTCCACCACACCCTACGAGTTGGCTGTTTTCCTGACACTGAGTTCTGCTGTACATTCTACAGAATGACTCACTTCTCTCAAATGCTGCCTACATTAATGCATACTCCTGGCACAACCAGACTCTTCTCAACAACTGTGAATCAAGTATTTGTGCAAAAATGGAAATAATCTAATCTAATCTATGGCCTTGTACGGGCAATATCTTTCACTCAAATTGAAAGAATTGATAATTACAACATGATACTAATGGCCAAAATACATAAAAATACAGAACTTACTCTGAGTCTGAATTCACCTGAAGCAAAAAAAAAAAATGATTTACTTGTTATTTCTAGGAATTTGATTGTAAATACTATATACTTTTGTCACAAGTAAAATTTTGACTTACGGCAAAAACTGATTTTGCCCTTTTTTTGTATTTTTGTAAAGTTTTGTATGTTATAGTGTTGTGGTTGAATGTGAATATTAGAACCGGTTTCCGAAAGCGAAAATTCTGCGAAAAAACGGGTACATTTGATTTATAAAACACGAAGAAATAAGTTTTCAACCGCATACATGAGCTTTAACTCGTATATAAATAAAAACCACAAGGGACTTTTTGAAGACTTTCGAGGGCAAAATGTGTGATATATCAATAGAATATTACAAAATACTGTGAAATATTTGCTGCAGTTCAATATTTTGGTGAACTTAAGGTAAAATAATGAAATATGTGATGAAACCGGTTTTGGTTTGAAGAAAACGAAACGTAACCGGATCACTGTCTTTCGGTTGGCAAACAGGTTTCCGGTTTACCGTCTTCAACACTAGCATATTATCACAATAACTCTTTTTCAAATAAACCGGCTGTTTTTTTTCTATGTGAGGTCTTATATTGCTAGTGAATGTGGCTCTATGATCAACCACCTAGAACACAAATTGAAAAAAAACAAAAAAAAAAACACAGAAATTTTGGCAAGCAGTTTTTGAGGGTTTTTTTTTTCAAATACAAGTGTCATGGAAAGTGGTATGGAATCACATCTAAATCATTCATTTGAAAGATTAAGTTATAGGATTGTTTTACCTATTTCCAGTCTATTAACAAAATTGTGCAGTCTTTTTTCGCTGTAACATTTGAAACATTTAGCGCACTATTCTTATTCAACAAAACCGTGTGTATACAAAAAACAATTCTATTTTAAGAATATATAACTTCTGTTTATATATTGGCACAAAAACATGCATAAGTCTGATTTTAAAACCATTTAAACCGGAAAGTGGAATGGACCGGATTCTGGTTCACGAAGTATATACAACAATTTTTTTTTTTAAAAATAACAGTTACAAAAGTTGTCATCTAACTGTGTCCCAAAAGAAAAGGCTATGTATTCATGAGAACATAGACTACAACATAAATGAGTACATTTTGCTTTAAATCAGCTTATTGGGTTACTTTTGCCCATATACTAACAGCCCAAGCTTTAAGTGTTCACCAGAATGCAGGGAAACCGTGCCTAAATATGAGGGCAGTATGCAACAGTTATTTAGCTACTGATCAATACTTTGGAACTTATACTATAGAAATAGACAACGACGAGCGAGGGGTTATATGCGATTTTACAACGATTAGCGATATTAGGATCACGAAGGCGAAGCCTGAGTGATTCTAATGCGCTAATCGTTGTAAAATCGCATATAACCCCTCGCTCGTCGTTGTCTATTTCTATTCTAACATGACATTTGAAAATTATCTTATAAAAATTAGTTTTGAAGCTATTTTGTACAAAAATATACGAATATTCTATAAAGATTATTTATCAAATGGTGTAGTTGAAATATTGGAAGAGCCACAAATAAAATAACCCTTTCTTTGTTAAACGTCCTTAAACTTTTGTATATTCATATCAGTATATTATATTTTCAAATATAAGAATCCCTGAATATCGTATTTACCATTATTTTTTGTATTTAATAAAAAAATCTAGGCTATTACTTGATTTTTTCTTTTTGCGGAGCAGCATTGTGAGCGATAAAATAGAACTAGGGAAGTTATGCGGGGTTTTACAGAGCAAATTTTTGTGTCTTAGCCAATCAGAATCGCGGACACAGCCGTGTCATGTTAGAATGCAAATTCACAAATTTTTTTGAGCAATTTCCACAAAATTAGTTGTCACTTCTGTTATTTCGAAACAATGGGACAGGTATGCCTCAAAACCATCCCAAATATGGATTTTCACTTTTTGGTTCAAGTCGGCTGGAAATATCAGCAGAGTAAATATGTCCGTTGATGTAAATAATTGTATTAAAACTAATAATAAAAAGCCGAGTATTTGTACAAATCAAGAGAATTTTCATGTTGCAAAACAAAAAACTGGGCTGACAATTATGACTCAAATTTTGGTTTCAAGCATGTTGATTATAGAAATAAATTTTTATCAGATTTTAACAGTTTTATAAGAATTCAGATACCAGTTTCTACTAGTGGGTGGACGATGAGACGAACGCTTGATTAATTGTCAGTATCACTGTACAATTATGGTTGGTCACTGACAATTTGTTGAAATTGATTATTTAGCACAAAGCTTACCTTTCCTTATGTATCTTACTATCCAGTTTTGTTTTAATGTTATTTTATTTATTTTTGATAGTTTCTTGTGATAAATTGAGAGATTTTTCATGAATTTTGGGTTATTTTTAAGTACCGCCATATTTATAGGAAGTGGGTGCTTTTGGCAGATTCTAAATGTCGGAAACACTGTTATTCTTAGCGGATTGAAATATACTTCATCCCGGAAAGTGTGTCATTAAATACTGACAAACAGTGGAGTAAAAAAGTCGATTATGGGTCGATTATCGGTCAGAAAAATGGACAAACAATCGGCCATGAAAGTGAAGGCGATTCCACTAACTAGTTTCAGCCCAGGTTGCCCTATTTTGAGACCCCTGTCACAATCCTGGGAAGAGCTGGATCTTTTGTATATAGGAGTGATCTGTAGTGGGTGGACGATTAGACGTGTGCTCGATTAATCGTCAGTCACAGTGTACAATCGCGGTCGGTCATTAACGTTTTCTAATGATCGAATTTTCAGCTTAAATCTTACCTTTCCTGATTTATCTCAATATTCACATATTTTCATTTATTTTACCAATTTTTACTTAATAAATCAACAGATTTGTCATGCATTTCAAGTTTGTTTATGTCTACCGTCATATTTACAGAAAGTGGGTACTTTTGGTAGATTCTAAATGTCGGAACACCGTTATTCTTACCAGATTGATCTATACTTTATCCCGGAAAGTGTTTCTTAATTAATGACCAACAATGGAGTAAAATAATCGATTGGAGGTCGATCATCGGTCAGAAAATGGACGAATAATCGACCCTGGAAATAGGGCTGCAAGCGAGCCCGAAAATGTGCCTCGATTCCTCGTTTTATAAGAATCGACTAGGATTCGGTTATTCACTTGATTATCGCCCAGCACTAGTGATCTGGATCAATCTCAATATTTATTGAGTTCCAAGTTGGACCAAGACCCATCCTCCATTTTTTGCAATGAAGTTCAAACTGAAAGTGTTTGCATAATCCTGCTAGCAGACATTCATCAATGTAAAACCTCCTTGGCAGAGGTAATAACACTGAATTCACAAAAGCAAATTTCTACTTTTTCAATACAAGTTTTATACAACAATCAACCATCATGCATCAACAAAACAACAAACAATATATAATTGACAGTCTTCATTGGGATTATAAAGAGATTTTTCTCTAAAGTTTTAAAAATCTTTGAGTCCAAAATCACTAGTAGTCTCACTCCTACTCTTAGAATGCCTTGAGAAATGTTTAAAAAGATTTTTCTAGTCCAGTAGATTTTAGATTTTATTTATTTATTATGTATTCTTTCACAATGGAAATATTTGTGTTTTAAAAATTTTCAGTATTTTTAACTGGAAAAACACCTTTCATGGCAAATTCTAAGAATACTTATTTCACTCACAATTTTTCTTATTTCACAAATTAACATTTTTTCAGATGATTCTAAGAAAAAAAGTAATTCTACAAATAAGAATGAAAACAAATTTGACCTCGGTACTCTGGTTTGTTTTTAAAACCATTTTAATGTAAACTTGCCTTAATTTTGTTGATCTCATAACGTATTTCTGTACATATATTTATATTTTTACCTTTCTTAAAACTCTCCATGACTAACATAAGGCCTGGGTTAAACTGCCAACACTTCACCATGATAATTTTTGTAAGGTTACCAAAATAATCAAAAACAGGTTAATCCAGACTGTATTTTAACTGGATATGGCTTTATATTTCAATTTTTTTATTCCTAGTCAATAGCTGAATACTTGTTTAATCAAGTAATCCATATTTTTAATGATGTAACCTGTTCATTAAATACTTCCTTTTGGCATTATTTATGCCCCCACATAAGCATAAAAAATCCCCAGACATTAGAAGCTGCAAAGTAATTGGTTGCTACTTATGGCATGTTATAAAAATATTCCAATAGCATGGTATAAATATTCCAATATTTGTCTGTTGATGTTTTCTCAGAGAAAAAAATTTTTTTTTTTTTTTAAATTTTGTCCCTTATCTAAAACTCATATCTGGGACACAGAGACAATTCTATAAAGCCAAGTAAGGCATGTAGTTAACGAACTGGTCACATTAAATAAATGGCACATTACCTGCTGTCCAATCTGCAACAAAAGACACATGATAAATTTCAACTACATGACAAATTATATTGTCATACAACTAATATTTGTTAGCCCCTCATATATCAAACCAAGAGGAAAACTGAGATGTAAATTTTAAATGATCCAGAAATACACTTACCCAGTTTGAACTAGTATGACTAGACGAATCAGAATACCGGCCGTGTCCATGGTTACGGTTTCTATGGTGGCGGCAATGTTTGTGGTGGCGGTGTGATCGGCGGTAGCTGCTATCTTTTGAGTGCTTGTGACTGCTGTAATGGCGACCTTCGTCGCGGTAATGATGGCGGTGGCGGCTACTCTGATGGTAGTGATGGCAACGCCGCTCACGGCTACGGGAGTCCTCACGCGAATAACGGCTGTCATAGTAACCACGACGTGACCTGCAAATTAAATTCTAACATTGATTCACTCTCTATATGGAGAATAAAGATGCTAAAGAGTACCAAGGTACTTAAGAATGGAGTATTGGGTATATGAATATTTAGATGGTGTAAAATAAATCAATCTTTGATATACCAAAAAGAAACAAAAACAATGAACACACAAGCAGATTTAGTAGAATTATTATTATTTCTTTTCAAAAATTAATATTCATATTTTGCCATCATGTTTGACACCAAATTTGTTGCTCATAGAAACTTATTAATAGTACGGCTGCAGGCAAGTGAGAAAATAGGCCTTGATTCTTTGCTTTGGTAGAACTGACTTGGTTAAACGCTTAATTATAAACAACAAGATCAACTGCTCCATATTGTGACATATTAGTACAATAATGATACAATTTATAAAATAGTTTGAAAGCAGAAAAGAAAACTGCACTCGGAGAGAATAAAACACTCAAGGGTTAAGACAAGCCTCGCAAGTGCTATAACGTATTGTACTATAGATCAGATATTGTTTGCATTTAAGCTATGTAGGGACACATTAAAACTGGACTTAGCGCATTGGAGAACCAATGCAAATTTTTATCCAGGGGAAAGACAACTCACCAAAGCCAGTAAACCATCATTTGACCTTGAAAGTGGGACCCAAAGCCAAATCTGACCACAATGGAAGATTCCCAGTCAATGATTTCCTATAAGTTGTTTTCACATTGCGAACCTCTAGGACCAATAATAAGCAAGTTATAAGCACTTTAAAGTTTGATTTAACCTTGAAGGAGGGACCCAAGGTCAAATCTGAACACATCACAAGATTCCCATCCCATGATTTCCTATAGGTGGTTTCACATTGCAAACCTCTAGGACCAATAATAAGCAAGCTATAAGCACTTTTAAGTTTGGTAATCCACATTTTACCTTGAAGGGGTCCAGGGCCGAAACTGACCACATCTGAAGATTCCCAGCCAAACAATTTATGGTTTTTCTTTTGGCTAAATGTGAATATTTAGGTCAACAGAAGTCCAAACAGTACTGCTGTTAAGTAGAGACATTTAATCAAGTATGGATGTAACGATGAGTGAATCCAGTAACAAATATGTTTCCTATAATTAAATTTTATTGATTACCTGTTATCATTGGAGTAACGGACTCGCTTGGTGTCAAAGCTATCCACAGAACCTCTGTCAGAGGATGCATGACGTCTTTTAGATCTAGGCATCTGCAAGTAAACAAAATTACTGCATAGAAATAGGGCCCATTTTACAATAGGGGTGGGAAACAGGAAAAGTTGGCACAAAAGTATTGCTCTGATCTAAAACTGTTCTCATCCTGTAATAATAAAAGACAATATTCATGCCTTATTCATGAAAAAGTAATTAAGCAGCAAAGACTAGGGATGGGTCGGTAGGCCCGATATCTTGGTATCAAGTAGGGCTGCAACGATTCTTCGGTTACTCAGAAACAAAACGATTCAACTCGAAGCAAGAAAAGTGAACCGGGTCTTCAAAAACAACTAAACATAGACGTAAAATCTACTACAAAAGTCTACTTTTTCTTTAAATATATGAATAAATTTATATATTTTACTAATATAAGGCGTTTCCGTTTCAATATTTTATACTTTAAGTATTTGCAAACTTTAATTCTTTGTGTAACAACGTTTTATAAGATGGCATTTTATTATAACGTACTTTGAAGAAGCCTCAAATCTCGCAATATAAAGATGGTTAAAGTTTCTTATATTTTGAATAATAAATGCGTCTTTTACCCAAAATTCTATAAATTATCAAAATTCTTTCCTGTTGTGTGGTTTGTAACCATTTTATAAAGCGTGATATGTCAAAACATGAAGCAGTTTATTTTGTGGGCAATAATTAAGCGATTAACTGAGTCCAAGTCGATTCTTCTAAAACGAGGAATCGAGGCGCATTTTCGGGCTCGCTTGCAGCCCTAGTATCAAGACCATTGTACTGAAATACTGTGATGGGATTTTACAACCGCCACTTCTCTTGTGAACACTAGTGAACACATATAATGGAAGGAAGAGTAGAAATATCAGAAACATACCCCAAATCTGAAGAAATTATAAGCTTTTTTCCCCAATTTTTATGCATTTGCAGACCTTATACAGTACCAGCGATTACGTTGTACAGAAATGCCATGTTTTGGTTACGACAATTTATAACCTCAATCTCACTTGTCAGTCCATATAATTAAAGGAAAACTTAAAATATTGGGAACAAACAAGAAATTATAAGCATTAATCTCATATTTTGTGCATTTGGCTACTTTTATTGCGATGTCGTGATGAGGAAACGTCCATGTTGTTTGGAGTGTACTAAAACGCGGAGTCCTGGAATCAGTACGGTTTTGCATTAGTGACCTCCCGATGTACACATTTTTGGTACCGACCCATCCCTAGCAAAGAAAAATTTCTGAATTCTTGCTTTTTAAAACATCTGCATTATTTCTTAAAATGAAAAAAAAAAATCAGAAAAACACACCTGGGTATTTAAGTGACATTTGAGTTTTTAATGATGGCTTTCAGGTTTGGGCTTTAAAGCTATATAAAAAATACATCCACCTATTTCTGCTTATGATTGTATGACAGAACTGGCCACGTAAAGTAGAAAATTTCCATTTGTAAAGTATTGCATCCTATTCAATCAAGCAGAGGGAGAAGTGCCTCTGATAATGTCTCAGGTGACAAAGGCAACCCTCGGGCCTGTTCCTGACTTTTATACTCCAGATTCTGACTTCTGGGAAAGCCCCTTCAAAATTTAGCTCCCATGAGCAACTTGTCTATAAAATATAAATTTATACCATATAAGAAATTCTAGCCTCTGGGAAACGGGAAATACCCAATTCTGGATGTAAGGGTAAACATACTGTAGTTTTGGTCATGTGATGGGATCCAAGTATTTAGTCTTTACTAGGGCTGCGAATGGTTACTCAAGCCTTGATAGACGAGTCGGTCTTTACTATCACTAGAGTCCATTTTAACTACTTGAGTACTCACAGTGATTGTATTATTGCCCACAACACGTAATGCTTGTGTAAAATATGCCACATTTCTGCATCTTCCCCACACAATATCAATTAAAGTTGTGGTGTTGGCTTTAAAATGTATAATTTTCTCCATATTCTATAATATCTGGTTAAATATAAGACCTTTTTCTTCAAAAGTTTCACTACCATTTGTTTATAGAAGGCTTCTAATGGTAGATCTAGATACTAAATCTCACGATTACTCAAATTTGAGTCAGTTGTCAAAGTGTGGAAACTTTGGGCCAATTTTTAGCACCCGTCGCAGCCCTAGTATTTAGCTAGTTTTTTACTTTTTGATTGGTTAACACCTTCTTCACAGAAATTCATCAAAACTGGACTGGCAATATTGACTGCTAGTTTGGTTGTGGCACATTTCTCAAGTTTTGTCTGTTTTTTCACTACTGCCTTCCTACCAATTATCGCCGGCGACCAATTATCGCCACCAGAAAATAAAACGTTCATCTGGCAATAATTGGTACCCGGCGATAATTGGTAGCAAGGCTGTATGGCTTGTCGTGACGACCTACAACTTGATGTTCCTCTAGGGCTTGTCTTAGGGCTTTCAAGTTTGATTTTACAAGAAACAGCCCCACTCCAAATCAGCTGAGATGTGTTACGGACGTCCTGTCATGCAGGTTTAACAGGCTCTTCATTTTCTCACCCAAAAATGGCTCAGATCCTAGGCTCGGCTAACTGACTCTTGAGTTGTAGGGTCAGCTCCAGTGGAACAGCCCCAATACATTTTTGCATGTTCATATAGCCTTACATTTTGATGATTAACGGTTTAGTTACGAGTTTACCGGGTATATCACATCTACTGTTTGGCGCTATATAATGGCACACGCCTCAAATTGGCACAAAGCGGAAGTTAAAATATTTAATAACAACGGTTCTTTAGCGCCCACACTCACGCATTTCGGCTTAACAAATAAGGTAGTGGAAGTGACGACAGAAATAATTTACATATCTTCAGCAATTTCCGTATGCATATTATGCCAATTAGAGGCGCTGATTTCATGTAGAAATTATATTATTATCGCTCATTAAAAACGAGTGTAAAATGTTTATTATTTTGATTTTATGTCAGTAAAATACTTATAACTTGCACTTGTGTCAATTCATATTCTAATAAAAAGAAATCCATGAAACTACACTTAAAACGAGCAAAAATAAGGTTTTTGTGTCCAAGCTGTACCAAGTTATGGCGGGAGACAGTAAATATTTTATTTTGCAGCAATTTGAATGTGTTTTATAAAACTATAAATACCAAAGCACCATTGTATGTTATAAAAAGTGAAAATAGATGCTCTTATATCCAAGGATAGCGGCCAAGACCCTCGAATCAAGGATACTTGACGAATAAAATACACGATATTTGAACCCTTTTTCATCAGAAATGGGTGGCTTGTCACATTTGGTACAGAAACGGACTACAAACGACACAAGTATTACATGCCATAGATCATTGATTTATTATTTATGCCACAATTCAGATTTTCGTTAACAAAACGTTAACAATACACGTGAGAACACAGTAGCAAGGAACATATCAATGCGTCATAAGGGCTCGCAAGCAATATGTTGATCTTGGTTTAAAATTTTTACTGAATGCATTTCGACGATAAATGGGCTATAAGTATGTAATAATTATACCTTCCGACTTCTTACTTGACCTATTCTATCCCACAAAAAATCCAGTTTGACAATATAATATTTTCAAAATCGATCAAAACAAAAAAAATCCAATATGGCGGTTAGACTGGTTCCTAAAAGCCGGAGACTAGCGTCTTACTAATCCTAAAATTTTTAATTGGACCCGCAGATTTGGGGGTTTTGTATGATTCCAAAAGGGTTGGTATATGAGAGATTATATCTAGTGGCAATTATTGTCATGTTACCTTGTTATAAAGTCAGTGGACGACTATGGGCATCTTTTACTGTCAAAGCAGCATTGTATTTTATTTTCAACAACCTTTAATCACTGGTTTTGTACAAAAGGGTTTCATAACTTTCATTAAATGTGTGTTTATTCAAATGTTAGCACTTTTAATTTAGCTTTTCAGTTTTGCCACAGGTCTTTTATTAATTGTGACACATAATTACTGGGACTAAACCGTGAACATTACATTCATAACTTCTCCAGGGCTGCTATGTCAGCACAATGGCAAATACGTGGGGGGGGGGGGGGGGGGGGGGGGGCATAGAGGACACTTTAATGTTCTTTGTCATCCCACACTGAAACAGGGACCCTCCCCTTACTTTTTCATCCCAAATTGCTCCCAGATGTGTATACTGACATCCCAAATGACAAGGAATAGTCCTGTATATGTCACACAGCTACTATGTACTTTCCAAGGATATTTGCCACACCCTAATTACACTCCTAAATGTTGCTGGTTGAATCAGGTATCAGTTACATGGTATAACCGTAGCCCCTGAACAGTCATGTCTTTCTCCTGTACAGATCCTGAGCTCTCTATGAGTTAATCCCTTAAGTTGGTGGCCTATATAAAGTCCTTCATTTGTAATGAGGCAATCATTTTCATGTGTACACTGAGAGGATAACAACACATTTCACCCTTGGGAAAACATTTAGTATTAATGAAGAAGAGAGGTTACAGTTACAAAAAAAACTGGTGAGAAGAAAATGGTCATCCCCAACTGAGCAAGAGGAAGGGGTCCAAACCTTGATTTTTAATGGACCTCTTTGAGTTACCTTGAGGTATAGTGAACCTTGTTTTTGCCTTAAATGGGGAATTCTTGGGGTTAGAACCCTGTTTCATTATGCTGAAGCAAGTGATTTGTGGGTTGTTAGGATCCATCTGCTGAAGTGGAACTACCCCAGTAATTAACTGTATGCATTGGCTTGGGCCTTTTCACTTTTGTGTGCCATGTGGATTTTTGACTGGAGAAAAGTTGGTCACTATTTACTGCAAGAGTCTGTGTTATATGTTTGATGGAGGACAAAGTTTTTAAATCAGAGGTGTTGTAATGTACGTTAGCATAGCTACCCCACAGATATGGTTAACATAAACTCTGACAATATAGACCGTTGAATTTTTTTCTGTTCATTCCATCTTTGTACATAATGTATCCTTTTTATCAAATTATGCATGGTCCGTACTCTGGCTTCTTCCTCTCTTACCTACTTAAGTTTGTTTTGTTGACTTTCGGGTATTATCGCCCACCAAACGGAAATTATCAGTTCAATCATTTTGTATACCTGTGTTTCCTTGAAGTGTATCAATTATTTCTGGTCTTTCTATTCATTACCCTTACCTTTTATTGTAAACATGTACATACTCTGGTATTTTCACGTATTTTAGGCCCCTTTTCTCTCAATTGGATCGTTGCTTTGGGATTGGTTGCTATCGGCAGACTTAGCAGAGTAGTGCAAGATGCCTGTAAGTCACCCACAGGATGAATAGACTAAGTCTTGACTGTCAGACACTGAGAGGTCTGAGTTTTAAGGCCTAAACTGGTGAGATTCTCCACTTTCATTTTTCTTTTAGTTTATGGCTGCCGAGGAAAACATGTCACACAAAAGTATTCAGCTCTATGTCTTGAAGACTGCTTATGCTTCTAGTCTACTGCTCCCTTGTTCTTTCAGGCGGGCAAGTTGTTTGTAATGTGGAAAATATTCTTACAACTCCCAAGTTAACATTTAATTCTGACAAATTTATAACCAGCACTGAAGTTCAACTCAACATATATGACCACCCAGTAACTTTATTTGTTTATACCTTTAGACATCAAAATAGATGGATATCTTTCAGATGCTTTTCAACTCCCTTATGGGGTTCCCCACTCCTTTTTACCCTATACACAACCCCTCTCAGTTCAGTGATATCTAGATTCAATGTGACCCATCACTTATATGCAGATGACACACAAATTTACTTGGAACTTGACTCTAGGAACTTCGATTCTAGTATCACTGAACTGACAAATTGCCTCGAGGCGGTCCAGGCTTGGATGGGAAATAATAAACTTAAATTAAATCCCGACAAGACGGAATTCATAGTGATTGGTGATGATCAAATTAGAAGCTCCCTGAAGTCATCTTTCTCAGTGAGTTTGCTTGGCAACAGCATGGAACCAGCTGAATCGGTCAAAACTTTGGTGTCTTCCTGGATGCGGATATTCAATGTAAAGACACGTGGCTAATCTCTGTCGCATAAGTTACTACCATCTCCGGGAACTATGAAGGGTCCCCAGGTACTTATATCATGAAACAGCTGTAAAGGTGGCAAATGCCTCGGTTAGCAGTCGCCTGGATTACTGTAACTCACTGCTTTACAACACAAAAAAGGCATATACTATCAGACTACAGAGAGTTCGAAATGCCTTATGTCGTACTGTATGCAAGCTAAATAAATATTGTCATGTCACACCCTTCCTGCACAAACTACACTGGCTCCCCATTCATTACCGTATATTGTTCAAATACAATCTCCTTACTTATAAAGCAATACATTTCAGCCAACCTCCATATCTTTCCTCTCTAATTAAGCGGAGTGATCTCACATGGGGCAATCGCCTATCAATTTCCTCATCTAAACCAAATAATAAACGCCCAGGGCTGTGCAGCTTCATAGTCGGGGCTCCTACAGAGAGGAACAAGCTTCCTCAAGCCATTAGAACCATAGAAAGCATTTCTGGTTTCAGAAAACAGTTGAAAACATATCTTTTCAGATTAGCTTATCCTCCACCATAGCCTATCTCCCCTATCAGACGCTAATATGGTAATGGACCTTGTTTTGGAACTGGACTATCCCTTTTTGCACATCAGCGCCTTAGAGGATGTTTACATCAATTCGGCGCTTTATAAGTGTTTCTTACTTACTTACTTACAAGGGTAACCTTTTTAATAAGACAGGGTACTTAAGACAGTGTCATCACTTCAAGAGCAAAGTAGGTCAAGGAGGTTCAATTTGCATTTGAATCCCATGGAAGTGTAGTTTGGGATACATAAACTTTTTTCTTGATTATTTACTTTAAGTTATAGATGACCATTTTCCTTATAATTCTTACAATCTATATGTTAAATGAAATGAATACTGCCTATGTGTGAGAACTTGCTTGACCTTTGTAATACAAAGTCCTTGTTCCTTCATCCAATATTTTAAATTAAATGGAAGAAAATAATAATTAAAATAACCCCCTTTGTCTTATGAACTGATCGGATTTAAGGCAGTACCGTGATGTCATAGTATTATAAAATCATAGGGTTGAGTAGAAATTAACTTTTCCTTATTCAACCAGTTAAACATGGGCACAATAAACTAACCTGTTCAACAATTCCACACCTGAATGCAAAGAGTGAGGCCTTTAATCTCCAATGAGGCATTATGCACAAAATCATATTTTAAAATGAAATTTAATGACTTTTTCACTATTGTCATGTTATGCTCTATTCAAGTTGATGCAATTCCATAGTTCAAGGGTCATTCAGTTTATGTACAATTCTACTTCTGGTTCTTTAGTCACAAGATATTTCAATGATGGTCGTCATTGCCGAAGAGGGATTATTAGGGTTATGATGTTATGTTTATTGAATAATAAGATGATAGAATTAAGTGGAGATAATTAAGATGGTATATAATTATGGTTGTTGTACACTTTGCATTTGGAACCCAATTGAGGATTGAATATAAATAGCGAGTAGTTGTCGTACTTGATTATGCAGTGAGGCTTAATGCAACAGAGCATGTATGAAAATCTGAAATTAATGAGCCTTTCAATTTTAGCATGTTATGTCCATGTGGATCCCTTTTATTGTTATGCATGTTATGCATTTTCATATATAATGATCAAGGTTTGATAATTTGCATTTGTACATGCTTGTAAATGTTTGGGTATTGGGTACAGCTGAGATGGGGTTAAGAATTTGAAATTCTATGTTAAGGGTTAGAGGTTAAATAGTTGAATTAAGGTCGTATCCAAGAATTTTAGAATTGGTATATTGCATGACATATAGAGATTAAATGGATAAGGTCAGTTATTTTGGGGATGTTAATTAGTTTGAGATTGAATATTTGAACATGCTTGTAATTGTTTGGCTATTTTACAGCTGATATGAGGTTAAGAATTTGAAATGCTGTGATAGGGTTTAAGGCTCAGAGTCATATGCTGCATTGCTATATTGTTTGATATATCGAAATTATATGGGTGAAATCAGGTCAGCTAATTTTGGGATGTTGATTAGTTTCAAATTTATTATGTTGTGGTCATTTCTGAGAGGGGTTATTAGGGTTAGGTTTGTATGCCAAAAAATTTCATTTTTAAATAACTGAGATGAGGTCATGTGGTCATTTCTGAAGAGGGGTTATTATGGTTAGGGTTTGCATGCAAAAAATATGTCATTATAACTAGGTATTAAAAATTATTAATGTGATCAACTTGGAATTCGATATCTTTAGTTTTCAATTCTAAAGAGGGGTTAATAGGGTTAGCGTTTGCATACAAAAAAATCTCATTATTTTAAGGGGTTAAATACCAGAGATGAGGTCATAGGTTAGGTTTTGAAGTTTAATAAATTATTTTGCATGCAAACCCTAAACCTAATACCTGACCAGTAAATATATAATAGCAACTTGATGTGATTAATGTAACATAACCTTATTATATATATTTAGTGTTCATTTCTGAAGAGGAGTTATTCGGGTTAGGATTTGCATGCAAAAAATCATTATAACAAGGGTTTAAATACCAGAGATGAGGATATTTGGTGAGGGGTTAGGGTCACATACCAGGGATTAGGTCATATTGCTTGGTCAGGATTAATGGGATCATATGGTTGAGTTGTGAACTTAGTATTACAAATATTTAGTTTATTTACAGCTGATTTGCAAATATCCAATTGTGATTGTGTAACTGGTGTGGTACTTAGTTTACTACTTTTGTGATAGCTTGTGTTTTTCAGCCACCTGGTTCATGCTCTGATCCATTCAATCTCCTTGAGTACCTGTCTTAGTGAGCTGAAATTGCTTGATCTGTGGGGATTTCAACATCTGTGTCGACACTACTTCCAAGGACAGTGAAAGTTTCTGAATTGTCTTGAGTCATGTAACATTAATCAACACATTCTTAAACCAACCCTCGGGGGCCGCGGTGGCAGAGTGGTAACACTCTCGCCTCCCACCTCTGAGGCCGGGGTTTGATTCCCGACACGGCCTCAAGTGCGAAAGCTGGTAGTTGCTTGCCGTTGGTCGGCAGTTTACAGTACAGAACCCTAACGAACTGTATGTACTGGTTTCCTCTGCCCTTCCAACTACCTGTCGTGATATGACCTGTCCAGTGTTGAAAGCGACGTAAAACTCCAAATAAATAAATTAAACCAACCCACCTACAAGGCCACATTCTTGATCTCATCCTCACTCCTGGTGATTTCAGTGTTGTTGCAAAAGTCCAGGTCAGTGAATTCAGTTTAGACCATGCCCTGGTGCTAGGTCAGTTTGATTTTATCTGCTATTCTGTACCCAGATCTAAAATTGTAACCTTTTGGAGGTATCACAAGATAAAAGTTGACAGTTTGAGGAGTGATCTGGCCAATTGTTTATTTGTTAAAGCCCTAGTAATACTGCCAGTGTTCTCTATTAGCAATATACAAGTGACCTAAATGATTTGTTTTAGAAACAAGCTCCTATAGTGTCTCACACTTTCATCAAAGGTCCTACTAAATGGCTCGCAGAGTATTATCTGCTGGCAAAGGCTGTCACAGGCTAGTTTGAACGCATATGGTGCAAGGACAAATCACCACAAAACTGGGCTAGATTGCGTAAACAAGGATAAATCAAATTATTTCAGAAATCTTGTCAGTGAAAATGCTCCAGACCCAAAGAAATTGTGCAAGGCAGGTCTTGCATTCTACATTGCATTCTGATACCAAAAGTGTACCCCTTCTCATGAGTCTCAGGAATGTTTTACTAACCCCTTTGTGACGTTTTTCTCCGAGAAAATTACCAAGAACAGGGTCTCATTTTCTAGCTGACTCGTTCATACTACCTGCTCCTTCATACTAACCAAAGTTTGACTTCTTTAAAACAGTTTCTGATGAAACAATTCATAAGGCAATTATGAAATCACCAACAAAATTTTGTTTGTTAGATCCATGGACTACCTTTTTGCTGAAGGAGTGTTAGAAATTCTTCTTCCCTCAATCAGTAAACCTGTTAATTGTTCCCTGTATGAAGGTGTTGTTCCTGCCGGTTTCAAAAAAGCTGTTGTTGCTCCACTGATCACAAAAGCCTCACTACAATGTAAAACCGGGTGGTTAAATCCACTTAAACTTTTTGAGTACTGCTGACTTAAGTGTCACCTTTGGTAACCATAACACAAATAATTTGAGTTATTAGTGATTAGTTATGCTAACTTGAATGGTTGAATGTACTTGAAATTTTTGAGTACAGTAAAAGTCCACACTTGTAACCAGTATTCAATCATCTGGGTATTTTTAAAGCTGAAGTCACATGCAAATCAGAGAAACTGAAAATGATATAAAATGTGATTAATTCAGCCAGTAAGTTTTTATTTTCATGTTCTATATTGAAATTAAACAAAAAAAGCCTGACAGATTTAGTTCAAAATGTAATATGTATATGTATCTGGTCCTAAAGCTGTGCCCTCTAAAGGTGTACTCTCTTTTATTTTGACCTTAAACTCCCATGTATAAAAGAAATATATGAATTTTTCGGTGTACCTTTTCACTTTGAGTAATACATGGTAAAAATGGGAAATCTTGAGATATTTTGGATAAAATTTGGCCATAACTCTCCTAAAATTCAAGTTTAACTATAGATAGGCAAAATATGATCCCTTGAGCTATATGTTGTGGTGATGGTGCTTTCTTAACATTTTGCTGAGTTGAATTTTAAATGTTTAAATCAAAGAAAACAAATGGCAGTAGCACATTATAATAGAAGACATAAATATTTGTTCTGTGGAAGAAAAATTTGAGGCATACCTCACAATGATAAGATATATGACATGGGTGTTCAACTTAGAATATCCTTTACAACAGCTTTACTTTTTATATATGCAAGAATATGAAAACTGATGCAGGAAGTCAATCAAAGTTCAATCTTTAAGAAAGAAACTGATGAAATACATCCAAAGTGTTGAGTAAAGTTAGACCTAATGCTGCAGTATATGCTTTTCTATCTTTATTGTTCGACTATATCAAAATGAGACTTTGTATGTTAGTTATTGGGCACTTGTCAGATCAATTTCCTTCATCAATTTCAAACGGGACGTAAAACCCCAACTTGACTTTGTACTGGGCACTCATTTTTTCATGTAATAATTGACAATCTTTATTTGTATAATTAAGCATCCTGTCAGTGTTAAAATGGGAACCGATGTAATTTTTTTAATGTAACTACTGACAATCTTTATTTTTATAATTAAGCTGATAAAGCTGGGAATTGATGTAATAAGAAATTTGATCCATGTCTCTGCTGAAAATGTTTAATAGTTTATATCATCAACATTTGAATTGACATTTTTCTTCAATATTTCAACATGTTTGTTGATTGTGTATAATAGCCAGTATCAAGTGTTTGTATGAACAGCACATTGTTTCTCTCATGTATAAGTTGGGATTTTGTACAAGTTATAAATTATACAGCTGAGTTGTGCAAATTATAAATTGTACAAAATCATGTTGAAATTGTACAGACTTTGGTCATCAAAAAAGCTTTACTTGTATGACTTACTTGTACATGTTAGGCCCAGGTTCTTTTTGATAGTTTATTGTGTTTTTAAGCTTTAACTTGCCTAAGCTTAGTTTGTGAACTTCTGAGAGCTAAGTAGTCAGTTGTCAACAATTTATGTTTTATTTCAAATCAGCTTAAATTTTCATAAAACCCTTGGATGAAATGATATTGTATAGAATAATATTGGAAAGATATGGTTGAGATAGCATTAAATTGAGCCAAGTACTAAAACATTTAAAGCTCCATGAACTCAAAAATCCGTCTAGATATATATAACCAATATATATATAAGTATGCATGCATAACTCAAACTTTACACTAACTTAAATATAAGGATTACAGGGACCTAAAAAATAAAGTGTAATTTGATGCACCCAGCAGACTTAAATTTTTAAAGTTAAAAGAACTTCATATTTTTACTTTGTTTCAATATTTGCGTTATTTTAACTCAAATATTTTTAAGTTGCTTTTACTCAAATTATTGTTTTACTGTGACATTGACATTACTTAAAAAAGCAAACTACACAAATATTTTAAGTTGACCTGACTCAAAATGTTTAAGTAGAAACTTTTAAGTTATACGAACTGAATAATTTATTTGACTCCAAAATTTCAAGTAAAAACCACTCAATTGTTCTAGTTTCAAGATACTTTATTAAAAAGTTTGAGTAAGAATCATTCTTATGCAGAATCTACTAAATTGTTTTTGTGTCTGCTAGGTGCATCACATTCCCAACACCCCAAAAACCAGTAATGGGATTATATTTTTTATTACACTCAATAAATATGTACTACTAAAATATTTGTATGGCTACATCATAATGTACTCATATATACAATATTGGTAACATGAAAAATGTAAGTAATCATTAATAGTAAGACACAGTTAGAACTAAAAGATAAAAGTAAATGACCAGGTGCAGGACTATCAGAATTACAGCACGAGAAGCCAAGCAGACCAGGTCAAAATATGTCTAAAAGGTCACAATAAAACCCAAGGTCATAACATTAAAGCTGAGTGACCAAAGATATAAAAGACACCTTGGTTCACGAGGTCCAGCAAAATCACAAGCCTATCCCACTAAAGGCCTAAGGCCCAGCCAGGCTGTATCCGAGTGAACCAAGGCAATGTTTTAAAGCAAAGGTCAAATATTAGGCCCCAAGGTCAATAACAGCGAGCCCCAAGATACTAATAAGATCAAATCACAAAGGACAACCTGTGTCCAATGTAAGGGGAAGTAAATGGCTTAGCAAGCAATGAGAAATATAACAATATATCTATGAATATATATGTACATATGTACCCAACCCCCCATAAGAGAAGCATACCATAGTATATATAATAGAACGGCATGTAAATCTAACAAAATAATGATACATACTGGTGAGAGGAGAAAAGCACTCCCCCTTTTCATTACTGAATGTATAAAATAGTTATAAAGACCGGACAAGTTACCCGAAGCAAACGTAACATAATCAATTTAGAATGAGTAAGGGAATTAGAATTAAGATACACCATAAACTCATTACCAAGATTCCTAACTGAATTAAGTAAAGAGTAAGGAATAAAAATGGCTAATTACAATAATGACATGAAGCAAAGATTCATGACAAAATAGTAAGAAACATTAATGAATTACAAACTTGAAATACAGATGTAGCCATAAAGTAATGATGATTAAATAACAATTTATCATGTTAACCATTAACGTACAGTCCTGATATTTTAACAACCAGTACCGAAAGTTCATCATCATCTAAGTGTTAATTCCAATATCGTAGAAGATCCAGAACCATATAGGCATTACACAAATGAACAATCTATTAAGCACATATCACATGAGGCCAAGATGACCTGGAGAGAAGTCGGATTAACAGTTACTAACAATAGAATCACTTCCTGTTGATAAGGATATCCATGAAGTAGCAACAAGGTCCTGAGGTTAAAGAAGGACATAAACATCCACCAGTTCCAATCAGGGTGTCCCAAATATAACTATTAATAAATTTCATAAAATATTGTGTCCACGGCCAGCTAAGAATTACAAGCAGCAGCAGCAGGTGGTAGTCGTGCTGCTGAGGCAGGCCATCCACAAAAGCTGACTTTGGTAGTAGAAGAGGCAGATTCTAACCAGGTAGACAGTTCCCCAACATAGAAGATGAAGTTGTGGTGCAACAGTTAAACACGACACGTTAAACATCCAGCATCATAATAGTAAAATCCACTTTGTGAAGTTGACATGGAGGTAAGACTGAGTATAAGACTGAGTAGATAGCATGAACACGCAAAAGTTCGATAGTGGGCCCAACCCCAACTATCAGCCCCCAGTAGAGCAGGGCAATATGACATCCACACAGTTGATAGTGGCCCAAGCCCAACTATCAGCCGCCAGTAGAGCGGGGCAACAACCATCTGCAACTGGAACTAGCAGCAGACTAGTATCAGGGGTCAGGTAACAGCTTCATCAGTGAAGAATGCACATCATATGTGTAGCATCACCAGGGGAAGGTACGGAGAGCACCAACCCTCCACCCACCAAGCAACTCTGAAACCAAACACACCAAAATGAGTACGGCATTGATAACAGAGGTACGCCCCTAAAACGGGGGGGGGGGGGGGGGAAGGGTGGGGAAAATATTTTTCTTTCCAGAGGTCTGTTCTGTTGCATGTTCAATGACAAAATGGCAGAGGTGATTCACTAGGGGGAAGGACAGGACCCTGCAAACAATGAAATTAAAGGTCAACAACTATGTCACCTACAAAAAGTTAAAAGATCTGAAGTAGATGTGATTTTTAAGGTGGGAGGCAGGAATGCACACCCACATGTGCAAGCACACATTCCCAACGCCCCACAAAACCAGCAGTGGGATTATATGATACTTTATTAAAAAGTTTGAGTAAGAATCATTTTCATGCAGAATCTGCTAAATTGTTTTTGTGTCTGCTAGGTGCATCAAATTAGATTTAATTTTTTGAGTAACTGCGGCCAAAAGTTTTACAGTGTACCACCTGATGATTTCAAGAACTACCAACCTGTGTTGTGCTTTATCTCTAAACTTTTCAAGCGAGTGGTTACCCCCCTAAATAAATGACTATGTGCAGTTATAATGAACTGAAGAATATCAAACAGTTGGCTTATAAGTTAGGTCACTCAACTAAAACTGTGCTGCTGTTGATTAAGAATGATGCAAACCTTGCTCTGGCTAGAAGTGAGGCCACCCCTGTTGTGCTACTCGAGCTCGACCAATCAACAGCATTGAACACGATTAACTATGGCATACTCCTAGATTGTTTCAGTTCTTTGTTTGGCATTGGTGGTGTAGTTTTGGATTGCTTCAAGTCCTACCTCTGATCGTTCGCAGTGTGTCAAGATTGGCTGTATTCTATCTGATGCAAAGAAGTTTTTGTTTGATATGCCTCAGGGCTCTGTCCTTGGTTCAATACTATTTTCCTTATAGACTACCCCCCTAAGCAAAGTCATTCAAAATCATCCTGGCATAGGTTGCCACTTGTATGCTGATAATATACAGTTAAACGTCCACCCCAGGTGTTAATCACAAAGGCACCTTATTTTATTTTTGTCCACCTCGTCCTTCACTTTGGCCTTAAATTGACCTCCGGATCTGTGCTTTCTTCATTGATTGAAACCTGTGTCTCTAGTCATGTGCTAACTCTCTGTATAAAAAGTTATTAGTGGCTTTGTTTTGGTTTTTTGAGCCAACATCTAGGTGTGAGCTACATCATTCCTGGGAACTATCATTGACCTAGTCATGCAATATTTCATGCTTCATTACCTGTTACTTTTGGACCCCACAGTTTTTGGCATCCTTGCCATTTAAACTTCCGCTGCCAGTGGGATCACATTAAAATCAGACATCTGTATTCTTAGTCATTGGGAGCTTGTTTATTTTATTTTATTTTTTATCACAGTTAAGTTACAGTTTTAAATCTTTTAGTGTTTTATAAATTTTCCATTTAGGTACCGTTACCATGCATAGGTAATGTACTGCTTTAATTCACGTAATTTATACATATATGTAAACATTTATAGAACATGATCTGCCATTAGTTCACATGTGTGTTATATACATCAATATTGATACCGTTATTGCACATGTGTTTATATTATTTGATACCATTAGCGCACATGTAAACAAATGGATTGTTAATATTGTGGAGTAAATACTCAAAGTAAGTGATAATGTTTTAAATGCAGCCACTTGACACAGTATTATTTAAAATATGTTAGATGAAAAATTTGTGTTGTTATTATTTGCATTGTAAAGAGCCAAAATGGCGGAAACAAAACCAGCCTACAATCTTTCAGATGACACAGAATTCTAGTCCAAATTATTTCGCTCTAGTCAGGAACAAGAATGTAGTTCCGAATCAGATTCAGATCTAAACTGTAGTGACGTGATTAAAGAATGGGACAGTGAGCATGCAGAAGGAGGAGCGAGAGATAATTTTGATGATTCAGAAATCAAAGTTAAGGAAAATGCTGTCACACAGATATTTTCCCAGCTAAATAGCATTAGCCAAAGATGAGACAAAATTGATAAAAACAAATTGCAGAATACAGATGTGAAGAAATTAAAAACAAGAAAAACTAAAAATGTAAAAAGATGGTCCCTGCAAAATCAGCTCAGCCAAATCAGAGTGCTGATTGTTTGCTGGTACTTCAAAATTCAAAGTCCCCTTATTGATACTGGCTTAAATAGTACACAAGTGACAGGAACTTGTAGTCAAGATATACCACAACTTAGCACACTAAGACAGGACCTCATACTTCAGGCGCCAGTTGAAAAACATTTAAAATAGCTATGAGAAGTTGAAAAACACAGGTACCAAACAGAAATCCTTAAGGGGCAGCCCAGTTGAAGTGTCACGACCGGTTAAATGGCCCCAGACCCTGTGTCATAGGACCAATCATTGATCACACAATGGCTGCCTAGCTTTTATAGCATCATGAGAGATGGAAAAGTTTTAAAAAATCATAACGGTATGTCAGATTACTTGATTTCGCTTCTAGATGATGCCGACAATTTCAGTTGAGATACAGCAAAAGGCCAGCCATGCCATTCTTATGTGTCGTATGGAACAGGGAGAGGTCAATGACTACACCAAGACTGACAAAATAGACCGTATTAGAAGGGCTAATGCACAAAAGTACCTTAACCCTTCCAGTGAATTCTTACAAAATTCTAAATTCAAGAAAACCGTAACTAAAGCTACCAGTGGTATGCAATATCAATAATTCAACCAGGGCTCCTGTGTAAACCAAAAGTCACAGGAGACACACGGTCCCTGGAACAATCATATCTGTGCCTCATGTTTTGCAACCAGTGGGAAAACATATTCGCATCCTGTAACAGAATGCCATAGCAAGAGCTAGAAAACAGTAACCTTGCAAATTGGGTGTGGATAACCGTATTCGCACCCAGGAGTTCTCCTTCCATGTGGAGACGTTAATCCCGATATTCAAAGAAAAGAACTAAAAGCCACCAAAGATCTTGCCCTCACTTGGTTTAATAGGCAAAAAACGTTTAGAAAAACAAAACTTGGTGAATTCTATGCAAATGTAGTTAAAATGTGTAAGCCTGTTGAACACATAAACTGCAGAATTATTAAACACCAAACATCTCTGAAAGGGAATCCTCACTCGGAAAATAAAACGTATCATCCCAACCCTCAACATAGACCACAAAAACTGGAACAAAAATGTACACATCAGGTCCGTTTCAGTTCAGCCAAACCTAAACCAATTGCTAAAAATGAACTCGCACTACATAATTGATTTCATCCATCACAACAGTTGGAAGATGATCTCGTGGACATGGCTACAGTTCATAGTAAGGCACAAAACCAAGGACATGGCAAAATAGTTTTCCCAAAAACAGTGTCATGGGAAAGGTTTGTAAAGATACTCTTGCTAAAGCTCCGGACAGGGGAGCAAGTACACTTGTCACAAAAGAACATGCATGGTGTGGCCATGTTGGACACTCAAAAACACCATTTGGAGGGGAATAAAACAAAATCAAGTCTTTGGATGGGGAAGGCAACATTGGTCATCTCATACAGACAGAACAATGAAAAAAACCGAGACATTACATAATAACATAATACATAATAAAACACATAATAACATTGATAATGACTTAGTATGGGACTTTAATTTTACTACTTGCCCCAAGGCAATATAACACCTTAATAATCAAGTTGATTTGATACAAAACATACCAGACCATATACTAAGAAACAGGCACAGATATTCAGAGTATAGAGCATCTATACACAAAATGGAGACACCTTTTTTTTACAGCTCACTCCCATGCAGCGATATATCAGAGCGCCTGTTCACTGGGACTTTATACCAGGCATGAGCCCTACACATAAGATTGTCAGGGAGTCTGACTTACCAAATAATCTCATTTGTTCCCATGAACTCTCAGTTGAATCAAGGAAAAGCCTTTTCCTGCGTGTCTCTCCACTTATGGTTAGATATAACCAGAACTCAAAAACAAGTAGTGTATGATCATATACCTTAGCTGGCCAAATGGACTTTCCATCAATACAGGTGTTTCTAAAAATAAGTACCTTGAAACACATTTCACCTTAAATTACCCATCTCTGGACCACATTACCCAAGCTCTTCGGAAAATAGGCCCAGAGGCACTTACATATAACATAGGTATAAATAGGGCATTCCGTCTCATTAGAAATGGTCCTGGGGACCTAGATTTACTAGGTATTAAGTACAAGGAATATTATTCCAATAGGTCTCTCCCATTTGGGTTCAGGCTTGGATCGGCTTTCTCCCAGGGTTGTTTGGACGCAATCCACTTTATCATGAAACAACATAGTTTGCCAATTTCTTCAACTATATTAACGACCCCATCTATATCAGATTGCCCAAAGTGTGTTAAACCTGCTCGTTATTTCTTGAATTGTATGTTGTCGCTACTGAGAGAAAATTCAAACAACAGGAAAATACTTCTCCCTCAGGCATTTTTTCTAGATTTAAATTTGTTTTGTACTTTCCTAGATACATATAATGGGGTTACTTACTGTGATAATAATCATATTGATGCCCACGTACACCTGGATGCCTCTGGGCTGCCTCCTCATGGGCTTTTCAGCACGGCATGCCACTTGAGCACATTCAGATCCATAGGACCTGGAAATCTGATGCCATGTGGGCTTATCTGCGCTCTTCTCCTTCTTCCTCATCTCCGGCCTCCGAAACCTTCAGGAAACATTTGTCTAGATAGTTAGCTCCTTAAACGTCACATATAGATTCTATGACAGTCTTACCTTTTTTCGTAAATATCACTTTGATATCACGCTTTCATTTAAAAGGCCACTCAGTGGGCTGGAATGGTTTCTCTCTTGTACCAGAATGCAGATACACAAAAACTGGGAACGGTTACATGGTTCCCCTTTTCTTTTCCCAGGTTCTTGAACTTTGCCTTCTCCAAGGTCACACTTTGGTTGACATTTGACCTTTTGACCTCTGACTGTCAATTTCCGCACCAGCCCTCTGGGTTTGGTAATAAATGGCTCACATAGTACTGTAACATATTAATGGCAGTGAAGTTTGAATCACTTCAGTATTTATAACATCAATGCACAGTAATTTTACATGTTGAAGTTTAAATGAACTTTCTTCTTCTTCATTACTACTGTAAAATAGTAATGGTATCAAGTTAAATCACTTTAGTGTTTAGACTAGTGATACAAACTAATACTATATATATTGAAGTTTGAATGGACTTTAATACTTCTCGTAAACTTTAACTATTCACATTTTGTACATTTTAAATGTTAATTGTGCCTAAAAAGAATATATATTAAAGTATTCATAAAAAATTAAATCCCTTCTTGTGTATATCTTAGTTCCAGGGAATGTTGTACTAAGGAAAATGGTAAAATATCTGAAACTATCTCTTACTGCCAACATGGACAAGGTGCTTTTTGACCTCCCGGGAGACGTACTGGGAGACTGTTAGTGGCAGGACTGGAGTCATATACCAGAATTTAAAAGTTCTTCCTTCTCAGCCGAAGATAATCCCTTTGCTGCTCCAAAGCAACAGTCTGCTTGCAAGATCTCTGTAAACTTATCTACTGTCGACTGGCTGTGTAAGAAGTTTGATAGACTGAACGTTACACTAGTTGAAGGATACCCTTCAAGTCCTCTGAAGGTGGTGGATTGCATCGTAACTACTTCATAAAGACAGCCAGGTCACAGAACAAGGGGTGGCTCAGGCTACATTCAGATAAGCAGACTATCTCCAACCAAGTGTCCACAAGTGGCAATCATGAGGACCTGTTTCAATATAACCATGGCTGTTGAACGGGACATCAAAAAAACAACTTTGACTTTAACTTTGGCCAACCAGAAGAGGGGTAAGTCTTCCAGAAATTGTCAAACTGCCACCAATGAGCGACAGTACCTTATAGACTTTAACCAGAGCTTCAGTTTAGCCATAGCAAAAACTATGAAACACCTGTCAGACTTTGTGTTCATCTCGATGGCACATGGCACACTGGTAAGAAGGGACTCCTATCTCGACCAGCTAAGATCTGGCATTAAACAGCACCAGTTGAATGCACTCAGAATTGTTCCCTTAAATATGGTTAGACTCTTTCCGGATAGTGTACTTCAGAAGGTAAAGGAAGACATAGCACAGTTTGAAGACATGGGCTACTCTGGATTGTCTCCTCATAAGAATGGATGTTATCACCATTACGAGAGACCCAACAAGTCTTCCCATGAAAGCAGCTGGTCCAACTGACCAGCATGAAGTATCAGCTGTGGTAACAGCAAGTAAGGTCGGGGCAAGTCTTCATACTACAACTTTTGACCAGCCAAAGGTCAGTCATCGTATAAATGACAATTACTGTGTAGCTCCAGTGTATGTGACATGACTGACTGGGAGCAAAGAGACTTTAGATCAGTATCAGACTTTAAATGTAAACTCACTGTTTTGCAGATATGTATACCTTTTGTTGTCGGGCATCCATAAAATAAAGGTTTAAGTTCTGTTATTGTAAAATCAATAGAGCCATTAAAGAATGTGAAAGGTGTTACCTCTGTGGAACAATGGAGTTTTTTTCCAGAATGTTACAAATGTCACAGTTGTTTCTCCAGATCTACCTATAGGTGCCAGATTGCACCAATGTTGGAAAACATGTGCTGCTCTAGGAGCCAATCCCAAGGTCATAAAAATCCCCAGAGAAGGCTACTACCCTGTTTTTGACAAGTGATTTTCTTATGCTGTCTAAATACATTTGTCTTGTACAAAGGAAAGACTCTGGCACGTAGATTTTGAAAATATGTATGTATTCATTACATACCAATGATTTTGATTATCCACCAATATGCTACTTTTTACTGCAGATGAAGTAAATATTAAAAATTAGAAAGTTTAGTTTTCACAAAGGTAGTTATCAGTGTCGAATTATAACTTAAAAACTGTTCTTTTTAAAGTTGAAAATCTAACCAAGATTTAGTGTTGATTATTCTTCTGAAATATGACTACTTTTTCTTGCTAGAAAAGAAACTTATTTTGTGCTGAAAACATGCCAGGATCAATTTTCAACATTAAATCACCAGTATTTCATGTCTAAAATATGATTACTTTTTCGAGTCTGAAAACTAACTTAGATTTAATGTTGAAAAAGAGTACATCAATGTCAAGATCGATTTTCAACACTAAATCAACGTGTTTTCAAAGGTCTTTGCCTGCTTTGTAAATAAATAAATATAGTATGAATGACTTTTATAAAAGTCGGAACCAGACCCGGAAACGGACCAATTTCCGGACCGCCCTTACCACTGCCCTACTTACCGCCCAGCCATTCAGAGAACAGATACTGGTCCACACCCACAGAGTGACGAAAACATGAGGCTACGATGGCGTTTCTCACAATATTTTACAAATATATAATTCAGCAATATTTTACTGTCACCGCATCTGTTGAACTCTTCTGGCAGTATAAAACAAATAAAATATCAAATGCTGGTACTTGTACACCCACAAAGTGATGAAAATGTGAGGCTACGATGGGGTTTCTAAATATTTTACAAATACATAATCCAGCAATATTTTATTGTCACCACACCTGTTGAACTCTTCTGGCAGTATAAAAAAATAAAATATCAAATGCTGGTACTTGTACACCCATAGAGTGATGAAAACGTGAGGCTGGGGCGGTGACCTCTTCTCCTTGATGGGCTGGGGCGGTGACCTCTTCTCTTTGATTGGCTGGGGCGGTGACCTAGTCTTTTTGATTGGCAACAATTACCAGGTAGACACAAAGGCATAAATGCAAGCTATACTGATTTTGGTTTGTATTATTTATTATGTTCCATCTTCAACTGAAGGAAGTCATAGAGAATGTCTTCCTTGACTTCATTCCAGCTGCTCCTCCTCCCTACTCGCCACCCAGCCAATCAGAAAACAGATACTGGTCCAAGTACAACTGCTACCCACCGCCCAATTCTACCACCCTACCGTCCTGGTCCGACCGATCTTCCGGAAGCCCGGGTTTTATAATGAACCTATTTTTCGGATGGCTGGTAAGAATTTATCAGATTTAGCTGTTTCCAAACACAAAAGTAGGCGATATTTCAAGGTTTTGACTTGTTGGCGAAATGTCTAATATCTAAAAGGAGTAGATTCAGGGCTATCTGTTATCTCTTGAACAGCACCAGTGACCTTTTTATGTAATTGTGTGGGTTAGTGCTATTCTTTATTGACAAAGGTATGGGTGGTCATGAAGATAAACGGTCATAGAGATAAACGGTCTTCAGAATTGTTCAAATCTAACTGGTATAACAACATAATCACACAAACTAAATAAGAAAATACAATCAAAGAAAGCTTGTCAAGACATATGGTATTTGGTTTGTGGTATGTTGCTCTTTCGACTACTTATATTTGAAGAATTCTGAAGACCGTTTAGTGGTGGTGGACCAGTTCACGCCCGGGTACCAATTCACGCCCACCCTTAATTTTCTTGAAGATTTATGATTTTTCATAGAGAAGATGTTTACCACATTATAGATAATCATCAAATTGATCATATACATTTGTAACTTATTGTTTAACTGTGATTATTTTGGATAAATTTAGGGGTGGGCGTGAATTGGTACCCGGGCGTGAACTGGTCCACCACCACTAGTGGCATCCTACCAGTAAACGCCCATGGTGTTAATAATATTTTGAATTTAAATTATAATAACAACTTTAATAATATTCTTCTATGATTTACTTATCAAATGACTTGCACTGCAATTAATTCTTCGGGGATACTGTGTAATATTTCTTAGAAAGTGTTATATTTTGACAATTCATCTCTATTATCAGCGTTTTTTTGGCAAACTGGAAATACCAGTGAACGCCCATTCTGTAGACTTATAGAAGCATTTGTCCTTGACCTCTGTCAAAGAAATATAATGCGGGCGTTCACTGGTAGGCGGGCGCTTACTGGTAGAAAACCACTATCTCTATGACCGTTTATCTTCATGACCACCCATACCTTTCGTTGAGAGACAGATTAATCGGTCTAGATTTAATGCAGCAACTTATTAATAATACCCTATATATTAATACAAATTTGACATTTATTAAATCTAATATAAAATTATCAAGTAATACAAGTACAATGATGCACAATAAACCTAAATTAAACTGTATTACAGATACAAAATACTGGTATAAATATTCCTAGAGACAAAGTTTTAAACTCTGAAATTACACTATGTGACTGCTACTGTTGAATAATATTATTTATAATACCTAAATACCCGAATATATATATTACCATTATCACAATATCACTGTTATTACAACAATCTGTTGTAATTGGTATTCACCGGTATCTTATAAAACCCGGACTTCCGGAGGTGCTATCGGAGAGGTGCGATGGGGTGCAATGCACGGCCATAGCATCCAAGTCATTAATATTCATGAGGTGATACGTTGACACAGATCTCCTCTGTAGTTTCCTAACAATATTTACTAAATGGACACCTCGACGAAGATAAAATACTTTAAACTACAGAACTCACGTCCATAGCATCCAAGTCATTAATATTCATGAGGTGATACGAGGACACAGATCTCCTCTGTAGTTTCCTAACAATATTTTAACTTTAAAACTACAGAACTCACGGCCATAGCACCCAAGTCATTAATATTCATGAGGTGATACGAGGACACAGATCTCCTCTGTAGTTTCCTAACAATATTTACAGAATGGACGTCTCGACGAAGATAAAATACTTTAAACTACAAAACTCACGGCCATAGCATCCAAGTCATTAATATTCATGAGGTGATACGAGGACACAGATCTCCTCTGTAGTTTCCTACCAATATTTTATAAAATGGATGTCTCCACGAAGATATAATACTTTAAAACTACAGAACTCACGGCCATAGCACCCAAGTCATTAATATTCATGAGAAGATATGATCAGGACACAGATCTCCCCTGTAGTTTCCTAACAATATGGACGTCCGACCCTCTGTAGCACCAGTGGTTCTGTAGCACCACAAGTGATCCGGGACTTGGATGAGTGCATAATGACTCTATAAATGACCTGGGTGCTATGACCTTAGAGCTCAACAGTCAATTCATTAGAAGAAAATTATCACAATTAACAGCTTAACTGTATCTGTACAGGTTTACTGTAGTGTAACTAAAGAAAGCTAGAACATATTTAATATGTATGTCATAATAAATAACATTCACCTAGACCTCTGTAGCACCAGTGGTTCTGTAGCACCACAAGTGATCCTGGACTTGGATGAGTGCATAATGACTCTATAAATGACCTGGGTGCTATGACCTTAGAGCTCAACAGTCAATTCATTAGAAGAAAATTATCACGCTTAACTGTATCTGTACAGGTTTACTGTAGTGTAACTATAGAAAGCTAGAACAGATAGATAATTAAACTGGAAACTTAACATATCTTACAAGTAAAATATTCATCACCAACAGTCAGAGCTCAACAGTCAATTCATTAAAAGAAAATTATCACAATTAACAGCTTAACTGTATCTGTATAGGTTTACTGTAGTGTAAATATAGAAAGGTAGAACATATTTAGTATACATGTAATAATGTATACTCTCAGTTAGTGAGTTCTCAAGTTCAAAATATTTGATTTTCGTCTATGCTTCTATTATTTTTATGATGTTGTAATGTTTTGATGTATTGCTAATTTGCTATACTATGTTTTGTGTCAATAAAATTGAAAAATTTTTTTTTTTTTTTGGGGGGGGGGGGGGGGGGGGGGAGGGGGAGGGATGTCATGTTTAAACACACACTAGTAAACAAAAAAAAAGGTTTATAAACAAAGTTATCCATAAAACCATAAAAGATGTAATCCCCAGTTTGTTTGAAGATGAGACCTAACACAAACAACAGAACCTAATCCCCTTTGATATTGGGGCAGGTATATTACCCTAGCAGAGGCAGATCTAGGGGAGGGGGGTGTAGGGGGCGTGGGTAGGGATAAAAAGCCCCTGACAAAGATTACAAACTCTGAAAAGGTGGGGGGGGTGAGGTCTGTAGTTTAAAGTATTTGATATTCGTCTATGCTTCTATTTAATATAATATTGCAAGGAAATCTCAGGGGAGATCAGTGTCCTCATATCATCTCATGAATATTAATGACTTGGGTGCTATGACCTTAGAGCTCAACAGTCAATTCATCAAAAGAAAATTAATTCAACTAACAACTTAACTGTATCTGTACAGGTTTACTGTAGTGCAACTATAGAAAGCTAGAACATATTTAATATGTATGTCATAATAAATAACATTCACCTAGACCTCTGTAGCACCAGTGGTTCTGTAGCACCACAAGTGATCCGGGACTTGGATGAGTGCATAATGACTCTATAAATGACTTGGGTGCTATGACCTTAGAGCTCAACAGTCGATTCATTAAAAGAAAATTAACTCAACTAATAACTTATCTGTATCTGTACAGGTTTACTGTAGTGTAACTATAGAAAGCTAGAACAGATAGATAATTAAACTGGAAACTTAACATAACATATCTTACAAGTAAAATATTCATCACCAACATCCACGGAAAAAATAGCCCACTTAAGAAACACTGTAAAATCAAGGGCCGAGTTAAAATCCCTGTAAAATGCTCAATATTTGCTTGATTTTAATAAGACAACCACCAAATTGTTCATTATTATGTGGTGAATACTCGTTTATAGGTAACATAACTGGAAACTTTGCATAAGATAGCTTAAAAGTAAGATATTCATGGGTCAAATCCAAGGAAATCCCAGTGAAAATCTAGTAGCTGTGTCCTCATATTTTCGCATGAATATTAATGACTTGAGTGCTATGGCCATGAGTTCTGTAGTTTAAAGCATTTGATCTTTCTCGAGGCGTCCATTTTATAAAATATTGTTAGGAAACTACAGAGGAGATCTGTGTCCTCGTATCACTTCATGAATATTAATGACTTGGATGCTATGGCCGTGAGTTCTGTAGTTTAAAGTATTTTATCTTCGTCGAGACGTCCATTCTGTAAATATTGTTAGGAAACTACAGAGGAGATCTGTGTCCTCGTATCACCTCGTGAATATTAATGACTTGGATGCTATGGCCGTTAGTTCTGTAGTTTAAAGTATTTTATCTTCGTCGAGACGTCCATTTTGTAAATATTGTTAGGAACTACAGAGGAGATCTGTGTCCTCGTATCACCTCATGAGTATTAATGACTTGGGTGCTATGGCCATGAGTTCTGTAGTTTTAAAGTTAAAATATTGTTAGGAAACTACAGAGGAGATCTGTGTCCTCGTATCACCTCATGAATATTAATGACTTGGATGCTATGGCCGTGAGTTCTGTAGTTTAAAGTATTTTATCTTCATCGAGACGTCCATTTTATAAAATATTGTTAGGAAACTACAGGGGAGATCTGTGTCCTCGTATATGTGCCGATGTAGATCTAGTGGTGCGATAAAGAGGTGCGATAGAGGTGCGATCCGGGAAAAAATCCGGTTCCGAATCCGGTTCCGACTTTTATAATTTACCGTTGTTATTCAAAACAAACACAATACCTGTGTTCCTGACCTGAAGAACCTGTGTAAATTCTTTACACAAATATTATAAGTTAAACCAAATACTTGGTCTTCAACCCAAATGTGATAGTTACCAGATAGAATATAACCAATACAACACAGAATATATTAATAATAATAATAGTAGGATTTATATAGTGCAAAATTGATACAAATCCTCTAATGTGCTTGAGTCCAAGAAGGGAGAGTCCAGGCACAGGCATGGTTCGACATCTAAAAAGCGCCCGCCAGGGTATAACTAAGGTGGGGGGTATGTCAGCCTAAACAAGTAGGTCTTTAGCTGGCTTCTGAAACCATCTATTGTTTGCTGAGATCTGACTGTCTGTGGCAGCTTGTTCCATTCGGCTGGTGCAGCTACTGCAAAGCCATGCCTTCCTATGTGCTTATTAGGGCGGGTTGAGGAGATAGATAGCCTGTTGCCACGAGTGAGACTGCTCGATCTTATTAAAGCTGAAAGATACGGGGGCTGTGAAAGATTAATAGCCTTGAATACCAAAAGGTTGTACTTAAACAGGATGCGATGTTGAATTGGGAGCCAGTGGAGTTTTTTCAAAAAGGGTGTAACATGACTCATTTTGTCAAGTCTGAAGATGATGCGACAAAGAGCATTCTGGACTCTCTGTAGTTTGGCTATGTTGGACTTGCTTACCCCATAGAGTAAAGAGTTACAGTAGTCTAGACGACTACTGACCATAGCGTTTGCCAGAAGTATTGCTGTCTCAACTCCAAGGAATTTGCGAATTCGTCGCAAATCACGAAGATGATAGTAACATGCTCTGCAAACCTTGGCAACATGATTGTCAAAGGAGTTGTCTGAGTCGAAAATAACACCCAGGTTTTTTACTTCCACTGACGGAGAGATATTGTTTTGGAGGAGTGGAACAGGAAAATTTGGTGCAAGTGACTCTCTGATGGCTTTTTGACCTATAATGATAAATTCGTTTTTTTCTGGGTTTAGTTTTAGTTTGACACCGTCCATCCATTCCTGTACAGACTTGAGACAATCGGTCAGCTCTTCCATGCTAGAGTCAAAATTCCTGGAGTCAACTGCAATTACAACCTATAGCGATAAATATACTGAAACCTATAATTCATCATATATACCACCGGCACAGTCTCCGACTTTACGGTCTCTGATACCGAAATATATAGCCAGTCTCTGACTTAACAGTCTCTGTCTATAATTTCCCAATATACTGATTAACTACCCTGTTAAATAATATCCGACTTTACAGTTTCTGAATAATACAAATAGTAGATGGACTAGTGTACAGCTTATGAATATTCATATATATATTATACTGGTACATATTTTTTTGTGCGAATTGATGGCATTGTGACTGAATTTTCGATGCCGTGACTTTAGATGAAAATTTGAAACCATGATGCCGTGACAGGAGTCACTTCGAAAAAGTAAATACCACAGTTGCATGAAACCATTTTCTGATGGGCAATAATATGATTAATCACCAGCATAACCATTATTATATTATACAGAAACTTGATAATATAATACATGTTGTGTTACAATGGAAAAGCTTCCGAGTTTTATAAATGTAGAGATATCAGGCAGGGACGTTGCTTAAGCACGCTGTTATTTTTGGTTGTAGTAGAAGTACTGGCATATACCTTAGATCTAATAAAAACAAAAAAGATATCATTTAAACAATCCTGAGTTTGAAATAAGCCAGCTAGCTGATGATACTAACTAATTTCTACAAGATGAGCTATCAGTGCAACTAGTATCTAACAGACTTGATATATTTTGTCAATGTTCAGGCTTGAAACTTAATAAAATTAATACAGAAATTATTGCACTTGGAGCCAAGGTAAATGGGGATAAGCAAATATCTTGAGTGTATTGAAAAAAGATCCTTTGCAAGCTTTGATGGCTTGGTTCTCTGATGATTATAAAGATTGTTATAGGAATATATCACGAAAAAAACGTCCAAATGCAGAAGGCGAAGCCTGAGTGCTTTGACAGTGCCACCCGTGCTAAAATTCTGCATTTGGGCGGTTTTTGAGTGATATATTCCTATTCTAACATGACTGTTTAAAATAAAATACCTAAAACACTTGTAAGATTAACAAAAATTATCGAAGTGACAACAATAGGGCGCCGCCATGTTGGCTGTTCCATCAATTGAACAGGGATGTTTTTTTTCCTCCTAAAATATAATAAATTTTTTCTGTTTATTTTCTTTTACCTTTGAAAGAATTGTTACTTTTAAAAGAAATTATCCTTTTTACAAACATTTTACACTGTAACTAAGGTAAATAAAACCGGAAACATTTCCTTCTGTTTATTTGAAATGCATGCGGAAGATGATGCAACAGCCTTCATGTTGATTCAAAATTTTAGACGGTTGAGGAATCACTCTCGACCAATCAGAATGACGGACACATCCATGTCATGTTAGAATATGAACTTAATCAGAAGACTAAACTCTGTGAAATTCCAAGACTTTTGAAAACATGACCTAAATTCTCAATTAGTTTGAAAGGAAAGATGGTGATTATTAAAACCCTAATCTTGAGCAGAATCATGAATATTTGTAGCAGGCTTTATGTTCCTCCATACTTCATTAAAAAGATCCATCAAATGCCTTTTAGCTTTTTGTGGGGCCAAAATAAAAGACCAAATGTGAAAAAATATGCAGAAACAAATGATTCTAAAAATTGGGGGCTTAAGAAGTCAACTTTGAAAATGAAATTATTTCGTCAGAGGGCAAAACCTGGATAAAGTGCGTTTATTTGGCAGATTCACTAAATTTGGCAAATAGATTGTATCACCTTGCAAAGAAACTGTGGAGGGTGACCAACATGGAAACTTTGTTTCAAAAATAAAAGTTCATAATGTCCCTTTTTGAGTTCTTTGAGTGATTTCTACAGCCAGATACTCAAATGTTTGCATCAGATATACATAGTGACTCCCACTTCATATTTAGAAATCTATCAAGAGAAACTGTGTAGATAGATGAGATAGATAGTCTATTTATTAGAGTGACATATACAAGTATAAATACTGAATACATGAAAGAGATGGAGTTGTACCCAGCCCCACATGGGCTTTTATGTCAATTGAACAACTGTAGGTATGAAGACCTATACATTGTTATTATCCTAAAGTACATTCATATACACAAACTCATAACATGTGTCTATTTTTCAGTTAAACTCGAAATATAGTTAGGTATTTAAACATTTTCAGTTATTTAAAGTACTCTTGCTTCTTTCCCAGGAAAAACATTTTTTTTACACATCTTGTTAATAAATATAAATTTTTCTTCCATGGTCATTTCGATAAACTCATGTGACATTGTTATGCTGTTGTATTTGCAGCAAATACTTTAATCCAAGTTGGTAGGATATCTCTCAGGAAAGAGTTTGATTTTTTGACAGAAATGGAATATTGCACCTGAAAATAATGTGATGCTCTCTTGGAAGCGTTTAAATGAAAAAATGCTTCATTCCAGTTCTTCAATTCATTGATTTATTCAGTGCCTTCTCAATGAAAAAAACAAAACAAATAAATATGAGATATATGACATTCCTCATTTAAGAACAAATATGAACAAAGTGACTGCTAAAGATATGTATGCTTTCTTGACCTGCAGAGAAAAATGTCCTACTGCTGTAGATGAAAGGATAGAATATTGTCCATTCATGGAAACTTTGATCAGTCTGCCTTAAGGGCTGTCGGGGTATTGTTTTCACCCATGGTGTCTGGACGGGCCGGCACGCAGGTGGCGAGAAAAAGTTTGTCCGGGCTGTATCTCAGCAACCGTAAGGTGTAGGAAGTTGATACTTAGTATGTGGTGGGGACATTGGTTAGGAGGTGTAGGTGTGCAACGTCATGGTCTGACTTTGATTTGACCCTTGACCTTGCCGTAGTGACCTTGAGTTTGAAAATCTTGTCTGGGCTATATCTCGGAAACCGTTGATTATTCTGTGTTAGGTTCATAGAACTGATGTAACACAGAAAATCATTCCACAGCACAGCAGTTCAACCTATCTTTAGCAGCTTCTTAGTTCAATTCTACTAATGTCAGGTTTTGTAAAGGCTTATATAGTTCAGTACAGGAAACACTGACAGTCATCTCTGGATCCCACTACTGTGTGACCAGTAATAATAAATTTGAAAGACTTTCTCCTATTTGACATATCCTGAACTGTATCAATAACATCAAAGCATCTGTTTTCTTATATCTATGTGTGCACCACTAAAAAGTCATAGAGTACATATGGTGGTTTAAAGCTGTAGTTATGATTAAATTATTGTTTTACTAACATACAAGGTACTTCCTGTTTTGCTAGTTGTTTAACCTAGTGACTGTTTATGACAGTGAAATATTGCTGTTTGTGCAGTATAAAATTTTAGAATCAATTATAACATGTTTTGATGAGCCAGAATCCTGGACTACAAATTACATAGATTAACTGTCAATGTGTACAGGAAGTCATTATGATTAATACAAGTATATACATGTGTAGGCTAAAGGAGAAATAAGAATTCAACTTAAAACAATTTGATTTTTAAAATAAACCCTAAATACACATAAAGTACAAAGTTCTCACACATCTCCTGAGCACAACTTTTTGTTAACACGTTAACAACTTATTATGTCATGATTACCAGATGATCTGATGATCACTATATCATCTGGTGCCCACAAGAAGATGTGGTGAGCTCCATGTGATGTTGAACTCCCAACTTATTCTGTTGTGATCATCAGATGGTCTGACTTAAAAAAATTAGGACATTCTTTGGGCATAGTTGCCCATATGTCTGGTGCTTCCATCTGGTTTCTGTGGCGTGAAGTGACTCAGTTGACTCATAACTTCCTGAAAAGGATTCCTGCGTTGGTTTTACCTTCCTGGCTTGTGTCAGCCAGTAGTAACATGGCTTGGGCAGCAGGCCTGCGGTCAGTTACATTCTAATGTGATGCATTACCATTACATTACATTTGAGTTTGCACACATTACATTACATTACCATTACTTTATATATTGGAAAGTAATTAATGCATAACATTACATTACTTTTCAAATGTAATGTATTACATTACACAAAACTAGCCCACATTGAAACATTTATCACAGCACATAATAAAGCAACAGTAAGAAGCACTTATGTATAACAACATCATTATTAACAATGACATCGTATTACAAATCAGTTAAGAGTATCATGTTGCATTTACAAACATCAGTCTTTCAAATGTAGAGTCACTCAGTGAACATCTGTTCGAGCGAAAAACCTTTCCAAGCAGTACTGAAGACTGTATCTACCGGTGTTGATGAGGCTGGGACACCCAGATACTTGTTTGCTAATGGGCATCGGGCATTAATTTTAAAGCAGACAGCTTTTTGAAATATAAAGAGAATATTTCGGTAATATACAGAGTGTGACATCTCAGCAAGCTGTATATTATGGACTTTGTCTTGTGCTTGTACATATTGGTACATTCTACTGCCACAGCTACCGTTTCTGTTGCAGGTGAAAATGGTAGTTAAGGCACTGCTAAATCTCATTGGTGCTATACTTGGCATCTTTAAAAGGCTGATGTGCTTTTTAAACATAAAGAAAGGGCGTCGCAATTCAGGATCCATTTTGCCTCTCCACAGTGATACATCTGTGAAGGAAAACCCAGTGACCCATTCCCTTCCAAGTAATGATCATGCAGATGTAAGTATTTAATCATTGTGATGCTAGTGTATGATTAGACTATATATATCCATGTGTCCGGATTCAGTTGTGTAGGAAGGGTTTAACTATTAACTGTTATGATTGACTTTTAGTGTTTTTTTTTTGTACAAATGCAATTCAATGCCAAGATTTCATAACTGGTTAAACTGCTATAAGAAGATTTAATTCAAATATGAACCTAAATATAAACAAACATGTATAAATGTACACAGTTATAATCAAAACAACTTAACACTTTAAAGCTTTTCACAAAGTTTTATGGTATTACCTCTGTTCAACAGAGATTAGCCAATTTGATCACAGTGGGCAAAAAAGTTTGTATATTTGCACTTTGGGCTGATATTTTAATTTTAACTGTTGAATATAGTAAAATGTGATTCTAGCTAGTGTTCTAATGTTATAAACATGCTTCAGATAGGTTATTTAGAAGCTGCGTCTTTGATGTTAAGCCATCCAGAAAATTAAATGGGCTATTTCAGCCTTAGTATGCATTTTCAGGGTTTGGTTTGCATTTATTATATTTTCACAGTAAATAAAAATGTAGCTTATTGATATTTTATAAAATGACCATTACGTCTTTATTTTTTGTCCAATTCTGAAGATTATTTCACCACTCAGCTGAATCCAACCAAAAAGTTTGATACCAAAACAATATAATACTTGTCTTGTTTGGGGATCCAGCAAATCTGGATCACTGCTTGACATTTACATGTATTTGAATCTGCAACCTACACCTTCAAGCTGCACACAAGGAAAAATGCTTTCTGTAACTAGTTGTATTTTCTAATACAAGCCATGTCTGCAACCTGGACAGATTGATACATCAACTTAGGGTTATGATAAGTAGCATACTTCCCACTAAGGTTGAAAAATAGATTCCAGATATTTAGTATTGATGTGGTGTTATTTTATTACCTGTAAAATTCATATATCTAAGGTTAACTTTTACATGAAAATTCTGCCTGTATCAACATCAAAGTACTTGGGTGCCAGATTTTAAAAAAATTTTCAGACTAAACTACCATTGGCGGATAGAAATGATGCTTAGCTTTCATTTATGTAGATATTGAAATGTATGACAAGTGACCCCAAATACATGAATATTCAATAGTATTCAATGTTTTAAATTATGGCTCATGTACGAGGATCTTTAAGTTTTACCACATCAGTGACAAGTGTACAAATTACAAAATTTTGGTTGTTTCAAAGACCAAGATACACAGATTTTGATTTTTGTAAACAAGCCAACCACATTAATTTTAAGAAGAAAACCATTAAATCTAAGGTTAAAATTTCGGATGAAAGTTGGTCAGGTGTACTAATTAATCCCTTCTATTTAGTACAAAACATTTTGTCTCAAGACCTCATTACATATTTCTGCGATTATGTGTAACAGTAGTGCCTTTTTATTTTTAGTTGTAAATATGCATTACTTGATTGAATATTATCCTAATTTGGAAGCAATGCTGTCTTATTATTTGTGCTGTATTCAATCTATCATTTTTTGGATGTCTGAAAAAAAAAAAAATCCTCTGCTTGAAACTACATGCAGTTGTTGTACATATTTGTAGCTAGAATTAGAATCCTGGGAAAACTGGGGGGAAACGGGTGGATTTAATTCAGGGAACCAGACTAATAAACATGGTGGAAATCATGCTGCAAACCAAGTTCAAGGTGAGTGTACCTAGCTTATATCAAAGCAAAATTGATAAACAAAAAAAAACTTACTTGAAGCTTAAAATACAACAGAACCAGCAAACAAATTGAACAGCCATCCATATTTAAAATATTAGGTTTTGGACAAATTTAAATGGAGTGTCATTGCTGTCGCAGGATGATTGTGTATTAGTTTTGAGTTTCAGTCTGTGTTTGCTTTTGCAGGTGGTTATTATGGTAACAAAGGTAATGTGGACAACCTGTCCACTCAAGAGGAGGAAGATGTGAACTTCTTTGAAGACATGACTCCTAAAATAAAAAAGCAGCAAAAAGTAAGGAAATTCTTTATGTAGTGTCAATGTAATAGTCTTGTCATATTATTGTATCCACCGGAAGCATCCGGTGGATACTTTGGTTTAGCGTCCGCTACGCCGCCGCCGCCGCGTGTAGAGAGATTTTCGGCGTTAACGCTCTAAGAGGAAAACAACAGCAGCTAGGTTCACCAAATTTGCAGGATATCTTCATTGGGGGGTAAGCTTCTCTGGGAAGGAAAATAGCCTCATTCTGAAAAACAAGATGGCCGCCACGGGCATTTCTTTGAAAATAATCTACATTTTTCTACTGGCTGTTCCTCATAGGTAGAAGGTTGAATCTCTTCATAGGTGATGTCAATGACACATATACATGTCCTCTACAACCTTGCACACATTTGACCTTGAAGCTCCTAATTCAAGGTCATCCACGGAGTGCCGAAGTAACCCACATAGCGGACTTTAAAAGGGCCTATATCTCCCTTATTATTGGTCCTAGAGGTTTGCAATGTGAAGCCAACCTATAGGAAATCATGTGCTGCAAATCTTCTGATGTGGTCAGATTTGACCTTGGACCCCTCCTTCAAGGTCAAACGAGGATAGCAGAACTTAAAAGTGCTTATAACTCGCTTATTATCGATTCTAGAGGTTTGGGATGGTAAACCAACATATAGGAAATCATGGGCTGGGAATCTTCTGGCGTGGTCAGATTTGACCTTGGGCCCCTCCTTCAAGGTCAAACGAGGACAGCCAAACTTAAAAGTGCTTATAACTCGCTTATTGTTGGTCCTAGAGGTTTGGGATGGTAAATCAGCATATAGGAAATCATTGGCTGGGAATCTTGTGGTGTGGTCGGATTTGACCTTGGGCCCCTCCTTCAAGGTCAAACGAAGATAGCCAAAGGTAAAACTGCCTATAACTCTCTTATTATTGGTCCTAGAGGTTTGGGATGGTAAACCAGCATATAGGAAATCATGGGCTGGGAATCTTCTGGTGTGGTCGGATTTGACCTTGGGCCCCTCCTTCAAGGTCAAACGAGGATAGCCAAAGGTAAAAGTGCTTATAACTCGCTTATTATTGGTCCTAGATGTTTGGGATGGTAAACCAACCTATAGGAAATCATGGGCTGGGAATCTTCTGGCGTGGTCGGATTTGACCTTGGGCCCCTCCTTCAAGGTCAACGAGGATAGCCAAAGGTTAAAGTGCCTATAACTCGCTTATTATTGGTCCTAGAGGTTTGGGATGGTAAACCAACCTATAGGAAATCATGGGCTGGGAATCTTCTGGTGTGGTCAGATTTGACCTTGGGCCCCTCCTTCAAGGTCAAATGATTACAGCCAAACCTAAAAGTGCTTATAACTCGCTTATTATTGGTCCTAGAGGTTTGGGATGGTAAACCAACCTATAGGAAATCATGGGCTGGGAATCTTCTGGCGTGGTCGGATTTGACCTTGGGCCCCTCATTCAAGGTCAAATGAGGATAGCCAAAGGTTAAAGTGCCTATAACTCGCTTATTATTGGTCCTAGAGGTTTGGGATGGTAAACCAACCTATAGGAAATCATGGGCTGGGAATCTTCTGGTGAGGTCGGATTTGACCTTGGGCCCCTCATTCGAGGTCCAACGAGGACAACCAAACTTAAAAGTGCTTATAACTCGCTTATTATTGGTCCTAGAGGTTTGGGATGGTAAACCAACATATAGGAAACCATGGGCTGGGAATCTTCTGGTGTGGTCGGATTTGACCTTGGCCCCCTCCTTCAAGGTCAAATGAGGACAGCCAAACTTAAAAGTGCTTATAACTCGCTTATTATTGGTCCTAGATGTTTGGGATGGTAAACCAACATATAGGAAATCATGCACTGGGAATCTTCTGGTGTGGTCGGATTTGACCTTGGGCCCCTCCTTCAAGGTCAAATGAGGATAGCCAAAGGTTAAAGTGCCTATAACTCGCTTATTATTGGTCCTAGAGGTTTGGGATGGTAAACCAACCTATAGAAAATCATGGGCTGGGAATCTTCTGGTGTGGTCAGATTTGACCTTGGGCCCCTCCTTCAAGGTCAAATGATTACAGCCAAACCTAAAAGTGCTTATAACTCGCTTATTATTGGTCCTAGAGGTTTGGGATGGTAAACCAACCTATAGGAAATCATGGGCTGGGAATCTTCTGGCGTGGTCAGATTTGACCTTGGGCCCCTTATTCAAGGTCAAATGAGGATAGGCAAATGTTAAAGTGCCTATAACTCGCTTATTATTGGTCCTAGAGGTTTGGGATGGTAAACCAACCTATAGAAAATCATGGGCTGGGAATCTTCTGGTGTGGTCAGATTTGACCTTGGGCCCCTCATTCGAGGTCAAACGAGGACAGCCAAACTTAAAAGTGCTTATAACTCGCTTATTATTGGTCCTGGAGGTTTGGGATGGTAAACCAGCATATAGAAAATCATGGCCTGGGAATCTTCTGGTGTGGTCGGATTTGACCTTGGGCCCCTCCTTCAAGGTCAAATGAGGACAACCAAACTTAAAAGTGCTTATAACTCGCTTATTATTGATCCTAGTGGTTTGGGATGGTAAACCAACATACAGGAAATCTTGGGTGGGGAATCTTCTGTCATGGTCGGATTTGACCTTGGGACCCTCATTCAAGGTCAAACGAGGACAGCCAAACTTAAAAGTGCTTATAACTCACTTATTATTAGTCCTAGAGGTTTGGGATGGTAAACCAACTTATAGGAAATCATCTGCTGGGAATCTGCTGGTGTGGTCGGATTTGACCTTAAACCCCTCCTTCAAGGTCAAATGAGGACAGCCAAACCTAAAAGTGCTTATAACTCGCTTATTATTGGTCCTAGAGGTTTGGGATGGTAAACCAACTTATAGGAAATCATCTGCTGGGAATCTGCTGGGAATCTTCTGGTGTGGTCGGATTTGACCTTGGGCCCCACAGTCAAGGTCAAATGAGGACAGCCAAACTAAAAAGTGCTTATAACTCGCTTATTATTGGTCCTAGAGGTTTGGGATGGTAAACCAACTTATAGGAAATCATCTGCTGGGAATCTGCTGGGAATCTTCTGGTGTGGTCGGATTTGACCTTGGGCCCCACGGTCAAGGTCAAATGAGGACAGCCAAACTAAAAAGTGCTTATAACTCTCTTATTATTGGTCCTAGATGTTTGGGATGGTAAACCAACATATAGGAAATCATGCACTGGGAATCTTCTGGTGTGGTCGGATTTGACCTTGGGCCCCCTTTCAAGGTCAAATGAGGATAGCCAAACTTAAAAGTGCTTATAACTCGCTTGTTATTGGTACTAGAGGTTTTGGTGCATTGTCTTTACGGTGGATACAATTTGCATCGGTTCTCCGATGCGCTAGGTCTAGTTTTATGTTCCCTCGAGGCAGTTATCGTCCAAACTGTATACTCAAGGAAACAAAATGATATTTTCTGTCTTCCTCAGCATTGGCTAGAGTTGTCAAGACAAAGCAAATTTTAATATTGCCATTGAAATCAGTAAGTAAAGAAAATTTAAATGTTTTAAACTAAGTTTAAAGCTTTCTCTACACTCCATGGATACAATATGTGTCTAAGATGAAGAAAGTTTTAACCTTCACCAGGGAGGTTATGATTTTTGCGGTGTGCAATTGTGTGTCTGTTTGTGAAATAACTTGAAATGTTGTAGACACATTTTAATGAAATTTACAAAAGCGTGGACCATAGCACAAGGCACAGATGATTCAGTTTTTGTGGTAATCTGGATCATTGTCTGGATACAGGGTCTTTAGAAAATATTTATTATTTTTCTCATAAATAATTGTGAAGATATTGGGCCTTGATGGAATTACCGTATATGCTCCCTAAAACTATTGTGTTTATGTGTGTAATCCAGGGTTGGGTCCAGTACATTTGTACTGAACTATTAATACAAAAGTACAGATTTTGATGTACTAAGAAGTAAAAAGTACTAATGTTTAAAAAATGTACTTGTACTGAATACAATTCATACATTTCAAACCCACTTGAATTAATCTTATTACTTTTTAGTACATCAATTTTTTTTTGTCATTTGTGAAATATTTGATGAGCATTGCAGATACTAAATACATATCTTGAAAAATGGACTGGTACTTGTACTAAAAGATTTTAAAACTACTTGAACTTGTACTTAATACTTTCATTTGTACTAGAACCCAACCCTGGGGTAATCAGAATGTCACAGTATTTTAAAATTACAGTTCTGATAACTGTCTGTTTCAGTAATATAGCAATGTCCTGATGTGATAATAGCTTCGCCTATGACAACTTTAACATTGAGTAAGATGCACAGGTCTGTTTTGTATTACATTTTAGATTTTAGTCAGAAAGAAGGAAGACGCATCTCAGCGTCACGAAGGTTTTTCTAAAAGACTTACTGTTGGCAGTGAAATCCCGTTGGAAGGGGTAAGCAAACACAGCAAACACCAAGGAATTACTAAAATAATCCTGATTCATTGCTGAAAAACAGGCAAGGGTATTCATTTGGTCATGACTGACCCGAAAGTACAGGTACCCACATTTAAGTGTAAACCAACTGAAAGATGACTGTAAAAAGTGTATATGATTGTTGTACCTATTTCCAGTCGGTTACAATAAGTGGACAGTATCAATTTAGTCGTCACTTTTGAAACATTTTAGTGCATTTTTCTTGTTCCGCAAAATCCTGTGTATAACAAACAGCACTTCTATTTTAAGATATATACAGTTTCTTTTAATATTTTTGCACATAAATATGCATACGTTTGACTTTAAAACCATTTAGACTGGAATGTGGAATGGACCGGATTCTGGTTCAAGAAGGATATAACAGACATTGTTGACAGATTTGTCGAAAACAAAGTACATTAAAATTGTATGTCTTAAACTAAAACTACTAATGGAAATTGAGTAGGTGATAGACAAATAGTACAATTTCTTTCTTGTTAATTGTAGATAGGATCAGCAGTTTAATAGTTTCAGGAGTATACAATGTCCTGCAGAATAAGTTCCCATTAAGTCAATTCCGTCACCTGTATCTGCACTATTGTGCATGCATAGAAATGGTTACATTTATGGTGAAAACACTATTTTACATAATATCTATCCTTTTTGTCGGTTAATGACATTCATAAGTTGTAGTTTGTGAGCAGTCATTTGGCAACCACAACACAAAATTACCTGTAATTTCTGCCTGTGGTTTAGTATCAATTTTGAGGAGCCATTTCCACGGGGAACTTATTCAACGCCACACTGGTTTGTTAGTTTCTGCTCGGTTTCTCAACAAATTCTGAAAAATTGTTCTTACACACACTTTAACTCTGTCACAGCCCTATGTTTAACCCAGGATTACAACATATTGAACATAACTATATAGAATTAAAGTGTGACAGGAATCAGTTTGTATTTCAGTATCGATTATTTCTTGTTCACAGAGTTATGTGTTTAGAGTAGGGATGGGTCGTTATCACCGGTGTCTGGGTATTCAGAGCAGTTAGCTGGAATATCGCTACAACAGCAATCTTATTTTTCATCACATAAAAATAAAGGAAAAGCTAATACCATAATTCCTGTAATAAAAGCCCCCCTCTAACCTTTATCAGCCACTTTTGTTAACCACTACACCTACAGAGAAAGCAAAGCTCTGAAAATGCTGAAGAGACAATGTAATTGAATTATCTAAAGGTGGCCTCCTCTTTGAAAAAATGCATAGCCCCTGGGCTATTATTACAAAAATTCCACATATTAGAAACTAACCCCAAAACTGAAGAAATTTCACACATTTATCCAATGTTTTTGTATATTTGGGGATTTTCATTGCAATTTGGTTTACAGGAAACTGCAATATTTTAGTTTCATGAGTTTCACTTCCAGTCAGTGGCTTATTTAATTAGGTTGTTTTGAAATGTATCTTTTTGCTGAATCCCTGAATTGGAATGGTTTTGTATTTTGGTTGGATACCAAAACGAAAAATACACTACAGACCCTTTCCTAGTTTAGATAGGACAGGAAGTGGGTTTTTTTAAGAGCGAGCTCTAGCGAACTTGCACTTCTAGGAATTACTTTTTTTAACCCCAGCCCATAAAGGCTGGGGTTATAGACATCCCCTGCACCGTCTGGGTGGTGTCTGCGGTGACAGCGTCGGGCATAAAAGCTTTTGGGTGTTCCACAGCCTAAACCCATGCACAGATTTTCACTAAATTTTCAGGGTATGTTTACCCCAAGAGGGTCTATAGCTAATTAGTTTTTGGGGGGTATTTGGTAACAACTGTTGCCATGGCAACACTTTTAAGATCTTTGGATCTTTAATATTCTGGGTGTTCCATAGCCTAAACCAATGCATGAATTTTGACCAAATTTTCAAGATATGTCTACCCCAAGAGGATCTAGAGCTGATTGTGTTTTGGGGGGTATCTGGTAACAACTGTTGCCATGGCAACACTTAAGATTTTGGTGTCTTAAAGTTTGTGGGTGTTCCACAGCCTAAAGCCATGGACGGATTTTCACCAAATTTTCAGGATATGTTTACCCTAAGAGGATCAACTTCTTGTGATAACTAGACTTTTATTTCTGCTTTTAATGATTTCTAGTCACCAAGGTTTCTACTGAAAGGGGTTATAGTAGGGGATTCTGTTGGTTCATATTTGGGACTGGTAATAATTATAAAAAGTCTGTAACCTATGCTTCCTGTTACAGAAGACGTATAAAGAAATTAAGGTAACAAAAATTAGTGAGGAGTAGAAATGAGTTCATAAATCAAATTTTCATATTATGTAATTTCACAAATTATTGCTTGACTTTACTGTTACATTACTTCATACATACCAAATTAGCTGGTAAATATTGTCAGGTTTCATATTAGACATCCTGGAGTGTCAGTGTTTCATGATACAAAGTTCACTGGTGATGCCAGAATGACATAAGAATGCATGTTGCCTTATTTCTGAAAAAAATCAGATATTCACATTATTCAGATTGTAGTGCATTGGATAATAGAAATTCTGTTGTATTTACCAATTGTTTTGTTTCCCTTCAACTTTATTTGCATTTTCTGATGGGTCTTTAGCAATGTGCCTGAGAGGACTCTTGAATTACTTATAACAAAATCAAAGTCTGTCATTAACCTTTCTCTCAACAGCTAAGGTCAAAATCAAGACAGGCCTTCATTATATCTCGCATATCTCTGTGAACTGGGTTCTGAATCTACAAGCACACAGAGGTAAGGCTAGGTGACATGTCAAGTGGAATCTTCAGTATTCACTATTCTCCACAACAAAAAAGTACATATCATGGTGTGTTAAGCTACATTTTATGATCTCTGACAGTCAAGTTCCTCATCCCTGAAATTTATGGTTAAATATGTCACAAATGACATTAGTCCCAGATCAACGAATGTGATTTCATTTTCAGTTCACGTTTATTTATCTCAATTTCATTAGGTTCACTTTCATTTTTTCTACAGGGTCCAGAACTGGGTGCCTGGGAGGACTCTGAAAATGCCTGGGGAGATGAACTCACCGAGGACTTGTCGTGGGAGGCCAAGTCTGCCATCAAGGAGAGAAAGCGACAAGAGAGAGAGCAGAGACAGTTGGAACAACAGCGGAAAAGACAAGAGAAAGAGGTGCTAAAAACACAGAGACAGGGCCAGCTGACTGCTGTCCGATTGTCATGATAGTACATGCTACTGACTACTGTCCGATTGTTATGATAGTACATGCTACTGACTACTGTCCGATTGTCATGATAGTATATGCTATTTTGTGTTATCAGGCCACAACAAATAGTACTGTTTAAGGGTGTGACGGGTGGTAAAAATCCACCCCAGGAGCCGCAATACCCAAATTTGTCTTGCAATTTGGTATTTGCATGGTTTAGTATGCGCCTTTTTCCTCTCCATAAACCAGTTGGTAGTTTCCAGAAACAATGTTTCTGTATTAAAATATTTGTGAAAGGGATTAGAAAGTAATTATATTGTTATGAAATAAGAAATATTATATGGAACTATACAGTGTACAAAGGATTCTGATGTTTTGGTGTCTTGTCACGTTTTGTCGTCCTAAAAATCATTCCCTAGTGGGCGAAAATATAATTTACTGTAGTAGTTTGTGACTTTCGAGTGGACTCGGAAGCACTCGAAATCTTCCAAAATCGACCCCATTCGCGAGTAGCGACTGCCCGGTTGCAGCCTTAATACTGTTATAGAGATATACACTGGCTTAGGGTGTTATGATATATGTGTGTTCGTGTTTGTGAAGATTTATATGCATGCTATAAAATTACATTAAATATTACTGTTTCACAGATTAAAGCAAAGTTAGCAGTTGTTAGTTGCACCCTGACTGGCACATGATCAGGCTGTTACTTGCTTGTATCTTTGTATATAGGTTGTTTTTAGGAGTCTCCGTGTGATGTCAAATGAAATATATTACAGTTGCTGACATGCAAGGGAAAAACTAGAGTTGGCCATCAGATTGTCATGATATTCAGTGTATGTTAGTATCTGTATATAACAGGATTAGGTGTCGAAATTTAGAAGTATTATGTTAAACATTTTTACTGTCATCCTGATTGTCAGCATATATATATAATTGTCTGGAAACTTCAAGTATTAGAAATGGACAATAAAGCTGAATTAATTGTAACAGTTCACCCAGTATTTTGGTGGTTTTTTTTATCAGCTTTGGTAGAGATTTTGATAACCAGGTTGCCTAGTGTTGTTTTTATAAAGTCCACTTCCTGTTGGTGGGACTATCTCGATTGGGACAGCAAAATGGTGGTATTTGAAATTTTAATTTTGATATGAAAACCGCAGTTTGGCTTTGCATATTCATCTATATTGATACAATAAAATTCTACCTTATGACCAAACTTGTGTTGGATTAAGCAATTTGCCACATTATATTGGACACCTTCTTAAAAATTTATCATAAATTTCATAAAACATTAAAGTTTAGCCCATCGAATTATATCTCAAAACATATAATACAAGCTAAAATTAAATTAAGAGTTGCAATATATATTATGCAGAAATGATATTGAATTTGACAAATAGCATCAACATTGAAACTATTTTTGATCCATATTAAAATATTGCCATATGAGACCAACATTAGGGCAGCACAGCTCTTTTAGTATCCTGAAATCAAAACCATTTTTGATATTGACAAGATACTGATACAAAACTTTTTCTATCAACTTGTCACTGACATAGAGGATGCATATATATGCTATGACAGTGTAATAGTAAAATATTAGCATTATAATTTCAGAAGTGTTTATATTGTCTACAAAAGAGTCTGAATCCTGTATTCTGACAATTTTGTGTTCTAGCATATCCCCAACCACTAACAGGAAGCAAAGTTTACCAAAACAAAAAATGGTAGTTCTTATCAAACATAAATTAAAACAACAAAAATGTGAGATAAAAGTGTAAAATTTCTTCAGATTTAGGGTTTAGTGTAATTGTATAGTTATATACATAAAATCGCAATACCAATATATGTTTTTGAACATTGATGTTCATCTTTGAACATTGATGTTGACAAACCTGTCCCAAAACAATAAATATTGCTAATATTGATAAACGATTTTCCCACTAATGTCCATGTACCATACTGTAGTATTTTCAGTGAAGGTAAGATCAAGATAGTTTTCCAATAAAGAAGAGATATATTTCGGATGTAAATCGACCTTCTCTAGTTATTTATTTATTTGGGGAGAACCAGTACAGACATTTGGACAAGGTTCTGTACTATATAAACTGCCGACTATCGGTAATGATTTACCAACTTTCCCATACAAGATCCTGGGTTTGAACTGACGACCTCAGAGGTGGGTGGCAAGTGTATTACCCCTTTGCCATTGTGGTCCCCACATCAAACTTCTTTAATTAAATTGATGAGTCTTATTATCTTGATACAGTGAAGTGAGGGGCCACGGTGGCAGAGTGGTAACACTCTCGCTTCCCACCTCTGAGGCCGGGATTCGATCCCCGTCACGGCCTCAAGTGGGAAAGCTGGTAGTTGCTTGCCGTTGGTCGGCAGTTTACAGTACAGAACCCTAACGAACCGTATGTACTGGTTTCCTCTGCCCTTCCAATTACCCGTCGTGATATGACCTGTACAGTGTTGAAAGCGACGTAAAACCCCAAATAAATAAATAAATAAAAAGATACAGTGAAGTGATTATTGGTGGTCTTCCAAATCCAGTTGAAATTTGTGGGAAATTCTTGGCACATGTGTAATTGTTATCACCACACTAAGCCTCAGATCTTCCCTGATGTAATAGGCAGAAATTTGGATTATTATGTGCACCCCACTGGGGGGTGGACATATTATTTTTGCTTTTTCCGCCGTCCGCCGTCCCACTTGGTTTCCAGACATTTTAGGCAACAGTTCTTATCCTATCTTTACCAAATTTGGCATGCAGGTTTATTGGGTTAATAGCTTGTATGGGATTGCTTTTGGTGATGATAGCTCTATAGCTAACTGAGTAATAGCTACTTTGCTACTTTTGAGTAGCTCTTTGGTTTCCAGACATTTTAAGGAATGCTATTAAGCCTAGCTTTCTGAAATTTGGTATGGAGGTTCATTGGGTTAATAGCTTGTATGGGATTGCTTTTGGGGGGAATTGCTTCATAGATGAGTGAGTAATTAATTAAATAAATGAGTAATTAGCTATTTTGAATACTGGAAAAGGCAAATGTGCTCATTTCTCCTAAACCGTGCGAGATAGAGCGATTTCGTCGAAATTTTTGACCCACAGGGTATCTGAGCATTGCATTCTTGGCAATTTTCAAAAAATTTTCCCCTCCCCAAAAATGGCGGCCATTTTGAATTTTCGAATTTTTGCCAAAAATGGCAAAACACAAATTTGCTTCTATCTCCTTAACTGTGCGAGATAGAGCGATTTCGTCGAAATTTTCGACCCACAGGGTATCTGAGCATTGTATTCTTGGCAATTTTCAAAAAAATTTCCCCTCCCCCAAAATGGCGGCCATTTTGAATTTTCAAATTTTTGCCAAAAATGGCAAAACACAAATTTCCTTCTATCTCCTTAACCGTGCGAGATAGAGCGATTTCGTCGAAATTTTCGACCCACAGGGTATCTAAGGAATGTAATCGTTGCAATTTTCAAAAAAATTTCCCCTCCCCAAAAATGGCGGCCATTTTCAATTTTTGAATTTTTGCCCAAAATGGCAAAACACAAATTTGCTTCTATCTCCTTAACTGTGCGAGATAGAGCGATTTCGTCGAAATTTTCGACCCACAGGGTATCTAAGGAATGTACTCTTTGCAATTTTCAAAAAATTTTCCCCTCCCCAAAAATGGCGGCCATTTTGAATTTTCGAATTTTTGCCAAAAATGGCAAAACACAAATTTGCTTCTATCTCCTTAACCGTGCAAGATAGAGCGATTTCGTCGAAATTTTCAACCCACAGGGTATCTAAGGAATGTGCAATTTTCAAAAAATTTTCCCCTCCCCAAAAATGGCGGCCATTTTGATTTTTCGAATTTTTGCCAAAAATGGCAAAACACAAATTTCCTTCTATCTCCTTAACCGTGCAAGATAGAGTGATTTCGTCAAAATTTTCGACCCAACCAATGCAAAAAGGCATGAAGCTGAAATAATTTACATCTACACTAATAAATATTTAAGCATCATTGATATATTTTACAAATGAAACAGGGTCTTGTAAGACTACTGTACAATTTTGGCAAAAGGTTCATGGGGTGGACATTACACATGATAATGTGTGTTCTTCTATGCTATCCTGTTTCTATTCGCATCTACTATCAACAGGGCGTCCTATTTCTAGTTTTTCATACCATTAAAGGGTTCCCACCCAGTTGCAAACTTCTCCTATAATGATAAAGTTCACATTTATTGTTTTATTGCCAAAATATGTCTTCTATTTTATGAACCTTCTATAATCTGAAGTCCAAGTCTTACTTTTCCTGTATAACATACATGTAATAGAGGAAAATATGAGACAATCATTTAGATTTCTTGGGTTTCTTCTGTACTGCATATAAATGTCAGGGTTATCTAGTATGGATTGAAGAGTGGTAGTGTTTCAGTTTTCTATATTTGTGTAAAATTAAAAAGGAAAAAAAGCTTTCTGTACAAATATATATACAGGGATTCTCTTAAACATAGGTCCTCTTCTGTTTAATGAGACGGGGCAGTAAATACCAATATTGACACCATTTTACTGAAATGACACAACAAATCATTGTATTAAATATGATAGAAAAGGACAATAAATTTGAAAAAAAAATTGAAACCTTTCATACTTTGTTTGATTGGTTAAAACTTGGAGAAAGATGCTGCTAGAAATTTGGAACCATCAGCTCGAAAAGAAAAAGTTAATTCAAAGAGAGTACATGAGTTTTAGTAGTAACCATGTGGAAGAAAAATTGTGGTTGCAGTAGCTTTGCTAAAGATAAAATGTTGAGTATTTCTGTGAAAATATTTTAAAAATTGTGTAAAAACTGAAAATTACACAGCCAAATCTGACTGAATATCACATAGTATTTATTGACTTAAACAATATTTAATAGTTTTAGGCATAACCAATTCACTGGTTTCTAACATTTTTCCTGCCTTTTCAGCAAAATTGGCCCGTTTTCACATATCCATAATGCTACTCTTTTGAACCGGTCTTTGAACACTATTACTAATTTTCTTCTCCCTAAATCCAAATGGTTTGGCATAAACATGATACAGACGTGAAAATGTTGGCACCCTTCCAATCTCATTGAAAACATGTACATCAATATTTAAGCTTATTGCTCCTCCATGTAGATTGGGGAATTATACTGCATTTTGATTATGAATCTGAATTTTGATTATGTCTTTGATTCAACAATGGTAATAATCCTTTTCAATTTCTGGAATTGTTGCATGTTTTTAAACACGTTGTGAAAAAAATACATGAGATTGTTTGCAGTCAGATCATTAAAAGTGTAGAGTAAGAAATGTAAAATTCGCCACATATCTGAAAATCGCCACATGTGGAAATATTAATAAAATACAGTAATTGAGGTGAGATTTGTTGAATGTATAGTAAATTAAGGCTTTTTGAACTGAAAAAATGCCAAGTTAAAGACAAAACTTTTTTCATAGAATTGAGTAAGGTTTTTAGAGGTGGCGAAGTTTAGATTTCTGGCGAATTTTAGATTCCTTACTCTACAGTGCCAATTTTTCAAACAAATTTCAAAGAGTGTACGTTGTAGTGTGAGATAATATATTTATAATTATTTACAAGTATTTCATCTTCCACTACTACAACATCTGGGAGACACAGATGTCTCGTCAGTGTAGGTATTTTTTAGGTGTGTGTAAATTTGAATGGAAGATATTGAGAAAAAGTGAGCAAATAGCTTCTTATATAATTTACATCTTATTTTTCCGATATATAGTCTTGAGTGTTGATTATTTTTAATAATATTCTGTATTTGTTTAATTTCTAGCAGACCAGGGGTTACTGTAAACCAGACATAGTATTCTAGTATGTAAAATAGTTGATAAAATAACATGGTAGTGTCCTCACTGGCTTAGTGGCTTGCAAGTTGGGTAGAGTAAGAAATCTAAAATTCGCCAGGAATCTAAAATTCGCCACCTCTAAAACCTTAGTTAATTTTATGAAGAAAATGATATTTTTGTCTAAAAATTGGTATTTTTCAGTTCAAAAAGCCTTAATTTGCTATACAGTCCACAAGTCTCACCACAATTCATTTATTTTATTAGTATTTTCACATGTGGCGAATTTCAAATATATGGCGAATTTTAGATTTCTTACTCTATACTAATCCACAGGCCGTCGCCTGTCTATGGTTTGGCTCCCACAAATGGCAATGCTTGGGGCATGCCCCAATGTGATTCTTGCAACCTGTAATATCCTCGCGTATATCAGTTCTGTTAACACCTGGGCGTCTGGGGATTCCCCTTTAGCTCTTTAACCAGCTGAGCTAAAGGGGAATCCCTGGAAGCCCAGGTGTTAACAGAACTAACTTTAAACCATGACAGAAGAGGAGGTAGTTAGCAAGTTTGTCCTAGTAGTTTGCAAGTTTAGCATCTAATCACATGTTTGTTTGACTCCCACAAGTCACTATGCTGTTCCAATATGACCCTGGCTGTTAAATGGAACACAAACCCCTAAGTTAGACATTTACTGTTGTTTTTTCTGTTCAAGGAAGAAAATTTGGAGTTTTATGGTACTATTTTCCAAATGTGAATATAGATCAGTGAGTTTTCTCAAGGAAATGAAATGTTTTGTATCAAGATACTATCTGTCAGTCTTTCTGTTTGTGGCATTTTTTGTCAGGGCTATTTTCTTGGTTTGATCAGAATGGGGAGTGGTATTGTACTATAGTGTTCTAAGTGGGATTTATAATTAACGCTGAGGTATTTATCTTTTGTAAAAAGTTCATATTTATTACTGGATTTTATTCTTCAGTTCAAAGTTAACCTTTTATACTTTGCAATCATGGACAGAATGTCATGCAATTGTAAAGTTGTTTTTTTTTCATTCAAAATAAAATTCCTGGGGCTTGGTATCAAAACAAATTCATCATATTGTACGCTTGTTGCTGATATGGAGAAAACTTAGCTGTAGATGAACCATAATTTAAATGTGAGAATGTCTTTGCAAGGTTGTTTGAAATAAACTCCATTATTACTCAATATATTGCCAAAATGTACTCAGATATCAGATCAGTAGAATTTTTAAATCAATCAATTTAAGCTTATAAATCTTGATGTTCCTATAATATCTTTTGTGATTTGTGTTGCTTCTGACTCATGCACACACAAAATAAAAAAAAAAAAAACCCCCAAAAAAACAAAAATGGAAAGTAGATTACTAATACAGATACACTGTTTTGCTTCAAATCTCAAACCCTTACAAATTGTGTATTGCCTTTATTGTGTGTGTCTCTGTGAAAATATTCTAAATAAGTAAAAATATAGAGTAAGGAATCTAAGATTCGCCACATATATGAAATTCGCCACATTTGGAAATACTAATAAAATAAATGAATTGAGGTGAGATTTGTTGAATGTACAGTAAATTAAGGCTTTTTGAACTAAAAAATACCAATTTTAAGACAAAACATAATTCTCTTCATAAAATTAACTAAGGTTTTAGAGGTGGCGAATTTTAGATTCCTGGCAAATTTTAGATTTCTTACTCTATCATTATTGCGCTCAGCAGTTGTTACATAGGTCACAGCAGACTAATTTTAAATAATTTATTGCGATGTTGATTTTATTAGTAATCATTGTCAGTGTATGTATCATAGTGTGTTAACCCCTTCACAGTCACTGTTCTCCCCTTTTAAAGAACAGTAGTCAATTGTATTAGAATGCAGTAGCAGTAATTTATTTATAAAGGACGTTTTAATGAAGACAAAAACACTTTGAATATCGGTGGATTTACTGACATGGAACATGTTTGTTATGCAAGTTTTAATACCAAGTTTGTTCTTGCAAAAAGTGGCCATAACTAGGAACCTGGGGCCATATTCTACAGCAAAATTTAGATTTCAAGTAAGAAAAGATGAAACTGAACATTCCAAACATTTGTTTCGTGAATACAAAGTACAAAAAAAACTTAAGTACAAAACCTTCCCTTACTTACACCTAAGGTCACCTTATTTAAGTAATGTTATAGAATATGGCCCCGGATTTGATGCACAAAGTGTTAGTTTTTATTGGTAATAATAAGGTATAAATAGAAACTATAAGTCTTGTGCATACAAAAATGTCAAAATCTGTGAAAAAAAATGACAAAAATTGCACCGTCGAGTTTCCTCACTGTTGTGGTATCAAGTGTGAACATCAAACAGATTACCCCAGTATAGAGATCACACGAGTGTTAATTATTGCTGCAAGTGTGTTACACTGTATGACATCTTTAGTACTTCATATATATTTCAAAGTGGGTATAATTAGAAATTGCCAGCAGAAGTCAATGCCAACATTTTTTTGCATCTTCGACTTAGACTAAACCGACTGTATAAGACATTATATACACATGTGGTCACATAGAGCTTGTGAAGGGGTTATAATGTAATTGTAATGTGTAGTTTTAAGTTTTGTGCATGGTTGATAAAATAACTACTTGACACAGCAATTAAGTTGATACATGTGATACAATAAAAACAAATTATTACAATATACATTGTTGTTTTTTTTGTTATTTTTGGCTTTTTCCCATGTCTTTCACTACTCACATGTTAAGAAATTAAAAGGTATTTGAATTTATTCAAATTGAACAGATTCCAAAGATCATATACTGTAAAGTTCTAAAATAATGCCCAGGTTCAAATAAACGCCTGGTTCAAATTAACGCCTGGAACCAAGCATACTGTTTACAATTGATAACACTGTTTTTTTTTGTATTTCAAAAGAACGCCTAGATCAATTTAACGCCTGGTCTGATGCCATTTGAAAATAATTAACGCCCGGGCCATATTTTGAAAAAAAAATATGGTAATTGCTTGCTTGTTAGTGCCTGATGGTGCCAAAATTTTGGACCAATGAACATACTTTGTTTTCCTCTATCCCGTCAACTGCCTGTCCTGATACAATTAAAGCAATGTGGTGAAAGTGACATGTAACCAAACACAATTAGCTAAAATACATTTACAATTCCAGGGTTGTATCAGAGTGGGTAGTTTTAAAGGTGTAAGAAGTTTGTTGAGTTGGCAAGAATCCAGGACTGGAAACCACAATATGTCTGAAAGAAACTGGACACTCTCATGCTTAGGGTCAGGGCTGAGAAATGATCTTAAAATATATGACTAAAGAAATGTAAGAAGGAGTAACTGTTATTTACAATAATATGAACATCTAATGTAACTTTACTCAAAGTTCTGTCCCATTGTACCTGAAGTTAAATTACACTATGTATAATCCTTTATTTGTTTGGTAGCTGTACTGCATTTCACTGCAGAAAGGGTCTGGTATTGGCCATCCTTTCAGATTATTAGCATTAGTAGCTGAACTGAGTGAAATTATGGATAAAAGGTATTATTACTAGCTGAGCGTGCGTTACTAGGGGATTATCAGTGCAGAGTCAAGTCTTTGAAAACACAGTATTTTATTGCTAGCCGGTCCGTGGTCCAATAATGAGGATTATTGACTGGGTTCTGACGTCACCATATATTTGTTTACAAATATTGTACTCTCACTTGAAATTTTTAACTTGCAATATCAGACTTATTACTGCACGGATTTAAACCAAACAAAAACGAAAAGAAGCAGTGTAATGATATCTTTACAATGATATAAACAATTTGTTAGTGGGTTAACTGATTATTGTGAAAAAAAATGGCTCTTGTTTATGGAAAAAAAAAACATATAAACCACTTCAAAACAAAACGTCATGGTGACGTATTTTTATCAGTCTCTACTTATATGATGTCACAACATTAATTTGATTAGTACAACGTCCAGTTATATGAAATTCAGCTAGTAATAATAGTAATAATGTAATTTTTATGTGCAATATGCTGTAGAATGGACCTTCATCAATGATTATCAGCCTTTCACATCCATTAGTGGATGTGTCAGGCTGATAATCATTGATGGCGGTCCATTTCTACAGCATATTGCCCTGTAAAATTACATTATTGTACTATTATTGTACCTCGAGTGAGTTTCAGCCAATCAGATTGCATTATTTGCGGGCAGTATGACGTGATATTGCCCATTTTGAACAAAATATCAATCTAATGCCCTTTTCGTTTAGAAATCCTCAATGCACATGCATTTGAATGTAAACAATCTAGATGGTCTTTACTGGATACATCCTTGTCAAATCACATAATGACGGTATTCAGTATTTGTGAACAACAAACGAGGGGGTGATATATTGATTTTCTTCAGTCTCTTTGTAGAAGAACTGAGTAGTGAATGACGTAAATGGAATTGGTTTATGACATTACATTTCATGCTATTTAAAGAGACTTTTCACAAACCTTCCACTCTTGTCTGTAATTTTCTGGCACCAAATCTCTGCTAAGGCAGACTCTTGCACTTTTGAATACAATTACTGCTAAATAAAAAAAAGATGAAAAATAAGAACTTTTGGTATAATACACAGAATAAAACACTTATTTCTGGGCAATATTGTGATTTATGAAGCCTGAGGGCAAGTGATCTTTATTTGACTTTACTTATTCTGTTAATAAGGTGGGTTTCTACTCCACTAATATGGTGCATGATACTATATATGTATTTTTATAATGTTTTTGATACTTTAAGTTAAATAGAAAATGTCTATTAGTGTAAATTCATTCATTATCACTCACAAAGTAAGTGTTTCCTTTTAAAGTAAATGAAATATTACCTTTATTGACTTAGGCCTATGTAAAATAAGGCCTATGTAAAATAATGATAATAATCATCAGTAATGTGCAAAAGGATAAAACGTGACACAATTTTCATATTCACAACAGGTTCAACAATGCATTGTTAGACAGGGTGAAGGTGACCAAAGGTGATAGCCATCCCTTTTTGTAAGAGTGGACTGGTGCCCCATCTATGCAAATATACACATCCATTGGTGAAGGAACTCTCATCAAAGATAAGTGTGAGAAGATTCTAGTGGTAAGGTTTAACTTTTGTGTACATGGGTGCGTGGGTGGGTCGGCTGCGGGCTATATCTCAGAAACTATCAGGTGTAGGAAGGATATACTTGGTGGGGACATTGGTTGGGGGGTGTAGGTGTACAATGTCATGGTGTGACCTTGATTTGACATTTGACCTTGACTTTGAAAATCTGGGCTATATCTCACAAACTGTAAGATGTAGGAGGCCTTTCCAAAGTGACCTTGACGTTTAAAATCTTCTCCACGCTATATGTCGGAAACTGTAAGGTGCAGGAAGTTAATACAAAGTCGGTTGGGGGTGTAGGTGTGCCACATTGTGGTGTTATCTTGATTGACCTTTGTCCTTGCCGCAGTTACCTTGACCTTAAAATCTTGTCCAAGCTATATCTCCAAAAACCGTAGGGTGTAGGAAGTTGATACTGGGTAGGGTCATTGGTTGGAAGGTGTAGGTTTCCAGTGTCAAGGTGTGATCTTGATTTGACCTTGCTGTAGTGACCTTGACCTTTAAAATCTTGTCCGGGCTGTATTTCGGAAGCCATAAAGTGTAGGAGGTTTGATACTATGTAGGGACATTTGTTGGGAGCTGTAGGTGTGCAGCATCATGGTGTGACCTTGATTTTGCCCTTGTTCTTGCTACAGTGACTTTGTCCTTTAATCTTGTCCAGGCTATAACTGGGTAGAGACATTGGTTGGGGGTTGTAGGTTTGCAACTTCATGGTGTGATCTTGATTTGACCTTTGACCTTGCTGTAGTGACCTTTACCTTTAAAATCTTGTCTGGGCTATATCTTCTAAACCATAAGATGTAGGAAGATGATACTTGGTAAGGACATTGATTTGGAGATGTAGGTGTGCAGTGTCCTGGTGTATCCTTGACTTGACCTTTGACCTTGTTGTAGTGACCTTGATTTTGAAAGTCTTGTGTGGGATATACCTCACAAACCATAAGGTGTAGGATACTTGGTAGGGACATTGCTTGGTTACTGTATGTGTGCAATGTGATGATGTGGCCTTGATTTGACCTTTGACCTTGTCATGGTGACCTTGATCTTTAAAATATTGTCCGGGCATTATCCTGGAAACCATAGGAAGTTGATACTTGATAGAGATAGTAGTTAGGTGGTGTAGGTGTGCATCATCATGGTGTGGCTCTGTAAAAGTATGTTCACCGGCCATATTTAAGACATATTTCTCTTGTGACAAAGATATATGGATTGCTGCAACTGATTATTATACCTACTTTTACATAATTGTGCCATTTCCATTGACAGCTATACTTCAATTTATAAATTTTACAGCTTCATAATTTTTAGTTTTCTGATTAATGTTGGCATCTTGCTATTGAATTATTTTGTCTTGATACTTTATCTTTACATACATTTTATTTTTGTAGACCTTATTTGCTCTACTTGATCTTTACTTGGATTTTTATATTACTGACAATGCTCTGAAAGTCTCCTGATCTTTGTACGGTTTCACTACTTCTATGTCTCATGGTGTTGAAAACTTTTTTCCCAGGCTGTAGGGTACGGGTATCTCCGATGTTATTTTTATAATTTGTACCAACCCCTAATGGAGAGGATGAGTATAGTGAACTACTGAGACTTGTCCAGGCTAGTAGAAGCCACCATGTATGAAAGCCATTTTCTGGGAAATTATGTGTCATCTAAGCAGTTTTATAACCTTTTTAAATTTATGTGACAACTGTAGGAAGCTACATAATTGGATTAGAATGTATTTTGTTTTTATATCAGTTCTGTGCTGGCTTATCATCTCAATACAAGTTTAAAATAGAAGCTCTGAGTTTTACGTATATTTGCTGGGTTACAACAGTGAGGGGTTAAAATAATGAAATAACAATGTACCAATCACTGGATCATGTAACACTACCCATCTCGATAAGAACTGAACCTCATACTGTCACTTCTTCCAACACAAAGAAACAGTAATTAATAAAATAACTTTGTTTCACTTTTGCTATATAAACTGGCTTGGAACAGAACTCTGAACTGACAGTCAGCAAAAAATACTACCAAGTCTGGTTAACAATACAGATTACAACAGTTTACAAGCATTAAAATCTTCTTTGTATCTGTGTGTTTCCTTTTCACTGATTTTTGTGACTTGGCAGATGACATAAGAATGAGTTGGATTGACATACATGGCTAAATAGCCAGGAAATATGCCAATTTTAATATTATTCCAAGGTCACGGAGTAGTGGTCATATAGGTAAGTATTAATTTCTGGTTGACAACCTGATCGTTATGACTCCAAAAAGAGACTTTGTCTCTTGATAGGACATACTAAAAAGTCAGCCATCCTGTATATTCCTGTATGGCCACTTCATTTTTACCACACACCCCCCAGTATGTATATTGTAGCACAGCTGGTGAGACAAACATTTAAACAATGCAGTCCCCAACACAAATCACAATTCCTGTTGTGTTAAACATGTCCTACCCAAATGTGAATCCCACTGAATTGCCAAAGACACCCTACCAAGACAGGACACAGATCATACCACAATGATCCAGAATCTAAAGTGCATGAGCCCATTCACTGAGAATTCAAGAATTTTTCGCTACTTGCAACTTTTCATTATTTGGAAGTTTTGCCACAATTTTGGGATGTTCACTACTTTTCTTGGAATATTCGCTATTGATCTTGGAATTTTTGCTATACAGCTTGGAAATTTCATTATTTTATTTTGAAATAAGAGGTGTTAAACATTATATCCCTATATTCTTGTATAGTATTTTACATATTTAAGTGTGGAGAAATTACATTTGGAATATTTTAGCTACAATAACTGGAGATAGGTTGGGTATCAAATTAGCCATAATATATTTAACTCAAACATAAATAAGAACACTTGATAACATGTTAAAAATACCCCTGGCCTAAAATAAATAGGATCATTGAGACAGTAAATAACATGAAGGGGGGTTGCTTTTTGAATGTACTGATAAATGTAATTTACTGCAGCAACTGGATAATGATGCCAAATATAAAATTCCAATAATGGCTTAAACTTTTTTTTGATTTTGCAGGTTCCTGTGTCAGATTTTAACTGAATAATTGCATTGTTGGCACTTGTTACTCCTAATCCGGGCCTAGCAAAAATTTTAAGACAAATAGCGAACCTTCCAGATTTGCAGCAAAAATTCCAAAATTGTAGCAAAAATTCAGGTCACCTTCAATATGCTTATTTGATTGGGATCACTTTGTTCACTTGAATCATGGAAGCAATTTTACTTTACCAGTACGAGATTCACCATATTTGTTTGGTATAGTTTCGCAGAAAATTCATTCTACATTTATTTTATTAAATAAGCGTAAAAATTATCAACAAATTTTTAAATAATTCTATTTCAAATTTGAAACTATAGCAGTATTGCATTTTGGGGGAAACCCCCCAACCCCAAACATTCTGTAATTTAAGAATTATTGATACATAAAAAAGACAGAAGTGTGTTAAATTGGGGGGACACCCCCCAAACCCCCCATATTGTACATGTTGAGAATTATTTAAATTTAAAAATGACAGAAGTGTTTTTTATTGGGGGGGACCTACCCCAACCCCTAAAACTCTATACAGCATGTTCTAACTAATATATTACCTTAATCAAAGAGGTCACAGCTAGTGTCAAAGTAGCTGTTTTCCTTGTTTTCCACTGAAAGTTGGGGCTATACACCTTCTTGATTAGATAAAAAAATTCAAAAAATTTGTCACTGGCACTATTCAGATATTTTTTCCTAATCACGTACTCCAAAAAATATCCTTCATACAGTTGTTTCTGGGATCCAGATTTTGGAAGGCTTGACTTAAGGGCATGCCATGTGGATTCGATGGTTTGTGTGTGAGCCCCAGTTTCACTGTCTACAAACTCTTTACTGTGATTAACAGTAAAATGTGAATAACCCTCAGCCTAAAGACAAGAATAGGACTTCCAACAACTATTATGGATAATGGATCCTTTCTTCATAAATTTCCTAATAATAGGAATTAATGTTTCTGCAGACCTATCTTCAACAATTTGAAAAAAGCACTATTTGGCAAATCTCTCAATTCCTCCAAAACCCAACAATCATCTACTCTGCGTCCTCTGTTATACTTTCTTTTTCCAAATTTACTTTCATCAATTTCAACTCTTTACTCCATCACCACCAATCTGTTCATTATCACTGATGGCTATCTGGAGACAAACTTCCCTAGCAAAGCTTTACCAATCAACAAGAGTGGGTACAACTTCCAATCCTTTAAGTTCTTCTTCCACAAACCTCTGTGGAAGTTTGTATACCCAGTAATAAGTTAATTTAACAATCTGTTTCAAACTCAAATGAGATCCTGCAAACCAACTATTGGTTCTTATAGATTTTTTGCAATTACACTTCCGATTAGTACATCTGTAAACCACTTGATCACTAGGATAAGATTTATCTTTTACTAAATGAAAATATCCAGAACAGCACTTATCACACAAAATATTCTGAAAGTCTGCCAAAATGTTTTTTTCTTGCAACCAATTTATTAAGCGGCCCGTCAGGGACGCTTATTTGTTTTCACCAAAGTTCGACTGATCACCGCCGCCGCCGGATTATGGTCTCCCTTGAATAACTTCTTAGCCTTTCAAATTTTTCTTTCCTTCTTATCTTTCTTTAAAACTATAGGGGCGGGAAAATTTTTTTGGATACTTTGCGCAGACCTTAAGCTTTACTTAAGGTAACCTTAAGCATAACTCCAAAACACCCCGTCATCGCGTTTCGGAAAAAATCACACACACCTGTGCTATAAAATTTATCTGGTACATTCTAGACCAAATTTCCAAGGTCGGAAAGGATTTTCTCATCAATCGCACCATAGATACTTGCATGGGAGGCGTTTTATTTTTGTAAATTTTTTAAAAATGGGTACTTGGTCTGTATCTCAAAAATGGTTAGGATTTCGGCGTTTTGTTGGAATAAGTTATTCAGCTACTTTTTGATAATCTTTCACATGCCGAAGTTTTAGCCCTGTATCTGCAATCTTAAGGTCACCTTAATGTCAAAAAGGGGGTTTTAGCCCTCCAGTTCACTTAGTTTTTCACTTTTTTCAACCAAACTTGGCACATATATATTAAGATTTGCCAAAGAAATATCCTGACTTTATGGTGACCTTAAACTCAAAATGTTAATGGACATATGGCCTGCTTAAAGTCATCAAATTGGAATAAAATCCTCTGGCACCTTTCTTTTTCCATTTTTGTATATTGAAATTATCACTGGTATTAAAGTAGATAAAAATAATACTTATGGTCACCTTAAACTCCCAGTATGAATGGAGTTGTAGCCACCTTAAAGTGAAATAAGGGGGTTTTCAGCCTCCAAGTATCTTATTGTTCGACTGACCTCAGTTAAACTTTGCACACCTATAAAGGATGGCAAACCAAAGGGTTATCCTGACTTTAAGGTGACCTTAAACTGTTAATATAATTTTGGCCCCCCTAAAGTCATAACATTTGAATAAAGCCGTCTGGCTCTTTTCTTTTTCCATATCTAACATATATTGATATTGAAGGGACATTCTCATATTATGGTCACCTTAAAGTCGCAATATGAATGAAGTTATGGTCACCTTACAGTGAAAAAGGAAGTTTCAGCCTTCAGCTATCTTATTGTTCAACTGACATGAGCTAAACTTTATGCACTTATAAAGGATCAGAAAAGGGACATGCGTATTCTATGGTCACCTTAAAGTCCCAATATAAATGAAGTTATGGCCACCTTGCAGTGAAATTATGGAGTTTTTAATCTCCAGCTATTGTATTGTTCAGCTGACCTCACTTTAATTGTGCACACTTATTAAAGATGAAAATAGGGACAAGTAACATACACAATGCAATAAAGTTCACAGTTTCTATTGCTTATGATGCATATGTTGACATCTTTTATGGGTGACTTCTTTTTCATCAGGGCCGCTTCGTTTTTGTCAGCAAAAACATTCTTCTAGTTAAGTTATTGTGATTTCTAAAAATTTCACAAATGTCATCATACACAAGTCTTGAAAGAGACATGATTTATCCGACAATTTAAATCTATGGCAAAGGAACAGTTTTAGTCATCTCCATATCAACAGTAGGTGTATTTCACAACCGTAATCCGTCGAATCTAGATTCGTCAGATCAACAGATTCGCTTGTGTTGTGACTTGAATCTGGATTATGAATCCGTTGATCTACCTCTCGAGGTAGATCAACAGATTCAGATTGCTTGGATTACCCATAATTCTTTGAAAAACAAGACCACTGCCGCAGTATGTATCTCCCGCCGAGCATTAAAGGGGAGGAAATACCTTTTCCAAGATATTCACAATTTTTCATTTTCCGCTAAAATCCAAGATGACATTTTCCCCTAGGCACAGAATACTGTTGTACTACCCCGTGGGTCAAAAATTCGCTCGAAATCGCTCTGTCTGTTACCATTTTGAAGATATTTTCAATGTTTTTTTTTCTGCTAAAAATCCAAGATAACTGCCAAAAGTGGCGAAAATTGAATTTTTTTCCCTTTTGCATAGTATACTCATGTACTACCGTGTGGGTCAAAAATTCACTCAAAATCGCTCTATCTCTTACAGTTTTCGAGATATTAAGACTTTTTCATTTTCCGCAAAAATCAAAGTAGCTATTACTCAGTTAGCTATGGACCTACAGGTCTCAAAATTTGCCATTACACAATACATCAAAAAGTAGGTGAACAACATATTTGACAAAAATCCTTTAAATTCAACAGTTTTGCTGTGATAAACGATTTACTCAATGGAAAACCATGAAAGTAGCTATTACTCAGTTAGCTATGGACCTACAGCTCTGAAACTTTGCCATGACACAGAACATTAAAAAGTACATGAACAGCATATTTGACAAAAATCCTGTAAATTTAATAGTTTTGCTGTTATAAGTGATTTACTCAATGGAGAACCATCAAAGTAGCTATTACTCAGTTAGTTATGGACTTACAGGTCTCAAAATTTGCCATTACACAGTACATAAAAAGTAGCTAAACAACATATCTGAGAAAAATCCTTTAAATTCTACAGTTTTGCTGTTATAAGTGATTTACTCAATGGAGAACCATTAAAGTAGCTATTACTCGGTTAGCTATGGACCTACATCTCTCAAAATTTGCCATTTCACAGTCATCAAAAAGTAGGTGAAGAACATACGGTATTTGAAAAAAATCCTCTAAATTCAACAGTTTTGCTGTTAAAGGTGATTTACTCAATGGAAACCCTCAAAGTAGCTATTACTCAGGTAGCTATGGAGATACAGCTGTGAAAATTTCCCATGACACAGTACATCAAATAGTAAGTGAACAACATATTTGACAATAATTCTCTAAATTTAATAGTTTTGGAGTTATAATTGATTTACTCATTGTTGAAATTCAAAGTCGCCATTACTCAGTTAGCTATGGAAATACAGCTCTGAAACTTTTCCATGACACAGAACATTAAAAAGTAACCGATTAACATATTTGACAATTTCCCATGACACAGTACATCAAATAGTAAGTGAACAACATATTTGACAATAATTCTCTAAATTTAATAGTTTTGGAGTTATAATTGATTTACTCATTGTTGAAATTCAAAGTCGCCATTACTCAGTTAGCTATGGAAATACAGCTCTGAAACTTTTCCATGACACAGAACATTAAAAAGTAACCGATTAACATATTTGACAATAATTCCCTAAATTCAATAGTTTTGGAGGTATAAGTGATTTATTCAATGTTGAAATTAAGAAATTTAAAAGTAGCTATTACTCAGTTAGCTGTGGACTTACAGCTCTGAAAATTCACCACGACACAGTACATCAAAAAGTAGATAAACAACATATTTGACAAAAATCCTCTATATTCAATAGTTTTTGAGTTATAAGTGACTTGCTGAATGGTCAAATGTTAAACTTAGTGTAGCTATTACTCAGCTAGTGATGGTGCTACACCTTGGAAACCTCACCATGATATAGTACATGAAGGAGTTGTTCAACAACATATTTGAGACCAATATTGTAAGTAACAGTTACAAAGATAAAAGCAACTTACTCATTTTGGTCATTGTTAAAAACAGAAAATAGCTATTACTCACTTAGCTATCAAGATAGACCCCTAAAAATGATACCATCTTGTAGGCATGGAGAAAGTAGCTGAACAACATATTTTACAGAAATGCTCTAAATGCAGTCGTTTTGGAGTTATGAGCACTTTACTGAAAGTAGCCACCATTGCTATTACTCACTTAGCTATGGACCTAGGTCTGAAAAATACCAAGTAGGCTATTTTAGGCTGTATAAAAGTGCAACTACACACTTATGGCAGCCATCTAAATCGACACAAAAACAACCCCATGGCAAAACACCTGAAAAAAAACCATGGCAGCCATCTTGTTAACACCCATGGCGGCCATCTTGTTTTTCCGAATCAGCCGAAAAAGATTCCCAGGCAAGTTTTTCCAATGATGAATTTATCCTGCAAATTTGGAAGCTCTAGCTATAGTATTTGAAGAGATAGAAAGGCTTTTGTAAAAACGTGACAAATGGACGCACGCACGGACACAGGGCATTCTGGCGGGAGATAATAATGGCGGCAAAATGTGGCAGGAAATTTTAACATTTGGCAATTTTTATTCTACTGTGATATTATAATATTATATTACTGCATCATAATTTATAATAATATATGATATTTATGTTTGTTTATGTTATATTTTAAATTTGGATTCAGATCTATAGAAAATTGTATTTCACAAATCTACCTAATCCAAAGAATCCAAATCTGAATCTAGATTCAACGGATTACGGTTGTGAAATACACCTACTGCTTCCCTGCATAAGTTGGCCGCAGTCAATAGTTGGCCGCGGCTCATCTACAGGCTCCAGAAAAACAAATAGGTTATTGTACACCAATGAAAACTGTTGCATATAATAAGTTTAACAATAATACATGGTTTGAGGGTGTAGTAGGCCACTCATGTTAAAGCCCTGTGAAGCTGTGGTGAGGGCGGCCAACTTATGACTGCGGTCAACTTATGCAGGGAAGCAGTACTGGCAGCCTGCTGATAAAACTTTGCGAGATAATGAATTTTATGATTGGACAAAATTATAATGGGTAAATAGAATATATATTGATAAAATTAGGGCAGAATAAGTCATACCTGTGGTATAACCCAGTTTATTGTGAAATAAAACATAAAATTAAAAGGAAAAGCTGATACGGTATTAAACAGATTATCGCTCAACAAAATCTTGTACCGGTAAAGTAAAAACTTCCCGCATCATGATCTAAGTGATCAGTCTCCCTTGTAGGATCACTTGGTGTAATGGTTTTAGCTACATGAGAGGCCCCAATCGAATAGAAAAGATCACTTTGGATCACTTTTAAATCACTTAAATCATTGTGAATCGGAATACATGTAATGAATGGTACCTTGCCAAACATAGAACATTGTGACCCAGGTTTAAGTACAATGTAAAATTACAATGAATATGACAAATATGCCAGTGCGTAGCATGAATATTATATTGTGAATCTGCATAACTGATATATTTTTGTATATGTTTGTTGAAAGGTGCTTCACTATCTAACCTTCTGTATGAATAATCAGTATAATATGTCTGTATTTCAAGAAAGGTTAAGGATGTATATTATTTACTGGCATATGCTATATTCAGGACTTAGTGAGTATAAAAACTTGAATTTTAACTTCTACATTACATGCTCTACAAAATTACCTTGTAGCGATGTACTTAAGATATTATGAGGTTATATATTGACAAAAAGTTGTCACTTGTTGACAAATGTGTAATGCTCCATGACAAGTGACGCCAGGGTTGCATGCCAATGTCTGTATTTCCCTCTATTTGGAATAAGGTATCTTGTGGATAATCAATACATTAGGTGCATGACTGTGGAAATAAGGAAAGAGTCACTGTCATACACTATAGTTTACAGCATATATGGCAAACTAATGTTCAATCCATAGTAGTAAAAAACAAGATTGTCATGCGCAGATATTTGCATAGTCAAGATTTACAGAAAATATTAAATAATCCAAATCCTAGTATAGTGAGACAGATCTTTGAGAATTGTCACCTAGTCAGAAATTCCATACCTCCCCTAAAGCCAAATATCTCAACTATTTTGTGTGCAATGATGGAAAATCCTCTTAAAATCCAGAAAATATTCCAGAAAACTACTGAAATCGAGTCTTTTGTTGGTTATACCATTGTCAACATTTCCTGAAAATTTTATCAAAATCTCACCATAACTTTTTGCAAAATCAGCAAACAGCCAAATAACCCATATCTCATCACCAAGACACAATCTCCTTTGTTGAGGTTATTAACAGCTAATTCACAGGGTATATTTGTGAAGCTATCAGCTGCCAACAAATTAAGCCTAGTGTTTATGAATATAGAACTGAGTTATCATAAGTCTATTTCTCTTCCCTGTTAGCCTGATTTGGATTGAGTCAGAGTGCTGCGAATATTGAGGAATGTGACAACCAGTATGCTGTATTGCTGCCCTACAGTGGACAAGTTTGGATGTGTGAAGAAATACATATATATCAACTGATTTGGGTTTAATGTCACTGTCAAAACATCATAATGCTCGAAAGAAGTAGTGCAGACTGCTTGGTTAAGATTGTGTAGTAAAATAGGCACTTACCACTTAAGGTCAGTCAGAGATTCAAACTCCCAACCTCATAGTTGAAGGGGTTTCCCACTTCACCAAGATCCACCTTAAGAGGAGATATAAAACTAGAGATTGCGTCTCGACACAGTGTATCCCAGGACGGGACATGGTCGAAGCGTGACATACAGAGTATTAAGGTCTAATCAAGGTCACACCATGACATTGCACATCTACAACCCCCAACCAATGTCCCTACCAAATATCAACTTCCTACACCTTACGGTTTCCGAGATATAGCCTCGACAAAATTTTATAGGTCAAGGTCACTACGGCAAGATCAAAGGTCAAATCAAGGTCACACCATGACGTTGCACATCTACAACCCCCAACCAATACCCCTACCAAGTATTAACTTCCTACACCTTAGGGTTTCCGAGATATAGCCTGTACAAGATTTTATAGGTCAAGGCCACTACAGCAAGGTCAAAGGTCAAATCAAGGTCACACCATGATGTTGCACACCAACAACCTCCAACCAATGTCCCTACCAAGTATCACCTTCCTGCACTTTACGGTTTCTGAGATATAGCCCAGACAAGATTTTATAGGTCAAGGTCACTACAGCAAGGTCAAAGGTCAAATCAAGGTCACACCATGACGTTGTACATCTACAACCCTCAACCAATGTACCTACCACATATCAACTTCCTACACCTTAAAGTTTCCGAGATATAGCCCGGACATGATTTTCAAACTCAAGGTCATTATGGCAAGGTCATGTAATAGTCACACCATGACATTGCACACCTACACCCCCTTACCAATGTCACTACCAAGTATCAACTTCCTACACCTTACAGTTTCTGAGATACAGCCCGGACAAACTTTTTCCCGCCGCCTGCCCGTCCGGATGCCCGCCCACCTGACCGCTCGCCCGCCCATCCGGACACTACATGTATTCAACCTCCAAAGCCATTTTCAATAGTTTCCATGCAATATAGTCAGCATTAAGTGTGAAAATATCTCAAAAATGGCCTCGGTGAGGTACTTTGGCAGTCTGTGGATGACCTTCAGTGAAGAGCTTCAAGGTCAAATTTCTGCCTGCTTATAGAGGACATATATATGTATTACATATACCACCCATAGGATAATCTAACTTTCTGTATACGAGAACTGGGCCAAAATGTGAAAAAATGGCCAAAATCTGACCTTTAAGAGGCCACCAGTGACCTTGAAATTGAAGGTCAAGGTCACAAATCAATAGCGTTCGTGGCATCGCTCTTATATACCCACATACCAAATTTGAAAGGTCTAACTAAAATACTGCTTAAGTTATTGCGTCCGAAAGGAAATCTCTGTGGCGGCGGCGGTGGCGGCGTGACCGTCCTGAATCCTAAGTATCCCCGAATTTTGTCCGGGGATACAATAATTTTGGGAAGATAACATTTGGGAACAGACTCAAGGCTGCTGCTATATTAATAGCCTAGTAAGTAAGTAGCTACATTATGCTTTAACTGTGCACTTTAATTGGTTCTCAATCTATGGACAACAAAACCGTTGTTGTGAGGAGCAAAAAAACATTTGAGACTAAGTAAAATTTGTGACATTCGTCAACATATCTGATGCATTTAGCCTAGGAAGTTAGAAATATAGTTGTATTTCTGATTACTGCTTTATACTGTCATACAAAATAAAATTAAAAAAGCAAATCTTGTGTGCCAAAGCCATAATTTACACCTCAAATATAGCTTCTGTAATATTATGAACCTGGGATGGGATTCACAAAAGGTCTTAAGTTTAGGCAATTTTTTGCTTAGACAAATCTTAAAGTTATGACTTTTGTCTTAGCTAAGATTTCTCTTAAATTGGGATTCACAAAAAGTGCTTAGCAAAATCTTAGCTGAGACAAAATTTGTGCAAAAGTCTTAACTATTTTGAATTCAAATGAACAAATTTTAGTAAAACCAAAACATTTTTCATCGATAAATACACCAAACATTCTCTTTAAAATTATAAAACAGATTTGTTACTTCTTTTTTGTAAAATTATGTAAAAATAGTAATACTTGTGTTTTATTGTGAGTCAGTCATTTTTATGACAATATTTTTACCACAAGAAGGTAAAATGTGGAAATTTATAGGTAATTAAATGATGTAAATTTCTATTACAATCCACAGAAATTACTTCTACAGGAAGTATAGATCCCCATAGTATATATGTTGTTTTCATAACAAAGGGTAAAATGTAAATACATGCAATGGAATATTTTAAAAATGACTTAAGTCTGCCCTGCAGTGGTTTTAAAGTTATGAGAAAATCTAAGACAAATTTTTGTCTAAGACCTTTTGCGAATCCCATTTTGTCTAAGCAAAAAAAGTCTTAACTTTATGACAAAATTCTTGCACAGTTAAGACTTTTCTCTTAAAGTTATGACAATTTTTTGCTTAAGACCTTTTGTGAATCCCGGCCCAGGATGATGGGCAGTTGTGATAAATTATAGTCACTATTTTGTATCTCCTTACAAAGGCAAGAAAGTCATTTTACCAGCCCCTAAAAGTGGTGAGAGAAAAATAACAACTAATAATAGGCATGAGATATTGCTACCCCTCAGGGAGACAAACATGAGAGAGATTATGCACTACATTTTTCACTCCCACTGATGTTAAAACTATGTGATGTCATGAATTGTTGTGAAACGTCAAATCTGGACAAGTGCTACCTGAAATTGTGAGAGGTGAGTTATGTTCATGATTTCCCTTAGTTTACCACATGTATCTATAAAATCATTTCCCATGTGTGAGTGGTCACTTTGGTACTTACTTTTTTTCTATTTCAGAGGTAGCTCACTGGGAAACAAGTAAGTCCTTCATTTATTGGACATATCTAAGTAAGTCACATGACAAGAGGACAAAAATGGTGGCAGTCATTAATTTTAATGGAAAAAGCCCTCCCAGATGCCTCAGTAATTGTTAATATTTCACAATTTATATTTTTTATTATAAATCTGTAAATGTCATGAAAAAATGGACCTTGCAAATGCTCATTAAAAACTTGTTTCATGGGATTAAAAAGAAGTAACTGCCTTCAAGAACCAGTTAACAAAAGTTTACAAAATGATATATTTTACACCTACTTAGCACTTGGGACTTCTCTTTTGCAGTTTTATAAGAGCCAAGATTGGTTTCTGCTCCAGGATGGATTGTAACCAGATTATGCAAGAAGTGGCAAGTGAACATGTATTGTTAGTCCAGGGTTATGTTTCATGAGCTGCTTGGTAGTGTGGCTTTCAGTCGGTAATGTGTTTTTGCTGTTGACATTAATTACATGACTGTCTTCACTTGCATTGTACTCGCACATGAGAGCTAGGATTTTATTTTATTACAGGACTGATTCACAGATGCCAGGAATCTGCATCTGTTGTTTAATTATCAAATCACTAGTTTTATAGACTTATATGTGGAATGCTTCAAAGATCGTCCTTGTGTGTTAATTATACGATAAACTTTGTTTTTATGATCAGAATTGACGACGTTATGGGCACACCTAGTTATGTCTGGAAGAACATTGACTATAACCTTGGATTGGGCACCTACGTGCCTTGTGGATCTACTCCTTAAGAATTTAGGGTTTTTACGTTTTATTGATAGATGAACACTAAGGTGTTTTAGTTTTTTTGATTTTATCTTATAATTTTAATTTGGGATATATCATCATATTGCTTTATTTTTATGTTGCTGCTTTATTTCATATTGCACTACTTCAGTCTTACCTGTTATTATTGACTACAATGTTATCATGGTGGCTTCTCTTATCTCTCCTCCATTTATCTTGCAGTAACATTTATATGTATTTTATACTCCCATATTAAATAGTTCCTGTACTTAGCCTTAGGGATTGGCTACACTTAGAACATATTCCTTGACCTTTGACCTTCTGACCTTGGACTTTTGGGTTAGGGTTGGGGTTTCCTCCTACTTGGATTTGTCCTTTTGTATTAAATGTTGGGGGTTTGTTCCAGGGCTATTGGTCTTGGAGGGCTTTTGTCCTGGACCTTTGACCTGTGTTTAAATAAGGCTCAGGTTTTACTCGGGGTGTTATGGGACAGCAACTGTGGTTTCACCTGGAATTGTCTTGTTTGTTGTTTATAGTGGATCTAGGTTGGTTTGACCTTGATTGACCTTAGATTTGGTGTACTTCAACTTGTAGTGGGGTGGAGTACGTGGGGCTCGAACTCATCTGGATCTGACTTTTATGCGTCAATGTGCTAATGATATGCATGTATATCCATGTAAACCATTTTACAACTATGAAGTGGCTACATATATTGAGTTAAATGTGTTGTATATAATAAACAATAATAATGTATAATCCCAATAATTCATCTTTCTGTTTTGGAGAGACCTCTGGGGAGTAAAAGATACAACATATACAAATACTCACGTGTAGTCGAATATTCACAGGATATATTTTTAAATAGTTTTGGCCTGGCACATCACAAATGCTTCTGTAATGCAGGTGTTCCATTGGAGCTGACCCTGTAACCGACCCTAGCGTCGGTTGCAAAAGTCGTGGGGTGTGAGAAAAAAAGCGTGAAAATGCTGAGTCGGTTATGAAATCCCCAACAGGACGGTACAGTTACAGACAGGACGTAATGACCATCCTGACAAGACATAGGGTTGGGGACGTTTTTTTGCACTGAGCAACTGATAGATCACTTGAGGGTCATTTTGTTTTTTATTGAGTTGAAGTTATTTTTATATGTTGTTATTTCAACACACAGAGGACAGCAGAACCAAGCACTTGCCCAGCCAGCATACCATCACCCCCACCACCCAGAAGGAGAAGGAAACCACAGAATCCATGGGTCCTGCCCTGGATACTGCAGAGAGAGGAGAGAGGTTGCTACAGAACACTCTTGGACGAGCTAATCACCAGTGACATACCAGGCTACAGAAATTTCACCAGGATGGAACCAGCATTTTTTTATTTGATTGAAGAAAGGATCACCCCCCATCTCAGGAAGTCAGTCACCAACTTCAGGAAGCAACTGGAAGTCGGGTTGAAACTGGCAGTTACTTTGAGACACTTATCCACTGGGTAAAGCTACACGTCACTGCAATACCACTGGAGGGTTGGAAGAACGACCATCTGCAAATTTGTCCCCCAAGTCTGCAAAGCCATTTTGAAAGAATTTCCAGTTTGGAAATGGCGAGCCCCTAGATTATATAACCCTCTTGCATTTGATTGGCTATAATGCATAACACAGCCCCTCCCCCACCCTCCCAAACCCGTCGCCGCTGCCCCCCCCCCCCCATCCCATTGCCGCTTAGTCCAAGTAGAATTCCAAGTTGGACAGAAGTCCGAGTTTTAGAATGTACCCCTTATGGCATAGAAAAGTGTGAAACATGTCTTGATACTTTTCTAAGATTTTAGAACTGATAGCATGCAGGATTATAAAGATGAATAAAAAAGTTTATATGTCAGTGAGAAATATGCCTAACAAACTGCATCTGACTGATGCAAAGGGCTGTATGTTCTCTAAATTAACTGTGCCTGGGATCAATATAAATACTATTTGTAACTTCATTAAGTGCTAGAATACAATAAGAAGAATTTACCTTTAGCTTTAATTATTGTTTGCAAAGTGTTTAACAGTCTTTGTAACTTTTTTGGGAACAGTATAAATAATCGGCGAAATGCTGTCCACTTTCCACTATCTGATTGCCATGGGACAAGTTCTATCGGGTGTATTTGTACTTATCACAAAATATATTTTATGATGCTACTATCATTTTACAGTTTGAGGAACCTATTTTCATTCTGATAACTTTTATAAAACCACACTGCATATTTGTTCTCAAGAAATTGCATTTTGCTGTTTTTATGGGCGAATCGCATATGCGTAAAAAGGTCATCTTTAAGTAGGAACTTGACCTGTCCTTTTTTCCTCACCCGTATAGAGAGTTTAAGATACAAATTAAGTACACGTCGTAATGTATACTGTAAAGGGAACGGATGACGTCACCTTTGACATTTTTTCCAAACTCAGTACGTCAAGCTACAAGTACGCAACGTCCCCTATACAGACTTGAAAGTAAATGTAAATAGTGTTTTTAAACAGAAGTGGCAAACTCATTGGAATGCGTGTCCGGATAATAAACTATTCCAAATAAACCCTACTGTTGGAGATTTTTATGTTTGGACGGATTTATCTCATAGGGAAGAAATAGTTATAACACGAGCCTGTATAGGACACACTTATTTCACCCATAGTTACCTGTTGAAAGGTGAATATATGCCCTGGTGCATTCCATGTCATTGTCCCGATACAGTCAAACATATATTACTAGACTGTATCGACCTACGTGACACGAGAATTAAATACTATAGAAACATAAATAATTTAAAAGACTTACTATATGGAAACATTAAAGTTATATGCAATTATTTAAAAGAATGTGGATTATTTTATAAATTTTAGAAATCTAATTTATTTTGTATTGTCGTAATTTTTGTTAAGTTATTGTGTGTTTTCTAGTTTTCTTGTTTTGTCCATGATATATGTATATCTATTGCGTGTAGTCTAGTCGTATTTGTATTCTATTGTATTATGATATATTTTATATTTTCCATTTTCTATGTTATTTTTACTTTCCTTATCTAGTCATTTGTTTTGGTCTTTTGACCAGTAAAGTGTATTGTATTTCTATTGATTGTTTTTTGTATAGTTCTCCATTTTACTTGTATTTATTGATGTTGTATATATTTTAGTTAATGTACTTATTACTTTTAATGGTGCTGTATGAAACCAAGGTGTTCAAGCACCAAAAATTTTTAACTTAACTTAATTTACGTTATGGTCTATATGAACCTTACTATCAATCATAAACTAATTCACAGACATACAATATATGCCGTGAAACAACGGTCAGTAACATATCGACGATCTTGATAGGCTATTGAGTGGTAGGTAGATATTTGGACTTGAGTAATACATTGATGATAACAGTACACGGGTGGTCACTCAGATAAACGGTCGTAGAGATAAACGGCCTTCAGAAATTATGACACAAAACCGTTAAAAGGGTTTAAACAACAATATCAAACAAACCAAATGTCCAGGCAGGCACTGTTTAAGTATATGTTGTTATTTGGTTTGTGTGATTTTGTTATCTACACTATTTAAATTTGAAAGCTTTGAAGACCATTTATCTCTATGACCATTTATCTTAGAGACCACCCGTGTACTGTACTTTGTGTACTTATGTTAAATTTCATGAATAATTAAATATGTACATTCTTTCTATTTTAAATCCGTTCTCTATTCAAGTGGGAGACTATAAAAATTAAAGAAAATCAGTGACAAAATTTAACAGTGTATTCTCAATCAGGCAAAATCTTTATCAACGGAAGATGTTTTAATAATGCGCTGCATAATATTAATGCAAAACCAAAGTAATATGTGAAAACAAAAGGACGTAATCAAAAATATGACAAATAATATGGCAGGAATGACTTGAATTTTATCTTTCACAGTTAAAAAAATAATGGACAGCGTTAAGGAAGTAAACAAATATTACATAAAAACTATTTAATTAAGTACGTCTTCTGTATAGCTTTAAATTCACCATGCAGCATAAATACTTAAAAATATTTAACTTTGTAAAACCTGCAATAAATTATAAAATATCTTTGGATACGTTAATTGAAACTAATAAAATTAGAGCTATTGTAGGTTCATTAACAAAGTTTATTTGTTAAAAATTTTTATCTTAAAAGAGGATTGTACATTTTCATTTCAGGAATGGCTACAGGTGGCACTAGCGTTCCACTGAAGGATATAGAGAAAATTTTACAATGTGCAATATGTTTGGAAATATTCCAAAATCCCAAAACCCTGCCCTGTTCACACACCTTCTGCAACGATTGTATAGAAAATGCTGTACCTGTGATTCAGCATGTACGTCAAAGGGGTATCAACTGTCCACTGTGCAGGAAATTCTACAAGGGGAGTACATCATCAGCTTTCTGGTGCACCAATTCATGGAATTATATGACAGATGTACAGAGCAGGTAACCCATTGCCATTGCTGTGACAAAGAAGCCCAGTGGAGATGTTTAGACTGTAAGCTTAACATGTGAGCATCGTGTCAAAATGTACACAGTAAAATGCCGATATCACAGCTACACAAATACCAACCTTTCATAGCTGAAGTAAATTTTACTTTGGACGAAATTTTCTACTGTGAACGTCACAGTGGACAAAAGCTGGAACTCCACTGTGTAGAATGTGAGTCACTCATTTGCATGATGTGCAGAGCAACAAGCCACTTCAACCATGAATGGGAAACTGTTGATGAAGGAAATGAAAGATTTACAAAGAGAGTACAGGATATATTGAAGTCACTGACACAAGACCTGGAGGAATGTAAAGCACAGGACAAGTTCCTTGAATATCACCATGAATTAATGGAAAAAGAGTGTAAAGAGGTTAAAGAAAAATACCAAAATCAGAAGAAAAGATTGATAGCGGCCATTGAGAAGCAAGAACAGGAAGCTCTGGAACAGATAGAAAAATCAGCAAGAGAAAATCATGAGAGAATCCAAGCAGCACGTGATCAGAACAAAGCTCAAATACAAGTAAAACAGAGATTATTTGACACATCAACAACTACAGTGAGTAGTGCAAAAGGAAGCAGTTTATTGAAGATTCTGACAGGAAATTTAATGCAGAAACTAACAGAGGAAGAAAAGAAACCAGTCAAGAATGCTTCAGTGGATGTTACCATGCCTGCCTTCAATGGTAACACAGAATTTACAGAAGACTTTGTTTTCGTGAATCCACCAAACATTGCAAGTCACACCAGATCATTTCAACCTGGTACATCAGGGGTCAGATCACTCAATGTGAAGTGTGGAGATGTGATGTCATCAGTTGGTGAGAAGGAAGTAGAAATAAAACTACAGGGTAGTCCATTTAGACTGGGTTGTGTAGACAATGACATTTGGATAGCAAGTAACAAAGTTACAGGAGACTATGAGGTGTTTAACATCTGTGTTAAAACAACCACACAGAAGCCAAATGATAGATTGAAACGTGTGTATGGATTCTGTCAGTCATCTAATAATGATGTTATTGCTGCATGTAGTAACGGCTTGTACTCCCTCAACACAAATGGACACATACAGTATAAAATCAGAGATGGATGTTTTACAGATGTGTGTACTGGAGGAGAGAGTTTGGTGGCTGTGGAACGTAATGAGTGTCAAATACACATATACAGGTTAACCAATAACAAGTGGAGTAAAGAGACTGAGTTCACTGTGAAGGATCCAGATAAAAGAATTAAATCAATACACATGAACCACAACTCAGCCTATGTGTGTTATCACTGGACACATAAAATCTACAAGTACTCCCTGCAGGGTGAGTACATTGAGGAATATGGTACTGTTAAGGGAAAGGCTTTGGGTGAGTTTCATGGTCCATATGTGAGTGGAATTGACTGTCAAGGTTCTCTGATTGTGTGTGATGCATGTAACCACCATATACAGGTGAGGAGTTCACAGGGAGAGTGGCAGCAATACAAACTGAAGGGGATAACAGATGTACTAGTGGTGAAAGGAAGACTGTTTGTACTGTGGGGACCAAGTGATGATAAGAAACTAACAGTGTACAAGATAAATATATTCAAGTGAATATGATATTATTGTACAGGTGTTAGTAATTTAGATGTGGAAGCAAGATTAATTAGTGTGAATATGTGTCACAAAGTATACTGGGAAGATATGACGAGTGGTTCACAATTTTAAAATTTTATCAAAAGAGTTGAGCAATCAAGAGGATCCAAGAGATGATAGTTCATTTAATATCGACATTTTAAAATGATAAACAATTCATTTCAAGAAAACATATTCACCAAAAGTAAGACGCACACTTCTTGTCACGTAAACATAGGAGCCGGAAAACAGTCTTTTAATTTTTTAACTTGTATCGTGAACTGGTCTCCCCATGATTTGCACAATTGAGAAGCAAAAGAAAATAATTAAATTTTTTAATACATACATAAATAAATGTCCTTTACGAGCAATAAAATAACCTTTACACGCAATAAATAACCTTTACGGGCAATAAAATAATTGTGTTTTTAAGATGTGATATCGTAATTCTTCATAGAAATCAGCAGAACAACTTTGCACAATTTGGAAAATCCATGAAAATAAATAATTTATTTGGCGTACGAAACTGCACGTGCTGTACATATATGTTATTAAATATCATATATTCCTTGCATTTTGTGCAAAGTTAAGTTGTTTACAATGATACGGGGCTGAGCAGTACCTTATTTTACAGGTGAATTCAATACAACACACAATAGAAGCATTGTAAAACAGATATTCTCGTGACAATATACAACATATTCGCAGGTAGCATCACACTTATTTTATCAAAATCTTCAAAACGCAGTGATCATAAGTATTACCCGATTGTATGTACAGATCAACACATTCTGTAACCAGTAATGTGGTGAGAGTGGGTTTGCACAGATAAAGTGCACTTTGAACCCAAACGTCATTTGACCCTTTGCATCTTACGTCACAATTTTACGTATTATGATTTGGACGGCAAAACATCACGCTTGAACTAACATGCCTGTGTAAAATATATGGGATATTATGGGTAGAAATACATTATTTTGAAAAAAAAAGATAATAATTATAAAATAAATATGCATTGTATTGACTTCAAAATTGTAAAAGTACTAGCCTATCTGGTACTGTTTGCAATAACATTAGGATGCACGACTCTCGAGATATAGAGCATTGAATTTTTAGTAAATTGCAAAGTATTCGGGTTTTTTTTCTGTAATGTGTGTCTTAAGTACAGGCAGATATAAAATGTTAGGACATAGAGGAATTCCTTATTTTCATTTTACCAAACTGTTGATTTCCTTCACATCAATATACTTTTTACAGAACAAAAATGCAAAAGTTATTCACAAAGAGAAATGATCATTTAAAAGTTATGTATTTTTGATATATATTTTTAGTGTGAGTGTTTCTCAATCACAGGTAAAAACAAGATACACCTCGGAGAGAGCAAAACGCTCGACTCTATGTGACCAGCCTCACAAGTGTTATAAAGTATTGTATTACTGAGTATCTATTGTATTACACACCAAGCTATGCAGGAAGACTATAAAATGAAACCAAACCTGTAAATTTAGTTTCAGTAGATTTCTTCCCACTGAGGAACACATGCATACTTAAAAATCATCATCAAAATTTATTCATTACTTTTGAAAAAAATATCAAGTAGAAAGCTAAAGTAATTAAAATACTTTGAAAATAGGACCTCTGAAAATTTGTAGAGTCTGTAGTATTGTCATCTTCATTCATGATACGTTTTGTCTGTATGCATGATTTGGGAAGTTTTCCTATTACAATGCATATGTAGTCTAATCCACAATTCGTGCATTTACGCAGAGTGTCCACCACTTTGTGTGGATACTGGGTAAACTCAGTCAGTATTTATTAATAAAAACTCCTGAACCTTAGTAATAGAAGATATCAGGACAGCAGTGAAAACGGTTTATTTTTTATCTTAATATCTCTCCACCATTTCTCACATTGATCAAGAAGCAAGAATAACGAGCAGAAACAGTGCAAAGACACCTTTCTAATAATTCATATAGTTTAATGTAGGTTACTCAGTTTTAGAAATAATTGCAAAAGAAATCGGCACTTGTTTGTGGGAAAATTGGCAAAGTGTAAAAAGTACTTAAAATATTACCTAATGCTAATTTTCTAGTAAGTTAGGTCAAAGACATCTACTTCTTGAAAAATAAACATAGATTTCCTAGGCTTGCACATCTCAGCCATAATAATTGTATTGAACATTTGCATCTTGCAGTTTTTTTCTCCCAATGGAGCTGTTTTCATTGTCCCAAATGGGTTACTGATGAGATATGTAAGGATTTGGGGATGTTTGTGCAGAGTTCTAGAAACCATTGTCAACACTCTGCTGTGCATCCCTAGACATGGGGAAATCATTGAGCAATCGTGTCCATTCCTCCCAAAAATTGATGGTAAAAAAATTTGGAGAGAAATTACGAAAACCTTCATAAACTCCACAAAAAAGGCTTGTTTGTTTTTGGCTTTTTTGCATTTGTCCGTTTAAAAAAGTTATCGGTAGACTTTCATGAAAATCTCATTCTCTGGATCCAGGAATTTTTAAAAGAATTTGGATAGTCACACTCATAAATGATATTAAAGGTGTTCTGTAGATGTGTGTGCTCTCTGAAAACTATTGTTCTGTATGTTTTCCTGATTTATAATCCTGTTTAGTTTGTAAATTTACAGCATATAACTGAACCTTTTTTACATTGTCGTTTTTACACGTTGATAATCCGTTATGTGCTCTTTCAAGGGGACTTGAATGATGTACCTTAAAGCAATCACTTACATTTGATATATTCATCAACTAAAACTACAAAGTTTTTGAAAAATATATATATAAAAGGTCTTTTTCAAAGTGTAATTGTTGGGCGCCAACTCGCAGCAGGTAACAACTTGAGTTGTTCCTTGCGCCAACTCGCGGGAACGAGTTGTGGCAAACATCTCGACATGTGTGCGCAATCTTGAGTTGTGGCTGCATCAACTTAATCCCCTAATGTCCAGTACTGGTCAGTAACCACATGGTTTGTGATTGGCTGATTATTGACCCTAAATGCGGCTTCTCTCTTAAGTTGTGCCTGGACCAACTTAATCCTCTAATATAATTGGCTAGTTATTTAGCCGCAGGTAGTCAAGTATACAAGATACAACCTTCTAATTGCAATAAAGTTACTAGACATATTTTAATCTTTCAATACCTGTAAACTAATGGTTCGGTGTGATTTTCATGATTTACCTGTACTGTTTGTATGTTTATATTTTTACTGTAGTGACATAGAGATGCTTACTGTATACAACAATGTGTCAATTTATCTAAAGCAAAATTGAAACCATTCTGATTTCAAATGATATATAAATGAGCAAAACTTGAGAATGAGTTTTAACATGACAGTATATAATAGTTCACGAGAGTTTGGAATATTTAAAGAATGATAAAACACATAAAATTTCATTCAAGTGTGTTTCAATTTACTAATGCAATAATTTGTATTAATAGCTTATGCCAAGTCACAATCATTTGACAAAAGCTATCTTACACCTGATAGCAATTAAGAGACCAGCAAATTAAGGCATTTTCTTTAGCAGAGGTTAAGTTCTATAACAGTATGATTAGATTGAATTATAGGGTAAAGTTGGCACAGCACCCACTCAAGATGTGGCAGTACATCTCGAGATGTTTGCCACAACTGGTTCACGCGAGTTGGTGCAAGGGACAACTGGAGTTGTTACCTGCTGCGAGTTGGCGCCCAACATAATCACTCAAGCAAACATATCTGTACAGCCACCGAAATGTGGACTTAGATTGTATTGACATGTCTCCTGATTTTATTGATTTCTCTCATGATAAAATCCCCGAAATATGCACCACTCAGGTAACATACTTTTGTGTGTCATTCTTAAAGTCGTAAGTTTTTAAAATATTTGGTCGAAATTTGGGTAACTTAGATTGTTTTAGAAAGTTTTAAAAAAACCCCTCTTGATGCATACTGTGTTGTAAATTATTTTGGTTTGTATACATCAATCTGTATAAAGTATAAACTCAACTGTCCATATCAGTAAACTGGTAAAAAAAACTAAAGGACTGAAGAAATGACTTGCAGTTTCGATCAGCTGATTTTCCAAAAATATGGTGTAAAGAAAAGAATACAGAGTGTAGAGTAGACATATATTTGCACAATATCAATAACAACCAAAAGGTTTCAGTGCCTGTTTTTCTGGACATGCCAAAGCATGTATGTAACACTAGAAAAATACTTCACACAAAGCTATTGGTTACAATTTCCTGTTGAGCATGTGCAAAGCAAATAATATTTTAGGCTATTTACTCACAGCGCTTCACCAAGACTTATAATCTACAGAAACTTACTACAATCAGAATTAACATTTTGCTCTAATTGTCAACTTAGAAGAAAGTAAATTGAGATAATTATTTCCAAATAGTCAAGTAGTAAAACTGGAGTTATGAATACATTATTCAGTTGACTTAATAAGTTGAATGCTAGAAAAAAGTTATTTCAATGAATGCATAATTGATGAATCTTTAAAGTATTACACATAATCTGAATTTCTATATTTTGACTTATTGACCCCTAAACCATGTCAGTTTATTGATATGTTTCTCAAGACAAAGATATTTTTAATTTTTAACTAATTATCTAAGATTTAAAACTTATTTTATTGATAAATAAGTGTAGTTATGAAGATAGGAAGTTGATAATTAAAAATTGTTTTGTTTCATATGTGTCCCTTCTACACTTCTGTAATAAGAACAAACATGTCAGTCTGCTTTTGTTGGAATTATGTACAAACTGGATAAATAGATTGTGTCTTATAATGGCTTTGTCGCTATGTACACTTCAGGTGGCTGCTGTGATTGATTTATTCCAAAGAGAACAACCTCTTGAAAACATTTTGTACATATATTTCTTATAGTATAGCTAATGCAGTCAGTGTGTACTTTTCTGCTAATACATTGATCGCACTGTTCTGTGGTGGTAGCCTTGCTTAGGCCTTAAATTGGCATGATATATTTTGTAAACATGCACACAGATGTCCAGTACTCATAACGCACTCATACATGTTGTGAGATATAAGCTTATCAGACCATGCCTTATCTGTTTGCTAATGTAGAATTCAGTACATGTATGAGTACATTATATAAACTGAAACTTCATTGTCTGAACTGAAAATTTTCCCTAAATGCAAAGATAGTTGAGCCTTCAGCAAGGCTACTGTGGTGGCGTCATGAGCAATGAATGAGCTGACATTTACATTGTCCGGGCATGTTTGCGGCTCCATGCATTCAATATTTTGGCGGTATACATTCAGTTTTATAAGTGTAATTATGCCTGGACTTGTAAATTTTTAGGACACGCTGCCCCAACAACAAGGACTGCAGCTCCAGCATGTATCAGATATTTTTAGATATTTAGAAAAACAAAACCTGTAATGTCCTATCATGACCTTATTAAACTTGTTTGTAAATGTGCAATACCTACATAGGAGGTTAATTTACAAAACCATAATGACACATTCATGAAAAAGTTTTAAAGGTGGAGTTACGATGACACAGAATGGTGTGAATGAGCCATTGGTGGTAAAATGTAGTTTTCCTTGTATGTGCTCATGAAATAAGATATTTTCTAAAATATAATATAATTTTGTTTCAAAAATACATTTTTTTCATTTTTTTGGCTATAAACACATCAATTAATGTCTCAGATGTGAAGTGGGTTTTTACTCAAATTGTTGCACACACTTAGGCTGAGTTTCCTAATTGCCAGTTATTTATGGTGATTGACAACCCTAGTGTTTTTACATGCCAGGTTGTTATAAATGCATAAGACCTAAACTAAGCTGTATATTTTCTAGCCTTTCAATCTGTGTTGGGTTTGCTTTATAATTTCATATCATTTTTTTCACCAATTGCCACTGCTTACTGTCCTTACAATTTCTTGGTGAAGAAACAGAAGACAGACAACTGCAATCATTAATAGATGTAATAGAAACCATAATCAGTAAAACTATTTAAAATCATCCTTTATCTTGTTTTTAAAAGCAACTGTACAGTAAATGAAATGTGGAAACTATTGCCAAATTATAAGTATTTCAGGGTTACTTTATAAACATTTGATGTCATTGGCTCACATATCGGGACCTACTAGCATATGTTAAACATTTCCTTCATTTTTTTCATAGGCTCATGAACCAAGAACATAAACTATGCTATTTTCACCCTTTCTGATCCAGCTAATTTTTTATAGTTTGAACTTATGTAATCGATGATACATACCCTGGAAACAGATATTTAGTGCAATCAATCTGTATCCAATAATTTGGCTTTGCAAACTGTACAGTCAGTGTAAAGATTTCATGGAGTTGGTTGGTGTTGCCCTTTTGCATTTTGATGGTAGTGAAAGGACAATTTTATATTTCAGTGTGGCATGCCTCTTTTATTTTTGACCTGTATGTTTAGGTGTTTATTTGTTTTATTACATACTAAAGATGTTTATGAATTACTTATTATGTGTACATACTCGTTTTGTTTGACCAGTCTGATTTCCTTCTTAAATATATATGTATTCCTTCAATTTTAAAGTCTCTAAAATTTGAGGTCATCTTAGCTATTTATTTCTGCTTTTTAGTTGAGTTTCCGCTCTCTTGTTTCCAACTGAATTATCTTTAGGCATAAGTGGCACTGATCTTCTCTTTCCCTTTTTAATCCTTTAAGTCAGACTACCTTGACTTTTTCTTGATTTTGTGTAATCACTCTATTACTTGGATAAGAATTTACAACTTGTGGCTGTCAATGTGTGCAAGTTTTTGATATGTAAATTTGCTGTAGTTTATTTTTAGGTAATCTTTACCTACAAATGTTACGTGTATTCACAGTTAGATTTTGTTGATGTGACTCATATATTCATCCATAAAGTCTTTGAGGACTTTTGGGGACACTGTGTATAAAGTTTGCCAGGGCGTGAGGGGCTTTCTAACATTTGAAAATGATTTCAAGCTAGCAGTACCCTTTTCAATGAGTATGTCCTCTTTAAAGTTAAAACGAAGTTTTTTTATAGTCATCCACCACAAGAACTAGGCACAAGTTTAACACAGCCAGGTTATTTGACAAAATCATTTCTGGAATACATATTCCATGTTTGTATCACTGTCGTGGTATTTTATTTTATTCAACCTTATGCCCCATTTCCACCACAGGTGGTATGTCCCACAGTTAGAGGTTTTCCCAGGTGACAGAACCGACTCCAAGGACACTGCATACCTCCTGAGGTTTGGTATATCATTCACACTACAAGTGGTATAAATTGCGGTGTAGGTATTGGTTAAAATGTCCATATGCGACCTTATGACACAGTGGCGAAAGGTCCATTTACCTCCACTCACCTGTTGTCACTGCGTTACACTGAAAGATGACTAAATCGCAACTTTATATACACCATGGACTTCATCTTCAGTTACCGTAGCAAGAAATTTATCTTTGCATGCTCACTTTCATCCGTGCATGCCCACAGTTCCAAAATGAGAGGTGGAAAGTTTAAACAGTTTAAAGCTTCCGTGGGATATGCAAGGCAATGGAGGTTTTGCAACTGTGTCACAACAGTCACATACGAACATTAGACGGTAGTTGAAGAACAGGGGCGTTTTAGCAAATGCCCATAACTGTGGGTTATACCACCCGTAGTGTGAATGGGTGTAAGCTCCTTTCAGTATAAAAGGACAGAATGTGTTGCTGTAGATTGAAATACTGGTAAATAACTCAGTTAACTCATCATAATGTTTTGTATTTGTCATACAACAATGTCATTTTAAATTTATGTACGACAATGTTATTAAATCTAAAGTGTATTAGTTGGATCGTAAATGAATGAAACACAATATGCTTTAGTCCGGTTGTTGTCAAGTTCACATAAAATATGGTATTAGTATTTATACATTTGATTGTGTAACAAGAAAGGAAAATTGCAATCAAAGTAAATACAAGCTTATATATATATATTGCAATACAGTAAAACTACTTATATAAGCTAAGTTACAGTGTAAGAAATTAATAGAACATAATAGCTGTAAATTGGTGTTTTTTTTTATCTGAAACATACTTGTATAAGCTTATGCTATAATTTATTTCTAGTAATGTAATATTTATATATGTATTCCCCACGTAATTAAAATGTAATGTAAATAAATGTATGTGTATTAGCAATGGTTAAACTGAATCTTTGTATTTTATAATTTCATGATCTATTATCACCAAACTATGCAGGTACACATGCCTTAGTTTCATAATTCTAGGACAATCACATCGTGTAATTATGTTACTTTTTATTTTTCCAGCTTTGTAACTCTGAACTTAAATTGAATTTAACTAAGGCTTTGTTACCTCAGCTCAGCTTTTGGTTTTACATTATTAAATGTGATTGGTTTTAATTTAAGTTGCTTATGACACATAGCATAGGGAATTCCTGAAACACTGAATACTGATTCATTTGCTATCTGAAAATCACCAGACACCAACATACAATTAATAAGTTTACCACATCAAGTTAGACCATTACAATCAACTACAGTCACCATTTTTGGTTAAGTTAAACTGTAGTATATGGGAATTAAACTAGTGTAAATAACATAAGAATTAGTCTGGAAATAAAATCTTTCTATTGAAGCAAATATGTCTGCCGTATATGATCGCAAATATTTCGATTTTGTATTACATGAAGGGATTGGTGACTACAGTCATTGCACAATGTCGAAACCAAATCTACCTTTATTAGTCTTCTATTCTACTGTGAAGAAGGTGTATAATAAAAGGACTAAAAGATCGCATAATCATAGGAGGCCATGTGTTAAGACATGACCCAGTTTGCCCAGAGTCCTGGAGGTTTCCAGTTTTTATATATTTGAAAACTATTTTAGTTGAACGGTACATTTCACAGACAGAACAGGCTTTATTGAATTCAGTCAGCCACCACAAACTATCCAGGATATTAACACAGTTCTGCTATTTGACTAAGTCAGTCCCTATATAAATCATTTTGTGTCTACCTAGTTATTTGTTATTTGTTTGTTTGGTTATTTGTTTGATGTAACCTTAGCTTACTCTCCCAATTATTGTACATTTGTAACCTTATAGTCGTCTTAATTGACTTACCCATAATGTATATATGATAGGCCACAATGGCCTGTTAACATTTTTTGAAATGTTTGTAACCATTTGATATTGTTTGTAACCATATGTATTAGCTTGTATTTATTGTGTAATTTATTTGATGAGGGTAACCTTTCTACTAATGCAATATGTATTAGCTTGTATTTTTGGTGTAATTTATTTGATAAGAATAACTTAAATTATAATAATTACATATTTATTTTAGCATCACTTCACTAACTTGATTTTGTAATATTTCCTTAATATTCTCTTTACTTTGATTACTTTCCTTTTATTTATAGTCACCAAAGTGTATGTTAGCGTATTGTTTTAGATGCATTATTTGAGGCTGGCTTTATGGATGTAATTATGTATCTTTTAGCTTGTCTAGTATTGTAACTCTTAATTTTACTTCAATTTAACTGTGACTTTTGTTAGCTGAGCTCCCTCATTTATATTATTGAAATTGATTTATTTGGATTTCATATTGCTTTTGAGGCATAGCTTATTCTTGAAACAGTGAATAATAGCCACAAATATACCACAAATTAAGATGACAATATTATACAAGGGTATAGCATGAGCAGTATATTTTTAATCTAGAAGAGTAATATTTTGTGATACAGTGAGGTTTTATTATAAGTTTTGTTATTAATAAGTGAAACAAATCCGCATTTTAAGATTCAATACCATAAATGCCGTCATACATACGGCTCCATGTGTGAACATAAAACGTAAATTTTTAACTTGCACTATCCCTACCATTTTTCTGGATTTAAAACATGAGCAGTAGCTCTGTAAAAATACCTTTTAATGATGTACAAAAGACATTCGAAGGTCTTAATTTAAAAAAATATTAACAAAAAGAACAGCACTTATTGAATAATTTGTAACACTAATTGTCAATAGTAAGTGGCTCCAGGGGTGTACAAAAAGAAACATACCCAGGCCTTTGTGTCCCTGTATTGGGAGCTGAACAAATTGGCCCTTTGTCGAATCAGCCACAGAAAAAGTACGCTCATCAAATCAAACCCTGGGAAAATTACTGTGCTATCAAAGTGAATACATATGAAACAAAGGGAAAGTAACACAAAAGTTATGTGCTAAATAGCGAAAACCATGGTTTAACCTGATGTATAATCTAATACAACTTTTATAGTGTTGTTTTTTGCAGTGTGGTTTCATGTATGTTGACCAAACAGAACTAGGAGTGGATAATAAAACAACATACACACTCACATATTACTGTTGTGTCAGGAAGAAATGTAAGGGTGTAGTTCAGTCATTATCTAATCTTTATGACTAGAACTTTAGCAACTGTTATTTGGTCTGTTTTTTCATAGACTTAAGGCACTTGTTTTGTCTGACATAAAATATATATCAGGTAAACAGAACTCAAAAACATTGTTTAGGCAGATGTTTTCCAATGTGAAATTTTAGTGCCTGTATGTAGATACCTGGGGCCGATTTCACAAAGGGACTTAAGTCCAGATTTAGGCTTAAATCTAAGACTTTGGTCTTAAATTTTGTCAAAAAACTGCTAAGTCTGTGGTCTTAGACTTAACGGATTTCACAAAGCAGCTAAGTCCATGAAATTGCTAAGTCAGTGGACTTAACTTTTAAGTCTGGGAGGTAGTGGGCTTAAATTTTGTAAAGAGGACTTAAATATGGCTGCCATAAACTTTTCTCCACTTCAAAATTTGAAATGGCTGTAAATAAATTATAATTATGCAGAACACCTCACTAAAGTAGTGTTTGGGAAGTTTATATGTGCTAACAAGGTTTTCAATTTCAAAACAGCACTTATCCTTAGATAAAATACATTAAATGAAGAATATGTGGCATCAATATTATATTTTAAATAGATACAAAAGGTCACATGACACAGAAAACCACTGTGGTTATATGATAAGCCTGGACTTAGCTAAGTCACCTTTGTGAAATCCATTTTTCTAGCTAAGACTAAAGTCTTAGATTTAAGTCCAATACTTAGCCAAAAAAAGGGACTTAGTTTAAGTCCTTTAGTGAAATCGGACCCTGGTGAATATATTAGACAGCCCTGTTCGTTGTGTATCCACCCAATCATCCTACTAAAACATGGACACAATGTGATGCCATTATGTAAAGTCATTCTTGTGGTATAATTCACACTTTGAACATTGTGTGTATCAGGCCTGGGGCGAATACTTTGAAATACATTATTTACCAAAATATTCAAATATGAATACTTTAGAAAAGTATTCAAATACATTTAGGAATACTTGTGAAATTTATTTGAATACATTTATGAATACTTTTGAAAAGTATTCAAATACATTCATGAATAATATTTACCTTATACCAAAAAACAAGCTTTATTTTCACTACTTTATTGTATTTATTTATTTATTTGGGGTTTTACGTCGCTTTCAACACTGTACAGGTCATATCATGACAGGTAGTTGGAAGGGCAGAGGAAACCAGTACATACAGTTTGTAAACATAAACTGTGTTTAAATATATGTTCCCATAACAAGTTCATTGCCCCAGGTACCAAATAAGGAGTTATGAGATATAAAGAATAAATGGGATAATATAATTTATTAAACTAAACATGTAAATTAATTGTATTTACAGTTGAACATACAAGCAATGAAATTACAGTTACAGCACTGTTATGTTTACTTTGAGGCCACCATAAATTGAACCAACCAGATACACCGCTGGTAACTTTTCTTTACTGACAAAGTAAGGTGGCCTCAAACAACTTTAAATTCACAGTTTAATGACAGGGTTTTATTGTTATATGTACATATAAAATGAATATAAATATTAAAATAAGTTTATAACCATAGAGGATTGTGTATTACTTGTTGACAATGGTTGGCACTGAAGAATTACTCCCTTACAAAACATTAATAAATCTCTATTCAAATGGACATTGTGTGTCTATTAAAACAAATGGGCTTACTTTTAAATGAATCAATAGATTGGAAGTTGTCATTCCACAAGTTGTGACAGTAGTTGTGCAATGTTTATGTTGAAGCCCAACTTAGGAGTCAGCCCAACTTAAGATAATGAAACTCAAGAATGATTTTTATGTTGAATATACCGGTAATATAAACTATTTGCAAGGAAATTATTTTGTCATGAAAAAGATGACATTAACATTGATAAATTTAACTGACCCTTGTACAGAAGTAATTTGTACTTCTTTTTTATTTTATATAAATATGTTTAGCTTACCTAACCTCAACAAAAAGTATTTATTGCAGAAACTAAAATGAATTGTGTTTCCTGAGCCTTGAAAGCATTAAAATATTCCTTTGATGTCGATTTTATTGTCTTTCATTGCAATGATTTCTTTATTGGGTTTGTGCCTATTATTTCAACATTCTATTGATGTTGATTTGTTTCACTTGGGGTGGGTGAAGTACACAATAGAGAATACCTCAAATCATAAAGTGAAACAAATCAACATCAAAGTAATCTCTACATACATTGAGGCTTAATTCTATCAAACCTATGAGGTGGTAGTTCTAAGACTAATCCAGTTACCAATTCACACACATAGTCAAACAAATCAACTTAAAAGAATTGTTGAAACAATAGATATATCACAATCTAATCCAGTTGCCTAATCACTTCCCACAAGTGAAACAAATCAAGTTGAAAGCAATGGTTGAACAATAGACACCTTTTGACCCAATAACCCCCCAATTGTCAGATTGACTGAGGCAGTGTCTTGAAACAACAAGGGAATTAACATTAATACCATCAGTGCATATTGAGGTAAAGAAAAGTAACATTTAAGTAGAAAAATAAGTAAATAATATTTAAATTTCAAAAATAAAAACTGTGTGCAAATTATAAGTTGGGCTAATATTTGTTACTAAATCTTCAGTTGAGATAAGCACAACAAATGTTAAATAATATTTCAAATATATACTGTATTATTGAAATATAAGGATTTAAATAAACTAGCATAGTTCTATTCACTTTTATGATTAAAACCACCAGTGGAGTGTAACATAATAAATTAATATTAAAAAAGCTGGTTAATATTAAATTTCATTCCTGAGTTTACTTATCTTAAGTTGGGCTAATATGCTCTAGTCCATCTTAAGATCCTCAGTTGGGCTCCAACATTTACATTTTGCTCTGTATTTCCCAGAAGTGTGATCTGGCATTTTAAAGTAATCAAACACTGCAGATTTTTGCTAGCCATCATTCCTTTATGTTTTTAATGTTTCTCATGGAATTATCAAGATAGTTTTCACTTGTCACAATAGCTGCCACATAAACATTACTGAGACGTAATCCAATATGACAACTTAACAAGTGACACCCATATTTATACACATGCTTCCTTACCTATTCTGACAATTGTATTGCTTCTTTTAACCCTTTATACCTTGCTATAATTGCAAACACCATTCAGCAAGTTAATACCTAACGCACCCCTGAGCACTAATTTATTGCTTTATTACTGCAATCAGCAACCAATAGCATATGAAATGCACTAATTCTTTATGTATCTTTCTACATATATTCCTATGAAGTATGAATTCATTTATATTTATATGCTATTCATACCCTGAAATAAAAAGTTAATGCAAAAATACAGATATACAGCACAAATATACAACAAATATACAGTCTATATTGCCATGCAACATTCAAGTTAAATGGTTTCATTCAAGATATATAGTCCATTGCTTATAAAGTGCCAAAAACACCACTTACCAAATGTCACAGTAAAGTTAACATAAAAGGTTTTTCAACTACAAGTACGAAGAATGCAAACTTCAAAGAAAATAAAAAATTTCACAAGTATTCATAAAAGTATTCATGAATACGAATACTTTTGGAATGTATTCGAATATAAATATGAATATTTTGCATTTTTGACAAAAGTATTCGAATATGAATACAAATACTTTCAAAAATGTATTCAAATACTTGTGAATACGAATATATTTTGCCCATCTTACATAAGTGTTAACTGGGCGAATATTTGATCAGTGATACTGTGCCTTCAACTTTTACATTTGCAGTTGATCCTAATAGATCCATATTAAAAAGTTTAGACTCACTGAAACTGAAACTTTGATGTAGTAAATAGAAAATTTATAAAAAGTGTTCCAGGACTAATTAAGCATTGTCCTTGATATATCACATAATATTCAGATAATTTACTTCATACATTTTATTGTCTCCCTCTGAGCTGCACTATGTAGCCCCTTAAAGATAGCACAATTGAGATAATACATATAAGTTTGAATTAAGTTTACCCATGTCTTAATTATCCTGTATTATTAAAATTAATGCTGTATTTGTACCAAGTTATTCTCAATAGGGATTTATTATCAAAAATAGAAGTAAACGTTTGACTTTTTTCGTGTTTCACATCTCTTATACACATTGTATAGGATATACCACAGTTTGTAGTTAGATATGGGACAAAACAATGAATAGAATGAATTTGTCGAGATTATATGATGTAAACCACTGATCAAGTGCAGCAACTGTCAAGTAGCGTACTTAAGATCAGGGCTGAGATATCACAAAACTAGGATCTCTGATTTCATTTGATTGTATTGAAAATCAAATAGAAGTTGAGACTGGGTTAGGTCATGAGTCATCTTTTCAGAGTTGTTCATGGGAACATCGCAAAAAGAGAAATTTCTTGAGATTCACTGTAATGAAAATAGACTCTGTGCTTACAGGTGGGCTACATAGTAAAATAGCAAGCTTTTGAAAATGATAAAAAGTACTATTCCATTTGTGTTTATCGTTTCAAGAGGTTAAAACAAGACTACTCATTCTATGCCAACACTTGGTAATCTTTTGTTAAATTGGACTCCACAACATAATGCCAAATTACAGACCTTTGTTAAAACGTGTCTCTCACCTCTGTTATGGTCACAGGCAAGCGCAATATTGGTTTCTTGATTTAGTCTTTGACTTTCTTGTTTACGATAATTTCTGAATTTTTGATTATATGCTTCTGATACCAACTCATATGGTTTCAAAATAGTATTGTTCACACAAGTATAGTCCACACATTCAGAAATTGGCAAAGCTGTATATGCCTCTTGGGCTTTCCATTTCAAAACACTTTGCAGCAATAAAGGCCATTGGTCTGTGGGCCATCTCAAATTTTGAGCAACTCTCTCAAAGTGCTGAAAGTACTTATCAACTTCCAATTCATTAAAAGTTGGTACTAGTCGTTGTTGAGCTTCAAGCTCTTATTTTCGCTTTTGAGCTTCATCCTCATCCTTTTAGATTCAAGCTCTTTAAGTCTTTACTCTATTTCAATTTCTAATCACCTGATCTCAAATTGCCCAGAAGGTTCCATTGGTAGAGGTTTACATAATTCTAAACAACTATCAGGTAAAAAACATCTTCATCAACTAATTGCTCAAAAATAAGCCTTTTAAGTTCATGTTTACGTGTTGACCTCTTCACCTCTAACTGTGTAACTCTTGTGCTATTTGCATCAACATATCTTTTCATAAGTTTGTATATTTTCATATGTTTTATATGTTTCTAGAACTTCCATAGATGCGACTGTACAAACTCTTTAGCACTAGCCATTTTGAGCACTGTTGACTGTAACAAATTGTCAAATCAAATGAATTTTTAAAATTCAACTGAATGGTTGGATCAAATGGTTGGATCAAATGGTTAGATTGAGTGATTAGATCTCAGACAAGCCCTAAATATTCCTGCTACGGTCACAGTAGCAATTACCGGTTGCCTTTAAGTTGAAACAGGAAAAGACAAAAAGTTTAATTTAACAAATTTAACAATTAGATATAATGATTACAGTCAACTGGTATGCATATAATGATACAATAATGGTAACAATCTGACCTGGCCACTGTAACTGACATTTGAGTTTGTCTACTGTATCCAGCAATCTGTCCTGTGATCTGTTCCGTGATCCATCCAATGCCCACTAATACACAGATATCTGTATCCTGTGATCTGTTCAGTGTCCAATAACATGAAATGTCGTTATCCTGTAATCCTTTCGATATCCAATGACACAAAATGTCTGTACAGAAATATTCGGAAAGTTTGCACCACTGTACTGTCCACTTCAAGATATGGACAATGTCCAAAATGCAATAAATCCACTCTCTCGTAGAACCACACACTACATGCAGACAAAAAAGTATCCAAAGTACAGCAAATCTATCCAGACGCTGTAGCTAGTTCACTCCAGCAAAAGTTTGCAACAGCACAAGTACTTTATATCCACTTGATATTAGTTTTAAAACACAAATAGCCTTCCTTATAGCTAACGGATACTAAGTTCATCTGTGGTCAGGTGTACAACATTTATATACAGCTATGGAAGCGGCCAGAAGCTTATAGTACTTACATGAAAATATATACTGTCACCAGATCCCTCAAGGAAGTACTATGCTCTAAGGGTTTTATTTTTTATTTTCTTTGCAGTAGCTCCAGTGGGGTAGTTAGGGTGCCTGTGAGACGCCCACAGGATGAAGACTGACTTGAGTGTAAGTTACTGAACCGACTGTAAAGCTTAGTGGACACTAACTATAAGGTCATTTTTATTTTAGACTCCCCACAGTCCTTTTGTGTGTTAAGGCTCTGGAGTATGAAAAATGTACCTTGTACGCTGTCTGGTATTCATCAGTCTTTTCCTCATCAGTACGTCCGACCATAAAGTACAGGTCAAGGGTTGTTTTGTGGGCTCCGTACTACCTCGATCTTTCAGACTGGCTAGTTCTGTTACAAATGCAAGATGCTTTCCCTCATCAGTGAAATCACGATCCCTCTGTGTTCTCTTGCTTTTATGTGGGGATATATCCCTAAATCCTGGACCTATTGTGATGGGGGTTGCTAACTGTCGGTCTGTAAGAAACAAGGCTCCTATGATTTCTGACGTTGTGTTCAATCACTCACTGGACATATTATCACTGGTCGAAACTCATATTCGCCCGACTGATACCGATTGTCTGCTTCAATCCATCACACCACCATCTTATAAATTGTGTCAAAGACCTCGTGCACATGGCTCGGGTGGCGGAGTTGGCTTTCTCATAAATAGCAGCCTGTCTCATAGAATTGTGGATCATCCCACTTTCACCTACTTTGAATGTCTGGTAGTCAGTATTGGATCGAATGCTCATTCTACAGTGGTTGCTTGTGTTTATCGTCCTCCAAGTTCATGTTCCAATCCTTTTTATGATGAGTTTCACACATTGGTTGAGTTCCTCTCATCTATGAATTCCTCCTTCATCATTTGTGGTGACTTTAATATTCATATTGACACAACCTCAAGAGACAGTGTTAATTTCCTTAATACTCTTGACTCCTGCAATATTACTCAACATGTTCACTCTGCTACCCATCTTCATGGCCATACCCTAGATCTCATCCTTACTTCTGATAGTTCTCTGGTTTCAAATGTGGTTGCCAGTGACTACATCTCCGACCATGCAATGATCAAATGTCAAGTTGAAACTCCAACAACTGCTAAATCACAAGCTAACAGAATGACTTACAGGAGATATAAAATAAACATGGAACTCTACGCAATGACTTGAGCAATTGCTCCTTTGTTGCTTGTCTGGGTGACACTGCGAAAAACTGTATGATCAATACACTAATGATCTTTCCAACCTTCTGGACAAACATGCTCCAGAGGTTACTCGCTGTCTTGCCAAGGAGCCAGCAAAGTGGATATCAGATACCTACAAAAATGCCAAATCTATTCGACGACAGTTTGAACGCATCTGGCGTAAAAAGAAAACTCCTCTTAACCGTGCAAAGCTGCGTAAACAAATTGCCAGGTGTAATTCACTTGCCAATAAAGACAAAGCCACATATTACAGAGCTCTTGATAATGAAAACCGGTGATGACCCTAAAAAACTATGGCAAGTTCTGCGTTCTGCCTTGCACCGTATCCCTGACAAGGTTCTTCCATCAAATAGTTCACAAAAAAAATGGCTAAACAGTTTGCCGCTTTTTTCACCAATAAGATTGCTAAAATCCGAGAGTCTTTTTTCAGTTTTTCATCTTTTTCCTTGCCATCTCTAGTGAATCCGCCAGGACTTTTCAAATTTGATGATGCCTCACCTGACGATATTACGAAAATCCTGTCTCCTGGATCCTTGGCCCACTTTCCTAGTTAAGGATTGCCTTGATATACTGCTTCCTTCTATCACAAAACTTGTGAATTGTTCTTCGTTGGAAGGTGCTGTCCCAGATGGCTTCAAAAGTGCTGTTGTCACTCCACTGATAAAGAAATCTTCTTTATCAAAGGATGAACTAAAAAACTATCGCCCTGTGTCTGGGTTGAGCTTTATCTCAAAACTTGTGGAACGTGTAGTTGCCTCGCAACTCAGTAGACATGTCTCTCTCCATGGGTTGGAAAACGAGTATCAATCTGCCTATAGACGTGGCCATTCAACTGAAACAGCTCTTTTGTCTATAAAGAATCAGATTCACCTATCTCTAGCCAGAGGTGAGGCCACAGCTGTGGTGCTTCTTGATCAGTCTGCAGCGTTTGACACCATTGATCACGACAAACTCCTTGATTGCTTCAGAAAATGGTTCGGTGTCGGGGGTAGATGCCTTAACTGGTTCAAATCATACCTTTCTGATCGTACCCAATGCATCAAGATTGGTTCTGTTTTGTCTGAGGCTAGAAAGCTTAAGTTTGGGGTACCACAAGGTTCAGTTCTTGGTCCTATTCTTTTTTCGTTGTATACCACACCTTTGAGCAAAGTAATCTCTAAACATCCAGATGTCAAATTTCACTTTTATGCAGATGACACACAGCTGTTTATTCACCTCAAACACAAAAATGCAAAAATTACCTTCGATCGGCTAGTAAAGTGTCTCGAAGATGTCAAACTATGGCTGTGTGCAAATAAACTAAAGCTGAATGCTGATAAGACTGACTTTATTTTATTTGGTGCCAAGTCTCAACAAGAAGAGTTTAACCCATTCTTTCCAGTAAATATATTGGGTGAATCACTGATACCTTCAGATGCCGTTAAGAATTTGGGTGTCTGGTTTGACTCAGACTTTTCGTTCACTAAACATGTTAAAAATGTATGTAAACTATGTTTCATCCAGATGAGGGATCTTAGACAAATTCGATAGTACTTGACTCGTGATGCTGCTCTTACGGCTGCAAATGCACTTGTGGGCAGTAGGCTTGACTACTGTAACTCCTTGTTTAGGGGTCTATCTGTTGCTAACCTACGCAAGCTACAATGCATTCAAAACAGTCTGGTCAGAATTGTTTGCAGAACCACATGTCTTTCTCACACCACTCCACTAAGAAAAGCCCTTCATTGGCTACCCATAAGGCACCGTTGCATCTTCAAGACTGCCTTGTTGGTATATAAATACCTACATACTAACTGTCCAAAATATTTCAGCCCATTTCTCAAAGTTAGACAATGTACCTATAATACTCGGTTGAGTCAATATGATGGTATAATTCTACATGTTCCTCAATACCAACCATCTATTTACAAATCCACAAAGCAGTTTGGTCTAAGCTTTGCATATGATGCTCCCAAAATATGGAATGAACTCCCTGATAATGTAAGATCTGCCACTTCCATTGCTTCCTTCAGAAAAAACTTAAGGCATACCTATTCTGCCAAGCTTATCCACCTTAGTATTTTCCACCTCATATGGCGTTCTCCGTGATGTCGACCATAGCTATGGACAAGGACAATGATTTTTGTAACTATGCTTATGATGTTGCGCCTTAGAGTCTGTCACTTCGACAGAGATTAAGCGCTATGAAAGTTGAATTGGAATTGGAATGCTATTATGTGAGATTACATGAGCTCTTGATTATTGTCTCCCCTGTGCATGTACCAAGTATTCTAAATACTTAACTGGTGCTTTTATCCTTTAGTGCCAATCAAGGGCATATCTGCTGACTGAACGACATAGCCAATGGCTGAACAAACGTGGTAAAGTTACATATGTTTTGTCTAACAATTGATGTATTTGATGTAATTTTATCAATTGTAAAATAAATAATATAACATCCTCACCTGTAGAGTCGGTATGTTTTTGTCTGTACTTATCATAAAATTTACAAAAATGTGCATGATCTAGTGATCGAATGATGATTAAGTCACCCAAAAATAAATTGTGCTCACAAGACCCTCTTGTGCTTATGAGATCTTCTGGTGATCACTGTGTTAAAGTGGTATCCAAAAGATCAAAACTTGAAATGAGTTAAAATAAAAATCACTAATTCAGGCTCTGATAAAGATATGAACTGACTAATTAAAAATATTTTTTACAGAACTAAAAAATAAAATATAAAACAACGTAAATACAATTAACTATTCATCAAACATGACATTTTAAATTTGCAAACTTGAGGGCAAAGGAATATCATGTAATTTGTGGTAAGATATCAAAATTTAAATCTGTGACCACTTGCTGTGTTCTTGTCAACAGAATGTGTAAATTAAATGGAACTCTCCAGTTATTGATTTTGAAATTCACAAAACATTGACAGTTATATTAAATATTTTTGTAAACAGAATGAATGAACTTCGACCTCTGGGTTTTGTTTACAGTGATACTGATGTTGGTGCATTGTTATAAATAAATATATTATCCAGCTAAAACTGATATTCGCATCATTCCAGAAATGTAGATTTCTAAGACGTCCAAGGATACTTGAATTAAATAGACATATGCCGTCTGGCCAATGGGTAGGCCTCATCTGTTTCATTTGTTAGAGGTTTGGCATGGTATTTTCATTTGACCAGTTACTTCTGATATTCAATTTGAGTTAAGGTGTCATACTGAGTCATGACATAAGTTTAGACTAAAATATTTAGACATTTAGTTATTTACCTCTGCCAAGCAAATATTATATTCATGACTGTTTGTCTGTCTGTTAGCAAGATTACGCAAACACTGCTGGTTCAAATTAAATTTAGAAGATGGATCTTGGCCCAACTTTGAACCCATTAAACTGAAATTTATCACCGTCTTGACAAAAAAATGATGTGCTATGGTGGAGGTCTGTGCTGTCCGAGCGCTCTTGTGTTACTTTTATGTCACAGTGTTTGTAAGAATATCTTGCTATCATTTGATGGACAAACCCTGACCTTTTAGTTTCATCTGAGATTTTTTCGACATGATTTAGATTGAGATTTTTGGCAAATCCAGGCTTAACATCCTAATCATTACATATAAACTACAGAGAGTCCAGAATGCTCTTTGCCGTATTATCTTCAGACTTGCTAAATGAGTCATGTTACACCCTTTTTGAAAAAACTCCACTGGCTTCCAATTCAACATCGTTTCCTTTTTAAGTATAACCTTCTGGTATTCAAGGCTATCAATCTTTCACAGCCCCTGTATCTATCAGCTTTAACAAGATCGAGCAGTCTCATGCATGGCAAGAGGCTATCTGTCTCCTCAACCTGCCCTAAGAAGCACATAGGCAGGTTTGGCTTTGCAGTAGCCGCACCAGCTGAATGGAACAAGCTGTCACAAACTGTCAGATCCCAGCAAAATATAGATGTTTCAGAAGCCAGCTAAAGACTCACTTGTTCAGGCTGGCATACTCCCCCCCCCACCTTAGTTATACCCTGGCGGGGGCTTTTTGGATACTGACCCATGTCTGCCCCTGGACTCTCTCCTCTTGAACTGAAGCACATTAGAGGATTTGTATCAATTTTGTGCTCCATTAATTCTATTATTATTATTATTATTATATCAGGAAACTGCCAGAGATATCACAGAACACCACAGTGTTACCTTTGTAAGGGGACACCAAGTAAAATGATTTAATTTGAGGTATGCTCATATTTCATTTTTATCAGGGACATGCTGATAAAGTATAGTACAGAGGGTGTTAATATACTGGCAGCTGAGAAATCTTGATGTATTGTTTGTATTTTCTAAGGGTAGAATTACATGGAAACCCCCATAAAATTGATAGAGATAGGAAAGCTTATGCTCATAAGTCCACTTCATAATACCAAATCCCCAAGGCAGTAAAGGCAGTAAAGAACATTCCATGCCCTGTAAGTACTACCAGAAAAATTCTGGCTCATTTTAAGGCGATCATGAAACTAATGGCTATCTATATTTGGATGTCTATACTTTTTGTTATTCTCGAGGCAAAAGTACTGCACATTCAGTTAAGGATTGCTGAAAGGCAAAAAAACAACAACAATCAGTTACTCAAAAAAGTAACCAATTTCGAACTCACATGTCAGGAGTAGTGGTGAGTACACATGAAGAGAGTTCAGGTAGCATGAATTGGAAATTAGATTGGGCCAAATTTAAAAACATGTCCTATGCTTGGATAGTCAAACAAAATACTTGCAAAAACAATTGAGGGAAAAGTAAAGTTTTGAAACAAATAAATCAAAATACTTCATAATTTATGCTGTGCCAAAAGTCGTGCAAGTGTGAACCATGGCCTAAGAATCTTTGATAATGCAGTTTTGTTTAAAGCCATTCCTCGATACAATTCAGGGGCCACGGTGGCAGAGTGGTAACACTCTCGCCTCCCACCTCTGCGGCCAGGGTTCGATCCCCGTCATGGCCGTAAGTGGGAAAGCTGGTAGTTGCTTGCTGTTGGTCGGCAGTTTACAGTACAGAACCCTAGCGAACTATATGTACTGGTTTCCTCTGCCCTTCCAACTACCCGTCGTGATATGACCTGTACAGTGTTGAAAGCGACGTAAAACCCCAAATAAACAATCCTCGATACAATTCAAACAGGTTCAACGTGTTGCATAATATTGATACTGATACTGATTGTGCGTCACAAAGCAATGGGAATCCAGAATGTCAAACTTTGACACATAAAACTATGGTATCTAAACACAATGACAATAATTCTGTCAAATCAAATCAATGTACAAAAGAAATAGATGCAAAAGTGGATGTAAATGATACTAATGTATCGGACATGTCTCTACTTAACCAGAACGGTGAGTTAAACATTTCAGGTAACTTTTCACACAGTATTACACGACGAGGTCCTCCTAGTATCAACTGTCAAACAGATAAATATGGACTGGTCTTGAGATTCAGGCCACGGCACAGAAGCAATATTGTATCTGCACATCATTACCAAACTTTTAAATTGTGGGATGGAATGAATCATGACAAAGTTGGTTTCATCCCCTTGGGGGATCTTACCCTTCCCCCAACTGATCTCAAAAGAAATTGCAAAAGAGAGAATATTTGATATTCTAAGGCATATCAAATATTTAGATACTCACAGTTTTATGAAATCCCAAATGCAAATCCAATCCCAATTGAAACCAGATGTTTGGCAAAAATATTTGACCAATTACCTGGACCACAGTTAGTACTTACATAGATATGGTTTTCCTTTAGATTTCGACTATATTTCTCCACTGGAAAGTGTAGGTAAAGTCATACCTGGGGTATTCAACATGTGGAAGATATTCAAGCCTGTTTAAATGAGAAAAATATGTTTAGTGCCATATTGGGTCCCTTAATAGAACCCCAATCAATGACTTACATGTTTCTTCTTTCTGAACAAGAGATAAACCTGGGGCTTTACACAGGTGAGTAATTGTAGACCTTAGCTTTCCCCATGGTTATTCACTGAATGCAGGAGTTCAATCTCATACCTACCTAGGTACCCCCCCCCCCCCCCTTCTTCTAACATTACTCACAATTGATAACATCCCCACAAAGTTAAACAACTTGGTAAAGACTGTCATCTATACAAAATTCACCTGAGTAGAGCATTCAAACATGTCAAACTGGACCCAAAAGATCTTTTAGGCTTAAAACTTAATGAACTCCCAGTCAGTCTGATGATTCAGCTCTGTTCCAGAGCCTATGCAATGCTTTATACTTTTTATGGCCCAGAAGTGGCTTTTCAGCTATATTATTTTGAAAATAAAATGATGTTTCAATTTTCAAGCCCTATGAGCTTTCCTCCTAGAACTAAGTTTGGAGATCAGTCAGGAGAATGTAGTAAAACCTGCAGCCAAGGTCACATATCTTGGAATTGATATATTCTGAATATGCTGAATATTCTGATAGCCAGAAAATATGGGGTTCTCAGTAGTATGGCAAAGCCATATGTTTAGCATGTGAAAACCAAACTGTGATTATGGTCCTAAACTCTGATAAAACAAGATATCACACAGTAGCTGCCATTGCCTGAAATATTTTTATTGAGGCAGCTCAGTTTGATATACTTTTTTAAATTATCCACATCATAGGTGTTGTTAATGAGATAGCTCCCAGTAGGCCATTGGCAGAGAATATTGGGAAAAGAGTTTTTGCTTGCTCCCTAACCACATGTTGATCACTCTCCTTGACAATGCCGTAGGTATTACTTGGTGTATTTAAAATCTTTAAGTTCCTAATCCAAGATGTCGGCCTTAATAGACAGGGCCACCAGCTGACTCAAACTGGCCTTTGCAGATTACACTTCGACGTGTTATGAGACAAAATTTCGAAGTTTTGTAGCCTTCTGCTGTTTGCTTCCTTTAATATCAGAAGTCAGTCCCCAACCCTGCCAATCCTTCGCTTCTTAGAGTTCCTAACATTCAAACAAAGTTAGTTTTTCGGGTCTTTCAGTTTAAATTTCTGCAGTCAAAAACCTCCTTATCCCTTTATGGACTTGACACTTCTACTTTTAGTAACCCTAGGATTAGGTTATACAACAAAGCAATGATGAAGTACAGACTATTAAACCCTCATTTCCGCCATCCATCCAATAGCAGAGCAATGTAATAGAATACATATGGGTCACATGTGTAAGGCTTCCATATTGTTACTTTTCTTCAGCTCTCTGAGAATCTCTAACATCGTCCCTCATTTCATTTCTGCTTATGATCTCTTAAAACATCTTTTACAAGGACACATATTTGCACTCCCTGGCATCCGCCTGATCAAAAACCAAAAACCCTCCAAATACTAGGGATAAAATTCTGAAAGTTCTCCCCTTATGCTGTGCAGCAGCCATAAAACATTTATAGTCTGTCACTCTAGGTTCTGACATTCTCCCTCTTTTCAAATAGGCTGTTTTGCTAAGTGGGTTCCCTTTATAGATACCGGACTAAAAACACTCTTGTCAAAAATTCTCAGCATCTTGAACCTTAATGTATTTTGCTTTATATTTCACTCCCTCCACTGTTCAGCTGGCACCCTGGCCTTTGATCTTAATATACTCATGCAGGATATCCAAAGTCATGGTACCTGGATGTCAGAGGCAGTTTAGACCTACATTATCCAGGACAACAATGCCTCATCTGATTTAGCCCATTCCTTTCACTCTCATATGTCTAACTGCCAACTATTGGGGTATCCTCTACTCTTCTTAACATCATTTTCAAATCATGAATGTCATTACTCACTTATTTTGTATCTAAATACGTATCTATCATGAAGTAGTTAAATAATTGGGTTGCCAGGCCACCTTATCGTTATTTCATATACGAAATTGCAGGCATTTCAACTCAAAAGTCTGTCAAATATATAATTTTAATTTTCGACCAAAATTTACTTAATGTGACCCTGTCAACTTTTATATTGTATTCACTCAATTTAAGGCCACCTCAAATAGTTCACCCCCTGCATGCTATGGTGACTTTACTTTAAATGCATGTTATTGTGTTTAAGTTATGTCTTAAATGTATTAAAGTATTTAATTAAATTATAGTACATCTAACAATTAGAATAAATAATTTTTCCCCAGTTGTCTTGTTTATGCTTTTTAAAATTCAAGGTTTTGACTCTGGTTTCATTAACAACATTGCATCTTAGACATGCTATTGAGAGTATCTCATGTGATAATGAAAACCTTTTTTGTTTATTCCCGGCCATTAGACTCCAAACACAACTTCAAAAGTTCGACCTTCTGAGCAGTTCACCTACAAATTTATGGCAAATAAAAATAGCCTCTCGGAAAGACTCAATTCTGGAAGGGTAAAATTTTTCTGATTCTTCACTTCATCCTTCATTTTTCCAACATTTTATAACCCCAAGCCATGACTCACCTAACTCATTGTAGAGACAGTAACCATCAGGTCGGCTCCATTGTCTGTACAATAAAAAGAGTTCTTGTTGGTAGAAAGTCAATATAGAGATTGATGTATGGCTCTGGATACAGAATCTAATTTTTAATAGAAACTCAATGAAATCATGGTTAAAAGTCAAATTGGGCATTTTCAGCCAAAATGTCTTACATAAATAAAAACCTTTTGTTTTAAGCATATTGCAGATTCAAATGAAAAATACAAAATTAAGAATGTGTACAATGATATAAGTTAACATCACTGACATTACAATTAGAAATTTAATATTGTCAAATTATTAAATAACTGTATAATTATTTCCAATTATCAAATTATATGAGTCCTAATACAAGTTGTGGGCCAAGGTACAGTTTAAAACCTAACAGAGACACACCAAAGTGGTAATAATGTTGAAAAGCAGTAACATCATGAAACTGTGTAACAGAAATGTTCAACTGCAGACACTTTGCCAAATAAGGTTACAACTAAAACTGAAGTATGATTACAAATGTGGTTATTCATTTTTATGGATCATGTTGCAATCAAATGTATAACAAACTAAAGGAGTACTTAAAACTAAACATAATTGAGGTCATTATGACTCATAATGTCAAAACCACAGAGATAAAACACACTGATGGGATCCACACGGTGTTGAGCATTCTGAAATGTTTTGGTAGTAGAACAGAACAGAATAGAACGGGAACATTTATGCAAAATTGATACGACATTCTCTAATGCACTCAAGGTCAAAAAGGAAAAGTCCAGGACATATCAGTCCGAGATCCAAATTAGCACCCACCAGGGAGATATACTATGGTGGAGGATATGCAATTCCAAACAATAGGTTTTTAAATGGCTTTGGAACCTGTCATTGTGTGCTGTGATTGGTCCAATTGTGGGAGCCTGTTCCATTCAGTGCTGTAAGCCATTGCAAAACCTTGCCTGCCAATGGCCCTTCTAAGACAAACTGAGGAAAGAGATAACCTATTTCTACAAGTGAGGGTACTGGTTGATAAGTATGTTGTTAAACAAGATGGGATAGGTAATAGGGAGCCAGTGTGGATTTTGAAGAAAGTGACATTCCTTGCTCTATCAAGTCTAAAACAATTCTATAAAGGGTATTTTGAATTTTCTGGAGATTAGCCACATTATATTTACTTACGCCATAGAATAGGGAGTGACAGTAGTCAAGTCGACTGCTAATCATTGAGTTTGCAAGCAGGGCTGCAGTATCCACACTGGAGAATTTGTAGATGTGTCTTAGGTCCTTGAGGTGATAGTAACAAGCATGACAATCCTTGGTTATGTGACTGGTAAAGGAGTTTCCAGAGTCAAAAGTAACACCTAGGTTTTTGACTGTATCGGTAGGTTAGATAGAATTTCCAAGATATTTGGGTAGGAAAGTTTTGCATGAGGGACTCTGTGGCTTGTCTGTCACCAATGATTATGAATTATCTTTGAACGCAAGCCTCGATATAACTCACGGTTCTACAGAGCACTTTTTTTTTGTCTCCGGACTTTGATAAAATTTACCTGTGCATTCTGAATTTCCCTCTCTTGCCCTCCAATAGCTAAAAGGACACATGTCCCTTTGCCTTTTGCCCATACATATGTCCTTTTGTCTCCAGACTTTGATGACACTGACAACACTCCAATAGCTAAACGGAAACATTTCCTTTCGGCTTTTGCTCATACATATGACCTTTTGTCTCTGGACTTTGATGACATTGACAACACCTGCCAGTGCATTTTGAATTTCCCTCTCTTGCTCTCCAATATCTAAAATGACACATGTCCTTTGGCCTTTTTCCCACACATATGTTCTCCTAGCATCTTACTTTCAGAAACTGTGGCACAGAGTGATAACTATTTGTCTAGTCACTGAAATTAAGCAGCAATGGGCTATGTTAGTACTTGGATAGGTGACCGTTTCAGTTCAGGACCAGCTGTGGGATGTGTCTAATTTAAAATTTCTTTCTGTCACAAGACTTTCATAAATTCTAGTGCACTGCTTGTGTCTCTGATGGCTTTGCGCCCGCGCTGGGGGACCAAAACGCCTTTTGGCCTTGTTTTCTCTCTGGATTGAGTTTCAGTTTCACACCATCCATCCACTAGATATATTTGGGTGTCATCAGCATACAGATGGTGGGGGACATTGAAGGTGAAAATGATATTACTGGGGAGTGATGCAATGGATAAAAAGGAGGGGACCCAGGACAGAGCCTTAGGGTACTCCATAGAAGAGTGAGAAGGCATCTGAAAAGCTATTACCTAGTTTAACCTTCTGTTTGTGGTTTGTAAGATAGGATTTGATTCACCTCAACACAGTGCAATCAGCCCCAAAACCAATCCCTGAGGCAATCAAAAAGAGTTTTATGGTCGATAGTGTCGAATGCTACTGAGGCATCAAACAATGTGAGCCCAACAGCCTTACTGGAGTACATCAAAGAAGCACTATCATTTTGGATTTTAAGGAGTGTTGTTTCTGTGGAAAGCAATCTCCAGTAAGAGGATTGGTTAACACTGGAGAACCCCTCACTATTGATGTAATAAATGTAAATAGGCCAAAGATGGGAGTCACCCTCTGCTCACAGATATGATACAACTAAAATAATAATTTTTATTTGATCCTGATTTATGGCTTCATGTGTGGCATGTTATCACAGGCTGTCACCTCTGTATGGGTTCGACTCCCACAAGTGTCAATGCTGCAGGACTGTCCCAATAAGATCCTAGCTGTTGAACAGGATATAGAACTCTAAGTCTGACTTTGAAATAATTTTGTATGAAATGAGAATCCTTCAATGAACCACATAAACTATTTTTGATGTTGCTGACATTATAAATAATGGTGAGAATGTTTTTGTGTTATTGTTTGCTCAAGAAACAGTTGCCAAAGATCTGTCAACAGTCCACTTTAACAAGAATGGCACTGGTATTGCCTTTAGTATCCTTCACCTAATCTTTGTAAACTGCAATACACTGTGGAACTGATTTTCATAAATCATAACATTGTGTTAATTTTTAATGCTTAAATTATTTATCTTTATTTCATTTAGGTTTCAGCAAGTGTTATTATGCATATTGGGAATTGTAACAATATTCATAATGAAATAAAGAAATATTTGGTTTTGCAATATATTTGACAGGATAAACCTAATTTGTGAGTAATAATAAACATGACAAATGTTTAAAATGATTCAAATTATTATATTAAAATAGTTAACTAGTTAAATTAGCAAATCATAATATATGATCAACTAAAAGGGAACTAGTATAAAATTGTATACCATAAACATTGCCACAAAACATATTTGCTTTTTCCCCTTTCTTCTGCAAAATGCAACTACAAAGGCTATCAAAAGGGGGGACTGATACTGGACCCTCTTCACCGGAGAAAAGTGGTACGGGAGTCAGGCTCATTGCCTCAGATCCAAGGTTAAATAAGAGAGCAAAGTGGGGTAAAATATATAATTTATTTACACTAACACATACTATTGTTTATGTACAACCAATATATTATTGAATGAAACAGAGATTATTACAACCTTAAGGTCACCTTACTTTAAGATTCAACTTATTGACCACTACAAAGGTCAGAATAATCTTTAACCTATTGGGGTGAACTTAAGGTCACCCTAAGATTTTAAAGAGGGATTTAAGTAATTTATTAATAACAGGTGAACATAAGGTCACCCCAAAGTTATACAAAGAGTTCAAAGGTAAGGTAAGGTGGCCTTAAAGTGGAGTATGAAATAGTTTAAGTTAACAATTCTACTTTGAACAGTAAGTATGAATTATGATAAGTAACTAACTGAAGGAAAAACTGAGGGGACAAATACTATAAAGTTCTTGTCTATAAAGTCCCCACCACAGATGAGTAATGCCAACTAAAAGATTAAACAGAAACTTAACCACTGGTAAGGCATTAAGCAGAACTATCTGCAACCAATATGAAACACTGCTTTGAGTCAATGTGCACAGTGAGAATGATAAATAGAAGTTAATTTGAATTAAGATAAGGATATATAATGTTGCAAGATTAAATGTCATAACATAAATAACAACATTTAATTTGTAACAAAAGTTACTATTTAAGCCAGTGTTAAATTACGCAAGTGTGACAATGTAAAATGGTTAAATGACTATATATAAAATGAGAGACTAATCTGTGCAAACTGTTAAATATGTTACTTTTAACACGTGTTAAGTGTTTAACTGAGCCATTTCTTCAATATAAGTTATAAGATGACATAATACATATATATAAAACATAATAATAGAACTATTAATAGATTACTAAGATTTGCAAATATAATTAAAATAATTTTTTCTATTCACGTATATAATCAATGTCCATGTTGCTGTTTGCTACTCACAATAAAATTCGATGAAGTGGAGCATTGCTGCCACGACATGGTACTGAGGGTTAACTGTGGTAGTAACGCACTGATACTGTAGCTTGAGGCCTTGCAGCCCCCACATTTACAGTGACTCTACCGTGTTACTAAGTTAACTAATACTGTATTATTTACAATGTTACTAACTTTAGGCACCCAAATGCCAAGTATTATTGTAGGTAGAAGAGGTTTTTAAAGGTAGATGAGACTGAAGACTGATGATGGGGGTTGGCGAAGATATAGGACCAGACAGCGTCAGAGGACCATGTTCCTTGGTGTTGGATGGCTTGTAGTGAAACGTCACAGTTGAAGGCCAATGACGCCCCTGACCTCCTGAAGGCGTGGAAGGGGTGAGTGGAGGGGTCTATGCTAAGGGAAGTGAGGATGGCAGAGAGGGTCTTCCTGACTTGGCTCTGTGTGAGGACTGAGAAGGAAAGGCCTTGGGGGATGGCAAAGAGGGGAGCATTGGGGGGAAGGGGAAACTTGTTAGTGAGGCGAAGGAGGGCAGCCACAGGACATAGGGGTGAAGAACCTAAAACTAGAATTTGAATGGTGGCAAACTGGGAAGAGGATTGGAGGGTCTTGGACCATTTGATGATGACAGTGGCAAAGTGGGGATGATAGACGATGTCGCCCCTGCACAGGTGGACCAAGGGATCAAAGGAAGACACAGAAGGGGGAACTAGATTTGACAATCTCAAAAACGCAAAGAAGGCCAGAAGAAAGAGGGGGGTATAGACATACCCCAGGGGGAGGTGAGAAGAGAGAAGGACAATGGATTGGATGGTGGTGATGTCAAAGATGCCTTTCACTCGCCTGGGGTGAGGGACATTCAGGGCCAGGCTCCTGAGAGAAAGAAAAACAGAGTGATGATGGAGGGTTGCAGAAGGGATGTTAAGACTTTTAAATTTTGAACGCAGGGAGTGAATGTAAGCAGAGATGGAGGAGGGTGACAGACCATTGAACTGGAGAAACTCGATGAAGGCAAGCACAGGGGTGGGGGAAGCCGGGGGGAAGGGGGAGGAGGTATAAATTGAAAACTGTAAGAACAGTCGAAGATGGGAGAGATGAGATGCTCTGGTCTTGGGTCTGTATGCTTGTCCCAACCGCCTAGCAGCTCTTTCCACTAGTGAGTCGTACATTGAGTTACAACCTACAAATGAGTTACAATGACATTACATTCATATACTTGTATCAATGTGCATATGTTCATGAGTTACTTGTAACCATACTGGCTCAGAGATTTGAGCCTGTAACTTTTGACCTCTATTTACAGTACTGCCCCACCTAGATAGAAGGTCGGCACACACATTGTTTACCCTGGGGATATGTACCACTTGCAATCTTATGTTATGAGAGGCTGTCACAAACCATATATTCCGGGCCATTGCAGCCAGGGCACTGTCCCTGGTGACCCCTTTGTTCACTACACCAACTACCACTTCATTATCACACCTTATAACAATGGCCCTGTTGGCCCATTGTTTGGCCCACATTCTGACCCCAATTAACACATTCCACATTTCTAGATGGACAATAGAGAACGTGTAAGGGACTTCATTGTTCATAAATTGATACTGATACACTTGATTGTTGTACCTGCCCCCAACACCTGTTAAACAAGCATCTAATTCGATACGGTCATTACAATGGAGTGGGGGATAAATATAGTGACACTTGCCATTAAAGTTTTTTACAAATTTCAGAAACCACGTGATGTTTTTCACAACATCTTCATTCATAAACTGAACTTCATTCATGTTTCTCAGATTTTCTAGTAGTCTATTTACAAAGTAACGTGCTGGTTTTACTACTTTGTGTACATACATGAGCGAGCCTATCAGGCTCTGTAACTGCCTTTTTGTGAACTTTTTATTTTTCAATTATGTAAAATTTCTTGTAATTTTTGGTCAGGGATTGATAAGGTGGCCTCGACCGAATCAATATGGATACCCAAACAAATTATTTTTGTGGAGGGTGGACATAATTTTGACTTGCTAACAGGAATTCTCAATTCTTGAAGTAGGCTAACCAATGTATCATAGCTGGCCTGTGCCTTACTGGGATCTCAGCCACGAGTAAATCATCTATATAGGAGAGTAGGTAGAATCCCTGTTTTGAATGGATATATCTTATAAAATCACTTAGCCTACTACATCCCATGGATCCAGTCCTGTGTCCGAACGCGTAAGCCCAATCCAGATAGTAATCATTTTGCCATTTCAAGCATAGAAGTGGATAGTCAGCTGGATCCACTTTAAGTTGTCGAAATGCTTGAGAAAGGTTGACTTTAAGCATATGACAGCCTTTTCCCAGGCTAGTGAGGCGATCAACAAAGGTATCCACGGATGGATAGTTCAGCTTGAATGCAGTACCTAGGTACTCGTTGCTTTTTGTAAAGTAGTTAACACTGGCACCTTGAGGCCACGACAGGTCGATTATAACTCTTCTTTTTTCGCTATCTGGCTTATGGCGAGTTATGAAAGGTGAGACATGAGTCTCATCCCCAAAGGGTTTGTCTTTAAAGGGGTCACAAATGGCCCCATGTTCAAGCTCATCATTTATGTACGCTTGCACATGTTCTGGATATTCACGTGCTGAAGGATGGCAGCTGCCCCCATCCCTGAGGTCCACATGACTGCCCCTGAAGTCCATGGGGAAGCCATACCTCAGAAACAGGGGGAGCTGCCAATCCCAATAAGATTCCGCTAGTCTATCGACTAAATCCAAGTTCATATCAAAATTGATTTGAACCCTGGCCCCAAGAAAATTGGGACATTTGAAACTTTTGACATAGTGATACAGCTGTATGGGTTTTTCAAGCCACTGCTTGTCCACTTGACATCTGCTGCAGTTCCTAATGTGACTGAATTGTAATGGGGAAAGGGGAATGAAGCCTGTATGCTGTTTTTGCTGGGTCATAAATGACTTCAAGTCCCTGCATTTGTTTTTTATATCCTTGATATTAAGTTTTGCTAAGTGATTTTTTTGATACTGAGGTCCAAAAGTTTTGGCCCAAATCTGGGATGTCAGGTGAATCATCGACTTCCTGACTACCGCTGCCTGGTATGGGAGGGATGTGTGAAACTGCAGCATTGTCATTAGTATTACTTGCAACAATTTGGTTACTGTTACACTTTTTACTCACTGCTTCTGTACTATTATCACTTATAGCCCCAACTTTAGTTACATGACTTACTGCTGGGCCATTGTCTGTCCGTTTTTTTATCTTTTCCTGTTACAGTTACTTTCTGAGTGATTGTACAACTTGTTAATAGAGTATAAACAATAAGCACAAATGTGCTTGTGGGTAATAAGCCCCACCTCATGGTCAAAGTTTTTACTACAACGTCCTTCATTGTATTCCTTACAGGGAACCGTACTTGGCTTCTTGAAACCCTTCTTGGTGTTGGATCCAGGCTGCTGGTCTTGCTGATTGCTTGTGCTGACTGCAATGCTGGAACGCACATATGTTTTGCGAATTTTGTTCACTTTTTTCAAATCTGACCATGTGACCATACCATCCTCCTTTTTGCTCATAACTACCAGATGGGCCCCTTTGGCTGACTGCCATCCCATATCACATATGTCCTGAAACAGATCTGTTAGGTACTCAATCATATTGCTACGTATTAGGGTGCTGGGTTCTTCTTGTACTGCCCTGAGGTAGCCTAGTACGAATTGGGAAGGATTAAGCTGTTCATATGTAAGGCGAGTGCGTTGATGACCTACAAATGCCCCATCCTGTGGCCAAACTACCTCCACCTTGTCCTTCATGCCCTTTACTTTCCCAGTTTGTTTACTACAAGTGTCTTGGTGTAACAGTGAGGAATGGTAGTTACCTGTCTGTTGGGGTGCGGCCTGCTGGTGTAACTCATCCAGACGTTTCTGTACCATATCCTGGTCTACCACTGTTGAACGTAGGGCTTGGAGTGAGGGGATAAGTACTGGATCTCCTGGCTGTTGTGCAACTGCCCCGTGAACTGAGGACCTCTGCCCATGTTTGTTGGCCCCTGCCAGTGCTCCTGTACGCCCATATGGCCCGGGGCCTGTGAGGTTACCGCTTGAGGACATGTTGCTTGTGTTGCCATTTGACTCCTTTCACATGGACATTGGGGTTGGGAGTTAACACTTCCCAGAACCTGTGTTGCCTGAAGTCCCTGCTGGGGTTGCTGTTGCTGTGCTGTTGCTACTTGAGCACTCACTTGCTGTAAGCTCCTTGATAGAGGCCCTGAGAACGCGACACTGGGTCTGGGCACTTCTGATGCTACCCTCAGGTTACCACTGCTTGTTGGTGCTACTACCGTATGGATTCCACTCTGTTGTGGCAACTGTGGCACATGTTGCCTGTAATGACCTCCTTGGCACGTTGCAACTGTTACTTGTGTTGAACTTCTACTAAATGCACTACCTGACCCTGTTGCAGCTGTGGTTACCACACTAGATTGTGTAAATAGGCTGGATGCAGAGGTGACTGCCAGGGCGTGACTACCTAGCCCATTGTTAATTGACACTAATTGATTATTGTCAATCATACTGTCGTCAATGGTGGTTTGTGTGTCTGCGAGGCCACTGACCCCTATTACTGAGTGATCCCTGCTCTTGTTTACCTGCCGGGACTTCTTCCTTTTCCTTGGGGTCGAGGTGAAGGTGGTGGACTGGATTTCTTGCTCCATATTGGACATTCTTGCTGACAGTCTTTGTAATTCATTTAAAATCAGTTCTTCAGTCCTGGACGGGCCATGGGACTGCCCTGGGGTCGAGCTTGTGGTCACAGTGACAGTATTTGGCGGTGGGGGTCGTGTACTGGTCGTGACTACTGGGTTGACGCTGGTGCTGATGCTAGAGTTGACGCTCAACACTGCAGAGGATGCCATTATTGCTTGTGATGTGGTGATATTAGTGGCCATACTCAACCTGTAACACCTTCTTCCCACGGGTCTCTTGTGATAACTGTTACACTTGATGCAATGCTCTTCGATACAATACTCACTTTAAAACAAATACTATAATACTAAAAACAGTCTTTAGGTATTGTATTACCAGAAATTAAAATTGATTATTTTTCCGTCCATCCACTTCAAAACCAAGATATAAACAAAGATTGGCGCCTAATTTCAAATAGAGGCAATTGATAGGCCACCTGGTGTTATAGTTACACATTAAGTCCCAACTAAGGTAGGGGTCAACAACTTCGGGCTTGCCATGCATAGTACCTTAATGCCATGCCCTCGATTTCAAACGTAACCAAAATTAAAATATGCTCATAATTAACCAAACATTAAAGCTGATCACAGGTATTAAGATTTTGACAACCCATATAATAAAGCTATTTAGTACCATGTTATTATTACTATCTACGTAGAATTAATATACACCATACAATTACCAGTTAATTAAACTTGTAATACACGAATACAAACAAAATACCACTTGCACCCGAGATTCGAACTGGCGGCCACAGAGGTTGGAGACAAGTACTCTAACCGCTACACCACCGAGACCTCTCTGAACAGGTACTGAATTTATAACAAATAAATATTATAGCAGTTTAGATATCATGTTATTAATGACCATGCCTAAAAACATGTATATGGGCCACTTATTTGGATTATACATGGATCACTCTGGCACATTTTTGACAAAGTACTTTACATTTATGTACGGACAACTCAAAAGTGAGATAACACCAAGTTTTATCTTTAAAACTACTAATATACAAAATTACATGACAGACTGAAGTGATTAGGAACTGAGTTTAACCGAATATTAATAATACAAAAATACATATCCAAATACTATAATACAGGTTTGAAAGTTAAATCAGCTACATAGCACCAACAGACCTACCATGCAACTCTGTGAGAGGGATGTATACTTAAACAGCCACTATACACAGTTTAACAGTAACATATATTTTAAACTCGCAATAGTTCTCAGAACTTCCTAACATTGCACATAAAGTACTGGAAAGAAAATATATGTAGACCACCAGAGATATGAAGCAATTGTTTTACAAATTTCGAATTGCTAAGCAAAGTCCCATCTAAAGGATCTAAACAATACTGAGACAGGTATTACACACACTGTGTCCGCCCGGGCTGTGGTCGTGAAAAATTGTGAAGAGCGTAGAACTGAGGAACCACAGAGGATGCAAAAGGCAGGCCGTATGAAGCCACGTGAGTGGAGACCCACCCCATAAGAGGGGTGGGGAAGAGAGACGCTGGGGATGTTGGTGATGGCTAGCTGGTGATGAACCACTGCCTAACCGTATGCTGTTAGGTATATCAGATTGAGACCTGATGTAAAACACCCTGCTTTAGTGAGGACTGCCTCAGTAGCCTGCTACACTGGAAGCAGATGTAATTCAAAGCCCGGAACTGAGCACAGCCAGACGCAGGGCACTTATTGGTGTGGACAGCCCTCCAGGGCAGACATCTGGCCCAACTGAAAATATAGAAGAATTAGTACATGGAATTGGCAAAAGTGAGGGTTAGGGGAAGTTTTACAACTGGTTACAATGGCGTCGTATCCCATTGACTTCCCTCTCAAGTGTGACTGGCAATGTGCTTTTCAGTGGGAAAGTTTGACCTAAAGTCAAAGGTTAACCAATCAGATTAATTAAGTGGACAACGAGAATTACTTTTTTAAATCTCTGCTGTAATGAAACGTGTACAACTTTGGGGTTACTGGTGGACGCATATATTATTTGGTTATGGTACATATCTGGTCTCCTAAGTTCTCTTAATTCAATTACATGGCTGTTTTAATAAAAAGCTGAAGAATGGGATTTAATAAATAATGACCGACAAAAGACGTTATTGGTTGTAAGACAATCTGAATAAACTTCAGAGTCTAGATACTCATCTAAATAAACCTTAGTTATGAGGCAATATGAATAAAAACTTGAGATTCTAGATACTCATCTAAATTAATGTTAGTTATCAGACACTTAAGACACATAAGATACTTAAACAAATTACACTTAGTGACGGGGCAACAATAATCAAAACTCCAGAGTCTAGACACTCAGTTAAGTAAATCTTGACAATAAATTAAGGTGGCATAGTGAGAATATCTCCTGTTGATGATTTTGCTATGCTGAACCTTTATTTCACTGAAATCAATTGCATAAACAGTTAAACATACACTAGTCTAATAAATTCACAAGTACTGTACGGTGACACACTTAATATGTCTGCCTATGTTGATCTCAATGAGATTTTTACCTGTTTATGCTTTGAGTTTAGTGTTGGGTCGATATTCACGCTGTATTTACATTAGGATATACTATTCATGGCAAGTATTACACAAAAGCATTTAGCCATTCTCTGAGTATGTGAACAACTTGTATGGTGTAATATATAAAAGGAAAATGGAGTAATCAGAAATATGTTAAGATAATACTGCAGGTATGGCTCAAATTATCTATTTAATAAACTATTTTGTGCTTGATAGGGAGAAATAATATTACATGTAAAATTGCATTTTTATCAAAATAAGTAGGAGTTGTACATAGAACAGTTGAACAGCAGTTCTTTGGAGTCCTTTCGTGCCTAGGACCTTCCTTTAGTCGTTTCAAGGGGTCTGGGATCCCTGGTCGCTCCCTTATGTCTACCACCTGGGGGTGCCACCTGTGTATGGATTATCCTCCCCATGGACACAATAACTGTTTTAAAAAATGTATTAGTATGTTGCTTCGGGACCCACTGGATCTTAGAACTGTCTGTAATTCTGTTATGTATTCATTGTTTCGAGGATGGGGTCTTTGGTGTTCACCTCTCTTTGCAAATTTGCAGAGCTTTGAGCTCTGTGACCTCCTTTGATTGTGACCTTTCTATCTGGGGGTGGCTACTTGTAGCAGCCTTGTGGGCCTTGCATTTTCTTTCAATAACCCTCATTATGTCAAGTTCACTGCTTGTGACCTTTGGCCTTCAGCTTGACCTTCAACTGTGGTGTTGTTACTCTGTGACCTTGACATCTGACCTTATGACCTTTTATTCATGTTATATATATTAGATGTTTTGTCCTGTTTTACATTCATGCATTGATTAACATATCATTATATATTTGAATGTATTATGATATAACTACAGTTAACAATTTTTAGTAGTCTGTATAATCATGTATAATAAAATTATATATCCCAAACTTTTATTGTCTTGGGTGGGGGCTCGGGGAATGATAGATGACCTCAATGCCAAATGTTTGAAAGAATTGAATCATAATTAGCTAAATGTATACCAATACCTTACTCTCAATCTGTGTAACTATTTAAGTTACTGAGGTAGGAAACTGCCACAGCAGGCCCCTAACAAGCAGAGATTACAAATTGTTACAAATTTAATGAATTGAAATAGTCTCACAAAGTACGTTTTGCATTGAAATTGTTGGTTAAATGCATTTTACATTTTGCCAAACCCCAAACTAAAGCTACTGGAGATGGAGGTGATGTTGAAAAGTACGGGAAACTTGTGAAGACTGTGTAGGGAAGGATTAAATGTAAATCCAGACAGCATCGGATGACCAAGCCCCATGCTGCATTTTTTCTTGTACTGGCACGCCTTTGTGGAAAGCCAAAGTCGTGGCAGATTTTCTAAACATGTGAAAGGTCAAAGAAGGGTTAATGTGAACAATAGAGGACACCCATTTCAAGTGTTTTCTAGCTACTGAATCCGTTAAAGGAATAAGTTCACTATCTCTCCACATGCAAAACAAATGTGAAGTTTTTGAAGCTGGGAAAGCATGAAAGATTCCCTGTAATGCTTGTATTGGGCAAAGTGGGGAGAAACTGAGGACCTCTGCCCATGTTTGCTGGCCCCTGCCAGTGCTCCTGTACGCCCATATGGCCCGGGGCCTGTGAGGTTACCACTTGAGGATATGTTGCTTGTGTTGCCATTTGACTCCTTCCACATGGACATTGGGGTTGGGAGTTAACACTTCCCAGAACCTGTGTTGCCTGAAGTCCCTGCTGGGGTTGCTGTTGCTGTGCTATTGCTACTTGAGCACTCACTTGCTGTAAGCTCCTTGATGGAGGCCCTGAGAATGCGACACTGGGTCTGGGCACTTCTGATGCTACCCTCGGGTTGCCACTGCTTGTTGGTGCTACTACCGTATGGATTCCACTCTGTTGTGGCAACTGTGGCACATGTTGCCTGTAATGACCTCCTTGGCACGTTGTAACTGTTACTTGTGTTGAACTTCTACTAAATGCACTACCTGACCCTGTTGCAGCTGTGGTTACCACACTAGATTGTATAAATAGGCTGGATGCAGAGGTGACTGCCAGGGCGTGACTACCTAGCCCATTGTTAATTGACACTAATTGATTATTGTCAATCATACTGTCGTCAATGGTGGTTTGTGTGTCTGTGAGGCCACTGACCCCTATTACTGAGTGATCCCTGCTCTTGTTTACCTGCCGGGACTTCTTCCTTTTCCTTGGGGTCGAGGTGAAGGTGGTGGACTGGATTTCTTGCTCCATATTGGACATTCTTGCTGACAGTCTTTGTAATTCATTTAAAATCAGTTCTTCAGTCCTGGACGGGCCATGGGACTGCCCTGGGGTCGAGCTTGTGGTCACAGTGACAGTATTTGGCAGTGGGGGTCGTGTACTGGTCGTGACTACTGGGTTGACGCTGGTGCTGACGCTAGAGTTGACGCTCAACACTGCAGAGGATGCCATTATTGCTTGTGATTTGGTGATATTAGTGGCCATACTCAACCTGTAACACCTTCTTCCCACGGGTCTCTTGTGATAACTGTTACACTTGATGCAATGCTCTTCGATACAATACTCACTTTAAAACAAATACTATAATACTAAAAACAGTCTTTAGGTATTGTATTACCAGAAATTAAAATTGATTATTTTTCCGTCCATCCACTTCAAAACCAAGATATAAACAAAGATTGGCACCTAATTTCAAATAGAGGCAATTGATAGGCCACCTGGTGTTATAGTTACACATTAAGTCCCAACTAAGGTAGGGGTCAACAACTTCGGGCTTGCCATGCATAGTACCTTAATGCCATGCCCTCGATTTCAAACGTAACCAAAATTAAAATATGCTCATAATTAACCAAACATTAAAGCTGATCACAGGTATTAAGATTTTGACAACCCATATAATAAAGCTATTTAGTACCATGTTATTATTACTATCTACGTAGAATTAATATACACCATACAATTACCAGTTAATTAAACTTGTAATACACGAATACAAACAAAATACCACTTGCACCCGAGATTCGAACTGGCGGCCACAGAGGTTGGAGACAAGTACTCTAACCGCTACACCACCGAGACCTCTCTGAACAGGTACTGAATTTATAACAAATAAATATTATAGCAGTTTAGATATCATGTTATTAATGACCATGCCTAAAAACATGTATATGGGCCACTTATTTGGATTATACATGGATCACTCTGGCACATTTTTGACAAAGTACTTTACATTTATGTACGGACAACTCAAAAGTGAGATAACACCAAGTTTTATCTTTAAAACTACTAATATACAAAATTACATGACAGACTGAAGTGATTAGGAACTGAGTTTAACCGAATATTAATAATACAAAAATACATATCCAAATACTATAATACAGGTTTGAAAGTTAAATCAGCTACATAGCACCAACAGACCTACCATGCAACTCTGTGAGAGGGATGTATACTTAAACAGCCACTATACACAGTTTAACAGTAACATATATTTTAAACTCGCAATAGTTCTCAGAACTTCCTAACATTGCACATAAAGTACTGGAAAGAAAATATATGTAGACCACCAGAGATATGAAGCAATTGTTTTACAAATTTCGAATTGCTAAGCAAAGTCCCATCTAAAGGATCTAAACAATACTGAGACAGGTATTACACACACTGTGTCCGCCCGGGCTGTGGTCGTGAAAAATTGTGAAGAGCGTAGAACTGAGGAACCACAGAGGATGCAAAAGGCAGGCCGTATGAAGCCACGTGAGTGGAGACCCACCCCATAAGAGGGGTGGGGAAGAGAGACGCTGGGGATGTTGGTGATGGCTAGCTGGTGATGAACCACTGCCTAACCGTATGCTGTTAGGTATATCAGATTGAGACCTGATGTAAAACACCCTGCTTTAGTGAGGACTGCCTCAGTAGCCTGCTACACTGGAAGCAGATGTAATTCAAAGCCCGGAACTGAGCACAGCCAGACGCAGGGCACTTATTGGTGTGGACAGCCCTCCAGGGCAGACATCTGGCCCAACTGAAAATATAGAAGAATTAGTACATGGAATTGGCAAAAGTGAGGGTTAGGGGAAGTTTTACAACTGGTTACAATGGCGTCGTATCCCATTGACTTCCCTCTCAAGTGTGACTGGCAATGTGCTTTTCAGTGGGAAAGTTTGACCTAAAGTCAAAGGTTAACCAATCAGATTAATTAAGTGGACAACGAGAATTACTTTTTTAAATCTCTGCTGTAATGAAACGTGTACAACTTTGGGGTTACTGGTGGACGCATATATTATTTGGTTATGGTACATATCTGGTCTCCTAAGTTCTCTTAATTCAATTACATGGCTGTTTTAATAAAAAGCTGAAGAATGGGATTTAATAAATAATGACCGACAAAAGACGTTATTGGTTGTAAGACAATCTGAATAAACTTCAGAGTCTAGATACTCATCTAAATAAACCTTAGTTATGAGGCAATATGAATAAAAACTTGAGATTCTAGATACTCATCTAAATTAATGTTAGTTATCAGACACTTAAGACACATAAGATACTTAAACAAATTACACTTAGTGACGGGGCAACAATAATCAAAACTCCAGAGTCTAGACACTCAGTTAAGTAAATCTTGACAATAAATTAAGGTGGCATAGTGAGAATATCTCCTGTTGATGATTTTGCTATGCTGAACCTTTATTTCACTGAAATCAATTGCATAAACAGTTAAACATACACTAGTCTAATAAATTCACAAGTACTGTACGGTGACACACTTAATATGTCTGCCTATGTTGATCTCAATGAGATTTTTACCTGTTTATGCTTTGAGTTTAGTGTTGGGTCGATATTCACGCTGTATTTACATTAGGATATACTATTCATGGCAAGTATTACACAAAAGCATTTAGCCATTCTCTGAGTATGTGAACAACTTGTATGGTGTAATATATAAAAGGAAAATGGAGTAATCAGAAATATGTTAAGATAATACTGCAGGTATGGCTCAAATTATCTATTTAATAAACTATTTTGTGCTTGATAGGGAGAAATAATATTACATGTAAAATTGCATTTTTATCAAAATAAGTAGGAGTTGTACATAGAACAGTTGAACAGCAGTTCTTTGGAGTCCTTTCGTGCCTAGGACCTTCCTTTAGTCGTTTCAAGGGGTCTGGGATCCCTGGTCGCTCCCTTATGTCTACCACCTGGGGGTGCCACCTGTGTATGGATTATCCTCCCCATGGACACAATAACTGTTTTAAAAAATGTATTAGTATGTTGCTTCGGGACCCACTGGATCTTAGAACTGTCTGTAATTCTGTTATGTATTCATTGTTTCGAGGATGGGGTCTTTGGTGTTCACCTCTCTTTGCAAATTTGCAGAGCTTTGAGCTCTGTGACCTCCTTTGATTGTGACCTTTCTATCTGGGGGTGGCTACTTGTAGCAGCCTTGTGGGCCTTGCATTTTCTTTCAATAACCCTCATTATGTCAAGTTCACTGCTTGTGACCTTTGGCCTTCAGCTTGACCTTCAACTGTGGTGTTGTTACTCTGTGACCTTGACATCTGACCTTATGACCTTTTATTCATGTTATATATATTAGATGTTTTGTCCTGTTTTACATTCATGCATTGATTAACATATCATTATATATTTGAATGTATTATGATATAACTACAGTTAACAATTTTTAGTAGTCTGTATAATCATGTATAATAAAATTATATATCCCAAACTTTTATTGTCTTGGGTGGGGGCTCGGGGAATGATAGATGACCTCAATGCCAAATGTTTGAAAGAATTGAATCATAATTAGCTAAATGTATACCAATACCTTACTCTCAATCTGTGTAACTATTTAAGTTACTGAGGTAGGAAACTGCCACAGCAGGCCCCTAACAAGCAGAGATTACAAATTGTTACAAATTTAATGAATTGAAATAGTCTCACAAAGTACGTTTTGCATTGAAATTGTTGGTTAAATGCATTTTACATTTTGCCAAACCCCAAACTAAAGCTACTGGAGATGGAGGTGATGTTGAAAAGTACGGGAAACTTGTGAAGACTGTGTAGGGAAGGATTAAATGTAAATCCAGACAGCATCGGATGACCAAGCCCCATGCTGCATTTTTTCTTGTACTGGCACGCCTTTGTGGAAAGCCAAAGTCGTGGCAGATTTTCTAAACATGTGAAAGGTCAAAGAAGGGTTAATGTGAACAATAGAGGACACCCATTTCAAGTGTTTTCTAGCTACTGAATCCGTTAAAGGAATAAGTTCACTATCTCTCCACATGCAAAACAAATGTGAAGTTTTTGAAGCTGGGAAAGCATGAAAGATTCCCTGTAATGCTTGTATTGGGCAAAGTGGGGAGAAACTGAGGACCTCTGCCCATGTTTGCTGGCCCCTGCCAGTGCTCCTGTACGCCCATATGGCCCGGGGCCTGTGAGGTTACCACTTGAGGATATGTTGCTTGTGTTGCCATTTGACTCCTTCCACATGGACATTGGGGTTGGGAGTTAACACTTCCCAGAACCTGTGTTGCCTGAAGTCCCTGCTGGGGTTGCTGTTGCTGTGCTATTGCTACTTGAGCACTCACTTGCTGTAAGCTCCTTGATGGAGGCCCTGAGAATGCGACACTGGGTCTGGGCACTTCTGATGCTACCCTCGGGTTGCCACTGCTTGTTGGTGCTACTACCGTATGGATTCCACTCTGTTGTGGCAACTGTGGCACATGTTGCCTGTAATGACCTCCTTGGCACGTTGTAACTGTTACTTGTGTTGAACTTCTACTAAATGCACTACCTGACCCTGTTGCAGCTGTGGTTACCACACTAGATTGTATAAATAGGCTGGATGCAGAGGTGACTGCCAGGGCGTGACTACCTAGCCCATTGTTAATTGACACTAATTGATTATTGTCAATCATACTGTCGTCAATGGTGGTTTGTGTGTCTGTGAGGCCACTGACCCCTATTACTGAGTGATCCCTGCTCTTGTTTACCTGCCGGGACTTCTTCCTTTTCCTTGGGGTCGAGGTGAAGGTGGTGGACTGGATTTCTTGCTCCATATTGGACATTCTTGCTGACAGTCTTTGTAATTCATTTAAAATCAGTTCTTCAGTCCTGGACGGGCCATGGGACTGCCCTGGGGTCGAGCTTGTGGTCACAGTGACAGTATTTGGCAGTGGGGGTCGTGTACTGGTCGTGACTACTGGGTTGACGCTGGTGCTGACGCTAGAGTTGACGCTCAACACTGCAGAGGATGCCATTATTGCTTGTGATTTGGTGATATTAGTGGCCATACTCAACCTGTAACACCTTCTTCCCACGGGTCTCTTGTGATAACTGTTACACTTGATGCAATGCTCTTCGATACAATACTCACTTTAAAACAAATACTATAATACTAAAAACAGTCTTTAGGTATTGTATTACCAGAAATTAAAATTGATTATTTTTCCGTCCATCCACTTCAAAACCAAGATATAAACAAAGATTGGCGCCTAATTTCAAATAGAGGCAATTGATAGGCCACCTGGTGTTATAGTTACACATTAAGTCCCAACTAAGGTAGGGGTCAACAACTTGCTATGCATAGCACCTTAATGCCATGCCCTCAATTTCAAATGTAACCAAAATTAAAATATGCTCATAATTAACCAAACATTAAAGCTGATCACAGGTATTAAGATTTTGACAACCCATATAATAAAGCTATTTAGTACCATGTTATTATTACTAATCTACGTAGAATTAATATACACCATACAATTACCAGTTAATTAAACTTGTAATACATGAATACAGGATGCAAACAAAATACCACTTGCAAATAATTAAGACGCTTACAGCACAACCTATTAAAACAAGGATTTTAGATTTATTTGTTGTTTTACTTCGCGTTCAACAGCCAGGGTTATATTGCGACAGGTAGGTTGCAGGTGGAGGAAACCAGAGGATACTGCACTGTAAACCATCGGGCATCTGCAAGTAACTACCAACTTTCCAACATGAAGCGCCCGGCCCGAGATTCGAACCGGCGGCCACAGAGGTTGGAGCAAGTACTCTAACTGCTACACCACCGAGACCTCTCTGAACAGGTACTGAATTTATAACAAATAAATATTATAGCAGTTTAAATATCATGTTATTAATGACCATGCCTAAAAACATGTATATGGGCCACTTATTTGGATTATACATGGATCACTCTGGCACATTATTGACAAAGTACTTTACATTTATGTACAGACAACTCAAAAGTGAGATAACACCAAGTTTTATCTTTAAAACTACTAATATACAAAATTACATGACAGACTGAAGTGATTAGGAACTGAGTTTAACCGAATATTAATAATACAAAAATACATATCCAAATACTATAATACAGTTTTGAAAGTTAAATCAGTTACATAGCACCAACAGACCTACCATGCAACTCTGTGAGAGGGATGTATACTTAAACAGCCACTATACACAGTTTAACAGTAACATATATTCTAAACTCGCAATAGTTATCAGAACTTCCTAACATTGCACATAAAGTACTGGAAAGGAAATATATGTAGACCACCATCACAGATATGAAGCAATTTTTTTACAAATTTCGAATTGCTAAGCAAAGTCCCATCTAAAGGATCTAAACAATACTGAGACAGGTATTACACACACTGTGTCTGCCCGGGCTGTGGTCGTGAAAAATTGTGAAGAGCGTAGAACTGAGGAACCACAGAGGATGCAAAAGGCAGGCCGTATGAAGCCACGTAAGTGGAGACCCACCCCATAAGAGGGGTGGGGAAGAGAGACGCTGGGGATGTTGGTGATGGCTAGCTGGTGATGAACCACTGCCTAACCGTATGCTGTTAGGTATATCAGATTGAGACCTGATGTAAAACACCCTGTTTTAGTGAGGACTGCCTCAGTAGCCTGCTACACTGGAAGCAGACGTAATTCAAAGCCCGGAACTGAGCACAGCCAGACGCAGGGCACTTATTGGTGTGGACAGCCCTCCAGGGCAGACATCTGGCCCAACTGAAAATATAGAAGAATTAGTACATGGAATTGGCAAAAGTGAGGGTTAGGGGAAGTTTTACAACTGGTTACAATGGCGTCTTATCCCATTGACTTCCCTCTCAAGTGTGACTGGCAATGTGCTTTTCAGTGGTAAAGTTTGACCTAAAGTCAAAGGTTAACCAATCAGATTAATTAAGTGGACAACGAGAATTACTTTTTTAAATCTCTGCTGTAATGAAACGTGTACAACTTTGGGGTTACTGGTGGACGCATATATTATTTGGTTATGGTACATATCTGGTCTCCTAAGTTCTCTTAATTCAATTACATGGCTGTTTTAATAAAAAGCTGAAGAATGGGATTTAATAAATAATGACCGACAAAAGACGTTATTGGTTGTAAGACAATCTGAATAAACTTCAGAGTCTAGATACTCATCTAAATAAACCTTAGTTATGAGGCAATATGAATAAAAACTTGAGATTCTAGATACTCATCTAAATTAATGTTAGTTATCAGACACTTAAGACACATAAGATACTTAAACAAATTACACTTAGTGACAGGGCAACAATAATCAAAACTCCAGAGTCTAGACACTCAGTTAAGTAAATCTTGACAATAAATTAAGGCGGCATAGTGAGAATATCTCCTGTCGATGATTTTGCTATGCTGAACATTTGTTTCACTGAAATCAATTGCATAAACAGTTAAACATACACTAGTCTAATAAATTCACAAGTACTGTACGGTGACACACTTAATATGTCTGCCTATGTTGATCTCAATGAGATTTTTACCTGTTTATGCTTTGAGTTTAGTGTTGGGTCGATATTCACGCTGTATTTACATTAGGATATACTATTCATGGCAAGTATTACACAAAAGCATTTAGCCATTCTCTGAGTATGTGAACAACTTGTATGGTGTAATATATAAAAGGAAAATGGAGTAATCAGAAATATGTTAAGATAATACTGCAGGTATGGCTCAAATTATCTATTTAATAAGCTATTTTGTGCTTGATAGGGAAAAATAATATTACATGTAAAATTGCATTTTTATCAAAATAAGTAGCAGTTGTACATAAAACAGCTGAACAGCAGTTCTTTGGAGTCCTTTCGTGCCTAGGACCTTCCTTTAGTCGTTTCAAGGGGTCTGGGATCCCTGGTCGCTCCCTTATGTCTACCACCTGGGGGTGCCACCTGTGTATGGATTATCCTCCCCATGGACACAATAACTGTTTTAAAAAATGTATTAATATGTTGCTTCGGGACCCACTGGATCTTAGAACTCTCTGTAATTCTGTTATGTATTCATTGTTTCGAGGATGGGATCTTTGGTGTTCACCTCTCTTTGCAAATTTGCAGAGCTTTGAGCTCTGTGACCTCCTTTGATTGTGACCTTTCTATCTGGGGGTGGCTACTTGTAGCAGCCTTGTGGGCCTTGCATTTTCTTTCAATAACCCTCATTATGTCAAGTTCACTGCTTGTGACCTTTGGCCTTCAGCTTGACCTTCAACTGTGGTGTTGTTACTCTGTGACCTTGGCATCTGACCTTATGACCTTTTATTCATGTTATATATATTAGATGTTTTGTCCTGTTTTACATTCATGCATTGATTAACATATCATTATATATTTGAATGTATTATGATATAACTACAGTTAACAATTTTCAGTAGTCTGTATAATCATGTATAATAAAATTATATATCCCAAACTTTTATTGTCTTGGGTGGGGGCTCGGGGAATGATAGATGACCTCAATGCCAAATGTTTGAAAGAATTGAATCATAATTGGCTAAATGTATACCAATACCTTACTCTCAATCTGTGTAACTATTTAAGTTACTGAGGTAGGAAACTGCCACAGCAGGCCCCTAACAAGCAGAGATTACAAATTGTTACAAATTTAATGAATTGAAATAGTCTCACAAAGTACGTTTTGCATTGAAATTGTTGGTTAAATGCATTTTACATTTTGCCAAACCCCAAACTAAAGCTACTGGAGATGGAGGTGATGTTGAAAAGTACGGGAAACTTGTGAAGACTGTGTAGGGAAGGATTAAATGTAAATCCAGACAGCATCGGACGACCAAGCCCCATGCTGCATTTTTTCTTGTACTGGCACGCCTTTGTGGAAAGCCAAAGTCGTGGCAGATTTTCTAAACATGTGAAAGGTCAAAGAAGGGTTAATGTGAACAATAGAGGACACCCATTTCAAGTGTTTTCTAGCTACTGAATCCGTTAAAGGAATAAGTTCACTATCTCTCCACATGCAAAACAAATGTGAAGTTTTTGAAGCTGGGAAAGCATGAAAGATTCCCTGTAATGCTTGTATTGGGCAAAGTGGGGAGGGCCCTAGGTCAGGAATGGAAATGGTTTGCATAATTCTTCCTATCTTGTAGAATTTTCGACCATTTTATAATGACAGTACAAAATGAAGGTGAAAAATGAGGCCCCCCCTTATAAGATGTCTGTTAACATCAAATTGTTTCATTGCATGAGGCAGTATATTCGAAAGTCTCAGGAATGAAAAGAATGCAAATAAATAGAGAGATTTAAACAACAAAGGTGCTTCTAGTGTATCACATACCTGCAAAATCTGATGCAGTGTTTTGTTCTTGTTTGACTAACGTAATGGGTAATAATGGGTGAAAACACAACTTCAGGATATCATTGATAATTTTGGTGATTTTATAAATTACGGATATCTAACAAATAAATTAATTTGAAGATGGCTTTTTAGAGTACCTTGGTCTAATAAAAGCAACATCAAAAGAATTGCAGAAAAAGCTGCAGATGCATTTGTATGAGCAATATTCTCATTTAAAGCTTCTCTTACATCCCATCATAAGTGCACGCATGTCCTGTGTACACAGAAAATTGGCTGATTTAGGGATAAGCTTTAAAGGGATACTTCAGCTACACTTGCGATTTTATAACAGAATATCAAGGTGGCACAGACCCAGCAATGAAAATTGACATGCACATTTTTCTGCATACATGCAGTATGGCTATAAACATATCCATGTCTCAAGGGTAACCTACGAGAGACATGTGCATTCTCCTTGCTAGTGTTGTAAGATCTCTCCATTCACTCACAGGGTTTGTATGTGCCGTATAATACACTCACATGTACCTTGCATTCATTTTAACCAACTGTTGGGCCTGTAGCTAGCTGCAGTCTGTTTTTCGATGTTCAAGAAGTGATTATATTGCTGGGAAAATACAACTTGTTTGTACATGCAAATCTCCGCTACCCCACTATCAGGCTACTCTCATATTTTCAACAATATTTACAGCACACTTACATGTGTATACATGTACGATGAGATGTAAGATAAGCTTAAAGATTTAATAAAAAAACAACCTTTGTACACATTAAAAAGTCAGGATATATACTGGCAGCTTATCAACAGTTAGTCAAAATGTTCCACATCTCTATATGTATGGACTGATATTTTCCCTTTTTAGAAACAACTACTTAGTCAATGATTTTTAGTTGACCAGTAAAGGTACTTAAGAGTCATTTCAGAGTAAATAGATTCTGAATATTTAACCAGACAGAACTGAGGGAGAATATGGGAGATTGATATATTAGCTTTCTAATTACTGAACAAAATCAACTGCTTCCTTCTGTACGTTGTGTACTTGATTTGCACTTAATTTAACACACAAGAAATAACTCCTGTAGAATGGGCATATAAGAACGTGTTTGAAAAAAATGTGTTTGAGAATGCATTTGACATTCTCGTGAGCTTTTGAATTCTACTGTCTGCTATGCAGTATGAGATACTTGAGGTAGCAAACAGAAACAACACCTGTTTGAAACTGTAGAATGTAATGATAGATATTGAAAACCAGAGGCAGCATTTGGATCCACAGGAAGATCCACCCATCCTATCAGTGGGATTCCATAGAGATGGCAGATAAGTGGAAGCAAGAAACTTGGCCAAAACTTCAATAAGGGGGGAAAGTCCCTTGGCAGAGTGTAGAGCCCCGACGTAGCTTCACCCAGAGCATATCATGAGAAGTTAAAGTCTTTTCTTAGGCTACCCAATTTTTCTAAAAGCACCAACTCACATAAATCTAACAGATATATATGAAAAACTATTTATTTATTTATTATTTGGGGTTTTACGTCGCTTTCAACACTGTACAGGTCATATCACGACGGGTAGTTGGAAGGGCAGAGGAAACCAGTACATATAGTTTGCTAGCATATGAAAAACTAAAACAACCATAAATAATATAGCTGCATCTCAGTAGTTCCAGTTGATGAGACACAGACCAAAATTTGTTTCAATCTGTATGTAACATAAGATCCGAAAAAAGAAATGACAAGTGCCCATGCAAATAATTTTACAAGATTGAGTTTCTTTGCTGAAATGCAAACCAACCAGCGAACAGATGAACCTGTTTCTAATATGATCTTCCTTTCTTAAAAGAAATCAAAATGGCCATCCAAATATTTTGCAAGGGTTGCCTTTTAGAAGAAGTGGTTCCACTAGCTTTTCTTCCTGCTGTTTCATGTCATTGCTATTCTAAACCTTGAAACCCTTTTGTATGTCTTTTCACAAATAGCATTTACATTTTACACAATATTGTTTACACATTTTCATCAGCCAGTTTTACTCTATCTTTCCAAACTTGTGCCTCTTTTTACAGCACACTCAAATTTTCCTTTTGGATGTTAGTTTTTATTTCTTAAGATTTATAATTTTGCTCATACGTTTTTCAAATCTTCTGAACCTTTGACCTTTATTTTAACATTTATTTATTTATTATTTGTGGATTTGCAAGGACGAGATTTTAATTGTTTCATGTGGTTAGCATTTGTTTCTTGTCCTGAAAGATACAACGATTTCAATGCACAGATTTATGTTTATTTTGGCATATTCAGATGGACCTGAGAAGAGTCAAGTGGTTGACCTAGGTCATTGACAAGATAATCACATTTTCCTCCTTTGTCTGCCAGCAAGGGCCAGCCTTTGGCTGATTAGCTCTCCTTCAGTCTCTGTGTGTCAGGGATTTATCTATGTCACAATGATATCAAGGGCTTCTGCTGCTACCTTCTTCTCAGTAGCAAACCTTATTTTAGTTTTATTACTTTGCAGCATTGCATTTTCAATGCATTCTTTCCATATAAATTATTAACTAGTAAATATTCATTTCTAAACTTAAAATTTGTAAAAACAGAAGAATTTTTACTCCACTAACTAACTCCCTGTTGAGTTATAAGACAGAAACAAAGCTTTTTCTAGCATTTTAGATATTTTTACTGGTGGACAAGACCGATGTAATTTCTCTTCTGACCTTTACAAGTAAAAAGTAACTCATACAATTTCAATGATTTTTGCTCTTGAGTGCAAACTTCTTCAGCCATGGAAAAAATTTATTTCATTAACGCAGGGATATAAAGATATCACAACATTCAAAGATGGTTTCAACCATAGAAATCATTTTGAAACAGGCTCGAAAAGACATCGACCTCTCACTTTTGGTAAAAATGGCCACCATATTGAAATATTACAGAACAAAATTATTGCAAATGGACCAAAAGTAAAATAAAATATTGAGGAGTGAAAACACTTGTGTGCTCAAGCTGGACATATTCTTTTGACTGCAATAATTTGCGAATATTTTGGATGTCACTTATTGACATTTTTGAAAATTTTTCATGAACAAAGTTTTATAAGGTGTTTGAGGGGGCTTGGTGGTGTAGTGGTTAGAGTTCTCGCCTCCAACCTCTGAGGCCGCCGGTTCGAATCTCGGGCCGGGCGCTTCATGTTGGAAAGTTGGTAGTTACTTGCCGATGCCCAGTGGTTTGCAGTACAGTATGCACTGGTTTCCTCCACCTGTAAACTACCCGTCGCAATATGACCCTGGCTGTTGAACACGACATAAAACAACAAATAAACAAAATAAATATAAGGTGTTTGAAACGTATCTAAAAAGCCAACAAAGAAGAAACAAAGAGAATGCCAGTTGCAAGTGAAAGACCAGATCCAGAAACTCAGAGAGTGAGGTTGGCAGTTTCATCCAGGAGGCTCTGGAGGTTAAGGTTACACAGGTGACTACCTAGGAGGCTAGACTGGAGGAGGGTACATTGGAGGCTACACAAGAGATCACTGAGGAAGGTTTTACTGAGGAGAGGGAGGACCAAAGGGGCCATAGAGTTGCCTGCAGCTATTTTCACAAAGGACGGGAGATGAAGCGTATAAAATTCCTGAAGGATAACAAACTGTCATGTAATAAATGTCTCATGGACTACAAAGACCCCAGCAAATGGGAGGCACTATAGAATTCTTTCTGTGCAGAGAATAAGATGCACAAGGCAGCCTACAAGTAGTGGTTTTATGAGTCACAAGGCAATACATGGGAAGTTAAGACACACTAAATAGGACCAAGGTATACCTCATATACTTACAGGCTGAAAGAGGATTTGTCCTTCGTTAAAGACCACAGAACATGAACCGTTTTTGCATCCTCGTACAGATTAGAAGTGTAACAACAAATCTGCCAAGTCCCATCTTCAAGCTCCAACTAGAAATAACATTAAAAGCCAGTTTAATCTGACACTTGGAAAAACAAACAGATCCCTCCCTGAAAATGTACTACATCACACAATACAAAATAGTGTAAAACTAATTGAAATTACTGTTTGCAAACTGTCTTGGAAAGGGTCACCTTCAGTCAAAACAAATTTTTTCCTACACTTAGTGCAAAGATTCTTCTGTCAAACAAACAATGGCCTTATAATTAATAATTAACACTACAACTTGACTGTAACTTCTTTTTAAAATAGTGAATAAGTTTGTAGTTTTAGTGTAACAATGCAGCTTCTGATAGAGTGTCAGTTTTTAAATGTTCAGATAAGCAAGTTCTTCACCCAGTTCTTGTCCAGATTTTCCCAAAGTGTTATTAAATTTTATGGCACTCTTGATTATCCAAACTAATTATTATCAGAACAGAAAAAGTTAGCCTAAGGTTCAGCAGTCAATAGTACACTGTATTGGTTTTTATGAACAGACTAATATTTATTACTAGCGCTAGTTGACTATTGACAACTGACAGTGACAAATTATAAAACCAGCTGGTCAAAACAGTGTCTTAGCGTCTTTTATCGGGCTACACTTCTGCCAATATTGAATGTAAGCAGTCTAAAATGACCAAATGTTTAAGCACACTGGTTCAGTACAAATTGTATAGTTTATACACTGTAGAACCACATTCTGACATTTTATTGACAACATTGTGTGTTTCATGTAATCTACTTTTAATAACTGTAGACATCAGATTGTAGTGTTCATGTGAATTTGCACCTGAAATTTTGTATTTTTAAGTAACAAATTCCTGTACTAATACAGAAGAATAGTGTTCTTTGTCGATTATAAAAAATTTAATGTACTTTGGTGGAATTGTATGCAAGAAAAAATAACCAAGTCATAGACTACACTTGAAAGCTTCATTGAAAGTTTTGCAACCCAAGCCAAAAGAAACAAAATAAAACTGACAATTTACTAACAATGATTGATACACATTAATAAATGTATGACTATAACCCAACCAGCTCTTAGAATCACACTATTTATGGTTATTTGAAACGTTATCTCTGCAGAATCCTCGCTCTCAAACTCTCTCTATCTCTCTATCATTGACAGTTTCAGATGGAGTCTAATTGAGAAATTTCATGTTAAAGAATAAATGTTAGTTATCATATCAAATTATAAAACTTTTCAAACAAAATGATTCTCATTCATTTAAAGTTAAACTTCCAAAAATCACTTCAAATTAAATCAGCTTCATATTCAGCTACACCCAATCCTTGCCAATACATTTATACAAGAGCACTCAGAGAGCGCAGACCTCTGCCAAGCGTGGATCCAGATGATCAGGACAGTGATCCAGATCACTCCCAAAATCTAACCACTTGTTTCCTCTCCCATTTAGGACATTTCCTGAAAATTTCATTAAAATCCATCCTTAACTTTTTGAGTCATCTGTCTTTAAGAATGACATTACATGGATCCAGAAGATCCACATAGTGATTCGGATCACTATCAAAATTGAATCGTTTCTTCCTTTACCTTTTCAGACATATCCTGAAAATTTCATCAAAATCTGTCCATAAGTTTTTGAGTTATCTTGTTCACAAATGCACAACCATACGCACAAACAAATGCACAAACCCACAAACAAACTCAGGTGAAAACATATCCTCCTTGGTGGAGGTAACAAAACCATGGCAAATGTACAGTTTTGTGCCATCACAACCCCTCCACACATACTTTCAGGGATGTTATTCTATCTGTAACTTTGAAAGACTGTATCTCAGTGGGGGATTTTTTGTTTGAGGTCAGGTTTTCTTTACTGGGATTATCTTTATCTTGGTATACGCATGCAAAGGATTTTTCTTCTCCACTGTGGACTTTAACACCCATAATATGTGACATTTCTCTTCCAAGAGTGCATTTAAGCCAGCAAGTGAGATCACAGTTTCCAGGCAACCAGATGCATGCCTCCCGCTGCCTCCTGCAGCCACAAAGAGCATATCAGTGCAGTCGCTACCACTGAGTGGCAGATGTGGATCACCCAATAGACATTTCTCAACTTTGGAGGTTTCCCCCACCTTGGTAGTTACTTTTGCCTCATTTGCATACACTGTTTATGATATAAAGTGGAGATTCTCCTGGTCACTTTCCTGAAAATCCAGGGACAAATTATGCTAATTGACTAGACCATGTGCAAGTAGAATTAAAGTAACATTTTCTATTTATGCAGGAGGGGCATGCAAAATCTGTCTACATTCAATTATATTGCTTGACTTTACCTGTTACAACCTTATGCACATAAAAATGAATAAGCCAAAAGGCAACACCCACTATCCTAAATTTTTATGCGTTTTCTTGTTTTATGATGAAATAAATGTGTTTCCTTAATTTCTATGTATTGTTATTATTAAAAGACAATTACTTTTGTAATGTTAATTTGATAGTTTGGACAAAAAGGTCATCATTTTTTGAATGAAGTTGCCAGTGCAAACACTCTCTTTGACACATTTTCCCTGCACAAGGTCACAGAGTACAAAACCCATAAAATCTAATATTGATAGTGTTGCCAGTATCATTTATAAATAAACAAATCAAACAGAAATTTAAGTTTTCATTTACGCAGAGAAAGTTAAAACAATATTTATGCTTTAAATAAAATACAATTTACATTCATGGAGCAGTGATGCTTTTTGAATTATTGTACTATATGGTGTAAATGTTGTATTGAAAACTGAAAGACATAAAGCCATATCAGAGAGCAAAACATGACTTTGTGTTAATGATGTCAATGTTAGGCCAATATAATAGTATGTCATGCAGTTTACCCAGGAAACATAATTCCAAATGCAGAGAAACAATTGGATAAAAGTATTTGAATACTTGAGATATTATTGTGAAATAATATAAAATTATAATATTATTGTAACATAATATATAAAGTGAAATTTACAGAAAGGTATTGGTCTTCACTGAGACTATCTTTTTTGTTGTCAAAATAATACCCCTGTTCCACTGTAGCAAGTTTTCTTCCTAACTGTCCTGGTCATATTTGTGTGTGTATTGTTTATTTATTTTTATACTCAGCACAATATCTCCATATACAACAGCAGTATTTAACCCATCCGACTGCACAGGTACAGGTACTCACAAGTAACTCACATTCCCCTATCTGAAAGATAGAGTCTCAAGGATGGCCATTTAACATTGTCCTTAAGGTTCTTTAGCCTGCTACCGGAAATAGGACCCAATGACAGAGGACCGCCATTTTAAGTGGTCATCCAAGCCACTATGTATCTGCCTGTACCTGGGTTTGAACCCATATCCTCTGAGAGCATTCACTTTTCCCCCCATTTTTAAAACTGTTATTTTTGGTGTTATGGCTGGGAACTGGACAAATCAGCTCTTTGCCAAATCACCAAATCGACCCCCTGAAATCTCGACCATGTAAACTTGGTCCCCAGTTAGAAACAATCAATAAAATGTAATAAAAGAGCACTTTTGGAGTGATTAACCTCCATCATATCATTTCATCATGATTTGGGATGCTGTAATCAATGCCATTTATGCTCAATCACTTGTTTAGTTAGAGTTATGAAAATGCAATAGGTTTGGTGAAGATTAAGTGCTATAAAAGTTTTATTGGATCATATATTAGTTTAAGCCCATAACTTCTGTTTACAGACATAAAAACCTATAGTCTTTTCCCTTTGTTTAACATAGTCTCTTTGAAAGCGCAATAATTTCTGGGGGTAGATTTGATAAAGGTCATTGTTCCTGAAAGCCAATTTAACCAGGTTTTTCTCTGGGGGCTTATATAATTATTGAGTATTTTATCTTGGAGTCAACTTGTTGGGTGCCACTTTGGTCAAAAGGCCAATTTGTCTGCGATTCATTAGGACTAATCTGTTGTATGATAAAGCCTATGTTGTCCACATTTTCCATGATACATCAAATCTTTCCCAAGAGTGGCTGCAACTCAGTCTTATTTAGGGCTGCAAGCGAGCCTGATTCCTCGTTTTGGAAGAACCAACTCGGACTTGGTTAATCGCTTGATTATCGCCCATGAAATAAACTGCATCATATTTTGACTTGCCACGCCTTATAAAATAGTTAAAAGGCACACAGCAGGAAAAATTTTTGATAATTTATTGAATTTGGGGGAAAAGACGCATTTATAATGCAAAATTTTTATATTGCGATATTTGAGGCGTCTTTGAAATATGTTATATTATAATGCCGTCAATTAAAGCCATTATTACACAAACAATAAAGTTTGCAAATGCTTAAAATATAAAAAAACTGAAACGGAAACACCTTATGTTAGTAAAATATTTAAATATGTTCATATATTTAAAGAGAAAAAATTCAATTTTGAAATATATGTTGAGTCTATGTTTAGTTGTTTTTGAATAGCCTGTTCTCTTTTCTTGCCTCAAGTACTGAACTGAATCATTTCGTTTCCAAGTAACCGAAAAATCGTTGCAGCCCTAGTCTTATTGGAGTTATTTTTATCAATTGTGGTAGTCATAGAGCAGGCCAAAAGTTCTATATTTTGACTGGTAAAGCCAATCTTTTTTACCTTAAATAAAAATTAAATAAATTATTTCACTTTTACCAATACCCCCAATTGTAACATTGGTTGTGTCTTATGGTCAATCATAAAAGTGGAACAGGGGTATTCCAGATGTCTATTAGAGTTTACCTTGATTAATCTGTTCATCATATGGGTTACCGTCAGTTATATTTGGCCTTGTGTTTTTTTAATTGACATCAAAATTCTATTGGTTTATATGGTGAAGTGAATTAACATAATGTTAGTCAACACCAAATTTGCATGAATTGTCCCTAGGTGTTTCACAAAAGTGACCAGGGGAATCTCCACTTTACATCATAAACAGTGTATTCAAATGAGGCAAAACTAATTACCAAGGTGGGGGAAACCTCCACACCTGAGAAATGTCTAATGAGCCACAAGTGAGATCACAGTTTCCAGGCAACCCAATGCTGCCCCCGAATCATCTGCAGCAACAAAGAGTATATCAGTGCAGTTGCTACCACCGAGTGGCAGATGTGGATCAACCAATGAGCCATTAAGATTGTCAGTAAACCATGCGCTACACCAACCATTAGTAAGGCTGTATTCCAGTTAGAAGCCCAGGAAAGGCAAAAGAGAAGTTGGGCTTACTGAAGACAAACCACAGGGGATGTTATTCCAGAAAACCCAGAACAACTCAACGTCTGCCTATTGTGATTGTCTTCAATCAACCTGCGATTAAATCAACCTGAACAACCTGTGGACAGAGTCACATTTGAACTGATTCAAAATCAAAGGCAGCTACAAGAGCAACAAAGTTGATCACAACAAGTCAAATGCACCACATACTGCCTCATTCTCCAAGCCAGTAGTCCAGCAGCAACGCTGACCACAGCAAACATATCAGATGACCAGGAAGAAAAAGAGCAGTAGATAACACTGTGACAACATCTGTCCAGCAGCCAACATTCAACTTTCAGCTAAACATGAGGTCCTTTTCAGGGCTTACAAATCTCCCTTAAACAGTTCAACAACAAAAGGAAATAAAATAAAAATAATTATCCAAAGTCACAGGTAAACATCCCAAGAAAACTCCCAAAAGCACTTCATGAAAGCCCAAATCATAAAAAATGTCCTAAAACTTTCCACCAGCACCAAAAGGTTTTAAAAGTTATAAAGTCTTCCTGCTCTCTCTAGTACAAAATGTCAGACCACAGGATCTAACCCCTAAAACCCCAAAGATAAAAAGTGTAAATATCTATGGTGACTTCCGCATGATGGGCGTGTCTCCTTGGTAGATTTCAGCAATAATGATGTGGCATTGTCCCCTGTCCTCACCTCTCATGAGCAAATGCCCGACCCAAGTCACTTCTACTTCATAAGAAACTTCTCTGTCTTAACCTCATAGTAATCTTATGTAATTCTAAGATGTCTCTGAACAGTCTAAGAATTATCACTTGTATGTGTAACATCATTTTTTAAACTCGATCAGTCTTGGGCACTATTGAAGTGGTCAATAAATTTTACCTGTGCAGTGACCCCATTATATAGGGATACATGGTGGATTATGAGGAAATCAGGGAAAACAGCAGCAGCATTGGAAACATGTCACTGAACTTTTGGGATAGTATAACTGATGTTTTGCATTGTATACCGGATCTTTTTTATCGTACATCAGATCACTGCCATCATATTCCTATCACAGGCATGGTATGTCAAGCATATACAATTTGATTTATATCAAGATCAAATTGTGAAAACTATGAGGAACCCACCACATTGGTTGTGTAAACACGACATTCCAATCAGGAAGAGGATTAAACCCATACCAAACGTTTACTGCTACCATGCGCTGTGTTGCTGAATGGCAGGCAAAACAGGTGATCCATGGTAAATCTGAATTGGATCGAGAAAATGGAACAGCTCCATGAGAAATCTCTCTTCTAGGTTATGTTATAAAAATTCTATGTTTCCAACACATTTTGAGCCCATCATACAATCTGTATTAAAGAAATGAGTGTGTATCTACTCAGAGTTATGTTGTTTGATCAGGGCATAGATACTTATTAGAGTTTTTACATTGTACACCAATGGGAAGCAAGCCGGGTAGTTACATACCTAACATGGCAGTGCCCGATATAAATCAAATTTGAGGGGTGGCAACTTTATGTAGAACTCTATGTGTAGAGCAATATTTGTGCACACATCAAAAACTGGACAATATGATGTATTGTCTGTTGGAACCTTTTAAGGACTGGCCAGTAGAATCTGTCATGAAATCTCTAGTGGCTGGTTATAAAAAGTCTGTGGTGCCTGTTTTTTACAAATTAGTGTGTGTGTTCATGCTAAACTGTTATCACATTTTTGAGCCACAGAAGTAACACTTAATTTTATTGATGATTGAAAAGATAACTCCAATTTGACACTTAATAATTTATTTCTAACAGTTGTGTAAATTAACTATTGGAGTTTTGAACTGAAGCAATCACATTTCATTAGTGCAATATAACAGCTCCTTACTTATTGATGGGAAATGGGAAAAACCCTACAAAGAAAAGCCCCACAGGAGAAAAGCCCAACAGTTTTTGATATCCATGTAGAAAAGCAATACACTACTTTCTAGATCTTGGAGAAAGCCCTATGCATTATGATTATTTTCTAAATGAAATGGTTGATCATTACTTAAAGGGTATTCCAATTGCTATTCATGTGCTGTAGTTTTCAATCCCATGCCCCTTTGTAGTTTAGAAAATATATCACTTTGTTTACAAAGTAAAACTACTCATGATTATAGTTACTCAATCTCTCGATGATAACTGATCAAAAAGAACATTGCAGTGAAACTTCAAGTAGAAATGGAGTTTTGTTCCAGAATTTTTAGAATCAGTTGAACTAAGAATTTGTTTCTGAAGATTATGATTTGTTTACTTTCCTTTCATTAGTAATAACAGCTGTCAGGGTATTGTTTTCACACATGGTGTCCAGATGGGCGGGCATCTGGGCAGACAGGCAGGTGGGCAGCGGGGAAAAGTTTGTCTGGGCTGTATCTCAGAAACTGTAAGGTGTAGGAAGTTGATACTTGGTAGGGACATTGGTTACAGCGTGTAGGTGTGCAACGTCATGGTGTGACCTTGATTTGACCTTGCAATAGTGACCTTGACCTATAAAATCTGGTCCGGGCCATATCTTGGAAACTGTAATATGTAGGAAGTTGATACTTGGTAGGGACATTGGTGGGGGTTTGTTGGTGTGCAAAGTCATGGTGTGACCTTGATTTGACCTTTGACATCACTGTAGTGACCTTGACCTTTAAAATCTTGTCCAGGCTATATCTCTGAAACTGTAAGGTGTAGGAAGTTAACACTTAGTAGGGACATTGATTGGGAGTTGTAGGTGTGTAATGTCATGATATGACCTTGATTTGACTTTTTGATCTTACTCTAGTGACCTCAACCTTTAAAATTTTGTATCCAGTCTTTGTACTGTTTCACTACTTTTATATTTCATGGTGTTGAAAACTATTTCCCTAGGCTGTGGGGGTATGGGCGTCTCTGATGCTATTTAATAATAATAATTTTGAAATAATAAAAGTGATATGTAATTTTGAAGCAGTTTATGTTTGCACATTGTACTATCTGAAAAGGATTATTATCCACAGTCTCAAAATGGTGTAGGGTGTTCTCAATGAGGTCCACAAATTGTATGACTTTTTTCTGTATGATTTTTTTTCTGCAGGGCTTTTCTATACTTTAAATGATTAAAAACTGGTGCAGCATATTTTGGAAAAGAAAAGTCCCAAGAAATTCTTATTTATGTAACTTGATAAATTTTACACTTCAGTGAAATATGTCATTTATTTTAGGCTCTGTGAAAGGAATTCTGGTAGACATGTTATAAATAATGTTTTGTCAGGCTTCACAATTGATCAAATGATATTTTAAAACACCAACCCCACACTCTGGTGTATCATATTATCAATTCAGTGCACCAATACATCTAGCCTTGCCCATGGTCTGTACCAGAGCTCCTGGCAAACTACATAAAATACTGTAAGTCTGTATAAATACTATGCTGGCTTTTACATGAAACATAAAAGCTTTGAAACTTTATTATGTTTTCTACAGGTCAGCTTGTTTTTTTCAGTCACACTTAGTTCCAATATTCAATTTGCTCTTTGAATATCATGAATACTTGCTATTGGAAAATTATAAAAATATAGAAAAATATAGAAAATATAAAATGTTAAAAAATATCTAAGAGCCTAGAACAAGACTACCCAAAACCCAAAAGTGTACAATACTGTATATACATGTTCCTTTGTGTTAACCATTTGCAATAGTGAAGAACAGTTATATTTGGTCTTGCTGAGTGTGAAATGTGAGGTAGTACTAGAATTAAGGTTGACAGCAACCCTTACTGGGCCATGCCCCATCAAAAATTAGACCTTTGATAAACTTCTGAAAAAAAACTTAGGCCTCTGAGAAACTTTTTTTGTTTTTTTTTTGTTTGATTTTGACCTGTCAGAAGCTATTTTAATCAAAAGTTTTGGGAAACTTTCTACCTTTAAAGTAATTTTGCAAGATGAAAAGATGAACAAACCAGATATTTTACAGGCTTCTGAATTTATTTTGCAACTTTTTAGAAAAAAACAACAGCTTTTATCAGTTTAGACATTATTTTGAGACTTACAATGTATTTAGAAACTTGGTAGAAACTTACTGGAAATTCATTTAACATTGGTTGAACACAATCTTAAATGTAAAGTTGGGAATAACTGGGTAGTCCTGAAAAGGAAGGAAAAAGGGGAACAACTGAGTGAAATGTTGTTCAAATAATTTCCATGAAGGATCATACGAATTGGCTGATGCCAATTGGAGCTATAAAGTGTAATTTAAATATCCAACTCAGCACAATTCTGCTTTTATTGGCAGTCATCAATGTATCAAATTTTGGTGTACACCACTCTAGCACAGTGAACTGCCTATATTTGTGTCTGTGTCCATCATTCTTAAAATAGCATGAAACTGGTGTTGGCTGTCCATCTTTCTGGACTGATGCTTTGTGTTCATACATCCTTTTCTTAAGTGCTCTGCTGGTTTCATCAACATGGTGCTTTGTACACTTAGTGCAAGTGATGAGATATATGACATTGCTTATTTCACATGTGATGTGTTTTGGTAAATCTTATGAGTGAAGTTACATTGAATTGTCTTTATTTTTTCATCATGGGGCAATGTGTGCATTTATCTAATCTTGTGCATATCACTGGCTTTGGTGTGACTGCCTCCTTATTTACTGGTGGGTATTTGAGAATAGCATTTGTGAGTGTGTCTCTTAGATTTGGTAACCATCTAAAACCTACTATGGGTTTATTTTGAAATAGGTTTCCACAATCTGCACTATTGGAGATAATGTTCCAATTTTTGTATACAGTGTCTTTTATGTTGGGATTACATGGATTGTAATTTTTTATCATCAAAGGAGGTGTCTATTTGTGGTTTCTGTCTCACTTCTTGTAAATCATCCTGTGTGTAAATTGATGCCCTTTTATAGTGTTTTCTTAATGCTTTTTCAGGGTACCCTCTGTTTAGATAGTATTCCATCAGTTTTTCGGCATTTTCTTGGAAGTCATCATAGTCTCATTCCTATTCTCAAGAATTGGCCATATGGTCCTTTTGTTTTACATGGGTTGTGGTGTGAAGAAGTATAATAAAGATACAAATGTGTATCTGTTGGTTTTTCATATAGTGTAGTGTATAACTGTTGAGAATTATGGATTTGGACAGTGGTGTCCAAGAAGTCAATTTGACTATGACTCAGCTCATGTGTGAATTTTATTGTTGAGTGAATACCATTTAGATATTGAATAAATTCATTCAGTTTATCCTCCACATGGGTCCATATCATAAAAATATCATCAATGAACCTAAGATATATTAGGGGTTGTAATGGCAAATTGGACAGTGCTTTTGTTTCGAACCTATCCATGAAGAGGTATGCATAATTTGGTGCTACTGCTGTTCCCATTGCTGTGCCTCCAGTTTGAAGAAAGTGGTCTCCAATGAAAGGTAAAATTCATTACGTGTAATACTATTTGGAGCAGTTTAAATAGGTGTGGCCCACTTTTTTGTTTTTCATCACCTCTGATGTGATCTGTCACAGCTAAAATTCTCTCATCATTTGGGATGTTAGTGTATAGAGAACTTACATCTAGTATGACTAGTAGCGCTCCTTCTGGTATTTGTCCTAGTTATTATTTTTTTTTTATTTATTTTTTTTCTGTACAGTGCATACATACATCTATTAAGACATTTACAGTAAGTATAAATCTTTCTATCAGGAAAACTATTATCAACAGAAGTAGAAAATTACAAAAACATAGGTCATATATTGACAAGAGGTAAATTACTCTAAATGACACTAAATTTTTATTTAAACTCAGCAAAGAGGAATGAGCTCGCAAAAGTTATGCAACCCTTGTATCTATAAATACACATAAAATATACACCACATCAATTTTTAGAATTACAACTATATCACAAGCTTAAGAGCTCTTAATTTAGGACATCACATACAAAGAATTAGATAATACTTACTTTAATTATGGTACATACATAGCCATAATATCACCATTTCAGCAAGTATTTACACTTGTAATTTCAAGTATAGAACACCATACATGTCATTAAAGACTGACAAGCTATCCTTAGAGGAATATATGTTCTTTTCTATATTAAGAAAATATCGTAAAGTTTGTAAGAACACAGAAAAAAACATGTCATTTTGGTTTTGTTTACAAGTTTTTATAAAGTATTTCCCAATCAATATTACACTGTTTATAATATAGAAAAAATATTTGTTGCAATTTATACACCCCAAAAGCACTTCCAAAACCGTAAAGCTGTATGTATAATCAATATTTTCTGATAACCATTTTTCAACTTGGGTCCAGAAAAACATAGATTGGTCACAATAAAAAAAGAAGTGTTTAATGTTGTCAATTTTAGTGCATACACTACATTCTGGCGAGTCAAGAATTTTCCAGTTAAAAAGGTTGTAATTACAAATAAAGATTCTGTGGATAATTTTAAACTGAAAAGTTATTAGTAATGTACTTCTGGCTATTTGGAATGGTAAAAGGTACATCTTTTTCCAGTTTATTGCTTCTAGAAAAGGATAGTATTCTACCCATTTATTTTGACTTGCAGGAGTTTTATTCATTAATTTTATTTTGTGCATACACACTTGTTTACTATTTACTTTGGCTATATTTTTAAACATAACTGTGGGATAGTTGTTTCTAATGAATAATTATTACCTAATGGGAGATTTCCTATTCTGGATTTCAATGAACTAATAATGTTGTTGTATTTCATGTTCGGTATAGTTATGTTGTAAATAGTTTCTAATTCTAGCTTACTCTTGAAAGAGCGATCATGTTTTAAAATATCACAGACTTTAGCTATACCCATGTGTTGCCAGTCAGAATACTCAGAATCAATAGCCCTGTCACCTATGGTAATTAAGTCATTATGAAAAAGTTTTTCTTCTAAAAGCTCTTTGAATGTCATTGGTTCAACAGTAACAAAGTGGAACCAGATGGACAGAAGATCAGAGTAAAAAGCAGTTTGTGGTTTAAGCTTAATATTTTTGAACATACTTTTGTGAAACAGTTGTTCCCTATTTAAACCCATTAGATTTTCAGAGAGAACTTTCCATTTTGCATTTATTTCATTAGAAAACCTTTTAACCCACATTATTTTGGCAGTTTTTACCATGTCAGCTATAGATAACATTTTTAGTCCACCCATATCATAGGACTGTAACAAAGTTTGCTTTGAGACCAGATGCTTTTCCTTATTCCATACAAAGTCGAAGAACAATTTGTCTAGATCCATTAGTAGTGTTTTACATAGAGGAAGGACATATGCAAGGTGTAACATGTGAGGTAGAACAAGGGATTTCAAAATAGGTATCTTGCCTGTCAAAGTTAGGACTCTGCCCTGCCACAAATTTGATATGCTTTTAATCTTGTCTGCTTTGTCAGCAATATTCAGCTTTATCATTTCCTCTTGATTTGACGCAAACCATATTCCAAGGGCTTTAAATGGTTTATTGATCCATGAAATACCTAAGTCATCTTCTAACATGATAGAACCATTATTATAGACTATGAAGGCTTCTGTTTTTCTTTTGTTCAACTTTAATCCTGCATAGCGATAAAATTCCTCAAATAGTTTTAATGCATATTTTACTGATGTGATACTATTTAGAAACAAGGTCATGTCATCTGCCAGTTGACAGAGTTTAAAGTTAGCATTGTTTAGTGAGATACCTTTCACCTGATCAGAATTGCGTATCACAGTAGCAATAACTTCTGCAGGTAGAAGAAACAAAAGAGCACTTAGGGGACACCATTGCCTTATGTCTCGTGAGAGCTTAAAGAACTTCGATTGATAGCCATTGTTAGTAACACAACTTTCAGTATTATTGTAGATAGTAGAGATCCATTTTCGAAAATTTGGACCAAATCCATATGATTTTAGACAACTACTCAAGAAGTTCCAGCGAATGCTATCAAAAGCCTTCTCAAAATCGGCTAACAGCATTATGCAAGGGCATTTGTATAAGGTTGTATAATCTATTATGTCTGCAATAAGTCTTGTATTTTCTCCACAAAATCTATTTTCCATGTATCCAACTTGGTCTGGGTTTATAATTTCTGAAAGTGCAATTTTCAATCTATTCGAAAGAACTTTTGTCAGTATTTTGTAGTCGGTGTTGAGAATGGAGAGAGGGCGCCATGATTTTAAATCTGTTAAGTCTTTTCCCTTTTTAGGGATTAAGCATATGATGCCCTGCCTTTGAGTTATTGTTAATATGCCTGATTTGAAAGAGTCACAATAGCTATCAAAAACAATGTCAGCAATGTCATTCCAGAATTTTGTGTAAAATTCAATAGGCAGACCATCTGGTCCAGGAGATTTATTTAAGGGTAGGGATTTAATAGCTGCTTTTATTTCAGCAAGAGTAATGGGTTTCTCACAATTCTCTCTTGAAATTTGTGAAATTTGAGGTAAATCTAATTTGCTTAAATATGTTTCATTGCAGTCGTGTTTGAATGCACCTTTTGATTCAGTATATTATTCTGAATAGAAATGTTGTTGTGCTTCTAAAATTTTTACAGGATCATGGATCTTTTCCCCATTGACAACAAGTGACCTAATATTTTTACGATTGTTGTTAGCTTTTTCAAGGTTTAGGAAATATTTTGATGGCTTTTCAAATTCAAGTACATGTTTACATCTTGACCTAATAATAGTCCCTCGAGCCCTTTCTAAAAAGATGTCCTCTAACTGTTTTTTAATTATTGTCATTTCCTCAAGGTGGTTTATAGCAGGAGTATTGCTAACTGTTTCCTCTAATTCTGTAAGTCTGACATTTAATTCTTTTACTTTAATAGAATTTCTTTTCTTTACTTTTATTGCATAAGATATTGACTCGGTGCGTATTCTGCATTTAATAAAATCCCAAGTCAAAGATTTGTTTTTCAAATTTTGTGCATCTATTTTTGCATTTTCTATTGTTTTGCTGATCAATGTTATAAATTCTGACTGTAGTAAGTGACTAGAGTTTAGTTTCCACAGTCCTTTTCCTCTTGCGGGTTCGTCAATTATAATTAAAACTAGCTGAATTAGACTATGGTCAGATTTAATACTAGGGAGAATATCAATATTTTTCACACTATATTGTAAATGACACGATATTAAGAAATAATCAAGTCTAGACTGAGAAAAACCTGATCTGGCCCTTTGGTGTCTAGTATATCTTAATTTGTTCGGATTTAAGATTCTCCAGATATCTATTGCATCAAGCATTTGTTGCAAGAGTAGTAACTGATCTCTATAACATGGAACAGAACTTATTTTGTGTTCAATGTGATCGAGTGAAATATTTAAGTCCCCTCCAATTATTATATTATGACCAATATAATTTTCCAATTATGAAATAACGTAATTACCAAAATTACTTTGTTCAGCTTTCTTATCGAGAGTTGGGGCATAGAGGTTAACTATAATGAGCTTTTGATTACCTATAGTACAATCAAGCAATATAAACCTACCATTAGTATCATTTAATGTAGAATTTATATTTATATACAGGTTCTTTATGACTAAGATTGCAACTCCCCTTGCATTTGATTCTCCATGAGAAAAAAATAGTTTACCACCCCATTCCCCCATCCATTTTGATTCAATGTTACAAGTAGAATGTGTTTCCTGGAGTAGATATATACCTTCACCTTTTTGTTTAAGCCACAGAAATATAGCTACTCTTTTGGAAGTGCTGCCCAAACCTCTAGTGTTGAGACTATAGAAACTAATACTCTTGTATATTTGTTGAGTCACTGATATAAGTATTCAGATAGCAATAACATTTATCATGATTATAATACCCTTTTGTCAACTTTACCCTGTGCCAGTCAATTACAAACGTTTTTGCCAGTGGAAATGTTCACCACAAGCTATAGAATAATATAATGAATTATGTAACATTACTTAATAAAACTTTTTTTAAGTTGAAATGTTTACCACAAGATATAGAATGGTACTACGAATTATGTAACAATCCTTACTACATGATATGTTCCTTAATTTGCAAATGTCAACATACCACACACATCTATGTTTAACAAGGTATGAAAAAAAATTTTTTTTTTGTTTTATCATGCATAACAATGTAAAGATGAGACAATTGAGAAGAAGAGAGAAGTATCTTCTTAAATTAGGTGAAATCAATGCAAGTTTTAAGGGGAACCTTATGAAAAATGTCAGAAAATACATGGATACATTACACAATTATACAGTACATATTTGTGTCAATTGTTATTCAGTTATTTTATGACAGACTAAATGAGACATTTATTGATGCATGTCCAAATGCTATATAGGTATAGACATAAAACTGAATTTTTTATTATTGTGAGTTTAATTCTTTTTCAATTTAAGGCAAACGCACAACTCTTTAGAAACTAATTGCTAGATTGCTTCTCTGACTTCTTCTAGAAGTTTACGTCTAGTATTTGTCCTAGTTGTTTTAATCTACTTATAAAGTGTTGTGTGTCCCTAACATATGATTTGGTTTGGGGCACATTTTTCTTGATGTGTTCATCAACAAATTTACTTATATGGGACATGGGGTGATTAAATGAGCTGCATATAGGTCTCCCTGGTATATCCTTTTTATGGATTTTTGGTAGGAGATAAAGTCTTGCTTCTGTGGGATTTTTGATATTTAGGTATTCAAAATTCTTTTCAGAGATGGGGTCTAGTGATATCATTTTATATTTTGATAGAATCTTTCATCATGTAACTGCCTATATAATCTCAGATAATATATAGTGTTCATTACTACTACAGCTGAGTCTTTATTCGCTTTTTCAATTACTATGTGATTGTTATCTCATAATTTCTTTAAACCCAATCTTTCCTCTTTTGTAAGGTTATTGCAGTTTTTATGTTTTGGTTTGGCTCTGACTATGTCTTGTTTGACAGACCTTTGAAATGTGTCAAGTGTTCTATTAGGAGAGTTTGGCCTCCAGTTAGATTTTGGTTTAAATGATTTCTGGATTTCTTTGTTTTTTAGACCTTCTAAATCATTATCTGTTGGTTCTTCACTAGCATTTTGGTTCATAAAGTCTACAATGCTTTGGCTGACTTGTATGTTGTCATTTTCAGGTTTGTCCCTATTGAAGAATTCCATCAGTTCTAATCTTCTGTGGAATTCCTTGAAATCCAACCATATTTGTGAATTATCTGGGTGACCTGGCGTTGGACAGAAGGTTAATCCCTTCTCGAGGACATTAGTTTAGTGTTGATCTAAGGTTGTGTTTGATATGTTAATAACAGTATGTCCAATGTAACTTTCAAACCTGGTTTTATTAGATAAGATGCCCGGTTGTGCATTTTGGCCTCAGTTATGAGGGTTGTTAAAAATTGTTCATCATCAATACTAGACATATTGGAGATCAGAACAAGGTTGTTAATGGAACCTGTTTTGTTGTCCTTAAGGTAATATTTGGTGTAGGGGTATGTACCTGTTTTTTTTGTACCTGTGAGAATAGGTTTAGTGGGTGGTGTGGACCGGTTGTACCTGTTGGTATTAGTAGTTGTATGAGAATAAAACCACTTTTTAAAAGATCAATAAAGCTGTAACATGTTTATTTTTCTATTAGGGGCACTCTATGTGTATACAGAGAGATTATGCAAGTGGTGGTAAAATATTAACTTAAGTCTGTTTAAGAAATGCTCTAAAGTGTTCATGAGCTTGTTCATCTCGGTGTCAAATTTCTGTCCCCTTTTGTTGGGCCTGCTTCCTGTTGCCCTTGAATCTTTTACTTGGTCCTGGCTTGGTTTTCTTGTACTGCCCTTCCTTCTTTTCTAGGTAAACAGGTGCCATCTGTTTGAATCTGGTAGTCAATGAATCTTTGATTTCTTTGAATTGTTCTTCAGTATGGTTTCCAAATCTGCTAACTCTTTAGCTATTGTGGCTTTAGTTTGGTTGTATGCTTTCTGCATGTCATCAATAAGTGCCAGAGTCATGTCAGTTTTACCTTTCCCGATAGCTCTTATCCATTTATCTTTAAGAATAGGGTTTCTAGTATTGTTTATATTGAATTTGAAATCCAATCTGGTAAGCTAACAGTTTTTGGACAGTTTACCCTCCATGATTTTTTATGTTTGAGGCCAGAGACAGCTTCTTTCTGTGAAGGCCTTAGAGTCTCAAATAGATGGGATTTTGCTGCTGCCGGGTACTGCTCTCTGGTGTCAGTGTACCCCTGGTTCTGATCACTGGTGGTAGAAGAGCTAGGTTTGGCCCTCTTTCTGGGGTTGCCTGATTTAGCCTGTTCCTTCTGGAGCTTCTGGTTTGAGCACTCATTATGAAAATAATATCAAATCTGCTTCCTGCTCTAGACAGACTAGGCCTAGTAAAATATAAATTAGGCCTGATATAATGAACCTGTATATGGTTTATTGTATATCGACTCTTATAATATATCCTGAAGAAGTCTCATCAGAGGCAATGAAAAGATCTGGTTCCCTCTCTCCTGAAGTATTTTTGGGGCTCCTTTAGTGAACCCCCGGTTTATACCATTTTAGAACTGGCTAAGAACCATTTAGGTGCTTCAAGAGGTCCTGTACCTGTTTACAGAACCGGTTTCAGGTTTGTATAAAGGGCAGATAATAGCTGTTCATATTTTTATACCAGTTATTGGTATTCTAATTGAACTAGCAATTTATCTCTTTTATTTAGAGTTAAGTGCTGTACAAGATCTAATTATTGTGTCATCAGCATATAATCTAAGTCAGTATTGAGTATTTAACTCATTTCCTTGCTGTGTAAAGCAGTGTTTTAATGGATTACTGATATATGGATGTTAGTTAATATTCTGGTGGTAGTTTATTATAGCATAGCATTTATGCTTAATTAAAAGTATATATAAATCTTTATTAAAAGACATATACCTATATTGAGTTTTATTTTTATTCCTGCTATAATAAACTTTATTTTATTGGTCACATTTACCAGGTAGTTTTAAAACACATATATAAATATATAAATAATTACTATTTATTTATATCAGGTTGTTAATTTTAGGTGGTTTTAACAGTTTAAAATTTCGTTGTTGTGTATGACCAGGCCCCTTCTCTCGGTGGTGGGAGTTTGATCACTCTTGGTGAGGTCACTAGGGTGGGTTTTGTAGCTTTGCGTGAACAGAAGGCCTCATAGGTCTCATTATCAACCATCAGAGATTTGGGTCTTTTTGGGTTGGGGTTATGTGTGATATTGGCCTTGCTGGTTATTAGTAGCTCAGGTTTGGTGAACTTCGGACTAGGTCTGTTTTTCTGGAATTCCTTTAGACTCTTTGCAACAGTGGATGGCTTAAATCTGTTCATCCATTTGTTGTAACTGGTGGAGTTTGGAAAACTTATTCTATGTCGGTCTTCTCTTGAGGTGGTAGGTTCTTGATACCCCTCAGTGCTGTTTATTGATAGAATCTCTAATTATGTACGACTGTCTGCTAAGGATGAGGTGCTCTTCACATGTGCAACTTTTGCAGACATTTTCTTCTGTTTGGCCATTATTGTCTTTCATCCTTACTAGTGGTATGCATCCAATTTAGGAAGTTTTTTTTTTGAAATTTTCAAATATTGGGTGCATCATGGGTGCATCATGGGTGTTTAGCAGAACTGATTTATTCATGCCCCTATGTGAGATACATTACGGAGATGTGTTGACTGCTGTATCAGTCTCTGGATTGAGTTGCCTATTAGTATTAGTACTCATGGAATTTTTTGTTGGTTTGGACATTTGTACAGTGATGTCTTCCTCACTGCTACTGAGGCACAAGTCCTGTTTGAGGATTTGCTGCCAGTCAGTTTCATTGTTTAAGACTGCAGCAGTGTTCTCAATACTGTGAGTGGGTTTACCCCTGGTACTGACAGTCTCTCTTCCCTGCTTCATGATTCATGGTTGGTGGCATCTTACACTGTGTTTTAGGAAATCCATATTCTGTTCATACTCCTTGTCACAGTCACTACAAACCTTTTATTTAAGTGGGATGTATTGATATGCCTCCTCAAGCTTGACTTATTTTTGTATTCCTTATTACAGTCATGGCATTTAAATGTTTGTTTATCCATATTTATACCTTGTGATATGTTATTACATTCACACACCACTATACTTTTGACTTTTTTGCCTTAGAAATGACCCTGTGATGTCATATGGTTGTTATAAAGTCAACAGTTTATGACGTCATTATATTCATGATGTCATATGTGAAATCTGTTTATGATGTCATATTTGATGTATTTGAGTCAATTTTGAGACTCTAAAAATTATTTTTAAGGAATTATTGATGATTTCTTTAAAATGTGAATAATAATAAATATTTATTATTTTTGCGGTTATTTATCGTGATTTATGACTTAATGCATCATCGTCAGTTGGGGAATGACTCATCAAAAATTATTATAATTTTTATAAATTTTATTATATTTTTATTTAGTTTCATATTTACTAAAATTTTTATTATAGCAATTTTCAATGCTCTGTTGGTTTTAATTTATATTTTATTTAACTTAATTATTATTTCAGCAAAGAAACAACAATATTTTAAAATGTGAAGTGAAAGCAAACCCCAAATTGAAAAAAAAACATACATATTGTGTTGTGAAATGACCAGTATTAGATTAATAGTGTTGTGAATGTGCTTTAGCTGTGAATTCATCGAGCAAATATTGTTTTGAAAAAGAATCTTTCTATGAGATAAGGTATTTCAATGATAGAACAGCTTTTACTTTATTAATAATTAAACATTACCTTCGGATGTTGCTAAATAAAAAGAAAAAAAGTTTAATTAAGGTGCATTAATTATAATCAGAAAATCATTTTTGGAAATCAGTTGGATAGTTCTGGTAAAATAAGGACATCGATCGATATCACTCATTTTTATCCAACAATCTTGAAATGCTGTGCAAGTATTGTTTCAGCAAAGGTGTATGACTGGGCAAGCGGACAGGCAGTCAGGTTGGTGGGTGGTCACTCTGCCTTGGGCCCGATAGACAATGGAAAAAAATGTGTATATGACTTTAATACTTGTTGGAAACATTGGTTAGGAGTGTAGGTGTACCATATCATGTTGTGAACTTGCCGGAGTAACCAAAACCTTTTCTAGGCTATATCTCAGAAACTGTAATGTGTAGGAAGCCAATGCTATAGTGGACAGAATATTTTATTTGCTATATCTTGGAAATCATAAGGTGTAGGAAGTTGATATTTGTTAAAAATTTTGGTTTTGGGATGTAGCTGTGCATCGTCATAATGCAACTGTTACTGGACTTTTAACCTTACCATGGTATACCTAATTTTAATCTTTAAAATTGCAGGAAGTTGATACTTGATGGAATATTATTTGGTGGGTGGAGGTGTGCAACATCATACTGTCACCATGATTTGAACTATAACTTTACCATAGTGACCCTAATCTTTAAAATCATGTCAGGCTATTTCTCGCAAATGGTAAGGAGGAAAAAGTTGTTAATTCGTAGGGATACTGGTTTGGGTGTAGCTGTGTCCAATTGTTGAGTAACCTTGATTTATCCTTTGACTTGTTGCGACCCTGACCTTTTACTATATTATACTATATTCACACTGATTTTCCATCATCATCATCATAGGTAGTAGGAACAAAAGTAACAGATGAGGACGTCTATACTCCTAACTGTCCTGGCCATTATCCACCAGAGGCACTAGAGAACTCTTTGGCTGTGTAGTGTTAGGATTAGGGTTTATACACCTCAAAAAGAAGCTATAGGTTTACCAGGTATGGTACAGTTGCAGTTGTGACGGTGACTGTGTGGTTCTGCTACCACCCTGTTTAACTGGTCTGGTCTCCAAGAAAACCTGAATTGCAGAAATACAGCATGTGGTTACACATTTTGCTTGCAGCTGTCACATTGCCTGCTGTATTGATTCCTATTTTGTATGCACCACACAATTAGTGTGCTTCAGTAATATTTTAAATACTTAATAGACTATTATAGAGTACAATATATAATTTCCAAGCATAAATGGACCTGGATAGCATTGTGGCTACACAATGGCTACCAAGTGGATGCATACTGCACAGTACTTGAATATATAGATACAGTTTAAGAGTCATCAATGAATGTTGTCAGCATCCGCAACATTGCTGGCATTTGAAGCTCCCTTGATATTGTTGTGCGCAATTATCAACTGCATTCAATTTATGGTGTCTTGGATGTTGAAGGTGGGTTTGACAGGCATAGCAGAAGAATCACTTACAGAAGGTTTTCTTGTCTTGCCCCTTGAGGATTGCAAGAAGTAATGGAATATTTCCAGTGAAAATGTGCAACTCTACATAGCTTTCCTCTCATTAAAAGTCGATTTTGCAAATACTCCATACAGTAAATATGTGTCCTTTGGAACAACAGGTCCTCTGTGATCTAGTCAGTTAGCAGGTTTGAACCTAATCACAGGCTCTTTCCTTAGCATTACACGAAAACAATGGATTGGCTTCAATGAAGTCGAGAAAAGGATCCAACACATCATTTGAGAATACAATTGGAGAGATCCTTTGATTCATGTTTGCTTTTGGACAAGGTCTGGGTGTCAATCTTGGCAGACTGGGTATCTTCCTAGCTACCACAGAATTAGGCATATCGAAAAATCAGTACTTCAGAAATTGTAGATATTTTGAGACAGGAGCCAATTAAATTTATACTTTGGATTCCCTTGCTTGGAAATTCATTATGCATCACGCTAACTTGGCGTCAAGGCTTGTGATATAGATATACAATTGGAAAGTTTGGAGAATTTCAAACCTTGAACAATGATATCTGACTGAGATAATCATGGTGCAAAATAATCAAGATGAAAAGTAAAGGGGCAGTGAGAGAATCAAGCTTCATAAGATGGGATGAGTAAATACACAACAGGACCAAACAGGCCATGTTGTAAAATATGACATTCCGTAGAGAACCTTAGAGTGATGTAGTGAGAGGAAGCAACATATGGCAGCTTCACTTTGGCTGGATCTCCATCTCTATATTTAGGAATACACTCCATAACATTCCCTTATTTTTTGTTGCACTGCTCTCGTTTCCTTATATCATTACTTTTTATGTGTGTGCAGGGGTAACTGGAAGAACAAATGAAAATTTTTCAACATTTTTCATTTCACAGTGAAGTTATGACCAGTGCACATACCAATAAGCCCCAAACCTAGCATCATCAAGATGTAAACCATACTTCAAATGAATGAACAAAGACCTGTAACTTAATCTGACACAGGATCCCGGGATCAAACAACTGGGATTTTTATCTAAATTTTACATTTTGTGTGAGCCCGAAATTTTGGAAGACAACTCTGCTCACCTGAACAAAAGCTACCCTTACTATCATGTCTACTGGCTTGTTCCAGCTCCTGAACTTTAATTTGTGTGAGACTGAATATCAGCACATGAATGTGAAATATCCGTACTGGGCACCAACCACATAATCAAGATCTGTAGGCATGGCAACTGTCCTGTGTTACGTGGGGCAGGTTAATACATGCTGGCAAATACATGCTGTTAATAGTAACTTGATGAAGGGTATTAGATGGCCATGTACCAGAATGATAGGAGGCTGTACTTCCAGAGATTTATCTTTTGCCTGTGGACGTTCATCAATTGGGTGCAACTATTGTGCCCCGTCTGATGGTTTTGCAGCTCTCGTGTTTAGATTGAACACTTTTCAGCTTTGTTTAATATATTACTGACAAGGAAATGATTAGTTAACAGATGTAATTTGAACTGTTATATACATGCACTATGTAACTTGGTTCATGCATGAAGGAATCAAATTAATCAACAAACTAAGGCGATATTGTGGCAATATTTCTCTATGTTATAAGCCTTTTGCTAGATATATATATAAGATATCTGTGTGTAGGGTTTTAATGTGTATCATTCTCCAGACAACAAGCAGAATATGTTTCATGCATGACATTCATATTACAAACACTCATTTATCTTAACCTATGGGCCTTGAAATGTTTCTGAACCGTTCCTTAAATTCCCTGGTTGTTTTATCATGTTGAATTATTTGACCTTTAACTTTCTTAAATAGTACGCTACTCTTCATACACTACTACTCCAAAACTTTTTTGGGGAACTTAGCCACAGATATTTACATTCTAGCCACCAATATTGTATGTGTATTTTATATGTGGACTGTAAAAGACCATTTCCTTACATGCTGCAACCGGTATCTGGCATCCGGATATGGCATCTGAGTCTGGTATCCAACATCCGGTTGGTGTTTCCATATGTACTGAAATAAATTGCTGCTGAGGAGAACATTTATGATTTACATCAAATTCCAATATGATAGACTGCATCAGCATGAAATGTAATTGTTAATCTTTTGCAAATATTTAAAAAATACTTTACCGACCCACACACACAAAAACAAAAAGACAAATATAATAGACGGGTATTTGAACAATGTTTATGCAGATTTTATTGCTTTAGAATCTATCCAAAAATAAGAGAAAAAAATTCAATGATATATGTTACTGTACAATAATAAGTGTATTTGAACAGCACTTCCATTTGTTTTATTGCCTTAAAATTCATGACCAAATGGGGAAGAAAATAGAAATTGAAAAAAAAAATCACAAAATATTTTAATTTTATTTTTGCAATTAATTATTTACACACAATTTTTCTGTAGTTTGTGATTAAATGTTGAGGTATTCCCATCATAGACGCTTTCGCTGTGTTCTAAGCTTTAATTTTATCAAAATCAAGCAAGAAATGGCAATTTTATTAATTTGTACCATTATTTAGGTTGGGCCTTCGTGATCTAAACCCAGGATTCGTGCTCTGAATTTGCGTATAGCATGGATTTTTATGGTATATCCCTATATTTACAGTCGTCAATCAACAACGGTAGAAATGTACACTTCCGGCAACTCTCACAAACATACTTAAGAGTTTTATAACAAAAAATAGCATCAGAGATGCCCGTACCCCACAGCCTGGGGAAATAGTTTTCAACACCATGAGATCTAGAAGCAGTGAAACAGTACACAGATTGGGATACTTTCAGAGTAGTGTCAGTGTCCAAATAATGTTTTAAGCAGAGAAGATAACATCTAAGAGAAAAAAAAATTGCATGTAAAGATTAAGTATTAAAACAAGACTTATGAAGTTTTAAGACTTCTCCCATTTTGATTTTCATTTGTATGGTCGAATTATGGTTTGGATGTTTTGAATATTACCCATATATACAGATGTGGCAATACATATTTTTATGTGGAGTTGAGGCAAAACCTGTGGCTCACTTGATGCAATACCATCTGTTACAATGGGAAGTTGCAAAAGTAAAACCCTTAATGAATTCTAATATGACTTTAACAGTGCTAAATCTACATCAAAAGACACCCAAAGGTGCAACAACCCAGATTCAAGTAAAAAGATACAAGAGAGATATAACAGAGATAAAATAGTATCAGATCATATCCTCATAGAGACATAAAATAGCATCAGATATGCAAGATCAAAGGTCAAATCAAGGTCACACCATGACGTTGCACACATGTAACCCTTGACCAATGTTCCTACCAAACACCAACTTCCTACACCTTATGGTTTCCAAAATATAGCCCAGCCGAGGCATTATAGGTCAAGGTCACTGCAGCAAGGTCAAAGGTCAAATCAAGGTCACACCATGACGTTTTACATCTACACACCCTAGCCAATGTCCCTACCCAGTATCAACTTCCTACACCTTACGGTTTCCGAGATATACCCCCGACAATATTTTATGGGTCAAGGTCACTACAGCAAGGACAAAGGTCAAATCAAGGTCACGCTATGATGTTGTACACCTACACTGCCTATCCAATGTCCCTACCACATATCAACTTCCTACGCCTTATGGTTGTCGAGATATAGCCCGGACAAGATTTTATAGCTCAAGGTCATTATAGCAAGGTCAAAGGTCAAATCAAGGTCAGACCATGACGTTGCACACCTAAACCTCCTAACCAATGTCCCTACCAAGTATCAACTTCCTACACCTTATGGTTTCCAAGATATAGTCCAGACAAGTTTTTATAGGTCAAGATCACTATGGTAAGGTCAAAGGTCAAATCAAGGTCACACCTTGATGTTGCACACCTACACCCCTAACCAATGTCCCTACCAAGTATCAACTTCCTACACCTTATGGTTTTCAAGATACAGGCCGGAAAAACTTCTTCCCTCTGCCCGTCCAGCGGATCGTCCACCCGCCCATCCGGACACCACGAGTGAAAACAATACCCCGAAAGCCCTTAAGGGCTTTGGGGTAAAAACCAGTTAAATTCCGTAATTTTAAGGGAAGGAAATGTTATTGGGTGGCAAGTCCTGAAATATACAATAGTTTAATGAAGGGATACTTGACAAGCAATTGCATTTTAAAATATTTGGTTGTATTCAAATTTTGCATTTTCTAAAAGTTTGTAAGAATACCAGTTCAACGTGTGATCAAAATACTATGAATACTTGTGCAATGCGTGATGTATAGCCGTATCTTTAAGCGTTGCAGCCCATATTTTGTCATAATTTGTGACATTTTGAAGGAAGAAAAAATGAATTTCTCAATTTAAATTGCTAATAATTGCTAACTTGGCAAAAAGTGGTTATTTCGTCCATTTCACGGTGGCAGAGTGGTAACACTCTCGCCTCCCACCTCTGCGGCCGGGGTTCGATCCCCGTCATGGCCGTAAGTGGGAAAGCTGGTAGTTGCTTGCCGTTGGTCGGCAGTTTACAGTACAGAACCCTAGCGAACTATATGTACTGGTTTCCTCTGCCCTTCCAACTACCCGTCGTGATATGACCTGTACAGTGTTGAAAGCGACGTAAAACCCCAAATAAACAAACAAATATTTCGTCCATTTGAAAAAAAAAAAAAATCAAAAACACAGTAAAGTTACGTTTTTTCCGAAGTTAGCATTAATTATTAACTTTTATTATTAAATCCAGTGCTTTTTCCTTCAAAAAAGTCTTTTATGTTAACAAAATGTGTATTTAAATCCCAATAACAAGCCCGTAAATCACACATTGGGTAGGTATTCAAATCATTTGGTGCATACATCCAACTAGTATTCATGCAAACTTTTTGAAAATGCTAGAATTCGTATTCAAGAAAATATTTCAAAATATGATTGTTTTTAAAGTATACCTTCAATAATTTGTCATATATTTTAAGCATTGTCATCCCAAAATAGTCTCTACTTTTATGATTACAGAATTTAATTGATTTTTGTTATGTATATCTTGAATATGTTCGAGCGAGTTGCCGGATGTGTACAATGGTTTAGTGCATTTGACGACTGTGATTTATATAACCGCATGTTTTAACCCACCCAGAACTACAGAGTGACGTCATTCTGATGTAATTTATTGATTTTGTATATGAAACAAGGCTACATTTCAATCCACGAATAGAAAGGGGTACCTAAGCCGCATGCAGCATGCACAAAAACAACCCCATATATTTTATACAGAAGTGAATATAGCCACTTACCGCATGACGCATGCAGGATATCTGATGCCACGTGTATTGAAATACATGTAGCCCTTTACGCTATGGTCGCCTCCTGTGGGTCCGGGGATGTAGAATAGGCCCAACGTATCCTCCTGCGTGTCGTAAGAGGCGACTAATTGGGGGCAGCCTGTTTGCCGTGGGTTGCGATCCGTGTCAGTGGAAGAGAGGGTCCTGGCTGTTGAGCCAATTCTTTGTTGCAGCATTGAGGAGGCAATACACAGCTTTGGTCTCAATTTCACTTAGTCAGAAGGTTAAGATGGCCTGGCTTAATCAATCGGCTGGTAGTGCCAAGCCCTAGTGCTCCAAATTAGTGGTGGCTTGTTGTTTTTAATGGTTTATACTGTTGTACTTGATTGTTGTATTCTGCTGGTGTTTGGTTTGTGCTTTTGTTTGGAGTATCTAGAAGGCGGCTGCTTAACAGGTCAATCAAGGTTCACTTTTGTGGTCTTTGAGTATATTGTTAATGTATCTCTGATATCAGTGTGCAGGGCTCAGCTCCACACTATTATGATATCCCCTTGTTGGGCTCGAAGGGTGGGTGGAGAGCATTGGCAATGAATAATTATTATATTACTATGGCTACTCAACACTCTCAAATGACCAATAGGAAATGAACTAGAACTGATATCTTGACTACGAGCTTGGATTCTGCACCAATTTGTTCATGGCCACGTTTTTTGTTGATAAAAGGCACAGACAATGAGAGACCCTTGTCTAAGCTGTCGCCATTTGCTGTAAACAAGGCCATTGTTGCTGTTTTAGGGTCTGATCCTTTCAATATCAAGAAATTAAGGAATGAAGAAATTTTAATTGAAGTTGACAAGGAAGCTCAAAGCAGCAAACTACTGAAAACGGCCAAATTGCACTTGACTATGGACAATGTTATCCCCATCACTGTATCACCACACTACAGCCTGAACACAAAGAAAGGGGTCATTAGATGCCCGGATATAAAAGAATGTTCTGATGAGGAAATATAAGAAGGACTGAAAGATGAAGGTGTCATAAAGCTGGACAGGATATCGGTATTCAGGGATGGACAAAGGAAACCAACAGGGACATTTATATTGACATTCCAAACCCAGACCTTGCCAAAATACATCAGGGTGGGTTACTACAGGCTGGCTGTGTCACAATTCATCCCAAATCCCATCAGATGCTATAAGTGTCAAAAGTTTGGTCACACTAAATTCAACTGTAGGAAAAATGAAGTTTGCAATAAATGTGGGAAAGAAGATCATAATGACTCTCAAGAATGCACGAATGAAGCGAAATGTGTCAATTGCCAAGGAAACCATGCCTCTAATGATAAAACATATCCGAAATGGAAAGAGGAAAAAGAAATTCAAAGAATCAAGGCAGAAAGAGGAATTTCATACACAGATGCCAAGAAACAAATGGACATGTTTAATTCTGTGAAAACAACATATGCCCAAGCAGCTGCAGCAACTAAACTTGTGGTGAAAACAGTGAATGTAGAAACACAAACAGAAATGACTTGGCCAGAAGGCACAAAACAACCAAAAAAGTGTGCAGTTGAGAAACATATAAAGAAAGGGAATAAAACCAGTGCATCGAGTCAGACAAGTGCATATCAAAATGACCCTATAAAGTTGAAAATAAGCCAGAGTAAAGTATATTTGACCAAACAACATAAAGGATCTAATGACCCAATTACATAATACAACAAATATGATGCATTAAGTGATAGTGACAGTGACATGAGTGTCGAAGAATCCCCAATCACAAAATCACAAGGGCAGAGTGGCAATAAAAATGTAAATAATGGAACCAAACAAAAATAAAAGTATAGTACAGTGGAACTGTCGTGGCTTTAGGCCAAATTTTGAAGGAATTAAAAATTTGATTTCCAATTTTAGACCCTACATTTTAGCACTGCAGGAAACTCATTTTAAAGATTCAGATAATGTACATATTAGAGGATTTGATCATTATTTTAAAACTTGTATGTCTGAAGTGGATGGGAGAGCCACTGGTGGCTGCTCTATTTTTGTGAAGGAAGGTATACCTCATGAGGTACTTGAGTTAGATACAGAATTGCAGGCAGTTGCTGTAAAAGTATCTCTGCATAAAACTATAACTGTATGTAATGTATATATTCCACCACGTTTTAATGTTGCACAAAGTGATCTTGATAATCTAGCCAACCAGTTACCTGCACCTTTTCTATTTATTGGAGATTTTAATGTATATAGTGATTTATGGGGTTGTTCCTCGTCCAATAGTTTAGGTAATAAGGTTGAACATCTTCTTGAATCCTCTAATATTTGTTTGCTTAATGATAAGTCACCTACCTACTTTCTCCCCCTGTGGGTCCGGGGATGTAGAATAGGCCCAACGTATCCTCTTGCGTGTCGTAAGAGGCGACTAATTGGGGGCAGCCTGTTTGCCGTGGGTTGCGATCCGTGTCAGTGGAAGAGAGGGTCCTGGCTGTTGAGCCAATACTTTGTTGCGGCATTGAGGAGGCAATACACAGCTTTGGCCTCAATTTCACTTAGTCGGAAGGTTAAGATGGCCTGGCTTAATCAATCGGCTGGTAGTGCCAAGCCCTAATACTCCAAATTAGTGATGGCTTGTTGTTTGTAATGGTTTATACTGTTGTACTTGATTGTTGTATTCTGATGGTGTTTGGTCTGTGCTTTGGTTTGGAGTATCTAGAAGGCGGCTGCTTAACAGGTCAATCAAGGTTCACTTTTTATGTGTTCTTTGAGTATATTGCTAATGTATCTCTGATATCAGTGTGCAGGGCTCAGCTCCACACTATTATGATATCCCCTTATTGGGCTCGAAGGGTGGGTGGAGAGCATTGGCAACGAAAAATCTTTACTACATTATGGCAACTCAACACTCTCTACTGATTGATAGGAAAAGATCTAGACCTGATATTACAACTACGGACTTTGATTCTGCTCAGATTTGCTCATGGCCACGTTTCCTGCTTATTAAAGGTACAAATGATGAAAGACCCTTATACAAACTGTCACCATTTGCTGTTAACAAAGCCATTGTTGCTATACTTGGTTCTGATCCCTTTAACATAAAGAAGTTAAGGAATGGAAGCATTTTGGTGGAAGTGGACAAGGAAACACAGAGCCAGAAATTACTGAAAACTACAAAATTGAATCTGACAATGGACAATGCTATCCCAATCGATGTTTCACCACATTACAGTTTAAACACTAAGAAAGGGGTCATTAGATGCCCAGACATAAAAGACTGTACTGATGACGAAATATTAGAAGGCCTGAAAACTGAAGGTGTCATCAAACTAGACAGGATTTCGGTATTTAGAGATGGACAGAGAAAACCAACAGGGACCTTTATATTGACATTTCAAAGCCAGACCTTACCTAAATACATCAGGGTGGGTTACTATAGGGTGACTGTCTCACAATTTATCCCAAATCCTGTGAGGTGCTACAAGTGTCAAAAGTTTGGTCATACTAAATTCAACTGCAGAAAGAATGAAGTTTGCACTAAATGTGGGCAAGAAGATCACACAGACCATCAAGAATGCAAGAATGAAGCAAAATGTGTCAATTGCCAAGGTAAGCATGAATCAAATAATAAAGAATGTCCAAAATGGAAAGAAGAAAAGGAAATTCAAAGAATCAAGACAGAAAGAGGAATTTCATACATAGAAGCGAAGAAACAGATGGACATATTTAATTCTCTGAAAACAACATATGCCCAGGCAGCTGCAGCAACCAAACCTGTGGTGAAAACAGCAACAGTGGAAACACAAACAGAAATGACTTGGCCAGAAGGCACAAAACAACCAAAAAAGTGTGCAGTTGAGAAACAGATAAAGAAAGGGAATAAAACCAGTGCATCGAGTCAGACAAGTGCATCTCAAAATGACCCTATAAAGTTGAAAATAAGCCAGAGTAAAGTATATTTGACCAAACAACATAAAGGATCTAATGACCCAATTACATAATACAACAAATATGATGCATTAAGTGATAGTGACAGTGACATGAGTGTCGAAGAATCCCCAATCACAAAATCACAAGGGCGGAGTGGCAATAAAAGTGTAAATAATGGAACCAAACAAAAATAAAAGTATAATACAGTGGAACTGTCGTGGCTTTAGGCCAAATTTTGAAGAAATTAAAAATTTAATTTCCAATTTTAGACCCTACATTTTAGCATTACAGGAAGCTCATTTTAAAGAAACAGATAATGTAAATATTAGAGGATTTGATCATTATTTTAAAACTTGTATGTCTGAAGTAGATGGGAGAGCCACTGGTGGCTGCTCTATTTTTGTTAAGAAAGGTATACCCCATGAGGTACTTGAGTTAGATACAGAACTGCAGGCAGTTGCTGTAAAAGTATCTCTACATAAAACTATAACTCTATGTAATGTATATATTCCACCACATTCTAATGTTGCACAAGCTGATCTTGAAAATCTAGTCAACCAGTTACCTGCACCTTTTCTATTTATTGGTGATTTTAATGCACATAGTGATTTATGGGGTTGTTCCTCGTCTAACAGTTTAGGCTATAAGGTGGAACATCTACTTGAATCCTCTGACATTTGTATACTTAATGATAAGTCACCTACCTACTTTCATCCTGCATCAGGTTCATTCACCTCAATAGATTTGTCTTTATGTTCTGCATCTGTTTTTCTTGATTTTACATGGCAGGTCCATTCAGATCAGTGTGGTAGTGACCATTTTCCTATTTTAATTGATATAGTTAAGAGTATGCCTAAGGACAATGTTCCTCGTTGGAATCTTAAAAAGGCTGATTGGCCAAAATTCAAACTTCAGTATTCTCTGGATATTAATAGACATAATTTTACTGACTCCACAGAAAAGTTTCCTGCATTTTTAAATAAGTTAAATGACATAGCAACAAAATGTGTGCCAAAGTCAACTGGACAGTCCACTGGTAGCTACAAACCATGGTTCAACAGTGAATGCAAAAAAGCTGTTAAGGCTCGTCAAAATGCAATGGATAAATGCCGTATAAATCCTACATCGGATAACATAAATGAATATAAAACCTGTCGAGCTAATGCTCGTAAAATAATTAAAGAAAATAAAAGGAAATCGTGGCATGAATATGTATCAAAACTAAATGTAAAGACACCAGCAAAGAAGGTATGGGAAATGATAAGGAAAATAAGTGGCAAACAAAGTAACACCACAATACACCATCTGGAAAATAATGATGGGACAAAAGTAACAGAAAGAGTTGATATAGCAAATAGGTTGGCCGAAGAAATCCACAAGAATTCTAGCAGCAACAATTACCGTACAGAGTTTCAAAAATATAAAGAGAAAACTGAAAAAGAACACTTGGATTTTGACACAGACAACTCTGAAAACTACAATGTACCATTTACAATTAGAGAACTATGTGATGCTATGAAAAAGTCTCATGACACAGCCACTGGTCCAGATGAGATCCATTATCAGCAGCTGAAACATCTACCAAGAGACTCACTTATGGTGTTATTTGATGTATTTAATGATATATGGGCTTCAGGTGAAATTCCTGAATGCTGGAAAGAGGCCACTGTAATACCTATTTCTAAACCAGGCAAAGACCCCAAAAACCCGTCCAATTACCGCCCCATATCTCTGACGAGCTGTTTATGCAAAACCATGGAAAGAATGATTAATACTAGATTAGTTTGGTTCCTTGAGAAAAATAATATTTTAACAAAATATCAAAGTGGTTTTAGAAAAGGTCGAACTACAACAGACCAATTAATAAGACTTGAATCTTTTATTAGAGATTCCTTTTTAAAAGGCAACCATGTAGTCTCTGTATTTTTTATTTAGAAAAAGCCTACGATACAGTATGGAAGTATGGCGTTATAAGATATCTACATAAAGTAGGCCTAAGGGGGCGAATGCCCATGTTTATTCAGAATTTTTTATCAAACAGAGTTTTTAGAGTTCGTTTAGGATCCGTTTATTCAGATATACATGGGCAAGAGATGGGTATTCCCCAGGGCAGCATCCTCTCTGTTACGTTATTTATTTTAAAGATTAACAGTATTGCTGATGTGATTCCAGGTAGCTTTGAAAAGTCTCTTTTTGTTGATGATTTCTCAATCACTTGTTCCTCTAGAAATATGGCTTCAATAGAAAGGCAACTTCAATTGTGTTTGAATAAAGTAGAGAAATGGGCTGATGAAAATGGTTTTAAATTTTCTAAAACCAAAACTGTTTGCATGCATTTCTGTAATAAAAGAAAACTTCATCCAGACCCAACATTGACAATATATAACTCACAAATCCCTGTTGTGTCACAAACTAAGTTCCTTGGTGTTATATTTGACAGTAAACTGAATTTTAAGGCACACATTGATTATATTCGTCAGAAATGTGAAAAAGCCATGAACTTACTGAAAGTAGTTGCCAAAATGGATTGGGGAGCAGATAGAAGTGTTTTAATGAGACTTTATCGTTCATTTGTTCGTTCTAGACTGGAATATGGTTGTGCTGTTTTTAGTTCTGCTCGTAAGTCTTATCTTAAGAAATTGGAACCCATTCAAAACCAGGGCTTAAGAATATGCCTGGGAGCCTTCAGGACTTCTCCAATGCAAAGCTTGTATGTAGAGGCAAATGAACCTCCTTTATATCTCAGGTTTGATAAGTTATGTGTTCAATATGCTTTGAAATTGAGAAGTAATCCTGACAATCCAGCTTATGATGTTGTTTTTAACCCTCAGTTATATGATCTGTATGATAAGAAACCATCTGCAATAAGATCTTTTGGGCATCGAGTAGAGGAAGATTTGTCTGCTGTCTGTCCTCAGCTGGATCTAATTCAGACTGTGTCATTGCCAGATGACCCACCCTGGACTATAGAGAAACCTCACATAGACTTATATCTCACACATCAAAAGAAACATCTTGGTGACGATTGTATGTTTCAAAGTCTATTTGCTGAGTTAAAAAGCTATTACTCTGACCATAGGGCTATATATACTGATGGATCGAAAACAGAAAATAGGGTTGCTGCAGCTGCTACATCTAATAACCTCAGTGCCCAGGTCAGACTTCCTGGCAATGCTAGTATATTCACAGCTGAATTACAGGCTCTGAAAATGGCTTTTAATATAGTTAAAAATTGTGATGAGGATCGTTTTATCATATTTTGTGACTCTTTATCTAGTCTTCAAGCTCTTGATGGCAACAACTGTGATCATCCTTTTATTCAAGATATTTTAAAGCTTTTTAATGATTGTTGTTCAGTAAATAAGAAAGTTGTTTTAGCTTGGGTTCCTAGTCATGTAGGCATAAAAGGCAATGAAAAAGCAGATGAGCTTGCCAAACAGGCATTGAATTTTAATATTTTAGACTTGAAAGTCCCCTATACAGACTTGAAAGTAAATGTAAATAGTGTTTTTAAACAGAAGTGGCAAGCTCATTGGAATGCGTGTCCGGATAATAAACTATTCCAAATAAACCCTACTGTTGGAGATTTTTATGTTTGGACAGATTTATCTCGTAGGGAAGAAATAGTTATAACACGAGCCCGTATAGGACACACTTATTTCACCCATAGTTATCTGTTGAAAGGTGAAGATATGCCCTGGTGCATTCCATGTCATTGTCCTGATACAGTCAAACATATATTACTAGACTGTATCGACCTACGTGACACGAGAATTAAATACTATAGAAACATAAATAATTTGAAAGACTTACTAAATGGAAACATTAAAGTTATATGCAATTATGTAAAAGAATGTGGATTATTTTATAAATTTTAGAAATCTAATTTATTTTGTATTGTCGTAATTTTTGTTAAGTTATTGTGTGTTTTCTAGTTTTCTTGTTTTGTCTGTGATATATGTATATCTATTTCGTGTAGTCTAGTCATATTTGTATTCTATTGTATTATGATATATTTTATAATTTCCATGTTATTTTTACTTTGTTTAGGTCTTTTCACCAGTAAAATGTATTGTATTTCTATTGATTGTTTTTGTATAGTTCTCCATTTTACTTGTATTTATTGTTGTTGTATATATTTTTAGTTAATGTACTTATTACTTTTAATGGTGCTGTATGACACCAAGGTGTTCAAGCACCAAAAATTTTTAACTTAACTTAACTTAACCTACCTACTTTCATCCTGCAACTGGTTCATTCACTTCAATAGATTTATCTTTATGTTCTGCATCTGTTTTTCTTGATTTTCAATGGCAGGTCCATTCAGATCAGTGTGGTAGTGACCATTTTCCTATTTTTATTGATATAGTTAAAAAAGGCTGATTGGCCAAAATTCAAACTTCACTGTTCTTTGGATATCAATAGGCATAGTTTTACTGATATAACAGAAAAGTTTCCTGTATTTTTAGATAAATTAAATGATATAGCAACAAAATGTGTGCCAAAGTCAACTGGACAGTCCACTGGTAGCTACAAACCATGGTTCAACAGTGAATACAAAAAAGCTGTTAAAGCTCGTCAAAATGCAATGGATAAATGCCGTACAAATCCTACATCAGATAACATAAGTGAATATAAAAAATGTCGAGCTAATGCTCGTAAAGTAATTAAAGAAAATAAAAGGAATTCATGGCATGAATATGTATCAAAACTAAATGTAAAGACACCAGCAAAGAAGGTATGGGAAATGATAAGGAAAATAAGGGGCAAACAAAGTAATACCACAATACACCATCTGGAAAATAATGATGGGAGAAAAATAACAGAAAGAGTGGATATAGCAAATAGGTTGGCCCAAGAAATCAGCAAGAATTCTAGCAGCAACAATTACCGTACAAAGTTTCAAAAACACCAAGAGAAAGTTGAAAAAGAAAACTTGGATTTTGACACAGACAACTCTGAAAACTACAATGTACCATTTACAATTAGAGAACTGTGTGATGCTCTGAAAAAGTCTCATGACACAGCCACTGGTCCAGATGAAATTCATTATCAATTGCTTAAACATCTACCAACAGACTCACTTATGGTGTTACTTGATATATTTAATGATATATGGGCTTCAGGTGAAATTCCTGAATGCTGGAAAGAGGCCACTGTAATACCTATTCCTAAACCAGGCAAAGACCCAAAAAACCCGTCCAATTATCGCCCGATATCCCAGACGAGCTGTTTATGCAAAACCATGGAAAGGATGATTAATACTAGATTAGTTTGGTTCCTTGAGAAAAATAATATTTTAACAAAATATCAAAGTGGTTTTAGAAAAGGTCGAAGTACAACAGACCAATTAATAAGACTTGAATCTTTTATTAGTGATTCCTTTTTAAAAGGCAACCATGTAGTCTCTGTATTCTTTGATTTAGAAAAAGCCTATGATACAGTATGGAAGTATGGCGTTATAAGAGATCTACATAAAGTAGGCCTAAGGGGGCGAATGCCCATGTTTATTCAGAATTTTTTATCAAACAGAGTTTTTAGAGTTCGTTTAGGATCTGTTTATTGAGATATACATGGGCAAGAGATGGGTGTCCTCTCAGTTACATTATTTATTTTAAAGATTAACAGTATTGCTAATGTGATTCCGGCTAGCTTTGAAAAGTCTCTTTTTGTTGATGATTTCTCAATCACTTGTTCTTCTAGAAATATGGCTTCAATAGAATGGCAACTTCAGTTGTGTTTGAATCAGGTAGAAAAATGGGCTGATGAAAATGGTTTTAAATTTTCTAAAACCAAAACTGTTTGCATGCATTTCTGTAATAAAAGAAAACTTCATCCAGACCCAACATTGACAATATATAACTCACAAATCCCTGTTGTGTCACAAACTAAGTTCCTTGGTGTTATATTTGACAGTAAACTGAATTTTAAGGCACACATTGATTATATTCGTCAGAAATGTGGAAAAGCCATGAACTTACTGAAAGTAGTTGGCAAAATGGATTGGGGAGCCAATAGAAGTGTTTTAATGAGACTTTATCGTTCATTTGTTCGTTCTAGATTGGAATATGGTTGTGCTGTTTTTAGTTCTGCTCGTAAGTCTTATCTTTAGAAATTGGAACCCATTCAAAACCAGGGCTTAAGAAGAGGCCTGGGAGCCTTCAGGACTTCTCCAATGCAAAGCTTGTATGTAGAGGCAAATGCACCTCCTTTATATCTCAGGTTTGATAAGTTATGTGTTCAATATGCTTTGAAATTGAGAAGTAATCCTGACAATCCAGCTCATGATGTTGTTTTTAACCCTCAGTTATATGATGTGTATGATAAGAAACCATCTGCAATAAGATCTTTTGGGCATCGAGTAGAGGAAGATTTGTCTGCTGTCTGTCCTCAGCTGGATCTAATTCAGGCTGTGTCATTGCCAGATGACCCACCCTGGACTATACAGAAACCTCACATAGACTTATATCTCACACATCAAAAGAAACATCTTGGTGACGATTGTATGTTTCAAAGTCTATTTGCTGAGTTAAAAAGCTATTACTCTGACCATAGGGCTATATATATACTGATTGATCGAAAACAGAAAATAGGGTTGCTGCAGCTGCTATATCTGATGGCCTCAGTGCCCAGGTCAGACTTCCTGGCAATGCTAGTATATTCACAGCTGAATTACAGGCTCTGAAAATGGCTTTTAATATAGTTAAAAATTGTGATGAGGATCGTTTTATCATATTTTGTGACTCTTTATCTAGTCTTCAAGCTCTTGATGGCAACAACTGTGATCATCCTTTTATTCAAGATATTTTAAAGCTTTTTAATGATTGTTGTTCAGTAAATAAGAAAGTTGTTTTAGCTTGGGTTCCTAGTCATGTAGGCATAAAGGGCAATGGAAAAGCAGATGAGCTCACCCGTATAGAGAGTTTAAGATACAAATTAAGTACACGTCGTAACGTATACTGTAAAGGGAACGGATGACGTCACCTTTGACGTTTTTTCCAAACTCAGTACGTCAAGCTACAAGTACGCAACGTGAAAAACCAGTTCTACAAGTAAGAACAAAACGTGAGGGTTTACCTAAACTTTTTATTATTAAATCTTCATTTTATGTAATCAACTTTTTAGCAATAACATATTCAAGTATCTTAAAATTATATATATGTTGCTAAAATGCAGTTTTAGATAAAACATACACTTGAAAACACTGTTTTTAAAAACCCTTTAGTTTTGGCCATATTCTACAGATTAGAGACGGACCATTCCTTATCATGTTGTATTGTATTTGCCTTTGTGGGAAGTATTTTTAAAACAAAAACAACGAAAAACTTAAAATTCAATATATAGTGTATATATATTTTTTGCCTATTCTGTTGCTAATCTTTATTTTACAATTGGATGATTTTAAGTAACTGTAAAATCTTGAGTAAGTTTACATCACATTGAATCAGAGTTGATCATGAAGTAACAAATGGTCCATCCCTCTTATTCTACAACTTACTAGGTGACGTTAGTGAATATTCAACTGTATTATGAAAAATATCCGTTCAAGTTAAAGAAAAGAATAACTAAAACTGTAGATAATTAAGTTACACCTTAAATTAATTGAATATTACATACTGATGGGTGATTATTGCTGGATAGGTTTTTAAAACAGAAATGCATGATATTGCTATATACGCTAGGCATTTTCAAGACTTCAAGATACGAGCACATATTAAAGTGTACGGCAAGTTAATTGAATGACGTCATCTGTAGCGTGACGTAGAATTTTAAAATTTCAAGGTACAAGTACGAATCATCAAAAAGACGTCTCGCTTTTATTTTCAGAGTTAAAAGTAGCCTTTAAAGGTAAGAATTTTTAAGCAGCTACAGCTTGAAATATCATGTTTTTCCTGCCATTTGTCACGCAGTAGTATAGTTGTATCTTAAAGAGAAAATGTAAACGTAAAAAAATGGGGATACTTATAGGTTTGAAGTACACATAGAATTCTACCTTGTCATAGTAATGGGTCTTGGGAATGTTAAACTTCCATTTTGACAACCCGTGTACTGAGAGAAAATGCAAATATGAAGAGCACATAGGTAGGCTTTATACATTGCCCTGCTTGCCCTAGCAAGTTATAAAACTCTGTTGTAATTGTCATACGATCGATATGACAATTAGGAGGTCCTCAGTGGCCTAGTGGTTAGCAAGTTTGGCATCTAATCATAGGCTGTCACCTCTGTGGGTTCGAGTCCCACAAGTGGCAATTCTGAGGACCTGTCCCAATATGACCCTGGCTGCTGAACGGGACGTAAAACCCCAACTTTGACCTTTGATATGACAATTAGATTCAAGACATATACCTATGGCTGAACCAAGAGAAAATGTACTTGTTTAAATATTATTAGCAAAATGTAAAGAGATTTATGTAATTTGGCTTAGGAAATATAACGCAGTTACTATCATCGACAATCGTTGAAATGCATAATTGTTTTAGTAAGGTTCAAGTGATTACAGTAAAATACACAAGATAACCATGTGTATATTCGCCTAGTTATATTTTTACAGTGACATATTGTATTAAATAATCTAAATTCCAGTATAGTGAGATGGAACTTCCAGAAAAAAAAACTAACCGGTGTTTCATTTCAGTATAAAACATTCACTAATTGCTCAAAAGTAAAAAAAAAACTAAAAATAAATATGAAAAATATTCTTTCATTAAAATGTTTTCTCATTCAGGCAGAAGTATTTATCGGTATGGTGTATGCTATTGGGGAGGAAAACAGCTTAATTATTTGAATTTTGAAATTATTGCTAATTGCACAGTCAATCATATTTTTTAGGTTATGTTGATAATTAAAAAAGGCTCAAAAGAATATGTGTGAATTATATAAATCAAGATGCAGAGCAGAAGCAGTGAAATATCAGTATGTGTTTATATGTAAGAACTAGTGTTGTAGCATACAATTCTGCATACTCTGATCAGTGTTTGTGTTATTTTCTGAGATTTTTCTGCATTGCTGTCCTTCAAACATATCTCAAGTTTTCAGTGTGAATATTGGTACAGCATTCCAGTGAAGTGATGTGATCATTAAAATATGTAGTTTTTATTTTAATACAATGCAGACCATGGTTCACAGGAAATAGGTTCCATAGATCTTAGGTCACATGACATAGCTTATTAGGAAATGAAGTAGAGAAACACAAGTAAATTCTCTAAATTTCTCCAGAACATAGGTCATGTGACCACCACTTCCTCTCACATTCCAGAGGTTGTAATGACTGTGAATCATCTTTGGCATTCCAGTGTTTAATATAAAAGATGCAGCACATGTAGACAAAATTCAGTAACATCAAGTAGAAGAAATGTAGTAGACACAGAAGGGCCAGCCTTGTGCCAAAATGCTGTTAAAGAGAACCCAGAAGATACTGCATTTTAATACAAACACATTAATTGTCGGACAACATCTCCACCCGACAATGCACACAAGTGGATAAGTTCTTATTTTGTATACTGGTGAATATTTGCAAAAGGAATTAATATTCTTAGCAAACATACACAAATGTACGTATCTTGGCATTCAAGAGTAGGTTGTACAGTTATAAGCACTATATTATAGAAACAAAGAAGAGTTATCAAAAACCTATTAAAACATTGCTGCAGGTATGGCATGAATTTCATTTTTTTTATTTTTATGAATTTGATTATGGAAAATGAGTAGGTGAAAAAGCTCCATTAAAAAATTGTACAAATAATCTATAAAGCTCGTTAGCTAAATCTGTTGTTACATAGAGTGGACCTCTATTTTTTTATTTAAAGGGAATTGTATTATTCTAAATGCATTATTTTATATTTTTGTAAACAGGAATGGCTACAGGTGGCATTGGTGTTCCACTGGAGGATATTGCAAATATCTTACAATGTTCAATCTGTTTAGAGATATTCAAAAGCCCAAGAACCCTGCCCTGTTCACACACCTTCTGCAACAAGTGCCTGGAAATTGCTGTACCTGTGATTCAGCATGCAGGTCAGATGGGTATCAACTGTCCACTGTGCCGGAAATTTCACAAGGCAGGGGAGTATATCAACAGTTTCCTAGTGCACCAATTTATGGAACTGTACACCAAATGTACTGATCAGGTAACAAATTGCTATGCCTGTGACAAAGAAGCCAAGTGGAGATGTGTGGACTGTAAGCTCAATATGTGTGCCACATGTCAACACTTGCATAGTGTTACACCAATGTTAAAAGATCACAAGTACCAACCTTTCACTGCTGAAGCCAATTTTACTTTAGATGAAATTTTCTACTGTGAACGTCACAAGGGGCAAAAGCTGGAACTCCACTGTATACAATGTGAGTCACTCATTTGTATGATGTGCAGAGCAACAAGCCATTCAAACCACAATTGTGAAACTGTTGATGAAGGAAATGAAAGATTTACAAAGAAAGTACAGGATATATTGAAGTCACTGACACAAGACCTGGAGGAATGTAAAGCACAGGACAAGTTCCTTGAATATCATCATGAATTAATGGAAAAAGATTGTAAAGAAGTTAAAGAAAAATACCAAAATGAGAAAAAAAGATTGATGGCTGCCATTGAGAAGCAAGAACAGGAAGCACTGAAACAGATTGAAAAGTCAGCAAGACAAAATCATAAGAGAATCCAAGCAGCACGTGATCAGAACAAAGCTCAAATACAAGTAAAACAGAGATTATTAGACACATCAACTACTACACTGAGTAGTGCAAAAGGAAGCAGTTTGTTGAAGATTTTGACAGGAGATTTAATGCAGAAACTAATAGAGGAGGGAAAGAAACCAGTTAAGAATGCTTCAGTGGATGTTACCATGCCTGCCTTCAATGGTAACACAGAATTTACAGAAGACTTTGTTTTTGTGAATCCACCAAACATTGCAAATCACACCAGATCATTTCAGCCTGGTACATCGGGGGTGAGATCACTCAATGTGAAGTGTGGAGATGTGATGTCATCAGTTGGTGAGCAGGAAGTAGAAGTAAAAGTACAGGGTGGTCCATTTAATCTGGGCTGTGTAGACAGTAACATTTGGATACCAAGTAATAAAGTTACAGGATACTATGAGGTGTTTAACATCTGTGATAAAACCATCACACAGAAGTCACATGATACATTAAAAGGTGTGTTCGGATTCTGTCAGTCATCTAATAATGATGTTATTGCTGCATGTAATAACGGCTTGTACTCCCTCAACACAAATGGAAAAGTACAGTATAAAATCACAGATGGATATTTTACAGATGTGTGTACGGAAGGAGAGAGTTTGGTGGCTGTGGAATGTAATGAGTGCCAAATACACATATGCACGATAACCAATAACAAGTGGACTAAGGAGACTGAGTTCACTGTGAAGGATCCAGATAAAAGACTTAAATTAATACATGTGAACCACAACTCAGTCTATGTGTGTTATCCTTGGACAAATAAAATCTACAAGTACTCCCTGCAGGGTGAGTACATAGAGGAATACGGTACTGTTCAGGGAAATGCTTTGGGTGAGTTTTATGGTCCATATGTGAGTGGAACTGACTGTCAAGGTTCTGTAATCGTGTGTGATAAATGTAACTACCGTATACAGGTGAGGAGTTCACAGGGAGAGTGGCAGCAGTACAAACTGGAGGGGATAACAGAAGTAACAGATGTACTAGTGGTGAAAGGAAGACTGTTTGTACTGTGGGGACTGCCTGATAATGTGAAACTAACAGTGTACAAGATAAATATATTCAAGTGAATATGAAATTGTTATACAATTTATGGAATTCCATCTGTATGTATTCAGTATGAACCCATTGTCAGTTAATCTAACCCACCGATTGTCCCAATTACAACTGACCCTTTGCATTGCGCATAATATTTCGAATTATAGTTTTACTGGCAAAAAAAACTTACGTTTGAATTATTGTACATATGAGTGACAAGGGAATATTACATATTTCAGATGTACATTTTTGTTGTAAATGTTTCCCGGTTGGATATAAAATTGACAAAAAAAAAAGCAAAAGTTCCCTCAAATGTAAAATAAATAAAAAATAAAATACTTGTTGAAGCTATGGTATCGTTGAGGAAATCTGTTTGCATTATATTTCTTTTCACAGAACTAAAATATATGACTCTTATAGAAAAGAATGTATGTTAAAGTATGACAATTGGCCCTTTGAATCTTTTGTCATAATATTGTGTATGTAAACGGGAAATATGGGAACTCTATTAAAAACCTGTTTATTGTATTGATTTCACAATTACACATATAAAGGAACTAGCACTGCTTGAACTGGTGTATTTAACAAAATGGCAATAATGTAGGATTGTTGAGATAAAGCACATTGAGCTTTGCTGAATTTTAGGGAAAAATTGTTAAGCAGCCATTTTCCTGTAAGCTGTGAAAAAGAAGGCGAATATAGAAATGTAAGCTCCAAATATAATTCATTATCTGATATAGTAAGAAATCTAAAATTTGCCAGAAATCTAAAATTTGCGACCTCTAAAACCTTAGTTAATTTTATGAAGAAAATGATGTTTTGTCTTAAAATTGGTATTTTTCAGTTCAAGAAGCCTTACTTTACTATACATTCAACAAATCTAACCTCAATTAATTTATTTTCTTAGTATTTTAACATGTGGCGAATTTCAGATAAGTGGCGAATTTTAGATTTCTTACTCTACTACCAAAGAGATTATTGCATCCACATTAAAATATTTTCACCAGTTTTACCAGTACAGGATTCGCCATATTTTACAGAATCAAAATAGACCACAGAAGTATATTCACTGAGAAAATTAGCATTTAAATATTACATGTTTTTGGTATAATTTTCTAAATGTTTCATGGGCACAAATGGGATTGACCAGTTTCCATAAAATGTGAAATTTGTAATAAAAGACAAAATAATATGATTTTTTTTTAAAAGTTCTGCTATCGTTATCATTATCATTATTTTCCCTTTTACAGAACGAAGATGTGTGAAACATAAAGGGAAAAAAGGGATTTTGCTCCTAAAACAACAATACTCTCCTTTGTGTGGTCCAAAATTGATGTCAAATAGTGAAGTAAATACAAAAAAAAATCAATAAAATCCCACGTTTTTACTATCCAGAATAGTGGCTGAAAATGTACTAGTGACATCATATATCTATAATGATGTATATGCAAAGGGTCAATAATAACTTGATTGTGTTAATCATTACTTTGAACAAAATGCTAAACATTAGGAAACTGAAATGGAAAGCAAAACATTGATTTATTGGTTGGGTTTAAATGTCGCTTTATGTCACTGTGTATGTCAGAGATTTGCACTGCATACATTCAGCATTGGCAAAGCCAAATAGATCAGAATTGTTTCTATTCTTGACTGATGTCTTTTTGTGGCAAGATATGTCTCATTATCAGAATATGTATACATATTGTAGATGTAATATATTTAATAGGATTGGGAGATTATGAAATGTCTTTCTTACGTGTGGTTATCTGTTTATCACTCTTTTTTTTATCTAAATCTTTATGTGTTGTATTTTTGCCAAATTTGAAGAGAATATTTATGGCTATGAAACATGTTTATGAAAAATTTTGACGTCATTTTGAAAAAAAAGAAAATGGCATCCATAGCTGATTGTTTAAAGTAATTGAAATTATGGTTACAATCTTTTGCAAATATTTAAATTGACCTTTGACTCCTGCTTCAAGGTGAGGTGGGGTAATCATACTGAAAAGGCCAAAAATCTCCTTTATGTGTGGTTTTAGGACTTGGAAAAACTATAAGAAGTCATGGCTGCAAATCTTTTGCAAGTGTCAAATGTGACCTTTGATCCCTGCTTCAAGGTTGTTTTGGATTGTCTCACTAAAAGGGTCTTATTTCTCCCTTATCATTGGTTCTAGGGTTTTGAAAAGTAAAACCAACTTATAGGAAATCGTGGTCGGTGAATCTCTTGCAAGTGTCAAATTTAACCTTTGACCTCTACTTCCAGGTCAATTTGGGTTATCATACTAAAAATATCTTATTCTCTTATAATTAATATCACATAGTAATCAGAAAGCTCAAATTCATCAGAACCCCCATATTATCTCCTTCTCTGTTGCATTTAGAGCCTTAAAATGTATTGGGAGGTAATATGCAGAGTCTAAAAAATGCTTAGCTTTTGGATGCATTGGGATTTGATATGAAACCATATACAGACAGTCCAGAAAGCCTATCACATTTACCCCTTGCCCTCCCTATGGGTCAAACAGGGATAATAAAATCACAGATTTTTATTTTTTGTTTGTTTTGCCTTTTATCTCCTTTGTACTGCTTTTAGAGCCTTTACAGGGTTGCCAGTGATCAGGGAAGTTCAAGGTCAAGGAAAAGTCGGGGAACTTTGAAAAAAGCTGGGGAAATTTGAGAAAATGCTTAGAAAGGCAGGGAAAATTGACTTTCTTGAGTCGCACGCATAAGGTTAAGCGAAGCCATGATGCCACAAATTGGAAATGTATGTGTATAAGAATACAGCAAAAATTGAAATGCAATGTACATCTGGAAGATCCTACATTAATAGACCTATACAATTTGAACAATGCATGATGTGCACATTATTATATACTTTTAATGCCCTTCGATTAAGCATTGACTATGGCAAACTTTTGTTACCACAAATGGTGTCAATGCTGCATAGGCAGGCCTAAAAGTATTAATAACTTATACTACAGACAGGGCATTATTTTGTTTAACTGAACATGCTTAAGTAACATATTTTACTACTTGTAACAAGTTTTGTGTAGTAACAAATTTTATCAAATTATAAAGTACTTTGGGCTCAGTAAATATTAATAATAAATGGTATCAATTGTATTTCATTGAGCAATGCTCATGTGTTCAATATAATTGTTGTTTCCATGATGGTATCATGGGGTTATTATTACTGTGTTGATCAGAAAAGGTCTAAAAAACTTTGATCTATGCAACAGTTATCGTCATCATTTCACCGACGTGATGGTCAAGAAAAATGAAGTTGTCAGTCAGGGAAAAGTCAGGAATTTTTAAAGCAATCATGACTGGCAATCCTGTTTTAAATATATTGGGAGGTAATAGAAACAATACATAGGGAATTAAGAAAGCCAGGCAGGTTTTTGACTGCCACTTCACCACTTGTCATGTTATTATGAAAGCAAAACTTAAAATAATATAGACACAAACCCTCAATGTAAAAAAGTTATGAGCTTTTGTCCCACATTTTTGTGCATTTACAGGCCTTTATGGTGATTTTGTGGCAAATAAGATAAGTTACTTTTCACCTTTATTTTGCTTATCCACAGAAGAAAGCAAGGAAATCTTAAAATATTGGAAACAAACCAGAATTCCGAAGAAATTGCTCACTTTTATCCCATATTTTTGTGCTTTTGGGAACCTTTATTGAGATTTCGTCCATGTTTTGGTTTCACGGATTTCATTCTTCTGTTTGAATGGGGGTGTACTGAGTCCTGGAATCAGAAAGGTTTTACATTCATGACCTCCCGATCTACACAATTTTGATACTGACTCCTCCCTGGTAGTACTTAATAATAACTTTATAATAGTGTGTCTGTAAGGATTATTTGTGTATGGAAAAATTTTTGACCGCATTCTTTTTTCCATCTTTTAAACTTTAACATGTTTTAATTTTCCAGCATATTGGGAAGGTCGTTTTTTGCATTCAAAACCCTTTTTCTGGTTGGTTCTAGGGTTTCAAAATGTAAAACACAACCAAGTCAAGTCATTGCAAATCGTTTGCAAGTGTTAAAGCTTACTTTAACCCCTGCTTTGGGGGTGGGGGTGGGGTGATTATTTCTATAATGACTAGAGAATTTAATTTGTGTGGAAACCTATGATATGTGTGTGGCCTTATTCAGTTGAAAGTTGTTATTTGAATGTATCTAAAGGTTTTGGGAAGTTAAATATTGTGATATTGTGAATATGTTGTTTATACACTGTGACACTACAATCATTCTCAGAAAACTTTGACATTTAACCCAAAAATTTTGATTGTACACCTTTAATGTGACAAGTCTCTTTTATATGATTTATACATAGCTTGCTTTAAGTGTTTTATATATTTTACTTGAAAGGGGATTATATCTTGTCAGTCTGACTTTCTTTCTAACTTTATTATCTTATCTCAGACTAATTCTGACTTCCCCATATTTCTGTAGTGAATCAATTGTAACACCTACATTGTAACTTAAAAGTCTTAAATTCACCTTAAAGTTTTAGCTGCTTAGAAGTAGGGTTGTTCAAAGTTCATAAACATTCACTCTTATTGGGCGGATAGGCCTTGAACTTCATTTGACCCCTATTGACCTCTAAAGTCAGACTGGGTTGACCTTTATATAATAATTTTGTGCAAGAATCATCTTGTTTGTGCACTAGTCAAAGTCATAATCATGGGTCAAGTCAGGGTTTTATGCCTGGTTTAACAGCCAGGGTCATATTGGGACCAGGCCTCAGCTTTGCAACTTGTGGCGCTATGTTTATATTTATGTTGGATAAAGTTAAAATTTGTACTGTCAATGTGTATGACCACTGTATTTGTCTATAGTTTCACTAATGTGAATTTTTTTACGTACATATCACATCTAATTACATTTATGTACTGTTACTGTAAATAGAATACTAAGAGATTGTAGTTGTGCTTGTCATTAAAGTAAGCAAATAACCTTGTATACTTAACTTCCATTGACCTTATAGTAAAATCAACAATCAGTGAAAAGTTGAGTGTCTATGATTTTGTGTGAAGACTAGAGCTAATGTTTGGCTCATCTTTTACCACTTTGTGGCCTAAAATGAACAGAATGTTCATAACCTAGAACTCATTAATCTGACTTAATGATAAATTCAACATTAACTATAATCCACTTTAGCAAACCACCTTGTAAAAATAAAATGTGTAAGACACAAGTCTTTATTTCACACAAAGGGCTCATTGACTGATAAGGTGGTTGTTAAAAGTTAGATAGTTAGACTTGTTCAAGAATGATACACCGTACACTAATAAAGATAGTTACAGTATAATTGACAATCTTTCTTGCAAGTAGTAGTTCCTTCTTTATTTATAGATGTTGTGATATGCTATTCAACAATTTACTATCTCTCACTCAGCAGACAGTGTTAAAATGTCAGTGCTTGTGCTATTGGGCTATTGTGCTATTGAGCTTTAATGCGGCGTGCCCCATTTATATGATTTACATGTAGTTTACAAAGTGTTTTTATATATTTTAATTTTTCATGTATTTAGTAATTAATGTTATATCATATTTCTATCGATTAAAGTTTAATGACATGTCTTTCCAGTCTGGCTTTCTTTGTAAATAGATTATGTATTTTTTTTTCTACTTCAACATATTCTAATTTACTCAAATGTCTTTGCTGAATCCTTGGAAATCTTACATTGTAAGTTAAATTTGACAGTTATCTTGAAGTAAAGTGAGTAATCAGTGAAAATTTCTTCAAAGTACCTTAACTTTCTTGTAGAGACTAGAGCTAATAGTTGGTTCACCTTTCACAAATCTTTAGCCTAAAATGATCAGTATGTTTGGAACTTACTTTGTGATGAATTACATTGACATATCCACTTTAGAAAATCAACTTGTTTTGTCTATATTACAGAAAAGGCTCATTAACTGATAAGGTGGTTCTTGAAACATAAATATAATAAAACTTTTTGATAGTTACAATAATACGGACAATATTTCTTGTCAATAATTGTATCTTCCGGATTCCTCCGGTGGATACTTTGGTTTAGCATTCGCTACATCACTGTGTGTAGAGAGATTTTTGGCATTAACGCTCTCAGAGGAAAACTACACTACCCAGGTTCACCAAATTTGCAGCATATCTTCATTGGGGGTAAGTTTCTCTGGGGCTGAAATTAGCCTCATTCTGAAAAACAAGATGGCCGCCGTGGGCATTTCTTTGAAAATGATCTGCCTTTTTCTACTGGCTGGTTCTCATAGGTAGAAGGTTGAATCTCTTCATATGTGATATATATAACAGATATACATGTGCTCTACAACCTTGCAGACATTTGACCTTGAAGCTCTTAACTCAAGGTCATCCACAGAGTGCCAAAGTACCCAATGTAGCAGACTTTTAAAAGTGCCTTTATCTCCCTTATTATTAGTCCTAGAGGTCTGCAATGTGAAACCAACCTATAGGAAATCATGGCCTGGGAATCTTCTTATGTGGTCAGATTTGACCTTGGACCCCTCTATCAAGGTCAAATGAGGATAGCCAAACTTAAGGCCTATTATTGGTCCTAGAGGTTTGAACTGTCAAACGAACTTACAGGAAATCATGAGCTGGGAATCTTTTGATGTGTTCAGATTTGACCTTGGATCCCTCCTTCAAGGTCAAACAAGGATAGCCAAACTTAAAAGTGCTTATAACTCGCTTATTATTGGTCCTAGAGGTTTGCAATGTGAAACCAACATATAGGAAATTATGAGCTGGGAATCTTCTGATGTGTTCAGATTTGACCTTGGGCCCCTCCTTCAAGGTCAAATGAGGATAGCCAAACTTAAAAGTGCTTATAACTCGCTTATTATTGGTCTTAGAGTAGAGTCTAGCAATGTGAAACCAACTTCTAGGTAATCATGGGCTGGGAATTTTGTGATGTAGTCAGATTTGACCTTGGGCCCCTCCTTCAAGGTCAAACGAGGATAGTCAAACTGAAAAGGGAACTTGGTAAAAATTTATTCACAAGTGTGTGTCTAATAATGAAATTTCAGTGAGCCCACAATTTTTAACTCATTATTTAACAATTTTAGACATATAAACTATATTTTTATTATAAATTTACAATACAAAAGTTGTCATTGGACATATTTTAATTTTATCAATAAATTATGGAATATCACTGGTGGGATGTTGGCCCAATGGACAAAAAACGGTGGCCCACCAGTGACAGCTTCCGGTGGGCCAACAGATTTGCCGCTGGTGGCTCAATGTTGGGCCACCAGTGGACTGTTATCTGGGATGTTATATTTTATGGATGTAGCACTTTTTGTAATAATAAACATTTGCCGTGTTTGTGATGGTTTGTTTTTGTTTAACAACTTTTGATATGTATTTTGGAGTTACTTGTGTAACTTGCTTGACAACAAATTATTTACCGAGTAATAATTTATGCAAAGCCAAATTAACTTATCAAGATTTATGCCAAGTTGGAGCAAAAAAATTCACACACTAAAAATAAAACTTAAAGTAATCACAACTAAGGTTTCTGTATGCAAAGACAGGGCCGTCTAGTAAGCATAACATTTACACCCCATTGTATTAATTTTGAATTTAAATTGGTCCAGTGTAAATTCCAATACACTCCAAAACCATAATCTGACCATAAATACAGAAGTCCAAACCATTTAAACTTTAGTTCTGTATGTTAACAACACCTAGCAGTCCACTATGAGTTTTCAAATTCTTCAAAATAGAAACCATATAATATCTGCTTTTATATTTTTGGGTACATGCAGGTAAATTACGCCAGTTCAAACATTCTTATGATGATGTATTACCTAATCATGAAGAGTTATGTTTGGGCATTTAAACTGGTAAACTGAACATTGCTTGCCAATGTCTGGTAGTTCTGAAGTGTTGGATCTATTTCAACTGATATATATTGTTTTTTTCCCCCGCCATTTCACTATGTGTGATCACCTGTACAATCCTTTGCAAAAGCCTTTGCTTATAATCCACCTTGAGGAGACCTAGTGTCGTGTCATGCTATCTGTATGAGCATGGGCTTTAAATCAACATTGCAAAAACTAAAGTAAGACCTTTTCTTTCATTGTTTTGGCCAGACCAAAGCATATGATAATATTGATGAGACTGGTATGACATATTTGATCACCAAAGTTCTATTGATTGTAACAACCAGCCAATCATTGTAAAGGTGTTCCAAAATTGCTGGACACACAATGTTCTGGGGAAATTTTAGATCATTATTCATTGATTTAGTGGAAACTAAGACGATAGTGAATCTTAACTAAACATTTTTGAAAAGAGGAGGCAAGTATACCTTTTCAGAAACCCCTAAGTGGCTGATAAGCATGTGGGTAGCACGTCCTTAGCTCCCCTAAAGCTAAAATTTGACTTTGATTTGCAAAGCACTATGAAAGCAAAAATATATCAAATCTATAGAGTTTTTATTCAGCATCCAGTTATATTGGAGCAGGCCCTCAGCAGTGCCACATGTGGGAGTCGAACCCACACAGAAGTGAAAGCCTGTGGTTAGATACTTAACTTGCAAATCACTAGGCAACCGAGGACTTCTTGTTCTAAAATGTCCCACTGGACTGAAAAGGCCCATTACTATACATTATACATACACATAAGTGCTATTGAAATACATTAATTTACCACTTTGTGAAAACAATAATGCATGTTGTAAAATATTAACAATTGTGTACTTAAAGTACTACAAATAATATAGACTATCAAATTGACTGCAACTTATTACATTTCCTAGCACAACATGCTTGTGTCCATGATTCTGATTGGTTAACAACAAAACAGCTGGATTAAAATGCTGTGTAAAAATCAGCGGTTCCAACAAATCAACATAACTGTGAACAGTTAGAATACATGGCCATCGACTGTCGGGAAGTTTGCTTTGTAACCTGCCAATTTGAGGATAATTCTGAATTTATTTCAACGAGTGATATAAGACACCTTCAGCATGCGTCTGCGTGAATAACTTCTCCTCCAAAACTACAAGACCCAGAGACATGCTGTGTTTTTAAAAAGATACCTTATCTATCAAGGATGATAAATCGTAAAATCCATGCAGATCTGTCTGTTCCCCAGAGCGATTAGAAGAGAGGTATCCAAAGTCTGAAGATTTCAACACTTTATCACAATAGTCTCATTGACTATTGCAGGGATTTCTCTCATATCTTACATATATGTACTAAGCCACAAGTAGATTTCCTTGTGCGAGTATCAGGCCTGGATCTTTCTTAATTAATTTTTATGAATTTTTGATGCATTAAAATTCATGATTTCATGTACTAAATCACTAATAACTTGAAAGTATTACATTTAGAGCATTTTGTTAAATGTGTTTTTGATGTAGTTTTGTATCAGCTATAACATAGTAAAATTTCAAAACTGTAGCCCTTTGCATAATTAAGTAATTGCTGTAAAACCTAAACATTTTACTGCAGGAAATAATCTTTTTCTCACTTGCACTTTATTTCAGTGAGGGAGTGGGGAGGAGGAAGTCTTTTTCTGCACAGATCTGCCCCCCCCTTTCCCCTCACTCAAAAATGAATTTGAGAAAAGAATTGCCTCTATGTGTGGGGGGATTGGGGGAAATGAGATGGGGAAGTGAGATTGTGTGTGTGTGTTGCAAATCTGACTTCCCCCCATTCAAACAAAGAGGAGAATATGTGTGCAATGTGTGTATCTTTTCTGTCTTGCAAACAAAGAAAGAAACTGAAAGAAAATGGAAAGGTTCACTCTCACTGAGCTTTATCAAGCCTAGCTGTGCATGCCATTTCAAATGTATATTTTTTTCACCTTTTCCCATTTGAGGTGGACATCTAAATTTAATAAATTTTAGCTCAAGTTCGAAATCCTCTGAAGATTACTCAAGAGTTAGGAGAATTAAAAACCCAAACAAATTTTGGATACCCTGGGTAGTAAGGACTATTTCCTCTAGAAAAAACATAATTAAATTCTGACAGCAGTCTTGAATTGTTTTCACCCATGGTGTCCTGATGGGCAGGCAGGCAGGTGGGCGGTGGGAAAAGTTTGTCCAGGCTGTGTCTCAGAAACTGTAAGGTGTAGGAAGTTGATACTTGGTAGGGACATTGGTTAGGGGGTGTAGGTGTGCAACGTCATGGTGCGACCTTAATTTAGCCTTTGACCTTGCCATAGTGACCTTGACCTATAAAATCTTGTCCGAGCTATATCTCAGAAATTGTTAAAATGTAGGAAGTTGTTACTTTGTAGGGACATTGGTTAGGGATGTAGGTGTGCAACGTCATGGTGTGACCTTGATTTGACCTTTGACCTTGCCGTAGTGACCTTGAATTATAATTTCTTGTACTGGCTATATCTCAGGAACCGTAAGGTGTAGGAAGTTGATACTTAGTAGGGGCATTGGTTTGGGGTTGTAGGTGTGCAACATCATAGTGTGACCTTGATTTGACCTTTGACCTCAATGTAGTGACCTTGACCTATAATTTCTTTTCTCGGGTATATCTTGGCAACTGTAAGTTGTAGTAGGTTGATATTGGGTAGGGACATTGGTTAGGGGTTATATGTGTGCAATGTCAGGGTGTGACCTTGATTTGACACTCCATCTTGCGACAGTAACCTTCATCTTATTGTCCAAGCAATATCTCTGAACTGTAAGCTAAGGAAGCTGATAGTTGGTAGGGACATTGCTTCGGGGTTGTAGGTGTGCTTCATAATTTTTAGTTTACTAATTAATCTTGTCATCTTGCTATTGAATTGTCTTGCTTTCATACTTTATCTTTATATACACTTTTATTCTCTCTTGCATGTTATTTTCGCCACTTAAATATAATTGGGATCTTTATATAACTGACACTGCTCTGAAAGTATCCCGATATTTGTACTGTTTCCCTATTTCTATATCTCATGGTGTTGAAAACTATTTCCCCAGGCGGTGGGGTATGGGTATCTCTGATGCAATTTTTGTAAAAAAAGATCCGAAATGAGATAGTAAAATTGCATACCTGTAGCTCATCACATAGCTAGGCAATAGCTACTTTCAGGTTTTCACTGTTGAGTAAATCAGTTGTAACTTGGAAATTATTGCATTTTGAGAATTTTGTTTAAATATGTTATTCACCTATTATGGGTCAGCTGTAACATAGTGAAATTGTGGACCTGTAGCTTATGGCATAGCTGAGCAATACAAACTTTAAGGTTCTCACTGTTGAGTAAATCAATAGTAACTTGAAAACTATTGCATTTAGAGAGTTTTGTTTAAATATGTTATTTACCTACTATTTGGTTAGCTATGTCTTAGTGAAATTGCAGACCTGTAGCGCATGGCATAGCTGAGCAAAAGCTACTTTGAGATTCTCACTGCTCAGTAAATCAGCTGTAACTTGAAAAATATGACATAAAGTGATTTGTTTGAATATGTTTTTAACCTACTTTACACCTTCTGAATACCATCCGCACGGCACCTTTTTGTGTCCTTTTCTGCTGCACTTCTACTCTTAAACTCAAAACACATTCAGCTGACACAGAGCCCGTTCACGGGCACTGATTGCTTCTTTGATAAACGTTTGAAAAACCTGGCATGTCCAATTATGAGAATATAGACAATGGAGGGGCAACAGAGGGGAGCTGGCTGGTTGGATTTATGGGGAGTCTCAATGTCTTCTACCCAGATATAAGGTATCTTTTTGGAGCCATAATGATGAGGTAATCAATCGGTAGTAAATATGTGTAGAAATGACCACCAGGAAAAAGGTGTAACCTAGGCATAAATATGGATAATTGTATACCTTGCCACTCCTTCAACATAATTCTGAAACAATATTTTTTAAATTTCTCCTGTATTATTGATTCACAAAGAAAAGACTTAGGACTTGGATTGTATTGATTTCTGGTTTTAGTGATAATACCTTTAACTGTGTACCATTGTGGTAACTTTGTATGGACACAATGTGCAGTGACAAAAAGGATATATGTCCACAAAGATCTACATTTTCTATTATGTGACTATTTTTTGTTAATAGACATACAAGTACAGCTGCTTTTCAGCGTAAAACCTCTTCAAAGTAGTTGAAATGATTTCGATGGAGTGCACTTCTGTCCAATCTGCAATATGCCCATTGTATTAAAAATAGCTTACATAATTTATTACTTCCTTTATTTTTTATAAATAGTATCGAGTTGAATGTCTATAGTATCAAATATCTGGTGAATTAATACATGAAAGTTTGTGAGAAACATATAGATCTATTTTTATGCAGGATAAGGATAAATAAGAGACAAAATGGATCTCAAATATGTTGTTGGTAAGTATTTGGTGAAGGTCAAAGTTTGGTTGTTGGAACAGCTAAGCTCATATCAGGACAGACAATAAGTGCATGTTACATATTTCCATGATTTGAACTGCTACTAAAAGTGACAGTACAGTAATTGAATGTCAAACTGAACCAAGGAAAACGATGTAGCGTTTGAAAGTTGACACATTAGAAACATATACGTTATGTATTTATAATATATTTGAACATTTAATACGTTCATATACTGGTCAGATATGCCGAACACTATCCATGGAAACATTCGTTGTTTGGTCATTTGCTGGCCCTTTTTCCAAAATGTTTAGTGTGTTTTACATATTTTACAGTTCATACAACAGAAGAAAACGTGCAGCAACTGTATAGAAGATTGGATGTTTTATATATTGGATAAGCAAAAAAAAATCAATACTTGGTGCCTGTTCTTTGTCACCAAATAACCACCAGGTCATTTATAATTTAATAATGAATATGTGCTGTTGTTATTGTCATCATTATATCTCATTACTGAAATGGTAAACAAAAAATACTGTAATAGCCTTGAGAAAAAAAACCTAAAAAGAATGTTATAAATTGTAAGTTGACACATGTAGAAACATATGAAGATCAGAGTTGAGGTTCTACACATTATTTTCAAGAACTATGATCACATTGGCAATGCCCATTAGTGCTTCTCCCTTGTTGCTGTAAGCTGCAGTTGAACCCACCATTAAGAAACAAGAGTCAAGCAATTCAATTCCAAACTTGTTATTCACTCATCCACTGAGACCTCTCAAAGGCACATAAAATAAGGCAGGTTTGTCTCTCGTTATTTCAGGCTTTGATATTGGGCATGGATTTAGTGGCTATGCCTTCACAACTACCCCAAGCTCTGAAGACATCAAGTTAAACAAGAACTGGTCCTCCCAGTACACAGCACATAAAACACCCACAGCATTACTGCTGAAGAAATCTGGGGGAGATGCCAGTTGTCTGGCCTTTGGTTATGATGCTTATGAAGAATACTCTCGGTAGTGTATTGTTCTTTATGCAGAATGTATGGACTGTGGTGAGAAGAGCCATACTCCTAGTATCCAGACAATGCTACTAAAATACAACAACAAAACATTGTAATACCTTCAGTTAGAGTGTCAGCATATAAAATGATAGGAAAATATTAGACAATTAGAAAATAAATCTGATTAAATTATAAACTTTTCTCCAGCATATTTGCATATGTTTAGTTTTTACAATTTTTTTATGACACAGGTCAAACGTAGGGTTTAATATTGTGTTTAACAGCCAGGGCCATACTGGGACATGTCCACAACATCGCCATTTTTGGGAGTCGAACCCAAACAGCGGTGACAGCCTGTGATTAGACGCCAAAGTTGCAAACCTGTTGGTCACTGAGAACATCTTTGTGTGAATAAAATTATGTTAGCTTGTTTATTTAATGAAATGGCCATCCGTAATTGCCTTGATTGATCTCTTCATCTTTATGACTGAGAAGTTGCACAACTAATAACATTCCAGTCGTTATTATATTACCGGGGGCCACGGTGGCAGAGTGGTAACACTCTCGCCTCCCACCTCTGCGGCCGGGGATCGATCCCCGTCATGGCCGTAAGTGGGAAAGCTGGTAGTTGCTTGCCGTTGGTCGGCAGTTTACAGTACACAACCCTAGCGAACTCTATGTACTGGTTTCCTCTGCCCTTCCAACTACCCGTCGTGATATGACCTGTACAGTGTTGAAAGCGACGTTAAACCCCAAATAAATAAATAAATAAATTATTATATTACCAAGATGGTCAGGAGGCAGTTTTGGGCAGTAGAACAGGGGTATAAGTAATATGGAGCTTTTTTCAGTGAAAAGAATGACAATAAAATGAATTTCCTGTGGAAAAGAGAGTTCTCTTTTAAAACATATCCAAAAAATTAAGTTGGAACTGAAAAATATGACTTTAAAGTTACACTCATTACTGTATCCTATTAGCTGATTCAAAATGTCACATACGATGCTGCTGATTTTTCAAAATGGCCAAGATTGTTCTTCTCTTTGTATTTGCTCTTTATATTGCAATTTTACAAAAGTGGATAGTCATGGTGTTTATTGATGTATAAGTATCATCATTTAATATTGAAGAGGCACAAGGATGTAGCACTGAGTGTTTACAATCTGTCAACTTATTTCATTGTTTTATTGTTTGATTCTGGCACTATAAAGGTTATAACAAAACATTCATGGAACAAAGCTTAAACCTGACCTGTTTTTGGCCTGCAAAGTCCATGTTTGACATATGATACATTCTCCAGCCTTGTATACCGTGTCTTTTAGCTAAAGGTGACACAGGAACAATTTATCTGGAGAGTGGTGAACTCTTTATAATCATAATTGTGATTTTAGGACTGTAACAGAATCAGAAAGCTGTGATGTCACACTCTTCCACCATTTTAAAGACTACTTTGGTCCAGAAACAGAAAAGGTGATTTGCTAAATACGTATTCTTATTAAAATCTTTAACACAGTTTTACATAGTGGAGAAACTTTTGTCTCTGCCACTGTCTGAATAATATTGTACCCAAAAGAAAAGGAAATGTCAAATGGCTATGATACACTAGACATCTGTGTAAACTTTTACAGATGGGAATGTTAAATGTTGAATTTTATTTTTTTCCCTCTTCTTGAGAACAGTACTATAATTTATTCTGAACTTAGTTGTTAATATCTAGCTTGAAAAAGCATAAACGTTTCCTGCGTTATTGTCAACTGTTATGGATACTTATGCTACAGAATCATTTCTACTCAGACAGTAATATGTAAACGATGTTCTCCATTTGGACAGAGGTCATCTCATTTAAATGTCCGAATTAAATTTTTGTTTTAAGAAATGCTTTTACTTTGACATTTAGAACAGAAATCCGGTTTACATGTAGTTAAAAATCTTACAAGATTTTTATTAAAACCTTTCAATATTTAGTGAGCAAAATCAGTAATTTAATAATTCTAAGGGCAGTGTCATATTTGGGTCTAAGGTTTCTAAATGTTAACTATGAAAAAAAATCTCAACACTCAGACAAGTTTTAGCAACTTTCCAGACCTTTGTAAAACCCAATCCTATCTGTTAACATTCATATTTCTTTTTCAGAGACGATTAAACTGTGAAAACTGCAAGGTGTATGATGCAACCATGTGTTGTCTGAAAGATGAGACACAGTTTTGTTTTGTCTACTCAAATATGGTCAACTACCTCAAACAGCATGCTTGCAAGAGAATGGGGGAAATCGTCAACAAAAGGTACATACACATTTTTACCATGTGTGACACATACATATCTCAAACGAAAGGTACGGGTATAGTACTTTTTATAAAAATACTAACAAAAGGTATATATTTACCCCTTTCACGCGTACATGTCCCCCAAAATAGACTTTTGCTAATTTTAAGATAAGTTAATCCTCCCCAAAGGTAGTTTTCTACCACTTCATGAGAAACACATGCCCCTAGCGAAAGTAACAGGTTTACCACTATTGACACATGCATTTCGCCAACCAAATTCACTCAATGCCAAAGGCAAACTTAAGTGTTTGCATCCCTTGTAACAGCTAAAGTAAAAAGTGCCCTTAGTGCCCATCTACATGAAAAGTGTACAAATTGCCTCTGTGAGGTCTCAAGTTACAGGTCGATGAGCCCCCCAAATATTGATTAACAGTTATCTATTGGCTTTTGTCTTTCAGTTAGGGAAATATCAGTCATTCAAGCCTGTTCAGTCAGGTTGGACCAAACTGCCACTGTAAGTCCCGTATATTTAGAAATATTGATTCAAATTTTAAAAACCTTCTGGACTTAAATTCACTACCATAGACCACCCAATGTAAGCAACAACTAAAATGACTTTCCATTTGCTGATAAAATGAGTACATATGGTGCATAATTGATCATTTTTAACCTTGGCATGTAAAATATCATAGAGATTTTGATAAAAAGAAAGACCAGACACAGATTGCAAATCGACTTGACAGCACAATGTGCAAACCAACAATGTGTTTTACGTCCCATTTTAACAGCCAGGGTCATCTTGGAAAAGCCCCCACCCCCAGCATTGCTACTTGTGGGAGGGAAACCCACTCAGAGGTGACAGCCTGTGATAATATGTCAAACCTTTTAACCTAGTAGGCAATTGAGAATCTAACTTTAAGGGACAAAAATGCACAAGTCGACATAAGACGGCCCAAAACAATCATCCAGCAGATATCCTGATGAATTGTAGCTTTATTTTATATTGATTACTTCCTTCTTGTGTAAATTTAAGTCTTAGAGTGACTTATCAAGCCATATTGACGTACGGGGGATATGTAAAACAAATTTATGGAAACTGTGTATATTTGTCAAGTACATTCAATTTTAATAGGGTATCACCAGAGGAAGTATTGTGGGTGTTAACATTATCACCATGGGAACGACCAGAATGCATCACCTCTGCGTTAGAAAAGGTTATATATTTATTTCTTTGATCACATAGGTTTGTAGCTTCCCTAATATAAGCTACAGCCACACTCACATTTGTTTATGGGAAAAAAAGATAAAATGCATATTTTATGGGTTGGAATCCCAGAATGAAAAAGAAGGCTATTCTGGATGTCCTTGTATTTTGTCAAATACCACATGTTTCACAGTAAATGGTGTTTTCTTTTAAACAGCTTTTTAAAAATAAAAATAATAAAGGAACTTAAATGGAAAAAATACAGCGACAGTCATATGTTGTACAATGCTCTGTAGATGCTTTTGATGATGCTATACTTCAACTCATCAATTGGATAATTTCTTTGGCTCACCGGTTTGCATCCTACTTTTTGACAAAGATTCAAAGGATATGAAATGGTTTCATCTCTTCAGATACAGGCTGTATTGTAATGTCCCGATGTTACACAACATAAGTCATTGCCTAACTTTTTGTGAGTATGGACCTGAGTCATTGTCAACAAAGTCTGTTTCTCTTGTCTTTCAGTCTCATTTAGATGGAGTCAGGGTACAGCGGAAGCTGGGAAGTGTGACAACCAGTGCCTTGTATCATTGTCTCAAAGTCGACAAGTTCCCACACAGTTGCTGTGCCGTGATAAACCTGGGAGGTAATGAGAACATATACTGATTGATTTTAGTTTAATGTCACTGTCAACATATTATATGGGTCATAAGTTCAGAACACATGTTTTTACCTGAGGACATTGAAGAAAAAAGTACATACTAATTGATAGTGATTGTGTACTGAAATTTTTTAAGCACCTACCAGCTTAAGGTTATGCTACGATTCAAAGACTCAACCTAAGAGTTGAGTATGTTTCCCACTACACCAACATGTGCCTAGCGAGCAGGTGTGGAATAATTTTAGCAACCCTTACATAATGAATCCACAATCAGCCACTGTGGGCTAATGGCTAACACACTCACCTAGGAGCACAGAGGTTATGGGTTCAATCCCAGGTATAGGCAGATACATAGTGGCTTGGATGATTACTTAAAATATCAGTCCTCAACCATTGGGTCCTATCCCCAGTGGCAGGTTGAAGAACATTAAGGACGTTGATAAATGGTCATCCTTGAGCATCTGTCTTTCAGTTGGGGGAATGTCAGTAATTTGAGAGTTGGACTGTACTTGTACAGTCGGATGGGTTCTGTAGTATATGGAGATATTGTGCTGAGTACAAATGCCCAGATATAACACATAGGAACAGACTTGCAGCTGATGTGATATAAATAGCCTAAGTAAATAAGTAGATAGACTTTGCTTTTACTGAGTGCTCATACCAAAGACAACAAAAGTGTAATTGTGAGGCACAAAAAATACATTTGTGCAACTAAGCAAAACTTGGTTATGTTCATTAACATTTCTGATGCATTTACCTGCTGCATACTTACAAAATTTGATTAAAACATCTAGTCTTGAAGCCACAGTTATACTACAAATTCTAGCAAGATATAGTTGTGCCAACAATTTTGATTGGTTGAGAAGCCGTCTATTATACACACTGCTTACTCTAATATCATCTACTGTAACAATACAAATAAGTTTGCTCTATCTATTTACAAATTTGCTGTGATAAAATATTAATAAGTGAGCTATTTAATAAACAAACAAAATAACTGTAATGTCATATTAGAATCAGGCCTTCAGACTTCGGCCCTTTAACCTGTCTAAAATTTGCAAAGATACACCCTTTCTCATGCTATATCCTTGTATTATCTGTTGTCATATGTTGTCAGCCAATGCTACTCATATGGTGCTCTACCAGAATACAGACACACCAGCTATCTTGTCCTGGAAAGAGGTCACATCCAGTTTTTGCAGTGGTTCAGACAGATTTAAGCACCGTCTTATCCATGTTGTTGCTGAATGCTGTGGATGGGACTTTATATCCAGATACACTGAAAAACATCCATCCTTATGGATCGAACTCCTTAACAACCTAGAACATGGCTTTACAACTGTCACTGAGAAATCGCATCTTGTATGTGAGCTGACTTCAGCTTTTGGAGGAGAGTTTGTGGAAAAGAGTTCTTCTGACGTTGAAACCATGTCACTGCGGGAAGCTTTCCAGAAGACCTCGGAGTACGATGGTGTTGTTAAGAAAAGTGGAGTATCCGTATCAAAGAATGGAAAACTTGTTATAACCAAGGAAAGGTTACGTAACATATGTGAACCCATATTTCAGGAGCTGAGAAAAGCATGGATTGAGTTATATATGCATGGACACAAAATCAACACAGAGCCTGAAGTAGTCTATTTGGTAGGTGGACTGGCAGCTAACGAGTTGGTGAAAGAAAGGATGAGGGCTATAGTTGGTGATATCAGAATAGTGATACCAGAACAACCGGAAGTGTGTGCCATAAAAGGAGCAGTGGTGATTGGCAAGAAATTTATAAAGTAGGAAATTGATTTAGGTTTACTGTTGCAAAGCTCAAACTACAATATGATCACTATAACTTGGGATTTAGACTTCTATATTTGACTTGAGTTTTGGTTTCAGCATTTATAATTTTGGTAGGGTTTCACTTGATAATACTAAATTGGAGTTTATTCCTGTGTGAGACCAAGTTTAAGTTTGAAACTGTGAGTCTGAGTCTATGTGTGGCATATTGTGACAATTCCAACCACCAAATGTTTTTCAAACTCCATGCATATGCTTGCACTCAAATTTGAGTCTGAATTTGAACTCAAATATAAGATTTAAACCCTAAGTTTTAGAGATGATATAAAAGTCTGAAATTGAGTTTACAGATCTTTATAAATACCACCCCAGGTTTCTGCAAGTTTGACGGGAAAATTTAACCCAATTCTAGAAGGAAAACATTCAGTTGACAAGATCTTACAATGTTTTAAGTTACTAACAAGGTATAAATATATGGATACTGAATAATTGTTCAATCAGAATGAACTTGGTTTAGAAAAATTGACCATTTTAATAAGCCTAATAGACTACGGATTTTCACAATTACATATATTTCAACTTTAAGTAAAATAAAATTAAATATATAAATCATGTATTTTGAATCACGTGTGAACAATTGATAAAGTCTGTGTTCTTTTTTTATATTCCTTGTTCTGTTATATTTCTACGTCTCTTTACTTTATAATACCATTGTAAAATAAAAAAAAATAAGCATCACAGTTTTGCTAACATAGTTTGCAAGAAATAATGCTTTTTGTGCTTCCTTGTTTATTGTGGTGCAGCAATAAAGGACAAGGTTTGAGTATAATTATCATAAAAACCGGTATGAATTTAAACGTGTTAGATAATACAGTTTCTACTTGCCCTTTGTGCATGAAAGTGTTTACATATACAAATTGGGTGTAGAGGATGACATTTTAGATATTATGATTAATGGTAATGAACCCTAAAGCTAATAAAATGATGTTAAAGAATCACTTAAGGGCATTTAAATTACAAATTTATACACTACCTTTTGTTAAGCAATCGTGTATAACTGTTTAGTGGCTTAGTAATAGGATTCTATCGCAGGACAAACTATTACCTAATAAAGAGATTGCCTCTCAAACTATTTCTGCTAATTGTGGGAAATAGATTTTTAAATTATGAACAAAGCAAGTTAAAACAGATATTTAACCCCTAGGTCATCATTATCTATTTTTGGGTGATGAGCTACAATTGAAAGACTCATCCACCTTCAGTTAAAGGTTAGACCAGTTTTGGTCCGCTTAATATATGGGAAGGATGTGTCAGGGCAATATGACACAACCTGGAAAGTAACTTGTGTTCAGGACTGCTTTTAGTTTCTTGTTTTAAAAGCCTGCCACGTCCTTTCGCTAGCTATATTAACCTTTACACACTGGAGAGATGAAGGGTAGGATCGAAAAAAGACTCCTTTTCAGCTGTCTGGGCCTTTTGAAAACTACTACATAGTAGTTAGATTTTAAAAATAAAAACTTAACAGAGAAGATTTATCACTCGGTTTTCAGGGTTGAAATGCCTTGGCTTTCTCTTAAAATACTTCAAACAAAGTTCAATCTGTTTAATATTTCTTGAAGAGGGTTTTAAATCAGGTGTCAATGCACTATAGTCAACCATTAAGCGTGTTTTTGATGAACCGTACTATTAATTCGAAGTTGATTATCAATTTATAATTATAATTTTAAGTAGCCCTGTACACTGTTTGTAATATGTTTTGTTATTGCCAGTGTTTCCAGTGTTTGAAAATAGCAATAAACCATTATGCATTATGAAGCCCTATAATGTTTATGTTATGAAATGAACCCTAGTTTAACATATATGTCTAACTTATTTCTTAATGGGCCACTGCAACCAAATTTACCAAATATATTTTTCAGATGAAAAAAACCCCAGAGTGTTATTCATACAATACCACTGACGTAAATAACCAAGCCAGAATACACCCAGTTGTTTATTATCAGCACTTTTATCTGTTGAAATGTATGTTTCTGCTACAGACTGGGAGAAATTAGGTCAGGTTACTACTTTTGTGTACACATCATCAACAGAAGAACTACTGGCTTTTTTGTTGTTTTTGTTTGCAGAGATCACATGCCTTGTCAGTGTATTCTCTTCATTTTACATTTATTTGGAACTCTTTTAGAATACTTAAAGGGCCATTGCAACCAAAAAAAGCTATTTTCTCAGTATATAGAGTTTTGGATAAAACAATTGAGGAAAAATACAGATATACTGAGTACAGACAGTTTGTAAGATGGTGCAGGGGATATCTAGGGAAAAACATTAAAGTCCCTCTCCCTTCTTGTGTTATAGCTGTCATTAGGCAAAAATTTAATTCTCTTGACTTTGTTGGATTCAAATATCCACAAACATGAAAACTTCAAATTGACACTGTTTTACATGGACACATGTTTTATAATTATACATTAACATTCTGTTGGTGATATATGCCAAAGTTTTTTGACATAAACAAACACAAATTAGCTGTGAGATGTTTTCTTTTCATGATATTCACTGTTACAATAGTTTTCATAAATCTAAAGGGACTGACTGTTTTAATCCATTGTGAGATCATTGTTTGTATAGCTTTTATGTTCCAAATTGCAAAGACTAGTCTGTGTGGCTGTTGGTCAATTACAATTCATCTTTCGGCTGCTTTTTTAACTGCTATGACTTATTTAATAATTTTATTTCTTTTATAACTTTTTTATGAATAAAGACACATGCATATGTGAAGCCCAATCCATGAAATTGTCCATTTTGTGAAACAGGTTAAGAGTTTTAGTCATGTGAAAATCCCATGAAAATATGCAAAAAAATTAAAGATTACAGTGAATTGTAAATTATAAACACTGAAGACACTGTCCTAATACTGTTCATATGCAATAAATATATGTTTTAATGTATAGCTGATGTTTGAGTTAATAAGAGACATGTTTTATTTAAATTAATAAATGCTTAATTGTATGAAATATGTCTGTTTTATTGCAAATCTAGAACTATGATTATCATTTTCTTCGGTAAAATCGGATTTTTTTTTGCACAAACATTTGAATATAAAGTGTAAGTTAATGTACACAGTAACAGTGAAGCAATAAAATACTTTTATGCATGAAACTTTTTTTCATACATGGTATTGCCTATTTATGGGCAAGAAAAAACTGGACAAATTGGCTATTTGTGATCATTATATGTCTTTAAAATGGCTGCAAAAACTGGTCTGTATATTGCCGATGCTGAACATAAAGATAATTCCAAATAATGGTGCTATAAATACTTTTAATTTAAGATAACACAAGGTTTTTAGACTACAAAATACTACACACACACTGTTTTTATACTGATGTTGGAGTTCAGGAGATTTGTTGTATTCCTGTCATGACATGTGTACATGTGATCCAGAGATCAAATGTTCAGTGAGGCAGATTTCTGCAGGAAAGCTGAACAAAAGCATTTTTGTGGCTTTCCCAGTGGTTGTGTGTATATTTATCTACTGGATTGGATACTCTATGCTTTGATGAACTTATACTGAGAAAATATTTTTTGGGGTTGCAGTGGCCTTTTAATCTTTGGCTATCATACAGGACTCTGACTCTTTAGCTTTGTGTGGTATACCTGCATACCATACTCCACATTGCATATTTATGAGACTCATTTTGAAACACATGGCTGACACATCTTAGACAAATGCAGATGAATGATAAATCTTAAATAAGAACATTGTAAATACCAAATTATTGTAATGTAATATATGAGTGCATTTTAAATCAGACCATCAAAAAGCTAGGAGACACAATTTTTTCAGAGCAACCTTCTTTCCTGTGTCTGGGAACTAAAAACTGAGACAAAATTAAGTACTTTATAAATAGAAATTACAGCCAGAAGAAAGTTACACTAATTCTACAAGTTTAAGAAATTCACAGGCAATACATTTTACTAAAGGCTAGTTTCTTCATGATAGATTAATATAAATTTTAAAATTTCACTAGGAATTTATTTTCACTGTCAAGGCTCATTGGCTAAAACAGCTAAAATGAATGATGTGTAAAAATGTCCTCTTCTGTAGTATTTCTTACTTAATTTGTTAAGCAGCTAAATCGAACTATAAAAGGTATGTTCAGTGTAACACCTGATAACAAAGACAAGAAGGTGAATTACAGTGAAGATGAAAACACAGAAAGAGGAAACTGGCGTGGCCAGTGAGTATGTTTATATATTTGGGGTTTTATGTCGCTTTAAACACTCTACAGGTCATATCACGACAGGTAAACAACTACCAACTTTCCCACATAAGATCCCTGGTTTGAACCACCGACCTTACGGGTGGTGAGTTTGTTTTAAGATGCTGCAGCACATAAAATTGGTAAAAGTACAGAAATGCATAGAAAGTCTACTGCTGCAAGTATATTTTATTCAGTTAATAACTTGCCCCAACAATCTCCCATTAGATGTATATTTATTCATAAACATACCAAAATGGTCTGATGCTGGTTTCATAAAATGGCTTAAGCCTATTATAAAACGTAAGCAAAATTTGACATTATTTGTTGGATCTACAGAACAAGGCTTAAAAAATTCATTTCGAAACTCCTACTAGGATGTTGCTGATTCACCTCAACCTTAAGTCTACCAACAAGGGATCTTAAACTTTCAGCCTTCAGTCTCAATCCCGATTTATGCCATAAAAATCAAGAAAATGATCTATCTATGAAAATAATTACTGGAATGAAAGTCAACAAAGTTCACATACTTTTATTAGTGCCCCTCACACAAGTCTGAAGAAGAGAGTTTAATAGTTGCTCAGCATCAGCTAAGTTTGTTTGTGATAATGTAACATAAAATATTATTTTATGCAATATTGTTCATGATTTATTAGTTTTGGAAAAGACCAGTCTCAATTTAATGGGATTTCTGAAATGGAGTTCCACCCAAAACTCAGCTGAGACAAAAAAGCTCAGATTTGAGTGACTCGGACCCACTCGGAAGCTTCTTTTAAAATTATGACTTTCTTTCAGACTTGACTTTCTTCTCTCCTGCCTGAGTTTTGCTGTAGGGCTGGGAAATATATGGAGGTTCCCATACCTGTGTTACAAAAATGGAGGAGGTATGAATATTTAGCTTATAATTCCTTCAAGAAAGTCAAGTATAGGGTTTTAAGTCCTTTTCAGCAGCCGAGGTGACATAAAGAGAGGCCATCATTGACAGTCACAGGTTGTGCAGCATGAGCAGGAACCACAGAGATGAGAACAGATTTATTAAATGCCAATCCAATCCTGTTACTTAGTACCAACTCATGCACTGATGGCCTGAACACTGCATGTGAAATATACACGGGATATTGATCAAATTGTCACTCAAAGTTGGATTTGGTCCTGATTAAATACGATCCAGATCCGGATTTCATATTTATGATTGTTTTTGTGATTTGTGGCAAATAACAATTCATCAGATTGAGGTCATATGTTCATACAAGCTGTGGTCTACCCATGGCTTGCTCCTCCTCAATTGAATTTTGATCCAGATTGGAAATGTTTGGAATGTTGTTGTGGGTTTTTTTCAGAGATGAGGGTTGGTCACTTCCCAGGCACTCTTCGCTGCCCTTATTTGATTTTGTTAATAAGTATCATTCTGAATAAAAAAACTGCTATTTGGCTTGGGAAATTGATTCAATTTGGCACAAAAAAGATAATGTGAGCTAAACATTGGCTAATCTAACACCTAGCTAATTATGACCACTGATATAAAAATCATGATTTGTTAGCTGTGTGTTGACTGGTCATGTGCCAATTTGAGACACTAATTTTCAAGCCGAACTTGAATAAAATCGGATGGACATCTACTTTGTCCACAATCTGCCTCCCAACTATAGACTAAGTGTGGTTGTGAGGAATATTAGTGACACTGTAACTGGGCTATACCTTTGTTCATTTTATCTGTAGGTGCCTTTCTAGTACCCTACCTGACCATGTTATGTATCTGTGGCCTGCCATTCAACACCTCGAAAGTGTGAATTGACCATTGACACTTTGTTATGATCAAAGTTTTTGCATTTGTCGTTACCCTTCACAATTTTGCTCAATTTTCTATTGGCTCCAGTTATATTCAAACTAGATTCACTTCAAACATTGCTTCTTGAAGGACATTTGACTACATCAGAATACAATACATTAGAAGAAGTACGTTTGTACACTGACAACAATTTCCTAACATACAGCTCATTAAATAATTGCTTTTCTACAAAATTTTTACTATACACATATCTAGTATTATATACAACCCTATTTTTATTGTAATCTGCCACTGCATTGCTGCAGTGACCATTCAGTTTTTTGTTCCATTTTTTTATTGCAATTTCCTTCTTGGAAAAAACGACAATTCAACCCATTTTTTGTACCAGAATTCTTGTATTTTTTGCCAAAAGTACGATTGTTGGCAGAATTACTGTGACTGACGTGCCTTTGGGCATGTGCCCTGCGTAAGCGATCAATTTTTTCTGTTTCTGGCCATGTAACTCTATCTGCCTCCATGTTAGTGAGTAAAATCGCATGGGCTGCCTTGGCTGAGTCCCAAGAAAAATCGGACGCATCCTCCATGAGGTTTCCAAGATAGTCTAACATTAAATCCCTATTGGAGGCAGATTTTTCTTCCTGTATGCATCTAACAAAACCAGAAACCCATTGTGTTATTGTAAGATCATCGTATGTTGGACGTGTCTTGTGGGCACCGGTCAGGATGAAATTTTGTGGCCAGTCAACTAATTTTTTCACAGTAATGTCCCCAGGGCCACCCCTTTGTGACTTAATCCTACCTCTTGTGGCAAGTTCATTCACATTTTTTGAGTTCTGCTAACCGTTTCTCAACTTGACTTTGTAATGACTCATTGTTCCTCAAAAATTCTAGCGAGGGGACCACACTCTGAGCAACGCTTTCATCCGTATCATGGCCCGTAACTTGCCCAGCAGTACCCTGGGAAGTTCCCAGAATGTCTATAGGCTGTGAGTAACCCTTTTCAAGTGCTGCCTCCGTACATTGGACCCTCTTGTCCATATAATCCATTTTCTCCCCTAATTGACGTAATTGACGTAATATTTCATCAGAAACCGTAATATCAGACTGGAAAGAGGGACCAACGACTTCGGAATCACCAGAAAAAGACTCACCTGCCTTCAGTTGACATTTTTTTCCCACTGGTCGGGCATGCTGTGTGAGGCAATTCGAGCACTGAAAGACTTTTGGCATATTTTGAATTTGAACTGAGAACCCACAAATAAAATAAAATGTAAACGATAAAACCAATAAAATATTTGTCTCAGTTCAAAAACTTCAAAAACATCTAACTTCTTCAAGATTCAAATGAGTGTGGCGCCAATATTCAACAAAGGCTGGCTTTTATAGTGAAACCCATGAGGCAGAACGATCCACAATGCATAGCAGTAGTCTGGTCCCCCAGAACTGATGGCAATGTCCACTCAATGGCCATTTCCCCACTTCATGGAGTTATCACTGGGGCAATTCACTTCATTGGGTGCAGTAGGTGTGTGGAACATGTCAGCTGTATTTAAAGGTAAACAATTTTGTTTTACTTATTATCAACTGTATGATCTCAAAATATGCAAGGAGTAATTCAGTGCTTGAATGGCTTTAATTTCAACATGACGTCATTTCCATTGGTAATTACTGGCCTCAGCCCTGTACTTGTATCTAGCTTGACCTTTTTTTAACTTATTGGAGCATCTCAGCTCATGACCTTAGACTAAAATTCTTTTGAGTTTATCCATTCATTTTTACTTTTTATCTCAATTCATGATATATATTTTGGTATTTGTCATTTGGGTAGGTTTTCCTATTTTTAATTTCCAATTTTTTGTACAATTTCTCTTTTAGTGTATCGTACACAGAGTACAATTCAACACAATGGAAATGACATAAATATCACAAATGGAGTCTTACAATATGAGTCTTATATTGTAAATCTTCATAAGTGATACACTTTTTCATGTATTTCTAACGTGGGTTGTTTTACGTTTGTTATCCACCAATGTTTTACAAGCTAATTTTCCTTAAACAAACTGTATTTCTTTTCCATTATGATGCAAACCTGCCATGAGTGAATAACGACAGCTGGTGTAATCCATCAATAAAGTTGCAACATCATTTTTATTTTGAATATATAATTTCCAAATTTTCATCGCCAGTGTCATCGCCATATACCACAATCCTCCAGTTAAAATAGCCCTAACTTTCTCATTTAAAGTCTGATTGCAATAATTTTCACCATTTTGTTCAATGTAAAGAGGGCTTCTATCTACTTGCATCACATCAGATTGGTTTGGTGTGTCTGTGCCTTTAGGGAGGTAGAATAAAGGGATGCATTCTAACTGATCAGATTCCTGCACTGTAAGTCAGTGGTTACTGACCAGCTGTTGCTGGCATTTCCACTTCAGTTTGAGGTTGAGATTCAAGACCACCTGCCATTGCTGGCCAAAACTCAGTCCGATGTTAACAAACTTTGTTATTCCTAGAAAAGATCTGAAAAAATATGACATATGGCAGGAAAACTCGGACATCACATACCTTGCCAAGGCTCCAAATATCACTTAGGACTGTATTAATAATAATAAAAAAATCCTGGAGACAAATAGTGATCCAATTCATCAATCTAATCATCTGTTTCTTGTGCCATTGTCGACAGTTCCTGACAATTTCATTAAAATCCATCTATAGCTTTTAGAGGTATTTTTTTGCAAACAAACAGACAGTCAAACACACGTAGCTAATAACATAACCTCCTTTTCCTGGGGTCGATAAACATTTTTGAACTTATCAAGATGTAATACCTGTGATGTAATGTAACCTGTAATGTGAAAGACTCATATTTTTCTTGTTCAGCAACATAGTGATCATGTTTGCAGAAAAGCCTGGTTACAAAATAAATGCACTTTTATGATAATTTATTTTTTTTTATTTTCTTATACATGGATTTTTTCCTCAGAAAAAAGTAAACAAATATTTGCTGAATGTATGAAGCATATTGGTAAATAGGAACAAGATTTTAACATACTGTCTTATTTTATCAGCAGAAAGTTTTAATGTGTTAATGGGATACTGTCCAAAAAGACACAGAAAAACAAATTTTAAAACATTTCACTCTAGAACCACTGGTCTTCAGAAAAGCAACCAAATTACTCTAACTCAGAAACATGTAAAGGGCATAAAGTCTTCTGGAAAGGTAGGACTTCTACAATTTGATATGTATAAACGAAAAATATTCTTTTACTCTCATAAAACAATAAAACATTTTTGCTGTTGATATCTATGAAAGAGGAAATTACTGATTACCAGCTTTTAAGGGTAAGTTCCCATACATATTTCACTAATACTATTACTTTATCAATGAATTTATGTGCTTTTTTCTTTGTTGCTATAAAGTAATTATAAATGTACTAAGAATCTAATATCCCTTTCACACTACAGGCGGTATGAACCTGTGGTTAGAAATTTAACTCTGCTATCACCGTTGTGTCTTCAGTTTATAGCAGGCTGTGACTCAGTCTTGCTTTGGTATCATTTGTTCGTCTGATGGCTATATGAGGCAATTGGAGGTAAATGGAGGTTGTCTCACAGTGACAGATGTTTGCACCACTCTTATGCTACGGTTACTGATAGCTACACAGAGTGTGCCATCAGTGGTTGTGCGAGTCATACCCTATTTAACCTTCAGTTACAAATGAAAAAAAATGTATCTACAGAAAGTCACTAAAGTCAGACAAGTCAGAAAGTCAGATAGGGATGGAGACATACATATAAAGGGATGGTGATAGGGTGGAAAAGAGATGGTGACTGGTGTCAGACGATAGTTGATTTTATTTATTTATTTGGGGTTTTTACGTCGCTTTCAACACTGTACAGGTCATATCACGACGGGTAGTTGGAAGGGCAGAGGAAACCAGTACATACAGTTTTTCAAGGTTCTGTACTGTAAACTGCCGACCAATGGCAAGCAACTACCAGCTTTCCCACTTGAGGCCGTGCCGGGAACCGAACCCCGGCCTCAGAGGTGGGAGGCGAGAGTGTTACCACTATGCCACCGTGGCCCCTCAGATGATAGTTGAAGGACAGGGACATTTAGTTAAATGCCTATAACCATGGGTTATACTACCTGTAGTGTGAAAGGGCTATACTATAATTTGTGAAGATACAAGATGTTCAAGACACTTATCTTAGGTTCTTTGCTAGATTATTTTAAACAGTCTGCGAACAGACATGTAAATTTCTTGTACAATGAGCAATATTTGTCCACAACTGGAAACATCATAGATTTTATATATACTGTTAAAAATAGTTAAGTAGTTTCTTCTGTGTGTTAAGAGTATGTTTTATATTATAGGAATAAAAGACATATTTGAGTGGTTTATGATGGTTTTAAACTATCGATCGGTTATATTAAAGCCACGAAGCCCGAAGGGCTGAGTGCTTTAATACAGCAGATCGATAGTTTAAAACCATCATAAAGCACGAGGATTTGTCTTTTATTCCTATTGTAAAATGGTTACATAAATATTTTAGTAAAAATAAGGGGTAAATCTTATGCAAAAATCAAAAAAAATCCAACACCATGTTGGCTGTTCCATCAGTGAAACATACATAGCGATATCTAGGGTAAAAAAGTAAGTATTTTTGTCACTCTATTTTCATAGAATTTGTTATGAAATATTGAGAGATTGTCACTGTAGATGCTTTCAATTTGTTGTAAGCTTTAAAACGATATGCTATTTATTAAAATCAAGCAAGAAACAATTTTATAAATATTTTAACCATTTATTTTATCGCGAGTCATTTGTTTACATTTGTATGTGAAGGGATGATGTACGTAAAATTCAACAGCGTTACTTTATTTACCGTTCTATATTCACGATTTCTGAACTGCGCAAAAGACGTGTCCAAGGTCACTGCGCAGCCTACCATTTTAGAATAATAAATAAACAATGGAAAATAACCTTTAGAGTGTAGAATAAATGGTTCCTATATGATTCCAAAAAGCATGGGCTAAAGTAAAATAGTCACAATATCAAGATGGACACAAACATATTCCATGAGAAAATGCAAGTTTCCCCTGATATTTCAGGTGATGTATTTCACAGCTACTTTTCCGTATGCTGTCATCATAATTCTGTTGATTAGAGGACTTACACTGCCTGGCTCCTTTAATGGCATCAAATTTGACATTGTCCCAGACTGGAACCAACTGACAAATACCACGGTTAGTTATTTTGTTTTATTTGTACTTGCATCAAAATTTGCCTGTGTGTATTTGGGTGTTTAACAGAGCCATATTTTGGAGCCCCAGATCATTATTATTATTAGAAATTTTAAAGCTCTTAATTTGGAAATACATCAAATTCCAAGGCACATAAGAACACAAAGGTAAACCAATAACGCGCGTATGATATGAGTCCATAGATCGAAAAAAAGAAAACATGCCTAAGAACACAGAGAACATTTGTTCCAACCCAGGTAAAGGCGGGTACACAGTGGCTTGGGTAACTTTCAAGTGAAATCTGTGTAAGAATTGATTATATATGAGAATGTGTTTGTTTTAAGACTTTGAGATGGACTTTTGGATCACATTGATGGACTGTGTTTCAACTCGAGGAACTTAGTGTCTTCTAACATGGACGAACATTTCTAACTTCTAAATTAAAATTAAATTTCAGAATGGACATGGTTTAACATTCGAAATTTCATACTTGGACATTATATTATAATGGACTGTTGGTTGGCTTATAGGAAACTATTTGACTTTTAAACTTGATATTTTAAATTTATTTTATATATATTTTTCCTCTGTACTTCTTTGATCTAACCTGCCGCCTGTTGGGCACTTGTAAATAAAGATGAGCTACACTAACAGGCTAGTCTAATGATAGAAATTGTTTACCAAAAAATACTACAATATACTAATAAAATGGCCAAACTGTGTTTTATATATCTTTGTTTCTATGTATTTATTGTTTTTATAACAGCTGAGTTCACATTACAACATTACCAGCTAGAGCTGGTTCTGAGTGGTCACTTCTTAAGTCACATAATTTCTCCATAGTCTTGCTATTATAGGTGCATATTGGTTAGGGTTGCTAAACCCACAAAATTCTAACTTAATAAAAACTTTGATCCTATAAATTTCATTCACCTCCAACTCCTTTAAATCTATGGTTACAGACTGTGTCAGTAACTTGAGAGTTTGGCTGTACTCATGCAGTCGGATGGGACAAATAGTTCTTTGAATCCTGTGATACATGGAGATAATGTGCTGAATATAAAATACAGGGCCAAAAGGTGTTTTGGTCCCCTAACATGAGCGGAAAGCCATCAGAGACATGAGTAATGCACTAGAATTTACGAAAGTCTAGGGACACAAAGAAATTCCAACTCAGAAACATGCCACAGATGGTCTAGGACTCAGGCGATCACCCATCCAAGTATTAACGTAGCCCATTGCCGCTTAACTTCAGTGAGCAGACAAATACTCATCATGCTGTGCCACAGCTGAAGAAAGTCCAGAGACAAAAAAGTGATATATAGAAGCGCGAGCTCTTTCGAGGCTCACCCTTAAAAAACAATACAATCCATATTCTCCACTTTGATCCAAACTCCACGAAGATCAGCCCAAGTCCCAAAGTCGGGATCTTCAACCTGACCCTATGTAATAAACCTAAATGATATTTCTGACAGACCGAGAGAGTCCGTCTATTCTTATTGAAATAGTATTGAAACAATATAGATTGGGTCAAACATCCTTGGGACTCATAATACATTTAGAATTGGTCTGGATTTTTTTCAAAGCTATGAATTGTTAGTCTGTTTACACACATTACTGAAAAACTATATTTCTACCTGTGGCATTAATGATCAGGTTTGGGCTGATGCCGCTGTCCAGATAATCTACTCGGTTTGAATTTCTTCTGGAAGTCTGATAGTCCTGGCCAGCTATAACAGATTCCACAGGAACTGTTACAGGTAGGAGAATCATTACAGAAAAATGTAAACTGCAATAAATTTGTATCGATTAATGTAAATTAGCCTGTTTACTGCATGTGGTTGTCTCAAAAACCTAAATATGCAAAAACTACTTCTGTTTATTTAAAGGGACTTTTTCTGGTAGTGTACAGTGGCGGTAATACGTGTAGTATGCATAGCGTAAGGGTAATATACAATAAAGCTTAGCAAGAAATTGGTTGACTATAAAGACTTGCTCAGCTGTTTATAGTTTCACACCAGCCGAGTATATAAAATATTCCAAATAATTCTATACATATTTATTGGTACACATGTATATCAAGTTTTAAAAAATACAGTTGATTTATATACTAAAATATTACAATGGAAACTGTGTAAGTCTGCCATCACATGAGTATAAAAATATAGTTCTATCTTATTCATAGCACTGTCTCGATATTTTGTGTCATATAACAGTTCATTGATGTCTGAAAAAACATCAACATTCGTCATTCCTGTAGATTTATCCACAGTAAAGTGTTCCCATCTATTATTTTGTAGAGAAATTTTAATATTAACAAATTAGACTCTAATTCACCAAATTTTGCCAAGTATTATAGACCATTTAAATCCACTTTGATACCTTCAGGTGATCAGCTCAATTATTTCCAATTTTCTGTATTCTTGTTGTTACTCAATGTTCTAGTGGTTGACGTTTGGTTATCACTACTGTGGTTGATAGTTTGAATGCAAACCATGATAACATATGAAATAAAATAGCATCAGAGATGCCCGTACCCAACAGTCTAGGAAAATAATTTTCAACACCATGAAATATGGAGGAAGTCATGGACTACACCATGACAATGCACACCTACAACCCCCAACTAATGTCCCTATCAAGTATCAACTTCCTACACCTTACAGCTTCGAAGATATAGCCCAGACAGGATTTTGTAGGTCAAGGTTACTACAGCAAGGTCAGAGGTCAAATCAAGGTTAGACCATGACATTGCATACCTACACCCTAACCAATGTCCCTACCAAGTATCAACTTCCTACACCTTATGGTTTCCGAGATATAGCCCGGACAAGATCTTATAGGTCAAGGTCACTACGGCAAGATCAAAGGTCAAATTAAGGTCAGACTATGACGCTGCACACCTACACCCCCTAACCAATGTCCTACCAAGTATGAGCTTCCTAAACCTTACAGTTTCCAAGATATAGCCCATACAAGATTTTCAAACCAAGGTCACTACGGCAAGGTCGAAGGTCAAATCAAGATCATACCATGACGTTGCATACCTACTCCCCCTAACCAATGTACCTACCAAGTATCAACTTCCTACACCTTACGGTTTCTGTGAAACAGCCCGGACAAACTTCTTCCCGTTGCCCACGCGCCCGCCTGACCGCCAGCTCGCTCACTCGCCCATCCGGACACCATGGGTGAAAACAATACCCCGACAGCCCTTAAGGTAAGATCCAAAATCACAATTCTAACTTAAATGTGTGTTATTTCTTTTTATGTTCAGGGATGCCATGTTTGTTGCCATTGGTAACAGTCTGACCAGTATCCTTGCTGGCTTTGTTATATTCAGTGTCATTGGGTTCATGGCTCATGAAATGCAGCTCCCAGTGGATGTGGTCACTGATTCAGGTTATTCTCTACTATAGTCTCTGGCTATTGAGGTCATGTTAAAAACACATTCATCTTAAATCTCTAATTCTATTCCAGTTGTATTCTACCTTTTAATGACCACAAAGTACACTGTAAGACATGACAAACAAGAGATAATTCTGAAAACAAATTCAGCACCACAGAGGCACAGGATATATGTTTTATGAAAGAGGTAAAACTTTCGTTTCTTTCTGAAAGAGGAAAATAGGAGTATTGATCAATCTGTGGTATCACAAAAAATTTCATACGGCTTGTGACCAAGTAGTATTCCAGGGGCGGATTTCACAAAAGGACTTAAGTCCAGATTTAGACTTAAATTTAAAACTTTGGTCTTAAATTTTGTCAAAAGTATGTTAAGCCTGTGGTCTTAGACTTAGTGGATTTCACAAAGCAGCTACGTCCATGAATTTACTAAGTCAGTGGACTTTACTTTAAGTCTGGGAGGTAGTGGGCTTATATTTTGTAAAGAGGACTTAAACATGGCCGAAATAAACTTTTCTCCACTTCAAAATTTGAAATTGCTGTCAATAAAGTATAATTGCACAGAGCACCTCACTAAAGTAGTCTTTGGGAAGTTTATATGTGGCAACAAGGTTTTCCATTTCAAAACAGCCGTTATCCTTAGAAAAAATACATCAAATGAAGGATATATGGCATGCATATTATATTTTGAATAAATATAAAAGGTCACATGACACAAAAAACCATCTCCAAATCCATTTTAAGTCCCAGACCTAGCTAAGACCAAAGTCTTAGATTTAAGTCCCTGACTTAGCCATAAAAGGGACTTAGTTTAAGTCCTTTAGTGAAATCGGCCCCAGGGGTTGATTTCACAAAAGGACTTAGCCCAGACTTAGACTTAAAGTAAAGACTTTTGTCTTAAAATGAGACTAAGTCTGTGATCCTAGACTTGGAGGGTTTCACAAAGCTGCTAAGTCTAACCTAGCTGAATGAACCTAGCTGCAATATTTCACGTTTTAGAGCATCTTAATGAATTTTAAATAATTAGATGGTGGCCATTTTGTTTTTCAAAATAAGGCCAAAATTTTTCTCAGACAAAACATTTGAAGGCCAAGAGTTTTAATGGTCTGAACCTGTAAGAGCAATATTAGGGGAGATAGAAGGCCTCTTAAAATGTAAATTTGATGAAGCTATTTGGAATTTTTGACATTTAGAACAACTGTATGATTTTTAAACAATTGGCTATGGTGGCCATTTTGTTTTCCAAAATGAGGCCAAAATTTTGCATAAACATTCCTTGCAAATTTGATGAAGATGTCTTTATAAATGAATAAGATATTAAGGTTTATGCTGAAACCTGACAAACGGATGCACGGACGGATGCACAAACAGATGCACACACACATGGAAGCTGTTTACAATTTTAGGCCACAGCCTTTGCTTTTCATGGTCTGTCTTTACAATCTGAAGCCACAGCACCAATAATATGGGAGAAATAAGGATGTTTTAGTGTGACGACCTTGAAGCAGGGGTCAAAGGTCAAATTCAACACATGGAAAAGATTACCAGGCCATGACTTCGTACAAGTTGTTTTCACATTCCGAACCTCTAGGAGCAATATTTGGGGAGATATAAGGCCTTTTTAATAGGATAATCCCGTTTGACATTAAACATGCGATATGGCGGCCATTTTGTTTTTTGAACTAGGTCAAATTTATTATCAGGCTAGCTTTTCTAGCCATATAGCTTTTGTGCGAATTTGATGAAGCTAGGTGGAATATTTCAAGATTTAGAGCACCTTTAGGATTTTCAAACAATTAGCTATGGCGGCCATTTTGTTTTTCAAAGTGAGGCTAAAATTTTTCAGAGACAGGTTTTTATAGCCATAAACATTCCCTGCAAATTTGGTGAAGATATGTTCATAAATGAATGAGATATTAAGGTTTATGCAAAAACGTGACGAACGGACGGACGGACGGACGGAAGGCGTTTTATAATCTCCCGACCACGGCCTTCGGCCGGTGGGAGATAATAAAATGAGCTAAACTAGGGATATATGTTACCACTAAAATATTTTGACCAGAAATAAAGGGTCACATGACATAGAAAATCACTGTGATTATATGATAACCTTGGACTTAGCTAAGTCACCCTTTGTGAAATCCATTTAAGTCCAGGGGCCGATTTCACAAAGGGACTTAAGTCCAGATTTAGACTTAAATTTAAGACTTTGGTAATAAATTTAGTCAACAGAATGTTGAGTCTGTGGTCTTAGACTTAGCAGATTTCACAAAGCAGCTAAGTCCATGAAATTGCTAAGTCAGTGGACTTAACTGTAAGTCTGGGAGGCAGTGGGCTTAAATTTTGTAAAGAGGACTTAAATATGGCCGCCATAAACTTTTCCCCACTTCAAAATTTGAAATGGCTGTAAATAAAGTATAATTATACAGAACACCTCACTAAAATAGTCTTTGGGAAGTTTATATGATGTAGCAAGGTTTTTTTGTTTCAAAACAGCACTTATCCTTAGATAAAATGCATCAGATGAAGGATATAAAAGGTCATATGAAATTAAAAACCCACTGTGGTTATTTGATAAGCTTGGACTTAGCTAAGTCACCCTTTTGTGAAATCCATTTAAGTCCCAAGACCTAGCTAAGACCACATTCTTAGATTTAAGTCCCTGAATTAGCCAAAAACTTGGCTAAGTCTAAGTCCCTTTGTGAAATCAAAGACAAAAGGCTCAGATATAAGTCCCCGACTTAGCCTAAGTCCAGGCTAAGTTGGACACCCTTTATGAAACTGGCCCCAGTATTTGAAGAAACGTGTAGACAGTCGGGGAAGTTTTGAACACTGAGCAATCAATATGCAATAGGCAAGACTCCTGAAAATTTAGGTGCTGATGCAACTACTTCTAAAAGTATGGATGTCATTTACTTGGAGTACGATATACTCATATATTTCATGCTCTGTGCATGCAATTGACCATTTTGTGAAACAAGTAATTTATTCATATTTGCTTGCCTATTTCACGAAATAAGTCATATTGTATAAAAAATAGTTTCAAGTATATTTTATTACATTATCAAAATGCTTTGATCAAACATATTTTGCATTTAAGTCAAACATCGACTAAAACATTACAGCACACATTTATTGTTTCTAAAACAAATTTAGACAGTGTCAGTTTCAGTGTTCATAACTAACAAACCAGTTGATATTATCCTGTTGTGTATCCCTGTTGTCACAGGGCTAATGCAAATATGTCTTTACAGTAATAATGAAGGCAATAGAATACTTTTGTGTATGAAACAAAAGTTTTCATACATGGTACTACATATTTTAAGAAATGGGCAACTTAATTTTTACACATTTTATGAAATGGGCAAGCAAATACTGGAAAATTGCCTATTTCATGAAATGGGCCAAGTTCTTGTGTTTTTTTTCATATAAAATGCCGTGCAGTATTAGCAAAATTATGGCAGTGCACTATAGTATTATGGTTTTAAAGGAGGACAAAGTATCTGTACCATTCAAAATATAAAATCATGGAAACAGTCTTGGGGGTATATGTGTAACAACTCAGCACACATCTCGGTTTGGATTTGGAATACCGGCCTAACTTCAGTTGGGAAATGAGAAGGTTGCTTGCTGTTGGCTTGTGTTTTTTTCAGATTTCTGGCGGCACCCTTCTAACAAACGATTCCAATATAGCTAATACAAAGGTATTGGACATGATGTATTTATTTATTTATTTGGGGTTTTATGTCGCTTTCAACACTGTACAGGTCATATCACGATGGGTAGTTGGAAGGCCAGAGGAAACCAGTACATACAGTTCATCAGGCTTCTGTACTGTAAACTGCCTACCAACAGCAAGCAACTACCAGCTTTCCCACTTAACGCCGTGCCAGGAACCGAACCCCAGCCTCAGAGGTGGGAGGCAAGAGTGTTACCACTCTGCCACTGTAGCCCTGGATATGATATAAAACATCAAGCAATCATGTTATCCTTTGTAGGTCCAGGTCTAGCTTTTGTGGTCTACCCAGCTACAATATCTCTGATGCCTGCAGCACCTTTCTGGGCTATTCTCTTTTTCTTTATGCTTGGTACTTTGGGGCTTGGCACCATGGTAAGTCTGGTTAAGATTATATAATAATTAACAGTGAGATGGTGTTATTATTATTACCATTTGAGGTAGCATTTGAATTTATGGATGATAGCTTAGAAGTTTGGAAATTAAATGCCTATGAAAATACTGTTTTAAAAAGCATCTGCCAATAACAGGAAAAACCATTAATGGAAACATATAAAAGAAGCCTTGGAATACAGACTGTACCAAATGGTCTGACATGCCAGGAAAACAAACAACAGTCTAGTTCTATTTCCTGAAAAAATTTGAATCTTGAATAAGCTTGATTCTGCTGGGTTGTCATTTAATTCACCTACTTATAGACTTCTTAACGATGATCGATACTTCTACAACAGTTACATATATAAGTGTGACTTAATTTGGTCTCAAGCTATAATTATGTATTTTGTGTGTTTAAGTTTGGAATTATGGAAAATATTCTGACCATGTTAGCAGACATATACCCCAGATATTTCCGCCAATACAAGACATGGACCACTGCTGGTTGTTGTATGCTGTTCTACCTATGGGCCTTACCCCAGTGTACCCAGGTAATACATATAATATCTATTGGCCTTACCCCAGTGTACCCAGGTAATACAAATAATACCTAGTGGCCTTACCCCAGTGTACCCAGGTAATACATACAATATCTATTGGCCTTACCCCAGTGTACCCAGGTAATACAAATAATACCTATTGGCCTCACCCCAGTGTACCCAGGTAATACATGTAATACCTCTAATACCACTAATATCTCTTTACAGAGCCCCAATATACCAAATTCATTTCTTATCATATTGGAGGTTGTGCTGACAGTTGGTGCTGATATATGATAGCTGTTGACACAGAATGTAAACACTACCTTTCCTGTATTCAATGAAAACATGAGTTTTGAAGGGATTGGTAATTTGGTGTCAGTAGTTGCTTCAGTGATCAAAGTTTAGGTTTTACATCCTGTTCAACAGCCAGAGTCATACTGGGACAGGTCGTCAGTATTACCATTTGTGTGAGTGAAACCAAAGGGGTGATTGCCCGTGATTAGATGCAAAACTTGCTAACCACTGAGGACCTAGCAGATGCTTCAAATATTGGTTGGTATTTTTGTGATAAAATTGTTACTAAAATAAATATATATCTCAGATTCAGATTGTTTAAATGTCTGCTGGTAATGGCAGGAAAGTTGGTTTTCTGGATAACTATCAGATTAAGGTTGTAGTCTTGCTTAAAGCTAAAATTATCTTTTTCAAACTCAAAAATAAATACCAGGTTTTTACCTCTGTAGTATGCTAATGTAGTATGCTAATGTAAAAGGCAATAAATGTAAGAGTACATTTTTCAAACTTATATAGGTGTGGTATGTACTATCCTCACATATATCAGTTCTGCTAACACTTGGGCTTCTGGGGATTCCCTTTAGCTCGGCTGGTTAAAGAGCTGACTTGTGTTTATATCTGTGTGTAATTCTAAGTCCGTGGGATCGACTCCCAGCAAAACTAATCAATAATTTCTGCTCCTCTCACTACAATTGTCACAAAATCAACACAGAACCTGAAGTTGTCTATTTGGTAGGTAGACTGTCAGCTGATGAGATGGTGAAAGAATGAATGAGGGCTCCGGTTGGTGATGTCGGAACGGTGATACCTAAAGATGTGATAGGCAAAAAAAATTGTATTTTCATAAGGCTTGCTCTTGTAAAGCTTTAACTCAAATATGATCCCTATAATTTAGGATTTAAACCTCTGTATTTAACCTAATTTGAGTTTTCAGATACTAAATTACAATTGATACTTGCGTGAGACCTCGGTTTAGCTTGACAGTGTGAGTGAGTCTGAATTTAAGTGTCAGATATTTTTTGCAACCAAACCTTTTTTTGAAACTCCATGCATATACTCACACTCAAATCTGGATGTTAGTGTGAACTCAGATGTAACATTTAGACTTTAAGTTATAAACATTGTATTTGCATTAGAGTCTGAGATTAAGGTTTGATATTTTTGTGAATACCAGCCCAGCTTTCTACAGGCAATTTTATGCAAAATCAAGAAGCGAAATCTTTACTAGGCAACAGCTTAAAATGTTTTATATAACAATCAAGATATAAATATATAGATACTGTATAGAGTAAGTCAGCTAAATGCACAAAATCTGCTGACAACAACTTATTTTATTCAATTAGAATGTCAGAATGACAGGAGAGTAAGGAAAAGTGACAACTTTAAGAAATCTAATGGATTACAAATATTTAAACTTACATATATTTCATTATCTGGGCCCCAAAGCAATGAATTCACCACTGGGATTAAAATTCTTTATTCAAACATTAACAATAGAGTAAATGTGATTACTAAAAATATTATTAATAACACTAACTATTTAGTTTATAACACATGGCTAATAGCATATTAAAAATTCTTTGGGAAGTTTATATGTGGTAAATTAGACATTGAAGATGAAATACATTTTGTGTGTGTTTGTCCCAAACTTCAAGCTATCCGCTGTAAGTATTATAACAAATTTTGTTCTCATCAGAATGATAGTATATTAACTCAGTTTTATCAAATAATAACTTGTAAAAGAGTAAAACTATTAATGAGCTTTCTAGCTGACCTATGGAATCTCAGGAACAATATTTTATGTAACTAGTTTACACTTGTTTGTTGTTAAGTATCTACGAAATCACAGAAATAATATCTTATGTAACTATTTTCCACCTATCTGTTGTTAAAATAGTTTGTAGAGACTAATAAGCCCATTAGGGCTGGGTATTCTTTTGTAGTTCATTATTAAGTTGTCAAAATGTATTATACTATGTCTCTATAATAAATGATTAAATAAATAAATAACAAGGTTTTCCATTTCAAAACAGCACTTTTCCTTAGATAAAATGCATTAAATGAAGGATATATGTCACCAATAGTACAGTTTGAATATAAAAGAGAGGTCACATGACACAGAAAACCATTGTGGTTATTTGATAATCTTGGACTTAGCTAAGTCACCCTTTGTGAATACAGTTTTAAGATAAAACTTAGCTGAGACAAAAGTCCTAACTTTAAGACTGGATTTAGGCCTAAGACCTGGCTAAGTCTAAGACCTTTTGTGAATACAGGCCCTGTACAATAACATACACATGCAGGCGCTCCAGGGTGACTGCTACAAGCCTGCTACCACAATCAGCCAAGCTGAGTCTTCTAAGCATGCGTCCCCATTTCCTGTAGCTCACCTATCATGGTGCATTAAATGATACTCCAAGTAACTGTGAATTGTCATGAAATGCCTCACAACACAATATAGAAGGACAACTGCAACAAGACATTGCTCATCCTTAGGTTAACCAAAATACTCGACAGTGCTCCGATCCATCCATCATGAAGTATGTGAACAGTTCATGTAGCCCAATGCATATCAACCAATCGAAAATGAAATGAGTGTATTTTGGCATAAAATTCTGAACCTGGCACACATTTCCATGTGCCAGCCAAAAGAAATTATAGTAGTCTAATTGACGACACAAAAACAGTGAAGACAACTTTGAGTTTCCATCAGAATTAACAAAAACTTCAACACATGGCACCGAATTCTTCGTGTATCATAATTGTGAGAAATTTGACAATAGTCCAATCGTCAAAACAAAAACAGCAATGTGAACTAATCAATGCAAATTCACCAGAAAATTAATTTTTTAATTTTTATCCTGAATTTTGGCAGTTTGTGTAGTCTGCTGAGAAATGTGTCTCTCAGCAAGGGCATGACGGATTCAATCAATTTTTTTGACATCAGATCATCCAGATACTTCTCTCTGTTCTGTAAAGCAAGACTGTGTGACCGGCCTTGGCAGGGGTCCCAAGAAAAATCATTGGCGTCCTTTAATAAATTCACACAATCCAACATATATATTCTTTGATTTTTTTTCACAAGACTCTTTTCTCATGCCCCTACAAAAACTACTCATCCATTGCAAAGTAGTAAATTGGGTATAGGTTATGTTATCTTTGCTTTGACCCTACAGTACATATTCGTGTGGCAATTTTACTCCGTGATTGACAAAGAAATCGACTGGACCCCCTCTCTCTGACTTAATTTTACTCCATTACCCAAATGCAATTTCTCAGCGAGATCCTGTAATCTCTGTTGTACCCCCAGTTGAATTCTAGCTTCCTACCTAAATACTGATGGCCAAGGTATATTACAATTGGTGGCAATCATTGAAAGATGCATACTGGAGGCAATGGCCACCCCTTCCTGAGAGACAGTTGTTTTATCTGATAGCTGTTTTGGACATTTTCGGAGTTTTTAATCTTGTTAACATTTTTACTGGTCCGACTTTGAACCTTCTTAATCTGAATTAATCTTTCACCTAACATGAACAACTGTGAGAAAATTTGCTTATTCATTCCTGTTTGAGAAGGTTCTTTATGTGCCTTATTCTCAACATGAGCTGGCACTCTGCCACCTGTGACAGCAGCAGACTTTACCGGATCCAAATCTTGGGTTAACTTAAGTTACGTTAGTTAAAATTTAAAGTGCAAGAACACCTTGGTGTTATTCTGCACCAATAAAATTAATAAATACTTTAAACAATATATACAGCATGAAAGATATGCAAAAATTCGTGACTAGATATACAGATTAAAACAAAAAAATACATTAAACAATATTTTAAATAGAATCAATGCAAAAAAAATTGACAAAATAAGATCCAAAAAATTGACTAGAACAAACAACAAACTATACGGAAACAAATACAATAAAAACAAATACAACCATAAACAGAATGGAAATCTCAAAACAAGTAAAATATACAAACAAAACAAAAATATAATAAAAATTCATTCTGCAAAAAACTAGTCAAGCTTAGTATTGTGATATGCATATTTCCTCCATTTAGTCGCCTCTTACGACACACAGGGGGACACGTTGGGCCAATTCTACTTCCCCGGACCAACAGGGGGATCCAAATCCTGGGGAACACAAGGGTATTTCAGATGTATTTAACAAACCATTAATACCTAAATCAGATCTGGTGCCAGATGGATCAGAATATATTTGTCCGGGACAGAGGTGGCTGGCTTCCAACGTCTGGGTTAAAAATCCTAGTCTGTGTGCATCTGAAGTTGTACAGGTATTAAACGCTCTTCCATTGTGGAAGACTTCAAACTTCCTTCCTTACTCAGTAAAAACGGATCTGAATGAACAAAGTTCTGATTAAACACAAAACTAACATACGCTGATGCCAACCATATAAAACTTTTCAAGTGCACACTGCCACGCTTCTTAAAAATTTCAATATGGAAATTGTCTGCTGCTGAAATACATGGTTTAGGGATTTACAAAAGAATTCCCAAAAGAGGCCACTGGTGTTTACCTGTGTAAGGACAAACAGTAAATGGACCTAGTTAAAAATTAGAACTTTTAAACTGGGCCCCAGTACTGAGTCCACGAACACCTGCGTGTTCGAAAGCAAACTTTCACTAAATAAAATTCAATATGTCTTTCATGTGATTTGTGGGGATATGACCTTATAGTGGTCATAACTCTCAGTTCTGTTACCAGACTACTGCAATGCATTGTGGATCGTCATGGTTAGTGGTTCCAACTATAAAAGTCAGCCTTTGTGTAATATTGGCGCCATACTCGTTTGAATTTCGAAAAGAATACATGTTTTGAACCCTCCCTGGTGTTATAATATATTAAGAGGTTGGTGGCAGTAATTTAAGTAGGTGAATATTAAAGGTACCCTCCCTACATGTATTCTTACGTTGAGTACTCAGTAGTTATTATGTTTTTCAGATGGAGATTGTCAACTGGACACTGAGGTAATGTGGTGAGCAAGGCCACTCTACTGCTGCCTTCAGCATTGCTTGCTGGCTTGAGATGTGTCTACACCTGCAAAGCTTGGATTTCCTTAGGGTTATCTGAATGGTGAACAGTTTAAAGGCTATTGTGTACCTTGATTACTTAGTAATCTGCCCTCACGTTACTAGTCCGAGGTTTAAGGTTTGAGAGACAGTGGGGCTGTAATGCTCAGTCCCATAGGGTAACCTCTGGATTTTTGAAGTAGGGCTGTGCACGTGTAGGTAGCAGCCGTGAATCAGGGCTTCATGCCTGGTCAAGAGTTTAAATTTATACTAAAGGGTGGTCTTCTTATGGTAAAATCTTCATGTAGCTTGATAAAACTTGGCTTGCTTAGTCACATTTTCTTAAAAGAGTGAAGTTAAAGGTATAACGTCATTCAAACATGGCTTATGTAACATTTTAACATGTAACTTAACAACTTGCATCAGTAAGTACTTGGACATGTAGTAGTAATAACATACCTCATATGTAGACAGTTATTCCAAGGCGAGTTTTTAACTGTAGTAATATGAAGTACTTAGCATCTATTTTTATGGAGGAATATTTCCAAAAGTTCTAATTTTAGCAACATGAAGTACTTAACATGTGACTTCCAAGGAAAGAAAACTGCTTAACTTGTATATGTAACCATGAATAACTGTAGGTCACTGCTATTATATTACTGTCAATAAATCATAATTGAAGCTGTGACAACCAGTAATGTTCTAAGGATTGTTTTGCAGTCACTGAGGAAATAGTATGTAGAATTTTACAAAATAACTAGATTCTCATAGTATTGTTTTAGCAATTACTGTCTAGTCACTTGTTTATTCACATTGTAATTTTATTGGTGAATGTTTTATACCCTTGCTAATATTAACGTTAATCGGTGTCATTGTGACACCTCTTATTATAAAGTTGTCATGATAATGTGTGCATGGTATGCCATAGTGGCTGGTGTAATTTCTTTATTTCATTTGAAATCACCATGTCTTCAATTCAAATATTTACTTAAATTAGTGCTTTACTGGCATAGGGTAACTTACATTATGTACTATTATACATTTTCTTCAAATCTTTTAGGTTGTTTTAACCTCCTTTGGTTAAGGTCACCTCAAACTGTCATTAGTTTAAGGTGACCCTATGCCTGTATTGTATGGATGCAAGTTGTAATGAATTGTAATGATTGTAATGGATTGTACATATGCAGTAGAAACATATATACATTATTAAAGAATAAAAATTTTATATCCGCAATGCTTGTTAACCTTTGACCTTTGGGTCATTAGTTGTCCAACTTAATATGGACCTTGGGGTCAGTTGTCCAACTTCTGGTAATCCAGGAACTGAAGTATCAACAGTTGATATGTTCATTCCTTTATGTTGCTTCTCAGGTTATATTTCTGTATCTCTTTACTTTATCGTACTATTATAAGATAAAAAAAAATAAGCATCACAGTTTAGCCAACATGCTTTGAGAAATAGTTTTTACTTTTTTAGTTTTCATTATAATTATTATGCTGGCTTTCAAAATTATATTAGATATAAGGATCTTAATATTAGTAAAAAACCCTCTAGCTATGAAGAATTAATTTATCAGCACATTGGAGACTCTATTTTCCGAACACGAGGTGGAGAATGATTAAAAAGTGTGAGGTCTATAAAATAGAAAAAATACATTCAAGAATGAAACAAGAAAAAGAAGGCATACATTTAGATGGGCAGAGCTGTTTCAAACTAATATTTCACTGATGCTATTTTGGTTGATAAAAAAGTTTCTTCTTTTCACGACCAGCGTATATTTTGTGCATAAAGGTGTTAAAATATGCAAATTAGGTGTAGAGAATGAATAGGTGTTTAGATATTATGATTAATGGTAATGAACCCTAAGGCTGATACAAATGAGGTTACAGAATTACTTAAGGACATTTAAATTACAAATCTAGACAATGATATCCATTTGGCTAAACAATGATTTATGACTCTTTGTTTTGTGGTTCAGTAGTAGAATTTTTTATCATGGGATGAACTGTTATCTGCTGAAGAGGTCGCCTGTCGAAGTATTTCTACTAATTTGGGGGTAAAGACACTTGAATTATGAATAGGGTAAGTTGATTATTATTATTTGGGGTTTAACGTCGCTTTCAACACTGTACAGGTCATATCACGACGGGTAGTTGGAAGGGCATAGGAAACCAGTACATTGAGTTCGCTAGGGTTCTGTACTGTAAACTGCCGACCAACGGCAAGCAACTACCAGCTTTTCCACTTGAGCCCGTGCAGGGATCGAACCCTGGCCTCAGAGGTGGGAGGCGAGAGTGTTACCACTCTACCACCGTGGCCCCTAATAGGGTAAGTTGAAACAGATATTATACAAGATGCATAGTAACCAGAAATGGTATCTTTTGAAGTCTGTGAAAATGTATTATAAAGACCGGAAGTGCGCAGTGAACGAAAACCCGACTGTGCACAATCAATTGGGAGTAAAACTTGCGATAACCGCCCACTGAAAAACAGAAGTGCTGTTTTGAATTGCTCAATTGTATGTTGGTAGTAAAATCATCTGCTTTTACGAGAGCGATCATGCATTCAAAACAATATGGTGGCATCCTTGTTTGTGTCACTTCATAAAAATATTTCTTGAAACCAGGTGGGCCGGTCTGTATAATAGTAATAAATACCTCATACTCGGGCTTTTGTTACAGGATATACACCCAGCAAAAATTCCTGAATAATGCCCTCACACCTAACGGCACTCTGGCATTAGTTGGAATTTTTGCCCGGCGTATATCCTGTTACAAATGTTCTCACAATCGGTATTTATTCCTACATTAAAACCCGACAAAATGAATTATGATAGATTATATCTAAAATTTTGGGCATCTGTCCAAATTACAAAATCTGTCCCATAATACACTAAGATTTATACTAATAGTGTCAGATTCTTTTGTCAAAATAATAAATCCTTATCTAAATTGATGTTCAATTGTACCTGTATAATATTGCAAGAGTTGATCATCCAAGGTGCACAGGTAGGTTTATTTAACATTGACAAGAAGCTGTTTAATATATTATTCTAAATTATGCAGAAAACAGTGAACTGGTTCAACTGAAAGAAGCATTTTTTTGCTATGTTTACTAGTATTTTGTGTACAAATGATTTGGTATGATTTAGATAACATTGCTACTTTGTATTCTTTAAACATATTTCTTCATTTGAATACAGTAACACATGCTGGAAGAGACCAACTCGTGGCTTTTCAGCTGTCGGCAACCATTAAAAACTATGTAGTGTTTTAATTTTTTTGAAAAAATAAATAAAAAAAAATCAGTATCACTTGATTTTCATGGTCACGTCTTTGGTTTCTCCTTAACTGTTATAATCCTTTTTGGAAAAATTTTACTTCTTTAAATGTGTAAAAAAGAATTTTAAACAAGGTTTTTATTGATCTTGTTTTTCATGAACAGTCATACCCGTCAGCTATAAAATATTCTACCATTTGATTTAACAGAAATTACATTATTGTTTCAAACCTAATCCAGAGTATAAATTAATAGTTTATCACTTTATATAACAAACTATTGACATTATCCAGTCAACAATAATATTATGTGTTTATAGCTTAACTAACAAATATTGTACCTCTGTCTGTGATCTGTCAAATATATGTAGCCGTGTACACTGTAGTGGGTGGCAGAGTGGTAACACTCTCGCGTCCCACCTCTGCGGCCGGGGTTCGATCCCCGTCATGGACATAAGTGGGAAAGCTGGTAGTTGCTTGCCGTTGGTCGGCAGTTTACAGTACAGAACCTAGCGAACTATATGTACTGGTTTCCTCTGCCCTTCCAACTATCCGTCGTGATATGACCTGTACAGTGTTGAAAGCGACGTAAAATCCCAAATAAACAATACACTGTAGTGTGTTTTGTCATTGCCAGTATGTTTGTTTTAGTGTATGAAAAGAGCAATAAAAAGTTAACCCCTAACCTTCTCTTGTATCACAGAACGACAAGACATACATTTTCTTCAGGGTAGCCTTCTTTGTATTACTTACTATGTTCCGGTTTGCTGTGGGGCATGGTGTATCGTAGACTTATGATACAATTAAGAAGCTGGAAACTGGAGGCTGAGACAATATTAAGTACCAGTAATTACCTTCCCCAAAGAGGTATTAAATTCATGACCGTTTCTTTGTCTGTTTGTTTCTTTGTTACTAGAATTATACAAACACTACTGATTTAATCTCTATAAACATGAGAAGATGGCTATTGATCCAACTCAGATCCCAATGAAATTTCAAAAATGATCCTGATCATTGGCTAGATAAAAAGTCAAAGTTCCAGATTTTTCCATTTATTTATTATTGAACAATTTTGCTTTAGGAAAGAGAGACAATGTTCTAATGTAAACTATACATGGTTTGGCAGAGTGCTCTTGGTCTTACTTCTTTTGTTAAACAGCTAAAGAGAACTATAGGAGGTATGTTCAATGTAACACCTGACAACAAAGACAAGAAGGTGGATTACAGTGAAGATGAAAACACAGAAAGAGGAAACTGGAGTGGCCAGTAAGTTTGTTTAAAAATACTGCCAATTTGTACAGAAACTTCAAAATTGTACAAAGGGAGGGCTTGGTGGTGTAGCAGTTAGAGTTCTCGCCTCCAACCTCTGAGGCCGCCGGTTGGAATCTTGGGACGGTCGCTTCATGTTGGAAAGTTGGTAGTTACTTGCCGATGCCCAGTGGTTTACAGCGCAGTATGCACTGGTTTCCTTCACCTGTAAAACTACCCTTCGCAATATGACCCTGGCTATTGAACGCGACATAAAACAACAAATAAATAAATCAAACTTGTACAGAAGTGCATAGTAAGCACATTGCTGCAAGTGTATTTCATACAGTGAAATGAATATTCTGTCCGAAAAAAATCCTGTTTGCTGTTGTAGTATTTATAATTTAAATAGAATGGACCTCAGAAGTAATGTCCATATTCAGAAAAGCCAGAAAACTGGTCTGAAGCTGATTTCTTGACTTGACTTAAGCCTGTTGCTCAGGGTTAAGCCAAAAATTGACATTATTTTTGCTGAGTAAAAGCACTCAGAATTTTCACAATGAGACCCATATAAAAATGTTGCTGATTCAGTTCAACTTTAAGCCTTCCAACTAGGGATCTCACATCAGCCCTGAGTCTTTAGCCTTATATAATATTTATATCTATTAAACAGTTATCTAATTTTATTAACATTTTTTTTCAAAAGCTTACTTTGTAATATAATTGAAACACAAAGGCCATTGATATGAGAAGGAAAACCAAAGTTCACATGCTTTTTAAAGAATGTTCTCACATGACAAATCTGAAGATAAAAACTCTAATAATAATTGCTCATTCTTACCTATTTATCTTGTTTATGATAAAATAAATTTAAAAAGTTTTGTGTAATACTGTTTATTACAAGGTTCGTAGTTATGAACACAAACAGCATTTGTTGAAAACGCCCCAATTTTATGAACTTTATAAAGTAAAAAGTTTAAACTTTTTGGATGACATTTAGTCTCATTGAGTCAGATTTTCTGAAACAGGCTTGGGCCAAAAAACTCTGCTGAGACAAAGAGCTCAGAATTGAGTCACTTGATCCGCCTCGGCGGGGCACAAACTAGAGTAATTCTGCGACATTTGTGCAATTGGCCCCTGCTGTCGAATTAGCCACAAAATTGATTGATTAAAACCTTCTACAATAAAAATTACGACTTTATTTCAGACTTGACTTTCTTCTCTCCTGCCTGAGTTTTGCTGTAGGGCTGGGAAATGTATGGAGATTCCCATACTTGTGTTACAAAAATGGAGGAGGTATGACTTTAGCTGATAATTCCCATTATTTTGTGAATTTTTTTTCTGTCAAAAAACTTTCTGCCCCTTAGAACATGTAATGTATACGGCCTGTTGTGTACCAATGCATTATTTTACCAAATATAAATAATACTAATAATAATAATATCTATATTTTATTGCTATTAAGTTAGAACATACTTTAAAATCTATAACCCCTATAGATAATAAATATATTTGTGTATATTGACATAAATTTGGTAAATTTTATAGTAATTTGAATTTTTATTAGAAATACTTACCAGCTTCCCTGCACTTGAAACAATATCTACGAGTATTAAAACTCGGCACCAAATGTCCAGAAAAAGTGGATTTCTTTGTTTTAGAATCTGATGAATCTTTATTATTCGTCCTGATTCAAAACTCAATAAAAATGAAATAAATCCCTGAACACTCAACTAGTGTAACCCAATGGCTTGGTTAAGGTTGTTAGATAACCTTAAAATCGCATCTCTGCGTTGGCCATTGGGTTGGATGGCTCCAACAAATAGCTACTATTAACTACTGTTAGGAAATGGTAAGGGTATTTCGCTATAATAATATTATTAATAGGATATATTAATGTGAGAATTGTACAACATAGGTCTTGGTAATATCCCACTGCATTTTCTTTGAGCATTTTTTTAAAATAAAACAAATAATCGGTGTGTGAATGGATGACCCCTTTCAACAAAGTCATATATGGAGTTTTACATCCTTTTCAACAGCCAAGGTCATATCCAGACGGATACATTAGTGAAGGTCACATGTGTTGAGTGACATAAACTGGATTAAAACCCCAGGACCACAAAGGTGAGAGAGGAGTCATTGAATGTCAAATCTGCTACTTAACCACTGGGGATTTGAACATATTTCCGGGGTGTACAAACCAAAGGACACCATGCATTTCCATAACAGTTCGTACAACTATTGCTTGTAAGAAATAAATATTTCAAGTGAGCTTTATAATAACTTGAGCTTATACCGGAACTATTTGTTGAACAGCGGTTCTCATTGGCTTAGTGGTTAGCAAGTTTGCCATCTAATCACGGGCTGTCACCTCTGAGGACCTGTCTCAATGGGTCCCTGGCTGTTGAACGATAAAACCACAATTTTTAACTTTTAGATAACTTTTATTATTGCTCTTACAGAAATAGCATGAGCATCCACTCTGTCAACAATTTGGCTCATGTTGTTTCTCCCAGGTTCAAACTCAGGGTAGTAGGGAGCTGAGCTTGTGACACTGTAACTATGCTATACCTTTGTCTGTTGTATCTGTAGGTGCCTTTCTAGTACCCTACCTCAGCATGCTATGTATCTGTGGCCTGCCATTCTTCTTTATGGAGTTATCACTTGGGCAATTCACCTCACTTGGAGTAGTAGGTGTGTGGAACATGTCGCCCATATTTAAAGGTAAACATTATCTTGTATTTATCATTCACTTACGTCTGTATTTTCTCAAAATAGGGTGAAATACAGGCCAGGACGTATTTCTTCCACATGTGACAGCACCCTATACTTGTGTGTTTCCATGAAATTAGGCGGGGGTGGGGGTAAAACATTGAATAATAAATGGATAATTAAAGTGAACCATCCATGAAAGATATTTCGCACTCAAACTATATTGTCATCTTCATTTGTGATTTTTTTTTGTTATGTCCCATTTGGGAAGTATTCTTATTATAAATTCCATTTGTTTTGCTTAGTTTAAACATCACTTTTAGTGCATTGTACAAGTGCTAAGACTTAATGCATCAAAGGGGCCATGGTGATGAAGTGGTAATACACTTGCCTCCCACCTCTGAGGTCGGCGGTTCAAACCCCGGACCTTATGTGGGAAAGTTGGTAGTTGCTTACTGAAGGTGGTCAGTTTACACTACATAATCCTTTGCGCACAAAGCTACCTGTGCTGATATGACCTGTACAGAGTTGGAAGTGATATAAAACCCCAAATAAGTAAATATGTGCATCTATGATGATTCAACATAATCAGAAATATTTCAGAATGGCATATACGACTTAAACTGGAGATAAAGAAATAATATCAGTCTGCATAAAAATGTCAGAATATTCGGAATATCGGTTGTAATAATTTTATGTAGACAATCCCCAAAATCCCCAAACGTAATAGAATCAGTAGGTGTTATCAGCATATACCACAACCTTACACTGTCCCAAAAGTCCGTACTTAAAGTTCGGTTGTCATAATTTTTTTCGATTTTGTTCACATATACTTGTATTTATTAATGCTTTATATATTTTAGTTAATGTAAGTATTAGTTTTAGTGGCCCTATATAACAGTGTTTAAGCATTAAAATTTTGTAACTTAACTTCTTCAAAACAAAGAATAATTTTATCTAAATGCACCATACTGGATCAAACTGGTCTGTATGTGACTATGAAAAGGCAGACTGAATCAAATAATCCTTACTGGTCAAACATTCGCACTGTAAGTCAGTGGACATACTGACAAGCAATTCCTGCCCTGTTGTATTTAATTGTATATTACAGTATGCTCGGCACTATATTTCCTTGTACTGCAAGACTCAAAGCACTATTTGACCCAAACCCTGACTGTACAAGTACAGCCCAAGCTCAACCTGTTCCTCTCCAGTTTAGGTTGAGCTTGAAACCCATCTGCCGTTGCTGGCAGACACTTTGCCCCTTGTTAACTGACATTCTTATTATTAGAAAAGATATACAAAAAGAAATGTGCCCAACAATAAGGATTCTCTGTGTGATGACCTGTTATTTTCTTGTTGAGCAACATGGTAATCAAGTTTGTGGAAAAGCTCTTTTATGAAACAAATACAACTGTATGGCAATTTAAAAAAAATCTTAATTTTCTCTTCAAATTTCAAGACTATAACTGCATGTACCATGGGGCTCCAATTCAGAAACATTAATCAAGGAACAAAGTAACTCATATTACAACAGACCACCAATTTGAGCATTTGTAACCACATATACCCCATATTGTCCTATCGGAAAAGTATGAATGGGGTCTAACCAAGTATGTGCATCTTACAGGACTAGGATTTGCAATGGTTATTATGGATAGTTTGGTCTGCATCTACTACAATGTAATCGTGGCATACACCCTGCGCTTTTTTGTATCCTCATTCACATCCAACCTGCCCTGGTCTACCTGTAACCACACCTGGAACACAGAAGTTTGCACAGAGATGGGCAGATCTGGCAATCTATCAGGTAATAGGTCTTAGTGTTTTCATATTATTCAGTACTTTGTGTCTATTTTACCCAACATAAGTAGTATTTGGCCTAACTAGCAGGATATACAGCATGGGTAATGACATTTCTTTTATTTCCTAGATTCCTTTATTATGGATGCATTGCACTAATTTTGCACAAGCAAGCACTATTTTTGTCATTATTTCTAAAACTAGTGAAACCTATAAATATGTTGCAAACATAAACATGAAGGTACTTTCACAGACCTTCTGCTCCTTTCCGTTGCATATAGATTGCTGAAGAAATGATTGAGATATTTAAAGTCAAAAATGGAAGTGTTTTATATAGTCAGTGGTACCCCAGAGAAAAGTTTTTTTTTTGCAATGGCGGATATTCAGGAAAGCAGAAGGCCATTAAAAGTCATACGACACTCTGACCTTTTGAAGCCATATTATATCTGTGTTTATAAGGAGTGATTTTGGCCAATCAAATTGACAAAATTAGCACCAAGATATAATAAACTAGTTGATATCTGACAAATATGAATTGTGTATCTTGCCAGTTAGTTTTAGTCTTTAGTTAAAGGCATTGTATGTTCAGTTGAAGTCGTCCAGCCAAACTGTATCATGATATTATCCACCCTGATCCACATTTAATCTAAATACCACTAAATGCAGCTTGGGGAATACTTTTACTTCTCCGTCACTACTTAGTATGCATAATTAGCAATACAAATTCATCAACAGGTATTTATTTGGTTAATATTTTTGTGAAGTACAAATATCCTATAAACATTATTAGAAAGGTTATTTGTTGCTATAAAATCTGTATAAAAATGGTGGAGATATTTAAACATTGAACGTTTTATATTCACTGTTTTCCAAAATTATGGATGCCTTTCACAGCTATTTTTTCCTTCATTTTTTGGGAGTAAATATGGAATTAATGTACTTACTTTTTAAATAAAAGAGGTGGATAATAAAAGTAAAACAACCCTCTTGGAGCATACTTTTTAAATTTTATCAACTAAGAAACAAAAAACACTGTCCTTATCCGTTGGGCTGGGGTTGTATAGCTTTGTCTTCTTGTGTAGTAAAACTGTGGCATTCATCTTTTTATTATAATTCAGTTGATAACACTACATTAGGACACTATGCTGGGAATACTTCCACCCGTCTCAGATATCCGGCGGAAGAATATTGGGAGTAAGTATAACTAAGCCGTTTTTAGAAAAAAAAAGAAAATAGTTTGCATCTTAAAACCTATTGACTTTGAATCCGAAATGATAAATGAAAAACTTCAGCAATGCAAGTGCAACTTATTCAGGAGATCTGTGCTGGAGATGACTGCAGGCATAGATTATCCAGGGCAACTCAAATGGGAACTCTGTCTTTGTCTCCTTGGTGCCTGGATGTTGCTGTTTCTGTGTCTTGTCAAGGGCATAAAGTCATCTGGAAAGGTAAGGGCCTGCCACTTGAGTTATACAGATGGAAGCTATTGTTTTACTCTCACAAAACATGTATGTTTGCAATTGATATGTTTAAAGGCAGAAATTACTGAATACTAGTTTTTAAAGTCAATTTGCAGAACATATTTCAGCAATATTATTACTTTAGCAATGAATTTATGTGTTTGGTTTGCTGTTATAAAGAAAGTATAAGGATATATATAAGAATATATATAAGATAAATATAATTTGTAGACGTAAGATGAATGAGATATGTATTATGTTCCTTTTCCTAGGTGGTGTTATACAGTCAGCGAACAGATATATTAATGTCTTGTACAATGAGCGAGATTTCTAAAGAACTGGAAACATCACAGATTTGATATACAATGTATAATTCTAAATTATATTTTATTCTATGTGTCTAGACCATGACTTACATGAATAAATGGCAAGGACAATATTTATATTGGTCTGCATGCACTAACTGCAAAGTAATTATAAACCCAAGTAGTGCACTAGAGTAGTGTATAATTCATGAAAGTCTGAAGTCAACAAGGCCAAAAGTGGTCGGTCTACTAGAGCGAGCTGCAAAGCCATCTTAGATATGAATAATGAACTCAAACGGTCACCCATCCATGTGATAATGTAGACTATTGCTGCTGAACCTCAGTGAAGGGATGTGTTCTTATAGCACAACTCCGATTCTCATGAAAGTCCGGAGACAAAAAAATGAAAAAAAAAACAGTGATTTCTAGAAGAGCAAACCTCAGAGGTCTAATGCTTCCCGAATGACATACACAAAAAAATTATATCACAAATGAAGATTACAATATTATACGAGTGAGTATCACGAGTATAATATTGTTGATCTTCATGAGTGATATTTTTTTCTGTATATGTTTAATGAAGGATGCTTTACTTTTATTGTCCACCATTTTTTGTATGTTTTATGTCTTAAATAAATCCATATTTAAAGAGAAAACGTGAAAAGCGATCTCCTATATTTAGAGGCATCAGTCAAACCTAAAACCTCAATCTTTAACTTGTGATGTTTCAGCCATTTCTGCATGGAATTTTATGCAACAAAAACTAGCAGCAGCGCTATAAACAGACATTTTAAATGATATATAACATAGATTTGTAGGTTACAAAGTTAGTAAAAAAAACAGAACAAACCCTGTGAACTATTATTTTTTTTACCATATTATAGTGAGGTCTTCAATGACCTAGTGGATAAGAAAATTTGGCAACTAATCAGAAGCTATCACCTCTGGGTGGGTTTTCCTCCAAGAATGACACTAAACAGGACCTGTCTTATTATGACCCTGGCTGTTGAATGGGTCGTAAAACCCCGATTTTGACATTTGCGTTTATTTTTTATTTACAAAAAGCATGGACGTACCAGATATATACTTAGATTGCCAAAACTTTCGTGTTTATCCCTGTCCCATAGTAAAATGGTCACAAGAGAAAGAGATCCTGAAAAATAATCCATAAAGATGATACTTTCCCTTGATTTTACAGGTGGTGTACTTCACAGCTACTTTTCCGTATGTTGTCATGGTAATTCTCTTGATCAGAGGACTTACACTGCCTGGCTCACTAAATGGCATCAAGTTTTACATTGTACCAGATTGGAACCGACTGAGTAGTCCTTCGGTTAGTTTATTTTTACTTGTGTTTACATCAATCTTTTCCTGTGTGTATTGGGGGGCTGTTAACAAAGCTATTCTTCCAGCCCCAGACATACATTCAGAATATATTATTAATATTCACACACTTGAAAATCCATTAATGTAAAAGTACATCATATTGTAAGGGGCGTGAGAACACAAAGGTAAAGCAATAACGCCAGTCCATAGAATAAAAAAATAACATCAACACTATAAGTGTTTGTATAACCAGAAGAGAAGCTGCTGAGGATACAGTTTCATGAAAGAGGTGAGACATAAGCGAGTTCCTGAATGATGAAGGTATGGAAGCAGATCTTATATCCAATGGTGGGGCCACGGTGGCAGAGTGGTAACACTCTTGCCTCCCACCTCTGAGGTTCGTTTTCCGGCATGGTCTCAAGTGGGAAAGCTGGTAGTTGCTTGCCTTTGGTCGGCAGTTTACAGTACAGAACCCTAGCGAACTGTATGTACTGGTTTCCTCTGCCCTTCAAACTACCCGTTGTGATATGACCTGTACAGTCTTGAAAGCGACATAAAACCCCAACTAAATAAATTTAAAAAATACATCCAATGGCAGACTGCTCCAAAGTTTGGGTCTATCATTGGCAAAACATCCATCAAAATGAGTTTGAAATTTGTGAATTAGAGGATTAAAAATGGACCATCAAGGTTTTCTTAACAGCCATAGCATATCCGGTTTGAACTCAAAAACTATTATAATAATTTAGAAAAGCATGGTAGTACCAAAGCAGGCCCGTATTCAAATATTTGTGAAATGATGGGAGCAGTTTCGAATGCAGGTCTCAATTTGACATGGAGCCAGTAGCAGACATCAATGCCACAGCGATGTGGGCTCTCACTATACATGTATTTTATTTTTTGAAAGTTACTTTAAATCCCTCATGCATCAAACCAATGGGAAATTTGACAATGTTAAGGTTATATAAGATACCGCATCATGATGCTTTGATGTCTGTAAAGTGCTGGTTCCATAGTTTCAACATTGACCCCCACTCTTCAAGGGTTGACGAAAGGCTGGAGAATATTAAACATTTTGAGATATTTTCTGAAATGTCGGTGACTTTGCTTTGGGACTCTGAAAGTCATGATCTTTAGTCTGACTTACTGTTATACCACAAACTCAAATAATCGAGGTTGGGAAGTTTTCCAAACAGAGACTATCTCCACCATATCAAATCATGTTGTTATTATGTTAAATCATATTGAATTTGTAAAGGTTAGGGATTGGTTGAAGATACAATGGAATGATTTTAATCTTGCCATCTCCTAAATGTCAATGTTATATTTCCAACAGACTGGAAGATTCGGAGATAAGAATACAACCTATCCCATTGGAAATACACCTTATTGAAACAATATTGAATCTGCATAGTTTTGGGTTAAAAGTCCTGGAGACTGCTAATACAGTCGGTATTGGTCTGGATTGATTCTCAGATGAATCAGATAGTTCCTACAGTAAATACCAGAGTCTAGATGCATCTAAACTTTGCTGCCCGACATTTTTTACCCCAAACCACCCTGACCATGAAGTCTTTCAAGTAGTGTTAAAATATACTGTATAACTGAGTTATGTGTACAGCTTGAGATATTTTCCCCCAAAGAAACATAAGTAACACCAGATCTGTTATGTGTCTGACATGGGTATTGCATTTCATTGCATCGGAAGCCACCTAATTACTTAAGACAAAACCCTCATGGCCACACCACTAAATTCCAAATATAGGAAATGGATGCTTTTAAGATCATCAACAGTATTCAAAAATCTACAATTGATACAATTATTTATATGGTACAACAATTTATCTGTTAGTTAGAATACCTACTGACGGATCCAAGACATGAGTGAGTTTAACCTCTTTAGATAATTAATAACACTGAAACTAGTTTCAACGAACAAATGTTTAATGCCTGGTTTGATCTAAGAACTCAGAAAATAAGGGTATTAGATAGGTACACAAATGAATGTTCGGAAAAAATATATATGCATGGTTATCCCCCCACCCAAACGCCCAAATTGTAGGGGTGTGAGTATTGTCAAAGCATCAATTATTTTGTCCTTTCATACACATAACTTAAAAACCAAATAATCTGACTGTAGCACTGCCCTTTAAGATGATACGCATCGGTATTGGGAATCCAGACATTTTTTGTGGGTTTTTGCCCATATGTGGATCCAAGGGGTTAGTCGCAAGGATTTGTGCTCACTTTAGCATTACTCTCAACAACTAGAGCAGTTTCAAGTTTGCTTTCATAAAGACATTGAAAATAATTCTTTTATTTTGTTTATGGTCAGGTGTGGGCTGATGCTGCTGTACAGATCTTCTTTTCAATTGGAATTTCTTTTGGAAGCCTGATAGTCTTGGCCAGCTATAACAGATTCCATCATAACTGTTACAGGTAGGACAATGGATCCAGAAAAAAACGACAGTGTTTGTGGTGACATACAGTAGCAGTAATAGGTACAGTAAGCATACCTCAAGGGAAATATAGAATAAAGCTTCACAAAAAAGGTTAGCTTTTACAACCTGTTTGGTTGTTTATAGTTTCACTTGACCTGAAAACATAGAATGTTCCAAATAATTCTATACAACTTCATTTATGCATAAATACATAAGATTTGCAAACAACAAAAAAGTTGATTTATACACTTAAGCATGACTTTAGAATCTTTGTAGGTCGGATATGAGTATATAAAAGTATGAAAAAGTTAGTTCTATGGTTTGCCGCTGCTCTGTGTCAAACATCCTGCACCACACAATAAATATTGATGCTAGAAAATTTTTACTGTTAATTTGGACCATTGTATTGACTTTAGTACCTTCAGGTTATCAGTCGAGCTCTCTTAACAATTTCAATAAACATATTGTGTGTCAATGGCCTAGTCGTTGTAAAGTACGGCTGTCTCTTTAATGGATGTGATTTTGGTTGTTCCCACAATACATATGTTAAACAATCATGGACAGTCCCAAGAGATGCAAACATTTGTCTAACCTAAATGTGTGTTATTTCTTATTTAGGGATGCATTGTTTGTTGGCCTTGGTAACAGTCTGACTAGTATCCTTGCTGGCTTTGTCATCTTCAGTGTCATTGGCTTCATGGCTCATGAAATGCAGGTTCCAGTGGATGTGGTCACTGATTCAGGTTGTTCTCTACCATAGTCTCTGACTAGTGACGTTACTATAAAGCACTTTCAGGCAAAATTTTGGATTCTATTCTAATTACATTCTAATTTTTATAATGTTTAATCACCACAAAAATGCAGACTCATATACGTGACAAAGAAGAGCAAATTTCAGTTTCAAAATTCAGATACCAGAAGAAAGTTGAACACCACAGACACGCTGGACCAAAGGGTCTATGGTGGATACATGTTCTAAGAAAGAGGTTAGAGTTATGAATCTTTCTGAAAATAAGGGAATAAAGGAGGATGCAGTAGTCTCAACAAGAAACTCATTCCGCAAATGAACATGCACTTAATATAATGGACAACTTGCATATTTTATTAAATGGGCAAGTCAGGTACGTATTTCACCAAGTAGACAAAATTATTGCTTGTTTCACCAAATGACCAACTGAGTGCATTTGATCTAACATATACATTAACATACATTTTTAAGGAAAATAGAATCTCTCAGAGCGCAAACCTCCGCCAAGTCATTTATATTTTTTTCTAAAATGGCTCAATAACAAGTAAAAGGGTATATCTGGATATTTCATTTGTTTGTATTTAGGCAGTGATCGGGATAACTCTGAAACTTTGACCAAGGCCAATATTCTCATATATTTTTTTCATGAGAAACCTACAGCTATTATTTCACATCCTATTGTTTGACTAGCATGACCACAGAAGGGACATGGTTTGTAACCATCAATAACAGTTGGACGGTAGGACCACAAATGCTGGTCACTGAGAGACACCCTCCATTAGCCTCAACTCACCTTAGCAGGCGTCGGATGAACACCCACTACTTCAATGAAACCAAATCAAAACCTTACATAAACTGTGTGGACCATACCTTCAGTTACTGTATGTTTAATTTATCTGGGGAATGGGAGAAACATGTATAAAGGCACAGTGGTAGGGCAAAACAAGGAACAGTGATTGGCGGTGACTGAGGTTGCGACAGTCAGAGGTGAAAATCTTAAACATTTTAAAAATTCTGTGGAATGCTCAAAGACTTGGACATTTCACCACTGTGTCACAAGCTTGCATATGGACGTCAGATGGTAGTTGAAGGACCATGGCATTTTGAGCAATGCCTACTACCACAGGGTATACTGCCTATTATTTCAAAGGTGTATAACAAACAAGCAAACAACAGAGAATGGCCATGAATTTAATACCTCCTTGGCGGGGGTAAAAATTAGGAAACAGAGTAAATGGCTGTACACTGTAGTACGTTATTGTTTGTATTCCAAACATAAAATCTTGAAAATATCTTCTTCTGGTGCAATAGTATAAAGTGTTCATTCTCAAGAAATGTACAGAAAGTCACAGCTAGTTTGAAACCTGAAAAAGAAGATAAAATTTAGAAAGAAACTTATTATCGCAACTTAACGATTGAGATTCAGACACTAATCAGTGCTGTTCTGTCCTATGTAGGAATCATGGTGCTGACACAGTCATCTTTCACGAAGAGATTGGAGTAGGAATCCTCAGTCAGGCAAGCTGATGGTATTTGCCATTGACCAATGGTTTACAGTACATAACCTTCACTCATTGTATGTTTGGTTTGTTGCACCCTTCTAACAAACCAGCACAATATAACTAACACAAAAGTATTAGGCATGACATAAAACAACAAATAAAGAAACTACCTATCCTATTGTAGGTCCAGGTCTGGCTTTTGTGGCCTACCCTGCTGCAATATCAATGATGCCTGGAGCACCTTTCTGGGCTGTTCTCTTCTTCTTTATGCTTGGTACTTTAGGGATTGGCAGTATGGTAAGTATAATTGAGATTGTATATAAAACTTTAAGAGTGTGATTGTGTTTTTATAAAGAAATTAATTTAAAATCCTGGAGGAAAAGTGATAGACAATTGGTGATGAAATGCCAATGAAAACATTATGTAAGAAAGCATCTGCCAAAACAGGAAAAGTCATCAATAGAAAACATGTTCAAGAAGGTGCGAGTGACAGCCTTGATCATGTGATCTGACAAACCAGGAAAGATGATAACAGTCTAATTATATATGGTAAACGTTTAATCTTAAGTGTGTTGATTCGAATAAGTTCTCATTTTAAGTCACCTATTCACAGTCTCTTTAACAATATTATAACAGACTTATAATGGGGTTACATGTATTAAGGGTAATCATTTTGCATTTATTTGCTTCAGGAAGTGCCAGTATAGACATAACACTCAATATAAGTGTACCTTGATGTGATCTCAGGCTATAACTATATATTTTGTGCATTTAAGTTTGGAATGATGGAAAATATTCTGACCACGTTAGGAGACATATACCCCAGGTATTTCCGCCAATACAAGACATGGACCACTGCTGGCTGTTGTATGCTGTTCTTTCTATTGGCCTTACCCCAGTGTACTCAGGTAATGCAAATAATACCACATCCCCTTTGGTGATGAATTTTTATTACTGTGTCTGAATAGAACCCTTATATTATTAAAACATACTCATTATTGTGTACATTTCTTGCCAGTCAATATTCTTGGTTATCCATTATCTCCTGCAAAGGCGGTAAAAATCAGGGAATATGGTTTTACTCCAATTTCTCGTTTGCCAGGCATGAGTCTGTAAGTCCTGTTATGTACAATTGAGGGATCTAAGGAGACTCAGAAGCATCTTCCAAAGCAGGAAGCATCTGTGAAGGATACAAATCCCTTGTAAGCAGTTGGCTTGTCTGTTGTAATTCCATGTTCAGGAGTGTTTCAGAATTTAATGTTGGAAATCAATAAAAGTGTATAGAACAGCTTAGCTAGGATTGCTACCAACACAACCAGATATTCACATATAACTCCAGTACTTAACAGTGTGCATTGGTTGCCTGTTCAACAGTGTTCAAAATAACTATAATAGTCTATAAGTTCTTTCAGGGTAGTGTTTCTGTGGTGTTAACCCCATCTGTGTCTGGACTATGAATTCTGTGGTCTTGTTTCTTGGTTGTTGTGACTGAGAGGCTGTCTTTTGATGGATATTAAGCACTATAAAATTCATATTAGTGTTGGTATAGTAGTAGTAGTATTTCAGATACAGGTAACTTAGGCTATTAATAGGTTATATTTCAAGAACTGGGGCCTGGGATTGACAGAGGATGAGGCATTCTGGGTTTTTTGCATAGTGAAGAGTCTTGAAGGTCGAAATTTGGGGAACAAGGACATTCTCACTAGCCTTGAAAAATAATGTAAAGGGGTTCAACCCAAAGTACAAAATTATTTCTTGAGAGTTGGGTCAAATTTACAGGAAATGCACTATATTTTTACCAAAAATTATTTTTTCTCCCTGTGGGGCATGCCCTCACCCCGACCCCCCTAGTTACGGTATGTCTGATGTGAACCCCCACCTTACTTAAAAGCTGGATCCGCCCCTGATTCTGTAGTCATATGTAAATGACAAATGAGTGTGCTGAGTATGAATGAGAATACTGGTAGAATTTAGCACAGGGGAGATTGGGGGTGGAGAGAGTCTTATCCAGGACTACTCCCTATTTTGTTTAATGTTTGAGGGGGGCTTAGTGTGTACTTTATGATACCTTAATGTCCATTGGAAGTACTTTTTCATCCTTTGCTGAGCAGGTGGGAAATGTTGCGACCATATTACATGATCATGTTGGTGAGCAGTCTCTGTTTTTAATGAACTTTGGGGCCTTGGTAGGTTGTCCAGGGACACACACGGTTACATATGGTTGTCTTCAGGGAGATCTATGAGCAGTATGTCATGACTGGGGTTGCACCAGTACCAGACCAAAATTATATAAATTTCAAGAGCAAAGCTCCTGGCCTAAAACACCCCTAGAGTGCTCCAAAACCATCATTGGAAGTGGAATTGCGCCATTCTTACATTGTATTTCCCAATTGGAAGCAATTTAAAATGTATTGCAAAATGTGCTGCTGGTTATGGCAGTAAAATTGATTCTCATGATAATTACTGCCTTTAATTTTTATCCTACATCATATTTATGACTAGCCTTGCATAAGGTATTCATTTGTGTCACAGCAGTATGCTAATTTAAAACCGATATATGCAAGAGTGAATTATACAAACTGATATGCTAACCGAAAGCTTTCACCAATTACAACGAAACCTGAGCCCTTAACAAGGCTAATTAACCCTTGTTTTCAGCTGTAAATTATGGTTCTGATGTGTGTGCCTGAATCAAATATTCACCTTTACTAAATTTATGATATGACATATGGTCCTTATGTAAAAAATGATTTTTCTGTGTGTTTTGATCTAGGGAGGAATTTACTGGATGCATCTGCTTGATAGTCAAGGGGCTACATTTAGTTTATTGTTTGTAGGATTGGTCGAAGTTGTGGTCATTATGCATGTCTATGGTAAGAAGAAAAAGCTTTTATATCAGATTCTGTCTCTTCTTTATGCACTATAATTTTGTCAATTATGATTTGCAATGTTCAACATTGTGGATGATAAATGTAAGAAACCCCCCATTAGATATTTAAAGATGAGAAATGGTCGTGTTAGGCACTTATTTCGTTTTATCATCTTCATTGGGTAGGTGTATTTTTTGGAAGATGTCAGTTTGGGAGTTTTTTTATTACATGTTAAAAATATGCTCATATAGAGAATTAGCCTGGCTTGAGTCTCAAGTTTGTAGTTTATTTTTTTTAAATGTGCACCAATATTTCGTATTCATAAAGTACTCCTAAATTCTAGGAGATATGAGCTCATCAGATAGAGTATCTTATCAGTGTGTTGATGTATAAACCAGTATATGTAAGAGGTCATTTTATAAGCTGAACCTTTATTATCTGAAATGAAAGTTTCCCCTAATTACAAAGGCAAGGCAAGGCTAATAAGAAATATTAAACTGACCTTTTCTTACACTAAAAGTTATAAATGTTGTACATGCAACAATTAATATAGTAAACGAAATACCATAGATCAGAATGGGATATACAGACACATGCTTAACACCAGAATGTATCCTTTTTATTTGCATCGCAAGCGAGAAAATTTCTTGCTCCGCAGTCTCCTTTGGATACACAAGGAAAGACCTGAATTACATTCCAACCAATAGCTTAACACTAGCATTTAAAAAGTATATATTTGATGTGTCTTTAGATTGTAAGGAACTAATACTAAAGCCTTTATAAAAGCCAGATATTGGCTACCATACCTTAAAGCCATTAAAACCTGTGAAGTCACATTCCCACATATTTTACAAGAGGTTTTGGTGGTCCAGTGTTTAGCTAGCTTTATGAATTGATCACTTGACTCTTACTTTATTGGTGATGAGTTAAAATCAATATTCCACAAGAAATACTCATTGGCTGTATCTCTTGTACAGCTTAAGGACAAATCTCACTTTGTCTTCTCTAATATTAAGGTTGTGACAAGTTCTGTGAAGACATTGAACACATGTTGGGCTTTTACCCAAGCGTCTACTGGAGATTGATGTGGAAGTTGCTGTCACCTCTTTCATTACTGGTAATTAACTGTTGAGATGCTAAATCCCCCACAATTTGACCTGTAGTGGTGTAGAACAAACTTTCTCTTGTTTTAAACATTTAATGTAAGTTACAAAGATCTATTATTATTTTAAAAGACTGGTGCCTATAACTAGGAATATAGAAATAACCTTTGTATATTTCATGTTAATTTTCAATCTTTTTTTAACTACTCCATGGCTAGAATTTTCTCTACTATTTAAAAATAATTTATCACGAGCTAAACTTCTATATTACATTTGAAATAACTTATCTCATTACAGTTTATACTGGTGTTTAGTATCTGGATGTATGAGCCTGTTCGTCTGAATGACTACATATATCCACCCTGGGCCCAGACACTCGGTTGGCTGCTGGTCATGTCTTCTCTCATCTGGGTACCCATAATGGCCATTGTTACTTACGTACAGCATATTGGCAGGCTTGGAAATATACTAAGGTAAAAATTACATGCATTTCTTCTTTAGTGGCCACCGTGTCCTAGTAGCACGGATGACCACTTAAATGGCGGTTCTCTGCCATTGGGTCCTGTCCCCAGTGTCAGGTTTGAGAACCTCAAGAAAGTTAATAAATGGTCATCTTTGAGCCTCTGCCTGTCCAGTCGGGATTGGTTAAAAAGTGCTTTGAGTCGTGTAGCTCATGGATATATTGTGCTGAGTATAAATATTGCATTGTTAGGAGAAATCATTGATTGGTTCTGCTAGGAGTCGATCCCACAGCTTTCTGATCACACACAGAAAGAAACACAAAGATATCTATTTAACCAGTAAAGCTGAAGGGGAATCCCCAAAAACCCAGGTGTTACCAGATCTGATATACATTCGGATATTACATACCACACCTCCAAGGAAAGACCTGTCCTCAGGTCTTACATGACTGCATTATTACACTTCAACTCACTTGGCTGTGAGAGGGGGAAATCTTGAGACATTCTGCCATGTACTATTAGGGGAGGTTATTGATTGATTCTGCTGGGAGTTGATCCCACGGCCTTCTGATTACGCACAGAAATAAATACAAGTCTAGCTCCTTTACCAGCAGAGCTTAAAGGAGAATCACAAGAAGCCTAGGTGTTAACAAAACTGATATACGGAAGGCCCCAGTCATTTACGTCCTACTCAACAGCTAAGGTCATATCAAGACAGACCTTTAAGTGATCCACTAATGTTTCTATGGGCTGGATTTGTGCCTGTGAGCACAAGAGTGAGAGGCAAATGATTAAATACAAGCATTCAATAAACCCCAGGACATTGTTTATTTGGAGTTTAATGTCAACACTGTATAGGTCATATCATGATGAACAGTTTTATGGGCAGAGGAAACCAGTACATACAGTTGGTCAAGGATCTGTACCGTAAACGGCTGATCTTCAGTATGCAACTACTAATTTTCCCACATATGGGCAAGGGTTTGAAACGCAGAATTCAGAGGTAATAGGTGAGTGTGTCTACTAATGCGTCACAGTGACCTAATTCACAATGTGTGGTTGTATTAACACAAACTTGAATTTGGGATCATGGCCATGTCCTAATTGTTCTGTTGGGCCCCATATGTGGGTAGTGCACATTTTAAGACAAGCCACCACACTCTTCACTTCTCCAGCATGTCCAATTTAGTTTAGTGTGTGTGATCTAGTGAGAGTTTTTTAAGCATTAAAAAAAACGTCGTTTCTTTTTTGCAAAAATAGCTGTCAGTTTGTTGTCAATCATGCCCAACACAAATATGAATCCCTACTTATGAGCCCCGATAAGTAAAATATTTTGCACCCATGTTTGTTTTTTGATTTGATATTTGTTTTTTTATGATAGCATACATCCTTTCCCTAATTACTGGCTTATTTAAATAAGGTACCAGGTTGAAAAATAATCCATCTACCATACACATTATTACATAACATTTAAAGTCTTATTTTAATGTGTTTATTCAGACATAAAAAAGAAAGTTTAATCTGCATGATAATATTAACTGAAACCAAAGAATTGTTTATCTGCTGTATATGACATTTGTGATATTTAGATTTTTAGTTTATTTTCACAGGATACCATGGAATTTCAATATTCTGAGATCTATCAGCAAACCAAATTCTCAATGGGGACCTGCTTTGGAACAGCACAGAATCGTTAAGTGTAAGGATATTGGGATACAAGTGCACACCTTGCAAATTGACCAGAATGGTATAGTTAATGAAATAGAGTCAAACGGTGCTATCAACAGTACTTATATGTGATTGATTCTAAAGCATATAGCTCTGACTTCATGGTAACTTTATCTAAAAATTGATTAAGTTGGTTTTCTACTGATATTTTTAGGTGTAGCTTACAATTTACTATTAAATGAATTAAAGTTAAATTAAGAGTAAAAGAGTTTATATTTTTGGTAATTTTTTGTATTTGCGTGCCCTGATTTTAAAAGGAAATTCCCAATGGTGCTGCTTGGGGTAAAATGCTGAAAATACTCTTTTGTATTGTCCATCATGTATATGATGTGTTTGACCAAAATATCAGAAAATAAAAACGTTGTAATATTTTGAATATTCCCTCAAATTAACTCATGTGTTGCTTGATAAGAATGTTGACAATGTTGCCGCATGGTCCCTATCTGGTCAATTTACTTAGATTTATTTGTTGTTTTACGTTCAACAGCCAGGGTCATATTGCGACGGCTAGTTGACAGGTGGAGGAAACCAGTGCATACTGCACTGTAAACCACCAGGCATCGGCAAGTAACTACCAACTTTCCAACATGAAGCACCCAGCCCGAGATTCGAACCAGCGGCCTCAGAGGTTGGAGGCGAGAACTCTAACTGCTACACCACCGAGCCCCCCCCCTATCTGGTCAAAGGTTGGAAGCAGACTTGACTAGGATAAGGAGAATAACACCATAGATGGACTTAACTATGTCTATTGCACATACCATCAAACATACACCAGCAGCTGGTTACTTGAACCCTTAGTATGGGCTGGTATAGAGTAAGAAATCTAAAATTCGCCAGGAATCTAAAATTCGCCACCTCTAAAACCTTAGTTAATTTTATGAAGAAAATGAAGTTTTTGTCCAAAAATTGGTATTTTTCAGTTCAAAAAGCCTCAATTTACTATACAGTCAACAAATCTCACCACAATTCATTTATTTTATTAGTATTTTCACATGTGGCGAATTTCAGATATGTGGAGAATTTTAGATTTCTTACTCTACAAAGTCTCGCCGTGCTGACTGCCAATAAAACAACTATAAATACACAATCACTATTAATAGTACTTTAGAAATAATACACTTATTACTTCAGTTTACCTATATATATATATATATATATATCTTATGGTGAGCAGCAAATGTTTTAAGTTAAGTAAAACTCATTAGAACCACAGAGTTATCATACTACACAGATAAAGTATATAACACTGAAAAAGCATGATGAAGTAGTAAAATGATACCTCAGTATTAAATCAATATAAACTATATATAATTTTATCACATCTCAAAAGCACAAGTCATAAAAACTACTAAGTCAAAATAAACCAAATAAACCTATCACAGCCATATACTCAAACAAGCTTTCAATTAAATCGTAGCACACAGAACTCATCTGCATCCACCAACAAACTGGGAAACCAGCAAACCCACAAACATGCAGAAAAACCGACAGTTCCACAACTCTTTCACTTCAAACTTAAAAAACAATGACATTAGCAACTTCTGTTCTCCAGTTAACTGACAAAATTATTTCTTCTACCTGTTAATAGAACACGATTCTTGCTAAAGCTTGTGATCCCCGGCCACACTACCACATACTTCCTCGCATTGAGAAATGTCATTCTGACATTAAAAATCAGGTCACCTACACAATCACAAAGGAATAACCAGTCCAAATCCTAAGAAAAATTCCATTCAGTTGTAACATATAGCCAAAATGACTGATCCAACTGTTAATAATGATTACTGAACATAACCATCATAATTCGAAACAAAATAGTACTATAAAAAAGATAATACAAAACCTTTAAAAATAGATTACATTTTATTGAAAAGCCATCCAACGTCACTCAAAGGTCAAGATAACCTCTCAAAATAACTCTAAAACATTCTTCAAAAAATTCATTTTTGGCTGTCACTGTTTGCCATCTCCTATGACCTGGTCAGGGTCCATGGTGGCAGAGTGGTAACACTCTCACCTCCCACCTCTGATGCCGGGGTTCTGTTCCTGGCACGGCCTCAAGTGGGAAAGCTGGTATTTGTTTGCCGTTGGTTGGCAGTTTACAGTACAGAACCTTGATGAACTATATGTACTGGTTTCCTCTGCCCTTCCAACTACCCATCGTGATATGACCTGTACAGTGTTGAAAGCGATGTAAAACCCCAAATAAATAAATAAATAGATGACCTGGTCAAAATTATATACAATATTTGGTCTCAAATGGACATTCAACTTCACCCTTGAAGACCTCATCAGTGCTAGAACCAGTGTGTTAGAAATAGCACCAACACTGTCACCACCAAGTTTTTGAGTCTGAGAAGCTTGAACTGACCAGCACGTCCTCTGACAGAATCAGAATCATCAACACCAGGTTCAATTCCTGAATCATGGGTCCATCAGCTCATCGTTCAATATCTCCCAGTACCAGAGGACACTACATCACCATTATCTAGGAGAACAACACTTATTGACCCATTTGATTGAGCCAAACTGAACTCATCTATTTGAGTGTGACTGACAGACTCTGAGTTCTCCTGGGAGTTGGTACCGGAACCACAGTCCTGGGTTTAGGTATAACTATTCCCTCATCAGAGCAATCATCTGATTCAACATCAGACTGCTTGGAGTATTAAATCAATATAAACTAGATATAATTTTATCACATATCAAAAGCACAAATTATAAAAGCTACCAAGTAAAAAATAAACCAAATAAACCTATCACAGCCATGTACTCAAACAACATTCAATTAAATCAGAGCACGCATAACTTAAACACTCAACTACATCCACCAACTAACTAGCACACCATCAAACCTACAAACAAGCACAAATCTGAAGGTTCTATAACTCTTTGCTTTCAAATTTCTAAAACAATGATATCGCACAGTTAACAACTTCCATTCTCCAGTTAACTGTTAAAAGACAAATTTTTCTTCTAGCCATTTAAAAGGGGCCACGGTGGCAGAGTGGTAACACTCTCGCCTCCCACCTTTGAGGCCGGGGTTCGATCCCTGTCACAGCCTGAAGTGGGAAAGCTGGTAGATGCTTGCCGTTGGTCGGCAGTTTACAGTACAGAACCCTAACGAACTGTATGTACTGGTTTCCTCTGCCCTTCCAACTACCCGTCGTGATATGACCAGTACAGTGTTGAAAGCGACGTAAAACCCCAAATAGATAAATAAATAAATAAATCTAGCCATTTAAACACAACACGATTCTTGCTAAAGCTTGTAATCCCCGGCCACACTACCACGTCAGCTCGATATGGAAGCAATTTTGTCATCTTGCAAGCATGCAGTGTTAATTTTTCATGCAAAATTCAGTAGTTGGAAATTAGGGTTTTATATAATATTCAACAGTCAGGGTCATATTGGGACAGTTTCTCATCATGAACCTATCCCAAACTCGTACAGAGGTGACAGCCTGTGATTTGATACCCACTGAGCCAATAATACCTTAAAAATATGCTGATATGATGAATGATGAATGCCAAATAACTGGTAATTACTATTGTAACTTATTCCATCTCCAAATTGATCATTTTTATTGCAACTGATTCCATTGACAAATACATTATAATAACTATTTTAACTGATTCCATTGCCAAATATACGATAATAACATTTGTAACTGATTCCATTGCCAAATAAATCATATTTACTATTGCAACTGTTTCCATTACCAAATATATGACAATTATTATTGTACCTCATTCCATTACCAACTGCCTGATAGCTATTATTGTACTGATTCCATTGTCACACATTGATGACTACCATTATCAAGTGTTCCATTGAAAATATATGACGCCCCTAAGTCATATGATGCCCCTAAGTTATGGAATGATCTTCCATATGATATACGCAGTGCTCCAAATCTCTCCAGTTTCAAAAGTCAACTCAAAACCTACCTATTTCAGAAATCATTCCCACCATAGCTTCTTACTACCGAACACCGGACCACCTCTCTGGGAATGACTCGGAACATGTCTAATGTCTTATGCCTTATGAATTGGATGGTGTGCCTTAGAATCCGTTGATACGGAGATTAAGCACGTGGACAACTGATTGATTGATTGATTGATTGATTGATATGACAATTACCTCAGTAAAGGAGGTTATACATTCAGAAACTTTTGTTTTTGTGTTTGTCTATCTGTTTGCAAAATAATTTGAAACAAACAGATTTTCATAAAATTTTCTGGTAATTGTCCTGGTAATCTGGATTATCATTTGGAGTTTTTTCAAGGACATGTTAATATTCTGATATTTTTAGTATATGTGTAAATACCTCCATAACTAATTATCAGACTGTTTGAGAAAAAATGCAGGACACTCACACAATACCGTCTATAATATACTTGATCCAGATCCTAGCAAAGTACTGGATACTATAATTATTATTGCAACTGATTCCATTGCTAAATACAAGATTTAACTTTAAATACAAGATTAACTGATTTAACTATACACAAATTTGGAATAGTTTCAGTTTATTGTTGAATTATATCTGTAGTATTACCTTTTCAAAACTGCACCAAGACGTGGTGTAAGGCATTATCTCACAGAAGAGGCAAATAAATAGAAAATATTTTCATCATAATAGTTCTTGGTAATATTACATCTCATCTTATCAGGTTAAATTAAGTCTATACTTTGCCAAAAATGTTAGCAAAATATATGGAAACATGTCACTCCGAGACTGCATACTTCCACCAAGGCATGTATGATTTAATTTTGAAAACAGTTCAATAATAAGTAAAAACAGGAAAATCCAGGTCTTGATATTTGTGTGTATCTAGGGCAGTGATCTAAATCACTCTTAAAATTTAATGGGATCTACATTAGAATAACAAGACTCTTCTTCTCATTTTTATGAAGATCTGATCATTAGTATTTGTGTAATCCTGCTATCAAACAAAGAAACAGACAAATAAATGGTCATGGAATCAATATCTCCTTGTCTGAAGTAACACAATGTTTGTAAAGATGACCATGAACAAGATATCCTGATAAATATATGAGGTACTTACTCTTTGCACAAATCTTGTTTTAGCTGAACCATTTAGATCAGAGAACAGGCACATTCTGTTCTGTTACATTATCATATTTCTGACATATATTAAAGGGAAAATAATTTATATATTAACACATATCCATCAGATCAATTAAGATATTTTACCATTGATATTGTGAGAATCTTGTTGATTAGCACGGATACCAGACATTTCTTATGCAATGATGTTATGACGAATAAAGATGTTTAACTGAATAAAGGAACTATCAAAGACATTTTTTTTGCATTATATAGCAATCTGTCATGATGTTTAATTAAGTTTTTAAAATATGGCCTCCAAGAACAAATAGTATTATTAATAAACATTTAATGCCACTTCTACAAAGCATCAGCATTTTATATATATGTAAGGACCCAGCCTTTGTATCTTGAAGGGTTTTATTCTAACTTAGCCTGCAAGTAAGTGGTATTTCATTGAGCAGTTTCATTAAAGGAAGATGCACGCCTTAGACACAAAGGAAAGAATTGCATGCATCACTGAAGTACCAGAAAATGTGTATCTTCAACTAGAAAATATTACTGAAATTCCAAAGGGTAAATTTAGTCAGGATACCAGTAAGACCAATGCTGGAATAGAAGATGGCAATGAGTGTTGTGAAAACTATCATGGAACATCACCACAGAGGCTTGAGGAGAATGTGCTTTCGGAGAATAACAACAAACTCACTGACCAAATGCCTAAATGCACAAAATTCAGAGTATTGCTGTTGACAGTCAGTCTATCATTGGCAGTAGTACTTGGTACAATTGTTATTTTTTTGTTATTTTACAAAACCAGCTCTATTGATGATGGTGTGGCACAATATAATGTCTCGGAGACATTTGTCAATACAGAAGGAACTTCAGTGAATTCATCTCAATCCAACTGCACGCAAACCAGTAGTAACGAGCTGTTTTGGCCCTTGCAGAGATATACTGATTCAGACATAAAGAGATATACAAGAGTGAGTAGAAACATCTTTGTTCTAAGTCACATCACTTATGATCTCAAAGACATTCAGCAACATGTCCGCAATAAGACATACAAACAGTGTGTAAAGAACCCTTCAGCTTCAGTGAAAACTACTCACTACTTGAGCTATTACTACCTATCAGCAACACTCATCTATTTCAACAGATCAAACGTCAAGAGTCCAGTCATGTACTCACGTGTACCAATGATTGATGTTGACTGTAACCTAGATGTTTACCAGTCACCTGAGACAGTGTCTTTTCAATACTTAAGTGAAATATTTAAGTATTTAAACAAAGTGCGAAGAAGATTCATGATAAAAGAAAATCGCACAATAACCCTGCCCCCTTTTTCTAAATACACTGAGCTTGTAAATATTCCCATTGTGGAGTTACTATTTCCATATACTGGTGTCATGCAAAAATATGACCGGGGAATACTGCGGAACACATATTCAGAGACTGGTGAGGTGATTGTAAAAATGTACTTGAAAAACAGTATTACAAAGAACTATGCACTTCATGAAGGGGATGACAGTTGTTACTAAAGAACTAGTTTTCAAAGAAAAGAATAAAAGTGACAAATGCAAAAGGTGTTTACTTGGATTGAAATCTTACTTCTGTCAGAGTGAAATTTGTAATGAAATGTGTTTTGTCAAAACATTACAATTGATCAATTGCATGTAATGATATCAGTGCTTGAAAATCTAATGTAGCTCTGGCAAGTCACTTTAGAGGTCCACAGTGTCTAGGGGGTTAGCAAGTTTGGCATCTCATCAGAGGCTGTCACCTCTGTGTGGGTTCTGTTCCCACAACTGACAATGCTGAAGACCTATCCCAATATTATTCTGGCTGTTGAACTGGACGTAAAACCACAACTTTGACTTTGCAAGTTACTGTAGCATAGTGGATAACATACCTGACTAGAACAGCAGAGGATGTGGGTTCAATCCCGGGTACAGGCAGATAGATGGTGGCATGGATGACCACTTAAAATAGTTGTTCTGTGTCATTGGGTCTTATCCCCGGTGGTAGTACTCCATGGACTTTGAAAAGTGGTTATCCATGATACTATGTTTTTCATTTAGGGGAATGTCAGTCACTGGAGAGGTTGGTCTGTACTTGTGCAGCTGTAGGGATCAAATGTCACTGTGAGTCCAGCACTAAAGGAGATACTGTGCTAATTATAAATTTACAATACAGTACAAAAGATGTTTTCAAGAAATGTCATTTACTTTGGTATATGAAGTAAGAAGTATTATGTCTGTGTTTCAGTTGAAATCAGTCAGTAATAGTTTCAGTTGAAATCAGTCAGTAATAGATAAAACTAGAAATAAAATGATCCATTCACATATTTTCAAAAAGTATATGTAGTGCTACATAATAATATGATTTATTATCCATCACACGATGTATTTGACCTGTATAGGGGGATATGCGGAGCGGGATGTATTTTTTGTACACACCAACGCCCCGGTACTATGGATAATAAGGGTCAATAACTTCGGGTTTTTAACAATATCTCGGAAACTATGTAGCCTACAAATATATACCATTAGAAAGGTCGTTTTACAGCGCTTCTGCTGGTGTGTGTTGCATAAAAATCCATGCATAAATTAGGGAGCTATTGTAAGTTAAAGTTTGAAGTTGTTATATACTCTGATGCTTGTGCTTTTTTGACAGCCTTTTCACATTTTAATACCCAGGCTACTTACCAAATTTATTTCATTGGGGAGAGAATGACACTAGATTGTCACACTTTTAAGGATTTTCTGTTATATAACGTCTAGATTTGCCACTTCATTTGCCACTAATTGATGTGTATGGAAATACAGTAGAACTTTAATACTTTGCTGCGCATGTAATAAGAAAACTTTGGCAGTACTTTTTGGATCCAGAAAATAATATATATATATTAACAATATGAAAAATATGAAACTTTGAATAAATTCATTGCCTGTGGACTTTTGGTCAAGTTATCTTAAGTACGAAAGCTTCAGGTCAACGTTTTACCTCCTTTTAAGCACCAAGTAAGTTAAATTTTAAGTGTACTAACTCTTAAGTGTTATACCCTGACATCAAAACTTCTTAGAGTTGGATACACATAGCAGGGTCAACATGCGATTAAATGCCAAACTTTCTGACCAATAAGCACTAATTCCAGATACCTTCTGCTGTTTGTTTGAAAGAACCTTTGGCTAAGACATTAATTTTAGTATCTTAATATTTTCACATTATGCCTACAGCCTTTGTGTATTGTGACTGGTAGATAGATTGGCAGGGAAAACTAACCAATCTTAAGACTGGTAGCAAACTAAGCATCCTCAGTTAGGCTAGTACCAATCTTAAGTTTTGCGACATCAAAAGCTTGACTCCAATAATAATGTCCTCAGCTGCTAAGCATTCCAGAATGTATTTATAAATAAATAGTTAATGTCCTGGAATTGTTTCTTGTTGTCAAAACTGTAGTTGTATATATTTTAGTTGATGTAATTATTGATTTTAACGGTGTTATATAACACTAAGGTGTTCAAGCACCTGAAAATTTTAACTTTACTTTACTTTACAACAATTGTCTTGCTTGTTTGTATCTTTTATAAACAAGACACACGACCACAAAGAAATCTGTGCAAAATCAAAAAGTAAAGAAAAAGAAAATAACAAAAGAAACAAGTCATAACTGCTGTCTTACTTAACAAAATAGTGTCAGGCATAAATGTTTATTTCAATAAATGTGAAAGATATTCTTTTTCGATCAACTGGAAAAGATCAACTCTAGCTTTAAATAAGGGTGGGATAACTTTAATAAAGTGTTTAGAGGAATTTAATTGATTGAACAACAATAAGAAAAAATAAAAAATGGTAATAAACTTTAGTGTGGATAAATTCCTTAATACAGTTGCAGTAAATGTTTTCTAAAATAAGTTAAAATCATTTCTGACAAATCATAGTATCGTTTTTGCATGCCAGTGTTCACTTATGACAAAAGTCAGCTTTTGGTGGGGAAATTATGGTAACACAGGTGTTCAAAATTGGGGTTTCATCAGTCAGAGGAAGGCGAATAAGAGGCTTATCACTGAATGATGTTATGTTACACCTGGGATGTTACCTAGACACAATATCCTAAGTTCAAGCCATAGAGTGTTTAAAAGAAACACAAGTTGGGAAATATTTTTTTTTCTTTTCTGTACATACATTAAGAATGTACCACTAGATATATACACATGTGATTTGGGGCCACCTTAACATGATTCTGATAATTTTAACTTATTCGTAAGAACAACATTAGGTGGTCCAACATAGTTTAAGGTTGTTACATTTCAAGCTAAACTTCATCTAAGGTAATCTTAAATTAAGATCAGTTAAAGGTACATACAATCTAAGCTCACAATTTTTAAAGTTTGAGCTTAGTTTTATTTACTGTTGAATCTAACCCAAATGAGATCTAAATAAAAATTAACCTCTTGCAATGTATTAGTAAGGCACAGATACATCAACCTCTAGGTCTGACCCCAACACCTGCCTAGTGTGACACTTAAAACCTTCAAGAACCTGGAAATATCACTGGGTAACTTTGGGGTTAAAAGATATTATGTCTCACAGATGGACAGTAATGTAAATATCTGCATTATAAATTGTGTGTATTTTAAGCCACACTGCCCTGGCTTCAGGTCAAACCTAGAGATCTACAGGTGCTTTGTGTCTTTGATGGCAACTACATTAGGTTAAAGCACTGATACTTTAACATTTTTTAAGACCGATTATACAATTGTTAAAAAATTAGAGAGGAAGTTGTCAGTTATTTTTTGTTTATGGCATATCTAGACTTAATAGGACTTGGTGATTAACTCATCTGTATGAAGTAAAGCAGTTTCAAATTGACTAGGGCTTATGATAAGTCGTGACTATGGGACAGGGGAATAACTTGGTATATTGCATCAAAGGCCACATAGAGAGAGACGTGTTTTTTGTTGGATGACAGCATGTCACAGTATCCTGTATTGCTTCCTAAATATATATATATATGCTATGTGCACATCATGACTTCTTTTCTCTGATATGCAAGCCCATAAGAGATAATTAAGTTCTTTGAGTCTGTCTGTTGTAGTATTCTTGCTTCTTCTCACTGATATAGGAGATTTGTATTTGATGTTCGTATTGTCAATCAGACTACTGCAAATGAACATGATTACTATACAAACTAAACTTTCAACCAACCAGTCTACAGAACAATGTCATTTATATGTCAATATATATGGTCAAGTAAGTGAGTAGGAAGTAAGTGATTAAAGTAAATTGTCTTAAGTAGTGGGTGATTTAGAGTTTATTTAACATTTTGTCAGTTTTATATTTTAGCTGATGTTAACACAAATAGGCTAATGAAATATCAGGAAAACATGTCTACTGAATGTACTGGTAATAAATTATATCAATTCTCACATTGATGAAGAAATCAAAACAAACATCGAAATTGCCAATGGAGATAAAATATACTTATCAGATATACAGAGTGATATGTAATATGTCAATCTAAATTAATTTTGTAGCCAGGAATCTGGTAATGCTAACTACAACAACAACAACAACACCAGCTGCAGCAAAATTGAAATTCACCTACTGTTCTTTGACAAAGCAAATAAGGGAACCCACATGGAAAGCGTACATATATATATCTTAAAATGTACAAGTGCTTTATGAATACCAAAATATCTGTGTGCACTTTTTAAAAAGATATAGCACAAACTTGAGTCTTATGCAAGGCTAAGGCTACTGTATCAAATTAAAATTTTTGTCTCAATCTTAAGTTCAAATGTTGTTTCGGGATTAACTAAAGGAATGACGCCCTAGTTAGACTAATACAAGATTATTACTAATTTAACTGAATTATATCAAAGAGTAGTGTTATGTTTGTAAATATCATAAATTAGTATTGGCAAAGCTCTAACACAAAAACATTTGCCAACAATGCCGAAATATCTGCAAACATTGTTGAAAAATGTACCATCAATGATGTAAACTTAACAAACAATGACAAAATCTTCACCAATTATGACAAAATTCTTTGTCAACAGTGACAAAAACTTAACCAACAATGATGAATACTTCATGAATGACACTGAAAATGTCACCAACAACATCACCACTAACGCTGAAAACTTTAAATATGCCAATAAAAACACCAACAATGATGAAAACCTCATCAACTGTGATGGAAACAACAATGACAAAAATTTTGTCGACAATGACGAAAATTTCACTAACACTGATATAAATTCCACCAACAATAAAAAAATGTTCACTATAAATGAAAAAAACAACAAAAAAGCTATTTTTTACGAAAGAGTATTGGTGTCACCATACAATTTTTTTTACAAATTTTCTGCTCTATAACTTTGTCAACAACAATGAAAACTTCGCCAACAACAATGGAAGCTTCAACAATAAGGAAAACTTTACCAACAACAATGAAAACGTCGAAAACAACAATGAAAACTTTGTGCCAACAACAACTGTAAACTTCGCCAACAACAATGAAAACTTCATCAATAATGAAAACTCCACCAAAGCACAAATTACCGATACTTTACATATACAGATATTTTACAGAAAATAGCCCCACCAACCAGTTTAACAGCCTTACAAGCCTTAAAAAATCAACCAGTCTTGTTACTTTTGCCAAACTGTCTACAGGTTTGGAATGGATTGTTCCCCTATGGCCTGGAACATTCTGGGACAAGCCCTAAAGTTAACCAACAAGCCATAAATTTTACCGACTCACCCTAAACAAAAGCTGGTGAGACTGTAGAAAATGACTGGAGTGGCAGCTAGAAGAGCCATTTTGTGCAGCAATGCACAAACTTTGCAACTAATTGTCATAACCCTGGCTAATACGTTCTCAATTCACAGCTAGTTCCGGAGGTATGGTCTTAAAAGTCTCTTAAAGAGAGCATTGCAATCTTTTGGTCAGATATCATTTAAATTGACAATCTTAAGTTTGGTTAGTCCTAGTTGGGTTAGACCTATAACATTTATCATCATTTAGATTTACAATCTTAAACTGAGCTAGCCCAGCATAAATTAGCTACCAACTTAGAATCCTAACTTAAACTGTACGTATTCATAAGATGAAGTGGCTTTAAAATTGGACACATAATGATTCAGTGTAAACTTCACCAACAACAAAGAAAAATCACCAATCATGAAAACTTCACCAATAATGAAAACTTTGCAAACAACAATGTAAACTTTGCCAACAAGAATGAAAACTTCACCAACAACTATGAAAACTTCACCAATAATGAAAACTTTGCCAACAACAATGAAAACTTCACCAATAATGAAAACTTTGCCAACAACACTGTGAACTTCGCCAACAACAATGAAAACTTCACCATCAATGAAAACTTTGTGAACAACAATGAAAATTTTGCCAACAACAATGAAAACTTTGCCAACAACAACGAAAACTTTACCAATAATGGAAACTTTGCCAACAGCAATGAAAACGTTGCAAACAACAATGAAAACGTCACCAACATCAATGTAAAATTTACCAATAATGAAAACTTTGTCAACAACAATGTAAACTTCGCCAACAACAATGAAAACTTCACCAATAATGAAAACTTCACCAACAACAATGAAAACTGTGCCAACAACAATGAAAACTTGCCCAATAGCAATGAAAACTTCTCCAACAACAATTTAAACTTCACCAATAGTGAGAACTTTGCCAACAACAATGACAACTTCACCTACAACAATGAAAACTTCGTTAACAACAATTTGAACTTTTTCAACAACAATGAAAACATTACTGATAATGAAAACTTTGCCAACAATGTAACCTGAACAAATAGTTTCCTGTTTGTATGCTTCAATACCTAATCAATCTTGCTCTTGTTGTTTGGGACTTAGGAGGGCTGTTTATTCTGACATCTACTGTACCAGTCATGTTCAGTCAGACACTATCTCAGCTGTTATTCATCTTAGGGACATTATGCAAGCTAGAAGGCACATGGTTATCCATCATGGCCGTAAATGCTTTGCTCAGCAGCTGCCTTGACTATTACAATGCTCAAACCTCCTCTGTAATACAGTGGCGTATTTACTTATGTATTCTATTTATAAACTGAAAATGACTGAGGTGTGTTAAAGGAGTGCTACAACAGGTACCATCTAGGATGGCTTATTTAAATTGGAGCTGGATCCATAGAGTTGGGGGTTTTCTCGCACCCACACACCTACAACACCCTTTTACTGCACCTCCCTTCTGATTGGCCAAAATGTCAGAAGTGGTATGAAAAGTTTATTAAATTTGCTTAGCTTGTTTGTGAAAATATCTGTTTCAAAATCTTTCAAAATTGCTGGCCACATCTCGAAGCTTTTACTTTTATAAGGCACTGTGATCTGGAAACAAGCAATCATTGTCCATGAATAGGCTCTGCGTCAGCTAACTCTGTGTGTTGAACTTCAGAGCAGACGTGCAAGAAAAAGACACAAATGTTGTGCAGTGCAGATGGTGTTCAGAAGTGAAATACTAAGTTAACTGTTAGGGAGTAAAATGTAGGTGGAAAACATATTTAAACAAAATACTGTAAATGTAATAGTTTTTGAGTTACAACTGACTTACTCAACAGTGAAAACCTGAAAATAGCTATTGCTCAACTATGTAATGAGCTACAGGTCTGCATTGTTACTATATTATAGCTGTAAACAATACTGTAAACTTCGCCAATAATGAAAGATTGATCAGGTATTGAATTTATTTATTTATTTTGGGTGTTACGTCACTTTCAACACTGTACACATAGATCATATCACAACGGGTAGTTGGAAGGGTAGAGGAAACCAGTACATACAGTTGGTCAAGGTTCTGTACTGTAAACTGCTGACCAACAGAAAACAACTACCAGCTTTCCCACTTGAGGTCGGGCTGGGAACCAAACCCTGACCTCAGAGGTTGGAGGCGAGAGTGTTACCACTCTGCCACCATGGCCCATGATCAGGTACTGAAGCATACAAACAGGAAACTATTAGCTCAGTTTACATTGGTGGCAAAGTTTTCATTGTTGTTGAAGTTTTTATTGTTGTTGGAGAAGTTCACATTGTTGATGAAGTTTTCATTGTTGTTGGCAAAGTTTTCATTGTTGTTGGTGACGTTTTCATTGTTGTTGGTGACGTTTTCATTATTGTTGAAGTTTTCATTGTTGTTGGCAAAGTTTACATTATTGTTGGTGAAGTTTTCTTTATTGGTGAAGAATCTAAGTTACAGCACATTCAGAAAAGTCTTGCTACAAAGTATCCTCATATTACACCATTAGAAAGGCCATACACTGGTTACCCATTCAGCAATGCTCTGTTTTTAAAATATCACTACTGGTATATAAATTCTTAAAATGGCTGCCCAAAATATTTCTATCCTTACCTTAAAATCAGACCACCAGCCTACAGTACCCATGGAAGCCAGTCTAAAGGTGTAATGCTTAAAATTCCCCAGTTGTACCATCCAATTTAAGAGGCATTATGATCTTAGTTTGGCCTACAATTGTGATAGTACAATTGGTGATGTTAGGGCTTCTGCTTTCCTTTTGCTCTTTTAGAAAGAGAAAGAAAACCTACCTCTCTGATGCTGACCCTTGCTATGGTTTAGGTTCATGATTTTTGCTGTTATGATGTTGGATGTTGCACCTTAGAATATGTCATTATGCAAGAGATTAAGTGCTACAAAAGTAGAATTGGAATTGAAATCAACTTGGCTTTTAGTAACAAATAAACATCATTTTTTCATTCAAAAATGGTCCTGACCCCCAAGTTTTGAGACAGACTCAAAGTCAGGGTTGGTCGGAATTAGTGGAATACCCCCATTACTGATTGCTTTTTACTACTTTTAGCAACATTTTAATCCTTGTTGATGAAGTTTTTATTGTTGTTGGTTAAGTAGTCATTATTATTGGTGAAGTTTTCATTGTTGAAGTTTTCATTAATGGTAAAGTTTTTATTGTTGGCATAGTTTTCATTGCTGGTGAAATTTACAGCATTGTTGGTGAAGTTCTCATTGTTGGTGAAGCTTTCATTATTGGCGAAGCTTACAGCATTGTTTGCAAAGTTGTCATTATTGGCGAAGTTTACAGTATTGTTTGCGAAATTGTCATAGTTGGCAAAGTTCTCATTATTGGTGAAGCTTTCATTGTTGTTGGTGAAGTTTTCATTGTTGCTGGCGAGTTATCATTATTGTTGTTGAAGTTTTCATTGTTGATGGAGTTTTCATTGTTGGTGAGGTTTTCATTATTGTTGGTGAAGTTCTCATTGTTGTTGACGAAGAGTTCATTGTTGGTGGAGTTTTCATTATTGTGAAGTTTTCATTGTTGGTGAAGTTTACATTATTGTTGGTGAAGTTTGCACTATTGTTGGTAGAGTTTACATTGCTGGTGGCAAAGTTTACATTGTTGTTGGCGAAGTTTTCATTGTTGTTGGCGAAGTTTTCATTGTTGTTGGCGAAGTTTTCATTGTTGTTGGCAAAGTTTACATTGTTGTTGGCGAAGTTTTCATTGTTGTTGGCAAAGTTTCCATTGTTGTTGGCGAAGTTTTTATTGTTGTTGGCAAAGTTATAGTGCATAAAGCTTGCAAAAAATAATATGGTGGTGCCAATACTCTTTCGTAATTTTTGATGATGTATCATACAAAATATTTGTTGTCCTTTGTTGGCAGCCAGATTTTCTTTTGGTGGGGGGTAAGCAATGCCAAGTTTGGTTTCTAATCATAGGTTCCCACGTCTGAGTAGGCTCAACTCCCACAGGTGCTGCGGGTCTTTCTCAATATGAACCAAACTGTAGACAAAAGACACCAACTCTGTCTTTTTGGTTGCCAGCCAGATGCACCAGTTGTCTTGTTCTGGAAAGTGGTCACATCCAGAATAAAGCACTGTCTTATCCATGTCATTTCTGAATGCTGTAGATGGGACGTTATTTGCAAATACAAAGAAAATCATCCATGCTTACGTTGTGAACTGATTAACATTCTGGAATAGGGTTTTGCAACTGTCACTAAAAAATACAAGATCTTAATTAGTAAACATACTTTCAACCTACCCCTCTGTCTTTTTGGGCCAAAGACTAAAACTCAGGCTTTTCAGGATTCAGTTTCAGGTACTGGTGCAACTGTTCAAAAGCAGAAGATAAATGCACATAACATTGGGTGTCATGAGCACAAGAATAAAACGTAATAATTTCTGTTTACCAATACTGATATGGATAATAATACATTTAGAAGAGTAAAACTGTTCATCCTAAAATCTAGTGTTTGGATAATAAAGTTTCTACTGTTTCTGACCAATCAGTATATGCAAATTGGGTATAGAGAATGAATTGGTATGTAGATATTATGATTTATGTTAATGAACTCAAAACATGATGAAAATGAAGTTACAGAGTCACGTAAGGACATTTAAATTGCAAATTTAGATAATGTATCCCTTTGATTAAGCAATCTTCTATAACTGTTTGTTTAGCAGATATTGTTGCGATTTCACCATGGGATAAACTCTCATGAAGCGGTGGACTTCCAGATATTTCTGCCATTTTTTTGGGGGAATAAACAGTTGAATTATGACCAAGGTAAGATAAAACAGATATTTTCTTAGACACATCGTTAGAAATTTCATTTTTGATGTCTGTGGAAATCTGTAAACAATTCAACACAAATAAACCATGAGACATTGCACTTACATGATTGAGTTTCTGCCCAATATCGGTGTCAGACAAATGCTCAAAGCTTTTAAGGGATGCTGGTTTTAGGATAAACTATCTAAACATTGATTATACACCTAACTTGGTTGATGCCTGATAGCTCATACACATCTTACAAACACACTCACCCAGAAACAAATAAAAACAATGACTGTTCGAACTTGTCTCTCTTGAGGAAAAACAACACATTATTTACCAAATTATAACACACAAAGATTAGAAGCAAGGTTGTCAGACTTTTGTAAAATCGTTCCCTTGTATTTACAGAAACAATGATCATGGTCAACAAATAGTAATTAAATCAATGAATCTTTACCTAAAGCTATATTAAATGATACAAATATTATGTGGCAGGAGTTGCTCATCCACAGCACAAAAGTTTATTTAGCTGGTTTATACATCTCTTTCACTATTGAAAAGGTTCAACTAAGTAACATCCATTATGCAATGTTTACCAGTATTTTGTGTATTAAAACTTTTGTATGATTTCGATAATATTACTACGTTGTATTGTTGATATATTTTTCTTCATTTAAATACACAGTAACACTAAAACGTTGGAAGTGACCACCTAATAGCTTTTCAGGTGTGAAGAACCTTTAAAACTATATGGTACGTTAAATTTTGAAAAGTTAAGGGGGACCTATGATCACTCGGTTTTACTGCTGCAGTACCTTGGCATTCTGTTTATATGCTATAATCCTCATAGTAAAATGTTATCGCTTAAGATGTCTTGGGGACAGTCATACGATCAACTTCAATAAATTATGGTATTTGCTTTCACATAAATGGGGGGGGGGGTCAGTGGTGTAGCGGTTAGAGTTCTCGCCTCCAACCTCTGAGGCCGCCGGTTCGAATCTCGGGCCGGACGCTTCATGTTGGAAAGTTGGTAGTTACTTGCCGATGCCTGGTGGTTTACAGTGCAGTATGCACTGGTTTCCTCCACCTGTAAACTACCCGTCGCAATATGACCCTGGCACTTGAATGCGACATAAAACAACAAATAAATAAATAAATTCACATAAATGGGATTTGTTTCAAATTTAATCCGGACCATTAATTCATAGTTAATTAGTAATTTATAACCAACTATTGACACTATCAAGTCAACAGTAACAGTGTTTATAGCTAAACTAACCGTCATTGTGCCTCTGAAAATGATCTGTAAAATTGATGCAGCCATGGTTCTTGTGTTTGGAAAGAGCAGTAAAAAGTTAACCACCCATTTACCTTGTATTATGGACCAGAAAATAATTTTCTTCTGGGTAACCTTCTTTATATTACCTTTGTTCTGTCAAGCTGTGAGGAAGCTCATAATGGAGTGATGATGCATTTCTAAGGTTGAACCTAAAAGTTGAGACAAGATTAAATACTGTAGTTATCAAAGTTTTAACTGGAAGAAAATTTCACTAATTCTTCATTTTTATAAAATACATTGGAATCAACACTGGCTGGTATCTACTTAAGAGATTACTACAGATATAAAATTGCACTAGGATTTAATTTTCACTATCCATGCTATTTAGCCAAATTAGCTAAAATTAATACCTAGTGAAAACTTCATCTCATGCAGCAATTTTTACTTGTTAGTCCAGTAGACAAAGCCCCCCAAATTGGCTGAAGCATGAAAATCAGTATGAACAATGTTCTTTGCTGAAATCAATTCTTGATGGGGAGTAGATCAATAATCTGATGGGTGCTGCTCTGGCATTGGTGAGCATTTTTTTTATTTAGCAAAATGCAAGATGGCCGCCATATTGATTCTGCTGTATCAAAAATGACCATTAAATCGTTATTTCTTAGTCAATTTTCATGTGTAATATATCATTTTTTTCAGACTTTTATACTCTATCACATGCTTAAAACAGATGTTAGTTTTCCCCAAAATTAAAAATAGCCACAGTAATAGACCTTCCATAATTGCGATTATACAGTCATTTTGAGAAGTGGCAATAAATTGTTGATGCAATCTGTTACTAAGTTTACTTAGACACAAAATAGCGAATGCATAGATTTAATATAAACAGATTTATTGGCATATATTAGAAGACTTAAATCATAATATTTATATTACAAATGAAGTAAGTCTTTGCTCAAATCATCTCACGTCAAAAAGTGAAAACCATAAACATACTGAACTGATATATTTGATAGAGCTTCATAGATATCAAAATAAATATTCTATTTTTCATCTGGGTCATCAGTGAAACACAGTGCTTACACAGTTACAGTTACTTTTATTTCCACAGTTCGATTCTGCCTTACAGTGGCAGTAAAATGTGCATGATAGTCCAGCTTTACATCAACAGTGATTACTGCCACTGTGAGGCAGAATTTGTAGGCACTGTGTTTTACTGATGACTCAGGTGAAGAATAGAATGAGCAAGATACAACTTGTAGAAAACTTGCTGGTGCAGCTGCTGCAGGCCCATAAATAGGTCACAATTCTCCTTTAACCTTAATTTTCCAACCAAACGTATCGGGAGCTCATTGGAATCTACTACACAACAAAGCAGAGTTTGTAAGTGTGTTATCTTGATGTGAAAAAGCAACTTTATTAGTCGGTGGCAGGACTTTAACCTTAGGGAGGTTTCCTTTTTTTGTTGAAGAGTTGGTGTCTGTAGCTATTAAGGTCAGTTTCTCCAAGGTTTCTCTGGTCAAGTGGCAGAACAAATTGAGGCTCCTCAGAGACGCTCAACAAGAGCAGTCTATGAGATGACATGGTCCATTTTTGTTTGATGGTGCAAATGGAATCAGGTGGACTTCGAAACACCATCTATAAACCAAATAGCTGAATTCTTTCTCTACATGTTCCAGGAAAGGAAACTTTAGCCCTCCACCATAGTTGGTTACAGACCTACCATAGCTGATAAGGTTGGCAATTACTCTGGAATAAGTAAGGATGAAATTTCCACAGAGATAGGAGGGGCCACGGTAGCAGAGTGGTAACACTCTCGCCTCCCACCTCTGAGGCTGGGGTTCAGTTCCCGGCACGGCCTCAAGTGGGAAAGGTAGTAGTTGCTTGCCGTTGGTTGGCAGTTTACAGTACAGAACCCTGACAAACTGTATGTACTGGTTTTCTTCTGCCCTTCCAACTACCCGTCGTAATATGACCTGTACAGTGTTGAAAGTGATGTAAAACCCCAAATAAATAAATCCACAGAGATAGGCCAAAAGGTCGCACTGATATCCCTTCTTGGAACCTATCTCTTGTTTTACATCAACTGACCAAGGCCCCTTTGAACCTCTCAGGAAGGCCTCCCTGAAACACCTCACCTTCAAGACTGTCTTCCTCTGGCTCTGGCATCAGGAAAACAAAGAAGTAAAATCCAGGCCTGGGTGAATAGGAACATTCACCGCAGGGACGACTGGTCTCAAGTCTATCTTTACCCCTGTGAGGTTTCAACAGTGTAGCTCCAGTGGTTATCCCTGCACTGGCCCCTGCCTTGGACAAATCTCTGAAAGTTAATATCTTTTAGTTACCTAACAGACAGGAGAGTCCCACCCTCTGACCCTGCAAATCTACCTTACTAGGGTTCACAAAGGTAAAGATTTCAAACAAAGAAGTGATGTCACTGGCCACCTTGTAAATGAGGGATACACTAGCCCCCTAATGAGTGGGGGTGGCACCATGGTCGGTTCCGCTGGCCATGGAGGAGACTCAGGACATATTTTTCTGATGTTTGGTGGGGCCAGCTTGCACCAGGCAAATGCCATTAGTCTGTTAGGTAAGATATTAACTTATAAAAATTTAATTTACTTAACAAATTTTCTAAATAGCAAAGTTTGTTTGGAAAATTAAAGATAAAGGAGAGTTGTGGCCTATAATGGGTCTGCAGTGGTTGCACCAGCAAGTCTTCTACAAGTTGTAGCTTGCTCATGTTCATCACAAATTCCATGTAATAGTAATCACTGTAGTTGCTGTAAAGCTGGACTATCAGGCACATCTTTCTGTCACTGTGAAGCAGAATTGAACTATGGAAATTAAAGTACTGTAATTGTGCAAGCACTGTGTTTTACTGATGACTCAGATGAAGAATAGAATTTTTATTTTAATGTCTGTGAAGACTTACTTTATTTGTAACACAAATATTATGATTTAAGTCTTCTAATATATGCTAATAAATATGTTTATATTAAATCTATGCATTCACTATTTTAGGTCTAAGAAAAATTAGTCAGTAACAGACTGCATCTACAAATTATTGTCACTTTGCAAAATGACTATATAATCGTAATTTTGTGAAGGTCTATCACTGTGGCCATTTTAAATTTTGAAGAAAACTAACATCTGTTTTGACCATGTGTTATAAAGTATAACAGTCTGACAAAATGATATATTACACATGAAAATTGATTAAGAAATAACAATTTAATGGCCATTTTTAATACAACAATATTGATATGGCGGCCATCTTGAATTTTGCTAAATAAAAAAATTGCTCGACAATGCCCGAGTGGCACCCATCAGATTATTGATCTACACCCTCTAAAGAAATGATTTCAGCAAAAAAACCTTGTTCATAATAAATTTCACGCTTTTTCAAATTTCTACTGGACTATGTTTTATTATCCAGCTAAAGAGAGCTTTTGGAGGAATGTTCAGTGTAACGCCTGATAACAAAGACCAGAAGGTGAATTATAGTGAAGATGAAAACACAGAAAGAGGAAACTGGAGTGGCCAGTGAGTTTGTTTGCAAAACTGGCAGTTTGTTCACAAAATTCATAAAAGTATAGATATGCATAGTAAATGTACTGCTATAAGTACATTTCATTCAGTGAAGTGAATAAAGTGTTCAAACCGTTTAACAGGACGTAAAGCCCCAACTTTGACATTATTTTTGCTGAGGGCTCAGGCTCCAAAGAATTCACAAAGAAACTCATATGTTGCTGATTCAACTCACATTTAAGCCTACCAACTTGGTGTGTCGCATTTTCAGCCCAGAGTCTCCAGCCTTATTTATAATATTTAAATCCATAAACAAATAAACAATTGTTTAAACAATTTTAAAAGTGTGTAATTTTATTCCGTCATTCAAAAAAGCCATTGTTATTGAAATGAAATGCAACAACATTCGCATGCTTTTTAGGAGTGTTGTCACATGACAAGTCTTAACTATTCAGCTTCTTCTTTATGATGAAAGTTTTGTGAAGTATTGCTCATGATATTGTCTGTACCTATGAAAATATATATTTAAAGCTTCATGTGTTCAAAAGAAACTGATTTATTTGAATTTACAAAATTAAAACCTTGGGTAAGATCAGTCTAAGTTGAGTCCATAAACTCAGATTTGAGTTACTGGATCTGCCTTGGGAAGGCTGAGACTAGGTTCAGTCTGAAACTTTTGTGCAATCTGCTCCTGCTGACGAATTGGCCACATTTTCCTTTTTTAACAATTATGATTGCTTTCAGGCTTGACTTCCTTCTCTCTTGCCTGAGTTATGCTGTAGGACTGGGAAATATTTGGAGGTTTCCGTACCTGTGTTACAAAAATGGAGGAGGTATGACTTACAGCTGATAATCGTTATTCTGTTGCAAGAACACATATGACTTTAGAAATATACATTGAGAGGGGAACAAATTGTCACACAAGGTGGGGATTCTCCTTCGCTTGGTCTTCTTTAAAGATAATCTGGATCTAATTGCCAACTCAGAAATCTTTTATCAAAGTTTGGCAAAAACTAATTGCCAGATCATATTTCCACACAAGTTGCAGTCTACCCATGGCTAGCTACTTCTCAAAGTTGGTCTGGATCCGCATCAACCCAAAATGATTTTGTGTTTCTCAGCAGTAGCCTTGGGTTTGTAAGAGCTTCTCATGCACTGCCTGTTGGCCTCATTTTTGTTGTTACTTTGACGGAACAGAGACAATCACTTAGCTTGGCACAAAAATGTTAATGTGAACTAAAATTTTAATGTAAACTAAAGATAATTCAACATCTCACCAACTGGGACCACTGATACTAAAATAAAATGATTTTTAAGCTGTGCTTTGATTGGTGACCTGGCAATTTAGGATACTGATTTAAAGAAGAACTTATACTATGACCCTTGTTTAATATATGGTTTACATAAACTTTGTTGTGTGGTAAAATCGTGACACTGTAACTGGGCTTTGCCTTTGTCCACTGTATCTGTAGGTGCCTTTCTAATACCCTATCTGAGCATGTTATGTATCTGTGGCCTGCCATTCTTCTTCATGGAGTTATCACTGGGGCAATTCACCTCATTGGGTGCAGTAGGTGTGTGGAACATGTCGCCCATATTTAAAGGTAAACAATATATTTTATTCATTATCCACTTAAAGTCGTATTTTGTCAAATGCTTTCTTTAAATTTGAATTAAAATAGGAAACTTCCCAAATGGGATATGCCAAGGATATTTCATGAATCAAGACGTTAATATGATCCGAGTGTATAATGTTCAATAAGGATGTTTTACTTTTATATTTGTCTGTATTTCCCTACGTTTGAAGCAGATACTTTTTGGAGTGAATGATAAAAACTGACATGATCCAATGATGATGATGTTACTGATATGATGTGTCTTGTCTGTATAATTATATCTTGTTCCCGTACTTTAATAGAATTGGTAGGTGTCATCAGCATACACCAAAACTCTCTAGTTAAAATAATACCAACTTCCATACGTAAAGTCCCATTGTAATCAATTTTCACCATTTTGTTCATTGTAAGAGTGCTTACATCTGAATGTATCATTTTGGATCGATTTGATTTGTATGTGCCTTTAGAAAAGCTGTTGAACAACATGGCGGTCAAGTTTGCAGAAAATCTTGGCTGCAAAATAAATACATTTTATGCAATTTTGAAAATCTGTTAGCCCTACAAATTTTTTCAGAATTTTTTTTAGAAAAAAGCATTAAGAGGATAACACGCACATAATATTATTATTTTATCAGCAGAAAGTTTAATAGGTTAAGAAGTTATTGTCCAAAAAGATATAGCATAACACACCCTATATACACAGTACTATTTTATACTGTTACAATAGACATAGCATAACAGAAACCTCTCACACAAGAACCACTGGTCTTCAGAAAAGCAACCAAAAGACCAGATGGCATTAAGAGCTATGACAACATGTCTTGTCTCATACATAACCTTGTTAATTGAAACTTAACTTTCTTTTTAAATTTTAAGACTATAATTGTATTTACCGTAGAACACCAACTCAGAAATATTAATCAAATTTGAAAGAGACTTACTCAAATAACGGAACACTAGTTTGAGCATTTTGACCTTATCTCATTTTATCTGAAAGTATGAATGGGATTCAACCATATATGTACATCTTACAGGGCTAGGATTTGCAATGGTCACTGTGGATAGTTTGGTCTGCATCTACTACAATGTAATCATGGCATACATCCTGCACTTTTTTGTGTCTTCTTTCACCTCACATCTGCCCTGGTCTACCTGCAACCACACCTGGAATACAGAAGAGTGTTCAGAGATCAGCAGACCAGGCAATCTATCAGGTAATATGTTTGAGAGTTTTCATATTAGACAAATATGGATTGCAGCACTTTGTATATACTTCATCCACCCCATCATATTTGACCTAAATAACAGAATATAAAGCAAGGGTAATGATATTTCTTTTATTCCCTAAAGTCTCTTACTATGATCACATTCGAGTGATTTTACGTAAACAAGCACTTTTTGTTATTATTCCTAAAAGTATGTTACCTGTAAATATGTTGTATACATAAACAGAGAGGTACTTTTACAGAGTTCTGATCCCTTTGTTGCATATACATGAATGAAGAAATGATCTGCACATATGAAATTAAAAGTTTTTATGCATTCAATGGTGTCCAGATAAAGACTATTTTTATGCTGTATTCACTGCTCTCAAAAGAGTAATGACGGATCTTCAGTAGAGGGCCATTAAATGTTGTAAGGCTCTTTGACCTATTAGGGCCCTGTTATATTTGTATTTAGAATCAAATTCACTTGTAGGCTTCCCGCCAAAATATATCATTTTGTTATCCACCATCAGACATTTTTACTTGAATAACTGGAAATATAGATTAGGGGAAAACTTTAATTTTCCCAGCGCCACTTAGTATGAAAAAGCTAGCATCAAAATTCATCAAACATGCCGATTGTTTTTGTTTTTTGAAAGTACAAATATGATGTGTATATTATTAGAAACGTAATTTTATCGTTTTTCTTGCAATAAAATCCATACAGAAATGATGGAGAAAGAGACAAAGAAGATAAATTTGAAATTTTTTATATTTATATATTTTGGTAAATATGGATTGATTTTACATATTATTGAAGAAAAGTAGTGGACAATAAACGTAAAGCAATCCTCTTGGAGCATATCTTAACAGTGTATTGGGTATTTGAATAAAGTTGTAATTTTCCTATTTTATTCATGTTTTATTATAATTCAGTAGATAACATTGAATCACGAAACTATACTGGAAATGCTTCCACCCATCTGAGATATCCAGCAGAAGAATATTGGGAGTAAGTATAACTTACTACTTTTTCAGGTACTAAAATTAAGATAGTTTGCATCTTAACAGCATTTTACTTAAAACCACAAATATACAAATGAATGAAACTTCAGCAATGCAAGTGCACCTTATTCAGGCGATCTGTCCTGGAGATGTCTGAAGGTATAGAACATCCAGGGCAGCTCAAATGGGAGTTCTGTCTTTGTCTCCTTGGTGCCTGGATGTTGCTATTTCTCTGTCTTATCAAGGGCATAAAGTCATCTGGAAAGGTAGGATCCCCAGCCCTTGAAATATATACACAAAACGCACTGTTTTATTCTCACAGAACATGCACTTTTGTTTTAGATATTACAAAAGTATCAAAATTCCTAAATACCAGTTTGCTATTACTTTACTGATGAATTTATATTTCTGGTTTACTGTTTTAAATAAACAAAATATACTAATAATCTGGATCGGGATTCACAAAAGGTCTTAAGCAAAAAAATGTCATAACTTTAAGAGAAAAGTCTTTAACTGTGCAAGAATTTTGTCATAAAGTTAAGACTTTTGTGCTTAGACAAAATGGGATTCACAAAAGTTCTTAGACAAAAATTTCTCTTAGATTTTGTCATAACTTTAAGACCACTGCAGGGCAGACTTAAGTCATTTTAAAAATATTCCATTGCATGTATTTACATTTTACCCTTTGTTATGCCCACAAAAATATACTATGGGGATCTGTACTTTCTATAAAAGTAATTTCTGTGGATTGTAATAAAAATTTAAATCATTTAATTACCTATCAATTTGCACATTTTACCTTCTTCTGGTAAAAATATTGTCATAAAAATGGCTGACTCACAATAAAACACAAAGACTACTATTTTGACATAATTTTACAGAAAACATTAAGAAATCTGTTTTATAATTTTGAAGAGCATGTTTGGTGTATTTATTGATGAAAAATGTTCTTGTTTTACTAAAATTTGTTAATTTGAATTCAAAGTAGTTAAGACGTTTTGCACAAATTTTGTCTCAGCTAAGATTTTGCTAAGCACTTTTTGTGAATCCCAATTTAAGAGAAATCTTAGCTAACACAAAAGTCATAACTTTAAGACTGGTCTAAGCGAAAACAAAATTGCCTAAGACTTAAGACCTTTTGTGAATCCCGGCCCTGAATATAATTTGTCAAGATGTAAGATATATAAGACTAGTTCTTCGATAGGTGATTTTCAACAGTCTGTGAACAATGAGTAAAATTACTGAACAACTGGAAATATCGTAGATTCAATATACACTGTTAAAGTGATAAAGTGTACTTTGGTCTATGTGTCTAGAGGACAATTTGTATGAATCAATATAAAGGCTGAAATTTATTTAATTTCACATGTGCAAGCTGTAAAGCAATCAGAAACACAAGTAGTGCCCTGGAGTAGTCCACAATTCATGACAGTCCAGATACAAAAAAGTGATGTCAGGAAGTGTGAGCCTTGGAGAGCTCACGCTTAAAAATATAAAAATATTATAACAAAAATACCTTTTGGAATGTGCTTTTTATATTTTATTGTATGATTCCAAGATTCTCAGTGGTCTAGTGGGTTAGCAGATTTCACAACTTACCAACTCTGTGTGGGTTCGACTCCAGCAAATGACAATGTTGAGGATCTTTCCCAATATGACCCTGGCTGTTGAAGAGGATGCCAAACCCCAATTTTAACCTTTGACTTTACTACATAATTCTAAAGAGCATGGGCTAGTCAGCTATATATTTAGATTATGGAAAATTCCGTGGTGATCTGTATGATCACTGCAGCCCTGCTGGCAAACTCAATGATCAGTAGTCAAATTGACTACTGCAAATCCCTACTTTATGGTGTGAATAAATATAACGTGGCTAAACTCCAAAAGATTCAAAATGTCTTTGTAGAATTGTTTTCAGACTTGATTAAACAAGCCATGTTACTTCCCATCTGCAAGACTACATTGGCTCCCCATTTCATACCGTATCTTGTTCAAATATAATCTTATTACATTCAAGGCCATCAAATTCTCCTAACCTGCATACTTATCCTTATTCAAAACCAGTAGCCTTACTTATGGAAGTCAGCTTTCTCTTTCTTCAGTTTATCCTAACAAGGCCATTGGTAGGTGAGGTTTTGCAATGGTTTCTCCCACTGAATGGAACAGACTCCCACAATTGGTCCGATCACAGAACACAATAACAGGGTTGCGAAGCCAGCTAAAAACCTACTTGTTACAACTTGCATATCCTTCACCATAGTATACCTCCCCTTGCGGGCGCTAAATTTGTATTTTGACCCGGCATGTCCCTTGACTTCCCCTTTTTGCCTCAAGTGCATTAGAGGATATTGCGTCAATTTTGCTTATATAAATGTTCCTATTTTATTCTATTCTATCTCTGTGTCATATTGAAAGAACCACCAAAGAATGAGGGACTCAAAACTATCCATGAAGAAATACCAGTTTGACCTATTTTTTTCAGGTGGTGTATTTCACGGCTACTTTTCCTTATGTTGTCATGATAATTCTGTTGATCAGAGGACTTACACTGTCTGGCTCTCTCAATGGCATCAAGTTTTACATTGTACCAGACTGGAATCAACTGAGTAACCCTTTGGTTAGTTTTTTTTATTAGTGTTGACATCAAAATATGTCTGTGTGTGTTTGGGGAAAAACTGTTCCAAAGTCTGGGTCCATCATTAGAAAATTATCCATCAAAATGAGTAAACACATAGGAAATCGAGGATTCAAGTTGGGTTATGTAGGTATTTCTTAGCAGCCATCGCACATAGGGTAATAATAGAAAGACCATAATAATTTATATATGCTCGTAAGCGAGCAGCAGAATCAAATCCAAATATCTATAAAATGATGCTAGTTTTGAAAGCACACCTCTGACAGGGAGCCAGTACGGAGACATCAATACCAGAGTGATGTGGATCCACATTATAGATGTATTGTACTCAGTGACTTTAAATCCTTCATGCACCAAACCAGTTTGAAACTGGACAATGTTAAGGTTAGAGAATACAATCTCTTGGAGCTTTGATATGTGTAAAGTGCTGGTTCCATAGACCTAATTTTGAACCCAACTCCTCGAAGGTTGACTAAATGCTTAGATATTTTCAGAAAAAGCTGATGATTTTTCTTCAGGATCTTCAACCTGCCATAAAAACTCAAATTGTTGAGGTTGGAAAGAGCTCCAAGATAGTATTTCAATTACATCACATCATATTGCTGTTACATCAAATCATATTGAATTCATAAATGTTAGGGATTTGTCGAAGATACAATGGAATGATTTTAATCTTGTCATCTCCCAAATGTTAATGTTTTGTCTGACAGACTCGTAGAGTGCGGGATAAGAATACAACCTATCTTATTGAAATGGCATAGCTTGGGGTAAATAGTGTGCCCTGCTAATACAGTCATCACTGGTCTGGATTGGTTCTCAGATTAATGAAATTGTTGCAAGTATAATCACCAGAGTTAGGATGCATCTAAAGTTTGCCACTCTTTCGGGCACTTTTTACCCTGAACAATCCTTATCTTAAAGTCTTTCAAGTAGTGTAACACATATACAATACACGTGAGTTATGTATCAAGCTTGAAATATTTTTTCTCCCAAAGGAACAAAATTACTGCTATATATATTTGTTTCTGACAGGGGTATGGTATTTTAAACTCAATTACAAAATGTGTATTTGACAGGAGACAATTAGTTATTAAAGAGGAAATAAAATTACATTGAAATTACATTGAAAATATTTTCAGTGATCAAATGTTTGATACTTGGTTTGATCTAACAACTCAGAAAGTAAGGGTATTATACAGTTATACAAATAAATGCTTGGAAAAAAATGTATGCCTTGCTATCCTCCCTCCCTCAAATGGAACGGGTGTGAGTATTGTCAAAGCACTGATTTGGTTGTCTGTTTGTCCTTTCATACACATAACTAAAAAAACTAGATATCTACCTGTAGCACTGTCCTTAAAGATCCGCATCAGTATTGAAACTCCAAATGTTTTTGTGTGTTTTCCCCAAAATCTGGATCCAGAGAGCTAGTACAAGGGTTTGTGCTCACTTTGGCACTAATCTCATCCACTAGAACAGTTTCAAATTTACTTTCATAAAGGCAATGAAAATAATTCCTTTATGTCATCAATGATCAGGTTTGGGCTGATGCTGCTGTACAGATATTCTACTCACTTGGAATTTCTTATGGAAGTCTGATAGTCTTGGCCAGCTATAACAGATTCCACAAGAACTGTTACAGGTAGGAGAATGAACACAGAAACAAAATGTTAACAATGATCTTTTGTGTGTAACACTATAAAAATAAGTGAGGTTACTTACTACATCAGATTGTCCTGCAACCCTAAATATGCAAAGACTTCTGTTTAATTGAAGGTGTTTTATGAAACCATAGAATATTCAAAATAACTCTATAAAAAGTATTTATGCATATGTACATAGGATTTGAAAAATGCAGAGCTTTATACACTAAAATATTACTACAGAAAATATGCAAATTGGCTGTCACATGTGTATAAAAGGCTAGTTTTGTTCAGCAATTCATTGATGTCAGAAATTACCTTCAATAGTCTTCATTCCTGTAGATATATCTCCAGCGGGATGCTTCCATTTATTAATTCGGTAGTGATGTTTCAGCCATCATAAAAATACTCTTAATTCACCTGATTTCTCCTCTTTTAGGCTATTTATATTGACTCAATACCCTCAGGTTATCAGCCCAACTCTCGTAGCAATTTTCCATATTATTTTTGGGTCTCAATAGCTTAGTTGCTATAAAGTATGGCTATCCCTACAGTGGGTATGATTTGCAATGCAGCCCATGAAAACATGTGGGAAACAACCATGACCAATCCCAAAATTAAATAATATGCAAACATGTCTCACCTAGATGTCTGTTATTTTCTTTTTTTATGTTCAGGGATGCCATATTTGTTGGCATTTGTAACAGTCTGACCAGTATCCTTGCTGGCTTTGTTATATTCAGTGTCATTGGCTTCATGGCTCATGAAATGCAGGTTCCAGTGGATGTGGTCACTGATTCAGGTTGTTCTCTACTATAGTTTGTGGCTAGTAACATCACATTACACACATTCAGGGACTATATTAGATTTTATACTAGGTACATTCTAACTTCCATAGTGTTTAATCACAAACAAAAATACAGAAATCTAGGAAAAAGGAAATAGAGGAGGATGCACTGTTCTCACCAGGCACCTCATTCGACAGTGAACACGCACCAAAATACTGGACGAATTTCCTATTTCATGAGATGGACCAATCTGTTGATTATCTGACAAAATGCCCAACTTCAATGGGTTGAGTGTACCATATACATAAAAAAACTATCCATCCTATTGTAGGGCCAGTGTACCATATACATAAAAGAAACTATCAATCCTATTGTAGGGCCAGGTCTAGCTTTTGTGGTCTATCCAGCTGCAGTGTCAATGATGCCTGGAGCACCTTTCTGGGCTGTTCTCTTCTTCTTTATGCTTGGTACTCTGGGGTTGGGAACTATGGTAAGTATGGCTGAGATTGCATAATAATTAAGAGTGTGATTGCATTTTTTTTACAAAAAAACAAAGTATTTGAAATACAGTGATAGCATGGAAGATGAGAAATGTCAATGAAAAAAGTGGTTAATATATTCTATTTATTAAAATTTTGATTGACACTATTTTATTTACAAGTTACTTTATATAGTCAATAACAAAATGGCATAGGGTCACCATAAATTAAGGTAGAGATAAGCGTATGTAACTTGGGTTTACTAACAAGTGAATTAATTTGGGAGAGCTCTAAAAGAGTGCATAATGTAAAGAGTCCCTTATGCCAGAATAACATTAATTTGATGGATACTTTAAGCGTTTGTAAAACAAAATAAAATTTTGATACTCAATCACCCTGTGTTATAGCTTGAGTCTACTTACAATAATATTCATAGGTTATTCTAATTCTAATTTGACTTTTATAGCACTTAATCTCCACTGAGTTGTGGACTCTAAGGTGCAACAAGAAAATAGCAATATGCAAAATTCAAAATCCAGGGAGAGAAATAGGTCGGCACCACGGAGAAGCCATAAGAGAAAATGAGCTAAGGTGGATAAGCCTTTGTGTAGAGATAGGTTTTGAGCTTCTTTCTAAAAGAGGCAATAGTGGCTGATGCACGAATGTCTTCAGGGAGTGAATTCCAAACAGTGGGAGCATCAAAAGTGAAACCAAACTGTTTAGTGGACTTGTGAATTTTAGGTTGAAACTTTGGAACATTAAGGAAATTTGTAACACTCTGACTGTGTCTAGTATTGTAAGTATTGTGGTATGTGGAAAGATATGGAGAAAAGTATTTAGGGAAGCTATTGTGAATAAACTTGTACACCGGGGTAGCCAGTTAGAACTCTGAGCGAAACTGAACAGGGAGCCAATGGAGTTTCCTAAGGACGGGAGTTATCTGAGTAGACTTACTCGAATTTGTAACAATTCTAGCTGCACTATTTTGGATAGACTGTAATCTGTGAAGATAAAATTTGGTGAGACTCTTGAAAATTGAGTTACAGTAGTCCAACCTACTACTAACAAAAGCATTGGCAAGTGACACAGCTGCATCATGAGTCAAGAACTGCCTAATATTTCTAAAATTCCTCAGTTGAACAAAGCAACTTTAACAAACATTCTGGATATATTTATAGAAAGAAAAATCAGAGTCAAACCACACACCCAAGTTCCTGACTGACTTGGTGGGGTGAAGAGGGTTACCCAAGATGTTAATTGGGAAACATACATTTAACCTTTCTCTCTGTTTGAGATCAAGGATATGACCGTGCAAATGAGTGGTATTGTTAACTGACTGTGTTAGATCGCATGATTCTAACAGGGATTCCAATTTGTAACTATCAGTACAAGGTACATCAACATGTATATTGATATCACCACAGATGAAGTAATTGCCATCAACAGAAGACAGAAAACAAATAAAGGATATAAATTCATCTAAAAAAAATGGAAGAACACGGCCCAGGAGGACAATAGATAGAAGGTAGGAGCAAAGTTTGACCTGGCACTGAAACTGATATGACAATATTTCCAAAGGAGTTATAATTTGGGGTATCTACTTTGCGACATTGCGATTCACGAATGAAGAAACCAACACCACCACATGTTGAACATGGCCTATGTATCAATGAGAATCCATCAGGGGTTAGGGAACGAAGGAAACTATCAGAATCAGTGGTACGAATGTGTGTTTCTGTGAGACAGAGGAAATCAAAGCCGTGAGATGCAATTGTATCAGAGAGGAGAGGGCCCTTATGTCAGATTGACCTCACATTTACTGAGCTAAGCATAACCGGTCCAGGATTCATGGCAACATCACCACACTTAAGAAGTAATAGCATAAGCCCACTCTGTTTTACAGTAGGAGGAAAATCATGGCAGGAACAGCTATAACAGTAATTTTTAGCAATCCTCAACATGGATGGAATGAGGAATCTACTTCCACTGAAATTTTGGGAGACACTCCTGAGATGAGTGGCAGCCATCAACATGGTGCAGAAAAGAAAAGTGCGCATGGCAATCATCTTGGTTCGGTTGGTTGAATTGACAATGCCCTAGGATCAAAATCACCTGTGGGTGGCCTAACCTTTATGGCCTTAAGGACTTACCCTTGAAACTTTGTCCCGTGGGCGACTCACGGGCACCCTAGCAACCCACACTAAAGCCAACCTTATGAATTCAAAACCAACCACAACACAAGGAGTATTTTTTATAATGAAATACAAGGGAAACTGACAAAAGAAGCTCCAATTAAAAAAAATAAACCATCTATGAGAGTAATGAACCAATTTGAAATTGTACACAATTAGCAACAATACAGATTTGGCATGATTGATTGAAAAACAGTCACTGGTAATTCCCGGTTAGGTGGTCAATAATACCCGAAATATTGTAAAATCACAGTAAGAGTTATAGGGGATAAAAAATCAAATAAACATAAGGTGGATAATTAAAATAAACGTCAATTTGCGTCAATTTTGCTTATATAAATGTTCCTATTTTATTCTATTCTATCTCTGTGTCATATTGAAAGAACCACCAAAGAATGAGGGACTCAAAACTATCCATGAAGAAATACCAGTTTGACCTATTTTTTTCAGGTGGTGTATTTCACGGCTACTTTTCCTTATGTTGTCATGATAATTCTGTTGATCAGAGGACTTACACTGTCTGGCTCTCTCAATGGCATCAAGTTTTACATTGTACCAGACTGGAATCAACTGAGTAACCCTTTGGTTAGTTTTTTTTATTAGTGTTGACATCAAAATATGTCTGTGTGTGTTTGGGGAAAAACTGTTCCAAAGTCTGGGTCCATCATTAGAAAATTATCCATCAAAATGAGTAAACACATAGGAAATCGAGGATTCAAGTTGGGTTATGTAGGTATTTCTTAGCAGCCATCGCACATAGGGTAATAATAGAAAGACCATAATAATTTATATATGCTCGTAAGCGAGCAGCAGAATCAAATCCAAATATCTATAAAATGATGCTAGTTTTGAAAGCACACCTCTGACAGGGAGCCAGTACGGAGACATCAATACCAGAGTGATGTGGATCCACATTATAGATGTATTGTACTCAGTGACTTTAAATCCTTCATGCACCAAACCAGTTTGAAACTGGACAATGTTAAGGTTAGAGAATACAATCTCTTGGAGCTTTGATATGTGTAAAGTGCTGGTTCCATAGACCTAATTTTGAACCCAACTCCTCGAAGGTTGACTAAATGCTTAGATATTTTCAGAAAAAGCTGATGATTTTTCTTCAGGATCTTCAACCTGCCATAAAAACTCAAATTGTTGAGGTTGGAAAGAGCTCCAAGATAGTATTTCAATTACATCACATCATATTGCTGTTACATCAAATCATATTGAATTCATAAATGTTAGGGATTTGTCGAAGATACAATGGAATGATTTTAATCTTGTCATCTCCCAAATGTTAATGTTTTGTCTGACAGACTCGTAGAGTGCGGGATAAGAATACAACCTATCTTATTGAAATGGCATAGCTTGGGGTAAATAGTGTGCCCTGCTAATACAGTCATCACTGGTCTGGATTGGTTCTCAGATTAATGAAATTGTTGCAAGTATAATCACCAGAGTTAGGATGCATCTAAAGTTTGCCACTCTTTCGGGCACTTTTTACCCTGAACAATCCTTATCTTAAAGTCTTTCAAGTAGTGTAACACATATACAATACACGTGAGTTATGTATCAAGCTTGAAATATTTTTTCTCCCAAAGGAACAAAATTACTGCTATATATATTTGTTTCTGACAGGGGTATGGTATTTTAAACTCAATTACAAAATGTGTATTTGACAGGAGACAATTAGTTATTAAAGAGGAAATAAAATTACATTGAAATTACATTGAAAATATTTTCAGTGATCAAATGTTTGATACTTGGTTTGATCTAACAACTCAGAAAGTAAGGGTATTATACAGTTATACAAATAAATGCTTGGAAAAAAATGTATGCCTTGCTATCCTCCCTCCCTCAAATGGAACGGGTGTGAGTATTGTCAAAGCACTGATTTGGTTGTCTGTTTGTCCTTTCATACACATAACTAAAAAAACTAGATATCTACCTGTAGCACTGTCCTTAAAGATCCGCATCAGTATTGAAACTCCAAATGTTTTTGTGTGTTTTCCCCAAAATCTGGATCCAGAGAGCTAGTACAAGGGTTTGTGCTCACTTTGGCACTAATCTCATCCACTAGAACAGTTTCAAATTTACTTTCATAAAGGCAATGAAAATAATTCCTTTATGTCATCAATGATCAGGTTTGGGCTGATGCTGCTGTACAGATATTCTACTCACTTGGAATTTCTTATGGAAGTCTGATAGTCTTGGCCAGCTATAACAGATTCCACAAGAACTGTTAAAGGTAGGAGAATGAACACAGAAACAAAATGTTAACAATGATCTTTTGTGTGTAACACTATAAAAATAAGTGAGGTTACTTACTACATCAGATTGTCCTGCAACCCTAAATATGCAAAGACTTCTGTTTAATTGAAGGTGTTTTATGAAACCATAGAATATTCAAAATAACTCTATAAAAAGTATTTATGCATATGTACATAGGATTTGAAAAATGCAGAGCTTTATACACTAAAATATTACTACAGAAAATATGCAAATTGGCTGTCACATGTGTATAAAAGGCTAGTTTTGTTCAGCAATTCATTGATGTCAGAAATTACCTTCAATAGTCTTCATTCCTGTAGATATATCTCCAGCGGGATGCTTCCATTTATTAATTCGGTAGTGATGTTTCAGCCATCATAAAAATACTCTTAATTCACCTGATTTCTCCTCTTTTAGGCTATTTATATTGACTCAATACCCTCAGGTTATCAGCCCAACTCTCGTAGCAATTTTCCATATTATTTTTGGGTCTCAATAGCTTAGTTGCTATAAAGTATGGCTATCCCTACAGTGGGTATGATTTGCAATGCAGCCCATGAAAACATGTGGGAAACAACCATGACCAATCCCAAAATTAAATAATATGCAAACATGTCTCACCTAGATGTCTGTTATTTTCTTTTTTTTATGTTCAGGGATGCCATATTTGTTGGCATTTGTAACAGTCTGACCAGTATCCTTGCTGGCTTTGTTATATTCAGTGTCATTGGCTTCATGGCTCATGAAATGCAGGTTCCAGTGGATGTGGTCACTGATTCAGGTTGTTCTCTACTATAGTTTGTGGCTAGTAACATCACATTACACACATTCAGGGACTATATTAGATTTTATACTAGGTACATTCTAACTTCCATAGTGTTTAATCACAAACAAAAATACAGAAATCTAGGAAAAAGGAAATAGAGGAGGATGCACTGTTCTCACCAGGCACCTCATTCGACAGTGAACACGCACCAAAATACTGGACGAATTTCCTATTTCATGAGATGGACCAATCTGTTGATTATCTGACAAAATGCCCAACTTCAATGGGTTGAGTGTACCATATACATAAAAAAACTATCCATCCTATTGTAGGGCCAGTGTACCATATACATAAAAAAAACTATCAATCCTATTGTAGGGCCAGGTCTAGCTTTTGTGGTCTATCCAGCTGCAGTGTCAATGATGCCTGGAGCACCTTTCTGGGCTGTTCTCTTCTTCTTTATGCTTGGTACTCTGGGGTTGGGAACTATGGTAAGTATGGCTGAGATTGCATAATAATTAAGAGTGTGATTGCATTTTTTTTACAAAAAAACAAAGTATTTGAAATACAGTGATAGCATGGAAGATGAGAAATGTCAATGAAAAAAGTGGTTAATATATTCTATTTATTAAAATTTTGATTGACACTATTTTATTTACAAGTTACTTTATATAGTCAATAACAAAATGGCATAGGGTCACCATAAATTAAGGTAGAGATAAGCGTATGTAACTTGGGTTTACTAACAAGTGAATTAATTTGGGAGAGCTCTAAAAGAGTGCATAATGTAAAGAGTCCCTTATGCCAGAATAACATTAATTTGATGGATACTTTAAGCGTTTGTAAAACAAAATAAAATTTTGATACTCAATCACCCTGTGTTATAGCTTGAGTCTACTTACAATAATATTCATAGGTTATTCTAATTCTAATTTGACTTTTATAGCACTTAATCTCCACTGAGTTGTGGACTCTAAGGTGCAACAAGAAAATAGCAATATGCAAAATTCAAAATCCAGGGAGAGAAATAGGTCGGCACCACGGAGAAGCCATAAGAGAAAATGAGCTAAGGTGGATAAGCCTTTGTGTAGAGATAGGTTTTGAGCTTCTTTCTAAAAGAGGCAATAGTGGCTGATGCACGAATGTCTTCAGGGAGTGAATTCCAAACAGTGGGAGCATCAAAAGTGAAACCAAACTGTTTAGTGGACTTGTGAATTTTAGGTTGAAACTTTGGAACATTAAGGAAATTTGTAACACTCTGACTGTGTCTAGTATTGTAAGTATTGTGGTATGTGGAAAGATATGGAGAAAAGTATTTAGGGAAGCTATTGTGAATAAACTTGTACACCGGGGTAGCCAGTTAGAACTCTGAGCGAAACTGAACAGGGAGCCAATGGAGTTTCCTAAGGACGGGAGTTATCTGAGTAGACTTACTCGAATTTGTAACAATTCTAGCTGCACTATTTTGGATAGACTGTAATCTGTGAAGATAAAATTTGGTGAGACTCTTGAAAATTGAGTTACAGTAGTCCAACCTACTACTAACAAAAGCATTGGCAAGTGACACAGCTGCATCATGAGTCAAGAACTGCCTAATATTTCTAAAATTCCTCAGTTGAACAAAGCAACTTTAACAAACATTCTGGATATATTTATAGAAAGAAAAATCAGAGTCAAACCACACACCCAAGTTCCTGACTGACTTGGTGGGGTGAAGAGGGTTACCCAAGATGTTAATTGGGAAACATACATTTAACCTTTCTCTCTGTTTGAGATCAAGGATATGACCGTGCAAATGAGTGGTATTGTTAACTGACTGTGTTAGATCGCATGATTCTAACAGGGATTCCAATTTGTAACTATCAGTACAAGGTACATCAACATGTATATTGATATCACCACAGATGAAGTAATTGCCATCAACAGAAGACAGAAAACAAATAAAGGATATAAATTCATCTAAAAAAAATGGAAGAACACGGCCCAGGAGGACAATAGATAGAAGGTAGGAGCAAAGTTTGACCTGGCACTGAAACTGATATGACAATATTTCCAAAGGAGTTATAATTTGGGGTATCTACTTTGCGACATTGCGATTCACGAATGAAGAAACCAACACCACCACATGTTGAACATGGCCTATGTATCAATGAGAATCCATCAGGGGTTAGGGAACGAAGGAAACTATCAGAATCAGTGGTACGAATGTGTGTTTCTGTGAGACAGAGGAAATCAAAGCCGTGAGATGCAATTGTATCAGAGAGGAGAGGGCCCTTATGTCAGATTGACCTCACATTTACTGAGCTAAGCATAACCGGTCCAGGATTCATGGCAACATCACCACACTTAAGAAGTAATAGCATAAGCCCACTCTGTTTTACAGTAGGAGGAAAATCATGGCAGGAACAGCTATAACAGTAATTTTTAGCAATCCTCAACATGGATGGAATGAGGAATCTACTTCCACTGAAATTTTGGGAGACACTCCTGAGATGAGTGGCAGCCATCAACATGGTGCAGAAAAGAAAAGTGCGCATGGCAATCATCTTGGTTCGGTTGGTTGAATTGACAATGCCCTAGGATCAAAATCACCTGTGGGTGGCCTAACCTTTATGGCCTTAAGGACTTACCCTTGAAACTTTGTCCCGTGGGCGACTCACGGGCACCCTAGCAACCCACACTAAAGCCAACCTTATGAATTCAAAACCAACCACAACACAAGGAGTATTTTTTATAATGAAATACAAGGGAAACTGACAAAAGAAGCTCCAATTAAAAAAAATAAACCATCTATGAGAGTAATGAACCAATTTGAAATTGTACACAATTAGCAACAATACAGATTTGGCATGATTGATTGAAAAACAGTCACTGGTAATTCCCGGTTAGGTGGTCAATAATACCCGAAATATTGTAAAATCACAGTAAGAGTTATAGGGGATAAAAAATCAAATAAACATAAGGTGGATAATTAAAATAAACCGAAAATACTGGATAATAGAATAAGCATGTACTGTATATTGGCCATAAGATATCGTTTTTCACTACAGTTTCGAAAAGAAGTGTTCTCCATGGTGTGTACTAAAACATATGTAGGTACAACACTAATACTGTTAAAGGAAAATTACATTGCTCCAAAGTTTCTGATACCTGATATTTGCATACACTATACTAATGTAGTTGTTCTGTAAAAGCAAAAGAGATAAGAGCTTTCTAATAAATATATAAAGATACAATAAATAGGGCCATCAGCCCAGCTACATCTGCTACCAATACATTACCATGCCCCATCTCAAAGCTGAGCAATATAGCTCCAAAATATCACGCAAACTAATACTGTGAACCAGTATTGTTGAACTTTGGGCTGAAGCTATAACTATGTATTTTGTGTGTTTAAGTTTGGAATGATGGAAAATATTCTGACCACGTTGGCAGACATATACCCCAGGTATTTCCGCCAGTACAAGACATGGACCACTGCTGGTTGTTGTATGCTGTTCTTTCTATTGGCCTTACCCCAGTGTACTCAGGTAATGCAAATGATAGAATGTGTCTATCATGACACATGTTTTCATTATTATAGGAATATATCACGAAAAAAACGTCCAAACGCAGAATTTTAGCACAGGTTGCTTTGATAACGCCACCCATGATAAAATTCTGCATTTGGATGGTTTTCGAGTGATATATTCCTATTCCAACACGACTGTTTTAAATAAAATACCCTGAAAGAAAATTATCAAAGTGAACGCAATAGGGCGCCGCCATGTTGGCTGTTCCATCAAGTGAAGAGGGATAATTTTCTTTTTTCCAAAAATATACTGTAAACTTTTTCTGAATCAAGGTACAAGCAAAAAATTCAAAAATCAACAACTTTATACACTATCTCATAGTATTTTAAATATAATTATGAAAACAAACTTATAGACAATTATTTTTCAGCCAATAATTATGCATGGGGAAGTTGATAACAGCCGTAATGTTGATGCAGAATTTTAGAAGGTTTAGAAATCGCTCTCGGCCAATCAGAATGACGGACACATCCGTGTCATGTTAGAATGTGTCTTAATAGCACCCTTATATTATTACAACATGTTTATTGTTCTGTAGATTTGGGCTACCACTAACTTAGGTTATTAATAGCTTGGATTTGAACCAGTAGGTCCTGGAAGTGCCAGTGGCTGAGGCATTGAGCCTTAATGGTGAAAACTTGGGTTTTGACATTTGCTTTTAACAGCTATGGCCAGTGAAAAAAAAGATGACCACATGTGTACAAACAGGGTGATTAAATGTACAATAGTCCACTGATACCTCAGTCCAGAGACCCAATATACCAAATTTATTTCTTACCATCATAGGGGTTGCATTGACAAAATCTGCATATGATATGTATTGTAAAATACCAACTGGTTTCAAATGCGTATACAGATATCAGATATTTATAAAGCATACATGTCAGGAGACATAAGGTGTACTCTGTCTTAACAGTATCCTAATGTAAAAAGTAGTATTTTAAGAGCACATTATAAAAACATGATATGTTAAGTGAAAGTTTTCCCCAGTTTTACAAAAGAAAAAAAAACACACAAAAAAAACTAGAGACTTTAACAAGGCCAATTCACTACTTCTGTCATTGTGATATGTTATATTGTCACATTCACTAGTTTCTCTTAAAAATAATATACCTGTGTGTCTTGTTCCAGGGAGGAATTTACTGGATGCATCTACTTGATAGTCAAGGGGCTACGTTTAGTTTTTTGATTATAGGATTACTGGAAGTTGTGGTCATCATGCATGTCTATGGTAAGAAGAAAAACAAAGCTTTATACCAGATATTGTCCCTTCTTTATGCATTTTTAAGTTTGCCGATTGTGATATGTAATGTCTATATGGGTATGGCACAGCTTATCACGTAAGTCTATTATAAAGCATGAGTTATAAAATGACCTATATAGTATTATATCAACCAGCACATCACATATTTGACCTAAATACTGGACATACAGGTGAGTAAATCTTTATATATTCATTGCCCCCCCCCAACTGTGGATAACTTGCTTAATAAATACACAAACGAGTGTCAATTTTTTTTTGTTAGCATTTCATTACATATGTAAGCAAATGTGTTATATAAATCAATAGAAAGATATTTTAAAGAGATTCTGCCTATTTTACTTGCATTAAAATTACTGACACAATGACAAAGAAATAAAACTTTATGTTCAATAATGCCTGTAACTATATATGTTTTTTTGTTTTGTATTTTTTTCCAGTAAAACTATGGACGTATTTTACTTATTATTGAACCAAAACGGTGGATAATAAAAGAGCAAAAAATCCCCCGTAAGATGTATAAATTTGAGTAATACTCACGTTAGGCACTCGTATTATATTTTCATCTGAGATATATTTTCATGAATATCATTTTGCATTTATTCACAGGGAAGGAGATATGAGTTCGTCAGAGAGTCTTAGGAATGCGCTGACGTAACAGTTTCTAGAGGTCGTAGATTAAAGCCACAAGGTCAGAATAATGTAAGCTGCTGAGTGTTTGGGCATATTTTATTTTACATGTTAGTATATGTTTAAAATATAAAGTTTGCAGATTTTATGGATGAAATCTGAAAAACCACCAATCACAATATGCTCTCTGATAAAATGAATACAACTCGTGTAAAAGAACCTGATATCACATAAAATAATAAAAACTGTTACAACTAGTGAACATAAAAGAATTAATTTTATTTTTTGGTAACTAGTACCCAAACCCATGCACCCCATCATAATACAATCGTTTAGCCTGCTGGACGTGGGGGTGGGACTGGAGGGCTATTTTTAACTTCTATCTATAACCTTGTATGTCCTTCGATTGCAGAATCCAATATGATGGACCCCTATCGTTTCAAACGCTTCATGAAGCGTGAAGTGACCTGCTATTGGTGGAGAACTACGAACCAGAACAGCAATAGTAAATTCTATTAAGGTCGACCATAAACTGACTGGACAGGCCCCTATACAGGCCGTGTCGTACACAGTTTCTAGAGGTCGTAGATTAAAGCCACAAGGTCAGAATAATGTAAGCTGCTGAGTGTTTGGGCATATTTTATTTTACATGTTAGTATATGTTTAAAATATAAAGTTTGCAGATTTTATGGATGAAATCTGAAAAACCACCAAGCGCCAATCCGAGCTAAGATGAAATGACCTTGGCAAAGGTGAGAGGGATAATGGAGGGAGCCACAGATGCGTTTTGCAAATACTGCCATACCGCCGAGCTCCGCCATAACCCGTGGGCCATAATGTGTTGGAGCTGAACATTATTATCAAATGCCATGGTAGCTCCAGATCTTCTGAAGGAATGAAACCCATGCCCTCTAATAGGAATGTGTAAATGGGTAAGGACGGTTTTCAATGCCGCTCTGATGGTGGTGTCTATAACCACGGTATAAGGAGAATTTTTGTGAACGAATAAGGGAGCTTGAGGATGGAGGGGTCTAGACTCAATCAATTCCTTGATAGCCCTAACAGGACATAGTCGAGGATTTTTAAGGTTTGGAATCTGAACAAAGTGATGGGCTGATCGATCTTGCAAGGTTTTTGTCCATTTCAACAGAATATGGGCCCCTGGATGAAGGAACAATACGTCCTGACGGAGAATGTGGCGGTATGGATCAAAAGCCGCCTTGGAATGGGGGGCAATGTTTGACATGCGCAGAAATGCAAAGAAAGCTATTAAAAAGGCAGCTCTGAAGAGGGGGGGGTCTGAGAGAATGTCGCAAGCCGCCGAAATAGAATGCATCATATTAATATCAAACACACCTCTGACTGTTGGGGAATAGGTGAAGTTAATTTTTATACTCCTAAGATACGCCCCCACCAGGGGGCTCTCTAAAGGGGCTATGTCCCAGTGATAATTTTTTGCCATGAATCTTAAAGATGACATGTAATTTAACATGACCTTATAAGAAATCTGATTGATGAACAGATATTCAAGAAAAGTAATGATGGAGTGAATTGTGAATTCCAAGGGTAAATCCATAAATAACACAAATGCCAGGTAAGTGGAGAAGTGGACTCTATGAGAAGCCCTGGTGGATGGTCTGTATGCTATCCTGATTCTGTGAATTGCTGCTTCTGCCAAGGCATTGGAAGGAGCTCCCAGATTTCGATCTACAATTATATATGCAAGGTCAAGTCAAAATAAGAGTGGAAAATCGGTTCCCAATGATAATTTTTGACTAAATGCTTCAATATATTTTCATCCACCAATTTATTAGAATGTATGCGAGATAAAGTATCAGCAATCCTATTTTCTTTACCAGCAATGTGTTCAATGATTAAATGAACATCATATATTGCTGTGTGAAGCCAAATATTCCTTATGCACAGTGCCAGAAAAGGGTCCCTAGTCTTGCCATTTTTGACCACCTGGACAACGCTGTGATTGTCACAAAAAATTTTGACGCTTGAATGACGCCAGTGTTGACCCCAAACCCTCAAGGCCAACAAGACATTGAACATCTCCAGATGTACGATTGTTAGAACAAAGCCTGGTATCTCCCTCACTGGAGTCGCATATACACGATCTCTCCAGACTGCACCCAACCCAGTAAGGGATGCATCCAGGAATAGTGACTGGGTGTCATCGACCGCGTTCTTTTCAATGAAGGTGATCCCATTGAATGAAGGGAGAAACTTAATAAACCAGTCTATATCTGCGTGAAAGGCCTTGTTTAAATAAATTTTTTGTTTATGACTACCTTCCCTAAATGTGGCCAAAATCCTATTAATAAACACTCGAGCCGGTTTCACTATCTTCTGTATGTATAAAAGTTTCCCCATCAACGCCTGGAACTTGTTTTTAGACAGGTATTTTTGACCCCTGACCTTAACACACTCTGCATAAATATCCTGTAATTTTTCTTCGTTTATGGCCATTGTGTTACTATCAAGATCAATGTCAATGCCCAAATATGTGAGGCGTTTGGTGGGGGGGGTGAGCTTCGCAATATTCAAGGGGAGGCCCAGCTCTTGCAACAGTGAACATAATTTATCAAAAGCTACGTCTGCTTTGATTTTAGGTAAAACCGCTACATAATCGTCTATGTAGCAGTGAAGATTACAATAATCTCTCATGAAGTAAGCTATGGAGTCTGATAATAATTGGAACGAAGCTGTCCCGAAGATCCAGCCGAACGCGACCGACTTATCCAGATAAAAACTGCCCTCCCACTTAATCCCCAACTTAAGGGCATCGACTGGGTCTACAGGGAGATTCCTGAAGGCTCGGGCCACATCTATTTTAAACATAACTGGGTCTTCCTTGATACTAACAATGTCTTTAACAAAGTCATCAATAGAAGGTAGTTTCAGTACTAAAGGAGTACCATCAAATTTTTCTTTAGTTACCTGATCATTTAATGCATTACCCTGGGGGAATGAGAGGTCCATGATGACCCTTCTACTATCCCCATCCTTAGGTCGTGACATTAAAGGTGAACAGTGGAAGTCTTTAGAATCCACGCTATCAACAGGACCCAGCATGGCCCCCAAACTAATTTCTTTGTTCAAGTACTTCTGTATGTCTTGTGGATACTGTCGAGCCGAAAAATGATTGGATACCTCTTGGTTATGCAACCTGTCTGGAGATATCAGGGACAGAGGGAAGCCAAATTTTATGTATTGAATTAATCTGTCATCTGGATAACCCTGCAATTGTCGCTCCCAAGCTGGGATATTCAGGCCTGATATCAAAGGAATTCTTGCCATGCGATAGTTAGGTAAGTTTGTATTCCTTATGATTGTTCCTATTCTTAAGCACTTATCTATCGAATCTATGGCTACAGGCGAACGATCCGGACCAATGAATCGAAAATCTGTACTGTCCAATGCCAAATGACCCACCTTCTTGGTTCGTATATTATAATCCGACAGATCGTGGTTGTTACGCGGATTAACCCGAACGCGCTCCCTAATACAAGTCCCCATCTTGTCCTCAACAATACCATCAGTCAATGGTTGTGATTCGACCTTTATACTTTCATCATCACTTTCTACATTAATATTTTCCATCTGATGTATAAGACCATCAATTACATACTGCATATATTTCACATACGAGCAACCATGGCGCTCCCAAGCTATTTTTTCTCTCATATATTCCCAATAGGCTTGCTTTGCCTCCTGCTTCAAATCCTTTGTGATAAACTGGAATTTTGAATTAGTTCGTATTAAAAAGTGACCCCTTCCTACGACTTCCATGTACTGTTCAATATCCCTGTGCAAAATTTGTAATCTTATATCTCCCTTCTCCTGAAACCACCAGAAGAAACCCTGGAGGTCAGATCCCTCTTCTCCATCTATATGCAATAGCTGCCGGTGGCGTTCGCCATGGTTACTCACAATGCGAAGCACAGTGTATGGTATACTATCGAAGTTTACCATCTGACTCCCCCTCACTTTAGTTTGTTCTTCCCATGGCCCGTCCATGGAGATGGCAGCAAACGACAATTTCAATTCACCCCAGGCATTGAAAACCCGAAATTTTTTTAACTCTGGTGCCCGACCATCACTGCTGCCACCCCCCTGGACAGCCCCAGACAATATATCATGCTGTAAATATTTAGCATTGTTCATATTACCGTAATACATATTTTCACAACCATTATCATAAGCATTAGTATCATTTTTACACTCTTGCTTATTAACTAAATGCATTCTGTTCATATAAACACCACTTAATTGTTCATTATTGTTATCTTCATTTAATTTAACTTTATTGTCTGTAACTTTATACACATAGCTCTGTTTTGTCCTTGATTGTTCATTATTGTTATCTTCATTTAATTTAACTTTATTGTCTGTTACTTTATACACATAGCTCTGTTTTGTCCTTGCAGGTTGTCCAGGTGATCCTGCTGGCTCCTACCTTGCTGACACTGCCTTGACCTCTTGTGATCTGACGTTCACACGAAAACTACATTTAAATTCTGGATGTGATGAAGTACGACCTTGTTTGGAACACAAGGAACAGATATGTCTGTAGATACCGTGGTTACCTTCATTGCTGCACGATCCCTCATTGTAAAATTTGCAAATACGACTCTTCTGTCCGAAGGAAGACACATTCTGACCATTCATGACTGCAATTTGAGAGGAACTGACACGATTCAGGGCCCATTGTGTGGTATCATGCCATTGAAGCCTACCTTCCTCAACCTCCGTCATTGAGACAGCCCAGGCGGCCCTCACGGCTGGCCACGGCAAGGCTACGGAATCGTTCAGTGCCAACATCATCTGCCTGAGCACATGTCGCAGCAAGGTGTTATCATCGATTTGCAAAGCATTATTGAGCTGACCTACCGCCCACTGTTGCAGGTTCATCTCATCAAATGCCGGTTTCTTGCTGTTTGAAGAGGACACAAACCCCTCATTGGGCCACCTCACCTCAGGTCTACCCACTGGCATATCTGTTATATTATATCTACCAGATTTTTTTCTATGTAGAAAGCCCTTACCTTGCAGAACATCATGGTGTGATTGTGTTTCAAACTGGGCCAGAAGGTCAGAAACCGTGGACGCCACGTGAGGCATTGCCCTCAACCGCTCCAAACTGGGGACAATCGCGTCCTTGTCGTAGCCTCGCCTCTGCTCCTGCTCTGCTGGTGGCTTATAATTCCCAGGATATCTACTGTCCCGTGACTGAGGATGCAGTGAAGTTGGTGCTGGCATTCCTTCCCTGGCTGGCCACTTATAAGCATTAAGTAGGCTCGCATGAGGAGTGAGATCTCCCAACTTCTGAGCGCCAGGCGATGTGACCTTGGTCTGTGGTAATTTGAAGGTCACATTGTCCCTAGGTCCCGACTGAGGTGATGATGCTGGGGTTGAGGTGATAGTATTGTTCCGCTCCAGTCTTTCCAACCGCTTCATAACTTCCGAGTTTGACTGCTCCAGCCGGGCCAACACACTCAGTACTGTGTGATCTACAGAAGTTGACGGCGCTGCTACAGTATGGGGCGGACTTGCTACAGAAGCTAACATGGATTGACTATCGTCATTAAGGTACGAACCGTCTTTGCTATTCACCAAGTCCTTACTCTTGCCCTTCTTCACAGCCCCATTCTTCTTATTCTTGCCTGGTACAGGAGTTGCCTTCTTTTTCTTAGTCGTAGTTAATGGTGACTTCTTACTAGAAGCAGGCATTCTTTTGATTTAAAACCAACTAAAACAACTAAAACCATAAAATAATTTGATTTTTCATTCACTATTTTTAACTTCTATCTATAACCTTGTATGTCCTTCGATTGCAGAATCCAATATGATGGACCCCTATCGTTTCAAACGCTTCATGAAGCGTGAAGTGACCTGCTATTGGTGGAGAACTACGAACCAGAACAGCAATAGTAAATTCTATTAAGGTCGACCATAAACTGACTGGACAGGCCCCTATACAGGCCGTGTCGTACAAAGTCAGCATGTGTAATAGTACATTATATAAACTGAACCTTTATTATCTGAACTGAAGGCTTTCCCTAATTACAAACATGCGCCTTTAGCAAGGCTATTAAAGAATATAAAAGTGATTGTTTTTAGGTATAAAAGTTACAGATGGTTTGATACTAGTCGTTAAAATGGATTAGTTGATGTGTCTTTATAATGTAAGAAAGAAACATTGGAACCTTTGGAATAATCAGTTATTTGCTACAGTACCTTAAAGCCCTTACAGCATGTGAAGTCGTCTTTGATATTTAGGGGTGGGGGCAATAGTGATCCAGTGGTAAGCTAGTTCTGTTAACTGATCACTCAACTCTTGTCTAAGTGGTCATGAGTTCAAACTCAACCCATAAGCATCATCTGGGAAATACTCCTTGGTTGTCCCAATATGTCTTTATCTGTACAAGGGAGAAACCTTACTCTATCTCCTCTAATATTTAGGCTGTGATAAGTTCTGCGAGGACATTGAACACATGTTGGGCTTTTACCCAAATGTCTACTGGAGGCTGATGTGGAAGCTGCTTTCGCCTCTTTCATTACTGGTAATGAATTGATTGTTTTGGGGATGTGTAATCCCTCCAAATTTCACCTGTACCAGAGAGAACAAATTGATCCCAACTACTTATGAATGTAAACCACCCTAGCCGCATTGATAAATTTCTTTTATTTATTGCCAGCTTAAAATAAAAAGGCTTTCTTTATTTTCAAGATTTTCTCTGGTTTTATGCATTTAATCTAACTTACTAATATTCTTTATTTTTCAAAAAAAAAAAATCCCTACACTGAAATATAGAATGTGAATTGTGTATTTTTATACAAATTTTTAATCTTTTGAGTTTTTTGGTTAAACAGTTGACAATTACCATAGCTCTATTTATTCTCTATAATTTAGAAGCAATCCATCACTGGCTAAACTCTATGCAGAGTTTTAAACTGTTCTGCAATTAATAAGCACAAAGGTCGATCAGACTATTAATCTGCATACAGCCCACCTTTTGATTAATTATTACAATATGATAAATAAGCCAATGTTTATTCAACTTACATGAAAGAAAAATCACTTTTATCCGATGTTTATCTTACAGGAAATAAAAACTATAGGCTGTTCCATCTAATTAACTTGTTGTGTTGTATATGTGCACATGCTGAAACAATTCATTTCCCATGTACAAAAAACATTTGTGACTTTTTACTGACAGATGTGTTATCTTATAAATTAATAGACAAGCAAAAAAGATATAGAATTATTCTTACATTCATAGCATGGTCATGGTCTAAAGATATGCCCAGCTATTGGAATAGCCATTTTTGCACTATCATAAAACTTTTATTTACAAATGTTTTATATTATAAATTAATAGGCAAGCAACAACAAAGAGATATAATTATTCTTAAAATTCATAGCATGGTTCCGGTCGACAGGCATGTCCAGTTGTTGGAAGAGCCATTTCTGAACTATCTGTAGGTGGACCTTTACAGGGATTTTTAAGCTGACCATTTTTGCAGCTCAAACAAAGAGAAATGCCATTGCAAGTGTGTGGTAGAATTATAAGGAATAATTATTATTCACAAAATGCTACTCTATATTCCATTTGAAAATATTTTTTTTCATTACAGTTCATACTGGTGTTTAGTATCTGGATGTATGAACCTGTTCATCTCAATGACTACATCTATCCACGTTGGGCCCAGGCACTTGGATGGCTGCTGGTGGTGGCTTCTGTCATCTGGGTACCCATCATGGCCATTGTTACTTGTGTACAGTATGTTGGCGGGGTTGGAAATATATCGAGGTACACATTGCATGCAGTTCTTCTTCAGTGCCATAATTTTATTGACTATTACTTGCTAAAATGGATATTTTTGCTTTTTCGTTCTCCAGAGGATCAAAGGTGGGGCTTTCCACTCAACAACTAGGGTCATTGCAGGGCAGGCCTTTATGTGAGCTGGGTTTGAGAGACAGGTGATAAAATACAAAATTTAATAAACCCTAGGTCATTGAAGGCACTTTACATTTCTTATGAGATGCCGGTATATGAGAATTAGTATTGTTTATACAGTAGTGTTATTTCAACAGCTTGCTATTCCTCTTTGCTCTTTGGTTATTACTCAGTGAAATGGTTCTGCAGCAGCTGTAACGTATTCTCCCATATCAAACCTATGTAGTGGGTAGATGCTGGTCAATAAATTTGCTGAATCTAATTAAAAACTGCTATCTATTGGATCTCATTTGATACTGTTGAATATACCTTCTAGCTTTCCAGATTTATATTGGACACCAAAAAAAGATTCATTATCTGCATTTTAAGTTGGTTGAATGATATATTTATACTATTATCTATACTATTTATATTTATAAATACTGTTTATATTTATTAGCATGATATTCCAATGTACTACATGACTCAAAGCCCTATTTTGACCCATATGACTGTTCTAGTACAGCCCAAAGTTACTCAAGTTACCGACATTCCCCCAACTGTCACTGAAAGATTACAAACAATGATTAGATAATGGCAGGTATTAAAATTACTGGTCCAACGATAATTGATTGCAACGGTCACTGCATTAATGCCTGTTCATTCTGATCTGTGTGGTTATATCAACACAAATTTGAATTTTGGTTCATGCCCTTGTCCTTATTGCTGTGTGAATGGACCTCAAATGTGGTAGTGGATGTTTAAAAACAATCAATCCCACTCATCACCCCTCCGGTGTGTACATTGTAGTTTAGCATGTTTGAGCCTGTGAGAGGTTTTTCAAACGTATTGAAAAAGTTGTAAGGTCTGCAAAAAGCTATCGGGTTCTGTGTCAAACACTTTCCTACCAAAACATAAATCTCTACTTATGAGCCCTGGTAAGTCAAAAATATTTTTTGCACTCACATGTAGATCATAAGGTCAACACAAAAGAGTGTGATCTAGGTATTATAGGATGGCATGAACCCTTCTCCAAACTACTGTCTAATTTAAATAAGTTGTCAGGTTCAAAACTGTTCCATCTACCGTACGGAATATTGTATAACATTTAAAGTTTTATTCTAATGTGTCTATTGAGACATAAAAAGAAACTTTAATCTGTATAATAATATACACTAAGAACTATGTATCTACTGCATATGACATTATGTGATGTTCAGAAATTTATTTTCACAGGATACCATGGAATTTCAATACTCTGAGATCTATTGCCAAACCAAATTCTCACTGGGGACCAGCTTTGGAACAGCACAGAATCATTAAGTGTCAAGATATTGGGATACAAGTGCACACTTTGCAAATTGACCAGAATGGTATAGGTTATGAAAGAGAGTCACGCAGTGCTATCAACAGTACTTATATGTGATTGATTCTAAAACATGTAGCTCTGTTGACTAAGTTGGTTTTATGCTGAAATGATGAATAATGCCAAACAACTGTTAATTACTATTGTAACTTATTCCATAGATAATTTTTGTTGTGACTGATTCCATTGACAATAAATTATAATCTAATCTAATCTAATGTGGACTTTTATAGCGCTTAATCTCCATCACTGATGGACTCTAAGGCGCATCTAAACATAAAGCAAGGCAGTTATCGTTAATCAAGGGACATAGCCAGGTCGTACCAAGGAGACACAGATGTGACGGGAGAGGCTATGGTGGGTAGGCTTTTGCAAACAGGTAAGTTTTAAGCTTCTTTCTGAAGGAGGCAACTGATGTTGCACTGCGAACATCTTGAGGGAGGTCATTCCAGATCTTAGGAGCATCAAAGGCAAAACTATGGCCAAAATGTTTGGCTGACTTAAAGACTGATGAATGGAAAGGAGGAACTGTAAGGTATTGACGATCTGGGTGACTATGCCTAGTACTATAGGGACAACTACTAAAAAACAAGAACGGTTCGAAGTAAGAAGGAGAACCACTATGCAAAAATTTATACACAAGTGTTGCGGTTTTGAAAACACAACGATACTTAACAGGCAACCAGTAGAGTTTCTGTAGAATGGGTGTAATATGAGCATACTTTCTATGATTTGTAACAATACGAGCAAGGGTGTTCTGAATACTTTGCAATTTGTGCTGATTGAAACCGGACAAACCTCTGAACAGAGAGTTACAATAGTCCAGACGACTACTAACCAAGGCATTTGCAGCAAGGATTGCCACTTCAGAAGTGAGATACTTTCTAATTCTACGGAGGTCACGCATCTGAAGGAAGCACGCTTTGCAAGTCCTCTTGATATGCTCAGAGAATGAAAAATCTGCATCAAACCACACACCTAGATTTCTGACAGAATCAACCGGATGAAGAAGGCTGCCAAGAATGCTAACAGGAAAGTGAGAGGAAATCTTCTGACGTTGAGCCTTGGAACCAAAGACAATAAACTCAGTTTTTTCAGGGTTGAGCTTCAATTTACTGAGAGACATCCAATCTTGAACATCATGAAGGCAGGCATTTAGCTTGGCGAGAGCCGAAGAAGCATTCTTGTGAGAGAGATGGATGTATAACTGAGTGTCATCCGCATAAAAATGGAATTTAATATGCGGGTGGAGGCGAATAATTTTACTGAGTGGTGTTGTATAGAGTGAAAACAGTAACGGACCCAGAACAGAACCTTGTGGGACTCCATAGATGAGATTGCTTAATTCAGATAGTGTGGAGCCTATCTTAATGGCCTGGCAACGATTTCTTAGTAGGAAGCAAACCACCTTAGAGCTGTTCCACCAAGACCAAACCAGGATTTAAGGTAACCAAGGAGAATATTATGGTCTATAGTGTCAAATGCGGCTGATAAGTCAAGAAGTACTAGAGCTGTGGGTTCACCGCGTGCCAGAGAGAGATGAACTTCGTTTTTTATAGACAATAAAGCAGTTTCCGTGGAATGTCCTGGCTTATATGCTGACTGATGAGGATTGTCCAGTTTGTTGTTATTAATGTGTGACGTTAGCTGCCTGGCAACGACTCGCTCAACCAACTTTGACAGGAAACAAAGACCAGACACTGGGCGATAATTCTTAAGGTCGTCTCTAGGAAGGGAAGCCTTTTTTATGAGGGGGTGACAACCGCCTTTTTGAAAGAATTTGGGAAGGATCCTTCAATGAGAGAATAATTTACCAACTTGGTAATGGAAGAGAGGAGGATATCAAGACAATCCTTAAGGAGGAATGTTGGTATAGGGTCTAGTGAGCAAGATTTAGTGGGGGATTCACTAATACACTTATAGACCTCGTCTTCAGTGACAGGCATAAAGGCATTGAAAGCAGGAGGCACCGAATCCGGTGCATCATTGAAAGAGCCAGAAGAAGCAAAGGTGTCCCTGATTTTGCTTATTTTATTGGAGAAAAAAGAAGCAAACATGTCCACGAGGCTTTTGTCTGAGCTATGAGCAGGCAGGACAGTCTCGGAGGTGCGATGCAACACCTTCCTCAATGACTGCCATAGCTTCTTGGGGTCACGACTATTAGCAGTTATGAGATTTGTATAGTATGAACCCTTGTCTTTATTGGCCAGTCGATTACACCAGGCAATTTGCCTGCGGAGTCTTGACCTATTCAACTCTGACTTATGTTTTCTCCACCTTCATTCAAATTGCCGTCTAAGAGATCGAGCCATGCGATACGAATCAGACAACCACTCATCAGACTGCTGTTTAGCCTTGCGTGAAATGATACGAGCATGCTTGTCAAGTACCTGTGTAACACCAGTTATGTACTGATCATAAAGTTCTGCAGCAGTACCTTCAGGGGACCGTACAAACGCTATATTATTAAGGTCATTTATAATTACTATTGTAGTTGATTCAGTTGCCAAATAAATGATAGCTACTTTTTAACTGATTCCATTGCCAAATAAATGATAATTACTATTGCAACTAATTCTATTACCAAATATATGAGAATTATTATTGTAACTGATTCGATTACCAACTACTTGATAGCTATTATTCTAACTGATTCCACTGAAACACCATGAGAACTACCATTATCATGGGTTCCATTGAAAAATATATGATAATTACCTTAGTGAAGGTTATATTTTTGACAACTTTGGTTTGTTTGTGTGCTTGTCTATCTGTTCGAAAAATAACTTGAAAAGGGACAGATCTGAATAAAAGTTTTAGGTACTGTTAATAATGGCACAAGAAACAGATGAGTCCAGAGAAACAGGGATTTTTTGAAGAAATTTTTTATCAGGATATAGGGCCATTTTCAGCACATGTGTACATACCTCCATAATTAATCATCAGATTGCTTGCAAAAAATGTAGGACACTGTCCAAATGTTGTGTTTAGGGGAAGTTTGAGGTGGACTCCAGCAGTGCCTTGGGGCAGCTGTGGATTACCAGATCTCCACTATGTCCACTTCTGTCTGTACTCGCTTGGCAGCAACTATTGAGAGGTTTAGGATCGCCACAAAGACAGAAGCGAAACACTTGATAACTCTTTCACCATTTATTCTAGTTCAATAAACACAAGTCCCAAATATTATACAACACATTCTCATGAGTGAGAGAGCAAACTAAGCTCTCCCCCTCTGCATACTAATTCATGTTCATTCACTTGTTATCATCCTGATCTCTCTTGCTGTCCTGATCTCAACTCAAGGCAGAAGTTCTTATACTAGTCACTGTACACTAACACATATTATCTGTCACCAATTACTGGGTTTATTTCTGAGAGGTCTATCTCACAGAAGCGGGGATTGGCTGAGGCTATTATTAGAGGCAGTGTGCTATGTGACTATTGATTTCTACTGTTAAGTCCAAAGAGAGTTAATTTACTGAGACACTTTGCCTGTGTTTTATGGAATTTAAAGATTATTAATAATTAAACAGTTTCATCTAAATTCTTCACCATTACAGACACTCACACAATACTGTCTATAATAAAATTAAGTTTTATCCAGATCCAAGCAAAGTACTGAATACTATAAGCCAAAGCAGGAAAGTATAGGGGTGAAGAAATTGAAGGGAAAGAAGTTGCTAGGCAAGGTATTCGCTCAGCAAATGATTGTTTAAGTACTATTGTAACTGATCCCATGCAAATATGTGCTAATTATTATTGGAACTGATTCTTTTACCAAATAAAAGATAATTACTATTTTAACTGATTTTGCTATGCAAAAATTTGGAATAGTCTCATTCTGTTACTGAACTGTATTGTGGCATTACAAGGAGATAATCTGTCACCCATGTTATTTAATTTATTTCTTAATGACCTAGGAAATGAGATTAATTCATTAGGAATGGGGATAAAAAGTGGAAATTTAAAGTCATCAGTCTTCAATGTATTGAGGTGATATTCTTCTGGTATCTGATACCGCAGATAATTTACAGAACTTGCTAAAGCATGTTTGTTGATGGTGCAGAAAGTGGCAGTTAAGTATAAACTCTGTAAAAACTGAGGTGATGCATTTTCATTGAAAAATAAGCCAAGGTCACATGTTTGGTTCTTTGTCTGATCCGAAAATATTAAAGTTGTCCCTAAATATTAATAGTTGGGTGTCATACTTGATGAATTTAATACTTTTCACAAATGTGCTACAGCATTAACAGAATTGGTAAGAAGGGGTCTTAGTCCCATTATATCTAGATTTAAACAGTTAAAAGGCTGTGAGTAAACATTACAACTCCTTAGTAGTCTCAATTTTAGCTATGCAGAAGGTATCTGGGCTTATGAGGTACTTTATGGGTGTTAATAAATTTACAGCTAACCTATAAGGTGATTGCAGCTGGCTCTCTTCAGAACATGTATTTAGACTTGCGATGTTAAGATACTGGAATAGACTTTGTAAATTAGATAATAATTTTATATGTAAACAGATTTTAAACTAATAACCTGAAAAAATACACATGGGTATTTAATATTAAACAAATTTTCTGTCATCTGTTATCATATTTCAATGAAAGAAAAGGTGTGGATTTATCTATCTGCAATAAACTACTCTTAAAGATAATTGAATAACAAGGGTACCTAAGAAGAGTTGCATGAATATCCCATTTTTTTAGGAACACAATGCTTTTGAGGAATAATTATATTTAGTTAAATATAAAAGATCTCTTATTGCCAAAATTAAAAGTGGTACACTACCTTTGGCCATAGAAACAGGTTGTTACAGTAATACCCCATTTCAGAATAGATTATGCACTATATGTACTTCAAAATTAATTGAATATGAATCTAATTTCATATGTATATGCAGTAAATTTGAGATAATAAGAAAAAAAAACTTTGCTCAGCATGGGGACAAAATGGTAAGATTTTGAAACATCAGACAGTGAAACGAAATTCGTTAATATTATAAAAAAAACATCAAAAGATTCCGGGTTCTTTTATTGTGGAACTATGGGAATATAGAAAGGTGCTGCTGTTTAAATAGTATTTAAAGTTTTGTAAATGAAGTTACTTATAAGCCGTAAGGGTCTGGGTATTAAATATATTACTTGCCTGTATAATAAATAAATAAACTAAAAAAACTACTACTGTCACAAAATGGTATCCAAATCTCACAAAAGAAGTAAAGAAATAGAAATAGTTAAATCACACCTTATTGGGTTAAATGAAGCTGCAATGTCTATATTTTGCAAAAAATTATCTGCAAAATATACAGAAATATGAACACTCAGATTGCATATTTCCGCCAATGCATGCATATGTTTTGACAATGGCTCAATAATAAGCAAATAGGAAAATTCAGATCATGATATTTTTGTGTATCAGATCATATATTTTCGTGTATTAAGGGCAGTGATCTAGATCACTATCTAAATTTAATGGGATCTAACTTGGACCAAAATCCATCTTTTCATATTGATGAAGATCCGACCATTGTGAAGTCTTCAATTAACAGAGGCATTCAGATGAAAGTGCCAACACATTCTGTTCTGTTAAAATATCATATTTCCAACATATGTTCAAGAGAAAATAATTTATATATTTACACACGTCCATCAGATCCATTAAGATGTTCAACCCTTGGCGCTGTGAGAATCTTTTTTTTTTTTTTTTTTTTTTTGTTATTTGCCTTTGGCCATACTTTACACAATATTGCAATGTTAGATGTTTATGTTATACAATGGTTAAACAATTACAATGAGTTACACTTTTAGAAATTCATGATGTACTTAAATGTTGATAGAGTCTACCATATCTTTCTAAAACGAGGTCAAGTTTTTATACATTATAAATTACATTCTTATACTTTCAAGTTTACTCTTGATAAATAAAAGAAATTCACGAAGCACTGTTTGTCTCTTGTTAATTTTTTGACTGTTAATATACCACTTGCCAAGTAACACCAAATAATTAAACATACATACGTGAGAATCCAATGTAGAGGTCACAGGGATACCAAAAAGTATCTCACATATAAAGAATTTAAACCAGTGTTCACCTGTGTTACTGTCCTGAATCATTTATGTACTCTCTCCCAAAATACCTTTGTATTATCACAATAAAAAAGATAGATGTTCTATAGTGTCAATATTGTTGTGACAAAAGCTGCACATACCACTTTCTTTAATGTTCCACTTAAAAATATTATAATTATAATTTAAGGTTCAGTTTTTGAAACTTAAATGAAATATTTAAGCATTTAAAGAAAGTGCAAAGAAGATACATGATAAAAGAAAATCGCACAATAACCCTACCCCCTTTTTCTAAATACACTGAGCTTGTAAAGGTTCCGATTGTAGACTTACTTTTTCCATATGCCGGTGTCATACAAAAATATGACCACAGAATATTGTGGGACACATATCCAGAGATTGGTGAGGTGATCGCAAAAATGTACTTGAAAAATAGCATTACAAAGAAGTATACACTTAATGAAGGCGATGGCGAAGGTTTTTAGTTGGATTGAAATCTTACTTCTGTCAAAGTGAAGAAAATGTGTTTGTCAAAACATTACAATTGATGGATTGCATGGTATCAGTGAATGAACACCAAGGACCTATCCCAATATGACCAGGCTGTTGAACAGGACGTAGGGGGCCGTAGTGGTAACACTCACGCCTCTGAGGCTTGGGTTGCTGTAGGGGTCAAATATCACTACGAGTCCTGCACAAAAGGAGATACTGTGCTAATTATAAATTTATAATACACTACAAAAGATGTCTACAAGAAATGTTATTTGCTTCTGCATATGATGTAAAAATTGTCATACCAGTAAGTATTATGTCTATGTTTAAGTTGAAGTCATATGTCAGAAAGAGATAAAACTAAAAATAAAATGATCCATTCACATATTGGAAAAGTATATGTAGTGCTATTCAGAACTACATAATAATATGACGTATAAATGATGTATAAATAAGCTTATATAATGTGTATATAATGTCATTGTATTTACATTGGTTGCCATAATTTGAATGAAAGAATAACATGTGCCTAATATCAAGTATATAACATCAACTATCTTTAATACCCAGGTTTTAGTTCTAGTTTGTCCAACTTTTCCGAATTTTCCTTGATATAACTTCTAGATTTGCCAGTTCATTTATCACCAATTGGTGCATATGGGAATATGGTAGAACTTTAATATTTTTGTGCACATGTTAATAGGTGATCTTTGGCAGTACTTTTTTGATGTAGAAAAAAACTATATGTTAACAAAATAAAAAATATGAAACGATGATAAAGAAATGTGTGCAAAATCGAAAAATAAAGAAAAATAAAATAACAAAAGAAACAAGTCATAACTGCTGTCTTAGAGCATAGCATAGCATCAAACATCAATGTTAATTTCAATAAATGTGAAAGATATTCTTTTTCAATCAACTGGAAAAGATCAACCATTGCTTCAAAATACTGGTGGGATAACTTTAATAAAGTGTTTGGTGGAATTTATTTGATTGAACAACACTAGGAAAAATCAAAGTGGTAATAAACTTTAGTGTTGATAAATTCCTTTATACTTGCAACAGGTGCAGTAAATGTTTTTTTATGAAAATAAGTTAAAATTGTTTCTGACAAATCATAGTCTTGTTGTAGCATGTCAGTGTTCACTTATGTGAAAAGTCAGCTTTTGGTGGGGAAATTAGGGTAAACACAGGTGTTCAAAATTGGGGTTTCATCAGTCAAAGGAAGGCAAAGAGGAGGCTTATCAAAAAGACACTGAATGATGTTATGTTACATCTGGGATGTTACCTAGACACAATGTCCTAAGTTCAAGCCATTGAGTGTTTCAAAGACACACAAATTGGGAAATATTTATTTTCTGTACACACATTAAGAATGTACCAATAGATATATACACATGTGATTAGCAGCCACCTTGACATGATTCTGATAATTTTAACTTATTCTTTAGAACAGCATAAGGTGGTCCAACATGGTTTAAGATTGGTACATTTCAAGCTAAACTTCATCTAAAATAATCTTAAATTAAGGTCAGTTAAAGGTAAAAACAACCTAAGCTCACAATTTTTAAAGTTTTAGCTTAGTTTTATTTATGGTTGAATCTAACCCAACTGAGATCTAAATAAAAATTGGTCTTTTGCAAAGTAAGTCACACCTACATCAACCTCTAGGCACCTGCCTAGTGTGACATTTATCTTCAAGAGCCCAGCAAATGCCACTGGGTAACTTTGGGGTTAAAACATATTTGTCTCACAGGGGGACAGTATTGTACATATCTGCATAATGAATGATGTGTATTTTACCCGCCCTACCCTGGCTTCAGGACAAACCTAGGGAGGTAGAGGTGCTTCAGTGCCTTGTGTGTCTTTGATGGCAACTACATGGTGTTAGAGTGCCGATACTTTAATGACCTTTAAGACTGATTTTACACCTCTACTCAGTGTGTTTTATTGTGTTTTATTCTAAAATCGAGTCCTTGTGGGACTCATATGGACTACCATATTGGGAAATCACCAACTTATTGCATTGGGACCAGATGAATACCTGAAGCATCTTGGAACGTATCTTATGAGCTTATTATCTTATCTGGATTTAGTTTAACTTGCTTTTATTGCACTTACAATCTACAACACCAAGTCCTTGTGGGACTGTATGGGTCCTTGGATATTGAAGGGATCTGTAAGATCCCTGGATAAAAACCACATAGGAACCACAATGACTTCACCTTTGTCATTTATCTTAATCATAAAGATATCTTTGCCATTACTGTGATATCACCATGTAAATGTAACATATTTTCAAGTCTTTTATATCCATGTCACCTTTTTAGTGTCTTAATCTCAAGTTATTTTACCATATGACCCTCAGGGTGTCATCATTATGCATGGAATAGCATTTTTAATGTAAAAGTTCTGACTTATCACCTTTGACATACATGGTACATGACCTATGACCTTTATTAGTTCTTTCAAGGTCGTACATAGTACTTCTTAACTTTAAATTATGTTCAAGTTAATTTGCCTATTAGGGTCTATATAACCCTTCACCTTGTTGTATCTAGTAATTGAATGTTCAGAATTTACATTGTCCACTTATGTGGCCTTTGACCTATGACCTTTAACATTCAAGGGTCATGTATAGTTTCTTGTGTCAAACTAATATATACATTAACTGTTTCAAAACACACTGAACGAGTGAGATCTGACTACCTTCTTATTCTAACAGTTATGGGGGTACTTGTAAGTTTTCATCTTTCTTTTGATCATCACCAGTGACCTTTTGGTTCACTGCGACCTTTGACCTGCCTTCTTGAAATTTGGATTGGACATCACACTTATTGGGTCATGTTTTGGACCTTTGACCTTGGCAGGTCAAGTTTCTAACCACAAAAAGCATACACTATATAATTCAACTGGTTGTCAGGTCTCGCTCTGTAGGAGGCAACAGTTCTTAAAAAATAAAATAAAAATAATTGTAATATATTGTGCCAGAACAAATGTCAGTAGATGAATATATTTATAAACCCATTCTTGGTGTTTTTTCTTCTGATCCCCAGGGTGCTGATACAGTTATTCAAAAAAATTAGGGAGGAAGTTGTCAGTTATTTTGTGTTCATGGCTTATCTAGAATTACTAGGACTTACTTTAGAACTTGGCGTATTGACTAATCTAATTGACTAGGTCTTATGATGAGTTGTTACTATGGGACCGGGGAGTAACTTGATATCTTGCATCAAAGGCCATATAGAGAGCGATTTGTTTTTCGTTGGATCACAGTGTGTCACAGCATTCTGTATAGCTTCATAAATATACATTTGTTATTTTGCACATTTGCGAGGTGGCATCTGGGTGCCACCAACTTCATTCCTGGACGGTCCCTAGTTATAAATTTCGGATCAGACATCAGATTTAGCATGCATGACCATGCTGTTTTGTAAAATGTTATTCTATTGGTTTACAGGTTCCCCTACCGCAAGAAGTGTCCTTCATTATGCCATTTATACGATTGGCAGCAGAGGGGTAACATCTCTTGAAGTGCCCACCCTGTAACCCACCCAACTGCCATGTGTAATTTGTTTTGCCTTTTTATCTTGCAGGCTTTGCTGTCAATTGGACAAGATGGCTTCTGTCTGTGTTAAGCTTGATAATGTATACAATTTTCCTTATTTATGCGACCGAGTACTTCCTGTCACATTTATAGTTTCGGATATTGATCATCACCTTCTGACTGATTGGCTCTGACTTCCACTTTCGACTGGATGGCCTGCTTGGTTTCTCGCTGGTGTGGTAGCAGACTCCAGCATTTGAGAGAGCGTCTACTTCTGTGTGTCAAAGTGCTATGGATCTGAAGACAAGGGCTCTTCTTCGCAGTGCCCAGTGTTATACATTGAAATTTATCACATCACTATTACTCATAAGTCATCTTACAGTAATAGCTTGCCTCAGAATGAATATAATTTGCTATTTGCTCAATCAACTTCAGCAGTTGGACGCACTGTTGCTTATTGTATAAACAAAGCTATTTTAAACTATTCCTACACATGCATTGATTTAATACAAGTTGTTGCATTATATATTATTGAACATATTAATACTTATGTATTGGCAGATAAACTGTCCATGCTTTTATATTAGGTTGTCGTTTTACTGACTCAGGCTGGTTGATTTGGCCTTGGTCAAATCTAGATCAAATGATTTGAACTGATGACTTGTCTGGCTCGCCTTAAGTATGGCTGGCTGGACGAGTCATGCTCCTGATGTATATCCGTGGATTTTTTTTACTCATCTTTACTTTTTAGTATGTTGCAATTACTCTTACTGATCTGTTTAGATACTTATGTCTGATTTTTAGTTTGGAGTGTTTTGCAATTACATATTTTTTTCTCTGGGCTATATGCATTTTTGCATTGACCTGGTTCAACATTTGCTGTTGCCTTGTGCGACAAATAATGTGTAGGAGGTTGTCCCTCCGACTCCGCTTTGACCTTATAGGTCCCTTGCACACCTTACTGAACATCATACATTACTAAACTACTTACAAATTTATTACTTTTACTATTTCGCCCCAAGTGGCCCCTCTTGGACCCAATGGGCTGTCAGGAGTGGGCACTGGAATTCATAATGCATTCAGATATGGTTGTGAGACATAATGAATATTCATACAAAGTTTAATGTTCTAATGTTTTAAAGTTTGTAGCAAATCTGTTGATGAAAAGTTAAAAAGAATATAAATGATCCCAGTTTGGCTTTTACTGGGGGCCCATGGGGAATGATGAGTTTGTTCTCTGATATGCATGTCCATAAGATTAATTAAGTTTTTTTTTAATTAATTAGTCTTTCTGTTGTAGCTGACACCGGAGATTTGTATTTGCTGTTCTTATTGCCAATCAGGCTACTGCAATGAACAAGATTACTAACTATCCAAATTAAACTTTCAATCAACAAATCCACACAGCAATGTCATTTAAATGTCAATTTTTATATATGGCTGGCCAATCACTCTTAAACAACAACAACAGCACGATCAGCAGCAACAAAATTGATAGAAATTCACCTACTGTTCTTCAAAGAAAATAAGGGAACCCACAGGAAAATAGGGCTTGTGGGTAGGCACCCGTGAGAAATGTTGCCCCGTAAAATATCCTGAATGAAATTGTGGGGGATTTAACTGCTGACCTAAATTGTGCCTAAAGTCTGTGATGTAAGTTTTCGAAAACAAATTTTCAAAGTAAATGTTTTAATTATCTGTAGCAAAAGTTAACAAATCGATTTTGGAATCTTAAAAAAAGATCTGTGGAGAAAAAAAGATCACACAGGAGAATTGCTATAATATGAGGCGGTTCACATAAAATTATTGCTGATTATATGGAAAACCCTTTAAAACACTTATTAACTTAATAAGTACTGTTGGTTATTCAATTGACATCAACAAAGGATCAATTTTGTTCAATTTATGAAGATGTACTATATTGTTAACTGTGCAAAGCATACAAGTAGAGTTGAACCTAAGCAAAATATAAAGGTCAATAAAAGCAAAGTTTATTTTGTGGCTAGATTCACAGGACTCGTTTTTGAGTCTTGAGTCTAGGACTACAATATAATTGTTTAAGTCTCGAGTTTTTTGGAAATATATGCAACAAATTTGTTGACATATTGTATTCTTACATTTACTTTACCAGTGCTTTATGAATAGCAAAACATCTTTGTACATGTTTGAAAAAGATATGGCACAAATTTGAGTCTTATGCGAGGCTAAGACTACTGTATTGAATTAAGACTTTTGTTATTATTATTATTATTATGTATTTATACTCAGCGCAATATCTCCATATACTACAGGACTCAAAGCGCTATTTAACCAATCGGACTGTACAGGTACAGCCCCAACTCACAAGTAACTGACATTCCCCTAATTGGAAGATAGAGGCTCAAGGATGACCATTTATCAACGTCCTTGAGGTTCTTTAACCTGCCACTGGGGATAGGACCCAATGACAGAGGACCGCCATTTTAAGTGGTCATCCGAGCCACTATGTATCTGCCTGTATTTGTCCCAGTCTTAAGTCCAAATATTGTTTTTAGGATGAACTAAATGACTAAAGCTCTAGTTAGACTTACACTTTGTCTTTCATGTGGCCATAACACAAGGGGGCCTTAAGTCTTGTAAAATTGTTCAAGTATTTATGAAGTGGTCTCAGATTTGCCTTGTTGTTGGCCAGAGATGTATTAAACATGCCGACATTATGCATTACAACCTCTGTTGTCTGAAAATAGTTTGAGAAAATTGAAAATCTGTTTAAATAACATAAATTTACCAAATGAAAGCCGACAGAACATAAGCCCTTCTATGAGTCAAATACCCCAATATCAAAATGAAACATTTTCAATCGTTGTAAAAGCCTGGATTGTGTCGTCTTTTCTGCCCTACATACAGTTTCTTATGTATTTTCTGTCACTAAATGTAATTTTCGGTCGGTGTTATGACTGTATTTATGAGTTACCTGCCTGAGATAAATGTCTGGGCTCAAGTACTAAGTGAACTTAGACAAAGAGCTCGGACATTAAGTAGTGATTCCATTTTCAGGTCTTTTGGTTCTTCCTAACTTTAAGGCGAGGACCAAAATTCTGGCAATCATACAGGTCGGGAGCAGAACTCAGCATACTATCAAACAATTTGGCAGCTTTGCTTGTCATCCTCAAAAGTTGTTTAAATCAGCAAATCCGCAAGAATGGTTGTAGAGAAAGGCCATAATTTACTAGAACTTTACGTTCTGACCCAAGGAATCAGTCTAGGAAAACACATGATTAGTCAGGGAACCTGTTATGACTAGTTGAGGCCAAATTTGGAGTTTCATCATTTTGGTCAAAGTTAAAAACAACTTCTGTGATAGTAAAACATTAAATTAAATTACTTTTAAAAGTGACATAACTAGTAATTAACAAAAGTAATTGAAATGGCTATTAATGCTTTGGTCTGGTTTATGTGTAAAGTATTCATTGCTTATAAATTGCATGATATTATATCTTATGGCAATATCAGACTAACACACTTATAAAATACGCCGTTTCGTGTAAGATAGCAACATATTCTACTTACTATGGCAACAATCACTTTTTCCTTTATAAAGAAATTCAAAAGATGTGCTTTTCTGTTCTTTAAAAATACTAAAGAATCACTCTTCGTTAAATTGCATGCAGAAATATTATTGTATTATATGCATTGCAAACTTCAATAAGTTCAGAAAATTGTTATTTTATTTTATTTATTTTTTTTGCGATCTCTATGAGAAAAATGTAGTAATATTTCTGATAACACTTATTAAGTTGCTGAAATAAGCAGGGTCACTTTCAATGTACACTTTTGTTTGAACGTTATATTTTGTTTAACATGCGCACATTTTATCATTAAATGATCATGATACTCAAGTGATAAAAATAACAATATTATCTGATTTATTAATTAAAATGATTAATTAAAAGTTCGCACGATGATTTAAAAACTTGCCTTATAAATAAGCATGTGCATGCGAGTCTATATCTTGAAGGACTTCGTTCAAACTGATAGAACACGTGAAGAGAAGTAACTAAACTAAGTAAAGAGAAACCCAATAGTATTCAAATAAGATGCAAGGTACAGACATAAAGGAAGAAATTTCACGCACCACTGGAGACAGAGACAATGTATATATTGAGGTTATAGAAGTTGGACAAGATAAATATTCAGAACAACACCATGCTACGGGAAGTCCATTTAACAATTATGTAATTCAAGAGGACATTTGTAGCAAAGATACTCATTCTATAAATGCTCTTGAACAATCACATGATAGTGATAAACTTAACAAAAGATTCAAACCCACAACCAACCACGAGAGTGAACAGAATGAGTCTTCAGTTGAAAGTATCAGGACTCCTGGTCATTCTGTCAATTGTAGGAAAACAATTTCATTCTCAGTGGTAAGCCTGTGTTTGGTAATAGTAACTGGTAGCATTGTTGGGGCTTTGTTCTTCTACACAAAAAACTTCCCACCAAGGATTGCAGAAAATCAAACAGATGTATTTGTCAGCAACAAAGACACAGCAAGAAATTGCACGAAAACCAGCAGCAATGAGCTCTTTCGGCCCATAAAGCGATATACAGATTCAGACATACAGAAGTATAAAACAAATCGTGATATTCTGAGGAATATAAGTTATGATCTTACAGCCATTAAGAAAAATATCAGCTATTGGAAGTATGCGAAATGTCTAAGTAATCCATTTGCTTCAGAGAAAACAAAATTCTATCTGACTGATTACCGCATCCATAATACAATCTTATTTTTTAATGGATCTAATATCCATGATTCAACTATATTTGCACATGTACCAATGATCAATGTGGATTGTAACTTTGATGTCACTCAGTCTTCTGAGACAGTGTCGTTTAGGCATATCAAGTCAAGTATTGAATACCTGAGGCGCACTGTTCAGGTTTACAGGAGAAAATACAACAACACAATAACTCTACCACCGTTTACTAAAGCCTTTGAGTATTTGAAAGTTCCTGGTGTGACATTAATATTTCCATATACTGCTGTTATGCAAAGATATAACAGGAGCATCTTGCTGGAGACATTTCAGGAGGGCCAAGTGGTTGTGCAAATGCAACTAGAAAAAGAAAGAATTTTGGAATATGAATTTGATTCAGATTATGAAAACTGTTGGAACTAAACAAAAACAACACAGTGGAATGAACGGCAGTGAAGCAGGCTCAAGGTTTTACTTTATGTACTCTGATTGAAAACACTTTTTTTCAATTTTGCAACAAGATTGCCTTAATCAAAACAGTAAAGATGATCCAATACATGTAATGATATATCTTCTTGTAAATTTATATAAATTTAAAGGGTTACTATCCTCCAAAATTTACTCTACCTTTTTGTTCTTGTAATCAAGTCAACTAATGTATTTATATACATTGCCCATAGTTAGAACTCTCAAAACAAACCACACACTTTATAAAATTACATTTGTTTTTATTTTAAGTTTGTGTACATTACAATAATCATACATAACCACAAATGGCACGTGACACAGACAATACAAACTGACAAGAAAACAAAACACAAAGACAATACAATTCCACATTATTCAGGCAGGTATATGTTAAAGTAAATTTATATTTAAAGTTACCCTTTTTTATTTGAGTACAATTAAAATTATCTTAAATGTTCAAATTGCAGTAGTTACAAAGGATTTAAATGTATCTAGAATATGTTTCTCACAAGTTGTTTCCAATTTTTTACGAATATTAATATACTTATCCAAGTAAGATAAGAATCCCATTATTGCAGCAGCTTTTTCATTTAAAAAAGATTTATATATATATAATATAATATTGAATATTTAAAATGACTTGTATTACACGCCTGTCAAGGTAACAGTACACACAATCCTCACTTTGGCAAATTCACCAGTGAGTTGGAGCTCAGCAATGCCCCACCAGAGAACCTGGCTTTAGCCTATCTCAATACATGTCTGTGTTTAGTACAGTGTACATTTCTTACTTTCAGGATCATTGAATTTAAAAGTATTTTTTATCATAATAAATGTATAAGATATATATCAGAAGAAAACAAAATTACAAACTGGCCCCTTTTAAGTATTTAAAAACCAGGATAACTTTACATAAAGTACTGAAAGATTACAAGTAGAAAGATACAGCAGGACATATACTTTGTAAATGGTGATATAACAAAGTTATGCTATTAGCATAATTGTTAAGATGAAAATTAGATGATTTACTAACTTCAAAAATACCAGTAGCAAAAAAAAAAAAAAAAAAAATTAGATGTGAGTACAAATATGTAAATTTGTAATGTTTTGTGCAATGGGATGGGAAGAGCATTGCAAAAAATGCAGTGAATTTGATTATATTTTTGTTATTCCCATTGAAATAATAAAGTATATGAATAATCAACTCAATGATCATTGAAATAAATATGCGAAAATGATGAGTATATGACAAGTATTTATTTTGTCCAGTTTTGGCCCCTTTTAAAATTTACAAAGTAGATTCAGACATCTGAATTTTCCTGAGTATTTCTTCAGATAAAAATAAGTTTATGAAAAAAATGAAACACATCTGGATTAAATTATAGATGGTCATATGACATTGCTAGGTTTGGAGCAATGAGCTGGGATGGGACCTAGTATTTATTACTAAATAAGTCACTACTAAATATTGTCTCACATTTGTATCATCACCTGTATATGTGAAATTTATAACCAAATTGGAAAATGATACATACTGGGCATACATCTTAGACTCTAATTTTAAACAAAAATTTCTTTTGGGTAAAATGTCTAATTATCATATTTCAGTAAAAATTCACTTAGGTAGAAATATTTGGATAGATACTGACTTACAAACAAAATTGAGCGAATTTTATTTGGATGAAAATGATTATTTGTGGTATTACTGCAATGTGCTAACCTAAATCCATATATACTGGTAATAACTTTTATATAACTGTAAAAATGAGATATACTATGTATCATTTCAAGCTAGAATTACTCATGCTATTGGTACTACCTATGAAATATACAAAACAGTAAAAATTATAAGATTCCTCAATGTCCTTACCATGCTTAAAACCTGACCAAAATGCCAATATATTTTCCATATTCCACATCAAACCAGGACATACAAGAACAATATGACATTTTTGTCAGCTGATCACACAGTCTGTGTATATGTGATAAACATGGAAAAAATGCTTGCCAGTACTGCACTGAACCATACTTATAGTCTTTGATACCTTAAAGCACACACACAAATTTGTTAACAGAATGTTTATTAACTGCACAATTTACTTTCTTGTTAGATCACCCTTAATGTACTTTATTTAGTACGAGTAGTATAGGAAACATGATTAAATCATACATCCCATATCCTTTTTCGCATTTCTCTGTGTTTACTGTGGCAGTAAAATCACTACAATTAATGGGTCAGTTTTATTACTTTTCTCATCATTGTGTCAGGTTATTTAATCATTTTACAGGCTAAACATAAGGACATGATAAAACACAGTGTGCATAGTGTCTTAGTTCTCTTTCTCAGTTTCAAAATGAGGCTATTTCAAGTATATCTACACTTCTATATCTAAATGACTTACTGGTGCATAAAACAAAAAAAATACATGGGCCATCATGATGTCAGTGCACACACATTACTACAGCAGTTATCTTGGCAATTTTCGTGGCATGGGCTCAGTTTTACCATATATGGCAAAGGTGTATTTTCTTTAATTGCTGATTACTTAGTAATTAAGCTGTGTTTCAAAATTCTGTTTGGGGAAATGATTTACCATATTGTAATAGATGTTTTAAAGGCTTTTTGTTTTTGGGGTGTAGTAACCCTTTAACAAGTGACAGGTGTCAGTTGTTTTTGTACATATAATTAAAGTATATTTTGTTGCCAAGAAGTATTTTGTCATGCTTTGTAAAACGAATGCCATGTAACTTACAAATGAAACACATAACCTGAATATTTGCTAACACTAAATTTGCTAACCTCCAGGCCACTACAGGCCTTACAGGGGCCATGGTGGCAGAGTGGTAACACTCTCGCCTCCCATCTCTGAGGGCGGGGTTTGATTCCTGACAGGGCCTCAAGTGGCAAACCTGGTAGTTGCTTGCCGTTGGTCGGCAGTTTACAGTACAGAACCCTAACAAACTGTATGTACTGGTTTCCTCTGCCCTTCCAGCTACCCATCGTGATATCACCTGTATAGTGTTGAAAGTGACGTAAAACCCCGAATAAATAAACTACAGGCCTTATTGTGCTTTATCATTGACAGTAAAGTAATCTATCTTTTATTGAGGAATGAAACGCCCTTTTTCAGGATTCATATATGCTGAAATAATCATTATGTTGATTTGCATGTCTGTAAATTTTTTATTTATTTATTTGAGGTTTTATGTCACTTTCAACACTATACAGGTGATATCAGGTGACATTCTAAGTCAGTAACCCAAGGCAGTGTGTGTGAATGAAGGGAGTGTTTCATAAATATGATTACTGAGCGAATGGTTTACAAAGTTAGTATATAATGACTGAAGGAGATAAATAGAGGGGACATAAAGAAAGTTAAATTTTGGATAACTATCTTGACAGTCTGGGAATGATCAGACAGGTGAAGGTCCTCAGTCTCCTAGAGTGGTGTGCTAACTTGGCATCTAATCACAGGCTTTCACCTCTTGATGGGTTTGACACCCACAAGTGATAATGCTGTGCATCTGTCCCAATGTGACCCTGGGATGTAAAACCCTGACCTGGTTGTTCAGTAAAGTACCTAGTAGTCCATACCAGTTGGTCATACGATTACGACAAGTGCTGTGGTCGATGTCCAAAGCAATACAAAGACCAAGGAGAACGAGTGCTCAAATTTATCAAAACACGAAGGTGACAATATGTAAAATGAAACACATTTTCAATTGTTTCCCCCCCCCCCCTCCCCCAAAAAATCATGACAAATGTGTTGATCAAATATTTTCGCAAACATATTGAAGCTGAATTTATCTGCAGTAAAAGCTAACACCATCCAATGTGGAATCTTAAGAAGGGTCTAAGGCATAGTGTAAATTTGTTGTAATATTTTGTTCAAACAAGATTATTGCCTTTTTATGGCCAACGCTTCAAAAAAACTTATTCCCAGTTTAACCTAGTGTAATGTAATGTACTGCTTTGTGGGTGCACTATCTTACCACAGTTGTGAACTCAGTGTGCTAAATTAACAAAAGTAGTGTTCAAATGAATAGTCAGGGGATGGTATAGGTCAGAAATGGTTGTGGTTTATTCATTTATTGGTAGACTGTGTCATATGGTTCACCATATACATGGTTGGAAATAACCTCTATAACTGAACTAAGACAAAAACTGGTTGTATTGGTCATTAAATAAACATCATCATCAAGTTTGTTTAATGATCATAAGGGTATCATAGTATTAAGTGCACTTGGCGTACAAGATAATTTATCCTAAGAAAACTACAAAGGTTAATAAATCCCAAGTTTATGTAGGCTGGATTTTTAAAATGAGTTAAATTAATTTTTGGGCTCGAGTCTGATACCATAGTATCCTTGCTTAAGTCTTGAGTTTCTGTGTCATTAGAAAAATAAACACAGTTTTTAATAAAGTTTTGCTTGTGTAATATACTCTTACATATGCATATATTGCTTTTCACTTCAGCAAATTGCTGAGTCAGGGACTTTTCTATTGAGCTATAGATCTTAAAATTTATTTATGAATGCCAAAATATTTCTGCTTGAAAAAGATATTTCACAAATTTGAACCTTAAGCAAGGCTAACACTATAATATTAAGAAAGGACTTTTCTCTCAGACTTAAGCCTAAATGCTGTTTTGGAAAGTATTAAGCCCCTTTAAACCTAAATTTTGCCTCAACTATGACTATGACATAAAGGGGACTCTGGTAAAATATTTATTTAGTGTCATCACATTTGTTTGATTATTGGCTAGAGGTGTTTTATAATGAGAGCATCATACACTCCAACCTCTGTTGTCTAAACAATTTGGGCAAATTTAAATTTGTTTAGATAATATACATTTAATAAATAAAAGCAGATAGTCCTTAAGTCCTTCTGCAAACACCACCCCAGCAGCAAGTTCAGCATTTTAAAACTTTGCCCAAGCCTGTAATTTTGCACCTTTTCTGCATTTCAGTCAGTGTTTTGCATATTTTTCGTCAATATATATAACTTTCGTTGGTTGTTTTAACTGTATATATATGAATTGTACCATTGGTTTGTAGGATTTAGGTGAGACAATAGTTTTCTAAGTGTGGGCTGAAGTGCCAACTTGAAGCCCACACTTAGCTGAGACAAACATCTTATACTTAGTGCTTCCATTTTCATGATTTTGGTCCCAACTGATCAAAGCTTTAAATCAAAGACCAAAAGTTTGGTAATCATAAGGGTCTGGAAACAAAATTTGGGATAATATCACATATTTTTGGCATCTTTACTTGACAACGCCAAAGGTTGCGATCTTCAGATAAACTTTTCTAAGTGTCATCAATTCCAGTCTTAGAAGTTGAGACACACTCCAAAACCTGTCCTGTTACTAATACATCCAATATCAAATCACCAAACCACGGTATAATAATGCCAAAATTTGCCAAAACTTCGCATTCTGCCCCTAGATGGAATTACACGATTCACCAGGGAACCTATTCTGACCAAGAGAGACTAAACCTGGGGTCCCCAAAACGTTTTGACCAACTGATGCAATTTGAATATGATTCCAACACGATTGTATTTACTGGGGATATAACGAAACAGGTTTAAATGCCTGACCTTCCAGATCTGCCGGCAATAAACTGAAAGTCAGAAGATGGCAAGCTTGCAGCTACTACATTTTATCATTTGGTCAAAGTTGTTGGCAGTAAAACCCTGACCCATACAACCTATTTTATGTCCATATATACCCTTAAAAGATGAATAAAAAACCTATTTGTGTCAATATGATTAGATATATCAGGGATATTTTTGATGTTTTGGTGATAGAATGTCTTGCATCCCAACCTCAATGATAGCTTTATTGGTATTTGGTGACTCTTCCATAAAATTTTGATCTTAACTTCAAACTTAGCAAGAATCGGAAATATGAAACCACCACTTAAACTTTGGTCTTGAATGAAAGATAACTTCTCGGAAGACTACATTTTAAAATTTTATGTAAATATGGCATAACAAGTATTTAACAAGGTACTTGAAATGTCTATTATTGGTTAATTATTTTGTGTATAAATTATTATGCACAATGTATACATTGTATGCATGGAATGAAATTTGATGACAATATTAAAGTAACATATTTATAAATTAAGCCATTCCCGACAGGCTAGGAATATATATATTATTTACTGTGCTAACTTTTTTCCTTTCTACATAGAATACAAAAATGTACTTTTCTGCTCTTTAAAAAACTGCTTAAGCGTCGCTTATCATTCAAATGCATGAAGAAATTATTGCATTATGTATATCACAAACTGAGTAAAGTCAATAATAATGAAGTATTTATCACAATTCATATTGATTTTTTAGTAAATGGTGATATAAGTTGCTCTGATGGTTATCACTTTCAATGTAAAATTTGATTGAAGATGATATGCTAATATGTATACACATTATATGTAAATGATCACGATATTCACGTGATTAAAAGCTCAGACTATATCTGGCATGATCAATTAGAAATTAAACTTGCTCTTTTAGTAAGGATAAGCTCTAGAGACAGTATGTTGAAAGATTTCATTCTAACTGACAGGACACAAGAAGAAAAGTAACTAAAGAAATGGCTAAGTATGTGAGCAAGATACAGGCTATTAACCCAAAAGAAGAACTTTCATACATCACCAATGATAAGGAAAATATATACATTGAGGTTGTAGGAGTTGAACAAGATAAATATATGGAACTAAGCCATGTCTCTGGAAGTCCAGTTTATACTTGGAGGGATTATAAAAATCCAGAGGAGGATATTTGCAGCCAGAATCCTTGCAATAAAAAAGATTTTGAACAATCACATGATATCAGTAAGTTTAACAATAGTTCCAACTCCACAGTAAACCATGAAGGTGAGCAGACTGAGTCTTCAGTTGAAAGGATCAGGACCCCTGATCATTCCGCCAAATGTAGGATAAGATTTTGGCTGTTGGTAGTAAGCCTATGTTTGGTATTAGTAAGCTGTTGTATTGCTTTGTTTTACTCAGATGTATTTGCCATCAAGAAAGAGACATCAGGTATTTTGTCTGACTGTAGGAAAACCAGCAGCAATGAGTTATTTCAACCCTTAATCAGATACACAGATTCTGAAATAGAGAAACAAAAAACAAGAAAAGATGTGCTGAGGAATATAACCTACAATCTCGAAGACATTCAGAAAAATGTCAAGTATTGGAAATATAGTCGGTGTGTAAAGAATCCATCGACTTCAGAGAACACTACAGTTTTTGAGATCAGTTACTTTATTCATGGAACAATCTTTTTTTTTAATGGATCTAATCTCCACAGGTCAGTTATATATGCACATGTACCATTGATCAATGTGGATTGTAATTTTGATGTCTCTCAGTCTTCTGAGACAGTGTCTTTTAGGCAGATCAGTGCAAACTTTACATACTTTAAAAGAATACCACAAGCCTTCTGTAAGAAACATAACATCACAATAACTCTGCCACCTTTTACCAGATATGTTCAGTATATTACTGTTCCTGGTGTGACATTAATATTTCCTTATGCTGCTGTCATGCAAAGATATAATGGGAGAGTCTTCCAGGAGACATATCAAGTGGGTAAGGTGATAGTAGAAATGCAACTGGAAAGTGAAACAATTCACAAATATGAACTGGATTCAGATTATGAAAACTGTCAGCACTGAGTGAAAGGGTTCATGTTCTGGAAGGGCAGTGACACAGGTTCAAGTTTTTTTACATCATGTACTCTTCTGGAAAACTAACTGTTTTGCAACAAGAGTTGCTTTATCAAAACATTATAGATTAAATACATGTAAAAATATAACAATAAAAATGTTACATAATGTGTAAAACTCAAAACGAAAAAAAAATATAACAAATATTATTTTTGTTTTCCATGTAAATGAAGGATATTTTCATTGACAAAAATGAAGTATTTTTGTGTTTACAGTAAATGTCATTCAGCAGGGTTAGATCTGATCATATCTCTATGACTTTGATGAATTTTATGTGAAGATTAAATAATCACATCTTTCCGATGGGAGATATCATGTCCATAGTAAATACCAGTAAATAGCTTTAATTTTAACATTTCAGTAGTTATTTCTGTTAACTGTGTTTCGGTTGGACTGATTGCAATGGTTTTGACAAATAAACATACTTGGGAACATTGAACTTAAAAACGTATTTACAAGAATATTCCCCTATGGCCACAGAAAAAGACACATATGGGTGTCATATTTCTATGTCTATTAAAGCAGTCACAGCATCAGTGTTTGTCAAGCATATGTGTATAATTATTGCATTTACTGCTAATATATCCATCTTAGTCTAACATTGAGTAAGTAGCTCTATTATGCATCATAAAACTGTGTTTTTGTTTTCAGATTACATAAACATACAGCACTGAATCGTGTTTACCATGTTGAATAGTTCAAGATACAAAAAAATTTTTTAGCTAATGTGGGAGTATAAAGTCACATTTGGTGTTTTACATCCTGTTCAACAGCTAAGGTCAAAATCAGACAGGCTCTCAGCATTGCCACTCGCTGGAGTTGAGCATATGCAGAGGTGGTACAGATAAGATGCCAAATCTATTAACCACCAGGATACCATACAGACATGTCAAACATGGAAATTATTCCAATGAATGTCAGCATTATGTCAGTAGTAATAGTGAAAATACTGAACTTTTACAAATATTTTGTGTTATGATTGTAGTCATTGGTAATGCTGCATAATTATGGTATAAAATACAAAAATTGTACACAAATTACTAAACAACTGGAACTTTTCGCTATGTGTAGCATTAGTTGAGTAGACCCTACTCTTTCATATTTCCCAAAGTACTTTAAAAAGATAAGGTATCTCTGACCTCCGCTTTTTTGGGACATTGGGACAAGGCCTTTGCCTCCAGTCAGTAAGCGGCACGCTTCACTCATTTCCATTTTTGTTGGAAAAGAAGACAGGGAACCAGCCAACTTTAAAAGAAAAGTGATGGCATCATCCACAATGATCTTCACAGAAGTCTTTATGAACTGCATTGCATTGTGGTTGTCAATCAAGAACTTTCATGATATTTTAAAATAATTGTGTTATTAACCTCCAACAAGGAAATATACTTTTGCCATTGTTTGCTTATTTGTTCATGTGTTTGTTTCTTTGCAAAATAACTGAAAAAAAGTTGTGGATGGATTTTTATGAAATTTTCCGGAAATGTTGAAAATGGTACAAGCGACAGATGACTAAATTTGGGTTTTATGTCCTGTTCAACAGCCAGGGTTACATTGGGACAGGCCCTTAGCATTGTCACTTGTGGGAGTCAAACCCACACAGAGGTGACAGTCTGTGATTAGATGCCAAACTTGCTCACCACTAGGCCACTCAGGACCTGTATGCATTTTTTTTGCAAAGCAACCTGATTATTTATTATGGATGTATATATTATGCACTGACTCTATCTCACAATGCTAAAAGATCCTTCAAAAAGTTTCTTGATCCAGACGGTATGATCTGGAACACCACCAATATTGAATCATCTGTTCCTTACTTTTTAACAAACTTATGGTTTTCTAGTTTCCAAGTAAATGTTTATGCTGTAATTAAAAAAAAAACGGTTTATATAAACATTCTCTGTACAAGTGTTTTGCTGAAAACATTTAATAAACGTTTATCAAATAGCCCCAGAAACTAGGTTTGACTGAGAATGGTTTTAAAACATTTAATAGCTGAAGAAATAAAGATTTGTTCAAAGACAACGTTTTGTGAATGGTTGCTCTCAAAATGTTTTACAAATATTTAATAGCAACTGGTTTTCATACCCACCACTTTAAAACATTTTTGAAATGTTTTCTATGATATGTTTTAAAAGCATTCTATCAAAAACGTTTTTAAATCCATAGTTTTAGAATGCTTATTAAACATTTACCTTCAAAGATGTCCAAACAAAGATGACAATGAGCAATAATAGGGGATTTTTTTAGAGAATTGGGTCACAAATTTTCCCAAATACAATCCCTAGAAGTAAGAATTGAGACATTATTATGTTCATATGTAACATTTATCATTAAATGTTTAATAAACAGTACACATAACACATTTTGAAAACATTCAATTATAAATGGTTTTCGTACTTAATTTTAACCTTTGATAAAGCTTTCCTTTTAAACGTTTGCAAAACCCAAAAATGTTTACTGAGTGTTTTACCACAAATTCTATATCACAATTTAAGTGGTTTATTCTATGTGAATTTATTTAATCTTGAAAAAGATGAAAGTTTTTGTTACTGGTCATAACCAGCTACAACATGATATGAGGTCTCTGAAGTAACATGGAGTATAGCTTTTCAGCTTGTTTCTTAATAAGAATAGGGGCCACAGTGGTAACACACTCGCCTGCCACCTGTGAGGTCGGCGGTTCAACCCCCAAACTCCATGTGGGAAGGTATAAATTTTTATTACTGGTTATAACATGCTACAACATGATATGAGGTCTCTAATGTAACACGGAGTATAGCTTTTCAGCTTGTTTCTTAATAAGAAACGGGACCACAGTAGTAACATAATCGTCTCCTATCTCTGAGGTTGGTGGTTCAAACTCCGAACCCCACATGGGAAAGTTGGTAGCCGCTTACTGATGGTCAGTAGTTTACAGTACAGAACCTTGACCAACTCTATGTACTGGTTTATTCTTCCCATAAAACTACCAATCGTGATATGACCTACACTGTGTTGAAAGCGATGTTAAAACTCAAATAAACTAAATGTAATAAGAATAATTACAACAGATATTCATTTTAACAAGTATGATAAAGAGATTTGGCTTAGTTTTATTAGCTTAATGGGAATGATAATAACAGAGATTCAATTTTAATGAGAATGACTAGCATGATCAGCATGATCTGGTCTGACTGACCATTTACAACATCGTAATACACAATACTTCAATAGCTTGGTTTTATACAACAATGGTAACTTTATATTTATTTGGAGGTGAAGAAAAACAAAGGGTTAACACAAGGAACATTTAACAAAAGGGTCTGAGTTATCATTGCATTTGCACTTTACGAAAATTAACCAAAAGAAAGCTAACCTAGGCTTTCATTTACTCAACAGTTTGCTAACTTAGAGTTAACTGGTACATAACGACTTTGATTACGGAACAAATTCTATGATATACAAGCCCCTGGGTGACTATACCTAGTGCTGTAGGAGAAATTGACAACGATGTTCTAAAATAGCTAGTAGAGCCCAATGTTGCAGTTTTGAACATGCAACTGTAATCAACAACAATAGCCCAAACAACAACAAAGCAAGGCATTTGCAGCATGGCAAGGCATTTGCCGCTTCATAAGATACTGTGTAACTGTTGTCATGCATTTGGAGGGAGCAAGCTCTACAAGTCTTGCAAACATGTTCTGAGAAAGAAAATATTGACAGGCAAGTGGGGTAGGAAGAGTTTGTGGCATTCACTCTTAGAACCAAAATCAATGAATTCCGTTTGATCAGGTTTCAGTTTCAATTTACTGAGAGACACCCATTATTGTACATCTTGAGTCCAGCCATTCAGCCTCATCAGAGTGCCGGAAGCATTCTTATGGGATAAGTGAACATATAACTGGGTATCATCTGCATCAAAATAAAATCAAATATCAGGATGAGAGCTGATGATTCTGCTTAGTGGAGTTGCCAACATAGTCGCTCAGGTAGGGGATAAACCACTCAAGGACATTTCCACTAAGACACAACAAGGATTTGAGATAGCCAAGGAGAGTTTGATGGTCAACAATATTGAAGGCTGCTGCGAAGTCTATCAACATGAGAGCAGTGGGTTCATCTCATGCCAGAGACAGGTGGACCTCATTCTTTATTGGCTGTAAAGCCATTTTGGTGGAATGACCTAACCTGAGGCAGATTGATGAGCATTGTTAAGCTTATTTCTAGAGATCATTACCAGCTACAAGCCTTCTTGATAAGATGAATAACAATAGCCTTTCTGGATTCATCAGGAAAAGCCCTCACCGAGGGGACTAATTACCAATTTAGTTATGGATGGCAAAAATACGTCAAGACAATTCTTAATGAAAAATGTGGGCATATGGTGCAGTAGGTATACGTACGATTTAGTAGGATAATCACTGATAATCTTGTAAATTTTATCTACACTTCCAGATACAAAGGTATAGAAAGCAGGAGGTGTCAAAGTAGGTGCATCAGTAAAGGAGCCAGAGGCAGGGATTGTATCCCTAATTGGCTTATTTTTTTACAGAAAAATGAAGCACATGTATCTGAGTGATGAATCGGCAGAAAAGTCTGGGAGTTGTGCTGCCGCACCTCAGAGACTCCCAAAGCTTCTTTGAGTCATCATTTGCAATAATTGACTGATATGATAGAATTGTTGCACACTACATTTTCTTGTCCCATGACATGAAAATGCATCTAATTAAGTTTACGCACAATACTTGTGCACAATATTAGCAGTAGAGCAGAGTTTGTGAGGAGTTAGACCAAATATATTTATTTGGTGCATGTTATTTTTTAGGTTTGTAGAAATTTGGATTAAGTAGGTTGAACTACATGTCATTAAAGGCCAGAACTATTTATGCAGAACCTTCGTATAACAGAACTAGTACTGAGGTTATTTGTGACAGGAAATAGTTTTGCAAAAACAAGCTTAATGGCACTAAATACTCCCATGTATAAGAAAGACTTAATGCAGGTGTTCCACTGGAGCCGACAAACTATGCATTTTTGGAGAGTCGGGACCAATGTTTACATGGTTGATTAGGATTGGTTGCAAGTTCCCGGCCTGTCGGGGAGAGCCGGTGAAATATCAAACATGTTTGATATTTCTACAACCGTTGCCGACCCTTGTATCCGACCCTAAGTTGCAGGCCCCTAGTAACAGGCCTGTCGGTTAACTTAACGGCCTGTCACTTTCAGGCTTGTCGGTTAATCAAACAGGCCTGTCTGTAACAAGTATCCGGCTTGTCCTAAATATGGACTTCCAGACTGTATGTGATGAGTCACCAACTGTGTGGGAAGTGTTACAGTAGAGTCGGGAACTTTAGCCAGCCTGTCTGTAAGTGTTCCGGAGAGGCCTGTAAAGTTTACAGGCCAGTGAGTAACGTTAACCAACTGGGTCCTAGAGTCGGTAAAATTTATAACCAACAGGCTGTAAACTGAAACAGACAAGCCAGAAACAATAACCAACAGGCCTGTAACACTAACAGACAAGCCGGGAACTGTAACCGACAGGCCGGCAATATTTGTGCATCTTACGGCCGCTCAGTTTCCAAATCTGTGGGTATAAAAAGGCGAGTCGGTAGACAATCTGCATATATTTGGGCTTTGACTTGTCGAGAGACATCTGGTGTGCAACGTTTCTTTAGGTTTTTATTTTTTGTAAAATTAGCTTAAGTTTTGAGCTAGGCTGGACTGGCTGGGAATGAAATCTGTTCTGTGAAGTTTCAATTTTATTTTTCAGTTTTTGTTTTTTAAAACAAGCTGTACAATTGATTGATTGATTGATTGATCAGCATGCCAAGGGGTAGAACAAGAAAGATTGAAGTACCAACTGACATTCAACCACAGTTTGAGTTAGGAGATACAGCTGAGGATATAGACAGAACAAGGAGGGAGAGAGAGGAGGGATAAGAGAGAGGTGAGAGCAAGAAGAGAGAGACAGAGAGAGGATGGAGAGAGGAGGGAAGAGAACCAGGAAAGGTGAGAGAAGAGAGTGCAAGCTGACACAGATACTGATGTAGTAGCAACTCAATCCAGACAGAAGAAGGGCCAGATGAAGTCCATTTACCTGAGTGATTCAGACAAAGACGCCAACGTGGAGTTTGTTAAACAGCACGAGGAACTTTATGCCAAAACCAACGACAGTTTCAAAGACAAGCAGAAGAAAGAACGACTTTGGGAGCAGCTACAGCTATCAAAAACTTGCCTATCAAGACTGTGAAGAAGTGGTTTGAGACTCAATGTACCAGATATGGCAAGCTCACTCAGATGAAGTCAGGACAAGCAGCTGAAAAGAGCACAGAACAACAGACCTGGCTGAAAGACAGTTTCAGTTTTCTACGAGGTCACATCAGAAGGAAGGGAGTTTCCAAGTCTTCTGCATTCAAGTCACCCCAGAGGCCTTCTGCAGCTGCAGCCTCAGCTTCAGTTCTGGATACATCCAGAGACATAGAATCTGAGATGAAAATTAGCATTGCATCAGATGTTACTCATCAGCCTTTGAGCAAGAGTCACAAGCGACGACAGCCTCCAGTCGCGACTACCACCACTTCTGCAGATCCAGTCTTAGATCAGTTCCAGCAGATGAGTTCGATGATTTCTGGGTGCATGCCAGGACCCCACTTCAAGTCCTAGACAGTCGTTCTGCAACTATCCCCACTCTGAGATTGAAAACCTGGAAGAAAGAGACCTTTTAACCACCAGGAATGAGACAGTGAAGCTTCTCAGTGAAATACAGTACAAGGCCAAAAAACACAAGAGGCAGGTCACCAAAAGTCAAGAGGTCACCACATATCAACTTCCAAAAGCATCACAGGTCACAGCAGGATGTGAATATATACTCATCATACCAGAAACTCAAGCAGTCTCCATTCCAGTTGTGCAGCCTACACAGACAACCACAGGACAGCCTGTTACAGCGATTGCCAAAGTACAGCAACTATCAAGGCCTTCATCAGCATCAGCACAGCCAACAACCTTACATAGTTGTGGATGACCAACAGCCTGGGACTTCCAGACAGATGATTTTCAACCCACCTTCAGTTGCACCTTCACAGCGGGAGGAAAGTCGGCACAACACTTCTGGATTATCCAGTCTCTTTGGAGCTATTCCCAGTGCACTTCAGTATCAGCAGATCGACACACCACAGCCATTTTTACCCTCTCAACTTTCCACCAGCACTGTCACCAGTGCCATCTTCTACTCATCATGAACATTCAAGACCTCCCAGCCAGTCCAGCCAGCAGAGTCAGAGTCACCCCAATTCAGCGGATTAGCCCACACAAGTCACACCCAAAACTGGCCCTTCTAAGGGCCACCGGAATCTCCCAAAAACAATGAACAAGCTGCATGTCTATGCCCAAAAACAGAGGAAAAAAAGCACACCGTCCAACACTTACACCTCCCCACAGTACATGAAAAAATTTGTGTGAATGAATGAGTGAATGTTAAATAAATATTAATAACGTTCCACCACAAAACAGAAAAAAACTTAATAAACAAAAAGTCCCCTTAATAAAAAATAATCCCTAAGAAATCAAAGTAAACCTCACCCCACCCACCCCAACAAAACTCCATTTTAAAAAACACACTACCCCCCCCCCCAAAAAAAACGAGATCCAGACCCATGTCCCTCCCTTCCAAAACCCAACTTGAAATAAAATGCCACATCCACACTCACAGACAAACAAACATGAGGCCTAACTAATTTTGTCTTGCAAATTTCCAAGCACTTTTTTTAAATTCTTGGCATAAAATATTTTCAGGTATTTATTAGGAAACTTTTTTTCATATTACTTTGTTAGTTATTTTTTTAGAATAAAGCCAGGTCATGTTGGGGTGGGATGTCAACTTTGTAAATTGAGGACCTGGGTTTTAATCTGTAAGTGATGAAATTTATTTTTGTGAACTGAGTTTGGGATGGATTTGTGTTTGTGATGGGAATGTTTTTGGTGAAATGGAACTTATATAAAAGAGTTAGAAAATTGGGGTTATTTTTGAGGCAACACTTTGCTAAATAAAAGTTTTTGGATTATTTGGGTAGTCCTAAACAGGAATGATAGATGACAGCATGTTCTCCTCTCAGTCTTCTTAAACACTGTCCTCCTGCCCAGCCAGAGCCCCCACGTGATTGAAGTAGTCTTTCAGTAGGTTTCATTGATGTTTAGCCTCCCTCGATGGGTTTCTTAAGTTTTCATGATGTCTCTGTTCACCCTGGTCCCCCTGTGGTGGTTGTATGTCATCAGCTGGAGTGGGTGGTCTATCTGCTTCCCCTGATGGCTTCTCAACATGTTAGGTAGTACCACACATGTTAACACAATGTCTCTCACAACTTTTGTTCCATGGTGGTCAACAGCACCCTGAATCGCTTGACATATACCAAATGAGTTCACGACAATCCCCCCCTGGATATCCTGTAATTGGCTATTCTCTCTTCTCTGGTCAGTTGGCGTCTACTGTAAGGTTTGACTAGCCAAGGTATCAGGGCAAAGGCATCGTCCCCCAGCAGGAAGTAATGTAGGTATGGCCCCCCAATGTCCAAGTGGTTCAGGTGGTGGTAGTCCCAAGGTTCCATTTTTAATTCTTCTTTTCAGTTTGCTGTGGTTGAAAATCTGTGCATCAGATGATGACCCACTGGCCCCCACGTTGACCCACAGGAACTTGTAACAGACATCGACTAAAGCCAAAAGTCCCAGGGAGAAGTAGCCCTTGTAGGTGAAATATTCACTGCCTGACTTCTTGGGCTTCTTGATAGCAATGTGTTTTCCATCTAATGCACCGACTACATGGGGAATATTACATCTGTTTCTAAATCATTCTTCCATTTTCTTCCAGTCTTCAGGATCAGTGGAACACATCAAATACTCATGTTGTAATTCTTTCAAACTGGTTTTGTAGACTTGGGGGACAAATTTGCAGATGGTCGTTCTTCCAACCCTCCAGTGGTATTGCAGTGACATGTAGCTTTCCCCTGTGGATGTGTGGAAGTGTTTCAAAGTAACTGCCAGTTTCAATCTGACTTCCAGTGGCTTCCTGAAGTTGGTGATTGGCTTCCTGAGATGAGGGGTGATCCTTTCTTCAATCAAATAAAAAATGCTGGTTCCATCTTGGTGAAATTTCTGTAGCCTGGTATGTCAGTAGTGATTACCTCGTCCAAGAGTGTTCTGTAGCAACCTCTCTCCTCTCTCTGCAGTATCCAGTGCAGGACCCATGGATTCTGTGGCTTCCTTCTCCTTCTGGGTGTTGGGGTGATGGTGATGCTGGCTGGGCAGGTGCTGGGTTATGCTGTCTTCTGAGTGTTGAAATCACAACATATAAAAATAAATTCAACTCAGTGAAAAAAGGACCCTCAAGTGATCTATAAATTGCTCTTGATGTGTTCCTGTCATCTTTGAAGTGTGAAATGAATGGCACATCACAGGGGAGGGGCGTTTATATAGTGTGATGTGGATCATGATTCTGGATCCCGACTCTAGATACCGGCCTTCAAAAACAATCAATCCTGTCGGGAAGGGTCGGGAACATATTCCTCGCTTGTGTGTTTGTCTTTACGGCTTGTCTGTTTGTTATCTGGCGTGTCTGTTAGGGGTTTAGGGCTTGTCGTAGTACTTCTACGACTGGCCGTGCAAAACACGTCCCCGACCCTACATCTTGTCAGGATGGCCATTACGACCTGTCTGTAAGTGTACAGTCATGTTGGGGATTTCATAACTGACTCAGCATTTACTTTTACCAACAACCCTATGACTTTTGCAACCGACCGTAGGGTCGTAGGTCGGTTACAGGGTCGGCTCCAGTGGAACACCTGCATAACAAAGAAATGGTCAAGAAAACTTGTCATGTAACTGATTATTTTACATTTTATGAATACAATGAATGCTATAAACGATTCTACACATATTTATTTAGACACATACTCTTCAATTAGTAAATATATAATTTATAAAGACACCAAATCGTTAAGGGAAACTGAGTGTAACTCGGCTTTCGCTTGTGTAGAAAGCACTAATTTCTTCTGTAGTTCTGTCTAGACATGATGTTCCACACCACAAATCATGATATAACAGAGATGTTTTTAACATTTAAGAGTGTGAAAATGTAGTGCACACCTCTTTAATAGGAGCCTTTGTCTTGTTGGTGAATTGGTTCCATTGGGCAATTTGCTTGTCTAGCCTTGACATGACTCTGGTTTCACAACGCCTCCTTTACAAAGGACCTCCTTAATGAAAGGGTTTTTTTTCTTTTGGGAAGGCCACTTAGAATTTCAGTTTCACAAAGCCTCATTTAACTCCACTTTCCAAAAGTCTTCCTTAAAACTTAAGGATGGAGATTGACCCCCTTCTTGATGAAAAAAAATGGGTAAACACTAGTTATTTCAGCTATAGAATGTCACACAAACACCAGAAAAAAATGATCTGAATAGGGCCATCACATACATTTGTCAACTACAATGTTAAAAATAGGTAAAACAAAACAAAATGCTTACAACAATCATGCAAAGTAGATTTTTTAAAAGTTTTTAAGTAGTGGAAAGATTTTCCACGTCAAAACTTATCCATCACTGATACAATTGTCAACAGTCAGCAACAAGTTGTATACATACATATACATCAACACATATCCAATGAATTTTTTTTAATGTTGATATAAGCAGCAAAGTAAATTATGCTTCTCTAGAATGCAGTTGTAAGAATAATATGGATATTTATAAAATTTTCTTGAAAAAACAAAACAGAGGAAATTTTTTGCACACAATTGGGAAACAATATTTCAGTGCTTTTTATTATGTCAGCACTGTAATTTTGTTTTTCTTTTGAGGTGTAAGTTTAAGATGAAATATTATTATTAGTACTGTAATATGTCTGTTTTGTAAAATAATGTAACCAACTCGTATATTCAAGTTAGCTAACTGGTATATTTAAGTTAACATTCAAGTTACTAACTCGTATATTCTAGTTATTAACTGGTATATTCAAGTTAGCTAACTGGTATATTCCAGTTACCTAAGTTGTATATTCAAGTTAGCTAACTGGTACATTCAAGCTAGTTAACTCATATGTTTAAGTTAGTAACTGGTATATTACTGGTATATTCAAGTTAACTAACTGGTATATTCAAGTTAGTGAAATAAAAAAAGTTTGGCAGTCTAGAGCTTCCATAAATTTCGACCAGTTGCTGATAGAAATCCAGAGAATGGCAAAGAAGCTTCTAAGAAGGCATTAATGAATATAAATTGCAACACACACATTAAGAAACTAAATGTTTGTGGTTTGATTTGATAGTATCTTACTTTCAAATATTCTGCTTTTCAAGCGAGAAGGTAATCCTACACAAGAAACAGACATGACTGCCTTGTCCAATGGTCTGCGACTTGTTTGATTTGAGAGAATTAAAAAGACCATCAGTTTCAGAGGGCCAAACACGAGTCCCTGCAAGAGCCAGGATGTCCATGTTACTGCATTATATCAAGTTGTGAAGAAGAGGATCTTTGATATGAATAAACCTGCAATTTCCAAAATGAAGGTTTTAATTTTATTTTGTGGGGGACCTGGCTGGTATTGTTGAGGTAGTAATATTAAAAGACCAAAAGAGGTACCAAAAGATTAATTGAACAGTTTTTTCAATCAATTTTCCCTATTTTTGGCTTTGGCTAAGATACAGGAAACATAGCAATAGAACAATATGTAGTTCAAACATGGATACAGGCAAACTCCAAGAAACCTTATACTTTGTCAACTTAGATTTAGGTTATCCTCAATACAATGTGAACAGAATCCATTTCCCTGAACTTTCCATTCTGCTTCTGCTTTATCTTTGGATTGTGTATAGTACTTCATATCACTTCTTTTATATCAAACTGACCTTGGCAATTTTCTGCAATCTCACAAGTTGCGTCCACCTATTTATTTTCATTTTAGAACCAGGGTTTACTCCTTTTTTGAAAATTCCCAAAATTTTTCCCTTTTTAGGCAATTCGGTGGATTACCTACTTCCTCTCATCCTCTTGTAAATTTGTAATAGTATGTGGGGGGCATTACTTATATTTGGGTTCTTGGGCGAAATGTTTAAGGTGCCAACAGGGGCTGTGAGTTAAATTCACAATTTCATTCTTCTACAAGAGGGCTGAGGGGCTGTGGGCAAACGTACATCTGGAAGTATATCTATCTAAATTTATTCATCCCCTGTTATATGTGTGCTCATCTATCTTATATTTTGATAATAAATTGATAGTGGTTGCTAGAAATAAAGAAAAAATGTTAAATTAAAATTAATAAATATAATAACCCATTTATGGTCTATTTTTGTTTTTATCTGTCCTGTTTGAATGGTACTTTACAATGGGATTTGGGGGCCTGCTTTGGCAGTTTGCAAGGTACCTTAATTGATTAGACATTTTTTGCTTTAGTTTAGGCACAAGACCATTGACCTTTGACCGACGAATCACACGTATGCTCATGGGCCATCAAATGGCTTTAAAATCTTATGTTGTGTTGATTTGGGTCGACATTAGGATCACATGGAAAGAAAAATTCTCATCAGCCCCCCACTAGTACAGAATGAATATGATTCAGTGAACTGGACCTCTTGTGACTTGACCCTCCACTTGAGAGTTCCCTTAGGGTAGATATGGTTCAACTGGATTTTGGGTTCTGGGACTTGTCCCATCAGTATCTTGAACCTGCCAGTGATTTCATTTAGTTGGAGTGCTCCTTTTAGGATTTATATGGATGTTGTGGTTCAGGGAATGATAAGCTGGACCCGGCTGACCTGGGCTCCCCCTCTAGACTTGTCAGTTTCATTTCAGATAGGTGAGCTGGAACTCTTGTGGCCTGACCCTCCACTTGAGAGTTTCCTGCGGGTTGATATGGCTCCCCTTGGTACCTGGGTTCATGGAACTTGGTATTATCAGAAGTGGGACCACGGGGTAATATCTTCCTGGAAGTTCTCCTCTTGGGATGGATATAGGTGCTGTGATTAAGGGATTATAGGCTGGATCTGGCTGAACCAGCTGCCCCCTACCGGACATGACATTATTATATTACAAGCTTTGTTGGAGTTTCAGTCTAATCCTGGGGTGCTAGAACTGATAATCAAGAAATAATGTGGATATTGGAAGTTTACTATATTATATAATATCAATTTATCCCTCATATAGGACATATTGGTGCTCAGTGAGTGCTAGATCTAAATAATTAGACTAGTCATGTCAGTCACCCATTGGGTCTTATTTCAATGTTATCTTTTTAGGTATTCTTGCCTTTGTTTTGGGGGCTTTGAAACTTTCTTATGAAATTTTAATTGCTTTAAGTCTAACTACTAACATTTGTAATAAAATTTTCCAATTGTGTTTTACTGCGTATTAAATAAGCGAAGGAAGAATCAATACTGGGATCTGAAATTTGACATTGAATTGGAATGTGACCTTCATTTGCCAATCCTTTGAGTGCAAATCTTCTGTTGCATATAATGGCTTGTTTTGATCTGAGTCTGATAGACTACTAAAAGCATACTATGTGGGCTTTGAAATATGATATATAGGTCAGAATATATAGGCTTTGACACCCTCTGACCTTTGGGTTTGAATCTGTTGGGTCAAAATATCTCAACCTTCATTGAATTGGGATTCAGCAAACTGGTGTTAGAAACAAGGAATAGGCTAACAAAAAAACTGACTAACAAATTAAACTACAAAGAGGAAGCCAATAGAAAGATAGGAAACCCAAATGTGAAGTAAGTGATGTGAGATACTCACATCCCACTGGAGCCTCAGACCTAGCAAAAAAACCTCAGAGCCTATGTTACGGTCACAGGGAAAGCACGGTAGCAATTACCGGTTGCTTTTAAGTTGCAACAGGAAAAGACAAAAATTTTAACTCAACAAATTTATTTAACAACTAAAAATAATGATTACAGTCAACTGGTATGCTCTTAACCATACACACATTAATACAATAATGAAACCTATCTGACCTGACCGATGTGACTAACAGTTAAGTTTATCTGCTGTATCCAGCAATCTGTCCTGTAATCCGTCCTGTGGTCTGTCCTGTGATCTGTCCAATGTTCACTCACACACAGCTATCTGTATCCTGTGATCTGTTCAATGTTCAATAACACGAAATGTCCTTGTCCTGCTATCCTTTTTATATCCAATCACACAGAATGTCTGTCTAGAAATATTCAGAGAGTTTGCAAAACTGTACTGTCTGCTCCAAGATATGGACAATATCCAAAATGCAGTAAATTCACTCTCTGGATAATTTTGGATATTGTACATTCATATAACAAAGTACAGTAAATTTATCCAGACAATGTATCCAGTTAATTCACTCCAGTAAAAGTTCACAGCAAATAAGCACTTTATATATACATCCACTTGAATATTATATTCCAAGACACAAACCTTCCTTATAACCAGAAAATACTAAGTATACTTGTGGTCAGGTGTACAGTCCTTATATATCATTATGGAAGCGTCTAGAATGATACAGAACCGACTTGAAGTTAGCTTCAGCAACTAGATCAAGTGAGGAAGTTCTAGAACCTACAGGTACCTTATAGGCTTCCCCCAAATCTATAAATAACATCACTGAGGTTAGCCTAGAGGGATTCCCTCTTGTCTATATTTATTTATTTTATTTATTTGGGGTTTTACGTCGCTTTCAACACTGTACAGGTCATATCACGATGGGTAGTTGGAAGGGCAGAGGAAACCAGTACATACAGTTCGTTAGCGTTCTGTGCTGTAAACTGCCAACCAACGGCAAGCAACTACCAGCTTTCCCACTTGAGGCCATGCCGGGAATCAAACCCCGGCCTCAGAGGTGGGAGGCGAGAGTGTTACCACTCTGCCACCTTGCACCCCCCCCTTCTAGTCTATAAAGATTAAAGAGATCAATAAACATCATAACACATAACACAAAAATCAATAACTCCCTTACTTTAGATGTTAACACATAAATATAAAGCTTAAGTCAAATAAGGCACAGACACAGTGTCCATATACCATATAAGAAGGACCGGAGTTTTCCAGTAACAATTGTTAAACAAATGGTCCACTTATAATAAGGCATATGAAATAAATCTAAATGGGGTGATATGATAGATCTGTGATCATCGGAGAGAGGGGAGTAATGGGGTACTAGCATTAAAACTATCGAACTCAAGAGACAAAGATAGTTTTATGAATGGATGGATGTATCCATGTGAGGTTAAAATAAACGTTAAATAATAAGTTTAACAATGGCAGAGTAATTGTTGTTTTCACCAGAGATTTTTAAAAACAATACTCATACCAGTCACATGCCACCATGCTTACTGATCTATGCTTGTGGTCTTTGATAGATAGATAGATATTTAAATTTTTTAGTGCAAAAACACTAATGTGTCACTGTACTGTACTGCACTGTAAAAACATGAACCACTATAAATACATTAACTAATATTCACAAACATATATATACAAATAATTAAAAATACATGAACAAATATACAAATAAAAATAAAACATCTGACTAGATACACATTGTAAAAAACAGAAAGACATTAAACAAACAATATTTGAATAAAACATATGGACAAGAAAAAGACTAGAGAAGGGTTACAGACTAGCAATACTTTAACAATGTGTATAACATGATAAAATATACAAAAAACTCATGACTAGATATACCGATAAATTTGACAAGAATATTTGTGGTCTTTGAAACTTTATTCAAAGATCTCCCTTAATTAAATCAATTAGAAATCAGTTAAATTAAGTAGAAAAAAATTGTTATGCAGCTCACTAATTTATATGAATCATCCAGGTTATCTTAATTAGTGTGAATATTATCATGTACTTCTAGTGAATGCTGATATGAATAAAAAAATGATCATGATCACTTTCAAATACCGACTTTTGATTGAAGTTATCATTTGACATGTAATGTGTATGCTACTTTTCATTTAATAATCATGACATTCAAATGCTGAAAATTAAATTACAGAAAATCATGATTAATATTAGCAATTTAATTCATGCTTTGAACATGCACTATAAATAAGGAGAACCTTGGTGGAGTTCATTCTTACTGACACAGCAGAAAGAATGGTAACCAAAGAGAATGCTAAGTATTTAAATGAAATGCAGGCTATAAACACACAGCAAGATATTTCATGCATCATTGGTGATAAGGAAGATATATATATTGAGGTTATAGGACTTGGGCAAGATGTATATACTGAACTAAATCATGTTACTGGAAGTAGAATTTGTACTTGTAAAAATGATAGCATCCAAGATGACAGCTGCAGCAAGGATACTTGTGATACAAAAGTTATTAAACATTCATATGACAGCAGTAATTTTATCCAAACCTTGAACTCCACAGTACACCATGAGGGTGAGGTAAATGGGTCTTCGGTTGAAAGTGTCAAGACCCCTAACCATTCTGGTAATTGTAGAAAGGGATTCTACCTGTTCGTAGGAAGCCTATGTTTGGCCTTAATAACTGGTAGTGTTGCTCTTGTAACTTTGTTTTTGTACACAACAAGCCATCTGCCTAGGGTCACAGAAAATAGATCAGATGTATTTTTCACCAAGACGGAGACATTAGAAAATTCGTCTGACTGTATGAAAACTGTCAGTAATGAGCTCTTTGAACCATTGAAGAGATACGCTGATTTAGAAATAGATAAATATAGGAGAAGATATGCTATTCTGAGGAATATAACATATAATCTGAAACACATAAAGACAAAAGTTAAGTATTGGAAATATGGTGAATGTGTAAAGAATCCTTCTGCTTCAGATAAAAATGTAGTATTTGAGACTGATTACAGACTTCAGGCAACACTTTTCTTCTTTAACAGATCCAATGTCCACAGTTCAGTTCTATATTCACATGTTCCAATGATTGATGTCGATTGTAATTTTAATGTCATCCAGTCTCCTGTGACAGTGTCTTTTAGCTACATCAAAGTAGACATTGCATACTTGAGGCGAAATCGCCAATCATACCATAGAAAATACAACAACACAATAACCTTACCCCCTTTTTCGAAATATGTTGAGGTTTTGAATGTTCCTGGGGTGGAATTAACATTTCCATATGCTGCTGTCATACAAACATATAACATGGGTGCCTTGCAGGAGACATTTCAGGAGGGCGAAGTGATTGTGGAAATGCAACTAGAAAATGAAAAAATTTTGGAATATAAACTTGATTCATATTACGATAACTGCTGGGACTAAATGAACAGATGCCAGTAGAGCGAAGGACTGTGACACAGGTTTTAGTAATACAGTTTGGATGATTAAGTACACTAAATGATACATCCACTTGTTAAGTTTTGTGTTGAAGTCAAGAAGAAATAAAGAAAATTGTGTTTGTCCATGTAAATGAAGCACAGTTGTGTGGAATATATTAAATATTTCCTCATGCTTGAAGTCAATGTAATTTTTCCAATCCTAACTTAAAAGCAAAACCCCCTGCAGCGAACTCATATCATTTTGTCACATGTCATACTTAATACTAGCGATCAGCATTGCCACATGTGGGAGTCAAACTCATACAGTGGTGACAGCCTGGGATTAGATGGCAGACGTGCCAATAGCTAGGAGACTGAGAACCTTTAAATATACTAAAAAGGATGAATAATGGCAAATATATAATAATTGTTATTGAAACTGATTCTGTCTCCAAATACAGAGTTATTATCGTGACTGATTCCATTGCCAAATGTATCGCAAGTGGTTCTTTTGGCACTATAATTCTCCGACAAGGAATTATATGTAATTGGCTTTATGTTTTTTTTTTTGTTTTTGTCTGTGTGTTTGCAAAATAACTGACAGAGTTGTGGATGGATTTTACTGAAATTTTCTGGAAATGAAGACAATGACACAAGTAATAGATGGTTACTTTTTAGTGATGATCCAGATCACAACTTGATTTAAGGAATTTGTATAATTGCACTCATAAAGCCATATTAGAGGTATTGAGTCTTGGAGTAGATTTTGCACTCTCCAAAGTGCTTTTCTAGTTTTCACTGAAGTTCTAACCATTGCCACATATAGAGAAGTACCGTTGTCAATGATTCCATGGTAAAATGTATGATAATTACCTATCCCAAGGAGGATATGCTTTTTGATGACATTGAATTGTCTGTCTATCTGTTGGCAAAATAACTTGAAAATAATAAACAGACTTTGCAGGTAATTTTATCAATGACACAAGCATTAGTCACTATCCTGAAGGATATTTTATCATTGCAAGATAGATCCATATTCAGTCTATATGTGCATAAACCTTCATTGATAATCATCAGATTGCTTAAGAAAATACAGGCAACTCCAACAACATTGTCTACAATATACATTTTGTTTGCATTGGTTAGCATACGTGTGGTGGGTTAACATCGACAATCATTAATACACAACTTATCTGTTAAATTTATTTCATTGAGGAGTGATCAGCCTATTCATCCATCCATCCATCCATCCATCAATGTTACTAGTTTGTCACATTTTGCAGAATTGTCCTTGTTGTAATCACTAGATTTGCTACTTCGGAAATACGGTAAAACTTTTATATTTTGTTACAAATGAGTGTGCACAGCAAACAAACAGTGCACACATGAAGTGGAATTTTCAGAAGTAGATGCGATGATCAGTTTATGGGTCTTATTTTGGCGAATTTCTGACTGTGTACCGTAAACTGATCATCACTTTCGCCTTCTTCAATCCAGATAAATATACTTGAAAGGGCAGTAGCAGTCCAGCTACAAACTCACCTTGATGAAGCAGGCCTTATCAGTGCCTTCCAATTGGTATATAGACAACACCATTCAACCGAAAGTGCTCTCCTTAACATTCACAACGACATTCTCCTTAATATGGCCAAAGGGTCAGTTACAGCCCTTACCCTTTTGGATCTCTCCACCGCATTCGATATCATTGACCACACCATTCTCCTGGACAGACTTAATGTTTACTATGGTATCAGTGAACTAGCACTTGGCTGGTTCAAATCATACCTGTCAGGAAGGACACACAGCTAGGTAACACACTTTCATATCCTGCTACTCTCCAGTATGGGGTCCCCCAGGGCTTCGTCCTTGGTCCAATTCATTTTTCCCTCTACACTAACCCAACTAGCTCAATTATTCACTCTCACAGTAGTATTAACCACCATTTCTACACCGATGACACTCAGTTATACATACCACTTTCACCAACAAATTTCTCTTGTTCTATAAAAAAACTGCCTAAACGACATTCAAAATTTCATGTTTGCAAACAAATTAAAACTCAATCCTGAGAAAACTGAGTTTATTCTGATAGGTTCCAAAAATAACCATAAACAACTCCTTCCTCACTTTCCGATTAACATTCTCGGTAATCAGGTCTTACCAGCACAAAGTGTTAGGAACCTCGGAGTGGTGTTTGACTCCAATTTCTCATTCTCAGACCATGTGTCACATAAAGTCCACCAAAGTTCATGTGAGAAACCTCTACATAATTCGTCCCCTTCTAGACCTTAATACATTAGTTCTTTTAGCGAATGCTTTGGTGAGCAGCAGATTGGACTACTGCAATTCTCTATTCTTATCACTCATAGATTTTGAATTAAGAAGATTGCAGTTAGTCTAAAACTCACTCTGTGGGGTTGTCACCCGTTCCTCTAAATACTCTCACATTACCCCACAACTGAAAAAACTCCACTGGATCCCTGTCAAATATAGGATACAATTCAAAATAGGTCTCATTACATACAAAATTCTCAACCAGGGTCAACCAGTTTACCTGAATTAAGATATTTAATTCATCCCTACACCTCTTCTAGGAATACAAGGCAAAGTACCCCTAAACTCAAGTTTCTTCACACCCCCACTTTCGACCGTAAGGTTCATAAATCAGTCAAACTTTTTTCCAATTCTTTCAGTCACTATGCTCCAGTTCTTTGGAACTCTTTCCCCTTCCATATAAGAAATAGCCCCTCTGTTGCATCTTTCAGGGAACACCTCAAAACTCACCTCTTTAATTCCAGTTTCCCAACTTAGTTCTTTCTCTCTTGGTCACACCCACAACTCCGGATTACTGATCTTGAACCCCCGTCGACTCTCCTTATGATAATGATTTTTGTTTAGTTAGTGCACCGAGTTCCCCTTTGTGGGGAAGATATCGCGCCTACAAAGCAGCAGATTAGATTAGATTAGAGATAAAAATATATACAAAATGTCTTGAATAAAAGAATTGGACATTTAGTGAAGTAAGTAAGTTAAGTAAGTCCTTAAGTGGAAGGTCAAATTTTCACACTCCTTCCACCATCTAAATAAATAAATTTTCAAGTGTAAAAACACATACGTTTTGCTGCAGTAAAAGAATAAAGGTCAGAGGTTAAGGTCATTTAAGGTTTTATGTAGTATTCAACAGCAAGTATTGGACAGGTCTTTCACATTAACACTTGTCAGAGTTAGACCCACACTATGGGACTAGCTTGTGATTCGAAACTGCTGACCACCAAAGACTTTCAAATACCTAATGTATTCGTTCCAAGAACTGTTGGCTAAGATGTTAATTTTGGTATTTTACACAAGAACGAGAATTTGTAGTTGTGCAGAATAAATCCACACTGCACTCATTTGACTGTTTTATTATTTACAAATCTAATACAGGTATTGCAATACATACTAAAATCAAATCATAAACTTTTACCGTAACTTTACAAATATAACCCGCAGTAAACACACAGTAAAGAGTACATACTAAGATACAATTATTTTTAAAATTTCTCTGTATACTGTCAAACAAAGCTCATCATAGGTATGTAAATAATACTTGTAATCACCTGAGAGGTAGAGGGAGTGGAAGCAGCACCATTGTAAACCTTTAATGCAAAATATTCCTGTTACAGCCTAAAGCACCTGAGTGCTGATTTGCTGAGCTAGAAAAAGGTGGAGCTATGGTGTGCAGAAGACATATAAATCACACAGAGATAATCATAATAAAAATTAACCACCTCTAGACCACACTATAGTAACCATGAAGTCAATCACTTGTCTGACACACACTAGACTAGAACCAACACAAAATACAAGAAGCACCAGGGCTTTGGGGGAGAGGGCAAAAGTTGCTTCATTTGTTCTTTGTGTGAAAGAGAGCCCGCCAATCTTGAGGGCTGAATTTATAGTAGCCCCACAGGGTGTAGTGATTTTAAAGAAAATGTTCCAGGAAATGCTACTAGGAGCATAGACAGAAAAGTAGGGGAGTCACTGTACATAATGCTGAAGGAAATAAGGGGGTCACTCTTGAGACTGAGCTCCATTCCCGTAAACTATAATTTGAACAATATTTATATTATCACGATATACTGTTGTAGTAATGTGCTTTAGTTTTTTGCCCCTGGGTATCTTTGGGGTTTAAAAATATTAAGTCCCAAAGAGGGACAGTCTGACACCCATATCTACAGCCTGGATTTGTGTTAACCCACACTGGCTTCAGTTTTAAGAAACAAAGGTTTTTACAGGGGTTGTCCGTCTTAATTTAGTGGGGCAGCATTAGGCTAGATCCCAGATCCCAGGTCAGTCATAATAGTGACCCTAGATGAAAATTTGGTTTGATCTCGTTATAAGTTGTGACTGTAGGACAGGAAGTATTACTTGTCATATTGCATGAAAAGCCAAAATGAGCGATGTTGTTTTATATAAACATTATGATTTGTTTTCATTTACATACAATAATTGTTTGAGTCTTTGTGTTGTAGCAATCTTGTTTCTTGTCACTGACATCAGAGATGTAGATTTGATGTTTTATTGCCCATCATTCTAAGACAAAGGAACAAGATACCGTTACAAATTACAAAACTATTACAAGGGACCGCGGTGGGGCACTGGTAACACACTCACCTCCCACCTCTGAGGGCAGCAGTTCAAACGCCAGACCTTATGTGGGAATGTTGCTAGTTGCTTACCCATGGTCGGTGATTTACAAAACAGAACCTTGACCAACTGTATGTACTGGTTTCCTCTGCCAACAAAACTACCTGTTGTGAAATGACCTGTACAGTGTTGAAAGCTACTAGATTACTACTAAAACATGCAAGCCTCAAGGCAGTAATCACAAACACAGAAACCAAACCAACAGATAGCCAAACAAATTCACTCCAAAATATAACCTTTATTGTGGAGCTGATAAAACCAGAATACTATAAGATTCAGAGTATAAATATCAAAAGATTACAATACACAATACATCATAAATATAAAGCAAACCATGGAATTAATAAAACATAACCTCATTGGCAAAAGTAAGTAGTATCCCCATCTTATACTTTCAGCCAAATACTGTCTTTTTCTCTTATTTTAAAAAATCTCACCCACGAAACCAAAATCATTAGAAATGGGACTGTTGTAAATTTGAGATTCTTTTGTATCCAGAGTATGGTCCTGATCTTTCCTAAATTTTAATCACTTTTTTAAAGTTTTGGAGTATTCACAAACACAAATACACATATAAGAAAACTCCAAATGATTGTCATGATGATTGCTAGATGATGCTTCAAATGTCATGGAGAGGAAATACATGCTGCCACTCATGATGTTAAGTCACTTTTTTGCTGATCTTAATTAGTTAATATTTTAGGATATTAGAGCTAGTCACCTTTAAATTGTATCTAATGGCAACACAAGCAAGTTGTTCAAATATCAACTTAAGATACATACAATTTATTATACAAAGAAAGAAGATTCCCAGAGTGATGTAGAAACAGTAAAACGCATCAAAATAGTCATTTATTTGCACAAGGAATCCTTGTAAAGCATGCTAGACTTTACCTTTTCTTGCTTTTCTAAAATTATGAAATTAGAATCAAAGTCAAAGTCGGGGTTTTACATCGTGTTCAATAGCCAGGGTCATATGGGGACAGGTCCTCAGAATTGTCATACGTGGGAGTCGAACCCACACAGAGGCGACAGCCTGTCCTTAAATGCCTAACTTGCTGACCACTATTCAACTGAGAAATTAGAATCATTGACAGATCTGATCATTTTGTAATTGAACTTGATTTGATGTTAAATCATTTTCACACAACAAAGGCCTCTGGAAGTTTATTAATAGTCTCTTGGAATGTCTCGATTATCTCAATCTAATATAAATATTTCAATTATAAAAATTTTAGTGTGTTTGATGTATATTTACATATGTAAACACAAATTTATGTTTAGGTGTTTTATTGCAATGTTTTTATTTTTCTGTTCATCACTCTTCATTGAATTTAAGAGCCTGGGGAAATAGCATTGGACATATAACAAATAGCAGCTAAGAGAGCTGCAAAACAAATAACAACTTAAGGAGAAAATGTATGCGAAGTATAAATTTATTTATTTATTTGGGGTTTTACATTGCTTTCAACACTGTACAGGTCATATCACGATGGGTAGTTGGAAGGGCAGAAGAAACCAGTACATACAGTTGGTCAAGGTTGTGTACTGTAAACTGCCGACCAATGGCAAGCAACAATAAGTCGTAAAACATCATGATTGTGGTAGGTAGAGAAACTAGGGAGGGGAAGAATTGTGAAACCGATGGGTTTTAAGTCGCCTTTTGAAACATGAAAGTGTTTCAAATTTCCAGTGGCAAGTCACTCCAGAGTTCAGGAGAATCATATGATAAGCACTTATTGAAATAAACTTTAGATTTATGAAATGCAGAGCTTTAAAAAGGAACCTTGAGAAACATCCTTTCTGGATTGGTACAATCCAGACATATACACAAAGACAAAAACGGAGCAAAATACTTTAGCATGCCAATGGTGAGGTACTTGTATATGAGTACCGGGGTTTTGAAGATTCGTTGTTTAACAGGAACCCAGTGAAGAGACTTTAAGGTTGGAGTGATATGAGTAAATCTGAAAGCACCAGAAACAAAGTGTGCCAAAGAATTTTGAATATTCTGAAGCCTTGTGATATTCTTGGAAAACAAACTATGAACCATAGAATTGCAATAATCCAGAAGACCACTGACCAATACATTTGCAACCATGACTGAAACACCATATGAAAGAAAATGTCAGATGCAATGTAAATCACATAGGTTAGCAAAACATGATTTAATAGTAGACTTTATTTGATTGGTTAAACTAAATCTGAGTCAAACTGGGACCTGCCCAGCACTTTACTCAATACACGCCACAACTTCTTGCCATCTCCACAATTTTCTTTGACTAAGTCGTGGTAATATTGCATGCAGAGAGCAGACAAACTGGACATATATTGTTCATAAAGTGTATTAATGTTATGAAACTTGGAGGTGACAAATGCAGTGGCCGTTAGGTCATCTTTTAGTCTATCAATATTAATTTTGTGGTATTGACGGAAGGTTAAAACTTTTTTCTTATGGTTTGCCACAGATGGAAAGTCGACCAAGGAGGAGACAATTTTGTGAGCACTGATGAAACATAATCCATGCACATCTGATATAGCCGAGAATTCAGTAGGAACAATTAGTAAGTCTAAGGTGTATCCGTGGAGATGGGTATGCCTTTGGAGAGTGCATGCCTTTGCTAAGACATGTAATAATAGGTAAATCCATTAAATCCCAGTTATTTGTTTGTATCCAGCGGATGATCCAGATCACTCTGAAAATTCAGTGGGATCTAAGTTGGACATATCTTCTTATTTTTTAGGAAGATCAAACAAGGAGAATTCACATAATCTTGCTAACATATAAAGAGACAAAGAAAACGGACAAACAAACAGTCGTGAAAATAATACCTCTTTGGCAGAGGTAATAATCAGTTGCAGCAATTCATATATCATTGTCATAAGATAAATATGTTTCAAATATTACTGAAGAAAACATTTTGATTGAGCCAAGGTTAAAGGTCGGACTAAGGTCACATTAAAACATTGCACATCTATACACCCTAATCAAGTATCAACATCCTACACCTAATGGATCCTGAGACACAGGCCAGACAAGATATTTCCCCCCGCCCACCTGTCCTCCTAACTGCCCTCCTGTCCACTCAGTTGGATGCCATGAGTAAAAGCCATATTTACAATTAGATAGCACACCTATTATTTAAGGTATCAACATAAAAAAATATATTAAATACTGCTTGTGTTATTGAGGTTCAACATCCAAAATTCACCAAAAGTCAACCCATGAACTGATAAATCCTTCTAAAACTAAACAGATTGAGTTCTTTAACAAAATTGTGCACCCAATTATTTTTGCTGAGTGCTATCTACAAACTGGCATCAAGTACAATAGCAGAAAGACTTAACAAAACCTCCAAACATGTTATTTCAGACTTTCAAACAGGGTTTATTAAAATAAAGTTTACAAGTAACCCTACAAGGTCAACTACCTTCTACGTGCCACAAAAAATTGAAAAATTTACAGGCCTTCTCATGCTCACATACTTTGAGAAAGAATTTGATTATCTTTGATGGAATTTCTATGTAATGTTCTGGAGTTTTTTTGGATATAGTAAAAATTTATTAAATGGATAAAACCCTTTAATACTGATATAACTGCCGTTGTCATACAATGTGGCTATTTGTCAAAACCGGTAAAAATTCGGAGAAGCTGTTGACTCAATTTCATCCTATTTGTTTTTAATTGTCGCTGAGATTATGTCTAGACATATTCAAATTACACCCGGATATAATTGGAATAAAAGTTGGAAATGTGGAATTTAAGCTGACACACATTTTTCGCATGACACAACCTTAATACTCAAGGATAGCTAGCATTCCTTAAAATTGGCTTTAAATCCTATGGAATTTTTGGAAATATATCGGATCTCAAAATGGTTAAAGAAAAAAAGCCAAGATAATTTGAATTGGTCTGAAAAGATTTCCCAAGGATAAACTTAATGTCTCTATGGATTCAAAGTGGGGATGCACAGAATTTACATTACTAGGCACAGAATTCGCAACAGATTTAGTCCAACCCATCCTTTCAAATTAGATGTGTTTTTCAGATCTAAAATGAATGTAGGAAATTTTATGATGTCTACTATAATTTGGACACACAAAATGATAGCCAATTTGTTAAACATTAATTTATAATGTTTGCTTTTATTCTGTATTTTTTTTTGAAAATAAATTTAAATACCCTATAAAAGTGACATAACTAAAATTTCACAAAAGCGGCTGAATTGAACTGTATTGGTTCATTGGGTTATGTGTTAATTATGCACTGTTTTTAAATTTCATGGTATTGTATGTTATGGCAATTTATGAGTACAATGTGTATATATATATTAACACATTCCTTGCAGGGTAGCAACCTATTCTATTGATTGTGTGTAACATACACTTTTTTTCGTTTATGTACAAAAGGCAAAACTAAAGCTTTACTTTAAAACCCTTTGAAAATTTACTTCAACATCACTCGTTAGTGAATTGATTATAAAAATCATTGCATCAAATATATTTATAACTTATATAAGTCAATAAAATTATCTTTTATATTACAATTGATATCAGAGATTTTTAGTGAAGTCTGATCAGAATAATTAAGTTGCTGAAGTGATCATTCTGATCTTCAATGTAAACCTGAAGATTGAAGATTATATTATATTAATATGTATACGTCTTTACATTCAATGATCACGATATTCATGTGATTAAACACAAATTATGTCTGGTATGTTTAATTAAAATCCATCTGAGGTTATTAAACATGCTGTATAAATAAGGATAAGCCCGAAAGTCAATATCTCGAAGGACTTCATTCTAACTGGCATAACGCAAGAACTGACGTAACTGAAGGGAAGGTCAAGTATATTCCTATGAGATGCAGACTATAAACACAAACGAAGAAATTTCGTGCACCAACAGTGACAGAGAAGATGCATATATTAAGGTTATAGATGTTGGGCAAGATAAAAATACCAATCTAAACTATGCTACTAGGAGTCCAATTAAAAATGATGGAATTCCAGGGGATGTTTGCAACCAAGATACTCATTATCAAAATGTTCCTGAGCAATCCCATGACCATGTGTGTGAGCAGAATGAGTCTTTAGGTGAGAGCAACAGGACTCCAGATCATTCTGCCAATCATAAGAAAAGATTTTGCCTGTCGGTGATAAGCCTATGTTTGTTACTAATAATTGGTAGTACCGTTACTGGCATCTTCCTCTTCCACACATCAAGCACTCCGCATAGGTCAAATAGTTCAGACATATTTTCTAATAAAACTGAGACGCCAGGAAATTTGTCTGACTGCAGCAAAACCAGCAGCAATGAGTTCTTTCGGCCCGTGAAGAGATATACAGACTCAGATATAGAGAATTATAAAACAAAAAATGATATTCTGAGAAATGTAACTTATGATCTTACAGACATTCAAAAAAGCATCCACTATTCTAATCGCAGTCAGTGTGTAAATAATCCATCTGCTTCAGAAAAAACAAAGGTCCTTCAGACATCTTACAACATTTGTGGAACCATCTTGTTTTTCAATGGATCTGGTATCCACAGATCTGTTATATATGACAATGTACCAATGATCAATGTGGATTGTAATTTTGATGTCACTCAGTCTCCTGAGACAGTGTCTTTTAGGCATATCAGTGAAAACATTGAATACCTCAGAAGAACTTCACAATCTTGGTGGAGAAAATACAACAGTACAATAACCCTACCCCCTTTTACTAAAAATATTGTGCATGTAAGTGTTCCCAATGTGGAATTAATATTTCCATATGCTGCTGTCATGCAAAGATATACTGGGAGAGTCATGCAGGAGACACACCGGGAGGGAAAGGTGATTTTGCTAATGCAAATAGAAAATGAAAAGATTGTGAAAAATAAGCTTGATTCACATTATGAAAGGTGTTTGAACTAAATGAAAAGATCCAACTGAAATGAAGGACAGTGACACTAGCTGAAGGTTGCCACTTCATGTACTTTGATAGAAAACAGAGACTTCTTTTCAGTTTACAACAATATTGGTTTTATCACAATATTTTAGATGATTTATTACAAGCAGTAATATAGTTACTTGCAAATGTAAAAAAAGTGTGTAAAAATCACAAGAAACAAATATCAGTCATGTTTTTACTGAAGTATATTTGTGTTACAAAAAAAATAAAATAAAAATTTTGTCATGCTTGATGTGAATGCCATTAACCTAATATAAGAAACACTGAAGTTTAAAATGTATTTACATAAAAGCTACAAATTTATAAAATTGTTTTTAAATGATCCGGGGAAACAGCAACAGTTTTTTTCATCTCTATGATATACTATATTAACTCGCCAATGTAATGAAAATGTGTGTCAATATGCAGAATAGTGCAGAACAAGTTTTTACTTTATCATTTAATTGTATTTTAAGCAGTGTTTTAAATAGACTGATTAAAAATCACAAGCAAAGCAAAAAGAGGTGTGTATTTTTCCGTAAAAGTTCACATTTAACAGCCAGTGTCATATTAGGACAGGCTCTATGTGTCATTAAAATGAGGACGAGGATGGTTGATTGGCACGTGTGTAAATAGTTGAAAATGTTTGTGGGTCTCAATAGTAATGCAAGATTTTAACATGAATTTAAGCATGTACAAAGCCATTCACATGAGATGATTTTGTGTGCAGGACTTGTTATCTCATGACCACTAAATGAAGTGGGGATCACCAGATGATCTTGGCCTCGCCAGATAATGATGTGACCACTACTTCACCTGATACTTACCACATCATCTGGTGAGCACAAGATTAGGCGGTGATCATGACTTAATAAGTGTTGTTGAGATTATGAGATCATCTGGTGATCACGATGAAATAATTGATGAGTTCTACATCTCTTGGTGCTCACCACTTTTTATGTTGTGGTCACCAGATGACATGTTGATCACCAGATGAAATATGGATATCTTCATCATCTGGTTAACACGAGATGATGTGGTAATCGCTATGTAGTGCAGTGATCGCCACTTATTGTTGTGATCATCATATGATCTCATTATCGCCACCTCATCTCATGCTCAACACATCAGCTGGTGAGCACAAATCATCTTGTGATCACCACATCATCTAGTGATAACAGCTAGATAAGTCGTTAGCAGCACATCAGTTGGTGATCACAAGAAAATAAGTGGTGATCGTCATATCATCTGTTGATCACTTATTAATCATTAAGTCATGACCATGGGCTCTTTTCATGCTCACAAGTTCTGGTAATAGGCACATTATAAGTGCGTACAAGACCTTCTAATGATCAACTAGTCTATCCAGGAAAAGCTTATCATAATAGTTTTTTTTCAATTGTGTTTATTATTCCTTATATTTACAAGAAGAATATTATCTCTCCACAACAGTTTAACCTGTATTATTAAGTACAAAGAACACAAGATGTGTTATGTATGAAAGTATTAAATACGGATGTTATTATTAAAGATAAATGTTGCCCCAGGATGTCTAAAAGAAGAAAAAATATCAATAAGAGGATTAATGTTTAACTGAGGTAGCACCTGATGCAGGGATGGATGCCCTAGATTGTGCTTGAATAATGGGGGTGTTGTAACTGATCCTAATTGATTATAGGGTCGGGAAGGCAAGTTGGGATTCAGGGCAATTGAAGCACAGGAAAATGAAGGGTTGAGTAAACTTTCAAGATAGGATGCTGTACATCCTGGCTTGTCTGTATCCACCTCCCGACATGTCTTCGGGGTTGGGCTGTTTCCTGTAACACTGAACGTGAAAGTCCTATTTAGGACCAGCCCCAGAGGCAAAGAGACATGTCCTAATCGGGTAAGGATAAGCTGTAGTAGCAACCCGATATATCTGGACCAGTGTTCAGACTTATACTTACCAGACTTATCAGTTGTTATATTCGGGATTGCCAGTCCAGTTTCTATGCAGAGGGCAATGTGCATCTGTACTTCTTGGCTATTACAACCCATCAACAATTTCTGGGAAAAAGAGGGATCGGATCAAGTGTCAACCAATCAAAGAATCGAAACAGGATCACCTGATAAAACAAGGTTAAGGACAGTCAACATAAGATTTTGATCGGAATGAAGGGTCAGTGTAACCTCCATGACAAGATGTAGTACATCCTGGCTTGTCTGGATTCATCTCCCAACCCGACTTTGATGTTTTTCTGCATGATCCAATTTGAAACTACGAGTATGCCATAGATCCAGCAAAGAAAAGAGAAAGGATGCTACATCATCCTCTTGGTTAAGTTTATACAGACTGACGTTCTGGGTTACCAGAATTTTGTGAGGATGCCCCTTGCAGTTGTGAGAATGCCCCCTGGCCTCACTGAGGATGCCCCCTGACCTCACTGAAGAGCACATACATCAACACTTGACGGAGGAAGCCACAATTTCAGGCCACACATAAAAGTGGACTTAAAGCTGACCATAACACTCAGACACTTGGCTACTGGAGAGCATCAATGGGGTATCACTGGATGGTTGAACAAGCTAAATTCACCCAGGCCTGTCGCACCATCCTTGAGGATACCAGAAAGAGTATTTGGTATGCCATACCATGCCTAAAGAACGAAAATAGATGAAAGAGAAGTTCAGAAACAAATAGAATGTCCTCTATAGATAGTAAACATATTGCCTCCTAGATTTGGGAGTGAATACTGCAGATATTGGCTGTAATGGATCTTCATCAGATGCTCAAATTTTTAACTTCTACTAGCTGAAGTAAAAGATAGAGGATGACACCTTGAGGTTTCCACCATGTGAATCCCTGGGGAAGGGAGGGCAGCCTTTAAACTATTTCTTACTGGGTGATGACACTTCGCCTTGAATCCATGTCTGGTGAAATCATACAGCAGAAGCCAACTGAGTAAACAAGAGAGAATAGCAAAAATGATGGTAACATGTGGGTAATACATTCTCCCAAGAACACAGGGGACCTGGGTTTAAATTCAGGTATAACCGAATCCATAGTCGTGCACATGTCACACACTCAAAATGGCAAACCTCTGTCATTGTGTCCCAACCCCGACACCAGGCTGAAGAACCTCAGGGACACTGATAAATGGTCATCAAATGGTAATTGTCTTTCAATTACAGGAATAGGAGCACTACATAAAGCACCAAATGCCCATTCACCTGGTGTGATAAATGAACTGTATGTAGACACAAAGCTTGATCATTCAACAGTCTCCACTAGCAATTCTGTATGGTAGAGGACACAGTGGGGCCACCGTGGAACAGGGCACAATATGGTAAAATGGTGGATATCATAGGACTGGTATTGCTTGAGGTAAAACAGAAACCAATACAGGCATAGCCAGTAGCATCATGAGTGCTGATAGTATCAGATAACCAGTTATAGAGAAACTACTAACCATCATCCACTTTGATCACAGGTGGGGTCGCAAAGTTATGAACTGCACACTGGCAGCAGTTGGAGCAATTGGCCATACTCTAAGACTCATTACCCATCATAGGACCTATGGCTGAGAACCAAGAAGTGCATTATAGGGTCGATGCTCAAGTAAAGTTTCTACCCGCCCCATACTCTTCCCAAAATACAAAAGACAGATGGGTATTGACCACTCTTACAGAACTACAACAACAGTCTTTCAGTGTACAGAAGACAAACTACAAGGATACTATGAACAACAACACTGGAGCCTGGAATTTGCTTGCCATATTCGGATTTGTAGGAGAGAGCTACGATTTTAAGGTAAGGGGCAAATTAGGGGGACAAAAAAAACAAAAAGGCGGTAAAATGACAACAAATCCTGAACATCCCAATCCACACATGGATTAAACCATTCGTACACAAACTCATTTGACCTACCCAGATTGTTCTGGCTACCCTGATTTCAATGCTGGCTTGTTGGGATTCATCCTGATCGGGAGGCGAATCAATGTAACAGCCAGAGGGTCAACCCTAATGCCACCTGATAGGTCATAATTGTAATAGGATTTGATGGATCCAGATCCCAGAACAACTTACAATTTAGGAATGAAACTGCAGGTTGGGACTTCTATGAAAACGATTAATTGCCCCCAAGCATATACAAGCCTAATTATGTAACCATATTCTTATTATTACAGAATGACAGCAAACATGGAGGATAGATTTTTCAGAAAAATTAAGGTGTTATCATTATCTTTTCTTTGGATTTAAGCAGTTCAATCATGAGGTTGGGGCTTCATCTAGGGCTAGAGAGAGGAGAAGGAATAGCAGAAGAATCCAAAGGCAGCAGAACCCATCACACTCCTCACCCCACATCCAGAGGCTGAGAGGGCACTGATAAGGAGAAAATCAGCCTGTTCGCTGGGTATGCCCGTGGATTCAAAGGGCAGACAGCCACAGATGCTATACATTATTACTAAGAGAGTGGATGATCTCGGATGAACTGGCTTACATGAATTTCCTCATACTGACCCCAGAAAAAAACACAAAATGGAAGTACACATCAAAGGAACATCTCTAAATTCAGAACGCTTTGGATGATGGGCCCAGGTTGCAGCCACCTTGGGGCATCTGGCAATGGGCAAATGTTATGTCTCCCTCCCCTGCCTCTTCAAACCAGTCTTACCAAGTTTACACAATCTGTCTGCCAGGCCATACTGGCCTAAGTTTAAGAAGAATTTTTCCGCTGCCCCACCACTTCAGGGGACTAGAAGAAACTGGAGCAGGTCTTCAGAACCACGTGGAACATCCAGCTTGCTGTGTGCTCCATGGAAAGATGGAAAGTACTGGGCCATCAAGAAACCACCCCATGAATGGAGCCATTTTTTTAGTTATGAAATGTTCCACTCCATTGTGTTTCTGGCGCTGGTGGAAGGAGGCTACAAATTTATTTTTGGGCCAGTATGGGCTGCAATGGCTCCTTCGCCAACACACAGACTTTTAACAACTCTAAACTGAGGGAGAAGCTGAAAGACAGAGCCTGGTTGCCCAGACCCGAGCTTGTGTTAAGACAGGAAAGACATAAACTGCTTTTACTGAGGAATACCTCTTTTGCCCCACGCTTTGGCTTATGAAACCTTTCTTCATGAGAGCCCTCACCAGAGAGGAATGCATTTGTAATTACTGAATAAACAGGGGCAGAAGAGTGATCGAAAAAACACATTTGGAATATTGGCCAATTGGTTCAATTGGAGATTAACCACTGCATCTTCCCTTGTATGGCATGGCTCTGTTCAAAATGTTTATGTTTAGCTGAGCCTTAGAGTCTGTCAATTGCTGAACAGTAAATCCTGTAAAAGTCCATATGACATTAGTATCCCAGAGACTGGATGATGGCAGTTGCTGTAATGAAAAAGTGTTAACTAATGGACTGACTTGAATTAAAATGCCAACATCAACAATTGGCGATGTACCAAGGTGCAAACATTTTTGTAAATGTTAAAGCAGATGTTGGTTTAGAGTTTAGATTTTGGTAATATGTTTATCATTAGTGTTAGTCATTAGTATAGTTAACATATAAATAATAATCTCTCTTGGTGATGAAATAAGTTCACAAATTACTGCTACTGTGGCCAAAATGGTAACACACTCGCCTAAGAGCACAGAGGACGTGGGTTCAAACTAAGGTACAAGCACCTTTATAATGGCTCAGATGACCAACTAAAATGACAGTCCTCTTAATTGGGTCCTATCCCCAGTGGCAAGTCAAAGAACCTAAAGAGCATTGATACATTTTCATCCCTGAGCTTCTGTCTTTCAGTTAGGTGAATATCAAGCATTACAGAGCTTGGGCTGTGCTTGTGCAGTCAGGATGGATCAAAATCACCTGAAGTCCTATAGTGCAAGGTGATATTATACTGGAAAATATACCATACAAAATACTTAGTGCTATTTGTTCATAGAAACAATATCAACAGAAATTTTGTGTGGCCTCATATATTCTGATGTAGAAATAAATAATCAGGGCATTTTTCTAAATAATGTTGCTCGTGATCTCACAAACATTCAATTCAGCTATTTGGAAATTGCATTATCTGACCAAAAGGCTTTATTTTTTTTCTTGAACACATAGATGGCTTTTGTCAGGTTACATACTTTATATTTACAAAAAATAAACCTGAAAAAACAGGAAGTAGTTAAGCTGCCTTATAAGAAAACGTCCCAAGTTTAGAACTTTCCTGTAGATAAATTTCCTTTACGCCCAGGTCTGATATTAAGGATCTTGCTACAACTTCATAACCAATTAACATTGAGTATACATGATCAGCAAGCCTTTCTGAGAGGTCAAAGTTCTGGTCCCGTTCAACAACCAGGCAGGCCTTTCTCGGCCACATAATTTTGCGGAGTCATATGATCTACAAGGGAGATCAAGCACCTCTGTCTCTACAGTTGTCAAGCCAGATTCATTGATATTGCAATTGTAGCCACGCTTGATATGATTAAACATCTATTTCAACACAGAAAAATGAAGATTCATTAATGTAACTGTACAAGCATCTAGTATAGCTAGAAAATTGCTAGTAATTGATGAAAAATGTCAAAAGACAAGTGATGATTAATGACTGCCAATGAAGATGAATTCGTAGTTATTCTTACACTCTTAAAGGCAGTATATCTATCTAGTGTTGTAGCATCCCTAAGGCAGATAAAGATACATCACTATGACTCTGGATGAATGCAGTAGTAGTAATTAAAGAATACCACATCAAAGGTGTGGTTAAAATGCTGGAAAGACCAAAGTTTCTAAGGCCTTATGGGAGCACACATGATTTCAAGTTTGATAGGGGTTTTAACACTACACTGGACCATGTTAATTAGCATACTGAATTTTCTATTAATGATATCAGGACTCCTTATCAGTCTAGTAGATGTACAGCAAGCAAGAAGGTCACAAACCTATGTTGGGTGCAATTTCACTTATCATCACAAAGACATTTGGGAACAAGTGTACAATTACAAATACAAAAGTTTGTGCATGGATCTTAACAGTTTTAGGCAAGACTAAGCCCTATATAATTAATAACCAACTTACAGCAACTCTCTTCTTTTTCTGCAAAGCTAATTCTAACAATGCAGTCATGACAAGTAGCATGACAAGCAAGTATGAATTCAGTCATGAATATAGCAGCTGTTACTAAATTAATAAAGGTAACAGTGTAACCAATGACCTTGATGCACACTTAAAACTGAAGTTTATACCTTGCATAAAAATGTCAAGCTTTTCCAATAGATTGGTTTAGGCAGATGAAGTAATATGTATGAAGATATAGCTACTGCCCTCAATTACTAGGCTTGTTAACTGCTCATTGTCAGAAGGTTTTGTACTAGATGGGTTTAAGAAGGCTATTGTAACCCCATTGATTAAAACGTCATCCCTACCACCCAATGAATTAAAAAAACTACAGGCCTGTTTCAGTATTTGGCTTTATATCAAAACTTGTTGAACATGTTGTTGCAACTCAATTGAATGACCATGTCTATAAACTTGTTCACTCAACTGAATCTGCATTGCTTTCAGTTAAGAATTATGTTCATTTGGCTTTTGCTAAAGGTGACTACTGCTGTCGTTCTCTTGGATCAATCATATGCATTTGATACTATTGACCATGATACGCTACTTGATTCTCTTAGTTCCTGGTTTCGCGTCAGTGGGGTAGTCCTGGATTGGTTCAAGTCTTACCTCTCAGATCATGTTCAATGCATTAAGATTGAGCCAATTTTATCTGATACCAAAAAGTTATTGTATGGATTCCCCCAAGGTTTTGTCCTTGAATGGCCAATCCTTTTTTCACTCTATACTACTCCTCTGAGAAAAGACATACAAAATCACCCTGGTATTAGTTTCCTTTTCTATGCCAATGATACACAACTGTATGTGCATCTCACACACAAAAACATTCGGCCCTTGATAGGCTGTCACACTGCCTAGATGATATTAAGAGATGGCTCTCTACTAATAAGCTAAAGCTAAATCCTGATAAGACTGAATTCATTGTGTTTGGCTCAAAGTCTCAGCATGAAGAACTTAATCACTCCTTCCCAGTCAATATACTTGGTAATTTATATCACCAGTAGATGAGTTAGGAACCTTGGTGTCTGGTTTGATTCAGATTTTTCATTCTCTTGCTATGTTATGAAGGTCTGCAAGGCTTGTTTTGCTCATGTCAGGGATCTTAAGTGACTCCAAGGACATCTGACACATGAAGCTGCCCTAATGGCTGCCAATGCTCTGGTCGGAAGTCATTTTGATTACTGTAACTCTCAGTTCAGAGGTCTCTCTGCACTGGATCTGCGCAAACTTCAGTTTGTTCAAAACAGTCTTTCCAGAATTGTGCCCAACACCACAAAGTATTCACACATCACTCAGGTTAGAAAAGCAGTACATTGGTTGCCAATTAAGTACCGGTCTATATTTGAGACTGCAATGCTTGCATATAAGTTCCTACACAGTGGTAACTACAAATACTTTGAATGCTTTCTGATATCCAGACATAGTGCATATAACACTTGTCAAAGTCAATCTGATGGCATGTTTCTTGAAGTCCCCCTCTTTGCTTCAGTTTTCAAATCTCAAAAGCATTGTGGCCTCAGTTTTGTGTATGATGCACTTATAATCTGGAATGACCTTCCTGACGAGGTCCACTCTGCAAATTCACTTGCCTCCTTCAGGTCAAGGCTGAAGTCTTACCTCTTTGAAAAAGCATATCCACCCTAATTTTTTCATTGTTCTCCTGTTCTCTCTATTGTGCTGACCTCTGCAATGTATCTGGCTTATGAATATTGAACAATGTTTTTGGTGTGATGCGCCTTAGAGTCTGTCTTTTGAATGGGATTAAGTGCTATAAAAGTGCTATTAGAATTAGAATTACTTGACAACGTTGGTCTGTTTGGGCTCCACAAATACAACTTCATACTGTTGGGTATTATGCCAACTAGAATGTGACATCTTATGCTAAATCTGATGTTAAAAGTTTTACAATAAAAATACAGATATCAATTTTCAGTTCATGAAGACTTGTCCTCCTGCACATCAATCTGGGAAGCTTTTTGGTCACATATTTGCTTTTGATTCTCCTAAACTCTCGAATGATCTCCCAGATGATATTCATATTATACCCCTCTGGGGGCTCCTTTATGATTAGGCTACACCTTTCCATATAGTTATATCAAATCACAGACAAAATCGGCCCATTGCCAAATCAGCCCGGTCAAATCAGCCCCAAGACAAAATACCCTATTCAAATCGGCTTCCAGAAAAAAATAACCTGATAAAATCGGCCCCAGAAAATTATTTACTGTTATACAAAGGACAAAGGTAAAAAACGTTATGTGCAGGTGAACAGAAGCATAGCTATAACCTAATATATTATATAATCTATTATCTATTATCTGCACTGGCACTGGTTCCTCTCTGTGATGACATAAATCAGGAGTAGCTGAGGCCCTTCCTTCTGATGTGGCTCTTCAAAACTTGAACTCATCCTGAATCCAGTGCTACTGTGGTTAATTTTCCACAGTGAGCTCTTTGGGATTTGAACCAAGTCTTGTAACCTTCACTGACAGTTTTCGGCTCCTTGTGAATCATTCCCAATCATAATTATTATTTCCAAAAAACAAAAGCCTATCTCAACGATTGTGTCAAAAATCCGAATGGTGCATTCTGGGCACTGACTCGCCTTTATACCCACTCATTGCATAACTGACAGGCTGTGAGTTGGTGATTTGAAACATATTTGTCTTGTACACTTACGGGCTTGTCTGTTGCTGTAACTATCTTGTCAGCTTTTTATGTCTTATGATGTGGGTTTACTGGCTTGTCTTACTGTGATGAAGCTGACTCTGTATTGTTAATTAACTATAATAAAAACGGTCAATCATTCTTAAAATACACAACTGATGTTCAAAAAAGAATGACACTTAACTAGATTCCCACACAGCCACAAAACCGGTTCCAACACAGGTTTAGTGTACCATTGTACCCTTGAACCAGTTCTGAACCGGTACAGAACTGGTACCAATAAGGGGTTCACCACAAAACCCCTTAAGTACTTCAGGGACTCTTTTTGTAGATAATTGATACCCTCTGATGAGACTGATTCAATGAATAGACAGTCGAAATACAATTAACATACAGTTAAATATATAAGAAAATTGTCCTGTCAGATATACCAGTCTCCCCTATAGCAGGAAGTAGTATATTTGTAAGGATGCTAAGAGTTGGCTTTATAAGACATTTGAATTAAATTGTGTTAAGATCTGTAATTAAACCTGTAAGAGAAATTGTAGTATGATATTTTCGTTGTATATGTAATTAATATACAGCATAAGAGTAAATTTAACAAATGTGAATTATGTATTCCCTCCCAATTTACAATCTTGTACCACCTGCAGGGGAGACTATGTACAAGATTAAAAGTAAACAAATTTTATGTAAGGTCTTATTGTTCTGCATAAAAAATTGACAATTCAGGCTTACCGCGAAAATTTGCAATCTGAAAAGTACAGCTTCCTATTGACAGGGCCTGTAAGTTAATGATTACTTTAATTGGATTTACTCAGGCCTTTAGTTGCTTGGCTTAATGTTGATTTGTTCACTATCTTAACAAGTTTATAGTTGATTTCTTTTAAGCTTTTTACTCTGATCAGTAAGTATTTGGCAGAACAATAGAGGGGGTGAATGTAATCAAATTATGAAGGGAAATTATAGTCATGTAATATATTTTATGTTAAATAAGTAATCTAATTCTGATTAGTTTTGTAAAATATTATTCACATTGTGCTAAATTCATTCGTGCTAGAAAATTCAGAATATACACACAGAAAATATTTACTATAAACTTTAAACTGTTTTTCATTAAACCTTATTAAAGAATGCAAAATTTAATTTAAAGGATTGAAATAAATGTCCCATCTAAAGATGGGCTAGCCAATCTTAAGATTGACGAGAACTCAACTTGGGCACATACACATACGGTACCACAAAAAGATTCTTTCTATTTGTTGAATTTTTATATATCACTGTGCTCCTCTATGATGTTGTATCATATTCTGCTCCCCGGCTGTCTGGGTTCAACTTATATTAAAGGTTAACTTAAATAACATTTAAGAGTTGATTTCATCTGTCCATGAGAATGGTTAATTGTCATACACTAATCAAAACAATTCTATGAAGTCTTGCACCTTTCGCTTTTTATCCAAGCTGAGATAACTAATTAAGATATTTTCCTGCTTTGTGTTTCCATTGGCAATAGTACCAATACACAGCCTACACATTAGTTGAAGTAAAACCTTTTGATACCAGATATACTAACTAACCATTGTTCAGAAGTTGTAACTACAAAGCTTATCACATTGATGGATAAAATAAATTTAATGCAAGAAGAAATTTAATTAAGCATATACACACCTTTGAAGCTACTTCAGCTGCATTGAAAATGTTACAGGCATTCATTTTTCACAATCACAATAGAAGCCATTGTGATGTATATATTTGACATTACAAGTGAATATAGTTAAATTTAAAGGTGTATTTATTTAAAGGCAACAGGTTAAAAAATTTTAATTGATTTCAGGAAGACCATAATTTTTATACATGATGGATGCTTTAGAAGAGACAAAACGTGTGTTTACCATAGCTGAGGATGTTGAAAATATATATGACGAACTTACGGATTGTGTTGAAAATCCTCCTCACCCGTCAGATAGCTACTATGAAAATTTGGATGACATTTCCAGTCAGAATTGCAATACCACAAGCTTCAAAGTGATGGACAATACAATTAAATGGATACCACACGTTAGGAGTGAGTTGTGTGTCCCAACTGAGAATGATAAGGGAAAGTGCGAAAACTTTTTCCGACTTAAAAAATATTGGCCACTGTTTGTATTCATTGCAGTGATACTTATTGCGAGCTTTATTGTCATGTTAATGATGTTGTATGAAATACCATTTAATTCTTATGCCAGTAAAAGGGGTCCTTTAAATTCCATACCCACCAACATACCAACAACAGAGGGTCTGTCTAAAACCAAGTGCTCCAAAACAAGTAGCAGCAATCTGTTTCAACCAATCAAAAGATTAAACAACTTAGATATACAGAGAGAAATTCGCACAAAGGAAAACATTATAATTCTTCATGATGTCACTTATGATCTGAAAAATGTTGAGAAACATCTGCTGTTTAAAAAATACAATACTTGTGTCATAAACCTTACATCAAGAGAGAAGAAGGCTCACTATGAGATTGAATATGAAGTTTCTGAAACTGTGTTCTATTTTAACAGGTCAGATTCTCATCCAGACACAATATATAGAGATATTCCAATGATTTATATTGACTGTAGAAACAAGATATCACTTTCACCAGAAAGAATTTCATTTCAATTACCAAGGTCCAATTTTTTACCTACAGCAAACGCACTACAACATTACAAAAGAAACTTTAAAACTTCCAAAGTATTGGAATCATTTCTGAAATATGCTGAGGCTGTGTACATACCTAGAATGAAGATGACATTTTCATTCATTGGAGAGATATTGACATTTCAGAATGGATTATTGCAAGAGAAACAGAAAGAAACAGGTCAGGTTTTTGTGGGTATGTCACTTGAAAATAACAAAAAAATGTCCACAACAACGTATCAACGTTATCAAAAGTGTAACTGATTGCTGGAAGCTGAGAGAAAGAGACATTGAAATTTTCAGAAAAAAAGTCATCAAAATAAAAATTAATTTTATATGATACTGCAGAAACTCTGGGCTGCCATTCTGGTTTTAGTCAACAATGTAACTGTCTAGTCACAATTATTTCATTTTATAATGTTTTCTTTGGTTTACCCTATTTTATGTTGTTTTAAATATCACATAGTAGCATCAGTATAATTGCCTTAATCCTGATACAAAGTCTGAGGGGTTCTGCAAGCTGTAAATAGAATACCCCAGTAGCATTATAAACTACTGTAAATACCAGTAATCTATATATTTTATCAGGTTACACATTTGTCATGTAATTTAAAAGTCGTAACTTTCATGAAATGTCATGGTAAATAATCTAATTTGTGGTTATAACAGTAACAATCTGTGACCTTGAGAAGGTCACGGTAGTTCATGTAGTAAATTTTAACTAATGTCTTTTATAGCTTTTAAAACCTTAATGTTTAACATTTCAGTATTAAAATTAATCCAGTATTTAGTGTTTTGGTGTCTTAAGGTCACCTAATGTTGTAAAGTTTGTAATCTAAAGTTAAGGTGACCTTAGATTGAGTCTGTAAATATATTTGTAGTATTATAATATAGAATAAACTAATATCCCCAAGAATGTCGTTTACTTCCTTGGCAACATAAAGTAGGCCACTGCTGCAGAAACTCTGGGCTGCCATTCCATAACTTATACATTCCACATAACTGTTTGGGAGCACAAGGGACTTTATTTGTATTATAGGTGATGAATGGGACATATCAGATATTAACTCGTATTTACAAGCCACTAACTGGTAGTGATAAGTTACTTACTCATACATATTGACTAATAAATGCAATATACAAGTTAATAACTTGCATGAATGAGTTACCAACTGGGAGATATGTAGTAACAATTTCTTATAGTGATGAGTCAATAACAGATATTACAACTGCCACGGCAGGCCCTTAACAGTGTCATGCAATTCCAACTGTTATGTTTTGCCTGTGACTTTTGTATTTAATGCATGTGTTGTTAATATCATTTAGTTAGTGTATTCGTAATTGCAGCTGGTGCACTATGTGAAGAGGGTTGATGTAGTTTTATTCTGATTTCTTATTATGTCCTATTCTTGTATTTAATGCATGGGTTGTTAATATCATTTAGTTGGTGTATTTATGATTGCAATTGGTGCACTTTGACAGGGTGTTGATGCAGTCTAAATCTGCTTTTTTACTCACTTCATGATTTTATTACTGAGCACAAAACGGTGTATATGTTATTACAGAATATATATTTTTTATATTATTATTTCATAACACTTATACAATTTATGTTGCACATCTTAAAAGTGCAGAGAGAACACACATACTGTAAAATCACACAGATAATTGATCAGCAAAATAGGAACAATTATAACCACGACGTGTTTATACATTATCGTTGTAAAAATTCCAGAGGTCAGTTTCTGTTTCTTATTGGAAAAAAACCTTGAATTTGAATTGACCCAACAGATATGAGATCAGGTACTGGTTTTGTGAAAAGGCCTTTAGCTTGTTCTCCTAGTCCCATCTAAGACTTTTGATTCAAACATTTGACACTATTTTGGTCCACAGACTCAGACTATAGGAATTTCAGACAATCATCTGACAACTATTTAGGTCTCTCAAACTATAATATTGCCTTTATATTGTTAAAAATTGGGTCAAATAATATTTTTTAAATTATTGTTATTGCTTATAGTTTTATTTCAAATCATAATTATGTACCCAAAAAGGCCATTGTTTTTTATATGAAGGTTAACAAAGTTCGCATACTTTTTAAAGGTGTTGTTATAGGATTAAAGGTTTTGATTCATGGATTCATGGAAGATTAGACAAAATGTTACTGCCAAGTGATTAAATTTTAGGTTATATTAATATTGATTTATGCACTCTTTTGTTGAGAAAAACATGCTTAGTTATATATTGTGTTTTCCTTTACTAGTAGGTATATTATTAAACTCTTGCAAATAATTAGATATTATTATCTGTATTTTGTTCTTTTAGTATGTCAAAGACTGTAAAATATTGTCCATTTATAATTCTTATAGCAACCACTATTATGAAGTATTACTTACAAAAGTGACATATAAGTCCATTGGGGCTGGGCAAATTGTTTACTGTCTTATTTGATTATTGTTAAATGTATTTGCATGTCACTATAATAAATAAATTCTATTCTATTCTATATGGAAAATCTCGAGAAGGAAATTCCAACTCTTTATCTTGTTTACAATAAAGTGAGTTGAAATCATTTTGTGCAATATCATTCATTACATAGACATTTGACACTGCGTGTGTGGGAAAAGAAATCTAGTTTATGAAATTTATGCACTTTAAGACTTCAGACTTTTGCCTCACTTAAATAATGTGTTTTACACTGAATATGTAAGCTTCTGACTCAATCTATTCATATGTATCGAATGTTTAGTACATGACCAGTTGGGATATGTATTACGTATATAAAGCAGTATGCATAAAAAATTCACGTCAGTATAACTGCAATAAATATGTATAAACAGCTTGCTGAAACTAAGTGATGTGGTTATTGTCAGTTTGTGTTCTTTACTAAAATTGTATTTTTAAACACTGAACTTATCAGTCATTTCTAAAGCCGCAAAGAAGGAAATAAAATTATGACACAAGTTGGGAAATCTATATTTTATTAATTTCTATGGGGTTAGAGTTACATGTATTTACAATAAGTAGTACTAAAAACAAGGGTACCAACAACCCCCAGCCCAAGACACATTATGGTAGGGAGTTGGCCAGGTGTTGAAATACAAGGGGGATTTGCATTGCCTGAGAGGTATTTTCCGAGATATACGACCAAACAGCCTCACTCTGCCAAGCCCCGTGAAGTTTTATATTCTGTAGCGAGATGTTAGAATCAAAGGCAAGAGTTGCCCCAGACCGCCTAAAAGGTGTGGTAACCAAAACCCAGTAATGGGAGATTTAAAAGCCAGAGCAATGTAGCCAAACGTCTTCTCAACAAGGACTGGGTGAGAAGAGACCCATCATTCAAAACGAGAAGAGGTGCTGAGGAAGGGAGTGGATGTTTATGCAATAAAGCTAAGAGTGACTGTGTAGGAGACATAACAGGATCACGAACCCGTGGTAGTTTAATTTTGTGAACTCTTTCACTCTGTTTTTCGCCCATTTAAGATGTAACCGAACTCCTGGGGACTGAAATACCACATCAGATCTCAACAAATGTTTATCCCCAGAAAAAATGCTTTGTGAGAGGGAGGAGCCACATTCGATATGCGCAGAAATCCATAAAAACCTAACAAAAAGGCTACCCTGTATGTTAACGCATTATCAAGCTCATCACACAACCTGCTAATCTCGCGAATTTACTGTAATGAGAATAGGCCCCTCGGGGTTGGTTTTTCTGCACAGAAGTTTTAATGCCTCTCATCATACGTTTCACCAAATGTGACTCCAGAACTCCCACAGACCATGAATATGACTCAAAGTAAAATTTCACTGCAGACAAATAATTATTGATCACTCTAAAAGACAAACCGTTGACTGCCAAGAAACAACAATACACAGTTCACATTGTCCAAGATTACAAAATCTCGCCAGATTACAAACGCGAGGTATAGTTTAAATTGTCTTGGATACTGACTTCTCATGTGAGGCTGAAGTCCCTGTTTGACTCGACTTAATGCTCCTTCCAAAGATACTTCAAAGTATGGTTCCTCTCATCATACGTTTCACCAAATGTGACTCCAGAACTCTCACAGACCATGAATATGACTCAAAGTAAAATTTCACTGCAGACAAATAATTATTGATCACTCTAAAAGACAAACCGTTGACTGCCAAGAAACAACAATACACAGTTCACATTGTCCAAGATTACAAAATCTCGCCAGATTGCAAACGCGAGGTATAGTTTAAATTGTCTTGGATACTGACTTCTCATGTGAGGCTGAAGTCCCTGTTTGACTCGACTTAATGCTCCTTCCAAAGATACTTCAAAGTATGGTTCAAACCTACAAAGAGAGGACAACACCTGGGGTGAGACGTAGTCCCACTGTAACTCTTTAAGACTTTCTAACCTATTGCGGGATAATGCATCCGCCACTACATTTAAACTCCCTGAAATGTGACACACCCTCAAATCAATGTTAAATTTAGCAGTGAAAAACCAGATCATATGTAAACATAAATTTAAAAACATGTCTCTTGTCTTGCCAGTATTACAAACAAATACCGCGCTCTCATTATCAATCTCACAGATATAACCTTGTCTTTCCAGCTTTCACCCCACACTTGTAAACACACCACTATATTAAACATTTCACATTGGGTGATGGGGAGACCCACGACGAGATGGAGTGGGAGTGAATATGCACAAGATTCCCATACAGCTCCCACCCGTGAAAGGGTTGCATCTATGAATACAGTGTGCTGAATTTTTGGACGGGAAAATGAATTAACCCCATTAAAGCTATGAAGAAAGCTTTAAGGGACCAAAACAAATCACCATAAATTTTAAAGTCAGTGGTAAGAGTAATTTGCCTACAATCATGATTGTTTATAAACCTGAAGAATACGGTTTAGAAAGATATGTGCTCCCCTTACACATCGCGCTATGTACAGCAATTTCCCGAGAAGTGACTGGAAGTCTCATCTAGTGAGAACAGAGGAGGTAAAAGCCAGAAGACAATGTTCATAAATTTCGTTTAACTTCTCTTCCTCTATACTGAACGTCTGTGAGTTCACGTCCACTACAATACCCATAATGGACAAACGAGACTGGGGAGGGTGAACCTTATTTGGATTTATAGGAAGGCCCATAGACTGCAAAACGTGTATTAGTGAGTCAAATAATGACTGGGCTTCATCCTTATGGCAACATGCATAAATGTCGTCAATATAATTGTGCACTGTATAACCTTTCTTTGTCATAATGAACCGTACTAAATCTGTGATCCTTTCAAAGATTACTGTCCCGTTTACTGCCCCAAAAGCCAAATTTTTGTCTAAATAAAACTGATCTCGCAAATAAATACCTAAGTGAAGTGCATCACCCGGATCGACTCTCACATGCCTGAAAGCTCATGATATGTCCACTTTCATCAGTGTGCATCTTGACCTAAAGCTGATAAAGTGGGAATAAGGTCATCTAATCTAGGGAGTTTCAAAGCAAATTCTTTATCCTTATAAACTCCTTTATGAGTCGCCTTATTAACTGAGCAATCTCCAAATGATAAAAATCCAAAATCACTCTATGGCCAGAGCCCTTGGGGCGTGTCATCAGATTGACCAAGTGAATTCATCGTGAAGTTTAGCTTTAAAAGGCCCAAGTAATGCACCATGTTGTTTCTCCAAAGCAATATACTCATCAATTGCCTCTGCATGGTGTCCCGCTGAGGCATGATTGTCAGTTTTATTGGAAATTATGGGAATACTAGGATCAAGGTCGTGATAACCACATATTTCTTTCTTTATGTATTCCAGATCAAAAGTGGATGGCAAAGGCACACGCATCCCCTTGTGATTTGGAACACCAGAGGCTTTAACAGCGGATGCTAAATGAAAGTAAGCTACAGGGTCAGAGATGTCAACTGACGCATTTACAGGTAAAGAAGAACACAAGGTATCACTAGTAACAAAGCCCACTGTATTATCAAATCTCACTTTATTTTTATTGACAACGGGAGACCAGCTGTCCTGGTGTGACCTATGCAATGAACCAGATATAACTGGAGACTTGACCTGACAACGGTCTCCACCACAAAGTTTAATATTTGACTTCAATTTAACTAAAGGTAAACCCACATACTGTGCAACATGCCAGTCACACAATGTGAATGTGAGAGTCACGGTTAACATCCTATTCTAATGGTTTCTTTTTATTATTACAATCCAGTTCACTATGTGCATTGTTCCTCTTGAGGTTCCTGTAGCAGTACATACATATATGTCGAAACATGGTTACCCCTGCCGCATCCATATGGTCCCGACTATGGGGGCATGAGTCCTCATTGAACCATTTACAAACTATTTTTCTTGTAGATCCATTGTTCTGAGCAGGCGTCCCCAGCCTGGGTGACAGAGTCACTGACCCACTAAACACCGAAGACTGCAAATAGGTTAAGCGATTGTCTGCGAGTTGTCTGCTATTGCACCACACTAGAGTCCTGTCCTCAATTTTATGCATCGATGTTGCAAATGCTCCTCTAGCTATAGACCAGGACAAGTTTTCTGTGAGTTTTATGGTTTCATTCAATTCATTCATCATATACCTTGCCAATTCCTGATGTTGTGTATCAATTATATTGTTCAAAAACCTATAACAAACTGCTCCATAGTTAAATCATCAAAGGCTGGATGTTTCCTTCCTGCCCCCAGGACAAGACTCGTTAGGCCACCATGTGTGAACAGGTCCACAGGGCGTGTCAGCTGTGTTATACCTCCCAGATTTTTTTCTCAACACATTACCTTGTTGCAGTTCGTTCTTCATGTGAGTGTCTAATAATGTCACCCTCTCTTCAAAAGGATTGGATCTCAACGTTTCCATAGACTTCTGCTGGACAACCATGGGCTCAGATATGACGGTTTCAGTAGCAGGAAGAGTATTCTGCACCACCGGATCCCTCTGAACGGGTGCCTGTACCTACACTAGATTACCATGCTGGTCAGTATATTTAATGTTATTTTGATTTATGTCTGCCTTACTCTGAGTCCCTTGGTCAGGTACATTCAACACAGGTACAGTCTCCCATGTAACTGAACTCTCGGGAGGTTTACTCACCGTTGAGGTGACCTTTGGTAATACGTTCTTCACTACTGCGGGCTGCACTTTAACAGGTTCAGAAAAGAGAGGTGTCACACCCAAGTCAAAGTCTGCTCGTTACTTCTTATGTCTCGCGGGAGTGGGTACTGATTTCACTGCCACTGCTGTGTCCGTGAAAACCTTTGCAAATGCTGTACCATCCTGGTTGTGTATAATATTCCTACTAGGTGAAAACAACGACAGCTTGTCTTCATCATCAGATATTTCAGTCCGCCGTACATTTTCTTTAGAACGAGATTTCCTGGTCCCCTGTTTAATGTTAGTTGGTGTTTCCATGCGAGACGTGAGCCCCGTGATCCATTGTTCCATTGCTTCCAACTTCTCACTAAATGAAGACGTAGTTGTCATCATGACTTCGAGAATTTTATCCTCTGACGAGGCTTCAGTCGAGACTTTCCCAGGAGGAGTTTTCTTTGTGGCAGATTCTTTGCTAGAGTCCCGTTTCTCATCCTTTGAAACTTTCTGGCGATCACATTTTGAGCCCACTGGCTTGTCATGCTCTCCACCACACGTTTTACATGCAAATAGAGTCTTATCACTAACATTGGCCGTAGCCATAATAAAAATTTTAACCTTAAACTTTGTAAATCACTTTCTAACATTGAACTACCACAGAAAGTAACACCTCCCGTGGTTATATAGGGGTAGAGGACTTGTAAGGAATGCGGTGATTGGATAATGGGACAAGGGTTGAAAAAGAGTAGTTCTGATTGGCTGAGAAAGACAAGTCCAAGACAGGCGGACTAACCTAAAATGACTGAAACACAATCACTGATAAATTATAAGATTATTGCAAACTAAATATTATTGCAATTCTGACTAGTAAGAGTGAATTACAATATGTATGGCCGTTCTGATGGGGATATATATAATTTGGTGTTCAAGATCTGCAGAGCCTGAGGATAACTTAAGCAAAGAGTTTGTGGTTTAGTGATCTGTGGGTACATTCCTGATTAGTTGTTAATCAGAATGTTGTAGTTTGATCTTGAGTCCAGACTTATATAGACTGTATTCAGTGGATAAAATTCTCTCAGAGTTGGATGTCCCTTTCAGCAGGTCAGATCATATGAGGACATGCTCTCACTGAATCTCACATGTTGCCATGATCTGGACTAGAATTCATGGCCCTGGAGTTGATGAGCAAGTGTTTGAATGACAAACTGGAGCCTGTCTATTTTGTGGTGAAATTGATTCAAGTAGCTGATCATTTACCAGACTGTACAGACCACGGAAGGCTGGGAATCAACAAATCCTTCAGTAATACCTATAAATGGACAAAATCTGGCAGGCATGGAAATAAATAACACATATTAAACTAAACCTATTTATTGTCTTTAGCTGACACCAAAAAAAACATCGACGATTTAATATAAGAAATATTTTCTTGGATAAAAGTAACGTTACATATGTACGATATCACAAAAATTGATTGGCTTATATCACAGTACATTAAAAGTATTTCTGTCTCTGGTCCAAACATCGAATTTAAGGAATTAAAGAATTCCTGGTTTCTCACATGATGGTACAGCAGGTGATCTTGATGCTCTCAGATGTCTCGACTCTGACAAACTGCTCCAAACCATACACAAACTCACACCTCCCTTTGGTAGTGTAAGTCACTTTTCCCTCTTCATTCACCCCAAAGCGATATGTCTGATGGCCAGATGTCTTTTCGTTGTACTTCCTGATGACTTCTGCAATATCTATTGTTACATGGTTTGCCTTCTCCTCTGTCTCTTCAGAAACTGTGACCGTCACAGTACCTTGTACTGCAGTTTGTACTGTAAATTTGGGATCATATCTATGCTGCTTGAGCATCAGTTTGGCTAGAGTGGTCTTCAGTGGTGGGCACTCTATGGAATTATCAACAGTCCAGATGAGCTCATGCATGAATTCCTCTTTGGCTTTTGATGGTGTAACTTCTTGACCAAATACAGGACAGTCCTCCTTTATTTCTTCTGGCAGATGAAGAGTAAGATTGCAGCCCTTAGACCCATAGAAGACAGGGTTCTTAAGTTCAACAGATGCAACACATTTTGTCTTCCTCTCAGTTTTAAAGGAAAACTTCTGCTTTGTGTCCATATCATTGACATATTCACTCTCAAACAGCTTCACGGTAGTTGGTACTCGTGATTGGCAGGATTCGTATACTGGCTTTGAATGTGAAAATCGCAGTGCAGACATATCCACATTGTAGGCACCAGCAAGGCTCTCACATTGTTCACACTGAAAATAGAAGAACATCGAATTAAATTTTGATAATGCCTTTAGTATTTAAAAACATAATTATGTTATTAGTGTTTTCATAATCTATTGGTTATGGCAAAGATATCACAAAATGCTTCCACTGCCAAGGATCACCATCTGGATGGATGAATTCCTGAAGGAAAATAAGGGTACAGATAAGCTACTTTCTAGTTAAATTAAGCAAAATTAAACCACAAAAATAGTAAAAAATGGTCACCTTTAAAACATTAAACCTGGGTCATACTGTCCCATGCTGGCCTCGCAAGGTACTTGTGAGAGAAAAATATTTAACTTATCATGGCTCATTTGTGGTTTATGTATTTTGTGTTTTTAGTTGAATTTGCTCATTGCCAATTTGCAATAAGTGTAAATAACACTGGATTTGTCTTTAGGTAGGTCACATTTGACACAATACAGACAGCAATTTCAGCACAGGGCAGATTTTTAGGAATGTTTGAACAACCTGCCATCAGCTCACATGTGCTAAACAAAAATGTAGATGCTGGATGAGTGAGTTGGGTTCCATTCATTTTCTGGGGAATAGTTCTTAACATATGTACAACCCACATAGGAGGTTTATTTAAGGAACAATAAGGACAAGATTGTGAAGCAAAATTAAACTACATGTTGACGCGACTACTCAGAACAGTATGAATGAGCCATTAGCAATTTGTGAAAAAAAATTATTTGTAACCCTTACCAGAAAGTGTTTTTAAATGATTGGCTACTTGATTTTTGTTGTACCATGTAGATGAAATGTTTGAAGTCAAACTTGGTACTTTATGCTCTGTTCAACCACCAGGGTGATACTGGGAGACACTGTCACAATTGCTACTTGTGCGAGTCAAATCCGCAAAGAGGCTTTGTTTGGATGCCAAACCTGCTAGTCACTTTATGACTGAAGACCTGTGACACATGTGAAAGAAAAGCCTGAAACCTTGATATTCTTTGGTTTAAAATGAGAATGTGATTTCACTCATTTACTTTTGTGTTTTATGCCACAAAATTTGCTAGGTTAGATATTATATTATAACCCTAAAATATATACAGTCAAAATATTTTGGTGTTTTAATTCATTTTAAAGGCCCTTTTGTGAGAAATTTTATGTATCTTTTTATATCCGGAGTAAAAAAAGTTAGGTCAGTTAATTCATTGTTTATTCTTTTTACATTGCTAGTAAACTTGATTCCTCTTGGATCACAAACATTGTTGTGGGTATTTTCCGATAGCCGATTGCCAAATTAGAGTAAATTTTCTCAAACCTGCTCCAGTTCATCCTGATCCCACACAGACTCCTGATCATACTGTTCCCACTCCTGCTGCTGGTCATCATCTTCTTCTCTGTGATGACTGATGTGATGAACTAGTTTAGCATGTGACCGTATGATTTCTTCTAAATCCAGCCCTTTCTGACTGTATATACCCGGTGATGTGAGACTCGTGCCACAATTAAACAAACCGGGGTCGAGTTTCATTTCCATATTTAAATTCCTCTTGATTTTACACTATGGTCAATTTTTAATCTGTATTCTTGTTAAGTCAACCTGGGTATCCACAGCTGAATAACTTAATTTCCAATGGTCGGGTTAACTTATACTGTATGGACAGAGTTATTTAAAGATATGACACAATACACATTTGTTTTGGTGACTAAAAGCCTTTGAATATTTCAAGAGTGATCAGTAAGTTCATACTAAAGCTTTTGTGTCATGTTTTTCGCGGTTTCACATTAGATAACCACAGAAAAATTTTAACATGAAGTAATATAAAAATTTCAAAATATCCAAAAATAGACCCAAATGAAATTAACTAAACAAGCTCTGTACAGTATTAGTAAAGTTTGGGGGGATTTCATTGTTTTATGCAGAGTGTATCAAAATTTTATCCTTGGTAGTTGTTAAACGGGGAAGAAATAACTTGGCCAATAATGTATCTACATAGCAGTATTCGGCATACATAAAAAAATAAGATTACAAAGAATAATGCAATTATTAAAATGATACTTAATTCATGCTGTGTGTAAACTGGTGGAGCATATAAATTAGGTGTACTATTTATTAATTTTCTTCTGCTTGAACAGTAAAGTGGGTTAGTTTACTGACATATGAAATAAGCAGCATCAAACGTTGATTCACTTTGGCTATGATAACAAGTGCTCAAATAAAGATCATAGTAATAACTTCTTGTCTGTAATAAGTTATAAATCTAATTTATTCTCATATATATTATGTGTACACCTGTGTACCTAATTAAAGTGTTGTTTCTAAACACTCATTAAGCGAGTCTCAGTGTTGTAGCGGTTAGAGTGCTCATCTTCAACCTTTGAGGTTACTAGTTTGTATTTCGGGCCAGTCACTTCATTTTGGAAAGTTAGTAGTTACCTGCTGATCCCAGTGGTTTACAGTGAAGAATCCTGACCAACTAGTATGCACTGGTTCCTACACCCGTATACTACCCATCAAAATATGACCCTGGCCACTGAATGCAACGTAGTACAAAAAAAATAAATCTAAATCTAAACACTAAAAATTATGCCAAGAAGGTCATGTTTTTGATTTTGTCTGTCAGTCTGCCTGTTTGTCTGAATTCACAATTACTCTAACATTAAGGAGCACATATTTATAAAATTTTGGGAAACATCCGGATTGTTGTCTGTTGTGGCAGTGGTCTGCGTTCTACAAGTGCTTTCTATTTATTGAGTTACATGCTTGGAACTAGAACGTTGAAACTCCCTGACTTTGTAAATAGGCATAAGGCTGATCTCACATTTGGACTATTTGTAATCAATCAATACTAACATGATCAGTTTATGGAAACAGCTACCTGGGATTTCCCCAAATGTTGTTTGTTTCTATAAACTGAGTCAATATATGAAGTGTGGTTATAACACCTATCGCCTGATAAGTGTCATAGAGTGTATAATTAAATATGCTTATTAAGGGGAAATGGTATGACATCAATATTAAAATATTCAGAAACTGTAATAGTACCTATAAATCTGATAATTTGAAATGCTTTTTTGGAGTTTTGAGAAATAGAAATCAAAAGAAAATCTTAATCTAAGGTGCAAGTTTACATTTTAGCATTTTATCACTAGATCCTCAACTCTGTGATCTTGCTTCGAGTTTAACTCATGACCATAAATATTTTTGAGTAACAGTACACATCACTATGCGTATTGCAAAACATCATAATAACGTCAGCAAGCCTCAGGCTGGATGGCTACATTGCTGTTTGAGGACGTGAAAATGAGATGTTGGGTAAGAGCTGGGAATGCACTTTATCAGTGGAAATTTAGCTAGTTTTATTTCAAATTAAATCCTACTGATTTTAAGTCTGTATTTATCTCACAAGTAGAAACAAATTATTAGTAAAAATTAGTTATAATTGCAAATATCATAAAAAGTTGGAATACATGGAATTTTCTTCTAACTCAAACTTCTACATGTACAGTATTTTTGAATTACTTAATTTTTGTTGATCAATATGCACGAACATTACATATAAGCAATATAGTGTTTTTATGGGAAAAGATAATTTACTTTCAGAAACTTCTGTATGGAAAGGTGTAAAAATGGCCATTAGTACTGGGTCCGTATTCTTCAACAACACTTTGCTGAGGTCACCTTAGATCCAATTTAGGAATGGTTTTCTATTTACCAAAGTATTACTTAGATTTCGTATTCATCAGCCTCTACTTTGTGAAGTATTACTTAGATTCTAAGTTAGGAAAACCCCTTATACTTTGTACTGTAACTGTAAACTTGGAAACCAGTGTATCTAATGCCCTTTTCTCATTACAAGCGGTACGTCCTGTGGTAGAAGTTTTACTCGGCAGCAGAACCACCTTTCATGTCACCCCAATTCCTTCAAATTGTTCACACTACAGGCAAACCGCCAATGATTGGACATGGTTTTTTAAGCCGTCAATAACAGTAGAATGACAGTACCACAATCGTTGGTCACCAAGAAGCAACCTTAACTCAAACCAAATCACAACCTTATGTACACTGTGGACTACACCTTAAGTTACCATAGTTAGAAATTCATACGTGCATGTGCTAAATTGTCTGCGCGTGCCCACGTTACCAAAATCAGAGGCAGAAATTTTAAACAGTCTATTTCTGTAGGACTTGAAAGGTAATGGACTGTTCGCCACTGAGCCACCAACTACAGAGCTCCAATCAGTGTTGGGGAAAAGTTAGCCCTCACCATCAGATATCTGGCTACTAGAGAGTCATACACATCATTATCCTGTCAGTTCAGGGTTGGCAGATCCACCATTTCCAAATTTCTACTAGAGGTCTGCAGGGCCATCCAGGATGAGTTCACCAGGGAGTACCTCAGATGTCCTACTACGCCAGATGGGTGAAAAGAACTGGAAAGGGAATTCCTGGGAGCCCTTGATGGGCAAGCATGTGGCCCTGAAGAAACCCAAGAACTCTGGAGCCTTGTACCACAACTATAAGGGATTCTTTTCAATAGTTATATCTGTCCTTGGTTGATGGACAGTACAAGTTCAGATGGGTGGATGTGGATACAGCTGGATCTTGCTCAGATGCCCAGATATTTAATACCTATCACCTGAAGAGGAATATTGATGATGGCAGGATAGGCTTCCCTGACCCAGCACCTATAACCCAGGGTGGTCGAGATGTCCCCTACTTCATTCTGGCAGATGATGCGTTTGTCCTGAAGACCGGGCTGATGAAACCCTATGGCAGAAGGATGTTAACCAGAGAGGAAAGGATTGCCAACTATAGAATATCAAGGGGCAGGAGAGTTGTTGAAAATGCTTTTGGCATCCTGGTTTCAAGATTCAGAGTCATGATGACCACTATTGAACTGCCCCCAAAACAGTCAGGGATGTGGTCTTGACCTGTGTGGTTCTGCACAACATACTGAGAAGCCAGTATCTAGGTCAACATGGTGGTCAACAGCCTGATGATGATGACATTGTGGCAGAAACCCTGCCAGAGAAGCCAAAAATGTGAGGGATTACTTCAAGGACTACTTCAATAATGAGGGAGCAGTGGCCTGGCAAGATGGCAGAATATAACTGCTAATGCAGTAACCAGTCCTTTTCAGGACTAATAACCAGTCCTTTTCAGGACTACCAAATATTCCATAAACAATTAATCAGCTGTGCTTGTTCCAAATAACACAACCATTTCCAAACATAAGATCCCCAACCAAGAAACAGACAAATCCAATGCCCAACATAAGTCCCACAAAAAAACAGACAAACGCAATACCAAACATAAGTCCCCCAACCAAGAAACAGACAAACCCAATGCACAACATAACTTGCTAAATGGAATAAATATTGCATACATTTTGAAAGCTACACCCTAATTTCACTTACATTTTTCTTTTCTTCTGGAAAAATAACTCAAACTAAAAGTTTTTACTTTATTGCGAATCTCAAAATATATATATTTTTTCCACTTCACGAAAATTTAGAAAATATAACCAACCAAATGGTTCTCTTTAGAGTATGGTTTATCTGTCTGTTGGCTGTGGGGAGTTATGTTTGCAAACTGGTTTGTCAGTCCGTTGGTTGGGAGTTATGTTTGGTATTGGTTTGTTTATGATGGTGTCAGTGTTGGACTTTTTATTACAGATTTAAACCAATCCCATGGATTTTAAGCTACAAATGGGCAGATTATTGGCCATATTTGGAGTTCATTTATCTATTTTTTTCTATGTGGCCTTCTGTTGTTATGTGTATTACCATGGGTTATTTGTTTCATGTTTGGGGTGGTGTGGGTGTTGGATTTTTTTGTGTTGTAAAATTTGTACTGAACTGTTTGTACTGAACTGAAGTATTTGCACTGAACTGTTATGTTTTGGGAGGGAAATTTGAACAACTTGCAACTAATACTTGTTTTTGAAATATTTGGGCGGCCCTGAAAAGGGCCTATGGGGGTCAAAGACCCATCCAGACTGGCTGGATACTGAGGAGACTTCTGCTGTTGAGGCTGTGCTGTGGAGGTGATGGTGTAGAGCTGCTGCTGTTGCTGCTGCTGAGGCTGCTCAATAATCTGTATTGTTGTTAGATCTGGTAGCTGGCTTAGTATTCCACTTAAGTTATGTCTGCTACCCTCGTACTGTACTGTGACCGATGATGGAGGGTTTCCAAACCAATGGGGCTGGGTGTGTAGTAGACATAACTGCTGGAACTGCTGCCTGCTGCTGCCTGGGTGGAACTAGATGCCTGTTGAGTGGTTGTTGGCAGTATCCCGACCCTCTGTGACTCTTTGGTAATAGTGGCTGATCTCTGGGGTAGTAGTTGACGTCTATGAGTGTTCTTTACTGCTTCAATGTCTCTAAAAATCCTGCCCTTGAGTTCCTCAAACTCCTCTTGGGTAATCTTTTTAGCATCTGATGCCACATAGTCAAAGAAGGGCTGCCTATGTGACTTCTGCTGCAGGAAACCTAAGATCAGTGTCCTCACCTGGTCAAAGTGCTCAAGTATCTTGGAATCTGTAGAAAATGGTGTAGATGTAAGTATTGGTTGACTCCTACTCTCCTTCAGGACACTGGACACAAGATGTTCTGTATCAGTAGTAGATCCATGAGATTCTTCATGCCTGCTGGTGTTGGGACTGGCCTCGAAACCAGAGCTTCTGTTGGCCCCCTTGCGTCTGATGTGGGTCTTAAGGAAACCCATCTACTTGTAGACCCAGGGTTGTCTCTTGGTCACCTCCCTTGGGGCTTAGCCAGCTTTGAGAGCTTGCCATAATGAGTTCTCTGTGACTCGAACCACCTTCTGACATCACAGGGTCAGAGCTTCAGTTCTGCAGAGATTTCTGCCCAGAGAGCCTCCTTCCTCTGTCTGTCCTCCTTGTCGTACAGCTCTGGGTGCTCCTTCACAAACTCTACAATGGCATTTTCTTGGCTGTCAGTGAATGTAGCACAAACCCTGGCTCTCTTGGCTGCTGAGTGACACTGATTCTTCCTCACACCTCTCATCTTCTTTGCAAGCTTCCTCAGTAACTTCTAAACCTTCCTCTGTATCTTCTATCATCTCTTGTGTTTCTTTTGTCCCCTCCTCTGTCCTCTCCTCCAACTCTCCACCTTCCTTCACCCTCTCCTCTTGTCTCTCCTCCATTCGTCTTCTTTCCTCTCTTTCCTCCTTTCTCTTTCCTCGTAGCTCCAGTGAATATAAAAAAAGTCAAAAACTAAAATGCGTCACCTAACTAACGTCAGACCATCGCAGACTAAATTTGTGTGGTCCCAGGTGGCCTAAATTTGTGGGGTCCCAGGTGGCTTGAATCGGTTTGGATCAGCTTCTCTTAGTTGGGGCTTAGTCCCAGACCCAGATTTCTTAGTCGTAGGATACCTGAGTTCGTCTGAGGCTTCCTGGGACTAATGAAACCGATTTTTTTTCACACACATGAAACTTCAAAGATCTGTTATGAGTCGGGGACTGACAACAGGGTTCATGGGACTAAGCTAGGGACGCCTGACACTAAGGGTGACAGGAAGCCTGCGACAACATAGGACTGTGTAAATTTGGGTCTGAGGAGGACAGAGGAGGCCTGAGGAAGCCTGGGTTTTGGTCGTGAGAAACATCAAACATGTTTGATTTTTCTCATGGCCTCAACCGACAACTACCGATCCATACAGAACGCGTGGGCTAAGCAAATTTTTGAGACCGACTACAAAAACCCTTAATTGGGAAGCTTAGTCGTGTGGTGGAACACCCACAAAGGTGTCATTTTTACTGAATCAGGTGCTTTGTTAAATTAAGAGAAAAAAACTCATTTTCTTGAGGGAAATGCTGTTTTCAATATTGTGTCAAATCTTAATATCAATAAAAACAAGATTCCTGCAATAATTGTATATTTTAAAAACATTCTACCATCCAAGATACCTCTGCAGATAACTTGAAATCTTAGCAGAGGTCTAAAGTGATCTTAGATTTAGGAATGTTGATGAATACCAATTTGATGTAAGTTGGTAATAGAGAAAAACTTGGAATCCAAGTTAGGAACAGAATAAGTATTGTTGAAGAATACCATCCCTGGTTTTAATCGTTTAATTCAGTTTTGGTTTGTAGTTTTATAAACTGGTTTGGGCACTGTTAAAACCACTATCTTGGGACGTCAGTGTTCTTGCTTTTGTCATAAATGCCACCATGTGTGTTTACGAGTCAATTTTAGTTGTCACAGGGTAGCAGTATATTGAAAGTCAGTAACCACTGAACAAATATGGGGCTGGTAAATTGAAGCATACATAAAATAGCAAACTAACAAATTATCAAAGCCCATACAATTGCACCTTAACTTGTGAATTCAGGAGCATAACTAAGGTTTTTTTTGTGTAGTTTTTCACATTATCAATAGAGATCCCCCTGTAGGTCACAAGTGTTAATTGAAATGTCTCAATTACTATAAAGCCTATATAAATTACCTTTTCTGTTTACATTACCTTACTACCTTACATATCAGTAACTATATGATATGCAACAATGACACATTTTAATTCATTTGGAAATAAAGAGCTTAGCAAAAGAAGAGTTTACATCAGGCTTTGATCGAGTTATCTTTAATTTTGAGGATTTTTATTAAAAACTTTACCAACAGTAAACAAAGGTTTTGATTTACTCAGAGGTTTTCTCAGAGTTAACTAATAGCTTACAAATCTGTCAACAGAACAAAGGCTCAATTTACAAGCTCCTAATTTGATATGTTTAGAAACACGTTGCTATTGGATTTAACACACTGGTAACAAGATTTCAAAATAGGACAAAAGTCATAGTTTGGGTTTTATATCCCATTCAACAGCCACATTGTCACATGTGGAAATCGAACCCAGCCCAGAGGTGACAGCCTGTGTTCAAATGTCTTAAAATTGGACCAAAAATAGGAGGTTCTTGTTATTTTATGTAGAGGTTTATATTTTATGCTGATAAAACCAACTGATCTGATGAAAAGTTGGAAAATTCTTCGAAATAAAACCAGTCTGGTCATTGGTGTGAATTTTTATTTTTATTTATTTGGGTTTTTTCGAGTCGACATGTGGGTGTCGCCAAGGTCAGCACTGGGGGGTCTGCAGTACGAAAATTTCAAATATTTTAGAAATCACCTAGTGCTGTGTGGTGGCAGCTTCTGATTGGTTGACCACACTGGTCAATTGAAATAACTGACCATGCCTTTTCCATTTGCATGCTGACTACCCACGAGGAAACACCTAAAAATCATAACCAGATTTTACACAAAGTTTTTAGGTTTTTAATGTTTAGTCATACACTGTTCATGTCCTTTCTTCATTTGACATGACTGAGAAGAGAGCTTACAACTTGCGTTCTTGTGGCAGTGAGGATGTTACAGTTTCCGTACAGTTTGAAGTGTCAGATGAGAATTTTATGTCGAGACTTCTTCAGTGTCAACAGAGTACTTCACTGTCAGGTCAGGTGTCAGATTCCGACTCGGGTAGCGAAAATAATAGTGGTATGTCAGACGTTGATTCAGATAGTGAAAAAATACCAGGTAGCAAAAGTACTGGTGTTGACAAACAAGTACCAAGTAGTTCGAGTACCTGTCGAGATTCTAATGCTGAAACTGTGTCACAACAGGCGATTAATTTACAAATATTGTCACAGTTATGGGACATTAGTAAGCATCTGAATGCTATTGAAAACAAAAATTCTAAGAAAGGGTACTGATAATTCGAAAGTTAAAAAGAAAGGTACAAAGAAAGCTGTCGGGACTTATACCCCAGTCACACTGCCTCCCACTTAGGTTGCTGCTCAACCTCTTTCAAATTTACAATATCTTAGAAGTGATGCATATATCCAGGCACAAGTCGAGCAGCGACTAAAAAATTTGGTTGAAGACAGCAAGTCAGGTACAAAAATTAAATCCCTCAGGGGTGGGTCAGTTGAAGTGGTAGTTCCCAATAGAATTAAATGGCTACAAGAATATGTCTTGGCGGGTGTGAAGAAGGAACGAGTCCAGTATGACCACTTGTCCATACCACAATGGGTGGCTGGCTTTTGCCGAATCATAACAGAAGAAAGTGATCTTGAAAATAAAAATTCCATGTTAGACTATCTTATAGCTTTGTTTGAAGATGTTCAGGATTTTTCATGGGATTCGGCAAGGGCCAGCCATGCCGTTCTCTTGTGCAGAATGGAACAGGGTGAAGTGAAAAATTACACAGAAACAGATAAAATAGATCGAATTCGGTGTGCAAATGCTCAACGACACCCTGCTCCACCTTCTGCATTAGCAAATGGTAAAAAGCAAAACCAAAAGACTAACAAATCCATGCCATGTACCTATTATAACCAGGGCAGTTGTTCTTTTAACAGAACCCATGATACAAAGGGTGTTACCTACAAACATATCTGCTCAGCTTTTTCAACTGGTGGTAAGGTTTACACCCATCTGGAGAATGAATGTCGAAATAAAAATAGAAAAAATTTGTCAAAAAACGAGTAGGTCGGGGTATGTCAGTTCAGCAGAACATGCCGGTTCTGAGGCATGCCCTGAGTGGAAATACTAGGATTTATTACACAAAAACTTCGGCTAATGCTACGTTGGAAAGTAAAGCATCAAAAACCTTGGCCTTGAAATGGTTTCAAGATGGGAAAAAATTTCAAAAAATACAACCGGGTAAAAGCTATGCACAAGCACTCATCGTAGGCAGAGAATTGAACCTAGGACCAGTGAATGTTAAAATAAAACAGCATAACGCTGCATCAAAACAAGCATCAAAAACTGTGAAACTTGATAGGCATAAGAACTGTAACAAGAACAAGCCTACAGTTCTAAGTCAAGTAAATTCACTTACAAGGTTACAGTGCGGTCGCAGTGTGGCTGGGGGTCCCAGTTCATCAACGACTCCAGTTCAAGTCGAGATAAAGAATAGATTTCAAGTATTTCAAGATACTTTAGATCATGAACCTTGTGAGGATCAATGGGGTCACAGTTTTCGAGTTACAAGTAAACAAGCTAAGAGTCATAACAAAGATAAGGTGGCCTCAACCACAAAAAATGTTAAACAAGACGTGCCAAACGCATACATTAAAAATCAGTTCCAGCCTAGTTCTTTACAACAAACTCAGGGCATAAAAATTCACAGCCACAATGTTCAAAACCTCCAAACAGATGATGATGTGGTAGATAGAGATAGTCACGTGACTGATTACCACATGGCTATAAACGGAAACTGTGAACCATACAATAATGTTAATCCACAAACTAGCCCCAAAAATATTAAAAATACTTTTGGGACAGCAATTGAATCAGGAATGTGTGTTGAAAAACAAAAATGCATAGCACAGACTGGTGGTTACTTTGGTTTTGTTCCTGAAACGTCTCTTAAGCTCTACCAAGGTTCCCCTGTACACTGGGAAGATATTCCTACCACACTTGAGGCACACAAATTAGTTCAAAGTAGTGGTACACACAACTACCTCAAATGCAGAATACCTGTCAATTCGCATCTAAAAATTGATAAATGGGCTTATTATCTAAGGGATTATTGGGATCAGCAAATTGTAGATCTTCTACATTATGGATTCCCTTTGGATTTTTGTAGAAATAGTCCCCTTAGATCTACTTACGACAATCACACTTCCGCAATCACAGATATTCAACATGTTAGGCAGTATGTGCAGGAAGAGCTTCAGCATGAGGCAATCATTGGTCCTTTTGATACAGTACCTTGTACTTTGCACTTGTCCCCCCTAATGACAAGGGCCAAACAGGATTCTGATAAAAAACGTACAATCAAGGATTTAAGCTGGCCACCTGGCCAGTCGGTTAATGCTGGTGTAAGTAAAGATATTTATCTTGACACCATTTATTCTTTGCATTACCCTTCCATAGATAATATCACAGAAGAATTGGTTAAATTGGGGCCGGCTGCACAACTTTATAAGGTAGATATCAGCTGTGCCTTCAGGCATCTTAGAGTAGATCCAGCAGACATTGACTTATTAGGTTTTCAAGTTGATGGGCGTCATTTTATTGATGTTTCGACGTCGTTCGGGTTTCGACACGGATCTCTGTTTTTTCAAAGATGCTCTGACGCAATTAGGTTTATTATGACGTCACATGGTCATAAGGGTTTATTTAATTATATTGATGACCTCATATATACTGGCCGTCCCTCTGAAATTCATAATTCTTATCAGTTTCTGTTAAATTTATTGCAAGAACTTGGACTGGATATTAGTTTCAATAAGCTAGTGTCACCTGCCACGTCCGTCATTTGCCTAGGTATATTAGTAGATTCACTTAACAGGACGATATCTATACCTGATCAGAAACTACAAGACATTAAGAATACCTGCCACAAATGGGCTTCTAAAACTTACTGTAGCAAAACTGACTTGCAGTCACTACTTGGATTGCTGTTGTAAATGTGTTAAACCTCGATTTTTTCTAAATTGAATGCTACAGTTGCTTCACGACAAATATGAAGTCAAGAAAATTCTAATAAACAAGGAATTCTTTTCAGATCTTACTTGGTTTAATATATTCCTCTCCCAATATAATTGGGTTACATACTATCATCATACCCACTGTCATTCACAAATGCATTTAGATGCCTCTCTCACAGGATTAGGTGCTGTTTTCCAAAATATGGTTTACAGTCTTCCCTTGCCTAGAGGTTATATGGGCTATAGCATACTTAATATAGTGGTTGCATGTAAAGTGTGGGCCAGTTATTGGGCTAACAAGAAAATTCACATTTGGTGTGATAACCAGGCAGTAGTTGAGGTTTTAACCACTGGTAAATGCAGAGATAACACTCTTGCTGTCTGTGCTAAGAACATTTGGTTGCTCTCTGCTATTCATAATTTTCAGATAAAAGTTCAACATATAGCTGGTCAAAAGAATGTAACAGCTGATCTTTTGTCCAGATGGACTAACTCGTCCCTAGATAACACCAGATTAAAAAATTTGGTTCCGGGAAACGTATGGATTCCCACTCATTTAGACCTCACACTATTAAACTAGGAAATATGATTCTCACATGTATCTTTGTTTTTCTTTAGAATTTCCACCCCAGGCAGCCCAGTTGGCCACCTTGGCTTCCAACAGGTTGCTAGATGGCTTTAGGCCTGCGACAAAGCAACAGTATGCCAGGATGTGGCTTGATTTCTAAGCTTTCAGGGTGGCCACTGGGCTGCTCCAACAACAGGTAGATGTTTTCATTCTTTTGTCGTTCATGGAATATCTCTTCCAAAATTCTCAGTCACATAAAAACATAGCCAATTACATGTCGGCCCTGAGGGCCTATCACATCTTTCATGGCCTGAATACCAGTCCTTTTAAGGACCAACGTTTGGCTATGTACTTAAAATCACTTAGAATTCAAGCTCCTTTAGCTCCTTCTAGGCGTTCACTCCTAGATGTACAACTTCTCGCAACAATCATTCACACATGTGATTCTTTTAAGTTCCCAGCTATATTTAGACCATTATATTTGCTTTGTTTTTTTTCTTTTTTAAGATTATCAAATATCCTTCCACATTCAGTACCAACTTTTGACCACACAAGACAGTTGGCCAGAGCTGATTACATAACCACTACAAATGGAGCCATTCTATTGATAAAATGGTCAAAAACTATTCAGAACAGGAAAGACATTGTTACCATTCCTCTTCCCTTGTTAGGGGACACGCCACTATGCCCCATTGCGGCTCTTGACGGTATGATACGATTGTATCCGGTGTCTGACAATGATTCTTTATTTGTCATCCCCAGGGCACATACCTTGGTTCCTCTCACGGATTCGGTGGCAAGAAAACATCTTAAAGACATTTCTTCTCACTTAGGTCTTCCAAAACCACTTACATTCCACGATTTCCATCGTGCTGGTGCCTCCTGGGCATTCCAGAATGGTGTGCCCCTAGAACATATTATGAAACACAGCACATGGCGTTCTGATGCCATTTGGGCGTACTTGTCTTCTTCCCCTACCTTGGAATCTCCTGTTTCTAGAGCTTTCAAGGTTGCTTTACATGCCTAGTTTCATACTTGGTGCTTGGGTGTCATCATTATGCATGGAATAGCATTTTTAATGTAGAAGTTCTGACTTATCACCTTTGACATACATGGTACATGACCTATGACCTTTATTAGTTCTTTTCAAGGTCGTACATAGTACTTCTTAACTTTAAACTATGTTCAAGTTAATTTGCCTATTAGGGTCTATATAACCCTTCACCTTGTTGTATCTAGTAATTGAATGTTCAGAATTTACATTGTCCACTTATGTGGCCTTTGACCTATGACCTTTAACATTCAAGGGTCATGTATAATTTTCTTGTGTCAAACTAATATATACATTAACTGTTTCAAAACACACTGAACGAGTGAGATCTGACTACCTTCCTATTCTAACAGTTATGGGGGTACTTGTAAGTTTTCATCTCTCTTTTGATCATCACCAGTGACCTTTTGGTTCACTGCGACCTTTGACCTGCCTTTTTGAAATTTGGATTGGACATCACACTTATTGGGTCATGTTTTGGACCTGTGACCTTGGCAGGTCAAGTTTCTAACCACAAAAAGCATACACTACATAGTTAAACTGGTTGTCAGGTCTCGCTCTGTAGGAGGCAACAGTTCTTAAAAATAAAATAAAAATAATTGTAACATATTGTGCCAGAACAAATGTCAGTAGATGAATATATTTATAAACCCATTCTTGGTGTTTTTCTTCTGATCCCCAGGGTGCTGTTCGAGTCGACATGTGGGTGTCGCCAAGGTCAGCACTGGGGGGTCAGCAGTAAATTTAAAATATTTTAGAAATCACCTAGTGCTGTGTGGTGGCAGCTTCTGATTGGTTGACCACTGGTCAATTAAAATAACTGACCATGCCTCTTCCATTTGCATGCTGACTACCCACGATGAAACACCTGAAAATCACACTCCCTGATGTATAATAACCCCAACCCTATATGTATGTAGAACAGACTACTGCTGTTTTTTATATTTCAGAGCACCATGCGTAATGATGGTGGATGTAGATCAGTTTTCTTGTATATATATATGTATATCAGTGCAAGAGATCAATGTGGATGCATTGTACCATACCTTCACAATGGACATAATATTGGTGGTTATCTCTCTCTTCATTTCATCATCTGATGTGTTTCCTGTCATGCTTTCAGATGCTATATTCAGGACCTTGTGGAGGCAGAACATTATAAATTGTTACAAGTACATTAATTTATCTATTAAATATATGTCATATTAAATAAATAGTATACTGGGACTAATGCCTCCTGGTCACAGTATAATTGTGGCTTGAGCTAATGATTGTAAAGCAGAGGCCGTAAGGTTCGGTCACTAGGGTACTGTAAATGAGTGAGGGTGCCACAATGACCACCTCTACTGAGTGTGTTTTATTGTGTTTTATTCTAAAATCGAGTCCTTGTGGGACTTATATGGACTACCATATTGGGAAATCACCAACTTATTGCATTGGGACCAGATAAATACCTGAAGCATCTTGGAACGTATCTTATGAGCTTATTGTCTTATCTGGATTTAGTTTTTCAACTTGCTTTTATTGCACTTACAATCTACAACACTAAGTCCTTTTGGGACTGTATGGATCCTTGGATATTGAAGGGATCTGTAAGATCCCTGGATAAAAACCAAATAGGAACCACAATGACTTCACCTTTGTCATTATCTTAATCATAAAGATATCTTTGCCATTACTGTGATATCACCATGTAAATGTAACATATTTTTAGTCTTTTATATCCATGTCACTTTTTTAGTTTCTTAATCTCAAGTTATTTTACCATATGACCCTCAGGGTGTCATCATTATGCATGGAATAGCATTTTTAATGTAAAAGTTCTGACTTATCACCTTTGACATACACGGTACATGACCTATGACCTTTATTAGTTCTTTTCAAGGTTGTACATAGTACTTCTTAACTTTAAATTATGTTCAAGTTAATTTGCCTATTAGGGTCTATATAACCCTTCACCTTGTTGTATCTAGTAATTGAATGTTCAGAATTTACATTGTCCACTTATGTGGCCTTTGACCTATGACCTTTAACATTCAAGGGTCATGTATAGTTTTCTTGTGTCAAACTAATATATACATTAACTGTTTCAAAACACACTGAACGAGTGAGATCTGAATACCTTCCTATTCTAACAGTTATGGGGGTACTTGTAAGTTTTCATCTTTCTTTTGATCATCACCAGTGACCTTTTGGTTCACTGCGACCTTTGACCTGCCTTCTTGAAATTTGGATTGGACATCACACTTATTGGGTCATGTTTTGGACCTGTGACATTGGCAGGTCAAGTTTCTAACCACAAAAAGCATACACTACATAGTTAAACTGGTTGTCAGGTCTCGCTCTGTAGGAGGCAACAGTTCTTAAAAAATAAAATAAAAATAATTGTAACATATTGTGCCAGAACAAATGTCAGTAGATGAATATATTTATAAACCCATTCTTGGTGTTTTTCTTCTGATCCCCAGGGTGCTGACGGTGCTTTCAACACTTTACAGGTCATATCACGACGGATAGTTGGAAGGGCAGAGGAAACCAGTACATACAGTTCATCAGGGTTCTGTAATGTAAACTGAAAACCAACGGTAAGCAGCTACCAGCTTTCCCACTTGAGGCCATGCTGGGAACCGAACCCCGGCCTCAGAGGTGGGAGGCGAGAGTGTTACCACTCTGCCACCGTGGCCCCCTGGTGTGAACATGTAAGGTATAGAATGAGTTTCAGATATGTGATGGCCATTTTATCTTAAGAACATGTGATATTTCTCTAAATTGATTTCAGATATCAACGATATGTTAGTGGAGAACCCCATCAGTTAATAAAAGTTCATTGAAATGTATCACTCGACCAAATCCTATGTAAATTACCATTTATATTCACATTACGTTTATGCACAATATTCAGTAACTTTGTTTTATACTACAATATGGTAACTTCATATTTATTTTGAAGTAAAGAACAAAGGGTTATTGCAACTAACAGTTAACAGTGTTTGGGTCATCGTTAAATCAGAGGGGTGTTTACGAAAAATGAACCAAGAGTAAACTAAGGTTTTAATTTACACAAGACTTTGCTAAATTAGGGTTAACTTAGAGCTAACCAAGTCGGTAGCAGAGTGGAGGCTTTGATTGATAGGCCCCACTTCCCGTCTGATCACTGAAATTAAGCAGTATTGCGTTACGTTAGTACTTCGATGGGTGACTGAGTTCGTCAACAGGTATGAGAACATAGTGACTTGGATGATCACTTAAACGATGATCCAGTCACAGTTTTACTAACACAAGGTACTAGGTGCCATCAGATTTTTAAATACGTCACTCAATCTATCCAGGGGCCTATATATGAAAGTCTTCATTGTGCTAATAAAATTGTTAGCTCTTGATTAGCAAACTCTTGGTAAGTCAAAACTTTAACTTACTGCTGGTTAAATTTTTGGTTAAAAAAACATTCAAATTTAAAGATAATTCAGACCCTGTAGTTAAGTTTTAGTTTTGTAAACCCTCAGTTCAATTAAATTTGTAAACCCACAACAATTTAACAACTACTGACAGTGTAACAACTGCTCAAAAATGCTTCTGTTTACTCCCTGAATTCTTTACTAAAAGTGTGTTGCATTTTCAGGAAGCATTATGTGGTCTTCTATTTTACGAATTCTTCAATTTGCAGGTCCGAGGTTTATTATCGGACTGTATTTTATCATATTGTGTATATAAACCTTAAATGCGTACTACTTGGACAATTATCCACAGTGTGGAGCACTGAAAGACTAATCTGCCAATTGGTGTTTAAGTGTTGCACATCCATCACTTATGAATGCTTTACCAAAGTTAATGTGTAACCAAAAAGTAAGTTATAACAAGCTCTGCCAGAGAACCTTCTCTGCAGGTTGGGCTAAAAAATAAGAAAAAAATTGGGGGCCTTGATCCAGATCCAGTTTGGGACTATTAATCAGGGTCCGGAAAAATTTTTAGGAGGACCAAGACAAGGGTAGACCCCCACCTTATATGAATTGATATTAAATAGGGTTTTAACGTTGCTTTCAACACTGTATATGTCATATCACAATGGATAGTTTTATGGGCAGAGAAAAATAGCACATACAGTTGGTTAAGGTTCCATACTGTAAACTGCCGACTATTCAAAGAAACTAACCATCTTTCCCACATAGAGTTCAGGATTTGAAACGCCGAACTCAGAGGTGGGAGGCGAGTGTGTTACTACTGTACCACTGTAGTCCCATCCACCTTGTGTGAAAATTGTAACCCTGGGGCCGTATTCAGGAAAGGTCTTAGCCAAGTCTTAGGCTTAACTTTTGTACAAAAATACAGCCAACTTAAGCCTGAGACTTGGCTAAGACCTTTCTTGAATACGGCCCCTGATTCAATGTCTAGGTTTTCAGTTATGCGTGAAGACAGTGCAAAAAAAAAGTTCACAAAAAAGTTTGAATGCATGGTCAGCATCCAGACTATCTTTAAGGAGGACAGAGCAAAAGTCATCTCCTTGAATGAAAATATAATCGCAATCTCTTCTGAGTTAAGCAAAGTAAGTGACAAGCCAACAGAAATGCGACTGAACTTGATTTAAAATACCCTTATTAATGCCTTTCACATGCCACAACACGAATATGATGTTTATAGTGCTTGATGTACACCAAAAGACATACTCTAAAGCGCAACAACCAAGAAAAGAAGTGTAAAGAAGAATTCACAGTTCCCAGGGCTGGTATTCACGAAGGGTCTTAGACTTAACTAGGTCTTAGGCTTAAATCCAGTCTTAAAGTTAAAAATTTTGTCTCAGCCAAGTTTTGTCTTATAACGATATTCACAAAGGGTGACTTAGCTAAGTCCAAGATTATCAAATATCCACAGTGGTTTTCTGTGTCATGTGACATTTGTTTTCCATTCAACTATACTATATAGCTGACATATATCCTTCATGTGATGCATTCCATCTAAAGAAAAGTGCTGCTTTGAAATGGAAAACCTTATTACTACATATAAACTTCCACAGACTGCTTTAGTGAGGTGTTCTGTATAATTATACTTTATTTACAGCCATTTCAAATTTTGAAGTGGAAAAAAGTTTATGGCGGCCATATTTAAGTCCTCTTTATAAAATTTAAGCCCACTACCAACCAGTCTTAAAGACCGGTGACCGGTTAAATTCTTTGTGAATATCATGAAGTCTAAGACAAAAGTCTTAGCAGTTTTTGGGCAAAAAGTCTCAACGTTAAGCCTAAGCCCTGGCTAAAACCTTTTGTGAATACGGGCCCAGATACAGAAAGGGGATCTACACCACAGAGACAATCGGTTTTATTTATTTAATTATTTGGGGTTTTACATTGCTTTCAACACTGTACAGGTCATATCATGACGGGTAGTTGGAAGGGCAGATGAAACCAGTACATATAGTTCGCTAGGGTTCTGTACTGTAAACTGCCGACCAACGGCAAGCAACTACCAGCTTTCCCACTTAAGGCCGTCACGGGGATCGAACCCCGGCCTCAGAGGTGGGAGGTGAGAGTGTTACCACTCTGCCACCGTGGCCCCGCAGAGACAATCGGGAAAATATGGCCAAGCCAAGGGTGGGTAGGCTTTTGTGAAGATATCAAGTTCAAAATTCTTCCAAATAATGGAAGAAATGTGACACAGCGGATGTTGACTAGCAACTCATTACATACCTTGGAAGCATCATAAACAAAGCAAAAGCCAACATGACAAAACTAAAGTCATTTATAACTAACTGGCCCTTTTTATCCACAAACAGTTCATTTCACTAATATCAAATTGATTAAGAAAAAACAATGACTCTCACTATGTCCAGTCAACAGAGTCAAGGTAAAACTTCGGATTTAACGCCCTGTTTGGAAGCAAGGGTTATATCAGGACAGCCCTTCAGCATTGACCCCTGTGGGAGTCGGACCCACACAGAGGTGACAGCCTGTGATTAGATTTCAAACTGGCTAACCACTAGGTGGCCGGGAAACCTTTGTCCATAAAACAATGAACACTCAAGTACCCCCCCCCCCCCCTATATACTTACAATGCCTGTTATATATTAGCACTAAAGGCAGAGTTAATATTTTTTTCCATAAAAATATTTCAATCACACTATATATATCCATAAACAACTGAAAAATAAAAGCAATTATTTTAAAAACAAAACATATCAATATTCAAACTGCCTATCCTAATGTTTGTTTTTTTTTCAATAGATTATTTGAATTTTGAAAAATAGGTTTTTGTTGAAACTTTGTAAATAAAAACGTTGAGGTTAAATTCTAAATTGGTCAATGTTTACATAATTTGCCAGTGTCTCGGGAACAAAGGACTCTAATTAGTGTGTTATATATAACTTTGGGCTAAAGAGTAAAACCAATATGTCAAAACCATATCAACTTTATGAAAGCCTCCTTAACCCCCAGTTCCACTTTTGCGATTTAATCGTAAAACCTAGCCAATTTCTAACACATGAAACTGTCATGACTATTCCAGTTGAAAATCGTCAGGGAAGTTGACAAACTATATAATTTTTCCTGTTTGAACAGATAAGTCATACGACTGCCACTACTGCACGCAAATATGATGCAGGCTACTTAGACTCAACTGGTAACAATAACTCCAGACCAGTCTTGTGCTGTACTTGAAGTATCCTACGATTAACCCTCTCTTTGAAGAAGAGGGGTCATAGTGGTGCAATGGTACCACACTCACTTCCCACCTCTGAGATCAGAGTTTGAATCCTAAACTGACCTCAAGTGGGAAAGCTGGTAGTTGCTTGCCGTTGGTCTGCACACACAGTACAGAATGTCCACCAACTGCATGTACTGGTTTCCTCCACCCTCCTAAGTACCTCTCACAATATAACTGATAAAGTACTGGGTGTGGACAAAACACTAAACAGTTAAATAACTTTTCAAAAATATCACTTTGGTACGTTTATATAGAAAAACGTGTAATAATACAATAAAAATAAGTTGCAGCACCATTAATATAGGCGGTAACACTAAAAACAATAAGTGCAACTGCCTTAAGAATGAAAAGAGACGGTTCATGACTAATTAGACAGATCAAATGGTTTGGAAAAAAATTCTGATGAGCATTTTCAAATCTTTACGACTAAAATGAAAAATTGTGCCACCAATAGGCTCACACCTAGGACTTGCAGTATTGGGACAGTAAGGAGGTAAATTCGTGAGAGTGGAGCATGGGTATTTGACACTTATTGGCGCACGTGTGTTAAACTATATTTGGGCATGTTTGAGAACAGCTCATGTCAACTTTGCAGACATTTGTCTCCAAAGGTAAAACAAAGGGTAATTTAGGAATGCATTAATACATTGGATACTATGTGCAGCACACACGTGCTGGGTGATTGTTTCAAAAAAAATTGTGATTGCAGTCAATATCTCAGGTGTAGTAAGTACAGTTGTATTGGGACAAATAGACAATAAAACTGTCTATTTTCAAGGTTTAGAACTCCGGGTTGTTTTTTTTAAATTACTATTACCGGAATACCGAAAAATCCGCAATTTTCGTGCCAAGCAGATTATGGTCAGATCACAAATTATGCTCACCTCCAAATAATTTAACTATTTGTACTGAAAAAGTTCAGATTTCTTGTGGCAATGGGACAAAGTTAGATTCAATCTGGGCACTTTTCTATCTAATATTGTCAAACGGCAACTATTTCTCGAAACCTAAAAATGCGGGTTTTCAAAGTTTGTGTTTTGAAAATAACTGCTTGGAAGACAGTACTGTATTGCATGTTTTCAGCTACTGCTAAACCAATGAAATTTGTCTCCCAGTCAAGTTTAATTGACCATTGAACGAGACGTAAATCTACAACTTTCATTTTGAGCCAGTAAATTTATCACGTGATGGTTTTAGAGCGCTGGCAATATTTAAATTCAAACAAATTGAACGGGTGCTTTACAACAAAGATGTAAATTCTAGAATGGTAGTTTATTTTGATAAAAAATACAATACACAATACAAATAGCAATCTTTACTGGGAGGTGAACGTTACTGGTTGAGCAGTAATTACAGTATATATATTTGTGGCACGTTCCATATATTTTTTTTTAATTTGTATTGGATTTGGATTAAATTAGTTGATAATTTCTCTAAGATATGATTATGATACAACATTTTTCCAAGATATTTTTGTAAAATACAAGTTACTGTATACATTTAAAGTCTAAACCATTTTATTCAAAATCAGAAACCCAAGTTGTCACATTATGTGGTACTATTTGTTTAAATATTGAGCCTGCCAAAGCAATTGAGTTTCCTGTACCAATTGTGATGAAATTTGAATTCTTTTTACTTTTTGGTGCAAAATTTATCTTTATGCTGTTTTGGTTTCATCGAAAGAACATGGGAGTTGGTGGTTATTTAATCATGTTAAAACAATGCAAAATAAATAAGAGCATTTATTGGTACTAAACACTTAATTGCGACAAATTAAATGAGCGAGGTGATTCAGCACACACAAAAACAAACTGGAAGTAAAGAAATGATTCAAGCTTTGACCAATAGCAATCTTTGAAACAAATAGTCGCCCTGTTGTATAGTCTTTTTCACTGAATTGTCGCATTAGTTTTTCTGTTGCATTTTATAAATATACAGTAGCCTTGCTAAATTATTCAAGAAATCTTAAATATAGATTATATGCAAAGAGTGCTGAACTGCCAAGCAAAGAGTCCAGTTGATATTCCAGATATTTCTTTGACTCCTGTTGATATGCAAATTCTAAAACATCCATCTTAATTGCATTTATCAAAATAACTTATCCTGCATAGTTACTGCAAGAAGGAAATTTCCTGTTTTTCCAATTTGTATGAGGAAAAACATTTTCACAGCATTGTATGATGACTAATGTTGTTAACTAAATTAGCAAAATGGAATGATCAACTGCGGCTACTGTAGTTATAACTAATATAAATGTATAAGTATGTATTTATATTCAATCTTTCCTGGTCTATGTGTTACTAACAGTATATTTATATCTATGTAGTTTGTCTGTCTAGAATACAGTATTTTGTTTGTCTAGAATGTAACACATATCATGTCTGTCTAGAAAATAATATGAAATGAAAACATGTCTGTCTGTCTAGAATGTACTATTTCACTAAGACATGTTGTCTGTCTAGAATGTACTATTTCACTAAGGCATTTTGTCTGTCTAAAATATACTATTTCACTAAGGCATTTTGTATGTCTAAGATATACTATTTCAGAATGACGTGTTGTCTGTCTAGAGTATTATTTGGTTGTATTTTATGATGTTAAATGTCAGGAAAGATTGAGCCATTAATCTACCAGTCACGCTATCACGCCCACCCACATACTGCTCTGCCAAGTAATTATATATTCAATACACCATTTGTGATTATCAAATTTTGTTGGGATATAGTTGGTTCGTTTAAGATAGTTTCAGTTTCTTGCATTTTTTGATTGCCGTCTTCATCTTTTTAATTTCCCTTACCTTCTTGCATACACTTCTTGAAGATTGTTTTTGATTAGTTCCTCCATTTCTTGGGTTAGTTTTTGTGTAAGGTCGGTTGTTCTGAGGTTGTTGAAACAAATCAGGATTATATACCAATGAACTACACACGCTAACATGAAGTGGTTTCATTAGAGTCAGGCTCTAATGTAATAATGAACGGCCCACGCTTGTATGATCTGGGGTCTCAATGCTCTTTTGTTATAATCTTGTTGGAGTTTCCATTGCTTGAGTTTGGTTCTAGTATATTTACCAAAGGCCTGTATGCACAGTGAAGGATGAAGCTAAGCTAAAACTCGGAGAACATTTTACACTAGATGTGTCTGGTCAGTCTTTGGCCTAAATTGGTATTCACAAAGTTAAGCTGAGTTTTGGACTAAGTAGTACATAAGATTCAACCGTATGCAATCCAGTCTAATTTGGGATCAAAGTCGATCCAAAGGTTGAGCCAAAACAAATCAGCTCAAGTGAACTGTGAATGCCACACTTAGTCGCAATCCAGTTTCTGGATTAACTTCAGCTATTTTTTTGGCTTTTATTTTGGCTAATCCTTCATGTGAATATGGGCCTTTGGTTTTGTGGTTCCATATTTTGGTCTCTTTAGTTCTATGTTCAACTGATATTTATCCATTAGATATTCTTGTATATTTTGACTAGTGTATACTTAGCCAAAAAGAAACAAAAGAAAAGCAAAATATATTTAATTTATTCTTAAAAAAAAAACTTTTTTTTTTTGGTTAAGTATATATAATTTTGATTTTTAATTCCGCACTTATATTCTCGAATTTTACCAAACGTAAAACTTAAGCATTTCTTTTACAAATATCAGCTCAGTAAAATGATTAGTAATAGAGTTAAGAAAAGTTAAATTCACCTGTAATGAATCTCCCTATTTCCTTAACCCTTAGGAATTGCTTTAGACATTTTATTTTTTTCTGACACCACTAAGTCTCTTATCAGCCTTGATGCAGAGATGCTAATTATTTTCCATAACTTTTGTTAACTGTGACCGTCTTGATTTCACATATTGCTGCACTGAATATAATTTGTTTTATAACCCATTTCTTACATTAAGTAGTACTTTTCCCATTTAATTATATTTTATTTGCATATTTATTTGAGCATGACAATTATTCTTAAGTATTGTCTGTTAATAATTTAATTACAAACCCCAGTTATGTATCTACAGCTTTACAAAATTTGTATATGACTACAGCAGGACTGGTCAAAATGTTTTTTATGATAATGGTATTTCCTTATATTTGCATCTCTCTGTTGCAAATATTGTATTGTTTATATCAGATATGCATTTCAATAAGGAGGACAGATTCCATAGGAATTTATCATTTTTTTTGCTACCAATAATGAAGATACATAGTTGTAACACCGTCAATGACGGAAGCCTAGCCACCTTGTATTTTTCACACAAAAAAGCCATAATTGAGGCTCCCAGATGCCATTAAGTTAGGTCTGTTTTGCCATAGCAATCACGCATGTTGTAAGTACACCCATGAAATTCGAGAATATAAGTGCTGTTTGTAGTAGTAGAGTACTACAGGGCCATATGCTGTAGAAATGACCCCTCCATCAATGATCATCAATATATCCATTATTACAGATGTAAGGATAAAGACTAGTAGTTATTGATGAAGGTCCATATCTACATCATATGATCCTTGAACCCTATTTTAAGATCCAATTGTTTTTGTACACATTTGATTGTGACAGTGTGTGCATTTACTGATAAATGTACATATCTTGCATGTGTACATCTCACAATGAACTACATGTCAGTACACTGAAGAGTTACAAGAGTACACTAAAGGTTACTTCTAGGATTGATATTTGACATAGCTGTAAACTATGTAACGATAAACTCTTGTGATGATATGAGATGCATGGTATAAACTGATGACAATTTACTGGAACCCTGAATACCTTGATCCGGAGGCTATCAAAAGTAAACACTTGTGTGGCAGGATAATTGCTGTCTATCCCATGCTCCCTGGTAATTTTTTCCACGATTACCCCTCCCCTACACCTTCCTCACATACCCATGCACACTTTCATCATCCCAACGTGGATTGCTCCCACCTTTCCCTCACACCCACTCTGATATTAATCCTCCCATCTTTGAGATCTTTCCTCACATGTACACCCACATTACCCATCTCATCTTGGATTTCTTGCCTTTCCTCATATGCACACACACACTCTTTTATACCGTGCCATTTTGGATTTCACTCATCCTGGCATACCCAAACACTTTTCATCATCCCATCTTAGATCCCCCTATCCTCGCACAACATTGCACATAATATCATCCTGCCATAATTCCACTCTGGATTCCACCCCTACCCTCGCACACCCAGTCACACTTTCATCTTGGATTCTCTCCTGCCTGCCTTTATTATCTCTTAACTATCTATGCACAGACTACTTTTAATTACAAATACCAAACCTAGGTGACTGACATATATATATATACCTGTAAGTTATAAACAATAACAGAGGATCATCACCCATAGGCCCTTGTCGCACAAAAGAGAACTATGGAGGATATTACTGTGTATTCCACATGTGACCACACAGTTTTGACATGGAACAGTTCAAATCTATTAAGTCAAAACATTCCACGCTGATGGAGCATCACACGCCAAACTTTATCATAACTTTTTCCAGTGAATGCCAAAACTTAAATATAGGAACCTTCCCATTATATCCAAACTACCCCGTAGTTCCTGATTACCAAAACATCGATTGCCTCCTGGTTATTACCCGCTTTATATTTAATGACTTCTGATTTATGTCTTTCACTTTTCGATGGTGCCTTAGAAATAGCTAGTTCAGCGAATAAGCACTTGTAACAACCAATACCTGAATACTCTTAAATATTTATCATCCTATCCCTGAGTACCCGGTCTTTTTTCATCCTTTTCTAGTCTTGCCCTAGCTTACGTACTCTTTATCATCCTATTCTGGACTCCCTCTTCATCATTGCACTTTGGGTTCCAAATCATTTATTGTCTTACATGAATCCCCCCTCCACTGATTAATCCTAGATTTCAAACTTGAAAATCCTGTCCTAGATTTCTTGCAGTAACCTTATTTTAGATTCCCTCTTATTCTTCATTCTATCATAGAGTCAACCTTACTGGTTACCTGACTTGATTTTCACCCTCATTTATCATCCTGTCTCGGCTTTCAGTCCATAGTTTATTATCCTGTCATGGATACCATTGGAGGTGTTATTCCATCTTGGAATCTACCTCTTTAATCACCTGTTCTATATTCCTTCCCACATCACGTTAAAATGCTATTTTGGATTCCTGTCTATAATTCCATACTGGATCCCACCATATTTGTTCCCTATCTTGGTTTCCCCCATCCTGCATCAACCTATTCTGGATCCCCCCCCCCCCCATCATCCTTTCCAGGAATCTTACGCTTCTTTAGAGTACCATCACTGGTCGTCTCTGCCCATCCTTCACCATCCAATGCTGGGTAGATTTTTGTCCCCACTCTCATCAGAAAATCTTCTTTAGATTGCCTTAAAAATTTCAATTTGCGTTTTTACATTTCTACTTTTTAGACCCTAAAAATTTATTAACGTTTCTTTTCCCTATTAAAAGTGCATAAGTTTTGGTTGGGTGAGCGTACCCAACCAACCATCAGCTTAAGTGTTATGTTAATTATAGATGGAACTAGTATCTTTCTAAATTCTAATTGGTATGATTACAACAAAATATTGTAGTGTCACATCTAGGGTTTTGTATTTCTGCTTAACTTTAATAAACATATCCACAATAACCTCTTTACAAATCTTTCGCCCCCTGCAGTGTTCACCTTTTTATCCCTTATATGTTTAATTTGAATTTGTCCTTGTTTGGTGTAGTTTTTAGAGTCCGTTTTAGTACCTATTAAACAAATAAAAGTAGGTTAGAATTAGGATGAAATTTAAATAAACCTTAATATTGTTTTATGGACACCTCCCAACTATAACCATGTGCACGAGTTTTTTTTTAAATCTGTATAAACTGAACATTTCAGTCTTTGAATGACCCCAAGTCAGAGAAAAGTCAAGACAGAGATCACGATTAGATGCCAAATCTACCTCCTAATAGTTTAGAAATGATTGTTCTCACACCTGTGATCACTGATGCGAATCCATGATAACGTGTGGTATTAATGGCTTGGCCAGAAATTGCTGTAACCATGAAAGGAAATTTTACTTTCATTCATCCATTTTTATGACCAAATTAATATTTGTAACTCATATTTTTGCTGTTTTATACCTTTCAACTTTTTCAATTGATCTATAACTTTTCAACTGATCCATACTGTTTCAACTGATCCATACTGTTTCAACTGATCTATACTATTTCAACTGATCTATGTTGCATACTGTATGAACTGACAAATACTATTTTAAATGTTTCATACTATTTCAACTATTTTATACTATATCAACTGTTCCATCCTCTCTCAACCCCCTATACTATTTCAACTGATTCATACTATCTCAAATAATCTATGATATTTCAATTGTTGCATACCATATAAACTGACCCATGTTATTTTAAATGTTTAGACTATTTTATCTGTTCCATATTATCTCAACTATTTCAAAAGATCCGTACTATTTTAACTAATCCATATTTTTGAATTGTTATATCCTGTCTAAACTCATCCATATTATTTAAACTCACCCATGTCATTTCAACTGTTCAAAACTATTTCAACTGATCTATGGTATTTCAACTGACCCGTACTTTACAAATGTTCCATACTATTTCAACTGTTCCTTACAGTCTCAAGTGATCTATATTATTTTAACTGTTGGATAATATATTTACCATACCATGTTATTTTAATTGTTTCATACTCTCTCAACTGATCCATAATTTTCAACTGATCTATACTTTTTCAACTGATCCATACTTTTTCAACTGATCTATACTTTTTCAACTGATCTATACTTTTACAACTGTTTCCCACTTTTTCAACTGTTTCATATATTTTTTCAACTGTTTCATATATTTTTTCAACTGTTTCATATATTTTTTCAACTTTTTCATATATTTTTTATCCATACTTTTTCAACTGTTTCATACTGTTTCAACTGTTTCATATATTTTTTCTACTTTTTCATATATTTTTTTCAACTGTTTCATATATTTTTTTCAACTGTTTCATATAATTTTTCAACTGTTTCATATACTGTTTCAACTGTTTCATATACTTTTTCAACTGTTTCATATATTTTTTCAAAGTATATACTATTTCATGTGTTCTATACTATTTCAATTGTTGCATACTATATTTACTGTTCCGTACTAATTGAAATGTTCTATACAATTTCAAATGTTCCATACTCTCACAATTGATCCATACTTTTTCAACGATCTGTATTTTGCCAACTGTTTCATCCTTCTTAAACTGCTTCATATATTTTTTCACCGTTTCATCTATTTTTTTAAAATGTTTCATATATTTTTCAACTGTTTCATACTATTTCAAGTGATCTATACTATTTCAATCGTTGCACACTATATTTACTGTAACATTCTAATTCAAATGTTCTATACTTTCTCAACTGATCTATACCATTTTATCTGATCTGTATTATTTCAATTGATCCATACTATCTCAAAGTTTTCATATTATTGTAACTGATCTATACTGCTTCAACTGACCCATACTATTCCAACTGTTTGATACTGTTTCAACTGATCTATGCTATTTCAACTGTCTTCCACATGTGGTCAAGATAGTGTTAACATGCTGGGATAAAAGTAATATACTATGACAGATCAAACAGGTTTGATTTCAGCTCATACAGCTTCTGTGATTAAGTGATGGTCACTCCTGTTAAAATTTTGGCTGTGGAAAGGGATGCCAAGCCCTAACATTGACCTTCCTCATTTTAGTGAACTTTGGCATAAATTGGTTGTATTGGTTCTATTTTTGTTGTGGTGAAAAGGATGCTGTTCTTGTGGAGGGGCTAAATGTGGCTACGGTGGGTAGTGGAACTGAGGTGTGTGCCTGTGTTGTTATAGCTGGTGGGCTAATGGAAACAAGGTAGCATGGGGCTGTTGGGAGTGTGTGTGTTTGGTGGGGGAGAGAAGGGGCATGTGAGTAGGGGTGGAGTGAATGTGAAGGGAATTAAAGAGCAGTGCTGTCACCACAACTGAAATTGGACCAATTCACTGAACTAAAATTTTAATTCTGCCACATATGTGTCAAAGACAACATATCCATATCCTTTTTTTTAAAACTCCCACCTGTTGTATGCAGTATACAGTTGCAATTATTGAAATTTGAGATTATTGTACGGACCATATTTGACCTACATACTTGGACATACATACCTTTTTCATAATGTGTAGCCCCATGAATTAACCCTTACCATTGGCAGTTTGTATAAGAAATTCCTAAGCAAGTGCAGATTTTGTTCTTTTTAGTTATTTATTTTTGTGGGTATTTCAATAATTTAGTGAGCTTTAAGGATGTTATCTGCTAAAAATAGAAAGGAATTTTACAGAGCCTCTGCTCATTTTCTTATTGCATTAAAATCTTTCCAGGAAAGAGTTTTTTGTATTTTCACTGGTTTGGATGCATTTCATAGCTATTTTTAAGTTCTTTTGGAAATATGGACGAAACAGAGAGTTAGTAGTCAATGAATTAGTAGGTTTGGCATCTAATCATAGGCGGTTACCCCTGTGTGTGTTAGTCTGATACAACTGACAATGCTGAGGACCTGTCAAAATATGACACTAATTGTTGAGCCGTAGGAAAAGCCAGACTTTGATTTGATTTTGAAAAAGAGTTATAGGTACACTAAACATCCCTCATAAGACATTTGCAAAAATATCTACCCCAAATACATATATCAGTATGTGACAATATAACCCTTTTGTCATTCAGGAAGTTTCCTATTATTGTAGCAACAAGATCATCATTCCCAAACAAACTGTAAATTAGTGTGTGTACTTTAACAAAAACCAGTCAGCGTATGACTTATACAGCATATTAAAAAGGGACAATAAATGCATGAATCACATTTTTCATGTTTCAGTCTTCGAAAGATGTCAGCATCCATGACTAAGTACAACCATGAATATGAAGTCCTGTCCTAATACCTGTCAAGCACCTGTCCTAAAATGTTCTATATCATGATATTGACACAAATGACCAAACAGAGTCTGAGCATGCACTAAGCCTTACCCAATTCCATGCGGATCCGGATTAACCAAGCCAAGGGTGAACAATTCCTTGTGTGTAAATATTACCCAGATGTGATGAAAAGTTTCATCCTTAAGTCTGCAATTACTGCATGTTTCCATTATACCTTTCCCTGGGAAGAGGGTTATAAATACTTCATTTATTTGAATTGAGGTTTTTTTACTTTAATGGGAACACCTTGCTGTTGAATGTCACCTAAAACCCCAACTTTGACCTTTCACCTTTGTCCATTGGAGCACAGTGTTTTCCTCTGTTTCTCCCCAACCCTGTTGTACACACAACCCTCCAGCCATACATTACCTTTCTTGTTCACATAAGTGTCAAACAGCAAAAAAAGTCACTGATATTATTTCACATAACTTTTCCTAGTTCTTGCATGGCAGTTCAGTTAGTCTCACCCTTAGCCAGTATCTTCTGAGCCAGTGGCCCAGCAGTGTCTGTTAATCAGTTGATTCATATTATCAAACATAGTCAACAAAATACACCAGTATAAAAAACAATACCTTGGTTTACCATTCATCCATCACTTTGATATTCACATCATAACACAATTGTTAAGAGCTTAAACATAGAAAAAAAGATTCATGATATACTGGTAAAAATATTAACTATCCAGATTATAGTCGTATAATATATTCAAAAAGTAGAGGTGAGTCGGTAGTGGCGGTATACCAGTATTGAGATCCTTTTGCTGAAATTTTGCAGAATAAATTGTATAATTATTGGGATATGTGAAATATTAAATTTCATAACTTGAATTTGGGTATGAGATACCACAATGTTCTTAAAATGTTCTCCCTAACAACACAACACACAATCAGTCAAAATTGAATGTGATCTTTAAATGTTTTAAATTGAATTTCTGGCATACCTAAGGGTTCTGTTCTTGGTCCTTTGCTGTTGTCCCTTTACACCAGCCCCCTCAGTCAAGTGATTGCGTAATATATAGATGTCAAATAGTATTTATATGCAGTTGACTCCCAGTTGTTCATCCATCTATGTCCTTGAAATTGTGCAAATTCATTTCATCAGTTCAGGGTCAGTTAAGAAAAGTACAGATAGCTCAAAGATTCCTTCCCTCTCAACATTTTAGGAAACTGCCTCTCTCAAACTGATGTGGTGTGCAGTCTTGGTGTATTGTTTGACTCAAAATTTAGTTTCACCAGTTATGTTAATTCTGTGATTAAATCCTGTTTTGTTAACCTACCTAATTTGCATCATATCCTTTGCCATCTTTCATATGATGTCTCAGTCATGGTTGCAGATAACTTGGTCAGTAGTAGTTTTAATTCTGTTTCTCTTCCAAGAATATCACAGGACTCCAGGGCCCAGTTTCACAAAGGCCTACTAAATATGAAAGATAGTATGCTATTTAAGCTAGATCTTAATAGGCCCTTAGTAGCCAATACAAAAGTGTTCCACTGAGCTGATACTTGGGACCTATCAAGTTCCTGAGACAGCAGGGCTTCTAGTGAGGAAAGCCTACCAGTTACTGCAGCAAGAAACCATCTCAGTGAAACAGATAGTATAGGCTTAGTAGACTACTAGGTCTTAGCAGCATACTAAGGAGATAGTATGCCTTTGTGAAACTGGGCCCAGAATATCCAAAATTGTTTGGTACGCTTTGTTTCTGATTCTTTCAGCTTTACTCATATCATTCCAACCTTAAAGTATCTCCACTGACATCCAGTTAAACAACAAATCATCTTCAAACCCCTCGTACTCCTATATAAATACCTCACCACTTGCAAGCCAAAGTGCTTTGGCCCATTTTTGTCTTTGTATACATCTGCTATCAAAACAAGAAATCCAGAAAAAGATGTTTCCGATGGTTCCTTTTTACAGTACCTCAGTTCATACATCTAAAATTCATTTGAACAAGTGTGACCTAAAACTTATCTGTTTCAGAAGTCTTTTCCTTCACTAGGTTTTCTAACTAACAAACACCGATGGTCCCCTTGGTGTCAACCTGATTAAGTTTTCACAACTTTCTGATTTGTGTGTTACAATTTGGATAGTGTGCCTTAGAATCTGTTAGTTCAGAAATTAAGCGTATGAATACCTGATGCCTAAGTGTCACTCTTGAGCAATTTCACTTCCTCTAATTTGGGGAATGATAAATCTACAAAAAGGCATATGCTTAAATGGCAAATTCGGCAATTACTAATGGTCACATTCTGAAAGTTACTGCCATAGAAGCTATCTCATAAATTCAGTTCTGTTTTCCCCTTTACTCCTTAATATTAAGTAAACTCATGCAGTGAGTACCTCAGGCATGACGCTACAATCCTTACTTGTAACACTCTTGTGGATGGCACCCTGGTTACTGTAACTCCAGTTTAAAACTCAGTCCAAATCCAATTTACAAAATTACAGTGTGTCCAGAATAATCTAGCTTGAATCATCACTAAGGCAAATTTTCTAGAATCACACCAGTTCCAAAAGATCTTCAATGGTTTGCTGTGGAACAACAATCCATGCTCAAGCATCATGTACTATAAAACTTCAGGTGCAGCAAACCTGTTAGATGTCCTATATGTTCCACTGTTCTTGTCTTTAGTGCACAAATCATAAATCACTTTAGCCACTGCTTTGTATTTGATGCATCAACTTGGTGGATTATTCCATTTGTTGTGTTTGTGTATTTGTCCTTTTGTTTATTCTTGCCATTTTTCATATTTTAATGTTTGGAATTTTTCCAACAGTTATGAACACATATTTATTTGTATTTATTTAAGTGCAGCATAACACATCAGTGTTTTTGCAATTTAATTTTATCTTTCTAATCTTATCCAACTGTGTGGAATATCTTTGCTGCAGTTAATCGTTCATTTCTCAGTGGCAAATTAAAGATTTAACTTTAAGAAAAGCCTACCCGCCATATCTCCTCTATTTCCCTGGCCTCAGTGGTGTCAGATTGCTATGTCTCTGAATTGTTTTTCCCTTTGTGGCTCTAGTGTCTTAGTCTGTCATATGACAGAGATTGAGTGCTACAAAGTACACATTATATTACTTTACTCTCCTAGTTGTCCCAAACCTAATGGCCATCCTCTATGCACTTATGGAACGCCAAACGGGTCAATGCTGTCGATTTAAACATGATTCTGACTGTTAAATGAGATACTAAATATTGACTTTGAAAAACAGATGTTTTTCAGCTGTTCCGGTCTCTGTCCTCCGAAATTTACTTTATAGTTTATTTAATTTCGATAACGCATTTTCATCCAGTCCTGCCAATTCTAGAACCTACAGCTACCAATTAGCCAATCCCTTTAGTTTTCTCTTTTTTCCCCCTGCCAGATCCTTTCCTGCTGACGTCCTGGTATGCTCAAATATTTGAAGAAAATAAATATCTAATTTTAAAATTAATTTTTGCCCTTGGTTAGACCTTATGATTCCACCTATCATGTTCCCAGTTCACTTTGATTTGATGATCTCTTGATTTCCCCGAATGTTCAGTATGTTTTCCTCTGACCACACTTCCCTATAGCCAGGTGGTCAGCAATTTTGGCTTCTAATCACTGCCTGTCACCTTCTGACAAATGATGAGGGTCTGTTCCAATATGACCCTGCTGGTTGAATGGTACATTAAGCCCTAATTGTGACCTTCTCCCGTCCCCTTCTTTGGGTTGGATTCATAATATACCACTTACTGTGACCTACTTAAGTTGTCTGTGTGTCTTTTCAAATTCATATGTCTTATTTCTATACCTAATTGGCATTTCAACCCCTGTGCCTTCTTATCATGTTGGAGGTCTCTGTGATGGACCAAATGGCAATGCTGGCGGGATCCCAGAAATCCCAGATCCCAAAATGTCGAACCTAGTTAACTGATTCATGTGTACCTTTTTTATTTCACTTTAAGTTTTTACCTATCTCAATTGATGACTATTCCATAAGTGTTAAGTATTATTTCCCCCTACTACTACTACTGAAAGAAATGTGGGTCCCCAATTTTTAATCATTGATCCCTGTCAATACTGGCTGTTGATTGCCAGGGGGTTTGCATTGCACAGCTAGTTTATTGAAAGCAACATCAAGGCAAATCGGCATCAACCGCCGAGTAGTTAAGAACTTTGAAGTCTTGTCAAATTAAAATGTGCTGGAATTCTTCATTATAACTTTCTTGATAGTGTGGATATTTCTGTAGTACAGTTATAATTCTCTATGATTGATATTTATTAATATGTTAACTTGTTTTTGTTGAGCCATAAACAAGGAACATCCTGGCTCAGTAATCCATGGTCCTGGGTGTGAATGAGGATAAGATACTAAGTAGAAAGCTCGAGGTGATGAGGTGGGTCTTAAGATGCTTCCCCAAGGATATTAAATTGGCAACTGTGCCATGGTTTAATACATTTTCAGAAGCAGTATTTACTCATCACACAGTATTTACTTATGACGACAATATCTGTAAAACTGAACATGGGCATCAGACAAACGGACATTGTATCAGTTTGTTTTATTTATTTATTTTTTTTTTTTTGGGGGGGGGTGTGTTTTTTGTACATTTTAATGGTTTATCTTTTGGTTTGTTTATTCTAGCCATATGTTACTACTGATGTTTTGACCTTTTTTGCTAGTTAATGTGTCTTAGTGTATTCTAATTGCTTCTTTGTAAATATAGGTTTGTGTATTTATTATTTTAAATAGTGCAGCATAAGACAAAGGTGTTCCTGCATCTCAATTTTAACTTTACTTCACTGAAAAAAAACTCACGAGGATGAACTGGATAGGAGAAACTATATAAATGCAGTTACACATGTTGCTTCACAAGAGTAAGGGTAAATAAAGATGGAAGACTGAAGTTTTAAAATAATTATGTATATAATAAAATGGATTAAAGGCTAAAATAAAAAATCCCACTTTTTCTTATAAGATTTAAAGGAAAAAAGATCAAATCTTTGGTTCTGCCATCAGGCTTGCTTTTATATTAAAACTAGTAAGTCTGTTGGCTGTGACTTGAGATACTTATACATCACCGATGGAAAGGAGATGAGAGATTATTATTATTTATAAAATTTTTAAATGTTTATTTTACAAATACACCAATTTTTGTAGGGTGTTGGAACAAAAGGATAAAGCGATATTTATTTATTGAGGGATTAACATCACTTTCAACAATATATAAAGTTCATATCACAACAGGTAGGTATATGGTCAGAGGAAACCAGTACATACAGTTGGTCAAGGATCTGTACTGTAAATTGCCAACCATCGGTAAGCAAGTAAGAACTTTTACCCACATAGGGTCTGGGCTTTGAACCACAGACGACAGACATGGGAGTTGAGTGTGTTAACACTGCACCATGATGGCCCAAGGATAAAGCAATAACATAGGCATATGGATGAAGAAAAGACAACAAGAAGGGAAGATTCCATGGAGGATAGACTTGTTAAATGAAGTGAGTCATAAACCAGTTCCTGAATTATAATAGTGTTGGAGCAGTTCTGTCATCCAGTGGAAGGCTGTTCAAAGTCTGGGTCCATCATTTGCAAAACGTCCATCAAGAAGAGTTTTAAACTTACAAATTTGAAAATTTTAATTAATGAAATGTGGCTTTTATAAGCTACAAGCTTACCATGTAGAACTACATGCTGATCCCACAGGCATCAGGGGGAACATCCAAGAAAAAAGACATTTATAGTTGGCCGTAGCCTCAGCTTGTCCTCTCGTGGTACCCTCTGATATTTGTCCTACTTTCTTGTTGCAAGTTTTTAAACCTTACCCCTCAGCTATAATGCAGCAGGGAGGCGTCGTGGTACTCTTCTCAGTCTTCTCAGTCCCACAAAAGTTACATTTAAGTAACTAAAATTTTCAATTTTATTGCGCTACAATAGCTTACCATGTGGGACTGAATGCTGACTCCAACCGCATGGTGGAGGGATTACAGCTGAGACTGGAAGATATGTCAATTTTTCTTAGATTTTGAAGTAATAGATTAGAATTAATGTTTAGAAATACCAGTCTTCAGAACTGGGGCACTGTAAATGGGATCAGATTGGTATTTCTATAGTGCCCCAATCCTGAAGACCGGGCCTGTAAAAAGCCAAAATCCTGAATAGAATGAATGACAGTGCTAAAAACTGTCAGGATGTTTTGATTGTAGGAGAGAAGTGCAGCCGTGCTTACTTTAAGGAGAGTAAGAGCCCTCAGGGCCCATCCACGAGTAAAAAACCAGCCCTATGGTTGGAATTCTCATAAATTTTTGCCACCTAACATGAGATGACAACCTTGATACGTTTTTAATACATAATAAACTTTATGAACTAAAAAAAATATAAAAAATGACTGTACCCGTAACATCTTGAGAGGCGAACCTATACCTAGACCCTGGGATTAGTCGTTGTCTGACTAAGTAAGGTCTTTTAGGTAAAAAATTGTAAATGTGTTTATCCAAATAGTACCTCAGGGCCGGTACTGGACCCAAGGCATGGAATTCGCTTGCCAGAGGCCAAGGCTAGCAAGAAAGCAGTTTTGAGAGTAAGATGTTTGAGGTCTGTGTCTTTCATATTCTCTAAGGGTGCTTTTGTGAGCTCATTGAGAACAACAGAAAGGTGCCCTACATTTGTAGGGTTCTGCCACCAGTCTAGGTGTGCAGAAATGATTTCTCTCCAAGGAAGGAGGCTTGTAACAACTTATTTTGTATCAACGACTTATTTTGTATTACCAAACTTATTTTGTATCAATTTTTGACTTATTTCGTATCACCGACTTATTTTGTGGTAAAATTGCCTTATTTTGTATTACTTGGCCGACTTATTTTGTACCAACAGCTGATTTAATATGTTACAAAACGGTGCGCAGAATTTTGACAAGATTTCAGGGTGATGCAAAATAAGTCAATAATACAAAATAAGCTGCTCTATAGACAACATGTTTTGTATCATTGACTTATTTTGTAGTAATTTCAATTCACTTTTTATAGTGGCTTGTCTCCATCAAAGGATGGACTCAAAGAAATTTAATCCTTACTGGATTCAATCTTGTAGTCCATTTACCATTTGCCTAATAGTAATTCTTATTTTCAGCACTGACATTCCACAGAGATATAATTAATAAGACTAGTCAGTAGTATATTGAAAATTATATCTGCATCTGTAAATGAACTTGAGTTTTCTGTTAAATCTTGGATTGGAATATATTTGTGGAAGTATAAATGCCCTTGTTGAGTCAGATAAAGTTTACATATAGAGAGCTCAGATTTTGTTTATCGGTAGTAACAGTAGAATAAAAAGGTTAAAATACTGCAAGTGGTTGCAACAAACCTGTTGTTTCCCGATAAAAAATAGCATCAGAGATGGCCAGATCCTAGAACCTTGGGAAAATCAATGAACTCGATGAGATTAGATGTTAAAATGTACACTTCATACACTCAAGAAACATCTGTCTCAATACTATATTCATGTTCAATATTACAGAGTAAAAGTTATAGGGAGCATTGATGTAAGACTATGAAGTTGAACAATACATCTGTCCCCCAGCCAATGTTCATGTGAAGTATCAACCTTTTAAAGACTATAAAGGTCAGCATTGCTATGACAAGCTCAAACGTCAACATGTTACACTGCACATTGCTAATCTATACTTCCGAACCAATATCCCTACCAAGTATCAACATCCTACACCTTAAAAGATATGGGCTGGATAATATTTTAAAGATTAAAGTTACTATGGCAAGGTCAAAGGTTAAATCAAGTTTGTACTATGATGCTGTGCACCTACCCCCCTTAACCAATGTCTCTATCAAAGTTCAACATCCTACCCCTTATGGTTTATGAAATACAGCAGGGATGAGTTATTACTGAAGCCAGCCCGTCCACTTGGCTGAGAGACTGACCAACTTCCCAGCCTGACACCAGTACCTGGGTGACAATGATACCTGCACAGCATAAAAGCTACATATGTCCAAAATACTGTTTTGGAAAATGTCCAATTCTGTAGACAACAGGCAAATGGCAAAAGGCAGCTCAGCATTATTCATTAGGTGGCACCTGTGTTGGTCCATTGGTAGCATTAAGCATTTTTATGTATCAGAAAGAAAACAAGAATGACTGTGTATCATTTTAATAACCAAAACCTTTGCAATACTAAAATTTCAGTGATAAATATAATTTTTTCAATTCTTCTGTGCTAATTACCAATGTAAGAAGTCCTCGTTCTACAAAATTATCATGAAAATTACATGAAAAGGATGAAAAAATAATGTCAAGTTTGGCACATTGATCATCATTCCAAATGATTGTTATGTCTTTTTTAACATATTGCACCTATTGTAGTTTTGGAAATGTCCAAGGATCTTCAATTTGCAACAGGAATGGCTACATATCCAAGGACAATTGCATGGTCTTTATGGAATGGCTCATAAGAGGCAAATATTTGAAAATTATAACACTTTGGATGTATTTTCACAGTTTGGAGTTTTATAACTTGATAATACAAAATAAGTCAGGGATACAAAATAAGTTGTCTATATTGCAGCTTATTTTGTATTATCGACTTATTTTGTATAAATGTCAGTGCTGAAAATAAGAATTACTATCAGGTGAATGGTAAATGGACTACAAGATTGAATCCAGTAAGAATTAAATTCTTTTGAGTCCATCCTTTGATGGAGACAAGCCACTATGAAAGGTGACTTGAAATTACTACAAAATAAATCAGTGATACAAAACAAGTTGTCTATAGAGCAAGCTTATTTTGTATTATCAACTTATTTTGCATCTCCCTGAAATCTTGTCAAAATTCTGCGCACCGTTTTGTAACATATTAAGTCAGCTGTTGGTACGAAATAAGTCAGCCAAGTAATATAAAATAAGGCAATTTTTCTACAAAATAAGTCGGTGATACGAAATAAGTCAAAAATTGATACAAAATAAGTCAGATAATACAAAATAAGTCGTTGATACAAAATAAGTTGTTACAAGGCTGCCAGCTACTGAGGATATATCCAGTGCTCCTTCAGATGAAACTGAAAGGGCCTCATGTGAAGGCATCCCTCTGGGAAGCAAGCAACCTAATTAGCGACATCAAACATCTTGCAGTCAAAACATGTTTTGACTGGATCAAAACGTAGGATCAAATCCTGAAGTTTTATCCATTTCTCTTGAGTAGGTTTTACAAGGGCTGAATTTAGATGGTATGCATAGCCCATGAACGAAAACACCTGAGTAGGTGTCAGTTCTGATTTTTCTTGATTTATTATCCACCCCAAGGACTGGGTTAGGTCCACCACTGAGTGTTCACTTTGACTTCTTCCTGAGACAGGGACCCGATCAGCCAGTTGTTCAGGTATTGGTGAAGTCTGAGTCCCCTGGAGAGGGCAATTAGTTTCACCTCCTTTACAATCATTGCAAAGACCTGGGGGCTGTGGCTAGTCCAAAAGGGAGTGAGCTGAACTGGAACACCTGTGGCAAAACCTTAGGTATGGGTGGATGGGGATGTGAAGGTAAGCATCTGATAGGTCTATCGACAATAGCCATTCCCCTGGAATCAGAGAGGTCCTGGAGTTTCCATTTTGAACTTTTCTATGTGACAAAAGTGTCTGCTAGGTCTATGACTGGCCTCCACCTTTGGTGAGGCTTGGGGACTAGAAACAGGCGACTGTAAAGCCCGTGATATTTTACATTTTCTACCCTTTCTGTTGCATTCTTTGACAGAAGAGACTGGACACAAGTGGCCAGAGCTTGATCCTACTGGTGGACTGAGAGAGGCTTTGAAGGAGTCATTGGGGGAAGGGGTTTCCACACTTTCGTCCCCTATTGTGGGGTCAAAAATGACCCCTGGAGCCTCTGAAGTTTCCCCCTACATGAGGAAAACGATTGGTTACTGGTTTGTGAGGAGTTGTCCCCCCCTAAAGGCGTTTCCTGTAGTGGTCGCTTTTCTTGTTGTGGGGACCACGAAAGGGCTTATTTTGATAGGGCCTGAAACCCTGAGAGTCTTTAGAGGTGCCCTTTTGAGCAGGAAGTCTTCTCCCTCCTTTACAAGTTGAGACTTGAACAAGGAGGAATGCTAAAAAGGTGAGTTCCTGACATCTTGTTTCCCCTAGATGTGGTTGTAAAAGGGTAATTTTGGCTTTGTGCCTTAGCAAGCCGGTGTTACCCATAGAACATAACTCCCTCTGGAATATATGGGCCAAGGATTTGCTGAGGCATGTGAGAGCTCTGTGTTGAATAAGAACAGTCTTATTCCATATGTCTAAGTATTCACAGGCTTGTTCATATCCACATTTGACTGCTTTCTTAGGATTGTCCCCTTTCTGGGTCTGAGATTTAACCTTCTTAAAGGTTGATTTCAGGCTATATTTGGCACTTCTCAGTGGCATTGCAAGAAGATGAAGTCTTGGCAAAGGCAGCAGTAAAGTTGAGAGTGGATATGTTTTGTCTAGCTTGGTGTTCCAATTCCCTAAGAATTGGTAGGGGAACCTTGCCTATAGGAGCCCCAGGGATTTAGGAGTAATACATATTTTGACAAAATATGTATTCAATTCCTGCATTTTCTCCTCATAACAAGGCTGTCCCACCTTGTACCACTTGGGAGTCGAAGAAGAAGGTTTGATGTATTTACCCTCAGGTAAATTAGTGGCCTGGAAATCATGCTCAAATTTATCAAAAGCATGTTTGATAACTGAGCTGAGTGGGAGCATAGAGGAAGGACCCCTTGGTCTGAGCTCCTGATGGCCTTTCTCATCGTTAGACTCCCTGGGGTCACGTAGGGAAAAAATGCCCTTGAATTTCTTCAGCATATTGGGAGGGAACGTCAGACAGCTGCTTCCCTATAATAAGGGGGGTCTGGATCATGTTGAGGTTGGTCTTGATCAGAGAGAATCCCAGATAACTGAGCCCCATAGGGCTTTGAAGACCTGTGTCTGGCTACAGAGGACTGATCCTCCTCTGAAGAAGATGACACGTACCTGGACATCACCTTATGTTTACCCTTGTCAGCATGTTTTTTTTTATTTAGAAGATGACATCCGAGGTTCATCAGATTCATCATAGTATTGATCCGAGGCGGACATCTTAGGGGCCACGGTGGTAGAGTGGTAACACTCTCGCCTCCCACCTCTGAGACTGGGGTTTGATTCCTGTCACAGCCTCAAGTGGAAAAGCGGTAGTTGCTTGCTGTTGGTCGGCAGTTAACAGTACAGAGCCCTAACAAACTGTATGTACTGGTTTCCTATGCCTTTCCAACTACGCGTTATGATATGACCTGACCCAGTGTTGAAAGTGACGTAAAACCCAAATAAACAAACCGAGGCGGACCTCAGATCTTTTATGAGAGGGAGAGTGTTTTTAGGTCTATCCGAGGCCTTCTTTTTGAAGATGACTAGAATGCTGATCCGATGTATTATGATTATCAGCACCAAGACGTGGAGGAAGTGCAGGACCATAGTCCACTTCCATTTCCTCAACATGTGAGGTAGTCTTAGGTCTCGGAAGGGGTAGGTCCAGATTTACAGCTGGCTGAGAGGGTCAAGACTTAGAAGCTGAAGCCGAGGTCTGATCCACCTCCACTTGTTTTTTAGATGTCAATTCGTCTCTTACAGACTGAAAAGCTTCTAACTTAGATGCCTGGAAGGACCCCATTTGCTGCTGTAAATGGATGTTAAGTGTGTTACCCAGGGATTTTTCTAAATTTGATTCAATCTTCTGCTGTAATGCAGGACCTGGGGTGGGTGGGACAGTTTTTGCTGGTGTTTTGATAGACAATGAACTCAAGGGTAGGGGCTCAGGACGTGGGGGTGAGGCAAATAAGTTGTCTGAAGCACTCTCAAGGCCTGCATGAGATCCAGTAAAGGAATCCACGTCCTCATCACCTAAGAGGTCGAGTTCATCATCTTTAGAACTAGTAGAACTTGCCTTATGACATAGCATTTCCTGTGTGTAATTTTGATCAATTGTTCTTCTGTGAAAGAAGCACAGATTTCACAGGGGGATTTGAACGTGACATAGGGGTCATTACCCTTGCCATTTCCCTACAGGTAGGGCAATAATTATGTGAGTCACAGGCAAAGCAAAAATGGTGACACTTAATATATCTCGGTTTCTCTTTATTTGTTTGGTGGGAAAACATTTTGAAAAACAATATAACATTGATAAAAAAGCCTGTTGTGAGGAAAACACAAAAACACCAAAATAAGAAAAGATATTTATTCTGTCAAAACGGAACTGTCACAGAATAAACTATGCTATATTTAAATAAAATGTCCAAAATTAACATCCAACAATATGTATGTGCTGAGAAAAAGATGAAAATATCTGGTAAGTGACAGAAGCTACCAATTCATGCGGCCAACAAGAAAGTAGGACAAAATCTCACTGTACCACATGAGGACAAAGGTCAAAGGCTGTTTCTGAGGTATATAGATTTTACAGGTCAAAGTCAAACCAAGGTCATAACATGACGTTGCACACCATCAACCCCCATCCAATGTTCCAAGCAATGGTCAACTTCCTACACCTTACTGTTTCTGAGATATAGATAAGATTTTACAGGTCAAGGTCACTACAGCAAGGTCAAAGGTCAAATTTAAATCACACCATGACGTTGTAGACCTACAAACCCCATCTAATGTCCCTACCAAGTATAAACTTCCAAACCTCATTGTTTTTGAGATATAACCTGGATAAGATTATACAGGTCAAGGTCACCATGGCAAGGTCAGAGGTCAAATCAAGGTCACTCTATGATGTGACACACCATCAGAACCCAAATAATGTCCTTTTTTAAAAGTATCAACTTCCCTGACCTTGCAGTTACCGAGATATAGCAAGGATAATATAGAATAGATCAAGGTCACCACAGCAAGATCAAAGATCAAATCAAGGTCACACCAGGACGTTGCACACCTACAACCCCCAACCATTGTGTCAATCTCCTACAAATTACAGAATCCAAAAATAGCCCGCACAAGATTTTAAGACTCATAGTCACTGCAAACAAGGTCAAAGGTCAAATCAAGGTCACACTAAGAAGTTGTAGACCTACATACCCTAACCAATGTCCCTACCAACTGTCAACCTGCTACACCTTACAGAATCCACGAAATAGCCCAAACAAGATTTTAAAACTCAAATCAAGATCAGACCATGTTGTTGCACACTAGAGCCCCCACCAAATGTCAGTGCCAAGTGTGCCTGACAAGTATCAACCTCCTACAGCTTACGATTTCTGAGATATAGCCCGGATAAGATTGTATAGGATCAAGATTGAAAAGGATCAAGACCAAAATCAAATCAAGGTCACACTATGACGTTGCACACCAACAACCCCCATCCAGTATTCCTAATTGTGATCAACTTCCTACACCTTACGTTTTGTAGAACAGATGAGATTTATATGTCAAGGTCACTATGACAATGTCAAAGGTCAAATCAAGATCACACCATGATGCTACACACTACAACCCTGTCAAATGTCCCTGCCAAGTAATAACTTCCTACACCTTACAGTTTCTGAGATATGGCCTGGATAAGATTTTATAGGTCAAGGTCACTACGGCAAGGTCAAAGTCAAATCAAGGTCATGCCATGACGTTGCACACCTAGAATCTCCATCTAATGTCCCTTCCAATGATTAACTTCCTACACCTTACTGTTTCTGAGGTATAGCCCGAATAAGATTTTATTTGTCAATCTCACTACAACAAGGTCAAAGGTCAAATCAAGGTCACACCATGACATTGTACACCTAAATCCCCATCCAATGTCCCTACCAAGTATCAACTTTCTACACCTGTCAGGTGCTGAGATATAGTCCAGACAAGATATTAAAGGTCAAGGATACTATGGGAAGGTCAAAATTCAAATCAAGGTAGCACCATGATGTTGTACACCGTCAACCTCCAACCAATGTCCCTTCCAAGTATCAACTTCCTATACCTTACAGTAGCCAAGATATAGCCCTGATAAGATTTTTAGGTTTAGGTCACTAAAGCAAGGTCAAAGGACAAATCAAGGTCACATTGTGACATTACACACCTACAGTCCCTAACCAATGTCACTACCAAGTATCAACTTCCTACACATTACGGTTTCTGAGGTACATCCATGACAAACTTTTTCCAGCTGCCCACCACCCCATCTGAACACCAGGGGTGAAAACAATACCCTGACAGTCCTTAAGGGCTGTATGGTAAAAATGGTCTCCTGACTTTAATTTTCACTGCAATTTCACCAAAATCTGAGGAGTCTTTGTGCCCCGTGATGTATCTGCCCAACAAATTTGATCTCGATTGATATTACAGTTTTTGAGTTATAGAGGCAAAATGGTGAACACACAGGACAGAAAGACAGAATGAAACTGATCACAATAACCGTCTCCTATCATCGAGCATTAATAAGTCACTTAACTTTTGCCTTTGGTGTCGTGGATTGGAATCTAGCTCACAAAAATATAACATTCAATCAGGGCCATCTTTGTTGGACCCTGGGTGTTGAACAGGACAGCACGTTTGGCAGCTAATTACAGGCTGTCACTTCTGTGTGGGTTCCACTCTCACAAATGACAATATGGAGGACCTGTTCCAATATGACCATGCTCTTTAAATAGGACCTCAAAACCCAGCTTTGACCTTTATGCAAAGAAGAGATGGAGAACATATCACTTCCATAAATAGAATGCCAATCATTAATGATGAGCACCTTAAGCTTTAGTATGTCTTCATTCAGAGAAATTATATTATCAAAGCAGACTGCTTGATTAATGTACGTCCTACAAAGGGGTTAAGTAATTGGTTGATACATAATTGACAGATTCTTTGACTTGATTTTTGTTTTAAAATGTATGGGCAGATTTTGATGAAATTTTCCAAAAATTCAATAATGTTGTATGATATGGGATGATAGATATTGGTGGTATTTATTGTTGCATTCATAAGTAATATTAGAGGTGTTGGGCTTTGAGCACTGGGAAAGCATGCTCCTCAGCCATCTGTCACAAACAGTAGAAATTATCTAACCTTGAAATATGTAATACAATTAGACAATCTAAAAATCTTGGGGAGAGTGAACATCTTTGTTACAGAATGTACAACATATAAGAAACAAAGAGCGCAGACCTCCACCAAGGGAGCTCAATTTGTGGACTATCATCAAAATGCACCCTAAATTATCTGGCCATGACTTCCTTTTTAAAAAGCCTGGATCCAGATGATCCAGACAGTGATCCAGATTACTCCCAAAATCTAATCACTTGTTCCATGTCTCATTTAGGACATTTACTGAAACTTTCATCAAAATCCACCCATAACTTTTTGAGCTATTTGTCTTTAAAAATTACATTTCATGGCTCCAGAAGATCCAGATAGTGGTCCGGATCACTTCCAAAATTCAATCATTTTACCCTTTTACCTTTTCGGACATACCCTGAAAATTTCATCAAAATCAGTCCATAGGTTTTTGAGTCATCTTGTTCACAAACAATTTACAAAAACATCTGGCAGCCTGGATCCAGATGATCCAGTCAGTGATCCAGATCACTTCCAAAATAAAATCACTTGTTTCTCATCCTATTTAGGGAATTTCCTGAAAATTTCATCAAAATGCATCCATAATTTTTTTATCTGTCATTAAAAATTACATTTCATGGATACAGAAGGTCCATATAGTGATCCGAATTACTCCCAAAATGTATTCATTTCTTCCTTTTATCTTTTCAGACATACCCTGAAAATTTCATCAAAATCTGTCCCTAACTTTTTTAGTTAACTTGTTAACAAACAAACAAACAGATGGACAGACAGACGGGCAGACGGTCCCAGGTAAAAACATAACCTCCTTGGCAGAGGTAATAAAATGTGAAACTGATGATCAGTTTTAAAACAGACCATACTATAACCCAGCCTATAGGTTTCTATCCCCGAAATATACATTATTTTAACTCATCCAATAAACTGTGTGGCATATACATAGTTTAGTGAGCCATAGATAAATAATGAAAAAGTTTCATTCTTTTAACTTGAAAATCCAAGATCTGAAAACAAGTAAACTTTCACTCCCAAAAGTCTGATTAAAGGTCAACATACACTAAACAAGTACAATTCCATACAAAACAATTCAAACCCTCCTGATGCTGAAAAGTTTGGTAAAAATGTCAAAACTGGACTTAACATGATTATTATTCTTATTATATTAATTGAGGTGTATGGTATGTATACTTCTGATACATTTGAATTTAGATTTATATTCGTCAGGGATCCAAGACCACTTGCAAAAAAAAAAACAATTGGGATTGTATATGTTTTATTTCTAAAGTCTTCTTTTTTGCAGTCAATACATACACTTACTATTTATATAGTTATAATTATCTGCTTGATAGCATGTAATTGTGCGCAATTTTAAAATTTAAAGATTGTAATATTTTAAAACTGGGCAGAGTTGAGCAAACCAGGTAAAAAAAAAATAAAGATGTAAATTAAGCTAGGTAAAGGTCTATACTGATTAAAGTGAAAATATTTGAATTGAACTTTTTGAATGCCACTTAAAGTTTGACCCGATAGCTTGAAATTCTGAGAAATATGTCAAACGTGATTGAATGTGTAAGAAAGGCAACTACTGAGTGGGTTTTAAACGAGAAGCCATGAAACAGCCAAAGGGCATTAGTTTTGCAAGTGCAATTGGAAAGTAGTGCTGTACGGGGAAGGACATATGTGGAACTTAAATAATATACTTTCAGACACAGTCAACTTTTCACATGCTGTGGTGCATGATTTGGTGCACTGAAAACACCTTGGTGAAAGGTCAAGGTGGTCCCTGAATGTCTGAAATTGTTATATACGATAATTGGTCTTAATCCAAACAGATATTTATAAGGTACCTCCTAACCACAGACTGTCAAAGGAACAAGACCACATGACCTGGGAATCTGAAAGAGAAGTACATATGACTTATCAGATGAAAAATGTAATATACTTTTACAGGCTGTAACAAGACAAATAGTAGACTTTGGTCAAACTAAGAAGTGCTATGGCACGTTAGTAAGTTCTGTTCTGCATTGATTTTTAAGCATTTCAGCACAATGGGAACCCCATGTCCACAGCCATATAATATCTCCTCTTGCCAGTTGCCTTGTGGGTTGATTTGATTATTTGGGGTTTTACGTCGCTTTCAACACTGTACAGGTCATATCACGACAGGTAGTTGGAAGGGCAGAGGAAACCAGTACATATAGTTCGCTAGGGTTCTGTACTGTAAACTGCCGACCAACGGCAAGCAACTACCAGCTTTCCCACTTACGGCCATGGCGGGGATCGAACCCCGGCCTCAGAGGTGGGAGGCGAGAGTGTTACGACTCTGCCACCGTGGCCCCCTGCTGCCTTGTGGGATCAAAGCCAGCCACAGTATGGGGCAAAATGTTTGTAAGGATGGTAAGTATAAGGCTTTGAAGGATACACAGAACTAAAAGTGTTGATATGCCTCTATGATTCTTAGAAACAGGTCTGGACATTGACTTTCACAAAACCCTTTTGTCTTTTGTGTAATATATTTGTACTGTATGACTTTTGGGGAAACACCAGCCCTGACCAAAGTTTTTTGAGAGACTAACCCCCTTTCTCCAAAGCTACCACGAGGAAAGCACAAGGAAGCACAAGAAATCTCAAAAAAGTAATTTTATAAGTAGCAGAAGTGAAGGCAGAAACAATCTTTGTGAGGCCCTGGTGAAAAGCTGGGCTGTTGGAGAGAGTAAATCTGAAGCTAGCGTAATTAAATGCTGCAATTTTAAAACTGTTAAACTGACACAGAAAAGTCCTAACTGATATAAAGTACCCATATTAGGAAAGTTCTGAGGGCAGAGTCTGAGTTTTGTGCTGAGTCGGAGACACTTTTATAGCTTTTACTTTTCACAATATATTCTATAATACATAGACATTTGCACAGTGACACATAACACAAGTGTACAACTAATGATTTTTACCTTTAAGCAAAATCAATCTATATCATGGCACAGTATCTTCCATGGGAATGAGTCATTTAAAAATAATAATTGAAACATATACCAGTTTTTACTACTATGGAATAGGAATAAAACATTTACCTGTGACTTATAAACATGGACAACCATAGGGTGTATGATAGGACTTTGGAGCCTCATGGTGGTATCCTACATCAGGGTACCCTGGTGGAGGCGGACAACAGCAAACTGTAAAAGAAACATTTTATTACAAAATACATTTTGGAAAAATGTTTTAGGTCTTCGAATATTTTTAAGAGAACTGCTATACCTGTCACAGACATTAAGAAATTATTTTGCAAATCACTTTAGTGATATCAGGGAAATTCTTTTTCTCTTCATTTTATTACCCCAAAGCCCTTAAGGGCTGTCGGGGTATTGTTTTCACCCATGGTGTCTGGATGGGTGGGTGGGGGGAAATATTTTGTCCGGGCTGTATCTTAGAAACCGTAAGGTGTAGGACGTTCATACTTGGTAGGGACATTGGTTAGGATGTGTAGGTGTGCAGCGTCATGGTCTGACCTTTATTTGACCTTTGACCTTGCAGTAGTGACCTTGACCTATAAAACCTTGTCCAGGCTATGTCTCACGGGAAACCGTAAGGTGTAGAACGTGGATACTTGGTAGGGACATTGGTTGGGGGTGTAGGTGTCCAACGTCATGGTCTGACCTTGATCTGACCTTTGACCTTGCTGTAGTGACCTTGTCTGGGCTGTATCTCAGAAACCGTAAGGTGTAGGAAATTGATGCTTGGTAGGGACATTGGTTAGGAGTTGTAGGTGTGCAGCATCATAGTGTGACCTTGATTTGACCTTTGACCTTGTCATAGTGACTTTGACCTTAAAAATCTTGTTGCACCTTTGGGTCTGTCTTTTGTCTGTCTGTCTTTTTGTCTATAAAACCTTGTCCAGGCTATATCTCGGGGGAAACCGTAAGATGTAGGACGTGGATACTTGGTAGGGACATTGGTTGGGGGTGTAGGTGTCCAACGTCGTGGTCTGACCTTGATTTGACCTTTGACCTTGCTGTAGTGACCTTGACCTATGATATCTTGCCTGGGCTGTCTCGGTAACCGTAAGGTATAAGAAGTTGAGACTTGGTAGGGACATTGGTTGGGGTGTGTAGGTGTGCAACGTCCTTGTGTGACCTTGATTTGAAAAAGTTTGTCCGGGCTGTATCTCAGAAACCGTAAGGTGTAGGAAGTTCATACTTGGTAGGGACATTGGTTAGGATGTGTAGGTGTGCAACGTGATGGTCTGACCTTGAATTGATCTTTGACCTTGCCGTAGTGACCTTGAGTTTGAAAATCTTGTCCGGGCTATATCTCGGAAACTGCAAGATGTAGGAAGTTGATACTTGGTAGGTACATTGTTTACAGGGTGTAGGTGTGCAATGTCATGGTTTGACCTTGATTCGACCTTTGACCTTGCTGTAGTGACCTTGACCTATAAAATCTTGTCCAGGCTATATCTCAGGGGAAACCGTAAGATGTAAGAAGTTGATACTTGGTAGGGACATTGGTTAGGGGGTGTAGGTGTGCAACGTCCTGGTGTGACCTTGATTTGACCTTTGACCTTGCTGTAGTGACCTTGAGCTATAAAATCTTGTCCGGGCTGTATCTCGGAAACCGTAAGGTGTAGGAAGTTTATGCTTGGCAGGGAGTTGTAGGTGTGCAGCATCATGGTGTGACCTTGATTTGACCTTTGACCTTGTCATAGTGACTTTGACCTTAAAAATCTTGTTGCACCTTTGGGTCTGTCTTTTGATGCAGGTTAAGCACTGTTAATATTAGAATTCATTGAGAATTTTACTTCTACAACTTCCCATTGTAACAGAGAGAATTTCATCATGTGAGCCACAGACTTTGCTCCAACACTACACATAAGTATTCATTAAATGTATTGCCACTTCTGTATGCATGATAACATTCAAAATATCAAAACCATAATTTGGGCATGCCAGATATAGACAAAGTCAAAGTTGGGGTTTAACGTCCCGTTCAACAGCCAGGGTCATATTGGGACAGGTCCTCAGCATTGCCACTTGTGGGACTCGAACCCACAGAGGTGACAGCCTATGATTAGATGCCAAACTTGCTAACCACTAGGCCACCGAGGACCTCTTGCCACATATAGATAAATTGTTGTAATGTTTACTGATTAATGCTGTCATCTTGTTATTGAATTGTCTTGTTTTAATACTTCATCTTTATATACATTATCTTTCTTAGATATTATATTATCTATTTAAACATTGTTTTGGTCTTTATATAACGGAAAGTACTCTGAAAGTATCCTGAACTTTGTACTGATGCAGTATATCTCATGGTGTTAAAACTATTTCCCCAGGCTGTGGGGTACGGGCATCTCTGATGCTATTTTGTTTACTTTGTATTTTTTTTGTTGGAATCACTAAAAAATTTAAAAATCTAGAAAAATGAAGGAAAATAATGAAGTAAAACTGGTAATAATTAAGAGTTGCAAGTATTACCAGACAGTACTCGGTGTTTTGTGTCCATCTTTATTGAATGGATGTCTTTGCAATATATGATTGAAAATGAAAGCAAGACATTTTTAACAAGGGACATAACAACTTTGTAGTAGTATATAAGTAGTGAGACTTACAAAAAATAAACACAGTAATTTATATATTAACAATGGCTGCAAGAAAAAAGTGTTTTGAAATATATTTTAACAGAAGAAAAATCATCAAACAGTACCATATGTACATATATATTTTGCAACAAAAGGCATTGGAATTATTAAATTACTGACTGGAAGTATTTTCTCTTGCACAACTTGGTCTTAAATAAAGGATTGAACCCAAAAAGAGGCTACAGCCTGGGAGTTGACACCAAACTTTCTGACCAGGAGGGGGCAATGGTGGCAGAGCAGTAACACTCTCACCTCCCACCTCTGAGGCCGGGGTTCAGTTCCCGGCACGACCTCATGTAGGAAAGCTGGTAGTTGCTAGCCTGTTGGTCGACAGTTTACAGTACAGACCCTAATGAACTGTATGTACTGGTTTCCTCTGCCCTTCCTACTACCCATCATGATATGACCTGTACAGTGTTGAAAGCGACGTAAAACCCTAAATAAATAAATAAATCCTAACCAGGAGGCCCTCAGTGGCCTGAAGTTAGCAAGATTGGCATCTAATCACAGGCTGTCACCTCTGTGTGGGTTCAACCCCCTCAAGTGACAATGCTGAGGACCTGTCCCAATATAACCCTGGCTGTTGAACAGGACGTAAAACCCCAACTTTGACCTTAGTCCTAACCACGAGGTCACTGAGGACGTATGAAAAGTAACTGAAAAGTGTAAAATTCTGAAACAATCTAGTTCATTCTCCAGGTGCATACTGCATAAGAACATCCATCAACTTTGGTTAAAGACTTACAGCATTCCTTCTGCAATAGTGGTGGTCTGCTTGGTGGTGGCGAAGTAGGAGGCTTTGTCACTACAGCTGGTATATCACACACAGCCTGATCAAAATACAACAGATCTATAAGTCTGCCTGGTTTGGTCATTCAGTACACACCAAGGTCGAGTACCAAAGGAGTTTTTTCACTTAAATAGTTATTTTAAAAAAATACTATAAAGCTTAAATACCCATGTTCGTTTCAAGTAGTACATGTACTTTGCACTAATGTCAGTACTTAGAGGGTACTGGTGTAACTACACAATACAAAATACAAGGGTTCACTGTCACTTCATTGCATATCTTAAACATAAACAAACAGTAAGTTTAGCCTTCAACCAATTAAGATTGCTTATGCAAGACCTGTACCAGGGGTCCACAGTGCCAGAGTGGTAACACTCTCGCCTCCCACCTCTGAGGCGGGGTTCAGTTCCTGGCATGGCCTCAAGTGGGAAAGCTGATTACTTGCCGTTGGTCGGCAGTTTACAGTGCAGAACCTTGATCGACTGTATATACTTTGTATGTACTTTTCCACTGCCCTTCTAACTACCCGTCATGATATGACCTGTACAGTGTTGAAAGCAACATAAAACCCCAAGTTAATAAATAAAGCAAGCAAGACTTGTACATAATGTGAGGTTGTTTGATTTATTTTCCATGACATGCCATATTTCACCATACAAATTATATAATATAGATTTTCCCCTCACCACTTACTATGTACCATCTACCTAACCCCCCCCCCCCCCCCCCCCCCCCCCCAACCCCTCCCCCTAAGTTTTAGTTTGTCTAAAAGCCAAAAAGGCGCAAAATCTTAAAGAAAATGAAGATTCCAATACTATAAATAGCTTGGAATGGCAACCCAAATGGGCAAGGTGGTGAGTCTATCATTGATATGACCTGAACTAAGGACATCAAGCACTGACCATGACCCCTAAAAATTAGAGTGATAATTTACAATAATATATTTTTATATTTAGCATAGAATGACAATCAAAGAATCTGGTATGACCCCAGAGGGCAAGACAGTAAATCTACCAGTGATATGCCCTAAAGGTCACAATCAGTTTCTGCTACCAGCACCAAACATAACACCTGAACCCGGGATCATGGAACTGCCAGTGAAATGAATTAAAACTAGTACATTATTTAGAGTTTTAGTGCATTATTTGGATAATTGTGGTGTAATTTTACCTTTCAAGCAAAATTGGGGATAATAAATGTTGAAAACAGCCCTTGTACAGTGTGTTTAGCGTTTCGAACTAGCATGTTATTTTTGTCATTTGCCACCTTTTGCTAATTTTCCAAGTGCATCAGAGGGTCCACGGTGGCAGCGTGGTAACACTCTTGCCTCCCACCTCTGAGGCTGGAGTTCGGTTCCCAGCACAAGCTCAAGTGGGAAAGCTCGTAGTTGCTTGCCGTTGCTGGGCAGTTTACAGTACAGAACCCTGACAAACTGTATGTACTGGTTTTCTCTGCCCTTCCAAGTAACCTTTGTGATATGACCTGTACAGTGTTGAAAGCAACGTAAAAGCACAAATAAATAAATAAACAAGTGCATCAGATTACTTGCTGACCAATCTGAGGTCCCCCTGAAACAAATTTTTCCGGCTTGCATGTTCCAAATGGTTTTTAATGAAAAGTCTTAAAAGAAAATGATCTAGAGTGTATTCATTCTGCGCCAATTTCCCAGGTGCATCAGATTACTTGCTCACCAATTTAAGTGCACTTGAAAAGCAATATTTTCTGGCTTGCCAGTTCCCAAGAGATTTTAGTTCACACTCTTGATAAGAATATTTCCAGAGTTTTAGATTAAATACTGTATGAGGCAAAGAAGGACAGCACATATCATACCCTTCTCATGTCGTTCAGAAGGTAACTCATGGTCACAAGATCATTCATGGCAAAGATCAAATCGTCATTACTGGCGAGTATTTGAAGTTCTGATTTGTTAACCATTCTGATATCACCAAACACGATCACGCTGAAAAGTAAAATTCAATACATTATCGCAGAAAATCCAACTCTTTCAAAGTGTGCTTTTTAGACAAAAAGACAATAGGTACATTTTACTGCTCACCAAGTGATAAAGATAAGAGATATTTAAAATTTTAAGTGCAAAAAACACTAACGTGTCATACTGCACTATAAAAACATTAACTACTATAAATACATTAACTAATATTCACAAACATATATATATATATATATACAAATAATTAAAAACTCGCAAAAATACCAAACAAAAAACAGGATTATACCACAATCAAGAATCAATCAAGAAACCACAATCAACAAAACAAAGTGTAAAAATACAAAGCATAGATAAATATCACAGAACAACATTAACCAAGACTAGATTTTACAGAATAAATTAACATGAAAGACAAACCACAAAATAATTTAATTAAAACTTTTTAAACAGGCCACATTCCTTTAAATAATTTATAACATTATAAACATTTTCATTAAATAACTTTTCCGTCGTATTTATATCTCTATAATATTTTATTCTAGTGTCACATAGGTCGATACAGTCTAATAATATATGCTGGACTGTATCAGGACAATAGACATGGAATGCACCATGGCTGCTCACCAAGTGATATTTTACATAAGTAATGAGCATATGTACCTGCAAATAATTTCTTATTTCCCACCCCAGCCACTTCCTCTATGGATATATTTTGCCGATTTTGCAGAAAAAAGTGGCAATCGTTTCTTAAGACTAGATAACCTTTAAAATTATAAGTTTGAAATTTCATTATAATGATATTTCTACAGTACCTTGAAAAATATGCTAATCCAATGGAAAAAATTCTGAATTACATAAAGAAAATTAATTTATAACTAATGAAGATGACAAAATCATAAAATTATGTAGCATGTATAGTATATTGTTTATGTTCATCCATGATGTATTTTTTTCATGTATGTCCAATAAATTCTTAACTCGACACATCGTCTACATTTCTGCATTGAGTTTAATGCATCAAAAACAACCCCCAGATATTTAAAAGCTTGTATAATTAATAACACCTTTATGAAAAATGTTCACTTGTTTATTGATAATTATTTTTATATTAATTATCAATAGTCAAGAGCACCAGTTGAATACAGAAATAAATGAATATTTTATTCTCCACAAAAAAGTCTGTGTCTCCTGGTGTTTAGGTCAAATACATTGTGTGTTGGACACTGGCATTATTACCTCTACCAAGGAGGTTATGTTTTGGCCTGGGACCATCTGTCCGTCCTTCTATTTGTTTGTCTGTTTGTGAACAAGATAACGCAAAGACTTATTGACGGATTTTGATGAAATTTTCAGGGTATGTCCGAAAAGGTAAACTGAAGAAATGATTAAATTTTGGGAATGATCTGGATTACTATCTGGATCCAGGAAATGAAATTTTTAAAGAAAGGTAACTCAAAAAATTATGGATGCATTTTGATGAAATTTTCAGGAAATGTCCTAAATGGGTCGAGGAACAAGTGATTAGATTTTGGGAGTGATTTGGATCATCTGGATCCAGGCTGCCAGATGTGTTTGTGAACAAGACTCAAAAACTTAAGACTAATTTGATGAAATTTTCAGGATATGTCTGAAAAGATAAAAGGATAAACTGATTGAATTTTGGAAGTAATCCGGATCACTATCTGGATCTTCTGGATCCATGAAATGCACTTTTTAAAGACAGATACCTCAAAAAGTTATTGAGGGATTTTGATGACATTTTCAGGAAATGGCCTAAATGGGACAAGGAACAAATGATTAGATTCTGGGAGGGATCTCGATCACTGTCTGGATCATCTGGATCCAGGCTGCCAGATATTTTAGGATGGATTTTGATGATAAATTTAGAATATGTCAGAAATGGCATAACGAAGAAGTTCTAAAAGGAAGAAATTATTCAATTTTGCGATGATCCGGACCACTATCTGGATCTTCTGGATCCAGGAAATGTATTTTTAAAGACAAATATCTCAAAAAGTTATAGATGGATTTTGATGACATTTTCAGGAAATCTCCTAAATGGGACAAGGAACAAGTGATTAGATTTTGGGAGTGATCTCGATCATCTGGATCCAGGGGGGTTTTTTAAAGGAAGTTATGGCCAGATAATAATAAGGTGGATTTTCATGATAGTCCACAAATTGAGCTCCCTTGGCGGAGGTCTGCGCTCTCTGAGTGCTCTTGTTTAGTTTTGTTTTCAATCATCACCCCGCATAAATGAATTACTATCAGTGTGGCAACCAATAAGAAAGCTTGCCTGAACCCCATGAAATGAAAATGATAACAACATTACATAAATGCAGGTACTATACCAATTATATGCCGAGAATGAAGATTTCACTTTTCTGTGGTTCTAGTTTTGATTCAAGTTTACCTGACTAGACCGAGTTGAAAAGTTGAAAAAAGTGATTTTATATGTATGAGCCATAGCAATGTAATAGTTTATTGCACTTGATATGGGTATATATAACAGTTAATTTTTTCCACTTTTCTAAAATGGAGGCATTGACATTTAGTGGTTAACTCACCCCATTCCCACCTCACAGATCCTGGGCTCAAATACTGGCCATCCATTCTGAAGTGGAAAAGCTTTGAAGCATTTGAATACAGAACGATGGCCAATAAATATGCACTGTTGAAAATATTTCAAAACCAATGCCCAACATATACTACAATAAGAGTTATACTTACGTTGCAGTTTTTTTTAATTCATTTGCCAATCTTTCATATTCATGGAGGCGCATGTTTGCCCTTCCAGTTGTTATAATTACAACAACATTTGGGATAGCATTACTGAAAATAAATTGATATAATTTTTGTAGTTTTGCATAGATAGCATGGTATATTTTGTCTATATAATGCTAAAGATTCTAAAACCAGGCCTTTATATTCAATTGCTTGTAATAGCTTAAGCACATTTTATATTATTATAGAAGATTTGTGAATTATTATTATTCATAATTGCTTCTGTAAATTCTTAGACTAATGTATCAAGTCCCTAAAATATGCAAAATATATAGTTGATATATTTGGACATAGGCCATGCCCAAACATATCAGAATATATTTGGACCATATCAGTTTAATTTATTTGAAGTCATATCTCTCAATATGTTTCTATAGTGTGTCCGGCTTTGAGCAATTGTTCATTGATCCATACTGTTGATAAATAGAGTGACGGAGTTTCATAGTAAATGTTCTAAACCGCTAATCACTCTATACTTATGTATTGAGATTACACAGTTATGAATTATTGCTGTTCTGATGTGATAAATATGTAAATATATATCTAACTTGACACATTTGTCTCTTAAACAAGTGTTTACTAGACTAACCTTTTATACAAATTTTTAATTGAGCTATTTTTCTGGTCAGCCAGTGAGAATCAAGTGTCATGTATTACAAACAATCTTACGAGTTTACGGGCCAGTCCCTGTCTCCTGCTGTGTTAAAGACTTCAGTGTTGACTTTCTCCAATGCTTCAGGTGTATTTGTGAAACCTCCCAGCAGCTCAAGATCTGTTATGGCATCGTGAAGGGCTGTGATGTTTTGGGTCTTAGGGGATGCAAAATTCCAAGCAGTTGATGCATTTGTGGCGTAGGTAACCATACCAACCTACAGAAGGACAAAGTACAGAACTTAATCCTTCCAACTCCCACTGTGGAGGGAAATAAATCTTTAAAAGGTAAGTATTGTAATAATAATGGTATTGTTGTGGTAATTCTGCAATCAAACTGTAAAAATCAGCTTGTAAAAATAATGCTATGGACTGAAACATAAATTTTTCAACCAGTTAAATCAATAAAATGTGTTGGTAATCAAAACCATCACAAACAGACAACACTGAATGGTCATTGGTGGACCAGTGGTTAGGAAGTTTGGCATCCAAAGGATGTCACTTCTGATGAGGACCTGTCCCAATATGACCATGGCTGTTGCATGGGATGTGAAACCCCAACTTTTACAATAATGAAGATATTATCTGATTCAAGCATTTGGAATTAAACTAAACTATCAAACAAATGTTATATCAAATGTATTGAGCCACAATTATTTCCTGTCTTGGTGTAAAGGGTTGTGACGTTCAGACTTGTTTTTGATCTTAACTTTGAAAACAACTTACAGTACAGGAAACACTTTTAAAAGGAAAGAGAAAATAAATAGTGGAATTTATTTTTATGGGGACAATAACATATGAAACAACTTACCAGTACTCCAGCTGGACCAATTACCGAAATTATATTAGTGATATCAAGAACCCACAGTTTGACCAATTGCCAGTCTATTTTATTAGGAATATTATAACTGGAATCTACTATAAAGGCTAAATCCAGTTGGTACTCACACACTGAAAATACAAAATTGTAGTTAGAAATCATGATGACATCCTCTAGCAGGAGCTGAAACTATACCATACAAGGCTAACAGTTTACAAACAGGCAAACTTTTATCAATCACTAATACAGGGCTAACAATGGTTCCTTAAGAAAAAAGTAATGTTAAATCAAAGAAATCAACCTTTACCTCCACGGAAATGAAAGGATCTAGACTTAAAGGGAATTTTCATCCAGACTGTACACTACTAAAGGTAGATAAAACTATGTTATATCCATATTTGGCCATTTTTGGTTTGTGAGACATTCTGCTATTGAGATCACTAGCTAATGCACATTGTTTCAACTACATCAGGAAATTTTCTCCTTCCTTAACCTTCTGGGGATTCCTTTGGAAGTAGGAGTTGTAAATGCCTTGACCCTAAGTGGTAAAAATGGGAAAACTCAAATTGACTTTTGATGGTGCTTATTGCTTTAATATTTTACTGTCAGGTGGCCGAGTTAAGGACATATCGTCCTCAGTTTTGTTGAAGTTGTCATATCTGAAAACTTTTATGTTATTTAAATAGACATAAAAGCCAAGAAAATAATAATTTTTGTCAAAATTCAGGTGAGACCTTGTTTTTTCTGAATTCCAATTAAGAAAATCGATGAAACATAAACAATACAAGCTCACTTATTTCTGGTGTGGTGGTAGTGGTAGTGGAGGTTGTCGTTGTAGTGGTGGTTTGTGGTATTTCATTCTCAACACAAGTACAACAGCATGGCGGTGGACAGCATCCACATTCCCCTTCTACTGGTGCTACATACCCTGGTGGACCTGGAAGATGATTGCCCCAGTAACTTCCACAACTTCCATAACCCCCTCCACCAAGGCAAGAATCTGGAATATCAAAAAGTAAAATGCATTAAGTATAATATATTAGCAAGGGCATGTATTCACATTTATTATCCCACCATTAAGTGCAATTGACATGGGTGGAGAATAAACAGTAGTGATGAAGTATGGATATTCATTACAGACAAATGTTGAAAGTTCTGCAAATGTTTGTAAAAAGAAACTACCCAATTTAAAAACATGGTATATCTTCACACCTTTTATTGTGTTACAATTCATGCAAAAATTACAGAGATGTTGTCTTCTCATTTCAAAGCTATTTTCCCATTCTTTGTTTATTATTGCAATCAAAGTGGTGAATGATAAATTTAAAAGAGTCCTTGTGATGTAGAGTCTTTTTAAATTTCATTACTGAAAAGGAAAATATTTGGCAAAGGTTTTCTTTATTTTTTTCTCAAGTTTACATCACACCTGCTGTTCTTTTTTCATTATAGTGATAAACTGTCGTACAGATGATATGAAATCATAAGATGCTAAACAAGACCAGAAAGACTTACAAATCACTCAAATGGGCCACGGTGGCAGAGTGGTAACACTTTGCCTCCCACCTCTGCGGCCGGGGTTCGATCCCCGTCATGGCCGTAAGTGGGTAAGCTGGTAGTTGCTTGCCGTTGGCCGGCAGTTTGCAGTACACAACCCTAGCGAACTCTATGTACTGGTTTCCTCTGCCCTTCCAACTCCCCGTCGTGATATGACCTGTACAGTGTTGAAAGCGACGTAAAACCCCAAATAAACAATACAAATCACTCAAAAATACAAATTCAAAATAGCATGACTTAAAAAGACAAATGTGAACAAATCAAATAGTATTAGCTAAAGAGCACTCCCAGAGCCTAAACCTCTGCCAAGGTAGCCCATTAGAGGTCCTCAGTGGCCTAGTGGTTAGCAAGTTTGGCATCCAATCATAGGCTGTCACCTCTGTGTGAGTTCGAGTCCCACAAGTGACAATGCTGATGACCTGTCCCAATGTGACCCTGGCAGTTGATGGGAACGTAAAATACCCAACTTTGACTTTAAAGTATCCCCACATTGTACCTGCATACACATTGAAAACAGGACTGTTAAATTGACACTTTTTGTTTCCAGAGTATGATTCGGGTATATCACAAAATTCGTTCACTGCTGCCTTTTATCACGTCCCACCCATATCCAAATTTTGGCAAAGATGTGTTCAATACTTTTAGAGTAATTGTAAACACAAACAAACAAATGGTTATCACGGCAGATTAAACAATAACCATTATATTATCATACAGTGTACTAAAAGTTTGCAAAATCGTTTATATTATTACCAATTCAACACATTAGGTTAATGAAAATTTCTCTGAAGTATATAAAGAAAGCTACGGAAGAGTATTAGGGCCAAGTAAATTTTTTTTCCAATTTAGTGAAATAGTATCTCAAAAAATGACTTCGTATCTCAAGATATTGAGATAATATCTCGAAAAGTTGACTTAATATCTCAAGAAATTGAGATAATATCTCGAAAAATTGTTTTAATATCTCAATAAATTGAGATAACTATCTCAAGAAATCGACTTAATATCTCAAGACATTCAGATAATATCTCAAAAAATTGAGATAGCTATCTCAAAAAATTGACTTAGTATCTCAAACAATTGACTTAATATCTCAATAAATTGACTTAGTATCTCCAGCAACTGAGATAATATCGTAAGAAATTGAGATAATATCTCGAGAAATTAAGATAATATCTCGAAAAATTGACTTAATATCTCAACAAATTGAGATAAGTATCTCAAGAAATTGACTTAGTATCTCAAAAAATTGATATAATATCTCAATTGACTTAGTATCTTAAGAAATTGAGATAATATCTCAAGAAATTGACTTAATATCTCACGAAATTGAGATAATACCTAGAAAAAATGACTTAATATCTCAAGAAATTGACTTTGTATCTCAAAAAATTGACATATCTCAAAACATTGACTTAATACCTCAAGAAATTGACTTAGTATCTCAAGAAATTGAGATAATATCTCAAGAAATTGACTTAGTATCTCAAGAAATTGAGATAAGTATATCAAAAATTGACTTAATATCCCAAGAAATTGAAAAAAAAAATTTTATTTGGCCCTTATGCTCTTCCGTAGAAACCAGAGATAACTTAAATAATTATGTGTTTTGATGCCATTGAAATTTCTTTTACACTGGACAAATATTTGTTAGTTGTTTTGCCAAAAGTGTCAAACTCCTTAATTTCTTTTTACTTCTTAAAAAAAACACAAAACTAAAAATAATAATTCTGGTTTAAAATGTACTAACCTGCCAAGCATAAAAGTGTCAGAACCAAAAGTGTATTCATCCTTTGTGTCTCTGATGATCACAGAAACCTTGTTATCCTTAAAGTGCTTACACTTACAGTTACAGATCCACTTTTTATCCATTTTTATTGTCTAACCATTGAAATAAAATGTTATCATTCAGACTTGCTTTGAAAATAGAAAGTTGAGAATTGTGTCAAAGGATAAGCATTGCATCTTAACTTTTCATATTTTTCACTATTCGAGTGGAGATAAGTAATTACATCTTAACCTTGTGTGCTTAATATTTCATATTTTAGTCTAAATTATTTAACATGGGTGTGGTAAATGTAATGTCCCTTTATTGCTGTTTTGTTACTTTTTCTTCGTACCTTGACTAAAATAATCTTATCAACTTAAATTGGGCTGTACTTCATATGCCTGACATTTAAGAAGACAGTTCAATTTATTCTGGGTTTTTTAAGCTTTTATAGGGCTGTTTCACTTTGGTGATTAGATAAGGAACCTGACAAATCATGGATGATGGGTGCAGCTCCCAATCAAAGGGTTGAAATGGGGGTTTATTCCTGTGAAAAAATATGACTGCTGTGTGGTCCCTTCCCAAATGGTCCCTTCCCAAGTCACTGGTGGTCTCTTTCCCTTGTTATATCATCACTTTGTAAATGTATTAAGTCGTGCAAAATTTGTAAGATTACAAATCTATCCAGAGGTCATTCACCATAGTAGATTTATTTATTTATTTATTTGGGGTTTTATGTCGCTTTCAACACTGTACAGGTTATATCACGATGGGTAGTTGGAAGGGCAGAGGAAACCAGTACATACAGTTCGTTAGACTTCTGTACTGTAAACTGCCGACCAAGGGCAAGCAACTACCAGCTTTCCCACTTGAGGCCATGACGGGGATTCACCATAGTAGAACAGCCCTATTAACTACAATGAAATTTGCTGTAATGTTATCATAATTATGCATTGACTATTGTAACATGTGTCTTCTGCTGGCATACATTAAATGTACATTTACACCATCTTATTTGGCAGAAATAAATGTTATGCTTTAATTGAGTCATTTTCGGGAAATTGTTACAGGCAATTAAATTTTTCGGGAAAAATATTGTGGTGAAACTCTGCAAACATTTTAAACAATTGTTGTGTGAATTGAATGTAATTTTATCACGTAGCAAAATTTTGTCATTTGAATAACAATATTGTGAATGAAGACAAAAGGACTGCTTATTAGCTACCCTATAGAGAGCTATATATCTTCCAATAATAGAATGCAATGGGCATTGTTTAAGGGTATTGAATATCTAATTATGTCACCATTATATATATGGTTTTATTTAAAGTTCTTGCTAAATATTTTTATTATTTGCAATTCAAGCAGGAATAGTTCAAATTGTCTCTTTTTGTAACAGCAAATATACTGTTCCACATGCGTATAGAGGTCTGAATTTTACAAATCAAATAAACAACTGAATTCACTCTTGCAAAGTAAAGACTGAGGGTTCCTACTGTTTACTGGGTATTCATACAGAATAGGGACTTAGGTGGTTTTTGCAACTTAAAAACTTTAAAAAATAGGGAAAATAAATGTGAAATAACCATTGTGAAATATTTTTTTAATTGCATTACTCTGTAAGACCAAAAAAAATAACACATTCTCATCCTACAGACTCAGATATCTTTTTTTTTTGTATTGTGATACAATTTAAACACATACAGTTTAAATTTTAATTTTATTTAAACATAGACAGTCCATAAAAGCATGTTTTTGAAAAAACGTAAGAACAAAAATAAAGCAATTTAATATCTCTGAAAATATTTTAATAAATTCATTGTTAGAAATGTGCTGTAATTGGCCATGGATAGTTTATGGTACAAAGGTCTTACAATTGCTGATTTTGTTAAATATATTATATTAATTGTGTAAGACACATACAGTCATACATGTTATATTCATCACTATAAAGGTATTGTACAGAGTCTGTACTGGTTTTTGTTGCTTCAAAATGCATAAAGAAATTGCAGAGAAATTGCAATTACAACGCCTGACATAGACATACACGAAAACGATACATCACTCAGGAAGATGAACAACATTCTTCTCTTGCTACACACTTGACATCTTCAGTAGTTTTATTTCTTTATTATAAGTCATACAGTTTTTTCTATTATATGTGTGAACTATGACATTTAAAACTTGAGAGATATTACATAATTTTGTGTAAGGCATTATTACCAAATTTATATCATGTTGATGAGCAGTTTCAGTCAAATGCAGAAAATTTCAATTGGATCATTTGTGTTCTGGACAAGAGAATTGTTAAGTTGAATGGAACTTGTCAATAAGTGATTATGAGTTTACAATTTATTGACAGTTAGGTACATATTTTATAAACAGAGTATTTGGAATTCCATTACCCAGGACCATTACATAACAATTTGGAGATATTTCTGCATTATAAATGTGCTTTCTAGAATTAAGTTTGATAACCGAGCAAAAGTCATACTGAATAGTAGGTTTTAAGCATACAAATTATAACATTAATCTTAACAATTTTAGGAGTTCTGTGCAAAGGCGATACACTTTTCACTTGAAATCAACACCCAATCTTGTAGCATGTCATTCAGTGAACAGGTTGTAAATCAAGTTTTTTTACATCAACAATACTGATTAGTTGGACCTGATTCCATTTTTAACTTTATTTAGGTTTAAACAAATTAACAAGCTAAAGCCAAAATTCATATTTTGGATAACTTGGTGATGGGCAGTGGATGACTTTTATACATCCCTTATATCCACAACATATATTTAATCCATTTGAAATGTGTAAGAGCAAAATGATAGTTCGAAAGGAGAAAGGTGTGACTTTACAACTCTGCACCATGGCAAAGTGTGTTCTTTGAACAATACTGATCTTACTTCAGTAACCTTAGGTAGTATTTATCTGCTACTGAGTGCTTTCAGGGGCCATGGTGACAGAGTGGTAACACTCTCGCCTCCCACCTCTGAGGCCGGGGTTTGATCCCCATCATGGCCTTAAGTGGGAAAGCTGGTAGTTGTTTGCTGTTGGTCGGCAGTTTACAGTACAGAACCTTAATGAACTGTATGTACTGGTTTACTCTGCCCTTCCAACTACCTGTTGTGATATGACCTTACAGTGTTGAAAGTGACGTAAAACCCCAAATAAATAAACTCTGCTTTGTTGTGGCACATTGTTACAATCAGTGTTGAATCATGAAGCATTCCCATCAATATCTAGAAACTTAAGTAGAAACCTCTCATAAATGGAACTGGGATAATGACTTTGATAAAAGAAATCAACGTGTTTATCCATGTAACCAATATGAAAGGGAAAATGGACAAACTGATGTAACTGCCTAACTTGGAAGCTTTAAAAGTAAGTGTGTATGTAACAAAAATGAATAATCCTACATTTACCTACGACGGTAGAAGAAAAAATAAATCTTTGGTTCTGCCATCAGGCTTGCTTTCATATTAACCTTGTAAGCCTGTTGGTCATAACTTGAGATACCTATGTAACACAAAAAAGAATAGATTATTTAGAACACAAAGATGAAGCAATAGCATGGAAAAGAGGTCAGTACCAAAAGGGTTACAAGCAACCAGAGGAAAAGACGCAATGGAGATTAGGCTTAAGGAAAGAGGTGAGGTCCTCAGTGACCTAGTGGGTTAGCAGGTTTGGCATCTAATCAGAGACTGTCAACTCTGTGTGCGTTCGACTCCCACAAGTGACAATGCGGAGGACCTGTCCCAATATGGCGCTGGTGGTTGAACAGGACGGTAACACTCCTACTTTGGCCTTTGACATTGAAGTAGGTGAGATGTGAACCACAGTCTGAATGATGATAGTGTGTACCTTAATAGTGTGAATATTTCTGTTGTTCAACCATTCTTTTCTGTGATGGATTATTATTAAACTCTTCTTTGTCTTGTTTCCAGGGTCCACAGTGGCAGAGTGGTAACACTCTTGCCTCCCACCTCTGAGGCTGGGGTTTGGTTCCCGGCATGACCTCAAGTGGGAAAGCTGGTAGTTGATTGTTGTTGGTCGGTCCAGTACAGAACTTTCACCAACTGTATGTACTGGTTTTCTCTGCCCTTCCAATTACCCGTTGTGATATGACCTGAACAGTGTTGAAAGCGGTGCAAAACCCCAAATAAATTAATAAATGTCTTGTTTCGAACAAATGGTTTTCTGGTGGCCAGGTGGTTGGCAAATTTGCCACCTAAATCATAGGCTGTCACCTTTTGTGTTGGTTTGACTCCCACAGAAGGAAGTGCTGAGGGACTGTCAGAATATAACCTTGGCTGTTTAGGGGAATGCAAAACACCAGCGTTGACCGTTTTTCGATTAGCTACTGTTGACAGCTCAAGTAAAAAGTGTTTTGTTTTACATCAGCAGCCTAAACAGACGAAGTGACTTTGGTTGGCGAAGTCAGCCACAGTAAATTGATGTGGACAAGTCAATTTTCATTAGTTTTGTTGTATGTGGGTCATTAAGAGGTCAGCTCCTGGTGGTGCCCCTTATTTATATGATCCATGCTTGCATTGCTGTTTTTATGTATTACTAATCAGCTTTTGGTGGGACGTGTATGTCAATCACACTGAGGAACAGAACTCATTTACAAGGATCCATATAAGATGCACCTTTGCCCAGTAGGGGACTTATTTATGGGCAATCTGAAAATAGAACTACAGTGAGTATCATGATAAAATCTCTGACTAAGAGGGTCGACAAAGCTTTGATATGTTAAAGATGGAGTGTTTCCCCCATGGAAAGTTTATTTACAACTGAGGTATGGCTACCTTTTGTCGGGAGTCTTTAAGGTTAAGAGATAACCAATGAGAAATTAGCCCACCAGCCACAAGAATATCCTTCAAAAACATTGATCTGGGTGGCTTTATTTATTTATTTGGGGTTTTACGTCGCTTTCAACACTGTACAGGTCATATCACGACGGGTAGTTGGAAGGGCAGAGGAAACCAGTACATATAGTTCGCTAGGGTTCTGTACTGTAAACTGCCGACCAACGGCAAGCAACTACCAGCTTTCCCACTTACGGCCATGACGGGGATTGAACCCCGGCCGCAGAGGTGGGAGGCGAGAGTGTTACCACTCTGCCACCTTGGCCCCTTTTGATCTGGGTGGCATCCAAAATGCCACCCCACAGTAACTATGTTAAATCTACAACATATGTACATATCGTCAGCATTAAATGCATTTTGTATTAGTATTATTATTACCAAAGTTTGATTACTAGCATCAGTCCGTGTACACATACTGTGCCTTATAATCACAATGACAGAGTCAGTATCAGTAAAGATGCCCTTACATTACTAGGATCACCAAGGGTGACCTTAGCTTGAACTACATTTATATTTAACATAAGAAAAAACAGGTCTTTAGCCCTTGATAGCATTTTACTAGTTATTGTGACTTTTATATTGTTGCTTTAAAATCGCAGACCACTTAGGATGGGGTTCATTTTTACTGGCGTTTACTGTGGCAGAGGCAATTGATAGAAATCTAGGAATTTTAAAACAAGTCTTAATGCCTGGAAACGTGTCCCAATACATCTACCCATATGGTATAGCTTCAACAATTCACATCTGATCACTTAAGTTAATCAGGACTGCTCTTGGTTAGTACCTGAATGGGTGACGGTGTGATTTTTGGAGGCCAGGTTATAAACAGAACATAATGACTCTGATAATCACTTAAATGTCAGCCCCAATGCAATTTAACCGAACAAGTAACTAGGCATGACCTTAAATCTGTCCTCAATCTATGTTCATGCAGTTGCCTACAAGGTTATTACAAACTGTCAAAGTCACCTTTCACCTCCCACAAATGACAATGCTTAGGACCTGTCCCTATATAAGTGGCACATGGAACCATCCTCGTGTACAGTTTCTTGCCTAAAACAAACTGTCCCAGAAACCACGAGGAATTCTGGGAATTTCCAAAGCTTATGTTTTACTGGCCATTTTTTTGTTGTTGTTGTTTTGTAATTACAATAATACAATATATATTGTATATATCTATGTGTATCTGTTGTAAAATATATGCAAGTAAGAAAAATGAAGTTATGTTGTACAGAGTCTAAGAGAGATAATTTGCCATTAAGTCAATATGCAGAAGGGTTGCTTATCCAGCCTCCATTTAACCGAATCTCTGGCCTGTATGACTTGACGGAATGCCCCATACATGTTACACACTATGCGCCCGAATCTGGTGTATTTATTTATTTGGGGTTTTACGTCATTTTCAACAGGTCATATCACGATGAATAGTTGTGTGGGCAGAGGAAACCTGGATATACACTCGGTTAAGGTTCTGTACTATAAACTGCTAACCATTAGTAAGCAACTACCAACTTTCCCACATGGGGTCCGGGGTTTGAACCACAGACCTTAGGGGTAGGAGGAGAGTGTGTTAACACTGGCCACTCTGGTGATTTGCAAGAGAATGGTACAAAAAAATGAACTTTAAACTTTAACTTTTCATTTTTAGCATAATGATTTGTACATTATCTATGTAAATATATCTATGTAAAACAATATACACGTTCACATGATCACTTCAAAACTTACTGGACTTATCAGAAGATAACTAAGAATATTCCAGCAGTCACAGATTTCATTGTTAAGTTGCTCAGTAATTGTTTATGTTTTAGAACCAGAAGATTATTGGAAAGCTAGGGATGATAATACAAATGTACTCCTTTCTACACTCAATAAAATAACATAACATGCTTCCTGTAGTTTTAGGGGCCAAGGTGACAGAGTGGTAGCACTCTCGCTTCCCACCTCTGAGGCCGGATTTTGATTCCAGGCACGACCTCAAGTTGGAAAGCTGGTAGTTGCTTGCTGTTGGTCGGCAGTTTACAGTACAGAACCCTGACGAACTGTATGTACTTGTTTCTTCTACCCCTTCGAACTAACTGTCATGATATGACCTGTACAGTGTTGAAAGTGACATAAAACCCCAAAACAAATAAATATTGGAAAGCTAGGGATGTAATACAAATGTACTCCTTCCTACACTCAATAAAATGACATAACATGCTTCCTGTAATTTTTATGGGCAGAGAAAACCAGTACTAAGGGTTAGTCAAGGTTCTGTACTGTAAAACTGCTGACCATTGGTAAGAAACTACCAACTTTCCCAAATGGGTTTGCAGTTTAAACCACCAACCTCAGAGGTGAGAGGCAAGTTCCTGTGATAAAAATGAAGGGGTTAAATATTAATTTTAAAAAACAACTTTCTCCAGAACATTTATTTTGCGTGCACATACAAGACGGAATTGTTTCTAAAACACTTATCATATCAATTTGTAAGGTTTATACATAAAAAATAATTGATCAATAGTGGGAAAAAGGCAAGAAAAAAGTTGTAACATTTTCAAAAGATTTCTGATACCTATAAACCCATGCGTAATCAACCTCATTCATAAGTCAGATTTACTGAAAATGACAGTAATTTTATTGCTTTTCCATTTTCATTGTGGAGTTTCTGATGAGTATTATTTATTACTGCACAAGTAGGCAATTCTTATTTACTTACCATAAATCTTTACTATCCGAATGGTCCTCATAAACCCCGAACCTTAAGTGGGAAACTTCGCTTCCCACCTCTGAAGCTGGAGTTCAGTTCACGGCACAGCCTCAAGTAGGAAAGCTGTTAGTTGCTTGCCGTTGGTCAGCAGTTTACAGTACAGAACCTTCACCAAGTGTATGTACTGGCTTCCTCTGCCTTTTCAACTACCTGTCGTGATATGGCCTGTACAGTGTTGAAAGTGACGTCATAAATGGCCCTCTTGACATGTTAGTTGTAAATAGTGTGCAGTTAATATGTTTAGTATTCTAGTTATTGATTTATTTATTTGGGGTTTTACGTCGCTTTCAACACTGTACAGGTCATATCATGACGGGTAGTTGGAAGGGCAGAGGAAACCAATACATATAGTTCGCTAGGGTTGTGTACTGTAAACTACCGACCAACGGCAAGCAACTATCAGCTTTCCCACTTAAGGCCATGACGGGGATCGATCCCCGGCCTCAGAGGTGGGAGGCGAGAGTGTTACCACTCTGCCACCATAGCCCCTTCTAGTTATTGAAGTACAATACATAAATCCTGTACACACTAACTTGATCTGATCTGATCCATATAATCTAATGCTATCATATTCTACTTGATCTGATCCATATAATCTAGTGTTGTCACATATTTTACAACAATAAATCCCCTGTACCAGCAGATTCTTATTGAAGGTCACAGAATCAACCTGTGAGCTAGGGTAAATTGTGCTGAACTAGTAGATTTTAATTATAAATGTACTTTATACCAAAAATATAATGCCAGTGATACAGCAATTTTCACTTGACATCAGCACCCCATTTTGTAGCATAGCCAGTCATTAAACAGTTTACAAAATCCTTACTTTTTACATCAACAATCCTGAGTGGCTGGAGGGGATTTCTAACTTGTTAGTTTTTGTACAAATTTACAAGGTAACCAGTAAGACCAATAATAATAAATTAGATAGAGTTTTGGTGATGTGTGGTGGATGACTTCGGACATCTCTTTTGTCTACAACATTGTTTCAATGCACTTCAAACATATGGTACCTGTAGCTAACAGGATGGCTAATTTATGGAGAGAAAATTGGTAAAAGTATGACTTAATAACGCTGCATTGTGAAAAAGTGTGTTATATTATTAATTTCTTTTTGAACATCAGTAATGTGAGGCGAATACTTTTTGGTAATATTCAAGTACAGCTCAGTAACAGTTTCACTAACCTTAATTCAATCTAAGCTACTGCTTTGTAGGTGCACTATCTTCCTCGTACAGTGGCTTTTATTTATTGGGGGTTTTACCTTGTTTTCAAGACTGTATAGGTCATATCACGACGGGTAGTTGGAAGGGCAAAGGAGTCCAGTACATACAGTTGGTCAAGGTTCTGAACAGTATGGCAAGCAACTACCAGATAAGATAATTAAAATTTTAGTGCAAGAACACTAATGTGTCATACTGCACTATTTCAAATAAATATATTAACTAACATAAATACATCAAACAATAATTACAAACAAACAAATATATAAAAATAATTAAAATGAAGAAAATACAAAAAACTCATGACTATGTATACAAGTTGAAACAAAAATACATTAAACAATATTTTACATAGAATCCATGGATAAAAAAGATTGACAATAAGGTCCAAAATATGACTAGAACAAACAACAAACTGTACATAAAAAAAATAAAAACAAATACAAATCATCGACAGACTAGAATTCTCAAAACAATTAAATAAACAAAACAAAAATAAGTAAAAATTAATTCCGTAAAAAACTTGTCAAGGTTAATGTTGTATTTCCCCCATTTAGTCGCCTCTTACGACACGCAGGAGGACACATTGGACCTATTATACTTCCCCGGACCCACAGGGGGAGCAAGCAACTACCAGCTTTCCCACTTTAGGTAGAGCCATGAACTGAACCCCAGCCTCAGAGGTGGGAGGCGAGAGTGTTACCACTCTGTCACCAGGGCCCGCCCTCGTACAGTGGAATTGGGTGTGCTAAACTAATAAAAAGAACTGACAAAGGCGTTTCCATGGTTGTTGGTGTGAGAATGAGGACAATACTTGGTGGAGAAGCTGGAGCAGAAGAGGCGAGTCTTAATGATGCTTCCAAAAGAGATTATACATTTTCAACTGTGCCTGTTGTTTGTTCTACATTTTTATAAGCATTATTACTATTGGTTTGATAGAAATACATCAGCAACAATATCTGGAACGTGTTGAATATATACTCCAAAGAAATGGAACTGGGAGCGTGGAACTTGGGAATTGGAACTTGTATCAAAATGTTAACTCATGTAAGCTAATACAGAATTAAGAATGAACAAAACTGACGGGACTGCTTACGATAGAAGTTTTAAACATAACTACATGTATGTACATTACAAAATGGTTTTAAATGATGAAAGTGGATAATCCTATATTTTCTAACGATGGAAAAGTTTTACTTTGAAAAGGAAAGATGCAATCTTTGGTTCTGCCATCAGACTTGCTTTCATATTAAACTAGTAAGTCTACTGGTTGTGACTTGAGATACCGATAAACACACAGAAAGGGAGAGGAAGATTTCTGGTTTTTTACCACAATAAGAGGCAGTAGATCAGTAGATCTTACAGTTTTTATGTATGGTGCATGAAAGAATAATATTTTGTGTGACCTTTTCAAAGACAGATCAAAATTGTGATGATGGAGTCGATTAATGATTAGTAATACATCTACTACAATATAGTATATATATATATAAACAGCTAGTGGTGTAATCAGTGTCCCACAAAATATGGTATATCTTGTCAGAAGCCAATAAAATAATTGGAGTTTCAACATGAAGTAAACAATACAATAGTGAGTAAGCAATACAAATATATTTTGGCTTGTAGGAATTGATGAAAGATAATAATATTCAGTGCTAGATTCAGCAAACAACAACTGCTAGATATTTCCTGAAATGAATAAGTATGAAACAATTCTCAACCATAATGTTATTAAACTGCAATAATTGACATGGCGCTGACATTTCTCTGTAACTGGATAAAGATTAACAAATATGTTACACTGCAATTATGCATATCTTCTCTATAATCAGCAACATCAGACACAGTATGACACTTTCAATTAGAGTTTCATGCAATAGATCATATCTATAAAACATATCATGACTAACATTTCTGTCAGCTTGAATTTTTATTGCTTTGTAATACATATACCAATTATATATTCGTGATTTGTAAAGACTGAATATACCACTTCAGAGCTCAAAACATAGGGTAGACATTTACCTTGTGAAATGTACAGCACAGTTAACAGTAACTGCAGTTGTTTCAGTTCAAACTCATAAGTGGAGGTTGTACAATTTAAGCAGGATTGATCTGAGAGAATCCTGGCAAGAATGACCATGTGGTTACAGATTCTAACCTCGCTCAGAGAGTATAGAACTGACTCAATGGATGATTTTCTGGAGTAAATGTTTTAAGAAGATAGAATGCATTAGATATATACTTATCTTGCCATTCTTTTTTCAATGAAAATGCAGTCTAGGGAGGACAATACACATGTTTTTGCAATTGCAGGAAAAACAGAAAATATTTACACTGATGTGAAATCATGTATTTCTGGTGGAACTTCCTCCTGTATTATCGGGGATGATCTAAATATTGGAGATGCAGGCCATTCCAAAGGACTGGATGAGAATGAGAGGTTTACAGAGCTGGCTATGTCCACAGCAGCTGTAGTTAACACCAGTGTTACACAGAGTGTTGAACTTAATCATGGCAAAAATAACTTTTTTGTAAATTTGTTGCTCAGAAAAAGAGTTTGGAAAGTGCTAACTGTTATATCATTGGCATTAATAATTTGTATTGTGGTTGGTTTGACTTTGTTCTGCGACTCTTGCCACTCCTTTCACCTTCTGAAGGACAAGAAGGTAGAGAAAAGTTCAAGACCCACTTACCATAACACCACAGATAGAAAGGCATCTACTGAGCAGGGATGCATGAAAACCAGCAGCAATGAATTGTTTATGCCTGTCAGCAGATATACTGACTCAGATATAGAAAAGCTTGTAAAAAGGGGTCCACACCGCTATCTGTTAAAGAAAATCGCATATGATCTCACAGATATTCAGAGACAAGCCAAACATTGGAAATACGTAAGTTGCGTACATAATTCATTGGCTGCAGAAACACACATTGAATTTGAAGTATCTTACATGATTTCATCAACACTCATTTACTTTAACTTATCCAAAACAATTCATGCTGCCATATATATGCACATACCGATCATTGATGTAGACTGTAATTTCAATGTTTATCTGTCTCCAGTGACAGTGTGGTGTCGATATGATAATTACAGGCTCCCCTATATCATGAGAATCAGACGCTTGTATCTCAGAAAACAAAATAAGACTGTGACATTGCCCGCTTTTACTAAATATAGAGAGTTTGTTAGTATACCTGGTGTGCGGTTGGTATTTCAATATACCGCTACAATGCAAGGATACAGTTATGGTACATTACAGGAGGAATATCCAGAAAATGGTGAGGTGATAGTAGACATGGCTTTAGAAAACAGTATCTCACAGACGTACACACTTGATGATGACTTTCACGTTTGTCTCAGATAAAACAGCAAATTAATGAATTTGAAGTAATTGCTTCCTTGAATGAACATTAATGTAATATATTTACAAATTGTGCTGTATAGTTTAGATAAAGTTTTGTCATAGATACTTTGTGACAGAGCGGCTGGTAAAATTTGGTATCTGATAACAGCCTGTCACCTCTGCTTGTGTTCAACTGTTTCAAGTAGCATGCCTGGGCCAAGTACATAAAGCTAAGTACAAGTAGTTTTCCAAGTTCAAAGTACAGTTACAAGCACTGGTGTCAAGGATCAAGCACAAGTACTTTGAACAAAATTGCAAGTAGAATTGCAAGTACTTTTGTAGTGTACGGTCCAGAAGTATAGCAACTAGATTATCCAAACTTCATATTTCAAATTAATGATTTATTGAGACATATAATTTAAAACAAACTTTCTTAAGACTATTATGAGCTGGTTCATTTTTTCTCGTTACACTTAATAAATGTAAGTCTTTGTCTGCGAGTAAACATCTGTATGGAAATCTTGTTTTGCAATAATTCTGACTTATAAAAATCCTCTTGGACTTCAGAATGCTTGTGTTGAAAGATAATGAATTGATATGGTCACATAAAGTTTTAAAATGGTTTGTATCAGCCTGTAATATGAAATTAATTGTGTAAAAAGCCAAAGAAAACATTCCAGGGATTGGTGGGGCATGGCCAAGTAGGGGTCTGCCTTGTCAGTCGAACAAAACCTTAACCTTAAAATATTTTACCAGGGGCTGTCAGTGAACCTTAACTTTAAAATATTTACTGGAGGCTGTCAGTGTTATTTGCTTGTTATGAACTATCCAATAAGATCACTGCACACTTCATTGGCGCACTCTCTTCGTGATATGATCTATACAGTGTTGAAAGCGATGTAAAACCCCAACTAAATAAATGTACATCAGTAGACCATCTTATAAAGAAAGCGATGCTTGATAGGCCACCAATGAAGAGTCTTTCTGACAGGAGTGATATGTGAGTACTTAGTGGTATTGGCAAGAATTCCAACTAGACTGTTCTGGACACACTTGCGAAGATCAAGAGAAGAGAGACTTCTGAACAAGGAATTAAAGTATTAAAGATGAATTCCAACCAAAGCATTTTCAGCCGAAAAGAGCAGCATTACATGTGACATATCCTCTTGAGTCGCCTAACGTCCCCGATATGAACAAAACAAGCCTTACAGATATACCACGAGAAGGAAAAATGTGAGTCAAACCAAACACGAAGGTTACTGGCTTCCTCAGCAGGTGGGAGGAGATTAACAAGTATATAGACTGAGAAAATTCGTTGAATTTTACTGAGGGGAGTAGTATATATTGAAATAGAATCAGTCCAAGGACAGAGCCTCGTGGAACACCATACAATAGCCTTTTGGCATCCGATAAAATAGAACCAATCTGGATACTCCGAGAGCTGTCGGAGAGGTACAACTTGGACCAGTCCAGAACATCACCACCACCAAACCAGGAACTCAAGGTCAATGAGAGTACTATGACCAATGGTGTCAAACGTCGCAGATTGGTCCGAGTGAACAACCAGAGGAATATGGGCTTTGTACTTGATTGACAACAGTGCAGTTTCAGTTGAGTGCCTAAGCTTAAAGGCCAATGGATTGGCATTCCCAAGTCAATTAGAACTGACATAACTAACTAAAATTATGGCCACTACATGCCATGTGTGACCTAAATGCCAGGATCTATAGACAGGGTAATTTATATATATTATTACTGACGCCACTTACTATGCATAAATTTGTCCAAAATAGTTTTCGTTAATATCTCATTAATTTTACGGGCCTTCTGCTGCCTTTTGTTGCATTGGATTTGGTGTAGACATGGCAGATATATTTCAAGTTAACAAGACTGAAATTTGTTTCTTTCTACATGTGTAAGCTGCAGGTCATCTGAGAAATATGTAGTAGTGCACAATTAATGATAGTCCGGAGACAAAAAACATTATCTCTAGAAGCACGAGCCTAGGAGAGAGTTTAAAAATTAAATTTATATTCACTGGTGCAAACAAATATACCACATCCTTTTTTTTGCACTCTTTCTTTAAATATTTTTATCTTTTATCTATTATCCAATATATATTGCACAAAATGTCACACAATAAAGTAAAGCATCCCCTATTTTACATATATGCAACGAATATGTATTACTTATGAACATGAACAGTGCAATATTGATGCTGCTCACTTGTATGATATTCTTATTGTCACTGTGTTTTCATTAGGGCATGAGTGAAAGTTAAATATGTATATATATCTAAGGTTATTCTTTTTTTAAATTTGTTCTTCATATTTATGGTTTTAATCAATCACACTGTAAAACTCAGAGTATTTGAACATTGTTTTACTCGATTGAACCAGGAGTTTTATTTACTCCATTTTTTGAAAATATTTAATGTAGAATGAATGTTTGATAGCATTTCCTGCTTTTTGTACACAGTGCAGATATTTTAGGAATTATTTGATTATTTGATTATTAGGATTATTTGAATTGGGGTTGTCGTTCTTGAGCAGTAAAATAAATTTGTATATTGTTGCCCAAGATAAAATATTAAGAATAAAAAGTTGGAATCTGTTTTTGGATTTCCAAAGATAATAGATCTAGAGGCTATGTCCAAAGTAACTCGAGGTTTCCTAAAGATAAATAAAGTTAAATCTCTCATAATGACTCAATCGCAGTGCAGTCACATAGCCGCATACAGGAGTATTGCAGATTTTTAGTTTATTAAGATGTTTCCCAAAGTTAAATTAACAACTGATTTCATATTGTCATCATCTAAACATCAATAAAACTTTTCTAGATCCACCATGTTTAGACCACCTTTCAAATATTGTCTGCCCTGTCCAGTTCCATCAATCTTATCCGGTTTGTCATCCTAGATAAACTTTAAAATGAGACTGTTTGTCATCTTTAGATTTTTTAGCTTTGGAAGGGAGGTAAAAGGATGATTGAATTTTAAAAGAATTAAACTTTAAGAATTGTCCAGGCCAGATCTCAACCCTGAAGAACTTCAGACTTGGCAGGGAAGATCCTTGAGATAAAAACTGACAGTAAAAGTGAAATGAACAGAGAGGGTGGATGAGAAGGCAACCAAACATCTGCTGACAGTCAATCGAGGCAAAAGAAAGGAAAGATGGCACACATTTATTTAACAGACCCAGATGACGAGGTTTCTAGTAGACTTTGTCAAGATCATCATATATAGCTATCCTTTTGCTTAATCAGCGAATTGGCAGAATCTAAGGCTCACCATCCAAACCATAAAGCACAAATCAGAACGTTGTGAAATTTAATCGGTTCATCACCAAGGGGATCATCATTGCTTGGTAGTCAGAAAAACAAGTGAGAGAAAGAGTTCTAAAACAGGTAAGTTTAAGTCCCCATTTGAAGCAAGAAAGTGTAGTGGCAGATTGAATTTCCAGTGGCAAATCATTCCAGAGTTTTAGGGCATTATATCAGAAGCACTTTTTGAAAGGCATTTTGGATTTACGAACAGAGAAGCAGTAAAAAGGACACTTGAGAAACATCTTTTCTGGTTTGCTATGTCTTGTTTAAGCAGCAGATGTATACAAAGACAAATATGGTGCAAATACTTTGGCTTGCCAGTGGTGAGGTACTTGTGTACGAGTACCAAGATGTTGAAGATGATTCATTGTCTAACAGGAAGCCAGTGAAGAGACTTTAAGGTTGGGCTGATAGGAAAAAATCTGGAAGCACCAGAGGCAAAGTATGCCAAACGATTTTGGATATTCTGGAGCCTTGTTATGTTCTTGGAAGACAGACTATGAAACAGAGAATGGCACCAATCCAAATGACTACTGACCAATATATTTGTCTGTATAGTGTCGGATACGATGCAAATCACAAGACACCAAGATTGCAAACAATATCAGTTGGGGAGAGGAAGTTTCCCAATATGTCGACAGGGAAGGAATCCTTCAGCCAGTTGTAGAAAGTTCAAAGTTTGGGTTTCATGTCCCGTTCAACATCCAGGGTCATATTGGGACAGGTCCAAAGCATTGCCACTTGTTGGAGTTGAACCCACACAGAGGAGACAGCCTGTGATTAGATTCCAAACTTGCTAACTACTAGGCCATGGAGGACCTTCACTTATCCGTGGAACCAAAGACTATAAGCTCTGATCAAACCATGAGGAGCTTTACGACAAACCAATGACATGTTCAAGACCTAGGCCGGGAAGGATTGCCTGTGGGAAAGATTTACAAGGAGCCGAAAGCTATCAGTGAAAGTGTGCAAAACTTGGTTCTCATCTCAAAGAAAAATGTCAGTCTGTCCCAAAATGTTGACAGGGAAGGGATCCTTGAGCCATTTGTACTTATCCATAGAACAGAAGACTATAAACTCTGATCAAATCATGAGGAGCTTTACGACAAAACCAATGACATGTTCAAGAACTAGGCCAGGAAGGATTGCCTGTGGGAAAGATTCACAAAGAGCCGCAAGTTTTCAGTGAAAGTATGCAAAACTTGGTTCTAATCCCAAAGAACTCACTATGGAACATTAACCGAGTTCAAGTCTTAGGAAATGACAGGGAGACAGCAGTGGATTCAAGATAAGTTCATATTTTTAGAGAGCTACATCAGAAGGAAGGGCCTCAGCAAGTCCTCTGGATTTAAGTCACCACAGCAAGGAGCCAGTGCTAGTGCAGCCTCAGCTCATGACATTTGACACAGATTGAGAGATAGAGCCAGTATAGAGGCTAGCATCGGCTCTGACACAACAGACCAGCTATCCATTCTCAGCAATGACAGTACCAGTGTTGTGTCCCAGCTTTTACCAGTCAACCAGCAGGCCGTGGAGCAGTTTGCCAAGATGAACACTATGCTCACATTTTTCCTTGGACCAAGACAGGAGCGCATCAGAACAGCTTTCTGCAACTCCCTGGAATCCGAAGTTAAAAAGTTTGAGGAAGGAGTACTTCAGACACTTCAAAATCAGGCCGCTTAACTTTTAAGTGGGATACAAAGCAGGGCAGAGGAAATGAACCATCAGCCACAGCATCCTACACTTCCCAGGAGCTCCAGTGCCACTTCCACATATGAGTCATAGACTTATCAACAGTAGCCACCAGCCCCTGCCAGGTGAAAACATCTTGACTATTCCAGACAGATGCTTCCTTCACAAGCAAGTCAGGTCATACAACCAGGTCAACTAAACCAGATGTTGTTATGATGGCAACAGCCCTGATGGTCGCAAACCTCATACTTGGTTGTCGACAATCAACAACCTGGGACTTCATCAAGGCAGCTACATTTTGGCATCAGCCCAACCAATATCTTAAACCTATTGTCTGTAGCCTCTGCCATGGGAGGAAAAACTTCACACAACATCTCAGGTATTGCTTGTGACCAGTATCAATACACTACCTCTACTCATACCACCCAGAAGCAAGAGGTACCCCAGTAATTTTGATATTTAGACTTATAATTTTGGGTAAAAAAATGGAACTTGTCGCCTAATCACATGTTGTGTGCAATAGTTTATATTTTGCCTTATTTTAACAAATTATATACCAACAAAATAGTAGGAAACAAATGCATGTCATCATTGTTTCTGGTAGAATCACTCACACATCAATCAGTCAACATTTAGAACATTTCATTCAGGATAAACAACATTGTTGAATGACATTAAGGGGCACTGACAAACTGGACCCCTGAAACACTGGTCCCCTGAAAACTTTACACTCTGCATAATCGGCCTCCATTTGAAAACCAAAAAAAACTATTTTTAAGTGATGTTTGTCGATTTTAGATGTTTGAAATTCTTTAAGTGATATCTGGCAAAGTACAGTTATCATATATCAAAGATTTTGGTTGTTGTAATCAATTTTCTTATGTCCAAATGTCTCTTTAAAAACTTGTTTATATTCTAATTATTAAACGTAATATCAGTTAAAATAAAAAAAGAGCTTTTAACTTATGATGGGATTATAACTTTCTCTAAAATGAGTAGTAGTAGTAGTTGTTTACTGATTGTCGGCAGTTTACAGCACAGAACCTTGGCCAACTGTATGTGCTTGTTTCCTCTGCAAAAAAGTGGGTCAGAAAATTTTGGCATTAGATCACTTGGTCCTTATTTCTGTGGATGTGGGTTTAAATCCAATGCCTGAAACATGTGAGATTCACTGGGAGTTTATAGAGACATAATAATATCTGTTAAAAGGGACTGTGACATTTGGTTCATTTTCATGCGTCTGACTGAGTGCTTTGACATTTCCTGTTTCCGGTGAAGAAATAGATCAAAGGGATAAACGTCATTACCGGTACTCAGTTTCACAGTTAGAGCTTCTTTCTGGTCAAGATTAGAAAGTCAAATGTCACAAAGTTTTATGACAATTTGCAGTTGTCGCCCTTTATACAAGCTTATATGATTAATTAAAATATTCCCTTTATTTGTCTGGTGCTGCTTTTGTCTATTTGAAATATCCATTAAATTAAACTGTACTATATCAGAAATGTTGATTAATAATTACTCAAAGTTTACAGTTATTAAACTTATCGTGTTTAATGTAAATTTGATTAAAACAAACTTTTATGTAAGGGAACAATTAATTCAGGCAATACAGATATAAAGCTACTTCGTGTGGAGTAATGCATCCACTGAACTAATGTCTCCAATTGATGAACAAGATGTAACAGATAAAATCCACATTCCCCAGTCCCCCCCCCCCCCCCCCCCCCCCAGTAGATTAAAAGAATGGGATTAAAAATTTTATTATACATAACAATATATATACAACTACTATAACATTAGCACAGCAGAATTGTAAAGCACACATACATGTAAACTCAGATCATAGACAATGGAAACTATTTGCATTGAAAGGTCACATGAAGGTCAAATCCTTCCACTGAAGGTCATGATGACAAATAAGCAGGAGATTAAGTACCTAGAGCACTCATAGGTCAAACGAGGTCAAGCAAAGGTATATCCAATGCACAAACTCCAGGCCAAAACAGGTACTGTGAGAACTTAAGGCAGGGGCAAAGGTACCCCAGCAGAATGTTACGTAAACTGTATGACCAGCCATATGTGACTAGTTAGTAAAATAAGAGATAAAATTGTAAATATTAAGTGGCAGTGATCATAATTCATTAAGACTGCATGTAAAGTTGCAAAGAAGAGGAATTCCCAATATAAAATACATGTAAGTTAAGTGAGATAAGATTGTATGACCAAGCATAGTAACAATGTCAATGTATGAAATTACGACAAGAATGCCTAATATGTTAAAAGTTCTTGAAGAATTCAAAACTGGAACCAGATGGGAGTCATCACTTGGCCTTGAGCACCTACACATTTCTGTCCATTGCATTTCTTATACACACAGTCCAATACCATCACAAGCAGTCGCTCACAAAATACTGGCCCCCTGCTGCCAGAGCCAGGAGCAGGCCTAATACAAGGTGGCTTGAGGTGATATGATGATAGATAACAATCAGTTCTGCGATAAGATAACAGTTCTGGTTGATAAGCTGACAGTAAAGGACAGCAAGTGGTTAACCAGTCTCTGTAGAAAATTGTATAAGGCGCCACACTTGACAAGGCACCCAGCCAGCAGTTGATTAAAAACTCTGGCTGATGACACAGTTCTGGGCATCATGCAGTACCAACATGGAGACATCTAGTAGATCGATAGTGCATCCAGGGGCCTCAACAGGCCCGGGCAGGAACACAGCATTCTCAAAAGTAAATCTTCTGGACCTCAACAGGCCCGGCAGGAACACAAAACATCCCACAGTAGCGGCAGGAACTTCTGGACCTCAACAGGCCCGGCAGGAACATAGCCCATCCCACAATGGCAAGGTTTTCTGGACCTCAACAGGCCCGGCTGGAACATAGCCCATCACACAAAAGCAAGGTTTTCTGGACCTCAACAGGCCCGACAGGAACATAACAACCCACGGTAGAGGCAGGAGTTAGAACCTCAACATGTCAGGCAGTACGACAGGACCATGGCAGTGTGACATCTTCACCCAGAGGGTACCCAGGAGCCACGTGTGGAGTAATGCATTCACTGAACTAATATCTCCAATTGATGAACCAGATGTAACAGATAAAATCCATTGTTAAGTATTTATTGTGAAATAACCTGTAAATATATTTTAATATATGTAAATGTGACTCTACTTTTTGGGAAAAAAAATCCATTTTATCATATTTATTTCATTATAAGAAGACTATAATGTTAATACATGGTGGATGCTTCAGAAGAAACAAAACAGGTGTTTACCATAGCTGAACATGGTGATACTATATGTGACAAACTTACACAGTATGCTGAAGATACTCCATCACGTTCAGATGACAACAATAAATATTTAGATGAGCCTACTGGACAAAATCACAGTGTCACAAGTTTCAAAAACAGAAGACTACTGAATTGAACACACCTGATGAGTGAGCCAGGTGTTCCTCCAAAGAAAAATAAAATAATGTGTTCACAGCTCAAAAGGTATTGACCTCCACTGTTATGTATTACATTGATTCCTATTACAAGTGTAATTGGCATACTACTGATCTTGGATGCAATGCCACTTCGTTCTTATGTGAGTAAAAGTCATCCTTCAGATGCCATACCCACCATCATACTTACAAATCTCTTCCAGCAGATCAAACAATTAAACACCTTGGATATAGAAAGGGAAATTCAAACAAAGGAAAATATTCTAATTCTGCATAATGTCGCTTATGATCTGAAAGATGTTCAGAAGCAGCTACAGTTTTATAAATACAATACTTGTGTTTCTAACCTAACAGCAAAAAAGAAGACGGCTCACTATGAGATTGAATATGACGTTTTTGAAACCGTGTACTATTTCAACAGATCAGATTCTCATTCAAAGACAATATATAGAGATAGTGAAATGATTTATGTTGACTGTAACAACAAGGTGTCACTTTCACCCGAGAGAATTTCATTTCAATTGCAAAGTCAAAACTTTTCCCGTATAACAAAAATGCTACAACATTACAAAAGAATGTTTAAAATCTCCAAAGTACTGGAATCATTTTTAAAATCTGTTAAGACTCTGTGTGTACCCCTGTATGTACATTTGACATTTCCATACACTGAAGACCAACTGACATTTCAGGATGGACTATTGCAAGAGAAACAAAAGGAAAACAGGTAAGATATTGGTAACAATGTCACTTCAAAGAGAGAAAAAAACTCTCCACACAGTACTCCTAATATCCAAAGTGTTATAATTTGATTCAATTGGTTTGGGTTTATCGTTCTTACAAATGAAGGCAGTATATTTTGGTTGGTTAGAATGGTCACTGTACATAACCAGTGACTGGTATGCACCCACCAAAGTATGCCGCATGCTTAGCCAACTTGAGCTTTTTGTATTTTTAATTTGTTTTTATTATTAAAGTTGAGTAACAATAACTTTGTATTGGTGTAACTATATCTTATGTCTTTACATCATATCTTGTACATCAAATGTTTGCCTTGTTTGGTTAATGTCAGTTGTTAATAAATGGCAGTTGTTTGGACTAATGTATGTTCATTTATTTGTTAAAATATTTTCATTTTAGTCACGTCTAAACCAATTTGAGTTATACAATTAAAAGTTTCTGTATGATGCTATTGGACCTGGTCTGTTGTAATTGTTGCTCCTTAGAATCTGCAGTTTACAAAGATTAAGCTGTAGGAAAGTTCAAAAGGCAAGACTCCAACTCATCTGCTTTTGATAGCTCCCAATGGTAGACTGAGTACACATTAACTTCCCACAAGGAGGTATATGTAATTGATGATGTCTGTCTCTTTGATATTAATATAACCAAAAGAAAAGTTATGGACGGATTTGGATGAAAGTTTCAGAAACTAGTGACAATAGCACAGTAGCATAGGGAAAAAATGAATAAATTTTAGTCTTTATCTGCATCACCATATGGACGGAAGAAACTGATAAAGGATTTCTTATCATTGCACTCACAAGTCATAATGGAGATATTGGGCCTCAGACGAGGTTGGCTCTTTCTGAATGCTTTTCTACTTGTGAAACTCAATCATTTAACAGTTTTAGTGGGTTAGCAGGTTTGGCATCTAATCACAGACTATCGTCTCTGTACTGGTTCCACTCTCTCAAGTGGTAATCCTGGGGGGCCTCTCCCAATATGAATGGAGCTTTGGTTTAGTTTCGTTTCACATTACTTTCAGCACATTATATAGGTCGGGGACCGAAAAAGGCACATGAAAGGAGTATGCACACTGGTTCATCAAGATTCTGCGCCATATATTACTGTGTATTGGTAAGCAATTTACAAACTTTCCCACACCAGGTGGAGTTCTGAGGTTAGAACCTGCAATCTCATAGGTGGAAGACGGGTGCGTTACCCATTACACCACCTAGCATTTATTGTGAACTACAGGAAGCATTGATAGAGAGCAGAACACTTCCGGAAATTCTCTGGATTTTTTTATGTATCAAGAATATCACCCAGATATTTCACAAAATGTCATCACATTTTTGTATGGGTAGGCTTTACCCATGAAAAAATTAATGAAGACTCGATCACTACCTTTGGAATAATGTCAACCATAAATCCAAAGTGATTGAAAATACATTGGAAATTGTACCTTGGAAAATTCAGATTCTTTTGTATCCAGTAAACGATCTGTATCTTTCCCAAAATTTGACTACTCCTTCCTTAAGTCAGGTCTTACCGAAGTAAGAAAGATATCAGTGGCCTATTTACAAGAACACAAGCTGGTGGGGTTTATAAATTTATTAGATCTTTCTATGTTAGTTTTACTATTTTATATACATAATCCAGTAATACATTAATATTGTCACTTTATGGTGATCATACATTACAGCATTAACACTTTACATGAAAGTCACTTTATGGTGACCTTAAACACACCTACTAAATTACATCAATGTCACTTTATGGTGACCTTAAACACATCAATCAATTGACATTTGAGAAGCACGCAATACCGCGTGCCCTGAGGGTAGATATCTTCTAGTCACTTAAGGTGACCATAACTTAATATTTACATATAACTAAAGATTAAGATATGATATTAAAGTACAATGAAAATAAAGAGTTTTCCAGATGAATTTAGCAAGTTAAGGTTATCTTAGTCTGGAAAACCTGGGAAGAAGGGTGCACTTAAGGTGACCCTAAGAGGTAATTTTTCTAGATATTATTTAGGGTTGCCATAAGGTAGTGGTGGCATCGAGAGCAAATACGGGAACCGGAGATCGTTTTACGGTAAACGAAACGAAACCGGAATATCGAAAGTATATGTAGTTAAATATTCTTGCAAACATAAATATCTAGAGAAGATGCTGTTTTATACAATATTTCCTAACCAAAACATTTATAGTTAATGAAATGCTTACCTAGTATTCTTCTTTTATGTACTTGATCATTTTTGTGTACCTGTTTTGATGACGTCATCAGTCTCAGGTGCACATGTAGTGTACAGTCACATCCAAAATTTAGCAACCTCTGTCACTAGGTTAAGGTAGCGAACAAAATGTACAGGGAGGAGAAATGCAAAACTTTATTGTTTATTGTGAAAGATATTTGCAAGCAAAATTGTAAATATTTTACTATATTGACCAAAAACAATGCTTAATTATAGCAAAGCAGTTAATGCTTGGCCTCTATCCAGTGAAAAAAAAGACTTATCTAGACACATGTTTCTGAAATGTTCACTTTAGTTTTTACTACATTTTCATTTTTTAAAGTTGACATTTAGGAAAATGAGTTTGTCAAGTAGATCATGTCCAAGCATGGCCCTCTTTTTGGTTAATATATTTCCTGCTGCACTGAAGATTCTTTCTGATGGGGTTGATGTGGCAGTAACACAAAGATATTTCCTGGCTACATTTGAAACCAGAGGATACACCCCATCATTAATTTTCCACCATTTTAGGGGCTCAAATTTTTCATCTTTGAGCATTTTGGGATCAATTGGGTGATGAAGGTACCTGTCAAACTCTTTCCCTGCCTTTACTACCAAAGTTTCATCCTCTGGGTCTTCAGTTCCAGAACCAATAATGTCCCCAAGGTCAAACATTGCCCTTTTCTTCTTCCTAAGTGGCTCATCTTGGCAATTATTTACAGGCAAGGAGGGAGTCTGGGAGGTCTCTTCATTGGCCAACTGACCTGATGTGCTAGGTAAGTTACTTACAAGATCAGATTCATTGATCACTGGAAATTCATCACCTGTATTTTCCTTCTTGATTATTTCCTTTTTGATATCAATCAATGATGGAATAGCAGAGTCTGGTTGCAATCCACCAGACAATCTGCACATTTCATTCTTAAACTCATTGTAAATCTGGCACTTTCTTTCTGTGGCAATAAAGCCAATACCACGAAATCTTGGGTCACACACAGATGAGATCAACAGGAACTGATTGACATCTGCTTCTTGATAGCGTGATCTTAAATCTTTGCAAATAGCTTTCTTGACATCTGCCACAAACTTGGTGTCATTTGGATCTTCCTGATAATGCCTATGGATCAGTTGATGCATAGTTGGGGCAATGATGGAAATTGTACAATAGGAGCTTCCACTAAGTTGAATGGTTATCTCCTTAAGGGGCATCAAAACTTCAACCAAACTCTCTAATAAGCTAATTTGTTTTGACTCAAGGCTCAAGTCTTTCAATTTTGAGGGACCTTCCATTAAAACAGCAGAGATTGGCAGTTGTTATTGTAAAACAGATTGTATCATGTCAAATGTTGAGTTCCAGCGGGTATCAACATCTTGTATTAGCTTTCGCTTTGGAAGCTTAAGCAAGGCTTGCTTTGCCGTCAGAAGATTGGAGCTTTGAGTTGAGTAATGGAAATGACTCACAAGGCGCTTTACCCTGCCAACAACCTGTAAAACTGAGTTTATATCTAGAGCTTTTCTGGCTGCCAGATTTAAGGTGTGACCTATGCAGCCAATAGTGGTTTTATCCATCAGTTTCCATGCATTTATAATGTTCTTGGCATTATCAGTATTGCCTGTAATGTGTTTATCTGTGAGACCCCATTCATTGAAACTAGCAGTGAGAATTTCAGAAAGATGGGCTGCTGTATGTGACTCAACTACCAGACGTGTTTGGAGAACAGAAGAAACCATTTCCCAAGAGCTGTTGATATAGTGCAGGGTAACTGAAATTTAAAGAAAAAAAATGGCTTCAAAATAGTTTTTCTCCCCCTACTTGGCTATCCTGACAGGATGTGCACATGGAATCTAGTGAGTGTAACACACACAAAAAAACAAAGCCTAGTGGCTGGCACAGTGTGCAATACTGATGGTCTAGTCTGTCTTGTTCAGTTTTTCTCCCCCTACTTCGCCTTCCTGATAGGACATGCACATGGAATCAATTGAGTGTAACACACACAAAAAAACAAAGCCTAGTGGCTGGCACAGTGTGCAATACTGATTGTCTAGTCTGTCCTGTTCGGTTTTTCTCCCCCTACTTCGCCTTCCTGATAGGACATGCACATGGAATTAATTGAGTGTAACAAAAGAAAGCCTAGTGGTTGAAATAGTCTGCAATATTGTTGATATGACCTGCAGATAATTGATCATTTATATCAATCATTAACTAGCTTTTTCTCCATGAACTACTTGTCATGTATGGCCTATGATATTATTTATTACAATGTATTGAAAGTGAACCTGAGGCAAGAAGGAATAAAGTAAATAAAATGTTACTGTGCTCATTCTTATTTTAATGTACCTGTCATGTAGCTTTGGTTTGCTACAGAAGTCCAGCAGTCTGTGGTGATCCCAAAAGCTTTGTGCTTTTCAATGTCCTGCATTAGCTTGATCTTGGTTTCAGCATACATTTTTGGAATTGTTACATTTCGTATGGTTTGCCTACAAGGTACCTCATACCGGGCATTCAATTTGCTGATGAAGTTTCTAAATTCCTCACTTTCTACTGTACTCAGTGGTACCAAATCCTTTACAATCCATTCAGCCATGCACTGCGTCAAATCTTGATGAACTTTTCCATCCTTTGGATACGGCTTGCTAGATCCCAAAAATGATGTCAAATTTGTCTGGACCTTTGGTATTCCTTCCTTGGGGGCATTGAAAATATCACTATGAAAGTTATTCAGGTGTGCTGCCATATTTGATGTATTGCCACCTTTATAAGGTTTGACAACTTTGCATATCTTACATATTGTTGTTGTCCTGTTAATTTTTTCCCCTTCTTTAACAAATCCAAAATATTTCCACACTTTGCTGGTATTAGTGCGCTGAGGACCATCATAGTCAATAATTTCTTTGTTTTGTAACTGTTCTGCCATTTTAAACAACCAAAAAGACACAAAAATACTGCCAAAGACAATCCAAAAATACTAAAACACCTTTCAAAACAAAAGTAAATGTCAAGGCTGAAAAACGAAAATTCGCGGGAAACGGGAGTTACTAAACTTTTGGATACAACTGTACACACCATTACGTAAATTTCGGATGATTTCCTGTGTACCTAAGGTGTACTGGACTTGTGAAAAAACATGGATTATGCTAAAATAAAGGTAAGAAAGACATATTTATTAGTATTTATCAGTATATTTGCCATTTGTGTGACTATTAAAGTGTGCCAAGATCTTTATTGTGAAAAACCGGATTAAAATAGTACAAACGGTATACCGTTTTGTAGCCCATTACGGTTCAATATACCGCATACCGGCATATCGTTAACAACACTACCATAAGGTGACCCTAAAATATGATTTTTGAAAGGGGGGTGTAACTAGAGGGACAGAAGATTATTGATATGAAAGATCTGGTGATTAAGGGATGACTTGGAGTGAAGTTGATAAAATTTATGTTAAGTTAAGATGGGGTTATAAGTTTTGGATGTGATAAAGAGTACTATAAAAGAAACAACCAGTGACATAACACTGAGATTAATAGTATGTTTGAATTTAAGGTTATGTTAAAGTTTAAACTATACAAATTTACTAATTATATAATATAGATGAGATAAGGTCAGATCCTTGGAAAGGAAACCCCAAGGCCCAGGTAGACTAGGGTTGGAGTAGTTGTTGGAAAGCTAAGGCCACTTTTTCTGAGGCTTGGTGGTCTTGGGTAATATAGGACCAGACGCACTCCGACGTCCAGGTGCCATGGGACTGAATGTCTTGAATAGGAACACTGGAATTAAACGCCAGGGTGGCACCTGAATGTCGAAGAGAGTGGAAGGTGATGTTTGACTGAGATAGGTGAAGCCTGCCAAGAATTGAAGCAAATATTTTTCTCAGTCTAGTATCTGTGAGTGGAACCCATTTTTGGTAGCACTTGATCTGAAAAAGAGGGCTGTTTGGTTGATCAGGAGTGTTGGCCAAAAGTTCCTGAAGGGCGGAGACAGGGCATAGGGGGGAGGCCCCAAGGGCCGGAATCTTTATGACCCTGACTGAATTATTCATTTGCATGGTTTTTGACCATTTTAGCAAGATATGGGCCCCAGGGTGAGAAAAAAATACATCAGCTCTGGCTAGCTGCTTAAGGGGATTATAAGAAGAAATGGTGTGAGGAACTAGGTTTGAAATTCTAAGGAAGGCAAAGTAGGCAAGCAATATTGCAGCTTTGAACACAAATCCCATATGAAAGAATTGACACTGGTGGATCATTTGTCCCAATAAGGGAGGTTCTATGATAGCTTTTAGTTTAACCGTGAGGGGTGCACACCTAGCTACAGCCTTAGTAAAATATTTGATTCTCTGGTCAAAGAAAGGTGTTGTGTTTAGGGCTAACATTGCATATTTTGTTTTGATGGCCGATAAGTAGTTAGCAATCTATGAGTGAGGCCAAAACATGGGTGGAGGAGATGAGGGTTGGTTGAATATTAAGGAAAACCAAGAAAGCCAGAAACATTCTGAACATTGCTGCATACGACCTTCTAGTGGATTCTGCAAACGCCTGTTGCATCCTACGAGCTGCCTTGTGGTATAATAGTGTCAAATGGGGATTGGAACCTGCAATTAAATAGACCAATCTACTGTCAATGCATTGGCTTTGGGAGTGATCCATGTATGCCCAGGGACCAGTTCTGGAATTTTTTGCAAGAGGGCCGGATTTAAGGATAGTCTGGACAGAGCATCAGCTAGGACATTTCGTTTACCTTCAATGTGGACTGTGATAAGTTCTATATCCTTGAAAGCAATGGTCATGTTGATATTACGCGCCATAGCTGCAAGGGTCATATCTCTAGTGTGTCCTGAATTCAAAACCGAGACCACAGCCTGGTTGTCACAGTGGATGACCACTTTTCTACCTTGCCACTGATGAGCCCATGTTCGAACTGCCACTAGGATATTCACCATTTCCAGGTGTACAATGTTATAGTTTTGGTAGCCTTTTGGAAGTGCAATGGCATAGATTTCTTGACCACACATAGCCCCTAAACCCTGGAGCAAAGCGTCTAGCTCAACATGTGTATATATGGGTTTATGACTGAAGAAGGCTATACCATTGAAGTCTGGCAAGAACTTAATGAACCAATTTATATCTCTTCTAAATTCACAATCTATGACAATGGTATCTTGCTTAGTGGCTGCCCTTAAGGTATCTAGCATTTTGTTTAAGAAAGATCTTGAGGCTTGAACACATTTTGTAACATAGAGGAGTTTACCCAGTAGTGACTGAAGCTGGCGTTTTGTACAAGTGGTTTTATTGAGCCACTGGTTACATTCTGCCCGAATATCATGTAACTTTTCTTGAGGTACAGCAATTGTTGAATTTTCAGTGTCTAATTCAACGCCTAGGCAAATGGCTTTGGTGGTTGGTCTGACCAACTTATTTTCACTAATTTTGAAGCCTAATTCCTGAAGAAGGCTAAACAATGTATCAAAAGAGGTCTGAGCCTTGGATTTAACTGCATATCCGACTATATCGTCAATATAATTCGTCACACTGTGACCTTTGGTATACATGATATGCCTGACGGCGTCACTGAGACGTTGAAAGATGGCCGAACCGTGCCAAAAGCCGAAGGGTAGGCAACTATCAAGGAAGTAGCTTTGAAAGTGGAGACCTAAATATTTATAGTCAGCAGGGTCTATTTTAACATGCCTAAATGCTCTAGATATATCAATTTTATAAAGTAAGGCTCCCTTGCCTAATTTGACTAATTTACTGGTGATAGTGTCTATAGTGGGGAGAGTGAGCAAGAATTTCGAACCCAGGTACTGGTCAGGGTCAACCCCAGCATTAACAGACTCGCCAGCAGGAAAGCTAAGGTCTATTATGACCCTGCGATGAGGGGCTCCTGGCTTTTCTCGAGTCATGAATGGGGATACATGCAGGTCTGTTATTGGAGGAGTATCAAAGGGACCTAAGATGTCATTGTGTTCGATTTCTTCTGCTAGGTACGCTTCAATATCTGTAGGATATTTATTTCCTGATCCATGATTACCTAATTTATGAGATAATTTGACATTTCTATTAAAGTCAAGTGGAAACCCATATCGTATAAGATATTTTAACTGGGTGTCCCAATAATCGCCCAGATATTTTTCCCAAACATCAGCATTTAGCTGTGAAGGAACCTGTATCTGACATTGCAAGAAGTTGTAAGTGTTAGATTCACTAATAATATCATGCATTTTTAAGACATTGGTCACACTGGTATTTCTTTGATCCCTACTTGGTATGATCTGCTCTTGTAGAGGGATGTAACCAAACTTATCAGACATCTGCTTGTCCCAAAGTTTGAAAACCTGACAATTTTTGGCTTCTTGGATTCTAAGTCTATGCCGAGGACGAAACCTAAGATCCATTGCATATTTGTCCGGATCCGAACTGTGATCATCAAGTAGATAACTTTTATTTGCACTCACTGTTACTGTGTTTTCAGGGGATACAACTGTGTCCTGATGACTAACTCGATTTGGACTTGCTGTACAGCTATTCACACTTGGTGTTATATTCAATTTAAATGTATTTTTCTTAAAGATGTAACTTTATATTGTTGATCTCAAAATACTCAAAAATCTCGTACATGTGCATTGTATTGTTGATGAAAGACGCATACATGTTTCAAAATCTGAGTGTAATGTACAAAACCAAAGCCCATTGCAATAGAAATATAAGGCTTTATTGAGGTAAGCCCAAAAGGAAGATATATTTAAGTATGAAATTTTCCTTTGAAGTCTTATCATAATTTCTGGTTACTGTTTTCTGTAATAATTCTTCCTGAAGTTTCAGATTTTATTCCACAGTAGATTAATTAATACAGTTGTGATATTGTGACAACAGAGACCAGATCTTAGTAACTTTTTACAATGCAATGCATGCATTTTATACTAAATCCTTCATTAGGAACAGAACTTGGAGAATACATACCTCTATTGGTTATGAGTGCAAATGATAAAATTAAGTTATTTTGTTGGAGTTATTTGGCCAACAAATACCCAAACAAACGCCACCAATACATAACCTCCTTAGTGCATGGTGCATATTTTAAATTGGGATTACTTGAAATAAAAGAAACAAAACTATAAATCAACAGGGACTTTATGAACATTAAATGATATATAGAGTATATTTCATCTAGTATGCATAAACAAGGTACTGGAGGTAATGCCTTATCAACAGGACAACTTGATGACACACTCAACAAACCTAGTCATCATAGTGGTACACCAGACCAATTGGGTTTTATGTGCCCTTAAATCAGCCAGGTACATTCGCTGGGGGACAGGCCAATATATGTTTATAAGCTGGGTAGGAAGCCATGCCCAGCAGCCGTGATAGTCAACAGCTGACTTGTTACATATGTAAGTACAAGACCACATAGACCTCCTCCACCAGTATTTTGGGCAGTGATTTTTTGTTAATGTGGTTCACAAAAGCTTTATCAATGGATATATTGAGTAGTGACCCTTTACAACCAAGAAAATGAAAAGGACGTGTCAAATCAAACATATTTATTACAGTCAGTTCAAATGTGAAATATAATTAAAAGTTCTTATCAAAAAGTAATGTAGTTTATTTAAACTATCACAAAAATTAGCCAGTTTATCTAGTCTTGTGGAAACGATGATTTAATGTTTCCAATGTCTCATATGATGGTACAGCAGTTGTCCTTGCTCTCAGTAGTCTCAATTGCAAGAGACTGCTCCAATCCATACACAAACTTACACCTGCCTGTAGTAGTGTAAGTCACCTTTCCCTCTTCATTCACCTCAAAACGAGACCTCTGATGGCCTGATGCCTTTTCATTGTACTTCCTGATGACTTTTGCAATGTCTATTGTTATATGTTGTGGCTTATTCATTGTCTCTGCATGTACTGTGACTGTCACTGTGCCTTTCACCATAGTCTTCACCACAAACTTAGATGCATATCTATGCTCCTCAAGCATCAGGTTGGCTTTAGTTGTCTTCAATGGTGGGCATTCTATGAAATTGTCAACAGTCCATGTAAGCTCTTCTTTGAATTCCTCTTGAGCTTTTGAAGGTTCAATTTCTTCACCAAACACAGGGCTATTCTGCTTGATTTCCTCTGGCACTTGGACAGCAAGTTTACACCCCTCAGATCCATAGAAGACTGGGTTTTTCAGTTCCACAGTTGCTACAGAAGTTGTCTTCTTCTTGGTTTTGAAGGAAAACTTCTGTGGTATGGTCATACGATTAGTATATTTACTCTCAAATAGATTTATAGTGGCTGGTTTTTTTGGATCCAAGGATTTGTATTCGGGCTTTGAATGCGTGATTCTCAGTGCAGACATATCCACCTTGTATGCACTGGCATGGCTAATGCAAAGTTCACACTGAAAATGTAAATAAACATACATACCTTACATTTTCTACTTTATAAAATTTTGTACAGGTTCATGAATAGTCTTTTGGTATCTATTTTTTTCCAGGAATAGTAAATTGGAATTTGTTAACGGACAAAAGAATCTAAACATATTATAAAAGCAGTCACCGAAAACACTGCCTAATACAGTACTAAAATGGTGGTGTCAAGTAGCACACATGATTGATGATTATATAAGCAAGTGGCTTAAGAGGGCCGATCCATTGTGGTGATCGAGGTCCACAGTGGCCTAGTGGTTAGCAAGTTTGCCATCTAATCACAGGCTAACACCAATGTGCGGGTTCAACTCCCACAAGCGACAAATGCTGTGGACCTGTCCCAATATGACCCTGTCAGTTGAACAGGATGCAAAACTCCAACTTTGAATTTTCAACCATTGTGGTGATCTGACCATAAACCTACTTCTTGATTGGATATAATGAAAACATTAGCAATCAATGGGTAAAGTTTAAGAGAGGTCTAAGAGAGGTTCCTGATATTTGCCAATAGCTTTCTGATTTATGTTGTGAAAGGTTGCTGAAAAGTTTGTGATAGTATTACGATCCATCCCTTTGGTTTAGGAACCTTAAAGATTGACTTAAATGAAAAAGATATGTTTAAGATCATGTGTTCCTGATTGCAAGATATGATAAGGATCTTACATGGAATACATCCAATCGCAAATCAATCAGGAAATACAGGAAACTCTGTACACAATTATCCTGATTATTAGTTTGTGATGACTTCAAGATCATTCCGATTGAGAAGATTGACCTGCCAAATGGCAAAAATGAGGGATCATTCTCCATCGGGGATACAATCGCCAATTGCCAGAGTGGAAGAACTCCACTCTAAAGATAAAGCAAAAAATTCCCAACCACAGAGGTTCAGAGGTAAGGGACGATTTGTTCTCCAACTGATATTTCCAAGTTTTTATACGTATATGATTTGATGTGAATCTCTACTAAAATACTGAATTTTGCTATTGAGTTTGAAGGTTATAACAGTTATATCATAAATTGTTTCATCTAGTTATACTAGCATATACAGTTTTATATATATATACACTATGATTAAAGGGGAATTTGATATCTTTACCACAGCTTTTCAAACTACTATAGGTACCCACTATATTAAAGCATAGCTCATATTATGATGGGTATTTGCGAGATTTATGGAAAGTAATACACACTAGTTGGTCATTATTTTACACTCTCAATTACCTAGCATCTGCCAACTACTACCAACTCTTCACCTTAGACCCATGATCTCAGATGTAGACCAAAAACAGTTTTACAACGTGAGGCAGTTGTATCAACATAGGATAGAATGGTTGTATTGAGTCCTCTGTTAGAGTAACAAATCACAATTATCCATTTAGACAAATGGCAAAAGTTGCAATAAAATATGTTTGTTCCATACCTTGGCAATTTCATTTTCCACCTCAACATCAAAATGGTCTGTTCCCTCATTGGTTTGGCCTAAGTCTGCAGGTTCTTCATCCTTTCTGTGGTAAGTGATGTGACGAAGCACTCGTGCATGTGGCCATATGATATCTTCTAAATTTAGTTCTTCTTTAGTGTAGATATCCAGTGGTGGCTCTTGTTTTTCTGTGGACTCCTTGGTGGATTGACTGTTGTTTTCGGCCATATCATCTAAAATGCTTGCAATACTTCACGATTTCTGTTTTCTTTCTTGCTTTATTTCTTAAATGTCCTTTCCCAGGTGTGAAAACAAACTGACTTATATTCCTTATTTGGGTGATTTTATACTGAAGTAAAACAGTCATTAAAAAGTATGATATAATATAGAAAATGCGACGTGGGATTGTTTTAGATAGATCATTAAGTACAGACTTGTCTATATTTGGCTGTTGATCAATTTTCTTGTGATTTTGTAGCAATAACCAAATTAGATAATCACAAACTTAATGACATTACCAGAACAACTCAAAGTAAACCATCAAAATTTTAGTTACTAATTGCTTTATAATGAGGGGACCTACCGTTAATTTACTTTCCTATTACCTATATTCTTAGAATTTGCTAGAAGAGTATGATCTACCTATTCAATACTTATGACTTCATTAGTTAAAAGTTAGGAAAGTGTCATTTACTGTTTTTCTGGCCAAACTTTTATTACTACAAACATACAGATTTTTATAGTTAATGTGACAATTGGTAAATTAACAAACAGTTGCGTTAAATCATGGGGTGGGGGGACCAACTGTTAATTTAATAATCACATCATCTCTCAGTAAACAGTATAAAGAAAAACAGCCATTTACTGTGTTTCAGACTGCCCTGCAGAATATGTTAATCTTGAGTTATTTATATCAGTGTGATAGAATAATACCTCAACAAAGGATAAACAGAAAACAAAATTCCTTCTCTTTTCCTGTTACCCATTACCTATTTTGTGTGTGTGTGGTACATGGTCTAGGTCCCTGAGAAAGTTTTGGGATTGGGTTGAGTTTGAGGGGGGGTGTGTTTTTGCAAGAAATAGTACTTGTTGTGGCACTTCAAGGTCTGTGACGTCATGTTAGTGATGTCACAATGCAAGATTGGCATTGTGCTTTGAGATTTATAATTTTGTATTGTCAAAACAGTAAATAATTTAAAAACTGCTATATAGGTTCAGATCATAATTGGTAGTCAAATATCTAAAGGCCTTAGGAGAATAAATTTTTATGGTGACCTTAAAGTCCTAACAATAATTCTATAATGCCAGCTTTAAGGTTACCACTTAAAGACCAGTAAGAAAAAATACTTTGTGAACTTCAGCTACAATTGGAAAATGGGTGTTACTTAGAAAGTTACATTCTGCAAGGTGGCATTAAACACTAAATACTGGCATTATAATGACTTTAAGGTTACTAATTTAAAGACTCACAAATAGATAGCACATATAGTTTCTAAAGTTACACTAGTTTAAGGTTACAAATAACTAACAGTAAATTGATTTTAGTGACTTTAACGTGACTAAGTATTACATCAACTTATGTTCCACATATGGCTCACATCTATTTGAAATTTAAATGTTTTCATAAATAACTATGTATACTGTAAGGTCCACTACATTGTGACATCATCAGTATGTGTGACATCACAGGCATTTGAGTTCCCCCCCCCAAAAAAAAAAAAAAAAACTATTACATGAAAGAAAAAAAGGGAAATAGGTAACAGGAAGCTGAAGTATGATTTATTTTCAAAGTTGGATCAAAATAAGTAACACTCTGCTCTACCTATTACCTATTTTCATTTTGGAAGTTGAAAAAGGATAACACAAAGTAAACTTATCTTTCCATTTCATTTTGACTTTGTTTAGTAAGGAGTATAATTAACAGTTGATCCCCTCAGAAAAGTTCAACTGTTAATTATGTTATCAGCCAGTTTTCTCTTTTTCTATGCATAACATTGAAAAAGGTAGTAAGTACATTTTTTTATTTTGGAAAAGGGAAGCAATATTGAATGATGCCTGTTTACCCACTTTTCTAAAAGCAAGGCAGGCTGTTAACTAGGAATATAGTGTTTTTCCAGACAAAAAATATAATATAGGTAATAAGAAGATAAATTAACGGTAGGTCCCCTCATTCTTTATGTTGTTATTTTGTCTGTACATCAGTTCAAAGTTTTCAATCGAAAGGAAAAATTGATTGATAGATTGAAATTATTTCTCGTAGATTATTTAGCTTATTGAAGAGGATCATTAAAGTAACAGATCGACACTCCTCTTATCTGTTTAAGTAGAAATATAATAGAGAGGTATTCATTCTATTCTATTCTGTACTTTTATGGTGCTTAATCTCTGCCGGGCAGACTCTAATTAGGCACAGCACCACAATCCAATTTTGAAAATCATCATTCCACAGCCATTGCCAAGTTCAATAGCATGGAGACACCGGTTAGAGTGTAGGTTACGTTTATCCCAATTGCCGATGTAACATTTGAAGGTAAAAGGACTTATGACTGTGTTTCAGTTAAAGCCTTTCAAATTAGGCCTTCATCAGTTGGTCAACACATTTGGAATTTAACCAACTGGCCCTCAGCTGTGTGTTCCATAGCAAGAATCCAACTTTTTTTGAGGAACATTAAGTTTATTCACTTTTTTCCAAGAATCCAACTTATGGTCCGTTCACACTGTTCTGTGCAGTCGTATCGACCTTTTATTATTGCTCCGTTAAGCAATCTTGTCTTCCTCACTCCTCTGACATGTAGATTTGGGTTTTGAATGTGAGGTGTAAATGCATATATTGAGGTACCCATGGCAATGTCCAAATTAAGTTTTTTATATCTTTGGGTTTTTATGTTTTAAAGTTAGGTTTCTTAAACATATAAAATAAAATCCACCAAATATTGAAAACACTGTCCGTGTTGTGTCAAACACTTCAAATATGTTATATGAATCCCAACTTACTGAACCGAATGGATACTTTAAAACATAAAATGTGTCGAGCCAAAAAGGTTCCACAATGCATGAAATATTTTGCACTCACATATGTCTTGTTAGGCCAGCACACAAAAATGTGTGCTAGGTGTAATGGGATTCTTTAATTTACTTTTACTTCTAATTTTAAATTTTCTTTAATTTTAAGTGCCACTCATACATGGTTTACAGTAAATTATACATAACAAAACATAGCATACATTGCTGCTAGCCGTTAACACCAGGGTTATGAGGCACTACGGATGGATGAATAATATTGCAATAGAAATATCTGAAGTGTACAAAAACAAGGCCGAAAGAGGTTCGGTCTACTACCGTGAGCATCAAAGCCATCAGAGAGACATGAGTAGCCCATTGCCACTTAACTTCTGTAAAAGACAGATACTCATCACACTACTACACAATTCATGAAAGTCTGCAGACAAGAAAAAATGATCTCTAGAAGTGCGAGCCTCGCTAGAGGTCCCACTTAAAAATATATTTGTAGATACTAAAAGTTACGTCAATGTTAAATATATGTTTGTATATTTGTGAAAAATAGCACGTGGATCTGTCTTGACATGACCTAATACTTGTGCTGTCTTCATAAAATATGTAACTTGGTGAGGCTCGTTTCTAACTAGTTTCTATCTCATTCCAACAGTATTTATAGGTTTAATAAGTTATGCTTTATATTTGAGTGGGACATGTTTCAGACAACATGGACAGCAAATGTGTGAAAAATCTACCATGACCTGTCACAGGGTAAACAAAAATGTACACTCCAGGCTTTTATTAATTGTGATATAGTGTGAGAAGTACTTGTATCATCACTGAAGTTAAGCAGTCATGCCCTAGCGGATCCAGAGCTGGATTCAGGGGGGGGGGGTTTGAACACCCCCCCCCCCCCCCCCCCCCCCCCCCCCGAAAAATAATGTAAAGGGGTTCAACCCGAAGTACACAATTTTTTCTTGAGAGTGGTGTTAAATTTAGAGGAAATGCACTATATTTTTACCAAAAATTAATTTTTTTCCCGGGGGGGGGAGGGGGGTGGAGGGAACCCCCCCTAGTTAAATTATATCTGACGTGAACCCCCAACTTACTTAAAAGCTGGATCTGCCCCTGTCATGGGCTACGTTAGTCCTTGGGCGGGTGACCATCTGAGTTCTAGGCCAGGTGTGAGACGTATCTGACTCGGAATTTGTTTTTTCACCAGATTCTCATAAATTCTAGTGCACTACTCATGTCTCTGAAGGCCTTTGCAGCTTGCGCATGTAGACCGAAACACTTTTTTGGCTTTGTTTATAGATGTTTAAGGATATTTTTCAGAACATACATGCAAGTTAGTCAGTTGTGCTTAGGTGTACAACATACTGTAGACAGTACAGTTCCTGAGTAACACAGTTTTGATTGAAACAATACCTCATGAGAAAATGATAATACAGCGTTTTCTTAAAACTGGGAAGCCATTGCCTAAATAAATTGCACCATGTTTGGACATTTATTATCAGTGTAAAAGTGAAACACTTCAAATTGATTTTCCACTGTACCTATAAATAGAACATGCATATTCCAGATGTCCTGAAATAGGATTTGTAGTCCTGACGTCGCTGATAATGATTTTACAATGAAATCAGCTACATTGACATGTGATAAGATTATGACGATTGCACTATTAAGTGTGTTTCTTCAATATTCTATAGATTGCTATTATCTGGTAGATTTTTATGTTGTATTTCACATTCCCATATTTGAGTGATATGTACATTCCATAATATTTAGGACGTCAGGGGCTTTGGGTCTAGCAGATTGGGCATCTAGTCGCAGGCTGTCGCCTCTGTGTAGGTTCAACTTCCACAAGAGACTGCTATGAATTATAAAATCAATCCCTTAATCAAGTCAAATACTGAAGTTCACAATTCAGGACACAAAAAACTGCCAATAATGGATTATAACACGAAACTATTAAATAACTTATAACATAAATAAATCTTTCCTGATTTATCTAATTTGGCTAAAGTCAACCAATAAAACAACCAAATGAACACAATAAGTACCTGAGAATTTAGACTTTGGAATTTACTGGAGTTTAACCATTTGAAGTATATGAAAGATCCAACTGGCCGCCTGAAATCTGGATTCATCCTGGTTATTTTTCATTTTGTTACTTTTACTGACAGATGTTGGATTAAAGGTCTTGCCTTTAATACATAGCATAGGTCACATGGGTGATTCAGAGGATGGTGAGTGGCCCATATGGCTGGTGTTTATATCTAACTTATTTAGCATGGGGCTAATTTTTAATAATCCCAACAGAACACCACTTTGTTGCAGGTTTACCTCCAGCTGGAGTTGCTACCTATTTATAATCCCGAGTGAAAAGGGACATATTTATGTGAAGTACCTTGTAAGAGGATACAAAAACCATCTTCTTGATCATAAACCTAACAGAATGGAGATGTGATTAATGTGATTAAAAAGATCATATAGCCATTCAGGCTGGAGCATTCATTTCATGGTAATATTTTGAAGAATGAAGACACCTGTGTGATGAAATAGGACATGTTTTATGGTACTTAATACTCTGCAATAGTTTACAGATCTACTGGATATTGAAAATTCGATATTTCAGGAGGCTGCAAAGGAGATGACTGCAGCTTTTTTCAGCGAAGTAAGGAGGTGAAGCTTATAGAGTTTTTAAAGGGCAATGAGTTGATGTATAACAAACAGTTGAGGGGAATTTGGAGGAAGTTGAAATCTGGGCAGGTTGCACCTCATCTGAATGAACGGCAGAAGTGGCTGAAACAGAACTTTTCTTTGCTGGCCCATCAGAGGAGACTGATCAGCCTGCAGCCACAGAGAGCATTTTAGTGGAGTCACTACCACGTATCAGCAGACATGGATTAACAGAGTCAATGTGATTGTCGGACATCTCCCCTCATCCATTTTCACACCCCAAGGCAGTCAACCATGTTCCACTTCCACAATTATTGAGGCAGAGTTCCAGCTACAGGCCCATGAAAAGTGAAAGAAGTTGGAATTACTGGACTACAAACTAGAATGCATGATCTTCCAGAAAACCCAGAATGACCCAACAACTGCCTGTTGTGATTGAGACATTTGTGCTGGTAAGGAACCTTAAATACAAGAACAAGCAACAACAAGAAACAAGAGCAACAGAACTTACTGTAAGAAATTATATCTAGTCATATACATTTGGGTCAACCGCCTCATTCAACAGAGTCAATACTTTCACATCAGCCAATGCCAGTCATGTAGCAGGGTTGACCACAGCATACATTTGGGAAGCAGACACTGTAGCAGTTGCCCATAACACAACAGATACACCAACCAGTCCAATGAGAGATACGTCAGCCTGTCTAAAACAGATGTTGTCACCCATTCAACAGCAGATGCATTAGCCTGTTAAATAGCAGATGCAGAAACCCATCCAACAGCAAATGCAGCAACCTGTGTAACAGCCAATGCAGTCACTCCAAATCATTCCACAGCAACAAACATTTTAACTTAAATTATCCTGGGTTCAAACCCTTAGTCCTTTGTCTCATTCAAAATCTTAGGCGACAGGCCAAAACCTACAATATAGTTCCCTTTCAGCCTGTTATCCACTAGTGATTCTGTGGGGGAGCCAGTGGTATTATTGTCTTAGATCACTATACTGAAAACTCTGGCCGCCATGACTGGATCCAGCAGCAGGAATGTCATAACATATACATTTATAGTAAGCATCCACCAGGGCTAGGAGAACCAGGGAGTAGAAGCCCTTGCAGTTGAATGATTTGGCATCTCAGGCAGGATGTGTTTTCCATCTAGGGCGCCAGTGGCATGAGGCACATTCAATCTTTCATTAAATCCCTGTTCTATCTCTTTCCAGTTTTCAGGGCAGGTGGGACAAATGACAACCTCATCTTGGTAGAGCCTGGCGATGGCATCACACACCTGAGGGGCAATATGGTTTATGGTCAACCCATCTTGAAGGTGTAGTGAATGGATAGGATCAGGGTTGCCTCCAAAATTTTGCTTCTGGCGTCATGCCGCACTCTATCTAGGTAAATATTTCTGTAGACATCATCATAAAATTTCTAATAGTGGACTGGTCTTCCCAGTACAGTTCAGCGATCAGGTTGTAGTATTTCCCCTGTCACCTAACGTCTAATTCAAACAACTGGTACCCTCCTCCTTTTCCTTATTGCCACAACTCTGTCTGAACCTCATTAGCATCCCATCTAACTCTTACCTGAATGGCTAAAGAAATATTTCTTATATCTGTAGCAATTAATTTGTTACTCAATCCATCTTGATCGACTTGTTGTACTCTCATACTATTCCAGTTATCCCTTTATATAGAGACCAAGGTCAGATTATGAGGATATCAGGAAAAACAGCAGGGGTATTGGGAAGATGTCATGAATTGAACTTATGGGATCATATACCTGACGTTTTTCTTCCTATACTCAATTACTGAGATCATAAACTCCAGTAAACCCCTAAAACCAATCCAGAAGTGGATCACAAACCTTTTCAGCTACCAATCACTGTGCCCTCAATTGCAGAGGAAACACCCAATACACGGCAAAGTTTATGATCAGATTGCAGTAACGGAACAGCAACATAAGACCTTCCCTACTAGTCCCTCAGGCAAATAGTTTTTATGTGTTTCACAAAACCTTTTGGTGCTCAGTGGCATAGTAGTTAGCACATTTAGCATCTAATCGCAGGCTTGTCACCTCTGTGTGGGTTCGACTCCCACAAGTGGCATTAGTGAGAACCTGTCCCAATTCGACCCTTGCTGTTGAACAGGATATAAAACCCCAACTTTCACAGAATCTCTATCATTAATTCTAAAATGGTATGCTGCGCAGTGACCTTAGACACGTCTTTTGCGCAATGCTTGAACCGCGAATATAGAACGGTAAATAAAACAACGCTGTTGAATTCTTGTACATTGTCCCTTCGCGTACAAACGTAAACAAATAACTCATGGTTAAAATATTCATAAAATTGTCATTTCTTGCTTGATTTTAATAAATAGCATATCATTTTAAAGCTAACAACAAATTGAAAGCATCTGCAGTAACAGTCTCTCAATATTTCATAACAAATTCTATGAAAATAGAGTGACAAAAATACTTGTTTTTTTACCTTAGATATCGCTATGTACGTTTCATTGATGGAACAGCCAACATGACGTTGGATTTGTTTTGATTTTTTGCATAAGATTTACTGCTTATTTTGACCAAATTATTAATGTAACCATTTTAGAATATGAATAAAAGACAAATTCTCGTGCTTTATGATGGCTTTAAACTATCGATCGGCTGTATTAAAGCACTCAGCCCTTCAGGCTTCATGGCTTTAATATTCAGCTGCTCGATAGTTTAAAACCATCATAAGGCATTCGAATATGTCTTTTATTCCTACAATATAAAAGGAAAGAAACTATGGAAATAGTATGAATGTGTCAAATCAAACATATTTATTACTTACAGTACATACAAATAAAAAAACATGAAATATAATCAAAACATCTTAGTAAAAAGTAACATAGTTTATTTAAATATCAGAAAATTGATAATTTATATCACAGCACTTAAACATATACTAGGGATCATAGTGGTAACACACTAAACTCTGAGGTCAGTGGTTCAAACCCTGGACCCTATGTGGGAAAGTTTGTAGTTTCTTGCCAATGGTCGGCAGTTTACTGTACAGAATCTTGACCAACTGTATGTACTGGTTTCCACTGGCCACAAAATTATTCGCTGCGATATGACCTTTACAGTGTTGACAGCGACATAAAACCCAAAATAAATAAGTAAATAAATAAATAAAAACATATATTAAATATCATCTAGTATCATGATCATGATAATTTAATGTTTACAACGTCTCACATGATGGTACAGCAGGTGCCCCCACTCTCCAAAGTCTCAAGGCTAGTATATGCCCTCACCCCATACACAAACTTACACATGCCTTTAGTAGTGTAAGTCACATTTCCTTGTTTATCCACTTCAAAACGAGACATCTGATCTGTTAACTTTTTGTTGTACTCACGGATAAGTTCTGCAATGTCTATTGTAACATGCTGTGGTTTATTCATTCTCTCTTTCTGTACTGTGACCGTTATTGTGCCTGTCATTGTAGACTCCAATGTAAAGTTGGATGAATATCTATGTTCCTCAAGCATCAGGCTGACTTTAGTGGTCTTCATTGGCGGGCATTCTATGAAATGGGAAACACTCCAGGTAATCTCCTTTTTAAATTCCTCTTTAGCTTTTGATGGTTCAATTTCTTCACCAAACACTGGATTGTCCTTCTTAATTTCCTCTGGCAATCCGAGAGCAAGCTTACAGCCCTCAGATCCATAGAAGACTGGATCTATCAGTTCCACAGATGCTACAGAAGCTGCCGTCCTTTTAATTGTGAAGGAAAACTTCTGGTTTATGGTCATCATATTATTGTGGTTTTCTTCAAATAACTTTCTGGCAGTTGGTGCTGGTGGTTCATAGGGATTGTATTCCGGCTTTGAATGTGTGATTCTTAGTCTAGACATGTCCATCTTGTATGCACTGGCATGACTTTTGCATAGGTCACACTGAAAATGTAAATAAATGTATATACATATCTTACAGTTTCTACTTTATCAAGTTTTATTCACATAAATAGTAGTGTAAAGCTGAAATGGTGATGCTAAGCAGTACAGACGATTGATGTTTTAGCCAATGACTGAAAATAAAGTAAAAACTCAACCTCAGAGGTTAGAGACAGTTATGTTCACTAAATATATTTTGGAATCAGTAATAACCTATATAATTTTATTTAAATCTTTTATATAGCTTGCTCCCTGCTCAACAGCCACCTTAGATGTGGGAGGCAATTGTATCCACATGTATTGCAGTAGTAGCATTGAGAAACTTGCATTAAAATATATCTGTGCTATACCTTTTCCATTTCTTTTTTCACTCGAGTATGGAAATCGTCGTTTTCCTCATTGGTTTGGTCGGAGTCTGTAGAGCCTTTATTCTCTCTGTGATGAGTAACGTGGTGAAGCTCTTTTGCATGTTCCCATATTATTTCTTCTAAATTTAATCCTTCTTTAGTGTAGATCACTTGTGATTGCTCCTTGTTTTCTGTGAATTGATTTGTAGATTGACTGTTGTTTCCCAACATATCCTCTGATTTATTTTCCATACTTCAAGATTTGTATTTTTGCTTTATATTTTAATGTCCTTTCCCTTGTATAAAGCACATTAACTTATTTTCCTGAAAATTGCCTTTATTTATACTAAAGTCAGATATGAAAAAGCATGATATAAAACCATAATATAGAAAACGCGACCTGGATTTTTTAGAAAGATTATTAGGCACAGACTTGTCAATACTTCCCTTTAAATCCATTCTGTTGTGGTTTTATAGCAAATAACGCATACTATAATCACAGCCTTGAAGACATTACCAAAACGTTGCATTGTAAAACATAGAAATCTGAATTAACAACGTTATGTCTGATGAATAGAATTCAACAATACAGTGCTACTTAAATGTAATCAACAGAACAAAATCTTGTGAATGTTTTAGAATTTGTAGAAGTTGTCACTGTCAGCATATTGATCCTGTTAATTTCATGGCACATATTTACAAAGATTCTTAAACTCATGCTTAAACTCAAACCTATAATACCAGTCTTTATCTCATCTGCAATTATGTTAAAATTGGTATTTTCAAACATAATTTCAAGTGAGCATAAACCGTGAGTTTTGGGCTTAAAATCAAGTTGTTTGTTGGTTGATAGCACAGTGTGTACTTTTTTATAATTTCCGGTGGCAAAGTAGGTTGTCTTTTGAGGGCCATTTATGTTAATATAAAGTCATGGAGAACAAGAACAATGGAAAGACGTCAGCAAAGGGTTCTCTTTGAGTTTAGATATAAACACAGAAAATGTGTTTATGTATGAGGTTTGAGATGACATTAAGTTTAAGAATCTTTGTAAATACCGACCCTGTTTGTGTTCATTCTTTGAGACTCATTTTATTTTTGGCTTCACTTCAGAGTTTTCAAGAGAAATAAAATTTTGATTGGTAGAGTGATATTACTTGTCTTTTGTTTACTTTATTTATTAAACTAAATCATTAAAGTATCAGACAAAACACTCCTCTTGACCCTTTAAGTGAAAATAAAATGGGGAGATATTAATTGAAATTACTGACTTAAAAGTCGTGGTGATAGGACTTAATGCTGCGTTACACTAAAACCTTTTAATTACACTGCATTAGTCAGTGACAAGGGGCCACCGTGGCCAAGTGGTAACACTCTCGCCTCCCACCTCTGAGGCCGGGGTTCGATCCCCGTGACGGCCTTAAGTGGGAAAGCTGGTAATTGCTTGCCGTTGGTCGGCAGCTTACAGTACACAACCCTAGCGAACCGTATGTACTGGTTTCCTCTGCCTTTCCAACTACCCGTCGTGATATGACCTGTACAGTGTTGAAAGCGACGTAAAACCCCAAATAAATAAATAGTCAGTGACATCACATTAGTGGATTTGAGCTTTACAATAAACTATGAAAACATCATATACATTGCAGCTTGCCCTAAACATCAGGCTTTGGAAGGAATTATGGATACATGATTAATACTGCAACAGAAGTATTTGAAATGTACACAAAACATTTTTGTAAATAACAAAAGATACAAACCAGTGTAAAATATAGGATTTATATTCAGCTAAGGAGTTCAATAGCAAATTTGTAAAAAAAAAGTAACAATTGGACCTGTCCTTACATGAGCTGTGTTGTTGAAAGAACACAAAATTCCAAGTTTAACTTCGGAATGGGTGCCTCCAAATAGCATATAGATTTACAACTCCTATTGCAGCTTCTTTACTATAGTTGCAATTTGAATATCCCGTCAATTTTCTATGTTTTTCTATGTTTTGTATTTCCCATTATTATAATTGAGGTCACTGTAATAAACTTGTATACTAACCAAATTTTACAAAAAAGTCAGGTTGTAAAATTGTGGTCTTGCTAGTCTGACATCCCCTTAATGATTTTATTACACTGCCTGAAACCGTCGTTCTCAATTTTCATTTATTATACTAATGTGTAGCTATTGGTCATATATTTGCGTGGATAAATGAATATAAATATACTTTTTATATCTAAGGATATTTATCAGAAAATACATGCAAGTTAGTTGTGCTTAAGTGTATAATGAGCCAAGGACATATTAGCGTCTGAGTGAGACAGTTTTGGATTGAAATAATACCACCTGAGATAATAATAATTAAGTGTTTTCTTAAAACTAGAAAGCAGTCACTTGCATAAATTGCACCATGTGGTGACATTTATCAAGTATCAGTAAAATAGTGAAACACTTCAAATGGATTTTCCACTCTATCTATAAAAAGAACATGCCCATTCTGGACATCCTGAAATAGGACATGTACTCCTGATTTCACAATAAACTCAGGTACGTGTACACATGAGAAGATTATGAAGATTGCACCATTAACCATGCTTGTCCAATATTCTACATATTGCTTTTATTTGGTAGATTTATATGTTGTATTTCGCATTCCTGTAGTTGAGGGACATGTACATTCTGAAATATTTAGGACACCGGCGGCTTTGGGGTCAGCAGGTTGGGCATCTAATCAAAGGCTGTCACCTCTGTGAGGGTTCCACCCCCACAAGTGGCCTGTCTCAAAATGATCCTGGTTGTTGAGCCGGATGTTTGACCTTTGATTTAAATCATTATAGAGACTTTACAAACATATGACTAAAGCTTATACTGTTACATTTATTTAAAATGGGCTAAATCTACTAATGGATCATAAACTCAATCACTTGATCAATCAAATCAAATACTAAAGTTCACAATTAAGGAAAGAAAATACTGCGATAAAATGGATAATATCATGAAACTGTTAAATAACTTATAACATAATTGTCACATAAATCTTTCCTGTATTATCTAATTGGGTTTGTACAGTATGCTAAATTCATTGTAATAAAAACAACCAACTCAATGCAGAGAATGTATAAGAAAGATCGAACTGACCACCTGACGCATCTAGGTTAATTTTTACTCCGTTTTATGACTGATTGCAGATTGAATATTTTGCCTTTAACACACTGTATAGGTCATACAGCCCCCCAGGAAGTACAACACGATAAATAAAACTCTAAACTGCATAAAATATTCTATTTTCTATTCTTTTGTTTTTATATGCACATAATTTATCATTGTCGAGTTTTTATTTATGACCCATGCTGAAAATATAAGGGATTTGAACAACCTTAGAATGTTTGAAGCCAAATTAAATAAAAGGTCAAAACAGTTTGGAACCAAGATCACGCAATTTTAAGCATGACCTTGAACATACATGAGGTCAAGTTAACTACCAAAGGGTACAGCCTTAAGAATATAATAGTTAGGGAGAAGGTCGTTCAAACCCCAAACTATGCAATGTGACCACTCTCATACAGGGTGGAGAAAAGCTAAGTTTCCAGATCGTAAACATAAGCATATTCAAAGCGACATTAAAACAATACACTATTATAAATATTTCAATTGTAGGTTCAACTAAATGATGCCAAAAGTTAGGGAAGGGGTTATGGTGAATTGTGGATTGAGTTGGTAAGAAATCAAATGTGGCACCCAAACTCCAAGTATACTCCCCCGAAGGCCTACCTTCCCAGCAAACAAATGCTGGATCAAATTACAACGAGTCATTCAGGGGATAGGTCATGCAAATTACAAAACAGTGACAGATAAGATTACCCTGTACAAAATATTGCAAAAATTCTGAATAAAATAATGTCATAAAAATGGTAAAATATTCAGGAGGCATTCTTTGGGCATGCGTGGCCTACATTGCTGGTGCTTAATTTCCGAATTATTTGGCGTATTGATAATTTCAGGATGCAAGCCTGTTGGAGGTTGACCTCTCCCACGGGAGGTAGGGGGCCACGGTGGCACAGTGGTAAGACACTCGCCTCCCACCTCTGAGGTCAGCGGTTCAAACCCTGTACCCTATGTGGGAAGATGATAGTTTCTTACTGATGGTCAGCAATTTACAGTACAGTAACCTCGACTAACCTTGACTGTATGTACTGGTTTCCTCTGCCCATAAAACTACCTGTCGTGATATGACTTGTACAGTGTTGAAAGCGACATTAAAACCCAAACAACTTATTCTAGGCTTGTTTCTATTCCTTAAAACAGGATGCCACTCTGTTGCAGGTTTACTCCTCCAACTAGAGTTGGTATGTATAAATAATTCTGGGTGAAGGGGATATATATGTGCAAAGTACCTTGACTCAGCCCACGATAGGAGTCCAGACCTTCTCCACTGAGAAGAACAACACTCTAACCATAAGGCCACAGAGACCATAGTTATCACAAGAAAGGGATAACAGACGAGACTGCACTGCATAATAAATTAACACCAAATAATAATAATAAATACCACTACTTCAGGCAGAATAAACAGATTCCCAACATTTAGTGGGAAAAAACCAAGCCAACCTTTTCTTAAATAGTCAAATATGATATGGACTTTGACATAAAAAATATCTTTTAAATCATACAACAGATTTCCCGATGTAATAGTGGTTTGTTCCAATTACATTCTCACTTTGGACATTACTCTATAGTATTGACCCCTTGTACCCATGAAAGTTATGTCTCATTTTTATTACCCTGTTTTTTCTTGTTGATTCTTGTGATAAATTTAATCTGGCATGACCTGTAAAATATGAAATCTGTATCAATTTTTTGTCTCCAAATTATGTTAGAGGGGGCTTGGTGGTGTAACGGTTAGAGTTCTCGCCTCCAACCTCTGAGGCCGCCGGTTCGAATCTCGGTCCGGGTGCTTCATGTCGGAAAGTTGGTAGTTACATGCTGATGCCCCGTGGTTTACAGTGCAGTATGCACTGGTTTCCTCCACCTGTAAACTATCCATCACCCTGGTTGTTGAACGCGATGTAAAACAACAAATATATCTAAATAAATCTAAATCCAAAGAAGAAAGAAGGGTGACTACTGAGTGCATTATAGTCAGGATAATAACCAAGAAGAATCACACAAATTGGTTTATGCCCATGGGAGCCAGAGAGTGCAGTTTGAATATCCAGGACAACTCAATACGCCTACGCTTGGAAGTATTGGATGCTTCAAACTTTGGTGTACACCACTCTAGCACAGAGTATTGCATGTTTTTGTGATTATGTCCATCACTTGTGAAGTGAAGTGAGACAGGGGTGTCTATTTTATCTGCCTTTTGTACAGAATGTCTGTGTTCATACATTCTTTGTCTAAATGCGCGTGAGGTTTCTCCCACATAATGTTTGTTGCATTTGGAGCAGGTAATCAGGTATATGACATTGGTTATTTCACATGAGAAATGTTTGGGTAAGTTTTGAGGGTTGAATAACTTGTGTGTGAAGTTACATTGTACTGTTCCTTTCTTTTTGATTAAGGGGCAGTATGTGCATTTACCGAGTCTGGTGCATACAGGTAAGTATGGTTTTGTCCTTGATTCAGTAGTGGGGGGGTAAATGAGAGTGGCATTTGTTAATTTATCATATTACAGGTTTGAGAGGCCAATTTGCCAATGCCTTAGTTTCAAATCTGTCCATAAACAGGTTTGCATAGTTTGGTGCTGTTGCTGTGCCCATTACAGTGCCACCTATTTGGAGATAGTGGTCTCCATTGAAACTAAAGCTCATAGAGTGTTGTGGTACGTCATTTTGATCTCTACTGAATAATTCCATCAGTTCTAGTCTTCTGTGGAATTCTTTAAAGCCTAACCATATCTGAGATTTGTCAGGTAGGCCAGGTGTTGGACAGAAGGTAAGTCCCTTCTCTAGGGCGGTTATTTGGTCCTTGTCCAAGGTGACATTAGATATATTTATTACTGTATGTCCAATATAACTTTCAAACTTGGTATTCTTAGGTAAGATACCAGGTTGTGCGGTTTTGGCCTCAGATCTGAGGGTGTCTAAAAAGTATGGTTCCTCAATGCTAGACATGTTTGGAATGAACCTTATTTTGAATTACGGGTGGGTTGGCCTTAAGGTAAGTTTTGTTATAGTTGGGGGAGCCTGGTGGGTTCCAGGTTATCTTAACCAGGATGTTTGGTGGTACCTGGTTGTATTTTTTACGGTTCATTGAAACATGCAGAGAAAAAATGGGTGTATTTATTGAATAAACCACGTATAGGTATCTAGTTTTTTATGTAGGATATATATACATAAATAAAACATTGATTTTAATAGTCCATATTTGGTTTGGGGAATGAACTCTCTTTCGTTTTGGAGGTTTATTCCTACTGGACATGGGTTGCTCAAGTTGTTCTTTAACAGCATTGAGGGTTTTCAATGTCTCTTCAGATATCCTGGTGTCTGGCATAGGTGTATCATAACCACTTGCAGGTTCTGAGGTCATTCTGACATTAGACATGGCATTACAGAATTCAGTCTGGCTAGCAGTTGTTGAAGGAGCACTCATAGTAAAAACTAAAGAAAAAGATCTACTTCCTGCTTGTGCAAAGACTTGAAGGTTGAAGGAAGTAGATCTTTTTCTTAAATCTAAATCCAAATTATTTTGGTGAAACTTCAGGAAAAATGATCTGCTGAATACTTGAAAGAATTTCAGAATTAAATTTTGAAATTTCAGTATATAGCATAACATGTGGGCAATCTCAGAATTATTTCTATTTTAGAATTAACATCTTGCCTTTTACATTTGAAACTTATCTTAAGATACTTTGCGCATATTTTGTTTTCACTCAAACCTTACAAAGCCAGAGAATGACTCGGACCAAATATTGGTATAATACTGAAACACGTCAAATGGGTTTTTCCACTGTAGTTTTTAACTTATTTGTGTGGACAAGATTTGTTTAAATAGTCCACCAATGCATATGTCACATGATGTGGACTTTTACACTAGTCTCACACGTTTTCCTCCTAATTACCCTCTATGATACTCTATTACTGAACATAATCCTGTTGTGTGGACAAATTACCTATTTAAAGCACGAGCTCTAGCACTTCTAGAGATCACTTTTTTCCCATTTTTGCTGCTTTTTGTTGTCAATGGACCTTCATGAGAATTACTGTAGTGTACTGAGTACCCATGTCATCACAATGGGCAATGGACAATGGGCTACGTTAGTACTTGGATGGGTGACCGTCTGAGTTTTAGGCTAGGTATGGGATGTATCTAACTCAGATTTTTTTAACCACTAGACTTTCATAAATTCTTGCGCACTACTCATGTCTCTGATGGAAAGATTTTTTGGGGCTTTACCAGTCTTAAGGATCATTAGTGTAATTGATGTGTTTGGACATTCTCATCTCACACATCTAAAAACCTCTGTGAGTGGGCACTTTTGTATGTTAAGTCTTAATGTAGCCACGACATATCTTAATGTTGCTATGACTTATCTTAACCATGCTGGGTCTCCCAATACAGGGTGTGACAACTGCACCTCCCACATCTGAGATAAGAGTTCGAATCCCGGCCCGACCTCAAGTGGCGTAGCTTGTAGTTGCTTGTCGTTGGTAGGCAGTTTACAGTAGCAGAACCTTAACCGACTGTATGTACTGGTTTCCTCTACCCCTTCTAACTGCCTGTCAGAGGTCCTCAGTGGCCTAGTGGTGAGCAAGTTTGGCATCTAATCACAGGCTGTCACCTCTGTGGGTTCGAGTCTCACAAGTGGCAATGCTGAGGACCTGTCCCAATATGACCCTGACTGTTGAACGGAATGTAAAACCCAGACTTTGATCTAACTACCTGTCACAATGTAGCCAATAAGGTATTAGGTATCCGATCAAACACTAAATATACAAATAAATCTTAATCCTAATGTAACTTATTTTCATGGTGATTGGATTAATTGTGAAATACTATTCTTTAACTTACGTCACATTTTTTCCAAAAGGTGTCTTAACGTTTTACTACCACAAAAAGTAGCATTGAGATTCAATTCATGTACAGAAAACTTAATAGTGGTAAAGATAAATTCATAATTTTACAGCAAGGAAAATAGCAATTGGGACTTTGTTCGTACAAAGTCGAAATATATTAAAGAACAAATCTTAAACCCTGAATATTTTTATTTTATTTTGGTTACTTAATCCCTAAAATGTCTGATTGTTTATCTCAAATTAACTTCAGTCATATCATCATAGATTATAAAGCCTTATCAAACGTGTATCTGATATTTTATTCTGTTGCTTTAAATACTCATTATTATATTGAGTAACATTCTACAATTAGAACTACGGATTTCCCTGACACTGCAAACACTCTTAAGGCTGATCTCACGTTTGGATTATTTGTAATCAATACTTACTGCACTGTACATTCAACTTATGGAAACAGATATCTGGGATTTCCCCAAGTCTCATTTGTTTCTATAAATAGAGTCAATATACTTTGTGTGGTTATAAATATGTCTCACCTGACATTGCGTTTTTAATTAATGCGCTGATGATGATGCAAAATAATATCTCATCATTATGGAAATATTTAGAAACGTCAACAGCACCAAAATATACCTTATCCTGAAATTGTCGCCACACAGTTAGTTGGTTTTAATGACAAGGTTAATTTAATTAAACAGTGTTGTGTCTATCGGACTGGCTTAAAGGATTTGTGAATAACTACATGACAAGGTAAGGTAATAATGAATAATCATATTGTGACAATTCAGTTTACTTGGGAGCTGTGAATTTTGTTAATAATCTTATTTCTAAGAATAACTACATGTATGGTTTTAAATGATTCACTTGTTCAAAAGAATACTACGAAGTATGTACAATCATATCACTATGTGTTGAATAAATAATATGCATAGTGTCAGTAACTTAACTTATTTATTACCATATTAAGTTTTCATAACATTATAATAGTTGATCGTTTGAAGCAGTTATCTGAGTATTTATAACTTTCAAAAGGAACAAGGTCATCAAATATTTCAAGTTTAACGAAATCTTAAAATTGAGACTACACTTATGGTTTGCAAAAGCCTATCCATCTTAGCCACCCCATTTCTCTATGTGGTCTGTGGTATGGCTTAGTTCCCTCTTAGTTCCCTTGATTAAATATATTTTTTTCTCAACACGTTTATTCATTAGAGTCCATTTAATGATGGAAATAAAGCTTAGATTAGATGAGGGCTTCTCAGTGAGAAAATATGAGAAAAATAAACATTTTCAAAGGCAAATATTAGAGAAAGAGGGGAAACAGGACTGTTACAAATTAAATGTATAACACAACTGTTGTTGGACCCAAAACTGGTCTCTGTAATGTTAAGCCATATATCTCCAAGTTCCAATATAAAAATCACTCATGACAGGTTCAGGCCATGGCAATGTGTAACTTAGACGTCTTGACCCTCGTATCTGTGGGTTTCACTGTGAATGTGTGAGATTTAAATCTGCTGAGACCTAAGTTTATTTGGGGTTTTACGTCGCTTTCAACACTGTACAGGTCATATCACGACGGGTAGTTGGAAGGGCAGAGGAAACCAGTACATACAGTTGGTTAGGGTTCTGTACTGTAAACTGCCGACCAACAGCAAGCAACTACCAGCTTTCCCACCTGAGGCAGTGATGGGGATTGAACCCCCGCCTCAGAGGTGGGAGGCGAGAGTGTTACCACTCTGCCACCGTGGCCCCTACTGAGACCTAAGTTATAAAAGGGAACATAAACCTGGGGCCAGATTTGCAGAGGATCTTTGACTCAGTTCAGAATTAGGCCAAGTCAGGAACTTAAATCTGAGCCTTTGTCTTAGCCAAGTCTTCAAGTCAAATGTATGTCACAAAGGGTGACTAAGCTCGGTACGAGCTTGTCAAATTACCACATTGATTTTGTGTGTCATGTGACCCTTTGTTTCAAGTCAAAATATTGTACCGGTGATATATACAATTTGTTTGACACATTTTGTCTTTGGAAATGTGTTATGTGCAATAGAAAACCCTGTAAACCCAATAAAAACCAAAGACTAAATTAGAAAGATGTTCTACATGTTTATTCTTTATTTCCAGGCATTTCAAAGTTTGAAGGAGGGAAAAAATTATGGGATCCATATTTAAGGATTTGTTTGCAAAAGATAAACCCACTCCCATTTACACTAAACTCTAAGCCCAAGATTTAGAATTGTCTGCTTTGTAAAATCCAAGATTTAGAATTGTCTACTTTGTAAAATCCACTTAATCTAAGACCACATACTTAGTCTGAGTTTATGACTAAGCCGGATTAACTTCTTTTGTAAACACAGAAAGATTATTTTGAGATTCTTTACCATTACTTGTTGTTTATCTTTAATTCTTGTTGAATATTACAAAGAAACAGTTATCTGTATTGTTAGTGTTTACCTAAGTTAATTCCATTATAAGTACATTTCCTTTATATATTACTTCTCTTCTCCGGTATCTTCTAATAAATATGCTTTTAAAATTATATTATTGTTATTAATATCATTTCAAATAATCCCTAACATTGTACTTTGCTCACAGGTAAGCAACATGGATCCCTATACGGAACTAAACCTTGACCAGGTATTGAAAGCATGGTCTTCTGATATGTATCAAAAGACATCCAGATCAGATGGTGTTGAACCGGACAAGCTTAATTTCATATTTGATCTAATGCAAGTAAAGCTTAGAGACACTTCACCAAAGTTCCACCAGGAATCTACTGCACAACCATGCATGAAAGATCACGTAATCTGTTCTAGAAGATTAAACAATGACACAGATGAACTTGAAAGACACCATCTGAAGTTCTCGGGTGAAACAGCATCTGTGGCAACGGTTACCATGACTACAGCATTGATACTGGATAAGAAAACCAGACTCAACCTGTTAGAACTACCCATGGAAGACCAAACTGGAGGATTCGGGAAAGAACTGGCTGTAACTGGTTTAGGGTCACAGGAGTTTAACCTGAATAAACCATACAGAGTGGAAGAGACAGTGGTCATTCCTGCGCAAGAAAGCAGGCAGGTTGAAATGAAGACTAGAGAGAAGCTAGAGAAGTATTTATTTCAAGTGGAGACAAAAGTTAAGGGAAAAGTGTGCTGTAGAATTGTCAATAAAGATGACGACAAACTTGTCAGTTTTCTAGAGGGAAATATTGTTCAGATTTTGGAATCTTATGGAAGAAAGACCAATGGGTTGCTACAAGATGGCTTGTCAATAAATGATGACAAAGCCATCTTTACATCAAAAGGCATTTTGAGTTTTAAAACCAAGGAGAAGCCTGAACTTCATGTTTCTGCAGTTTAAGCTGCAACAGTTTGGTTCTAATTTAAAAATCTAAGTCATACATACAATATTCTGAGTTTTATATAAAATATGAAGTCATGGAATATATCATATGAATATATTGTAGAAATAAAGTCCGAGGGCGAGTACTTTATGACCTCTATAAAAGGATGGTACTTCCGGCGGATAATGGACGAGGGCGGAGCGTGAGTCCCTTGTGCCGGAAGTTCTGTCCTTTTATAGAGGTCATAAAGTACCAACCTGAAGACTTTATTTCTATTATAAAGACCAGTTTCATTTATTAATCCATAAATATTATTGAAAATGTTCCCATACACACCTACTTCTTGCACTATATTTTGTCTGTATCGTTTGATTCTCTATTATCGGCAATCGTCCATTTATTGCCTCAGATAAATGTACTCAGAGATATGCCCACTGCATTGTTTTGTGTAGTCTGTGCACTTCCGGTCTTTATAATGCACCTTTTTTTGTTAAAAAAGAAGAGTGAACTGTTATGAAAATGTGTTGGCTCAGTTTCACTGTGGTTTGACATTGTATTTATTCTAGTTTGAAACTTTTAGTACAACCACCTTTTATGATGCCATCTAAACTGATTAACATAACGTGTCAAGTCAACAATTCTGCATCTGATGTCCATTAAATGTAAGTGTCTGTGTAAAGAACATTCTTGAAGTTTTAGAATTGCTTCTGTTTCATTACATTTGCCAGTATTTCAGAATTTGTAATAGTGACTCTGTGTTTAAATTTATTTAAGTCAATAAAAACTGATACTCTTGAGGAATTTGGCTTACGGAAATTAAATCTATGATATTTTATAGTTTTGCTTGTGCAAAGCGATTTAGATGTCTGCCTTTTAAACTATTACCCTCATCAGTTTCAAATGTGCCCAACATAATAAAAATTGCAAGCATTTTGGAATTTTTACCTGTGTTGTAAATTATATTTATGATTTAGATTTTTGCATGGTATAATAAAATAATTAAGTATTTTTCTAATTATTTTTCAGTATCAATAAAACTAGTATTTTTAAAATTTGGCCTTTTACTTCTTCTTACTTTTGGTATATTTTAAACTATCCTCTGTGACACTATGCATGAGGACATTATGTATGGCAATGCACACATATGGTGTGTGTTTTGTACAGAGCCCATTAAGGGACATAGAACTATTTTCTTGTCATCTCGTTCCCACGAGATAAGAATAGTAACTCATTACTACAAGTTAACATTAACATGGGATAATTAGTCGTTCCCACAAGTTAGCAAGTTGTTCTACAAGATACTAAGTCATTCCCAGAAGTTAGGAATTGTTCCCACAAGACAGCAATTCGTTGCCACAAGTTAGCAAGTCGTTCCCACAAGATAGCAAGAAATTACCACAAGTTAATAAGTTGTTCCCACAAGTTAGCAAGTTGTGCCCACAAGATAGCAAGTCATTACCACAGGTTAGCAAGTCATTTACACAATTTAGCAAGTCATTACCACAAGATTTCAAGTCATTACCACAAGTTAGCAAATTGTTACCACAAGTTAGCAAGTCATTTCCGCAAGATATGAAGTCATTCCCACAAGTTAGTAAGTCATGCTTTGATGCCAATATACAGGCAATTCCCTTGTCTACAATACCTATACCGTCTACTAGCATACCATTCAGGTTTACATATGCCTGTAGGCTTTTAGTGACCTTCAGAGGTCGCATGTCTCCTATTACTTTTACATGACCATCTTTTAGACTATTATGGTTATCAATTTAGCAAATTTAATGGTTATTTTTCTTACTTTCCTACAGTGACCTTCAGGGGTCACCTACTTATTATAAGGGGTATATTGCAAAACTTTCTTTAGAGGTTTACTACTAATTGGGTGATAGTGCCCGCATGTGGCACCTTAGGGGGAACCACATCATTATGTGCTCATGTATGTTGTAAATAAGTTTTCTATCTGTCTTTTATCTAGTAACAAACTTAAATGAATTTATGTATTATTAACTAGTTTCAGTAATAATTGATAATACTGTCAAACTGTTAATTGTCACTGTTATAACTGCTATGTAATAAATATTTTAACCCCTGTTTGCATATTATTGGTCCCAGGGAATGAGTTACCAAGTGGTGGGAACAAGTTAGTAAGGGGTGGGAACGAGAAAGTAAGTGCTGAGAACGACTTAGTAAGTGCTGGGAATGATGTAGTAAGTGGTGGGAACAAGTTAGCGAGTGGTGGGCACGACTTAAAAAGGGGTGCGTACAAATTAAAACAAGGATTTAGAATCTTGTGGTAACCACTTAGTATCTTGTTCCCACAAGTTAGTGTCTCATTCCCACGACTTCACGACTTAGCATCTCATTCCCATAGCTTAGTATCTCATTACCTCAACTTAGTATCTCATTACCACGTCTTGCTAAGTCGTGGGAATGAATTAGTATCTTGTGGTAACGACTTGCTAACTTATGGGAATGACTGAGTAACTCATGGTAGCGATTTGCTAACTCGTGGTAACAAGATAAAAAATAGCATCAGAGATGCCCGTACCCACAGCCTAGGGAAATATTTTTAGCACCATGTGATATAGAAGTACTGTATCAGTAAAAAGTTCAGGATACTTTCAGAGCACTGTCAGTTATATAAAGGTCCAAACAATGTTTACATAGAAAAAATAATGTCTAAGAAAAATATGATGCATGTACTCTTTATCTACATCTGGCATGGCCGAATTATGGTTTAGATGTTTTGAATATTATCATGCATACCTTTATTTATTTGGGGTTTTACGTCACTTTCAACACTGTACAGGTCATATCATGACGGGTAGTTGGAAGGGCAGAGGAAACCAGTACATACAGTTGGTCAAGGTTCTGTACTGTAAACTGCCGACCAACGGCAAACAACTACCAGCTTTCCCACTTGAAGCCGTGCCAGGAACCGAACCCTGGCCTCAGAGGTGGGAGGCGAGAGTGTTACCACTCTGCCACCGTGGCCCCTATATTACCATGCATACAGAAGTGGTAATACATTCAATGAATGCTTATGTGTGGTTTTGGAGCAAAATCTGTGACTCACTTGATGAAATTCCATCTGTTACAATGGGAAGTTGTAAAATTCTTAATGAATTCTAACATGATTTTAACAGTGCTTAATGTGCATCAAAAGACAGACCCAAAGATGCAACAAGATTTTATAGGTCAAGGTCACTACGACAAGGTCAATTGTCAAATCAAGGTCACACCATGATGCTGCACACCTACAACCCCTAACAAATGTCCCTACCAAGCATCAACTTCCTACACCTTACGGTTTCAAAGATATAGCCCAGACAAGATTTTATAGGTCAAAGTCACTATGGCAAGGTCACAGGTCAAATCCTGGTCAGACCATGACATTGCACACCAAGACCCCCTAACCAATGTCCCTACCAATTGTCAACTTTACACCTTACAGTTTCCGAGATATAGCCTGGACAAGATGTTATAGGTCAAGGTCACTACGGCAAGGTCAAAGGTCAAATCAAGGTCAGATCATGACGTTGCACACCTACTCAAACTAAGCAATGTCCCTACCAAGTATCAACTTCCTATACCTTAAGGTTTCCGAGATATAGCCTGAACATGATTTTCAAACTCATGGTCACTACGGCATGGTCAAAGGTCAAATCAAGGTCAGACCATGACGTTGCACACCTACACATCCTAACCAATGCCCCTACCAATTATCAACTTCCTACAACTTATGGTTTCTGAGATATTTCTGCCGCCTGCCCACCCGACCACCCGACTGCCCATCCAGACACCATGGGTGAAAACAATACCCCAACAGCCCTTTAGGGCTGTGAGGGTAAAAATGAGATGGAAATAGTTCTATGTCCATTTCTGGGCTCCCTAGTTTTAACAACTTAAACTCTCCACAAATTCTTCAAATACTAAACTTCATTTGTACAGTTGAAGCCATTTTTGCCAAAGACATAGAAACCTGGTTTCTGGGGATCCATTGATTTGTGACGTGTGACACAGTAAAAAACATTAGACGTGCATCTAAAATAGACCAGTGAGTCACTTATAAAAGATAAGTAACACTGGTGGATCTGTGATTTGGATGTTTGGCATCTGATCACAGACCGTCACCCCTCTGCAGTTTCAAACAGCACAGGTGACAATATTGAGGGCCTGTCCTAATAAAAGCTCTAATTATCAAACAGTTTATATTTATTTATTTATTTGTTGTTTTACGTCTCATTCAACAGCCAGGGTCATATTGCGACGGGTAGTTTACAGGTGGAGGAAACCAGTGCACCACCGGGCATCGGCAAGTAACTACCAACTTTCCAACATGAAGTGCCCAGCCCGAGATTCGAACTGGCGGCCTCAGAGGTTAGAGGCAAGAACTCTAACCGCTACACAACCGAGCCCCCTCAAACAGTTTATAAAACGCCAATATTTTTTTTTGCAAAATAGTACAGTGTACACTTTTTTCAAGTCCTTTTGTCTAACATATTGCATGAGAACTGAATAATTTTAACAGAATTTGGTGGCATGAGAAATACAATGTACAATGCTAATCTAATATACATAATTTTTGCAAGCACAAACCATGGAGTGACAAAACATGATATTGAAAAACATCAAGGCCGAAAGGGGTTTTGGTCTACTAGCGCGAGCCGCAAAGCCATCAGAAAAACGAGTAGTGCACTAAAATGGTCACCCATCCCAGTACTAACATAGCCCATTGCTGCTTAACTTTAGTGCAGAGATAGGCACTCACCACACTATGCCACAATTCATGAAAGTCTGGAAACAAAGAAAAAGTGATCTCTAGAAGCACAAGCCTCACCAGAGCTCACGCTTAAAAACATGTGCCGTGGGAAGATTGACAGGGTAATATAAGAGAATATAAAAATATAAGAGAATCAGGGTCCATATGCACTAAACCCCATTTATTTCAAGGAACCCTTAATAATGCCCAGGTCAAACAGTGTCGAATTTTAATGTCAAATTCTTCAATGTTCTTGGTGGATTCCTCATTATTCGTTGTTTGTTTTTTACTTCATGGCAAAAAAGCTGATGGTCAAAATTCTTGCCAGTATGTGTCATATTTTAAGTTCACCATGACATTTAACCACTATGGGTAGCATATTCTCCCATGTAATGGCTCTGTGGTAGGACATTCACCAATGAGTTATACTACCAGATCTCATTAATTCTCACCCTTCTGTAGCTGATTCATAGATAACTGTAGAAATATCGCCAGATGTCTTCATCATTCTCATATGGTATCCTCACTATAATCTTGCCTTTTCAAGGTTTTATCTAATGAGGACAGTCACAAAACATGGTAGAATATCGTAGACCTATGAAGAACTTTTTATCATGTGACCACATTTTCTCGCCTTTTCCCGAGATAATCATAGCACCCTCTTCAATGTGTGACCTAGGCATAAGGATTTCCTTTATTTCTGGGTCCTTCCCTTGGTTTGGTAGTCATTAAACCCCAGCTAAACAATTGGGCTTAACTTTCTTTCCTTAAATTACATGGATGCCTGAAAAACTTTCAATTGTTAGATTTTAGCCTGGTATAGGTGACATTTTTCTCTGATATGTTATGGGGCTGTTATAGTCACAGTATCTCCCAGTAAACATTTTTGAGTTTTGCAAACGTTTGAAATATGACGTTTGGGGAAGGTTTTAAAAACGTTTTATGCATACTGTTTATTAAACGTTTCATGACAAATGTTACAAATGAAAATAATAACGTCTCATAAATATTACTTTGGCATTGCTTAAGAATGTTAACCTTAATCGAGGTCAGAGGTCAAATTTAACATATTTTAGGTCGCTCACTGGTGAAAATATTATTTTTATGTCTTGTATTGTAAGATAGTGGCCTCTATATAGTGCTCCATTCAATTCTTACTTTTTAGTGGGGCAGTTTTTGACAAAGTCCTGTAGAATCTCCTATTATTGCTCACCACCATCTTTGTTTGGAAATATTTGAAGATAAACATTTAAAAACTAAAAATATGGGTATAAGAAACATTAATGATAGAATGTTTTCAAAACATTTGAAAAACATTTTAAAATGATGGGTATGAAAACCAGTTCCTATTAAGTATTTGTGAAACATTTACCGATCAAACATTTACAAATCATTTTCAACAAATGTTGTGTAAATATTTTATGTATACTGTTTATCAAATATTGCATGCTGAATGTTTGAAAAACACTTAAAGCACAAGAGAGTGGCTTATATATTGTGCTCCATTCAATTCTTACTTTTAGGGATGGCATGTGGGGCAATTTTTGACAAAGTCCTGTAGAATCAAATATTGCATGGTGAATGTTTGAAAAACACTTAAAGCACAACCTTAATTTCTTCCACTATTTTATAAATGTTTTTAAAACAACATTTCCAGTCAAACCTAATTTCCTGAGTAATCTGGTAAAGTTTAATAATTGTTTTTAGCAAAAACGTTTGTACAGAGAACATTAAATATTACAGTGCAGACATTTACTTCCAAACATTAGGTAACCCAAAAGATAGGATTTAAGCAGGTTTTAAAAAAACGTTCTGTAAATGTTTAAACCCTTTTCAAACGTTTGTAATCGTTACTGGACTACAACAAATTTACATATCAATACATTTTATCATGTTATACTTTTGTTTCACTATTATGACTTTGTATCTACCGTATGTGTCGTCAAGAGCACAGTCGTGGAGGTAATGTTACTTAACTTTTCATTCTTCAGCCCCCCACCCCAACCCAACCCCCACCCCCGAGAAATAATACAGAACCATAGTCACTATATTCACATGTAGGTCACAGTACAAATCCAAAATGGCCCAGTGGCCGATCAAACTTGTATTTCTCAGTATACTGTATGCATAGCAGGATGGTTTCCCTCCTAGTCAACAGGAACTATCGTATATCAATGCACAGCACAAGAATGTAATATTTACTGCCGAGTTGATGAAATTAAATTACACTGTCAGATATAAAAAATAGACAATCTGGTCGCTTGAAACCAGCAAAGAGGACACAATCCTCTGATTTAATCTAAGCGTATAGCTTAGTAAACAGTTCCTCAAGTACCAGCCAAAGAGTTATGGGTGACCTTGACAAAGGTTAAAGGTCAAACAAGCGTTGCGGTTCATAATATTTATTTTAATCCACATTTCTACTATTTTTTATTTACAGACCATGATACATAACAATTATTTTATCATACTTAAGGGTCACCTTAACTTGAGCAGATTAAGTCTGCTTAAACTCAATTTACGACCAATTTACATATTCTGACAAGCCCTGCAAGAAGACATACTATGAAGGTGACCCAAAACTATAAGAAACTCTATTTATTAAAAATTTTACATGTGTACATAATGACAACAGTTGAAAAGGGGTTACAATCACCCCATACATGACTAAAAGAAAAGTTAAAACAATAACCTGGTAGAATACAGAATCAATCTATCATTATGAAACCTGACGTGAAGACATGACTTAGTGACAAACCAAGGATATGGATACCCTTCACGTTAGTATAAGTGCTACTGCTAGTGTCAAAATAAGTTCACTGACACCATAGTTGAAGATATAAACCATATATACACAAGTCATTTAAAAGTGACTATAAATACATAAAACTTGGTTAAATTGATAGTTCAATAACAATTAGTATAGATGAGAATTGAACATGTAAAATAGGACATAGTCACGTGATTAGCATGATAATACTGACTAGATTACTGTGACTTGTATTACAAGAAATTACTACATATGTTACTGTTATAAAGAAGTAAAAGAAGCTCATATATACAGAACAAGTAGCCACACTCGATACAGTAATAACTAACGAACATTATGGTTGAGCAAGCCCAAATAACACTCATTACAGACAGTCCAGGGCCAACTAGCCCATGCCTCTGCTGCCAGGCGAGAAAATAATGGCCCCCTCTCAAAGACCCAACAGTCGCCCCTGGGAGCTGAGCAATACAGCTCCAAAATGTCACTCAACCTAAAGACTGTGAGCCAGTAACGTTAGAGCCAACTGATGGAGCACTACATAATTACATTTTACGTCATGAGCCAAGCACTGTTTACATTTAAATGCTCTAATCAGCATTCAAGCACTCCGATGTTAAACACCAACATTCAGCAAGCTTGCTCCAGGAAGCAGCAGAATGGCCTTGCTCCAACCATACTGTTCTGCTCTCAAGTCGATACATTCTGCAAATACAATACAATATCTCAGTATCATATGCAATAACATGGGGGGACAATGAAATTACCTAGTAAATTAAATATCATTTAAACTGAAAGGGTGGGTTCAAAACGTGTGTTGTTCACTGAAATCCTAAGAGTGTGACGCCAAATTCAAACAAAGGCTAGCTTTTATACTAAGAACTAGTGAACCATGAAGAACCACAATGCAATATTCCAGCCTGGTACCAGAACTGAGTGCCATGTCCAGGACTGGTCATCGCTGCACAGTTCCTCAAGTACCAGCCAAAGAGTGATGGGTGACCTTGACAAAGGTTAAAGGTCAAACAAGCGTTGCGGTTCATAATATTTATTTTAATCCACATTTCTACTATTTTTTATTTACAGACCATGATACATAACAATTATTTTATCATACTTAAGGGTCACCTTAACTTGAGCAGATTAAGTCTGCTTAAACTCAATTTACGACCAATTTACATATTCTGACAAGCCCTGCAAGAGGACATACTATGAAGGTGACCCAAAACTATAAGAAACTCTATTTATTAAAAATTTTACATGTGTACATAATGACAACAGTTGAAAAGGGGTTACAATCACCCCATACATGACTAAAAGAAAAGTTAAAACAATAACCTGGTAGAATACAGAATCAATCTATCATTATGAAACCTGACGTGAAGACATGACTTAGTGACAAACCAAGGATATGGATACCCTTCACGTTAGTATAAGTGCTACTGCTAGTGTCAAAATAAGTTCACTGACACCATAGTTGAAGATATAAACCATATATACACAAGTCATTTAAAAGTGACTATAAATACATAAAACTTGGTTAAATTGATAGTTCAATAACAATTAGTATAGATGAGAATTGAACATGTAAAATAGGACATAGTCACGTGATTAGCATGATAATACTGACTAGATTACTGTGACTTGTATTACAAGAAATTACTACATATGTTACTGTTATAAAGAAGTAAAAGAAGCTCATATATACAGAACAAGTAGCCACACTCGATACAGTAATAACTAACGAACATTATGGTTGAGCAAGCCCAAATAACACTCATTACAGACAGTCCAGGGCCAACTAGCCCATGCCTCTGCTGCCAGGCGAGAAAATAATGGCCCCCTCTCAAAGACCCAACAGTCGCCCCTGGGAGCTGAGCAATACAGCTCCAAAATGTCACTCAACCTAAAGACTGTGAGCCAGTAACGTTAGAGCCAACTGATGGAGCACTACATAATTACATTTTACGTCATGAGCCAAGCACTGTTTACATTTAAATGCTCTAATCAGCATTCAAGCACTCCGATGTTAAACACCAACATTCAGCAAGCTTGCTCCAGGAAGCAGCAGAATGGCCTTGCTCCAACCATACTGTTCTGCTCTCAAGTCGATACATTCTGCAAATACAATACAATATCTCAGTATCATATGCAATAACATGGGGGGACAATGAAATTACCTAGTAAATTAAATATCATTTAAACTGAAAGGGTGGGTTCAAAACGTGTGTTGTTCACTGAAATCCTAAGAGTGTGACGCCAAATTCAAACAAAGGCTAGCTTTTATACTAAGAACTAGTGAACCATGAAGAACCACAATGCAATATTCCAGCCTGGTACCAGAACTGAGTGCCATGTCCAGGACTGGTCATCGCTGCACAGTTCCTCAAGTACCAGCCAAAGAGTGATGGGTGACCTTGACAAAGGTTAAAGGTCAAACAAGCGTTGCGGTTCATAATATTTATTTTAATCCACATTTCTACTATTTTTTATTTACAGACCATGATACATAACAATTATTTTATCATACTTAAGGGTCACCTTAACTTGAGCAGATTAAGTCTGCTTAAACTCAATTTACGACCAATTTACATATTCTGACAAGCCCTGCAAGAGGACATACTATGAAGGTGACCCAAAACTATAAGAAACTCTATTTATTAAAAATTTTACATGTGTACATAATGACAACAGTTGAAAAGGGGTTACAATCACCCAAACCCCAAAGTATAGGTAGTTAAATGGTGGATAATTTGGACCTAAACATATTTGCCACCTGCTCCCCAGCATCTGTGGAGTCAGCGCGTATAGCTTAGTAAAATGTTGTTGGAACCAACATATCCCAGGATATGAATTGTGTTTTGCCTGGTTTCAGTTTTCCCACAATTTCTTCCAAAAGTTCAAAAATAGTAAACCCACCAAGAGTAGCTGGGCCTTATGATGACTCACGAAAACAGAATAGAGGTTTTACAGCTATGTTAAAATCTGTTATCTGTTGTAACATCTCGAGTTGAAATTAGAAGAAAATAAAACAAGTAGCAATATGTTCAGCTTTCAATCATTTTCCTGTCTTAGTGTGCCTCAGTCAACCAAATGATGAAGATCTAAGAAAGGGCTTGTTCATTCACAGATATATAAAGGTAAAGTTACCTTTTTCTATTATCATTCAATGTAACCATGTAAAGTTATCTTTAATCTAAAGTTAAAAGTTATCATTCATTGTAAAAAGGACGTTACAGTTATCAGGAGATTTTCACTTTCGGTTTGTTTACTGTATTTGTCTCATTAGCACATTTCAGTGGGGGTGTGTATGTATGTGTGTAATGTATGTAAACTACTGCCTTTCTATACACTAGTGAAACACTTATCTAGCTATATGTGTATGAGCATTTAGTTTTGCAAAGACCGGTGCAGCTGCGTCATATGATCACAGAAAGGTATCTGTATGTATGTAAATATACTACTTGTTTAGTGAAAACTTCTATTTTGGTCTTCCCACATGTGAATAATTTATTTAAATCTTAATCAAACATCTCCACCTCAATCCTTTATTGACATATATTTCTTTTTTATTATTTTGTACACATTGTGTGTGTGTTTATATATTTTTAACACATTTTAGCACATTTTTAACGAGGAAGGAGAAAAAATACATACTTTTCCTTTTGCTTTTACTTTTTATTAAATGCCTGTTTCCATGCATATGTACGAGCATCTTGAAATGCTTTTTGTTCGATCTACACAAAATTTATGTGAAATGTTTACAACAAATATAGATTACAATGGAAAAATTACTCAAATGACGAAGATATTAGAAATCTTATCACCAGATACATACAATTTGAGTCCATTCAATGGCCATTCTATATTTTATCTTCTCTATTCCACTTAGCTAATCATATATTCCAGTTACTAACTCGTATATTCAAGTTATTTAACTCATATATTCAAGTTAGTTAACTGGAATATTCAAGTTAGTAAGTCGTATATTCCAGTTAGTAGCTTGAATATTCAAGTTACTAACTCGAATATTCCAGTTATTAACTGGTATATTCAAGTTAGCTAACTGGTATATTCAAGATAGTTAACTTGTATGTTCAAGTTAGTAACTGGTATATTCCAGTTATTAACTTGTATATTCCAGTTACTAACTGGTATATTCTAGTTAACTAACTCGTATATTCAAGTTAGTGAAATAAAAAACGTTTGGCAGTCCAGAGCTTCCATAACATGTTAATGTATTTTTTTTATTTGACCATAGTCACCCCTCCCTGCCAATGGCTTACCTGGTAATGACCTCTGCTTTGTTTTAGGCCTCTCCCTTTTTTGATTTTAGCGCATTATAGGATTCAGATCATTTTTAAGGCTCTAACAATGTTTCTATACTATTCTGTTCTATTTGACCAACTCTAAGGTGCTAGAGCCACAAGAAACAAAGGAAAACAACAAGACAAAAATATCTTTGATATAATGGCATGAGCCAAAAAGCTACCGGTAGGACAGTAACATCATAGTTTGGAAGCCATCAGAGGCAAGAATAGTACACTAAAAGTTACGAAAGTCTGGTGACAAAAACAAATCCAGACTCAGACACATGCTATATCTAGCCCAGCGAAAATTCGAAAATGGCAGTCACCTAAGTGGAAACACTCGGTTAAACTTTTATAGAAGAGATCAAAATAACCTACTGCATATGTAATGAAATATAATGGGTGATATCCTGCACAATAAAAGTGAAACTACATAATGGTCCTACAAGGAAGTGTTAGCATGTACTAGCAGTGTTATACACAAAACTGCACACATATCCATGTACATTATGTATCTTCATGAATTTGGATTTTATTGACATGAATACAGTTGTGTGATTAAGTGTATATATTATATGTCATATACAGTCATCCTTTATTTACATACAGTAAATTCTGTGCAAGTAATAATAATAAAATAATGAAAAGACTTGATCTTGTGTATGCGGATATTAAACTCTGACCAAGTGGAATAAAATATGTGGCAGAAATAACAGGATACATTGCGTATGTTGGTATGGATATCTCGAAAAAGAATGAAATGAATTTTTAATCCTAAGGTTTTTGTCATACTACTAAACAAGTCAAAACAGTTACCCAGTGAAGGTTATGTAACTTGTATTTTGTGTTTAAACATTCTTCACCAGGTTTGTTCAATCTGTGTGCATGGATCAGCTATCTGTTTGTTTGGACAGTGTATAATTGTAGTTCTAGGTTCAGATTTATTTGTCGTTTTACTCCACGTCCAACAGCCAGGGTCATATTGCAACGGGTAGTTTACAGGTGGAGGAAACCAGTGCATACTGCACTGTAAACCACCGGGCATCGGCAAGTAACTACCAACTTTCCAACATGAAGGGCCCGGCCTGAGATTCAAACCAGCGGCCTCAGAGGTTGGAGGTGAGAACTCTAACCACTACACCACCAAGCCCCCTTGTAGTTCTAGGATATGCCTAGATCCTTTGTATCAGTTCTATTGTGAAAGGTAGTAAGAAGGGCAGAATAAACTAGTTTATACAGTTAGTCAAGGTCAGACACTGTGAACCACTGGCCAACAGCAAGAAACTGTCAACTTTCTTCCTTGAGGTAGGGCTGGGCTGTCTCTCAGAGATGGCAGACTATATATCAACGTGCATACAAATGCAGTTTATATCAGGGTATCAGGGCTAAAATTTAATGTGTATGGTCAGATATTTAATATGTGTTATTTTCCAGAAAAAATGCAGTTAGTGTTATATCATTCCTTCAAGGCACAACATTTATTCTGGAACTGATATTTTTGGCAGTTTCTTTGTCTCCTCATTGTCAAACAATTTTTTGCTGTTTGCCACGTATCATCTTATCTTTCTATATTATTTGTTAATTTGAGAATATTGTTTTATAATTAATGTCATTCTCAGGGAAAAAAAGAAAAAATTCGGATTTAAAATATTTATGAGTTTATAACATATGTGTAAATAGCACATTTAACATTGTTAAATAGTTATAACCCTAGTAGTTAAAAGTTTCAGAATTTAAGAGTGTCTATTCAAACTTTAGTAGTATGCTATCTACCTCTGTAATATAACTTTTTAATGTAAAGTCCATTGACTTATATTATATATTCTAAATGCAGTATGATTAAGCGGGCTTGTTTTATAATTAGTGTATTTATTAAAACTTATTTACTTCATTGTTTCAATGCCAGTTTTAGTCATTATATATTTATTTATTCTAGATAAAAACAACAAGATCAGGTGAGGATTTTGTGCAACCTAACGGGTTTATGTTTCTCTGCTCAAGCAAACCGTTAGAATGACCTCAAGAAATATTCTCACAATGACAATTATTTTTGAGAATATACAGATGGAAACTATTCTGAAAACAGGAATTTTTTAAATTCCTCAAAAAGTGTGTTTTAACATATCCATTCCTCAACCGTTACCTCCATGTTACTACTATACAAGCGAAATTCAATGATGTTGTTTAGTTTCTTACTCAAATATTGTATCCAATTTGCCAATTCTCAAGAATTTAGAAATTCTCAGAAAGTGTTATGAGAAGATAATCTTACAGTAAGGATATATTTAGAGTACAATTTTAAAGAACATGGAGACAAAGGTTTTGTATTTACAGGAACCCTGAAGAAGATGGGGCAGTACATCTGTAGTTTGGGGGAAGATGAAGAAAGTGACAACAGAGAACAAGCGTCCAGGTCATCTGTACCTTCTGTGAGAAGATCTGAACATAGACAACTTGATCAAACACATCCAACACCAGTAAACTCAAGGCCAAGGCCTGAGAGGCCAAATGAATTACCAAAACGGAAAGATAGTTCCAATGCAATGGTACAGTTTGAAGAACCACCTAGCTCCTCTAGTCATGGTAGCCATACTGAAGTAGTGGATGTCCATGGTAAAAGGCCAAATAAGAGAAAGACGGCAGCAGGACGTGACCAGCAGAGTTTTACTGGAGATACAAATGTTGACATAATGGGAACATATGTGACACTGGATGAAACAACAAAAGAGAAAAAGAATGCTCAAGTGAGACCCAAGCAGGATGCCAGGTATTCCCAAGCTTGTGCTATAAATAATCCAGTGTATGGATCAACTGCTGAGACAGCTGCCTTACAACCATCAAAATATACACAAGCTGTTCTACCACTGCAAAAGTGGTCAAAAGAAACAGGTATGAAGCAAGAATCAAACTGTGGTTATGATCACGATAATACTCATGACAACACTCTTTCACTATCTTGTCCTGCAGGAGTAATTTCCTCTGAAGGGATTGGGAATAATCAAGTGATCCCGAAAAGTGCTTCTCCAGAGGGCAAAATGGTCAAACCAAGAAAAAGAAGACAGAAGCATAAACAAAAGCATCCACCTACATCAAGTTCCATGATTTCACGGGATTCATCACAGACTCAGTTTGATGAACACATTTATTACAATGCCAGGCCAGGCCGGAAAACCCAGCCACCAACATTGAAATGTGATCTGAATATCTCAAATACTTACAGCAATATTAAACCAACTATGACATTGCTTCCAGATCAAAATAATCCACTATTACCACCAGCTCGGGATAATCTCAAAAGACCTCCAATTTATAGCAAACGTGAACCATATAGGACATTATCTCAAGGTCAAAAGAGTCCACAAGAACCAGAAAGAAGTACAAGCCAAGAAACATATAGAATATTTCCACATACAAGTGTCCCAAAGGATAAAAATAAGCTTATGATCGGAATAGATGTAGGATCCTCTACTTCAGGATATGCTTACACAATGGCAGGCAGTGATGATTGCTATGTCAATAAGAACTGGGCTGAACACAGAGGCTACACCTGTCTAAAAGCACCAACAGCCTACTGTAGGTACAGAGACCAGGAGTACTTCGGCTTTGAGGCCTTTGAGAAATATGAAGGTTTTATGGACGAGTTGGATGCAGAAGAACTGAAAAATGTGCTGTTTCACCAGGTATCTCTCCAGTTCTTATGGTTAGATTATGTATAGAATATGAAATGTAATTCTGATCATAGTGTATCATATTCTTCCACCGTAATGCACATTCAAATATTGACAACAACCATGCCATATTCACAATAATCAAGTCCATATGTATTCGTTTCAATCCCAGTCACCCTTTTTGGGGATGAAAAGCTAGTTTTTCAACAATTTAAAGTAAGATTTGTACAGTCCCCAACTCCAACAAACAACAACAGAGGATATAAAGATTTTATTATACATAAATATATAAACTTCAATGCATTCAGTAAATGTTACATAATCTAACTTCTAGTATATATGTACATGTCAGAACAAAATACACACCATGAACATTGATAGACATGTAAAATACCGTTACATTAAAATAGTATAAAACTCAAACAGACTAGATTGACATGCTATTGTGACCTTGCAGAGGTCACCCAATTGAACATCCCTTACTGTGCTTGACCTCTGAAGGTCAGGGTTATGATATGCATGTCATCTCCAAGTTAAGCAAGATGACCTCGAAAATGATCACCCAGTGACCTTGATAGCCAAACTCAAAGGTCAAGTTTTTGATTCACAGGTCATATTCATGTCAGTATGTGTTGACCCTATATTAGGTCATCTCCTGGCCTTGACAGCCAAACTCGAAGGTCAAGCGACAATTTGAATCCAAGCGAGTTACAAAATTACAGAAATACTACCACTTTTACTGACAAGCTCTTATGTAACCCTGCCCATTACATTATAGAATGTCCCGAATCCCAACCCCAGTAGGGGTAGTAAACATCATGAAGGATTTTTCTAAAAGTTTGGGAGACCTGACAACCAGCTGAAGAAGATGGACGAATATATCTCCAAACACAGTCAGACGCCCAGGTGCCATGTTCTTTTATTTCTCTAACTGGTATTCCTAACTCATAAGCCAAAGAGGCACCTGAGCGCCTGAAGGCGTGAAATGTGTAAAAATTTGGTGGGAAATGAAGACATTGATTAATTTTTGCCAAATTCTTCCTTACTCTAGCATCAGTTAGTACCTGCCCGCCAGAAGCTGTGCTGATTTGAAATAGAGGGGAGTTCTGAATTGGGTTGCATAATGACATGACCTTTTTAAGAGCTTGATAAGGACATACTGGTGAAACCCCCAATTTTGGTAATACAACCAACTTATATTGGTCTCTGAATTGTATGGTCTTAGACCATTTCAGTAACATTAGAACCTCATTTTCCAGAAAAAACATGTACCCACCAGAAAAAAGCTTTGTACTGTCAAACTCAGCCTTAACATGTGGAGCAATATTCGACAATCTGAAGAACCCAAAGAATGCAGTCAAAAGAACTGCCTTGTAAACCCAAGCATCTGAGAACTGATTGCAAAGAGCTACCATTTTTTAATGTGATTAGATCTATGATATTATGCTTAGGCAACACCATCGGCCTATGCGACTTTAAAGACTTCACAAAATAACTGAATTTTGGGTGTTCCCAGGCACCATACTGCAAATTGTGGACAATGAACATTGCCCTAATTGCTGCAATGTGATTTTTTATCATATTTATTGACACACAATTCTCTACCAAGAACTCTAGATAAGATAAGGCAACTGATACAGAGATTTCTGACAATGGAACTTTAGTAAACATACAAAAGGCCACAAACGACCTGAATAGCATATCATAACACTTAAGAGTTCTTGGCCTAAATGCAGACTTGGTGCATACTGAAGCTTTTCTGGCATATTCCGTCAAGGCTGCATTCTCTGAAACTACAAAGTATAGCATCTGTAGCGAGACAGTGTGTGATCAACCTCTAGCATAGAAACATCTACTGGCAACCATGTAGGGTTCTGGATAAACTGCTGTAAGTGAGCAGCATTTTGTTCAGAATACTGCCATCTGGACAAGAGGTCTGCAACAGTGTTGTTTTTTCCCAAAACATGAACATACTGTAAAGTGACGTCTGCAATAGCAGCCAAGTACCAAATGTTACGTGCGCATACACCCCAGAACAGGTCTCTGGCCTTACCAGAGGACCTTCACAACTGCATCATTGTCACACTTCACTAATACTCTTGTACGGGACCACAAGCGAGCAAACAAACGCAGTGCCATGACTATGTTCACCATCTCAAGATGGACAATATCTAGATTTGCAAAGCCTCGACTTATGGGAAGGTAATAAACGTACTGACCCCAACAACCTCCCAGACCTGTAAGGCAAGCGTCAAGTTCCAGGATGGAGTCAGAGTTCTTGTGGACATATATGGAAATTCCATTGTATGATGGAAGGAATTTGTCAAACCAAGCCAGATCTCTTTGAAAGTCGTCACTGAGCATGACCCTAGCCGGGTTGCTAGCACCGCGTAACGTTCCTAGCATCCTATTTAGAAAGTACCTAGCTGGCTTGACGCATTTGTGGATGTAAAGTAAACTGCCAAGCAATGATTGTAGCTGACGTTTGTACACAACTTCTTACCTCTCCATTCCTTGGCCATATCTCTAATGACGTCCAATTTTTCAGGCGGAATTGCTACGGTACCCTGGATGGTATCAATGAGTATTCCGAGACATACTGCCTTTGTTGTGGGTGGAACCAACTTTTTTCACCTACTGTCAGACCTAAACGCGTCATGACGTCGAGGAGTGCATCAAACGATTTACGCGCGACGCTAGGTGTGCCATATCCCAGAAAATTGTCGATGTATTATATGACGTTTGTATCATGCTGATGCATGACGTGATACACCACGTTGCTGGTTCTCTGGAAGAACTGGCTTCCGTGGCGATTGCCAAACAGAATTCTCGTATCAATGTACGTGGCGCCCCAGTTGACGCCTAATAGGTCATAGTCGCGAGGGTCGACGCTCAGGTGCCTAAACGCCCTACTGACATCAACTTTAAAAATATGACCCCACTTACCAATTCTTACCAACTCTTGCGTCAAGTCGTCAATGGTTGGAAACGTCAATTTGAATTCTCCCCCCATATAACCATTTTTTTCGACCCCAGCGTTGACAGACTCCCCCTTTGGCCAACTTAGGTCCAAAATTACCCTCCTGGTATCTGAGTTCTGTTTTGGCCTTGTCATAAAGGGGGAATAATGGAGATTTGTGATAGGGGGTTCATCAAATGGACCTATAATAGCACCCAACACCCTCTCTTCTGCAATATATTTGTCCACATATTCGGGAAATTCGGCTGCTGACTTATGAATATTTTTGTCATAGTTGAGTGGACACATTCTATTGAATCCCAGGGGGAACCCAAATTTCAAACATTCCAACAGTTTGTTTGTATGTTCAGTTCTGACTTAACAGGGATGCGCACCCCCAAGTAATTTGGGAGGTCATATTTTTTAACCTCTTCATACATGTCAATCAGATTGGTGAATTTTCTGTTAACTGTCTGACTATTTTTAGGCATTATGGTGTCAGTTAATGGAATATATCCGAATTTGACCTTGGATTGTTGAGACCACAAATCAAATGCTACACATTGATTCGGATTGGCCGACCTATCTTGGTCACTAAAAATGACTGAATTGATAAATTTTTTATCATCACTGTTTGTAACATGAAAAAGCAATTTTTGTTGAACGTGTGTCAGACATCATATCAATATCAAATTGATCAGCCGTGTTAAGTGAATAGGAATTATTCATGCTGCCCATATCAATTGAAGCATCACTTTTGCCACTTTTGATATGCGAGAGAACGCAGTCTTTGTGACGCCTTTTGTTTTATTGTCCTGTGAAAGGACATTATTGTGGCTTGCATTAGCTTGATGTGGACAGACCTTGTCCCGCTTACTGATATTGTGATTATTAGCCCAGAGTAGTTTTCCTACTAGCAAGCGTGTTCTTTCTGGCTTTATGTTCACCTTTAACTACCTCTGCATATGATCTAGCTTGGGTCGTCTGGGCGATAGCATTGTAAACCTTGATGGCTTAGTTACAAGGACAAACTAGTAAACTTTCTACCTCTACGGATTCATGTGTTTTGCTATAGAACACACAACAACACTGTCTGAAAACAGAAGGCGAGCCCTCTCCCGATATGACCTTGACCTTATCACTGTTGCTGGCGACCTTTTGATAATTTTGCACATATCATTTGTTTTAGCTTTAGCATTAACATCTGAGTTATTAATACTGACATCTATGCTGCCCATCCCCTGATTTTTGGAAGGACAGCAACTCATTCGTTTTTTGTACTACTCTTTTTGCTAAAAATACAATCCTTTTCAGGATGACCTAGAAATCTACCCTGTGACAAACAAAAAGCACACAAGTGTTTATGAATTTTTCCATTAACCTCATGGTCCTTGTTGTGTGAACAAAGACCATTTTGAAATTGCTTGCAATACCAGGGCTTCTGCAACTTGTCACTCTTGACCCAGGACCTACCCCCATTGACATGTTTTTGGGCATGTGCCCTTCTGATCCTGTCTATACGAACTGTGTCCTCCCAATTTGTACCTCCCCTTTCAAATTCGCATAGTAACACAGCATGGGCAGCTTTGGCATCCGTGGCATCTTCCATCAATTCACCCATGTATTGTATCATTTTTTCTCTAACATTATGGTCAGACTTGTCTAGGACATTTTTGCAGAAACCTACACCCATTGAGACATTGTCAGCTGATCATAAGATACTCTAGATCTTGTAACGCCCCCCAAAATAGCCTCATGTGGCCATGCCACGCTATGTTTGACTAATACTTCAACATTTCCACCCCTTTTTGACTTAATTTTTCCGACACTACCTGTACTTTTGCTCTGCTTTTCTAATTCCCTAATTCTTTTGTCAACTTGCTGTTGAATTTTGAATTTAAACTGGGGATGTACTGTTCTGGATCAGATGAATCCCTATCAGACTGCGAGGTATCACTGACTACCATCAATTGTCTCTTAGACAAACTACTTAACTTCTTCCTGGTGGTGTCCTGCTGCTTGACTTCATGGCGATCCTCCACCATTCTGTCCTCCACCTGGTCCAGCCGACAGCAAACTGTCTGGAGCTGCTCCAGTATCTGCAACTGCAGGTCATCATGCACTCCCTGAGTGCTACTAATTATTCCTCACTTTGATGTGCCAGGAATCGTGCCAGAGTCCTTTTCTATTACAGACCTGTCTATATTTATATCTGCTGGTATGCCGCTAGAGTCAGAAACATTTAATAGTTCAGTTTTTTTCACATTTGTTACCAGTTGGAGGTACATGTCGGCCTCCACACCTCCAACAGTTCTTCTTCTGCTTTCCCACAGTGAATTATGTTCGATTATCAATGTTCAAAATTATGTCACTGTTAATATTACACTGGAAATATATAAGCAACAAACTTTCAGCGCTCCCGAATGATTTCTTATCAGACTTGATTCAATACAAAAATGATCAGAACTCAGCCAAATGACATTAAGGCCAATAGGCAAAAAATAGGTTAGACCATCCCTCAGAGCCCCGACATCGGGCAGATGGAATCAAGCCTGAATAATCAACTTAGAGCTGTCAGAAAGCTGCTTTCAGATGAAGTTCACTGTCTCATTTAACTGTGTCCAATGCATCGTTATCATCCACAAACATAATCATAAAATATCACATAAAATCCGTAAAGGTTCTTATAAAATCTTGTAAAATATAACACAAGAATCTGAGAGCCCTCAAGATAATAAAAAGTCCTTGTTCACTCTTCAGATTCTTGGCACATAATGAATTGTCCCTAGAATTTTTGGAGGGAAATGCCATGAACGAATTTGAAAAGCACCCTGGTCATGAAGTGGTGAACCCCTGATGACCCCTTTTTGTGTTACATAATTTAGACTGATACCCTAAGCCCTGCCATCTAAGGTTGGAGCAAAGGGCTGACTGGGCCAATGCCTGGACACTGCCCCCGATAAATTAGTAAAAGATACAGATTAATTTATGTTATAGACTTATAATCCATTTTTGCCCTGTTTCGTCAGCCAGGGCTCTCAGAGCTAAAATATTTATTCAAGCTCCAAACTGTATCTAAAAGCCACACATTCCTTATACAACTCTACCGCACCCATGGATTTGTACACTTAAGTGATGTTATAAGATTTAGAACTGGTATTTAAAATATCCTCCAGCATTAAAATGATAGAATACTTGCGGTCTTACAGTCAGTCAATGGTGCTTTAAGTGGAGGGTTATAAGAGTAAAGATGTTATTACCCTCAATGTGTACTTTGTCGTTGTCACTCTGACATACAGAATTACACAGGGTCTTGGTCGTGCAGTGGTAACACACTCAATTCTAGCATCTGAGGTCTGTGGTTGAAACCCCAGACCATATGTGGGAATGTCTGTAGCTTCTTACCAATGGTTGGCAGTTGACAGTGCAATACCTTGAACAACTGTGTGTATTGGTTTCCCCTGTACATAAAACTACCCGTCGTAATTTCACCAATACAGTGTGGAAAGAAATTGGTGTTAAAACCCAAGTAAATAAATACAGAATTACAAAATGACACTTCAGCTGGAAGTGTAAAAAATATATGATTCTACTTCAGAGTGCCTTTAATGATCCATATGATGATGATTCAACTGATACACTGGTCCAGTATGTGCGTCTCTTTCTGGTGAATCACTGCTGTGAAGCAATTAGGCAACAATATCATGAGTAAGTATGGATTGTGATATCCTGGATTGACATTCTCAAACAGATCAACCAAAGATCTCCCATAAATCAGCATATGGTATGTAGTATATTCTGATGAGTTTGAGCTAATCTTTTATCATATTTGTGAATAATAGAGACTGGCTAGTAATTTTGGCATCTAAAGACAGGCTCTTACCTCTTTGAGGAGTGGACTCCCACAACAGGCTGTTTTGATGGTCTATCCTGGTAAGATCCTGGCTGTAGAACTGGGTGTACAGCCATTACATTGACCTTTATATTCTTCACTGTAATTTATTTGGTCTAGCCAGTCTTTGTAAGAAAACAGTCATCTATTTTTATTTGAAATATTGTTAATTTTATGATGCAGTATGACACCTAAGCATTTATACATCTACATCTTGGTGATCAGACTGTGGTGTTCAATACTTCGAGAACGAGGCTGAAGTTAATCCAAACTGTGCTTTTGGGCTTTATTTATCTGGTGGGTATCGAGTATGGTAATTGATAATTTGATCCTGTTATTTATCTGGTGGGCATCAAGTATGGTAACTGATAATTTGATTCTGTTATTTATCTGGTGGGTATCAAGTATGGTGATTGATAATTTGATTCCCTCCACAGTAGCATCACTTGGCGACTGCAGTTGATCTGTTCCCTGATATCACCTTTATTACTTCTACCAGTTTGTTATGCTTGAGGTGCATTCATTTGTTTGTCTGTCTCTGTTTACGATAACTCTAGAAGTAATAAACATATCTTTCTAAAACTTTGATGACGTAAGTGCTTAACCACAGGGAAAAATGTGTAATTTTTGGAAAAATCAATTCATAGTGTGAATACACAAAAATCCCGAATTTTAAAGGGTTCAATTTTCAATTACTTTGGCTTTCTGGTTAACTTTACTCAAAAAATACATGAGAGGATTTTTTTTTATGTGGACAAGGCCTGGTTAAATCAATCTGAAAATTGGATTTTTGCAGCTAATCATGCCACTTTTTAGAGGTAATATGGTACTATTATTCTCCTATCTGAGTCAAAAAAGTTTCTAAATAATCTGAAATTATTTCACCAGTTAATAACTCTATTAGTTGTTATGTCTAGCCCTACATATAACCAATGCCCCATTACGAGCTTTGATAACTCTTGTGCATCGAACGAAGACTTTTGCAACTGATCTTTACATGGCATAAGGCTATCGTACTCTGTTTTTGCACAAATATAAGTCACAACACCATTGAGATATGCTACCATATGACCAAAAGGACCTGTCGTGACTACAGTAATGCAAAGGTTTTTAGACATGTTCAAAAACGTATATGGGTGTCTAATATCACCAAAATTATTTCCTGGCAAGGTTTATACCGGGAACAACATTAGCATGATTGTAAGAAGGTAACTGGGGTAATAGGATTGATTGTTGACAGAAGTCTATATGTTTCTAAGTATTTTCTTGACACGATAGCTATGTTTTTTTTCTATTTTATAGTTTTAGCCACTTTACTTGCATACGCATAATCCTGACCATTGGAACTAACTGGCAAGAAATGTGTCTGCCTTATCTGCTAGAAGAAATTCAGGTAGGCCTTTTAGTATCATTTGCATGTTCAGAATTTTTATGCTTGTATTGATTGATTGATTCATTCATTCATTCATTCATTTATTCATTGAACAGGTCCTTGGTTGGCCTAGTGGTTAGCAAGTTTGGCATCTAATCATAGGCAGTCACCTCTGTGGGTTCGAGTCCCATAAGTGGCAATGCTGAGAACCTGTTCCAATATGACCCTGGCTGCTGAACGAGATGTGAAACCCCAACTTTGACTTTGACTGATTGGTTGATTGATTGATCCCCACAGTTCATACAAACACATGCTAGTTGGTCACAAATCTAGACAAGTAGACACTTAACCTTTGAGCCTTTCTTTTTAATATATATGTATGGAAATATATCAATTGTCATTAACATTAAGCATTATTCATCATGCATCTGTGTATGTGCAAGCTACAGTAACAGGTTTTAAGATGTATGTTGGTATAAAATTGGCCAAAGACACAAGGGTTTTTTGAGGCAGTTTAAAACGATATTTCACAAGAGAATGATCAAAGAGATGAGTGTACAGAAACCTTTGTGTTGGAGTACTTCTTACTGTGTATGTATACTGTATTGAATGTTTATGCTCAGACCACTATTACCTTTACCATATTACTCAAACTGCTATTTGGCCCATGCTGACCACACATGTACAGCCCAAACTCTCCAGTGACTAACATTAACCATAACTGAAGACAGAGACTCGGCTCATTTTTTATCAACGTCTATGAATTTTGTTTAACCTGCCAAGTGGGATTGCACCCAATGACAGAGCACTCTTATTTTTTGTGGTCACAAGATCCACAAGATGTATCACCTTTTACCTGGATTTGAACCTACATCCTCTGTGTTTCTGTGTTACCCATAACGAAGCAGTTGCACTTAGTTATTTTTTGTCATACAAATTTTGAAAATCAACACTCTCCTCTGACAGGGAATCATCCAATTGAGCTCATTTCAATGATCAATTGTGTTAGAATCTAAGAGTGTGCTTGTTTATCAGTTTTGGTCCCCAACTTATTTGGGAATTATGCAAGTCAATAAAGATAAATAGACTGGTTTTAATCATCTACAGTACTGAATGAACTGGGTACTGATATTTATGTTCTTGTTTTTGTGTGTCTTTTATTTTACATTAATGCTTCTGTTGTAATCTATTCCATATTTATGTTTTATTTTCATTTTTCATTCATACATTCCATTCTGTTTATTTAGCCATGGATTTTATTAATATTTTTGTGTTTGTATATATTGTTTAGGTAATATATTTATTAATTTTAATGGTGCTGCATAACATCAAAGTGCTTAATAACCTTACATTTTAACTATACTTTACTCAACTCTTTTAGAAGTACACATGTACTGTTCAGTAACATTATTAAAATGTATTTTCAAAGTATATTTTGACCTTGTTGAAATGTGTGCACAGTTATTTAAAATGATAAACTGGATCTTGGACACACGTGACTGACAGCGCCTAAGGAAGCAAGGGTCCATGGGCCGGGATCTGGAACCTTGGGCCAGTTTCAAGAAGCCTCCTTAAGATAATTGACACCTTTAAATCAAGGCTTTCCTTGAATTTCTCCTTCCTTTAAAATCTCAGCTTACAAAACCTCTTCCTCTGCTTAATAACTTTAATGAACATTTGCTCCCTCCTTAAGTTTCAAGGAAGACCTTTGGTAGGTAGAGTTAAAGGAGGCTTTTGTAAAACTGAATTTTAAGGTGGCCTTCCCAAAGCAAAAAAAATGACCTTCCTTTACTAAAGGTGGTCCTTTTTAAAGGAGCCTTTGTGAAACCGACCCCAGGAGTTGGTTAAACAGTTGCAAAGCATATCATATTTGAAGGAAACTGAGCCAAGGTCAGACCCCCGCTTTGTTTGAAAATATGGTCCAATAGGATGTACATTATTGAACTTCTGAATGAGATGTAAGCCAGAGATCCTCATTGGCCTAGTGACTTAGCAGATTGGGCATCTGTCCACAGGCTGTTGGCTTTGTGTGGCTATGGCTCCCACAAGTGACAATGCTGAGGACCCTTTCCCAATATGACCCTGACATTAGAATGGGATGTAAAACCCCAACCTTGGCTTAAGGATGTCAATCAATCATATTAACCTTTGATATATGATCCTGCGAGTACAATACCCTCGCCCCTCCCACTCAGATGTGATTTTCATTTATTTATTTATTTGGGGTTTTACGTTGCTTTCAACACTGTACAGGTCATATCACGGTGGGCAGTTGGAAGGGCAGAGGAAACCAGTACATACAGTTGGTCAGGGTTCTGTACTGTAAACTGCCGAGCAACGGCAAGCAAATACCAGCTTTCCCACTTGAGGCTGTGCCGGGAACCAAACCCCGGCCTCAGAGGTGGGAGGCGAGAGTGTTACCACTCTGCCACCATGGCCGCCAGAGGTAATTTTCAATGATAAAGCTCTATGTATTATATTTCAGAAAAGAGCTGCAGAATTGACAGGCATCCGTAGAGTAGAAGTGGATACCAGGTCAATGACAGAATGTGAGCTCAGGTATTGCTTGGTTAACACACAGAAAACTCGCAGACTGAGTAAAGAACAGGTGCTCCTAATATCCACTGGAGGTTAGTCGCTGACAAAATTGAGTTTTTACTTGGCATACTGGGAACTTTTACTCCCACTTAAACGTAAACATTTAAATCACAACTTCATGCATTGTAACTTTAATGATTGTTGCTAGTTCTCTTCCAAACACCTGAAAACAAGTTTTTTAGAGTATTTAATGTTGCTAAAACAATATATGTACATTGCCTTGAACTCTGATGATGCTCATACATGGAAATAAGACAACAAGTAGATGTGTTTATGCCCAGTTATTTATTTTATTTGTTTTACATATATCTGTCCACAAATTTGTAAGTCTTATAATAACAGTTCACTGTTGTCTTGAACTTTCAAACAAATCCTGCCAGAGCCCTTCTTCTCTAGAGAGGCTCGTGTTTCTAGAGATCACTTTTTTTCATTTTTTTTCTCCTGACTTTAATGAGAACTGGCATGACAGGATGAGTACATGTCTCTTCACTAAAGTTAAGTAGCAGTGGGCTATGTTAGTACTTGGATGGATGACCGTTTGAGTGCACTATCTTTGATGGCTTTGCAGCTCGTGCAAGCAGACTGAAACCTTTTTGGCCTTGTTTGATAACTGTTCAGCATGTTTTGTTATATAATTTAAACTTGCAAATTGTAGTTCTCTGTTTTCATTTGATTCAGGTTTGTCTTGAAATTGATATCTAAAGTAGTGAATGTAGTATGATCTTTTCTTAGCTTCTATCATGTAGATATCCACATTATAAATTATCTCTGTATGTTTGTAACTCAGTCCTACTTTTTCCCACAGGGAGGCACATTGAAGCAAAACTGTTTATGTCCAAAGGCCAGCTAAGAGATAAGTGGGAATGTATCTACGAGAACCTAAGCAATAGTAAGGGAGGACAATACATTGACAACATGTTCATGGAGGACTTGGAAAAGCTACTGGGGCAAGACTTTATCCAGTCCTTAACCAAGAGCAGCAAGAGCACATGGATTGCTTTCATGGAATGTTTCAACCATGCTAAAAATGCTGTTGGCCCCAAGACTACTTTGAAGGTGACCTTGCCATTGACCTATATGTTTGGTACGACCTTCCATGAGATAAAAGGCATTTCATTGGCTAAACATCTGGAAAAGTTCCCTGACAGTGGTTTTCTGTGGCAAAAAGATGGCAAACTATCCATCTCTGGACAAAAGATGAAATCATACTTTTCAGAGGTCCTAGAAGAAGTAAAGAACATGGTTCATCATTTAGGTTCATCAATGAAAGTCAGTTCCAGGGGATGTAACGTGTACTTTATTGGTGGCTTGGCCGAGTCACCTTTAGTCAAATCGGTTGTTGCAGAAGAGGTATCAAAGCTACGGTGTGAGGTGATCATTCCAGAAATCAGCAGCTTGTGTGGTGCCAAAGGTACACTCCTCTGTAGTACAAAATCTGCACTTTAGAGGAATGTGAGACGATATCGATAATAGGATAGTATTGTTTAAGTAATGACAAACTATGCACAAGCCAAGTGTAAGATAATTTGAGGGTGATGCTAAACAGTGATGTTTGTAACTGCAGTGAAATAATAGTGAGGTTGTAACAATGTTACAAGTAGTAAAGGTTGTTGTAATCAAAATGTTTAAAGGCAAAGGTTTGTTATTTCTACTCCTTTTCAACTGTGGGGAGTTTGTGTCTTGATCATTCTAATCTATGAAGAGCACAATATTGTCAGTTGTATAGCCAGTTGTATAGCCTTGTAAAGGTTGGAAGTGTAACAATGGGAAATTACAGATGCCTACATTTAACATGCCTAAAACTTATTACGAGTGAGTATTTCTCTCCTAGCTATGGACGACTAATTGGTTCAGTTGTAACTGCATTACAATGTATTATTTTTGGTGCTATGACCGGTCTAAGAATTTCTTGTCCACTCTTCTCATAGAACTAATCTTACTGTGAAAATGATCATTTCCATTTTTATTATAATTTTGTTTTGTACGTAATTTTTACTAGAAAATGTTTAGTATGTTTATGTAACACCAGACATGAATTGGGCCTAACAGCAAAAAAAATTAATCAATGTAACACGGGAGCAAGATGAACCAGGGGAAATTACTGCTACCTATGTCAAGCTAAACTACATCTAAGCTTGCGGTATTTCAGTTTATGCAATAATTTGATACAAACAGGAACTGCATAATATATCCGCAAGTTCTAACCAGTGGCAACCACTGAAACAAAAAGATAAAACTTTGCAATGGAGGCCCCAATTTCACGTAAAAGTTACAATATTGCACTCAGAAAAGGTTTATTGGCATTTTTGGTTTGAAGTGTACTCATAATCTGTATGTGCATATTACTATTGGTTTTGATCAAAATTAATTAACAAGTGCAAATGAACTGTTTGTGTTCAAATTGTGCTCCATTACAGCAAACACTGATAATAAAATATTAATTGGAACTAACTCGGCATATTGTCCTTTTCTATTTCTGATATGAGAGTTCTGCAACCTTAACACAGGTCCACTGTCCAAAGTGCATTTTAAACCTGTTGCAGCTTAGACAGATTGGCCAACTCATAAGAAATGAGTTGCAGTAATCCAGGTGATTATCTGCCCCTATGGCCAATAACATGCTAGCTTTGGCAAATGAAGGATCTAGGTTCATTCCCAGGTACAAGCTGATACATACAGTGCCCACTGAAAATGATTACCATTTATGGTCACTTTATGATTTGGGTTTAACATCATTTGGGTTTTCAACACTGTATAGGTCATGTGACGACAGGTAGTTTTATGGGCAGAGGAATCCAGTACATACAGTTGGTCAAGGTTCTGTACTGTAAACTGTCCACCATCGGTAAGCAACTACCAACTTTCCCGCATAGGGTCCGGGGTTTAATCTGCAGACAACAGAGGTGGAAAACAAGTGTTTTACCACAATGCCACCATGGTTCCTGCCATTTATGGTCAAAATATGCTTCACATTAGTCTTTGCACACCAGCGATTAGTTGTAACTGACCTTACCACTAACAAGATCTGGCGACAGTACTCACTCATCAGTTTAGACATGTATATTTTCATCATGTATAATATTATCACTAAGATTACACTATCAGTTTTCATAAATAAAAGAATGTTACTTAATTTACGGCAAATAAAATGTGGTCTTCGACTAGTAGTTCAAAAGTTAAACATCTAATCACAGGTCAGCACTGTGTGTATTCCACTTCCACAAGTGACAATGTTGAGTACCTGCCCCAATATGCCCCTAACTGTTGAAGGGATGTAAAACACCAACTTAGATCTCTGTCCATTGTAAGTGATGCCTGTGAATGCAAAAAAATGATCTTATTTGTTCATCCTCCTGCAAGTGGAAATGCTGATGGCCTCTCCCAATTTAACCCTGGCTGGTGAAGATGGCATAAATCCTTAGCTTTAATCTTTAACCTTTAAAGTAAATAAAATGTGTCTTTATCAACACAGTGGTTTTTATATGGGCTTGTAAAAATATGGATACCTACAATACGTAACTAGTTCTATAATATGGCAGGTCATTTCTCTGTCATGAAGCCCTTTGCATCCAGGGCGTGGGTTATGTGGGGATGCAGAAACTAACTCCTAAAAGGACAATAAAGAATTAAACTAGTACAATAATTAAATACATTAACTTCTCTAAAATTCATGACTTCAATAAAAAATAAATAAAATATATGTACATAATTGAATATTATAGATATGACGATAAGACAGTGACGAAGAAATGTCATGATGTGTTTTTGTTGAAATTTATAGACGTGTATCACAAAACCAGTAAACTTTATACAATGGCATATAAGTCTGAAACAGGAATCAAGATTAATATATGAACAAATTAAACGAGTGCCCAAAATAGTAATGTGTATTTATACACTGGAAGTTCAATATGAAGAAGTAAATTCCAAATTTAGTAAATAAGTTAATCGGAATGGAACAAAATAATATGTGGCCTTTACTAAAATATGAACATATAACCATAATTGTTACTCAGCAATAATAGATTAATTTGCAAACATCATAGAAAAGTTTTTAGAAAAAGGAATAACAGAATATTTCTTCAAGTTTAGAACTGTACTAGGTTTTTCTCAGTCTGCTGTCTTTTTTACAGCAATACTAAATTTTCAAGCAGGTATGTGTTGATGACAAGAGGATTTAGTTCCATCACCCTGCTCAGTAATTTGCTACAAGGGCACTCTGAGAGCGCAGACCTACACCGAAGTTTATTCCAGAGCCTGATCTGTCTTTCTAAAGCAAAACAGCTTAATAACAAGTAAATGAGAAAATCTGGATCCTAAATATATTTATATCAAGGCATAGCTTGGGCTTTCCAGCATGGAGTTCTGTTAGACAACATAACAGGACATGGAAGATTATTATGTTATACTTTTTTAAATACACAACGTCTGTTCCTGCATCATAATCTATGGTTTCCTAGAACTTTAGATCATATCTTTGCTTATAGTCTGGGTGTCTTAAGTGGCCAAGTAGGTTAGCAAGTTAGGCATCAAATCACAGGCTGTCACCTCTGTTTGACCAAATCCAGCATTATGTATCTATACCCATATCTATTCCTCAGCCTCTGATGAGACCATACTCTAACCCAAGAGGGTCGAAATATATGCTTACAAATATCAGCAATATATCAGGCATTCACCTCTAACTAGCACAAGACAATTCTTTTTAGTTTTATCTATGGGCACCACAATGTCTATTTAGTGCTGGTTAGTCTATTGGCACTGCCATGAAATACTTGGGGCGCACAGTCCACCATCAGCATCACAGTTGCATTGGACATTTATATACCCAATCTACCCTAAGTGATACACTCTACAACTGCTTCAATAAGCAGCCAAGGCACTAGGTCAGCGATACAGACATTAAGCCAGCCAACTGAAACAAAACAGAAGGCAATTCACATACAAAATTTGTTAATGTGCAATACCAATAAATTGGTGGAACAGCTATTCCATTTTAGAGAAAGGATTTATTGGCACATTGCCATAAAGCTGTCCTAACATTTCTACTTAGAAGACCACTCTCACAAAAAATGAGAGATTGACTGTGATCCAATGGCTAGAAACTATAAACAATCCAATACCCAATATAGGTGCACAACCTTGAATAATACTTAATTTGGGATGTGCCAACCATTACCTCGATTGGCCTCACCAATTTGTGTAGTAATTTTCCTCTTAATTGTATAGTGTCCCTATACCCCTATACCTCTCTATTATGTATCTATACCCAACCTTTGGATTGTTAGTATTTAAAAATTTCTATTTTTTTGTACCATTTCATGCTTTGCTTTTTGCCTGAACCTGAGGGGCCACCGTGGCAGAGTGGTAACACTCTCGCCTCCCACCTCTGAGGCCGGGTTCAGTTCCCGGCACGGCCTCAAGTGGGAAAGCTGGTAGTTGCTTGCCATTGGTCGGCAGTTTACAGTACAGAACCCTGACAAACTGTATGTACTGGTTTCCTCTGCCCTTCCAACTACCCGTTGTGATATGACCTGTACAGTGTTGAAAGCGACGTAAAACCCCAAATAAATAAATAAATTTGCCTGGACCTGTGGCAATCTGGTTATATTTACCCCTTTTCCCATCTGCCAACTGGCATTCTCTAAAAGTGTTACCAATTTTTATCTCGTAGAATTAAGAGGTTTGACAATATGACCTTGTCATTTCTATTTGACCTTAGATCGAACTTGCCTTACAATTTCCTGTATTGTATAACTCCCTTTTGATGTAAATTGTATAATTTCATCTTGGGTTTTATAACATTTTCTTCTATCGAAATTTTCTTATTAATTACATCTTATCTGGCTTCTCCATGTTATCCGGCTTGACTGATTTTACCAATTTTTACACCTTTTACAACCTTAACCTTTGCTTATGGGGCTTTCTTCTTTCCAAATATGCACATTCTCCCTAAAATCACAGGGGCCAATTTGCTAGTATTTTGTTTATAAAAACTTGATTTAAAATGTAAAAAATGTAAAAAGAATGCATTACTTGGTGTAGATACAATCCCACAATATTTCATCCATGGGCTTTTTAACCTTGCATTTAACCTTTGGTTTCAGGGTCTTTGACCCCTACAAAATTTTAAAAAAATTTCTCCCTCTTGCCCGTGCGTGGCGAACTACAGAGTTTCCCCTGGTTTCCAGTGAACACCTTGTACACCAGACAATACATTACTACATTATGGTCAACTATCATTATAACGTCATAGTACATGTCTTTGGTTCTAAAGTTATATATATACATACAGAGGATTTTTAAAATGTTAAATTATGATTGTATTAAAATAATTATAAAAATATATAAACCCCTTGTTGGTTTCTGTGAGGCTTTCTTCCCCAAGTTCAATGATATATGTTAAAAATATGTTTTTGTGTGTAACAAGTTAGGATGTAAGGATACTGATTGTAACATAAAAATTGTCAAGATTTGCTTTCTCATAAAGATAGATTTATTTACTTATTTGGGATTTTTATTTATTTATTTTTGGGATCTTTTTCAACACTGTACAGGTCATATTACAACAGGTAGTTTTGTGGTTAGAGGAAACCAGCACATACAGTTGGTCAAGGTTCTGTACTGTCAATTGCCAACCATCGGAAAGCAACAACCAACTTTCCCACATCGGATGCAGGGTTTGGTAGTAGAACTCAGAGGTGGGAGGCACATGTGCTACCACTTCACCACATTGGCCCCCTCATAGAGATAGAGAAAAGCTCTGTCTTTTCTCTTTACAAGAATGAATTCAGTAAGATAGGTAAAATATAGACCCAAGAATGCATGTGGAACAGTACACATTTATTTTGGCATAAAAGAGGCAATCTGTACTGTTCTGACTTGCAAGAAATAAAACTATAGAGCAAAAGTTTTATAGAAAATCCATACACAATGATGGAATAATTAGTCATTCAGTGCCCTTTAACAATACCCTTCACATTGTATTATTGAAGGAAATATAGCTCCTTGGCTCCCTATAATGCAAGTAAAAAGTGGTCCTTTTGTCTCCATTCACACGAATGTTATTGAGATAGCAAGCTTTGGTTATGTGATAAAATTACATTCAATTCACACAATAAATGTCCACAAAATTTGCAAAGTTCCAATTCAAATTTTTTTCTAAAGTTGATTCACTGTAACAATTTTGCTCAAATGATTCAATTAAACTATAACATTTGTTCCTGCCAAATGAAATTATGTGAATGTGTATTTCCAAGTAGCCTGCTGAAGATATATATTTCAATATTGAATGCATAGTTTTTTATGAGAGTGTTACCAATTTAATTGTGTTAAAGCTTATAAACCCAGGAAGAATTGAACTGTCTTCTTAAATGTCAAGTTTAATAACGCTTGCCAACTTAAGTTGACCAGATTATTAAGTTAAGCTATAAAGGAAAACAAAAAGCTCAATAAAATTACATTTGTACTCCCATTTAAATGAACTTGGAGCAAAATATAACATATTAAATACGCAAGGTTGATAGGTTTTTATTAAGATAAAAAAGCATAGGGGAAAATATTATCAAGGGTTAAGATGCAGTGCTGATCTTTTCAAAAAAAACTCTCTTCAACAACTCTCAATTTATTGTAGCACTTTATCTCACTGGAAACAATTCTGAATAATAACATTAATTTCAATGGCATGACATGGATAAATGCTGCTCCTATAAAAGACGGAGAATGGGATGTAAAACCCCACCTTTGACCTTTTTAACAGGCGGAAGCTTACAATTAGGGTGGCAGATTCCCTCAGAACTTCAACGAGAACATTTTGACAAAGAAGTTTTTCTGTGATCATCAGAGACACACATAGGATGAACACTCTGTTAGTTCTGACACTTTTATACCTTGCAGGTAAGTACATTTTTAAAAACAAAATTATATTGTTTTTCTTTGTTTTTAAAAAGAAGAAAAACAGAAATCATGGAGTTTGACACTGTCAAAAATCAATGAATGACAAGTGGAAAGTTGAATGACAAGTGTTCAAGACTTTGTATAGTTTATTTGCTTCAAAACACATTATCGTTTTTAAGTTACCTTAGTTTTGGGTAAGGATATCATGCCGGATCGTGCAATTGATTCTAGTTTTCTTAATTAACTTCAGGAAAACCTTTTATCATCTTTATTGAAGATATTTAAGATTATTATATTAAGGATTGGTAAAATGTGAACAACTTTTGCATAATTTCAGTGCATTATGTGGCAAAATAATTGCTACTGTTTAATCTGCTGTTATAACCTCATCAATGATTCTGTTTTGGCTGCATTCATTTGTTTATCTATCTGCTTGTCAGTTTGTGTTCACAATTACTCAAAAAGTGTTGAATACATCTTTGCCAAAATTGGCATATGGTTCGGTCCTGACAAATGGCAATTTTGAAATAGATCCGGATCATACTTATACACAAAAAAATGCCGAATTTAAACAGTCCCGTTTTAAATGTGTATTTGTGTGCACTTGCAATGTGGGGATACTGAGCTGTGTTGGCAGAGATCTGGGCTCGAGAAGTGCTTCCTGATAGTAGCATTTGATGACGCTTGTGTTTTTAATTCATGTTATTTTAAATTTGTAATTTGTATTTTTAATAGGTGATCCCTTTTGGTTTGGTTTTGCATTTTATGGCTTCATATCATCTGCACAACAGTATTTCAGTATAATGAACAGAAAATTATATGTGTAATGTAATTTTTTGAAAAGAGAAAAAAAATAAACCTTTGCCATATTTGTTTTTTTATTTTGCGTGCTAAAATTTAAAACTCTACTTCACAAGGATTAGCTTAAGTTTATCATCCAACAATTTGTTTGCAATAATAAACAAAGTATGGAGAAAAAAATCAGCTTTGAAATGTATTACTAAATAAGGGGACATCAACAAAAATAAGAATTTTAAGTTTTAACTTTAACATATTTTGTCATTTTACATGGATTGTAACAGAAAAAAGCAGTGTAAAAATTTACCATGTTGTAACTTGGATAGTTTCTTTTTACAAATACTTGCGAAATTTCACATCTGTCTACAATGAGTATCTATAGCATGGTGGACAATGGAAAAATAAATTATTTCGGACAAAGTACATCATATAATGGATAACAAAAGGGAAATGCCTACTCACTTCATCACTACTCTTTATTCACCACACAGGTATATTAGACCTAATGATAGACAATAAAATGTAAACATACTTTATGCATTTTGCTTTCTGGTATTCCAGAATCTTGCCTTGGAGGAGGGGGTTACGGAAGTTACGGGGGTTACTGGTGCAATTATCTTCGAGGCCCACCAGGGTATGTGGCTCCAGTAGAAGGGGAATGTGGATGCTGTCCACCGCCATGCTGTTGTACTTGTGTTGAGACTGAAGTACCACAAACAACCACAACAACTACAACAACAACCACGACAACCACATCAGAGATAAGTGAGCTTGTACTGTTTGTGTTGCTTTTCTTGGGTTGAATTCAGAATAACAGGTTTTGACCAAAAATAGGGGTTTTTCAGCTGATATTTTACATATCCATTAAATCACATGAAAGTTTCATATATAACCATATATAACCATATGTGAAAGATATACCCTCAAATTAACCATCTGACAGTATAATATTGAAGCAATAAGCGCAAGCAAAACTCAATCTTAGGTTTCTGTCTTTTCCATTTTTGGTCATGCCAAGAATTTAACCCAGATGCTGAAAGATGGGAGACCACTATTTGAGATCTTGCACCCAGCCTCTTCGTTTAATAAATCTCCCCTTGGTAATGAATTTCTTAAGGGAAGAATTGTATTGCTTCCCTGTGGGAAGGTATTCTTAAATTCTATACTAAAGCCATCTATAATTCCTTTGACCAAAAGATCCCCTAAAGGTCGAAGAAAGAGAAAACTACTTAATTTAGTTGAAACAACATGTACTAGTAGTGGGGGCCACGGTGGCAGAGTGGTAACACTCTCGCCTCCCACCTCTGAGGTCGGGGTTCGATCCCCGTCAAGGCCTTATGTGGGAAAGCTGGTAGTTGCTTGCCGTTGGTCGGCAGTTTACAGTACAGAACCCTAGCGAACTCTATGTACTGGTTTCCTCTGCCCTTCCAACCACCCGTCGTGATATGACCTGTACAGTGTTGAAAGTGACGTAGAACCCCAAATAAATAAATAAATGTACTAGTAGTGAGTACTAGTATATATTAGACAGATACAAAATATTTTTAAAAGATACTCATCACACAATCTGGAAACTGGAAATAATTTTAAACAATAAAACTTGCATGGTACACTGTTCCAGCTCCTGCTTGAGGATACCATCATAATTTATAACTATAATTTTGTATTTTCAGTGTGTGAGGCCCAACTTGATTTAGCCTTTATAGTGGATTCCAGTTATACTATTAGTGAAAAAGACTGGGTAATTGTAAAACAGTTTGTTTTTGATATCACTCGTGCATTTCCAACAATTGGTCCAGCTGGAGTGCTGGTAAGTTGTTTCATATGTAATTGTCATCATAAAGATCCATTCCACAAAATATTGGTCCAACAATATCTGTTTTTTTGTTATGGTTACTCATACTATTATTTCCATTTTACTCACACAGATGTCCAGGTTTACCTGATTTGACTGGGTTTTCAGTGTCACCTTTAACACAAAGGTGTCAATGACATTGCCAGTGCGAGAAAAGTTGCAATAGCAAGCATCAACACTACCTTTCCACAGTTAAGGTCACAGATAAGTCTAAACCTTACAACCTTTTCAAGCAAGGTAGGAGTCAATTGTGCCTCAACACATTAGATATACCATGTGCTTGATAGCTAAGTGTAATTTCAAATATTTGAATCTGGCAATGTCTTCAGTATTGTCTGTTTACATGGCTACTATCACCAATACATTTTGGATCCAGCTGGTTGGCCAATTTGTGGTTCACCATGATCTATTATTTCATAAACAAACTTATTTTTGCAACATAATTACAGAATTATTAAACAGTGACATTATTGTTACAATACTAGATAAAAGTATCAGTTATGCAATTTGTCCTTCTGTAGGTTGGTATGGTTACCTACGCCACAAATGCATCAACTGCCTGGAATTTTGCATCACCTGAGACCCAAAACATCACAGCTCTTCACAAAGCCATAATGGATCTTGAGCAGATGGGAGGTTTCACAAATATTGCTGACGCATTGGAGAAAGCAAACACTGAAGTCTTTAACACAGCAGGAGACAGGGATTGGCCTGTAAACTCGTAAGATTGTTTATTCTCACACAACACACTTGTGTTCATGATTCCTAATGATGAACTGACAATATTAGCTAGATTAAAAATCCATATAAGTGTCAGCCTAGTAACGAAAAATCCATAAGTGTCAGCCTAGTAACGAAACATTGTTCAATAGTTAATATGTAAAGTTAAATGTATATTTACATATTTATTGCATCAGAATAGAAACAATCCATCACTTGGTAGACACAGTACAGAAGTATAATGTGCTTGGCAGTTTAGAACCTTGAAGGTTATGAATTATTTAAAAATGCATAAAAAGGAAATACAGAATTGGGGGTTTAGAAATTTTAAATGAAATAAATATATATGCTGATATATTTGTGCATGACTTTTGTCCAAATATATCAAATATATATTTTATGTTTTATTGATTTCATACATCATACTTTAGAATTTCCATAAGGTATTTTTGAATAATATTTCACAGAAATCCACCACAATACTATGAAGTTCATTTAAGGGGATGTGGCCCTGGCGAGTTGTAATTAAATAAACCGACAATGTTAGAATATTTACATAGTGTACACAACATACACCATTTTATCTATTTAAACGTATTAAGAAAATTGCTGCAATATTTTTCAGTGATGCTATACCAAATCTTGTTGTGATTATAACTGCTGGAAGGGCAAGCTTTCGCCTCCGCGAATATGAAAACTTGGCAAATGAATTAAAAAAGACTGCAACGTAAGTGTCTTACTTCATTTGGTAGTGTATGATAGGTCTTAAGTGGCTTCCTGGATTAGCAGTTAATTAGCAGCTAGCAGTCTAATTACTGACACTCCTTACCATGGATAATTCACATCAATATATAAACCAAGTTTCGTAAATATTTCACTACTTATGTAAGCTACACATTATGATATTTTACAGATTTCCTGCATCATTTTGTAGTATTAAAATAAATGTAGAATTGAGGCAGATATTTCAAGTTAGAAAATTCATTGGACACATACGAAAATTTATGCCATGAATGAATGTGAACAATATATTATTCGTGCTGCACACTTGTGTTATATTCTCATTCTCATTCATGATATATTTTATTAGCATATGTTATTTAGGATTTTTTTTCTATTGTATTTGCCACCATATACAGTATTTGACCTGACTTGTGGGACATATGGCTAGTACATCTTTTAATCCACTCTCACCCCAAGATTTTTGGCAAAATATTTCTTTAACTGTGTATCCACTAAATATACTGGATACATCTCTTGAAAGATATTTGACAAGGCTTCTGCTCATTTTTGTTGCAATAAAACCCATACTGGTAAGGTAGTGAAATCTTTAACAGTTAAAAGTTTGTATTCACCCTTTATTATGTATACATTCTGTCAATTTTAACCTAGGTATCTCTGCCGTTTCTGCATAGATTTAACCAATGAACCAAAATGTGCAGAAGCTCTATAGAAATATCTTTGCAATGAACTATAAATAACGAACAATGAACTTACAAAGTTATAGGTTACCTAGTTGAAAGAAATGACTTGCACTTGTTCATGCAAAATTGGGGGTAGTAGCATGTACTTGGTGGCTCTTTTGTCTGTAAATCACAATTCAAAACAGTTGACTTTCATGCTGCAATGTTTTTGTATTCTTCAGGGTGATTGTGGTTGGTATTACAAGCCAGATTAACGAAACAGAACTTCAAATACTTGCCAGTAATGATGATTTGATATTCACTGTGGCTGAAATTGTGGACTTGATAAGTATCCTGAGTGCCCTAAAAGTGGTATGAAATATTTTGTCCTTCATTGTCTGCCAGAAATAGTGGGTCATACAAACTGGGCCATACTCCAGTATTTTTTGTATACACCATATTTTTTGTATACACCAGTACTGCTGTTCCACAGTCAAGAATCCTGTAGAATCAGCCCTGGATCTACTATAGCTGGTAACAGTCATCCCCAACAGCTGGGTCAGATTCTAAAAATCTTCTTGGTGACAATTTTTGCAACCTACAGCCTGAGAAATACATGTGATGGTGGCAGCTATACAAGATAGCCTGTGGAATGGCCCCTGGCCTGCGCATAATTTATCTTGGCATTGGAATAGTTGTCTTACTATGAATATGCTTTTGACAATTTCCTTCATACAAGCCCAGACTTAAAATATCTTTAAAACGTACGAATCCCATATCCTTTCTCTTTCTCAGAAAAAAGGAAATTAGTCCAAAGTTAAATAAATTATATTTTATAATTAAAGGAACCACTATGGTAATTTGATCATGGGTTCAAATTCATCTTGTGGCAACATGTCCCTGAGTTACAGTAACTGTTACAATGGACATAAAAGCCCTAGCTTTTACTTTGCCTGTCAAACCATAGGTATTGCTAATTTGGGTTAAACCATAACCAAAGCCACCTGATACAACAAGAACATAAGACTAGTGGCATAAAGACAAATATAGTATGCGAGTCCTACCCAGTAGTTCACTGCTCAAGGGTTATTTTTACATATATTATCCACCCCTTTGTTTGAATAATAAATAAAATGACACCATAATTCTAAAAGGCTGTGAAAAATATCCATAGTAACGGACACCTGTTTCTAAACTTGGCATTCTGCACCATTGCTTCTGAAATTTTAATTTAATAAAACTGTGTAGAATTATAAAAAATATATAACATGTTTATATGGTACATAGTTTTAGGAATATTTGTAACATTATGCACAATAAGTGGTGCAGGGGAATTATTGCCTGAGGCCATATTCTACAACAATACTAATTTCATAATTTCTAACTTAGATTTTAAGTATTACTTAGATTTCAAGTAGGAGATTACTATTTGTGCAAACTTATGATGTGTAGTGAAAGTGACCCCTAACCTTTGTACTGTGTACTAACACTAGTACACTTACATTACTAACATTAGTACAAAGTACAAGTACTTTTCACGTTTTTAGCACTTTCAAAAAAACACTTAAGTGGAAAACTCTTTTTGTACAATGTACTCAACCCTGGTGTGTGCTAAATCGCCAAACCAAGTAGTATGATAGATCTGTATCATTTCACCAGTGTCCTGCACCAGCAGTAGTGACAAAGCCTCCTAGTTCCCCACAACCAACCAAACCACCGGTACCACAAGCATCAAAGAAGAAATGCTGTAAGTTTTTAATTCATTGATGCAATTGTGCAGTATGTAGCTGGTGAAGGAACTAGACTCGTGGTCAGGAAGTTTGGTATCTACTCACAGCCTGTCATCTCTATTTGGGTTTGATACCTGTTCCTGTTCTTTTATGACCATGGCGGGGCTATGGTGGCAGAGTGGCAACACTCTTGCCTCCCACCTCTGAGACCGGGGTTCAATTCCCGATACACTGGTTTCCTCTGCCCTTCCAACTACCTGTCGTGATATGACCTGTACAGTGTTGAAAGCGACATAAAACCCAAATAAATAAATAAATATGAGCATGGCTGTTGAAGTGGGCATCAAGCCTTTATCTTGGTATTTGTCCACTTAAAAAAAACAAATAAAATAATAAAATCTAGGAAACGATTTCTTCAATTTTATTAATCTTTATTGGCTATATTTTAGATAACTCGAGATATTTTTGAATATATTTCACTAATTGTTGGAATTAAACAACATCCAGTACCAATGCCAGTCGTGTAATGAAAATTGTATTAAATATGATAAATTTATTTATCAAAATTCAAAGTCAAAATTCTTGCAGTCAGTGACTTAATAATATATGAACCTCTGTTAAACATTTTTATTCTTGAATCATTGTTAAAACATTTATTTCCAACCATTGTTAATATATAAATAACTGTGTTTAATTATTTAAATAAATTTTAGGATTTATATACCACTACAAAGTTGCCATGTCCCTTGTTAAGAATTTCTTGCTTTCATTTTTAATCATATATGGTAACTGACACCCTTTAATAGAGGTAATAACAAATCAATTTAGAGCTTACAAAGACATATTTCTTGTGTTGGCAATTCTTATTTGTTGCAGGTTTATCTTTATTGTTTTCTTTTGTTTTTCCCTAATTCCTGGGTACATCTGAGAGACCAGCAATCTTAGCAGTCTTATATTTATTGTTACACAATGTTTCTTTTTTTACAGTTTGCTGTTGCCCGCCTCCACCAGGGTACCCTGATGTTGGATACCATTGAGAGTCTCCAAGGCACTATTACCAATCCTATGGTTGCCAATGTTAATAAGCTACAGGTAAATACGTGAGTTCTATAAAAAGCCCCACACTTCTAGAGTTCACTTTTTTTCATTTTTTGTCCCCAGATTTTTATGAGAATGGGTTTAGTGTGATGAGTGCACATCTCTTCACTGAAGTTAAGCAGCAATGTGTTACATTAGTACTTAGATGGGTGACCATTTGAGGGTACCACTCGTTTCTCTGATGGCTTTGCAAGTTATGCTGTTATGCTGGCAGACTGAAAGACTTTTTAGCCTTGTTTTATTCCCATTGCATAGTAGTAAGACTGGCATATGTTTCCATTAGTATTTGTGCTCATGTTTTAAATGACCCATTGATATGGTAGACACTGTGCCATGCTGTAACTTAGTGTAACCTAAAAACAAAGTTTTTAGTTTTTGTGTCATGTGTGTCACTATGTGAATATCTATAGATAATACATTGTCAAAAGATTCTAATTCTAATTGGATTTTTATAGCACTTAATCTTTGAATACAAAAGTGAATGTTATAAAAAAAAATTTACACACAAAAACAGTACAAAAACAAATTCTAATTAATTAATATTTTACAGGGTATTTTAAGGGACAATAATACAACTAATACTCGGAATCAGTGTCCTCAACTGAGAGCACAACTCGAACTCTGCCCTCGGAACTTCCCTAATATGGGTCATTTCTATCCATCATGTCTTCAGCTACCAGTTCTCCCACCTTATATGGTATGACACATTCCAAGAAAATGTATGTGAAGTTGTTTGACATGACAACCAGTTCTTGATTGGTATTCTATGTTCTGGTCTGTGCAAACTTGAGGCCTGTGCCAAGTTATATCATGATGCAGTAGGTGTACAAGTAGTATGACTTATATATAAAACCTCTTTAAATGATAGAAATGGTGAAAATTCAAACTATAGAAACTAGTAGAAAAATCAATTAGAAATAAGGGAGGTCTGTTTATCTTGAAATAAAGACAGTGGTTACCTAATCTTGTGTGCAGTAAAACACATATCAGTTTAACAGTTTTAAAACTGCAGCATTTGATTATATTTTGTTTCAGAAATACCCTCACCAGCAGCCCAGCTTTCTACCAGGGCCTCTCAAAGATGTTTCCTGCCTTCAGACCTGCTACTCAAATTACGTTTGGATGCTTTGAGGTTTCTAGGTTTTCCTGGTGACAGCTGGGCTGCATATAAATCAGGTAATTCATGCTGTATTTCAAGAAATATATTGAGATGGGAACAATATCTCACCTACCAATATAGCCAATTATATGGCTGGTATTATGGCATCTTTTATAGATCATGATTTAGACACAGAAGTTTTCAAACATGAACAACTGCAGCTGTTCGAAAGGTCCTTTAAAAATTCACCATGCCTTAAGACATAGACTAACTAAAATCATGGACACTGATCTGCTTCTAAGAATCACAAAGGTATATCCACACTTGTGTGTGGTCTTCTAGGCCTTATATTTACCAGTCTTCTTTTCTTTCTTGAGGCTATCAAACATTCTGCCACACACTGTGGCTGGTTTTGATCCCACAAGGCAGTTGGCAAGAAGAGATATTATTTTCTTAGAACATAGGGTTACCATTATGATTAAATGGTCAAGAAATAATGTAAGCAGAATGCATGTATATACCATAGTACTTCTTAGTTTGAAAAGAGGAAAACTACTTTACATCCTGCTACAGCATTAAAATATTTTATATTCTTTATCTGATGATTTTCTCTTTCAGATTTCCAGGTCCCGTGGCTTATTCTTTTGACAGATTCTATGGCTGGGGAGTCACCTTAGATCCTGGGCTTTGGACTAAAAGCCCAAATTCTCACCTTTCACTATGTCAGACGTTCAGGGGCCAAGTAAGCCTTCACCATGATGTTCCTATGAATCAAATCATGCAGCACGGCACCTGAAGAATCTAACTGTGTCTGGAAGTATATTCAATCATTCCCTCAATTACCCCTCAACCCCCAGTCAGAAATCCTTTCCAACTTCAACTGTGAAAACTAATTGGTTGCCTTCCTTACTATTTTAACACACGTTCGTGTAGATTATTAAAAATAAAAAAGAAATGTTTCACATATTAAGGTAACTTCTGAGGGTTCTAAACTCTTTCGTCCAAACTTAACTTGACATTGAAAACATTGTACTCACATATTTTCACTTGAAATCAGTACAGATCCCTTCCTAGTTTAAATGACAATAAATGTCTTTAAAATTAATATTTTGGCTGGTTGACCAGCCAGTTCAGCATAAAAGTTAAATGTTACTATATAGATAGTAAATGTATATATTAACTCTTATCAAAGAAGAAAATTTCAGAAATAAAAATATATACAACACCAATTGCTTGTTTTTTTTTCTGTGAATGGTTTTTGAAATCCAATGGGGAATAGTTCTAAATTGGAAAGTATCGAAAGCATATAGTGTACACATCCTATTAAAATCATCTGGTAACACTCTCGGCTCCCACCTCTGCGGCTGGGGTTCGATCCCCGTCATGGCCGTAAGTGGGAAAGCTGGTAGTTGCTTGTCGTTGGTCGGCAGTTTACAGTACACAACCCTAGCGAACTCTATGTACTGGTTTCCTCTGCCCTTCCAACTACCCGTCGTGATATGACCTGTACAGTGTTGAAAGCGACGTAAAACCCCAAATAAACAAACTATTAAAATCATCATAATTATTTTGATTTCAATGATGTTGTTTTTATTTTTTAACCAAATTCTTCAGCTTCAAGAGGATTTGTGTCTGAATGCACTACATTGCACCAGTTTGGTGTGCGTGCACCTTAAATCAGACTTTTTGTGAGACAAATTTCAAGTTTTACCAATTGTAGAGTTAAAAGAGTAAAAATTATTTTTTCTTCATTATTTATATGAAAATGATGGAACTTTTAATATACCACACTTTCAACTGTGTGTACTAAAGTAATGTATTTCTGGGCAGAATCATACAGGCAGGGTTTTAGTGTATTGAATGTTGAAAAAGACATCACTTGTGTCACATTTTAAGCTTTATTTGCCTACACCATATACACACTACACAAGTTGTAAGAACTATGATCACCACTCACATACTTAATACTTTTTTCTGAACTTTCGGTTGTCTACGTGTAATAAATATTTCTAGCTTAGACAGTTTCTTCCATTTATAAAGGATTGAGCACTCAGTTTAGACCACAGCAAAGCCCAACACTTTTAATACTGCGTATGTGAACAATGATAAAAAATCCTTTAATAAACTTCCATGATGTAGACAGTGATCAGGATCACCACAAATATTTAGGCATCCATTCCTGGTACCATTACTGACATTTCCTTAAAACGTCATCAAAGTCCATTTGCAGATATAGCAACAAACAGGCAGTTACTGCCAATTACATAACTTCTTTGGCAGAGGTAATAAATCCTTTGGCTTACCAACATTGATCAAGCAATCCAGATAGATGACATCATCAAAAAGGCCAAGTAAAGGTGTTGATCATTGATGACTGGCAGTCCATTTATGGGAGTGATATGCTTTCCATATCTATTGTGTTCTATGGATGTGAAACCAGAAATAGTTATACAATGTTTTGTGATCTCTTCTTGGCACTTGGGAGTCATGTTTGGACAGGTACTCAGTATTGTCACTCGCGGGAGTAGAGAAGACACAGAGGCGACAGTCTATGATTAGATGCCAAATCTGCAAAACCATTAGGCCACGAAGGACTTCTCTTGGCATTTAGCACAGTAATTATATAGCATTAGTTGGGGCCATGCTGATGCAATGGTTACACACTTGCCTCTCACCACTGAGGTTCGAACACCAGACCTTATGTGGGAAAGTTGATAGTTGCTTACCAATAGTTGGCAGTTTACAGAACCTTATCTCTATGTACTGGTTTCCTCTGCCCATAAAACTACTGTCGTGATATTGCATACACAGCATTGAAAGCGATGTTAAAACCCAAATAAATAAATACATACATAAATATATAGCAGTAGGAACAGTCAAAGTTAATTGTAGTTATAAATTATATTGCATTGTAAATGGAACTGGATTCAAACCCGCAATCACAATGGTGGTTTACATAAGTATAAACTCGAAATTAACATTCTTAAGTGAAATCCTATCTCATTAATATATGTTCAAACTCAAATTAAAAACAAGGTCAAAGAAAAGTAAAGCAGTGATATTCTCTAACATTTCAGACTCCTTTCCAAACTTATATAACGAAGATAAATGATTTAGAACCGGAGATTAAGTTCATACTTACTTAAAATTAGGCATTATATGTGAGTTTGAATTTCAACTCAAATTTGGGGTTTAAATCCTAAATTATAGAGATTATATTTGAGCTTGAGTCTGAGAATGAGTTTGAGATTATTTTGGGAATACCAGCCCTGGATGTGTTAACCACTCTGCTGCTGCATTCTGGTGTTACTGGAAAGTAAATAAGTTAAACGTATGTCTTATACTGTACTTAGTAATAACTACACTTAAGTGTTATACTGCATTAAATAAACACTTACTGGGAAGTAATAAAACATTATGTAAATGAGGTATACTTAGGTAAAACAATTAAACTAGTAGAATAATTAAAAATAGTAACAACTCACACTTCAGTACAAAAAATGTACACACACAACTGAATATTATAAATATAGAGAAAAGCAATGACAAAGAAGTTTCCTGATGTGTTTGGTTGGAATTTACACACATGTATCACACAACCAGTGAAGTTTGTACAATGCCCTGAAAATCTGAAAGAAAAAGCAACATTAACATTATCTGCTGATCACAATTTGGTTATAGTTTCATCACCCTGCATTAGAAAGTAATTTACTACAATAGCACTGAGAGAACACATACCTTTACCAAGCATGTAGAGTTCATATCAGATCCTGATCTATATTTTCTTAAGCAAAATGGCTCAATAATAAGGAAATAGAGTAATCTGTATGTTGGATAGTTCATGTATCCAGGCAGTGATCCACACCACTCTCACAATTTAATGTGATCAAAGTTGGACCAAGATCCATTTTCTTATGTTTGAAGAGACCCAGATGTAATCTGGCTAAAAAAGGGTGATTCATTTAATACCTGATTGGTGGAGGAAATATATATATATTTTTTGTATTCAGTTCTGGGTTTGATTCCGGGTTCATCTGAAGTGCAAAAGTTTGTAACTACTTGCCAGAGCCTCTTGGGTTTCAGGGCCGACTCTTAATCAACCATTATACACTGCTTTGATTCATCCCCTCAAATACTTGTTACGATATTTCACATATACAGTTTATTAAAAATCAGTGTTCAACCAAAGAAAAAGAAACAATCAGTTTTACTTATTTTATCGTAGGAATAAAGGACAAGGTTTGAGTACTGTATTGGCAAATAAATCACAAACTTCCAGGCAGAATAATGGATGAAGCCGGATAGGGCTAAGTCCATTATGGCCTGACGTTTGTGATTTTTTTAGACAATGCAGTACTCAAACCAAGTCCTATATTACTTTTATAAAGACCGGTATGATTTTAACTCAAAAATGTCTATTTATTCAGTCAGGAAATGTAGTTGTTTAGGATCTATATCATCGCTGAATCACAGCCATTTGGACTACTTTTACAATACTGTATCACTCGCATTTCGTTCACTGCGCATTTCCAGTCTTTATAATTTTCAAGAATTTATGAGAGCTGGCACAACTTACGAGAGTAAAGATTTGCTAGAAATCATAACGGAACATGGACGATATTCATCTAGTGTTTATTTAAATACACAAAGTCTGTTCCTGGTTTTCTAAGGCCAGATAACATCTTTGCTTATTGCCTGTGGGTCCTCAGTGGCCTGGTGGGCTATCCAGTTTGGCATCTAATCACAGGCTGTCACCTTTGTGTGAGTTCAACTCCCACAAGTGGAAATCCTGAAGACCTGGCTGTTGAACTGGGTGTACAACACAAACCATGACCTTTGACTAACCCAGCTTATCAGCTTGCTTTTCAAGAATTTATTAGAGCTGGCACAACTTGGGCTTTCCAGCATGTAGTTCTGTTAGAAAACATAATGGATCTTGGAAGGTGATAATCTAATGCATAAAACACCAACTTTGACCTTTTCTTTATGTGCTTGTCACTTTGTGTCAGTTAAGGCCAGCATCTAATTATTTTATTGTTGTTTGCTAGTATCAAGGTGTCAAGATGTCATTAATTAAGCACATTCATGCCTTGTTTTGTGTTTATGCTTAACATGGTGTCAATGCCTGGCAGTTCATGAGTGTTTGTTTTACTATTCCCGCCAAAAATTCCTTCCTTAACCCAAGCTTTGGGGTATTTCCATCATTATAATTTCAAATCTTGGAATGAAAGCTTCTTTGAGTACTATCTTTAACTGGATTACTTTTTATTGGTTTTAGGATTTTAACTTTACATAATTTTACATTTACACATATTTTAACATTTGTTTTATTATGGCTGAGAAACAAACTCATTTACCTGTGGCTAACTGCACAAAATGTGGATGTAAACACTCAAGACCAGTTGGAGTTCGGTGCAAAAGACAGTTAAATGCTAGTGCTCCTGCTCTCCAGATAGACACAAACCAGTCAGTACAGGATGTGACGCCTCCTATGGACGACGCCTCAGGGACTAACCCTCCAGCTGTGGACACAGCCCACTCAGTGAGCTCTTCAAGTGCTAATACCTCGCAAATGAACTCTAAACTCTAAAAATGGAAAAAATCTAAAATAAGAACATTGAGCTGGAAAATAAGATAACTACCACGAGATCTAGGAAACCAACAGTTGCTCCAGTTCACTCTTCCCCCAAGAGGTCCCATAAGTGCTCCAAGAACTGTGAATCCAGGTCTCAGCTAGAGAAGACTGTAGTAGATGTTTGGTTGACACATCCTCAGATGAGGATTACCATCCGTCACATTCTAAGCGTCGACTACACAGTCATAGCTCTCGACTCTCCGAGTCCAACATGTCCCATGACCAACTCTCACTGGATTTCCTCAGGAATGATGACAACATCCAGAAGAAAGTCCAGAAACAACTGGAGATGTTGCAAGATGAACAAAGGCCAAATTCAGGTACTAAATCTATAAAATCAGGGCTTCACAGAGCTGGAGATAACTCTGTAAAACGTGAGATAGCATGGCCCCACCACCACTGTTTCCCCTGGTGAGGAGCTGTCTCCATTACAATTTATGGTGGGCTTCCTCGGCTGCCTGCAAGAAGAATCCAGCACAACCGTATGTACAAATATGATAGCATACGGGAGACACCTCTTCCTGGATGCCCTGGAGACAAATTGGACAACTGCCCGCCATGCCCACATGATACTGCTCCAGGATATTGAGAGGGAAAAATGCTCATGGAGGGACCCAGATCAAGTCGAAAAAATTCGACACAGCTCGAGGTATTCAGCCTAAGGCATCCAATACCAACCAAAAGACACTTAAAAACAACCAGAAGGAAGTCATTTGTGCAGATTACATCACTAATTCTTGCAAACATTCAGCTGATCACGTGGTGGAGGGTAAGATCCACAGGCATGTATGCTCGTTCTGTCTTCAAGAAGTAGGAAAATTGTGTTACCACAAAGTCCAGGATTGAATACGTCAAAAAGGAAGTCAGAAGGACCCAAAAGGACACCATAGCTGATATTGTGCAAGAAGGAGAGTCAATTCTAATAGACTAGTCAACACAAGCCATGCCAAGTATCAGTCGATTAGTGGTTTTAGTGACTGGGCAATTCTGGGCAATTCAGGCACTCTCGACAGTTCATTCAAGCTTGTACCCCAAGGCTCCATTGACAATGGTAATGTTGCTTTCAGCGAAACACAACTGATCAACGAGATGCTTAAGTGGTGTTTTATTCACAGCAAGGTGACAGGGGCCCCTGGTTCACAGGCCAGTGGTAATGAGTTTGGGTTTGTACCCACGTGTAATATAGAATAACCATTATTTAGGCCCTCTCATAACCTGGAGGCTGAAGATTTGCAACACTGGGCCTTCCAAGCTCATCTGACAGTGAAATCTACAAATATGTTCAATTACAAGGTAGCAAGACTGAGAGTACCCACTGAACTACATGTTGACCACTGGGGAGCTCTTTGTGGCAATTACTATGATCAAAAAATCTTGGAATATCTGGAATTTGGGTTCCCCTTGTGCTTAGACAGGTCCAGATTTGTGTTAAGTCAAACCTCGAGAACCACCCATCTGCTATCCACTACCCTTCTGACGTCACAGCAGACTTCAATAAAGAAGTTAGTTATAAGGCCATTGTGGGTCCTTGTACTTCAATACCATTTCCAGTGCTTTTCTCGCCCATGCTCACCAGACATAAGCCAGATGATACCAGACGCATAATTGTCAACCTCAGCTACCCACCAGGCTGCTCTGTTAATGATTGTATAGACAATGGCATATATGACCACGTCACCTTCACGCTTAAGTACCCTACGGTGGACCAAATAGTACAAAAGGTGATAGATTTGGATTCTGATGTATTGCTGTCTAAAATCGACATCAGCCGCGCTTTCAGGAACCTGAGAGTCGATGCCCTTGGCCTACACTGGAATGGGCAATCTTTCCTTGACGTCAGTGTGCCCATGAAGACGAGCAGTCCTCTCTGCCAGTGTACAACAGATATCCTCAGGTAAATTATGGCTTCCCTGGGCATCAACATCTACAATTACGTCGACATCATTTGCATCCACCGGCGTCACAACACGACGCATGAGTTTCGAACCCTATACTCTCTGTTCGAGTTCCTTGGGCTACCAATCAACCCTAAGAAGGTCTGTCCTCCTTCTAGGTCCCTGACATGTATGGGGATTGGCGTAAACGTGGATGATGGTACTCTTACTATCCCTCAAGACAAGTGTCTTCAGATCCTGGACATGCGTAGGGTTCTAGTCCAGAAGAAGTTCATCTCCAAGAAGTCCCTTTCATCCCTGTTGGGTAAACTTAGTTACCTCCACAGGTGCGTCCCTCCAGCACGGATTTTTGTCAATAGACTTCTCAATGCATTATGTTCTGGCCATAACAGGATCAAGGTAACTCATGATATGGTGAAAGACATCACTTGGTTCATACAGTTTCTGCAACACTTTAATGGCACTGTCATGTTTCCGCAGCTACGACCCCAAGTTCAAGTTTATGTGGATGCCTGCCTCACAGTAATGGGTGCCATTTGGAACTTGAATGTGTATATTCAATCTCACGGAACATGGGAGCCACACAAGGGGCTTCTATTACTCAGTCAGAAATGTGTAATGTGTTGGTAGCTATAACACTTTTTCCAAAAATATGGTCTAAAAATGTCTAACTTTCAACATTGATAATCAAGCTATTGTTAATGCTCTTAAGTTTGGCCGTATCAAAGATCAGTTCATGCAATCTGTGGCCAGATCTGTGTGGTTAGTGGCTGCCACCCATGATATTGAGTTAAAATACCAACATGTACCAGGATTATTGAACACCCAAGCTGATGCTTTATCTCGTGCATTTGACCCCCCTTGTGACCTTGATAAGCTGTATGAACTTGAAAATCACAATTGGTGGCCAGTCAATGGGCTGTTGTGCTATCCTAATGCTCTTTTATGATTTCAGGTCGTCACAGTTCTTTGCTTGCCAGTGCCTATAACAGAATCGACAGTGCCCTCAGATCAAGAACAGCTAAAGCCTATGTTGAAAAATTCAAACTCTTCATCGCCTTCATCTCTCACTGTCGAATTCTCATGGATCATGTGGACTCTGTCCTGGCCTCAGAAGCGCTCCAGAAGTCACACCTTGGCAAGTTATGTCTCAGTAATGAAACATTTCTTCAAACTGTATGACCTTGTCATTAGCTGCATTATGCACCGAAAAATTCGTTTGTTTGTAAAATCTGTCGACATGAACTCTAAGTATTTCCCTAGGTTTAAAGCTAATTTTACAATTGAAACTCTCAACAGATTAGCTCATGCATGTGATCAAATCAGATATGGTACAGTATACAAGGCAGCCTTCCTGTAGGCCTATTTCGCCTTTCTAAGAATATCTAACATTGCTCCAGTTTCTGTTAATGGATTTGATGTTACAAGACACCTCATTCGAAGTGATGTTATTTTTGGCTCCTCATATTGTGTTAAAATGGGTAAAAGCCATGCAAAGTGCTCAGTCTCATCAGACTATACAAGTTCCCCTCCTCCCCCTGCCCCCCATCTGTCCCACTTCTGCCCTGAAAGCCCTGGTCACAGGTTATGTGTTTTCCCACTTTTTATTCATCCCTATATTCACACTCACTACACTGCCTATCCAGTCATGTGAACTCTTGCATGTGTTACAATCTCGATTGTACATTTTAATTCTATGTGGGGCCTTTTTCATTGTCAAGTCATTGTTTCAGAATTTTAATATATTTACTAGTTTGTCTGTGTTATTGTACATTTTTATATGTTTCATTTAAGTGTTTGATACAGTGTAATAATATATGTTTCACTGTATTGGGAAATGTACATGGTATACACCAGGGCATATCTTCACATTTTAACAGATAGCTGTGTGTAAAATAGGTGCTCCAGCCATTTATAACTATTTCCTCCCTATGAGATAAACCTGCACAAACATAAAAATCTTCTACAGTATGGTTCATTGGGAATAGTGTGTTATCAGGACACAGATTACATTGAGCTTTTAAAACTCTACTTACATTTACTTTCAAGTCTGTATAGGGGATTTTCAAATCTAAAACATTAACATGCAATGTTTCTGGGTCTTCAAAGGTCCTCAGTGGCCTAGTGGTTAGCAAGTTTGGCATCTAATCATAGGCTGTCACCTCTGTGGGTTCGAGTCCCACAAGTGGCAATTCTGAGGACCTGTCCCAATATGACCCTGGCTGTTGAACGGGACGTAAAACCCCAACTTTGACTTCTGGGTCTTCAATGCAATCTTGTTCAATGCAATCTGGGTGTTATTTTAGACTCAGACAACTCCTTTTACTATCATATTGCCAAGGTTTGCCGAGCATGTTACTATCATCTTCGTGATTTGCGACGAATTCGCGAATTCGGAAATTCCTTGGTGTTGAGACTGCAATACTTCTGGCAAATGCTATGGTCAGTAGTCGTCTGAGAATATATATTGCCAGGAGGTCTGACCTGTGCACAGAGGCAATCTGATGTAGTGGCTACAACAACCTTATTTTATGTCTTTGATCCATCAGTATATATAGCCTTATGTTCAGGATAATGACTTTTTAATTCATTAAATAGACTTTGAAATATACAATCATCACCAAGATGGTACTTGGTACTTTTGATGGTTGAGATATAAGTCTATGTGAGCTTTTTGTACAGTCCAGGGTGGGTCATCTTCTAGTGACACAGTCTGAATTATACCCAGCTGAGGATAGACATCTTTCTCTACTGATGTCCAAAAGATATGTTTTTGTCGTAAAGATCACACAACTTAGGGTTAAAACAACATCATAAGGTGGATTGTCAGGATTACTTCTCAATTTCATAGCATGTTGACCACATAATTTTATCAAACCTTTGATACAAAGAAGGTTTATTTACCTCTACATACAAGTTTTGCATTTGGGAAGTCCTGAAGGCTCATAGGCATATACTTAAACCCTGGTTTTGAATGGGTTCCAAAATCTTAAGATATGACATACGAGCAGAACTAAAACAGCACCACCATATTTCATTCTGGTATGAACAAATAAACAATAATATCTCATCAAAACACTCTGTCTACTCCCCAATCTATTTTGGCAACTACTTGTAGTAAGTTCATGGCTTTCACACTTCTTTTACAAACAAAATCAATGTGTGCTTTGAAATTAAGTTTATTGTCAAAGATAACACCAATGAAGTGAAACAACAAGAATTTGTGAACTGTATATTGTTAGTGTTGGGTAATGAGGAAGTTTTCTTTTATTGTAGAAATGCATAAAATCTGAAACCATTTTCATTAGCCCATTTTTAAACTTCATGAGACACAATTGAAGTTGCCTTTCTATTGAAACCATGAATCAAAAAGAACAACTGATAGAGAAATCATCAAGAAAAACAGACTTTACAAAACTGGATGGAATAATATCTCAATACTATTAATTTTCAAAATAAATAAAGTAACAGACAGGATGTCGTCTTAAGAGACACCAATCTCTTTCTCATGTAAATCAGAATAGACAAAACCTAAAAAATAAAAATTCTGAATAAACATGGGCATTTCCCCCTGAAGCTGCATTATGTAAATCTCTACCAACACCATGTTTCCATACTTTATCATAGGCTTTTTATAAATCAAAAAATTAATTGGTCTGTTGTAGTTCAATATTTTCTAAAACCACTTTCATATTTTGTTAAATGCTAATTTTCTCGATGAACCAAACTAATCTAGTATTAATCATTCTTTCCATGGTTTTCCATAAACATATCATCAGAGTTATGGGATGATATTAGTAGTGTGGTAAGGGCAGCCTTACCACACTACTGATATTTGGACAGGTTTTTCGAGTATTTGCCTGGTTTAGGAATAGTTATCACAGTTGCCTCTTTTCAGCATTCAGGAATTTTACCTGAAGTCCATATAGCATTAAATATATCAAGTAAAACTGTAAGTGATCCTCTTGGTAGATTGGAATGTTTAAGCAGTTGATAATGGATTTCATCTGGACCAGTGACTGTGTCATGACAGTGTCAAACGTTTCTGTTCAGTTCAGTTAAGAATGCCTATTGATACCTAGAGAACATGGAAGCTAAATTTTTTGCTCATCAGCCTTTTTAAGATTCCAACGGGAACTTTTTCCATGGGCATACTCTTAACTTTATCAGTTCAAATGAGAAAATGGTCGCTACCACACTGATCAGAAAGGACCTGCCATGTAAAGTCAAGAAAAAACTAAAGGAGAGCACAATGACATATCAATTGAGGTGAATGAACCAGTTGAAGCATGCAACTAGGTTGGTGAATTATCATTAAGTTAACAAATATCCCAGGATTCAAGAAAGTCCTCAGCCTTATTGCCTAAACTAGATGGGGAACAACCCCATAAATCATTATGCGCATTAAAATCTCCAATAAATAGAAAAGGTGATGGTAACTAGTTGACTGGATTATCATTTCACTTTGTGGCATATTAGAACATGATGGAATATATACACTACATACAGTTAGAGTTTTATGCAGAGATACTTAACACCAGTGGCTCTCCCATCCACTGTAGACACACATGTTTCAAAATAATTATCAAATCCTCTGTAATATTTACATTATATATATACTGAAACTGAGTTTCATGCAATGCTAAAATGTACGGTTTAATTTTGGAAATTAACTTTTTAATTTCTTCAAGCTTGGCCTTAAGCCACTCTAGATTACTTTTACTTTTTGCTTGGTACCTTTATTTACATTTTTATTCCCACTCTGCCCTTGTGCATATGTGACAGCAGATTATGGAGATTCATCACATTGTTTCATTGTCACTGACATTCAAAGCATCATGTTTGCTGTATTATTTAATTTGTTTATTAGATCCCTTAGATTGCTTGTTTATAATTACTTTGCTTTGGATTAATGGGGTCATCATTTTAAGATGTACTTGTCTGAGTTAATGAACTGGTTTTCTTTACTTTAGTTGTCTGTTTTCAACTGCATACTTTAGGGGATGTGTCAAACCACCTGGCTAAGTCATTTCTGTCTGTATTTCTACTGTGACTGTTTTCACCATTCATTTAGTTCCTGCTACCACTTGGACAGAAGTTGTCTTCACACAATTAAATATATCCATTTGCCTCTTGACTTCTGTATACGAAATTACTCTTTCTGCCTTTATTCTCTGTATTTCTTTCCTTTGATCCATTTGGACATGCCCCATCATTTGATGCATGGTTTCCTTGAAAATTAACACATTTGGCTACATTATGGCATTCCAGAGAATCTATGTGATCTTCTTGCACACATCTATTGCAAACTCAATTTTTCCTGCAGTTTAATTTTGTATGACCAAATTTCTGACATTTCTAACATCTCACTTGTGATCCAGCCACTCTGTAGTAACCCACCCTGATATATTGTGGTAAGGTTTGGTTTGGAATGTCAAGATAAAGGTCCATGTTTGCTTCCTATGACCATCTCTAAATAGAGTTATCCTGCCCAAATTGATCACACACCCATCTTTTAGGCCTTCATGTTTTTCTTTGTCAGTGCATTCTTTTATGCCTGGGCATCTAATGGCCCCTTTATTGGTGTTTAGGCTGTAGTGAGGCGATATAATGATGGGATTACATTGTCCATGGTCAAGCTCAATTTGGTCATTTTCATCAGTTTTAGCTTTGAGTTTCCTTGTCAAGTTTAATCAAAATGACCCCTGAATTTCTTTATATTAAAGGGATCAGACCCAATAACAGCAACAATGGCCTTGTTTACAGCAAATGGTGATACTTTAGACAAAGATCTCTCTCTGATTGTCTGTACCTTTTACTAACAGGAGTCATGTTGATGAACAAATCTAAACAGAATCCAAGTTCGTAGTCATGAAATCAGGCAAAGTTCTAACCCTTTTCGGTCAATCATTTGGGCATTTTTGTGAAGCTATAATGTTGTAGTAGTTATTTATTGACAATGCTCTCCACCCACCCTTTGAGCCTAACAGGGGGATGTCATAATAGTGCGGAGCTGAGCCCTGCACACTTATAACAGTGATACATCAGTAATATACTGAAAGAATACATAAAAGCCTTGATTTAAATGTCATGCAGCCACCTTCTTGATACTCCAAACAGAAGCACAAACCAAACACCAGCAGAATACAAACCACAAACCACTTATAAACCTTTGCAATCAACAAATCATAATAAGCTTGGAGCACTAGGGCTTTGTACCACCAGCTGACTGACTAAGCCAGGCCATCTTAACTTTCCAACTAAGTGAAATTGAGGCCAAAGCTCAATGTCGCAACGAAATATTGAATCCACAGACAGGACCCTCTCTTTCATTGTCCCTGATCACAACCCATGGCAAACAGGTTGCCCCAATGTGTCTCCCTATTACGACATACAGTAGTATATCTTGGGCCTATTCTACTTCCCAGGACCCACAGGGGGAGTTTAGATTTCGAGATACTGGATCTAACATAAAATTGTCAAGATTTGCTATCCGATTAAGATCAAGCAAAGCCCTGTTTTCTTACTTTGTTACAATGAATAAAAGAGATTATTTGATTGGTAAAATATAAACCCATGAACGAATGTGGAAGAGTATACATTTGTTTTTACATAAAAGAGACAATTTGCACTATTCTGATGAGAATTACAAGGAATTAAAATATTCAGCTAAAGTTTTATAAATATAAAATCTATACACAGTAATGGCATAATTAGTCATTCAATGCCCTTTAACAAAACCCATCATATTGTATTATTGAAATATGGCTCTCTATAGGGTATGTAATAAGCAGTCCTTTTGTTTTCATTCACAAGGGTGTTATTCAAATAGCACAATTTTGTTTTGTGATAAAATTACATTCAATTAACACAACAATTGTTTTAACATTTTGCAATTTTTTCAGCTGCAATTTCTTTCTAAAGTTTATTCCCTGTAACAATTTGCCTCTATGAACCAATTAAAACACAACATTTATTCCTGCCAAATGAAATTATGTAACTGTAAAAATTATAACTAGTCAGCAGAAGATATATATTGCAATATTGAATCATTACATCATTGCAAAGTTCATTGTAGTCAAAGCTTATAAACCCAGAAAAATTGAACTGTCTTCTTAAATGTCAGGTTTAATAACAACTCCAGCCAATTTAAGTTGACCAGATTTTTGAGTCAAGCTATGCAGGAAAAAAAGGCATGTGGAATAAAGTGGCATAACATTTATACACCTGTGTAAATTAACTTGGACTAAAATATGATGTATTAAATGCACAAGGTCAATATGCAATTGTTAGGGTAAAATAGGATAGACAAAACATTTTCAGGAGTTAAGATGCAGTGTTTGAGCTTTTCAAAAACTTCTCTTCAACAACTTTCAATTTATGGCACTACTTTATCTCACTAAAATAATTCTGAAGAATACCATTTAATTTTAATGGCAAGACATACAAAATGGATAAAAACTGCTCCTGTTAAAGGAAAACAGGGCATAAAACTCCAACTTTGACTTGAACGGTTGAAGTTTACAATTTTAGTGGTAGATTTCCTTAGAACTTCAAAGAGAACATTTCGACAAAGAAACTTTTCTGTGACCACCAGACCACCGAGAATGAACACTCTTTTGTTTGTCACACTTTTATGCTTGGCAAGTAAGTACATTTTTAAAAGCAAAATAACATTTGTTTTTGTTGTTGTTGTTTGCTTATGTTTTTGTTTTTTTTTGGAAAGAAGTGAAAAAAATGAAGTTTGACACTTTAAAAATCATTGAATAAATATTTGGCAAGCCTAAAAGAGAATCTAATGAAAAGCTTCCATATATTAGTTTTTGGCAAGTCTATGTACAGATCTCATCCTTGATGCATAACACGATTCTTTCTTTTATACAGTTAAGTACGGGACAAAAATTAATCACTCAATGTGCTGAAGTGGTAAAAGTGTGAAAAATGGGATATTCAAAATTTAAATACACTACATAGAAATTTGAGAAATAAGTGAGGTATTAATCATTAGTGTTCACACTCCTGTTATCTTAAATTTATTATCCACCATTTTCATTTAAGCAACAAAAGATAATGGAAAAAAGAGCTTTGAAATATATTTATTAAGCTATGCCATATTTCTTTTTGAATAGTTTTTCAAATATTTGTGAAAAGCCAGCCTTTGTCTATGCAGAATATCCATAGTAACTAGTGCCACGGAGTACGATTATTTAGGGCAAAATACACCGCATGAAGGACTACATCCTTGTTTCATCATTTCTTCACCACTCTTTATTCCCCACTCAGCTCAAATTACATCTCATGGTGCATAATAGAATATGAAAACATGCCCAGCTAATATGCACTGCTCTTTGTAAACAACTATTATAATATGCTTCATACGTTTTACTTTCTGATATTCCAGAATTCTCTATCGGAGGAGGGGGTTACAGGAATTATGGAGGTTACTGGGGCAATTATCTTCCAGGTCCACCAGGGTATGTGGCTCCAGTAGAAGGGGAATGCGGATGCTGTCCACCGCCATGCTGTTGTACTTGTGTTGAGACTGAAGTACCACAAACAACCACTTCAAGTACCACCACCACAACCACCACAACCACTACACCAGAGATAAGTGAGTTTTTACTGTCTATGACTCTTTTATTTTCTAGGGTTGAATTCAGAAAAACAACATTGCACCTGCGTTTTAAAAAAAAAGATGTTTCCCTGTGCCACATTTTTTCTCAAGTGGAGACTTGATATGCAGTTGAAAAAATGAGTATAAACTAGTGATTTCAGCAGCAAATTTTCACACACAAACAACAATAGTTAAATACTGTTGTCACATATTTTTTTCCTAACTTTTAGCAGTATATAGTAAAGTACAGATATTCCCTTTAGTAAGTGGTACATCCTTCCTCTGCCTTACAATTTAAGCCTGATGCAGGAATTATGGACTGGAACAAAATAGTCGCTCTATAAAATAACTAAACATATTTGTTTAGCATGTGTCATGACTGCAATAGCCTGTACAAAGGCTGAAATCTGGATATAAAAATCATGAATAATATGGTACTCTCTATATTAGGTTAGTTACATATTCATTGACTATTACATATTCAAAGTTAAAAATTGATTCAATGTAAATATGACAAATCATAATTGCAAATATTTTGAAGACGGATTCTCGTCAAAGAGACACAAACTGGTAATTTTTAAACAAAGGCCTAAAATTAGGCACAAATGTTAATATTTAAAAACGCCCAATCAGGCTGACAATATATTTAATATTGTGAATTAATAAGCTAATAAAACAGACATAAATGTCAATACTTTAAACAATAAGATGCTCAGACAGAAATGTTAATACTTTTTAACAACAACCCGATGACAGAGAAAAGTTATTAATATTTTAAACAAAAACCTCATGAGCCAGGCACAAATATATTTAACAAAAGAAAATCATCAAATAAACTGGAAATAATTTTTAAAAATAACCTTCATATGGTGCACTGTTTCAGCTAATGCTGGAGGATACCATCATAATGTCTAAATATGATTTTGTATTTTCAGTCTGTGAATACCAATTGGACTTAGCCTTTATAATGGATTCCAGTTATACTATTGGTAGTGACAGTGATTGGAGAACCGTAAAACAGTTTGTTCTTGATCTCACTAGTACATTTCCAGTAATTGGTCCCACTGGAATACTCGTAAGTTGTTCCATTGTCAACATATATGTATCCACTGCAGTAGTTATGTTTCGTTAGTATGAATAAACAGTGTTTCCTGTACTGTAAGTTGTTCTGTTCAAACATTAGTTGTGAAGATGTGTAAAAATATACGTTATTTGGTTATGATTGATTGATCAACCACCCAGAACCTGCAAGCAAATACCTACTTTCCCCACTTCAGGTCAGGCGAGGAATCAATTCAAGTATCTAATCTTAGAGGTGGGAGGCATGAGTACCTTCAAACTCTGCCACCATGTCCCTTGATACAATAGTTTATGTCATAAACCTATTCATAATAATATTTCCAATTTGCTCAGGCAGATGTACAATTTTTAAACTTGATACACTTTGGTTTTTAAACCACAGCCTTTAAAGGCCATTGGGGTATTATTTTTGCACTTGGTGTCCGGATGGGAGGATGGGCAGCAGGAAAAGGTATGTCTGGACTGTGTCTCAAAACAATAAGGTGTAAGAGGTTAAAACTTTTTGGGAACATTAATTGGTGTGGGTATGTAACATCATGGTTTGACCTTGATTTGACCTTTTACCAGGCTATAGTAACTTTGAACATTAAAATATTGTCCAGGCTATATCTCAGAAACCGCAACTTGGTAGGAACATTGGTTAGGGGGGGTTTAAATGTGCATTACTGTTCAACATCATGACATGATCTTGATTTAACCTTTGACCTTACTGTAGTGATCGTGACTTTTAAAGTCTCGTCTGACCTATATCTCAGAAACTGTAAGTTGTAGGAAGTTTAACTTGGTAGGGACATTGGTTAAAAGGTGTAAATGTGCAACGTCATTATGTAACCTTGATTTGACCTTTGACCTTGCTGTAGTGACCTTGACCTTTAAAATCTTGCCAGGGCTATATCTCAGAAACTATAAAGTGTAGGAAGGTAATACTTGGTAGAAACATTGGTTAACCAGTGCAGTTGTGCAGAGGCATCGTGTGATATTGATTTGACCTTGCCATAGTGACCTTGAGTTAGAAAAAATTTTATGGGCTATATCTCAAAAATTGAAAATGTAGGAATTTGATACTTTGTAGGGACATTGGTTAGGGAGTAAAGGTCTGCAACTTTATGGTGTGACCTTGATATGATCTTAGAGTTTGATATAGTGACCTTGACCATCAAAAGTTTCTCCAGACTATATCTCGTAATCTTTAAGGTGTGAAAGGTTGATATTTGGTATGGACATTAGTTAGGGGTTTGGTAAAACAGTGTCATGATATGACCTTGATTTGACCTTTAATCTTTAATATATTGACCTTGAACTTAAAAATTTGGTCCAGGCTATATCTCGGAAACTGTAAGGTGTAGAAAGTTTGTTTGTTAGGGACATTGGTTAGAAAGTCTATTTGAGCAACAATCTTGATTTAACCTTGTTGAAGTATCCTTAACCTTTAAGACTTTGTTTTGGCCATATCTAAAAAACTGTAAACAGAGTAAATTGTAAAAAGGTGCAGAAAGTTGATTCTTGGATGGGTCATGGGTTGGTAGTCCAGGTATAGTAAGTCATGGTGTGATCTTTAACCTTGGTTCTACCGAAGTGTGTTCAGCTGCCATAACTGAGACATATTTCGCTTATCACAAATGCATATGGGTTGTTGTAATTCATTATCATAGGAACTTTTACTTAATTTTGCTATATAAAACATTATTTTTCCACTAACATTATTTGGACATTTGCAAAACTGACTTTGCTGTGAAAGTTTTCTGATCTTTCTGCTCTTTCATTTCTTCTATACGACATGGTGTCAAAAACTATTTTCCCTGGCTGTGGGATCCTCATAGCCCTTTCAACCAAGGTAGGAGGCAATGGTGGCACAATTAAGTTTCTATGTGATTTGTCTGATTTTAGATTTGAGCTTAATGCCAAATACATTATGACCAACACATTTTGCTCAACTGGATTTATGACAATGTATTGTTCATCATGAACTTTTATTTAATAAAAAAACTTATTTTTGCAGTATGATTACAGAATTATCACAGTAGTGTAGTTATTGTTACAATACTAACAAATATTGTTGCAATATATATTACAGGAAAAAATATCAGTTATGCAGTTTGTCTTTCTGTAGGTTGGTATGGTTACCTACGCCACAAATGCATCAACTGCCTGGAATTTTGCATCACCTGAGACCCAAAACATCACAGCTCTTCAGAAAGCCATAATGGATCTTGAGCTGCTGGGAGGTTTCACAAATACCGCTGACGCATTGGAGAAAGCCAACACTGAAGTCTTTAATACAGCAGGAGACAGGGATTGGCCTGTAAACTCGTAAGATTATTTATTCTAAAAAGCATACTTGTGTTAATGATTCTCACTGGTCAACCAGTGACGATTGACTAGATTAAAAATCTTTATAAAGGTAAGCCTAGAAATTAAACTTTGTTTAAGAGTTAAATTTGTAAAGTTAAATGTATATTTGCTTGTTTTATAGCATCAGAATTGAAATAATCCATCAATGGGTAGACTTGATGCAGATGTATAGTGTGATTAGCAGCTTAGAACCTTGACAATTATGAATCACTAAACAATTGCTAAAAAGCAGACACAGAATTGACATTGTCCAAATATATTCTGACATATTTGTGCATTACTTATGTCCAAATATATCAAAACATATTTGGTATATTTCAGTGAATTCATAAATCATATCTAGGATTTCAATTAAATATTTATGAATAATATTTCACAAATCTACTACATTAATGCAAAGTTTGTTGCGAGTTGCTATTGCAAAGAAATACATAGAAACCCCCAGTTTTAGGATCATTAGCATAACATAGACGAAGTACACCGCACTATCTATTCAGAAGTAAAAAAGAAAATTTCTTCAATATTTTCAGTCATACTATCCCAAATGTTGTTATCATTATGACTGCTGGAAGAGCAAACTACCGCCTCCATGAATATGAAAAGTTGGCTAATGAACTGAAAAAAACTGCAACGTAAGTGTCTTTCTTCATATGGTAGTGTATGATAGGTCCTCAGCAGGATTTGAACCTAGGATCTGTGTCATAGGATGGAGGTGAGCTAACCATTAAACTAGAATGCGCCTATTTAGAAAAGAGAATCCAATTAAATACTTTATGTCAGTTTTTATAATCTGTTACGTTGCTTTTGCTCATGGATATAAAATCATTGGGTGATTTGTTTCAGCTCAGTTGCCAGTCTGGTTAGCTTGGGTAAAATAAGAACAGTATAGTGAAGTCTCTATCCTAAGGCATATATTTGGTAATTTACTGTGTCATTTTTGTTTTATTCATGTCATGGAGTTCATGTAAGCTTTCATCTATACTGCCGTACCAATAGTCACTCATTTTATGTGAGGTGATGATTAAAAACAAAATTTAACAATGTTATTATCCACCCCACAACTCGTTTGACCTAAATACCTGGGCCCCTTAAACCTTAAAAATCTAGGAAATCCTTAACTTTCAAGGGAATCTTGAATTTTTATATTCACTAATCTTCCTTTACCGAGGAATCCTTGGTTTTTTTCCCTTAATTTTCAAGGTAAGTGTATGACTACTTTTATTCCACCTAAAAAAATGGTGCAAATGTCATAACATTTCACCAATTACCTCAATTTTTACTTGAAAAGTCAGACCATCAAAATTCCCCTTTACCATAAAGGTAGTCACACACTTACCTTGAAAATTGAGGGAAAAAATCCAAGGATTCCTTAATAAGGGAAGGTTAGTGAATATAAAAATTCAAGATTCCCTTGAAAGTTAAGCATTTTTTAGATTTTTACAGTGTCCTTGAAATTCAAGGAAAGAACATTAGGCTTCTTTGTTTGAGGGAAGTTTAATGAATACAAAAACAAAGGAAGGGGCAAGAAATAAAGGAAATCCTTACTTTTTAAGGGTTCCTTGGAATAAAATAGGTATAGTAAATACAGGCCCAGGAGAATGACATTTACAATGAAATATAAAACTTATAAATTTATATGTTACCTAGTTAATGAAATGGTTGAAACTTGTCCTGCAGTATTGTCAATAGAATCATAGACATATCAGTCATTTGCCAAATCGGCCTCCTTCAGTTTGACCCCAAAATTTAAAAACCTAGTCAAATCGGCCATAGGGAAATATACCTTAATCAAGTATGTCCAATGGAAATTACTGTACTCTCAAAGAGAATATGTTAAACAAATGACAAAAATCACCACCTAATAAGAATATGATTTAATAAATATCTTAGTAGCACTTAATCTGTTTTAATGAAGGTGTTCCACTGGAACCAACCCTGTAACCCTACGACTCAGTTTGTTATGAAATCCACAACAGGACGGTACAGTTACAGACCGGTTGTTAACGGACATCATGACAAGACGTAGGGTCCGGTACATTTTTACATGTTCCCGACCCTTCCCAACAGGACAGATTGTTTTTGTGGGTCAGTATCTAGAGTTGGGATCCAGAATCAGGATCCATATCACACTATATATACCTCCCTCCCCTGTGATGTGCTATTTATTTCACACTTCAAAGATGACAGGAACACATCAAGAGCAACTGTTAGATCATTTGGGGGTCCTTTAGTTTTTATTAAGTTAAATATTTTATTGTACACGATAATTTCAAGACGCAGAAGACAGCAGAACCCAGCACCTGCCCAGCCAGCATCACCATCACCCCCCGCCACCCCCAAGGAGAAGAAGCAACAGAAATCATGGTTCATGCCCTGGATACTGCAGAGAGAGGAGAGGGGTTGCTACAGACCACTCTAGGATTAGTTAATCACCACTGACATACCAGGCTACAGAAACTTTACCAGGATGCAACCAGCATTTTTATTTGATTGAAGAAAAAAACACCCCGCCACCTCAGGAAGCCAATCACCAACTGCAAGAAGCCACTGGAAGTCAGGTTGAAACTGGCAGTTACTTTGAGACACCTATCGACAGGGGCAAGCTACACTTTACTGCAATACCACTGGAGGTTTGGAAGAATGACCATCTGCAAATTTGTCCCCCAGGTCTGCAAAGCCATTTTGAAAGAATTTCAACATGAGTACTTGATGTGTCACACTGAGGCTGAAGACTAGAGAGAAAATTGAAGAAAGATTTAGAAACAGATGGAATATCCCCCATGCAGTCAGTGCACGAGATAGAAAACACTTTGCTATAAAGAAGCCCAAGAAGTCAGGCAGTGAATATTTCAACTACAAGGACTACTTCTCCCTGGTACTTTTGGCTTTAGTCGATACAGATTCCTGTGGGCAACGTGGGGTCCAGTGGGTCATCATCTGATGCTCAGATTTTCAACCACAGCAAACTGAAAAGAAGAATTGAGAACGGAAGGTTCAGACTACCACCACCTGAACCACTTGGACCTTGGGAGCCAGATCTACACTACTTCCTGCTGGGGGACGATGCATTTGCCCTGATGTCTTGGCTGATCAAGCCTTACAGTAGACAACAACTGACCAGGGAGGAGAGAATAGCCAACCACAGGATATCCAGGTGGAGGAGGGCGGTTGATAACTCATTTGATACTCCAGAGATTCAGGGTGCTGTTGACCACCATGGAGCAGAGGCCAAAAGTTGTCAGAGACATTGTGTTAACATGTGTGATACTGCATAACATGCTAAGAAGACATCAAGGGGACCAGACAGACCACCCACTCCAGCTGACAACATACAACCACCACAGGGGAACCAGGGGGGACAGAGACATCATAAGAACTTTAGAAACCCATTGAGGGAGGCCAAACATCAACAAGACCTACTGAAAGACTACTTCAATCATATAGGGGCACTGGCTGAGGGAGAGGGACATGCTGTCATCTATCAATCCTTTTCAGTGTTGACCAAAAATAACCCCAACTTTCTAACAATTTAATTCAAATTCAATTTCACAAAAATTATCCCCTATCACAAACTCAAATCCCTCCCAAACTCAGTTCACCAATTTAAATATCATCTTAAACAGATTTAAACCCAGGTCATCAATTTACAAAGTTCACACCCACCACCAAAATGACCTGGATTTATTGTAAAAAAAACTGGCAAATAGTAAAACAGAAATGATCCCATTTTAAAATAAATTCTGGCCCCCAAATATCACAAACAGAAACAATTTTAATGATACATTTTTTGAGGAAAAAAATTTTTGTTTGGTGTGGGAGGGATGTGGATTGGTGTCTGGATCTTTGTTATTGGTTATTTGGGAGATGGACTTTTGTTTTATAATTTTTTGTAGGGTTGGGGGATGGGGGCGGCTTGCTTTAGAATTCTTAGGGGACAATTTTATTTAAGTTTTTTTATACTTTCTTTCTAAATTTTTTTTCCATTTTTTTTTTTGTGGTGGAACTTTATCAACATTTGTTCAACATTCACTCATTCATTCACACAATTTTTTTCGTGTACTATTGGGAAGTGTAAGTGTTGGACAATGTGCTTTTTGGGGCATAGACATTCAGATTATTAATTGTTTTTGGAAGATTTGGGTGGCCTTTAGAAGGGCCGGTTTTGGTGCCACTTGTGCGGGCTGATCCGCTGATTTGGGCTGACTCTGCTGGCTGGACTGACTGGGAGGTCTTGACTGTTCTTTATAAGTAGAAGATGGTACTGGTGACAGTGCTCGTTGAAGTTTAGAGGGTGAAAATGGCTGTGGTGTGGCTGGTACTGTGGTACACTTGGAACAGCTCCAAAGAGACTGGATAATCCAGAAGTGTTGTGTTGACTTTCCTCCTGTTATGAAGCTGCAACTGAAGGTAGGTTGAAAATCATCTGTCTGGAAGTCCCAGGCTGTTAGTCATTCAAAGCTACATAAGAAGTTGGCTGTGCTGACACTGATAAAGGCCTTGATGGTTGCTGTACTTCGGCAATCACTGTAGCAGGCTGTGTTGTGGCTATCTGAGAAGGCTGCACAACTGGTACTGAGACTGGTTGAGTTTCCGGTATGGTGAGAATGTATATACGTCCTGCTGTGGCCTGTGTTGCTTCTGGAAGTTGAAATGTGGTGACCTGTTGACTTGTGGTGACCTGTCTCTTGTGTTCTTTGGCCTTGTACTGTATTTCGCTTCACTGTCTCATTCTTGAAGGTCAAAAAATCTCTCTCCTCCAGGTGTTCAACCTCAGAGTGGAGATAGTTGCAGAATGACTGTCTTGGACGTGAAGTGGGGTCCTGACAAAGGGTGATGAGTAACATCTGATGCAATGTTGATTTCCATCTAAGATTCTGTGTCTCTAGATGTATCCAGAACTGAAGCTGAGGCTGCAGCTGCAGAAAGCCTCTGGGGTGACTTGAATGCAAAAGACTTGGAAACTCCCTTCCTTCTGATGTGATGTCGTAGAAAACTGAAACTGTCCTTCAGCCAGGTCTTTCGTTCTGTGCTCTTCTCAGCTGCTTGTCCTGACGTTGTCTTAGTGAGCTTGCCATATCTGGTACGTTGAGTCTCGAACCACTTCTTCACAGTCTTGACAGGCAAGTTTCTGGTAGCTGCTAGATGCTCCCAAAGTCTTTCTTTCTTCTGCTGGTCTTTGAAACTGTTGTTGGTCTTATCATAAAGTTCCTCGTGCTGTTTCATGATGGCTTCTTCTTCTGAATCACTCAGGAAAATTGACTTCATCTGGCCCTTCTTCTGTCTGGATTGAGTTGATTCTACATCAGTATCCGTCTCTGTTCACACTCTCTTTCCTTGCTCTCTTCCCTCCTCTCTCCATCGTCTCTCTGTCCCACTCTTCCTGCTCTATCCTCTCTCATACCTCTCCTCTCTCTCCCTTGTCCTTCTCCTTTCTAAAAAAAAGTTTTAAAAAACCTGCACACCAGTTGTCTTTCAACAAGTCAAAGCCCAATATGCAGATTGTCTACCGGCTCGCCTTTCTATCCCCACAGATTTGGAAACCGACAGGCCGTAAGGGGCAAAAATATTTTCATCGGTTACAGTTCCCAGCTTGTCTGTTAGTGTTACTGGCCTGTCGGTTATTGTTTACTGCTTGTCTATTTCAGTTTCAGGCCTGTCGGTTACATATTTTCTGGATTCTAGGACCTAGTTGGTTAAAGTTATCGACAGGCCGTGAAACTTTACAGACCTGTCGGGAACAGTTGCAGACAGGCCGGCTAATGTTACTGACTGTACTGTAACATTCCTCGAACAGTCTGTCATCACATAAAGTCGGGAAGTCCATATTTGGGACAAGCCAGATACTTGTTACAGACAGGCCAGTTTGATTAACTGACAAGCTGGGAATTGTAACTGACAGGCCGTTAAGTTAACAGACAGGTCTGTTGCTAGGTGGATGAAATTAAGGTCAGATACAAGGGTCGGCAATGGTCGTAGAAATATCAAACATATTTGACATTTCACTGACTCTCCCCAACAGGCCGGGAGACTACACCTGACCATAAGTGACCATGTAAACATGGGTCCCGACTCTCCAAAAATATATAGTTACTGGCCGGTCGGCTCCAGTAGAAAACACCTGTATAATCAATTGCGTTTTTATAATGCTAACATATAAGTGAGTTATTGACAGAGATTAAAGGATATTGATTACAGCATCCAAAAATTGTTTATATTTGTTAATTGCACTTTGCATAATATCACCCAAGTAGTTATCACCCTTGACATAAATGTGATTATCTAATTTCACTTATTCTAACATAAGCAAGTGTCTAAAGGACACAAGTGAAGGGAGCTTTATGAAACATCCAAATATTTTATATATGTTTATCACACGTTGCAAATATCACTTTAGATGCTGTCATCCTCATGAAAGAAATATTATATGATCACAAAGAATTATCTGCCATTTTTGGTTATTAATAGCCTAATAGATGCTCACACAATGTACTGTGCATACTAAATATCTGTCTGTCTTAGAGTCTGCCATATAATAGAGAGTAAGTGCTATAAAATATTCTTATTGCATTACATTTTATGTTTTTAAAACTGGGGCCAACTTGCCCAGGGTCAAATTTCTGAAGGGCCAATTTGCCGAGGGCTGATTTGACAAAGAGCCGAATTGTCCAGCTCCTTTGGCAATATATATGCCTAGTGTCTCTTTGTCTGTAAATCACACTTTGAAACAGTTAACTTCCATACAATAATGTTTTTTTGTATTACTCAGAGTGATGGTGGTTGGTATGACACACAAGATTAACATAACAGAACTTCAAATGCTTGCCAGTGACGATGAACTGGTGTTCACTGTGGATATTTTTCGGCCCTTGAGTAACATTCTGAATGACATGAAAGTGGTATGAAACATACTGCCCTTCATTGTCTGCCACAAATAGTGGGTCTTACCCACTGGACCATACATAACTACCACTGTTCCACTGTCAAGGATTGTCTGGAATCAGTCCCATATCTACTATTGTTGGTAACAGTAGGTGGTCATCCTCCACAAAGAGGGTATATTCTAAGAATATTCTTGGGTGCCAATTTTTGCACCTAACAGCCCAAATAATACCCCCAGATGGCGCCATGTATACAAAATACAAGACTGGGTTTGCTCCTAGTCTATCTTGATAGTGATATATCTATCTAAACATGAATATGGTTTTGACAATTTCCTTTACACAAGTCCTGATTTTAAATATTTTAAAATTATAAATCCTATACCTTTTGTCTGTTTTTTGTAGAATGAAATCAATCTAGATATAAATTTTATATTTAAAAGTACAAAGTTGGTAGTTTGGTCACTTGTGGCAACATGTCCCAAATTCACATCAACTGTTAAAATAAATATAAAAGCCACAACTTTCACTTTTACCTGTCAAAACATATCTTTTTATATTTTTGGCTAAACCGTTAATAATTTGTGCTAAACCATTGATAATTGAAACGATAATCAAAGCCTCCTGATATAAAAGGAAAATAAGCCAAGTGGCAAAATCAGCATATGCATTCTACCTACTTACACTGTCCAATGGTTATTTTTACAATGATTATCCACCCAGTTCTTTGAATAACAAGTAAAATAAGATCATATGTACCTAAATAATACAAAGTGCTTGGTCTTTATTTCCTGTGTTTTGGTGAAATACAACGTGTGGTGGATAAAAAATACAACAATCTGACATCAAGTACAAGTCTTGCTTTGACTCTCCCAATTTGTTAAATGTTAAACTACTTGTTTGTGCAAATTTAAGCTGTGTATTGAAGTGACAGAGACCCTTCGACTTTGTACTGTGTACAAACACTTTTACACTTAAAGTGCTAACATTAGTAAAAGGTACAAGTACTTTCCAAGTTTGTAGCTCTTTCAAAAAGGTACTTAAGTAGTTAAGAAAACTCTTTTGGTACCACATACTCAACCTTGGTGTGTACTGAATAGGTAAATCAAGTAATGTTATAGATCTGTTATTTTCATCAGGCTGTGTGTCCTGCACCAGTGGTAGTAACAAAGCTTCCAGTGTCCCCAACAACAACCCGACCACCGGTACTACAAGTATCAAAAAAGGAATGCTGTAAGTCCTTAACCAAATCATTTACATACTTTGTAATCAGCCAGTGAAGAAACTAGATTGTATTGGGATTTTAGACTTCAAGTTATATTGTGTAAATACTCTAGTGGATCTCGTGGCTAGGGGTTTGGCATCTAATCACAGGCTGTCACCTCTGTTTGGGTTGAATTCCCACATGGGAAAAATGGTGAAGGCGTGTCCTAATAACACCACAGTTGTGGAAAGGGGATTAAAACTCTGACCTTGGCATTTCTCCACTTAAATTGTATTCAAATGATAAATTAACCATAAAATTGAGGAAATGAAACCCTTCCCTTGTTAACTTTCTCAATCGAAAACCGGGGCCAGGGCCATGGTGGCAGAGTGGTAACACTCTCGCCTCCCACCTCTGAGGTCAGGGTTCAGTTCCCGGCCCTACCTCAAGTGGGAAAACTGGTAGTTGCTTGCCGTTGGTCCGCAGTTTACAGTACAGAACCTTGACCAACTGTATGTACTGCTTTCCTCTGCCCTTCCAACTACCTGTCGTGATATGACCTGTACAGTGTTGAAAGCGACATAAAACCCCAAATAAATCAATATACATGTATAATAAAACACCATCATGCTCTAATGCCAGTCATGTTATAAAAATTATATTAATTATGATAATGTTGTGCAAGTCAAATTCGTTGCAGTCAGTAGTTTAATAAATTCCATGTCATAATATTGCAATGTATGTAGAAGCAGTACTATATGATGGGTTTTCCTCTGTCAAAATATTCTTAATGTTGAATTATTATTAACACATTTTCCTTCTTCCAACCATTTTTATATAAATGTTATTATTATTTTCAAACCTTTCAGCACATATATACCACTAAAATATTGCTATGTCCCTTGGTAAAATATATTATTTCCTTCATTTTCAGTCACTGGTGGCAAATGACACCCATTTAATAAAGATATAAAAATACCACTTAGTACTGTCTACTAATGACCAATCCAGTTAAAGTTTACAAAGACACAATTCCTGTGTTGTCAATTCTCATTTGTTAGCAGTTTAACTTCATCATTCACTTCCATCTTTCTTGTTTCTCCAACAATTTCAGCACTTTCATGCTTGTTGTTACACAATGTTTGTTTACAGTTTGCTGTTGTCCACCTCCACCAGGATACCCTGATGTTGGATATCATACACATGATCCCCCAAAGCACTATCGTCCACCCTATGGCTGTCCGTGTTAATAAGCCACAGGTGAATGTTTATTGATTCTCTGTGAATTGTAGTAAAGCCAGGTATTATGTGTGTATTACTAATTTTGCCCAATTTTTGAGATGGCACATTGATATGGGAGGTACTGCTCTAAGCTGCAACTTGTCATAAGTTGAAGACAAAGTCCTTATTTGTGGGCTTGTTTTAAGTGAAACTGCCTCAATTTTTCCGATTATAAAATGACAAAGAAGCCTCAAATTTTACCCCTGGACTTATGTGGCAAATGTATTGCTAATGTTGGTGGGTTCTCAATGTACAAATTGTGTGTTTAAAGGTCATGATTATGAACTTCCAAAGCACTATCATCCAGCCTATAGTTGTCCATGTTAATAAGCTTCAAGTAAATGTTTATTTATTTCCATTCCATAAAAGTAAACACAGGTATATCTTTCCATTAGTATTTTTGTTCATTTTTGAGATGGCTCATTGGCATCGTAGGTACTACTCCATGCTATAACTTGGTGTCATTTGAAGACAAAATCTTTGTGTGTATGCTTGTGTTATGTGTAATTATGTAAATTTCCATCGATTATAAGATGCATTGACAAAAGAGAAAGTTATAAAAACTTTTTACCCACAAAAACAAATTAAATTTATATATTTACTCAAAAAAGAAACACAAGTTCATTTCAAGAGTATACTGTGTTTCTTTTTTTGCTAAGAATGCTATACAGTGCAGTGCCCCCAACCTTGTGCAAGTCTTTGACCTCGAAACTTCCTATGTTGAATGTGGTTTATTTATGTCCATCCTGACTTTAGCCACCAGCTGTTCTCTCTCATACAGTATGATACATCCCTGGAAAACGATTGGTATTCAGTTTAAAGGGGAAAGTTTTCAACCCGGGACGAAAATCATCTCAAATTACAAAGATCATACATTTGAAGTCTTCATGTACAAATATCAACAAACACCACAGCTTACTGGGATATAACATATCTCCTTTGACAGCACTGATAAACTCTTCCTTCCAGACTAAAAGGGCATAAGTTCTCAAGGAATTTTGTTACTTGATGCATTTTTTCTGCTTTAAAGTACACAAACGTTATTTAAAATTTCAACAGGAGATTCCCACATAAGTCCTTCTGTACATGGCAGTTGTTAATTATCTGAGATAAGTGTACATTACAATGCACTTGCCATGGAGCATTAGTTTGTTTATTATAGCATCACAATTGACAGAGGAATGAAGGTTCTTAAATGCTAACTGACTTATATATAAGCCCTCTTCAGACTAAAGTAGATGGTGAAAATCAGACCAGAAATAAATTCATTCTGTTCTTTTATTATCTGAAAAATATCTACTCATTCAAAAGAAATTCTGAATTAAAGCTGAGATAGTGCTTGTTTGGTTGTGTGTAGATTAATACACATATATACGAATTTAACAGCTTTAAAATTGCAGCATTTGATTGCATTTTTATTCTCATATATATTCACCAGCACCCCAGCTTTAAACCAGGGCCTCCCAAAGATTTTGTCTGCCTTCAGGCATGCTACTTTTAGATATTTTGAGATTTCTTGGGCTTTTTGGTGGCAGCTGGGCTGCACCTAAGTCGGGTACATCATGCTGTATTTCTAGAGCTTTAATGGAATAATTTGTAGGCAACAATATTTCGTCTACCAATATAATGAAATATAGTTCATGGTTTTGACACAGAAGTCCTGAAACATGACCAATTGCAGCTGCTTCAAAAGCCCTTAAAGATTAAATATCCCTTGAGAGCTAAACTTACTGAAGTCATTGAGAAAGATCTGCTAAGAATCACTAAAGTATGTCAACAGATCTGCGTGATCTCATATTAACCAGCCTTTTTTCTTTCTTAAGGGTTTCAAACGTTCTGCTCTATACATGGCTGGTTTTGATCCCACAAGGCAGGTGGCAAAAGGAGAGGTATATTTCTCCAAACTTATGCAAATAAAACTGACTTACATGCCTTAGTAATTTCTAGTTTGAAAACAAATTTACTTTATGCCCTGTAATAGCTTTAAATATTTAACATTCTCCATCTTGTATGTCAAATTATCTTCTCTTTCAGATTCCTGTTGTCTTGTTTGACAGACACTGTGGCTAGAAGGTGCCCTAGAACTCTCTCTCCTTGGCTTTGGGCTTCAAGCAATACTCTCACATTTTATAATCTAAGGCATTCAGGGGCACCTGGGCCTTGACCATGGTGTTTCTCTCCACCAAATCATGTACGACAGCATGTGAAAATCTGACTGTGTATGGAAGTATATTCAATCATTCCAACAAATACCCTCCCCAGGCATCAATAACTTCTAAGTATCCGAAAAAACTAATTTATCTTTGGCTGGTTGGTGATTTCTCTTTTAAACCTCACCATACCACCCACAATAGTTGCCTTTCATACTAAATCAATACATATTTATATGAAAGCAATTATTTCTAAAAGTGCAAGAAAATGTTTCCCATATTAATTTCACTGCTTCCAAGCTCCCTGGTCAACCTTTACTTGACATTCAAAAATTTCTACACATACTTTTACTTTAATCACTCCATACCTCTACCTAAATTAATTTACATTACATCTCTTTACGATTTACACTTATCTGGTTGACCAGCCCTTTTCTGCATTAAAATGTAAGATTCTATGCATTTTAAAATTGTAGTGAATCATATGGCATCAAATGTTAACAATTAAATATAACTATGTGAATAGTAAATATTTGTATTTAGTCTTGTACTCAAGTAAGTAGATTTTAGAAATAAAATATTATTTAATCTCAATTTCTTATTTGTTTTTATACAATTGGTGTTTGGGAATGTATCTAAATTGGAAGGTATTCAAAGCAGATGAATAATTAACTGCTAATTATAATCTTACTTATTTTCATTTTCAAACCCAATTTTGAATTATTTGTCTCACCAAATTCTTCAGCTTCAAGGGGGTTTGTGGATGAATGGTATCGAATTGTACCAGTATGGTGCGCATGAAACTTTAATCAGACCTTTGGGAGAGAAGTCTTTTAACAGATTTTGGTGATAACGTCAGAAGAGTAAAAAACCTTTTTCATTATTTATTTATGGCTGATGCATCTATGATTATTGCTATGAATATAATTGAGATAACATTATGTAAATGGTATAATTGATTACAACGGTATCAGTAAACCATTGCTGCTACAAATATATATTAACTATTAATTTTTGCACTGTTTAGTTGTTCACTAATTCACCTTTTCTATCAAATGATGTGGACAAATACTTTAAGCTCATTTTTTGGTAAGCTACAAGCTTAGGGCTAGATTCTGACAGTAGTTGTCTAACCAATTATTAACCAGTTGTCCACCAATTACAAACTGTATCACTCTATCTGACTTTACACAATGATGACATAGAGCTTTAGATACTTTTATCATTATCATATAATTCCTAAAACCAGTATTGGGAAAGAAATATATCTTCGATAGCCTGGTAGTTAATAAGTTAGGTGTCTGATCAAACAAGTTTGACTCAAACAAGTGGTAATGGTAAGAACCAGTTCTAACCAATATGATCTGGGCTTCTGTACACTTCCTAAATAAAATACACAAAAATATAACAAAATATAAGACAACATAACCAGAGTGTGTAGCCCAAGAGTCATATTATTTGTCTACATGAATGATATATTTTAGTATATGTCTAATCAGCAGGGGTGGATCCAGCCTTTAAGTAAGGTGGGGGTTCACATCAGACATACTATAGTTAAGGGTGTTGGGGGGCATGCCCCGCGGGAAAAAAAGTTAATTTTTGGTAAAGATATAGTGCATTTCTTGTAAATTTAACACCAATCTCACGATATAATTTTGTTCTTTGGGTTGAACCCATTTGTATTATTTTTCAAGGGGGGGAAATAATTTTGTTCTTTGGGTTGAACCCCTTTACATTATTTTTCAAGGGGGTGCCCTCCAATGCCTTCTTTAGGATGTTGTCCAGAAACATTGTGTCCAGATACAGGGGAGCCTGTTAGAGAGCAGACAGTATTGCTGTTTCATTCCAGACTTCATGTTTCCTTCTCGGTAGAGTGACGTTAGACATGTTGGTAAACACAAACTCATAGAGGTGTTCTATATTTTTGGCCATGCACTGACTGGTGCTGGAGTTAAAGTTCAGAAGTAACTGCAGTTCATCAATGGCTGCACTCATCTTGCAAGCGGACTTCCCTTGAGACTGTTCAGTCTGTATAACTTTCAACTGGGCCTCCAAGTTGTGCTCCACTTTGCTCAGAATTGACTAAATCCGGTGGCCTGGTTACATATATAAGTAGATTCACATGCTGCCTTCTCCAATTTCCTGGGGGTTTTCAGTAAAATGGAGCAAGACAGAGCAAGATGTAGGTGGAATAGTACAAGGTAGGTGGAATAGTAAAAGTCCTGAGCTTTTGGCTATCCAACTGTAGCTAAAGTTCAGCTTGGCCAACTTATTATACCAAAAGTTCACTGAACTGGCACCTTTGTCCTTTCTGGGATGCAGACCATACCTCTTACTCTCAAACTTGGCAACCCTCGCAAGCTGGTCCCTCTCTAAACCACCGGCTTCTGATCCTCTCGATGGGTAGACTTAGGTCAGGGTGAGATTCAGCTTATCCATCTTCTTACAGACCAAGTTATTGGTCGGTAAATTGACACTAATCTTTCCTACTGGCTGCTGTTAGGCCCTGCAAAGGGTTGTCATCAGCATCAGAAGTGGCAGTGTTGACATCGGGGATATGCTTCAAGTCCATGAAAGCCCTCTCTGTATGTCTGTTCTTTGGAAAGAGCCTGGTTGACATCAACTGAGGCCTGATCCTGGTTGGATACTTCTCCCTTTTCTGCTAGGCAGAAGTGTAGGGTTGGTCGTTCAATTCAGTATCTGAATCAGTGTCAATTTCTGAGTTAGTGATCTACCTGGCTACTTCCCCATCCGATGTGTTGGACACCTGTCGCTGCAGAGCAGGGACCTGGTTGGTGCTGGGTTGGTCAGTAAACTGGTGTCAGTAAACAGGCTGAGGTCGGTCACCACTCTTGGGTCAGGCAACAGGGACATGTCAGTCAGCAGGTTGAAGAAAAAGGGGTTCAGCTGACTTCATGCGCTAGCTGGTAGAGCCTTCACTAGCATTTTCACGGTCTGAAAGATCGGTTCTTGACTGGACTTCCCCAATTGCTTGGAAATTCAACAAAGCTCCCAGTCTACTGAAGCATTCCAAACATTTATGTTCTGTGGTCAGTACATTGCAGTGTTTACACTCTCCAATCTTCAGGATACAGTTGTGCAAACTGGGTATGAATATCAAAAGCTGCCATTAAATGGCTGAAAGCCCCTCTTTTCTGACCAGGAGATGCCATAATGAGCGATACTCATTACAATATGTAGAACATGTAAAATGAAGTTCAAATTCTCAATAAATCTACAAATTTGAGAGCTTCTCAAATCTGTCTGAATAGTACACGTGCCAAATGAAAAAGATGCTATGACGTCACACTGTCTAGAAGAAGAAGCAAGTATCATGCACCAACTGGCAAATGTACAGTAGTAGACCAGTCCAGTCTGTGCAAACACAGGACGGCTTTTTCTGTCATTTGTTAGGCCGGTCTGCATCGACTGGATTAGCAATTGTCCATTGGGTAGGATGTATTAATGCAATCCAATCTAAGATTGGAATCATTTGCTAGAGAAGATTGAACATACCACAAATTAGAAAATAATGCTTTAAAACCTATTATAACAACCCTGACACTCAATTTTATTACATTCTATAAACTTCACAAAACATAAAAAATGCTGACACCACCATTATACATTTTACCCTATTACACACTTTTAATGCAGTCCATCAAATTCGCATAAGGCACAGGAAAACAGCTGATGACGCCCTGTTCATTGTAATTACTGTGACACACACTTTAACTACAGTTCAAGAAATTCACAAAAGGTATCAGAAAACTGTTGACACCATCATCATTGTTATAACCCTAACACACACTTGGGACTACGGTGGTAGAGTGGTAACACTCTGGCCTCCCGCCTCCGAGGCCTGGGTTTGGTTCCTGGCCCTACCTTAAGAGGGAAAGCTGGTAGTTGCTTGCCTCTAGTCGGCAGTTTACAGTACAGAACCTTGACCAACTGTATGTACTGGTTTCCTCTGCCCTTCCAACTAAACAAGGAGATACACTTTCTCCTACCTTATTCTCAATTTATATAAACGATTTGGCAAAAGTTTTGAAAGAATCTGGCATAGGTATTGATGTGAATGGTTATAAAGTGTGTGTTCTATTGTACGCAGATGATTTAGTTCTTTTAGCTGATAATGAAAAAGATTTACAAACATTGCTTGACCTGATGCATACATGGTGTATTGAATGGAGACTTTGTATAAATTATACTAAATCAAATATTGTTCACTTTAGGGGTTCTAGAAAGAAAAGGTCAAATTTCAGCTTCATTATGGTGACACTTCTCTGGAATATAAAGATGAATACAAATATTTGGGTATTTACTTAGATGAACATTTAAATTTTGTCAGTTGTATTAATACTCTAGCTGACCCTGGAAGTAGGGCACTTGGTGCATTGATATCAAAGTTAAAAACTTTTAAAAGTACAAGGTATAAAACATACACATCCTTATTTAATTCACAGGTGGCAACAATTCTAGATTATTGTTCTTCTATTTGGGGATTCAAAAAGGCCAGTCAGTGTGACAATGTCCAAAATAAGGCCATCAGGTATTTTTGGGGGGTGCATAAATTTACACCAATTCCAGCCCTGTGGGGGGAAATGGGGTGGTTTCCAAGTAAATACCTTATGTATGTTAAGGTTTTGGAACAGACTAATTAAAATGGATGACACAAGGCTGCCAAAAAGGATCTTTCTTCAAGATTGCAGACAAGCAAGTTCTAATTGGTCACAAGATATCAGAGAAGTATTCAAAATTTTAAGCTTAATCTCAGTTTACGACTCATAAGTTGCTGTAAATATTAGAAATGTAAAATCACAATTAACAACCATTATAGAAAAGGAATGGAAGCTAGAGCTAGAAAGCAAGCCAAAGCTTAGACGTTACAAAACATTTAAAACAACTTTTGAAGCCGAAGGATATCTTTACAGACATCTTAAACGACAAGACAGATCTCTTTTGGCTCAATTTCGAACAGGCAACAGGAAGATATCAATTGAAAAAAGATCTAAATACTGAAAGTTTCAGAAAATTAAATGTTGAAGAAAGAACTTGTTTAATTTGTAACACAGGTGACATTGAAAATGAGACCCATTTTCTATGTAAATGCAGTGCATATGAGATCCCAAGACATAATTTGTATAACATAATTGAGAAAATTTCCCCAAATTTTCGAAAAATGTCTGATGAAGATAAACTTTGTGTTATTCTGAAGTCACATGATAAGGAACTTGTAAGCTTTATTTGTGACTCATGGAAGATTGGCCAAAATGTTATTGCCAAGTGATTAAATTTTAGATTATATTAATATTGATTTATGCACTCTTTTGTTGAGAAAAACATGCTTAGTTATTTATTGTGTTTTCCTTTACTAGTATGTATATTGATAACCTCTTGCAAATCATTAGATATTATTTTCTGTATTTTGTTCTTTTAATATGTCAAAGACTCTAAAATATTGTCCATTTATAATTCTTATAGCAACCACTATTATGGAGTATTACTTACAAAAGTGACATATAAGTCCATTGGGGCTGGGCAAAATGTTTACTGTCTTATCTGATTATTGTTAAATGTATTTGCATGTCACTGTAATAAATAAAATTCTATTCTATATCAATGCCAATGTTAATCAAAGAAATTTTACAAGTCCAAATATACAAATTGTGCTTTATTTTGGCAGCAAGCACTGCTAATGGGATATTGATCATAACTACATGCATATTGTTGTGCTACTTCTGATATTACAGTTCTACAACCTAACACAGGATCACTGCCCAAAGTACATTTTAAACCTTTTGCAGCTTAGACAAATTGGCTCTAACTCCAGAGAAATGTGAATTGGCGTAATCCAAATGATTATCTGCCTCTATGGCGGCCACCAATACACCCACCTTGGCACGCAAAGGATCTGGGTTCAGTCCCAGTTACAGGCTGGCACATGCAGTGGTTTGGATGCCCACTCAAATTGATGGCCATCCAAGGTCAAAATTTGCTGAAAATTATTCTTTGCACACCAGAGATTAGTTATAACTACCTTACTACCCACAAGACCTAGGGACCGTAATGACTCATCAATTTTTCACATATATAATGTCTTAAATAAGTGCAATGGTGGTACCATCATTATTATAACTAAAAATATAAGTCATATAACCAATCAGATTACACCTGGGGCAAAACTATGGGGGTGATAGAGAGGCAAACTTATTATAGGGGAACAACGATATTAATTGTATATGAATTCCATGGTTAATTAAAAACATACAAGAGAGATGTTGCAAACGTTTTTGAAGCCTGTTACCTGTCAGTGATTTTTGTGGGGTTTTTTGTCATTTTTATAATGTCAACATTCTCAACCATACAGGTGTCATGTACAAAATGGCTTCACCATGTCATCTTCCCCTGCAATATTGTTTTAATTTATGATGTGTTTTGTGTTAAAATTTCAAAGACACAAGATACTCAGTGGCCTGGTGGTTAAAACGTTTGGCATCTAATTACATGTGGTCACCTCTGTGTGGATTCCTCTCCCATAAGTGGCAATGTTGAGGGTCTGTCTCACTACGATCCTGACTGTTTAACTGAACGTTAAACACTAAGTCTGATATTTTTCAAAGTAAGAGGGGCTAGGGAAACAAAAGAAAATTGTCTGTATGTCCCAGTGTCCCACAGTTGGCAATGCTGAGGGTCTCTTCCAATATGACCCTGGCTATCGAAGATGACGTAAATCCTCAAGTATGAACTTTAACTTTATATGAGAAAATGTTTATATCAATGGAGTCATTTCAGTATGTGATTGTAAAATATGTATAGCTACAGACAAACTCAGTTTTATAGTCCTATAATATTGCAAGTCATTTCTCAGTCATGAAGTCCTTCACATCCAGAAAGTGGGTTATCCCAACTTCGGTACTGGAATACAATGTGGTCCCCAGATGTTGGGATGTAGAAACTCACTCCTGAAAATACAAAAGAAAATCACCTAGTACACTTAACAGAATGTGTTAAAATCTCTAAGATATGCTACTTTAATAAAGACACTAAAATGTTATATTAATTCAGAAAAATCAATGACAACTTTCAAACTTTCAGCTTATACAGGTTATTATTTACAGACATGTTAAAACCAGTATACTTTGTTACATACCCTGAAAAGTCTAACAAGCAATGTTACTATTTACATAATTAAACTAGTGTCTACAACAGTAATGTGTACTTACAGAGAAGAGAAATTTTAATATTGTCATAAAATGCAGGTGTTTTCCTTTCACACAGGTTTACGTAAATTTCTGCCAGGATCTTACTTTAATTTATGTTTTTTTATTGTTATGATTTCAATAAAATGCTAGGGGCCACGGTTGCAGAGTGGTAACACTCTCGCCTCCCACCTCTGAGGCTGGGGTTCAGTTCCAGGCCAGGCATCAGGTGGGAAAGCTGGTAGTTGTTTGCCATTGGTCGGCAGTTTACAGTACAGAACCTTGACCAACTTTATGTACTGGTTTTCTCTGCCCATGCAACTACCCGTCTTGATATGACATGTACAGTGTTGAAAGCTATGTAAAACACCAAATAAATAAATAAATAAAATGCTGTTCACAATTTCTCTAGTACTTGTCAAACAGTATCTTCCCAGTTCAGTAAATAAGGTATATTTTTTTTCTAACTAGAATTTAACTATATGTGGCTTTACTGAAATATGAACATTGTATTTATTGGTAGCCTTAATGGTTACTCAATCATAATAGATTGCTAATAATAGTGTGTTCAGTTTCTTAATTTGTAAATATTGTGAAAAAAGCATCAGAGATGCCCGTACCCCACAGCCTAGTGAAATATTTTTAGCACCATGAGATACAGAAGTACTGTATCAGTACAAAGTTCAGGATACTTTCAGAACAGGTGGGAAAAGGTCAAATCCTGGTCAGACCATGATGTTACACACCTACACCTCCTGACTAGTGTCCCTATCAAGTATTAACTTCCTACACATTACGGTTTCCGAGATATAACCTGTACAAGATTTTATAGGTCAAGGTCACAACAGCAAGGTCAAAGGTCAACTCAAGGTCACATCATGACGTTGCACACCTACAGCCCCTAACTAATGTCCCTATCAAGAATCAACTTCTTACACCTTACGGTTTCCTAGATATAGCCCAGACAAGATTTTTAAACTCAAGGTCACTACGGCAAGGTCAAAGGTCAAATCAAGGTCAGACCATGATGTTGCACACCTGCACATCCTAACCAATGTCCCTACCAAGTATCAACTTCCTACACCTTACGGTTTCTGAGATACAGCCCGAACAAGCTTTTTCCTGCCCACCCATCTGGACACCATAGGTGAAAACAATACCACGACAGCCCTTAAGGGCTGTGGGGTAAAAATAATATCAATAGAATATTTCTTCAAGCTTTGCTATAACAGTGCTATATTTTATCAGTCTGTTATCTTTTATACAGCAATACTAAACTTTCCACGTAGTTGTTGGCTGCTGATGACAAGTGGTACAGTTTTGCCACCCTGCTTTAACTTAATTACTTATCAAAGCTGAAGGTTAATGATTTTTTTTTTAATTTAGGTTTTTTCGTATCCAGTTCTGGGCTCAATTCTAAGCCCGGATGGAAGTGCAAAAGTTGGTAGCCACTTGCTGGGACCTATGGTTTTCAGTGCAGAATGTTCACCAACTTGTATGCACTGCTTTCCTCCATCTCCTCAGCTACCCGTTATGATATATGACCTGTGTGCTCAACCCCCAAAAGATCAGTTTTTGTAATCAGGGTTACAGTCTCAGTTTCTGATTGTTGGGGATTCCAACTGAAACATTGTTTACAAGCACAGCGATCACTCAAGTGCAAATTATTAATCTTCCTTATACCACAATATTGTGCTAATTAACGCATGGCCAATCAATATACAGCTGACAAATCATACATTTTGTATCAGTGTTTTCCTGTTGAGCAGGCTTTAAAATTCACCCATTACTTCATTTTGTGCAAATTCGAGGAGTGCGCAAAATCACCAAGCAATTGCAAAAGTATTATTTGAGAAGTCTAAATCATATTTCAGTCAGCTGACATTGAGCCAACACAGGCTTTTTCTTAAAAACAAAATGAAATTAATTAATTATTTTTGCTTTAAAAAATATAGTCATCTGGAACACTCAAAGAGCATATACCTCTGCCAAGGACTGACACCTTAAATATTGCCTATGAGTACAATGAAAACTGCAATCCTAAAAGTATTCCTTCATCAAGATGGAGAACCAGATCACCACCAAAATTACAGACACTTTTGCAGGGTTTAGACCAGCCATTCAATGAAATTTTGTCAAAATGCTTGTCATTTTTTTGTATCATTTTTCATGGCATCTGAGTTGTCCACAAACCAGATAACACATCTTACATTACTAGCCTACATGGACTTCATGACGATCAATGGTCTCATTGTAGTCAATATCAGTAACAACATGGCTGACATTACAGCTGTGAGTATTGTAAATGCATGTGATACCTTTGCCTTTAAAGATGAGGGACTATCTGTGCACTTACAGCCTGTTGCCTGGATATGTTTGTTTTGAGTTTGCACATATCTTACAATAAAACAATAAAACTCTGATATTTCTATTTTAAGTGACTGCAGTAAAAATCTAAATAGGGTTAACTGTTAATAGAGCAAAGTGGCAAAGATAACGGGATTCTCAAATAAATAAATAAGATTATACACCAGGAGAAATTACAGTATGCCCTGTCAGCTTATCATCCTGAATATATCAAACAAAATACAGTTTTCAAAATGACAATAGACCATAGCCTCTTCTTAGAAACCTTGTTGCTTCATATCCATGGTAAGACATGGTTAAATTTTCTACCAATGAAAAAAAGGCGGGAGCAAAAGAACAACAATTAATAAAAGATATTGAAATTATAGAAGAATCGGTTTCAGATTTTAATCCAGACCTCCTGTCTGATAAAAAAGGGGAACTAGAAAACTAAAACATAAACATGTAAGGGAAAATTGTACGTCTTCGACTTCAGTGGCTCCAGCAGGAGGAAAACCTTCTAGATTTTTTTGAATCTGGAAAATAAAAATTTGTTGAAAAAACTATTAAGAAAAGAGGTCAATAATGGGTCTTGTGTCACTAAACAAGAGGATGTGCTACACCACAGTAAACAGTAGTATGCAAGACTACTTAAATGTCGAGATGACAATTTAGAGATTACAGCATTTAAAAATTTTGATATTTTAGGTGAAAATATTATTCTAACATTGGTGGAGCATTAACCGTTGATAAAGTCAGTAGTACCCCAAAAAGATGAAATCACTTAAAACCCCAGTGGTAGATGGTTGGACAGGGTTCATCAAAGGAAGGTTTCTAAGTTACTCTTATCAGTACGGCTATGGAGGAGCCTACTATGGCAGTTTGTGAGGTACCTTAATTTTATGAATTTTGCTAAGTCTACCTGTATTTCCCTCTATTTACTATTGATATCCAATCAGGGGTCTTCATGCTTCATTAGGCCGCCCTTTTACCAGTACTTTCTCACATTTGAATTTGAAGGCAAAGTGAATGGATCAAGTATTTTACCCACCAACCCACCGCTAGTACAGAAGCACACCCTTGTCTCAGGTATCCCTACTTTGGCAAGGAGTAAGTAGGGATCCAATCTTTGATTGGCTTTGACATCTGGCTATTGGTACCTGTATTGATCACACAGGTATTGATCTGATTGACCAGATTATGAGATCACCTTGACCCTTGGCTGGGACCCCTTTGGCGTAGTCTCACCAAAGGGAGGTCTCCATTGGGATAGATGTAGGCCTTGGGGATGTTGGGACTTATTTTCGTATGCTAGGAATTTCCAGATTATGTATGACTTAAGGAAATTTTGAGCTAGATACAGGTCAGATCTGTGTATTATGACAACTTTCGAGGTTCTATTGAAACATAAAGGCGAACCAGGCTGACCCTGTGATTCAGCTACCGACTGTGTCAAGATATAGAATATGACCTTGATGTGACCTTAATGGTAGCGAATATATTAGAATTATGTGGAGAATACATCAGTGTATATAGCTAACATAACCAGTGGGGTACTCATTGTGTGTTGCACCGGTGTATGGTATACCCGTATGGGTCAATATTTTAAAATTCATATTTAATTCTAAAATCTTAGTACTGTCAATACTAACATGTAAATAAAATACTTCAATCTAGAATTCATCTTTTATACATTGCAACATATGGCCTTTGACCTTTACCCTCACGCAAACTGAACTAGATTAATATGTGATATTTTACATGTAATTAAGATGGAAAATATACATGGTATGCTAATGTTCATTGATTTTGAAAAGGCGTTCGAGTCTCTCTCTTGGAAATTTCTCTATGATACATTAGAGTATTTTGGATATAGTAAAGATTTTCTTGGCATCTTCGTCAACCTGGCACAGAATACCAGCTGGTAGTTACTTATTATTGGAAATTTTTGTGTATTTCTGGGAATGTATTGTACCAAATAAGGTAGGTGTGATTTGTAACCAAAGTGACAACAAACACATATGAATAGTTTAGGGGGAATTTACTTATCCAGATTTAGAGCTTTGTTTTGAATTTAAGGCACTGTTTTCAAGCTAAATTATATTAAACTTCCCTTAGAAAAGGAAAGAAAAGGCCTGATTCATTTGGGTTAATTCTTTTCATAACTTACATTTGAATCCATGTATATTTTAGTCAAAAGATATAGGCTCTCATACGTAAACATTACAACTATGGATGTTTTTGGTGTGAGAAATTATGAGGTCAAGATACTGGTTTTAGCATAAAAAATTGTCAGGATTCGCCGTCTTAAGACAGATTAAAGTAAAATGTAGAACCAGACACACACCCATGTGGGAAGGTGTATTTGTCTCAACATAAAAGAGACAATCTGTACTATTCTTACTTGATTTGCAAGTGATAAATATACTTAGCAAAAAGTGTTTTTTTGTTGTTGTTTTTTTTTTTTTTTTTTTTTTTTTTGAGGGGGGGGGGGGGAATTCACATGTTTTACAGTGATAGCATAATTAGAGGATTCAATGGCCTTTAACAATGCCCACCACATTCTATTACTAGAGGAAATATATCATTTTATCATTCACAAAATTGTTATTGAAATGGCATAATTATTTTATCAAATTTCATTCAATTCACTCCACAATTGTTTCAAAATTTTACAAAGTTTAACCGCATTTTTTTTCTTAAAATCATTTCCTGCAACAATTTGCCTGCAATCTTTCAATTGAAGCAGAACAATTATTTCGGCTGAAAAAAATGCGAAAATGTACATTTATAAGACGCCAGCAGATGTTCTGTGTTGCAGTATTGAATACATAATTCTGAGAAAGTTATTGAAAAGTTTATTGTAGTTAAATTATTGTAACATTGCCTAAAGTTTATAAAATCTGCCACGAAGAATTGAACGGTCTTCTTAAATGTCAGGTTTTCTAATTACAACACAATTTAAGTTGATCAGATTATTTAGTTAAGCTATGGAGAAGAAGTAGAAAACCAATCAAATAACATTGGAGATATGCACCCATGTAAATTAATTTGGAATAAAATATGATATATTAAATGCACAAGGTTAAGAGGTAACTGAATGTCAAATACCATTACCAAGGGTTAAGAAGCAATGCTGTTCTTTTGGGAAAAATCTTTTCAGCAGTATTCAATTATAATACTACTTTATCTTCTTTTCACTTCCCAAGCATTTTACTTCAATAGCTAGAAAAGTAAAATGGATCAAAGCTGTCCCTATAGGAACTGGAAGCTTACAATCAGGGCAGTAGATTCCCTGGGAACCTCAGAGAGCAAATTGACAAGGAAGCTGTTCTGTTCAATAGAGACACACAGGATGAACTATCTTTTGATTCTGACACTTTTATGCTTGGCAGGTAAATACATTTTGAAACTTAATTGTTGTTTTGCTTTTAAAAAGAACTAAAAGGAAATGTTAAAGTGAGACACTTTTTCAAAACTTACTGAACAATATTTTGCAAGCCTAGCAATAAAAGAAAGTCTTAATGACAAGCTTTTTAACACTTTGTTTTATAGCTTATTTGTTCTACAAACATAATTATTTTCAAGTTAATGATTCCGACATGCTAGTCTTGGTAAAGAACTCATCTCTGGATGCACAGTTGATTCCGATGTTCTTACTTATAACTTCAGGTGTAAATTTTTATCAACTTAATGTGTTGAAATAGTAACATTTCGGTGACACAATATTTCAGAAATTTCCAAGGTATAAAATGTTACCATTTAGTCTTCTGTCATAACCTCAACCATGTTTGGTTATGTCTTTGACTGCATTTGTCTATTTGTTTGTCCCTTTGAGTTTGTGGTTACTCCGAAACTAATAAACACACCTTTTTAAAAAGTTTTTTTTGAGTAGAACCTGGCAAAACAACCCATTTTATTTTAAATTTGTATTTATAGGTGTTTTTTTAGTGTTTTGATTTAGTGTTAATTGTATGCCCTCATATCTTCTGTATATCAATATGTCAGTATAATATAACAGGAAATTACCTAAGTCACATTTATCTTTCTTTAGATATTATCACTAAAAAACAGACAAACAAAAAAAAATAACTTGGCCATTATTTTTTTTTGTTTTCAAGAGATAACACTTAAAACGCTACTTACAGGGGTAAACTGAAATTTTTTTGTCCTGCACCTTGTTTAACACAAAAGAAACCTGGGAAACTTGAGTTTTTGAAGTGTTATTTGTCAGGTTGCATCAGCCAATGTAAGATCGCTACTTTTTAAACTTTCATATCTCTCCCATTTTGACATTGATTTAACACAAGAAAAAAAAAACAAGAAGCAGTGTAAAGATATGCCATGGTTCTACCTTGCATAGTTTTGTCTTCAAGAATTTGCAAAACTTCAGCATTTGTCTATCCTGAGTACATCACCTGATGGCTAATAGGGAACCCTTATTACATCACTTCATCGCCACTCTTTTTTCCCATACAGGTCAAGAACTGCCTGTGGTTGATAACAAAATGTGAACACATGTCCTTACTAATATATACTGCTCTTTACCACACAACTAGCTTAACATAGTTTTTCTGATATTCCAGCATCTTGTCCTGGAGGAGGGGGTTACAGTAGTTATGGGGGTTACTGGGGCAATCATCTTCCTGGGCCCCCGAACTATGTAGCTCCAGTAGAAGGGGAATGTGGATGCTGTCCACCGCCATGCTGTTGTACTTGTGTTGAGACTGAATTACCACAAACAACCACAACAACTACAACCACCACAACCACTACCACCACAACCGCTAGACCAGATCCCGAGTTACGTGAGTTAAAGTGTGTTGTCTATTACTCTTTTATTTTCTTGGGCTGAATTCAGGAAAATATTTGGCAAAAAAAATGCTTTCCTGTGCCACATTTTTTTTCTCTCAAGTGGAGACTCATAAAGGAAATCTCAACTAAGACGCAGGCAAACTTGGTCAGTGTTTCACATGTCCACTAAAATCATATGAAAGTTTCAAATATAATCACGGTAACAAAAATTGAGGAAAATATACCACTATTTGAGACTTGATACTTTGGATCCAGTCTCTGAGTTTCATAAACTTCCAGTGGTAAGGAATACTTCAAGTGAAGGATTGTGTATTCCTTTCATTTAACTTCTGAGTTAATGTCATTTATAACTAGGTATATTTTTTACCTTTGATATAATATAGTACAGTACAAAAGCTTCCTTTCAGAAAGAAGTAGATCCTTAACTCTCCTTAAAATTTAAGGTAGATTCCTTTAAGGCTACTGTATAAAGTATTAATACCAAAGAGGTTTGGCTTTGATAACATTTTGCCTGCCTCCTTTGTAACACGGGTATCATCCGATTTTGTGACAACCAAGCAAAAATAATCTTAAACTGAGTATTTCCTAAAAGATGACAACTTATCTACAGACTAGGGGGCCACGGTGGCAGAGTGGTAACACTCTCGCCTCCCACCTCTGAGGCCGGGGTTCGATTCCCGGCATGGCCTCAAGTGGGAAAGCTGGTAGTTGCTTGCCGTTGGTCGGCAGTTTACAGTATAGAACCCTAAGGAACTGTATGTACTGGTTTCCTCTGCCCTTCCAACTACCCGTCGTGATATGATGTTTACAGTGTTGAAAGCGACGTAAAACCCCAAACAAATAAATAAATATCTGCAGACTAGAATTTTGTAAAACAGAAGGTCACTCCATAAAATGGCTAAACAAGTTTTAAGGCAATTTAGATAATGGGTTTCAATAGCCTGTACAAAAGACTCTTGGTAATATTACTGAACCTGGAAATTAAAATCATATATTAATATTATATGACACCCTCTACATTAGACTGGTTCCATATTCCAGAATACATACTGATAAGTGAGCTGGACCTTCTCAGTCAATTTGTCATGATGGGGGTGAACTGTACACATGGCAAGGCCGTATTTTCCAGGGTTAAAAAGTAATTCAATGTAAGTAAAATTTTGTACTTTCAGTGTGTGACTTCAAACTAGACTTAGCCCTCATAATGGATTCCAGTGATACTATTCCTAGTGAGCACGACTGGATAATTGAAAAACACTTTATGATGGATGTCACAAGTCAGTTCCGAGTAATTGGTCCAGCTGGAGTACGTGTAAGTTGTTTTATACATAATTGTAAATGTATAGATCCACTCCAGTATCTATTTTCTCCTTCCTATAAATTAACAGTTTGCTACACTGTACCTTATTTTGTTCTAACAATCCCATTTAAACGTCACTATAACTGCAATTTTAAACAGAAATATGCAAACTTTAAATTTCATTCATGTATATGTGTGGAATCCCATGTTACAACATGATAGATTTCCCATAAAACAGAATTTAAATACGAAATATCATTTTCATTATCATATGTCACATGAAATAATTAATTTCATGCATTTTGTTGTTGACACAAACTGAAACAAGTATTTATTCTGAGACTTACTGTAGGATATTATTGTCAGAACGACCACTTTTATGACCAATTCAAATTTCTATGAAACTTAAAAAGAGAAGTATGTTAGTTTATTCAATATATGTATATAATCAGCATATGGTTAGAATTTTTTTTTTTTAATTTAGGGGCACCAGTTATACCAATAACAGGAGAATTATTATACAAATTGATTGATGCCAATTGGGTTAATGGGAGGAACATCCAAGATAAAATCCAATTCTTTTGCTCTATGCTTAGTTTGGGTTTCTGGGTTGACTTTAGCTCCTTACTATTGTATCACACTGAATATCATGTGTTTATGAGAATGTTTCCAAGAGTGCAAATGTTTAGACACTGGGGTATTCATACTCTTAGTTTTTTGTAACACTAGATATGTGCTCATACAGTCTCATACATGGGCCGCCCAGTTTCACCTATGTACTGTTTCCCACACTTTTTGCACTCAATTAAGTAAACTATGTCACTAATTTCACATGTTATGAGATTGACACATTTATGGGTTGCTTCAGTAAGGGAGCTTGTAAATGTGTCAATTTTGTGTAGTAATGGGCAGTTTGTGCATTTACCCAATCTGGTACAGATGGCTGGTTTTTCTGTTATGTTGGGTCTACTAATAGGGGGTAGGATATTTTATTCTTAGTTAAAATATCCTTGAGGTTGGGTAGTGTATACTAGGTCAAACTTCTGAAACCATCAACCATTCAAAACCTGCCAGCAACTACCCACTTTACCGTCTTCAAGTCTGGCCAGGAATCAAACCAAAAATGTAATCTTAGAGGTGGAAGGCATGCATGTCATCCAACTCTGCCACTATGCCCATGAAAGAGTAGTTTATATCAAAATTTATCCATAGTATTATATATTCATTTTACTCACACACATGTACAGTTTTATTGGACTTGCTTGGGTTTTCAATGTCGTTTTAACACATTGTGTCAGTGATATTGTCGAGGCAACTGGGAACAGCAAGCAGCAATAGAATTTCTACCACTTTTCAGAGATAAGGCCAATAACAAGTCTGAGACCCACAATGCTTTCAGCCAAGGCAGAAGATGATTGTGACACAATGCATTTGATATGCCATTTGTCTGATAGTTAAATTAAGTTTAATGTCAAATGCTTCAACCTAGCAATAAGTTCAGTATTATCTGAATTGATGGTTACCATCACCAACACCTTTTGTAGATTCATCTGGCTGGACAATTTATGGTTAGCCATAAATTCTTATTTTTACAAAGAAACTGATTACTGTAGTATGATTACAATATTGCCACAACAATGTCATTGTTGTTACAATACTAAGCTTTTAAAATTTTATTACCTCCACAGTGTCAGTTCAAAGTGTTAGTTTTGCAATTTATCTTTCTGTAGGTTGGTGTGGTTACCTACTCTGATAATGCAGTAACTGCCTGGAATCTTGCATCACCTGAGACCCAAAACATCACAGCTCTTCACAAAGCCATAATGGATCTGGAGCTTCTTGGAGGTCTCACAAATACACCTGATGCATTGGAGAAAGTCAACAGTGAAATCTTTAACACAGCAGGAGACAGAGATTGGCCAGTAAACTCGTAAGATTGTTTATTCTTACACCACACACTTGTGCTCATGATTCACAAAAATGGACTGGCAACTTTAGCTAGATTAAAAATCCGTATAAGGGTCAGGCAAGTAAACAAGGCTCAAAGTCTTTTGGTCTACATGCACAAGCTGCAAAGCCATCAGTGAAAGTCAGAGTTGGGGTTTTACATCCTGTTCAATAGCAAGGGTCATATTGGGACAGGTCTTCAGAATTACCACTTGTGGGAGTCGAACCCACACAGAGTTGACTGCCTGTGATTAGATGGCAAACTTGTTAACCACTAGGTTACCACCAGGGACCTCCAAAGCCATCAGAGACACGAGTAGCGCATTTCTGAAAGTCTGGTGATAAAACCAAATTCTGGGTCAAACACATCCCATACCTGGCGTAGAACTCAGATAGTCACCCCTCCAAGTACTAATGTAGTCCATTACCGCTTAACTTCAGTGATCAGACGGGAATGTCTGACAATGCTCAGAGCCTGTCCAAATATGACCCTGGCTGTTGAACGGGACGTAAAACTCCAACTTTGACGTTGAAAAGCAAAACAATAAAGTGATCCATACAGGTGTGAGCCTAGCTATTACCCGCACTTAAAAAACACTGCTTATATCCCTTTCACACTACACGCAGTATAACCCGTGGTTATAAGCGTTAGACAAAATGCCACTTTCCGTCAACTACCATCTCACATCCATATGTGAACTTGTGATACAGTGGCTCACTGCCCCATTCCTAGAGCATTGCATGGAAGTTTTAACATGTTTAAAATTTCCGCCTATGAACGTCACCATGTCAGTCACCATCATTCACCATCCCTTGTTAGCCCTACCACTATCCCCATATCTATGTCTCTCAGTCCCCGTCCATCCATTTCAGTGACCTTCTGCAAATAATTTTTCATACTGTAACTGAAGGTGTCGTCTCCAGTTTATATAAGGTTGTGACTTGGTCTTGTGTTGGTACCCGATGGCTATATCACTGGGAGGACTGGGTGTAAACCGAGGTTGTCTCATGGTGACAGACATTTATACTACCCTCATGCTACTGTTATTGACAGTTACACACCATGTCCCAACAGTGACAATGTGTATCATACCTTATGGCTACCCCAGATCTGGGAAGATATAAGGCGTCCTAGGAGACAGTTCCGCCACAGAGTAAAACTTCTAACCAAGGAGTAGACCACTGTAGTGTGAATAGGGCAAAAAGAGTTAAATTTTAATAGTTAAATATATTTGCATATTTATTGTATCAGAATTGTAAGAATCTATCCGTGGGTTTATTTATTTGGGGTTTTACGTCGCTTTCAACACTGTACAGGTCATATCACAACGGGTAGTTGGAAGAGCAGAGGAAACCAGTACATACAGTTCGTTAGGGTTCTGTACTGTAAACTGCCGACCAACAGCAAGCAACTACCAGCTTTCCCACTTGAGGCCATGCCGGGAAACGAACCCCGGCCTCAGAGGTTCCATCATTGGGTAGACTTTATGCATAAGTACACTGTGATTGGCAGTTTAGAACCTTGAAGGTGAAACCCCGTCACTCTATTTGTAAACAGCATGAATCAATGAAACATTTCTAATGGGCAGACACAGGGATGGAAGATATAGAAGGTTCAAATGGACTAAATTTACATTGTCTTAATATATATCCTGATACATTTGTGCTGGTTTATATCCATATATTTCAAATATATATTTAGCATGTTTTAGTAATTTCATACATCAGTGTTAGAATTTCCTCGAAGTATTTTTGAATAATATTGTGCAAGATCACTCCAATAATATGAAAGTGTGGGGTTATAGCTATAGTGAGCTCTGTGTAGGTTAGACAACACCCACCCCCACCCCCCACCCCACCCACCCCCACAAGTGGCAGTGCTCAGGACCTGTCATAATATGACTCTGTTGAAAGGGACATAAAACATGATGTTTTGACCTTTGTAGCTATGGTGAGTTGCTATTGCAAACAATTAAATATAAATCCCAGTTATAAGATCTTCAGCAAAATTCCTCTAATGTAGACAAAAGTCACAAACATTATTGATAAAAAAGCTACAAAGTAAAACTGCCTCAATATATTTCAGTGATGCTGTTCCAAATGTTGCTTTAATTCTGACGGCCGGAAAATCAAACTACCATGACAATTTCGAAAAATTGGCAAATGAATTGAAAGAAACTGCAACGTAAGTGTTTTTCATACAATGTATGTGATTGATGGACATTGGTTAAAAACTATTTTCTACACAGTGCAAACATTGGTCATAAATCTGCACTTACAACTAACAAAACTTCCCGATTCAGGATGGGGAGGGGGCAGGATTTGAACCCAGGATCTGCAAGGAAGGAGGAGAGTGATTTACTTATTTATTTGTGTTTTACATTGCTTTCAACACTGTACAGGTCATATCATGATGGGTAGTGTTATAGGTAGAGGAAACCAGTACAAACAGTTGTTCAAGGTTCTGCACTGTAAACTGCCAACCAACAGCAAGCAACTACCAGCTTTCCACTTAAGGTCTGGCCAGGAACCGAACCCCGATCTCTTAGGTGGGAGGCGAGAGTTTTACCACTCACCATGGCCCCCAGAAGAGTTTTACCACTCACCATGGCCCCCAGAAGGCGGGGAGTGAGTCAAGCATTATACTTCAATGCTCTCTTTTCATAAAAGGACCTAAATTAAATCTTATATTTAATTATAGATACCCATATCAAGTGTTATAACGTTTGACCTTGCTCTTGCCCATAGATATAAAATCACTGGGTGACTTGCTTATGCTCATTTGCCATGTCATGTTACTTGGAAGAAAAACAGAACCACACTATGCTGGAGATACTGTACAAGTTGTTTTGTTTGTCATTATTTGGGGATGGACTTGTATTATACCGCATTCTTAATCTGTCATATATCCCCCTGTGGGTCCGGGGAAGTAGAATGGGTCCAACGTGTCCTCCATTGTGTTGTAAGAGGCGACTAAATTGGAAATTTTATTTTAAATGTAGCTTTTATAAGCTACAATACCTACCTATTGTGACCATATGCTTTACCGGTGGTTGACCACAGGAAGCTTCCAACCAGAGTAAGAGTTGAAAACTTTACCCGTAGAATTCAGATAGACGGGGCTATCCGGAGTACTGGTCACGGGGATGCCGGTGATATGGTACCGGTGCGGGTAAACACGCACCTGCTGGCTTGGCCACGTGACCTAGGGAACCTATCAGATTGCTCCCATGAGCACTTCCTCCTTTTTGTTGGACCCAAACTCCTTGCCCAGTGTTAGTCTGGAACAAGCGGGGAGGACCAGGGAGGGCCTGTACTATGATCACAATAGGTAGGTATTGTAGCTTATAAAAGCTACATTTAAAATAAAATTTCCAATTTTATTACGCTACAATAGTCCTACCTATTGTGATCATATGCTGAATCCCAGCATGTTGGAAGGCTGGGAAGACTTACACTGGCTCTAAGATTCATCATCTGGTAAAGGCAGCAACCATCACAGGCGAGCATCCGGAGACCAGGGTGAAGGAGGATGAAGCCCCTAATGAGGTCATAGGACTGCAACATCAGAGACTGAGGGGGATTCTCCAGCTCTCCTGAGGTTGAGGTGTGTCACCAAGGGGAAGACAGGCACCGTCTTGGTTCTCACCGCCAGCGCAGGCACTCCATGCAGAAAAATATCTAAAAAACAAAGTACACAAAGTATGATGAAACAAGGTGTCAAGGAACACATGATACGACACAAGAAGATTCCTAAGAAAGTAAATTTTTAAGGATACAGAAAAAGTAACACTTAAAATGACATTCCCAAGAAAATGGAATAAGAAAACTTCTGGTAACTAAGTAAGACGCAGGTATTTTTAAATGAAAAATAGAAATAAAATAAAATTCAAGTTACCTTAAAAGGGGTGAAGACCCCGCTCTATGGTGTCAGAGGGTTCTGACACTCCCCATCTAGGTGGTTCCCGGCGTCGTGCCCGCCCCTGTCTTCTTCCCTGGAACATGGTCGGAAGGAGGCATCACCTGCTGTGCTGCAATGAAGGCGCCCACGTGGAAGGAGCCCTCTGATTGGTCTTGTCCGGCAAGATCTTTGAGGTAGAATCTGGTGAATGTGTTGTGAGATTTCCAATGGCAGGATTGCATGATTTGGTCCATGGAAACTCCCCCATAGAAGGCCTTTGAAGCCGCAAATGCTCTGACGTCATGGGCCTTTACCCCTACAAGGTCCATGTCTGCATTATTTACCTTGGTGTAGCAGAATTTTATAGTGTTTTTAATCCAAGACAATATAGTAGAACACTGTATATCCTTGGAGTGGCCCAATTTGTGAGAGATAAACAATAACTGTCTATCCCCTCTGGAATCCTTGGTTCGGTCCAGGTAACACTGAAGGGCCCTGACAGGGCAAAGTAGGATATCTGTGTCCTGGGGGTCTTGACTACACTTCAAGGCTGGTATGACCACTGGAGAGATAGATTGCGGTCCTTCTTTTGCTAACTGATTTTTGGCAATGAAGAAGGGGGAGGGGGGCAATTGGATCTGATCCCAGTCGTCCAGGCATAAAAGTCCATCTAGGGTCCAGGCATGGATCTCACTACGCCTTTTCCCAGAGGCCAAGGCTAGTAATAAAACTGTCTTCCAAGTTGGGAATTTGAGACCTGCCTCCTCTTGTGGCTCAAAAGGAGGTTGGGTGAGTCTCTGCAAAACAAGGGACAGGTTCCACTTGGGAATGGGCCTGGAGGTCTTAGGTTTATCCCTGTGAAACCTTGCTATTAGTCTGGCAATTTCTGTGTTATTACTGATGTTTTGTTTGGTATTCCCAAGGGTATCCGCAATGGCTGTTCTATAACCTTCAATGGTGGAGGGGCATCTATTTAGATCATTGAATAGATACCAGAAAAAGTTGCAGATATCCCCTATAGAGGGATTCCTGAAGTCCACCTGTTTGTCTGTGCACCAACGTTAGAAAACGGTCCACTTGCAAGTATAGATGGATCTTGTGGAGAGTCTCTGAGGAGCAGCAATTCTTTCTGCCACTTCTGCAGAGAAACCATGTTCTTGGAGTGCTGAACTCTGAGATACCAGACGTGGAGGTTCAGGGATGTTGGGTTGGCATGGTAATGGTTGTTCAGTGGTTGTTTCAGCAGAGTGCGTATGGGTGGGAGTTGTCTTGGGATGTCCAGAGACAGTTCCACCAGGTAACAAAACCATGGTTTTGTCGGCCAGCCTGGGGCAATCAGAATCGTCTTTGAGACTGGGTGTGAATAGGTACATGTAGGTAGGGGTCGGGAGGTCTATTGATGTGACCCACTCCCCTTTCCTGAGGGAGGCACGGATGGACTCTGGGGTCTCCATCTTGAATTTTGGGATGGCCAGGAATTTGTTTAGTGCACTTAAATCTATGACTGGCCTCCAGCGGTTGCCTGGTTTTGGGACCAGGAAGAGACGGCTGCAAAATCCCAGACTGTCTGGGGTATGCACGACTTTGACTGCGCCTTTCTGCAGCAGGTCTTGAATAGAGGTCCATAAGGCACTTTGTTTGTCGGAGCCTGCGTAACTGCTGATTATGCAGGGTACCCTGGATAGGTTTGGGCGTTCTCTGAAGGGCAACTTGTATCCGTCTCTTATGAGCCCTGTAATTAACCGGTGAGAACCTAGTCTTTCCCACTTTGGAAGGAACTGCCTCAATCTGCCCCCCACTGGCAGATTTTGTAACTTTTCTTGGATATGTACACTTTTGAACTGAACTTGGTGGGATATATCCTGTACACACAGAGTCTTTCCCCTCTCCGGTAGGGGCTGTACACATGGAGTGTTTTCCCCCTCTGGTGGGGACTGTACACACGGAGTCTTTACCCTCTCCGGTAGGGTTAACACACTCAGAGTCTTTTCCCCCTCTGGAGGGGCTACAGGGAAAACACAGTGTAAGGGATCTCCTGAAAGCATTGTCAGTTCTAATCCAGGGTTTTCTGGTGATAGCACTTTGTATTGAGTGTCATTGAGGAGGTTGCTGCTGCTTGTTACCACCTGTGCTACCAGCGCGGCCGCGACCCCTACGACCGCCACGTCCTCCTCTGTGACCACCACAAGGTGGTTGAAAAAAGGGCTGTTGTACCATATATTGAGGTGCCGGCATGGGTTGATAGTACACTCCTTGTTGAGCCTGTTGGTGTCCATCCCTGCCCTTTTTGTTCTTCTTGTATGGGTGGAAGCGTTGCTCTTTCTTGGATCCAGGCTTCACTCCTAGACCTATCAGGTGCTGCTCATACTCCTGCAAGAGACTCCTCTCGAACAGGCCACCTTCGGAGACTGGGGCAGCGCGTAGATTGCGAACCCTGAAAGCGTCGAGGTTAGGGTGAGCATGATGTAAGTAGGCATCACATCTGAGAAGCACCAGGTTTGTCAGTGAAGACAAGAAGTTGGATACCAAGTCTGCGTAGGCCTTGGACATACTTCTACTAATATCCAGCACGAACTGCATCTGAGCAGATTCTTGTTGTGTCATGTTGACGAGTTGGGCAAAAATCTGCTCCCTGGTGGGTCCGTCCATGGTGGCACAGAACTGGTCAAACAACCTTTCTCTCTGGTCCCTTGAGAGGCGAAGGTTGTTGAGGCAAGACTCGCTGGCCATTCCAAAGGTGGAGAGGAAGTTGGCGATAGAGACATTCTCGCGAGCCATATACTCCAGCTTGACTAAATCCTTCTGTTGGACTGAAGCTGGGGGTCCACTCCTGTAACCAGGCTTTGCAATATTAGAAAAAGCCTGGGGAACAACCTGTGGTGTCTGTGAAAATGTGCTGTCCACTACACTATACCAGCTTCCCTTGTGTGGTGGAATACCCCGAAATCTTCCTATCTCCAGAGAAGATGATGTACCTGGTTTAACCAAATCGTCCTGAGCAGTCTGAAGCCGAGATAGGTCGGGTATCATGGGGAGCTTGATAGAAGGAGGTCTATCCAACTTTTCCTGTTGTAGGAGAAGGGGATCACGTCCCTGCTGAGCCCAGCTTATAGTCCTCTTCAGCAGCTGGGTCAGGGATGGACAAAAACTCCCTAACTTTCTGGACCAATTCCCTGAATGGAAGGTTAGGGGGAGGCGCCTGTTCTCCCACTTCTGTAGGGTCTTCCTGTTTTGAGGCGGAAGAGAAGGAGGAGGTCGAAACATCAGTCCCATATTCCTCTTGTTCCAGGGCTTGAAGAGGAGATGAGAGCCTTGGAGCAGACACAGTAGCCGACGCGGGCGGAGGCTGTGTAGAGGGGGTGGTAGTAGGCACTTTTACTTGAGTGACCACCGCTTGTATGGACTGTTGTGCGATTGCAGAGGAGCCCTTAACCTTAGAGAGTCCCTTCTTTACCTCAGGAGGGGCAGGTTGAGATGGAGCCGAGTCCATAGGTTCCTCTGATTTATCAGGCTGAATAGCAGACACCGGTGTGATTGACACAATGTGAGGTGGCGGTGATGAAGATGCAGCTACTGGAGGCTGAGGTTGTGCCAGGGCCAAACGGTTAAACATCTGCTCCATGGACTGTTGTAAAAATGCCTGCAGTCCAGTTTGTAGTTGAGCAGAGAGATCCTGAATTTGTTGCTGGTTTTTCTCCTGCAGCCTATTCATCATTTCAAAATTTTGCTGCTCCAGCTGACTCTTAATGTGTTGTGTCCTGGGAGTCTGTGGGATCTCTGTTGTGACAGTCTCTGTTGTGACAGGGAATGACATGGCAGCCATTCTATCCGCGACTTATTGTCTACCAGGAGTTGAGTGTGGAAGAAACCCTGGTGGAGGAAGAATTTCCTGTGTGACTGTCTGAGACATGGGGTGCGGCGCCCTGAAAAGGGCTGAAGATGAAGCCATAGGCTGGTTAACTGCACCCATAGTAAGAGAAGTCACCGGGTAATGAAGCCGGTAGGCTGGTCAGAGGACTGATGCCGGCAATAGGTTGATTAGCACCTGTATCTTCCGGTTCTAAATCCAAGAGCGTGTCATCCACCCGTGATAAATCTTCACCGTTCTGCACCGGATCTTCTGTCTCTGGCTCCTCAAATGAGTCACCCTGTGAGCCGGTTCTTTGCCTGTAAGCGGACCTCTTTGCAAAGTTCTCTCTGAGGTGGGACCACTGCTCTTCTGTCAATGCAGAGCACGCTGAACACTGCATGACCTTAGCTCCTTGTGCACAGGGATCCAATCCCTTGCACTTGGCTCTACAGCCAAAGCAGGAACTATGAGTATCAAGCTGGGGCATAAAATGTCCACACTTGCCCCTTTTCTGGTAAGGAGGTGTCTTAACCATGATTACCAAAGTGATCTATAAACTGTTATGAAACAATTGAATCACAATTTAACGGTCTACCCACAGTTATATAGCTGTAACAATTCACCAAAGTGAGAGTCACAAGCAAGCCAACTTGACAAGATGGCTTCCAACAAAAAGAAGGAAGTGCTCATGGGAGCAATCTGATAGGTTCCCTAGGTCACGTGGCCAAGGCAGCAGGTGCGTGTTTACCTGCACCGGTACCATATCACCGGCATCCCCGTGACCAGTACTCCGGATAGCCCCGTCTATCTGAATTCTACGGGTAAAGTTTTCAACTCTTACTCCGGTTGGAAGCTTCCCATGGTCAACCACCGGTAAAGCATATGGTCACAATAGGTAGGACTATTGTAGCGTAATAAAATGGAGGCAGTAGCAGTATTAATAGCAGTAAGACACAGTGACACAAATAGATTTTTATTTTGTTTATTATTTTTTTTGGTTTTTTATTAATGTGATTGTATTTTTTGTGATGTGATTGTATTTATGATCTGTGTTGTTTTATCTTATATGTGTAATCTAGTCATCTGTTATGATTTTATTTGTCACTCTTTTTGTATGGAATTGATTTATTTTTGGATCATATGTTTTTTGTCTTTGACTTTAATTTCTAGTCATGTATTTTATTAATTTGGTTTTTTGCTAGTTTTCTCTAACCCCTTTATTAAATGTTGTTTGATAAATGTAGTTTTTCTTATCTTATTTTGCGTGTCTAGTCCCATGTTTTATTTGTATATTTAGACATGTATATATTATACAGTTAAGGTATTTGTAAATTTTATTGGTGCAGAATGACACCAAGATGTTCTTGCACCTTAATGTTTTAACTAACTAATTAATCTGTCATATAGTTTCTTTCTTTATGTCATTCAGGAATAATTTTTCTACTACTCCATTAGCCATAACATGCACTATTTGACCTAAATATCGGGACATATGGACTAGTATATATTTTTAACCCACTGGCACCTGTGACTATTTTTCGTGAACAATATTTTTGGTAAATATTTCTTTAACCGTGTATCCAATAAATATGTTATATACATATCTCATAAAGATATCGTAATAGAGTTTTTACTCTTTTTGTTGCAGTAACATCCATGCTCATATGTTTGGAGACATATAAAATTTAAATTTTTATGCACTTGTGGGAAAGCTGGTAGTTGCTTGCCGTTGGCTGGCAGTTTACAGTACAGAACCCTAACAAACTGTATGTACTGGTACAGTACTGGTACAGTGTTGAAAGCGACATAAAACCCCAAATAAATAAATCTACCATTTCTGCATACATTTTAATAAACCAAAACGAGTAGAAGCTCTGTAGAAATACCTTCTTAATTAAATATACAACTTATAAATTTTCAAGGTTGCCTTGTCTAAAGAAATGAGGGACACTTTTTTGTGAGCAATCGTTTAAATATATCCAAAGAGCAGGGTGCCACTGGGGAATGCAAAAAAATACTAGCCAGTCTTTATTTATGTCAAAATACATCCCATGATGGATAGTAAAATGTGCTTGTTTTCTCTTTTGTCTAGAAATCACACATTGCAAGAGTTTTTTTTTAGCTTTTAATGCAATAATGGGGTTTTTTCTTTTGTATTTTCAGGGTGTTCGTGGTTGGTGTTTCAAATAGGATTAACATGACAGAACTTCAAATGATTGCCAGTGACAATGACTTTATATTTTCTGCGGATGAGTTTGAAGAGTTAGTTAGCCACCTGAGGGCCATAGAACGGGTATGAGACATATTACAGAACAACCTTTCATTAAATTCGTAAGACAAGATTGCAACATCAATTAAAATGAACCCATGGTGAACAACAAAATGACATTACACACAAAACTCACTGACATGTAACATAGTGGAAAACAGGTATGAACAGATATGGAGGTTGTTCTCACAATCTACCACATGCATTATTTAATCTGAATAGTGGCTCACACCCTCTGCTATACATCTTATTTTTATATGCACCAGTGATGGGGCTGCTCCATCTATGTGTTATATCTTAAACCTTACTCTCTATTCCAAAAATATGGGAATTGGGAAAATTTCCTATGTTTGGATCCTCATTGTATGGCAGCGTAAAATTTATATGATCTTTACGATAGGAATACGACAGAACTGATTGGGTTTACAATAGTCCCAATGAGGTTTACAATGTAAATGATTGCTTAAATGATACAAAATATTGAAAAAAGACTCACGTAATGACATTTTGCCAATTCCCCCTGATTATTTACCCCATTCGTCTCATCCACTCTGGATCCCTATGCATAGGGGTCACTGGACAGGTCAAATTCATTGGTCATGTGGACTTTGAACCACATGGAACGAGTAATAACTGAAGTGCTACACATCATGGTTATATTTCTGCTGCTGTTCAGTGAGATGATGGACTTAGATGACATGATAAAGAGCTTCAGATAAAGAATTCTTCTAACGAAGAGGTGGAGGAGGGTCCCTGTCACTTGGGTCAGACAGTGGCTAAGGATAGGTAAGGGAAAGGGGTCAGTACCATAATCTTGTTGCAGAGCTCTAACAAGAAGATCAGTCTGCTTTCACAATGTTTCATGTGGATGTCTTCTGAGATATTCACTGAAGTTGAGCTCTTATTAACACTAGACCTCCAGAGTCAGACTACCTTTCTGCGAGAGCTCAGGCCTGAAGTTAGCTATTACATTGAGATATCTAGCTACAGGGGAGCACTATGTCTCCCTTAATTTTACCTTCAGGGCGAGAATAACGTCAATTAATAGCATCCTCCTTGAAGTGTGTGATGCCAGTCATAATAAGATACTACCATGAAGAGGTTACCACTTATCCTATCAGCCCTGAGAATTGGTTGGAGATAGAGCAGGGATTCGGGGAGAGGTAGAACTTAACTTATGCTCTTGATGCCATAGACAAGAAACACATCCCCATCAGATGTCCCAGATGACATGGGAGCAATTCGTTCAACTACAGGGGCTTTTCCTCTTCCTTGTCCTGCCTTTCCTGGTGGATGCAGACAGCCAGATTTTCCTCTACAGTGATCTGAGGCAAAAGATCAAGGGTAACACCATTGGCTTCCCTCAGTCAGAATCGCTTGTGGACCACAGGCCACGAGTGGAGTGCTTCATCATTGGTAACGATGCCTTCCCCTACAAACCTGATTGATGAAACCCTTCTCCCACAGAAGCATGGACCCAAATGAGCAGGTATTCAACTACCGGATAGGCCATGGGAGAATGCAGGGTTGATGTGAAGGCCCTTGGCCAGCAGATTTCAGGTCCTACAATGTACCTGCAGCAAGTACCTCAGGTGGTCACAGCCTGTGTGGTCCTGCACAGCTTATTATGTAACATATCGGAAAGAGGACAATTTCAAGTGGATAACTTGGGTTTGAACCTGGTCAGTGTGTTACCAGGGAACCAGATGAGTTATCAGGGAAGAAAGCCCACTGAAGCTACAAAAGCATAGCAGATAACTTCAGAAATGAAGGAGCTGTGTCTTGGTAAATGGACAGGATATAAAATATTGACAGTAATGAGAGGATAATTTACACAATATCAACAATATCAGTATTTTTGAGTTTTTTGTTAAGTATATACGATATTATTTCACTGATATCTAATGCATAGTATTACAAACATTTGTTTCTTGTATGAACTCAAATGAAAATGTATTTTTAATTTTTTACATGTATAGATTTTACATTATAAACAATTTGTTATATCTATCTTAATTTGTTATATCTACCTCTAGTTACAATGTTTCTTTTCATTAATTTCTACTTGTTATTATATTTTGTTATTAATATTGCATGAAATTATTTGTGGTGCTTTATCGATAAATATATTTGCTTCACAATTTGTTTGCATTGAATTAACTTTTACCTTTGCAATTATTTTGGACTTTGGCTGAAATAGGGGTGTGGGGATTTGAACCCTTCACCATTGAACTTGAAACTTGTTTGGACTTGGGGTGGCAGAGAGGTGGGAGCGTTTAAACCCCCCAACCATGGAGCTTTATCTGACAGAGAGACAGACAGGTGTGACGGTTTGAACCCGCCACTACTGAACTTTTAGTATGTTTGGACTTGGGGTGACAGAGAGGTGTGAGGGTTTGGACCCTCCACTATCAAACTTTCTGCTTACAGAGAGACAAGGAGTTGTGAGGGTTTAAACCCCGAATTATTTTTTCTTTTACGGGAATAATAAGTATAATAATAAGTATAATGGGGGAGGCTTGGAACCATGGATAATTTTCTTTTTCTGGTTTCGGGGGGATAAAGTATTAGATCCGGTGGCATAACTCGTTGTTGGGGAGGGTTCAAACCCTGAATTATTTGGGATTATTTGGGGGAACAAAGTGTCAGGCCCTGTGGCATAACACATTGCCCAAGTATAATGAGGAATGGGTGGAATAAAGTATTGTTTGGAGATTTAAGTTAAATTTTCAATATATTATTCCTGTAAAAAAGGAGAAATTACAGAATTTGGGGATCAAGTATCATATATCTTGGGGTAAGGCATCAAATAGGATATAGAGTGGGGTTTATAACAGCCCAACTCCTCAAAAGTAGCCAATACCAAAAGAATATTGAAAATATCGGCCTTATCGGGCCTCGCTCTCCAATATTTCTGGTATTGGTCACTTTTTCAGAGTTTAACTGTATTACTACTTTATGTTATTGGCAATCAAACAACATCACTTTAAGTCTTGCATTGGTAATCTTAATTGGTTGAAGTTTAAACTTCCTGTTTGTGCAAATGTAAGATGTGGAGTGAAGTAACAGTGATCCATAAAAATTGTTCTGTGTACTAACACTACAAAACTTGTAGTACTAATGTTAGTACAAGTACTTTTCAAAAACGTACATATATTTGAAACAAACACGAGTATTTAAGTTTCCTCAGTACTTTCAAAAAGTATTTAAGTAGAAAACTACTTTAGTATGAATGATATCACCAAGCCTAGAGGTATGATTGTTCTGTTTTCTTTTCATCAGGTTGTGTGCCCTACATCAGTTGAAGTAACAAAGCCTACTACTTCCCCACCACCAGCCAAACATCCAATATCAAAGAAGGAATGCTGTAAGACTTTAACTAAAATTCATTCACATATTTGTGCAGCATGTGGCTGGTGAAGAAACTAGATTGATTTGGAATTTTAGACTTTGAGCAAAATTGTGTACGCCCTTGGTTACTTTGAGGCTAGAAAGGTGTCACCTTTGGCTCCAATTCCTAGGACCTGTTCTTATATGACCCTGGCTGTTGAAAGGGGAATAAAAACCTGACCTTAGCCTTTTTCCTCTCGAATTATATTCAGAAAACAAATCGTAAATTTGAGGAAATGATATCTTTTGAAACTTCTTAATCTAAATTCATTACATTTTTTATAACTTAAGATACTTTTGAATATATTTTATTCTAATTGCTTGAACTAAACACTATCTAGTTCCAATGCCAGTCAGCTTTCAACACTGTACAGGTCATATCGGGTAGTTGGAAGGGCAGAGGAAACCAGTACATACAGTTGGTCAAGGTTCTGGTCAAGGTTCTGTACTGTACTGCCGACCAATGCCAAGCAACTACCAGCTTTCCCACTTCAGAGGTGGGAGGCGAGAGTGTTACCACTCTGCCACTGTGGCCCCTGATACATTTGTGCAAGTCAAAATTTAGCAGGCATGAATTTAATAACTCTTATACCTTATATTAGGAAGCATGTATATATGGAACCATATGATATGATGATTTTTCCTTAATTAAGACATTGCTATTTTGGAATCTTTGTTAAAACATTTTCTAACTTCCAGTCCTTGTTAATATGTAAATTGTTGTGTTTATTTTTTTATTCTTTTTTTTTGTAATTTTCAGCACATTTTATTTCACTACAAAAATGTTATGTTCTTTGTTAAAACATATTTTTATTGTCAATCATTGATGGCAAAGACCCTCATTTAATAAAGAAAGATACACAACACTTTGTACTGACAAACCCACACAGTGCTTACAAAGACAAACTCCAGGAATGAGCCATTTTGATTTATTTTCAGTTTAAGGTCATTATTTACTTCAACTTTTTTTAATTCTTAGTAATGTCTGAAAATGCAACACTCAGTCTCTTATTTATAAAGTGCTAGCAGGCTCGTGCTTCAAGAGACCACTTTTTCTCCTTTTTTTCTTTTTTTTACTTTTTTTTTTCTTTTTTTTTTTTTTGTCACCAGACTTTGTGACATAGCATGATAAACACCTACCCCATCACTGAAGTTCAGCATCAATTGGCTTAGTTAGTGATTGGATGGGCGACCATCTGAGCTCTAGACCTGGTATGGAATGCATCTGAGTTGAAATTTGTTTTGTTCATTGATTCTAATGTACTACTCAAGTCTCTGGTGCCTTTGCAGCTTACACATGTAGACCTAAACACCTTTATGCCTTGTTGTTCTGCAATGTTTGCTTCCAGTTTGCTGTTGCCCGCCTCCACCAGGGTACCCTGATGTTGGATACCACTAACAACCTCCAATGCACTACCAGTCACCCTATAATGCTCCACCCAAGTAAGATCCAGGTATATGCTTTTTGTTCCCATTCATTAGTAGTAGTAAAACATGTATATATATTCATTACTGTATTTTTTGTACAGTTTAAAGATGACTCAGTTACATGGTAGGTAGACACACAAGCATGCTGACTCTTGGGTTCGTGGCTTCGTGGCTCTTAAGGTTTTACTTATTATTTATGAATAGAAACAAAATAAGTAAGACAGTAAAAAAAATCTTAAACTTACCCAAATAGGCTCAACCTTTGCATTTTGCATCAGCAACAAATATAAACAGACTTAATTATTTAAAATTTTTAAAAATTCTCTGTAAAACAATAATGTCGTATCATTCGACATATAGGTGTCCCTACAAACAGGTAATTTTTTGTTTGTTTGTTCCCATTCCACTGACGTGAAAACAGGAATATGTTTCAGTTACTTTTTTTGTCCATTTTAGCTGGCTCATTCAAATATTATGTACTGCTCTGCTGTCGCTTGGCATAACTTTCAAGACAAAATTATCTTTGTCCTTGCATTATGTGTATGTGATTTTCTACATGTTACTGTCTAAAGAGCAACTTGTAAAATCTCTCTACCCACAAAAAAAAAACAACTAGCATTTTACAGTGCATTTTATGACACAATAATACTATTTATACTCATAATTTCTTTCCCCATTGTCAATTCAGCCACCAACTCTTCTGTATTATATTGTATAGAGTACCTCCCGGGAATATTAGAGTGTTTCCAGGCCTGCATAGTATTCTATATTCTGGTTTGTACAAAGTTGAGGCATGAAAACAGATTTTTATTTCTAAAGAATCCTGCGGCTTTAGTCAGAACGTACCATACAGTACATTAAAATCATCACAATTATTTTCATTCCAAGTCCCACATTGAGAATTTTTTAATCACATTTGTCAGCTTCAAGAGGTTTTGTGTCCAGATGCATTGCATCACAGTGTACGGGTTTGATGCATGCAGACCTTTAATCAGACTTATTGGCAGAGACAGTTCACGTGTTACAGTTTTTGGACAATAAAGTTAAAACCTTTTTTATTTATTTATTTATTTATTTATTTATCTGTGACTGACAGAAGTATGAATATGCCACACTGTTTACTGAAGGGTGCTAAAATAATGCATTTCTCGGCAGGAATATTCAGGCAGGGATGTAGTGTACTGAATGTTTTAAAACAGATCACTTATGTCGTATATTATTTCTTTTATTTTCCCATACCATAAACATTAGATACTACAATAACTTTGTAGGGGGCCACGGTGGCAGAGTGGTAACACTCTTGCCTCCCACCTCTGAGGCCGGGATTCGGTTCCCAGCACGGCCTCATGTGGGAAAGCTGGTAGTTGCTTGCCGTTGGGCGGCAGTTTACAGTACAGAACCCTAACGAACTGTATGTACTGGTTTCCTCTGCCCCTCCAACTACCCATCGTGATATGACCTGTACAGTGTTGAAAGCGACGTAAAACCCCAAATAAATAAATACAATAACTTTGTTCACTAATTCCCATTTTGTTACTGTTTTTGAGCTTTTTATTGTTGAAATGTATCACTTATTAGTGTTTTACATCACACCTAGTACCTTATCGACAGATATTTTGAAGGCCAGACGAAACAAATACATACAGTTGGTCAAGGTCCTGTACTTCAACCTGTCAACCAAGGACAAGTACCTACCAGCTATCCCACATGAGGTCAGAACCAGGATTTGAACTCTGATCTCAGAGGTGGGAGGCGAGTCTGTTACCGCTGTTCCACTGTAGCTCCCTATTTCTGGGTAATATAGTTCCTGCTATTTCTGAAGGATTGATTATCTAACAAAAGCACGGGAAGATTGCATACTCAGCAAAGCCCAGCATCTCCACCATCGCTTATGAGTGCAATGATAATAAAATCTTTTAATAAATTTCTGGATCTAGGCAGTGATCCAGTTCCCCAGCAACATATAACCACCCTTGTTTCATTATCAACATTTTATGAAAATTTTATCAAAACTGGTCCATAACTTATTATAAGTTATTTTACATACAAACATGCATACCAAAAGGCATACAAAAATGCACGCATCCAATTACATAACTACCTTGACGGAGGAAATAAAATCCTTTGGCTTACCAACATTGATCAAGCAATCCTCATTGATGACATCATTTCTCTGTATAAAGGCCCAGTAAAGGTGCTCTTCATTATTGGCTGGCAGTCCATTTATAGAAGTAATATATTCTCCATATCTATTGTATTCTGTGGATGTGAAACTAGAAACAGAGATAAACAGTAATGCTCATCCCTTGTTTGCATTTAACACAGTATTTATATGGTATGAGAAGTTGTAAATACAAAGGCCAAAGTTTGTTGTGATTTACATTCTCTTCAATTCTAGTTGTAATTGTACTTTTATAGTGCGTAATCTTTATCTAAAACAGACTATAGGTACATAATACAGAAGAGTAGAGATCCATAATCATTTCACCAGAGACATAACAGGGGTCAGCTCCACAAAGCAAGACCGGGAGAAAAGCAGAAAACTAGGGTGCGTATACTTTTGTAAAGAGACAGGTTTCCAAATTCCTTCTGAATGAGGGGAAAGAAGTAGCTTAGCATACATCGTCATGCAGATCATTCCAAATCTCTGGAGCATCAAATGCAAACCTGAGGCCTAAGTGCTTCTAGGACTTATATACTGATGAGGCTAGGTGTGGGACCTCAAGCATCACTCCGTCAGCTTGACTTCTAGGAGTACTGTACACACTGTGTTGAGATTTACAAAAATCTTCCAAATATTAAGGATAAACACTTTATACACCAGAATGGCAGTCTTTTAACACAAAGTGATGTTAAATAGGTAACAAATGGCCAAGGTCACATCAGGATAGCCTTCAATGAGCCATTTTATCAGCTGGGTTCGACCCCATGATGACACAAAGGTGATAGTTGAGTGAGTTAACTCCTGAGAATGTTAATCACTCTGTCTCTGATCTTACTGGGGAAGTAAGTTAAATGTATGTGTTACACTGCATTAAAATAATGATTACTGGGCAGTATGATGCCATTTCAAATGAAATGTTCTAGTTACAAGAGTGTTAGTAAAGTAAACCAGAACTGCTATAAATTTTCATTAGGTGTGCACTAACTGACGTGTTCTATTAAAAGACCTAGGCACATACTTCAAGCTTATTTCTTACTGTAAAGGTCAAAATTACAAGATTAGTGTAAAACCATAAGTATATAATTGCTTTTATGTCAGATAACGGAAAAGGCCCTCATTAGTCTGGTGCTGAACAGCTTTGGCATCTGATCACAGGTTGTCCCCTCTGAGTGGGTTTGACTCCCACAAGTGGCAATGCCGAGAACCAGACCCAACATCTCCTTAGCTATTAAACCAGACTTAGAACACCCACTTTGGCCTTGTACTGAAAAACAAAAGTAACAAACTTACTTGTAGACTGAGTTTGTGTACGCTGCCTCCTTCATGATATTTATGAAGAATGTTTGAGGAACACTTAGTGACTGGGAAGCTTCAAAGTTTTGGCCGTAAACCAGATTTTCTACAGTATACTGCACTTCTATTCTGATAACAGACTTCTTAGCAGCAAATGCTGAAAAAAACATATGTCATATAACACATACACATTGTGTTTCAATGGAGACGAGGGGGGCCACGATGGCAGAGTGGTAACACTCTCACCTCCCACCTCTGAGGCCGGGGTTCGGTTCCCAACACGGCCTCAAGTGGGAAAGCTGGTAGTTGCTTGCCATTGGTTGGCAGTTTACACTACAGAACCAACTGTATGTACTGGTTTCCTCTGCTCTTCAACTACCTGTCGTGATATGACCTGTACAGTGTTGAAAGCGATGTAAAACCCCAAATAAATAAATATAATGGAGACAAGCCTAGTGGTTAGCAAGTTTAGCATCTAACCACAGGCTGTCACCTCTGTGAGTGACAATGCACACCAAGTACGTAAACAGGACGTAAAACACCCAACTTTGACTTTGTCAATGGAGACGACATTTTAAATCTAGCATGTGTTGACACCGGAACAGGTTTTCAATGTAGTTTGTGCAAAACTTATCAAACCAATTCACCTTTTACGCCGTTTTAACTGTAATAACACCATTGGTACTTCAAGTTAGTACTCCAAATCGGCTCATGACAGCTTACAAATCATCAGTTTTTTTTAGTTATCTTGATGAATGGTTTGATTTCAATGAATACTTCATTTTGTGAAAAATTATTTCTCATGCCAAATTATCATACCAAGCAGCATGAAAACACATCTGAGGGCGAAATCATATTTTTTGCCAAGGGCCAATTGAAGCGCAGAAAACATACTCATTTGGTTATGCTTTTTATCAAGGACTGTTGAAAAGCTACCAAATGTTGACAAATTTCAAAGTTGGGGTTTTACATCCTGTTCAACAACCAGGGGTCATAATGGAACAGGTTCGCAAATATTAAAGAAAAATTTTTACAAGTGATCAAATATGATGATTTTATACCTGGGAGATTTGTTGATTGCATATGAAATCATGTAATGTAATGTATAAAGGCCTGTTCACATTGTTCTATACAGAGGTAACAACACAAGTTTAAAATTTTTGCTTAACGACCTTATTCTTATTGCTCTGTAAATGGACCTCGTAGATAGGCAGTGCAAGTTTACAAATAAGTTAGCCCAGATGAATTAAACAATTTGTCATGAGGCCAATACCAAACATTACGACCTGTGCATATTTACTTATTTATTTATTCACTTTCAACACAGCACAGGTCATTTCACGACGGGTAGTTTTGTGGGCAGAGGAAACCAGTACATATAGTTGGTCAAGGCTCTGTACTGTAAACTGCCAACTATCGGTAAGCAACTTTTCCCAAATAAGGTCCGGGGTTTGAACTGCTGACCTCAGAGGTGGGAGGCAAGTGTGTTACCACTGCGTCGTGGCCCCTCGTGCACTAGGTATAATGTTTATGAAGAGCAATAGACACAATAGAGAGTTTCTGTTTTTTTGAGAGTTTTTTCTCACAGGTGGATGCTCAGATGCATTACCTAAAGGAAACATATCTACTAGTCTCATCTAAGTTGAAGAATTTTTCAAATTATTTTGCACTGGCTTGAATTTGTATCATTGTCCTAGTGAATAGGCTTTTTTACTATACCTTCTAGTCTTTGCTCTTCCCTCTCAAATTTTTGCTCTAAAATACCCCTGGCATCTTTCTCTGATTTCAGTTCCTGTTGGAGTTTGAGAATGTCTTGCTTCAACTCAGCCATTTGAATCATAACGTCCTCCTGAAGTCCACTACAATATGGGGACGTTGTGGTGGACTTTATCGTCGACTGACAATTGCAGTGCATTACAGTCACCACCAATAAGAATAGCATCATCATTTTAGTATCCATATTTAATTTTGATTTCATAAATGTATTATTACCCACTTAAAGACACATTGATATCTGTTTTTCAAAGAACTGATTAAAATATCTTTAGATGTCTAATATATGTACCACAATTTATTTCAAGTTTGTTACATCTGATCTGATTATATTGACAGACCATATATTGTATACCATCTGTTAGTTCTGTAAATACTTTGATTTCTGTCTTAAAAAGTGAAACACACCAAGATGTCTTGTGTATCTTTTCATATAGACCACAGCCTAGTTCTACAGACACCTTAAATTGTCTTGAAAAACTAATATATAAAAACTAGTATATACACAACGTAATTCTATCACCACTTCTAGAAAGCTGATACCAGGTTTGAAAACTGACTGAAATGTCTTAACATGTACAATATATATACACAAATCCTTGATATTTAAACTTTCTAAGTGAACTCTATACCATAAATATTGTGTGCATTCCATGCAAAACCACGTTAAAATGATAGATTTCTGGAAACATTATACCACAAAGGTTTATGCTTGACTGGGCTTTAAATTTCCTTATATTTCTATCGTTGCAAAACTGGCCCAATATATTTACATAGTAGCCCTCTCAGAGCCTCAGTGTCAACAAAATATGAGAGAAAATAAATCCTTATCTGAAGAAACTCGTGTTAAGAATCCTTTGGATTAAAAGATGGATTTATAAAGGGTAAAGCATCAATAATTGCATACGGAGGCCAACACGGATCACACTTTTTCCTTTTTTTCACAATGTAAACATTCTATCTTGAAATTAGAGGGACACTGTGGCTACATTTTTTATTGTTATTTCCTGAATAGTTTTCCAAGTTTCTCTTACGATATTACTATGTTGTAATTATAACGTATCTCATAATTACAAATTGGTTAAATCTTACATGATGTTACCTTGCTGTTACATGGCAAGTACAACGAAACATCATCTTGTTATTGTAAGTCAAAGTTAGGTTTTACATCCCATTCAACAGCCAGGCACAATTTGAGACAGGTCTTCATCATTTTTTCAGTAGTATGGAGTCTTAGCGATAAGACAGAAGGACTCTGTAAGTATAAAAGAGTATATTGTAATTACAACACAAAGCTAGGGGCCACGGTGACAGAGTGGTAACACTCTCGCCTCCCACCTCTGAGGCCGGGGTTCGGTTCATGGTTATACCTCAAGTGGGAAAGCTGGTAGTTGCTTGCCGTTGGTCGGCAGTTTACAGTACAGAACCCTGACAAACTGTATGTGCTGGTTTCCTCTGCCCTTCCAACTACCCGTTTTGATATTACCTGTACAGTGTTGAAAGCGACGTAAAACCCCAAATAAATAAATAAATACAACACAAAGCTATTTTTTGCCACCTCATAAATTTTTGCCACCTCGTTGTTACTTGCAATTGTAAGATTACAGCGTTGTCAGAGAGTAATATGTCATGATAACAAAACATTACGGTATTATTACTGTTGGAGCCAAACTTAGGAATCAGCCCATCTTAAGATGGGGTATAGACCAACTGAGGATCTTAAGCTGGGTAGTCTATCTCAAGATGGGCTAGCGTATCTTAAGATGAACATAAAAGACCAACTTAAAATGATATAATTCAAGCATTATTTTTACTTTGAAAATAATATAAAATATCTTCAAGCATGGAGAGATTATTGATTGGTTCTGCTGGGAGTCCATTCCAAAGCCTTCGGATCACACACAGAAAGAAACACAAGTCTACTTCTTTAACCAGATGAGCTGAAGGGGGTTCCCCCAGAAGCCCATGGTGTTAACAACAGAACTGATATACGTGAGGATATTAGAAAATGAAAGGAAATTACAAATATTATCATAAAAAAGATAACATTATCACTGACCAACTTAACTGTCGATTGTACAGAAGTACAGAAGAAACATATGTGAAATTTTCAATAATAAATATTGAACAGAATTATATGGAGTATTAAAGAATCCCCACTGTGTATCTTTTGTATAAATATGGATACAGTATCACATCATTTTTATGAATGTGCTGAACGTAGAAACTTTGCTCCCTGTGAAATTATCATTGGTCTACCTCTTAGTGGCAACCATCTCTTGAAGGTTTTAAATTTTGTTGTAAGTCTTCTCAAACAATTTATTAATAAGAATAAAAGACGCTGTACTAAGGAATGGTTATTCATTGAATTTCGGTATATTAAAGGAAAACTTAAAAGTTCTGGTTAAAATTGAATAAAGTACAACAGAAAATCTAAACCGAAATGACACAAAAATTACATGTCCAATAGTAGCAGCCGTACCTAGGATTATCAAATGTTTTCACCTTTAAGACTGATGCACAGGTCTGTGGTGTATGCTGTACTGGGGCCCTATTCTTAAACAATACTTAGACTTTTTATAACTTGGATTCTAAGTTTTTCTCAAGCTTTTACTAACTTAGATCAAAAGGATATTCATCAACATTCGTAACTCTAAGGTCACCTTTGACCTCTACTTAGATTTTAAGTTATTTGCAGAGGTACCTTAGATGATAGATGTTTTTAGATGTTTTTAAAATATGAAATTATTGCAGGGAATCTTGTGTTATATTGACATGAAACTATGACACAATATTAAAAACAGCATTTTCCCCTCAACAACATTACACATTTTCACCATTTTCTGACCAAACCAGATAATTCAGCAAAAACAAAGGACATCTTATATGTAAGAATTGTTGTGGAATAAGACTCAGTCTAACTTAGATAGACTGGTTTCCAAGTTGACAGTTACAGTACAGAGTATAGGGAGTTTTCCTAACTTAGAATCAAAGTAATACTTAACAAAGTAGAAGCTGATGAATATGAAATCTAAGTATTACTTTGGCAAGTAGAAAACCATTCCGAACTTGGATCTAAGGTTGCCTCGGCAAAGTCTTGAAGAATATGGCCCCTGGTCTCAATGTCTTGTACTGTTTTTGTGCCATGCATGTCTTGTGTAGTGAATCTGAAAACACATTGTGATTTTTGTTTTGCACACGTTTTCTCTTGTTAGAAATAAAAAAAATAAAAGTAGGTATTTTATTTTTGCTGTTGTTATTATTATCATTGGGCTGAGGTGACCACCAGATGATCTGGTGGTCATGATAACATAAGTCGTGAGCACCAGATCACATTACATTAAGTAGTACATCCTGAAAAAAACTCACAATGTCCTTATAGGGGCTCCATAACACCCTATTGTCAGGACAAAAACTTTTGTATCATAAAAATACTCTCCAATTTATCAGAAGTGGTTTCATGTATATGTATGATTAGAAATAAAGACAGTCATGTGCATAAAAGACACACGCAGGTCTTTGATAGAGGTTTGGCATCACGAGATTTTGATGTCTCACTGTTAATAAACAAAATAAGATTTTTACACCCCCTTTGATAGCCAGATATATATTGTGCCAGGCCTCTTGAATTACCCACATGTCTCCAGGAACTGAATTTCAAACCAAATGATTTTTTTTGCCCAAATTAGATATACACTGGGTGACATAGGCAGACAACAGCAAATCAGATTTTTTAAGTGACTGGTAAGAGAAGAATGATCGCTGATATCAAATACGTCCAAGAGGTAACGTAACACTTGTCGGAACGGATAGATGAATCTCCTTCAGAGACTAATACCTTGTAGTGTTTGTAACATTATTCCATAATGTCCTCAATTGTAACGAATCTATGCTGGTACATTTTAGATCTGTTTTTGCATTCGTTGAATCATCACATGAACTGTTTAACACAATGCTGAATATTAATGTACTGACGTCAGAAACTGTGAACTAAAAGAAGTATCAGTCTCTGTATTGCAACCAAGCTGATAAGACCTAATAAATGTAAAGAGTTATGAATTAAAGCCTCTTCAAGACTAGAGTATTTCAAATCATCCTCCAGAAAGATAAGAGAGCTTCTTAAAACATCTTCTTAAAACAGCTTCTTAGACATCTTAAAACCACCAGAGACATTATAAGCAATTGAGATATTCACAAGCTTCATAACCCAATGGAGTAGCATAGAAATACATTCTATGACTAGACATATTGACAATGGATTACTGTTATTACTGTGTATTTATACTCGGCACAAAATCTCCGTATAACTGCACAAGTACAGCCCAAGCTCTCAAGTAACTGGCATTCCCCTGACTGATAGACAGAGGATGACTATTTGTCCACATGCTTGTGTTTTAGCCTGCAACTGGGGAAAGGACCCAATTACAGAGGACCGTCATTTTAAGTGGCCATCTGAGCCACTGTGTATATGCCTGTACCTGGGTTTGAACCCACTAATCTAATCAAATGTGGACTTTCATAGCGCTTAATCTCCATCAATGACAAACTATAAGGCACATCTGAACACGAATCAAGGTAATTAATGTTAATCCAATGACATAGCCAGGTCATACCAAGGAAACCCAAGGGTGACAGGGGAGGCTATGGCAGATAGGCTTTTGCAAAGAGACAAGTTTTAAGCTTTTTCCTGGATGAGGCAACTGATGTTGCGCTGCGCACATCATTAGGAAGTTCATTCCAGATCTTGGGAGCATCAAAGGCAAAACTATGGCCAAAATGTTTGACTGACTTAAAGACTGATGAGTGGAATTGAGGAACTGTAAGGTATTGATGATCAGGGTGACTACGCCTGGTACTATAGGAACAACTGCTGAGAGAAAAGAACGGTTCCAAATAGGAAAGAGAACCACTGTGTAAGAATTTATAAACCAGTGTTGCAGTTTTGAACATACAGCGGTACTTAACACTGGTTACCAGTGGAGTTGCTTTAGGCTGGGTGTAATGTGAGCATACTTTATATGATTTGTGATAATACGAGCAAGGGTATTCTGAGTACTCTGCAATTTGTGCTGATTGATACAGGACAAACCTCTAAACAGAGAATTACAATAGTCCAGACGACCAACTTTGACAGGAAGCACTCCTCTGTGTTCCTAGGCAAGTGTGTTGTTGCTAGGCCACAGTGGATGCAGTTGATATTTACTTTTGTATCCTTTTTGGCATCACATCTTGAGGGACCTGCAGCAAGGAGGTAAATTTTAGGAGGATCAATATTTGTTCAGTGTCATGATAATATCAGTGTCAGAAGATAGTCAAAGAACGAAGTATGTGTTTTACATTCCCTTTATCAGCCAAGTGTCTGAAGAAAGAAAACCATCCAGAATCATTTAAGTTTCCAGACAGATGAATCAAAGCCTTGATTTAGGAATAACCCAAGTCTATAAATCCTGGGCAACTCCTGTCACAATGCTATTCAGCTTTGATTGTTGTAAGAAACAAAAATGTCTGTGACTTATCTTAAGATAGGATAAATGGTAACTAAAGGATATTATTAGGTTAAGGAGTTCCTTAAAAATTTTAAAGAATTTCTAAGAGCTCCTCTATGCAATCATTTGGCGTTTGCTTAGAACCTTGGTACTAGTTATTCTGTGACTTCCAGTTAAAAGGGATGAAGAAACCAGGATGTACAGTTGGTCAAGGTACTATTATTATGTATTATGCCACTTTTACACTGCAGGTATTACATCCTGCAGTTAGAAGTTTTACTCGGTGGTGGAACAGCCTCCCAGGTCGCCCCATTTCATCCAAGTTGTTTACACTACAGGGGGACAGCCACTGATTGAACACAGTTTTTGAACCGTCAAAAAAAAAGAGCAGGATGATAGTGCTACAAACGTTGGTCACCGAGAAGCAACCTCCATTAACCTCAACTGATCTTCAGTAGCCATCGGACAAACATGTAGTGAAATGACAAATATGTCCACTCAACTTATGTCGCCTTGTTACACCAAAGGATGACCGAGTCGCAACCTTATATACACTGTGCACCACACCTTCGGTTACCGTAGTAACAAATTCATATGTGCATGCTCCAAATCATCTGAGCATGTCCACGGTACTGAATTCAGAGGCAGAAATTTTAAACTTTTCAAAACTTCCATGGGATGCATAATGATTGGGACGGTTCGCCACTGACTCACAAGTTTGCAAACAGATGTCAAAGAGTGATCCAGGGACGTTTCACCAAATGCTGGTTACCGTGGGTGATACTGCCTGTAGTGTGAAATGAATATAAACAATCAGCCAAAAGCAAACAACTACCACTTCTCATGTTGATATCTGGTCAAAATTAGAACTCCGATCCCGGAGGTGGGAGGTGAGTGTGTTACCATTGTGCTCCAAAAAACTCCCCCTCTTGTTATGAGAGAAAAAAAAAGATTAGCTCCTTTGTTCAGGAAGTTTTATTTAATACTAAAGGAATGAGCAACAAATAAAGAAAATCCTTTATTTCCAAGGATTGCTTGGAATATATGAGGTTTGTTGAACTCTGATCTAGATCCAGCAGAATGGCTGGAAGAGTATGTGGATCCAGGTGGAAACAGTATTCCCTTATTGCATCTTCAGGCCCAAGCCTCTGATGAAATGAAGCATTATATTGGTCGGAATATCATCATATACCATATGACTAAGGCATTACTGTTTGTAATACCACCTCACAAATGCTTACATCTATTTTAACTTTACTTGTGGAGCTTGGAGCTCTTTGAATGCTCTACAGAATAACTTGTGCAACACATGAACATCGTTTTTCATCAATGAAATATACAAAGGAATGTGCTTTTCTGTAAAGATTTATTTGGGTCACTTTATTGTAATGATAGTGATTTTCATTGTCCCTTGTGGTATTCATTGTATCAGTTGAAATTGCACTAGGCATTAATTTGCGCTATTTTAACTAATTAGCCTTTATAGTGAAAATAGTTTCCTAGTTTATAAAGCTGTATTAATCTCTTATGTAGAAACTAGGCATTAGTGAAAATTAGCTCTAATGAATTTCTAAATATTAAAGAATTGATGAAACGTTCTTCTACCTAAAATTTCTATTGATACACTATATATATACATGGTGTAAATATGGTTTCACTCAAATAAGAATTCAATATGTTAAAACTGATCACACTTCATACAAAGTATGGTGTAATCAACCACTTGATACACCTACTGCAATTTTTCACCAGCTAGTATTGCTTCCTTATCTTAAGACACAAATAATTAAAGGCCACTGCAAGGTAGAAATCTATCTCTGACAAAATGAATGTAATTTACAAACAGATGGCCATAAACTTTGACTTCATTGTTTATTTAAGCAATCAGTATTACATAAATGTTATCTACTGTTACTATCGACTAGATGTGATGTATGCAAATAATCTAACTGTACAATGTAATCGTTTTCTTATAAAATCTGTAAAAATTTCATACATTAAATGTTGCCAATAATGTGCAAAATGAGGGTCTTCCCACTATGAACCTGGCTGTTGAACTGGATGAAAATCATCCCTTTTGATCCGATGTTAGACTGGTGCTCTTCACATAAAATGACAACATGCTTTGTGAGTTTTACAGGAATCGGCCTCATTACTACAGTATTACTACATGTATTATGAAGTTTAAGTGTAGTATGAAACTGACCAAAACCCTGTTCATGTGACTTTAAACTGTGGGATATAATCTGTTTTTGTTGGATTATCTCAGGTCACAAGTTAAGTAGAACAGTTTTGTCTGAGACAGCATTTCCTCTGAAATCCCAGTGAAAATTTTCAAAAACCTTACAACAGTTAAAACAATCATTCACATGTAATTTAAACAAGTATTTCTTTTGAAATAATTATTTTGTTTTCAGTTCTCATGCATATATCTAGTTATAAAGCTAATTACCTAAACACTCTGTCTAACTTCAACATTTAAATACATAGCACCAAAATCTAAATAACCGTAGTGAAAAAAATACACACATGTATACACACAACTGAAAAAATAGCAAGTCTGTACATATTTCGCTAGTTATATTTTTTTCAAGGGAAAAACAAGCATATTTACTCTTTAAATAACATGTTTGTACTATTCTGCAGAGTATCGTGTACATACTTATGCAGATATTTTATTGGAGGTCCATGTTTTGGACTGTTTTTTATATCTTCTGCCATCACTTTATTCATTATATTTCGAATCCCACGAACTCTGATGATTACACTACTATGGTCACTAACATGTACACCCAAGGATATAGTATCCTCGTTTTCAATTATAAGTCCCACTGGAAAGATGAAGCCATCTTCTATGTACTTGTACCTCACTATTGGTATCTTATTGTAGATCTCTGGGTGAATTTTGATGTCGTCACTGACATAAACCACCCGATATGGCTTTACACAAAGCACCACTAAATGTACGGTATAGTATCTATGGCCATTGGATTTTTTATACATGGTCGAATGTGCTACACTGATATAGTACGGCCACTTGTAGAGTTCAAATGGCGTGCCTCCCCTGAGATGTGAAATATGGTCATCGAATATAAGTCCCTTCTGCTTATCGACTTCATTGTGGATAAATTCGCAATATCCCTGCAGTGTACAGTGCATGATTCTCAGTGGATCCAAGTTGTGCACAAAATAGAGCTCGTCCTTTTGTACCAAAGCCATCCAGTGTTTGTCTCTGGGCATTTCATTGCCAGCAGTGGCGTTAATCATTGGACTTCCACCTTTGATCTGAGGGATAATGGGAATCCCTTCCTCGTAATCCCACATGACGGTATAGTCGATATACTTCCCCACATTATAAGCCATGGCTGCATTGAAAGTGACAAAGAGCTTATTTTTCACGACGCACAATCTTGGCTCGATTGGGCCATCACCGACCCACCACTGTTTGGGAAGTGGCACACCCATAATACTTGCATTTGATATGGGTTTCATATGCCTGTCATACTTCTGCGTGTAAAGCCAGTTATCCGCAAAATGATTGGCTGGCCAGTTTTGCTTGGCTTCGTATCTCTCTCGCTCCAACCATATTCTGGCGACCATTACCAGCTTACCATGGTACCACTTTATAGCCGGGCTGTTAGCATAGTACACTTGGCTATGTGCTGGATCAATAAACCTCTTGGCAGTTTCTCGTTCCACGTAAGGTGAGAAGTTGTGGATTAACAAAGAGGTCACACTGGATTTGACCTCAGCCGTATGACCTTGCTCATTGAAACAATGCCCTCCAAGGTCAAAGGTATATTTGAATTTCTCTCTTGCAATGATATTCTGATCATCTGCATGCTTTTCTTCTTGATCTTCAGGGTTCAGATTAAACAGTGACCTTGACCTTGGATCCTTCACGTTACTCATGTCAAGGTAACCACTGGAGTCGGGACTGGTAAAAATGTAGAGTACAAAGAAGATGATCACAGCTGCAATTAACAATTTCAGTCTTGTTGTGAGGGCAGCCATTTCTACAGCAGAACTGTCTTGCATCTAGTGCTTATCTGCAATTCTGAAAGTTATAAAAATGTTGAAAAAAGGTTAAGCCAAATATTAACATAGGATTCCGGGTGATAACATATTTTAAAGACTAAGAATCAAGAATCTTGATAAATGACTAGCTATTGTGAAGAAGGCCTACAGAACTCACCCATTTGATTTAAACAAATACTAGTTACCATATATGGTAGGATGAAGTCCAAGTTATACGAAATATAAGTGGTGGATCAGAACCACAAACCCTACATATGACTTTGTAACATACACAAGTAATGTTAGTAAAAGCACCGAGTACTAAAAGAAGACAATGGCTGCAATGAATAATTTTTGTCTTCTAATTTTGGAAGACCATTTCCAGAGATTTTTCTTAATTATTATTCAAAGTTCAGAGTTCTCAAATATGTAAAACCAAAGCCAGATACAAACTTGAGATGTATCATGAATGCAGTCCTGTGGACATCATTAGGGTGACCCACACTACAAGCCTTCAAAATCTAACTGGTACATGGACGTTGTTTAAATTTACAAGATGATCTCATAGGATTCTGTACTAAACCCCTGCTTACCCTCACTTGAAATAAGATAATACTTTATATACAGATGTCCAATGAATTGTGTGTTTTGTACTGTTACTGTATTTCTTGTGCAGATTAGTTTTAGATGAACATAAAATTGAAAAGTAAAATCATTATTAAAAAGTAATTTCTTAAAAATTGCACAAACCTGAAAAGTTATATGTGTTAAATTCCAGACATCCTGTCTAAAATCCGGTTATATCGCCACTTCCATGCACATTCCAATGACACTACACATTAAAAAAAGCTTTAAGTGAGTACCATGACTAAATATGGTGTCATGCATAGCAAAACAATCAATACACACGCCATGTGTATGAAATTCATGTGCACTGTACTGGAACGGTGATAAATCAATAACTACATTAGATTGGGGCCGTTCTTTTTCTTACTGGTTATTTTATCATTCTGTCCACAATATACGTACAGAAATAAGGATTACTAATCCCAACGTTGACTTTGTAACATTTATAACAAGTAATTTTGATAAAACGTGTGGGTTAAATTAGCTCGTGCAAGCTTCTGAATAGTTCAGTCATTTGAAAATTTCAAGTTATTTACTGATACACAATTGTTGTACTGAATTTATCTTTCCAGTAGAAATAAAATGAAATTGTTTCAGTATTTTAAGATCCCTTTTAGCTTTACATCAGTGGCATTATACATTAAAACTTGTACTTTTGATTAAGATGTATAAACCCATATCAATTTCTGTAGGGTCAAAGTTTAAGTTGAGGTTTTACATTCTGTTCAACGGCCAGGGGCATATTGGGACAGATCTTCAGGATTGCAACTTATTGGACTAGAACCCACACAGAGGCGACAGTCTGTGATTAGACGCCAATCCTGTTATCTCACAAGGCCACTAAGGACCTCTGTAAGGTTATATGTGGGTAATATATATGACTCCTCATCTTTAAATTCTGAAATTAAATTTTATGTGGTATCCCAGTCAATGTTAAAGCCCTGTGTCCCTTTCCAATAGCTAAGGCCGTCAGTCAATCCTACATGTTGAGCTGAGCCCAAACTCGGGACCACAGAGATTAGAGCCAAGTGATTTGTTTATTAATTTTAGAATCAACGTCGTTTTCAACACTGTACAGGTCATGTCACGATGGGTAGTTTTGTGGGCAGAGGAAACCAGTACATACAGTTGCAGACCATCGGTAACCAACTTTCCCACATAGGGTCCGGGGTTTGAACCCCCAACCTCAGAGATAGGAGATGAGTGCGTTACCACAGCACCACCATGGCCCTATTGAGAGCAAAGTGATAAAATGCCCAACTTGTCAACCACTCAGACATGGGGGCCGATTTTTGTTTTGGTCTCAGTTTCAACCAAGTCATAATGGTGTCAAGTACAAAACTTTAATTTTACAGTATTGACAAAAACAAACAAAAAATTAACCTTGTTTATGTTGAACCTTAATTCCAAACAGACCTCCGAAACATTTTGATTGGGAAATCATTTAAACTTTTGTCAAGACAAAAAAGCAGTCAAAAAACTAATCCACCATCACTATATTCTTTTAAGGTAATTCTTATCTTTATAATGCTATCATGTACTTCGACTATTTCGGCCGTTAAAATTATTATATTTTCATTTTGAAAAATAATATGTTTTCAAACTTTGCCAATGCCAATAGAAATATTTAAGGGCACATCGAACAAAATTTATTTTAAATGGTTAAGTCACATTAATTCGCATATTATAACTGTGATTTTCAGAATTCAATAATGATATTTCATTAGTTTCATGCATTTGATTGGTGCATAGAAATTTGTACAGAAAAAGGACCCATCCATTCTGTAAACTTGTAGCTCTCAATAATCTAACCGTTAATAACAGTAGGTACACTGACTTTAGTGAGAGAACATATGCTAGTTCTTCCTTAATATCCTTATCCAATAAACTAATAAATCATGTGGTCTAAGTCCCACCTAGCATATCGTGATAGGAACTATATGTGTCTATATTTGGTCTTGTTGTGTCAATACAACTCACGAATTTCAAGACTCTTTAGCCCACGTACTGTTTATGGGTTTTTTATCACATTTGAAAAGAGGTTATGTTTTTGGATATTTACATTTGTTTGTTTGTCTGTATTTGCGATTACCTCAAGACTAGTGAATGCACCTTTATGAATTAGTTATGTGGACAGGGTCTAAGTAAAGGGAAAAAGCTGTTAAAGTGAGAGATCCGGATAATACTCTTCTTACAAAAATGCAGAATTTTTATCACTCCTATTTACAATGACTTTGAACGTGTTTTTTTTTGTCTTATTCTTGTATATATTCTTCCATTTATAGATTATGACTATTTCATCAAGCTCTTGAGCCAACATATCTGTCAATCAGTTTGTTACAGTTTTGGTTTAATATCTTTTTCAATACAGTATCAATGCATGATGAAAGTATCGCAAACTGGTTGGTTTATTATTCAGATTTGAACCCAGTAGTTCAAACATATGAGGTACGTGTCCTACCCCTTTCATTCAGATGTGGGTCCCCCACAGGATCTAGCTTAGAATGCTGGACAGAGTGCACTAGATAATGGTCATAGTTGGATTTTCAAGTCTTTTTAGGGGTAATATTATCTCCGTACAAGGCTTCAGTGAGTCCCGTACCCATTAATTTGTGAATGTCCTGTTAGGAGAAAGATAGAAAAATCCCAACCATAACGGAGATAGCTGTGTCAAAGGGACAAAATTAATCATTGTCCTACAAATATAATCGGGAATATACAAGCAGAAACTGGGATAATTAGCCAGTTTTGTGTCTGATTTATGCAGTTAATATGTAAATTCAATGAAACAATTTATCCAGTGTATCCCATTTAACTCAATTAGTACCATACATATAATGCAAATATCTCCAGTGAAGCTTAAAGATAAATTGTTTACTGTCCAATATATCTTAGATGAACCAATTATTAATCTATTTTCTCTACACCTGTGCAATAAATGGTTAATTTAGACAGTCCCCGAAACTATATAAACAAAGGGGCAACTGGGCCTACTCAATAGATACACCACAGACAAAACTTTACAGTTATTGCTGGACCTTAGTAAAGCATCTGATAATTCATACCTCGATTCTGGCATCACTCAAAAGTAAAAGATGAAGCTGCAATTTTTATTTCAGATGGCTTATGGTGTGTTACTTTTCAAGACATGCAGTGCTAATCCAGTAAGTTGTACATTTTTCATTCATTAATTTATTAAATGGATTAATATATGGCTTGTATATTACACAAAGTTAACTGAAATATAAGGTATCTAGTGTTCTTGCAATTTGAAAAAAGTAAAGCAGTAATCATGTAGAATATTTGAAATATAATATAACTCAGTACACTTTTATAAGACTTAATACTTGTACTAGAATATTCCAAACATCTCAACATATATCTGTTAAGTTCGTGAACATTTGACTGTCGAGATATTTATTATAAGGTGGAAAACCTAATATGTTAATACAAAAATAACTGTTACAATAAAGTATTTTAACATTATCAGCGTATTTATTATAAGGTAGGAAATCCATACTTTCAACACTTTGTGTTTCCAGATTACCACGCCAGCAACCCGTGAAAAGAGGTCAACTCCAGGAGAGATCAAAGTGGCATTCCTCTGTGACGTCGGCTGTGTAAGTACACTACCATACAAAAAAGTTTGTAACCTCCATAATCCGTGACTTGGACTTGACTTGTTTTTTTTCAGTACACGTTTAGTAAATTTATGGACAGTGAATAGTTTCTTCAATATTTATTGATTCTATCCATTAGGCTTTTTGATGTTCTCTTGATAATTACATGTTTCTTGACTTCAACACAGTTGTGTAAGAAACAGTGATATTAACAGTCACTTATCCTAGTCTAACTAGTCTACCTAATTACAACACTATGAAAATATCATTTAATTATAGAATCTGATAGAATTATGTTACAATTTACTGAACATATAAACCAGCTTCCAAGGCAAAAAGAACATCAAGATTTATGTGGTAATAAGCTTTTTAAAATCCATCTGTGACTAACTCAAAAACTAGACACCACAGCCTAATGCGCTCATCTGAGGTAACCCCAAAATATACTCAAAATATACACTATATCATCTGTTCTTATATGCCAGAGAAGTATGATAAGCTTTGATCCATGTTTGCTTCAAATGGTTTATTCTATAGGAACAAACCATTGGCGGGGAAGTGGCGTCATTTTTAGACCAAGCAGCAGCAAGCACCAACAAGGTTTGTAAACAAGGCACTAATCCCTCTGAATAATATGGACAGATTTTAAGACGACATTTCATTATTATACTTTGCTTCCTGTAAAGGTTTGTGACAATACTGTAGTTTTCAAATATAAATTACAAGTCCCTATTTTAGCTATCTATTAATTAAACACTAACCTGGCTTCGGTTATTGTGGGTTCAAATCTGACTACAGTTCTTCCAACTTCCAGGTCTATTCAGGATTAACAGTCAATGGCGCCCAAGTGACCTTCATATATGTACCTCAAAGATTTAGCACAGAAATCAATCTGATGAACTACAAGTGTAAAGACGGAAGTACCTCCTGTCACGTGAGTAAAGCTCATTTGCATATTAATATGTATTTTCTCCAGTGCAAGGACAAATTTACTGCTAAACATTGCCTTCTATTTAATAGATTTCTTCATTTAATTAGTTTTTCACACCATGCCTAGTACCTTAAGCTTATTGGTTATACTGTGACCAGTAGTTGGAAGGGCAGAGGAAACCAGTACATACAGTTGGTCAAGGTTCTATACTATAAACTACCAATGGCAAACAACCACCAGCTTTCCCACATGAACAGGATCTCAGAGGTCGGAGGCCAGGGTGTTACCCCTGTTCCACGATGGCCCCTCTGTTTAGTAGATGTACAATTATATATTTATCTGTTGCTTCATGTAAAGTTTATATGGTTTGTTCAAAACCAACACTATGTAAAGAAAGGTTTTGGTTTGCTGGCAACTGAATAGGTAAAGAAGCTCATACAAATCCAGGCTAATAATTTTTAAATGTTATTATTACAACACAACACTATCTTGTTATTACAAAGTAGAACATTTACAGTGTACATGCATCACAGTTAATAGGACTATCTCGTATTTAAATGGTAGTGCTTCCAAGTGATTCCAATATATTTATTTATTTTATACTGGGGGTTTTACATCACTTACAACACTGTACAGGTCATATCACAACGGGTAATTGGAAGGGAAGAGGAAACCAGTACATACAGTTGGTCAAGGTTCTGTACTGTAAACTGCCGACCAACGACGAGCAACTACGCCGGGCCAGTATTATTAAATAAAAAGCAATACGTGGAATTATTAATGATCTCTCCCAGCATTACTCTTGTTATAAAATGGACGTGAAACTTTGCCTGTGAGTGTTATGTGATGACAATAGCATATTTTTTTAAATACATTTTTAAATTGAATCACAGTAAGGCCATACAATGGTATAACCACCCTTTTTAAATTGTATATCAGGACTAATTTTAATATCAGTAAATATATCTGATCATATTTTTGCTGTGCTTAATCTGTGTAATGGCAGACTGCATGGGTTTTAAACTAGAGTCGCTGAGAACAATCGGGAAAAAATCAGACAACAGAAAAATGCAGCTGAAAAGTAGACATTGCCTCAGCTGTGAAGGATTATAGAAGGAGTTGCAATGAAAATTCCCAGATTGGGATAATATATATTTTATTTATATAAAAATATCTAGATTTATGTACAATTGTAAGCAATTAATGACTAGTGATAATTATTTTCTGAAAAGGTAAGGCCACCTTAAAGTGAAGTGTAAGAAAATGGTAAATAATAAACTTAAGGTCAACGAGGTGACCAGAAAAGTTAAGTTATTTTAAGTTAAGTATGGATTCAGGTGTAAGGTGGCCTTAACTTGAGGAAATAGATGATCAGAATGTATCTGAACCTATGTAATTAGCATATAAATTTAAGGAGGTTATTACCATCTACTAAATGAAAATAAAAAATTTACTAATTACTAATCCCCAACTAGGAGGTAGAAGGAAGATGAAGTTGGCGTTGAAAGGTAAGGGCCACCTGATCTGTGGCGTCATGGTCAGTGGTGATGCAACAACAGAAAAATGCAGCTGAAAAAGTAGATTTCCCTATAACAGATTAGAGAGAACTCACCATGTTCAAATTATATAGAGGCAGTTTTTCCAGAGACGAGGACCATTGTGGGAAAGATAAACTCTCTCTCTTGTGCTACAATTCCTGCAATTACTTATTGCAACAATTCTGTCTCTCTAGCCACTTCAAAGAGAAGAGGACTTTCTGAGCACAAATGCCTGCCCGTTTGTTGGCACACCTATGGAGATGTTCTGTGGAGGGGAGACAGGAACTTTCCTAGACAAGTACTGTCATGACTGTGGCTCCATGTTTATCATCACGTGAGTAAACAATGGATCATTAGAATGTAAAATATTTTAACAAAATATTAGTGAAGGTTTTAAGATACATTAGACTCCTCGGTGGTCTAGTGATTAACCATTTTGTAATTTGAACACTTAGTTGTAACCTCTAGTGATGAGGCTTTGAATCCAGCTTATGACATCAGGTTGGATTCAATAAGGGACTCAACTGGTATAACCACTGTTATAACCACTGACATAACCACTGACATAACCACTGATATAACCGGTATTGTCCTGACTTTGTTGAATTAAGGTTGCAATAATAGTATACAATAATATAATGATTTTGTGTTAAGTTTTGCCAGTTGTGGTGGTACTACTACTGCTAGTGCTAGTACTACTAATACTGCTAATACTACTACTAATAATAATCCAATATTGTTATTATATCATTATTAAAATGATCACAGATAGTAATAATGTGTCATTGCAGGATGCTTGCTTGAATTCATTGCCTCCTTGTTATTCATACAAATAGAACACCAAAAAATACATTTTTAAAGAGACTTAAAATACAGATACGAAATATCACTTGGCTATAAACTTCAGTTGGGTAATAGAGAAATATGCTGACCTTATTCTATATAAATAGATTTAACATACATTTCACCTGTACATAGACTTGCTCCAAGTCTTTGTATTTCTTATTCCACCAATCTGACATACATTGTCATTATGAACCCATCATGATTGATGGGGAAATTACTGATTCCAAAAAGTCATTCAGTCCTGATATAATGATATAGTACCAAAGACAAAAGGATTTGAGGGAAGTCTAGCTGTATACTGTCCTACTGATGAAAAATTTATTGGCTATCACTGATTTCAATTTAACTTTATGAAAATATAATAATGGGACGAGATGCATAGACATGGCATATAGTGGATGAATGTGGACTTAAATTTGAGTTTAAAAAAGTATTCTTATTTTGCATGCAGTAAAGACGAGGCTCTGGACAACTATGGAATTGGTGGCGCTGCCTACAAAGGAAGTATGTGTAGGACAGAGAAGTTTGGTGTGGTGGAACCAATGGTGGATCCCGTAAGTAATTCTCTCATGAATTATCATTGGCTGATTCAAATGTATCAAGGTTACTGATTGGTCAAGATTGACAGAATATATTAAGAAGGCGAATTCTAAATACGTTTCAGTACTGTAGAGGTGTAGAAAGTATTTTGCAATTGTCCTTTACGCCCATAATTTTGACAAGGTATGTGAAAAAACAGCCAACAAATTTTAGTATCCAGGGACAGAAGAAAGGCCAAGCACCACAGAGAACGCCAGGGATGAGTAAGACTAAGGTGGGTATACCTGTGGGTGTTGAGCTGCTTTCTGAAAGAGGCTAGGGAGGGATGCACGAATCTCATCAGGAAGGGCATTCCAAAGAGTGGGGGCATCAAAAGCACTATGGAACCACAAGGAAATTACCATCACTCTGACTGTGCCTGGTACTGTAAGAACTGCTGTAGGAAGAGATATATGGAGCACAATACTTGGGAAAACCAGTGTGAAGAAACTTGTAAACAAGCTGCACTATTTTGGACGCACTGTAATTTACGACGATTGAACTTAGAGAGACTCCTACACAAGTCTTAACTGAAACCTGACACCACATCTTCAAATGAGAGCTTCACCACTGAACTTCAAAGTAAAAGTTGATGCTTTACCTAGTGTTCAACAGCCAGGGTCATATTGGGACAGGTCCTCAGCATTGCTACATGTGGGGGTCCAACTCACACAGAGGTGACAGCCTGTGATTAGATTGCCAAACTTGCTTACCACTAGGCCACTGAGGACCTCACTGCACTTGAAGGCCACAGTTTTACTTTAATATTTTATCATTTAAACTTCAAATGTTTCAATAATGTCATAAGGTAAGGGAATAGTCAGAACAATCCATACTGGTTGGCCTGCTGTGTAATCTTACACACAGTTGTATGTCAACATCAACTGTCCCAATTAAAGTAAGGTTGAGATTTAAAACTACTTCTTAAGATGTGGTAGTCTAATGTTTTTATCACTGCACTACATGCCCCATGAAAAGTCTAAAAACATATTTTAAGTGTTGCATTCCTAAAGTAGTTGTTTTGGTGATCTAATAATCACATTATACCTTTGTCAGGTGAAATTTGCTGCCAGAATGAGCCATGAACTGGGCCATCAGTTTGGAATGCCTGATGAAATCAAGTCTGGAAGTAGTTGTAAGTCTTAAACTGTATCACATATTGTGTAGGTGTGATAATGTGGTAATGTATCAACAGAAGGAACATTGTCAATTGATGCCAGATTATTGGACAAATTACTAAAATCCAATCTGGAAGTTACTGGAAGTTTGTCACAATATTGCATCTTGAGACTGTTTATAAAAACCTTTCCATTTATCTGTAAAGAAGTAAAATGCTTGGGGCAAAATGCCTTGCACAACAATAGTTTGGGATGGTGATAGTAACAAGTATGGTAAACATGATAAAAGTGAATGAACAACAGTATTAATGGGGCTGTTTCACCTTCATAAATTGGTGCTGACGCACCATTTTTCTCTTTTCTTGACCATTCATGGCAAATCAGGAGCAAAATCCTCTCTTCCTGTGAACCACTTCCTACACCCTCTCAAAAGCTAATGAATATATCAATCAATAAGGTAAGGCATGTGGTTTTTAATAGATCTGTGAAAGTAGGGAACTTCTGCTAAAGAAATCTTGTGATGTATTATGACATTTGAGTTTGGTATTTATTTGAGGTTCAAAGTCTCAATGGTAAAGATTAGGTTGTGAACCATCTCGAAAGCCTCAGGAATCCAGACAGGAAAACGTTATAAACTTCCTGCAAACGTGATGTTACCAATAATTTTCAGAAGCGATAAATGACATGACTGAATGTTTTTCAGAACACCCCTTGCACACAGGATTATCAGATCCCAAATCCAGAATTGTATATTCTGTAAAGTGGTTTGTAATGCCATTTGGCAAAATGAAACAAGAAGCATACTTCTCATATGATGTTCAATTTGATACATTTTCACTAAAGATAGTGCACATCATATCACAGCAGGTTGTTAAAGGAGCAGATAGAAGCAGTATATACAAGATGTTCAAGAATATGCACAGCAATAAATCAGGCAAAAAAGTACATTTGGCAGGTTGCATCTTTTAACTTTAAGAGACAAATTTGAGCCCAAGGTCCCAGAGATGAAAAGCAAGTGTGTTACCAGTCCACTACCATGCCATTCGTTTTCTTTTCAAAACACTACAACATTTTATTCACTTTTCACAATAACAGATGGAGTTGCTGATTCCAAGCTGCCATCAGACCTGCAGTCTGACTGTTCTGCCAGTGATGTTGGCTGTCCCTCTGGTAACTGCGTGATGAATGGCATTTTAGAAACAATGCAAGTACACCATGTCTGTATAATGTTGTTTTGGTGCATACTAGCCATTGATTTTGGCAGTATCTTTTGTAACTGTGCCATGATTGGCACTTGTCAATGTAAATACATAATTCTAGTTTGAAGGATGTTGACGCATAATTGGCATAATGATACAACAAACTGGATGAACTTTATCTGCTAGATAATGTGTGAATGTGAGAGTTTTAGGAAAACTTAATTTGAAGTTTTACCTTGCCCTCATAACTCAGTACCACTGGAATATAAATATAAATTTACACCTTGTGAAACTTAACTAGCTTTTGACTAAAAGATGCCATCACACAGGTAGTGCTTATAAATAGATTTCACACAAAACAAGTTCCGCCAACTTGGCAGAGGTGGAGAGCAGAAGAATTTCTGAGAGTTTGTACAACGAAAGCAGTACCTACAAATTATTATACATCACATATCAAAATTCTTTCCGTTCAACACTGAGCAATGTGAACACTTAAAACGAGGTCGGAGATTTGAACCCACAATTAGAGAGGAATGTCTATTACTAATATACTAGTGAACTTTGTAATTATGAGATAGGACTGATAGATCTTGGCATATCTTTTGGGATCCCAGGACCTTAATAGAAGGACCGATGTTGTAAATACAATTGGATAGGTAATATCATTAGACAATGGCCTAGCTATTGGTTTTATTGTACGAAATAAATTTTTTTCTAATGCTTAAGGTTGATCGACTTTAAGCTAGTAAAATAGCCATGTGGACCAAACAGTTATGATAAACCTTAAAAATAGTTTGATTATTCTTGTTGCAGGGTAATATAGCCATGTAAAATTATAATTGACTCTGTTAAACCATTGTGTTTATTTTCTACAGGTCTGACGGAAATTTTCCAACAGAATTCAGTGCATGTTCAAAAGCTGCCTTCAACCTCTGGGCTTCAAAGTCAGACACCAGTTGTGTTTCGAAGTAGTGGGTAACAATTTTTTCTTTCATTTTATCCAGTTTTTATGGTTTAATAAATGTGAATTGTTTAAATGGAAATGTGTCCACTTTATCATCTGGTAAACGAATAAGCTTTCAGTAGTGATATGTATGAAATAGAAAACATAAGTGCTTTTGTCAAAGTACATTAATCGCAAAATAATGCATAATTTAATACCTCTTTTTTCTAATTAAAAATTTTGCTAGTTGTTGTAAATGCAAATTGGTTTATAAAATATTACTGTGGCTTTTTTACAATTGATTGTATTCCATAATGAGAAACCAACTGTATTTTTATTCATTGTATTATTTCCTGGGACACTTTTCTGTATATATTTTTCAGATGTACTGAAGCTATAGCACTGTGAATGTATGTAAGAATGGAATTTACAAACTCAGAAAAACAGTCAACTCATGTTGGGATTTTCTGTTGCTTTATTTCTTTATATACTCTTGTAAATAAATACAAATAAATGCAAATGATCAAATTATATATTTTTTTCTTGAAGTTATAATCCTTGAGCTGAATTGATCGGTAGCAGCTAGTTTTACTGAAATGTCCCAATATAGCTGGTCATTATTCATCATAGGCGATTAGATATATACTTGCAGTGGCTGGCCAGATGTTTCTTGAAAAAAGTTACAAGGCCACACATGACTATTTACATTAAGCCTTAAAATAACTGCTTCACACCCAGAGTCAATACCCAACGGATAGCAGTGGCTGCAACCAATCGATTCTACCAACATATTTAAAAGTTGACTAAAACATTATGATAAAGAGTTTTGTTCCACCCTATATGAAATCACTTAAAACAGAAAGGTTAGTTACTTCCAGCCCGAATTAAAATGGAAGAATAAAGTGAACCATTGAATAACAATAAATGTCAAAGTTAAGGCTTTAAAGTCTTTTCAACAACCTAGGTCATATTGGGGCAGGAATTCAGCATTACCTTTTGTGGGAGTTAGACACACAGAGCTCCAGCTTTTATTCAGGTCCCTTTTCATAAACTTTCAATAATCAGAAAGAACTTTTACAAGAAGGCTAACACTCAAATGTTCATGTTCATTCCGGACTCTTCACTAATTTGACATACATTTACCTCCAGCGAGGAGGTGTTTGTGTGTCTGTTGTATCCAAAATAACCCAAAAATTATAGATGGCTTTGATAAAATATTCAGGAAATTTGGACAATGGCAAAATGAACAGATAATTCAATTTTCTGGTGTGATCTGGTGAATTTTTAAAATGGTTTTTCATCATTGCACTCACAAGAAATATTGGAGGTATTTGGCCTTGGTAGGTTTATTTGCTCTTGAGTGCTCTTGTTATCTCATGAACTAGTTGCTCAATACTGTAAATTGAAGGGTTGATTGGTTGAATTATGTGGGTTACATTTTACTCTCACCATACACTATGGGTCTTAGCATGATGGGCAGTTGAGTGGTGGACTTTTTCACTGATGTGCTTGGGTTTAAAGTTACTTTCAGCAAAAAATATATGGGTCATAGCATGCTGGGTAGTTCAGTGGGGGATTAATGCATTGATGTAGTTGGGTTCAAAGTTATTATCAACACAATAGGGTCTTAGCATTATGGGAAGTTGAGTGGATTAATTCACTGATTTATTTGGGTTTAATGTCAATACAGCTACTGTCAATATAAAGTTTATGGCTTTTAGCATGATGGCTAGTTGAGTGGTGGATTAATTCACTGTTTCACTTGGGTTCAAAGTTACTCTCAAAATACATTATATGAACTCTTAGCATGTTGAGTAGTTGAATGATGGATTAATTCAGTGATAGACTTGAATTTAATGTCACTTGTAATGCATGCTATACAGGTCATAGCAGGATAGGTAGGTAAAGGGATGAAGAAAAGTAGTGAATACTGGGCATCAGGTATAAGCAAGCATTTGGTCCATCTTCATAAGTTTTGAAAAGCCAATGATTTTGGTAATTTAGAACAAACACACAGTTGGTTTCAGCCTTCTTGCAAAAATTTAGCAAGAAATCTTTTAGTAAAACATGCCCTCATAAGGCTTATAAGTTGACTTCCCATACAAAACATACCAACTAATTAAACTTTCCAAAGATTTTGTGAAGGAAGATAATATTTCAAAATCACACTGGTGCCCAATCGTGTCACATGACTCGTCAATATACAGCCTCCAAAGCTTCAACTTTGCATCAGTAATTCTCATTGGTTCCTGGCTGAATTTATTGTTTACCCCAGTTAATGCCAATTTAAGGCGTAAAGTAGCAAGCCAAACAGAATCAGAAAAAAAACAGCTTTTCATACTGACACCATCATAACCATCTGACATCATGTATATGGTTCTTCACTTGGTCTAAATTTGCATAAAATGACACATTAAATTCTCTCTCCATGAGAAATTCCTCCCTTGTTTTGTTATATAGAAGTTCCTCCATGCAATCATACAGTAAAGGATTGTAGTCTATGTAAAACTTGTTGGCATACAACTCTGGTCTGTGACTGAGCAAAGAGAAATCGCCAAGACCAAAAACACACACATTTCTGTAATAGAGCGACATGGAAAGTTTACTAATACAGTAAAACACACAGTACAGTAAAACAACAACAGTTCTAAATTGTTGTGACATGGAAATTTAACAATAAAAACCACACACCATTTTGATATACAATGTCATGGAAAATATAGTAATACAGTAAAACAAAGGCAGTTTTCTAACACAATGGCACAGAAAGTTTATTATTACATAACAGAATTCTACAATATAATGACATTTAATCAGGAAGTTAATCAATATAATAAACCAGACTAAATTTTGAAATACAATGACATTTTATTAACATAAAAATTTATTTGTAATAAAAAGCTTTTGCAAAATACACCTTTTATGGAGTTCTAATTCTAATTTGACTTTTATAGCGCTTAATCTCCACTGAGTAGTGGACTCTAAGGCGCAACAAGACAATAGCAATATGCAAATTCAAAGTCCAGGGACCAAAACAGGTTGAAATTTTGGTTCATTGAGGAAATTGGCAACACTCTGACTGCATCTAGTATTGTAAGTAGTCCGGTATGTGGATAGATGTGGAGCGAAATATTTAGGGAAACCAGTATGAATAAACTTGTACACCAGGGTAGACAGTTTGAACTCTGAGTGAAACTGAATAGGCAGCCAATGGAGTTTCCTGAGTACCGGAGTTATCCGAGTGTATTTACACAAATTTGTAACAATTCTAGCAGCACTATTTTGGCTAGACTGTAATCTATGAAGATTGACTTTAGAGAGAATCCTGAAAAGTGAGTTACAGTAGTCCAACCGACTACTAACAAATTGGAATCTGACACAGCTGCATCCTGAGTCAAGAACTGCCAAATATTTCTAAAATCCCTCAGTTGACTAAAGCAGCCTTTACAAACACTCTGGACGTGTTTAGAGAATGAAAAATCAGAGTCGCACCACACACCCAGGTTTCTCACAGACTCGGTGGGGTGAAGGAGGTTGCCCAGGATTTCAATTGGGAAACATGCATTTAACCTTTCTCTCTGTTTCTTGGAGCCAAAAAGTATGAACTCAGTTTTATCAGGATTGAGTTTAAGTTTGCTAGCCGACATCCATTCTTTGACATCTTGAAGGCATCTATTCAACTTATCAAAGGCAGCTGAGGCATTCCTTTGTGAGAGATGGACATAAAGTTTCTGTGTCGTCGGCATAAAAATGGAAGTTTACACCTTTGTATTTACCAGTCAGTGTACTAAGGGGAGATCTGTACAGAGAAAATAACAGAGGACCCAAAACAGAACCCTGAGGTACGCCGAACAGCAGTTTTTGTAAATTAGACAAAGTAGAACCAATCTTAACAGACTGATAGCATTCTGTCAAATAAGAAGAGAACCATTTAAGAGCTGAGCCACCAACACCGAACCAATCCAGAAGACAGCCAAGAAGAATGGAATGATCAATCGTATCGAAGGCAGCCAAGAGATCCAGAAGTACCAAGGCAGTAGCTTCACCCCAAGATAGTGACAAATGAATATCATTTTTGATGGAAAGTAGAGCCGTCTCAGTTGATTGACCTGGCTTATATGCTGACTGGTATGAGTTATCCAAGTCATGTCGATGAATGTGATCAACCAGCTGTTTAGCAACTACATGTTCCACCAGTTTAGAAATGAAGCAAAGTCCAGATACTGGGCGGTAGTTTTTCAAATCCTCAACAGGAAGAGATGCCTTCTTAATAAGTGGAGTGACTACAGCTTTTTTAAAATCATCTGGAACCAGTCCCTCACTGAGTTAAAAATTGACCAATTTAGTTATAGATGGTAGAAGGATGTCAATGCATTCCTTAATAAGGAATGTGGGCAATGGGTCCAACAGGCATGATTTGGTGGGTGATTTACTGATTATTTTTGCGATTTCATCTTGAGTGACTTGAGTAAAGACTGTTAGTTCAGGAGGGTCAAAGGGGGGATGTACTGTGTTACAGGACTCAGATGAAGAAAACCTCTCACGAATTTTCATGATTTTATTTGAGAAAAAAGTAGCAAAACGATCACCCAATGACTTTGAGGATTCATAAGTGGGCAGAGTAGTGCTAAGGGATCTTTGTAGGACTTTATGTAACTCCCGCCATAGTTTCTTCAAATCATGGCTATTGTCGGAGATTAGTTTCCTGTAATAGATAGTTTTGTCCCTGTTTGCACGATGATTACACCAGGCAATTTGACATCGAAGACGACACCTGTTGTATTGACTTTTATCTTTACGCCAAGCTCGTTCAAATTGACGTCTGAGTGACTTAGCGAGGCGATAGGTCTCTGACGAGTCAGCATGCTGTTTTGTCTTCAAACTGGACACAAGAGGAGCATGCCTGTCAAGGATACAACTCAAATCTTGTACATACTGATCATAGAGCTGTGAGACAGAATTTGCTGGACATTTCACAAAAGGCATTTCTTTAAGGTCAGACCGAAAGTTGGACATATTGATAGGAAAATTCCTATAGGAAATTCTTGTTTGACAGGTAGCAGGAGAGGAAGGAACGTCGATAGCACATTTAATGACTGCATGATCAGATATGAATTCACAGATGTCAACATGTACACACATATCTTGATCACTGGGCGAAAGAATGAGATCAAAGGATATGACCGTGCAAGTGAGTGGTATTGTTAACTGACTATCTTAGATTACATGATTCTAAAAGGGCTTTTAATTTGTGACTATCAGTACAAGGTACATCTACATGTATATTAAAATCACCACATATGAACTAATTGCAATCAACAGAAGACAGAAAACAAACAAAGGACATAAATTCATCTAAAAAATGGAAGAACATGGCCCAGGAGGGCGGTAGATAGAGGCTAGGAGCAAAGTTTGGCATAAAACTGAGACTGATATGACCATATTTTCAAAGGAGCTATAATTAGGGGTATCCACCTTGCGATATTTGTATGAATCACGAATGAAGAAACCAACACCACCACCAATACCTGATGAACGTGGCCTAGCTATGTATCAAAGAGAACCCATCCGGGGTGAGAGAACAAAGGATGGAAATTTTGAAAAGTTCTTATTCTTCGAACCATCAGTTATTTGTCAGATTTTTCCTAAGAAAAAGCCTGTATTCTAAGGAATTCTTATTTCAACAATAAGAATATTACTGAAATTTCTAGGGATGAGTTGGTAGCAGTAGTGTCTCAGTATCCAGACCATTTCACTGAAACACCATGGCAACATTTTACAACTTACATATTGATTTTCAGCACATATCTTTTGTGGGAAAGCTTTGTGGTAAATGTTAGTTTATTTGTTTCTTTGGGGTTTCACGTCGCTTTCAACACTATAAAGGTCATATCACGACGGACAGTTAGAAGGGCAGAGGAAACCAGTACATACACTTGGTCAAGGTTCTGTACTGTAAACTGCCAACCAATGGCAAGCAGCTACCAGCTACCACTTGAGGTAGGGCCGGGAACCGAACCCCTATCTCAGAAGTGGGAGGAAAGAGTGTTACCACTCTGCCACCGTGGCCCCCTTGTGGGAAATGTTTGAAACCAACCCTAATTCTGAAGAAATTATCAACTTTTACAACCCTAATTCTGAAGAACTTATAAACTTTTACACCGTCCTTTACAGCAATTTCTATTTGTCGGAACTGCTATATTTTGTTTTCATGAATTTCACTTCCTGTTAGCAGTCCCATTCAATTCGGGTTATGGTAGAGCAGAACTCTTTAAATATCCAGGAAACGGAGTGGGTTTCCATTGATGGAATATACTAAAATGGAAAATATATTACTAACCCATCCCTATAAATTGCAAAAGAATGACTCATAACTCAATAGATCTGAATTTTAAATGGCTTTCACAGTCTTGTCACTTACCGGACATATTTTCCATGACAAGGCCAGTCACCCCAGTTTTTGTACCTGTGGATGTAGAGATTACCTGATTTTGGATAGTCACCCACTAATTTGATGGAGTTTGGATCTCCTGCAAAACACAAATAAACAATATGCAATTAGATTTGGTGTGATTCAGTAGACATACATTAAATATTATAAGCATTTAAGAGCTTTGGTCATGGAAAGAAGTGCTATGACGGCGTCCACTGGTAGCTGGTAATGGGCCGTCTTTGTATAGAAACTGTATGCAAACTAACGAAACAGTTACCCATAAAACTATCAAAATGATACTTGGTTTCCTAAATAACATAGGTAAAAACCAACATCCAACCACAATTGTCGACTTTGTATTAATTTATAGCTTTTTTCTCATTTTCACAAATATTTGACATTTTATTTAAAGACCTTTTACTATTCGATTTTATGTTAGACCTATAGATGTTGCTCAGGTAATCTTTATTTAAAACACCTTATAGTTCGTATGTAAGTGGGGTTTACCCCCTTTTATGTCAAACCTGTTCTTATTTTCACTGCTGTTATGTTCAAAGTTTAAAACCTCACCTTTGGCCCACAAATATTGAGGAGTGAACCTTTAGTTATAGGGTTCATTGGGTCAGATGCTAAAGGTCACTTATCCTTCCACTCCTCGACTATGCTTGTGAGATGCATTAGCATCAGTATTGGGTCTAGTTAATTGATAGGCTTTGGGGTTTTAATTTTCTTATATATTTGAAAGCATCAGTGTCATTGTGGCTGTTCATCCAATTTGATCGTTGTCTAATAATTCAAGAGGAATATGGTAATATGTATTATCAACTGTAGCATGTTAAAGACTTACAAGCATGTGTATTGAATGCATAAAAAATATTTAGTAGAAAATAAATTTTATAAATTTTGTTGTTTGGCTGTCTTGGTTCCCACGGGAATGATTTATAAATTTGTTTACACCAGCCCCCAGTTATTCGCCATTTTTGGTCGATCTATTTCTTCTTGTTACTACTAAACCGTAGGAGCCCAGATTTGTGACAGTTATTAAACAAGTGACTGGCAGCTAGTTTGTTCTCTCCAAGTCACACCCCAATTGAGAAGTAACTCATATAAGTACTTCTCTAACTGCCTTATATCAACAAGCTATTGGTCAATATTTCAAACAATTCTGTACTTGTTCATTCTCATGAGAGGCTGAAGTAATGTCCCTGTCCTATCACCTGAAGTACTAAAGCTAGAATCTTTAAACAAGACAGAAATGCGAGAATTAAATTTTATTTGGCCATTTCTCATCCTTCCTCCGGCAACAATTAACATGTTCATGTAAGGTCGTACACTCTAATTATATCCCTTATATATCTGTGCCACTGTTATGAGTTAGTTTGATGACACCCCAAAAATGTACTCCTGCCTAATATCAATAGGTGATATTGCTTATTATTTCAAACAACTGTGTACTTGTTCTCATAAAAGGCTGATCAAATGTCCATATTTTGCCACCTAGTGTACAAAAGCTAGAATCTCCAATAAAGCAAAAGCAAGGAAATAAATTTTATCTGGGCGTTTCTCATCCTTTGCCCAGTAGCAATCAACATTTTCTAAGTAAAGTTATGCCCTCTGATTGCATCCCTTATACTCCTTGTCCACTATCCTGAGTTCGTTTCAGGATGCCCTGATCAGGTAGTCCTGTGTCTAATTTGGTTGGATAATCAACCTTTTCACTCATGAAGGTCATGTGCCATGTGTTCCTCCAGGCACATTATACACTGGACGGTGACAAGTTACCTAGATAAGCACCAGAAGCTTTCAGGTGAGGACTGTAGTTAATGGAACTGAACAAAGTCTCTTCTGGATGACCTACAATAGAACATATGCCTCAGTAGCTGATTGACTGGTAAAGTTATTAACTGATTTACTGACTGCTAAGTAACTGATGTGCACTTTTTAATGATTGTGTGATATTGATTACAATACCACACTTATTGTATAACTCAAATTGTGGTAGTGTATTATGCATAAACAGCCACACTAACGAGGGACAAGTAATCATTATATGTTAAATTTGTCAATCACTTGGCCAGTGGCATTCATTTATTCATTTCTACTCAATTACCTTAGCCTATATGTAATTATACATACAACAGTATGTAAGTGCATGTACCTGTATCTTTGAGCCACTCTCTGAATGCCAGTGCTCCCTTACTGTGTAGTACATAATCCACAAAGCCCCTCTGTGCTACGATATGTACTGCGCCTTTCACCAAAGTCACATTTATTGGGGGAGGACTCTTGCGTTTAAACGTTGGCATTGGGCCACGATTTACAAACTCTGTTCTTTCCTTATTACGCCTAAAACAGAGTTAATGAGCTAAACATCAGACATATTAAATCTACAGGAGTCAAACCATTAAAATATGTTAGTTATATTACACTAATCAGCTAGTCAATTATATAACACTCATTACACTAAAACTACTAATTACCCTAAAACCAATCAGCTTTCTCAAATTTTGGGGGACGATATTCGGAAAAACAGTTTAAGTGTGTTTTAATTGAGCCAAAGTCAATTAGTGACTGAGACAGTAACTGCTTAAAAGAAACTAAAGCTTTTTGACACATAAATATGGAAGTTAGGCCTCGATGTCTGGTGTAGCCATAGAACATCCGATGTCGGTGTTAAAGGAAGACAGCCTTACAGATCCAGCACCCCTTCCACAGCATTAGAGCCATTCAAAGCTTTGATTACTTTCACTATGTCACCATTCGTGTGCAGTGGAAACTCTTGACCAGTCAAGTTGATAAAATATCTGAAAGTATACCACGTTTTCATTCTACAGGGGCACCCAACCAGTTGAAGTCAAGACTTGGTAATTACATTTTAATTTATTAATAGGACATTCATCACTGAATCGTTTTAAAATCACTGGTTAAAAGCACACTAACGATTTACATAAATGCCAACAGTTTATCAGTCAGGAAATATTGCAACTTGACATTTATAAATAAAATTTAGTTTGGCTGGTGCAAGAGGCACTGGCCAAACTTGTAGAAAGTTGGGCCACATAAAATTTTGTATTAATATTGTACTGTAAAGCAATTATTGATTGCCTTTGCTGGGATTCCAAGACAAGTCTAGCTCTTTAACAAGCTGAGCTAAAGGGGAATTCCCTGGAGTCCAGGTGATAACAGATCTGATATATGTGAGGACTTTAGATACCACCCCTCAAGGAAAGACCTGTCCCCATGTCTCACAGGGAACATTGAGTCATCTTTCTATGTACTGGAAAGCAATTATTGTCTGCTCGGCCTTGATTCCAGTGCATTTGGTTTACACACAGAAATAAGTTCTAGTTCTTTAACCAGCTGAGCTACAGGGGAATCACTTGAAGTCCAGGTGTCAACAGAACTGATATATGTGGGATATTACAAAATGATTTACTGATAATGCTATAGTCATAGACCTATTTAATGCATATTTATAGTATCTTTTCTGCACATTTTCTTCGTGTGTCAATTGGCCTTCCCAATTCTGATAAAGCCAGGGTTTTATGTCCCGCTCAACAGTCAGGGTCATATTATAATGAACAGGTAAGCAATATTGCCACTTGAAGTGATCAGATGCCAAACTTGCTTACCTTCTAGGTCAGCAAGGACCTTTGTTTATCCTGTACTCTATAACCGCCTATGCCTGCAGTGGGGCCGGCGCATCAGGGCTCCATGGAAATCAAAGGTAGAGTGAGGGTTTTACATCCCATTCAACAGCCAGGGTAATATTGGGACATTTGTGGATTGAATCCATACAGATGCCACAGACTGTGATTAGATGCCTAACCTGCTAACCATTAGGCTACCGCCTACCTTCCATGGACAACAAAGTTTACTTAACTTAGTAGTCATTTACAATTACCATACATTATGTTTTTTGGTAAAAAAGTGCCTCCTGCCAAACTTACTTCCATTTCTTGTATATCCACAGCTCTTCCATACATAAAAGGTCAGGTTCAAGGACACTATACCAGCCCCACTGTACATCCACTGACCTCGAGGTCATGAAGATATTTTCAAAACAACCAGCAATGGACTCCATGGCTCTTCGAGTATGATAGGGTGCTTTGGCATCTGTGTAGTGAGAACAAATACTAATAATATACACAATGCAATAATATCCTCAATATCTGAACCATAACACAATAAGGACGGTCTGTGGAGATTCACAGGTCAAGCTGTTAAGCATTCCACTTGTAATTGAAAGCTCTTGGGGCATGTCAAATTTTGGGTTTACATCTCAAAATAGTTCATGAATGTGTTTTCCCCGATTAGTCTGTGAACTAGCTTTAACTCCACATTATTAATAAGTGAAACCGAATTTCATTGATATGATTGTTTGTCAGATTTAATAAAAACTAAGCCATGTAAAACATATCAGTAATGAGACACTAAGTTATACTGGGTCGTGGACACATGCACAGATGATCCACTTGCATAGCTTTTTCCCCTGAAGTGATCAATTTCTCTCTTAGAGCCTTCATCCGTTGGATTATAGTTCACAATAAAAGTATATTTATCCAGTTTCATGTCTGTTGGCTAGCAATCCATAACTCTGCATTTATTTGGTTATTTGATCCTCCTTCAATATGTTTAATTTGTAACACTTGGCATATTGCAAATGAATGTTTAAAATTATGTATAAAAACTTTATGGACTACAAAGTTCAGTAGTCTCTTAATGCTGTGAATACACATTTCAACAGTAAAATTTGCACTGCTACACTTAATTGAGTACTTCCCACATGAAGGTAAAAGGCTCTTATAAATATATGTATTCTGCTATTTTTTACAACCAATAAAGAAACAAATTATCTTTATGCCATTGAGATTTAACTTAGTAAGTCATAACTGTGTTAGTTTTCATTGAAAGTTTTCATTTTTTTTCACATTGATATTTAGTTATGAGAAAGTATGAAGACTACCACACAAACCTTGGCCAATTGTTAATGGAATAGATGAATTAGAATCAACTGCTTACCAAGATGAATACAGTAGTAGTTCTGAGGTCTATAAATTGCCCTTAGTAACCTGTCCACTTGTTCGATGTCCTTGAATACCACCAGAGCAAATGCTATGGAAAATTCCGCTTCTTCTTTCGTCACAGGTAGTATTGTATATTTCCGTGACTTGATGAAGTTTTCACAATCTGAGGCCATAGCAATGTATTCCTTGTCTGATACTACCTTCTTTGGATGTAAGTTTTGGTACTTTTCTGCTCTTTGTAATTGGCTCTTGTCCCCATGAGAAAGCAGACGACAATTCACACCCTTGACCTTGACACCAGGAATATAGTCTCTGTAGTTGGAAAATTCCATGACCTTGAAGACTCGTTCATCTTTGAGAAGATAAAAATGCAATAAATATTGGGACAGGTCCTCAGCATTGTCACTTGTGGGAGTCGAACCCTCACAGAGGTGACTGTCTGTGATTAGATGATAAACTTTCTAACAATAATCATGAACACATATAATGTGTTTATTGCATGAGCCTTGAGTTTATATATACACAATTTGAATTCCCTGAGTCTAAGAAATGTTTCAAACGTTTCAAAAATATCAATGAAATAATAACGTAAAAAAATATTTAAATACCATGATTTGTAAGTTTCCACATAAACCAGAAAGACTACTTAACTTACATCTGATACACAAAGCTCATAGAAAATCTAACAACGCAAAAATAATGTGATTAACAAAAAGAAACTTATTGTGTAACTGTTTTCTCTAGGCCATAACTTTCGACTACAATAAGTCACAAAGAAAAATATGCTTAAAAGTAGTATGTTAACTTTATATCCTTTAAAAATGCTGAAACATCACAATGAGATTTACTTTACTTACAACCATACACGTATCTTACCTAGCGTGGCAGCAACATCTGAAATTGATGATTTTATTGACCTGCTGGTATGTAACATTACATCAGATCTGAAAAAATGTATATATTGCATTTACTAAAACAGGGTCTTATTGTATGCCTCTGCACACAGCAAGTCAATGGTTCCAAACACCCACAAACATATTGTAGGTGAAAAACTAGCATCTGTGATGCCTGTATTTTACAGCTAGGGAAAATAGCTTTGGACACAATGCAATATACAAGAGGTAAATAGTATAAATATAAGAAGTCATTGAGAACAGTGTCTAAGCTTTGTGATAGAAGAAATATGTCCGATAAGAGGCAGTAGAAAACTTTCTGGCAGACCCTACGTCAAATGCTACACCATGGACACGCCAAGACGTTGTAAACCTACAGCCTCCAATCAATATACCTGCCATGTAACAACTTTCTACATTACAGTTTTCAAGGTATACCCTGACAATATCTTAAAGGTCTAGGTTACTACCGCAAGATTATAAGTCGAATCAAGGTCACACCATAATGTTACATACCCACACTCGCAACTTATGTCCCTACAAATTATTTACTTCTGACGCCTTATGGATTCAAAGATATGGCCCGACAATATTTTAAAGGTCAGAGTCACTACACTAAGGTCAAAGGTCAAATCAAAGTTGCACCATGGTGTTGCATATCCACACCCCTAACCTATGCCCCACCAGGTTTTAGCACAAGATTTTTCCAGCCATCCAACCACCCACCTAGCCGGACTCCATGTGTGAAAACATTTCATGCCACCCTTTTAAGGCTGTGATGTAAACATGACTGACCTACTATACGTAGGGTACACACTGACACAGCAAGTACTGGAGCTCCTCATCAGAGCTAAAATTACACCTCTCAACTAAGCCGTTACATTCCCTTCCTGATGTTTTGGTATATATAGAAATTAGTCATACAGTTAAATTTTTAATAAATTTTTTGGGGGTTGTCTTTTGTTTGTTTAGAGAACCATACTGGAGCCATGTTATCAATTTCATCTGATAGTATCACCACCAGATAATATTGCCATCAATAAACTATGTACTTAGCGGCCACCATTCGGAAAAGTCTAACAAATTTCACCAGCCCTAAAGTAGTCCATAGTAGCAAGGAGGTCCAACATGTACCTAAAATCTCTCCATTTGTTACGGTTTTCAAGATAATCAACATTTTTTCCCATTTCTTTCAAAATTCAAATGCAGGCCAAAATTTGTAAAAGTATAAATTTATTTTTCACAAAAATTAAAGACGTGGTCTAGATGCCAAATATTTGCCCTGAATTGCTCTGTCCCTTATGGTTTTTGAGATACTTGACATAGGCCATTTAGTCATTATAGTTACCAATGAAAAGTAGGAAAAAGTATCTGTAACTCGCATAGGTATTGTGATACTCACACATTGCAGAGCGAGTCTGAACTTCCATTATGATATAGTGCAAACTGAGGGTTAAGAACATATTAAAAAAGAAATAGTGTAACTTAAATCATTATTTTAACTGCCGAAATGTTATAGCTATAGCTCACTCAGCTATTGTAACTGGCATCCCAATTGGCAGCTACAGAAAAATTATCTAAAAAAAATATTTTGTGAAAATGCTAAAAATGCATTCACTTTCAAGATGTAAGCATTTTTTTCAAATGTGAGATTCCAAAGTAACCAAAACTCCTTATAAAAGTAGCTATTACTCACTCATACACTGAGCAACCAGTATTGAACTTTTAACTATGTGACAGATCATAAATAAATAGGTGAATAATAACTTTGAGAAAAATTGTGTACCATTACTTCTGAAGATTAAAGTTATTTACCCATTATGGTAAAAACTGAAAAGTAACAAAGTAGCTATAACTGACTCAGCTTATATGACGACCATGCCACAAACAGTGGTTTAAAAAGAAAAATGGGGATCTGTACTTCCTTTTAAGATAGAAGTCACTTATTTATTTTGTCAATGCTGTCAACTCACTTAGCTGTAGTGATTAGCATCCCCCAAAATTAACAAGTTGCAGCTCAAGATAAAGTATCAGAAATTTCATAAAAAAACATGGGTGAACAAACATAGGGAACTTGTGTAACTGCATTACTTCTGAAGATGTCATCCATTTACTCATGAAAGGTGAAAAAGTAGCTATAATTCACAAAGCTATTGTGATACATCTCAGTATGTGATACATATTGAAGCTGTGGTGAATGTAGCTGAACAAGGTATCTCACGAAAATGCTGTAAATGCAAGAGTATTCAATTTAAAGCTGATTTATTCAATGCAGCCAAAAATTGCAACAACTCGCATAGCCTTGGGCCTAAGCTTCAATAGCAGCAAATGAATGAAAAGCATAAAATTCACTAAGTAATAAACTGAGTGAAATGATGCAAGTGAAGTTGGTTTAACCTTCTCTTTAACCTTCAGGATACATAAGAATAATTTCCTTGGAAAACTAAAAGTGACAAAAGTGACCTCAGTGGGACAGTTTAGGGGTGAAGGACTGCCCTTGGAGGACAAGTGTCAAGGTCAAATGTCTTTAGGAGATAGAGGACAGATATATCTATTGAAACATCAACCATAAAGAGATTCAAGTCTCTATAGATGAGAAAAATCCTCTGAATATGTAAAACTCGATAATATTCAAAGAAACACCAGAGGTGGCCATCTTGTTTTTAAAATGAGGCCAAAAATATTTCAAGGCCAACTTTTGTAATCAGGAACCTATCCTGCAAATTTAAGAACTCTACCTATGATATGTTTTGCTCCAAATGGGGAAGTGGGAAATCTCTACACCCTGCAGCTGTGGTCGTGTACCCATGCATAAACTAAAGTATCCACCTGATGCTATCCGGTGGATAAAAAATATATTGTGCTCTGTATTTCACCCTATACAGGTCATATACATTGTGTGGTAGACAATAAACATCTAGAACACTTTGGTTTATGGACGTGAACGTGACTTGTTTATTTAACAACTTTAAAACAAATGTTAAAGGTGTGCATGACCTTATTTGAATAATTGAAAATGAATGGAAAAACACTTTTTGATATCATAACCATATTTTTTTATCATGAGGCAGTAAATCAATATAATTTATATCCCTTTAAAAGTCAAGAAGTGTAGTTTTTAACCTCCATGTCCAAATAATACTGAGAACTAAAGCAGCGGCAACAGCCACAGCCAACCGGAAGAGTCTTGTCAAAGCAGCCATCTTGAAATGGGCTGAAAATACAATTATGAATCTGCGTCAGGTCACATTATGATTGCAAACAAACAGGGGTCAGATACGAAAGCAGTTAAGAAAGACTAAAGCGAAACACAACTGCATAAATATCCTTAAAGAATTTGCAATAAAACATTTACTTGACTTCCTTACAAATGAACATTGAAGAGACATACACTGGTTCTAATGTTACCATCTCCTGTAGGGCCTGTGGTCATTGTGCAAAATTTAAGTTCTACGTGCCTGCCCAAGGTCAGTTGGGTTTCATGTAAACACCAGACTATGCTTATGTCATAAATCTATCAGATTGGACAGATCTTTGGTTAAATTGGTATGACCTTGTTAAATGATAATATCATTAGTCTTATCTGGTGTTCCGGGGCAAGTGCATGATCCTCTTCACCCTATTTTTAAAGGGTGGCAAAGTAATCCTGAGGCAGCTGACAACACGGACATATTGCATTTCTGTTTAGCGTATTCTTGGACCTGACAAATCATTCTGATGCCCTTAACATATTATTACTTTTAATAAAGGATTATATTTTCCAGGAAACACTAAAAGGATTTTCCTTGAACATTACGGCCTTTTCCCATAAATTACACCAGATATATAAAGAGCAAGAGTTTCTAGCCACTATAAATTCGCAACTGCCAACATTCCTGAGGAAATGGACTCTGTTTAAAGGTCTAGTGTATACACAGCTGGCTAACACAGATTAAAAAATATATATATACATGTAATTCAAATGACAAATTTATTTTTCATATTCATATGGACGCCTATTGCAGTGTTTTATCAAAACAGACACTACGGTACCTTTGAAATTGAATAAAGATGTATAAAATATAAAAATATGAATAAACACAGCTGGCAAACAATACAGCCAACATGGTACTTTAGGAACTGTTCTTTTTAGGTATGGATCATTCAGTCCCATGTATCCTGTTCTCTTTTATTTTTTTTTATATATATATGTACATGTGTATATGTTGAACTAAAACAAATAAAAAAGTATAAATTAAAAAAAAAATTATAGAATTACACAGAGAATGCCACAATATTGTGTGTGTTGAAGTCGCTTGCACTTGCACTTACATTACGGATCCAAAACATGTACGAGTCATAAGAAGTAAGATACAGACATTTTAAAGCATGGCCTGTACTGTTTGATCTTAAACCCCAGGCCTAAGGTCAGTTCTGACTTTAGAGTTGTTTGTTTGTTTGTTTTAGCCAATCATGTTTGACCTTGCATGATTGGGCTAAGGTCAAATCATATGATTCCCAATCCATGATTTCCTTTAAGTTCGTTTCATATCCCGAACCTCTATAACCAATCATAAATGAGATATAAGCAAATGTAAGTTTTACCAATCCTTTTTAAACTTGAATGAGAGGTCTCGAGGTCAAATTTGACCACAAAAGAACCATAACCCATGATTTCCTACATCTTGATCTGAACTAATAATAACTTCTGGGGCGCTATTCATGAAAGGTCAAATCTTTAGGCTTAAGTTGGCTATATTTGTATAGAAAAATAAGTCTTAGACTCGGCTTAAGTCTTTTAAGAATACGACCCCTGGATTCTTTTTGCAAGACATAAAATATTATTAAATTACACCTGAGAGTTTTTCTTTTGTTAAAAATGTCCAATATTTTCCACTATTGGCCACTTTGTGATTTTAACCATATATAGAAGTATTTCAACTAAAATCATAAAAGCAGAAAACATACACACCATGAATATAAAAATAAAAAATAATGATGTTAAACCCTGATGAACTGTATGTACTGGTTTCCTCTGCCCTTCCAACTACCCGTCATGATATGACCTGTACAGTGTTGAAAGCGACGTAAAAACCCCAAATAACCAAATAACCAAACAACATCTTTAAAATTACCAATTAAGCAACAGGTGTAATTTAAATAGGTTAATAGCCTCGTAAGTGTTCAATATTGGAAAATAATGGACTGTTGACTCGGTCCCTTTGGGACCTCGTAAACAGTCCTTTATTTGCCAATATTGGACACTTACTTGGCCATTAGCCCTATACCCAGTGTGTGAATTTCAGGATCCCAGGTATACAATTATACCCGAGAGATGAAGTAATAAAGCCTCTCTGTCCATAGACAGCATAACCAAGTGGGATCTAATGTACCAGAAGGTACAACAGGTCGATATAAAATGCCAAAAATGGTTCAAAAGGTTTTGGTGGGAACATTTCAGCTGACTGGCCTTGCATGAAAAATCTCATTTACAGGTTAACCAAAACACCATACAAGCTACAATATTTGCGAATTGGGTCAAAATGTGAAAAATGGCCAAACATTTATCTTCTCAATGCTGCCTATTATCCTGATTTTAACATTTATGCTAATTATGGAATGGACTTCTTGTTGCTGAACTAATATTCACACCTACAAATTTGAAAGCTACGGTGAATTGCTTTTTGAGTTATTGTTTCTGAAAGGAAATATCTGCAATTGGACTTTTGAGTTTCACGTACAGCAAACTGTTTTCTTTTCACCCTTACCACTGGAGAAGTAAGATAATAAGTATATTCAAAGGTACGTAATAAAAATAAATTAAATAATTCTCTCAAAGTACATTGCAAAATTCCACAACTGAGTAGTGCTAAAGACAATACAGCAAAAATCTTTTTTTATGTAAATGTGCATTCATGTATCGTCTATAGCGTAATTTTCTACTATGCATGCCACACTGTATTTTCCCGTTTTATGTCTAGGATATTTTTGGTTTGTGTAAAGGTTCTTTTGAGTGTTTGTTTAATAAATTATGAGGTAATCTTTCATAAAGGAGAAAAGAAAATGTATGTTGCAATGTGATACAATTATCCCAAGAGATGAGTAAAAGATATATTCTGTGTTTTGTTAAGACCGGCATTTTGTCCTTCCTGCTACAAAATTGCCAGACATTTTGCCACCCCCACCCCCCCACCCACCCCTTGCAAATTTGACCGGCATTTTGTCCACTGGGGTTTATTCCAGCATTTAATCTTTAACAAGTACACCAAGGTATTATAAAAGGCTAGTTTAGTTTGAAAATGTGAAGCATTTTGTTGCAAGCTGGTCGTAATGAATTAAAGAACAAGCTGGTTGCATGTACAGTCATTTTTCTTTATTTAACTAGTTTGGCCACTGGCCGTAATGGCTGAATTCAATAAGTATTATGCATCTGAATACTCACCTTAATGTAAACATAGCCGGGAAAAAACATATTTTAACCAATCATTCTGTGTGTACACAAACACCATTTACACAATATCCACAGAAGGCTTCATTTCTCAGACTTGCAAGAAAAGAAAAGAATGAACATATATAGATTGGTTATTCATCAGAGTATTTTATACCAGTCACTATTATACCTCTTTACTTCATATTTTCATATTTTAACTGCTTTATATTCACCTCCTGTATAAAGTCCTTTGTCAACTTGTCACATAAACATTTTGAATTGGCAATCCCATGCTATCCCTAATTCTAGTATTCATTTCCTTATTTGAGCAAATTTCCACTTCAATACTCCTATTACGGAGCCCCTATTAAGACATTTTGCTTTTTTATCTAATCATGTACACAGTTGTGAATATGAAGATCTCGTGTGAATGTCTCATTGTGTGGAGATCACCAGAAGACCTTGTGAGCAAGACTAAATTAGTATGTAGTGTTCACCAGACGATGTAACAATCACCCCTTATTTTCTCGAGATCATAAATTATTGAGTTATAATCACCTATTGTGTGTTTGATTTAGAATGAAAATCACTTTGTTGAATGTTTGCTGTGCACAAACTTCTGTTTCCCCCAAAAAAGTACACAAACCAGACATTGCATCTTGATGCAAGCACTTCTATGCAGTCATCTCTATTATATATATCCTCTTTCATAATACCACTAGTCCAAAGGAAACTGTAGACCCAGAAGTGTAGATATTGCGAGGCTCCAGTTGAAATGTAATTCTTCCAAAAGATTTCCGGTTGTTTTATCAATCCCAAACGTTAGGGCTAATTACAAGGAAGATATGTAGACTCAACATGACCTTGATGCAGAGATCAAAGGTCAAACCGGACCATTTTAAAAGAATTGTGGCCCATGATTTCCTGCAGGTTTTTTCTCCAGATTCCAAACCTCGTTTGACCTATAATTAATATTAAAAGTATAACCTGACCCCTTAAAAAGTTGTATGAGCCACGTTTGACCTTTAAGCAGGGATCAAAGGTTCAATTCGACCATTCTAAAAAATTCAAAGCCCATGATTTCTTATAAGGCGAAACCATACAACCAGTAATATAGCAGACATGAGTTAGCATATCCAAAAGGTATAGGACAAAGGCTACATCCCTTTGTTGAGAGGCCAGCCAGTAACCTTGAAAAAGGAGGTTGAAGGTTAAACTTCTGTATATATATACTTATGGGGTATATACATGTTGTACAAGTACGACAAGCTATGTTGTCTGTAAGACAAAGGCCAAAATGTGGAGCAATGTCCCAATATCCAAATACCAACACTAGTACTGGTCTAAGTTTAAGGCTAAGAAACACACACAACAGGCTCCAAGGGTCTTACCCCTATATACCCACAAAGCAACCTTGAAAGATGTATGTAATTGTTTTTCCAGTTATCACATCTACAAGACAATTTCTGCGGTGGTATACGATGGTGCTAAAGGCTGAAACTCCAGTCACACTACAGACGGTACGTGCCACAGTAATAGACAATAGAGAGTTTATGTGTTTGATGCCCGTATCTACTATCCGCTACGTGACACGTCATTGATTTCTGTGTGTGACGTAATTTCATAAGGTTTTAACTGCACTAGGTTACGTTTTTCACGTGACAAATGCCTTCACCATGTAATTTGCTTCCCTTGTGGATTTATTAATTACTGGAGCAATAAAGTGTGTTATACATGTCAGAACAGAGTTCTAGAGAGACTGTAGATTATTTTTAGCAACTTATTCAATATTTGAAAAACCCAAGTGTACAACGACCAGCCTTTTTTCATCCCCTGTCATAAATATTTTTGAAGTAATGAACACAATCCTCCAAAGTTTTATGTACATGTGTTTTTAAGCTATTTAACTTGTGGGTTTATTGGTTGTTGGGCCAATAAAGTGTGTAATATATATCGGTACGCAGTTCATTCAGAACTGTATATGATTAAAACCAGTGTATTTATCTTTATTGTAATTCCCGATTATTTTAAAAGAAATACTTATAGAAGGCCTAGTTCAAACGCTGTTCGCAAACAAAACTCCCCCCAAATGGCTTTCTCCCATATTGATAAATTTTGTTGCGTGTTTTTGCAAGGAACGTTTTGTGAAACATTGTTCGCAAGCTCTCTATTGGGTAAAATGTCCATGTCCTTCAACTACTGTCCAAGTTTTATATGCAACCTTTTGACACACTGGCAAAATATCCATTACCTTGCACATTATACAGGAGTTTTAAAATATTGAAAGTTTCCGCCTCTGACTGCCTCACCGTGAGCATGCGCAGAAGAATGTGAGCATGTGCAGACTAATTTCTGGCTACATTAACTGGACGTGTAAATCCGCGCTGTATACAAAGTTGTGACTCCGTTGTCTTTCAGTGTAATGTGGCAACAGAACGAGAGTGGAGGTACATGGACATTTCACTGCTGTGGAACAACTTCGCATACAAACCTCAGACAGTAGTTAAAGAACTGGGGTGTTTTGATGCATTCCTATAATCATGGATTATACGAATTATAGACAAATCGGCCTTTTGCCAAATCAGCGCCCGTCAAATCGGCCCCCAAAATAAAATGCTCCCCCCCCCCCCCCCCCCCCCCCCCCCCCCCGGAACATTTCTGAACTCTAATTGGAAAAAGATCATAAAATTTATGTCTAAGTGAACAGAAGCCATGGGTTTAACCTAACATATAATCTAATGAAAACTTTTATAGCACTTAATCTCCATTAAATCAATTGCACTTTAATAATTCTAACACAAACAAGTGAATAAAGGACAGGGGATAAAAGGTATTGTTTATGGTATCCAAAATCTTTGATTAATGTTAATTGCACTTTTGTTAAATGTCAAGGAACTATCACCCTTGCACATAGTGTGATTGTCTAATTGCAGTTTTCAGTATTCCAACATAAACAAATATCTGAAGGATACATGTTAAGAGGATTTGATGGACGATTCAAATACCTTTGAAGTATGTTGATTGCACTTTTCCAAACGTCATTTCAGAAGTTGCCACCCTTGTGAAACAAACATAACATGATCACAAAGAATTATCCCCCCATTATTTGTCAGTAATCACCTAATACATTCTTACCTTAGACACTGTGCATAAATAAAATGTCCATCAATCTCAGTAGTCTGTCAAAAGATGGAGATTAAGCATTATAAAAGTACTCTTATTGCATTACATTTTATTTTATTTTACCCGGGGGCCGAGTTTGCAGGGGCCGAGTTTTTAGGGGGCCGATTTGCCGAGGGCCGATTTGGCAAAGGGCCAATTCATCCAGCTCCCGATTGTACCGCCTGTAAGGTGTTGGATACACCTAATCTCAGAGAGTAGGAGGCATCCTTGGAGACAGTTCCGCCACCGATTAAAACCTCTAATATAACCACAGGAAGTACTGCCTGTAGAGTGACTGGGTCATAAGTATCAATCGACTTTAGTCAAAGGATACAACGTCGCAATTACCTGTAAAAGAGATTGTAATAATTTGTGGGTGTGAAAACCATCAGATTTATAAAAGCCAAGAAAAGCAAGTGACATAAAGGAATTGCTAGAAACTTCAATACACGAAAATGTTTTTGCAGATGGAAGACATATTTGCTGTGATCGTCAAGAGGAATCATAAATGTTGAGAATATAATATTAACAGGAATAACCTTTTAAAAGTCTGACAATAGAATATAATATTTATAAGATACACGGATATGTTCCACGAATATGATATATGCCCACTTCACTTTAACCTTGGAAAATGTTAAACATCATGGAAGGTAGTAAATAACTCTAACTTTAAAAAATAAAAAGGACTCCCTATGAGTACAGCACATATATAAAAGAAAGTATAATGTTATTCCAAGTAATTCGGCACAAGTTAAGATAAGATCCTAACTTGTGCTTGTCAAATGCAAGGGAAAGAGGATTGTTTTCCATAAAGTAGGTTACATGTAAACAAGAGAGGATTGCTTTTCATAAAACAAACATGCATTAAACAAGTACAAGATCAAAATGTAATACACAACAAAAATATGGAAGTGAACATCAAAAGAGTGATCTGTAATGAGCCACGATACAATTTCTACTCGTAATCAGCACCTCACTTATTGCACAAGACCAATCAATGTGCAGCTTAAGTCATTAGTTTAGGGAAAACTTCATTGCCTTAAAAGTAAAGCAAGGATATGTTTAAAGGGAATACGATATGAAATGGAGAGACAGTGGAGTTTTTTAATGAGGAGTATAACCTGAATCATTTTTTTCAAGTTTGTAAATGTGACAGAGAGCTCTAACATTTTGAACTTTCTGAAGTTTAGTAGCACTTGCTTAGTTGATCCCATATAGTAATGAATTACAATAATAATATCATTTGCCACCAGAATTCAGTTTCGACACTCAAGAATTTACAGATGCATCGCAAATCCCCGAGATGATAATAACATGCACATCAAACCTTGACTGTATGATTATCAAATGAGATTTCTGAGTCAAAAGTAAGGCCTACATTTTTTACTTCCTCTGATGGAGATTTGCAAATTTAATAAGTAAATTAAATTAAATTTTTATAAGTTAATACCCTATCTAATTGCTTTACCGGTCGGCACGACCGGTCCCGCCAAACCCCAGAAAAAAATGTTCTGTTTTAACTACCGGCAGGACCAGTCACAGAGAGTGCATTCGATTGGTGGTGCATCATACTTCCTTAATGTCAAGACAGCATGACTTCATAGCATCTTTTTCGCTTTCAGGTCCTATGAAGACCCCTAGTGAGTTGATAGCCGGGTCAGATAGTTGGGCCATGCCTGTCCATTGGATAGTGTATTAACTTATAAAAATTTAATTTACTTATTAAATTTTTTATTTTATTGCGTTAATACATCCTATCCAATGGACAATTGCTGAATAACTACGGCTTGGTATGGGGGTAAGTAAGGGACTTAAGTGAACTCATAAACAAACAAATACTTTAACAAGGCCTGGGTTGACCTAAGGTCAGGAGACCCAAAGAGGCCATGGTTGGTTACCAATAGCCAGTTACCTGGAAGTATGGGTTTGGTGGTGGGGTTTGGTGGTGGGGTTTGGTGGTGGACCTGTTGGGCAGCCATCAATGGACCCAAATGGAAAAAGCTCTGAATCAGCCCAAGCCACATCCTTCAATAGAACTCTATGAAGGTGTTATGTGACTTCCAGTGGCAGGCTGATAAAATTTGCTCCAAGGGGACTCCTGACTGGAAGGCCTTAGCAGCAGTAAAGGCCCTGACATCATGGGCTTTAATCTGATGCAGTGTGAGGGCCTCCTTGTCAGAGAGCTCGTAGCATAGGATCAAAGGAGACAAAGACCAACTCCTTGTCCTGCCTAAGATCTGACGACCTGTCCAAGTAATAACGCAGGGCTTTAACTGGATACAAGGACCTCTCACCCTTCAGTGGCTTATTCAGAGTGGGGGCCAGGGCTGGTAAAACCACTGGGGCCACACTGTCTGGGCCCTCTTTAGCCACCTGATTCTTGGAAAGAAAGCTGGGTGAGGGATACAAGGACACCTTAGACCAGTCTGACTGGTGTCTGATGTTCTTATGTGTTGTCTGTGGCAATCAGAACTATGTTGTTCAAACAAAGGTCCTGGAACTCTTTTATGGCCAGGAAGACCACCTTTAGTTCCAGATAGTTCATATGTAGCTTGCGTCCTGGAAAGGAGCAGGTTCCCCTTGCAGTGCGTTCGTCATGTGAGCGCCCCACCCTTCTTTTGATGCATCTGTAGAGCATGTTTTAGTGAGTGTAATGGTTGACCTTGAAGCACATTGCTTTCCTCCAGGAACCATTTTAAGTGAGGGTGGAGCGACCTGGGGACTGGTATCACCTTTTCTAGTGATTCTGCTACTCTCCAATTGTTCTTCAAGTGCTGGTGTGGGTCTAACTCTTCCTTCTTTCAGGTCGAACTAGTAACCTACGAAGTTGAAAACCTGTTTTGGATCCAGTTCTGATTTCTCTCTGTTCACCAGCCAACCTAACTCCTGACAGAGAGCTACCAAGGTCTGTGTATGCTGGAGACAGGTATGGTAGGACCTGGCTCTGACCAACCAGTCGTCTAGGTACTGGTGGATCCTTATACCCTTCTGTAAAGCCATCAATTTGACCTCTTTGGCTACTACTGTGAACTCCATGGGTGCGTGGACAGACCAAAGGGCAGTGCTTTGAACTAATAGGACCGACCCTGGACATGAAAACCCATGAACTTCCTGGACTGACTGTGAATTGGTAAGTGGAAGTATGCGTCCTTGAAATCTAAGGAGGTAACCCTCTCCCCTGCTTGTAGGGAGATTCTTATTGTCTCTGGTGTCTCCATTTAGAACGACTGTGTTTAAAAAGTTGTTTAAGGTGCCCAGGTCCAAGATAGGTCTCCACCGGTTGTTGGGTTTGGGGACTAAAAATAGTCTCTTGTAAAAACCCAGTAATTTTTTAGTTGCTACCGGTTCCACTGCATTTTTGGTCAGAGATTGATGCAATGCAATGTGGGGATTTCTTTAGCAGCTTATGAGTCACAGTTGGTGACCTGGTCAAACTTGGCTGGAACCGGAAGGGGAAGGTGTAACTCTTTCTGAGTACTGTTACCACTTTGGGACTGGCCCCTGAGGCTGCCCATTTCTCCCAAAACTGGTGCAATCTGGCCCCTACAGGTAGATCTGGAGCAACAGTTTGGACATTTTTGACAAGATTTACAGAACATAAGTGATCTACACAGGAAACCTCTTTCACACACATTATTCTTTAACAGTGATAACAATAACTGGGATTTACAACTTTCTTTTGTGGATACCCTTTGACAAAAAGAACAGGATTTACAACACAAGAGTTTACATGAAAATTTACAGTCTCGCTCTTGCTGGTATGGTCCTTGCTTCCGGCTATGACCAGTGAAATGTTCAAACTTGAAAATTTTTATTACTTAAATGTAGCTTTTATATGCTACAAGCTTACCATGTGGGACTGAATGCTGTTCTCAGATGGCCGCAGGCATCTGGCCAAAGTGTAAGAAAAATAGACATTTATAGTTGGCCATAGCCTCAGGTTACCTTCTCGTGGTACTCTGCGAGATCTCTTCCTACTTTCTTGTAATTTTAACCATACCCCTCAGCTGTAATACAGTGGGGTGGCAGGGTGGGACTCTCCTCAGTCCCACATGGTAAGCTTGTAGCTTATAAAAGCTACATTTAAGTAATCAAAATTTTCAATTTTATTACGCTACAATAGCTTACCATGTGAGACTGAATGCTGAATTCAACCGCTCGGTGGAGGGATTACAGCTGAGACTGGAAGATATGTCAATTTTTAGAATGAATGTTTAGAAATACCAGTCTGAGTCCCCTTTACAGTGCCCCAGTCCCGAAGACCGGGCCTGTAAAGAGCCAAAAACCTAAATTGAATGAGTGACAGTGCTAAAAAACTGTCTGGATGTTTTGATTGTAGGAGAGAAGTGCAGCCGTGCTCACTTACGAGGCCAATCCACGATAGAAAACCAGCCCTAGGCTTGGAATTCGCATAATTTTGCCACCTAAAATGAGATTAATGACAACCTTGATAAGTCCTTAATACATAATACACTATATATACTGACAATAAAAAAGACCTAACCTCTAACATCCTGAGAGGTAAACCTATACCTAGACCCTGGGATTAGACTCCTGAAGACTTGGTTTTAGCGGATGTGCCCCCCCCCCCTCTTTTCTTTCCGAGGATAACTGGTCTGAGGGGAAGGGTCTAGGATTTGTTGTGCCACCACTACTGGATCCAGATACATATTGTTGACGTTGTCTGACCAAGTAAGGTCTTTTAGGTAAAACTTTGTAAATGTATTGTGAGCTTTCCAGTGACAGGCTTGCATGATTTGGTTCACCGATATCCCACCGTAAAAGGCCTTAGAGGCCGCAAAGGCCCTAATATCATGCATTTTAACTTGGACCAGGTCCAAGGCTTGTTGGTCTGCTTGTTTATAACAAAGTAGAATGGTTTGTGTCAACCAAGAAGAAAGAGTAGCGGGTCTGTGTCCTTTCTTGAAGGAGATGAAAAGGAGGCATCGAGACCCTCTCAGGTCTTTGGTTCGATCCAAATAGTACCTCAGGGCCTGCACCAGACACAAGGTCCTGTCTTCTTTGAATTTTCTATCTACAATGGTAGTCAAAGCAGGGATAGTCACCGGAGACACACTTTGAGAACCTTCTCTTGCTAGTTGGTTTTTGGCTATGAAGTCAGAAGAAGGATCAAGGCATCCTTTTCCCATTGGCCTAGATTAGATACTTTGTTTGCAACCCAGGAATCAATTTCGCTGCGGCGCTTGCCGGAGGCCAAAGCTAGCAAGAAAGCAGTTTTGAGGGTAAGATGTTTGAGGTCTGTGTCTTTCATGGGCTCAAACAGTGCTTTTGTGAGCTCATTGAGTACAACAGAAAGGTTCCATTTTGGAAGATTCCTAGAACTTTTGGGATGATCCCTATGAAAACTGGAGAGTAACCTGTGAAGGTCTGAGCTTTGTGAAATATGGTACCCCACTGGGCCCAAAGGCTCAACAATGGCCATCCTGTAACCATCAATGGTCGAGGGGTGCCTGTTTAGATCTTGGTACAGGTACATAAAAAAGTCTGAGACTTTTTTCACTGAAGGAGTGAAGAAATTCACCGAATTTACTCTGCACCATTTCTCAAATAGGACCCACTTTGACTTGTAGATGGCCCTTGTTGATGACCTCTGAGGGGCAGCAATTCTCTCTACCACCTCCACAGAGAAGCCTTGTTCTTGGAGCTGTCCACTCCTAGACACCAGGTGTGGAGGTTAAGATGTTGTGGGTTGTTGTGGAACACATAATTGTGGGACTGTTTGAGAAGAGTTGTTGACACTGGAAGTTCAAGTGGGATCTCTGTTGAGAGCTGCACTAGGTCCCAAAACCAGGGCATCCCTGGCCAGCCTGGGGCTATTACGATATCAGGCAATGACTTTTGCCTGATTTTTTGGATCACCCTGTGAAGGAGAGCCGTCAGAGAGTAAGCATAGGCAGTGAGACCCGTCCAGTTTATGTTCAGAGCATCTATGTCCCAAGCATTTGGGTCTGGGACTGGAGACACGTACAGTAGAAGTTTGTGGTTCAGATGAGTGGCAAATAGATCTACATGAGGAGTGAACCACTTTTGACATATCTGATGGAACACCTGCGGATGCAGTGACCGCTCTGTTGACTGCAGTTTATGTTCAGAGCATCTATGTCCCAAGCATTTGGGTCTGGGACTGGAGACACGTACAGTGGAAGTTTGTGGTTCAGATGAGTGGCAAATAGATCTACATGAGGAGTGAACCACTTTTGACATATCTGATGGAACACCTGCGGATGCAGTGACCACTCTGTTGACTGCACTTGGTTCGACCTGGACTTAAGGTCAGCCATCACATTCAGACACCCTGGAATGTGTCTGGCTTTCAATGTTATCTGGTAATGATGGCACCATGTCATGATCTTCCACAGGAGAGCGCACATCTCCTCCGAGTTCCTCCTTGTTTGTTTATGTAGGCTACCACTGTTGCGTTGTCCATTGCAACCAACACTGTCTGGTTCTGACACTGGTCCTTGAAGCTTCAAAGGGCCAGAGAGACCACCTTCAACTCTAGAACATTTATGTGTAGCCTTTTTTCCCTGTCTGACCACAGACCCTTTGTAGAGGTTTGTGCTAAGTGAGTGCCCCAACCTTCGTTTGAGGCGTCAAAGAGTTGGATGCTGTGGTCTTTGGGATGAAGGCCTGCACCTCTCACCACGTTTGTGGGATTCCGCCACCAGTCTAATTCTAATTCTAATAGTACTTTTATAGCGCTTAATCTCTATCTATTGACAGACTCTTAGATGCATAAAGCCAAAAATCACAGATCGTAATCATTAAATCAGAGACATTGCAGGGGTCGGCACCACGGAGAAAGACGAAATGAAAACTGAGGAAAAAACTAGGGTGGGTAGGCTTTTTCAAAGAGGTAAGTCTTCAACTTCTTCCTGAATGAGGAGAGAGATTTAGCTGAGCATACATCATCAGGGAGATCATTCCAAATCATCGGAGCATCATATGCAAAGCTAAGGCCAAAATGCTTTTTTGACTTATATATTGATGCAAAATGTGGGACCTCAAGCAAAACACCCTGAGATTGACTTCTACGCATTCTGTACATACTGTGTCTAGGTTTAAGGAAAGGTTCGGAGTATTTTGGATGGCCACTATGTAGAAACTTGTACACCAAAGGGCCACCTTGAAAATAGAGTGATGCATGATAGGCAACCAATGAAGACTCTTTCTTACAGGAGTGATATGCGAGTACAATTCTAGCTAGACTTTTCTGAACACATTGGAGCCTACGAATGTCAAGAGCAGAGAGACTTCTGAATAGAGAATTACAGTAGTCAAGCCGACTTCCAACCAAGGCATTTGCAGCCAAGAGAGCAGCTTCACATGTAAGATACCCTCTGAGTCGCTTTAAATCCCTGATATGAGCAAAACAAGCCTTACAGATATTCCTGACATGGCAAGAGAAGGAAAAATCAGAATCAAACCAGACACCAAGGTTCCTAATTGCCTCAGCAGGTGACAGGAGGGTACCAAGTATATAAAATTTCCTAAGTTTTGTACGGACATTTTTTGAACCCAACAGAATAAACTCTTATCAGGATTAAGTTTATCAGTCTAGGTGTGCAGAAATGGTTTCTGTCCAAGGAAGGAGGCTGTCCAACAACTGAGGATATCTCCGGTGCTCCTTGAGATGAAACTGAAAGGGCCTCATGTGAAGGGGTCCCTTCGGGACCATTTTCTCCGTTGAGGCAAGCAACCCAATTAGCGACATCAAACATCTTGCAGTCAAGACATGTTTTGACTTGAGTCATAGGATTAAATCCTGAAGTTTGAGCTATCTCTCTTGAGTGGGTTTCACAAGAGCTGAATCTAGATGGTATTCGTAGCCCACAAACAAAAACAGCTGAGTTGGCTTTAGTTTGGATTTTTCCTGATTTATTATCCTCCCCAAGGACTGGGTTAGGTCTACCACTGCCTGAGCGTTCGCTTGGGCTTCCTCCTGAGACTGGGACCTGATCAGCCAGTCATCCAGGTATTGGTGAATTCTGAGTCCAATCGAGAGGGCCATTAGCTTCACTTCCTTTACAATCATAGTAGAGACCTGGGCAGTTGTGGCTAGTATGAAAGGGAGGGAGGTGAACTGGAACGGGGATGGGGATGTGAAGGTAAGTGTCCGACAGGTCTATCGGCGATACCCATTGCCCTGGAATCAGGGAGGACGTGATGGACTCTGGAGTTTCCATTTTGAACTTTTCTACGTGTAGAAAAGTGTTGAGCATGCTTAAGTCTATTACTGGCCTCCACCTTTGGTGAGGCTTGGGGACTAGAAACAGGCGACTGTAAAACCCGAGAGATTTTACATTTTCCACCCTTTCTATTACGTTCTTTGACAGAAAAGACTGGATACAAGTGGCCAGAGCTTTATCTTTTTGAAGGGCCTTGTAATCAGAGGGAATCTGACCAGACTTGGTTTTGAAATGAATGGCAGAATGTAGCCATTGGTGATAATGTTTAACATGTTGGATGAACATTTGTTTGTTTGCCAGTCTCTTCTACTGTTGGACTGAGGGAGGCTTTTAGGGAGTCATTTGGGGGAGGGGTTTCCACGCCCTCGTCCCCTAGAGTGGGGTCAAAAACATCCCCTGGAGCCTCTGAAGTTCGGTTTCCGTCTGCCTGAGCAAAAAATGATTGGTTACTGCTTTGTGAGGAGTTGCCCCCATAGGGGCGTTTCCTGTAGGAACCTCTTTTCTTGTTGTGGGGACCACAAAAGGGCTGGTTTTGATAGGGTCCAAAACCCTGACAGTCTTTAGAGGTGACTTTTTGAGGAGGAAGTCTTCTCCCTCCTTAACTAGCTGAGACTTGAACAAGGAGGAGTGCCAAAAGGGTGAATTCTTAAGTTCCTGGCATCTCGTTTCCCCTAGTTGTGGTTGAAAAAGGGTCATCTCGGCTTTGCACCTTAGCAAGCCGGTGTTGCCCATAGTATATAGCTCCCTCTGGAGTATATGGGCCAAGGATTTGCTGAGGCATGTAAGAGCTCTGTGTTGAACAAGAACAGTCTTATTCCAGATGTCTAAATATTCACAGGCTTGTTCATAACCACATTTGGCTGCTTTCTCAGGATTGGCACCTTTCTGAATTTGGGATTTAACCTTCTTAAAGGTTGACTTCAGACTGTATTGACACTTCTCAAGAATGGCATTACAGGAGGAGGAAGTCTTGGCAATGGCAGGAGTAAAGTTGAGGGTGGATATATTCTGCCTAGCTTGACGCTCCAATTCCTTGAGAATTGGTAGGGGAACCTTGCCCATAGGGTCCCCAGAGGGTTTAGGAGTGATACAGATTTTTGCAAAATCTGTATTCAAGTCCTGAATCTTGTCTTCATAACAAGGCTGTCCCACCTTGTACCACTTAGCAGTGGAAGGAGGATGTTTGATATATTTACCCTCAGGTAAATTAGCAGCCTGAAAGTCATGCTAAAATGACTGAGCTGAGGGGGAGCATAGAAGAAGGGCCTCTTGGCCTAAGCACCTGACGGCCTTTCTCGTCGTCCAGCCCCATGACAGAAGTGGAGGACCTAGGCATGGACTCATTGGGATCAGGGAGGGAAAGAATACGTCTGAAGGTGTCCACTTCCATTGGATTCATCGGATTGACCTGAATACTGATCCGAGGTGGACCTCAGTTCAATGTCACTTTTTATGAGAGTGTTTTGTGGGCCTAGCCAATGCCACCTTAGTAGGTTCATCGGATAGACTAGAATGCTGATCCGATGTGTTGTCATGTTGAGAATGATCAGCACCGAGATATGGTGGTAAGGATGGACCATAGTCCACTTCCATAGCCTCAACTGAGTGTGAGGTAGGCCGAGGTCTTGGATGGGGTGAGTCCAGAGTTACAGCTTGATTTGAGGGGCCAGGCTTAGAGGCCGAAGTGGAGGTCTGATCCACCTCCACTTCTGGTTGTTTAGCAGTCTTTTGAAAAGACGAAAATTTGTCTCAGAGAGACTGAAATGCCTCTAGCATGGAAGCCTGGAAAACCCCCATTTCTTACTGTAAATAGATGTTAAAAGTGTTACCTAGGGACTTTTCGACCCTGGACTTGATCTGCTGTAAAGCAGTACCTGGGGTAGGTCGGACAGATTTTGCTAGTGTTTTAATAGATAATGACTCAAAGGGTAGGGGTTGAGGACGTGGTGGAGAGATAAACAAATTGTCTGCAGCACTCTCAAGGTCTGCTTGAGATCGAGTAAAGGACACGACGTCCTCATCCCCTAAGAGGTCGAGTTCATCATCTTTTGTAGTGTCCCACTTCTGCTTCTTTACATAACGTTTTTTATGGGGGATTTTTATTTACTGCTCTTCTGTAAAGGCAGCACAAATACCACAAGGCGTCTCGAAAGTGACACAGGGGTCATCTGAGAAACTGAAGAAAATATGACTGTTTATAACAGAAGCTACCAAAACACACGGCCAATGAGAAAGTAGGAAGAGATCTTGCACCACAAGAAGGCAACCTGAGGCTACGGCCAACCATAAATGTCTATTTTTCTTAGACGTTGGCCGGATGCCTGCGGTAGTTGAAGAAGCATACAGGTGAAAACGACTGGGCTTCCTCTGTGAATTGCCAGAAGAAAGTCTTTCCTCACTATGTGAGACCTCCTCTCCTGCTTTGAGTAACAACTGGTCAGGGAACAAGGATTGCATATGTAGTGGGGCATTTCTCAAGGCAGTGAGAGTGTCCTGTTTAACCCCAGCTCGTATATACTCTAAGTAATGTCCCAACAAGCTAAGGTGAGGTTGGCCATGTTGATAAATATCCCTTCCGACAGGTCTTGCATCGTCCTGGCCATGGCTTGTGTGATGGATCTATTAAACATAACCAGGGCCCGTATTCACTAACATTCTTATACTTAGAATAAGAATTTTCTTAGAATTTTTCTTAGAAAATTCTAAGAATAAGTATTTTTGGTATTCACTAAATTCTTATTCTTAGAATTTTTTCTTATTCTTAGAATTTTTTCTAAGAATGATGTTCAAATCTAAGAATGATCAAGACCTTACTTAAGTTAAGAAAAAGGTGACACAATTCATATTTTTTAATCAATTCTTTGCAAATAGACATTTTTTCTATGACCAGACAAATCCAGTGTTTGTTTGTTTTTTCTGATCAGCATGATTTTTTTATAAGAGCTTTATATTTACAGATAAAGACTGAAGTGAATGATTTATGCTATCTTGTTGACTGGTTTTAAATATGGTCGCCATGTATATTTTCCCCACTTCAAAATTTCAAATGGCTAGAATGAAGTTAAAAATACTTACACACCCCTCTATATTAGTTTTTTGTGTGTTTCTAAGAGGTTAGAAGGTTCTCAACTGCAAAACTTATCCCTTTCTGATCCAAGTGTCAACAGTAAGTGGACATTGCAAGTTTTACAGTGTACATCAACATATTCTGAGAAATATATATCCACAAGATTAGAGTACACATCAACAGCATTTAGCAGCACATATCCTATTGTGTATATATATATTTACATTGACTTTATGTACATATCCCACTGTGAAAGTTTTAGTTTCACTTTTCAAATTATTTTATCCATTTGGTGCAACTATTTTATTACATAATAACCAAAAATAAATATAAATAAGATTTACAATTATATATCCCACAAAAAATAGCAAGTGCACTACGTACTACACCAAACTGATGTAAAATAATTATATTAAATACTTGAAGTTGTTTTTTCCCCAAAAATATGCTTTGTTTACTGACCTTGACATAACTATAAGCATCACAATTGACATGATTTGCTCAGTGCATGGGCACTTCCCATTTATTGATTTTTTCAAAGTGGCACATGTAGGATTTAAGCAATGTGGATATAAGCAATTTGTTTATACATACAAAACAGGCTTCATACAGTTTTTAAACAATGTGCAGAATTGTTTCTAATTACAGCAAAAAAGACTTGTAATCTGGCTCCATAAATCCTGTGGCGAATGTGGATACCTTCTTTTTTATTGGATATTTATTGGATATCATAAAAAATATGATACATGAAATTGGGAAACCCTATTTCAGTGCTTATAGTTACTGCAGCACTGTAATTTTGTTTTCCTTTTGAAGTGTAAATCTGATTTGAAATGTCTTATTCTGAAATTTTATCAGTTTAAGAAGTATTTATATAAGAGTGATGGAAATGGATAGGTTAATGCACTCATTTTATAGCTGGCAGGAGATGAGTTAACCGGTTAATATTGATAATTTTACCTGTGTGGGATATACTTATTTTATAGTTAATATGTACACTGCTTTGTGATTTATGTTCAATACATTTGGTTATATGAAAAAAATCAGTCTTGGTCTTAAGTTGATGACTTTTGTTCAAGCTGAAACCTACTTTATGAATTTATGAAAATTCCTAGCTGAAAAAAAATCTTGTATTTAAGACTGGGCTACACCTAAGAAAAGGCTAAGATTAAGACCTTTTGTGAATCCGGCACCTAATTCTGACTCCATTTCAACCAATAAAGGTGTAAATATATCACATGACTGATCATGTGACATCAAAAACTATATGCATGCACATGTTTTTGTTTACTATTCTTAACTAAGAAAATTCTTATTCTTAGAAATAATTCTTAACTAAGAATTGCTTTGTGAATACAATTTTTTTCTAGGAATAAGAAAATTCTTAGATGAGAAAATTTTCTAATTCTAAGAAAAATTCTTTTTCTAAGAATAAGAATGTTAGTGAATACGGGCCCAGGTACTCAAATTCGTCTACAGCGTGCCGAGACCTTCCTGATGCCTTGCCTTTTCCCTTATCAGTATGCAGTGTCTTCAACTGTGTAACCATGGCATCTTGAACCTTTGTGATGCACCGGCACAGTCCAGTAGCTTGGTTACACATCAGGGTCTGCTCTCTAGCTGACCTCTCCCACTTCCTCAATGTGTCTTGATAAACTGGCCGGGAGACTGTGGCAGAAGGCAAACTGTGTCTGGCCACCCTGCTGAAACTACTGTGAGCAGGATGACTCCTTTGACCTCACATAGTCCTTCTGATCTGTGTACATCTCATTCTATCTGGATGTTCTTGGGGTTTTAATAAACTGATCCCTCAGTATCAAACATTCCGGAGGGGTAACCTTCGGCCATGGTGAGGTTGGGCTTCTCCAATTTCCTGCACAGCCACTCATCCACAGGCAGTTTGACGGATACTTTCCCGGTGGGTTGGGCTATGGCACCGGCAAACAGGTTATCATGAAAATGAAGAACTGTCAAAATCAGGGATCTGGTGCCAGCCCATGAATGATCTGAGTCTCTGTAAGTGGCTTCCTCAGAGAGTTCGTGGTCAGCAGTCTTTCCACCGGTAAGGGACTGGTCTAGATGTACAGCAGTACTACCGGTACGCCAAACTTCAGGACCTGCACCGGAAACCTCAACAGGCTGGGTGGCAGTCTGGCTGATCACATCTCCCCTTCTTGTACCGGGAGCCTCCACAGGCTGGGTAGCAGTCATGTTGGCAGCAACTTCCCCGATAGCCTGAACAGGGCTGGCACCAGTCAAACTCACATCAGAGACCCCACCGGTAGACGTCTGGCTGGTACCAGCACCAGGGTTAAAGAAGTCCCTGGTGATTAGTTCAGTAGGTTTCATAACTGGTTCAACCGGGACTGCAAATGACTTTGCAAGTATCATGGCTTCAAGCTTGGCAACACGCTCCGCCCACTTGTCGTCCAGACTCTTCAAATCTTCAGTAGATGGTTTACAGTTGGATTTCTTCTTGCTGGGCTTAGGGGACTCCTCAGGTCTCTTCTTGCCAACAGGAGTCTTTCCTGTAGCTGAACTTTGTTTTCCGTCTACCCGTCCCAATAGTGTAACATCTGAAGGGTCCACAAGAGTGGGAGTAGCAACAGGGGAAGCAGAAATCGTCTTCTTCTGCTCTATCTTTCCTGGATATGTAGGTGGGGGTGGCTAATTGCTGGACTTGTTCAGGCGTGAAAGCCTTGCAGATAGCACATTCTTTCTTCAGAACACAAGGATTCTCACCCACCCACTTGTCTTTGCAATGCTCACATTTCAAGTGGACATCAAATATAGCCATAAATTAAAAAGAAAATTGAAGTACAAGTGAGTCTGGGATGTTCGACACCAATGATGATGAAATTGGGCTTAAGTTTAATTTGACATCACTCCTCTTCTCTGCCCAGTAAACATTTTTTGGTCTTGTAAATGTTTCTAAGGAAACATTTGACAGAGGTTTAAAAATGATGAGTATGAAAACAATTTATAATTGGAAAATTTAATAAGTAAATTAAATTTTTATAAGTTAATATCTTACCTAGTGGACAGATGCATTTGTCCAGCACACAGCCGGTCCCGCCAAACGTTAGAGAAAAACGCCTCGAGCTGGGCTCTGGCCCGGACCGGTAGTGTCCTGTTTACTCGCCAGGTGGCTGTATAGCCTCCCTGCCGGTGCACTGCGCGTGCGCGCGCATGCGTACTTCCTCCTTTTGTTTGCACCCTGTTTGAGTCCCCTGGGAATGTTTATTGCGGGGAAGGCAGGGTGGGAATCCCTCTGTCCACTAGGTAAGATATTAACTTATAAAAATTTAATTTACTTATTAAATTTTCCATTTTATTGCGTTAATATATCTTACCTAGTGGACAGATGCAGAATAACTACCCATTGGATGGAGGGCAGCTAAACTCAACAGGGACTCTTGTCAGAACTCTGGGCCTCCGGCCCAAGGGTTAGGGATCCTTCCCATACCCTACACCATAGTTGGTTCCCCCCCCTCTTTTTTGCCGTCTACCGAGCCACCTGGGCTAGGACTATAGGAGAGAGGAGGTAAGAGTTCAGTCCCAAGGATTCCGAAGGAAGCAGAACAGGATAAACTAGAAATAACTCATACCCCACACCAGCCCTTCCGGTTGAGAACTGCGCGCTGGGGTTACAAAACAAGATAACTAAAAAAGAAGGAGCCAACTAAAACAACCCACTACTCCTTCTAAACGCTTTACACTATATACAAGTTATCCTTTCAAGGATACCAGTTACTCGCGTATGTGCTGGGCTGCGACCACTGGTCCTAAATGGTACAGGTCAGCATCAGCCCATGCTACATCCTTCAAATAAAATTGGGTGAAGGTATTGTGCGACTTCCAGTGGCAGGCTGAGAGGATCTGGTCCAAGGACACACCTCCTTGAAAAGCCTTAGAAGCTGCAAAGGCCCGCACATCATGGGCTCTGACCTGATGTAATTGTTGTGCATCCTCATTGGACAATTGATAGCACAACAAGATGGTTTGTTTAATCCAAGAAGAAATCGTAGCAGGAGCGATGTCCTTATTGAAGTTCTTCTTGAAAGACACAAAGACCAACTGTTTGCCGGAACGGAGGTCTTTGGTCTTGTCCAGGTAATAACGCAAAGCCCGAACTGGACATAAGGTTCTATCCTCCTTGAGAGACTTATCCAACGTAGGGGCCAAGGCCGGAATAATTACCGGAGCTACTGAAGAAGGCCCTTCTTTAGCCAACTGATTCTTGGACAAGAAACAAGGAGAAGGGAATAAAGAAACATTAGCCCAATCTTCCTGATGTCTAATGTTCCTGTGTACCCAGGCATGAATCTCACTCCTTCTTTTGCCCGAGCCCAAAGCCAGGAGAAACACCGTTTTGAAGGTAAGATGTTTCAGAGACGCCTTTCGAAGGGGTTCAAAGGGGGACCGGGTTAATTGATGCAAGACCAGAGACAGATTCCAGCTAGGGACTCCTCGAAGACCCTTGGGTTTATCTCTATGGAAACTGTCTAGCAAGCGGGTAAGGTTTTCGTCTTTACCAAAATTAACCTTGTCACAACCAATTTTGTCGGCTATAGCAGTTCTATAGCCATCTATGGTGCTAGGTTGAAGATTTTTCTCCTTGAAAAGGAATAGGAGAAATTCCGCTACCTGAGTTAAAGAAGGTGACCCGAAGTCCACCTTGTGTGACTCGCACCATTTGACAAATATGGACCACTTCGATTCATAGATGGCTCTGGTTGATTGTCTTTGAGGAGCCTCAATTCTCGTTGCCACTTCATTAGAGAATCCTTGTGCCTGTATGCTAGAGGCTCTAGGAGCCAGGCGTGGAGGTTGAGCCCTAGGAGATCTCTGTGGGGACACTGATTGAACGGTTGGGTCAGCAGGTTCTCCACGTTTGGAAGGGAGAGAGGAATCTGAACAGACATGCTGACTAGATCCCAGAACCAAGGCATGTTGGGCCACCCTGGAGCAATCAGAACCAACCTGTGAACTCCCTGATCTAGGATCTTGGACACCACCTTGCCCAAAAGAGACACAGGAGGGAACGCGTAGGCATCCATATTCTCCCAATTCAGGCTGAGAGCATCTACTCTCCATGCCTGTGGATCGGGTACTGGGGACACAAACTTGGGTAGTTTGTGATTGTACCTTGTTGCAAAGAGATCCACTCGGGGAGTGTGCCACCTGGCACATAAGTGGTCGAAGACTTCCTGTAGGAGGGACCATTCTGTCTGAATAACCTGAGTGCTCCTGGACAATTTGTCTGCTATCACATTCAGCCTTCCCGGAATGTGCCTGGCCCTTAGAACTATCTGTCTGCGATTGCACCAGGAAAGCAGTCTCCAGAGGAGGGCACAAAGTGAGCCTGATCTCATACCCCCCCTCCTTGTTGATGTATGAGACAACCGTTGTGTTGTCCGTGGCTATCAAAATGATCTGGCCCCAACACTGTTGCTCGAACTTCTTGAGGGCCAGAAGGACCGCCTTTAGCTCGAGAAAGTTTATGTGCAACTGGCTTTCTGAGTCCGACCAAACTCCTTTTGCCGTGTGGTCTCCTAAGTGTGCGCCCCAACCTTCGTTTGAGGCGTCGGTAAACAACTGCAGAGCATGTTGTAGAGGATGAAGAGGTTGGCCGCTGAGCACATTATTTTCGTCCAGCCACCACTGCAGATGAGGGTACAGAGATCTGGGAAGAGGAATCTCCTTCTCTAGTACCTCTGGCACGTGCCAGTGATTCTTCAAGTGCCACTGAATCGGTCTCATGTGAAGGCGCCCCGAAACCACCTGTTTCTCTGTGGCTGTCAACAAACCTATGAGAGACATGAACTCTCGGACCGAACAATGGTCTCTGTTCATTAGCATCTTTATTTTTTGAGTTAGGGTTTGCCACCTCTCCTGAGTCGGCTTCACTAGACCCTTGGAGAGATCGAAATGATAACCGACAAAGTTGAACTCCTGTTGGGGAACAAGTTCCGACTTTTGCAAATTGACTAACCATCCCAACTGCTGACACAGAGCCATCAGGGTCCGCGTTTGGTTCACACAAGCCTCCCGAAAGGGCGCTCGAAGCAACCAGTCGTCTAGGTACTGGTGGATCCTTATACCCCTGGACTGGGCCATCAATTTCACCTCCTTCACCACCTTTGTGAATTCCAAAGGAGCCGTCGCTAGGCCGAACGGCAGAGCCCTGAACTGGAAGGTTTGACCGTGCAGGTGAAACCGGAGATACTTCCTCGACCTTGGGTTGATGGGAATGTGGAAATAGGCATCGCTGAAATCCAGCGATGTGACCCATTCGCCTTTTTGAAGGGATAGCCGGATGGTGTCCGGAGTTTCCATTTTGAAGGTTTCCGAGTGGAGGAAAAGATTGAGTTTGCTCAAATCCAAGATTGGACGCCATTTGTTGTTTGGTTTGGGAACTATGAACAGCCGGTTGTAAAAGGCCAGAGAAGCCCGAACCACTACTTTTTCTACGGCCTGTTTTGTAATCAGGGACTGCAACGCCTCCTTCAAAAACTTGTTTCTGCAAGGGTTGGCGTATCCGCTGATTATCAGAGGACACCTGGTCAATGGGGGCCTCATCTTGAAAGGGAGGTTGTAACCGTCCTTCAAGATGGAGACTACCCGAGGATTTGAACCCAGGCTGAGCCACGTTTCCCAGAACCTGTGCAACCTGCATCCTACAGGAGGATTTTCTGCAACACTGTGGACATTTGGTACATGAGGGACAGAACGACAAGGAGAGACAAAAGAAGCACTTTTGACATGTTTTATTTCTGTCTGACAAAGATCGGGACTTAGGCCTTTCTTTTGCGGCTGCCCGGGACCGACAACAATAGGAACAGGAATTACAGCAGTTCTTGAGTATACAGTCTTTGAAAAGTTTTGAGGGCTGATGTTTTGACCCACTATCTTTGGAATTATTTGGTTGTGTGGGTTTGTACAATGATTGTCATTTATAATTTTTGCCACCCCGGGCATACTTGGAAAAACGGTGGTTAGTAGAACCACGCCCACGGCCACGACCTCGTGACCCAAACTGTCGCCAAGGTTGTTGAGGAGCAGATGACGGCTGAACCATGGTCTTAGCCTCCTTCTTCTCATACGGTTTATAGCGATACTTGGTCTTCTGTTGGTGCTGGGGACCAACTCGAGACTGGACCGACACATGTTGTGTCTCAAACTTGTTGATATCTTGTTCCGCGACATTCAAGGCCGCGTCGGGAAATAACCCATATCCAAAAAGAGCAGCATTCCTCAGTTCATTCCAAGTGTCCATCTTCATACCGGGACGAACATGATCTAAATAAGAGTCCCGACGCATCAGAATGAAGTTCCCCAGCTGCACAAAAAGGCTATCAGCCAGGTGCTGTAGAGCTGTCCCAAGAGAGACAGATACATTCTGGTGGAAAGCACATAAATCCCTCAACTCCTTAAGTGCTTCAGACACCTCCTTGGCTGACTTGCCCTTACTGAGATGAGTCTGTAGGAAAGTTATGTGATGTGCCATCTGATCTTAAATCTCGCTAGTGCATCTGCTGAAACCAGCTGCATGGTTCACTGTGTAAGTACCCTCTCGGGCGCACCTTTCCCATCTGCGTAGTACTTCTTGCGATATGGGACGAGACACGGGACCTGTTGCGAGATATGCAGCTGGTTTGACAATTCTTGAGAATTGAGCATTTAGTTTCGCCTCAGAACCATGCCAGTTGAACAGCTTTCTACCTGGTCGCTGGGGACCATCTGTCTTTAACTTATGCATGGGATACCATTTATCCTGTGGTTTAGGGGGGCGTATGAATCGGTCAGTACGCAAACCACCAGCTTCTTGACTTCGGGAAGGGTAACCCTCAGCTACAGTCAGATTAATCCTCTCCAGCTTCTGACAGAGCCAATCGTCTGCTGGCATGGCTACTGACACCTTTGAACTTGTCTTCGGATTTTTTCCACGCCACGGATTGTTGGACTTATCCGGGTCACTGTACTCAAACTCAAAGTCTGGGATAAAGTTCCAGCCCATAAAGGCCCTGATGGAACGAACTGTTTCCCTGTAACTCATTTCTTCATTCTTTTCTGGTTTATCAGTGTCTGATTCAGAAAGTTCACCATCCTCGCTATCCAAAACATCTGGTGATGTATGATCCCTATCCACAACATCTGTTGATGTATGATCCCCAAAGAGTGGTTCGTCTGAAGCCACAGGCAAGACATCTGTTAAGGGGTGTTCAACATTGGACATATCATCTGAGCCACCAGCAGAAGCAAGGTTTCTAATAAACGGCTCCCCAGCCGGTGCAGCTGGTTCCGGACCGGTAAAAGATCCATCCACAACTGGAACCGGTTCCTTGGGTACAAAGGTGTCAGTTTGGTATGCTCTGACCGGACCGGTCATCTCCCCGACCGGTACCGGTTTAGATTGTTGAAGTGCAGTGTCAGAGGGCTTTTTCTGTACCGGACCGGTATTTTCCTCAACCGGAACCGGTTTTGCTTTGGAAGATTTATGATGAGAAGACTTGTGCTTCTTCTTTGAATCTTTCTTGCCATCTGATCCTGTACTAGCCTGTACTGCCGGAAACCGCACCGGACCGGTGGTTCGGGCAGAGGCAGGATCTATGAATGGCTGATCAGAAACCGGTGGGTTTGAAACCTGAACCGGTACTTTGGGGGTAGCAAATATATTGCCTCTTGATAAGAGTGCTTCAAAACGAGAGAATTTCTCATCTAGCTGGTCACTTAATTTGTCAAAATCTTTTTTGGAAACAAAATCTGAAGAACTCACATTATCGCTACCCCCAGGGAGGTCCTGCGCATGCGCACTGTCATCTTCAGAAATCGTCTGCTGAGCATGCGCAGTACTAGCTGGCTGTTGAGAAGAATTAACTGGAGACAGCACAGTTACATCTCGTGGTGACACTAGCAAACCCGCTTTCTTGTCCTTGCGAATTTGATACTGTGGAGTGGCCAGCATATCACGTTGAATTGCTGTAAAATTGTCACAAATCTTGCATATCGCACCTCCCACAATGCAGGGATCTTTACCCAGACCTTTGTCTCGACAACGAGCACACTTCTCATGCATATCAAATCCAGCCATCTTATGGCCGCACGATCCCCGCCTTTGTCCTGGTGAATCCATAGTTATTAAACAACACTTCTACACAAAGAATTTATCAAAATATATCCTGTAACAGATATAAAATAAAATAAAAGTTTCTCCAAAAAACAGACGACCTCTCGTCTTCGCGCCAAACAAAAGGAGGAAGTACGCATGCGCGCGCACGCGCAGTGCACCGGCAGGGAGGCTATACAGCCACCTGGCGAGTAAACAGGACACTACCGGTCCGGGCCAGAGCCCAGCTCGAGGCGTTTTTCTCTAACGTTTGGCGGGACCGGCTGTGCGCCGGACAAATGCATCTGTCCACTAGGTAAGATATATTAACGCAATAAAAAGAATGTTTTAAAACGTTTTAGGTGTACTGTTTTTCAAACATTTAAGGAGGTTTGAAAAATGTTACAAATGAACATAACAATGTCTGTATAATAATGGAATCAGAGGTCAAAATCACTATCTTTTCAAGGTTGTTCACAAATGAAAATATTATTTTTATGTCTAAAATTGCAAGATAGTGGCTTAGAAATTGTGCCTAATTCAATTCATACTTTTAGGAATTGCACGTGGGACAATTTTTGATGAAGTCCTCTAAAAATCAACTTGGACTGTACTTGAGCAGTCAGATGGGTTAAATAGTTCTTCGAGTCCTGTAGTTCATGGAGACATTGCACAGAGTATAAAAAGTATACAACACAACAAAAGAAAGGAAAGTCTCAGAAAACCTGTGCTCCAATTTAAATATTTGCAGTTTGTGATATTGGAAATTTATTCGCGTAAAGAGTGCCAAACCAGTCTTTCAGACGTACAAAATTAAGAACTGTATTGTGTTAAAGGCCACAAAGAGATCTAGCAACAAGAGCAAGTGTGCATGCCTTCCCCGACTCCACAGAAGTACAGGTCATTCTAGATCATTTAGTATGGGACTGGTGTAGAGTGAAATGGAGGGGAATCGGAACAGAACCTCGAGAGACACCAAGGAGAAGGAAAGCTGTCCCCAGTTCAATTGTTGTTTGCAATTTGTTAGGTAGAACTAAAAAAAATAATCTACATCAACACAAATGTAGACATGTTAGGGATCTTGAGCACTGCTGTCTTGGTGAGCCTGATTCCCATTATGGATTCCCTCATGGGTAATGAAATCATTCAACTGTTTAGCCCATGACTTTCTTGATTAGTTTTTGTATGAAACGGAGATTTGACCACAGGTCTATAGTATTTAGTATATCACCATCTAGACTTTATTTTCCCGAGGAGGGAAACCTATGCAGTTTTGAAGATGTTTGGAATAATACCCTCTGTGAATGAGTAGTTAATGATGCGAAAGAATTCGGAGTATTTTACGACTTGTAACAGTAATGGCTGTAGGGTAGATAGGAGTTTGACATTTTTTTCATTGAAAAAGTGTCCAAACATGTTAACCAAGTCAGCAAGATTGATAGGATTTGACAGAATAACATTCGGGGACTTGTGCAAAATCCTTTTAAAACTACTTCTAAGTGCCTTTTCCATTTTTAGCCAGGATTCTTGGAGTAATCATGTTTAGTAGTGATTGAGGCAGATCTGCTACAATTTCTCATGGAGTTGTGCTGTTACCATACTCATTTTCCCCATAAGCCATCTGGCAGCATGGATGTCAGTGCTCATGAAAGAAGTGTCAGGATGTTTTGGCAGATCTTTCTTCTTGATTGGAGCCAGTTTTTCAAAAAGCATGTGCAAAGTGGTAAAATACAGGTGGCTTTGAAGACTGGCCAATTTGTAAAGTCACATAGATATGATCGGAGTGCAGGATATCAGTTGAAAAATCTGGAATGTTTATTTTATGAATGTTGACAAGTCAAAATTGCAGGACTCTTAAACAGGGGGGGGGGGGGGGGGGGGTCATGACTGCAATCACAAGATCATCAGATAATCTCCTATTATTTGGACGAACCAACAGAGAAAAGTATTTGCTGACACATTACCTAATCACAGGAAAGACCAATTAGATGTGACCTATAGCCAAGGTTATATCAGTGGCAACAACATTTAAATAGTTCTATGTTGAAACAGGACCCTTATTAATAAATCTTCAGTTAACAGACATGTAAACTTCGGTCTTCATCCCTCATTCATCAAATGGGGCAATATTTTGCCATAGTATTTTTAACATGGAACTTAAACATTCAATAGCCAAAGCAAAGCTGCAAACCCACCACATAGCGAGAATGTACCCAGAACATGCTCCAACTAAAACAAAGACCGGGTTTTACACCCCTTTCAACAGCCAGGTCCTAGGGCGACGGAAGCAAGCATAATGTGCAGGGTACTCACGCGAAGACATTCATCAGGTGGCCCAAGTTGGCTAATGCCCAGGTCAGACAGTTGTGTATTTTAATGGCCAATACATGTACCTGCTTATAGGCAATTGGTTAATGTTAATCACGAATTCTTAATTTCTCTTCCATTTTCTCCAGCCTCCCCACCCCCCTCGCATCTTTCGCTGCCTAATGACAACCTTCTGCTCTAAACTATCAGAGATTTGTTACACTTTTGGTAAGCTAAAGAACATAATAATCAGGATATTTTTTTTTCAAATCATGCAACTCCATATTGAAGCCTTTGAAGTCTCATTAAAAGTGTTTAAATACTGAGAATGTGTCACTAAATAACTTAAAATCATACTTATTAATAAAACACAGTTCTTCAGTTTCTTTTTTTTATTTTCCAAACTGCTTCACATGCCCATAACAATATTAACAAAGTCCAAATTCTTCATATGCCATTGAGCAAGCTCGGCATTGTGAAAAAACGGTGGTCCCTCCTCGAGAGTTCTGCCCAGGTGTTTCAGGAATGTCTTTCATGTAGATGCAGTTGGTTCTCCAGTGTTGCTTGATTTTAGTCAAAGAGACCAAAGCCCATGTCATCATCTGATTCCTCAGACTCCTGAAAAGTTAATATTGAAAACAGAAAATAGTCAAAATTTACCTTATTTTAAACAAAAAAAAAATATGTATATATACAAACACTTCTACATAAGAGTAACTACATGACAAGTGATGGAAAACCCTAAAAACACTTCACCTTTTGCTAAAATGTTTCAAAATCCATATAGAGATCTGCTGTACATTATACATTTTAAACTAGACCAAGGATGTATCTGTGGCCAGAAGCAAGATGTATCCACCAGAAAAGGGCAACATGGCTTTGAAGAAAAACAGCATTTTTCAATAATAAGCCAGTTATAAGAACTTGCAAATTTAATAAGTAAATTAAATTTTTTAAGTTAATACCCTATCCAATGGACAATTGCTTTACCGGTCGGCGCGACCGGTCCCGCCAAACGACAGAAAAAGTCATTCTGTATAAAATACCGGCAGGACCGGTCACAGAGTGTACATTCGCCAGGTGTCGCCTCGTGCATACTTCCTGTCTAGACAGAATGACGTCACGGCGTCTTTTTCGTTGTCTAAACCTATTAGACCCCTAGTAAACTGATAGCGGGGTTGGTTGGGAGGGTCTTGTCTGTCCATTGGATAGGGTATTAACTTATAAAAATTTAATTTACTTATTAAATTTGCAATTTTATTGCGTTAATACATCCTATCCAATGGACAATTGCTGAATAACTACCGCTTGGTTGGCGGGTAAGTTACTAGGAAAAACTTGAGTGAACTCAAAAACTAACAAAGTTGAGGCCTAGGTAGTCCTGATTCAGGTAACCTACAGGGCCTAAGTCGGTATCCAGACCACCGGTTAACCGGCTGCATCAACCGACACTGCTCCCCCCCCCCCTCCTGTTTCAGCATTACTGCTCTGAGTGGAGGGAAGAGAGGGACGAGTTCAAACCCAAGAAATAAACCTCCCAAAGGAAGCATGTCACAGTTTTTTTTTTGTTTTTTTTTGATTGATTTATACTTATCTAAGTATGAGTATATACATTATGTACATATTTACAAGTACATCTCCCCATTATTGGCCTTGTTTGTGGATCTGCTGAGCATCCACAACAGGCCCTAGATGGAACAGCTCTGAGTCAGCCCAGGCCACATCCTTCAAATAGAATTGTGTGAAGGTGTTGTGAGATTTCCAGTGGCAAGCTGACAAGATTTGGTCCAAAGAGATTCCAGATTGGAAGGCTTTGGAAGCAGCAAAAGCCCTTACATCATGGGCCCTAACCTGATGTAGAGTGAGGGCTTGCTGGTCAGAGAGCTCATAACATAGGATCACAGTCTGTTTGATCCATGAGGAGATGGTGGCAGGCGAGATATCTTTGTCAAACCCTTTCTTGAAGGAGACAAAGACTAGTTCTTTGTTTTGCCTGAGATCTGAGGTCTTGTCCAGATAGTAACGTAAGGCTCTCACTGGACATAGTGATCTGTCACCCTTGAGTGATTTATCCAGAGTGGGGGCCAGAGCTGGAATCACCACCGGGGCCACACTATCTGGGCCCTCCTTAGCCAGCTGATTCTTGGATAGAAAGCTGGGTGAGGGATACAAGGACACCTTACACCAGTCTGACTGGTGTCTGATGTTCTTGTGGAGCCAGGCATGGATCTCACTCCTGCGTTTACCCGAACCCAGGGCCAACAGAAAAACAGTCTTGAAGGTCAAGTGTTTTAGGGAGGCCTCCTTAAGGGGCTCAAACGGTGCTTTTGTCAGCTGGTGTAAAACCAGGGACAGGTTCCAGGAGGGTATACCCCGCCTACCCTTGGGTCTGTCTCTATGGAAACTATCCAGGAGACGGGTGAGATTTTCATCTTTGCTGACATTTACTGGTACATTACCCAACTTGTCAGCAATGGCTGATCTATAACCATCTATTGTGCCTGGTTGTAATTTCCTTTCCTGAAACAAGTACAGTAGGAAATCAGCTATAGCCTTTAGAGGTGGTGCTCTGAAGTCCACCTGATTACTGATGCACCACTTTGTAAAAATGGACCACTTTGCCTCATAGACAGATCTGGTTGATCCTCTTTGAGGAGCCTCAATTCGTGCTGCCACTGCCTCAGAGAAGCCCTGTTCCTTGATTGCTGAGGCTCCAGGAGCCAGGCGTGTAGGTTCAGATTCGACAGGTTCCTGTGAAGGACCTGGTTGAATGGTTGAGACACTAGGTTGGGTATGCTGGGCAGACACAGTGGGATCTGGCTTGACATTGCTACCAGATCCCAAAACCAGGGCATGTTGGGCCACCCTGGAGCAATCAGAATTATTCTGTTGCAGGGGTAGTCCTGGAGCTTCTCCACCACTTTGCCCAAGATGGCTGCCGGTGGGAAAGCGTAGGGGTCCAGTTCCTCCCAAGACAGACAGAGCATCCACTGCCCAAGCCTGGGGGTCTGGGACTGGGGAGACGAAGTGTGGCAGTTTGTGGTTGAACCTGGTGGCAAATAGGTCCACTTGGGGTCTGTGCCACCGGTCGCATATTGCCTTGAATATCTCTGGATTGAGGGACCATTCTGTTTGAATGGTCTGACCCAGTCTGGATAGCTTGTCGGCTATAACATTTAGACGGCCGGGAATATGTCGAGCTTTGAGTATTACTTGATTTCTGGCACACCATGTCAGTATCCTCCATAAGAGGGCACACAGTGGGCCCGACTTCATTCCCCCTTCCTTGTTGATATATGCTACCACCGTGGTGTTGTCGGTAGCTATGAGAACCACTTTGTTTGTACAGAGGGCTTGAAATTCTTTTAAGGCCAGAAGGACTGCCTTTAACTCTAGGTAGTTTATGTGCAGTTTGCTTTCTGGGAGTGACCAACGTCCCCTTGCCATAAGTTCGTTTAAGTGAGCGCCCCACCCTTCTTTTGATGCGTCTGTAAAGATTTGCAGAGCATGTGCTAGAGGGTGTAGGGTTTGACCTTTGAGCACATTGTCTTCCTCCAGCCACCATTTCAGATGTGGGTGAAGTGACTTCGGAATGGGAATGGTCTTCAACGTTTCCGGCATCCTCCAATTGTTCTTGAGGTGCCACTGTATAGGCCTCATGTGTAATCTGCCCATGTGAACCTGTTTTTCTGTGGCAGTGAGTAACCCGATCAGGGACATATATAATTCTGGACCGGGCAAACTGGGGAGGCTAATATCTCCCGTATCTTGACCTGTAGACCCTGCCAACGTTCTTGAGTGGGTCTGACCTTGCCCTGTTTCAGGTCGAACTGGTAGCCTACGAAATTGAAAATTTGTTTCGGTTCCAGCTCTGATTTTTCTTGGTTCACTAACCATCCCAGGTCCTTGCAAAGTGTTACTAGGCTCTGTGTCTGTTGAAGACAAACCTGGAGGGACCTGGCCCTGACCAACCAGTCGTCTAGGTACTGGTGGATCCTTATACCCTGCCTCATGGCTAGCCACTTGACCTCTTTGGCTATCACTGTGAACTCCAAAGGTGCTGTGGACAGACCAAATGGAAGTGCTTTGAACTGATAGGTCTTGCCCTGGATGTGAAAACGCATGTACTTCCTGGACTGACTGTTTATGGGAACATGGAAGTATGCGTCTTTGAAGTCTATGGAGGTCACCCACTCTCCTGCCTGGAGAGAGGTCCGTATTGTCTCTGGAGTCTCCATCTTGAAAGTTTGGGTTTTCAGAAATTTGTTTAAATTGCTCAGATCCAAGATGGGACGCCACCGGTTGGTGGGTTTTGGAACCAGGAACAACCGGTTGTAAAACCCCAGGGATTGTGGATTTTGAACTAATTCTACCGCATTTTTGTTTAACAGCTGATGCAATGCCTCCAACAGGTAGCTGTTCCTGTGAGGATCTACATAACAGCTTGTTATTGTCGGTTCTCTTGTCAGATAAGGTCTGGACCGGAAGGGTAGGACGTAACCCTCTTTGAGGACTGAAACCACTTTGGGGTTGACGTCTAGGGCAGCCCATTTTTCCCAAAACTTGTGCAATCTTGACCCTACAGGAGGATTTGGTACAACAAGTGGCACATTTGTGACATTTTGTACAGAACTCAAGTGATTTACACAAGAAACACCTTTCACAGATTTTATTGATCTTTGATGTTCGGGAATTATGCCTTTCTTTTGCGGCGACCCTCCTGCAAAAGGTACATGAGAAACAACATGATAAGACACAGGTAATTGAGTTCTTGTCTTTGAAAAACAGTCGTTTCCGGTCACTTTTAACTTTTGATCTCTCACTACACTTGACACAGAAGCTCCTGTTTGACCGGTTTGAACAGGCACTAAAATTCCGGTCCCAGGTTGAGCACAGTAACTGTCATTTATATTGCTTCTGTGTCTTGGCAGGTCGTGGAACAAATGAGGAGGCACCCCTGCCCCGGTGGGATCTCTGACCACGCCTTCTGTTTCCCAGTTGTTTCCAAGCTGGTAGACCCTGTTTCCGGTCCGTATCTTGCTGTTGCCTCTGAGGCTGGGAGTACGGGTGGAAACGTTGGGGTTTCCTGTGAGAAGGGCCCGCAGTACGTTTGTCCTCGAAATGTCTGATTTCTTCCTCAGCTTTGGATATAATGTGGTCGGGGAACAAAGCACTGAGGTGAAGTGGAGCAGTTCTGAGAGAAGTTAAGGTATCTGGTTTGATGCCAGTTTTGAGGAAATCCAGATAGCTGTCACGTCTAGCAAGTGTCAAGTTGGTCATATTAACAAACACCCCCTCTGACAAATCTTGCATGGTGCGAGCCATTGCTTGTGTGATGCTGCGATTGAAGGTAACTAAGAAGTCCAATTCGTCAGCAGCTTGGGTGATCTTTGAAGCGGATTTCCCTTTGGAAGTTACACTTTGGATTAACTTTAACTGAGACACCATATTGTCCTGAACTTTGGTGAGACACCGGCTAAAAGCTGCAGCTTGATTACACATATATGATTGGTCACGTGCAGCACGTTCCCACTTCCTTAACATGTCCTGGGATACGGGTCTCGAAGCCGGTGCAGAAGGCAGAGATCTGTTTGCTATCCTGGAAAAAGTACTATTTAATCTGGCCGGTTCATTAGTCCAATGATAAACCTTTGACCGGGAGAAGTCTTTCTTTTCAGAATGCATGTTGTACCATCTCAAAGTCTTGGGTGGTTTAACAAACTGATCTCTAGATAGTCCGGCATTTTCAGAAGTACGTGATGGATATCCTTCTTGAACAGTTATGTTGAGCTTCTCTATTTTCCTGCATAACCATTCATCGACCGGAACTTTTACAGATATTTTCCGGTGTGAGAAACTTTTGACCCGGTAAAGGGGTTGTCGTCCTGTGAGCCAGATGCGGAATCAAATTCCGGAATGTCATTCCAAGCCATGAACGACCTAACACCTCTCAACGTTTCCCTATAGTTCTGCTCAGCAGTAAGCTCTTGATCCACCTCAGACAAATCCTCATGCTCTTGACCTGTAGAACCCAAGTCGGAAAGTTCACCCTCATCAGCCAAACTGGAGGGCCTGTCACTGAGATGATCCGTAAGTATTTCCGGTTCCTCAGGGGGAACTGTAGTACCGGTTAGAGAGCTGGATTGTTGAGAGAGAGATGTAACCGGTTGAGCAGCAGGACCTGGGGGCTGGACCTCGGGTCTGTGCACTGCTGCAGGGAGATTAGACGTCTGCTCAGTCAAAAGAACGTGTGCAGCACCGGGAGCCTCAACAGGCTGGGTGGCCAGCATAGCACCGGGAACCTCAACAGGTTGGGTGGCTGTCACAACATTCTTCTTGCTGGCTGCACCGGGAGGCTGCTTCTCACCGGAAACACTAGTAGACTGGTCAGAAGGTGGGATGAAAGGCCTATCAGAAACCACTACTTCTGTACTCTTGACCGGTTCAACCGGAACCTGGAAATTCTTCGCAAGGAATAAAGCCTCTAGGCGGGCAAAACGCTCTGACCACTTATCGTCCATACCTTTCAGGTCAGACTGGAAATCAACAGGCGTTTTGCTGGGTTTCTTCTTGGTAGGGGACTTGTGAGAGGACTTTTTGGCCTTTTTGCTGGGAGTTTCGCCTCTATCACTAACGTCACCCTTGCTCTCAACCTTCTGTATGACAGTAACGTCAGCTGGATCTACGGAATGGGAGGGAGAGCTAGATTTCTTCTGAAGTTCTTTTCTCACCCTGTAGGTAGGGGTGGCCAACTGTAGCTTCTGTTGTTCAGATAGATTGTCACAAATCTGGCACTGTTTCTTCTTAACACAAGGGTCGTCACCAATACCCTTATCACGGCAGCGTGCACATTTAAGATGTGAATCAAACAGAGCCATAACATGGCCACACGACCCTCTCTTTTGTCCAGGGGACGCCATAACAACTCCAGAAGCAATAAATATTGTTTATAATATAAAATAAGATGAAAGTTGGTGGTTGTCTTGAAATTCTAACGTTACACACACACTGCAAAAAAACACGTCCGTACACTCTCGCGCCAAACGAAAAAGACGCCGTGACGTCATTCTGTCTAGACAGGAAGTATGCACGAGGCGACACCTGGCGAATGTACACTCTGTGACCGGTCCTGCCGGTATTTTATACAGAATGACTTTTTCTGTCGTTTGGCGGGACCGGTCGCGCCGACCGGTAAAGCAATTGTCCATTGGATAGGATGTATTAACGCAATAAAATATTAAATTTGGTAATCCCCATTTGACCTTGAAGCAGGGGCCCCAAGGTCAAATCTGACTGCACCAGAAGATTCCTAGCCTATGATTTCCTGTAGGTTGATTTCACATTGCAAACCTCTAGGATCAATAATAAGTGAGTTACAAGACCTTTAAATTTGGCGGTCCTCGTTTGACCTTGAAGGAGGGGCCAAAGGTCACATCTGACATCAGAAGATTCGTAGCCCATGACTTCCTATAGGTTGGCATCACATTGCAAACCTCTTTGACCAATAATACGGGATATATAAGCACTTTTCATGACTGCAAAGAAATGTTGGTGGTAGCCATCTTGGTTTTCAAAATGAGGTCAAAAATATTCCGAGACAAGATTCTGTATGAATATACCAGGGCCTGTATTCACAAAGATTGTTATTCTTAGAATTGTCTTTTTTCTTAGAAAAATTCTAATAATAAGAATTTTCCTATTCACAAAGATTTTTACTCTTAGAATTATGCTTATTAGAATTTTTCTAAGAATAAGAATTTTCTATTCACAAAGATTTTTATTCTTAGAATATTCTAAGAATTGTTTTAAATCTAAGACTCGGACATAGCATGCTTAACTTAAGAAAAAATAATTGCTTTGGTGATTATAGTGCAGCAACTGATTGCAAATTGACATCCAGAACAGAGTGTTACATATTAAGTTGTCTATTGTGTGTACTGTAATGAAATGCAGCCTCTTTATATTATTTCAAAATTTCTAACTTTCTGTTCACAAATGCCAAGATCTGTATTCTTAGAATTTTTCTTAGAATTATATTTAGTCTTAACAAAAATTCTAAGACTTGCACACATTTCCTTTTACTTCTATTCTTAGAATTATTCTTAGCTAAGAATTGTTTTGTGAATAGGATTTCATTTTAAGAATAAGAAAATTCTTAGCATAGAATTTTTTTTTAGACTTAAGTGTAATTCTAAGAAAAATTCTTAGAATCTTTGTGAATACAGGTCCTGGGAATATGAGATCTCTACCTATAATAACGTTTATTCTAGAGAGCTAACAAAACTCCTTGCTGAAAGTCAAACACCCATGGCAGCCATCTTGTTTTCAAAATGAGGCAAAAATATACCAGGTAAGAATTTATGGCGATGAATATATCCTGAAAATTTGATAAATCTACCTATAAAGTACCCTGGCCTCTAGAGGGGTAATGAGAAAATCTCTAGTCACTGTGGCTGCTTACTCGTTGCATAATCCATAGTATCCACCAGATGCTATCCGGTGGATACAATTCCTTCTTGGAGTTTTAAGTCCACTTGGAGCTCTTGACACATTTCCCTCCCTGGTTAAATACACTAAGCCCATTTCTCTTGCTATCAAAACTTGCCTCTTTCTTGGCTTCCTCCTTTTTCTCGTCGGCCCCTCCCTCTCCGCTGGCTGGTGCAGCTGCTGAGCTGGCAGCTTGGAGAGCAGCCAACTTTTCAGGATCAGACAGCAGCTCCTTCATCTAAGTAAACAAACCAGATATTTAAAATAACTGAAACTTCAGAGAAGATATAGTATACACTTAAAACCATGTGTTCCTCAGACAGTCTGTTCTAGGCTATACAGGTTGCAATACAGGTTACTCCCCTACTCAACTCAATTTCCCTAATCACAACCCCAAATCCTGCTTTGTGCAATGGAGACCCCGGAAAAAGAATCTACATATTGTGGGCGAGCTTCAGACAGCCTGTTTTAGGCTAGTTCTTGGTCGAAGTCTACCCAGGAGAAACCAGTGGGTTCAGCCATTTCTGGCTCTGGTTCTTGCACTGGGAACTCTCAACTTAGAGCTTTGTCATCACAAGTCCACTGCATTTTTGGTTATTGAAGACCATTGCTGTTAGATGAAACCTTTACACAAAGTACTTTCTACAAAAAACACCCATTTCATTAATATGTTGGCAACAAAGTTACAGAGAATCCACCAATTATTAAAAAAAACCTACAGAAAATAAGTACATTGAAACTTAGTTTATAAAAACACAATGTATGATATGTTAGAAACTGATCATTTAGAATAATTAATCATTAACTGTCTATGGCCCAGTGCCATAGATGATTTGATTTAAAGTCTATTAATTCCATACTACAACAAAGCAGTACATTCTGGTTTGGCTGAAATTGTTCAGTGAAATATTACCAAACAAATATTAAAGTGAAGTTGAAGACAACCCCAAGCATTGCTGCTACACAACCCTTCCGGAATGGGGAAAATCAAGGCATTCTAAATTGGTCCAGATTATAAACTGCAAGCCATGGGGAAATCACCAAAATAGTGACTTCCAGACTGTATGAAAAAGCAAGATATAATCCCACAACCTGGGGACCAGAGGGTGTGCAGCTTTTGTATTTTCTATTCAATGTCCTAAATCTTAGCTGTCTACTTCCAGAAATTATTTCAATATTGTTTATTTTAATAACATTGTTCAAACTTAATTTTCAGTGAGATTTGTTCGTCAGAACTAAACATGGGCATCCAGAAATGGGACAGTTCTTGCAGTACAGATTACATAGATTTAGATTTATTTTTTGTCACATTCAACAGCCAGGGTAATAATATTATTGAGATGGGTAGTTTACGGGTGGAGGAACCAGTGCATACTAGTTAGTCCAAGATGCTGCACTGTAATCCATCGGCATCAGCATAAAACTACCAGCTTTCCAACATGAAGCACCCGGGCCAAAGTTCGAACCCGCAACCTCAGAGGTTGAAGGCAAGCACTCTAACCGCTACACCACAGAGCCCTCTGCAATACAGACTATTCCCCTCCTCAACACCGGCAAAAGGATCTACTCTACATATTGTGGGTGAGCTTCAGACAGCCTGTTTTAGGCTAGTTCTTGGTCTAAGTCTACCCAGGACACACCAGTGGGTTCAGCCATTTCTGGCTCTGGTTTTCACTGGGAACTCTCAACATGGAGTTTTGTCATCATGAGTGCACACCACAGAAACATGGAGTAATAACATACCGAAACTATAACAATTCAACCCGAGTTTAAAGAAACATTATGCACTTTTATGTGATCAGCTCACCTGTTCAGCCTGTTTGAAAGTGATGTCCGTCTCAGCAGCCAGGGCCAACAGATTCTTGAAGCCATTGACTATGCTGTGAGGTACAGATGCCACGGTGGGGTAGCCAATAGCTAGTGACACCGATGCAACATTCATCACACCCTGAAAGGCACAATGGGACACATGAACTACTCCTGGATATGTTGAGTTGCTGCTAAACTCTGACAACTTTCATGGTTCATAAACTAAAATGTTACAATCACTGTAGGGCACAACTCAAAACCTGAGCTAAAACAGCCAAATGCCATTCAATTCATATATTTATGAAAATTGCATCAGTAAAACTAATTTTACACTGAAGCATTATTGTGCTTCAAAAATAGCCCTGGTTCATGTCACAATACTATTGAAGTTGCCACTATGACACTAGATCTAAATTAAAATGTCATTGTTAACGCTTCTGACTGGGTAAACTGTAAAATTTTATAAATACTAAAGCAATTTTTTTGGCTCTAAACTTAATACACTCACACTGATGAACCTGCTTCTCAAATCATCATCAGTGATGTCTAGGATGGCAGGACTGAACACCGTGCCAGAGTCATACACTGAAAGCACAAAGTACCTCAAATGTTTTATTTAAGAGGGTTGAATATCATCTTCAACACACTGTGGCAGGTAACTGCGGAACCAAATGGTTAATATTATTTATGCACAAAGGAGCCCAAAAAGAACAAAACCCAATATTGTTGCTTTCCAAAAGTAACCCATATTCAGTTGCACACAGGTTTTAGGTTTTTAAAATGTGGTATCTTGTCACCAGGTGGTAATATTTCTTGATTTCCTTCACAGTATTTCAGTTAAAATATCCATGCAAACCTTATATATTAAAAAAAAAAAAAAAAAAAAAAAAAAAACCAGCAATTAAAATTTAGGACCAATTGGTGTATATGATCAAAACAACCAATATCCAGATTAACCAGTTTTCGGTTTATAAGCTTACTTCATTACAAAGCTTTATGAAAGTTTTGATGATTTTTTTAATTTGTTTACTGTTTTACATCATGCCTAATACCTTACCAGATATATTTTGACAAGTAGTTGGAAGGGCAGAAGAAGCCTGTACATGCAGTTGGTCAAGGTTCTGTACTGTAAACTGCTGACAGCAAGCAACTTCTAGCATTCATTCAGGTCAGTCAGGGGTTCATAAACTAGGGAGTGTGTTACCACTGCACTGCCATGGCCCCTCGATGACTTTTTAACATTTGGGTCCATTCTAGTGTTGGTATCGAATAATAATACGTATATCGATATCAAACCATATTTTTGCTTCTGTATCGATCGATATTGAAATATCGGGTCATGGGCGTTTTCCGAGAAACGGCTTCCAGACCCTTTCACGGGTTTTAGAAGTTTCCCGAAATGTAAACAAATATGGCACTTCCGGTTTAGCGGTAAGTGAAATTTAACAAAAAATGATAGGAAAACCAATATATTTCTTAACTTTTATATTTTATTTACATGGAAAACAGCTTAATTGCATCTATTTAGTAGTATGTTCCGATATTGATATTGTACCCTACATTATCGATATCAGTATATTTAGCATGGATTGATAAATATTTCAATATCGATAAACAATAACAACACTAGTCCATTCGACAGCAGAATAGTTGCAATGTATTTGAGGGAAAGAAATGGTATATCAATTTCAGTTCAACTGCAAAAAAAATTACAAAGCCTAAGTCTGGCTCCTTACCTTGAGTGATTTCCAGTCCGTATGAGAAGGGGTAGATCTTCAACATGCTAAGGAGTGTGGCCTCAGAAGCTCCCACCCTAGTGTCTTTGTGGATCAAATGTACAGGGTTCTACAAAGAAACACAGAGATACACAAAAATAGGACCAAAAGGTCTTCAGTGCCCTGCTGATTAGCACTCTGGTTGCCTCTAGGGATGGGTTGGTATGTACATTTCCTCTTGAGAAAACCAATATAAAAATCCCCGAAAGGTACAGAAATACAGAATAAAAGTTTAAATACATTATTTGAACTTTTCCCTCCATTTAAGTGTAAACAAGCCAGATGGAAGTCTTGTCATGGTATTTCAATAAAATGCCTTTGATACAGCTACCAGAGCTACCAGAGCTACCGACCCAATCCCTGGTATCTGTAAAATATTAAATATATCCATACTTATCTACAACTCCTTTAAAGTGAATTTAACACAACTCTCAGAACTTTTCCTCTTCATAGCTTTCAATGGAGAAAACTCGAAGCGAGCTGGGATTATAATTGTCATCATTGTTGTGTTATCAATAATTTCATTTTATCTTCAGGAAGAGACAGGCCTAGAATATTGGGTACAGGAGAGCAAAAACAAAATCTGGTGCAAAATTCAGAAGCATGTGTTTTTGTTGTCAATCTGTCGTCAATTTGAAACACCAATAAAACACTGATGTAAACAAATTTATAGAAAATAAGATGATATAAAATGTCATCTGTGCAAACAAGGAAAATTGTATGAAAATGAAAGATAGGTGGACAAGCAGGAGTTAAAATTAGGTTTGCCCATTTTTTTAAAGTTCAAACTTTGGGCTTTACATCACATTCAACAGCCAGGATCATACTAGGACAGGCTAACAGCACTTGTCACTTGTTGGGAGTCAAACCCACACAGAGTTAACAGCCTGTGATTAGATGCCAAATATGCTAACCACTAGGCCAACATGGAACTCGCACAGGTTTTCAGAGAATAAACTAGATTTTATTACTTTTGAGTGCCAAGTTTACTTGTTTTTTTACAGTGAAACACTGCACTTTTGAAAAACTACCACATCATTATTCAATACACCTATAAGCAATTCTGAGGATAAATGGAATTTGGTAGCAGTCTGTAATTCTGACCATCAGGTTAATACATTGGTAGGAAAGATGTCCCTGACTAAGAATAATGACCAATGTTTACAGGAGAGTAAATACTAGTTTCCAATGGTTGCATATCTGCAGTAGATCCCAACACCTTGGGGTCAAAATGAAGTAGTTAATATTAGTAATGAAATTAACTGTTCTTTTATGCCAAATGTCAGGGCTTCTGAAAGCATCTGGACCATAATATTAATATTCCTTGGTGTAACGTCAACACAACTCTCAGAACTTTTCCTCTTCATAGTTTTCAATAGAGAAAACTCGAAGCGAGCTGGGATTATAATTGTCATCACTGTTGTGTTTCAGTTATGTTTTAACCACTGCACATTATTATGTTAAATAATTCCAATCATAACTGTAACAGGGAGTAATGTACACCTACAGCAGAAGTCATCCAGTTGAGATGACATGTTAGCTATGCAACAGCTTCTGTAGTCAACAAGAATATGCTTTTAAATAAGAGATCTACCAATGCTTCTAATCTACTCTAATGTGGACTTTTATAGCACTTAATCTCCACCAATGACAGACTCGAAGCTCATCTAAACATAGAACAAGGCGTATCAATGCAAATCCAAAGACACAGCTTCCCCGTGGAGTTTTTAATTAAGAGAACCCACATTAAAATATCTCACCAGAATTTCAATGGTTCCCTTTGAGATTTTGGTGGGGATGGAGAGAGCCTGGAAGAAGTTGGTCTTCTCAGGCCCCAGACCAGTGTTCTGTGGAGGCACAACAACGTCGGTTTGTGCGTTGGCACCGGCCTTGGCAGGAGCTCCCACACGCTGGGATGTGATAGCGTCACGGACAGCTGTCAGGTCGTCCTTGGTGAACACAAACCCCACGTTACCACGGATGTGCGGCAGAATCCTGACAAGAAATATAGACAGATGAGATTTCTGAACAAGATTTTCAATAAAATTACAGTGTTCAGGAAAAATACATGAAAACACACAGAAGGGTTAAAGACTTAAAAAAATTACATTCTTCAGAGAAAAATAAAATATGTACATGAAGACATGAAGAATTTTCTACTAGGGATGGGTCGGTAGGACCAGTATGTCGGTATCAAGAGCAATTTACTGAAATACTGTGATGGGATTTTACAACCGCCACTTTGCTTGTAAGCATATATAATGGAAGAAAGAGTTGAAATATCAGAAACATACCCAAAATCTGAAGAAATTATAAGCTTTTATCCCAATATTTTTGTCCATTTGCAGACTTTTACAGCGGAACGTCGAGCAGAACTGCCATGTTTTGATCACGCCAACTTATAACCTCAATCTTCCTTGTCTGCCTATATATTTAAAGGAAACCTTAAAATATTGGGAACAAACAAGAAATCTGAAGAAATTATAAGTGTTTATCTCATATTTTGTCCATCTGACCACTTTTATTGCAATGTCGTGGAGTGGAAACGTCCGTGTTGTTTGGGGTGTACTATAACGTGGAGTCCTGGTATCGGTACAGTTTTGCATTAGCGACCTCCTGATATACACATTTTTTGGTACCGACCCATCCAACTGCAATGTGGTTTATTTCTGACTTAAATGTAACAATATTACTTTACAGTACGCTAACAAAATCTAAAATAGTATACATAACTCAGCATTTCTGTGTCATATTCTCTCATTTTTGTTATGAAAAATATGGCCTTTCGATAGTGCTATGGCAACATTTGGAGAAGTTCGATAGTTCGCTCGTTTACTGCTCCGATTTTGAAGTTCGGTTTATACATCTGAAATTCAGACTTTGCAAAAACGTTTAGAAATTAGCCAAATTACCAAGATCAGACCACATCCAAACAGATCCCATTTTTCGTCGACCTATAAAATCTGCAATTTAATGACAATAAGATGAAATTTATTCAAAATATCCATGGGTTTAATATTTTTAGCATATTTTCAACAAAGTGACGAAGATTTTGTGTTAGATTTCTGCATTTTTAAAGGTTTTAAAAACGTTTCGATGACTAGACTAGATCCAAGTTTGTTGGCTTGTACAGATACCAATCATCAAACCCGACATTCTAAGCAATCTAATAGCACTACCTTTCAAGAACCAGTTCTTGGACATCTGCAAATGTTTACCTGGATATGAATTGAACAACTTCCACTCAACACTTCCCTCCATCCTTTTAACTTTCACTCTGAATATGACAGACAGAATGCAATGAAGGTATTAAATCTGAACCAATCAACCAAAGAATCACTCACTTTTCTAAGGCGGGATTCTGCTCCAGATGACCCCTGATAGCCTTACGGATCATGGTGTTCTTCCCCATAAGTAGCACTGTAAGAATACAAAAGAATCTTCAGCGACATCCAATAACTTCAATTTTAGAAAAATAATAATGACACAAAGACTATGGAAGAATAAAACTAAATGCCCAATTTTTTTATCATTACTTTTGACCTTAAAGCATTCATTGTTAACGAAAAAAGAACACACAACTCAGATTTTTTGCTCTTCACTGTTTTGTCAAAACAAAACTCTAAGCGAGCTGGGTTATTAGGTTTCATCAATGTTGTATGTTACAGAACTAGATTTAAACCATAATAAATGGGTCATCAAAACCATGGTTGATGGCCACGAGCAGATGAACCATAATTTGACACGGAAAATAACATCCGAGATGCCCATCCCCACAGCCAGGGAAAATAGCATTAGACACCTTTACATACAAAATTTACAGTGTAACTTATGCAATGGTACAGAAGCAATAACACACACAAAAAAAGAAAATGAAAAAAAAAGACAAAATATCTAAACAAAAAATTTAATAAGATGATAGAATTAATTAAGTAAATTAACTTATGGAGCTGTTAATTTTTGCTTAGCAAGAGTATATCTGTGAATGAATATGGTACAAGCAGGTAAATTGCAGCAATCCATATAACTTGGTGATAGGAGAAATGTGTCCAATATGACAGTTAAACCATTATGGCAGAGCCACGGTCAAAGGTTACACAAATGTCACGCCATAAGCTTGCATACCTACATCCAATCATTTCTACCACAACCAAATGCAAAGCTGTATACATTAATGCCTACCAGCTGTTCCCCTGAGGGACTGACGGATCCTCTGCATTTGTTTGGAACCAACATTATCAGCTCCAACAAGGAAACACTTTGGGTACTCCTCCAGAAGTTCCTAATAAAATAACACAAAAGCCAATTAACTTAAGTCTTAAACAGCTAGTTAATTTTATGGACTCTATAATGCATTGTGCTGACACAATATATGAAATGTTTGTTGTGTTTTAAATGCTCCATCATTTCCATTTACCATATAAAAAACTTTGTCTATCCCTTTTTATTTGTCTGTTTCAATGTCGACCATTGTCATATTTTATACCAAAATATTTATAGTGTCATGGGTAAGGGGAGTATTGTGCACCAAAAGTCACCAATACAGTTGAATAAAAAAGGGACAGGGGAAGTTCCCACTTAAGTAATTCAAAATATGTAAGTCCTTCACAAAATGACTATTACACTTCTAAAGGAAAAAGCTATACATACCACAATTTTCATGAAGTAGTTGGACTTCCATGTTGTCTTGTCTTCCTTGACCATCTTGCTCGTGGTTCAGGGATTGCCTGGTTAGGTTTAAAGATAAGACAGGTATCTGCAGAAGGAAATACAAACATCAATTACTACACAATATATCTGGAAGAAAACAGCATCAGAGAAGCCTGTACCCCACAGCCTGCGGAAATAGTTTTCAACACCATGAGATCCAGAAGTAGTGAAACAGTACAAAGAAAGATTGGGATATTTTCCGAGTAGTGTCAGTTATGTAAAGGCCCAAATAATGTTTAAGTAGAAAATAATGTCTAAGAGAAAGAAAATGTATGTAAAGATAAACCAATATCCCCACAAAGTAACAACTTCCTACACCTTACTATTTTTGAGATATAGTCAACAGCAAAGTCAAAGGTCAAATCAAGGTAACACTGACGTTGTACACTAACAATTACAGTTTTGAAGATATAGCCCGGACAAGATTTTATAGGTCAAGGTTAACCCAGCAAGGTCAAATCAAGGTCACACCATGACGTTGCACACCTACATCCCTACCAAGTATCAACTTCCTACACAGTCAAGACCAGTTTTAGTTACCTTCAATTCATTGGCAATAAGGAATCATGTGTGGAATAATAAGCACAAACTCCATTCAAGCAACCTGACCATCCAGGAAGACTTACCAGCTGAATGGGCGAAACACAGAAAGGAGCTTTGGCCGATCCTGAAACAAGCAAGAAACTTGAATTCAACTGATAATCCAGTTAAATCAAGGTACAAGTGGGGCGGTATTGAAATTAATGGAAAATTTTACAACCAACACAACCTGGAAGAGCTACCTACCCTGTTAAACCCTGGGGAAGTATGGACACCAACAAAAGAGAAGGTTGTGCTGTTCTTCACAAAAAACTCCCCCCTCTCCAACCACTATTTGTCAACTTTTACATTTGAAAATGTAACCTATAATTGCGGAGAACAGTTCATAATGTGCACTAAAGCAAAATTATTTGGTGATCTAGAAAGTGTAAAAGCTATTATGGCTGAAAAAAACCCAAAACTCCAGAAAAAACTGGGGAAAAAGGTAGCAAACTTCAAACTAGAAACTTGGCACAATCAAATCCGTGAACTGATCCAACCTGGTATCCAAGCAAAGTTTGAACAAAATAAACACGCCTTAGAAACGCTTAAAAATACAGGTCAAAAGAGAATTGCAGAGGCCAACCCATATGATCATGTTTTTGGGATCGGCATGGCATTTGACCATCCAGATGCCTGGGAACCAGCAAAGTGGCCCACTAAAGGCAACATTATGGGAAATATATTAGAAAATGTGAGGAAAAATGTTATTAAGTAAAATAATATACTAAATACCGTAACATTGGAAAATGTATTAATAATATATGCCACTGTGTCTTGTTTAATGTAGCATGCCTGTTATGATGTTGGGGAAATATTCCATAATCATTTGCTTACTGTGTCGTGTATGTGAAATAACCAATTAATTTTCTGTTGCCTGTATAAATTAAAATAACATCTATTGCCAGGTATAGATTAATAGAGTGATATTGTGAATGAAGGAAGATTTTAATTGAGGTTAATATTACTTCAATATTCATAGAGGCTGTGTATGATATCTTTTCTATTACTTACCTAGGGTAAGCAAATATACAATGAACCAATTAATAGTATGTTGCAATGTAATCAAGCTTCCATCTCAATATGCCTGAATTAACACGGGTATATTTCATTGATACCGAAGTATTAATTTATTCATGGTATTTATACTGATATCGATATAGTAGGGTATGAAGCCAAAATTGTAACTATACAGCTTGAGCCTTGCACTATTACTATTGATATGCAAATACACAAAGAAAATAACGGCATGTTACTGTGTAATTAAACCTTTATGTCAATTTACTGTTAATTAGTGCTGGTATTGTTTATTGATGGACAATCAATCAGTCCATGTAAACTATACCGATATCAGTAATGTAGAATACAATATCGATATCGAAACATAGTATTAAACATATGCAACCATTCTATCTTCTAGTTCAAATAAAACGTAAAGTTGAGAAATAAATTGAATTCCAATCATTTTCTTGTCAACTGTCAATCCCACTGAAGTGGAAACATCATACCTAACTTTGCTTCAGGAAATTAACAAAACCTGAGAAAAAGTTTGGAAGTATCTTCCAAATAATATTAATGACCCAATACTTAGCAACAATTGACATAGAAGGCAAATTATGATTGGACTTGATACATATATTAATACCGATACCAACATTGCGGTAAATCCATTTAAAATTTGTCTATTTAGTAGGGCTGCAAGCGAGCCCGAAAATGCGCCTCGATTCCTCGTTTTATAAGAATCGACTCGGATTCGGTTAATCGCTTGATTATCGCCCACGAAATAAACTGCTTCATATTTTGACATACTACGCCTTATAAAATGGTTACAAACCACACAACAGGAAAGAATGTTGATAATTTATTGAATTTGACAAAAATACGCATTTATAATGCAAAATATAAGAAATTTTAACCATCTTTATATTGCGAGATTTGAGGCGTCTTCGAAATATGTTATAATAAAATGCCACCTAATGAAACGTTGTTACACAAAGAACTAAAGTTTGCAAATACTTAAAATATAAAATACTGAAACGGAAACGCCTTATATTAGTAAAATATATATATATATATATATTCATATATTTAAAGAAAAAATTGAATTTTGTAGTAGATTTTACATCTATGTTTAATTGTTTTCGAAGACCCGGTTCACTTTTCTTGCCTCGAGTATTGAACTGAATCGTTTCGTTTCCGAGTAACCGAAGAATCGTTGCAGCCCTACTATTTAGTATAAACCTTACTTCTATTTCTTTCTAGATTTGAGAGGAACAGAGTTTGCAGAAAAAGAAGGAATCTTCATCACTGACTCAATAGGCAAAAATTTTCGTCATTTAACAAGAGCCTTATCATTGTCAATCCCAGGGGCAACAATATCGAAAATTAAAGAAAGAATACCAAATATCCCCCTTGAAAAATACAAGGTAGTTCTGCTACTGGTAGGAACAAACGACCTAACCCCCAAATCATTATGGCAATGGTACAAAAAAACAAAATTGGAAAATAAAGGCAAAGAAATAACTTTGCCACATCATACAACAACTCCAGTAGACAGAATAGTTGAACACTACAAACTACTGTTGGAAGTTGTCAAAATGAAGAATCCACATATATTTATAATGGCTTCAGCTATCCTCCCCAGACCATTTGATTTTAAGCAGAACAAGAACTACCTCATTGAGGTAAATAAGGCTCTAGAAAAATTATGTAAAGAATTGAATGTGTACTTTGTTTATAGCTACAAACCACTCATGAAATATGGATCCCCGAAAGAGAATTATTTTGACTGTGATGGTTTACACCTATCACAAGACGGGTCAAAAGTGATGCAGAGATTTTTTCTTGGTCAGCTATCATATGTAATAAAACGAGAAAAAATGTCAACCTAAAAAGTTTAAAAGTGGTGATATAACAATTGAAGTATCGTTACACTTTTATCAAGTTTATTAAAAAATTACGGTACGCCATGAATGATATTCTCGGCCTCTGTGAAGTCATGTTATACCATGTAATCATAAAAACTGTTGCCTTTAGAGGCGTTAGTCTACACAATAGAATTAAATCAAGTGATTATTTTACTTGAAAACCCACAATTTATATGCAAAATGTGTTTAGAAAAACAAAGGTGTACATTAATTGCATACATGTAATATCTGTTAAACAAGCAATCCCGAACTAACTCTTACACCAGGGCAGTCCCTCCCATTGGTGGGAGGCAGTGAGGGAAACCAGCTTGGTCGTTATGGTAACAAAATTGTCTAAAGGTAGTGAAATTATGTCTTGTGAAATGTTTATATCGCTTAATATGACTGTTGCCTTTAGAGGCGTTAGTCTACACAATAGAATTAAATCAAGTGATTATTTTACTTGAAAACCCACAATTTATATGCAAAATGTGTTTAGGAAAACAAAGGTGTACATTAATTGCATACATGTAATATCTGTGAAACAAGCAATCCCGAACTAACTCTTACACCAGGGCAGCCCCTCCCATTGGTGGGAGGCAGTGAGGGAAACCAGCTTGGTCGTTATGGTAACAAAATTGTCTAAAGGTAGTGAAATTATGTCTTGTGAAATGTTTATATCTCTTAATATGACAGTTAGTAGAGAGATTACTTAAGTTTACTTAGCGGGTTAAATCAATTGATTATGTTACTTGAAACTTAAAAGAGAGCATAACAGCATTAAATGTTTACTGATATGCAAAAAGTGCATATGCATAACTGAATCTTATTGGTATTATGTGGTGAAATGGAAATTGATATAATCTTACCAGTTTTTTATTGAATTATTGCATTGCATTAAGTCGTTGCCTTTGGAGGCGTTTGTTTACATAACAGGTTTAAATCAACCTATTATGTCACTGAAACATAAAAGAGTGCACAAGAGTATTAAAAGTTCACCTATATGTAAAGTGTGTTTAGAGAAATAAATGATTTTTACATAAATTATTTACTTGTAATATTTGTCAAATATAATTTCGAATATAATTTCGAACTTTCTCTTACAGCAAGGCAACTCCCCATTGGTGGAAAGGGGATGGAAACCATGCCTGAATGACATATTAACTAAACATATTTGTATGGTCATCTAAATGTAGTCAAAGTATGTTCTGTGAAGTGTTTATATCTTTCAATAAGATAGTTTAGTTTTTGATTTTGATGGTTTACTTATATTAAAAGAACAGTCAAAGTGATGCAGAGACATCTTTCTTAAAGAAGTATAATTATACCTTTGTGGTAACATGTGGTGAAGTGAAAGTTGATATAATTTAACCAGTTCATTGAGATACTACCTTGTATTACAGCTGTTGCTTTTGGAGGTGTTAGTTTATATAACAGATTAAAATCTACTGATTATATTACTTGAAACATAAAATAATGCACAATGCATTAAAAGTTTACTTATATGTTTTACGCAGATAATATACATGTAATGTCTGTCAAAGCAAACAATCCTGAACTATCTCTTACACCAGGGCAGTCCCCCCCATTGGTGGGAAATAGTGAAGGAAACCATGCTTAAATGTCATAGGAATTAAAAATATTGGTACAGGTTTTAAACGCTATCAAAGTATGTTCTGTGAAATGTTTATATTTCTTAAAACAGTTTAGCTTGATTTTCATTGTGATGATTTACATTCATAACAAGATGGGTCAAAAGTGATGCAGATGCCTTCTCATTAAAAAAAAAATAAATAAATAAAATAAAAAAAAATAAAAAACTGCAATTAAATTTTATTGGTATCAAGTGGTAAAAGGGAAGTTGAAATATTTTCTAATTTTACCAGGTTAATGGAGATATTACCTTGCATTAACACTGTTGCCTTTGAAGGCGTGTTTACATAACAGGTCTACATTTACTTATTAAGTCATGTGGTGAAATGAAAGTTGAAGTATTGATATAATTTTACAAGGTTTGTCGAAATAATACCTTGAATTGAAGCTGCTGCCTTGTAGAAGATAGTTTACATAGCATGTTTATATCACTTGATAATGCCATGTGAAAGTTAAAATATCGATATAACTTAACCAGGTTTATGGAGATATTAAAGCAGTAACAGGTTTTATAAGAAGACGCTACATAAGCGGTGTAACCTTTTGATGTAATTAAAAAATATCTACATAATCTGGAAATGACTACAAACTTGTGATAACTGGTGTATTCTAATTTTGGAGAAGTAGGAGGAAGCATCTTTGGTGAGAGTAATGAGACCTTAATTCAAAGTGCAGTATATAACTCAATTGACAAAATGGCCATGGTGTAACATGATGGCTTAGTAATTTGTATACGTTGGCAAATAAGCGTTGTGAATTGTTGTAAGTAAGCATGAAATATTGCCAGTGCTTGTAGAAGGGAATAACCTTCAAAAACGTTATTCTTATATCTCGTATTGTTAAGAGAAGCCTTGCATGTTTAAAGCAGTAATGTATAATACTTATGCTTTAAATCATGGTTACATTCGGCTTTTTTTTTATCCATGTTCAATTATGTTTTTTCTGTTTTGTATAATATCAGGAGTTTTCAAGTATCATTTGTTGATTTTAACAAAAAATCCTAGTAAGTCACATCATGTAATTTGTCAAAAGAGTTATTTAATGAGATGGGAAATTACTCTAAGAATTAGTAGTGAAACAAGGACACGGTGTGGATGGAGAGAGAAATGTATCCAAAATGGATGGGAAAATAGGTAGTCATATAAAAGTGTTGTCTGCAAACTGTCAAGGATTAAGAGACCAAAAAAAACGAGCCGATGTAATAAACTATCTAGATTCGTTAGGCGGCAATATCCTATGTTTACAAGAAACCCATTGGACTAAAAACGATCTAAGCACAATAAAAAACCTTTGGAAAGGCGATTGCTTTTTAGGTGGGACAAAGACAAACTCAAATGGAGTAGCAATACTTATTAAGTCTAATTTTGAATATGAGGTAGTTGAACACTTCATAGACAATGAAGGGAAAATTATTTGGTTAAATATTTTAATAAATAAAAAGCTAAAAGTGAAGCTAATTAATATTTATGCTCCGAACAAAGATACTCCCGACTTCTTTAAAAAGATTGGAAACATAATTGAGTCAAGTAATATGGATTATGTTATGCTAGCTGGGGACTTTAATATTACTTTAGACCCCAAATTTGGTTAATTTTATTGTAATTGGAATTTTTATAAATAAAAATACTTACATAATCCCAACAAATGCTTACGTGACCTACCGTTCGGTCAAGGACACAGACAATGTGTCTCGCCATGTTTTTCTACTGAAAGTACACACGTAAACCCCAGGGGGCACCTGCTGGAGGTTATATCTCCACTGTAAGTTGCCATTCTTAAAATTTTGACCCTACCCCTCAGAAGATGGTAGAGGGGAGGAGGGTGGGACTCTCCTTGTTGGGATTATGTAAGTATTTTTATTTATAAAAATTCCAATTACAATAAAATTAACCAATTTTATTGCATAAAAACGTACTTACATAATCCCAACAAATGCTTGAATACAGCCCTGAGGTCCATGGTGGGTAGACTTCTGAGGACTGTCAAGTGCTATAGGAGAGTTCTTGAGGTTATACAGATACAAAAAATGCATAGACACCATATGTTATACTACAAACAACTGTAACATAGTACATATAGTTAAAACTGTAATTATATTATTGTTATTACAAGTACTGATAAAGTGAAAAAGTAGTTGTAATAAAGTAACTGCAAAGTACTCACCCACTTTTGAAAGCAGCATGTTGTACTATACATAGTATGATATTTATGAATCCCGTCACCGTATCTGTACAAATGTGCAGGGGTCAAAGGTCAGCTGTGCCCAGTTGAATAAAACTCCAGCAGTCAGAGTGCAGCTGTCCTTCAAGCCAAGCAGTCATAACATGAAATCTTATCCATAGTCGTGTTCAAAAATCAAAGTCCTACTACATTCCAGTCCAATTCCATATATCCTGAAAAAATAAAGACTGGTTAAACTATTAAGTCTCAATTGTTCACTATATGCTGTGCAGACACAATGGGACCTAACTTAAAGATATCATCATTTTCCCAGCAAATATCCTTCAAATAAAAGTTTGTAAAGGTATTGTGGGATTTCCAGTAACAGGAGCTCAAGACCTGCTCTAAAGAGATACCTCCTTTAAATGCAAGTGATGCAGCCATAGCTCTAACATCATGAGCTCTAACCTGAGTGACCTGTTGATCAGCCGTATCTGAAGACTGATAGCAAGTTTGAATGGTGTGTTTGATCCACTGGGAAATGGTTATTCTTGTGATATCCTTAGAATAACCCTCCCTAAGGGATACAAAGAGCAGGGCCTTGCCCTTTCTCATGGATTTGGTCTTCTCTAAATAGACCTTGAGGGCCCTAACTGGACAAAGTGACTTGTCCTCCACCAGTGAACTGTCCAACATGGTAGTAAGAGCTGGTATAACTACTGGTTTAATGGAATCAGGGCCATCCGAAGCCAACTGGTTTTTGGCCAGGAATGCTGGAGAAGGAGAAACAGTAACTTCTGACCAATTTCTCCTTGAAGAGACAGAAGAGTGAGTCCATGCATGGATCTCACTCCTTTTACCTGAGGCTAAAGCCAACAGGAACACTGTCTTGTAAGTTAGCCACTTCAAAGGAGCCTCTGACAAAGGCTCAAAGGGAGGTTTTGTCAAACCTAAGAGGACCAATGAGAGGTCCCATGTAGGTATGGACCTATTTGGTTTAGGTCTATCCCTGGTGAAGCTGGCAATAAGTCTATTCAGTTCTAGACTTTTTGAAATGAATTCACCCTGTGAACCCAAAGCATCAGCAATTGCTGTTCTGTAACCAGTGATTGTAGCTGGTTTGAGATTTTTGACTGTGAACAGGTAGTTTAAAAATTCTGCTACCTGGGGAACAGCTGCTGAGGTGATGTCCACCTTATTCTCTGTGCACCATTGCCCATAAATGGTCCACCTTGATTGATAGACTTTTCTTGAGGATTCCCTCTGAGGTGCCTTAATTCTTTCTGCCACCTCAGATGAGAATCTTCCAGAATTGGATTCCTGGAATCCAGAAGCCACACATGTAGATTCAGGTACTCCACGTTGTTGTGGAACCTGTTGGAATGTGGCTGTTTCAGAAGTGTCTTCCAGTGAGGGAGCTGTAGGGGTACCCTGGTCGAGAGATCCACCAGATCCCAAAACCATGGCATCCCTGGCCACCCTGGAGCCAGTACTATCATCCTGCATGGGTATGTTATTATTTTTTGAATTACTTGTGGCAGGATGGCTACTGGACAGAAGACATAGCCGTCTAGGCCTTCCCAACAGATATTCAATGCATCTATTTTCCAAGCCTTTCTGTCTGGGACAGGAGATACATAAATTGGAAGTTTGTAATTTAGATGAGTTGCAAATAGATCTACCATTGGTGTGTGCCAAACTTTGCAAATTTGGTTGAATATCTGTTGGTGAAGTGACCACTCCGTCTGTATGACCTTGTCCCTTCGTGATAGAGAGTCTGCTATGACATTTAGGGATCCAGGTACGTGTCTTGCCCTTATCTGGATTCTTCTGGAATTTGTGAATGCAAGAATTCTCCAGATAAGAGCACACATTTCTATGGAATGTGTGCCTCCTTCTTTGTTCAGATAAGATACTACTGTACTGTTGTCTGAACAGATGAGCACGCTTTGACCTTGCAAGTGCTCCTGAAACCCCTTTAGGGCCAGAAGAACAGCTTTCAGCTCCAATACGTTGATGTGAAGCTGAGCCTCCTTGTTTGACCAGAGGCCACTGAGGACTATTTCGTTCAAGTGAGCTCCCCAGCCTTTTTGGGAGGCATCTGTGAACACCAAAGTGTTGTGAACATGAGGATGGAGGGGAGAACCTGCCATAAGATTTTGTAGATCCTCCCACCATTTGAGATAATTGAGGAAATTCCTTGTTACTGGAATGTTTTTGTCCAGTGACTGGGGAAACTTCCAGTTTGACCTTAGGTACCACTGAAAAGGTCTCATGTGCAACCTTCCTAGAGGTACTGTTTTTTCTAAGGAAGCTAATGTCCCTATGAGTGACATGAGCTTTCTTGGAGTCAAGACTAATGACTTTCTGATGGAAACAGTCTGAACTTTCAACCGATCGAGTTTCTTTTGGGTTGGAAAAACCAGACCCCTGTGAAGATCGAAGTGATAACCCAGAAAATCTAGATTTTGTGTGGGAACCAATTCCGATTTTTGGAAATTGATGAGCCAGCCTAGTTCTTGGACCAATTTCACTAATTTTTCCGAATCTTTGAGACATTGATCTTTTGTTGGTGACCGAAGAAGCCAGTCGTCCAGATATTGATGGATTCTGAGGTTCCTGGCTTGAGCTATGAGTTTTACCTCTTTCACAATGCGAGTAAACTCTAGGGGAGCTGTTGCGACACCAAAAGGGAGAGCCTGAAATTGGAAAACCCCTTTTTTCGTTTGAAATCTCAGATATTTTTGAGATTGTGGGTGAATTGGAACATGAAAATAAGCGTCTGTGAGGTCTATCGAGGTGACCCACTCCCCCTGTCGAATCGACTTTCTGATAGATTCGGCTGTTTCCATTTTGAATGTCGGTACATGTAAATGGTTGTTTAACATACTTAAATCTATCACTGGTCTCCACCTTTTCATGGGTTTGGGTACCAGAAACAGTCTGCTGTAATATCCCAGAGTAGAAGGTTTCCTGACATGAGTTATTGCCTTTTTTGCAAGCATGGCCTGAACTGCTTCGTGTAGAGCGCCATCTTTGTTTTTGTTGTGATATTTGCTCAAAATGAGCGGAATTTTCGATAATTTGGGTAGAATTTTGAAGTCTAGGCGATAACCATGTTGTAGTAAACTTACTACTCTGGGATGTGCTTGATTTTTTGCCCATACCTGCCAAAAATCCTGCAATCTTGTCCCTGGAAAGTCACTTCCTCTTTCCGCCTCTGCCTCCTCGCGATGCGCGCGCAGAGAAGTGGTTATAGGTGTTTGGCTGCGTTCGTTTGTCACGAAACGATCTGTTACCTTCCTGTGAGGGCTTTGGATGTGAAGACCTCCCGAAATCGAAATTCTTCACAGAGTCTCTGTATGACTTGGAATCAGATTCCTTCATTATTGACAATCTTTTGATCATGTTATCCTCAACCTGGGATAAAATATCCGAGTTGAAGACCTCCTGTTGGTCAAAATGGTCTGTACGCAAGCTTGCCAAATCTTTTGGACCTAATTTTGAGCTGCAGTCCTTCAATAAGCTATCCCTCCTTTGAAGGAGCATATTGCATGCCAGAGTCATGTTTTGTTTGAGGACCGTATCCAGGGCTATCTCCAGAGAGGAGGTAACTGAAGCCTGTAGCTGAGAATATTTTATCATGAGGTCTGCTGACTCCTTGACTGTATCCAGATCTTCAGACCCTCTAATTTCAGTAGCCAACTCCTGGATTCTGTTGTTGAGCTCCTCTATAGCCATTTTAAACCACACTACATGGCCCAAAATTTGAACATTTTCCCTGCAAACTGTCTCTTGAACAATATGTTGTTTGGAAGGTACAGTGATGGAATTTGACAATGATTTCACTCTAGCTATGTTGAAGTAGGAGTCAGGTAGTTTAGGAGCTTTCAAAGGCGTATTTTGTGGAGAGGTAGTGTAGTAGATCATGTCGGGCCTCTCAAAGGCCAAAAACTGTCCCTGGGACAATGATTCAGAGCTGGATTTGTCTTTGACTGAGGTTCCAGAGGCCTTCCTAAACCTGTAGTCCCACATGGACTGAATATCTTGGACAGGAGGTAAAGCCAAATTTTGTTTCCTCACCACCTGCTTGGAGGGTTTCTTGGAAAAAGCAGAAGGGGCCACAAGGCACTCCACTTGTGGTACCTCCAGATCCAGTAGACCTCTGATGGCATTGAGCATCTCAACATAAGAGGGATCTAACTCCTGTGAATGAGAGTCTGCATCCCCTTGAGGAGACTTAGATCTGTGTCTCTTGCTGGCAGGCAAAGAGGAGTCCTCATCAGATAGCTCTCCTTCTGAAGGCTGAGTTCTCGTCTGGGAGACAGGGGCACTCATACCCTGCTCCTGACAGAGAGGAAGACTGTTCTTAGAGGCTGAAGGTTTGTCACTGCGTTTGAACTCTTCAAACTGGGAAGCCAAGGAAGCCAACTGATTATTCATAGCTTTAATCATGTCTTGAAGCGAGGAATCAGGTTTGGAAGTAGAAGGCTGTGAAGATTTTGAAGGTGTTGGTTCATCCAAGAGAGAGTCATCAAACTTCTCAGAACTTTTGGACTTGGAAGCTTTTCTTTTGTGTGGAATTTTTAAGGCCCCAGCACAAATAGAGCAATCAGATTCTTTACTCACAACACACTTGTCTTTTCCCTTCTTGTCGTTTCTGCATTTTAAACAAGCTTGGTGATTATCCCATGGAAGCATATCACCCAAGCAAACTGAACATTTCCTTTGTTTTTCGGACATCTTGAATCGTACCAAAGAACGCGTGTGCACTTCACGGCGGTCAAAATTAGAAATGGCAACTTACAGTGGAGATATAACCTCCAGCAGGTGCCCCCTGGGGTTTACGTGTGTACTTTCAGTAGAAAAACATGGCGAGACACATTGTCTGTGTCCTTGACCGAACGGTAGGTCACGTAAGCATTTGTTGGGATTATGTAAGTACGTTTTTATGCAATAAAATAGACAGTTATAATTATAAACAACTCAATAACCCCTGTGCAAGAAACGAAATGCTGTCTGTTATTAATAAATATAATTTATGCGATATATTCCGATTAAACCATCCAAATGAGAAACGATATACGTGGAGGCGAAAAAATCCACTCAAACAGGCAAGGCTAGATTACTTTATAATTTCTCGACCGTTTTCTGATCTAGTAAGCGATTGCCCAATAAGAGCATCCTATAGGTCAGATCACTCGATACTCGAATTAAATATTACGATTTGCAGCTTCCGACAGGGAAAAGGAGTTTGGAAATTTAACAACTCACTATTGAAGGACAAAGACTATTTAATAAAAATAAACAATGTTATCGAGGAAGAAAAAATGAGATATGCTGTCCCAATATATAACCCTAATAATATTACAAAGGTTAAAGACACTGAGTTGCAACTTACTATATCAGACAGCCAATTTTTTGAGGTATTATTGCTAAAAATAAGAGGTGAAACTATTAAATTTTCATCGCTCAAAAAGCAGTCAGTGAACAGTAAAGAACTGAATTTAATAAAAGAAATTGACTCCATTGAACAAGAAGAAGTACCGGATTTAGAACTGTTAGGAAAAAAGAAAAAGGAAATCGAAGACCTCAGAGGCGAAAAGATAAAAGGCTCAATAATCAGATCAAGGGTAAAATGGCTGACGGATGGAGAAAAGCCTTCAAAATATTTCTGTATGCTAGAAAATCATAGGTATATAGAAAAAACCATTAAACACTTGAAAAATGAAAAGGATGAAAATATATATGAACAAGACAATATATTAAAAGAAATTCATAAATTTTATTCTAACCTATTTAACAAGAAAGAAAATAAATACGCAAAAGACTTTTTTAAAAAAATAAGCCCAAATAGTTATAATCGGTTATCAAAGTTAGAATCAGATGCACTTGAAGGAAAACTCACGGAAGATGAAATCAGCCAATCCCTACAAAATATGAAACATAATAAAAGTCCTGGGATAGATGGATTTCCATCAGAATTCTACAAAGTCTTTTGGAGAAAATTGAAATTTTTTGTTCTGAGAACCTTGAATGAAAGCTACAACATAGGTCAACTACCTGTAACAATGCGTCATAGCATAATTTCATGCTTGCCAAATGGTGATAAACCAAGAGAGTATTTGAAAAACTGGCGGCCTATTTCACTTTTATCAGTAGCTTATAAAATAGGTTCAGCGGCAATAGCAAATAGATTAAAAAAAGTATTAACTCACTTAATCCCAGAGCAGCAAACAGGCTTTATAAGAGGACGCTATATGAGCGATTGCACACGTTTGATATACGACACAATGCATTTTACAGAATATAATAAGATCCCGGGCTTAATTATGCTTGTAGACTTTGAAAAAGCGTTCGACTCAGTGTCATGGGATTTCCTTATCGAAGCTCTAAATAAATTAGGCTTTGGACAGAATTTCATCAAATGGATAAATACTTTGAACACAAACATTTTCGCAACTGTTCTTCAATGTGGTTTCTTATCCAATAAGATTTGTATTAAAAGGGGTTGTCGACAGGGAGACCCAATTGCACCATATCTTTTCATAATATGCTCCCTTTTCTTAACAACCTTAGTAGAAACGTGCGGTTCAATTAAAGGATTAAACATAAACAAAGAATATTTAAAAATTATCCAGTTTGCAGATGACACAACAATATTTTTAGATGGCTCTGAAACCTCTCTCCAATCAGCTCTCAATGTCCTTGAAATATTTGGCACATACTCAGGTTTAAAAGTGAATAAAGAGAAAACACAAGTAGTATGGATTGGCTCAAAAAAGGGTAACACACAAAAAATATGCCAGCACGCGAACTTGAAATGGGAAGCCAATACCTTCAGAGTTTTGGGTATAACCTTTTCAGTAAATCTTAATGACATGCCCAGTTTAAACTATGATACTATAACTGTAGAGGTAGAAAGAACCCTCGTGCCTTGGAGGCAACGGAAACTCACCCCAATTGGAAAAATATGCATACTAAAAACATTCATAATACCAAGGTTAACCACGTTATTCATGACGATCCCTAGACCTAGCCCTCGGACCATTAAATTACTGAATAAGTTGTTTTATTCGTTTATATGGGATTATAAACCAGACAAAATAAGTCGAGCAAAACTAACACAAGGCTATCCAAAGGGAGGCCTAAAAATGACTGATGTGGATGCTTTCATAACCAGCCTTAAAATCTCTTGGATCAAAAGACTGCTGAGTAATGATACACCGGTGTGGAAAACTTTAGGACTACATTGCATTAAAAATCCAATCAGATTAAAATATCTTGGCTCGACTTGGCCTAAAAATCTTGCACTAAATATAACAAATACTGTTTGGAAAGAAGCCTTACAATCCTGGGCATGCTTATTGAATGTAAACTCACTAGACGAAAATAGGAAACTTTCAAGCCCGATATGGTATAATCCAAGGATATCAAAAATAGAACTTTTTTTTGCCATAATGGTTCAACAAGGGCATCATATTTGTAATCGATCTAATCGATTCCCAAGGAAAATTCCTACCGTATCATGAACTAATGGCAAAATATTCTGTACACTATAATTTCTTAGACTATCATAGGGTCAAACAATGTGTGAACAACTTCCTAGGTACATCGGATACTTCAATAAATGAAAGGCCCGTTTACCCTATAACATTATACCTTCTCTCTAAAGGCATAAAAGGTTCACGTGAATTTTATAAAATTTTGCTTTCACAAAAACGCTTTAACGATGACAAGCTTAGACAAAAATGGGAAAGATCTTTGAATGTTGAAATTACAAAACCCATGTGGGAAAAAAGTTACCTGGTTTGTTTTAAAACTATACAAGATAATTACTTGATCTGGTTTCAATATAAAATCTTAAATAGAATATTGGGAATTGAAAGCTTAAAATTTAAAATGGGCATATCACTAAACAATGTGTGCAGATTATGCAATGAAAATGAAGAAACTCTAGTGCATCTATTCACTTTATGTAACCCTGTAAAAAAATTCTGGGAAGATTTGACCAGAAGAATAAAAGCCGACATAAATAGAGATTTAATTTTTTCAAGCAAAGATATAATTTTGGGTTACCAAGAAAAACAAATGTGGCCCGCGAACATTTTATTGGTAACTATGAAAAAATATATTTTTGTGGCAGCCGGTAAGAAAAAAACTCCACAGGTAGTTGAAGCTCTTGAGATGCTAAAAAATATCTTTTTTGAACAGGAGTATGTGTCAAGAATACAGAACCACGAAAGTGAATTAAAAAAAAAGTGGGATTTTATTCCACGACTATTACAGTAACATATTTTTGTAATATTTTATATTTTTTTTTTTATAATACTGTGACTATGGAAAGCTTGTAATTGTTGGTAAAATATAATACATGTAAATGTTAACTCCTATTGAAAAAGAAATAAAAATATAAAAAAAAAACTTCCTACACTTACCGTTTCTGAGATGTAACCCAAATAAGATTTTATAGGTCAAGGTTAACCCAGTAGGGCCAAATCAAGGTCACACAATGACGTTGCATACTTACAACTCCTAACCAATGCCCCTCCCAAGTATCACCTTCCTACACTTTACAGTTTCCGAGATATAGCCAGGACAAGATTTTATAGGTCGTCACTATGATAAGTTCAAATCAAGGTCACACCAAGATGCTGCACACCTACCATACCTAACCAATTATGGTTTCCGAGATATAACACGGAAAATATTTTCAAACTCAAGGTCACTACGGCAAGTTCAAATCAAGGTAACCAGATTTACATGCAACTCGTGACCACGGCATCTCGTGACCAACAACTCATACCCACAAATTTTACAAACATAAACTAGAACGCACCGAAACTGGAAATGTTGCTTGAAGGGCGAGTATTTTATGTAAGAACGTTTGTTTAAAGACCAAATACTTCAAATTCTCGTACTTCCATGAGAGTTTCCCAGCAATATTATAAAATGAAATATGCAAATTAGAAAACGTGAGGTCATTGAATTCCGTGGGGGTTGCCTAGAATTATTATAAAATAAAAATATGCAAATTAGAAAACGTAAGGAGACAAAACTTCATGGGGTTTCCTTGCAATATTTCAAAACAAAATTAGACCGAGTTTCTGTCCCGTCGCCAAATGCTGTTGATATTTCTGACAGTACACAATGGCGAGGGACAGAGCTCACATGTACCTGTTTTCTGTGTAAATTTTGAACGGCATATTTGTACACATATTACCACAAGTATAAAGTGTTATTTAATTATATATTATATTATATAACGTCAGGTCATGAGGTTGCGTGGGGGTTTTCTAGACCTATTTTAAATAATAAAAATATGCAAATTAGAAAACATGAAGAGACAGAACTCCGTAGGGCTTCCTAGCAATATTTGAGAATAAAATCTGCAAATATGGTACGTACGATTTGTGGGTACGAGTTGATGGTCACGAGATGCTCGTATCCCTGTCACAACATGACGCTGCACACCTACAACCCCTGACCATTGTCCCTATTAAGTATCAACTTCCTTCACCTTACGGTTTCTGTGAAATAGCCCGGATAAACTTTTTGCTGTAGCCTGCCCATTCGGACGATTTACATGCATATCGCACCCACCTTAAATCGCTACCACTAACTCGCACCCGCAAATCGCACCCGTTTTTTAAGTTTTGAAGATATTTTGTAGAAAAATATATGAACGTTTATACCATAGAAATCGTATAAAAAAGCTAGTGTTTTATCGATTTCTATGGTTTAAACTTTGTCTCGAGTGATTTCAGTAACAAATTATTTCATTGGTTAATGCAGAAGAAAAGTAGACTGGTTTCCTGGATCTTCTGTTTGTAAAATATAGCTAGAAACCCATCGTGGCCTCATATTTGCTTAAATCTACATGTACAAGTACTCATTTTGTAACAAATTATTTCACTGGTTAATGAAATTAATCACGTTTGCAGACGAAAAGTAGACTGGTTTTTTACACATACATTTATTGGGAAACAGATTTCCGTGACCTAATATATATTCTATGCAATTGTCAAGCACATCTAAAAACGGGTGCGATTTGTGGGTGCGAGTTAGCGGTAGCGATTTGAAGTGGGTGCGATATGCACGTATCCCATTCGGACACCAAGGATGAAAACAATACCCCAACAGCTGTCAAGGGCAGTGGGGTAAACAAGTATTTTACGGACATAAAACCAATACCACAATCCCTGTACCGTAGAGCAGTTTTTAAGGGGCGATAAACCAATTTCTGCTTGAAATCAGCGCCCCAGCTTTGCACAATTTGCAAACGGAAATTGCCGACATCTTTATTTGGTATGCGGAAATGCGCGAGTGTGGGTAACTGCTATGAAATATTTTAATTTCAATTTTGTATCAAGATGAGGTTTATGTCATGATATGGCGCAAAGCAGTTCTGTCTTTAACACGTGGTCTGTTAAGTTATATGCATAAACGTCAAGTCCACTTGCTTAGAATTCCGATTTATAATCTAAACACTGATATTATCTTTAGCTACAATATAAAGCTAAAATAATAATAATAATCCCAGACAAACTAGCAAAACTGGCAAATAAACGTTTATATATACAGATACACAACCTTTCACAACAATGTGCAAGTCAGAGAGAACTACGCATGCGCAAACAGCTGGAGACTACCATCCCACAAAAGAAAGATCATCGCTGACGGGAGGAATGCACAGCCGGCCTCGGGGCTCACTGTAACAATAAGAGTGCAAATTATTTCAAAATGAAAACCTGGTTCCCAATCAAAACCAAAAAAAAAACAACTTTATCCAGAAACACGCACCTAGTTCTTCTTTTATTTACGCAGTGGGCCCATACCTCCTCATTTTATGACACAGTGGGCCTATACCCCCCTCATTTACTTTCACAGTAAGCACCACCTTTGCCATCTACTGTACTAGGACTGTCAAGCCTAATTAAGTTCCTCCTTTCCTTGTACAGTGGGCCTATATCTCCTAATTTATGACATGGTGGGCCTATACCAACTCATTTTCTTACACAGTGGACACCACACTTACCATCTACTGTACACAGACTGTCCAGCCTCAGTTCCTCCCTTACTTGTACAGTGGGCCCATACCTCCTCATTTCATGATACAGTGGGCCTATACTCCCTCATTTACTTGCACAGTGAGCACCACCCTCACCATCTACTGTACAGAATGTCCAGCCTCACTTCCTCCCTTACTTGTACTGTGGGCCCATACTTCCTACTTTTATGACACAGTGGGCATATACCCCCCATTTACTTACACAGTGGGCACCATCCTCGACATCTACTGTACACAGACTGTCCAGCCTCAGTTCCTCCCTTACTTGCACAGTGGGCCCATAACTCCTCATTTTATGACACAGTAGGCCTATACCCCCCATTGACTTACACAGTGGGCAGCACACTCGCAATCTTCTGTACACAGATTGTCCTGCCTCACTTCCTCCCTTACTTGTACAGTGGGCCCATACCTCCTCATTTTATGCAACAATGGGCCTATACCCCCTCATTTTCTTACAGAGTGGGCCCCACCCTCACTATCTACTGTAGCACCCCCCAGCTCATGGACACACACTGTCCAGCCTCAGTTCCTCCCTTAGTTGCACAGTGGGCCCATACCTCCTCATTTTATGACACAGTGGGCCTATAGCCCCTCATTTACGTACACTGTGCACACCACCGTCGCCATCTACTGTACATAGACTGTCCAGCATCAGTTCCTCCCTTACTTGTACAGCGGGCCCATACCTACTCATTTTATGACACAGTGGGCCTATACCCCCTCATTTTCTTACAGAGTGAGCACCACCCGCGCCATCTACTGTACACAGACTGTCCAACATTACTTCCTCCCTTACTTGTACAGTGGGCCCCCCCCGGGGCCACGGTGGCAGAGTGGTAACACTCTCGCCTCCCACCTCTGTGGCCGGGGTTCGATTCCACGTCATGGCCTCAAGTGGGAAAGCTGGTAGTTGCTTGCCGTTGGTCGGCAGTTTACAGTGCAGATCCCTGACGAACTGTATGTACTGGTTTCCTCTGCCCTTCCAACTACCTCTCGTGATATGACCTGTACAGTGTTGAAAGCGACTTAAAACCCCAAATATATAAATGTACAGTGGGCCCATACCTCCTCCTTTTCTGACACAGTGGGCCTATACCCCCTCATTTACCTACACAGTGGGCACCACCCTCGTCATCTACTGTACACAGACTGTCCAGCCTCAGTCCATTACTTACTTGCACAGTGAGCCCTTATCTCCTCATTTTATGACACAGTGGGCATATACCCCCCATTTACTTACACAGTGGGCACCATCCTCGACATCTACCGTACACAGACTGTCCAACCTCACTTCCTCCCTTACTTGCACAGTAGACCCATACCTCCTCATTTTATGGCACAGTGGGCATATACCCCCTCATTTACTTACACAGTGAGCACCAACGTCACCATCTAATGAACACATAAGGGCTGTGGGGTAAAAATACTGCAGCATCAATGACAGTGGGGTAAGCTGTCTGAAAACAGGGGGTGAAACCAACAAGCTTCCACTTTTCAAGGACACTTAATAACCACATTACATAATGTCCAAACACAGTGAGGTCACCTTGCCATGAAGGAAGGAACTGAGAACTGTGTAAGTAAATGAGGGATATAGGTCCACTGTGTCATAAAATGAGGAGGTATGGGCCCACTGTGCAAGTAAGGGAGTAAGTGAGGGTGGACCATCTGTGTACAGTAGATAAATAGGGTGGTGCCCACTATGTAAGTAAATGAAGGAGTATAGGCCCACTTTGTCATAAAATGAGGAGGTATGGGCACACTGTGCAAGTAAGGGAGTAAGTGAGGCTGGACAGTCTGTGTACAGTAGATGACGACGGTGGTGCCCACTATGTAAGTAATTGAAAGGGTATAGGCCCACTGTGTCATAAAATGAGGAGGTATCGGCCCACTGTGCAAATAAGGGAGGAACTGAGGCTGCACAGTTTTTGCAAAGTAGATGGCGAGGGTGATGCCAACTGTGTAGGTAAGTGAGGGGGTATAGGCCCACTGTGTCATAAAATAAGAAGGTATGGGCCCATTGTGTAAGTTAGGGGGGGGGGAATAAGTCTACACAGTTTGTGTAAAGTAGATGGCGAGGGTGGTGCCCACTGTGTAAGTAGATGACGGGGTACAGGCCCACTGTGTCATAAAATGAGGGGTATAGGCCCACTGTGTCATACAATTAGAAGGTATGGGCCCATTGTGTAAGTAAGGGAGGAACTGAGGCTGCACAGTTTGTGTAAAGTAAATGGCGATGGTTGTACCAACTGTGTAAGTAAATGTGGGGGTATAGGCCCACTGTGTCATAATATGAGGAGGTATGGGCCCACTGTGTAAGTAAGGGAGGTTGGACAGTTTGTGTAGTGCAGATGCCGATGGTGGTGCCCACTGTGTAAGTAGATGATGGGGTACAGGCCCACTGTGACATAAAATCACGGGGTATAGGCCTACTGTGTCATAAAATGAGGAGGTATGGGCCCACTGTGCAAGTAAGGCAGGAACTGAGGCTGGACAGTCTGTGTACAGTAGATGACAAGATTGGTGCTCACTCTGTAAGTAACTGAGGGGGTATAGGCCCACTCTGTCATAAATGAGTAGGGATGGGCCCACTGTACAAGTAAGGGAGGAACTGAGGCTGGAAAGTCTATGAACAGTAGATGGCGAGAGTGGTACTTACTCTGTAAGTAAATGAGGGGGTATAGGCCCACTGTGTCATAAATGAGGAGTGATGGGCCCACTGTATAAGTAAGGGAGGAACTGAGGTTGGACAGTCTATGTACAGTAGATGGCGAGGGTGGTACTTACTCTGTAAGTAAATGAGGGGGTATAGGCCCACTGTGTCATAAATGAGGAAGTATGGGCCCCTGTGGAAGTCTGTCTGTCTGTGTACAGTAGATGGCGAGGGTAGTGCTCACTGTGTAATTAAATGAAAGGGTATAAGCCCACTGTGTCATAAAATGGGGAGACAGAATAGATAGTGATAGTTATGCTTGCCATTTAATAATAAATTTATAATTTCATGAAAAACTGTATGCTCATTGAGCGGGTCCCACTGTGCAAAAAGCATGTCCCACTGCAACACTGCACAGTGGGCCCCGAGGCCGGCTGTGTTTGCCTCTCTTCAGCGCTGAACCCCCTTACCATCGAGAGAATGGGAGACTACTAAAAGGCTTTGAGTAGGAAGGGTGCATTTCGTGTCCGTTGATATAATGTTTTACACCCGTGGACAGTGAACCGGACAGGACAGTCGTATCGGACATGATTCCAAATTGTACTGGAGCTCTCTTTAAAAACCTGAAAATATTTGTGAACCCAGAGATACTGCTGCTGTATGTCTTTTTTAATTTCAACACTAATATTCAATAAAAACTCATCTGTCATAATTTATTTTTGTGTTTTTGTCCTTCCCGACACATAATCTACAGGTGTCATTGCATCCACCAGGTGATTATGTTTGTGGGTGCATTTGTTTGTCTGCGTTCATGAGAACTCCAAAAGAAATGAACAGATCTTTCTGCAATGTTTACGTGCATGGATAGGATATGCGAACATGGGAAGAAGCGATTTAATTTAGGGAAAGGTCACATCCTGAAAAAAAATCCTGATCATTCAAAGGATGCATTTTCAAAAATTTTCAATGACTTCGTCTTCTTTCTGACATTATTCCAAAAGTAACATGCAGATCTTCATGAGTTTTTATGTGGGTAGTGCCTGATCAAAGGATGAAGTGTCATATTATGGCAAAGATCTGGATCTTAATCTGGATACTAAAAATTGTAGAATTAAAAATGTACCCTGATTTAGGTCTTCACTTTACAAGTGGTCAATATCTTTTCCAATAAATAATGACCTTCATGAAGGATCTGGAAGATCCCAAACACTCATCAGGTGTCACCATGATATTTTACCTGCAGTAAATTGACTTTATCTTACTGCTAACAGAATTGTCACAAGACAGCAAATTTGGTGAACATGTTGTGATTCTAGAGGCATGTTGAAAGTTTTTCACCTTTGGAAATCCCACATTGATAAGGCTGGGAAGCTGTAAAGGCTCCGACATCATATTTGACTTTATGAATTGTAAAAAGATGTTGTTCTAGTCTATTTTAAGAGTATAACTGCATGTCTGTTTATTCAAAGAAGAAATGAAATACGGATATCTCTGTCAGAGATTTTTTGAGTGACACACAGACTAGTTTCTTTCTGCTCAAAGGTTGTGTCTTAGAAGTAGCACAAAGACTCTAGTAAAACACAACAACCTGTCTTTAAGATTTATTTATTTATTTGGGGTTTTGCGTCGCTTTCAACACCGTACAGGTCATATCACAACGGGTAATCTAATCTAATGTAATGTGGACTTTTATAGCGCTTAATCTCCATCACTGATGGACTCTAAGGCGCATCTAAACATAAAGCAAGGCAGCTAGCGTTAATCAAGGGACATAGCCAGGTCATACTAAGGAGACACAGATGTGACGGGGGAGGCTATAGTGGGTAGGCTTTTGCAAACAGGTATGTTTTAAGCTTCTTTCTGAAGGAGGCAACTGATGTTGCACCGCGAACATCTTGAGGGAGGTCATTCCAGATCTTAGGAGCATCAAAGGCAAAACTATGGCCGAAATGTTTGGCTGACTTGAAGACTGATGAATGGAAAGGACGAACTGTAAGGTATTGATGATCTGGGTGACTATGTCTAGTACTATAGGGACAACTACTAAAAGACAAGAACGGTTCGAAATAAGAAGGAGAACCACTATGCAAAAATTTATACACAAGTGTTGCAGTTTTGAAAATGCAACAGTACCTAACAGGCAACCAGTGGAGTTTCTGTAGAATGGGTGTAACATGAGCATACTTTCCATGATTTGTAACAATACGAGCCAGGGTGTTCTGAATACTTTGCAGTTTGTACTGATTGAAACCGGACAAACCTCTGAACAGAGAGTTACAATAGTCCTGATGACTATTAACCAAGGCATTTGCAGCAAGGACTGCCACTTCAGGAGATACTTTCTAATTCTACGGAGGTCACACATCTGAAGGAAGCATGCTTTGCAAGTCCTCTTGATATGCTCAGAGAATGAAAAATCTGCATCAAACCACACACCTAGATTTCTAACAGAATCAACCGGATGAAGAAGGCTACCAAGAATGCTAACAGGAAAGTGAGAGGAATCGGGTAGTTGGAAGGGCAGAGGAAACCAGTACATACAGTTGGTCAAGTTTCTGTAGTGTAAACTGCCAACCAACGGCAAGCAATTACCAGCTTTCCCAGTTGAGGTAGAGCCGTGAACTTTGGCCTAAGAGGTGGGAGGCGAGTGTGCTACCACTCTGCCACCATGGCCCCCGTCTTCATTAAGAGAGCCGTCAATAATGGGGCCCACACATTTATCAAAACCAGATTACAATCTTGGTGCCATATCTAAACAACTGGATTTAAAATCTAGACATGATGAAGAGGGGAAGAAGGTAATATTAAAGTAGTCTTTTTCATGACAGTCATTCTCACACAGTCAATTAAGCATGGACTTCACTTCTATGTTTGCCCGATGCTACAGTCATCAGGAAAACCATTTTGAAACTAACGTCTCTGAGAGAAGCACCCTTAAGTAGCTCAAAGGGATGCTTGGTCAGCTGAGACAGAACCAGTTTCCAAGCCCAAACTCTATTTCTTCCTTAGGGCCTGTCCCTTTGAAAGCTATCCAGTTGTCTATTAAGATGATTGTCTTGACAAATGGTAAGAGCCCCCGGTCCTTCTCCATTTCGTCAACAACCATGATATTGTCCCAACCTCTGATGCTGCGATTTCGGGGTTTTTTTACCAAGTAAGTGAAAGACTAAGTAAGCAATTCATTTTACAGATGAACCCATGAAGTCTACCATATTAGTCTCACACCAATAGCAAAAAGTGACCACTTTATTTGGTTAAGCCTCTCTGGGAAGTGTCAATCTATGCCACCCTCTCAGAGAAACTGTTGTCTGTGATGAGACAGGAGGCTCTATGGAAGCCAAGTAGGCATGTTAAAGTTCTGAAGGTAAATGTCGAATGCTCTTTTGAATGGCTGTGGTTCTTGGGGAACCTGCTCAGGAAGTTTGTTGTATCTATTTCTTGCTTCCTTTAAAGACTATTACAGAGCAATTTCAGTTAATCTTGATTGTCCTGCAAGTTTGTTATTTACCTTCAGTTGACTGTTCAGTTACTGCATTTAGAATTTCTGTGTTGGTTATAAAATCCATCCCACGAAGGAGTACACCCTTCTGATGATCTCACAGTAGAAGTCATACTCCAAAATCGCTAAGTAGCTTTGTTCATGTCATGTTCCACGTTTTTTTGCCCCCTTGCTCAGGGGAATCAGCAACAGGATAGCTTTCAACTTATATTTAGTGTGGATCATCATCATCAAAAAAGGGAATCAGTGCCTGTGAATGGGCTCTGTGTCAGCCGACTTTGTGCTTTGAGCTTCAGAGTACCAGTGAAATTACAAAAGGACACAAAAGTTGTGCACTCCAAATGGTTTTGAGAAGTGCAAATTTAACTGTTAAGGTGCTTCCTAAGGAGGTACGGAGAACCTGGTTCATAACAAAGGCAAAGAATCCAAGAAGTAGGTGCATAGTAACTGCCAGACTTTAATGATGATACATTGGTTTTGTAAACTTTGAAGTCAAAACAAGGCATTTAAAGGACCCGAGTTTTCGGAAGATACATTACTCTCTTAGAATCTGTGCATGGATGGAGTACTCCCCTCAGGTATACCACAAAGGTGTATTTTAGATGAATGCAATATGTATTACAGTGTACTAAAAATATGCAAACAAGACCAGTGCTGGAGTGTTTATCTCCCACTTGGTATTGAGCAAAAATGGAGGTAGTATGACCACTAAACTGGATTTAAAGCCCAAGAAGCAATAATAAGGGAGATAAAAGACCTTTTTCATATGATAAACTATAAATTTTGAAGCAATTTTACTAAGCAGCAGATGTAAAATTTGTTAAAAGAAGGAACTACAGGAACCCGAGTTTTGGGAAGATACATTACAGTCTTACAATATGCACAGGGATGGAATACTCCCCTCAGGTATAGAAAGAAGGCGTATTTTAGAACTTGATGAATGCAATATGGATTATAGTGTAGTAAATCAAATGCAAAAACGACCAATGCTGTGGGGTTTATCTCCCACTGGGTATTAAGCAAAAATGGAGGTAGTGTGACCACTAAACTGGATTTAAAGCCCAAGAAGCAATACTAAAGGAGATAAAAGATCTTTTCAATGTGATAAACCAAATGAACTTTGGAAGAACCTGACTAAGCGGTGGATGTAAAATTTCCCAAAATCACTGTATGTTTTATGATTCTCGAGATAAACAACATTTTCCATTTCCACAAAAATTCACTATCAGAATTTTGAAAATTCAATTTTTTTCCAGAAGAAATAGTCCTTACTACAGGGGGTGCAATTAATCATAACCTTGTGAACCAAATCAATTCACGAATTGACTTGGTACAAAAAACATTCTTAATCTCAATGATAAACTACATTGTGCTGACTCACTGCCAACATATCCCCGGACAGGCCATGTCTCACACCACAAGTATTCACTGGGTATTTTTGTAGCACTCATTTTGTGTGATTCACAATTATTATAAACTGTTTTCCATTTTTTTTGTCAAACCATTTTTTCAAGGGCACACAGAGAACCTGACTTCATCCCCCCTTCCTTGTTGATATAGGCAACCACTGTTGTGTTGTCTGTTGCCATCAGGACTATGTTGAACAGAGGTCTTGGAACTCTTTTAGGACCAGAAAGACCACCTTTAGTTCCAAGTGGTTTATATGCAATTTGCTTTCTGGAATTGATCAGGATCCCCTTGCAGTGCGCTCATTTAATTGAGCACCCCACCCTTTTTTATGTGTATGTAAATATCTGCAGAGCATGTTTTAGTGGGTGTAATGGTTGACCTGGTAGCACATTGCTTTCCTCCAGCCACCACCTAAAGTGGGGGTGGAGCGACCTGGGTACTGGTATCACCTTTTCTAGTGATTCTGGTACCCTCCAGTTGTTCTTCAAGTGTGACTCTATGGGACTCATATGAAGTCAACCTAGGTGAACTTGTTTTTCTGTGGCTGTCAGACGCCCTATGAGCGACATGAACTGCCAGACCGGACAGAATTGTCTGAATTTTGTCTATCAAGGCCTCCCAACGCTCTGGTGTGGGTCTGATCTTGCACTCTTTCAAGTCGAACTGGTAACCTACGAAGTTGAAAACCTGTTTTGGATCCAGATCTGACTTTTCCTTGTTCACCAGCCAACCTAGTTGTCGATAGAGCTACCAGGGTCTGTGTATGTGTTTAGGATGGTGTTCAAGGTGCTCAGGTCCAAGATAGGTCTCCACCGGTTGTTGGGTTTGGGTACCAAAAATAGTCGGTTGTAAAACCCCAGGGAGTTTTGATTTTCCACCGGTTCAACTGCATTTTTGTTCACCAGCTGATACAGGGCCTCCAAAAAGTTGAGATTTTTGTGAGGGTTGGTATAACTGCTTATGACAGTTGGTGATCTGTTTAGATTGGGTCTGAACCGGAAGGGGAGGGTGTAGCCCTCTCTGAGTGTTGTTACTACCTTTGGACTCGCCCCCAGGGTTTCAAATGTTTTTCCAAAACCGGTGTAGCCTTGACCGTACAGGTATACCCTACTCTATGGCACCAGTTGGGACATTTGTGACAAGATTTACAGAGCTCAAGTGACCTACACAGGAAACATCTTTCACATATTTTATTTCTGTGTAGTTGTGACAATAATTGGGATTTACGCCTTTCTTTTGAGGCAACCCGGTAACAGAATGAGCATTTGCAAAAAGTGGAAGGCTTGCCACGACTTTTCTTGCTTTGCTGGCGTTCTCTTATTTGCTTCCAAGCTGGGATAGAAAACTTCTGGTCTGGTTGCTGAGAAGACTTGTCATCGGAAGCATATGGATGGAAACGAACGGGTTTCCTGTGAGACTAGCTAGAAGAACGCCTCTCCTCACTTCTGGCCACTTCCTCTTCAGCCTTAATGAGAAGCTGGTCCAGGAAAAGTGACTGCAAATGAACGGGAGCAGTACGCAGTGCAGTGAGTGAGTCCTGTTTTACACCCGCGTTTAAATAGTCCAAGTAGCTGTTTCTACGCACAAGGGTGAAGTTTGCAACACTAATGAACACACCTTCTGACAAGTCCTGCATTGTCCTGGTCATGGCTTGGGAGATTGACTGGTTAAATGTAACCAAATACTCCAGTTTGTCCACAGCTTGCAGCATTCTTTCAGAGGACTTGCCCTTGCCTTTCACCATGTGCAAACTCTTGAGTTGTGTAGACACTGTACTCTAGTCAAACACCTTGACAAACTGGCAACCTGGTTGCACATGACAGTCTGCTCCCTAGCTGTTCTTTCCCAGCATCTCACAAAATGTCCTAAGGGACCAGGAGTGTGGGCAGCAGGTAAACTACGTCTGGCCACCCTGCTGAACGCACTATTCAGCTTTGCCAGGAGACCAGGAACACACAGTGGATACATCAGAGTCCTTATCAGCATGCATGTCATACCATCTAGACGACCTGGGTGGCTCGACAAACTGGTCCCTGAGAAGTCCAGCAGTTTCTGTGTTCCTTGAGGGGTAGCCTTCTGTGATGGTGAGATTCAACTTTTCCTTCTTCCGGTAGAGCCAGTCATCTACAGGCAACTTCACAGATACCTTCCCGGATGGCTGGACTCGGGAACCGGCAAAAGGATTATCATCTAAAAATGAAACACTGTCAAATTCAGGTATCTTGTGCCATCTTATGAATGACCTCACCCCTCTGATGGTCTCTGTAACTAGCTTCCTCAGAGAGTTCTTGGTCACCAGAAACATCTTTGTCTGGGGAGCCAGACTCACTTTGCAGATCTTCCTCACTGTCAGACGGCACAGCACTGCTGGACCGGATAGCAGAACCTCAGGACCCGCACCGGGAGCCTCAACAAGCTGGGTGGCCGTCCCTGCACTGGGACCCTCAACAGGGCGGGTAGCACTCATGCTGGCAGCTTCCCTCACGACAGCAGCCTCACCAGTGGTCTGAACAAGACTGGAACCAATACCCCAACAGTCACACTAGAGGACAAGCCACCGGTGGAGGTTCCAGGATCAAAAAAGGGCTGATCACTGGTAACCACTGAAGAGGGTTTCTTCACAGGTTCCACAGGCACAGCAAACATCTTGGAGAGTGGCATAGCCTCCAGTCTGGGAAAACGTTCGCCCCACTTCTCATCTAGGTACCTGAGTTCATCAGACCTGGGTTTGCTGCTGGATTTGGATTTCTTACTGCTTGGCTTGGGAGAATCGTCAGTTCTTTTCTTCTTGCCAGCAGGGGTTTCAGACTTCTTCACGGTCTTCTCTCTGTCCACCCATCCCAACACACTGACCTGTGAAGGGTTCATCAGAGTGGGGGTAGGGGAGGCAGAAACCTTTTCTCCTTATTCTTCCTCTCTCTGTAGGTGAGGGTGGCAAGTTGAAGAATCTGCTCTGGGGTAATACCTTTGAAGATTGGACAATAACGTTCGAGGACACACAGATCGTCTCCAACCACCTTGTCTCTACATCTTGTGCACTTGAGGTGGCCATCAAACAATCAAAACAAAGCCATAAAAGACATAATGATCAGTAATATAGAAGAATAATGTAGAATAAAATAAAAGTTCGTAAGATGGTTGAATTTGTTGTAAAACTTCAAAAACATTTCTCTGTAGAAAACATGTCTGCACATTCCACGCGCCAAATGAAAAAGATGCTATGACATCACAATGTCTAGACAGGAAGGAATTACGATGCGCCACCTAGCGAATGCACACTCTGTGACCGGTCTTGCCGGTAGTATATAAAGGACGTGTTTTTCTGGCATTTGGCGGGACCGGTAGCGCCGACTGGTAAAGCAATTGTCCATTGGATAGGATGTATTAACGCAATAAAATTAAATTTTTTCAAACACAAATATTACATGTAGAAGTTGTATCTACTACAGTTAGAGACTTGTCAGACTTACTATATCCAGGTTACAGGACCAAATATGTTGTAAATGTCGAAAAAGGGCCACTCAGGTGGGTGTTTATGGTCCTCATACACAGGTTAAATGTCTATTTAAAGCCTTGATTTTTCTCACATGTAAATAGAACATAATCATGTACTCCCAGATTAGATTTCAGCTATATCAGTCACATTGTTTGCAGCTATAGGTCTTCAAAGTGGCAAAAAGTCCATAAATTGGGTCGCTGTTAGCATTTTAGAGACTTTAACGTGACCTTAAAATTAAAGTTACAGACTTCAGAGACAAAGAGTACATGCAGAAGTTATATCTACAGTTATAGTAGACTTACCATTTTTAAATTATAGGGAAAAATATAGGAAAAATGTCGAAAAAAATGTCTAAGTATGGTCTTTATGGGCCTCAAAGACAATTTTAACTTTAACATGAAGTCTTGATCTTTGGCATATGTAAGGAAAATATAACAATGTGTCACCAGATAAGCCACATAGTTTATGACCTAGAGGGCATTAAGTGGCCAAAAGTCAAATTTCTGACCTTAAGGTGGCCATAACATCTTTATTATTGGGAGTTTAAGGTCACCTTAAAATATGGTTCCTCTCCTGATTCAAATACATGTGTGTGTCAAGTTTGAATGAAATCTGTAAAAGCAGATGAGTTGAGTTATCGCGCACCCAAGTTAAAACGTATGGCGGTAGTAGCAAAACTGACGTGAAACCAATATATCTCTGACTTTCGTCTGGGAATATAAATATTGTGCCAATATGAATATCAATGTCTTACTAATAATCTGGCATTTAAAGGAAAATTTGCTAAGGATTAAGGCGTAACTCAATAAAAGCCTTTCTAATATTCTAGCACCTTTTTTGATGTTTTTACATGCAAGAGCTTGTCACTACCATAGATCAAAACTACTATGTGTAGTTCCTTTTATTTGGGAGGCCTTTGTGTGGAATACCCACCCAGCTCAAACAGGCTCAGACTTATTGATTGGACTGCAAAAGAGGTTGGGAAGTTCTAATTGCAGTGAAATTCTGGAAAGAAAAAATCTGTCCTTCGTACATCTAGATAGAAACAGATATTAAAATAGATCACTCCCTGTAACATATACACACACACACACATACCGGGGTATCTTTGAAAAGTAACAGCATGTATCTGGGCCTTATACTTTTGGAAGAGAAGTTGTTCACGTGGACATGGATGCCGCAGAGTGATTCCATAATGTCAGCTGACTCACAAATCAGCTGACATTAAAAACACGGTAAAAGCCAAGGTTTTGTTTGCTGGTATATACTGGTATATCCAGGAGCTGACCCACATTGGATACTGACTCTGCTACCACTACACCCTTGTGATCCCCAAAGCACTTGGTACACAAGATTTGCCTTGCAAGCTGAGTGTACGTTTTACTGGGCACGAGTTTTCACGATCTTCACCACATAATCAACTTACAGAGATACAGTTTGTAAATTTGATTTTTTACAGGAAATATCATTTTCACCAAATTCATAAACAACTTATTGCAAATACAAGAATTCAGTAGAATTGTACTGTGTCACCAGCTTTGGTTCAAGACTGAAGCGGATGAAATTCTAAAGGACTAACATTATGCTGGCTGACTGGCAATATTTTTGCAGATTCAGACCACTTTTCAGAAGGACTGAGCCCCAACTTGTTAAAAAATATAACCAAGATCCAATATACAGGTTATGACAAATGCACACAGGCAGACAGAGAGGCAAACACACAAAGTTATCACTTGTCAAGTTTTCACTAGATGTCAGCAGTCAGCAGAAAATTCAATACAGTATCATTTTGGTAACCTACTGTTAAAATGCTAGTCATATACCCATATAAGTTAATGCATTTAGCAAGATGGGTCCTGTCTGCCTCCTCTCTTCATGGAGGAAAGAAGGAATTACTTATAATTGTCCACCATTGTGTGGGACAGCAAACGAGTGACATCATTGTCTAATCTTGTGGAGTGTAAGGTCACCTTAGCCTACAGGTCTTCTCCAGGACTTTATATATCCACAGCCTAGAAATTTATTTTTCAACTTAGATTTGTAGCAATCAGCTCACATGTGCTCTAAATGCAGTACTTTTCAAGTTTTAAGATATTTAAGATTTTAATGCATTTAAAAATTTTTTCAAAAATTTATAAAAAGATAATTTAAAAAGACCCAACCCTGATACTCACACACAGTAATCAACTTATGGCCTGGTACATACATGCAAGATAAAAGAGAAATCCCTTCAATAGTCAATGAGAAAATTGTGTTGAAAGTTCACACTTTTGGTGGGGGTACCTCACTTGTAATGGCTCTTTGGAACAAACAGACAGATCTGCATGAATTTTTTCTATTTATCACCCTTGCTAGATAAAGTATCTTTTAAAAGTAACAGGATGTCTCTGGGCCTTGTACTTTTGGAGTTATTCAGCTGACATAAAAATGGTGTCCCAGTAATTTTTTTTCAGAGTCCTACATTACAGATCGTAACATTTTTCATTTTAAGTGCTGTGTTATTCTATTTATGCTGTATTATTGCATCACTGTATTATTTATTACATTGTCTGAAAATAAAATTATGATTCTTATATCTCTCTTAATTCTTTTTACTTGAATCTTGGTTGTTGCACCTTTGGGTCTCTTTTGTTGCAGATTAACCACTGTTAAAGTCATATCAAAATTCATTAAGGATTTTGCTTTTGCAACTTCCCATTGTAGCAGATAGAATTTCAAGTGACTCACAGGTTACAAATAAGTATGTTTGGGCAATATTCAAAACATCCAAACTGTAATTGATCATGCAATATGCATATAAAAGCTAAACACAAGTAGACTGACAAGGTCTTGGACTGGATTGGCACTAGTAAATTTTTAGTCCTGTGCAGGACTGCCAGTCCAAGTGGTGTGGAATGCAAAGCACTGAGTCCATGAAACAGAAAAGTGTTGCCATGGTAATCATTACTGGGAGTTTAAGGTCACCTCAATGTAGTCGTAGGGCATTTCTGTAACATCAGCTACATGTACCTGCAAAATATAGATCAAATATGTCAGGCTATTTTTGGTATATTTTGTGGAATCATAGAAAAACTTGAGCTCAGTAAAATTCTTTTCCATATGGGAGTTTAAGATCACCTTAAAATAGGGCACATCTTCAGGACTAGACACATCAATATACCAAATATACATTAAATCTCTTATGTAGCTTTCAAATACTCTCCAGAAATTAAATTATGTTATCACTAGGAGTTTAAGGTCACCTTAAAATAGGCCACACCTTGAAGAGCAATTACACCCACATACCAAATTTGATTTGAATCTGTGAAGCCATTTTTAAGTTATTGCCCACAAATTGCAAAAGTTAAATTCAAGATAAAGATGTTATTAAGTTTAAGGTCATCTTAAAATAGGGTACATATCGATGACTGGCAACATCCAAATGCCAAATTTGAATTTCATCCAACAAGAAATTTTTGACATATTTTCCAGAAACAAAGTGTGATGACAATGCTGGTCCTATCCTGATTCATCATCGCTGAGTGACACCAAACTGTTACAACCTTAAACTCATAAGTGTCTACAATATCAGCAATTTATTGTAACCTTACAAGAGACCTTTTTCTTTTTGTCTACATATATGTACATGCTGAATATCAATGAAAAAATTACAATTAGCACACCAAATATCCTTGAAAGACCAAAAAATTGTCCCAATCTTAAACTCAATGGTAGTTTGCAGTTGTAATGAAGTTTAAGGTAATCCTTTACTGAAGGTTCTGCTCAAGGTTTATTACATCGTTAACTGAAACATGCCTAGAATTGCAAAGTATTTGAAATACTGTTCAAAAATGGGCAAACTTAAAGTGAATATAATTCTGTTATTACTGGGAGTTTAAGGTCACCTTAATGTATGACATTTAGTTATGGCCAGTTACATATACATGCAAAATATAAATGAAATCTGTCAAGTTATTTTCAGTATGCTTTATGAAAAAATAAGAAACTTAAATTCAACATAATTTTCTTATACATGAGAGTTTAAGGTCACCTTAAAATAGGGCATATCTTGAAAACCAGTTACAACCACATCCCAAATTTGAATTGAATCTGTAAAGCCATTTTTGAGACACTCTGGAAACGGAAAAAGTTAAACTCAATATAAGCATGTTACTACGGTGAGTTTAAGGTCACCTTACAATAGAGCTTACCGTGACAACTAGTTACATCCACATAATAACATTTTTGATACACTGTCTGGATGTCATGTGTGATGATGATACAGACCATGTATGCAAACTATCACAGCTGCTAGTAATGTGCCACCCATACAGAAACTCTACCTTCCACAGCAGAAAAGCAGACACTATTTTTATTTTTTTATACAAAAAATATTGATCATTTTCAAAGAAATAGCTGTGGCAGTCGTCTTACTGTTCAAAATGATGCCAAAATTATTCCAAGAAAAGTCTTCGTAATAAAGACCATATCTTTCAAATTTCAGGAACCTAGGTGTAAAATAAATTTCCACACAGAGCAGTGGCAAAATAGCATCAGATATGGCCATACATGGAGAAACAGCATTGGACACCACGAGATAGAACAAATGTCCCTGCAAAGAATCCACTTTCTACACCTTACAATTTCCAGCAGCACATCAAACCAGGACAAGAGCTAAAGGTCGGGGTCACTACAGCAAGGTTAAAGGTCAAGCCAAGGTCATACTATGATGTCACACACTTATACCCACTATATAAGGTCACAACCAATTATGAAATTCCAAACCTTACATCTTCTGAGATATAGACAAGATTTTAAAGGTCGGAGTCACTATGGCAAGGTCAAAGGTTAAATAAGGACCACTCCATGATATTGCTTACTACATGAGATTGTCCCCCCCCCCCCCCCAACCAATGTCCCCACTAAATATGACCTTTCTTTACCTCATGTTTTCTGAGATATAACTTGGACAAGATTTCTTTTGATGCCCATCTGCCCAACCAACTGCCCAGCAAGACATCACAGGTGTGAACAGTACTCACTCAGCCATTAAAGGCTATGGGGTAGGATCCATCTCCAAACACTGACAGCATATTTATGAAAAGTATTTAAACTTTAGTTCAAAACAGTGCAATTATGATGCAGCAAAATAATTTATATATTTTAAGAGTGTAACAATAATGCTATAAAACTACACATAAATTTAAAAACTGTATTGAAATTTAGGTTTATTCAAAGTCAAGGAACAACTAATTAACAAAAGAAAATCAATGAATGAAAGTTTTGGGCATATTTTCAGAGCACTTTTTTCGCATTGAGTGTTTTACATTTATACATAATTTGTATAGTTAATACACATTACATAACTATTCTCAGTCTCAAAACTACTGTTACTTCTTCAACAGCTTCAATATATGCATAAAGTATTGTGAAAAGGTTAGAACTTCTTCATATTTATGGGAAGATATTGTGCTTGCAAAGCAGATTAGATTAGATATTTGTGTCAGTCTGTAATTACATTGCACACCAAACATACACCAACCAATATCCCTATCACATATGAGCTGCCTATACCACACATTTACTGAGATACAGCCCGGACAAGAATTTTCTGCTGTCCGTCCACCCAACTGCCCGCCCAGCTGGACCCAATGGTTGACAACAAAACAGGGGAGTATTTCTTCATATTTACTGCATTTTCCACCATCTTATGTGCTGACAGTTGACATGTCAGTTATTTCAGTAAAATGGTCTTGATGCCATGGTACAAGCACAACCGTCACATTCCCAGTTAATATGACAGTAACCATTGATCACAGGTTACAGAGATACTCCAATTTCTTCTCTTTGAACACTGATTTAAACCTGCTTCTGTGGATTTTTAGCAGTCATTCATTCATTTGCATATTTTTGTAATACACAGTATATAAATGCCCTCATTTCTTTCCCTTATGGGAGTGTCCTGTTTTTCTTTTCTGTTTAGCTTTAGTCTGCTGCTTTTGCCTGGCTTCCCGCTTGGCAGTCACTCGCCTCTCTTTCAGTATCTGCTCAGTCCGTTTCAGTTCCCGCCGGTTGCCCTTCATCCTGAATTTATTTCGGGCTGCTGGAACCAAGTCTGTTGCTCCTTTCCTGTGAAATCCTATTGGTAATAAATAAAAATAGAAATAAACTAATTTACCAATGAGTCTGAAAATAATATATACAGGAAAATCTTGTCCAACTTTAGGAATTAAGTTTAAAGAGAACAGATAAATACTTCAATTTAACCACACATTCTAGTTAACAGGGATAATTTCACTGAAACTTAAACAAGACTTGATATTTGTTTCTACCTGATCGGAAATCTACTGAAACAACCTTGTTCACTGTCATGTATAATTAATCTGGCAATATGTTGTAAAATCTGTATATTACTCATCAAACTTTTACTTCACTGTATAGTTTAAACTGGAATGTTTTGTATTATCACCCACCTGGTCTGCCCCCTCCTCCTAACACCTCCAGTCTTCCCTCTCTCGTTTGTCTTGGTTTCTTATTTTTTGGCTCGTCATCTCCTGATTCCCCGTCACTCATGTCCGCAGCATTTTCTCCAGCCTTGCTTTTCTTTAGCCAGTCCTCATAGCTGGCGGAAAGTTAAGGGAATGTGAAAAACGTAACTGTTAACTAACTGCAATGTTGTTACTAATCAAAGGACATACACCAAAAGAAATCCACAGCCTCACACCACTTCAAACACTCTAACAGGTAGAGGCATTGTAATAAATATGAAAAAAAGAAGGCCAAAAGAGGTTTCAGTCTACTAGCATGAGCAGCAAAGCCATCAGAGACATGAGTAGTGCACTGAAGCAATCACCCATCCCAGTACTAATATAGCCCACTGCCGCTTAACTTCAGTGAACAGACAGGTACTCATCATGCTACGCCACAATTCATGACAGTTGGGAGACAAAAACAATTGGACAAAAAAAGTGATCTCTAGAAGCATGAGCCTCACTACAGCTCGCACTTAAAATACATTTTGTTAATTTACATTTTTTTTTTTAATATTTATTTTCTTTTTCAAACATAAAGACATACAAAAATGATAACAAAAAAACATATTATAACAGTGAATACATGGCTACGTTATTTCTTACATCCTTACACTAGGATGATATATTTATATTTTATTTTCCTTGATATGACCAAAAAATAGAATATAACCACTGAGTAAAACTCTTTTTTTTTTGATACAAATAACATTATCCATTTTTAGTGTAATTTACGATTTAGTCTGGATTAGGTTTGAAGCAAGCATCCAATTTCTTGTAAAACGAGCGGAAGCATCTGTTATAGCATACAAGTACGATTGTTCATCAAAGACTCGCTTGATGTTTAACTGTAATGCATTAAAACTTGGTTTTCGACTCTCTTTAAGACATTTAAATAAATAGTATTTTACTATGAGGGTTATGGCATTTATGGTGAAGGTGATGGTACTGCGACCCTGAAATTTTACATTTTTAATAGCAACACTTCATAACACCAGTTATTACGAATCAGGTTTTGGGGATGGTTTTATACCAACTTCAACCTCAACTCGATGCATATCTGATTCAGTTGTCTCTCATCTCACCAAAAGATCACATGCCCGTGCTTGTTCACCTAATTACTTAACAATATTGAAGAAATATACAGAGAGATCGGACTTTGCTTTGCATGTCTGCATAATGACAGGAATTGGATTGCTCAAAACAATGCCATTGCTAGGAAATGGTCAGAACCAACCAGCAAACCTTCTCAACAAATCAAGCCTTCAACAACCTCGGTACCTGATGATTTTTATTTATAAATTGAGCATCACTCAATCAAAATAGCGTAAAGTCAAATACTCATGTTGGTTATAAATGGAAAATTGTTTACCTGTTAATTGGTTCTTTTAGTCATAAAAACTAACAATCTCTAAGAAATTTTAAAAGTGTTTGCAGTTTGCAGTACATTTAATTTTTTCTTTAAAAAATTTCTTGCAATGACTTTAATGTAATGTTGTCAAGCATTAGAAAAAGATCAGCCAGTTGACGAAATTCCATATTCTTTTGACATTCTTAGGCTTTATCAACAAGAATTACAATGCATACTCACGAAGCTGATTAAGCTATATGATCTATTTATGCTTTTTAAAAAATAGTTTTAGTATATCTTATGAGAAGAATTTAACAGGTGCCAGATGTTTTTTTTTCAATTTTTTTTTAATAAACAACCGGTTTAGAAAAAGTAAACTAATTGGAACTCCACAGCCATAATATTTTCAAATGTTTAAATACTTAAGTATTTTCCCATCATTCACACCTACATCATTTAGAATGTTAATCCACTCTTGATAAACACTTTGTATCATCATGGCCCACTTGACCATTTCATATTAAAGGATACATGTTGGACTTGTAGCTGGCTGAGATCCACTGTCCACTCTCTGTCTTGATCTTTCTCTGATTTCCGACCTTCCCTCCTTCGCGTACAAACTTTTTACGTTTCCTGTCCCTGAGAACAAAAGTACACTAAAAATATAACTTTGCTTCATGGCTCGATCACTTTAAATAGAGCGCTAAGTAGAATTCTGTTTTAAGCTAGAAGTAAATATCATGTTAAGATAGGGCTTTTTCCATTGAATTTCACATTGTTATCTTGAAAGTAGAAGTATTTTTCTGGTGCCTAGAGATTCCACTTTCACTAGGTAGATTATTGATATAACCACATAGTAAAAACCAAAAATTCCAAATCTAATAACCACAAGGTAAAAGCTATGGTACACTGGTGTCTTGTGAATTTTGTGCCCGTGCAACTTGTTCCTGTAACAGGTTTCTACGCTATCGCGCATGCGCAGAAATGGTTGCATTGCCAGCTGAGAAGTATAATATTTAACATAATCTTCAACATATTTTGGTAAGTTATTGATATTTGTACATTATAATTCTTAAACGGTAATGAAATAGATGAATATATGCTCTCCGTGGTTCAGTTTCAATTTTGAGGAACTTATTTTGTAAGGGAACAAATTTCACACGACACCTCCACAAAGTGTCTCTACTCAGAATATAGGAAAACTTTACACATTGTAAGCCACACTGCTAATACTTGTCAACCATATTTTAGTAGTTTATTACTATAACCTCATTGTACAACTATACTCGTAAAAATTCCCACCTTGTAGTCTTTTACCGTATGCATACATGACGGTAATACATGCAGTTTTTGAAAATCAACTTACAGTGAATCCTGTATTTTGCCATCAGTTGGATTCAAACCCTGAGCCCAGAGGAGAGAGTCAGGTGGTTAAATGTCAAACTTGTTAACCACTTGGTCAGTGAAGCCTTTTTCAACATTTTTCAAGGAAACTCTAACAACAGGTAGATAATGTAAGAAAATACAACTTGTATAACTAAGTCTACCTAGGCAAGAGGCTGTATTTCAACATTTGCATAAAGAGATTAAATATTCTTGAAATACCATTTGAGTGAATTATTCATGTTTTTCAGCTGCGATGTGTCATCTCCCAGCAAGTCAAATGTCGCGTTACTGATCTCATTCTCAAAGGAACTGCCAATGACCAGTCTGAAGTGAACAAGCAAACAAATCTATTTTATTCTATACATGAAATAATTAAGCACTGTCATCTTATTCCCAAAATTCTATATAAATTTATATACTGGACAAATTTGCATTTGTATGTACATTCTCACTGTTATATGGCACATCAAAACAGTATCCTCAAGGAATTCAAATTACGTAATTAAAATGAATTTACCAGGGGCTCATTCTTTCCTTTAAAAATTAACACTGGCACAGTTAAAATACTATTTAAAATAAAGAAATACAATGATTCTTTGAGAGGAATATTTGTGCAGCAGAAACCACATAGAATTTAAGACAAGACCATCACCTTTACCTCACGTTCACACAGCACAAACTAAATTTGAAAATTTTAATTACTTAAATGTAGCTTTTATAAGCTACAAGCTTACCATGTGGGACTCAATGCTGTTCTCGGATGGCCACAGGGCATCACGGTAAACGTCTAAGAAAAATAGACATTTATAGTTGGCCGTAGCCTCTCGTTGTCGTCACATGATAACTTCTGACCAATCGCCCTACTTTCTCATTGAAATTTTCTAAAACCTACCCCTCAGCTGTAAACAGCGGGGAGGCAGGGTGGGACTCTTCTGAGTCCCACATGGTAAGCTTGTAGCTTATAAAAGCTACATTTAAGTAATTAAAATTTTCAATTTTATTACGCTACAATAGCTTACCATGTGGGACTCAATGCTGAATCCAACCGCCCGGTGGCGGGATTACAGCTGAGACTGGAAGGAATGTCAATTTTTCTTAGATTTGGAGTAATATATATATTAGAATAGTGTTAGAAATACCAGTCTGAGGCCCACTTACAGTGCCCCAATCCCGAAGACTGGGCCTGTAAAGCGCCAAATACCTATCTAGAATGGAAGACAGTGCTAAAACTGTCAAGATGTTTTGATTGTAGGACGGAAGTGCAGCAGTGCTCACTTAGAGGTCTAAGGGTCCCTAGGGGCCCTTCACGAGTGACAGACCAGCCCAATGGTTGGAATTCTCATAAAATTTTTGCCACCTGAATATGAGATTAATGACAACTTAATAAGTCCTTAATACAAATTACTTTGATAAACTAAAAAACAAAATGACCTAACCTGTAACATCTTGAAGGTAAAAGAATACCTAGATCCTGGGATTAGACTCCTGAAGACTTGGTTGTAGCGGATGTGCCCCCCCCCCCCCCCCTTTTTTTTACTTTCCGAGGACAACTGGTCTGAGGGGAAGGATCTAGGACTTGTTGTGCCGCCACCACGGGTCCCAGATACATATTGTTGTCGTTGTCTGACCAAGTAAGGTCTTTAGGTAAAAATTTGCAAATGTGTTGTGAGCTTTCCAGTGACAGGCTTGCATGATTTGGTCCACCGATACCCCACCGTAAAAGGCCTTAGAGGCCGTGAAGGCCCGGATGTCATGTGCTTTAACTTGGACCAAGTCCAAGGCTTGTTGGTCTGCTTGTTTATAACAAAGTAGGATGGTTTGTTTTAACCAGGAAGAGATAGTAGCAGGTCTGATGTCTGAGGTATGTCCTTTCTTGAAGGAGATGAAAAGAAGGGACCGAGACCCTCTCAGGTCTTCGGTTCGATCCAAATAGTACCTCAGGGCCCGCACCGGACACAGGGTCCTGTCTTCTTTGAATTGTCTATCTACAATGGTAGTCAAAGCAGGAATAGTCACCGGAGACACACTTTGAGAACCTTCTCTTGCTAGTTGGTTTTTGGCTATGAAAGGGATCAAGGCGACCTTTTCCCATTGGCCTAGATTAGATACTTTGTTCGCGACCCAGGCATGGATTTCACTCCGGCGTTTGCCGGAGGCCAAAGCTAGCAAGAAAGCAGTTTTGAGGGTAAGATGTTTGAGGTCTGTGTCTTTCATAGGCTCAAATGGTGCTTTTGTGAGCTCATTGAGAACAACAGAAAGGTTCCACTTAGGAAGATTTTTGGAAATTTTTGGATGATCCCTGTGGAAACTGGAGAGTAACCTATGAAGGTGTGCATTGTGTGCAATATGGTGGGCCGTTGGGCCCAAAGTGTCAACGATTGCAGTCCTGTAACCATCAATGGTCGAGGGGCGCCTGTTTAGGTCTTGGTACAGGTACATGAAAAAATCTGAGATTTGTTTCACAGATGGAGTTGAGAAATCCACCGAATTTTCTCTGCAGCATTTTTCAAATAGGGCCCACTTTGACTTGTAGATGGTCCTTGTTGATGACCGATGAGGAGCAGCAATTCTCTCTGCCACCTCCACAGAGAAGCCTTGTTCTTGGAGCTGTCTGCTCCTAGACACCAGGTGTGGAGGTTCAGCTGTTGTGGGTTGTTGTGGAACACATAATTGTGGGACTGTTTGAGTAGGGTCGTTGACACTGGGAGTTGTAGTGGGATCTCTGTTGAGAGCTGCACTAGGTCCCAAAACCAGGGCATCCCTGGCCAGCCTGGGGCTATTACTATGATCAGGCAATGGCATTGCTTGATCTTTTGGATCACCTTGTGAAGGAGAGCCGTAGGAGGGTAAACACAGGCAGTGAGACTCGTCCAGTTTATGTTTAGAGCATCTATGTCCCACGCCTTTGGGTCTGGGACAGGAGATACGTACAGTGGAAGTTTGTGGTTCAGATGAGTGGCAAATAAGTCTACATGAGGTGTGAACCACTTTTGGCAGATCTGTTTCAATACCTGAATGCGGATGTAGTGACCATTCTGTTGACTGCACTTGGTTTGACCGAGATAGAAGGTCGGCCATCACATTAAGGCACCCTGGAATGTGTCTGGCTTTCAATGTTATGTGATAGTGATGGCACCAGGTCATAATCTTCCACAGGAGAGCACACATCTCTGCTGAGTGAGTTCCTCCTTGTTTGTTGATGTAGGCTACCACTGTTGAGTTGTCCGTCGCAACTAGCACTGTTTGGTTCTGGCACTGGTCCTTGAAGTTTCGAAGGGCCAGTGAGACCGCCTTCAATTCTAGGACATTTATGTGTAGCCTTTTTTCCCGATCTGACCACAGACCCTTTGTAGAATTTTGATCTAAGTGAGCGCCCCAACCTTCGTTTGAGGCGTCGGTAACGAATTGGATACTGTGGTCTTTGGGATGAAGGTCTGCACCTTTCATCACGTTTGAGGGATTTTGCCACCAGTCTAGGTGGGCTGCAATGGCTTCTGTCCAAGGAAGGAGGCTGTTCAGCGACTGAGGATATCTCCAGTGCTCCTTGAGATGAAACTGAAAGGGTCTCATGTGAAGGCGTCCCTCCGGGACCATTTTCTCCATTGACGCAAGCAACCCAATTAGCGACATCAAACATCTTGCAGTCAAAACATGTTTTGACTTGAGTCTTAGGATCAAATCCTGAAGTTTGAGCCATCTCTCTTGAGTGGGTTTTACAAGGGCTGAATCTAGATGGTATTCGTAGCCCACAAATGAAAACACCTGAGTAGGTTTCAGTTCTGATTTTTCCTGATTTATTATCCAACCCAAGGACTGAGTTAGGTCTACCACCGCCTGAGTGTTCACTTGGGCTTCCTCCTGAGACTGGGACCTGATCAGCCAGTCGTCCAGGTATTGGTGAAGTCTGAGTCCTCTGGAGAGGGCCATTAGTTCCACTTCCTTTACAATCACTGTAAAGACCTGGGGGGCTGTGGCCAGTCCGAATGGGAGGGAGGTGAACTGGAACACCTGTGACTTGTAGCAAAACCTTAGGTATTTCCTTGAGTTTGGATGGATGGCGATGTGCAGGTAAGCGTCCGACAGATCTATCGATGATACCCACTCCCCTGGAATCAGGGAGGTCCTGATGGACTCTGGAGTTTCCATTTTGAACTTTTCTACATGTAGAAAAGTGTTGAGCCTGCTTAGGTCTATGACTGGCCTCCACCTTTGGTGAGGCTTGGGTACTAGGAACAGGCGACTGTAAAACCCGAGAGATTTTACATTTTCCACCCTTTCAATTGCGTTCTTTGACAGAAGAGACTGGATACAGGTGGCCAGGGCTTGGTCGTTTTGATGGGCCTTGTACTCTGACAGGATCAGAGGGAATCTGACCAAATTTGGCTTTGAAAGGAATGGCAGTACGTAGCCATTGGTGATAATGCTTAACACGTTTGGAGAACATTTGTTTGTTTGCCAGTCTCTTCTGAAAGAACGGAGGTGACCTCCTACTGGTGGACTGAGGGAGGCTTTGGAGGAGTCATTGGGAAGAGGGGTTTCCATGCCCTCTTCCCCTATTATGGGGTCGAAAACGACCCCTGGAGCCTCTGAAGTTTGGTTTCCCCCTTCCTGAGGAAAACGATTGGTTACTGCTTTGTGAGGAGTTGCCCCCATAGGGGCGTTTCCTGTAGGAGCCTCTTCTCTTGTTGTGGGGACCATGAAAGGGCTTAATTTGATAGGGTGCGAAACCCTGAGAGTCTTTAGAGGTGCCTTTTTTGAGGAGGAAGTCTTCACCTTCCTTCACAAGTTGAGACTGGAACAAGGAGGGGTCCCAAAAGGACGAGTTCCTGAGTTCTTGGCGTCTCGTTTCCCCCAATTGTGGTTGTAAGAGGGTCATTTCAGCTTCGCGCCTAAGCAAGCCGGTATTACCCATAGAATATAATTCCCTCTGGAGTATATGGGCTAGGGATTTGCTGAGGCATGTAAGGGGCCTGTGTTGAATAAGAACTGTCTTATTCCAAAAATCCATGTACTCATAGACTTTCTCATATCCACACTTTGCTGCTTTATCAGGATTGGCACGTTTTTGGATCTGTGTCTTAATCTTCTTGACAGTTGACTTAATGCTATGTTGATACTTCTCAAGGGAAGCATTGCAAGAAGATGAAGTTTTAGCAAAGGCAGCGGTGAAATTGAGGGTTGAGATATTTTGCCTAGCCTGAAGCTCCAATTCTTGGACCTTGCCCATAGGGGCCCCACAGGGTTTAGGAGTAATACAGATTTTGGCGAAATCCGTATTCAACTCCTGATATTTGTCCTGATAACAGGGCCGTCCCACCCTGTACCACTTAGAAGTGGATGGAGGAGGCTTGATGTATTTACCCTCGGGTAAATTAGCAGCCTTAAAGTCATGTTGAAATTTGTCAAAGGCGTCCTTGATAACTGAGCTAAGTGGAAGAATAGAGGAAGGACCTCTAGGTCTGAGCTCTTGACGGCCTTTCTCATCGTCCAGACCCATGACTGAAGTTGAGGACCTAGGCATAGACTCCCTGGGGTCCGGGAGGGAAAGAATGCGCCTAAAAGTGTCGACCTCTTCAGCGTACTGTGAGGGAATGTCAGATAGAGCTACTTCCCTATAATAAGGGGGGTCTGGATCATGTTGAGGGAGGTCTTGATCAGAAACAGCCCCTGAGGGCTGAGCCCCAGAGGGCTTAGAAGACCTGTGTCTGGCAACAGAGGACTGATCCTCCTCTGAGGAAGATGACACATATCTGGACCTTGATTTGTGTTTACTCTTACCAGAGTGCTTTTTAGGTTTAGTAGATGGGATCCGAGGTTCATCGGATTCCTCATTAGATTGATCCGAGGCAGACCTAGATTCAATTTCATGCCTACTGCGAGAGTGGCTATGCTTTTTGGGTTTATCCGAGACCTTCTTCGGAGGTAACTCAGATGTAGCAACATACTGATCCGATGTATCATGAGGGTCAGGTCCGAGACGAGGAGGAAGTGCTGGACCGTAGTCCACATCCATATCCTCGGTTTGTATGTTAGTTCTATGTCTCAGAGGGGGTAGGTCCAGATTGACAGCAGTACTGGATGTACCAGGTTTGGAAGCAGAAACCAAGGTCTGATCCACCTTTGTTTGCTTTTTAGCAGTCAACTCCTCTCGGAGCAACTGAAAAGCTTCCAACATGTATGCCTGGAAGGAACCCATTTGTTGCTGTAAATGAATATTTAAAGAATTTCCCGGGGATTTTTCTAGATTTGTTTCAATTTTTTGTTGCAAGGCAGTACCTGGGGTGGGTGGGACAGTTTTAGCTGGTGTTTTAAGTGATAAAGAACTGAAGGGTAGGGGCTGAGGACAGGGGGGTGAGGTAAAAAGATTGTCAGCAGCACTCTCAAGGTCTACATTTGAACCAGTGAAAGAATCCCCATCGCCTTCGCCCAAGAGATCAAGTTCATCATCTTTTGTATTAGTGTCCGCCTTTTGTTTCTTTAAGTAGCGTTTCCTGTGTTGAATTTTTTTCATTTGGTCATCTGTAAAAGATGCACAGATATCACAGGGTGCTTCAAAGGTGACACAGGGGTCATCACCCTTGCCAGCTTCCCTACAAGTAGGGCAATAGTTGTGTAAATCAAAGGAAAAACAAAAATGGCGGCCTTTTGTGCTCTCGGTTTGTCTTTATTCGTTTGATGGATGGACATTTTAAAGGCAATAAAAGACGTAGAAAATAAAGGGCCTGAACCGAGGAAAACTCAAAACACGCGAAACAAGAAATATACTTATCCTGTCAAAATAAAAATTTTACAGAATGATCCATGTTATATAATAAAAGAAATAGCCAAAAGGAACCTCCAACAATACGTAAAAGCTGAGAAATAAATGAAAATGTCTGTATATTTACAAACAGCTACCAGTTCAACGTGGCCAACGAGAAAGTGGGGCGATTGGTCAGTAGTTATCACGTGACGACAACGAGAGGCTACGGCCAACTATAAATGTCTATTTTTCTTAGACGTTGGCCATGATGCCCTGTGGCCATCCGAGAACAGCATTGAGTCCCACATGGTAAGCTATTGTAGCGTAATAAAAAGTATTTTTAATAAGGTGAAAACCAGTTACACCTGTCAAAGCCAAATTTGGATGAGGCATATCAATCCTAATAAAGTAGAACCTCTATTATCCGACCCTCTATTATCTGAATTTTCAATTATCCAACATCAAACCCACTCTCCCAACTCCATTTAAACCTGTTATTTTAGCCCTTCTATTATCCAACTCTTCTATTATCCGACCTAATTGTTACTCTCCCAAGAGGGGTATAATTTTTAATACATCAATACATAAAGTGATCCTTATCTTTCACTTTCAACAATCCAATACATAAGTCAACCCTTACCCTTTCTCTGACTGGTAATCACTGGGTCGGTACTCCACATAAAACTCATCCTGCTTGCTTTTACCAGAAGTTCTTTGTCCTTTCTTCTTTGATTTCTTTTTGTCTGTTATCTTTGTGTTCAGTGGTCGTTTAGCATTGACAACTGTTGAAAAGGCTCCCTGGAAGTTCACATAATATCAGAAAGTAAATAGAAGTGGTATATTTCCATCATTCTCTTACTTTGAAAAAAATAGAACATCCTTCCAATTTGTCTGAATAGCCAGTGGACCTACTCCCCCCTATTAGTCTCATTCCCTGTGCTCCACTGTTTCACATTACTTCATTAACTCTGTGAACTGGGACATGTGATCACTGGATACTGTGTGTTGTTAGCAGGAGTACAAAAAAGCTGCACTGATTTTCATCAACATTTCACAGTGAGTGGATCTTAGTCTTATATACAGCTGATTTCATTTTGGGAATGATCCTCATCCAATGCAAGATCCAAGATTTTATTAAAGATTTTTTATTATTGTATTCATATAAAATAGTGGAGGTGCTGGTGGTGGTTGGTTCTCTCCCAAGCATTCTTTCTCAGGTTACATCACTCTTAAAATATGGAGATAAAGGTCTTCAGTATTCTGTAATCAACATTTGGAATAGATTCCTGTCCAGTCCTGAAACATGGCATTCCTCAGAAATTTTCAAAGACTTTCTGGTTCATAGTGGACATTGGACAAACCTTCATTCCTCCATTGTTGAACCTCCTACAACTAGGGTAGGGTTGCTAGCAGATTTCCATTTCGGTATCTTGCCAGTGTGAAACCGTACCGATTCCGGGATACTGAAAATTTTTTTGTTCTAGTACATCCCAAATTGAATAGGCCTACTGACAGGAAGTAAAATTCATGAAAGCAAAACATTGACACTTCTTCCGAAAGAAATTGCTATAGAAATACAACTAAAATTAGAGCTGAAACGCTTAGCAAAATTTGGTAGCCGCTTGCATTAACCATCGACTAACCGATAAATTGTTTTCTGACGTTTAGCATGTATGAACGTCCCCAGAGAGTCGCTTGCACCAAATTTCCCTGTCCCACTCCTCCAAAACAATATCTCTCCGTCGGTGGAAGTAAAGAATCTGGGTGTTACCTTTGACTCAGACAACTCTTTTGACAATCATGTTGCCAAGGTTTGCGACGAATTCGCAAATTCCTTAGTGACGAAACTGCAATACTTTTGGCAAATGCTATGGTCAGTAGTCGACTGGACTACTGTAACTCTTTACTGTATGGAGTAAGCAAGTCCAACATAGCTAAACTACAGAGAGTCCAGAATGCTCTTTGCAGCATAATCTTCAGACTTGACAAAATGAGTCATGTTACACCCTTTTAAAAAAAACTCCACTGGCTTCCAATTCAACATCGTATCCTTTTTAAGTATAATCTCCTAATATTCAAGGCTATCAATCTTTCACAGCCCCCATATCTCTCAGCTTTAATAAGATCGAGCAGTCTCACTCGCGGCAACAGGCTATCTGTCTCCTCAACCCGCCCTAAGAAGCACATAGGCAGGCGAGGCTTTGCAGTAGCTGCACCAGCTGAATGGAACAAGCTGCCACAAACTGTCAGATCTGAGCAAACAATAGATCGTTTCAGAGCCAGCTAAAGACTCACTTGTTTAGGCTGGCATACCCCCCACCTTAGTTATACCCTGGCAGGCACTTTTTAGATGTCAACCCATGCCTGTCCCTGGAATCTCCCTTCTTGGACTTGAGCGCATTAAAGGATTTGCATCAATTTTGCGTTATATAAATCCTACTATTATTATTATGAGAAATACCGAAAACGTGTGTTCCGGATGTAAACAAACAAAATGGCGGATTGCGAGATATTGAAAAGTAAAGAATTCACCAGATTATTCGGTAAATTGGCCAATAATGTAATACAGTAGAACCTCTATTATCCGACCCTCTATTATCAGAATTTTCAATTATCCAACCTCAGACCCACTCTCCCAACTCCATTTAAGCCTGTTATTTTAGCCTTCCTATTATCCGACCTTTCTATTATCTGACCTAATTTTTACTCTCCCAAGAGGGACGGATAATAGAGATTCTACTGTATTTTGATATTTTAAAAATAAAATTGCATATAAAATGCTTTGATTTGATACGTTTTAAGGTTTTAACTTGAGATACTCGTAGTTCCAACGATCGCGTAAAATGCGCTATGTGGGGATATACACAAGAAAACAATTAACCGTTTTCATAATATTGGCGTCAACTAGTGCTTTGATAACCTACTAATCGATTAGTATGAATAATTGTTTCAGCTCTAACTAAAATACATAAAAATATGAGATAAAAGTTTATAATTTCTTCAGGTTTGGGGTTTGTTTTTAATACTTCACAATATTATGTACTGACATTCGAAATGCCGGTCGTAATATGCCGTCGCGGTATTCACTTGAATTGGTCTCGATACCGGTGTTACTGACCCATTAAATAGATTAGGTGCTATGTTCATGCTGTAAAACATTTATTATCCAATATTCCATTATTCAAATATTGTAATGTATAAATTCATATGCACTCTCTCAAATGTGCAGTTCCTCACTGTTACATCCCTGAAGGAGGTATTAAACTAGTGGTTGGTTGGTTGATTGCACAAATACTACTGGTTGCCTCTTCATGAAAAAAAAAAGAGAGAAGATGGGTTTTGGTCAAACTTAGATCCCATTAAATTTGAGACTGATCTGGGTCACCATCTGGATACAATGATTTTCCCATTTACTTGTTATTACAGGCTTTGGCAGAGGTTTGCACTCTCCAAGTGTTTTTGTTGTACACAAAAATGCCTGTGGCATTTTATGAACCTTCTACTCTCTGAATAGAATCTCCTTTTTCGAACTTGTTCACATAATAAACATTCTAAATTGTTCCATATTAAATGAAAAATACTACCTACCTCTAGGTCTACATTGTCGTCTTCAGGCAGGCGACTTTGCCCTTTCACAGTGGAAAGTTGTGTCTCTTTGTCCTCCAGTCTCCGTTTCTGTGTCACTGAATCGATGACTTTGTGGTGAAACTCGCGCTTTTTCTTCATCACTTCAAATGCCTGATTTTTACTGGTGGAATTAACTTCAAATATGGTCTATGACATAAGAAAAAAAAACCAATTTCTTGACCCTTGCTGTCAAAAAAAAATAAAAATTCTTAAAATATGAAATCATATTTTTTCAATGAAACATATTGAAAATACTTGAATACTTTCCTAGTGAGACATTTAGAAACAGTAATGAAATTGGCATTTTAAATTCAAAATTTACAAAACTACATATAATATTACAGAATATAAAGACACGAACCCTTCCTTACCCTTATGTCATTTCACATGGATTTTCACATCAAATATGATGATTGGCAAGTAGCTACCAACATTTGCAGTTAAGGTGAGCGTAAAGACTTATCCCACCTTATTTTTCCAATTTTTTGAAAACCTGTAAGAAGAATTTTTATTGGTCATTCACAGACCATATCTCCCCCATTACTCACTCACATGATTGGGTTTGTAGTTCTTCATGGCATCCAGTAAACCCAGCCTGGCCTCTTCTTCTGATGACACAAGATCTCTAAACAATGGGTGAGGGCCTAAAATGTAGAAAAAGCTTTAACTGGTTGAACCAAAAAAAAATGCATATTCTAACATGACACGGCTGTGTCCGCGATTCTGATTGGTCGAGAGCTACGGTAAAACCTCGATATACATGTTGGCTGTTCCATTGTCATCCCATCGCAAGTAACAACAACCAAGTACATGCTTCCGGTTTTTGACAGTTAAGGATCAGAACTTATTATTATTCATGAAAGCACTTTTAATTGATATAATTCTGATAATGAAAAGAAAATATATAGAACCTAAAAATTTTTTTTAAAAACTCTTTATTTTCGGCGTATTTAGTGAGAAAATGCTAGTGCCACAATGTACAATTGGTAGAACAGCCTGATTAGTTTCGAACGTTTGTGAAATGGGCATGATTTTTTGCAAAATATAAGGAAATTACAAGTATTTTAATTGTTTTGTGATGTTAGAATAGGAATAACGCCCTCCAAACCATGGTATATGCAGAATTTTACCATGGTTTGAGATTATAAACCCCGAAGGCGAATTTATTCCTATAACAGCATGATTTTGGAAAGTTCCAGTTTAAATCCATCGGAAAATATTAAAATGCATAAAGTACAGATGGGTCAGTAGGCCCAGTGTCTTGTTATCAAGAGCATTTTACCATGACAAGATTTTACAACTGCCACTTCACTAGTCAACACATATAATTGAAGGAAAACTTAAAACATTGGAAATATATCCTAAATATGAAGAAATTGCGTGTGTTTTACCCACATTAGTGCACATTTGCTAGCTTTTAAAGTGATTTCATTGTGCAGAACTGCCACGTTTACGTAAATAAGTGATGATACTTTATAACCTACATCTTCCTTGTCAACACATATAATGGAACAGGAAAACTTAAAATATCAGAAACAAACCAGAAATTTGAAGACATTACACGCTTATATCCCATATTTTTGTGCATTTCGGGACTTATATTGTGGCGTCGTTGACAGGAAACGTCAATGTTTGACTGGGGTTACTAAAACGAGGAGTCCCTGAATCGGAATGGTTTTGCATTGGTGACCTCCCAATCTACACATTTTTAGATACCAACCCATCCCTAGTATAAAGTCTCTTCACAGCTACCAGAAATAGACAAAATATACTGTTAATAGGTAAAGGTAACAGGTAAATGTACCGTCTAGTTATATAATTTAAGATATAGCAGTATGAGGAAATTCTTCTTGCTTGCTGACAGTAAATAAAATAGTCAACTCCCGCCTCCCTCAACCCCACCACCCCCTCACCCCATCCCCCCCCCCCCCCCCCACACACACACACACCAGCCTCTGGAAAAATACACCCAATTATAAAACGGACACCTGCGCAGTCAACGAATATAGGTCTCTGTGCATTTCATGAGAGTACTTAATAGAGAAACTAATGTACGCTGTTCCAATCTACAAACATGGTTGCACAACATAATCTCGAAAATAAAATTAAAAACAAACAAAATCAGTGAACATTGGATAAAACATCAATAATCGTTTTATAATAGAAATAAATTACTTTTGCTTGGACTTTATTGGCGATTCAATCACAAAAATACCCTCTAAATAAGGGACTCGGGCCTTCGGCCCTCGTCCTTTATTTGAGGTTATTTTTGTGATTGAATCGCCAATAAAGTCCGCACATACGTAGTTTATTTCTACATTAAAGTGCCATAAAAATAATTAAAAATATATATCAAGTAAACAGACAGACAATATCTAACACCATGGTGTAAAGAATGGGATTGCTGAAATACATTCATACTTTGTGAAATCTGAAAATATTTTTTGAGATCAAAGCTTAAACAATCTTTAATGCACACGTCACTGAAGGTAAATACGTGATGAAAATACCAATATACAGTTAAGGGTGTTGCCTGATGCCTACCTATGGTTGAGAGGTTGAGCTGTTTCATCCGTTTCACGCTTTCAGCAGAAGGGTTTGGGCGAGAGCGGCAGTACTGACTGTATGCATTGCTGATCACCTTCTCCATGTTTTTCTGGACACAACACAAGCAAGTATTCAGTGACCGATAAATCAGTCACAACTTTCAACACAAAATGCACAAACACATTACGGTGTACCAACTTTAAAAAAAACATTCTTTACCAAAAAGCATACACTGTTTCCCCATACTAACAACCACAGTATGAAGTATGCAATGTATTAAAACCACCTTAATCCAAAAACAACAGCACTCAGAGAGTGCATACCTCTGCCAAGGCCTAATACCTCTAATATTACTTTTGAGTGTAACGGTGAAAAATCCTTTCTTAAAATTCCTCGATCCAGACAAGTTCCGGAATAACCACCAAAATTGTTCACCATAATCAACATTTCTTCAAAATTTCATCAAAATCCATCCATAACTTTTCAAGTTATTTTGCAAACAAACAGACAAACAAAAACATGCCGCCAATTACATAACCTCCGAGTCGGAGGTAACAATTAAACTATCCATGCACGATAATGTCATATCTCTTTATTATTATTAATGTGCAAATCAATGCACAGAATGATGAAACAGAGGCAACTCATTTATGCTTTACTTATTAATCACGGTTACCGTGACATTATTTAAATGCATAACACAAAACAGATCAATAGTCTCTTGATCTCGAGAATCAGAATTATGGGTTTGTAAACTTCAGTGTGACATCAGTGTTGAGTGACATACATTGTGGTAAGTTTAGCTATGGTTACAGTTTTAAGGCTTAATTGTTACAACATATCTACACTCATCAGACTGGTCCTCACTTTAAAAATTGCTACTAGTGTCACATTTATCTTTCATTTTATTTCCCCCCCCCCCCGACTATTCTTAAATTTTATTCTAATTTTTTTCTGCCATTTTAATTTCTTCTATTTTCACTCACCAGGTCAGTTTGATTCCTCCACTGCCTTAGGTTTTCATCCTCTGTGTCTACCACTGACTGTGGCACCTGCCCGCACAGCCCGTCTGTGTCCATGACCTCTCCATTATGTGGGACAAAGGTCAGAGGTCGCCCCAAAAACAGGTACAGGTCACACATGTAAGGGAATTCATCAGGAGCCACAAAGGAGTAGGCAGTGCCTGACTGGCCAGCTCGTGCAACTCTACCAACTCTGATGTATAAAGTAAATAGTTTTTATTGTAACTTTGATTGCTTTATTTTTATACTTCTAATGTACAAGACTGACCTGCTGCAGCAACTCCACCAGTGGTGGAATATTAAGCCCAAAAGAGCATTAGACATTCCGCAGTAAAATTGCAATTTATAGAGATGTTAAGTATACAGACGTACAGTTGCAATCTCCAAGAAACAAAAAGTTGAGTACTGAACTTAAAGCCCAAAGTCGAGCGGTCAAAATGCATTTTAAATTACTTATTCCTCAGTCAAATATGTGACCCTAAAGTGTACACACATGGCAAGAGTCACTTAATTAATATACATGTGAAGGCTTTAACACTGCCATGAATACAATGGTATAGAGAGGATAAGTCACTGCCAGCAGCCTCTTAAGCTTGTTTTACTCTTGCAGATAACAACAATAACTATGTACAAATCACTATAATAGCTGGAAATGCAAATTATAAAGAAAATAAACCCTGGGTTGTTGAAAATATTGCTAAGGTGATCATGCATGTGGTCAATCACAGATGAGCAGAGGTACAATATGAGTCGTGAAAAGCTTTATAAACTGTTTAGAGTTGTTGCAGTTAATTTTCTGTAGACCTGTACAATACATGTATTTCTATTGATTTGAATCTGAGTTCTTATAGCCATTCACCAGTTGTGATAAGTCTGCACCAGTTTGTGCATGTAAAATCCACAGGCTTAGTACTACAACTAACCATTTTAGAAATAGATTTATCTAACATATCAAACATTAGCCCAAGACCAGCATAAAACAAATCAGATCTGATGCGCGTCAAGAGATAAAACTGCCTTTTCTCTTGACTCGCACCAGAACTGATTTCTCTTATGTTCTTCATTCTGTCACCACGTCTGTGATTGTCAAGACACCGCCAGATAAGCCATCAGTGCAAAAGCTATCACATGTGACACTCCTATACCTGGCACAATGCTCCTTATGAAAAAGGGATCCAGAGTCCAGGCATTTCAATTAACATATACAACAATGTTAAAATAATGGAGTCTGGTGTCATCCACTGGTCAGGCAATAATTTAGTATGCTCTGATATTATTCATAGGCACAGTAGGTAAGAGTTGTATGATCAAGGGCAGTTAATACATTATTGCTCAGTGGCGTTCTTTAAACATATATAAGCTACATGTTCTCAGGTATTATATGGTGTCAGTTATACACCTTGTATCAGCCCAAGAAGATCTGGCATATTTAAGTGTTAAACCAGCATGATCTACCTGTGTACAAAAAGTTTGGGTTTGGCAGGGAAGTTGTAATTGATGACATTGTCTAACATCGGAATATCTATCCCCCGGGCTGCCAAATCTGTCACTAATAATACGTGAGTCTTCTTATTCCTGAACTTTGCAACATTGATTTTTCTGGCTGTTGGATCGAGTGAACTGTAAGTGTATGCACAAGGAATGCCTGCCTCTCCTAGAATCTACAAAAGAAAAACAAATATGGTTCATTTCATACCGACTTGTATCGATAGTATGTCACCAATTATCAAACTCTTACTACTGTTCACAGTAGACAATGAAAGACTCATATCTTCGAAAAATTACCGTGCTTGCACAGAAACTCATGAGAGATATATTACTAAGATTCAGTGATGCAAAAGTATAATTAGATTGATTTTGGGTTGACACCATCTTCAACATATTGTATATGTTACATCACAAGAGCTAGTTGATTTGGAGCAGAAAAGCAGTGAACCACTTACGACTGTTAAATTTGGAGACTGGGTCCCGAAAACAGAAATTCAAAGAAAATTGGATTCGTTCAAATTAGTATAAACTAAACTGTAAAATCTTCTAGCAGTATACATGAAACAAAACTAGAAATCGGCCGCCCTGTTGATAGCAGATGCGAATAGAAACAGGATAGCATAGAAGAACACACATTATCATGTGTAATGTCCACCCATGAACCTTTTGCCCAAATTGTACAGTAGTCTTACAAGACCCTGTTTCATTTGTAAAATATATCAATGATGCTTAAATATTTGTTAGTGTAGATGTAAATTATTTCAGCTTCATGCCTTTTTGCATTGGTTGGGTTGAAAATTTTGACGAAATCACTCTATCTGGCACGGTTAAGAAGATAGAAGCAAATTCCTGTTTTTCTATTTTTGGCAAAAATTTGAAAATTCAAAATGGCCGCCATTTTTGGGAAAAGGAAATTTTTTTGAAAATTGCCAAGAGTACATTTTTTAGATACCCTATGGGTCGAACATTTCAACGAAATAACTCTATTTTGCACGGTTAAGGCCAGTTTGTGTTTTTCCATTTTGGGCAAAAATTCGAAAATTCAAAATGGCTGCCATTTTTGGGGAGGGGAAAATTTTTTGAAAATTGCAAAGATTACATTCCTTAGATACCCTGTGGGTTGAAAATTTCGACGAAATCGCTCTATCTCGCATGGTTAAGGAGATAGAAGCAAATTTGTGTTTTGCCATTTTTGACAAAAATTTGAAAATTCAAAATGGCCGCCATTTTAGGGGACGGGAAATTTTTTTTTAAATTGCCAAGAATACAATGCTGAAATACCTGTGGGTCGAAAATTTTGATGAAATCGATCTATCTCGCACGGTTAAGGAGATAGAAGCAAATTTGTGTTTTGCCATTTTTGGCAAAAATTCGAAAATTCAAAATGGCCGCCATTTTTGGGGAGGGGAAAATTTTTCGGAAAATTGCAAAGATTGCATTTCTTCGATACCCTGTGGGTCGAAAATTTCGACGAAATCGCTCTATCTCGCACGGTTAAGGAGATAGAAGCAAATTTGTGTTTTGCCATTTTTGGCAAAAATTCGAAAATTCAAAATGGCTGCCATTTTTGGGGAGGGGAAAATTTTTTGGAAAATTGCAAAGATTGCATTCCTTAGATACCCTGTGGGTCGAAAATTTCGAAGAAATCGCTCTATCTCGCACGGTTAAGGAGATAGAAGCAAATTTGTGTTTTGCCATTTTTGGCAAAAATTCGAAAATTCAAAATGGCTGCCATTTTTGGGGAGGGGAAAATTTGTTGGAAAATTGCAAAGATTGCATTCCTTAGATACCCTGTGGGTCGAAAATTTCGACGAAATCGCTCTATCTCGCACGATTAAGGAGATAGAAGCAAATTTGTGTTTTACCATTTTTGGCAAAAATTCGAAAATTCAAAATGGCCGCCATTTTTGGGGAGGGGAAAATTTTTTGAAAATTGCAAAGATTGCATTCCTTAGATACCCTGTGGGTCGAAAATTTCGACGAAATCACTCTATCTCGCACGGTTAAGGAGATAGAAGCAAATTAGTGTTTTGCCATTTTTGGCAACAATTCGAAAATTCAAATGGCCGCCATTTTTGGGGAGGGGAAAATTTTTTAAAAATTACCAAGAGTACAATGCTCAGATACCCTGTGGGTCGAAAATTTTGACGAAATCGCTCTATCTGGCACGGTTAAGGAGATAGGAGGAAATTTGTGTTTTGCCATTTTTGGCAAAAATTCAAAATGGCCGCCATTTTTGGGGAGGGGAAAATTTTTTTTAAATTACCAAGAGTACAATGCTCAGATACCCTGTGAGTCGAAAATTTTGACGAAATCGCTCTATCTGGCACGGTTAAGGAGATAGAAGCAAATTTGTGTTTTGCCATTTTTGGCAAAAATTCGAAAATTCAAAATGGCCGCCATTTTTGGGGAGGGGAAAATTTTTGGAAAATTGCAAAGATTGCATTCCTTAGATACCCTGTGGGTCGAAAATTTCGACGAAATCGCTCTATCTCGCACGGTTAAGGAGATAGAAGCAAATTAGTGTTTTGCCATTTTTGCCAAAAATTCGAAAATTCAAAATGGCCGCCATTTTTGGGGAGGGGAAAATTTTTGGAAAATTACCAAGAGCACAATGCTCAGATACCCTGTGGGTCGAAAATTTCGACGAAATCGCTCTATCTCGCACGGTTAAGGAGATAGAAGCAAATTAGTGTTTTGTCATTTTTGGCAAAAATTCGAAAATTCAAAATGGCCGCCATTTTTGGGGAGGGGAAAATTTTGTAAAAATTACCAAGAGCACAATGCTCAGATACCCTGTGGGTCGAAAATTTTGACGAAATCGCTCTATCTGGCACGGTTAAGGAGATAGGAGGAAATTTGTGTTTTGCCATTTTTGGCAAAAATTCGAAAATTCAAAATGGCCGCCATTTTTGGGGAGGGGAAAATTTTTTAAAAATTACCAAGAGTACAATGCTCAGATGCCCTGTGGGTCGAAAATTTTGACGAAATCGCTCTATCTCGCACGGTTAAGGAGATAGAAGCAGATTGGTGTTTTGCCATTTTTGGCAAAAATTCGAAAATTCAAAATGGCCGCCATTTTTGGGGAGGGGAAAATTTTTTGAAAATTGCAAAGATTGCATTCCTTAGATACCCTGTGGGTCGAAAATTTCGACGAAATCGCTCTATCTCGCACGGTTAAGGAGATAGAAGGAAATTTGTGTTTTGCCATTTTTGGCAAAAATTCGAAAATTCAAAATGGCCGCCATTTTTTGGGGAGGGGAAAATTTTTGGAAAATTGCAAAGATTGCATTCCTTAGATACCCTGTGGGTCGAAAATTTCGACGAAATCGCTCTATCTCGCACGGTTAAGGAGATAGAAGCAAATTAGTGTTTTGCCATTTTTGGCAAAAATTCGAAAATTCAAAATGGCCGCCATTTTTGGGGAGGGGAAAATTTTTGGAAAATTGCAAAGAGTACAATGCTCAGATACCCTGTCGGTCGAAAATTTTGACGAAATCGCTCTATCTGGCACGGTTAAGGAGATAGGAGGAAATTTGTGTTTTGCCATTTTTGGCAAAAATTCGAAAATTCAAAATGGCCGCCATTTTTGGGGAGGGGAAAATTTTTGGAAAATTGCAAAGATTGCATTCCTTAGATACCCTGTGGGTCGAAAATTTCGACGAAATCGCTCTATCTCGCACGGTTAAGGAGATAGAAGCAAATTAGTGTTTTGCCATTTTTGGCAAAAATTCGAAAATTCAAAATGGCCGCCATTTTTGGGGAGGGGAAAATTTTTGGAAAATTACCAAGAGCACAATGCTCAGATACCCTGTGGGTCGAAAATTTCGACGAAATCGCTCTATCTCGCACGGTTAAGGAGATAGAAGCAAATTAGTGTTTTGTCATTTTTGGCAAAAATTCGAAAATTCAAAATGGCCGCCATTTTTGGGGAGGGGAAAATTTTGTAAAAATTACCAAGAGCACAATGCTCAGATACCCTGTGGGTCGAAAATTTTGACAAAATCGCTCTATCTGGCACGGTTAAGGAGATAGAAGCAAATTTGTGTTTTGCCATTTTTGGCAAAAATTCGAAAATTCAAAATGGCCGCCATTTTTGGGGAGGGGAAAATTTTTTAAAAATTACCAAGAGTACAATGCTCAGATGCCCTGTGGGTCGAAAATTTTGACGAAATCGCTCTATCTCGCACGGTTAAGGAGATAGAAGCAGATTGGTGTTTTGCCATTTTTGGCAAAAATTCGAAAATTCAAAATGGCCGCCATTTTTGGGGAGGGGAAAATTTTTTGAAAATTGCAAAGATTGCATTCCTTAGATACCCTGTGGGTCGAAAATTTCGACGAAATCGCTCTATCTCGCACGGTTAAGGAGATAGAAGCAAATTAGTGTTTTGCCATTTTTGGCAAAAATTCGAAAATTCAAAATGGCCGCCATTTTTGGGGAGGGGAAAATTTTTGGAAAAATTACCAAGAGCACAATGCTCAGATACCCTGTGGGTCAAAAATTTTGACGAAATCGCTCTATCTGGCACGGTTAAGGAGATAGAAGCAAATTTGTGTTTTGCCATTTTTGGCAAAAATTCGAAAATTCAAAATGGCCGCCATTTTTGGGGAGGGGAAAATTTTTTTTAAATTACCAAGAGTACAATGCTCAGATACCCTGTGGGTCGAAAATTTTGACGAAATCGCTCTATCTCGCACGGTTAAGGAGATAGAAGCAGATTGGTGTTTTGCCATTTTTGGCAAAAATTCGAAAATTCAAAATGGCCGCCATTTTTGGGGAGGGGAAATTTTTTTTGAAAATTGCAAAGATTGCATTCCTTAGATACCCTGTGGGTCGAAAATTTCGACGAAATCGCTCTATCTCGCACGGTTAAGGAGATAGAAGCAAATTTGTGTTTTGCCATTTTTGGCAAAAATTCGAAAATTCAAAATGGCCGCCATTTTTGGGGAGGGGAAAATTTTTTGAAAATTGCAAATATTACATTCCTTAAATACCCTGTGGGTCGAAAATTTCGACGAAATCGCTCTATCTCACACGGTTTCTGAGATATTAGCAAATTACTCAAAAGTAGTACTGAAAATACACAATGAAGTACCTAAATGGCTATTACTCATGTACTGACAAAGCTATCAGTCCCAAATGCAATACCAAGCGAGCTATGGACATAACAATCTTGTATTCAAAATTGTAGTAAAATATCTTTAATTATTTTGGCTTAAATGCACGGAAACCAATGGGTACTGAAAATAGCTGTACTTAAGTATTACTCAGTAAGCAAAAGAGGTACAACAGCCAAAAGCAATCCCAAGCAAGCTACTGACCCAATAAGCCTGCATACCAAATTTGGTGACAATAGCTCTAATACTTTTCCTTTAAATGAGCGGAAACCATGCGTGACGCCGGATATTGGACGCCGGACGCCGGACGCCGGACATCGGACGGCGAAAAAAGCAAAAATAATATATCCACCCCCCAGGGGGGTGGACATAATTACAACTTAAATGTGGTTTACTTGTGATTCAAATGTAACGTTTTGGATATTAATACATTGACAAAAAATAATACAAAATACACATTATTCAGCATTTCTGTGTAATATTTTATGCTTTTATTGTGAAATATGTGGCTTTTTGGGGGACTAGTTCCTGAATGTTTGTAACCGGATTTCATTTATATTACAAATCAAACAGAAACCCACAAGACATGTGGCTTGTAGGTTGAACACAAGAAAATCTCTGTGGACACGTATATGGACAACGACCGTGCATGATCCATAGTATCCCCAATATTCGGGATACAATTACCATGTTGAGGTACTACACTATGGGTTTCAGTATTATAATATTACCATGTTAAGGTATTCTGCATGGTGCTTGGTGGCCACAAACACCACAGTCTGCTCTTCTGATTTGATGACGTGTTTTAACATATACAGCAACAGAGATAGACGTTCCTCTGAACGACAGTACAGGAATGAAAGCTGAAAAATATAGAGAGAGATAATCAATAACGGCTGCAAGGGACAAGAGTAGTTGTATGCAAAGAATATCAGAAATTTATAAAATCTTCAATTATTGAAAATTATGATTGCTGTACTTATTTCCAAGCTATTATAAGAGATATATAGCTCTTTTTTTGGCTATAACATTTGGATACTTTAGCATTAATCCAAGACTTAGGATGCTTATTTATAACAAATAAATTGTCTGTATTAAAGCGACTGTTAATATTTTAATATTTTGACATAACAAGCTGCATAATTCTGCTGATAAATATTTAAACGAGAAATTGGAATGGAGTGGATTTTGATCATCTTGAATTTCCACCAAAGTGTCACATGAACAAGCAGAAACCTAAAACAAAATACACACACAGAAAGAGAAAGATAAAAAATAGCATCAGATATTCCTGTACCGCACAGCCTGGGGGTTTTCAACACCATGAAATATAGAAGTGAAACAGTACAAAGATCAGGAGACCAAATAATGTTTAAGTAGAGAAAATAACATTTGAAGAGAGAGAAAATGTATGCGAAGATGAAGTATTAAAACAAGACAATTCATTAGCAAGATCACAGCATTAATCAGTAAACTAAAATTATGAAGCTGTACAATTTAATAATTGAAGTATAGTGGCCAATTAAAAATAGCAAAATTAAGTAAAAATATATGTAATCTCCAGTCACCGGAATCCATATATCTTTGTCATGAGAGAAACATGTCTCAATTATGGCATGTGAACACACTTTGGCAGAGCCAAGGTTAAAGGTCACACCATGACTTAGCATACTGACACTCCCCAACCAATGACCCATCCAAGAATCTACTTCCTACACCTCTCAGTTTCCGAGATATGGTCCAGACAAGATTTTAAGGTTAAGGTTACTCTAGCAAGTTCAAAGGGCAAATCAAGACCAGTCAATGATGTTACACACCTACACTTCCTCAGTTATGTCCCTACAAATATCAACTTCCTACGCCTTATGGTTTACAGATACAGCAGGCACAATCTTTTACAATGAATATAAATGAATATAAGGTGCACAATACTGCAGCTATAAATATAGAAGTTGCCCTTTCAAACAATTTCAGCTACTCAGAGGCCATGGCTTTTACATCCATTTTAATAGCCAAGGTCACATCAGGCCTGATGTCAATCCCGCATGTTGCCATAAGCTGGCTGGATTTGAACCCAGGACCACAGCAGTGACAGCAAAGTAATCAAACGCCAAACTTGTTGACTACTTGGTCCCTAAAGACTCCCTCAAAGGCCAAACTTGCTGACTACTTGGTCCCTAAAGACTCCCTCAAACGCCAAACTTGCTGACTACTTGGTCCCTAAAGACTCCCTCAAACGCCAAACTTGTTGACTACTTGGTCCCTAAAGACTCCCTCAAACGCCAAACTTGCTGACTACTTGGTCCCTAAAGACTCCCTCAAACGCCAAACTTGCTGACTACTTGGTCCCTAAAGACTCCCTCAAACGCCAAACTTGTTGACTACTTGGTCCCTAAAGACTCCTTCAAACGCCAAACTTGTTCACTACTTGGTCCCTGAACACTCTCTAAGATCCCATTACCTTTAAATTCTCGCTGAGTTTGGTGTCCACATCCAGGCGTACCAGTGTGGGGTCGTGCAGTCCTGCCCTGGCAAATTCCACCAGTAGCTTGGGTAATGTAGCAGAGAATAGCAGTGTCTGTCTGGAATCAGGCAGCCGTTTTAATATCTCCTGAAGCTGTTCCTGGAACCCCATCTCAAATAATCTGAAATGAATGTTCTGGATACAATTTTCAACTGGTGAAGTAATAATTGTGAAATATGTCACCGAGACAACTTAAAATTATGGAACATTAATATTAAGTTTCTGATTTTTTTGTAAGAAATATGTTTAAGAGTATCATTGAATAAAATGTGTAGAGTAAGGAATATAAAATTCGCCACATATCTGAAATTTGCCGTATGTAGAAATGTTCATAAAATGTACAAATAGAGGTCAAAGTTGCTGAAAGTCTAGTAGATTAAGGCTTTCTAAACTAAGAAATAACAATTTTAAGACAATACATTACTTTCTTCTGTAAATTTGCTCAGGTTGTATAGATGGCAACTTTTAAACTTCTGGGGAATTTTAGACTCCTTACTCTAACAAGATTTCCACCTTTAACATTTTCACAGTATAACTGACTCAGATAATCTATGGATGCAAATTATCCAGTGATGGTTTTTACCTATAATGTGCATTTCATGTCTTTATAGTGATTATGTATTGCCAATTTTATGGAGAGATCAAATCATGTAATCTCTCATAGATAAATCCATGCAAAAATCCGTCATGCAGAAAAAAGTCCTACAGAAAAAAGCCCTACATTTCCATCTGCAGACTTAACACTACCCCATTTTTCAGTCTGTGAAGAAAAGCCATACATTATACCCCTTTCACATTACAGGTGGTATAACCCGCAGTTAGCAATTAGACAAAATACCCTGTTGTTCAACTACATTCTAACGTTGGTATGCGAACTTGTGATACAGTGGCCCACTGTCCCATTCCTTGAGCGTTCAACAGAATTTCCGAAATATTCAAAACTACCTTGAATCTTTCACTGTCATTCATGGTCAGTCACCGTCTCTTTTCCACCCTACCAACGTCCCGTTATATGTATGTCTCTGGTCCTATCCGTCCGTTTCAGTAACCTTTCATAGATACTATTTTTGATGGGGTAACTGAAGGTTAAATAACATGTGACTCAGATGGCCCGCTTTGGCAGAGCCAATATGAGAGTAATACACACGTCCGTCACCTTGAGACAACCTCTATGTATCTCCACTCACCTTACACAGCCTTGCCACTAAAGCAAGACTGAGTCATGACCTTCGATTAACCACAGACATCACTGTGATAGCACAGTACCAACCACATGGGCACATGAAATCTCGGAAAATATGAGGCATCCTGGGAGGCGGTGTTGATACCGAGTAAAACTTCTATCAGCGGGTTGTACCGCCTTCAGTGTGAAAGGGGGGAGTAGTTTTTCTTAACAATTAAAATCCCTGAATGAATTCAAAGCTCAATTTAACTCATGGCAAAGTATATTAAAAAAAATAAACAGTGCTAGAAGCCTCCTCCAAGTCATTGTTAGTTCAAGAAGAGATACTGTATTGACATTATGATGGAATATTTTAAGACATTTATCTACTGTAATTATCTGATACAATTTTTAAAACTTAAAGCTTTATATTGTTCACGCACCTGTCAGCCTCATCAAACACCAGGTATTCCACAGCTTTCAGCTTTGCATCCATCTCCACCAGTACATGCATGAACCGCCCAGGTGTAGCAATGATACTGAAGAAACAAAACACATAAACTGTGAAATTCATCTGTTGAAAGTGTTGAAAAACAAGTGGCAGAGTATATATATTTTATGTAGGAGTGAAAAACTGGGCCAGTTATCTATTTTACAACTGATCTAAATCTTGCTTCCCATTATTCAATATAAAACAAAATGAAGTGCCAGTAAAAAGAAATATGGTGGATGATATAAAATCAAATATTTTAAACTAAGTAAACTTTGGTGGAATAAACAACAAGAAAAATTACACAGATAAATTTGCCAGAAAATCAGGTTTTGTCCAAGTTATTTATAGATATAACAATGTTTTTGTTGATGACTTCACTGTTGTAAAACTACTACTATATATAACAAAATAATACAATCATCTAGTTTCAACAAAAGTTTTAAGTTATATTTTTTTATTCAAAGTGTATTTAAATGTATTTTCCTTTATTTAGTTCTATGTATACTACAATATCTCACCAAAACATGCCATTTGTAATTTTAAATCTTCCCTTATGGGACCTACTTTCTGTTGTATTTTCCTGCTCTGTTTCTATTTTGTACAAACCAGTTGAAAACTATCATCTGTCACCAGTTTTAATAACTGTTTTTCACCAAAATTCATAAACTGAAGTGAATTGCATGCAACTGAATTATAAAATCTACTTGAACTACAATTACTCACATGTCTGGATTTTCATGCAACGCAGAAAACTGATCTTCTATTCTGTAAAGCAAATAAACACTATATATGCATCTGATACACAGAAAGAACATCCCAAACAAACTTAATCCTATGACATTTTCTATCACCTAAATATTGAACTGAATATACTGATATTTACTCTCCCAAAATGACACTTTCTCTGTACTTCTACACTGAATTCCGCTTATGCTGACTTTTATGAATTGTGGTGCAGCGTGATGTGTATCTGAAGTTAAGAGGTAATGGGATACATTTATATATTATTATATTTAGTATTGGGCTGTGTGACCACTTTGGTGCACTACTTGTGTTTCTGATGGCCTTGCAGCTCGCGCTAGTAGACTGAAACCCCTTTCAACCTTGTCTATCCCTTTCATTGATTTCATTCAAAGTGTTTCCTGACACCCGACTATGACCGATACAGAAGGATGATCCTAGTTTTCTTTCCATGTTATCAAAAGCTCAGCTAACACGAAGTGCTTAAAGGACAAATATCAAATAAAAAATATGTCAAAGATTCACTAAGATTCACTACATATATAGGCATATTTACATTTTAGTACCAATGACAAATGTAAAAAAATAGCATTAGAGATGCCTGTAGCCTGGGGAAATATTTTTCAACACCATGAGATACAGAAGTAGTGAAACAGTACACAGATTGGAATACTTTCAGAGCACTGCATGTAAAGATTAAGTATTAAAACAAGACAATTCAGTAAACTAAAAGTTATGCAGCTGTAAAATTTCTGAACTGGAGAATAGCTGTCAATGAAAATATCACAATTATGTATGGTTGAATTATGGTTTGAATGTTTTGAATTATACCCATACATACAGATGTGACAATACATGCTTATATGTGGGGAACAATGTCCCTACTAAGTATCAACTTCCTACACCTTATGGTTTCCGAGATATAGCCCGAACAAGATTTTATAGGTCAAGGTCACTACGGCAAGGTCAAAGGTCAAATCAAGGTCACACCATGACGTTGCACACCTACACCCCCTAACTAATGTCTCTACCAAGTATCAACTTCCTACACCTTACGGTTTCTGAGATATGGCCCAGACAAGATTTTCAAACTCAAGATCACTACGGCAAGGTCAAAGGTCAAATCAAGGTCACACCATGACGTTGCACACCTACACCCCCTAACCAATGTCCCTACCAAGTATCAACTTCCTACACCTTACGGTTTCTGAGATAAAGGCCGAACAAACTTTTTCCTGCCGCCCGCCCATCCAGACACCATGGATGAAAAGAATACCCCGACAGTCCTTAAGGGGTAACAATCAGAAATAAGATATTTGTTGTATAAATGTAAAGATCAGTCTTTTATGATTGTGTACCTATATCCCGTCTATTAATTACCAAAAGTGTGCAGTCTTTTTTGCAGTAATTTTTGAAACATTTTAGTGCACTTTTCTTGTTATACACAAAATCCTGTGTATAACCAAAAATACTTCTATTTTAAGAATATATATCTTCTGTTAATATTTTTCCACAAAAACATGCATAAGTCTGACATTAAAATCGTTTAGACTGGAAAGCAGAATGGACCGGATTCTGGTTCATGAATGATATATCTGGTGTATGGAAACAGAAACACTCAAACATCTATGGTTGGTTTGAGGAAACACATCCTATCCCTTCCATTGTCAGAACAAAATCTTGACTTACACCCATATGGTAACTCTTCTCGGTCCTCATAATTCCTAACACTGTTAAGTGTCAGTTTCATGAAATAGAGCATTATGACCTGTACAACCATTTGACACTATGTTTTATTTATTTATTTGGGGTTTTACGTCACTTTCAACACTGTACAGGTCATATCATGACGGGTAGTTGGAAGGGCAGAGGAAACCAGTACATACAGTTCGTTAGGGTTCTGTACTGTAAACTGCCGACCAACGGCAAGCAACTACCAGCTTTCCCACTTGAGGCCATGCCGGGAATCGAACCCCGGCCTCAGAGGTGGGAGGCGAGAGTGTTACCACTCTGCCACTGTGGCCCCCCATTTGACACTATGATAAATATCTACTTTTGTATAAGTTTTAGTATATATTTTTTTTTAATTTTAAAGGTAAAATTACTTGTGAATGGGCTTAATTGAATGGGCTACTTAGTACACTTGCCTGTCTCCTCCCAAAATTACTGCAGCTTTCAGACCAGTGTATTTGCCAATCTGTGAAAAATACATCATATTACAGACTAATATGTGAATTTCCTGCTAATATTACTATATAACCTGCAACAATAATCAACTGTTATACTTAAAATTGAATAACAGATCATGTTGAAGTATTTGAGGAGAAAAAGATTTCTATAAGACACTGATATAGTGTTCACTTTTGGTAGAAGGGTCATATTTTTGGAGAGTAAGGTTGTTCTGTATAATATTAACATAAACCATGAATGAAATACAATAAATATATTCATGGATCAACTGAAACTTGTTAACAGGAAATGGCAAAAATATTCTACAAAATTACAAATGCTCATGATGGTCTTGGGTGCACAGAACTAAGGTATTTTCTAATTTAACAAAACGTTTTTACAAATTTTCCTATTTTTTTAAATATTCCTTCCTCCCTTAATAATATACCTACAAGATTCTAAACAAAAACTTTCATGGGCTGCAAAGGTGACCCATGACAGGCTGGGTTACCTGATTGTTGGGAGCAGGGGGACATTCTAGGCATGTTGAGATTTTTTGTTGATTCTAATTTTAGTACATAGATGGCCAAAAACAACACCCTGGATGATACTAGATGTATGGTAAGGTACAGGACAGCCCTTGCAAACTGCTAGGACAATATGGGACAGCTGAAATGGGACACTACTCAGGGACTAACTTCACTGTAGAACAGCTACGTTAATAGTGTTGTTGAATGAAAAATGATACTTTTTCCTTCATTCTCAAGTTTTCTACAAGTTGTGTTTTGCAAATAAAATGGCCTATTATCCTCAAAATTAAAATAGGTTCAAAATGGATAGCTGTTTTAAAAATAGTTTCGGATTCCGGTTTCTGTGTTTTATACAATATGTAGAGTAACAAATGTAAAATTAGCCACACATCTGAAATTTGTCACATGTGGAAACACTAATAAAATAAACTAAACCTACACATCTCAGAACCGATGCAAATTTTATCCACCAAAAGACAACTCACCAAAGCCAGTGAACCATTGTTTGACCTTGAAGGAGGGGCAAAAGGTAAAATTTAACATCAGAAGATTCCCAGCCCACGATATCCTACAAGTTGGCTTCACATTGAAAACCTCTAGGATCAATAATAAGCTAGTTATAAGCACTTTTAAATTTGGCTGTCCTCATTTGACCTTGAAGGAGGGGCCCAAGGTCAAATCTGAACACATCAAAAGATTCCCAGCCCATTATTTCCTATCGTTTGGTTTCACATTGCAAACCTCTAGGACCAATAATAAGTGAGTTATATACACTTTTAAGTTTGGCTCTCCTCATTTCACCTTGAAGGAAGGGTCCAAGGTCAAATCTGAACACATCAAAAGATTCCAAGCCCATGATATCCGATGAGTTGGCTTTACATTGCAAACCTCTAGGATCAATGATAAGTGAGTCATAGGCACTTTTAAGTTTGGGTATCCCCATTTGACCTTGAAGCAGGGGTCCAAGGTCAAATCTGAACACATCAAAAGATTCCCAGCCCATGATTTCCTATAAGTTGGTTTCACATTGCAAACTTCTAGGACCAATAATAAGGGAGATATAGGCACTATTAAAGGTACTTTGAATTAAGAGCTTCAAGGACAAATGTCTGCAAGGTTGTAGAGGGCATGTATATCTGTTATACATATGAACTATGAAGAGATTCTACCTTCTACCTATGAGAACCAGCCAGTAGAAAAGGGTAAATAATTTTCAAAGAAATGCCCACAGCCATCTTGTTTTTTCTGAATGAGGCTAATTTCAGTCCCAGAGAAGCTTACTTCCCAATGAAGACATCCTGCAAATTTGGTGAACCTAGCTGGTGTAGTTTTCCTGAGAGAACGTTAACACTGAAAATCTCTCTATGCGCAGAGGCGGCGGCAGCATAGTGTACCTAAACCAAAGCATCCGCCGGATGCTCCAGTGGATACAATGAATTGAGGTGAGATTTGTTAAGGCTTTTTGAACTGAAAAATACCAAGTTTAAGACAAAACATCTTTTTTCATAAAATTAACTAAGGTTTTTAAAGGTGGAAATATTTAGATTTCTGGCAAATTTTAGATTCCTTATTCTCTGATTAATATGCAAAGACACATCAGAGTTTGACATTAATATTGAAACAATATGATGAAATCCTACTCTACCTCTTTGGTGAATTTGAGTGTCTGAAGAGCCAGCTCTCGAGTGGGTGATAATACAAGAGCTCTGCAGCCTGTGGACATGTGGACTTTTAGCTTCTCAAACATAGGCACCAGGAAAGCAGCAGTTTTCCCACTTCCTGTCCGTGCCATGGCCACCACGTCTTTCCCGTCCATAATTAGGGGGATGCACTTAATTAAGCAAAGTAAAAGCTTTGATTAGTCACAGAAAAAAACCAACAAAACAAGTGCAGCTTTTTCCTCTGTGACATCAGAGTCAATGGCTAGTGTAAAATGGCTTAGATGCAACACAGAGGTGTCATGTAGGGCTGAAAAGCATGTATCAGACATTTGTTATTTAAACTAAAAAATATAGTTTTTATAAGAATTAAGCAATGAAAAACTGAGTTACATGTTTGCCATAAGATGCCACATATTTGAATATACAAACTGTCTGATGCAATGCTTTTCATTTTTGACATGTTGAATCTGATATTCAAAATGCATTTAAAAAAATTTTAAATATATTTTACGCTCAAAATGTATGCATCCTTCTAATTAAATACCACATTAAGTTAACTGCTTCAAGAACCCCACCCAAATAATTAAATGTCAGAATTTTGCCATTTTGAAAAAATACTATGGACTGATTCTTACTGTTTTAGTTATATACCATTTATTTAGAAGGCACAATCATATAACAAAGATGTACGAAATACAATTCTACTTTATCAATATTTTGACGGAGTTTTTTTTCAGATTTGTTTAGTTTGTTTCAAAATATACCCCTGTTCCCAACAATCTGGTAACCCGGCCTGTCATTATTCCAGAACTCTTTGACAAATTACAAAAGAAATCATTAACTACATCATTAGGTTTATCACCTTTCTCTGCACAGGAGTGGGAATCTTGTACCCTTTCCTTGTCACTCCTTTGAATACACTATGTGACAAACCTGGGGGACAAAAACAAGAATAACACTATTTTGAAATATACCGTATTTCACTGTATAAACAACCCCTCTCTATTAAATCCTCCCAGCCTTGCATTTCCAGTATTCTCAACCATTTTTAGCACTTCCCCAATCAAATAAAAGCCAACATACAAATAATCAAAACAAAATGACAATAATATGAGATAAGTATTTACAATTTCCCCATGTGTAAGGTATATTTCTAATATTTAAAGTTCCCTCACAATTACACATGTTGGCAATCAAGATGCAGGTTTTAAAAACATCTATTTATCCCTCGTTGATACCAGATAGGTGAAAAACATATTTATACAAAATTCTCTAAATGCAATAGTTTCCAAGTTACAACTGATTAACTCAACATTTAGAATCTTAAAGTAGCTTTCGCACAGCTATGCAATGAGCTACAGATCTGCAATTTTATTATGTTATAACAGGCCCCAAAAGACATTACTTGGTGAATCATATATTTAAACAAAATTCTCTAAATGCAAAAGTTTTCACGTTACAAATGATTTACTCAACAGTAAAAACCTGAAAGTAGCTATTGCTCAGCTATGCAAAGAGTTACAAGTCTGCAAGTTTACTATGTTATAGCGGGCCCGAAAGTAGCTGAATAACATATTAAAACAAAATACTCTAAATGCAATACTTTTCAAGTTACATCTGATATACTCAACTATGATAACAAGACAGTAGCTATTGCTCAGCTATGCAATGAGCTACGAGTCTGCAATTCTACTATGTTATAGGGCATTAGGCCTGGAACAATTTTTTCTTATCTACTGAGATAACTATTTTTCCTCGATATTACCAAGGTATCTTTTGAAAGATACAGTATTTCTCTTGCCTTGTACTTTTGGAGAAGTTGTTCACATGGATGCAGATGTGTACGCAGACACCGCAGAGTGATGCCACAATATCAGCTGACTGACAAGTCAGCTGATATGAAAAAAAAAAATAAATTTCATTGATTTAAATTAAATTTTTTTTTGATTTCACACTGAGAAAGATCTACTGAGATAACTATTTTTCCTCGATATTACCAATGCCAATAAAATTTTACAACAGAGAAAAACTATAATGACAATATAGCACTGGGAAGACTGTATTTGACTACAAATTTAACTACTCATTCTACAATTAATTTTTTACCCATAGCCTGGAAGCCTCCTGATTTTTTTTTCTTCCTGTTCTGTGACATCACCATCTGTGTATAATTCTCTTCCTCATCCATGTCTGCTCCTTCTTCTTCTGCTTCTTCAAAATCCATCATTTCTTTCTGCAGATTAAAAAAAATCCTTGAAAAAACTCACAGGTTATTAACTCTCATATAATTGGCAAGGGATTTAACTTTTACAATAATAATATTATTGCAAACTGCACATCTGATTTACTCAAACTAAAGTTAAAAGGGGATTCTCAACATATCTTATCTTTTATTACCTTCACCAAGGAGGTTATGTATTGGGTGCATTGATTTGCTTTTCCATCAGTTTGTGCCTGTGAATGCCCTAAAACTAATGAATGCTTCTTGCTGAAATTTATAAGGATAGGACCTGACCACAGGAAAAAGGGACTACATTTTGGGAAGATCTGGATCTTACTCTGGATACAAAACAAAATCCCAAATTTTATTGATTCTCACGGTCTAGCTATCCGATTAAGAGAGTTAAAAGAATAAGGCAGTAGTTAGGTAAAATTACAATACTTAGACACTTGACGGTCTTGGTGGAGATGTCTGCTCTAGGAGTGTTTTCTAGTTTCCATGGTTCTTTTCAATTTAAGCTTAAAGGCAGCATTATAAGGTTTGAAAAATGTGGCAGAATTTGCACACAAGCTCTCGGACAGGGGATAAGTCCCAGTATTATGGAGCCCCTAAAATTTTTATCACAATAAACAATTTCTTAAGCTGTGCAATGTGTAATATGCTCTTTTCATACCAGGGTTGGGGTCAAAGTACTTTGTACTTAAGTACATTTGTACTTAAGTACATTTTTCAAAGTACTAAAATGTACTTAAGTACATTTTCAAATTCCAAGTACATGTACTTGAATTGTACTTAAGTACATTTTAAATTTGATGTACTTACAAGTACATTTAAGTCCTTTTTAAGTACTTTTAGTTTAAGTAAATTTTTACTAATTTTTCAAAAGTTTGTGAATTATATAATAATTACAAATGAAGTGAGCTTTTTCCGTATCTTTATTGATAAACATTCATTTAAATTAAATTTTCATAAAATTTTCACTGATATATCTGATTCAATTTGATAATAGTGTTTCTTTAAAAAGTTTAGTATAATTGATAATAATAATGAATCAAATTATTTAAGTTTCAATTCAATAAGCCAATCACATCTTAAAAAGAGGGACAATTGTTCCAAGATTGCATATTACTCCCCTTATTTAATCCTCTTATAACTGTCTACTTTGAACTTGCCTGATCTCAGTTAATAATATCTACCCTGGTATGAGTATTCTTTGTAAATTGCACCTGGGCATTTAAGAGCTAACAGATCAGAAGATTGTTGGAGTAGGTAAGACTGTTGATTACAGAAAAAAGACTAGATTGGGCCAACTCGGCGCCAACATATCCCCAGACAGGTCATCACTCACGCCACAGGTTTTGATCGGGAATTTTTTAAAACATAATTACCCATTATTATATGAACTTCAGCACATCAATCTACTCTGTTTATATCTTCCAAGGAAGATGGTGTATCCCCAGACGCCGAATACATAACTCAAATTATATTTTCAATCTTCCTGCAATGATAACTCTAAACCTATTTTTAAAGTATTTAAATGATTGATGATTGAATGTCCATTCTAAAATAATAATCCCAAAAGAGCATATCTGTTTCTATATTTGTTGACAAATAAAATATTATTTTTAACTCAACTCATCATACTTTTCAATCTTCCTTCAAAGTATTTAAATGATTGATGATTCAATGTCCATTCTAAAATTCATAATCCCAAAAGCGCATATCTGTTTCTATATTTGTTCACAAATAAAATATTATTTAAAAAAAAATTATTTATATTATTATTTTATTATATTATTTTTAGAATTTGCAAATTGTTTTCAGTTATTCATTTCCTCTATACCTATATATGTGGTCCATATATATGCAACCTAAATATGTGACACAATCTCAGTTCTGACTCCCCTTTGTGTTATATGTAATGAAGCCCACCACCTCCCACCCCCACCCCTCTCCCCTTCTCCACACCTCTCTCACTATTACACAAGATCTGCAACCCCACTGAGTTCTTTGTTTCTCATCTGATATCATTAAATACCTTTGTTTATTTAGTGTCACTCAATATAGCTGGAGGTCCCAGAGGTGGGTGGGGGGAATCCGGGTGGGGGATGCATAAATGGTAAACAAACAATCTATATAAAAGGGGTACTCAAATACAAAAAGAATTGAGAATTTTAAGTATGTGATTACCAACTGAAATGAGTTCATAACTGTAGGAGCTGTGTCAAAATTAACTGAGGCAAGTTGAATAAAACTGGGCTAGTTGAGGGTTAAAAATCCCCTACTTTTACTACATAAGGATATAATTTCATTAATATTGGGACTTAAAGCTCACTTAAAGTGTCCATTTTGTCTACTTGAATATGTTTAACCAGTTTCATTTTAAAAAGTTAAAAACTCAGCAAGCAGAGGTATAACACACAAAAATAAGTTCTTAAAAGACTAAGATAGCCATAACATTATTAATATTCAAAATTGAAATAGACAGGCATTTCCTTTTAAAAATTCAAAGATTTTAGCTCTATAACCCACATAGTTTGACAGTTACTGGGCTTTAAAGTGGCATAATGTCCATAAATTGGGTTTCTGTGGGCATTTTACAATTGTTAAAGAGACCTTAGCAATTAAACAACAGATCTGAAACTTTTTGGGGGACATACATAACAAACAAAAATCATATATAATACAGTTTAAGACTTGTCACACTAAGCATTTCCAAATAACAGGGCAAAATACGGAAAAAATGTCCAAAAAGGCACTTGGGCGAGTGTCTATGGCCCTCATACACAGGTTAAATGTCTACTAAAAACCTTGATTTTCGGCATATGTAAAAAGGACATAATAATGCATTCCCAGATGGGATTTCAGCTCCATCAATCACATAGTTTAACAGTCACAGGGCTTAAAGGTGGTTAAAAAGTCCAAATATTGGGTCTCTGTGGGCCTTTTAGAGATCTCGATGTGGCTTTCAAATTAAAGCTTCATACTTAAAATTTGTTACATACTAAGATTACACATAGAATATGTATCTAATAAAGTTTGAAACTTCTCAGACTTACCATTTCCAAGTTACAGAGCAAAATATGTGAAAAATGTCTTAAAAGGGTCACTCAGGTGGGTGTTTAAGGTCCTCATACACAGGTTAAATGTCTACTTGAAGCCTTGATTTTTGGCACATGTAAAAAGAACATAATAATGTATTCCCAGATGAGATTTCAGCTCTATCAGTCACATAGTTTAACAGTCACAGGCCTTAAAATTGGCAAAAAGTCCAAATACTGGGTCTTTATGGGGCCTTCTAGAGACCTAAATGTGGCCTTCAAATTAAAGCCTCAGACTTAAAATTTGTCACATACTAAGATTACACATAGAATATGCATCTAATACAGTTTGAAACTTCTTAGACTTACCATTTCCAAGTTACAGGGCAAAATATGTGAAAAATGTCTAAAAATGGTCACTCGGGTGGGGATTTATGGTCCTCATACACAGGTTAAATGTCTTCTTAAAGCCTTAATTTTTGGCACATATATAAATAACATACTAATATCTTCCCAGATAGGATTTGAGCTCTATCAGTCACATAGTTTGACAGTCACAGGGCTTAAAAGTAGCAAAAAGTCCAAATATTGGGTCTTTGGGAGCCTTTTAGAGACCTCAATTTGACCTTCAAAATTAAAGCTTCAGACTTAAAATCTGTTACATACTAAGATTACACACAGAATATATATCTAATACAGTTTGAAACTTCTCAGACTTACCATTTCCAAGTTACAGGGAAAAAGATGTGAAAAATGTCTTATAAGGGTCACTCGGGTGGGTGTTTATGGTCCTGATACACAGGTTAACTGTCTATTAAAGGCCTAAATGTTGGGGCACATATAAGAAAACACATAGATATATTCCCAGATGATATTTAACTTAGATGAGAGACATAGTTTGAAAGCTACAGTGCTTGAAAGTGGCAAAAAGTGCATAAATTGGGTCTCTGTGGGCACTTTTGAGACCTTAAGTCGACCCCTTTGGGTAAACCTACAGCCCTAAAATTTTCTACAGACAAGGATTACATATCAAAGTTATACCTAGCGCAGTTTGAGACTCATCAGAATTACCACTTCCAAATTATAGGGCAAAATATGTGAAAAGTATAGCAAAAAATCCCCAAGTGGGGGTATTTATGGGCCTCAAACACAATTTTCTCCTCAACTTAAAGTCGTGATTTTCGGCACATGTACTAAGAACATATTAATGTGTTGTCAGGTAAAATTTCAGCCACCTGAGCATCATAGTTTGTGACCTACAGGGCTCTAAGTGGCCAAAAGTGCAATTTCTGACCTTAAGGTGGCCATAAGTTCTTTTTTACTGGGAGTTTAAGGTCACCTTAAAATAGGGATCTTCCTTTGGGCACCCTTAACATGTGTACCAAGTTTGAAAAAAAAATATTAATTTGTTTTTGAGTTATCGCGTCCACAAGGAAATTTCTACGGCGGCGGCGGCGGCGGCGGCGGCGGCGGCGCGACGGACCTGAATCCAATATATCCCCGACTTTCGTCTGGGGATATAATTATTTCTTTGACTGGCCATGATCTTGTCTGACCACTATAAATACTAGGACAGGGGGATTGACAAACCACTCACTTTTATGGGAATCACATTGTGTTAGCACAATGGCTGCTGTTTTAAAGCATTTTGAGATTCCAACTAATACTGAAGGGAGTGTCACAGCAAAGTGTAAACAATGTACTCAGATTATAGCAGGAAGCACAAAAGTCACTTCAATTTCTGTCAAACATTTGAAGGTGAGGATTAGTTCATTGTTTACTTGTCACTTTTATTGAATAGCAATTTTGGGTGATAACATTGTATTCAAAAGAAAAACACCTATTTCTTAAAGGAGAATGTAATACACAGCAAGCTTTCTACTTTCTCTCTAATACTTCAATTTACAAAGACTAGTTAACATAAAACTTATTATGTATAGTATTATTGTATTAGATTAACTAATTTTCCATCATCACAACACTTCATTAATTTCTAACTTAAAGTGACTTATAAGCCCAATAGCAGGCTGGGTATTTTTTTATATGTTGTATCTGTTGTTTTGTGAAATATTGGTAGTCACTAAAATAGAATAAACAATAATAACAGTGGGCCTTTTAATGTTATAAAGATAGTAATAAGTGGATAACAACCAATTAGTGTATAATTGTAAATTTTGTATATATGTTTGAATAAACTTGGTGGTGTGTTTTTTTTTAATTTACTTCGTCATTCGCGGTGATAAGTACTTGTACTTAAGTACTTTGAAAAGTACTTGTACTTAAGTACTTTGAGGAAAAAAGGACTTGTAATTGTACTTGTACTTGAAAATTAACAAAGTACTTGTACTTGTACTTAAGTACATTTCAATGTACTTGACCCTAACCCTGTTTCATACTGATATATTTAATTACACACAATAATATTCGGATAAGGAGCGGCAGTACACTTGCTACTGAACATGAAATCCTGCATTTAACAAGAACTTTGCCTTACCTCTTTGTTTGTATGGTGTACTAGGCCCTTTTTATTCTTTCTCTTCATCACTCACGCTCTACAATCCACAGAATACAAATAATGTCATCTTGCTTTCTCTAACAATGTATGGATAGAACTGATTTTAGACAATATACTTTGATACTTTACAACTAAGTTTAACAGCTGAAAAAAAAAATTTGTTTATGAAGCTATACTGAAACTTGAACACAAATGGGTGAAATGCTGATTAAATAGTGAAAAGATATTTATTGTGCAATATAATGGAAAATAGCAGGATTTACATTCAGAATCAATGTCACTACACTGTTTTTCATGAAAAACAGATTCATTGCAAGGTTGGTCCAAATACTGATGTTTAATACTCATCACAATTAAGTACATATGCTTTTTTTCCATAAACTACTTAATTAAACATGAAATCCCCATGTTTGAGAAAAATGCCAATTAAAAATGGGGTATAATCACGTTACCTCAACAAGTTTAAACAAAAAGTCCTACTGTGAAGGTATTGCTAGTATTTTTACCAAAAGTTCTAATAGTTTAATTTATTCATAATACCTTTTCTTGGTAAATTTAAATATTTAAATAATAACAGAATTAAAAGAATATGTTTCAATTTTCAACTGACCAATATCTTTAATGAACCACATTTCATAATTTGGATTTATTGTGCATGTATTGTACAGTGACAAGACAACATACATTTAAATCACCCCAGTAAAGCTTTTCTACAAATATGATCAAGACTGTGAAAATAGTTATGACGCTGACCTTTGTACTTTGAAAGTAAAGGCTGGTACACTTTTTAAATTTTCATGGGTTCTCTTAATACTGTATCAGACTATCATGCATTCTGGTTCAGAAATCTAAATAAGTTAGCCGTCAACATATTAATATTTTATTGAATCTGGATGTAATTTATTGTTATTTTTATTTCAATTATTTACTTTTTGTCATTTGGCTTGACACTTGTCATTTATTGAATAAAGATGCATTACACTGTGACATGCATGTTATTGTGACAACCCATGTACTTAAATATAGTCTTGGTATTAGGCAATAGTATTATACTAATATTGTTTATTTAAAAAAATATTTGTTTACTTTCGCACACTTGCATATGAACACCAAGTGCCCATAATTATCACAATCATTTCAGAATAATAAAAAATATCCAAAAGAAACAACAAGCTATAAACATTAGCAGTTTATTTAATGCACACTATCAGGAAACTGCATTTTAAATCTGTTATGACTGATTCAATTTGTAAAACCCAGGAAAAGAGAGAAATTTCAAAAATCTCCTATAAGAATTTTTGTTCATATTTTTCTCCCCATAAACACAATGGTGGTTTCCGGAAATGATGTTTTTGCTTTTAAATTTACAAATTTATCCACAACTTATTACATTGCTATACAATGAGACATATTATGAATGAATATACAATGAATTCAGACATTTTGCTGTGTTGTCATATTTCAAACTAACAAAGTGTGACCAACTGGGTGACAATACAATATACTGTAGTAGTTAATGAATATCAAGTGGGCCAAAAAGGACTTCAGATCTTGAAAAATCGACAACAATCCAGAATATTGGCCACTCAGTTACAGCCTTAAATAAGATTTTTCCAATACAACCTTAATTTATTGTAGAAAAAAGTAAAATAGCATCAGAGATGCCCATACCCCACAGCCTAGGGAAATATTTTTAATACCATGAGATATAGAAGTACTGTATCAGTACAAAGTTCAGGATATTTTCTTAGCACTATCAGTTATATAAAGGTCCAAACAATGTTTAAATAGAGAATATAATGTCTAAGAGAAAGATAATGCACGTAAAGATGAAGTATTAAAACAAGACAATTCAATAACAAGATGACAGCATTTATCAGTAAACTAAACATTACGACACTCTTTACCTACAATTGGCATGGCGGAATTATGGTTTGGATGTTTTGAATATTACCATGTATACAGAAGTGGTAATACATTCAATGAATGCTTTTGTGTGGTGTTGGAGCAAAATCTGTGGCTCACTTGATGAAATTCCATCTGTTACAATGGGAAGTTGTAAAAGTAAAATTCTTAATGAATTCTAATATGACTTTAACAGTGTCTAATCTGCATCAAAAGACAGACCCAAAGGTGCAAAAAGTTTTTAAAGGTCAACGTCACTACGACAAGGTCAAAGGTAAAAAATCAAGGTCATACCATGATGCTGTACACCTACAACCCCTAACCAATGTCCCCACCAAGCATCAACTTCCTACACCTTACGGTTTCCGAGATATAGCCCGGACAAGATTTTATAGGTTACGGTCACTACGGCAAGGTCAAAGGTCAAATTAAGGTCACACCATGAGGTTGCACTCCTACACCCCCTAACCAATGTCGCTAGTAAGTATCAACTTCCTACACCTTATGGTTTCCGAGATATAGCCTGGACAAGATTTTATAGGTCAAGGTCACTATAGCAAGGTCAAAGGTCAAATCAAGGTCAGACCATGATGTTGCACACCTACACCCCCTAACCAATGTCCCTACCAAGTATCAACCTCCTACACCTTATGGTTTCGGAGATATAGCCCGAACAAGATTTTATAGGTCAAGGTCACTACAGCAAGGTCAAAGGTCAAATCAAGGTCAGACCATGATGTTGCACACCTACACCCCCTAACCATGACATTGCACACCTACACCCCCAACCAATGTCCCTACCAAGTATCAACTTCCTACACCTTACGGTTTCCGAGATATAGCCCGGACAAGATTTTCAAACTCAAGGTCACTACGGCAAGGTCAAAGGTCAAATCAAGGTCAGACCATGACGTTGCACACCTACACATCCTAACCAATGTCACTACCAAGTATCAACTTCCTACACCTAACGGTTTCTGAGATACAGCCTGGACAAACTTTTCCCGCAGCCCACCTGCCCACTCGCCCATCCGGACACTATGGGTGAAAAGTTACTGAAAACAATACCCCGACAGCCCTTAAGGGCTGTGGGGTAAAAACTACTTGGCAAGCAGTACTGTACAGCTAGACTGAGGTGCTGTCCCTTCACACATTACTCTTGATATTTATGATGGTACAAGACGGTGAGGGACAGAGTTCACATGTTCTTGTTTTCTGCATAAATCTTGAACAGCATATTTCTACACATATTATCAAAAGTGTAATGTGTTATTTGCATTGTCTGAGTTACATACATGTGCAGTTTATATATATTTAATGTCTATCCAACTGGTGTGAATAAATTTTAAAATAGTTTAAAATGTAGACAAACTTCACCACCCCTTTCTTCCCCCATAAGTGTACACTTTTGTAATGTCTGAAACTTTTGCTGAGTACACTATATTTATATTATAATTGGTAGTGGCTTTCTGCCAGTAAACGTCAGGTCGTCAGCCGACCAAATTTAACAAATGTAAAAGCCTGCACCTCAGTTATTAATTCTACTGTATATCATTTGACAATCTGTTGGTAGATGAATAAAAATATCAAGCTGTTAATATAATTTAAATTCAATACATTAACTTCAGCATGGGCCTTTACTAGCAGAATGCCACTACATGGGTTGGCATGAAGTGGGACGAATTTTCCAGGTATTTTTAGTGCTGTGCAAAAAGTAAACTAGCTGGCAACACTATATTTGGCAGATATACAGAATAAAGTGAAGGCAGCAACATTATTTGTTCATAACTTGCTTCTTTCAACTGTAAAATTGCACAAAATCTTTGAAAAATAACTTCACCAAACATTCATGAAGTGGGTCGATTTTCTAGTAAAAATAATTCTCCTATATTCATATTTGATGAAATCAGTGTGTTTCTTGGATTTATTATATTTAAAAGATCATAAAAATGTTTACCAGAAAGAAAATAGAAATAAACCCATGATCAATATATTTGGTTTTTGAGTGTGTCCTGATGGAATTGCATTCAGGCTCTTACCTCCAATGAAAAGGGCAAAAAATTCAATTAAATAATTTGAATTATTAAATTTAACAGAATGTCTTCGGAACCGGCAAGGATGGGTCATAATTCTGTTGATTTCAGAACCATCTTGTCCACATTATAAAATATTTTATAGCCTACGTACACATACTCTATTGGCAGTTTAATTAAAGCTAGATTTCATCAAAAATAAATTAAAATGAAGATTAATATTTAAAATATCAGGTGTTTATTTTTTTTTTAAAAATGTTAAAAATCTTTCTGTCTTTTACAAAATACTTTTAGGGGATAAAATTTGTGTATTTTATGGAAATTCATGAGCATTGCCAATGACAACCATATTGTATTTTGCTTTCAAAATTTGTATATTATTTCACATAACAAAATCGGGATTTTTACTGCACCTTTCATTAAAATTATTTATTTAAACTAACGCATGTATGTATTTTTACAAAACAACATTAAGGGGAAGGATGTTTTTCTTCATAACAGGTCTAAAAGCAAATAATTTGTAAACTGTTTCCATTGACGGTTTTGAGAGTGATTGTTTTCTGATCCGTCAGCGACTGTTCTGAAGCCACAGCGTAAATTTAATGGCGGAGGATATTTACACCACCGCTGTGTACGCAATGCCGAAAAGTCGTCTTATGTACACCACCGCTGTGTACATAAGCTACATATGGTTCCTTATGTACACCACCGTTGTGTATATTAGCCGGATAATGTCTCTTATGTACACCACCGTTGTGTATATTAGCCAGATAATGTCCCTTATGTACACCACCGAATAGTTGTGGCTTAACTTGGGTTGGATGACACTTAGATGACAAAGACAGTGAAGATGTGATTTTTTATTGTTTCATTATTTATTCATTATACACATGGAACAAGAATCATACAAGTAACATACATTACAAACGTACCAGGTTCTAATGGCATGAAAGCCTCTACACACGGCCATCTACACACCTTACAAAAAAGTGATATATAGCAAAAATACAAAAAGAAAAACATTCTTTTTAAGATTCTATATTTTTCACTAAATACATATCCATGGAGAGTGAACAGGACAATGTCAATTTGTTTTTGGCCTTTCTGTTTCAACTTTATAAGCATTAATCAAATATATTCTTGTAAAAGAGAGAAATTGCATTTATTTTCAAACTAACACTGCTAAAACAGCTTTTGTTTTACTTTATATTATTGTAGTGTATTATTGCATTACTCGACAGCAGTGGTGTACATAAAGAACTGAAATACCCTTATGTACACAGCCGTGGTGTAAATAACCAGTTCGAAATTTTAATAGACATCAAAACATCCAAATCTGATCTTTGGTAAGATAGCTATATACTGTGAAACCTTTCCAACACTTTCATGACACAGGAATACAGCATACTTTTATTTTGGCAGAAATTCTTGAAAATTGACCCACTTAATGAATCGGCCCACTTCATGCGAACATATGTACTTGTATCACAATCAGTTTAAAGGAAAAAGTAACATTGGACAGGATTACAGATATTAGAGGTTCAAGATTGACACAGAAAATAAGTATATGTGGACTGAAAATTAAAGAAACCCGTTAACCAAATGTAAAACGAAGTGACTGGAGTACGGTGATTTACCGCACTCGAACATAAATGCTGCAGTACGGTTTGCCGTTCTCGAGCATAATTCCTCCGGTACGGTGCATTAATTATTTCCGTTTTCAACAGAAGGCAACAATAGAAGGTGCCCTCATGTAAAACAGATATACATGTAAGATATACAAGATAAATAATACGACATATACATGGTGCCTCCATGTAAAACAGATATACATGTACTTGTTTAGGCATATTTCTCCAGGACGCTGAGATGTTGTCATTGTTCAAACGCTTCCCTGAGGTTATGCTTGTAGATGCCACACATAAACTGAACGACCAGAATATGCCACTGTACGGTCTGTTAGTAGTTGATGGTCATGGGGAGAGCCATCTTGTTGCATGCTTCCTAGTTGTCAAAGAAGATGAAGCCACACTTCGAAAAATGGTCATGACCTTCCAGGAGCACAACCCCAATTGGACAAAGGTGCAGACAGTGGTCACAGACAAAGATTTTGTTGAAAGGACAGTTTTTAAGTCTTTGATGCCCAATGTTAGGTTAGAAATGTGTCTTTTCCACACATTCAGATCATTCAGTAGGGAGATTACCATTGAGAGAATGGGCATCACATCATCCCAGCGCACAGAAATTTTGAAGAGCCTGACAAAAGTTACTTATTCACAGACTGAGCAACTATATCAGGACAATTATGAAAAACTATGTGAGGTCATGACAGCTAAGGTTAAAGATTACTTTGATGCAAACTGGCACAACATTCGATCTGAGTGGGTACATGGTTTGAAAGGGTTTAACTTGTCCAATAATACCACAAACAGGATTGAATCATTTTTCTCCCATGTGAAGTCTGTCATATGTCGTAGAGCTCCTTTGAAAGACATGATCCAAAACTTCCTCCAAATTCTTCAAACACTTAGAACAGAACGCTACTATCGCATGGTCAAGAAGTACAATAAACGAAACATAAATACAGAAATTGGGGACAATAGTGCATGGTTTGAGCTATTGACCGGATATGCCTTTGATCATGTCCAAGCTCAAAAGGCCATAGCCGCCAAATTATGTGGCACAGAAATAGTGTTGGACAATGACAGTGAATGTACATGTCGATTCTTCACTTCCATGGGGCTGCCTTGCCGACACCTTTTTGCATACAGAAGGATTCACAACTTGGACATGTATTGTCCAGGTTTAGTGCATGATAGGTGGACCAAGGACTACAACAGGCACAGTTTATGGACCCAGCCTCCTGGGGTTGCTGCTGGTGTCACTAGCAGCCAAATATCCCCCAAGGGTAAAGCCTGTTCCATTAATCAGAAATTTAAAAGGGCCCATGAGCAGTGTGCGAAATTCGCGGTGGCCCCGTGGCCCGGGACCCCCCTTTTTAAGTTAGGGCCACCACAACTTCACTTTCATGGGCCCCAATGGGCCACCACATTGACTACAACATGCCTCGTGTGGTAATACAATCCAGTGTGCTGTCATTTAATTTTTAACTGGTTTTCTTTCCCCATGGCTAAGCCTTTAATTATGCATTGTGTTTGCATATTCCAGATTGAGTTCACCCTTAATTTGCAGTTATATACTCTTTCACACACAGGCCAACATACATCCCCCCTCCCTTTACCAATTCCTCTTGCCCCTCCCCACAACACACACACAAGGCCTGCCACTCACTCTCACACAGAGTTCATGTTAGCCTGGCCTTCCAGGCTGTCTCAACCATAATGCAAACGTGAAATATTTTTTGCCATAATGCACACTGTATCAGAGGCCTTTCTAGTCTGGGAGACAGTTCTCCTCAGCAAGCTAGGCTAAGTAAATGTATGAGAGCATTATGAAAAATGCTTATAATGCAATCACACAGATGTGTCTATGTTATACATATAAATGCCTGTGGCAAGGCTAAGTGCATGTGTTCCACCTCTTTAATCTTTATGTACTTCAATACTTCCAGCCTGTAGCTTTTCCACTGGTGTGTTGCATAGAAAATTTCTGAAAAGAACGAATTTATTTTTAATAAAACTCTCTCATAATATCTTAACTCACCACTAGTTTAGTTCCCTCAGATAAAAAAGTTGTAGGCCTTTAATGTGTGGAGGACATAAAGTGTATTTCTTAGTCTATTTTTGACATTCATATTGAATAGTTGCATTATACTGAAGACAGCTTTGAAGGCCTGGGCCGGGATTCACAAAAGGTCTTAAGTTTAGATTTTTTTTTGCTTAGACAAATCTTAAAGTTATGACAATTTTTTGCTTAAGACCTTTTGTGAATCCCGGCCCAGGCTAACAGTAACAATTAATGAATATGGCAAGAATACTAATATTAAATCGTATGTTTTGCTGAGAATATCATCAGAAAGAAGGAAAAGAAAAACCCCAGTGCACATAAAAACCCGAGATCTTAGAATTCTATATGAGTTGAGAAAAAAACATGCACTGCCAAACTGGTGACTTGTGAATTCAATGCACAGTGAGGGTAGATTCTAGTGTATCAGTGGGGAGGAGAAAGTCAGTAAATTCTATTGATTATTTTGGTTCATGGCTTGGTTGGCTGGTTCTGAGAAGATATACAACCATACATACACCTCCCTCCCCACACACATAAACACATGTGAGTTGTGGCCAGACAGACAGACAAAAATACATGCTTATCTTGTAAACCAATTGTACTTGGCTTGGTTGGCTGTTTCTGAGAAGAGATACACCCATACACACACATACATGTGTGAGTCGTGACCAGATAGACAGAAATATGACTTATCATTAGGGGTACATACACAAGTGTACTTGAGGTGGGAAAGAATAAAGGGTTTTGTGTGGTTGGCTGTGTGAATGGTTGATTTTGATTTTAATGTTTGTCTTGTAGAAATACTAATACATTGGGGATTGCTGTTACATAAAATTCTCTATTTTTAAACAAAGTAACAAGTCTGTGCCTAACTACAGAGGCTGGCTCTGCTTTTTCCAGCAAATCTGACATACATGAAATCATTATGAACCCACTTGAAAATTTAAAAAAGCTTCTGTCTGGAGAAATACAGCCCCACATTCTGATAAAAAAGTCATTCAGTCCTCATATAATACCTTAGGCAAAAGGACTTGATGGAAGTCTACCTTAAACAGAAACTTCAGAAAGCCATTTCCTCATAAAACTTGCAAAATGTTTTGTGTAACTGTGTTCCCGCACTTTGTTCTTTATATCATTGATATTTATGTAACTGAAAGAAAGCTAAATTAATAAGAAATGGTTTAACATTAAACAGGATAGCCTTAACTTGGGGTATTTAATTATCAATGTGAAAGAAATAAAAGACTTCCTTGGCAACTTTTTTTCTGTATATGTCATGACCTTGAAAATAACCTTCAAAATTCATACATTTTAGTAAAAATATAATCTTTAACATTCTTTTCCAGCCTGAATTATTAATAATTGATAGTATAGCATGGAGAAATTTCTAATCAAATACAGTAAAAAAAGAACATAGAGTAACTACTGAAGGTGACTTTGATGGCAATATACCTTCCACCAGTAGTTTGGGCCATCAAGTTTTAATAGGGGCCACTGAACTTCAGAACCTAGTGGCCCTATGGGGCCACCACTGCTTTACAACGAATTTCTCACACTGCCCATGAGGTGACACAACAAATTGCCTCTGTCATGGCCACTGATTATGGACAAACCGAATTTGATGGCCTTATGGGACAGATGGAACACATCTTAACTCTCCTTAAGGCAAAAGCTACTTTTCCGGTGCTGCCGTCAGCATGTGATGATAATGACGACTCCTCCAACTTTATGTCCTCAGACCTGGTATGTGATGCTGATGATTCACCTGACCATAACAATGCAGACTTGCCACATACAGTATCACCACCGTCACCTGCCACAAGTGATAATGATTTTACAAATTTGATAGTCCCCCCACCTGCAATGTTTTTGGCCATATTGCCTTCATTACCTGAGGAGACCGCTACTTCTCAGTTGGATATTTTACAAAACGTGTCTATGCCTACAAAAAGTAGAAAGAGGGGTCGACCGAAAGGGAGTGTCACCACAGCCATTGGCCTTCCAAGGGCAACCAAAAAACCCAGAGTATGCAGGCCCAAGGGCTTTCATCAAAAATTATTAATAGAGCGGAAAAGACTGATGTTACAGTGGTTTGTGGATGACAGGAACATCGACAGGGCATTGAAAGGTTATTACCATTTCAAGGAGACTGAAGTGGAACAGGTGCCAGAAAACATTTCATCGGCAGCAAGGGATGAAAGCATCAATATGGCAGTCATAGAAGAGTATTTTGAAGATGAAGCAAAAATAGCATTACACCATGCCTGTAGAGCACTAAAGGATCTGCCATGGTTTTGTGGTGAATGCCAGTCTGATTTGCAAAAAGAAACATTTTCAATCAGTTGTGATGGGTGTCTTAATTGGTTCCATGGCTCTTGCACGAAACTCAACAAAAAACCCAAAACAAAATCTTGGTTTTGTAGCACATGTACTCAGGTGTAAATAGTGCCATTTTGTCCTCTCTTAGTGCTATGTATACTATACTTGTATGTTTCATTGAACATTGAAATAATACATTACCTTTTCTCCTTAGTGCTATGTATGCTACATATGTATGTCTTATATGTCATTATTTTTGTGGATTGGGAGTAACAAGAATTAAATAAAATGTTTATATGTATATATGTTGTTTGTATGTATATCCGTACTGTAGTACCGCACCCCAGCCACGTAACTCGAGTACGGCAATCCGTACTGCAGCCTGCAATCTCGAGAACGTTTTACCGTACCGCAGCCACGCCCAATGTAAAAACTGGTTTTGAGCTGTCCATCACTGGTGTGAGTGGGCGATAATGTAAGATTCTCTGGTTAATCACATGCGAGTTGGTTCTTCTTACCTTCAAATCCAAAAGAATAATTTCAAGCAATATTATACCGTTCACAAAAGGTATTATAAAAGAATTATCAAGAAATTAATAATCGTTTTGATGTCCACTTTCAACACTACACACGCGTGTTTACATTTTTATTGATATAAGCGACACTTAGGATGCAGCTATACCTCAGGAACAGACTCCGTAAAGTGGGCCCAGAAATTTCCGTTTATGACTCCCATTACCCCCGGGGACAAGTGAAGATACAGGCGCCGCTCGGCAAACCGACGGAAGATCTCCCCCCTCGACCCATGTTTTAGTGGCGTTTCGACTGAATGCGCCTCTTTCTTCCCCGTTTATAAACGGTTGTTATTTTGACAAAGTACAAAGAGGTCCTCAGTGGCCTAGTGGTTAGCAAGTTTGGCATCTAATCATAGGCTGTCACCTCTGTGGGTTCGAGTCCCACAAATGGCAATTCTGAGGACCTGTCCCAATATGACCCTGGCTGTTGAACGGGACGTAAAACCCCAACTTTGACTTTGACTTTGACAAAGTATCAAATAATTTGCTTCTATATGTGCAAAAAAATAAGATAAATTATTAAAATGTTGAAAATATTTAGAAACACATACTGAAATCGTTGGGTTTGGGTTCAGTTTGAGCTGTTTCTTTCATAATCATGTGTGAAATTTGCTTTCATATTACATATCAAACATTATTTCAATGTGACAGTGATTTCATATACTGATGACATATATGTGCTGTAGGGTAACGTGAATGAAGAGGACATGGAACAGAGGGAGAGAAAGGGTATTCCATTATTATCCCTGCATATAGGTGCAAGTGGGTGGAGGACAAACCTTTGGCACAACAGGGACTGGACTGTACCAAACAGAACAACCAAAGAAGGAATGACAGGGCGTGGCAGAAAAAGGAAGAACAAGTGGGAATACAGAAAAAAATATCAGCACCCCATGTAGGAGTCCCATAAATGGTTCACTGATCAAGCTATAAGCATATAGTTTCTTTGAACGTCCTTTGGAAGGATGTGTTGAGATCTTGTTTAGGTGGTCAGTGATTTCTAAAACTCGCCCGTGTCAACATTAGAATGACCAAAGCCATTTGCAAGTGTTCTTTATTTTTCTTACTGATGAGTAACTGTCACTGTGGGGGAATAGACCAGGGATAGACAAACCAGAACTGACAGAGTTACAAACTTTTATCCAAAAACAATCCATAGGTTCAAAGTCAGGTCAGAGGTCTTTAAGGCCTGAAGAACATGCATCACAGACTGAGCTACTCAACACTATACATACTTTCAGATTTCAATTATGTCACCTTTTCACACTCCCTTTTAAATTAAGAATGAAAGCAATGCTGGTATAGTCTTCTGTCTCTTTCTTCTTTGCTTCGCATAAAATTATTTTAATTACATCAAAAAACATTTTTCAAGAATTAAAACATAGTGTGAATTTGAAAAAGTGTGACTTTTTCTGGCAAATGCACAGAAATATCAGTTATAATACTTAAGCATTAATTCATCATATCATTGACTCTTAACTAAATGCTTTAATACTAAATTAAATTATGACAGAAAAGAGTATATATAGGTATTCAATTTTATTGGTACAATATATTTTATTTTTATCTAAAAAGCATGTCTGTCTTGCATTACTAATAAACAAAATATTCACTTCACTTTGTTAAAATTAAGGTGCAAAGAATATGAATTAAAAATAATAATAGTAATGGCAGGAACTAGTTGTGACCTATGCAGACTCGAGTATTTATTATTCTTTCCTACAAGACCAAAATCTCCAGCCGAAGGATCTATTCTAAATATTTTGTATTCAGAACACTAATTTCACTGAGCTTGTCATTTCCGGTTAAAACATTAGAATATTATTTGCATCAACTTTCGAGTATGCAAAGGGGCTCTCAGGTCTCAAACAGAAAACTATCAGAATAAGGAAATCTGCTTATAAAGCTGATACGTTTCTAACAAAAACAAAACTTTTAAGAAAATTTGTACAATTTTGTAATTTGAGTGTGGATTTATAGAAACCCATTTCTCTACTGAAGCTAGAGTATGCTATATCCATACATCCAGTGTCATCAAAAATATTAATAGCATATTACAGAATATTACAGCATAGATTACAAAGGTATTTTTATAAATATTCAGAACGGTGCATGAATATTTTGTTTTAATAAAAGTATAATAATTGTAACACAACTGTATAATAGGAACTTCTCAATCAACAATTTTCAAGGCAATTCGACCTTAGGAGGCTTTTATTATCAAGGACAATGACATTTATTCTATGATCATTTTGTGGTAGAATTTGTTTGTGTACAATTTAAAACTTGACATTTTTTCATCCTTTTCATGTAATTTGCATGATAAGTTTGTGGAACAAGGGCTTCTTACAATGGTAATTGGCACATAAGAATTGGAAAAAACGTATTTATATCTGAAATTTTAGTACTTGCAAAGATTTTGGTTATTAAACTGATACACAGTCATTCCTGTTTTCTTTCTGATACATAAAAAATGCTTAATGCTACCAGTGGATAAACACATTTGCCACCTTCTCTATATTCTACTGAATAACGCTGAGCTGACATTTGATTACCATTTGCCTGTTGTCTATAGAATTGGACATTTTGTGTAATAGAATTTGGGTATGTGGAGTTTTTACGCTGTGCAGGCATTGTTGTCACCCATGGTGTCAGGCTGAGCAGTTGGGCAGTCTCTCGACCATGCAGGCGGGCTAGCTTCAGTAATAACTTGTCCCTGTTGTGTATCATAAACCATCAGGGGTAGTATGTTGAGCCTTGATAGAGACATTGAGATACATTGGTTCGGTTGGTTAGGGGGTGTAGATGTGCAACACCATGGTATGACCTTGATTTGATCTTTGACTTTGCTGTAGTGTCTTTGATCTTTAAAATGTTATCCGGCCCATATCTTTCAAACTGTAAGGTGTAGGAAGGAGAAAGGGTGCACCTGGGTAAGGGGTGCATTGAGAGGACATAGCCTCATACAAACATGTTGGTGCCTGCAAGGTGGAGTGTAGGGAATGCCCAAATAAAATATAGTAATTGGCGCCTGCGCCTGGTGGTGGCATGTGGGCTTGTTGGATCCCCCCTCCAAAGCAAGATACTGGATTCCCTGTATTTCACAGAACGTTTTTCTGTGTGAATGCATAGAGACTGGAGTAGCCTTTTGGCTAAAATACTGAACACTGATGTAGTGTTCAAACATTATTACAGAATGGTTTTCTGGTATTTCCAGTATATTATATTGTCTGGAGTGTTTTTCTTTTAAGATCCTTGCCTTTATTAGATGCAGGATCTTGTAGTCTGGTAGGGACCCCATTAGTAATGAAATAATGTAATTACTTATGGTGGTGGTGGGTATGGGTGTACCACTCATAGGGATGTTAAAAGTATTTGCACTTTAAACTGTAGGTTGTTGGAATAGCAGACAGAGCTGTGTCACTGGCACTCATTATTACCCATAGATAACTTCAGCCTCTGATGAGAAAATCCATAGTATTTTCGAAATATTGCCAAACACTTTGGACAATATAAGGCAGTTAATTGAGGGATTAACAGTCTGTCACTGACACACAAACTCCTATTTATCTGTAAGGTGTAGGATGTTGATATTTGGTAGGGATATTGTTAAAGGAGATGGGCAAAAAATTAACTTGATTATATTTGAAAATATACAGGGAGTTGTGATGAATGCATATAAAAACACCTCCCAGCAGGCTGTGTTATGTGCAATACACAGCTTTTTATCTCCACTCTGATAAACAATTCCTCTCTCCACACACAGCTGGCAAGAAGGGGCAATGACGTCACTTTTGACAGCCTCTCACAAACTAGCTGTGAAAAGATGCACTGTTACTTACATTTTAAGGCAATGTTTTCATAGTTTTATCTCTTTCACATTAATAGGTTACATATCCCATTTGAAAATATGTAATGTCTTAATCAGATTTTAAACTTTTCTATATTCTATTTAAAAATTAGTTTATAAAGCTGAGTTGAAAATAATTTAAACTTCATCAAGAAAGATGTACTGTTTTTGAAAAATAAATTGAAAACAAGATGTAATATAATAGAAAAAGGACATTGAAAATATGCCTATTTAAGGTTTTATTATGACTATTTTATTCCTGATGCTCTAAATAAAATTCCAGAACGATTAAGTTCTAGGTCTCATAAAGGGCTGTATCCATTAATAAGCAACTAATTATTTATGATAGATATGAACAAATTATCATATTCAGGACAGACATCTTCAGTTTAGACTTGTGATAGTATTTTATGTTATTTGCACCAAGTTTATTAATTTTATTCAAACACTAAAAGGGATATTTATTTGAATATCTAAATTATAATTATTTAGGAAGTGGCGGGGCTACCATCAATGATGGATTTACAACTATATATTCTGGTTTGTGGTAGCAATAAATACAGTTTTTTTTTGTTAAGCAGTCAATTTGAAATATAAATTTTCAAATGTTGTTATGATATTGAAATTGTATGTTTATTTATTTATTTGGAGTTTTACGTCGCTTTCAACACTGTACAGGTCATATCACGACGGGTAGTTGGAAGGGCAGAGGAAACCAGTACATATAGTTCGCTAGGGTTCTGTACTGTAAACTGCCGACCAACGGCAAGCAACTACCAGCTTGCTAAATTGTATGTTAGTGTAATGCTATTACATCAACAATGTCACATTTGGCAGTATCATTAGATGAAAATTCTGCCACTTTAATATCAATACATTTATACAGGTAAGAGTTTGTTTTTGAGTAACAGTTCATATCTGTGTTGAAAGATCATGAAAGAACCATATTATGGTTGAGTTCAACTCATTCAACTGAACACAGTTGTGAACAGATTATAAAAATTGGACCAGAAATAAGAAGTTATAGCCATTTAAAGTGAGGTTAAACAGGAAAAAAACCCCAACAAATTACCATGATTACTTAGATTCTCAATTATCGTTCATTTAAACCCTATTTATCTACCTCTGCTGCCTTCAGATATAGACTACATGGGAACTAGTGACTTGGTGTGCAGCCAGCCCAATTATATTTTACATATTGGAACTATTATTAAACAAGAATGATCAGACCAGTAATGGATAAAATTGTTACCCTTGTCCATTAAGGTCTTTAAATGTACAAATAAAAGTGATGTTTACAAAATTGAAGTAAGAATTTTACTAAATTTTACTTTATGTAAACTGTACTTCCTTCTCTTTTTACCATAAATAAATCAGCTGGGGATTATTATCTTGACTACTTTCCAAACATGTTTCATTAAATGTATTAGAAGATTTCTGTGGTTCAAAATAACAGAGTTTTAAACCTCCATAAAATTAAGTTCTTTTGTCTATATGCCTTATCAGAAATTATATTTGTAGTCATAGATCATTAGACTAAGTTTTAAAACCAAAGGACTCAAAAGTTATATTTGCACAGAAAGATTTTTAATTTTAAACATAAAACTTGTATATAAGCTTTAATGTTTGTTAAAGCACAAGAAAGGGGACTTGCATAAGTGCAGAGCTGTGTACTGTGATAAACAGGATCACTGTGCAGTATATCTACAGTGACGTAGTTCAACCTCAGGAGGATTTCACACAGAAGTGTACACACATTTTCTGCAGTGGAGATAAAAACCTAATTATCATCTGTATTGTGTACTCTCATCCAGAAAGAGCTTTATAATGTGTTTCAGTGCACAAAACAAGTTGTGTGGGCATATTACTTTGGTTTCATAAATTGTCTTTTCCTATCTCCTTTAAGGAAGTGTGGGTTAGCAATGTGCAGTTTAACATGTTGACCTTGGACCTTGTCATAACAATGCTGACCTTAATAATTTTTAGAAAGTTGATACTTTACATGAACATTGGCTGGGGGACAGGTGTATTTTTCAACTTCATAGTCATATATCAATGCTCCCTATAACTTTAACTCTGTAATGTTGAACATGAATATACTATTTAGGTAAATGTTTCTTGGGTGTACAAAATGTACATTTTAACATCTTATTGATTTTTCCGAAGGTTGTGGGATCTGGGCATGTCTGATTGTATTTTTTATTTGGAAACACAACATGTTTGTTGCCACCAATTGCAGGATTTTAATTTTTTTATGCTAGTGTTTCTACCAATAAACCAAATCTGAGCTCTCTATATGTAAACTGTGTGAGCCTCTTTACTTTCTAATCTTGTGGATTTCCAAAAAAAAACCCAAAATATTTGACTGTATGGAAGGCCTGTAAAAAATTGACAGGTGGAGTGCTATAAGTATACTGTCATACACCAATACAATTATCAGATTAACAGGCCAATTATCAATTCTATATGTAAAAATGGGTGGGTGCATGATTAGGCAATTCTATAGCACCACTGCACCAATGATATGTCTTTTGTTTAACATACACTGTTATATTGATTATGTTTAAAAACCAAGTTATCCATGAAGGGCTAGAATGTAAACCTCAGTTTGTTTAAATGAGACCTAGCTTTGCACATATACAAAGGAGACTAATCCCCTGTGACACTCTGTTTATTTCTGTAGGGGTACTGTAAGAGTATCATTATCCACCTATACAACTCTTGGAATTAACAAATATATGATCTAGCAATATTTTACTGTCACCACAACTACTGTTGAAGTCTTCTCGCAATTTAAAACAAATAAACTATCAAATGCTGGTAGTTGTACATTCACGTAATAAAGAAATGAGCTACGATGGGGTTTACAGCACATTTTACAACTATCTCATCCAGCATTATTCTATTGTACAAATATTTTTCCGCACCCCACCGCACCCCTCCGACCGCACCTCTGGAGCAACGAGTTTTATAAGGCACCTGTTACTGGCCGCCTTTCGGTTTTCGATATGACTGCATTCGAAGGTCAAGGTTGTACTTTAACAACAACAACTGGTGTGGTGAATATTTGACAGCTGACTGTAGTGGACACTAGAACGCACACTCCAGGAATGAAACGGAGCATCTGATGAAAGTACAATACCAGGGATACATAGCAGATTGTTTTTACCAAGAGGTATTTTTAAAATGAAAGTATAAGCAATAATGCTGAAACGATTAGCAAAATTTGCTAGCCGGGTAGTCGCTTGCATTAACCGTCGACTAACCGATTAACTGTTTCGGACGTTTAGCATGTAGTGGTGGTGGACCAGTTCACACCCGGGTACTAATTCACGCCCACCCCTAAATTTATCCAAAACAATCACAGTTAAACAATAAATTACAAATGTATATGATCAATTTGATGATTACATCTATAATGTGGTAAACATCTTCTCTATGAAAAATCATAAATCTTCAAGAAAATTGAGGGTGGGCGTGAATTGGTACCTGGGCGTGAACTGGTCCACCACCTCTATGAGAAATACCGAAAACATGTGTTTCGGATGTAAACAAACAAAATGGCGGATCGCGAGATGCTGAAAAGCAAAGAATTCACCAGATTATTGGGTAAATTGGCAAATAATGCAATATTTTGATATTTTAAAAATAAAATGCATATAAAATGCTTTAATTTGATACGTTTTAAGGTCTTAACTCGAGATACTCATAGTTCAAATGATATCGCGTAAAATCCGCAATGTGGTGATACACAAGAAAACAATTAACCGATTTCATAATATTGGCGTCGATTAGTGCTTTGATAACCCACTAATCGATTAGTATGAATAATCGTTTCAGCTCTAATAAGCAATCTCATGTGGAATATAAACGAGGGAGCATATGATTTAAATTTGCAGCAACAGCCATGCAGGTAGTGGTGGTGGACCGGCCAGTTCACGCCCAGGTACCAATTCACGCCCACCCTCAATTTTCTTGAAGATTTATGATTTTTCATTGAGAAGATGTTTACTACATTATAGATTATCATCAAATTGATCATATACATTTGTAATTCATTGTTTAACTGTGATTGTTTTGGATAAATTTAGGGGTGGGCGTGAATTGGTACCCGGGCATGAACTGGTCCACCAGACCACCACCACTAGACCGAGTTTTTGTCCCGTCGCCAAATGTTATTGATGTACTGATGGGCACAATTGCGAGGGATAGAGCTCATGTACTTGTTTTCTGTGTAAATTTTGAACGGCATATTTCTACACATATTGCCACAAATATAAAGTGTTATTTGCATTCTTTGAGGTATGTATGTGTGCCGTTCACTAATATTTAATGCATATCTTATTGGTATGTGTATATTTCAACACATTTTTAAAATGTCAACAAAACTTCACTACTGTTGTGTTATGTACAAAATAAATTTCTGGCTTTCAAAATCAGCTTACTGTAACAACATATGTATTATAAACCGGATATGTGTATATAGTCATAGCAAGGACATTATTAAGTAAATGCAAAAATTGTCTGCCGTTCAAAATTTACACAGAAAACAAGTACATGTGATCTCTGTCCCTTGTCATTGTGTCCATCAGTATATCAATAGCAATTGGCAACGGTACAGAAACTCGGTCTACCATGCAGGGTTTAATTTTGCATGTCACTACTGCTCAGCCAGTGAAAGTTGTCACCTGCATTTTGTGACAATATTAAAGAGTTTTACTGTCCAGTTACGGCAAAAATGTATATCTTGCCGTTGAAAGAAGGTATTCCATTTATTTAAATGTGAATATTGCCTGTCCTTGAGCGTTTTTACGGCAGCTGATGAACTTCACTGAGGTGACAAAATTCACTGGCCGACCAGTACTGCTTCCCTGCTGTTGGCCGCAGTCATAAGTTAGCCACCCTCACTACAGCTTCACAGGGCTTTAACATGAGTGGCCTACTACACTCTGAAACCATGTATTATTGTTAAACCTATTATATGCAACAGTTTTCATTGGTGTACGATAACCTATTTGTCTTTCTGGAGCCTGTAGATGAGCCGCGGCGAGCTTATGCAGGGTAGCAGTATAGTGCTATACATTATATACTCTGGCTCGTGCTTTAGTACTGACTTCCTTGCCATTATGGTCACAGAATAACGGATGGAGTTCTCTGCTTTCTGTAGCACTAGTTGAGAAAGATATTTTTATCATGCTAGTTTTTGTAAAGCCGATGTAGTATGGGTTTTCAATGTTTATTTACATGCAACTCGTGACCACAGCATCTTGTGACCCACAACTCGTACACAAACATTTTAAAAATATAAACATTATTACGTGGGGTTTTCTACCAATATTTACCAATAAATAGAAATGTTGCTTGAAGAGCGAGTATTTTATGTAAGAGCGTATGTTTAGTTAAAGATCAAATACTTCAAATTCCCATACTTCTGTGAGGGTTTCCCAGCAATATTATAAAATAAAACCGTGAAGAGACATAACTCTGTAGGGTTTCCTAGCAACATTTGAGAATAAAAGCTGCAACTATGGTATGAGTTGTGGGTATGAGTTGTTGGTCACAAGTTTCCGTGGTCATGAGATGCTCGTATCCCTCGATGATTACCAGACGTTTCGACGCTACAGATGTTTCGACCTGCTTTTCTACAGACATTTCGACCTACTTTTGCCAGACGATTCGACCCAATTTGGAAGCATAGATAAAGATCAAATACTTCATACTCGAGAACTCAGGGCCATAGCACCCAAGTCTTCGTCGATGCTTCCATTTTAAATAATTTGCAAGGAAATCCCAGGGTAAATCTGTGTCCTTGTATCATCTCATGAATATTAATCAGTGGTGCTATGGCCGTGAGTTCTTGAGTTTAAAGTATTTGATCTTTGTCTATGCTTCTATTTTATAAAATATTGAAAGGAAATCCCCGGGAAAATCTGTGTCCTCATATATTCTCATGAATATCATAATGACTTGGGTGCTATGAACTGCCTGATAAAAGTAGGTCGAAACGTCTGAAAAAAACATGTCCGGTGGTCGAAACATCTTGATAATTTTCTGATATATTCACGCTTTCGATCATTTAAAGTATAAGCTCTCGGCCTCATTTTTGGATGGCATTTTCACTATATTTTAGAATAAATATGCAGTCACATTGAACCAGCAAATTTATTATTGTTGTTTGATGTCTGATAATATTGGTTGCGTTGGTTGTGGTATTCAGCATTGTCCATTTACGTTGTCATATCGAAAACCCATCCATCGTAGATATGGTTATACTGCTTTGCCACCAATTGTTGCCAGGTATCAATTAACGCCACCAATAAGTAAGAACTACATTTATTGTTTTCCCCATTGTACATATCCGTATCTCTGCAAAGAAGCAGTTGAAGTAAATGGCCCGGACTGCCTACACTTGTCCGTGTCCATCTTTATTATCATCTGTGTCCATGCGAGGAGAAGAAGGTTGGTCTTGGATCTTTTTTTCATGGACATGGATGCAATATAACAAATATTGATGTCATAACAGGGAAGAAAACTTACGGCAGTAGTGTAGTTGCAAAAACAGACACAGAAACAGATATCAGACAGGAAGATGAACACGGAAAACAATAGGTGTAGTTCTACACATGAATGAACAATATGACTCACAGAAAATATGTACTGAGATTGGTGATCTCTACATGGAGCATGCAATAGGCAATTCCTCCACTTTACATGTGATATAATGTATAATACAAATCCACGAATCTGAAATATTTTATCTGCAAACAGCCTTCATAATTTATGACCTCATATTTCATCATGGATATTAATGAGTTGGCTGCTACAGCCACCAGTTTTAAATATTTGATCTTTAAGCTGCCTTACTATACATAAAATATTGTAAGAAAGCCCCAGGGATCTCATATTGCCTCATGAATATTAATGAGTAGGGTGCTATGCTATGACCATGAGTTTTAAACATAGCCATGAGTTCTCGAGCTTAAAATATTCGGGCCATATTCTTCAACAATGATTCTAACTTAGATTCTAAGTTTTTCTCAAGCTTTTACTAACTTAGATAAAAATAGTAATCATCAAAATTCCTAATTCCACTGGAGGCGACCGGTCGGTAACTAAGTATTTTTGGAGGGTTGGGACCAATGTTTACATGGTCGGTTAGTGTCGGTTCTAAGTTCCTGGCCTGTTGGGGAGAGTCTGGATCCACTGTCTGGATCATCTGGATCCAGGCTGCCAGGTGGGTTTGTGTACAATGTAGCTCAAAAACTTATGGATGGATTTTGATGAAATTTTCAGGATATGTCTGAAAAGATAAAAGGATGAAATGGCTGAATTTTGGAAGTGATCCGGATCATTATATGGATCTTCTGGATCCATGAAATGTAATAAGACAGATACCTCAAAAAGTTATGGATGGATTGTGATGACATTTTCAGCAAATGACCTAAATGGTACAAGGAATAAGTGATTATATTTTTTGGAGTGATCTGGATCACTGTCTGGATCATCTGGATCCAGGCTGCAACATAATTTTAGGATGAATTTTAATGATATTTTTAGGATATGTTAGAAATGGTAAAAGGAAGAAGTGGTAAAAGGAAGAAATGATTCAATTTTGTAAGTGATCTGGACCACTATCTGGATCTTCTGGATCCATGAAATATAATTTTTAAAGACAAATAGCTCAAAAAGTCATGGGTGGATTTTGATGAAATTTTCAGGAAATGTCCTAAATGTGACAAGGAATAAGTGATTAGATTTTGGGAATGATCTGGATAATCTGGATCCAGGCTGCCAGATGTGTTTGTGGACAAGATAAATCAAAAACTTATGGACGGATTTTGATGAAATTTTCAGGATATGTCTGAAAAGGTAAAAGGATAAAATGATTTAATTTTGGAAGTGATTCGGATCACTATATGGATCTTTTGGATCTATGAAATGTAATTTTTAAAGACAGATACCTCAAAAAGTTATGGATGGATTGTTTCAGCAAATGGCCTAAATAGTACAAGGAACAAGTGATTAGATTTTTGGAGTGATCTGGATCACTGTCTGGATCATCTGGATCCAGGCTGCCACATAATCTTGGGATGGATTTTGATATTTTTAGGATATGTTAGAAATGGTAAAAGGAAGTTTTTTGGGAGTGATCTGGATCATCTGGATCCAGGCTGCCAGATGTGTTTGTGTACAAGATAAATCAAAAACTTATGGACGGATTTTGAAGAAATTTTCAGGATATGTCTGAAAAGGTAAAAGGATAAAATGATTGAATTTTAGAAGTGATCCGGATCACTATATGGATCTTCTGGATCCATGAAATGTAATTTTTAAAGACAGATACCTCAAAAAGTTATGGATGGATTGTTTCAGCAAATGGCCTAAACAAGTGATTAGATTTTTGGAGTGATCTGGATCACTGTCTGGATCATCTGGATCCAGGCTGCCACATAATCTTGGGATGGATTTTGATATTTTTAGGATATGTTAGAAATGGTAAAAGGAAGAAGTGGTAAAAGGAAGAAATGATTCAATTTTGCGAGTGATCTGGACCACTATCTGGATCTTCTGGATCCATGAATGTAATTTTTAAAGACAAATAGCTCAAAAAGTCATGAATGGATTTTTATGAAATTTTCAGGAAATGTCTTAAATGGGACAAAGAACAAGTGATTAGTTTTTGGGAGTAATCTGGATCACTGTCTGGATCATGTGGATCCAGGCTGCCAGATGTGTCTGTGTACAAGATAACTCAAAAACTTATGGACAGATTTTGATGAAATTTTTAGAATATGTCTGAAAAGGTAAAAGGATGAAATGATTGAATTTTGGAAGAGATCCGGATCACTATATGGATCTTCTGAATCCATGAAATGTAATTTTTAAAGACAGATATAAGTGAAACAACTAGTGATTAGCTTTTGGAAGTAATCTGGTACTATGGAGAATCCTGACCTGGTGCTCCAGGAAACAGCCTCAAGCCCGACACATTCACGCCTTAACTATGTCCCGTCTGGGGATACACTGTGTCGAGACGCAATGTCTAGTTTCTCATTAAATATTAAAGCAAAAACCTAAAGTGAGGTAAAAAAATTATGTCAAGAATGACAAAGATACAATGCAATTGATCATAGTTTTGAAGCTAACAGATAGTGAAGGTCCTCATGTATGCTTTAAATAATTGAGAAACCTTATAAATGGGTTTATTTTGTTTGTTACATAATAATCAAATTCTCAGCCTATTTCACCAGAGCAATTAAAAAAAGTCAACAAACTATTTGGATCCAATCACAAGATATTTCTCACTGTAAAAACCCATAAGCAATTTCTGGGAAAAAAGAGGATCAAGTGTCAACCAATCAACAAATCTAGAACTAGGTCAGCAGTAAATATTTAGATCCCATCACGTGACCAGAACTACAGCAGGGTGTAAAAGGCAGCAACCAGCAGAAGGTTTCATTGTCACACGAGAGATTGTTTTTAAATAAAAGTGGCAAAGGAACAAAATGTGAGATAAAAGCTTATAATTTCATGGTATTTCAGTAAAATGCTCTTGATACCGAGACACTGGGCCTACTGACCCATCTCTAGGAGGTTATTTTGACTGAGGAGAAAGTATATGGATGCATAATATATAATGGGGTATGGCTGCAGCACAGAAAACTGTTCTTGTGTAAATATTCTATTGTATAGATTGCTGCAATCTGGAACATTCTCAGGTGGACTGCATGGTTATTATCTGTAGGCCGTACACCCTTAAATGAGCTTCTAATGTTGCTATAACTTGACACACTCATCACAAAAAGTTCCAAGTTATTGTTATTTTTGTGTTAAAATGTAGTTAAAATGTAATTAAAGTGCAATTTTTGTAACCAGTGCCTGTATATAATGTTTATATTTATGGCTGCTAAAATGAGTGAATGTCTTTTATCTCTAAATAGTACTGCAGATATGCAATTTCTTCTAAATTAGTCATTCACCTACTTTTGGCCGGTCTACCACATAGTGAAGCTGCAGGTCTATAGCTCTTTGCATAGCTGAGTAATAGCTACTAAAATAACTAAATGTATTTTATCTCTAAAAGTATTGCACATAGGCAATTTCTTCTGAATAACACTTTTTGGGTGATCTACCACATAGTGAAGTTGCAGATCTATAGCTCTTTGCATGGCTAAGGCATACCTGCTAAAATGAGTAAATGTCTTTTATCTCTAAAAGTATTGCAGATAGGCAATTTCTTTTAAATAAGTCATTTTATTGCGTTAATACATCCTATCCAATGGACAATAGCTTATCCGGTCGGCGCGGACCGGCCCGCCGAACGTCAGAAAAAGACGTCCTGTGTCTCCACCGGCTAGGCCGGCCCAGTACTGTGCACTCGCCAGATGGCGTGTCGTACTTCCTGTCTAGACAGAGTGACGTCATAGCATCTTTTTCGTTTGGCGCGAGATCTGTGCAAGCGGAATTTCTTCAGAGTTTGAAATTTGCAGAATTTTCTGTTATTTTGTGGACTATTTGTTTTTTGGTTATACCAAAGTGATTAATATACATCATAGCTCAGAGTGTCATCCCCGGGACAGCGAAGAGGGGGTTGTGGCCATGTCATGGCGAGTTTTGATCAGCATTCATTTTGTGCACGCTGTCGTGAGAAGTTCAAGGGGGGGGGGACCCCTGTGTTGAGAAGAAGGACACTTCTCAATGTAAGTTTTGCTTGGCTTTGACTCCGGAACAGCTAGCTCAGATTTCCACACCTTCCTATAAATTAAAAAAGGAAAAGCGTGAGGCTAGGAAGTCAGAAACTGTCACCCCCGCTAAGGAATCGTCTGAACTTGTTGACCCTTCTAGTGTGTCAGTTATAGGGGTTGTTGGCCAGCCTTCAACTGATAACTCACCGTCTACTTCCTCAATGCCTCCTGAAAAGAAGAGTAAGAAAGACAAACTGCCTTCAAAGACTAAGAAATCTTCTGATTCTTCTGATGCTAAAGCCAAGAAAACGGACTCTACTGACTCTAAGATTGCGGAGTTGGACAGCAAGTGGTCAGAACGTTTTAACAGGCTTGAAGCCTTGCTTTTATCAAAAACTCTTCAACCGACCTTCTCGTCTGAGATCAGAGTTTCACCTCCTCACTCACCACCAGCTAACATCCCTAAAGATTCTGAGCCCTTTTTTCAACCCACTAGGCGCACTGGCAAGGACTCCTCTGCAGAAATGCATCAGTCGGCCAGCCAGCCGGAGTCGGATACTCAATCTACATCTACAGAGCGCACTGGCAAGGGTTCCTCTGCTCCCCAGCATCAACCAGCCAGCCAGCTCACATCCGACCAACAGAAATCGTCTTCTTCTTCAACATCTAAGCGCACTGGCAAAGGTTCCTCTGCAACTCTGCATCAGCCAGCCAGCTTGTCACCGACAGGCCCACTTCTGAATCACCTCAAAGGTGCTCTGGTACCGACTCGTCTGTTTCCAAACAGCAACATACCAGCCAGCCTCTCAAGAGCCGGAACCGACCCTCCATGTCTGGCCATTCCACTACCGACCCTTCTCACAACCATCCATCAGACAAGACAGACCGACCAGTTTCTACTGTGGTTACCGACACCGGCTCCCCTCCTCTTAAGCAAAGACAGGACAGTGTCTAGTATCAGCTCTGGTGCAGACAGTGATTTTTCCGACCGACCACCGGTCGACATCTATGCTGAGGAAGGGGAATTGTCTGAGGATCCGGACGCTACTGCCATGGAGTCGGAACAAGTACCTTCAGAAGAGCAGACTTACCGGGAAACGATGAAAGGCATTCGCTCTTATATGGGTTGGTCGGATATTCCGGACTTAGATAACACAACTACTGCCTCAGATGACAACCCCTTTTCAGGACCCAAGGCTACTACACCGGGGAAAGTTAAGGGATATCCCTCCCGTAGTTCGGAGGCCGGTTTGCCTGTTAACTGACCAGTTTTTGAGAACAGCAAAGTTGCAATCCAAGTGGTACGGGCTGTCATCCGACCACAAAGCCGACCCTGAAGCTGTCTCACGCTGGAGTATGGAGGCGTCTAAGTTAAACAGCTGTTACAGTAGGAAAGCTAGGCAGTCAGGCTTGACCTCTACCCCCCCTGCTTCCAGACGCATTTCTCATGAGTCGTTGAGAAGGTGGGAAAAGTCGGCCAGAGAAGCGACAGTCATCTGCAATCAAGCAGCTAGTTTCAACAGATGTCTGTTCAAAGTTCAGGAAGATATGCAGGGCCAGCTTAAATCCCTACGTAGTGAGTGGAAAGGCAAGGGGTCTTCAAAGACTACAGTTGTTCTGGATGAACTCCGTTACCTTATGGATTTTAACTCTAGCATAACCCAGGCGGCGGCTAAAACTATGGAGCACTTAAGTGAATTCGTCTTCATATCCATGGGCAACCTCACCTTAGCTAGACGTGACGCCTATCTGACACATGTGAAAAGTGGAGTAAAACCTGACACTGTAGCTGCTCTAAGGACGGCCCCTCTGCATATTCCAACGCTCTTCCCAGACTCTGTCATCAAAAAGGCTGAGGAAGAAATCTCTCACTATGAAACGCGAGGACACCCTGGCTCTTCACGTAACAAGGTCCTTTTCCAGTCGTATGACAAATCGGACAGCAGATCGGACAGGCATCCGGATAAGAAAGGTGACAAGCCAGCATGGAAAAATATTGGGAAGGGTCAGTACAGAAAGCCTAGATCCAAGGCCTCAACTTACTCCTCGCGACCAGCCAAGGGCCAACAGTCTTTTAAATGACAATTACTCTGTAATAAAGCTCCATACAAGACTGTTGGCCGGGAGCACACCACAGACAATAGACTCTTGTACATTTTTAAATGTAAAGCCTCTTGTTGTTCCAAATGTTCATACTGCGCCCGGGCATTCGCAAAAGAAAGAAATAAGTCCCGGGGCAGCAGTTTGTTTTTCAACAAATTGTGCATTAAAATCTGTCAAAGGTGTTTCTGGTGTCACTCAATTGTCTTATGCCCGACCTGTAACAAATGTCAGAAATGTTGTGTCAAAACTGCCTGTAGGGGCAAGACTTCAAAACTTTTGGCAAACCTGGCTGGACCTGGGTGCCGGTCCGAAAGTGGTTCAAATCCTCCAAGAGGGCTACACCCTCCCCTTTCGGATCCGGCCAAAACTCACAAGAATTCTCACAGTCATAAGCTGCTATGCCAATCCTCACAGGAACAGCTACCTGTTAGAGGCATTGCATCAGCTTATCGACAAAAATGCTGTAGAACCGGTGTACAACCAAGCCTCGTTGGGGTTTTACAACCGACTCTTTTTAGTCCCAAAACCCAACAACAAGTGGAGGCCGATTTTGGACCTAAGCAATCTGAATCAATTTCTCAAGGTGGAGAAATTCAAAATGGAGACACCGGAAACTATCAGGACCTCCCTCCTACAAGGGGAATGGGTTACCTCGATAGATTTCAAGGATGCTTACTTCCACATACCAATACAGGAACAGTCCAGGAAATATCTGAGATTTCATGTCCAGGGGCGGACATACCAATTCAAAGCACTGCCTTTTGGTCTGTCAACAGCACCCTTGGAGTTCACTGTGATAACGAAAGAGGTGAAACTGATGGCGATCCACCAGGGTATAAGAATCCACCAGTACCTAGACGACTGGTTGGTGAGGGCCAGATCCCAGCAAATTTGTCTCCAACATACCCAAATCCTGGTCAAAATGTGCCAGGACCTAGGTTGGCTGGTAAATTTAGAGAAATCAGAGCTGGAACCCAAACAGGTCTTCGACTTTGTAGGTTACCAGTTCGACCTCAGGTCCGGCTGGGTCAGACCGACTCCGGACCGGTGGCAAAGCCTTCAGGACAAGATAAAAACACTTTTGTTGCTACTGGCCTGTCCGGTCTGGCAGTTCATGTCCTTGATAGGTCTTCTAACAGCCACAGAAAAGCAGGTTCACCTCGGCCGACTACACATGAGACCCATACAGTGGCATCTCAAAAACAATTGGAGGGTACCAGAATCTCTAGAGAAAATTATCCCGCTACCAAGGTCCCTACACCCTCACTTACAATGGTGGCTAGAGGAAGACAATGTGCTTCAAGGTCAACCATTACACCCAGTAAAACATGCTCTGCAAATATTTACAGACGCATCAAAAGAAGGGTGGGGCGCTCACTTAAACGAGTTCACTGCAAGAGGGTCCTGGTCGGTGCCGGAAAGCAAGCTGCACATAAACTATCTGGAACTCAAAGCAGTGTTTCTAGCCCTCAAAGAGTTCCAAGACCTCTGTGTAGACAAAATAGTTCTAGTGGCAACCGACAATACTACAGTGGTAGCTTACATAAACAAGGAAGGAGGCATGAGGTCGGGCCCACTGTGTGCCCTACTGTGGAGAATCTTGACCTGGTGTTCCCAGCGACAAGTGACTCTAAAAGCCCGGCACATCCCAGGCCATCTAAATGTGATAGCAGACAAGCTATCCAGGCTGGGTCAGACCATCCAAACAGAGTGGTCCCTCCTTCCGGAAGTTTTTCAACAAATATGCAACCAATGGCACTGGCCTCAAATAGATCTATTTGCCACGAGGTTCAACCACAAGTTACCTCAGTTTGTCTCTCCAGTACCGGACTCCCTGGCTGTAGCAGTGGATGCACTTACTCTGCCATGGGACGATCTGGATGCATACGCCTTCCCACCGACCGCCATATTGGGGAAAGTGGTGCAGAAGCTACTGGACTCCCCGTGCAAGAGACTCATTCTGATTGCCACGGGGTGGCCCAACATGCCTTGGTTTTGGGACCTAGTGACCATGTCCAGTCAGGTCCCTCTCAGCCTGCCCAACCTGCCCAGTCTGCTAACACAGCCCTTCAATCAGATCCCTCACAGAAATCTGACAAATCTAAATCTCCATGCCTGGCTCCTAGAGCCACAAAAATCAAAGAACAGGGCTTCTCTGAGGCAGTGGCAGCAAGAATTGAGGCTCCTCAAAGAAGATCAACCAGATCAGTCTATGAGGCAAAGTGGACCATTTTTACAAAGTGGTGCGACGCTAATCAGGTGGACTTCAGGTCACCACCTGTAAAGTCGGTGGCTGACTTCCTAATGTACCTCTTTGAGGACAAGAAGTTACAGCCCAGCACCATTGATGGATACAGGTCTGCCATTTCTGATAAACTAGGTGATACAACAGTCAATATCAGCAAAAATGATAATCTCACTCGTCTCTTGGAAAGTTTCCACAGAGATAGACCCAAAGGGCGGAGGGGAGTACCCTCCTGGAACCTTTCCCTGGTACTACACCAGCTAACAAAGGCTCCTTTCGAACCTCTTAGGGAGGCATCTCTGAAGCATTTGACCTTCAAGACCTTTGGCCCTGGGTTCTGGTAAAAGAAGGAGTGAGATCCATGCATGGCAGCACAAGAACATCAGACACCAATCCGATTGGTCTAAGGTGTCCCTGTTTCCATCTCCCAGCTTTCCAAGAATCAGCTGGCCAAAGAGGGTCCAGAGAGTGTAGCCCCAGTGGTCATACCAGCCCTGGCTCCTACTTTGGATAGATCCCTCAAGTCTGATAGATCTCTTTGTCCAGTCAGAGCCTTGCGCTACTATTTGGACAGGACTTCAGACATTAGGCAGGACAAACAACTAGTTTTTGTCTCCTTCAAGAAAGGCTTCGACAAAGACATTTCACCTGCCACTATCTCCTCATGGATCAAGCAGACTGTGATCCTATGCTATGAGCTCTCTGATCACCAGGCCCACACCCTACATCAAGTCAAAGCTCATGATGTGAGGGCCTTTGCTGCTTCTAAGGCATTCCAGTCGGGAGTCTCCTTGGAGCAGATCTTATCAGCCTGCCACTGGAAATCTCATAATACCTTCACTCAATTCTATCTGAAGGATGTGGCTTGGGCTGACTCAGAGCTCTACCATCTTGGTCCTGTTGTGGCTGGTCAGCAGATCCACCAACAGACTGGTACCTAGAGGAGATCTGTACATAGGTACATAGTTGTACATATTTGTATATATTGCACATATAGTTAAGGAGCAACACACACACAAAAAAAAAAAAAATCTCACATACTTCCTCCGGGAGACTTAATGCTATGGGACTGAACTCATCCCTCTCCTCCCCTACCTCAGAGCAGGTCTGTTAAAAGGGGGGGGGGGGCAAGGTCGACTCTGACGGTTCCTTTCCGGTTAACCGGATGATGATATTCGACCATAGCCTTAAGGTTGTTTGACTTCAAGGTCTACCCAGGCTTAAAGAAGGAATTGTCATTATCTCTAACATGAGTTCAATTTTTAGTCCCTAGTAACTTACCCGCCGACCAAGCGGTAGTTATTCAGCTATTGTCCATTGGATAGGATGTATTAACGCAATAAAATTGCAAATTTAATAAGTAAATTAAATTTTTATAAGTTAATACCCTATCTAATGGACACACAAGACCCTCCCACCGACCCCGCTATCAGCTTACTAGGGGTCTAATAGGTTTAGACAACGAAAAAGATGCTATGACGTCACCCTGTCTAGACAGGAAGGAAGTATGACACGCCATCTGGCGAGTGCACAGTACTGGGCCGGCCTAGCCGGTGGAGACACAGGACGTCTTTTTCTGACGTTTGGTGGGCCGGTCCACGCCAACCGGATAAGCTGTTGTCCATTGGATAGGGTATTAACTTATAAAAATTTAATTTACTTATTAAATTTGCAATTCACCTACTTTTGGGTGAACTACCACATAGTGAAGTTGCACAACTAGCTTTGCATAGCTGGGTAACAGCTACTAAAAGGAGTAAATACCTTTTATCTTTAAAAGTGTTGCACATGGGCAGTTTCTTCTAAATAAGTCCTTCACCTACTTTTGGGTGATCTACCACATAACTGTAGCTCTTTGGATAGCTGAGTAATAGCTACTAAAATGAGTAAATATCTTTCATCTTTGAAAGTATTGCAGTCAAACGTTAAAGAACCTCTTGCTTATTGTTACATCTACATGTGCCTCCATCTCACAAGAAAAGTTATATTACACTATCTTTAGTACATCTAATTATACGGCGTGGTATAATTGCATGCATTAGAATGCTTGTTTTTGTGTGTGATGTTTTGATATTTAACTAGAAAATATGAAAAAAATGGTAATACATATTGTCACACACCATTGTGGATTCTGGTCCTATATTTATTTGAAGGAATCTCCAGGATTCCAAAATAGACTACTGTTGGGCTTGCAGCTGAGATGTGTATATGTCGCAAGGATAGACACTGTGTGGTACATGAACAGGAGTATTTGTCCTCCAAACGGTGTTATAATTTACAAAAATAAATTTTTCAGATTAAATTTGTAGTAGAATCTTTTTCATTTATTTTTCAGCATTAACAATCCATGTAGCAGTATTTGTGACAATTGTGAAGATGGAAAAGATAAACCAAATGGTGTGTTGGTACCAACAAATGGTTAGTATCAGTTATATTGCAGTGAGGGTGAAAATAATAGCAAAATCACTCACTCTATGTTTGGTCCTGCTATTTGGTAAATATTCAGACATTTGGCCTCTTTTTTAAGATTATGTAACTCAGCTGATTTTATTACAAAAGAAAACCATATGTAAGATATAGAGTTGTATATAAAGTCTTATCCATTACAAAACTCAAGATAAAACAATCATTTTTCGTCAGCCGGTTGTATAATATTAATAAAAGAAATATTGGATATCTGGGATATGCTGGTTGTCCATTGTGGTGGTGTCTGCATAATTATGCAGTTTAATTTTTGGTTAAATGTAACCTTTCGATATTATTTGGTAATATTGGAAAAACAAGTAAATTTAATTAATTAAAATGATTTTTGTAATAAGCCTGCAGCGATAACTCGATACTTTACTGCATACTCATAATTTCCTGTAGATACTATAAAAACCATATGTAATTAAGCCCTCTTGAAAAGGGGGGCGCTTATTGGTTTTGCCCCTGTTTTCAGACCGCCTACACCGCCACCGCAGTATTTTCTAATACTGAATATCTGAATATCTCCCTTAATATGAATCCTGTCAAAAGGATTTTTGGCAGATATTATCTATAGCCATGGGAAAATTTTTGACAGGTATAACTTTGACCTTTATCAAGGTCACATGATCAAAAACGATTTTTTTTGTTTTGTACTTCTTTTTCAAGAGATTTTCCAGAAACTTTTAATTAAAAATAGGGTTCCATAAAATTTGGGGAGATCTTTCCTAACATCCAAGTCTAGGTGCAAGTTGAATTTGAGATCATTTGGGCCATAAAATTGACCAATTGAGACCTGATTGATTATCAATTAGTAAAAAAAAAACAGCCTGAAATTCACCATTGTGTGCACATATTGTGTACATCTCTCATTGAGGACCTTACACAAGTTCAGTATGATATTGAAGCATAAAAATTGGTTTGTAACTTCAAAAGTTAGTTCTTCATGTAAAGATTACCTTAAAAGCAACCAAATTGGGTGTCTTTGGTATGCAGTATACAGGCAGAAGAGATTTGTAAAATGTCAAATATCTCTTTTATTTTTGAATACAGAGTTTTGAAATGTATTGGGAAGTAGCAGGAAACCATGGCCTGGGATTCCAGAAATCACATTAAATTTTCCCAAGGCCAGACTGGGGTCATAAAGTTGAATTTCTTAAATTTTAAATTGTATCTGCAAAGTTAATACAAACAAGTTAAATAGCATACAATTCAATGCATGTGACCAATATTTGAATGTTGGCAAAATACCATCACCAAATATTTGAATAGTGATTTGGTTTATATATTTTGAACCTTAATATAGCAACAACTGTAATAGATCAGATCAAAACATCTGCTTCCCACTAAATGGCCTTACTATTGTGGGTATTGCAATAATGCTGTAACCTTAATTATTACTGAGTCAATTATTCAACATGGGATAGTGGCATATGCCTACTGCTATTACCATTCATCAGTTTATCGATTCCTGGTGAGTATAAACTATAAATAACCCCAGTTACCATGTCATTTTAAATTAGGAATTGTTATTTTACAATTTTGTTTTATTACTGGCTGTTTGTAGTTAAATTGTTATAACTCCAAACTCTTTATATGACAATTTAAATTTGCAATCCACTTGGCTGTCAATTTGTAATATAGTCTCAGACCCCTGTTTTACTGATGGGAGTTTTCCTCCTAACTGTACTTAGTTTGCAATTAGAAGATGCATCAAATAACCTATCTTTTCACTTCTAAGGACAAAAACCATATGGAAGCAATTTCAGCGCCCTGCAGGAAATATGAAACATGTTATGCTACCTTAGTGAGTGAGCATTAATTTCCTTTCCTGCATACTCATGGCAGATCTTTTCAGGTGTGTACAAGTTAAAAAGTCATCTTTTTGATATAACCTCTTATCTTTAGGGTGTTACAACTTATTTTTTCTGCTGCTATTACCTATAAAACATTAAATCAAAATTTGCCAAGTGCCAGATAATTTTTACAGATCCTTACATGTGTCACTTGTGTGAATTTAAGGATTTATATAGGATTCCACTGCAGGTGATGTGTAAGTCTCTAAGTATAAGCATATCAACTGTACTTCAAGTGTTATAGAGCACTCTTTTCTTGCTATGCTAAGAATGAATACCTGTTAAAGGGTAGAATTATCATGGTAAAAATATAGTCTGTCCATTATCTGGCTGGAAGTACTGTCCTTTTCTAGAGGTCATAAAGCACAAACCACAGACTTTATTTCTATTATAAAAACTGGTTTCATTTTGTAATCCATAAATATTATTATAAATATGATTTTTCACCCAAGTATTTGTCATACTATATTTTGTCTGTATCATTTGTTTCTCTATTATTGATGATCGTCCATTTATTGCTTCAGATACTACTCGGATGTAAAAATATACACACTGCATTGTTTGGTGTAGTCTGTGCACTTACGGTCTTCATAATTATCTGTAAACTTGATATACTACTCCCTTTTGTCATTTGTATCAACTCATCTGGAATATTATTATTTATAGAGTATTTTCTAATGAATAAATTACTTTATTACAGATAGGCACTTATGATAAACAGCTGTGGGAACGCTCTGTGGAGAAAACAGTTATAAAGGTAAAAAAAACCACTTGAACAATTTAATTAAAATATTTTTTGTCCTGCGTATTATGATAAACCCAAGTGAAAGTCTGGGATGTACTTGTGTTGGACTACCATATGTTTTTATGTCAGCTGACTGATAAGTCAGCTGACATTATGGCATCACTCTACAGCGTCCGCGTGAACAACTCCTCCAAAACTACAAGGCCTAGAGACATGCTGTTTTTTTAAAAGATACCATAGCTATCGAGGATGAAAAATTGTTCAAGGCATGGCATGCAAATCTGTTTGTTTTACAGTTTGCTAGAGACATTACAAGGGAGGTACCCTCTCCAAAAGTGTGAAAATATCAACATTTTATCACAATTTTCTCAGTGACTATTGCAGGGATTTCTCTCATTTCTTGCATATATGTACTAGACCACAAGTAGATTCCCTTATGTGAGTATCAGCCCTGGATCTGTCTTATTTTTTTAATTAAATTTTTTTAATAATTTTTAATGCATTAAAATTCATGAAATAATGCACTAAATCACTTATGTTCCCATTGACTATTGCAGGGATTTCTCTCTTATCATGCTTATATGTACTAGGCCACCAGTAGATTCCCTTGTGTGTGTATCAGACCTGGATTTTTTTTGATTATTTTTTATCAATTTTTTAAATAATTTTTAATGCATTAAAATTCATGAAATCATGCACAAAATCACCTGTAACTTGAAAAGTATTGCATTTAGAGCATTTTGTTAAAATATGTTATTCAACTACTTTTTCCATAGCTACAACATGGTGAGTAACTTAGGTGTCTATTCCGATAACTAAGTGAGTAATAGCTACTTTCTGAATTTTCAGTACATTTCATAATGAGTAAAATCATTTGTAATTCAAAAACTATTGCATTTAGAGAATTTTGTATAAATATCTTATTCAGCTACTTTTGGGTCAGCTATAACATAGTAAAATTGCAGACCTGTAGCTCATTGTATATCAGAATAATAGCTATTCTCAGGTTCCCACTGTTGAGTGAATCAGTTGTAACTAGAAAACTAATGTATTTAAAGTATTTTCTTTAAATATGTTGTTCACCTACTTTTGGATCAGCTGTAACATAGTGAATTTGTAGACCTGTATGCCATGGCATAGCTCAACAATAGCTACTTTCAGGTTCTCACTGTAGAGTAAATCAGTTGTAACTTGAAAACTATTGCATTTAGAGTATTTTGTTTAAGTACATTGTTCACCTACTTTTGGATCAGCTATAACATGGTAAAATTGCAGACCTGTAGCTCATGGCATAGCTGAGCTATAGCTACTTTGAGGTTTTCTCTGTTGAGTTAATCACTTGTAACTCTAAATCCATTGCATTTGCAGTATTTTTTTTGAATATGTTTTTAACCTACTTTTTACACCTAAACAGTTACCTTGTTACTTTCCTTCTGAATACCGTTTACAGGGCACAACTTTTGTTTCCTTTTCTTCTGTCACTTCTACTCTGAATCTCAAAACACATAGCTGATACAGAGCCCGTTTAAGGACACTGATTGCTTGTTTGAATTGTTTGTTTGATAACTAAAAATGCTTTCATGGATTTTATTGAGATTTAACCCACTTATATATTTTGGCAAGGAGAGAAACTCTATTTTGAGGTGACCTTTAAACTGAGTTTAATAAACTCCCTCTGAAAAATGTGCAATTTCCGGGTTTCTGTGATATTTAAGAATTACTCATGTTCTATAGCTGATTAAACTAAAAATAGCATCCACTCACATACTTCCAGCGATTTGTACAACAGTAAGCACATTTTAGCTTGGGGAAAGTAACTGAGCCTGTGACTTTAACAAGGGGCTGCCAGCGTCCGCATATTCTGTTAGCTACAACTCAGCAATCACTGGGTGGATTCTCTTCAAATTTGGCACAAGTATGCAGTAGCCCTGGGAAAAATTTCTGAATATGGTGTCATGACATTTTGACCCATCAGAGAAGTCACATGACCAAAAACATGTTTTTAAAAGAGGTGTGTTTGTCTGGATGGAAACGAAAAAAGCGCTTGGCCAATTCGCAAGAAATTTGGCAAGTAGCTTTTGTTATATATAGACATCTGGAAATTATTAACTTTTGGCAGTGATCTGATTCAAAATGACCGAATTATTCATGATTAATTAAACATTACAATTGATGAAAATGAAAAAGCTTTAATATCTCAGAAACGGTGCCAGATAGAGTGATTTCAACGGAAATTTTTGGAATGGCAGGGTATAAGCAGGGTTATCTGGCACTGTGTCTTGTCAGATCTTCTGGTCTTTTGAAACTTCTGTTTAATATATGCTATTATTATGCTACTCTTATATTGCTGTTCATCATTTTGATCTGAATGATCTCTATACATATGTGTACATGATGGGACAATTGTGAGAAAACTCATATTCAAAAGTTATATGAAAAACAGTTTAGGATTCCCATTTTCCATATTCTCCACTAAACTTCATGCTACTTTTTATTTACTTTTTTTAAAAAAAATATGAAAGAGTGTTTAGTTTGAAACACAGGTCACAAAAAGTGTTATAGACCCTTTACATGCACATACATATATATCAGCATTCAAAGGGTCTATGCAAACAAAAGGGGTTTATCTTGCATTCCAAGATTTCTATTATAATTACGTTTCAGAGTGTATTTTTGAGTGGAATATGACAATTTTCAGTTTCATTATATTTTGTGCTTTGTTTTAAGTATAGTTTAGCAGTTTTCTTGCATTTTTATTGTAATTTTTTCTCATTGTACATGATATATACAGTTTTTAGTACATACATACCATATTTTTGTGAAATATGGCATGCAAAAATATGGAAGCTAGGGTTTTGTAAGTACGTATGCATGTTGCCAATACATCTATCACTTTTGTACATAGAAAACTGATGTACCTGGCTGTTGGTTGTTCATAAGAATCAGGAACTGATTATAAATTTCCAAAACAAGTTGTTGGATTTTTTATTAATTGTGAATTTTTTTGTTAGTGAAGGTTATAAATAGTAGCTTTTCTTGGACATACCTTACTCTTTTAATATTCTTAGACTGGTGGTGGTGGTGGTGGTAAGGGGGGGGGGGGGGGGGGGGGGGGGAGTGCTGGTGTTGTTGAAGCCCATAAACTTGAAATATATTATTTCTGGTAAAGAGCTATATATGTTACAAGCAATTTGTGTAACCAGGCATTATGCATAATGACTGAACATTTCAGTGATTTGGCAAAATGCTTGGACAGTGAGCCATTTCATAAAAATTTCTAGGCATTTTACATAATGATTGAAATATAAGGTTCAGTATTACACAGATTGCCTAAACAAGTATTTGAGATTTTTGGCAATCTGTAGTTATCTTTTTAAAATATCTTTTTATTGCGTTAATAAATTGTCCATTGGATAGGGTATTAAATTAAAGTTAACTTATAAAAATTTAATTTACTTATTAAATTTGCAAGTTTATAAGATATAGAAAACTTGTCTTAGTTCTTTGATTATTATGTATCATTTCATGATTTTTTATTAGGGATTTTTTCCACTTTGGGTTTTATGGAGGGTTTTTTCTTCTAGGGACTTTTCCCATTCAGTTGGCAATTGGTACAAAATTGCTCGTTACAAAATATCCGCGTATGAAATATCAATGCCCGAGACAAGTCACGCCCCCCCCCCCCTTTCCAAAAATCCTGTATCTACCTCTGATTTACTCATAAATATTTAATTTACTTATTAAATTTGCAAGTTTTGGTAGAATATGATTATTTCTTGCTATAAGCAATTCAAGATGCAGTTTTAACTATATGACAGTTAACAAAGACATATTTTAACATTATCTCTTACAGTCACAGTCATGTAAAGTTTCACTGCTGACTATGTTCACACAACAATGGTAGGGATTACATTGGTCTGATTACACACAGATATAAACACAAGTCTAGCTCTTTAACCAGCTGAGCTAAAGGGTAATTCCTGGAAGCCCAGGTATTAATGGAACTGATATATGTGATGATATTATATACTACATATTGATATTTACTGTGTTGATGAGAACAGTACATATAGTATATGTCTTGGTCAATTATGTCACTTTTTCATAACATTACTATTGACATTCTGTAGTATTTGTCTGTAATAAGCGTCCCGCAATGGACGCTTGTTTGTATATGGGAGGATATCTGGCTCCGTGAGCTCTGTGAGCTACTCGTTTTCTTTTCCTCATAACTCTTTCACCATTGGGTGGATTCTTTTCATATTTGGCAGGTGTATGCAGTAGCCCTGGGGATTTTTTTATTGAATATGCTGCAGTGACATTTCGACCAATCAGAGATTTCACATGACCAAAAATGTGTTTTTTCGATGGGTAAGCTTGTCTGGATGATAACTTGAAAGGGATTTTATCAATTCACCTGAAACTTGGCAAATACATTCATTCTATTAAAATCTGGAAATCATTAGATTTTAGCATTTCTTGGTTAAGAAATGGCCGAGTAACATTTTGACCCGCAGAGTATTTCTTCAGAGTAGCTATCCCAATTTTCAGAAAATTTTTGTCTCGCCAAAATTGGCGGCCATTTTGAATTTTCGCAAAAATTGCAATACACAAAAAGGCTTATATCTCGAAAATCATGCTAGATAGAGGGATTTCGACAAAATTTTTGACCCACATGGTATCTCTGCAGAGTAGCTAGTATCCTAATGTTCAAAAAATGTTTGTCTCGCCAAAAATGACGGCCATTTTGAATTTTCGAATTTGTCGCAAAAATTGCAAAACACAAAATTGCTTATATCTTGAAAGCTGTGCTAGATAGAGTGAATTCGATGAAATTTTTGACCCACAGGGTATCTTTGCAGAGTAACTATCCCAGTTTTCAAAAAATTTTGTCTCGCCAAAAATGGTGGCCATTTTGAATTTTCAAATTTTTCGGAAAAATTACAAAACACAAAAATGCCTGTATCTCGAAAACCGTGCTAGATAGAGCAATTTCAACAAAATTTTTGACCTACAGGGTATCTCTGCAGAGTAGCCATGCCAATTCAAAAAAAAAAAAAATTGTTTCGCCAAAAATGGCGGCCATTTTGAATATTCGAAATTTTTTGTAAAAATTGCAAAACACAAAAAGGCTTATATCTTGAAAACCGTGCCACAACAGTATAAGGCTAGAAGCATAGCATTTTCTTAATACTTTAGCACTCACTGTTATATCCTTTTTGGGACGCTTTGTTTTCCTGTGGAAAAACATTACCGGTATCTTTTTTTTTTGCAAGCGATCCTCTAGTTATTATTTTGTCTATAGCAAGGATAAAACAATATAATATCAAAAATATAGATGAATAATCATCAAACATGATAAAAAAAACTATATACAGGCTTAATGCCTGGAGTGCACTTTCAGTCATTACATAAAATGCCTAGTCATTTCACTAAGTGCCTGAACTGCTTAGGTATTTGTTCAGTCATTATGCATGATGTCTGATTATATAAATTACCTGTAACGTTTTTACATATAGGTACAATCAAGTTAGTGTTGTACTTGGTTTTAATTTTCCAAAACTGATAGTTGGTTTCACAGAATAACCAATAAATCAGTTTTAAAAGTATATCAAAATTACCTTCGAAAACTATAAATGAAGCTCTATATAGCTTCATCAACTTTATTTATCTATATCATAATTCATTTTAGAAAAGGGTAAGTTATGTCAACACGACATTATGTACTGACACTTAAGGTCAGCATTCGATAAACTGGATTGACATAATCCAATGCACTCTTAGGTACCAGCCCTGTTTATAGTTTATACTGAAGATAATGATGAGTAAAAATATGCAATATGAGTTCAAAATAAAGAAGTTCCAACAACTGTTTAATGAAGGGGTCTGTGCAATATGTGAGCAATATCTACAGGTGAGATAGACTTTGGAGTATTCTTTGAAATAAAAATATCCTTGTATCAACTTATATCATTTACAGTTTTGTTATAAACATGGTATGTTGTACTAGTTCTAACTTTGCTTATTGGATCGGATAGTCTGATATTGGATCGATATTGGTCTGTACAGAGCTACAGTTTATATATCACCAAACATGGAATGGTGACACATTCTTATGGTCACTAATTGTTGTTTCTTATTTTTTATTAATTTCTTGTAAACAGTATTATTATTAATATGATTTTTTTTGTATTGTTGTTCATAATTATGTTGTATTTTTATAGTGTTGGCCTAAGGTAAGTGTGTTTAGTTAAAAAATATATAAATGGAGAACTTGAGATAAGTTTGGGTAAATAAGATCAATTGGGTAAAAAAGCACAGTCTTAAACAGTTAGTAATTATACAAGTACTTGCCTTGGATGTTTTACTTAGATCATATATTTGATGTTTTTAATTGATGTTTTTACCACTCCCTGACACAGCTTTATGTAATTTTTACTATAATAATTTCAAAAAATCATTGCAAGATATACTATGCAGGGACTGTTTGTTCAGATAAATAAGATGATGGGATTGCTGAACCTGTTTAAACATTTCCCTTTTTAGCCAGAAGTAACTTTTGGTGATTAGGCTTTTCCCAATGAAATATTTATATCCCCAGACGAAAGTCGGGGATATATTGGATTCAGGTCCGTCGCGCCGCCGCCGCCGCCGCCGCCGCCACCGCCGTAGAAATTTCCTTGTGGACGCGATAACTCAAAAACAAATTAATATTTTTTTTTCAAACTTGGTACACATGTTAAGGGTGCCCAAAGGAAGATCCCTATTTTAAGGTGACCTTAAACTCCCAGTAAAAAAGAACTTATGGCCACCTTAAGGTCAGAAATTGGACTTTTGGCCACTTAGAGCCCTGTAGGTCACAAACTATGATGCTCAGCTGGCTGAAATTTTACCTGACAACACATTAATATGTTCTTAGTACATGTGCCGAAAATCACGACTTTAAGTTGAGGAGAAAATTGTGTTTGAGGCCCATAAATACCCCCACTTGGGGATTTTTTGCTATACTTTTCACATATTTTGCCCTATAATTTGGAAGTGGTAATTCTGATGAGTCTCAAACTGCGCTAGGTATAACTTTGATATGTAATCCTTGTCTGTAGAAAATTTTAGGGCTGTAGGTTTACCCAAAGGGGTCGACTTAAGGTCTCAAAAGTGCCCACAGAGACCCAATTTATGCACTTTTTGCCACTTTCAAGCACTGTAGCTTTCAAACTATGTCTCTCATCTAAGTTAAATATCATCTGGGAATATATCTATGTGTTTTCTTATATGTGCCCCAACATTTAGGCCTTTAATAGACAGTTAACCTGTGTATCAGGACCATAAACACCCACCCGAGTGACCCTTATAAGACATTTTTCACATCTTTTTCCCTGTAACTTGGAAATGGTAAGTCTGAGAAGTTTCAAACTGTATTAGATATATATTCTGTGTGTAATCTTAGTATGTAACAGATTTTAAGTCTGAAGCTTTAATTTTGAAGGTCAAATTGAGGTCTCTAAAAGGCTCCCAAAGACCCAATATTTGGACTTTTTGCTACTTTTAAGCCCTGTGACTGTCAAACTATGTGACTGATAGAGCTCAAATCCTATCTGGGAAGATATTAGTATGTTATTTATATATGTGCCAAAAATTAAGGCTTTAAGAAGACATTTAACCTGTGTATGAGGACCATAAATCCCCACCCGAGTGACCATTTTTAGACATTTTTCACATATTTTGCCCTGTAACTTGGAAATGGTAAGTCTAAGAAGTTTCAAACTCTATTAGATGCATATTCTATGTGTAATCTTAGTATGTGACAAATTTTAAGTCTGAGGCTTTAATTTGAAGGCCACATTTAGGTCTCTAGAAGGCCCCATAAAGACCCAGTATTTGGACTTTTTGCCAATTTTAAGGCCTGTGACTGTTAAACTATGTGACTGATAGAGCTGAAATCTCATCTGGGAATACATTATTATGTTCTTTTTACATGTGCCAAAAATCAAGGCTTCAAGTAGACATTTAACCTGTGTATGAGGACCTTAAACACCCACCTGAGTGACCCTTTTAAGACATTTTTCACATATTTTGCTCTGTAACTTGGAAATGGTAAGTCTGAGAAGTTTCAAACTTTATTAGATACATATTCTATGTGTAATCTTAGTATGTAACAAATTTTAAGTCTGAAGCTTTAATTTGAAAGCCACATCGAGATCTCTAAAAGGCCCACAGAGACCCAATATTTGGACTTTTTAACCACCTTTAAGCCCTGTGACTGTTAAACTATGTGATTGATGGAGCTGAAATCCCATCTGGGAATGCATTATTATGTCCTTTTTACATATGCCGAAAATCAAGGTTTTTAGTAGACATTTAACCTGTGTATGAGGGCCATAGACACTCGCCCAAGTGCCTTTTTGGACATTTTTTCTGTATTTTGCCCTGTTATTTGGAAATGCTTAGTGTGACAAGTCTTAAACTGTATTATATATAATTTTTGTTTGTTATGTATGTCCCCCAAAAAGTTTCAGATCTGTTGTTTAATTGCTAAGGTCTCTTTAACAATTGTAAAATGCCCACAGAAACCCAATTTATGGACATTATGCCACTTTAAAGCCCAGTAACTGTCAAACTATGTGGGTTATAGAGCTGAAATCTTTGAATTTTTAAAAGGAAATGCCTGTCTATTTAAATTTTGAATATTAATAATGTTATGGCTATCTTAGTCTTTTAAGAACTTATTTTTGTGTGTTATACCTCTGCTTGCTGAGTTTTTAACTTTTTAAAATGAAACTGGTTAAACATATTCAAGTAGACAAAATGGACACTTTAAGTGAGCTTTAAGTCCCAATATTAATGAAATTATATCCTTATGTAGTAAAAGTAGGGGATTTTTAACCCTCAACTAGCCCAGTTTTATTCAACTTGCCTCAGTTAATTTTGACACAGCTCCTACAGTTATGAACTCATTTCAGTTGATAATCACATACTTAAAATTCTCAATTCTTTTTGTATTTGAGTACCCCTTTTATATAGATTGTTTGTTTACCATTTATGCATCCCCCACCCGGATTCCCCCCACCCACCTCTGGGACCTCCAGCTATATTGAGTGACACTAAATAAACAAAGGTATTTAATGATATCAGATGAGAAACAAAGAACTCAATGGGGTTGCAGATCTTGTGTAATAGTGAGAGAGGTGTGGAGAAGGGGAGAGGGGTGGGGGTGGGAGGTGGTGGGCTTCATTACATATAACACAAAGGGGAGTCAGAACTGAGATTGTGTCACATATTTAGGTTGCATATATATGGACCACATATATAGGTATAGAGAAAATGAATAACTGAAAACAATTTGCAAATTCTAAAAATAATATAATAAAATAATAATATAAATAATTTTTTTTAAAATAATATTTTATTTGTGAACAAATATAGAAACAGATATGCGCTTTTGGGATTATGAATTTTAGAATGGACATTGAATCATCAATCATTTAAATACTTTGAAGGAAGATTGAAAAGTATGATGAGTTGAGTTAAAAATAATATTTTATTTGTCAACAAATATAGAAACAGATATGCTCTTTTGGGATTATTATTTTAGAATGGACATTCAATCATCAATCATTTAAATACTTTGAAAATAGGTTTAGAGTTATCATTGCAGGAAGATTGAAAATATAATTTGAGTTATGTATTCGGCGTCTGGGGATTGAATTCATACACCATCTTCCTTGGAAGATATAAACAGAGTAGATTGATGTGCTGAAGTTCATATAATAATGGGTAATTATGTTTTAAAAAATTCCCGATCAAAACCTGTGGCGTGAGTGATGACCTGTCTGGGGATATGTTGGCGCCGAGTTGGCCCAATCTAGTTTTCCTTGTTAGAACACAGTCATGCTTCAGTATTAGAGTATTTGTTAATCGTCAGTATTATCATTGATAGATACTGCAAACTTATCTATGGATAGTAAATAAAATGGAAATACTATTCACTATTTTGGCCTGTATTTGAGTTTTATGCCAGTTTTTATGGCTTAATGCATTTTGTGCAATGATAATAATATTATACACGAGTACGCTGCTGACACCGCAGTATGGCCACATTTTGAAAAACAAGATGGCTGCCATGGGAGTTTCTTCGACGGTCATCAAGGAATTTATGCACATTCTAAGCCTTTTTCTCATCAACAGAAAGGTGAATCTCTTTATGATTAACATTTTTAATAGATATATGACATGTGTTCGCTATAGCCTATAGACATTTGACCGTGAAGCTTCAAGGTCAGCCCTTGACCCCCTAAAATGCACCATCAAGTCCATTTTTTTGGCAACTCAGTAAATTAATTATAACTACAACACTTTAATTAACAGGTTTATGGGGTCTGTTGGGCATTTTGCCAAAATAATTTTAGCTTACTTTCTCATGTCCTCAATAATTTTCCTGCTATTACAGAACTAGGTCCATAGCTAAGTGAGTAATAGTGCTAGTAGATACTTTAAGTAAATTGCTAAGACCCCCAAAATAACTGCATTTACAGCGTTTTACTAAAATAATTATGTTGTTCAGCTACTTTCTCTGTGCCTACAAGATGGTTCCTGTTTTTGAGGTCAGACTCAATAGCTAAACAAATAATAGCTAGTTTCTTTGTATAAAAGTGAGGGAAATGAGTAAATGGCCTTTTTTATCTTGGTAACCGTTATACCTGTAGTTACCATGTTTGGCAGATTTTCAGAGCTATAGCTCCCCAGCCAACTGAGTGAAAGCAATAGCTACTTTGCTATTTTGCTAATGAGTAAATCACTTGTAACTTCAAAAACATTAAATTTAGATTTTTTTCTCTGAAATTTGTTGTTCAGCTACTTGTCCAACTACTTTTTGAAAAATCTGATAATCTCATGGCAAATTTTCAGAGCTGTAGCTCCAGTGCTAATGAGTAATAGCTACCTTGACATTTTGCCAATGAGTGATTTCTTGCAAATTTTGGACCCTCTTGGTACTATAGACTATTCCTTTATGACCTGTGAAAAATTTAGAATTTTTCAAATTTCGGCCGCCAACTTGAATTTTGGCTGAATTGGAAACAGTACTGTAGTTTATCTGCAAAACCATAATACGCCATTCAAATTACAGGTGGTATCACCTGCGGTAACCCGAGTTTGATGAAACGTCCCTGTACTTGGATCACCGTCTGACATCCATAGATGACCTTGCGAGTCAGTGTCAAACTGTCCATTACCTTGCACGTCCTACAAAAGTATTAAACAGTTTAAAATTTCCGCCTCTGATTTCGGTACCGTGAGCATGCGCAGATGATTTCGCACATACGCATATCAATTTCTGACAATGGAAACTGAATGTGTGGTCCACAGTGTACATAAGGTTGTGATTTGGTCGTCTTTTGGTGTAATGTGGCGACATAAGGTGAGTTAAGGTATTGGTTCTTTCACCCTGTGTTTTGTCCAATCAGTGGATGTCTGCCTGTAGTGTGAATAACTCAGACGAAATGGGGCGACCTGGGGATAGTTCAGCCAAGGAGAAAAACTTCTAACTGCAGGACGTACCGCCTGTAGTGTGAATGGGGCTTAAGAGATAGAGTGATTTCAGGGAAATTTTGGATCCTTCTAGGGTACTAAGAACTACTCTGGTAAGATCTCTGAAAGATTTAGACTTTTTCAAATTTCGGCCGCCATCGTGAATTTTTGGTGGAGAAATGGAAAATGTCACTTATCTCGAAAACCGTAAAAGATAGACAGATTTCGGGCAAATTTTGCATCCACTAGGGATACCAAGGACTATTCCTTTAGGACCTCTGAAAAATTTAGACTTTTCCGAATTTTGGCTGCCATCTTGAATTTTGATGGAAGCGGAAAATGTAGTTTATCTCGAAAACCGTGGCCGATAGAGCTATTTAAGGCAAATTTTGGATACTTTGGGTACCAAATTTTAGGACTACTCATCTAGGATCTCTGAATAAATTGGAATTTTCTGAATTTTGGCCGGCATCTTGAATTTTGGTGGAAATGTAAAATGCTGTTTATGTTGAAAACCATAAGAGATAGAGTAATTTTAGGCAAATTTTGGACCCCCTGAGTACCAGCGACTACTTCTCCAGGACCTCTGAAAACTTATGACTTTTCCAAATTTTGGTCAGCATCTTGAACTTTAGCAGAAATAGATATGCCATTTATCTCAAAAACTGTAACAGATAGAGCAATTTCGGGCAAATGTTGACCCAAGTGGATAACAGGGACTACTCATTTAATATCTGTGAATAATTTGGAGTTTTCTTAATGTCTGCCATAATCTTGCTGCAAGTGCTGTTTATTTTCAAAACCATGTCCGTTATCGTTTTCCACTGGATACATCTTGCATCTTGCCAGAGGTGTCTAGTTTGACATTCACATGGATAGCAGCATCTGACATCACTAATACATAGTATTGACTTTTACCGTATTTACAAACATTCTTAAACTTACATCCATGTTAAAAGTCACTCATAAACTCATTTTTAAAGGTTGATGCTTACAGTCAATATTTTTACAATACAGAAAATGCTTGAACTCATCATAAGCTCATTTATTTTCAGTTTATATTTAAAATTAAAGCAAACAGTTGGCTGTCTTCTTTTTGCTTTGTTTTGGTTCTCCAAGTGTATATATTTACAAACATTGGCCCAAAAACAGACAACTTTACCACCTAAAATGAAAAAAAGTATGCTTGAATTTTAAAGCATGAACTCAGAAGTCGAGTTTATGCTCACATGAGATTACTTTCGAAAATCTCAATTTCAACATGATCACAGATGAGACACAAACTGAGATTAGAGTAAGAAATCTAAAATTCGCCACATATCTGAAATTCGCCAAATGTGCAAATACTAATAAAATAAATGAATTGAGGTGAGATTTGTTGAATGTATAGTAAATTAAAGCTTTCTGAACTGAAAAATACCAATTTTAAGACAAAACATCATTTTCTGCATAAAATTAACTAAGGTTTTAGAGGTGGCGAATTTTAGATTCCTGGCGAATTTTAGATTTCTTACTCTATGTGTCTGAGTTTTAATATGAGTTTAAGAATCTAGATATGTAAATAGCCGGGGCCCTGACATCTATCATTGTATTTAATTATCAACAATCTCTGGACTGAATGAAAATTTGTTAATTGAAATATCAAACTTCTCTGATCCTTTTTGCTCAGGGGCGAACCAACTTTTTAAACCAAGGTCAGGCATTTTCATCCCAGAAAAATTAAGATTTGAAGACTGTAAGGTTTTACACACTTATTTACACAATGTCATTCCCAGTGTTGTTTGCACTATTTATTCATGTCACTTTCACTTTTGTCATTTGTTTTCACTTTTGTCATTTAAAATATTATCCCATTTCATTTCCTTGTATTTCACTTTCTGTACCTCTCTAAGTTGTGTGTCATTATTGACTCTTCCGAAATATTCCAAAGATTCTTTGATGGACAGACTTGCCTTTCACTTCTGAGGTCCTAGTTTCAACCCAACCGAAATGTGTATTCCCCATATTTGAAGGTGCTATAAATTGTTATTCTCCAATGTCACACAGGTAATCATAGAACCCTATAAACTGAATCCAAATGAAAATCAGCTGCTAAGTGATAAAGATACAGCACTTTAATTGTCAAAAATGTTTGTTTTTTTTTGCCAAAGCCAGTGGTAGCCAGTGATGTAGACTCTTGGAAAGACTAAGTCGCAAAGCAACACTCCTTTCTTTTAACCACCCATGTTGTTTCCTGTAAATGTATTATGGCTATTAAATAACAGCCTGTGAAATAAATCAATTTATGGCATTGTAATAACATTATGAGGGGCCACGGTGGCAGAATGGTAACACTCTCGCCAGTGCCACCTCTGAGGCCGGGGTTCGGTTCCTGGCCCGGATTAAAGTGGGAAAGCTGGTAGTTGCTTGCCGCTGGTCGCCAATTTACAATACAGAACCTTGACCAACTGTATGTACTGGTTTCCTCTGCCCTTCCAACTACCTGTTGTGATATGACCTGTACAGTGTTGAAAGCAACATAAAACCCCAAATAAATAAAATAAAAGTAATAACATTATGCTGTGACTTCTGTAAGGGTGCTAGAGGGCATGGCAGTGTAGTGAGTAACCCCTCCCTCTCCTCCCAAGTATCAACCTTTGAAATCCTGGGTTTAATTCCTTGGCAGAGACGTGAGATTGAAAAGTAGGTTGTTCCGGCGGTGCTTGCTGGAACCTGACTATGTCCCAAGTCCCTAATTCAGACAAAAGTCTGAGATACATTGATATTGTTTTGATGTACGTAGTGCTGATACCGCTGCCATACGTTTTGACTTGTGTGTGTCATAACTGAAAAATGCTTTCGCAGATTTTATTCAAACTTGGAACATACATTATCCCAATAATAAAGAAGTTATGGCCGTGTTAAGGTCAGAAATTTTACCTTTAGCCACTTAATGTCCTCCGGGTTACAATCTATATGGCTCATCTGGCTCAGATTTGCCATTTTCAAATCCCTATTCTTAATTCCAAATATGTATTTGGAATTCGGAATAGCTTATTTAGAATTACAAATATGTGTTTGGAATTCTGACTAGGGTATTTGGAATTCTGGATACTGTATTTGGAATTCCAAAAATGTATTTGGAATTACAAATAAGTATTTGGAATTACAAATAGCATATTTCAACTTTTGAATTTGGATGGTGGTTCCAGGCTTTTGTAGAAAACCATGTACATACTTTGAAAAAGGATTAATCTTACCATTGCAGGAAGATTGACGGGAAGTCCCCCCCTTGAAAAAAAAAATAAATTAATTAAATTAAAAATACTGGTTTGACCCAAAAAATATGAAAAAAAATTTATAATAATTGTGAAGGACTCAAAATGGGTTCTACAAAAAGACCCAATGAATGTCTATGGTGTGAAAGATGGTCTGTCTGGGGATATGTTGTTGTTAAGTCAACACAGTCTAGTTATAAATATGCACGGTGTATATAATTAGTTGAAACCAGTGTATGAAGTTAATTTGAGAACTTTTGGACCTGCAACTCAAAATAATTTGTAGGTCTTTAGCAAAAGGTGCCAGTCAGATTTCATTTTAGGTTAAATCAATATTGAGTTTCAAAACTGACAAAGTGACAATTGTGAAGAATAAATGGTTTAATGTAACAGGTGTTTTGTGTAGTGGCAAGAATCTAAAAAGTAAACATCTTGCCAATTTTGGTGATAAAAAAAACATATAAGTATGAACAGTTTAAGTTACAAGACATCTGAATGGAAACATGGATGGGAAACAACAAACGCATATTAAATCCTGACAAAAGAGATTTATTTTAATTGGCGATGATCAAAGTAGAAATTTAATGAAGTCATCATTCCCTGTAAGCCTTCTTGGTAACATTATGGAACCAACTGAATCAGTCAGAAACCTTGGTGTCATTCTGGATGCTGACAACGCAATGCCAAGACACATTGCTAATTTTTGTTTCATATATTACTACCCTCTCAGGGGAACTCCAATAGCATACAGATCAGTCTGGCATTTGACCCAGTTTATATTATTCAACATTTCTAAAGATGATTCAATGACTGAGTGGTCAGCAACTTCGGCATTTCATATTTTGGCTCTCATCTCGTCAGACAAGACTGAGTTTATCATCTTTGGTTCGAAGAGACAGAGGGACAAGTTGAAAGCATGTTTTCCAATTGATATCTTGGGCAACTCACTCTGCCCTGCTGATTCAGTAAAAAATCTGGGTTGTGTGGTTTGATTCAGACTTTTCTTTGTCCAAGCATGTTCAGAATGTCTGCAAAAGTTGTTTTGTTAAACTCCGTGATTTCAGACATGTCAGGCGGTTTCTCACTCATGATGTTTCTGTGCTTGTGGCTAATGCTCTGGTTAGTAGTCAGCTGGATTATTGCAACTCACTTTTCAGGAGCCCCTCCAAGTTCAATCTACGCAAATTATAGTGCACCCAAAATAGTGCAGCTAGAATTGTATCAAACACCAGTTGAAACACCAGTATAACTCCTGTGCTAAAGAAACTGCATTGGCTTCCTGTTGAACAGCGCACAGTGTTTAAGACGCCACACTTGTTTATAAGTATCTTCACACAGGCTTTCCCAGGTATTTTGCTCCATATGTTTCCTCCTACAGCAGTTCTTATACCACCAGGCGCAGTCAAAGTGGTGGTAATTTCCTTGTCATTCCAAAGTTCTGCCCCTCCATTCACAAATCTGTCAAACAGTTTGGTAATAGTTTTGCATTTGGTGCTCCCACTGTGTGGAATGCTCTCCCTGATGAGATTCGTGCCTCTCCCTCACTGGCCTCCTTCAGAAAGCAGCTCAAAACCCACCTGTACACCAAAGCATACCCACCTTAGCCTGGATCATTCCCCTGGCATTCTCCGTGGTGCTTGACCCCTGCTATGCCCCTCGATACAGAAATTTTATGTCTGCTTTTTGTTTTGTTGCGCCTTAGAGTCCTCTTGTTTGGGGAGATTAAGCATTATAAAAGTCCAATTAGAATTAGAATCTTAGACAGAACAACTTTCAGAACTGTTATATCATTGTATATGGTTAGTTTGACTGGGCAGTAGGGACTTATTTCATTTTTCAAATCAACAAAACTTAGGCCGCAGTGGTCAAATGGGTGAGAAATCAGGCTTTTAACTATTTGGATCTCATTGTGGGATTGAATTCAGCTTACGACATGTGGTGTGATATGCACTCAGGATCTGTCCTAATATCCTATAACTTTTTGTTTAGAAAAAAATCCTGACCTGTTCATTAAATGTTAAATTCATACTCCAGAAAAATAAAGTTAATGTTGAGTTTTACCTCCAGTTGAACAGCCAGGGTGATATTCAGATGGTCTCACTGCATTTGCCACTTTAAAGGGTCAAACCCACACATAGGCGAGAGCCTAAGCTTAGATGCCAAAATTGTTAACCAGCAGCCACCATTGCCAGCAGAATATGTTTATTATATCCCCAGACGAAAGTCGGGGATATATTGGATTCAGGTCCGTCGCGCCGCCGCCGCCGCCGCCGCCGTAGAAATTTCCTTGTGGACGCGATAACTCAAAAACAAATTAATATTTTTTTTTCAAACTTGGTACACATGTTAAGGGTGCCCAAAGGAAGATCCCTATTTTAAGGTGACCTTAAACTCCCAGTAAAAAAGAACTTATGGCCACCGTAAGGTCAGAAATTGCACTTTTGGCCACTTAGAGCCCTGTAGGTCACAAACTATGATGCTCAGCTGCCTGAAATTTTACCTGACAACACATTAATATGTTCTTAGTACATGTGCCAAAAATCATGACTTTAAGTTGAGGAGAAAATTGTGTTTGAGGCCCATAAATACCCCCACTTAGGGATTTTTTGCTATACTTTTCACATATTTTGCCCTATAATTTGGAAGTGATAATTCTGATGAGTCTCAAACTGCGCTAGGTATAACTTTGATATGTAATCCTTGTCTGTAGAAAATTTTAGGGCTGTAGGTTTACCCAAAGGGGTCGACTTAAGGTCTCAAAAGTGCCCACAGAGACCCAATTTATGCACTTTTTGCCACTTTCAAGCACTGTAGCTTTCAAACTATGTCTCTCATCTAAGTTAAATATCATCTGGGAATATATCTATGTGTTTTCTTATATGTGCCCCAACATTTAGGCCTTTAATAGACAGTTAACCTGTGTATCAGGACCATAAACACCCACCCGAGTGACCCTTATAAGACATTTTTCACATCTTTTTCCCTGTAACTTGGAAATGGTAAGTCTGAGAAGTTTCAAACTGTATTAGATATATATTCTGTGTGTAATCTTAGTATGTAACAGATTTTAAGTCTGAAGCTTTAATTTTGAAGGTCAAATTGAGGTCTCTAAAAGGCTCCCAAAGACCCAATATTTGGACTTTTTGCTACTTTTAAGCCCTGTGACTGTCAAACTATGTGACTGATAGAGCTCAAATCCTATCTGAGAAGATATTAGTATGTTATTTTTATATGTGCCAAAAATTAAGGCTTTAAGAAGACATTTAACCTGTGTATGAGGACCATAAATCCCCACCCGAGTGACCATTTTTAGACATTTTTCACATATTTTTCCCTGTAACTTGGAAATGGTAAGTCTAAGAAGTTTCAAACTGTATTAGATGCATATTCTATGTGTAATCTTAGTATGTGACAAATTTTAAGTCTGAAGCTTTAATTTGAAGGCCACATTTAGGTCTCTAGAAGGCCCCATAAAGACCCAGTATTTGGACTTTTTGCCAATTTTAAGGCCTGTGACTGTTAAACTATGTGACTGATAGAGCTGAAATCTCATCTGGGAATACATTATTATGTTCTTTTTACATGTGCCAAAAATCAAGGCTTCAAGTAGACATTTAACCTGTGTATGAGGACCTTAAACACCCACCTGAGTGACCCTTTTAAGACATTTTTCACATATTTTGCTCTGTAACTTGGAAATGGTAAGTCTGAGAAGTTTCAAACTTTATTAGATACATATTCTATGTGTAATCTTAGTATGTAACAAATTTTAAGTCTGAAGCTTTAATTTGAAAGCCACATCGAGATCTCTAAAAGGCCCACAATGACCCAATATTTGGACTTTTTACCACCTTTAAGCCCTGTAACTGTTAAACTAAGTGATTGATGGAGCTGAAATCCCATCTGGGAATGCATTATTATGTCCTTTTTACATATGCCGAAAATCAAGGTTTTTAGTAGACATTTAACCTGTGTATGAGGGCCATAGACACTCGCCCAAGTGCCTTTTTTGACATTTTTTCCGTATTTTGCCGTTATTTGGAAATGCTTAGTGTGACAAGTCTTAAACTGTATTATATATAATTTTTGTTTGTTATGTATGTCCCCCAAAAAGTTTCAGATCTGTAGTTTAATTGCTAAGGTCTCTTTAACAATTGTAAAATGCCCACAGAAACCCAATTTATGGATATTATGCCACTTTAAAGCCCAGTAACTGTCAAACTATGTGGGTTATAGAGCTGAAATCTTTGAATTTTTAAAAGGAAATGCCTGTCTATTTAAATTTTGAATATTAATAATGTTATGGCTATCTTAGTCTTTTAAGAACTTATTTTTGTGTGTTATACCTCTGCTTGCTGAGTTTTTCACTTTTTTAAATGAAACTGGTTAAACATATTCAAGTAGGCAAAATGGACACTTTAAGTGAGCTTTAAGTCCCAATATTAATGAAATTATATCCTTATGTAGTAAAACTAGGGGATTTTTAACCCTCAACTAGCCCAGTTTTATTCAACTTGCCTCAGTTAATTTTGGCACAGCTCCTACAGTTATGAACTCATTTCAGTTGATAATCACATACTTAAAATTCTCAATTCTTTTTGTATTTGAGTACCCCTTTTATATAGATTGTTTGTTTACCATTTATGCTCAACCCACATCCCCCACCCGGATTCCCCCCACCCACCTCTGGGACCTCCAGCTATATTGAGTGACACTAAATAAACAAAGGTATTTAATGATATCAGATGAGAAACAAAGAACTCAATGGGGTTGCAGATCTTGTGTAATAGTGAGAGAGGTGTGGAGAAGGGGAGAGGGGTGGGGGTGGGGGTGGGAGGTGGTGGGCTTCATTACATATAACACAAAGGGGAGTCAGAACTGAGATTGTGTCACATATTTAGGTTGCATATATATGGACCACATATATAGGTATAGAGGAAATGAATAACTGAAAACAATTTGCAAATTCTAAAAATAATATAATAAAATAATAATATAAATAATTTTTTTTAAATAATATTTTATTTGTGAACAAATATAGAAACAGATATGCGCTTTTGGGATTATGAATTTTAGAATGGACATTGAATCATCAATCATTTAAATACTTTGAAGGAAGATTGAAAAATATGATGAGTTGAGTTAAAAATAATATTTTATTTGTCAACAAATATAGAAACAGATATGCACTTTTGGGATTATTATTTTAGAATGGACATTCAATCATCAATCATTTAAATACTTTGAAAATAGGTTTAGAGTTATCATTGCAGGAAGATTGAAAATATAATTTGAGTTATGTATTCGGCGTCTGGGGATACACCATCTTCCTTGGGGAGATATAAACAGAGTAGATTGATGTGCTGAAGTTCATATAATAATGGGTAATTATGTTTTAAAAAATTCCCGATCAAAACCTGTGGCGTGAGTGATGACCTGTCTGGGGATATGTTGGCGCCGAGTTGGCCCAATCTAGTTATTAGTGTTAAAGATTTTGAATTTTTGATAGATTGCAGTCACCACTCGGGCAGAAATATATGCAGTCCTCAAAACTCCAGTAGTTTGAAAATATTGAGCATAATAAGTCAGTCTTCATGTACCTGCCATTAAACTTCTTTAGAACATGGAAATACTAGTAGTTTTCCTTTTTGTGTTGGAAATGGACAGACTGTTTCCTAACTTGGCATATTTATGATATTCGAAAGCCTTATTTACTGTCACAAATAAATTAAGCAGAAGACTGGCCTTTGGGACAAGCACTGAATTGTACTTTCACTTTCAAGTTCTTCATTTTGTTACTGTGTGTCACTTAATATGTTCACTCTTCACTCCTACACCCCAGTTTTTTTTACAAAAGGGAAAACCCTCTTGTTAGTATGGGTGTTTGATTTATGGCAAAGCATCTGTGTGACTATTTTTGTTACCAGTGTTTCAGGGATGATTTAAGTATTTCAGTAATTCACTAATGAGCTTAAAATTGTTAAAGTTGACTTTTAGCATTGTGTTAGAGTAAGAAATCTAAAATTCGCCAGAAATCTAAAATTCGCCACCTCTAAATTTTACCTTAATTAATTTTATGAAGGAAATGATGTTTTGTCTTAAAACTGGTATTTTTCAATTCACAAAGCCTTACTTTACTATACATTCAACAAATCTCACCTCAGTTAATTTATTTTATTAGTATTTCCACATGTGGCGAATTTTAGATATGTTACGAATTTCAGATTTCTTACTCTATATGTTTGTGGAAGCTTGTTGTCTGATTGATAAAATAATACTGCTTCAGTAGGTTTACAGTGGAGTAAAAAATGTCAAGAGTAGAGTAAGAAATCTAAAATTCGCCACATATCTGAAATTCACCACATGTGGAAATACTAATAAAATAAATGAATTGAGGTGAGATTTGTTGAATGTACAGTAAATTAAGGCTTTTTGAACTGAAAAATACCAATTTTTTGACAAAAAATCATTTTCTTCATAAAATTAACTAAGTTTTTAGAGGTTGCAAATTTTAGATTCCTGGCGAATTTTAGATTTCTTACTCTATGTGAAAACTTGCTTGTTTGCTGCTGAAAAAAAAATGATCTCATTACATCTATGAGGAGGTCATGTTATCGAGTGCATTTGTTTGTCTGTCTGTGTTCAGGATTAATGTGAAACTAATCAGCACATCCTTATAACATTTTAACATGGGTAAGGCCCGATTAAAGTTTGGGAAAGATCTGTATCATACTCTAGATGTAAAAAATCCTGAATTTTCAAGAGTCCCATTTTCAGTGATATTGGGTTTGTGATGGAGATAACTCCGAAAATAATGTGAAAAAGCAGTATTCAGATGAAATTACAATATGGGAGGATTCTCAGCTTCCTTGGATTTTTAGGGTTCCACAGTGGCGCAGTGGTGACACACTCGCCTCCCACCTCTGAGCTCGGCAGTTCAAACTCCGAACCTTATATTATGGGAAAGTTGGTAGTTGCTTATCGCTGGTCGACAGTTTACACCACGGAACCTTGACCAACTGTATGTACTCAGGTTTCCTCTGCCCACAAAACTACCTTTCATGGTATCACCTGTACAGTGTTGAAAGCGACGTAAAACTCCAAATAAATAAATATGAGCTGTGTTGTCTAAGGTCTGATGTGTAGGAGTGTTTTCTAGTCTTGATTTCAGGACAGTGTTGTCATTTCTTTTTGTTAATTTTGTTACAAAATTCAGTCCAGTTGTATAATCCAGTCTAAAGTTTAAGATAATTTTTCTTTGTGGCTTTGGTGTTAGCTTGTGGTATTTTTTTGTGAGCTTGAGTACCCATAATCCAATCTCTGAGGAGTAGTCTTGTCAGTTGTAAAACACATGAAAATAGATTATTTGAAGTTTTGATGTAGCATCAAGGTGGCAAATTTCCCATTGTGCTCTTTAACCACTAGTCTCTTCTGGTCCATTTACTGTATTCAGCACCTCAGTCTTTTGTGGCTTTACACTCCATGCATATTGTGGAAGATAATTACCATAGCAGTGGCTTGTTTGCTTTTTGAAATTTGTGATTTTTATGGAAAGAACTTGCTTAAAAGTGTGTCTGTTCCTAAGGGGCCTGTTCCACTTCTGCGATGTATTGTATAAACCTTGCTCCCGATTGCGAAAATTTGGGAATTGGGAACTGAATCTTGTACATCTTAATTATCTTGAAGCCATCTTACTGAGATCCTGTATGGAGAAGATGGTACTTCCCGACAGGTTTATATAGTACAGCACTTGGGATTCAATGGGAAACAGTGTTCGAGAACTTCAAACTGCCTTGAAACTATCGCAAACCATTCCCAATTCTTATCAGATTAATGACATTGTAAACCCATCATATTGACATATTTTTAATCTTACAATGATCTTAAACCTATCTTACACTCGTACAGCAATTTTTACCCCACAGCCCTTAAGGGCTGTCAGGGTATTGTTTTCACCCATGGTGTCCGGATGGGCGGGTGGGCGGGCGGCGGGAAAAACTTTGTCCGGGCTGTATCTCAGAAACCGTAAGGTGTATGAAGTTGATACTTGGTAGGGACATTGGTTAGGGGGTGTAGGTGTTCAACGTCATGGTCTGACCTTGATTTGACCTTGAGTTTGAAAATCTTGTCCGGGCTATATTATTGAAACCGTAAGGTGTAGGAAGTTGATACTTAATAGGGACATTGGTTAGGGGGTGTAGTTGTGCAACATCATGGTGTGATCTTGATTTGACCTTTGAGCTAGCTGTAGTAACCTTGACTTATAAAATCTTGTCCGGGCTATATCTCGGAAACTGTAAGGTGTAGGAAGTTGATATTTGGTAGGGACATTAGTTAGGGGGTGTAGGTGTGCAACATCATGGTCTGACCTTGATTTGACCTTTGACCTTGCTGTAGTGACCTTGACCTATAAAATCTTGTCCGGGCTATATCTCGGAAACCGTAAGGTGTAGGAAGCTGATACTAGGTAGGGACATTGGTTAGGGGTGTAGGTGTGCAACGTTATGGTCTGACCTTGATTTGACCTTTGACCTTGCCATAGTGACCTTGACCTATAAAATCTTGTCCGGGCTATATCTCGGAAACCGTGAGGTGTAGGAAGTTGATACGTACTAGGGACATTGGTTAGGGGATGTAGGTGTGCAACGTCATGGTCTGACCTTGATTTGCCCTTTGACCTTGCTGTAGTGACCTTGACCTATAAAATGTTTTCTGGGCTATATCTTGGAAACTGTAAGGTGCAGGAAGTTGATACTTGGTAGGGACATTGGTTAGGGGTTATAGGTGTGCATTATCATGGTGTGACCTTAATTGGACCTTTGACCTTATCATAGTGACCTTGACCTTTAAAATCTTGTTGCACCTTTGGGTCTGTCTTTTGATGCAGATTAGCACTGTTAGAATTTTATTTTTATAACTTCCCATTGTAAGAGATGGAATTTCATCAAGTGAGCCACAGATTTTGCTCCAACACCACACATAAGCATTCATTGAATGTATTACCACTTCTGTATGCATGATAATATCCAAAACATCTAAACCATAATTCGGCCATGCAGATGTAGATAAAGAGTATTGTAATTTTAGTTTACTGATTAATGCTGTCATCTTGTTATTGAATTATCTTGTTTTAATACTTCATCTTTACATGCATTATCTTTCTTTTAGACATTATTTTCTCCATTTAAACATTGTTTGGACCTTTATATAACTGACAGTGCTCTGAAAGTATCCTGAACTTTGTACTGATACAGCACTTCCATATCTCATGGTGTTAAAAATATTTCCCTAGGCTGTGGGGTACAGGCATCTCTGATGCTATTTTTTTCATCTTACAGTGATCATGAACCTATTTTGTTACATCTTAAGTACATCGTAAACTAATCAGAAATACCAATCGGATGGATCTGGAAACTATCACAAATCTATCAGAAGATTTTCTGAGGCAATGGTAACATTGTAAACTATACCCTGGATCTTGGATTTTATTATTTCAAATCATAAACCTATTGTAAACCACACTCGCAGAAGTCGAACAGCCCCCTGAGGTGTATCTTTTTAGGTACTGGGGGAAGACATATTATATAAGAAAACAAAATCTGTTGGATGTCAGGGGGAAAAAAACCAAACTGAATATAATATATTTTTGTTTAATCACTCAAACTAAAATGTTTCAAGGTCCAACAGACTGTTTATATTTCTGCAGAATTTGTTTTCCATAGGGAAAAATGTTAAACTGTGTGTTTCACTATTTTTTTCTCTGTTTTAGTGCATTATTTAGTTTTGTCACGAAATGCCTTTTAATGACTTGGGTATTGCATTTTGTTGGAGACATAACTGAATGCATTTCACATGCACTTCATCATGGAGTGAATGGAATGAATTTGAATGGAGTGCTGCTTCCTTTAAAATTATATAATTATTTAAGAGAATCCATTACATATTAGTGGTTTACGAGCTTTGCATTTGTCCAATTGGTTGTCACCTCTGAGCTTACAGGTTCAAATCCAAATGTAAACCTGATAATAATTTCTGAATGAGTTTGACTGTTCTTCTATTTTTGTATATATTTAATGTATGCATTGGCAAATTACGAGATGTAAATATAAAGTAAGAAAATAATATGTAAATTGCCACAGTTGATAAAATTCACCTTTAGCACCTGTTAAAAAAAGTATTAGACAAAAATTTGGGATAATTTTGTATGAGGGGTGATCAGAGGACCGATCTTTTCACAAAAGTTACAGTAAGGGATCTAAAATTCGCCAGAATATCTAAAATTTGCCACCTATAAAACCTTAATTAATTCTATGAAAAAGTGATGGATTTGTCTTAATCTTGGTATTTTTCAGTTTAAAAAAAATCTTTATTTACTACACATTCAGTAAATCTCACCTCAGTTCATTTTTTTAATTAGTATTTCCACATGTGGCAAATTTCAGATATATGGCGAATTTTAAATTTCTTACTCTACAAACGTGTGAAGAATTTTCCACAAGTTAAAGAAACAGAAGGAGGGTTTCCTGATTTGTAAATTTGACATCTTTACTCTATTTCAGAATAATTTATTTGGGAAATATTTTGTGGAAAATTTCTGTTTAATTTGATGTTTTTATTTATATTTTCCATAACTTTATATTTGTACATTCTGTCCTCTTAACCTGTTTTAACTGTGTTTCTTGACTATTAAATTTATTTCTTTCGTTGTTTGAAATATTTTTTTTGGTTTTGCCATGAGAAAGCACCTCTTTTTAACAGTATTTTGGTCATAATTGTTGATCAGGCTTTTCAATGGCAATCTGAAGTTAACATTAAATTTTGCTATCATGTATTTTCAGAATATTGAACACGTACCCAGGAAACTGACAAAAGTGAAAACAGATCTGATTGATGTGGACTTAGTACGAGGTAATTATGAAAATCCAAAATTTCATCCAATGTTTTTTGTTTTTTTTAGACTTAACCTATTTTTTACGGTCGAGCGGAACAAACTGGTTAAAATCCACCTTTTCCAGGAAACTAAATAAATTTAAAATTAAAAAAATATATTAGGAAGTTTTAGTTAATTACTTTGAATATCTTGAATATAATCAATTATGTTTTTTTGAAACTATTTAAACTTTAAGTATTAAAAGTCAAATTTGTTTTTTGTAAATGTAAAATAATTTTTAATTGCTTTCTTGCTTAAATTTTAATCTTATCAGACTTTTATAAAGGCCTGTAAACACAAAAACAGACAAAATCCCTCTTTAAACCATGTATTACAAAATGGAAATTTAAAAAAATAAAAATTCAGGCCATAATGTGGAGATTTTGGTAGAGTAGGAAATCTAAAATTCCCTACATATCTGAAATTCCCCACATATCTGAAATTCGCCACATGTGGATATACTAATAAAATAAATGAATTGAAGTGAGATTTGTTGAATGTGTAGTAAATTCATGCTTTTTGAACTAAAAAATACCAATTTTAAGACAAAAATCATTTTCTTCATAAAATTACCTAAGGTTTTAGAGGTGGCAAATTTTAGATTTGTGGCGAATTTTAGATTTCTTACTCTAATTTTGTTGAAGCCTTCTGTAGAGGTAATATGTGCTAGCAATATCTACCCATCTTATAAACATTTGGAGCATTTTTTAAGCTTTAGGAGGCTCAGTTTTTCAGCTTTAGGAGGCCCATGCTTCTAGGGATCACTTTTTTTTTGTCTCCGGACTTTCATGAATTGTGGCATAGCATGATGTCTACCTGTCTCTTCACTGAAGTTAAGTGGCAATGGGCTATGTTTAGTACTGCAGGATGGTTGACCGCTTCTGTGCACTACTCATGTCTTGGATGGCTAGTAGACCAAAACCCCTTTGAACTTGTTTAATTTACATACCCATCTTATAAAGATTGCAGCATTCATCAAATTAGAAATGATATCACTGTTGGTTTCTACGGACAAAGTGAGTTGTAACAATTCCACCTTGTTAAACTGAGTACGAAAACTTTCCAAATGACATAATATACAGAAAAAATATGTAGCAAATGAAGATAACAATATTATACAAGTGCGTAGCACAGATATTATATTGTTAATCTTCATGAGTGATATATTGTTTCTTTATATGTCTAATGGGGGATGTTTTACTTTTATTATCCACCATTTTGTATGATTTATGAGTTACATGAATGAATACTTAATGAGAGAATGTGAGAAAGGCTGTCAACAAGCATCGGCAACAGTGAACATAAAAACTTCAATTTTTAACTTGCAATATCTCAGTCATTTCTGAGTAGCTTTTTATGCAAAAAACCTGAGCAGAAGCACTGTAAAGAACTCCTTCTAATGATATATGTTATGTATTTGTAGGTCACATAGTTTCTGAGGTATTAGTGAAAAAATGGAAGTTATTGACAATTATTATCCATGGTACAGAGGCACGGCCTTATATACCCAAAAAATTTATTTCCCGCTCCCTCTATCCCCTTATATACGGATCATATACAGCTTGTGTTGGATAACACACAAAGTGAGTTGTGACAGATCCAACTTTGTTAAACTCAATAATATATTTGATTTTGACTAAATATTTATATTGTGATTTTTGCTATTGGGCAGACAAGTTCAGCCATTCCACATATTAACTTCTAACATTGATTTCAGTAATTTCAATTCTACTGTGATACACAGAATGATGTATGACTGAGTTTGAACAAAACATGAAGATTGACTACACTGTCCATTGTTTCCAACAGGATCCACATTTCCAAAAGCTAAACCAAAGCATGGCTGGTGGTTGGTTTCTTGGAGAGGCTTACTGCGTGTGGTGTTCTTACCTCTCTATATGAAGTGGTGAGTTGACATGTGGTATTTTTTGTATGGTAACAACTTGTAAATATATCACCATTTTAATTTTACCTTTATATGATTTGAGTATGGAATTCTTGTCTAATTCATGATTTTCTCTGACAAAGTTTATGCTGTAATTATCTAGGCTGGAGATGCTGCAGTGTTGAATTTAACAAGATTGTGTGTATAACCTGTCAAAATGACAGGTGTAAGATTATTACTGATTAAATTTAAAAATAACACAACATACACTTGTCTTCTAATAAAAGACAAACATATATACTTTAATTTAAAATTTGTAAATTCCTTGTTGAAACTGCCTAAGATCTTGTATACTTGTTTTAAGTCAATACACTAATATTTGAATGGAAGTTTTGTTATTTTTCCTCCACTGAACTTTGACATTTCTGACTGTTTGAATTACCAATAGGTCAAGGCACCCCAATATCTTGTGTTTTTAGTTATCTCCGAAAGGTAAATAATATACATATACATGTATTTGTGTTAATGTAAGTGCAAATATAAGTTACTATAATTCCAATTGAAATTGAGATACAAGACCAGAACTTGATTTGATCGTAACTGAATGGCAATGACTGGTGTGCTCAGTACCCACACTATAACCACAAAAATTCTGACACTACACAGAACACAGATAAAGTATATAACACTAAAAATTATGCTGGTTTAACAAAATTATATTTCAGTATTAAAATGAATATATTAATTAAATATAATTTTATCACAACTAAAATACAGTTTTTACCCTACAGCCCTTAAGAGCTGTCGGGGTATTGTTTTCACCCATGGTGTCCAGATGGGCGGGCGGTTGGGCGGGCGGGCAGCGAGAAGAAGTTTGTCCGGGCTGTATCTCAGAAACCATAAGGTGTAGGAAGTTGATACTTGGTAGGGATATTGGTTAGGAGGTGTAGGTGTGCAACGTCATGGTCTGACCTTGATTTTGACCTTTGACCTTGCCATAGTGACCTTGACCTATAATGCTTTGTCTGGGCTATATTTTGGAAACCATAAGGTTTAGGAAGTTGATATTGGGTAGGGACATTAGTTGGGGTTATATGTGTGCAAGGTCATGGTGTGACCTGGATATGTCCGTTGATCTTGCATATCTTATGCCATTTGATGTCTCTACGAGGATATCTGATACTATTTATCTCTCTTATATCTCTCTTATATCTGTTTACTTGAATCTTGGTTGTTGCACCTTTGGGTGTCTTTTGGTGTAGATTAAGCACTGTTAAAGTCATATTAGAAGTCATTAACTGTAAGTTTTACTTTTGCAGCTTCCCATTGTAGCAGATGGTATTGCATCAAGTGAGCCACAGGTTTTGCCCCAATTCCACATAAAAGCATGTATTGCTACATCTGTATGTAACGGTAATATTCAAAACATCCAAACCATAATTCGACCATACAAATGAAAATCAAAATGGGAGAAGTCTTAAAGCTTCATAATTTTTAGTTTACTTAATTGTCTTATTTTAATACTTATTCTTTACATGCAATTTCTTTCTCTTAGACGTTATTTTCTCTACTTAAACATTATTTGGACACTGACACTGCTCTGAAAGTATCCCAATCTGTGTACTGTTTCACTACTTCTATATCTCATGAAAACTATTTTCCCAGGCTGTGGGGTACGGGCATCTCTAATGCTATTTTTGAACTATTAAAATAAATAATCTAAATAAGCCTATCACAGTCAGTGGTTAAATAAAACCTATGTGTACAGCTACAAAATCCAAACTGCTATTGACAAGCAAACAATCAATTAAATCATATCACAGGTAACACTCGCCTGCATCCACCAACAAACTAGCACACCAGCAAAACAATAAATCAAACTCAGTGACAAAACCGTGACCACAACTCCTGCCTTTTAAATCATACAAACAATGACAACGTGCCGTTAGCAACTTCCGTTAACTGACAAAAGACAAAATTATTTCTTGTAGCCATTTAAATAAAACATGATTCTCGCTAAAGCTTGTGATTTGCAACCACACTACTATGTATATGTTACAGTAAATATGCGAAATCAGTAAATACGCGTATTTACTGAAATTTTCAGTAAATACGCGTATTTACTGGCCCTTAAAACCAGTAAATAACACTATTTGGACTATTGAAAGATCTTTTTTAGTAGAACAGATTTTATTAAAACTGATATTGGTAAAATACATATACATTGTAAATAAGTGTTGGCACTGATTCGTTGACTATGATAGCCAAATATATAATTTATATACAGATATATAAAGAAAATAATATTTTTGTAACATATTTTTACATACAAGACAAACTAGAACATTGTGACTGACATGCAAATTACAAGTTAATTTAGAATACAATGCTGAAACAAAAACAAGACAAAAATATCCATGCACAGACAAAGATGCTGTGAATCACACATTTCAAGGTAATATGGTAGAACAATGGTTACTTGTTTTTACATGTCAAACTAGAGTGACATCTGCTGTTGCATTTGAGTTTAGCCTTATAACATTTGCATCTATTGTTTTTACATTGATTGGCTCCACAATTACATTTTAAAAACCCCTGTCCACCACTGCGAGAGTTTTCCATTGCTGCCTCCCTTAATGACACACTTTGTTGCTGGTTGATATCATTTTAATCCATTAGTGCTTGTGAGCAGACCTCAAACTGGGTTCTAGAATACTGCCCATTCAAAATACCATACCTCACAGCAATTTTGAAGAGGTCTTTTTCCTCATCATGGGACACAATTTTGCCAAGGAGATTTCTTGGGTCACCTCTTCCTCTGTCCACCAATGGTATTGGAATAGTCACAGTGTCTCCAACTTTAGCTGTTGCCAGTACAAGCCTTCTCCTCTTCAACATACGGTCAGCTTGACATTCTTGGGCCCTCTTAGCTGCATGGCGCTGGGTAGATATCAGCTCTTACCTCTGATGTAGGACTCTTATGGCAGGGGTTAGTTGGGGTGCTTCAAAATCATCATCACCATCATCAGCATTGATATTACATAATTGTCCAATGACAGGTGTCAAAATTGGCGCTTCAGGAGTTGCTGTATGTTGGATTGATGTAGAGGTCTGTTGGGTGGAAGAGGTAGAAGGCTGAGGTTCTTGGGTGGTTGTAGATGGCATGGAGTCTGGAGTGGTGGGTGTAGTCGTAGAAGACGGTGATTCTTGAGTGTCAGATGCAGAAGGCTCTGAAGACTGGTCATTTGTCACATCAAAAAGGTCTTCCTCTGTCTGGAGTGTCTCTAGTAAGTCATGTGGAAGGGAACTTGATATGAGCCCAATCTTCACACTACTGCCAAACATTGCCTCATACGGAGACCTTTTTATACCAGCATGGTAGGCAGTATTCTTTTGAAACTGGACAAACTTAATTCCCACAGTCCAATTATCAGTATTGTGGTCACCAAGCCAAGCTGCCAGCATGTCTTTAATATCACTGTTGGCCCTTTCCACTGAGCCTTGACTTTGTGGATGACGGGGTTTCCCATGCACAAGCTTCAGGTCTGGCCAGATGGACCTCAATTCTTCTATAATGCAGGATGTAAACTCTTATCAGACTGGAGGATGGCAGGCGCACCAATGAGCAAGAAGATGTCAGCCAGCTGTGATGCGACCTCGGCAGACCTTTTGGATGACAATGGGCAAAGGACACAGAACTTTGTCAAGTGGTCTTGGTACACCACTATCCATTTGAAGCCCTTTGACTGCATTGACTGCATATCCATAAGATCCACTTGTCCTCTGTTGTTGAATTCAGAAGTGATGATGGGTCTGACAGCCAAACCAGTGGTCACTGGTCTCTTCTTCTTCAGCTGACATTCAGTGCAGTAAGACTTGAAAGTCTCTATTGCCCAAGTGGTCACATTGGCATACTTTGGAGTTTGGAGCAAGCAGCTTGATCATTCTATCATGGCCCCCATGACCAGTTGTAGTGTGAGCACACTTTATGACATCATAAGTTTCCTCTATGGTCACAAAGTAGAGAGGTGATTCTTCCGGATTCTGCCTTCTTCTGATTAACTTTTCCACATTACCACACTGTAGAACTTCATACCTGAAAATAATGAAATTTATGATAAGTTAAAAAGATAAAAGTAGAAATAATTTAAAAATATCTGTCATCACATATGGCCATATTTCATTTGAAAATCATGTAATTTTACCAACAAACTGAGTTAACATAAGTAGTATGAATGTCTACTCTAAACTCCATTCTGCTATTTTTATGTTTTCAATCATCTCAAAATATAAAGCTTTGGGAATAAATTTCTTCTTTAAAAACAATGCAATTATACCAACAAACTGAGTTAACATACTTACTTTGACAAGAGGTAGTAGCAATGTCTACTCTTACTCTGTTCTGCTGTTTTTATGTTTTCAGCATACAAGTCTCTTTTGAACCTGTTTTTCCAAGGAGTCAGCCATTGCTTAATAAAATCAATCTGCTGAATGATGAATCACTGGGATAAATTACCACTATTTATAGACAATTGATAGGTTAATTGCATTTTAAAAGGTGTTTGAAATCCTGTTAGAAAGGTAAAGAAGCCACATCAGAAAAAGAAAGAGGCTAATTGTTTATTGTAATCCCCCTTTGGAGGCTAAGCCCAAATGGATTTGGAAATAAAGAAGCCACATCAGGAAAAGAAGTACTTTGAAAAGCTAACTGTTTAACCACTTCTGAGGCCAAGTCCAATTGTATTTGAAAAAGAAGCCACCAGACAAAAAAAGAATGACTTTAAAAAGCTGTTTGTTAATTTTCATTTTAAGCTCCTTTTGATGGCCATAATTGAAATTAACCTTAATATTCTATAGGGGTATTATGGACAGTTTCTTTCATGATCAGATGAACATCAAAGCACCTCTCCTTGAATGCCAACACACTTCATCTTTGAAATATGCTAAAAATAGATAATAATTCCAAGTCACTCTAACTTTCTTATTGATCTTTTTTCACTTAAAGAGGCATACCAGTTGCTAAATAATCTATCATAATCTTCATTATACAATATACCAAACTTCAACCTTTCCCTTCACACTACTACATTGAAATACCAGACTAGTATATTGAGCAAAAAGTGAACCCCTTAAATATCACACTCTAAGCATAATAATTAATTTGAACTTTCTAGCAACATTATAGTTACAATGTCATTGAAATGTAGTTTTGGAATTAAATGAAGTTTTAAACACAATTATTGTGTAAGAGATAATCATTGAAACATCAACATTAAAGTTGAAAAAAAATTAACATTAAAATTCTACTTTAACAAAATTCATTTCAGGAAATATGTGAAATATGAGAGGTAAAATTTTCAGGGAATACGCGTATTTACTGACCAAATCAGTAAATACGCGTATTTACTGAAAATTTCGCATATTTACTGTAACATATACATTATATAGATTTTACATTTTATTGACGTTTGGTTCAAAGTTCACTTCAGTGCTAGCCCACTCTCACAGTTACTGGTTAGAGGGTCTGTGATGACAAATAATAAAGATTCTGGTAATGTATTTAGCCCACATAACTTTACATACAGTTGGTCAATACTTTTTATTATTAGTAACTCTGTTTTGATGGTTTATCTAAGACAAGTGTGATGCCACCTATGAAGATGTGGCAAATGTCACTAGAATGGCTTTCAGTGCCCCTACTGCTGCAGAATTATATAACACAATGTATAACACAGCAAATGGGATTAATATTATTATTATTCTTATTATTATTCAACTATTTATATGTACAGTACTAAAAGGCATCTATATTAAAGGTCACCTTAAGAATTTGAAAAAGCTAAGTTTAAGGCCCCCCTCAAACAAGTTTAAGGTTATATCAAGTTAAGATTACTTTAAATTACTGACTTTACTGTCCATTAATAGTCCATGATAACATAAGCTTAGGGTGTCCTTAAGTGAAGAATGAAATTAAACTTACTTTGTGCCAATGTAAGGTGACCTTTATTATTTATTATAGGAATAAAAGACATATTCGAGTGCTTTATGATGGTTTTAAACTATCGAGTGGCTGTATTAAAGCCACGAAGCCCGAAGGGCTGAGTGCTTTAATACAGCCGATCGATAGTTTAAAACCATCATAAAGCACGAGAATTTGTCTTTTATTCTTATTCTAAAATGGTTACATTGATATTAGTTGAAAATAAGAGGTAAACGTTACGCAAAAATCAAAACAAATCCAACGCCATGTTGGCTATTCCATCAAAGAAACATACATAGCGATAGCTAAGGTTTAAAAAAGTAAGTATTTTTGTCACTCTATTTTCATAGAATTTGTTATGAAATATTAAGGGACTGTCACTGTAGATGCTTTCAATTTGTTGTAAGCTTTAAAACGAGATGCTATTTATTAAAATCAAGCAAGAAATGATGATTTTATGAATATTTTAACTGCGAGACGTTTGTTTACATTTGTACGCGAAGGGACGATGTACGCAGAATTCAACAGCGTTGCTTTATTTACCGTTCTATATTCGCGGTTCAAGCATTGCGCAAAAGACGTGTCCACGTTCACTGCGCAGTGTACCATTTTAGAATACAGGATAAAAATAATTAAAAATAGCATGTTTGAGGTAGATACCAACCTCCACTAGTAAAAGCCAAAAATTAAGACACGTTCCTAGCTAAAATACCCTGAACTCATATATTTAAAGTCCCGTGATCAGCATCCAACACAGCCTAACTCATGCCTAAATGACCGAATAATACAGCCCCTTAATACTAACATAACACAGTGTGAACGTGCCTTGTTTTGAATAGCCCCTACTTTACATGAGGCATGAAAATCGAAAAATCGAAGCTTTTGTGGTTTTGTGTACCAAATAAGGAAATTATACAAAATTAAATATCTTCATGTATTTTGCACATTGTGCAAAGTTGGGGCGCTGCTTTAAATGAGGATTTAAGTTATCACATCTTTAAAACATTCATAAAATGCTTTTTTGGTTTTATTTAATGTCCATGAAGACCATTTAGTACTGGAGTTTGTGTTTATTCATATTTTTATAAAAAGAATTCCCATACCTATTAAAACATGCAAAAATAAGGTCTTTGAAAGATTTTTTTCCACCATAGTAAACTCACATGTTTACGCGACAAGAAGTGCATGTCTTATTTTGCTGAATATTCTCTAGATTGCTCAACTCTCATGATAAAATTTTAAAATGTGAACCACTTGCTATTAGTGGTCTGACCAGTTCTAAAAATAAAAACCAGTTTTCGAGACTTTTAAACCAAATGAAATCTGGGAACTCGAAAGTTTACAGAGAAATGATAAAAAGTTTTATGCGAGTGTACATGAGCTACATTCTCAATTAGAAATATATGCATTCGCGAGATATTTTGAGGTTTGTAAACATCATTTAGCATAAATGTAAAGTGAAAATGTAAGTTATTTCCTCAAATATGTGTGTTCTTTATTGTTTTGACGAAATATTAACCAGTAGGAAGCCTAATTTAATGACGTTTTCAATAACCGCGGTACCTAAATATTCTTTGCGGATTTTGTCATCTCTACTGCCTGGCCACCAATTATGGTCACGTCTATGTAGGAAAATTAATTCCTGTGCTTCAATAAATGAAAATAACACTACAGATATTAATTAGTGTATGTTTATTTTACTAATCCAAAGTTTTGCCTTCGTTTCAGCACAATCAATTTCCTCTGTACATATACATTGCACCAAAAATGCCCTATTATCACCCAAACAACTGGAATTTCTTCATACCAATTATGGTCACCCCATTATTTTAGCCACTGATATAACAGAAAATAATGTTTGATCTGTGGTGCTCTGCAAATATAACTTAATGTTTAGCCTTTAAAAATATATTTTAATAATCTTTTGTTATTTAGAATAAGATTACTCTAGCTGTTTACAATTACTTCATGTTTTCCTCACCATGGCATTTACTTTTATTTGACCGGCTGGGGGTGACTATAATTGGTACACTGACCATAATTGGTGGCAAGGCAGTACCTAAACGAAACGAAATGCTGTATACCGGTTTACTGTTCACAACACTACTTGTTATATCTTCCCATTATACTCTGTCACACATGTTCACACTAATAAATGTTACTTCTACATCTAAATTACTAAGACCTGTACAACAATGTCATATTCACTTGAATGTATTTATCATGTACACTATGTCACACATATTCACACTAGTTAATGTTTCTTCTGAATCTAAATTACCAACACATGTACATTAATGTCATATGCACTTGAATATATTTATCTTGTACACCATGTCACACATATTCAGACTAATTAATGTTATGTCTACACCTAAACTCCAAAAATGTCATATTCACTTGAATATATTTATCTTGTACACTGTAAGTTTCCAATCATCTTCTACTCCCCACAGTACAAACAGTCTTCCTTTCACCACTAGTACATCTCTTACATGTGTTATCCCCTCCAGTTTGTATTGCTTCCACTCTCCCTGTGAACTCCTCACCTGTATACGGTGGTTCCATGAATCACACACAATTACAGAACCTTGGCAGTCAGTTCCACTCAGATAAGGACCACAGAACTCCCCCAAATCATTCCCTTGAACAGTACCGTATTCCTCTATGTACTCACCCTGCAGAGAGTACTTGTAGATTTTCTCTGTCCAGTTATAACACACGTATACTGAGTTGTGGTTCACATGTATTGATTTAGTTCTTCTATCTGGATCCTTCAGAGTGAACTCAGTCTCTTTACTCCACTTATTATTGGTTAACCTGTACACATGTACTTGGTACTCATTATGTTTCACAGCCACTAATCTCTCTCCTTCAGTACATACATCTTTAAAATCTCCATCTGTGATTTTATATTGTACTTGTCCATTTGTGTTGAGTGAGTACAAGCCGTTATTACATGCAGCAATAACATTATTATTAGATGACTGGCAGAACCTATGCACAAGTATCATTGCATGATGTGACTTCTGTGTGGTTGTTTTATCACAAATGTTAAACACCTCATAGTTACCTACAACTCCTTTGCTACTTGCTATCCAAATGTCATTGTCTACACAGCCTAGTCTTAATGGATAACCCTGTAGTTGTACTTCGACTTCCTTCTCACCAACTGATGACATCACATCTCCACACTTCACATTGAGTGATCTCACCCCTTGAAAAGATCTGGTGAGATTTGCAATGTTTGGTGGATTCACAAAAACAAAGTCTTCTGTAAATTCTGTGTTACCATTGAAGGCAGGCTTGGCAACATCCACTGAAGCATTCTTAACTGGTTTCTTTCCCTCCTGTATTAGTTTCTGCATTAAATCTCCTGTCAGAATATTCAACAAACTGCTTCCTTTTGCACTACTCAGTGTAGTAGTTGATGTGTCTAATAATCTCTGTTTTACTTGTATTTGAACTTTGTTCTGATCATGTGCTGCTTGGATTCTCTCATGATTTTCTCTTGCTGATTTTTCTATCTGTTTCAGTGCTTCCTGTTCTTGCTTTTCAATGGCCGCTATCAATCTTTTCTTCTCATTTTGGTATTTTTCTTTAACCTCTTTACACTCTTTCTCCATTAATTTATGATGATATTCAACCAACTTGTCCTGTGCTTTACATTCCTCCAGGTCTTGTGTCAGTGACTTCAGTATATCCTGTACTTTCTTTGTAACTCTTTCATTTCCTTCATCAACAGTTTCACATTTGTGGTTTGAATGGCTTGTTGCTTTACACATCAAACAAATGAGTGACTCACATTGTATACAGTGGAGTTCCAGCTTTTGCCCTCTGTGACTTTCACAGTAGAAAATTTCATCCAAAGTAAAATCGGCATCAACAGTGAAAGGTTGGTATTTGTGTAGTAGTGATATCGGTGTTCTACTGTGTATATTTTGACACGATGCACACATGTTAAGTTTACAGTCGAGACATCTCCACTGGGCTTCTTTGTCACAGCAATAGCAGTGGGTTACCTGCTCTGTACATCTGTCATATAATTCCATGAATTGATTCACCAGAAAACTGTTGATATACTCCCCTTCCTTATGAAATTTCCGGCACAGTGGACAGTTGATACCCCTTTGACGCACATGCTGAATCACAGGTACAGCATTTTTTATACAATCATTGCAGAAGGTGTGTGAACAGGGAAGGGTTCTGGGATTTTGGAATATTTCCAAACATATTGAGCATTGTAAAATTTTCTCTATATCTTTCAGTGGAACACCAATGCCACCTGTAGCCATTCCTGAAAGAAAAATTATTATTATTCTCTAAAAGGAAACAACAAATTTAAAGAAATAATTTTGAAATGACAATTGACCTTTTTATAGTTTTATGAATACGAGTATTTTGATAAAAATGCAATAATTTTTGTAATGTTAAGTCCTCCTCTTATGCACCAAAATATATTCATTAAGACAGAATTGAAGACCTACCTGTAGTATTATCTTAACACATCTCTCATTATTCCTTATTCATTAACATATTACTTTGGTCTCAAAAAGTTGTTCACTAATTCACAGAATAGCTGAATAAGTTTGTGTAACACTTGCTAGGAATATATCCTAAATGTAAATACACTGTGATCTACCAAACACTACTTTCAAGACGTGCACAGTTTATATCTTATTCAGATCAATACAGGCAGACATGTCAAGTATGTCATGGTCTGGCACTTATATAAGTATGTTGAGTATCAGTGCTCTTTGATGCATAAGTTTTATTTGCTTCTATTATGTGTGCAATTGATTTTTAGTGTAACAGGGACGACACTGACTTATATATCTCATTTAGCATATTACTTTCTTAGTCAGACATATCTTATTCTGTTATAAAATTGTGTAATTATGTCCACATAACAGCAATGCCTTATATGACCTCCAGTGTGTCCTTTGGCAAAACCAGTGAATGTTGAATTTTCAGTGTTACTGATAAGAAACTGTTGACCTTTAACAGGATGTGACCACCCAAAACTTTTTTGATATACTGTCCACTGCGTAATATAATCAGAGAAAAATAAACTTTTATTGACATTTAACAAATTACCTTTTATAGCACTTAATATTTGTAACAATGAAAGTCAATGCAACAAGAGTCAAGTTATAAAGTTCATAAATGTCCTTGAACTAAATCATATCATTTTGCCATGGCACTGCCCCAACGGCATTGTTGTAGTAATGCATCAAATACTCGACCTTCCTCTTGGCTGCAACTTATAATATCACACTTTTCTAAGAAACATGGCTGTTCTAAAATAGATTCTACAATGGAGCTGTGTTACTCCTGTTCATCTCTGCAAACTGTAGCATGATTCCCCCGCTGTGGTACCCCAAGATCAAACAGAACATGACCTTGCCTCTACTCACCTGGCACCTGCCTAAGGTTTTTTTCCTCATCTGCTAGTCCCTGATGGTCTGCCTGATAACATGTCCTGATTATGTTGTGCAGGGTCACACAAGCCAAAACCACTGATGTGACATTGTGTGGCTCCTGGGCCATTGTAATCAATAGGCATCTAAAGCAATTGGCCATTATTCCGAATGCATTTTCCACCAATCGTCTAGCTCTGGACAGTCTGTAATTGAAGATGCATTGTTGATTATTAAGTTTTTTTGGGGGAAAAATGCTTCATTAGTTAAGTCTCCAAGGCAAAAGCATCATCTGCCACTATAAAGTAAGTCATGTCCGTGTCATCACCTGGCAGTGGATCAGCATCGTAAAACCTATAGTCCGATCCAAAACGCTCTGTTTCAGCTAGCAATCTTGAAGATCTGAGCATCTGAACAGCACCCATTAGTCCCCACATCTGCCCCCACAAACCTGTAGTCAGTATCCACAAGAACTAACAGCACCACTGAATAGAAACCCTTGTAGTTTAATATTTGCACCCTGACCACCTGGGACAATCTCGCAAAATTTATGTAGCTGTATACGTTAGAATTCATCAGCTGGTCCATCAGAACTTCATACTGGCCAAACAGTGGCCTCTCCAGTATCCATGTTCAAACGAAACATTGTCTGGGACGCCTACGTCCTCCTGGATGGACCAAATGAAGGAGAACTGCAACATTTTGTATAAGTCTATCATTCTGAAGTTGCAGCAGAGCACCCTGTGGTCTTAATCTGTGAGCAGGCTGAATATTCATAGTGAGGTTATTCTCTCAAATCATCAGAAGAAATGATGGTGGTCGATTGTGAGGCACAGTTTTATAGGCATTTGGGGGCTGTACTGCAGCCAACAGGTGACTGCCAGTAACAGTGGCATGAGTGTACTACAAACATACATCACCAACATACAACCTTTGGGAACCTTGCATCACCTTACATCATTGTCAGGTTAGCATGTGTTACTGAAAGCAGAACATAGGAAAACGTTGGACATCAGTACAGGGACAGTGCCTTGCTGTCGGAGACCACTGAAAGCAGTGAGAAACCTTATACAAAACCTGTGTCACCATGAATAAACTGTGGGAACCACCTTGACATGACAGTAGAAGGACCGTGAGACCAAATACCGTCAGAAAAATGGGGCGACCTGGGAGGCTGTTCCACTGCCTGGGATCATCGGTCACCGCGGGACGTACCGCTAACTAAATGTGAAAGGGGCATTACCCCAGGGACACGTAACTGTAGTAAAATTTAATATAGAAACAAATTTAATGTGTGCATAGACTCTGTATTTAATACATTCTTTATTTCCAGGAAAACTTATAAAATTAATATATTCTTCAGCTAGAGTGTTCTTGATAAGTTTTATTCTAATCTATAAGACTTAATTAAAAGGTTACAATACAGATGGTTAATCTTTGGCTAACCTTGATAAAAAAATATAGGTCTGGAGCAATTTGTAAAATATATTTTATATTGGTGTACAAGTTTCTTTATAGTGGTTATCCAAAATACTTTGAACCTTTTCCTTAAACCCAGACACACTGTGCACAGAACTCATAGAAGTCAATCCGATGGTGTTCTGCTTGAGGTCCCACACTTTGTATCAATATATAAGTCTAAAAAATATTTTGTTATCAGCTTTGCATGTGATGCTCCAGGGATTTGGAATGAGCTGCCTGATGATATATGCTCAGTCAAGTCTCTCTCTTCATTCTGCAAGAAGTTTAAATGTTTCTGATTTAAAGATTATGATCTCTGGTTTCTGGCATTAAGCATCTTAGAGTCTGTTAATTAATGGAAATTAAACACTGTAAAAGTACTATTAGAATTAGAATATTTTGTTTACAAAATTGATTCCAGGAGGTTACCTTTTTCCCTGCTCACCAGTTGGCACATTTAACTGATCCAGATTTTATTTTTACCCCTCAGATGGTGCTGTTGAAGTGTTTGTGCTAATTGACACTATTTTAATTTAATGTCACTGTTGTCACTTAATGCTTCTATTTCTATTCCCCAGGTGGCGCCAACAGTCCAGTATCTGGTTTTCACTGTTACTTCTCTTTCTCTACATTTCACAAGTGGGCACATTAGTCCTCTACTACAGTGACTCTGGTTCAAATGTCAGTTCAGAGGTATGGACTTGGTTTTTATGTTACTATAATATAGGAATAACCCCTGAACAAACCATGGTATACGCAGAATTTTACCATGGTTTGAGGTTATACACCTGAAGGCAAAGCCTAAGGCATTTATTGTCTCAAAGCATGGTAAAATTCTGCGTATACCATGGTTTTGGGGGAGGTTATTTCTATTCTAACATGACATGTGTTTAAATTTTATAAATGTAATTTATTATTTACATTTTTATAACAAGAGTTGGGACAGTCTTAATGAGAGATAATAGGAAGCTACAGGGTTATGCTGTATTTCGTCATTTAGTCAGTCAAATTTACAGACACATCTGTGTCATATTAGAATTGTTTTTTCAATATAATTGTTTTGTGCTATTTTTTCACCAACTTATTTTTGCGAATATGGACTGTCTCTCCTTGGTTATTAATCCTTTAGAGGATTATTCTTTTATTTAGTGCTTAATAAATGCTTTTGTTCTCATAATATTTATTTTGTCCCTTATACTCTTTCGGGCCATGTGCTTTGTAATTCTGCAACAAAAAATCTGTGGTGGGGGGAGGTCTTTGCAACAACATTGCATCATGTAGATTGCAGCCAAATAAATTCTATCCTTTAATTCCATACAAATGGTTATAAATTCGAAAACAACTTACAATAAAACCTACAAACTTTTAAATAATATTTTATTATAGGAATAAAAGACATATTCGAGTGCTTTATGATGGTTTTAAACTATCGATCGGCTGAATATTAAAGTCATGAAGCCCTATTCTAAAATGGTTACATTGATATTTTGTTAGAAATATGGGGTAAATCCTATGTAAAAATCAAAACAAATCCAATGCCATGTTGGCTGTTCCATTAACAAAACATGCATAGTGATGGATGTGCAAACAGCCTTTTGGTTAAAATATTGTTAGGAAATCCTCCACAGAATTCTGTGATCTCATATTAATGAGTAGTCGATCTTTAAATGAAATATTGATAAAAATCCCCACTGAATTATTTAACTTTATATTTGCTGCATATAATTTACATTTTATTTTACCGCAAGTTGTTTGTTTACAATTGTTTTATTTACCGTTCTATATTCGCGATTCCAGCATTACGCAAAAGACGTGTCCAAGGTCACTGCGCAGTGTACCATTTTAGAATTATGTATATAGTATATAGTGAGGGGATGCAGGAAAGCAGTGTATACTAGATGGTTAACATTCTGTACTGAAAGCCATTGGCAGGCATCCACCAACACTTCCCATTTTAAAAACTAGAGAATATGTTGCAATAGAAGTCAGTATATGCCTGATATATTGCTTTATTTTTAGCATATATTTCGACCCTCTTGGGTTAGAGTTAGGTCTCATCAGAGGCTTAAAGGAGTAAATCAATCTGACTCCCTAAGGTACAAAATCAGGCTCCGGCAGGCTCCAGATTCTATCCTGTGCCACACAGTGCTGTATTGATAATTATGTCTCAGTACCAATAATATTTAGTCCAAAATTTTGGTCCCATAGTTTTTTCCAAATTTTTATATAAGGTGGTATATTTTGGAGGTATGTAGTACCAATTAGGGTGGTTGCCATAGTTACCTTTACTCGAATTCACTCAATCCCATTGCCTCCTTAGAGCCTTAAGGAGGTTAGGAGATGGTTAAGGCTAACCAATCTATGTGTGATTTTCAGATTTCATATTATATACATTGTTTTATGTTTGCCATATTGTTATAAAATGAACATAGAATAAGTGTACAGATTATTATTTATTTATTAGCTGAACACAGTATGTGTAGTATTTTATTATATTAAATAATATGTATCATATCAATGTTAATTATGTATATGCCATGTTTTTTTAGTCGAATCTTTGATTTGAGTTATGTACTGAGTTGCGGCCACGATTTTAAATTGGCCGTTTAAACCCTTAAATATCAAATTCTGAGTAATATTTGTTCGCATATCGGTACATTAAGATGTATATTATACACTCTGCCATTTTGAAGATTTTTAATGCTTTTATTCAGTTATATTTTATAAAGTAAAAAGCTTGTCTAGCACTTCGTCTGGCTTTCTCTAAGAACCCGTATGTCCTAGAAACTATTGTTTTCCCCATTGTAATGGTCTACTCGAACGAGTCTTTTTTAACGGTTTCGTCTGCTAGTTTCTAGAGGTGAAACCCCAATTAATTTATTTGTCTGCAGGGTTTACCACGCAGTCACTGTTAATATAAAATTGTTGTCTGCGCATCTACAGTCTATTACTCATTTGTCACACAAATAAACCGCAAAGAAATTAATGAATGAAGGGACGTCACGGTAGTACTATACATTTTTCGTTTAGCCAATCAAAATCGAGGACACCTCTGGCAGAGACAATGAAAATATTCAAACTCCGTAGTTCTACATTCAACCACTCGAAGGCGCTTTTGCATGTCCTAGAATACTTCATCGGTAAAATATAGCATAATCTCTGTCTCCCTATTATCGCTCATTGTGGCTATCGTAATATTGTAGAAACAACACACGAATACTTACAATTTGCTTCTGTAAAATATCCATATACAGTACTATATATCCACGCTTCAAAATTGAAATATGTCTTCTCATTTCAAAATCAAATTTCAAACTGCAAGTCCGTGAACAGGAAATATGCTGGTAGTTTTCATCTTAAACCAGCCTTGTAAAATATTGTCACCAAACCCCCACAAAGAACTGCCGTGACTGCGCATATTTGCTCATTAATATTAATGAGGCAAGTCCGCGAACAGGAAATATGCTGGTAGTTTTCGTCTTAAACCAGCCTTGTAAAATATTGTCACCAAACCCCCACAAAGAACTGCCGTGACTGCGCATATTTGCTCATTAATATTAATGAGGCAAGTCCGCGAACAGGAAATATGCTTGTAGTTTTCGACTTAAACCAGCCCTGTAAAATATTGTCTAAACCCCCTCAAAGAACTGCCGTGACTGCGCATGTTTGCTCATTAATATTAATGAGGCAAGTCCGTGCTGGTGGTTTTCATCTTAAACCAGCCTTGTAAAACTGCGCATCTACAGACCCTTTATATTTGTAAACCTTTCACATCACGTCACTACAAATACCCATCTCGCGACACAAAGCTGAAAACTTCCCCGATAGCGGTTTCCAAATGCGGGCGATAATACAGAGTTTACAGATTTCAACACCCAGTGCTGTCCTACGATTCGACTTTGTGGTTGGGTGAAGGCCAGCCACTTTACTCTTGTTTGTTTTTTTTTGCCATTTAATTGATCCTTTAATCTAGGATAATACCTCTTGACAATTGTGTCTAAATTTGGTTTTGTCACTGGTTTAGCGACTTTCAAGTTTGCCAAATGGTCCCTGGTTTGGGTTTGGGTTTTTTCAATAGTCTCTTTGATGACTTTATTGATTTTGACAGACTCATGTTCAGTTCTTTTTGTAGAGCTGATCGGTGTTGGTGTGTATTTGGGCTGGAATTTATGAACTATTGGTTTGATAAAAGATTGGGCAGTAGATACAAAAATTTTTGGAATATCATTGAATGATATCAACTTGAAACCATTGGTGAGTTTCTCAATGGTAGTAGGTTCCAAGATAATCAGGGGGTCAGTTTGTGTGGCTTTATCCACGGATCTGTTATTGTCAGTATTGATACCAATGTGGGTAGTTTTCATCATTTTTGATGAAGATTTCAGGAACAAACTCCCTGATTTGTTTGGTGATATCTCTGATTAAACAATATCATCACATACTGTTTAGTTAAGAATATACTCAAACAGATACAATAATTAGAAATGAAACAACCAGTTTTACTCTTCAAAAAAACAAAAAAAACATGGCATATACATAATTAACATTGATATGATACATATTATTTAATATAATAAAATACTACACATACTGTTTTCAGCTAATAAATAAATAATAATCTGTACACTTATTCTATGTTCATTTTATAACAATATGGCAAACATAAAACAATGTATATAAAATGAAATCTGAAAATCACACATAGATTGGTTAGCCTTAACCATCTCCTAACCTCCTTAAGGCTCTAAGGAGGCAATGGGATTGAGTGAATTCGAGTAAAGGTAACTATGGCAGCCACCCTAATTGGTACTACATACCTCCAAAATATACCACCTTATATAAAAATTTGGAAAAAACTATGGGACCAAAATTTTGGATCAAATATTATTGGTACTGAGACATAATTATCAATACAGCACTGTGCGGCACAGGATAGAATCTGGAGCCTGCCGGAGCCTGATTTTGTACCTTAGGGAGTCAGATTGATTTACTCCTTTAAGCCTCTGATGAGACCTAACTCTAACCCAAGAGGGTCAAAATATATGCTAAAAATAAAGCAATATATCAGGCATATACTGACTTCTATTGCAACATATTCTCTAGTTTTTACACTTACTGGGCACTACCATATCAGCTGGTGGAAGTCAGTCTACATTGGTAACAGCCATGGACACCTTAGGCGTAGAGTCTACCACTAACATCACACCTGCTATAGGGACACCAATACCTCATACCACTCAGCAATGAAACTATGCTTCTACTTGAACAGACAGCAAACAAATTAGGTCAAACAAAAGATTCTAACCTAAATCCCACCAAACGAAGACGTGTGGATGCACCACAGGGAGACCAAAGGACAGGCTACCCCAAGGAGAGCAAACTCCTGTACCTTAAGACTAAAACTCTCCACAGGAAAAAACTTTCTCTCGCTACTAACATTCATCAGATAAAGCAAAATTTATCTGATAACAAATTCCCCACCCAAGCTAATTTCAACTGCAATACTCCAATCAACAGAGACAATGCATTTAAAGAGAAGTGGGCTACCATCACACAAGATGCAAAAGTTAAATTAACCAACCTTATTTTGGAAAACCTTTGCCAAAAATACCAAACCATCAAACAAGAAATTCAAACAAACTTAGCCCAACTGCAACAGCTACTCAATAAAAGTCAATTTGAAGAAATCAGTACCTTCCTCAATGACCGATACAAAGCAGCAGCCAGCATTGCCATGAACAAGACATCAAGGAGATTAGAACAAAGGGGAAGCCGTAGACCTCAGAAAGTCAAGCAAAGACCTTTCCAACAAGCAAGAAGACCCCAATCAAGCAGACAGAATAGCAACCTCAAAAAGTTATTCATGGGACTTATCAATAGCTTATAATCAAACATTGACCTACTTTAGCTCCCCGGAGCCATATTATCCACCTTAATACTAATAAATTCCTACAACACCATCATGTCTTTTACATCATGTCAGACTCTGTGGATATCCTTGCCCAAATTAAGGAAGATAGCCAAAACTATCTTCCTGGTATCTTACCCCCAGGTAAAACCATGGATAGCCTAATAGGCCATACTGTGATCAACATATCAGATACTACATTGGACAAACCACAAATAGAAGCCTTACAAAAATGACTTACCTTTTGTCCAACCCCAGGACCTCCTCAGAAGTCATTGATTTGGAAAGACTTTAAATCCTTTCATAGGAGATTGGTACTACAGCATCACTTCTATCAGGACAATAATATCCTTGATAATGATGATACAGAACTGGTATCAATTCTTGCCTCTAACTTAGATGATAACATAAACCCATACAAGGAAATTCATTCTAAATTCAAACCCAAAAGCAATTGGATCCCTAACAACACTCATGTATCACTAAAAAGTTTCAAAATGGCTTTCAAGAACAATTTACTTCATAGTAAATTACCTAAAAGAAAAACCAATAACCTCACCAAAGAACAAAGAGCTGGAATCTTAGCCCTACAAAATAACCCAGACATAGTTATTAAAAAGGCTGACAAAGGTTCTGCAGTAGTAGTCATGAACACAAAAGACTACCTATGAGAAGGATATAGACAAGTCCTAGATAAAGACTTTTACACCAAAATTGACCATGACCCAACAAATGAAGTCTCTGAAAAAATCACTGAAAAATTAATCCAAATAAAAGCAAAAGACTTGATATCAGAAAAGAATCTCGATTATCTAAAACCTACAAACTGCAAACATGGTCAGTTTTACCTGTTACCGAAAATTCACAAGAAAGGTATTCCAGGTAGACCAATCTGTAGTTCAGTCAACCACCCAACTGCAAACATAAGTAAATTTGTTGATGAACATATTAAACAATATGTTCCAAAAACTAAATCTTACATTAGAGATACACAAGATTTCATCAGTAAAATCACCCAATTGGGCCCTATACCCGAAGGAGCAATCTTAGCCACTTTGGATGTTACCTCTCTCTACACCAATATCCCCAACCATGAAGGGATATTAGCAGTAGCAGATAACATGAGAAAGGACACTACCAAAGGTCCTATTACTAGCTATATTCTGGATCTATTAAAATTAGTTCTACACAATATGTACTTTGAATTCAACAATGAATTCTTCTTACGAACAGGAGGTACAGCAATGGGCACTTCACTAGCAACAAATTACGCTAACCTATTTATGGATAGGTTTGAGACTAAAGCATTGGCCAATTACCCACTGAAACCACTAATTTGGAAAAGATTTATTGATGACATATTCCTTATTTGGACACATGGGGAAGAAAGTCTAAACAAATTTGTACAGTATCTAAACTCGCTCCACCCCACCATTAAATTCACATCAGAATTCAGTAAAGAAAGCATCAATTTCTTAGACACAACTGTCAAATTAGATACATCAAGACAAATTATCACAACCTTGTACAACAAGCCTACAGACACTCACCTGTTCCTACACCATACCAGTGCCCATCCAGACAACATCATGAAAAAGGGACCATATGGACAATACTTAAGAATCAGGCGCATATGCTCCCTTGATTCTGACTTTAAACACAATGCAGACAAACTAACTAAATACTATTTGAAAAGAGGCTACCCTCTTAAAAAACTAAGAAAACATTTTCAAAAAGTATCAAAGTTCACACAAAAAGAACTACTTGACGCTAACCAAATGGTGTCAAAACCCACTCCACCAGTGATGGTAACACAATTCAACCCCCAAAATCCATTGATTAAAAATTTTATTCACAAAAATTAGAACATAATAGAACATTGTGAAGAGCTCAAAAAAATCTTCCCACAAAAACCACTAGTTGGTTTCAGGAGACTGCCCAATTTAAGGGACATCCTAACATCCAATAAAATATCCTTCCCTCCATCATTACCTAGCTCAGTTACAGAAAAACCCAAAGTCTGTACAAGACTAGGTAAATGCACATACTGTCCTAGACTTACTAAGATCAGTATGTTCACCAGCCACCACACTGGAAAACAACACAAATGCATAAACCTCCCCACTAAACCTCTGATTACATGCAAAATCAGTAATATTGTATACCTCATTCAATGCACAAAATGTGGGAAACAATATATAGGAGAAACAGGAAGACCATTCAGAAACAGGATTTATGAACACATAGCAAGTGTCAAAAACAACAAGAATGCAGAGACACCAGTTTCTAAACACTTTCACTCAGAACATCACAATCACAACAATATGAGATTCAGTGTGATTCAATGGTTAGGCACTACTACAAACCCAAAAACACAAGAAGTGCGCAGAGCAAAAGAATTGAGTTTTATTTGGGAAGTACCCACCATTAACCCAATTGGCATCAATCAATTTGTGTAATAAAATTCCTCTCTTCGTATAGCTGGCGCCCCTATACCCATATTTTCATATTTTTACTTCCCATTTTAAGTCAGACCAGTAATGAGGCTCAGAACCTCAGTGAGATGTGGGATATGAGTCATATATATCAAAGTAGTGAATTAAAAACATTAGGGTTCTGACTTTGTTAGAAAAATTACACCGGGTATCTATTAAGAAAGAACCGATTCGATTTTGGGTGACTGTGTTTTAGTTGTAACCAATTGGAAATCGCCAATGAAACAAACATGGCAGATGATCTAAACAGGTGTTATAAATGTAAAATATTATTAATAATCTAAAAATAAGGAAAATTACATGAAGATCTAATACCAGATAGAGAACTCTGACTGAGTACTAAGGTTTACCCAAGTAGTTTGTTGGTGTTTTCAGTTACCTGCTTTGCTATTTTTTGACTTGATTTTTCAAGGGATTCAGAATGTTTTCAGGTAACCGGGCACCATATCACAGCCTTACTGAACATTTTGAATTACAGAATATTAGTGCTGGAATGATGTTTGTGCAAGTTCGCATTTTTGCCCGCCCCTAAAATGAAGTTCAGTTCAAACATCTAAGATTCTGGCTACTGCAAAATGTAATCAAAAACATGACAAGGGATGCTATTTTTGTCCATAACTCAAATTGCAGCTTTTCTTTGACAATATGGTCACCGTGAAATTTCCCCAAAATATCTATGGATTTTATGGTTTTAATATATTTAAAGATTTTATCGTAGATTTCTCCATTTTAACTGGTTTTTGAAAACATTGATTTCAACCAAACCAAAGTTTGCTAGCTTGTAGAGATACCCAACATCAAACCCAAAACTCTAAATGATTTCACATCAATACAGAATGTAAGGGTTTCTATAAGGGTTTCACCATCACACAAATGATATACAATATCTCAGTAGACAGCTGTGTTGGTCTAGTCTTGTAGATAGAGACTTATCAGCCTTCTGACCACCCCAAGGATTACTTTATTTCTTGTAATACTTACCTTCTTAGTCATAAATGTTAGGTGTATAATTGCGCCAAGTATAGGTGCTCATCCCATTGTAACTCTTTGTTAGTGCGTGCTTCTGTAGGGAGTTATCAGGGCTTGATGCAATGATGCTACAACTGATCTTTGTTACATTGTAACATTGCGGAGCATGTCATAAGACACTTCTCTTTTTTTTCATTTGTAAACCTTTGTCTTTTCACTTGTAATAAGTCACATGTTTTGACAGTTTTCTCAACCCTTTTTAAGAGGACGTAGTTGTGGGAGAAGCCCAAGTTTAGATTGGGCCAAAAGTAATGAAGGACAATTGGAGTTTGCTTTTCTTAACTTGTCAAGACAATTTGAGATAATTATAGTAAATTTTCAAGCCCTTTTGGCAATTGTACTTTTGGAAGTATTTAAATTCCACATTTCTCAGAAAATGAGAACAGAAAATATTGTAACTATAAAGCTGCATATTGAGTTTTGTACTGATATATCAGTACTCAGGTTAAATCTTGTTGTATCGTTTGTACAACAAAAAAGGATAACAATAATAAAAAAGTTGTAAATTGGGCTGGTCTTACTATAAACCTTGGCAATACAACTGGGGTATTTATGTACCAAAAGTGAAACTTAATAAAATATATTCATCCAAGAATCAAAACTTTCAACTTTAACAGAGTAAAATTCTTTTGTTCAAGTGAAATAAAAAATTATTGTGAAAAGTAATCTTATGTTACAAAATTTGTTCGAGTTCAAATTCTTTTGTTACTGTGTTACTAGTTCAGTCACAGGAGGAGACATCCAGTGAAACAAGTATAGTTATTTCTTTAAAATAACATTAATGTTAAGCACATAAGTTGAGACTAATATGTCCAGTTGCCTTCCTTACACAAAACCTCTCCGTGTGTCAGAATTACACACTGTTCCATGCTGTTTCAAAAGATACTGTTACTTATTGTTAGAACTTTTATCTCTAAAAATTGTAACACAACTTACATCTCTGATTCAGTTTTAAAGCCAAACCCTTTTCAAGCCATTTAACAGTTATTTCAAATTTAAGTTTTCCCTTGGCACCGAAGTAAATGGATATAACATAGAAATGGAACTATGTAAATAATTGGCACATGGAAATTTAAAACCAGCAATATTTTGGTATATTTTGTAATTTCAGACTTTAGAATATATTTTGATCAGCAGTCTCACTTCTCAGTGCTTGTTCTTGCACACCGCAATAATTACCAACAACTTAGCACACTTTTTGTTCAAAAGAAAAGTTTTTTTCTCACATTCTGAGTACAGAAATACATGCACAATTCATGTCAAGTTGGCTGAAATTAAGTGTTCAGAAATATATTGTGAAATTAAAATAGATTGTGTAACACAGTTTTCAAATATTCAACATTTGAACACACCTTGTTTCACTTCTACATCTCAAATTAGAAGCCATTGTTTATATGTACCCTGGATGTTACTTTTCACTCTCAGCCTGTTCAAACAAAACCATTGAAGGCACCAGCACACAAAGTACTTTGTCTACCACATGGAGTAAAGATTAAAAAAATAGAAATGTAGATGCACAATTAACTTGGTAAAAGCAGCATAAATACAATAGTAATTGTTTGTACGAGTCCTTGGTGGTATTATACTGTTTAGTAGGATGCTCTCAATATTTACCTCTGATCCCAGGACAAGTGTCATCCTGTTCAACATCACATTACAAGTACAAATACCAGTCAGCTCTTCTGTCAGCAAACTCATTCATGGCAACAGACTGCCTGTTTCTTGTGTTTTATATTCACTAACACCTTTAGTCAATGTTCACCCGAATTTGACGTTATATAAATTATCCAAATCAAATGATCCAAAGACATCTGGTAAAAAATTTATTTTCATGCAATTATGTCCTCATAGTTTTACACAGACATTAAAAACTAACATTAATTACCATCCTATAAACATATAAATACATTTTTAAAAATTTGATGTGAAACACTGTAAAACATAAAGTACATAAATAAATTAATGAAATTTTTAAACATCAAATTTCAAACTGGCCAAAGAGAGAACTGTGAAGAAAAAATATTGGCACTGTGCCATGACATGAACATTCCACTTGAAAGTAAAGACATTGTTAGGGCACACAGAGTTGGACCAAAATTTAAAGAAAGCCAGGCAATTATTGTCAAATTCCAACATTTCAAGAACAAGCTACGCATACTAAGAGCAAAGAACAGTTTCCGTGCAATTGGCATTCTAATTGTTGAGGATTTTCCAGTGGAAGTCATAGAGAGGAGAAAAGTATTTTCACCTATTCTCAAAGCAGCATACAACTCAGATGGTAGATACAGAGCGAGATTAGTTGTGGATAAGCTGCTACTGAATGGAAGGATGTATACCACTGATGATATTGGCTCTCTCCCTACTGAACTCCAGCCTGCCGCCACTTCAACCGTCACCAGAGATGACATCACAGCGTTTTTCACATACAAATCGCCTCTTTCGAACCACCACCCTTGCAAAATGACAATTGAGGACAAACAATTCTCATCTGTTGAACAGTTTTTCATGTTCAAAAAGGCAACATTTTTCAATGATCAACCAACGTCATTGAAAATATTTGAAACCTCAAACCCAAAAGAAGCTAAGATGCTTGGTAAACAGGTGAAAGGCTTTGACAAGGATTCCTGGAGCAGTGTGTGTGATGGGTTTATGAAGTCAGGACTTGAGGCTAAGTTTCATCAAAATCAAGAACTCATGAAGTTCCTGAAGGATACTGGTAACACCAAACTTGTGGAGGCCAATCCACACGATCAATACTGGGGTGCTGGACTTGCTATCCATGACAATAAGATCTGGGAGCAAAAGAACTGGGCTGGCAAAAACACTTTGGGAAAACTTTTGGAGGACATACGTGGGGAAACTTAAACTTCATGTGTTTTATGAATACCCTGGACTTGTCATAGGATGTATTGTTAAGACTAATAGTAGTATCTTTTCAACAGACACTAATTTTCATTGATTCCAATGGCAATATTCTATCTTTAATTTACACATGACAATATCACTATTTCAAGATAAAAGTTGTGTACATTCATTCTTTTGTCTATTACTATTACCTTTTTTCAGATATTCATGTTAGAAGTCTATATGTTCTTATTTTAATCTGAATATTTTGTTTTTCACTAATTAACAATGGCAACATATATTGATGTTAATTGGCTACAGTAGCTAATGTATAATCAGGAAATAGCAGAATATTATGGATTTAAATGTTTTTTTTTTTTTTTTTTTTTTTTTTTTTTTTTTTTTTTTTGAAAGCTATGCTAACTAATTCATAGGAAATGTTGTACATATATTGATGCTTATATTATCGATACATTTGAACAAAGTACGAAAATATTCACTGTTGAAGTCTTGTCAGAGTCTGTCTTCTAATTCAAGCTATTTTAAGACAAGTGGATTCTGCATTTGCTCGAATAATTATATTGTTGTCTATACCCTGAGCTCTTCTGTCCCTTTCATTTTTATTATATATATACACACCACAATATTGTAAATTGATACTGGTTTTCTTTCTTTTTTTTTTTTCCCCCCCACTGTACAGTTTTAGTATATAGCTATAATGTCTTGTATTCTTCTCATCTCTTCTGCTTCACTTATATGTGGTCATGTGGCTTTTGAACCTATGGTAGCTAATCAAAATATTTTATCATGGGTATCTGTTTAGAACAATATAGGGAAACTATAGGGAAGTTTTGTTCAAAACGATCACATCATTTTCCATGCAGATGTTTTTGTTGCAATTATTTAAACATTGTTTTTAAGGTACTTTCTATGATAAACATAGTAAATGTATTTAAAGTAATTGTACAAGTCTTTCTGGTCATACATTTGCTAATTATGCTTGCTGGTGACGTAGAAACAAATCCGGGACCTCGTACTGATCAGGAAGAATATAGTAATTTGTCAATTTGTCACATAAATATAAGAAGTTTAAAGCCGAAACTTGATGGCATTCTGTATAAAATGGAGACAATAAGACATGACGTTGCATTTAAATATAATGTTATAACTCTTAGTGAAACTTGGTTAAAGGACTCTGATGATATTGAAGACTTTACAATAAATGGATATCAAAAACCATTTATTCGTAATAGAGTCCAGACAGGTGGTGGCGTTCTTTGCTGGGTCACAGATAATATTGCAGCACAAAGAAGGTTCGATTTGGAAGTAAACGAAATCGAGGCAATGTGGTTAGAAGTTAGAGAAAACATACATAAATTTTTATTATGTGTTGCTTATAGACCTCCTTCTTGTGCCGACTTCTGGATTCATCTTCAGATTTGTTTAGACAAAATCTATAGTTCTGGTAATGGAAGTCAAAATATCTTGTTGATTGGAGATTTCAATTCAGATTTCAACACACTGCAAGGTCAGCATTTGAGTGATTTTTCCATTGTAAATAATCTAAGTACATTAATTTTTCAACCTACACGAATTACAAATATTACCAGCAGCATTCTTGACCAGTGTTTAACCAATTTTCCTTATTATGTCAAAGAGTCTGGTGTTGAACCTCCACTTGCAGACAATGATCATTGTTCTATATATGTTAAACTCCTTTTTAGAGTGAAGAAGTCAAAATGCTATACAAAAACCATGTGGGATTTCAGTCAAGCGAATATTCTTGAATTTAGAAATTCTTTTATCAATTTTGACTGGGATAATTTATTAAAAGAGGACATAAATGAATCATGCAGATTATTTACTGATAAAATTATGTATAGCGCTGGTGAATTTATACCCCACAAGGTGGTAACAGTTCGTACTTTTGATAAGCCTTTTTATAATGGATATTTGCGCAGATTAAGACGTAAAGTTAATCGCCTTCATCAGAAGGCAAAGCATACCAAAACGGCTCGTCCTGGGATTTCTATAGACATGAGAGAAATTTTTATTTCCGTGAGGTTGCTCGTTGTAAGAATGAATATAGCAACAGAATATATGAAAAACTTGATGCTAGTATAAGCCAAAATTCTTTTTTCAAACTAGTAAAATCCTGTTTTAAAACAATAAATACATCCATGCCTCCCATCTTATCTTCAGAAGGAAATATTTTAATAGATGATACATCTAAAGCTAACGCCTTCAACACTTTCTTCTCTGAGGCAAGTAAACTAAACCAAGCTGAAAGCTCATTACCAGTGGATGACTCCCCCATAAGTAATACTTTAGAAACCATATCAGTTTCTGAAAAGGAAGTTCAGGACCAGATTAGACTTCTTAATGCAAATAAATCATATGGTCTGGATGGAATCTCACCGAAATTTATAAAACTTGCAGGTAACTCACTGGTTAAGCCCTTAACAAAATTATACAATCTTTCTCTATCCTTAGGTAAAGTCCCTAAGTTATGGAAGCAAGCCAATGTTGTACCATTGCATAAAAAAGATAGCAAGCAGGTAATGGGTAATTATCGACCAGTATCTCTGCTCAGTATTCTAGGTAAAATTTTGGAAAGAATAGTCTTTAAACATGTATACAACCATTTCAGAGATAACTTTTTATTATCTGTGTGGCAATCTGGTTTTTTACCAGGGTCCTCTACAGTAACTCAACTTATTGAGCTTTATAACAAATTTTGTACAGCAGTCTCACAAAATAAAGAAATTCGAATCGTCTTTTTGGACATATCAAAAGCTTTTGACAGGGTTTGGCATGATGGTTTAATATTTAAACTTAAAAAATGGGGTATCAGTGGTTCTCTGCTTCATTGGTTTGAGGACTACTTAAAAGATAGAGTACAACGTGTAATCATTAACGGTCAATTCTCCAGTTCGACAGAGATAACTGCTGGAGTACCCCAAGACTCAGTTTTGGGCCCACTCTTATTTTTGGTCTTCATCAATGACATAACTACTGTTGTTACCAATTGTAATCTGCGACTGTTTGCAGACGATACTTGTCTTTTTATCGAAGTTGATAACCGTCAACAAGCAGCAGTTTTGTTGAATAAAGACTTACATAATATACAGAAATGGTCATTAGATTGGCTTGTTACTTTTAACCCTTTAAAGACGGAGTCAATGGTTATTGGCTTAAAACAAAACAGGGGGGGCCATCCTGGATTGTACCTACATAACACACGAATCAATGAAGTAACAAAACATAAACATATCGGACTCTGGCTTGAAAACAACTTAAGCTGGCATGAGCATATCCACAATATATCTACTAAGGCTGAAAAAAAATTGAATATAATTAAACAAATGAAATTCAAACTTGCAAGGAAAACCCTTGAAAAGTTGTATTTTTCTTTTATAAGACCAATTTTAGAGTATGGGGATGTAGTTTGGCAAGGTGCATCTCACTCTGACTTGCGTAAATTGGATGTTATCCAGGTAGAAGCCATGCAACTTGTATCAGGTGCTCCTTTTCGGTCAAATATTGATTCTTTATATATGGAACTAGGTTGGCAGAATTTACAAGAGAGGCGTCAGGAGCACATACTTATTATGATGTTTAAAATTATTAACAATCATGTCCCAGAATATTTGACATCTTTAATCCCACCCTTGGTTGGAAATAGAACCAACTATCAACTGCGAAATAGATGTGACATACAGGCACCATCATTTAGAGTAAAGTGTCATCAAAATTCTTTTTTTCCAGTTGGTATAAAACTATGGAATGAACTTGATATTTCTTTTAAGCAGGCCAACACATTACTTTCCTTCAAATCATTATTGCGTAAGAGAAAGGGTTCAGTAAATGTTAAACATTTAAAGTTAAGGCAAAAATTATTTGGTTTAGGCGATAGGTATTGGAATATTACACACTCAAAAATGCGAATGAACTGTAGCTTTCTTAAAGATCATCTTGCCAAACATCTTCATGTTATAGAAAACTCAATTTATGATTGTGGTATTTCAGTTGAAAACAATTCGCATTTCCTTTTAGAATGTATGCTTTATGATCAACATAGACAGTTAATGTTAAATAAATTACACGATTTTGGTCCAATAGCAACCGACTTGCTTCTATTTGGTAATCTTAATTTGTCTTTTGAACAAAACAAAACAATTTTTGAGGCTGTCCAATTATTTTTAAAGGACTCAGGCAGGTTTCTATAGTGTCATACTAGCCACATGGCCACACCCTCATCATTATCATCATTATCATCCTGTTTATATTCTTTTGTACATATTTCTTCCTGCGAGAAGGCTTTATAATAATCTTTTTTGATTTTGCCTAATTGCATTGATAAAATATTGTTTATGAAAATTAATTTAAAAACATATTTTTTTTTGTTAAAAATTTTTTGTTGTGCTTTTTAAAATATGTCTTCCACTCTAAGTGGTTAGTGGTTAATTGAATCTGTTACAGTTAATATGTTTATATCAATTACTTTGACTGGGACACCTCCACTACCAGGGTGTATGTACCCCCAGTATTAATGTAATGGTAGCTTTCATTAAACAAAAAATCTCTAATATGGGATGAAGCAGTTGGCACATTACCTTCCTAATATGTGCTTGATGTTCACAGACACTGTCTCTGGCGCACCTGATAACCCCTGTCATTCTGATTATCATCCTGGGCTTCATCCACTCCCAGATTGTGGCCACACAGAGTCTACACAAACACAGGAGACCTCACTCCCCAGACAGGTCAGTGTGTGACAAGAATTTGTTTTTAATAAGGCTGGCTAGACATTAATTAATATATAAAAGAGTCTGCACGAATATAGGAGACCCCGCTTTCCAGACAGGTATGACAAGAATAGTCTTTTGAAAACACTGGTTAGTGTTAATTAATAAAAAGCCACACTGAACATCTGAACAAACACAAGGAGACGGCTCACCGTAAACAGATCAATTTTTGACAGGAATTCTCTTTTGCAGACACTCACAGTTTAAGGAATAACTTTGTTGCTACAAGCTATATACTGCACCAAGAGTCTGCATGAACAGGAGATCCATTTCTTCAGATAGGTGTAACAAGAATAATATTTTAAGGAGACTAATAAATAATTAATAAAATCCAGATACTACACTCAGAGACTCCACAAACAGAAGACCCCTCTCTCCATACGGGTATGACAAGAATAGTATTTTAGAAGGACTAACTTAATTAACAAGAGCACTTGGAGAGCGCATACCACAACCAAGAGCCAATATCTCCAATTGCTTATGAGTGCAATGATAAAAATCCTGTAAAATATTTCTAGATTCAGACGATGACTCGGATCCACACCAAAATCAAATTGTCTGTTTTTTATAGACAAAGAAACAGACCAATACATGCCCCCAATTACGTAACCTGCTTGGCAGAGGTAATGAAAGAGTCTGAACAAATAGAATGAAGATTGTAAACATAATACTAGGCTTCTTCAATTCCATTCCAAGTCTGGCCTTACCAAGCTCTGGCATGCAACCCTTGCCTAGATAGGCCTACTCAACATCTGGCGTGTTCTGTATAATAAATAGTTAAATAAATAGTTAACTAGTTCCACTTTGTGTGACTTTCCAGATGTACAGGAGCTGTGAAGAAGAAGCACAAAGGTTCCAAATCCTCGACCAGAAGCCCGAAGCCTGGTGTGGTTGATGACTACACTATTGGACATGCCGATACTGAGGAAACAGAAAATCTAAGGAGAAGGAAGAAAAAGGTTGTGAGAAAGAAACTCAGTGAGGAGGTGAGGGGGAGGGGCGGGGGTTGGGGGGGGGGGGGGGGGGGTGTGTATTGAGGGTTTTTATTGGGTGTTACAGTGTGAGAAAATCTGACTGGCTGAATTTTTATGTCAGCTGACTTGTCAGTCAGCTGACATTATGTCATCACTCTGCGGCGTGGGCGTCCGCGTCCGCGTGAACAACTTCTTCTCCAAAACTACAAGGCCTAGAGACATGCTGTTTTTTTTAAAAGATACCTTATCTATCGAGGATGAGAAATTGTTCAAGGCATGCAAATCTGTCTGTTCGTCTGTTTGCTAGAGACATTACAAGGGGGGTACCCCCACCAAAAGTGTGAAAATTTCAACTTTTTATCACAATTTTCTCAGTGACTATTGCAGGGATTTCTCTCATATCTTGCATATATGTACTAGGCCAGAGGTAGATTCTCTTGTGTGAGTATGAGACCTGGATCTGTCTTACTTTTTTTTTAATAAATTTTTTTAATAATTTTTAATGCATTAAAATTCATGAAATCATGCACTAAATCACTTATAACTTCAAAAGTGTTGCATTTACAGCATTTTGTGAAAATATGTTGTTCAGCTACTTTTTTCATAGCTACAATATGGTGAGTAAGTTGGGTGTCTGTCTCAATAGCTAAGTGAGTAATAGCTACTTTTGGGCTTTTCAGTAACTTCCATTATGAGTAAAATCACTTGTACCTTAAAAACTATTGCATTTAGAGAATTTCGTATAAATATGTTATTCAGCTACTTTTGGGCCAGCTATAACATAGTGAAATTTCAGACCTGTAGCTCATGGCATAGCTGAGTAATAGCTACTTTTAGGTTATCACTGTTGAGTAAATCGCTTATAACTTGAAAACTATTGCATTTAGAGAATTTCGTATAAATATGTTATTCAGGTACTTTTGGGTCAGCTATAACATAGTAAAATTTCAGACCTGTAGCTCATGGCATAGCTGAGTAATAGCTACTTTTAGGTTATCACTGTTGAGTAAATCACTTATAACTTGAAAAGTGTTGCATTTAGAGCATTTTGTTAAAATATGTTATTCAGCTACTTTTTTCATAGCTACAATATGGTGAGTAAGTTGGGTGTCTGTCTCAATAGCTAAGTGAGTAATAGCTACTTTTGGGCTTTTCAGTAACTTCCATCATGAGTAAAATCTCTTGTAACTTAAAACTATTGCATTTAGAGAATTTCGTATAAATATGTTATTCAGCTACTTTTGGGCCAGCTATAACATAGTAAAATTTCAGACCTGTAGCTCATGGCATAGCTGAGTAATAGCTACTTTTAGGTTATCACTGTTGAGTAAATCACTTATAACTTGAAAACTATTGCATTTAGAGTATTTTGTTTCAATATGTTATTCACCTATTTTGGGGTCAGCTATAACATAGTGAAGTTTCAGACCTGTGGCTCATTTCATAGCTGAGTAATAGCTACTTTGAAGTTCTCACTGTTGAGTAAATCAGTTATAATTGGAAAACTATTGCATTTACAGAAATTTGTGCAAATATGTTATTCAGCTACTTTTGGGTCAGCTATAACATAGTGAAATTATAGACCTATAGCTCATGGCACAACTGAGCAATAGCTATTCTCAGGTACTGACTGTTGAGTAAATCAGCTATAACTTGAAAAATATTGTATTTGGAGTATTTTGTTAAAATATATTGTTCACCTACTTTTGGGTCAGCTATAACATAGTGAAATTACAGACCTATAGCTCATGACATAGCAGAGCAATAGCTATTTTCAGGTTCTCACTATTGAGTAAATCAGTTGTAGCTTGAAAACTATTGCATTTACAGTAGTTTGCTTAAATATGTTGTTCACCTACTTTTGGGTTAGCTATAACATAGTAAAATTTCAGACATGTAGCTCATTGCATAGCTGAGTAATAGTTCCTTTGAGGTTCTCACTGTTGAGTAAATCAGTTGTAACTTGAAAACTATTACATTTAGAGTAATTTGTTAAATATGTTATTCACAGAATTTTTGGTCAGCTATAACATAGTGAAATTGCAGACCTCTATGTCATGGCATAGTTGAGCAATAGCTACTTTCAGGTTCTCACTGTTGAGTAAATCATTGTATCCACTGGATAGCCGCAGTGTGTAGAGAGAGATTTCACCATTACTGCTCTGGTGAAAAAAAATATTATAGCTAGCTTTCTTAAGTTTGCAGTATATATTAATAACCATAAAATGTTGTCTGGGAATATTTTTGGCCTCATTTTGAGAAACAAGATGGCCGCCACAGGTGTTTTTTGTCAGTCATGAAAAGTGCTTATATCTCCCTTATTATTGATCCTAGAGGTTTGGGATGATAAACCAACCTGTAGGAAATCATGGGGTGGGAATCTTTTGGTGTGGTCAGATTTGACCTTCAATGACCCCTCCTTCAAGGTCAAACAAGGATAGCTAAACTTAAAAGTGCTTATAACTCGCTTATTATTGGTCCCAGAGGTTTGGGATGGTAAAAAGACAGGAAATCATGGGCTGTGAATCTGTTGATATGGTCCGATTTGACCTTGGAACCCTCCTTCAAGGTCAAATGAGGATAGCGAAAATTGAAAGTGCCTACAACTTGCTTATTATCAGTGGCTCGGAATCTTTTGGTATGGTCAGATTTGACCTTTGGACCCCTCCTTCAAGGTCAAATGAGGACAGCCAAGCTTAAAAGTGCTTATAACTCATTTATAATTGGTCCTACAGGTTTGGAATGGTAAACCATAGGAAATCATGGGCTGGGAATGTATTTGTGTGGTTAGATTTGACCTTGGACCCCTTCTTCAAGGTCGAACGAGGATATTGCATTTGTAGTATTTCTTTAAATATGTTTTAACCTATTTTTTACACTTAAACAATTACCTTGTTATTTTCCTTCATAATACCATTTACAGGGCACAACTTTTTTATCCTTTTCTTCTGTCAGCTTCGGAATTTCTTTCGAACTTGCTGTTCAGTTACCATTTACTGTATTTCTGTACAGCCCTTTTCCTGATAATTATTCTGTCCTCTAATCACCTTCACAAATCAAAAACACTCAGTCAGCTGACACAGTGCCCGTTCACGGGCACTCTCCTCTTGTTTTGCTTTTATCTGAAATGTTGGTAGAGTAAAAAATCTAATTCGCCACATATATGAAATTCGCCACATATAGAAATGTTCATAGAATAAGCAAAGTGAGGTCAAATTTGCCGAATGTTAAGTAGATTAAGGCTTTCTGAACTAATGAATACCAATTTTAAGACAATACATCACTTTCTTCTGCAAATTTGCTCAGGTTGTATAGGTGGCGAATTTTAGATTCTGGCAAATTTTACATTTCTTACTCAAAGTTGTGAATGAATGGGGCTAGTGGGGGTAGGAGTACATGTACTAGTATTTAGTACTTGTTAACATCGCCCAATACTGCCTATTTGAATCAGCACTTCATATACAGGCTACAGTCAAAGCAGTCTTTGCCTGTGTAGTTTATTAGTGGGGAAGTAATTTTAATTTGTCAGAGCTCAAGCCCCAGTCTATATATACAATGGGTTCAGCCACAGCTAGAAATGATATTATTGCCCCTTAATAAGCCCTGTAAATGTCACTTGGAAACCAATGTTACAACTTTAAACACAAACACAAACTCAAACAAGGCCTGCAGGCCTTGGGACATCCTTTAGGACAAGCTTTAAAACCAGGTGATGGCCATCTTAAAGTCAAGATGGCAGACACAAATTATTTTTTCAAAAGATATCCCCCTTGACCCCAAAATTATAAAAACCGGAAGTGTGCAGACAACACAAAACAATGCAGTGTGCATGTTTTTGCATACATTTATCTGAGGCACTAAATGGACGATCGCTAATAATACAGAACCAAACGATACACACAAAATATAGTGCGACAAATAGGTGTGTATAACAACATATTTACAATTATAATAATTATGGATTAATAGAAGAAACCAGTCTTTATAATAAAAATAAAGTCCTCAGGTTCGTACTTTATCCGCCGGAAGTACCGTCCTTTTATAGAGGTCATCTTGGAAACAAGATTGCAGACATAAACTTTTTTTCAAAAGTTGTCCTCCTTGACCCGGAAAGGAACACAGAAAACCTGAAGATGATATCTTGAACCATTTGGCTGTAATGAGGAAAAGTAGACAGTGAAGGGAAAAAAAGGAGAAAAAAATTTTGGACAAAACCATAAGGATGTCCTAATCAGGATGTGTCCCATGTTGTGCAAAGTTATTGAAGCCAGCAGCATAATCTCTACTCTCAATGTTATCTTTTTCTGGACTGGGCTGTTAATGTTACCTTTATGTTTTTTATTGTACTATTCTGTTAGTGTTGTCTTGCTTTTAGTATTCTGGTCTGAAGTCGGAGCGTATCCCTCATCGACTGTGTGAGATAGATAAGAGCACATCAGTGGACAGTTCCAATGTCTGTACTGAGGAAGAAGACCTCGGTAAAATCTTCAGACGGGATACGGAAGGTTTGTCTTCTGCCAGAAAACACAGGGGGATCTGTGACTCTGCAGAAAACCTGTCAAAATCAGCAGACACTACCAAGTGTGACAAAACTGAAAATGCAGGGCCTGTAAACAGTAGTAATGATGATACAACTAAAGGATACACTGCAGAGTCTATAAATACTGATAATGTTATAAATGTAGGACCTAATTTGGGACCTACTTTAAATAGTTATGTGAATGATATTCTACATAATACGGTTGATCAGTCTTTTGTAGATCAAACAGAGGATGAAACTATACCATCAACTAATAAGCAAGACCCCTGCAGTCATGTGACAGGAAGTGATGTCACACCAGCAGATGACTATTCAAATGATGGTATATGTCACTTGAAAGATAAAAATCTAACTTATTCACAAGAGAACATAGAAAAGAATAATATACAAAGCAATGCAACAGTTGATAGACACTCAGAAAACAATTCATCCAATACCTTATGCTATAAAGACAGAGTATTTCACAATGACGATGTCCTTGATTGTCCCAGTAATGAGGATATTAACTTACCCCTTGCTTCATTTGAAGGTGAAATTCTGGCTCCAGATGAAAATGGTTTCCAACTTAGCCATGGTGTTCATGTCTCTTGTGATGAACCCGTTAGTATTTCTTCCCACCAATCTCCAGAGAAATCTGCAGGTTGTAATGCAAAGGGTCCTAAGTTAGTAAGTCGCATGAGTTCATCTGAAAAATCCATTGTAAATGGTACAAGTGAAGAAGGAACATCTGATTTTGAAAATATTTTGTTAGGTTTAGATTCAAATGAAAGTAGATCCAATTTACCTGAAGGTAATGTTGATAATCTAGAAATACCAAGTTTCAGTTGCCTTGAGGAAAATGGCAAAAATTCTTTTGAAGTGTTTGATGTGGATATACCAAAAGGCACAGAGGATGGTGATGTGAAAAAATTGAAGAAAGCAACTGCTATTGATGCTGATGATAAGGATGAAGTTGAGAGCTACAGTCTAAATAGTTCATCAGGTACATTTGTTCCTGGAGAAGTCTTGGCATATTGTGATACACCAAAAAGGGCGCAGTATTATGGACAGGATGAAAATGTTCGGGGATTAGAATCTACCAGAGAAGTAGAAGATATTGGCAGAGGAGTAGGAACTCTAGAAAGTGTAGAAAACAACATGGGCTTAAAGAAAAAAGGTTAGATATTTCATTTTTATTGCGTTAATACATCCTATCCAATGGACAATTGCTTTACCGGTCGGCGCGACCGGTCCCGCCAAACGACAGAAAAAGTCATTCTGTATAAAATACCGGCAGGACCGGTCACAGAGTGTACATTCGCCAGGTGTCGCCTCGTGCATACTTCCTGTCTAGTCAGAATGACGTCATCGCGTCTTTTTTCGTTTGGCGCGTGAGTGTACAGACGTGTTTTTCTACTGTGGTGAAACGTTTGAATTTTGTAAAGACTACCTTTTATATTGAACTTTATTTTAATTTCATCTATTCTACCTTACTTCTGGAGTATTATGGCGTCCCCTGGACAAAGAAGAGGGACTTGTGGCCACGCTATGGCATTATTTGACTCCCACACCAAGTGTGCGCGTTGCCGTGATAAGGGGCTGGGCCAAGACGCATGTGTTGAGAAGAAGGACTGCTCCATTTGCAATAATTTCACAGCTGAGCAGAAGTTACAGTTGGCCACCCCCACCTATAGGGCCCGAAAAGATAAAGAACTCCAGAAGAAAACTGCCTCTCCCTCCCTTGTTGATCCGTCTTCAGTAACTGTTGTTGGGAAGGTTGAGAGTGGCAAGGGTGATTCTAGTGATAGAGGCGAAACCCCTTCTAAGAAGAAAAAGACCTCTCACAAATCCCCTAAGAAGACATCCAAGCCTCCGAAAGTGCCAGATTTTCAAGCTGACCTGAAATCCCTGGATGAGAAGTGGGCAGATCGCTTTACGCGTCTGGAGGCTCTCTTTTTGTCAAAGACTTTCCAGCTCCCGGTGGAACCGGTTCAGAGCTCCAATGTGGTGGTATCTGAGAAGCCCTTTATTCCACCAGCTCAGCAATCTACTAGCCAGAGTCCTGCTACCGGTTTGACCGGTAAGAAGAAGAAGACAGCCACCCAGCCTGTTGAGGCTCCCGGTGTGAAGAAGTCAGCCACCCAGCCTGTTGAGGCTCCCGGTGCTGAGACAGAGCTTCCACCAACCGACCAAACTACAGTTTCCTCTGCTGGTGCCCCTGTTAGTGGTCGACCCGAGGTCCAGCCCCCAGGTCCCACTACTGCTGATCAACCGGAAGATTTTGCTTCAGAAGATGATCAGTTTAGTGACCAGCCTGACCTCAGTTTAGATGAGGGTGAACTGTCTGAAGTGTTGTCAGCAGGTCCGGATCATGAAGAACCCATAGAAACGGACCAGGAGTTAAGTGCAGAACAGACCTACAGAGAGACTCTACGTGGTGTTAGGTCGTTTATGGGCTGGGAGCAAGTGCCAGAGTTTGACTCTTCTTCTTCTGCACAAGACGACAACCCCTTTGCTGGCACCAGACCTCAGTTGCCCGGTAAAGTTTCTGTGAAGGTTCCGGTGGATGACTGGCTATGCCGGAAATTTGAAAAACTTAATATTACTGTACAGGAAGGATACCCATCCCGGGCTTCAGAAACTGCTGGCTTAGTCAAAGATCAGTTTGTCAAACCACCAAGAACTCTTAAATGGTATGACATGCATACAGACAAGAAGGATTTCTCCAGATCCAAAGTGTCTTCCTGGACTAACCAACCGGCACGCCTCAACAGTAGCTTTCCTCGAATTGCTAACCGGTCACTTCCTTCTGCTCCAGCCTCAAGACCTGTGTCACAGGATACGTTAAGGAAGTGGGAGAGAGCAGCCAGAGACCAAACTTATATGTGTAACCAGGCTGCCGCGTTTTCCCGTTGCCTCACCAAAGTGCAGGACTCTATGGCTTCTCAGTTGAAAGTGTTACAGAACGACAAGGGCAAGGGAAAATCTACCGGTAAATCTCATCAGGCTGTTGAAGAACTGGACTTTCTAGTGACCTTTAACAAGAGCATCACACAGGCAATGGCCAGAACGATGCAAGATTTATCAGATGGTGTCTTCATTAATGTGGCCAACCTTACGCTAGCTAGAAGGGACAGCTACCAAGATTATTTGAAAGCCGGAATCAAACAGGACACTTTGAACGCTCTTAGGTCTGCCCCTCTGCATATGAGTGCCTTGTTTCCGGATCATCTCATCAGCAAAGCTGAGGAAGAAATAAGACACCATGAGGATAAACGTTCTGCCGGTTCTTCACACAAGGGTCCCCAGCGTTTCCACCCTTACCACCAGTCCAGTAAACAACAGCAACTAGATCAGGACAGGAAACCCGGTCTACCTGCCTGGAAACAACTGGGTAGAAGGCGTGGACAAAGATCTCACCGGGGTCGTACTGCTTCATTTTCTCAGCGACCTGCCAAGACACAGAAGCAGTATAAATGACAATCACTGTGTTCAGTTTGTGACAGGGCACTTGTCTCCTGTAAGTGTGACCGGTCAGAAGGACTTTTGTGTGACCGGAAAATTACAGACAGAAACTCAATTACCTGTATATTGTCATGTTGCTTCTCATGTACCTTTTGCAGGAGGGTCGCCGCAAAAGAAAGGCGTAATTCCCGAACATCTAATGTCAATAAAATCTGTGAAAGGTGTTTCCTGTGTAAATCAATTGAGTTCTGTACAAAATGTCACAAATGTCCCACTTGTTGTACCAAATCCTCCTGTAGGTTCAAGATTGCACGAGTTCTGGGAAAAATGGGCAGCCTTGGGTGTCAACCCCAAGGTCATATCAGTCCTCAGGGAGGGGTACATCCTACCCTTCCGGACCAGACCTTACTTGACCAGAAAACCCATAGTAACAAGCTGCTATGCAGATCCTCACAGGAACAGCTACCTGTTAGAGGCATTGCATCAGCTATTAGACAAAAAGGCTGTAGAAGTGGTTCAAAATCCTCAATCCCTGGGCTTTTACAACCGGTTATTCCTGGTCCCCAAACCCAACAACCGGTGGCGACCCATCTTGGATCTGAGCAAACTAAACAATTATTTGAAAACACAGTCGTTCAAAATGGAGACACCAGAGACAATACGTACCTCCCTCCAGACAGGGGAGTGGGTGACTTCCATAGATTTCAAAGACGCATACTTCCACATACCTATAAACAGCCAGTCCAGGAAGTATATGCGTTTTCACCTTCAAGACAAGACTTACCAATTCAAAGCACTACCCTTTGGTCTGTCCACAGCCCCCATGGAATTCACTGTGGTAGCCAAAGAGGTGAAATGGCTTGCAATGAGACAGGGTATAAGGATCCACCAGTACCTAGACGACTGGTTGGTCAGAGCCACATCCCACCGGGTTTGTCTTCAACAGACGAAAGATCTGGTGTTACTCTGCAGGGAGTTGGGGTGGCTGGTAAACGAGGACAAATCAGAGCTGGAACCCAAACAAGTTTTCAACTTCGTAGGCTACCAGTTCGACTTGAAGGAAGGCAGGGTCAGACCCACCATAGAACGTTGGCAGACCCTACAAAGCAAAATACTGGAGATCTTATCAAACCCAATCTGTCCGGTCCGGAAACTAATGTCCCTGATCGGTCTGTTAACTGCGACAGAGAAGCAGGTACATTTGGGCAGACTACACATGAGACCCATACAGTGGCATCTCAAGAACAATTGGAGGGTTCCAGAATCCCTGGAGAAGATAATTCCCATTCCAAAGTCACTCCACCCACATCTGAAATGGTGGCTGGAGGAAGACAATGTTGTTACAGGTCAACCTTTACACCCACTAGAGCATGCTCTGCAAATTTTTACAGACGCATCAAGAGAAGGGTGGGGTGCACACTTAAACGAGCATATAGCAAGGGGAAGCTGGTCACTCCCGGAAAGCAAGCTGCACATAAACTACCTAGAGTTAAAGGCAGTTCTTTTGGCACTACAAGAGTTCCAAGCTCTCTGCATGAACAAGGTAGTTCTCGTAGCTACCGACAATACCACTGTGGTAGCTTACATAAACAAAGAAGGGGGAATGAAGTCGGGCCCCCTGTGTGCCTTACTTTGGAGGATCCTCACTTGGTGCACAAGAAATCAAGTGACCCTCAAAGCTCGACATATTCCCGGCCGTCTCAATGTGATAGCAGACAAATTGTCCAGACTGGGTCAGACCATCCAAACAGAATGGTCCCTCAATCCAGAGATTTTTCAAGCAATATGCAACCGGTGGCACACCCCTCAAGTGGACCTGTTTGCCACAAGGTTCAACAACAAGCTCCCACAGTTTGTCTCACCGGTCCCAGACCCCCAGGCCTGGGCAGTGGATGCTCTCAGCCTGTCTTGGGAGGGACTGGATCCATACGCCTTCCCACCAGCAGCCATCTTGGGCAAAGTGGTGGAGAAGTTACAGGACTACCCCTGCAACAGAATAATTCTGATTGCTCCAGGGTGGCCCAACATGCCATGGTTTTGGGACCTGGTGGCAATGTCAAGCCAGATCCCACTGTGTCTGCCCAGCATACCCAACCTAGTGTCTCAACCATTCAACCAGGTCCTTCACAGGAACCTGTCGAATCTGAACCTGCATGCCTGGCTCCTAGAGCCTCAGCAATCAAAGAGCAAGGCTTCTCTGAGGCAGTGGCAGCACGAATTGAGGCTCCTCAAAGAAGATCAACCAGATCTGTCTATGAGGCAAAGTGGACCATTTTTACAAAGTGGTGCCTCAGTAATCAGGTGGACTTCAGGGCACCACCTCTGAAAGCCATTGCTGACTTCCTCCTACATTTGTTTCAGGATAGGAAGTTACAGCCAGGTACTATTGATGGCTACAGATCAGCCATTGCTGACAAACTGGGCAACTCCACCATTAATGTCAGCAAAGATGAGAATCTTACTCGTCTCCTGGATAGTTTCCATAGAGACAGACCCAAGGGCAGGAGGGGCATCCCCTCCTGGAACCTTTCGCTGGTACTACACCAGCTGACTAAGGCTCCCTTTGAACCCCTTAAAGAGGCCTCCTTGAAACACCTGACCTTCAAGACAGTTTTCTTATTGGCTTTAGGTTCTGGTAAACGCAGGAGTGAGATCCATGCTTGGCTTCATAAGAACATCAGACACCAGTCAGACTGGTCCAAGGTGTCCTTATGTCCCTCACCCAGCTTTCTGTCCAAGAACCAGCTGGCAAAGGAGGGTCCAGACAGTGTGGCCCCGGTGGTTATCCCAGCTCTGGCCCACACGCTAGATAGATCACTCAAGGGTGACAGGTCACTGTGTCCAGTTAGGGCACTACGTTATTATCTGGACAGGACCTCTGACCTCAGGCGGAACAAGGAGTTGGTCTTTGTCTCCTTCAAAAAAGGTTTTGACAAGGATATCTCCTCTGCCACTGTCTCCTCATGGATCAAACAGACAGTCATCCTATGTTATGAGCTCTCTGACCAGCAGGCCCTTAACTTACATCAGGTGAAAGCCCATGATGTGAGGGCCTTTGCTGCCTCTAAGGCCTTCCAAGCTGGAAGTTCCTTAGAACAAATCCTATCAGCCTGCCACTGGAAATCCCATAATACCTTCACACAATTCTATCTGAAGGATGTGGCTTGGGCTGATTCAGAGCTTTTCCATCTAGGGCCGGTCGTGGCTGCTCAGCAGATCCACCACCAAGCCCAATAGGGAGGAGACATTCCTGTAAATATGTACATAATGTATATACTTAGATAAGTATAAATCAAAAAAAAAAAAAAAAAAAAAAAACTGTGACATGCTTCCTTTGGGAGGTTTATTATTTCTTGGGACTGAACTCATCCCTCTCTTCCCCCACTCAGAGCAGAAATGCTTGGAAATAAAAAAAGGGGGGGGGAGCAATGTCGGTTAAACTACCCGGTGAACTGGGTTCTGGTTACCGACTTAGGCCATTAGTGAGTAGCCTTCTTCAGGTCTACCTAGGCCAGAAAATTGTTAGTTTTGAGTTCACTCAAGTCTCTAGTAACTTACCCGCCAACCAAGCGGTAGTTATTCAGCAATTGTCCATTGGATAGGATGTATTAACGCAATAAAATTGCAAATTTAATAAGTAAATTAAATTTTTATAAGTTAATACCCTATCCAATGGACGGACAAGACCCTCCCAACCGACCCCGCTATCAGCTTACTAGGGGTCTAATAGGTTTAGACAGCGAAAAAAGACGCGATGACGTCATTCTGACTAGACAGGAAGTATGCACGAGGCGACACCTGGCGAATGTACACTCTGTGACCGGTCCTGCCGGTATTTTATACAGAATGACTTTTTCTGTCGTTTGGCGGGACCGGTCGCGCCGACCGGTAAAGCAATTGTCCATTGGATAGGGTATTAACTTATAAAAATTTAATTTACTTATTAAATTTGCAATTTACTAGTAATCTTGAGGTTTATCTTTACTCTGGCAAATGGGATACTGTAAGTCTCTTAAATATCATAGCGCTAAAGTAATTATTCATGAATTTTTTAGCAATTAAATCTAGCTTGTTTGGTATTGTGTTTGGTTATAATAGCTGTAAATCTAACTGAGTGATAGCTAATTAGCTATTTTGAGTAGCTGTTTGGTTTTGAAGATTATTGGGGTAACTTGCTTGGTATTGCTTTTGGGAGTCATAGTTGTATAGGTGAGTAATAGCCACTTACCTAGTACTTAATTAGCTGTTTGGAGTAATGTAATGTACTGTAGTTTTCTGCTCACTTCTGATTATCTTAACCAAATTTGGTATGGAGGATTACAGGGCCCATAGATTGCTTATAGCTTTAGGTGTGTCATAGCTCCATAGCTATGTTATTAATAGCTAATTTGCTATTTTGAGTAAATAGTTAACATGTTTGTGCCACACTAAGTCTTGGTTTCCGCTCATTTTAAGGAAAAGTATCTTAGCTATCTTTACCAGGACTACTTTACAGGATTATTGGGTCAATATCTTGCTCGGTATTGTTTTTGCTTATTATAGCTTAAAAGCTAATTAAGCAACAGCTAGTTAGCTATTTCGAGCCTCTGAAACATTTTAAATTTTCCAAATTTTGACTACCATCTTAAAATTTGGGCAGAAGTGGAAAATGTTGTTTATCTTGAAAACCACTTAGAGATAGAGCAATTTCGAGCAAATTTTGGACCGTTTGGGTAATATAAACCCTGGATATAATGCCGTTGAAAAACTTTTAATTTTTCAAATTCTGGCAGCCATTTTGAATTTTGCTGGAAATTGAAAATGTTGATTATCCCAAAAACGTTAGAGATACAGTGATTTTGAGCAAATTTTGAACCAATGCAAAAAGGTCTGAAGTTGAAATAATTTACATAGAATAATTATCCAATCATCTTTGATATATTTGACAAACTAAGCAGACTACTGTACAATTGTTGCAACACATTCACGGAGTGTACATTATACATGATAATGTGTTTTCCTCTATGCTGTCCTATTTCTTTTCATATGTTGCAAATACTCTTAACAGGGCATCCTATTTTTAGTTATCAGCTATGAAGAATTTTTTTTCTGATTGCATGTTTTTGTGTTTAGTGTCCGATAGAAGGTTAGCTCTGGACATAAAACAAGCACACCGGCCGTCTGATCCAGTTATCAATACTAAGTCTACTACTCTGCCCAAGATTACAAGGGATGATTTGTGTGTGAATGACTCCAGTGTCAAGTGGGAGGAATTACGAGGTATGCAAAATAAAGGGTTTGGTTAGCATAATTTCTACTTTAATGATGTCTGATTGTTTTTTGCACATTTTACTTTATTTATATCATCAATTGCCTTTATGCAGGTGATTCTAGAAGAATCTTTGGACCAAAGAACTCAGCTTCCATGTCTGATTTTATTTAGCACTAACCATGAATTTTATTTTACCTCAATCACATTACTCAGCAGGTGGTAAGTCCCGTGGTTATAGGTTTTACTCAGCGGCAGAACAGCCTCCAAGGTCGACTCTGTATCCATCACACTGCAGGCGGTATAGCCCGCGGTTATAGGCGTTGGGCAAAAGAGCCCCTGTCCTTCAACGGCCGTCCAAGATTTGTATGCAAACTTGTGACACAGTATCAAGTCAGTGCAAAACTTTATTGAAGTCCAGACTACAGAAGAAGCTGTTGTGGATTATGACCATTCTAATATGATAGGTGTCAAGTTATGTTGAAAGTTATTCTTAACTACATTTTTTATGTAGGCTATAGTTAGGCAGTTGTACAGCAGATTTTTAGTAATTATATCCCCAGACGAAAGTCGGGGATATATTGGTTTCAGATCTGTCACCCTGCCGCCGTACGTTTTAACTTGTGTGCACGATAACTCAAAAACACTTTAATGGATTTCGTTCAAACTTGGCACACACATGTATTTGGGTCTGGAGAGGAAACCTATTTTAAGGTGATCTTAAACTCCCAATAATAAAGAACTTATGACCACCTTAAGGTCAGAAATTTGACTTTTTGCCAACTAATGCTCTGTAGGTCACAGACTATGTGACTTATGTGGCTCAAATTTTACCTGGGAACACGTTACTATATTTTCCTTATATATACCAAAAATCAAGACTTTATGTTTAGGTTAAAATTGTTTTTGAGGCCCATAAAGACCATCTTAGACGTTTTTTCGACATTTTCCCCATATTTCCCCCTATAACTCAAAAGTGGTAGGTCTCACAAGTCTGTAACTGTAGTAGATATAACTTCTACATGTAATCTAAGTCTGTGAAAAAGTCTGTAGTAAAGTCTGTAGTCTGTAGTTAAGTCTGTAACTTTAATTTTAAGGTCACCTTAAAGTATCTAAATTATCCACAGAGACCCAATTTATGGACTTTTGAAGTCCTATAGCTGTCAAACGATGTGACTGATACAGCTGACATCTCATCTGGGAATATATGATTATGTTCTTTTACATGTGAGAAAAATCAAGGCTTTAAATAGACGTTTAACCTGTGTATGAGGACCACCCGAGTGACCCTTTTAAGATATTTTCAACATATTTGGCCCTGTAACCTGGAAATGATAAGCCTGACAAGTCTCTAACTGTAGTAGATATAACTTCTACGTGAAATCATTGTCTGTCAAAAATTTTAAGTCTGTAACTTTAATTTTAACATTTAGGTCACATTAAGGTCTCTTAAATGTCCACAGACCCCCAATTTATTGACTTTTAAGCCCGATAACTGTCATAATATGTGCCTGGTACGGCTGAAATCTCATCTTGGAATATATTAATTTGTTCTTTTTTCATATGCCAAATACCAAGGCTTTAAGTAGACATTTATATAACATGTATGTGAGACCCATGAATGATCCACTCAGAGGACTTTTTTTTAAATTGACCCCCCCCCCCCATAAATGAAAAAAAAAAATGGTTTGACCAAAAAAAAAATAGTTTGTAATAATTGTGAATCACAAAAAATGGGTGCTGCAAAAAAACCCCAGTGAATGCTTGTGGTGTGAGAGATGGCCTGTCTGGGGATATGTTGGCGTCGAGTCGGTGCAATCTAGTTAAGATTTTTAGATTTTAATTAAGTTTTGCCTCTCAACCAATCAAAAATGTGGACACAAGCCTGTCAGATTAAAATGTCTTCACTGGTTTCCTAACATACCCCCTTCCCTCCCTCGCTAAAACTTAATTACCTGGGATTATTGACATTCAACTGATAGAGAGTCTACTGTTTTGTTGTTAATGACAAAACATAAAGAATTTTCTTTTGTTCATAAAGAAGCGGAAAAACGATTATATTCGATAATCAATCTCTCAGAATCACCGTTCAGTCGATTCTAATTTTCCAAACCAATTCCTAAAACAGTAAATTATGCAGTCAGCCACAAGACCACAACACCTTGAATTACAGTAATTCACACAGAGTCTGACTTTACATTGCTTTTCAGACTCCACTGCCATAGGACGCAGTAGATTTGCGAGTGTGCCTGCTTCCTCTCGCAGAGGGTGTGAGGAGAGTTCAGGGAACAGCAGCTGTGAGTCAGATGGAGAGACTACGCCTAATGTACCCACCCCAAAGGTATTCTTTGTCATTCAAATGTGTTCTTATTTTTATTGTGTTAAAAAACTACAACTGCATGGACTTTAGAAGAAAGTCCACACAAAAGTATTGTAATTCTCTTGAAAAACATCATCCAGTGTTTCTTTAATATTTTAAGATATTGTTTGTTTTGAAGGATTTATACCAAAAAAAAAAAAGATCTTGTTCTAATCTTACCTGCAATTCACCAACATAACAATAAAATTCGTAGACAGCATCTTGCTAACACAATTCACAGACAAAGTATACTACATGTATGTATCATTGGAAAGGTATTTGAGCTGTGCTTTTGTTTGCTCACTTCTATGGCATTAAAGTCCATCCACATATAACAGAGAAAAACGTATTCAACGTTTGGCTTGACAAACTGTTACTTACGTTTTATCCAACATCTTAGCAAATACTAATTAGAGTAACAAATCTAAAATTCGCCAGGAATCTAAAATTCGCCACCTCTAAAATCTTAGTTAATTTTATGAAGAAAATGATGTTTTTGTCCAAAAATTGGTATTTTTCAGTTCAAAAAGCCTTAATTTACTATACAGTCAACAAATCTCACCACAATTCATTTATTTTATTAGTATTTTCACATGTGGCGAATTTCAGATATGTGGCGAATTTTAGATTTCTTACTCTATAATGAAACAAGAGAGATCATGTATGAAACTTTACTAGCTACTTAGCTATGAATGTTTAATGTATGTAACTTAATAGCCGAAAAAAATAAGGCTGCAAAGTCTTTCGGTCTACATCTGCAAGCTGCAAAGCCATTGGCAACATGAATGCTGCACAAGAATTTATGAAAGTTTGGTCACCATGATAAAAACAAATTCTGGGTCAGATACATGCCATACCTGGCCCAGAACTCAGATGGTCACCTACCCAAGTACTAATGTAGCTCATTGCTGATTAACCTCAGTGATGAAAACCGGCATCTGTAGAAGGCTCACTAATTGCAACAGTTGACTTCAGCTTAGTTCATAACTTGTAAATTATTATTAGCAAGATGCTGTGTGTGGGTGTATCATCAGCAAAGTGGATGTATACCAATCTTAATCCATATAAGTGAATACTACCCATGACCTTTCTTTCCTCTTAAAAGGGGCTTCTGCTTAGCCAAGTTCTGTGTGTTTTTTTCTTACTTTTTTATCCTTTGAAAGTAATAGAGTGTTTTACCAAATATATATTTTGTTGTGAAATCTGTGGTAGAAAATGTAGTATAACTAAAAAATGTAAATTGTACAGTGCTAGGCGTCTTCTGTTTGTAGAGTATTCATTGTGATTTTTGTTGTCACTTTTTGTCAAGACAGATATTTTTAGTCAATTTAGGTAGACATCTTTGCAGTAATGCATAACAATTACTGTATTAGTATTGGCTTTTTATTTTGTGATAGAATTTTTATGTGTTCAGTGTAATTTGTTGTAAGTTGTCCTTTAGAACATCAGTTCAACGTTGTCACTTGAAATAATTACTGACGCATTGTTCTGGTCTTGTGACATTGGCTCCATGTCTCCAATTATTGCAATAAAAGCTACAAAGACCGATTTCAGAGTCATTTTTGAGCCAAGAGGGTATTCAGGTACTATCTCTATGCCAACAATTTGTCTATGGCACATCCTGGAAATATATCATTTAATACTGTGCCCTTATTCAGTTGTAGTTGTTTTTTTCTGACTATGTTCAGTGTTTCAATAAAATATAAATTTTGTTCATTTTCAGAAAGACCTGCGCAAAAGAAGCGTGACTGTTACCAATGTTTGTGGCTCAACTGATGTTAGTTACCCATAGTAACTGTATTTCTTTCCATCTGATATTGTTATTACTGCTTTCAGTGGTCCTATAGTTAACTACTGCTTAGACCGAGTTTCTGTCCCATCGCCAATTGCTATTTATATACTGATGGACGCAATGGCGAGGGACAGAGCTCACATGTACTTGTTTTCTGTGTAAATTTTGAACAGCATATTTATACACATATTACCACAAGTATAAAGTGTTACTTGGTTTCTTTAAGGTATGTATATTTGCTGTTCACTTATATTTTATGCCAATCAAACTGGCATGTATATATTTCAACCAATTTTCAAAATGTAAACAAACCTTCAACATTACATAGTTACCTACAAAAGAAATTCCTGGCTTCTAAAAGCAGTTTAATTTAATAACATATGTATTGTAAACTGGATACAGCTATTATAATAATAGACATAACAAGGAGTTTTGAAAGTGAATACAATAATTCCCCACAGTTTGAAATTTACACAGAAAACAGGTACATGTGAACTCTGTCCCTCGTCATTGCGTACCGTCAGAAATATCAATAGCAATGTGTGATGGGACAGAAACTCGGTCTAACTAGTGCTTGGCTTGCAAATGTGGCACAATTTGCAAATGTATGTGGTCGGTGAAAAATTGAAGGTCATTAACCCTGCCAAAGAAGTAGGGATGGGTCGGTATGAAAAATATGTACATTGGGAGGTCGCCAATGCAAACCCGTACCGATTTCGGGACTTCGTGTTTTAGTACACCCCAAACAAACATGAGCGTATCCTCTCAACAACATCGCAATAAAAGTCTCTAAATGCACAAAATATGGGATAAAAAATTAATATCTTCATGTTTCTGGTTTCTGTCCAATATTTTAAGTTTTTACCCCACAGCCCTTAATGGCTGTTGGGGTATTGTTTTCACCCATGGTGTCCGGATGGTCGGGCGGGTTGGCAGGCGGCGGGAAATAGTTTGTCCGGGCTGTATCTCAGAAACCGTAAGGTGTAGGAAGTTGATACTTGGTAGGGACATTGGTTAGGGGGGTGTAGCTGTGCAACGTCATGGTCTGACCTTGATTTGACCTTGCCGTAGTGACCTTGAGTTTGAAAATCTTGTCCGGGCTATATCATGGAAACTGTAAGGTGTAGGAAGTTGATACTTGGTAGGGACATTGGTTAGCGGGTGTAGTTGTGCAACGTCATAGTCTGACCTTGATTTGACCTTTGACCTTGCCGTAGTGACTTTGACCTATAAAAACTTGTCCGGGCTATATCTCGGAAACCGTAAGGTGTAGGAAGTTGATACTTGGTAGGGATATTGGTTAGGGGGTGTAGGTGTGCAACGTCATGGTCTGACCTTGATTTGACCTTTGACCTTGCCGTAGTGACCTTGACCTATAAAATGTTGTCCGGGCTATATCTCGGAAACTGTAAGGCTTGGGAAGTTGATATTTGGTAGGGACATTGGTTAGGGGTTGTAGGTGTGCAACGTCATGGTGTGAACTTGATCTGACCTTTGACCTTGCCGTAGTGACCTTGACCTATAAAATCTTGTCCGGGCTATATCTCAAAAACCGTAAGGTGTAGGAAGTTGATACGTGGTACGGATATTGGTTAGGGGGTGTAGGTGTGCAACATCATGGTCTGACCTTGATTTGACCTGTGACCTTGCCGTAGTGACCTTGACCTATAAAATGTTGTCTGGGCTATATCTCAGAAACCGTAAGGTGTAAGAAGTTGATACTTGGTAGGGGTATTGATTAGGGGGTGTAGGTGTGCAATGTCATGGTCTGACCTTGATTTGACCTTTAACCTTGCTGTAGTGACCTTGACCTATAAAATATTGTCCGGGCTTTATCTCGGCAACTGTTAGATGCAGGAAGTTGATATTTGGTAGAGACATTGGCTAGGTGGTGTAGGTGTGCAGCATCATGGTGTGACCTTGATTTGACTTTTGACCTTGCCATAGTGACCTTGACCTATAAAATCGTCAGGGCTATATCTCGGAAACCGTAAGGTGTAGGAAGTTGATACTTGGTAGGGACATTGGTTATTGGCTATAGGTGTGTATTATCATGGTGTGACCTTAATTTGACCTTTTACCTTGCCGTAGTGATCTTGACCTTTAAAATCTTGTTGCACCTTTGGGTCTGTCTTTTGATGCAGATTAAGCAAAAGTCATATTAGAATTTATTAAGAATTTTACTTTCATAACTTCCCATTGTAAGAGATAGAATTTCATCAAGTGAGCCGCAGATTTTACTCCAACACCACACATAAGCATTCATTAAATGTATTACCACTTCTGTATGCATGGTAATATTCAAACCATCTAAACCATAATTCGGAAATGCAGATGTACATAAAGAGTGTTGAATTTTAGTTTACTGATTAATGCTGTCATCTTGTCATTGAATTATCTTGTTTTAATACTTCATCTTTATACGCATTATCTTTCTTTTAAACATTATTTCTCCATTTAAAGATTGTTTGGACCTTTATATAACTGACAGTGCTCTGAAAGTATCCTGAAGTTTGTACTGATACAGTACTTCTATATCTCATGGTGTTGAAAATATTTCCCAAGGCTGTGGGGTACGGGCATCTCTGATGCTATTTTCCTTCCATTATATGTGTTGACAAGTGAGATTGAGGTTATAAAGTGTCGTAACCAAACATGGCAGTTCTGCTGTATGTATCACTATAAAAGTCTGCAATAGACAAAAATATGGGGATAAAAGCTTATAATTTTTTCTGATTTTGGTATGTTTCTAATATTTCAACTCTTCTTTCCTTTGTATGTGTTGACAAGCGAAATGGCAGTTTCAAAATCTCTTCACGGTATTTCAGTAAAATACTCTCGATACTGAGATACCAGGCCTACTGTCCCATCTCTACAAGGAAGTATTAATTTCATGACCATTTGTCTGTTTGTCCGTTTATTTGTTGTCAGCAGGATTACACAAATACTACCGGTTGGCTCTTCCTGAAATAAAATTACCGTATTTTTCCAAAATATGGCCCGGGCGTTAATTATTTTCAAATGGTTATCAGACCAGGCGTTAAATTGAACCAGGCGTTCTTTTGAAGTATAAAAACAGTGTCATAAATTGTAAACAGTGTGCTTGGTACCCAGAAGTTAATTTGAACCAGGCGTTTATTTGAACCTGGGCGTTATTTTGGAAAAATACGGTAGAAGATGATACGTGGTCCAACTTAGATCCCATTAAATATTGAAAGTGATCTGGATCACTGTTTGGATACAAAAAATAATCTGGATTTTGTATTTTTGTATTATTGTGCGTCTTGGCAGCGGTACGCACGTTCTGACTTCTCTTGTTAGACTGTATAAGCGTATAAGTGCAATGGAGGTGAGTTATAAGATAACTTTATTTTTGATCCTAGAGATTTCAAATGTCAAAACAGCTAACTAGTAATCTGTTTGTCCTTTGACCCTTGCTTCAAGGCCAAACAAGGTTGTCATTCCATTTCTGTAGATATTGGAGCCTCCTTGATATTTTAGGTGGTGTGCAAATTTCTATGAATTTCATACCAATCTGATTATAATGTACTGTAGCTGGGAAGAGGTAAAGTTTTGTGCCAAAATTGTATGCCAGCAAACAATTTCCACTGTAGAGCTTCAGTTTTAGTAATATTGTCTTCAGTTGAACCCTGTTGTGTGGCCTCACAAGGAATCGGGGAAAAAATTATGTCATTGGGATTTTCAGATGTTATTGGTTGTAACTACCATTAGAAAAATAGAAACAGCTCTTGAATTGCACTTATTCTTACGAATGCATTTCCTAAAAGGGAATTGTACAAATTTAAATAAGATTTCAGAAATTCTCCACAATAACTTGCCACTCAGGGGACACCATTTAAAAGTGAGATATACTAATCTAAATTTGTATTAATTTTGCATCAGGGGAGAATTAGAAGCTTAAAAATAACAAGCATGTCAAGAATTTCCTAAAAATCAAGGAAATATCAGGAGGTTTTCTCACTGGCAAGTTCTACATACTGTGGCAAATTTAAAACTTCTTACTTTATGTCAGATTATGACTGAAAGGGTTCAACTGTTATTTATCCTTTTTTCATTTCAATTTCTTTTGTTTTTTTCTTTTCAGAATTAGCGATTATATGATTTTAATGTCACACTCTAAAAAAAATTTTTTCTGTCTTTCTTATATTCTTTTGTGCTTACTAGTCTCTCCTGTTACACATATAATTTCACTTTTCCAGTGTTTGTACAGAGAGAAAGGACATTTTCTGAACTTTTCGACAAAAGTTAATCTGTTACAGATTACTGTAGAATCAGAAGTTTTCATTGGCCATAAATTTGAACTGTTTGAGTCAAGGAGCTTGGATAGTGAAAAGTAATTCACAGTGAATTTTTAAATCTCTATTAATATCTTGAGTAGAAACTAGCCATTCACAAAAATTAATTTCAGTGCATTACTGTTTTAAAAATGAAGATTGAGTATAATTTTTTTCTTGCTAAATATCTACTTATAATTTAGTAGAGTAAGAAATCTGAAATTCACCAGGAATCTAAAATTCGCCACCTCTAAAACCTTAGTTAATTTTATGAAGAAAATGATGTTTTGTCTTAAAATTGGTATTTTTCAGTTCACAAAGCCTCAGTTTACTGTACATTCAAGAAATCTCACCTCAATTCATTTATTTTATAAGTATTTACACAGGTGGCGAATTTCAGACATGTGGCGAATTTTAGATTTCTTACTCTATGTGAATGCATCCATGACCAGAAGTAGGTCAATATTACCAAAAGTCATTGTACTTTGAAATGTTGATGAAAACAGCACTTGTTTCTCAATTTGTGTAACTGTGAAATGCTCACTCCTTAATTCTTTCAATCACTAGTACTGAAATTGCGATCACCTCAACAAACTCAGAAAATGTTATCATGTCATAAATTAGGATACTTTTAGTTTTCTAAGATTATATTTATTTTGCAATTAATAACAACACTTTCTTAGTTTTATAATTACTGTCTCTCAATTTCTCTACTTCTGAAAGAAGGTTACTTCATGCACATTTTTTGTCATATCTAGATTTAACACTTTTTTTCCTTGCTCCTTTGTTTCAGTCGTGAAGAAAATTTGTTTAAGTCAATGTTGAAAATAATACATTTGCAGTGCTGTATTGATATTCTTGTCCATTAACACTTTTCAACAGATCAGTCAGTGAATCTGACGCAGACAAAATGTTTTCATCTGCCTTTACCTATATCAGACAGTTCTGTGCTGGCCTTACAAGCTGCATGTGAGCCCAAAATATGCAACTTATATGGGGCTTATATGTGGTTCGACACATTTTGTATTTTAGTACTAGAGCCGAAATGATTATTTATACTAATCGATTAGTAGGTTATCAAAACACTAGTCGACACCAGTATTATGAAATCGGTTAATTGTTTTCTTGTGTGTATCGCCACATGGCGGATTATACGCGATCGTTGGAACTATGAGTATCTCGAGTTAAGACTTTAAAACGCATCAAATTAAAGCATTTTATATGCATTTTATTTTTAAAATATCAAAATATTACATTATTGGCCAATTTACTGAATAATCTGGTGAATTCTTTGCTTTTCAGCATCTCACGATCCGCCATTTTGTTTACATTCGGAACACACACGTTTTCGGTATTTCTCATACATGTCAGAAACAATTAATCGGTTGGTTGACGGTTAATGCAAGCGACTACCCGGCTACCAAATTTTGCTAATAGTTTCAGCTCTAGATCCACTCGTTGCAATAAGTGTGAGTAAGTCTGTATTTGTATTTAAGTAGGACACTTTGGCCACAACGCAGGCAGTGACCTTTCAGCCTGTGGTGGAATATTTGAAAAAATCTGCCACAATCTCTCACATACCAATCTAAAATGTACACACCAGAGGATAACCCGCCCGCCCCCACGGGCATCATTTTATTTGGCGGCTCACAATTAAGCATACACTACCCACATATGAGGTCCATTTAGGGAACAGTAAGAACAAGGTCATGAATCAGAATTTTAACATGCCACAGATGTCTCAGTGAATTTGATTGACTGAAAGGTGAAATACTTCATGGGTAAAAAATCAGCATAATCTGGTAGCTACAAATTATTGCTCATTATGGCTGTCGTAACAATAACCATTTTACCATAAATTTTGCAATAATTATTCATCTTAAAATAATTTGTCATGTTTATAATTTGTCATGTTTATAACGTCAAACCATGGTAAAATTCTGTGTATATCATGGTTTGGTCAGGGGGTTACTCTTATATTCAAATACGTGTTGTTACGACTACACAGAACAATGTTAACTAACCAATAGATCAGATATTGAATTAGGCTAATGGACTGTTGATTCTGTGTAGAGCAATTATTGATAGTCTCTGCTTGGACTCGATCACACTGCAGTGCCTTTGGTCTACATGCAGAAAAAAAACACATAAGTCTAGGCCAGGTGTTAACAGATTGATATGCATGAGCATATTACAGTGTTTAGTATCAAATTTGGCAAATAATCACTTGACTGGCATGTCAGTGGACATAGGTTCAAACCTAGGTCATAACAACCTGCGTGAAATGCTAGCTGGTGAAGGGAACCTAAAACCATGTTGATAACATTGACATGATTCTTTAGATCTCATATAATTAGTCCTGGAAAGAATGTTGATCTATACAAACAAATTCATATATCCCCAGGGCCAGACCTCTGAGATGGAATGGGATGCCAACAGTGGTGACATGACAACCGACACTTCCTCCCAGGTAACCACAGAAACGGAGCTGTCAGGACAGGAAGAGGAAGCCAGAGACAGCGACGGATATGGGTGGTCAGAAAACTTACACCACGCCAACTCTGTAATGAATAACCTGGCATCCAGTAATGATAAAGGTGTGTAGAGAAAACCTGATGAATTTTGCAAAGTTGCATTGTATTTTATTTTCCACCGCAAGCCATATTTGACCTGTATCTAAGGGGATATATACAGAGGGGGATATATATATTTTTTGTATTTTTTTTATGTCTCAGAAACTATGTAACCTACAAATATGAATTATATGTCAATAGAGAGGACTTTTTGCAGAGCTTCTGCTCGTTTTATTAAATAGAAATCCATGCAGAAATGGCTGATAAATCGCAAATAAAAGATTGAGGTTTTTATGTCAGCTGACATTATGTCGCCACTCTGCGGCGTGGGCGTACGCGACCGCGTCCGCGTGAACAACTTCTTCTCCAAAACTACAAGGCCTAGAGACATGCTGTTTTTTTTAAAAGATACCTTATCTATCGAGGATGAAAAACTGTTCAAGGCATGCAAATCTGTCTGTTCGTCTGTTTGCTAGAGACATTACAAGGGAGGTACCCCCACCAAAAGTGTGAAAATTTCAACACTTTATCACAATTTTCTCAGTGACTATTGCAGGGATTTCTCTCATATCTTGCATATATGTACTAGGCCAGAGATAGATTCTCTTGTGTGAGTATGAGACCTGGATCTTTCTTAGTTTTTTTTTAATAAATTTTTTTAATAATTTTTAATGCATTAAAATTCATGAAATCATGCACTAAATCACTTATAACATGAAAAGTGTTACATGTAGAGCATTTTGTTCAGTAACTACCATCTTGAGTAAAATCACTTGTAACTTGAAAACTATTGCATTTAGAGAATTTTGTATAAATATGTTATTCAGCTACTTTTGGGTCAGCTATAACATAGTCAAATTTCAGACCTGTAGCTCATGGCATAGCTGAGTAATAGCTACTTTTAGGTTATCACTGTTGAGTAAATCACTGATAACTTGAAAATTATTGTATTTGGAGTATTTGTTTCAATATGTTATTCACCTATTTTGGGGTCAGCTATAACATAGTAAAATTTCAGATCTGTGGCTCATGGCATAGCTGAGTAATAGCTACTTTTAGGTTATCACTGTTGAGTAAATCACTTATAACTTGAAAACTATTGCATTTACAGAAATTTGTGTAAATATGTTATTCAGCTACTTTTGGGTCAGCTATAACATAGTGAAATTACAGACCTGTAGCTCATGGCACAACTGAGCAATAGCTATTTTCAGGTACTGACTGTTGAGTAAATCAGTTGTAACTTGAAAAATATTGCATTTGGAGTATTTTGTTAAAATATGTTGTTCACCTGCTTTTTGGTCAGCTATAACATAGTGAAATTACAGACCTATAGCTCATGGCATAGCTGAGCAATAGCTATTTTCAGGTTCTCACTACTGAGTAAATCAGTTGTAACTTGAAAACTATTGCATTTACAGTATTTTGCTTAAATATGTTGTTCACCTACTTTTGGGTCAGCTATAACATAGTAAAATTTCAGACATGTAGCTCATGGCATAGCTGAGTAATAGCTACTTTTAGGTTATCACTGTTGAGTAAATCACTTATAACTTGAAAACAATTGCATTTACAGAAATTTGTGTAAATACGTTATTCAGCTACTTTTGGGTCAGCTATAACATAATGAAATTACAGACCTGTAGCTCATGGCACAGCTGAGCAATAGCTATTTTCAGGCACTGTATGTTGAGTAAATCAGTTGTGAGTTGAAAAATATTGCATTTGGAGGATTTTGTTAAAATATGTTGTTCACCTACTTTTGGGTCAGCTATAACATAGTGAAATTACAGACCTATAGCTCATGGCATAGCTGAGTAATAGCTACTTTTAGGTTATCACTGTTGAGTAAATCACTTATAACTTGAAAAGTATTGCATTTAGAGTATTTTGTTTCAATATGTTATTCACCTATTTTGGGGTCAGCTATAACATAGTAAAATTCCAGACCTGTGGCTCATTGCATAGCTGAAAATAGCTACTTTGAGGTCATCACTGTTGAGTAAATCACTTATAACTTGAAAACTATTGCATTGACAGAAATTTGTGTAAATACATTATTCAGCTACTTTTGGGTCAGCTATAATATAGTGAAATTACAGACATGTAGCTCATGGCACAACTGAGCAATAGCTATTTTCAGGTACTGACTGTTGAGTAAATCAATTGTAACTTGAAAAATATTGCATTTGGAGTATTTTGTTAAAATATGTTGTTCACCTACTTTTGGGTCAGCTATAACATAGTGAAATTACAGACCTATAGGTCATGGCATTTTCAGGTTCTCACTATTGAGTAAATCAGTTGTAACTTGAAAACTATTGCATTTACAGTATTTTGCTTAAATATGTTGTTCACCTACTTTTGGGTCAGCTATAATATAGTAAAAATTCAGACATGTAGCTCATTGCATAGCTGAGTAATAGCTACTTTGCTTATAACTCACTTATTATTGGTCCTAGAGGTTTGGAATGGTAAACAGACATATAGGAAATCATGGGCTGGGAATCTGTTGATGTGGTCCGATTTGACCTTGGACCTCTTCTTCAAGGTCAAATGAGGATAGCCAAAATTAAAAGTGCTTATAACTCGCTTATTATTGGTCTTAGAGGTTTGGGATGGTAAAACAACATATAGGAAATCATGGGCTGGGATTCTTTTGGTGTGGTCAGATTTGACCTTGGACCCCTCCTTCAAGGTCAGTTGAGGATAGCCAAACTTAAAATTGCTTATAACTCGCTTGTTATTGGTCCTACAGGTTTGGGATGGTAAACCAACCTACAGGGAATCATTTGGTGTGGTCGGATTTGACCTTGGACCCCTCCTTCAAGGTCAAACAAAGATAGCAAAACTTAAAAGTGCCTATAAATTGCTTATTATTGGTTCTAGAGGTTTGGGATGGTAAACCATCCTATAGGAAATCATGGGCTGGGAATCTTTTGGTGTGGTTGGATTTGACCGTGGACCCGTTCTTCAAGGTCGTACGAGGATACTGCATTTGCAGTATTTCTTTAAATATGTTTTAACCTACTCTTTACACTTAAACAGTTACCTTGTTACTTTCCTTCATAATACCATTTGCAGGGAACAACTTTTTTGTCCTTTTCTTCTGTCACGTTCAGAATTTCTTTTGAACATGCTGTTCAATTACCATTTACTGTACTTCTGTACAGCACTTTCCCTGATAATTATGCTTTCCTCTCATTATTACCTTCACAAATCAAAAACACTCAGTCAGCTGACACAGTGCCCATTCACGGGCACTCTCCTCTTGTTATATTCAGTGGTGCCCTTGTATATATGACACTATATTTCACATTCTTTAAAGAAATACGAACCTATTTAAGTCATAAATCACACAAAACGATGGATAATAAAAGTAAAACATCCCTCATTAAACAAATACAGATTAAACAAATACAAATCATGAAGATTAACAATCTAATACTCATGCTACGCACTCATATAATAACTGTTACATTGTTATCTTCATTCATGATAGATTTTTTCTGTATATGTCATTTAGGATGTTTTCCTATTGTATATATGTAGTCAGCATAATATGTCCTTTACTAAAGCATTCAAAGCACTCTGACCCATCCTGACTGCACAATACAGCCCAAGCTGTCTTTCAACTGGCATCGTCCCAACTGAAAGATAGACTCACACAGATGACCATTTATCAATGCATGTGGGCTTCTTTAGTCTGCTATAGAGAATAGAACCCAATGACAGAAGATCACCATGTTTTGTGGCCATTATATGCGTGCTTGTACCTGGAATCGTGCCCAGTTCCTCCGTGTTACATGGCAAGTGTGTTGCCCACTAGGCCACAGTGGCAGATTGATTACAAGCAGTTAGTGCTGGGACGATGTTTGCAAAGTTCGGTATTATCGCTCGCTGTCTCATTGCTGAGCAATGATCAGTAAAATTTAAATACAACCCATAGTTGCTAAACTCATTTATTTCAATTCCTTGTACCCTTTTTGTCACATTGAAAATCTTATTTTGTGGAAATATTGTTCATTCACCAGTTAAAATCACAAAACTAGCCGTAATACAAAACCACAAAATAAACAGAAAATACCTTAGGGGTTTTCCCACTGTAGTCAAGGTGATCATAAAATCAGACAACCACAGGCGAGGATACATAAAGCATGGCAAGGAGTGAGGTAGACTTTTGTAAATATATTAGGTTATATTTTGGTTATATTTGTGGTAATTTGTATCCATTTACCTTGTTTTTGTTTAATATTTGATTTTATTATCTGGTTCACACTTTTGATTCCATGATTGGCGATGATCAATCTCTGTTTACATTATTCCGATTTGAGCATCAAGAGGTAAAACCTTGGCGATCTCCCAGTACTACAAACAGTTCACATTTTGGCCACAAAGCTATAACTGAAAAGAGAAAGATCACAGATTATTATGTAAATAAGCAGCGGATAAATTTCATTGGTCTTATGATGAAAAAAAAAACCACACAGATTATGGATATATGGATCTTCAAACTGAAATTCCAAAATTTTTATTTTATAATCTTACAATAAGTGTAGTCCCCTTGTTTCCTTTCTGGCTAGTGTCCTGTATCATCTGGGAAACAGAAGAAGTGAAGAAAGTGGACCTGACTGTGTTAGACCTTGGTTGGACCATCATACAAAAGGTGAGGTTATGTATTATGATATTGTGAAGTAGGAGACAAAATGCTGTTGTGGTAAAATACTCTCAGACTCTTGAAATCTCAGAGGATTTATGTTAAAATCTCTGCCTTCCGCCCTGAGTGGAAAAATTGATATAATTCTAACATGACACGGCTGTGTCCGCGATTCTGATTGGTCGAGAGCTATGGTAAAACCTCGATATACATCTTGGCTGTTCCATTGTCATCCCTTCGCAAGTAACAATAACCAAGTACATGCTTCCATTTTTTACAGTGAAGGATCACAACTTATTATTAGTGATAAAAGCAGTTTTTTATTAAATATAATTCTGATAATGAAAAAAATATATATAGAACATAAAATTTTTTTAAAAACTCTTCATTTTAGCATATTTAGTGAGAAAATGCTATGTACTGGCACAATGTATAATTGGTGGAACAGCCTGATTTGTTTCGAACGTTTGTGAAATGGACATGATTTTTTTGCAAAATATAAGGAAATTACAAGTATTTTAATTGTTTTGTCATGTTAGAATAGGAATAACGCCCTCCAAACCATGGTATATGCAGAATTTTACCATGGTTTGAGGCAATAAACCCCTCAGGCTTCGCCTTCGGGGTTTATAATCTCAAACCATGGTAAAATTCTGCATATACCATGGTTTGTCAGGCGTTATTCCTATAATTGACTGTGTGTTGGACCAAGAACACACCATTATACAAAAGGTGAGCGTATTTATTTGAGACTTTGCAAGATGTTGTAAACATGACACACTCTTCTCCCATCTGTGGGTTTTTAGGTTCAACCTAATGCCCCTGTGCTAAATGAGAAATTGGTAGTTGCTTACTGGTGTGCTACACCTCAGCTGTACCATGATTCAGAAGCTAAGGTTATTGATATGACTTAGCAAAGCAGGTGCTGTAAGGATAATGTACTTGACTGCCTTCAGTAATCAAGAAGTAAGTGGTAGTTTGCTGATGTATTGGGCCAAGAAAAGACTATCAAAATCAAAGTTATGGTTCTATGTCCCATTCAACAGCCAGGGTCATATTGGAGCATTTCCACAGCATTGTCACTTGTGGGAGTTGAACCCACACAGAAGTGACAGCCTGTGATTAGAAGCCAAAAATGCTAACCACTGAGGACCTCATGAAAAGACAAAAGGTAATCTAATTGACGTGACTTTGTGATGCAGGATGTAACATGGCGAAATGGTAGCATACATGATCATGACTTCATTTATGCTCTACCACTCATCCCTCAACAGACAGGAAACAGTATTTAAATATTTTCTAAATTGGCTTACAGATGTATTAGTCATGTACTAGATCGTCAGCAGTGGCAGCTAATGTTATCATCGTTGGCTAAGTAGAATTAAGTCTTTGTATGGTAGGTTTATGGATTATTATTTTAAAATATGGGTAAATAAGTAATAATTTAAAAATAAATACTCATTTTTTTTTTACAAAACCAGTTTCACAGACAAACACCAATAGTTTAATTTTTCAACCAGGTTGTGTTACACCGATGAAATACCACTGACAAGTGGCTATGTATCACACTGCTGAAATACCACTGACAAGTGGCTATGTGTCATACTACTGAAATACCACTGACAACTGGCTATGTGTCATACTACTGAAATACCACTGACAACTGGCTATGTGTCATACTACTGAAATACCACTGACAAGTGGCTGTGTGTCATACTGCTGAAATACCACTGATAAGTGGCTATGTGTCATGCTGCTGAAATACCACTGACAAGTGGCTATGTGTCACACTGATGAAATACCACCGATAAGTGGCTATTTGTCATGCTGCCGAAATACCACTCATGAGTGGCTATGTGTCACACTGCTGAAATACCACTGACAAGTGGCTATACGTCATGCTGCTGAAATATCACTGACAACTGGCTATGTGTCATACTACTGAAATACCACTGACAACTGACTATGTGTCATACTACTGAAATACCACTGACAAGTGGCTATGTGTCATACTACTGAAATACCACTGACAAGTGGCTGTGTGTCATACTGCTGAAATACCACTGATAAGTGGCTATGTGTCATGCTGCTGAAATACCACTGACAAGTGGCTATGTGTCACACTGATGAAATACCACTGATGAGTGGCTATGTGTCATACTACTGAAATACCACTGACAAGTGGCTGTGTGTCATCCTGCTGAAATACCACTGACAAGTGGCTGTGTCTCACTACTGAAATACCACTGATAAGTGGCTATGTGTCATGCTGCTGAAATACCACTGACAAGTGACTGTGTGTCCTACTACTGAAATATCACTGGCACATGGCTATGTGTCATACTACTGAAATACCACAGATAGGTGGCTATGTATCACACTGCTGAAATACCAGAGTGACTGATATGTGACTTTTTTCTGTGCTCAATGTTCCAACAGGCTGACAAGATCCCTGAGAAGAGTGACTACGTGTTTTTGGGTCTGATATTCTCCCTGGTGATCATGTGTCTGCCTGCATTGTACCGCTTCCATCAGCTGCGGGACAGACTAGAGGCACTACACTGCATGGGAAACATCACAGGATGTCTGCACGTCATGAGGATATTAATAGGAGACAACTGGCTGTAAGTGTCTCAAGAACTTTAAAATATCATAACTGACTATTGTTTGTCTACATGTATTTGTTTTGTCTTTGATTATGCAATCAGATAGCCTTGTCTGAACCATATGCATTACTGAGACAGAATAAATTTATAAACTCGTGAAACAGTACCTTCATTTAACATCAGTCTTCAGAGACAATAATAATGCTGATTTGTAATCATATTTCAGTTTTGCACAGTATGTTGGAACACCTGGATACTTTAGATACTATTGCACATAAAATATTATATTCTTGTTTTTCTTGAGTTTTAGACCAAACATGATATTAGAAATGATCAAAAGTTGTTTTGGGCAAGTTTGTATATCTTTTTTTCAGAATAATATTTCAAAACATATTTTCATATTTGCAAAACATACTCGATTCTTGCCCATTGGAGGCAAACATTCAACTAGTCCACATATTCCTTTCACCTTTTCCAAATTTGTCAAGGTATTGTAATATAAAGCAAATTACCAGTCCCGCACTCTTAAGCACCTATGTGCAATGTGACCAAATTTTTGCAAAAGTTGGGGATAGGCGTTTATGACAATGAAAACCAGCCAGATATTCCGTAAAAAAATGGCTTAAATTTAGGTACTCGAATTTTAGTATACAGTGGATGTAAACGGCAGTTGATGTAAACAAATCTCAAATTTGAAATAACTGTTAAAATAAGGAAACTTATGTTGAAAATGAATATAAAATAATCCAATTTGACTTATTGTTAGATTTTGATGGAGTTGGTTTATCGAGAAATGACATATTAGCAATAATGGTTGATAAAACATTAGATCGTTGGGGTGGGGGTTTGAAAATATGGGCAATATAGAGCACAGCACCTGTAACTTACATAGCACAGTCACCAGAAATAATGGAACATTCATAAAATGAAATGACTCCACTTTGGTCGTTGACGGATATACAACAATATCTCCTGGTTATCCATGGCAATTGCTGACAGTAATTTCTGTGTGTCTAGTAGTAAGAGCAATTCATGAGATCTGTTGGCACTTCCAGGGTATATGGACATAGCTGTTTACAACATTGTTTTGTACTTTTCAACTGAAATGTTGCTACATTTCATAAATGTGGCTACAAACCTTATAGGACATATTTGTAGCCACATTTCTGAAATGTAGCCACATTTCAGTGGAAAAGTGCACAATGACGTTGTAAACGGCCGTGTCCATATACCCTGGACGTACCGATCTGTTCAATGAAGTTCCCCATATGGTAGTGAGATCCCCCATATGAAACGCGGATATGCTGGTTTCACAACCATCACACTTTCACTGCCACTACCATATGTTTTGATGTGTGTGTAGGTAATTAGAAATTGCTTTCAATTCAGACTTGGCACACACTTGTATTTGGGTCAGGAGAAGAACCATGTTTTAAGATGACCTTAAACTCTCAACAATAAAAGAAGTTATTGCCACCTTAAGGTCAGAAATTTGACCTTTAACCACGTAATGCCCTCTAGGTCAAAATCTATATGGCTCCTCTGGCTGAAATTGTACCTGAAAACACATTAATATATTCTACATACATGTGCCAAAACTCAAGCCTTTATGTTGATTTTAAAATTTTGTTTGAAGCCCACGAAAACCCTACTTAAAAATTTTTTCTACAGGTATCACACCTTTAGCCACTTAATGCCCTCCATCTCAAAAATTATTTGAAGTCTGTAGCCCTGTCACCCTGATGTCTCTAAAAATGTCCACAGGGACCATTCTGTGAACTTTTTTCCTCTTTAAGCCCTCTAGCTCTAAAACTATTCACCTAAAATCCTATAAATTTAAGACTGGTATGGCCAACATCTCGTTACATTTTCAACTAGTGTTTTAACTATAGATATGACCATGTTACTACATTAATTAATGTATTATTATTAGGTGGACTTGTTGAAATAATGTACTTTATACAGGGAACAAGTGGTGATCCTGAATGGTTTACTACAGAGGTTCTGTATTGCCCTTATCTTCTTCTTCCTGTTGTCAGTTGCAGAGAGAACATTTAAACAGGTGAGTCTGTTTCTTTTACCGGCATCTCATAGGAAGCATTTATATTATTCTGAGTTATCCTTAGATTGAAAAAAAAGAGTGAAATTCACCACATCACTATGGGTTTTCTTCAAAGTCAAACTTGCAAAATGTCAGCAGGTTACTTCTACTCATGTTTACTTTTTGAAATACAAACTGTGAGAAATATTCAATTATGAAGATCTCATTGAATTAATTTAATAAGTTACTTCACATTGGACACTTCAAGTTATATGATTATGGATCTCTGAGTTTCTGTATCAACCTGGATAATCCATGTGTTTAAGTACAAGAACTTAATAAAACAATGGTTTTTAGCAGGACATAGTCAAACAAGCAGTCATGTGCAGAGTAACACAATGCTGCAAATGTGTTACTTCTGTGACACCTCAGTAGATGTAGAAGTTTAAGTGCTTGCATATAGCCTGTTATTTTTATTGCGTTAATACATCCTATCCAATGGACAATTGCTAATCCGGTCGGCGCAGACCGGCCCGCCAAACGCCAGAAAAAGACGTCCTGTGTTGCCACCGGCTGGCCGGTCCGTAGTACTGTGCACTCCCCAGATGGCGCCTCGTACTTCCTTCCTATCTAGACAACCTGACGTCATAGCATCTTTTTCGTTTGGCGCGTGTACTGTGCGGACGTGTTTTCATCATCTCCAGAGTTTTAAAAGGAAAAGTGTGCATTATGACGGATTTTCGACCTTATTTGGGAATATTTTAGTGTAGAAATGTTATCTGCATATCAAGCACGGATATACCTTAAGAAATCTGCTGGAAACGCTCCCTAGCTGACTCAATTTAGTGTTGATGATAGGGCAGTAATCGACGAGGAATATGAAGGCAGCCATTTTTTTTTTCTAGTTTCCTCCCATTCAACCATGGTGTTGTTAGGGGCAGATCGACAATATTAAGGAAATAATGGATATACTACTTACAGGTATTTTTATCCGTGTTCGTTTGTTGAATGTACCCTCTGTAACTTCCAGTTCAATCACCATAGAAACGTCTTTTCTAGTACTACGAATAGATATCACGGAAATCTTCAATCTACGTAGTTTTGAACACTGCAAATAGAAGGAAATCCCCAAGAGGTGCATTCTTCAGAGCGCACTGGTACCGACTTCTCTGCTGTAAAGCATCAGTCACACCAGCCTAGCTCGAGTATTTAGTGTTTTTTCATCAGAAGCAATAGGTGAATTCTTCAGATTTCTTCAGAGCGCACTGGTCCAGACATCTTTGCTTTAAAGCATTAGTCGACCGGTAAGCTTATATATATGTGCATCAGCAGCAAGAGATGAATTCTTCAGATTTCTTCAGAGCGCACTGGTCCAGACATCTTTGCTGTAAAGCATTAGTCGACCGGCAAGCTCATGTTCAGCCGACCTCACCTAGTATTTACATAGAAGGAACTTCATCTTTAATCACTCTCAGTCCCTCCCTTGTGGACCCGGCAATTATGTCGGTAGTAAGGGAGGTGGATGGCCAGGAAACTGGTTTGAGTGTACAGCCGGCTGAAAAGAAGAATCGACTTCAGACCGGCCAGGACTTCATCTACAGAGCGCACTGGCCCAGGCTTCTCTGCTTTTAAAGCATCAGCCGGCCGGCCAGCACAAAAGAACGCGACCTCTGACGTCATATCCAGTCAGCCAATCGCGTGTCTTCACGAAACTGGTCACGTGTTTTCACCGACCAGTCACGAAGTTTATCACGTGATTCACCGAACAAGAAGGTCGGAAGTACATTCTTTGTACTCACGTCTACTGTGATTCCAGTTTTTAGTTCCTGTAATCCACCTCCAGCGTACTGGTACAGACTTCTCTGCTACAGACATCAGTCGACCAGTAAGCTTACGTTTACTGTGGTATGAGGAAAGAACACCTCTAGTGAGGGCGTATCCCCGAAGTTGGTCACGTGATTTTCCGACCAGTTCACGAAGCTGATCGTCATCTCCAATCAGCCAATCACGTTGTCCCTCCGACCAGCAAGCTGGTCATGTGACACACCGACCAACATTTGTTTCTAAATATAGCTCACAAGGGTTTTCCCAGCAACTGTCAAAATCTACAAATAAGACGTGTGTTCCAAGAAATACTTTTATTAATGGCGGAAACCTACAGCCAGCTGAATTTTACACAAAGATAGTTGTAAATTGTTTCAACAACTGGTTACAGAGTGTACCGACCAGTACCGGCTATACAGCCTTGTACACTTGCTTCAACAACCGGTTACAGAGGAATTAATGGAGAAAATTGAATTCAACACAGTCAAGATAGTTGTAAACTTCATTCAGCAACTGGTTACAGAGTGTGCCGACCGACTACCGGCTGAACAGCCTTGTACACTTACTTCAATAACTGGTTACAGTATGTACCTACCGGCTACCGGCTTCACAGCCTTATACAGTAGCCTCAACTGGTTACAGTGTACCGGCTACACAGCCTTGTACACTGGCTTCAACAACTGGTTACAGAGTGTACCGGCTGGTACTGGCTACACAGCTGGTACACTCACTTCAACAACTGGTTACAGTATGTACCGACCGGCTACCGGCTTCACAGCCTTATACAGTAGCCTCAACTGGTTACAGTGTACCGGCTACACAACCTTGTACACTGGCTTCAACAACTGGTTACAGAGTGTACCGGGTGGTACTGGCTACACAGCCTAGTACACTTGCTTCAACAACTGGTTACAGAGTGCACCGACTGGTATTGGCTACACAGCCTAGTACACTTGCTTCAACCTACGGGTTACAAGTCTACTAACAGGGTGCTGGCTACACAGTCCTTACAGTTAAGTACCGGGTATGGAGTCCTGGTACCGGACAGAGTTGCCTAAGGTTAATTTGGTTACAGAATTCTTAGACCGGTCAGTGGTCTTGGTGATGTGACATGACAGTGTCCCAACCTACTGCCAGGAAACCTTCCCTTATCACATCTCTCAGCAATCTGTTATCAGTGCTGGACTTGGCTGGAGAGATAATAAATTTGGTCATGTCCGGCCAGGGGTCAGACATCTCACGAATGACAATTGCTCTGTAAATGCTGCACCTTGCAGGCTGCTGGCCCGGGGCGAAGAGTCTATTAATATGAAAAGTTGTGTCAGTCCCACCAGACCACAATAAGAACAGAGAGACTGTTAACCTGGATCATTGTCACTAGACCGGACCAGTGTCCGGAGGGACAGGAAATGTTTATCAAAATACCAAATGTCCCAAATGTGGCACACAATCGGCCTGTAGGGTCCAGACTAAGCCCCTTTTTGGGAAGTTAGGAAGCCTTGGGGGCTGGACACTAGGTATTACAAATGTTCAAGGAGGGATACCTACTCCCATATACCTATACAAGAACAATCCAGGTAATGCCTGCTATTCGGTTTTGTCCACAGCACCTTTGGAGTTCACTGTGATACCAAAGGAGGTAAAACTTGTGACCATATACAAGGACTTAAGAAGCCACCAGTACCTAGACGACTGGTTGGTGAGAGCCAGATCCCAGGCTGGTCTCCAACATTCACAGGAACTAGTAAATAATGTGTCAGCCACTGGGTTGGCTGATGAACTTACAGAAATCAGAGCTGGAGCCCAAACAAGACCTTGATTTTGTAGGCTACCAGTTCGACTTCAGGTCTGATCGGTTCCGACCGACTCTGGACCGGTGACAACCTTCAAGAGACTATGTTAAAACTGCTATCCCTACCGGCTTGCCCGGTCCGGGAATTCATGTCCTTGATAGGTTACTGACGGCTACAGAAAAGCAAGTTAATCTAGGTCGACTCCATATGAGACCCATACAGTGGCATCTCAAAACAACTGGAGGGTGCCAGAATCACTGGAAAAGGTGATCCAAGTCCCCAGGTCCCTGCACCCCCATTTACAATGGTGGCTGAAGGAAGACGATGTACTTACAGGCCAACCATTATACCCAATAAAGTGTGCTCTGCAAATATTTACAGACGCATCAATAGAAGGGGGGGCGCTCACTTAAACGAGCACACGGCAGGAGGAACCGGGTCCCTCCCGGGAAGCAAGCTGCACATAACTATCTAGAACTTAAAGCAGGCTTCCTGGCTTTAAAAGAGTTCCAAGAATTTTGCTCAAACAAGATAGTACTTGTAGCAACTGACAACACCACAGTAGTGTCATACATAGACAAGGAAGGAGGCATGAGGTCGGGCCCACATGTGCCCTACTATGGAGAATCTTGACCTGGTGTACCAGGAAACAAGTGACTCTAAGCCCGACACACTCCATGTGGTAGCGGTCAAGCTATCCAGGCTAGGCCAGACCATCCAAACAGAGTGGTCTCTCCTTCCAGAGGTCTTCCACTCAGTCTGCAGCAGGTGGCACCGGCTCAAATAGACTTATTTGCTATGAGGTTCAACAACAAGTTGCCTCTGTTTGTGTCACCGGTACCGGATCCCCTGGCCACAGCAGTGGATACACTCACTCGGCCATGGTAGGATCTGAAAGCATACACCTTCCCACCATCAGCCATATTGGGCAAGTGGTGGAGAAGTTGCAAGACTCCCCATGCAAGAGAATCATTCTGATTGCTCCGGGGTGGCCCAACATGCCTTGGTTTTGGGATCTAGTGGCCATGTCCAGCCACATCCCGCTGAGCCTGCCCAATCTGTCCAGCCTGTTCGCAGCCATTCGATCAGATCCCACACAGAAATCTGACAAATCTTAATCTCCATGCAGGGCTCCTAGAGCCTCAGCAATCGAGGAGCAGGACTTGTCTGAGGCAGTGGCAGCAAGAATTGAGGCTCCTCAAAGGAGGGGTCAATCAGATCAGTCTATGAGGCAAATGGGTCATTTTTTACCAAGTGATGCATCATTCATTAGGTGTACTTCGGGCTCCACATGTAAAGTCAGTTGCTGACTTCCTTAGGTACCTGTTTCAGGACAGGAAGTGGCAGCCCAGTACTATTGTTGGTTACAGATCAGCCATTGCTGATAGCCTGGAAATTGGCCCAGCAATGTTACTAAGGATGAAAATCTCACTCGTCTCCTGGATAGCTTCCACTGAGACAGACCCAAAGGCCGGAGTGGCATACCCTCCTGGAACTTCTAGCTGGCCGTGCACCAGCTAAGACTCCATTTGATCCAATCAAGGAGGCCCCCTTGAAGCATTTGACCTTCAAGACGGTATTCCTCTTGGCCCTTGGGTCGGGCAAGTGCAGAAGTGAGATTCATGCTTGGCAAAACTGATATGTTGGACACCAATCCGATTGGTCAAAGGTGTCTCTGTATCCATCACCCAGCTTTCTATCCTAGAATCAGCTGGCCATAGAGGGTCCAGACAGTGTGGCCCTGGGGTTATAACAGCCCTGGCCCCCAACTCTGAATAGATCCCTCAAGTCTGACAGGTCCCTCTGTCCGGTCAGAGCACTGTGCTACTATTTGGACAGGACCTCAGACATCAGGCAGAATAAAGAGGTGTTTTTGTCTCCTTTAAGAAAGGTTTCAACAAAGACATCTCACCTGCCACTATCTCCTCTTGGATCAAGCAGACTGTGATCCTATGTTATGAGCTCTCTGACCAGGAGTCCCACTTTTAACATCAGGTTAAAGCCCATGATGTCAGGGCCTTGGCTGCTTCTAAGGTCTTCCAGTCGGGAGTCTCCTTAGATCCAATCTTGTCAGCCTGCCACTGAAGTCACAATACCTTCACACAGTGATTTCTGAAGGGTGTGGTTTGGGCTGACTCGGAGCTTTACCAATTGGGCCGGGTGGTGGGCTGCTCAGCAGAACCACAAGTGGCCCTTAGAGTGAGGAGATTTGTATATATGTACATAATGTAACAGTTCTACAAGCACATAGTATAAAATGTGATGTGCTTCCTTCGGGAGGTTTATTGGCTTTCTGGGACTGAACTCCTCCCTCTCTTCCCCTACCTCAGAGCAGGTCTGTTAAAAATACAGGGAACAAGTGGTGATCCTGAATGGTTTACTACAGAGGTTCTGTATTGCCCTTATCTTCTTCTTCCTGTTGTCAGTTGCAGAGAGAACATTTAAACAGGTGAGTCTGTTTCTTTTACCGGCATCTCATAGGAAGCATTTATATTATTCTGAGTTATCCTTAGATTGAAAAAAAAGAGTGAAATTCACCACATCACTATGGGTTTTCTTCAAAGTCAAACTTGCAAAATGTCAGCAGGTTACTTCTACTCATGTTTACTTTTTGAAATACAAACTGTGAGAAATATTCAATTATGAAGATCTCATTGAATTAATTTAATAAGTTACTTCACATTGGACACTTCAAGTTATATGATTATGGATCTCTGAGTTTCTGTATCAACCTGGATAATCCATGTGTTTAAGTACAAGAACTTAATAAAACAATGGTTTTTAGCAGGACATAGTCAAACAAGCAGTCATGTGCAGAGTAACACAATGCTGCAAATGTGTTACTTCTGTGACACCTCAGTAGATGTAGAAGTTTAAGTGCTTGCATATAGCCTGTTATTTTTATTGCGTTAATACATCCTATCCAATGGACAATTGCTAATCCGGTCGGCGCAGACCGGCCCGCCAAACGCCAGAAAAAGACGTCCTGTGTTGCCACCGGCTGGCCGGTCCGTAGTACTGTGCACTCCCCAGATGGCGCCTCGTACTTCCTTCCTATCTAGACAACCTGACGTCATAGCATCTTTTTCGTTTGGCGCGTGTACTGTGCGGACGTGTTTTCATCATCTCCAGAGTTTTAAAAGGAAAAGTGTGCATTATGACGGATTTTCGACCTTATTTGGGAATATTTTAGTGTAGAAATGTTATCTGCATATCAAGCACGGATATACCTTAAGAAATCTGCTGGAAACGCTCCCTAGCTGACTCAATTTAGTGTTGATGATAGGGCAGTAATCGACGAGGAATATGAAGGCAGCCATTTTTTTTTTCTAGTTTCCTCCCATTCAACCATGGTGTTGTTAGGGGCAGATCGACAATATTAAGGAAATAATGGATATACTACTTACAGGTATTTTTATCCGTGTTCGTTTGTTGAATGTACCCTCTGTAACTTCCAGTTCAATCACCATAGAAACGTCTTTTCTAGTACTACGAATAGATATCACGGAAATCTTCAATCTACGTAGTTTTGAACACTGCAAATAGAAGGAAATCCCCAAGAGGTGCATTCTTCAGAGCGCACTGGTACCGACTTCTCTGCTGTAAAGCATCAGTCACACCAGCCTAGCTCGAGTATTTAGTGTTTTTTCATCAGAAGCAATAGGTGAATTCTTCAGATTTCTTCAGAGCGCACTGGTCCAGACATCTTTGCTTTAAAGCATTAGTCGACCGGTAAGCTTATATATATGTGCATCAGCAGCAAGAGATGAATTCTTCAGATTTCTTCAGAGCGCACTGGTCCAGACATCTTTGCTGTAAAGCATTAGTCGACCGGCAAGCTCATGTTCAGCCGACCTCACCTAGTATTTACATAGAAGGAACTTCATCTTTAATCACTCTCAGTCCCTCCCTTGTGGACCCGGCAATTATGTCGGTAGTAAGGGAGGTGGATGGCCAGGAAACTGGTTTGAGTGTACAGCCGGCTGAAAAGAAGAATCGACTTCAGACCGGCCAGGACTTCATCTACAGAGCGCACTGGCCCAGGCTTCTCTGCTTTTAAAGCATCAGCCGGCCGGCCAGCACAAAAGAACGCGACCTCTGACGTCATATCCAGTCAGCCAATCGCGTGTCTTCACGAAACTGGTCACGTGTTTTCACCGACCAGTCACGAAGTTTATCACGTGATTCACCGAACAAGAAGGTCGGAAGTACATTCTTTGTACTCACGTCTACTGTGATTCCAGTTTTTAGTTCCTGTAATCCACCTCCAGCGTACTGGTACAGACTTCTCTGCTACAGACATCAGTCGACCAGTAAGCTTACGTTTACTGTGGTATGAGGAAAGAACACCTCTAGTGAGGGCGTATCCCCGAAGTTGGTCACGTGATTTTCCGACCAGTTCACGAAGCTGATCGTCATCTCCAATCAGCCAATCACGTTGTCCCTCCGACCAGCAAGCTGGTCATGTGACACACCGACCAACATTTGTTTCTAAATATAGCTCACAAGGGTTTTCCCAGCAACTGTCAAAATCTACAAATAAGACGTGTGTTCCAAGAAATACTTTTATTAATGGCGGAAACCTACAGCCAGCTGAATTTTACACAAAGATAGTTGTAAATTGTTTCAACAACTGGTTACAGAGTGTACCGACCAGTACCGGCTATACAGCCTTGTACACTTGCTTCAACAACCGGTTACAGAGGAATTAATGGAGAAAATTGAATTCAACACAGTCAAGATAGTTGTAAACTTCATTCAGCAACTGGTTACAGAGTGTGCCGACCGACTACCGGCTGAACAGCCTTGTACACTTACTTCAATAACTGGTTACAGTATGTACCTACCGGCTACCGGCTTCACAGCCTTATACAGTAGCCTCAACTGGTTACAGTGTACCGGCTACACAGCCTTGTACACTGGCTTCAACAACTGGTTACAGAGTGTACCGGCTGGTACTGGCTACACAGCTGGTACACTCACTTCAACAACTGGTTACAGTATGTACCGACCGGCTACCGGCTTCACAGCCTTATACAGTAGCCTCAACTGGTTACAGTGTACCGGCTACACAACCTTGTACACTGGCTTCAACAACTGGTTACAGAGTGTACCGGGTGGTACTGGCTACACAGCCTAGTACACTTGCTTCAACAACTGGTTACAGAGTGCACCGACTGGTATTGGCTACACAGCCTAGTACACTTGCTTCAACCTACGGGTTACAAGTCTACTAACAGGGTGCTGGCTACACAGTCCTTACAGTTAAGTACCGGGTATGGAGTCCTGGTACCGGACAGAGTTGCCTAAGGTTAATTTGGTTACAGAATTCTTAGACCGGTCAGTGGTCTTGGTGATGTGACATGACAGTGTCCCAACCTACTGCCAGGAAACCTTCCCTTATCACATCTCTCAGCAATCTGTTATCAGTGCTGGACTTGGCTGGAGAGATAATAAATTTGGTCATGTCCGGCCAGGGGTCAGACATCTCACGAATGACAATTGCTCTGTAAATGCTGCACCTTGCAGGCTGCTGGCCCGGGGCGAAGAGTCTATTAATATGAAAAGTTGTGTCAGTCCCACCAGACCACAATAAGAACAGAGAGACTGTTAACCTGGATCATTGTCACTAGACCGGACCAGTGTCCGGAGGGACAGGAAATGTTTATCAAAATACCAAATGTCCCAAATGTGGCACACAATCGGCCTGTAGGGTCCAGACTAAGCCCCTTTTTGGGAAGTTAGGAAGCCTTGGGGGCTGGACACTAGGTATTACAAATGTTCAAGGAGGGATACCTACTCCCATATACCTATACAAGAACAATCCAGGTAATGCCTGCTATTCGGTTTTGTCCACAGCACCTTTGGAGTTCACTGTGATACCAAAGGAGGTAAAACTTGTGACCATATACAAGGACTTAAGAAGCCACCAGTACCTAGACGACTGGTTGGTGAGAGCCAGATCCCAGGCTGGTCTCCAACATTCACAGGAACTAGTAAATAATGTGTCAGCCACTGGGTTGGCTGATGAACTTACAGAAATCAGAGCTGGAGCCCAAACAAGACCTTGATTTTGTAGGCTACCAGTTCGACTTCAGGTCTGATCGGTTCCGACCGACTCTGGACCGGTGACAACCTTCAAGAGACTATGTTAAAACTGCTATCCCTACCGGCTTGCCCGGTCCGGGAATTCATGTCCTTGATAGGTTACTGACGGCTACAGAAAAGCAAGTTAATCTAGGTCGACTCCATATGAGACCCATACAGTGGCATCTCAAAACAACTGGAGGGTGCCAGAATCACTGGAAAAGGTGATCCAAGTCCCCAGGTCCCTGCACCCCCATTTACAATGGTGGCTGAAGGAAGACGATGTACTTACAGGCCAACCATTATACCCAATAAAGTGTGCTCTGCAAATATTTACAGACGCATCAATAGAAGGGGGGGCGCTCACTTAAACGAGCACACGGCAGGAGGAACCGGGTCCCTCCCGGGAAGCAAGCTGCACATAACTATCTAGAACTTAAAGCAGGCTTCCTGGCTTTAAAAGAGTTCCAAGAATTTTGCTCAAACAAGATAGTACTTGTAGCAACTGACAACACCACAGTAGTGTCATACATAGACAAGGAAGGAGGCATGAGGTCGGGCCCACATGTGCCCTACTATGGAGAATCTTGACCTGGTGTACCAGGAAACAAGTGACTCTAAGCCCGACACACTCCATGTGGTAGCGGTCAAGCTATCCAGGCTAGGCCAGACCATCCAAACAGAGTGGTCTCTCCTTCCAGAGGTCTTCCACTCAGTCTGCAGCAGGTGGCACCGGCTCAAATAGACTTATTTGCTATGAGGTTCAACAACAAGTTGCCTCTGTTTGTGTCACCGGTACCGGATCCCCTGGCCACAGCAGTGGATACACTCACTCGGCCATGGTAGGATCTGAAAGCATACACCTTCCCACCATCAGCCATATTGGGCAAGTGGTGGAGAAGTTGCAAGACTCCCCATGCAAGAGAATCATTCTGATTGCTCCGGGGTGGCCCAACATGCCTTGGTTTTGGGATCTAGTGGCCATGTCCAGCCACATCCCGCTGAGCCTGCCCAATCTGTCCAGCCTGTTCGCAGCCATTCGATCAGATCCCACACAGAAATCTGACAAATCTTAATCTCCATGCAGGGCTCCTAGAGCCTCAGCAATCGAGGAGCAGGACTTGTCTGAGGCAGTGGCAGCAAGAATTGAGGCTCCTCAAAGGAGGGGTCAATCAGATCAGTCTATGAGGCAAATGGGTCATTTTTTACCAAGTGATGCATCATTCATTAGGTGTACTTCGGGCTCCACATGTAAAGTCAGTTGCTGACTTCCTTAGGTACCTGTTTCAGGACAGGAAGTGGCAGCCCAGTACTATTGTTGGTTACAGATCAGCCATTGCTGATAGCCTGGAAATTGGCCCAGCAATGTTACTAAGGATGAAAATCTCACTCGTCTCCTGGATAGCTTCCACTGAGACAGACCCAAAGGCCGGAGGGGAACCCCCTCCTGGAACCTCTCCCTGGTTTTTGCACCAGCTGACAAGGTTCATTTTGAAAAATTAAAGGCTTCCTTGAAGCTTTTGACCTTCAAGGCAGTTTTCCTCTTGGCCCTGGGTTCGGACAAGCATAGAAGTGAGATACATGCTTGGCAAACAGCCCAGCACCATTGATGGTTATAGGTCATCCATTGTTGATAAATTGGTAAATTCACTTTTCAACATCAGTAAGGACGAAAATCTCGCTCGTCTCCTGGATAGTTTCCTCAGAGACAGACCCAAAGGCAGGAGTGGCATACCCTCCTGGAACTTCTAGCTGGCCGTGCACCAGCTAAGACTCCATTTGATCCAATCAAGGAGGCCCCCTTGAAGCATTTGACCTTCAAGACGGTATTCCTCTTGGCCCTTGGGTCGGGCAAGTGCAGAAGTGAGATTCATGCTTGGCAAAACTGATATGTTGGACACCAATCCGATTGGTCAAAGGTGTCTCTGTATCCATCACCCAGCTTTCTATCCTAGAATCAGCTGGCCATAGAGGGTCCAGACAGTGTGGCCCTGGGGTTATAACAGCCCTGGCCCCCAACTCTGAATAGATCCCTCAAGTCTGACAGGTCCCTCTGTCCGGTCAGAGCACTGTGCTACTATTTGGACAGGACCTCAGACATCAGGCAGAATAAAGAGGTGTTTTTGTCTCCTTTAAGAAAGGTTTCAACAAAGACATCTCACCTGCCACTATCTCCTCTTGGATCAAGCAGACTGTGATCCTATGTTATGAGCTCTCTGACCAGGAGTCCCACTTTTAACATCAGGTTAAAGCCCATGATGTCAGGGCCTTGGCTGCTTCTAAGGTCTTCCAGTCGGGAGTCTCCTTAGATCCAATCTTGTCAGCCTGCCACTGAAGTCACAATACCTTCACACAGTGATTTCTGAAGGGTGTGGTTTGGGCTGACTCGGAGCTTTACCAATTGGGCCGGGTGGTGGGCTGCTCAGCAGAACCACAAGTGGCCCTTAGAGTGAGGAGATTTGTATATATGTACATAATGTAACAGTTCTACAAGCACATAGTATAAAATGTGATGTGCTTCCTTCGGGAGGTTTATTGGCTTTCTGGGACTGAACTCCTCCCTCTCTTCCCCTACCTCAGAGCAGGTCTGTTAAAAAGGGGGGGGGGCGACGTCGGTATAGCCCCGGGTAACCGGCTGTTGGCAACCGACCAAGGTCTTACAGGGTTTTCTGACCTTAGGGTCAACCCAGGCCTGGGCCTATAGGTCTCCTGACGAAGTCAGCCTAGACCATAGGTTAAAATTTGCTATTACTTGTGAGTTCACATAAGTCCCTAGTAACTTACCCGCCGACCAAGCGGTAGTTATTCAGCAATTGTCCATTGGATAGGATGTATTAACGCAATAAAATTGCAAATTTAATAAGTAAATTAAATTTTTATAAGTTAATACCCTATCCAATGGATACACAAGACCCTCCCACCGACCCCGCTATCAGCTTACTAGGGGTCTAAGAGGTTTAGACAACGAAAAAGATGCTATGACGTCAGGTTGTCTAGACAGGAAGGAAGTACGAGGCGCCATCTGGGGAGTGCACAGTACTACGGACCGGCCAGCCGGTGGCAACACAGGACGTCTTTTTCTGGCGTTTGGCGGGCCGGTCTGCGCCGACCGGATTAGCAATTGTCCATTGGATAGGGTATTAACTTATAAAAATTTAATTTACTTATTAAATTTGCAATTCATTTGAAAAGTTTAGTGTGTTGCATCAAATTAGTTTCTATTTATGATTACTTGCTGTAAAGACTATAAGCCAAAACTCTACTTATCATTATGCCCTAAAACTTGTTAGAACTTCACTTATGAGTGAAAACAAGCCCATGATCACATTATTTTTGATCTACCACTGTAGCCTAGTGGGTAACACACTCACCTAGGAACACAGAAGACGTGAGTTCAATCTAAGGCACAGGCAGATACATAGTGGCTTGGATGACCACTAAAAAAATGGCGGTCCTTTGTCATTGGGTCCTATCCCCAGTGGCAGGTTAAAGAACCTCAGTGGCGTGATAAATGGTCATCCTTGAGCCTCTGTCTTTTAGGGAAATGTTAGTAATTAGAGAGTTGGACTGTACTTGTACAGTGGAATGGGTCATATAGCACTTTGAGTCCCGTAGTACATAGAGTTATTGCACTGAGTATAAATACAAATACAAAAATTATTTTAGTGGATTCTAACATAACATGCCAGTGTCCATGGATCTGATTGGCCTAAATTTATGGACTAAATTATCACAAACTTTGGCTGTTACAATACCTCTGCTTCAGTTGATGAGACAGCCATTTTGTTTTGCACCAAACAACCATAAAACAGTCTATGTGTAACAGATAAAGCTCTAATAAGCACTTTGGCTTCAGCTTTTCATACAGTGCTGCAATGATTTGGGATGAAATGTGGAATTACAATGTATCTTCAGCCACTTCTCTCTACTCATTCAGAAAGCGTTAAAAATCTATCTCTTTGCATAAGCGTACCAACTGAGTTTCATGTTTTTTCCTGGTCTTTCTCTGTGGCACTGACCCCTGCTATATCTCTGGTTCTTTGATTATGGATCTCTGCTTGTCTCTATCATGCGCCTACAGTCTGTCTTTTGATAGAGATTAGGCACTATGAAAGTACTATTGGAATTAGACTAAAAGTGAGTTTATTTTTTATAAATTAGAATACAGATATACCATGAAAGTCTATTATCTCTGCAAATTAAGACTGCCTTTGTGATCTAAGCTTCCAACTTTTGGTCTGAATTTGTGTAGATCAAAGACTTTTGTGTTATGTCCCTGTTTTTTTTTCCATTACAGAGACTTCTGTATGCCAAGCACTTCTGTTACCTGACTTCCTGTCGAAGAGCTAAAAAGTACGACATGCCGCACTTTAGACTCAACAAAGTGAGAAACATCAAGACATGGCTGTCACTACGGTCTTATCTCAAGGTACAGATTACTGTTGTGAACTACCCTCAGTTTTCTTGAGCCATAATCAATTATTTGGCCAATTTGATGTTTGTTCGTCAGTTTGGGCTAAACACTTCAAGGTTGTAATATTCTTATGTAAATATAGTAAAAATTGGATTGCACCAAGTATTTAATTACCATATCTGTACTCTGTAATGCCCAGGGGTGATGTGAGTAAAGATTTGTAAAGCTGGGGATGGGCATTTATGACTCTGAAAGTCAGCTAGATGTTCCCCCTAAAAATTACACAAAATTTGGTACTCACATTTTAGCATATACCAACTGGAAGTAAAATGCAGTTAAAATAAACAGATCTGATCTATCTGCAATAAAATGTGAAATAAATACTCAAATAAAAGTGAAAATTTGGTTGAAAATGAAAATAAAATAGCCAAATTACACCCGTTATTGGGTTTTAATGGAGAAAGTTTACATATTAGCAATTTATTAGCGATAACGTAAGATTGTGAGGGATGCTTATGAAAGCATGGCTTTACAGAGCACAGCACTGGTATTGTAATTTGTTTTTTTTTCTGGAAAAAAGACTTATAGACTACACCATTTTAGTTTTAGTTCATCTTCAGAACAAATTATTACAATACTTTATGACAATCCTACATTTTGAGTCAAGAAAACTATTTCTTTAAGATCTGAAACAGCTTCTTTTGGAATTGTGCTTTAAAATTTAAAATTTGTTGAAATGTTAAAAGTTTAGGAATTCCAATGCAAAGGGACTTTATTTGAAATCTGTTGGTTTCGTTAAATGCTTACTTATGAGCTTGTAATTATTATATCCCCAGACGAAAGTCGGGGATATATTGGATTCAGGTCCGTCGCGCCGCCGCCGCCACCGCCGCCGCCGCCGCCGTAGAAATTTCCTTGTGGACGCGATAACTCAAAAACAAATTAATATTTTTTTTTCAAACTTGGTACACATGTTAAGGGTGCCCAAAGGAAGATCCCTATTTTAAGGTGACCTTAAACTCCCAGTAAAAAAGAACTTATGGCCACCTTAAGGTCAGAAATTGCACTTTTGGCCACTTAGAGCCCTGTAGGTCACAAACTATGATGCTCAGCTGGCTGAAATTTTACCTGACAACACATTAATATGTTCTTAGTACATGTGCCGAAAATCATGACTTTAAGTTGAGGAGAAAATTGTGTTTGAGGCCCATAAATACCCCCACTTAGGGATTTTTTGCTATACTTTTCACATATTTTGCCCTATAATTTGGAAGTGATAATTCTGATGAGTCTCAAACTGCGCTAGGTATAACTTTGATATGTAATCCTTGTCTGTAGAAAATTTTAGGGCTGTAGGTTTACCCAAAGGGGTCGACTTAAGGTCTCAAAAGTGCCCACAGAGACCCAATTTATGCACTTTTTGCCACTTTCAAGCACTGTAGCTTTCAAACTATGTCTCTCATCTAAGTTAAATATCATCTGGGAATATATCTATGTGTTTTCTTATATGTGCCCCAACATTTAGGCCTTTAATAGACAGTTAACCTGTGTATCAGGACCATAAACACCCACCCGAGTGACCCTTATAAGACATTTTTCACATCTTTTTCCCTGTAACTTGGAAATGGTAAGTCTGAGAAGTTTCAAACTGTATTAGATATATATTCTGTGTGTAATCTTAGTATGTAACAGATTTTAAGTCTGAAGCTTTAATTTTGAAGGTCAAATTGAGGTCTCTAAAAGGCTCCCAAAGACCCAATATTTGGACTTTTTGCTACTTTTAAGCCCAGTGACTGTCAAACTATGTGACTGATAGAGCTCAAATCCTATCTGAGAAGATATTAGTATGTTATTTTTATATGTGCCAAAAATTAAGGCTTTAAGAAGACATTTAACCTGTGTATGAGGACCATAAATCCCCACCCGAGTGACCATTTTTAGACATTTTTCACATATTTTTCCCTGTAACTTGGAAATGGTAAGTCTAAGAAGTTTCAAACTGTATTAGATGCATATTCTATGTGTAATCTTAGTATGTGACAAATTTTAAGTCTGAAGCTTTAATTTGAAGGCCACATTTAGGTCTCTAGAAGGCCCCATAAAGACCCAGTATTTGGACTTTTTGCCAATTTTAAGGCCTGTGACTGTTAAACTATGTGACTGATAGAGCTGAAATCTCATCTGGGAATACATTATTATGTTCTTTTTACATGTGCCAAAAATCAAGGCTTCAAGTAGACATTTAACCTGTGTATGAGGACCTTAAACACCCACCTGAGTGACCCTTTTAAGACATTTTTCACATATTTTGCTCTGTAACTTGGAAATGGTAAGTCTCAGAAGTTTCAAACTTTATTAGATACATATTCTATGTGTAATCTTAGTATGTAACAAATTTTAAGTCTGAAGCTTTAATTTGAAAGCCACATCGATATCTCTAAAAGGCCCACAATGACCCAATATTTGGACTTTTTACCACCTTTAAGCCCTGTAACTGTTAAACTATGTGATTGATGGAGCTGAAATCCCATCTGGGAATGCATTATTATGTCCTTTTTACATATGCCGAAAATCAAGGTTTTTAGTAGACATTTAACCTGTGTATGAGGGCCATAGACACTCGCCCAAGTGCCTTTTTTGACATTTTTTCCGTATTTTGCCCTGTTATTTGGAAATGCTTAGTGTGACAAGTCTTAAACTGTATTATATATAATTTTTGTTTGTTATGTATGTCCCCCAAAAAGTTTCAGATCTGTAGTTTAATTGCTAAGGTCTCCTTAACAATTGTAAAATGCCCACAGAAACCCAATTTATGGATATTATGCCACTTTAAAGCCCAGTAACTGTCAAACTATGTGGGTTATAGAGCTGAAATCTTTGAATTTTTAAAAGGAAATGCCTGTCTATTTAAATTTTGAATATTAATAATGTTATGGCTATCTTAGTCTTTTAAGAATTTATTTTTGTGTGTTATACCTCTGCTTGCTGAGTTTTTCACTTTTTAAAATGAAACTGGTTAAACATATTCAAGTAGACAAAATGGACACTTTAAGTGAGCTTTAAGTCCCAATATTAATAAAATTATATCCTTATGTAGTAAAACTAGGGGATTTTTAACCCTCAACTAGCCCAGTTTTATTCAACTTGCCTCAGTTAATTTTGGCACAGCTCCTACAGTTATGAACTCATTTCAGTTGATAATCACATACTTAAAATTCTCAATTCTTTTTGTATTTGAGTACCCCTTTTATATAGATTGTTTGTTTACCATTTATGCTCAACCCACATCCCCCACCCGGATTCCCCCCACCCACCTCTGGGACCTCCAGCTATATTGAGTGACACTAAATAAACAAAGGTATTTAATGATATCAGATGAGAAACAAAGAACTCAATGGGGTTGCAGATCTTGTGTAATAGTGAGAGAGGTGTGGAGAAGGGGAGAGGGGTGGGGGTGGGAGGTGGTGGGCTTCATTACATATAACACAAAGGGGAGTCAGAACTGAGATTATGTCACATATTTAGGTTGCATATATATGTATAGAGGAAATGAATAACCGAAAACAATTTGCAAATTCTAAAAATAATATAATAAAATAATAATATAAATAATTTTTTTTTAAATAATATTTTATTTGTGAACAAATATAGAAACAGATATGCGCTTTTGGGATTATGAATTTTAGAATGGACATTGAATCATCAATCATTTAAATACTTTGAAGGAAGATTGAAAAATATGATGAGTTGAGTTAAAAATAATATTTTATTTGTCAACAAATATAGAAACAGATATGCTCTTTTGGGATTATTATTTTAGAATGGACATTCAATCATCAATCATTTAAATACTTTGAAAATAGGTTTAGAGTTATCATTGCAGGAAGATTGAAAATATAATTTGAGTTATGTATTCGGCGTCTGGGGATACACCATCTTCCTTGGGGAGATATAAACAGAGTAGATTGATGTGCTGAAGTTCATATAATAATGGGTAATTATGTTTTAAAAAATTCCCGATCAAAACCTGTGGCGTGAGTGATGACCTGTCTGGGGATATGTTGGCGCCGAGTTGGCCCAATCTAGTTGTATTATATTTTTACAGAGGAGAGGACCCCAGCGCTCTGTGAACACTATTGTGTCATCTGCTTTCATTTTGGAAGTCACTTTCCTCAGTCTCATGTGTGTGGAGGTGGGTAACTGGTTGCAGACCTTTAATCTGTTACTTCCAAATTACCACTAGAGTAAGGAAATGTAATTCGCAATTAGCCACATTGAGTTGAACTCAATGAAGAAAGCTCATGTGAATAATTGGTGCAAAAAAAATGGTTCAGTAGAGTGGGTTCTCCCCAAACTTTTTGAAATTTCTAGAAGCATCACGGTATTGCAGAGTAAACTGATGATCAGAATATTTACTTTTCTTAGTATTTGGATTCATGTTTTCTGTTAGATTTCAGATGTATAAAAAGATTAATCAGTTACACATATGACATTGTAATTGTAAAGTCTGCACTTCAGTAAAAGCATTTTGCTCTAATATAATAACTATGTAATGTAGAAAATGTGTGAGCTAAAGTGATGAATTTTCTAAAATTAACAGTGATAATGAAATTTTTCTATATATTCCAGCTTCTCCATGACAGCGGAGGGTTTTTGGATCACCTTGGTAACTGGGAGCTGGTCATGTGGTGTCTGACTCTGGGTGTCTACTTGCTGCGGTTCATGACACTCGGTACACAGATCAACAAGAAATACAGAAACTTCTCTGTACTCATCACAGAACAGGTTAGAGTACATTTGCCACAGTATTCAAAAATTTATCACTTGGGGAAACTCTGTAAATTATCTCCTGGTGGAGATTATGAAATGAACCCTGTGTGTGAGTGTTTTTGTGTCACATTATTTTATTTAAGACTATTGGTGGATGCATGATGGATTTTATTACTTGTGTATTGTAATTTTATCATTTTATTACGCTACAATAGCTTACCATGTGGGACTGATTGCTGTTCTTGGATGGCCGCAAGGCATCATGGCCAACGTCTATGATGACGTCATGTCTAGACAGCATGTGCTGAGAGACGCGTGTTTCTTACAGTACGTTTACCAATAAAATTAAATAAAATTGAATAAATAAAATGAAATAAAATATTTTATCCCTTCTTTCCTGTATTATTGACCATTTAAAATGTTAATACTTAAATAAACAGGAATAGAATCCTTCCTCAAATCGTCTAGACAGTACGTGTTTCATCACACTAAGGTAACCTTGGTTTGGCATTATTTTAATTCATCCAATTTTATAATATAAAAAATATTATACTTGCTTTTTAGATTCGATGTTATTTAATAAAATTCTGTGTAATTATTGCTTTCCTTATCTCACAACTAGCCCTACCTGCAGTGAGGCGGGTGGGGCAGATGACCTTGTGTCACTCTTGATTTGCATACGTAAATCCAGTTGTGTAGTTCTCTTCAAAGAACCTTTTAAGGAAAGCTTAGATGGAAATTATAATATCCAACTTATTTCTAGCCAGGGTGGATCAGATCCCTGCCTGAATCTGAAGCCAGATCCGATCTTAGTTCATCTGAGTTTTTAATTCACCCGAGTCGGATGCATTATTCCCAACTTCTTTCCACCCGAGTATGATTTGATACTCGGATTTCATTGCATCTAGACCCGATGCTCAGATATCAGATCCGAGGTTCGGATGTCTGCTACTCCCATCCTATGCTCGGATGATCGGATGTAACACAAAGTTCCAATGCTCGGATGATCTAATCTAAAATCCGATGCTCGGATGATTGTATCTAGATCTAATCCTTGGATGATCAGATCTTAAATCTGATGTTCGGATGATGGTTCCAGATCAGAACTCTGAACAATCCTAACACACACTTGGACTAATAGTTCACAAGCCTGGCAGTAAATATCCCTTATTGGAGGCTTCAGTGCAAGTCCAAGTCCTCCAGCCTTTCTGTCCTGACTCTATTTTTAGGGAAGTAGGTTGCCTGACTTCACCCTAACCATTTTCTGAGGACATTGAAACTTTTTTTGAACCTCTCTGCCCCCAGGGAATTATGCCTAGATCCTCCACAGTCTGGACTCTGAATGATTTACCAGGCCAACAGGAACTTAGGCTGTTAATTTCCCTTAAATGGAACAACCTTGTTTTGAACACAAATTACAAGTTTTCAAATCTTGTATCTCCCTAGGGGCCTCCTGGGTAAGCCCCCTCCCCCTTCTGATCATCAAGAGTTGAGCTTCAGGCTGCTCTTCACTAGGTTCCTCTGAATACAACCTGGTTATGGATATCTGTTAAGACAGTAGCAAGGCTACTACCAGACAAGGTCAATCTCAATTTCATGGTGCATATAAGTAGTCAGAAGGGGTATGGTGAATTCAGGTGAGATACTGGATCTTTAGATCTTAAAGTTCCCCATTGACATCTAGTTTAGGAGGGACAGGAGTTCCTCATCAAGGCACCTGTAATAACTCAGGGTTTATGCCCTATTAATCAGCCCTTTCCATTCCCCACAATCTAGAGGCTCCTACAGGAACCACCCCAATGGGGGTCATTCCATTCCAAGCAGTATCCATCGTTTTCCCCAGGTAGGGGGAAATCGAGTAACAGAGGCTCCAAGGTCGTTTTCGACCCCACTCCAGGGGACGAGGGCATGAAAACCCTTCCCCAATGACTCCTCCAAAGCCTCCCTCAGTCCACCAGTAGGAGGTCGCCTCCGTTCTATCAGAAGAGACTGACAAACAAACATATGTTCTCCAAACGTGTTAAACATTATCACCAATGGCTACGTACTGCCATTCCTTTCAAAGCCAAATTTGGTCAGATTCCCTCTGATCCTGTCAGAGTACAAGGCCCATCAAAAGACCAATCGCTGGCCACTTGTATCCAGTCTCTTCTGTCAAAGAACGCAATCAAAAGGGTGGAAAATGTAAAATCTCTCGGGTTTTACAGTCGCCTGTTCCTAGTATCCAAGCCTCACCAAAGGTGAAGGCCAGTCATAGACCTAAGCAGGCTCAACACTTTTCTACATGTAGAAAAGTTCAAAATGGAAACTCCAGAGTCCATCAGGACCTCCCTGATTCCAGGGGAGTGGGTATCGTCGATAGATCTGTCGGACGCTTACCTGCTCATCCCCATCCACCCAAACTCAAGGAAATACCTAAGGTTTTGCCTCAGGTCACAGGTGTTCCAGCTCACCTCCCTTCATTTCGGTCTAGCCACAGCCCCCCAGGTCTTTACAATGATTGTAAAGGAAGTGAAGCTAATGGCCCTCTCCAGAGGACTCAGGCTTCACCAATACCTGGTCGACTGGCGGATCAGGTCCCAGTCTCAGGAGGAAGCCCAAGTGAACACTCAGGCAGTGGTAGACCTAGTCCAGTCCTTGGGGTGGATCATAAATCAAAAAAAAAAAAAATGTAAAACCCACTCAAGAGAGATGGCTCAACTTCAGGATTTGATCCTAAGACTCAAGTCAAAACGTGTTTTTGACTGCAAGATGTTTGATGTCGCTAATTGGGTTGCTTGCCTCAACGGAGAAAACGGTCCCAGAGGGACGCCTTCACATGAGGCCCTTTCAGTTTCATCTCAAGGAGCACTGGAGATATCCTCAGTCGCTGGACAGCCTCCTTCCTTGGACAGAAGCCATTGCAGCACACTTAGACTGGTGGCAAAATCCCTCAAAAGTGATGAAAGGTACAGACCTTCATCCCAAAGACCACAGTATCCAACTCTTTACAGACGCCTCAACGAAGGTTGGGGCCCTCACTTAGATCAAGTTCTATACAGGGTCTGTGGTCAGACCAGGAAAAAAGGCTACAAATAAACATCCTAGAATTGAAGGCGGTATCCCTGGCTCTTCGAAGCTTCAAGAACCAGTGCCAGAACCAAACAGTGCTAGTCGTAACGGACAACTCAACAGTGGTAGCCTACATCAACAAACAAGGAGGAACTCACTCAGCAGAGATGTGTGCTCTCCTGTGGAAGATCATGACCTGGTGCCATCACTATCACATAACATTAAAAGCCAGACACATTCCAGGGTGCCTGAAGGTGAAGGCCGACATTCTGTCCAGGTCGAACCAAGGGCAGTCAACAGAATGGTCACTGCATCTGCAGGTGTTCAAACAGTTCTGCCAAATGTGGTTCACACCTCATATAGACTTATTTACCACTCATCTGAACCACAACCTTCCACTGTACGTATCTCCTGTCCCAGACCCAAATGCTTGGGACATAGATGCTCTGGACATAAACTGGACAGCTCTCACTGCCTTCTTTTACCCTCCGACGGCTCAGGTGATCCAAAAATTAGGCAATGCTATTGCCTGATCATCGTAATAGCCCCAGGTTGGCCAGGGATGCCCTGGTTTTGGAACCTAGTGGAGCTCTCAACAGAGATCCCACTACAACTTCCAGTGTCACCGACTCTTCTCCAACAGTCCCACAATTATGTGTTCCACAGCAATCCACAGCATCTCAACCTCCACACATGGTGTCTAGGAGTGGACAGCTCCAAGAACAAGGCTTCTCTGTGGAGGTGGCAGAGAGAATTGCTGCACCTCAGAGGTCATCAACAAGAACCATCTACAAGTCAAAGTGGGCCTTATTTGAGAAATGGTGCAGAGAAAATTCGGTGGATTTCTCCACTCAATCTGTGAAACAAGTCTCAGATTTTTCATGTACCTGTACCAAGATCTAAACAGGCGCCCCTCGACCATCAATGGTTACAGGACGGCCATTGTTGACACTTTGGGCCCAACGGGCCACCATATCTCTCAAAGTTTAGACCGTAATAGGTTACTCTCCAGCTTTCATAGGGATCGTCCCAAAAGTTCCAGGAATCTTCCTAAGTGGAACCTTTCTGTTGTTCTTAATGAGCTCACAAAAGCACCCTTTGAGCCTATAAAAGACACAGACCTCAAACATCTTACTCTCAAGACTGCTTTCTTGCTAGCTTTGGCCTCCGGCATGCGCCGCAGCGAAATCCATGCCTGGGTTGGAAACAAAGTATCTAATCTAGGCCAATGGGAAAAGGTTGCCTTGTTCCCTTCTTCTGTCTTCATAGCCAAAAACCAATTAGCAAGAGAAGGTTCTCAATGTGTGTCTCCGGTGACTATTTCTGCTTTGACTACCATTGTAGATAGACAGTTCAAAGAAGACAGGACCCTGTGTCCGGTATGGGCCCTGAGGTACAATTTGGATCGAACCAAAGACCTGAGAGGGTCTCGATCCTCCTTTTCATCTCCTTCCAGAAAGGACATACCTCAAACATCAGACCTGCTACCCTCGCTTCCTGATTGAAACAATCTATCCTACTTTGTTATAAACAAGCAGACAAGCAAGCCTTTGAGTTGGTCCAAGTTAAAGCGCATGACATTAGGGCCTTTGCGGCCTCTAAGGCCTTTTACAGTGGGGTATCGGTGGACCAAACCATGCAAGCCTGTCACTGGAAAGCTCACGACACTTTTACTAATTTTTACCTAAAAGACCTTACTTGGTCAGACAACGACAACAATATGTATCTGAGACCAGTGGTAGCGGCACAAGTCCTAGACCCTTCCCCTCAGACCAGTCATCCTCGGAAAGAAAAAAGGGGGGGGGGGGGGGGGGGGGGGGGGGCACATCTGCGACAGCCAAGTCTTCAGGAGTCTAATCCCAGGGTCCAGGTATAGCTTTACCTCTCAAGATGTTACGGGTAAGATCATTTTTTATTTTTAGTTTATCAAGTATAATATGTATTAAGGACTTATCAAGGTTGTCATTAATCTCATGTTCGGTGGCAAAAATTTATGAGAATACCAACCATTGGGCTGGTTTTTCACTCGTGGATGGTCCCTAAGGGCCCTTAGACTCCTTAAGTGAGCACAGCTGCACTTCTCTCCTAAAATCAAAACATCTTGACAGTTTTAGCACTGTCATCCATTCTATTCAGGTTTTTGGCTCTTTACAGGCCCGATCTTCGGGATTGGGGCACTGTAAACGGGACTCAGACTGGTATTTCTAAACATCCATTCTAATCTATTACTTCAAAATCTAAGAAAAATTGACATATCTTCCAGTCTCAGCTGCAATCCCTCCACCATGCGGTTGGATTCAGCAATCAGTCCCACATGGTAAGCTATTGTAGTGTAATATAATTTGAAAATTTAAGCTACAAGCTTACCATGAGGGACTGAGAAGAGTCCCACCCTGCCTCCCCGCTGTATTACAGCTGAGGGGGTATGGTTAACATTACAACGAGAAAAAGGAGACGAATGTCAGAGTGTACCGCGAGACTACAACCTGAGGCTACGGCCAACTATAAATGTCTATTTTTCTTAGACGTTGGCCATGATGCCTTGCGGCCATCCAAGAACAGCAATCAGTCCCACATGGTAAGCTTGCAGCTTATAAAAGCTACATTTAAGTAATTAAAACTTTCAATTGTATTGTGGTACGACATCTTACCTAATGAACAATTAGCTATGCCGGTCAGCACTGACCAGTGCCACCAAAAGTCAGCAAAGACTTCCTGTGTATGCATTGGCAGGATCGGTCATGTGATGCATTCGCTAGGTTGTGTGACTTACTTAGGTCCTGTTTAGACAACATGATGTCTTTTTGTTTGGCACATGTGCATTCCGACATTTCGAAAGTTGGAAAGAATTTTTTAAAATTCACCAAGAAGACATATTATTTCTTCAAATCTTTAATATCAAGAGTTTCTCATACATCATGGCTTCACCAAAACAGAAGCATGGAAGTTGTGGACCTGTAATGGCCGCTTTTGACCAACACAGTAAGTGAGCAAGGTGTCACGATAAAGGACTAGGCAGTGACCCCTGTGTTTTAAAGACAGAATGCCAGTTTTGCCATGTCCTTACTAGAGATCAGAAATCTTAAATAGCAAAATGTCCAGTCCACCTCCCTCCCTAGATCCTAGATCCTGGCTCTGTCCAGATTCTAGGGCAGGTCGAGAACAGCAGTAAACTTCTGATAAAGTGACCACTGAAAAGAAGAAGACAACCCCTACTAAAGAAGCTGCTGAGAAGAAGGTGTCTTCCAGGTCTACAAGTGAGGAATTTAAGACACTGGATGCTTAGTGCTCGAGAGGTTAAAAAGCCATGCTTCTGACAAAGACTTTCCAGCAACCTACTGGTCAACCGCTGTTTCAACAAGTCACTATGCCTGTTTCACCACTGGAGCAGCCACCACCTTGTGCTATCACTTCAGAGAGACCTTTTCTTCAACCTACTGGTCTGGCCAGTCAGACTTCTACAAGCCAGCCTGCTACCAGTACCAGTGAGATGCCAGTGTCGCAGTCTACCGGATTGGTCAGCCAGATTACTACCAGTCAAGGCTAGCCTACTACCAGTACCAGTGAGATGCCAGTGTCGCAGTCTACCGGATTGGTCAGCCAGATTACTACCAGTCAAGGCTAGCCTACTACCAGTACCAGTGAGATGCCACTATGCCAGTGTTGCAGTCTACTGGACCGGTCAGCCGGATTATTTCCAGTCAGACTCCTACCCGCAAGAAGGTCCTGGTGAATCGTGTACCTTTTGTCGCCAGTCAGCCAAAAAAATAAGGCATAAGACCCATTGTAAAACAAGTAAAATATATGAAAGTCCAACTTGCCACCAATGTCCATACTGTTGCTCAATATCTACCTGTAGGGGCCAAACTGAACCAGTTTTGAAAAACTTGTGGAGCCCTCGGGGTCAGCTCCAAGGTCATAAGAATTCTCAGGGAAGGCTGCACCCTTCCCCCCTGTAACCAACCAACTTTGGCCAGGTCTCCAATAATAAAAAGTGGTTATATGCATCCCCTCAGGAACAACTACCCTATAAAGGCATTACATGCACTTATTCAAAAGAATGCACTAGAAAGGTCCAAGATCAGACATCTCTGGCTTTCTTCAACAGACTTTCTTGGTTCCACAATCCAACAACAAATGGAGACCTATCTTGGATCTGAGCTCACTCAGCAAATATCTGAAACAGACAAATTCAAAATGGAGAAATCCAAAGCAAGAGGGACATGTTCCTTGCCAGAAAACAAGTTGCATATAAACTACCTGGAATTAAAAACAGTCTTTCTGGCCCTATAAGAGTTTCAAAACCACTGTTGAAACATGTATGTAATCACAGCAACAGACAAGACCACAGTTATTGCCTACATAATCAAGGGAGGAGGCATGAGGTTGGGCCCACTATGTGCCCTACTCTGGCGAATCCTGACCTGGTACTCCAGGAGTCAGTTGACCCTCAAGGACTGACACATTCCATGAGGTAGCAGACAAGCTATACAGGCTGGGCCAGAGTGATCTCTCCTTTCAGAGGTCTTCCAGTTAATATGCACCAGGTGGCACCAACCTCAAATAGACCTCTTTGTGTCGCCAGTTCCAGACTCCCTATCCTGGGCAGCAGATGCATTAAGTCTACCATATTAGGACCTGGACCCATATAGCTATTCTGGCTAGTGTGGTGGGGAAACTAAGGGACTACCCATGCAGGAGGATCATCCTGATTGATCCAGGGTGGCCCAACATGCCCTGGTTCTGGGATCTCGTAGCCATCTCCAGCCCAGATCCCTTGGTGCCTGCCCAACCAGCTCAATCTGCAGACTCAGCAATTCAATCTGACTCCACACAAGAATCTGTTGAACCTAAATCTCCATACCTGGCACCTAGAGCCTTAGCAATCAAGGAGCAAGGCTTCTGTGAGGCAGTTGAAACACAAATTGAGGCTCCTCAAAGAGTCTATACCAGATTAGGCAATGACGTGAAGTGACCCATTATTACAAAGTGGTGCTACAATAATCGGTGGATGCCATAGCACCACCTATCAAATCCAAAGCCATCTTCCTCCTGTGTCTGTTTCAGGAAAGGAAGTTACAGCCAAGTACTATCGATGGCTACAAATAAGCCATAATAGACAAACTGGGAAATTCCCCCGTTTATGTCAGCAATGACAAAAATCTCACTTGTCTCCTGGATAATTTCCATAGTGACAGACCTAAGGGTTGCAGAAACATTTCCTCTTGGAACCTTTCCTTGGCCCTAAACCAGCTGACAAAGGCTCCTTTTCAGCCCCTTAAAGAGGCCTCCTTGAAACATCTGACCTTCAAGACTGTATTCCTCTTAGCTCTGGGTTCAGGCAGATGCAAGAGTGAGATCCATGCTTGGCTCGAAAAACATCAGATACCAGCCAGACTGGCCAAGGTGTCCCTCTACCACGCACCCAGCTTTCTCTTAAAGAACCAGTTGGCCAAGAGGGTCCAGACAGTGTGGCCCAAGTGGTTATTCCAGCCCTGGCCCCAACTCTGGGTAAGTCACTCAAGGCTGACAGGTCACTATGCCCAGTTAGAGCCCTGCACTACTATCTGGACAGGACCTCAGACCTCAGGCAGAACAAAGGACTGGTCTTGTTTTTCCTTCAAGAAAAGTTTTGACAAAGTTATATCTTCTGTCACTATATCATCATGGATCAAGCAGACTGCGATCCTATGCGATGAGCTCTCTGATCACAAGGCCTTACTGTACATCAGGTTAAAGCCCAAGTAGGGCTTTTGCTGTTTCTAAGTCCTTCCTGTCAGGAGTCTCCTTAGAACAGTTATTTTCAGCCTGTCACTGGAAATCCCACAACACCTTCACTCAGTTTTACTTTGAAGGATGTGGCCTAGACTTACTCAGAGCTTTTCCAACTGCGCCCAGTGGTGGCTGCCCAGCAGATCCACAACCAGCCCATACATAAGCCCAGCAGGGTCTTCAAGGTGGCAGTGTCCTCACCAAGGACTACCAGCTAGCCTCCTCTTCCTTCTGAAGAGGGCCTCTCCAGGGACTAAACTCATACCCCTCATTCCCCACAATAGAGGAGGTCTGTTTAAAAAGGATGGGGGGGGCCACGGTGGCAGAGTGGTAACACTCTCGCCTCCCACCTCTGCGGCCGGGGTTCGATCCCCGTCATGGCCGTAAGTGGGAAAGCTGGTAGTTGCTTGCCGTTGGTCGGCAGTTTACAGTACAGAACCCTAGCGAACTATATGTACTGGTTTCCTCTGCCCTTCCAACTACCCGTCGTGATATGACCTGTACAGTGTTGAAAGCGACGTAAAACCCCAAATAAACAAACAAACAAAAAGGATGGGAAGCAAGGTCAATTGGTTCCGGTAACACCTTAGCGGTAACCGACCAACGGCACCAGCTGATGTCCCTCGGAGACTGCTTAAGTCTCTTTGAGTTCAATCTTGAGTCCCTAGTAACCTACCCACCTTCCAAGTGATAGCTGCTCTGGCTAATTATCCAGTACCTTACCTAATGGACAAGAGAGGCCCTCCCAACTGACCCCACTATAAACGTACTATGGCCTAACAATGAAAAAGATTCTTTGAGGTCAAGTTGTCTAGACAGCTTGGAAATAGGTCAGGCCACTTGGTGAATGCATCACACAGCTGGTCCTGCCAGTGCATGCACAGGACGTCTTATTCTGTTGTTTGACTGGACCAGTCAGTGCTGACTAATATAGCTAATTGCCCATTATGTAAGGTATTAACTTTTAAAAAATTAATTTGTTTATTAAATTTGCAAGTTTGTTTATTTGTGTGTATCGTATTTTGAAAACTATTTATTGGAATGGGGTTATATTTTCACTCAAGGTGGGATCTCCCCATGTCTCATTCTTCCTCAAAAACTAGATCAGGATAGGGACTCCAGAAATTATTTAGGCATTTTTTGTCAACATTTTGTAATGGGGTGAGGATAACTCAAACATTATTCATCAGATTATGATTATATTTTCACATAAGGCAGCATCTACCCAAAGATCATTCTTCGTCAGAGGTCATATGGATCCACATTAAGATTCCAAAAATTATTGTTTTATCTGGTTCTGGATCTCTGGGCGAGGGTTTGTGTTCTCTCTGGCACTGCTTCTTTATATTTATTTAGGTTTTGCTTGGTATGTGAGTAATATTTGGATGTGCTTAAGCCCTGGGAAGATGTCATCTTTTTGGTAATTTATAAGTGCCAAAGATGTTTTAATTACAGAAACTATAAGACAAATTTTACATAGAGCCTATGAAGGAAGTCTTACTTATTTTTTCCAGATCAATCTATATTTGCACATGGAGCAGAAGCCTCACAAGAAGGAGGAACTCATTCTTGCCAACAATGTGCTGAAACTCGCAGAGGCCTTGTTAAAAGTAAACTTTCTACATATTTACCTGTGTGTTTCTATTGTCTTCATTGCTAAACAAGTTAGTAGTGGTAAAAATGTAGTTGCTCAAATTTGAGTCAGTTCTTGCCAAATTGACACTCAGCCCCAGTTTTCTCTCTGGAATTTCATAGCCTTGGTTAATTCCCAGTGAAATTTAAATTTTATTGCACTACAATCACATTTTTCTTGAGTTGGCCAAGCCGCAGGCAGCCTCTCGAGCTTGTAAAAGCTACATTTAACTAAATTAAAATTTTCAAATCTGTGTTGATCTGTTCAATAGAAACTGATAATAAGGGAAAATTAATTTTGTTGAATTTTGAAAACTATTGAAATTATTATTCCAGCTAAAATTTTTCACTCAATGTACACTATATCATTTAACTTTCAGGAACTGGAAAATCCGTTCAAGATCTCTGGACTGTCTGTCAACCCATTTCTGTACAACACGTTCAAGGTCGTCATCCTGTCGGCATTCTCTGCTGTACTTACTGAACTACTGGGCTTCAAACTTAAACTCTACAAGATTAAGCTTAAAGCTTGATTTTAAAAAAACACATCAAGGATCCACTGGCATATTATTACATGAAATTGATTGCGATTTCAAAATCGTCGTATTATGGGCGCACAAAGTGTGACATATTCTGGGAAAATATTGTATCCATTCAGTCTGTAGGGACTAAAAACTTTGGTGAATTGTGGCAAAGCTTGCTATTAAGTGTGTACAAATTTCATTAAAAAAACCCTAGTTGTTTCTCAACTCATGGTTTGTATCCATTGTCAAAATGGTAGCACATAAACAGGTTATAGAACGATGTATATGTTTCTCGATACTAATTTACAAGTACAGTATAACGTATATTTTCTTACTCTCTTGGGGGAGTAACAGTTAGGTCAGATAAAATAACAGGTTTAAATGGAGTTGGGAGAGTGGCTTTCAGGTTAGATAATTGAAAATTTGGATAATGGAGGGCCGGACAGTAAAGGTTCTACTGTGCAGAAAGTATCAGTGTTTTAACCGTGATGGTATGAAGATATAATCGTGAATGTTTGCTGATGTTGTTTTTGCATCACTTTAGACCTTTACGAGAAAAAGTGTTTTTTAAATTATAAAAACTAATAATAATAATAATTATTATTATTATAGTAATAATAGGCCTGGGTCAGTAGCATATTTCCATAGCGGCACATCGCCGGTGCCAACAGTTCTGATTCTAGGATGCTGAAAAAGTTGTGTTTTACCGTATCCGTAATTGAATAGACCTGTAGGCTGGAAATGAAATTCATAAAAACAAAACATTGCAGTTTCACTCAAAGAAATTTCAAGTCCTTACATCTACAAAAATATGAGATAAAACCTGGTAATCTCTTCAGATTTATGATGAAAGTTTTAAGTTTTTCCTATAATTATATGCACTGGCAAGAGATGTCGTACTTTGTTGTCATGGTAATGCAGTGAAATGGTATTCATACAGAGATAAAAGTGCCACCTACTAAGTCCTAATACTAATAATACTACTAATAATAATAATACCACAAATAATGTCTCTCAGAGGATCGAGTACTTACACCTGACAAAACAAAATTCTGTTCTTTCTGATATGAACCGTCTCCTAAGCTAAAGCTTAAACAACATGATATGTATATTTTATTGCGTTAATATATCTTACCTAGTGGACCGGTGCAATAGTCCGGCGCCTAGCCGGTCCCGCCAAACATTAGAAAAAAATGTCCTGAGCTGGGCTCTGGCCTGGACCGGTAGTGTAGTATTCACTCGCCAGGTGTCACCGGACACCCAGCTCCCCTACTGCGCGTGTGCGCGCATGCGCACTTCCTCTTTTTGTTTGGCGCCATTGTGTGTAAAATCGTGAAATTTATAAGAGAAACTTTTATTATTATATCAAGTGTTATAGTGTTTTGTTGGTGATAATTTGTGGATTATTACTTCATATATATATCATGGCATCACCAGGACAGCGTAGAGGTAACTGCAGGCACATTATGGCTGCGTTTGATGGACATAAAAAATGTGCAAGGTGTAGAGACAAAAAGTTGGGGGATGACCCTTGTGTTAAAGATCACCCTTGTTCCATTTGTGACTCTCTTACAGTTCAACAACGCTCCATGCTCTCCACCCCTCAATATCAGATCCGGAAGGATAAAAAGTCGGGTCTCTTAGTCTCTCCCTCCAAAGTCACTGTTGTTGGTGTAGTTGACCAGGAGGTTTTGGGCGAAGAAGAAGAATTACCGGTTCAAGCTTCCGGTTCCGGTGAGCAAGAAGTTTTTTCTGTCTCTCATCATAGTGCTGAAGAATTTGTGTCAAAACAGGACTTTGATACACTTAGCAATCAACTAGAAGAAAAATTCGCCAGATTCGAGGCACTGCTCACTAGGACAAACATTTTCTCGACCCCGAAAGCCCCAGTTACCACATCATCTTTTTCTACTTCCGATCAGCCCTTCTTCAACCCTGCTGAGTCTGGAGCCACCGGTCCGGTGAGGCCTCCGACTTCAGCTAAGGATACTTCACAGAAAAAAGATAAGAAGAATAAGGGCACGGGCAAGAAAGGTAAAAAGGAAAAACTTATCCCTTGTACCACAGTTACGTCTGAGGCACCGGCTCCGGTGAAGGACAACACTGTAAATATATCTCTGCCCCCTCAGGATATTGAACAGCCGGCCAAGGTGGATGTACCCGCTCCGGGTTTTGATTTGTCCCTTGGCTCCGGCGTTGATGCTTCTATCTCCAAGCCAGCACCGGCTACACATCCTAACACCTTGTCTGCTTCTGCCACCGGTACTTCCGGTCAGTCTTTCTTCACCGACCCGGACGTTTCAGATTTTGACTCTGCTCAAGACAAAGATTCAGAGGAAGGTGAAATATCAGATTCAGAAGCTACAGAGCAGAACGAGGAAATGAATTACCGTGAAACCTGCAGAGCTGTTAGGGCTTTTCTAGGATGGGATCACATTCCGGACTTTGAACTTTCTGTTTCGGATGGTGATGGATCTGACAACCCTTGGAAGGGCAAACACCCACGAAAGACCGGCAAGGTGTCTGTCGAGTTTCCTCCAGATGATTGGCTCTGCCATAAGATGGAAAAACTAAATTGCCGCACTGCTGAAGGTTACCCTTCACGTGCACAGGAATCTGCTGGCTTGAAGGTCGACCAGTTCATCCGCACGCCTAAAAGTCAATCGAAGTGGTATAGACAACATAGACTGAGACAAGACTCCAGTTCCAGACCAGGTAGAACCATTTTTAGTTGGTCAGACTCTGAGGCACGCCTCAATGCCCAGTATTCTAGAGTCGCAAAAGCATCAGCTTACCCTCAGTCTGGTCCGGCATCACGTCCAGTACCTCAGGATATTTTGCGCCGGTGGGAGAAGTGTGCTAGGGAAGGGACATACATCACTAACCATGCGGCAGCATTCAATAGATGCACAAGTGAAATACAGGAAAAAATGAACAGTCACATCAGTTTGCTCAGCGATGTTATTGTCAAAGGGAAAGCTCCCAAAGAAGTGGTCAATGCCATCAAGGACCTTAAAGATCTATCCGCCTTTCACTCCAATGTTTCTGTGGCACTAGGCACTTCCCTTCAACATCTAGCAGACAGTTTATTTATCCAACTGGCAAATTTTATCTTACTCAGAAGAGATTCTTACCTTGAGTTTGCAAGAGCCGGCTTGAAACCGGACACCTGGAACAGGCTGCGTAATGCTCCTCTGTTTAGCTCTTCCCTGTTTCCGGATGATATTTTAGCCACAGCGGAGCAGGACATAGCAAAGTTTGAATCTGCACCAAGTGCTCAAGGTCCCGGTCCGGGCACAGGGCAGCACTCTGGTAGAAAACACCAGTCGTACCGGTACAAACCGTACGAAAAGAAGGATAACAGACAGTCAGGCCATTCTTCTTCCCAGTCTAGCCAGCCATGGCGTCAATTTTCTCATAAAGGGAGGGGTCGCGGCCGCGGACGTGGAGGTGGCAACTCCGGTTATTTCTCCAGATCGTCCCGTGGACAACACTTTAAATGACAATTATTGTTGGACAGATCCTCATTCAGAGTTAATAGTAAAGGATCCAATAGTTCAGGACATAAACCAAAATGTAAGCTTACGTGTTGTATGTCGTGTACCTTGTGTAACCGGGCTGTCAGAAAACAAAGACATAAGTCCCTCTCAGGCTCAAATGAAAATAAAGTGTGTGAAGCCTGTTTACTGTGTAGATCATTGTCTTTATGCTCCAACTGTTCAAAATGTCCCTCATGTTGTAGAAGGTCCTCCTGTGGGGGCCAGGCTGCAAAGGTTTTGGCAGGTCTGGCACTCCCTAGGTGCAAACACAAGAGTAGTTTCCATTCTTCAGGAAGGGTACAACCTACCCTTCAAGGAGAAACCTCCTCTGACAAGGTCACCGGTAATTATCAGTGGATACGCAAATCCGGTCAAAAGCAAGCACATAAAGGACTCCTTACAAGCTCTCCTTCAAAAACAAGCGGTAGAAAAGGTGACAACTCCGTCCTCCCTGGCCTTTTACAACCGCTTGTTTCTAGTACCAAAAACCAACAACAAATGGAGGCCCATCCTAGATCTAAGTCGGCTGAACTGTTACCTAGCAACCTCATCTTTCAAGATGGAGACACCAGAGACCATCCGACTCTCCCTTCAAAAAGGGGAGTGGGTGACGTCTCTGGATTTCAGCGACGCTTATTTCCATATTCCAATAGGACAAAGGTCGCGGAAATTCCTCAGATTTTTTCTCCACAGTCAAGCTTATCAGTTCACAGCTCTCCCCTTTGGCCTCTCAACGGCTCCGTTGGAGTTCACAAAGGTGGCCAAAGAAGTCAAGTTAATGGCACAGGCTCGGGGTATCAGGATCCACCAGTACCTCGACGACTGGTTGCTGAGAGCCCCGTGCCCGGAAACGTGCCTACTTCGTACCCGGACCCTCTTGGACCTATGCCACAGGTTAGGGTGGGTAGTGAATCTAACCAAGTCGGAGTTGGTGCCTCAGCAAGTATTCAACTTTGTAGGTTACCGTTTCGACCTCTCTCAGGGGCTGGTCAAACCGACCCAGGAGAGGTGGATGGCTCTGTCCCAAAAGATCAACGCCCTCCTCAATCAACAGGTGTGTTCGGTCCGACAGTTCATGTCCCTTATAGGACTACTAACAGCCACAGAGAAACAGGTAGTAGCCGGGCGACTTCACATGCGCCCTATCCAGTGGCATCTGAAGAGGCATTGGCATGTCCCGGAATCTTTAGAGAAAATTATTCCGCTTCCTCAGTCCCTTCATCCACACCTGAGGTGGTGGTTGGACCCAGGCAATGTCCTAAAAGGTCAACCGCTACACCCGTTACAACACGCTCTTCAGCTGTTTACCGACGCCTCAAACGAAGGTTGGGGTGCTCACTTAGGCGACTTCACAGCAAGAGGCCTTTGGTCCACACAAGAAAGCGCCTTGCATATAAACTTGCTGGAACTCAAGGCCGTCCTACTAGCCCTAAAACAGTTCGAGCGATTGTGTTGGAACCAGACCATTCTGGTGTGTTCCGACAACACAACAGTGGTCTCTTACATAAACAAGGAGGGCGGTATGAAATCCGGCTCTCTCTGTGCTCTCCTCTGGAGGCTGCTGATGTGGTGCAACCAGAGGCAGATTGTATTAAGAGCAAGGCATATTCCGGGTCACCTCAATGTCATTGCGGACAAGTTGTCCCGGCACGGTCAGGTGATACAAACGGAATGGTCCCTCCTGCAGGAAGTCTTCGACCAGATTTGCAGAAGATGGCACAAACCGGAGGTGGACCTATTTGCGACCAAGTTCAATCGCAAACTTCCCAGATTTGTGTCCCCAGTTCCGGATCTACTAGCCTGGAAAGTGGATGCTCTAAGCGTTCCCTGGCAAGATCTGGATGCCTATGTTTTTCCTCCGGTGGCTCTCCTAGGGAAGGTGGTCTCCAAGTTGATGGATCATGGTTTCCACAGAGTCATTCTCATTGCTCCAGGGTGGCCCAACATGCCATGGTTTTGGGATCTGGTCAGCATGTCAGTACAGATTCCCCTAAGTCTGCCGAGAGTAGGGAACCTCTTGACTCAACCCTTCAATCAGTGTCCTCACAGGGACCTTCACAGTCTGAATCTACATGCATGGCTCCTAGGGCCCTTGCCATCCAACAGGCAGGCTTCTCTGAAGAGGTGGCAACACGAATTGAAGCTCCTCAGAGACGCTCAACCAGAGCCATCTACGAATCAAAGTGGTCCGTTTTTGTCAGATGGTGTGAGGAACATAAGGTGGACTTCAGGTCTCCTTCTATAAAGCAGATCTCTGACTTCCTGCTCTACTTATTTCAGGAGAAACATCTGCAACCCAGCACGATAGATGGCTATAGGACTGCTATATCTGACAAGATAGGAAATGGCCAGGTAAATATCGGTAAGGATGAGAATCTTACCAGACTGTTGGACAGTTTCCATAGGGACAAACCTAAGGGTAGGAGGGGTGTTCCTTCCTGGAACCTTTCTTTGGTTCTTCATCAGCTCACCAAACCTCCCTTTGAACCTCTTAGGAAGGCTTCCCTTAAACACCTTACCTTTAAGACGGTCTTCCTTCTTGCATTAGGGTCGGGCAAAAGAAGAAGCGAGATTCATGCCTGGGTACATAGGAACATCAGGCATCAGGAGGATTGGTCTAATGTCTCCCTGTACCCTTCCCCAAGTTTCATCTCCAAGAACCACCTGGCTAAGGAGGGCCCGGGTTGTGTAGCCCCGGTTATAATCCCGGCTCTTGCTCCGACCTTGGACAAGTCTCTTAAGGAGGACAGGACCTTGTGTCCTGTGAGGTCCTTACGTTACTACCTAGACAAAACCAAGGACCTGCGTTCAGACAAGGAGTTGGTTTTCGTCTCTTTTAGGAAGAGCTTCAAGAAAGACATTGTGCCTGCCACTGTCTCTTCCTGGATCAAACAAACAATTGGCCTATGTTACCAACTCTCAGATGAGCAGTCTCAAAATTTGCATCAAGTTCGGGCTCATGATGTCCGGGCTTTCGCGGCTTCCAAAGCTTTTCAGGGAGGCGTACCCTTAGATCAAATTCTATCAGCCTGCCATTGGAAGTCTCATAACACATTCACCCAGTTCTACCTAAAAGATGTAGCCTGGGCAGACTCTGAGCTATACCACCTGGGCCCGGTGGTAGCAGCTCAACAGATTAGAGATTAAGTTTGAATCTTTGTAAATATGTATATATAAAAAAAAAAAAAAAAAAATGTCTCTGCAGTCTACCTTACCTCTCAGGATAGATGAGGGACCAAACTGGAATTTTTCCCTATTGCTTCCTCAGGACTCATTGGGACTCTTCTCTCCTCCCCTCTTCATGAGTGTCAGATTTCTGAAGAAAAGGGGGGGGGGTAATGTAATGTAACCGAGAGGGTTAGGAACCGGTCTAGGTTTGTTACCTCGGTCTATATGAGTTTGGGAGTTATCTCCCGTAGTGAGTCCCCTGAATTTTTGATTGATCTACCCGCCATCCAATGGGTAGTTATTCTGCACCGGTCCACTAGGTAAGATATATTAACGCAATAAAATGGAAAATTTAAGAATTAAATTAAATTTTTATAAGATAATATCTTACCTAGTGGACAAGGAGAGTCCCACCCTACCTTCCCCGCTTAATTCAGGGGGACTTTACTTGGTAGGCAACAAAAAGAGGAAGTGCGCATGCGCGCACACGCGCAGTAGGGGAGCTGGGTGTCCGGTGACACCTGGCGAGTGAATACTACACTACCGGTCCAGGCCAGAGCCCAGCTCAGGACATTTTTTTCTAATGTTTGGCGGGACCGGCTAGGCGCCAGACTATTGCACCGGTCCACTAGGTAAGATATTATCTTATAAAAATTTAATTTAATTCTTAAATTTTCCATTTTATTGCGTAAAAACGTAAGCACTAGTGAGGATAAGGTAAGTATTTAACTTACAAAAAATTAAATTACAATAAAATTTTTACAATTAATCTCTCTTGAGCCTCAAAGAAGTTGAAAATCTGCTTCATTTTACATTTGAATCACAGATAACATGATTAGTACCTCCAACAAACTTTGTACAGTTAGATCTTCCACTTATGTACTGACAAAATACTGCATTTTCTGGTGTCTAGACTGTAACATTTGTTGTACTTGCATTGGTAATTACAATTACAGCACAAGTAATAAAAATTGCATGTGTTGTATAATTGTTTTGCAAGTTCATTCACCAAAAAACAGTCTTTCAAACAGTATTTCTTTTCTTAATGATTTGCCTTACCTTTTGATGTATAATGACCTGTTAGAGGAGTGTAAAGGTTGTAAAGTAATTTAAGTCATCCATTTTGTTGTAATTGTGTCCTTTTCAAGTATTTATTTGTTTTTATTATCTCGTTCATCCGTAAACATGCAGCTTGGTTAAAATTAACTGTAATTCATTTTTCTTCCAGTTTCTTTAGTACATGGTAGAAAAATTCTAACATTCAGCAATTTTCACATATAAGAGTTAAAATTCTAAGAAGTAATCCTCAGATGACGCAATATCTATATCTCCATAAAAGGGAAAATATATTAAACTGAGCTTTGGTTCAAAGGCTTGATTGTATTAGTAATTGGTTTATTTGTCAAATTTGTCACTGAATAAAAAAGATTTTGGCAAATCATTCATCATAAGCAAATGGGGAAAAAGGGGTTTTAATAATTTGTATATTAAAGTGAATTATTATTAATTTAAAATATGTTTTGTTGTAAAGTGGGTTGTCTTGTAAAACAAGTTTCCCAGTGCAGTTCAGTAAAGATAAAAATTTACATTTTTGTGTGTGAAAATAAAGTTGATTGACTGCAATGGGATGAACAATAGAATAGTTTCTCATTGGATTGTTACGTGAACTTAGTCAAATGTCACAAGGTTTTGTCATTGAGAAGCACATGTTTTGATATCGTTAAGATGGTCAGATTTATTGCAAGAAACCATGTGGGACCATGAAAAATTATGTTTTAATTGACTTGGGTGTAGCTTTATGTGTTAACTACCTGGGACATTCTATTCTTGTGTATTTAAACTTGGATCCTGCAATGTCAAGTAATAAGTGACCAGAAAATACATCCACTTAATAACAGTGTAGAAGACAATAAACCCGAAACCTATTTGCTAACCGAAACTCACTGATCTGGCTACCTTCAATTTTCTCGTAATCAAAACCGCTTTCCTCACATATTCCCTATTTTAACAAAACTTTACCCAAGTATTAGTATATTCCATCAGTATATCAGACATTTTGTCCTCAAAAGTCTTCAAAATGCAAATCACATTTCATATTTATACGCGAGTTATGGCTCATGTATGCATTTGAAAACTTATGTCATGGCATTTACTAAATCAAACACACCCGATTTTTCATTGAATTTCATCTTTCGATAACCAGTTCTAAATTTGAATTCAACCACAACACTACATAATTAATGAAGTTTGTAACCCATTTAAGTCCATAACTCCTACCTTCAAACTCAGGACAAGCAATATTTGCATTTAAACAAAAGGATCACATCCTCGCAACAGTAATGCATACTTGTACAGTAAAACTTTATTATCAAGAAGCTTTAATATTTGTCATATAATAATGCAAGTCAAAAATTTCGCTTGGAGATTAAGTGGTGAGCAGCAGATGATGGACAAATTCAAATATAAATGCCAGAGTAGGGTTTCCATAAACAAGTGCCTAGCACAGTGAGGTACAATTGTACAAAGAAATTCAGTAGAGAAGATTAGTTTTAATATTGGGTGTGACAAGAACTAATAATTGGGGTCAATTGCTTGTGGATAAAATTTTGACTCTACATCAAGCCCTCGCGAAGTTTAGTATGCATCTTGACAGGAAACTGCATCCTGTATGGCGGCTCTCATAAACAAATAAATATATAGTGGTAAAAGCCTTGAATCATTTGAACTTACTGATGTCGCCTTATAAAATACAGAATATTATATCAAAAAATGGTGCATTATGTGTTTTAACATATTAAGAAGATGTGTTTCTGTTGTTTTACCTTCAATTGTAAAAACTTAACCAGTTAAATGGTAGTTTATGTATACATTAACACATGACCCTAAAAATTGAGATCAAATTTTCATGAAATTTGGCTCATTTATCAAATCTTGATTACTCGGTTGCATAAAATAAAATGTAAGTGACAAACCTGGCTGGCTAAGCAGTACCAAACTGGGATATCCAGAAAAGTGGATAAATTTCAAAAAGGTTAAGTCCTGAAAGTACTTCTTCCTAAAATGGGAATTGTATGTTTCAGTGTTGTAGTGTAGTTTATAACATGTACAGTACAACCTCTTTTATCTGACCATGCTGAGGGAGTAGATCTTTGTCAGAGAATAGATTTAAAGACAGAAATATATTATACAGTCAAAATTGATGTTTTATGTCCCGTTCAACAACCAGGGTCGTATTGGAACAGGCTCAGCATTTGTCACTTGAGAGTCAAACCAACACTGAAAGTGTGTGATGAGATACCAAACTTGCTAACCCACTAGGCCGCTGTGGATCTCTGGTCAGATAGTAGAGTAAGAAATCTAAAATTCGCCAGGAATCTAAAATTCGCCACCTCTAAAACCTTAGTTAATTTTATGAAGAAAATGATGTTTTTGTCCAAAAATTGGTATTTTTCAGTTCAAAAAGCCTTAATTTACTACACAGTCAACAAATCTCACCACAATTCATTTATTTTATTAGTATTTTCACATGTGGCGAATTTCAGATATGTGGTGAATTTTAGATTTCTACCTCTATTAAGTTTTATAAAATGAAACAAGAGCACTCTGAGAGTGCAACACCTCCATCAAGGCTGAACAACTTCAGTCTTGTTTATGAATGCAATGATCAAAACTCCTGTAGAAAATTCCTGGATCCGTGTGGTGATTGGGTTGATCAAAAAAATCGAATCAGCTGTGCCTTGTGTTGTAATGACATTTCCTCAAAATTGCATCAAAATCCATTCATTTCTTTTTGAGTGGCTTTGCAAACTAGCAGACAGAAAAATGAAGAAATGCACAAAAAAAAACATAAAAAATATAACCTCTACGGCAGAGGTTAACAATAAGGAAATCAAACTTTTGGGAAAGAAAATTAATTTACAACATAGAATGTTCAGATGAAAGAGGATCTACTGCAGGTTTTTTTTGTCTAGTAATAGATAAGCATTTGTGGTAAGCATTTGTGATGTATTTACATTTTGCATTTATTATAATGATTGGTATTTATGTTGTGTTGTTTGTTGTGAATTTGTCACTGTATTATAAGCGTTGGTATTTATTTTAAATTAATGTACATTAAAGCCTGTTAAATGGACTAGAAGCGGCTTCCACTTAATTGGGATTTTTATGTAGTTAGTAAAGGGGCTTCAAAGGAAGTTAACACAAAGACAGTGTGAAGGGGCAGGAAAACAATACTTTTATACAACCGAAAATTCCGGGGGTTGTATTGACCAAACACACTATTTCAAGGCCCTTTTACTAAAGGAAGGTGAAGAATCTCCTTTGGTAAGGTGACCTTATGAATATTATTCACTAAAGTCTTCCTCAATTTTTAAGGTTTTCCTTTAAACGTAAGGAAAAAAACTTAGTCTTCTTTATATTAGGGCAGTTTATTGACTACCAAATCTCAGGAACGAGCAGCAAATAAAGCAAAACCTTTATTTTATTGCGTTACTACATCTTACCTAATGGACAAGTAGCTTTTTTGCCGGTGCCGGCCAGCCCCTCCAAATGTCAAAAAAGACATCCTGTGTCTCCACCGGCGGGACTGGGTTTGTTGCCACCATCCATTTGTAATTCCTTCCTGGCTAAAAAACATACGTCATAGCATCTGTTTTTGTTTGGCGCATGTGCAGTTCAGACACGTTTTGGAAAGCTCTTGAAAATCAAAGATATTTTATAAAATACTTCACTTAATTTTTTTGTGGAAGTATTTGTGCAGAAGTTTACAGTATATATCATGGCATCTCCAAGATAAAAACAAGGTACATGTGGACACATTCTTGCCACTTTCAACCAGCACAGTAGGTGTGCACGTTGTAGGAAGAAGGGGCAGAGTTCCAAACCTTGTGTGAACCAACAGGACTGTAAGTACTGCAACATGCTAATAGGGCAGATCAAAGAGCTCAACAATCAACCCAAACCTACAAAACTAAAAAAAAAAAAATGTGAGAAGCTAGTCCCTCCCCAGTAGACGCAGGCAGTGTCCTGGGTCCATGGGTCACTCTACGGGCAACACCCAAGGTCATAAGAATCCCCAAAGAAGGCTACACCCTGCCCTTATGGAACCAACCAACTTTGACCAGGTCTGCAATAATCATAAGTGGCTATCTAAATCCCCTCCGGAACAGCTATCTGGTGGAAGCATTACATGCAATTTTGTAGAAACAAGCAATAGAAAAGGTCAATAATCAACCAATAAGCCCACAGTCCAGGAAATACCTGCATTTTCATGTCCAGGGTCAATCCTACCAATTCAAAACTCTGTTTGGTTGGTCCACTGCTCCAATGCAATTCACAATGGTAGTCAAGGAAGTCAGACTGATGGCTCAAAACAAGGGTATAAGAATCCATCAGTACCAAGATGACTGGTTGGTCATAGCCACATCCCACCAAACCTGTCTCCATCACACACCGGTCCCAGTACCGATATATCAGGAATCAGGTGGGATAGTAAGCATGGTGAAATCAGAATTAGAACCCAAACAAAATTTTGGATCCCCCTAGGTCAGCACCATGTGAGGCTGATTCAATGGCACTTAAAATTCACTGGAGGATCACAGAATCCCTAGAAAAGGTGATCCCAATCCCAAGATAACTCTGTCCACACTTGTTGCTCCAAGAAGCAAATGTCCTCCAAGGTCAGCCACTACACCCACTCAACCATGCCCTTGGATCTTGGGACTAGGTACCTGCCAGAACTGCAAATAAACTACCTGGAACTAAAGGCGGTCTTTTTGGACCTAAAGGAGTCCTGAGACCTCTTTTCAAATAAGATTGTACTCATAGCAACATACAACACCACAGTTGTTGCCTACATAAACAAGAAAGGAGGCATGAGGTTGGGCCCACTGTGTGCCCTATTGTGGAGAATCCTTAACTGGTGCACCAGGAAACAGGTCACTCAAAGCCTCAAACATTCCAGATCATCCCGACAGAGTGATCTCACCTTCCAGAGCTAGAAGTATTCCAATTGATGTGCACCAGGTGGCACCAACCTCAAACAGAACGTTTTGGTTTGTGTCACCAGTTCTAGACTCCCTAGCCTGGGCAATAAATGCACTCAGTCTGCCTTAGGAGGACCCAGACCTGTATGCCTTCCCACCAGTAGCCATTCTGGGTAAGTGGTGGCGAAGCTAGGGGACAACCCATGCAGGAGAATCATCCTGATTGCTCTAGGGTGGCTCAACATGCCCTGGTTCTGAGATCTGGTAGCTATGTCAACCAAATCCCACTGTGCCTGCCCAGTCTGCTGACTCAGCCCTTCAGGCAGATTCCATATAGGAATGTATCAAACCTAAATCTCATGCCTGCCTCCCAGAGCCTCAGCTATCAAGGAGCAAGGCTTCTCTGGGGCAATGGCAGCACAAATTAAGATTCCTGAAAGAGGCTCAACCAGATCAGTCTGTGAAGCGAAGCAGACCATTTTTACAAAATGGTGCCAAAGTAATCAGGTGAACTTCAGGGCACCACCTATCAAATCCTAAGCCTACTTCCTCCTGTATCTGTTTCAGGGCAGGAAGTTACAGCCAAGTACTATCGATGGCTACAGATCAGCCATGATAGATAAACTGGCAATTCTCCCAATAATGTCAGCAAGGACGAAAATCTCACTCATCTTGTGGATAGTTTCTAAAGAGACTGATGTACTTCAGCAGTTCACAAAGGCTTCCTTTGAACCCTTTAAGGCCCCCTTGAAGCGCTTGACCTTTTCAACTGTCTTTGTCTTAGCTCTGGCTTCTGGCAAATGCAGGAGTGAGATCCATTCATGGCTCAACAAAAACATCAGACACCAGACAGATTGGTCCAAGCAGTCGCTCTCCCCTTCACCCAGCTTTCTTTTGAAGAACCAACTGGCCCTACGCTACTATCTGGATAGGACCCCAGACCTTAGGCAGAACAAAGAACTAGTCTTTGTCTCCTTCAAGAAAGACTTTGATAAAGACATCTCTCCTGCCACTATCTCATCATAGATCAAACAGACTGTGATCCTTGCTATGAGCTGTCCGATCAAGAGGCCCTAACCCTACATCAGGTTAAAGCCAATAATGTTAGGGCTTTTGCTGCTTGTGAGGCCTTCCAGTCAGGAGCCTCCTTAGAATAGTTACTATCAGCCTGTCACTGGAAATCTCATAACACATTTACACAGTTTTACTGAAGGATGTTGCCTGGGCTGATTCAGAGCTTTTTGATCTGGGCCAAGTGGTGGCTGAAACGCAGATCCACCACCAGCCCATATATATAAGTAAGCAGCTTGCCACCTTACCCAGCAGGGTCTTCAAGGTGGCAGTGTCCTGCCCAATGCCTACCTACTAGACCCTCTTCCTTCTGAAGTGGGCCTCTTCATTTAACTCATACCTCTCTTTCCCCTACCTCAGTGGAAGTCTTAAAATAAAGAGGGACGGGAGCAAAATCGCTAAGTTCGGGCAACCAATACACCAGCAAATGACCAATGGGACTAGCTGATGTCCGTCAGAGACCACTAATGTATCTTTGAGTTCAGTCTTAAGTTCCTAGTAAGCTACCCACTTTTCACCTGGAAGTTATTTTAGCTGAATGTCTATTGGGTAAGATGTATTAACACAAGAAAATTGCAAATTTAATAAGTACATTAAATTTTTATAATTTAATACTGTACAAAATGGACAGGAGAGGCCCTCCCAGCTTACCCCACATTTATCTTACTAGGGGTCATCTAAGGTTAAAAGAACCGAAAAAATGCTATGATGTCATTTTCTTTAGCCAGGAAGGAAGTACTGCACACCACCTAGCGAATGGTGGTAACCTAACTGGTCCCACTGGTGGAGACACAGGATGTCGTTTTCTTTCATTTTGCAGGGCTGGCTGGTGCCAGGAATATAGCTAATTGTCCATCAGGTAAGGTATTAAAAATTAATTTGCTTATTAAATTTGCAATTTTGAAAGGTTTCTTAGAATACAGGGGGTTTAGTGAATACAGCCCCTGATAAAAATGTAAATTCAATGAAAGAGAATTACACTTGCCTAAAGTAAGAGTTAAAGGGATTTAATAATTTTATATCTGTTTATCATAGAATTCAACCCAACAAAATTATGTTTAAATGAGTTGTTACAGTTGAGTTGGTATTGTCACAATTCAGTGCATAATACCATGTGTACAAAAAATCAAGAAAAAAAAATGATTAAACATATCCATTCAAATTACAGAAAATAAGTAACTAAAAGATAGTGCCAATTTGCACCAAAATTCAGTAAAATATTATATATTGATGGCAGTTTGTTGCTGGATGGGTATTTAGACACACACACATTATTGTGACAAACTGTGTAGAATTGTCCTAAGTTAAATATTGCCATATGTAAACGTAATTTTCGAGTCCTAACAATCTTCAGTGCATAATATACAGAATAACTAGAAGTTAGACTAAAAGAAATCAGCCATAACTAGTACCCAATTTAAGGCATTAAATGTGACTGTTCAATGGGAGTAACAAGGTATAGGTAAAAACATTGTGTGTAATGTGTCCAATTACAGCACGATTGTGTTATTCTGTATGTAAAAAGAGACTTCTAAATGACTGTTGAAACGGTGGAAGTTTTCACTCCAGGTTTTACTTGTAGTGTGTAACAACATATAACAATATCTTCACTTTTAAGACTAAAACAGTGTACTAAATTAGAACCATTTGAGAAAAAAAAAGAATTGAACCATTCTATTTGGTTGGGGATAAATTTGAAAATTTTAATTACTTAAATGTTGCTTTTATAAGCTACAAGCTTACCATGTGGGACTCAATGCTGTTCTCGGATGGCCACAAGGCATCATGGCCAACGTTTAAGAAAAATAGACATTTATAGTTGGCCGTAGCCTCTAGTTATTGTCACGTGATAACTTCTGACCAATCGCCCTACTTTCTCGTTGGCCACGTTGAACTGGTAGCTGTTTGTAAATAAAACGTTACTTTAGAAACACAAGCAGAAATTTTGACCAGAGTCCAAATTTCTCAGGTCATTGTAACCAGGGTTCCACATAAGAACATACATAAACTCCAATTTGCCAAGGCTTAGTAGGCAATATGCAGATTATCAGTGTAATATTGATCAATTCTTCCACAAAATTTCTTCTTTATTGAGAAAGTTCCTGTTGAGAAACTCAGTTTCAGGTCAGAAACTGCCCTTATACATAATCCTTGACATAACACTCTATTTGGATTTTGGCACTTAGATATGGATGTTGTTTAATGTACTTTATTGGTTACATAATCATTGAAGGTTTTATTATTGTATACTGTAGACTCTGTGGAAGTAGAACATCCAGTATCCACAGGATTTGTGGCTAATTATGGCCAACTTCAACTCATACCAGAGAAAATAAACTATTTTTTGGATGTTCGGACCAGAAAACTGGTATCTCTTGAAGCTAAATAAAAGTTCTCCTTATTCTACTTTAAAGTTGTAGTCTCTTGTAATGTATCTTCAAGATTTGTATTATTCAAAACATGTGCATGTTCATTGAATGAGTGGTCATTGTTTTACTTCACTGCCAAGTGTTCTTTTTCAAAACCAACACATAGCAACCTGGATGATGCGTGGAAAGCTTGTCCTGATGTAATCACCTCAACTATTGAAAGGAATGTAAATCCACAATAATTGTAAACCTACAAACTTCGTGTCAGAGAATAATACACTTCTTTGTTGTAATGTGTAGTGTGTTTAAACACACTGTAAACTTTAGATATGATCTGAGTTCCAGTAAACTACACAGACATCATGTAATGTTTTTTTATGTACATCTCTCCATCTGCCTTTGTGTGTACATGTATACAAAGGAGCTGGAAGTCGCTTACATGTATAGTATTTATATGTGATCAGCATAGGATTAAATTATGTGTATGTTTTGAAGACATAAACTATATAATAGTACAGTCATATTTCAAAAAAAAATAAATCTGTGGGGTTATGTTGTGTGGGATGTATTGCTGTTTTGTGATTGTCATACAAAAGGTGTAATTATAATAATAATTGTAATAATAAATTAACTAATGAAGATTGACAGGTAAGGCTAGTTTCCATTCTGCTACTCTGATAAATACTTGTATTCACTTCCAGACCATTGTGATAAATTGTCCAGCTTAATGACCATAGAAGCTTTTCATTACCAAATAAGGTAACAGTCCAAAATCTAGGGAATCCCTCCCTTTGTATGTAGTTGTATGGTTTCCTGTAGTGTCCATCTGTTCATAGGCTGTTAAATGCATAGGTGTCCTTTACTATTTATATAACTTCAGGCAGTTTTAATAAGCTATATCTTGGGTTTGTATTAATACTGCATAGTACAGACAGTATTAAACAGGGGTTGAATCCCACTTATCTTCTGAATACAAGATAACCATATGAATAACATTGTTTACACCATTGACTGGTGTTAAAAAGCTTTGTGTTTTATTGTTTCATATGGAGTTAGCATTTGGAGGCCTCAGAGGTTCTCAAATTTGGCAATCACTTGAATCAACCATTCCATCCTTTAAGGATGATCCTTAGCACAATTAAGTCTCCATTGTATTACATGGACTGAAAACTGTACATCATCATGATGCAGTACTTTTGGATAATGGGAGGTTCTTGAGTGTATTCAAACATCATCAGGGTAATCCTTGACTGGAGAAAAAGATAGAGAGTTGAAGCAAAATACACTGTTGTATTTTTCACTGATATATAGCACCAAGTATAATTACAACATTATTAATTTAAAATGAAACAGACTTTGTTTACATCTAAATAGTTATTAAAAACAAAAAGATGAAAGGAAAAAGAACATACATAGTCACATAGTTTTATATGGTAAACGAAACATTTCAAGCATATTCTTTAACCCCACGGGAAAGTCAAAGGTGACAGAAATCATCCTCAAGAATGTTTAAAACAAAATGAATTTGCTATTCCACTGTGGAAAATAATTGTATAACTTTAACCCAGTATAAACAGAGGGCAGAGCTGTGGCTAATCCTGTCCAAAAAGGACAGTAAAAACTAACAAACTACAATGACTTCCCCGAATGAAAAGACTACTCAAATGACCAGCTTTAGATTCTGCTCCCAACTTCTATATTTCAAAACTATCAGTCAAACCATAGGCCCAGATCATTGTCTGCGCAGTAGACTCCTACAATTAACATTCTCTTTGGACAAGATGATTCGGCTCCAACTTTTCCAGGAGAATGTACAAGATGGCTTCGTAGCACTGAAAAGATAAGTGATAACTAACTTACATTTAAAAATATCAGTGGTGGAGTATTCATGATAGAAATGCTCACTCAAAAAAGTTATTAAACATCTTGTTGTTTTTGAGAAGCATCTACAATACAAGCAATTACTCTCCCAACCAACATGACTGAAAAGATAACAGTTGCGCAACCAATAAGATTACACTTGAGACATTATTACCATGGCAGTCAGGAGGGCACTAAAAGGCACCATATACTGATAGGCATTCATGAATGTATAATTTACTACATGTAGCTCCTCCTCGTACCTTTTCTCACTGCCTTGTACCTACCAGTGCATCTCAAACCAATCCCAGACATGTGACAGATTGATCGGTCACTGAATGCTTAACAATAGTAGTCCTTAAAGCAATAACAAATCCAAAGTATATTGATTATTGTGATGGAAAGTGAAACCACCTGTGTTAATCAATGTTCCCAAAAAAAAAAGTTCATTTCTCACTATTATTAGAATAAACTAGATTTCTGTGACACAAATAACAAATAACATTCCTACCAAAAATTTAAAGTGAATTTAGTGACATGCACATATCATATTTTTCTACCAATGTAAAGTTTCACTATACTTTAAATCAATAAGAAATATTTTTACAACAGTACAGTTACTTAATATTAAAGTGAAAGAAAAAAGACGGGATCACAAACACAAGTAATTCAAAATATGACTTAGAATTAATTAAGTTCATTTTAATGCAATAAAGCACCGAACCCTGTTAATTTAAAATCTCAAGGTACTAGACAAATACTTCAACTGGGCAGTTTTTTCCCAGATAACGGAGAATTTAAATGTAACTGAAAAAAGGCTCTACAAAAACCTGAATAGTTAATGCTACTCATAGGGCCTTGGCCTTGACTTCATAATTGCTTGCAAAAGATTTCCATTAAATATAAATAAAAACAAGTTATTCATGTATTTACAAAGTGCAGAAAAAGTGTTACTATCAACTGTGCTCTTATTATGCTACAAATTACTCTGCAGGTGAAAACTACTGTTTGCTATAAAGGGATAAATACAAGAGTTGGTATGGTTTATTGATATTTAATCTTGATCGATAGAAAGAAAATGGCTTGACATATAAAAGCTAAGTCCTTTATGATTATTTTTCAATACATAATTATTGACAGCCATATTAATTCAAAGTTGGTGTTTTAGGATCCGTCACAAGTCGAATATGACCTATGTAGGGGGATATACAGTGTGGAATATATTTTTCTTAGCATACATATACAACAGCACCTCCTTAGCATGGATAATTAGCATGAACAACTTCCAGTCTTTCAACAATATCTCGAACACTACAAATATTAATTATATATCACTAGAAAGGTCTTTTGACATCACTTCTGCTGCTGTTTGTTGCATAAAAATCTATATAGAAATTATGGAGTAATCGCAAGTTAATAATTGGTTTTTATATTCAGTTGAATTGCTGTGCGTATGATGGTCTTTTTTGCTTGTTTCTGTAAATATTGCTTTATTTTACCCATAAACCATAAAAATGGTGGATAATAAAGTAAAATATCCCTCATCAGACATCTGCAGAAAAAAATATATCACTCATGACAATAAACAATACTTGTGCTACGCACTTGTATAATATTATTTTCATTTGTGATATATTTTTTCTGTATATGTCATTTGGGATTTTTTCATATCTTACATGCCATTCAATAGCAAGGGTCCTGTAAGGAGAGAGCCTCAGTATTGCCATTTCTTGGAGTCAAACCCACACAGAAGCAAGAGCCTGTGATCCTAACCACTAGGCCACGGGCAACCTCAAAGACCATATTAAAGTTTGATTTTGATATTGAAATTTCAATTCCATCACAACACAATAAAATACACATTTAACTGAAACTATTAACAATCTTCCAATTGATAAACATACAATGATATGTCATTAATTTACAGAAACTCTATCCCAACTAAACAGTTTACACTGCAAGCTATGGCTTTATTAGGGACCCTTTATTAGACATTACAAGACTTCCAAAAATTTTAGACACTTTTAAGGGGAAGAAATGTACAGCACGATTCAGGCATTGTGGAATTATCTGAAAATAAAATAACTCATTTTGTTCATAATTACATCAGTGTTTCTTATGACAATTTTGTTGTTCTTGTTGAACCAGCCCTACGACCAAAATTTTGGTGCTTTTGGTAAAATTAACAAGCTATACCAAAACCTACAAGGATTTTCAACAAACATGGACTAATTACTTGAGCATGGACTCTATTTTCTCTTTGTGCTCTATTTACTTTGACAATATTTATCAACTGCTATTATTCAAGTACAGTCTTAACAATGCTATACATGTAACTGAGTAATATTTTTATACAACAGCGATATAGCAGAAAAATGTATCCAAATAATAACAAAAGAAAACAATCTGATTGGCAGATAGCAGTGCTGCACAGTGTTGATTCTAGAAATTTCAAGAAGTGGGGTGAACCCCAACACTGTACGAAAAGTGGAGAATGATTTTATTGCTGTTTTTAATTGCTCCCATGTTTGATCTAATGATCCGTTGTAAATGTTTAGATGCACCTTTTAGCACCTAACATATAAAATTTCACTCAAGAATATACTCGATTGCTAAACCACATTCTAAACAAGCATTATTACCTCTGTCAAAGAGGTATTACATTCATGACCATTTGTCCATTTGTTCGTCAGCAGGATTACACAAATATTACTAGTTGGATCTTTTGAGAATTTTGAGACTGATCCAGATCACTGCCTGGATACAAAAAATATCAAAGCCATTATTGAGCCATTTTGCTTTAGAAAATTGAGATAAGGTTCTGATATAAACTATACATATACTATACATGCCTTGCTGGAGGTATGCACTCTTCCAACTGCTCTTCGAAAAGCCAGATTTGCAAATCAGAAAATTCTTTATGTATTGAACTCTCGTTCCATGCTGTATTTCAATTTCTTCGAAAACATTATTGTCCTTTTGCTAGTAACATCCCCTGCACAACTGAACCGAAAATCTCCATTCTTCTTACAGTCGCTGACTTGTAGATATCTGAGATCGTAGGCGAAAATATATCTGATCACACGACAAGATATTCTAGAAGTAACACTGCCAAAACATAGTTTTTATCCACCTGTACATTTGACCTTGGCAATGTGACCTTTGCTTGTGAATGGAACACACCAAACACACGGATTGGAAAATTTAATAGTTAAATTAAATTTTTATTAGATAATATCTTACCTAGTGGACCAGTGCATTTGTCCGGCGCGCAGCCGGTCCCGCCAAACGTTAGAAAAATACGTCCTGAGCTGGTCTCTGACCGGGACCGGTAGTGTACTCCTCATTCGCCAGGTGTTGTGACTGCACCCAGCTCCCCTACTGCGCGTGCGCGCGCATGCGTACTTCCTCTTTTTGTGGCCTACCTAAGAATGTCCCCCTTTTAGCTATTGCGGGGCAGGTAGGGTGGGACTCTCTTGGTCCACTAGGTAAGATATTATCTAATAAAAATTTAATTTAACTATTAAATTTTCCATTTTATTGCGTTAATATATCTTACCTAGTGGGCCAGTGCAGAATAACTACCCAGTGGTTGGAGGGTAGCTATGGAAAAAGGGGAGACAGAGACTCTAAGATCTAAATATATACTCTGTAAATCCAGAGGGAATCACCCAGGAAGGGTTTCTAACTACCCTGGATAGGCACAGTCTCTCCCCCCCCCCCCCTTTTTTTGTAGCTGAAGAGTCCACGAGGAAGTGAAGAAGGGGAAATGAAGATTAAGATGGTCCCCCATCTTCTTGCAACGCAAGACAGACTGCAGGGACGGTTTTTTTTTTTGGTTTTTTTTTTGAAAAAAACTATGTACATGTATGTATACATAATTTATATACATAATTATATACATGGAAGCCTCTATTTAGTCTCTAATTTGTTGGGCAGCTACCACAGGACCCAAATGGTACATGTCCGAGTCCACCCAGGCCAAGTCCTTCAGGTAAAACTGGGTGAAGGTATTATGAGACTTCCAGTGACAGGCTGCCAAAATCTGGTCCAAGGGAACACCACCCTGAAAAGCTTTGGACGCCGCGAACGCGCGAACGTCATGAGCCCGAACCTGATGTAATTGTTGAGCCTGTTGGTCTGACAGCTGGTAACATAGGACAATGGTTTGTTTGATCCAGGAGGAAACTGTAGCAGGGACAATATCCTTCTGGAAACTCTTCCTAAAGGAAACAAAAACCAATTCCTTGACTGAACGGAGATCTTTGGTTTTGTCCAAGTAATAACGGAGTGCCCGGACCGGGCACAAACTCCTATCCTCCTTGAGGGATCTGTCCAAGGAAGGAGCCAAGGCTGGAATGATAACAGGGGCCACACAAGCGGGACCCTCCTTAGCCAGGTGATTCTTAGAAATGAAACTAGGAGAGGGCGATAAGGAAACATTCGACCAATCCTCTTGATGCCTAATGTCCCTGTGAACCAAAGCATGAATTTCACTCCTCCGTTTCCCAGAGCCCAAGGCTAGAAGGAAGACAGTCTTAAAAGTGAGATGCTTCAGAGAAGCCTTCCTAAGAGGCTCGAAAGGCGGCTTTGTAAGTTGGTGAAGAACCAAAGATAAATTCCACGTAGGAACCCCACGCCTGCCCTTTGGTTTGTCCCTATGAAAACTGTCCAACAACCTGGTCAAGTTCTCATCCTTGCTGATGTTAATTCTGGAATTTCCCACTTTGTCGGCTATGGCAGTCCTATAGCCTTCTATGGTACTAGGTTGAAGATGTTTCTCCTGAAAAAGGGAAAGGAGAAAATCCGCAATTTGCTTTATAGAGGGAGTTCTGACGTCCACCTTATTCTTCTCACACCATCTGACAAAAACGGACCACTTTGATTCATAAATGGCTCTGGTAGAGCGTCTTTGAGGAGCCTCAATTCTTGTTGCCACTTCTGGTGCTATCAGGATGAGACGACGGAATCCGTGGTCCAAAAGTTTCATTACCACCTGATGTAGAAGGGCCGTCGGGGGGAAAAGCATAAGCGTCCAGGTCCTCCCAAGGGAGACTTAAGGCATCCACTTCCCACGCTGACCGGTCTGGAACCGGGGATACAAACCGGGGAAGTTTCTGATTGAACCGGGTGGCAAACAGGTCCACTGACGGACGGTGCCAACGCCGGGATATCTGAGCAAAAACCTCCGGGAGGAGGGACCATTCTGTTTGGATCACCTGATTGAGTCTGGACAGTTTGTCGGCTATGACGTTCAGGTGACCCGGAATATGCCTGGCCCTCAGGACAATCTGCCTTTGAATGCACCAAAGCATCAGCCTCCAAAGGAGGGCACAGAGTGAGCCTGATTTCATACCTCCTTCCTTGTTGATGTAAGAGACCACAGTGGTGTTGTCCGTACAAACAAGAACTATCTGGTTGCAACACAACCGCTCGAACCGTTTTAAGGCCAGAAGGACTGCTTTGAGTTCTAATAAATTTATGTGCAAGGCGTTTTCTGACTTTAACCAGACTCCTTTTGCCATGTAGTCGCCTAAGTGAGTGCCCCAACCTTCGTTTGAGGCGTCTGTAAACAGTTGAAGGGCGTGTTGTAGAGGGTGTAAAGGTTGACCTGAGAGCACCTTGGTCGGGTCCAACCACCACCTTAGATGTACATGGAGAGATGAAGGAATTGGGATGACCTTTTCCAGAGATTCCAGGGCATGCCAATGCTTTTTCAGGTGCCATTGAATGGGCCTCATGTGTAGCCGTCCCGAGACTACTTGTTTTTCTGTTGCTGTCAGAAGGCCGATTAAAGACATGAACTGCCTGACTGTGCAACATTCCAGTCCCAGGAGAAGGTTGAGCTTCTGAGATAGACTCCTCCACCTTTCCTGAGTTGGTTTGACTAACCCCTGAGATAGGTCGAAATGATAAATTACGAAGTCGAACGTTTGTTGGGGCACCAGTTCCACCCAACCCAGAGAGCGGCAAAGGTCCAAAAGGGTCTGGGTATGACGTAGGTAAATTTCCCGGCATGGGGCTCTCAGTAACCAAACATCTAGGTATTGGTGGATTCGAATACCCCGAGATTGAGCCATAAGTTTTACCTCTTTGACCACCTTTGTGAACTCCAACGGAGCCGTCGACAGGCCAAAGGGAAGTGCTGTGAACTGAAAAGTCTGACCTTTGATGTGGAACCAGAGATATTTTCGCGACCTGTGGCTTATGGGAATGTGAAAATAAACGTCGCTGAAATCTAGCGAAGTGACCCACTCCCCCTGTTGTAGGGAGAGTCTGATGGTCTCTGGAGTTTCCATCTTGAAAGTTGCCGGAGCAAGGCACAGGTTCAGTTGACTTAGATCTAGAATGGGCCTCCATTTTTTGTTGGGTTTTGGAACCAGGAACAACCGGTTGTAGAAGCCCAGAGATGATTGAACTGACACCTTTTCTATAGCCTGTTTTTGACCTAGAGATTGTAAGGCCTCGTTCAGATTTTTGTTTCATAATGGAGCTGATGAACCACTGACTATTACAGGAAATCTTGCTAGGGGTGGTCTTTCCTTGAAGGGGAGTTGGTACCCTTCCCTGAGGATGGAGACTACCCTCGGATTTGAACCCAGGGAGAGCCAAACCTGCCAAAACAGTTGCAGACGGCCTCCCACAGGTGGATCTTTGACAACACATGGGACATTTATAACATTTGGGGCAAAGAGACACTGATTTACAGACAAAGCACTGTTCACAGATTTTATTTCTACTTTGGTATGAGAGGGTCTTACGTTTTTCTTTTGCAACGGCCCTTTTACAGAAACTGCAGGAAGAACAACACACAAAATTTCTTTTGAAAAGTCACTTTGTTTGCTGATGACACTAGATTGAGATCCCCGAACTTTGACTTTAACTGAACTGGGGGACTCAATAAACACTGATTGTCATTTATATGGTTTAGTACCACGGGCAGGCTTGGAGTAGTATGTGGAGCTAGAGCCACCTCTACCACGACTCTTACCCCTGCCTCTGCCCGAAAACTGCCGCCAAGGTTGCGGAGTCTGAGAAGATGAAAAACCAGATTGACGACTATCTTTCTTTTCGTATGGCTGGTATCTGAACTGATGTTTCTTTGAGTGCTGAAATGTGCCCGAACTGGGACCAGAAGCACTCCTATTTGACTCATGTTTTTGTATATCTTGCTCCGCCACTGCCAGTACATCATCTGGGAACAACCCGTAAGTGAAAAGGGGAGCATTGCGCAGCTTATTCCAAGTGTCAGGTTTCAGGCCTGGTTTTACATATTCTAGGTAAGAATCTCTTCTCAACAAAATGAAATTGGCTAGTTGGACAAACAGGCTGTCTGCGAGGTCCTGAAAAGCAGTACCTAAGGCCACAGAGACGCTAGTGTGGAAAGCTGACAAGTCTTTGAAGTCCTTGATGGCGTCCGTGACCTCCTTTGGAGCTTTACCTTTAACAATGGTACAGTTCAGAAAGGAAATATGTTGGTTCATTTTGTTCTGAATCTCACTCACGCACCTGTTAAACCCTGCGGCATGGTTAGTAATCAAGGAGCCTTCCCTAGCACATTGCTCCCACCGTCTAAGGATTTCCTGAGAGATAGGCCTAGAAGCCGGTCCTGAGGATGGGTAAGAGGAAATCTTGGCAATGCGTGAGAATTGTGAATTCAATCTTGCTTCGGAACCCGACCAGCCAAAAATAGTCCTTCCGGGTCTTTGGTTGCCATCTTGTTTGATTCGGGACTGTGTATACCATTTAGCCTGGCTTTTAGGTGTTCTGATAAACTGGTCTTGCTTCAGACGAAGGGTAACCTTCTGCAGCACGCGTATTAAGCTTCTCCATTTTATAGCAAAGCCAGTCGTCCGCTGGCAGTTCTACTGACACTTTTCCTGTGCGACGAGGGTGTTTACCCTTCCAAGGGTTGTCAGAGCGGTTGTCCGTATTACCTACAGCAGCTTCAAAATCTGGTATGTGTGACCAGCCAAGGAAAGCCCTGACCGACCGGACCGTTTCCCTGTAGTTCATTTCTTCGTTTCTCTCAGCAACCTCAGAATCTGAAAGTTCACCCTCCTCACCAGAGTCTTTATCTGACCGGTCCGGAATGGGTTCCCCGGCTGACAGAGCCGGATCCGGCTGAACAAAACTGTCCGGAGCACAGGAAGCAGAACCACTGGAATGTTGCGGACCGGTGATGACCGGCTGAGAAGCGGATCCTAGAGAAGTGACACTGGTAAAGGAAGAAACAGTTTCCTCCGGATTCTCAAGAGCTTGTAAACCCGGACCGGGCACAACTGTCTTGGAAGGAGGAATAGGATCCATAGCAATCTGATCCGAAGAACCGGCACTAGCGGCCTGTTCAATAGACTTCTTTTGCTTTGACTTTCCTTTATGCTTCTTAACAGCAGGGGAAACCTCTAAATCCTTACCCGGAGGCCTCACCAGACCGGTGGCTCCGGGGTCAGGAGAGGGATTGATAAAAGGCGTGTTTGAGATGGGAGCTTGAATTGTTGAGACAGGCATCTTGGGAGTTGAGAAGATGTTGGTTCTGGAGAGGAGAGCCTCAAAACGGGCGAATTTTTCTTCCAAATGGTTGTTTAACAGTTCAAGGTCCTGACGGGAGACAAAATCTCCAGCACTCGTTTGACCAAAGGTAGCCGGGGAAGAACCGGTAATAACCCGTTCCTGCGCATGCGCAGCGTCTGGGGCCATCTCAAAATAAATCTGATCCCCCACGGGACCCACAACAGTTACTTTACTAGGGGAAACCAAGGTCCCTGCTTTCTTATCTTTTCGGATTTGGTATTGTGGAGTTGCTAACATACCCTTCTGAGAGTCCGAAAAACTATCACACAAATCACAATGTTGACCTTTGACACAAGGGTCATCTCCCATCTTTTTGTCCCTGCAGCGGGCACATTTCTTGTGAAGGTCGAATCCCGCCATAACATGGCCACAACTACCACGCCTCTGTCCTGGTGATGCCATGACAAATATATTTCGCAAATATCCAAAACTTTCCTTCTAACACACTTGTAAAAAACAAATATAATTCAAAGTTCATTCCACTGAAAATTATCCGTTAACACACTATGGCGCCAAACAAAAAGAGGAAGTATGCATGCGCGCGCACGCGCAGTAGGGGAGCTGCGTGCAGTCACGACACCTGGCGAATGAGGAGTACACTACCGGTCCCGGTCAGAGCCCAGCTCAGGACGTTTTTTTCTAACGTTTGGCGGGACCGGCTGCGCGCCGGACAAATGCACTGGTCCACTAGGTAAGATATATTAACGCAATAAAAATGAACAATTTATCAGAAATACTCCCCAATTCCTAACATTTGCAAATTGTTGGAGCCATTCAACTCATTGACCAATGCAGATACGCAGGTTTGTGGTTTTATAACAACCTTTCCTAGGACGAGTATCACTTAGGATGTCCTCTAACCAATGGTTTAAATGACCACATTTGTTTACTTCAAGAAATAGTATAAGTATTTTACTGTAAAAGAAACAGTTTATATATATTACAATTATTTGCAAAAACACCATTTAAGTGATTCACACTAGAAACCGAACATCAGTCATCTGCGCAAAATCTTCCCCTCCTAACAGGTTCCCATAAAAGAGTTTCAATTACATACAAGAAAAAGTAATTCCATCTTTCTTTTCTTAACATATTTGGCTTTCTGTCATTCTGTTCATCAATAAACTCACTAAAAAGCCTTTTTTTAAATAAAGTAGTATTTCTCCTGAATAATACACGTGATCTTTTATATTCTTAAGCTAAATATTGTTAGAGTGTTTATCAACACTTCACCCGGTATGGGCCAAAAAATACAGCATGGATACTTGGTATAATGAAAAACAATATAAAGCACAGGAATAGATCTTCCTTCATTTAATAACCCTCACAATAATCTGCCAGATTATTATGAAGAAGGGTATATATACTCATAGTTTACACTGGTCCATATTGAATTTGCCAATAGGCATATATTTACTTCATATTTACAACTAACTTTTCACACACGTCTGTCAAATAAAGTTATTCTCTTTCAATCTGTGACATAATCAGGTTGCAAAGAAACTTTTGCAAAGCATTCCTTGATTAAATAAATTCTGTTTTTCTCTTATAAATACAGGCTCACATGGTATTTTACTGCAAGCAATGTAAAAGTAGTTTGTGCACGAAGCCAGTGATACACAGAACTTGCAAGGGTCTATTGCTTCATAATATACAAATAACAAATGCTATGTAATTTGCCTGAATACACCATGGTGAACAGGAAATTATAACCCCCATGCCCCCCCCCTCCCTCCACCCAAACCCAACTTTATATGTGCTACCACAAGTAAAACTAGAGGATCGCTCGCAAAAAAAAAAAGATAATGTTTTTGCATAGCAAAAACAAAGTGTCCCGAAAAGGATATAAAGGTGAGTGCTAAAGTATTAAGAAAATGCTTCGTTTCTAGCCTTATACTGTTGTGGCAACCAAAGTCAGCGCAGTCTGCTCTATCTAGCACGGTTTTCAAGATATAAGCATTTTTGTGTTTTGCAAAAAATAAAAAAATTTAAAATGTCCGCTATATTTGGCGAGACAAAAATATTTTGAAAATTGGCATGGCTACTCTGCAGAGATACCCAGCAGGTCCAAAATTTTGTTGAGTTCACTCCATATAGCACGGTTTTCGAGATATAAGCATTTTTGTGTTTTGCAAAAACTTTGAAAATTCAAAATGGCCACCATTTTTGCCACCATTTTTGGGGAGACAAAAATTTTTGTCAAGACCACTACCGTGGTGTGTATCTCCCGCTGAGCATCAAAGCAGAAGAAATAGCTTTTCCGAGATATTCACAATTTTTCATTTTCGTGTGTGAAAGCTCTTCCAAAAGTAGGTGAATGAGTTATTTGAGAAAAATTGGCTATCTGCAATACTATTAAGAGATAATTCGCATTTACTCATTTTGAGTAGGTGAATAATTATCTATGGGTCTGAAACTTCACCAAGTGAAAGCTCTCCCAAAAGTAGGTGAATGAGTTATTTGAGAAAAATTGGCTATCTGCAAAACTTTTAGAGATAATTCGCATTTACTCATTTTGAGTAGGTGAGTAATTAGCTATGGGTCTGAAACTTCACCATGTGAAAGCTCTCTTACAAGTAGATGAATGAGTATTTGATAAAAATTGGGTATCCGCAATACTTTTAGAGATAATTAGCATTTACTCATTTTGAGTAGGTGAGTAATTAGCTATGGGTCTGAAACTTCACCAAGTGAAAGCTCTCCCAAAAGTAGGTGAATGATTAATTTGACAAAAATTGGCTATCTGCAATACTTTTAGAGATAATTCGCATTTACTCATTTTGAGTAGGTGAGTAATTAGATATGGGTCTGAAACTTCACCAAGTGAAAGCTCTCCCAAAAGTAGGTGAATGAGTTATTTGAGAAAAATTGGCTATCTGCAATACTTTTAGAGATAATTCGCATTTACTCATTTTGAGTAGGTGAGTAATTAGCTATGGGTCTGAAACTTCACCAAGTGAAAGCTCTCCCAAAAGTAGGTGAATGAGTTATTTGAGAAAAATTGGCTATCTGCAATACTTTTAGAGATAATTCGCATTTACTCATTTTGAGTAGGTGAGTAATTAGCTATGGGTCTGAAACTTCACCAAGTGAAAGCTCACCCAAAAGTAGGTGAATGAGTTATTTGAGAAAAATTGGCTATCTGCAATACTTTTCGAGATAATTCGCATTTACTCATTTTGAGTAGGTGAGTAATTAGCTATGGGTCTGAAACTTCACCAAGTGAAAGCTCACCCAAAAGTAGGTGAATGAGTTATTTGAGAAAAATTGGCTATCTGCAATACTTTTAGAGATAATTCGCATTTACTCATTTTGAGTAGGTGAGTAATTAGCTATGGGTCTGAAACTTCACCAAGTGAAAGCTCTCCCAAAAGTAGGTGAATGATTAATTTGAGAAAAATTGGCTATCTGCAATACTTTTCGAGATAATTCGCATTTACTCATTTTGAGTAGGTGAGTAATTAGCTATGGGTCTGAAACTTCACCAAGTGAAAGCTCATCCAAAAGTAGGTGAATGAGTTATTTGAGAAAAATTGGCTATCTGCAATACTTTTAGAGATAATTCGCATTTACTCATTTTGAGTAGGTGAGTAATTAGCTATGGGTCTGAAACTTCACCAAGTGAAAGCTCTCCCAAAAGTAGGTGAATGATTAATTTGAGAAAAATTGGCTATCTGCAATACTTTTAGAGATAATTCGCATTTACTCATTTTGAGTAGGTGAGTAATTAGCTATGGGTCTGAAACTTCACAGAGTGAAAGCTCTCCCAAAAGTAGTTGAATGAGTTATTTGAGAAAAATTGGCTATCTGCAATACTTTTAAGAGATAATTCGCATTTACTCATTTTGAGTAGGTGAGTAATCATCTACGGGTCTGAAACTTCACCAAGTGAAAGCTCTTCCAAAAGTAGGTGAATGAGTTATTTGAGAAAAATTGGCCATCTGCAATACTTTTAGAGGTAATTCGCATTTAGTCTTTTTGAGTAGGTGAGCAATTAGCTATGGGTCTGAAACTTTGGGATAGCTGCTCTGCAGAGATACCCTGAAGATAAAAAAATTCGTCGAAATCGCTCTATGTAGCACGGTTTTCGAAATATTAGCATTTTTGTGTTTTGCAATTTTTGCGCAAAAATTCAAAAATTCAAAATGGCCGCCATTTTTGGCAAGACAAAATATTTTTGAAAAGTGGCATGGCTACTCTGCAGAGATACCCTTTGGGTCAAAAATTTCGTCGAAATCGCTCTATCTAGCACGGTTTTCGAGATATAAGCATTTTTGTGTTTTGCAATTTTGCGAAAAATTCGAAAATTCAAAATGGCCGCCATTTTTTGGGAGAAATTTTTTGTTTGAAAATTGGCATGGCTACTCTGCAGAGATACCCTGTGGGTCAAAAATTTCGTCGAAATCGCTCTATCTAGCAGAGTTTTCGAGATATAAGCATTTTTATGTTTTGCAATTTTTGCGAAAAATTTGAAAATTCAAAATGGCCGCCATTTTTGGCGAGACAAAATTTTTTTGAAAATTGGCATGGCTACTCTGCAGATATACCCAGTGGGTCAAAAATTTCGTCGAAATCGCTCTATCTTGCAGGGTTTTCGAGATATAAGCATTTTTATGTTTTGCAATTTTTGCGAAAAATTCGAAAATTCAAAATGGCCGCCATTTTTGGCGAGATAAAAATTTTTTCAAAATTGGGATAACTACTCTGCAGATATACCCAGTGGGTCAAAAATTTCGTCGAAATCGCTCTATCTTGTAGGGTTTTCGAGATATAAGTATTTTTATGTTTTGCAATTTTTGCGAAAAATTCGAAAATTCAAAATGGCCGCCATTTTTGGCGAGACAAAAATTTTTTCAAAATTGGGATAACTACTCTGCAGAGATACCCTGTGGGTCAAAAATTTCGTCGAAATCGCTCTATCTAGCACGGTTTTCGAGATATAAGCATTTTTGTGTTTTGCAATTTTTGCGAAAATTTTGAAAATTCAAAATGGCCGCCATTTTGGGCGAGACAAAATTTTTTTGAAATTGGGAAAACTACTCCGCAGAGATACCCTGCGGGTTAAAAATTTCATCGAAATCGCTCTATCTAGCACGGTTTTCAAGATATAAGCATTTTTGTGTTTTCCTTATTTGGAAAATTCGTAATGATTAATTAATCATTAATCACTCGGCCATTTCTTGACCAATCAATGCCAAAATCTAATGATTTCCAGATTTTAATGGAATGAATGTATTTGCCAAGTTTCAGGTGAATTGATAAAATTCCTTTCAAGTTATCATCCGGACAAGCTTCCCCATCGAAAAAAAGACATTTTTGGTCATGTGACCTCTCTGATTGGTTGAAATGTCACTGCAGCATATTCAAAAAAATTCCCCAAGGCTACTGCCTAAACCTGCCAAATTTGAAAAGAATCCGCCTAACGGTTACAGAGTTATAAGGAAAACAAAATGCGGAGCCGCCGGAGCCGGCGGAGCCAGAAGCTCTCCCATACACAAACAAGCGTCCCTTGCGGGACGCTTAAATAGTTACACTTGGGTACTCTACTTATTTACCACTGAGATACTCATCGGTAAGTTTTTTTTTTTTTCGGCAGTACTCGGATAAAAAACATTAAGTAAATTAAGTGAAGAAATATGTTCTTAAGCTTTGAATTTCTGAATACTTGGGAGATTTTTTTACAGTTAAATAATATCACAATATTCAGAGTCTTTGCATTACTAGAGTCCCATATAAATATTTTAAGGGATACATATGTCTATGAAGGTACACTATTGTGACAGCTTTCTCTTTAACAGTTTCATATACTCCCGACCGCAAAGCTGAGTTTTGATGCCATTTTGGAGTCAACTGTCACTCGTGTCTAGATATATTGCATTGTAGAATAGAAGAAAATACAATGTGTTGCATTATTATGACTTCAAACTCAATACTTAAGAGCACTGGTTTTGCAGAGCTTTCAAAAATAATCTTACACTGGAGATATGACAATTTTCAGTAAGCTTTAATGTCAGGTTTCCATAGCTAATGAACTTGGATGGTGAAAATAAAATCCCAGTAAAATTTTAAATTTGTACTGAAACGGTAAATGGGAATAAATTAGGGTAATAATTTTATACCCTGCATAACTAGAACCTCTATAAGTCTAATTTAGGTAAAATTCGATGCAGTTTTGAGGTCCCAAAAACACAAAATACATTATTTCTGTATGTAAAACTACAAGTTAGCCATGACTAGATCCAAATCCTGTGAATAATGCAGTTTCCAAACACAGAGAATACTAGTACATGCTGAAAGTTAGCTATATATCGCGGAACTACATACCATGGATATGGGAAGCTTTACATACAATATACAAGATATTGTAAGTTTCAATAACACTCACTCTGCCATATGTAGTGGAAGTAAGGGTCTAGTTATACACAGCTGACAGTACAAAGTAGAAGCCAGCAATAACCAGAACGGAAATCTTGTGGATACCAGAGGCCCTATAGTTGTATTGTGTCTACTGTTGTCGTCAATACCTGGTTAATTACAGTATAGAATGTTGATTAACTGGTAGTGTAGAAATTCTATTACCAGACCATCTATTATTCAAATTTTCAATTATCCAACCCCAAACCCACTCTCTTAACTTTATTCAAAGCTGTTATTTTAAACTTCTAATATCCAACCTTAGTATAATCTAACATACCGTAAATTTCCAAAATAACGCCCAGGTTCAAATAAACGCCTGGTTCAAATTAACGCCTGGTACCAAGCACACTGTTTACAATTTATTACACTGTTTATTATATTTCAAAAGAACACCTGGTTCAATTTAATGCCTGGTCTGATGCCATTTGAAAATAATTAACGCCCGGGCCATATTTTGAAAAAATACGGTAATTGCCACTCTCCCGAGAGGGTCGGATAATAGAGGTTCCACTGTATTGGATAGGGTGTCTCCATCCCTTCCATTACTATTCTTATTTATTTTTATTTATTTATTTATGTATTTGGGATTTTACGTCGTCTTCAACACTAAACAGGTCATATCATGGCAGGTAGTTTTATATGCAGAGGAAACCAGTACATACAGTTGGTCAAGGTTGTGTACTATAAAGTACCGACCATCGGTAAGCAACTACCAACTTTCCCACATAAGGTCCTGGGTTTGAACCACTGACCTCAGAGGTGGGAGGCAAGTGTGTTACCACTGTACCACCATGGCAACTCCATTACTATTCATCACATGACCAATTCAACGAGTTGCACTCAACATCAAATCTTGACAAACAAAACAATCAATTAATCAACCACATGAATACTTGGTGTGAATTATGCCACAGTGCAATTAAAATCACAAGTACATGAGAACAACCATGATTGGTCTTATATTACAAAGATCTAAGATTGTGTCTATTACCTCCGCCAAGGGGGTTACATGTTTGGATGCATTCTTTTGTCTGTTTGTATGTCTATTTGACTGTGTTTACCATCAGAGTAAGAAATCTAAACTGTGCCACATTTGGAAATACTAATAAAATGTATGAACTGATTTGCTGATTTTACCAAAGAAATTTTTCCTCGATTAGCCAATCAGAATCGTGGACACAGTCATGTCATATTAGAATAAATTTTCCATGACTGTGGTTTTCTTATTGGCATTACTCCAAGAATAATCAACGAGTCTTCATGAATTTTTTTATGTCACTAGTGCCTTGCGCATGGAAGAAGTGATTAAATTTTGGAAAATATCCAAAAAAGATCCTGAATTTTTGCAAATGCCCCTTGGCGGAGGTTTGTGCTCTAAGAATGCTTTCTAGTTCACACTATTTCTAGCATATTATGTAATCAAGAGATAAGAGTACTCCAACCAATAACAATAATAATTTTATTTACATTATTTGGTTTACTAAACATTCTTAATGCACAAAAATGCATGAGACAAAGCAATTACGCAATAATTTCTCACTTTCTTTTCATTCATTATAATTTGATCAGTTAGCACTGAGATTCAAAAATCAGATTATTCTAGCAGATTCACCATCTTTTAACTAGCAAATTTTCTCAAGTGTATTCATCCCAGAACAAATTCTGTGGAGTTGAAGAGTTTACAGATTAAGCTGCTACACACAGTGACATGGGTCAAATTTGGTGCTACAAGAGAAAATCTTTTTACAAAACACAGCCACAAATGTTTAAGTATTTGGCTATTAGCTTATTAACCCTATGAAAACTTAAGTCAGTGAAAATGAAAATACTGACTGAAAGAAAAACATTAATATTATGGGGGGAAAAAAACACTACTAAACAGAACACACAAACAAACTTGTAATAATTATTAGTGTGACACTTTGTCACTTTTGACACAAAGAGAAAACATAAAAATATTAAAAGATCAAAAAAGACACAAGACAAACATTTGCATTGTCAATCTGGGGAGGAGTCTGCACAAACACAAGCAGAAATTCCAACCAAGAAGTTCAGCAAAGAAAATCTTATATACACCTCTTGATAATTACATAAATTGCCTAAATAACTTTCTCAGATTTTCAAAATTCTGCAGTTCTTCCTAAAAACACAAGACCAGAAGCCACTATTCAAATCTAACTTTTTCAAAGTAAAATACACATTTTTATGCATAAAACACAATTCATGTCACTTAATTTTGTGGCAAATCATTGTTCCCTTTTTTAATTCTAAAAGTCTCATGACTCATAAATTATGTTACTACCATGATTCAAGAAAATATTACTAGTGGGTACATTGTTTATCAATATTAGCGATATTTATTGTTTTGGGACAGGGTTACCGACATCGATGTCTAAAGACGTATATCAATATCGCTGTTTTCAGTAAAACTGTAGAGTTACACAGCAAATGTTTGAAATAAAGCCAAAATCTGAAGAAATTGTACACTATCTTCTCGCGTTTTTGATAAAAACTATCATATTTTGATTTGGTAAAGTTCACTTCCTGTTAGAAGTTGATGATATGCTAGAACAAAAACATTTTTGGTATCCCCGCTTCGAACTATTTAGTAGACAATCTCAGCCTCCCGATATTGGCCGATATTGACATATTTTTATATTCAATATCAATATCAACAAAGCCAAATGATTTACCCACTAATTATTACTGCATGGAAACTACTGATGACAAAGTAAGAAGTGTGGCATTCACTAGAGCTTCAAAAATTCGCCACAGAAAGGTACCCTTTAAATATAACACAAAGTGGACAAGATCTGAGAAACTTGTGCATTAAAGGAAATTAGAGGCCTAATTTAGTCAAAAAAACACAAAATATATAAAGAATTTTAACAAGTCAGGTAAACAGATCCGGGATTCTGGAGAATTCCAAATACTGTGTAAAATGTAACATTTCTTAATCAATTACTAATGCACTGGGTGATTTGCACCCAACTATCCTTTCTCTTTCCTGTTATAGGCTAATGTAATTCATTTCTCTGGCACATTATATCTTGCAATTGACCTACTGTAACAGAAACTGGGTCACCCTTAGTGTTGGGTCGATTATTCGTCCATTTTTCCGAGTGATGATTGACCCATAATCGATTTTTTTTCACTCCATTATTGTTTATTATTTAAGAAACACTTTCCGGGATAAAGTATAGTTCAATCCGGTAAAAATAACGGTGTTCCAACATTTAGAATCTACCGAAAGCACCCACTTCCTGTAAATATGGCGGTAGACATAAACAAACTTGAAAGTCAAGATAAACATGTCAGTTTATTAAGTAAAAATACCTGAAATATTTTTAAAATACGTGGATATTGATATAAATCAGGAAAGGTAAGATATAAGCTTAACTAGACCTAGCGCATCGGAGAACCGATGCAAATTGTATCCACCGTAAAGACAATGCACCAAAACCTCTAGGACCAATAATAAGCGAGTTATAAGCACTTTTAAGTTTGGCTGTCCTCATTTGACCTTGAAGGAGGGGCCCAAGGTCAAATCCGACCACACCAGAAGATTCCCAGAACATGATTTCCTATATGTTGCTTTACTATCCCAAACATCTAGGACCAATAATAAGCGAGTTATAAGCACTTTTAAGTTGGCTGTCCTCATTTGACCTTGAAGGAGGGGCCCAAGGTCAAATCCGACCACACCAGAAGATTCCCAGCCCATGATTTTCTATATGTTGGTTTACCATCCCAAACCTCTAGGACCAATAATAAGCGAGTTATAAGCACTTTTAAGTTTGGCTGTCCTCGTTTGACCTTGAAGAAGGGGCCCAAGATCAAATCCGACCATGACAGAACATTCCCCGCCCATGATTTCCTATATGTTGTTTACCATCCCAAACCTCTAGGACCAATAATAAGCGAGTTATAAGCACTTTAACCTTTGGCTATCCTCGTTTGACCTTGAAGGAGGGGTCCAAGGTCAAATCCGACCACGCCAGAAGAATCCCAGCCCATGATTTCCTATAGGTTGGTTTACCATCCCAAACCGCTAGGACCAATAATAAGTGAGTTATAGGCACTTTAACCTTTGGCTATCCTCGTTTGACCTTGAAGGAGGGGCCCAAGGTCAAATCCGACCACTCCAGAAGATTCCCAGCCCATGATTTCCTATAGGTTGGTTTACCATCCCAAACCTCTAGGACCAATAATAAGCAAGTTATAAGCACTTTTAGGTTTGGCTGTAATCATTTGACCTTGAAGGAGGGGCCCAAGGTCAAATCCGACAACACCAGAAGATTCCCAGCCCATGATTTCCTATAGGTTGGTTTACCATCCCAAACCTCTAGGACCAATAATAAGCGAGTTATAGGCACTTTAACCTTTGGCTATCCTCGTTTGACCTTGAAGGAGGATCCCAAGGTCAAATCCGACCACACCAGAAGATTCCCAGCCCATGATTTCCTATATGTTGGTTTACCATCCCAAACCTCTAGGACCAATAATAAGCGAGTTATAAGCACTTTTATGTTTGGCTATCCTCGTTTGACCTTGAAGGAGGGGCCCAAGGTCAAATCCGACCACGCCAGAAGATTCCCAGCCCATGATTTCCTATAGGTTGGTTTACCATCCCAAACCTCTAGGACCAATAATAAGCGAGTTATAGGAAATTTACGTTTGGCTATCCTCGTTTGACCTTGAAGGAGGGGCCCAAGGTCAAATCCGACCACAGCAGAAGATTCCCAGCCCATGATTTCCTATATGCTGGTTTACCATCCCAAACCTCTAGGACCAATAATAAGCGAGCTGTAAGCACTTTTAAGTTTGGCTGTCCTCGTTTGACCTTGAATGAGGGGCCCAAGGTCAAATCTGACCTCACCAGAAGATTCCCAGCCCATGATTTTCTATATGTTGGTTTACCATCCCAAACCTCTAGGACCAATAATAAGTGAGTTATAGGCACTTTTACCTTTGGCTATCCTCGTTTGACCTTGAAGGAGGGGCCCAAGGTCAAATCCGACCACACCAGAAGATTCCCAGCCAATGATTTCCTATATGCTCGTTTACCATCCCAAACCTCTAGGACCAATAATAAGCGAGTTATAAGCACTTTTAAGTTTGGCTGTCCTCGTTTGACCTTGAAGGAGGGGCCCAAGGTCAAATCCAACCACGCCAGAAGATTCCCAGCCCATGATTTCCTATATGTTGCTTTACCATCCCAAACCTCTAGGATCGATAATAAGCGAGTTATAAGCACTTTTAAGTTCTGCTATCCTCGTTTGACCTTGAAGGAGGGGTCCAAGGTCAAATCTGACCACATCAGAAGATTCGCAGCACATGATTTCCTATAGGTTGGCTTCACATTGCAAACCTCTAGGACCAATAATAAGGGAGATATAGGCACTTTTAAAGTCTGCTATGTGTGTTACTTCGGCACTCCGTGGATGACCTTGAATTAGGAGCTTCAAGGTCAAATGTGTGCAAGGTTGTAGAGGACATGTATATGTGTCATACATATCACCTATGAAGAGATTCAACCTTCTACCTATGAGGAACAGCCAGTAGAAAAATGTAGATTATTTTCAAAGAAATGCCCGTGGCGGCCATTTTGTTTTTCAGAATGAGGCTATTTTCCTTCCCAGAGAAGCTTACCCCCCAATGAAGATATCCTGCAAATTTGGTGAACCTAGCTGCTGTTGTTTTCCTCCTAGAGCGTTAACGCCGAAAATCTCTCTACGCGCGGCGGCGGCGTAGCGGACGCTAAACCAAAGTATCCACCGGATGCTTCCGGTGGATACAATAATCGATCATTAGAAAACGTCAGTGACCAACCGCGATTCTACACTGTCACCGACGATTAATCGAGCACACGTCTAATCGTCCACGCACTAGTCACCCTGACCCAGTTTTATTCTTAAGTTCGGATGTCATCCTACTACCAGCTTCACCGCGACTTAGATTCACTCAGGTCTGATTTGATTATATCTCTGAATCTGGGTTGCTGCAATCCAATTTCTCTCGAAAGTTCAGCTTTCAATAGATCTCACAAACAGGGTCACTATGACCTAGTTTAATTCTAAAATTCTATTTTTATCATTTTCTTCTAAAAATAGGTCACCGTGACCTAGATTCAGTTAAAAGTTCTGCTGGCGTTTCTTCTTGGCATCAATAGCGTCCAGTATGGGCTGGCGTTTGAGCTGATAACGTTTAAGCAGCTCCTCGATCTCTCGCTCCATGTCTGGCTCAAGGCGCTGTAATCGGTCCTGTAACTCCTCGTATGACAGAGAGTTCAACTGTAAAAAAAATAACAAATACTAATACTTTGTAGTTCTATGCATGAAATGCACACTACTAATAAAGCAGACTCTGTATTACTCTAAATATTCATTTAGTGTTTTGCACCACGCCTAGTAACTCTGTATGTTATATTATGACAGCTAGTCAGAAGGGTAGGGGAACCCAGTACATACAGTTGGTCAAGGTTCTGTAAACCAAAAGCCAACAGCAAGTGACTACAAGCTTTCCCACTTGAGGTCAGGATGGGATTTGAACTCTGATGTCAGAGTTAGGAGGCAAGTGTGTTACCTCTGTGACACCATGATCCCTCTGGATTACTGTAGCCTCCTACAGCACTTTGTTTCTAGTTATCATCAGTAACAGGAACTAAGCTTTATCAGTATCTCAACTAGTCCAAAGGCCTCAAAGGCTTGTGGTGAACAAGTTTACCACTAAGTTACTTGATTCTCACCTTTAGGGTGATGGGTTTGAGTCCTAACTTGTGAAATTGATGAATATCCTCTACCAATATGACTTCAGCTGTTAAAGGGGATATAAAACCCCAACTTTGACTTTAAGGTATCCATGTATTGCATTTGAGAAAAAAAAATGCCTGGTCAGTTCATTTGGAATATCTGAAAATCTTCAGGAACATGGAAACAGGCCATTTGAGATCAAATATTGACATACTTTATTTATTATTCCAGTAAAACAAATTGTTTATCATTTTAATACAGCCTTTTTGGCCATCTTAACGTTAAAGACACCCTAAAGATGTAGAAAGAATACAACTTTCAAAGCTCATAAAAAAATGGGTATCACAGTTTCTACAATTTACCAGTCACCCACTTACAAAGTCAAAATCACCATCGAAAAAGCTCCTCTGTCCTGCCATACCATATATGGGCATATTGGGGATGTTGCCAGCAGAAACCAAAGCAGCTGCACTGGAGATAGGAATTCCGGCTGCTGCTGCCATGGAAACGGGTGGTTGTGGCCCGAGTCCTGGTAGCTGAGATGTCTCCACTGTAGCTGAAAATGTAAGTATAGGATACTGCAGCTTCTAAATATGTCCTTTACTTTAACAACAAATTAGGTACCTTGTTGATCTGTTATTTCAGATGTATATTTTCAATAACTTTCTTTAGTTAAAGGTCAAAGTTGGGGTTTTACGTCCCGTTCAACAGCCAGGGTCATATTGGGACAGGTCCTCAGAATTGCCACTTGTGGGACTCGAACCCACAGAGGTGACTGCCTATGATTAGATGCCAAACTTGCTACTTTCTTTAGTTAGTACAATTCTAATTCTAATTGGACTTTTACATAGCTTAATCTCCCCTTTACAAAATGTGCATCAGCACCACAACAGTATACTTTAACAACAAATTAGGTACCTTGTTGATCTGTTTTTCAGATGTATATTTTCAATAACTTTCTTTAGTTAGTACAATTCTAATTCTAATTGGACTTTTATATAGCTTAATCTCCCCTTTACAAAATGTGCATCAGCACCACAACAGTAAACCAATTTCAGTATCCAGGGACAGTAAAGAGGTCAAGTATACCAGATAACGGCAAGGAATGATTTAGACTAAGTTGGGTATACCCTGGTGTACAGGTAGGTTTTAAGCTGCTTTCTGAAAGAGGCTAGGGAGGAGGACACACACATCTCATCAGGAAGAGCAACAGTTGAACTGAAACTATTGATAAACCTTTTTTTTTATGTCTTGCCTGTCTTGGATTGCTATGGGTTAGAAGCTTGGGTTGTTACGGGCAAAATATATAAAGTTCTTATGGGTAATATATGTGTGGGTTAGGATGAGATGCTGGCTTCAAGTGGATTGTTACGGGTCACATACCTGTTGTCTGGGTTGATATTCTGGGTTGTATATCCCACATATATGCTATCATGGTTGCTACAGGCTAGATAGCCATTACATATTGTGGCTGGCCCAAGATATCGGGTTGCTAGGGGTCACATACCTGTGGGTCGGGCTGAGACGCTGGGGTGCTATGGGTCACATTCCTGTGGTCTAGAATTAGATACTGGATGGCTGTCCTGGGTTTGATGTATATTATATACCTGTGGGTTGGGCTGAGATACTGCGGTGTTGAGGTGGGGTCACTTACCTGTGGGTTGGGCTGAGATGTTGAGTTGCTAGGGTTCACGTACCTGTGGGTTGGGCTGAGATACTGGGGTGTTGAGGTGGAGTTTGTTGTCGTTCTTCTTGCTCTTTCTTTTCAAAGTGATCCATGAACGCTGGTCTGTACTTGGTTTTGCCCGCAGTTTCTGTTCCTATTTCTAACGAATAAGTTACATACTAGGTTATATATATCTTTAATTATTATGTTTATACCATTTAACATTTTCAAAATATTTCAGAAATAGACTTTGAAGTTTTTACTCATGTCCTGTTGTTTTTTCACTGACAGATCACTATTTTTTTACTCAAATATCATGAATTCAAACTTGCATATTTTTAGCAGGTTTCATTTCCTGGTTTTCACTTATACTTCACAGTTTGCTAATTTTAAAGCCTTTACTTTATGTTTTCATTAACATTTCATGGCTTTTGATTCATAGCTATATTCAAAGTTAAAAATTTAATGCCTTTGTTAAATAAACAGTTGTATTCAGATTTCTTGGTTTTGTTTCATGGTTTTACTCACGTTTCATGGTTTATTCACATCTCATGGTTTTACTTACGTTTCATGGTTGCGCTGTCCTCATCCTCCTCGCTGTCGTTGATGATCATTGTGCCGAGTTCGCTCTCCACCAGAGTGCTCTGAGAACTGTTCACTGCAAGTACACCCAACAAAAATGAGAAACAAAGTAAAAGAAACACCATGTACAAAGTGTCCCGAAACCAGTACATAAACTCACAACTATCTTTTCATCTTTCGCAAATAGGGAACTTTCCTTGAAAAAGAAAGGTCCTGTATACTGAACAAAGCTTACCTTTCACAAAGTAATATCTAAGACTGTTACTGATAGACTTAAAGAGATGTCTACCCCACATATTTTGCTAGTTTCAGACTAGGTGTAGGATGGGTAGGTGTTTCCGGCCAAATCTTTCCCACTGGAAAATCTTAACCCTCCATAACAACAGACTTAGGGAGAAAAAAAATTCATCAAATTTACTGTATTTGAAATTTGCCAAACCCCCTAGTAGTTTCTTGACTTGCAAGAATTTCTTCACACATTCACAATTTTCAGACTACACAAGACCTGTGACCCTGCTTAATGCAAATTGGCATAAATTTTCCTGATTCCGTCTTATTGTCGAAGGGGTGCCCCACAGAGGTGACCTTCACAAACTATGGCAATTTTCACACATAATTTATAGTCGTGTTCCATCTCCCTGATAATGCTTTATGATAAACTGTCCGTTCTGGAGATAGATTGTTTAAATTGAAATACACTTAAAGCCATCATAACTACCATCCTGTACAAAAGTTCCAGTACTTTCTGAAGGGTTTGCGATGACAGCCCTCATGAGTCCATGGAGAAGAGTTTACAGCAATATTAAACTGCTAACGATCTCTATAAGATCTTCATCAGATTCTGGGATCGGGAATCCATGTTAAACCCATCTTAAACCTATCTTACTGTTCGCAAAGTTATCTTTTTGAATTTACAGCAACATTAGACCTATCTTAACAGTTGCAATCTTTTCCATCTTAAGTAGATCTTTAAGGTTCGTAAACCTACAGTGTTGATTCTAGAAATTTTGAAATGTGGGGGCAGTTCCCCCCCCATGTCCGAAAAATGTGGGGGCTTGGTCAATAAAAATGGGAACTTGTACCTCCGCCAAAGAGGGATTAATTTCAGAAGCACTTGTCTGTCCGTATCTTTGTTAGCAGGATTACACAAATGCTACTGTATGGATCTTCATGAAAAAAATAGAAGATGGAAACTGATCCAACTTAGATCACATTAACTTTTACGGCAAGGTTATGTCCCGGGATGTCCCGATATGTAACATTTTGGCTATATGTCGGGAAGTGCTTCATCTAGGGAAGTGCTTTATATCACGGGATGCCTTGTTTTAGGATTGTAGCAATATTTTACAAAATGAAAGCCTCAAAAAAGATCAAATACTTTAAACTCAGAACTTACGGCAGTAGCACCAACTCATTAATATTCATGAGAAGATATGAGGTCGTGGATTTCTAGGGTTTTTCTTACAATATTTTATTAAATGGAAGCTTCAATGAAGATCAAATACCTTAAACTCGAGAACTTACGGCAGTAGCACCAACTCATTAATATTCATGAGAAGATGTGAGGTCACAGATTTCCCGGAAAACTAACGATAAAAAATCAACCAATGAAATTATTTCCCGACATTTAGCCAGTAATTTACATATCGGGATGTCCTGTGATTTAACCACTGCGTAATTTTTATTACTTATCTGGATCAGTGCTTGGATAAAAAAAATATTCTGAGGCCATATTCTACAATACTTTTCTAGCAATATTTTTTAAAATAGAAGCGCCTTGATGAAAGATCAAATGCTTTAAACTGGGGAACTCATGGCCATAGCACCCAAGTCATTAATATTCATGAGATGATATGAGGTCATAGATTTCCGATTTCCGCTGGGGTTTTCTACCAATATTTTATAAAATGGAACCCTCAACAAAGATCTAACACTTTAAACTTGAGAACTCACGGCCATAGCTCCCAACTCATTAATATTCATGAGAAGATATGAGGTAACACACATGCTGTATGAACTGGTTCAACAGTATTGTTGTTAGTATCTGACGTTTGCATCATCCACTTTCAAACTGTAGTATCCGTTTTGTTTTCATATGAAATAACATTTTTCACTGAAAAAACGACCAAATATAGCCTTCATGATGATAAAATTAAAGGATTCTCGCGAAACGATCGGTGCCCCTCCATTTTGTAAACATGCGGGATTGCGTCTTCTACCGAACGCGCCGAATATACCAAATTGCGGGCTAGTACTAAAACTCGCGAGATATCGCGTATCCCGCGCTCTAGAAGCATCACTGAACCTATCGTAAACTTTTCAGGATCCTATGTGTAGCAATCGCAGCAATGTATCTTAAATATCTTAAACTACACCCATGGATAGTGAATGTTTTCATATTTTCCAATCGGGAGTTAGGTTTACCATCAGATCTCAAAGGTGGAACAGCCCAATTACTCAACAACTATCTTACCATCGTCTGTACCAGGTACCAGTGTCCCACCATCTATGTCATCCTTCCTCACCATGGTACCCGAGTCATCGTCCTGATATACAAAAACAGAAGCATTGTAATATTAATGTGCACACCACTAGCTCATATTTCGGCCATTTTCCCTTGCCTCTTTCCAATCGATTGTCAACTTTCTGTCAAGACCAGCCACAATTTATCAGAATCAGAGTTCCTATATCTCCCCATTACATTCCAAAGCTCTAATTGCAATAATAAGAGATATGAAGCAATAACTGAAAATCTAACTCACTTGGGGTCACAGAATTACCATTGAAAGGCACGAAGTGTGCAAAATGCCAAGTTGTCCGAAAGAATAAGTCAGTGAATCTTTACAGGATTCTAGGTAATACTTTTAGATACACTGCAAAATAAGGGAAAATGAGCTTCACAACGCCAGTTTGACCTGGAATATCAGGCGAAGGTTTCCTGTTACCTCCCAATACAGTCCAAAGCTTTAAATACAATAATAAAGGAGATATTTCACATTATCTTCTGACTTATTTCAAATAATTTCTGTGTATTAAGTTTATAGTTATACATAAAGTGGAAATGCAGATATACATCTTTGTACATCAATATCAGCATACCCTGTCCCAAAACAATATCAACAATAAACGACATACCCATTAATGGTTATACCATGTAAAATTGACTGAATAACTTACCTGTTTCTGTGTATCACTAGGTGACAGTAGTTTACTGGTGGACTTCTGTAGCTCGCCCATCTCTTTGGCTTCTGCAATCATTTTCTGCAGGATTGAACATGGCTGTGCCTGCTTGATGAACTTGTGCTGAAACAACCACAATAACAAAGCTATAACTAGTTGAAGGCTAGACATTAAACACATTCCTTCTAGTACCCTCTATTATTAGTTTCATGCTGAAACAACCATAATGACAAAGCTATAAGTAGTTAGAGGCAAGAATCTACACATATTCCTTCTAATAGTTTTATGGACAGTCTACAGCATTTAAGTACCTAAAATACTCCATGCTATGTCTTAGAAACAAGAAAAGCATACACTGGAAGCAAGGATACTTTAAAATATTCCAAATACTTTACATGGCAAGGACTCAGCAATATAAATTCTGTCATTTGTAGATATCTGTTTTTCACTGATAAGAGTTCTTAGAACTTCTGGTAAACGGATATAGCTGTTATAACTATATTAGCACCAGATCACAACCACTAATTTTGTCATAAACTTACATTCTTAAAATATATTCTTAATGACTTAAAATACATCAATAATTATCTTCCATCAGGATAGTGTAGAATACAGTAAACCGGAAACCTATTTGCCAACAAAAAGACACTGATCCAGCTACGTCCCTTTTCTTGTTATCACAACTGGTTTCCTCACATATTCATTATTTTAACATAAGTTTATCAAAATATTCAACTACAAAAAATATTTCTATCTTTTCATGTCACCTTACCTCTAGCAATTCTTTGGCTATGGCTCTCTGTTCAGGGTTTTTGACTAGACATTTGGACACAAAGTCAATGAATTCTGGTGACCATTTGTTGGGGTCTCTGAAAGAAGGTGGTGGTTTGGTTGGGATCATAAAGATCGCCTAAAATGACAAATGTACAAATATATTTAAAATAGTGAAAATGGTTTGGCTAGAATTCTGTTTTGCAACTTCCAAACAATTACTATTAAAACACAATAAATGAATTATGCATTTGAAATAATTCATAAGTGTTATAATTCTCTCAAAAAACAATTATTGTACTTTTTGGTATCATTCAAAGTTAAAAAATATATACTTTAAATACATGTTTACATTCTTACCCTCATGGGGTGAATATCACCATAAGGAGGTTTGCCCTCTGCCATTTCAAGTGCTGTGATTCCTGAAATATGTACAAAATATACCTTTTCACTTGGTATAATTATGAAGACTGTTTTAATGCACATTTTAGGCATAAAGTTGATTACCTACATGTTTTTTTTCTGAAAATTATTCAAAATAATAAGATAATGGAGAAATTCAAGCGGTTACAAGCTAGAAAGTAGAGTTTTGTGGAAAGCATGATATCATTCAAACACACCTTGGGAAAAATTTCCCACAATAACGCATGATAGTTTAGTCTGGTGAGTCAATACATTAGCCAGCAAGTCACTACCTATGTGATAAGAAAATTGAGACTGAACATACTGCAATGTGCATCCAGTACTTAGCCATTATTGCCATTATCTAAGCCATTACTGGCCTGAATATATGTTATGTACAAGTTGAGATTTTGTACAAGTTGAAACTTGTATGGGTTGACTTGTACAAGTTGCAACATATACAAATTTTGGACCTGTTTAAGTTGCAAGTTGTCCAAGGTCAAATCTGACATCAAAAGATTCCCAGCCCATGATTTCCTATAACTAGGTTTCACATTGCAAACCTCTAGGACCAATAATAAGTGAGTTATGAGCACTTTTGGGTTTGGTTATCCTCGTTTGACCTTGAAGGAGGAGCCCAAGGTCAAATCTGACCACCCCAGAAGATTCACAGCCCATGATTTCCTATAAGTTGGTTTCACATTGCAAACCTCTAGGACCAATAATAAGAGAGTTATAAGCACTTTTAAGTTTGGCTATCCTCATCTGACCTTGAAGGAGGGGTCCAGGGGGCCAAGGTCAAATCGGACCACACCAAAAGATAATAAGGGCGATATAAGCACTTTTCATGACTGACAAAGAAACACCCGTGGTGGCCATCTTGTTTTTCAAAATGAGGCCAAAAATATTCCCAGGCAAGATTTTATGGTTATGAATATATCCTGCAAATTTGAGAAGGCTATCTATAATATTTTTTCGTTAGAGCGTAACGGTGAAATCTCTCTACATACTGCGGCGGCGGCGTAACAAAGCAAAATCCATAGTATCCATTGGATGCTATCCGGTGGCTACAATTAGATCAGTTTACAGTGACTGTCTATGTTGAGTAAATATGGGATTAAATGAAAACACTGTCCTACCGAGACTCCATATATCTGCACCGCAGTCATAGCCTATCTCCTGTATAACTTCTGGAGCCATCCAGTACGGAGTGCCAATAAGTGTGTTTCTTTTTGCCATGGTATCCTGAAAAAAAAAAAGTTATATTCCTTAATACTATTGATTGGGTTGGTTCTGAAAGTCAAAACCGGTTCTCAGCGCAATAAAACCAAACAAAATCCGGTATTTCACACACTTGCCACTGATATGATATAAATTAACCGCAAACATACATGAGCCATAATTTAAAACAGGAATATGTATTTACAAAATACTTTGAAGTTAAAAAAAACTTCATTTACAATGAAAATGAAGTAAAATGTGAGACACTTCTCCAATATATATGTTTTTTATTGTTTTGACAAACTATTAACAAGTAGAAAGGCAAAAAAAAGATATATTTTTAATCTTCACGAGTGATATATTTTTCTGTATATGTCCACTGAGGTACATAAATGAATATTTAATGACAGAATGTGGAAAAGGATGTCAAAAAGCATCCATTGGGCAACAGTGAACAATCATAAAAACTTCAATCTCTAACTTCCAATATCTCAGTAATTTCTGCATGGATTTTCATGCAATAAAGATTAGCAGAAGTGCTGTAAAATGACCTTTCTAATGATATATAATACATATTTGTAGGTTACACAGTTTTTGAGATATTAGTGAAAAACCGGAAGTCATTGACAGTTATTACCCATGGTATGGAAGCGACGTTGTATACAAACAAAATATATCCCACTCTGTATATCCCCCTATATAGGTCATGTAGGACTCGTGGTGGATAATAAAACAACAAACTTCTTCAATATAATTCTAGACTGGCCCTACCAAGCTCTATTTATACCCTTGGCAGATAAAACAGGATATCAGAATTTGCGTTCAGAAGTATAAAGCATGTCCAACACTCATTCTGCAGGGTTGTCACTGGATTTTTCTGGTTTTCCACAAATAACGATAAAGAACAGTTCAAAATAGGCCTGGTCATCTGCAAAATTCTAAAACATAGCCAACCAGTATACCTCAGCGAAAACTTAGAAATACCAGACAGAGTTGTCCAAAATTTTAAGGAATTTTCCCATTTCATTCAGCGATTATGCACCAATTTTCTAGAACTACTTTTCCTTGCCACATAAGAACCAGTCGCTCAGATCCTTTAGGAAACATCTGAAAACTCACCTCTTCACCTCAAGTCTACTCACTTAGTATTCTTCCCTCTATTCACACCTGTAACCCTGGCTTACTGATAGTAACAGTGGGAAAGGTGGTAGTTGCTTGCCGTTGGTCGGCAGTTTTCAGTACAGAACCCTAACGAACTGTATGTACTGGTTTCCTCTGCCCTTCCAACTACCCGTCGTAATATGACCTGTACAGTGTTGAAAGTGACGTAAAACCCCAAATAAACAAATACTGACCTATATATCATCACCTGCTTCTTACCAATTTGTTTTTCTAACTTGGCACAGAGAGTTCCCCCTTATGGGGAAGATATTGCACCTGCAAAGCATATAGATTAGACAAGATTAAATAAGAATATGTTTAATACACTTACTGTCAGCTGACCAGCCACCCCAAAATCTGCCAATTTAGCATGTCCCTCATTGTTGAGCAGAATATTACCCGCCTTGATGTCTCTGTGGATCTTCCGTCTGTCGTGTAAATAGTCCAGACCTTTTAGTGTGTACGATATCACCGTGGCAATCTGTTCCTCTGTTAACTGGACACAAAAATAATTGAAAGTGGTGTGACTTATATAATGACTAATTGACATGAGCATTCAGTAAGGTATATTATTCAAGTTTGACCATCAAAACCTAACACAGTATCCCCAGAAGATCGACAAGGTATGGTTACGCTAAAGCCTTAAATATTAAATCAGCAAAAAATAAAATGAAAAAAAAAAAAACTGTGACTTCTAATAGTAAAGCCTTGCATATCTGTTAAATGTGGACTGAAGTTGAATATCTCATCTACAGCAAAAACATGCAGCTACCGAAAATCTGAGTTCTTCTAAGTCCCCTCTTGTGTATAGTTTCAAAAATCCTCAAAACTTTTTTGAAGACTTTCAGCCATTACACACCCATATTTTGAAACTCTCACTCTCTGCAAGAACTAGTCCCTGAGTAACATCTTTTAGGAAGCTTCTTTAGTCTCAACCCTTCAAATTAATTTCCCAACCTTGTATTTTCCCTGAGTTTAAACCCATAGACTTACATTGTTGGCCTAAAATGCCACCGGTGACTTTTGCCCATTGTTTTGTCAATTCAGCACACTTGAGTTCTCCCCTGTGGGAAAGGCAATGCGCCTGCAAAGCTGTGCATTACATCAGAGTTTTCCCGATGCATTACATTTTTAAATCAGTGGTGGTGCGGACACTGAAGGGCACCTGTCACTCACCCGTTTGTTTGTGACCCTCATGATGTCAGACACTGACCCGCCTCCGCAGTACTCCATCACAATCTGTTAACACAGAAGCAACAAAATACTTCAGTTATAAACAGTAGTCACTTTGGAATATATCTTTTGGAGAAAGACCGAAACTGTGGACCTTCAGGAGGGACTACCTTTCCAGTAATTTAGGAATGGGTTAGTTTAAAAAATGTGTTCATCCGGAGGCTGACATTGCAAAACTGTCAAATTCCATGTTTCCAAATAAGATACATTTTAGGAACCCTCAAATAGGCCACTGATCGGAAGTGAAACTAATGAAACCAAGACATGGTAGTTTCCTCTCAATGCAATAACCATAAAAGTCCCCAAATGTACAAAAATATGGGATAGAATTATGTCAATGAAATCACAATAAAAGTCCCCATATGTTTCCAATATTTTAACTTTTCTTTTAATTATATGTGTTCACAAGCTAGGTGGTGGTTTTCAAATGTTGTCATGGTATTTCACTAAAATGCTCTCAATACCGAGATACCAGCAAAACACCCTGAAGTAAATATTACCCAAGTGCTCATTTAAGTAATGATTAATGCGCCACCAGGTAAAGAGTAACCTTTTCTAGTTTGATATCAGCACTATAGCATATAACCTAATAAATTCATCAAGGTCAAAGGTCACACACAAGGTTAAACACTATGATGTTGCACACCTACAAGTTCCACCTAAAGAACAATGTAAGCCTAAATCACTGATCTTGAGATATTTCTCCAAATTTCTCAGCAGCTCCTTTAACCAATGTAAGCAAGTAGCTGAAACCACGAAACACAGGCTTTCTTTATATGACACTTATTATATATATATTGTTAACAAGGCCGAAAGTGATTCCTAGAAGTGCGAGCCTCACTAGAGCTCGCGCTAAAAAAATAAAGACTGTGAAGAAAGACCATTAATTGACTTCTGTAATATCATTCTAAGTCTGGCCCTGTCTAGCTGTACAATTTGCCCCTGGCCCGATACTCAACACCAGAGAGAAGTGTACAAAATTAACACCCAACACCCTGTCCAAGACTGGTAACTATTCTTACGGACTTGTCTCTTCTAGAGTTACAGGTCTGGATGTGCTGTAACTTAAGATTTTAAGAATACTGTTCAATATACTTTTCTCAATCACCAAAATTACTTTGGAATTACAGACATGTTAACAGACATTTTTTATAGAAATAACATTGAACCATTTATTTCTTTAGCACTTGCCACATGGTTCAATTTTGAAACTCACTATTGATTTAACCTACACTGAAATACAGCCTGGCAAATTTTTGACTGTTACATTTTGGAGTTGCTGGTCTGGTGCAAAAGTCTTCCAGTAAACTTCATACACTGCTAGAGAGACTTACCCAGAGGTCTGTGTTTTTGAAGTAACTGCCGTAATATTTGACAATGTACGGGGAATCACACTGCTGCATGATGGAAATTTCTTTGATAATCTCTTGAAGATCTGTGTCCACAGGAACCTGTACAGAAATGGAAGAAAAATACAGATTTTTACCCGAGTGCAACATTTTGGGCTGATATACCAGATACACAGTAGTATTTGGTACAAGTAGAACTGTCATGAAAAAATACTGGCATAAGTAGAAGTAGTTTCCAAGTTCTACCAGCTATTAGTGTAAAAGGATAACTAGTGGTTCGACTAACAGAGAGTTGTCGTAACCAGAACCTAATCTGATCACAAAATTTTACTTTTCAATCAAAATAACAAGGTCGAACAGAACTTACAACTAATTTATGTACTGAAGCATCAAAATCTATGGAAGAGGGGACAAAGCACTGTGTTACTCTACACCTGATTCCTCATTATTGTTATAAAGTCTGAACACCAAATAGATTACTCAGTACAGTGATTACACAAGTGTTAATTATTGCAAGAGTTAAACTGTATGATATCTTTAGCACTTCAAATATTTTTATAGTGGTTATATTTCGAATTGGCCATCCATAGCTGAAGTAAATGGCTAACACTTTGCAAGTTCAACTTAGACCAAATCCAATGTATTATAACCATTTTCATTTCAGTGCCATATTTTGGACTGTCAGTTCACCTGTCAAGGAAATAACTTTAATAACATCTTTTATATCATTTACAGCAATGACTCAATTAAAAGGTTGTTGCACTATCACAAATCTTTTCAGAAACTCCAATTATGTCATTGAGCACCTGCCTCAACAACAAAATAGCATTTTGCCAAAACAAGGAAAATCACTCAACTATACCTCAACAGCACTTGAGATGGAACAAGAACACAAGTTTTGCATCTGATATAAAAGCCAGGACAATACTCAGATATTTCTAACTTCTTTCAAACAAGAGGAGAGTGCCCGTAAACGGGCACTGTGTCAGCTGAATGAGTGTTTTTGATTTGTGAAGGTGATAATGAGAGGAAAGCATAATTATGAGGGAAAGTGCAGTACATAAATACAGTAAATGGTAATTGAACAGTATGTTCGAAAGAAATTCCGAAGCTGACAGAAGAAAAGGACAAAAAAGTTGTGCCCTGCAAATGGTATTATGAAAGTAAGTAACAAGGTAATTGTTTAAGTGTAAAAAGTAGGTTAAAACATAATTAAAGAAATACTGCAAATACAATATCCTCGCTCGATCTTGAAGAAGGGGTCCAATAAAAACTCTAACCACACCAAAAAATTCACATCCCATGATTTCCTATAGGATGGTTTACCATCCCTAACCTCTAGGACCAATAATAAGCAAGTTATAGACACTTTTAAGTTTCGCTATCCTTGTTTGACCTTGAAGGAGGGGTCGAAGGTCAAATCCGACAACACTAAAAGATTCCCAGCCCATGATTTCCTGTAGGTTGGTTACCATCCCAAACCTCTAGGACCAATAATAAGCGAGTTATAATCAATTTTAAGTTTGGCTATCTTCGTTTGACCTCAAAGGAGGGGTCCAAGGTCAAGTCTGACCACAGCAATAGATTTCCAGCCAATGATTTCCTATAGGTTGGTTTACCATCCCAAACTTCTAGGACCATTAATAAGCGAGTTATAAGCACTTTTAAGTTTGGCTATCCTCATTTGACCTTGAAGGAGGGGGTCTAAGGTCAAATCGGACCACATCAACAGATTCCCAGCACATGATTTCCCACAGGTTGGTTTACCATCCCAAACCTGTAGGATCAACTAGATTGGGCCAACTCGGCGCCAACATATCCCCAGACAGGTCATCACTCACGCCACAGGTTTTGATCGGGAATTTTTTAAAACATAATTACCCATTATTATATGAACTTCAGCACATCAATCTACTCTGTTTATATCTCCCCAAGGAAGATGGTGTATCCCCAGATGCCGAATACATAACTCAAATTATATTTTCAATCTTCCTGCAATGATAACTCTAAACCTATTTTCAAAGTATTTAAATGATTGATGATTGAATGTCCATTCTAAAATAATAATCCCAAAAGAGCATATCTGTTTCTATATTTGTTGACAAATAAAATATTATTTTTAACTCAACTCATCATATTTTTCAATCTTCCTTCAAAGTATTTAAATGATTGATGATTCAATGTCCATTCTAAAATTCATAATCCCAAAAGCGCATATCTGTTTCTATATTTGTTCACAAATAAAATATTATTTAAAAAAAAATTATTTATATTATTATTTTATTATATTATTTTTAGAATTTGCAAATTGTTTTCAGTTATTCATTTCCTCTATACCTATATATGTGGTCCATATATATGCAACCTAAATATGTGACACAATCTCAGTTCTGACTCCCCTTTGTGTTATATGTAATGAAGCCCACCACCTCCCACCCCCACCCCTCTCCCCTTCTCCACACCTCTCTCACTATTACACAAGATCTGCAACCCCATTGAGTTCTTTGTTTCTCATCTGATATCATTAAATACCTTTGTTTATTTAGTGTCACTCAATATAGCTGGAGGTCCCAGAGGTGGGTGGGGGGAATCCGGGTGGGGGATGTGGGTTGAGCATAAATGGTAAACAAACAATCTATATAAAAGGGGTACTCAAATACAAAAAGAATTGAGAATTTTAAGTATGTGATTATCAACTGAAATGAGTTCATAACTGTAGGAGCTGTGCCAAAATTAACTGAGGCAAGTTGAATAAAACTGGGCTAGTTGAGGGTTAAAAATCCCCTAGTTTTACTACATAAGGATATAATTTCATTAATATTGGGACTTCAAGCTCACTTAAAGTGTCCATTTTGTCTACTTGAATATGTTTAACCAGTTTCATTTTAAAAAGTGAAAAACTCAGCAAGCAGAGGTATAACACACAAAAATAAGTTCTTAAAAGACTAAGATAGCCATAACATTATTAATATTCAAAATTTAAGTAGACAGGCATTTCCTTTTAAAAATTCAAAGATTTCAGCTCTATAACCCACATAGTTTGACAGTTACTGGGCTTTAAAGTGGCATAATATCCATAAATTGGGTTTCTGTGGGCATTTTACAATTGTTAAAGAGACCTTAGCAATTAAACTACAGATCTGAAACTTTTTGGGGGACATACATAACAAACAAAAATTATATATAATACAGTTTAAGACTTGTCACACTAAGCATTTCCAAATAACAGGGCAAAATATGGAAAAAAATGTGAAAAAAGGCACTTGGGCGAGTGTCTATGGCCCTCATACACAGGTTAAATGTCTACTAAAAACCTTGATTTTCGGCATATGTAAAAAGGACATAATAATGCATTCCCAGATGGGATTTCAGCTCCATCAATCACATAGTTTAACAGTTACAGGGCTTAAAGGTGGTAAAAAGTCCAAATATTGGGTCATTGTGGGCCTTTTAGAGATCTCGATGTGGCTTTCAAATTAAAGCTTCAGACTTAAAATTTGTTACATACTAAGATTACACATAGAATATGTATCTAATAAAGTTTGAAACTTCTCAGACTTACCATTTCCAAGTTACAGAGCAAAATATGTGAAAAATGTCTTAAAAGGGTCACTCAGGTGGGTGTTTAAGGTCCTCATACACAGGTTAAATGTCTACTTGAAGCCTTGATTTTTGGCACATGTAAAAAGAACATAATAATGTATTCCCAGATGAGATTTCAGCTCTATCAGTCACATAGTTTAACAGTCACAGGCCTTAAAATTGGCAAAAAGTCCAAATACTGGGTCTTTATGGGGCCTTCTAGAGACCTAAATGTAGCCTTCAAATTAAAGCTTCAGACTTAAAATTTGTCACATACTAAGATTACACATAGAATATGCATCTAATACAGTTTGAAACTTCTTAGACTTACCATTTCCAAGTTACAGGGAAAAATATGTGAAAAATGTCTAAAAATGGTCACTCGGGTGGGGATTTATGGTCCTCATACACAGGTTAAATGTCTTCTTAAAGCCTTAATTTTTGGCACATATAAAAATAACATACTAATATCTTCTCAGATAGGATTTGAGCTCTATCAGTCACATAGTTTGACAGTCACAGGGCTTAAAAGTAGCAAAAAGTCCAAATATTGGGTCTTTGGGAGCCTTTTAGAGACCTCAATTTGACCTTCAAAATTAAAGCTTCAGACTTAAAATCTGTTACATACTAAGATTACACACAGAATATATATCTAATACAGTTTGAAACTTCTCAGACTTACCATTTCCAAGTTACAGGGAAAAAGATGTGAAAAATGTCTTATAAGGGTCACTCGGGTGGGTGTTTATGGTCCTGATACACAGGTTAACTGTCTATTAAAGGCCTAAATGTTGGGGCACATATAAGAAAACACATAGATATATTCCCAGATGATATTTAACTTAGATGAGAGACATAGTTTGAAAGCTACAGTGCTTGAAAGTGGCAAAAAGTGCATAAATTGGGTCTCTGTGGGCACTTTTGAGACCTTAAGTCGACCCCTTTGGGTAAACCTACAGCCCTAAAATTTTCTACAGACAAGGATTACATATCAAAGTTATACCTAGCGCAGTTTGAGACTCATCAGAATTATCACTTCCAAATTATAGGGCAAAATATGTGTAAAGTATAGCAAAAAATCCCTAAGTGGGGGTATTTATGGGCCTCAAACACAATTTTCTCCTCAACTTAAAGTCATGATTTTCGGCACATGTACTAAGAACATATTAATGTGTTGTCAGGTAAAATTTCAGCCAGCTGAGCATCATAGTTTGTGACCTACAGGGCTCTAAGTGGCCAAAAGTGCAATTTCTGACCTTAAGGTGGCCATAAGTTCTTTTTTACTGGGAGTTTAAGGTCACCTTAAAATAGGGATCTTCCTTTGGGCACCCTTAACATGTGTACCAAGTTTGAAAAAAAAATATTAATTTGTTTTTGAGTTATCGCGTCCACAAGGAAATTTCTACGGCGGCGGCGGCGGCGCGACGGACCTGAATCCAATATATCCCCGACTTTCGTCTGGGGATATAATAATAAGGGAGATATAAGCACTTTTCATGATTGACAAAGAAACGCCTGTGGCGGCCATCTTGTTTTTCAAAATGAGGCTAAAAATATTCCCAGTCAAGATTTTATAATGAGGAACATATCCTGCGAATTTGAGATCTCCACCTTTTATACCCTTTGCTCTAGGGGGCCAACAAAAGTCATTGTTTAAAGTCGAATAAACGTCCCTGGCGGCCATCTTGTTTTTCAAAATGAGGCCAAAAATATTCCCAGGCAACATTTCATGGTTATTAATATATCCTGCAAACTTAAGAAGGCTAGCTATAATATTTTTTTCGTTAGAGCGGTAATGGTGAAATCTCTCTACACACTGCGGCTATCCAGTGGATACAATGATTTACTCAACAGTGAGAACCTGAAAGTAGCTATTGCTCAGCTAAGCCATGACATAGAGGTCTGCAATTTCACTGTTATAGATGACCAAAAATTATGTGAATAACATATTTAAACAAAATACTCTAAATGTAATAGTTTTCAAGTTACAACTGATTTACTCAACAGTGACAACCTCAAAGTAGCTATCACTCAGCTATGCAATGAGCTACATGTCTGAATTTTTACTATGTTATAGCTGACCAATAAATAGGTGAACAACATATTTAAGCAAAGCAATAGTTTTCAAGTTACAACTGATTTACTGAATAGTGAGAACCTGAAAATAGCTATTGCTCGGCTATGCAATAAGCTATAGGTCTGCAATTCCACTATGTTATAGCTAACCCAAAAGTAGGTGAACAACATATTTTAACAAAATACTCCAAATGCAATATTTATCAAGTTACAGCTAATTTACTCAACAGTCAGTACCTGAAAATAGCTATTGCTCGGTTGTGCCATGAGCTACAGGTCTGGAATTTTACTATGTTATAGCCGACCCAAAAGTAGCTGAATAACATATTTGCACAAATTTCACAAATTACACAAAGTTCTGGAATTTCACTATGTTATAGCTGATCCCAAAATAGGTGAATAACAGATTTAAACAAAATACTCTAAATGCAATAGTTTCCAAGTTATAAGCGATTTACTCAACAGTGATAACCTAAAAGTAGCTATTACTCAGCTATGCCATGAGCTACAGGTCTGAAATTTTACTATGTTATAGCTGACCCAAAAGTAGCTGAATAACATATTGATACAAAATTCTCTAAATGCAATAGTTTTCAAGTTATAAGTGATTTTACTCATGATGGAAGTTACTGAAAAGCCCAAAAGTAGCTATTACTCACTTAGCTATTGAGACAGACACCCAAGTTACTCACCATGTTGTAGCTATGAAAAAAGTAGCTGAATAACATATTTTAACAAAATGCTCTAAATGCAATACTTTTCAAGTTATAAGTGATTTAGTGCATGATTTCATGAATTTTAATGCATTAAAAATAATTAAAAAAATTTATTAAAAAAAAATTAAGACAGATCCAGGTCTCATACTCACACAAGAGAATCTACCTCTGGCCTAGTACATATATGCAAGATATGAGAGAAATCCCTTCAATAGTCACTGAGAAAATTGTGATACAGTGTTGAAATTTTCACACTTTTGGTGGGGGTACCCCCCTTGTAATGTCTCTAGCAAACAGACGAACAGACAGATTTGCATGCCTTGAACAATTTTTCATCCTCGATAGATAAGGTATCTTTTAAAAGAAACAGCATGTCTCTAGGCCTTGTAGTTTTGGAGGAGAAGTTGTTCACGCGTACGCGTACGCCCACGCCGCAGAGTGACGACATAATGTCAGCGGACTGACAAGTCAGCTGACATAAAAAATGCACAGTGTGCTTATGTCAACCATACAGTGCTTTGAATTCATGCAATATTTCAAAATTTTACAGCAACTTAGAAATGTAAGTCTTACCTGCTTAATAGCAAGAACCTGACTGGATTCTTTGTGAAGAGCTTTGAATACCGAGCCATAGGATCTGTTATACAAAACACAAAATACTGTTAGAAGTGGAACTTTCCACAGGAATTAATTTTACAGCCTTAACTCAAATCAGTCACTGAATCAATCTACTTGTCCAGGACTTTAGGATGACAGCAACTTTGTATGGAAAATTTAGCCCTGACACAAGAAATATATTAGGCTTCTTATTATCTTACTTTTCTTAACAGAAATTTTAAGCGGATATTTTTATGTATGCAAGTGTTGTCACTAAATGAAAATATATATACAATTTTTGCCATTTATCATTAAAAAAATTCAGAAAAATAAACTTTAACCAAACTATTAGGTTTTAACATCAATGGTTGACAAAGATAATGAAAATGTTATTCAAAGAAACAACATTTTTGTTACTTCAAAAAAGCTACTTAAATCATAAACATTGAAAATGCTGCAAAAATACTTCCATTATTTATGCACAAAATCTACTGGAAATAAAACAGGCAGGTTTAATAATTTAATTATAATGTGTTGAAAATGATCTTGGTAATTACATTGACAAATAAAACACAATTTCAGGCAGTGAAGCTATTTATCAATAGGAAATGAATAAACAAGAAAAAGTTACAACATTCATTCACAAGCATTTCTTAATAACACAGGTTTACACGAACACAGATTAAACATATATTGTACGAACTCGAAACAAATAAATATAACTATAACTTTTAATCTGTACTTAGATTAGTGGGTGGACGATTAGACCAAAGTTCGATCAATCGTCGGTGTCATGGTACAATTGCGTTCAGTCACTGATAACTTCTAGAAATCGATTAAATCTCACCCTTCTTTGTGTGTCTCAATATCCACATATTTTTTAATATTTTGGGCAGTTTCCAGAACTTTCCTTCAATAAATTAACAGATTTCTCGTGAATTTTGAGTTTGTTATGTATGTCGGAAACACCGTTACTCTTACCGGATTGAAATACACTTTATCCCGGAAAGTGTTTCATGACAGTGGAGTAAAAAAGTCGATTATGGGTCGATCATCGGTCGGAAAAATGGACGAATAATCGACCAATAAAAATTGAGGCGATTCCACTCACTAACTTAGATGGGCTTATGTAAGTAACATCACAATTGGTAACTGAGCTAGAGAAAACGAGTACAAATAAGATTGTCAAATCTGCATTGTAAACCGCCTAAAATTTTCTCAATTAAGGCCATGGTTTATAATGAAAGGAAAGTTAGTCAACTAGTAACTCTACTGAACTGAAGTTTTGACATCTAATCCTAATTGGACATTTAGAGCGCTTAATCTCCTCTATACTAAAGGGACTATAAGGTGCAGCATCACCAAAACGGTCAACCAATATCAGTAACCAGGAACAGAAAGGGGTAAAGCACCACAGGAAAAATACCAGCAGGATATTAAAACTAAGGAGGGTATGAAGAGGCTGGATTTATAGAAATATCATTTATCAAAACCAAAGCCTCAATTTGTCTTTTTACATCAATTAGTATAGAAATAAGTTTTCTGTCTATAAAACTCGTCATTATACTAATCAACTTTAAAGCTAGACTCAGCGACACCATATCATCACAAGGTACATGAATTCATTATTTCTGATTGCAATTTCAAGACCATGATACGGGTGTTCCATATTTAAGGCACACATTAAACCCAACAAATACACAGTATGGTTGTAATGGAAGACCAGGATGCTGACTGTTGGTTTAAAATATTGGCTCAATGTGCCAAATCTTATTGAAATTTGTGGACATATTTTATCAAATGGTTTTAGATTAGATTTCTTTCTGCTCATTTATTCTATTTTCACAATGAAAGAAAAAGAAAAACATTTTGTAGTTAAAAACAACAACAACAACTCTATCAACAAAAAAATAAAATGTCATTGTAAAGATTTGATGATATTGTGAGGTCAATTTAGTGTCATGATAATATCCCAACCTCAAACTATCTGCACTGATTTGATCTGGTTTAACAATTATTATAGTAGTTTTGACCCCTTGGTCAAGAGAAAAAACAAACCTCACCCTTCAGGTGTCTTACTCCTTGCATTTTATGCATACTTACCCTTCTCCCAACTTTCCTAGAATATCAAAAACCTCTTCAGGAGGGCGAGTCAACTGTGTCTCACTGAGCCTCATAATCCCTCCACTAAAACACACACAGACACATGCACACTCACAGAGAAAGGCAGGTGTGCAGCAAGCATCAGGGGGTGGTAAAAAACTATCACACCGCAGCATGCATGGAAAAAGTATTTACTCAAATTTACACCCAAAATGAAAAATTATATCTAAAGTTCCAGCACACCTGTACACTCTTGATAAGAGCTCAAAATTGCTCTGTCTTCCAACAGTTTGTCTGAAATTTAGAATTTTTTTTTAAAAAATAAGGAGTAAATATCTTTTCCTTTATACAAAAATTTCATCATTTTGAGTAATATTCACAGAGTAACAGAGATAGACAGGGAGTGCAAATAAACATGAGAGGGCAGTACAAAACTATCACACCATATCATGCAGGGAAAATTTATATACTTCAGTATACACTGTCAAGACTGACTGATATTCACAACAATGATTCTTAGCAGAAAAGTGCAAGCCAATAACCAAGCCGCATCATCTTGATTGCTGTAATGATAGCGACGTCAAAACTGAAACAACCACCTTAAAAATATTCAATTTATTCTCCTTACTGTTTCAAAGGCTTCCTTTCTGTGTAGATGTCTTAGTTAATCAAAACTGCAAGATATTTTACCAGATATATGCTAAGGTGTAAACAGCTACTGAAAAAAAGTAAGACGTAACATTTATTTAAGTTAAGATTTTACTACATTGGTATGCTTACTGCTATATAAGATCAAGGTTAAAAAAAATTGTGAAATTTATTCGGCATTTTTAAATTTGAGTACCGTATGCCTCAGTTTCTGACCCTAGCATGGTGCCAAATAATTGCAAAATATGACCTTGTGAAAAACAGCTCAGTCTTGGCAATGTTCTACTAATTAGATTGAGAAAATCACTGTCAAAAGCTTAACAAGAAAATTTTCAGGAGTTTATTTTAACCAATAAACAAACCTCTATTATCTATTCATGCTAGGATGACAACATTCATTTTGAGAAATGAATTGTTTTGTTTATAATTTAAAAACAAGAACAAAAGCAATTACTCAGAAAATAGAAGCTTCTTTATTTCGAAATGTGCTTCATAATAATATGTGTCTAGGGGAAATTTCAGGGGTGTGAACAACACAAAATAGAATGGTTATGTAAAGGCAAAGTGCATGGTAAATTGGTAATATTGTAGAAAACTCTATTCACTGATATTAATTCAAATACAATTTATTACATTTCATGAGCCCATTTTAACCCTCCTCAGCTCATTTTTCCAACTGCTTTATATTCAATTTTCTCAAACCTTCTTTTCTCCAAATAAAATTTTGCCATACGGACAATAATAGTGCTTCTACAAAGTGTTGGTGTGTTGAAAAAATGGTGCAAGTCAAATATCTCCATAATATTAAGATTTATTTGTATTGGAATAATGCAAGGAGAAAGAGTAAGAATATAAAACATACTAAATGTGCAAAAAAATATATTATATAAACACTGGGCTAGTATTCACAAAAGTGATTCGCCAAAAAATCAGTTCATCTGTGAATGATCCCTTGCGTGAATACAGCCTCAAAAGTACAAATTGACTGATGGAGGCAAAAAAATAACTGAAAAAAAGAAGTTAAAGTTACAAGTTTTCTACAATCACAATTAAAATAAATTGGCATAGGTACAATAGTGCTGCACAAGTTATAAATGTGAAATAATACAAAATAAAGGTACATGCAACAATCAATAAACTAAATGTACAGAAAAATAAGCACATTCTTCAATCAAACGAATCTAAGCTGAATGAGAGAATCAAATAATAATCTAAAAGATACAAAATACTTCTGTTGCTTTTCTTTAATCATCACATACATGTGACATGTAAAGCAGTGAGTTGATGATTCAACGAACATCCAAGCAATTGTCCGCAATGATACTCCTAGTTATCAGTAACAATAATTTAACAACTGATTATTTATTTACAGTAAAGCTAAACTTTCCTCATATATTTTTAGTCACACAATCTATGATTTACGTAAAAAACATTACTCCACAGTTAACTTAGTAAACCTTTCAACAAAAAACATAATTTTAAAATATCTCTAATAAGAAAACTATACAAAAACTTAAGTCACATTCAGCATAGATTGTTTCATGATCGTAAGTCAAATACATCAATATACACAATCAAGTATTCCCACAACAGAAATGACATTCCCTGTTTTGAATGTAATACTATATACCTCAAGCTGATTGTCCTAAATAAATATAGCAATCAACACATTCTCTATGTCCTTGACCATACGGCAATTGTTGGGATAATGTAAGTAAGTTTTTGTGCAATAAAAAGAGGGTTTACTTGACTGTGTATTATCATGCATAAATTTTACAATGCATAACATACATAAAACAAATCAGAGAATGATACAGAAGTCAAAAATAGGCATCAATAGGAAGCAGTCAACAGGCATCAGACAAGGAGTACATGGGACCATGCAGTAACATCTTACCCCCGCCCTATTTTGCTAATAATGGAGAAGACTTCATCGGGGACTCTGGCAAGTTCTTCATCGTTCAAGCGCCGCAGCTCACTATTAACAGGGTAAATGTTTCAGTAAGGCATCAAATATTGTATAGTGACCACAAAATAAGACAAATAGTTTGGACTCATAAATCTGTAACTCTGTTAAAAGAGAGCAGTACTAGAAAATAACATGGAAAAATAAAAAGTTTTTTTAAGTTTATTCTCTGACACTGCTTGAAATTCATGCAAAAAAGTTAATTGCTGTTGGGCTTTTAACCTTGAAAAGTTTTGCACGTTCTTAGAACAAGACATTTTGTAAGACTGAAAAAAGTGAAAAAAAAGTTACAAACTGTGCTGATTTCTTTGAAATTGGAGTTGAATCCCACACACAGACTGTAACAGACCTGACAGTGATCAGAAAATAATTTTACCTAGACCTGGTGGCCCATAAATTTGATGGCAACATTAGCAGAAAATGCTATTTTTGGGATGAGTAGCCAATCAAATTCTATGCATTGCCACTAGTGGGTGTGGAACCCACAGAAACACAGAAATTAGAGACTAAACTTGTTTACCACTAGGTATAAAAATTAATGCTTGATAAATACACAATTCAATGTCAGCAGTGAAGGTAATACTGGTAATACTTTCTGATTTAAAGTAGTTGTATATACAAAAAATAGTTTCAACATCGCCACTAGATGGCATTCCCACTTCACAAATTTGTGTCCATTCAGATGGCTTGACACAGAAGCAATATGTCTACCACTGAAAGGGCAATAAAAACAAGACAAAAAGTGTACATATTCCTCTGTAAACCCTTATTTTATATAAAGTAAAAATGCTTCAGATATATTAGTGCTTTCTTCAACGACAAGACAAGAGCCTGTCCTTAAATTTAACTGCAAATTGCAGGATGGCAGGTAGCAGTTCCAAAACAAAGTTTTCAAAGTAGACACCCAGTAAGCACATAGTGATATTAGCGACCCAAACCCATTACCATAAGGGACTACTAAAACAGAGACTCACTTTATTTTGAGCTACATATGGAGTAAATGCTGTCATAATGTAATCATACAAGAATTGGTATCATGCTACCATTGTTTTAAATTTGTCATATTCACCACTGATTGGTGACTAAGTGTCACCAGCTTAAAATGAAACCCAATTGCAAGTTTGTGGCAAAATGTGTCCAATGTCTGCAATCGGTCTTGTGTTATAAATCTGTTGCTACATGCAACAAAACAATCCCAATTGCAATCACACTTGATTTGAGACCCACTCTCACCATCCTTGAATAAAATTCTATTGTAACTGTGTAACATCCTATGTTCCTAGCCTGAACATTGAGCCATGGATCCCCAGCCCAATTACAATTTCCTCGTCACTGGATGATATTACTGGCCAAATCATAACTTTAGAAGTAAAGTAACATCAGTGTGGAATATTTTCAAATAAATATCTACTTTTGGATACCAGCTTCAATTGAAAATGAAATGTAACTAGAGTATTGTTTCACAAGAGAAAAAGAAATTGTTTTTGCACAGCAAAAACAAAGCATCCCAATTTATTTATTTATTTTTTGCTATTTACGCAGAAATTCAAGATGGCCGCCAAAAGTAGCGGGAAAACGATTTTTGCGAAAAGTCGCCAGTAGACTCTGCAGATACCCTGTGGGTCAAAAATTTCGTTGAAATTGCTCTATCTCGCTCCGTTTCCAAGATAAACGCATATTTGTGTTTAACACAGAAATTCAAGATGGCCGCCAAAAGTGGCGGGAAAACAATTTTTGGGAAAAAACGCAAAAGTAGTCTCTGCAGATACCCTGCAGGTCAAAAATTTCGTCGAAATTGCTCTGTTTCCGAGATAAACGGGTTTTTGCATTTTATGCAGAAATTCAAGATGGCCGTCAAAAGTGGCTGGAAAATTATTTTTGCGAAAAGTTGCCAGTAGACTGTAAATACCCTGCGGGTCAAAAATTTCGTCAAAATTGCTCTATCTCACTCTGTTTCCGAGATAAATGCATTTTTGCATTTTCAGCGTTAAGAAAAATCATGACGTTTAGTTAATCGTTACTGAGTATTTTGTATTGGATCACTTCCAAAAGTTAATGATTTCCAGACATCTATATAACGAACCTACTTGTCAACTTTCACGTGAATAGCTGAATAACTTTTTAAGTTATCATCCGGACAAGCACACCCTTTTGAAAAACATGTTTTTGGTCATGTGACTTCTCTCATTGGTTCAAATGTCATGACACCATATTCAGAAATTTTTCCCAGGGCTACTGCATACACCTACCAAATATGAAGAGAATCCGCTTTATGGCTGCGAAGCTATTGCGAAAAGAAAATGCGGATCCAGCGGAGTCGCTTCTAGCATATACAAACAAGCGTCCCGCAAAGGAACGCTTAATAATTGTTATTACAGTGGAGTATGAGAGGGACCATAGGTGGTTACCTCAGTTTTATACAAAAACACATTTAAGCATACATCAAGTTTTATCCAACAGGAAAGTCTCTAAACACATTTAATCCATCATACATCAAGTTCCATCCCTAGCTGTCAATAGTACTCAATACCATGTGTTTATGAATTTTGAAGTATTTGACCTTGAGCAGCATTTTTATTAAAATACATTTAGGAAACCTCACAGTATTCCATGGCCTCATATGTTTTCTATGCATATGGAAATGATGTGCAAAACGAATTGTGTGAATCAACTGAAAAATAGTTGGGTAATATGGTTTTTGTTCAAATGATCTGGTAATCATTTATCGGATATATATACACGGTAGTGTTGGGACTCGCCTCCAACTTTCAGGGTCGATTATTCGTCCATTTTTCTGACCAATGATTGACCCCCAATCGATTATTTTACTCTATTGTTGGTCATTAATTAAGGGACACTTTCCGGGATAAAGTATAGGTCAATTCGGTAAGAATAACGGTGTTCCGACATTTAGAATCTACCAAAAGTACCCACTTCCTGTAAATATGGCGGTAGATATAAACAATGTCGAATTTCATGACAAATTTGTCAATTTACTAAGCAATAATGCTTAAAATATTAAAAAAATACGTGGATATTGAGGCACAGTAGGAAAGGTAAGATTTAAGATGAAAATTCGATTATTAGAAAATGACAGTGACCGACCGTCTTTTTACACTGTCACCAACGAATGATCGACCATTCACCCAATCGTCCCAACACTAATACACAGTATTATGCAGCATTCTTTGGTAGGTTGTCAGCACATGTATATTGGGAGAAGCTCCCGTTATGGTGCCGTAACTCAAGCATTTCAGCTGCAGTTACGTTGACACATGCCAAGACACAGACTTCCTGCTACGGCAATAATAATAAAAACACTGTTCTATAAAATAACTGTACCCCACAAATCCTATGTCAAACATTTTTACTTTAAGACATGCTGGTATTTCTTCTCATTTAACTTCACACCAGAATTGGAGTCAGCAGTGGACGCACTGATTGCAATCAGGACCCCTGTGCTACCCAGTTGTTGGGATATCAAGAGGCTTTTTATTTGCACACAAGCTTTTGAATATCACTCAAGGCCATGGATTATAATCATCACAGAGCACTTTGTCAGTAAATATTTCTAACAGTGAATCATTATTTCTTTGATCATATGTAACATTGACACAGAATTTATTCATCTAATTACTGAATTGCAATCAGGATCCTTCTTTCCACCCATTTGGTGAGACAATAAGGGCCACTTTGTTAGTACCAAAGTCTTTGAATGTCATTTGATCAACTTGAAAATAACAACAGATCAACAGCGTCTGTCATAGATGTGTCAACTATATTGAATTGTTTCATCTCAATATGATAATTCCAAATTACATCACTGGGTTTGTGTATATAAGGTGCGTTTTCTATGAGGGCAGTCATTATTTTTTAAAGTGTTCATTCGTTTGTGAATATCAAGTCAGTCTAGAGAGATTTAAAGTTGGCGTTACCTGTGGTACTTTTGAAGATTTAGTAGCAGACTACATTGTTTGAGAAGGAAAATTTTACTAATTTAACCAAATGGTATTCAAGGACAATAGCTAATGCATTAAAGAGGGGTTCAAGTAAACAATTCAACCCAGATTTAGTGTTTGCAGAATTGAATTATATGTGTAAACATATTAATTCCTTCTGATTTAGAAATACAAAGGGTGAGAGACCAAATATCAAATCTGAAAATATTGAATGTTATTCTGTCTTAAAGTTTAAAACAAATATAGGTGGTGTGGTTCCTCTTTAATTTTCCTACACTTCAATCAATGATTGACATCATACATCTAACCTTGGGCCTCCCCATTATCTCTTGAAATAATTAGAATATTATACGATGTTGTAGAGGGAGTTCAGTGTCTTCACATATGATGACGTAACTGAAGAGCTTGGGTTACAGCACCATAACTGGAGCTTCCCCCACATGATAATTTCAAGACATCTCACCCCATATGCAAACTCACGCCAGATTTTGAAAGACAAGTCATCCCATGTCACAATTCACCCCATAAGACAACTCACCCCATTACTATTCTTTGAAATAAGTTCAAATAAACAAAATTTATTCCAAAAGTAACACATTAATACTGAAGATATTAATACATAATCTAAACATATACATTGAAATAAAATAAAGTTAAAAGATCTATACTGATTTGGAGTCTATATTTACGATTCAGAGAATGTTCAAGATTTACAGGGTAACTGAAATAAATTATAGAACTGGGGACTAATTACAATATTTAAGTGGCACCACAACTCAGAGGAATTGTGCTAATTGTAATCCCCACGTGACAGGATTGCTCAAGAAAACTGTTATGACCAATTGCAATCACACATAAAATGGACTTCTGTCAGCTCCACCAGTTGATTGATTTGACATCAGAGATGGATTCTTCCTCTGAAGTAGTATAAACTATACAACTTGTGTATAATCCTTTTACTTTTGAAAGAGTCCTTTGATATACTTTGCTATAGTTTAGCTTTAGGGAAAATAACATGTGTAAGTTGTGTTTTAATATACTTTAAATGAAAACAGGTTAGGTTTGGTGATTACAATAGTATCAAATATGTACAATAATAAGGGGCGAGATAATCTCACTGAGATTTGACATGGGGTGATTTGTCTTTCGAAAATATAGGGCAAGTTGGAAATGGGGTGACTTGTCCTGATACCCCCCACATAATATTATGCATCTTTGTTGTCATTGGAGGTGAAGACCACAAATTGGAAAGGTTCTCTCACGGCCCACAACATTGGTCTTTGCAAATTTACAGGCCGTGAACTCATGTTTACTAGTCATGAATTTCCGCCAGGACACAGCATGAATTGTGACATGCACTGTATTGTGACAACATGGACACAAAAATTTCTCAATAATTGAAGGTTGAATGCAACAGCTGATAGAACTTTTTCACGAGGTGAGTTGTCAGAGAAATATTGGATTGAGACCATTTTTAAATTGCTTGGAGCTGCCAAACCCAGCAAGAACGTCCAAATATTGGGTGCAGTAAGGGGTTGTATGGTTGATGGTCCAGTTTTCGTGCTAGCACTAGTTTTCGAGTGTTTGCTGCATATTTAACAATATCTCAGCCAATATAAAACAAACTTTCTTCAAATAAAACTGACAAAATCTACTATAATTTTTCTTGAAAATGATACATTTATCATTTCTGTAGTTGAATCAGGTACTTGGATATCACTTGTCAAACTCTTTTAGTCTTTATTTTGGGTTCATGCAATGGTTTGTTTGAAAATAAATTTTTATCCATGCAATGTGAAATTTTGTTTATCTTTCATTGCTTGTAAATCTGTCAATACATAACCAATTTCTACAATTAAAACACCATTGGAAAGATTATTGCGTAGAGTTCAACAGTTATGTCTTTGTTTTGTATAGTATTGTGCAAAAAATATTTAATTTTTAAAGTTTCTGAAATAACCAACAGATAGCATGAAAACTGGGCCAGTAACCCTTTGACATATAACCTGTGACATTCTAAGTTAAATGAATGCAACAAATATTTTTTAGCATTTTTGTGGACATTTTCTTCATAATTCAGCATAAATAATGCCTGAAGTATTTTATAGTTGTGGAAAACTTAATGTAAACTTGTTTTATCTCATACTTTATTGATATTTTTTATTAAGTAGCATGATTACTGGTGCAACTGACATACAAGAACTTGATTTGAGAGATTTATACATTCTACACCCATACCTTCCTATTGACATTTTCTTTATTCAGATAAGTCACAAGCTTTATAAATTGAATAGCATAGTCATATTTTACAGTTATTTATTCACATCTCAGAAGCAAAAACAACTTCTCCAGAAACAGGAAGTTACTGGTCGTCTTAATCACCGAAACTGTAACTGAAACCGAAAAAAGGTGCCAACCAAACTGCAGTGCCTATTTTCTTTTTAGAAATTCGAACGCCAATTTCATTGGTCAAGAACATCCGCTCTGTGCATATCATTGTATAGGAAAGTGTATAGACGTAAATATTATCGTATACATCGCCTACTCCAGATAGTTTTTAGCAGGGTAGGCAGGTTCTTGACAGACATGGATTAAACCAATGGTTTTAACCGGTTTAAATCTTCACACCAAATACAGGTTATGACACCCATTGTTAAAAATAACAAATGTCCCCAGGGAGCAGGGAGTAGTGTCAAAAACTGGAAAGTATGTCCAAATCTTTTTTATTTAAATAAATTGAAACATGAATCATTTCAATTTGTTTATTTGTACTTTACTGTTTAAACAAAAAAATTATATTTAATATTAAAATCGATGTTTTACAATCTACTTTTGATGTATACACAATTTTTATTAGGACCATTTGTGATGTTCTGATTTAAAATGTACTCATATATTGCATCACAATAATTTGGTATCTACAATGTCCTCATTTAAGATTTGTCATTCATCTGAATTTGTCTAAAATGTATTATCTGTGTACTTCAAAATGAGGCTCATAAATATGTAATATAGAGTTTGGTATAAAGATATACTACACAAGAATAAAGAGTGAGAGTCCTGTATGACAGCCAAGGGTTAAGAAATAAATTAGAATATATGTTAAACTAAGTTTGAATTGATACAAACACAAACACTATACCATTCACATGTCATTTTGACAAAAGGCTAAATGGCAAACAATGCCAAGCAAAATAATTGTACTATTTATTCATTTAAAATATAATTCAGATGGTACTTGATAACTACATTTTTATGTAATATTTCACGATTAGTAAAACACAATGTGCTTCATATCAAATTTAACCAAAAAGGATTGGGGGAAACTGAAATTCTATGTTAGATTTAAACTATTTTCCTACAACCGTCCTTTAATAACTGACACAAAGATTATAATGTTTTATATAATCCGTTCTTAACTGGCAAACTTTACTCAGGTATGTATTTTTGTTTCTTTTGTGTTGGTTGCAGTAAGCTCACTACTGAGAATAATGGGACAGTTTTACTTAGATCACTGGCATGACACAAATGAAAAAAGAAAGCTTTTACACAGGGGGATAATTGTGACTTTTTTTGAAGTAGCTTTTCACTCCTATTATTTGGGTCCAAGATACAGTTAAAAGGCATTGCTGAAAGTCTAATCTAATCAAATCTACAGCTTTGCAGGCACAATATCTTCCAAACAATGGGGAACTCAGTACTCTGAGCTAACAAATATAATTATCATAAGGATAGTCAAGGGGCTGTCAAGGACGGTAATATGCAGTTATGGTGTGACCAAAAGGGAAGGGGACTAAGTGGGGTAACTGGAGTTAAAGAAGTGAGTTTTCATGTGTTTCCTGAAGGATCTGACAGATAGAGATTTCTAATTAGGAAGCAGAAAGAGTTTCAAAGAACAAGGGCATAATGATTGAAAGAATTCGAAAAAAATGTTTGTTAGATTTGTGAACTCTGTAGTCAAAGGTGGAGACATGAAGGAACTTACGTTTAGGGCTGCCACATCTTGTATTTCTAGAAGAAGAATAGGGGTGAATTAATTCACTTAAGTAAGCTGGTTGGCCATGTTTTAGAATTTTTTTGAGGCATATTTTAAATTGTACCCTGTACTCGAGTGGGCTCCAACAGAGTTTTTTCAATTGGGGGGTAATATTTTGGATGCACTGTAATCTTCTTAACTCAAAATCAGTGAGTGATACAAACAGGGAATTGTAGTAGTCCAATCTGCTGCTCACCAATGCATTTGCTAGAAGGACTGATATTTTAAGATTGAGAAGGGGACAAATTCTGGAAAGGTCTCTAGCATAGATTCTGGTAGATTTGATGACATGTGACACATGGTCTGAAAGAGATAGGTTAGAATCGAGCACCACTCCAAAATTCTTGACACTTTGTGCTGGTGAGACTTGATTATCAAGAATACTGATTGGAAAGTGTAGAAGAAGTTGTTTATGATTGTTTTTAAAGTCTATCAAGATCAATTCGGTTTATCTTTAGTTTTTAGTTTGTTTGTGAATAGGAAATTTTGCATGTGCTTTAGGCAGTTCTTGAGTGTTTGTAAAGAGTGAAAAAAAAATTTGATGGTGAAAGTATTATGTATAAATGGGTATCATCGGTGTATAAATGGTACTTTATACTACTGTATGAGTGAATGATTGAGCTGATTGAGTTGATATAGAGAGAAAAAAGTGTTGGACCAAGAACAGATACCCGGGGCACACCAAAATGGAGCTCAGCAGGATGTGACAGAATGCTACCTATATCTTGACCGAGTGTGTCCTTTCCAACAGGTATGATTTGAACCAGCCAAGTGACAGTTCACTGATTCCATATGTGTAGAGCCTGTCAAGGGAGAATGGTGTGGTCTATGGTATTGAAGGCAGCAGAGATATCCAGGAGGGTGAGGGCTAATAGTTTATACTGTAACATAAATTAAATTGAACAATTATTATTATTTGGTCACCCGCAGGCGAGCAGACACATGGGTTCTCCAGACAGTCCGGTCTTCTATCACTGTACACAGCTCTTTTGTTGTCAAATTTCCCGCATCTTGCTTTAACACCTCTACAAAGTCTATTTTAGATCTTCCTCTTCTCAGATTTTGGTTGGGCTTCCAAAGAACTAGGTCGTTAGCCTCTAGTTCAGGATGTCGGTGGCAGTGACCAGCGAGTTTCATTCTTCTTGCTGCTATTTTATTATCAAGAAGTGGGACTTCTTCATACACCTCAGCATTTGTCTTGCGTTCCCACCATTTGACATTAGTGGCTTTCCTGAGCATCGTGGTGTAAGTGCCATTCAACATGCATTCTATCTTTGGAGTTACTGCCCAGCTCTCACAGCCATAGAGAAGAATAGATTCAATGGCTGCTACAAAGAATCTAACTTTGATTTCTTTCCTCATGTTCGAATTCCCAATGCAATTCATCTTGTTCAGTGCTTGCAAAGTTTGTGCTTTCCTAATTTTTATGTCTTTATCAGTGCTGTCAACCCATGAACCCAGGTATTTGAAATCTTCCACTTTTTCTAATTCAAAACCGTCATTTATTTTTAGAACAGTCTCCTTTGTATCTATGTTGTATATTATGTCCCTGTTCCACTAAATGATTAAGTCCCGATCCTGTCTGGGACTCTTAATCATGCACAGTTGGTGGAAAAAAAACAAAAATGGGCGGGAATACTGAGTCGGTATTGAAGTCTGGGATTAAGTACAGATCGGCCTCAGGAAGCCTCAGGACGCCTCAGGTGGCCCCAGACAGTCCCCGACTGGTCTAGGACTAAGAACCGACTAAGCCAGTTTTCTGGTCGGTTTCAACCACGATCCTGTCATACACATACCGATTGGGTCCCAGGATGCCTCAGGCCTCCTGGGACTAAGAGCCGACTAACCCACGATTAAGTCCCGGCGTCCTCAGGCGTCCTCAGGCCTCCTCAGTCTTCCCCAGACCAGGATCGCCGATTCTTGTTTTGCAAAGTTGCTGGATTTTGTGGGTATATATATATATAAAATCCGCGATCTAATCACCATTGCTTTTCTAGGAACACAGCAGGATGCCACCTTTTAATGGAAGACAGATTCAACAACAACTTAGGGCTTTTTTGGTTTTTATTCAGTTACAAATAATCATGTATTTCCATTTTTTACGTCAAGCACAGCAACCACCACCACCAGCACCACCAGCACCCATACAGAGACCTAGAAGAAGGCACAACATGTGGGTCAGGCCATGGCTACTGCAGAGAGAGGAGAGGGGGGCCTACCACAACATTATGGCTGATCTGTATGCCACAGACATTCCAGGATTCACCAACTACATGAGGATGACCCCTGAATTTTTTGAAATGATAAAGACCAGACTGGAACCACATCTAGCCAGGCAGGCCACCAACTACAGAGCACCAATCAGTGTTGGGGAGAAGTTAGCCCTCACCATCAGATATCTGGCCACTGGAGAGTCATACACATCATTATCCTGTCAGTTGAGAGTTGGAAAATCCACCATTTCCAAGTTTCTACCAGAGGTCTGCAGGGCCATCCAGGATGAGTTCACCAGAGAGTACCTCAAATGTCCTACTACTCCAGATGAGTGGAAAGAACTGGAGAAGGAATTCAGGATCAGGTGGAATGTTCCACATGGCCTGGAAGCCCTGGATGGGAAGCACATGGCCCTGAAGAAACCCAAGAACTCTGGAGCCCTCTACCACAACTACAAGGGGTTCTTTTCCATTGTCATGTTGGTCCTGGTAGATGGACAGTACAAGTTTAGATGGGTGGATGTGGGTACAGCTGGATCGTGCTCAGATGCCCAGATATTTAATGCCTCTCAGCTGAAGAGGAGGATTGAAGATGGCAGGATAGGCTTCCCTGACCCAGCACCTATAACCCAGGGTGGTCGAGATGTCCCCTACTTCATCCTGGCAGATGATGCCTTTGCCCTGAAGACCTGGCTCATGAAACCCTATGGGAGAAGGCTGTTAACAAGAGAGGAAAAGATTGCCAACTACAGAAAATCAAGGGGCAGGAGAGTTGTGGAGAACGCTTTTGGCATCCTGGTTTCAAGATTCAGAGTGATGAGGATGGGTTGGAAAATTATTTCTGACAGAAATGTTTGCATGGAAATCTTAAATTTAAAATCTTCACTTCTATTCACAAATAATATATAGAAAATATAACCAGGGAGCTAGTTTTCTTTTCAATAAAGGGGGATTGTGTTTGCAAAATAGTTTGTCAGTTCTTTGGCATGGGTTCTGTTTACTTTTGGGTTTGTCTGTTTCTTGGTTGGTGGTTACTGGTGTTGGGTTTGTTTTTGGTAGTTGGGTGTTAGGTTTGGTAGTGGGTTTGTTAGTTGGGGGTTATGTTTGGTATTGGGTTTGTCTGTTTGTGGGTTGGTAAGTATGTGATAATGCCTTTTAACTCTAGGGAAGGTGTAAGTGTTGGACTTTTCAATTACAGATTTTAAACTATCCCATGGATTTTAATCTAAAAATGGGCTGATTAATGGCCATATTGGGAGTTTTTTAAAAAAAAATTTTATGTGGCCTTTTTTGTTATGTGTGGTACCATGGGTTATTTATTTCATGTTTGGGGTGGTGTGGGTGTTGGACTTTAATTTTTTTTCTTGTGATAAGTATTTGTACTGAACTTTTTTGTTTTGGGAGGGGAATTGGAATAACTTGCAGCTGAATAATTGTTTTTGGAAGAATTGGTGGCCCTGAAAAGGGCCTGGCAGGTCAAAGACCCGCCCTGACTGGATGGCTACTGAGGAGGCTGCTGCTGCTGTTGAGGCGGTGCTGAAGTGGTGATAGTATAGAGCTGCTGCTGCAGTTGCTGCTGCTGCTGAGGCTGCTCGACGATCTGTGTTGATGTCAGATCAGGTAGCTGGCTTAATATTCCACTCAGATTGTGTCTGCTACAGTTAGGACAGATGTAGGGTGGCTGAAGCCAATGGGGCTTGGTGTATAGTACACAAAACTGCTGCCAGCTGCTGCTTGAGTGGAACTAGACGCCTGTGGAGTGGTTGTTGGCAGTAGGCCGACCCTCTGGGACTCCGTGGTAACAGTGGCTGATCTTCTGGGCAATGGCTGACGTCTACGGTTACTCTTAATAGTTTCAATGTCTCTAAATATCTTGCCCTTTAATTCTTCAAATTCTTCTTGAGTCATCTTTTCGGCCTGTGATGCCACATAGTCAAAGAAGGGCTGCCTGTCTGACTTCTGATGCAGAAAACCTGAGATTAATGTCCTCATCTGCTCAAAGTGTTCGAGAATCTTGGAGTCTGTTGTTGAAATGGGTGTAGATGTAATGATGGACTGACTCCTCTCCCTTAGGACACTGGACTCAAGGTGTTCTGTGTCAGTAGTTGACCCACATGATTCGTCCTGCCTGCTGGTATTTGGACTGGCCTCAAAACCTGAACTTCTGTTGGCCCCCTTTCTTCTGATGTGACTTTTAAGAAAACCCATCTGTTGGTAGACCCAGGACTGTCTCTTGGTCATCTCCCTCAGGGCTTGGCCAGATTGGAGCTTAGACAGCTGTCCATAACGTGTTCGTTGGGACTCGAACCAATGTCTCACATCAAAGGGCTGGAGCTTGAGTTCTGCAGATATTTCTGCCCAGCGAGCCTCTCTTCTGGTCCTGTCGTGGAACCGTGGATGTTCCTTGTCATACAGTTCTGGGTGCTGCTTTACAAATTTCACAATAGAAATTTCCTGACTGTCAGTAAAAGTTGCACACACCCTGGCTCTCTTGGCTGAAAAATGGCATTCTATATCTTCTTCACACCTCTCTCTGGACGTTCCTCAATCTCCTCCTCCTCTATCCTCTCAATCACCTCCTCTATAACTTCAACTCTTTCCTCTACTTCACTTTCCTTCTCCCTGTCATCCATCTTTTTCCTTCCTCTCTTCCCTCCTTTCTCTTTCCTCATAATCCAGTCGACAAAATAATAAAAAAATAGTAAAATGTGTCTCCTAACTGTGAAATTTGCCTTAAGCTCAAGAATAATATATATAAAATAAAAACTGAAAACCCCTACAAATCAGTGACACACGTCTCTCAGTAGCCAAACAGTCAGTAACAATGACAAAGTGTGCGCGGTCGCTTATATAGTCCCAGACCTGCTCATTGCCTCGTTTTAATTTCCGACACGCGGAAAACAGTCGGTTCTTAATCGGTTGTTAGTCCCAGGCCTCCTGGGGCGTCCTCAGATAGTCGCAGATTAAATTTGTGCTGTCCTAGGCGTCCTGGGGAGGCCGGTTTGGATCGGTTAGGGTCGGTTACCCTTAGTCGGGGCTTAGTCCCAGACCTTGATTTTTGGGTCCCAGGACACTGCAGACGGTCTGAGGCTTCCGGGGACTAATGCAATCGACTCACTTTCACACGCATGAAATTCATACGCATCATATTTGAGTCTGGGATTAACAACCAACCTCCTGCGACTAAGCTAGGGAGGTCTGGGACTAAGGGTCGCAGGCAGCCTGGGACAACACACGACTGTGTAAATTTGGGTCTGAGGAGGCCTGGGAAGCCTGGGACTGGACATTTTGTTGGGGGACGGGAAATATGAATCGGTTTGAGTCGTGAGAAATATCAAACATGTTTGATTTTTCACACGGCCCCAACCGACAACAACCGACCCTTACAGAAGGTCTGGAACTAAGCAAATATTTCAAACCGACCCCCCAAAACCATTAATCGGGAGCGTTAGTCGTGTGGTGGAACACCCACATTATGTATTTGGTTTTCTTGGCATTGAGAGCAAGGCCAACTTTTTGGCACTCTCGAGTTCTCTGAACCCTTGAAGGTATGCTTTGTGCTTGTTGTATTTTGTCCGATAATAGTGCAATGTGATCCACAAAGTCTAGGTCAGTTAATGCAACTGTGGACTGTCTGTGTGATCTTCTGGGTGATATGGTGAACCCCAATTGCCATTCATATCCATTGAGTGCCCCTCTTAATGCATAGTCGAGAACAATGATGAATAAGAATGGAGCAAGTTTATCCCCTTGCATTGCTCCTGCGGTGATGTCAAATTGTTCAGTTTCACCATCTGGTGTTAGCACTCATGCTTTGGTGTTTTGATACATGGTTTCTTTGGCATGTACAAGTCTTTCTGGTATACCATATGCTTGTAATATCTTTATCATTTTGCCTCTGTGTATTGAGTCAAAGGCCTTTTTGAAGTCGAAGAAAGTTATTACTGCTTGTTTGTTATTGTTTTTCACTCCATCAATAAATCTTCATATGGCAAATATTTGAGATACTGTAGTTCTTTTTGTTCTGAATCCGTTTTGATTTTTGCTAAGTTTTAGGTCTAGTACCTCTCTAATACAGTTTAATATTAGTCTATTGAATTTTTTTTGCCATTATACAGGTTAGGTTGATGCCTCTGTAGTTGTCGGTCACAGATAGATCACCTGACTTAGGAACTGGAATTATGTTCATGACCATTGTGTTGGTTTGTCACATTGCATAAGTACCTTGTTACAAAAGTTAAGACAGATGTCATCAAAGTCACAGCACTTAAAGATTTCTGGTGGGATTCCATCCGGTCCTGCACTTTTACCTAGTTTGAGTGTTGTTTTTACCTTCTTGAATTCATCAAGAGTGAATGGACCGTCATCTATATCTAAACCCTCGTACACTGCTGGTATTGTCTCCTCAGGTTCTACTACTTCAGGTGTATTGCCCAGTAACTTGCTGAAGTGTGTGAATCAGGTGTTAAGCCTCTCCTCTGAACTGGACTGGACATAGAGATTTTGCAGAGCTGTTTTCCACATTGCATTGTTATCATTGTTTGTGCTTTCAGTGTACTCCTTGTGAGCTTTGTCCACTATTTCCCTGATGGGTATTATTTCTGGGTGTTTTGAAATACTAATTTTTTATCTTCACTCTTTTAGGCACTAGTTCCTCCATGGCTTGATTGTTTGCCACTACAAAGCTGGCATGAAGTTTTATCATTACTTCTTTCTTCTAGTATCTGGAATCTGTTTTTGACAGCTATGCTGTATTGTTGTAGGTTTGTGTTTTCCCCAAATTGATGCCAGTCAAACATAATACATTTTTTTGTGTTTAGGAACTCTCAAGCTCAGTTTGATGGAACTTGTTACTCCTCTGTGGTCCAATCTCAGTGTGTGGAAATAATTAAAAGCTTCCACATTTTTTACACTGTTTCTCCACTTTCTGTGAGTGAGTATATAGTCTAGTTGTTTCAAACGTCTGACACTCTGTCTCTAAATATCCACAGTCTACCCTTTCTTTTCTGGAATTGAGTGTTGGCTGCTATCAGGTGAGAAACATTTCTGTTTGTTGAGCTGTGGTAAGTGTGAAGGGCAACATCTGGTCCAAGTCTGGCGTTGAAGTCACCTAATAGTATCAGGAAGTTATATGCTGGTTTTCTTGAATTGCATCTCCTAGTATGTTGTAGAATTCTTCAACCTCATTTTCCATTGCACAATTTTCGGTGAATATACTGCTATAACTGTGCTTTTGTGATTTCCTGCAAACTCAGCCACTAGAATTCTTGGATGTACTTCATTTTATTTTAAAAATTGCCTTCCTTGCCTTCACGCCTAACAATAATCCTACTTCACCTTGTGAAGCTTGTGCATTAAATTGTTTCTCCAAGCTGATGATGTTATTAAATGATGATCACCTACTTTCCTGTACTCTATATCATCATGTGTATAATTCTATGTTCCTATATGCCAATAATCTCAGTTTGATGCTTATTTACCAGATATGCTAATTCCTTTTTCTGGTTGTCCTTTCTTATTGTGTTTACATTACAGGTTGCCATCTTCATTGAATGTTTACACCTTAGAAGTGACCTTGGTTGACTACTGTTTTCCATAGGTTCCCGCCATAAATTGAACAATGCCCACCACAAAACAATGCCTTCATGTGATGAGATGGCAATAGTCATTGCAAATTAATATCTACCCTTATGTGAAAAAATGCTTAGATAGATATATAGTTGTATAATCTTTTTACTCATTTAATTAACAGTCATGTATTTCCTTCAATAGAAGCTCCACCCAGTACCTCTCAAACATTGACCATTTCTGTGCAGTGGTCACTGACTCAGCACTGTATAGTCTCACTACCCTGCACAATATTGTAAGTGCTATAGTTTGTGGAGAGGGCAGCAGGGACTGCATGCTTCACAGATTGAGGGACAATCGTTTATGGCTTCCTTCTTATATGCAGTTTATCAAAGCTAACTGAAGAAGGGCAAGATGAAGCAGTACCCTGACAGGTGAGGATGAACAAGCCATTTTTGAATATATTTCCCAGATAGCAAGACTCTGTAGGGCCACCGCTGGCCCACTGGCGGCATAGCTGTCGGTCCAACGTTGGCTGCAGGCGGTGGCCAGCCGTTGGCGTGACCAGCTGATAGGCAGTGATCCACCGTTGGTAGCCGACAATACGGTTTTCTGATGGACCTTCAGTGGCCCACTGTCGGCAGCCAATGATAAGCTTTTCTATTGGCCCACCAGTGGCCCACCTTCAGTAGCCGACAAGGTTGACTGGTGGTCCACCGGTGGCCCACTGTTGGGTGCCATCAATGGTGGTTCTCTGGTGGCGTGACCAGCTGATAGACAGTGGTCCACTGTTGGCAGCCAACAATAAGGTTTACTGGTGGCCCATCAGTGGCCCACTGTTGAGTGCCAACAGTGGTGGTTCTCTGGTGGCGTGACCAGCTGATAGACAGTGGTCCACTGTTGGCAGACAACAATAAGGTTTACTAGTGGCCCATCAGTGGCCCACTGGCTTTTTGGCTGGTGGATGTGTCGGTCTGACATTGGCAAGCCACTGGTAAAATTTTACTACCACTATAATATAGCATCAGCCAATCAGATTGCAGCATGAAGTTATGTGGCCATTGTTTAACAGAAAGCAAATAATTGACAGATTGTGGGTGGATTTTAGTTAAGGGAATCCCTGATAAGTCACATGACCAAACATAAACAATGGTGGAACAGTATCTTAGGATGATATGTTCCATAGTCAAATAATAAAATTATAATGTTCAGAAACAACTTTTCTTACTGTGAATTTCTAATGAGAATGTTATTTTTATGTCTAAAATTGTTAAATAGTTAGTTAAAAATTGTGGGCCCACTGAAATATGATTTTTAGACATACCATAATAAATAATTTTTTACTAAGTGTCTCAATATCCCCTATTATTGCTCGCCGCCATCTTGAATAAAAAGCCACCATTGGCCCACCGTTGGCCCAACCTTGGCAGCCTGAGTTTTGATTGGCAAGCCTTCATTGGGCCAGCGTTGGCATGGGTAATTCGGCCACTGATTGGAATATATTTCAAGGGTAATTCAGCCACTAAGTGGAATATGTTTCAAGTGTAATTATTCCTTTCAACTTAAGAAACTTTATATTTTATCGGACACATACATATTGCAGCCAGTGGACCAAGGGTCGTCCATTGGTGGCTACACCTCAACCCCAATTAATAGGGTTTTGATTGAATATCATATTTTTCTCCTGTACATGTTTTATGGTTTGTTTACTGGGGAAACTTTCACTTCTGTTAACTTTTCTGTGTAATTATCAGATGATTTTATTGACCTTAACCAAATGGCATTTTAACAGCGTCCTGTTACCAAGAAGAATTAGTGGCAGTAATCATCTCCTAGTCTCTCTCCAGCGGTTACCATGTCATTTTCACCTAACACCCAAATTTTACACAAACAATATAACATCTACAAGTGCCCACAAACCACTAAAATATTACACCATCCCTAGAAGCAAATGTAAATGTCCCTAACAATGTAAAATGAAAATTAAAAAGCTGACTTAAAATTAAAATTAAAGGAAAAAAAATATTTCTGCACATGACGGATTTGTACCCAGAAACTGTCTCAGTGAGAAACAGTGAAGGGATGTCAAATAATATTTATTTCTTTATTTTCTGAAGCTTTTGCAGTGCACATTTGTGTGGTTATGTGGTTGGTTAGAGCAAGTAGCTCAATAATTGTTTTTGAAATAATTTGCAGCCGTGAAAAGTTTTTTTATTATTCCTTAAAATGACCATCTTGAGTTGTGCTGAAAAGGACTGCTTACAGGCTCAAACTTATACCAGGTTGTGTTTCTCTTCACTTTTCACACTGCCACTGTATGGGCCTCTCATTCACAAAGTCCACCAGTTGTACTGTTCCCATGACTTCAGAGTGAAATGAAGAGGTAATTAACGTCTAGATTATCAGTTTCTTCAATTCGTCCAAAAGGGGCCAAATGTAGGCATTGTTTTGCTATGGCTGCACCAGTGGAATGGATAAGACTCCCAATTAGTGTCAAATCACAACAGACCATTTCAAACTTTACAGAAAATCTCAAGACTTACCTGTTTAGACTAGCCTACCCAACACCATAGTCAACACCATAGTCGTACTAGTCTGGATCCTTCACAAATATGTCTAATGTTTGAGCAAATTAGTTTAATTGTATCACTATTCTGTTTAATGAGATCATACACTCTGGAATTTAAAGTCCTGGGGATTAGTCGGGATTGGTTTTCAGAGAGATGAATTAGTTTCTAGTGTAATTGCTATAATCAGTATGCATTTGTTTGGATTTTTCATTGCAAATGTTTGCCAGTTTGTTTCCAAACCACACAGGCTGAATCATCCTCTGATTTCACCATAGATCTGCATCCTTTTTAAAGTTACTTCTGAAATCTTTTTATAAATCATATAAAACGTACAGTACTTGTGGAGTAGGAAATTTATCTGTAAACTAAGGGTGTCCTGTCCAAAAATTTGCAATTCACAAATACCTCCTTTGAAAATAATATAAAAACAAACAAAAAATATATTTGCACAGGAATAGTTGTGTTTTGTGATTAATTCACAGCATGCAGTTTTACACAAATAATATTGAAAATACAGATATCAGCCTTTCATTTGTGGACAGTGATTGGCCTTATTTATATTAAAGGGAAGGAATTGCTTCTTGCTAAATGTAGGTAATAGGGTCGTATTCCAAATAAGCCACAACACTTCAACATCAGAGCAAGATAAATGTGTTTTTACAATATATCACAAAACGTTAACTCTCTGGTATGATGTAATAATTGTAGTAGGTTAACATTCTGCTGCAAGTATTTACAAATTGAAAACAAGAGAAGAGAGAGCAAATCTCCTTCAAAGACTGATACCTCCAATATGGCTTATGAGTGCAATGATAAAAATCCTTTTAAAAATCCTGGATACAGACGGTGATCAGAATCATCGCCAAAATTTAGCCCTCCATTCCTTGTAACATTGTCAAAAGTTCTTGAAAATTACATCAAAATCAGTCCACAAGATTTCACATTATTCTGCAAACAAACACCGCCAGGTACATATGTATCTCATTGTCAGAGATTAACAATAGCCATTAACTTATGGTTTAACCTTTGTGTGTACCATATATTTTTATAGTAGTAAAAAGATGGTCACCGGATGAAACTTTTCTCACTGGGAAAGATGCATTCTAATTATCTCCCGCCTTCGGCAGAAGGCCGTGGTTGGGAGATTATAAAACACCTTCCGTACGTGAGTGCGTTCGTCCGTGTGTCTGTCCGTTCGCACAAAATAGCCACCATAGCTAATTGTTTGAAAATCATAAGGTGCTCTAAATCTTGAAATATTCCAGCTAGCTTCAAGGTTAAATGAGGTCGTCACACTAAAATGTCCTTATTTCTCCCTTATGATTGGTGCTATGGCTTCAGAATATAAAGACAGACCATCAAAAGTCCTGGCCTTCAAATGTTTTGCCTGAGAAAAATTTTGGCCTTATTTTGAAAAAACAAAATGGCCGCCATAGCCAATTATTTAAAAATCAATAAGATGCTCTAAAACTTGAAATATTGCAGCTAGGCTCATCAAATATGCGCAAAATATATTTGGCTAGGAAAGTTAGCCTGATAGTAATTTAGCCTAGTTTCAAAAAAAAAATGGCCGTCATATCACATGTTAAGTGGGATTATCCTATTAAAAAGGCCTTATATCTCCCTTATCCCCAGATAGCATTCCGCCGTCGGACCGACGTTGGCTATTGGTCGCATGGTCGGCAGATTTTGCCGACGTTGGGCCGACGTTGGGCCGACGTTGGCTTGCCAACCAACACTCTGGTTAGATGTTTCTATATTTTGCCGACGTTGGGCCGACGTTGGCTTGCCAACCAACACTCAGGTTAGATGTCTATATTTTGCCAACGTTGGGCCAACGGCGGATTTTTATTCAAGATGGCGGCGAGCAATAATAGGGGATTTGGGGTAACTTAGAAAAAAATATTTATTATGGGATGTCTAAAAATCATATTTCAGTGAGCCCACAAATTTTAACTAACCATTCAACAATTTTACACATAAAAATAATATTCTCATTAAAAATTCACACTACAAAAGTTATCAATGAACATCATCTGATTGGCTGATGCTATACATAGAATATAATTTTCACCGGTGGCTTGCCGACGTTGGGCCAACATTGGCCCGACGGTCAAAAAGCCGTTGGCCCAATGTCAGCAGCCAACGTCGGACCGACGGATGTGCCGACGTTGGGCCAACGTCGGTCCGACGGTGGAATGCTATCTGGGTCATTGCTACTAGGGGTTCCAAATGAGAAAACAACTTATACAAAGTCAAGGCTTGAGACGATTTTCCAATTGCTGAATTTTACCTTTGACCCCTTCTTCAATGTCAAGTGGGGTTTTCTTGCCACAAAGGCCTTATATCTCCTTTAGTTCTCCATTATTACTGATCCTAAGGTGGGGGATAACCGCTGTGGCAGTGGCCTTGTTTTAATCTGAACTTGCAGCGCTGCCTTCAGAGAGTTTGTGGGTATTGTTCTCAGTTATGAGTTCTTCAATGGTCTTAGAGATAGAGGCACTGCTGGTGGAATCAATTACTGTAGTGGTACTTTCAGAGGCTAACACCAGGGTTTTGTTTTTAGTAAAACTAACAATAAAAGTGCCAGTCTGTAATGTGAATATATCCACTTTGTAAATTAAAACAATAATTAGATCAAATGGTGCTTTGGATTCTCAAGAGGTAGATCAACTGGTTCATAATCCAGATTAGGATTCTGATCACATCACAAGAGAATCTGTTAATCCGAGGAATCTAGATTCAACAGATTATGGCTGTGAAATACACCTATTGTATGTGTTAAATCATGATGTGTAGTTTTGAGGGCAGAGGAAACCAGTATATATTATGTGGTAAAGGTTCTACACTGTAAACTACTATAATAACGAGAATCTCCAATTTCCACAGGATACTACAGCACCTACAAGTTCCAATTATATCTATCAGGTGCCTTTTCAGGTTACTATTTTACTTATAACTTCTAAAAAACTGTCAATAATCTATACAATCTAATAAGTTGCTTCCCATTAACTATTTCAGTTTTGACCTCCGGGCTTGATACCTTACAAAATTTCAAAATTCTTCAACTTCGCACCTTATCAGATTTTTACCTATCCCACCCTGTTGGTGTATGATTAGCTTTAATGGGGGCTCCTGTAATTTCGTTGGGTTTGGGGGCTAAGAACTTGTCATAGTTACTCTTGGGTCTATGTTACTTTACCCCTGAAATTTTATAGAATTTAATTTATAGTTACACCAGTGGGTGAGGCTTTGGTGAACAAATTTACCTCTGTGATTTATCAAAATTTGTTCCTCTGTGATCATACACTCTGAAATAAAAAAGTTAGTTGTTGATAGTATTAACCATTTTATTATATTTTAAATAAATAATATTATAATTATAATATTGCTGGTTTTTCTCCTCTTCTTGCCCCAGGGGAATGCAAATTCAATCTTCATAGATTACAGTCTATACAAAACTGTGCAGCTAGAATTGTTACAAATTTGAGTAAATACACTCGGATAACTCCGGTACTCAGGAAACTCCGTTGGGTCCCTATTCAGTTTCGCTCAGAATTCAAATTGGCTACCTTGGTGTACAAGTTTATTCATACTGGTTTCTGAAAATATTTTGCTCCATATCTATCCACATACTGCACTACTTACAATACTAAACATAGTCACAGTGTTGCCAATTTCCTCAATGTACCAAAATTTCAACCTAAAATTCACAAGTCTACTAAGCAGTTTGGCTTTGATGCTCCCACTGTTTGGAATTCACTTCCAGAAGACATTCGTGCATCACCCACTGTTGCCGCTTTTACAAAGAAGCTCAAAGCCTATCTCTACGCAAAGGCATATCTTCCTTAGCTCATTTTCTCCTATGGCGTCTCCGTGGTGCTGACCTATTTCTGTCCTTGGACTTTAAACTTGGATATTGCTATTGTGTTGCTGCGCCTTAGGGTCCAGTACTCAGTGGAGATTAATCGCTATAAAAATCTAATTAGAATTAGAATTACAACATCTACAAGTTCCACTTATCATTTGACGTGACACTGGTTCTACTTTTGCAGATTCCATTTTATAAAGAAAAACTAACATTCAAACATAGGAAGATGATCTTTTGTATGTAACAAAATCCTCTTAGCTCTTCCCTTTTTCTTGCAGACCAGCAATATACCAATTCAAACCAACGCTTCATTTGTTTTACCATTTTAAAATACATAAGTGCTTTATTGGTGAACATGAACCGGTAATAAAACAACCACTATTTTTTTTATCGACAAAACCAGAGTTATACATTTCACAGAAAAAAATCATAGATCTTATGCCCCTGTTCCACCAAAGGATTAAGCCCCGATCCTGTCGGCGACCCTTAATCGTGCACAGTCGGTTGAAAAAAGACAAAAATGGGCGGGAATACTGGGTCGGTACTGAAGTCTGGGATTAAGAACAGATCGTCCCCAGGACGCCTCAGGACACCTCAGGACGCCTCAGGCGGCCGCAGACAGTCCCCGACTGGTCTGGGACTAAGAACCGACTAAGCCAGTTTTCGGGTCGGTTTGAACCACGATCCTGTCGGACACAAACCGACTGGGTCCCAGGACGCCTCAGGCCTCCTGGGACTAAGAGCCGACTAACACACGATTAACTACCGGCGTCCTCAGGCGTCCTCAGGCCTCCTCAGGCCTCCCCAGACCACGATCCCCGATTATTGTTTTGCAAAGTTGCTGGATTTTCTGGGTATATATATATAAAATTTGCGATCTAATCATCATTGCTTTTCTAGGAACACACCAGGATGCCACCTTTTAATGGAAGACAGATTCAACAACAACTTAGGGCTTTCTTGGTTTTTATTCAGTTACAAATAATCATGTATTTCCATTTTTTACGTCAAGCACAGCAACCACCACCACCACCACCAGCACCACCAGCACCCATACAGAGACCTAGAAGAAGGCACAACATGTGGGTCAGGCCATGGCTTCTGCAGAGAGAGGAGAGGGGGGCCTACCACAACATTATGGCTGATCTGTATGCCACAGACATTCCAGGATTCACCAACTACATGAGGATGACCCCAGAATTCTTTGAAATGATGAAGACCAGACTGGAACCACGTCTAGCCAGGCAGGCCACCAACTACAGAGCTCCTATCAGTGTTGGGGAGAAGTTAGCCCTCACCATCAGATATCTGGCCACTGGAGAGTCATACACATCATTATCCTGTCAGTTCAGGGTTGGCAGATCCACCATTTCCAAGTTTCTACCAGAGGTCTGCAGGGCCATCCAGGATGAGTTCACCAGAGAGTACCTCAAATGTCCTACTACTCCAGATGAGTGGAAAGAACTGGAAAGGGAATTCAGGATCAGGTGGAATGTTCCACATGCCCTGGGAGCCCTGGATGGAAAGCATGTGGCCCTGAAGAAACCCAAGAACTCTGGAGCCCTCTACCACAACTACAAGGGGTTCTTTTCCATTGTCATGTTGGCCTTGGTAGATGGGCAGTACAAATTCAGATGGGTGGATGTGGGTACAGAAGGGTCTTGCTCAGATGCCCAGATATTTAATGCCTCTCAGCTGAAGAGGAGGATTGAAGATGGCAGGATAGGCTTCCCTGACCCAGCTCCTATAACACAGGGTGGTAGAGATGTCCCCTACTTCATTTTGGCAGATGATGCCTTTGCCCTGAAGACCTGGCTCATGAAACCCTATGGCAGAAGGCTGTTAACAAGGGAGGAAAGGATTGCCAACTACAGAATATCAAGGGGCAGGAGAGTTGTGGAGAACGCTTTTGGCATCCTTGTGTCAAGATTTAGAGTCATGAGGACCACCATTGAACTACCCCCAGAAACAGTTAGAGAAGTGGTCATGACCTGTGTGGTTCTGCACAATATACTCAGAAGCCAGTATCAAGGTCAACCTGCTGGTCAGCAGCCTGGGGGGGATGATGATGATGATGATGATGTGCCTGGTGATTGTGGATTGATTGGTGGTGCTGCTGGTGGTGGCCAAGACAGAAACCCTGCTAGAGAGGCCAAAAGACAGAGGGATTACCTGAAGGACTACTTCAATAATGAGGGAGCGGTGGCCTGGCAAGATGGCAGAATATAAGTCCTGTTGCAGTAAACAGTCCTTTTCAGGACTAACTATAACAGTCCTTTTCAGGACTACCAAATATTCCAAAGACAATTAATCAGCTATGTGGACAAACAGACAAACCCCATGCCAAACATAACTTGTTGAGACGGACAAACAGACAAACCCCATGCCAAACATAACCTGTCGAGACGTACAAACAGACAAACCCCATGTCAAACATAACTTGTTGAGACGTACAAACAGACAAACCCCATGCCAAACATAACTTGTTGAGACGGACAAACAGACAAACCCCATGCCAAACATAACTTGTTCAGACAGACAAACAGACAAACACAACTTACTCACCCAACAAACAGACAAACCCACTGTTAAACAAAAGCGAAACACAAAGTGACACATAATATCCTAAATTGAATAATTATTTTATATATTTTCAAATCCACATCATAATTTAAACATTTTTCTTTTTTCATGGCTGGGAAACTTATTTGTAGCAGAAATTTTTTTATGGAAATATTCAATTTTAAATAGTCATTTCTAATCACAAAAATTTGGAAAATATAACCATGGAACTAGTTTTGCTTTCAATAATGGGGGATTGTGTTTGCTAAATAGTTTGTCAGTTCGTTGGCATGGGTTCTATCTACTTTTGGGTTTGGGTGTTTGTTGGTTGGTGGTTACTGGGGTTGGGTTTTTTTGGGGTAGTTGGGTATTAGGTTTGGTACTGGGTTTGTTATTTGGGGGTTATGTTTGGTATTGGGTTTGTCTGTTTGTGGGTTGGTAAGTATGTAATTATGCCTTTTAACTCTAGGGAAGGTGCAAGTGTTGGACTTTTAAATTACAGATTTTAAACTATCCCATGGATTTTAATCTAAAAATGGGCTGATTAATGGCCATATTGGGAGTTACTTTTAATATTTTTTTTATGTGGCCTTTTTGGTTATGTGTAGTACCATGGGTTATTTGTTTCATGTTTGGGGTGGTGTAAGTGTTGGACTTTAATTTTTTTTTTCTTGTGATAAGTATTTGTACTGAACTTTTTTGTTTTGGGAGGGGAATTGGAGGAACACGTAGCTGAATAATTGTTTTTGGAAGAATTGGTGGCCCTGAAAAGGGCCTGGCAGGTCAAAGACCCGCCCTGACTGGATGGCTACTGAGGAGGCTGCTGCTGCTGTTGAGGCGGTGCTGAAGTGGTGATAGTAAAGAGCTGCTGCTGCGGTTGTTGCTGCTGCTGCTGAGGCTGCTCGACGATCTGTGTTGATGTCAGATCTGGTAGCTGGCTTAAGATTCCACTCAGATTGTGTCTGCTCCCTTCGTCCTGTACAGTTAGGACAGATGTAGGGTTGCTGAAGCCAATGGGGCTTGGTGTATAGTACACAAAACTGCTGCTAGCTGCTGCTTGAGTGGAACTTGACGCCTGTGGAGTGGTTGTTGGCAGTAGGCCGACCCTCTGGGACTCCGTGGTAACAGTGGCTGATCTTCTGGGCAATGGCTGACGTCTGCGGTTACTCTTAATATTTTCGATATCTCTGAATATCTTGCCCTTTAATTCTTCAAATTCTTCTTGAGTCATCTTTTCGGCCTCTGATGCCACGTAGTCAAAGAAGGGCTGCCTGTCTGACTTCTGATGCAGAAAACCTGAGATAAGTGTCCTCATCTGCTCAAAGTGTTCGAGAATCTTGGAGTCTGTAGTTGAAACGGGTGTTGATGTAATGATGGACTGACTCCTCTCCCTCAGGACACTGGACTCGAGGTGTTCTGTGTCAGTAGTTGACCCACGTGATTCGTCCTGCTTGCTGGTATTTGGACTGGCCTCAAAACCTGAACTTCTATTGGCCCCCTTTCTTCTGATGTGGGTTTTAAGAAAACCCATCTGTTGGTAGACCCAGGACTGTCTCTTGGTCATCTCCCTCGGGGCTTGGCCAGATTGGAGCTTAGACAGCTTTCCATAACGGGTTCGCTGGGACTCAAACCACCTTCTCACATCAAAGGGCTGGAGCTTAAGTTCTGCAGATATTTCTGCCCAGAGAGCCTCTCTTCTATTCCTGTCGTGGAAACGTGAATGTTCCTTGTCATACAGTTCAGGGTGCAGCTTGACGAATTCTACAATGGAAACTTCATCACTGTCTGTAAAAGTGGCACACACCCTGGCTCTCTTGGCTGAAGAATGGCACTCCGGATCTTCCTCACACCTCTCTTCTTCTTCTGCCACAGCTTCCCCAATAGCTGGATCTTCCTGAATCTCCTCCTCCTCTCTCCTCTCACTTCCTTCTTCTGTAATAACTTCACTCCTCTCCTCTACTTGACTTTCCTTCTCCCTCTCATCCATCTTTTTCCTTCCTCTCTTCCCTCCTTTCTCTTTTCTCATGATCCAGTCGACAAAATAATAAAAAAATAGTAAAATGTGTCTCCTAACTGTGAAATTTGCCTTAAGCTCAAGTATATAAAATGTAAAATAAAAATTGAAAACCCCTACAAATCAGTGACACACGTCTCTCAGTAGCCAAACAGTCAGTAACAATGACAAAGTGTGCGCGGTCGCTTATATAGTCCCAGACCTGCTCATTGCCTCGTTTTAATTTCCAACGCGCGGAAAACAGTCGGTTCTTAATCGGTTGTTAGTCCCAGGCCGCCTGGGGCGTCCTCAGGCCGCCGCAGACTGAAAATGCGTGGTCCCAGGCGTCCTGGGGAGGCCGGTTTGGATCGGTTAGGGTCGGTTACCCTTAGTCGGTTCTTAGTCCCAGACCTTGATTTTTGGGTCGCAGGACACCGCAGACGGTCTGAGGCTTCCGGGGACTAATGAAACCGACTCACTTTCAGACGCATGAAATTCATACGCATCATATTTGAGTCTGGGATTAAGAACCGGCCGCCTGGGACTAAGCTACGGAGGTCTGGGACTAAGGGTCGCAGGACGCCTGGGACAACAACCGACTCTGTAAATTTGGGTCTGAGGAGGCCTCAGGACGCCTGGGACTGGACATTTTGTTGACGGCGGGAAATAGGAATCGGTTGTAGTCGTGTGAAATATCAAACATGTTTGATTTTTCACACGGCCCCAACCGACCACAACCGACCCTTACAGAAGGTCTGGGACTAAGCAAATATTTCAAACCGACCCCCAAAAACCCTTAATCGGGAGCCTTAGTCGTGTGGTGGAACACCCACATAAAATAGAAGCCAATTAGATTCCTTCAAAGATGGGTGATGTTGAAAGAATTGTGATTGACAATGGCACTGCCATGTGCAAGGCAGGCTTTTCCGTAGAGTGCACCTAGGGTGGTTTTCCCCACAATTGTTGGTTCACCAAAGACACAGGTGGGTTCAAATGTAGATGAGTACGCATGCAGGCAGTGCAGCCAAAAACATCAGCATAGTTAGATGGGGCACCAGTTCTCTTGAAAAGAAAACCGGTATTGACAATGATGGCCTTCGCATCATCCGTATGAAGTGCTTTGTAATGTGGGCGTTCAGTATTTTTTTTTAAATAAGTAAATTGTTATATATTTATTTTGTGTTGGTTTAGGTATGTTTTGTAATGCATAATCAGATTATAATATTTGCCTCCACCAAGGAGGTATTGTTGTCATGACCGTTTGTCTGTGTGTCTGTTTCTCTGTTTGTCAACAGGATAACACAAACACCACTGGGTGGATCTTCCTGAAGAAAAATTCACATGATGGGTCGTGGTCCAACTTAAATCCAATTAAGTTTTAAGAGCCATAAGGATCACTGCCTGGATACAAAAAAAATAATCTGGATTTTCCCATTTACTTATTATTATGTGATTTGACAGAGATGAATGCTTCAAATGTTCTTGTTGATATTGAAGTAAAGTAATATTAGGTTTGGCATTTTTAAAGGAAAAGTTTATGTTGTAAGCGATAAAAAAGGTTTAATCCTTTTAAGTTGATGCACATTTGCTATTTAAGACGAGTTTTGTAAAATTATTATCCCATAATACAGTAAACTAGGACATAATATCAAAATATGCATCGTACTAGTTGAGCAAAAACATATTATACTAGGGGTTTTTATTTTCTGTACTATTGCTGAGTGTAACTACCAATGGCAATAATTATCCAACGTGATGACCAATATCAGGCCCTTTTCTGCAGAGAAAAGCAATATGAGAACCAGACTACAAATTAGAAATTGAAGTATATGATCAATTTGACAGGAGATTTTATAGTTTTTACAGTATTTCAGTCTGGATCTTATATATCATACAGATGTAGCAAATTTTTAATAAAACATAAATATTATCACTTCCTTAGTGGCTGTACACAATTAATTAAGAGTATAAAGTAAAATATTTTGCAATATAAACTTTGCCAGATATATTTTTTTGACTGTCACACCTATAGGAAAGTCCAAAACTAGAGAGAAAGCTTATTAGAAAAATTTTATGATTAATGTGTGGTGGGTTTGCATCGTTGCGATAAACTCATGAATAGGCACCATGTTCTGTATCCAAAAAGGCAAGGGCACTTCACACCTTTATGTCTGACTCCATGCATACTCACTGCCCCAACAAAGGGTCTACAAACAAAGATCCTCAATGGTATTTTCTTTATACTTGATGAAGCATATACCGGTGAATAGAATTTTCACTTACTTTTATGTATCACACTTTGCAGTGAACAGAATATGGAATATGCAGGTCTAAACCATTTAGTTTTCATTTTATGAAACACAATATTATACACATTCTACAGTAAACAATAAATGTTATCCTAATCAATTACAATCTGTTAATGTAGTAAGATTAACTCCTACAAATCTAAATCAGATTGCAAAAATTAACACAATGGTGCCAGATGCCAGAAACACTTTTGGGGCAAAGGTCATAAAGGTCAAAGCCAAGGTTATATCAGATCAGACTCTCATGATATTCCATATGTTGTTATGAGTATGTAAGAGACAAGTGAACATTTGCCAAAGTTCTCAACCACCTAGACAATGACACCTTTTGCTTAAAAATGACAGATGTAAAGGTAATTCTAATTCTGATAGTATTGTCATAGCACTTAATCTCCATCTAAAGACAGACTCTAGGTGCACCAAACAGATTAAAACATAAACCGATAATCATTAACCTGAGACCTAACAGGGGTCAGCACCATGGAGAGAAACCGGGAAAAGCATAAATTAGAGTGGATATTCTGATGTAAAGAGAAAGCTTTTGAGTTTCTTTCTGAATGAGTGGAGAGAAGTGGCTGAACGTACATCATCAGATAAATTATTCCAAATCTTTGGCTCATCATAAGCAAAGCTGAGGCCAAAATGCTAAGTAGACTTATATACTGAAGTGGCAAAGGTAAATTGTAACACAGGTAAAAAAAACGTTGTAAGCATGTTTTTAGGAAATTGGTCTCCAAGATAATTATGTCGGAGATGAGGCCCAAATCCAGAGACGGATTCTGAGTATTCAAAACCCCATTGAACATGGTATAATCACCAACTGGGATGACATGGGGATGATTTGACAGCATCTATTTATCATCTGGGTGTTTCTCACGAAAAGCATATAGAGTGTTACTTACTGAAGCCCCACATACTCCAACATATGACCAAAGTAGTTACTGCAAGAAATGTAAGTTTTTGTGGCCACGATTTAACATTCTACTTCCATACTAAAGGAAATTTTAACATGTATTTAAAAATTATTGAATATAAATGTAAAGGCTCTTTTGTACCAATTATGATATGATACAGGGTGACACAACAGAAAACTTTACTGATTGACATGTACCAAAAGTATAACACAAATTATGTATATAGTGTGCAGCGAGAGGATTATATTCTTCGTCTTTATGAGTGATAAGCTCAGAAACACGCCATCTTCCAGCTGAATAAAAATGATAGAAATTATTACAAAATCAGACCATCTACCTGTGTAGTGTAGCTTGACCAGTTCCCGTCTGATCACTGAAGTTAAACAGCACTGGGCCTGGTTAATACTTGAATGTGTGACCGTCTGAGTTCTGGGCCAGGTTTGGGCAGACAGGGACTAGAATTATCAGTTAAATGGCAGCCCAGAAACAGTGTATTATTATTAAAAACAGTGTATTTTATTACAACATTAAATTAATCAATTCCAATTGGGCCAGGAATAAGGAGGTTGTGGCTATCTTAGTGGAAGCATTTTATTATAGAAATAACCGATGACAAGTAATGGGCTATGACATTTTACAACATGGGCCATGAGTTGTAAAATCTTATATAACCCGAGATTATTATTATTATTATGACAAAAACACACTATTTCAACCATTTTATTTGGCAGGGAGTTATTAGCCTGTAGAGCTTGGTATTTAAGTCAAATACGCCATGTGGGGGGATAAAAATGTCAATATATTTGTTTCAGTTATACTTTTCTGTTTTTTCTCCACATATATGACTTAGATGACTTTGCTTTTATCTATACAAGTAATATTTGATACATTCAACTGCCAAGCTATATACCTGTCTACACCAGCTGTTTTGTCTCTCTATGCCTCTTATCTTACCACTGGTGTGGTTCTAGACCCTGGTTGTGTCACTATGCATGCAGTGCCTGTATATGAGGGTTCTCCAGCCCCTCATGCTGTCGAATGTATTGTTATAGGTGGCCGGGAGCTCACTTAGTACCTTGTGAACATCCTAGCAGAAAGACGCTACTCTTTCACGCCAGCCACTGAGAAAGACTATGCTTGATTGTGATGGATTCTGATCAAGAAGTAAAGGCTTCATCATTTGAAATGAACAATTCAGATGTCTGGAGGCTTTGTTTAAACCAAATGTCATCGGCAAAAAGAGCAAGATGGTATTCACCAAGCTATGTATACCTGCCTGATGAGATGCAGCACAGAATTCCATGAACAATTTTACCCCAATATAGTATTAACCAGAGGCAGCACAATGTTCTCAGGTTTGGATGACTGGATAGGTAAAGAGCTTTCTGAGTTAGTGTCACCAGACATAGCTGTCATTGCACAGAAAAGCAAAAGTATGCCACATGGATTGGTGGATCTGTTCTTGCCTCTGTGTCTACGTTTCAAGACATACAGATAAGTAGAGAGGAATATGAAGAAGGTGGACCATCTATTGTAAACAGGAAATGTTTCTGATCACCAAAGACTGGTATTTTCTTCATCAGAAACTCGGACTCAAAGTTTAAGTTCTTTCATATCACTGCAAACTGTGACTATTGAGTTTAATCAGTCACTCACCCCCAAATTTAGATGTATGATTGCCCATTGTTTAACAGGAACTGTCTCTGAAAACCAGAGGATGGAGGGAAATTCCTTTATAAACAACTTACACCTCTCCCACAACAATTATGTAAAATAACAACATATAAATTCCAACATGCAACATTCAACACAACAACATACCTTTTTAATGAAGGCAGTATGCAGTTGAACACTCTCACAATGTTCTGAGTCAAATAAATGCACTTGTTGAACAAACATCCACTGTACAAACTTCTAACGAACATTAATCAGGTCGAACCCCACTTGGTACCACTATCAGCTGACGCATCATAAACACCAAGTACGGGTCCAAGCTAGGCAACTGTACACTATACAAGTTCACACCGTCTATCCTATAAAATACAAACAGATTACAAGTATTTCCCACAACATCACAAAGAGAATATACATATACATATTCCAATTCATGAAATAATATACAGTTATAACACGTACTTATAAGTTTATAACATGTTGAGCAGAGACTATTGGACCCAATTTCAAGATCTGACCATTATGCCAACAGAGGTCTTTCAGATAGAAATTGGTGAAGGTATTGTGGGACTTCCAAAAGCATGCTTCAAGAATCTCACTTAAGGAGACTCCTCCTTTAAAAGCCAAAGATGCAGCCATAGAACGAACATCATGAGCTTTCACCTGACATAGTTGTTGAGATTCAGAGTCTGACTTCTCATAAGCCAAAAGGATAGTCTGTTTTAGCCAAGATGAGATTGTTGCCCTTGAAATATCTCTTGTAAAACCCTCTTTAATAGCTACAAACAAAAGATTCTTATTCTTTCTTAAATCCTTTGTTCTATCCAAATAGAATTTCGAAGCCCTCACAGGACAAAGAGATCTATCTTGAATCAAACTGCTGTCCAAATGAGGTTTGAGAGCTGGAATGACAACAGGCTTAACTACAGTAGGCCCATCTCAAGCCAACTGGTTCTTTGCCAAAAAGGCAGTCGATGGGGCAATAATTACTTGTGACCAATTTTCCTTGTAACTAAGAGAAGAGAAGGTCCAAGCATGAATTTCACCTCTTCTTTTGCCTGATGCCAAAGCCAAAAGGAAAACTGTCTTGAAGGTTAGTAACTTCACAGAAGCTTTACCCAAAGGTTCAAAAGGTTGTTTGGTAAGAGCCTGTAACACCAATGCCAAATCCCAAGGGGGTATAGATCTATTAGCTATTGGTTTGTCTCTATAAAAGCTTGCCAATAATCTATTTAATTCAAGACTTTTTGACACATCTTCACCCTTCAAACCCAATCCATCAGCAATTGCTGTCCTGTAGCCAGCAATAGTAGATGGCTTGAGACTTTTCTCCTTAAACAAGTAATTAAGGAAATTTGCTATCTCTGGAATAGTGGGATCTGAGATGTCCACCTGACTCTCCTGACACCACTTCCCAAAAATGGACCACCTTGATTCATAGATTCTCCTCGAGGAGTGTCTCTGAGGCTCCGTAATTTGCTTCGCCACCTCCTCTGAGAATCCTCTTGAACTTTCATTACTGACTCCAGATGCCAAGCATGAAGGTTCAAATAAGCTAGATTGTTGTGAAGACTGTTGCTGAATGGTTGAGTCAACAGATTCACCCACAAAGGAAGTCTTAGAGGGAGTTTCGTGGACAGATCCACCAGATCCCAAACCCAAGACATCCCTGGCCACCCTGGCTCAATCATGATGACTCTGTACCTGTAGGTGGTCATCTTTTGACAAAACACATAGGCGTCCAGTCCCTCCCAAGAGATGTTCAATGTATCTGTTTCCCAAGCCCGACTGTCGGGGACAGGAGACACATACATTGGAAGCTTGTGATTCAACCTTGTTGCAAACAAATCTACCATTGGCTGATGCTAGCAATGGCAAATCTGATTGAACACTTGATGATTCAACTCCCATTCTGTCTGAATCACCTTGTCTTTCCTTGACAGAGAATCTGCTAGCACATTTAGATTCCCTGGAATATGTTTGGCCCGAATCTGGATTCCCCTGGCATTTGTCCAAGCCATGATTCTCCAGATTAAAGCACACATTCCTTGAGAGTGGGTACCTCCCTGCTTGTTCAGATAGGCAACCACTGAAGAGTTGTCTGTGGAAATCAGCAGATTTTGATTCAAAAGCTGATTTTCGAATGATTTTAAACCTAGAAACACTGCTTTTAGCTCTAGAATGTTTATGTGAAGACTTGACTCCACCTGATTCCACAGACCACTGGCTGTGTGATGCTGTAAATGAGCACCCCAGCCTTTTAGGGAAGCATCTGTGAATAGAAGGAGATTGTGCTCCTTCTGATGAAGTGGGGAACCCCTCCTCAAGTTCGAAAAATTGGTCCACCACTGAAGATGCTGTTTGAGAACCTGGGACACAGGTACTGGGATATCCAGAGATTGAGGATACCTCTAGTGTGTCTTTAGGTACCATTGGAGTGGCCTCATATGCAGCCGACCCAATGATACAGTCTTCTCCATTGAAGCCATGCTTCCAATCAGTGACATGAGCTCCCTTGGAGATGTTTCAGTAGCCTTCAACATGGAAACTGTCTTTTCGAGAAGGCGATCGATTTTCTTTTGTGTTGGGTACACTAGCATCACCCTGAGTTCGAATTTGTAACCCAAAAAATCGATTTTTTGAGTTGGAATCAAATCTGACTTTTCGAAATTTATTATCCAACCCAAGCTTTGTACAAGATGTATCAATCTGTGGGTATTCTCTTGACATTCTTGTTTTGTTTTTGCCCTCATTAACCAATCGTCTATGTACTGATGAATCCTGATGCCTTGTGCAAGAGCCATCAGCTTCACCTCTTTTGCTACCATGGTGAACTCGAGTGGAGCCGTAGTGATTCCGAAGGGTAAGGCAATGAATTGGTAGGATCTATCGCCTACATTGAATCGAAGATACTGTTGAAAGTGTGGGTGTATTGGTATATGGAAGTATGCATCAGTAAGGTCGAGTGAGGTTACCCACTTGTCTTCTTGAAGCGAATCTCGAATATTTTCGGCAGTTTCCATTTTGAAGGTGGGTACATGTAAATATTTGTTTACCACACTCCAATCTATTACTGGATGCCATTTCTTTCCTGGTTTGGGAACAAGAAACAAGTGACTGTAAAATCCCAGGGAAGTGACCTTTTGAACTGGAGTTATCGCTCTTTTGTCGATCATTTGATAAACCGCCTTTATCAAAAACTCTTGTTTCTCCCGGTTCAAATATTTGCTCCTTATCACAGGAACCTTTGTCAATGGAGGTTTTAACCTGAAATTTAGACAATAACCCTCCTTCAAAATGGTCACCACCCTTGGATGTGCTCTCTTGGCTTCCCATACCTGCCAAAATGCGGACAAATGGCCTCGTGGCACTAAGCAGTCACTTCTTTCTACCACCCCTGCCTCTAAAGGGCCTGGAAGAGAAGGAACCTCTACCTCTGTTGCTAGTTGTAGAGCTAGATGCTGAGGAGCTGGTGGCTGAACTTTCATGGTAGGGACGAAAAGACCTGCTCTGGGATTTACTGTCCCTCCTATCATCATGTCTAGCAGGATGCTCCTTCCTAGACTTGAAAGAATCTCTGTTTACATGAGCCCACTGGATAAAATTCCTCTGGACCTCTGATAAGGTTTCCACTGGAAATACTTCATTAGGAGTGAAAGAAGCATTCCTCAATCTGGAAATATCATCCTCAGTAACATCCTTTGAGCAATGTTTTAGGTAATTATCTCTCCTATTCAGCAGTAAGTTGGAAGACAAGGTCATAGAACTTCCTAACAAAGACTCCAAGGATTTTCCCAGTGACTGATTAATTGTGGACTGAAGTTGCAAACATTCCTGGACATAGTCCATAGCATTGTTGAAATCAACCTCAGATTCAGCAGACTTTATAATGTTGAATTGCTTCTCCATCTCCTCAGTTGCCTTAATATTTGTAGAATTGAACCAGAAAATATGATTCAACACATTAATATTTTCCCTGTTCACTGACTCCCATAAGGTGTATTGCTTCATAGGAGTAGAAACCGAAGTAGGAGTCTGAAACTGTGGAGCAGTGATGTTCCTGAAAGCGTCCTGTAGCTTAGGAGCCCCCAAGGCATGAGGCTGAGGAGTCATGTTGTACCACTTCATATTTGGCCTGTCAAAGTTCAAAAAATGACCCCTGGCTAGTGGATTTTTCCTGGAAGATTTATTCTTCATATGGTCTTGATCTTTGGAAATTCCAGAAGCTTCATATTTCTTAAAATCCCAAAGATTAACCATATTTTCTGCTGGTGGCAAAGCAAGAGAAGCCTGTGCAGACTTCTTAATTTTGTGAGCTTGAGAAAAAACAGATGGGGCAATAATAGCATCTGTGTCAGTGATATCTATGTCCAGCCATTTCTTTACAGTTAACAAAGTATCTGAATAAGATGGACCTGGCTGTTTTTCTTCTTGAGATGAATCGTATTTGCCATCAGAAATCTCGATCCTGGACCTTTTAGGAGGTACAGAAACTCGATTGTCACTAGTTTGCATACTGCAGGGGGTTTCCTCTGCTGAACATTTTGACTGGATCTCGACGGAAGTGTTTTCCGAAGAGATAGTCCTTTTCCTGCAATCGGAACTTCCCCTTGTAGATGCGTCCATAGAAACTGTCATGTCTGCCTGCATAGGGGAATCCCGCTTCTCCACAGCTGAGAGCCTATTTGATATGGAAGTTAGTTGGGACAGAATTGCTGCCAATGCCTGGTTGTTAGAACTAGACAAGTGAGCCACATTAACAACAGACGAATTGTCGTCTTCATCCAAGATGGAGTCGTCTATTTTAGATTTCTCAAGGGAAGTTTCTTTCACAGATTTCTTTCCTTTAGAATGTTTTACAGTAAGTTTACGCTTCTGATCTTCCGAGAAAGATGCACACAGTAAACACTCCTTCTTCAAAGCACATAAATCGTCACATTTATTTGCTTCCCTGCATTTAAAACAATATCTATGGTTGTCCCAACTAGGCATGAAATGATCACAAGACGAGGATTCCTTCGCCTTATTATCAGAAGATTCATTGTTATTAGCCATATTGAAGAAAAACCTCAATAAAAAAGTAACTTCACCACTTCCAAAACACGTCCTACTGTTGATAGCCAACAAAAATAATGAGGTAAACAATGTGGTCATGTGACCTAATTGGCGGGAGGACGGACTACTGTAACCCAATGGCTTTATTAAGGTGGTTGGCCATTGGGTTGGATGGCACCAACAAATAGCTACTGTTAGGAAATGGTAAGGGTATTTCACTATAAAATGGTATTGGCAATGGAAAACTCGTGTGTTTTCAAATAACATTGATCATTCAATTAACTAGATATTCCAACACCTAAGTACGCATATATACTTGTGCTTTGTTGTGGAAACTGTCTTCTACAAGAGGCTTTTCTCAATTTTCATTTTGCGCTTTTTAGAAGTTTTAGATATCTAGAAATAATGGCCAGTCAATTGAATAAACCCCTCACCAAGAGATTTGAATAAAAAACACATTTCCCGTGTATGATGTGAACTAGTATGTCAGGTAATAAACCATGCTAAGTTCAGACAGGGCATAGTGGGATAACAGCCTTCAACCATCCAAGGATATTTTAAATGGAAAAAATCGGTATACTCAATGCAATCTCTTGCATTGAGGTATGTTTAATGTCACTATCACCATACATATTGTAAATGTCATATCACTTTCAGTAGTAGAGAAGATGGAACAAAAATATGTATTACTTCTTCAAGATTTTGAACTGTATACCATTGAACACTAACAAACAACAGAGGAGGGGGGAGGGTACAATATAAAAATTTGGAGACACTGTACCCCTTCTCAAACCCACCAACCCCTCTTCCGGATCACAGCCAAAATTGAATCATCTGTTCCTAGTGCTACTGTCAGCATTTTCTGAAATCTTCATTATAATTTATGAATGAACTTTTTTCATACAGACAAACGTATAAATTAACACTGCCAAAAACCCTCTTGGAGAAGGTAATAATTTCCTCTTTATTAAAAATATATAAAATATGACTCAGGGGAAGCTGGAATTTCCAGTAATACAAGTAAACGTACATATCCTTTATTATGGTAGCTCTGAGTTGCCATATTTCTTATATTTACACCCTACAACCAAGTAAAGGTCGTCAGAGGCACGGTGGTTTGGCATCTCATCGCAGACTGTCACCTCTATGCGAGTTAGACGTAACAACGTTGGCTGTGGGTATGTTTTGACATGACCTTGCCGCTTGCATTAGACATAAGACACAACTTTTTATAAAGTGTATAATTAGGTTACAATAACTTAGTCTGTTAGTCTGTGGAATATTAAATTCATCCGAGGTAACCACATCTAGTCTGAGGCAATAATGGAGTTAGGCCAATATTCATTGAGGGAGGTCTATTGCAACATCATATGGCCATATGGAATTCTAGTATTACCTAAGCCATAGAGGGGTTATTTTGATAAACGTTTATCTGTTTGTTAACAGGATTACACAAATACTACTGGTTGTAATTTGATGAAGAAACGTCAGAAGATGGGTCTTGGCCCAACTTAGATCCTATGAAATTTTGAGAGTGAAATTGATCACCGTCTGGACACAATAAAAAATATTTCTGATTTTCCCATTTACTTATTATTACGTGTCTTGGCAGAGGTCTGCACTTTCTGAGTGCCCTTGTTGTACCACTAACTTGAATATACGAGTTATCAAACAGTGTATACAAGTAATTTGCAGATATACTTTTTCAGTCTGCCCATGGGAGTCAGTAACTTGCAGATATGATTTGAAAAAGAAATGGCATCAATGGGCTTCCATACTTACACAATGTAATTCACGCTTTGTTAACCCTTACTTGCGAGATCTTCTTTTCGGCACTATTTACTTAAGATTCGTAACTTGATCAATGTAGTACTTGAATGACAAATATGGAAATTACTAAGACTACCCTCATTATATATTCATATAAAAATGATACTTCCTTCTATGACAGTATATTTGAATTCGTTTACACTCTCCACTTTGTAACATATATGCGGTGAGATATTTCATATTCGCTTGGTCACATAATAGATGAGTGATTAATCTCATTGATTCATTGAACAATAAGCCATATTACAATGAATGACCAAGGGATTATTTTGATATTTATGGCTGTGTCTTGGGCAGTTTGTGTGGTCTCAAGTACACAAGATTGTAAGTACGTGTACATATATAACATATCATTATACTAATATAATTATTATATCTCAGTGTTAAAATTGTAATTGTGACTGACTACAATCAGGATCACGTGACCTTTAATAATTTGTGTTACTGACCTAAGGTGGATAACAACAAGCCAGTAGGCTAGTGGTTCAATGCTACCTGTATCTCCACTCTCTATTTTAAAAATCCTTTTACCTAGTCCACATCTTTACTTACTTGAGTTACAAGCTAGAACTGAATGGGCTCATGTGCTTGTGGTTGCTGTTCTTATATTTTATGTGCTCCTCCATAAATAGGTGGGATACCTTTCTGGGCATCTGCATTTGGGTAGAAGGCAATTTTGGCGCATGGCATTCAACAAATTCTGCAAAAGTTTCCATTTGGGACTTCTTTTCAAATGTTTGGAAAGCCTCCCAAGAGCTTTCATGACCTGTACAGAAATGTACAAGCTAGAGGGGTGAAAGGGGGGGGGGGTAGATATTTGGGGTAACTCGTTATTCTGTAAGTACTACCAGATATAAGGGGTCTCTTTCCAGAGTCAGAGGACGAGGTCGTCAAGTGCAAAAATACAAAACAAATAAGCCTGTAAGGGAAAGCTGTGACTGGACCATTTCGTGTACTGTTCATGATGTCAACCCATCATATCTTAAAATGACATATTTCCTAACATAATAACATGAATTAAAAGTGATTACATAAACAGTTACAGGTCTTTATGTCTATATTTTCTTTCTCTTTTCAAACAGATATTCAGCTAGGTGAATCACACTGCCCGGGCATTCAAAACATTGCACTCGGAAAATATGCAGAACAGTCGGGAGCATGTGACCACAATGGCGCCAGCAAAGCTGTAGACTTGTGCGTAGCTGGTTCTGACCAATCAAATGACAACTGCGCACAAATTGACTCCACAAATGATGGCAAATACCCTGGCAAGTATACTGAAGGTAGACACAGTTTCTAGTTTACATATAAGGGGTCTTCATATGTGGTTTCTACAGACTGGTGGAAACAGTGTAGAAGTTTTAGGTCTTGAAGGTCTCGGGAAACTGTCTCAATAATTCATTTTCAAGGGAATATAGAGGTATACTATTTATTTATTTGGGGTTTTACGTCGCTTTCAACACTGTACAGGTCATATCATGACGGGTAGTTGGAAGGGCAGAGGAAACCAGTACTTACAGTTGGTCAAGGTTCTGTACTGTAAACTGCCGACCAATGGCAAGCCACTTCCAGCTCTCCCACTTGAGGCCAGGCCGGGAACCAAACCCGGGCCTCAGAGGTGGGAGGCGAGAGTGTTACCACTCTGCCACTGTGGCCCCTTATAGAGGTACACTAACACTCCTTTACAGATGCAAAGAGCTGTATGTTCTCTAAACTGTGTCTGGGGTCAGTATAAATACTATTTATAACTTCAACATCTGCTAGAATACAATGAGAAGAATTGATCTTTAGCTTTAATTATTGTATGCAAAGTGTTTAACAGTCTTTGTAACTTTTTGGGGGAACAGTATAATATAATTGGCGAAATGATGTCCATGCTCGACAGCTATAATTTTACTGCCATAGGACAAGTTCTATGGGTGTATTTGTACTTATCACAAAATTTATTTTAGGATGCTACTATCATTTTACAGTTTGAGGACACCTCTTTTCATTTTGATAACTTCTATAAAACCATACTGCATATTTGTTCTCAAGAAACTGCATTTTGGTGCTTTTATGGGCGAAATGCACATTGGACCTTGGACGACGTATGCAGTCTCCCAGTGCTCTTGTATGTTGTTTTTTTGCTCTCATTTGTGTATTTAAAATTAATTATTCTTAAGGGTTGCAAGCTATTTCTTTAAATTACTCATTTCTTTCTGTTAAATGTGATTTACTACCAAGTTATATGTATTCATTTATAGGAGCATGGTGGTATGTTGATTTAGGAAACTGGTATCAGATATACAATGTCACAATATACAATGCAGTTCATCCAAAAGGTAGGTGTAAAACGGCAGACTAGCAATGTTGCCCTTTATAGTCACCTTTCACTATTTGTATTTCTGGCAGGTAAACCCTGCCCTGCTGGAAAATCCACAAAATGCCATAGCAAAATATCATAGCATACCATTCAGCGTAAGATTCAGTATGATACAAGATGTGTATCATTGCAATATTCTGTTGTTGTTGGTTTTTTTTTCTTAAACAAATTTACTAATTGTAATGCAATTTATGTTTCCTTTTGTTCTGTTTGTTTTCTCTGGCCAATAATATAGAAACACTACTAGTTCACATGCAATAAAACATCAACCAAATCATTCTAGTAATAATCGTCTAGAGACTATTTCAATGTGTTCAATATTACGAGATACTACTAACCCATTTTACATTTAAATATAACTGATTTTACAGCAACTTGTTATAAACCTTGTTCAGTTACGCCTTAGAGTCTGTCAATTGATGGAGATTAAGTTCCATAAAAGTCTATATTAGATTAGATTTAAATGATAAAGATTTAACGGCGATTTCAACATGTTCTAGATGTCATATCAGGATAGTAGTGCATATCAGCTGGCTAAAATTCTGCATAGTAAGCCACCGGCTATAAGCACACAGTAACTAACTTTCTGCACTTAAATTATGAGCAAGGATTAAAACCCACAACCTCAAAAATGGTATTTTACCCTATATACAAACTGCAAAACAATCCAGAACACGAGTAGTAGTGCATTTTATTTATTTATTTGGGGTTTTACGTCGCTTTCAACACTGTACAAGGTCATATCACGACGGGTAGTTGGAAGGGCAGAGGAAACCAGTGCAAACAGTTCGTTGGGGTTCTGTACTGTAAACTGCCAACCAACGACAAGCAACTACCAGCTTTCCCACTTGAGGCCGTGCCGGGGATCGAACCCCGGCCTCAGAGGTGGGAGGCGAGAGTGTTACCACTCTGCCACCATGGCCCCCGAGTAGTAGTGCACTACTCTTAGTGCATAATTCATGAAAGGGTTTGTGGTCTACTAGCATGAGCTGCAAAGCCATCAGAGGCACTGGGGGGAGTCACCCACCCCAGTACTAACGTAGCCCATTGCTGCATAACTTCAGTGATGAGACAGGTACTCATCATGCTATGCCATAATTTATGAATGTCTTGAGACAAAAAAAAAGTGATATCTAGAATTATGAGCCTCTTAGAGGGCTCGTGCTCAAAAAATCAGATGCTTCAGCGGGATTTAGTCACTTGGCTATCACCTCTGCAGTCGTGAGTTTGGTTTGAGTTGTAGAGAATATGTTTTCTGTCCTGTTCTAATGCTGCTTTGGTAATATAACAAGCCTGAAATAAAACAAAAAATTTCTCATTTGTACCCCCTTTTATATATAAATCACGGCTATATCTCTTGATTAAAATTGCATTGACACTAAAACAACTTGTAAATATATTTTATAAATTAAATTTATTGAACTGTTATATGGATTAATTATCTTTTTAAAAGAGGCATTATTAACATGTAATATGATAATGTCTTCATCCAATTAGGATCTAAATGTCTGAAAATTACCTATCAAATACAGCTTACAGATCATTTTAGTACCAGTGATTCTATTGGTTGGAGCTTAAAATCATTGTTTACTTCAATTTGTGCCGATTTGAGAAATGTGCCAGATTATAATACCAAGAAGTTTGACCACAGCTGATGAAAGTGACATTAAAATCCAAGTGACATTAAACTCCAATTTGCCGTTCCACAGACTACTGGAAATTTCAAGAGGTCTCAGTGAAGGTTGGCATGCAGGATTGTGGTTACTACGAGGGACCCGCCAGTCCTGGTGAGAAAATCAACTTCACATGTGATGCTTCTGGTCGCTATGTGTCCATAACAAGACATGGTGGAGATGAGGCCCATCTGCTATCACTGTGTGAAGTAGAAGTTTGGGGACATCCTTATAACTATAAAGGTGGGTTGTCTGTGGGGAAAACCCCAACCAACTTACTGGCAGAAGTACCAGTAGATATTCCAGAACCAATACAATGCAAGTATACCGGCCTTATTAGCCTAGCACTTCTTACAGAATGGAACCTCCTTGCTCTTTACCACAGCACAGTTACATCAAATACTACAGTGGCCTCAGACAACAAAGACTATGCAGCAAACTCTTCCGCCAGAGTAGTTACAGCTAAGTCAGCAAGCACCTACCAAAGTCAGCAATAAAAGCAGTGTATTATTGCTTACCAATCACAAAGGCAGATACCACTATATATCCATGTTATGTCCTCTGGTCCCAGTGTGCCATTTACAATGATCATATTTTAACCACCTCTACAAAAGTCAGGATCAAAAATCCTACATTTATCCAGGCTATATTACGGATCCACACAACACTTCTCAGCAATTTCCCTGTAGGGTAATATGCAGACGTTAGGTTCTTTGTCTTTAATCAATGTCACTGCAACATCAGTCCAATATCTGCCCCCAAGTTCCACTGAATTAAGAACTTAGACATCTCAATAGACAGAAGGCCAAATGTAAAGTCCATCCATGAGAGTGTGCTCAGCTCCAGAGCTCTGAGCTTCTGTGGAACACCTTCCCTTTGACTGGCTGCTTAGATTGTCAAGTACTGAGTATTTTGACAAAAACTCTGCCGGCTCAAAGATTAACAGGAATGACACAGCTCCATTGTGGAATCTATTTTTAGAACAGCCGCCTTTCTGACGAAAGTGTGATATTACATACCAAGGGGGCATGGAATCCATGACCTAGTGAATTGTAAAAAATATGATATTTACATACCAAAAAGGGTGCAGAGACTAAATTCAGATATTGCTTTTAGTAGGAATATTGATTTGTTAAATTATGTTTGTTTTTAATTAATTTCAGGAATTAAATTTTGTTAAATATTTTTTAAATAGTTGGTGATAGGTAACTTGTGATCTTTTTACATTTAGTTGATTTTCTTTTGTTGTTAATTCTGAGATAGTTTTACAATACAAAGAAGATTGACAAAAAAAGTGAAGTTTTTTAATATGTTAGATTAAAGAAAGAAAGAAAAAACTAATTGATGAATCAGTATATTTTCCTGTGCAATACACCTTCACAGTGTGCTAAGTTTCGTCCTCTATTTGATGCTAATAAGTTTTTTATCATTTCAGAGTATGAGCCAGGGATGTCCTGTAACTACAGGTGTGGTAATTGTGGTACAGATGAACACCTGTGTTATCATGTGAACACTAAAGGTAAAATAATTTTGAAACATTTTGGATTTACACTAGAAGCCCCCACTCTTAAAGAAGGTTTCTCATGATGTCTTCAGATGTTGACATCACAATAGAATACAAAGGAGTTCAACTTAGGTCTAATGTGATTGATCTAAGACTTGAAATGGAGATAACCTAGCTGCTTGATAAAAAAACCCGTCTCTTTACAGGTTTTCATTCCATTGTTGAAGAGAACAAATTTACCTTAAAATTAGACCCGAATGTACAGCCAGTGAGGTTGTTACGTGAAAATATTGACAATATTAAACTTCTTCATCCTGAACTTCAAGTAAAAATGTACATTTTGCTGTTTAAGCACTTAAATCACTAATTCCATTTGTGTAAATATTAATATTTCAGGGGCGTAGTTTTTGTATAAGTCAGTATGCCCAAGCAAACCATTTTGTAAGTGGAATCATTGATGGGATATACAACACCCAATTCCCTTACAAATATTGCAGGGGGCTCTGTGGTGTAGCGGTTAGAGTGTTCGACCTCAACCTCTGAGGTTGGCTATTTGAATCTCGGCCCGCGCTCTTCATGTTGGAAAGTTGGTAGTTACTTGCTGATGCCCGGTGGTTCACAGTGCAGCATCTTGACCAACTAGTATGTACTGGTTCCTCCAACCATAAACTACCCATCACAACATGATACTGGCTGTATATTGTGACGTAAAGCTAAAAAAACATAAATCTAACTCTTAACATATATTGCATATGGATACAATGTTTTGAAAAATCAGGGCACATCAAAATGAAAACTCCTAGCTCCTCCTCCCTCCGCTTATATCCTCTTTCTTTTCTCCGCTTTATGTCCTCTTTGTAGCAGGTGACAAACTTAGCTGGGTGATGAAACTTGGTGGCTGAGCAGTATGCCATGTTTCAGGATGCACTGTGACATTCATTCTGCATTATAATACAGGGTGATCAAAGGTACTAGAACAGTGGGACAGGAGTTGCAGTGAAAATATAAAAACAAGAACACTCAGAGAGTGCCGACCTCCACCAGGATCTAACAAATCCTTTGAAAAAACCTAGATCTGGAATTGGTTGTGGATCATACTCAAAACTAAATCCAAATTCTAAATTTTAAATCTAATTCTGTGTTTGACCAAGAACCACTAATGTGCAGATTCAATCTGAATTTTTACAGTAGATCTTCGTAATCTTGCTGATATTTGCACAAGGGAACAGAATCTAACAGTGTCATAACCTCCTGAATGGAAGTAATAATAATAATGATAATCTCTGTTTTCAGGTGAACACATTACTTCATCTCTTGTTCTGGGAATCATCTTATCAGTGGTGGTTTCATTATTTTTGGTGTATTTGGTGGCGAATATAGTCCATCGGTTCAAGAAATCTGGTGTATTAAAGGAGAAAGCCACTTGTGAGCACTGCATGATATACTATTTCTCATCAAACTATTTTTCCAAAACATTTGAAACCCTGGTAACCCAAGGGTTTTACTTTGTGAATAAGTTTAACATTCTTATTGTGAATCTTCACAAATTTTCTTTGTTTTATTTCAGTTTGCTGGTTTTTAACGCTAAACCTTTATTCTTTATTCTCTCCTTAATTCTCATGTATATTTGGTTATTTATTCATAGTTGTTGCAAAACTATATGAGAGATGAGTAGGTTTTTTACTTGATACTGTATAAAAAAGAAAACTTTTCTCTTTGAGTGTATACTTAAATGCTGCAAAGATCTTCTTCAAGTTGACGCAGTAAGTAGATCATGATCAATTCATGATACAATTGGGTTTTTTTTTCTTTCTTTTTTTTTGGTGAATGTTACTTCAATAGTCATTTTCATTAACAGTAAAAATTGAATTGACTTACTATATGAGTGTTAATCTATTTAATAAAAAGAGAATGCAAACCTCCGCTAAGGCATATAATAATAAGTAATTGGGGCTATACTGTTTTTTTTTAATTCAGAGGGTGATAAAGATCAATTTCAACCTTTCTTGGGATCGAAGTTAAATCATGACCCACCTTATTTTCTCTTTAAGTTCCAACCATCAGTATTTTGCATAATTCCCCTGTTAAAAAACAAACGGACAAACAGACAAATTATTATGAAAGTAAAACCTTCTTGGCACAGGTAATAATATGCATGCATATATTCCTAGAGTGACACAATATTACTGGTTAAATGCTGTTTTGTTGATCCATTTTTTTTTGTGTCCAATAACACAGCCACAGAAAGTTGGAATCTGCTTGAACCACTCATGCCTACTTCACATGTGGACAATGAGATTAGTTACGCAAAACAATCAGAACCTTGCTGCCACCATGCCAAAAACCAGGATATTGAAAATGCCACCAAGTATATGTTGCCTGCAGAATTCAAAGACAGCAACGAGGCTCCCATATCACATGATGAAGTGAGAAATACAACAAACCTCTGGGCTTATTCCCAACCTTCAAGCACATGTACATTATCACAAGGGGTATATCAAAACACAAACAATAGTCAGTTTGATAAAAATAACCACAACTTCATAATTAAAGAAATCATAAATGATAAGCTGTTTCAAAAGGAGACGCCGAAGGATAGCAAAGAAGCTGGTGGTCAAAACACCCATGGTCTTTTGCCTGCTTGTTTAGATTCAGTCAGTGCAGATATTTTTTATGGGTTGAATGCCTCAAGATCAGATATGGCATCCAAATACACTGAACAAGAGTTTAATAAGATGTATTCTACTGATCAAGAACCCTGCGAGTTTGAGAGCCTGGATTTTACTTATAGAACATGTGACTTTACCACTGGATTGAAAACTGACCAAGACAATAGCTGGTTATTCAATAATGGTATAAAATGTGAATTTTGCACCACATTTTCAGGTGGTGAGAGTGGGGTTTAAATTTGATGACTTGTTCCTTCTACCTCAGAAAGTTATCCTGGAATTATAATTATGTTTGTTATTCAGATAAAAAGAGTCAGTCATCAATTGAAATCAATACATTGAACTAGAAAAGGGTTTTTAAAAACAAAAAGGAGCATCACAAAAAGCTAAAAAAATGAAAAGTTGTAAAGTTGAAAGGAAGAGAAAATAGCATGGGAGATGCCTGTACCCCACAGCCCAGGAAGATAGTTTTCAACACCATGAAACTTAGAAGTAGTGAAACTATACAAAGATTGGGTGATAGTGTGAGACTTATAGTTTAAAATAAAGTATGTAAACACTTTCACATCCAGATTATAAACATGTTTTTAAATTTCTGTATATTTCATGTAACATAGCTTATATAACCTGCTTTAAATAAAACAATAAAAATAGTGAAAAACATTTTCTGAGAAATCTAATTTGAGTGAAATGTTTATAAAAATAGATTGAAGGAAAACAACAGTTAGCAAATGCAATAGAAAATTCTATTAAAAGTAATAGAATATTTCTATTACTTTGCAATCTATTACTATTACATTTTTCTAATTTCAATCTATAACTATTACATATAGATTTCAGCAAATCTATTACTTTTCTGTAAATTCTATTTCATCGACCCCATCCCTGCTAACCAATGGCCCTACTAAGTGTCAACCATCTACACCTTTCAGTTTCTGAGAAATAGCCCGGACAAGAGTTTAAAGATCATGGTAAATATGGAAAAGTCAAAGGTCAAATCAAGGTCACACCATGATGTTGCACACCTACAGCCCGAAAGCAATGTCCCAACGAAGTAGTGACTTCCTACACCTTACAGTTTCTGCGATATAGCACAGACAAGATTTTAAAGGTCAAGGTCACTACGGTAAGGTCAAATCAAGGTCACACCATGATGTTGCATACCTACCAGCTCTAAGCAATATCCCACCAGGTATCACCTTCCTCCACCTTATGGTTTCCGAGATTATTATTATGTATTTATACTCAGCGCAATATCTCCATATACAACAGGACTCAAAGCGCTATTTAATCAATCCGACTGTACAGGTACACCCCCAACTCACAAGATATAGCCCGGACAAGATTTTAAAAGTCAAGATCACTACGGCAAGGTCAGAAGTCAAATCAAGCTGACACCATGGCATGGCACACATGTAACGCCTCAATCAGTTAGCTGTTCCTGAGGGGACTGACATAACCACTTATTATAACTGGAGAGTGGAGACCTGGTCAAAATATGTCAGTCCTGGAAGGGGAGAGTGAAGCCCTCCCTGAGGATTCTTCCGACCTTGGAGCTGGCCCCCAGGGTGGCCCAAGTTTCCCAAAAGTGGCTTAGTCTGGCCCCTTTAGGCAAATGTTTAGCAACAGTTTGGACACTGGTGACATGTTTGACAGAAGACAATTGATCTACACAGGAAATACCTTTCACAAATTTTAATTCTTTCTTTGCTTTACAGTAATGGGACTTGGGCCTTTCTTTTGCGGCTGCGTCGGCACAAAAGTTACATGATTTGCAACAGAACAATTTACATTTAAAGTTTCTGTGCTTCTGGCCATGGTCATCAAACCCCTCTGGGGCGCACAGTTATTGTCATTTATAAGAACTGTGACTCTTGCCTGACCAACTTGCTTCCAAGCAGGTTGTCCAAACTTCATACCGTATTCTGGTGCATGTTTGAAGTTGTAGGTGTGGTACTCGTCAGACCAGATCCACCAGAACATAAGCTACCAGAGTGCTGCCTGTCTTCGCGATGTGCGATCTCCTTCGCTGATAACATTATCTGTCTGTCTGGTTGCACTGTATGTAGAATCTCTGACTGACCGTTTACATTCTCTTAGTGTTTCCTATGATGTAGGGCGGGAAGTCGGTGCTTTCAGGGCAACAGAGGATGGAGCATTCCTTGGGAAGGCACTGTTAAGTTTACCCGGTTGATTCTGCCAGTTCTGAACTTTGAATCAGAAGTGATTTTTTCTGAAAACGCACCATTTCTCAGACTGAGTCATTTTCAAGAACTGGTCCTAACAGAGTCCAGTGGTATCTGTACTGCGCATAGGATATACCCCTCAATTTTTTCAACTTGCCACAAAGCCAGTCTTCTGATGGTAATGTGACAGATATCCTGTGTGTTGGCTTTCTGAGACCCGGCAAATGGATTGTCACCTTGGAAAGAGGCCTGGCTAACAAAGTCGGGAATCTGAGCCACACTGCATTAGAATGAAAAGACCCCTTATTGTCTCTCTGTAGGTCTAGCTGCTTCACGGAGATCTGTTTGTCATAGTTGTGTTCGGGCAATTTCCTGGTTCGACACTTCACCCTCTTCCTGTGGATATACAGGGAAAGTGTGACCACTTTGAAGCTCACAGTCAGAGTTTGTGTAGTCTGTAGCACTGGTAGCTGAAGCAGTTCTGACTGGCTGAAGTTACAGGCATACCACCGAAACCAGTTTCTAAGAGCCATCATCACCTATAACTGAAGTAAGAATCTCGTCACTGACAGCAGAATGGCTGGCCAGAGAGGCCACTGGCCTATCACTGAGTTCCTCAAGTCTGTTATTGGATAAAGATTCTGTGCTACTATAGAAGGTTGGGTGACCAGTCCGTAAGCTGAGCCACAGGCAAGGAACTGGCACAGGTAGTTGGTAGATCTGAAGACAAAGTGACCGGTGCTGGTTGAATAAAGTCTATCAGAAGTCACCACAGGTGAAAGATGCTCGTTCTGGCATATCAACCTGTTGAAATGCTGGCTTAGGAGGTGGGTTGTAAAGTCTTGCAAGCCACATATCTTAAAGCCTGGACAACCTTTCCGACCACTTACTGTCCAAAGCTTTTAATTCATCAGCTGATACATCACTGGGTTTGCTAGACTAGTCAAGAGGTGAATGTTACCACTGCGCCACTGTGGCCCCCGACTATGTGATATAAAATGTCCATAAATCGCTCAATTATGGTCCAATCCCTCCCACAATCTTAGTGTTGACATATATTATCCAATAGATAAGGCGATAATGGGTGTAAATTCGGACGAATTGAAGCTTTGTCATTGCTACCTGGTATAAAGCTGACATGAAGGGCTCAATCTTGGTCCAGTTATTCCTAAAAAAATATTTTGGAGATTTTGATTATTAATGTGTATGTAATATCACAACATACTTCGGGTAAACAATTGTTCTTGAGTGGTATTGGCGAGTGGGTATTCAAGAAAAGGATTCTTTTTGTGTGACCTTGACAAACGTCAAATATAAGCAGGTGGAAATATTTTCCCACATATAAGCTTTAAGGTATGTAACTCTCAAAAATCGTTAGAGAGCACACACTAACAATGAAGAGAAACCATGATGCTGAGGCAAGGAAACTAAACGTAAAATAGGCCAGCACGAGTTACGGATTAAAATCTCCCCAACTTTAAGTGCGAAAGTTGATAGCTGCTTGCAGTTTCTGGATTGTGTACAGTGCAGAATATTGCCCAGTTGGTATCTAAAGCTTTACTGCTTCTAGGCATAAGTTGGCCGCGGTCATTAGTTGGCCGCCATCACCAAATCTTGAAATTGCTACAAATTTAAAAGCTGATTGCAATCGTAAATGGTCCATTATTATTACATTTATGCTTTTTATTCGTTTTAAACACTGTACAAAGACTTAAATTATTTGTCTGTTTGGCCCAATTAAATTAGTGGCGGCCAACTTATGACCGCTGCCAACTTATGCCTAGAAGCAGTACTCAATTTCCCTTTACTATCCATCGTGACATATGGTATTTTTCAGAGACAAACTTAAAACCCAACTTGTCATGCCAATGACAGAAACCACAGACAATATAATGTTCCTCTTATGCAGGGAAAATATGTCTCAAAGAAATATAGGTCTTACCCACTAAACTATGCATGGTTTAAAAGACACAGTAACCAGAGGTACAGATTTTGAGTGTATAAAAGATAGAACAATGACCATGTAGTTCCGGCTTCTTCACAACTATAAATGGAGACAGACAAAAAAATTAAAATTGGCCTTTATCATTGAAAAGTTCTAGCTACCTCTGGTCTTTGTTTTGTTTCTTCAGCTAGTGTGTTTATGTTTGTTTTGCAAACAAGCTATACTGGAAGGAGTTACTAGCAGGTAGTAATCACAAGGCAAACATGAAAAGGCCAACAGTTCATTTTATTTGAAGGGAGATAAGAGATGATTGCAGAGAAAGTTTGTTGAAAGAGAAGGGACAGCACCATTTTTCTTCCCCTTTATAACTGCCACAGTGGCAACATAAATCTTGGTACACAGACAACCTTGATCAAGGGTACAGACAGGCAATACTGTCTCACTTGATTTTTTTGATGGTCCTCTATCATTGGGTCCTATCCCAAGTGACCGGCTGAAAAACCATGGTTATATTGATAAATTGCCATCCCTGAGCTTGTCTTTCAGTCAGCTGGTGTTATTTACCATAAATTTGATTGCATGTGTTCACCTGGGATTGCTACTATTTGAAGTTACTGCATTGAATATCATTATATAAATGCATACGCAATCAGTGACTGGCACACCCTCCCTTGAGCTGAATTCAAATCTATGACCACTGCATGAAGCAATTCAAAGACAAGCTTATTTGCCAGTGGGCAACTGAGATCATCAGCTTGACCAGGAAATCATAAAGATGCTCAAGACAGTGGGACAAATACCTCTGGCTAGTTTATTACACAGAAAATACAATCAGGAAAAGTTTAGCTCATTTAAAATCTTATAACAGGATAGAATATGGAAGAGGTTGTTTTGTAACAAAATAATAGACAATTTTAACAGGATCGAATGCATTATGCAAAAAAGGGCGCTGGACAAGGTTTTATAGGTCTAGGTCACTATAGCAAGACTAAAGGTCAAATCAAGGTCACACCATGACGTTGCACACCTACAACCCCCAACCAATGTCCCTACCAAGTATCAACCTCCTACACCTTACGGTTTCTTAGATACAGCCCGGACAAACTTTGTTTCTGCCGCAAGCCAGAACGCCCATCTGGACACCCTTAAAGGCTGTGGGGTAATAACTGATACGAACATATAATTACAGTAAACTAAAATATAAAATTTAATATTGATATGTGTTGTTTATTTTTGTCAAAATTTTTGCTGTACCCAATGGAGGGTTTACACCCTCATCTTTTTGCACTAAAAGGGTAAATAAATGTCTTTATTACTGAAAACAACATTACCCTGAATCACAGAAATTGGTTTGAACCCATATCCCGTGTCTCTATAAGAGTGTGTTATCCACTAGGCCACAGTGACGGATACACTTGCTGTGCTTAGCAAAACAGAAGTCAAGATATGTTGCAATTTATTCTAAATGAAACTTGTGTTCCTTTTTGATTGAGTAAATGTATCCAAATGGTAGGAGGCTGGTACAGTGTCGAAATGAAAATGTCAGTTGTGGTTTAAACCACAGAATATGCAGGCTACTACCCAGTTGGTGTAACACATTGTTATTGTGTTTTGGAGCAGCCAAACGAGTTGACTATAAGCAACATACATTTTTTGAATACAGGAAAACACAGCTTTATCCAAAATAAGAAGCATATAATTTTATTTTTTTCCATATTTTCAAAAATATATTGATTACAATATATTTATATTCTATTGGCTGTTGACTTAACACTGCATTTAGATACTACCTAGTTCATAGATTTTCTTACTGAAGTCACAACAATGTACTAACAAACAGGCTTCTTTACTATCAGTTATGGTTCAGTCCGCTTCATATTTTAGCAGGATGACCTCATTTGCATTCAACACAACTCAAAAACTTGTTTTGTGTTTGGGACTACTTTTTGAAATTTTTGCAAGTCTGTTCACAAGCTGTGAAGACCAATATGCACTGGAGCGGGGGGCGAATTTTTTATCGAGGAGGCTCTTGCTTCAACATTTACTACAAAGATACAGTCTTTTTTTCCAAGGCATAAAGACAAGGTTGTCAAGAGTAAACCAAAGACACACAGAAAGAACTGCAACAAATAGGTGACAAAAGGCCATGAACCCACACTGACTTTTATAGTGCAATTAAGAACAAAAAAATCCATAAAGAAAATGCATATAGACTTTGGATATGAGATGCAAAAACAGCATTTGTGTCCATTAACTAATTATTAGAAATGCACCGTTTATACCTCGAGACTGAAAATGAGTAGCAACGATCAGCAGGATTCACGTAAAAATCTCTTAATATTTAAATATAATTTATAACCAAAAGTGAAAATGAAACTGATATTTAGCCCAATTTGTCTGCCTGATTCTCTTCAAAACACATATAATACTTTTCCCTAGTTTCAGTAAGCTGAAATATATAATCTACAAATTTATTGGCAATAATGGTGGAGGCTGGTCTTCTATTAAATGGCTCCTTGGGTTTGCGAATTTCCTTGAATGACCTTTTCTTCCTGTTCTTGGCCATTTTGAAGCAAAATTCAGAAACTCATGCACAGCTGGAGCCAAATTTCTGCTCTGCCCTGAATTACTCCTGACCACAAAACAATATTTATCCAATGTAAGGAATGTGTACCTGATCAATATTGCAATTAGTGGTGTCATCATCTGGGTAAATGAGGTCTCGATACCGTGAACAAAGCCGTGAGTGATATCGCAGTGCCATAGTTTCACAAATTAAACCTAAATTTGCTCTTTAAATAATGAGCATTGACAACTAGTACTGAAATAAAAATAGATTTTATGTTTCATTGCTGCTTTCAGTTGTTAAAATGGTGGATATTTGAAGCAATACAAAGTAAACAAAACTTACGTTTTTTTCACTTCCTGTTGGAAGTGGAAAGAGTCATCACCATAGTTACGTCACAAATCAAAACAAATCCGCATAAAAGTAGAAATTAGATGAATATTTCACGATATTTTTTATAAAATCCCTTCGAAAATGAACTAAATTTAATGGTTTAATATGTTAATGAGATGCATCGTGGATCATCATTAATCCTCGATTATCGTCCATTTCTTTCATCACCAGTGAATCTGCAATATCGTCACTCGTGATGACACCACTAATTGCAATGGTAAAGAACTGCTCCTGAAGTGGTCTTTCATGTTCACGAGTGATTCCTAACACACTGGTGAAGTTGGGCATTCATTTTCCACGCCAAAGCCACTGAAAAATAACTCACGATGACAGGAACTGATAAAGATTAGCTAATGAATGTGCTAAAATGTTACATCCACTTTGATGCTTAGCTACCCTCATTTGAACTTGAAGGGGAAGCAATATGCTTGTTTCACATCCCACAGTCCCATTTCACTGTAGCTCTAAGACCAAGTGTGTTGTAAGCACTTTTAAGTGTGGCTAACATTCAGTGACGGATATGTTTTCCAGTTGCCAAAAAATTGAGAAAAACTCAGTTTTATTGACATGTATATATACAATAGAACAACGTTCGAAATTAACACAGCCTGCCACAAACCCAGTCTGAGACTGGTAACTTTTCAAGGACATGCAGCCTTCTATATGTATACGTTCAGATGCCCTGTAAATTAAGAAAACTGTTCATATGTTTTTTTCTTTAATCACTAAACTTATTTTATTGAGGACTAGGGCACCACAACAGATTTTCTTGCCATGATGGAAATTAACATGAAATCATCTATTCTTCACCACTAAGTCAATTTTAAAACTCAATACTGATTCAACCTTCATTTAAATACGTATGTGCAACTTATACTGCAGACCTGTAATATTTTTTAGCTGCAGGTCAGGTGGATCTGGAAAGTTTTCCGGTAACTTCATACTCAAATAAATATACTTTGAGTTGCTCATCACACAAATATTTATAGAGTATGTATATTTATTTGTTTGGGGGTTTTACTTCACTTTTAATACTGCACAGGTCATATCACGACGGGTAGTTTTATGGGCAGAGGAAACCAGTACCAATACGTTGGTCAAGGTTCTGTACTGTAAACTGCCGACTATCGGTAAGCAACTACCAACTTTCCCACATAAGGTCCGGGGTTTGAACCACTGTCCTCAGAGGTTGGAGCCAAGTGTTACCATTGCACCACCATGGTCCCTAACTCAAAGTATAAATCGCGCCAACAGTACTCCTGTTTTCTTCTTGCCATATCACAAGTTTTGCAAATATTCTCATAAAAACTTTTACAAGACACTTATCCGTCAGTTACATACAATTTTTGAATTTCCTTTGTTTTAGTGTGTACCCTGAGATCTGAAGTCCCCGAGTATTTTATTCAGTAAGAATCCTTTCTAACTACTCTTTAGGGCAAGAAATTTCTTAAAATTTCTGTTTGGATCATGGTTCCCACTCCCTTTTCCAATTTAAATTCCCTGTGTTTTCCCTGTGAAGTTTATATTTTTCCCTGTGGATTTTATAAATAAAATAACACAATCAAGCCAAAACATCAAATGTGACCTGCGAGTCGCGACCCGCGGCGCGTGAATGCAAATGGCTGTTACTCTTCAAAATCATTCTGATATTTTCAAATTCCCTGTGTTTTTCCAAAATTTTCAAATTTCCTGTGTTTTCCCTGTCTGGAATTACTTTTCACAGTTTTCCCTGTGCAGTGGGAACCCTGTTGGATATTATGCTTTCATTATATGAACGGCATACTTATTAGTCACTGTCTAGCCAGGTACTATGTACTGTGACCACACATCATAGGACTCGTTAGCTAGTACTACATTGATACCTTGCATGATCTTAGTCATCACGTTAATTTGTCACAAATGATCACTGTGTACACAAGTAACTGAAAATATGAACGGTAAACATTTGTTTTGTTACCATAGAAGTAAAAAAAACTCTAACAACTGTTTATGAACTGGTTGTCGAAAATGGCAATATCTTTGACTTTCTAGTGTTTGAGAAATTATAAAAGAAACCTACAAATCTGGTTTCATATCTTACATGTTTTACCTTATATGGGTAAATATAGAGTCCATTACATTTGAAACATATCATGACTACAATTCCCAAGGTTATGTTTCACCATATTGCTGACAAGATAATGAAATACTGGGCTTTGTTCGGTTCAAAGTACCCTGAAAATGACTGATTTTTTTAAATGGTGGGATCACCACCACATGACACAGATATAGGCTTCTTCAACTTTTCTTTCCAATGGTATCCTGTCATTTACATCAATTGTATACATTTCTTTATTGACAATTTTACACATTTTCACCATTTGCAAAGCGATTTCTTTCACGTCTTATTCAAATGGTATGATGTCGGCGTAATAATTTTGTTATTGTCACTAGTTTTTATTATTAATTGATGTACATATTCACTAGGACATGGACTTCTTCCACTTCTCATTTTGATGGTATGCCGTCATGGGTCTGCCCGAATGCCCACATGTGCCCACACCCACTTTGCCCATTGATGAATCAGGTGAAGCAAAGATGCTTTTCTTCACTTTTCCTTTGTTGGTCTTTGAAAAAGTCTGGAAAGTAAAACAATGGGGTTTAGCTATTATAGATAGGCATTGTAAAAAAAAAAAACTTGCAAAAGTAAACTAACTGGAGGTTTGATTCAAACAATTTATGTTTTAGCAAAAGCAAAGAGTCCCAAAAGAATAAATGTAGTTTGACTGAAATAGCAGAAAATACAGAGGAGGAAGCATGGTAAATTGACGTGACTGTCCTCTGAGGTGCTATTTTATTTTATTTATTTGGGGTTTTACGTCGCTTTCAACACTGTACAGGTCATATCACGACGGGTAGTTGGAAAGGCAGAGGAAACCCGTACATACAGTTAGCTAGGGTTCTGTACTGTAAACTGCCGACCAACAGCAAGCAACTACCAGCTTTCCCACTTGAGGCCATGCCGGGGATCGAACCCCGGCCTCAGAGGTGGGAGGCGAGAGTGTTACCACTCTGCCACCGTGGCCCCTGAGGTGCTGATTATACAATGGGATAGAACATCAGCAAGACAAAGTTAAAGCTAGGCCTTTCCACCCTGATCAACAACTAGGGTCATATTGGGAGAGGTTCACAGTTGTGGGAGTCAAACCCATACATTAGTGACAGCCCATGAATAGATACCAAACTTGCTAACCCCGGGCCACTGAGGACCTTCCAACCATTAACAAGATGTTGTCAATGCCTAACATAACACCGATCAGAACAGAGACAGTTATGGTGGTCAGTTTCTGTGGTTCTGTCATATTAATTCTAACAACTTATAACCAATGGGCTTCACTTGTTATTGGGTTTCATGTCGCATCAGTGTAAGACAAGGTTTTTCTAGAACATGAAGATGCGCACTAAATTCTATTCTCATAAAATAGCTTACCCAAATTTTGAAAAGAGAATACATTTACCTGTTTTGTCAATCATATTTCAATAAATCTTTTTTGCAACAAACCAAATTTCATTTTCAGGATATAAAGCTTGTGTCAGGTGGATAAACACTCACCTTTGCATTGAATGAAAGCCAGTCATTTTTTTCTTTTTCTTTGATTTGTTCTAGTTCCTGACGCCTCTGTGCTTTTTTCTGTGACTTCTTCCTCTTGTATTCTCTCTGGTCTGCTAGCAGGTCCTTTCTGTGTGCAAATAGTCCAGGTATTTATTAGAGTAAGAAATCTAAAATTCGCCACATATCTAAATTTCGCCACATGTGGAAATACTAATAAAATAAATGAATTGAGATGAGACTGGTTGAATGTATAGTAAATTAAATCTTTCTGAACTGAAAAATACCAATTTTAAGACAAAAACAAGAGGAGAGTGCCCGTGAACGGGCACTGTGTCAGCTGACTGAATGTTTTTGATTTGTGATGGTGATAATGAGAGGAGAGCATAATTATCAGGGAAAGGGCTGTACAGAAATACAGTAAATGGTAACTGAACAGCATGTTCGAAAGATATTCCGAAGCTGACAGAAGAAAAGGACAAAAAAAGTTGTGCCCTGCAAATGGTATTATGAAATAAAGTAACAAGGTAATTGTTTAAGTGTAAAAAGTAGGTTAAAAATATTTAAAGAAATACTATAAATGCAATATCCTCGTTCGACCATGAAGAAGGGATCCAAAGGTCAAATCTGACCATACCAAAAGATTCCCAGCCAAAGAATTTAGCATGGTTTACCATCCCAAACCTCTCGGACCAATAATAAGTGAGTCATAGGCACTTTTTAAGTTTGGCTATCCTTGTTTGACCTTGACGGAGGGGTCTAAGGTCAAATCCGACCACACAAAAAAATTGCCAGCCCATGATTTCCTGTAGCTTGTTTACCATCCCAAACCTGTAGGACCAATAATAAGCGACTTATAAGCAATTGTAAGTTTGGCTATCCTCAATTGACCTTGAAGGTCAAATCTGACCACACCAAAAGAATCCCAGCCCATGATTTCCTATATGTTGGTTTACCATCCCAAACCTCCAAGACCAATAATACGCGAGTTATAAGCACTTTAAGTTTGGCTATCTTCGTTTGACCTGGAAGGAGGGGTCTAAGGTGAAATCCGACCACAGCAAAAGATTCCCAGCCCATGATTTTCTATAGGTTGGTTTTCCATTCCAAACCTCTAGGACCAATAATAAGCGAGTTATAAGCACTTTTAAGTTTGGCTATCCTCATTTGACCTTGAAGGAGGGGTCCAAGGTGAAATCCGACCACACCAAAAAATTCCCAGCTCATGATTTTCTATAGGTTAGTTTTCATTCCAAACCTCTAGGACCAATAGTTAAGCGAGTTATAAGCACTTTTATGTTTGGCTATCCTCATTTGACCTTGAAGGAGGGTTCCAAGGTCAAATCGGACCATATTAACAGATTCCCAGCCCATGATTTCCTACAGGTTGGATACAATGATTTACTCAACAGTGAGAAAATGAAAGAAGCTGTTGCTCAGCTATGCCATGACATAGAGGTCTGCAATTTCACTATGTTATAGCTGACCAAAACGTCTGTGAATAACATATTTAACAAAATACTCTAAATGTAATAGTTTTCAAGTTACAACTGATTTACTCAAGAGTGAGAACCTCAAAGTAACTATTACTCAGCTATGCAATGAGCTACATGTCTGAATTTTTGCTCTGTTATAGCTGACCTAAAAGTAGGTGAACAACATATTTAAGCAAAATACTGTAAATGCAATAGTTTTCAAGTTACAACTGATTTACTCAATAGTGAGAACCTGAAAATAGCTATTGCTCCGCTATGCCATGAGCTATAGGTCTGTAATTTCACTATGTTATAGCTAACCCAAAAGTAGGTGAACAGTATATTTTAACAAAATACTCCAAATGCAATATTTTTCAAGTTATAGCCGATTTACTCAACAGTCAGTGCCTGAGAATAGCTATTGCTCAGTTGTGCCATGAGCTACAGGTCTGTAATTTCACTATGTTATAGGTGACCCAAAAGTAGCTGAATAACATATTTGCACAAATTTCTGTAAAGGCAATAGTTTTCCAATTACAACTGATTTACTCAACAGTGAGAACTTCAAAGTAGCTATTACTCAGCTATGCAATGAGCCACAGGTCTGGAACTTCACTATGTTATAGCTGACCCCAAAATAGGTGAATAACATATTGCAACAAAATACTCTAAATGCAATAGTTTCCAAGTTATAAGTGATTTACTCAACAGTGATAACCTAAAAGTAGCTATTACTCAGCTATGCCATGAGCTACAGGTCTGAAATTTTACTATGTTATAGCTGACCCAAAAGTAGCTGAATAACATATTTATACTAAATTCTCTAAATGCAATAGTTTTCAAATTATAAGTGATTTACTCAACATTGAGAACTTCAAAGTAGCTATTACTCAGCTATGCAATGAGCCACAGGTCTGGAACTTCACTATGTTATAGCTGACCCCAAAATAGGTGAATAACATATTGAAACAAAATACTCTAAATGCAATAATTTCCAAGTTATAAGCGATTTACTCAACAGTGATAACCTCAAAGTAGCTATTACTCAGCTATGCCATGAGCTACAGGTCTGAAATTTTACTATGTTATAGCTGACCCAAAAGTAGGTGAACAACATATTTAAGCAAAATACTGTACAGGCAATAGTTTTCAAATAACAACTGATTTACTCAATAGTGATGACCTAAAAGTAGCTATTACTCAGCTATGCCATGAGCTACAGGTCTGAAATTTTACTATGTTATAGCTGACCCAAAAGTAGCTGAATAACATATTTATACGAAATTCTCTAAATGCAATAGTTTTCCAATTACAACTGATTTACTCAATAGTGAGAACTTTAAAGTAGCTATTACTCAGCTATGCCATGACCTACAGATCTGAAATTTCACTATGTTATAGCTGGCCCAAAAGTAGCTGAATAACATATTTATACGAAATTCTCTAAATGCAATAGGTTTTAAGTTACAAGTGATTTACTCAATAGTGAGAACTTCAAAGTAGCTATTACTCAGCTATGCAATGAGCCACAGATCTGAAACTTCACTATGTTATAGCTGATCCAAAAATAGGTGAATAACATATTGAAACAAAATACTGTAAATGCAATAGTTTCCAAGTTATAAGCGATTTACTCAACAGTGATAACCTAAAAGTAGCTATTACTCAGCTATGCCATGAGCTACAGGTCTGAAATTTTACTATGTTATAGCTGACCCAAAAGTAGCTGAATAACATATTTATACGAAATTATCTAAATGCAATAGTTTTGAAGTTATAAGCGATTTACTCAACAGTGATAACCTAAAAGTAGCTATTACTCAGCTATGTCATGAGCTACAGGTCTAAAATTTTACTATGTTATAGCTGACCCAAAAGTAGCTGAATAACATATTTATACGAAATTCTCTAAATGCAATAGTTTTTAAGTTACAAGTGATTTTACTCATGATGGAAGTTACTGAAAAGCCCAAAAGTAGCTATTACTCACTTAGCTATTGAGACAGGCACCCAACTTACTCACCATATTGTAGCTATGAAAAAAGTAGCTGAATAACATATTTTAACAAAATGCTCTAAATGCAACACTTTTCAAGTTATAAATGATTTTGTGCATGATTTCATGAATTTTAATGCATTAAAAATTATTAAAAAAATTTATTAAAAAAAAAGTAAGACAGATCCAGGTCTCATACTCACACAAGAGAATCTACCTGTGGCCTAGTACATATATGCAAGATATGAGAGAAATCCCTGCAATAGTCACTGAGAAAATTGTGATTAAGTGTTGAAATTTTCACACTTTTGGTGGGGGTACCCCCCTTGTAATGTCTCTAGCAAACAGACGAACAGACAGATTTGCATGCCTTGAACAATTTTTCATCCTCGATAGATAAGGTATCTTTTAAAAAAACAGCACGTCTCTAGGCCTTGTAGTTTTGGAGGAGAAGTTGTTCACGCGGACGCGGACGCCCACGCCGCAGAGTGACGACATAATGTCAGCTGACTGACAAGTCAGCTGACATAAAAATCATTTTCTTTATAAAATTAACTAAGGTTTTAGAGGTGGCAAATTTTAAATTCCTGGCGAATTTTAGATTTCTTACTCTACTAGTGTTAATATTTACTTATTCAGTGTGATACGTCAAGCCTGGTACCTGTGTAGCAGTTACACTGTGCCAGGTAGATAGAAGGGTGGAGGACACCAGTACATACAGCTGGTCAAGGTTCTGTAAACTGCTGACCATCAGCAAGCAACTACCAGCTTTCCCAGATGAGGTCAGGCTGGGATTCAAACTCTGATATGAGAGGTAGGAGCCAACTGCCTTACCACTGAATCACTGTGGCCCCCTATTATTATCATTAATAAATGAATACCCAATGTAAAGGTATCTCCCCCCTCCCCCCAGTGTTCAGACTATTCAACAATGAAGAACAGTTTTATGTATAATTCAATGGTCTAAATATGTTTATATTATAACAGTAAAAGTTTAAATTGTTATTTCATTAGTATGTATTTGATGATAAAATGAGAAATCATTCAAGAGAACTCACATGAGTACAGATTCATCAGTATGAATTGATGAGAGATTTTAATGGCCTGTGTGACATATGAAGCAGGGTTGGGTTGGCAGTATTTTGGAGGGTCAACCTCCCATGATATACTTCCTGGGCTATGGTGTTCAATTGTAAATGACTACCCCCAGTATTCTGTTTTGATTCAAATTGATTGTGGTAGAACAAGCTAAAACTGCTTTGCATGGTGAAGAATAACATTTTGAAATATCTATATTTTGCCATGTTATAAGGCATACACTTCATCAAAATGATGAAGAAATATAATTTGGTCAAAATATCTTGTATTTTGATTTTATGCAGGGTAAAAAGGGAGTTTTATTAACTTTATAACATCTCCTTAGGGCATTTATCATTTCAAGTTATGACCCATTTATGCTGGTGTCAATAAAACACCAGATTAAGTTCAAAGACTCAAAAAACTGAGTTCTAGAAATGATTACACCACTGTTACTTACCATTTACTTGATAAACGGAACACACAAAGTGCAAAAGAAATGCACTCGGTGAGGTTTTTACACTCCTCATGCATGTATTTGTTTATATTTGTACTGAAATAGTCAGTATTTGCATGACCTGTTTACGATGTTTTGAGTGACTATACTTACTTTGTTTTGACTTTCTTGCCCCCGCCACCCTCCCCATCATCTTCTGCTGACCGTTTTTTGGAGTCTTCCTCATAAACTTTTAATAACCGAACCTGAAACAACACAAACCCTAAACCAGATTAAACCTAATCCTATTTTATTGTTGCTGTCTATCACAGTTTTTTTTTATAAAAATAACAAACTAAAATTACCAGTTTCTTAGTTTTTTTATTATTATTATTCACCTGATGGGATAATCAAGATGATGAGGCCAAAGTTTGTAGGAAAATGGCATCAAACCAGTCTTTACAATAGCAATAATATATACCTCGCAGTCCTGCATAGTAATGCTATAAATACACTGGTAGAAATCACATAATCAACTCGCACATTCATTATATGACTGCTACCAGTGCATTTACAGCATAACAATACGCAAACACAAGGTATATATTCCTAAACTGAAAGGCTAATGCAAAAGAACCTCAATCATCCAACCATAAAAGAGATGAGGTACAAAGGTACATTTGGGAAAGTGGGAATGTGGTAAGGAAATCATATATTCTGAGAAAAAGATTATATTGTTAACAGGGGATCTGGTGTATTGCCATAGAGAAGTAATCCAGAAAATACATACTGAACTAGAGAAAGATTTTTGCTTATGCAAAAACAAAGCGCCCCACAGCCAATAGAGTATATAATGGTAAAACAAGCAATTAGCACCCGTGAACAGCTGACTTTGTGTTTGGAGTTTCAGAGTACAAGTGACAGTAGAAAAGGGTACAAAAGTTGTGCGCTGCAAATGGTATTCAGTAGTACAAAGTTAACTGTTAAGGTGCTTCCTAAGAAGTTATTGAGGACCTGTTTGTTCAAGATATATACAATTTACTCAACTATGTTATAGTTCATCCAAAAGTTGGTCAATAATATATTTCAAGAAAATACTCTAAATGCAATAGTTTTCAAGTTACAAGTGTCTTACCCAACAGTGAGAACCTGGAAGTAGCTATTGCTCAGCTATTCAATGAGCTACAGGTCTGCAATTTTACTATGTTATAGCTGACCCAAAAGTAGATGAATAACATATTTAAAGTACTATAAATGCAACAGTTTCCTAAGTTATAAATGTTTTAGTCAACAGTGAGAACCTCAAAATAGCTATTGCTCAGCTAACCAATGAGCTACAGGTGTGCAATTTTACTACTGTGGATTAGTACATATATGTAAGATAAGAGACAAATCCCTTCAATAGTCAATGTGAAAATTGTGATAAAGTGTCGAAGTTTTCACACTTTAGATGGGGGTACCTCGCTTGTAATAACTCTAGGAAAAAAATAAACAAACAGATCTGCATGCCTCAACACGTTTTTATCCTCGATAGATAACGTATTTTTAAAAAGAAATAGGGTCTTGTCTCTGGGCCTTGTACTTTTGTAGGAGAAGTTGTTCACACAGATGCATAGGTGTACACAGACACCACAGAGTGAAGCCATATGTCAGCTGACATAAAAATAGTAAAGCTAAATGGGGTTATTAGTAGTGGTGTGCAGAAAGGGGCATGGACATAAAGGGCACAAGAAAGAAAAGGACGCCGAAAAAGGGAGGCATACAGTTTTGGGGGAAAGGGGTAAAATGGGATACAATAGTGGTTTATGAAAATGAGTTACAATCTAACTTTGACAAATTTTCAAGAGAGGCTGAATTACAAAGTAAAATAATTTTAACAAAATGACATTAGAGATATCGGCAAGTAGTGTTCATGGTGGTGCTATGAGTTTTCTATCAAAATGCTGATTGAAGTTTGCTTCATTATTACAAACGATATCTACACTGTGTTTTCATATCAGACCGGAAGAGTGCATCAAGATTTGTTAACAACACAGTATGAAATCAAAATTTTGTGTAAAATTATAAAATAGTGGATATAATCATCTACAGAGCATGGTAAGTGATTTATTTAATGTTATCCATCAATATGTTGGATACGCAGAGGTCTTTTCAGTGATGTTAAAGTTCCGATTTGAATTAGCTAATCATTGCGCAAGTTGGGCATGGGTCTAGCTCTTCTATTTGGACACAGTTTGGACATAGTAAACTCTGGCACAGTATTAGTACAGTTTTGATAGGTTTTACACTGAATTTCTCCCACTTTACAGTCACTCCCACTAAATAACTTGGGACTTTTTTCCCCCAATGAAACAAACTCTTTGTTGATTGCAAACGTTTCACAGATGAAATGCATATGTGAGCCCTTACCAAACTCCCATCATGTTTTCAATAACACTGAATCGGTAGGTCCAAAGCTGTACACCCATCTCCTAGAGAACACAGATACTAACACACCCTTCAACTGGTTCAACACACTCAGAGTGGAAATTTAACCTTAATTCACTTTTACTAAATAATAGCTTTAAACAGGTGCCAACACAAGACGATGTAATCCATTTACAAAATCATAACACTTTTCATAAATATGTAATTATTTTAAACTGAATCAGTCTACCAGTATTGTGTATCTTAATGTCTGATTCAAATAAATTGCCTGTGTAGTAGTGAATAAAGTATCTAACACCCAGGCCATATCAGGGAACGTAATAAAGATTTTAGTTTTTTCAATCCACTATAAAGTGTGGCAAAATTTATTTCATATTCATGTAATACAGTTTTATTTTCAGTTAAATAAAATCTTTATTTTCTGAGCACCCACCACAGAGATGATATATCATTAATGCAACCTAACATGCAGCATCTGAAGTAATAAATATGAAACTTCCATAATGTCTGAAACTTATGACAAAGAAAATTCTATTACTTCACTTAAAATTTTTAATTAGTTCTTATAATAAAAATTTGTGAATCCTGCCAATCATGTATTTGGTTGCAAAATTTCAATGCCAACTGTTTTCTTATTGATCTCTTTATAAGCATAGTCCCCCAGTAGTAGATTTAACATCATATACCGGGTATGTCTAATTTCTCCCTTCTTACTTCACAGGTGAACATACCTGAGTGACTTCTGTGTTCCCGTAACCTTCAAATGTCACAGTACATGATCCATCCTCTATAATTTCATCAATGATTGCAGGGTAAAAGCTATAAAAAGAAAATGCCAATGATTATGTGCCAATATTAGAGTTGCAATAGTTTATCATGGTATCCAAAAATATAAGGTTATGAAAGCACTAGCCGGTGCCAAGTGCCAATATAGCTGAACTGGTTAACTGTTTTCTTATGTTTATTACCACATATAGTATTTTACACGATAAACAGATATCCTAATACAGTAGAACCTCTATTATCTGACCCACCATTATCCAAAATTTCAATTACCCAACAACCTCCACCCATTCACCCAATTCCAGTTAAACCTGTTACTTCAACTCTTCTATTATCCGGTCAGTTAATATAAAGTTTCACTTTTTAATAACTTTGAGACGACTGACAATTTTGTTGAGGCATGCCATCCACGTTATAAGACTATAAGATAGTGGTCGGACCGGTTCTGAAAATAAAAACCGGTTTTCGGGGCTTTGAAACCGAACAAAATCTGGGATATCGAAAGTTTACAGAGATATGATAAAAAATTTTATGCGAGCGTACATGAGCTATATTCTCAATAGGAAATATGGATTCGCGAGATATTTTGAAGTTTATAAACTTCATTTACCATGAATATAAAGTGAAAATGTAAGTTATTTCCCGAAATTTATATGGTTTTTTATTGTTTTGACGAAATATTAACCTGTAGAAAGCCTAATATAATGAAGTTTTCAATAACCGGTACTTAAATATTCTTTGCGGAATTCGTCATTTCTACCTTAACGAAACGAAATGCAGTTTACCGGTTTACCGTTCACACCACTACAGACATAAGATGAATAAATAAATGCATGCTCCAAAAATTAACCATAAACATGTAAGAAAAACATAATTTCTCTCCATAACTCGGATCAATGTTCACCCATGGTTTAGAAGACCTGACAACTGTGCCCTGAAAACCTTAGTTAGTTGAATAATACATGTTGGACTGTACTCACACTCCATCTTCCGCAAAATGAGCGGAGCACTTATCGCCCACCTTCCAATTAACTGCCGAAACATTTGTACCACTAGCAGATGCCTCTGTGGTATGTAAGTCATCTGGGACATTGTGAGAATCTGTAGATTCTTGATTACTCGGAACTTCGACCCCAGTCTGTGCTTTGATCAGGTCTTGTGTAAGCTCGATGACTTCCTATTTTTAAGAACAAATACACAAGATAAACTAAGGAACATGGAAGAAGATACTTCTACTTAACCCTTTCGCTACCATGTATGTCGACTAGCAGTCAACACTAATGTGTATCATAAGGTACCATGTCTGTTGACCCAGGGTCGATGGCAATAATATTGATTTCTTCTTTCCCTTCAGTATACTGCAATAAGTTTTCTTTGGTTTATCAGTATTAAAGTCATAAAGTGATTGCTTAAGTAAAATATATGTAAGTTATGCTATATTTTCATAAATTTCAACATTTTCACCTATTTTAACTGTTTTTGTAGATATTGCCATATTTATCACATATAGCTGCATATTGTTTACTCGTGGTTATATTTATTTGGGGAATTCCCTAGAGTTTCCCCATTCGACTTTCATCAATCCCTAATGAAATATGCGGCAAAATACCGCAAATGAAGTGTATAAGGTAGTGAGTTAATATTAAACTTTATACGTGTTTCTGACGTGATATGACGTCATACGACTACAGTCCCCCAGAATAATGATCCTTCAGTAGCGAAAGGGTTAATCAGGGATTATACACCCCTGTAATTTTCAAAGGGAATCGGCTTGTCAGGGTCAATTTTTATTATATCGAGTTCTACTTAAAGCTGCAGTCAATTTGAAACTGATTTGGAATTCCTACACTCTGTTGTACATTTTTTTTGCAGTGATGGATACAATCTTTCAAAATGGCATTTTAGAAAATGGAAGACATAGAGCCTCTACACTCTCTACCACCAGGTTTGGAAACTCAGAATTGACAGCATGCAATTTCCTTAGTTTTGAGATTTGAAACTTTACAAGGTGCAGCTAGACAATATTGGGATATTGCATAACATCATTCTTACCTCTAAATCTTTTTTCAACTTTGATAAATCTTCATTGCCTGGGTCTGTAGTAAGTGCTGTTTCTACCTGTGGAAACATATAATGGAATTGTAGATGATATCTTTAAAGTTTTAGTTTGTACACACTACTGTCTTTTACTATGGACAAGCATTATATTATCAATCCTATATATTCAATGCCACATTTTTTTTTGGTTTCAATGCCCTGGAAAACAATTCTGAGTTCTGTAAGTGGTCCGACAACTAAAATATTGTATTAAGTAAAGAAAGAGATAAGTGCTAAGATTGCTGTATTCATAGAAATGTTAGCAAAGGAAATGTTGTATCACAATACAATAACGAATAATTGTGATTTTTATCAGTGAATCCATTTTGGTGAACCACTCAATCCATTTTGTAAAACCACTAACTGAAATTTCAGCAATTCCGCAAATTCCCTTCAAATTTCTGGACAGTTCTCAAATTCAACCAGAGGATCACTTGCAAAACAAAGCGATTGTTTTGGCATGGCAAAAACAATGCGTCCCGAAAAGGAGAAATAATGGCAGCTTAATCATGTAAGAAAGTTCTGCTTATAGCTCAACAAAGCCAGAATACAGGAAAAGTGGGTCTTGGGCAGGGTAGTTATCTTGGATAAAGTGTGTTTCAAAAATTTGATGAAATTGCTCTATCTTGCACGGTTAAGGAGACACAGGCAACTTGGTGTTTTGTACTTTTTGTCATAAATTTGAAAATTGACAATGACCCCCATTTTTGGGAAGGGTAAATTTTTTTTTTTGAAAATTGGATCAGCTACTCAGCAGCAGTTACCCTGTGGGCCAAAAATTTTGTCGAAATCGCTCTATCTAGCAAGGTTTTCGAGATACAAGCATTTTTGAAAAAAATTTGAAAATTCAAAATGGCCACCATTTTTGGCGAGTGAAATATTCGTGTAAACTTGGAAAGCCTTCACAGATACCCTATGGGTCAAAAATTTTGCCAAATACGCTCTATCTGGCACGGTTTTCGAGATACAAGCATTTTTGTGTTTTGTAATTTTTGCAAAAAATTCGAAAATTCAAATTGGCCGCCATTTTTGGTGGGACAAATTTTTTTTTGAAAACTGGGTCATATACTCAGCAGCAGTTACCCTGTGGGTCAAAATTTCGCCAAAATCGCTCTATCTAGCAAGGTTTTTGAGATACAAGCATTTTTGAAAAAAATTTGAAAATTCAAAATGTCCGCCATTTTTGGCGAGTGAAATATTCATGTAAACTTGGAAAGCCTTCACAGATACCCTATGGGTAAAAAAATTTGCCGAATTCACTCTATCTGGCACAGTTTTCGAGATACAAGCATTTTTGTGTTTTGTAATTTTTGCGAAAAATTCGAAAATTCAAATTGGCCGCCACTTTTGGCGGGACAAAATTTTTTTGAAAACTGGGTCATATACTCAGCAGAGGTACCCTGTGGGTCAAAAATTTCGCCGAAATCGCTCTATCTAGCAAGGTTTTAGAGATACAAGCATTTTTGAAAAAAATTTGAAAAGTCAAAATGGCCGCCATTTTTGGCGACTGAAATATTCGTGTAAACTTGGAAAGCCTTCACAGATACCCTATGGGTCAAAAATTTGTCGAATTCGCTCTATCTGGCACGGTTTTCAAGATACAAGCATTTTTATATTTTGTAATTCTTGGGAAAAATTCGAAAATTCAAATTGGCCGCCATTTTTGGTGGGACAAAAGTTTTTGAAAACTGGGTTATATACTCATCAGAGGTACCCTGTGGGTCAAAAATTTCGCCGAAATCGCTCTATCTAGCAAGGTTTTCGAGATACAAGCATTTTTGAAAAAAATTTGAAAATTCAAAATGGCCAACATTTTTGGCGAGTGAAATATTTGTTGAAACTTGGAAAGGCTAGTCTTCACAGATACCATGTGGGTCAAAAATTTAGCCAAAATCCCACCAGTCAATTTTTATTTTATGAAGAAAATGGTTTCAAAAAGTACTGATGAAACTTGGAAATGCTAGTGTTCACAGATACCCTGTAGGTCAAAAATTTTGCCGAAATCCAACTAGTGAATTTTGATTTTATGAAGAAAATGGTTTCAAAAAGTACTCATTTCACTTAGTATTGTTCTATATGTATGCGTATCTTATGAGCCCATATTTCCAATGTGTGTTTTGCATTTTTTGTCAAAAAATCAAAAATTGAATATGACCCCCATTGTTGGGGAGGAGAAAATCTTCGGAAAATTCGAGAGAGTAGTTTCTTTATATACCATGTGGGTCGAAAATTTCGACGAAATCGCTCTATCTCACACGGTTAAGGAGATATAAGCAGTTTTGTGTTTACTCGGAAAGAAAAATGTTAATGCTTAATTTATCATCAATAACTCAGTCATTTCTTAACCTACCCCTGCCAAAATTTAATGTCGCCCAGATCTTTATATGCGGAAGGTATTTGCTAAATTTCAGGTGGATAGATAAAATGCTCCGTAAGTTATCATCCGGACAAGGACACCCTTCCTTCCAAAAAAACGCATTTTTGGTCATGTGACCTCTCTGATAGGTGAAAATGTCATCGCAGCATATTCAGAAAATTTTCCCAGGGCTACTGCATACACCTGCCAAATATGAAAAAATAATCTGCCTTATGGCTGTGAAGCTATTGCAAAAAGAAAATGCGGATCCGCTGGATCAGGCAGAGTTGATTCTCCCATATACAAAAAGGCGTCCCTAGCGGGACGCTTAATGATATACAATTTCTCTACAGAAATTACGGAAGGGTCGGTACCAAAAATCTGTACATCGAGAGGTCGCCAATGCAAAACCATATTGATTCCGGAATTCCGCGTTTTAGAACACCTCAACCAAACATAGACGTTCCTCTTAATGACATCGCATTAAAAGTCCCCAAATGCACAAATTATGGTATAAAAGTGTGCAATTTCTTAGATTTTGTGATTTGTTTCCAATATTTTAAGTTTCCCCTCCATTATATGTGTTGTCAAGCAAGATTGAGGTTACGAAGTGTCTTAACCAAACCATGGCAGTTCTGCTCAACGTATCATTACAAAAGTCTGCAAATGCATGGAAATATGGGATAAAAGTGTGTAATTTCTTCAGATTTGGGTTTCATTCCCAATATTTTAAGTTTTCCTTCCATTATATGTGCTGACAAGCGAAGTGGCGGTTGTAAAATCTCATTTCTGTATTTCACTAAAATGCTCTTGATACCGAGATACCAGACATATTGACCCATCCCTAACAGAAATTAAATAAATCTGATTTAAACCAACAATATGGTCACACTTTACAACATTTAGCTGTAAATAAGCACTGAAAACTAAATTAGAGTGCAATTTATGTTATTTGGTGGGTTTCTTTGGAGATTTAATTGATGTTAATATTCATTTAAGACAGGGTTGGCCGGTCGATTGAAGGGGCAGTTTTAACCGGTTAAAACCACCCTGGCCAATACTCTAAAAGTGGTCAATACTGGTCAATTGACCAAAAGTTTTTATTTTTTGCTTAAAACAAACAACAAATAATAAAATCACAGAAAATGATCCTATTAAGTCATATAATGAAATGCCTGATGTACATACAATTTGATACAAATTCCCCCCCCCCGTAACTATAGCGCTTGTCATTTGACAATTTGGTCATAGAAGCATATAATATAAAGCTGTTAATATAATTTAAATTCCAAATATTTATCACAGCATTGGTGTTTAATGGTAGAAAGCCACTACTGGTCGGCCAGTGAATTTCGTCACCCCAGCGAAGTTCATCACCTGCCATAAAAACGCTCAAGGACAGGCAATATTCACATTTAAATAAATGGAATAGCTTCTTCCAACGGCAAGGTATACATATATGCTGTAACTGGACAGTAAAAACTCTTTCATATTGTCATAAAATGCAGATGACGAACTTCACTGGGGTGATGAACTTCACTGGCTGAGCAGTATCGTCGTCTTATGTAACTTCGACGCATATATAACTTCGACGTAATACATATATGGTCGTTTTTGAGGCGTTTTAAAGGGTTTTTAAGAATAATTGCAGATATATTTGGACAATAATTGCATATTTTGCTTGTTTATTATTCGTTTAAAATCCAGATATTTTAACATCTTTTTCAAACTTCCTCTCCACGGACATTTTATTCCTGTTGATGGATCCAAAAAATCAGTACCGAGTGCAAAAATGCCATACTAAACCCCAGATAAGAAGTAGGTGTTGGCCAATTGTGCTAAGTCATTTGGTTTATTTAAAAAAAGTAAATTTGGTATGACATATGTTTTAAATATGTTTTAATTTATGTCATAGTGTTCTGGTATACATTTGTTCTCCAATTTTGTATGTTTAAAAGTTTGAAATTTTTCACCTATGTCTTTGCTTAGGTTAATTCCTGCAAGGCCAAAATTGATTATAGAAACTATACCAAAGATAATTTAGAAGAGGCAATGTCACTTATAGAAAAGGGAATATGAGTTTAGAAAGCCTCAAAGTTGACAGGTGTTCCTCAAACAACAATCAAAAACATAAGGAAACTGTAGAAACATACTTCCAAAATCTTTCAAAATTTTGGAGAAATAGGACATATTTTCTGCCCCAGGTTTAATATACAAACAACATTGACAAAAGTGATTTCGCTCCTGAACATTCAACATACCCCACCTAAACTGGCCATTGGCCATCCCTTCCCTCCCTTTTTGATTTTCAAAGGTCAAAGAATGCTTGATGAGCTACCTGAAGGTGCTACCCAAGGGTCCTTAATTCACTAAAATGAATCAAGCTGAGCGAAAAATCAGCTCAAGATCATATCAGGATCAAGGAAAATGTTCCAAATATCCTGAAGAATCACTTCATTAAATTTGCCATGCCAAAAATGTCAAACATTTGTTTTGCTGTATGATAGTTCCTCCACACATTTCTGTGCTGAACTAATATTCCACCATTAATTTTATCTTTGTGTTACATAAAAATCACTTCAAATCCATTTAACTATTGATGTACAGTTTTCCATTTCTGTATGTTCAGTACATATGTGTAATATATTGTTAATATTGTGTAATATATTGTAAATTGTAAATATATTTGCCTCATTATAAATTCTCCACCACTCAACAGCTCCCCAGTAAACATTACAAACGTTTATAAACGTTTAGTAAACCTATAAACGTTTTTTAAACCAAATATGAACCTAAATATTAACAATTATTCAATATCATAGGTTTATAAACGTTTCAGCAACATTAGTTTGGTTTATAAACGTTTATAAACATTTATACATAAACGTTTATACATAAACGTTTATAAACGTTTTTAAATGTTTACAAAGAGTGAAGAATATCTTAACCTCGCTTTCATTTGGGATGATGACATCAGCACAGCCATTTTGAGAGAAACTGGAGAAATATTTCTGTTACTATATCTTGCTGCATCACTGTTCTTTGAAGCCATCATTATATTCTAAGTAAAGATATAAAAGTATATAATATCATCAAATTATATACTTCTATGTATTTACTTAGAATGTAATGATGGCTTCAAACAACAGTGATACAGCAAGATATACTTACAGAAATATTTCTCCAGATTTTAAACACATGTACAAACGTCTATAAACGTTTATGTATAAATGTTTATATATAAACATTTATAAACGTTTGTACATAAACGTTTATAAACGTTTATGGACCCATCATTTTAAACCTAATCTAAACCGTTTCTAGTTAGGTTTATAAACGTTTGTAATGTTTACTGGGTCCCGTCTTAATGTTAGAACTACCTCAAGCCATATTTTGCACCCAGTACTAAACTTTTGAAACAAGGATTCTGATACGTCGAAGTTATAAAGTTCCTGTTTACAACATGGCTGATGGACATATGATCAGAAATGGGCAAGATTTACTGTAATTTTTCATTTCTTCGCTATCACCTTGCAAATAATGGTGGAAGACACTAACAGACATATTTGCTGATGACTTTTATACAAATTTCATATAAATTTTCTGTGAAATGCGTGTTTTTAACGTTATTGCGTCGAAGTTACATCGGAACACGCTACATAGGCATATCGATTTCTTCAGCTTTAACCGGGGTTTCTCTTTATCAAAAGGACCTCAAGCTTGCATTTAATTAGCAAATCAAACCATCAGGTATAATCTGTCCGATTTAATAAAAATGGTTTCGAGACGTCTTAAAATCGAAACGTCCGAATTTTGTGCCACAGAATCAACAACACATATGAGTGACCGGAACTCACGATATCATACTTAGTTAAGAAATAGGTTCACCAAGTACAATATGTATATATATATAAGAAAGGTATTTAGAATATTTAGCACCTGCTGGAGTTGTAAATTATAATTTTTGAGATTTGAAAGCAAATCTTCGGCCATGACTGGTTTGTCCGACCGGTGAATTCGGAAGAAAAATATTTATGTGAATACGTACCATATTTGCTCGGAAAAAATTAAACCCGAGATTTAAAAAAAAAATTTTTTTTCTGGATATAAAACTTAAGCATGTTGCTTTAAAATGCAAAGCATTTTGTGACTATCTATAAAAACTGTAGTAAACTTAATAATAACACATTGTGATGTAAATAAAATATCACTGATCTGATTTAAATATATTTTTCTTAAAAAGATATTGTATGGATGAAAAAAATTGTAAAACACAATACAAGTTACAACAATAACTTCATGTCAATGTTTATTACAATGTGACTGCTTCAATTGTTGTATTAAAGGATATCTACAAATAAAATATAGAAATCAGCAGGTTTTTGAAACCATATTGGACAGGAAACCAACAGTGATAATACCTTTTATTTTAATGATTTACAATTTCTATGTTTGATAAAGTAATTCACATGGAGTAAGGAAGCAAGTAGAGCAAGGTAAAGACAGTTAAAATATAAATTCTGAAACTATCACTAGATTCTTAGAGTGTCAAGAAACTGTGTATAAACTCTTTTAAAACTATAAATGTGTCTTTTGATGTGTTATCTTCAAGAATTGGCATCTTAACAGGATAAAATGAACATGAATACCAGATAAAAATGCTTATTTATCAGATTTTTGCAGTAATTAGAAATATGTTTGTTAATTTACTTTGTTTAAGGGGTTATTTTTCATAACATAACGTCACACAGGACATTATGTAACTTTTGTTTAGATTACATTGAATCTGAAGTTGTTATAACAACAAGCAAATGTCCATGAAATGGTAATGTAATTCACTTACTTTGTTTGCAAATGCTAGCACTTTTGTCAAATTATGTTCTTAGATATTGACAACACGCAGTGTCTTTTTATTCTATGGTGGTGTAGAACACAATCAGTATATATGTGTATACATGAAAAAAGTTAATACCAATATCTGTATATTCATTACTAAACTTGAAAAGTCAATGTGCATAGTTAGGAAGGTGTGGGATGATTAACTTTACATAATATGGCTTTACCCACTACCCAATTTGTATCCCAGTTTCCTGTCCATTTGAATGAACATCCACTGTTTGAACTGACATTTTGCAAACTACTAACTTTGGTGAAAATTCAAACTTTGATAAATTTTATAAATCAATGTTTCACAAGTTGTTTTAAGCTGCTACAAAATCAATTTCTGAGAATGGTAGGTAAAATTTATTTTGACTAGTCTTTATTGTACTTTGCCTTGTACTTTTGCCTTGTAAGTTATGTATTCTCTAAGGAATCACAAATTGTCTTAAAATGTCCACCATCAAAACACTGACTACAAATGGTGGTTATATTTTCTTACACCATCATAGCCTGGTTCTGTTGGAACAACAGTATGAAGTTTCCATAATCCCAGTCCTTTACTAGTTTTATAGGTAATCAGACAACAAAACTGGACCTTCTTCACATTTTGTTTTCAATGCAGTAACATATTTCAGTGAATTTTTATTATAACCTTTTAAGTGAAACACCCCATTTCTAGTCTTTTGTAAGTAACAAGTATTTTTGGCTTTCTCTGCTTCTTTACTCCCACACTCGGGCACTGTTTTTGCCTGTGCATCTATTTGAGCTAATTTCATTCTTAATAAGCCCTTTGAATTTTTACTCTGGTATCTCTTATTTTATATGTACAAGAAGACTGCATCCATAAGGTTCAAGCAAAATTACAGATAAACTACAAATTATTGAAGTAAATACCCTCCATCTGTCTCACCCTTCCACAAGTTGATTCCATGCTGCAACAATTGGCTGTAGTCAATGAGAGCACAAATGTCAAACTAAAGATGCAATTGTTGTCAATAATAAAGTACTGAATCATCAACTCATCAATTCTAGAAAATTTCATATTAATTATAAGAACTTATAAACATCAGATTGGGCTACATTTGAAGTTGAGTAGATGTAACTGATACAAGTGAATTACATTACTACTTTGTGAATTACATTACTTCATGTTATAGATGCAATATTAAAAAAGTGTTCAATTGCACACTAATCTTTAATACTACTCTGGTTGAAAGGTTTATATCTACTTTAATGTTCATTTACTTCTGCCATACACTGTGACAAGGTACATAAAAATAATCTTTTGACAAAACAACCCAGTACTTAATAGTTAGTTGTAACAAACGATGTATGCAACAAAATATAAAACAATATTATACCTAACTTTGTCATTTCTTCCATTTGGTCTTCTCTGTGCTGTTAGAAATGCTTAAACATACTGCAGTCAACTACTTGTGGAAAAATTTCCCATTTTCGTCAGTTCAGGGTAACATAATTCATTGAATTATACTAAATCAAATATAAAATTCAGAGGCTTATTTTGATATTAAATATTGCTATTATTCTAATACACAACAAGGACCAACATATGCTTGTCATATATAGGCTTCTTGTCACCCTCACATCTTGAGGGAATTTTAAAAAATATCTGGTAACGAAATTCACTTAAGAAAATACAGAATTCTACTTTTTGGTACTTCCTTAAGAATTGCTTGTATTTGTAGTCTTCTGCTGAAATATTACTTTCACGTTCTGATAATCTACCTTTTCAGGGATTGTTTGCACTAAAAGCTAGACTTTTAGAATTACCAATTGTGAAAAAAATTAAGCATTTACAATGGTAACGTAATTCACAAGAATATTTTGGACATTTTCAAATTTGGCAAAAAAATAATATTTTGTTGATGTTAAAAAGAACTTTTGATATTTGCATGGTGGAGATTAACTGGAAGCTAAGCAGTATTGACTTAACCCAAGTTAGCAACATTAAAGAGAAAAAAATGTTATTGGAAGTTTATTACCCAGGCTTTGGACACTGTGTTTTGGGGCCATTTTCATACTTTAATGGTAAATTCCAACAATAAAAGTACACCAAAACCATTATAAACCATATGTCACCAGATTGGTCCTTATTTAAACCATATAAATAACACAAGATGCACAAAAATTAGAATAAGTTAACTGACAGCCAAATATGTGTCTGAGACACCTTATTTTCTTAATTGTCCCATTTAACTGAGAATGGATGATCTAGATCTATAATTGTTCACTAGATTTGAAAGAGATAATTTTTAAAATTTTATTTTAAGCAAAGAAGCAAAGATATTCTTGATAGCTACAGCTACTCTGAGGTATGGCTGACATATAAAAATGTAAAAACAGCATGGCTATTTTTAGACTCATTGTTAAACTGATAAAGGAAATTTAGGAAAAATAATGCTAAAAAAATATCTGGAGTCGATACACAATGAGGTTTTAAATCAAAAATTTAAAAGATTTGAAAAATTAATTTTTACTATGTTCATGATTGAGAAATAAGCCCAAAATTAAATTCTCAGTAATATAAATGTACATGTCACAGTGGAGACTCTGATTCAAGGGAATCGGCAATTCCCCCAGTGAAGATCCCGATCTGAGTTTCCACTAGTGGTGACTCCAATCCATTATTTAAAGACTATAATCGTAGTTTACATCAGGCAAAACTCTGATCAGTGTCTTCACTACTGGAATTGCCAATTCCCCTAGCCTAAACTTTATAGTATCAATACAATATGTAGTAATGAGGCTTTTGTACAACAAAATATAAAATGAACTATGTGCCATTCATAACATATGAATAGTATAAGCTAAGCTTATACTTGGACACAGTGAATTTATGTCATTGTTTATAATTTTTAAAATTTCAACTTTTATGATGCAAACAATTTAAGAATATCTTGAAACATGAGAAAAAAGCAGGACACAACCACTTTACACACAAATACACCTCTTTATTTGTAGTAGACCTGTTTCTACCAGCAAAGCTTTGCTATTAGGGCCTTGCAACTCACATATGTCAGACATGAAAAGGTCAGCACTGCTTCCACTTTTCTGAGTTGTTTAGTTAACATTCTGAAAGGGTCTGTGTGTAGTCTTTCAAGTCTCAATTACAAGACACATCCATAATTTCACCCATTTTCATATGGAGCTAAAGCACAGGAGTCTGTGGATTATTCGTGTAGGGAGTGGGAAGGGGGAATTAATGAATGAGTTTAATTAACTGTGAGGTTTTTTTAAAAGAGTGAGAATATTGAAATGGTCAAGAAGGGTAGTAGAATAAATCAATGGATATAATACATTTATTCAAACTGAAGAATTTATAGCATTGTAGCTACCATGTACAAAAATCTATAGAGTCACAACAAATTTAAATATGTACAAATTTATAGCATCATAACAAATAAGGGGGTATTTAAAACACATAAACAACTAAAGGCATTTAAAGGTAAACATGAATAGCATCACAACAACTAATAGAACCTAACGCAAACATAAAACATCACACTAGAAAACAAGCACTATTGTACACCATTAACCAACCTTTTTTCCTAAAAAAATTAAAATACTAAAGAAAAGCCAGTTAAATATAACCCATTCTAAATAACTAAACACTGTATGGCTTAGGGAAATACTCAACTAGACTCTCAGGCTTTTATCCCCAGCATTTTGAAATAACTGTCCCACAGATGGTCATTACGGTTCATTAATCATCAAAGAGTCATAATTGTCATACACTGGGTTATAATGTATAATTTTCAAATGGTCATAACTCTGCGAGTGATAGTCGGATTTTTAAAATTCAAAAAGTGTCTTAATCAGTGAGTCCAGACGAACGTATTGATACCAAACGCGTTCGTGTTAAACTGTTAAATCGAAAAAATTATTCATTAATTACATTAAGAGACTCGTAATACTCAATCTTCAAATGGCCCTAACTCTGCGAGGGATAGTCGCATCTTAAAAATTCGAAAAGCATCTTAATCAGTGAGTCCAGACGAACGTTTTGATATCAAACTTAACCATATATGAGCAATAACGGGAATCAAATTTTAACTATGCCAAAGCATTCATTATGATATAACACATGTGACACAAAATTGCACCTGTAACACATGTGACACTGCACATGTAACACATTGTAATACATGTAACACACATGACACTGCACATGTAACACATTGTCACATGACACTGCACATGTAACACAATGTCCGCACATGTAACACATGTGCACCGCACAAACCACACATGTAACACATGTGACCCTCACAAACTGCACATGTAACAGAATGTGCACCACAAAAACCGCACACGTAACAGAATGTGCACCGCACAAATCACATATGTAACACATGTGACCCTCACAAACTGCACATGTAACACATTGTAACATTGTCCAAGAAACAGAAAAAGAGGCTGTGGCAAAACTTGTTGCCAGATATTGCCAAAAAGTAAATTAGCTCCAATACTTGCAGGGGTTTTGCATGCAAAGAACCCCAAAAATATAAGTCCAAGAAATAAAAAAAAAGTAGTATTGGCTTATTGCCAGTTATTGCTAAAAAGCTGATCATCTTCAACAGAAAGAATGTCACCATGACAACAGTTGTTACCAAAAACCATAATTACTATTCTTATTATTCCACTTGCAACAAATATATCCTGAAAATATTGGTTAAAATCTGTGCATGGATTTTCTATATAAAGAAAGTTAAAGTAAAAACAGGAATGTTTTTACAAGTGTTGGCAAATGTGGCCTAAAACCTAGTCATATCAAGGCCTTCTTTTAGAAAACATATTTTGACATTTTATATAGGTACCAAACACCCCCAAAATGTTATTAAGGCATTAAATCTCCATACCAAATTTAGCAGAGACATGTAAAATACTGTCATGTAAATGAGCAGCAATGGAGAATGATTAATAGAGAAAGCCAATACAATGTATCAATGCCCAGCAAGGTGGATATAATAATTTAAAATCTTGCAGCCTTAAATTCAATGTTAGTTTGCAGTTGTGAGGTAATTTCCATCCAGGTTATGTTCAAGGTTTCTTACATCCACATCTAAAACATGCTCAGAATGGCAACGTATTCCAAATAATATCAAAAATTGACAAACTTAAAGTGAATGTAATTTCATTATTTGTGGGAATTTAAGGTCACCTTAATGTATGGCACTTATCTGTAACCAGTTACATATACATGCAAAATTTAAATGAAACCTCCAAGCTAATTTTATTATACTCTACAGAAAAATGAAAAGCTTAAACTCAATATATTTCTATTATACTTGGGAGATCAAGGTTCACTTAAAATAGAGCACATTTTGAGAACTACTTATAATCGCACAATTAATTTGAGAATGCAGTTTTCAGATACTATCTGGAAACACGAAAAAAAACCCTGAAATTAAATATAATTATGTTATTACTGGGAGTTTCAGGTCACTCTGCAATAGGGTACACCATGCAGGACCAGATACATAAAATTTAATTTGAATTTAATCTGTAAAGCCATTTTTGAAATACTGTCCAGAAACGAAGTTTGATGACAATGGTGATGACACTGATGTCAGAAAATAAAGCAATCCCTATGTGCCCCTCTAGCCTAGATGCTGATGACACAAAAAACAAGAAATAATCATACTGTTATATTGAGTAAACAAGGCCGAAAGAGGTTTTGGTCTAATAGTATGAGCTGCAAAGCCATCAAAGACATCAGTAGTGCACTGAAGCGGTCACACAACCCAGTACTAACATAGCCCATTGCTACTTAATTTCAGTGAACAGACAGATACTCATGATGCTATACCACACTTCATGAATGTCCTGAGAAAAAAAAGGAAAAAAAAAAGCGATCTATAGAAGCAAAAGCCTATAGCTGGAGCTTGCGCTTAAAAATATGACAAACTATATGTTGAAAATTTATTGCAAAATGCCTTGGAAAAGAGATTAAAATAATTGACCGGGTACAGGTTAATGTGCAAAGTTTTTGGTGTTTGAAATATAGAATGTTTACTGATTTTAAGTTTAAAATTATACATAATATATCCACATGGAATTTACTTATACAAATAGAATAATAATTATAGCTGATTATTTGTTTATTGTGGTGAGGTAGAAAAAGAAAGTCATGTTCTATATTAGTGTTCTAGAATTAAAAATATTTGGTGTGAAGCCTGCAATTGTGTGAAAAATTATACATGTTTTTCAATTTAGCATCAAAACTTATGTTTTGGAAAATAACATTATTTGTATTGTAATAATGTGATATTTCTTCTCTTCCGATTCTAAATTTCTCAATTAACTAGCTGTCACATAAATAACCAAAAGGATGCTTGAGAATGTCTGAGAATGCTTTTGGTCCTAGTAGGTTTGATAAATACGGGCACAGGTATTTTGTTAGAATATCTGGGGCCGTATTCACGAAAGGTCTTAGCAAAGTCTTAGGCTTAAGTTGGCTGTATTTTTATACAAAAGTTAAGCCTAAGACTTGGCTAAGACCTTTCGTGAATAGGGCCCCAGGAGTATTTGTAAGTTTAAACTTTTAAGACATGCTACTGTTATTGTTCACCTTTCGAGTGTCAAGGAAGCCACGAGAAACATGTTTTTAATGCTATTGTACAAAAACGTTTGCACTGCAGTTTGTTTGTATCTATTACCTAATTTTACCGAATCAAAACGGAATAAACCGAAATTATCCAGGTTTGATAATATTGTGTTTAATTTTCCTCTTTGTTCGGTGCAAATTCATTATAGGAAGTTATTTGGGATTGTATGTATGTAGCATAAAAATATACTGACATCTGTACCGTAATGCAAGTCCCTATGAATGGAGTAACACCCATGTTGCGGTTACGAAGATCTCCCCCCCCCCCCCCCCCCCCTTCTACGTACTGCTTCCAGCCGTAACTTGGCACACCTTGGACACAAAATCCTTATTTGTGTTTATAAGCTGTTTAATATCGTGGATTTCTATTGATTAAAATATGCATTGACGCCAGCGCAAACTTTAAATGTATTTTAAAAACAAAAAGTCAAAACAATAGTGGCATTCTACCAGTAAACGCCCACGCTGAAGTTAATATATTGAATTCGAATTATATTACTGCTAAGCCAGTGAAATTCGTCACCCCAGATAAGTTCGTCACCTACATTTTATGACAATATTAAAGAATTTTTACTGCCCAGTTACGGCATATATGTATACCTTGCCGTTGAAAGAAGCTATTCCATTTATTGAATGTGAATATTGCCTGTCCTTGAGCATTTTTATGGCAGGTGACGAACTTCACTGGGGTGACGAAATTCACTGGCCGACCAGTACAGCTTTATACTTTATTCTTCTACAACTATGTTGTCAAATAATATGCACTATAATTAATAGCCGAGGTGCATGTTGTAATATTTGTTTCAAAACTTTACATTTTCATAATTTATCTGTATTATCGGCCGTTTTTACTGCAAACCGGAAATACCAGTGAACGTCCATTTTGTAGACTTATAGAAGCATTTGTCCTTGACCTCAAACAAAGATATATAAGGCGGGCGTTCATTGGTAGGCGGGCCTTTACTCGTAGAAAGCCACTAAACATTTTTAAAGGGTTTTTAAGGGGCGATAATATAATTTCTACATGAAATCAGCGCCTCAAATTGGCAAAATTTGCATACGGAAAATGCCGATGATATTTAAATTATTTCTGTCGTCACTTCCACTTACTTATGTGTCAAGCGGAAATGCGCGAGTGTGGGCGATAAAGAATTATTTTTATTAAATATTTAAACTTCTGTTTTGTGCCAATTTGAGGCATGTGCCATTATATGGCGCAAAGCAGTAGTGCTACACGATCATTTAAGCTAAGCCTCATTGTTGGATGACGTTTTAATAATATTTAGAATGCATATGTTATCAGAATGAACCTGAGACTTTGTGGATCTAATTTTGCTGTTATATGTATGATAATTTTGATCACATTGGTTTTGATACGCATCACGTTGTCACATTGAAAACCCATCGATTGAGGAGGTATATGAGCAAGTCGCCGACAAAACAACTTGCAGACAGCAACTCGCCGACAAAACTCGCCAACAATTTTTATCCGTTTGAATCAGAGTTTGAGAATAAAATATTTTTGCCAGGGGAAATCCGTGACCTCATATATTCTCGTGAATATTAATGAATTGAGTGTACATGGCGGTGAGTTCTGTAGTTTAAAGTATGTAATCTTCATCTATGCTGTTATTTTATAAAATATTCAAGGAAATGCCAGGGGAAATCCGTGACCTCACATCTTCTCATGAATATTAATGACTTGGGTGCTATGGCCGTGAGTTCTGTAGTTTAAATTATTTAATCTTCGTCCATGCTTCTATTTCACAAAATATTGCATTTCTTGCTATTCCTTCGATGCCACCCCTCGACATTGTTATTTGTCGGCGAGTTTTGTCGGCGAGTTGATGTTTGCGAGCTGTTTTGTCGGCAACTCGCACATAATTTGATCGAGGATACTAGTATAGTCGAGCATCCTTGATTCGAGGGTCTTGTTGATTCGAATATTGCTGTAGTAGTTCTAAAATTGTGGAATGCCCCGGTACACATATGCCCCAGTCCAAATATAAAAAAAAGCCCTGGTAGTGAAGAGGTTCAGAACTACCCTCGGCCCATGTTTTAACGGCGTTTTAACGCTTACAGGACATCTCGCCCCAAGTACCAACTCACCCCAGAAATTTCGGGACAACTCGCCCCATATTATTATTATGAGTCCTAGGAAACAACTCACACTTATATCAAACACAAATTAAGTCAATGACATAAAAACATATTCATTACATTATTTATAACTTATGTGATAAATGTACATTATATAAAATTCATAATTATAGTTGGATATAATGTATAAACATTTCAGTTTATTAAATTCTTTCTTCCGTTGATTCTGTCTCTAGTTTAAGTTCATCCTGGCCTTTCTTTTTGAAAATTGGTTTCTATAGTATGCCACATTCATGAAGAAATTCTTAAGTTCGCTTTTTTAATACGCTTAAAATTTCATGATGTCCTAGCCTGTAGCCTTCCTTTAAATTTCCTAATTATAATTCCCCTTCCACTGAGCTTTAGCTTTCGGTACTCAAACTTGATATGGAGTGAGTTGTCTTTTTCTAAAATGGGGCGAGTTGGACATTGGGGCGAATCGTCTCGATACTGTTTTGACTGAGTGCACCTCTCTTCACTTGATCCCCATTTTGGTTGAGGATATTGTAGTGTATTACTACAGTCGAACCTCGATTATTCGGCCTTCTATTATCCGAATCTCCGGATTAACCGAACCAAAATCGTGTCTCCCTACATATAATGCACCATCTAGCGTGAGCGATAATACAGGATTTTACACAGTCTCGGAAACGATTAATTCTAGTGCTTTATAAAACGTACCATTCACAGAAACGCCTAACTTCTTTGATCTTTATCACCATTGTTACAATAGGGGAGGGATTAATTCAATTACACAACCCCGCTACACAACTTCTTTGGTAATGCCCTCGTCAATGAAAGTGTGTTCGATTGGCTTTCGCAATTTATAATCTCCCAGAGTAGATCAGTTCACAGACTGACAATGAGTATCAAAAGAAAAGACATCAACAATGCATTATTATAAAGCAGACACCTGCGCAGTCGACGAATATGCGTCTCTGCGCATTTCGTGAGAGTACTTAATAGAGAAATTAATGTACCCCTTGTCCTTTATATGAGGTTATTTTTGTGATTGAATCACCAATAAAGTCCGCGCATACGTAGTTTATTTCTACACCAACCAAACACACGTATAGGCATGTTCGCTTGGGGTTTTACAATAATTTGTAAATAATCTCCCGGAGTTTTTCAATTGACAAAATGCGTGACGATGTTAATCTACAATTAAAACATAAACAATGCAAGTACCAACCGAACACAACCATCTCAAGTCCGTGTAATATTTTAAATAAAAATAATAATATCCATGGATATGGAGCAAATAAATAACAATTGAAGGTACACTTATATTATATGACACAAATATATTGTAGCGGGCCTCAGTATTTCACTCAGGGAAAGAGGTTGGTAGCGTGTGGCCCGAGACTAAAAATACTGGAGAGCCCGAAACCAGTTTGTAAATTATTCCAAATAATTTATTTATCTGCTGCTTCTCTACCTGAAGTAGCTCATTTGCCTTGAATTACCATGCCTTGCATTACCATGCAGTTACCAAGAAGTACCATCATTCCAAAATGTTTCAGTCCAAGTCTCAGATTCCATAGGAATATCAAAAATAAACTATCAAACATATCAGTCAACAAGTGGGCAATTCGATATGACAAAGTCGCACAAAGTCCAGAGGTTCAATCAGCAAGGTTTATCATGCCACTCTATACTCTTGTTGTGTCACACAATGTGTAGTATTCAACTGTTTATGCATGTCATTCAATCTTGCTGTAAAGTCTAAACTTGAAAATAGCTCTTGTCCAAATCTTTAAAGTATGCAATAAATTCCAGTAATAATCAACTCAGTAAAGAGAAAGACAAATAGATTTTATATAACTGAACTTAATTTATTTACATGTGATATAATGTACAGTTAAGTAAGACTGAGAAGAATTCTTAATCCACAAAGTATAACTTTTATGGGTAACTTTCAAATGTTATTTACAAGGATTATTCCAGAACTATCACTGAAAATAGTAAAGTTCAAGAAACTGATTCTATTCAGTCAGCATAGATTATTCAGTGAAAATCTATGTAATTTGGCTGTCTTAACCATTGTTTCCCTCTACTACAGCTAAGTTCTGGCTATATTGTGACATCAAACCTAACAAACATGCAAGATAATTTAATACAGGTCCAGGTACCAGCTTAAAAGGGTAAATTTAGAGATTTCAATGATTTGCGGTTGCGGCTAGAAAACTATGCGGTTGCGGTGATTACACAATCATTTTATGGTTGTTTATTGATTTGTATGTCACTTGCCGCAAGATTTGCGGTTTGTATTGATTGAGGGTTTTTACCTCTTATTTGCGTCACGCAAATGCGGCTTTGTCAAACGAAAGCCAAAGAGCCACTGACAGCAGCTCCTTTTATAGATTTCTGGGCTGTTTTCGTGTATCCCTACGCCAGCCTGCCGCAAGTAGTTCCAAAGGAAATCTGTTAGTTTCAGCTCAAATTAAACAAAATATCACCTAAAAACGTAGAAAACATGCAAATTAAATAAATTATAACACTGCAAATATTTTAAAAGAATGGTTTGTCATCTACTTTAAAGTCTTTCAGACGTGATATACTTGTACAACAATGGCGGCTAGTTTGACAGTAGAAATACTTCAAAAGCTACAATATAAACAAAATATGAGGATAATCCATGGTTTGTTAGTGTGAAAGGTGAGTGTGTAATAGATTTTCGGCCATTTCTTAGTCTTTTTGTTGGAATCTTATGTGAAAACCCACTTTTCTTAGCCTAAATGGCTGAATTATCGCTAAGTTTGCCGTGGTCCACGATTCCAATCCAAACTGTTACATCATACTTTGCGTTGCATCGGCTTTCGCCGTCACACTCCCCTCACCTAAGATTGACCATATATGGGCAATCAACCACAGTACATGTATACAGTCAACATGTTTGTTAACCTAAAAACAAAAACATATTACATTACATTACCATATTGTTCATTAAACAAACAATAGTCCTGGAAAATGTATCAGAAAATTAATAACATTAATACATCTGCAAAGAAGAGTCTTCTTATGTGTATGGTAATAGTTAATAATATACATCATAAACCCTATTAATTCTAAACATACATATATTTACACATTAATTACTGTTCATGCAACACAATGCTGTACACTATAAAGAAATAATATTCACAAGAATGAATTATCATTGTTCATTTTTCAAGTCCTCAGGAAGTCCAAACAGTTAATGACTTGAACACTTGTGACATCTGCAAGAGCTTCTATCTGCATCATCCAGGATCTCAGCGAATAATAACTAGACAACAGAATCATCTAGAATTAAGTATTCAATGGAGCACCTAGTAGTTAGAAGATCACTGGATGTTTCCTCTGAATTGTCTAGGTGGCTGTCATATACTGTCAGACTGGAACAGTTCTCAGCAACCCATGATGGACATCACACACTATGCTTACTGTCCCGGTTTCAAGCAATGAGTTCATCAGAAACGAAACCCATCTCAGCCATGATGGACATCACCACCAAATATACTTACTGTATCCCAGGTTTCAAACATCTTCATTGGATCTTAAACTCATCTCAGCAAGCAAAGGTGGACACCACCACCAACCATGCTTACTGTCTCCCAAGTTTCGAACAACAAGTTCATCGGACCTGAAACCGATCTCAGCGAGCCATGATGGACACCACCACCAAGTACACTCACTGTCTCCCAGGTTTCGAACAAAAAGCTCATCGGACCTGAAGCCGATCTCAGCAAGCCATGATGGACACCACCACCAAGTACACTCACTGTCTCCCAGGTTTCGAACAAAAAGCTCATCGGACCTGAAGCCGATCTCAGCGAGCCATGATGGACACCACCACCAAGTACACTCACTGTCTCCCAGGTTTTGAACAACAAGTTCATCGGACCTGAAACCGATCTCAGCGAGCCATGATGGACACCACCACCAAGTACACTCACTGTCCCAGGTTTCGAACAACAAGTTCATCGGACCTGAAACCGATCTGGATAATGACATGAATGAGTCAGAAGCAAAGTTTGCATGCCAGCATACTAACTTGTCTCCAGACTCATCATCCAACTCCATATAACAGATTCCAACTGAGAATCTTCCTTATCTGCAAAATGACCATACATTTTGCTCTAAACAGTGGACATAGTTTCACCCACTTCTTTATTCAAATTCACAGATTTCAACTGAACATTTTATTCATCTGCCTGACAATGTCAGGTGAACAATATACATTATCTGAGACTGGACATTTCTATGAGTTTTCGCATAGAGTTGAATGTGGCCTTGAAATTTTAATGACTGACTCTCGGCCTCATGTCTCGGCCTCCAGAATCAGTCACTTCTAATTTGAATTAGTTTTCCTTGAACCAGAAGAGGTATTCCTCTTCTCTGCCAATTTAGGGCACTTTGGCTTTATATGACCTGCTACATGACAATAGTAGCACTTGATTTGCTTCTTGTGATCTGGTTTGTTTATGAGATCATTCAACTGATACTGCAGCTGTGTCAGCTTTCCTTTTAGGATGCCCAATTCAGCACTCAGTTGAAAACATTCGTTTTGCAGAGCATTGCAGTCAATTTTTGACTGATTACATTCTGCCTCTATTTTAGAGGAGTTATCGGCATGCACATTGTACATGAACCTCTTACCTGTCTCTGCTCTATGTGCCTGACTCCAAGCTTCATATTTGATTGCTTGTGACACTATGTCATCAAACCTGTCACTATTGCCACTTATCAGCTGCATCTTCATATCTCTATCTTGTAGTGCCTCAACAAAATGATCACAGCATAAAGAATCTAGCAACTGGTTATCTGCAGATGGATATGCTTGAGACGCTAGAGCCCTGATGGACTGAGCCAACTCTGGTAATGACTGCTTTGGTTCTTGGACAGTTGTTCTCAGTTGTGTCCTATACAAACTTTCACTATGACTTGGATAGAATCTTCTATTCATAGCTTCAATCAGCAATCTGTAGTTGCATCTCTCTCTTGGCTCTAACAACTGGATGACCCGGCATGCTTCACCACGTAAACTGACAGCTAAGTACTGTCCCCGTTCATGGTCATTCCATCTGTTGAGATCCCCAACTGTCTCAAAATGTGTCAGATACTGTGGCCATGGTATTTTACCATCAAAAACATCTGGCATTACTTTTGGCCTTTGATGAGTCATCTTTCCATCTGATCCATGATCAGCATTCTGTAACTGACTCATTGAAACATTTATGCTTTCTAGAGTTTCTTGAACATCCCTCAATAAGGTTATTCCACCATAAGCATTTGTTTGCCCAATTGCATCATCATTTATGTCCGGGTGGCTTTCTCTATTGGAACTCCAACATCCAGGATTATTTGAAATCCTGTGCAAGTTGGTTCTGCTCCTTTTATCACCAGAACATCTGTTGAGTGGTTGAGCCATGCTCTGTGGAATAGCATCATCTGAGGCATGATTCTCTTCATGTTTGTCCTGATCATTTGATCCAGGAGGAGTCTCACCAATATTTTCACTGTCCATCTGGCAGTATTAGTATATGGCAAAGCAATTATAAGTATACTTATTTTGTACTCAGAATTTGTTCCACAAACAATTTTTTTTTTTTTTTTTTTTGTACAGTCAATCATACCCAAGAGGTCTGTAAGTTCAGATCACTGGATCCCTTTAAGAATGGGATCCCACCGCTGCCACCAGTAAAACTGTAGCGGGCCTCAGTATTTCACTCAGGGAAAGAGGTTGGTAGCGTGTGGCCCGAGACTAAAAATACTGGAGAGCCCGAAACCAGTTTGTAAATTATTCCAAATAATTTATTTATCTGCTGCTTCTCTACCTGAAGTAGCTCATTTGCCTTGAATTACCATGCCTTGCATTACCATGCAGTTACCAAGAAGTACCATCATTCCAAAATGTTTCAGTCCAAGTCTCAGATTCCATAGGAATATCAAAAATAAACTATCAAACATATCAGTCAACAAGTGGGCAATTCGATATGACAAAGTCGCACAAAGTCCAGAGGTTCAATCAGCAAGGTTTATCATGCCACTCTATACTCTTGTTGTGTCACACAATGTGTAGTATTCAACTGTTTATGCATGTCATTCAATCTTGCTGTAAAGTCTAAACTTGAAAATAGCTCTTGTCCAAATCTTTAAAGTATGCAATAAATTCCAGTAATAATCAACTCAGTAAAGAGAAAGACAAATAGATTTTATATAACTGAACTTAATTTATTTACATGTGATATAATGTACAGTTAAGTAAGACTGAGAAGAATTCTTAATCCACAAAGTATAACTTTTATGGGTAACTTTCAAATGTTATTTACAAGGATTATTCCAGAACTATCACTGAAAATAGTAAAGTTCAAGAAACTGATTCTATTCAGTCAGCATAGATTATTCAGTGAAAATCTATGTAATTTGGCTGTCTTAACCATTGTTTCCCTCTACTACAGCTAAGTTCTGGCTATACTGTGACATCAAACCTAACAAACATGCAAGATAATTTAATACAGGTCCAGGTACCAGCTTAAAAGGGTAAATTTAGAGATTTCAATGATTTGCGGTTGCGGCTAGAAAACTATGCGGTTGCGGTGATTACACAATCATTTTATGGTTGTTTATTGATTTGTATGTCACTTGCCGCAAGATTTGCGGTTTGTATTGATTGAGGGTTTTTACCTCTTATTTGCGTCACGCAAATGCGGCTTTGTCAAACGAAAGCCAAAGAGCCACTGACAGCAGCTCCTTTTATAGATTTCTGGGCTGTTTTCGTGTATCCCTACGCCAGCCTGCCGCAAGTAGTTCCAAAGGAAATCTGTTAGTTTCAGCTCAAATTAAACAAAATATCACCTAAAAACGTAGAAAACATGCAAATTAAATAAATTATAACACTGCAAATATTTTAAAAGAATGGTTTGTCATCTACTTTAAAGTCTTTCAGACGTGATATACTTGTACAACAATGGCGGCTAGTTTGACAGTAGAAATACTTCAAAAGCTACAATATAAACAAAATATGAGGATAATCCGTGGTTTGTTAGTGTGAAAGGTGAGTGTGTAATAGATTTTCGGCCATTTCTTAGTCTTTTTGTTGGAATCTTATGTGAAAACCCACTTTTCTTAGCCTAAATGGCTGAATTATCGCTAAGTTTGCCGTGGTCCACGATTCCAATCCAAACTGTTACATCATACTTTGCGTTGCATCGGCTTTCGCCGTCACAATATTAAATTATTTTATCAACCACCACCAACGTCTATGTTTATAGCATAAAAGCAACATTTCTTCAATTATCGCCCACTCGGTAACCCATAAACGGTGAATTTTGGTTTCCTTCATCTATCCAACACCCTCGATTATCCGACCGGATTGTATGTCTCCCATGGGGTTCGGATAATCGAGGTTCTACTGTATATTCTAGTAATAGACCAAATACTTCAAATTTACAAACGCAACTCATTAATATTCATGTAAGCGTAGAAAATATACCCGGTATAAGGTAATTGAATTCTGTGGGGTTTCCCAATGATAAAGGAAACATACTTAACTCATCTTTTTAAAATTTGGTGTGAAGGTTCATAGCGTCAATTGCTTGCTTGGTATTGTTGTTGGTGGTAATAGCTTTAACCTCCTGAGTAATAGCTACGTAGCAAAAAACATAAATATTTTGAATTTTCGAATTTTTGCCAAAAATGGCAAAACACAAATTTGCTTCTATCTCCTTAACCATGTGAGATAGAGCGATTTTGTCGAAAATTTCGACCCACAGGGTATCTAAGATATGTATTGTTGGCAATTTTCAAAAAGTTTTACTCTCCCCAAAAATGGCGGCCATTTTGAATTTTTGCCAAAAATGGAAAAATGTCAATTTGCTTTTATATTCTTAACCATGCGACATTGAGCGATTTTGTCGAAATTTTCAACCCACAGGGTATCTAAGAAATGTACTATTGCCAATTTTGTCCAAGTTTTAGAGCAAAACTTATGCTTCCCTTTGGGTGGACATTATGCATGCCAATGCGTCCTATTTCTAGTTTAAAAATATTCCTCGCCCCAAAAATGGTGGCCATTTTGAATTTTCGAATTTTGGCCAAAAATGCAAAAACACAAATTTGCTTTAATCTCCTTAGACGTGCTCTTAATAGCTAAATAGCTATTTTTTATTGTTTTTATTTATGGGACAGGGGAAGAGAGAGTGGATCCGCCGGTTCCCATATTTTCTATTGCTTATAGCTCGTCAACCACTGGGTGGATTCTCTTCAAATTTAGCACATGTATGTGGTAGCACTGGGAAAAGTTTTTGAATATGGTGTCATGACATTTCAACCAATCAGAGAAGTCACATGACCAAAAACATGTTTTTAAAAGGGGTGTTCTTGTCTGGATGATAACTTAAAAAGTGCTTCACCTATTGACATGAAATTTGGCAAGTGGGTTCGTTATATGGATGTCTGGAAATCATTGTATCCCCAGTACGAGATTTCCTTTTGGACGCAATAACTTAAATATTTTAGTTAGAACTTTCAAATTTGGTATGTGGGTATATATGGGCAATGCCACGAACGCTATTGTTTTGTGACCTTGACCTTCAATCTCAAGGTCACTGGTGGCCTCTTAAACGTCAGATTTTGGCCATTTTTTCACTTTTTGGCCCAGTTCTCCTATACAGAAAGTCAGATCATCCTATGGCTGGTATATATAATACATATATATGTCCTCTGTAAGCATGCAGAAATTTGACCTTGAAGCTCTTCATTGAAGGTCATCCACTGACCGCCAAAGTGCCTGACCGAGGGTCATTTTGGGCCTTTTTGGAGATATTTTCACATTTAATGCTGACTATATTGCATGGAAACTATTGAAAATGGCTTTGGAGGTTGAGTACATGATGGACATCTACCATCCAGGCTTACTGGTTACAGATCTTCATTTAAGGTCATCCACTGACCGCCAAAGTACCTGACCAAGGGTCATTTTTGGCAAATTTGGAGATATTTTCACACTTAATGCTGACTGCATTGCATGGAAACTATTGAAAATGGCTTTGGACGTTGAGTACATGATGGAGTACCAGCATCCAGGCTTACCGGTTACAGATCTTCATTTAAGGTCATCCACTGACCGCCAAAGTACCTGACCGAGGGTCATTTTTGGCCCTATATTTGTTTGTTTGTTTGTGAACAAGATAACTCAAAAACTGACAGATGGATTTTGATAAAATTTTCAGGATATGTCCGAAATGGTAAAAGGAAGATATGATTACACTTTGGGAGTGATCCGGATCACTGTCTGGATCTTCTGGATCCATGAAATTTAATTTTTAAAGACAGATAACTCAAAAACTTTTGGGTGCATTTTGATGAAATTTTCAGGAAATGTCCTTAATGGGACGAGGAACAGTTATTAGATTTTGGGAGTGATCTGGATCACTGTCTGGGTCATCCGGATCCAGGCTGCCAGATGTGTTTGTGTACAATATAGCTCAAAAACTTATGGATGGATTTTGATGAAATTTTCAGGATATGTCTGAAAAGGTAAAAGGATGAAATGGTTGAATTTTGCAAGTGATCCGGATCACTATATGGATCTTCTGGATCCATGAAATGTAATTTTTAAAGACAGATACCTCAAAAAGTTATGGATGGATTGTGATGACATTTTCAGCAAATGACCTAAATGGTACAAGGAACAAGTGATTACATTTTTGGAGTGATCTGGATCACTGTCTGGATCATCTGGATCCAGGCTGCAACATAATTTTAGGATGAATTTTGATGATATTTTTAGGATATGTTACAAATGGTAAAAGGAAGAAGTGGTAAAAGGAAGAAATGGTTCAATTTTGCGAGTGATCTGGACCACTATCTGGATCTTCTGGATCCATGAAATATAATTTTTAAAGACGAATAGCTCAAAAAGTCATGGGTGGATTTTGATGAAATTTTCAGGAAATGTCCTAAATGGGACAAGGAACAAGTGATTAGATTTTGGGAGTGATCTGGATCATCTGGATCCAGGCTGCCAGATGTGTTTGTGTACAAGATAAATCAAAAACTTAAGGACGGATTTTGATGAAATTTTCAGGATATGTCTGAAAAGGTAAAAGGATGAAATGATTGAATTTTGGAAGTAATCCGGATCACTATATGGATCTTCTGGATCCATGAAATGTAATTTTTAAAGACAGATACCTCAAAAAGTTATGGATGGATTGTGATGACATTTTCAGCAAATGACCTAAATGGTGCGAGGAACAAGTGATTAGATTTTGGGAGTGATCTGGATCACTGTCTGGATCATCCGGATCCAGGCTGCCAGATGTGTTTGTGTACAATGTAGCTGAAAAACTTATGGACCGATTTTGATGAAATTTTCAGGATATGTCTGAAAAGGTAAAAGGATGAAATGGCTGAATTTTGGAAGTGATCCGGATCACTATATGGATCTTCTGGATCCATGAAATGTAATTTTTAAAGACAGATACCTCAAAAAGTTATGGATGGATTGTGATGACATTTTCAACAAATGACCTAAATGGGACAAGGAACAAGTGATTACATTTTTGGAGTCATCTGGATCATCTGGATCCAGGCTGCAACAAAATTTTAGGATGAATTTTGATGATATTTTTAGGATATGTTAGAAATGGTAAAAGGAAGAAGTGGTAAAAGGAAGAAATGATTCAATTTTGCGAGTGATCTGGACCACTATCTGGATCTTCTGGATCCATGAAATATAATTTTTAAAGACAAATAGCTCAAAAAGTCATGGATGGATTTTTATGAAACTTTCAGGAAATGTCTTAAATGGGACAAAGAACAAGTGATTAGTTTTTGGGAGTAATCTGGATCACTGTCTGGATCATGTGGATCCAGGCTGCCAGATGTGTTTGTGTACAAGATAACTAAAAAACTTATGGACGGATTTTGATGGAATTTTTAAAATATGTCTGAAAAGGTAAAAGTATTAAATGATTGAATTTTGGAAGTGATCCGGATCACTATATGGATCTTCTGGATCCATCAAATGTAATTTTTAAAGACAGATATAAGTGAAAGAACTAGTGATTAGCTTTTGGGAGTAATCTGGTACTGTGGAGAATCCTGACCTGGTGCTCCAGTAAACAGGCTCAAGACCGACATATTCACTCCTTAACTAGGTCCCGTCCGGGGATACACTGCGGCGAGCCGCAATCTCTAATTAACTTTTGGAAGTGATCCAATACAAAATGGCTAAAAGTTATCCAATACAAAATGGCTGACTTATTAACGATTAACTAAACATCTCGATTTTTCTTAACCCTTAAAATGAAAAATCTTTAATATCTCAGAAACTTTGCAAGATAGAGCGATTTCGCTGAAATTTTTGACCCACAGGGAATCTGCAGAGTCCACTGGCGACGTTTCTCAAAAATCGCTTTCCCGCCACTTTTGATGGCCATCTTGAATTTTTGCATAAAACGCAAAAGCGCATTTATCTTGAAAACGGTGCAAAATAGATCGATTTTTTGACCTGCACTGTATATACAGAGTCGACTGGCAAAAATCGCTTTTCCGCCATCTTGAATTTCTGCGTAAAACGTAAAAGCACATTTATCTTGGAAACGGTGCAAGATATAGCGATTTTGATGAAAGTTTTGACCCGCAGGGTATCTGCAGAGTGTAGTGGCGACATTTCACAAAAATAGCTTTCCCGCCATTTTTGGCGGCCATCTTGAATATCTGCGTAAAATGCAAAAACGCATATATGTCGGGAACAGTGCAAGATCTTGAATTTCTGTATAAAAATGAAAAAAAATATACATATTCATCAATTACTGGCGACTTTTCCCGAAATCGTTTTCCCACCAGGAGCAAAATTTGAACCGTGTGGGTACTAGAGAAGTTACATGTAGTGCCTCTGGAAAATGTTGAATTTCCTGAATTTTGGCCACCATCTTGAATTTTGACGGAAATTGAAAATGTTGTTTATTTCGAAAACCTTAAGGGATAGAGCAGTTTCAAGCTAATTTTTGACCATTTGGTTATTAGAGATCTTTCGTATATTGCTTCTGAAAAATGTCAAATTTCTCTAATTTCACCCACCATCTTCAGTTTTGTCGGAAATCGAAAATGTTGGTTGTCTCAAAAACGTTTAGAGACAGTGATTTTGTGCAAATTTTGAACCAATGCAAAAAGGCATGAAGCTGAAATAATTTACATGCATACTAATTAATATTTAAGCATCATTGATATAGTTTACAAACGAAACAGGGTCTTGTAAGACTACTGTATAGTTGTTGCAAAACGTTCATGGGGTGGACATTACACATGATGTGTGTTCTTCTATGCTATCCTGTTTCTTTTCATATGTTGCAGCTACTCTTAACAGGGCATCCAATTTCTAGTTTTAAATAGAAGTGAAAATTATATTCAGGGAGGGGATTTTCATTGAAATTTACACAGCCAACATAAAACCATTCAAAAGTTTATCATTATCAGATATATGTATGTTACCTAAATTAGCAGGGTCCGACTGTATGTGGTCTCTTGAAAAACTAATATGTCCCCAGACAATCTTTCCACTTTCCAGGAGGCTCAAACCCACAGTCTCTCACTCAAGACAGCCACACTGTACCAGGTAATCTGTAAAGGGAAATCCCCACTAACCAAGTCAGTGGTAGTGATTTCATCACTTTTTGGGTTCTGTCACATTCTCTCTTCAATACATAAAAGTGATAAAACCTGTCTACTGGTTCACACTAACCAATTCTACGGGCTCTCCTTGGTCAGGTTAATCTAACCACACTAGCTGGCCCTACATTGGCACTAAATATCACACAGCAAGGTTTCCAGGTGATTTTAACCCCACCCTCTCTCTGTACCAGTGCTATATGGGAAATTGCTCCTAGCCAAGCCAGTAGTAGAGATTTTATCATTTCTTGAGGATTATCATGAACAGAAATAATATATTTCATGCAAATTTGTTAATATGAATATTTAGAAAAATGCAGATGTTAGGTGAACGGGAAGAGTACCCTGTCCTTGTAATTAAGCGTCCCTGAAAGGGCGCTTATTTGGTTTCACGTCAGTTTCCTCGCCGCCGCCGCATTATGGTCTCCCTTGAATATCTCCCTTATTATTGCAAGCTTTTTAACCATATTTGACAGTTATATACCTTAGGCGTGGGAAAATTTTTCCACATGCTTAAATTTGACCTTTGATCTTTATAAAGGTCACATGATCAAAAAATAGTTTTTTCGGGTACACCCGCCCGTCATCGCAGTTCAGGAAAATCTACTGACCGCAGAGGCTTGTAACTTCATACACATATTTATACTATCAAAAACGTGAGCTGATTAGATTTTGGGAGCAATCCGATGAAAATTGACCGATTTATGAGTGATTTTCTCACAGGTACCAATCAGAAAGCTTAAAATTCATGTGAACCCCCCTATTATATTCTTAAATATTGCATTTAGAGCCATAAAATGTATTGGGAGGTAGTAGGAAACCATATGTGGGGAGTCTAGAAAGCAAGTCAAATTTCCCCCCCGACCCCCCTGTAGGGGTCAAACTGGGGTCATAAAATAGCCAATTTCATTGTTTCCCCTTATATCTCCTTTATTCTTGCTTCTAGAACTTGAGAATGTATTAAGAGGTATTGGGAAACCATATGTGAAGAGTCTAGATAGCCGGTCATATTTACCCCCAGACCCTCCCTTATGGGTCAAACTGGGGTCATAAAATAGCCAATTTTGTGTTTTAGCCTTTTATCTCCTTTGTTCTTGCTTTTAGAGCTTTAGAATGTATTAAGAGGTATTGGGAAACCATATATGAAGAGTCTAGATAGCTGGTCAGATTTACCCCCGGACCCGGTGGATACTTTGGTTTAGCGTTCACTACGCCGCTGCCGCGCGTAGAGAGATTTTCGGCGTTAACGCTCTAAGAGGAAAACGACAGCAGTTAGGTTCACCAAATTTGCAGGATATCTTCATTGGGGGGTAAGCTTCTCTGGGAAGGAAAATAGCCTCATTCTGAAAAGCAAGATGGCCGCCATGGGCATTTCTTTGAAAATAATCGACATTTTTCTACTGGCTGTTTCTCATAGGTAGAAGGTTGAATCTCTTCATAGGTGATATGTATAACAGATATACATGTCCTCTACAACCTTGCACACATTTGACCTTGAAGCTCTTAATTCAAGGTTATCCACGGAGTGCCGAAGTAACCCACATAGCGGACTTTAAAAGTGCCTATATCTCCCATATTATTAGTCCTAGAGGTTTGCAATGTAAACCAACCTATAGGAAATCATGTGCTGCGAATCTTCTGATGTTGTCAGAATTGACCTTGGACCCCTCGTTCAAGGTCAAACGAGGATAGCCAAACTTAAAAGTGCTTATAACTCGCTTATTAATGATCCTAGAGGTTTGGGATGGTAAACCAACATATAGGAAATCATGGGCTGGGAATCTTCTGGCGTGGTTGGATTTGACCTTGGGCCCCTCCTTCAAGGTCAAACGAGGATAGCCAAAGTTAAAAGTGCTTATAACTCGCTTATTATTGGTCCTACATGTTTGGGATGGTAAACCAACATATAGGAAATGATGGGCTGGGAATCTTCTGGTGTGGTCGGATTTGACCTTGGGCCCCTCCTTCAAGGTCAAACGAGGATAGCCAAAGTTAAAAGTGCTTATAACTCGCTTATTATTGGTCCTAGAGGTTTGGGATGGTAAACCAACAGATAGGAAATCATGGGCTGAGAATCTTTTTGTGTGGTCGGATTTGACCTTGGGCCCCTCCTTCAAGGTCAAACGAGGATAGCCAAAGTTAAAAGTGCTTATAACTCGCTTATTATTGGTCCTACATGTTTGGGATGGTAAACCAACATATAGGAAATGATGGGCTGGGAATCTTCTGGCGTGGTCGGATTTGACCTTGGGCCCCTTCTTCAAGGTCAAACGAGGATAGCCAAAGTTTAAAGTGCTTATAACTCGCTTATTATTGATCCTAGAAGTTTACAGTACGAAACCAACTCATACGAAATCTTGGGCTAGGAATTTTCTGATGTTAGATTTGACCTTGGGCCCCTCTTTCAAGGTCAAACAGTGGTTCACTGGCTTTGGTGAGTTGTCTTTTCGGTGGATACAAATTTGCATCGGTCTCCAATGCGTAGGTCTAGTTTTTATTTATATTTCATTGATTATGACATATTTATTGAATATTAAAGATAATATATTGTATTTATATAAAATATTCCTGTATCATAACATTTTAAATCTGCGGTTGTAAGGTACAATGGATGGAAGAGCCGGTTGCTAAGGTCACCACAATATAAACAAACCTACGTAAAACAATTTATTCCTTGTAAAAATAAAAAATAAATAATAAAGTCTCTTAAATAATCTTAGATGTCATGTTAGAATAGTAATAATCCACTCGTGATCATGGTTTGTATACGGCATTTAACCATGTCACTTCTGGTAATAATTTTACTCAGCCTTAACCATGGCACTTCCGGTAATAATTTTATGAAGCCTTTGGCTTCATAAAATTATTACCGGAAGTGCCATGGTTTAAAATGCCATATACAAACCATGATCATGAGTCGATTATTTCTACAGTAATCCATTGCTTTATATTCTATACTGGAGTTGCTATTTTTAACTCTCAAATTAAGGGTAAGTACTTCTTTGTAGTCCTTTGGGGAATATGTTAATATTGTGCAAGGCATTTATTGATAACATCTTTCATAATACAAAGATTATGCACTAAATTGTCATTTTGTTGTCAAGTGACATAAATATACAAAAATCAAATTTAAGTTAAAGGGGATGAGGGGTAACATAACTGAAAATGTTGATTTTTCCTTTAGTTCTGAACACAAACTGGTCATTTCTTTCTTTGCAATTTAATGGTAACGGGACAGTGAAATATAGTATGTTCCCTCTCTACTGATGTTATGTCTTGACAATCATAGAAACACTGGATAATAGAAAAGGATAAAGGTCAAAATGCCATGGTGTTAATACTTCTGTTAAGCCTTTGTCTGAATAAGTTGATATATGTAAATTATTGAAAGATTATTTCAATACCAAGTCAGTAATATGAGCACAAGTGTATTCAGAAATTCAGGAACTTATGAAAGCTAATTTGAATATGATGATGAATATTCCTGGCCTTATACTAACTGCATATTACTTTCTTCATGAAGCTCATGCAACTACATATGACATGTTATTTTAAAAATGGTATTGTCTGTGTGTATTTTATGGTGTTAATACTGTTTGATTATTGACTAACAGATAATAATTTCTCATCAAACTGTGTTGTTAGAGTAAGAAATCTAAAATTCGCCAGGAATCTAAAATTTGCCACCTCTAAAACCTTAGTTAATTTTATGAAGAAAATGATGTTTTTGTCTAAAAATTGGTATTTTTCAGTTCAAAAAGCCTTAATTTACTATACAGTCAACAAATCTCACCACAATTCATTTATTTTATTAGTATTTTCACATGTGGCGAATTTCAGATATGTGGCGAATTTTAGATTTCTTACTCTATCTCTAGAATGAGAGGCTGTAGGATCTTTTGGTAAAATAATATTTGCTCAGCTTCTCATGTCCTCCCTTTTTGCAGCTTTTATCTGTAGCTAAGTGAGTAATAGCACTGGTACCTACCTTGAGTAAATTGTTTATAACTTCAAAATAATTACATTTACTGCATATTGGTATAATGTGTTGTTGAGCTACTTCCTCTGTACCTAAAATATGCCTTTCTCAAAGGTCTGTCTTGATAGCTAAGTGCGTAATAGCTTGTTTCAGTTTTTAATACTCATCAAAATGAGCAATGTCAAATATGGGTTCAGGTACATTCCCATGTACTGTATCATGTAGAAGTTTCAAAGCTGTAGTTCTTTGGTGAAGTGAGTTATACAAGTATAGCTACTTTTGCATTTAACTATTTAGTCAAAAATAATGATAATACTAATAAATATAGAGAAAATTTGTGAGAATCATTGTTCGCTTCTTTGTGAGTGTACTGTGTCATCACAATTTTTCAGAGCTGTAGCTCCACAGATGGGTAATACCATGTTAGTACTCTTATAGTTTATCTCTACGTTAATTACTTCACTTGTAACTTTGAAAATTATTAAATTTAGAGTATTTTGTGAAATAACTTCAAATAAGTTGTGTCCCACTTATTCATATATTGTGTGATGGTGAGTTTTAACAGCTGTGGCTCCATTGCTAACTTCAATGGCTATTTAAGCGTCCCGCAAGGGACGCTTGTTTGTGTATGGGAGACCTTCAGGCTCCACCGGCTCTGCCGGCGGAGCATTTTGTTTTCCTTATAACTCTGTAACCGTCAGGCGGATTCTTTTCAAATTTGGCAGGTTTAGGCAGTAGCCTTGGGGAATTTTTTTGAATATGCTGCAGTGACATTTCAACCAATCAGAGAGGTTACATGACCAAAAATGTCTTTTTTCGATGGGGAAGCTTGTCCGGATGATAACTTGAAAGGAATTTTATCAATTCACCTGAAACTTGGTAAATACATTCATTCTATTAAAATCTGGAAATCATTAGATTTTGGCATTGATTGGTTAAGAAATGGCCGAGTAATTAATGATTAATTAATCATTACGAATTTTCCAAATAAGGAAAACACAAAAATGCTTATATCTCGAAAACCGTGCTAGATAGAGCGATTTCGACGAAATTTTTGACCCACAGGGTATCTCTGCAGAGTAATTTTCCCAATTTCCAAAAAAATTTTGTCTTGCCAAAAATGGCGGCCATTTTGAATTTTCGAATTTTTCGCAAAAATTGCAAAACACAAAAATGCTTATATCTCGAAAACCATGCTAGATAGAGCGATTTCGACGAAATTTTTGACCCTCAGGGTATCTCTGCGGACTAGTTATCCCAATTTTGAAAAAAATTTTGTCTCGCCAAAAATGGCGGCCATTTTGAATTTTCGAATTTTTCGCAAAAATTGCTAACCATAAAAATGCTTATATCTCGAAAACCGTACTAGATAGAGCAATTTCGACGAAATTTTTGACCCACAGGGTATCTCTGCTGAGTAGCCATGCCTGTTTTCAAAAAAAATTTGTCTCGCCAAAAATGGCAGCCATTTTGAATTTTCGAATTTTTTGCAAAAATTGCAAAACATAAAAATGCTTATATCTCGAAAACCCTGCTACATAGAGCGATTTCAACGAAATTTTTGACCCATAGGGTATCTCTGCAGAGTAGCCATGCCAATTTTCAAAAAAATTTGTCTCACCAAAAATGGCGGCCATTTTGAATTTTCGAATTTTTCGCAAAAATTGCAAAACATAAAAATGCTTACATCTCGAAAACCCTGCTAGATAGAGCGATTTTGACAAAATTTTTGACCCACAGGGTATCTCTGCAGAGTAGCCATGCCAATTTTCAAAAAAAAAATTTCTCGCAAAAAATGGCGGCCATTTTGAATTTTCCGCAAAATTGCAAAACACAAAAATGCTTATATCTCGAAAACCGTGCTAGATAGAACGATTTCGACGAAATTTTTTATCCATAGGGTATCTCTGCAGAGTAGCCATGCCAATTTTCAAAAAAATTTTGTCTTGCCAAAAATGGCGGCCATCTTGAATTTTCGAATTTTTGTGCAAAAATTGCAAAACACAAAAATGCTAATATTTCGAAAACCGTGCTACATAGAGCGATTTCGACGAAATTTTTGATCTTCAGGGTATCTCTGCAGAGCACCTATCCCAAAGAGCTTTCACTTGGTGAAGTTTCAGACCCGTAGCAAATTACTCACCTACTCAAAATGAGTAAATGCTAATTATCTCAAAAACTATTGCGGATACCCAATTTTTCTCAGATAACTCATTCACCTACTTTTGGGAGAGCTTTCACTCTTTGAAGTTTCAGACCCATAGCCAATTACTCACCTACTCAAAATGAGTAAATGCGAATTATCTCTAAAAGTATTGCAGATAGCCAATTTTTCTCAAATAACTCATTCACCTACTTTTGGGAGAGCTTTCACTTGGTGAAGTTTCAGACCCATAGCTAATTACTCACCTACTCAAAATGAGTAAATGCGAATTATCTCTAAAAGTATTGCAGATAGCCAATTTTTCTCAAATAAATCATTCACCTACTTTTGGGAGAGCTTTCACTTGGTGAAGTTTCAGACCCATAGCTAATTACTCACCTACTCAAAATGAGTAAATGCGAATTATCTCTAAAAGTATTGCAGATAGCCAATTTTTCTCAAATAAATCATTCACCTACTTTTGGGAGAGCTTTCACTTGGTGAAGTTTCAGACCCATAGCTATTTATTCACCTACTCAAAATGAGTAAATGCGAATTATCTGTAAAAGTATTGCGTATACCCAATTTTTATCAAATACTCATTCATCTACTTTTGGGAGAGCTTTCACTCTGTGAAGTTTCAGACCCATAGCTAATTACTCACCTACTCAAAATGAGTAAATGCGAATTATCTGTAAAAGTATTGCAGATAGCCAATTTTTCTCAAATAACTCATTCACCTACTTTTGGGAGAGCTTTCACTCTGTGAAGTTTCAGACCCATAGCTAATTACTCACCTACTCAAAATGAGTAAATGTGAATTATCTCTAAAAGTATTGCAGATAGCCAATTTTTCTCAAATAAATCATTCACCTACTTTTGGGAGAGCTTTCACTTGGTGAAGTTTCAGACCCATAGCTAATTACTCACCTACTCAAAATGAGTAAATGCAAATTATCTCTAAAAGTATTGCAGATAGCCAATTTTTCTCAAATAACTCATTCACCTACTTTTGGGAGAGCTTTCACTCTGTGAAGTTTCAGACCCATAGCTATTTATTCATCTACTCAAAATGAGTAAATGCTAATTATCTGTAAAAGTATTGCGGATACCCAATTTTTATCAAATACTCATTCATCTACTTGTGGGAGAGCTTTCACATGGTGAAGTTTCAGACCCATAGCTAATTACTCACCTACTCAAAATGAGTAAATGCAAATTATCTCTAAAAGTATTGCAGATAGCCAATTTTTCTCAAATAACTCATTCACCTACTTTTGGGAGAGCTTTCACTTGGTGAAGTTTCAGACCAATAGCTAATTATTCACCTACTCAAAATGAATAAATGTGAATTATCTCTTAATAGTATTGCAGATAGCCAATTTTTCTCAAATAACTCATTCACCTACTTTTGGGAGAGCTTTCATACACGAAAATGAAAAATTGTGAATATCTCGGAAAAGCTATTTCTTCTCCTTTAATGCTCGGCGGGAGATACACACCGCGGCAGTGGTCTTGACAAACATTTTTGTCTCCCCAAAAATGGTGGCCATTTTGAATTTTCAAAGTTTTTGCAAAACACAAAAATGCTTCTATCTCGAAAACCGTGCTATATGGAGCGAACTCAACAAAATTTTTGACCTGCTGGGTATCTGCAGAGTAGCCATGCCAATTTTCAAAATATTTTTGTCTCGCCAAATATAGCGGACATTTTTAATTTTTTAATTTTTTGCAAAACACAAAAATGCTTATATCTTGAAAACCGTGCTAGATAGAGCAGACTGCGCTGACTTTGGTTGCCACAACAGTATAAGGCTAGAAACGAAGCATTTTCTTAATATTTTAGCACTCACCTTTATATCCTTTTCGGGACGCTTTGTTTTTGCTATGCAAAAACATTATCTTTTTTTTTGCGAGCGATCCTCTAGTTGATGTTGAATTTCACCTTTGATACCTTCTTTAGAATCTTCCATAACACCTGTGCCACTGATCCTTAAGGTTTAGTATGTAAGGTGATCCATGGGTTATCTTGTGGCCATTGTCTTTTTATGGGGTTAGATTTAACCAACTCTTGTGTCAAGGTCAAATATACTCCTTAATACTTAAAATGTGCAGTATCTCCTTTATGTTTGGTCTCAGGTGAAACAGATTCTCTAAGTTTGCTGGGGGGGGGGGGGGGGGGGATCAAATTTGTTTAGACTACATGTTCAACTTGAATAAAATGTATGGATGTTTCATACACTATTAAATAATAATTAGGCGTCCTGCAAGGGACGCTTGTATGTATATGGGAGAAGCGACTCCCGCTGGATTCGCTGGATCCACATTTTCTTTTTGCAATAGCTTCGCAGCCATAAGGTGGATTCTCTTCATATTTGGTAGGTGTATGCAGTAGCCCTAGGAAAAGTTTCTGAATATGGTGTCATGACATTTCAACCAATCAGAGAAGTCACATGACCAAAAACATGTTTTTCAAAAGGGTGTGCTTGTCCGGATGATAACTTAAAAAGCATTTCAGCTATTCACATGAAAATTGGCAAGTTTGTTCGTTATATAGATATCTGGAATTCATTAACCTTTGAAGTGATCCAATACAAAATAGTAGACTTATTAATGCTTAACTAAACGTCGTGATTTTGCTTAATGCTGAAAACGCAAAAAGGCATTTATCTCGAGATAGAGCAATTTCGATGAAATTTTTGACCCACAGGGTAATTGCAGAGTCTACTGGTGACTTTTTCGCAAAAATTGTTTTCCTGCCTCTTTTGGCAGCCATCTTGAATTTCTGCGTTAAACGCAAAAAAACAGTTTATCTCAGAAACGGAGCGAGATAGAGCGATAACTCGCTTATTATTGGTCGTGGCGATTTGCAATGTGAAACCAACCTGTAGGAAATCATGGGCAAGGAATCTTCTGATGTGTTCAGATTTGACCTTGGGCCCCTCCTTCAAGGTCAAACCAGGGTAGCCAAACCTAAAAAGTGCTTATAACTCGCTTATTCTTGGTCCTAGAGGTTTGCAATATGAAACCAACCTATAGTTTATCAATTTTGGCGGAAATGGAAAATGTTGTTTATTTAGTTGCTCCTAGAGGTTTGGGATATGAAACCAATGTATAGGAACTTGTTTGGTGGGAATCTTCTGATGTGGTTAGATTTGACCTTGGGCACCTCCTTCAAGGTCAGACTAGGGTAGTCAAAAGCTTGTTACTGCTCCTAGAGGTTTGGGATGTGTAACCAAGCTATAGGAAATCATGGGCTAGGAATCTTGTGATGTACTGCTCACTGGCTTTGGTGAGTTGTCTTTCCAGTGGATACTATTTGCTTCGGTTCTCCTGGGTCTAGTTAATTTTGCCCTTCCGATTCATACCATTTCAGTTTCTAAGTTATCAACTAATTGCTGAGATAAAAGTACCCCAAAACATGACTGCAGTTAGAGATCTGAAACTTGCAAATTTAGTAAAATGTTTTTGGAATAAAAATAATAACTTCATTAAAAATAATAAAATGCACCATTGTTATTTACTCTAGTGTATGGCTAGAAAAGGTGATCTGTTCTTCTCCCCAACCTCCCCCAAGAAAACTACTTGCTAAATGCTGTAAGCTAGGTTTTGTTCTGATTAACTCTCTGTTTTATCTTTCATTCTCTCTAACTCATAGCCTTTCATAAGGGTTATTTTGTACCAAGAGCCTTTTCCTTCATGTGTACAAAGCTTTGCTTTTCATAAAGCATCCTTACTTGTTCAGAGATATCAGCTTACCAATCTCAGTGTTAGCAGTATCAGTATGCTAATGTGAAAAACACCTGCACATTTACATGGGCCAACTTAAACTTTATTTTTATACGATTCACTGTCGTGTAGTGGCTAACACACTCACCTACGAATAGAGGATGTGGGTTCGATCCCAGGTACAGGCAGATGCACAGTAGCTCAAATGACAACTTAAAATGGTGGTCCTCTGTCATTATAGGTCCTGCCCCCAGTGGTAAGCTAAAGAACCTCAAGGACGTTAATAAATCGTCATCCCTCAGCCTCTTTCAGTCAGGGTAATTTCAGACATTATAGAGTTTAGGCTGTACTTGTACAATACGGATGGGTCAAATAGCATTTTGAGTCCTTTAGGAGGCGATATTACATCGAGTCTAATAATTATATAATGTACAATACAAGTATGCAAACTGAATGTTCTTAGTAATTAATAAAAAAATTAAGCCTCAAGCAAGGCAATCTAACACATCATGTAGCTACTGTTTTCACACTACTCCTGCTCACTGAGTGTGTATGTGTAGTGTTGAATTGTATATAGTGTGTGTAAGGACTTCAAAATAGTTCACCATCACTGCTGGTTTTTTTGCTACACTAGTCTTTGTAGTTGTATTTTTGCCTGCTGTAGTGTCTCTCAATTCCTCTAGCATATTCAGTACTTTGTTGGATTATAAGGCTGGAGAAAAATATGATTGTTGAGAAAGTGAGTACCTTGACTGCCTTGTGAGTTTGACTGTTATGTTAAATGGCCACAGAGCTGTGTATAGACATTGTTGAGTCTATGGAACTAGAACAACTAAGTGTGGGATTAAAGTATTAATGGAAGCATCTTCAAGGTTAAGTAAATTTAGAAAAGGCTGTATTTGTTATCAGATGTTCCATTGAATTTTACCAGAATCCTATCCATTGGATAATTGATATTCTAAGTTAAATTAAGCACCTGCTTCATAGAGTCAGCTGATTGTTTTGTCATTTTAGGTTATTTTTTGTGTGTATGTGAGGGAATATTGGTGGAGACATATTTGTGTTTGGGAATGTGTGTGTACACTCATGTAATATGCTTTTTGGAGTCTGTACTTAGTGTTAGCATAATTGTACATTTTGGGGAGTATATCACCAGTCATTTGTTGTGTGATGAGGAATTGAGATAGAGGATACATTATTCTGCAGTTTTTTTCAGTTGTAAAGCGTGGGATAAAGCAATGCATGAATAAAACTGATAAAAGTGAGTAGTTGTGTTATATATACTGACAATATATCGGCATTAATTTATGATTTGAAAATACAATTTTGGTGTTTTCAGATTGGGTTGTAATATTGAACATTTTCTAATATAATTGTGTTTTTTAACATAAAATGTTTTTTCTTTTAGATTTGAAATTAATGCCCAGTGAAAATGCAGATACTAAGTTTATTAGAATTTGAAATAATATATATTAGAGCAATAGCAGGAATTTCATCTGTCCTTTTTCATCATCCTTATTCAAGTCTACTGTTGTCCGTGTACCTGTGAGATGTGTTGGTATAAAACTCTGAAGATGCCCATGTATGTGATGAAAAAGAATCTAGACATGGCCAACTGTGTACTGTTTCATATTAAAATGTCTGGGGTATCACAGGTACAGACACTATCAGACATTGGTACAGATGAAGAAAAACGGATAGGTTAAGTTCCCACTTATATGTTGAAAATATTGGGCAGTAGTAAAAATGAATTCAATCCGAGGTTAACAATCATGTACATATTTTACATAATTTCTCAAGATACCGACATAAAATATGAGGTAATTTTATTAGGGCTTTCAAAGAGTACCAAAGCACTCATAAAAAGTGGGATGTTTTTGAATACAGAATTACCAAAGAGTTGTCTATTAAAATAGTTTCCTTTCTTATAATTTACATGAAATTGACATAAAATGACCAAGTTATCAATTTTTATCAATTAAAATTATAATCAATTAAAATTTTCTCAATTTTAGTGATTAAGTTACACAACATTCGAACCTTTGACTCTAGGAAGATATAGGTCCATGAGAATACTAGTTGTAATACCAGTCCTGGATTGGGGGACAGGTGTAAATTTTGTACACTGAGTAGTGTAACAGCAGCTCTACAAATACGTAGGTTTACTATAAGAGCAAAATGTACACTGGTATCTTTCATCGATAACCTCTAATCTGTCCTTGGTATATGTTTTTTGTAATTTTTTAATTTAAATATGGGTCACCTCAGAATTTGCTAGCTAGAATAGGTGCACAAAAAGTGTACAAATTACATTAGATTAGTTTGGCTGTACAACAAGTACAAAAAATGCAAAAAAATTTCAGTCATAAAACATCCAAAATGGCTCATTTTTCTGCCAAAAAATGTTTGAAATTTATACCATGTATCTGTGGGTAATAGAATACATGTAAGTATCCACATTAAACCACAAGAAGGGTACCATGCAGTCAATTTATTGACTCATTAGTCTCATTCACAGGCCAATTTTAAAAAAAGTTTTTCAAACAAAACAGACTACATGGTCTGGCAAAATATTTCTGTTTTACCAGAATTTTTTTAGATGAAAGGGTATCAATCGGAAATAATGTTTGCAGAGTGCAGACCTGATGTCTTATCATATCCCCAGACGAAAGTCGGGGATATATTGGATTCAGGTCCATCGCGCCGCCGTAGAAATTTCCTTGTGGACGCGATAACTCAAAAACAAATTAATATTTTTTTTTCAAACTTGGTACACATGTTAAGGGTGCCCAAAGGAAGATCCCTATTTTAAGGTGACCTTAAACTCCCAGTAAAAAATAACTTATGGCCACCTTAAGGTCAGAAATTGGACTTTTGGCCACTTAGAGCCCTGTAGGTCACAAACTATGATGCTCAGCTGGCTGAAATTTTACCTGACAACACATTAATATGTTCTTAGTACATGTGCCGAAAATCACGACTTTAAGTTGAGGAGAAAATTGTGTTTGAGGCCCATAAATACCCCCACTTAGGGATTTTTTGCTATACTTTTCACATATTTTGCCCTATAATTTGGAAGTGGTAATTCCGATGAGTCTCAAACTGCGCTAGGTATAACTTTGATATGTAATCCTTGTCTGCAGAAAATTTTAGGGCTGTAGGTTTACCCAAAGGGGTCGACTTAAGGTCTCAAAAGTGCCCACAGAGACCCAATTTATGCACTTTTTGCCACTTTCAAGTACTGTAGCTTTCAAACTATGTCTCTCATCTAAGTTAAATATCATCTGGGAATATATCTATGTGTTTTCTTATATGTGCCCCAACATTTAGGCCTTTAATAGACAGTTAACCTGTGTATCAGGACCATAAACACCCACCCGAGTGACCCTTATAAGACATTTTTCACATCTTTTTCCCTGTAACTTGGAAATGGTAAGTCTGAGAGGTTTCAAACTGTATTAGATATATATTCTGTGTGTAATCTTAGTATGTAACAGATTTTAAGTCTGAAGCTTTAATTTTGAAGGTCAAATTGAGGTCTCTAAAAGGCTCCCAAAGACCCAATATTTGGACTTTTTGCTACTTTTAAGCCCTGTGACTGTCAAACTATGTGACTGATAGAGCTCAAATCCTATCTGGGAAGATATTAGTATGTTATTTTTATATGTGCCAAAAATTAAGGCTTTAAGAAGACATTTAACCTGTGTATGAGGACCATAAATCCCCACCTGAGTGACCATTTTTAGACATTTTTCACATATTTTTCCCTGTAACTTGGAAATGGTAAGTCTAAGAAGTTTCAAACTGTATTAGATGTATATTCTATGTGTAATCTTAGTATGTGACAAATTTTAATTCTGAAGCTTTAATTTAAAGGCCACATTTAGGTCTCTAGAAGGCCCCATAAAGACCCAGTATTTGGACTTTTTGCCAATTTTAAGGCCTGTGACTGTTAAACTATGTGACTGATAGAGCTGAAATCTCATCTGGGAATACATTATTATGTTCTTTTTACATGTGCCAAAAATCAAGGCTTCAAGTAGACATTTAACCTGTGTATGAGGACCTTAAACACCCACCTGAGTGACCCTTTTAAGACATTTTTCACATATTTTGCTCTGTAACTTGGAAATGGTAAGTCTGAGAAGTTTCAAACTTTATTAGATACATATTTTATGTGTAATCTTAGTATGTAACAAATTTTAAGTCTGAAGCTTTAATTTGAAAGCCACATCGAGATCTCTAAAAGGCCCACACAGACCCAATATTTGGACTTTTTACCATCTTTAAGCCCTGTGACTGTTAAATTATGTGATTGATGGAGCTGAAATCCCATCTGGGAATGCATTATTATGTCCTTTTTACATATGCCGAAAATCAAGGTTTTTAGTAGACATTTAACCTGTGTATGAGGGCCATAGACACTCGCCCAAGTGCCTTTTTTGACATTTTTTCTGTATTTTGCCCTGTTATTTGGAAATGCTTAGTGTGACAAGTCTTAAAGTGTATTATATATAATTTTTGTTTGTTATGTATGTCCCTCAAAAAGTTTCAGATCTGTAGTTTAATTGCTAAGGTCTCTTTAACAATTGTAAAATACCCCCACAGAAACCCAATTTATGGACATTATGCCACTTTAAAGCCCAGTAACTGTCAAACTATGTGGGTTATAGAGCTGAAATCTTTGAATTTTTAAAAGGAAATGCCTGTCTATTTAAATTTTGAATATTAATAATGTTATGGCTATCTTAGTCTTTTAAGAACTTATTTTTATGTGTTATACCTCTGCTTGCTGAGTTTTTAACTTTTTAAAATGAAACTGGTTAAACATATTCAAGTAGACAAAATGGACACTTTAAGTGAGCTTTAAGTCCCAATATTAATGAAATTATATCCTTATGTAGTAAAACTAGGGGCTTTTTAACCCTCAACTAACCCAGTTTTATTCAACTTGCCTCAGTTAATTTTGACACAGCTCCTACAGTTATGAACTCATTTCAGTTGATAATCACATACTTAAAATTCTCACATACTTAAAATTCTCTTTGTAGTCCCAACCCACATCCCCCACCCGGATTCCCCCCACCCACCTCTGGGACCTCCAGCTTTATTGAGTGACACTAAATAAACAAAGGTATTTAATGATATCAGATAAGAAACAAAGAACTCAATGGGGTTGCAGATCTTGTGTAATAGTGAGAGAGGTGTGGAGAAGGGGAGAGGGTGGGGGTGGGAGGTGGTGGGCTTCATTACATATAACACAAAGGGGAGTCAGAACTGAGATTGTGTCACATATTTAAGTTGCATATATATGGACCACATATAAAGGTATAGAGGAAATGAATAACTGAAAACAATTTGCAAATTCTAAAAATAATATAATAAAATAATAATATAAATAATTTTTTTTAAAATAATATTTTAGTTGTGAACAAATATAGAAACAGATATGCGCTTTTGGGATTATGAATTTTAGAATGGACATTGAATCATCAATCATTTAAATACTTTGAAGGAAGATTGAAAAGTATGATGAGTTGAGTTAAAAATAATATTTTATTTGTCAACAAATATAGAAACAGATATGCTCTTTTGGGATTATTATTTTAGAATGGACATTCAATCATCAATCATTTAAATACTTTGAAAATAGGTTTAGAGTTATCATTGCAGGAAGATTGAAAATATAATTTGAGTTATGTATTCGGCGTCTGGGGATACACCATCTTCCTTGGGAAGATATAAACAGAGTACATTGATGTGCTGAAGTTCATATAATAATGGGTAATTATGTTTTAAAAAATTCCCGATCAAAACCTGTGGCGTGAGTGATGACCTGTCTGGGGATATGTTGGCGCCGAGTTGGCCCAATCTAGTTTGAAAAGGAATTATACTTCATTAGACTCATTCCACTTGTAGGGCTGTAGCTGACGCTTTTGAACTTAATTAAAGGTTATAGTGATTTTATGCCAGTTTCTCAATGAAATTGTTTCATGTTGTCAGACTCTTAAAAACAAAGAAAAAGTGTTATCTGAGAGATAAGTTCACTTTGTGCTGCAAATCGAATGTAATTTACTGCAGCTTCAGCTTACCACGAAAAATCCTTATCCTGCCCAGAAGATAAAAATAAAAAGAAACAACAAAGGCTGGGAAAATATGGGAGTAAAAAATTCTTGGCCTGCCAACCAATTAAGTGATTGAAGGGGAGTCACGATTTACTGGGCTAGCTTAGGAGTCTCGCTGATATATCTTCTCTCTGCTGCAATATTTCTGAAAGTTGATGATCAATAAATTTCCTCTTTTGGACTTAGTCTTACCTTGGCTGGTGTTTTTGTAAATTTAATTAAGCAAGCAATCTATTTCCACTTTCTTTCACCCTGTTTAAAACTTATCTCTAGCAGATTTAGGAATTTTGTCAGTTATAATTTAATCTCAGTGGAAATCTCTATTCAATGTGGAAATTTTTGCTCAAGAAAGAAAATACTATTTCTACAGTTTGACAGTTAAGTCCTCTGTATATGTATAAACCTTCATATCCACAGCACCATTACTCCTTCGTTATCATAAATGTGACACTTGATTTTAGAAGTTGAAAGAAACAAGAAAAACCCCAAACTTTAACATTTGACTTATTAACTTTCTAGAAGTTATGATTTTTAGATGTTTCCCATTGTAAATTGTCCATGAGATCATTGTCACTTATGAATTTTTGACAAAATTGAAGCTAAAACTAGAAAACATATCTTTGTAGATACTGAAACCAGATATTTTCGTCCAAGTAAAAGGAAATTCCATGTATCAAAATAATAACAAAAATTCCACTGAAAGGTGTAGTCTGTTAATATCCAAGAGTTTCAGGAGATTATATTGTATATACCAGTTACCCCCAAAGAATGTTCAATCTTTTTCAACCATGTTTTATTAAGATGGGTTTTTGTTTATTTTTTAAAGTTAAATTTTTTTTTGGACCCTCAGGGAATATTTCCGTACATATTCTGATAGAGTTATTCAATTACATGAAACCAACTCTTGAAAACTGATGGCTTTCACCCCCTGCTAAATGATGTTTTCATGACACGATGAAACTGTTTGTAACTCTCTGTAAGTGATAGCTCATGCAATTGGTTTATTTACCAGACATTGTATATAACAATATGTCATAGACTAGCTTTCATGTCACCGTTGCCAAATTTCCTGATGCATTTCTGTTTTTTTTTAAGTTTATGAAAATCTTGAAGTGAGATTTCATCATGTAGACAAAATACCACTGCATGGCATCACCAGACAGTACCGTAAATATTGGAGATATCACACTGGTTTAAATTCACAGTAACTGGTGTGAATAAACACTTGGTGTATAACTTCTTCATTGTAAAGTTATTCACAAATATTAGTTGTTAACACATGGACCTCAGTGGTTATCTACTTAATGACAGATCAATATTATTACTGGATGTTTGATTTATGTTTTATGCAGTTGATTATATGCTTTAGTGTCTGTCTTAATGATAGAGTTCAAAGTTGGGGTTTCACTTCCCATTCAACAGCCAGGGTCATATTGGGACAGGTCCTCAGTATTGCCACTTATGGGAGTCGAACCCGACACAGAGGTGAGAGCCTGTGATTAGATGCCAAACTTGCTAACCACTAGGACACCAAGGACCTCATCTTCATGACAGAGAATGAGTACTATAAAACTTAAATTAGAATTAGAATCAGTTTTACCTCTGTGATTACGAGTTTAATCCAACAAGCATGAAGCATTAATTGTTGAAAAACTATATTGAAAATACACTTTTATGATAGTCCTGAAAATTCTTATTCTGATGTTATTATTTGTGTCCTCAAAAATCATCTCTGAACACTCTATTTTCAAAATAGAAAATAAAAAATCTTTGAAGAGCAAGAGTTTGTCCAAAAAATAAGAATGTTGGCTAATGAGGACCCTGGTTCAAATTAAATTTTCAAGCATATCTGTATTTGAATGTAATTTGCACCCAGGCGATATTTTGAAAAGTTACTGTATATTTGGTTGAGGTAGGAGGGAACTCCTCTTTTGGCAGAGATCATTGTCCTGTTTGTCAGACACAGATATGTGGGCAGAGTATTAGTCTTAGGCCCCTGTTCCACCTTTACCATTAATCACACAATGTCGCTGATTTCAAAATATCATGGTCCGGCTGTGAGCATTCCTGGTGAAAAATGAATGGAAAAAAACATCAATGAAACATTCATTGGTTAACAATTGAGACAGTAAGCCTTACAATCCACACCAATTAGAACAAGTTATAAGTCAGGACAAGGGGTCACAGTGCAGCTGTCTTGCAATTTACACTCAACCCCCATGATTAAAGAAGGTAATTCTTTACAGAAAATTATGCTATCAGTAATTGGGCCAAAGAGGAGACTAAAGATTTGTTATGTTCACTTGAGAAAAGATCTGTCTAGGCTCAAAAGATATTCTTTTACTATAGATACAGTGTAGATTGTAGTGCTGGGAGATCGCGGTGATTTTACCTGTCGATTTTCGAATCGGAATAATGTGAATAAAGATCGAACATTGCTGAACATGGAGTCAGAAGTGTGAACAAGACAAAAAATATCAAATATTAAATAAAAACTGGGTATAAATTATCACAAATATAACCAAATATAACCTTAAAGTTTTTGACAAACGTCTACCTCATTGAATGCCATGCTTTCTGTATCCTCACTTGTGATTGGCTGATTTTATAATCACCATGACCTCAGTGGGAAAACCCACAGGTGTTCTCTGTTTACTTTAATTTTTTTTTTGCATTTACAGCTAGTTTTGTGATTTTAACTTATGAATATTTCAGATTTTTACAAAATATTATTCCGGTTAGTGGTTTATTGTGATCAAAATGCTACAAAGGAATGAGTTTAGCAAAATTCGGTTCTACATAAATGTTACCGATCATTGATCGGCAAAGATCCAGCGAACAATAATACTGAAGTTTTCAAACATCGTCCCAGCACTAGTAGATTGTACATATGATTAGAAAGATATTTCAACAGTACTCTGCTCATTTTAGGTTAAAATAAAATAGAAATGGCCGAGATATTTAAAGTTGAAAAATTGAAATTTGAATATTCACTAATTACCCCTCATCAAGGATATAATCCAAGATGGACCAAGAGTGGTTAGTGACTTTTTCAAGTACCACCAGCCTAATCCTTTACAAGAGCAAATACCAAACCTCTTTGGGAGGTTAAATACTGCTCTTACACTTTGTAGCTAATTCAACTGTTTGTGGTTCTTTTGTGATGTTCTTGTCATGATGGTTTGTTGTATATTACATAAAAATATATTGTTTGTTTTTTCTGATATATATGAAAAGTAAAACCAGTACCTTAAAAAAAGATTACTGAACCTGTTTTCAGTCAATTTTGAGGTAATTACAGGGTAAAGGCAGACATAAATATTGCTTCTGCTATGGTTCTTTACTCAGTGCTCTGAGTCACTGTGTCGACCCAATTTATCAGTTCTCTCATTAATTGGACGACTATGTTTGCAGAAGATGTAATATTGAAGAGTGTTTATAAGCTGTAGAATGGTAAAGGGGCTCTGCTGTGAAGTGTTATTGCAAGTGTAGTGAATAAATAAGGGTGATACTTTATTATTATTGCGAAGTATCATGAAAACACTCAAGAGAATCCCTGAGTTTAAAAAAGATTCCTAGCCCTTGTATTTACTGCAAATAATGATTGGGAGATTTCAGTAGATAGGAAAACCAGTAATATTAATGCAGGTATTTTATAATATTTCCAGATTGTAAAGTTCAGATTACAGTCTAGTGACTTTAAGATCTTGGATTTGTAGAATTCCAATTAAGTAGAAAAGTCAATACCAGATGTTCTCGCAGGACATCATTATAATGTATATTTTTAATAATAATAATGATACTGGGCTCTTATACAGCTCTTTCTCTGTTATAAGCTCATAGCGCTTTTAACAGTATTACCCATGGTTGACATCTTGCCCAAGGATGTTAATTCCCACATGGAACAGTTGGCATCAGTGTGGATCGAACCCACGACCCTTGGGTTATGAGTTCAACACCCTACCCACTGAGCCACATGGATCCTGCAATACTGCTGTTTCACTTTCTTAACTTATTTAAGAATATATAAGTTGATCACTCCTCTAAGACCTTGTTTCCTAAAGTTCAGGATTTTTGTTATCCAGAATATGATCCAGATCTTTTCCAAAATATAATAGCGTCTTTCTTTTGCCAGACCCTGCCAACAAAAAATATCATGAAGACCCACCCATTATTTTTGAGTCAAAATTCATTGAAAATACATTGAAAATGGTACCTTGAAAGAATGCTGGATGTTTCTGTATCCAGATTATAATCCAGATTTTTCTGAAACATTTTAATCATTTCTTCCTTTGGTCCATTATCTTAAAAATTTCAGAAAGATCCATTGGTTACTTTTCAAGTTATTACAAACAAAGACAGATAAGCCGAGGGTGGGTGTACTAACATTGTAACATTAACGGAGAAATGAGATCTATTGGTATGATTTTGTTTTGATGAGTGACCTCTGCGAATTTGAATTGAGGGAGATGCATTCATTGAATAAATTGATTCATTTTGTCTCTATAAGAAACAAAGCATAGCTGTATTTGAAGCATTTTTACCCCACAGCCCTTAAGGGCTGTTGGGGTATTGTTTTCACCCATGGTGTCCGGATGGGCGGGCGGGCTGTTGGGCGGGCGGCGGGAAAAAGTTTGTCCGGGCTGCATCTCAGAAACCGTAAGGTGTAGAAAGTGGATACTTGGTAGGGACATTGGTTAGGGGGTGTAGGTGTGCAGCGTCATGGTCTGACCTTGATTTGACCTTTGACCTTGCCGTAGTGACCTTGAGTTTGAAAATCTTGTCTGGGCTATATCTCGGAAACCGTAAGGTGTAGGAAGTTGATACTTGGTAGGGACATTGGTTGGGGGTGTAGTTGTGCAACGTCATGGTGTGACCTTAATTTGACCTTTGACCTTGCCGTAGTGACCTTGACCTATAAAATCTTGTCCGGGCTATATCTCAGAAACTGTAAGGTGTAGGAAGTTGATATTTGGTAGGGACATTGGTGAGGGGGTGTAGTTGTGCAACGTCATGGTCTGACCTTGATTTGACCTTTGACTTTACCGTAGTGACCATGAGTTTGAAAATCTTGTCCGGGCTATATCTCAGAAACCGTAAGGTGTTGGAAGTTGATACTTGGTAGGGACATTGGTTAGGGGGTCTAGTTGTGCAACGTCATGGTCTGACCTTGATTTGACCTTTGACCTTGACCTTGCCGTAGTGACCTTGACCTATAAAATCTTGTCCGGGCTATATCTCGGAAACTGTAAGGTGTAGGAAGTTGATACTTGGTAGGGATATTGGTTGGGGGGTGTAGTTGTGCAACGTCATGGTGTGACCTTGATTTGACCTTGCCGTAGTGACCTTGACCTATAAAATCTTGTCTGGGCTATATCTCAGAAACCGTAAGGTGTAGGAAGTTGATACTTGGTAGGGACATTGGTGAGGGGGTGTAGGTGTGCAACGTCATGGTGTGACCTTGATTTGACCTTTGACCTTGCCGTAGTGACCTTGACCTATAAAATCTTGTCCAGGCTATATCTCGGAAACTGTAAGGTGTAGGAAGTTGATATTTGGCAGGGACATTGGTTAGGGGGTGTAGGTGTGCAACGTCATGGTCTGATCAGGATTTGACCTTTGACCTTGCCGTAGTGACCTTGACCTATAAAATCTTGTCCAGGCTATATCTCAGAAACCGTAAGGTGTAGGAAGTTGATGCTTAGTAGAGACATTGGTTAGGGGGTGTAGTTGTGCAACGTCATGATCTGACCTTGATTAGACCTTTGACCTTGCCGTAGTTACCTCGACCTATAAAATCTTGTCCGGGCTATATCTTGGAAACCGTAAGGTGTAGGAAGTTGATACTTGGTAGGGACATTGGTCAGGGGCCATAGGTGTGTATTATCATGGTGTGACCTCAATTTGACCTTTGACCTTGTCGTAGTGACCTTGACCTTTAAAATCTTGTTGCACCTTTGGGTCTGTCTTTTGATGCAGATTAAGCACTGTTAATTCATATTAGAATTTATTAAGAATTTTACTTTCATAACTTCCCATTGTAAGAGATAGAATTTCATCAAGTGAGCCCCAGATTTTGCTCCAACACCACACATAAGCGTTCATTAAATGTATTACCACTTCTGTATGTATGGTAATATTCAAAACATCTAAACCATAATTCGGCCATGCAGATGTAGATAAAGAATGTTGAATTTTAGTTTACTGATTAATGCTGTCATCTTGTTATTGAATTGACTTGTTTTAATACTTCATCTTTACATGCATTATCTTTCTTTTAAACATTACTTTCTGCTTTTAAACATTTTTGGAACTTTATATAACTGACAGTGCTCTGAAAGTATCCTGAACTTTGTACTGGTACAGTGCTTCTGTATCTCATGGTGTTGAAAATATTTCCCTAGGCTGTGGGGTACGGGCATCTCTGATGCTATTTTTAGGTATTATACTGAGTCTCATTAATTTAGTAATGTGGTATTTATTTACAAGGATGTGCAAATTATAATTGTTATAAAATGCATTAATTGTATAATCAAGTTTTATGTTAAACTTACAAGGAATGATTATTTTGACTTTTGGTTGCCCCAGACTGATTTTGTAAAAGAAAAAAAATATTGAATGTAGAGATTATAGAATTCAACAAAAAAGAAAAAAAAGGGAGACCATTATACAGCAGCTAAGGAACAGGAAGTTAGGAGTCATTAATTTGCTGACCTCAGTGCCCTTTATTTAAATATTCAAACAAAAATTTTCATTAATGAATAAAACAGGAAATGGATAAAAGATGTTAAAGATATTTTATTTCAGGATAAATCACTTCCTATATTGTATTAAAGTGAGTCAATGCACTTTTGTACTCAAAGTTTGCAATTTATTGTTAGTTTCAATCTTTTTTATGTGTCATTATAAAGTATGTTTGCTGTAATCTCATGTTGAGATAATACGACAGCCTGCAATGCTCCACTTGCGCTACTCTTGCAAATTTTAAGATATACTTCATTTCATAGTTGCAGAGCAGTGGGTTTATGGCAACAGTTACAGTCTTGTTGAATTGGACTTCATTGAGAAACCTGATCTAAGTTGTAAAATATGGAATTCATCTTCGAGTTATTAAATTTAAACACATTTCAAATGATGAAGAAGTAAACGTTTAATTAAAGGAAATGAAAATATAATGAAATATAATTATACGTAGTACTTGATGTTAAAGGTTATCATTTAAGCTACCAATTTATTGATAAGTTTAGGTACTACATACTTACCAAAATAGTCTTGAACCTGAGGCTTTTGTTACAGGTTACTCTCAATAAGTGTATACAGATGTACATATATGAACAGTTTCATAATGTGATTAAATCAGATGAATATTAGTTGTTAGTAATCTATATTAGTGAGTTATGGAGTACCAGGAGAAGTATACTGTATTGGCAATTCTCTGGTTTATTTTCTATTTCCTGACCACTAATATAAATAAAATAGATTTACCATTGAAGTGACCTATATTTTCCAGTACTGGGTTAGGTATAACACTCAATGACATTGAACTTTTCTTGTATGGATAATTATGTATATTGTAATTGTATACATGTCTGTATAATAAATTAACTGTACCAATTGATTCAATACCATGAACAAATGCAAAATATTCCAATAGTTACTATGCTTTATATTTTAAGCCTTGATTTTGATTCATGTTGCTTAATTTTGAGGCAGTGACCCCAGCGGGCAATTTCATAAGCTGTGGTAAATTTATCACTGTAATGATGCCTCTTTAGAAAAGAAAATTGATGGAAGAAGGGCTGTAGTGCTCTTTGTCATGAATACATTGGCCTGATTTCTGAGTATTCATAGAAACATAACTCAGGAACAAAGAAAAATTTGCAGAGACTACATTTAAGGAGATCATCTCACTTGGCATGCAACTTAAGATGTTTTTGTGTTTTTTGATTGATTGAGGTTTTTAAAATTATTTGAATGAGATTTGTTAAGTTTGTGACAGAAACATAAGACATAAGTCCACGGAACACAGTTGATTTTAATGTGGACTTATATTTAACTATCAAATTAATATCAGCTATCAATTATTTACAAGCTTTTGTCAAAAAGTTGATGATTTCTCAAAATACAAAAAAAAAAAAAAAAAAAAAACTCTTTCAAGTAGAACTTTATTATCTAGAACTCCTAGCTAATTAGAATTATTTAGGTAGAATGTGAGACCTAGGTTCAATTACTTTATTTGTAACGCATTACCATTTTCATGACTGGAATTCGAAGTGAGATATAATGTGTTACAATACTTTATAAATTTTTGTTATGCATTACACATTACATGTTTGTGTCAGTAAAAGTTATTATACCGAAAAAAGCTTATATTCTCAAAGTGCCTCATGTTGTGAATTTAAGCATAACTCAGATGAGTTTATGTCTGAGTTTTAAGGTGAGTTTAAGATTTTTTTCTAATATGAAAAGCTCGAGTTTAAGCATAAACTCATAAAATAAGTGTATAAGTGAGTTTTAACATGAATTTAAGTGTAAGAGTCTTTGCCAATACGGGCCCAGGTTTCACTGTATAGGACTCAGTGATAATATAGCTTTATCTTCTGGAAGTTAGGTTTTATTTTACATTTTGTAATCTTTGTGTTAATATAAAATGTACCTAAAACTCTTCATAGTTTTGTCAAGAACACTTGGTTATTCCAAGAAAAAATACGAGTTTTATCCATCAATATATGATATGATTTTTATGGGTCATGATGGAAATAAGCCAGTCCATCTGAGTAAAAACTTGAAAGATCTAATTTCAGATTTTCTTTGTTATCTGAGCCTCCAAAGGTAATTGCCAGAAAATAATGGAGTAGACTTCAGAAAAGATCATACAGAAAGATTACAAAACAGATTCATAAATTGTATCCTGAATTCCTTAAGCCCCTTTCACACTACAGGTGGTACGTCCCGCAGTTAGAGGTTTTACTCAGCGGCAGATTCGCCTCCAAGGACTCCTCATATCTTCCGAGATTTGGTGTTCCCATCACACTACTTCTCTGTCCTTCAGCTAAGGTGTGAGGTTCGTATACAAAGTTGTGACACAGTAGCGAAACATCCAGTTGAAAGATGACCGAGTCACAACCTTATATACACCATGGACTACAACCTTCAGTTATTATGGCAAGAAATTCATCTCCGCATGCTCGTATTCGTTTGTGCATGCCCCCCCGGTACCAAATTCACAGGCAGAAATTTTAAACATTTTGAAACTTTTGTAGAACATGCAAGGTAATGGACATTTTGCCACTATGTCACAAGGTTGCATACGAACCTCGGACGGTAGTTGGTAGGTAAGGGGCAATTCATCCAACATCTATATCCATGGGTTACACTGCCTATAGTGTGACTGGTTTTTTAGTGAACAGTTCCATCTATGTAATTGGTATTAACTTACTATTAAGTGCTGTGATAAAGTAACACATAACCCAAAAATGAGTTACCAGTTTGTTGAGAAATCCACAAGAAACTTGCAACCTGGGTTATAACTTGTTAAAATAATTCTTTATATCCACAAAATGTCATTGGTTAATTGGCCTGGATCAGCTCGGTACATAATGGTACATTCAGAGACATAAAACCTAATATTGTGTCACATTTGTGTCTACCGTATATAATAACAAAGAAAATCCATAAGTAGATTTTTTTACACATACTGACATGCTTTTTCATCAAGACACTAACACACAAATAACAAGAAGTTTCAAGATTGTTCCTCTTCATGGACATTCAGATAACTTTACTGTTTTACACCATTACATATCTACAGGAACATACTCAGGTTTTTATTTCATAAAAATGTAATATACCCTACCATATGAAACCACTTGGGAAAAGCTTGGCTTGGCATTTGGTAACCGCCATATATAGTGATTGTATACCATACATTGGATTTAAAATATAAGGGGAGACCCTCTTTAAACCTATGTAGTTGCTACCATTTGACTCCTGGTGACCTAATTTACTCTGCCATGCACAGTACTACCAAAATAGTTCATTCTTTTTGTGGCGGTTGAAGTATCAACAGGCATCTAGAGTATGAATAATAGCGGACATGGGTGTATAAGAGTAAAACAGGACAGATGATGCTCCAACTTAACTGGTCCAAAACAAATAACACCCAGACCAAATGTCAGCAAAATATGGTGACGGACTGATTTCATCATGTATTTTTGGAACTTTGGGTGCTATAGTTATGGTTTTACAGCAGTTCATTGAGTAGGGGATTGAATGGTAATAATTTCATGCTAAGATTTACTGATAAGAGTCTTGTGGCATTTGTTTCTTTGTAAATAGTCTTTTTTAACCAATGTATCCTCATTGCTAATGCTGGCCACTGACCACACATCAGAGATACAATCTTTCTGTGTGAGAAAAAATGTACATTCACAGGCCTTTATTATCTCCCGCCGGCCGGGCGGGAGATTATAAAACGCATTCCGTGCGTGTGTGCATGTGTGTTCGTGTGTTATTGAGTGTGTCACGCTTTTATAAAGGGCTGTACATCACACTGGTTGTTTCTCCGTGGCCTTTTCAATGTTTTTTATCACCTTATTGCTTATATCCTTTCATTTGATGCTGTTATTTCACACCTAGGACCATAGCTAAGTGAGTAATAGCAATGGTGGGTACTTTGAGTAAAGTGCTCATAACTCCAAAACGACTGCATTTAGAGTGTTTCTGTAAAATACGTTGTTCAGCTACTTTCTCCATGCCTACAAGATGGTACCATTTTTAGGGTTCTATCTTCATAGCTAAGTGAGTAATAGCTATTTTCTGTTATTAACAATGAGCAAAATGAGTAAATTGATTTTGTCTTTGTAACTGTTACTTACAATATTGGCCTGAAATATGTTGTTCAACAACTCCTTCATGTACTATATCATGGTGAGGTGTCCAAGGTGTAGCACCATAGCTAACTGAGTAATAGCTATACTAAGTTTAACATTTGACCATTGAGCAAGTCACTTATAACTCAAAAGCTATTGAATATAGAGGATTTTTGTCGAATATGTTGTTCACCTATCTTTTGGATATACTGTATTGTGAATTTTCACAGCTGTAACTCCATAGCTAACTGAGTAATAGCTACTTTGATGATAACCATAATGAGTAAATGGCTTATATCTTCAAAAGTATTGCAGCTACACAATTTTGTTCCAATATGTTGTTCAGCTACTATCTCCACAGATACAACATGGTCACTAGTTTGGAAGTGTATCTCCATAGCTAAGTGAGTAATAGCTACTTTGTCAATTTTTAATGATAACCATAATGAGTAAATGCCTTATATCTTCAAAGTATTGCAGCTACACAATTTCTCTCAAATAAGTTGTTCATCTACTTTTTTGTGAACTGTAACATATTTAAGTTTCACAACTGTTGCTCAATGTACAAGTGAGTAATGGCTACTTTATTGCTACTTTTGGTGAAAATGTGAAAAATGACAAATATCTCGCAAATCGTAATAGCTACTTTGTCAATTTTTAATGATAACCTGATGATAATGAGTAAATGCCTTATATCTTCAAAAGTATTGCAGCTACACAATTTCTCTCAAATAAGTTATTCATCTACTTTTTAAGTCATTCATCCACTTTTGGGAGAGATTTCACATGGTGAAGTTTCAGACTCGTAGCTAATTACTCACCTACTGAAAATGAGTAAATGCTATTGAGTGTGTGTCACGCTTTTATAAAGGGCTGTACATCACACTGGTTGTTTCTCCTTGGCCTTTTCAATGTTTTTTATGACCTTATTGCTTATGTCCTTTCATTTGATGCTGTTATTTCACACCTAGGACCATAGCTAAGTGAGTAATAGCAATGGTGGCTACTTTGAGTAAAGTGCTCATAACTCCAAAACGACTGCATTTAGAGTGTTTCTGTAAAATACGTTGTTCAGCTACTTTGTCCATGCCTACAAGATGGTACCATTTTTAGGGTTCTATCTTCATAGCTAAGTGAGTAATAGCTATTTTCTGTTATTAACAATGAGCAAAATGAGTAAATTGATTTTGTCTTTGTAACTGTTACTTACAATATTGGCCTGAAATATGTTGTTCAACCACTCCTTCATGTACTATATCATGGTGAGGTGTCCAAGGTGTAGCACCATAGCTAACTGAGTAATAGCTATACTAAGTTTAACATTTGACCATTGAGCAAGTCACTTATAACTCAAAAGCTATTGAATATAGAGGATTTTTGTCGAATATGTTGTTCACGTATCTTTTGGATATACTGTATTGTGAATTTTCACAGCTGTAACTCCATAGCTAACTGAGTAATAGCTACTTTGATGATAACCATAATGAGTAAATGGCTTATATCTTCAAAAGTATTGCAGCTACACAATTTTGTTCCAATATGTTGTTCAGCTACTATCTCCACAGCTACAACATGGTCACTAGTTTGGAAGTGTATCTCCATAGCTAAGTGAGTAATAGCTACTTTGTCAATTTTTAATGATAACCATAATGAGTAAATGCCTTATATCTTCAAAAGTATTGCAGCTACACAATTTCTCTCAAATAAGTTGTTCATCTACTTTTTAGTCGAATCTTTGATTCGAGTTATGTACTGAGTTGCGGCCGCGATTTTAAAATGGCCGTTTAAGCCCTTAAATATCAAATTCTGCATAATATTTCTTCACATATCGGTACATTAAGGTCTATACTATACACTCTGCCATTTTGAAGATTTTTGATGCTTTTATTCAGTTATATTTTATAAAGTAAAAAGCATGTCTGGCACTACGTCTGGCTTTCTCAAAGAACCCGTATGTCCTAGAAACTATTGTGTTACCCATTGTAGTGGTCTACTCGAAGGAGTCTTTTTTAACCGTTTCGTCTGCTGGTTTCTAGACTTGAAACCCCAATTAATTTATTTGTCTGCTAGTTTATCACGCAGTCACTGTTAATGTAAAATTGCTGTCTGCCCATCTACGTGTACTCAATTATTTGTCAAACAAATAAACCGCAAAGAAATTAATGAATGAAGTGACGTCACGGTAGTACTACACATTTGTCATTCAGCCAATCAAAATCGAGGACACCTCTGGCAGAGACAATGAAAATATTCAAACTCCGTAGTTCTATATTCAACCACTAGAAGACGCTTTTGTATGTCCTAGAAGTTATAATTCACGATGGTGTTTCCAACAATATTTTACAAATATATAGTCCAGGAATATTTTACTGTCACCGCACCTCACTCTGTCTTCTCGCAATATTTAAAACAAATAAAATATCAAATGCTGGTAGTTGTACACCCACAGAGTGCTGAAAACATGAGGCTACGATGGGGTTTCTAACAATATTTTACAAATATATAATCCAGCAATATTTTACTGTTACCGCACCTCACTGTGTCTTCTCGCAATATTTAAAACAAATAAAATATCAAATGCTGGTAGTTGTACACCCACAGAGTGCTGAAAACGTGAGGCTACAATGGTGTTTCTAACAATATTTTACAAATATATAATCCAGCAATATTTTACTGTTACCGCACCTCACTGTGTCTTCTCGCAATATTTAAAACAAATAAAATATCAAATGCTGGTAGTTGTACACCCACAGAGTGATGAAAACGTGAGGCTACGATGGGGTTTCTAACAACATTTTACAAATATATAATCCAGCAAAATTTTACTGTCACCGCACCTCACTCTGTCTTCTCGCAATATTTAAAACAAATAAAATATCAAATGCTGGTAGTTGTACACCCACAGAGTGATGAAAACGTGAGGCTACAATGGTGTTTCTAACAATATTTTACAAATATATAATCCAGCAATATTTTACTGTCACCGCACCTCACTGTGTCTTCTCGCAATATTTAAAACAAATAAAATATCAAATGCTGGTACTTGTACACCCACAGAGTGCTGAAAACGTGAGGCTACAATGGTGTTTCTAACAATATTTTAGAAATATATAATCCAGCAATATTTTACTGTGACCGTACCTCACTCTGTGTTGCGGGCGATAATACCAAGTTTATAGATTTCAACACCCACTGCTGTCCTAAGATTCGACTCTGTGGTTGGCAGAATGCCAACCACTTCACCCTAGTTTGTGAACTGTAACATATTTAAGTTTCACAACTGTTGCTCAATGTACAAGTGAGTAATGGCTACTTTATTGCTACTTTTGGTGAAAATGTGAAAAATGACAAATATCTTGCAAACCGTAATAGCTACTTTGTCAATTTTTAATGATAACCATAATGAGTAAATGCCTTATATCTTCAAAAGTATTGCAGCTACACAATTTCTGTCAAATAAGTTGTTCATCTACTTTTTAAGTCATTCATCTACTTTTGGGAGAGCTTTCACATGGTGAAGTTTCAGACTTGTAGCTAATTACTCACCTACTGAAAATGAGTAAATGCTATTGAGTGTGTGTCACGCTTTTATAAAGGGCTGTACATCACACTGGTTGTTTCTCCTTGGCCTTTTCAATGTTTTTTATGACCTTATTGCTTATGTCCTTTCATTTGATGCTGTTATTTCACACCTAGGACCATAGCTAAGTGAGTAATAGCAATGGTGGCTACTTTGAGTAAAGTGCTCATAACTCCAAAACGACTGCATTTAGAGTGTTCCTGTAAAATACGTTGTTCAGCTACTTTGTCCATGCCTACAAGATGGTACCATTTTTAGGGTTCTATCTTCATAGCTAAGTGAGTAATAGCTATTTTCTGTTATTAACAATGAGCAAAATGAGTAAATTGATTTTGTCTTTGTAACTGTTACTTACAATATTGGCCTGAAATATGTTGTTCAACAACTCCTTCATGTACTATATCATGGTGAGGTGTCCAAGGTGTAGCACCATAGCTAACAGAGTAATACCTATACTAAGTCTAACATTTGACCATTGAGCAAGTCACTTATAACTCAAAAACTATTGAATATAGAGGATTTTTGTCGAATATGTTGTTCACCTATCTTTTGGATATACTGTATTGTGAATTTTCACAGCTGTAACTCCATAGCTAACTGAGTAATAGCTACTTTGATGATAACCATAATGAATAAATGGCTTATATCTTCAAAAGTATTGCAGCTACACAATTTTGTTCCAATATGTTGTTCAGCTACTATCTCCACAGCTACAACATGGTCACTAGTTTGGAAGTGTATCTCCATAGCTAAGTGAGTAATAGCTACTTTGTCAATTTTTAATGATAACCATAATGAGTAAATGCCTTATATCTTCAAAAGTATTGCAGCTACACAATTTCTCTCAAATAAGTTGTTCATCTACTTTTTTGTGAACTGTAACATATTTAAGTTTCACAACTGTTGCTCAATGTACAAGTGAGTAATGGCTACTTTATTGCTACTTTTGGTGAAAATGTGAAAAATGACAAATATCTCGCAAACCGTAATAGCTACTTTGTCAATTTTTAATGATAACCATAATGAGTAAATGCCTTATATCTTCAAAAGTATTGCAGCTACACAATTTCTGTCAAATAAGTTGTTCATCTACTTTTTAAGTCATTCATCTACTTTTGGGAGAGCTTTCACATGGTGAAGTTTCAGACTCGTAGCTAATTACTCACCTACTGAAAATGAGTAAATGCGAATTATCTCTAAAAGTATTGCAGATAGCCAATTTTTCTCAAATAACTCATTCACCTACTTTTGGGAGAGCTTTCACTTGGTGAAGTTTCAGACCCATAGCTAATTACTCACCTACTGAAAATGAGTAAATGCGAATTATCACTAAAAGTATTGCAGATAGCCAATTTTTCTCAAATAACTCATTCACCTACTTTTGGGAGAGCTTTCACTTGGTGAAGTTTCAGACCCATAGCTAATTACTCACCTACTCAAAATGAGTAAATGCGAATTCTCTCTAAAAGTATTGCAGATAGCCAATTTTTCTCAAATAACTCATTCACCTACTTTTGGGAGAGCTTTCACTTGGTGAAGTTTCAGACCCGTAGCTAATTATTCACCTACTCAAAATGAGTAAATGATAATTATCTCTAAAAGTATTGTGGATACCCAATTTTTATCAAATAACTCCTTCATCTACTTTTGGGAGAGCATTCGCATGGTGAAGTTTCAGACCCATAGCTAATTATTCACCTACTCAAAATGAGTAAATGCGAAGTATCGCTAAAACTATTGCAGATAGCCAATTTTTCTCAAATAACTCATTCACCTACTTTTGGGAGAGCTTTCACTTGATGAAGTTTCAGACCCATAGCTAATTACTCACCTACTCAAAATGAGTAAATGCGAATTATCTGTAAAAGTATTGCAGATAGCCAATTTTTCTCAAATAACTCCTTCATCTACTTTTGGGAGAGCTTTCGCATGGTGAAGTTTCAGACCCATAGATAATTATTCACCTACTGAAAATAAGTAAATGCGAATTATCGCTAAAAGTATTGCAGATAGCCAATTTTTCTCAAATAACTCGTTCACCTACTTTTGGAAGAACTTTCACTTGGTGAAGTTTCACACCCATAGCTAATTACTCACCTACTCAAAATGAGTAAATGCGAATTATCGCTGAAAGGATTGCAGATAGCCAATTTTTCTCAAATAACTCATTCACCTACTTTTGGGAGAACTTTCACTTGGTGAAGTTTCACACCCATAGCTAATTACTCACCTACTTAAAATGAGTAAATGCGAATTATCGCTAAAAGTATTGCAGATAGCCAAGTTTTCTCAAATAACTCATTCACCTACTTTTGGGAGAGCTTTCACTTGGGGAAGTTTCAGACCCATAGCTAATTACTCACCTACTCAAAATGAGTAAATGCGAATTATCTCTAAAAGTATTGCAGATAGCCAATTTTTCTCAAGGAGTTTTGTCAAATATGTTGTTCACCTACTTTTTGATGTAGTGCGGCGGGAGATCATACCACGGCAGTGGTCTTGTTGTCACTGTGATTGGATGGAAATTTGGATTCAATTCACCAGTTAGCAATTGTCATCCTTTTACTACACGACTTGAATGCCATTTGACCCATCTGGATTGCACAGGTACAGGCCAAGTTCTAGTGGTTGACATTTCCCTAAACTAAAACAGAGGCTCAGGAATAATCATTTCTAACATCTTGAGGTTCTTTTAGCCTGCCACTTGGGATAGGACCTGACAACCTAGAACCGCCATTTTAAGCATTCATTCTGAGACACTATGTATCTGTTTGTTCTTGGGATTGAACCCAGATCCTCATTATTCCTGGGCAAGTACATTACCCAATAGGCCACTATGATATGTCTACATAAAGAAATACTTGAAACCTTTAAAACATTTTCCCATTGAGGCAAGATTATCACTATTTTGTTTCAAAAATGATGCCAAAAAAGGTAATTTCACATCCAAAATCTGTAGGACCAATTATAAAGGAGACATGAAGCCTTTTTAGTATGATTATCACACTTGATCTTAATGCAGGGGTCAGAGGTCACATTCGACACTTGGAAAAGATACTAAGACCATATTGCTTCTTAGTTGTTTTCACATTTAAAAGCCCAAGGATGAATGATAAGGGAGATAGAAAAGCCATTTTAGTACATGTATGATCACCTCACTCGACCTAGAATCTGTCAAACATCAAATTCTACACTTGGAAAAAACTTGCAGACCTTATTACTTCCTATAAGTTGCTTTCACATTTCGAAGCACTAGGACCATTAATAAGGGAGATATAGAGTAAGAAATCTAAAATTCGCCACGTATCTGAAATTCGCCACAAGTGGAAAAATACTAATAAAATAAATGAATTGTGGTGAGAAATGTTGACTGTATTGTAAATTAAGGCTTTTTGAACTGAAAAATACCAATTTTTGGACAAAAACATCATTTTCTTCATAAAATTAACTAAAGTTTTAGAGGTGGTGAATTTTAGATTCCTGGCGAATTTTAGATTTCTTACTCTAAGGACTTAAAGCTTTTAATTTGATGACAGAACTTGACCTTGAAGCAGGGATCAAACTTAAAATTCACAGGCCATGATTTCCTTTAAATTGTTTTCACATTCCTAACCCCAAGGACCAATGGTTAGGCCTTTTTAATATGATATCACGGCTGAGGCTATCACCATTTGACCTTAAAGATATGATTAAAGATATGACTGTAACTTTGGTTTCAAAACGAGGCCAAAATTTGTTACCTCCTCCAAGGCGGTATTAAATTTATGCCTGCTTATGTGTCAGTTTATAGTATATTTGATCCAGATCCCTGCCTGAATGGATTCTGGATTCTCCCGTTTACTTATTATTGAGCCATTTAGAAAAAAAAAATTACATGCCTTGGTAGAGGTTTGCACTCTCTGAGTGCTCTTGTTGCATATGCATTCATAGCCATAAATATTCTTTGCAATTAGATGAAGATATCTTTATCATAAACGAATGAGATAATATTTATCATAAACGAATGAAATATAAAGGTTTAATATGATGTAAAAACACGGTAAAATGGACGTATGCACCACACACTTATGTACACATGGACATTTTATAATCTCCTGATCAAAGCCTTTGGCTGGTGGGAGAAAAAAAAAACATAGTAATTTGTGCTTAAATGTCTGAGAATACACTGGTATTATTATATCCCCAGACGAAAGTCGGGGATATATTGGATTCAGGTCCGTCGCGCCGCCGCCGCCGCCGTAGAAATTTCCTTGTGGACGCGATAACTCAAAAACAAATTAATATTTTTTTTTCAAACTTGGTACACATGTTAAGGGTGCCCAAAGGAAGATCCCTATTTTAAGGTGACCTTAAACTCCCAGTAAAAAAGAACTTATGGCCACCTTAAGGTCAGAAATTGCACTTTTGGCCACTTAGAGCCCTGTAGGTCACAAACTATGATGCTCAGCTGGCTGAAATTTTACCTGACAACACATTAATATGTTCTTAGTACATGTGCCAAAAATCATGACTTTAAGTTGAGGAGAAAATTGTGTTTGAGGCCCATAAATACCCCCACTTAGGGATTTTTTGCTATACTTTTCACATATTTTGCCCTATAATTTGGAAGTGATAATTCTGATGAGTCTCAAACTGCGCTAGGTATAACTTTGATATGTAATCCTTGTCTGTAGAAAATTTTAGGGCTGTAGGTTTACCCAAAGGGGTCGACTTAAGGTCTCAAAAGTGCCCACAGAGACCCAATTTATGCACTTTTTGCCACTTTCAAGCACTGTAGCTTTCAAACTATGTCTCTCATCTAAGTTAAATATCATCTGGGAATATATCTATGTGTTTTCTTATATGTGCCCCAACATTTAGGCCTTTAATAGACAGTTAACCTGTGTATCAGGACCATAAACACCCACCCGAGTGACCCTTATAAGACATTTTTCACATCTTTTTCCCTGTAACTTGGAAATGGTAAGTCTGAGAAGTTTCAAACTGTATTAGATATATATTCTGTGTGTAATCTTAGTATGTAACAGATTTTAAGTCTGAAGCTTTAATTTTGAAGGTCAAATTGAGGTCTCTAAAAGGCTCCCAAAGACCCAATATTTGGACTTTTTGCTACTTTTAAGCCCTGTGACTGTCAAACTATGTGACTGATAGAGCTCAAATCTTATCTGAGAAGATATTAGTATGTTATTTTTATATGTGCCAAAAATTAAGGCTTTAAGAAGACATTTAACCTGTGTATGAGGACCATAAATCCCCACCCGAGTGACCATTTTTAGACATTTTTCACATATTTTTCCCTGTAACTTGGAAATGGTAAGTCTAAGAAGTTTCAAACTGTATTAGATGCATATTCTATGTGTAATCTTAGTATGTGACAAATTTTAAGTCTGAAGCTTTAATTTGAAGGCCACATTTAGGTCTCTAGAAGGCCCCATAAAGACCCAGTATTTGGACTTTTTGCCAATTTTAAGGCCTGTGACTGTTAAACTATGTGACTGATAGAGCTGAAATCTCATCTGGGAATACATTATTATGTTCTTTTTACATGTGCCAAAAATCAAGGCTTCAAGTAGACATTTAACCTGTGTATGAGGACCTTAAACACCCACCTGAGTGACCCTTTTAAGACATTTTTCACATATTTTGCTCTGTAACTTGGAAATGGTAAGTCTGAGAAGTTTCAAACTTTATTAGACACATATTCTATGTGTAATCTTAGTATGTAACAAATTTTAAGTCTGAAGCTTTAATTTGAAAGCCACATCGAGATCTCTAAAAGGCCCACAATGACCCAATATTTGGACTTTTTACCACCTTTAAGCCCTGTAACTGTTAAACTATGTGATTGATGGAGCTGAAATCCCATCTGGGAATGCATTATTATGTCCTTTTTACATATGCCGAAAATCAAGGTTTTTAGTAGACATTTAACCTGTGTATGAGGGCCATAGACACTCGCCCAAGTGCCTTTTTGGACATTTTTTCCGTATTTTGCCCTGTTATTTGGAAATGCTTAGTGTGACAAGTCTTAAACTGTATTATATATAATTTTTGTTTGTTATGTATGTCCCCCAAAAAGTTTCAGATCTGTAGTTTAATTGCTAAGGTCTCTTTAACAATTGTAAAATGCCCACAGAAACCCAATTTATGGATATTATGCCACTTTAAAGCCCAGTAACTGTCAAACTATGTGGGTTATAGAGCTGAAATCTTTGAATTTTTAAAAGGAAATGCCTGTCTATTTAAATTTTGAATATTAATAATGTTATGGCTATCTTAGTCTTTTAAGAACTTATTTTTGTGTGTTATACCTCTGCTTGCTGAGTTTTTCACTTTTTAAAATGAAACTGGTTAAACATATTCAAGTAGACAAAATGGACACTTTAAGTGAGCTTTAAGTCCCAATATTAATGAAATTATATCCTTATGTAGTAAAACTAGGGGATTTTTAACCCTCAACTAGCCCAGTTTTATTCAACTTGCCTCAGTTAATTTTGGCACAGCTCCTACAGTTATGAACTCATTTCAGTTGATAATCACATACTTAAAATTCTCAATTCTTTTTGTATTTGAGTACCCCTTTTATATAGATTGTTTGTTTACCATTTATGCTCAACCCACATCCCCCACCCGGATTCCCCCCACCCACCTCTGGGACCTCCAGCTATATTGAGTGACACTAAATAAACAAAGGTATTTAATGATATCAGATGAGAAACAAAGAACTCAATGGGGTTGCAGATCTTGTGTAATAGTGAGAGAGGTGTGGAGAAGGGGAGAGGGGTGGGGGTGGGAGGTGGTGGGCTTCATTACATATAACACAAAGGGGAGTCAGAACTGAGATTGTGTCACATATTTAGGTTGCATATATATGGACCACATATATAGGTATAGAGGAAATGAATAACTGAAAACAATTTGCAAATTCTAAAAATAATATAATAAAATAATAATATAAATAATTTTTTTTAAAATAATATTTTATTTGTGAACAAATATAGAAACAGATATGCGCTTTTGGGATTATGAATTTTAGAATGGACATTGAATCATCAATCATTTAAATACTTTGAAGGAAGATTGAAAAATATGATGAGTTGAGTTAAAAATAATATTTTATTTGTCAACAAATATAGAAACAGATATGCTCTTTTGGGATTATTATTTTAGAATGGACATTCAATCATCAATCATTTAAATACTTTGAAAATAGGTTTAGAGTTATCATTGCAGGAAGATTGAAAATATAATTTGAGTTATGTATTCGGCGTCTGGGGATACACCATCTTCCTTGGGGAGATATAAACAGAGTAGATTGATGTGCTGAAGTTCATATAATAATGGGTAATTATGTTTTAAAAAATTCCCGATCAAAACCTGTGGCGTGAGTGATGACCTGTCTGGGGATATGTTGGCGCCGAGTTGGCCCAATCTAGTTTGTGTGATGATTTCAGTAATAACCAGTGATAGGTCATGAACTGGCTTTGATGAAATTGCTGATTCTCCAAAGTGACTATTTTCAAGCAATGCCCTTGGAAAATTCCACTGGGACCATAATCTAACCCACTTTCATGACAACAATTAGTACTTGGTGGATAGAAAGTGATAAAGTGCCTGTAATTTTGTTCAATTTTTTTGAAGGGCAGGCCCATGGAATATATTTTCAGAGTGAATTCATGTGTATATACTTAGTAGATACATTTTATTGTTGATATTTATTTGATATGGATTTTTACCCAACAGCCCTATTGTTTTCACCCATGGTGTCCAGATGGGCAGGTGGGCAGGAAAAAAGATTATCCAGGCTGTATCTCAGAAACTGTAAGGTGTTAGAAGTTTATGTTGGTTTGGGGGTTCAGGTGTACAGCATAATGGTATGACAATCATTTGACCATTGACCTTGCCTAAGTTACCTTGACCTTTTCAATTGTGTCCTGCTTATATCTCAGAAACCGTAAGGTTTAACAGATTCTACTTGGTAGAGACATTGGATGGGGTGTGTAGGTGTGAAGTATCATTGCATGACCTTGATTTGACCTTTGACCTTGCCATAGCGACCTTGACCTTTAGAATATTGTCCTGGCTATATCTTAGAAACTGGGAGGTGTTGGAAGTTGATACTTTGTATGGACATTGCTTAGGGTTGTAGGGGTGCTTCGTCATCATGTGACCTTGATTTGACCTTTGGCCTTGCTGTAGTGACCTTGACCTTTAAAAGTCTTGTCTGGGGTAATTCTTTGATTCCGTAAGGTGTAAGGTTGACGGTTGGTAGGAATATTTGTTAGGGGATGTAATGTGCTAAAACTGGACTGCCACTTTAAGTGGTCATTTGAGCCACTTTGTATATCTCTGCCTGTACCTGCTGGGATCAAATCCATATCTTCGTGTTTCTAAATAAATGTGTTAACCACTGGGCCAGTGAGTGGCAGATTGTGTAATTTAAATAACAGGGAGAAAAGAACAAACTTGTGTCAGTGGAAATGAGTTCACAAAATGGAATAGTTAATATAAGGTTGAAGAATAGAGGTTCTGTTGTCTTCTGTACACAAAATATTTGAAGATCATATTTCTGTGGAAAAAGAGTTAGATTATTTCACAATTTCTTTTGGTACAAAATTAAACTGCTCCACATTTCACAGGGAAATCTTCTGCTTCATTTGGTGTTGATTTAGTAAATTTTTCCCTCTTAAATGCAGTTAATTGGAGAAACTAGAATAGCAGTCCGTACAATTGGGTTAACCTAACCTAGTGCAGGCTCTTGGCTATAACCCACATCTCAGCACTGATTAAAGTCTCTTGAGACTACAACATAAATACTTCTACTGACTTAGGGTTAACATCATGGTTTTACGTTCAATAGCTGGGTTCAGATTGGGACAGGTCCTTATCAGCTTAAAGTGCCAACTGTGGGAGTCGAACCCACACAAAGATGATTAGAATCATCCAGGAAGTGGGCACAATGATAGCACACTGATCTCGAATCTATCAGGTTATGGGTTTTATTCCAGGACCAGCTGAAGAAGGAAAATACATCTTGACCATCTAGTATACACTGCTTTCTTCCATTCCCTCAGCTATCTGTTGTGATTTGATACAAACAATGTAGTCAAAAGAGCGGCAAACCTATATCACTCTTGTCAATTCAACGATAATTATACTGAGTTTAGAGGTTGAAGGTCAAGTTAGGATTTTAAGTCTGTTTCAGCAGCCAAGGTCATATCAAGAGAGGCCCTCAATCACTTCCACCTGTTGTTATGATACCAAAAGATGACAGCCAAAGGATAAAATACCAAACTTGTTGATCAGTATTGAATTGTGGTCTCCTATACTGAGTTAGGGAAGGACTAACATGAGGTTCAGCCTTATGTTTATCATATGTCTTTGGATCTTTTGTAGTGTTAGCTTATCATTTAAAAAATTAAGGACATATGAGAAAGAACAAAGCAGAAAGAGGTTTCAGTCTACTAGCGCGAGCCACAAAACCATCAGAGATATGAGTAGTGCACTGAGGCAGTCACCCATCTAAGTACTAATGTAGCCCATTGCTGCTTAACTTCAGTGAAGAGACAGGCACTCTTCACTAGTGCTGGGACGATGTTCGCAAACTTCGGTATTATCGCTCGCTGGCTCATTACCAATCAATGATCGGTAAAATTTAAGTAAAACCGATATTTGCTAAATCCATTTCTTTGCAGCCTTTTGGTCACAATAAAATGCTAACCTTAATAATATTTTGTAAAAATCTGAAATATCCACCAGTTAAAATCACAAAACTAGCCGTGAATGCAATAAAAATAACGTAAATAGAAACACTTTGGGGTTTTCCAACTCAAGGTAATAATAAAATCAGCCAATCACAAGTGAGGATACATCAAGCATAGTCTGTTAGTGAGGGAGACGTCTGTGAATGGCTTTTAGATTATATTTTGGTCATATTTGTGGTAATTTGTGTGTATTTTGCTTCATATAATATTAATATTTTATCTGTCTTTTTAACACTTCGACTCCATAATCGGCAATGTTCGAAGTTTGGTTACAAATGTCCGATACGAACATCGACACGGAAAATCCAAGCGATCTCCCAGCACTACTCTTCACGCTGCGCCATAATTCATGAAAGTCAGGAGACAAAAAAAAAAAAAGTCTTTTGGTCTACATGCACGAGCTGCACAGCCATCAGAGACACGAGTAGTGTACTAGAATTTATGAAAGTCTGGTGACACAAAGAAATTCCAACTCAGACATATCCTATAGCTGGTCTAGAACTGACAGACTGTTACCCATCCAAGTACTAATGTGGTCCATTGCCGCTTAACTTCAGTGAAGAGACAGATACTCATCACAATATGCCACATTTCATGAAAGTCCGGAGACCAAAAAAAAAGTGATTCCTAGAAGTCCGAGCCTCATTAGAGCTCGCGCTTAAAGAGATTTCTAGAAATGCGAGCCTTTCTTGAGCTCGTACTTAAAAACAACAGCAACAAAAACATGGGGATAAAAATTCAGAAGAGATCTCTGTTGCCTTTTGATCTTACTCTCTTGTTGTATGTTTTTGTTCATCCAAGAGTTGATTTCTTCAAAGAATTGCCCAAAAGTGAACCTGTGTGGTTTGATGTTTGTAGGTGAATTGCTTCAAAGTGTCAGAGAAGGTTATCAGAAGAAGCAAAGTGTAAACTTGCCACTTTTATGCTAAATTACTGCTGTATGTAAAACTCATTATGTTGTATGTGGAAATTTAGATTTGAACCTTTTTTGAATCAGCCTGTGACATACATTTCAACCTGGGTGCTGTTTAAGTATTTTATGGTAATATATGTAATCATATATGAAACACATTGACTTCTGAGCAGTGGTATTGATTTATGATTCACACATACTCAAGAAACCAGGAAACCTTTGTATCTCCATTTTATCTGAGTAGGTCCAGTAATGTAACAAGACTATTGTAGCTCTGATAATCAGTTGCTATTCACACCAGAAAAATACTATTTGTGAAAAAATTGGAAAGAGTTAGTTGAACATACTTACTTATCCTAATAACTGTATTTCCTGTGGGAAACTTGGTATGTGCTGTGTTTTCATGTGCTTGTTTAACAATTTGAAAGTGTTTATTATTATAATTAGACTTTTAAAATTGGAAAAAATTGTGACAAAGCAAGTCTGGTTAAATTAGAGGGAATAATCTGGAAGTTCTAGTACATTTCAGAAGCCTGGACTTTGACTTTAAAATTAAGAATTTTTGTCTCAAAATCTGGAAGTGAGTATATTTCAGAGTATTTGGGATATGTTTGGAGTTAATAAGGTCAAATCTATACAATCTGCAGCTTGTGGCCCAGATGTTTGGTATGGTGTTTCCTACTGGTTTCAGTTGTTCATGTTTTTCATTTAGAGCTGAGAAGGAGCACGTGTGAATATGGTAAATAATAGAGAAATGAGCATTACGGAGTACAAGTTTTAAGTGAAGAATACTGTTCTTTTTTTCAAGCGTAATTATCATATATATATTCACCTACCGATAGTACAGAATGAATCAATGTCTTTAATATTTCAAAGAAAACTGAGAAAAGTAGTGTCATTAAAGAGTACTAGAGTTCTTATTAAAGACTTAAGAGTAATGAATTATGTGTAGTAAAATATCACTTAAACATTGGCAGGTTTCAAACACATACAAATAATACTAGTGTTGTTAACGTAATACAAGTATTCCGCATTTTGTTTCACTTAAAGTTCAAATAGTGACAACCGCTATCAAGTGATGGGAACAGGTATTTATTAATCTATTTAATTACCCACAATGCATGGTTCACATTGCTTGCTGGTACAAGAAATATTGGAAGTATTGTTAATTATTTCATAAAATATCTTCAAATAGTTAGATATTCTCTTCTGCATTTGCAGTTTTATCCCATGTACGGATGTCTACATTTTTCACCAAGGTGAATACTAGAACAAATGAAATATGCTGGATATTGTTTTGTTTTCATGACCTGGAAACCAGTTTTCGTCTATGCAAACAATAGCACCATTAGATAATACCAGTGTTGCACTCTATATCCCTCACTCTATCGTAAGCATTATACACCCCCCCCCCCCCCCCCCCACAATCTTTCGTTATTGCCTATAAATTTCTAATTTGTCATTCTGAGATAAATTAGCTCCAATAATAACAGGCCTAGTTTGGTTATTTTGAAACCAACTTTCAGGAAATCATGGTCTGGGAATCTTTTGATGTAGTCAGATTTAACCTTGGGCCCCTCCTTCAAGGTCAAACAAGGATACCCAAATGTAAAAGTGCTTATAGCTTGCTTAATATTGGTCCTAGAGGCTTGCAATGTGAAACCAACGTATAGGAAATCATGGGCTGGGAATCTTTTGATGTGGTCAGATTTGACCTTGGGCCCCTCCTTCAAGGTCAAACGAGGACAGTAAAATCTAAAAGTGCTTATAAATTGCTTTTTCTTGGTCCTAGAGGTTTGTAATGTGAAACCATCCTATAGGAAATCATGGGCTAGGAATCTTTTGATGTGATCAGATTTGACCTTTGGCCCCTCCTTCAAGGTCAAATGAGGATAGCCAAATTTAAAAGTGCTTATAGCTCGCTTATTCTTGTTCCTAGAGGTTTGCAATGTCACACCAACCTGTAGGAAATCATAGGATAATAATCTTTTGATGTGGTCAGATTTCACCTTGGGCTCCTCCTTCAAGGTTAAGCGATGGTTGATTGGCTTTGGTGAGTTTTCTTTCTGATGGATACAATTTGCATCGGTTCTCCGATGCGCTAGGTCTAGTTTTTTTCTGAATACACCAGGTTGGTTTTGTTGTCGTACTTTAAGCCCATCCCTAATACAGATATACTTAATTATTACTCACATTGCGCACATTGCCTTACAGATTGCGGAGACGGTACTGAGTTTCTTTTTCCACTCAAATTTTGGCACTTTTCAAAATATTCACAAAAATGGCAGTTAAAGTGGACCAGTTTCTATTAATTTTCAAGATAGAAATTCACATTGTGTTACATTTATCGCTAAAAAGCGACTACTCGTTTGAGAGAAGAGAAATGGTTAAAGAATACAAAAATTCGTCCTAAATCATATAATGGAAGGTCGAATGTACTGTGAGCTGTTTGTGGTTGTTTTATTGCTATAACAAGAGTACTCATCAGAGAGATTTACTCATGTGCTTAGTAGCCCTTGAGTGTAGAACTTAACACCCCTCCCAGCCATAATTATTAGTGTTCTTTGACCATAATAAACATTAAATAAATATTTACTAAATATGGAAAAAATAGGGCTCTGACAAACTTTCCGGAGGAGGTTATTTTGCACTTAGCCTAAATCTGACCAAATAATAATGTTTGTTGCTTGCTCGTAGAGACTTTTACTTGACAAAACAGGCCGTTTGATATAAAGTAGAAATTGATAATTTCTGCATTACATTTAAAATAAAACAAACTTACTGTAAATGACCTATTTAGCTCATCCGCCCTGTTACCGCACCCTATCTCTTTTTCCCGGCAATATCGCCAGTGATAGTGCACAATATCCACATATTTTTATATATTGTACATATTTTTACTTAATAAATTGACATTTTTGCCATGGCTTTTGAGTTTGTTTATATGTACCGCCATATTTACAGGAAGTGGGTATTTTTAGTAGATTCTAAATGTCGGAACACCATTATTCTTACCGGATTGACCTATACTTCATCCCGGAAAGTGTTTCATGATGGGTGTGCTAAAAGGGGAACTTTTTTCCCACTAAATATTGAATAAAAGTAGTCTTTCCTTAGCGCACTGTGCGCTAAATAGGTCATTTATGGTATATCAAAATGCATTAATGATTTAAGTGTCAAACAACCATTCCCAGAAATGAGACTGGGATATCAGATATTAAATGTGCACAGTTTCACTTCTGTTTAATTTTATGTACTTGAAGGAATTATGTTTTGTAAAGTTGTTCTTGTGTTTTCAGATTTCATAGTAGCAATGACAACACTTTTTTGCTGCTGACCATATCATCTTGAATACATTCTGTCCATTTGTCAAACATTTCCACGTGTCCACTACCTCACTGACCATACAAAAGGTGAGTTGATTTGGTAAATAAATAAAAAAATGTCACTCATTGAGTTAGTTAATTTAGTAAATTATAAGTAAAACCTGGCTGAATTGTTTTAGCACATAAATAATAATAATAATACATGACAAAGTGGATTAGGTGAATAAATAAAACCTCAATGAGTTGATTAAGTGACTAAAAAATACCCGAGGGAGTTGATTTTGTGAATGAATCAAAATCATTTTGGGATTATATTTAAGTTTCCATGACAGGAGTCTTAAATGTACGAGATTATGTATTCATTGGTTTTGTGTGATCATGATTTTTAATTTTTGTGTGATCATGTTAGAGCATGTGCTACTAAGGTAAGATTTCACTGAAAAATATTTAAGTTTGAGTTTGAGACTGTCAGTGAGATTGAGTTTGCTATTTTTACGACCTCCTTTAAAACTAAACAGCTGGTAACTTTTATATTTTGATAAATGTTAAGTCCTTGAATAAGATATACTGCTTAAAGATGTTTGCTTCAACTGTTTCATTCTTTATCCAACATTATAGTGACATATCTCAATTTTTCTGTAGATTTTATGAGGGATATTTCTTGTAAGACTTAGTTTTGCTTCTTTGGTTCTCATTGGAATGTTAAGAAGAATACTTTCATCGATTTGGAGGTAGACAGAATGAATATTTTAGGAAAAAGATGAAATATGCATGGAATTAAAATGAAGGATATTATATGCCTATTTTAAACATATATAGTATTTGCATTCTCAGTTGAAAAAGAAAGTTGCAAGCGTTTGAAGGAACTATAGTGAAATCTATGAATGTCAAGGCCAGTATGATATTTAGAGCTGCCAGTTCATGTGGATAATCCAAATATCACAATGGAAAAAATGCTCTATACTGTTGTGAACAGAAAAGTGCATATAACTGTGAAATCCAGAAAACATATGTAGCTATTTAGATGTTAAGAAATTATTTAGTTTCAGGGAAAATGGAACTAAATAGGGTATAGTTATGTTTTAATTGGTGTTTTGTGGGTATCTCTGTTGGTTCATACATTTTCTGTAAATATTAAAGATGATAAAATAGTTATAATGCACCAATATAAAGTAGAAAAGCACTCATACAGAGCAGACAACCACCGAGACCCAATATCTCCAATGTGGTTTACGAGTGCAATGATAAAAAATCCTAAAATAATACTTGGGACGGTTGACTGGATCACCATAAAAATCTATTCATTTGTTCCTTGTGCCATTGTTGACATTTTCCTGAAAATATCATATTTATTTATTTATTTGAGGTTTTACGTCGCTGTCAACACTGTACAGGTCATATCACGATGGGTAGTTGGAAAGGCAGAGGAAACCAGTGCATACAGTTCGTCAGGGTTCTGTACTGTAAACTGCCGACCAACGGCAAGCAATTACCAGCTTTCACACTTGAGGCCATCCCGGGAACCAAACCCCAGCCTCAGAGGTGGGAGGCGAGAGTGTTACCACTCGGCCACCGTGGCCCCTCTGAAAATTTCATATAAAAATTTTCTATAATTTATTTAGTTATTTTGCAAACAGACAAACGAACAACAACTGCGCACCAGCAAAAACAGAGCTTTCTTGTCAGAGGTTAATTAAGAATTTAAAGATCAGTTGTAATAAGTTATAGAAATGTTATTGACACTTTTCCTTGGAAATGATACTCTTTTTGATAATCAATTTTGAAATTCAGAATCATTTTCAATCAATATTGAAATATCAATACAGAATACTAGTGCATGTTTCACTGTATCTGTATAATACGTCACCCACATAGCAATACTCCTCACGATACAATCATACATTATCTGTATATCTTAAAGAAAACTCTACGCGAGTGAGAGTCTTTCTAATGGATATTCCACTTAAGAATGTCACGCTAGGGTGTTCCAAGATATTTGTGAAATAACTTCAAATAAGCCTCCGTTATATTTTGGCAGTTATATGAAATAAAACATCACATTGTCTATTATGTTGTATGTAAATCTAAAATCTAAATCTACTGCTTTGCAGGCGCAATATCTTCCCCGAAGGGGAACTCAGTGCGCTAACTAATCATATATAATATCCGAGTCATAGTGGGGGACGTGTCCAGGTCTGTATTCCGATGGTTGTGGGTGTGAACGTGGGGAAGAAAGCTAGGTCGGAAAAGCAGATTTGAAAAGGTGGGTTTTCAGGTGCTTCCTGAAGGATGTGACAGATGGACTGGTTCTTACATGGACAGGAAGTGAGTTCCAGAAAACAGGTGCATGATGGCTGAAAGATTTGGTAAGATACTTATGAGACTTATGTATTTTAGAGTCAAAAGAAGGAACTTGAAGGAATTTGTATTTTGGACTGCTACGTGTAAAATTTAAGGAACTTTTCAATTTATTATTATTATTTAATATGTTAATAAAATTTGAATTTCACTGTGTTTGTAGCATGGGTCTCGCCGTGACAAAACAGGAGGCATTCTGGGAAGCGTGCGGTTATGGGCGGATCTTTGAAGTCAAGAAAATGCTAGACACAGGGACCATCAATGTCAACTGGAAGTCTTACACTGTGAGTAAATGATGGTCTTCAGACAATTACCTGTGGGTTTATAATTAAGCCTCTCTTATATTCTAACGCACGTGTACATTCCTGCTGGCCACAGCCAAATATAGAATAATCTTGAAGTTACACACATGTTACACCTGCATGACAGCCACATGGTCTGTATACATTTTTATCTCCCACCTGCGGCCGAAGGCTGAATTGCGTGCATCCATCCGTCCGTTCGTCCGTTCATCACGTTTTTGCATAACCCTTAATATCTCATTTATTTATAAAGATATCTTCACCAAATTTGCAGGCAATGTTTATGGCTATGAAAAAACCTGTCTGTGCAAAATTTTGGTCTCATTTTGAAAATTAAAATGGCTGCCATATCTGATTGTTTGAAAATCATAAAGGTGCTCTAAATCGCAAAATATTCTAGCTAGCTTCATCAAATTTGCACAAAGGATATATGGCTAGAAAAGCCGACATGAAAATGGAAAATGCTAGCATGATAGTAATTTTGGCCTGGTTCAAAAAACAAAATGGCGGCCATATCACGTTTTTAATGTCAAATGGGGTTCTCCTATTAAAAAAGCCTTGTATCTCCCCTAATATTGCTCCTAGAGGTTTGGAATGTGAAAACAACTTGTAGGAAGTCATGGCCTGGGAATATTTTCCAGGTGTTGAATTTGACCTTTGACCCCTGCTTCAAGGTTAAATGGGATAATCACACTAAAACATCATTATTTGTCCCTTATTATTGGTGCTTCAGAATGTAAAGACAGACCATGAAAAGTCCTGGCTTGCAAATGTTTTGCCTGAGAAAAATTTTGGCCTTATTATGAAGAACAAAATGGCCGCCATAGCCAATTATTTCAAAATCATTAAGGTGCTCTAAACATTGAAATATTGCAGCTACGTTAATCAAATTTGCATAAAAGATATATGGCTAGGAAATTTAGCCTGGTAGTTATTTGGCTTAGTTTCGAAAACAAAATGGCTGTCATATCACATGTTAAATTGGATTGTCCTATTAAAAAGGCCTTATATCTCTCACTTATCATTGGTGTTAGGGGTTCCAAATGTGAAACAACTTAAAGGAAGTCAAGGCCTGAGACTCTTTTCTAATTGCTGACTTTTCTAATTGCTGACATGTCAAGTGGGGTTACCTTACTACAAAAACCTGTTATCTCCTTTAGTTCTCCATTATTACTGATTCTAGGGCGGGAGATAACTGCTGTAGCAGTGGCCTTGTTATAATGTAGAGTACTATATCGAAATAATAAAAAATATGGGCTTTATTATGTTAATTTTTGCCAGATATTTAGAAAATTACACAAGTGGGGCATGTTTTCAGATTTTATCATTAGAGAAGATAAGTCATTACAATCTGTGTCTGAACCTTGTAGGTTACATATTCACAGAAAAATTCACCAAAAATAGGCACTTGTTAATGAATTTGTGATGCTAGTTATGGATACTAAGTGGCGTTGGGAATCCGACAAAAAGTTACCTGATGTGTATTTTCTGGTTACAATATGACTCCTGGCGGACAATAAAAGATAATATAAGAACATATGAAAATATAAATCATACTTTTAGAAATCGACCCAAGTTATAGGTTGATTAATCACCCATTTTACTGACTGATAATCGATAAAAAATGTAGATAAATTTGAGTTTTTCACCAGTAACCTTGAATGCCCCTTGACTTTCCCTATGATAATGATTTTGTTAAGTCAGCGCACTGTGTTCCCCTCTGTGGGGAAGATATTGTGCCTGCAAAGCAGTAGATTAGATTTTCTGCCCGTACGGCCATCTGTAACGTCTGTAATGTCCTTGTGGCTTCTGCCATGGATGCCATGCGTCCGTGGGGACGCCATGGAAAAATCAAACTACTTGATTTTTCTGTAAAGGCTTTGTGGATCTTATCTGTAGCTCTTCCGTATCCCATCCGTAGCTCTTTAGTGAGTGTCCTTATTGTCCATATACCCATCCTGGATGTCCTTGTGGCATCCCTTATATCCTTGACGCTTCCGTGGCAAAAAATATCCGTAAAAATATTGACGGATCTAACCGGATCTGCTATGGACTGACACGGAAAGGGTTTGCGGATTAAAAAACAGTCATAGGACCAATCCTTGATGTGATCTTTTCATCCGCAAACTTCTCCGTAGCATTCTGTAGAGGTCCGTAGGAGATCCGTGGATTATTACTATTCTAATATGTTAAGGATTAAATTATATAGACCTGCTGTTAAATGACAATTTTATATGGGTGATAATTGGGTGGTCTATTACATTAAGTTATAAAACAAAGATTTTTTTCTTCCAGACCAGTCAGATTCACTGTTACAGCTTTGTCATATTAGAATGATTTATATCGACCAAATATATGTGTAATAACTAACAAGGAGTGCCGGAGAATGCGCAAACTCTTGCTTGGTAATTGTAGTTGGATTATCCATTGCACCTTTCCCGAGTTATAAATTGAGGAGGTTTTACAATAACTCAGAATAGTGATACATTATCAACTAGTTGTAAAGCTGGTAGATTTTTTTTTCCCTCGTGGTAAACATGAAATAAGGCAAAGGTTGGGTCATGTTTTGTCTATGGTAAATGTTGTTTATTATGATAACATAACTGAAAAAAAAAATATGTGACAGAAAAAAATGTAGCCAAATCTATCCTACTTCATGATACCTGAATGTTTTTATTGCAATGTAATGGCAAGAAACATGTGTGCCATACTTTATTAAGCGTCCCGCAAGGGACGCTTGTTTGTGTATGGGAGAGCTTCAGGCTCCGCCGGCTCCGGCGGCTCCGCCGGCTCAGCATTTTGTTTTCCTTATAACTCTGTAACCGTTAGGCGGATTCTTTTCAAATTTGGCAGGTTTAGGCAGTAGCCTTGGTATTTTTTTTGAATATGCTGCAGTGACATTTCAACCAATCAGAGAGGTCACATGACCAAAAATGTCTTTTTTCGATGGGGAAGCTTGTCCGGATGATAACTTGAAAGGAATTTTATCAATTCACCTGAAACTTGGCAAATACATTCATTCTATTAAAATCTGGAAATCATTAGATTTTGGCATTGATTGGTCAAGAAATGGCCGAGTAATTAATGATTAATTAATCATTACAAATTTTCCAAATAAGGAAAACACAAAAATGCTTATATCTCGAAAACCGTGCTAGATAGAGCGATTTCGATGAAATTTTTGACCCACAGGGTATTTCTGCGGAGTAGTTTTCCCAATTTTCAAAAAATTTTTGTCTCGCCCAAAATGGCGGCCATTTTGAATTTTCGAAATTTTTTCGCAAAAATTGCAAAACACAAAAATGCTTATATCTCAAAAACCGTGCTAGATAGAGCAATTTCGACAAAATTTTTGATCCGCAGGGTATCTCTGCGGAGTACTTTTCCCAATTTTCAAAAAATTTTTGTCTCGCCAAAAATGGCGGCCATTTTGAATTTTCGAAATTTTCGCAAAAATTGCAAAACACAAAAATGCTTATATCTCGAAAACCGTGCTAGATAGAGCGATTTCGACGAAATTTTTGACCTACAGGATATCTCTGCAGAGTAGTTATCCCAATTTTCAAAAAATTTTTGTCTCGCCAAAAATGGCGGCCATTTTGAATTTTCGAATTTTTCGCAAAAATTGCAAAACATAAAAATGCTTATATCTCGAAAACCCTGCTAGATAGAGCGATTTCGACGAAATTTTTGACCCACAGGGTATATCTGCAGAGTAGCCATGCCAATTTTCAAAAAAATTTTGTCTCGCCAAAAATGGCGGCCATTTTGAATTTTCGAATTTTTCGCAAAAATTGCAAAACACAAAAATGCTTATATCTCGAAAACCCTGCTAGATAGAGCGATTTCGACGAAATTTTTGACCCGCAGGGTATCTCTGCAGAGTAGCCATGCCAATTTTCAAACAAAAAATTTCTCGCCAAAAATGGCGGCCATTTTGAATTTTCAAATTTTTCGCAAAATTGCAAAACACAAAAATGCTTATATCTCGAAAACCGTGCTAGATAGAGCGATTTCGACGAAATTTTTGACCTACAGGATATCTCTGCAGAGTAGCCATGCCAATTTTCAAACAAAAAATTTCTCGCCAAAAATGGCGGCCATTTTGAATTTTCAAATTTTTCGCAAAATTGCAAAACACAAAAATGCTTATATCTCGAAAACCGTGCTAGATAGAGCGATTTCGACGAAATTTTTGACCTACAGGATATCTCTGCAGAGTAGTTATCCCAATTTTCAAAAAATTTTTGTCTCGCCAAAAATGGCGGCCATTTTGAATTTTCGAATTTTTCGCAAAAGTTGCAAAACATAAAAATGCTTATATCTCGAAAACCCTGCTAGATAGAGCGATTTCGACGAAATTTTTGACCCACAGGGTATATCTGCAGAGTAGCCATGCCAATTTTCAAAAAAATTTTGTCTCGCCAAAAATGGCGGCCATTTTGAATTTTCGAATTTTTCGCAAAAATTGCAAAACACAAAAATGCTTATATCTCGAAAACCCTGCTAGATAGAGCGATTTCGACGAAATTTTTGACCCACAGGGTATCTCTGCAGAGTAGCCATGCCAATTTTCAAACAAAAAATTTCTCGCCAAAAATGGCGGCCATTTTGAATTTTCAAATTTTTCGCAAAATTGCAAAACACAAAAATGCTTATATCTCGAAAACCGTGCTAGATAGAGCGATTTCGATGAAATTTTTGACCCACAGGGTATCTCTGCAGAGTAGCCATGCCAATTTTCAAAAAAATTTTATCTTGCCAAAAATGGCGGCCATTTTGAATTTTCGAATATTTGCGCAAAAATTGCAAAACACAAAAATGCTAATATTTCGAAAACCGTGCTACATAGAGCGATTTCGACGAAATTTTTTATCTTCAGGGTATCTCTGCAGAGCAGCTATCCCAAAGAGCTTTCACTTGGTGAAGTTTCAGACCCATAGCTAATTGCTCACCTACTCAAAAAGAGTAAATGCGAATTACCTCTAAAAGTATTGCAGATGGCCAATTTTTCTCAAATAACTCATTCACCTACTTTTGGAAGAGCTTTCACTTGGTAAAGTTTCAGACCCGTAGCTATTACTCACCTACTCAAAATGAGTAAATGCTAATTATCTCAAAAACTATTGCGGATACCCAATTTTTATCAAATAACTCATTCATGTACTTTTGGGAGAGCTTTCACATGGTGAAGTTTCAGACCCGTAGCTGATTACTCACCTACTCAAAATGAGTAAATGCGAATTATCTCTTAAAAGTATTGCAGATAGCCAATTTTTCTCAAATAACTCATTCATCTACTTTTGGAAGAGCTTTCACATGGTGAAGTTTCAGACCCATAGCCAATTACTCACCTACTCAAAATGAGTAAATGCGAATTATCTCTAAAAGTATTGCAGATAGCCAATTTTTCTCAAATAAGTCATTCACCTACTTTTGGGAGAGCTTTCACATGGTGAAGTTTCAGACCCATAGCTAATTATTTACCTACTCAAAATGAGTAAATGCTAATTATCTGTAAAAGTATTGCGGATACCCAATTTTTATCAAATAACTCATTCATCTACTTGTGGGAGAGCTTTCACATGGTGAAGTTTCAGACCCGTAGCTAATTACTCAACTACTCAAAATGAGTAAATGTGAATTATCTCTTAAAAGTATTGCAGATAGCCAATTTTTCTCAAATAACTCATTCACCTACTTTTGGAAGGGCTTTCACATGGTGAAGTTTCAGACCCATAGCCAATTACTCACCTACTCAAAATGAGTAAATGCGAATTATCTCTAAAAGTATTGCAGATAGCCAATTTTTCTCAAATAACTCATTCACCTACTTTTGGGAGAGCTTTCACATGGTGAAGTTTCAGACCCATAGCTAATTATTTACCTACTCAAAATGAGTAAATGCTAATTATCTGTAAAAGTATTGCGGATAGCCAATTTTTATCAAATAACTCATTCATCTACTTGTGGGAGAGCTTTCACATGGTGAAGTTTCAGACCCATAGCTAATTACTCACCTACTCAAAATGAGTAAATGCGAATTATCTCTAAAAGTATTGCAGATAGCCAATTTTTCTCAAATAACTCATTCACCTACTTTTGGGAGAGCTTTCACTTGGTGAAGTTTCAGACCCATAGCTAATTACTCGCCTACTCAAAAAGAGTAAATGTGAATTATCTCTTAAAAGTATTGCAGATAGCCAATTTTTCTCAAATAACTCATTCACCTACTTTTGGAAGGGCTTTCACATGGTGAAGTTTCAGACCCATAGCTAATTACTCACCTACTCAAAATGAGTAAATGCGAATTATCTCTAAAAGTATTGCAGATAGCCAATTTTTCTCAAATAACTCATTCACCTACTTTTGGGAGAGCTTTCACATGGTGAAGTTTCAGACCCATAGCTAATTATTTACCTACTCAAAATGAGTAAATGCTAATTATCTGTAAAAGTATTGCGGATACCCAATTTTTATCAAATAACTCATTCATCTACTTGTGGGAGAGCTTTCACATGGTGAAGTTTCAGACCCATAGCTAATTACTCACCTACTCAAAATGAGTAAATGCGAATTATCTCTAAAAGTATTGCAGATAGCCAATTTTTCTCAAATAAATCATTCACCTACTTTTGGGAGAGCTTTCACTTGGTGAAGTTTCAGACCCATAGCTAATTACTCACCTACTGAAAATGAGTAAATGCGAATTATCTCTAAAAGTATTGCAGATAGCCAATTTTTCTCAAATAACTCATTCACCTACTTTTGGGAGAGCTTTCACTTGGTGAAGTTTCAGACCCATAGCTAATTACTCACCTACTCAAAATGAGTAAATGCTAATTATCTCTAAAAGTATTGCAGATAGACAATTTTTGTCAAATTAATCATTCATCTACTTTTGGGAGAGCTTTCACTTGGTGAAGTTTCAGACCCATAGCTAATTACTCACCTACTCAAAATGAGTAAATGCGAATTATCTCTAAAAGTATTGCAGATAGCCAATTTTTCTCAAATAACTCATTCACCTACTTTTGGGAGAGCTTTCACTTGGTGAAGTTTCAGACCCATAGATAATTATTCACCTACTCAAAATTAGTAAATGTGAATTATCTCTTAATAGTATTGCAGATAGCCAATTTTTCTCAAATAACTCATTCACCTACTTTTGGCAGAGCTTTCACTTGGTGAAGTTTCAGACCCATAGCTAATTACTCACCTACTCAAAATGAGTAAATGTGAATTATCTCTAAAAGTATTGCAGATAGCCAATTTTTCTCAAATAACTCATTCACCTACTTTTGGGAGAGCTTTCACTTGATGAAGTTTCAGACCCATAGCTAATTATTCACCTACTCAAAATGAGTAAATGTGAATTATCTCTAAAAGTATTGCAGATAGCCAATTTTTATCAAATAACTCATTCACCTACTTTTGGGAGAGCTTTCACTCTATGAAGTTTCAGACCCATAGCTATTTATTCACCTACTCAAAATGAGTAAATGCTAATTATCTGTAAAAGTATTGCGGATACCCAATTTTTATCAAATACTCATTCATCTACTTGTGGGAGAGCTTTCACATGGTGAAGTTTCAGACCTATAGCTAATTACTCACCTACTCAAAATGAGTAAATGCAAATTATCTCTAAAAGTATTGCAGATAGCCAATTTTTCTCAAATAAGTCATTCACCTACTTTTGGGAGAGCTTTCACTTGGTGAAGTTTCAGACCCATAGATAATTATTCACCTACTCAAAATTAGTAAATGTGAATTATCTCTTAATAGTATTGCAGATAGCCAATTTTTCTCAAATAACTCATTCACCTACTTTTGGAAGAGCTTTCACACACGAAAATGAAAAATTGTGAATATCTCGGAAAAGCTATTTCTTCTGCTTTAATGCTCGGTGGGAGATACACACCATGGCAGTGGTCTTGACAAAAATTTTTGTCTCCCCAAAAATGGTGGCCATTTTGAATTTTCAAAGTTTTTGCAAAACACAAAAATGCTTATATCTCGAAAACAGTGCTATATGGAGCGAACTCAACAAAATTTTGGACCTGCTGGGTATCTCTGCAGATTAGCCATGCCAATTTTCAAAATATTTTTGTCTCGCCAAATATAACGGACATTTTTAATTTTTTTATTTTTTGCAAAACACAAAAATGCTTATATCTTGAAAACCGTGCTAGATAGAGCAGACTGCGCTGACTTTGGTTGCCACAACAGTATAAGGCTAGAAACGAAGCATTTTCTTAATACTTTAGCACTCACCTTTATATCCTTTTCGGGACGCTTTGTTTTTGCTATGCAAAAACATTATTTTTATTGCGTTAATACATCCTATCCAATGGACAATTGCTAATCCGGTCGGCGCAGACCGGCCCGCCAAACGCCAGAAAAAGACGTCCTGTGTTGCCACTGGCTGGCCGGTCCGTAGTACTGTGCACTCCCCAGATGGCGCCTCGTACTTCCTTCCTGTCTAGACAACCTGACGTCATAGCATCTTTTTCGTTTGGCGCGTGTACTGTGCGGACGTGTTTTTCAACATCTCCAGAGTTTTAAAAGGAAAAGTGTGCATTATGACGGATTTTCGACCTTATTTGGGAATATTTTAGTGTAGAAATGTTATCTGCATATCAAGCACGGATATACCTTAAGAAATCTGCTGGAAACGCTCCCTAGCTGACTCAATTTAGTGTTGATGATAGGGCAGTAATCGACGAGGAATATGAAGGCAGCCATTTTTTTCTAGTTTCCTCCCATTCAACCATGGTGTTGTTAGGGGCAGATCGACAATATTAAGGAAATAATGGATATACTACTTACAGGTATTTTTATCCGTGTTCGTTTGTTGAATGTACCCTCTGTAACTTCCAGTTCAATCACCATAGAAACGTCTTTCTAGTACTACGAATAGAAATCACGGAAATCTTCAGTCTACGTAGTTTTGAACACTGCAAATAGAAGGAAATCCCCAAGAGGTGCATTCTTCAGAGCGCACTGGTACCGACTTCTCTGCTGTAAAGCATCAGTCACACCAGCCTAGCTCGAGTATTTAGTGTTTTTTCATCAGAAGCAATAGGTGAATTCTTCAGATTTCTTCAGAGCGCACTGGTCCAGACATCTTTGCTTTAAAGCATTAGTCGACCGGTAAGCTTATATATATGTACATCAGCAGCAAGAGATGAATTCTTCAGATTTCTTCAGAGCGCACTGGTCCAGACATCTTTGCCGTAAAGCATTAGTCGACCGGCAAGCTCATGTTCAGCCGACCTCACCTAGTATTTACATAGAAGGAACTTCATCTTTAATCACTCTCAGTCCCTCCCTTGTGGACCCGGCAATTATGTCGGTAGTAAGGGAGGTGGATGGCCAGGAAACTGGTTTGAGTGTACAGCCGGCTGAAAAGAAGAATCGACTTCAGACCGGCCAGGACTTCATCTACAGAGCGCACTGGCCCAGGCTTCTCTGCTTTTAAAGCATCAGCCGGCCGGCCAGCACAAAAGAACGCGACCTCTGACGTCATATCCAGTCAGCCAATCGCGTGCCTTCACGAAGCTGGTCACGTGTTCTCACCGACCAGTCACAAAGTTTATCACGTGATTTACCGAACAAGAAGGTCGGAAGTGAGTTCTTCAGAACTCACGTCTACTGTGACTACAGTCCCTGCTTTGCAGACCCAGCCTGGTTGTCGGTAGTGGGGTTTTGTGCACTGTAAAGTTGCCAGTAAAGCATCACACAAAGAACGCGAATACTGACGTCATCCCCAGTCAGCCAATCGCGTGTCCTTCCGAACAATCACGAAGCAGGTCACGTGTTTTCACCGACCAGGAAGGTCGGAAGTGCATTCTTCAGAACTCATGTCTTCTGTGATTCCAGTCCCTGCCTTGCAGACCCGGCTTCATTGGCGGTAGTGGGGTTTGTGGATGAGCAGAATACTGCGCATTGCATGTTTAAGTATCACAAAAGAACGTCACAACTGACGAGCTCCAATCAACCAATCACGTGACACACCGAACACCAAGTGTTTCTAAATATAGTTCGCAAGGGGTTTCCCAGTAACTGTCAAATCTACAAATAAGACGTGCGATTTGAGAAATACTTTAATTAATGGAGGAAACCTACAGCCAACTGAATTCAACACAAAATATAGTTGTGAAATTGCTTTAGCAATTGGTTACAGAGTGTACCGACCACTACCGTGCTACACAACCTTGTACACTTGCTTCAACAACCGGGTACAGAGTGTACCGGCTGGTTCCTGCTACACAGCCTTGTACACTTGCTTCAACAAGCTGAATTCAACACACAAGATAGTTGTAAAATTGATTTAGCAACTGTTTTTTTTTTATTACTGGCTACAACTGGTTACAGAGTACCGGCTGGTACTGGCTACACAGCCTTGTACACTTGCCTCAACAAATGGTTACAGAATGTACTGGCTGGTACTGGCTACACAGCCTTGTACACTTGCCTCAACAACTGGTTACAATGTATACCGGCTGGTACTGGCTACACAGCCTAGTACACTTGCTTCAACAACTGGTTACAGAGTGTACCGGCTGTTTATTGGCTACACAGCCTAGTACACTTGCTTCAACCTACGGGTTACAAGTCTACTAACAGGGGGCTGGCTACACAGTCCTTACTGACTAGTGTTTCGAGCCAACTGGTTACAAAAAAAAAAAAAAAAAAAGCTAAATTTACACCAGTAGCTGTCAAATTGATTGGTGACCCCAGCCTGCCGGTTACAGAGAATTGCTGGTTACAGTTAAGTACCGGGTATGGATTCCTGGTACCGGACAGAGTTGCTTAAGGTTAAGTTGGTTACAGAGAATTCTTAGACCGGTCAGTGGCCTTGGTGATGTGACATGACAGTGTCCCAACCTACTGCCAGGCCTACTGCCTACTTCCCTTATCACATCTCTCAACAACCTGTTATCGGTGCTGGACTTGACTGGAGAGATAATAAATTTTATCATCATATCCGGCTAGGGGTCAGACATCTCACAAATGACAATTGCTCTGTAAATGCTACACCTTGCAGGCTGCTGGCCCGGGGCGAAGAGTCTATTAATGTGAAAAGTTGTGTCAGCCCCACCGGACCGCAATAAGAGCAGGGAGAATGTTAACCGGGATCATTGTCACCAGACCGGACCAGTGTCCGGAGGGACAGGAAATGTTTGTCAGAATACCAAATGTCCCAAATGTGGCACACTGTCTGCCTATAGGATCCAGACTAAGCCCTTTTTGGGAACGTAGGAAGCCTTGGGGCTGGACCCTAGGTAGTACAACTGTTGAAGGAGGGATACCTATGTCCATATACCTATACAAGAACAATCCAGGAAATGACTGAGATTTCACATCCAAGGTCGGGCATACCAGTTCAAGGCCCTGCCATTCGGTTTGTCCACAGCAGGTGAAATTGATGGCCATACACAAGGATTTAAGAAGCCACCAGTACCTAGACGACTGGTTGGTGAGAGCCAGATCCCACCAGGCTTGTCTCCAACATATACAGGAACTAGTAAATAATGTGTCAGCAACTGGGTTGGCTGATGAACTTAGAGAAATCAGAGCTGGAGCCCAAACAAGACTTTGATTTTGTAGGCTACCAGTTTTGTCTTCGGGTCTGATCGGTTCCGACCGACTCTGGACTGGTGACAGAGCCTTCAAGAGACTGTTAAAACTGCTATCCCTACCGGCTTGACCGGTCCGGGAATTCATGTCCTTGATAGCTTACTAATGTCTACAGAAAAGCATGTTAATCTAGGCAGACTTCATATGAGACCCATACAGTGGCATCTCAAAAACAACTGGAGGGTACCAGAATCACTGGAAAAGGTGATACAAGTCCCCAGGTCCCTGCACCCCCATTTACAATGGTGGCTGAAGGAAGACGATGCACGTACAGGCCAACCATTACACCCAATAAAACATGCTCTGCAAATATTTACAGACGCATCAATAGAAGGGTGGGGCGCTCACTTAGATGAGCACTTTGCAAGAGCAACCTGGTCCCCTCCGGGAAGCAAGTTATATATCAACTATCTAAAACTTTAAGCAGTTTTTCTGACTTTAAGAGTACTAAGACTTTTGCTCAAACAAGATAGTACTTGTAGCAACTGACAACACCACAGTAGTGTCATACTTAAAGGAAGGAGGAATATGGTTGGGCCCACTTTGTGCCCTACTATGGAGAATCTTGACCTGGTGTACCAGGAAACAAGTGACTCTAAAGCACGACACATTCCAGGCCGGCCTAATGTGGTAGCAGACAGGCTGTCCAGGCTAGGCCAGACCATCCAAACAGTGGTTTCTTCTTCCAGAGGTCTTCCACTCTATACAGTAGGTGGCACCGGCCCAAAATAGACTTATTTGCCACGAGGTTCAACAACAAGTCACCTGTTTTGTGTCACCGGTACCAGATCCCCTGGCCACAGCAGTGGATGTGTTCAGTTGGCCATGGTAGGATCTAAAAGGATACACCTTCTCACCATCAGCCATATTGGGCAAAGTGGTGGAGAAGTTGCAAGACTCCCCATGTAAGAGAATCATTCTGATTGCTCCGGGGTGGCCAACATGCCTTGGTTTTGGGATCTAGTGGCCATGTCCAGCCACATCCCGCTGAGCCTGCCCAATCTGCCCAGCCTGTTCACAGCCATTCAATCAGATCCCTCACAGAAATCTGACAATCTTAATCTCCATGCAGGGCTCCTAGAGCCTCAGCAATCGAGGAGCAGGACTTGTCTGAGGCAGTGGCAGCAAGAATTGAGGCTCCTCAAAGGGGGGTCAATCAGATCGGTCTATGAGGCAAATGGGTCATTTTTTACCAAGTGATGTATCATTCATCAGGTGGATTTCGGACACCACCTGTAAAGTCAGTTGTTGACTTCCTTAGGTACCTGCTTCAGGACAGGAAGTTGCAGCCCAGTACCATTGATGGTTACAGGTCAGCCATTGCTGATAGTCTGGAAAATTTGCCCATCAATGTTAGTAAGGATGAAAATCTCACTCGTCCCCTGGATAGCTTCCACTGAGACAGACCCAAAGGCAGGAGGGGAACCCCCTCCTGGAACCTCTCCCTGGTTTTTGCACCAGCTGACAAGGTTCATTTTGAACCAATTATAGGCCTTCTTGAAGCATTTGACCCTCAAGGCAGTTTTCCTCTTGGCCTTGGGGTCGGGCAAGCGTAGAAGTGAGATACATGCTTGGCAAACAGCCCAGCACCATTGATGGTTATAGGTCACCCATTGTTGATAAACTGGGAAATTCACCCTTCAACATCAGTAAGGACGGAAATCTCGCTCGTCTCCTGGATAGATTCCTCAGCGACAGACCCAAAGGCAGGAGTGGCATACCCTCCTGGAACTTCTTACTGGCCGTGCACCAGCTAAGACTCCATTTGATCCAATTAAGGAGGCCCCCTTGAAGCATTTGACCTTCAAGACGGTATTCCTCTTGGCCCTTGGGTCGGGCAAGTGCAAAAGTGAGATTCATGCCTAGCAAAACTGATATATTGGACACCAATCCGATTGGTCAAAGGTGTCCCTGTATCCATCACCCAGCTTTCTATCCTAGAATCAGCTGGCCATAGAGTGTCTAGTGTGGCCCCTGGGGTTATAACAGCCCTGGCCCACACTCTGGATAGATCCCTCAAGTCTGACAGGTCCCTCTGTCCAGTCAGAGCATTGTGCTACTATTTGGACAGGACCTCAGACATCAGGCAGAATAAGGAGGTGGTTTTTGTCTCCGTTAAGAACGGTTTCAACAAAGACAGCTCACCTGCCACTATCTCCTCTTGGATCAAGCAGACTGTGATCCTATGTTATGAGCTCTCTGACCAGGAGGCCCACTTTTAACATCAGGTTAAAGCCCATGATGTCAGGGCCTTTGCTGCTTCTAAGGTCTTCCAGTCGGGAGTCTCCTTAGATCCAATCTTGTCAGCCCGCCACTGAAGTCACAATACCTTCACACAGTTCTATATGAAGGGCGGGGCTTGGGCTGATTCAGAGCTTTACCATTGGGCTAGGTAGTGGCTGCTCAGCAGATCCACAAGTGGCCCTTAGATTGAGGAGATTTGTATATGTGCATAACAGTTCTTCATGTACATAAGAATTAAGTGTGGCGTGCTTCCTTCGGGAGGTTTATTTGCAATCTGGGACTGAACTCATCCCTCTCTTCCCCTACCTCAGAGCAGGTCTGCAAAAGGGGGGGGGGGGCGACGGCGGTATAGCCCCGGGTAACCGGCTGCTGGCAACCGACCATGGCCTTGCAGGGTTTCCTGACCTTAAAGTCAACCCAGGCCTGGACCTATAGGTCTCCTGACAAAGTCAGCCTAGACCGTAGGTTAAAATTTGCTATTACTTGTGAGTTCACATAAGTCCCTAGTAACTTACCCGCCGACCAAGCGGTAGTTATTCAGCAATTGTCCATTGGATAGGATGTATTAACGCAATAAAATTGCAAATTTAATAAGTAAATTAAATTTTTATAAGTTAATACCCTATCCAATGGACACACAAGACCCTCCCACCGACCCCGCTATCAGCTTACTAGGGGTCTAAGAGGTTTAGACAACGAAAAAGATACTATGACGTCAGGTTGTCTAGACACCCCGGCGAAATGGTGACCATGAATGACCATGGACTGCATGGTATTTGATGGTCGACCATGGATATCCATGAACAACCATCAAAATCCATACTCGTATGAGGGACCAGACCATCAAAAACCATGGACATGATGGTTTTTGATGTCCTGACCATGGGCTGCATGTAAGTGTCCATGTTAGACCATGGACTCAGTCTAGTTGTCCGTGTTTGACCATGGACTACATTCAAGTGTCCATGGTTGACCATAGAGTTTGTTCACTGGTCCATGTTTAACCATGGACTTTGTTCTCTAGTCCATGGTTGACAATGGACTCTGTCCTCGGGTCCATGGTTGACCGAGAACTGCAATTAAGTATTCATGGTTGACCATGGACTCTATGTTAAGATCGAGTCCATGTGAGGCAGCATATGACCTTTAATTGTCAGTCCTCACTGTCTAAATTCATGTTTATAAATTATATACTTTTGTTTGCAACATGAAAAAAATATTACTATTAGGCTTGTCGTGACGTTTGTGGATCCACTATATTATGGAAAAGTAGAACATGAAAAATCATGGCAAACCAACATTGGCAAAAAATAAAAATAATTTCAACATAATAATACTATTTTTTCATTTGGTTGTATCATATATTAACAAATGAATAAAACTATAAAGTAACAATGTGCCTTATCTGAATCTCCACATTTTAGTGCAGTTATACAAACTAGGGAAGATTTTATGTGATGGGGATGATAAAGAAACATTTAATACAGTGGACACAATTTCATAGTCTTCTTGAAAGGCTGTTCTTTCTTGATAATTGGCTGATAACTAAGCTGTTACATATCAAATCATAAAGCTCTGAAAAAAACTTTCCTATCCACATAACAACATGTTACAAGTTTTTGTTCTCAAATAACAGGTATATTCAGTTACACTCTAATAATTTGCTGATGATACATATATTTAAATAAATAAGATTGTGTAAGAATAAGGCTAGCAACTGGAAACTACACTGATGGCTTTTCTGTCTGTTGTGTGTAAGCTGTGTTCACTGACAAGGGTGTCCAGATAGAAGTAACAGGTTATCTTAACATGAAAGTTTGCCTTAATTTATATATGTCTAAGTACACCTGTGTCTTTGCAAAACAACTAATATCAGTTTAGGATTGGTCAGTTTATATTAAATCATGTAGAACCTATCTTATGTACATGGGGTGATTACACTAATTTGTGATAATGATTATGTTGCAAATATAAACTAAGGTCAGTTATTCCACAGGTTACTGTACATACATAAGGTTACTGTGCTGCCTGTGAGTGTGATAACTTAAGGGTCAGGTCACCTTAAAGTGAAAAATATATGAAGGAAGATGTGCAACATACTCAAGTTATGAAGTGTAAGTCTATAATTTTATTCTATTTCTTGATTTCTCCAATCCAAATTGTATTGTTTTTTTGTTTATTAATTTCTAGCTTTTGAAGGCCAGTCTTCATATCTAATTATAACTTGTAATACCAATTCGAAGTAACAAGTACTCCTGTACCCAAGATAGGGTTCTTTACCATTGGCTGGATTTTGGCTCCAAACCTGTTCTCAAGGGATTTACATTGAAGAAAGCCAAACCATTTTCACTTCATTATTTCAAACAAAGAGCTGTGTTTTGTTGGAATCTATATCATAAAATGAGTGGTGAAAATTTCTTTATATTCAGTGTTTACATATTTCAGATGTATTCATAATGTCTGTTTATGTTCTACATGTTAGATTGAATTGGATAATCTTGGATAATTGTAAAAATTAGATTAAAAAAGGAAATAGTGTTTTACATACTTGAGATGTATTCAAAATGTCTGTGTTCCTACATTCTATATTGAATGAGATAATCTGGATAATTATATACATTACATTAAAAAGGAAATATAGTAATGTGTAGTATGTCAGGCTATCTTTAAAGCTGATATTCCAAATAGACTAAAGGTATGTAGCTTCTAATTACCTTTTTTTTTTCCAACATCTACAGACATGCTTGCATATTGAACATGGCCAACCATGGGTAGTCCATGGGCTATCTCATGAAAACCTGACCATGGTCAAAGTCCATGGACTAGACCATGGTCACTGAGTCCATGGTCTCTGACCATGGTTCCATGTAATAAAACATGGATGTCCATGGCCATACATACACACTGACCATGGATAAAGTCCATGGATAACCCTATGAAGTCCATGGACTAGATCATGTTTTACATACCATGGACTCTGACCATGGTCAGTGAATCCATGGTCTCTGACCATGGTGTCATTTCATAAAACATGGATATACATGGAAAACCATGGACAATGACCATGGTTTAAGTCCATGGACAACTTGTTAAGTCCATGAAGTAGACCATGGTTTCAAAGTCCATCATCTTTGACCATGATGCCATTTAACAAAACATGGACATCCATGGACAATGGTTAAAGTCCATGGACTAGACCATGTTTTGACAGACCACAGACTCTGACCATGGTCATTAAGTCTATGGTCTTTGACCATGATGCCATTTAACAAAACATGGATATCCATGGACTTGTGCCCCTGGACATCCATGGACATCCATGCAAGTCCATGGTCAAAATAAAATTTTTTCGCCTGGGCTGAGGAAGGAAGTACGAGGCGCCATCTGGGGAGTGCACAGTACTACGGACCGGCCAGCCAGTGGCAACACAGGACGTCTTTTTCTGGCGTTTGGCGGGCCGGTCTGCGCCGACCGGATTAGCAATTGTCCATTGGATAGGGTATTAACTTATAAAAATTTAATTTACTTATTAAATTTGCAACTTTCTTTTTTGCGAGCGATCCTCTAGTTATCTTTGGCCAAATCCTTGCTACCATAAATGTAGACCGTATGCTTTCTAAAGTTTGATTTTCCCCTGTACAACAAACTTCAAAGTTTGATGAAATTTTCAACAAATAAAAACAGAAAAAAATGCCTCTTCTGACATAATTTCTTTACTCATGAAATCCACAAAAGAAATGCCGTTTGCAAAGCTCCTTCAGATGCCTTGAGACATTTATAATGATTTCATGAGGACATAAATTCTGGATTGTACAGCCACAAATTAGGTACTTGGAAACACAGTCTAAATTGTTCGCCAAGCTGAGAGGAGATGGAATAAACGTATTATGGAATTTTTATAAATTTCCATCATTTTCAAGAAGAATAGAGTGATGAATATTTGTGATGTAGCTTTTCCAAAAAAATGAGAATTTTAACTTGACATTTTGGAAGCTGTTTTGTGGCTCGTATGATTAAGTATTCATGGGTGTGTATCTCATTGCCTTTATTCATCCATGAAAGATGCTCTTGGTTAATGTTTAGTTGTTTACCAAGCCTTTCTCTGGCTTTGTTTTTCTGTAAGTGTGCTAGAGTTGCAGAAAGGTCAAAATTTTATCCGAGAAGGTAATATTTGGACAGTCTTCCAAAATTTTCTGCATGTTGCCTTTTGAAAATCTTTTGGTAAAGCCAAAGACTTTAACATATAAGATTCCAATAGAACAGTCCATCAATATTTATCTAATCACAGATTGTCACCTCTGTTTGGGTTAAATTTGAACTTTCATCTGTTTTCTGAATCTTTCCCTTTTCCAACCAAAATCTCTAACATGATGTTCAGACTAGTTATGTACCTGGCTTGATACTGATTGAAGCAGACAGGAGATCAGGTGTGAACACTATCAATCCAGGCTGAAAAGGATAACTCTTAACCTTGCTCAAGGGGTGGATTGAAGCAGATTGGTCTAATCCCTTTGTAATGTGAACCCTCTTAATCCGAGTGAACCAGGGTTCAGTGTGTTGCTACTTTATTAATTGACTTACAGCCAATAAGACATTGCTGTACTAACTTAAGCTGGATTTTATTTCAGTTAGTCTCTATTACAGTGTCAATATATATACTTTAATCCATTGTTAGTAGGAGGGACTAACTGTAACAAAGGCCAGCTGAAATGATTGTTGTGTAATATTACAGTAATTGCAATTGGATATAAAGTAGATTAAACTGTGTACTGTGTAGTCTGGACATTCAACTCGGATTGTGATAAATCTGCTTCAGTCTGCTTCAACCCTCCAAATCTTTGTCAACTCGGACTACAGTGTGAACAGGCTATAACTCTTGCTGCATGGTCAGAACAGAGGCTTTACAGTAGTTACCTCATGACCTGTACGGTGTGCTAAATATGATAATCCATTCATGATGATTAATCAAAGAGAAAAAAATAACAGTTGAGAGCTAATGACCCATTCACACAGTTTTGTGTGGTTGTAACAACTGATATTTCAATTTCATCTCATAACCTTGACCTTTTTGTTGTGTAAATTGACCTTGTCATAATGAGGGTAATACATGTGAGAGGTTGCGGAATGGTTTTCGAGCATTTAAAAAAAATCTACTATGTGTCGAAATGGCTATTTTGTGACAAAAGAGTCCTGCCCAAATATGAATTCTAACTTATATTAAACCTTATGGATACTGTTAGAACAGAAAATGCATTGAGTCAGAAATGAACCTGGAAAAGTTAAATACTTTATGCTCATATGTAGCTCATGAGGCCTGCAGCAGTATTAGAGAAAGGCTAAAGAAATACAGGAGATGACTAACTATAAAGTCTTGTATGTTTAAACGAGTGAGTGGCTTTCAATCATGGCAGATTCTTCAGTTGAAGGAGTGAGTATATCCTCATGGCTACTTGTGAGTAATCAAATGTAATCTAATCAAAATCAGACCAAATCTATGCACCAACATTTACAGGGGAGCATGGATCCTTTGAACCGTGTAGAAACAGTGTGATCAGTGAGGTTAAGGTCAAAAGACGAGAGGTTAGAAAGCATTTAGACCTCATATATAATTCTGTCTTATGTGATGCTATTTAAAGTGAGCAATCATATATGATGGGAGGTGTGATATTATTAATATATGTTACAGTGGATTTGTGTAATAACTAATAAGCAAGTATGTGTATTCCTTAAAATAATCAGGGCATATACATATTCCCTAATTAAAAAATTTCCCGGTATGAAATGGTTGTGAAAACCTGAACTTTCACTTTGTCTGGGAACTACATTTTTTGGGGGGCCAGATCATTGCTGAAGTGTACGGAGATTGGCATAAGGGTGTTCTGATACTTTCTGGTAGTGATTGATTTTATAGGTCAGATGACATATAAATACTGCTTCAACGGTAGAAGTTCAAGTGTAAAGAAAAATGAGTAACTACAAGGCTATGTCATGAAGAAGTTTATGGTGAACATTTTCCACAAAATAATAATAATAATGATGATGATTACCTAAAGTGATGAAATTTCATCTCCAAGTAATTAAGCGTCCCTTGAAAAGGGGACGCTTATTGGTTTCACCCCCGGTTTTCAGTCAGCCGCCGCCGCCGCCGCCGCCGCCGCATTATCGTCTCCCTTGAATATCTCCCTTGTTATTAGGCCTATCCAAATGATATGTGGCAGTGTTCTTCTATAGGCGTGGGGAAATTTTTTGACAGGCATAAATTTGACCTTTATCAAGGTCACATTATCAAAAATTCAAAAAAAAATTTACTTCCTTTTCACTAGATTTCCTCAGAAAGTACTGGGTGTGGGTCAACCAAATTTGGTATGCACATTCCTGAGGGAAGAATCTAGGCGCCAGTCGATATTGGGATCAGTCGGGCCATAATTGACCGATTGACGGGTGATTGATTATAAGTTCATAAAAATTTTGCTAAGATTAAGCCTTGAACTCGCTTATTATTGGTCGTAGAGGTTTGGGATGGTATACCAACATATAGGAAATCATGTGCTGGGAATCTTCTGGTGTGGTCAGATTTGACCTTGGGCCCCTCGTTCAAGGTCAAGCGAGGATAGGCAAAGTTTAAAGTGCTTATAACTCGCTTATTATTGGTCCTAGAGGTTTGGGATGGTATACCAACATATAGGAAACCATGGGCTGGGAATCTTTTGGTGTGGTCATATTTGACCTTGGACGTCTCCTTCAAGGTCAAACGGGGATAGCCAAACTGGAAAATGCTTATAACTCGCTTATTATTAGTCCTAGAGGTTTGGGATGGTATACCAACTTATAGGAAATCATGTGCTGGGAATCTTCTGGTGTGGTCGCATTTGACCTTGGGCCCCCCCTTCAAGGTCAAACGAGGATAGCCAAACTTAAAAGTGCTTATAACTCACTTATTATTGGTCCTAGAGCTTTGGGATGGTATACCAACATATAGGAAATCATGGGCTGGGAATCTTCTGGTGTGGTCGGATTTGACCTTGGGCCCCTCGTTCAAGGTCAAAAGAGCATAGCCAAACTTAAAAGTGCTTATAACTCGCTTATTATTGGTCCTAGAGGTTTGTGATGGTATACCAACATATAGGAAATCATGTGCTGGGAATCTTCTGGTGTGGTCGCATTTGACCTTGGGCCCCCCCTTCAAGGTCAAACGAGAATAGCCAAACTTAAAAGTGCTTATAACTCGCTTATTATTGGTCCTAGAGGTTTGGGATGGTATACCAACATAGAGGAAATCATGTGCTGGGAATCATCTGGTGTGGTCAGATTTGACCTTGGGCCTCTCCTTCAAGGACAAACAAGGATAGGCAAACATAAAAATGTTTATAACTCGCTTATTATTGGTCCTAGAGGTTTTGGATGGTATACCAACATATAGGGAATCATGGCCTGGGAATCTTTTGGTGTGGTGGGATTTAACCTTGGGCCTCTCCTTCAAGGTCAAATGAGGATAGCCAAACATAAAAATACTTATAACTCGCTTATTATTGGTCCTACAGCTTTGGGATGGTAAACCAATATGTAGGAAATCATGGGCTAGGAATCTTCTGGTGTGGTCGGATTTGAACTTGGGCCCCTCCTTCAAGGTCAAACGAGCATAGCCAAACTTAAAAGTGCTTATAACTCGCTTATTATTGGTCCTAGAGGTTTGGGATGGTATACCAACATATAGAAAATCATGGGCTGGGAACCATCTGGTGGGGTCGGATTTGACCTTGGGCCCCTCCTTCAAGTTCAAATGAGCATAGCCAAACTTAAAAGTGCTTATAACTCGCTTATTATTGGTCCTAGAGGTTTTGGATGGTATACCAACATATAGAAAATCATGGGCTGGGAACCATCTGGTGTGGTCGAATTTGACCTTGGGCCCCTCCTTCAAGGTCAAATGAGGATAGGTAAACTTAAAAGTGCTTATAACTCGCTTATTATTGGTCCTAGAGGTTTGGGATGGTATACCAACATATAGGAAATCATGTGCTGGGAATCTTCTGGTGTGGTCGCATTTGACCTTGGGCCCCCCCCTTCAAGGTGAAACGAGGATAGCCAAACTTAAAAGTGCTTATAACTCACTTATTATTGGTCCTAGAGCTTTGGGATGGTATACCAACATATAGGAAATCATGGCCTGGGAATCTTTTGGTGTGGTGGGATTTAACCTTGGGCCTCTCCTTCAAGGTCAAACGAGGATGGCCAAGCTGGAAAGTGTTTATAACTTGCTTATTATTAGTCTTAGCGGTTTGGGATGGTATACCAACATATAGGAAATCATGGCCTGGGAATCTTTTGGTGTGGTCGGATTTAACCTTGGGCCTCTCCTTCAAGGTCAAAAGAGGATAGCCAAACATAAAAATGCTTATAACTTGCTTATTATTGGTCCTAGAGCTTTGGGATGGTAAACCGACATGTAGGAAATCATGGGCTAGGAATCTTCTGGTGTAGTCGGATTTGACCTTGGGCCCCTCCTTCAAGGTCAAACGAGCATAGCCAAACTTAAAAGTGCTTCTAACTCTCTTATTATTGGTCCTACAGGTTTGTGATGGTATACCAACATATAGGAAATCATGGGCTGGGAACCATCTGGTGTGGTCGGATTTGACCTTGGCCCTCTCCTTCAAGGTCAAATAAGGATAGCCAAACATAAAAATGCTTACAACTCGCTTATTATTGGTCCTAGAGCTTTGGGATGGTATACCAACATATAGGAAATCATAGGCTGGGAATCTTCTGGTGTGGTCGCATTTGACCTTGGGCCCCTCCTTCAAGGTCAAATGAGCATACCCAAACTTAAAAGTGCTTATAACTGGATTATTATTGGTCCTAGAGATTTAGGATGGCATGCCAACATATAGGAAATCATGGGCTGGGAACCTTCTGGTGTGGTCAGATTTGACCTTGGGCCTCTTGTTCAAGGTCAAACGAGCATAGCCAAACTTAAAAGTGCTTATAACTCGCTTATTATTGGTCCTACAGGTTTGTGATGGTACACCAACATATAGGAGATCATGTGCTGGGAATCTTCTGGTGTGGTTGCATTTGACCTTGTGCCCCTCCTTCAAGGTCAAACGAGGATAGTCAAACTGAAAAGTGCTTATAGCTGGATTATTATTGGTCCTAGAGCTTTGGGATGGTATACCAACATATAGGGAATCATGGACTGGGAACTTTCTGGTGTGGTTGGATTTAACCTTGGGCCTCTCGTTCAAGGTCAGACGAGGATAGCCAAACTTAAAAGTGCTTATAACTCGCTTATTATTGGTCCTAGAGGTTTGTGATGGTATACCAACATATAGGAAATAATGGGCTGGGAATCTTCTGGTGTGGTCAGATTTGACCTTGGGCCCCTCTTTCAAGGTCACATGAGGATAGCCAAACCTAAAAGTGCTTATACCGCGCTTATTATTGGTCCTAGAGGTTTGTGATGGTATACCAACATATAGGAAATCATGTGCAGGGAATCCTCTGGTGTGGTTAGATTTGACCTTGTGCCCCTTGTTCAAGGTCAAACGAGGATAGGCAAACTTAAAAGTGCTTATAACTCGCTTATTATTAGTCCTAGAGGTTTGGGATGGTATACCAACATATAGGAAATCATGTGCTGGGAATCTTCTGGTGTGGTCGGATTTAATCTTGGGCCTCTCCTTCAAGGTCAAACGAGGATACCCAAACATAAAAATGCTTATAACTCACTTATTATTGGTCCTAGAGCTTTGGGATGGTATACCAATATATAGGAAATCATGGGCTGGGAACCTTCTGGTGTGGTCGGATTTGACCTTGGGCCTCTCCTTCAAGGTCAAACGAGCATAGCCAAACTTAAAAGTGAATAACTCACTTATTATTTGTCCTAAAGGTTTGGGGTGGTAAACCAACATGTACGAAATCATGGGCAGGGAATCTTATGCTGTGGTCGGATTTGACCTTGGGGCCCCCTTCAAGGTCAAGCGAGGGTAGTCAAAGTTAAAAGTGCTTATAACTCGCTTATTATTGGTCCTAGAGGTATGGGACGGTAAACCAACATGCAGGAAATCATGGGCTGTTAATATTTTAGTGTGGTCGGATTTGACCTTGGGCCTCTCCTTCAAGGTCAAATGAGGATAGGCAAACTTAGAAGTGCTTATAAAGCACTTATTATTGGTCCTAGAGGTTTGGGATGGTAAACCAAGATGTAGGAAATCATGGATTTGGAATCTTTCCTTGGGTTCGGATTTGACCTTGGGACCCTCCTTCAAGGTCAAATGAGGATAGGCAAACTTAAAAGTGCTTATAACTTGCTTATGAGTCGCTTATTAGTGGTCCTAGAAGTTTTGGATATTAACCAACCTATAGGAGTTCATGGTTTGCAATTTTTTTTTCATTTGTGATTTTGAAATGTTTTGCAGTTGGCCTTCATATCTGTGACAAGTGTATTTACTTTGCAACCTCTTGCTTTTGACTAAAGTTACATATATTTTTTCCTGTAGAGTACAACAACTCTATATATTACTTTGTTCTCTTTCTTTTATATTTGTAAAAAGGAATTTATAATCTTTCCCCTTCATTAATCCAACAAACAGAAACTTCACTCAGTTTACCATATTTTGAAGTGAATTACCACTGAATTATGTTCTAATGATATATATTAGGATAGTAAGTTGCTACAGTTGTAAATGTCTGATTTACTGCTTTTTTCAAAAAGTATACAGATCCATGCCACCTTAATAGTAGATTCAACCTTTTCTTTACACTCACTCATAGCCTTGCTTAAGGCTCAAGTACCCTAGTAATTAAGAGAAAATATACAGAAAACATGGTCATTTTGCATAATGTACTCTTACAATTAACATGTACTGGATTTTACACATGATATGTCTGCTCAGTTTATATCTCAAAACATGGATGAGTGCTTTATGAATACCAAATATCTGTGTACAAGTATGAAAACATATGGTACAAATTTGAGCCTTAAACAAGGCTAACTCACTCAATGAGAATTTAGAGAAAAGACACTGTTGTATACTTCAAGGATGAAAACAATCATGTAGCCTTGTTCAGGTGCACAGATTGTTTCTGTTGAAATTAACATTTTTATCACCTTTTTAATATCAGATCACTTTGTGGCATTGTCTGATGGAATATTGGTAATCAATGTGCCCAAGATGGGCATCATATTTAACAAGTCCCTATAATAATATACATTGCATCATACTCATTTTATTTCCTGTAATATGTCACAGAACATTGTAGAAATAATATTGTGTGCTACTGACATTATCTACATATGACATAGCTTTCAGATAATTTGTTTTTTTATACACCGGACACATATTTTTGTTAAGGAAAACAATGACCTACAATATTATAATTGTTGCATTTTTCAAGCTGTAGAACTGTTTTTGAAATAAGTAAGGTTAATTGCTGGTGGTTTATATTTACAGTAACCTTGACCAAACATTCTAACCTGTAATGACAAATTTAAAAGTGGTTATAACTCACGTATTATTGGTCCTAAGGTTTGCAATATGAAACCAACCTAAGGGAAACCATAAGCTGGACTTGGGTCCTGCTTCGAGGTATATAGTTATAAATAGAGACTTTGGGAAAGACTAAGATAGTTGGAAAATGCAGATGTTAAAAACACAACAAATGTATCAGTTTATGGGAATAATTTCCTCTTGAACTCTTAGATCCTTTTATAAAGGTAAACAGCAATAAAACCACACACATTGTGAAGAACTATGTATACAAACATGGTGTCGGGTGTTTGACTATTATGGAGGAATACATAGATAGATAGATAGATCTTTATTCAGCATTACATTACAATGAAATAATACAACATTTTAAAATAAATGCTGAAAGTAAATGTCAGAAGTTCAAATGAACTTATAACTAGACATCCCTAAATTTGGAGAGAACTGACAACATAAAGTTAAGAACATACAATAAATACTAAACAGAAATGCCTGAAGTTCAAATGAACTTATTAGTAAATATTACTTAACTTGGACATAACTGACAACAGAAAGTCAAGAAAGAAATACAGCAGATAAAATAGATTTTGATTTATGACACAAAGAAGCTATTTATCAATGAATATGCTAATTTGAACTGTTTGTCTGTTAATTAAATTTTAACATACTTGACAAAGTACTTAATGGTAAAAATATAGATTAAGATACACACAGATTTAGTACACAGATCCGTAACTTCCATTTGTCATACCATAATTTGTTAGATAGGCAATGGTTTTTTATATTTAGTGAGGAATTCTTCTTTTAATCTCTTTTTGAAGCTTATTATAGATGGCAACAATCTTACATGTGATGGAATTTGATTGTACAGTTTAACCCCTATAATACTAGGACATCTACTTTTTTGGAAAGTTTTGGGGATATTTTGATAAATGTTTCCACAGTTCCTTGTATTATAGTTATGAACATGCTTGACATATCTATATCATTCCATTAGTTTAGGTGGTAGCAAATTCCTATGAGCTTTGAAAATATGAGTACATGTTTTGAATTTTGTTATATCCCGTAACTTTAAACATTTTAATGCATTGTATGTGTTGCTTGTTGAATTTCTGTATCTTAAGGAGCCAATCAGGCACATTTCTGACAGAGGAATCTAGGCGCCAATCGATATTGGGATCAATCGGGCCATAATTGAGCGATTGACGGGCGATTGATTATAAGTTCATAAAAAATTTACTACGATTAAGCCTTGAACTCGCTTATTATTGGTCCTAGAGGTTTGGGATGGTGTACCAACATATAGGAAATCAGGTGCTGGAAATCTTCTGGTGTGGTCAGATTTGACCTGGGGCCCCTCGTGAAAGATCAAAAGAGGATAGGCAAAGTTTAAAGTGCTTATAACTCGCTTATTATTGGTCCTAGAGGTTTGGAATGGTATACCAGCATATAGGAAATCATGTGCTGGGAATCATCTGGTGTGGTCAGATTTGACCTTGGGCCCCTCGTTCAAGGTCAAACGAGTATAGGCAAGCATAAAAGTGCTTGTAACTCGCTTATTATTGGTCCTACAGCTTTGGGATGGTAAACCAACATGTAGGAAATCATGTGCTGGGAATCTTCTGGTGTGGTCAGATTTGAACTTGGGCCTCTCCTTCAAGGTCAAATGAGCATAACCAAACTTAAAAGTGCTTATAACTCGCTTATTATTGATCCTAGAGGATTGGGATGGTATACCAACATACAGGAAATCATGTGCTGGGAATTTTCTGGTGTGGTCTGATTTGACCTTGTGCCCCTCGTTCAAGGTCAAACGAGTATAGCCAAACTTAAAAGTGCTTATGACTTGCTTATTTTTGGTCCTACAGGTTTGGGATGGTATACTAACATATAGAAAATCATGGGCTGGGAATCTCTTGGTGTTGTCAGATTTGACCTTGGGCTTCTTCTTCAAGGTCAAACGAGGATAGCCAAACATAAAAGTGCTTATAACTCGCTTCTTATTTGTCCTACAGGTTTGGGATGGTAAACCAACATGTAGGAGATCATGGCCTGGGAATCTTCTGGTGTGGTCGGATTTGACGTTGGGCCCCTCGTTCAAGGTCAAACGAGCATAGCCAAACTTAAAAGTGCTTATAACTCGCTTATTATTGGTTCTACAGGGTTGTGATGGTATACCAACATGTAGGAAATCATGGGCTGGGAATCTTTTGGTGTGGTCAGATTTGACCTTGGGTCTCTTCTTCAAGGTCAAAAGAGGATAGCCAAACATAAAAGTGCTTATAACTCACTTATTATTGGTCCTAGAGCTTTGGGATGGTAAACCAACATGTAGGAAATCATGGCCTGGGAATCTTTGGGTGTGGTCGGATTTGACCTCGGGCCCCTTGTTCAAGGTCAAACGAGGATAGACAAACTTAAAAGTGCTTATAACTCGCTTATTATTGGTCCTAGAGGTTTGTGATGGGATACCAACATGTAGGAAATCATGGGCTCGGAATCTTTTGGTGTGGTCAGATTTGACCTTGGGCTTCCTCTTCAAGGTCAAAAGAGGATAGCTAAACATAAAAGTACTTATAACTGATTTATTATTGGTCCTAGAGGTTTGGGATGGTAAACCAACATGTAGGAAATCATGGGCTGGGAATCTTCTGGTGTGGTCTGATTTGACCTTGGGCCCCTCGTTCAATGTCAAACAAGCATAGCCAAACTTAAAAGTGCTTATAACTCGCTTATTATTGGTCCTAGAGGATTGGGATGGTATACCAACATGTAGGAAATCATGTGCTGGGAATCTTCTGGTGTGGTCAGATTTGACCTTGTGCCCCTCGTTCAAGGTCAAATGAGTATAGCCAAACATAAAAGTGGTTATGACTTGCTTATTATTGGTCCTAGAGGTTTGTGATGGTATACTAACATATAGAAAATCATGGGCTGGGAATCTTTTGGTGTTGTCAGATTTGACCTTGGGCCTCTTCTTCAAGGTGAAACAAGGATAGCCAAACATAAAAGTGCTTATAAGTGGCTTATTATTGGTCCTAGAGCTTTGGGATGGTAAACCAACCTGTAGGAAATCATGTGCTGGGAATCTTCTGGTGTGGTCAGATTTGACCTTGGGGCCTCTCCTTCAAGGTCAAATGAGCATAACCAAACTTTAAAGTGCTTATAACTCGCTTATGATTGGTCCTAGAGGTTTGGGATGGTAAACCAACATGTAGAAATTAAGGGCTGGTAATCTTTTGCTGTGGTCGAATTTGACCTTGGCCCTCTCCTTCAAGGTCAAACGAGCATAGCCAAACTTAAAAGTGCTTATAACTCACTTATTATTGGTCCTACAGGTTTGGGATGGTAAACCAACATGTAGGAAATCATGTGCTGGGAATCTTCTGGTGTGGTCAAATTTGATCTTTGGCCTCTCCTTCAAGGTCCAACGAGGATAGGCAAACTTTAAAGTGCTTATAACTCATTTATTATTGGTCCTAGAGGTTTGGGATGGTATACCTACGTATAGGAAATGATGGCCTTGAAATCTTTTGATGTGGTCAGATTTGACCTTGGGCCTCTCCTTCAAGGTCAAACAAGCACAGCCAAACTTTAAAGTGCTTCTTCTTCAAGGTCAAACGAGCATAGCCAAACTTAAAAGTGCTTATAACTCACTTATTATTGGTCCTACAGGTTTGGGATGGTAAACCAACATGTAGGAAATCATGTGCTGGGAATCTTCTGGTGTGGTCGGATTTGATCTTAGGCCTCTCCTTCAAGGTCCAACGAGGATAGGCAAACTTTAAAGTGCTTATAACTCATTTATTATTGGTCCTAGAGGTTTGGGATGGTATACCTACATATAGGAAATGATGGCCTTGAAATCTTTTGATGTGGTCAGATTTTGACCTTCAAGGTCAAACAAGCACAGCCAAACTTTAAAGTGCTTCTTCTTCTTTGCAGCTGAAAACACACAGTCAGCTGATACAGAACCCGTTCATAGGCACTGAGTGTTTTTTTCGTTTTAAGGTCACTCTTGTGATCCTAACATGGTCCTTTTCACGAAAATTTCTCTTCACCAATAATATTTACCTCTTCACATTAGTCCTTTACCATTTTATATAAAGCTTAAAAGCTGTAGGGACGCTTTGTTTTTGTAAGCTGCTCTGGGACTGAAATTATCCTCATTCTGTAAAACAAGATGGCAGCCACAGGCATTTCCTTGAAAATTATCTACCTTTTACTACTGGCTGGTTCTCATAGGTAGAAAATTGAATCTCTTTATAGGTGATATGTGTAACAGATATACATGTCCTCTACAGCCTTGCAGACATTTGACCTTGAAGCTCTTAATTCAAGGTCATCCACAGAGTGCCAAAGTACCCTACGTAGCGGACTTTAAAAGTGCCTATATCTCCCTTATTATTGGTCCTAGAGGTTTGCAATGTAAACCAACTTAAAGGAAATCTTGGACTGGGAATCTTCTGATGTGCTCAGATTTGACCTTGGACCCCTCCTTCAAGGTCAAACGACGACAGCCAAACTTAAAAATGTTTATAACTCGCTTATTAATGATCCTAGAGGTTTGCAATGTGAAACCAACTTGTAGGATATCATGGGTTGGGAATCCTCTGATGTGGTCAGATTTGACCTTGGGCCCCTCCTTCAAGGTCAAACGATGGTTCAATAACTTTGGTGAGTTGTCTTTCCGGTGGATACAAATTGGCATCGGTTCTCTGATGCGTGGGTTCAGTTAGGTTTTGGGTAATACTTGTCAAGAATCATTGCCATGGTAACACTTTTTACTTTTTTGGAGTTGTCATTTTGTGGTTGCTCTAGAATATAAACACCTCCAGTGATATTTACTGAACTTGTCTTTTAAATTTAAAATGGCAGACGAATTTCCAAATGTCTCACTCTACATTTATACCTACAGGCTTGGGTTTCTGGCACCAAAGGCTGACTTTTTTATACCGTGTGTTTCGTCTCAATAAACAATAAATAACGATGCTTCTACTTGCAGCATGACTGCTGTCCTATCCATGTGGCTTCACAAGGGAAGAAGGAAATCGTGGAGTTGTTACTTGCAGCCAAATGTGATGTCAATGTGAGAGATGATGTGAGTAGTCTGTTGTATTGTAGACTAGTTTAAAAGCCAGATTTTGTGCGATGTTTTCATTTAGCTCCTGCAGAGGACCTACATTGAAATGCGGGGATTTGATTAGCTTGCGGTTTTAGAACTTTGATGAGCTGCGTGATAAAGTTCATGCCACAAAAACCTTCACGTACCATATTTATGTGAAAAAACTCCCCGGGACACCTTGCAACCTGCATCTCAAATGCCAGCACATATAATTTTGGAAGAACCCAAAATTTTAGCAAAGAACTTTAGGTCTGAAGAAATTATAAATTTTTATCTCATATTTTTATAGATGTAATTCATTCGTGATCAAAACTGCCATATTTTGTTTTGATTTTTTTTTTCATTTTCTGTTATCAATTATTTTATTGGGCATATATAACAATGCATCTTCCAAAAAAAATAGAGTGGTAGAGATAGAGAGAGGTGGAGGTAGGGGGTGGGGGGGGGGGGGGTAGGAGTTTTATAGTGAGGGGACGTTTATACAAATAAATATGGTGTCTTTTGTGAAATTTAATACCCGATTCCAAATTTTTGAAACAAAATGCAGTTTATTTTGACTAAATAATAGAAATAATTTCAATATTTTTAAATCTGATGACCAGAGAAAGGTGTAACATTTCATCTCTTCTATTACATAGTAAGTGGATGCTTTTACAAAGCTCATCTCCCAAAAATATGTCGTATACAGTGGGGTAAATATAAATCAAATTAACATTCAAGCAGAACAGGATTTGTGGTTCCAATATAATAAAAAGGCTCAATTTTTTACAGCTATGGATATAGAAATTATATCAAATTAGCTGTAACTAGAACCAAAGCCTATTGATGTTGGACGGTCTGGTTATAGAGTGTTTACTGTATCTCACCATAAAACAGTCAGTCATTTTAGATTCAGACTGATTGTTACTTATATTTTCAGTCTCAGCTAAAATAACAACTTGCAACAAAACAATGTATGATTTAACAGCCAAATTATAAGCCTGTTATATTTGACCCCCAGGGGATAATTTGATGCTTGGAATTATATCAGCTGATAACATTGGTTTGAACATCTCTTGGCAATTGTTCTGCCATGGTTCTGTTTTTACTGAAGAGAATTTTTTTGATAATTGGCATGTTCAAGTGCCATTGGGCAAGAAATGTGATAATTATACGACAATTAAAGTGAAAGTTGCTACAGAATGTGAAATTTACCAGTGGGGAAACCCTCTTCTGATATTTTCTTGATTTGTGGGATTTGTGAAAATTTTTTTGTGATTATATATAAGGTCTCTGATCTACCTTAATGCAAAATTGGTACAAATTTTGGAGATTATGTGGAGAATGCCAGTTACTAGATAGCTTGGGCTGTACTTGTGCAGTCAAATAACTGCTCGATTCCTTTAGTCATGGAGATGTTGCACTGAGTGTAAATATGTAAATATAATAAGATTCTTCATCACCTGTCTACCTATAAACTATAGGACAGGATTTTAGTTGAAGTTTCAGCCGATCAAGAGTCATCATATTTATAAGGCCTGCTTAAAAGACTACTTAAAGAATAGAGTACCGGATGATTTGGACCACATAATTAAGTAGAGGATACTCCTTTTTACTGAAATGTTCACACTTTTCAACTAAAATTCACAAATAAATTAATATAGAATTGGTCAATCTATTAATCTCTATTAATGGTACCTGTTTTCTACACCGCTATTGCTAATTTAAGAATAAAGCTATTTCTAATTTAAGAATAAACACTTATTGAAAAAATAGTTATTGCTATTATAATGACAGTTTTGATGTCATTTTTCCTTAACATTTTGGATGTAAACTGTAGATATGTGGCACTGCCATTTTGGTGGCTGAATCTTTTCACATTCAGAGTTTTGCAGATGGATTATCTTGTCTCTTCCATCACCAGTCGATTTTCAAGGTGGTAGGTTCGCAACTTGCAACAATGTGCCTTTGTCGCCATATTTTCACTTCTATAACTTTGGAACTGCAGGGTTTTTGGTTGTCTGGGCACTTCCAGTCTTTATAATTTGTCATTACAAGTCCAAAATTCCCAGAATTAAAAATAATCAACTTGTAATTCTTGGAAATTATTCTAACTGTAAGAATTAATTGTAGAAAATGGTTGTTTTTCTAACAAAATACTAAGAATAAGAATAATTCTAAGAATTAGGAATGTTTAAGTGAATATGGCCCCTGGCCTTTGTACTGTATTGATATTTCTCCACTATCATCAGTAGTCCACTTTTAAATTGGTCCAGTTCTTTCTGATGGTTAGAACTCGTAGTAAAACAGACACAAAAGAATAATACATTTGATAAAATAGACAAGGTTAAGGTTTTGAATATATCTTAAATTATTTTTATTTTCTTTGTCTACACACAGCGTGACAATCTTGCCATCCACCACGCTGCCATGAAGGGACATGCAGACATCATTCAGCTGTTACTGGATGCAGGCTCCAAGATAGACGCACAGGACAAGGTAATATGCCTTTGATTTATTAAACAGAGTTATAATCTACAAAATAAAACTTCAGGACTGACAGGTAAACATGAACTACCAGCTTAAGTCACCATTTGTTTAAATGATTTGTGTATCTTTTGGGACTTTGGTTTAAAAAAAACTTGTTGTGACACACTTTCAGCAAGAAAATGCTCGCCTTATAGTTGACTGATAAAATTTTTTGAAACTAGAATACCATCAAGTAAAGGTCAAGTTATTAAAATATTCTTCCTCAATGGACTAGTGTTGGCTTTTACTGGAGGCAGACTCAAAGCTAGATGTCCAAAGCAAGGTAAAACGGAGATTTATGTTTAGTACACTGCTGTAATTGTCGACGGGTGTACACAAATTAACCATTTTAGTCATTCTTCGTTCATCTAATAAAGTATAAACATGATCAGTGACTATTTCTGTGTTTCAGATGGGTTGGACGTCTCTTATTGTGGCTGCATACTGGTGTTGCCCCGAAGTGTGTAAAGTGCTCGTCAATAACAAGTGTAATGTACACCTCAAGAACAGGGTGAGTGTCGTGACAAAATGTGACATTAACAATAAAATGTAATGTGTAACCTCCACAATGTGAGATTAATAACAGTATTCTGTGCATGGTCAAAATACCAGATTAACAATGATGTAATGTACGCACCTTTGGTAAATCTGTTTGGGTAAGGGTCAAACATGATCTGGATCTTTTCCAGAATTTAATCTTTTATTTCGTTAATATATCTTACCTAACAGACTAATGCCATGGGTCTGGCGTAAGCCGGTTTCGCTAAACGTTAGAAAAAGATGTCCTGAGTCTCCTCCAATGGAACCAGCCTTCATGTTACCCCCACTGGGTAGAGGGCTGGTGCCTCCCACACTCACCAGGTGGCCAGTGACGTCACTTCCTCTTTTTCGTTTGGCACATTCCAATAAGAAGTTTAAAATTTGTGCTTCTCAAAACTTGGATACATATTAAAAATTTCATTTCTACCTTTGGTCAGGTCCATTCTACATAAATAATTTCATAAAGGTCTGAACATTACTTTTGGAGTAATCACAAACACAGCCACACAAATTAATTAATGCAAATGAAATCATAAGATCCTTGACAGAGGTAATAATATCACATACCTTTTTTAACCATCATCCATCTATGTACTTAAGACAAGTTTATAGACTCAGTATTCAGTTTAAATAGTATACTTTCATGCATTGTTATCCATGTATTGGGGAGAACCACACTATATCTTTGTATTTCTGAATACAATCCCTCTATATACCATTATTTGTAAGTGTGTGCACATGCATTCAGGACAAGCGTACAGCCCTGCATGAAGTGTGTCGCAGTCCTTCACAGAATGAGGAGGGACTGGCTGAGATCGCCAGTCTACTGGTGGAGTGTGGACTTGACTTAGACAGTAAGAACATGGATACACGGGAGGTGAGCAACAAGAACATTTTTTTAAAAAGACAGGTCATGAGCATACTGCTTTAACATTGTATTTTAGTGCAATGTTGTTGTTACCTTGAGAACAAGATTTAATGGACACATGAGCTGTAAGCGACAAAAAGAAATTTTAAAAAGACAGTTACGAGAATTAGATGTAAATTTATGTTATATTTATTAGGTTTTGTGTTATATTTATTCAAGGCTGGTAAGGGGAGATGAGATATGAAACAACATCATGATACTTTTAAAAAATATAAGTCAGAAAATATAATTTTGATTATTCAAGGTCAAATGGGGTAATGATACTTGACGAGAAGTGCCTTATAAAAGAAAGGATGGTGAATTAGTGATCGAATTTTGACATTTCTTTGTGTGGTTATTTTCTGGTTATTTAGTAAAACATTTTGTGGTTTTGTAGCTCCAAACAGACTTCACTCCACTGATGTTCTGTGCGTACCATGGACACGCTAAAGTGGCAAAAGTCTTAATAGATGCAGACTGTAAAATCAACGACCAGGCAGCTGTAAGTGTTTCATTGACATGTATATCTGTTGTTACAACTCCAGAATAAATTGTCGTTGTTTTCAATACTTGTAAGTTTATGTTACAGAAAGATAATAATCAGGCCTCTAAATAAGTCTATATTACATTTAGATTATCATTTATTATAAATTTACATTATATTAAAATTAATTTTAGTTCTCAGTTTATTTTACACTATAATTTTTGTTAGTTCTTATAGATTATATTGACAGCATAAAAAGTTTTAGTTCATATAAATACAGCCACATGAAAATTATGATCAATTTTTAAGGATATATTAAATTGAAATTTTTGAAATTTTTATCAATTCCAAAGCTAATTATATCCCCAGACGAAAGTCGGGGATATATTGGATTCAGGTCCGTCGCGCCGCCGCCGTAGAAATTTCCTTGTGGACGCGATAACTCAAAAACCAATAAATTTTTTTTTTTCAAACTTGGTACACATGTTAAGGATGCCCAAAGGAAGATCCCTATTTTAAGGTGACCTTAAACTCCAAATAATAAAGAACTTATGGCCACCTTAAGGTCAGAAATTGCACTTTTCACCACTTAGAGCCCTCTAGGTCACATACTATGAGGCGTATCTGGCTTAAATTTTACCTGAGAACACATTAATATATTCTTAGTACATGTGCCGAAAATCAAGACTTTAAGTTGAGGAGAAAATTGTGTTTGGGGCCCATAAAGACCCCACTTAGGACTTTTTTCCTAGATTTTTAACATATTTTGCCCTATAATTTGGAAGTGGTAATTCTGATGAGTCTCAAACTGCTCTAGGTGTAACTCTTATATGTAATCCTTGTCAGTGAAAAATTTAAAGGCTGTAGGTTTACTTGTTAGGCCGACTTGAGGTCTCAAAATTGCCCACAGAGACCCAATTTATGGACTTTTTGCCACCTTCAAGCACTGTAGCTTTCAAACAATGTCTCTCATCTAAGTGAAATATCATCTGAGAATATATCAATATGTTTTCCTTGTATGTACTCCAAAATTTAGGCCTTTAATAGACATTTAACCCATGTATGAGGACCATAAATCCCCACCCGAGTGACCCTTTTTAGACATTTTTCACATATTTTGCTCTGTAACTTGGAAATGGTAAGTCTGAGAAGTTTCAAACTGTATTAGATACATATTCTATGTGTAATCTTAGTATGTGACAAATTTTAAGTCTGAAGCTTTAATTTGAAGGCCACATTGAGGTCTCTGACGGGCTCCCAAAGACCCAGTATTTGGACTTTTTGCCACCTTTAAGCCCTGTGACTGTTAAACTATGTGACTGATAGGGCTGAAATCTCATCTGGGAATACATTATTATGTTCTTTTTACATGTGCCAAAAATCATGGCTTCAAGTAGACATTTAAACTGTGTATGAGGACCATAAACACCCACCCGAGTGACCCTTTTAAGACATTTTTCACATATTTTGCTCTGTAACTTGGAAATGGTAAGTCTGAGAAGTTTCAAACTTTATTAGATATATATTCTATGTATAATCTTAGTATGTGACAGATTATAAATCTGAAGCTTTAATTTGAAGGCCACATCGAGATCTCTAAAAGGCCCACAGAGACCCAATATTTGGACTTTTTGCCACCTTTAAGCCCTGTGACTGTTAAACTATGTGATTGATGGAGCTGAAATCCCATCTGGGAATGCATTATTATGTCCTTTCTACATGTGCCGAAAATCAAGGCTTTTAGTAGACATTTAACCTGTGTATGAGGGCCATAAACACTCACCCAAGTGACCTTTTTTGACATTTTTGTCCGTATTTTGCCCTGTTATTTGGAAATGCTTAGTGTGACAGGTCTTAAACTGTATTATATATAATTTTTTTTTGTTATGTTTGTCCCCCCAAAAGTTTCAGCTCTGTAGTTTAATTGCTAATGTCTCTTTAACAATTGTAAAATGCCCACAGAGACCCAGTTTATGGATATTATACCACTTTAAAGCCCTGTAACTGTCGAACTATGTGGGTCATAGAGCTGAAATCTTTAAATTTTTCAAAGGAAGTGCCTGTCTATTTAAATTTTTATTAATAATGTTATGGCTATCTTAGGCTTTTAAGTACTTATTTTTGTGTGTTATCTCTCTGCTTGCTGAGTTTTTAACTTTTTAAAATGAAACTGGTTAAACATATTCAAGTAGGCAAAATGGACACTGTTATTTTCTGGTGAGCTATAAGTCCAATATTAATGAAATTATACCCTTATGTAGTAAAAATAGGGGATTTTTAACCCTCAACTAGCCCAGTTTTATTCAGTTTGCCTCAGTTAATTTTGACACAGTTCCTACAGTTACTAACTCATTTCAGTTGATAATCACATTCTTAAAATTCTCAATTCTGACTTATTATTATAAATCTGTTCTTGTGGTTTAATAATTTATATTTAATTCTGGAGGTATATAATTTTCCTGTTGGACATTCCTTATTTATATATTTGATTTTATTTTAGTGATAAGATTAACTGAGCTTTTTGTATTTGATTACCCCTTTTGTTTGTTTACCATTTGTGCTGTATTTAGTCCCACCCCCCATCCACCTCTGGGACCTCCAGCTATTGAGTGACACTAAATAAACAAAGGTATTGAATGATATCAAATGAGAAACAAAGAACCAGACTTTTCAGTGGGGTTGCAGATCTTCTGTAACAGTGAGAGAGGTGTGGAGAAGGGAGAGGGGTGGGGTGGGGTTGGGAGATGGGGTTTGCTTCATTATCTAAGACAAAGGGGAGTCAGAACTGAGATTGTGTCACATATTTAGGTTGCATATATATGGACCACATATATAGGAATTGAGGAAATGAATAACTGAAAAACAATGCAAATTCTAAAAATAATATAATAAAATAATAATATAAATAATATATAATTTTTAAATAATATTTTATTTGTGAACAAATATAGAAACAGATATGCGCTTTTGGGATTATGAACCATTTAAATACTTTGAAAATAGGTTCAGAGTCACCCTTTGCAGAAAGATTGAAAAGTATGATGAGTTGAGTTAGAAATAATATTTTATTTGTCAACAAATATAGAAACAGATATGCTCTTTTGGGATTATTAATTTGGAATGGACATTCAATCATCAATCATTTAAATACTTTGAAAATAGGTTCAGAGTTATCATTGCAGGAAGATTGAAAATATGCTCTGTTGAGTTATGTATTCGGCGTCTGGGGATACACCATCTTCCTTGGGAAGATATAAACTTAGTAGATTGATGTGCTGAAGTTCATATAACTTTTCCCAAGATTTATGGCATACAACAAATGGCTTACATAAAAAATTCCCGATCAAAACCTGTGGCATGAGTGATGACCTGTCTGGGGATATGTTGGCGCCGAGTTGGCCCAATCTAGTTAAATAATGTTTCTATAATACTGGTTAGTTTAAACATGTCATATTTTTGGGAAAAAAATCCAACACTTTCAAGTGACATCCATCTTATGTAGAGTCCACAGGCCAGTAGATTGAAAAATAAATAATTACATGTTTAGTGTGTATTACTTTTGTAATTTATGACTTAGGAACTATGTTAATTATAGAACATGAAGTGTGATCAATTATAAAAGAATGTTTAACATATTTTGAACTTTTAAATCTTATTAACAAAACACTAAAATGGCAGAGTTTTTATGTATTTAGCTTTGAGCTACAAAGTTTTTTTTATTTTAAATTTGTTATATTAACTCTAGGTAATATTACCCGAAATGATTAACTTCTATTATATTCAGTTTAAAATCTTTAAACTGCATGCTTTGTGCTTGCCAAGTTATTCCTCTCAGTTTTGTGTTAATGAAAATTGATAATTACCTCCACCAGGAGATTAAGTTTTTGGATGTGTTTGTCTGTCTGTCTGTTTGCTTGCCTGTGTTCACGATAACTCCAAAAGTGAATGAACAGATATTAATGACTTTGGGCCTGATCAAAGGAAGAAGTGATTAAATTTTGAGAAAGATAAAGATCTTATTATGGTAAGAGAGAAATTCTTAAAGTTTCAAAGGTCCCATTTTCAATGTATTTTCAATAACTTTGGCAGTCTGGTTAACAAAGCGGATTTTCATGAAATGTTTTTATTTGCGTAGGACCAGGTTAAATGAAGAAGTCATTATACTTTGTGAAAGATCCAGATCATATTCTGGACAAAAAAAAATTCCTGTAATTTTGGAATGTACCTTGGTAGAGTTTTTTCACAATTTCAGGTGGTATGACAGTTATATAAACCTATATAATAGACTTCTCATGTATTTGTTTTTTGCTGTGTGCTTACTTGCCAGATTTGTCAGAGTTGGCTGTAATTCTTTAAAGGAATAATTCATAAAAGCATAAATGAGTTTGAGTAATAGGACCCGAAATGAGAAAAAAAAACTCTCTTCAAGTCTGATATATTCAGTTTGAGCTGTATGTTACACCTGCCAAATTTGAGTGTCAAAATTATTATTGATAAAAACCGCTGACTGTAATTTATTGAAAGAGAACCAACTGATGATGGTATACTGTTTCAGTTTGTATGCATTATGTGCCAAAGTCTTACGATAAACTTGTTACAGGAAAAACCCTGCTGGCTCTCAGCTGTTTGAAAAAAACCCAAAAACATTCAGTTACCATAAACATTGAAAGTCTGACTCCGATTTACATTAATTTAAAATGATGACTGTATTTTAAACTTGAATTTCAAATTACAATGTGGCAGCGACATTCCTGTCTCGGTGAAGAAAAAGGCTGCTTTTTGCAATTGAAAATAACCCTAATGTGTTATTAAGTAGGATTACCTTCTTGCTGTTTAAAGCTTCTTAGTAGTATTATATTTATTTGGGGTTTTACGTCGCTTTCAACACTGTACAGGTCATGTCACCACGGGTAGTTGGAAGGGCAGAGGAAACCAGTACCTTCAGTTCGTCAGGGTTCTGTACTGTAAACTGCCGACCAACGGCAAGCAACTACCAGCTTTCCCACTTGAGGCCTGCCAGGAATTGAACCCCGGCCTCAGAGGTGGGAGGCGAGAGTGTTACCACTCTGCCACCTTGGCCCCTGCTTCTTAGTAGTAACAGTAGGTCCAGCAATTTAATGTAAAATACATTCAAAGCTTTATTTTCAAAACATTTGGTGTGACAAACCAATTAGAGAGGAAGTGATTCAATTGAAAACAGAAGGAAAGTATAATTAACTTTTGGAGAGTGAAAGTGGGTCTGATAATAAAGGTCCAGTAGAACAGGCACTGCTGTATTTGTTCTTTCTGTGCATATAGAGGTCCTCAGTAGCCTAGTGGTTAGCAAGTTTGGCATCTAGTCACAGGCTGTCACCTCTGTGTGGGTACAACTCCCACAAGTGACAAAGCTGAGGACCTGTACAAGTATGACACTGGCTGTTAAATGTTATGTAAAAACCCTAACTTTGACTTAGTACTAGTAAGACATGTCACAACTCACTGCTTAGTATTTACCATTTAGTATTACCCTGAAAATCCTGAAGGCATAAGTTTGTAAATGTGTGACACTTTGTCATATAGATGTAGTTTGTGTGCAGTTTTCCTTTATATGAATGTGTATGAGATAAATAAACAACAGCACTAAGGGGGCACATACTATATAAGTAGATAGTTTAGCGAGAAGAAAATTTCACTAATTCTTAGTTTGAAAGAGATTCCCTAGAATAGATTTTAACTAATGGTTGATTTCTTCTTAAGAGAATAATACAGATTGAAAATATCACCAGTAAGTTATTTTCTCTAGTACCCAAGCTGATTAGCTAAAATAGCTAAAATTAATGCCTATTAAAATTTTCCACTTAAACAGTATCTCTGCTAAGACCCATCACCTTCACTATTACTGTAGAAATAATCCATGAGTGATCATGGTTTTACACGGCATTTAACCATGGCACTTCCGGTAATAATTTTACGAAGCCGAAGGATTGCTGGATTATTTCTATTCTAACATGACATTTAAGCTTATTTAAGAGATTTTTTTTTTCATTTTTAAAAATTTTTAAAAGGAATAAATTGTTTTACGTAGGTTTGTTTACATTGTGGTGACCTTAGCAACCAGCTGTTCCATCCATTGTACCTGGAAACCGCAGATTTAAAATTTTCTGATACAGGAATATTTAATATGAATATAATGTATAATATTCATTATTCAATTAATATTTAATATTCAATCAAATATAAATAAAAACAATACAGCAACATTACTACTAAAACCCAACGATGAAACATGTACGCAGGATGGAAGGGCAGTGCGATTGTTGTCGGATAAATGTGTGCGCACAGAGCTAAAACTCGTTTCTGCGCACATCGTCATGTTAGAATTATGGGTGAAATGATTAAAAAAATCATTTAAAAAAATTCTGTATGTACAGTTAGTGGCTGGGCATTTCCAAAATTAAATCACTTCCATGTTAGATCAAAAGCCACTCACTTTGGAAATTTGATGTAAATCCGTAAAGTGGTTGTTTTGTAATTTTACCTACATACAAACAAACAAACAGAATCCAACAATAACATAACTTCCATAACAGAGGCAACAGATATCAAAAATACAGTTTTTTTTTGTGTTCACAGAATGGCTGGTCAGCATTACACTGGGCTGCAGACAGAGGTCACATGGATGTGGTTGAGGTTTTACTGCATGGAGGCATAGACTGCTTCCTAAAAGCAACTGTAAGTGTTTTTAAGCGCCAAGCTCTTAAAGAGGTTTCCGCTTCCAAAGATCTCTTTGTGTTTTTGGCTAGATTTTACTTTACCGGTACAAGATTTGGGCGATAATATAATTAAACGTTTTTAGCAATTCCATCCCTTTATTTTTATTGTAATACACAGGAATATCAATTTATGGGGGTTGGGGGCTTGCCCTCATTTATAACTTTGTTAATTTAATTTCATATTTCCTCGACAATTTCCTGTAATTATCAAATATGGCGGATCCCGTACCGGTAAAGTAAAATTGCCCCGTGTTTTTTTCTTGCTGCTGGATTTTATCATTGTCAGACTACTGTAGTGCCCTACTGATGGTATTGTGGGTCTCACCTGTAGATCGAAAGAGTTTTCCGCCATTTTCTCTGTGACATGGACAGTTAAATGGGGTTAGGTATCTCTAGTGCAATTACCATCCTGAATCAGGGTACCTGCATTATAGTTATAACATCCACTGGAAGTACCAGTATGGAGATATGGCAGCTGAATTAAATAAATTCATCCAAAGTCAAAAATCAGATCTGTAAAGTCAGATAACTTATGTTAAAAATTAATAGAGGGTAAAAAATCTGGTTGAATATTGGATTCCCCCATGTTATTTATAGAACTAAGCAAATTTTTTTTGTAGTTTCACGGGAACCCAGCTCGTTTACACTTGTGTTTTCAGCAAAGTATAATAACCTCATGCATATCAGTTCTGTCAACACCTGGGGTTCAGGGGATGCCCCTTTATCTCAGTTTGTGCCAATTTGAGGTTTGTGCCAAGAAGTTTACCATGATAGTTTTCTGCCTCTTTTCCTACTGATTTCAGCAAAACGTCATTAAAAAAGTCTCTGTATATTCCTGTTCCTGCAGAGAGGGGAGCTGGCCATTGACCGGTCTAGTGACAACAAGATAGTGGAGATGATTTCGGAGGCCATGCAACTGAATGGCACCGAGCACAAGATCGCCATGGAGACCAGGGGCTCACTGATGAAGAATCTGTACATACCGACAGCTGGAGCACAGTGTAACTACAACAGAGGGGAGACTGGTACAGTCAATTACATATTTATAGCCATGTCAAGGAGGTTATGTTTTTCACCATCTGGATTCAGGAATTTTGTAAAGATTTTTTTTATTGTTTCACTCGTAAGCAATATTTGAGGTGTTGGAACCTTGGCACAAGTATGCTCTCTACGAGTGCTATTGTTTGTGTAAGTTAACTCAATAACAGTTGCAGAAAACAAGATAAGGCTTTCAAAATAATTCCAACATTTGTACTCTTAATTAAGCGTCCCTGAAAGGGCGCTTATTTGTTTTCGCCTCAGTTTCCTCGCCGCCGCCGCATTATGGTCTCCCTTGAATATCTCCCTTATTATTAGAAGGTTTCAAACCATATTTGGCAGTTATATACCTTAGGCGTGGGAAAATTTTTCTGCATGCATAAATTGGACCTTTGACCTTTATGAAGGTCACATGATCAAAAACTATTTTTTGAAGTACACGCCCCATCATCACAGTTCAGGAAAAACTACTTGCTACAGAGCCTTATAATTTGACACACCTGTTCATACTATCGAAAAGGCGAGCTGATTAGATTTTGGGAGCAATCCCTTGAAAAATGTCTCATTTATGAGTGATTTTCTGACACCTTCCAATCTGAAAGCCTTAAATTTAGGCCAACCCCCCTATTATCTTCTTAAGTATTGCATTTAGAGCTATAAAATGTATTGGGAGGTAATAGGAAACCATATGTGGAGAGTCTAAATAGCCGGTCAGTTTTACCCCACGGCCCCCCCCTTATGGGTCAAACTGGGGTCATAAAATAGCTGATTTTGAGTTTTTGCCTTATATCTCCTTTATTGTTGCTTTTATAGCTTCAGAATGTATTAAGAGGTATTGGGAAAGCATATATTGAGAGTCTAAATAGCCGGTCAGTTTTACCCCCCGACCCCCCCTTATGGGTCAAACTGGGGTCAAAAATAGCCGATTTTGAGTTTTTGCCTTTATCTCCTTTATTGTTGCTTTTATAGCTTCAGAATATATTAAGAGGTATTGAGAAAGCATATGTGGAGAGTCTAAATAGCCAGTCAGTTTTATCCCCTGGCCCCCCCTTATGGGTCAAACTGGGGTCATAAAATAGCTGATTTTGAGTTTTTGCCTTATATCTCCTTTATTGTTGCTTTTATAGCTTCAGAATGTATTAAGAGGTATTGGGAAAGCATATATGGAGAGTCTAAATAGCCAGTCAGTTTTACCCCCCGACCCCCCCTTGTGGCTCAAACTGGGGTCATAAAATAGCTGGTTTTGAGATTTTGCCTTTATCTCCTTTATTGTTGCTTTTTTAGCTTCAGAATATATTAAGAGGTATTGGGAAAGCATATGTGGAGAGTCTAAATAGCCAGTCAGTTTTACCCCCCGACCCCCCCCTTTATGGGCCAAACTGGGGTCATAAATAGCTGCTTTGGAGTTTCTGCCTTATATCTCCTTTATTGTTACTTTTATAGCTTCAGAATGTATTAAGAGGTATTGGGAAAGCATATGTGGAGAATCTAAATAGCCGGTCAGTTTATCCCCCAACCCCTCCTTATGGGTCAAACTGGGGTCATAAAATAGTTGCTTTGGAGTTTTGCCTTATATCTCCTTTATTGTTGCTTTTATACCTTCAAAATGTATTAAGAGGTATTGGGAAAACGTTTTGATATGTGTTGTAATTAAGCGTCCCTGAAAGGGCGCTTATTTGTTTTCGCCTCAGTTTCCTCGCCGCCGCATTATGGTCTCCCTTGAATATCTCCCTTATTATTAGAAGGTTTCAAACCATATTTGGCAGTTATATACCTTAGGTGTGGGAACATTTTTTTGCATGCTTAAATTTGACCTTTGACCTTTATGAAGATCACGTGATGAAAAACTATTTTTTGAAGTACACGCCCCCGTCATCACAGTTCAGGAAAAACTACTTGCTACAGAGCCTTATAATTTGACACACCTGTTCATACTATCGAAAAGGCGAGCTGATTAGATTTTGGGAGCAATCCCTTGAAAAATGTCTCATTTATGAGTGATTTTCTGACACCTTCCAATCTAAAAGCCTTAAATTTAGGCCAACCCCCCTATTATCTTCTTAAGTATTGCATTTAGAGATATAAAATGTACTGGGAGGTAATAGGAAACCATATGTGGAGAGTCTAAATAGCCGGTCAGTTTTACCCCACGGCTCCCCCTTATGGGTCAAACTGGGGTCATAAAATAGCTGATTTTGAGTTTTTGCCTTATATCTCCTTTATTGTTGCTTTTATAGCTTCAGAATGTATTAAGAGGTATTGGGAAAGCATATATGGAAAGTCTAAATAGCCAGTCAGTTTTACCCCCCGACCCCCCCCCCCCCCCCTTGTGGGTCAAACTGGGGTCATAAAAAAGCCGATTTTGAGTTTTTGCCTTTATCTCCTTTATTGTTGCATTTATAGCTTCAGAATATATTGAGAGGTATTGGGAAAGCATATGTGGAGAGTCTAAATAGCCGGTCAGTTTTACCCCCTGGCCCCCCCTTATGGGTCAAACTGGAGTCATAAAATAGCTGATTTTGAGTTTTTGCCTTATATCTCCTTTATTGTTGCTTTTATAGCTTCAGAATGTATTAAGAGGTATTGGGAAAGCATATATGGAGAGTCTAAATAGCCAGTCAGTTTTACCCCCCGACCCCCCCTTATGGCTCAAACTGGGGTCATAAAATAGCCGATTTTGAGTTTTTGCCTTTATCTCCTTTATTGTTGCTTTTATAGCTTCAGAATATATTAAGAGGTATTGGGAAAGCATATGTGGAGAGTCTAAATAGCCAATCAGTTTTACCCCCCGACCCCCCCTTATGGGCCAAACTGGGGTCATAAATAGCTGCTTTGGAGTTTTTGCCTTATATCTCCTTTATTGTTGCTTTTATAGCTTCAGAATGTATTAAGAGGTATTGGGAAAGCATATGTGGAGAATCTAAATAGCCAGTCAGTTTTACCCCCCGACCCCCCCCTTATGGGCCAAACTGGGGTCATAAATAGCTGCTTTGGAGTTTCTGCCTTATATCTCCTTTATTGTTACTTTTATAGCTTCAGAATGTATTAAGAGGTATTGGGAAAGCATATGTGGAGAATCTAAATAGCCGGTCAGTTTTATCCCCCAACCCCTCCTTATGGGTCAAACTGGGGTCATAAAATAGTTGCTTTGGAGTTTTGCCTTATATCTCCTTTATTGTTGCTTTTATACCTTCAAAATGTATTAAGAGGTATTGGGAAAACGTTTTGATATGTGTTGTAATTAAGCGTCCCTGAAAGGGCGCTTATTTGTTTTCGCCTCAGTTTCCTCGCCGCCGCATTATGGTCTCCCTTGAATATCTCCCTTATTATTAGAAGGTTTCAAACCATATTTGGCAGTTATATACCTTAGGTGTGGGAAAATTTTTCTGCATGCTTAAATTTGACCTTTGACCTTTATGAAGGTCACGTGATGAAAAACTATTTTTATGTCAGCTGACTTGTCAGTCAGCTGACATTATGTCATCACTCTGCGGCATGGGCGTACGCGTCCGCGTCCACGTGAACAACTTCTTCTCCAAAACTACAAGGCCTAGAGACATGCTGTTTTTTTTTTTTAAAGATACCTTATCTATCGAGGATGAAAAATTGTTCAAGGCATGCAAATCTGTCTGTTCGTCTGTTTGCTAGAGACATTACAAGGGGGGTACCCCCACCAAAAGTGTGAAAATTTCAACTTTTTATCACAATTTTCTCAGTGACTATTGCAGGGATTTCTCTCATATCTTGCATATATGTACTAGGCCAGAGGTAGATTCTCTTGTGTGAGTATGAGACCTGGATCTGTCTTACTTTTTTTTTAATAAATTTTTTTAATAATTTTTGATGCATTAAAATTCATGAAATCATGCACTAAATCACTTATAACTTCAAAAGTGTTGCATTTACAGCATTTTGTGAAAATATGTTGTTCAGCTTCTTTTTTCATAGCTACAATATGGTGAGTAAGTTGGGTGTCTGTCTCAATAGCTAAGTGAGTAATAGCTACTTTTGGGCTTTTCAGTAACTTCCATTATGAGTAAAATCACTTGTAACTTAAAAACTATTGCATTTAGAGAATTTCGTATAAATATGTTATTCAGCTACTTTTGGGCCAGCTATAACATAGTGAAATTTCAGACCTGTAGCTCATGGCATAGCTGAGTAATAGCTACTTTTAGGTTATCACTGTTGAGTAAATCGCTTATAACTTGAAAACTATTGCATTTAGAGAATTTCGTATAAATATGTTATTCAGCTACTTTTGGGTCAGCTATAACATAGTAAAATTTCAGACCTGTAGCTCATGGCATAGCTGAGTAAAAGCTACTTTGAGGTTATCACTGTTGAGTAAATCACTTATAACTTGAAAAGTGTTGCATTTAGAGCATTTTGTTAAAATATGTTATTCAGCTACTTTTTTCATAGCTACAATATGGTGAGTAAGTTGGGTGTCTGTCTCAATAGCTAAGTGAGTAATAGCTACTTTTGGGCTTTTCAGTAACTTCCATCATGAGTAAAATCACTTGTAACTTAAAAACTATTGCATTTAGAGAATTTTGTATAAATATGTTATTCAGCTACTTTTGGGCCAGCTATAACATAGTAAAATTTCAGACCTGTAGCTCATGGCATAGCTGAGTAATAGCTACTTTTAGGTTATCACTGTTGAGTAAATCACTTATAACTTGAAAACTATTGCATTTAGAATATTTTGTTTCAATATGTTATTCACCTATTTTGGGGTCAGCTATAACATAGTGAAGTTTCAGACCTGTGGCTCATTTCATAGCTGAGTAATAGCTACTTTGAAGTTCTCACTGTTGAGTAAATCAGTTATAATTGGAAAACTATTGCATTTACAGAAATTTGTGCAAATATGTTATTCAGCTACTTTTGGGTCAGCTATAATATAGTGAAATTATAGACCTATAGCTCATGGCACAACTGAGCAATAGCTATTCTCAGGTACTGACTGTTGAGTAAATCAGCTATAACTTGAAAAATATTGCATTTGGAGTATTTTGTTAAAATATATTGTTCACCTACTTTGGGGTCAGCTATAACATAGTGAAATTACAGACCTATAGCTCATGGCATAGCGGAGCAATAGCTATTTTCAGGTTCTCACTATTGAGTAAATCAGTTGTAGCTTGAAAACTATTGCATTTACAGTAGTTTGCTTAAATATGTTGTTCACCTACTTTTGGGTTAGCTATAACATAGTAAAATTTCAGACATGTAGCTCATTGCATAGCTGAGTAATAGTTCCTTTGAGGTTCTCACTGTTGAGTAAATCAGTTGTAACTTGAAAACTATTACATTTAGAGTAATTTGTTAAATATGTTATTCACAGAATTTTTGGTCAGCTATAACATAGTGAAATTGCAGACCTCTATGTCATGGCATAGCTGAGCAATAGCTACTTTCAGCTTCTCACTGTTGAGTAAATCATTGTATCCACTGGATAGCCGCAGTGTGTAGAGAGAGATTTCACCATTACTGCTCTGATGAAAAAAAATATTATAGCTAGCTTTCTTAAGTTTGCAGTATATGTTAATAACCATAAAATGTTGTCTGGGAATATTTTTGGCCTCATTTTGAGAAACAAGATGGCCGCCACAGGTGTTTTTTGTCAGTCATGAAAAGTGCTTATATCTCCCTTATTATTAAGCGTCCCGCAAGGGACGCTTGTTTGTGTATGGGAGAGCTCCGCCGGCTCCGCATTTTGTTTTCCTTATAACTCTGTAACCGTTAGGCGGATTCTTTTCAAATTTGGCAGGTTTAGGCAGTAGCCTTGGGGAATTTTTTTGAATATGCTGCAGTGACATTTCAACCAATCAGAGAGGTCACATGACCAAAAATGTCTTTTTTCGATGGGGAAGCTTGTCCGGATGATAACTTGAAAGGAATTTTATCAATTCACCTGAAACTTGGCAAATACATTCATTCTATTAAAATCTGGAAATCATTAGATTTTGGCATTGATTGGTCAAGAAATGGCCGAGTAATTAATGATTAATTAATCATTACGAATTTTCCAAATAAGGAAAACACAAAAATGCTTATATCTCGAAAACCGTGCTAGATAGAGCGATTTCGACGAAATTTTTGACCCACAGGGTATCTCTGCGGAGTAGTTTTCCCAATTTTCAAAAAATTTTTGTTTTGCCCAAAATGGCGGCCATTTTGAATTTTCGAAATTTTCGCAAAAATTGCAAAACACAAAAATGCTTATATCTCAAAAACCGTGCTAGATAGAGCAATTTCGACAAAATTTTTGACCCGCAGGATATCTCTGCGGAGTACTTTTCCCAATTTTCAAAAAATTTTTGTCTCGCTAAAAATGGCGGCCATTTTGAATTTTCGAAATTTTCGCAAAAATTGCAAAACACAAAAATGCTTATATCTCGAAAACCGTGCTAGATAGAGTGATTTCGACGAAATTTTTGACCCACAGGGTATCTCTGCAGAGTAGTTATCCCAATTTTGAAAAAATTTTTGTCTCGCCAAAAATGGCGGCCATTTTGAATTTTCGAATTTTTCGCAAAAGTTGTAAAACATAAAAATGCTTATATCTCGAAAACCCTGCTAGATAGAGCGATTTCGACGAAATTTTTGACCCACAGGGTATATCTGCAGAGTAGCCATGCAAATTTTCAAAAAAATTTTGTCTCGCCAAAAATGGCGGCCATTTTGAATTTTCGAATTTTTCGCAAAAATTGCAAAACATAAAAATGCTTATATCTCGAAAACCCTGCTAGATAGAGCGATTTCGACGAAATTTTTGACCCACAGGGTATCTCTGCAGAGTAGCCATGCCAATTTTCAAACAAACAATTTCTCGCCAAAAATGGCGGCCATTTTGAATTTTCGAATTTTTCGCAAAATTGCAAAACACAAAAATGCTTATATCTCGAAAACCGTGCTAGATAGAGCGATTTCGACGAAATTTTTGACCCACTGGGTATCTCTGCACAGTAGCCATGCCAATTTTCAAAAAAATTTTGTCTCGCCAAAAATGGCGGCCATTTTGAATTTTCGAATTTTTGCGTAAAAATTGGAAAACACAAAAATGCTAATATTTCGAAAACCGTGCTACATAGAGCGATTTCGACGAAATTTTTTATCTTCAGGGTATCTCTGCAGAGCAGCTATCCCAAAGAGCTTTCACTTGGTGAAGTTTCAGACCCATAGCTAATTGCTCACCTACTCAAAAAGAGTAAATGCGAATTACCTCTAAAAGTATTGCAGATGGCCAATTTTTCTCAAATAACTCATTCACCTACTTTTGGAAGAGCTTTCACATGGTGAAGTTTCAGACCCATAGCCAATTACTCACCTACTCAAAATGAGTAAATGCGAATTATCTCTAAAAGTATTGCAGATAGCCAATTTTTCTCAAATAACTCATTCACCTACTTTTGGGAGAGCTTTCACATGGTGAAGTTTCAGACCCATAGCTAATTATTTACCTACTCAAAATGAGTAAATGCTAATTATCTGTAAAAGTATTGCGGATACCCAATTTTTATCAAATAACTCATTCATCTACTTGTGGGAGAGCTTTCACATGGTGAAGTTTCAGACCCATAGCTAATTACTCACCTACTCAAAATGAGTAAATGCTAATTATCTCTAAAAGTATTGCAGATAGCCAATTTTTCTCAAATAACTCATTCACCTACTTTTGGGAGAGCTTTCACTTGGTGAAGTTTTAGACCCATAGCTAATTACTCACCTACTCAAAATGAGTAAATGCGAATTATCTCTAAAAGTATTGCAGATAGCCAATTTTTCTCAAATAACTCATTCACCTACTTTTGGAAGAGCTTTCACTTGGTGAAGTTTCAGACCCATAGCTAATTACTCACCTACTCAAAATGAGTAAATGCGAATTATCTCTAAAAGTATTGCAGATAGCCAATTTTTCTCAAATAACTCATTCACCTACTTTTGGGAGAGCTTTCACTTGGTGAAGTTTCAGACCCATAGCTAATTACTCACCTACTCAAAATGAGTAAATGCGAATTATCTCTAAAAGTATTGCAGATAGCCAATTTTTCTCAAATAACTCATTCACCTACTTTTGGGAGAGCTTTCACTTGGTGAAGTTTCAGACCCATAGCTAATTACTCACCTACTCAAAATGAGTAAATGCGAATTATCTCTAAAAGTATTGCAGATAGCCAGTTTTTCTCAAATTAATCATTCACCTACTTTTGGGAGAGCTTTCACTTGGTGAAGTTTCAGACCCATAGCTAATTACTCACCTACTCAAAATGAGTAAATGCGAATTATCTGTAAAAGTATTGCAGATAGCCAATTTTTCTCAAATAACTCATTCACCTACTTTTGGGAGAGCTTTCACTTGGTGAAGTTTCAGACCCATAGCTAATTACTCACCTACTCAAAATGAGTAAATGCGAATTATCTCTAAAAGTATTGCAGATAGCCAATTTTTCTCAAATTAATCATTCACCTACTTTTGGGAGAGCTTTCACTTGGTGAAGTTTCAGACCCATAGCTAATTACTCGTCTACTCAAAATGAGTAAATGCGAATTATCTCTAAAAGTATTGCAGATAGCCAATTTTTCTCAAATAACTCATTCACCTACTTTTGGGAGAGCTTTCACTTGGTGAAGTTTCAGACCCATAGCAAATTACTCACCTACTCAAAATGAGTAAATGTGAATTATCTCTAAAAGTATTGCAGATAGCCAATTTTTCTCAAATAACTCATTCACCTACTTTTGGGAGAGCTTTCACTCTGTGAAGTTTCAGACCCATAGCTATTTATTCACCTACTCAAAATGAGTAAATGCTAATTATCTGTAAAAGTATTGCGGATACCAAATTTTTATCAAATACTCATTCATCTACTTGTGGGAGAGCTTTCACATGGTAAAGTTTCAGACCCATAGCTAATTACTCACCTACTCAAAATGAGTAAATGCGAATTATCTCTAAAAGTATTGCGGATAGCCAATTTTTCTCAAATAACTCATTCACCTACTTTTGGGAGAGCTTTCACTTGGTGAAGTTTCAGACCCATAGATAATTATTCACCTACTCAAAATGAGTAAATGTGAATTATCTCTTAATAGTATTGCAGATAGCCAATTTTTCTCAAATAACTCATTCACCTACTTTTGGAAGACCTTTCACACACGAAAATGAAAAAATGTGAATATCTCGGAAAAGCTATTTCTTCTGCTTTAATGCTCGGCGGGAGATACACTCCACGGCAGTGGTCTTGACAAAAATTTTTGTCTCCCCAAAAATGGTGGCCATTTTGAATTTTCAAAGTTTTTGCAAAACACAAAAATGCTTATATCTCGAAAACCGTGCTATATGGAGTGAACTCAACAAAATTTTGGATCTGCTGGGTATCTCTGCAGAGTAGCCATGCCAATTTTCAAAATATTTTTGTCTCGCCAAATATAGCGGACATTTTTAATTTTTTTATTTTTTGCAAAACACAAAAATGCTTATATCTTGAAAACCGTGCTAGATAGAGCAGACTGCGCTGACTTTGGTTGCCACAACAGTATAAGGCTAGAAACGAAGCATTTTCTTAATACTTTAGCACTCACCTTTATATCCTTTTCGGGACGCTTTGTTTTTGCTATGCAAAAACATTATCTTTTTTTTTTGCGAGCGATCCTCTAGTTGATCCTAGAGGTTTGGGATGATAAACCAACCTGTAGGAAATCATGGGGTGGGAATCTTTTGGTGTGGTCAGATTTGACCTTCAATGACCCCTCCTTCAAGGTCAAACAAGGATAGCCAAACTTAAAAGTACTTATAACTCACTTATTATTGGTCCCAGAGGTTTGGGATGGTAAACAGACAGGAAATCATGGGCTGTGAATCTGTTGATATGGTCCGATTTGACCTTGGAACCCTCCTTCAAGGTCAAATGAGGATAGCGAAAATTGAAAGTGCCTACAACTCGCTTATTATTGGTGACAGAGATTTGGGATGGTAAACCACCCCATAGGAAATCATTGGCTCGGAATCTTTTGGTATGGTCAGATTTGACCTTTGGACCCCTCCTTCAAGGTCAAATGAGGACAGCCAAGCTTAAAAGTGCTTATAACTCATTTATAATTGGTCCTAGAGGTTTGGAATGGTAACCCATAGGAAATCATGGGCTGGGAATGTATTTGTGTGGTTAGATTTGACCTTGGACCCCTTCTTCAAGGTCGAACGAGGATATTGCATTTGTAGTATTTCTTTAAATATGTTTTAACCTATTTTTTACACTTAAACAATTACCTTGTTATTTTCCTTCATAATACCATTTACAGGGCACAACTTTTTTATCCTTTTCTTCTGTCAGCTTCGGAATTTCTTTCGAACTTGCTGTTCAGTTACCATTTACTGTATTTCTGTACAGCCCTTTTCCTGATAATTATTCTGTCCTCTAATCACCTTCACAAATCAAAAACACTCAGTCAGCTGACACAGTGCCCGTTCACGGGCACTCTCCTCTTGTTTGAAGTACACGCCCCCGTCATCACAGTTCAGGAAAAACTACTTGCTACAGAGCCTTATAATTTGACACACCTGTTCATACTATCGAAAAGGCGAGCTGATTAGATTTTGGGAGCAATCCCTTGAAAAATGTCTCATTTATGAGTGATTTTCTGACACCTTCCAATCTAAAAGCCTTAAATTTAGGCCAACCCCCCTATTATTAGTCGAATCTTTGATTCGAGTTATCTACTGAGTTGCGGCCGCGATTTTAAAAGGGCCGTTTAAGCCCTTAAATATCAAATTCTGCATAATATTTCTTCACATATCGGTACATTAAGGTCTATACTATACACTCTGCCATTTTGAAGATTTTTGATGCTTTTATTCAGTTATATTTTATAAAGTGAAAAGCATGTCTGGCACTACGTCTGGCTTTCTCAAAGAACCCGTATGTCCTAGAAACTATTGTGTTACCCATTGTAGTGGTCTACTCGAAGGAGTCTTTTTTAACCGTTTCGTCTGCTGGTTTCTAGACTTGAAACCCCAATTAATTTATTTGTCTGCTAGTTTATCATGCAGTCACTGTTAATGTAAAATTGCTGTCTGCCCATCTACGTGTACTCAATTATTTGTCAAACAAATAAACCGCAAAGAAATTAATGAATGAAGTGACGTCACGGTAGTACTACACATTTGTCATTCAGCCAATCAAAATCGAGGACACCTCTGGCAGAGACAATGAAAATATTCAAACTTCGTAGTTCTATATTCAACCACTAGAAGGCGCTTTTGTATGTCCTAGAAGTTATAATTCACGATGGTGTTTCCAACAATATTTTACAAATATATAGTCCAGGAATATTTTACTGTCACCGCACCTCACTCTGTCTTCTCGCAATATTTAAAACAAATAAAATATCAAATGCTGGTAGTTGTACACCCACAGAGTGCTGAAAACGTGAGGCTACGATGGGGTTTCTAACAACATTTTACAAATATATAATCCAGCAATATTTTACTGTCATCGCACCTCACTGTCTTCTCGCAATATTTAAAACAAATAAAATATCAAATGCTGGTAGTTGTACACCCACAGAGTGCTGAAAACGTGAGGCTACAATGGTGTTTCTAACAATATTTTACAAATATATAATCCAGCAATATTTTACTGTCACCGCACCTCACTGTGTCTTCTCGCAATATTTAAAACAAATAAAATATCAAATGCTGGTAGTTGTACACCCACAGAGTGATGAAAACGTGAGGCTACGATGGGGTTTCTAACAACATTTTACAAATATATAATCCAGCAAAATTTTACTGTCACTGCACCTCACTCTGTCTTCTCGCAATATTTAAAACAAATAAAATATCAAATGCTGGTAGTTGTACACCCACAGAGTGATGAACACGTGAGGCTACAATGGTGTTTCTAACAATATTTTACAAATATATAATCCAGCAATATTTTACTGTCACCGCACCTCACTATGTCTTCTCGCAATATTTAAAACAAATAAAATATCAAATGCTGGTACTTGTACACCCACAGAGTGCTGAAAACGTGAGGCTACAATGGTGTTTCTAACAATATTTTAGAAAAATATAATCCAGCAATATTTTACTGTGACCGTACCTCACTCTGTGTTGCGGGCGATAATACCAAGTTTATAGATTTCAACACCCACTGCTGTCCTAAGATTCGACTCTGTGGTTGGCAGAATGCCAACCACTTCACCCTAGTCTTCTTAAGTATTGCATTTAGAGATATAAAATGTACTGGGAGGTAATAGGAAACCATATGTGGAGAGTCTAAATAGCCGGTCAGTTTTACCCCACGGCCCCCCCTTATGGGTCAAACTGGGGTCATAAAATAGCTGATTTTGAGTTTTTGTCTTATATCTCCTTTATTGTTGCTTTTATAGCTTCAGAATGTATTAAAAGGTATTGGGAAAGCATATATGGAGAGTCTAAATAGCCGGTCAGTTTTACCCCCTGGCCCCCCCTTATGGGTCAAACTGGTACACGCGCCAAACGAAAAAGATGAACTGACGTCACTCTGTCTAGACAGGAAGCAAGTATGATGCGCCACCTAGCGAATGCACACTACTGACCGGTCCTGCTGGTATTATATACAGGACGTCTTTTTCTGGCGTTTGGCGGGACCGGTCGCGCCGACCGGTAAAGCAATTGTCCATTGGATAGGGTATTAACTTATAAAAATTTAATTTACTTATTAAATTTGCAATTTTGAGTTTTTGCCTTATATCTCCTTTATTGTTGCTTTTATAGCTTCAGAATGTATTAAAAGGTATTGGGAAAGCATATATGGAGAGTCTAAATAGCCGGTCAGTTTTACCCCCCGACCCCCCCTTATGGCTCAAACTGGGGTCATAAAATAGCCGATTTTGAGTTTTTGCCTTTATCTCCTTTATTGTTGCTTTTATAGCTTCAGAATATATTAAGAGGTATTGGGAAAGCATATGTGGAGAGTCTAAATAGCCAGTCAGTTTTATCCCCTGGCCCCCCCTTATGGGCCAAACTGGGGTCATAAATAGCTGCTTTGGAGTTTTTGCCTTATATCTCCTTTATTGTTGCTTTTATAGCTTCAGAATGTATTAAGAGGTATTGGGAAAGCATATGTGGAGAATCTAAATAGCCGGTCAGTTTTAACCCCCCCCCCCTTATGGGTCAAACTGGGGTCATAAAATAGCTGATTTTGAGTTTTTGCCTTATATCTCCTTTATTGTTGCTTTTATAGCTTCAGAATGTATTAAGAGGTATTGAGAAAGAATATGTGGAGAGTCTAAATAGCCGGTCAGTTTTACCCCCCAACCCCCCCTTATGGGCCAAACTGGGGTCATAAATGGCTGCTTTGGAGTTTTTGCCTTATATCTCTTTTATCGTTGCTTTTATAGCTTCAGAATGTATTAAGAGGTATTGGGAAAGCATATGTGGAGAATCTAAATAGCCGGTCAGTTTTATCCCCCGACCCCTTTTTATGGGTCAAACTGGGGTCATAAAATAGTTGCTTTGGAGTTTTGCCTTATATCTCCTTTATTGTTGCTTTTAGACCTTCAGAATATATTAAGAGGTATTGGGAAAGCATATGTGGAGAGTCTAAATAGCCGGTCAGTTTTACCCCCCGACCCCCCCTTATGGGCCAAACTGGGGTCATAAATAGCTGCTTTGGAGTTTTTGCCTTATATCTCCTTTATTGTTGCTTTTATAGCTTCAGAATGTATTAAGAGGTATTGGGAAAGCATATGTGGAGAATCTAAATAGCCGGTCAGTTTTAACCCCCCCCCACCTTATGGCTCAAACTGGGGTCATAAAATAGCTGGTTTTGAGTTTTTGCCTTTATCTCCTTTATTGTTGCTTTTTTAGCTTCAGAATATATTAAGAGGTATTGGGAAAGCATATGTGGAGAGTCTAAATAGCCGGTCAGTTTTACCCCCCAACCCCCCCTTATGGGCCAAACTGGGGTCATAAATGGCTGCTTTGGAGTTTTTGCCTTATATCTCCTTTATTGTTGCTTTTATAGCTTCAGAATGTATTAAGAGGTATTGGAAAAGCATACGGTGCAGCTTTGTGCATTCTTAGCTTTACAGCATGCTTATTAAAACCACAAAGCATTTTAAACTTTAAGGGACGCTTCGCTTTTGTTAGCAAAAGCATTCCTCTAGTTATGTCTTTGAACTGCCACCAAGTTCGCAAGTGCCTAAGTTAGCAGCTACATTGACTACCCTTATATCTGGTAAATTCACAAGTTTTGTGTTTTTATTTATAAGCCTATTTTGCCTACAAAGATACTATTTTATAAGTTATGATTTTTCTCTTCATAAAAGTAAAGGTAAATTGACTAACTATCAATACAAACAGCAATACTTGAATCAAGATGCTGCAGTTTTCTTTTCAAAGTATCACTGTGACAGCAGTCTATAAGTTGTTAAAAACTGGCAGAATACATCAGTATTATTCCTGTTTTCAAAAGGGTTCACTGACTCTCGCTACTATACTGATCAATATTTTAATATAGCTAGTTTAGTTCAGGATTATCTTGCACAATTCAGTGTGATACGAGAGATTATGAATATAAAAAAAAACTGTTCGAGTGTTTCTTTCTTGAGTCAAGTCTGATTTGTTCAGTCATTTGTTTGAATAGTCACTTATTTATGTTGCAGAAAAATAAGAAAGAAAAATAAGTAAAACCTGCAGGGGGTCAGATATTTATTACAGCTAAAGGTTTATTGAATCTGAGTATTATCTTTTGGGCAATGGCGTGATGTAAATGATCTCTCATGTCTTACCAGGGAAGTCATGACTACCTGAGCCATTAACAACGGTTAGAATAGTGTTGTATATCAGTATAATATTTTAATGAACAAATGATTGCTCAAATTAGTAAAATATGGCAAAAGGTCTGAATCCATTAAATACTTGCATATTGTCACATGAAATAAGTTAAAAATCATGTTTTCTGTATTGTTTATGTATTTACGTAATACTGGAGAGACCATGTAGCTCTTCTATCGCCCACTTCCTGTCTGAGAAAAATGTGCCAGAAGTTGCAGGAAAATAGCAATATTAAATAAATTTTACAGATTACATGAAGCATAAGATTTTTGGTATTTTTATAAATTTGATAGTGCTGTCGCGACACTCGCTACTTCCGATACTGTCGTTTGCTAGGTCCATTATGATCGATAATCGGATGCGTTTTTTCAAATCCGATTGCAAACATATTAGCATATTTATATAATAAAGATAGAATATCTTTTAAAAGTGAAGGATTATTCAGCATTTTAAAATATATTTTCAGACCTTTGACATCACAGTCTGTACAAATCCAGTCACATGACCTATCAGGAAAGCATTAAACCATTGCTCGAATGTAATTTTCGAAATTGAATCTTTATTTTTTTTTTCACCCTTGGTAAGTCAATTTAAGTGACGTAAAGCTTTCAAATAATCTTTAAAAACACTGTACTTCTATTTATTTGAGGCATATATGATATCATAATGCCATTATGCAGCACTTTATAAAGTCAGAATTAGATAATTGTTTTAATATACTGACGGTTTTCAAAGTGTTCCTACGTTTGACAATGCATAAACAACTGAAATAAAAGGACAAATATGACCCTAAAATGATGTATTCAGGTGAGAAAAATATATTATTTTACATATTAATTAAATTGTTTCATTTTGAGGTGAGTTTATGAAGTCGACATATGTCGGTACTCGGTCGGCCAACGGGGGCGATATTCGATGTTAATTTGCACCAGCGAGTGACAGCACTAGTAATTTCATATGGACAAAGCTATATGGACACTAATAATACTTAGTGATTAACCATCATGAAATATTCAGAGTCGTCACATCCTTATAAAATTGTCTTATATTTTCAGATCTTTCTACTTCCCCCAGAAGCCCTAACCTTGATGTGGAAACCAGTCCTGTGTTCCAATCTATGAAAGCCCAGATGGTTAGTCTGTCTGACCAGCACAAGACCAAGAAAACACGCAGAGTAGAGAGAAAGATTTCACAGAGGATCTTTGAGCCTCCAAAGCCTCCAGCTGATTCAACTACAGCAGACTCCACCCCCAGTACAGAGGGTTGCTCAGATAAACAAGTGATTGACAGGCTGGAAGAGCCAATCGGATTCATGGATGACCCAGAGGAAGCGGAGGAAGAGAAAGAGGAAGGGTTAAGGTCAGATTTGAGCAGGGACCAATCAGAAAACACCTTGATTTCCAACAGCCAATCAAATGACTTCATACAAAGCAGCCAATCATTTTCCAGTACCGATCATCAGAATGGAATAGAATCTCAAAATATGCTGAGTCATGATGAAGATTCTGCCACAGTCACTACTACTAATAGGAACATTACTGGTACTTGCCAGGCTGAAGCTAATACTTCTGGACAAAGTGAGGAGCCTAATACTGGGGCGACTGACTCAAAACCAGGTGTTCAGACTAACTTTGAGCAGCTTAATGGCTGTTCAAGTGAGGACAACAAAGAAGTGGAGTATTTTGATGAGAATGAAATCGATGGGGAAGGTTTTAGTGATGGAGGGCTGAATTAGGGCCTACTTTTTCGTGGTCATTTGAGTTATTATTTCTAGAATTCCTTGAATTATTCTGTTATGGATAGTTTTTATTAGTGTTATTGTGGTGATGAAAATATAGATCTGTGCCATGAAAATTTCTCAAGACTTCTCATTTTTCACTTAGCTTAACTGGAAAAAAGTAGAAGCGTGCACAGAATGGGTGGAAAATGGACTTTCATGTTAGTTTCACACATATTGCACAAGTGTGTTTGTCTCTAAGTATGCATTTTAGTTATTTGGTCCAGCATTTGCCAATAAATTTGGTCTTTGTTCCATTTATTCCATATATTAGTAGAAGATTGAGCGCCTTGTCAGAATTTTTCATCAATTCACCAGAAGTAATTTCCACTTATGCCTATGGTACGTTTCCCCTTAAGAGATTACTACAGATTTAAAATTTTACTAGGAATTAACTTTAATTATCCAAACTTACTAGAAAATATTAGCTAAATGAATACTTTGTGAAAATTCCCCTTTTCAATTTTTTGTGGACAGGCGGAAATTTAAATTCACGGTGTTTATTAACTGATCAGTTTGATCAATAATGATCTTAGGTTGTGAAAATAAGTTCCCAGTAAAATTTTAAACTTCTATTGATCGCTTCAGTAGAAACTGATGTATAAAATGCCTTTTAGACAAGTTTGCATTTCTTATTTAAAATGTTTAGGCTCTTCCAAGATATCTACTTTTATGATCATTGCATATTTCTAATCATGTTATACCATAAGTTAAGTGAATATGAAACCATTCAAAAAAGCTCTGGACTAACACTGGAAAGAGTTTCCAACATAGTCTGTTGACTAACAGTTGGCAGAGTGTATTCACAAGTGCTGTGATGGCACTATATTTGTTCTCGCCTTCCTTCAGCAATACGTAATTAAAACTATTGGTACTAGTCTGTATGAGGACATTATTGATGACAGGAAGACTTAATGGTGTGAATTTTAGCAGCTGAAACTGTCTGCAAACTCTTAGTATAGTTGAACACTGCTCCTTTGCCATTGAAGTGATTGAGTATGAAAAAAGAAAATCCTTCTTTGGCCTTTTCCATTGGAAGTTATATGTTTTTTTTTTTACTTGGAATTCCCAGCTAAGTAAAAGTGTGTTTTTGTGGTGCCTTGAGATTGGACTAACAGGGTTCTGCTCTATCAAAGTTGGAATAATTTAATATTTTTATTGTGTAAAATAGTCTTCTTCCCTAATCCTGCCCATAGGACAACATGTTTACTCCGGTGGTATGTGAGGTTGGTTCGTGTTAATTATGGATTCCCAGATTTAAATCCTTTACTTCAAATCAGACACCTAAACTCATTTTTGCCCGGACTCGCAGGACAAAAGAGATCTGAAAATATTGCTTAAGTTACCTGAGTTACCAACATACTGACAAGGCAAAACCATGTTTATGATGGTTCAGTCCTTGTATTTGTATAAAAAATGGTAAACATGATTTTTTTATACATATTCCATGTGTAAGTATTGTATGGTATGTATAAACAAGTGTGTATTCTGTAATTATCTCCTATATGTATACATCTGTCTGTCAGCCAATCAAAAATACTATATCTACTCTATTGAGCTTGCTAGTATTCTATTATTATTTTACATTTCCAGATGTATATTGATTTAATATAATGCTATTTAATTATTCCGATAGATGTTCAAATGTGTTTAAAAAGTATTAATTGATGATTGAAAATTTCTTCAATTAGTAAATACCTACCAATATAATAGATAACCATGATTATATTAATTTCAGTCAATGCGAACTCTCGATTGATTTAGCAGACATGTTGGGGTCCTCAGTGGCCTAGTAGTTAGCCAGTTTGGCATCTAATTTCAGACTTTTACCTCTGTGCTGGTTCACCTCCCACACCTGGCAATGCTGTGGGCCTGTCCTATTATGACCCTGGCTGCTGAATCAGACATAAAACCTAACCTTGACCTTTGCTGGATTTGTTGATTGCTTTGGAGATAAATCGGGACCAAAATTTGTGCAATAAACTTTGTAAGTCGCTTTGATTCTAATGATAGCTATCTTCCCCATATACCAACAAAATTATAGCATAGTTTTCAATGTAATCATTCTGTTTATATATATGTTTTAAACTTTTTGACGATTATCCACTTGATATGTGTGTTTTACTTGGGATTAATTTGACATGTGCAAATTTTACTTAATTGTAATGATTAATTTTGGCTTTATTGAAATAATGAAACTAGATTTTTAGAAGTAGTGGGTCATATGAACATATAACTAATTACATATGTTAATCAAACATACCTTTTGTCACCTAGTCATACTTGATTGATGTCGTTGTCTTAAAATTCAATCCAGTGTTGGAATATTTGGTTCACTAGTCATACGCAAGTGTTTTGCCTTTATGTCTAATTAGTTGACTTTGTGTATTCTATAGTGCTGCCATGACTTTTCATTTTTGTGTATAAATACTCCTTCACCATTTGTCTTCATACACGTGTATGCGCTTACAACAACCAATGTTTGATTTGTGACAACAATTTTTCCCACTTTGTTTTTTGTCAACATGCATCCAAGTTTCGTCAAAAATGCCGTGATTTACTCATCATCCAAGATTTCCTCCCAGAGCAAAAAAAAAAAAAAAAATTATTGTTGTAAATTGGAAGTCAGTGTCGTAAATCGGACTTGGACGCATGTAAACAACCAAATATACATGAGAATGTTGGAAAACCTTTTATCATAAATCGGACATCACATGTCGTAAGCTGCTGATATGTGTCTGCAGACCTACTCTACTGGGTCCGTTGTTTATTTTGTCAAGGTAACAAAATATGTTCCATTTCTCTGAAAAATAACAAAATTGAAATATTTGAATATTTTAAAAACTGCCAATGAAATAGAACACTTTCGTCTGAAGTAAACATTATTCTCTGCATTTTGTTAGAAGCACCAGTTTGAGGAGCTCTCAGTTCCACGGCCTTAATTAGAGCCATAATAGAAATTTATCTGTCACCAAGCTTACTCCTGGTTTATCTTCCATAACCAAATTGACTTTTTCACATTTTTATGTGATCTGATATTTTTTGTCACTGATATCAGATCAGAGAGGCAGTCTGCTGTCAATCCATGGAGTACTTTGTAGTAACAAGTAGAAATGTGAATTCAGTCCTGTATTTCACTGAAAACCAATGGAGACAGATTTGTTCTTGGTGCACCTTTTTTCCCCGTTATATCTTGTTCAACAGTCAAACTTGCATTATCCTGAAGCTGCATGGGAGAAGTGTATGTACAAAAGAAAGACTAGGGTTTAATCTTTATTTCAAAATATTCACTTGCTGTATTTTCTGTGTGATTATTTAAACCAGATATTATTAATCTGAACGTAACGCAATGTTTTAGGAAATGTATTGTAGTTCAATTATATGCTAGTCAGAGGTCTATTGTACCTCATTTTTGAGTTTTCACTCACAAGAAATTTTTATGTTTAATATATAATTAATTGTCAACTTCACACCATTGCTTACTGCAAAATGTGTAATATATTTAAAAAGAGCACTTCGCAGGCACATACCTCCACCAAGGATCAATACCCGACTTTTACTTATGAGAGCAATGATAAAACCCTTTAAAATATCCTGGGTCCAAAATCCCCTGCAAATCATTCCCACATTTAAATTAGTTCTATGTTAGACAAAAATCTGTAAAGAAACCGACAAGACGGTGGATGGAACAATTACAGTAGTATCTCTATCATCCAAACATGCTTGGATAGTATAATTTTGTTTGGATTTTAAAGATTTCTAAAGTAGAAGAAGCATTTTGATGTAAAACTATGTAGAATTGCAGTATTCTCCTCATGGAAGTTGATAGGTGTAGCAATATTTGTGCGTGTATTGTCAATTTGTGCACAAAATATAGATCCTTTTAAAATAAAAGAAGAACAAGGATATATAATAGCAAGAGTCTGTTGATCATTTGTTCATCAGAAGCACTGGCTATAGGTCTGGTCCCCAGTCTTTGGTAGTCCTTGCTATCAATCTGATCCCTTAAATAACCAGAGTATTCAGGCCCAATGCCTCCAATATTGCTCATTAGTGCAATGATAAAATAAAACTCCGTAAAAAAAATATTCCTGGATCCAGATGATGTTCCAGATCACCACCAATCTAAAATCATCTGTTCCTTGTGCCATTATCAACATTTCCTGGATATTTCATTAAAATCCATCCATAACTTTTCAAAATATTTGTCCAAAAAAAGTAGACAAATGCATGCCACCAAAACAGTCATCATTTCCTGAAAATTCCCTCGTTTATTTCTTAAAATATTTTGCAAACGCATGCTGTCTAAAACATGAAGCCTAGGTCACACCTTTCCATGCAGTTATTTTTGTACATCTCTGATTTCCACTAGCAAACCTTGTCCTTGTTGCTCCAAATATAACCTGGTAGTAGTACATGTTGAAGAACAAGCCACCCAATAAAGCCATCCTGTCCCTCTTCATCCCTCCAGTGTGTACATTTTAGTTAAATCATGCTGAAGATGTCCTATTGAGACACCAAGCGGACTGTGTTACAGTGATCCACAACAGGAAGTACACTGGCCCATTCATAGCTTGTGATAATAATAGAGTTTTTTAGAGACCAACTCAAATTGGCTTGTCAACTGCCTACCAATATTCAGAAAACTACAATTAATTATTTCCAGGGAGGGTATGACTGCAATTTAGCCTAAAATATATGCAACATAAAATTTGGGGAGACTGGAGAGTACATAAAATAAATTATTTGGTTGATAGAAGATTGGAAAATTGAGGGTTTACTGTAATTTAAACGATGATGTTTGCAAAGTTATGTCTTTTGTTTCTAAAAGAATATTCTAGTTCAGTGATATGCTATTACACAATTTGGCTGTTATTCTACAATTTTCATCTTTGTTTACATCTATTCGTTTGTATATTTCTGCTGACTCAGCTATTTATGTTGTCATTACAATACTAATAATAATACTATTGTGCTAGTCTTCTTACTGATTTATACACAACATGTATAGTACAATAAAAATACTTAGGCAGTGAAAATGTGTTATTGAATTTTGTACTTATGTATTCATAAAATGAGGCTCTACAAATCACTGTCGGGCTTCGTCTATTATTCGGCCCGGAAGTTTATGATTGATTCGCTGATACAGTATTCAAACTTCGTCCTTTATTGCCACATCATTAACTCATTTGATTTGGCATTTAAACTGATCTTAAACAAATGATGTAAACCTATTATAATGATTGTTGTTGGATGGTTATCCTGGTACTGAAAATTTTGTCTGATTTAAGGATGGTTGTCGTCTCGAGAGCCATAAATGCAACATGGACTGGGATCCAACCTGCTTGTTATATTCTCTTTACCACTATATTTACAGTTATCTACAGTGTTTATTTATGTCCCCCGCCCCAAAGGAAGATTTTGATATTTTGCCATATATCTCTCCATTATTTTTGCTTTTAGAGCTTTAAAATGTATCAAGAGGCACTGGGGAAACCATAAGTGAAGAGTCTAGATAGCTGGTCAGCTTTACCCCCTGACCCCGCCTTTTATGGGTCAAACTAGGGTAATAAAATAGCATAGAATAGTTTTTGCCTCCTATCTCATTTAAAACTACTCTTCTTACAGACTATAGCATTTATTAACTTTTCACAATTTATAACCATAGAAAACAAATAAAGCTTATATTTTTCTTTTATTGCGTTAATACGTCTTACCTAGTGGACAGATGGATTTGTCTGGCACCCTGCTGCTCTTGCCAAATGTTAGAAAAAAACGTCCTGAGCTGGTCTCTGGCCAGGACCAGTATAGTCCTGTTCATTCGCCGGGTGGCTGTATAGCCTCCCTGCTGGTGTGCTGCGCATGCCTATGCATGCACTCTTCCTCTATTTGTTTGGCGCCATAGTTGAAAGTCACGAAAATTTTGAAGAGAAAGTTTTATAGATTATTATTGGATATTCTTTCTGAAGTTTAATATGTTTGTGTGCATATTGTTGTTTAATGATCATGGCATCTCCAGGAGAGTTTAAAGTCCAATGTAGAGGCGCTTGTGGGCATATCATGGCAGCGTTCGATATGCATGAGCGTTGTGCATGCTGCAGGGATAAAAAGTTAGACCAAGACCCTTGTGTGAAAGATAATCTTTGTTCTATTTGTGACAACCTGTCTGATTTGCAAAAGGAAACTTTATCAATGCCGTCTTACAGGATACATAAAGACAGGAAAGCAGGTCTATTGGTATCACCAAAAGAAGTTACTGTCCTTTCTAGTATCAAAAAATTGTCATCTGACACTTCACCAGCAAGCCAATCTATTGCACAGGTTTCTGCGCAGCCAGCACCGGTATTACATCCTTCTGCGCAGGCACCTGCTATGGCTTCTACTTCAACACAAAAGGTTTCTTATGTTACATGAGAGCAGTTTTCCGCAATGTCAGAGAAGATTGCTGAACAATTTACGCGTTTTGAGGCATTGCTTTCAAGGGGAAACGTTTTCAGTGCTCCTAAGATTTCTGTTACCCCTGTGTCTTCCCATCAAATTCTCTCTAATAAGCCCTTCTTAGATCCCACTGCCCGACCCATCAGTTTGGTGAGGTTTTCCATCAGATTTGATGGATGAGAAAGGGTGTGATAGTAAGAATAATAAGAAGTCCCACAAGTCAAAGTCTAAACATAAATCTGACAAGAAGTCTCACAGGCATTCTGATAGACATTCGGAGAGACATTCTGATAAATCTGTTTCTTTAGCACCGGCTGGGGAATTCCTTCTTTCAACCAGTACTGTACCGGCAGGCATCTAGGACATTCCCTGTCCGCGAATTATGTCGTTGCCTCCTCAGCCTGGTCTCTTACAGACTGCATCTCTTAGCACCAGTTAGCCCACTAAGGATACTTCAGCTACCGGTCAAGTTCAACCAAAACCCAACCAAGCACATCTTCCATTTCATCTGCCTATGGACCCACAGGTCAAGACGTCTACCCATGAGCAAGTGCCTTTGTGGATGTACCGGATGATCCGGATGATGGTGAACAATACAGTTACTGTGAGCCGGATGAAGGCGAGTTACCTGATTATTTTGAAAAGCATGAAGTTACAGAGGACATTAACTACCGGGAAACTGTCCAGTCATTGAGGTCGTTCATGGGTTGTAACCATATACCTGTTTTGAAGCGGATTTCATTTAACCGAACAAGAGCAACAATCCCTGGAAGGATGAAATGCCTAAAAGTCCTGCCCATGTTTCAGTCGCAATGCCACCAAATGACAAAAACTGGAGAGGTTAAACACAACAGTGGCAGAGGGTTACCCTTCCAGGTCTCAGGACTCGGGTGGTTTGAAGAAAGATCAGTTCATCAAGATGCCAAAATCTTAATTCAGTTGGTATCAGATATACACTATTAAACCCGATACTCCTCATAGGCCTGGCAAGTCAGTTTTTAGTCGGCAAAATACAGAAGCTGAACTGAATTTGCAATTTCCACGCATCACTAAAGCTGCCGCATATCCATCAACTGGTCCAGTTTCATGCCCAGTTACTCAAGAGTATCTCCGAAGATGGGAGAAAAATGCTAAGGAGGGCAGTTACATTGTGAATCAGGCCGCTGGATTTAACAGGTGTGTCAGCGAAGTACAAGAATGTATGGCTCAAAGCTTAACCTGTCTTCAGTCAAATTTCAGCAAGGTTAAGACTCAAAAGGAAGTCACACATGCTGTCAGGGATATAAAGGATTACCTAGCCTTCCATCAGAACATTTTGATTGCCATGGGCACCTCACTTCAGCACCTGGCTGATAGCCTTTTTGTTAACATGGCAAACCTTATCCTCCTTAGAAGGGAGTCATCCTTAGAGCATGTTAAACCCGGTGTCAAACCTGACACATGGAACCAGCTCAGGAATGCACCACTCTTCGGATATGGACTGTTCCCAGATGACATGATATGTATTGCTGAACAGGATATAACCAAATTTGAGGCCTCCAGTGCAGCTCCAAGACCCAGTCCAGGTGCTATACAGCACACTGGCTGGCGAGGTCAAAATAGATTTCAGCCCTCCACATATCACTGCACAAGTGGAGTGGGTCACATCGCTGGACTTCACCGACGTATACTTCCACATCCCCATCCATCACAGGTCCTCCAAGTACATGAGGTTCTTTCTGAAAAAGCAAACATACCAGTTCACTGCCCTTCCTTTTGGTCTGACCACAGCTCCATTTGAGTTCACATAGGTGGTCAAGGAAGTGAAACTTGTGGCACAGATCAGGGGTATAAGAATCCACCAGTACCTAGACAACTGGTTACTCCGAGCCCCTTCCCAGGAAACGTGACTACAAACACACCCAGATCCTCTTGGCCCTTTGCCGCGAACTGGGATGGGTAGTGAACAAGAAGAAATCAGAGCTAACCCCTCAACAGGTTTTCAATTTTGTCGGTTACCGGTTCGAACTTTTGACCGGTTGGGTTTTACCAACTCAAGAAAGATGGGCAAGCTTGCGTCAAAAGCTCCTTTGTCTCAAGACTCGCCAGACTTGCACAGTCAGGCAGTTCATGTCCTTCATAGGACCTGTTGACAGCCACAGAGAAGCAAGTGTGGTCAGGTCGCTTAGAAAATGGGTCATTCCCCTTCCTTCATCTTTTCACCCACACCTAGACTGGTGGCTGGATGATGGAAATGTTGACAGCCACAGAGAAGCAAGTGTGGTCAGGTCGCTTAGAAAATGGGTCATTCCCCTTCCTTCATCTTTTCACCCACACCTAGACTGGTGGCTGGATGATGGAAATGTTGACAGCCACAGAGAAGCAAGTGTGGTCAGGTCGCTTAGAAAATGGGTCATTCCCCTTCCTTCATCTTTTCACCCACACCTAGACTGGTGGCTGGATGATGGAAATGTACTCCGGGGTCAACCGTTGCATTCCTTAAGTCATGCCCTTCAGTTGTTAAGCGACATATCAAACGAAGGTTGGGGCGCACACTTAGGGGACTCTACTGCAAGAGGCATGTGGTCAGACACAGAAAGTCGTCTTCATATCAATTTCCTGGAACTAAAGGCAGTGTTTCTGGCTCTCAAGAGTTTCGAGCTACTTTGCGGGGATCAGATTGTGTTGGTAGCAACGGGCAACACAACTGTGGTTTCCTATATCAACAAAGAGGGAGGTTTGAAATCAGGCTCTCTTTGTGCCCTCCTTTGGAGACTTCTGTCCTGGTACCATCCCAGGCGAATAGTCCTGAGGGCCAGGCACATTCCAGGGTCTGTCCACAATTAGACCTGTTCGCAACCCAGTTCAACCACAAACTACCCAGGTTTGTTTCACTGTTTCCAGATCAAAAAGCCTGGGTGGTAGACGCTCTGAGCCTCCCATGGACGGACTTGGATGTCTATGCCTTCCCACCAATCTCACTGCTCAACCAGGTGGTCGCCAAGGTGATGGACCAAGGCTGTAACAGAATGATCTTAATTGCACCGGGTTGGCCCAGCATGCCCTGGTTCTGGGACCTAGTCAACCTGTCAGTGCAGATTCCCTTGTCCCTAACTCTGAAGTCAGATCTGGTGACACAAGCTTTCAACGGGCTTCCTCGCCGAGACCTCAAGAATCTGAATCTGCATGCCTGGCTCCTAGCGCCTCTATTATTCAAGAACAAGGGTTCTCTGAATTGAGAATTAAAGCAAGAATTGAGGCTCCTCAGAGATTATCAGCAAGAGCAGTCTACAAATCAAAGTGGGCCATTTTTGTCAAATGGTGCAGGTCAAATGAGGTGGACTTCAGGTCACCCTCTGTAACACAGATTGCAGATTTTCTGTTGCACCTGTTTCAAGATAGAGGGTTACAACCCAGTACAGTAACTATTGAGGGTTATAGAACAGCCATTGCTGATTTGGTGGTCAATGACAAGTTCAATATCAGCAAGGATGAAAATCTAACCCACTTGTTGGATATCTTCCATAGAGACAAGCCTAAGGGCAGGCGGGGAGTGCCCACTTGGAACATGTCACTGGTACCTCATCAGCTTACCAAGGCTCCTTTTGAACCTATGCGGAAGGCCCCTCTTAAGCACTTGATTTTTAAGACGGGCTTTCTGTTGGCGTTAGGCCCCGGCAAAAGACGCAGTGAGGTTCATGCCTGGTTATACAAGAACATCCAACACCAGGAAAACTGGAGCAAGGTATCTCTCTATCCTTCACCCATTTTCCTGTCCAAAAATTAGCTGGCTCGGAAGGGTCCTACTTGTGTGGCCCCGGTAGTTATTCCAGCTGAAGCACCCACCCAGGACAAGTCACTCCAGGAGGATAAAACACTGTGTCCACTGTGGGCCTTGTGCTACTATCTTGACAGAACTAAGGATTTTTGCAAGGGTAAGGATGGGTGTTGAATTTCCGGATTCTCTACTTACATTACTGGTCATTTGTTCTTGTTTTAATTCAGCTACACCTACCAAACCAGTTTTGGAATAAGCAGCAGTCTGTGGTCTGAAAGTGCTTGATGAGAAATTTGTGGCACGTCCTTTTCGGTTTGAGTGGACAGCACAGTTTGGGGGTTAGAGACCTTAACTGGTTAAATGTCATCCACATTGGTCAAGCTTCAAGTGCTGGAGTGGCTCGACCATCATTGGACCTTGACAAAGAGAATAAGTTTTATTCTTCTGCCCAGGAAACTCCACCAGTTTAATTATGGAGCCATCCGTGCCTCTCCATCCCTGGCCTCCTTCAGAAAACAGCTTAAAACCTACCTGTACACCAAAGCATATCCACCCTAGCCTGAATCATCCTCCTGGCGTTCTCCGTGGTGTTCGACCCCTGTTATGTCCCTGGACACAGAATTTTGTTGACTGCTTTTTGTTTTGTTGCGCCTTAGAGTCCTCTTGTTTGGGGAGATTAAGCGCTATAAAAGTCCAATTAGAATTAGAATTTCCTCATCTCTTAGGATGTTTTCTCTCTTGCCACACTAGCACAGCCACAAGATCCTCCTGTGAGTACCAGAAAATAACTCAAAGCCCTTTGCTTCTTTGAAATTTTCTCCTGTGTGTTGAACAGGGCATATAAGCCGAACTTTGACCTTCAAAACTTCTAAGCCAACAATTTTATGCAAGTCATTCATATCCACCAGTCATTCCAACCTTTAGGGATGACCTTTCCTCTTTATCCAGGTTATGAGGAATAATCAGGTGTATACTCTCCTCTTGCAATTTACTCCCCTCAAGAGGAGGGCATATTACCAGAAAAGTCCTTTGAACAGGAGATGACCATCTCGGAGGACCAGTGCCACCAAGATACATGTTGGTTACGGTCTGGCGATATATTCCTCACAGTCCCGAAGTCTTCCGAAGAAGTGACTGGCTTTAACAGATGCTTCAAAAAGTTTTGCAAGGATACCCAGCAAAAGGTCTGTTAACAAATGTCTGACAGAAAAAGCCAACCAGAAGAGATGATTAGGGATATTTGTGACGTAATAAATATCATGTCATATTATGGATGTTCATCGGGGATGCCATGCAACACTTGTCCAACATCAGTGTCACAAACATGGGCAATTTGAGGAAATTTATGGAATTAATTTCACTTATTGTCAGTTTGTACTCTGAGATAAGTTGAAAATTTATACCTAAACACTCAGCATGCCTGTTAGTGGAAAAAAGAAGTGACAGGGTGTATCCAGTCATGGAAAACCTGGAAAAGTTATGGAGTTCAGTACATTTTTTTCAGGCCTGGAAAAGTCATGGAAATTTACTCCAGGTTTTGGAAAATTCATAAAAAGTCATGGAAATTAAAAGGCATCGTTTTTTCCTTTCTTTCATCCAGGATTTCAATACAAGGATATGTTTATGTAATCAGATCAAATTTTGTTGTCTTCCACATCTTCTGTACTGTTACTGGAATCTTGTGAGTGGTTCACAAAGTCAAAACCAGCGGGAGCTCGTGGCCTTGGCGGGAGCTCGTGGCCTCAGTACATGTCTCTTTCATGCCACGAAACATGTAAAAGGTGCTTAATTTTAAAGCTTCGGTCATGGAAAAGTCATGGAAAAAATATTGACATTTAGTGGATACACCCTGAAGTGAGTAATATAGCTTCACCAGATCTTGATACCACTGACATCAACAAAGTCAAAGGTAGGATTATATGTTCCATTCAGACAGCCAGGGCCATTTTGGAACAGGACATAAATGGTGTGGCCTCTTGTGACCCTGAAATGGTAGATAAAGGTCGAAGATGGAGTTTATGTCACTTTCAACAACTACGATAATATCAGGACAGGTCCTCAGTACCTCCCATATGTGACCCTGAGCTGTACTCAAACTAAAAACCACACAGATGAAGGTCTAGTGAATAATTGCCAAACTTGTCAACAACTTGTTCATTGGGGCCTTTAGAATGCACTTAACAAAGGTAACGGTACAAAGTGAGCTTTTGTAAGAAATGGGTTATATCCATTCAATCCAGTTTTTGTGGACCAAACCAAAATTCAATAAAACTGCATGTTTGCCTTTAATTATTACCCCACAGCCCTTAAGGGGTTTTTGTCGGGCGGGTGGGCGGTGGGAAAAAGTTTGTCCGGACTGTATCTCAGAATCCGTAAGGTGTAGGAAGTTGATACTTGGTAGGGACATTGGTTAGGGGATGCAGGTGTGCAATGTCATGGTCTGACCTTGATTTGACCTTTGACCTTGCTGTAGTGACCTTGAGTTTGAAAATCTTGCCTGGCCTATATCTTGGCAAGCGTAAGGTGTAGGAAGGTGATACTTGGTAGGGACATTGGGTAAGGGTTGTAGGTGTGCAGTATCATGGTGTGACCTTGATTTGACCTTGCCGTAGTGACCTTGACGTATAAAATCTTGTCCGGGCTATATCTCGGAAACCATAAGGTGTAGGAAGTTGATACTTGGTAGGGACATTGATTAGGGGATGTAGGTTTGCAGTGTCATGGTGTGACCTTGATTTGACCTTGCTGTAGTGACCTTGACTTATAAAATCTTGTCAGGGCTATATCTTGGGGGTTGCAAGTGTGCAGCGTCATGGTGTGACCTTGATTTGACCTTGTCATAGTGACCATGAGTTTTAAAATCTTGTCTGGGTTATTTCTTTGATTCCATAAGTTGTAGAAGGTTGACACTTGGTAGGTACATTGGTTAGGGGGTGTAGTTGTGCAACATCATGGTGTGACCTTTAACTTTGGCTCTGCCAAAGTTTATTCACCTGACATATTTGAGCCATGTTTCTCTTATGACAAAGATATATCGATTGCTGCAACTGATTATTGTATGCACTTTTACATTATTGTGCTTTTTCTATTGACAGCTATTCTCCAATTAATACGTTTTACAACTTCATAATTTTTAGTGTACTGATTAATGCTGTCATCTTACTATTTAATTGTCTTGTTTTAATACTTTATTTGTTCATACATTTTCTTTCTGTTAGATGTTATTTCTCTACTTAAACATTATTTGGAGCTTTAGATAACTGACACTGCTCTGAAAGTAACCTGATCTTTGTACTGTTTCACAACTTCTATATCTCATGGTCTTGAAAACTATTTCCCCAGGCTGTGGTGTATGGGCATCTCTGATGCTATTTATGTGACTTAATTTAATTTACTTGTCTTTGACATCAGTATTAATATATAAGTCATATGGAGAGAACTATTTTGAATCAAGGTTACTATTTTGATTTATCGAGATAATAAAAGGAACAATTTAAAAAAAAAATAACAGTGCAGCCCCTCTGGTCTTTCATTTGGATGTTAGTAAGCCTGCTAGTCCTCTGGTCATTGTCCATGTGAATGAACTTTGTTCAAAATATAGACTGCAGTATTGGGTAATTAAACCTATTTAGATTCTACCAACTCTTGGGGCAAGATTATATTGTTTTGAGGTTAAAATATAATTGTTGGCAAGTTGCCAGAAGGGTTAAATTGGTACCTTTACAAACCACAGACTATGACCTTAAATGGCATTTTAATCAAGTGCATCCCTTTTGGTGAAGTAACATTTAGTTGTGTGACAAAGATCATTTGATCAAAAACATCATTTTCTTCATAAAATTAACTAAGGTTTTAGAGGTGGCGAATTTTAGATTCCTGGCGAATTTTCGATTTCTTACTCTAATATCAACTTCACAATTCAAGTGATTTTATGCTGGAGTCACAGGTCATGTGTGCTTTTCTTCCAGTGCAGACTTTAGTGAAGCATGTCATCAAACATTAGGAAGTAGTATTAAAAGTGTCTGGTATTTCAGTGCAATTGATAATATCAATTGGACAATAAATGTTGTGAAGTAAAAAACATTGCTTTATAAGTTCATATGCATTTGTGATTTGGTATGTAGGACTGAAAAGGAATATTGCTGAGTGAATAATAGGAAAACATTAAAGATCTGTGAGTTATAAATTATCACTGGGTACCACATATGACCACTAACTTTAGTGGTGGTGGACCAATTCACGCCCAGGTACCAATTCAGGCCCACCCTCAATTTTCTTGAAGATTTATTATTTTTCATTGAGAAGAGGTTTACCACATCATAGATAATCATCAAATGGATCATCTACATTTGTAATTTATTGTTTAACTGTGATTATTTTGGATAAATTTAGGGGTGGCCGTGAATTGGTACCCAGGCGTGAACTGGTCCACCACGACTATATATTTTGAAAGCTTTTTGTTGTGTACTGTATTGGTTCCATTCACTTTGGAAATAGTTTTACCTTATTTGCTAGACTTGGGATGCTACTTTGGTGAAGTTACATCCAGTTGAATTCTGTCTGGCGATAATTGGTAGCAAGGCAATGTTCATATTTAACAATCACATGTATTAAAAGCTCTTTGGTGTTCATTTATTCCATCAGTTGGGCTACAGTAACTGTTATACTTTATTTACTGGTAGAATTAGAGGTTGTTATTTGCCATTTTTCAATTTGAATTTTGTCAGTGGTTTTGGTACAGTATCCAGCGATGTCCAGGTAACTATGCTTTTCAATTTTGATTTATGCATAACTTTCAAAGTTTATTCTGAATATTATTAAGTGAATGTAGAATAATAGGTAGTGCTGGTGGACCAATTCACGCTCTCTTACTGCTCAGCTACCCAAGTTTGTCGTCTACACAAGTTCTCATATTTTATGACAATATTAAGGCAGCTGACAATTGATTTGTCTTTGTATAGTTATACATTAACATAAGTGCTTGTTCCATTTGTTTTAGTATCAATATTGTTTGTCCTAAACAGGTTTTAAGGTAGGTGATAAACTTGGGTAGGCGACAAATTTGGGTAGCTGAGCAACCACCCTGAATTTTCTTAAAGCTTTATACTTTATGATAGAAAATATGTTTACCATTTCATAGATGTTTATAAAATTGATTATATACATTGGTAATTTATTAGAGGTCCATGGTGGCCTAGTGGTTAGCAAGTTGGCATCTGATCACAGGCTATCATCTCTGCATGTGTTCGACTCCCACAAGTGACATGCTATGGGCCTGTTCCAATATGACCCTGACTTTTGAACGGGATGTAAAATCCCAACTTTGGTAATTTGTTATGCAACTGTGGCTGTCTTTAAGGGTGGGACTGAATAGATGCATGGACATGAATTGTTCCACCTCCACCATTCTGGGTTGGTATTCACTAACCAAGGATCAGAGAAGATGAAATCTGAGCAAAAATGTTAGTGACTACCAGCCCGGATCAAAAGTTGATCATTTTTGCATTTTTGGCAAGCTTGCCATCTGAGTACAGGTTGTGGCCACTATGTGGGTTCAACTCCCACAAGTTAGTCTGCCCAAGAGGTCCATGGTGGTCTAGTTGTTAGGAAGTTTGGCATCAAATCACAGGCTGTCACCTCTGTGTGGGGTTTGATTCCCATAAGTGGCAATACTGAGGTCCTATCCCAATATGACCCTGGCTGTTGAACGGGACATAAACCCCAACTTTGAACTTTGGGAGTCTGCCCCAAAAAGGCCCCATGCTGCTGATGGGAAATTAAACCCTAGAACATTGGCTTTTAGACGTTAAGCATAAATTTTCTATTTTTCCAGAAGCTTTTAATGGCCAACTTGACTTTTTATAGTAGTTAAAAAAAAATTCAAATAACTCAATAATAGTAAGAGATGGATCAATTTGCAGTTGATGTTCAACCCAACACTGCACTTGGCTTCATTATACCAATATTGCAAAATCTTTATTTTGCCAGATACTTTTAACTTTACTGAGTATTTTCTCAGTACTTCTTTTGACCACATTTTTGCAAAGAAAGAATATCTATGGTATATATAATGGTAAAGAGATACAGAGATTTCAAACTAATACCTCACCACATTCAAAACAAAGCTAAAAATCACTGTATCCTGACGGGCATTCATGCATACATACCGTACTGTTTAACATACAATTAATCTTATCTCAGATTTTGGGATTTTATAGTAGTTTTTACGAAATAACAAATATTTGTGAAGTAGTAAGAGATAGAGTAATTTCAAGTTTGTAACCAGAAAAGGTGCCCAATAGACCTTTATGTATATTTTTTTTTTGTGGGAGGGGCAGATTTTTGCTTCTTTTATGGGTTATTTCAAAAGTCATGAAATTTTTGAGAATGGTAATAGAATGAGCCATTTCCAGCAAATTTATGACTACAGGCATCTGTGCAGTGTGTTACTTTGAAAATTCCTGAATATCTTAGAATTAGATAAAGAATGATTTTCAGGAAATTAAGGTTCACTTGTAATTCCAGTTATTACAGAATTTCACAACCTTGTTTGTTTAAATCTTGAAAATGATGAGATTAGAGCCTAATATTTATATCTACCTAGAATGAAAGTACAGTCATGAAATGAGGACTAACATTACCATAATGTAGCTGAAACATTGAGGTTTCAGAAGGAATCCATGAAGACACCTGAAAGTTAACAGGATTGATGCTGGGATAACGTATCTGGTATGTTCTGTGACTTATTAGTTAAATATTTGCAGTGAGACGTGCTGGTAAAGCTTTTATTTTTCAATGGTAATACACCTGTTCATTTGGAGGAGGTTTTAGCAGTCCAATCGTCAACAAATTTGACAATAAATCACTAGACTGTGACCTTTGTGTTCAGGAGTTTGGATCCAGCTCATAATAACTTTTATTCTAAGAATAAAAATAATTCTAAGTACAAGAGCACTCGGAGAGCGCATATCTCTGTCAAGGCACATAATAATATTATTAAGTAAATGAGAAAATTCAGGTTACTTTTTCTCTCAAGTGATCCAGATGACTCAAAAGTTAATGGGATCTAAGTTGGACCGAGACCCATCTTCTGATTTTTTTCAGGACAACTGTACAAGGATATTTGCATAATCCTGCTAAGAAAGAAACATACAAATGGCCATTTAAAGATACCTCCTCGGCAGAGATAACAAGAATGTTAGTGAACATGGGCCCTGTTCTTAAAGGCCTTAAACCCAAATTCCACATTTGTGATTAACACAGGCTTATTAACTTGTGGCACTGCTGTAACTGATTTTGTTAAAAATGGGGAAAAACTGCAATGTCCCGAAAACCCCTGTAGGATTTTACCCACCCAGCTTCATTCAAATGATAACCTGTAGCCCCAAATTCTGATCACACTTGGGAAGCAAGGAAGATTAATTGGCAAACTTGCACATTTAATCCTCTCTTGGGACAATTAATCACTTTTTAGGGGAAGGTTGGTCACATCAATTAAAGTTTGGACATGATAGATTACTCAAGGTTTTTAATTGTGTCAAACTTTCATTAGCATCTACAATTGCTGTAATAGCACAACCTTTAGGAGTAAAAAGATAGGTCATTTCAAGGAACAAGCAGATTTTATGCTTGGGAATCACTGCATTATTGGGGCAGTCAATAGTAAACAGTGCAGTTAACTGTTGAAAGGGATGTGATATCTTAACTATGACTTCATGAACCACAGGTGACCATATGCATAAAAGGTCTTCGCCAAGTCCTAAGCTTAGTGCTAAGCAAATTTCAGCATTTTATTATATGCTATCACCACTGTATGGTTTCAACTGTGTGTGCATATCCCAATGTAACACTAGCTGTTGAACAGAGGACGTTAAACCTTCACATTGCAGTTCTGTTGTAACCGTAACTTTATTAACGTAAAAATGGACTGTTACTGCTTGGCACCGTATAATGGCACAAACCTTAAATTGGCACAAAACGGAAGTTAAAATATTAAAGGACTATTGTACTTTATAGCCGACACTTGCACATTTTCACTAAACAAATAAGGAAGTTGAAGTGACGACAGAAATAATTTAAATGTCTTTAGCAATTTTTGTATGCAAATTGTGCCAATTTGAGGCGCTGATTTCATGTAGAAATTATATTATCGTTCATTAAAAACGACTGTAAAAGGTTTATTCTTTTGATTTTATGTCAGCAAAATGCTTTTATAACTCGCGTTTATGTCAATTTATATTTTAATAAAAAAAATCCAGGAAACTACACTCAAAGCAATAAAAAATAAGGTTTTTGTATCCAAGGTGTGCCAAGTAAGGCGTGAAGCAGTATACAGGATACTTTTTGGTTTGACATCATTATTGAGGCAGTGGGATACAGACATCTCTGATGCTGTCTTTATTATGTCAGCTGACTTGTCAGTCAGCTGATATTACAACATCACTCTGTGTGTGTACACGTCCACGTGAACAACTTCTCCAAAAGTACAAGGCCCACAGACAATTGCTGTTTCTTTTAAAAGATACCTTATCAATCAAGGATGAAAAATATTTACAGCAAGCAGATCTCTTTGCTACCCAGAGCCATTACAAGTGAGGTACCCCCACCCAAAGTGTGAAAATTCAACACTTTATCACAATTTTCTCATTGACTATTGAAGGGATTTGGCAAGTAGATTCCCTTATGTGAGTATCAGGCCTGGATCTTTCTTAATTATTTTTTAATGAATTTTTAAAATAATTTTATTGTATTAAAATTCATGAAATCATGCACCAAATCTCTTAGTAAACTGGAAAAGTATTGCATTTAGAGCATTTTGTTAAAATATGCTGTTCGGCTACTTTTTCCATTGCTGCACTTATAGCTTGCAATTATAACTTGAAAAATATTGCATTTTGAACATTTTGTTAAAATGTATTGTTCAGCAAAGTTTTCCATAGCTACAACATAATGATCAACTTGGGAGTCTATTTCAATAGCAAAGTGAGTAATAGCTACTTTCTGACTTTTCAGTACCTTCCATAATGAATAAAATCACTGATAACCTGAAAACTGTTGCATTTAGAGCATTTTGTTGAAATACATTGTTCAGCTATTTTTTTCTATAGCTACAACATGGCCAGAAGTTTCTCCATAGCCAAGTGAGTAATACCTACTTTCACACTTCTCAGCAGTTACCAGATGAGTAATGGCTTGTATCTTCAAAAGTATTGCAGCTATGCAATTTCTTTTTAAGGTGTTGTTCATCTACTTTTTGATGAACAATAGCATATTGTAGTTTCAAACTTGTTGCTCAATATATAAGTGTGTAACAGCTACTTTTATTATGTTATAGTTTAGTAAATTGCATGTATTTTGAACAAACAGGTCCTCCGTAGCTTTTTCGGATCACTTTAACAGTTAAGTTTGTACTCTACTTCTGATACCATTTGCAGGGCACAAATTTTGTGTCCTTTTCTGTGCTCACTTGTACGCTGAAACTAAAACACTTTAGTCAGCTTACACAGAGCCCGTTCACAGACACTGATTGCTTGATGTTTTATAATTTTGATTATTTTGGTTATTCTGTCACACAATTAAGTCCAGTGGCTGTGAAAAAATACAGTGTGTGGGTTTTATGCGGTGTTTGATTGACAGGTGTTAAACTCCTCTATCATGTTTGTTTGTTTTGTTTAATATGATCATATTGAAAAAGCATAGTTACATAAGTGTGCCCAGTTGTGTGGAAGTTTCACAGGTGTTGTGCTGGTGTATTTTGCAGTGTAATTTAGCCTGAATTTTCTCTATTGTTGGTATGTAAATGTATATTGTGTAGGTATGTCTCTTTCAATTTTATAAAGATTTACTTCTCACCCAGTGAAGTTCATAACCCAGTAAAGTTCGTCACCTGCCAAACAAATTATCAAGCATAAGCAACACTTTCTAGTGCTAAGAACAGCAATATATAATTATACTATTGCATGTTAATTTAATTACTGTAATATAAATAAACTTAATATGGTCATAAAATGAAAGTACCAAACTTTGCCAGATGACAATTTAAGGTTACTGTAGTAAATCGTAGATTTGTGAGATTTTTATGTACTGTTCACCCAGTTAAGTTTTCAATTCAGGGAAATTTATAACCATTAAAATTTAAGGATGAGTAATATTTATGTTTAAAGAAATGGAACAAAGACCTGTAACACAAATGTATAATTCTACATTGAAAAGTTAATTTTAAGAGTTTTACCATTTTAACCCCACTGCCCTTAAGGCCACGGGCGGGTGGGCGGCGGGAAAAAGTTTGTCTGGGCTGTATCTCAGAAACCATAAGGTGTAGGAAGTTGATACTTGGTAAGGACATTGGTTAGGAAGTGTAGGTGTGCAACATCATGGTCTGATCTTGATTTGACCTTTGATCTTGTCGTAGTGACCTTCACGTATAAATTTTTTTCCGAGCTATATTTCTGAAACTGTATAAGAAGTTGATACTTGGTTTGGACATTAGTTAGGGGTTTAGGTGTGCAATATCATGGTGTGACCTTGATTTGACCTTTGATCTTGTCGTAGTGACCTTGATGTATAAATTTTTTTCCGGGCTATATTTCTGAAACCGTATAGGAAGTTGATACTTGGTAGGGAATTAGTTAGGGGTTTAGGTGTGCAATATCATGGTGTGACCTTGATTGACATTTGACCTTGCCGTAGTGACCTTAACCTATAAAATCTTGTTCGGGCTATATCTCGGAAACTGTAAGATGCAGGAAGTTGATACCTGATAGGGGCATTGGTTAGAGTTTGTAGGTGTGCAACTTCATGTTGTGACCTTGATTTGACCTTTGACCTTGCTGTAGTGGCCTTGACCCATAAAATCTTGTCTGGGCCATATCTCAGAAACTGTAAGGTGTAGGAAGTTGATACTTGATAGGGACATTGGTTAGGGGTTGTAGGTGTGCAACATCATAGTGCGACCTTGATTTGACCTTTGGCATTGGCGTAGTGACCTTGACCTTTAAAATCTTGTCAGGCTATATCTCGGAAAATGTAAGTTGTAGGAAGTTAATACTTCGTAGGGACATTGGTTGGGAGTTGTACGTGGGCAATGTCATGGTGTGACCTTGATTTGACTTTTGATCTTACCGTAGTGACCTTGACCTTTAAAATTTTTCCGGGCAATATCTCTGTAATCATTTAGTGTAGGAGGTAGATGCTTGGTAGGGACATTGTCAAGAGGATGTAGGTGTGACAGGTCATGCTGCATTCTTGATTTGAGCTTTGACCTTGTCATTAGTGACCCGAGTTTTAAAATCTTGTCCAGGCTATTTCTTGGATTCCATAAGATGTAGAATGTTGACACTTGGTAGGGACATTGGTTAGGTTCTATATCTCATGGTATTGAAAACTATTTCCACAGGCTGTGGGGAACAGGCATCTCCAGTGCTATTTTAGCAACATGCAAGTCACAAATTTCACTGGCAGAGCAGAATGTTCTTTTGAAAAACATACAAATTAAGATTTATTATACGTTGATTGTTTAAATTTGTGGTTATTTAGTTTGCTAGAAATAAATTTCATTTTGCAGTTTGTATTAAACTGATCATTTTAACCCCACAGCCTTAAGGGCTGTCAGGGTATTCTTTTCACCCATGTCATCCAGATGTGTGGGTGGCAGGAAAAAGCTTGTCTGGTCTCTATCTCAGAAACCATAAGGTGTAGGAAGTTGAAACTTCTTAGTGACGTTAGTTGGGGGATGTAGGTGTGCATTGTCATGATCTTGACCTTGCTGTAAGGATGACCTTTAAAATCTTGTCCGGGCTATATCTCGGAAACTGTAACATGTAGGGAGTTGGCCGGGACATTAGTTGTAGGTTGTAGGTGTGCAATGTCATGGTATGACTTTGATTTGACCTTTGACCTTGCTGTAGTGACCTTGATGTTTAACATCTTATCTGAGCTGTATCTGAGAAACCATAAGATGTAAGAAGTTGATACTTGATAAGGACATTGGTTAGGTCACATTGATGTGCAATGCCATGGTATGACCTTGATTTGACCAAGGAACTTGCTGTTAGTGACCTAGACTTTAAAATCTTGTTTGGACTATATCTTGGAATCCATAGCATGTAAGAAGTTGATACTTGATAGGAACATTAGATAGTGTGCTTAGGTGTTCAGCGTCATGATGTGGCCTAGATTTGACCTTTGACCTTGCTGTAGTGATGTTGATATTTAAAATCTTGTCTGTGCCATATCTCAGAAATTGTATGGAGTAGGAAGTTGATTCTTGGATTGGTCATTGGCTGGGGAGTGTTGGTATGCTAATTCATGATGTGACTTTTAACCTTGGCTCTGCAAAAGTATGTTCACCTGCCATATTTGAGACGTATTTCTCTTATCATAAAAATGTATGGATTGCTGCTACTGATTATTGTATGGGCTTTTACCTATTTTTTTCCATTGACAGCTACACTTCAATTTATAAATTTACAGCTTCATAACTTTTAGTTTACTGAATAATGGTGTCATATTGCTATTGTGTTGTGTTGATTTTTCATCTTGACATATATTTTCTCTCTTATAAATATTATTTTCTCTACTTAAACATTATTTGAATCTTTACATAACTGATGCTGTTTGCTCTGAAAGTCTCCTGATCTTTGTACTGTTTCACTTCTGTATTTTATGGTGTCAAAAACGATCACCCCGGACTGTGGGGGTACTGGCATCTCTGATGCTATTTTCTTTGTTGTAGTGTCTCCTACCAATTACACTTGTCATTATGTTCTTGCAGTGGGTGATTACAAGGACACAGGAGTAACAGTGGATGTCATCAGATCCCCAGAAATATCATAGCAATTTCTAGTCATGAGGAATGGCAGGTAAGATGGTTTTTGTTGACATATTGTGATATTTCATAGGATGGATGACATTCCGACTATGATCCCATTAAAAGTGTCTTGTCTTACAATCATTATGTACCAAACGATATCTCTCTTTATGTAAGAACCAGTTCGGCGGTAATATCTTGTGGGAATCATCTTGAGACCCACCTGTTCAGCTCAACCTTTTCCACTTGGTATCCGTCCCTCATTTACATCTACAACCCTAGGTTACTGACCTAGAAAGTCCCTTTTTACATCAACCATATTTCCTTTAATGGTACTTCATGTTGGTTCTTGCAATTTGTTATCAAGATTATAAGTGAAAGACTGAAGTTTTCATTTTCACTGTTGTCCATGCTTTTTGAAGGCCTTTTCCACATTCCATCATTAAATATTCATTTATTTAACTCAAAAAATATAGAAAATGGTGGACAATAAAAGTAAAACATCCCTCATTAGACATACACAAAAAACATATCACTCATGAATATTAGCAATTTAATACTTGTGTGCGAAACACTCGTATAATGTTAACCGCATTAGTGATATATTTTTTCTCAATATGTCAATCAGGAAGTTTTCCTATTATCTTGCTCTGTTTTTTTTCCCAAAAGTTCAACCTTTTCATGATAAGCTAGTTGTTTCCATCTCAGTGTGCAATACAAAGTCACAAATTCCTTATACAGTGTATTGAAAGCTAACCCCTTTAGAGGTCCTCGGTGGGCTAGTGGTTAGCAAGTTTGGCATCTAGTAACAGGCTGTCACCTCTGTGTGGGCTCGACTCCCACAAGGGGCAAATGCTGTGGGTCTGTCCCAGTTTGAGTCTAGTTGTTGAAGGGGATGTAAAACCCCAACTTTGACTTTAAAAGCTAACTTTAGTGTAAAATGTAAATTGAAGTTCTTTGAGCAGTAAGTCTGACAAATAGAATCTGCTCTAAAGAAGGACAAAATATTGAATCCTCAGAGAGATTTTCTCAGTTGTAATTTACACCTTTTATTGCACTACAATAGCTTACCATGTGGAACTAAATGCTATCTCGGGAGGCTGCAGGAATCCGGCCCATGTCCAAGAAAAATAGATGTCTAGTGTTGACCGAATTCCCCTGTGCTGAGAGTGTACCATAGCAGTGTAATCCCGCGATTCGTCCCTTCTTTTCTCGTTGACCATGTGACTAGCAAGTGTTTGAAATAAGCTTACTTTATTTCACTGTTTTCTCAGGATATACTTATTGTTGGATGTTCCTATTCAGCCATTTACTTTATTATTGATCATAGCTTATTCTGTAAAACTTTGAATTCTTCTTAGTAAGATGAATTCTGCTTAGTAAGATGAAACACAGATGTAGATATGTTCGGAAGCAAAAAGTAGCTGATACATGTAATACATCTAAAGATGAACTGGACTTATTTGGGGATGATGACGTGGACGCGTTTTCTGGATCACAAGCAGACCTTAAGTGTGCTGTAGAAAATTTATTTTCATCTCCTCCACACCCCAACTCTTACGTTTTGAGTCTTTGTCTTTAAGGACGCCACAAATTGTCCCACCCACCCCAGGCACAGCTTTACAACATAAGATAGAAAGCAAACTAGAAAAATCCCTAGCTACCCAATTCAACATCCAACTGCAACAGCAAATGGGGGTCTTTCAAGTATCCATGCTAGAGGCTATGAAATCTCTTAGAGAGGAATTTTTAGGCTTGTCCTTGGTCTCCCTAACCCCAGGGAAACTATGCCTAGGCCCTCTACTACTGTTCTGGGCCTGGATGATGAAAAAGGCCAACAGGAGCTTAGGCCAAGAGGCCCTTCAGCTATGCTCCCCCTAAGTTCATATCTCAATCCCTATGGGCAAGGTTCCCCTACAAGTTCTTAAGGAACTTGAGCACCAAGCTAGGCAGAATCTCTCTACCATCAACTTTACAGCTACCTTTGCAAAGACTGCTTTTGCTTGTAACACTACTGTGGAGAAGTGTCAGGACATTCTTAAGTCTACTTTCAAGAAGGTTAAAAGCCAGATTCAGAAGGGTGCCAATCCTGAAAAAGCAGCCAGGTGTGGCTATGAAAACGCCGGTGACTACTTTGAGGTTTTGAATAAGAGAATTCTTATTTAGCAGAGAGCTCTAGCCTACCTAAGCAAATCCTTAGCCCATATTTTCTAGAGGGAGCTGTACACCATGGGTAACACTGGCCTGCTAAGACGCAAGGCTGAGATGACCCTCCTTCAACCAAATCTAGGGGATTCTAGGTGTCAGGAACTTAGGAATTCGCCCTGTTCGCCTACTCCTTTGTTCAAGTCTCAATTGGTCAAGGATGAAGAAGATTTCCTCCTTAAAAAGGCACCCCTAAAGAATCATAGGGTTTTGGACCCTATCAAAATAAGCCCTTTCGTGGTCCCCACCACAATAAGAAAAGAGGCTTCTACAAGAAACGCCCCTATGGATGATTCCCAAACTCTCAAAGCAGTAACCAATTGTTTTCCTCAGGTAGGGGGAAATCGAAAAACAGATTCTTCAGAGGTCATTTTCAACCCTATTCAAGGGGATGAAACCCCTCCCCCCAATGACTCCTTAGCCAAGCTATGGCCTCTTGTATTCAGTCTCTGTCAAAGAACACAATAGAAAGCGTGGAAAATGTAAAATCTCTCGCGTTTTACAGTTGCCTGTTTCTAGTCCCCAAGCCTCACCAAAGGTGGAGGCCAGTAATAGACCTAAGCAGGCTCAACACCTTCCTACTTGTAGAAAGGTTCAAAATGGAAACACCATAGTCCATCAGGAAATCTCTGATTCCATGGGAATGGGTGTCGTCGATAGACCTATCAGACGCCTACCTTCACATGCCCATCCACCCAAAATCAAGGTTTTGCCACAAGTCACAGGTGTTCCAGTTCACCTCCCTTCCTTTCGGCCTAGCCATGGCCCCACAGGTCTGTACAATGATTGTAAAGGAAGTGAAGCTGATGGCCCTGACAAGGGGAATCAGACTTCACCAATACCTGGACTCTGAAAGAAGCACAAGTGAACACTCAGACAGTGATAGACCTTAGTCCTTAGAGTGGATAATAAATCAGGAGAAATCTGAACTAAAACCCACTCAGGTGTTTTTGTTCGTGGGCTATAAATACTACCTAGATTCAGCCCTTGTAAAACCCACTCAAGAGAGATGGCTCAAACTTCAGGATTTGATCCTGATGCTTCATGTCGCTAATTGGGTTGCTTCCCTCAATGGAGAAAATGGTCCCGGAGGGACGCCTTCACATGAGGCCCTTTCAGTTTCACCTCATGGAGCACTGGAGATATCCTCAGTCGTTGAACACCCTCCTTCCTTGGACAAAAACCATTTCAGCACACCTAGAGTGGTGGCAGAATCCCACAAACGTGATGAAAGGTGCAGACCTTTATCCCAAAGACCACAGCATCCAACTCTTTACAGACGCCTCAAACGAAGGCTGGAGTGCTCACTTAGAGCAAGCCTGTGGTCAGACAGGGTCTGTGGTCAGACAGGAAAAAAAGGCCACACATAAATGTTCTCAAGCTGAAGGTGGTTTCTTTAGCCCTTCAAAGGTTCAAGGACCAGTGTCAAAACCAAACAGTGTTGGTTGCTACGGACAACTCAACAGTAGTAGCCTACATAAACAAACAAGGCGGAACCCACTCGGCGGAGATGTGAACTCTCCTGTGGAAGATCATGACCTGGTGCCATCATTACCAGATAACCTTAAAAGGCGGACACATTCCAGGGTGTCTGAATGTGATGGCCGACCTTTTTGTCCAGGTCAAACCAGGTTCAGTCAACAGAATGGTCACTGCATCTGCAGATGTTCAAACAGATCTGTCAAAAGTGGTTCACTCCTCATGTAGATCTATTTGCCACTCGTCTGGACCACAAGGTTCGACTGTATGTATCTCCAGTCCCAGACCAAAATGCTTAGGACATAGATGCTCTAAACATAAACTGGTCAGGTCTCACTGCTTATGCTTACCCTCCCATGGCTCTCCTTCACAGGGTGATCCAAAAAAATCAGGCAATCCAGTTGTCTGATCATTGTAATAGCCCTAGGCTGGCCAGGGATGCCCTGGTTTTGGGACCTAGTGTAGCTCTCAACAGAGACCCCACTTCAGCTACCAGTGTCAACAACTCTTCTCAAACAGTCCCACAACTATGTGTTTCACAGCAATCCTCAACATCTCAACCTCCACGCCTGGTGTCTAGGAGTGGACAGCTCCAAGAACAAGACTTCTCTGTGGAGGCGGCAGGGAGAATTGCCACCCCTCAAAGGTCACCAACAAGGACCATCTACAAGTCAAAGTGGGCCCTATTTGAGAAATGGTGTAGAGAAAATTCAGTGGATCTCTCCACTCCCTCTGTGAAAAAAGTCTCAGACTTTTTCATGTACCTGTACCAAGATCTTAACAGGCGCCCTTTGACCATTAATGGTTATAGGACAGCCATTGTTGAAACCTTAGGCCCAGTTGGGCTCCATATTTCCCAAAGCTCAGACCTTAACAGGTTACTCTCCAGTTTTCACAGGGATCATCCCAAAAGTTCCAGGAATCTTCCAAAATGGAACCTTTCTGTTGTGCTTAATGAGCTCACAAAAGCACCCTTTGAGCCTATGAAAGACACAGACCTCAAACATCTTACTCTCAAAACTGCTTTCTAGCTAGCTTTGACCTCCGGCAAGTACTGCAGCAAAGTTCATGCCTGGGTTGCAAACAAAGTATCTAATCTAGGCCAATGGGAAAAGGTTGCCTTTTTCCCTTCTTCAGATTTCATAGCCAAAAACCAACTAGCAAGAGAAGGTTCTCAAAGTGTGTCTCCGGTGACTATTCCTGCTCTAACTACCTTTGTAGATAGACAATTCAAAGAAGACAGGACTTTGTGTCTGGTACGGGCCCTGAGGTACTATTTGGATTGAACCAAAGACCTAAGAGGGTCTTGATCTCTTCTCTTTATCTCCTTTAAAAAGGACATACCTCAGACATGCTATACTTTTTTCTTGGTTGAAACAAACTATCCTACTTTGTTACAAACAAGCAAATCAACAAGCCTTGGACTTGGTCCAAGTCAAAGCGCATGACATTAGGGCCTTTGCGGCCTCTAAGGCCTTTTACGGTGGGGTAAAATCATGCAAGCATGTCACTGGAAAGCTCACAACACATTTACAAATTTTTACCTAAAAGACCTTACTTGGTCAGACAACAACAACAATATGTATCTGGGACCAGTAGTAGCAGCTCAACAAGTCCTAGACCCTTCCCCTCAGACTACACATCCTCGGAAAGAAAAGAAGGGGGGGGGGGGCATATCCGCTGCAGCCAAGTCTTCAGGAGTCTAATACCAGGGTCTAGGTATTTCGTTACCGCCTCAGGATGTCATGGTAAGGTCTTTTATCCATTATTAACATATAAAACTGTATAATGTTTTCAGGTTTTTTTATTTAGGTGTGCCTATAATCTCATATTTAGAGTGGCAATTACTGAGATCTCAAGCGTAGGGCATGTGTTCATTTGCAGTGAAGCCCTTGGGGGCTATACTCCACATAAGTGAACACGGTTGCACTTTATCCTTCTACAAAACATCCAGACAGTATCGGTACCGTCATTCATTAATATTCTGGTTTTTGGCTTCTTACAAGTCCGGTTTCCGGGAGTGGGACTCAGTAAGCGGGACTCAGACTGGTTTTTCTAACATTCATTCTAATCTATTTAATTCAAAATCCAAGAAAAATGGACAACACTTCCAGTCTCATGTGTAATCCCTCCGCCTAGCAGTTGGATTCAGCATTCAGTTCCACATGGTAAGCTATTGTAGCGCAATAAAATTGAAAATTTTAATTACTTAAATGTAGCTTTTATAAGCTACAAGCTTACCATGTGGAACTAAAGAGAGTCCCACCCTACCTCCCCGCTGAAGTACAGCTGAGGGGGTATGGTCTAAATTTACAATGAGAAAAGAAGGATGAACCGCGGGATTATACTGTTATGGTACACCCTCAGCACAGGGGAATTCGGTCAACACTAGACGTCTGTTTTTCTTGGATGTTGGCCAGATTCCTGCGGCCTCCCGAGATAACATTCAGTTCCACATGGTAAGCTTGTAATTAAAATTTTCAAGTAGAATTGTTTTTAATCTTAAACAGGTGTAGATTTATTTGTGACTGATGTTTGTGTTTATGTTTTCTCATTTCAGTGAGTAATTTGATTGGAAAAAAAGGGTTCCTTAACACTGAAGAAGACCAGAGTACATATTCACTGATATCCTCATTCTGAAAATTATTCACTTTACTAGCATATTGTGAGAAAAACTTTCCTGAAAATAAGATTTCATTGCGTTAATACATCTTACCTAACAGACGATAGCTATTGTCCGGCGCCAGCCGGTCCCGCCAAACGCCAGAAAAAGACGTCCTGAGTTTTACCTCCGGCCGGACCGGTACACTCCAATCCACTCGCCAGGTGGCCTAGTTCCTGCTTTATTCGCCAGAGGGACGTGACGTCATAGCATCTTTTTCGTTTGGCGCGATTTGAAAAGTTGTATTTTTCTAATATCTTTTTGCATTTGTGGATATTTCTTTTCATTTTATTTGTGTGTACCTAAAGTTTTGTCATCGGATATTTACATCATCATGGCATCTCCAGGACAAAGGAAAGGAGCCTGCGGGCATATTATGGCGTCTTTTGACCGCCATTCACGTTGTGCTAGATGCAGGGACAAAAGTTTAGGGGAGGACCCTTGTGTGTTGAAACTACCCTGTGAGTATTGCGAAGTACTAACCCCAGAACAGGTTATTCAGTTGGCTACACCGACTTATAAACTGCGTAAAGAAAAATCAAAGGGAAAAGACACTCTCATTGATCCTTCTACTGTTACTGTGGTGGCTCAAGTCGAATCTCAGGATTCTGAACCCGTTATTCCTCCCCTCAATACTTCTGGAGACCTTACTCTTCCTCAACCTAACTTCCGTAAGGAACTTCAGGAAATGGATGAGAAATGGGCTGTACGCATGGCTCGTTTAGAAGCACTATTAACCATTGGACCATGTCCTTCTTCTCAGCCATCTTTCTCACCGGTGAAGGCACCGGTCGCTCACAAACCTCCATCCGGAGTATTGTCTTCTAACCCTTTCCTACCACCATCTGTTCCTTCCGGCCAGGCCGGTCCGGCCTTTGGTCCGGATAGAACTCATACTGTAACTGCTACTACTTCTTCACCTGTGGACATGGTATCTCCACTGGAGAATTTGTACCAGGACCCGGAACCGGTTTTTGCTGAACCTGCTTCTTCCGGCCCGGTGTCCTCATTGGAACAGTGCACTGAAACTCTTCCGGTATCTACCCGGGAATTTACTCAACCGGAACCAACAGAAGAGGGAGAATTGTCCGAACTGGAAGATCATCCGGACGTTGTTGACACTGAGACTGACCGGGCGATAAGTGAAGATCAAAACTATCGTGAAACTGTAAGAGGAGTCAGAGCCTTCATGGGTTGGTCTCACATCCCAGATCTGGAATACTCGCCTGCTACTCGTGCTGATAATCCCTGGGTTGGACACAGATCTCAGCCGGTAGGAAAAGTCTCTGTCCTTCTTCCACCAGAAGACTGATTGTGCAAGAAATTAGAGAACCTTAATCTTGTGCTCATAGAGGGATACCCATCCAAATCTTCAGAGCCTGGAGGGTTGCATATGGACCAATATCTCTGCCCCCCGAAATCTCAGAGTAGATGGTACGGGATTCACCCGGCCGAGCCTAAAGACTTTACCAGACCGGGAAAGTATGTTACTACATGGCCCAATGATGCCGCAAAGCTGAACAATGCCTTTACAAGAATTGCCAAGTCTTCTTCTGTTTCAGCTCAACCGCCTTCACGCCCCATTGCCCAGGATACCCTCAGGAAGTGGGAGAAGGCGGCTAAGGAAACGAGTTATATATGCAACCAGTCTGCTGGATTCAACCGTTGCATTACCAAAATACAAGACAGTGTCCAAGAGCAACTTAAGATTTTACAAACAGAATTAGGAAAGGGTAAATCTTCTAGCAAGGCTCAGTCAGCATTGGACGAGTTGCATTACCTGACCTCATTCAATCAAAATGTGAGTTTTGCGGTAGGAAAATCTCTTCAACATCTCTCGGACCTCACCTTTGTCCAGATGGCCAATTTGACCTTAGTCCGCAGAGACTCATATTTGGAGCATTTAAAAACAAGAGTGAAACCAGACACGTTTTCCGCCTTGAGAAATTGCCCTCTGAACACTCATGCTTTGTTTCCCGATGCGGTCATCCGCAAAGCGGAAGATGAGATTCAACAATTTGAAACCATAAAGCGTACCAACCAGCCCGGTCCGGGCCGCGGTGGGTTCGCTGGTAACCATAAAAAGCAAAACAGATTCCAACCCTACCCCACTAACTGGAAGCAAGGACAGGAATCTACTCAGACCGGTGCTTCCGCAGGAAAAGACATGCCCGCATGGAAGTCCTTTGGGGGACGTGGCAGATCTAGAGGCAGAGGAAGGGGAGGTCAGCCCGGTCGCGGCACCCGCCCTCCTAGGGATTAAGGGCAGTATAAATGACAATTATTGTGTTCCAAACCCGGTGCCGGTGGCCCGGTCAAAGATAAATGTCATAAATGTGCGAGAACAAAACTTTTCTGTGTCTGTTCAACAACCTGTGTTTTGTCCTGTTGCCAGTCCTGTACCTTTTGTCGTAAATGTAAGAGGGCAGTCACAAAAGAAAGACACAAGTCCCTCATCAAAAGTGAGGCAAGAAATAAAGTTTGTCAAAGATGCTTTTTCTGTAGATCATTGCGTTTTTGCCCCCATTGCTCCAAATGTCCTCAATGTTGTCAATGCTCATCTGATAGGGGGACGTCTCCAAAAATTTTGGCAGAAGTGGTCCCTCCTAGGTTCAAACCCGAGAGTAGTGTCCATTTTGAAGGACGGCTACATTCTCCCGTTCAAAGTCAGACCCCCACTAGTAAGGGACCCCCTAATAGTCAGTGGTTATGCAAACCCCCTCAGGAACCTCTACCTGAAGGAGGCTTTGCAAGCCTTACTACAAAAGGAGGCAGTAGAGATGGTAAGGGTTCGGACATCTCTAGCCTTCTTCAACCGACTGTTCGTAGTCCCAAAACCAAACCAAAAGTGGCGACCAGTCTTGGACCTCAGTGCTCTAAACAAATTTTTGAGCGTAAAAACATTCAAGATGGAAACCCCGGAAACAATTCGGATCTCCCTGCAACAGGGAGAATGGGTGACATCGCTGGATTTCAGCGACGCCTATTTCCACATTCCAGTACATGTGAAGTCCAGAAAATATCTCAGGTTCCATTTCCAAAATCAGTCCTATCAGTTCCGGGCTCTTCCCTTTGGCCTCTCCACAGCTCCCATGGAGTTCACTTGTGTGGTCAAAGAGGTGAAGCTAATGGCTCAATCCCGGGGTATAAGGATCCACCAGTACCTAGACGACTGGTTGATTCGAGCCCCTACCAAAGAGTCCTGCCACCAGGGCACTCGATCCCTCCTCGCCCTTTGCCAGGAATTGGGTTGGATAATCAACGTACAAAAGTCGGAACTAGAACCCAAACAGATTTTCGAGTTCGTGGGTTACAAGTACGACCTCTCCCAGGGGCTGGTATTACCGACCCAGAGCCGGTGGGAGTCGATCCTTCAGAAGTTGGGAGCCATCCTGTCCAAAGCAAGTTGCCGAGTCAGGAACTTCATGTCCCTGATAGGCCTACTTACAGCGACGGAAAAACAGGTTCCCCTGGGGAGACTCCACATGAGACCCATTCAGTGGCACCTAAAACGACATTGGAGAGTTCCGGAATCCCTAGAAAAGGAGATTCCTGTACCAAGGTCACTTCACCCGCACCTTCTATGGTGGACCAAGGAGACAAATGTCTTAACAGGACAACCTTTACATCCCTTGAGTCATGCCGTTCAGATCTTTACCGACGCCTCAAAAGAAGGCTGGGGTGCTCATTTAGGAGACGTCACAGCAAGAGGCGATTGGTCAGTTCCAGAAAGTCATCTTCACATAAATTTCCTGGAGCTAAAAGCGGTCCTACTGGCCTTGAGAAGGTTCCAGTCACTGGTACAAGGCAAAGTAGTTCTAGTGGCCACAGACAACACCACGGTTGTGGCATACATCAACAAGGAAGGAGGTATGAGGTCAGGCTCACTTTGTGCCCTTCTATGGCGACTCCTATGTTGGTGCAATCTGAGACAGGTAGTCCTATGGGCCAGGCACATACCTGGGCGTCTGAATGTGATTGCAGACAAATTGTCTCGTCAAGGCCAAGTCATTCAGACAGAATGGTCCCTTCACCAGACCTGGCACCTTCCCCAGGTAGACATGTTTGTAACAAAGTACAATTGCAAACTGGACCAGTATGTGTCTCCAGTACCGGACCCCAGGGCTTGGGCAGTGGACGCCCTGACAGTCTCTTGGGAAAACCTGGACATGTATATCTTTCCCCCAGTATCTTTACTGGGCAAGGTGGTCAGCAAACTGTCGGACCATCTTTACAAAAGAGTGATCCTAATAGCTCCGGGTTGGCCCAACATGCCATGGTTCTGGGACCTGGTGGAACTGTCGTCTCATATCCCTCTTTGCCTACCCAACCATCCCGACCTAGTGACACAGCCATTCAACAAGGCACGTCACAGGAATCTGACCAACCTAAACCTACACGCCTGGCTCCTAGAGCCGAGGCTATCAAGGAGCAAGGGTTCTCTAGCCCAGTGGCGTCACGAATTGAGGCTCCTCAAAGAAGTTCAACCAGAACAGTCTATGAGGCAAAGTGGGCCGTTTTTGTCAGATGGTGTGAATCAAGTCAGGTGGACTTCAGGTCTCCATCTGTCAAACAGATAGCAGATTTTCTCCTGCATCTTTTCCAGGAGAAGAATCTCCAACCCAGTACCATTGATGGTTACAGATCAGCCATTGCAGACAAATTGGGCAATTCTTCTTTGAATGTGAGTAAAGATGAAAACCTAACTCGCCTTTTGGACAGTTTTCATAGAGATAAACCAAAGGGTAGAAGAGGAATTCCTTCATGGAATCTTTCTCTGGTCTTACATCAGCTCACAAAAGCCCCATTTGAGCCTCTCAGAAAGGCCTCATTAAAACATCTGACCTTTAAGACGGTGTTCCTCCTCGCTCTGGGTTCTGGAAAGCGTAGGAGTGAAATACACGCTTGGCTGAACAAAAATATTAGACACCAAGCTGACTGGGCCAAGGTGTCCCTTTACCCTTCACCAAGTTTTTTGGCTAAAAATCACTTAGCAAAAGAGGGACCAGAGTGCGTGGCTCCAGTGGTTATACCAGCCCTGGCTCCTACTCTGGACAAATCCTTGAAGGAAGACAGGTCACTCTGCCCAGTGAGAGCTTTACGCTACTATCTGGACAAGACTCAAGATCTCAGACAAGGAAAGGAGCTGGTTTTTGTGTCCTTCAAAAAGGGTTTCACGAAGGATATTTCTCCTGCTACGATCTCATCTTGGATCAAGCAGACGGTTATCCTTTGCTACGATCTATCAGATCAGGAATCTCTAACCCTTCATCAGGTGAAGGCGCATGACGTTAGAGCCTTCGTGGCTTCAAAAGCCTTTCAGGGTGGCATTTCACTAGACCAGATCTTAGCTGCATGCCACTGGAAATCCCACAACACCTTTACTCAATTCTATCTTAAAGATGTGGCGTGGGCTGATTCGGAGCTTTTTCACCTTACGGTCTCAATGGAATCCCTAGGACTGAACTCTTCTCTCTTCCTCCTCTCAGAGCAGAAAAAAAGGGGGGGGGGAGAAGTGGCACTGCTCGGTAACTTAAGGAGCAGTTTTTTTAGCTTCCTTATCAACCGGGCCAGAGATTACGTGCCTAATTATAGAGTTCCTTCTAGTCCTCAGGAAGCTGCCCTCCTTCCACTGGGTAGTTATTCTAGCTATCGTCTGTTAGGTAAGATGTATTAACGCAATGAAATTGCAAATTTTAATTAGTAAATTAAATTTTTATTAGTTAATACCTTACCTAACAGACGGGAGATTCCCACCCGGCCTTCCCCGCTTTTCAGCTTCAGTTAACCTAAGTTGGGACGAAAAAGATGCTATGACGTCACGTCCCTCTGGCGAATAAAGCAGGAACTAGGCCACCTGGCGAGTGGATTGGAGTGTACCGGTCTGGCCGGAGGTGAAACTCAGGACGTCTTTTTCTGGCGTTTGGCGGGACCGGCTGGCGCCGGACAATAGCTATCGTCTGTTAGGTAAGGTATTAACTAATAAAAATTTAATTTACTAATTAAAATTTGCAAATTTTTGAATTTATCTAATTTTTTTTTCAGACTTAATTATAATGACATCTCAAAATGCAAAAGTTGTGTAGAAAACAATGAGTTGCTCTTTTGATCAACAGGAAGATATTATTCTGAGTTAAAAATACAAATTTCATGGAAAACTTTAAAAAATCTTCTCAAAAATTATCTTTATTCTAAGAATTGTCTAAGATATACTAAAGAAAAATCACAATGTTGAGAATAACAGTGTTAGTGAATATGTACACAAGAAGCTGCTGAAAACAGGCTGATTGTGTGGCTGATTGTGTGGCAGATTACAAGATCACAAGATCTCCAATTGGGACGATGATGCTCAATATCTCTGCCTTCTGCTTAAGGATGTTGCTACACCAGTGCTTTTCCTTAGTATTATTTTTGAGTATAAAATTAGGGAAAGAGTACCTTTTTTCTTTGATATTCGTAGTTCCTTAAATATGCTACCAAAAATTGCCTCGAATCAGTGATATTCTGTACCTTTTAATACTGATTGTTGAATAAGATATTAAACTAACATTGATCTTGTATCTGTTAACAGATATTTGACTAACCCATTAAGAGTAATTATTGAAAAAGTACCCAAGAAGTACTTAAAAAGTAACTCACTAGACAACTCTTTCCCAACGTATAAACTAGGAATTCCAATACACATGACAGAGTAAATTACATTGGAAAATGTTCTATAAGGGTATATTATGCCTCTTTCTACTTGAAAAGAGAATTCAGCTAGATTTAGTTTTATTAAAATGGTTCGAGTGTGTGTTCTCTGCATGCAAATTTAACAATTATGATGTTTTAACTTTTAAGTAGTGGTTGTAAGACACGGCCAAATATATGCACATGGTATTGGTTCTGGACCCATTATTCACTGACAGTATTATTCTTGGAATAAAACTGTTCTTGGAATATAATGTAGTTACCTTTGTAAAATGAGTACAATAATTTAAATCAAGAAAAACATTTTCAACATTTCCATAAAAACTGTATTTACGATTCATTTATTTCTACAAATTGTACCTTCATGTTAATCAAAAACTATTATAAATACTAATGCTGTTTTCTACACATACATTCTCTTACTACTGCATTCAGTTTTGTCAATATTAACCTTTAGAAGTCTGAAAATTTCTGTAATTTAAAAATTCGTATTCACAGAAATTTTTCTCAATGCGCATATGGTTGCTCTTTTATAAGAATAATTCTAAAAATAAGAACATTCAGTGAATATGAGCACAGGCCATAAAATGTAGCAAAAGCCCTTGTAGTTATCAAATTAATTTATTGAAGGGACCACTTGGTTCTGACACTTCTGTGTGGGTTGTGGTACCAATATAACCCAGCTGTTAAAACAGGCGTATACTCCCAAACTTGACATTAATAAAAGTATCTGCATTTCTGAAAATTGATGTGAAGGCATTATATAATTATACCATCTATTTCAGTGGCAATTGTTGACCAACTAGTATGCAGTGGTTTCCTCCATCCCCTATTGTGATAGGACTTATTCATTGTGTTGAAAGCAATGTTAAACTCAAAATCAATCAATCAAATGCTTTGATGTGCATATTAATCAGGAGATTGTTGAATCATTATGTCGCTCAACTACGACTCCCTTACTAGCTTAGTGCATTGAGTTCCTTCTTCTGGAGAATATATTGTGTCAGCAAAGTAGTAAATTATGGTTGTGCTGTTTAATACAGGATTTAATGTGCACATGTTTGACTGTGTCAGGATAGTAAGTTGAAAAAAATGGACCACAGAATAAAACTTTGTTAAGTTATATAACATAGAAAACATTTTAAAATCATTTCAAGTAAATGCCACCTTTTCATCACTTCTTTGCAAGAGATTGTACATGATTATATGGTGTTTTACTTAGAAGTAAGTTATACAACTTGTAGCAAATTTTAAGTTCTAAATTGTCTGTACAGTAGACTTTGTATTAGAACAGTTCTGTATATATAGGGCAAGGATTGGCATTTTGTTTATCAGAATTTTCCATACCAGCTATATTCCTTTTTGTCTGGTTTGAATGCAAAGTTTTAGGTTCCTCATTTATTCTACTATAACAACTGACATAAAGATCAGCGAGAAATGTCAAATTTACTACAGAATTACCTCTTATTCCCTTGACTTATGGGTAATTCTTTAGATATCAAAATGTGACCACACTTTAGGCCTCTCCTCTGCAATAATAGCAATTTGGCACAATTTTGAATTATTTTGGCCTACTTTTGAAGGGTCCCACAGGCCACGGTGGCAGAGTGGTAACACTCTTGCCTCCCACCTCTGTGGCTGGGGTTCGGTTCATGGCTGTACCTCAAGTGGGAAAGCTGGTAGTTGCTTGCCGTTGGTCGGCAGTTTACAGTACAGAACCTTGACCAACTGTATGTACTGGTTTCCTCTGCCCTTCTGACTACCCGTCGTGATATGACCTGTACAGTATTGAAAGTGACATAACACCCCAAATAAATAAGTAAATAAATAAAGGGTCCTACATGTCAAATTTCACATTTCTGCCTTAAACCAATCTGTTGCAAAACTGTGTGGATTCTATGAAAGCCCTTGATATCTCCCCTCATGCTTGAAAGGGTATAAAATAAGCTTGAAAATCATAAGTGAAAGTACTTTTTTTACAAAGTCTGCTTTATCTGAAAATAATCCAAATTTTGCCACTTGTCTGTGAAATTATGAAGAACTTTTAGAAGTTATGGGTAGTACTCTGGTTTGTGTTTACATGGGTCAAATGTATTCTATTTCAAAGAGAAAACTCCCATCTAAGTGTGTATAATCATCAATACAATTCAGTGTATGAATAAGTTTGTGAAATGTAAGCTTTTTACCCTGAAAATTATACGTGTAACATCAGACACATTCAGTTTATCCTAATTTTGTGAAGATTGATGTCAAAATACTTAAAACTTTTATTTCGGTTCTCTTGACCCATTTAGACCAGCCTTTGTACTTTCTTTAATGTTAAAGCTATGGGTAATGGCTCAAGGACCATAATTAGCCATTTGCAAGACCAACTGTCTTTTGATCCATTTGTTGTTTGCAGTTCTTATGTCAATCAGTGATTTATTTTTGGTCTCTAAATAGACTATTGTTTTGACCATACAACTGATATGGCTGTAGCTTTTGCAAGTGAAACTAAAAAGCCATTTTGACTTTGTCAGTGAGTATTGTTAAATACAAATTACAATTAATGAAATAACGTCTCCCCTTACTTCACATCACAAACCATGTGTCCTGTCGATTGTTTTACATTTATTGAAACATAAATTTTAATCATAGAGAACTTGATTCTCAGGATTTCTCCCAGCACTTTGTATTGCCATGGTATGTGTGTCTTGTTATGCATAGATATATCAAAGCAACGTGGTGAACATAAACAGAATTGTTGATTCTTTATGATTGATCACAGTGGTAACACACTTGCTTCCCACCTCCGAGGTCAGCGGTTCAAACTCCAGACCTTACCAATGGTCAGAAGTTTACAGTACAGAACCTTGACCAACTGTATGAACTGGTTTCCTCTGCCTAGAAAACTACACCTTTGTGATGTAACCTGTAGAGTGTTGAAAGTGACATAAAATCCCAAATAAATATAGTACTGTAAAATGTCAAATGGATCAATGGCGAGTTGATTGTGAGAACTACAATTACATGTTATAGCAAACTTCAGTGAAAACTTTATACTGGTCAGTAACTTGTACAAAAACTAGTCAGTTTCAAGTTGCATTGTTTAAAGTAAGTCATTTAGATAAAAGTGTCGAAGTATCACATCTCCTTTTGCTGATCAAAAGTTTAATTAGCTGATCTATTTTTCAGTCAGAGTCCATTAATCTAAAGGTGAAAAAAACATATATTATAATTTTCAAACTTTAGAGTAACAAACTTAATAAGTGACCAGTGTAAGGTTATAAGTTGTAAGTATTCTGAAAACTTTCATTTTGGTGAGACCTCTCAGGATGGTTGCAATTGGGGACTTCTAAATCACTGTAAAACAGATATGTTTTAAAACAAAATAGGAGTATATTGCTCCATGTTTGTTAATTAATGACACTAAGTTTTGTTTGTAAAGGTCTTTCAAGATGACTTTTCATTGTTAAAACTGTTTGGTAAATAGCTGCTTGTGTACATTGTATACACAGTGCTTGGTACATACACTTTATATGTTTACCCGACAATTTTAGCCTGTAAAGTCAAGGTAAAAGAACTGGACATTTAATCATAGGTCTTTTTAAATGAAAATATGTTAAATAACAGTGTCATCAGTTTTGCAGTGGAGTAATACGTCTTCACTTGGCAAGTAATTTACAAGTTTGGGATTTAATCACTGGGTTTGTACCTCTATAGTTGTGGTTTCGAGTTCAATACATGGGATTCACAGAAGATGAACCTTAATGTGACCTTAGCTTTTGAAATGGTCATAAAAGCCAACCTTTTGAGTTTGCAGCGTATTATGCCAAGCTAAAGCCATCCCGAGATAGACTTGCCCACAGACAAGTGGCAAAGTTGGGATTTTTTACTCTTGTATTTTATTTATTTGGGGTTTTACGTCGCTTTCAACACTGTACAGGTCATATCACGACGGGTAGTTGGAAGGGCAGAGGAAACCAGTACATACAGTTGGTCAAGGTTCTGTACTGTAAACTGCCAACCAACAGCAAGCAACTACCAGCTTTCCCACTTGAGGCCGTGCCGGGAACCGAACCCGGCCTCAGAGGTGGGAGGCGAGAGTGTTACCACTCTGCCACCGTGGCCCCTCTTACTCTTGTAAGTGTAATGCCAATTGTAATAAATGCTAATAAAAGATAAATTGTAGATTTATATCTCTTTTATTCATTACTTTCTTATGCCCACTGGCCAAAAAAAAAGGGTTCACTTCCAGACAGCCGTTGCAATGCTGCCCCCCTCACTGTTTGCAAGTCTCTAATGTAACGGGATGTTGTCTTCTCCCTACAGATACCACCATGTCAACTGCTTAAAAGCTTCAAGTTAATTCACTGACCAGTCTGTTCTGTCTGCACAGTAATGTTCCAATGTGTTGACTTGACCCTGAAGAATTGGTAAAACAAAGCAACAAAGCTTTCTGAGACATGTCTCAAGCATTTCAGATACCAAATTACCCAACAAGGAAACTGCAACTTTGAATGCTGTTAACCGTTAACAGTATTGCCTATCCCTTAAGATCAACCATGTGATTACCTTCCATCTAATTGCCAGTCTTCAATGTATTCTCAATGTAAAGACACATGAACTACACAAAGTATTAAACACTTGAATGTACTGGCCAAAAACAGAGAATAAAGAGCAGAAAGCCCTGACCTCTCCCTTCATGTGAAAAATATCACCTGATTTGTACAAGTTATGGACTGTATACTACAGAGAAACTTGTTGACCGTGCATTTGTCTTTTCTTTCATAGCATTTATAATCCCCAGAATATGTGACACTTCAATTCCTATACTTTTCCTATCTAATAACACAGGTTTTACTGTGTTGTTTATATTATATTCTATTCTATATCAATGAACATGTACAAAGTTCATCTACTGAATATTGTCAAAATGGGCCACTTAATTGGTTGACTTGGAATTGAACCATCGACCCATTGACTGGTGTCACAGCACACACTCCCCAGTCATCAGCCTGATGTGGAGCTAAACAACCCAGACTGTGGTCACTACAAGAAATGAGCACTGAAGTCAGTGTATACATTATCAATCCTATATACAATACTTGGCCATGAATAAAGATGATATATACATATTTTGTACATAATTTACATAATATACAATTTTAAAGGCCAAAGATGGTCTTGAAAAGCAAATTTGGAGGTGAATTCATGAAGGTTATGTAAACCTGAAGCCACTAACAAATGCACTTTATACAGTAACAGGTCTTTGAACAAAACACCCTGCATACCCTACGACCCAAGTGACGACGTGGAACACCGATTGTAAACACCGTAAACAGTCTAGTTAGGGCCTAAAACCCCGAGTTCAGGGGAGGATTAAGCAATAGTTAATTTTGGTGAAGAAAGATTAGTGCACAATCAAATGATTAATATATCATGAGATAGACAGCAAAGATTTGTTCATGAATGAAACATTGTAGTTATTTGCAGCACTGTTGTACTGATGTATAAACAAATATTTGAGGCATCTGGGAAGTTAAGGTGTCCTGTGAAACCATGCTAATCTCCCCTATTTTAAATTTATTTTTTTTGTTTTAATTAAAGCTGCATTAGGAAGTTTGGCATCTATTTTCTTTTTAACTTTGACATAATACAGATTACCAAAACGTAGTCTATACTGATGGGTTCTATATATTCTATGCCATTGGATCAAAACTTAGATCACTTCTATTAACTGTTGAAAACTTGCTAATTTAATCTAAAGCATTTCGATAACTGACACTAAAATTAGTAGAATAAAATTGCCTCACAGGTATAATTTTGGAAATATTGTGAGGTCCAAATAATCATATAGATTGATATTTTAGTTATACTGCTTCATTGAAAGTGAAGTAATTAAATTTTAAATAAATCTGTGTTGGTTATGCTTAAAATTTGAACTTAAGCTACATATCTGTACTGCACGTAGTTTGAGAATTTTTTTGCTGTCTCTTAAACATAATCATATTATTTCATTACAAAACAAGCTCTATTCTACACATGTGTTGGGAGGAGTGAGATTTTGTGATTTTATTTGGATGAATAAAATATAAAATTTAAATCATTAAATGATAGATGGGTGCTAAAATAGTAAAGGTATTTTGGTATAAAACAACAGGAAATAACAAATGGGTGAAAGTGGAAGAATTTAAGAAAATTATATATTTGGATATCATCAGGTCTGATGAGAGAAGAACATTTGTTAGCCTCAAATAGCCATTGTTTAGTAGAGTAATAAATCTAAAATGCACTAGAAATCTAAAATTTGCCACATATACAATCTGAGCAAATAGAAAGTAAAGTATTTTTTAAAATTGGTATTTCGAAGTTCAGAAAGCCTTAATCTACCAGATTTTCAGCAAATGTAACCTCACCTTGTTTACTGTATGAATATTTCTGCATGTGGTGAATTTTAAATTCTTAACTCTAGCGTTATTGATATGACCTCTGGGATGGTGACAAATATTATACCAATATTAACTGCTGATATATGGATTAATACTGCAGATTAGGTACTATATATTTTACATTTTCATTGCACACTGGCTGAAATTCTAGTAACACTACATAATGCACCTCGTATATCTTTGTAAGTATTTAGATTTTACATGTCATTGTGAAAATAACCTGATCTCACTTGATCCAACTTTAGTTTCTGTACTGGAAGATGCCAAGACACATAAGCTAAAAGTCATTGTTTAAATATTATACAGTGAATGCATAAATAATAGGAAACTAGCCATGGAAATTAATGTAAAAATTCTGTTGGATATACACAGACTTAAGAACCACTATTTAATTTTACTGTAAATTTAAAACTCATTTTTCTGAATCTTAATACATTACTAAGCAATATCTCAAGTATACTTTATGGTCTAGCAAACACCACTTGTTCAAATTCTCCTATATGTTTTCTTATTTGTTAAGTTATTTGGTAGCACTAAATCTGATTCATTTGCTGCTGGAACAATTTCTGGTTAAATTATATATTAATTAGAATTTTTGCAGGGGAATTTAAAATAAATGGCTGTACAATTAATACTCCATTTTAGTTATTAATTTTGCTTTAAGTTTCATGCACTTTTTTCATTTCTCCTTGGTTACGCCTCTTCATTTGAAGTTTAAATTTAAAGCCACAAATTCAATATTCCTGTATACTTTTTTATATTTATAATGGGTTGAACTGAAAGATAACACAATCTCTAAATGGGAGTTTTTCAGCACTTGAGTGGTTATTAATTCACATTTTTGGAACCATTTCAATACCTAAAACTAAGCTCCCTATCATTTTCCTGTAGCATTATTCCTTCTATTTAAAAAATACCATTTTCTTTATATTTTATTGGTTGTAAACTCAGCAGCATTTAATAGTCACTAAATATTGGCCAGTGGAATAAGACTATTCCACAAAACAAGTTCCAATCATGGCAAATTACAGCCATGATTCTCTGGTACTATTATAGTCTACTTTTGAATAATTTATTCATATCAATCTATTAACGCTTTTCAATTAAGCTTCACACTTAAAAATAAATCTTTTTTTTAAATTCTCAGAGCTCTTGTTTTACAGCCACACCTAACAATCTATAAATAAGCTAACACAATTCCCTACTTGTGAATCTCACTTACTAAAAATAGTTCAATACATTTTGCAATCTAATAAATTGATTAAATAGCCTATGTATGATTAAAAGTTGTTGCAGTTTGTTATTTGTACAACCTTACCTAGTTATTTAGTAGACTACTACACAAACCTTATATTACTAGTAAAGTTATTCCATTTTAGTATTACATGGGGAATTACCATCATGTTCCACAAGACATATCATAACTTCACAGATGCAAAGAAAAACATTGACACATAAAAATGTGTCTCAAATCCCTGAATCCCCTCCAGAACCACAGAACTTTATGCAACAACTAAACTATCAGAAACATAGTGAAATACAAAAATGGGCCAAATCATCAGTTAAGTATTTGAATGCATATAAATATACACCCCGCAGAGTATGCATTGTGGTTTATTCTAGAACAGGTACTGGTACACCTACGAATGACAACACATTTACAAATATTCACGAATCACACCTTGTATTGTTTTTTTTCCAAAAAAATTATTTTTGAACCGGAATTTTGAAATGACCAAGTACTATATATAAAATCAATAATGTAACGTCAAGACTTCAGTACTCACTTTTTGCAGCAGTCTACAGAGTGGATTGTTGAACTTGCAATCTGATTGGTGGTTGGGCAGTGCATTCTGCGATATCAGCCAATAGGAATGATCCAAAATAGGTCAACTAATCATATGGTCCATGTGGCTATATCCAGTGGGCCCTAACTATGCTATCATATTTTCATGTTGAAAATGTATTTGTACATGTATCCTACAAAATATAGTGCCACACATCATGAGAACTGTAAATGCTCAAAAGATACAAACACACACTAAACAGATTAATCTGTTGTACACAGTTCATAACTTGGCCAAACCAGCCTAATAGTTTAACCATACAAAGAGAGATGTCAGTATTTTCCGCTATTCAGTCTCCATCTTTGACTAAGATATTCAGTTGTTCAATACTTTAAGTTAATTCATGCGTAAAATCATTACACATTGATACACTGAAAACTGAAATTAGATGGAAAATATACACATGGTAAATCTGAAGGGAGAAGAAATACTCTTGTTTTAACACTAATATTCAAAGTTACATTTTCCTTATTACATAACTGGTATCTGAAACACTTGGGACATGTCTCAAAAGAGCTAACTTTGCTTCACCAATTCTTTAGAATCTAGTACAGACACAATAAAACATTACTGCGAAGACATTACAGACTTGCCAGTGAAACTCTGAAGAAGCTCTGAGCAGATGACATGGTGGGTTCTTTAGGAGGAGACAACATCCCGTTACATCAGAGATCACAAACAGCGAGAGGGGCAGCATTGCACTATGGCTGCCTGGGAGTGAACCCAAGTTAAAACCAGAACAGAGTGTACCTACAAGGGAATGCACACTGAATTTTACAACTTTAATATTCCCTTTGATATTTTAGGATTAAATACAGTCAAGTCTGTTTCATAAATTGACAGGTTACACTGTTAATTAGTTTTTCCTTCAGATTTTTACAGTATATATTTGTGTGAGCGGGGACTTTATGTTGTAAACTTCAAGAAATAAATTTGGAAAATATTTTCACATAAAAAATATGAATTGATTTTCTTAACACATCAAGTAAATATTATACTTAACAGTTATTTTAAAGCAAATTAAATGACATTATTTAGAGCAATTGTTTTTAGTTCCAATAAGGTTTTATTCTTTTAAGCTGATGGCAAATCTGCCACAAATTTCTTTATATTGTGGACCCATAGCCACAAATTTTGAGAGAAGAAAAATTTTACAATAAATCTTAATGGACACAAAAGATTTGACTGTATTTAGACATGTAACACCATAACAAAGTAGAAAATATAATTTGTGCACAGGAAGCAGGTGACCCATTACCTCTGCCAATAAGGTATTGAATTCATGACTGTCCGTTTGTTAGCAGGATTATGCAAATACTGCTGATCTAATCTTTATGAATGAAAACTAAAAGATGGGTCCCTGTCCAAATTAGATCCTAATAACCTGAATGATCTGGATCTGGATCACTGCCTGGATATAAAAAATATCAAAGATCTGGAGCGTCCCATTTTACTTATTATTAATCCCTTATATTAAAAAAATCAGACCTGTCTTGGCGGAGGTATGTACTCTCCGAGTGCTCTTGTTTTAACATTAAAAGGACAATATAAATTGTCTGTAAAGTTATTAAAGACATAAATACTTCTTAAAGCAAGCAACAGATATTCTACATTTTAGCTAGTTGTTTCACATAACTTTCATGTCATGTGACATTACTTAAGAGGGACAATGTTTGCATTTTTCTACACATTTCTACATGATATTTGGTGTATATTACAAAAAGGTCATCTGTTTAGCAACAGGTCTGTGAGTTCAGAAGTGTGCTTAAATTATGAAAATATTAACATTGCCCGACCTTTACAAATTCCAAATTACTTGCATTTAATGAATGTTAGCAACTTACTTAAGTCACAATCTCACCAAAAATGTTAATGTACTGCAAAAGTAGCCATAGGTACTCAAACCTCAGAGTTTTAGAATCAGAAATCAAAATGTTTTTGATAACAATCTCACAGAAATCAATTGGTTACAGAAACAAATACTAACTACGCATAATTTCTGTTAAAATATTTATGTTTTAAGAGAAAATAGGTTTGCATCATTCAAGCAAGAAAAATGAAGTCACATAATAACAATGGCAAACCTTTACAGAAGGGAAACAAAATCAGTGTCTTTAAAAGACCTTCACAATGCATTACAAGTCGTATGATTACGAACACTATCATAAAAACATCTCGCCATACATTCCAAGAACATGGCCCAGGTATTTATAATTTGTGTTAATTTGTGTTGATATGAACTGGAAATTAATTGAGTGCTCAAACTGGGCAATGTATCAGCTGACATAAAGATTAGTCAGTCTGACACCATTGGCACACAGGGGTGTCACAAATAAATATAAATTCCTTATACAAAGTCAAAGTTGGAGTTTTATGTCCTGTTCAACAGCCAAGGTAATAGCCGAGGAAATACATTGAAAATTCACAAAACCTATCATGGAATCAGATCCAGGGTTAAAACACAAAATAATGAACTGCTATCAGTGTGCTGTACACACAGCAGATATCAGACAGGTCTTCAGCACTGTCACTTGTGGGAGTAAAACCCACACAGAGGCGAGTGCCTGTGCTTTGATGACAAACTTAGAGCTAACCATTATCCCACCGTGGACCTCCCATAAATTCCTTATAGCTACTATTTTGGGTTCAAAATAAGCTCAAAAGAACTGTAACTCAGTTTATTCTTTGCTATTTATGATGTCAATATAATTTCTGAACAATTGGCCAAAAGTCAAAATGGCTGCCAAATTCGAAATATTACGAATTTTGATACCAATTCCCAGAAGTGTCAAAATGCATAAAAAATAGGAATTCAGAGGAAATACATTGAAAATTCACAAAACCTATCATAGAATCAGATCCAGGGTTATATAACAAAAAAATAATGATATCAGAGAAATTTAACAATGCAATTTAACAACAGCAGAGAAAATAACCAAAAACTATTGAAATTCTGATATGATAATCAGGAGTAGCATACTTTAATGTTTTATGACACAGATGGATTTAAATGCCACAAGAAATTTAAAATTAGATTTATACGTTGTAGCTGTGAGTCAAAGCAATCAGAATCTCTGATAAAAAATATATACTTTATACGACTATGATAATTATGTATAGAGCTAATAACTGTATTTTAAACCCTTCTGCACTTAGTGATTTGTTTTAAACTACGTATAAATTTAAACCCAGGCAATATTTTAGAAATGTACAATGATATGTGACTGATTTAGAGTATAACACTGTCCAGCACTTTACTTTTGTACTACACCTACTTAAAGTTGGAATTTAAAGAACAATTTCGATTAAAAATTTGGTTCACAAAATGCTATTTAACCTTTTGCTTTTTAAAATAAAACCAAAAATATTTTGCTAAATAAACACAAAAAATTAACAGAATTATACTCCAAAATAGAACATATTGGTATAGTGGTAACTGACATGTTCTGGGTTTGAATCTCAGACTTTACCAGCAGAATGATTGCTGATGTCAAAATGATTTACAACGCAGAATCTTGACCAACTTGAGTTCATTTCTTGATTGTTACAGCTGGGGCATGGTGCTGAGATGGGTAGGACACTCAACACCCACCTCTCAGGTTCTGAGTTCTATCCCCAGCGAAACCTGAATTGGGAAAGTTGGTTGTGGCTTGCTGTTTCCCATTGGTTTTCAGTGCAGTATCTTGACCAACTAGTCTGTATATAGTCTCATATAACCATTACAATAAGAGTGATACAACATACATGAAAGGATGTGCTTAAATCAATCAGTCATTCAGTATGATTTATACAATGTGTTTGAAGTACAGTTACACCACAAAAACTAATCAACACATAAATTAGATACATTTGGTTGAAGAATTCATTTTAACTTTTAATAGAAAAGATCAGGTTAAACTGCAAATTAGTGGAAGTTGGTGATGGGCAATATAAGATTTTAAATACAAATAAAATTCAAATTTTCAAGAAATACCTGAGCTAGGGAAAACGAGTTTTAGCATAATACTTTGTACTCAAAAAACAGCTGAACAACTCATTGTGTTATTGTATAGTAACTCCCCATTTTGTCAAATCTAAAGGGTACAGAAAGAAACGTATCTGCCTTGGAAAAAATTCTAAAGTAAATGTATATGGTTTCACTACAGCTAAAATTATATTCAGGCAGACCATGAGTAAATCTCACATGTTTCCATGAAATGAATTAGAATTCAAGACAACATGGTGATTTCAATAGATTATAAGCCTCCAAAAGACTAGATATTAACAATTATTTAAAAAAGAGGGTTTTATTTCAACTGGTTTGGCTGTAGTACACATATTGTATGTACACATGTATAAGGTTCCTAACATCTAGTACCAGATTTGTAATATTTGTCTTCCACCTAACTTACATTGGATAAAATTATCAATTTTAACTTACTTTTCACATTCAAAAACTGATCAATCATATTAAGCTTGGGAACAATTTCAAAGGAACTGAAAAACAATTTATCCTTGTCACTTTTGACATCAATGCAATTTCTGAAAAATTTGCCCAAATCCAAAATGGCTGCTGAATTTTGAAATTTCAAGGATTCCGATTTGAGTGTTGATTACACTCTTGCAACAAAATGGATCTAAAAGTGATCTGTTTCCAAGATCCCCTTGATTTTGTGGAGGGATTAGATATATCATGCAATATATCTTAGGTTGTTTATCATTTCTTGGGCTGTAATTAATGATTGCAATTCTATTTACTATGCATTTATTCAAGCATGGGAACAAATGGACAGGTAGTACTTACTTATGTTTCAGTAAGTGATAATTAAGAAAATTTGTGATTTATTTAAATAGAAAAATTACCACTGATACTTGTATACAGATAATGTAACAAATTGAATCCATTCTTATACTGAGTTGTCTTGTTCAATGAATTGTAATTTTGTGTACATGTAAACCTATGGGTCATGAATCATAGGATACAAACTGGGCAATTATTATAACTTGTTCAACATCAAATTATCCCGATAGAGGTGTAGAACCTACAAAATGCTGTCTTTTACAATCACAATTTAGCTAAAAACTGTATTCAAAAATAAAAAGTAGCAGAACAGTTTATGTGAAAAATAGCTGAACAAATTTATGCAGTGCAAAGTTGAATTCTCACAATTTGAAATCTTTTTCAAAAATATAAAATGTTCTTTCACACAATATTAATGTGGAAAAGTAACTTATGAGATGAACAAAAGCTGAAGTCCTTATAATTTATAAATTAAAAGCCATTTAAGTAGTAGTTCAAGTTAACTTGTCACTAGATGACCAGAACAGCCATAAACTTTCGCTCAATATTTAATTAAAAAAATAGCTGTATTATTTCTTTAGAAAAAATGCTGAATTGTGCAGGTTTTCAGATTACAAAATACAGTAACTAAATTCAGAATGCTTGTATTACCTGACAACAAAAATATACTTTAAAATGCTTCAAATTCATTCACCAAAAAGCTAAAGTGTGATAATAGTGTAGCAGCAGGAAAATAAAAAATTCAAAACAAATGAATGCCCTTTTCAATGTGTTCTATATTACTAATACATAATTTACCATCACCGATCTCTGAAACACCCATGAGCTATGCAACCAAATATTAAAAGTAGTCGAGGATGAGCAGTTATGAGAAACAAAACAGTGCCAAGTATTTTAAAATAATAATACCTAAATCCAGTTTCCTGAATTTTGATATAAACCTAATGGAAGCAAAATGTGTCTGATGTACCAAATCTATCGGAAATAAAATGTGAAATAACGGCTAAAAAAGGGAATATTTTATGAAAACAAATATAACAAGATCAAGTTTGGCCTAATAAAAGCATAAATTATTACAAATATAACAAGATCAAAGATGTTATTACAAATAGAGCAAGATCAATTTTGGCCTAATATTAGGTCAAATTGGATCATTTGTCTTGCAACAAATTGTACTAGCAATTTTTGGGCAATAATGCCAGGTTAGGGGATTGGATTTACAAAGTCATGGGGCTTTCAGAGTATTGTGCCAGCACATTTCTATTGAATATTCATTTTTTTTTCAAACCACATAAAGTTCCCATTAAATAAATTATTTTGGGGGTTTCTTGTGGCAAAACTCTGTTTAGCGTTTGTGATTTTTCACTGAATGTTCTGCACTCAGTGACATGCAGTATGTGTCTCTGTCACAATAGTTTTTTATAATTGCTCCCCTGGTATGTTGGCTGCACGTTGATGTCCTTGTTACTTCCTTCAATATTCTCCATTCTGAAAGCCACACAAAATTATTTCAGCCATACAAATGATTGATCATCACATAATCAATAATACATTTGTGTCTTAGTGCTGTGCATCCCCAGAAGAGACATATTGAGACGCACACTGTTTTTGACCGAGGAATCCTTATAGAACATTAGAGGGAAGTATCTTTATGTTTGTGTCAAAGTTGGGGTTTTACCTCCCATTCAACAGCCAGAGTCATATTGGGACAGGTCCTCAGCATGTGTCACTTGTGGGAGTTATACCCACACAGAGGTGATAGCCTGTGATTAGATACAATACCTGCTAACCCAATAGGCCTGTGAAGAATTCTATTTATGGTTGGGTGCAGGAACCATATTTGGCAAATATTCAAATCCTACTTGCCCTTGAAAGGGCCAGTCAAAGTCAAATATAACTCTAACAGTTATAACTCCAAGCAAAGGGCTGTCTACAAGTTGTTTTCACATTAAAACCTCTTGGACAAATAATAAAGGAAATCAATTGAAACTCTTTTTGACCTTGAAAATAAGGGGCAAAATGCAACATATGACCCTGCCAAAAGACTCATGGCCCATGAATTGCTGCACATATAAAACTTCCAGATCACTTAGCTAATTAGAAGGGAGATACCAGTGCATCAAAGTATTAGAATCACCATTTAACTTTGAATAATGTCAAGGAACTGACCTTGGAACTGCAAAATCAAGCTCATATGATGCTCCACAACTATAGACTGACTTGCCACTGAAAGTTTGAACTGCTCCTACTTTTTTGTGTTTCAAAAGGCTACTTAAAACCTACTTGTTTCAAAGTCTTTCCCTCTCTAGTTTCTTGACTACCAAACATTAATCGATTCTCCTTGCTGACAACCCTTATCATGTTAAAATGACTTCTGACTTACGTTTTTGGATTGTGTGCCTTAGAATCAGTGCTAGTTTGGAGATTAAGCACTTGGCAACCCGATAACTTGATACATGACCACTGTATCAGCCACGCAAGAGTTAAGTAGTAAAATGACAAAATTATTAATTACTATATATATATCATAGCCTACATTTATTACCTGATTCATTGTATCTAAGTATAAAACTAGTCCATGTATACTTTTATAGAGCAGATCAAGTTAATACAAAACAGAAACCAATTTGTGCATCTGTCATATCCATTTTAATTACAAGATGGTTGTCCTCTTGCCATGCACAGGATGAAATTGTTACAGAAGTCACAATGTGTGTCTTAAGCATTAATTTTAAGAGTGGGGAAACATAGTTTCTGAAATGATTCAAAATATGAAAAGTTTAGGGCCAAATATATATATTATGACATGGCAAATGTTAATGATATACCTTTTAATGCCGGATCTTTTTGCACAAATTTGAAATAATTCCGTGTTTAATCTGGGGAAAAAACTTCATGACAACTATGTCAAACTTTGTTGGCCAATTTAAAGCAAAGTTCAGGCAGTGTGCAATAACAGGAAGAGCACAATATGTGGAAGTATGACAATATATATACATGCACTTTACCTTTGGTTTTTCTCCATTCAGATGTCTATAGTTTGACTCTCCTCAGAAACCAATGTCTCCTTTCTTAAATCTGTTGTTATAGAGAATATAATTAATAACTATAGTGTGACAGGATCAAATATTGTTTGTCAAAGGAAAATGTCTATACAGTGCTGTACTATATGAAAAACAAATATCAAGTCAAAATTAGGGTTTTTCATGCCATTTAACAGCCAGTATTATATCAGGATAGACTCTCTTAGCATTATTGTCACTTGTGGGAGTAAAATCCACACAGATATCACAGCCTATGATTAGGTACTAAACTTGCTAACATTTAGGCCACTAGCAACCTCACTTTTGCTTTTCAATGTTTTTATTGTTATCTACAAAAAATTAACAAAACATCAACTGTTTGCCGAGCATTAATGAATGAAAACCAAAGTAATGTTAACTTTCATCCAGGGATATCATTACTACAGTGGAGAGGAGTTATACTGCCTAAGTTTAAATTAACAGTAATTGATATACACTTGTGAGGCATGTGCAGTCTTCGCCTAGAAATCACTATTTCTCACCTGAAACTGTCAGAATTCTCTCTTGTGTATTTTCTGCCATCTTGCTTCCTGAAAAAGACAGTCAAATTGCACCCCTTTAGTCAAATCACAAGGGGAAAGAAAACAGTACTTTCAGTAAAACAGGAATTACAGATAGGGAACATTTATATAGGAAATGTACCCTCTCAAAACCTGATATTTATACACTAAAACATTATTATTATTATTATCATAAAAAGATTGATGTAGCAGCTACTTCTTCTCAAAATGATTTGACCATAATCAACTGGAGCATTCAAAATGATAACTGAATCTCCTAGAAACTGTCCATAGTTTGACTTAAAATTTTAGAAGTTTTCTACATTTTCTATATTTTGGATAGCTTTCATTATCTAAGTAGAGCACACAATATAAAATTAATGATACGAATTTACATATTTATGTAACAGAACTTCTACAATCCAAACATTAGATTTCATCATCTCATTTCTAGTGACTAAAGTTTGCATAATTGGCTTATATGTTACTTGGTACTCAACCACATCTTTCAATGTACATTCATGTACATCTACATTTTCTTCAATAATATATGACTGCTGAAATCTACTTTCAGAAAGTGCAAGTACTTTTTCTCCAATAAACCGATGTTTTTATGTACAAAGGCTGTGGTATAAGTGTTGTAAGATACTGACCTCCCACCTCTGAGGTCATCAGTTCAAAGCTGAGGTTTTCAGCCATACTGTCCACTTAATGCAGATCTTGTAGCAGTTGGAAGTTCTGTGACAACATAAAGAGGATGCCCTGTGTCCCTTCTGCCCAGTGAAGAATGAACCTGTCACATGAGGATTTGTTTCACCAGATAGGAGATCATCCTTGAACTGAAACTAGAAATACATTTTGAAAACCAACAGCAACTGGACTGCATCTATGAACCATCAATATTCCATCAACTTGTGTTTGAGGGGCCACAGTGGTAAGACACTCACCTCCCACCTCTGAGATCAGCATTGAAATTCCAGCCTCATCTCAAAGTGGAAAAGTTGGTAGTTGCTTGCTTTTGGTTGCCAGTTTACAGTACAGAACCTTGACCAATTGAATGCACTGGTTTCTTCTGCCCTTCCAAATACCCGTCACAATATAACTGTTGGAAAGGTACTATGTGTGACAAACAACATAAATATACAAAAAACAATCTTGTATTGAACTGATAGATTTCAATATAAAGTGCCATCAGGATGCAATGATCTGCCAACATGGAACTGGTAGTTTTTGTCCTAAGACCAGATGAAATGGTCCAAGAGAGTGCTAATTAAAAACATAGTAGGTACTGTGTTTATAGCATGTTGTAGTTGTGCCAGTTGACTAGACTATATAGTCATTGGAAAGACATGCTTCTGTAGAGTGCAGAATCTAGATTAGTTAAGTAGTTTTTCTCTACCAGATATTCTAACATGACACGGATGTGTCCGTCGTTCTGATTGGTCGAGAGCGATTTCTAAGCCGTCTAAAATTCAGCATCAACAGTACGGCTGTTAACATGGCGGCGATAATTGGATAATTTTGTAAGGTTACAAGTGTTTCAAGTATTTTATTTTCAACAGTCATGTTAGAATAGGAATATAGCATTCAAAAGCCGTCTAAACGCAGAATTTTAGACGGGTTGACATGATCTAAGCACTCAGGCTTCGCCTTCGTGCTCATACCACGCCAACCCGTCTAAAATTCAGCGTTTAGATGACTTTTTCATGCTATATTCCTATAATATGGGCCCCATGTGATGTGACCCATGAAATATATTGAAAGTTGACACTAAACCAAATACAGATAAGTACTGAACATTCAGAAAATTAAACTCAGAAATGTAAAATTCACAAGTGAGGAAACCACTCAATATTTCTGAGACATGCAAAAAACTATTTATATATTTGCAATTTATGTAACTACAACAGGCTTCTGACCTCCCGTTTGGTAAAATTGACTCAATGATTGGTCATTTTGTAATACTTTAAAATATATAATCGCAAAATTTACATAATGTTGTGAATTTTTTGTATTTTAAACTCCATACATTCATAAAATGCAAACTAATTTACAAAAAAAAACAAGGTCCAATTATGTTTTTCTAATATGCTTTAAATTACTGCACAAAGTAGTTATAATATAACAATACGTCCTCTTTTTGAAAAGCATTTATCAAAGGTTGATCATAGACTCCACTGTTTTCACACAGGACCATGCCTGTGACTGTTCCATAATCTATAAACTCTCTATCTGCCAGCATCATTCAAACATGGACCAATTCCACTTGCACAGCAGGGCTTAGTTTTCTGAAATAAAAGAGATAAAACTTTGTAAGTATGCTAGGATGGCTGTTTCTAAAACCAGTGCGTGGTTTCTAAAAGCAACTGAAAACTGGAATACAAACTGATTTTAACATGTGTTTGAATACCTCTAAAAATTATAACTGAAAGTGGGTGGTTTTAAGCTACAATTTTTGCGAAGAAACAGCTGGCTTTGCATAGCCCTTGACAATGTTTTAATAGAATTGAGAAAGAAAATATTTATAGCTTAGACAAACTGTAATACCGATTTTAAAATTTTATAAATTGTTGTTTGTTTTTATGACCCAAAGACCAGATAAAAAGTAGCATCAGAGATGCCCGTACCCCACAGCCTGGGGAAATATTTTTCAACACCATATGAGATACACAAGTAGTGAAACAGTACACAGATTGGGATACTTTCAGAGCACTGCATGTAAAGATTAAGTGTTAAAACAAGACATTTCAGTAAACTAAAAGTTATGAAGTTATGAATTTTTTAACTGGTAAATAGCTGTCAATGAAAATATCACAATTATGTATGGTCGAATTATGGTTTGAATGTTTTGAATATTACCCATACATACAGATGTGGCAATACATGCTTACATGTGGAGTTGGGGCAATACCTGTGACTCACTTGATGCAATACCATCTGTTACAATGGGAAGTTGCAAAAGTAAAACCCTTAATGAATTCTAATATGACTTTAACAGTGCTTAATCTACATCAAAAGACACCCAAAGATGCAACAACCAAGATTCAAGTAAAAAGATATGAGAGATAGAAGAGAGATAAAATAGTATCACATATCCCTGTAGAGAGATAAAATAGCATCAGGTATGCAAGAAATCAAAGGTCAAATCCAGGTCACACCATGACGTTGCACACCTATAACCCCCGACCAATGTCCTTACCAAATATCAACTTCCTACACCTTATGGTTTCTGAAATATACCCCGGACATGGCATTATAGGTCAAGGTCACTACGGCAAGGTCAAATCAAGGTCACAACATGACGTTTTACATCTACACACCCTAGCCAATGTCCCTACCAAGTATCAACTTCCTACACCTTACGGTTTTCGAGATATAGCCCGGACCAGATTTTATAGGTCAAGGTCACTATGACAAGGTCAAAGGTCAAATCAAGGTCGCACCATGACGTTTTACATCTACACACCCTAGCCACTGTCCCTACCAGGTATCAACTTCCTACACCTTACGGTTTTTGAGATATAGCCGGGACCACATTTTATATGTCAAGGTCACTACGGCAAGGTCAAAGGTCAAATCAAGGACGCGCCATGATGTTGCACACCTACACAGCCTAACCAATGTCCCTACCAAGTATCAACTTCCTACACCTTATGGCTACCAAGCTATAGCCAGAACAAGATTTTATAGGTCAAGGTCACTATGGCAAGGTCAAAGGTCAAATCAAGGTGATATTGCACACCTACAACCCCTAACCAATGTCCCTACCAAGTATCAACTTTCTACACCTTACAGTTTCTGAGATACAGTCCAGACCAGATTTTATATGTGAAGGTCACTACGGCAAGATCAAATCAAGGTCACACCATGACGTTGCACACCTACAACCCCTTACCAATGTCCCTGCCAAGTATCAACTTCCTACACCTTATGGTTTCCGAGATATAGCCTGGACAAGATTTTGTAGGTCAAGGTCACTACGGCAAGGTCAAGGTCAAATCAAGGTCACACCATGACATTGCACACCTACAACCCCTAACCAATGTCCCCACCAAGTATCAACTTCCTACACCTTACAGTTTCCTAGATATAGCCCAGAAAAAATTTTATAGGTCAAGGTCACTACGGCAAGGTCAAAGGTCAAATCAAGGTCACACCATGATGTTGCACATACAACCAATAACTAATGTCCCTACCTAGTATCAACTTCCCACACCTTACGGTTTCTGAGATATAGCCCGGACAAGATTTTATAAGTCAAGGTCACTGCGGCAAGGTCAAAGGTCAAATCAAGGTCACACCATAACGTCGCACACCTACATACCCTAACTAATGTCCCTACCAAGTAACAACTTCCTACACCTTACGGTTTCTGAGATATGGCCCGGACAAGATTTTCAAACTTAAGGTCACTACGGCAAGGGCAAAGGTCAAATCAAGGTCACACCATGACGTTGCACACCTACACCCCCTAACCAATGTCCCTACCATGTATCAACTTCCTACACCTTACCGTTTCTGAGATACAGGCCGGACAAACTTTTTCCTGCCGCCCGACCGCCTGCCCATCTGGACATCATGGGTGAAAACAATACCCCAACAGCCGTTAAGGGCTGTGGGTAAAAATTTTTCAACCTTAAAGTAAGTACAACTTAATTAGATTTGGAAATACAAACATATATCAAAAGTGAGAAATAAGTTAATTTTAATATGGCAATCTCATTTGACCTTGCAGGAGTGGTGGAGGTCACATATGACTCTGGTCAAAATTTGCAGCTCATTTCCTAATGGGTTGAAATTAAAAATTCTCAGACAAACATTGAGCATCATGTAAGTACATGTAAGTTCCACAATTCCCTTTTGACCTTGAAGGAATGTGACAGAAGGTCAAATCCAATCTGAACAAGATTTCCAAACCATGATTCCCTATAACTATAGTCCTCCCATTTCAAATGCTTCACTACTTATTCTTTATCTAATTTTGATGTGAAAAACAGAAAATATTTTCAATAATTTGTCTTTATGTCTCTTTTGATGCCAGTGTATCTAATTCCCACAGCTACAACATATAAATATGCTAAATTTTGTGAGTATTGAAATACTGTTAGTTTCTTAGGAGTCAGAAAACTAATGTGAACTTTGCTAGTGCAAAAACCTCTTTTATTTTCTTGACTCGTGTTGAAATTCTTTTAACATGGGTCATATTTATAAATACATAGGGACTTTGATCTCCCCTTGTGCAAAATTGGCACACATTTCCATTATTGTGAATATACTTGGAATATGTGTTTTAACAAAAAAAAAAAAAACAACACACAAATCAATGGCACATCATAAATATTTTTGTTATAAATTACAGACTAATATTTTAGTCCTACTATACTGGTACATATACTTTCATCATTCAGACAGTGAAAAATTATTGGCCAGTGGAGCTTATCACTGCATAATTAACTTCCATTCTTGAATAATATGTTTACTGTTTGTTAACACTCTTTTTCCATTTGATTAAATGTATTTGGAATGTTTATGGACTGGCAAAGAGAGTTGACCTGAATGATGCATAGAGATCAAACCCGCTTTTTACGTGAATTTCAACAGCAAAGGATAAATCAAGGAATAATCTTAAAACATTGGTGATAAAAATTTGGATCACAATTTTTTCATAACCATACTGATGGCTACCCAGCTTCACCAGCCACTAAAGTCTGTCACCGTCATTTTGTAATAACATTAAAGCATGTTCACATTAAACTTTCTTTGCTAAATTGTACATCACTGTTGTAAGTACTTGTGTCATTTGTTTAAATATCAAATAAAGCATACCCTTGGTAGTTTCAGCGGCAGGTTGCTAGGACGTCTGCAGTTAAAACCCTAGACCCTATGTGTTGAAAAGTTGGCAGTTACTTACCAATGCCCAGGAGTTACTAGTGCACTTCCTTGACCAAATAAAATAGCATGTACTGGTTTCTACTGCCCATAAAACTATCCTTGATGATATAACCTATACAATGTATTGAAAGTGATTTTAAACCAAAATAAATTAAAGCAGGTGACAAACCTGTGTTGGTGAAGAACCTGGATAGCAGCACTGTAGCTGAGCAGTAGTAACTGTTTAGCAAGCAAAGGTCAAAGGTCAAAATTAGGGTTTTACGTCCTGTTCAACAGCCAGTGTTTGGCAACCAGTATACATTCTGTATTCTGAATTTATTTACTGACAAAATTCACTGCTGATCATTAACCTAGAAATACATATTATGTTTATTTACTTACCAATTTCATTTACAAATAGTTACAGTACACCACTGTACTGTCCTGCAATACCACACAGCATGGTTCTTTGTCAATAAGGAAGTTTCTATTCAATATTTAGTAATCGTTTGTTTCCTTGAGCCATAATTTCTGCCAATGATTTTAACAATTACAAAACTATTAGGGGTGTCCAGAAATACACTACAGCACGCCCTTTTGCTCGATATTCTTTTGATACTATCCAGAGAACATTTCAGCAAGTTTATTCCAATGTGTACAATATTGTACTATTACGTTTCCACAATACTGGTGACAGAGTTTGAACTTGGGGAACAATATTGATTGAAACAACAATATAATGTGTGTCACCACCATAAAGGTGGCCTTGAGACAGTGTGCTACGAAAGTACCGTAATATCTTGAAATAGTGACCAGGTTATAATTAGAGGATATTTACCCAATGGCTGTGTACGCTAGATCAGTTTCACTGCTAGCGTACCCAGCGGTTGTGTACGCAAGATCTATTTGACTGCTAGCGTACCCAACGGTTGGGTACGCAAGATTTATATCACTGCTAGCATACCCAACGGTTGGGTACGCTAACAGAGATATCAGTCTAGCGTACCCAACGGCTGTGTACCCAAGATTTATATCAGTGCTAGTTTGCCCAACAGCTGTGTATATACACTACTGGCATACCCAACTACCCTGCACCCAAGGCACTGAACCCTATGTTCCCAATGGCTGTGTACACTAGATCAGTTTCACTGCTAGTGTAGCCAACGGTTGGGTATGCAAGATGTATTACACTGCTAGCGTTCCCAATGGTTCTGTACGCTAGCAGGGATATCAGTGTCAGTCTAGCGTACCCAATGGTTGTGTACATAAGATCTATTTCACTGCTAGCATACCCAACGGTTGTGAACGCTAGCAGTGATATTGGTCTAGCATACCCAACGGTTGTGTACGCAAGATTTATATCGCAGCTAGCCTACCCAATGGCTGTATACATACACTACTGGCATACCCAACTACCCTGCACTCAAGGCAGTGAACCCTATGTTCCCAATGGTTGTGCACCCTAGGTCAATAACTTTCTTAGCATACCCAACAGTTGTGTATGCAAGATCTATTTCACTGCTAGCCTACCCAACGGTTGTGTACGTTAGCAGTGATATGGGTCTAGCTTACCCAAAGACTGTGTATGGAAGACCCATATCACTGCTAGCATACCCAACAGCTGTGTATGTACACTGACGGCATACCCAACTATCCTGCAATCAAAGCAGTGAACCCTTTGTTCCCAATGGTTGTGCACCCTACATCAATAGCATTGTTAGTGTACCCAACTGTTGTGTACACAAGATGTATTTCACTGCTAGTGTACCCAACAGTTGTGTACTCTAACAGTGATATCGGTCTAGCCTACCCAACGGTTGTGTACACAAGATCTATATCACTGCTAGCATACCCAACGGCTGTGTATGTAGACTAATGGCATATGCAACTCTCCTGCATCCAGTTAAAGCACTAAGTTCTGTTTTCCCAATGGTTATGTACCCTAGATTAACGTCATCGATATTTTCTTTTGTTAGTGTAACCAAAAGCTGTTTAAGGTACTGGCATACCCAACTACCCTGTACCCAAGGCAGTAAACTCTGTGTTCCCAATGGTTTTGCACCCAAGATCAGTATCATTGCTGGCATACCCAGTGGTTGTGCACACAAGATCTATATCGCTGCTAGTGTACCCAACAACTCCAATATTTTTACCGCCTGCCCAATTTCTCATTACCCAAGGCAGTATGCACTCAATGGTTGTGCACTCGATATCAGTACCCTTCATAGCTTACTCAACAGGTCTGTATCCAAGGCATGGTGAAGTAATTAATTTTTAAGGAATTTTTTTGAATAGTCAGAAATGGGCCAAGGACCACTCTCTGAATTAAACTTATTCAGCTTATTGTTACATTTTAACAAAGTTAATTTAAGGAAGAAGTGATTAAAATATGGGTGCATTAGCACTGATCTTGTGTACATAGCTGTTGGGTACGCTAGCGATGATATAAATCTTGTATACACAGCCGTTGGGTACGCTAGACCAATATCACAACTAGCGTACACAGCCGTTGGGTAAATAACCACTCCGTTAATGGTATAATTAATGCCAGCTATAAATAAACACCAATTTCCATTAGTCAAAGGTCAAAGTTGGGGTTTTACGTCCCGTTCAACAGCCAGGGTCATATTGGGACAGGTCCTCAGCATTGCCACTTGTGGGACTCGAACCCACAGAGGTGACAGCCTATGATTAGATGCCAAACTTGCTAACCACTAGGCCACCGGGGACCTCTCCAATTTCCATTGGAGAATGTCTAATATCAGACTGATATGAACCAAAAGTTTGTCTTAAACTTAAGCATCTTTGTTGAGTTAGCCCTCAGATAACAAGGCCTCTATTGCAAAGGTTAAAAAGTTGGAGGTTTCATATATCGTTTTTATGCAAGGACAGACCAGTAGCAGGTCTTCAGTAAATCTCACACATTGCCATGATTTTATTTATTTATTTATTTGGAGTTTTACGTCAAGAAGCATTTTAACCATTGCTTTGTTAGTGATGCCCTGAACATAAAGAATGAGTTTAGATTAGTTTTAACATTAGATCCACTATCTCTTTTCTGTCCTTCAGATCAAAACTTTTAAATAATAGCTTTTCACTAAGGCTTCTCTTCTTTAGTTCTGTCCTTTTTTGGAGCTCCGTGGTTGCTGGCCATTTCTATTGTTACAATTGTTTGCAATAAGATTATAATAAGTGCTACAATAAGTATTAATAAATTATAATCAGGGTTATAATTAATGTTGACATTAGGGATGATATAAGTGTTATTACTATTGTATAAGGATTATAATGAATGTTGGCATCAGGGTTATCATGTTTGCATTTTGATTGTTGTAGGCAGAGTACTTTGTATCTTATAAATTTGCATGGTGCAGTGGGTAAAACCTGCCACTGGGTAAGAATCCCAGACAACCTGAGGAGGAAAATTTGGTAGTTGTTTGTCAGTGCCTAAAAGGGTTATTCCATATACAAGATAGATCGGGAGCAATCCTGATTTTGGTCATCCAGGGTCATTTCTGTAGGTGTCGGTAGGCTATCCTGTACGCATGTGGGATCATCTGCGCTCTTATGCAACCAATCCTTGGCAGTCTGTGAGAAATGTTTGAACATGTTTAGAAAATTTCCAATGGATGAGAAAAATGCCACCTGCTGTTCACAATGGCTCGGGAGTACTAACGTCACCCAGGGTGTCATCAGAGGTGACCATGAAGCCTCCTGCATCAAACATGGGAATAATAATATCCCACATGAAAGAAAGTTGCAATGATTCACATGACAATCAAACAGGCCAATGTCACCATTACCCTAGACTTTATTTTGTTTTACATCACGTTCAACAGCCGGGGTCATACTGTAATGGGTAGTTTATGGGTGGAGAAACCAGTGCATGCTAGTTGGTCAAGATTCTGCACTGTAAACCACCGGGCATCAGCAAGTAACTACCAACTTTCCAACATGAAGTGCCCGGGCAAAGATTAGAACCAGCATCCTCAGAGGTTGAAGACAAGCGCTCTGACCGCTACACGACAGGGCCCCCCTCCATTACCTTAGACAACCAACAGGCTATTTGGGGAAGATGAAGGTCACAGGTGGCAGGCTATGTGTAAAATTTTTGTGCCAATCTGAGAGTTATTTAGTTATGTAGCAGATACTACTGAAAGAATCATTAAAAAATCTGGGCTGACAAGCCAGATCAGGATAATCTTTGAGAAGTCTCGAGCCAGGGGCAGACCCCCACCTTGTGTGAAAATAGGATTCTGACCCAGGGACAGTTGTACAGAGTTATGTGCACCACAGTTACAAGATATTGTCCAAAAAATGCATGGCATAAAATTCTGGAGTCTTGATTCGTATCCGGTTAAAAGGTTCTATTTTTCTCTAAATGAGATCTCGTGAGAGAAGGCTGTCAAGACAACCTTGACCTTCGCAAAGAATAGGTAAAAGGTAAAATGCTTCTTAGTTCAAGTAATTTAAAATAAAGAATTCTGGTTTACAAAAAACCCGGAAAGGTCATAATAGGAAACTACCAATAAAACTGAAAATAGCTGTCAGAAAGTAAACAGAATGTAGTTTATATTGACTTGACAGTGAACTCACTGTTCAACTATGATAAATTTATTTCTCTACTTGATTATTTGGTGTCAGTAAATGGATAACAATAAATTATGAAGGAACACTATTAATCTTCTGAAGTGTGTTGTGTATTAGTTTGAACTTTTAATGAAATCGTCTGCCACCCCTTCTAAAGACTGTTATTGTAACAGCAACATAGTTATTAATAGTTTTTCAAACTATACACATCTGTGGGATAAATAATAGAATATCTAATAACATTATATTCTTTATAAAGTTCACACATGACGAGTTTAAATCATGCACTACATTAAATTTTCTTATTTATTTAATGTCCATCAATCGTCAAAATCCAGAATTTTTAACTGACATTACACTGTTAACTCCAAACCATACATACACCAGTTGTTTTTTTTAATTTTTTGTTGTTTTTGTGTCTGGATTTTCATGAACTGCGGCGTAGTGTGATGACTATCTTTCTGTTCACCAAAGTTAAGCAACAATGGGCTACATTAGTACTGGGGTGGGTGACCGCTTCAGTGCACTACTCATGTCTCTGATGGTTTGCACTCGTGCTAGTAGACCGAAACCCCTTTCGGCCTTGTTATATAGACGATTTTTCTTGTTGTTGAAGCCCAACATTTTCAGAGCATGTTGTTCAGGTGTGTGTCTTAGGGCTGATAAGGTTAATAACCTGGTGTGTGACGTCACTGCTTCCCGTGGTTCTTGCCAACTGGAGCTGGCCAATTAATATTGTATTTGTGCAGACGTCACAAATGATAATATATTGAATTAAAGGAAAACACTCATTTGGTTTTTTTAAATATGAAAACTCAAGTATTTGCAGTAAAATTAAAACTATTATAGCCTAATATTTTGACAATTATCTATGGGTTAATGACTTAATCTGTGACTTAATAAACTCATTTAACTGGTAGATACACCTTAAATAAGTCAAAACCAACAGACCAAACTTAGAGTATTGAGAGCAACGTTAATGTAAGTGGGGGACGAAAGACATGTTAAAGAGAAGTAAGAAAGTTCAAAATAATTATAATGAACTTAAGTGAGCCTTTTTTACATGACAATATACAACACAATTCTACACATACTAAAAATGTTAACATTCCCCCAATCCTAAGATATAGCATACAGGATCCAGCCTGGCTTCCACCAAGAGACCCATAAGGTCTCAAAGCCTCCAATGAGATTAAACACTATAAGGTAACCTGAAATGGGCAGGCCCACAAGACCTTACCTTAAAGTACCAATACTGGAAATCTCAAGTGGAGTCCACTGGTTCCCCTGACCCAAAGGTCAACTCAAAGTGCCATAAGGTATAACTTTTTTGAAACATAAATTTATGCAATGATTTTACTTCTTTCTAGGTTCTGAAATCCAAACAAAGCCAGCACAGCAGAGTCTTATACACGGTTGTAAGAGATTGATGTCAAAGGTCACAGGTTTAAGGTCCACAATATTAAGAGCTCTAGTTGAGCACAACGCAGCAAAGAAACCCGACTGGGTTTTATACGTTTATTATCACTATTACTGCACAATATACTGAGAACTGTACACTAAAATGTTTTTGTAAATTATATTTAGTCTTCAAAATCTAGCATCAGTATAGGACCATATAATATAATTTAACCGGCTGTGAGGAGCATAGTTAGCCATATGTACATGCAATGACAAAATATTATATTAACAGTGAGCCACAGAATGTTGCCATAATAATGCACAGGCAATAACAATAATATTTACAATAATTATTAGTTCAAATATGACTTTTGGCAATTCATCATATTGCTCCAAAAGAGATAATGGTAATGCAAGGAGAGGGAGAACTCTCTTATATGAACTACTGAATATACAGAACACTTAACCGATAATGCTAATATCTTGAAAATTTAAGTTAGTAAAGAAAACAAAGTGGCAGTCCAGAGCCTCCATATACATAGGTCTATATAAATATGGTTTAGCTACAAGTGCTATCAGTGCAAGTTTGTGGTATTCTAACATGCACAAGCTATTCAAACAATTTGCACAATAATTAAAAAGAGGAATTCCACTTTTGCATGAAGTATACTCAGAGGCCTGTGTATAGATTTTGAAAATTGTGAAAATATAGAAGAAATAAACAACAGCAACAATACAAAAAATTGGATAAATGAGGGTTTCATACGGAATTTACTGTGGCTAAAAAGCTGATAAAATACTTGAACTGGAATAAAAACCATAAATACAACTGAACTGCTATGACAGACATTACTGTTCAGCTACAAAAAATACAAGTTTGGAAAACATTAAATATGACAAATGTTTTGAGAATCTATTAATTGTATATACTGTTACAGTTTGACCACTATGTGGTATTTGCCAGAGATGAAATCCCCTTTCATTTCCTTGATGTATGGGAAATTCTTTGTACATTGTAAATTTGAGACTATGTTTAGTCATCTAATTTAAATTGCTTTAAACAATAAAGTTTGTTCATGGACAGAATTTAGTCATTACTTTAGAAAACATTGGGAACGAAACAACAGTCTCAAAGTTTCTCATATTTGTGAATTTTTTACCACATATGCATTACTGTTACCTTAAAATCTTATCAAATATCAAATATAAAGGAAAACAATGTTGACCAGAAGTATGGTAATTAGTGGACTAATTATCCTAGGTATAGGTCCTGCTGAGACAACAGAAGTCGATGATGGTTAGTAATGTGACAGTATAAACTAACTTTCCATAAGCATGACTTAGCTAAGAAAGATAAAATTGGAAAAAAAGGTTTTCATTTTAGCTTAATTGTTCAGATTATCAACCAAGATCAGATTTTGCTTTTACATCAAACGCACGTCCTCAGTGAATAAGACATCTTGCCACGAGCTGGAACAAACCTACGATTGCAGGCATGTGGACCTAGTACTCAAACCAAGTATCAACCATATCTAATTCCAGGTTATGTAGTTGAAATGTTTATTTGGACATAGTTTTACTTGTGATGCTCATAACTTTTGTCAGTTACCCTTAATTTTTTCTTTAATCTTATCAAAGCCTGCCTACTGAAGACCAGATTTTTGTGAGGTACATTTAAAGCCTACCATTAGCTATTGCCATGCCTGGCTGGTCAAATTTGATAGAAGTGAAAAAAATCAACACATATGTACCACCATTTTCACAAATTTCAGAAGCAGCAAAATTTCCACATTCATTTCTTCCTAAAAGGGTTAGGTGATTTTGTTATTTACAATCAAACTTCAAAGTCAGTGCTGGGTGAAACTACCAATGGTGTTAAATGTACCATTTTTACCGAAAATCCTAAAGCTACGTTATCTTAAAAGTCTTTCAACGTAAAAGGTCATATTTGTGACAGGACGTGGGTTGTTATGAGATGGATTTTAACCCATAAACAAAGAGGTGAGACCAAATGATTTGCAATAGCTGATAATCCAAAATTTATAAGGGGCCCCAGTAATATATCAAAGGTCAAAGTTGGGGTTTTACTTCCCGTTCAACAGCCAGGGTCATATTGGGACAGGTCCTCAGAATTGCCACTTGTGGGACTCGAACCCACAGAGGTGACAGCCTCCCAGTAATATAAACCAAATGTACAATTAAATAGTATTGTAATATTAAGTATTCAGTTTTTGTTGGTCAAAAATATCAAACCTAATTTTGACATTTTCAGCACTACTAATTCAAATTGGTTGCATACTTTTCGTGAAATCATGCCAAAAACATCAAGACAAACAGAGTTTAAAACATTGTCACACTACAAATGTCCTGAAGATGATAGTTTAAGCTGCCCTACTAATTTGGTTAATTGAAGTATGATTGAATTTTTTTTGGTAATGTTCTTTGCATTTTTTATATTTAAATTTATATTTTTTTCCGCAGATGGACCCCTTTCTACTTGTACTGGTCTTGTCAATTGTTTGAACGCTTATGAAACAGAATGTGCAGCTCTACACAGTAAGTGGACTGATTGACTCACAGACAGTGTACACATGCAGATGTTATGAATCTTAATTGTAAGCCACAAGTATGAGAGAGTATTAGGGCCAAAGAATTTTTTCACAATTTAGTGAGATCGAATCTCATTTTTTAAGATATTAAGTCAATTGTTTGAGATAATATCTCAATGTTTTAGATACGTCGACAATTTTTGACATAGCTATCTCATTTTCTTGATATTTTAACGCACTATTTAACTAAGTCAATTTGTTGGAGATAATACCTCAATTATTTGAGATACTAAGTAAGTGTTTTGAAATGCGAAGTCAGTTCTTTTACATAGTATCTCGATTTCTTGTGATAATTGTTTATTGAAAGGCTAATAAAGTTACAGCAAGGTATACTTAAAAGCAAATTCTGTTAGGCCCCAGTCACACTCAATGTGGTATTGAACACATTTATAGGTGTTTTATGTAACTCCTCATTCCTTCCTATACTGCTAAACTTATGTCAGTAAACTTTGCATACTCTTATATTTTCTGCGTTTTGTGGCCACACATACGAAAATTTTAAAATGCTCAAAATTTCTGTCTACAACATTTTTGCAGATTTGACCTCTTTATATGGAGTATTCGCCATTTGACCCCTACTTCGGGGCCACAGGTTTTAAATATGAAATTATGGGCTGAAAATCTTTTTGCAGCATCATGATATTTTACTCCTGTTTTGAGGTTAAACATGGTCATTATATTGATACTGCATCCTCTAATGCGTTTGAGGTCAAAAAGGGAATGTCTGGGGACATGTGAGGTTGAGATCCAAATTAACATCCACTAGGGGAGATATGCTATAGTCGATAATATGCTAGTCTAAACAAGTGGGTTTTTTTAACTGGCTTCAGAAATCTGTTATTGTGTGCTGTGATCGGACTGATTGTGAGAGTCTGTTCCATTCAATGGGGGAAGCCATTGCAAAATTTTGCCTACCAATTGCCTTTCGAGGATAAACTGAGCCAATTTCTATGAGTGAGGCTACTTGTTTTGATCAAGGATGATAGGTATGTAGGTTTAGCGAGTTTAATGAACTTGAATGTAATGAGATTATATATAAACAAGATGTGGTATGAAATGGGGAGCCAGTGTAGTTTTTGAAAATTGAATGGGGAGTAACATGGATTGTTCTATCAAGTTTAAAGATCATTCTAAACAGGACATTTTGAATTTTTTGGAGTTTAGTCACATTATATTTATTTGCACCATAAAATAAGAAATTGCAGTAGTCAATTCGACTGCTAATCATTGAGTTTGCAAGCAGGGCTACAGTCTTTATACTGAGGAGTTTCTGAATGCGTCTTAGGTCCTTGAGATGAGGGTAGCAGGCACAACAAACCTTGGTTATGTGACTAGAGAAAGTGTTTCCAGAATCAAAAGTAACACCTAGATTCTTAACTTGATTGACAGTGGAGATAGAATTTCCAAGAAGCTGGGTGGAAAATTTTTGCATGAGAGACTCTGGCATGTCTATCACTAATGATGATGAATTCTGTTTTCTCTGGGTTGAGTTTCAGTTTTACACCGTCCACCCACTTTTGAATACAAGACACCCAATGGGCTCAGCAAAACTGGAATCAAAGTTCTTATGGTCAAGTGCTAGATATATTTGGGTGTCATCAGCATACAGATGGTGGGTGACATTGAAACTGGAAATAATGTCACTGAGGTGGGTAGTGTAATGGGTAAAAAACGAGGAGACCCAGGACAGGGACTGGGGTACACCATAGGAGAGTGAGAAGGTACCTGAAAAGCCATTACCCAGTTTATCCTTCTGTTTGCAGTTTGTAAGATAGAATTTGATCCATTTTAACACAGTGCCATCAACACCAAACAAATTCCTGATTCAGTCAAAAAGAATGTTGTGGTCAATATTATTGAATGCTGCTGAGAGGTCCAGCAATTGTGAGCGCAACAGCTTTACCCGAGTCCATTGAAGCAGCAATGTCATTTTGGATTTTAAAGAGTGCTGTTTCTGTAGAATGCAATCTACTTCAAAGCAGTTTGGAAAACTTCCTTCTTTGAGTGAGTAATTTATGATATTGGTAATGGATGTCCGCACACTCTTTAACTAGTGAAGATGGTATTGGATCCAGCTGACATGATTTGGTGGGAGAAGATTTTAGAATTTTGAGGACATCGTCCTCAGATACTGGCCCAAAAGAGGATAGGGTGCTGCTGTTTCTGTGTGGTCTAGTAGCAAAGACTGGCATCAATGACTGTAGTGCAACTCTGATTTTCAAAATTTTGTTATGAAAAAAATGTCCAAAGGTATTGGCTAAATCAGTGGAACTGCTGTGATTGGTTCAAATGACGGTTGAGAATTTATTTAGTATTCTTTTGAAAGTGTTCCACAGAGCCTTGGCACTACCATTGTTTTAAGCAATGACTGTAAAATAGTGCCTTTATCTTGACTGTTCAAGTAGAAAATTGTAGCAATTGTCAGCAGCTCGATATCTACTCTGTTTGACTGTGGAATTGTTCTTGCGCCATACTCGCTCACTCTTCTGCTAGACACTTTGATAAGAGGATGTCCATATTCATAAAGCCTTTATCAGCATGCAGTGGTGCTTCTTTTCTTTTGATTGGAGTGTGCTTATCAAGAATGCTGTATTAAAAGGTATTAAAATACTGGTGACTAAGTAAACTGGCTGTTGTGTGAGGATGTTTGATTAGATCAGAATTCAGGATGTCCTCTTTGAAGTCAGCAATATTTATCTTTTGAATTGTCTGTGCATTAACCTGCCTAAATTTGCAGGGTGCCTTAATATGTATATTGACAGAAAAGATGATGGCAAGAGGGTTGGGCAGCCCCCTATAACCTTCGGACAAACCGCCTGTGAGGTGTCCCTCACACATAAGACATCTAAGATATGGCTGTGGCTATGGGTTGGGGAGTCAATGATTTGGGTAAAATTGTATTGACATAGGGAGTCATTGAATTTCTTTGAGCAAGTATCCTGTTTGTCCAGGTGCAGATCAAAGTTGCCAATATCATAATTTGTACAACAAGATAAAGCAGCACCCTCAACGAAAGAGCCAAAATCCTCAATGAAATTGGCTTTTTACACATTGGGAGGCCTGTAACATGGTGGGAAAAATGTCCTGGGCATTGCCCATGGGCAGGTGAACAGATATGCTCTGAAAGGTATTAACACATGGTTGAGGTAGCACCTAGAAATTAGTACCATCACAGATGAAGAACCAGACACCACTTTCTCTCCCCTCAGAGTGTGGAACATGGGTACATTTGTAGCTCGGAGGAGTGACATTTGCAATAAAGCTGTCGGTGTCATCTGATCAGAGCCAGATTTCAGTGACCGCAATGACAGCTGACTTGTTGCTTGTTTATGACATTTATGCTTGTTTATAACTTGTTTATGAAGTCTGCAAAGGCAACAGACTTGTTTCTAATGGATCTTATATTAATCAGACTTTCAGTTAAAAGGTGTTAGGGCCTGGATGTATACTGACATCCCCTGAGAGGATCAACAACAGCAACACCCATGGGCTGACGTGTTTGAAGGAGTGTGATACCCTACACAGTGGTAACCCCAAATACTTTGAACCCTTCCTCATTCCCAGACATAGTGCATATAACACTCGTCGAAGTCAATCTGATGGCATATTTCTTGAGGTTCCCCACTTTGGTTCAATTTTCAAGTCTCGAAAACATTTTGGACTCAGTTTTGCGTATGACGCACCTATGATTTGGAATGACCTTCCTGATGAATTCAAGAAGGCTATTGTAACCCCATTGATTAAAAAGTCATCACTACCACCCAATGACTTAAAAAACTACAGACCTGTTTCTGGGTTGGGCTTCATATCCAAACTGGTTGAACGTGTTGTTGCTTCTCAGTTGAATGACCATGTTAGTTTGAACGGACTGGAGAATGTCAGGCAATCTGCCTATAAACTAGGTCACTCAACTGAATCTGCATTGCTTTCAATTAAGAATGATGTTCATTTGGCTTTTGCTAAAGGTGAGGCTACTGCTGTCGTTCTCTTGGATCAATCAGCAGCGTTTGATACTATTGATCATGATACGCTACTTAATTCTCTTAACTCCTGGTTTGGTGTGAGCGGGGTTGTCCTCGATTGGTTTAAGTCTTATCTCTCAGACCGTGTTCAGTGCATTAAGATTGGGTCAATTTTATCTGATGCCAAAAAGTTATTGTATGGTGTGCCTCAAGGCTCTGTCCTGGGGCCAATCCTTTTTTCACTCTATACTACTCCACTGAGTAAAGTCATACAGAATCATCCTGGTATTAGTTTCCAGTTCTACGCTGATGACACACAATTGTATGTACACCTCACACATAAAAATGTTGCCTCGGCCCTTGATAAGCTGTCACACTGCCTTGAAGACGTAAAGAGATGGCTCTCTACAAATAAGCTCAAGCTAAATCCAGATAAGACCGAATTCATTGTGTTTGGCTCAAAGTCTCAGCGCGAAAAACTTAATCAGTCCTTCCCGGTCAACATACTTGGTAATCTCATATCACCAACAGATGCAGTTAGGAACCTTGGTGTCTGGTTTGATTCTGATTTCTCATTCTCTTGCCATGTTAGGAAGGTCTGCAAGGCTTGTTTTGCTCATGTCCGGGATCTTAAGCGACTCCGAGGACATCTGACACATGAAGCTACTCTTATGGCTGCCAATGCTCTGGTCGGAAGTCGACTAGATTACTGTAACTCTCTGTTCAGAGGTCTCTCAGCTCTAGATCTGCGCAAACTTCAATGTGTTCAGAATAGCCTGGCCAGAATTGTTGCCAACACCACCAAGTACTCACACATCACTCCAGTTAGAAAAGCACTACATTGGTTGCCAATTAAGTACCGTTCTATCTTTAAGACTGCCATGTTGGTATATAAGTTCCTACACAGTGGTAACCCCAAATACTTTGAACCCTTCCTCATTCCCAGACATAGTGCATATAACACTCGTCGAAGTCAATCTGATGGCATATTTCTTGAGGTTCCCCACTTTGGTTCAATTTTCAAGTCTCGAAAACATTTTGGACTCAGTTTTGCGTATGACGCACCTATGATTTGGAATGACCTTCCTGATGAGGTCCGCTCTGCAAACTCACTTGCCTCTTTCAGGTCAAAGTTGAAGTCATACCTCTTTGGAAAAGCATACCCACCCTAAATTTCCAATCTCCTTTCTGCTTTCTCCGCGGTGCTGACCCCTGCAATGTCTCTGGTTTTTGAATATTGAACAATGTTTTTGTGTGATGCGCCTTAGAGTCTGTCTTTTGACGGAGATTAAGCGCTATAAAAGTGCTATTAGAATTAGAATTACAAATATGTCCTTGTCTTGCCAAGAAGGTGTAGTTACACTAGCAGATCCGGGGAGGGGGGGGGGGGGGGTCAGGGGGTTCGAACCCCCCCTCCCTTGAAAAATAATGTAAAGGGGTTCGACCCAAAGTATAAAATTATTTCTTGACAGTGGTGTTAAATTTACAGGAAATGCACTCTATTTTTACCCCAAATTTTTTTTTCCAGGGGGGCATGCCCCCGACCCCCTTAGTTATAATATGTCTGATGTGAACCCCCACCTTACTCGATGTGAACCCCCACCTAACATAAAAGCTGAATCCGCCCCTGAGTTAACACTGTTGAGACATGGGTAAATACCAGACTCAAATTGTATGGTGGAAGTAGAAGGCAAAATGGGATGCAAAAAGTTAAAAGTAATCTGTATTGTGGAAGGGTTGTCAGTGGTGGTATTGGTTGCCCGAGCAGCCAGCAGAAAGTAAAAACAGAACCAGAAAGTGTAATGCAGGTCGAAAAGGACGACCAAAAAATAAACTAGAAAAAGGTGAACCTACCTTTCCTATGTACAAACCTGTCTATGCAGCAAACCAAAGGTGAGTAGATTACGAACAGTGAAAGATTTGTACAAGATTAAATTTCTGCAATTTGATATGTGATGATAAGGGGTGTTATTGTAATGTATTTAATGTAATTTGCTTAAATTACTACAATATCAACATTTGATGTGAGATCGGTTGAGATGTAAAATTATGGGCTGAAAATCTTTTCTGTAGCATCATATTTGATATTTTACCCCTGTTTTGAGGTCAAACATGGTCATTCTATTTGAAGGGATCAAATATATCTTATCATTGCTCTTGGGGGAATGTGAAAGTAGGTTGTAGCAACTGGTGCTGGACTGGTCACTTTGTGTGGTGTTAGATTTGGACTTAACCCCTGCTCTTGAAATGTAAAAAATAGTATTCATTCCAGTGGATACAGATATGCATTGGTTCACTAATGTGCCTTGTTCTGGTTTTTAACTTTTTCCTCAACCCTGATTGGTTATTATATGAAGGGTTTCAGTAATTTTATGCATTTGAAATCCCAATAATTTTCATATTATGTCATCTATCTTACGCACCAGTCCCAGTCACCCTACAGGCGGTGTTTGTAGACACCAGGTGAAACAGAGGGGGAATGGTGTACCTCCTGTGAAATCCAGATACAGTTTAGCTACAGAAGAGAACCAGAATTAAGAAGTACAATAGCGAGGAATTGATACAGAAAAAGTACCGAAAAAATGCTGTCAATGTATACTACACAAACATTTAATTTGAAGAAAGGCAGTAGAACAGCTACAAAAATGATAGAATAGAGTGTAGTAAAGTGTAGTTACCCACAGAACCCGATATTAAAAGTAGAAATTTTGAATAGTTTAAAATTTCCATGTGTGTGACAATGGAAAACAGATAATATAACAACATGAGGAGTAATATAAAATGCCTATAAACATAGCCAATACCACATGTAAAGTGTTAAGAATTTACTTAACGTCACTCTTTATGTAACTTTATTGGCCTTTCAGAAACAGTTATCTAACAAATTGTCTAATCTAATCTAATCTACTGCTTTGCAGGCGCAATATCTTCCCCACTAAGGGGAACTCAGTGCGCTAGTTAACAAAAATCATTTCTTATAAGAAGAGTCGAGGGGCGTTCAAGGTCAGTGTACCAGGTTTGTGGGTGGGACCGAGAGGGAAGGAGACTAAGTTGGGAAGCTAGAGTTGAAAAGGTGGGTTTTGAGGTGTTTCCTGAAAGATGCGACAGAGGGACTGTTTCTTATTTGGAAGGGGAGAGAGTTCCAAAGAACTGGGGCATAGTGACTAAAAGAATTTGAGAAGTGTTTAATTGATTTATGAACTCTACGGTCAAAAGTGGGGGTATGAAGGAACTTGAGTTTAGGGGTACTTCGTCTAGTATTTCTAAAGGAAGTGTAGGGGTGGATTAGTTCTCTTAGGTAAACAGGCTGACCTTGGTTGAGGATTTTGTATGTAATGAGGCCTATTTTGAATTGTACCCTATACCTAACTGGAAGCCAATGGAGTTTTTTCAGTTGAGGGGTGATGTGAGAAAATTTTGAGGAACGGGTGACAACCCTGCAGAGTGAGTTTTGCACTAGTTGCAATCTTCTTAGCTCAAAGTCTGTGAGTGATAGAAAGAGGGAATTGCAGTAGTCCAGTCTGCTGCTGACCAAGGCATTGGCTAAAAGAACTGATGTTTTAAGGTCTAGAAGGGGGCGTATTCTGTAGAGGTCTCTTGTATGAGCTCTAGTGGACTTTATGACCTGTGACACATGGTCGGAGAAAGTGAAATTGGAATCAAACACCACTCCGAGGTTCTTGACACTTTGTGCTGGTGAGACCTGATTACCAAGAATATTGATTGGAAAGTGAGGAAGGACTTGTTTACGGTTGTTTTTCGAACCTATCAAAATGAATTCCATTTTATCAGGGTTGAGTTTTAATTTATTTGTGAACATGAAGTTTTGGATGTCATTTAGGCAATTTTTTAGTTTTTGTACAGAGTGAGAAAAATTTGCTGGAGAGAGTGAAATGTATAGCTGAGTGTCATCGGCATAGAAATGGTAATTGATGCTACTATGAGATTGAATGATGGAGCTGATTGGGTTGGTGTAAAGGGAAAAAAGAATTGGACCAAGGACAGAGCCCTGGGGGACCCCATGCTGAAGGGCAACAGGATTTGAGAGTGTGCTGCCTACCTTGACCGAGTGTGTCCTTCCCGACAGGTATGATTTGAACCAGCTGAGTGCCAGTTCACTGATTCCATAGTAACCATTAAGTCTGTCCAGGAGTATAGTGTGATCATTGGTATCGAAAGCGGCGGAGAGATCTAGAAGGGTGAGGGCAGTGACAGACCCTTTGGCCATATTGAGAAGAATATCATTATGAATGTTAAGGAGAGCACTTTCAGTAGAATGGTGTTTTCTATAAGCCGACTGGAAGGCAGTCATCAGGCCGGCTTCATCAAGGTGAGATTGTAGCTGGGCAGCTACTACCCTTTCAGGTATCTTTGAAATAAAGTTTAGATTGGAAACAGGCCTGTAATTTTTGAAAACTTCCTTGTCTAAGGATGATTTTTTGAGAATTGGGGTTACATGGGCCTGCTTAAAGAAATTAGGACACGTACCTTGTGCTAGAGAGGCGTTGATTATTGAGGTGATGGGGGTAATAAGAATATCCAGGAATTCAAGAACAAGAAAAGTGGGCCAAGGGTCAATGGAACATGATTTAGTGGGAGAGTCTTGAATGATTTTAGTGACCTGCTCTTCAGTCACAGCAGAGAAAGAGGCGAATATGGGTGGAGGAGAGTCTGGGGTGATGTGTCGGAAATTGAGTGAGGTAGAGAAAATTGAGTGTATTTTTTCAATTTTTTCTGCAAAGAACTCGACAAATCTGTCAGCCAGAAGCTTTGGGGGGTTTATAGATGGGAGAATCTTTGCTGGGATTCTGTGTAACACATCACCCAGTACTCGCCATAGTTTTTGTGGCTTGTGGTGATTGTCTCAAATTTTTTCTTTGAGGAATTCAGATTTGGCCTGCATGCAGATTTTATTGTACTGGTGGACTTTCTGCATGTATTGGGATCTATTGAAGGTAGATTTGTTTCGGCGCCAAATACGTTCAAACAAACGCTTGGTCTCCTTTGCCGCAATTACCGTTTCATTAACCCATCCTGGGATGTACTTCGCCTTGGTATTTTTGGTGTGTGGTGGTGCATATTTGTCAATAAGGGTGGACAAAGTAGTATGATATTGTTCATAAAGAGTGTCGGCTTCCTTGGAAGGATTATTAAGTAGTTCAGAAGCGAGCAGATCTGTTTTCAATTTGTCTTTATCAATTTTATGGTATTTACGAAAGGTGACAGTAGCCTTGGTTTGGGTTGTAGGGGTTGAGAGATTAAGGGTAAAACTAATTGAAAAGTGGTCGGAAAAGGCATCAGTGGTATGGACATTGGAAATATAGTCATTGTTAGATTTGGTTAATACCTGGTGAAGTGTATGTCCATGAATGTGAGTTGGAAAGTTAACTTTCTGAGTTAAATCAAATGAATCAGTCATAGAATGAAAGGTTTTTGAATTTGAACATGTTGTTTCGAGGTGAAAATTGAAGTCGCTGATGATCACCAGGTTCTCCATGGTATGGTGAATATCCTCCAAAAGTGACTGAAACTGGTCAAAAAAGGATGTAGTGCTGGAGGACGGAGGTCTATATATATTCAGAAGGTAAAAGGATTCTTTGTGAAGGGTTATCTTGAGGAGGAAATTTTCGAAGGTGGTACAGGTCTTTGTTGGAACTACGGAAGGATCCAATCCATCTTTAACAAAAAAGCCCAATCCTCTACCGCGAAAATTCGAAAAATTGGCTAAATATCTCATACATTGTGATAATATCTGACTAAATTAAAAAACAATTGAATGAACTGGAACGAACCTACAATTACAGGCACGTGGTCCTGGTACTCAGACAGAGTATCAATCACGTCCAATTCCAGGTTATGTAGTTGAAATGTTTATTTGGACATAGTTTTACTTGTGATGCTTACCTTATGGAATTAAATCCCACTATGAAACCAAAACTGCCCCTACATAAGACTCAGGCAATTTGTTCATCCGAGTGCAGGTTATGTTTGTCTCATCTAGGGTCATATTGTTACAGGTCGTCCATGTTTCACACTTATTACTGTGAGCTGGATCCAAATCCATGGCCAGACATAGTTCTTATTGGGTTGTTTCACAGTAACCAAATTGTATTTCTGAATGAGGAAGGCATGGGAGTGTTGTGTAGAATACCGAAATGCATTCTTGACAATCTTTTACATTCAAAGACAACAGGATATCAAACAGCCTTTTTAACGTCATATAATAAACTTTCTTTTTGCAGAACCTTCCTGTTTGTCTTCCTGTGCTGATCCGGTAGTCACTGCATCACCCAGTAAGTGCACTCAGTCAGTCACTCAGTCAGTCAGTCGCTCACTCAGTCAGTCACTCACTCACTGTGTCATCATGCCAACAAACATCAAGACAGCCAATAGTTTGAGCTTTCCTGCTAATTTGTTAAACTGAAGTATGGTTGAAGATTACTTTTGCAATATTCGATACATATTTTCAAAGTGCTAATTTTAATATTCAACTTTATTTTATTTTCAGCTGTATTACCTTCGCCTTGTTGTGGCTCTACCGAATGTTGGGATACTTACAGGCAAATGTCCGAAATTGTACGAAGTAAGTGAACTGACTAATTGACAGACAATACACCTAAGAATTCCCTAACAAATGCAGTTATAGGGAATCTGCTCTGTACGCCACAAGAATTTAATAAATATATGTCAGCTTTAAGTTTTAGTTTATTACTTTATTATAGTGACATGTATTATGTTGACAAGGATTATACAAAAAGTACTGAAGTAATACCCAGCCCTATATGGGCTTATAAGTCACTTTAAACAGATAGTAAATAACAAACAGAGCAAACATGTTTTGAGCTAGGAAACAATAAATAAGAAAGCAATCCAATACATAAAAGTTAACAATATAATTTAACTTTTAACTTTCCTAGTTTAATCTAACTTTTTCTTTCTTGCCACAAATCAAAATAAAATTAATAACCATATTGACATTCACATGAGTTAATACCCTTGATAATTGGTCTATTAATAATTCAGATTTATTTATGTTTAGAATTTTGAAATATTTCATACGAATCAGCTCTAAAACTGGACAAACACAAACAAAATGTATCTCATCTTCTACATGTTTTTTACACAGTTTACACGTTCTCTTATTAATTTTTAGTCTAACATAACGACCCAATTCTATTTCTAAAGGCGAGATTCCTATTGTAAGTTGACAAAGGATTTAGATCAGGGCCGAGCATCAAACACATGATCAGAGAGGGGGGAGGCAAATGTGACACAATGCAGCAGAATGGTCTTTAATTTACCTTCTCACTCACTCGTACTAAAAGACTCGGTATAAACCATTAATTTTTAACAAGCAACTGTCAGCTTCCAGTGATTGTCAGTATGAAAAACAGGGTGTGACATAACAGAGGAGAGTGGTCTGATTAAATTGGCTTGCTTGTGAAGAGTAACATGTTCACCTAATCACAGGAATATGCAGTATCAAGAGACACTTGCTACCAATAAAATTGTAAGTCAATGATAACACCAATTTAGAAAAAAAATATGTAAATGAATTTACATGAAACAGTTCATTTTGTTAAACTCTAAACACATAATCATCTATGAAATATGATACATATGAAATAAGGCTAATGCTGATATACGAGCTTTAAAAGTATAATTAAACTCTTAAAAGCAAAACGTTTGGTTTGGATGCCATTACAAATGAATGTTTAAAGCATAAATATATTCTTATTTTATGGGAAGCAATTTCATTTCGTTTTAAGTGCTCCTTAATACCTACAATATGGTCATCATATCTCCTTTACCAAAGAGTTCACTAAAAATACCTTGTGTGCCATCAAATTATTTTGGTATTAGCCTCTTATCCAATGTATATAAAATTTAGAGTTCTATTATCAATAACGGGATCACAAAATATTGTGAGTTTAATTCTATATTGGCTGATGAACAGAATGCCTTTAGAAGGGATCTGTCTTGCAATGATAGCATTTTTGGTTTATTAAGTGTCATGTAGAACTGTCATTTAAATACAATATCTACATTTTTTGACTGACTGTGCATTTACTGAAATTTGATGTTTTATTCTCTACCTTATTACAACATAAAGGGAAAAATATACAAAGCCAAAAAAAAAAGAATTTCCATATACAGTGAAACATGGTCATCTGGTCATTCTGACCACATGCATGGTTTATCGTGGTGAGGAATTATTACCTACATTGTTTGCCCTAAATATTACTGCTCTTACAGATGCTAGTATAATTGCCTTTTGATTGATAGCAAATCTAAAACTAAGTATTTTCGACAAAAACACTTTAGGTAGAAAGGTCCTCAGTGGCCTAGTGGTTAGCAAGTTTGGCATCTAATCATAGGCTGTCACCTCTGTGGGTTCGAGTCCCACAAGTGGCAATTCTGAGGACCTGTCCCAATATGACCCTGGCTGTTGAATGGGACGTAAAAACCCAACTTTGACCTTTGACTTTAGGTAGAAAACATTTCCTATTTTGTTTCATTGGAACACACATTGAAATTGTTTTATTATACAAATACCTGGGGGTAGTGTTTGATGGATATTTGACATATATGAAGCTGCTCACAAGTATTACAGAATCTGGGAGCAGGGCTTTAGATAGTATCATATCCATTTTTAAAAAAAAAAATGAAAGATTCAAAGTGGTGGAAAAGTTGTTCAATTCAGACGTTGCTCCAATACTTTGATTATGGTTTGGCTATTTGATGCTATAAAAATTACAGCTATACTGATGACACACAAAGTAGGGCAATGAGATTCGTTTGCACCGTTATATAGAGTTGAAGGTGAAGTTGTCACCCTCTTTATGGAGACACCACGGGAGTATGTTATCATTTTGGAAAATAATGGCAGAGATGAGCAATAATAAATAACCTAAGATTATTCTTACTTGGATTGCCAAGATTTAAACAACTAATTGGTCAAGTCAAATTAGGAGCATATTCGAACAATATGATCAAAGTCACTATTTTTTGTTATAGGGAAGATGTGGTACTGGTAGTTCACTTCAATGCCCATTTGATAAATACGAGACCAGATGGCACTCCAATGTAGGGAACAAACCCAAGTTAAGAACTCACAAACTTTTCAAATGTGATTATAGTACAGAATCGCATTATTTTTCAAGTTGCCGAAGTTGAAAAGATCTACGCTTTCACTGTTCAGATTAGGGACAGATATAACCACTGCATATTAAAAGTGGTAGATGTAAAATTATCAAAGATGAGCAGGGTAAATTTGGAAGACTTAAACCGGTACAAAGACTTTGTTTAATTTGTACTCTGGTTTTATTTTATTTTCACATTTCCCGCTTGAGTGTATTATTATAATCATATGCGACAAAATCTCTTTCAGATCACTTCCAGTAAAAAGGGATCATTTTCAGATCACTTCCACTAAAAAGGGATAATTTTGTTGTCATTTGTTAAAGATAATAAGCTTTAATGTTTAATGAATACTTGTATAAAGCAAGTAACAGATTTCATATTTCATTGATAGGAGAAAGGCAGAGAGTTATTGTATGCTAAAACATATGGAAGTAATATGTTGCTTGATCACAGTATTAATATAGAATGGTATATTGTTTGTTTAATGTAAGTTTATTTGTATTATAATCTATTGTTCCTCCTACCTTTTTGTGTTTCCTTTTACCTCCACAGGGTTAGGCCCGGCGGGATGGGAAAGAGTGTGGATGGGAAAGAGTGGAAATGGGAAAGAGTGGGGATGGGAAAGAGTGGGGATGGGAAAGAGTGGAGATGGGAAAGAGTGGGGATGGGAAAGAGAGGAGATGGCAGATGATACACCAAGATTTAAAAATAAGCCTCTCGGCAAAGTAAAATAAATTTTATTTTTAAATAAAAAAACAGTTACAGTACAGTTAGTTGTATTTCTACATCTACATATCATTCTCGGTAATTGAGATGCCCTTAACCACTTGGCCCTTTCGATCACAATCTGCCAGTCATATTTCATCAACAGATTTACAATCATAAGTACTGAACATATTGTCAAAGTTATACACTAAGACAACTAAAAGAGTCGACGCTGTTAAACATGTTAAGTTACGTTACACTTATTACTGCAATTCAAGATAATGATAGAATAAGTATAGTGTTACTATAATAATAGATAGGTACAAAGTTTAAAATGATACATAATGCACCCTTATAGGTGCTTACCCTGTTGGACTGACAATGTTCTCCTTACAATCACTGGTAAGGCTGCTCAAGTTAAGTAAAATAGTTTACAATGACATGACAATTACATCTTTGTGTATATAAGAAAATTTGTACTTTTGTCAAAAGCCCAAAGTATACCCAAGCATAAATAGGGGAGGTGAAGATACACCTGACACCTCAGCTAGTGAGTAATGGTCAGAAGCTTTTAGTAACACCATTAGAAAGGAGTGAGTCTGTAACCATGTCCTGTAACCATGTCAGCATGTACACAGAGTTTGAAGACCAAGTACCAGGAGCTTTTACTTTTTGCAAGTCAATATTCTGACTGAAGGCCTAAATGGTTCCTCGGCTCGCGAAATGTGTGAAAAGTTTAAATATTCGTGTCTAATTACAGCATAGGGAAACATCTTTAAATCAGGTTGCGCCTGAACTTGTGTGACATGTAAATTGTTAATACAAAATAGAGGTTGACTGTCACTAGCCCGGTAGCTTTTACACATCTTTAAAAAGCTTTTGACAGGACAGGAGCACAGATTTTCCTAGTTGAGGAATTCTGATAAAAGAACCCTGATTTGAAGCCTGGAGTGTTTTGCTCAGTTTAAGCAAGACTACTGCAGGGACATTTTCTAGCTTGACGTCACCTCTACAGTGATGTTTCGCAATGTCAAAGAAAAGATTAGTGGGGGAAAGAAGCCAAAAAACTAAATGGTATAAAGTTTGAAAAACTAAGGGAGAATTAGGGAGAGAAGAACAGGTTACAGCAATTAGAAGAAAAGTAGGGCTTGGGTGTTTCTAATTGAAACTGCCACGGCCTTGAACATAAATTAGATTTTGAAAGGATCAAATGCAGCACTGGGAATCTCTAGCCATTTAAATGGTGGCTCGATGGCAAAAATATAGTATCACAAAACATCGTCAATGTGAGAAATATATTCTTATACGAGAGGCAAGTTTTTGGTCTGTAGACAATCTAACACTGTAGACAATCTAACACTTGTCTGAAGAGCAGATGCGAGATTAAAATTATTTGAACAATTGAGAAGGAAAAATTATGCATCATAGTTGATCTCAAATACATTATGATTAATTTCTCAGCAGGAGGGCTCTCCTATATCATACTTTAACTGAAATATACCTCATTTGACAAAAGCCTCTCTCAAGTATCAATCTCACAGGTATAACATTCCACGTAATTTCAGCTTTAATTGTATTAACTTTATCTGTGAATAGACTATTTTCTCACACACTGACTTAAATTCATTAACTGCACTGATTAATGAAAGCTGTGTTTTCTGTTGAAATATGCATAGCTTGCGGTATGTCAGTTACCTTTAAGTAAACATAAATAACACAGAATTATAGCTAATTCAGACTTTTCTAATAGGGGGTCAGTTTCACAAAAGGACTTAGTCGGGACTTAGACTTAAAGTTAAGACTTTTGTCTTAAAATGAGGTTAAATCTGTGATCTTAGACTCAGAGGGTTTCACAAAGCTGCTACGTCTAGGCTTTGGCTAAGTCTACACAGGAGTGGGCTTAACTTTTGTAAACAAAGACTTAAATATGGCGGCCATATATTTTTCTCACTGTAAAATTTGAAATGCCTGGAAATAAAGAATAAATATATAGAACACCTCTCTAAATTTGTCTTTGGACATATATGTATGTGGTTACAAGGCTTTCCAATGAAAAACATATTTTTTTTCCAAAATAAAATGGGTAAACAAAGGATAAATGTCTCTAGTGAAATATTTTGATTAGAAATAAAGGGTCACATGGCATACACAACAACTATGGTTCAATAATAAGCTTGGATTTAGCTAAGTCACCCTTCATTTAAGTTCAGGACCTTAGCAAAGATAAAAGGTTTAGATTTAAGTCACTGACTTAGACTAAGTCCAGGCTAACTCTGAGACCCTTTGTGAAACTGGCCCCTGATGTATCCTTGTTTGGAAAAAAAATGTCCTTAAAGTATGACACAAAATCAGATCATTTTTATCATTTGGGAGTCTACTCATAGCTTGGTCCTCTTCAAAGATGATCCAGTTAGAGACTAAAATTTTTGTTTTCAGGAATGTTTTTGATAAAGTCTGCTCCATAACTCAAAAACTATTAAGGGATATTTCCATACATGTGGCATCTAGTATCCGACATCTGGATATGGCAACCGGGTCAGGTATCTGGCATCCGGTTGGAGTGTTTCCATATGTACTGACATAAAGTGTTACTTACTTGAACATTTGAGATTTTCAACTAAATATCCAATAAGATGGAGGGCATCTGTAGGAGATCTTAATCTTTGGCAATTATTTTTAAAAGTACTTTACCCATACTAGAAAACAAACAATAAAGACAAATTAGACATGTATTTGAATGTTTATGCTGCTTTTATTGCATTAAAAACTATCAAGAAATAAGAGAAAACATTCTAAGTTTGGCCTTATATATACAATTACTTTGCTGAGGTCAAGCATTCACAACACTTACTCAGATACCTTTAAGCAAATATACTACCAAACTTAATCAAACAAAAAGCAGTACAACTTACAATAAAGTCCCTTTATTATGACATAAATGTCATATTTTTAACTTCAATATTTATTTATATACCAACGTTTCATGTATATATTTAATTGTCAACTATTTGTTATTTTTTATACTTAATGTCTGATGAAGCCGATACTTTTTAAATAAGTCATTGGCACCCAGTTGATTCTTTTAAAAAGCACCATGAACAACAATAAGTTCCCTTCAAAATGGTATAAATAAGTTAAATAATAAAACCAGTGTACAGCAATTTTCAACCAAATCCCAACAAGATGGAGGATTTTAACAAGTACCCATTTCAGTTAATTGGAGGAGTGATTTACAAACATATATAAATGTAATAATAATAATAGTATATACCTCTTTATATTAGCATATAATAAATGTAGTTGAACAGCGCGTCCATTTGTTTTATTGCCTCACAATACATAAACAAATGACATAGAAATCACAAAACATTGAGTTAGTTTTATTTTTGTAATTAATCATGTACACTTAATATTTGAATAGTTTGTGATTAAATAGTTATTGTCATGACATGTGCTTTCTGTTGGTTATAAGCTTTAAAGTAATATATTAATTGTGAAAATCAAGCAAAAAATGGCAATTTTATGAATTTTTACCAATATTCTAATCTGATTTAAATAACCGCATGTTGTTATATGGTCTACCTGTAGTATTATAGAGTGACGTCATTCTGATGTAATTTATTGGCTACAATTCAATCAAAGGATTGAAAGACTTACCGGACGCCATATTCCATATTATAACCGTACTGCATAGTGCACACATAAAAACGCCTCTTGTATTTTTAATTAAAATTGAAAATAGCTGTTCACGCATGCAGGATACCTGATGCCGTGTGTATGGAAATAGCCCTTTAATCATGTTGGGTCTTACTTTCACACAAAATGGAATCTATTGCTGACTCATTCTTTCACAAACATGATATGGATCCACACCAGGGTTCAAGAATTTTTAGGGATTTTCCACCCATATCAGGTTCTGGATTCCCAGGCTAGGATTTGTTGACCTACCGAAACTCCTTATTGTAACTGTTTTGGGTTCAGCAGGTATTCGATTTCTAAACCTCCCTGAAATCCATTACTGCTACAGTATGTCTATTTGAACTAGACTAGTGATGTATTGTATCATATCTATGTAAATATGACATTATCACAATTAAAATTAACCCTGTCCAGCCCTGTTTGGCATGCCCCATTTAACACACGAGTTCAAACATGTATGACATATTGAGTTGCCAACGGTTTCTCTACAAATATATTTTAACATGTATTTCACCAAAGATAAAACTACAAGTTCATACTGTTATATGTAATCAGGTATTTGTCTCTTTAGCCAAAACAACTGAGGGGAAAAATCCCATATCAACAAAAGGCATTACCAGCACTGACAGTAAAACACTTACAACAGAAGACATTACCAGCACTGAGAGTCAAAATACCACAACAACAGCAGACATTACCATCACTGAGAGTAATAATCCAAAAACAACAGAAGGCACTACCAGCACTATAAGTGAAAATCTCACAACAACAGAAGGCATTACCAGCACTGAGAGTGTAAATACCACAACAACAGAAGACATTACCACTACTGAGAGTCAAAACCTCGCAACAACAGAAGGCATTACCAGTACTGAGAGTGAAAGTCCTACAACAACAGAAGATATTACCAGCACTGAGAGTCAAAATACCACAACAACAGAAGGCATTACCGTCACTGAGAGTCAAAATACGACAACAACAGAAGACATTACCAGCACTAAGAGTGAAAATCCCACTTCAACAGAAGTCATTACCATCACTATGAGTCAAAATCCCACAACAACAGAAGGCATTACCAGCACTGAGAGTGAAAATACCACAACAACAGAAGACATTACCAGCACTGAGAATCAAAACCTCACAACAACAGAAGACATTACCAGCACTATGAGCGAAAGCCCTACAACAGAAGACATTACCAGCACTGAGAGTCAAAACGTCACGACAACAGAAGGCATTACCAGCACTGAAAGTAAAAATATCACAACAGAAGACATTACCAGCACTGAGAATAAAAATACCACAACAACAGCAGACATTACCATCACTGAGAGTAATAATCCCAAAACAACAGAAGGCACTGCCAGCACTATGAGTGAAAATTTTACAACAATGGAAGGCATTACCAGCACTGAGAGTAAAAATACCACAACAGAAGGCATTACCAGCACTGAGAATAAAAATTCGACATCAACAGGAGGTATTACCAGCACTGAGAGTAAAAATCCCACAACAGCAGAAGATATTACCAGCACTGAAAGCCAAAATCCCACAACAGAAGACATTACCAGCACTGAAAGTGAAAACCCTACAACAGAAGGCATTACCAGCACTAAGAGTGAAAATCCCACTTCAACAGAAGTCATTACCATCATTATGAGTCAAAATCCCACAACAACAGAAGGCATTACCAGCACGGAGAGTGAAAATACCACAATAACTGAAGACATTACCACCACTGAGAGTCAAAACCTCACAACAACAGAAGGCATTACCAGTTCTGAGAGTGAAAGTCCTACAACAACAGAAGATATTACCAGCACTGAGAGTCAAAATACCACAACACCAGAAGGCATTACCGTCACTGAGAGTCAAAATACCACAACAACAGAAGACATTACCAGCACTATGAGTGAAAATCCCACAACAGAAGGCATTACCAGCACTATGAGTGAAAACCCTCCAACAAAAGACATTACCATCACTGAGAGTCAAAACGTCACAACAACAGAAGGCATTGCCAGCACTGAAAGTGAAAATACCACAACAGCAGAAGACATTACCAGCATTGAGAATAAAAATACCACAACAACAGCAGACATTACCATCACTATGAGTCAAAATCCCACAACAGAAGGCATTACAAGCACTGAGAGTAAAAATACCACAACAACAGAAGACATTACCAGCACTGAGAATCAAAACCTCACAACAACAGAAGACATTACCAGCACTATGAGCGAAAGCCCTACAACAGAAGACATTACCAGCACTGAGAGTCAAAACGTCACGACAACAGAAGGCATTACCAGCACTATGAGCGAAAGCCCTACAACAGAAGACATTACCAGCACTGAGAGTCAAAACGTCACAACAACAGAAGGCATTACCAGCACTGAAAGTGAAAATACCACAACAGAAGACATTACCAGCACTGAGAATAAAAATACCACAACAACAGCAGACATTACCATCACTGAGAGTAATAATCCCAAAACAACAGAAGGCACTACCAGCACTATGAGTGAAAATTTCACAACAACGGAAGGCATTACCAGCACTGAGAGTGAAAATACCACAACAACAGAAGGCATTACCAGTACTGAGAGTGAAAGTCCTACAACAAGAGAAGATATTACCAGCACTGAGAGTCAAAATACCACAACAACAGAAGGCATTACCATCACTGAGAGTCAAAACACCACCACAACAGAAGACATTACCAGCACTATGAGTGAAAGTCGTACAACAGAAGACATTATCAGCACTGAGAGTGAAAAACTTACAACATCAGAAAGCATTACCAGCACTGAGAGTGAAAATCCCACATCAACAGAAGACTTTACCAGCACTGAGAGTGAAAATCCCACATCAACAGAAGACTTTACCAGCACTGAGAGTGAAAATCCCACATCAACAGAAGACATTACCAGCACCGAGACTGAAAATCCTACAACAACAGATGGCATTACCAGTACTGAGAGTAAAAATACAATACCAACAGAAGGCATTACCAGCCCTGAGAGTAATAATCCCGCAACAACAGAAGGCATTACCAGCATTGTGAGTGAAAAATCTACAACAATAGAAGTTACCAGTTCTCAGAGTGAAAGAACAGTGACAGAAGAGACTGAGAGTGACAACTCAGCAACGGAAGTAATCACAACTGCTAGGAATGAAAGTGGGAAAACCAAAACATTAGAGGAAATTATCACAGCAAAAATGAACACCAAAGATTGTACATGTCCACCGAACACAGCTACCTTATCTGAACAGACATCTTCCACAGAATATATGATCACTACAAAAAATATCTATAACTCAAATGGTATGTAAACATTTCCCGAATTAATAGTAAATGGCTTCAAACATTCTGTATCAGTAAAAATTTTCATTTGGCATTAAGTTAGCCATTTTAGCTAATAAGCTTGGTTAGTGAAAATTAATTCATAGTAAAATATTAAATCTTTATTAATCCCCCAAGTAGAAACTAGCCATTAGTAAAATTAATTCCAGTGAATTTCTTACGAATAAAGAATTATTGATATTTTCTTGCAGCTAATATTTCCACTTATACAGTAATTATTATCAATTGCAAGCTGTATTTGCCCTAAATAGAGGGACATACAGACAAGATTCATTTTCCTCAATATTCCTCAATATTTTATGCATTCTCTCTTTAAACATATATTTACTTGTTAATCATAATTAAAGTAAAACATCCCCAGTTAGACATATGTGAGCAAAACTACACCATTCATGAAAATTAACAATATAATACAAGTGTTATGTGCTCATGTGACATTCGGGAAGTTTTCATTATTGTATGCTATGAACACTTAAAGCCTCCCTATTCCTTTCAATAGGGCTGTTTGTATCCTTTCAAGTACATATATCAGAGCAGGCCATATGAAATAACTCTCGTGAAATTCTATGGAGTCCTCTTGGAATGAGTGAATTAAAAACCTGAACTTTAATGGAGAAGAGAGAAAAAAACTTTGATTCAAAAAGGTTCCCAACTATACCATAGCTTTTCACTGTTTCGATTATAATGGTCTTGCAAATCACCTTGACGAAAAATTAGAAACGATATTTTGTAATAGCTGATGCCAAATTTATCATTGCTAAACAATTGATAAACTAAAAAAAAAGAAAGACACAGATCAAAATAAGTTGTGGAAAAGGCTATACTACTTAATCAGTTGTAAATACTTCACACATATGTTGTAATTTAGCACGCACTGGCTGCTTTATTTTTAGATTGCCGCCCATTTCCCACCTGGTATGATATACAAAAACTTAGAACTGATGGACAGACGGTACAATATACATGTCGGGAAGGTTTCTCATTCAGTGATGATTCAGAGCCCAAGACATCTACCTGTAACTCACATGGTGACTGGGAGCCAGACTTTGAACAATGTGAAGGTAACTTTTGGAACAAAACAAAATTTTATCTGGGCTTTATAAGATACAATGTTTATGCCACAGCCTGAACTTTGAAAGCCTATAAACTGTGAAAGCAGTATTTTTACCCATGACATCCAGTTGTGTGGTTGGATAGTGGTGGAAAAAATCTTGTCTGGGATATATGTTGGAAACCATTAGATGTAGGAAGTTGAAACATAGTAGGGACATTGGTTGAAGATTTGACCTTTGACTTTGCCATAGTGAACCTGACCTTTAATAGGTACAGGATAGGGGTGATATAGGGTTGATATTTGGCAGGGACATTGGTTGGGTGTCAAGATGTGTACATCATGGTTGTTATATCTATCCACATACCACACTACTTACAATACTAGACGTAGTCAGAGTGTGGCCAATTTCCTTAATGTACCAAAATTTCAACCTGGAATTCACAAGTCCACTAAGCAGATTGGTTTCAGTTTTGCCTTTGATGCTCCCACTGTTTGGAATTCACTTCCTGAAGACATTCGTGCATCACCCACTGTTGCCTCTTTTACAAAGAAGCTCAAAACCTATCTTTACGCAAAGGCTTATCCTCCTTAGCTCATTTTCTCTCATGGCATCTCCATGGTGTCAACCTATTTCTGTCCCTGGACTTTGAATTTGCATATTGCTATTGTCTTGTTGCGCCTCAGAGTCCACTGCTCAGTGGAGATTAAGCGCTATAAAAGTCCAATTAGAATTAGAATTATGTTTTTGTCCAATGGACACAAACACACCGGGGTATTGCACTGCTAGCCCCGCTTGATGACAACTGGGACAACCACACATCAAAACCATATTTTCTGTTTACATGTATTTTATTAATTATCACTTTTATTTATGATTGCCCCCAACTTTGACCCATTATTTTATGGAATAAATGTGAATAAAGATACTATGAAGTATAATAATAATACCACAATACACGCCAAACTGACCACTCAAAACGAAAAAAAAATTACAGTCCTTTTAGGTCACTGTAGCTGGCACCAACTAGGTACCGACTAACCAAGTTGGTACAACTCTGGCCATCAAATGGTATTTGGTAAGACCGTTTACACATTGATTCTGATAAACTGTCTCTGTTCGCACATTCATCTACACATGATCGAAACATAATTGGCAGAATTTCGAGCGGTATTATGAAAGGCACCACCCACGGGGTCATCTTACAGTAGATTTATATCTGATTGTTCTCACAATGAGTGTCCTGTCTAGATCAGTTAGCTAGGTAACTGTTGTTAATGCCATGAAGAATTGATTTTAACAGTTAAGAACCTTATGGTTTGGATACCTATGTCCCAATCACCAGTGGATTGTCAGATGTTACCCTCTCAAACTTTCAAGACGCCAGTATTTATTTATTCAGTGTTTTACATCATGCCTGGTACCTTATCGGTTATATTATGACGGGTAGTTGGAAGGGCAGAGGAAGCCAGTACATACAGTTGGTCAAGGTTCTGTACTGTAAACTGCCTACCAATGGCAAGCAATTATCAGCTTCCCCACATGAGGTCGAACTGGGATTCGAACTCCAGTCTCAGAGGTGAGTGTGTAATTAGAGAGTTTGCGAACAAAACAACGTTTGGCAAACGCTGCTTGCAAAAACACGCAACATAATTAATCAACACGGGAGAAAGCCATCAGGGGTGGGAGGTGGGGTGGGGTGGAGTTTTGTTTGCAAAACAGTGTTTGAACTAGGTTTTTCACAAGTATTTCTTTTAAATTAATTGGAAATTATACACGTCAATAAAGATAAATACACTGGTTTTAATCATCTACAGTACTGAATAAACAGCTAGGTACTGATATATATTACAAACTTTATTGGCCCAACAACTAATAAACCCACAAGTTAAATAGCTTATTAAACACACATACATAAAACTTTGGAGGATTGTGTTCATTACTTCAAAACAAAATTATAACAGGGGATGAAAAAGGCTGGTCGTTGTACACTTGGGGTTTTCAAAAAGTGACAAAGTTGCTAAAAATAATCTACAGTCTCTCAAAAACTCTGTACTGACATGTATAACACACGTTATTGCTCCAATAATTAATAAATCCACAAGGGAAGCAAATTACGTGACAAAGTCATTTGCCACGTGAAAAACGTAACCTGGTGCAGTTAACATTTCCAGCTCCCCCCCCCCCCCCCCCAAGACAGTAAGAAATAATATGGGTTATATAATTTTATTATTATTAAAACACACCATTGCTATATTTGACATTTCATTGTAATACAAGGCATTATATAATACTGATGATATGATGAAGTGTATCAACAACAGACAGACAAACAGAAGTTAACATAAGATTTCCCCCCAAAAATGAACCCCTAAGTACCGAAAATTACTGGGCTCAATCGGGTGAACAAGAGCGTGCTAACCCGAGAGCCAAAATTTTTTGACCTAACAACTTTAGCCTAATAAAATTATGACCAGTAGGCCATAACCTAATGATAATCACAACATGTCCCATATATACGAGGACATTATGAAGTTCAGCATATAGATATGTGAATTGAAAACCCTGTCACTCATATAACAAAGAGACATGGTACATAGTTACCCTGACCAAAAATCAACTAATTCACAACCCCAAGTTTCCTAATAGACCCACTGGGGTTACGGGTGCACAAAATAAATTTGCAAGCCCGAAACCAAAAGGCAATGAGTTCATAGCATTTTTCTTATACTTTGCCCAGATTAAAAGGTGACAGAGCAGCCATGTTAAGTGATAATAATTCATTTCAAAACATGAATACATGGCTTAATATGAGAAATGTAATGGTATTGTATATGGTTTCACCATGAAAAATGTAAAAAATGGCAAAATAAGCACCACACATAAAATACTAAAAAGAAACATGACTGGTTATACTGTACACAGTGCATTAAGCACTAAAAAAGCAGAATAATATAAAGCATATAAGCATATAATCACAGTACACAGAATAATCTGATTCAGATACTAACTTTTCATAGGCTAATGGCCCCAAAATCAGCCAAAGTAAGAAAGTACATGATAGAGTAATGTAAAATTACATAACCATAATGTGATAACACGATATTACATAAAATTATCCATGTTACATGTATCTAGATGCAAGGGTCATTATCAAAACAAGATAATACTGGGAGACCAGACTGTTCATTACGTCAAATCAGACACTTCCAGAATATGGACAATCCAGAAACCGAACAGATCCGAGAAACATCGGATCCCAACTGCGTGAGGTCAAACCCAGCTATCACTGCTGAGACTACAAGATGACGCACCCAGGTCCGTGCCCAGATGAAAGCCACCTTTGCATCTTACCCTGAAAATACAGAAGAATAGAAGCAGTAGTCTGTTCTGAGATACTAGAGGTGAGGGGCTCATGAGACCAGAGGGGTGGGAGAAAATATGTGTGTCCTCGTTGCTTTCCAATGACAGAATGGAGGATTGAAGCCTGTAAAACAGAGAGGTCCCACGCTGGTCAGTCTTGACCAATAGCAATTATGTATGCAAATTAAGTATCATACTAAATGCAAGGACAGGGGGAGCCGAAATGAGCGCAATGCCACCCAAATGGCATTTAACACATTTCCAGCTCCCCCCCCCCCCCCAAGACAGTAAGAAATAATATGGGTTATATCAGTGAGGCTGCAAGTAGAAACAGATACTATGTTAAAATAAAATCAATATTTTTAGGACTGAAGACACGCCACAGCTAGAAAGCAACCCTCACTCGCCAACAATGTTAAAATGATGGAAAGTAGATTCAGTCAGAGCAAGTACTCCCAATGTGTTAGATTCAAGTTCAATACTAACGCTACTAGGGCCAAAGTGAAAGTTGGTGCTTTAAATTCCATTCAACAGCCAGGGTCAGATTGGGACAGGCCCACAGGATTGCCACTTGTGAGAGTCGAACCCACACAGAGGTGACAGACTGTGATTAGATGTCAAAACTGGCAATCCGCTAGGACTCGACCAGGGTCCCAATCCTCAAAAAGAACTGGGACAGCATTATTGATAAGTGCAAACATGACCGCACCAGCGATACACTTAGATCAAGAAGGAAACTGATAAAGACAAGGCTGATCTAGAGATCTATCTGTGGCCAGTGCAATTCAATGAGATGAACAATTCTTTTTACGATAGAGACAAGGGAATCACTGCAATTGTGTATAAAAACAGTTTCTTCACCGGAATAACTAGAAAAGAAAACTCCAACAAAAATCCTTTCCCAGACAGGATAACAGAAGGATCGGACCTGAGAGACGACAATACTGCCCCAGGGGAATCAAAGAGACAAATCATCTAACCTTCTGAGGATGCTCTGGATATTTACCTCCACCAGCGGAGGTTATGTAATCATTTGGATTGTCTGTCTATTTGTTTGTTAGTGAACAGCGTAACTAAAAAAGTTATAAATGGATTTTCTTTAAATTTTCAGAGAGTGTCCACATATGCTTAACTAAGAAGCGATTAAATTCTGGAGGTGTCAATCCCACCGCCATCAGTGTTAGAGCCATCTTAAAGTTGAAAAATGAGGTTTTTGTCCCGTAACTCGCACTGTGGCTCATTTTGGTCTATCATACCTTGTATTATATGCCTCAATATCAGAAAAATGTAATGTGACTTTATAGTAACCTTAAATGTTCCATTATAATCAAGTTATGGCCACCTTAAAGTCACATAATTTGTTGTTTTTAGAATTTCTTAACTTGGTGTATGTGTATGCAGGTCAGGCTGGGTGAACATTATCTTCTGACATTTAATTTTCAGCTCTAGCGAGGTTCGCACTTATAGGAATTTTTTTTGTCTCCAGACTTTCATGGTTTGTGGTGTAGTATGATGAGTATCTGTCTCTTCACTGAAGTTAAGCGGCAGTAGGCTACATTAGTACTGGGATGGGTGACCGCTTCAGTGCACTACTGCTGTCTCTGATGGCTTTGTGGCCCATGGTAGTAGACTGAAACCCCTTTCAGCCTCGTTATTGTATTAATCAGCTGTCAATACAATGAGCTTTGCTATACCAGCCACATAACCAGTATACCATAATTTAAGAAATAATATATCAATATTTTCTACTTGGGTTTGGGTGAACTCCTCCTTAAAAATAAACTAAATTTACATCCAAATTCACTTTATACACTTATTATCTACAGATATACAACCTTTCTTACATTTCTGATCACTGGTTTGCGTGTGTGTCACGCACTATTCCTCCACCAGCAGCCTATAACAACAGTAACCTTCTGGCATTGGAATGACCTTTCACCTATGAACACCATCACTTAGTGATATCTGTGGTGGGGTATTGTTTTTCACTTTTACTCTTTGCATAAATCGTTTCAAGATCACTACAAATTTGACCTCTGACCTTTGTGTATGTAATATTACTTTCGTCATTCTTCAAGGTCAAGTGTCAAGGTCGTTATCAGCCTTAAATTTTGAATAACAGTGACATTGGTTCATCATAAGTTCATTCCAATGCCAGTACCTGTTAGTTTATTTATTTATTTGGGTTTTACGTCGCTTTCAACACTGTACAGGTCATATCACACAATCTGGCCACTTTATCGTGTGATCCCCTTTTATCGCCCACATTCCCCGTTATCGGGGACCATCATTCTCCAAATATACACACACTAACCACACAATTACCCCAATTTTTATTATCATTTTAAACTTATAGTCTCCCAAGTTGTTAAGAATGATTTTTCTCCATATTCTACTGGCAATCCAACTAGTCATTGCTGCATATCAGCACCACATGGACTCTAGCATTCAATGTCCTGATGTTGTTAGTTTCTGCCCCTTTAAACCCCCCACAACCACATTCTGTTTACATTTTAGCATCAAGTCTTCCATATTTATTCCACCAGCTCTATCACTTTCCCGTCTGTTTATCCTGCTCCTTCTTGCTGGTGACATTAACCCAAACCCAGGACCACCCAAGTGCCTCAACGTCACCTACGTAAATATCAGATCAATAAATAACAAATACCCGGCCATTGCAAAATTCATATCTGACAATGAGACCGATCTCTTTGCCATGTCAGAGACCTGGATAAGACCTGACACCACAAACGCCAATTTGTCTGAACTCACCCCACCAGGCTACAGTCTGCATCAACAGCCGCGAGAAACCCGCCGTGGAGGAGGACTGGGGTTTTTTGTTAGAGACGGACTGAATGCATCCCGTGTTCCTACAATGGTCTGCTCCACCTTTGAAAACTTTCTCATCAAAATATCTCTGAATAAGGAATCTTTCTACTTTTTGAATATTTACAGACCACCATCCTCTAGTACTACAACCTTTTTCGAACAATTTCAGTCCCTTTTGGAGGACATCCATCACACCACAGAAAATCTGGCTATCATCGGTGACTTCAATCTGCACCTTGATACAACATGTTCAAATTCAAAAACTTTTTACTCATTGATCGAGTCATTCGACTTAATTCAGAAAGTTAACTTTCCAACTCATATTCATGGACATACCCTTGATCAGGTTTTAACCAAATCCAACAATGACAATATTTCTAAAGTCCACACCACCGATGCCTTTTCCGACCATTTTTCAGTTAGTTTCATACTAAATTTTATAACTCCTAGATCTCAGGACCATGCTACTGTCTCCTTTCGTAAATACCACAAAATCAACAAAGATAAAATGAAAGCAGATCTCCTCGCTTCTGAACTGATTAATAATCCGTCTAAAGAACCGGATACACTCTATAAACAATATCATACTACCTTGTCAACCCTTATTGACAAACATGCTCCAATACACACCAAACACACCAAGGCCAAGTACATCCCGGGATGGGTGAATGATACTGTAATTGGGGCAAAGGAGACTAAGCGTTTATTTGAATGCATTTGGCGAAGAAATAGATCTACTTTCAATAGATCCCAGTACATGCAGAAGGTTCACCAATATAATAGAGTCTGCATGCAGGCCAAATCCCAATTCCTTAAAGAAAAAATTCAGGATAATCATCACAACCCACAAAAATTATGGCGTGTCCTGGGTGATGTCCTACACAGACTTCCAGCTAAGATCCTCCCATCGATAAACCCACCTCAGCTTTTGGCTGACAGGTTCGTGGAGTTCTTCACAGAAAAGATTGAGAAAATACGCTCAACATTCTCTGCTTCTGTCAATTTACAACACATCACCCCTGACTCTCCTCCCCCCATGTTCCCCAGTTTTTCTACTGTAACAGAGGAAGAAGTTACTAAAATTATTACCAGCTCTCCTAGTAAATCATGTTCCCTAGACCCATGGCCCACTTTCCTTGTTCTGGATTATCTCGATATTCTCATTTCCCCCATCACTTCAATAATTAATGCTTCTCTTAACCAAGGCAAGTGTCCAGATTTCTTTAAGCAGGCCCATGTTACCCCACTTCTCAAAAAATCATCCTTAGACAAAGAAGTTTTTAAAAATTATAGGCCTGTCTCAAATTTAAACTTTATCTCAAAGATACTTGAAAGGGTAGTAGCCGTCCAGCTACAAACACATCTTGATGAAGCCGACCTTTTGACTGCCTTCCAATCCGCTTATAGAAAACACCATTCTACTGAAAGCGCTCTCCTCAATATTCATAACGATATTCTTCTTAATATGGCCAAAGGGTCTGTCACTGCTCTTACCCTTCTCGATCTATCCGCCGCTTTCGATACCATTGACCACACCATTCTCCTAGACAGGCTCAATGTTTATTATGGAATCAGTGAGCTAGCACTTGGCTGGTTCAGATCATACCTGTCAGGAAGGACACACTCGGTCAAGATAGGTAGTACACTTTCCCATCCTGCTTCGCTCCAGTATGGAGTTCCCCAGGGTTCTGTCCTTGGACCAATTCTGTTCTCTCTCTATACTAACCCTATCAGCTCAATCATTCACTCCCACTGTAGCATCGAATTATCACTTCTACGCCGATGACACCCAATTATACATATAACTTTCACCAGCAGATTTCTCTCACTCTATCCAAAAACTAAAGAACTGCCTAAATGACATTCAAAATTTCATGTTTACAAATAAATTAAAACTTAACCCAGACAAAACCGAGTTTATTCTCATAGGCTCCCATAAAAATCATAAACAACTCCTCCCTCATTTCCCCATCAGTATTCTAGGAAATCAGGTCTCACCAGCACAAAGTGCAGGAACCTTGGAGTAGTGTTCGACTCCAATTTCAATTTCTCAAATCATGTGTCACAGGTCATAAAGTCCACTAGAGTACATGCCAGAGATCTCTACAGAATTCGTCCCCTCCTAGACCTCAACACATCAGTCCTCTTGGCAAATGCTTTGGTGAGCAGCAGGTTGGACTATTGCAATTCATTGTTCTTATCACTCACTAATTTTGAGTTAAGGAGATTGCAGCTAGTCCAAAACTCACTCTGCAGGGTTGTCACCCGTTCCTCTAAATTCTCTCATATTACCCCTCAACTAAAAAAACTTCACTGGTTACCAGTCAGATACAGGGTACAATTTAAAATTGGCCTTATTACATACAAAATTCTCAACCAAGGTCAACCAGTTTATCTAAGAGAATTAATCCACCCGTACACCTCTTCTAGAAATACAAGGCGAAGTTCCCCCAAACTCAAGTTCCTTCAAACCCCCAATTTTGATCGTAGAGTTCACAAATCAATCAAACACTTCTCTAATTCATTCTGTCACTATGCCCCTGTCCTTTGGAACTCTTTCCCCTTTCATGTTAGAAACAGCCCCTCTGTTCCATCTTTTAGGAAGCACCTCAAAACCCACCTCTTCAGCTCTAGTTTCCCAACTTAGTTTTCTTCCCTCCCGGCCACACCCATAATCCTGGATCATTGACCTTGAACGCCCCTTGACTCTCCTTAGGAAAATGATTTTGATTAATTAGCGCACTGAGTTCCCCTCTGTGGGGAAGATATTGCGCTTGCAAAGCAGTAGATTAGATTAGATATCACAACGGGTAGTTGGAAGGGCAGAGGAAACCAGTACATACAGTTCGTTAGGGTTCTGTACTGTAAACTGGCGACCAACTGCAAGCAACTACCAGCTTTTCCACTTGAAGCCGTGCCGGGAATCGAACCCCGGCCTCAGAGGTGCAGTACTTGTTAGAAACATAATTGTAAATAATGTTGTGCATATGTCAAAAAAGAAGTAGAAATAGAATTTTAACTCCTTATTCTGTCTTGGGACTCCCTGGGGGGGCTGAATATACCAATATTTTAATGATCTCAGTTATATCATCATGGCTGAGTTTATGGAACCATAGAACCTAACCAGGTTACAGACTGAAAATGCTGATATTGATATTGTCGTTTTACCACCAACCACCAAATTTGGTACACTGGGCATAATGTCACAAACCTATTATACGTTGACCTTACTCAGGCACAAATTTCAGAAATAGAGAAAAGGGATTAACATTTTCTCCCACACCTGGTCCACATGACAAATCTCAGATATGGCTGAATTTTAAAGAATTCCACCATAGACTTGCACTAACCCCGTTTCTTTTCCAATGTTTTTCATACATAACCTCCTGAAAATCAAAACAAAAAGTTTTAAAACATAGTTATTCCTGGATAGATTTGAAACCAATCCCTTGGATAATTGACTATTAAAACCAATGATCTGGTTACGTTTTATTGATGTTATATTCATGATATATTAACAAATGATATTCATCAAACTGATAAATTTGTCCGCTACCTTAATAACCTCCACCCCATCATAAAATTCATCCATGGACAAAGCACAGAAACCATTCACTTCCTAGACACTATCGTCAAGATTGACAGTGACACAACTTTGCTCATCATACTTTATGAAAACCCAACTAATAGTGATATATAAATACACTTTGCTTCATCATATTATGATTTGTCTAAATCTTAAGGACCCTATAGACAGTATTTATAATAATGAAGAATCTGTACTGAACAGAAGATTTTAGAAACAATAGTAATTATTTTACCAAACATTACCTTAAAAGGGGTCACCCCATCAGGAGCTTTAAAAATACCTTAATAGGGCCAATAAATTTGCTCAAAAAGACCTACTGAACACCAAAACAAAGGTGACCAACACACCTGTCATGGTCACCAACTTTAACCTGAGCAACTCAGACATCAAACAGCTTATTAGACAAACTTGAAACCTTATCACAAGCATGTACCTAGGTTTATTAAACCTTCAAACCAATTAACATACCCACTCATGGAATCTGTGAAATCAATAACATTATTTTTGTAATAACTTGTACAAAACCTCACAAATTATATACAAATGAAACCTCTCCAGAATTCAGGAGAAAGAATCTGTGAACACATGTCACCAGTACAAAAAACACACACAATTAAACTAGTTTTAAACGCTTAAGTTATGATAACCATACACATAACCACGTGAAGTTGCCAGTGCTACAATTGTTGCACCCCAAAGTTCGATTCATCCATAACAGGAAAATCATAAGACTGGAACTGAGCTGGGTATTCAGATTGCCTTCAGAAGCACCACTAAGCACCAACCAACATGACCGAATTATTGGTCATAATTTGTTAGACTTTCCACTCGGTTCAACCACTTTTATTTTGCATTTATTGTAGGTACTTTTACCTAAGAGCGCTTTATTCATTGAAAACTACTTTAACTAATTAAAATATAGATCAATAAATTCTACAGCTTCCTAAGTCTAAAGTCACAAATTTATGCTGTCATATTTCCATTAAATTGTCTTTTTTGAGATTTTGTCTTTAAATGCAATTTTTTTCTCTTTCTTAGAGTTTTCTTTCAATCTTGTCTCGTCAATCAACCTACAGTACATTCTATGAAATACAATTAAAGCACATATATTAAAACATATATATTAATCAGTAGATGATAATACCTTAAAAGCTCAATTTTTATGTTATGTTTTATTTTGTTTAGAGACACCAAATGCCACTGCGAAGGCTATGTTTTTGAAGCCAACAGAATCCCCTGGTTCGCAATACATCGGATCTTTTGGTTTAGTCATTATTGTTGCAACAATTACATTCATTCTGATAGTGGACTCTTCTAATTTAAAAAAATCTGTCAGGTAAGTTATGTGGGTGTTCCACCACACGAATAAGGCTCCCGATTAAGGGTTTTTGAGGGTCGGTTTGAAAAATTTGCTTAGTCCCAGGCGTCCTGTAAGGGTCGGTAGTTGTCGGTTGGGGCCGTGAGAAAAATCAAACATGTTTGATGTTTTTCCCGACCCAAACAGACTCTTTTTTTCCCGCCATAAACAAAATATCCAGTCCCAGGCTTCCGCAGGCCTCCTCAGACCAAATTTACACAGTCCTATGCTGTCCCAGGCCGCCTGCGACCCTTAGTCCCCGACCCTTAGTCCCAGACCCTTAGTGCCTTAGTCCCAGGCCTCCTGCGACCCTTAGTCCCATTGCAAAACAAGAATCGGCCACATTGGTCTGGGGATGCCTGAGGACGCTTGGACTTAGTTGTGGGTTAGTCGGGGCTTAGTCCCAGGAGGCCTGAGGCGTCCTGGGACCCAGTCGGTATGTCTACGACCAGATCTTGGAACAAACCGACCAGAAAAATGGCTTAGTCGGTTCTTAGTCCCAGACCAGTCGGGGACTCTGTAGGGCGGCCTGGGGCCTCCTCAGGCCCCCTGGGGTCCATCTAACCTTAATCCCAGACTTTTACACCGATCCAGTATTCCCGCCCCTTTTACCTTTTTTTTCACCGACTGTCCACGATTAAGGGTCAGGGCAGGATCGGGACTTAGTCCTTTGGTGGAACAGGGGCATTAAAGTTAAAATTTGGGGTTTTAAGTCCCGTTCAACAGCCAGGGACACATTGGGACAGGTCCTCAACATTGAACCTACACAAAGGTGACTTCCTGTGGCTTGATGTCAAACTTGCTCACCATCAGGCCATGGTGGACCGTTTTATCTACAGACACAGCTAAGTTAAGGATAGCATCTAAGATGGTTGCAGTTTTTATATGTATATGTTGTACTGAATGTGGATAGTCAGTGAATTGATACATTCAATGGGTTAAACCAATTGAATGTATAGATTCAATGGGTAAATCTTTGAATATGTATATCCAGTGGCAAAGCTGTAGATTGTATTGATACAATGGCTAAATTATTGAATGTGTACATGTGTACATTCAATTACCAAAGTTATATGCAAATATAAATGTTATACGAAAACAATTTTAAATTATAACATACATTGGATATTCTCTAGCATTATAATTAATAAACTCGCAATTAAATTAACTTGAATTAACTGGTACATTTGAGGAATTGATATAAAGAAGGATCAATGTATGATATTGTTAAACATTAATAAACGTACATGTCATAACATTAATTTTATACATTTAATCACATTACTGTGTTTATATCTTAAATCACTTATTACTACATGACAAGCTTTGTGGCATCTGCTTTTGCATAGACCGTTTACTTATTTCCGATAAAAGTGTGAAAATTGGAGATTCAATTGTAATTAGTCCCACAGTAGCACCTCCAAAATGTTAATGAGGTTAGGATAATGCAATTAAAATACAAATTATGATGATCAATTTTATACAACAGCTTTAGTGATAATATATGAAGCTGTAACTGACTACAGACACTCAACTTAGTACAAAGTTTATCTTTAAGTTACATAATAACAGGTATGATGTAATAAGAAAAGGCCAATAATAAATTACCTTATACACAGTATCTAATTACTAATGTGATTTACATTTATAAAGTTTATATACACATTCAATGACTATTTAAAACCATTGAAAGTTGAAGGTTTTTATTTAGTTTTCTTGTTTTCATACAGATTTGGAAATGTTAATAAATCCCAGTACAGTCAGTTCTTTACAAACAGACTTGTAAAAGTTACAAAAATATCTTGTAAAGCAGTATTTAAGTACTTACTAACTGTTGAATTATCCTTTCCCACAGGTATTTTGTGAGGAGTGTAAGAGGTCAATCATTAAGACCAAGAAAGAACTTAGAAGATTTGGAAATTGCAGACATTGATGAAGCTCATACATCCAGTGTCTAATCGTCAATCTAACTTGCCAATGGATATAAACATGCAGATCTTCAGCACAAGTCAAGTACTAGTAACTCACTAATGTAGATGTAGGTTACACCCTGGTCACACTGTTCTGTACTGGCCTCATGAGCCACATACAATACAAAAATATTAAGCTCATCCGGTCTCATTTGTGGCTGGATGTGTTTTGTATTTTGGTAAAATCTGTCATATTTCATTATGTGTAAATAAGTTGGGATTTGTATTTAGGAACGACAAATTCAATATAACACTGACATTTTTTAAATATGTTTGAAATAAATGTTACCTCCTTTTATAAGCTGTATTAAAATATACGGGTAGGAGGGGTAGAATGGGTGCGGTATCACTATATGGGCCGCCTTGTCTTTGAAAGTGCAAAATTCAACTACGCATTGATGCAACTGCATGGAACGGTGTAAACAGGCCTTTTAGAAAATATGGCAGACTGGTAGATTCTCACCTTTTGTTGAACAAAATTGGCATAACAGCATTAGATATTATAATTATTATTATTGTGTATTTTACTCGTGACAATATCTCCATATACTACAGGACTCAAAGCGCTATTTAACCCATCTGCCTGCACAAGTACAACCCAAGCTCTCAAGTTACTGACATTATCCTAACTGAGAAGGAGAGGCTTAAGGATGACCATTTATCAACGACCATTTATTTCTTTAGCCTGCCAATGGGAATTGAACTCAGTGAAAGGACTCATCCAAGCCACTATTGTATCTGCCTGTACCTGGGTTTGAACCCACGTCCTCTGTGTTCCTAGATGAGTGTGTTACCCACTAGGCTGCAGTAACATGTATGCGATATTAGAAAAGCTTTATGGAATGTCAAATAAAAATTACAAAAGTGTTGTAGTATGTTGTAAATAATTTCTGTCGATGGCTTGGACTTTTATAGATTCCCCATTTAGTTTAACCTGAAAGAACCAAACAAGTATATTGGTCTAAAACACCTAGTCTACTGAAAATATTATGCTTCAGGCAGTTACAGGAATAAACTAGTTGCGATAGAAGAGTTATCGGAAGCAGATATGGGATCCAAGACTTGTCCAAGCCATCTAGTCACAATACATACACACTGTCTGGTTTCAGAAATCATCTAAAGATCTATAGCTTCAGAAAGGTCTTGTAGTGGTTTTTTGGGACATTATTATATAGATATTGGCCAAGTGGCGCCCCATTATGTAAACTTTGTGATAATCTATACACTGGATCTAGGTTATATTTTTCCACAAAGTTGGGCTTCACCATGGTTCAGTCTTCTGAAAAATGGTCTGGATCTGCAAAACTACTGCCAGTTAGGCAGCAATTTTTGCCTATCCAGCATAATTTTGGTCCTTTTGAATTTTATTCACTTCAGTCTTTAACCAAAGCTGGTGACACAGCACAATTCTACTGAATTCTTGTTTATTATAATGACATCTACATACAAGTATAAATACAGAGTCCACTATAACAGATGGAGTTATACCCACCCCTACATGGGCTTATATGTCACCTGTATCAACTGTAGGTATAAAGACCTATACATTATCATAATCCTAAAGTATATTATCACAGGCAAACTCATAACATTCATCTCCTTTTTTCAATTAAACTTGGGATATAGTTAGCAATTTAAACATTATCAAATTATATAAAATATTTTTTCTCCTTTTCCAGGAAAAATATATATATTTGGCTAGATTTTTAACACATCTTGTAAGTAAATATATATTTCTCTTCCACGGTCATTATGTTAAACTCATGTGACATTGATGTTGAATGAATTTGCTCTATATTCATTATAAGCGGGACATACAATTAGAAAATGGAAATTATTTTCTATTTCCTGAGACACATTTGGCAGGTGCATTCCTCAACTTGATTGTGCCAAATTTTTGCCGTTTTCTATACCACTTTTAACATAGAATCTATCTGTTTCAATCCTTAATGGTAGGATACCAGCCCTAAATTGAGACAATAGCACTGGTATTTTGTCATTCAAGTATTCTCCTGCATGATACTTCATCTTAAACTGTATATATGATCTGTCTCTACTATTCTTCACATCCAAGCCTTAGTTTTTCATATACTACCTCAAGGTTACACAACTGTTTTTACACCATAAATATTCCATCATTCCCCCAGCCCAGAGATATAAGCACACAGGATCCAACCTGACTTCCACAAGGTCTTGCCAACTCCAGAGCGCTTATGTGGCAAAAGAATCCTGAGTCTATCAGGTCCACAAGGCCTAACCCTGACGTTCAAAACTGACATCTAAAGTCACATCCATAGGAAAGTGGTTCCCCTGACCTCAAAGGTCAAATCAAGCGCCATAAAAGTAAATCCTCACAAAAGAAATAATTAGAAATAAGTCTCAACAATATGTTGCACCAATTTAAAACAAGTTTTAACATAAAATAAGTTTTAAACATTTCAATAGAGCCATGAATTATGGCTAATTATGTTATTATAGCCAGATCATTTCATATTATGGTCCTATACTGTTGCTAGATTCACTCTTGATGCAAAAAAATACTTAAAAAAACATTTTAGTGTACAGTTCTTAGCATTGTGTCATAATAAATGTATAAAACCCAGCTGGGTTTCTTTGTTGTGTTGTCATTAACGAGTGCTCTTGTTACTGTCGACCTGGACCTTTGGCATTAAATCTTTATCTTGGTGTGGGATTGGGCAGTGGCTTTGCTTGAACTTAGAACCCTAGGATAAATTTAACACTGCATTAGTTCTAAGTTTAGTAAATAACTTGAATTAGATTTTTTACAACAGGATATTCCATATAATTACTGCATGGGAATAAAATGAAGAAGCTTTACTAAAGGAATGGCCATCCATGAAATTCACATTTTCACACATGATTTTGTCAATTCATGGAATGGATGGCATAATGATTATGACTTTCATGAAATGGACATTTTCACCGATGGGTGATAGCACATATGTATAGTTTTCTTTTGGGGAAATGCTATCCTTACCCCTGCCTGCTCACACATAAAAGTTAATAGCTCTCATTTTCAAGTGAATAATTCAAAATCGCTGCAAGTAATAAAGTTTTATTAAAGTGACTAACGTATATTTAAAACCTATTCATATGCACATGTTTTCACCTTTATATATCAGTTACTAACTCATCTTTACACACGATAAGATCGCATATGGAAGCTGCCTACTCATGTATTCAAGGCATATATATGTCCCAGTTATTGTCTTTCACCCACAAGTTATTACTTTCTATATCCAGTTCCTACCACATACTGTCATCTTATTTGGTTAAAAGGTACTAATCTGTATATACAATTTACTAACTGGTTTTGGTGACTGAGTAACTTGTAACTATGAATTATGAAATTATAATGGTGACTTAATAATGCCCATGATAATAACTTATTTGGGTAAGGTCCGAGTCACGCAGTATACCAGGAGGCTTGTTTTGGTTGCATCCATTTGTTTGTTTGTGTTCTCTGTAAAATAAGGAACAGATCTTTCTGAAGTTGTTTATGTGGGTAGGGTCTGGCAAAAGGGATTACATTTTTATCAAAGATAAATCTGGATACAAATAAATCCCTATTTTGTTAAAATGCCACCCCTCTCCCTAATTTGCAGAAGTCTGTGTTCTACTGGAGCTTTCTAGTTTGATTATGACATTTGTTTTGGAATTTGTGTATAACACTAACAGTGGTGAGTTTATAACTTAAACATACATGTTGGCCAAAAAAAAACAATGATAGTAGGCAGAGCTTCCATAATTTTGTGTAAACACGGTGTTGTAGTGGTGTTAGTGCAAGCTTGACAGATACACCCAGTGAAACTCCTGGGGACAAATTACCACACATACTGAAAAGAGGAATGCCACCTTACATAAATAATATCCAGAAAGTGAGCAATAAACCTTTTGGAGAGAGAAAACAAAAACAATCAACGAAAAGGTATAATTTGAGAGAGGAAATAAAGATTTTATTGGAGATGAATTCAAATAATTTAAGATAGTGTCTTTTGTGTGAATTATATATCATAGCAGAATAATATTGAACTGGCAAAATACTATTTACCCATGCTGTATATATGCATATTTAATGAAAATATCGCAGTGCTAATAGATAAGTATTACCACACAGTAAAGAGATTTTTAGAGACAGAAGAGAAGCCAAAGCTTTCGATTTTCATCTGGAATTTACTGTTAATTTAAAACTTATAAAACCCTTGATATAAATAGAAAACTGAACTATTGTTATGCATCGACTATATTGAGTGACAGATCTTATATTTTACGACTCTAGAAAACATTAAAAATTGAGACTATTTATAAACTTCTGAGAACATTTTTTTCCTTTTAAAAAGTGAAATTTAACTACATTTTCCACTTAAACTTCTGCACATTGAGAAAAAGTGTTTACAAGTTCAGAAAATTGGCGTGGATTAGATTGTATAAGGGAAACAGTAAATTGTGTCAGTGAAAAGTGAGTCAGACTATAAATATCTCTGCATATAACAAAACATCTTGTATTAAAGGGATAATGTTGGTTAGATGTGTGGTAATCTGTGGACTCATCCTTTTCTGCATGAGTCCTGGGATTGAATCTGGCAAGAAGACCTGTGCCGAGTATGGCTGTAATTATGATGAGACTGCAGGTGATAGCAGTGATTGTAAATCTGGAAGTTCAAAATGTAAATCAAAAGGAAAACAAGGTAAGTGAAAGTAAAAAGGTATTGGGACAGGAAAAGTAAACCTTTATTTAAGTTGCTATTCTATATTGACGATTAGGCCATATACCTTGTAACCGTTTGGAAAATGAAGATCAGTCTAGATCCATGGAAGAAGAGGGGTTGGATTTTACAACCAAAAATGACCGTTTTCAGAGTGACATTGTGATAGGTTCTTAAAACCTTCTCACTGGTTCCCGAAAAGGTTCTGATTGGTTGATGGAACTTCTGATTTCTTTCTGAAACATTGCAAATAAGTTTTGAATATTACATAGGACTACATGATTGCTATGACTGAGATCTCAAAGGTTTCTTTAAAGATGTTATGATAGCTTTAGGATTCAGTCCCTTAGTGCTAGATCTGATAAGGGTAGTAGAAGATGATAGTTTCCCTCCAAAGATATTTTGAATTCAATCTGGACTAACACAGTTCACTTCAAAAGTTTAACCACCAGTCCTGAGTGCTTCTAATATGCTAAGTTTGCATAGTTTTCCTAAAAAGATTGAAACGATTGTCTTCAGGTACACTCCCTTATGGCAAATTTTCAGGACTGCAACTGAAACGGGAGGTCCATTGCTATACCAGAATATCTATTCAAGAAATTCAAATGAATAGTTTCCCATTTTAGCATATATATAAGTTAATTTGTATATATCTCTCTCACCAGCTAAGCTAATAACAAGGCACATGGTTATTGCACCCAACATATTACCACAAGCTCGGTTGGATTTATTTATTTGGGTTTTAATATCATTTTCAACATTGTACAGATCGTATCATGATGGGTAGTTTTGTGGGCAGAGGAAAACAGTCCATACAGATGGTCAATGTTCTGTACTAAAAACTGCTGTCCGTTGGTAAGCAATCATCAACTTTGCCACATAAGGTCCGGGGTTTGAACTACCAATCTCAGAAGTGGCAGGTTAGTTTGTTACCACTGCAGCCACTGTGGCCCTGAGCTGGTTTAGATTTATTTATTTGGGGTTTTACGTTGCTTTTAACACAGGTCAGATCATGATGGGTAGTTGGAAGGGAAGAGGAAACCAGTACATACAGTTGGTCAAGGTTCTGAACTGTACTCTACCGACCAACGGCAAGCTAATACCAGCTTTCTCACTTTAGGTTGGGTAGGGAAGCAAACTTCAATCTCAGAGGTGGGAGGTGAGACTGTTACCATTCTGCCACCGTGGCCCTCTGAGCTGGATTAGAACCCACATCCAAAGGCACAGTGGCATCATAGGTAACACAGTCCCATTTTGCCTCTCAGATTGTATTCCATTCTGTTGAATATAAATTGTATCACAAAAACGACTGTGAACAAAATAAACATTCACTCTCTATAACTTAGAGTTAATGTTTTTCATCTATCATGTGTTTGAGCACACATTTCTAGATTTGATTGCAACTTCTCTTTCACCTTAAAACTGGTCATACACTGAATATATGATATGACATTGTCTCATACTTCAAAGAGGTCCTTGCTGGTCTAGTGGTTAGCAAACTCTGGCATCTAGTCAAAGGCTTTCACCTCTGTGTGGGTTTGACTTCTACCTGTGGCAATGATCTGAGCCTGTTGCACTATCCCCATGGCTGTTGAATGGGATATAAAGCCCTAACATTGATCTTTGTCTGAATATGTACTAGTACATATTTTAAAATGGAATGTAAATTACAGTGTTTTATAAGTCAAATGGGGCATTATTACCATAAGTTGAGGCTTACACCGACTAACATCTACAATATACAATTCAGTATAAGATTAATAAAAGGCAAAATTCACCCTTTTACCTAATGTTGTGCTTAATTTTTAGATAGATGTTCCTGTCTTGCCTGCCAAAATACCTGTACCACCACTGAACTGGTTCTGTACCGGTACCGGTACAGAACCGGTTCAACCAGGGGTTCACCTAAGAAACCCAAATAGTACTTCAGGGACTCCAAACCAGGATAATTCATTGCCTCTGATGAGACTTTTCAAAAATATATTATATAGAAAGTCGAAATATAATTACCCACTAGTGAATTATATCAGGCAACAACATTTTATTGAGCCTGGTCTGTCTATAAGCAGGAAGTATATTTATTGTAGTTTCTATTATGAGTGCACCTTCATCAACTGCTAGTCAGACTGATTTCTGTAATGCCATGTACCGAGACAACATCACCTCTGAACCACCAAGTGGTTGTGACACACCCACCCCAATCACAAGGATATCAGATGAGACATTGAACACTCTCAATACGGCAAAACCCAGCATTGAGGTTGAATATCTCTGGCACACTCTCAAACCTGAGACCAAAACATCACGACCTGGAACTGCCATGGGCACATCATTAGCACCAAACTATGTTAACTTATTTATGCACAGGTCCGAAATCAAATGCAATCTACCTGATAACCTACACTAAATGCAACATATACCAATAAATAAAAAGGGCATTTAGGAGAAGAACATGAACATAATGACAGTCTTAAAGGATGGACAACTAACCTAGTTTCACGTCATTCCAAGAATAATGAACACAACCGCTGATACATGTAGTTCTCTGTGCTAGAGTAGTGTACACCATAATTTGAGGCATCCAATACAGCCAGGCGCATGTGAACTGAGTTGGGCTGGACACCCAAATTACACACTCTGGCCCCAATTGGCATCAACCAATTTGTGTGATTCTTTATGGATATTATTGGACTATCAAGCACTCATTAGTCCCCCCTTCCCTTTCTTTAAATGTGAAAAATAACTGCATAAGTATCTATTACATATTATTTTAATGATCACTGATATAATGAATTTGCAATTAGTTATTGCACACAAAGTAAATAGTATATTCTAGATTATATTGTCAATCTTCCAGGAGTGATGTGTAAGTCTAATGAGGGAGGACACCAGAACCTTTATTATCCGACCTTCTATTATCCAATTTTTAATAATATGGCCTCAAACCCACTCTCCAAACTCCAATTAATTCTGTTATTTTAGCCATTCTATTATATAAATTTCTGTTATGTAAAATAAGTGTTACTCAACAAAGAAGGTCAGATAGTACAGTTTTTACTCTTAAAAATACATTCTACTAAAACTATTTTTTTGTCTTGTAAGTACAAATGTGGATATACAAATCAGTTATATGAAAAAGGATGGCAAGTGGTTTAATATTTTAATTGCTAAAACAAAAATAGATTTGTGAGCTGTACCAAATTTAAATAAAAAAAATTCACTACGCATCAATTTGGTACATATTTTTGGTATCTTGATCTATTACGATGGTAAATAGACAAAACTATTTCTACTTTTATTTCTACATCTCTTTGGTAAAATGATTTCTACCATAGACAAATTGCAAGCTGATAATGTTTGGTGTGATTATCTATATATTGGTCATTAGGCACAACAACAACTGAAATTGTACAAACCACAACACAAGAGGAAACTAGCACAACTGAAACAGCAGAAAAAACAACAGTACAAATCACCACTACTGACAGTGATAAAACCACAGTAGAAGAAGAAACTACCACTACAGAGAGTGATAAAACCACCACAACAGAAGAAACTATCACTACAGAAAGTGATAAAACTACAACAACAGAAGAAACTACCACTACAGAAAGTGATAAAACCACCACAACAGAAGAAACTACCACTAATGAGAATGATTAAACTACAACAACAGAAGAAACTACCACTACAGAAAGTGATAAAACCACCACAACAGAAGAAACTACCACTACAGAAAGTGATAAAACTACAACAACAGAAGAAACTACCACTACAGAAAGTGATAAAACCACCACAACAGAAGAAACTACCACTAATGAGAATGATAAAACTACAACAACAGAAGAAACTACCACTACAGAAAGTGATAAAACCACCACAACAGAAGAAACTACCACTAATGAGAATGATTAAACTACAACAACAGAAGAAACTACCACTACAGAAAGTGATAAAACCACCACAACAGAAAAAACTACCACTAATAAGAATGATAAAACCACAACATTAGTTATTTATTTATTTATTTTATTATAGTGACATGTATATATTTTACAGTAACAATAAATACAGTAAATATAAAAAAAATACCCAGCCCTCTATTGGGCTTATAAGTCACTTTGAAACTACAGTAAAATAAAATGTTGTGATGATGGAACATTTTACAGAACATTATATAGAGCAGAACAAACAAGAAGACACATGTAAGCAGTATGAGTAATTCTCTAGAAAAGTTTTTCTTTTCATCCAAATGCATTCAACAAATTTAAAAAAAATGCAGATTCACTGGTCATAAATGTAATAAATAATTCATTTGGTGATAATAATTTCAGATTTGACAAATTAAATTTTATGTCAAGAAGAAATTTTTCGCGCTCAGTCTTGTATCCACTACAGTAACACAAAAAATGACATTCATCTTCAATTACATTATCAGAACAAATTAAACAAAGTCTTTCATTCAGTTGTTTTCGATAATATCTTCGAACTTCAATTTGCAAGGGTAAGATTCCTATTCTTAGCTGTGCAAGAAGTGATCTCTGGGATCTAGTCGATTTTACTAAATGATCTTCTGCATTGATATCTTGTTTAAATTTAGTGTAGTTTCTCAGCTTAGGCTTAAACCTTATATTATTGGACCAGTGAACATGCATTAAATCAAATAGATATTCTTTGATATTTTCCAGATTTAACAATTTGCCATCAATAATATAATCAACTTTGTGTAATTCTTCCAAGATATTACATAAATCTCCACACCAAGAATGTTCATTAAAGTTTATTAATTGATATTCAACAACCCTTTTAGTCAGGCCATCTTGATTCATTTTAAGAAGCCTATTCCAATACCTAAAAGTACATGTATAAAAATGATACTGAACATTAAGCCACCCCATTTCAGATTGAACAGCAAGGTTTGGAGCATTCTTGTGAACACCTAGAAAGTATTTAATTGCTCTATTTTGGACTTGCTGCCCATATTTATGATTGCCGTAACCCCAAACACATGCACCATAGTCCAGAATACTACCAACTCCACTGTTATATAACTTTGTAAATGTTTTGTAACCAATATTTTTAAACTGTTTGAATTTAGTGATTATAGAACCCAGAGTCCTGCCAGCAGCATCTGATAAAGTTTTTGCGCATTTATCAAAATCAAGATGCTCATCAAAAATAACACCAAGATAATGATAACTGTTATCTATATCAAGAGTACAATTGTCTATTTTGAAATCAAATTTTGTTTTTCTTCTTCGCTTATTTCGAAAATGTACAATTTTTGTTTTTTCAATGTTTACCTTCATTTGCCACTTGCAACACCAATTCTTCTGCAAGGTCATTAATGTAAATATTGAAAAGAGTGGGAGATAAATTATCCCCTTGTCTAACTCCATAAAGAGTTTCAAACCATTCAGTTTTCATATTATTAAGCTGCACACAGGATACTGTTTCTTTATACAGCTCCTGGATTGCATAATAAATTTTGCCACCAATGTTATTCTTCAACAGTTTATAAATCAAGAAATCACGATTTATACAGTCAAATGCTTTTGACATGTCTATAAAAGCTGCAAAAACACTTATTTTCTGTTTTTTTTTGCTTTTTATAAGTGAAGATAATACAAATATGTGGTCTTCGCAGGACCTACCTTTTCTAAAACCATTCTGTTCTTCAACTAGAATTTTACTATCTTCTAGATATGCTGAAACTCTAGAGTTTAAAATACTGCTGTATATTGTAGCAATACAGGATATTAGACTAATACCACGGTAATTCATAGGCACAAAAGGTGATTTTTCAGGATTTTTTGGAATGGGTTTAACAATAGATTTCAACCATAAATTAGGCACAATATGGTTTTGAAAACAAAAATTAAACAATGTAAAAAATACTTTACATATTTTTGGATTTTTAATTACTTCATTAGGTATCAAGTCAACACCAGGTGTCTTATTCTTTTTACTTAAAAGTATTGACCTCCTGACGTCTACAAATGTAATAGGAGAATTAAGGACATCATTTGTGTTTTGAGTATTGTTGAGAGTGATTTCTAAATGTGCTTTTTCATTATTAACAAAATTCACAAATTCATGGTCTACAGGCTGAGCTGGTGGATTGTACAACCGCTCAAAATCATTTTCAGGACATTTAAAACACCCTCAACATTACTGACAAAATTTCCTTCTTTTTCAACTTTCAAAGGTATATCCCTCTTTTTCGGGACAACAGAAGAAATTAGCACTACTGGAAGTGCACGAGCAACAACAGAATTTTTATTTGATTTAATCATTTATGAATATGGAGCAGCCCCATAATACCTTAAAGTACAGATTTTTTCCATTAAGTGTCCATTACTACTCTCTATTCCCTTAGCTACCTGTCATGATATACTATTAATTTATTGAAAGTGATACAAATTCCAAATTGAGCGATGAAGCAATCCCTTGAATTTGTTAAAACATAATGTGACTGGTTCAAAATACTGTAAATAAACAAATATATAATATACAAATATTTGTAAACATTATTATATATTTACTAATATTCTAAACTAGGAACAGTCTTCACGTGAGCCCCGTAACCTGCTCAGTTTTAGAATAAAAATTAGCAAAACAAAGTCTCTAATTAAACCATATTGTTGTGAACATCTCTGAAAATACAATTATTTGACAAAATGACTGAATTCTGAAGTCTTTAAGTGACTGACGTCTGTAAATGCATTGACCCCATCAACAATCTCTCAAAAACTACACCTTTGCATCTATAGTTAAAACTAGCATTACTTAATGGATAAGGTAAAATGTTCCCTAGTTTAAGTAATTTAATACAAGATAGTGTTTGCTCACATAAGGGAATGTCATAATGTAAAAAAAAACAAAAAAAAAAAAAATCAAATAAACATTAAAGTGAATATATATGTAAACAAGTAAATAGAGTTTAAAGACTTCACAGGTAACTCGCTTTCAACTATGATAGATTTATTGCTCTATTTGATTATTTGGTATCAGAAAATGACTAATCTTCTAAAGTGTTTCATGTATTGGCTTGAATTTTAAAATAACTCTGCCACCTTTTGTAGACTGTAACTGTAGCAGCAACACTAATTTACCTAATATTTTTAAAAAAAAAAAACCCGAAAAACTATACAACTGTGGGATGAATGATAGAATATCTAATCACACTACTTTCAAAATTAAATTCTCACATGATGAGTTTAAATCATGCAGTACAATGATTTTCCTTGTTTTTCTTCATGTCCATCAATTGTCGAAATCCACAATGTTCAACTGATATTACAACTGAAGATAACAATATTATATGAATTCGTAGCACGCATAGTATACTGTTTATTTTTCTGTATTCATATTTAACGAGAGATTGTACAAACGGCTATGATACATGCAGGCACACCAGTGAATATAAAACCTCAATCTTTAACCTATGATTTGTCAGCCATTTCTGCATGCATTTTTATGTAACATAAACTAGCAAAAGCAATTCAAAAAGACCTTTCTGATAACATACAATACATATTCATACATCACATAGTTTCTGAGATGTGAATGAAAATCAGCATTTAAAAAAAATCAATTATGCATGGTAAGGAGGCCCTGGTGTATACAAAAATAATATACATAACCCACTTTGTATATCCCAGTGATTTAGTTACATGTTGCCTGTTTTGGATACTAAATTAGGATACAGCTCTTGAAAGATCACAACAGCTATTTCCAAGGTTTTGTTTTTTAATAAAAAGCTGTCCTGACAGAAAATGACTTTCTGTAGTTGAACTGAGTTGTGTTGAATTGCCTGAAGGTGTCCTACCCAAAGGTGAATTGCACTTGCCACTGAGGACCTTCAGGAGAAACTCAGGTCAGAGTTTCTACCAGGATAAGCAGCAATTCCATTGGAAAAACAACGATATTTGACATATGGCATATGCCATAATAATCTTTTAGATTTGAAATATGCTGAGGTATACTGGTTCAGAAGAAGATCCAAGAATCCAGAAAAAAGTATGACATTAAAACATGACTGAAAACTTAACATGAACAATAAAGACAAAGTTGGCATTTTACGTCCTGTCCAACAACCAGGGTCATATTGGAACAGGTCCTAAGCATTTACTGCCTGTGGAAGTAGAACTCACACAGAGGCGACAGTACTAATAGTTAGGATAACTACCTATCATTAAAGAACTGAAACAAGTTACAAATATCTCTGGTAAATTGACTGTTTTTTTTCTACTTCACATTGTAAATGTGTAGAAAAGTTATGACATCTGAGTGTCTCCCTTTCACATTTTCTTTGTTACATGTTATCAACAAATTGTTTCAAGCTACAATAATTTTTTTTGCATGGAATAAAGATACAAATTTCTATTTATTTTCATAAGTAAAAACAAAAGAGTAAAATCATATAATGTTAAAATCTGAAGACTGAGAGTATTTGAAATGAAATTAAACAAACTATAGCCTATTATCTTGACAACCTATGTATACTATTACTGTATATTATGTGGATGGAAAATAGATAAATTATTCAGTTGTGATGAATGCATTCCTCTATTTTTATCACATGATATCGGTAAATGGGTTACATTATAAATTATAAAGGAACAACATTAATATTCTAAAGTGTTTTCTCAATATGGAAGCTTTAACCTGTCACTTGTTTTTGTTAGCTGGTTTCTACCAGTTCTAATAACTCATACGCAAAACAAAAACAAACAAACAAAAAAAATACTTAAAGTTATTAAGTAGCATATTCAAGTTTTAAGTTGTATGTTCACAATAATAATTTTAATGTATACGTCATTAATATGAATATTTATTTTAGTTCTTAACTTGTTTTATGGTGATATCATGATGACTAATTTGCATATATCTCTATGAGTTAGAAACAAATTAGTCAACGTTTAAGTTTGTCCACTTCTGTCTGCGACTTAATTACTCATACATACAAGTAAATAATTTATATATTTCGTCGAGTACTGAGATCAAAGTTATTGTAAGTAGTGGAGGACTGACATGTTGCATTCCGGGGCTAAGTAAATTGTACTGAAATAGAATGTGGGAAGGGTTTTTTAAGTTATGTGTTTTCGTACCTTATTCTTGTCCAAACATTTGGAACGATTTCCAAAGGTCTTAAGTCGCGTACATTTGAGACCAAATATCCTCGTGTCTGTTTCTGACACGGTCCTGCCTCCCACTGTGTAGGTTGTTCCTGCCTTATAGTTTTGTTCCCTGGCGACTAATTGTCTTCTACATTTTCCCCAATTATAATTTTTAGGATATTCCATATGATCACACAACACACTGCTAACTAGGTCACCCATGGTGTTGATTGTTGTATTGTTGTTTGTGGCATGCTGAACCGATTAGGCAGGATCGCAAATAGAGTCACCCACCTTCCTGGTGTGGCTGAGCCTGTAATTAAAAATTCTCTCACGACTGGTCTGAGACCAAGGCCAAGTCATTCATTTTACAGTTCCAATAGCCATTCTTAGAAATGAGACGTAGGTGTACTTTTGTGGAGGGACATAAAACAACATTTAACCTCGTACTTAACTTTTTTTTTTAGAATCTCCCTGTTTTTCTCTTTGTGTTGATCTGGTCTCAAATGAAGTTAACCACCTGGTAACCACAGAGTCACCCAGTAAGTGCAATTATTTATACAAAACATGCTATACACGGTGAGTGGACTCATTCACTTACTCATTTGCTCATGCACCGAACCACCCACTGACTCACTCACTCACTGGCTTATTGGCTGACCCACTGACTGATTTATTTAGATTTATTTGTTGTTTTACGTCGCATTCAACAGGTGGAGGAAACCAGTGCATACTGCACCGTAAACCACCGGGCATCGGCAAGTAACTACCAACTTTCCAACATGAAGCACCCGGCCCAAGATTCGAACCGGCGGCCTCAGAGGTTGGAGGCGAGAACACTAATGGCTACACCACCGAGCCCCCAACCCACTGACTGAATGACTGTCTCACTTGCATTTGAAGTTAATCTCCTGGTATTCACAGCATCACTCAGTAAGTGCACTCTTTTAGGGGGGCTGTTCCGCTGTAGCTGACTCCTATGACTCTAGGGTTACAAAAGTCGGGGATCAGGGACAAAATTGCAGAAAAAAGGGCGGGAAAAATCTGGGTCGGTTTCACCTTCCCGACAGGATATAATACATCTAGGCTTGTCTGGCTCTAGAGGCTGACCTAACATGGGGTAGGGATATTTTCTACAGGACTAGACTGGAAACTACTAGGATAAGCTGTACTGACAGACAGGACTGGAGAAATATACAGAATCACCACGACCAGACTTGTGGCCAGTATGGCCATTACAGTTTTTGACGAATTTCTGAGAAAAACATAGGATCAAGTATCGACCAATCAACCAATCTAAACCTAGGTTAAGGTTAAATATTTGGATCCCATCACGTGGCTAAAAGTACAGCATTGATATTTATCTTATTTTAATCATGGTTTTCAGCTTTTTGCTTTAAAATTATATAAGAAATAAATCGACCTATTTCTGATTTAGATTATGACAAAAAAAAAAGAGAAAGGTTGTAAACCGTACTTTTGATGGGGTGTTGCCTGTTTGACTTGGATGGTCCTGTCTGTGAGGAAAGATGAAATCAGCCTGAGTATATCACTTGGCAAATCCATGTTGTGAAGCTTCCTTTGTAGGCCGTTGTGCCATACAGCATTGACCAACATCCATAAGTAGTAGTGCAGCTAATTTTTTTGTTATTCTTGACCTTTTTCTCTGTTGGGATGATTTTCTGAAAGAGCTTTCCCATGCAGTTTAGTAGGCTGATGGTCTGTAGCTGGCAGGGTTGTCCTTTGGTTTCCTGGGTTTTGGGATCATCTTGCCTATGGCTTGTCTCCATTTTCTAGGGAAGTATCCTAGTTTAATGTATTTGTAGAAAATCTTGGTTTATCTTTCTAGCACAGGTTGTGGAAGGTTTTCAGTGCTATGTAGGGGATGGCCTCTTCGCCCGGGTTGGTATTGTTCCTAAGGGTTCACTTCAGGGGTACTGCAGTTATATATTCTTTCATTGTGTCAGCCCATTGGTCGACTTCCACTTTGTGTTAGTGGTTGAAGTAGATGTCTGAATGTGTTCTGTGGACCTTGGCCAGTTGGCTAGCAAAAGTATCTGCAGCTTCTTTCTCTGAGTTGGTTCTGGTGTTGGTTGATGGGTTTATAAGCTTGATTGGTTTCTTCTCAGTCCTAATCTGCCCAGTGAATTTGTTGATGGTTTTTCAATATTGTTGACTATCTTTGGGGTGTAGGGCCTCGATCTCTCTTCTCTTGGCTGGCCTTCTCTCCTCTTCTAGCTGGGTTTTAATTTCTTTGGTGATGTTGTGATGTGCCTGCCTCAGTGGTTCATAGTCCGGCAATTGCCCAATCTATCTCTGGATGTCATGTTCGAACTTTATCTTATCAAAAGGCCTTTGCTGATTTTGATGAGCTCTTGTCTTTGACTCGTAGGGAAGCTGTCGTGGAAGCAAGAGGCAATTGTTGTGGTGAATTCTTCTATGTGTTGGTCAATGGCTGCTAAGGTGTTGATGTGGTTCACGTCTGGCAATTGGTCGAGTTTGGTCCTCACTTCCTCTAGGTCCATATTGGGTGGTTTTTGATGTGTGTTCTGATGTAGATTGCTAGTGGGCAGTCATATGTATTTTCTGCATGTATTGGTTCATGTACTTCTGTCCTGATAACGCTCCTAGCGGATGAAGTTGTGGCTAGGGCTAGATCCAGTGTGGAGTGGCGACCTGTTGAGTGGTTGTGGAAGGTTGGCTGGTCATGGTGGTTTAATCCTTGCATAATCATGGTACTGTTCTTCCTACGGCATTTGGTTGTTGGTGCCCCCATGTTGGGTGGTATGTGTTGAAATTTCCCGTTAGTGTTTGTGACTGGAGAACAGGTCGTTGAGGGTGTCTAAGTTTGCTATGCCTGCATGTGTGAATCCCCAGTTCCAGCTTATTAAGCAGATTTTCTTCATGTTGATGGTTGTGCTGATGGCGCATATGTTGTTGGTATTTAGATCAATTGCTGTGACATATATGTAGTTTGTGACCTGGATGGCCACTCCTCGTCCACTCATCGTGGCTCTATCACGTCTGGCTGCTAGGGTAAATCCTTCTATGTGGAAGTTGGTTCGATTTGTTGGCTTTGTTTCATTCAGGCATAAGATATATATTTTGTTTTGATCCAGGTAGAGTTCCAGCTGTTCCTGCTTTAAGTTGAATCCGTTGATGTTTTAGTGGCTGATTGTTTTCATGTTGGGTCCGAGTTGTGTATCCTTGTTTGTGGTTTTAGGAGGTTGTAGTCTTTTACTCCTTCTTGCTGATGAACTTGGTGATGGCTGTGTGGTCAAAGTTCTGCCTGTACATCCTATTGAAGGTTGAGGTGACGATCGTGGCCTTCTCCTTCAGGGCATGGCCATGGTCAGCTTCACGTGTTGGGATGACTTCCTTCGCAGTTAGCACAATTCCTGCCAATCTCAGTGCACTCAATGGTCTCTTGTCCTTCACCACAGGACTTCCTGCAAGTGTCTCTGATGTCCTTGCATTCCTTGGTAGTATGGTCAAACTTCTGACACTTGTAGAATTTAATGGGTTCTCTCTGCAGTCTGTATTCTTCACCTCGGTACTTGATACCATCTAGAGAGAAGCCGTTCTCAAGTAAGTGGTCTCGCTCTGCCTCGTTGTTTGTGGTGATTTTCATCTTGTTGGTATCCCTGTTGTCTTGGGCTGACCTCATCCTCTAGAATGAAACAGAAAAATAAAACTCTCTCGACTCTTATACTCCAATTTCGGACCTCTGGGAAAGCAACCCTCAAAATTCCGTCCCTGTGAATTATTTGTCGTCATATTTATACCAAATAACCTCTGAGCCTCTGGGTAAGACCTTATTCTGGACGTGAAGGTAAGCATGCTCTAGTCCTGGTAACGTGATGGGATCCAACTGTTTACTATTGACCTAGGTTTGAGATCTTTTTTGGTCAACACTTGAACCTTTTTTTGTCCAGAAATTGCTCTGTTGAAATAGGCTGGAGTTTCATTATTCTTTAACCAAGTAAAAAAACTTTTCAGTGTTCTTAACATTTTACGGCATACATGTGGACCTTTTCTATCTGTTAACTTCAAAATTATGATCACTAGCAATGTTTTTTGTCATTCTTAAAATAATTATGGTCATATGTTTACCTCACATCAAGCTGGAAAGAACTGTCAATGAGCACTACTTAATGACATGATAGGACAAACAAGGAATAGATAAGGACAAGATTGGAAGTGATACCACAAGACTAGAAGTGGCTAGGTGGGTATAGCCATGGTCGGGAACAAGAGTCGGGGAGGGTCGGTGATGGGGGGTTTCCACTGGGACTGACCGGCTGGTAACTAGGTAATTTTCGAGGGTTGGGAGCAATATTTCCAGAGTTGGTTAGGATCGGTTACTCTTTCCCGGCTTGTCACGGTGGATCGGCAAAATGTCAAACATTTTTGATATTTCACTGACCCACCCCAACTCTATATCCAATACTTGGTTCCGCCCACCTGGAAACTGTCCTGTTGTGAATATCTATGTCTTGTTGGTTACACTTTCTGTCTTGTTGTATACTCTTACCGGCCTGTCTGGAGGAACTTGCTGTCCTGGATAAGTACCAAGACTCCACCTCCAGACAGGCCTTCACCATAAACTGACCATACTTGAGAGCAAACTGGCTTGTCCTAAACATAACCAACCTGCCTTTGGACACTTCCTGTCTCTCTCTTCTCCCAGTCTTCAACTATGAGGTCGGTAACATTTCAGCAGCACAACCAGGAAACAGAACTGACAAACCGGTTACACAACAGACAAGCTGGGAACTGTGTAGGCTTGTCTGCTGATGAAATCTCTGTCTATATAAGGAGTTAGTGTGCGCACTGCATCATTTGCTATCTGGAATCTGACGGATTACATCAAGCAACATTTCAAGAATAGGAGTTTGTTTTCTAACAATTATCTGGTTCAGTGTTAAAGCTGGTTGATTTTAGATTTTTTTAAGAAACACTGCTCATTTAACAAAGAAAATGGGTCCTAAGAAGGGCAGAAGAGTGAGGAGGATAGACGTTTCCACTGACAGTGTTCCTGAATTTCAGTTGGGGGACACTGCGACAGATATTCGACAGAGGAGGGATGAGAGGGAGGCAAGAGACAGGGAAGAAGAGGCACAGAGACAGAGGGAGCAGGAGGCCAGGATGGAGGAGTTAGCGAGAATGGAGGAAACAAACTCACAAGAGGAGGGAGTTGCAGAAAAAAGGCCCAGGTCTGAGAAAAGTGACACAGAAACAGAGGCTGGAGGAGAGGCAGGAACTTCACAGTCACGCTACAAGATAGGCCACATAACCAATATTGTATGGACTCTGACAAGGAGGCTTTAGTTGATTTTGTGAAAGACCACGAAGAGTTGTACGACAAAACTAATGAGCATTTCAAAGACAAAGCAAGGCAGGAATGTCTCTGGGAGAGGTTCTCCAACAGTCTTAAGCTGTCTGTCAAGGAGTGAAAGACCTGGTTTGAGTTGCAGAGGACATGTTACGGCAAACTCACAAAGTCAAAGTCTGGACAAACCCTGAAAGAGATGACAGAACATCAGAACTAGATACAGGGCAAGCTTGGGTTCCTGAGGTTGCACATTCGTTGCAAGGGGCTGAGCAAGTCATCACGATTCAAGTCCCAGGCCCAAGGAGCAATTGCTTCAGCTACATCATCACATGACATATCACAAGCCCCTACCTACACAGACAGCATGGAGATTAGCATGTGGTTAACAGACACCATGTTGCAACCTGAACAAGTCACCAGTCCCACCGCTGCTTCACGCCTTTCTTTGGTCAACCAGCACGTCATGGACCAGTTCACATAGATGAGAGCAATGCTTTCTTCATTCCTCGGGCAGGAGACACCACATTCAGCCTTTTGCAACCACCTGGCATCAAAAATGGAGGTATTAGAAGAGAAAGACTTTCAGACATTTAGAAACGAGACTGCCAAGCTTCTTACCAACGTTCAAAGCAGGGCAGATGAATGTGGTCCAGCATCCTCAGCAACAGATACTTTCACGCAGCTCAAATGTGGCTTCAACATTTGTGCCGCAGACATTTCAACAGCCACAGCAGCCAGCACCAGCTGGAAGGGAATACATCTTAACCATTCCAGAGACTCAGATGCCCACAAGCCAGGTCATCCAACCCCAAGTGGCAACCAAAAGACAGCAGCAACAAACCAGAGAGCAGCTGACTTCCTTCCTAGTCACTGACGACCAACAGCCTGGACCTTCAAGTCTACTTACCTTCACATTGACACTGATGAAGCAGTTCAACCCTCCAGCTACCAGCAGATTGACAAACCGCAGCCGTTTTCACCCCCGACACACCAAAACCAGCTGCCTTTCCTCTAACCACTGTAATGATGTTGTTCCATTCCCATATTTTGTGTATGCCATCTATTGTATAAAACTTACAGTTACTATGTATGTAACATAGAAATAAAGATGCTTTGAAAGAGTCAACATCGACTTTGGTAAAAGACCCACACAGAGAATATAAAACATGGTGTCAGATGTGGGATCTTGTTTCAAAGGATCTTGGTTCTATGGATATTGAGGCTATTGATATTAATGCTATGGATATGACCTCTTGTAGCCTAGTTATTAAAATAGAATATAGTTAAAGCAGTACATAAGACATTGTTGGATAAAATCATTGGTGAATTAAAAAAAAAGTCTTGACAAAAAGGTTTAACAAAGTGCAAAAGGTAGACTGTAAAAATGGCCAGCAGTACCTTACCAAATCCACAAATGAACTGGGATAGTGGAAATATTGAAGAAAATTGGAAAAAGTTTCTACAGCATGCTAAGTTGATGTTCTCAGGTCCCCTAGCTAGTAAGTCTGAAGAACAGCATGTTAGCTACTTTCTCATCTGGATTGGTGAAAAGGGAAGGGACATCTACAACACATGGGAACTTACTGATGAGCAGCGAAAGAAGCTTGATATCTTGTATGCAAAGTTCAAGGAATATATCACACCCAGATCAAACAAAGTATTTTCGCGATTTAAATTCAACCAACATGTCCAACAAGAGGGTGAAAGTTTTGATCAGTTTGTCACAGAACTCAAACTACTTGTTAAAGATTGTGGATACACTGAACCTGAAGAAATGGTACGTGACCGGATAGTATTCGGGTGCCAATCAAAGGATCTGAGAGAAAAACTAATCGAAAAGGGGTCAACCCTCACTCTAGTCAGTACATTGGAAATTGCACATGCACATTTATTGTCTAGGGAGCAAATGAAGTCTATGTCTGAAACAGATGTACATGCTATAAAACGAAGGATTCCACAAAGGCAACAGAAGAGTCCACAAATCTCAAAATCCAAGCAGCCAAATGGAGCCTCACGTATATGTCAAAAATGTGGCAGGAATCACAAGACCACAGACCAGTGCCCTGCAAGAGGGAAAGAGTGCTACAAATGCAAGAAGAAAAACCACTTCTCATCCATGTGTAGGTCAAAGCCTGTCCACTCAGTTGAAGACATGGAAAATAACACATATGCTGATGAAGGTACAGTCTGTGAAGAAAATACAGAATTCTTTGTAGATATGGTCAAAAGAGGAGAAAATAGTCAAGACACTGCATTTATAAAGCTAAAACTAGCCAATAAATGTGTCAGCTTCAAGTTGGACACTGGAGCTGAAGTAAATGTGATGCCCATGAAAGTCTTCAAGACCTTTCAACAGGTTGAGTTAAAATCAACTGAAGTCAGACTCACTTCATATACTGGTCAACAACTAGATGTCGCTGGGCAAGCTGAGTTTGAGTGTTCACACAAAGGAAAGCAGAGCAAACTGAAATTTGTTGTGGTGAAGACAAATGCAGTTCCTCTCCTAGGATTTAGGTCATGTCAAGAATTAAACTTGATCAAGGTTATCTTGGCAGTTGACACTGTGAAGCCAGAAGAAGAATACCAAGATGTATTCAAAGGAATTGGGCTATTCCCTGGAGAATATCACATCAAAATAGATGAAACTGTCTCACCAGTGGTCAATCCACCTCGCAGAATTCCGCAAGCCTTACACTCGAGAGTAAAAGATGAGCTGGAGAGAATGGAAAAGTTGGAGATTGTTGCCAAGGTAGACGAACCAACGGACTGGGTCAACTCCATTGTGATTGTTGAAAAACCACAGACAAAATCACTACGTATTTGTATTGACCCTAAATCTCTAAATTCAGCCATCAAACACGAACACTACAGAACCAGAACAATTGATGACCTCCTACACAAGCTTAAAGGTGCAAAAATATTCTCCAAAGTTGATGCAAGATCAGGTTACTGGAATGTAAAGTTAAGTAAAGACAGCTCATACTTAACAACATTCAACACACCATTTGGCCGGTATCGATTTCTCAGGCTCCCCTTTGGACTAAAATCAGCTCAAGATGTCTTTCAAAAGAGGATCGATGAGACATTTCAAGATATACCAGGCATCGAAATAGTTGCAGATGACATTCTGATCTTCTCAACAACTACGGAAGAACACAATGCCATACTTAGAAAGCTATTTGACAGAGCTCGTAAGTATGGAGTGAAATTCAATATAGAAATAAAGATGCTTTGAAAGAGTCAACATCGACTTTGGTAAAAGACCCGCACAGATAATATAAAACATGGTGTCAGATGTGGGATGGCATACACAAAATATGGGAATGGAACAACATCATTACATGCCCTCTTTTTAATAGAAAAAAAAGAATTTTAATTAGTAAACTCGTTTTACTTGATTAGAAAAAGAGTTTAAAAATAATATAACTATTTTTTTTCTATTAAAAAGAGGGCATGTAATGATGTTGTTCCATTCCCATATTTTGTGTATGCCATCTATTGTATAAAACTTACAGTTACTATGTATGTAACATAGAAATAAAGATGCTTTGAAAGAGTCAACATCGACTTTGGTAAAAGACCCACACAGAGAATATAAAACAACCACCACAACTGCACAGTTGGAACATCAGCAGCCACCAGCTCAGCCTTAGCCTCTTCCGCAGTCAGTTGATGCCAAACAGCAGCAGCAGAAGAACCACTGCCATTGCCTCTAATCGGTCCTTTTCAGGACCACTACTGTAAACAATTTAAAGGTCCTTTTCAGGACCATCCAAATCTTCCAACAACAACAATTATTGAGCTATGCTGTTGAAAAATCCCAAAACAAGTAGCATTACACCGCCCCACACAAAACACTTTGCACTCAAACACACACACACAAAAAAAAATTGAATGAATGGCTGAATGAATGAATGTTTGAGTGATTGAAAAAAAATTGAAGTTAAAAAGAAAAAACTTCAAATTTTTTAAAAATAAATCTTAAAATATTTTGAATTTGGAAAAATGTATTCAATAAGTTAAAAAAAATCACAAAAATTATTAAAAAAAAACTTTGGCCAAAAAAAAAATGATGGCAAAGGCAATAAAATTTTGGCCCACCCCAAAAGTAAAAAAAACGATACTTAGACGTCAAAGATGGCCTGACATTTGGGGAAGTATTTTGACTTGGAATTAACCTTGTGACCTTTGAGCCTTTGAGAATTTTTTTTGTCTTCCTTAAGACTTGGCTGTTTTGAAAAGGACTGATAGTAGTTCTGAAAAGGACTGATAGATGCCAGCTTCTGCCCACAGGGTTGTTGGTTGAAACATATCAGATCCTATCCCCCTGCCCAGCCAGTGACCCCACATGACTGAAGTAGTCTTTTAGTAGTTTGATGTTGGCCTCCCTTGAAGGATCCTGTAGTTCTCATCTAAGACCCCAGTTATGCATGGCCGGATGTACCGCTGGATCGTGGCAGGCTGCCAAATATGGAAAATTGTGAGTGGCTTATGGATGATCTTTTTCATCCATGAATATGTCCGTACCATCTGTAATGTCCTTGTAGCATCCACCGCAGATTGTTGTATCCACAAACCTGACTCATTCAGGTCAATTAATAGTCAGAAACTTTTTACGGATATCCCCGGAGTGTGTTCAGAGGCTGTAAGGACGCCTCCGGAAGTTAACAGAAATTCTCGGATACCACAAGGGCCAATAGGGAAGGTTCGAAAAGAAGATCATGGATATGTAATTACTTTGCAGATATACACGGATAGTCATGGAGGTGTATACGGACAATAGGCATGGGGTTTACGGATGATACGGATGCCTCAAGGATAACAAGAAAGGGGTTTACGGATGTACCTGTAGTTTACCAAGATACTCGGCAATTCATGGAAAGATGCTTTCTCATGGACGAAAGCCATTCTAAGGGGCACCAAGCTTGGATTTGTCAGATGGCACTTTCTTTAGTTCAAAGTGATCCAGCTGCAATGCTTGGGAACTTTACAGCTCTACTGTAAATTATTGAGGAAAAATTTTGTTCTAATTCTAATTGGACTTTTATAACGCTTAATCTCCACTGAGTAGTAGACTCTAAGGTGCAACAACACAATAACACTATTGTTGGCATATATAGTTATATATATAGTTAGTCAAAATTTTAAGGTGTTGTTTTTTTGCTACAGGAAATATGGTATTTAATATTGTTGTAAAATGCCACCAAAGAAGAGGACTAAGAGGAGAGGCCGTCAGGAGAGAGAGAGAGGATGTCCACGAGAGCCAGTAGTCCAGAGATAGATAAATTAAGTTGTGTACCAGAGACTCAGCAGAGCCAGCAGGCAGCTGGGGAGGAGGAGTTGTTGGTAGGAGTGACGGATCCTGTGGAGATGTTGGATACAGAGCAGGGTGACATTGGGCTGGAGACACAGCATGGTTTGGATACAAGTGATGAGGAAGCACAGGATACACAGGCTGCTACAGGGACACAGTGGCAAGGGCAAAGGCAAGGGCAAGGCTGAAAAAAGGAGCAATAAAGACCCAGTTCTATTCACCGCTGAGCAGGAACAGAAGTTAGTGGACTTTTTATGTGAAAATGAGATTCTCTATAACAAGCGTTTGATGGACTACAAGGATAGGTCCAAGAGGGAGGCTGTGTGGGACAAGTTTTGTAAGGAGAACAATTTATTTGGATAAAGATGCCTGCCAAAAGTGGTTTCAGAGCCAGCGCACATTCTTTGGGAAAGTCACACACATGAAGTCCGGCCAGGGGAACCAGTGCTGACAGAGAGGCAAAAATGGACCAGAGACAATTTTGACTTCCTGAGGGACCACATTATGCGCCATTTTACAGCCAAAAGTGAATTCAGGGCTTCCAAGGGCTCTGCTTCTCAAGCCAGTGCAGCAGCGGGCTCATCATCAAGATGGGAAACTGTGCACTTGGAACCATTCCAGGGCACTTCTCGTCCACTTGTGACCCTTCAGACAACTCGTACCTGGACACACATATGCCTACCACCCGATTGTGTGCTGTCAGTGTGACATCAAGTTTGGCTGATTCCGAGCTCCAAGCAGCTCTTGTCAAATCACAGAGGGGAATAACAGAATTAAAAGACATTGTGGGAAAAAGGTTTGGTGATGAGAAGCCTGATGATCCAAGACTGGGCTTCTGTGACTTTTTGAAGGTGGAGTACAACTAACAAGTGACTCATATGATGAATTTCAACAATAGACATTCAACTTATTGATGAGACTGAAACGTAGGGACAAGCATGGGATGGGCACAAGTATGGCACAAGCTGTCACCTACAGCCAAGCCTCAATGTCACACCATTACCCAGTGTCTCACACACAGATGCAGGCACAACATCCGCAGATGCAACATATTTTAATTACACATGTACGAAAAGGGCTGTCACATCAGCAGCCACAGTATTCACAGCATTCACAGCAGCAGCTACAGCATACACATTATTCACAGCAGCAGCTACAGCATTCACAATATACACAGCAGCACTATCAACAGGCATTCACACAGCCACATGGACCCTCTCAGCAGTAGATCCATGAACATGTTCCACAGCAAAGTATACAGGCACAATAACAAATGCAGGTGATGCAGCAGCAGCAGCCACAACAGACATTAATAACAAATCAGGCAATACAGCAGCAGCAGCCCACACTGCAACACAGCAAACATCACAGCAGCAGACATCACAGCAACAACCCTAACAGAGTACAGCTTTAACGTCACAGGTGCATGTAATGTCACCCGCTACTATGCCAGACAGTAGACCACTAACCAGCACACCAACAGGATTCACCCTCTCCCCAACAATGAATCCACCCTCAATTGACAGCCAGTACTTCAGCAACATTCCAAACACATCACAGGATGTCAGCTTTGGCACCATCAACACACCTCAGTTCTGGCCAGAAGACATATCAGTCACTCAAACAAACCAACCAGCTGCAGGGGACCAGTAGCCAGCCAGACAGCATATCAGCAATAGCTGATAACTTTTATAAGCCCTTCTCAGGGCCACCAAATCTTCCCAAAAACAATTATTTGAGCTATATGGCTATTTTGCCAAAAACAAACAAAAAATGCCCACACCACACAACACCAACCCCAAAGAAAAGAATAAATGCCCACACTGCACCCCTGGATAATGTACTTGAACAGTAATAGTAGTCCATTCACCAATTAAGATTACAACTAAAACACAGGTCCCTCCCCACAAATTGACACGACAATACAAAGAGTTTCCAGTATACTTATGTCAGTCACAACCCCCACCCCACCCAAAAAATTTATAAAGCCAAGCTGGCCCTATTTAAAGAATGAAGGCCCAAATTCTGTTAAAACCTGTGGCCACAATGCTGGGACCCCTCACTGCACCTCTGTTGCAGTTGTGTAGGGCATCTTGTTCTGAAATATTTCCACCTTGTAGGACAAGGCCTTTCTTGATTGCCTGTCCATTTATTCAAAGCATTGTGTTTTCATTGTGTGTTTAGCTGGTCCAATTGCGTTACAGCCCTCATATGGAATGTCATTGCCCTGGCGCACTATCGTAGGCTGGCCCTCCTGCCCAAAGTCTTCCTGTTGAGCTGTGGGGTATCTGATCCTCAGTAGGTTGTGCAGTACTAGGCAGGCCATGACAAGGCTGTTGACCACTGGGGCTTTGTGCTGCAGCAGCCTCTGGAAAATCCTAATGCGAGACATCAGCATCCAGAAGGCATTGTCGACCACAGTTTTTCCATGCCTGATCCTACAGTTGAAGGCCATCTTCTTATTAGAGTCCATACTGTGGCTGGAGTTGGGCCTCATTAGCGAGAGCTTGATGGGGAAGATGTTGTCCCAGAGGATGAAAAAGTTCACCTTTGGTCCACCAATCACAAGAGATTCACTGTCAGGGAAGCCGATGCTGCCATTCTCTATTTTGTGTCTCAAATTGGTGTGCTTAAAAATGTGATCATCTGAAGTTGACCCAGCAGCCCCCATGTCGACCCACAGGAACTCGGAATCTCCATCATCCAGGGCCAAGAGTACAATGGAGTGGAAGCCCTTGCAGTTAGGGAAGAAGCTGCCTCCCCTTTGTGGACATCTGATTGGAATATGCCTTCCATCCAGGGCACCCAGAGCATGTTGAAAGTTCTATCTCTGGCAGAAGACGGACTCGACCAGCAACCACTCCTCTGGGAGGGTTGGGCACTGCATCACCTGATCTTGATAGGCCCTGGTTATAGCATCACAGACCTGACACAAACTTCTCGATGGTCGGACTGGCCACCCTGAAAGCATACTGCAGAGTGGTGTAGCTGCCACCAGTGGCGAGATGTGTGAGAGTTACTGCCAACTTCACTCCTGGACTCACTGGATCTCTCATCAAGGTCCTGTCCCTCTGGAACTCAGCAGTGATTCTCTGCTACAACTCTTGATAGAGCTCAGATGGCATCTGGATGAAGTTTCTATATGCCATAGGGTCATCTAAGTGGTGCATTGGCATTGGTCTGCTGTACTGACCCCCTTCTTCAAGCTCTGCCCGGGTTGGCCAAGACCTAAACCTATATTCTAATTCTAATTCTAATAGCACTTTTATAGCGCTTAATCTCTGTCAAAAGACAGATTCTAAGGCGCATCTCACAAAAACATTGTTCAATATTCAAAAACCAGAGACATTGCAGGGGTCAGCACCATGGAGAAAGCAGAAGGGGATTGGAAATTTAGGGTGGGTATGCTTTTCCAAAGAGGTATGACTTCAACATTGACCTGAAAGAGGCAAGTGAGTTTGCAGAGCGGACCTCACCAGGAAGGTCATTCCAAATCATAGGTGCGTCATACGCAAAACTGAGTCCAAAATGCTTTCGAGACTTAAAAACTGAAGCAAAGTGGGGAACCTCAAGAAATATGCCAACAGATTGACTTCGACAAGTGTTATATGCACTATGTCTGGGAATCAGGAAGGGTTCAAAGCATTTGGGGTTACCACTGTGTAGGAACTTATATACCAGCATGGCAGTCTTAAAGATAGAACGGTATTTAATCGGCAACCAATGTAGTGCTTTTCTAACTGGAGTGATGTGTGAGTACTTGGTAGTGTTGGCAACAATTCTGCAAGGCTGTTCTGAACACATTGAAGTTTGCGCAGATCTAGAGCTGAGAGACCTCTGAACAGAGAGTTACAGGAATCAAGTCGACTTCCGACCAGAGCATTGGCAGCCATAAGAGCAGCTTCATGTGTCAGATGTCCTCGGAGTCGCTTAAGATCCCGGACATGAGCAAAACAAGCCTTGCAGACCTTGATAACATGGCAAGAGAACGAGAAATCTGAATCAAACCAGACACCAAGGTTCCTAACTGCATCTATTGGTGATATAAGATTACCAAGTATGTTGACCGGGAAGGACTGATTAAGTTTTTCGCGCTGACACTTTGAGCCAAACACAATGAATTCGGTCTTATCAGGATTTAGCTTGAGCTTATTTGTAGAGAGCCATCTCTTTATGTCTTCAAGGCAGTGTGACAGCTTATCAAGGGCCGAGGCAACATTTTTATGTGTGAGATGTACATACAATTGTGTGTGATCAGCGTAGAACTGGAAACTAATACCAGGATGATTCTGTATGACTTTCCTCAGCGGAGTAGTATAGAGTGAAAAAAGGATTGGCCCCAGGACAGAGCCTTGAGGCACACCATACAATAACTTTTTGGCATCAGATAAAATTTACCCAATCTTAATGCACTGAACAGGGTCTGAGAGATAAGACTTAAACCAATCGAGGACAACCCCGCTGACACCAAACCAGGAGCTAAGAGAATTAAGTAGCGTATCATGATCAATAGTATCAAACGCTGCTGATTGATCCAAGAGAACGACAGCAGTAGCTTCACCTTTAGCAAAAGCCAAATGAACATCATTCTTAATTGAAAGCAATGCAGATTCAGTTGAGTGACCTAGTTTATAGGCAGATTGCCTGACATTCTCTAGTCCGTTCAAACTGACATGGTCATTCAATTGAAGCAACAACACGTTCAACAAGTTTGGATATGAAGCCCAACCCAGAAACAGGTCTGTAGTTTTTTAAGTCATTGGGTGATAGCGATGACTTTTTAATCAATGGGGTTACAATAGCCTTCTTGAACTCATCAGGTACAACACCTACTGACAATGAGCAGTAAACAAGCCTGGTGATAGAGGGCAGTCAAATATCAATACATTCCTTAAGAAATGTAGGCCATGGATCTAACAAGATTTAGTGGGTGACTTCATGATAATTTTTCTAATTTCCTCTTGAGAAAGCAGCTGAAATTGGGTACATCAGGTGGAGGAGGCAGAGTGAATGAGTCACTAGAGGAAAATGAGTTTCTGATTTTAGCTATTTTGTCACTGAAGAAAGTGACAAACCGGTCAGCAAGACCTTTCTTAGATTCATGAGAAGGGAGTACTGCTTCAGGACTAGGGTGCAGTGCAGAACGCAAGACCTGCCATAGCTTCTTGGAGTCGTTAGCATTTTCTCTGACCAGGTTTCTGAAGTAATTTGCCTTATCTTTGTTGACCAGTGAATTGCACCGAGCAATCTGTCTTCGAAGTCTAGCTCGATTGATTCGTTCCAGCTGTCGCCTGATGGTTTTTGCCAGCCAGTAGGTGTCAGATAACCAACCAGTAGCTTGCTTAGTAAAAGTACGAGTAACCAATGGTGCATGCTTGTCGAGCAATTTGCTCAAATCATCTAAATATTGTTCACACAAAACACTGACTGTATCACCAGGGCGTTTTACGAATGCGCTATTTCCCAAATCCTCACGGAAACTGTCCATGTCAATTTTATGATACCTCCTAAAGGTGACAACTTTTGCCTTATGTGAAGGAGGATTAACTGAATCAAGCTGAGCAAGGACAAGAGCATGATCAGAAATAAATTCAGCAACTCGTACATTGGAGATGATACTGGCATCAGTAGGAGTGAGAACAAGGTCTAGGATATGACCATGAAGATGGGTAGCCGTTTGAACATTTTGTGTTATATTGCATGATTCTAAACAGTTCTGGAATTTGATACTATCATTTGAAGAAGTATCCACATGAATATTGAAATCCCCACAAATTAGGAATGAGGGAGAAACTGAGGATAAGTATTCTAAAAGATTGAGAAATTGGTCCAGGAAACTTTCAGAGCATGAGCCAGGTGGACGATAAACACAAGTCAGCACAAGCGGTTGAGCCGCAGACCCAATTGCAATGCTAATATTTTCAAAGAAACTGAAAGTAGGTGTATCCACAGATCTAAACTGTATAGTTTTGTTGATAAAAAATCCAACACCACCATCACTGCCATGAATACGGGGTTTGTGACAGAATTTGAAACCAGTCGGGGTGATGGAATGTAGAAGGCTGTCCATTTTCTCCTGGTGAATATGTGTTTCAGTGACTGCAAGAATGTTGACAGAATGTACTGTTACAGTATCATTGATGCAGGGTCCCTTGTTTCTTACAGATTGGCAATTTACCACCCCAAATGAGATTGGTCCAGGATTAAGGGAGATGTCACCACAAAGCAACAATAAGGTCGCAAGGCCATGATGCTTAGCCACACAAGGGAAATGATGTGTATTCAGAACATAGCTGTGGAGCCTGTAGGGGCGTGGTAATGAAGCAAGACCATGAGCAGACAACGGAATAAACACATTGGGATCACTGCATACTGACTTTCTCCAAAACAACAGTAAGAGAAACAACCAGCGGATAGTACTCATTGCACTCCAGTTCCCTAAACTAAGAACAGGACCGTGAGGAGTAACACCAGTATGCCTTAATTCTAAGTTAGTTACTATGTGACACAGTATGTCCACTCTAAATTCTGTCCCGTGGGCGACTCACAGGCACCCTACACTCCTCACTGAGCCTCTAAAATACAAAATTTCCCTAAAGTGAATCAAAGAGGGGATGGCCTTAAGCTAAAGGAAAGTATTGGAGTGACTAAAAAAGTACAAAATAGTCAATGGTATTAAGTAGATATTGACAGCCACAACAGTGAAAAACAACAATGGACTAAAATATCAATAAAATAGAAATAACTCACAATAAATCTGGGCCGATAATTCCCGCTAAATGGGCGATAATACCCTTACTTGTCTTATGTGTCTTCTCTGTCTCATACCTGGCAGACCACTGGCAGACCCCATCTGCTGCTCAAGCGGTCTATCATAGCTGAAATGATGAGTAACTGCCTCTCCATTTGTAACAGTAAGAGTTGAAATTGTGCAAGATTTCTGCCGTGTCTGTCCATATTGTCATCTACATCGTGTCTGGCTAGTGAGTTGGACCTCACCCCCTTTTATAGCCATTGGTGTCCACGCAACCACATATCCAGTGGTCACTACCTCCCATAGAAAGGCCTGACATGTAATTATGCTGAAATAAAATTCCGCAAAATCGACCATGTGACATCTGCAGGGGAAAATATGATCCGTAAACCCCATTTGTGAGTCTCTGCAAGGTCTGTAAACCCATCCGGGATGTTCTTACGACCTTTTGATGCATCCCTTTGTTGTCTTGGTATATCCCGCCCTGCTGTGGGTAGTCTTGGGGGAGTATCCATAGGTCATCCGCAGGCATCCCTGATGTCCTTGTGGGATCCCTATCATCCGGGGAGAGATCTGTGCCGCATCCATAAAAAACTCACTTTTTCAACATTTCTCCCCAAACCTCATGATCCGTAAGGCATCCTTGGCAGTTTCCATATATGGAACCGTGGCCTATATCCATGGGGGACTGCGAAAGTGTAACTGGCACAGGCCGCCTGGTTATTTTGTAAGACACAGGCTGCCTGGTTATTTTGTAGGGCTCTCTCTTCCTCGCCCTGGGGACTTCTCATCATGTTGTGCAACACCACACATGTATAAACAATATCTCTGACAACCCTTGGCCTTTGCTCCATGGTACCCAGTAGTACCCGAAACCTGCTTACTAAGATTCCAAAGGCATTTTCCACCACCCTCTTCTTTGGAGATCCTGTAGTTTTTATTCTTTCTTCCCTTGTGAGCGGTCTTCTACTGCAGGGTTTCACTATCCATGGCATCGAGGCAAAGGCGTCTTCACACAGCAGGAAATAGTGCAAGTCTGGCCCTCCCTTCCCCAGTGATTCAGATGCAGGAAGCCCCAAGGTGCCATCCTCGATCATCCGCCTCAACTCACTTCTGTTGATAATCTGTGCATCTGAGAGGGAACCGCTAGACCCACAGTCTATCCACAGGAATCTGTATTCTGCATCCACCAGGGCCAGGAGAACCATGGAAAAGAAGCCCTTGTAGTTGTAGTAAATACCTGTTTTCTTTGGATTCTTCATGGTGGTATGCTTCCCATCTATGGCCCCTACAGCATGGGGAACATTCCACCTGGTTCTGAACTTCCCCTCCACCCTTTTCCAGTCCTCAAGGGTATCAGGGCAGCATAAATATTTGTCCTGGAATTAAGCAAGGATAGCTTGGCAGACCTGGGAGACAATTTGCAGATGGTACCTTTGCCAACCAGCCAGTGATACTGCAAGGAGGTTATGGTCTCTTCAGTGGCCAGGTGTTTCAGCATTATTGCCACTTTCAGTCCCACCTCTAATGGCTTCCTAAAATTGGTGACTGACTTCTTAGTGTGGTGGAGTGTGCGTTCCTTGATGAGGTCAGGTGGCTTCCTGCCAAAATTCTGGTATCCTGGGATATCTGTGTGTATGAAGTCGGCCAGGAGGTTGCTGTAGCATCCTCTTTCTTGTCTTTGAAGGATCTAGGACATGACCCATAGGTTTGCTGGCTTTTTTTTCTCGTGGGGGCTGGCTGGGGTGGTGGCTGTAGGGCTGGTGATGGTGCTGGGTGTGTTCTTCTCTGTCTTCTCATTAAGATGCAAATCAAATTATTAAACTCAATAAAAACTAAAAGTACCCTAAGCTTATGTAGAAAGCCTCTCTGATGTGTAGCTTGCATCTTTGCAGTGACAAATGTTTTTTTTGTCAGCCAGAGGGGGTTTATATAGTTTTGGATCAATCTGGACTCTGGATCCCGACTCCAGGATTTCATTGGTTTAGTCGGGAAAATACTCCAGTCCTGTCGGTTTGTGATTATGGCTTGTTGGGGCTTGCTACGGGTTGTCTGTTAGGGGTTTATGGTTTGTCCTGGTAGTTTTCCTGTTTCCCTGTCCCTGTTTCCTGCATTTCCCTCATGAAATATCAAACATGTTTGATTTTTGCTGACCTATCGTGACAAGCCGAAAAAATACAAACGACCCTTACCGACTCTGTAAACATTGCACAGATCAACTATCAAGTATGCAAAATATATGCAGCTCTACACAGTGAATGGACTGACTGACTGACTGACTGACCGACTGACTAACTCTCTCACTCACTGACGCAACCTCTGACTCACTGACTCAGCCACTCACTGACTCACTCACTGACTCACTCACTCACTCACGCAGCCTTTGGTGAGTGGAGGTAAGTTGTTTACAATAGATCACCATGGTGAAATATAATGCATGTAATAATTGTGTGTACTTATAGGGCTGTTTCATTATAGAAAATCCTATCATAAACCTACCATCCGTAGGTATATTTAAGTATAGATTTCGGACATTTTCAGATAGCTTTCAAACTGAAATTGCAATTGATTCATGAAGTCGTCTGATAGGCTCCCACAAAGTTGAATAGTTTACTTAATAGTTTACAAACCTTACGAAGCCCTATACAATCATTATAAACATAACATTAAAAAGATTTCTTTGCATCTGTTAATATAGGTTAAGCGACCACAGTACAATCAATAAGGTGATGAATAGTATAACAAGCTTAAGATGGGTTTCTGATAAGGATCATTAACAGTTTATGATGATATAAAATCTCTTTATATAATAACTGATGGGTTCCTGATTTAAAACTCCTGCTCAAGATTTTACAAATGTTCTAGTTTGGTTTACGGGTGTTCCAATTTGATTTATGAATATTATGATTTGTTTTAGAAACATTCTGATTGCCTCTCAAATGGCCAATTTACAGGTTTGTAAACCTATCCGTGAAGATAAAATCACCTTAATGGAACCGCCTTAGAAAAAGGCAAGAATTTCTATTGGAATTCATAGGAAAGTATTTACCAAATTCTTCGAAAATGCTGTTTACCTATCATACAAACATACCCCGAATGTTGTTTGCAAAATACAATGGTAATTCATCACAGCCGATATAGAAAAAACAAAAATCATATAACTTTCGTCAACAATTTTTATCAAAATTGGTTTTTAATCTGCTTGAAGCCTGCCTATTAAAAATAGATTTTGAAGGGTAAATTTAAACCTTATCCCTAATTATGGGGATGCAAACTCGACAATAATCATCAAGACAAAAAGTTATAAAACATTTCATATTGCAAATGTACTGAAGCTGAAATATCTTGCTAATTTGTTAAACTGAAGTTTGATTGAAGATTATATTTATTTGGTCATATTCTTTGCAGTTTTTCAAAATGCTAATTTTAATATTGATGCTGTATTTTTTTGCAGATGACCCCCTTTCTTCTTGTATTGGTCTTGTTGAATGCTTGAAGGTTTACCAAGAAGAATGTGCAGCTTTACATAGTAAGTGGCCTGACTGATTGAACGACCATAACCTCAATCATTCACTCACAGCCACAGCAACCCACTTTAGTAAGCAAATGCTGGTTTTAATTCCTAAGTCAATTAATCTATCAATCAAACAGTCAATCAATCAATCAACTCATACTAGCGTACTCACTGTAAAGTACTGGATTTCAACAAGCACAATAGTAATATGTTCACCCACTCATATGAAATGCAGTACCAAGAAACACATGCTGTAGTCAAATATAATGGCAAGTCACTGAAAAGGACAATGTAGCAAAAAAATAAACAAATATATTAACAATTTACATGAACTAGTTTATTTTGTCAAATTCTAATACATGATCATCTGATTCCAGCTTCAGTTTTATTAACTTACTCTGTGCATAGATAAAAACTATAAACCATTATTATTTAATGTTAGATGCGTGCATAGTTTAAAGTATTTCAGTATTTTACATCCGACTGTCATCATATTTTCACATCAGAAGGAGGTTTACCCATGGCCTGGTTCTCCTCAAAGATGATCCGAATCCAGATTTTTAAGGGATTTTTTGATGATGTCAACTCTATTACTAAAACGTTATTGATTGCATTGGAGTCTTTTTCTTACACACGGCGTGATCTACCCCTGCATAGGTTTTCCTAAAAGATGATCTAGCTCTGCCAGTAGATTCCAGAATTTTGATCAGAATTTATGTAAGGTTCCAAATGCCTGAGTGTGGGTTGGTGTTCTCTCGGACAAAGCAAGCTTTTGTAGCTGTTTCTGGTTCTGCAGGTGTTGTATTTCTAAATCACCCTGTCTGAGTGGTGTAGCTTGATCAGTTCCCGTTTGATCACTGAAGCATCACTGACCTTGTCTAGTACTTGGATGGGTGACCATCTGAGTTCAGTCGGAGCAAGGTATGGATGAATACATGGTGACTCATATAATCACTTAAAGGGTGGTACGGTTGTAAAACAACAAACAAGGTACTGGGCACGATGTTAAACAAATGAATGAATGAATGGATGAATCAATCAATCTAATCTTCCCTGATATCAAAACGTTCAAGTACTGCCACAGCAATTTGACCTGAATAAGTGACTTATTCTGTTGTACTAGGATTATATTTATCTTGGTTGTGCTTGTGGCATCACACATTAAAATTAGAAAATATATGGAAGCACTCGAAAATAGCAAGCTAACCAATACTTAATGACAATAGAACGATATAGTCCAAGAGCTAGGTAATGATTTATTCTTGTCTGAAGTGCCAAAAGGTCTGAGGGTTGTTTCTTAGGTCTGAGGGTGATATTTACTCAGGAATCTGAAAATCCATTTTATATGATCATACAGGTAAACCTAATACATGAAATTTCACTTCAAAGTGACCTGAAAAAAGTGAGCCTGAAAGCTTGCCCCATATAGGGCGATTTTAAACATGATAGCTGACACACTCTCTACTCTACACTAGCAGGTCATTCAGAATAAATGGTCCATGCTTCCGGAGACTTTGAACAAATTTGACTCTGGTGGCCCCATCCCCTGATAGAACTATTCTCCATCAGATGCAATAATTTTCCTCAGTGTCTCCAGTCCAGGGGAGAAAAAGAAGGGGTGGGGTGCCTGGTCCAGTAACTTGTATAACCGGGAAGACCTTGGGAACCTGTAGTGGGTTTAACTTCCTCTTACAGTCCTTTTCAGTCCCACAGTCAGCTACCCTTCTTCCACTGGGTCGTTATTCTGGCAGTAATCTACAATAAAATCGAAAATTTAACAGGTAACTTAAATTTTTATTAGTTAATATCTTACCTAAGAGACATGGGACCCACCCTAACGTCCTCACTTTTTTATCTCATAGAGGACCTTAGGGTAGGGTTTTTAAAAAAATGAAAAAGAGTATGTGAGAGCATAGCCATCTAGTGAGTACAGGAAGCATTAGCTCTCAAGCAAGTGATGAGGACATTGTCAGTCTGCTGCTGGAGCAGACTCAGGACATATTTTCTGATGTTTGGTGGGACCAGCTTGCTTCAAACCAATGACAGTAGTCTATTAATTAAGATATTAACTAATAAAAACAGCTCTCTCATTTTTAAGATAAGTTTTGTATCCAGCATTCATGAGATGTTACTTCTTCAGATAAAGTTTTGAATAAGAAATCAAAATTTCTATCTGAAATATTAATGATTTTGGGTCAAAACCAGTATAGAATTATAGTTCATTCAGCTTATATGCCAATCATACAGTGATATTTCATATGAAAGTAAAGCTCAATGCCTGCACTTTCTGGTGGTATGTCTGGTGGTATTTCTATGTTTTATATTTAAGATTGGTACAGGAGCAGATAACACTTGGTACCCATGCACACTTTCAGTCCAAGAAACTGACCCTTTTTGCTATGGGGGTACCTTACTTTGAAGTGAAATATCATGTCTTAGGTCTACATGTAGGATCATAAGAAATGGATTTTCAGATTCCTCAATAAATTTCACATAAGAAACAACCCTCAGACCTTTTGGCGCTTCTGACAAAAATAAATCTTATCTAGGTCCTGGACTAATACTTTTACTAAAGAATTCAAGGAGTTAATAGTTAATAGTCGTTACACTGTCAGTAGTTATTACATTGTGATTTGAGATTCCCCCCAGATCAGAAAAGTTCATTGAAAGTTCTCAGTTATTGTAAAATTTATGTAAATTACGCATTACCATACTGCACAACACTTCAGTAGCTTTGCTTTGTACAATAATGATAACTTTATAATTATTTGGATGTAGAGAACTGAGGGTTTACATAACTAATATTTAACGACAGGGTTTGAGTTATCTTTAAACATGAGGAGTTTTACCGAAAAATTAAACAACAGTAAACTAACTGAGATTTTGAGTTACACAAAAGTGTGCTAACCTAAGATTAACTAAGAGCTAACAAATTGGCAGAACAAAGGTTTTGATTAACAGGCATACCCCAGTTTGGTATGCCCTATTCAACGAAAGAGTTCAAGCATACTAGTCTGTTTTTTTCACCCTTAGACTTTCCATTATACCTAACTTTAGAAACATTTTACTAAGGTGTATTTATCTAAAAACACTACAAGTGACTTCAGTTATACACTGGTAATATGCATAGATCAACAAAAAGCTTGGGATTTGACAAAGTTTTGTTCAGTTCTGTAAAATATCAGACTGAAACTAGGTTTCCAAGATATACAATCTGGTATTTCATCACTCGGTTTCTCTTTTTATTGTTGCTTTTATTTCAGAAATCACAGATACAAGTTCCAAAAATGATTCATTTCTAGGTTAGCATGGATGATAATATTCAACATTTAACAAAGTTCATGCATAACATGATTTAATAAATTATATGTGGCTCTCCACAGAAGAACTTACCACAACTAACAATGACAATATCATAATATCGAAAGTAGTTACCACTGCGAAAAGTGCAAAAACTGCAATATACAATATACACTGATGAATGCGAGAAAACCATAAATTCAGAAATTTTCACAGCTGCAAGTGTAAAACCCAAAAATAGATTTTACGCTAATCACCACTACAAAAAATAGTCATATCGCAAGTATGCAGGTATGCTACTGAGACTCAAGCATCTATTCCCAAAAGCCCAAAGTTTGGTTTCCCTGTTCTTTTAAACACAGCTCTATGTTTCCTTTTCAGGACATATCATGAATGTTCTCTGTAGATCCCACATGAGGCTTCAGGGATTCCCTTTAAACTTACCTAGTTAAACAAGAAAAAAGAAGAAAAAGATAAACTTTGAAATCAGAAGGTTTTCCGCCCATACCTTAGGTGTACCTTGTTACTATGATAATGGTCTTGCAAAGCATCTTGGCAAGAATTTAAAAATGACATTTTTTGTAATAGCTGATTTGATCATTGCTAAAACAGCTGATAAACTAAAATGAAAAGAAAGACAGAGATAAAGTAAGCTGATGATAAAGCTATGCTTCAGCTTTACACACTTTACACATACGTTATATGTTTTGCATGTGTTGGATGCATGTAGATATAGGTTGCGGTCCATTTCCAACCTGGAGGAATATCAGACAACACAGGACTGATGGACGGAGAGTACAATATACATGTAAGAAAGGTTTCTCATTTGATGATCACTCAGGGTCCAAGACATCCACCTGTAACCCACACGGGAAATGGGAGCCAGACTTTGAAATGTGTGAAGGTATAACTTTTTGAACAAAACAAATGTTTGTCTGAGCTTTCTAAGAGACAATATTTGCCCCAAGGCTGTGAGGTTATTGTTTTAAGCCATGGCATCCAGTTTTGGAACTCTTTTACCTCTTCTATACCTCATGATGTCCATCGTTTATTCCCATTTCCACTGTTTTTATATTTGCAAAAGTAATCTTTTTCTTGTTACTTCTCACAATTTGATCATTTGCATTCTATGAAATACTATCAAAGAAGAGAGATACATAACTGACAAAATATACATTAATCAGTAGAAGGTAATACCCTGGATGTTCAATGTAATGTGTTTTATTTCTTTTAGCGACATCATATGCCATGTCAGATATGTCATATGAGGATATAAAGGATGTTTATTTGAAGCCAACTGAAGCCCTGGTTCCCAATACATTGGGTGTTTTTGCATATTGCTTCTTGTTGCTGTATTTATATTCTTCTTGATACTGGACTTGCGTGATTTCAAAAAGAATTTCAAGTAAGTAGAAAACTGCAACCACAATGGTTTGCAAGTTGTATAAATGTATTTATATATGCCACGTGCATAAGAGACATTATAAAAGTATTTCTGTATCACTCAACAGGACAAGAATTATTTCAAGATGTAAGCAAAGGGGCAATGATAACCACATAAATTTGGAAACTGAACCTTTTTGTTTTATAGTACACTTTACGCATTAAGTAAGTGGGTTTAACATACAATAATTGGACATGAAAAGATCCATACAAAGATGAAAACAATTATGTAAAAGTGAGTACGCTTAAAGCAATAACCCAGTTGTAAGGTTTTCACTTATACATAAACTTGAAAGGGTAAGACAGTGGTTTGATGATTGAGCCATTCCACGAACCCTACATAACAGGCTAAAGCCCCTGAGTTTAAACATGACATGGCATAACTGAGACTGAGACAAATGAAAACCATACATCACCATAGCATTGAACACTAACTGGTTGGCAGTGTAGTGAACAAGGGCACTTGATCTGAACAGAGGTGTAGTCCATGAAGGCAGGGGCGTGAGGAGGTGCTTTCAACTAGTTCAATAACCAAATAAAAGTGTCAATCCCCACTGTCAAATGAAGCTTGAAATTTGGTGGGAATACTTTCATCATAGCACTTGATAATAAGCACTTGTGTTACATTTTTTAAATACTGATGGTTTCAAATAACAAAAGCTCTTCCCATAATAGTGTAAAATTACAGTTATGGTTTCTCACATTGCAAAATTAATTTTGATTTAATCTCATAATTGGTATTAGAGCTGTATATTCAAACTAATATTCATGCAATCATTACAAAATACATTTGATGCTTTCATTCTTGGCATTTTTTTAGGGGAGGGGGATAGAATATATTTATATGTTAACTAAATTTCTCAAAATTAATCAAGGGACAAAAGGTTGAAAATTTCCTACAAAAGGAAATGAAAAGTTTTTCAAATGGTTCATAAAAGTTCAACAGAAAACATCACATCATCAGATATATTTCTTACCATTTAACTGCACATGTTTATGCTATTAAGCAAATTAATTTTGTAAGTAACAGGTATGTATATTTCACAGAAATACACACGCAGCACTTGAAACTTAAAAATAAAACTAGGTTAAAATGCAGTCAGTGAGGGTTATTTGTAACTTTTGTCTTCATACATATTTAAAATGATTGATAAACCGAACAATAATTTGCTATTTACAAGCAAGGTTATAAAACTTGACAAGTGCTTTGTGAATCACTGTTTAGATGCTTCATAGTTGTTGCATTATCCCTTTCCACAGGTATTGTGCCTGGAGCATTAAAGGTAGACCATTGAGACCAAGAAAGAGCTTTGAAGATTTGGAAATGGCAGACACTATTGAATCACCACACACATCCAGTACCAACTGATGAATCTTTCATTCTTTTGAATATAAAACATCTACATCTTCACAAGTGAAAAACTAATGGCTAACTAGTGTATATGTAACATAAGGGAATATGGTGGCCTGTGAGATTCTCATATGATGTTGTAATAAAATTGGTATAACAGCGTGAAATAAAAAAGGGCTGCCACGTTGTGACGTGGTAAGCCAGAAAACTGGTATTACCTAGGTCACACCTTTCAAAATGGCTTCATCTACTGTGTTGTGGTTCAGTCCACTTGTATTTGGGTAGGACACATTCAGGGTAGGATTTGGGTAGGATGTGTTTTGGGCTATCTAACACAGCTTACAAAGATATTTGCATTCAGGAATAATTTTTAAAAATATATTTGGCAAACCTCAAATATTTATTTATTTGGGTTTTAACGTCACTTTCAACACTGTATAGGTCACATCATGACGGGTAGTTTTGTGGGCAGAAGAAACCAGTACATACAGTTGGTCAAGTTTCTGTACGTGATAAATTTATTGCAGGATAAAAAAGATGAATTGGAACAATTAAGGGAGATGAAAATGAAAGGAATTGTAAGATCGCGAGTACAATGGTTACAACATGGCCAGAAACCTAGTAAACTTTTTTGCTCATTAGAGAATAAACATTTTACTGAAAAAACAGTAAAATAAAAAAAAAAAAAAGGTTCAATATTAACATATCAAAGCATTAGACGAAATTAAAACTTTTATCAAACTTTGTTTGACTCACGAGATTATGATCTCCAAAATGTAAAATTAAAGAATACTTAGCTAATTATAATATTAATAAGTTAACAGACATACAATCAAAACTTTTGGTAAACTTAAGGTAAACTAACAGTGTATGAATTGGGACAAGCATTGAAAAATATAAAAAAAATGAAAAAAACATCTGGTATTGATGGTTCTCCTGCAGAAGTTTTTAAAGAAATTTTGGTCAGAATTAAAATTTATAATATAAAGAGCTATAAATTCAAGTTATGGCAACAATGAAATACTACTTACATTGAGGCAATGCATAATATCATGTTTGCCAAAAGGAAACAAAGATCGCACAGTCCTGAAAAATTGGTGACCAATTTTGTTGCTTTCAGTAATATACAAACTTGCCTCAGCATCCATAGCAAACAGGTTAAAAACTATCTTAGATTTTCTAATTGATAAAAGTCAAACTGGATTTATAACAGGTAGATACATACTCTACACGTCTGGTTTATGACTCTATCCTATGGAAGTTTCTTTACAATGTACTAGAATTTTTGGGATTTGGCCAAAATTTCATTAAATGGATCGAGCTCTATATCCACTATAATTCTAATTCTAATAATTCTAATAGTATTTTTATAGCGCTTAATCTCTATATAAAGAAAGACTCCAGATGCACCAAACCAAAAAACAACAACAAAAAACCCAGAGAACTATAATCACGTGTGTTATAGATGTCATGCCTAGATTTAAGGAAAGGTGCAAAATATTTTGGATATCCCCTATTTAAGAACCTGTACACCAGTAAGGAGTCTTCAATATGGAACAGTGTTCAATAGGCAACCAATGGAGAGTCTTCCTAATAGGAGTGATGTGTGAATACTTAATGGTGTTGGTAACAAATCTGGCCAGACTATTTTGAACACATTGCAGCTTATGAAGATCAAGAGCTGAGAGACTCCTAAACAAGAAATTACAGTGGTCAAGTCAACTCCCAACCAGAGCATTCACAGCCATAAGAGCAGCATGACGTATCAGATAACCTGTAAGATGCTTAAGATCCCTGATTTGAGCAAAACAGGACTTGCAGATATTCTGGACATGCCTTGAAAAGGAAAAAAAAATCCTATCAAACCACAAGCCAAGGTTCCTGACTGCCCCTACAGGAGAGAGTAAGGTACCAAGAATATTAACTGGAAAAGATTTGTTGAGTTTTTCACGTGATTTAGAACCAAAAATGATGAATTCAGTTTTGTCTGGGTTTAGCTTCAGCTTATTTGCAGACAACCACTTTTTGACGTCATACAAGCAACTTTTCAATCTGTCAAAGGCATGAGTCACATTCTTATGCGTGAGATGGACATATAGCTGTGTATCATCTGCATAAAAGTGGAAATCTATGAATGACTTTGCTAAGGGGAGTAGTATACAGGGAAAAGCGTATTAGACCTAGGACAGAGCCCTGAGGCACACCAAACAAGAGCTTCTTTGCATCACACAGGGTAGAGCCAATCTTAACACACTGCAAACAATCAGAAAGGTAAGACTTGAACCAGTCCAAAACTACATCACCAAACCAAGAACTCAAACAATCTAGGAGTGTGCCATGGTCAATTGTATCAAATGCTGCCGATTGGTCAAGCAGCACAACAGCGGTGGCCTCACCTTTGGCCAGAGCAAGATGGACATCATTTTTAATCAACAACAGTGCAGTTTTGGTCGAGTAACATAACTTATAAGCTGACTGTTTAATATTCTCAAGTCCATTTGAACAGATGTAATCATTTAATTGGGAGGCAACCACTCGCTCGACAAATTTCGAGATAAAGCACAATCCTGACACAGGCCGGTAGTTCTTGAACTTTTCTGGTGGTAGTGAGCCTTTTTCAACCAGTGGGGTAACAATAGCTTTTTTGAAATCGGCAGGAACAACATCTCCAGACAGGAAACAATTAACAAGTTTGGTGATTGAGGGCAGAAGAATGTCTAAACACTCCTTAACCAGAAAGGTAAGCCATGGATCCAACAAACAAGATGTTTTGTTGGTGATTTCATTATTGCCTTAAGGATCTCTGCAGAAACTGTTTTAAAGAAGTGGAATTTAGGTAGGTCCGGAGGAGCAGGTAGTCTGAAAGAGTCAGCGCTGGAAAACGAATCCCTAATGTTGGTAATTTTTTTCTGAGTAAAAGGTCACAAAATGGTTAGTAAGACATTCATGGGACTCATGAGAAGGGAGTACACTTTCATGATTAGAATGTAATGCATAACGTAAGACCTGACACAATTTCTTTGAATCATGAGCATTTTCACTGACAAGATTTCTGAAGTAATTGAATTAATCTTTGTTTGCTAATGAATTACACTGGGCAATCTGCTTGCACAATCTAGCTCGATTTTGTGGTGATTTATCCCTGCGCCATATCCATTCATACTGGTGTCTGACAGCCTTTGCCAGCAGGTAAGAATCTGAGAGCCATTTAGCAGGACCTATAATGAAAGTGTGAGACACTTTAGGAGCGTGTTTGTCAAGCAGATCAATTGGGTCATTTGTATATTGCTCGTAGAGAACACTAGCAGTATTACCAGGGCATTTGACAAAGGAACAAATAATCAAAATATAAAGGGTATAAAAATAGGTAACACCTAGTACAGGCCCACACAGTTTGTTGATGCCACCACATTATTAATAGATGGCTCCAGAGAATCCTTGCATGCAGCTTCGAACACACTGGAGATATTTGGCTCCATGTCTGGACTTAAGATGGATACTATAAAAACTAAGGTGATCTGGATTGGAAGGAAAGGATTTAACAAAGATAAATTAAAAGTAAACACAATACTTGAGTGGGGTACCACAGAGTTTAACTTGGTAGGATTAGCGTTCAATGTCGATCTTGATAAAATGGTGCAGATAAATTAGTTGAATGCAATTGCACAGTCAAAGTTAATACTAAGCGATTGGAAAAAAATTAATTTAACACCCTTTGGCAAAGTAACATTTGTTAAAACTTTTATAATCTCTAAATTTAATCACCTTTTTATTACATTACCACCAATGATAAAATCTATTCTGATATTATACACAAATTTATTTGGAATGATGAACCAGACAAGGTAAATAGACAACAGATTTTTAAGGACTCTTTGGACGGGGGATTTAAAATGCTTGACCTTGAAAAATTTATAAAATCACTGTAATTAACCTGGATCAGACGTCTAATAAGAGACGCAGATGCACCATGGGCATATCTGGTTAACCATCAGTTAAATCTTTGAAGTCAATTATTTACTTATGGACCAGCAATGACCAGGATATCTTACATAGCCCTTTGTGGTATAACATAAAATTAGTCAGAACCCTTTATTCTATCCAGTATGGCATCAAAAAAATATAAGATTTGTAATTGACTTAATCAGTGAAAATGGGAATTTTCACTCAATGATGGAAATGAAAAAGTTGTATAACCTTTGCATGTTAATGTTCTAGAATCCTATAGAATTAAATTACTTAGTGAAACATTCTTGGACAAATTTAAACCAGAACTAAACCATTACAGAGAAATAGGGCCTGTCTTACCAGCACACTTGAAGATTTTCTTCAAAACTCAAAAGGTGCCACTGACATTTATAAAGTAATGAATAAATCTTCAGTTCAACCAAAAAAGGTGCCAAGAAATGAATGAAGAAACAGAAAATTTTGTTTGGAGAAAAATTTTCAGAGTCTCTTTTAGATTCTCTTGTGATGCCTTACTCACATGGTTTCAATATGAACTTTTGTATAGAATAATTGGAGTTAGAAAATATTTAGCAACAATAGGCATAGATGATTCTGGTGTTTGTAGACTGTGTACACATGATGAAGAAACTATTGTTCATTTATTATTTCATTGTAACCATTCAAAACAACCATGGGATTCAATTTCTACCTGGTTAAAAATGAAATAGGTGTTTTAATTAATTTAAAGATACAAGACATCGTTTTTTGGGTATTCATAAAAAGATGTCTACTGTGACCTAATTAATTTGCTGGTCATGTGTACAAAAACATATATTTATTTCAATGTGCCGTTAATTATAATAAGATGTTTTTCAAAATAATTTAAAAGTAGTTTCTATGAACATTTAACACTGTTAAAATTAAAGGATACAAGTGAAAAACAAAAACAAATTCATAAATGGTCCACATGGGAGCCATTATTTAATGATGTATAAATTTGTAAAAGACAAATAATTTGACATTTTAGTCTGTGTCTTTATGTTATACTAAATTAAATTGATTTATGAAGTAAATTACTGCATGGAACAACTAAAGAGACACCTTTACTTTGATGTATATTGAGATTATTGTATTGAAATGGTGAATGAAAAATTAAAAAAATATTTAAAAAGTTTCTGTACTGTAAACTGCCGATCTTTGGTAAGCAACTACCAACTTTGCCACATGGGGTCTGGGGTTTGAACTGCAGACTTCAGTGGCGAGTGTGTTACCACTGGACGACCATATGCCAAAAACCTCTCATAAGTTGTACTAATATATAAACATAATGGAGGGTAAGGGAGTCAGTAGGGTGGATATACAGGTCAGCTTGTTCTTCGACATCTACTACCTAGATATGAGGTCGCTGTTCGGAGCCATGAGAGTGACATTGCCCAGTGGAAGCGGTAGTGGAAGGGCAGAGGAAACCAGTACATACAGTTGTTCAAGGTTCTGTATTGTAAACTGCCGACCAATGGCAAGCAACTACCAGCTTTCCCACTTGAGGTACAGCCATGAACCAAACCCCGGCCTGAGAGGTGGGAGGCAAGAGTGTTACCACTCTGCCACCGTGGCCTGTGGGACCCTCACCGGGCCTATTCTTCGGCGGGAGGGGGTACCTTAAGAAGAGGTCATTGTCATTTAGGTTTGACCAGGAACTGACCATGTGGCAGTTTCTGATTGGTTGGCTTCTCTGTGGTCACTGTGCTTGCACTTGGGGTCTGCCATTACCTCATGATCACCAGCATGCCTCTATCATTTGCGACTTACTGGCTTTTCCTCCGTAGGGTGGCTTCTGGCCTTTCCACACATTTTGATTGTAGTGCTGTACTTTCTTTCTTTAGACGCCACATTGGTTTCTAAATTTTAAAATTACCTTGTAAGAACATTTAGTCTGGTTTCTGCTAGCTGTGTCCGACCTGGCGAAGGCTTTGATTGGACATATCTGTTTTCATCCTAAAAATCATTTATTTTTCATCTATAATGATTTTACAAATGAAACAAACATTAAGTTAAAAAAAAATAAAATTGAATAAATAATAATATAACTCCACTTCTGGATTTGATTTATATCTTGCCCTGGGGAAATGAAGGAAATATTGTTTAGACTTTTTATTGTTCACTTTTATCTCTTTGGCCACTTAACATTTCCAAAATATAAATTCCATTGTCTTTCTGGGAGCTCGGCTAATTGGCCCTTTGCCAAATTGGCCCTCGGGAAAGCGGCCCCCTAAAAACTCGACCCCTTGCAAACTCGGCCCCTAGGTAAAATTAAAATGTAATGCAATAACAGCAATTTTATAGCACTTAATCTCCATCATATGGCAGAATCTAAGGCTGACAGACATTTATTAATGAACAGTACACCAGGTAAGCATGTATCAGGTTATTAATGATGACAAATTATGGGGATAATTCTTTGTGATCATATTAATTATGTTTCACAAGAGTGACAACTTCTAAAATGAGATTTTGCAAAGTGAGACTAACACACATCAAATATATTTGTATGCCGCAATCAAGTCATTTCTATTTAAATCCCTTAGTAATTTGTTTATATTAGAAAAATTAAAAGTACAATTACATGATGACATTAGACCAAGGCTGATAACTAGGTACAGTTTATCTGCCACTGTGGTCAAGTGCTTACCACACTTGCCCAAGAACACAGAAGACGTGGGTTTGAACCTAGCTATAGTCAAAAATATATTGGCTTGTATGACCACTTAAAATGGAGGCCCTCTGTCATGGGGCCCTATTCCCAGTGACAGGCAAAAAACGTCAGGGGCATTGAGAAATTGTCATCTGTGTGCCTCTGTCTTAAGTTAGGCTGTACTTGTGCAGTTGGGATCAGGGTCAGAAGACACCTTGAGTCCTGCAGTACTAGAAGATATTGTGCTGAGTATAAATATACAGTACAATTAAAGCACACAATGCTTTCCACAAATCGTTTTTATTATCTGATCACAGCATACCTTTACAGAGCTAATCTCATCACCAGCCCATTCTAAGACATAGAAATACTATCATTATGCGCACATTTATCAAGAAATTGGACGAGTGTGGATCATAAACCAGAAAAAGCCAGGTTAACATTCTGGTGGACATTTCTCCAAAGGTGATTAGTGGATCATCGCAAAAATTTGAAGTGGGTAGGGCCTGACTAGAGGAAGAAGTAATTACATTTGGAACAGATCCAGATCATATTCTGGAGTTATGCATTCTATAAGTGCTCTTTAGTTTTTTAGTCATTGAAAATACGTTCAAAATAGGACCTATAAAATTTTGCTAACAAGAGTTTAACCATAAACATATCAAGGTTATAACAGAGAATACACAGGAAGTCGGGCTGGCGTAGGAGGATAGCTTTTTGAAACTGGCATGTTTTGAGCTTTTCCTGAAGGGGGCATTTGAGGCTGCATGTTTATTTATTGATTTGGGGTTTTACGTCATTTTTAACTGTGTACAGGTCATATAATGACGGGTAGTTTTGTGGGCAGAATAACCAGTATGTACAGTTGGTCAAAATTCTGTCCTGTAAACTGCCGACTATTGGTAAGCAACTACCAACTCTCCCACATAAGGTCCATGGATTGAACCCTCCATCCTCAGACGTGGGAGATGAGTGTGTGCATTTGAGATTGCATTATGTATCTTGTCAGATAAATCATTCTAGACACGTATCTACATAAACCACAGGCTATAAATAACATCTCCATTGGATTGTTTATATTGCATACCCCATCATGTAAAACATCTGGGAAGAGGTTTTATTTCAAATTGATGGAAAAAACACTCTCTCTCTCTTTTCACTTATAAAAATCACTTTTCCATGCACTGTTGTAAAGAAAAGAAAAAAATGTGCAAAAAATATTAATTAATGCACAAATGAAGTCAATACTTCCAACAAAGTCATTTTATTCCTCCTCTATGTAAATGTTTATTAATTTCGACTTTAGTCCAATGTCAGTTGATACAATATACTTTATCACAGTATGATTGCCTTGAAGTATCAATGTAAAACTTATATAAAGAAATTTAATTTTTTAAATGATCTTAAACCCTCTTCCAATATTGAAGGGAGCTGAAACGATCCACTGCTAATAAATTCCTATTAAATCATATTTAAAGGGTGTGGTGTATGATTACACTTACAACAAGGGAACTCAGAGAGTACACACCTCTGCCAAGGCCCAACAACTCCAATAGGGGCCCAAGGTCATATTTGATTGCATCAGAAGATTCCTAGTCCATGATTTCCTATAAGCTGGTTTCACATTGCAAACCTCTAGGACCAATAATAAGCGAGATATAGGCACTTTTAAGTCTGCTGCATGGGGTACTTTGGCTCTCCATGGATGACCTTGAATGAAGAGATTCAAGGTCAAATGTCTGTATACTTGTAGAAGACATATATTTGTTATACATATGCCCTATGAAGAGATTCAACCTTCTAGTTACGAGAACCAGCCAGTAGAAGAAAGTAGATAATTTTCAAAGAAATACCCAGAGAGGCCATCTTGTCTTTCAAAATGAGGTTAATTTCAGTCCCCCTGAAACTTACCTCCCAATGAAGATATCCTGCAAATTTGCTGAAGCTAGCTAGTGTAGTGTTGGCGTGTCACACTTTATTTCAACAGTAATTTATGTTGGTGTGGGACAGGCTAATTGTCACAGTTTAAGTTCAACAGTAATTTAGATTAATGGTTTCCTCTGTGCATGTGCTAAGGGTGAGTCACCAGGAAACTGCACACACAAAGTTCTATGCATGTTTTATAAAATACTTCAGTTGTTGCTTTGTCACTGGTTAATAAACAGCTTCTTCTGTAACACTTGTTAAATACTTTTACTTTAGTTTCATGCAGCAAACAAACTAAAACATGGTGTCAGAAGTGAAACTTTAATTATACAAATAATTAAAGAAATTAATAGTGTGCACAGGAATTTAACAGGATTAAAATTTGCTCACATTGCAGCATATTGAAAGGACAAAAAAATACAATTTGTGGCATACAAGTATATTTGACTGTGTTTCTTGTTAATATTACCTGTCACTAATCTGGATATTCATAATGAGTGATCACGAGAAAGCATCATCATCAACAGCTCAACCAGCAGCAGCAACTCCAGCTGTTCCATATAATTTCCCTTTGCCTGCTCCAGTTAAGCTTTCGGGGGATGTTTATCAAAACTTCAAGTTCTTCAGGATGCAGTGGGAGGACTATGAAGTGGCAACACAGCTGACAGAAAAGCCGGATTCAATAAGAATGGCCACATTGAGGTCAGTAATGGGCCAAAATTGTTTGCAGATATATCAACACCTTCATATCTCTGATGCAGATAAAAGCAAGGTGAAGCCATCTCGCATTGGAGAAACATTTCGAACCCTCAACCAATGTTGTGTACGAGCGTTATGTATTTGGCAGTGCAAATCAAGGAGAGAATGAGACTGCCGAGCAATATATCGCCAGGCTGCAACATCTCATTGCAACATGCAACTACGGCACTTTGTCAGATGAACTTTTAAGAGACAGATTGGTTCTTGGTACCAAAGACACACATGTGCGTGCCAGAATGTTTCGAGACCCAGAACTGACATTAACCAAAGCCATGAATATGTGCAAAGTCCGAGAACTTTCACAATCGCAGCTGAAGCAGATTGCAACAACAGCAGAGGATTCAGTACACTACACCAAAAAGGACAGACAGACTGGAAAGGCCCACAAAGAAAAGCAAAGCAAATGTAAGTACTGTGGTACAAATCATGAATTCTCCAAGTCTAAGTGTCCAGCATATGGTAAAACCTGCTCGAAATGCAAGAAGCCAAATCACTTTGCATCTGTTTGTCAACAGAAGGGTAGATTGAAAGCACCCAGAAAAGCCAAAGTTTATGCAGTAGAAGATGAACTTTCAAGTGATGAATCAGTTTTTAGCACGGAGTATACTGTGAAAACTGTGAAGATCAGAGGTAAGCAGCTTTCAGTAAAACTCAGTCTTGGCACTTCAAAGAATGATGTACCAGAAAACCTTGAATGTCAGCTTGACACAGGGACAACCTATAATATCATAAGCTTCGAGGACAACTGCAAAGTAGCAAAATCGAAAAAGCCCAATCTGCAAGTCAGTGACGCGAGACTAAGATTCTATGATGGATCTTATATGAAGCCTTTGGGCCAGGCTACCTTACATACAAACTACAAGGGCAAACACTACAAGCTGAGATTTCAAGTGGTACCATTACGTCATGCCCAAAAGCCACTGCTGTCAGCAAATACCTGTGAGCATTTAAAATTGCTAGCTGTTAATGTGAATATGTCAGAGAAAATAGAAAGCCTCTCAAAGGAAAAGATTCTCCACAAGTACAAAGATGTGTTTGAAGGTCTAGGCTGTTTCAAGGGAGAATACCACATTCAGATAGATGAGAATGTGAAAGCAGTGCAGCATGCGCATTCCTGTGGCAATTCGAGAGGAACTGAAACTGAAAATCGATAAAATGGTAAAAGACGGCATTCTAGCTAAAGTAACAGAGCCTACAGATTGGATCGGCAGTCTTGTAGTAGTGAAAAAGCCAAGCAAACTGAGGATCTGCATTGATCCAAAGGACCTGAACAGAGCTATTAAGCGTCCAAATTATCAGATGCCCACAATAGAAGAGGTTTTGCCACGCCTCAGGAAGGCTAAGGTTTACTCTGTTCTTGATGCCAAAGATGGATTTTATCACGTGAAGCTCGATACACCTAGCAGTTATCTCACAACCTTCTGGACTCCCTTTGGAAGGTATCGATACAAACGTCTTCCCTTTGGAATATCATCAGCGCCCGAAGAGTTCCAGAGGAGACAGCATGAAGCTCTAGAAGGCCTCAGTGGAACTGAGGTGATAGCAGATGATATCCTTGTCTATGGCAGTGGTGATTGCATGGAAGAGGCAATCTTGGACCATGACAAGAATCTCACAGCAGTTCTGGAACGTGCTCGACAAATAAACATGAAGTTCAACAAGAATAAGCTCAAGTTTAGAGTCACAGATGTACCTTACATGGGACATTTGCTCACATCAGATGGGCTAGCACCAGATCCCATGAAGATAAGCGCAGTAAAAGACATCCCAGAACCGAAGAATGTCAAGGAATTGCAAAGGTTCTTGGGTTTCATAAATTATCTGTCAAGATTCTCACCTCATTTGTCAGAGATCTGTGAGCCACTTCGTCGGCTTACTGACAAATCGTCACCATGGCTATGGGACAAACCACAACAGCAGGCATTTGACACAGCTAAAAATCTAGTGACAATGCAACCTGTGCTAAAACTCTATGATGTCAAACAAGAAGTAACACTTCAGTGTGACTCCAGTGAGAAGGCTCTTGGTACAACCTTGATGCAGAATGGACAACCAGTAGCCTTTGCATCATGTGCATTATCCAAAACAGAGCAAGCCTATGCTCAGATAGAAAAGGAACTGCTGGCAATTGTTTTTGGATGTGAGAGGTTCAGCCAATACCTTATTGGTAAGGAAGCCATAAATGTAGAGAGTGACCACAAGCCTCTAGAAGTTATTTTTCGCAAGTCACTCCTGTCTGCCCCACGACGTCTACAGAGAATGCTTTTAAGGTTGCAACGCTATAACCTTAAGGTCACATACAAGCGCGGAGCTGAAATGTACATTGCTGACCTGCTGTCAAGGGTACAAGCTCCAAGAATGAAAAAGGCCAATGATACATTTGAAGTCTTCTGCTCTGAACTCCAGAACATTAATCATGCAGAATATGTACGTGTCTCTGATCAACGTCTACAGCAAATCAGAACACATATTCACCAGGACTCTACTTTGCAATCCCTAATAGGAGTTATTCTGAGTGGATGGCCTGAAAGAAAGGAGGACACTCCAGTGTGCATTCGGGAGTATTGGCCAATTAAAGAAGAGCTCACTGTCCAAAATGGTATAATATTTAAAGGACACAGAGTGGTAATTCCAAAAGCTATGCGTCCAGAAATGATGCTCCGCATACATGCTAGTCACCTTGGAATTGAATCATGCCTTAGAAAAGCAAGAGACACTGTCTATTGGCCTCACATGAACTTTGAAATCAAAGAAGCCATATCAAAATGTGAAGTATGTCAAGCTTATGCCTCCAACAACAGGAATATGCCATTGCAAACCCCACAACTACCAAACAGGCCATGGGAAAAGGTTGGAATAGACATCTTCACCCTCAAAGGAAAAGATTATCTGGTGACAGTTGACTACTTTTCAGATTATTTTGAAGTTGATCCACTGAAATCTACCACAACTGCAGCAATAGTGAAGGTACTAAAACGTCACTTCAGCACTCATGGCATACCAGATGAGATAATATCTGACAACGGACCACAGCTAGTGAGTGAGGAATTTGCGAAATTTGCAAGTGACTGGGAATTTAGTCACATAACATCATCACCTTATTACAGCCGTTCTAATGGTAAGGCAGAATCTGCAGTGAAAATAGCAAAGAACCTCATCAAGAAATGCAAGCATGAAGGAAGTGACATATACAAAGCACTTCTGGATTGGAGAAATACACCAACTGTCAATATGGACAGCAGCCCAGTCCAACGACTGATGTCCAGAAGAACTAAGAGTACCCTGCCAATGTCTGAGAGTCTACTTCTACCAAGTGTAATTCCAGATGTTAAAACAAAAATTGAACACAAACGCAGACTCACAAAACAACAGCATGACAAAAGAGCCTTTAATCTACCACAGCTTGAAATTGGTCAACCAATTTATGTGAAGTCAAAGGCAGGTCAAGAACACAAATGGGAAAAGGCTATTTGTAAGGACAAATTGTCAGACAGGTCCTACATTGTAGATGTGAATGGAGAAAGCTACAGAAGAAATAGGACACACTTGAAAGAAAGCAATGGTCCTGTACAGAATTCTCCAGCAAAGAGTACAACAAGAAAAGATGAAAAGACTAAGGAAAGTGTGAGCAACAACACAATAAACAACACAGAAGCCCCAAGAAGAAACAGCAGGACATCAAAACCTGTAGAAAATATCAGGCTGGATTTGCTTAAGGACAAAATCTTAAATTTATTCAAAATTTACCAAATGCTAAAACTGTGCAGAATAAACCCATGCATTGGTTTTTAAGGGAAGGTAGTCTACCCTTACCCTTAAGTATTTGGTGATAATGTTATGTATACTGTGTAATGCATGAATAGAATTCTTTGAAACAGAGACTCATTAAAGACATTCTTCATATTAAATCTTTTTTTAAAAAAGTAAAGAAAAGGGAAGTTACTAAATTTTGTTTCAATTTAAAAGAAGGGAGATGTTGGCGTGTCACACTTTATTTCAACAGTAATTTATGTTGGTGTGGGACAGGCTAATTGTCACAGTTTAAGTTCAACAGTAATTTAGATTAATGGTTTCCTCTGTGCAGGTGCTAAGGGTGAGTCACCAGGAAACTGCACACACAAAGTTCTATGCATGTTTTATAAAATACTTCAGTTGTTGCTTTGTCACTGGTTAATAAACAGCTTCTTCTGTAACACTTGTTAAATACTTTTACTTTAGTTTGATGCAGCAAACAAACTAAAACATGTAGTTTTCCACTGAGAGTGTTAGGGTCGAAAATGTCTATGCGCGACAGCAGTGGGGCAGCATAGTGAACACTAAACCAAAGTATCCACCGGTTGTATCCAGTGAATACAATTAAACTATAATATTACATTTTATTTTGTCATTTCAATCTTAAACTTGTCTTATTAGCATAAAAATATATTTTATGCCATTTCTCATTAACATAAAAGCATACACTGTGTGTGGAAAAGCATGAAAAATATTCTTGTGTACTGCTAAGAAAGTAAAAGTATATGGAGTGTACAGTTTCATTCTAATTGGTGTAATCAGTTTATCACACCAGATCCCAGCATCCCAGGTAGTATTTATTTAAACAACCACAGACTGACAGATTTATTGGTCATATAGGATACATGAAAGGATTTCTGAATCCCCCCTCACTAACCAAGATTGAGCAGATCTGGGGACTAAGATGCAGGAGTGAGATCAGTAAGGGCCACTTCTGTACAGATTCCTGTTCAACTGCAGCAAACAGCTAGACAATATTAAAAAATCAAATGTGTGCAAAAATCTGTCGATACTGCCAAAATAAAAAATAAATCTGTTCACTGTTTTGCCCAATTTGGCAAAAAATTGCATACTTCTGATGCTTCTCTTTGGGATCAGGTCAGTCAAGAGCAGTCAGCACCCGCCTTATCAGCTTTAAGGAATGATAGATTGATTCAGCAGCAGGTGGCAGATAGATTGAAGGAATTAGCAAGTCTTTCTCGAGGAATGGACCAGAAAGTTAAGTCTGGAGGGCCAGACAAAGCCCCAATGTGGAGGGCCAGTGGTCTGGCGGGGACAAATTCTGTTAACGTCTCTTGCATGGACTCTGGTGTATCTTATAAATTGTGACACATGGTCAGAGCGATATAAATTAGAATCAAATACCAGCAAGGTTCTTGACATTTTGTGCTGGTGAGATCTGATTAACAAGAATATTGATTGGAAAGTATTGAAGGCGATGTTTGCAATTGTTTCTGGAACGTATCAAGATAAATTCAGTTTTTTTTCTCAGAGTTTAGTTTTAATTTATTTGTGAACATGAAATTTTGAATGTCGTTAAGGAAGTTTCTGAGTGTTTGTATAAAGTGAAAAAAAATTGGTGAGAGTTAAGGAAGTTCCTGAGTGTTTATATAAAGTGAGAAAAATTTGGTGAGAGTGCTACGTATAACTGGGTGATGAGATCGGTACTCGTTGTGCTACAAGATAAAAAAAAGATCTGTTGAAGCTTGAGCTTTACTATAGCTTTCCCTTTTTGAACTCACAGTGTTACTCAATAGGCAACCAAAGGAATGTTTTAAGATGGGGTTACATGAACAAACTTGCTATGATTTGTGTTTATATGTGCAGGAGTAGTCTAAATATACTGGAGCTGATGTACGTGAAACTTGATAAACTTCTGAGAAGTTAGTCATAGTTGACCAGGCAACTACTAACCAAGGCATTTGCTGCAAGAACAGTCATTTCACGAGTGCATATTTTTGAAGTTGATCATGAAAGATGACAAATCAATAGAATTCCACAATCTGAGTCCAAAGTGCTGCAAAGACACCTTCTTATGGTACATACAATATGTTTACTAAAATATCTGAGAAAATCTACACTTGTTTACAAATTTGTAATGCTATCACCAGTATGTGCCACCGATGGATCAAGTATGGCATGTTGTGGAAAAGAAAATGGAACTGTCCACAATGCTGGTCAAACTACTTATTAGTTTATAATAATATTTTACTTATCAGCTATTGCCATTGAAAAATTATAAATCTAACTCATCACGATGTCTTCCTTTGTAACAACCTGGGTCAAACTATCTTTATTTTCCACATTTGTGAATTAAAACTCAGAAAAACAGAGGCAGTAGTGTAATGGCTAGGTATGAACTTTGTTAGTAGCACAAAATATTTTTGACAGTCTCACCTAATGTGCATATGAAATACAGAGCAGAAAGTATTATCGTATATATACGGCAGAGGATGGTATTTGCTTTTTCAGCACTGTAATTATGTGGCAGTTACACATCCAAGTATCCCCCATGGATATAATCCATGGTTCCATATATGGTAACTAGCAAGGATGTACTGCAGATAAAGGGTTTTTTTTTTGGGGGGGGGGCAAATTGTTGGAAAAGTGAGTGATTTACGGATCCACCATGGATAACTCTATGGATAATAAGCATGCCTCAAGGACGACAGGGACGCATTTCTTCGCGTGCACATCCGTGACCACCCGCAGTGCAGCGGGAATACCTCAGGACACGCCAGACAACACAAGGATGCCCCAAGATGTCTCAAGAATGCCCCAGATGGGGTTTACGGACATTGCAGATGCTCACGGATGGGATTAAAGGACGATAAGTGTTATAACCGATGCCAGATTATCGATAAGGGGGTTTATGACATCATTGCAGGTGTCCCCCCTGGAGATAGTGACCACTGGATACCTATATTTTAATACCTATATAAAGGGGATAGGGTCAGGTCACTAGCCAGATGCAATTTGGTTATCTATATGGACAGGGAGGACAGATTGCTTGTACAAGTGCGAATCTTACTCTTAGAAATTGAGAGGCTGATAGCCATCATTTCAGTTATGATAGAGAGGCTGAGCAGCAGATGGGGTCTGCCAGTAACACAGGGAAGATACAGAAGATATTGGCTAAGCCAGGCAGAGCATTAAGAGGAGGGTCAGTACACCAGACTGATGCCAAGGCTCGACTTAGATGACCCTATGGCATACCAAAACTTTATTAGGATGCCACCCGAGCTGTTTTGACAGCTGGAGCAGACTCTCACTCCTAAGCTCTAGAGGGAGATGACCTGGATGAGAGAGTCCCTGAATCCAGGACTCATGTTGGCAGTCACCCTCAGATACCTGGCCAGTGGAGACAGCTACCCCACCCTGCAGTTTGCAGGGACGACAGCATCAGCTTCCCTGAGAGTGAATTCCTGGGGATTGGTGGGCCGAAGGTAAACGTCTTCATCCTCAGAGATGACACATTCCCCCTCCATCTCTGGCTAATGAAGCCTTACTCGGGACAAGGTATGGAGAGAGTGTTCATGCTGGAGAGAGTGTTCAATTACAGGATTAGCCGGGGAAGAAGGGTGGTCACTTCTCGATTCAGGATCTTCCAGAGCCCGATACAGCAGGAGCCCCCGGTGGTGGCTAGACTAGCCATGGCCTGCCTCAGCCTGCACAATGTTTTGAGGATTAGATACCACACTGGTCAGGCAGATGACTTTAGGGCAGAAGGCCAGCCTCAGATCGTGCTGGAGTATAATGACATTCCACATCATGGCACAAACCCGTCAGAGGCAGCTAAAGTACAGAGAGATATTGTCAGGGACTATTTCATGAATGAGGGACAGGTTCCCGGTCAAATGGACAGAATTTAAAATATTGTGCTACTGTGTAACTCCTAAATGTAAACACTTTAATAACAAAGAATTAGAATAAAATTTAAAATCCAGGAATGAATGACACTGGTGTTCCAATTACATACTATCTCATGGACTGTGAACAACTTTATAAAGTTATTATTGTGGACATTAATGTTGAAAAAGCTAAAGTTTTATTTGTGTAATGCTGTCTTTTAATGCTATTGAAAATAAAATGAGATGTTTGTTTTACTTTGTTTTTTTTTCTGTGACATGTAATATTAAAACTAAGTACATTGTTAAGAAACTTGTACACACAATAAAAAACACCTATTGTTAAAGGGCCAAACGTTGCATTTCTTTTCTTCTGCATGTGTAAATAATGTGTGTCACCCCACTCTGTGATGACAAAATCAAAGTGTTGAGATACAATGCTTTGTAAGAATGGACAATCAAACAAGCCCTCGTCAAAGGACACAAAGACTTAAGGGCAAGATGGCGACCACCACCCCCAAGGAAAATAAAAAATAAACATCAGAAATACAACCCCCTGCCCGAAGAGTGCCATCACTGCTGGTGGTGTGGGGGACACTCCAAATTTGTTGACACAAGGCCAAACACTAATTTGGGTTGGATTAATTCCTTTGGCCTTTTTTTTTTTTTTTTTTTTTTTTTTTTTTGGGGGGGGGGAGTGTCAAATCCAACTTTCATTGGTACTTAATACAATTTGTTTCTATTTGTATCTTTATTTTGGGTGTTAGGGGAGGGTACACTGCTATAACATTTCTTGTATGTGGGTGTGGGGCTGTTATTAATTTGTCTTTATGGTTTTGCTTTGAGTTAAATGATAGTTATTATGTGCAAAATAGCATTACTTGGATTGGAGATATTAGGACTTTGTGAGGTTCTTTGGGTAATCTATTCTGGGTTTTTTGGGTGTTTGTTGTGAATGTGATGTGGGGTATTTTTGTTTCATTTTTTATTTCATTCTTTCATTTTTTATTTCAAACACAAATAATTGTTTTGGGAAGATATGACGGTCCTTAAGAAGGGCCTTTAAAATTTATCAGCTACTGCTGATATGTTGGCTGGCTACTGGTCCCCTGTGGCTGGTTGGTCTGGTTGAGTGGTGGCTGTTTCGTCGACTGGCTGGAACTGAGGCGTGTTAATGGCCCCAAAGCTGATATCTTGTGATGTGTTGGGAATGTTGCTGAAGTACTGGCTGTCCACTGAAGGTGGATTCATTTGTACCAACTCCTCCCACCCCAGATGCCTTCTGGCTCTCTTGGGTCTCTGGTACACAACTCAACTCCTGGACCCACGGGGTGTGTCTGGGTTGCAACCCTCTCCTGCTCATGACTGCTTCTCCTCCTTGTCCTTTAGTTTTTTTGGCATTTTGCAGAAATATTAACCAAATTTCCTTTTTAAAAAACCCAAAGTTTCAATAATTTTGACTAAATATGCCAGCAAAATATAACCTCAAATATATCCAGTATCTGTTGTAAAGTTGTTGAATTGATGTAGCCTCATCAAAAACCAAAATGTATCAGACCAAAATGCCCAGCCAAGTAGCCTTATATAGCGTCCTGTCCATGAGAAAGTGTCTCTCCTTAGCTTCCAAGCAGCATGGGAAACCACAAATCTATCCGTAAACCACATCCTTATTGTCCTTGAGGCGTCCTTATCATATGTAGCCACGTCCCTATTGTCCTTGAACACATCCTTGCATCTCCATGTATATCAGTAAAGAAATTCTGATTGGTCCATGGGTTTCCGGGAATCTCTGTTAACATCCGTAAGCATCCTTATAGTCTCCTGGAGACATCCGTGGAAATTTCCTGGAGACTCATGGCCGCGGATGAGTCAAGGACATTATGGATGCCACAAGGACATCCCGGATGGTTTTAAGCATGTTAGGGATGACTTATGGATGAGTTACGGATATCGATTACAGTTAAGATCTGCATAAAGTTTACGGAAAAATCAAACAGATTTTTCCATGTCTCCCTGCGGACGCATTTCATCCGTGGCGGATGCCACAAGGACATTACGGACGGCCTCATGGATGAAAATTATGATCTGTAAATCACTCAAGATTTTCCACATTAGGAAACCTAGCGTGATCCAGCGGCTGATCCATGGATGTGTAACTGGGGTCTAAGTAAAATTAAAATATGGAACTACAACAAAACGCATTTAAAAAGAAACACAAAGCTCCAGCATTCAAATTTGTGTTCGAAAGGCTGGTCTCAGAAAAGTACCTTGCGTGAACGTCGACATAAAGTTAAGAATTTTGCCTTAAAATTAGTTCTAAGTATGTGGTCTTAAACTTGGTGGATTTCACAAAACAGCAAAGTTTAAGCTTTGGATAAGTCTAGGGCACAAAATTAGTTCCACAGTGGGAGACCATAAAGACAAGCCATAAAATCATTCAAACTTATTGCCATTCTTATTGCAATTGTTATACATGTCACTTAAACAAATAAATAAATAGCAAGAATAATACTTAAATTGATCCATGACCAAATTAATCTCACCAAACAATCCACAACAAATAAAAAGATGATCCACAAGCTTATTTTGTGACACTCACACAATTGTCTCAAGGTTACTGTTGAACTGTATATTTAAGCTAAGGTCACCTTAACGTTTTAACACAAGTTATAGTATGGTCACTGCTTTATCTTGTTAATCATAATATCAAGGTTACTTATTTTAATTTATTTGATAATAGTTCACTTTCTTACACTAAACACGTTTGTGGTTTAGATTAATGTGACTGAGCATTAACTTCTAATTTAAGATCCAATTTTGTAAAATTTAAATGGATTTTCATTAACATTCTGAAAAACACCTAACACAATACCTTAATATGAGTTAGAGAATAAGGCATTTCTTTATAAAAGCAATAATGTAAGGTAACCATTATCCATCAGTGATGTAAAATGTATCACACATGTGTCAAGTCATATCTGACTTGTGTAAAGTCATATTTAAATATTTTGTATTTTACCACTTTTAATACAATTTACATCCACTCTCCCAACTCCTTTTAAACTTGTTAATTTTAGGCTTTCTATTATCCGACATTTCTAGTATCCGACCTAACTGTTCCTTTCACAAGAGGGACAGCTAATAGAGGTTCTACTGTACTACTAATAATGATATCACATAGTGAGCACATATCTCTGCCAAGGCCCAATACCTCCAATAAATACTTATGAATGCAATGATAAAACTTTAAAAAAAAAATTCATTCATCCAGACAGTGATCCGGGTCACCTCCAAAATAAAACCTGTTCATTGGGCGTCACCAACATTTCCTAAACGAGGTGCAAAACTGCCCCCCCCCCCCCACACACACATACAGTGGGCAAATTAGAGAACATGGAGCTATTTGAGTCCAAACAAAATCCATGACTGACAATCTCTAATCCATTGTTTACGCTCATGTTATGTGGATGTTGTTTTATACATTTCATCTATTCTTATTCCTGGTACAGAGTAGGTATCAGAGGCTGGTTTAAAATAAACTTTCATGTTACTTGGACACATGTTTTTGGTTATAACTTGCCATGTAAATCTACAATCCTATACAAATGTTCCACTGTCACAACTTATTTTAAGCCCCAGTTGCAAAACACCGACTCTGACCTTAAGAGATTATAGGTTTGAATTGTGAATTGAAACTGATCTGCTCCCCATTGCCTGTCAGTTGAAAGTGGCTTATTAGGTCAAATAAATATACTTTATGGACTTTGACTTGAGTTGTAAATTAAAAGCTAAATAACGCAGAGTTAAATCACGTTTGTGAGAGTCAATGACCTGCTAGTATGTGTCCAAGGTCCATGCTGGTCCTTAAATCACTCAAAAACCTAAACAAGAATATTAAATAAGGCAATTTATGGTTTTCCGCTGTTCTATAGAGAATCAAATCTATGATAGCTTTCAAAAGATGATATATGCGAAAATCTGAATACATATACCTATATGGAGAGAAATTGAGATGATCTATTAGTGGCCTTGATATCAAATGACCCCATTATTAGTTAGGACATTTTTTTTATTATCACATAAATGCTATACTTTATTTACACTTTCTAGATATATAAGATGCCCCAAAATAGAGACACCTACAAATGAGTATTTTATGTGTGTCACTATATCACATTGCTGGGGCCACGGTGGCAGAGTGGTAACACTCTCGCCTCCCACCTCTGAGGCCGGGGTTCGATCCCCGTGACGGCCTTAAGTGGGAAAGCTGGTAGTTGCTTGCCGTTGGTCGGCAGTTTACAGTACACAACCCTAGCGAACTCTATGTACTGGTTTCCTCTGCCCTTCCAACTACCCGTCGTGATATGACCTGTACAGTGTTGAAAGGGACATAAAACCCCAAATAAATAAATGTATCACATTGTTTTGTAAAAATGTATGACTGACCATTTCGGATGTTAAGGCTGTATTAAACCCCCAGTTAAATGCGGGGTGTATGGAGATTTGAAGCCAAGAATGCGTTTATCACGTGGAATAACAGTGTGTTATATTTCTTCTGTAAAACTTACTGATATAATCCTGTCAATATTCCCCACATTTTATACTTGTAAAGATTATAGCAGACCACGTCCTACCTAAATCTATCCCCACTTTTCCTGTTACATATTTAAATAATTTTCAGACAAACTTTAACAAAATCAATCTCACAGGTGAAAAAAACAAGGTGTTCAAGAAAATGCAAATTGTATTGCATATAATGATTCACAACTTAAAAGAAAATAAATTTAAATATTACTCATTTTGAGAACTATAGTAGGAAGTAAATGGTATGTTATATTTTACCCGTGAAATGTAATACCCATTAGCTTATTGCATTGCTATGTGGTCTTGATTTTGAAATATAAATTTTCTTAATGTGTTTTTTTAGCTTAATTATGCCATTGTTTATTTTGTAATTGACAGAACATTTGACTAAAATTATTTAGACAAAATTTAATCTAATAATTGACGTCATAACCGCTTTAATGGTAGTTTTTTATTACCAGTAAATACAAAGAGGTATAATGAACTTCTCCAAAACATGTTTGCCAGGGATAAAAGTGAAATAGGAACAGAATAGTATAGAACATGTTTGTAAGTTTAAAACTGTGCAAACAATACCACTGAATGATAATTCTTCTCATGATGGATTATTTCAAGCAAATTTATAAAGTGAATTCAAATGGCTTATTATTCAAGGCAATACAAGATTCACACTTTTCTAAATGTTTGGCTCCAATCTTTGATTATTTCTGAGTGCAACACCAAACAAGGCATTGAGGTAGATGAACCTCTTCCTATTTTTCTAATTGTAAAAATGGATATCACCCTTGAATCAGGGACCAGTGTAGTCATAACCTTGGCTTTACCTCTGTCAAGATTATATCATCATTAAGTATCTGTTGTATATAAGATGGCAAAAGAAAACAATGCTTAGATTTACATCAAATTGTTACAGTGGGTCTCGGTCTAACACATTACTGATTTAATTTCTGTTATCTGATGAACAGCTTTACTGTTTAATGGTCGTTTGGGGCAAATCATTCTGGCTGTTCCCTCCGCCAAAAGGAATATAATAGAACAAAAAATCTTTGTGGCAATTTAGACCATAGTTTTCAGTCAATCAGATTCACGGACACTGCCCTATCACGTTAGTATTAGAGTTCTTCATTGGTCTTGTGGTTGGTAAGACTGTCATGTGATTACAGTCTGTCACCTCTGTTACTCATACTTTGGCCTTTGTCATGTTACAATTTGGCAAACACTCCCCAGTTGCTTTGTAATTGTATCATGCTACTTTGAATGCTCTTTAAGTTAAACCTATCTGGGGCAGCTTGCTATAGACCTAAAAACGGGCTGATGACACACTATGTGGAACGATGGGACATGCTTAAAGACACATTGCCAGATGAAGAGTGTGAATTGTGTTAATGGGATGGGGTTATTTGAAGTAGTCCACAAATTAATGGACGAATGAAAAGCTTTTGATTTTTTTTGTCCTGCAAACAGGGATCTACTTGTGAAGCCTCATCTGCGTCTCATCTGAATTTACCCTGCTAGAAGGCTAAATATAGCTGCACTTCAAAAGTATTGCTTAACTGCTGATGAAATATGTTTAAATGGAAAGGATGTTCACATAGGTATAATGTATTTGTACTATTGAAGTTTTATTGTTACATAGTAAAAATATATGTATATGCATAGATTATATCTCTATGCATAAAAATCTTGGTTATGCAAAAAATTATACCCCTTTTCTAATGTCATGAGTTTGCGTTACAACTGTGAAAATAAAGTGTAACATTGTATTTTGTTGATTTTTAGCGATGAAGTTGTGTGCAGGTTGGAAGGAAGGCTAGGTTGTATTAAATGTTGTGTATATTTGTAAAGATTCAATAGAAAGGCTAATTTTGTACTAAATAGGTAATGGTCAAATGTGTCAATTTAGGTGATGTTTGTTTAGTACTGGAATATTTTGCATTGAAAACTTTGGTTATTTTTGTGGATTTGGAGGGAATTTTGAAGTTTGAATTTGGTGAGTGGGTGTTTAGTGTTAGAAGTATTTGGATGTGGAATTAAGCTGTTTACTTGGATTTGGAGACTGTGTTTGATGATTGTTTGGTTCAGTGCAGTTTGCCATCCATTGATACACATACATTACACATGTATTTGAAGGATTCCTGGTCGGTGTTTTGAATGGGGGTTTTCTTACTGTGAGAGAATAAAAGAAGATCACTGAGTCTGGAACTTTACTGTGTGTTACCATCCCACTACAAAAGTAGTATCAAAAATAATGTTTTTTATACCACATAACTTTTGTAAACCAGGTTGTCCTTGTCTCTTTATGTCTCATTATGGTCATTTCCAGCCCGATCCTGTAGTGTTACCGTCTTGTCGGGAAACATTTGCTGGCCTGTCCTATCCAACAACAAGTTGTAACAGCAAGTCCTCAGGGTTCAAGTTACCAAACAGAGTATTCAGTGCCACTGCAGACTCCACACACAACTTATCTAGAGGCTCTTGTAGACCCATACAGCATGAAGACCAGCATTCGCACGGTCACACAGCAGCCATCCGTTGCCAGTACTGCTAGTACCAGTGTAATGTCCCAGCAATCATCAGCAGATAGGCAGGTCCCACACCAGTTTTCACAAATGAAGACAATGTTAATCTTTTGGTGGGCCAAGACAGGAGACCACCAGAATAGCATTCAGGCAACAGAAGTGGATAACTTGGAAGAAAAAGACTATTAAACTTCTAAGTTTAATACAGAACAAGGCAGAGGGGAGTACTTGCCAGCTGCTCCCGTAGAGTACATTCTCCAGACCAACCAGTGTCATTTCAACCTATGGGCCACAGACTCTTCTTGCCCAGGCACAGCAGCCAGCAGCCGCTCCAAGGAAGTGCACCCTGGCCAAAACAGATGATTCAAACAAGCCAGGCTCTCCAAACATTACGAGCTCAAGTGCTGGGGAAATAAAGACAGTTGCATTTCATGATCAACCCAACAAAGACTTTCAACCCACCATGTGACAGCACATGACACCTGTCAAGCCTTTTTGGGAACATTCAGAGAGTCATGAGTTACCAGAAGATAGACACACCACAGTCATACAGACCAACAAATCAGCAACAGCACACCACCTCCCCTCCCACCACCCAGCAGCAAGAGCCCCCACAGCCCCCACAGCATGTGCAGTAGACATTCACTGCCGGAATCAATCAGTCCTTTTCAGGACTACTGCTGTTTAAAGGTCCTTCTCAGAACCACAAAAACATTCAAAAAACAATTAACAAGCTGTCTGAAAAAAATGTAACACCATCCAACGCCAAACACACAAATACAAAATATGAATGAGTAAGTGACTGACTGACTGACTTGGTGAGTGACAGAATCAATGATTTTTTTTCAACCTTTTTAAAATATTTTTTTCTGAAAAATTTTATTTGAATTTAAAAAAAGATTTTTTAAAATTTTATTTTGTTTGGTGGTTGGTTTAAAAAGGGTTGAGTGAACTATGTAAAATTTGGACATTTAACGCTCAGAATCTTGGAAAATTTTGTGAAATAAAAATTGAATCTTTTAACTTTACAAATTTGTTACAAATTTGACATGGGCATTTGGAAATTTTTCCTTGGTATTTTTTTGTCAGGATATGCTTAATTTTAGACGGGTAAAATGCAAGAACTTATTTTATTTTGTCAGGGGAACTGTGATACTTGGAAGTTGTTTAACAATTTGTTTGAAACTTGGTAGAAATGTGTTGGCAATTTGTTGGAAATTGGTTGGAAACCTTCTGGATTTGGGGAACATGCGCTTCATATAAAGTTCTTGGAATAATATGGTAGTCCTGAAAAGGACTGATTGATGCCAGCTACTTCTACCCCCAGGGTAGGTCCTAATGATTCATCTTTAGATCCTCTCCTCCTGGCAAGGCACCAAGGTGTTTGAAGTAATTGTTAAGTAGGTCTTTCTGTTGCTTTGCTGCCCTTGAGAAATTGCTGCAGTTTTCATCTGCCCCACATAATAATTGTACATTTACAAGTGGTGGGTCATCCTTTTGGTTCTGTGGGTGGGCTCCTCTTTGATGTGTTCCCAGGATGTTGTGCAACAACATATGTTAATACTATGCCTCTAACAACCTCTAGCAACCTCTAACAACCTTTGTATTTTGCTTTGTTGTGTTCAATTGCAACCTGAATCTTCTCACTAATATTCCAAATGCATTCTCCACCACGCTCCTGCCTCCGGAGATAATGCAATTTACTATTCTCTTTGACCTACTCAGTTGTCTTCTGCTGTAGGGTTTCACTAGCCATGACTTCGAGGCAAAGGCATCATCACCCAACGAAAAATATCGTAAAGGAGATCCTCCCCAGGAAGCCCTAAAGTGCCATCCTCTTTTGTTTCCTTCAACAGGCATTGGTTGAAAATTTGTGCATCTGATGACGATCTGCTTGACTCATCATCCAACCAAAGGAATCTGTTTTAGTATCAACCAGTGCCAGTCGGACCAGAGAAAAGAAACCCTTGTAGCTGTAAAATTTGCTCCCATATCTGGTTGGCATCTTCATGGTGATATTTTTCCATCTAGCGCACCAACAACATGGGGGACATTCCATCAGTTTCTGAACTGCTCTCTTTCCATTCTCCAGGAGAGGTAGAACATGCCAGATATTCTCCCTGAAATCCCTCAAGGATGGCTCTGCAGACCTCAGGGACAAATTTGCATATGATGGTTTGTCCAACCATCCGAAAGGCCAAGGACTTGTAAGTTTCTTCAGCAGCCAAGTGTCCGAGTGTTATGGCCAGCTTTAAGCCCACTTCTAAAGGCTGACTGAAATTGAGGGCTTCTTCTACAAGTGGTGTTTCATGCATTCTTCAGTGAGGTAGAAAACTGCTGGGGAATTGCATAGAATTCTGGTACCCTAGAACATTAGTCTGAATTAACTCAGCCAAAAGGTTGTTCAAAAATGATAGGTCGTGCAAAAAAATCCCGAGCCCAAGTTAGGAGGTGGATCCAGGCAGGCCTGGATGTATTACATCCTGTCATGGAGGTTCTACCAACCCTTCAATTTGCTGTGCTACAATGGCCTTGACCTGATTGATCTAGAGTTGGACAGCTCCAGTGGAATACCAGCTTTACCTAAATAACGCTAATGTTCTTAATGATGCTACAACCTATATCCATCGTGTTACAACTTAATGTGTACAATCTTCTCCAAAAATATTGACCTTTTTCAAAGAGACGATATGTTGTAGGCGTCTCCTGAGTATTGTATAAGAGTGAACAGGAGTTGACTGAAGTTATCTGCATAAATTGTGAGAATTGTAAATTTATTTTTTTGGTCGTGTGACATACCTTTTTAATCATTTGACGAATCCAATCATTTGTCCGTTTTCCTAACCATTCTTATCAGGATCAGCTAGTTCTTTCATTCCGACATGACACGGATGCGCCTGTGAATCTGGCTGAAAAGCTCTGGCTGAATTTGTCACAGACTTTGGCTGTTTAAATCTCTCTGGTTCAATTGATGGAACAGCCATTTTTTGTTTTTACCCTGACCGTTTCTAATCACCAACACTTTTAATCATAAACTGAGATTTACTGTCTACAAACATTTTACTGTGTTAGAATAGGAATATGCCATAAAAATCTATGATTAAAACAGAGATAATGAATTTGAAGCTTCGAGCGCAAAGGCTTCGGTCTAAATATCTGTAGATTAGACATTTTTTACAGTATATCTCTACAATAACTTGAATTGGGGTGTAAGGATTATGTGACTGCAAAAATGTCCCTATGTGCAGTGATTTTATTTATTTATTTATTTGGGTTTTACGTCGCTTTCAACACTGTACAGGTCATATCACGACGGGTAGTTGGAAGGGCAGAGGAAACCAGTACATACAGTTTGTTAGGGTTCTGTACTGTAAACTGCCAACCAATGGCAAGCAACTACCAGCTTTCCCACTTGAGGCCGTGCCGGGAACCAAACCCCGGCCTCAGAGGTGGGAGAGAAGAGTGTTACCACTCTGCCACAGTGGCCCCTCCTATGTGCAGTGATACAGCCTATTACATGAAGTGTTCTCAAGCTCTGCTTTTATTCTGACATTGCAATTTACAATTGAAACAAGAGCCCTGAGGGAGAGCAGACCTTGTAAGGCATGTAATAATAAGTAAATGGGAAAATACAGATTTTATTTATTGTATTCAAACGGTGATCCAGATCACTTTCAAATTTAATGGGATCTAAGTTGGAACAGGACCCATCTGACTTTTTTCATGACATTCCAACCAGCAGTATTTGCATAATCCTGCTAACAAACAGACAAATAAACGATCATAAAAATAATATCTCCTTGACGGAGGTAAATAGAATATAGACATAAGCAGCCACGATCAGCCATTTGTCCAACTGGATCCATGTTCCCGTATCCAAGGGTTATTACTGTGTTCATCCAGACAGTGTCAGAGAATCTATTCCAAGATAATGATTTCATCATCTGACAGTAATACTTACTTATTATATACTAAAGAGAATGATCTGGGATAATAACCAGATAACCCAAATAACATATACTCTACCATTGTTATTGTTACTGACAAAAGCTGTAGTAATAACAGAAATCTGTTTATATAAATCTGAATGATACTGGATTTATATATGCAGGCCAGATATCATGCAAACTTGATAATTCCATGGCGCAAGAATTAATGATATTTTAGATTAAAGGAAGACAGACATATGGTTCTATTTATAAAAATAGCTTACATTTCTATATAAAACCACTCATTGTATACCATGGTTGGCTACGGAGGCTCAAAACAGCCATATCCTTTATTCAGTCCTACATACATGAGAAGCAGATCTGTTCATTGTTTTTGCACAGTTATCCCTCCTCTATATAAGAGTGGCTTAAGTCACTGCTTACATCGAGGTTGAAGGCTCATAAACTCTCCACTGCATTGGACTGCTAACAAGTTTTGATTTTTCCCTGAATAACTCACTTAAAAGTTAATACTCGTATATTCTAGCTACTAATTCATAATTATAAGTTATAAATTTAAATATATATAAGTGACTAACTCATATTCAAAAGCTGTTCACTGATATAAGCATGTTTTGAACAATTTTATTTGCCAGTTAGTAGCTCATATTTAAACGTTAGTAGGTTGCATTTGCAAGCTTCCCACTCATACATTCAAGGTATTAAGTCATACAGTCCAGTTAATGTCTTGTACCCAAAAGTTATCAGTTTCTATACCCAATGACTAACCCGTATTGTCATGTTACTCAGTTAAAAGTTACTAATCTGTATATACCATTTACTAACTCATTTCGATGGCTAAGTAACTTATATGTATGAATTTTGAAATTATATTGAAATTATAGAAGATGCTTAATACATGTTTAATAATTTACAGATACTATTTGGGTAAGGCCCAAGCTAGGGAGGCATGGAACTGGAGTCATATGGTATAAAAATCCAGACTTCTATGGTGTTTTGCGACTTTCTTTGAGATTGAATGAAACTTTTATTAGTCTACGATTTTAATGAGAATAACCCTACGAATTTGTACAGACTTTTGGTGACATTTGAACAAATAACACAAACACCTAATGTTTTAGCTATGGGTAGGCAAAACACGAGAAACACGACCCATAAGTTAAGAAGGAGGCGAGACAAGGTGAGAATAAGGAAGAATATCCATAGAAGTTACTGAAAATATGAAAAATTGATTGAGATTGACTTAAGGGTTTTCCTGTCTTGCATTGCTGTCTCGTGTAGATATCTGCCATCATGCAGATCCACAACTCCATTTGTACATTGGCTAATAGCAGGGCAGAAAGAAAAGATGAGAATTCTTCAGGAATTATTTGAGTTCCAGAGAGGTATCACAACATGATTTCCACCAGAATCATTCCTGAAATAGTGGCAAAGGAGTCAAACCTTGACATGCAAGAAGAACGCTTATTGGTGGTTGCCTCAGAGACTTCCCAGAAGCTTTGCCAGTCATGTTTTTATTTCATTCTCTCTTCCTTTGTTGGTGGTGATTGGTAGATGCAGGTGAGGGCCCTGTCCATATATCGTCAAGCACCATGGCTTCCTCACAGCAATGTTGGCATTGTTCTCAGGATCCTCTTCTACATTTTTAGAAATCAAACAAGTAAGAAAAAGCATGACATGCTTGTGGTTTCTCCGATGAAGGACTTATGTCATCAAAGAACGGGATACCCATTGTGATGCATTTTCATGCCAACAAAGAAGTAATGACGTTAATCTTGGACAGCGGGTTATTGCTAGAACATGGTGGGAGCAAATAATGAAAAAGTATGGAGACAGCAGAGGATTAACGAACACGTTGCTTCAAACTTCAAAGAGTTACCAATCGTAGGTATTGACCTTCAAAAACCACCTCTGTCTGACCTGGGCATAGCTGGTTATTTTCAGTTGCTTACTTGTGTATGTATATCTGTCTTTTTAGTGAATCCTATTCCCTTTCTCAGTCACTTTTCCCTGCTGCGATGGCATTTACCCCCACCAAGAGGTCATCTATTTGTCTGTGTGTCTGTCTGTTTTCATGATAACTCCAAAAATAATGAACATATCTTTCTGAAAGTTTTTATTTAGGCATGGCCTGGCCAATGGAAGTAGCGATTACATTTTGGGAAAGATCTGGATCATATTCTGGATAGCAAAAAAAAAAAAAAAAATCTCAAATTTTCGGTAATGACCCCACTGGTACACAGTCAGGATGGGGAATGGAACTCAATAATAAACGACCATATAACTTCAACATATTTGGCTTTATTTTGTTAAAACATTCAGTGTTAATATGTTACATGATATTAAAGACACCAACTAAAATTATTTCTACTCAACGGTTAAACCATTAGTCTTTAACATTTGTTACTGTCCATCTAGTTTATAACACACACATTTGTTAATATTTTTACAAGTTCCCAACTTAAGCAAAGCTTTTAAGAATTACCAATTCGACTTATACTGTTAGGGAACACAATAATGCTTTAAGAACCATTACATTTTAATTCTGTTGCATTATCCACTCTAACCCATACCTACTTATAAACAGGCCAACCTTATGGTTACGACTTAAAGTGCAACTTAAAGTTTTCTTATTTAAGGCCAAGACTTTAAGGCCAACTTGTCAGCACTTACATATCAATGTATGACACAATTTTTTACAATTGTTTTGGCCAAGCAGGAGTAGGAAGAATAAAATAATCTTATAAAATTTTATAAAATTGTATAAAATTATTATAATAGTTGTTAATTCTACAGAGGCCTGAAAGTTGCCACTAGGCAACAACGAAATTCAAGGAAAAGGGGGGGCTAAGGGAGGGAGATTCTTGATATAACACTATGTATGGCACATTCACCTCTAGCCCCCAATGCACAGAACACGTGGAGCTCACCCTATTTAAAGACACTTTTCAGACATCAGCTGACCATTAGGTCTGGTCACTTCATGAATATTCATGAGAGGTGAACTCAGAATATGACAGAGTTACTCCCACGTACAATAGCCCTGACCCAGTTCATTGGACTTTAATATGAAAACATTTGACAAGTACACTTTTACCCTCACCGTAATGCATATGAATATGGCCATCAATCCCATTCCCCCAGACTGACAAGGTGCGCTTTCTTATACGCGCCACCCCCCACAGTCAGGATGGGGAATGGAACTCAATAATAAACGACCATATAACTTCAACATATTTGGCTTTATTTTGTTAAAACATTCAGTGTTAATATGTTACATGATATTAAAGACACCAACTAAAATTATTTCTACTCAACGGTTAAACCATTAGTCTTTAACATTTGTTACTGTCCATCTAGTTTATAACACACACATTTGTTAATATTTTTACAAGTTCCCAACTTAAGCAAAGCTTTTAAGAATTACCAATTCGACTTATACTGTTAGGGAACACAATAATGCTTTAAGAACCATTACATTTTAATTCTGTTGCATTATCCACTCTAACCCATACCTACTTATAAACAGGCCAACCTTATGGTTACGACTTAAAGTGCAACTTAAAGTTTTCTTATTTAAGGCCAAGACTTTAAGGCCAACTTGTCAGCACTTACATATCAATGTATGACACAATTTTTTACAATTGTTTTGGCCAAGCAGGAGTAGGAAGAATAAAATAATCTTATAAAATTTTATAAAATTGTATAAAATTATTATAATAGTTGTTAATTCTACAGAGGCCAAGCCAAACAGGTAGGGGTAAAATAAGAAGTGACGGTTCATGTTACCAGATTCTGAAAGGTACTTGCAACTACTGCTGCAGCCTTTGGCGCATTTTTCAGATATGTCCACACCGCATTACTTTTCCAATGACCATGTACTTTTATATATTCCAAGGGAACATTAGCATTAAAAGCAAGTGAAGCCCCACTACGTCTAAAAGCATGAAACCCAAATTCTTGAGGGTATAAACCCATCTTTTGAACCATTTTTGCTAACACGCTACGAACCTTGAAAGCAGTAAGAATTTTCCTGTGACCTTCTTTCTGTATCATGAAAAGGGGATCTGAATGAACAAGGTTCATGGTTCGAATCATTACTTGAAGAGCCTTTACTGGACATATTTTATCATTATTCAATCTTGGTATATACACCACTCTAAATTCATTAGCCCCTTGCATATTTTTTGCATGTTTTAGAATCATTTGCACTCCAGGGGGGGCCCAAACTACATCCAAGACTAAAGGAAATCTTGAAGGGTCAAAACCATTTTCATAAGCGGGCACCAAAGATGCTAACCTGAAGAATCCAAAAAAAGCCAACGAAAATAGGGCCTGAAATACAATACCATTTTGACATTGACTAGCAATATGTAACAATTCTTCTAACATAGCCAGTGTAAAAATACCTTTTAGTTTAATCTGCATCTTACTGTTCATTTTAACTGATTTGATGAATAACAGTACTTGTCTACTCGCCAATGAAACCGTAGACCATCCGTACAACTTGAAATAGTGATTTAGCACTGATACGTAGTTCTGAAGTGTGGGAGCTGATAAAGCATTGGAGGCAAGGTACTCGAAGAACGCCAGCAACGTATGCAACTTCCAGGGGCAGCTCATCTTCATGTAGATTGTAAAAGCAATGAAGAGGTGGAAGGATCTCTCATATGAAGCCCTAGTCTTAGGTCGCATTCCTTGGTGAACTCGATCCATAGCACGTGAAGCCAGCCATTTAGCTTGTGATGTACCTAAAACAAATTAAAGGCAAAGCAGTATTGATGCTTAAATGTGGGGAGGTCAACCCCGGCCCTGACCCAGGGTTATATTTCGAAGTTAGGAATCATTAGACTATTATTCGGATAAAACCATTTGCAACTTTTTAAGAATTTTACAGAGCTTGTATTCAAGTTGCTATAATAATACCATCTTGATAGAATATCTGCATAAGTATTATTAGTACCTCTAATATGTTTTACTATGAGTTGAATGTTATGTTCAGCACAGAGTAACCATACAGTCCTTACACATGCTGATAAGAACGAATCTCTTATCTTATGACTATTAAAAGCATTCACAACTGCAAAGTTATCACACCATATAATACATTGCCGATTTTGAAAGCTGCCAGCCCAAACCCTGAGAGCTACCACAATATTAGCAGCTTCAAAGTGTACAATTGACAACATATTCTCAAGGTACGGTAATACTGGAATAGCATATACCTCACCCTCATGATAACCCCCCAGCCCTTTGAGGGATGCATCAACGAATACCTGATGAGAAACTACAGTAATTGGGTGTATTTTAACAGTGCCATTAAAATGTTCCAAAAATTTTGAAAACCACAATATGTCTTTGTGAAAATCCCTATTAAGATTGACATATCCTTTATCAGGGGCACCCCTGAGAACAGCCAACATCCTGTTGGTAAACAATCTTGCTGGTCTTATGCATTTATGGATATGCATGAGATGACCAATAAGCGACTGAAGTTGGTTACGGGTGGCCTGACTTTTGCTCTGCCAAGCCAGACACAATTTTTTTATTTTTCGTAATTTTTGGTCCGGAACCGACAATGTGCCTTCCCTAGCATCCACATCTATGCCCAGACATGTAATTTTATGGGTAGGGGCTGCAACTTTCTTAGGGTTAACTGGAAGACCCAGGGCTTCCAGCAAATTAGTCAATGTGATAAAAGCGTCGGACGCAGCGTCAGGAAGTGACGCCCCAATTATATCATCCAAATAATTCATGACCCAATGGTGTCGTGACGCCATCAGGAACGTAACGGCATCGGTGGCCATCTGGCACGCCGACGCACCTTGTGAAAATCCAAACGGTACCGCTACGTCAAGATACGTTTTGCTACGCCATCTCAAGGCCAGTACTTTATAATCTAATGGATCAATACGTAAATTTCTGAAAGCCCTTTGAAGATCCACTTTGTATAACAAAGTAGAGGGACCCAAAATTCTAATTTTGTGGACAAGATTGTCTATGGTAGGATATTTTAATTGAAATTTTATGAAGTCAAAATGATCTGAAGGGACACAACTATTTACACTGGCATTGGTAGGCCACGACAGGTCCACAATCACCCTAGTACCGCCATCTGGTTTGCTTCTGGCCATCAAAGGGGAATAATGTGTTTTAATGAATGGTGACTTGTCTAAAGGTCCCACCATGGCTCCCAAAGCTATTTCTTCTGCAAAGTATTTATCAACCCCAGATATATTTCGAAGTGCAGACTCATGATTCTTTACTGCTGTATTAAAACGAAATATTTTATAGTCGATGTTAAGAGGAAATCCGAATTCCAAATATTCACATAATATAAAAATATCATAACCACGCAAATATTTACGCCAATTACAAATATTTAGACCTGAAGGAACTGCTATCCTTGCTTCTTGGTAATTAAATTTACCAGATTTTTCAACTATTATATTGGCTTTTTTGACCCATTGTATCAGATCATCTGCCTGTAATTGTTTTGTACCTACATATTGAGGAAATTCTACCTTTTCAAGTAACATGAACCCAAAACTTCTAACGTACTTGTCAATGTTGACTGAGGACAGGCCTCTGATATGCATGTCACTGCATACAGTATTAGCAGGGGTTTGGATACCTTTCCATTTCCCAAAACTGCCACGGTATTGTATAGTTTTAGTATCATGTAACCTATGACCACTAACATTAACTAGATACTGCTGTCTTACATTAAAAGAATACAAGCTATCAGCCTGATTGTGATTAACTAAAATCTGTCTATCTTGACTTAAACTGTATGAAAAACTTAACTCTGTACAAATGATAGGAGCATTAGGGGCTATAGGTGAAGGATAGACAACATCAGTATCACTGTTACTGATTGCATTGACCCTTAACTGTACATCTTGGCCACTGCTTTTATTCTGAATAGTATGTTTACCAATATTGACCCCCTCGTATAATTCAATAACATTTATCATATTCAGGTCACCACCGTGTATTAAAACATTACCTGTTGATGAGTTAACACTATCATCTGAGTTAACATCTGAACTATTTGTCACATTAAAACCTTTTTGTAACTCACTAAGTTCATTATTAAGGTCAAGGCTGACATGTGTCTGAATGTTGCTGTTGTCATCAGCTATATTACTTGTAACACTATGCCTCCACCCTTCATCACCACAGATGAAAATATTATTACTGACTGGCCACCCTTGATGGCTCACGGCCTCGTACTCAAGCTGCGACCAGTCTGTGTAGGTATTGAGATTGCTGAGGCGTTCCGCCCCTTCAATCCTTGAATAGGCTATAATACACTTGTTGACCAAATTTTTTGTAACGTTTGGGGACCAATTTCTAGAGCCAAGGTCAAAATGGTTGGTACAATTGGTTATATCCACTTCTTGACTTATGTCCTCACTACCCACATAATGAACTTGGCTCTGACAGGGTTTCACCACAGTGTCACTATCAGTAGTATTCAGTACATACCCCCAGTTTTTGTCCCAAGTATCGTGGGTGCATCTAGACCTATCACTATTATTATTTTTATTATATTCTTTAACAGCAGTATACTTGACAATGTCAGCCCGTATATTCAAGTTGTCACTATGTTCACTAAACTCACTAGATGTACGACCAATTATTCTGATACCATTTTTGTTGATGTTCTGGTTTTCTGTATGTATACATTCAGTTTTTATTTGGTTTCTTTTTTGGCCGTCATTGTCATAGGAAGTTGAAACATTGAAACTTTGAACAATACTTATACGTACATGCTTACTGTCACATATACAATTACTATTATCTTTCTCACTAGCATTTACAATCATTTTGTTACTAGTGAGTTTAACACTTTGATTGTTAAACCCGTTGACTAGTACCACCCTCTTTTTTCTCATTTTTTAGCCTTAAACATTGATTTCTAGGGTGCTCGTACTTCTTTCCCGTAACTACTATACAGTGACTACAGTAGTGGCCATATGTGGTTCCTTTGTCAGTGTGCTCAGTCTGTTTCTCATAGCGACAGGTGCCCTTGTTATATAATTTACATGGTACAACCTTTTCACTGGAATCAGCACTTGCACGACCATTGACAATACTTGGAACCAACCTTTGAGTATTTCTACTACGAATAAGCTCAATTTTGCCTAATTTTTGCCAATCTACTGACCCTTTTTCCATTTCCTGCAATACTATCCCATGGGCCCTTTTTGCTGTAGCAAACGAGAGCTCTATAGCGTCCTGCATTATACTAACAAAATACTTCATCATGTTTTCCTTAACTTTAGAACTCTGCTCTTCTAGTATACATTGAACAAAACCTTGGGACCACTGGTATACTGATAATTCATCATACGTGGGTTGTTTCTGAGCCCCAGGGACAGTGCAATAGTCTTGTGGCCAATTAACTACTTTCCTAACTTTGTGTACCCCTGTTCTATAACGACCTGATTTTAACTGAGCATCAAACTGCCTACCTTTAACTTCTGTTCTTGACATATTGTCATAATGGTGAAGTCTTTTCTGTAGTTCAGCTTGTATCTTCCCATCTGACCGTAATTCTTCAAAGGATGGCAGATGCTGTGCGCTCTCTGAAGCTTCCTTCATTGAACTGTGGGCTGAGGGTACTGGTGAAATATCCCGTATCTGCATCCTGTCATTCTGCTTCTGCATATTCTCCTGAAGCAATCCAACAGTTTGTACCAGCTTGTCTAATTTTCCTTCCAATACTGTCATTTTTTCATCTGAATTCTTATTTTCTACAGCATCCGGCTGAGTTACAATTTTGCTCGCCATCTCCGCTGTTTTTACTTTTTTCCTGCCCATAATGTAACAAGAAAACAGTATATTCTGTCAAAGTCTTCGTCAATAGCAATAAACAGAACTACTTCGACAGAAACTGCTAGATTCTTGATATAACACTATGTATGGCACATTCACCTCTAGCCCCCAATGCACAGAACACGTGGAGCTCACCCTATTTAAAGACACTTTTCAGACATCAGCTGACCATTAGGTCTGGTCACTTCATGAATATTCATGAGAGGTGAACTCAGAATATGACAGAGTTACTCCCACGTACAATAGCCCTGACCCAGTTCATTGGACTTTAATATGAAAACATTTGACAAGTACACTTTTACCCTCACCGTAATGCATATGAATATGGCCATCAATCCCATTCCCCCAGACTGACAAGGTGCGCTTTCTTATACGCGCCACCCCCCACAATGATGTTTATGGTGAGTTTGTAGCTTAACCATACAGATTGGCCAGAAGAAAGGCTATAATGGCAGACAGAGCTTCCGTAAGTTTGTGTAAACATGGTGTTGTAGTGCTGTTAGTTCAAGTTTGATACACCCAGTGGAATTACAGGACAAATTACCACATAAATTGAAAAGAGGAATTCCACTTTATATAAATCATATACAGACAGCAGTGGGCAATGGAGGGGTTTTTTAAGTGAAGACGAAAAACTAATCAAGGAGAGGAAATACACGTTTGGTGGTGACAAATAATTTAAGACAGTGTCTTTTGTGTGAAATATATATATCATAATAAATAATGAACTGGCAAAATACTGTTTACCCAAAATGTAAAAATACATATTTGAGAGAAACATTACAGTAGTAATGGGTAATGTTACTGCATCATAAAGAGATTTTAAAAGACACAAAAGGGAAAACAACTGCATTGTAAAGAGATTTTAAAGGACACGCAAAAAACAAAAACTGGATAAGTTATCGATTTTATCTGGAATTTACTGTTAATTTAAAACTGTTAAAACACTTGAATTAAAATATAAATATAAAACTGAACTGGTGTTATGCATATTATTACTATGTTCAGTGGCAGATCTTTTGTTTTACAACTGTAGAAAACATCAAAAATTGAGACTATATTTAAATCTATTACTAAACTGCTACACATTGACAAAAGTGTTTCGAAGTTCAGAAAATTGGTGATTATTTGATTGCAGTTAACTTTTCCAAGGTTGTTAAAGGTTAGTGAGGTAAATCTGCCGTAATGTACATTACTGTACATTGATAGAATTTATATACTGGTTTAGAAAATCTTTAGATGATTTTTTTTTACAGTTTCTAAATTTGTGAGATTTGTTTTCTTCTGAACTAATTGCAACGGATGTAACGGGTTTATTAAACTATGACTGTTTAATATACTACTTGTTAAATCTATAAAACAATAGCCATCTTGTATCAAAGGTAAGGGACAATGTTGGTTAGATGTGTGCTGATCTGTGGACTGATCCTTCTCTGCATGAGTCCTGGGATACAATCTGACAAGAAGATTTGTGCCAAGCATGGCTGTGATTATGATGGGACTGCAGCAGAGGGTAGCAGTAGTTCTAAAAGTTCAGAAAGTAAATCTAAAGAAAAGAAAGGTAAATAAATCTAAAGAGGTATTGGGACAGTAAAAGTAAACCTTTAGCTAAGAGGGCTGTTCCATATTGTCGACTGGGTCCTATACCTTGTCCAGATAGGAAAAACTGAGATCAATCCAAATCCACGGAAGAAGACTGTTGAATTTTACAGTTCAAAATGATAGGTGTCAGAACGGCATTGCGAGTGGTTCTCAAAACCTTCTCATTGGTGTCCGAAAAGGATCTGATTGGTTGATAAAACCTCTGATTGCTTCCAAAAACAGTGCAAATAAGCTATGAATATTACAAAGGACTACATGATTGCTGTGACTGAGATCTTAAAGATTTCTTTGCTGAGATAGTTTCAGAATTGAGTTTCTGAGTGCTAGATCTGATAAGGATGGTAGAAGATAAGAGACACCCCCACCCCCCCACCCCCCAAAAAAAATAAATAAATAAAAAAAATTAAAAAAACATTGTCGTGCACTTACACAATTCACTTCATAAGTTTAACCTTATGTCTTGGGCCTTTCTCATATCCTAAGGTCTGGGTGTGCAAGCTCCCTGAAAAGATGAACAGATTGTCCCCTGTAAACTCATGTATGGCAAATTTTCAGGAATGTAACTGAATCGGGGAGATTGAAGTTAAGAAGTTAACATAAACACTTTCCCATTTCAGCACTTATATTCAGATTATTAACTGAAGTCAAAGTTTATTTTTTTACATCCCTATCACCAGATTAGGTCATAACAAGGTACATGGTTGGTGCATCCAACATATCGTCATGATCTGGGTTAGAACCCACACCCATATAGGTACAGAGGTGTCATAGGTAACACACTTCCATTCCACCTCTCAGGTCTTATTCCATTCTGTTGAATATAAATTTGGTATCACAAAAAATGACCACGTGCAAAATAAACATTCATTCTTTATAATTTAGTGTTTAATGTAGTTCATCTGTCATTTGTTTGAGGACGAGCTTCTACAGTTATGGATTTGATTGGTTAATTGGTGAATTTATTACCTCCGTCAGCTGATTTTGCTGGCATTCTTTGTCTGTTTGTCTGCACTTCTTTCAAAACTAATGAAGGAATTTTTATATAATTTTTTTTATGTTGGTAGGATCAAAGTAGGAAATGGTTACATTTTGTGAAAGATCTGGATCATGGCCTAAATACAAAAAAAAAAAAAAAAAAAAAAAAAAAAAATTCCGAAATTTTAACATTTTCATTTTAAATGATTTTGGGTTTGTAGTTGAGATAAAAAATATTATTAAATATTATTAAAATGTTAATAAATACTATTAAAAATTATCATAAGGTTTGGGGAGAGATTCTGCATACTTGACTCTCTTGACGGAAGTCTGTGTGGCACAGTTGCTGTCTAGTTGATTATGGATTTCCATCAATTTCAACAACAAAGCTGACAGGGGTTTCGGTCCCCTAGAGCAAGCACAAAGATATCAGAGACATGAGTAGTGCACTGAAGCGGTAACCCATCTGAATACTATTGTAGCCCATCGCCGCTCAACTTCTGTAAAAGACAGTCATTGTGGCCATGGCTCAACTGCTGTAAAAGAGAGTCAGTGCTTTGTGGCTACAATTCATGAAAGTCCAAAACAAATTAAAAAACACCCCAAAAAGCGACCTCTAGAAGGGTGAGCCTTGCTAGAGCTTGCACTTAAAAATAATGTAAAGGGCATGTGACAATGTGTTGTTGAAGTGATGATGGAAACCAATGCATGATTGTTGGTCTTGACTGTGTTCTAAAAATTATTAGACAGGCAACAATCTTCTCACTTTGGATCTCTTGAATGGAGACAATGCTTTTATCTTCTTTTCACATATTATAAGTTCTACATGATTGAGTTAAATCTTTTTTCTGTGGACAAGATTTGGGATTAGGTTGGTTGCCCAAAGAAAACTCACTGCCATGGATGAATGTGACCATATTTAATGCAATTTTGTAACACTGGACATGAAATTTATCGTGCAGTCTACAACCAAAGAATTAACCACATAAGCAGCCTCTTTGATAACTAGAAGTCTGCTATGTGAATGCCTGTTCAATAGTCTGAATCAAAGTCCACTTAAACTAGCCAAATTCTATTCAACGATCACACCAACTTAACTCATTGCAATGTCAAGGAAAAGGTGATAAGATTTCTAACACAAATACACTCAAGTAAAACAGCGAGTGTGGCCAATTTATTAATTATTAGTACTCAGATTGAAATAACAATCTAAAATTATTCTACCTTTGTTCATAATATTAACATTGGATGTAGCATGTTAACTCCAAGTCAGGTTAACGCTAGTACCAAGAAGGTCCAGAAACATGAACATTGTTGGACAGTACATACGAAAAACAGACATTTTTTTTCAGATTTCAGTGAAAATAGTTTTTGATATTCAAAATGTTTTATGAGCAACTTCTTTTTCAGCTTTGAAATCAAACAGGGTCATAGATGGAATATATTATATGCCATTGTCTCCTACTTCAAAGAGGTCCAAGTGGTCAAGAGGAAAGCCAAGTTTGGAATCTAGTCAGATACTTTCACCTCTGTGTGGGTTTGACTTCTGCCAGTGGCAATACTGTGGGCCTGTGCCAATAGCATCATGGCTATCTGCTGAAAGAGATGTAAAGCCCTCACATTGATCTTTTATATTTAAAAGTACATATTTACAAATGCAGGAAAATTGCAGTGTTTTATCAGTCAAACGGTTCATTATTGACATAAAGTGAAGATATTATTAGCTTCAATACTAAGGTACTGGTTTGACAATTCACTGTAAGATTGCGAGAAGATGTAAAACAACATTAAACCTAGTGTTTTAATTTATTTTTTTTCAGATGAATGTTCCTGCCTTGCCTCTTGTACTGGTTTGGACAGCTGTTGTGAAGATTATGACAAAGTATGCGCAGCTCTACACAGTAAGTGGATTGACTGACTGACTGACTGACTGAGTAACTCACTGATTGACTGACTGACTTACTAACAAATGCACTTATGTATTCCCTCAGTCACTCACTCACTCAGTCAGTCAGTCAGTCACTCACTCACTCTGCAATAAAAAACTAAACTGCATGATATATTTAGTAACTGACACTGGTGAGGCAAATCTAGCAAAAATATATGGCATAAATTATTTTTAAATTATGATTTATTTTTAAATATTCGAATTTCTTAGTACATTTGGTAGCTGACACTGATAAGGCAAATATAGAAAAAAAAATATGGCATAAAATTTTTAACTAATGATTTTATTAAAAATAAAAAAAAATATTTCAATCCTACCACATATGATATGTATGGTCTATATCTGTGGTATATGAGTATTTGACATGATAAAAGCCTCTACTGTGTGTAAAACTTATACCTAAAATTCAACCTGATTTCAGGACTTATTAACATCCGCCGTGAATGGATTATTTTCATGGCCACTCCTTGACTTGACAAAGCATTATCCAAACTAATGATTTACAGCTGTCAGTTTAATCTATTGAAATAGGGAGTGTTTTGGTTGCATTTAAGCAAGCATGAAAACACTGAATTTTATACAGTTCACACTTTTCCCATAACCTGCCTTGATGTACCCTCAAAGTCCCTCACAGTGCCACAAAATGTAAACTTCCTAAAAATCAGTTACGAAAAAAACACATATTATAAATGAAGATGATTATTAAATGAGGTAAATTGTTTGTGTATATGTCTAATCAGGGATTTTTAAAATTTTTATTAACCACCAAAAAAATTAGCTAGAATGCCAATTTTAACTGGAAATTTTACCGCCCTTTCTGTGTAAAATTTAATACAAAAAAAAACCCCCAAAAACGAACAGAATCTTTGGAAAATACTTCCATAAGATGTATATACTGTAGTGTTGTTAAAGGTATTTTGGTGTACGGTATATCATTTCATTGGGGTAAAATCAACGAAATCCACAAAGAATATTTGGGAACCAGTTATTGAAAACATTATTTTGGGGGACTTTCAAATGGCTGGTATATGATCAAAACAATGAAAAATGTGTATACTTGGTGAAAGCTGTCACATTTTTACTTTACACTGCTTAAAAATAACGTTTAGTTACTTCACAAGATCTTGCAAAAGCCCATTTCCAGTTGTAAATTATTGCTCATGTACACTCGCGTTTAATTTTCACTATATCACTATTAGGAATATAAAATACCGAATTTCATTAGTTTCAAAGCCCCTGTGACTGGTATTGATTTCTATTTTTTTGTAAACCATACAACCACTAGCATATAGCATATTTGTAGCTTACTTATACAATGAAATATTCACAAAAAATGTGCACTACTTGACGAATTTGTAACACCAATTGTCCATATAAAGTGACACAATCCAAAAGTTCCGTACTGTATGTCTCAGTATTAACATCAGATACTGAGCAAGGTGGATAATAAATGTATCATCTGCCCTCTTACTGATCCGTAACAAAAGTTGAATTGTATATTTTAAACCGTTATTACAAAATCAAAGTTAGGATTTTAACGTCCTGTTCAACAGCCAGGGGTCATAATAGGACAGGCCCTCAGCATTGCCACTTGTGTTAGTTGAACCCACACAGAGGTGACAACCTGTGATTAGATGCCAAACTTGCTAACTCACTAGGACCTAAACGGGTGTTGCAATGTAATACCCAAACATAGCTCTTTTATCCTCCATGGTGTGTCTCCAGTACAATGTGAGATGTTCTAAAACCTGACTCATGCATCAGGGCTTGTGTGAACGTGACATTAGGAACATTTATACTACTATTAAGGGAACATGAAACAGTGACTTAACGCCACTCAATAGTGTTTGTTTTAATTAATACAGTTCAGTGATACTGACAGGGTCATACCAAAATTAACAGCCCCGGGCCAGATCTATGCATCTGCATTACCTCAGGGCTATAGACCAATAGCCAAATATGGATCTTTTTATGGGCCATAATAGCAGAGGGATTCTGACCGGTATTTGTCAGTTCTTGCTAATCCTTCAAGTTGTAGTTTAAAACTACCAACCGATGCACTACAAGATTATCCAGAATATAATACATTCTACAAGGAAAGATATCAAGAATTTTTTTTCAATGGGTGATCATGCCTTCAATGTTGTTGCACAAACGTACTAAAATGATTTGCAGATTGTGTTAGAAACATAATCATACAGCTTCCATTAGACAATTTCAAGAAGAAATTAAAAAAAAACAACTTATTATTTCAAAATATCATATTGTTGAAAATAAATATCATGATTGTTTACTCTTAAATAAAATTGTGCTATAGAAGTGGTACTTCAAAATGCAGGCTTCAAAGGAACTCTAACTTTTACTTGAAGTGGAGATGCAGGTGTGGCTGTGGGGATGGATTCTATTAATACATCCCCAATATCCCCTCCCTGTCATCACTGTAATAGAGCAACAGTCAAGATCAATGCATATAGCCATAAGGTGATGTAGGGAAGGTTTAAAAACAGACAGATTTGATTACATTACCCTTCCTACTTTATTTTCGGGGCCAGAGGTAATAATGACCATTTTCTCTCAATCCTTTCATTTGTTTTGGGTGGAATGTGCCAAAGGTCTGTGTTAAATAGAATCACCATAGCTACACTTGCAGGCCTGGGCTGTGCCCTCCCATCTTATCACCACGATTGGTGTACCTGACTTCCCCATCTCATTAAAAAAAATAATGCCACAGATCTTGGTCTGAGCGTCAATGGAATTACCATTTTTGTCTAGCAATTAGGAACCTCCCTGGGACCTTTATGAATAAAAACCATATGTACAATCAGTGAGCCTTGTAAATGTCCTTGCGAGATCGTTTGGACTCAGTGTTAAAGTTAATAGTCAGCCAAGTTCTTTGTGACAAAATTGATTGAACAGCCATTCTGATACTGTGGTTTGAATTTTTCTATTGAGCATAGTACATCAAAATAACAAACGTTGATATGTACACAATACTAAAACTTGTTAATTGTTTCCTGTTTGATTTTGCTGTTGGTTATTTTAATTTTTGGTTTTGTAAATATTACCACAAAAGTGGCTATACAAATCAGAGTTGTGTGTATAAAAATAGCTGCAGTTCCTTGTCATTCCTTCTGTGACTCAAGTATAAAAAGAATGGGAAATAATTTCATATTTTTTAGTTTTAACACAAAAAATAGATTTATGAGCTGCACTAAATTTAAATACAAGCAATTCAATATAGATTTGCTAAGTATTACACATTCTTAGTGTCCTGATCTATTAAGGTAGTAGGTTGACAAAAATATTTCATTTTTACTTCCAGTTCTTCATCTCTTCTGTTAAAGGAGGTGTACCATAGACAAATTGTAAACTGATAATATTGTATGTTATCATATATATATATATATATATATATATTTGCTATTAGGCACAACAACCGTTGAAGTTATACATACCACAACACAAGAGGAAACTACCACACCTTTAAGGGCAGAAACAACAACAGTACACATCACCACTACTGATATTGATAAAACCACAACAACCGAGGAAATTACCACTACCGAGAGTGATAAAACCACAACGACAGAAGACAATACAACTATTGAGAGTGATAAAACCACATCACCAGAAGAAGCTACCACTATTGAGAATCATAAAACCACAACAACAGGAGAAATCACCAGTACTGAAAGTGCACAAATAACAACGGAAGATGAAAGCACCCCTATGGAAGGTGCAACAACTAGGACCACTAGTACTGCATTACAATGTAAGTAAATATGTTGAATTTACAGTAAAATATCCTTCTATATAAATCTGTGGTACTAACATTTAATTGTCTGGTCAAAGATGCCAAGTTGTGATTTATGTTTCATTCAACAGCTAAGGCAATATCAGACCGGGTCCCAGGTGCTTCATACCAAATCACTGGGGGGGTGGGGGTGGGGGGGGGGGGGGGTGGTTCTCGCAACCTCTTCAGAAGCTAAATTTTAAATAAGAAGGGTTTGAGAGCACACCATTCTACATAAAACATGGTAAATGGTTTAAAAATCATGACAGGCAATGGCTGACACTTTGTAATGGCTAATGTAAATTAACAACTAAAGCGAAGTAAAAAGTCAGGAAGAAAAATGAGCTGTGTCTACATTAACATTTGTATGTTACAACTGTACTCATTGGATGCTTGTATATTCAGATTGCGGTCCATTTCCCACCTGGCTAAATATAAACAAAGTAAGCACTGATGAACACACAGTACAATATACTTGTCAGGAAGGTTTCTCATTCAGTGATGATTCAGAGTCCAAGACATCCAGCTGTAACTCACATGGTGACTGGGAGCCAGACTTTGAACAATGTGAAGGTAAATTCTTAAAAAGAAACAAATATTAACCTGTGTTGAACATTTTGTAACACCATTTTTTGTCTTTTGTGATGAAGGTTCATGCACTGAATTTACAGGAAGAGTTAAAAGTTGACTGAGAGAAGTTTGAGATCATAAATTTACAAAACACTAGGAATTAGATTAAAACTGAGACAAATCACAAGGCAGTGATGCACTATTGTGATACCCTTAAATTCCATTAGTGTTGACTGTTTTTTTCCCTAGATCACAATATTCCATGCTGGATTCATGAGCTACATACAAATGTAAAATATTTAACTCATCTGCAATCATTTCAGGCAAGTTGAGTTTTGTGTTTTAGCAGTATCCCTCAGGTTTAAAAGTTGGGATTCATATTTTGATAGTATGCGTTCGACACAACATAGACAGCCATGTCACCACACAGTAGGTTTTTTGAAAAATATGTCAGAAGAGATCAACATGCTAAACTAAATGCACTGGAGGTGTGAAGGGGTGGAATAGTAATATGCAGCGTCTCATTTATAAATGTGCACTGCCCACATATGAGGTTCATTTATGGAAAATAAGGACAAGGCCATAAGGCAAAATTCTAATATGAGTGAATGAACCATAGCACAATAAACCCAAACCAGTGAAGACACTTGTCAATGATAAATACTTATTAAGCAATAAACCTAGTGACAAATTTGTATAAAAAGAATAATTGATGTAATTAGCTGTTAAAGGAGCAAGGAGAAATATAAACCCCTGTGACTTGAGCCCATTGAGTGTAGTGCATTCTTTGAAATTCTGATAAAGAACAAACAGTGAAACAAACACTAATTAAACCACAAACATCACAGTTGTGGAACAAAAAGACCAAATGAAGCCACATCACTGTAATAATGCATAGCTAATATTGTGATAGGTAGTTGGAGGAAGGACGAAACCAGTACTTACAGTTGGTCACAGTTAAAGCGCTAACCAACAGCAAGCAACTACCAGCTTTCCCAGTTAAGGTCAGGATTCGAACTTCTGTATCAGAGGTGGTGGGTGGGGGGCGGGGGTGTTAGCACTGGGCCATTGCAGTCCCTATAATAATGTGAAATTCACTGAGCTACCCTTCTGACATGACCTGAACCAATGAAAGCGACACAGTAAACTTTGTAATTACAAAATAAACATATATTAATGAGTCCAAAGTAATGCCCAAGAAAGTTAATCCTATGTGTTATGTATGTATCTTTTATTTCATCCAGAGACACCAAATGCCACAGCAGAGGCTTTATATTGGAAGCCAACTGAAGCCCCTGGAGCCTATTACATTGGTTCTTCTGCCTTATTCATTGTTGTTGGTGAAATTATCTTCATTCTTTTAGTAGACTTGTCTAATTTCAAAAAGTCCAGCAGGTAAGTTGAGAAGCATATCAACACTCATTTATATCCGAATTACAAATTAAATTTTGGTTGACTGAATTGCAATTTTGCAAGAAATTTGGTAAGCTATAGAGCTAAATGTTTTTGCATATATTACAACAGTTACAGTAGTATTATTTCATTCTTGAGGCTCGGAATTGTGTTTGGTAATGTAGAGATGAATTGATTTGTTTATGTCACTAGTAAACTGAAAATTGCTGTAAAGAAGATATTAATTTCTTTAGCAAGTCTTAAAATAAAACCTCTCATAATTAGAGATAGATATAATAAGCCTGTTAATAATAGTCTATCAAAGTAATCATTAAATTATGGTTATTTTCACACTTTTCTGTTAATATTCATAATTATTTTGAAATGGCTATCAGAAAATTCTGATTGTAAATTGTCTTTACAAACAGAATGACAAAACCTGACCAACCTTTTATGAAACACTTTTTAAGCGCTGCCCAAAATATTAAATCTTATTGTATTATTTACAGCTTTTGTATGCTAAGTATAAGAGGCCGACCTTTACGACAAACAAGGAACTTTGAAGATTCTGAAGACACAGATACTGATGAATCGATGCCAACACCTGGTGTTAATGCTTCAATCTTCCTCGCCAGTGAACATAAACAATGTAGATCAACACTACAAGTTACAGATATAGAGTTAACCAATGTAGATGAACCACAATCTGTAGCTGAAGAGAACATGATAGCCTGGTAGATTGCTACCTTTTGTGGTACAAGATGTTGGTACATCTGCATGAGTTATTGCAAAATGTCTTTCACGTGATGCTATAGAGTGTGCAATATAAAAAATGCTGGGCACTCTGGGCGAAGATTTATGCAATTCACACCACTGTGTGAAATTCTCGTGTGATTAAGTCCTATCCTATCTCCTTGAACTTGTGGGAAATGCTTTTTTACACATTTGGGAACTTTATAACCACATTAGGATTATGATCTTCCATGAAACAAAATTTAAAAAAAAAATCATTATTGCAAGTAAGGACATGATTTGAACAAGAATATGAAAATCCAGAAATGTTTTGATGATTTATTTCTATAATTTCTGGATGTACAGCTCAACAAGGCCCACAGGGGTTTTAGTGTACTAGTATGAGCTGCAAAGCGTAGTGTACTGAAGCGGTCACCCATCCAAGTACTAACATTGTCCATTGCTGCTTAATTTCAGTGAAGAGACAGGTACTCATCATGCTAGGCCACAGTTCATGAAAGTCCGGATACAAAAAAAAGTGATCTGTAGAAGCGTGAGCCTCACTAGAGCTCACACTTAAAAAGTATTAGTATTTTTTTTCTGTATGATGGCATTCTAAAAAAATCACAAAACAATTCCGGATTGGAGCTCCTGGTGCAAACCATATTTGAACCATACTGAGCTATGGGTAGATCCCTCCTAACAAACAGACATAATTCGAGTACCTTCATGATTCATCTTTGGGAAGGTAGTGATAAATCTTGATTAATGCATATTTGTACACTGGCACACAATTAATACAGTGAAAGAGCGATAACACTGAGCATGCAGTAAAAAAGGTCTCTTCCACTATGACGATTGATGTCCATGATTAGTTTACAATCTTGAAACTTTGCTATTTGGGAGGCAACCAGAACGTTTGTAAATCCAATTACAATGTAAGTAGACCACTCGTAACAATTTCACCACTGGGAGCTTTGAATCAGGAGCCAATCAGAATGGCTTCAAACGGTTTGATATTATCATTAACCGTTCCCAATGCTTATCAGATCCTGCGTTTGAGAATCAATCGCAAACCCATCTTAAACTTCTCATGCTGTTTGTAAAGTCATTTTACAGCAATCTTAAACCTTTCTTAACACCTGCAATCTTTTCCATGTTCATTTTATCGTTAAGGTTGATAAACCATTCAGATGGATGGAAAAAACTATTGCAGCCTTTCCTAGAGACTATCAGAAGACTTCTTGAACCAACCTCAATGCCACTTAAAAACTATCTGTAAAATATTGAAATCCTAAAGTAAGCATATTGATCGCGAATGATTTTAATTTCTAATAGGGAGGTATGCTTATGACTAGATTGCCATAGTGGGTTGTCCTATTACACTAAAAATGTCTTTCTGTAGCCATAAAGGTTGTGCTTGGTTTAGGATAGCAGTGCCAGCATAATTTATGCTTATGTGCCTTGCATAGCTATGGTAAATGTACATCTGTAACAAAACTACAGTATGCACCCAAATTGCATGTAAAGATGAAACCACAGAATATAACAAGAGCACTCAGAGAGCGCAGACCTCCGCCAAGGGAGCTCAATTCCTGGACTATCATTAAAATCAACCCTAAAATCATCTGGCTATAACTTCCTTTAAAAAAGCCTGGATCTAGATGATTCAGACAGTGATCCAGATCAATCCCACAGATCACTTGTTCCTTGTCCCATTTAGGACATTCCCTGAAAATTTCATCAAAATCCATCTATAACTTTTTGAGTTATCTGTCATTAAAAATTACATTTCATGGATCCAGATAGTGATCCGGATCACTCCAAAAATGTAATCATTTCTTTCTTTTACCTTGTCAGACATATCCTGAAAATTTCATCAAAATCTGTCCATAAGTTTGAGTTATCTTGTTCACAAACAAACAAACAAATAAACAAGCAAACACACAAACCAACTCACACGAAAACATAACCTCCTTGGCGGAGGTAATTAGAATCTACATTGTTATGTACTGAAGTAAAATCTATTGCATTTAATGCATGACGTTCTGTGTCTGACAATGTCACTAGTTGTTAAAACTACTGCTGAAAAGGTGTTGTTTTGATAGATACAGGTCGGGAGACTGGCCACAAACATATACTGTACTCACCAGTAGATTAAAATCTATGAGCTTATTAAGGGCGATTATAAAATAAAAAGAGGACAATTAGAAGGGTGGATAAGTGTCAAAGTTAGTGTTTACGTCAGGTGCAACAGTCAGGTCATATTGGGACAGGTCCTCAGCATTGTCACTTTTGGGAGTCAAACCCATACTCAGAGGTAACTGCCTGTGATTAGATGCCAAACTTACTAAAACCACAAGGCCACTGAAACTGTTGCTCAGTGACAAAGAAAATATTGCATATTAATATATTCACTGAATAAACTTTTGTTGTTTAACATTAAGGAAATAGGTGAAGCTATTACGATTTTATTTTCAGATCTACTTTAAAGTTTGAGTAACTGTGATGGCTTCCACATAGTTATAATTTATCTCTGCTATAAGAGGGCTGGGTGGCAGAGTGGTTGAAATAAATATAATCACTAAGCTTTCATCTCTTGGTTGTGAGTTTGAACATGACTTGTGGTAACGTGTGAGTATTAGTGACTGTCCAGCCACAACCTTAGCTGTAGAAATAACAAATGTAAACCTTCAACCTGCTATAACCCTTTGAATAAAAATGTTATCACACTATATTGTGTTTTTTATCATTAGCATAATGTGCTTAGAAGTACACTTGAATCATGATATAATGACAAGGCTGACTACAGCTTGACCAAAGCTAAACACAAAATCCTTATTTGTCATTGAAGAGGTCTGTAATGTACATTATAATTTCTACACCTTAAAATGATTCACGGTCCTTTATGTCCGTTTCAACAGCCAGAGTCATATTGGAACAGGTCCTCAGTATTGCCATGTAAAAACAAATAAGTTCATCACTCTGGTTTTGACCATAAACACCAAGTTAGGAAAAGTAAAGTTATTATTCAGGCTTTGACGATAAACACTAAAGTAAACGGGGAAAGTCATTAGTTAATTAGAAAGTCCTTATACTCCCATGAACTAGGTGCCAGTCTGTTACAGGTTTACCTGGGCCCATATTTACGAAAGGTCTCAGACTTAGCCAGGTCTTAGGCTTAAATCCAGTCTTAAAGTTAAGACTTTTGTCTCAGCTAAGTTTTGTCTTAAAACCGTATTCACAAAGGGTGACTTAGCTAAGTCCAAGATTATCAAATGACCACAGTGATTTTCTGTGTCATGTGACCTTTGAGACTTGAGACAAAAGTCTCAACTTTAAGCCTAAGCCCTGGCTAAGACCCTTCATGAATACCAGCCCTGATCAACTAATGTCAGTATCTTATGGTAAAGAGAGACATATGTGTGTAAAGTGCCTTGTCTAAGGGTACAATCTACTTTGAAACCTGACACCCTGACCATAAAGCCACAGAGACCAAGTGAAGATCAAGTGTAATCTAATTGAATCTTATACATTCTGTGCTATATAGGGGTACTATCTTCCCTGCAAGTAGGAGCTTGCCACACTGAACTAACAAAAAAATACACAAAAAGTTATTGTAAGGAACGTTCTTGGTCAGTAATCCAGGGTTGTAGGTGTGAGCAGGGGCACCATACTAAGTAGGGAAACTTGAATTGAAGCATTGGGCTTTATAAAGGTTAATGATGGGGCTGTTCCACTGGGGCCAACCCTAACTGACTCTGACTGACTCTGGGTCGGTTGGCCAAGTCGGGTATCGTGGACAAAAATCCAGAAAAAACGCACCCTAAAATGGGCCAGTTTCACCCGTCCAGTTAGACGTATTGCATTCCAGCTTGTCTGGATCCAGACCCAGACCTGACTTGGCACCAGGGTGTTTTTGTCCATGACCAGACGGGAAACTATCATGGAGCCCTGACCAAAAAATTGTTGTAACAAACTGGAGCAGCGTCCAAATACTGCCCAACTGGAATGATTAATTTCTGGAGTCTGGATTGTGAGTCAGGATCAAAGCAACAGTATAAAACTCTTCTTGCTGTTGTTATGAATCATTGATCAATGCAAAGATACCAGCTAGACATCAGAGAGACTCTCAACAGAAGCTTGTGGTGCCCTGTTTTTTTATTAATTTGAATATTTGATTTGCAGACAAAACAGGACATATATGAAACAGGACATATATGAAACCCGAACCTGCACCTGCCATACAACCAGTACCTTCACTGCATCCCCACCACTATCCAGGCGAAGAAGGAAGCCACAAAAAACCTGGGTCATCCCATGGATCCTTCAAAAAGAACAAGAAATGATGCTATAACAACCTCCTGGTCAACTTAATACAGACTGATATCCCAGGTTACCAAAAATTGTACTAAACCCTTAGAAGTTGGATTGGGACTGGCAATAAAAAAATGGGACACCTGACAAGAGGAGAAATGTAGAAGTCATTACAGTATCACTGGCTGGTTGACCATATGTAAATTCATCAGTACTGTCTACAGCGCCATCCTTGGTGTTCCAGGAAGAGACCTGTCCTACCACTCCCGAAGACTAGAAACAGACAAGGAGAAGTTCAAAACCAGGTGGAATGTCCCAACACTCTTGGAGCACTTGGCAAACATATCACCATGAAGAAGCCAAAGAAATTTTGGAGTGAATTTTGCAATTACAAGGGCTTCTTTTCCCTGGACAACGCAGACTACCGATTCATATGATATTAGGTGTCCTGTCAAGTGGATCTTCGCCAGATGCAGAAATATTTAACCAGCAAGTTTTTTTTGCTGGGTGATGATGTATTAGTTTTGATGCCATGGCTTGTTAAACCAAGGCAACTTACAAGTGAATAAAGAATAGCAAACTACAGGATCTCCAGAGGCAGGAGGATAGTAAAGAATGCATTTGGAATATTAGTGAGCAGACTCAGAGTCCTACTAGGCACAATTGGAGCAAAGGCTAAAGTTTGTCAGAGACATTGTTTTAACATGTGGTGTGTTGCACAACATGCTGAGGACATACCAAGGTGGAGTAGTCTGGGCACCAGGAGATGATATTAGTAGCCATAGCAAATGAACCAGTAGTATATGTGCCTAATGACAACTGTAGGGATACTTTGAGGAAGGCAAAGCATCAGTGAGACCTACTGAAATATTACTTCATTTATGTTGGTGCATTGGCTGGGCAGGAGGAGAGGACATGACAAGGACTTACCCTGGGGACAAAAAAGCTTGAATGTATCAGTCGTTTTCAGGAATACTCAGTTGTTCTAAGAACTTTTATTATTTAAGTTAGTATTGCATCAAAGTCTCATAATAATGTTTAATAATTTCAACACAAGTTAGAAACCTTCAGATTTTTTTTCATCATTTGAAATGGATGCGAGTTTACAAGTTTACAAAAATGAATTTTTTTCTTCATTTTTTTCTTTGAAATTTTAAAAATAGTTTTAACTTTAAATCTTTTTGAAGTGTCAAAATCTCTTTAAAAGTTTCTCAAAGGAAAACGTCAAAGGTAAAATCTAAAGGTCAAATTCATATAAAAATTGTCAAAATTTATCAAATATCAAAGTCTTTTTCCATTTAAAAATAAATTCAAACCCACTACAAATTTGTGTTCTTTAAATCTGAGAAATTTCTGAAAGGTCAATTTTTTTTTAATTTCCAAGTATCTAAAGATTATTATTTTATAGCTTCCAAGTTTTTTCAAAGGCCAAACTTTTCCAAGTCCATATAAAGTTTTTTTAAATTCAAACTTTCACTCACTCACCCATTCAGTCATTTTGTTTTTTGTGTTTTGGGATGATGTGTTTGGTGTGAGACAGTGTAATGGATTTTTATTTTTTAATAATTGAATAATTGTTTTTTGAAGATTCAGGTGTTCCTGAGAAAGATCTATGAATTAGCAGTGGTCCTGAAAAGGACCGTTTGTAGGTAAGTGCAGTAAGTCTACTGCTGCTGCTTAGGCTCTGATGACTACTAGGATGGGGCTGGGCTGGCTGCTAAGGAGGCTCTGGCTGTTGGGTGGTTGGAGGAGAGGTAGCATGTTGATGTGGGTCACTTGGTGTAAATGGTTAAGGTGTATCTATCTGCTGGAAGACCATGACAGACTGTATATTCCCAAAAAGTCAAGAGAGTCCTGAGATTTTGTGTGAACTATCCTTTCCTGTGACAGAGGCTATAGAAGGTGGGTTGGAACTCTTGTTAGGGCTGATGGTGAAATGTAGCTGTCTTGAAGTCCCAGGTTGTTGATCATCGGCAACTAAGTATGAAGTTGCTCTACTGCTCTCTGGGCTTTTGTTCTCCTGTTAACACTACTTGGCTTTGTTGAACTGGTTGTATGATCTAGCTTACTGGCATCTGAGTTTCTGTAATAGTTAAGATGCATTCCCTTGCAGTGACTGTTGGATGTTACAGCTGATGCTGTTAAGGCTATGGCACATATGTGAAAGGGGCACTGGAGATCCTGGAAAATGTAGGTTGCTGTGGCTGACAGTTCCTTTCCTCTGCCCTGCTATTTATCCCAGTTAAAAATTTAACTGTCTCATTTCAAAAAGTCTAAAAGTTGCTTTCCTCCAAGTTTTCCACTTCAGATGCCGCATAGTTGTAGAAGGCTGTTCTGGTGGTCTCCTGTCTGGACTTGAGAAGAGATGTGAGCATAGTCTTCATCTGGGCAAAATGATCCAAGACCCGTTGGTTGACTGATGAATGCTGGGACAATACACTAGTACTGGCAATGCTGGCAATGGCCGATGTGTTGTGTTAGAGTGGATGCTGGTCTCCATAGTATCAGTATCTGTGGATCCTCGTAAAATGTTGTGGGCTGAGGCTGCATTAGCACTGACTCCTCCCTGTAGTGACTTAAAGCCTGAATACTTTCTTTTGCCCTTCTTTCTGATGTAGCTTTTAAAAAACTGAATTTAATTCATGAATACAGTTTTGCCTCTTGGTCATTTCTTTTGGAGCCTGTCAAACTTGCACTGGGTTACTTTTCCATAGCGATTCCTTTGGGATTTGAACCAAGTCTTACACACTTTAACTGAGGGTTTGCAGCTGCTTGTGAATCTTGCCTACAGGCAATCTTTCCTGGACTTTTTTCTTAAAGTTCTCATTGGTTCCTCATGATCATTGACAAAGTCTACTATAGCTTCATCATCTGATGTCTGTTACATAAATGTTCATCATAATAGAATTTCTGGCGCCTGGGTTGAGACTCAGTAGATACTTGGCCTGTTTGGACTGTTTTGGCCTGTCCCCCACCCTCTGTGTCCATTTCACTTGCACTCCTTTCAGTTTTTGTTTTTATTTGGCCACTGTCTCCTCTATCTGTTTTACAGTTTCCTCCTGTGAAGCCATCCTGGCTTCCTCCCTCTCCCTCTCCTCTGTTGTTTCAGCCTCCTACCTCGCTCTCTGGTCTCTTTCCTCCCTCCTCTTCTGGATGTCAGTGTATGTGGGAATTTCTATCTTCCTCACATTCTTTCTTGCCTTTTTAGGACCCATCTTATAAATCAAATTAATTCATCGATTTTAAAAACTAAAGCCCTTCAGTTAGCCAGAAAAGTTATACTAAAGTTTGTGTGCAAAAAAAACCCCAAAGGACTAACTCAATCATACCAGTTGTAATCCATCAGAGTTGAAGATCCAAATGATACATTTTAATCTGCTTTTAATAGACACAGATTCCATAACCGACAAGCTATGAGTTGGCGAAATGAAGCCAACCTGTCCTACACACTTCCTGCCTTGTCTGTTGCTGTAACCGCCTTGATGCATTTTACGTCTTGTCCTGCTATGTTCCTGATTTGTCCTGCTGTGATACAATCAACTCTGCAATGAAATACTTGGAGACTTTCTGTCTTGATAGCAAGCGACCAAGTCAGGTCTTGGTTGCTTACAACATACCAGCTTTCTTTCAAGTACTGTTGGTATTGTTCTACAGCCTGTCATGAAGTGATGTCGGCGAAACTGAATACAACAGGCCCGCAAAGTGTTTCCTGACAAGACGATAATGATGTAGAATAGGTTTGGAAATGGCTAAAACATAGAGACATAGTGAGACAAGACAAATTGGTTTCCAAGTGGGCAGAGCCACAGTCGGGATCAAGAGTTGGGATGGTTGGAGTAATATGAAAGTTGTTTGATATTTTGCTGACCCACCACTGAACGCCGAGAATTCACAACTCATACTAACTGACTGTAAATATTGTTCTCGACCCTCAAAAAACCAATAGTTACCGACAAGACGGCTCAAGTGGAACAGCCCCATAATCCATATGAGGAAGAAAAGAGTTCCAAATATTAGTGCATAAGGAATGAAAGAGATATTTCTATAGTATTTGTGAACTTAATGGTTGAAACAGGGGACTTGAAAGAACTTATATTTTGGCTACCTGCAACTGGTATTTGTAGACAAGGTGTACGGATGGATTTGGTCACTGAGGTATACTGGTTAAAAATGTATATGTGATCAGCCCAATTTGTACTCTTCCTTGTGTTTTAATAGGAGTCAGTGTAGGTTTTTTTTAATTAAGGTATTGTGAGGGAAACTCGTGACTACCTTTCAGTTTTGTAAATTGTGAGGAAAAGGTGAGTAAACTATCAAAATTATGTGTTGGCTCTACATCAGACAGAGCTTTTCCACACTGGCCTCTTTGACCATCTTGCAACTTTGATCTCAAAACGGAAGCCTGTCCAGTGACAACCAGATTTTACACCAGAGTTTAATGGTACAAAAACAAAAAAAAATATTTATTTACATTCTTGTCACAGGGTCACAAATAAGGATGCACAACACAACAAGCATTGTAGACAACTTATTTGTGATTCCAGTCTTAATGGATTTAAACCTGTAATGCAAACCTATTATATAAATACTCTTTCTGTGATGTCTTTTATATTTACTGTTAGAAATTGGGATCAAATGAACTTAAACAAATAAATATCAAGTGGTACTCTTCACTTAATTTGTATGCATAACCTTTAATTAAATTATCTAGCCTTCCTCAAGCTCCTAACTTGTCATTTATATTCATTTGATTTGCAATGTAGAACACATCTAAATAATGGTGTCACTTTAACATTTGTAGTTTGGCACATCAATAGCATCATTTCCCTGTATTTTTTACCAAACAAATATTGTCGTGATTTTTGTTCACACTGTACTCAGAAATATAATATTCTTGGTTAGTTTACCCCAGCCCTTGGTGAGATTACTCAGTACACCATAAGTAAGTCCAAGCAATACATAAACTTATCCTCACGTTGGATAGTTGAGAGGATAGAGGAGTACACCAACAGCAAGAAACCACCAACTATAAAACTAATGTTTCAGGCCAGCAGTGAAAATCTGCGACTGTAAAAGTTAGTAAAGGTGAGTGTATTGACCATTAAGTCACCGAGGCGGTCTTGGCCAGAAATAAACCCAGGCAAAAATTACTTGAAGATAGCTGCCAAACACTTCGTCTACCGGATAGCCATGCTGGGCATGAAAAATAGCTGTCCAGAGCAGAGACCATTACAAAGGTAAAAGCTTGGCTGAAATGAAGTTCTGTAAAATCTGTAAAAGTTATAAATTACAAGCTGTTACTGATACATAATTGTTCCTATAAAGACAAGTGGTAACAAAGATCAAAGATAAGTAAAAATCATCTTTTTTCACATACTGCCCTCTCTGGGTTGTCTGCCAAAGTCATGGTTTTACATCCCAACCAACAACCAGGGTCATATTAGGACAGGTTACCAGCACTGTCACTTGAGGGAGTTAAACCGACACAGAGGTTACATCATGTGTTTAGATTCTGAACTGACACACTTCTAGGCCAGTGAGGACCACTCCCTTTTGGTTAAAGCGTTAACATACTTTAATTTATGCGTTTGGTTAGCATTAAGTTACAAGTCAGGTTTCTCTGCAAAGTCTATAAATTAAGCGTCTATTTGATCATTAATTGTGAAGATGTATAAATAGTACAACAATATACACTTTAATAAATATTGTACCATAGTTTTACATTTTAATATTTTCTTTGAGGCTGCAGAAAGTCTAAACCATTTTTAAAATGTCTGATAGCATAATTAATCAACATAAATTTAAATTTGTAATTAAAAAGAATCCAACCACCAATTATAAAGGTTTATTGTCATAAATCAGATATACGTCATAGAGGTGACAGACCTGGGGCTTGTTTGAAGAGCAAACAGATTGATCTCATAGACTAATTCATCTCTTTACTATATTACTGTTGTCAGCCAATTATCTTAAGCCTCACTGGATAATTTGCTAAGCTTGAGGCTGAATATTTTCCTGTTATTGTGGCAGACATTATTTTATTGTGAAAACAAGGTGACATGTGAGGTTTATGGGCAGAAAAGCAAATAGACTTTTTAAACTACCAGCTAACGGTATACAAAACAAGGGATCAACGCTTATGAGTACTGATATTTGGTCCAAATATTTATTGATCTCATATTCAGACATACACCTGGCATTACAACACAAAATATGTAGGGCAATGCTGTGTTATTTATAAACTTGTTCAACGTCACAGTTCTGTCTTATGTCTGGTCAAGATTATCAAAAAATATGTTGTTGTCTTCTCCCGGGGATTTCTGTGTGAAGATTTTGTCCTAAGTGTTCTCGCTTGAAAACCTAATGCCTAGGTCACACCTCTCATTACAGTGATTCTAATTCCAGTAGTATTTTTATAGCACTTAATCTCCATCTAAAGACAGACTCAAGGCACATCAAACAGACCTGAGACATATAGCAGGAGTCAGCGCCACAGGGAAAAAACAGAAATTTTGGTGGATATGCTTGTGCAAAGAGATAGGTTTTTTGAGTTTCTTTCTGAATGAGTGACTAGAGAAGAACTGTAATAATCAGGATATCTGTACATACGTAATTTTTGCTTGATAGCCAAATACTTATCGCATCAAAAAGATAATTTGTATCTGCCCAGTGTATGAGCTAACAGTAGCAGATCTCGGGGGGGGGGGGGGGGGGGGGGGGATTGGAACCCCAGCTTTGAAAAAAGTGAAGGGGTTGGACAGCGAAACTCAAAATCACACAGATTAAAAAGTTGATCCAGATTCATCCCAAATTCTTATAATAAATATACTGTTTCACCACCATTCTTGCATAATCCTGATGCTAAATCAGGCTTAAAAACCTACATATATTTTCTGCAAGCAAAATGTTACATGAAAATACAAGCTAGATGATGTCCATGCTTGGTTGAATCTTAGCCAGTTCTTAGCAAAAGAGTGCAAATATTGAATAAGTGTTTACAAGAACACTAGGAGATATATTTGTGAAAGCAGTGTTAAATTTAGAGAAAAACCACTGAACGTAAAATTTCAAATTTTTCAGGTGGGGAGGGAGCATGTCTGGACATATGAAGCCTCCTTATTTAAAGCTGGATCTGCCCCTGGATGGTGTAATGTTTATTTCAAATATTTTTACAAAGCAGTCCTGAATGCAAATATCTTTCCCAGTTGTATCGAATCATCCCAGATTTGTCCTACCAAAATGCAAATCTGCCGCTGTGGCCCAGTGGGTAACACTTGAACAGTGGGCGTGGGTTCAAACCCAGGTAAAGGCAGATACATACAGGAGAGCCATTTTAAATGGTCATACGAGCCACTGTCATTGGGTCCTATCCCCAGTGGCAGGCTAAAGAACCTCAAGGACCTTGATAAACGGTCATCCTTGAGCCTCTGTCTTTCAGTTAGGAGAATGTCAGTCAAGGGGTTTTCCTCTGTAAAACAGGGAGATGTTTGAATTCATTGGTCATGATCAATATTTCCTGGCTTTTCCCTCCAAATTCTGGGGACAGAGTCATTATTTCACAAGGATTTGAAGAGTCAAGAAGGACTTTTTGCCCTCCCCCCTCCCTTACCTGGAGTGTTCACTGGAGGATGGTGTGTCTCTCTAACTTCACACCTCTTTAGCGCAGGGGTGGGGGGTGGGGTTCAGCAGCGTGCACCAATGCTAGTTACCAATGGTGTTCACGGGCTTGCACTCTTGTTAGGCTTCAGGCTGTCTTCCACTGGCCTCCAGGTAACCTTAAGTCTCTACCAAAAAATTTCTCCTTCCCTTTCATCTCCTCTGATGGCCTGGTACAGGGGTAGTTGTCATACATAGGGGGAATCTTTCATGATATTAATTTCCAAGCTTTCCAGTTAAGTTGATCATTAAACTTGTGCAAATAAAAGCATTCACCTTAAAAATCATTGTAAAATGAATTTTGGCTGCCTAAGCCAGTAGAACACCTTCATTAAGGTGGAAAACTAATATGACCTTGCATTCACAACTTTCATCTTGAGAGGTCGATACACTAAGCCACAATCTTGACCTTCAGAGGTCAAAGTAATCTTTAAGTGAGTTTGACCTATGGCCAAACTGAATATGACCTTGCCTTGCAACTTTGACCTTTAGAGTTCAACGCATAAAATCACAATTGTGACCTTCAGAGGTCAAATGATCATTAAGTGAGTGTGACCTATGAGGTCTGTAGGTGACCCGTAGCAAGGTCACACTTTGTGTGTATTCTAGTCTAAGAATTTTACAATTATTTTAAGGTAACTGTCATTCTATATATTCATGTTTTATATTGTGTAATCTTACAATGGAAATGTACATATTATTAGTAGATAATCTGTATAACCATTTACTACATTAATGTATTATGTATAATAAAATTTTTTAATCCTCTGAGTGTTGTTTGTTGGAGTTGGGGACTGGAGCCTCTGTCTTTCATTTAGGAGAATGTCATTCACTTGGGAGTTTGACTGTACTTGTGCAGTCGGATTGGTTAAATAGCACTTTGAGTCCTGTAGTACATGGACCACTGAATTGCAGCAAATACATCTAACTAGATACAAGGTGGACTGATATCAATCAAAAGTAGATTAGGCCTTTCAGTTATAGTTTGTGACCCCAGCCCAGAAAATTGTGCTCTAGGTATAAACATGTTTTCTAAAGCCCCGGCCACACTGGTCTTATGCTTGGGGTATATATAAAATTGAAAAACAAAAGGGATATCCTTTGTTATTAGTCAGAGAATGTTAAACTAAGAGCAACAGCAAGTTAACAGTAACCCACATAATACACAGTCTCACATAAAGTGATAATTTCATGTCCCTGATTTTGGCCCCAATTCGGCCCACTTTTGAAATTGAGACCAAAAGCTCTGAAATTGTACATGTTGGTGAACAAAATGGGTAAGGTTGGCAGAATTTGGGAGAATATCAAAAATATTGTTTTTGAAAAGTTGGTGGTTTGCGTCAGGATTCCCAAAGTCAGGATCTTCATTGTGACTTATTATCTTAATGACATTAAGTCATATAGTACAGGACACACCCTGTACTATTGACAATAAATCAAATAATATCGTTATTTTGATTTATTGTCACCTGTATTGATTTATTGTCACCTGTATTGTAATCTGACATATCCTATCACCAATATATCAAATCATATTGAAGTTGTACTAAAGAGTTGGGAACTCTAAGTTAGACTGATATTTTCAGTAAAAGTTCCCAGATAAATCGGGTATCTCCCAGTTTGATCCCCAGGGTCCGGATGCATTTTAATTTCCCAGCCTTTTTGGTAAATGTTGGCACTTTTTTTCTCTTAACCCTTCCCATCTTTAAAGGCCATGCTTGGATATGTAATCAGACCGTTCAGGATAGGTTTTTATATAGAAAATTTTAAGACAGGCACATGCCAAATAATTAATAATATCTTTACATTCTGTACAACTGTATCCCATACAAGAAAAATCACATGCATCCATCTCTATAGTACAGAATATCATACACATTATGCACGTAAATGATCCACTGGGTGATTTGTCTCAATCTCTAGAAATAATTTCTGACAGTAATAAACGATAAAATATTATGGTAAGTCTGGTGGCCTGACATGGGTATTCACCTGTGGCTCAAAGCTAATAATCGTTGGCCCCAGGCCAATCAATTATGTTAAACAGCTATTAATAAATTTTAGTGTCAGTTAAGTGCAGTAAGTAACTTTCTATTTTTATCTATCCATGGAATGTCTCAGTATTTAAGCCTATGAAGAAAATAGCTTTAGTGAAGAAACTTATTTATTGTTTTCTTTTGTGCTAAAGATATATTTACATGCCATAATTTCACTGGCATGTACAAATATTTTGGAGACGAACACAAAATGAAATGGTCTTACGGTGGCAATATTTTAACCTGGCCTATTGCTATCTGTGTGTTGGGTCTTGGTGCTTGGTAAACCCTATATCTGATCACAGGCTAAAATTTGACCTATTATTTGGAAGTGTATGGTTTGGCAAAATAAGTCCGAACACACCATAAAGATAAAAGCCCAAGTACGCAGGACAGAAATGCTCACCCACAAAGGTTATTGACTTGTTTTATTTTTATTTATTTATTTGGATTTTAATGTTGCTTTCAACATTGAAAAGGTCATATCACGACGGGCCATTTTCTGGACAGAAGAAACCACTACATACAGTTGATCAAGGTTCAGTGCTGTAAACTGCCGACCATTGGTCAGCAACTACCAAATTTCCCACATAAGGTCCAGGGTTTGAACCACAGACCTCAGAGGTGAGAGGTGAGTGTGTTACCACTGTGCCATTGAGGCTCCTTGAACTGTTTTTAACAAGTGGTTATGATCTCCACGATTACATACCCAAACTTGACGTGTATAAATATTAGATGTACAATCCATAAGATTGTGCAAAGCACTGTATAAACACAGCAGTTGGTAAGCAAGTCTGCGACACTAAAAAGGTAATATAAGGGTTAAAATCACTATTTTTTTAACTGGAGCATCGAAACCCTTTTTAGTATGAATAAAAATTCCATATTGATAAGATATATTTGCAAGTCATATTTGCAACCTATTGTTACATTCTTGTATTTGTTTATTTGGGGTTTTACGTCGCTTTCAACACTGTACAGGTCATATCACGACGGGTAGTTGGAAGGGCAGAGGAAACCAGTACATAGAGTTCGCTAGGGTTGTGTACTGTAAACTGCCGACCAACGGCAAGCAACTACCAGCTTTCCCACTTAAGGCCGTCACGGGGATCGAACCCCCGACCTCAGAGGTGGGAGGCGAGAGTGTTACCACTCTGCCACCGTGACCCCCGTTACATTCTTGTAACAATGGAATTCAAATCAAATAGAAACGTTACTTGAAAATATAGAAGTGGATATTTTTATCCTGTTTCACAGGGAGTAAATAGGCTATAATTAAGATATTACTTTAACTTTGTATAGACCATTATAATCATATACTTACATGTTTGAATTCCATTAAGCATATAGAATGGTTAAATTTTGAAATGTTGCTTTTAATTCTATTGTTTAACACAATTACATTAAACAATGCAAACTTTTACAGAACTAGAAGAAATTGGTAAACAAAGAGTATGTTTCATTTCATTGAAACCAAGTGATTAAGTAAGATATATCGGGTGACATTTGTTCCAGATTTAAATTATTATGCTTTAAACCTTAATCTAACCTATGACGTCATGCTCTTTAAAAACAATGGCTGAACTTAACTCAAAACTATTTGCCAAGCTTATTAAAACTGAAAGTGGGAAGTATACAGCCATTGCTTATAAGTATGTACACAGATTGAAAAATGTGCAAATACTTCTGATGAATGATAATGATGATCTTCAGAGATTAACTAAGAGGGGTTAACTGTATACTGGGCAATGTGGAAATTTGATATGCCTTTTCACTGATATAATTTGAATGAACGAAAACAAATACTTGGTGAAAGAATCTAGACTGATATTAGTTTGGGTCAGCCTATAATGTTTTTCTTCTCAGTCATGACGATTAAACCTGGTCACTTTTTCCAAATGCGGCATCTAACCATGGGCTCTGAACTCTATGGTCGCTGGTTTGAATGTAGTTCCATGATACCATTATGAATGTACTGGAGGCTTGTCCTCATATGGCCTTACCTTACCGAAGGATACAAAACAAATATCCAACATGAATTATGGCAACTCGAAGGTGTCACACAACACAAACATTTATCATGATAGTACATGTTGAAGAATGATCCCAACCCACCTGATTACCACCAGCACAGCTTGTTTCCAAACCAAAAGTTGTACCAAATGTAAACCATTATCTGATTTGTGATGAATTGCACTGAAGGCATCCTTCCCAAAATTGAAGTGGATGGAACTGGAAATGACAGTGGACGCATACATTAAGTTGTATCCCAACTACGTTTTCAAAGGCTTTTGCTCTTAACTTTGTAAATAGTGATACTAACAGATAGAATAAACCCGCAAATATAATCTCGCTTAGTCTTAACAATTCACTTAACAACATCTGACAATTCCCCAGTTTCCTATTCAGCAGTATTGGCCTGCTGCACTCAACAGAATAACACAGAGCAGCCACACCTGACCCCTCTTCTTTATCCCGAGACCTGGGAGTACTTATTTGGATATCATTCGAATCGATAGAGTCAGCTATGGATTTGGTATAGGCAGGACCAGACAGACCCTGGCACACACACCCCCCCCCCCCCCCCCCGTCTCCAGAAGCGTGACATCACAATCATTTCCTCTCGAGTTGTACAGGTTTGCTCTCCTCGAGGGAGGGACTTCGAGTGACAACATTTAGAGAACTAGATTATAGTATCAGGACATACAGGACCAGGCCAATCCTGGCACAGCCATTCATAATTTGACAATTAGAGAACAGTGAAACTGGTAGCCCAACTATATGTTGCTAATGATGGGCCATAGACATAAAGGTTTCTGAGATACCTCTTTTGGACAACTTTTCTCTTTACAGAAAGATATTTATTGGATAACCATGTGGTGTAATGTAATTTGACAAAAAAAACGATAGCACACACCGGTGTTTCTTTTAGGCTTCCATAATGTATCGTGTATGACTGGTAAGACTTGCACATAATATTATGACAACTGTTTGATCAACTGATACAGGTTATTCAGTGATCTCGGATAATAGCGGAGGACTTCCAAACATCGCAACATAACCTGTTATTATAATCTACACCAACAACAATAGTTAAAATAACAAATATGCTTGTGCCTCAGATTAAGAGATAATAAATACTGATTTTTCGTGGCCAATCCTAATGGTATCGGGGATTCAAATCATGTACAAAGGAGTTATAAAAAGTTTATTGAATTTGCAATTAAAACTTGGTAGACTACAAAATGGGCGTTTATGTTAACATGACATAGTAATAGTTCTGTAAATGTGTGGCATATCAAAAAGGGAATACACATTTAGGACTGGCACAAATAGTTCACAAAAAGGAACGACCTGAAATTGACGTAATCCTTTGCAAAAGTAATAAACAGATATCATGTCCATATAAAAGGATATTCATGAACAGATTTCAAAATCTTGAGGGAGAAAGCAAACTGAAGATTAAATCTAAACATATTAAGAAGAACCGTTGATTTTCTTTTAAAATGAGTTTATAGAAGTTTGTTACAATCATACTATTGTTGTGAAGGCATGAATGATTACAATTAGCATTGTAATTTCTATTTTTTTTTAAAATATAAGATAATAATCTGTTTATAAAGTGCATGACATAAACATATTTAGATTGCTAGGTTTATGGCTAACACATAATACACAAATGGAGACTTAGGTGTGTCTTATCAAAGCAGTATGGCAATGTTGATGCAAAGGGTGATAATGCTTGGACTGATCATCTTAAGCATGTGCCCTGGAATTGATTCTGCGCAAAAGTCGTGTGCCCACAAAGGCTGTTCTTATGATGGGAATATAAAACCTGGTGATACCGATCCAGGCAATGGTAAGTTGGGAGTACTCAGAGGATTAGATTTATAAATAAGATGGAATATTTGTGTATACCTAAAATTTAGTAAGCAAGCTCATTTGATTATCCAAAATCCAGACCTCAGTATGAAATTACTGATTTGTTAATCCGAATTCTCAACCTCCATATGAAATTACTGATCTGATAATCAAAATTCCAGACCTCAGTATGAAATGACTGATTTGTTAATCCGAATTCTCAACCTCCATATGAAATTACTGATCTGATAAACAAAATTCCAGACCTCAGTATGAAATGACTGATTTGTTAATCCAAATTCTCAACCTCCATATGAAATTACTGATTTGACAATCCAAATTCTCAACCTCAGTATGAAATTACTGATTTGATAATCCAAATTCTCAATATGGCCCTGGCTGTTGAATGGAATGCTAAACCCTGAGCTTGACTTTTAACTTTAACTAATGTTGTTCCCATCTTGTTTCCCAGGTGCCAAATGTTCCTGCATTGCCCTCTGTGTCAGCTTGAGCACTTGTTGTGAAGACTACTTCGAAGTATGTGCACATCTACACAGTAAGTAACAAAACTAGGTTGTCAAAGTATATCTCAAATGAAATGATGGGAATCAAAACCTTAGAATGTTCACCCTCTAAAGATAATTCTAGACCAAAGGGCTACATGCACTAAACCGATAAAATATGATAGGATAAGATAAGCTCAGAAACAAGCCCAAGGCAACCTCTTAAGGAATGGTGAGGAGATGTTCAAATTTGTCCGCAAAATAAGGAAGTTTTATATCCCATCTTATATGCTTATGGTCTAACAGAAGTTGGAAGGTTCTCAGATTCCAGCATGTTAACACAAACAAGCAAATATTTTCTTTAAAAGGTATATGTATTCCATTACTCAGTATGAATGAAATTCCAATTTCATATTTCTTCATTTTATACAAATGTAGCACATTTTTGTATTAATATACAAGGTCCTCAGTGGCGTAGTGGGTTTGCAGGACTGTCATGTAATCACAGCCTATTGCCTCTATTGTGGGTTTGGCTGACTGGTGGTAATGTTAAGGAACTGACTCAATATGACCCGGGCTGTTGAATAGGACATGAAAATTGACTTGTATAGTATTGTCAGTGCTGTGAATAGAAAACCCTATTATGGAGTGAGTTCTAGCTTTATTACTGAAGTATTTATATATTGAATTTTAATGTATTTAGGGTGTATATGAAAATGTCCAATCAGGCGACCCATTTCAAGTTACTTATCGTTGAGCATATGCATGTATATCATCCATACACAGATTCATAGGTAAATGCCTATAACTTAAATTCAGGATTTATTGACTTCCGCTGTGAATAGATTATTAACATGGAGGATTTCCACAATGTAACACACAGTGCAGTTGTGAACTAGACTGTTAAATGAATATTTTTATTTTCTTGTCAAAAGCACTTAACTGAGTAGCATTTGTCCTACATCTATGCAACTATTTGAATGGCATTGATTCAAGATCAGTCAAAGCTATGTGTTTAATTAGTCTACAACTGAATGACACTCATAATCAAAGTAAAGAAGTGTAGGTAAATATTGGGAATTTTCTGTGCAACTACTTATTTACACATTGTGAATATTTTGCATTTAATTAAGAATGACATGTGTATCCTGAGAAATAAAGAATTTAGTTCAGGGTTATTTTATATAGTAAGTAATTATTTTCTAAACTTTATTTGTTAAAATGACTTATTAATTTAGTGGGAGCATAAGTACAGTAATTAAAATAAACTTTAAAACAACATTTTATAACTTGTAGGGACATATTTTAATATTTATCTACTAATTCAATTAACAGTTAAGTAATGGATTAGTATTAAATAAGTAATTTGTTTTACTAGGTACAACAATAACTCAAACTACAACTGAAGACAAAACCACCACAACTGAATCTGTACAAACCACAACAGAAGAGGAAACCACCCAAACCAGATCTGTACAGACCACAACACAAGAGGAAACTACCACAACTGAATCTATACAAACCTCAACACAAGAGGAAACCACCACAACTGAATCTGTACAAACCTCAACACAAGAGGAAACCACCACAACTGAATTTGTACAAACCACAACACAAGAGGAAACGACCAAAACTGAAGGTGTACAAAGCACAACACAAGGTAAACAACCATAGCTGACATTGTCACAACTACAACAGTAACTTATATTAGTTCAACTGAAAATGTAATGCCGACCAACGGCAAGCAACTACCAGCTTTCCCACTTGAGGCCATGTGGGGATCGAACCCCAGCCCTCAGAGGTGGGAGGCGAGAGTGCTACCACTCTGCTGACTAAAAATTACACTATAACAACTAAAATAACATAGTTGATTCAAAGAATACATTTCATAAGGCTGTACATGGAAAACAAAATTATTCAATGTGGCATAGACTGTAGATGAGGATGTCTATAAGCTTATGATCAAGAACAGTTAATCAGTAAACCATGAATGAATTGATAAGTAAATTTCTAGATATTTACTGAATGGTATTTGGACAATAACCTACAATATACAAACAATATTTTGTTAAATATAGAAACAGGTCTGCCATACCTAAACATTATGTGTATAAACCTTAAAATAATTAAATGTGTTCAGTATATTAATCCTACTTTTGAGACCTATTATTTTAATATTCTTCCACCATGTGATAATGGATTGCTCATAAACATGGTGCCACTTATCCCTGCAAAATAGGACAAAAATGCAATAAATAAAATTATGTATTTATAAAGTGGTGTATATAGTAGTCTTCTGATTTTATTCTCAGATTGCGGTCCATTTCCCACCTGGCTTGATATCAGAAAACTTAACACTGATGAACAGACAGTACAATATACTTGTCGGGAAGGTTACTCATTCAGTGATGATTCAGAGCCCAAGACATCCACCTGTAACTCACATGGCAACTGGGAACCAGACTTTGAACAATGTGAAGGTAACCCCAATTCTCTTACACTAGTTTAATTGTGCTGTAAATATGTTTATTTAGGCATGGACTGGTAGAGAAATTGAATACAATTTACCAAGATATCTTCTTATAAGTTCACAATAAAACTAACTTAATAAAATATATTATCCATATGTTACTTTCAAAATTAAGGTACTGAGTTATGAAACTCTTGACTACACTATGTGTTTAAAATGAATATTGGATTTTTTTATCTAAATAAAAATTTCTTTGATCTTGGAACATTTATGGTGTTGTGTCATTTTGTCTTTATCAAGGCCAAGACTGGATTAAAAGTATATAAAAATCATAGAATTAATACAAACCAAAGGCTGTTATTTGCATGAGTTGAAATACAACCAGGATTTTATGCATACACAATATATCAGGAAAATCCTTTCAGTAGACCCCAAAACATGCAAAACGGCTCTGAGCTATCTCTCATATCTTGTGCATTCACAGAATTTTATAAAAAACCCCATCCAGGTAGTGCGAAAATGTTGAAATTTCATCAAAAATTAAAAAGTGCCGTATACTTTAAAGTGTTGCATGAAACAAAACAAGACACTTCTGGATACCACAAACTGCTAGGAAAATATGATATAATGTGGGGATCTGCTTTGGCTCATATTATGTTTATATGCCAGCAAAAATGATGCCAAAAAACTCTAACTACAAAAATTATACCAAGCAAGGAATATGTTTATTTCATGTACAAATTTGCAGGAAAAAACTCTTTTCTTTCATCTGATTATACTGAACATTACCGCTTGAAGATTTATAACAGTGGAAACCTAGACAGTTCATTTTTATATTTGTGATGTATTAAATTTGTATAGAAATATCAGATGCTACTGCAGAAGCTCTGTACTGGAAGCCAACTGAAGCTGCTGGTGCCTATTACATTGGAACCTTTGCCTTATTCATTATTGTTGCTAAAATTATATTCATTGTCACAGTGGACTTGTCTACTTTCAAAAAGTCTTTCAGGTAAAAACAAGCTTTTGATAATGGAAAATTGAAAACATGTTCCTTCATTTTGTTTAGATTATACAGTGTAAAAATTTTAATGATGATGTCACTAAATATGTAAATTATCTAACTTTGTTACACACTGTATTTTTTCAGAACCCCCCAAAAGTTTTCTAATAGCATTGTCCTCTTTGACAGCAGATTGAATGTATTTGCTTAAATCTGCTTGGAAATTGTATATTAATAAGGTCAAAGTTAAGGGTTTTATGTCCCATTCAACAGCCAGGGTTCAATCGGGACAGGTCCTCCGCATTTGCCACTTTTGGGAGTCAAACCATCACAGAGATAACAACCTGTGATTAGATGGAAAACTTACTAACCCACTAGGTCACTGAGGACTTTGTACTTTATGACAGGCCAAACTCATGAAAAACCAAACAAATAAAACACAAGGTATATTATGATTAATATATTTACTTTTTTATTTGGGGTTTTACGTCACTTTCAACGCTGTACAGGTCATATCATGATGGGTAGTTGGAAGGGCAGAGGAAACCAATACATACAGTTGGTCAAGATTATGTACTGTAAACTGTCAACCAACGGCAAGCACCTACCACCTTTCCCACTTGAGGTAGAGCCGTGAACTGAACCCCGGCCTCAGAGGTGAGAGGCGAGAGTTTTACCACTCTGCCACCGTGGCCCCCCTTGTACATTAATATAGAAATGTGTTATACTTATATAAAATGAACAAATATGACATTGTGTCTACATTCATACTGTGTAACGTATACACATACCTTTCCAAGTAAATTTTACAAAAGTGCATTAACAAGCTTAAATCTTAAAAATTTGAAAATTATTCTTTTTAAATTCTCAATATCATTTCAACAACTACCATTTTTAATAAACTAAATAATTCATACACAGTGAAAGGGGGCTCGGTGTTAGAGTTCTAGCCTCCAACCTCTGAGGCCGCTAGTTCGAATCTCGGGCTAGGTGCTTCATGTTGGAAAGTTGGTAGTTACTTGCCGATGCCTGGTAGTTTACAGTGCAGTATGCACTGGTTTCCTCCACCTGTAAAACTACCCGTCGCAATATGACCCTGGCTGTTGAATGCAACGTAAAACAACAAATAAATAAATAAATCATACACAGAGAAATCCTCAGTACCAATTGTTTCAAGGCAAAGGGTTAACTATGTTGCTTGTCACGGTCATAATATATATAGCTGGATGAAAGCCTGCAGATAGTTAATGATTTTAATAAACCTTAGAACTGAATTAAAATATTAAAACTGCAGTTTGGTAAAATATTACCCCCTTTAACTAGTGAATTAAGTATCTGAAAATTATTCTTGATTCTTTGATATTTGTCAAACTTTTGTGCCATCATATTTATTTAATGGAATTACTAATTACCAAAAAAATAGTCTCTTTACACAGCACATCAACAATCTCTTCTGCAATATGATTCATTTAGCATCTTATCAGGACTTTTTTCCATTATGTTGACAGGATTTGTGTGCGGAGTATACGAGGTAAACAAAGGAAGAATTCAGAAGATCCCGAAGCGTTAGATACTGATGAATCTCCTCAGGCATCTGGTGCAACTTCTTCACTGTTCTTTACTACTGAACATAAACCATCTAGATCTTCATTACAGGTGAAGGGCATAGAACTAACAAATTTAGATACACAGCAGCACGTTGCTGGAGAAAACATGTTGGCCTGGTAGAGGTGTCTTATCTTGTGTTACAAAAAGTTGGTATATTAGTATGAGACGTAGTGACAACCATATGTAACCAAAGGTATGGCAGGTAGACAGAGTAGACTGTTGATACTACCATATAATTACTGCTATGCTAGAGTTAAATGGATTGGGTTGTAATGGTCATTGGCTTATTTCAATCTTGGAGAGCAGCCATCTTTGAAGCCAATGTTCTTCATGGAGTTCACTATTTGGTATTTGGGATTCCTTATTATTCCTTAATGAATGGCTATATGCTATAAAGTTTTATTGGTTTATGGGAAATGAACACACTGGTAAGAAGTGGAAAACCCCCCACAACAGCAAACATGTCAAACAGAATGGGTACAGAAATATGTGGTCTTCTGTGATATAGTGATATGTTAAATGTTGCAATTAAAAGGACAGAAGGGCAAGTAAAATATGGTGGAGGACAAATAAAAAGACAAGGAATTGTTGTCCAGTTCTTTCGGAATATTATCTGTGATATGCTGTTTGCAATTTGCGTGAATGGTTGAATGTTAGAATTATATTATCCACATTATATGTGCTCATGCATACTGGAAAAAAGCTGTCATGATAGTAGAACTAACTGTATTGGCTGATTGTGTGTAGCTATTACAACTCTTCACAAAGGTATACAACCTGTAGGCCTGTTCACACACCTCTATGTGGCCGTAACAACTTGTTTTCTAATTTTGCTTCACATTCTTGTCCTTGTAACTTTGAATAGAGACCTTGTATCCTTACAAATTTGCCTCTCCGGAGTGGCCATTCCATCGCTCTTCACCCCTCTGGCATGTAAATTGTAGTTTAGCACTTGGAAGCTTGCAGTAGGCTTTTCAATCATATAAATAATCTGCTACATGCTGGAAATTCGGTTCATGTTATGGCAAACACAACCTGACTAAATATGAATCACAACTTATGGACGAAAGGATAGCAGAAAAACTCAAAACACATTCAGCCGCAAATGAACCCAGACGAGTTAAATATTATAAGATCATATGAAGTTTGTTAGGGCTGCATGGGACTGTGTGAAATAGGAGTTGATATTACCAGCCATTTGCATAGCTGATGAAATGAAACAAAGATGAACAGAATACAAAGCATAGTGACATATCATATATTTTTAGACTTATTTACACGTGTTTCCATATCTGCTATTACAATCGAATAAAGCATTTTATGAAACTGTGTCGTTATCAATTATGTTTACATAATGCACAAGAGCACTCTGCGAGAGCATAAAAAATGTATAAGACTCCAATGATTAAAAAATTCCCTTTCCCCCAAAGGTATCCTATATGAAACCATTGCGTTGCCATTAGAATTAACTCACACATATAAGACGCATAACCATACTATATGGAATTATTTTTACAATACATTTGCATATCAATATACAATATACATCCATAACTATTTGAGATATGTTGTAGACAGACAGTTAACAAAGTATTGCGGTCTAATGTAAACTCTTTAATTAACACCACCTATATGTAACAATGGGCAGGTTTTACTTGGCCATTATATTTGAAACGTTAATATATTTTACTTTTAAACTAACATCTTACTTCTGGAGACATAATTTTTATTCGACTAAATGCAACACATGAAATAACATCCATGAGTCTATAATAATGAAATTTTTACTTAGACGAGTTGCTGTTCTATCTCTTTGAATGAACAAGGCAGAGAGATTGCATAAAATGTCATGATAACATATGGAAAATACCTGAAATATGATCTTTCTTTGCAGGATGTAAAAACATTATTATTAAGTTCTTGCCACTCACAACAAATTCGAGGGTAATTTTAATATGGCTTGAATCAACTATGACAGTGTTAAAATACTAAATTTCGACCTTGGATGGTCAAGTCTAAATGATGCCCTGTTGTGTATTAAACGTGTACCAAATAATGATAATTTAAAATATTTTGTATCCAAGAATACAATATTAACTACAACTCTCCGCTGACAACTCTACAGGTATTTATTTGGCTTGCTCATTTTTATCTCCAGACCAAGTTTATAACTATATCTCACAAATCTGTGCTTCTGTCACTTTGCTCAGAATTTTAAAAAGTATTTTTAATCCCTTACTCCCAAAAATACCCTATATGAAACCATGGAGGGCCGCGGTGGCAGAGTGGTAATTACACTCTCGCCTCCAACCTCTGAGGCCGGGGTTCGGTTCCCGGCACAGCCTCAAGTGGGAAAGCTGGTAGTTGCTTGCTGTTGGTCGGCACTTTACAGTACAGAACCTTGACCAACTGTATGTACTGGTTTCCTCTGCCCTTCCAACTACCCATTGTGACATGACCTGTACAGTGTTGAAAGTGACGTAAAACCCCTAATAAATAAAATAAATATATGAAACCATAGAAGAGTATTGAATTGCTTTTTAGAATTCACTCGTATAAGATGCTTAACCCTACTGTATGGAACGATTTTTACAATAAATTTGCATATGGTAGTATTCTTACATAACAAACACACATGACACACCCTTACTAATGAGGACCTATGTGGCCTTGTGTTAAGCAAGTTTGGCATCAAATTACAGGCTATCACATCAATGTGAGCTCCGCCCTCACAAGTGGCAAATGCTGAGGGCCTGTCCGAATATGATCCCGGCAGTTGAATAGGACATAAAATCTTATTTGACCGATAATGAATGACATACATAAGCTAATAGCGGGACGGATTATGTCACACATAAATAGGCCATCAGTATATTCCTATACAATGTCATAAGCTGAATTTGAATGCATAGTTATAGTGGCATGAGACAAGTGATTTTCAAAACATTATTACCTCAAGGTAAAACAGCCTTCCGGGACATACATAAAGAAACGGTTATAGTTTGGGGGAGGTCAAAGTGACAGCCAAAAACTTTTGAAAACAAATTCAGCAATACAATGCAACAATGTGAGACTACCTTACAGTTTAGCAATCTACTATGTCCTCATGCAATGAAGATTTCAATGCTGTCAATCCAAATACTAGATAAACAGTAACAACCAATGAAACGGTAGCATTTGTTAGGTAAAAGATGGCGGCCATTTTGAATCATGTAAATTCAAGGGTCACAAATCGGTTTGCAGATATTGCAATCCCTTTCTTTTCAATGAAAAACAACCTTTTTTTAAACTAAGGGATCAACAGTTCATGGCACTGAAATTTGGTCCCAATATGAAGTGCATAGATTTTCAACACATACAACAGTTATCCAGTACAAACATGTTGGATATTAACACCCAGTTATGCACAGTGACTATTTTTGTAACTAAATTATGCAGCAGTTATTGAGTGACAATTTGTGTAAGTCTATCAAGTGTTATTTAGTTCACGTTAGTTTATTCTGGTTGAATTAGGTGCCAGGCACATGAATTAAGTAATGCATGATTTTTTGTGTTTATGGTCCATTCACGCAGTTCAGTGCAGTTATAACAACCTGTATTTTAAAATTTTGCTTCACCGCCTGGTTCTTATGGCTCCACGGATGGACCTTGTATGTGGATAATACATCTTTACTACAAACAAACCACCCCAAAGAGTTATTCTGTCCCCCTCTGCTATGACCTAGTTGTTATAACCTTTGCTGTAGATAAAACAAAACATTAATTCTGTTAGACAGTTACAGTGAAATGTAAATATAAATTTAAATATTTACCTTGTTATACATTTTTTTTCCTCAATAGAAAAAAAGAGTCACATTCATAAGTGATGTACACTTAGTCACGCAATATAGAGGATATATTACCTGCGTGTCAACTTTGAAATACAGTATGGTCAAAGACGTTTTTTTAAGCATAAGCTCTAGAGAGGCTCCCTCTTCTAGAGATCACTTTTTAAGTGTGAGCTCTAGCAATGCTCACGCTTCTAGAGATCACTTTTTAAGTGTGAGCTCTAGCAAGGCTCACGCTTCTAGAGATCACTTTTTAAGTGTGAGCTCTAGCAAGACTCACGCTTCTAGAGATCACTTTTTAAGTGTGAGCTCTAGCAAGGCTCACGCTTCTAGAGATCACTTTTTAAGTGTGAGCTCTAGCAAGGCTCACGCTTCTAGAGATCACTTTTTAAGTGTGAGCTCTAGCAAGGCTCACGCTTCTAGAGATCACTTTTTTGTTGTTGTTTTTTTGTCTCCAGAGTTTCATGAATTATGGTGTATTGTGATGAGTATCTGTCTTTTACAGAAGTTAAACGGCAATGGACTATGTGGGTACTGGGATGGGTGACCGCTTCAGTGCACTACTCGTGGCTCTGATGGCTTTGCGGTTCACGCTAGTAGACCGAAACCCCTTTTGACCTTGTTTCATTTTGTGATTAAAATTGAATAACTGCCAGGTTAATTACCAAAATGCATCCGCAAAAACCTGTTAAATAATTTTAATCTAATTACTATTAAAATCGATTTATTTATAATAGCTTTTTTATTATGTCAGTTGGACAACAATGTTGAACTGTGGATAACCTAGTACACGGGTGTCATTAATGTTCGACGTCATTAATGTTAGACAATGATATAAAATAGGTAGCTTAACACATTTAATGTGATACATATACACTGACACAAATAAACAAGGGTTTATTTGTTCCATTTTTTAATACTTTATGGAAGTAACATAAAACCAGACAATATAATGACAACTTGTCTAACATTAATGACGTCTAACATTAATGACACCCGTGTACAGATTTTTTTGTTTGTTATCGAGGTGTAGTATATGCATATTTTGTTATGTGGCTAGCAAATATTTTTGCACAAAGCTAGAGCAGTGACCTGAACTAGACCCTGAGTTGGGGTTAGGGTTTATGATGTAAACAAGCAAAGTGCTATATTAATTTACGTCAGTAGTTTTAGCAAACAAATATATACACATGCTGATAACATGTGCCAAGAACTAGAGGTCACATGTAAGGATTTAAAGTTGAGAGATTAAGTTGTACATTAAGTTTATAGTGAAGTGCAGGGTTAACTTCAACTAATCAGGCAAAGATACCCTCACAATAATGATAATGTAGTCCAAATAGTTTGCTGTGGTGACTAATCTGAAATATTAGAGGGATGTTTTATGACACACAGGTTTGGGATTATTGTTCTTAAATATTTTTGATTACCTAATGGTCCATTCACACCAATAGATGTAACGTGGCTAAATGTGCTGATCCATGTTTCAAACGTATTGGGCAAATTGTCCAGGCAACATGTCCTTTTCCATGCAAGTGGCGTCATTTTTACATTTGTGGTATGTTCGGAAATGTACCATAGCATTTCTAAGATGATCAGTTTACATTGTCAGAAGGATGGTACTACTTTGCCTCACAGTTTAGAACTTAAACATCATGTCTCCATCAAATTCCACATCAGACCTACAGCTTGTTACTTAATGATAGGATTTCACCCCTTGTATTACAGTTTATAGAGTACGTTAAACCAATGCTTAGACCAAACTCATCAAGTTATATCGTATTGGGCCACTACGATAATTATTTTAACTACCATTACGATTTAGTCAATTTGTAAGTTGCAATTTACCAACGTAAAACTAATTTAATGTATTGAAAGCAAAGCTAAAACCAAAGAAATTAACATATAAAACCAAATAAATATCAATGTGGGTTTTAGGGTAAAGGCAGAGTACAATAATCAGTAATTACCAAATTAGTAAAAAATTAATGCAATCGCTTTACAGTGATGCTTAAACCACCCAAATTCAATTGAATCTTAATATTGTTGTATAATTAAGAAATAGTGATTGTGAATAATAGCACAAATCTTACAAACCAACAAGATCTCACGGGAGGTCATGATAGTTCACAGACAGACAATTGAGTGATTTATGGGGTGTTCCACTGGGGCCGTCTTGTCAGTAACTAAGAATTTTTCAAAGGGTTTATGAGTTAGTCAGGCTGTAGTTTCCCAGCAGGACTGTATCTCCACCCACCTGGTAACCATCTTATATTGTCTGTCTACATCTTATCCTAGACACTTCCCGTCTTGTGTCTTGTTATATACTGTTACCCCTCCCCCCCCCCGTCTTGGCAGGAAACAGGCTGTAGAACAAAACGGACCATACTGAAATCAGCCTGTCATAAACAACCACAACATGACTTGGTCACTTCCTGTCAAGATGGGAAGTCTCCAAGTCTTTGGTTGCAGAGTTTGTTCCTTCACAGCAGGATAAGCTAGGAGCAAAGCAAGACAAGACATAAAAGAAACTAACAAGGTGGTTACACCAACAGACAAGCCAGACAGTGTCTAGGAGAGGCCAGCTTTATTTTACCAACCCACAGCTTGTCAGTTTGTCAATCTGTGTCTATAAAAGGCAAGTCGTAGCACGGAATGCATCATATGGATTTTTAACTTTGATGGATAATAACTGGCAGCATTCAGATAGGCTTTTGTTTTTTACAAATTAACTTTGGCTGGCTTTTACAAATGGTTCTTTGATTTAATTTATAAGAAATGCCTACAAAAGGAAGAGGACAGAAGTCCCCACAAACACCAACAGAGTTTGTGTTGTGAGATACAGCTGCTGACATACGGAGGAGGGGGGCAGGAGAGAGAACAGAGGGCGAGGGAGTAGGCAGAAAAACAACAAAGGGGGGAGAGGGAAGAAGCCAGGAGGATGGAAACTCCACAGTCACAGACGGAGGAGGCAGTGGCTGAAAAAAGGTCAAGAACTGAGAGGAGTGAAAGCAAAATGGACACAGAATGTGGAAGAGAGGCGAGCACATCAATTAATCAAGGCACAAGAAAGGACATATCATAAACATTGATGCAAAAGACTCAGATGAGGAGGCTATTGTAGACTTTGTCAAGGATCACGAGGAGCTTTACAAAAACAACTAATGAACACATTAAGGACAGGGCCAGGAAGGATTGCCTGTGGGAGAGGTTTGCAAGCAGCCACAACCTGTCAGTGAAGTGTGCCAGACTTGGTTCGAATCCCAGAGGACTAGCTATGGAAAACCAACCCAGTCCAAGTCTCGCCAGGCTCGCAAGGAAATAACAGAGAGGCAGAACTGGATTCAAGACAAATTTAATATGTTGAAGACCCACGTCAGAAGGAAGGGCCTTGGCAAATCTTCAGGCTTCAAGCAACCGCAGAGAGGAGCCGGGGCTAGTGCAGCCTCAGCCCATGACAGTGTCCACACATACTGACAGTATGGAGACCAGCATCCACTCTGATACAAAACACTAGCCATCCATCTGCAGCACTGCCAGTACCAGTGTAGTGTCCCAGCCTACACCAGTCGACCAGCAGGTAATGGATCAATTTATCCAGATGAAGACTATGCTCACATCTTTCCTTGGGCCTAGGCAGGAGACCACCATAACAGCCTTCTGCAACTATATGGCATCTGTAGTATAAAACTTGGAGAAAAGAGACTTTCAGACTTCTAGAAAGGAGGCAGTTAAACCCATCATCCACAGCAACCTACACTCTCTAGGAGCTCCAGTACCACTTCCACACTGAGCACAGACTTATCAGCAGCCATAGCAGCCAGCATCTTCTGCCAGGGAATATATCTTTGCTATTCCAGAAACCCAGATGCCAGCAAGCCATGCCATGCAACCAGCTCAACAGACCTAAGTGGTGCCCATAGGACAGCAACAGCCCACAGGGCAGCAGACTTAATACCTAGTTGTTGATGAGCAACAAGCCGGGACTTCAAGGCAGCTACATTTCACCATCAGCCGAATGAAGGCCTTCAACCCATTGTCAGTAGACTCTATCATAAGCAAAGAAAGTGCAGACAACATCTCAGGACTCTCTAGCATTTTAAGGAATATAAAGTCAGTCATGAGCTACCAGCAGATGGCTACACCTCAACTGTTTACACAAAGTGACCCACATCAACATGCCGCCTCTCAGCAGCCAGCCCATCTCCAGCCCCCCAACAGTCATCTCAGCCCATGTAGCAGCAGCAGTAGACTTATTGCACCTACCTACCATAGGTCCTTTTCAGGAACACTGCTGTGAAATATCCTTTTCAGGACATCTGCTGATTCATAAGACCTTCTCAGGTCTATCCGAATCTTCCAAAAACAATATTTATATGTTAAAAAAATCACCAAACAAAAAAAAAACATTACACCACCCCACACCAAACAAATGACCCCCAAACCCAAGAAACAAAATGAGTGAATGAGTGATGATTAAAAATTTGAAGTCAAAAAAACCTTTAAAGATGGACTTAAAAATTTTGACCTTCCCAAAAACTTAAACAACTTTTTATCTTATAAAACTGTATGAGGACATAGTAGATACACTTGACCCAGCAACTACCCAGAGAAATCTGTAGTCTGTGTTGACCAGGGCTAGTAGTACCAGGGAAAAGAAGCCCTTATAATTGTAATAGTCACTCCTATATTTCTTTGGCTTCTTCATGGATATATGTTTCCTCATTTCGTGCCCCAAGGGCATGGGGGACATTCTATCTGGTTTTGCCCTCTGAAATTTCGCTCAATCTGTTTCCATTCATCAGGAGTGGTAGCGCAGCTCAAATACTCTTCCTGGAATTCATGATCCATGGCATGACCCAAGGGTTGTATGGCTTTCTTCTTCTCGGGGGTGGTGGTCGGGGCTGTGGTGAAGGTGCTGGCATTATAGCAGGTGCTGGTCCTGTGTTATGAGGAGTCTGCTTTTATCTGCAAATCAGACTGGAAATCTAAATGTTTAACTCAATAAAAACAAAAGGGCCCTAGGCTTCTGTAGAAAGTCTCTCTGGTGTTCAGCTGGCATCTTTGCAGAGATAAATGATGAGTTGTAGCAGACAGAAAGGGTTTATATAGTGTTGGTTTGATCCCGACACGTGACTCCAGAAATCAATCGGTCTAGTCGGGGTGGGTCAGGATACTGCTCCAGTCTTGTTAGTTAGTCACTGTGGCTTGTCATGACCTGATACAGTTTGTTGGTTGGGGGTTTACAGTTTGTTCTGGTAGCTTCCTGTCTAGTGGTGGAGAAAAACATCCCCATCCCAACTCAGGTCACGATTTTGATCCTGTTGAAGATCTGAAACTGACCCAAATTTTTTACATGTTTTTTTTCTGGATTTTTATTTCCAATCCTCCACTCTGCTGACTGACCCTAGAGTCATAGAGTCGGTCGGCTCCAGTGGAACACCGGCATTAAAGGGCTAACTGGGTGTTATATTACACAAACAAAACACAACAAACATATTATAAAACATCTGTGGAGTGTGACATCAGACAGGTAAACATCAAGCTACAATATTTTCAACGACGTGTCCTTGTGTAAAAATACTTTTTTCAGTTCTAATTATAATTTAGTCCTATAAATCCCTTGGAAGAAAGGAATCCACAAGAATCTTGTTTACAACCTTGTCAAATTTAAAAATAGCACAAACATATGTACATTGATATACGATTTACTATGTTTTACTTCTTAAATTAAACTTTGGGCTAATTTATCAAATGATACAAAATAATCCCAAACATTAAAATTATAAGCCCCAAAGCGCCTGTATTAAGTTTGCAAGGCAATTCACTGTTGTACTAAACTATGCTACTAGTTTACTGCAAATAATATTTTGCCACAAACATGTCAATAATGGTAAACAGCTATTTATAGATTTTAGTGCAAGCAAAAACAACTGGATAGGTCAATGTGTTTGGCTGTCAAAGGACTGTCTGTGGGTCAAAAAATAACAGCTTCAGTACACAAGGTTACTCTTTGTTGTGTAAAATGTATGCAAATAGACTAAATTAATATAACAATATTTAAATATTAATAGATATAAATGACTGCATAAAATGGGACAAATATATCAGAAACTACGATTAAAGCCACAGTTTGGTGGTTTAAGGAGATATCAAATGATTAATTCTTTCTTTAGTCAGACCTTACTCACATAAAATATTTCACAAGGATGAGTTCATTAGGTTTACAGTAATCAAATACACAGAATGGGATTTCAGTATATTTTATAAATAGAAATGCTGATTGAAGATCATATATTTTACATGGAAACGTCCATTGTGGACATACAGCCTCTACAGGGGGATGGAAACAGACCAGCATTGGATTATATAATATATCTAAAACACCAATATATTTTATGATAACATACGTTAGTACATTTAAAAATTGAAACTAAATACTTGTAATTTATGAAACATTTGGCCAGAAAAAGAGAACAGAATATGACATGGAAAAGGTCAAGTCTTGAAAGGTCAAACCATCCACTGCATGTGAAGCCCTACACTGGAAATTTACAGGAAATTTTGAAAATTTGAAAAAACACAGACCAGAAATAAAGAGTATTTGATAATAAAATTGAAAGGGAGAGGCCAGAAACGGAAGGAAGCCATAAGGCGCCAGAGGAGTGAACAATTTTGAAATTTGAAGAAGATGAATCACCAGGAAGTCAAAATAATATTTTTTTTGTACCCAGACGGTGATCCAGACCAGTTTAAACATTTCATGGAATCTTAGTTGGACAAAGACTCATCGTCACAATTCCCCCCCCCCCCAAAAAAAAAAAGTAGTATTTTCATAACCCTGCTAACAGACAAACAGACATATAGGCAAACAGGCAGACAGACAAACAAACGGTCGTGAATGTAATACCTCTTTTCCAGTGGTAATAAGCTCATTATAAGTTGTCTTCATTTTATCAAAGAATACCCCCACGGTAATCACATTAATTGACGTAAGTAGGACCATGTATTTCAGCTATTTTATCAACTTGTTAAATGCATAGGTTATGGCTGGATATTTAGATAACTTAATTTATTATTTGCTCCAACAATCGATGCCACACCATTCAAAATAATTGCAACAATGCATTTGCAGCGTTTTGAATGGAGAGGAACTGTACAGCCAATGGTGATTAGTAAACAGAGAAAGAAAAGTAAGCAAATAATTCTGAAAAGTGTTATTAATCATCTTCATTGAACAACTGAGACCAATGTATATGGAAGAGCCACAGGATTTTGTTTGTTATTTTATGTTAACAATAAGTCAACTTGTACAGCATATGACTGATTGTGGCTTGTGTGCCAGTTAATGAAAAAAAAAACTTATACCTCATAAGTCACATCTGTAAGAATAAAATGTGGCAGATTTCTATGGCAGCCAGTTTGGGCCAAATGTGATATATATATATACCAGGGGAGTCTATAGATAAAAGGTCCTATCTTAAAATTATTTGTAAATCCAAGATTATTCTCATAACTGTTGATGCAAAATAGTTATATCATTTGCTATTACCCTCGATGCCATCCAAAAAAGGTTTTTGTCTCATTTTAGTCTTATCTGTGGTCGTAATTCCTAAACTAGCTGGCGGTGGTCTGAAATATATATTTATTTAATTGGGTTTCAACGTCGCTTTCTACCCTGTATTTGGGTTTCAATGCTGCTTTCTACGCTGTATAGGAAATATCATGGTGGGTAGAAAAGAAGTCCGTACATACATTTAATCAAAGTTCTGTACTGTAAACTGTCGACCATCTGAAAGCAACTACCAGCTTTCCCACATGGGGTCCGGGGTTTGAACCCAAACTTCAGAGGTGGGTTGGTGAGTGTATTATCACTGTGCCACCATGGCCCCTCTCTATAAAATATTTAAGACCAGTTTTAAATATTGTTTCCATGTGCATTTTCTTACTTCAAAAGTTCAAATGGTTAAATTAAATAGTAGAGTAAGAAATGTAAAATTTGCCACATATATGAAATCCGTCACATGTTGAAATACTAATAAAATAAACTAATTGAGGTGAGGTTTGTTAAATGTACGGTAAACTTAGACTTTTTGAACTGAAGAATACCAAATTTAAGACAAAAAATCATTTTCTTCACAAAATTAACTACGGGTTTTGAGGTGGCGAATATTAGATTCCTGGCGAATTTTAGATTTCTTACTCTAAGCATTCTTGCAGAGCCAATGTCACAGAGTCCCACCAAAGGCACAACATGATGTCTCACAACTACACCTTATGGTTGAGATTTGGCCTGGGCAAAAATTTTAACAGCATAGTCAGAAATTTTCTATATCAAAGATCACAAGGCCAAGGTCTAAAGGGCACACCAGGAAGTTGTAAAACTACAACTCCTGAGGAAATTTCCCTTTAAGGTTGAATTTATTTACCTAACAGTTCTGAAAGGATGAGCCTGGACAAGGCTAGCAGTCGCTGCCTGCCTAACAGTTCTGGAAGGATTAGCCTGGACAAGGCTAGCAGTCGACTGCCTGCCTAAAAAATTCTTATCTACCACATACTGTATGTGACCTAATGGGGGATATACAAAGCGGGATTTTTTTCATTTATCGGAGCCACTTTACATAATTAGTTTACAAATTCGTCAACAAGTACCCATTATTCGTTCATACTAATTTCATTAACTGCGAAAACTAGACCTATGAACTGATCCCAGGGTTTTCATTAATTAGAGACAAAAATGATAGTATTTGAGCAATTAACATTAAAACTATGTAAAATACTCTTTGTGGTATTAAGGTTTAAAGCAAAAAGTTCACCAAAGTTAAACCCATAAATTGATAGTCGCTTCTACCTGCCAGACGGGACGTTTTCCTTTTATAATTTCCTGTGAACTCTCAGAATTCTAGCCCTATATATTTATGATACAAACAGAAAACAGGCAGCACTGATATTTTAGTTACAGCTGTTGACAAGCATGAATGCATTATTTTTGAAAATAAATGTGTTAAAAGATACCTCTTGATGGTAAATTTGATGAAATCTTATTGATTAATATTTTTTTTGTATTATAAAATGTTTCTCAGAAAATCCCACTCATTGAAAGACAGTTCTCAAGTTATTCCAAGGATGAGAATCTTAGGGCCATGATGTGCAGAAACACTTGAGTTTTATAGCAATTTCGACAAATTCTCTTAATTGTTTTTTCTTTTCTCAGAACATGTCATAAAATCCCTCCTCTAAAAACAATTCTTAAAGTAAGGGATAAGAATGTTAGTGATTATGGGTGTGTAGAAACATTTAAGTTGTTTAACAACATCAGTAAATTGGGCGTGAGTGATTGACAGTGAGGAAATACGGGCTTATTTGCTGAAACAACGACCATATACCTTTTGAGGCCAGTACACACACCCTTTTGCTTCCAAGCTTGACAACTTGACAACTAAATTGGAGTTTGATTGATGCAAGGTTTTGAACACATTGATTAAGTCAAACACAATAACATAAATAACATATACATCCATGAGACATTTGGGATATAGCAGATGATTTTGACATAATTTGATATGAACTTGAGCATATATCTCTTGTGATTATCACATAAATAAGGAGTTTAACTGAATGTAAGAATAGAATAAAAATATTTATATAGCGCCAAATTTATATAACATCCACTTCTGCGCTTGAGGTCAGAAAGGGAAAATAAAGAGACATGTCAGGTCGGGATCCAAATTAGGGCACCCACCGGGGGAGATAACTATGGTGGAGGATATGTTAGTCTAAACAATTGGATTTTAGCTGGCTGCGGAAACCTGTTATTGTGTGCTGTGATTGGACCAATTGTGGGAGTCTCAGTACCCGGGGGAGTAGCCGGAATGTCTGTGGCTTGTGAGTTGCCCTTTTCGAGTGCTGCCTCCGTACGTTGCACCCTCTTGTCCATACTATCGATTTTCTCACCCAACTGACGCAATTGGTTCAAGATTTTGTCAGAAACCGTAATTTCGTTACTAGAAGAGGGGACAACGACTTCGGACCCACTAGAAAAGGACTCACCTGCCTTCAGTTGACACTTTTTCCCCAATGGTCGGGCATGCTGTGTGAGGCAACTAGAACAGCTAAACACTTTTGGCATGATTAGAATTTGAGCTGAGTGTTACAATAAAATACTAAAACACGAAGTTAAAATTAACTCAGCTAAAAAAAAACCATGTGAATCCTTCAAATTTCAAACGAGTGTGGCGCCAATATTTAACAAAAGCTGGCTTTTATAGCAAAAACTAATGATGCATGTCCCCCACAATGCCTAGAAATAGTCTGGTCCCAGAACTGAACGCGATGACCACTCTGTGGTCATCCCTCCAGTTCAGTGGGTGAAGCCATTGCAAAACCTCACCTACTAATGGCCTTTCTAGGATAAACTGAGGAATGTGATAGCCGATTTCCATGAGTGAGTTTGCTGGTTTTGATCAGGGATAAGTATGTAGGTTGGGAGAATTTAATGGCCTTGAATGTAATGATATTATATTTGAACAAGATGCAGTATGGAATGGGGAGCCAATGAAGATTTTGAAGAAAAGGCTTGTTCTACTAAGTCTAAAGACAATTCTATAGAGGGAATTTTGAATCTTTTGGAGTTTAGGCACATTATATTTATTTAAGCAATTGAGTAGGGAATTGCAGTAGTCAATTCAACTGCTAATCATTGAGTTTGCAGTCTGTACGCTGGGGAATTTCCTGATGCATCTTAGGTCCTTGAGGTGAAAGTAGAAAGCACCACAGACCTTGGTTATGTGACTAGTGAAAGTGTTTCCAGAATCAAAGTAACACCTAGATTCTTACTTCATTGACAGGGCAGATAGAATTTCTAAGAAGCTGGGTGAGATATTTTTTGCATGAGGGAATCTCTGGCATGTCTATCACCAAGGATGATGAATTCTGTTTTATCTGGGTTGAGCTTCAGTTTTACACCGTCCATCCCCTTTGAACACAAGTAAGACACTCGGTGAGCTCAGCAAAACTGGAATCAAAGCTCCTATGGTCAAGTGCGAGATATATTTGGATGTTATCAGCATATAGATGTGGGTGAAACTGGAAAAAATGTTACTGAGGGGTATAGAGTAAAGGGTTAAAAGGAGGGAAAACGGGACAGAACCTTGGGGTACACCATAGGGGAGTGAGAACACATCTGAGAAGCTATTACCCAGCTTAACCTTCTGTTTGTGGTTTGTAAGATAGGATTTGATCCACCTCAACTTAACGCCATCAACACCAAACCAATTCCTGAGGCAGTCAAACAAAATGTTGTGGTCAATAATATTGAATGCTGCAGAGAGGTCCAGCAATGTGAGCGAAACAGCTTTACCTGAGTCCATTGAAACAGTAATGTCATTCTTAATTTTAAGGAGTGTTGCTTCTGTAAAATGCAATCTCCTGTAAGTGGACTGGTTGACATTGGAGAACCCAGCCCCCTATTAATGTAACTATTTAGCCACTGCTTTTTAATTCAGTTTGGATATGAAGTTTAGATTGGACACCAGTCTGTAATTTTTCAGAAGATTTCTGTTTAGACTAGGTTTCTTGGGAAGGGTAGGTGAAGCAGTTTGGGAAACTCCCTTCTTTGAGGGAATAATTTATTATATTGGTAATTCTGACTAGGATGTCTGCACACTCTTTAACTAGTGAAGTTGGTATTGGGTCCAGATCACATGATTTGGTATTAGAAGATTTTAGAGTTTTGAGGACGTCATCCTCAGATACTGGTCAGGGTGATAGGGTGTGCTGTTGTTGCTTTGTGGTCTAGTAGCAGAGAAAGTATATAATAAATAAATTAAAAATATAATAAATTAATCTTGTGGTTACAGCATATATTTCACAGATAAGGTTATCTCCTATTTATAAGTATTAATGTCCTTTCTTTATGAAATCATTTTTCTTCGCTAAAATGATGTCCTTTTTCCCCTTGCTAGTTGATTTATATTTGTATATGTAAAGGCCATTTTATAATGGGAGTCACAATGCAAAACAACCTTGAACTACTATAAATGCTCACATAAAGTTTGTGTGGGGCTGTGGATTAACTGATAGTGACAATGTAAATGGAAGAATTCATACACTCAGAATAAGTGCTGCAAAAGTATGACAACATTAAGTGGTTGTCCCATATTCCCGACTTTTGCCCTTGATTTGGTACCAAAATTTTGGCCTTGTATAGGTTGGAAAGCAAAGTCGGGGAGATTGCCAAATGTTGGAAGAATAAGAAATATATTTGATATATATTTTTTTAAATCTGGAACTTTTCTACCCAACATTAAAAGTATTGATCTTTGGCCCGACTTATCTTTACAATACTAAGTGAAATCGTAGAGATTGACATTCACTCCAATCTCATGCTATCAAGAGTCTAACTTTAGTGTAATAAGTCAAACTAGATTGCTGTTATGTCTAATTGTATTGAAATCCTACAGGGACTTACTACACCCAGGTTCGAGCAAAATGGTCAAATCCATCCTTGCGTGGGATGCTCACACCTCTCGATCATCACTTTTATTGCCAATGCATTAGAAAAGTTATGAATATAAACATTTTGTATCCCCAAAGAATCTTATCATGTTGAAATCATGATCAGAAGTCCTGTGGTCTCCAACTTGGGTCGGTAGGTATTGAGTAGGGCAGGTTTCCAGAGAAAATGGGTCGTTCCTAGAGTGTCTTTATGCTCTTGCGTATTTGGGAAAATTTTGGCAGTTTTTTCATCCCAAACCTTCCCGACTTTAAGGCTTGGCCTCTGACATGACAGTAGTTTTTCTTCTCAGCTGTATGTGTTTAGCAGTCATGGACTGGAACTGTATATCTAATTGCTTTTTGCAAATATCTTACAGCCATACAAGAAAAAGTAAGTTCACTTATGTCTGTTTCAGGTTTCCGTAGTATAATTTGAAGGCCTCTGCAGAATTCAGTGTTGTGATACTCTATGATGATTAATATTCTGTCATGCGATTCAACAAAGTGTGTGATCTCTTATAATAACAATTGGGATTTCAAAGAACACCCTGACATATCATCATAACAAAAGTTGAAATAACAAATATGTTTGCACATCAAATGGGCACACAATAATATTTCTGGATTGTATCAAAGTAATAAGAATAATAGAATTATTACTGTGATTAACTGTTTCCAATGGGATTTTTGTTCATTAAACAACTGAAGTGTGGCTTACGTACACGTGGTATTGTCAGTGCAAGCTTGAGGGTTGGAGGATAACGGGAGGCATTCTGAAATTGATAGATTACTAGTCTAAAGAAAGAATGATCTGAAACAGATGTAATATTTATATTTGAAATAACAAAGATATATTAATGCATATGCCAATGTACATAATGACATTCGGGAATAAAGTTATAAGTATTTAAGACATGAAAAATAAACATTACTGATTAAATTTAAAAAATTCACAATAACTGTCTATGTGAAATCTTAATGGAAGATTTTTATAGACGCAGTTAATGTTATTGATATTGTGAACTTGTATACTAAAGAAATAAACAGTTCATTTCCTTTCTTTTGAATATTAAAGATAAAGAAACATGTGGAATAATATATAAATAAACCAACAAACCTGGGTTTGGGGGAAGAAAGAGAGATAAAGAAAGTTTTAAATGCATAAATTTAGGGATATTCTCATGTCTTGTCAATAAAAATGGCCATGTTTATGCAAAGAATGACAATTTTTGGACTACTAATTTTGTACATGTGCCCTGGCAATGATTTTACACAGAAATTGTGTGCTGACAAAGGCTGCTCTTATGATGGGAATATAAAGCCTGGAGATCCTGATCCAGGCAATGGTAAGTTGGCAGGACTCAGGGAACACAAAACAGTTTGATAGTCAATGGCTCTGTAGCAGACCGCAAATTGCCTGAGTGGTACACACTTTTAAATCTTATCATTGCAGCGGGCAAACTCAATACAAACTGAGTCCACAGAGTGCTCACAGGGGTTCCTTAATTTTTAAGAAACACGTGTATTTTTATTTATATAGTTTTTTTTTTGCATCACGTATAGTATCTTTATATCCGTTATACTGTGACAGGTAGTTGAAAGAGCAAATGAAACCAGTACTTACAGTCGGTCAAAAGGTTCTGTACTGTAAACTGTCAAGCAACTACTAGCTTTGCCACACGAGGTTAGGTCAGGATTCGATCTCTGATTTCAGAGGCGAGCATCTTACCACTATGCCACTGTGGCCCCCAAGAAGTATGTTTAAGATATATGTGTAATAGGAGGTGTTACAAATACATTTGCAATAGTCTCCGTAAAAATCAAAGCAAAATCAATCACTGTTCTCTGAGATGTTTTTCAGTGTTGTTGTTACTCCAGCAATTTAGTGGTCCCCTTGGAAATCTATTTCTAAATATTATATCACTTGTGAATGGTCATGTACATTTTCCTTTCACATTGCTATGGATATCTACTGCTCCCACCATAATTTGGCAAGTGTCTAAAACTTGGAACAAACAGGAAGTAAACAATGAATTTAAAGTCTAGTCTATGGCACTCGAAAGTTGTATGTTGATTGACCATGCAAGACACTGGACCCCAGTAGAAACTGTAATATCGAACAGGCTCACACTTGTAAAAATCATTTTTTGACTTTCGTCAATTGGGTAGTATTGCAGTGCCCTACTGATGGCTTTTGCAGCTCCTGAAGATCAATAAACTTGTTGGCCTCGTTCTTACTGCTATTACCTATTTTTTCATTGTTCTGTTAAAATTATAGCTGAGTTACCTTATCCTAATACAAGATAAGTCTCATGACACCCCAGATTTATGCTTGGGTATATTGCTAAAAATAACTTTCTGAGTGATTGGACATTTGACACAAATTGCACAGTTGACCAATATTCCTGACTATTTCAATGGGATCAGTTGCAGGAGTTACAAAAGTGGTAAACATGACTGGTAAAAAGCATTGCTTCAAATTTACTTCATGTGATTCCTAAGTCTAAATGTTTACAGCTGAAGTCAGAATAGAGCTGAAGTCAGGATTAATAATCCACCATTGAACTACAAGGTCAAAGTTAGGGTTTTGAGGCCTCATTTAATGGCTAGGGTCAAATTGGGACAGGTTCACAGCACTGCCATCCGTGGAAGTTAAACCCCACGCAGAGGTGACAGCCTGTGGTTAGATGTCAAACTTGCTAGCCACTAAGACCACTCAGGACCTCTTGAACCATCGGAAAGAAGTATTCGGAATTAACTGAAATAATGTCGGTCTTGTTTCCCAGGTGGCAAGTGTTCCTGTATTGCCCTCTGTGTCAGTTTAAACTCTTGCTGTGAAGATTACTTGGAAATATGTGGACATCTGAACAGTAAGTACAAACAGGTTGGGTCATTATTTCACAAGTTGAATATAGTTTCTAGTTCAATATAGAATTCTAGTTCCAATATCAACGTCAGGGTTTTTATGTCCGTTTCGACAGCCAGTACAGGGAATGAATTTTGTTGAGTAAAAGGTTGTTAGAAAAATGTTAAAAGGTTACTTATCTTACAACATATTATAATAAATTATAACATAATATACTATAATAAATTGTAACATTGTGTATTGGGGCTAGCAGTAATATTAAATACAAACAATTTGTCACATGTTTCCTAACTTGAGCAAAAGATGAGGTTTGGCTAAGCCTAAAAACCTTTCATGGATTAAAACGACTTACAAAACTTTTGCAGTGAATAGCATAGTTCACAGGCCACAGGTCAGGTATCATCTGAACTAGTAAAAGAGAGTTGTTATTTAATTTATCCGCAAGTATATAGTTAAGTAGATACGTTGTCCTTGTTTTATGCACATAGCCTAGTGACAAACCAACAAGACTAGAGCAGTGTCCCAACCCACTGCTTAATTTCTGGAGTCGGGATCGCAGTTTGAGAACCAAGCAACACTATTTACTGCTGTTACCCATCATTTATCACTGTAAAGATGCCAGTTACACACCAGAGAGATTTTCTACAGAAGCTTAGGGTCCTGTTGTTTTTAATTGTGTTAAATATCAAGAGTTTTACTCAGATTTGCAGACAAAAAGAAGACATTTGAATGTAAGACCAGCCAATCGAACATAGATTCCATAACCGACAAGCTGTGAGTCGGTGAAACGAAACAGACCTGTCCTATACACTTCCCAGCTTGTCTGTTGCAGTGACCACCTGGTTGGTTTCCTTTATGTCTTGTCGTGCTGTGTTCGCGGCTTGTCTGCTGTGATGAAACCCCAGAAAATAATATCCTAGTCAAATCTGCCTCCATGGAAATTAAACCCTGGTCAAATCGGCCCATAGATGTTAAATGAGTATGAATATTAGATGTTTGTGTATATATACATGAATAACAATATCATAATAAATTGATTTAATCAGTCCACAAATTTACATAAATATTAATCAGCTATAGCCGATTCTTCACACCAAAAATCACAAAAGTTACAAAAAAGTTCCGTGTCTAAACAGAGGGATTATTAGTACAGATATTAATCAAACAGTAACATAAGGATCCCAATTATTCTTAATTAAAAGATCACAAAAGTTAGGATCCCATCTGCAGAGGCTATGCATTTATCATAATAGCAATTCTAATACAAGCATATATAGAAGAATATATATAAAAGAATATATATAAAAGAATATATATAATAACCAAGTCAAATGCTTTCTGCAGGTCTCTAAATGAGTTCTGATTATTAAAGTTTTCAACCTGGGGCCGATTTGCCGATGGTCAAATTTTTAGGGGCCAATTTGCTGAGGGCCAACTTTTTTAGGGGGCCCATTTGCCAAGGGCGGTTTTGGTAAAGGGCTGATTCATCGGCAAATGTTTCCTGACAAGACAGTAACAGTACAGAACAGATCTGGAAGTGGCTATGACAGGACATAGACAGACAAAACAAGATGGTTACCAGGTGGGTGGAGCCATGGTCAGGATGAAGAATCGGGGAGGGTTGGTGAAATATCAAACATGTTTTATATTTCAACGAATCACCTTGACAAGCCAGAAAATCACCACCAACCTTAACAGACTCAGTAAACATTGCTCTCGACCCTCCAAATATCCTTAGTTACCGACAAGACGGCCCAAGTGTAACACCCCCATAAGCATAAGCAAAGTTACTGTTTATAAAGGTAAGTAAATCTTAAATGATTATTTACATTTGTAATGTTTAATTATCTGTTATGTATTCAATCATTCTAATTAACTAACAATTAAATAATGGATTACCTGTTTTATACCAGACACAACAGCTCAAAATGAACCAACTGCAACTGAAGAGAAAATCACCACCACCACTCAAAATGAACTAAGTACAACTGAAGAGGAAACAACCACCACTGAACAGACATGGTCTGCAACAGAGAAAAGCTATAACACTACACAGACACTTTATGACAGGAAAAGTATGTCCAAAGCCTTGATAACATTAAAATCTGTTAACCTATGTGTAAAGGTTTACAGTTTGGCTTTAGCAATCCCTTTCAAATGAAGACAATGTTATTACCAGGTGAACTGACTGCAAAATTACCATATACTAACTTTAGCCCCACAGTGTCATACTTTGAGATAGATTATTTTAGCAAAATGTCTATGTTTGACCAGTTCCTGTCTGATCAATGAGGTCAAGCGGCACTGGACTTGGTTAGTACTTAGATGTGTGCTCATGAGGTGTGGATCTTGGTAGAAATATACAATACCAAAAATGTTGAAAATATTTATTAACCCAGATGTAATGTTATATAACAGACCTTCTCGTACAAAATGTTTCAGAAGTAATTCATATTGCCAGAAAACATATTTGGGACTACAAAAGCTCATTCTGATACCCAAGGTCAAAGTATATGTTTAACTTCTCTAAGGTCATATTAGGAAAGGCCCCCAGTGAACCATTCATAAACTGGGTTCAAACCGACAACTACACAGGGTGAGCTCCAAGCAATTGCTGCAACTCACTTTTCAGGAGTCTCTCCAAGTTCAATCTATGAAAATTACAGTGCATCCAATTATAATGCAGGCAGAAGTGTATCAAACATCGGTAGATACACCAGTATAACTCCTGTGCTTAAGAAATTGCATTGACTTCCTGTTGAACATCGTACAGTTTTAAAGTAGTCACTCTGTTTACACGTTTCTTCACACTGGTTTTCCCCAAGTAGTTTACTCCATATCTCACTTCCTACAGTAGATCTTTTATAGTACCAGGTGCAGTCAGAGTGGTGGTAATTTCCTTGTCATTGTCAAGCTTCTATTCATAAATCTGTCAAACAGTTTGGTATTGTTTTGCTTTTGATGTCCCCATTGTTTGGAATGCCCTTTCTGATGAGATTAGCACATCTCCCTCCCTAGCCTCTTTCAGAAAGCAGCTTAAAACCTACCTGTACACCAGGTCATACCCACCTTACTCTTAATCACCCCCTGCCATTCTCTGTAGTGCTTGACCTCTTTTTTGTCCCTAGATACTGAAAATTGTTGACTATTTTTTTCGTTCTGTTGCGCCTTAGAGTCCTCCTACAGGGGAGATAAAAAGCTATAAAAATCCAATTAGAATAACCTATGGTAGAATGGGATTTGGCATGCACATTATTACATCGTATGTTTATAATACATTCATGTTTGGTATACAAATGATAAGTACATGTATAAAAAATCAGCTGATGTATCCACTTTTAAAAATCACTTAAAATAGCATAATTCTAACATAATGAAGAATGATTTTTTGTGTTTGAAAGGACAGCGTGTTTGTCATACCAATGATTCCTGTTATCACAGGTGTTGCTAGAAATACATTCATAGAGCATAAAACCTCCCTGAAGGTCAGATATCTTTAGATATCTGTTCCTTGTGCAATTTTTAACATTTCCATAAAATCATCAAATTTATCTACAATGTTTATAGTTACTTTGCAGACAAGCAGACAAAGGCTGTCAGTTATATATTCCTCCTTCCTCCGCATATTTTAGACCTTACATATAGTCTTGTAGCTTTAACTTTCAGACTGTGGTCCATTTCCCACCTGGCTTGATATCAGAAAACTTAACACTGATGGACAGACAGTACAATATACTTGTCAGGAAGGTTACTCATTCAGTGATGATTCAGAGTCCAAGACATCTACCTGTAACTCACATGGTAACTGGGAACCAGACTTTGAACAATGTGAAGGTAACCCCAATGTTTTTACACTAGTTTAATTGTGCTGTAAATATGTTTATTTAGGCATGGACTGGTAGAGAAGTGAACACATTTTAGTAAGATGTCTTCTTATATGTTTACTATAAAACACTAACATACAATAAATATAATATCCATATGTATGTTACAAAATTAAGGTATTGAGTCACAAAACTCTTGAGTACTCTATGGGTTCAAAATAACATTGAAGAAGTTTCATTTAACTAAGCATTTCTTTTCTCTTGGCACATTTGGGATGTTGTGTCATTTGTTCTATGTCAAGGCCAAGACTGGATTTAAAGTTTATTAAAAATTAACCAAAATTAATAAAAACCCAGGGCTGTTATTTACATTGGCTGAAGTACAACCAGGATTCTATGCATATATCAATGTTCCATTTCTATGCTGATGACACACAACTTTATGTCCATCTGTCACACATGAATGCCTCGGCTGCTTTTAATAAGTTGAACAGATGCCTTCAAGATGCCAAAGAATGGATGTTGGCTAGCAAATTTAAACTCAATCCTGATAAAACTGAGTTCATACTTTTGGGCTCCAAGAAACAGAGAGAAAGGTTAAATGCATGTTTCCCAATCGACATCTTGGGCAACTCCCTTGACCCCACCGAGTTGGTCAGGAACCTGGGTGTGTGGTTTGACTCTGAGTTTTTCTTCTCTAAACACATCCAGAATGTTTGCAAAGGCTGCTTTAGCCAACTGAGGGATTTTAGAAATATATGAGGCAGTTCTTGACTCAGGATGCAGCTGTATTAGTTGCCAATGCTTTTGTTAGTAGTCGGTTGGACTACTGTAACTCACTTTTCAGGAGTCTCTCTAAAGTCAATATTCATAGATTATAGTCCATCCAAAATAGTGCTGCTAGAATTGTTACAAATTTATGTAAATACACTAGGATAACTCTGGTACTCAGGAAACTCCATTGTCTCCCTATTCAGTTTTGCTCAGAGTTCAAATTGGCTACCCTGGTGTACAAGTTTATTCATACTGGTTTCCCTAAATATTTGGCTCCACATCTATCCACATACCACACTACTTACAATACTAGACGTAGTCAGAGTGTTGCCAATTTCCTCAATGTACCAACATTTCAACCTACAATTCAGAAGTCTACTAAGCAGTTTGGCTTCAGTTTTGCCTTTGATGCTCCCACTGTTTGGAATTCATGTAATGAAGACAATCGTGCATCACCCACTATTGCCTCCTTTAGAAAGAAGCTCAAAACCTATCTCTATGCAAAGGCATATCCTCCTTAGCTCATTTTCTCTTATGGCTTCTCTGTGGTGCTGACCTATTTCTGTCCCTGGTCTTTGAATTTGCTTATTGCTATTGTCTTGTTGCGCCTTAGAGTCCACTATTCTGTGGAGATTAAGCGCTATAAAAGTGCAATTAGAATTACAATGTATTAGGCTATCTCTCATATTCTATCAATTCGCAGAATTTCAGGAAACTAACCCAGGTACCCAGGCTATACATAAAATCAGTCCATTTATGGCATCATTGTAAGGCATTTGTATTTCATTTATATTGTGAAATTATTGAACACCAACTAAATAGTTGTAAATAGTGTAAGTTGAATTTTGTCTGACCAATCAAGTTGCAAGGTAAATTTTGCATTCTTTTCAAAAATATGGATTTATTTCACTTATGTTTGAAACAAAATGGTGATTGTAAAAGTAAAATTAGAAATTTATGAAAAAAATGACTGATGTGCCTGATACAGATGAACAAAATGCTACTCATACTATGCACTTGTATAATATTGACAACTTTATTCATGATATGCTTTTTTTCGTATACATCATTCAACAAGTATTTTTGTATGATATATTTTTGAAACCTTTAAGAGACACAAGATCCCATAGCAGCAGCTCTGTTTTGGAAGCCAACTGAAGCTCCTGGGGCCTATTACTTGGGTTCTTCTGCCTTATTCATTGTTGTGGCAGAATTTATATTCATTGTCATAGTCGACTTGTCTAATTTCAAAAAGTCTTTCAGGTAAATAAACAAGCTTTTTATTATACAATTTAAAACATGTTCCATGATTTTTTTTACAATCAAGATGATATTTTTTAGAAAATTATAGTAAATAATTGTAACCACGATGTCACTAAACCACTAAATATGCAACTTATGTAAATTTGTTGTACACTATCACAGAACTACAAAAGCAGTCAGGGTTACAATGGGACTGGTCCTCAGCTATGCCACTTGCAGGTGTCGATATATGATTTAAAACATGACTTTAGAATGGAAGAAGTGTTCCTGTGATAAACGGGATTTTCACGGTATCATACAATGCTTAACTCACACAAGTTTATGTTAAATTCACAGCTTTTGTGTCCGGAATATACGAGGTGCAGACCAAGAAGGGATTCTGAAGCATCAGATAGCAATGAAAATTTGCCCAGACCACGTGCTCACTCAACAGGTACCCTTGCCAATGGATTTGAAAGCCCCAGATGTTCAGTCCATGTCAAAGACATACAGCTAACTAGTCTAGATGATCAACAAGGTGTAGCTACAGATAAATTCCACAGACAGTTACCTAATGTTACACAAAAATGATGCCATGTCACCATCATCATGCTGATGTTTTAATGTCAGAAATGTTTCAAGAACCTTCCTTCAAATGACGATGGTTGTCTGTTCCTCGCAAATCTAGATCAAAATCGAGACTCGGGCAGAGCTTGATTTCTAACTACTCTCTGCCTACAAACTAATGGAGACACCCTCTTGAACCCTTCCAAGCACAAAATTACATATCCTGAAGGCAAAGTATGTTTGCCCGATCCATCTTTGATGGCAAGGCATGAATTAAGAATTGCTTCTGAAATTATCCTGAAATGATCTTGTGATGTTCCAGATGTGACTTCATTCTATCAGTAGTTTAGTATCAAGTGGGGTATAAAAGTCACTCACAACTGCACACAAAGGAACACCAAAGAACGAATTAGGATGTGCAAGATTGATACAGGTATATAAATGTGCTGTGCACCTTGCCAAGCATTTCTGGACCTTTGCAATTAACACCCGAATCTTAGTGGAAGACAGCTAATTGGTGGTATTGAGAAAGACCTCCCCAGAATTATTTGTAACCGCCAATTTCCTGGAGCGTTCTGTCATACAGACAAATGACTTCCTACACAAAATTGCAGCACAAAATTAATCAAAGTACAGCTTAAAAACTTTTTAATACTCTTTTTTTGTTGGATACTTTGAAAGAAATTCCGTTTAAAAGGCAGCTTACATAAAAAAGCAGCTAATTAATCCCCACATAACACCTTTCAAAGCTGAGGATACAAGCTACAACTGAAAGTGGCTGTTTGTGTCTTGGTAGGATATGTTTGCTACAATTTGGCGACATTTGGTCACGTTCGACACAGCTCAGGCAGGGATTTGCAATTTGGTTCTGCTTTTAAAAAGATTTTAAAAACTCCTGCAATTCTTCCCAACTTATAAGAAGCAACAAGGTCTCTTTTTAGTTTATTTATTTATTTGGAGTTTTTACATCACTTTCAAATCTGTATGGGTCCTACAGGTAGTTTTGTGGGCAGAGAAAACCAGTACATGGAGTTGGGCACGGTTTTGTACTGTAAACTGCAGACTTTCGGTAAGCAACCACCAACTTTCCCACATAACTTTCCTGCACCACTGTGGTCCATGGGATCTCTGACCCGGGGAGCCATAGTGGTGCAGTGGTAAGACACTTGCCTCCCACCTCGAAGATCAGGGTTTGAATCCTGGCCTGGCCTCATGAGGGGAAGCTCTGGTGTTCACTCTGCCAATTTATGACACTTACACCCCATTCACATTAGAGGCGGTATCACCCAGGGTAAACCTTGTTTGGTGAAACGTCCCTGTCCCTGCATCACCGCATGACATCCATATGCGAAGTTGCAACTCAGTGGCAAACCATCCATTACCTTGCACGTTCTATGAAAGTTATAAAATATTAAATTTCCGCCTGTGATTTTGGTACTGTGAGCATGTGTAAATCATTTCATACATGCATGTATGAATTTCTTACTATGGTAACCAAAGGTGTCCATGGTGTACATTCTGTTGTCTTTTGTTGTAATACGGAAACAAAAGGTGAGTTAAGGTATCAGTTGTTTCGCCTTGTGTTCATCCAACGGCTACCAAAAGTGAGTTAGGTTATTTGAAGAATTGTTTCTCCGTGACCAACCTTTGTAGTACTGTTATCCTACTGTTATAGATAGTTAAAACACTGTGTCCAATCAGTGGCCGTCCGCCTGTAGTGTGAACAACTCAGGCCTGAGGGCAGTTCTGCTACCGAGAAAAACTTTTAATTGAATAACTGATTGAGGTACTATTGAATATGATTTAGTTTTGTATTTTCATTTTTTTCTGATGTTATGACACATGCTTAGAATAAAGACCATATCACAAATATCAATATTAGACACACAAGGTAACTGTGAAAAATACTGACTGTCCAATAAAATTATGGGGAAATAAAAGTCAGTAGTTTCTTTATGAAAGTCCCTAGAGTGGCACAACAGATCTCTAATTTTGTTGGATCAAAATCAATGGATCACATTATTTGCCATTGAAGTATACTTTCTGAACACTAGATAGATTTTTAAAGGCCATACTGATTCTATATTTATCTAAATCTATGATGAGTAAATGACAAAAATGAATGAATCTGTTCTTCATGATATTGATTGATTCGGATTTAAACTCACTTTCAGTGACATTGTCTAAGGTCATATCCCAACGCGTAGTTGAGATGATGAAGGGATTTGTTTGTCAGCTACTTTCAAAATCGATCATTTAGTGAACTGATAACTCAGGTAGGTGGTTGCTTAGACTGAACTTTGGTGTATTTTTATCGTAAGACCACATTTCCACTGTGAAGAATCTACCTCCCAACTCTCCCTCGTTTCTGTTGGGGAGCCAAACTGTGGAAATTGTATGAAATGTCGTTTCATTCATGATGGTCAATAGCCATGGTGATTGTGCTCAGCCATCATGGTCAGTGATTCAGCCATCATGGTTAGAAAGGTTTTTCTTTTGTTCGGAATAATCCCTACTAATTCTTCTGGCTCTTTGTTTCTTAGACCTATATTTAGGAAACTTCAAATTAACCAAGTGTTATTTTTTTCATTCTTCTGTGAAAATGGAGTTGCGTAATCTTGATGCAATAAACATGATAAGATCAGGAGTATGAATTCAATGATCAGTGATCGGGGGCCAATTTCATGATAAAAAGCCTCAAACTTTACCCAGATTCAAGGCTTGAGCCACTGTCTCAAATCCGAGCCCTTTGGCTCAGCTAGGTTTTGGTCTCAAATGATTTTCACAGAAGGAGTCTTACAAAGCTCAACCAAGACAAAGGATACCAAATAAATGGTTTTCTGTGCCATGAGACCCTTTATTTCTGCACTTACTTTTCTTCTGATGACGTATATCATTTGTTTGACAAAGTTTATTTCTGGTAAAATGTTGTTTTTAATGGAAAACCTAACAACCACACTAAAACACCCACAGGTGTTGGCTGTTTTACGGGTTTGTACCTTATTTTCTTCCATTTTAAATTTTTAAGTGGATAAAGAGTTATGGCAGCTGTATTCGAGCCTTTGTTTATTAAACTAAAGTCCTTGATTAAATCCCATCAGCTGAGTGCCGAGTTTAACTCAAATTTTACAAAAATTGAGAAAAAAGTCTTAACATTAAGCCTGTGACTGGGCTAAGACCTTTTCTGAAATTGGCCCCGGGGTTTGGTTGGTACAACTTATCCTTATAAATCACAATTGTAAAAAGCCACTCATAAGACTTATCTGCATTAGTTCTAAGAGTTATTTTTTTTCAATCGTTAGGCTTATCTTTATAGTCTGTAAAAATCATTTTCAAACATGTGCACAAATATTTGGTATTCATAAAGCACTCATAAATGTTAGGAAATATAACCTCATCAGTATATGTATGAGTACACATTGTATTAAACTGAAACTTTATCTTAACTGATAGTTTTCCCCAATTACAAAGACACTCGAGTTTTTAGGCTAGAGGTCTGTCAGTCTTCCCACTCTTTTTCAACAGGGTCAATTTTTGCAGTCTCCGGGTTTGTTTATCAAGGACGTCTCATGACAAGTCTCCAAAGCAAAAAGTGTATTATAAAGGAAAGGAAAGAAAGAAAATAATATAATTAAAGCACAGTCACACTTTTCTTGTAGCCTGTCAGTTTAGTTTGGGATAAAAGGTGCTCCAGAGATTGATTCTTTTCAACATTATAATGGCACAAACCATGGCACTTACCCTTGATGGTTCACAAGTTTCTCTACAGGCGGCTTTAAACACTTTAGAAACATATGGAACCTATTCAGGCTTGAAAATGAATAAAGAGAAAACAAAGGTTATTTGGTTGGGAAGGAAAAAGTATTCAAAAGAGAAATTAAGTGTGTCAGTTAATTTAGATTGGGGATGCTCAGAATTCACCTTATTGGGTATAAAATTTTCCACAGACATGGAAAAGATGTTAGATGCAAACTTTACTCCAGCCCTTGCAAAAATGAAAAATGAGGTGAAAAAATGGAAAAATAGACATCTTACACCAGTTGGAAAAATTACTCTGATTAAAACCAATATTATATCAAAGGTTATACATCTCTTAACTGTCCTACCTACACCACAAAACTTTTTGAAATTAGTCAATGATCTTCTTTTGGCTTTCTCTGGGATGATAAACCTGACAAAATTAAAAGGATAACTACTTGCAAAGATTATTTTGAAGGTGGATTAAAAATGATTGATATTTACAGTTTTGAAAAGAGTTTAAAAATAAATTGGCTAAAAAGAAAATTTCTCCAACCAAACACACAGTGGAGTACCCTTTTCCACGAGATGTATGGCAGCTTAGATAGGGTATATAAATTAGGTGGTGAATGGGCAATTTAAAAAAAGATTGCTGTTAAAAATAAATTCTGGAAGTCAGTCTTTGAGGGCTGGAGTAAATTTTGCAAGAGTAAAACACCTAGAAATAATTTTGAAATTTTGCAATCTTGTATTTGGTATAATACTCAATTGTCAGGAGAACCTCTCTTTTTTCCAAAATGGTACAATAAGGGGATTTCATTAATTGGAGATATCGTTGAGTCAACTGGAGATATAATGACACTTCAGAAAATTGAAAAGACATTTGGGTTGAAAATCAATTTTTTAGAATATCACAGAGTGAATACCCTTGTAAATAAATTTATTGCAAAATATAAAAGAAATGGAAACTTTCACATTCAGAGACCTTATGTCCCTCTTTCCATCAGACAGTTTTTATTACCAGAAAAAGGATGTAAAATTTATTACAAAATTCTATTTAACAATTGTAAAAATGTTGAATTACCCATGAGAAATAAATGGGCAAATATGTTAAGCAAACATAATGATGAAGCATGGAAAAATGTATTTCATAGTTGTTTTAAGTCGATTAAAGATAATTCAATAATATGGTTTCAATACAGAATAATTTTTGGCATTTTACCAACTAGGTATTTTCTTAGAAAAATTAAATCGACAGAGAGTGATGTGTGTGTGTTTTGTAAGGACCAAAAAGAAACAATTTTACATCTTTTTTGTCATTGTTCTAAAGTTATACCTATTTGGCAGAATATAGAATCGTGGATCTCCAATAAAGTTGGGATAAAATTAAGGATAACGGATTCCATGAAAATACTTGGATATATTGAGAGAAACAAAGATTATTGGCCTATAAATTTTGTTATACTAGTAACCAAAAAAATATATTTATTGGTGTTCAAAAAAGGGCTTCATGTTAAACATTTACTTTTTACAAAAAGAAATAAGAAAGATTTTTGATGAACAGAGGGCATTAGCCAAGGTGAATTTGAACGAAACAAGCTTTATGAATATGTGGGACCATTGGATCAACATTTTCAATATAGTGTGAAAACTTTCATTTACACTGTCAGTTTAAATTTCCTGTGTGTACAGGTCTGATGTCACTTTTTTTCTATTTTTTTTCATTGTTTCTAATAATACAGTTGATGGCTAATTTATCTTCTTTTGTGAAATGTATGTATGAGCTTATGTCAGTATAAGAACCTTATGTAGTGTCACTGTATACTATCAAATATGTTAAAAATAAATAAATAAAAAAAAATGGCACAAACATTCAAGGCCCATACTCAAGACTTGAATAGAGATGAAACTGTTCCTCTGTAGCTCGTGACCCCATTATGGAAAGGAGTGACCTAGGTGTTCACATTACCACACCTAACTGGTATCTCAATATATATTTACCAAATAGAGTGCAGCTCAAAGTTTGACAGGTGTGGGAGGGTTAAGCAAATAACAATAATTCAAGCATTCTCATAGTCTAAAAACATAGAAACAATCTCTCTGATAAAAGAATAATCTAAAACTGGTAAACCACTTTTTAACCTAAAGATGTCTTGGCTACAAATATATTTTGCTCACTAGATTGAACGGGGTTGAGCTGTTAACAAGACAGTCAAAGGATCCTCAAATATTCTGAAGTAAATTATACATAAACAAGTCAGAAACCTGTTTGATATTCAACCAACCCTCCCTGACTCTTGATTCGGACCTTGGCTCCGTCCACCTGGTAACTGTCCTGTCATATCTCTTTACGGCTAATCGTAGTCATTTCCCGTCTTGTCCTGTACTGTTATTGCATTGTCAGGCACTTGCTGGCCTGTCATATTCAAGTACCCGGATATCACTTTATGACAGGCTAACCATACTTGAAGGGAAACTGGCTTGTTGTAAATATCCCCAACTTGACCTGGTCACTTACTGGAAGTGTCCAAGTTTTGACTGCAGGTTTTGGAAACATCTCAGCAGGACATTTTCAAATCTGATGGTTCACACCTGGCAGCATTTTAGATAGGCTTTTGTTTTATTTTTACAAATTAACTTTAAAATTACTGTTGAGATACAAGTTGGACTGACTTGCTTATAGGCTTTTGTTTCTTTTTTGCAAATGCTGTTTTTATTTGATTTATACCTAAAAAGGTTTATACCTAAAAAAATTCTAAAAAGGGAAAATTTATGTGAGGAACATAGAGGTCCACACAGACACACTATAAAGTTTGAGTTGGGAGATACAACTGCTGAGATATAGAGGAGGAGGGAGGAGAGAGAACAGAGAGAGGGGGAAGTAGAGAAGCAACAGAGGGAGGAGAGGGAGAAAGCCAGGAGGGCGGAAACTCCACAATTACAGAGGAGGGAGTGGATGAGACCAAGAGCTGAGAGGAGTGAGAGTGAAATGGGCCAAGAGGGTGGAGGAAAGGTGGGTACATCTCAATCACAATCCACATACAAGAAAGGACATATGACATACAAACATTTAACAAATTCAGATGAGGAGGTTATTGTAGACTTTGTCAAGGATCATGAGGAGCTCTATGACAAGCAATTTTAGGACAAGGCCAGGAACGATTGTCAGTGGGAGAGGTTCATTAGCAGCCATAAGCTATCTGACAAAGTGTGCAACCTTGTTTAAAACCTGAAGGAGTCGCTAGGGAAAACTCACCCAGTTCAAATCTGGCTAGGCTCCAAAGGAAATGACAGAGAGGCAGAACTGGATTTAGAACAAATTTAACTTCTTGAAGACACACATCAGAAGAAAGGGACACAGCAAATCTTCAGGCTTTAAGTCCCTGTCCCGAGTAGCTAGTGCAACTAGGCCCCTCATCACACAACATTTTTGGAGGTTCCACCCACATGGAGAGTATGCAGATGAGCATGTGATCAGACACCACACAACAGCTATCAATAGCAAGCCACAGTGTTGTTTCCCAGCCTGTAACAGTCGATCAGCAGGTCATGGACCAGTTTGCACAGATGAAAACAATAATGTCATCCTTTCTCAGGCCAACAGAACAGCCTTCTTTAACTACCTGGCATCTGATATAGAAGTTTTAGAAGATAGAGCCTTTTACATGTTCAGAAACGAGGCTGTGAACTTTTAAGTGGGATCCAGAGCAGGGCAGAGGAAAGAAACTGTCAGCCCCAGCAGAGATCCTCTTGACCCAACATCTACCCAGAGGAATCTGAATTTGGTGTCGACCAAGGCTAGCAGCACCAGTAAAAAGAAGCCCTTGCAGTTATAATACTCACTCTCAGATTGATACCCAACATCTACCCAGAGGAATCTGAATTTGGTGTCGACAAAGGCTAGCAACACCAGCAAAAAGAAGCCCTTGTGATTCTACAAGGATGTGTAGGTTTCTGCTGTTGCCCGGTGTCTCAGCATTATTGCCAGTGTCAATCCAACTTGTAAGGGCTTCCTAAATTGATGACCAACTTCTTGCTGCAGTGGTGTATGCATTTCTCAATGAGGACAAAAAATGCAGGTGGTATCCTGGTGAAATCCCGGTAACCTGGGATATCAGTCTGTATTAAGTAGTACAGAAGAGTTCTATAACATCCTGTTTCTTCTCTTTGAAGTATCCAGGGCATGACCCAGGAGTTCGGTAGCTTTCTTCTTTTCCTGGGTGGTGGCTGGAGCTGTAGTAAAGGTGCTGGCTGTTGGGCAGGGGATGGTCCAGGGTTCAGATTTCTTCTTTTTCTATCTGCAAGTGATAATTAAAATCAAAATATTAAACTCAATAAAACAAAATATCCTAAGCTGTTGGAGAAAGTCTCTGTAGATGTCATATGAAATCAACATAAAATGTTATATTTAAGATAACAGTGTCCATAAGATTTCTCCCTTCTGCATACATGTCCTGTTAATTAAGTAGCCTTTCTTTGTTGCTATTTACGTTCCTATCATACTACACTCTGCATATCTGGTAATTACAGATGGCAAAAAAATCCGAGACAGAACGCTGTACCTTTTTGAAAACCCGGATGCATACATTTTGTTACATTTTTGCTGCAGAAGAGGATAAAAATTGGGGAGGACAATGCTTGACTCAGCTTGAGGAGATACAAAAAATAAACAAATACACTTTACGGATAATATTTGACTCAACCGAGGACACAAAAGGACAGACCATGGCAAAGAATGCGGTGAAAAAAAATTGCAGAGACATGGAGTCTGGGAGTTACACTTTCAGTGAAATAGTCAAACATTTAAAAAATAGAGAAAACAAGTATACATTAGCCCTACTATACGTTTTAATTGTATTTTTATTGGTGATATATGTGCATATAATTATTTATAAAGCCATGTGTATTCAATATAATTAAATCAATAAAGTGGTCAAAAAGAATGTAGTGAAACCTTGGCGGTACATAGAAAGACACTGAATAATGAGAAGTTATATAAAACGTCTATAAACTGAAGAGATACTGCCTGTTGTGTGACCAGGGCATAAAGAAACATAGATGTCCAACAATGATGTCCCAAGAGATTATGTGTGTATGTGTGGGGGGTAAACCCTGCACCCTTTAAACGTCTGAAAACGTGAGGATTTATTGACCATGTTTCACCGCTGTTGATTGTCTTTTAATTGCATTTGTGACTATTTGATTGATCTGTAAGGTAAAATAAAACCAACTATTGTTAAAGCATATTTACTTGACCACTCGGTCACAATTTAACCTGAGCTCAGTAAATGTTTACAGGTCCAATGAGAAATATTTTATGCTGCTTTGATGGCAAATAGTTGTCCTCTTGTTGATAACTGCCTAGTTCAATGCAATAAATTACAAAGGTAACTTTATTTCAAAAGGAATTGCTAAAAGTTAAAAAGGTTTGTATAGATTTTTGGGGAGTACCAATATGCACTGATCATGCTACTGTAAGAGTTCTCTTTTAGTAAGATGTATTCTCCCATTTTGTTCACAATTTATTTTGTTGCGGTAGGGAAAAAGCAGTGAAATATCCACCATTAGACTAAGTACTAAATATTTTCCCTACACACAACACAGACATGTGTAAAATGTGGAAACAAATAGAGGTGTACATAGGGACAATCACAACAATTCAAACAGTTGCATATAAGTCAATAAACTGCTACCATTCTGATAAGTCTTGAACACTTTTTTAAACTTATTTTAAAAATGACAATGAATATGTTAAACATTAAGTCTATCAACACATGCATGCTACTTATAACATGTGACATCCGATTCACAATTTATGTCACACAAATTTTGATAACATACATCAATATTCTATGAATGAAGTGGTGATTTTCCAATTTTGTCCCTCTCAGACCTGTCGCAAGTCTGGAGTCAGGTGTCACAAATTAGCCCCATATAAACAGTTATACATAAATGATAAGGTGGGAAAATAATTGTTGTTGAGAATCAGACGTCAGATGTGAGAAGCCACATATAGGTTTATGTATAAAAATACATCCTGCTTAATGGGTAATTTAGCCAAGCCTATAACCGACCCTTAATACTTGAGGGTCAGATGCAAAAGGGGACGAGGGAATTGGGACAAAAATCACAAAAAAGCGTGTGAAAATGTTGTGTCAATTACATATCCCCGACAGGACATAGTACATCCCGGCTTGTCTGGGTATGCTTCCCAACCTGACTTGGGATTGGGATGACTTGCTCCATGTCAAGATGGAAAACTACCAGGACAAGTCATAAACCCCTAACTGACAAGTCGTATCAATCCCTGGCTTGATTAATTCATGGAGTCGAGATTCAGAGTCGAGATCAAACCCACACTATATAAACCCCTTCTGGCTGGCAAAAAACATTATTTGTCACTGCAAAGATACCAGCTGCACATCAGAGAGACTTTCTACAAAAGCTTAGGGTACTAATGTTTTATTGAGTTTAATATTTTGAATTTCACCATGATTTGCAGAGAGAGAAGGACACATCTGAACCCAGGACCAACACCTGCTCTACAGCCACCACCACACCACCACAGCCACAGCTCCAGCCAGCCCTCAGGAGAAGAAGAACGCCATCCAACCCCTGGGTCATGCCCTGGATCCTTCAAAGACAAGAAAAAGAATATTCTACAGCAACCTCCTGGCAGACCTAATACACACTGACACCCCAGGATACCAGAATTTTGTCAGGATGCCACCGGCCTTTTTTACCTCATCGAATGCATACACCACCGCATCAAGAAGGAAGTGACCAATACCAAGAAGCCCTTAGAAGTGGGATTGAAACTGGCAATAACACTGAGACACATGGCAATGGGAGAGACCTACCCTACCTTGTAGTATCACTTGCTGGTTGGCTGAACCATGGTGCAAAGGCCAAGAGACATAGCTTTTACATGTGTGACATTGCACAACATGCTGATGACACACCAGGGCAGAGCAGACAGGATACCAACCCCAGAAAATGATGTGGCGGTCCTACAAAATGAACAGGTGGTGTATGTACCTAATGAAGAAATCCTTCAAGGGAGGCCAAACATCAACATGAACTACTAAATGACTACTTCAATCACATGGGGGCATTGGGTGCGCAGGAGGATAAGATCTGAGATGTGTCAACCAACAACCCAAGTGGCAGAAGAAGCCGGCATCGGCATCTATCAGCCCTTTTCAGGACTAGTATCAGTCTTTTTCAGGACTACCAATTATTCCAAGAACTTTTACTTAAGCTGGTGTCACTCAAAATTTCCAACAAATTTCCAAACAAAATCTAGTTTCAAAACTATTTCAAACCAGATCACAAGTCCCCTGTTGAAAACCTTTAACCCAAGTTTTGTAAAAATGTCCGTTATTAAAAGTCAAAATTTAAGAGATTTTTTTTCAAAATTATTTTCTTCCAAATATGCAAGATATTCTAAAGTTAAAAATCATCAAAATCTTTGGGGAATATCAAAAGTTTCTCAAAGGGTTAAAAGTCAAAAGGTCGAATCCAAAGGTCAAAATACTTCCCTCAAATGTCAAATCTTCCTTAAAAAGTCTAAGTATTTTCTTTTTTTTTTGACAGTTTTTAATTTGGGGGCTCATTCATTCGTTCATTCGTTCGTTAATTCATTCATTTTTTTTGGGTTTAGTGTTTGGGGCCAAAGTGTTTTGTGTGGGGCAGTGTAATGCTTCTTGTTTGGTGATTTTTTTAAATAGCAGCTATTAATTGTTTCTGGGTGGTCCTGAAAATGACCTTTAAATGTTTTACAGCGGTGGTCCTACTGGGTGGTTCTACTGCTGCTGATGTTTAGCATCAGTTGTCTGTGAAGGAGGCTGAGGCAGGGCTGGTGGCTGCTGATGTACTTGCTGTGTGGCATTGGTGGTTGGAGGAGAGATGGCTGGTGGTTGTGTGTTGGGTGGTGAAAACGGCTGTGGTGTGTCAATCTGTTGGTAGCTCATCACAAATTAGAATATTTATGAAGAAGCTTGAGAGTCCTGATATGTTATGTTGACTTTCTTTGCCTGTAGCAGAGGCAACTGATGGTGGGTTGAAGTGCTTCATCAGGGTCAATGTAAAGGGGAGTGGTCTTGAAGATCCAGCCTGTTGGTTGTCAGCAACAAGGAAGGAAGTCAGCTGCCCTCTGGTTTGCTGCTGCTGTCCTTTGGTTGCCACTTGGTTGAATGACCTGGCTTACAGGCATCTGAGTCTCTGTGGTAGTTACGATGTATTCCCTTTCAGCTGGTGTTGGTTGCTGTGGCTGTTGAAATGTCTGTGGCACAAACGTTGAACTTGAGCTTCTTGAAAATGTCTGTTGCTGTGGTTGCTAGCACTGACGGTCTCTTTCCTTTGCCCTGCTTTGGATGCTGCTAAAATGTTTCACAACCTCGTTTCTGAATGTCTGAAAGTCTTTCTCTTCTAAGGCCTCCACCTCCAATGCCAGGTAGTTGCAGAAGGCTGTTCTTGTTGTCTCCTGCTTTTGCCCAAGGAATGATGACGACATGGTTCTCATCTGTGCAAACTGGTCCATGACCTGCTGGTCAACCAAAGAACGAAGGGGCTTGTAACTGAAAGCTGTATTGTGGTGTCTGATCCCATGCTAATATCAATACTGTCCATGTCATTTGAAGCTCTGCAGATGTCTTGTGCTGAAGCAGCAGATGCACTGGCTCCTCGGGCCTGGGACTTGAAATCTGACGATTTGCTGAGTCCCTTCCATCTGATGTTTATCTTTGGATCCTGTCCAGACTTGGATTGCATGAGCTTATCGTAATGTGTCCTTTGCGACTCAAATCAGGTCTTGCACATCTTGACAGACAGGTTGCGACTGTTGGTGATCCTCTCCCAGTCACACTCCTTCCTTGCTTTGTCCTTAAAATGTTCATTAGTCCTTCACAAAGTCCACAATTGCCCCCTCATCTGAGTCTGTCAGGTAGATGTTGGTCATGTGCCCCTTCTTGTGTTGTGAATGTGACTAAGATGTGCCCGCCTCACCTCCACCCTTTGTGCATGTATCCATTTCAGTGTCACTTTTGTCTGCCCTTGCATGCTTTTCTGATACTCTCTCCTCTGCTGAGTGTGCAGTTTCCTTCCTCTGGCTTCCTCCCTCTGTTTTCGTGTCTCTTCCTCTTGCCTCCCTCTCCTCCCTCTTCCGTTGTATATCTATATCTGCTGCTGTGTCCCCTTACTCAAATTCAGGAACACTGTCTCTAGGAACTTCTATCTTCCTCACTCTTCTGCTCTTCTTAGGACCCATTTTTCTTTGTAAAAGCAGCGTTTAAAAAAAACAAAAAAATCCTAAAATCAAAAGTCAGCCCAACTTGTAACTCAACATTAAGTCCTATATAATTAAAAAAAACTCCTATCTTAAAATTCTTCCAGATGTAATCCGTCAGATGCCACATACCAAATGATGCATTGCACAAACCGACTCACTTTATATGGTCAGAGATTTCATAACAGAAAAACCGTAGGTCAGAAAAATGAAGCCAGCTTGTCCTACAAACTTCCCAGCTTGTCTGTTACTGTAACCACCTTGTCGGTTTCTGTTTGTGGCTTGTCTGTATGTGGTCCAGGCTTGTCCTGCTGAGATGTTACCGACTCTACGGTTGAATACTGGGAGACTTCCCATCTTGACAGGAAGTGTCTAAGCCAGGTCAGTTATGTTTACGACAGGCCTGTTTGTTTTCAAATACAGCCAGTATGTGTGTACGGCCTGTCAGGAGGTGGAATCCCAGTAGTTAAGCATGACAGGACAGTTTTTCAAGACAAGACGGTAACAGTATAGGACAAGATGGGAAGTGTAACCAACAAAGACAGTTTCTAGGTGGTTGGAGCCAAGGTCCGGATACAGAATCAGGGTGGGTCAGTACATGTTTGATATTTTGCTGATCCACCCCGGCAAGTTGGGAAACTACAACCGACTATGTAAACATTGCTCCTGACCCTCGAAAAATACCTAGTTACAGGTCGGCCCCAGTGGAACACCCCCATAAGTTGTAGAAATAAAGTCCTAATATGAGAACTGTATGACCGGTAAGATGGTGGCACTTAGGTGGATAATAGATGTAATGTAGTGCACATGTAACTCAATGTGTAGTACATGTCATAGGCTAAATTAAATTAATATAAAGGGGTCACACGTCTCATCCTTCATGTCCTTCATTACCCATAAGACCACTTTTGCTTATGACCAATACAGTTTAACCTTGAAAAAGAGGCCCGAGAATATTTTAATTTTGCTCTTTTAAAATTTCCACCTATTTGTTTCACATTTAGGCGGCAGATGACACATAATTGAGAAGAAAGTGTGCTAAATTAAAATAAATTTTCAAAAGGGATAGTCAAAGGAAGATCTAGGTCAATTATTCATTTTTTGTGTAAACTGGCTGGATTTACACAAAGACTGCTGATGATAAATTACCTGAAATGCAAAAGACCAGTTGTAACACTGAGAACATAAGTCATGGTATACATAACATCACACAGGCCCAGTATTAAGACAGAAAGATCGCGTACACTCCAGTAAAAATGTTTCTTTCCCATTACTTAATTGGGGACAGTCATATGAATACAAACTTCATATAGCATTAACATTTATAAAATAACAAATACTGTAGAAAGTGGCAATTTCGAGTTAGGGACGTGTTAGAAATATATTAAAAACACCACTAAAGAAAATGCTAAGAAAAAATTCCCAGCTATGAAGAGTAAACAGAGATGGAGACCTTTGACACATGAGCCCTTGAGGCTGGAAAAATTTGAAAAGATATTGTGGTGACTTCCTTCTCCAGGAACCAAAGGAAAGCAGAAGTGTAGCGTATGTAATAGCCAGTACGCCCAGGCATACCCTTCTGTCGGTGGCATCATTAATGGGATATGCACCCCAAACAAATTTCACATAAACCACAACATTTTGACAAAATCAGGTAGTCTCAAATAAAAAATCCTAGCTAGGAAAAACTGAGCCTTTTTATGGATCAAGATTAACAACAAACATAGCTTTATGAAGACTCACAATTTCCTTTACATCAAATACCAACACCGTTACAAAGGTATGCAGAAAACAGATTTTGCTCTGGGATGGCTTCTGCCAAACATCGACCTGGATCTAGAAGAAGTGGGCCCAAAGGTACTATTTCCCAAGGCAAATCTGGCCAGGCTACACGTGTGTTTATTGATCACTAGAAGCGGATGTGACACCCTACTTAAGGCTAAAGGTTTAGGGCCCAGCTTTACCTTAAGTTTAAAGTTTTAAAGATTTTTTCTCTCCTTTAATAAAACTCAGTTTCACAAAACATCCTTCTTTAAAGGAGACCTTGAATTTTCAATGAAGCTCATTTAAGTTTTAAGAAAGCAAGGGACCTAGCTTAAATCTAACAAAATGTCCCCAGAGCAGTGTTTTATCAGTTGTGCTCGACCAAGATTCACCTTTGGTAACAGCAGTTACAGGAAGCTTTCTGAAACTTAAGTTTAAGGTGGCCTTCCCAAAGGAGAGAAAGTGACCTTCCTTTACTAAAGGAGGCTTTGTGAAACCGGGCTCAGATCTGTGGCAAATCCAGAATAACTCTCTACACCTTTTATCTCAAGCAAGCAACATCTATCAGGAGATCAAACCCAACAGAGGATAGCCTGGCCCTCAAGATGACGAAACTTTGACAGCATTGATCTAAAAAGGTATGTGCTTGTGAACTGAATAATTCTGGAACATATATAAGTTGACAAAGATGGAAACCTCTGCCTTTTCCTAGTGCCTTCAGCAGATGAACAGACCCATGACACAAAAGCTGTAGTAGCCTCAGCCTCAGTCACTTGACAGCCTTTTTAAGAGCCCAAAGGACTTTGAGTCTTTGGATGCTGAATGCCTTATCGACCAACCATCTTCGTCTGAATATTTTGTAGCCTTGTACTTGTTACCTCAAGTCCAATGGTGTTCTTGAGAAGGGTTCCAGGAGTTATTTCTGGAGTGAAAATGCTTCATCTCCCAGAAGGAAGTAGTCAATTGGAGGTAGTCAGTGCAGACTGGTTAAATATTCTGGGCATCTGACCAGCAACCAACAGGGTTAACTATGCATCTACCCGTACAAGCATAACCAAGAATTAGATGTCCTAGTGGTTAGCAGATCTACTCTTGTCTGGGACGTCTTATGGCCATATGATTCCCAACTATGGATCCTAGGGTACATGGATTATGCCATCTGTTTAATGAATAATCTTTCTTGGTTTTCTGCTGCGATGGCTTCATAGACCTCTGGGAAAAACTGTGCATTCGAGGAAGGTCTTGCAAACATTATTTTAGCTTGGGTTAAATATAGTGATTTTTCTTTTCTTTTTATTTATTTATTCATTTTTTTTATTTGAAAATGAGTCGTAGCAGCCTCTGAGTTTAAAACTGACTAGGTCTTAAAGGTGACAAGAAAAGGGGAACAGTGTTATAAGCTTTGTTGTTGCAACAATAAGACAATTTCTTGAATCCTTGAATTTAGCTTCAGTTGATTCTATTCAATTAAGGGGCAGTTTCACTTCGGCGATGGTCTGGGAAAAGATCAGGAAAACACAAGGAAAGAGCTAATTCTTGTGATGCGGAAGACACCAAATCCAAAATTTAGTGGATTTCCAGATCCCGCCCAGATCTGTTCATGGTGCTACCATGTACAGCTATTTACTGCTCCACTACCAAGCCCATTTTGAAAGAGAATCACTACTAGCTGAGGGACACAAAAAATGGGGGCCCTGGTTTGTTCCTGGATACCCCTGGTATCCATTTTCCATGGATATACCCAATTGCCACCAAATCGTCCAAAATATGTCCCTGTACAGTATGCATGGTGGCAAGTATGCTTAAAACTGATCTTGTTTCACTCACGCATACACAGATATTGCTCCTCATAGCTGGCCTCAGGTTGGCTGTGACCCTCAAACTCTTGGCTTCTGGAGAACTTTATCCCTCACTCCAGTACAACTGCTTCCTGGCTAGGAGAACCATCACCAAGAGAAACTTAGATGAATACCAGCTTTCACAGACCAGTACCAGGAATAAGATTCTAGTGACCAACAATACATCACAGAGATGGCTACAAGTAAAGAGGTTATTCAGGGAAAGATGATACATGCCACATGTCCTAGGAGCCTTGGATGGCAAACATATAGCCATCAGATTCCCAAGAAATGGTGGGAGCCATTATTGTAAGTAAAAACGTGTTAATTCTATTCTCATATTAGCCCTGGGAGACAGTCACTACAATTTCATGTGTTGGACGAGGACATTAAATGAGCAGAGTCAGATACAACTATCCTCATAACACCTTTGCACTCAAGCAATGGTTGATGAAGCTGTACCCCAGTTGAAAGATGAACTTCCTAGAATTGGCATTTAACTACAGGCAGAGTCAAGCACATTACGTTGTGGATAATCCAATAGGTATAATGGCCTGTCAATGAAAGATACTCAAAACATCATGCAGCAGAAGACCCAGGTGGTGAAGATAATAGCTGTGGCCTGTGTCATCTTGCACAATATTCTTAGGAACAGGGCAGGTCAAAATATCGCAGATAATCAGTTGGGTAATCAGACAGGGCTATGCAGACAAGAGGCATGGCAACAGAGATTCAGAAAAAAACCAGATTACAAAGGAAATACTCGAAACAATATTCTATGAATGCAAGACAAGTTCCCTCCAAAATGGATAGGATTTGAAAAATAAATTGTGTATATGAAAGGGTGACTCAAGATATTGCGAAAACAGAAAAAGAAACAGGCAGAACAACAAATTAAAACAAAAGGAAGATGAAGTTATTAGAAAGTCAATAAAAATTCTCCCCCAAGTAAATGCAAACGTCATGTCATGTATCATAAAACTGATAAAAATAAAAACCCAAGTAGCCCTCAATCAAACAATGTACTCATGGTCCTCCCCTGTAACACCATATACAATACGTCACAACAGAAATAATTGTAAACCTTTCCCTTCTGATTCTTTATAGATATTAGCATCAAAGTCAGGACATTTCTTTTTCACCCGAGATACCTTGGCCACCTGTGTTCAAAAGCAAGGGCGCACACTCGGGTGTCTTAACATACGTTGGCCCTCAAATTCATGGAAGTCGAGAAGCTCTAATCTCAAGCATATCGTCATAAGGCCAAACCTTTTCCAAGGTTCAAACCCACATCTCAAGTTATTTGAAGGTGGTCCATTCAAAGTTGAGGTTTGAATCTAATGAGGTCTGGGTTTAATCCTATGCATAGAAGGGTCATACCTTGGATTACCTGAGGTATGGCTTTTAAGGTTAGCTAAGTTTCGGCCTTACTGGGGAATGCCTGGGGTTAAAACCCTGCTCTGCTATGAAGGGGCAACTGTTTTAATTGGGTGCAATAAGGTGTAGTTTTGTTGGGGAGGTAAATAGTAAATAGTTAATTACTAGTTAAATTGTTGAATAAATTATTTGGGATGGACAGACATTTTGTTTCCATTTTTTTTTGGTATGACAAAGGTAGTGATTTTGAAGCTCTTGAGAAGAAGAAAAGTAAATCTGGTCACATTCACAAGAAATGTTTCCATTTCTGACTCAAATATCACAGCTATGGAACCAGATGATTTATGCAAGAGTAGTAAGACAAGGATTCCTGTCCACAAATGGTGGTTTATATAGACCACAACCATCGGGGAGTAATATGAGAGTAATTTGTATATTTGGGTTTTAACATTGCTTTCAACACTGTATAGGTCATACCACAAGGGGGTAGTTTCATGGGCAGAGGAAACCAGTACATGCAGTTGGTCAAGGTTCTGTATTGTAAACTGCCGACCATCAGTAAGACACTACTATGGTCTGACCAAAAGAAGAAGTGAATGCATTTTGGGAAAGCTCCTGTCACATTCTGGATACAAAAAAAAATCCTGAATTTTTCTAAACACCGTTGGCTGATGTCTGTGTTCTACTAGTGATATCTAGTTTGTTACATACCTTTTGTTGTATATGTAATTGAGGAAGTTTTCTCACTGCGTGACTGTATTCCAATTAACATTAAATCAATTGTTAATTTAGCATTAATTGTGTTGCTTAAAACCTAGAATACACTGCGAAAGTATGGAACTTGTGACCATGCAATGGGGAATATAATTCAGTCCTCTTTACAGTTCTAATTAGGTCAAAGATTTACTTATTGATTAGTAAAACAAATCATGCGGAACTCAAATGTGAATCCAGGAAAGATGTGTTGGAATATGGAAAGGTATAAAGCTTCCAGTCCCATCATTTAATGGCATTGATTCATCAGAATGTGATACTTCTTACTAGGTGTGATCAAATATGAGTGTTTAATAAGGATATGTTTTTGAGTCATAAAAGATTTTTTAATATGTAAATTATTAAATTGAAATGAATAACAAAGTTGACTTTGCAAAGGCTAGCAATTTATGTGACATTGTGAGCTTAATGGGTTATTAATGAGTCTAAAATTTAATACTTGTGAAATAAAATTACATATTGAAATATTTTATGCACTGGATAATAGTTTATGCCTAGACAAAAAAAACCTGCATATATATGAATTTTATTGAACATACGACTCTTTTATGTGTTTTTTCCAGTTGGTTTGTATGTGTTCTTTGTAATGTACAGAAATTGATAATATCAGAACTTTAATATTTGAGACAAAAAATTATGTTTATCTTAACTTGGTCTGTTTGATATATGTATGCCAATTCAAAATACTGTAAAAACAAGTGCTCTGTAAGATCTGGTAAATAGGACTGGCTGCAAATTGTTTACATTTAAAACATCCAACATGAGTTTATCTTTTGTGCATTCATTTGCCTGTCAGTGTATCTATCGGTCTGTGTTTACGATAACTCCAAAATTAATGAATCCATCTTTATGATTTTCTTAAAGTGGATTGGGCGGGACCAAAGAAATGATTTTATTTTTTTTGTACACTTCGGGAAATATCGTGTTCATATTCTGGATGAAAAAATGGTGGAGGTATACACTGGTGCTTTCTAGTTATACGTCTTATGTATTTGTAAAATTAGCAGGTGGCACTCATGATAAAATAAAATGTCTTTCTGTAGTAAATAAAATGTATATGCAACGAGAGCATTTTAAAACATTCTTGAATCCAGAATCAGAGGTGGATCATTTCCAAAATTACATCAGTTCCATTTTAGATCAAAATCCACTTCCTGTGAAAATTGGATGTAAATCAGTTTTGTAATCTTACTAAGATACAAACAGAATACACTCATCAGATAACCCACTTGGTAAAAGTAGTAAAGGGAAATAAATGACTAACACAAGAGATAGGCTTATGTTTGGCTTAAATACAATAACCGATGTTTCAGGCAATTAGCAAATCTATATAAAATATATAAAACAGAAAGAATATATTTTTTCCGAACCACCAGGCTACTGTATGCTTGTAAGAAATAGTTTATTTCAACAGGATTATAATTTTTAGCCATTGCTGCAACAATTTTGGAATGCTGAACAGAAAGCAAAAGCCGTGGACAAGTATGTAGGGTATATCAACACTGATTTTTGACCTTTTGTAAACCAACCAATACTAAGCAAGAACAGAATTGGGATATATTCATCGCATAATGAAAGTAGCTGAAACTGTGTATAGATAAAAAAACGTACATGCTTATGTATACATATCTATATATATATCATGGGACTGTTAATCAACACCATATTCATACTTGGATTCATTAATATGGTCATGCTTGCTGTTGTGGATACAGCCCAAAAACTTTGCCTTGATGTTGGCTGTTCATGGGATGGAAATTACAGGGGCAATGACTCTCTAGCTAATGATACAAACAGTGGTTTTAAGTGCTCGTGTCTAGCAAACTGTCAAGTACTACACACATGTTGCGAGGACTACCTACAGATTTGTGGAGGCACTGTCAGTAAGTTGAATTTGAATATATAATTGCAGGGGTGATAATGAAATAAAATCCTGGCATGCTCATAGGCTGTGAGTGATACTATTGAGAAAATTCTGAATAAACTAGTACAGTAGAAAGTCAAATTCTTAAAAGAATCTTAAAATCTATCTTTAAAGAACAATTAAACTTATTTGTCTTCAATGATTATAACACAAATTTTTATTATAGGACCAGTGGTGTCATTCAATTGCAGGTTTTAAGCAAGTTACAAAAAGACATTTTGTCACATTTTTCATATTTAATAAAACACTCATAATACAGTTTCATTAATATATAGAATAGATGATAGATTGATTGATTGATTTGTTTGGTTTTAACTAATTACTACTAAATATAGTTCGGTTAATTAATTGATTGACTAGCACGTTTCAGTGCATGCTGGTTTCAATACATTGCATGAGTTAGATCACGACAGAATTTAATTTGATTTACCTGGACTTTCAACACATTGTACAGATTATATCAGGACAGGTAGTTTTAAGGGCAGAGAGAACCAGTGTATACTAGTTGATCAAGACTCTGCACTGTAAACTGCTGGGCATCGGTAAGCAACTACCACCTTTCCCACACAAGGTCTTAGTTTTGAACCACAGAAATTGAGGATTTGGAGGAAACAAGTTTATTGTAGCTCTCCAATATTTTCTACTGGGAACTATTTAGACAAGCCACTAACTTTTCCAGTTTAGGCTTGTGCAAGAATTTGAACCAACAAGCGAGAAAGAAGGACAACTCAGTGAAAAGGTACACTCACTGACTTACGAGTACCATGCTTTTGATTGTGATATCAAAACTAAAATATTGAAATATACTCAGTCAGCCTGACTGTTAATGGCCACTGAATCACCACTTCAACTGGAGCTCCCCACTTATTATCTTCCTCTCGCTCAGATCCATAACCTTGGAACAGTGATCTAGAACATCCCATAACAATTCTTTTTTGTCAGTTAAGTTAAACCCCTTGTTGGTAGCACATTGTGGTACCCCGTGTGGGAACGATATTGCACCATCAAAACAGTATATTCAATTAGAGATCCTTGAATTATTCTGAAATTATATGTTCCTCGAGATCTGTGATTAAAGAGACTAAGTGTTTTATATGTATGATTTGAACATATTCGATCTACTTGACTGAATTGTGATAACCAACCAACCGCATACAATTCAACAGATTAGTAGTAGCACTGAGCCTTGAGCAAGTTTTGAAACAATCTCAAAAACATATGATTTTGTTCTCCCTTATATGGCTATTCACGGTAAAACATGATTTATCCATATATTACACATACTTTCTGAAAAAAAATAACAGTAAATGGCTTTGTGACCACAGCCCAAGATGATGTGACAACTACACCAGAAGACATGAACACAACGGGGAAGACAGAAAGCATAACAGAACAGAACACTAGAGAAAATGTCCTGGTCAGGACAGAAATAACAACAACTCACAATGACAATAAAGGTATGGAGAGACCCCCACCCACCCAGTGCTTGTTTTTGTAGGCTTTGTTTCCGAGTATCCCTATACTGTAATTTCACTCAAATACTTTTCTATTTTGGCGCTCATAATCAGATAGCATGAATAATTGAATATAACAAGAGTGCAGTGGCTGAATTCATGGAGTAGAATCTTTGGATAAGTGTTAAACCTAGAACTCCAGATGTGATTTATTGTATCTATTTTGCTTTAAATTAGGGAACTATTTCACATAATATATAAGCATTTGGATTATATAAATGTGTGTTATGTAGATCTTTTATACAAGCAACGACATTGTTTAAAGGCCTAGTAGCACATAACATACAACTTTGTCTCAAATATTCAAGTAACATACACACATCCCAGTAATTATAACCACACAGCTGAGAGTTGTATACTTAGATAGACATTTCACTTTTTATGCTGCTTGTTGGCTTTCTGCTTCAATACAAACAGTAGCCGTTTTATCTCTTGTGCATATGTCATCTGTTGTGTTCATTCAGTGTACAGTACTAATTTCACTATATGATTTGCTGTTTGTTGATGAACTTGATAAAAATCTGTCAAGATTACATTGACCAATTGATATTTATAATTGCTTGACTATAAGTAAAGATTGCAATGAAAATCTAGAGATTGAAAATCCCCAGATTAAAAATCCCTGAATATTTTCAAACCCATAGAAAATCAAGATGTGGCATTAAAAATCACCATTATAAAAACTCCTAATACAAAAGTATTTACAAATGCATTATTATTTTGTATTGTTATTAATTCATTTCTGTATACACATGTAGACCTTTAATGTGACTTCCATTTCCTGTTCTTCAAAACAGAAAAGTAGTTGTTAATTACAATCAGGGAAAATAGTTTTTGTTTGTCTTGTCTATGTGGAAGTTAAACAACATATACCAGGAAAGGTATACAGACTATTACTGCTATTAGGTCAAGCCTACTGATTTGTTTTTTTTAATAAATACTTAGAGAGTTAAAGGTACAATACACTTTATTTGAGGGGTGTTTGAGTATGTTTCAGAGCATACATTAACTAAAACGTTGAGTCAAACCGTTTGACTAAACATTTTAGTTAATGTCTGCTCTGAAACATACTCAAATACCCCTCAAATAAAGTGTATTGTATATTATTATTATTTTATTCTCTTATTTTATGGATATTTTATCTTGGGCATTTTCAATTCTACATCTTGGGATTTCTGTGCAAATATTGAGTGATTTTTGATGTGGGGATTTCAATGTGGTTCAAAAGTGAAATAAAAAATTATTTGGAAAGCAAATTAACTTTATAATATATTTTAGATAATTTTCCCTCCTTTAACAAGTAACTAACATTGTTAATTTAATTAAGTAATATGTGACATATGTTTGATGTCCAGATCCTGTGGAAACATTGGATATATTTAAATTTATTGCCATATTCATATACAGTAGAACCTCAATTATCTTCCTTCTATTATCCGAATCTCCAGATTAACCGAACCAAAATCGTGTCTCCCTACATATATTAATGCACCGTCTAGCGTGAGCGATAACACAGGATTTTACACAGTCTCACAAACTATTAATTCTAGTGCTTTATAAAATGTACCATTCACAGAAATGCCTAACTTCTTTGATCTTTATCACCATTGTTACAATGGGGGATGGATTAATACAGTTACACGACCCGCTACACAGCTTCTTTCATAAGGCGCCAATCAATGAAAGTACGTTCGATTGGCTTTCACAATTTATAACCTCCTGGAGTAGGTTCACAGACTCACAACATGTATAAAAGAAAAGACGTCAACAATGCATTACCAGCCAAACACACCTATCACTGAAGGCGTGTTCGCTTTGGGTTTTACAATAAATAATTTCGTGGAGTTTCTCAATTGACAAATGCGTGACGATATATATCTAAAATTAAAATGCCAGCAATGCATGTACCAACTAAACTCGATTATCCGACCGGATTATATGTCTCCCACTGAGTTCGGATAATCTAGGTTCTACTGTACATTATATTCATTTATTTATTTGGAGTTTAACGTAACTTTGAAGATTGTACAGGTCATATGATGACGGGTAGTTCTGTGGGCAGAGGAAACCAGTGCATACAGTTCATGTAAACTGCCTACCATCGGTAAGCAACTACCAACTTTCCCACAAAATGTCCCGGGTTTGAACCCTAGACCTCAGAGGTGGGAGGCGAGTGTGTTACCCCTGCACCACCATGGCCCCTCAATAACATTATAATCTACTTTGCTGTTTTGAAGAATACTGAGAAAATTAAGAAAAAGATTATTTTTAAAGGTTTATTTATATCATTCTAAAAAGTGGAATAGTACTGTTTTGACAGAAATGAGACAATTCAGATAAATCTATGGCAATACTTTCATTTCTAAAGGTTAAAGGTTAAATCTAATCTCTGATTTTCAATTTCCAAACCCAGATGTCCCATATCCTCACAATTACCCAGAACCTATAAAACCAGATGTGAGATATTGTACATTTTTTAAGATTCTCACAGGCTCCAGATATAAAATATTTTATTATTTTCCAATATAATAATGCAGTATATATCTCACAGTTACACATTTGTCAATACTGTCTTACCAATGAAGTTAAGATGAATAATTTTGGTCAAATTATCCTTCTTATTACTATCAGATATACAGGCCTCAAAGTTATAAGGTTTTATTCTTGTATATTCCTTTCAATCCTATCTGGTAAGGTCTGTGTTCTCTCCATCATTTTTGCTACTCGGTACACTATTATTATCATCAAAATAAAATAAGTTTTAAAATTATTTTCATCAGATATATCTTTAATAAATGATGTCAGCCAGTTTGATTATCTACACACACAAATGAGAAAAAAACACACACACCACACTGAAACTGTGTGTTTCTGTATACACACACATAGCATTCACAGTACAAGCATATTTGTTGTGCACATAGTACATAGACATAGTACACACAGTTTCTCAAGGGGAGGTTTTGACAGGAGAAATGGCTAATTTAGAATAAATAAATCAGCTGTAGAATCATGAATACTGGATTGTTTTTAACAGAGTGGTATTTATGTAAACAGGATGATCAGTGCAATGTTTTAAGCCTAAACTATTAGTATGTTAGATTTGATGCTACTAGGCCTTTAAAGATTTGTGTAGTTAGATGTGTTGGGCACTTGTAGTGTAGTGACCACAAATGTGACGTCAAAGGTTTACAAATATAGGGGTCATCTATGCAAATGTGCAGCTTGAACATTGGTTTCGAAAGAAGAACACGTCATTTTGGGAGGCGGGGTGGCCGCCGCCGGTGTTTTTTGTCGGTCATGAAGGGTGCTTATATCTCCCTTATTATTGATCCTAGAGGTTTGGGATGATAAACCAACCTGTGGGAAATCATGGGGTGGGGGTCTTTTGGTGTGGTCAGATTTGACCTTCAATGACCCCTCCTTCGGGGTCGGGCAGGGATGGCCAAACTTAAAAGTGCTTGTAACTCGCTTATTATTGGTCCCAGAGGTTTGGGATGGTGAAAAGATAGGAAATCATGGGCTGTGAATCTGTTGATATGGTCCGATTTGACCTTGGAACCCTCCTTCAAGGTCAAATGAGGATAGCGAAAATTGAAGGTGCCTACAGCTCGCTTATTATTGGTGACAGAGATTTGGGATGGTAAACCATCCCATAGGAAATCATTGGCTCGGAATCTTTTGGTATGGTCAGATTTGACCTTTGGACCCCTCCTTCAAGGTCAGGTGGGGACAGCCAAGCTTAAAAGTGCTTATAACTCATTTATAATTGGTCCTACAGGTTTGGAATGGTAAACCATAGGAGATTGTGGGCTGGGAATGTATTTGTGTGGTTAGATTTGGCCTTGGACCCCTTCTTCAAGGTCGAACGAGGATATTGCATTTGTAGTATTTCTTTAAATGTGTTTTAACCTATTTTTTACACTTAAACAATTACCTTGTTATTTTCCTTCATAATACCATTTACAGGCCATATTTCTTCTGTCAGCTTCAGAATTTCTTTCGAACTTGCTGTTCAGTTACCATTTACTGTATTTCTGTACAGCCCTTTTCCTGATAATTATTCTGTCCACAAATCAAAAGCACTCAGTCAGCTGACACAGTGCCCGTTCACGGGCACTCTCCTCTTGTTTTATACTGTTATGACTATTGATAAACAAATTGGCTCTGTTTTTAAATTATCAGTAAATATCTGAAATGTACCATTTATATTAATCATTCTGAAGAGTCTTACCTCATAGTTTTGTTTTATACTGTTATGATTATTGATAAACAAATTGGCTCTGTTTTTAAATTATCAGTAAATATTTGCAATTTACCATTTGTATTAATTTTTCGAAGAGTTTGGCAAAATAGTTCTGTTTTATAATGTTATGTCTATTGACAAATTGTAATTCATTGAAATTTAGAGAGGTGAAAAATAATGTTTAATCCCATCATCAAAACAAAACAAAACAAAAAAAAAGTTTCAACACTTGAAAACTCTCGTGTTGAAAAACATCCCATCTCTTTTTTGTTCTCCTTTAGACATCATGCTTTTTTGTTAACCGCATCTTGTGTATATAGTGTACATATGTTCTATTTTCAAATTGCCAGTGAAGAAAAATTTATGTCATTAATGGCTCTAATGTATTTTTCTTTTTCTGAAGAGGTTAACATTAACACGTATCTAGAAATTTACAGGAAGGTGCACATGTCAAACTTGAGTATCTATAAATTAGGTAATGGATAATGCAAGAGATAGTTTTAACATTTATAGCTTAAATGCAAGAGGCTTGGGTGATAAAAAGAAAAGACAAGCAGTCTTTACTTGGTTAAACGAGAAAAAAACTGGTATCTTTCTCATACAAGAGTCTCACTCATCTCCTGAAAAAGAGGGCGAGTGGCGATCTATGTGGGATGGAACGATTGAATTCTCTCATGGTGCTTCCAACAGTCGGGGAGTAGCAGTTTTAATTTCAAGTAAAATAAATTTTAATATCACAAACATTGAAAGAGATAATGATGGAAGAATGTTACTCCTTAACTGTATGGTTTCTGAATTGAATCTTGTAATTCTGAATATTTATGCACCCACCATCAATAAAAGAAAAGAACAATTAGCATTTGCAAATTCTGTCTGCAGCACTTTAGAAAACTATACTGGTGATAATGTTATCATAGGGGGTGATTTTAATATCAGTTTGGATACTTTTCCTGCAGATATAGAATGCAGCAAAATCCTGGGTTACAGTAAAAAACTGTCAGTAATAATGGAGATGCATAATGTTGTTGACATCTGGAGGATTCAACATCCAGACACTGTCCGCTACACACGTCGAGAAAAAACTAAATTCGGTTACAAGCAGACACGACTAGATTACTTTTTCATACGTAGCAGTATGGGTTACATTACAACTCTTACAGATATCAAGCCCAGTATAAAATCAGACCATAGTCTTCTTCATATTCAGTTATCTCTACTTGACCAACAAAAACGAGGAAAAGGAATGTGGAAATTAAATGTTAAATTATTAACAGATAAAGAGTACATTGAATTTATGAAAAAGGTGTTAAAAGACTCTATTTCTGATGCAAAAAACTTAACACAAGAATCCTTAATTTGGGATTTTATTAAATATAAAATACGATCAGAAAGCATAACTTATTCAATTAAAAAACGAAAGATACAAAGAAAAGATTTTGAAAACTTAACAAAGCAGTTAAATGAATTGGAAGAAAAAGTATCAATTTCTCCCACAGCAGAAGTGTTGGATGAATACACTCTCATAAAAACACAAGTGAATGAGTATTATGACGAGCTTGCAACGGGTGCTATGATAAGATCGAGATGCCAACAAATACATGAATCCAAAAAGCCAACCAAATACTTTTTCAGTCTCGAAAAAGTAAAGTATAACATAAAACATATTAGATCTTTAAAGCACAATGGTAAGCATATTTTTGATCCTCAAAAAATTTTAGATTTACAAAAAAGTTATTTTTCGCAAATTTATACTGAAACAAGTAATGGGAACACAATGTCTCAACTGGATATTATTTCTTATTTAAATAAGGTTCATGTCCCAGTTATTTCAAATGATAGCAAGTTTCTTTGTGATCTACCTATTACATTTGAAGAAGTTAAAACAGCAGTTAGTAGTATGGCAAATAATAAAACCCCTGGTCCAGATGGTATCCCTGCTGAGTTCTACAAAATGTTTTGGCCTGACATAGGACACTCTGTGTATAAGAGCTTTATACTTGCCTTTAAGCAAGGTGAATTAAGCGACAGCCAAAAGCAGGGTGTAATAACCCTCATTCCTAAAAAAGACAAAGACTTAACAGATTTGAAGTCATGGCGTCCACTTTCTATTTTAAACACAGACTATAAAATTATAGCCAAAGTTTTAAGTAATAGATTAAAACCAGTATTAAGTGAAATCATAAGCCCTGATCAAGTAGGATACATGAAAGACAGACTTTGCGGAGAGAATACACGACTAATTTCTGATATCATAGAGTACTGTAAAATTAACCATCTTCCCAGCATTATCTTATTGGCTGACTTTGAAAAAGCATTTGACACTGTGAATTGGTCATTCTTGGCAAAAATCCTGGGATACTATGGCTTTGGACACAATTTCCAAAGATGGATTTCAATATTATATAAAAATTCTGAGAGTTGTGTGACCAACAATGGCTATTCATCCCCCTTTTTTAAACTGTCAAGAGGTATAAGACAAGGTTGTCCAATTAGCGCTTTGCTATTTTTGTTGATAGCTGAAATTGTGGCTCTTGTATTAAGAAGCTCTGATAAGATAGATGGTATAAAACTTAATGGCCAAAGTATAAAACTCTGTCAATTGGCTGATGATTTGACTCTCTTTTTGTCAAGCACCGAGTCAGTTTCAAGTGCAATAGCAATCTTTGAAGAATTTTACAGGTATGCTGGTTTGAAATTAAATAAATCTAAAACTGTTGCTTTTTTGGCAGTAACTGATACCAATAGAGTCTACCAAGACAAAAACATTGGCATTGAATGGACATCCAAACCGTTCAAATCATTAGGTACTTGGTTTTCATCCAACACTTCTGAGGCCTCGCATCTAAATATAAATGAAAAAATGACTGTTATTAAAAAAATCCTAAACTCCTGGTCCCCACGATGCCTAACTCTACAGGGAAAGATAACAGTTGTTAAATCTCTGGTCATCCCACACATTTTGCAACTTGCCTCTTCTGTAACCTTCAGTCAGAAGCTTTTGTCTGACAGAAAAATTACTTTTTGAATTCATCTGGAATAAGAAACATTTGGTTTCAAAGTGCACTTTACAGCTGCCCTGTGACCTTGGTGGTTTAAAAATGGTATCTGTTAAACATATTGTTGAAACAGCAAAAATCATGTGGGTTAAAAGGTATTGTAATGACATCAATGCAAAATGGAAACTTCTAGCTTCAGTATTGATGGGATTGGATAAAAGTAATTTGCTGAAAAAGCAATTTTTTCATAATTTGAGGAAAAATATCAAGACCAGTTTCTATGACAATTTGCTGGACATTTGGTTCCATTTTCTGCTGAAAAACTTAAACAGTATCGATAGCTTTATTCAAGAACCAATTTTTGACAACCCGCATTTTTTAGTAGGCAATGCACCAATATCAATTCAGGCCGAACAAAATCCTGGTTTAAGACTCATCACTGTTAGAGATATTTGGGACAGCCAAAGCAAAACCATCAAATCTAAAAATTATTTAGAAGGTTTATTCAATACTACTGTACCATGTATGCTTTATAATCAAATTGTATGTACAGTATCATCTGTATTAAAGTCTGTACACAAATATGGAGGGAATATCGCCCTTGCAAAAATTATTAACATTCCTAATAAGTGCCTCACTGACATAAGTAAAATTAAAAGCTCAGAGATTTATTCTTATTACTTAGCCCTTGAATATAGTCCTCCCAAGAGTCAAAATAAATGGATTGAGTATTATCCCTTTTTAGAAACTCTAGACTGGAAACCTGTTTATCTATTACCTTTTAGAATTATGAATGATGCCTACCTGATAACTTTTCAATATAAAATACTTCATAGAGTATTTTCTTGTAACTACAATCTCTTTAATTGGAATATAAGAAATTCCCCTCTCTGTGATATCTGTCAAAAAACAGATAATCTTGAACATTATTTCTACTTTTGCAGTGATTCTAAAACTTTTTGGGCTCATGTTAATAAGTGGCTGAGCCAGTTGTTATCCAGCAAATTTAATTTCACTGTTCTAGAAATTCTATTCGGGGTTATAAATGCGGAGCCAAAATACTGGTTTCCAATTAACTTTGTGTTATTGACAGGAAAAAACTTTATTTATAAATGTAAAAAGAACAATAAAGAAATTGTTCTTGAACAATTTCTTGCAGAATTTGACTTGGAATCTGAAGTTAGAGGAGGGAATCTTTATCAAACAAGGGAAATTGTCAACTTTTAATGAAAGATACAAAATCTTGTTTGATTCTCTGAAATAGCTTAACAATTTTATAAATGTCTACATGTGAATGTGCATCTTCCTGCTTTATCTTTATCTTGAGTTTTTTCTGTTTCTGCTCTTTTCTGTTTTCCTTTTAGATTTTTGAAGCCTGAAAGTAAATATTATTGATATATTATGTTAGTCTATCAATTTTTACAGTTTGTGTTATTGTAAACATATGTAACATTGTTTTGTGGCAATAAAAAAAAAAAAGAAAAAAAAAGAACACGTAATTTAAATTTGAAGCGTGGATATCATAAGACTGGCAAACTACTAGATATAACATACATGAAACCATTTGGATTATATAAAATTGTGTTACATGGATATTTTGCACAAGCAAAATGTGAGCATTTCTTATACAATATTCAAAGATTTCAGTTAAAATAAGAAATATTGCTTTCAAATGTTCAGGGTCCAGGTACATGTAACAGTCAGTACATTTTGTGCTGTGTCATTGGTAAATTGCTTTAAAACCTTTAGAGATCTTTGTAACAGTTACATTCGCTGATGAATGAAATTTCTTTTATCACGTTTTCAAAACCAAATCTCACAGTTGAGCTTATGCATATTAATAAAATGTGTAATTCCACGAATAGATCTTTTACAGTATTAATTCCATTGGCAAGCTAGTTTGTTTTGTCTTCTATTTATATAAGCTATCAGTGATCAGTATTTTAAACTAAGCCATGATACATAGTGGTGGAGCGATTCGATGAGACCTCAATTCCTGGACTCGATTCCACGTTTTAGCATCCACATCGATCTGCAGTGGGAATGTCGGTGACAAAAGAAAAAAACGAAACCATCGAAGACGTTTTGAATGGATGATAATAGAAATACTTACTGCAATGTGCGATGACGTGCGATCGTTTTTATGAAGTTTCTGAACTTTTATTGTTTTACTACTTCACTGTGTGTGATTTTAACTTTCTATGGAGGCAATGGATACAAGTGGACATACTTACTACAATATGCAATCGTTTTTATGAACTTTTATTGTTTAACTGCTTTACTGTGCCTGACAATAACTCTGTATGGAGGGAAGTGGAAATACATACTACAATGTGTGATTGTTTTTATGAATTTTCTGAAGTCTGACACTAATTCTGTATGGAGTATGGAGGCACTGGAGGGAAGTGAGGGCCAGCTGTATCCTTACCCAGGGAAGGTGAAGAGCTATGTATGGGCCCATTTTGGTTTCCATAAATCTATGAAGGATGGGAAGCTTGATCTTACAAAAGCTGTATGCAGGGAATGTAAAAAAGAATATACTAATAATGGTAAGGGCCAGGGTTTTCTTCCAGTCATAAATCATGAAGCTTGAATAGGCATTTCCAAGAAAAATATATTGAAGTATTGTATTCTATCTGGTTTTTTTTGTGTGTGTGTGTGTTCGTGTGGACTGATGGCATCATGGTTTTAAGTTTTCGTTAGAAGTCATGGCATCACAAAAAAATAATCAGTTAACTTAGTTAATTTATTAGCAGTATATTTGTTTGACAATTGCGTAGAATGTAGATGAGGTCACAGAATTCTGTGGGGTTTCGCAACAATGTGTAAAATTATTTTACTTGAACATCAAAATCCACAGAGAACTCATTAATATTTATGAGGTCACAGATTTCCATGGGCGGTTTCCTGACAATATTTTCTGCTTCAAGATCAAACACTGGATGATCTATACACAGCTCATGAATACTTATATATGCGCACAAAATATATCACGATTCTGTGGGATTTTTAACAATATTTTAGTCGAAGACCAAAATTTGTGGACTACTCAATTAATATCCATGAGGTCACAGTATTTTTGGAGGTTTTCCAACATATTTTATTCGTGTGAATCAATGGTATTATGATTGGATCTGCAATGCCATGATTTTAGATGAAAACATAAAACCACGATGCAGTGACAGGAGTCCCTTTGTATTTAGTATCCCCATGGACATAATACTTCGTGTGCAATAACAGATTGCAAGGCAGTAGTGTGACACAAGGTCTAAGAGTCTGCATAGAAATAATTATTATTTGCGTGACATTAAATGTTGTCCTGTAATCTAGTAGTCAGCAAGTTTGGCATCTAATCCTACAGCTGTTACCTCTGCCTGGGTTCGACCCTAGCAAGTGTATATTTTCAGTTTTTACAAAAACACTTTTTATATTTTCAGACAACACAACAAATTTCTCAAATCATCTAAAAAGAAGCCACCCCCAATTGTATGCTCAAAAAGAATGTGAACATTCTGCTCAACAGGAAACTATTACAAGTCACTTTGCCTCTAGTAGCAAAGTCAGTGAGTTACCTTTGCCATCTTCACGCATTGACTGTATTAATCAATCTCTTATTAATTATGTAATTGCATCAATGGAGCCAATCAGTACTGTGGAAAATCCTGCTTTTTGTCAATTTGTCAAGACCTTAGAGCCTAGATATCAGCTAATGTGTAGGAAATCCTTAAAGGATAAATTACAAAATACGTATACAGCAATGAAAGAAAGTCTAAAAAAGGATATGTGTGCTGTGGACTTTGTAGGTTTGACCCATGATGGATGGACAAGTCTTAATACAGAAAGCTATGACACTGTTACATGTTCTTACATTGACAAGGACTCGAACATGCAGTGTAAAGTTTTAGATACTCTGAAAGTTTGTGGGAGTCATACTGCGGAGAATATAGCCAACTGCTTGATGCAAGTGAAGACTAACTTGGGTTTTTTGTCTCAAACTCTGGTTACTTGCTGCAAATGAAGTCAAAGCTGCCTCACTTATCAACTGGCCAAGACTTAGCTGTATGGGTCATAACATAAATCTCATTGTTACTGCAGGTTTAAAAGAAGTACAGCGGTTAATAGCAAAAAGTAGAACTCTAGTTGCTTTTTTCCATTGAAGTCCTCTAGCAACAGGTGCCTTATTGGAGAAACAGAAGTTGTTGCTGTCAGAGGCAGCTCAGGGTCACAAATTGATAATAGACTGTCCAACACGTTGGAACTCCTGCTTGGACATGCTTGAAAGACTGTGTGAACAGTTACCTGCCATAACTGCTGTGGCTACTGAGAAAGACATTGACTTCAAATGTAACATCAAGTCTAAAATTTATACTTTTGAAGAGCAAACTGTCATTGAATTACTTATAGAAGTGCTACAGCCATTCAAGAGAGCCACTGTCCTTCTATCTGGTGAGAAGACACCTACTTTAACCTTGGTTTTGCCAACAATTATTAAATTGGAATGTGCATTGTTGGAGAAACCTGATGATCCAGCTTCAATAAAGAAAGTAAAGGAAGCCATGTCTCAAAATTTCCAGAAGAGAAAACCTACTGTTGAAACCCACTTGACATCATATCAGTTGGCATCTTTGTTAGACCCTAGAACAAAGACATTGGCATTTATGTGCCTACAAGAGAGGGGAGACATCCACCAGCAACTAAAAACTGAATGCATTTAAAGGTTGAAATCAAAAGTGAAATTTCAAGTTAAAAGGAGCCTGTTGAGCCTACAGAAGACAGTGGCACATTAATATTACCTGAGTCTAACCCAGCCAAATCTGAGGGTGAAGCTTCAGAATTTCTACTTCCTCAGTTACCTAACTTACCTTCACTACCATCAGTGGCTAATCCATTTCAGTCCGATGGATTTGATTCCAATATGAATGTGGTCCCTGTTAGAAAGAAACTTAAGACTGAAATCAGTGAAGTGAACAAAAGTTTACATGAAATCAAACCATCCACTCACTGGTTAGATGATGTTGTCTGCACAGGAAGTGACCAGCCCCAATGCTCCGATGAAGAAGTTGTTTGTAGAGAAATTGATTCTTACCTTATGGAGAGTGAAATTCCATCAGATCAGTGTCCATTAAAATGGTGGCAGATTAAAGCACAATATCCTCATGTTTCTGTTCTAGCCAAAAAAATACCTGTATATTCCTGCCTCTTCTGTTTCATCAAAGAGAATTTTTAGTTTGGCAGGTTCAATTGTTAACAAAAAGAGAACACAACTAACTACTGAAACTGTCAATATGCTTATATTTCTCAACAAGAACTGTAAATAATAAGGAGTGCTGTATTACTGACTAATTAAAAAAACATACAGTAACCTGAAATGGGCAAAAAAAAACGTCAAAGTGTAATTTGTCAAAGTTAGTTAATGAGTTTAAAGTAATTGGACATCTTTATTCTTCAAATTTTTATTTTATTTTTCATTTCAATCATTTTGTATTTTCTGTTAAGAATTCACTGTGAAATTACTGAAAAGAATAAATAAAACTTTCATGTACATTGAAATGAGAAATGCAGTATTTTACTTAAATTATGTAATCTTCACATGTTAACCTTTTAATAGCTAAAAATTTATAAAATTTTCATGTAAACTACTGTTACAGATAAAGCTTACTGATTTATTATAAACCACTACATTGCTGAATCCTAATATGACTCTGACTGCTACTTAGGATGACCTTGATGAGATATAGAACCCAAATTAATATTTTTATGGAAGGAACTTTGTAAAATTCCCTGTATGACCCAAAAATCGATTCGACTCGATTAATCGTCTCTGGACTTATCCGATTAATCAATTCTGATTTTCAAATCCGATTCCCACCACTAATGATACATATGCACCTTATTTTTATTTTTATCAATTTCTTTGTAAAGTTTGTAAATTAATCACAATTTGACAAACATTTGATCTTGAAGCAATATATGTACAGTTTCCTACTGTCTATGTAAGCTAAAACCAAAAGTCAAGACGAGGATTACCCTGCAGGCATGCCCAATATCACAGTCCATGTCAAAGTTCATCTGTGATCCAGAGGTCTAGAAATAGGCAAAGTGGAAAGTTTCATTAGATACAATTTTATTTTACATGTTAGTAGAGTATTAAAATTTTATTAAAACATTTTTAAAGAAAATTTTTCAACACGTCAAACCCAAACTAAAGAACTGATGGGATGACCGAGGCAAAAGTTCTGGGGAATATGGAGCCTGCGAAGTATCTGCCTCAAAGCCTGTCTGATATGAATGTCAATCACTGTATTATGAGGAGCTAGTGTGACAAACAATAGAGCAAAAGGAAGCAGCAGACATGTATCCAGCAGATCCTGAAGGGCCTTAGCTAGGCACAATTGCAAATTTCTTAAAGCTAAAATCTGTATAAATTGATGAGTGTTATGATCTTGCAATATGTTTGTCCATTTGAGGAAAATGTGTGCATGGGGTTCCAGATATAGGACATCCCGCCTCGAAAAAAGTTTGTCAGAGGAAAAAGCAGATCAAGATTGTGGGGAAATATTCGGAGGGCAAGCGAAAAAAGCCAATAGAAATGCCACTCTATATAGCATGGGATCGTCCAAAATTTCTGTTATAGATGAGATTGCATTAAGAGTAGAAATGTCAAAGAAACCCCTAAAAGTCGGTCAAACACGCGAGTTGAGTGTGACACTCAAATATGCTTAAATCATTACATCAGCCAATTGGGATACATCCCAACAAAATTTTTGCAATGGATTTGATGGAAGAAAGGTAGTTAGAAACTACACTAGGAGACAAATGGTTAGAAACAAGATATTCTAAAAAGGCAATGACATTGTGTACCGCAACTGAATCAGCAGATCCATATAGAGCAAGAATGCCACAAAAGTCCTGAGGTGCAGCTGATGATCTCTAACCATGGAAGTTTGGTAGACTGTATTGAAAGGGGGTGAAGGCCCTCTCAATAATGTGACTGGATAGTAGTGATCCACCTGAAATTAAAAGAGAAATGTCAAGATTAAAAAACTGTTGCGGAATTATGTACCAGGAAATGTTTTATGGAGATATTGTAATAAATTGCTTAAGATGCTATCAAGTGAATATATCCTAGATAAAGCATTTGCAATAGCATTCTGTGAACCACTTACATGTGCTACCCTTAAAGCAATGTCATAAGTGGCTGTTGCCCACCAAATATTTTTCAGACACAAAGCCAAGAATTCATCCTTGGTCTTGACATTACGGACCATCTGCACAACAGCCCAGTTATCACAGTGAATCCTTAGGGCACGTCATGAGAGGGGGGGGGACAATGAAAGTTTTCACAGGGAACAAATTGAATCGGACCCAAGAGAGCTCCTAACTAATTTTTGTCTTTATATACTGACTGACTTCATGAGAATATTGCAGACCTGAGAAGTGTACTTTAAGATTTTCAGGGGCTGGAATTGAAAGTGGGAAGCTCAAACGTATATACTGAAGAATCCTCTGGTTGGGATTATCTCTGAACAAATGATGCCATGTCTTAAAGTGCAGATCACAAAGGATTGGTATATGTGCACCCCTATAATTGGGAAGCCCTGTTTCTTTGATAATCTTGGCTACCTGTACACACTTCTAGTCAGAGTCAATGCCAACAGGGGCCCTATCTGGGCCAATAAATTGAAATTGAGTGTTTTCTAATGTAATGTAACCTGACTTCTTACCAGGGAAGTTGACATCTTTAATAGCATGAACCGACGCAAGATTAGAAGAAACGTCAATGTGACAGAATGGACGTACAAGACCCTGATCATATGTCTTATTTTCTGTAGTGGATAAAGTGCTGCAGAGCACTTTTTGTTATCATTATGGTGACTCGCACCTAGGTGCTCCAACTTGCAGAGATTTTTGTCCTTACAAATAAAATTATGTTTCTTATCCAAAGCCAAGACGTCCTGTTAAAAATTCTTGGATCTTTCAATTCACATAAGTGGTCATATTAATATTATCTACATTAGTGTCATTCAGCTAAGAACCATAAACAGATAGAAGCGTGAATCAGTTTATGGGTCTAATTTTGGTGAATTTTTGACTTTGAACATGGATAACACAAAGAGTATTTCATATATTTTCAAAGTTAATACCTCAAATAATAGGTGTCTTATCCCTTTATTACTGTGCCAAATATTAATCCCCTAATATTTGTGCAAACATTAAAAATATTTCTTTTTCTGTCTCTGATTGACCAAAACCCTTGAATCAGTTTTTGGGTCTATTTTGAAAAAAAATGTCACACTTGACTGAACCCCCAGCTGTTTCAAGTTCACTATATATAGACTGTAACACAAGGACACTGACCAAATTGTGAGCCTATTTTGGCCAAGTATTTTGTGTTGTAGTGTATCTTCAAGTACTTCAGTTATAAAAACTTTTGTGTGTTTGATGTATAATTACAAATGTAAACACATATTTATGTTTGGGGTGTTTTATTACAACATTTTCACTTTTCTGATCATCACTCTTAAAAAAATTTAACAGTCTTGGGAAATAGCATTGGACAACACATAAAGAACTTGCATTGTAAGCTATACTACGGTGCAAGACAAATAACAACTAAAATGTTTGCAAAGTATCAAAACAAGGCAATATCAAATCATTAATTGGTAAACTATAAGTTGTGAAGCTTAAAAATTTATTAATTGAAGTATTGCTGTCAATGGAAATAACAGAATTAGGTAGAATTACCTATAACCAGACCACTTGAAGAGTGCATAACTCTGCCAATGCATGTAATAATAAGTAAATAGATAAATCCAAGATATTTTTGTGTATCCAGATGATGATCCAGATCACTCTAAAAGTTTAACGGAATCTAAGTTGGACACATCTTCTGATTTCTTTTTAGGACGATCCAACTAGTAGTATTTACAATATCCTGCTAACAACAAGCAGATAAAGAGACAAGCAGACAATTATAAAAATATTTATTTATTTGGGTTTTTACGTCACTTTCAACACTGTACAGGCCATATCACGAGGGGTAGCTGGAAGGGAAGAGGAAACCAGTACATACAGTTGGTCAAGCTTCTGTACTGTAAACTGCTGGCCAAGGGCAAGCCACTTTCCCATGTGAGGTCAGGCCAGGATTCGAACTCTGATTTTAGAGGTGGGACACAAGTGTGTTACCACTGTGCCTCCATGGCCCCCCGTTATAAAAATGATACCTCCTTGGTGGAGTTAATAATCAGTTGCAGCAATCTATATATCATTGTAATGAGAGAAATATGTTTGAAATATTTTGTAGAAAACATTTTGACAGTCAAGGTCAAAGGTCAGATTAAGGTCACAGTGTGACATTTCACATCTATACCCCTATCAAGTATCAACATCCTTGATAACATCTAACAGATTCTAAGATACAGGCCAGACAAGATATTTGCCCCTGCCCACCTGCCCACCCATCCGTTCACCTGTCAGCACAGCTAGATGCCATGGGTGAAAACAATACCTGCATTTGGACAATTTGAAATCAGAATTTGGTCAGTCATAGTGACCACAGGTAACAGTACATATATTGTAAATCTCTGAAGTGATAAGTCAAGTGTAACATTTTTTTTCCAAAATAGACCCATACACTGATCACAGGGTCAGCTATAAGATACAAAGAAAACTATGAGTTCAATATTTCTACAAATATTTAGAAAATGATATCTGGTACAATGATAAAGGGATAACATCTGAGCTATCACCATGAAAACAAATGAAAATACTGGATGTGTTATTAAGGTTTGAACCAAAAAGATACCAAAATTAGACCCATTAACTGATCATTACTTCCACCAAAACACTGCATATTCTAGAAATATAAACATGCAGACAGTACTTCACATTTGAAATTGGTTAAACGGGCTCATTATTTGATTACTGACCACATATAACAATGCCATATATGGTACACTTCATATAGTTAAAGTATTTATTCAGTGTTTAACTTTTTTTCAAAATAGACCCAAAAACTGATTCAAGGGTTTTGGTCAGTTAGGGACAGAAAAAGTAATATTTTTAATATTTACATAAATATTAGGGGATTAATATTTGGCACAGTAATAAAGGGATAACACACCTATTATTTGAGGTATTAACATTGAACATATATGAAATACTCTTGGTGTTATTCAGGTTCAAAGTAAAAAATTCACCAAAATTAGACCCATAAACTGATCCACGCTTCTATATCAATTGAAACATTAGAAAAAAATTAACTCTCCTATACTCTGGTCATCTCAAATACTTGTGCAAGAAAGACTCAAAAAACCATTTGTTGTTTGTAGAATTCAAATGCAAACTGTTCATAAAGCAAACTATGTCTAACTCACTCCTCTTGTAGATTATCATTTAAATTGTCGCTGGTAGCTGCGTGTGCGAGTGGTTCGACAGGCTCCTACCTAGGGGCTATAAAGCAGTGCCCTAGATTGAAGAGGGGAAGGAAGCAGCATCCCTCGTGGTGTGTGGATAACTTGTGACATCATGTTCTTTATTAGAGTGATGTCAATAACCTATACAATATTGTTTAGCTGCCCACTGAGGGATATAAAGGTAGTCAAATGGCGTCCTTTTCTTGTTTTGTCCTCCACTCGCTGTCTCACCTTGTAATATGTCCCTACTACTCTGGTCTTCATACTGCGCCATCCATATTGGAGACATTAGGAATCTGAGGCAACAAAGCTAAGGATGGTACAGCATTGTCCGGCAATGCATTGACAGCTGGGGGGTGTTTCTGCTGAGCTGTGCTCTCTCCCAATTCTATGATCAACTGTGACCAGGGCATGTAAAGTTGGTAATGGTGGTGGAAGTGAGAAATCCTGATTGTGTCGGTTCTGAAGGCGCGTTATACAGCCTTCTGATATTGATGTATTTGAAGCATTTGTACTCTTCTGTTCTTACAGCTGTAATCTGTAAATAATGTCTTTGTTCATCTGTTCTAGCTTCTGTAAGTATGCCTAGATGTTATCATTGGAAAATAAATCACTCGCCTCATCCTGTAATGTCCCATTCACACCACAGGCTTTCATCCCACAGTTAGAAGTTTTTCTCTGCTGCAAAAGCACCTCCCAGGTTGCCCGCTATCATCTGATTTGTTCACACTGCAGGCGGACTGTCACTGATTCAACACGGTGTTTTAACCATCAATAACATCAATGACAGTTCTAAAAACATTGGTCACCGTGAAGTGACCTTCATTAACCTTAACTCACCTTTGGCGAAATGTCCAATACCTTAACTCATCTTATGTCACCATATTACACCGAAAGACGACCGAATCACAACCTTATGTACATGGTGGACCACTCCTTTAGTTACCAAAGTTAGAAATTTATACGAGGAAATTGTTTGCGCATGCTCATGGTATCAAAATAAGAGGTGGAAATTTTAAACAGTTTAAACCTTCTGTAGGACTCAAAAGGTAGTGGATGGTTTACCACTTACTCGCAAGGTCGCACACAGATTTCAGATGGTGATCCAAGGACAGGGACGTTTTCCCAAATGAGGGCCTACCATGGATGATACCGCCTGTAGTGTGAAAGGGGTATAAGAATGATTCATCCTGAGGTGGAATCTAATGATTCCTGAATTCCAGACAACTTTATGGACTTGCCAGTAACTGCAGATTTTGTCCCGTTCTTCTTTCCCGTTGTACTTTGTGTTTTCTTCCATATTTGTTATCCAAATTCAGTATAAAATTTTAAACAATAAAAATTAAAAACCCTGAAACACTCTATTAGCATCCATCAAAACAATATGCGTTGGTCGATAACTAGACCACAAATGATTCCAAACAGTCACTCGTTCACTGTTGATGACGCCAAGAATTTAAACCCCAAATTCCATGCGTGTCAGAAAAAGATAGCCAGAAGAGAAACAAGTAAAGCTTATAAAAAACATACTCATGTAAACTGTGACATTAGTCCCCTACCAGGACCAGTTTGCCTGAGATCATTGGGTCAAAGGCGAAGGAGGTCAAGAGCAAGATCGAAGGTCTAAATCTAGTTTGAGGCATTTATTTTGCATGTTAATATTCTATGTACAGATTGATAAAAGAGAGATAGTTTTAAATTTAGTACAAAGTAAGAAATTTTAAAGTACCATACACAAAGCCAATATAGCCTATCTGAATTCTTCTGTTAAGACCCCAATTTGATAATCGAATTCTTATTGGCTATTAAAGAAAGCAACTGCTAATTCCTAATCTACATTCAATATTAAGGTAGGAGCAAGCTGCCACACCAGGCCCTTCAACAGGCCTGGTCGCCCCAGAGTGCCTGAGGTCATGAGGTCAAAAGGAAAAAAGGTCAAGAGCAAGGTCAAAAGTCAAAATCTAGTTTGTGGCATTTATTTTACATGTATAGCTTGTTAAAAGATATATAGTTTTAAAATTAGTTACAAAGTAAACTTTTTAAGCACCAAGTGTCTGATATGATGGATGCATCTTGTGATGCATTCTGTAAATAGGTCCAAATGGCCGAAGGTTTACATAAGCCATGGGCCATGATGTTTGAAGGGTCACATTGTGATCAAATGAGAATGTGGCTCCTAACCTACTAAATGTGTGGAAACCTTGGGGTTTGTTGGGTGTGTTCCTATGAGTTAAGACCTCAAGGGCATCACGGATGTGTGTATCTAGTACTTGTTTATGAGGAGAAAGTTATTTACAAACAAAGGAGCTGACAGTGGCAATAATCTTGAGGTGAAAAGAGTTCTCAATGCCCCCAAAGGGCATAAATACATGTTGTGTATTGTTGGTGACAATATGATATGAAAAGATTTGTTGTCTTACAACGTCTTGGTCAATTTCAGCAATAAATGGACTCCTGGTGGAGCAGGTCTTGCCTCAAGATATATACTTCAGGGTCAAATTGGGATGAACTATGGGGAGCTATGTTCGACATCTTTAAGAAGACATAAAACGCTGTCAAGAATATTGCTCTAAATAATAGGGGGTCTTGCAGGATGTCACATGAAATAGACAGCAAGTTTTGATGTCAAATACTCCCCGAGGTGTGGGTGAGAATTTGGAATTAATAGATGTGCTCCTCAGAAACCTAGTAATAACTGTCTTTCAATGAGTTCTGTTTGATGTTGTACCTGTGAGCCATGATTGAAAATGAGGAGATAAAGTTTTAAATAACCTTGGCTGAGAGAGTATTCAAATGCAAGTACTTGATGAAAGTCAAAATGTTATGAAGGTTCATCTGAAGAGGAAAACCCATGAAGATGAGATAAGCCAAGAAAGTCTTGAAATGTGCAGCATGATGTGGAAGGCCTGTATGGTGTATCAATCTTCTCCCAAGCAGATGCTAGCAGTGGTGCAGATACAGCATTACCTACTGAAATTAGATTTCAAGGTTCAGATTAAAGGAATGAACAGGTACCATGTCCCATGTATAATTATGTTTTAACTTGTGCAATATGCCCTGGTCTATAGGGCAGAAAGAATGTAACCTGGACAAGGTGTCTGCCTGTAAATTATTCTTACCAGGGATATGAACTGCTTTAAAATCTATATCCCATGTTGCTGCAATTACTCAGATATTCCTAATGCAGGTTGCCAAAAACGGATCCCTAGTTCTACCATTGTCTACTACTTGGATTACTGCGAAATTGTCAGTGAGCTGTGAATACCGAAATTACCCAATATTTACCCCACATTCTCAAGGCTATGACCAAATTAATCATCTCAAAATGGACTACGGTTTGTGAAAAATTTGAAAATGTCCTGAACTGGGGAAGCATAAACCCTGTATTGCCAAAGGGCACCTACACCCGACAAGCAGGCATGAACAAACAAATAATAGCCAGTATGAGTAACGCCCTTGTTAAGAAGGTAAGACTGTTAAATTTGGCAATAAAAAACAACAAAAAACACTCTGTGTCTTTGGAAAATTTATCAGTGAGTTTAATTTTTAAGTAAAAATTTTGTCTGCACAAAGCCAAAATTCTGTATGCAAAAAGTCTAGCTGGAACCACACACTTGTGTAGGTACAAAAGCTTACCCAGTAGAGACTGAAAAGATCTCTTTGATAAGTATCGACACTGGCTTTGAGGCATTCCTGATATATTAAGTCAAGTTTACCCTGATCCATATATAAGGTAAAATCATGGATCCTGATAACAATGCCACGTAAGTTGCCTGGAGGGAGGTGTGTACTTGTCCAAATTCAAGGGGAGACCTAGTTCTTGCAACAGCAGAGTTAAAATCTAAAATGTGACTCATCCTTGTTTGCCTCGACAACCCTGGTGAAGTCGGCAATGTACGGAAACAACTGACACCTATGTTTCCTCATGTTGTGAGCTATTGCATCTGTGACCATCTGGAATGCTGACGTCCAGTGGACCCATCCAAACACAATCCCTCCATCAAGGAAGTATTTCCCTTGCCATTTAATGCCAAATTTTCCACACAATCAGCCCTCAGATTTCTGAATGCACGTGCAATGTCAATTTTGAAAAGTACAGGGTCTTGCTTAACACAGATGGCTTCCATGATATCATTAATAACTGGAAGTCTTAATGTGAAATACACCAGGCAGCAAACCCGTACAACGGTCATTGATTTGATATTAATATTGAATTATATAACACATCTGGGTGCCCATTAGGGTGACCCGGCACAACAATGTTCAATTGTTCAACACTATTGTTAAATAAGTCTTTCTTTCCATGTGGTAGACCTGACTCCTACTTGCCATTACTGTCTTTTTATTTTACGTAAAATTAAATAAGTGCCTGTTTTAACATTACCATGCCCTGTATCTGGTGGATGTTTGTGAGCCGATCCACCATCCATTGAGGTAACGTGAGATCATCATAGGTGACCCTCAGTTGTGCAAACTCTCTGAATGTGTCTATACAGACATTATGTGTGATTGGATATCAAAAGGATCACAGGATAAGGACATTTTATGTTATCAGACATTGAACGGATCACAGGACACAGATACCTTTGTATTAGTGGACACTGGATGGATCATAGGACAGATCACAGGACAGACTGCTGGATAAAGTGGACAAACTTTCAGTTACAGTGGTCATGTCAGATAGATGTTATTATTGTATCATTGTATGTACTATTGAGAGCATACCAGTTCACTGTAATCATTATTTTTAAATGTTAAATAAATTTTTAAGTAAAACTTTTTGTCTTTTCATGTTGCAAATTAAAAGTAACTGATAATTGCTACTGCGTTACCCCGAAAAACTAAAAACATAGAGTATACTATACACCTTAATGTACAAATATTGTGCAGAATTTTAATGTAAGGCTTAAACGGGTGATTTAAAGTCACAGCCGCAACTCAGTATATAACTCGAATCAAAGATTTGACTAAAATGTGGTATGGATATTTACAAAATTTCTTCTTTTAATCAGGCCCTTCCCACATAAAACATCATGAAGATACATTCATTAGTTTTGGAGTATTTATTTATTTGGGTTTTAACACTGCTTTAAACACTGTATAGGTCATATCACAATGGGTAGTTTTATGGGCAGAGGAAGCCAGTCCATGTAGTTGGTCAAGGTTCTGTACTGTAAACTGCTGACCATCGGTAAGAAATCATTTTTTTCCCTAAATAGGATTTAGGGTTTGAACCACTGACCTCAGAGATGGGAGGTGAGTGTGTTACCACTGCGCCACTGTGGCCTCCTTAGTATTGGAGTATTCATGAGCACAGATATAAAGCAAAACAAATTCACCCAAAAAACATATTTTCCTTGGCGGAGGTAAATAAACGTCACTCGGGTTACTTTCCTATAATAAAGCATGGCTGGTATTCACAAAAAAAGGATAAAAAAGACATCAGCAAAATATCAACTCATGTTATGTTCATCTTCAGTGTGTTTTCACTTCCAGAATGTGGTCCATTTCCAACCTGGCTCAACATAAAGCAACATAAAGTTTACTTTGATACAGTGGAGTATGATTGTGATGAAGGCTTCTCATTCAGTGATGATGGAGGACATAAGACATCTACCTGTAACTTCTATGGGATCTGGGAACCAAGTTTTCAACCATGTGAAGGTGTAGTAACTAGTGACTATAAGGAATCTAATACCTAGATCACACTGTTCTATGGGGCCATGGTGGCAGAGTGGCACTCTCGCCTCCCACCTCTGAGGCCGGGGTTCGATCCCCGTCACTGCCTCAAGTGGGAAAGCTGGTAGTTGCTTGCCGTTGGTCGGCAGTTTACAGTACAGAACCCTAACGAACTCTATGTACTGGTTTCCTCTGCCCTTCCAACTACCCCTCGTGATATGACCTGTACAGTGTTGATTTGTTTATTTGGGGTTTTACGTCGCTTTCTGTACTGTAAACTGCCGACCAACGGCAAGCAACTACCAGCTTTCCCACTTACGGCCATGACGGGGATCGAACCCTGGCCGCAGAGGTGGGAGGCGAGAGTGTTACCACTCTGCCACCGTGGCCCCCTGTACAGTGTTGAAAGCGACGTAAAACCCAAACTAAATAAATAAATAAATACACTGTTCTGTGCTGGCCTCATAAACTATGTACAAATGTAAAGTATTAACTACACCCGGGATTGCATTTCGTGACTTATATCTTTATAACCTCATTTGATATGTTATCCCACCCCATAGGTTTCTTAGTTGTCAATTTTGCTAAAACATTTTCTAATTCATCAACTCGTATTAAGGGGATCATTTGGAATTTCGTACCTGGAGTATAAATAATTACTTAAATTCAATAAATGATTTCCGTGAAAAGTTGTGGTGTATCTAGTTCATTTCTTTCAGGAAGTGAGTCTATTTCAGGAATACAATCATTCTCCCTCCCTACCCTAGCATTTATAATTAAAAATTATGTCCCCCCCCACCGTAGCATTTATAAGGAATACAACCATTCTCCCTCCCTACCATAGCACAATAAGGCTTAGGTCATAAAGCAAAATTCAAATACGAGTTGTAACGACCACACAGAATAGTGTAAATGGGATATAAGTCAAAATTCTGGTGGCCTGACAATTTCAGTGTGTTGACCTACCCCTGGTAACTCGCATTTCTAGAACCAAAATTTTAAAAAAGATATTTAAAGTGTCAAATAAAACAGAAAAGGATTTGACTGAAAAGTCCTGAATTAACAGCCATGTTCCACTGTCACTTGTTGCCCTCCTAACTGTCTGACTATGCAGTCGTGAAGGTTGTGTTATTGGTCCTACGACTTACACAAACATAGGTAATGAGCATAATCGCAAGTGAGCATTTCTGTCCCCAGTACTCGTGACATATCTTTTGAGTGCTAAGAGTGATTTGACTAATCTTTGGGTGCTACAATTTACCTCCATGGTATAATGACTTATTCTTTAGCTGCTACAATTAATCGTGTCCACTCTTCTGAAGAAATTGAGCCAAGTGATCTTCTTCCAAGAGCAGATAGGTTATACTGGCCCCTCAATCACTGCACAAGAGTTTTCAGGGTTTATCATAACGAGTTATATTAATGAGTATTCATCAGTTGGGAGAAGGATTATATTTGATGCATGTCACTTATATTTTCACTCAGACAAATCAGTTTGTCAGCTTACACTCCTATTCTAAGCAGGACCTTACAATTGGCTTGGTCTTTTTGTAACTCATGAAAGTGGCATTGGACTTTGTGTTAGGAGTGGTATGGAAATGATTTCTAGTATAGTATAGACCAAGGATGAACTAATAAAATTTAATAACAATCTAGATATTGCAGGGAATTAGTAGGTAATGTAGTATATATTTGCTTTTGATATTTGTTGCTTAATGAAATCGATTTTCTAAAAGCAAACAAAACGACAGATTTTGATTTGCCCCCATTGCTTTTTTCTTAACTAAGAGACCAAGAAAGCCATGTTTTGGAAACCAGATGAAGATATAAATTTACCAACTAGTTATTTATTTTCATTTATTCTTTTTTTTATTGTTTTGATATATATTAATTTGCATGATTGCATGAATAATAATTATGGAATTAATAAAACAAATAATTAATTGATGAACCAATCTATTGCCTGATGAATTTAATGACTGATTAAAATTAAATCAAAAGACAAATTGTATCCTATATCACCTGCAATGTTTGTGTCCTCCCTTTGAACTTCAGAGACTGTTGACAGTGTCAAGGAAGCTATTTTTAGGAAGCCAACAGAAGCGCCAGGTGCTCAGTACATTGGGTCATCTGCTTTGTTCATCGTGCTTGCTGAAATTCTGCTGATCATATTGATGGACTTGAATGTTTATAAAAACTCATTCAGGTGAGTCAGAACATATTACATGATATAAAAGATTTCCTGTTCTGGTAACACAAATGACAATAAAATCTTTGGGGCTGTTACTACTTATTTTGTATCCATGACTTCTTTGTATATTCATCACTTATTACCTCCATCAGGAGGTTAACTTTTTAAAATTTGGTTTGAGGTCCTTTAGTTCTCTGTCTTTTTGTCTGTTTTTATAATAACTCCAAAAAGTAATGAATGGATCTCTCTATTTTTTTTGTTTGTGAGTGGGGCGTGGCAGAATGAAAAATTGATTAAATTTTGCCAATGATATAGGAAGTTAGCTAGGCGAGTATTAAAAATAAGGAATTCAGAATCAGTCATTCAAAAATAGAATAAGTCATTGATACATATAATTTGTCACGTGACCTCATTAGCCTTAAAATACTTACTGGATTTAGAATTCTGTGGTCACAAGTGCAATCTATGACACTTGTGACACCAAACTGGTAATACTTTTCCAATATGAGCTTGGTTGTTGAGGTGGTAGAAACACACCTTTAACTTTGGCGGCATAATATAATCCTATTGACTTTTATAATTCTTAACTTCTGAAAACTGATTTAATAGAAACTACAATTCCAAAATCCCATGATCATTAGTGACACCATATGCGACACTTAAAGTCATAGTCTTTTTGGGTTTTGATGTCCCGTTCAACAGCCACGGTCATATTCGGACAGGTCCTCAGCATTGTCACTTGTCAGAATTGAACTGACACAGCAGTGTAGTATGATTTTTCATATTTGTAAATGTAAAATACATTTTATGACGAAAAATGTATATACCCACCATATGAAAACACTTGGGTATAAGTGAAATAAAAATCCAAATGTACATTGAATTAGGTGTTAATGCATATTAGTAAAAATAATAATTCCCCAACTGTGGCTCTTACTGTCTTCATCCTTAATTAAGGCAATGTGATAACATCTGTATATCAACACAACCAATAACGTTAGGTAATTTATGGTACATAGCTTAGCTCAATAAGAACGATAAAATTGATATAACTAACTGGTTTACCCAAACTTAGGCAATGTGTAGATTTATTTCATAAATATGTAATATACCCTACCATATGAAAACACTTGGGTAAGAATGGCTAGACATTCGGTAACTGCCATGTGTACCATACATAGAATTTAAAATATGAGGACAGTCCCTCTTTAAGCCTATGTACTTGCTACCCTTTGACCCCTGGTGACCTAATTTACTCTGCCATGCGCAGTAATACAGAAATAGTTCATTCTTTTTATGAATAAACACAAATGCTGTGAAAAGGTCTTTTAAAAAGAGGGGCAGGCAGGAGGGTGATTTGCTGTTTTCATACGGTAGATATATACATTTTTCGTCATAAAAATGTATTTTACATTTAAAAATATGAAATTTTATTTCATAAAAATGTAATTTACCCTACCATATGAAAACACTTGGGTTGAATGCACACATGGAAGGATGGTGGGGAAGACAGACTGATGAATACCACCCTTAGGTTAAATTGCATAAAGAGGATACTACCTGGTGCAATTGACCCAAAATCATTGTGCTGAAGTAATAACTCCACTGAGGTAAGTGAGTAAAATTAACCACTGAAATAACTTCAGCACTGCTGGCTACACCCTATTGGGTCAGCTCAAAGTAGAGGGCATAAAAATGCACAAAGAGGCACAAAGAAGCACGGTTCTGAAATGGAGATGAGGAACAGACAAGGGAAATGCCATCCCCTTTTTCTGAAACTAAAAGTCTCAGATTGACTTAACTTGAGGAATTTAAGTGGAAGAGAGAGGGAATTGGCAGAGTGGAAACAGCAGTCCACTCCATTTAAGAAATCATAAAGATTCTTAAGTACAACATCTTTAAAGGAAAATAAGTGAAGTGCAAGAATTCCGAGAGGAATATCCCATGATGTAAAGCAGTGGAATACCACTTGAAAGTCCAAGGAGAAGCCTGGGCAAAAACATCATGGGATTTCACATGTAGAACAGAATTTGAGGTAATAAAGGATAAAGTGTTAATCTAAATAGATATTGCTTGAGCAGCAATATCACCCTCTTTGAACTTCAGAAGAAAGACAAAGAAGAAAACCTCCTTAACATAGTCAGAATCGCTAGATAGATAGTATCTAAGGAATCTGACAGTAAGGAAGGAACTGTCCTCTAAGTCATTTTGACCAAGACAAAAGCCAAAACAGGAAGAGCCTTCTGAAGGAAACTGGCTTAAGCAAGGAAAGTAAGATCTGACTTAAGGATGCCTTTGGCCATCCCTAGAGATTGAGAAGAGACCTTCAAATAAAGGAATCAAAATCACTCCTTCTCCTTCCCGAAACAAGGGAGCAAGAGTAAGAGTAAGGGAGTAAACAAGTGTCTTATATGTGAGTGACTGCAAAGGGTTCAAAAGGAGCCTTGGTAAGACCCTGTAGAGCCAAGGTTTAAGTACCAAGCAGGTAGGTAAGGACTACCCTTATCCTGGACTTAGAGAATCTCTAAATGAGTCTTCAATAAGAACCCAACTCAAAGTTACTACATGGAGAGAGCAGACCTGTATCCCTATCACCTGAAAAAATAGTTTCTTCTAGAACATTCAGCAATGAAAGGGACAATTGAAGCATGGCACAGTGGCCATGTTTCTCATACAAATTTTTGAAGCACTTCCACCTTGCTTTATAGACAGTTATGGAGGATTAAATATCCTCCAGGACACCGCCTCTGAACATTCTTCTGCAAGGAGACTTCAGCCACATGAAGGAAGGAACGCCATAAAAATAACAAACCTGTAGATGAAGTTGTTTTTGAAGAGATAGAAGAACAGCCACTGGCTTTATTAATTAATTAATTTATTTGGGGCTTTACGTCGCTTTCAACACTGTGCAGGTCATACCAAGGAAGGCTACAAGAAGCAATCTACAGCTCTGACAGTTGAATAATTTCTTAACCACCAGTGGACAAAGCGCTGAAGGAGGGAAGGAGTAAACAAGCACTCTCGACCAAATGAACTCCAGGGCATCTGTTGCCAGAGCATAAAGATCTAGCACAGGAGGCACATGCAAAAGCAGCTTGTGATAGAATCACATGGCAAAGAGATCTAAATCAGATGTGAAGTCTGAGACAGCCAACTGAAGATCCAAGAATTGAGAGACCACTCTGTATGAAAGGTAAGAAAGACATCAAGAGATGGTCTACAAAAGATTTATGTCCCTGGAACATGAGTAAGTGGAAGAACAGACTTTTTTTGTGAAAAAAGAAATGGCAAAAAGGGTGCCAAAAGAGTGACACATGTTCCAAGAGTGGCAGCTCTCATGTTATAAAAAGAAAGCACAGACAACAGTGTTGTCAGAGACTATCTAAAGTACCATTTGAAGAAAGGACAAGTGAAAAACAAATGTCTTGAGAACAAGACATCTGTGTTGTCTGAAGATGTATGAATGATCCTTTGATGAAAGGATAATGCAGCAACAAAAGTCTGAGTGCAAAAAGCACAGCTATGAGCTCTAAAAACTGATGAACAGATTGGACTGCTACAGCAAACATGGATCTTAAATGATCCAAAGAGCATAAATAGCTCCCCAACCCTGAAGTGAGGCATCCATGTAAATAGATGTTACAACTAAGGTGTGGGAAGGGAGGAAAACAAAGACATAGTTCCTGGGAAAGTACCACTTTAAATGAACCTTCACAGAAGGATCAAAGAATGGACAATCCAGAGCACCTTAAAGAGGGAAAAGGCAAAGTGTCCTGAGATAACACTTAAGAAGTGTCATGTGCAGGTGACCTTGAAGAAATAGTATCTTAGTAGAAGCCAGGAGAAGTCAAATGTGCATACTTGGAGAAGAATATTAAAGGTATTCCAAGGCAGATAAAGATGAGTTGCTGAATAGACAGAAAACTTTGTCCCTGTGAGGAACTCCTTTGGACAGGTTGAAGGCCTGGCCTAGGAAGGAGACCTGTTGTAGGAACAGATCTAATACATCCTGTTAAGAACCACCCCCAGTTAAGAGTCGACTCAAAGACAGAGTTGCAAAATGAGCCTCTGACAACTATTGGCTGTGATAAGCCAATTGTGTTGTAACATGTGCACTGAGATGCCCAACCTCAAAGCCAACTTTTTTACTTTCTTGACTAAGGAAGTAAATCCTGAAAGGCCAGTGGCTAGGCCCAAAGGCATTGCCACGAACTGGTACACCCTGCCCAAGAGCAAAAATCTGAGCAAGAGTGAACCAAATGAGCCAAAGGAAAGAAAGGAAGCATATAGAGGAAGAGAAAAGAAGGGAGAAAATGGTCAACTGATAAGTTTCCATCCTGATAGTTTGGAAAACCAGGAAAAGATCTAAATCTAATGCTGGTTTTCAGTCTTCTATCTCTTTGTTAAGGAAAAAGGACCTAAGAAAATCAGGTTAAAGGGAGCCCAGTCACTTGAGCTGCTCCTATGAACAACAAGTGTGAGGCTAACTGACAAAGAACAACATCCATTTGGAGAGAAGAAAAAAACTGAAGAAGATGAAATCAGGAAAGTGGAATCTGAGAAACCAGTGAAGGTGAAACCAAGTTCCAGATTTCTGGAAAAAGAAAGGCTGGCACCCTTAAATTACAATTAAAATGACAGAAATCAGTTGACCTCCAACTGGCAATTGGAGGGATCTGGAAGTAAGAGTGAAAGTTTGAATGATACAAACAACTCTTATATCCTGAAGGACATCATTAGACAGGTGGAGGCTGAGCCTCTGCCTCTGGAAGGCATTCCGTCATCAGAATGTTGGAACCTGGAAAGGAACTACATCCCTTTTGCACTAACTTAGAGAGAAGACTCCCTAGTTGGGAGATGAAAGACCTTTATTGGTTTTATTGGAAAGCTCAAATGAAAGCACCTTCAGTAAGGGCAATATGAAAAGCTCCTGCATATACTGTAATATGTGAGAAAGAAGTCTCAAGAAAGACACCACAAAAATTAGTATAAGACCCAAAAACGGCCCAAGGTCGCCTACAAACGGGCTAGGCACTAGTGAGGGAAGGGGACAAAGAAATCTCTCCAAATAAATGGCAAAGAGAACTAATAGCTGGAAAGGTCATAGATCAGCCAGCTGAAATGGAACTGTGGATCCATTGAAAAGATGTCCAAAACATGGTGGGTGGTAAAAGACAACTGAAAAAAACTGTCTGGTCAATCAAAGTGACTAAGATTGATCAATGAAACAGGACTCAAGAAAAAGTCCTAGAGTATTAAGGACCATAAGGTCCATCTCACATCTCTCCTAATGGCAGAGGGCAACTGCCTAGGAAAAGAAGGCCTTGAGAAAACCCACCAGGCTAGATCCCAGGTCCGGAAACCTGAGCAAGTTCACCCAATAACCCGCTGAAGAGGGTTTGTACCTGACAAAACTAAGTTTTAGAAGGTAAATTTGGGTAAGTAACCAACCAATAGAACTTAGAATGAGAAGATCCCAAAATTCATGAGTGACAGAAAAGTAAAAATCTGACCTCTGAATAGAAGATAGAGGCTGATAAAAAAGGAATGACATTAGTCATCCCCTTATTATGTTGGACAGGAGGCCTTGAAATATTTTGTGAAGAAGATTGAAGGACAGAGTCCAAAGCATCCATATAGTCCAACAGACTGGCACATACAAAGTTGGAATAAGGTCCCGGTAGTCTGCCTAATGGTTAACTAAAGACAGGGGGACCCCTACATACCCAAAAGGGAGATGTACCAATAGGTAGTCAGATCTAAAACTAGTGAAAATGCAATAAAAATCTGTTGAATAACAGTAGATGTTCACCAAACCCCAAAATGTTTTCTAAAATTAGAAAATAATTGGGGCAATTTTAAAAATAGCAAAATCAGTTGGATTCAACTGATTAGAAGGAGCCCTGAACAAAAATGGTCTTGAGAAGGTAATCACAGCACAAAAAAGTAGCCTGATTAGGCTGAGTCATAAAATTGGGATGTAGGAAGCAGGCAACAGTGAGATGGTTCTCCACAGGTTAACCCTACAAGCAAGTAACCACCAACCTCCAGAATTGAAGGTGGGGAATGCTAAAAGGGGAGAACCTAGGTTCAGAAATGAACCCAAAACACTGAAACCAGGATCCTTATCCCAGAAATATCAAGTGATAGGGGATGCACAAGCAATGAACCGTGAATGGTAGGTACTTTTAAGTACCGTAATAATACGCTAAAAATATGCATAAAAAATGAAAATAATTACACATTATTCTCTGACAAAATAATGTAAAAAGCAAACCTTAAATTGCTGTAATCACAGAGGAAATGAATATTTTCTCGCACTCAGTTGGTTGACCTCCATTTTGGATAAGACGTCATCATCATGTGACCTGGTGAGTGATTCATAGAAAGCTCAAAATATGGTCAAATTATGCGATGAAACGAAGAATTCAGGAAAACCGTAAATTGGTAATTATAATGCCTGTGGAAGTGAATAAATGAATTAATTCATCACAGCAATGAATATTTCCAAAGGCAAGCCAACATTCAACACCACGTGACCCAAGAAGCAATAATACAAATAATGAAAAAATACGTTAAATATTGTACAAAGGAGACTACAAATTTACCAGAAATTGAAGTAAAAGGTAAATAAAATGGAGGAAGAGTGAATGCACAGCTTAAGAGTACTTACAGAGCACCAAACACGTGTAAATGCAGGTCTTAATGTCTGTTGATACTTCAACCGTCACAAAAAGAACAAGAGCACTTGGAGAGTGCAGACCGCCACCGAGGGAGCACATATCCTGAAAATTTCATCAAAATCTGTCCATAACTTTTGGAGTTATCAGTCTTTAAAAATTACATTTCATGGATCCAGAAGATCCAGATAGTGATCCAGATCACTTCCAAAATTAAATCATTTCTTCCTTTTACTTTTTTAGACATATCCTGAAAATTTCATCAAAATCTGTGCATAATTTTTTGAGTTATCTTCTTCACAAATAAACTCACAAACAAACCCAGGCAAAAACATAACCTCCTTGGCGGAGGTAATGAACTATTTCTGTATTACTTCACATGGTAGCGTGAATTAGGTCACCAGGGGTCAGAGAGTAGCAAGTACATAGGTTTAAAGAGGGTCTCTCCTCATATTTTAAATTCTATGTATGGTATATCTGACAGTTACCAAACGAGTAGCCATTAGTGTTTTCATATGGTAGGGTATATTACATATTTATGAAATAAGAAGTTATATTTCTACACATTGCCTAAGTTTGGGTAAACCAGTTAGTAATATCAATTTTATCATTCTTATTGAGCTAAGCTATGTACCATAAATTACCTAACGTTATTAGTTGTGTTGATATACAGATGTTATCACATTTCCTTAATTAAGGATGAAGACAGTAAGAGCCACAGTTGGGGAATTATTATTTTTACTAATATCCATTAACACCTAATTCAATGTACATTTGAATTTTTATTTCACTTAATATAAACACAAAAATTTTCACCAATTATATTATCAGAAGCTTAGATGCCAGGGTGGCCCTATCCTAGGGTTTCATGGTTATGCTTTGCTTCTTCAAAGATAGGTCAAGGGTTTGGATTTAAAGAGGTTACAGATAATTCAAACAATATTTCTAGGTGTTAAACATACGATTGCAGAAGCTATTTTTCGAGGCATGAACACTAGATTTACCATACTAGTTTTTTTGCAAAAAAATTGTTACCTTATGAGCACAGTTGCTATATTGAGCTGGAAACTAGTTTCATGAAAACAAAATACTCAAAATACAGAGATCGCACCTTTGTAGTCATTGTCCCTGTAAATTGGAACACACGTACCTGTGTTCAGATATTTGGGGGTAACTAGGCTATTGTATTAGCATTATGTATTAACTAGTGATCACTGTTTTAATTGGTTCTCATAGCTTCAGGCTGTAATAACATATAATATATAAGCTTCGGATTATTCTGAAGTCACAAAATGAAAACCTACAAGAAATAAGTCATATGCATGGTATTTATGTACTAAATAGATAAATCAATATATATATGTATTGTGTGATGTTCCTTCAAGAAGAATGTGTCTCTTTACAGCTACTGTTTGCAGAGTATAACGGGTGGACGGACTTATCCCAGGAAGAAGAAAGGTCCTGAAGCAGCATATGTCTCTAGCTTGTCTCCTACGTGAAAATTTATTCATTTATTTTTCTTGGCCATTTGTTTAATTCATCCAAGTTTTGAACTGAAAACTGTAGCAGATTCAATATGAGATTTAAGGTGATACGGTACTAGTAAAATACAATAAATGTGTAACGCAATTATAATCTGGTTGACAATAACAAAATTTGAACACAACTGGTTATTTACTGGGTGGCTTATAGGGATTGCTTTGTCCTCTTTTTTGTGGCGTTGTCGTCACACTTTCCATTTCGGACAATATCTCAAAAATGGCATGACAGATTAAATTCAAAATTGGCATGTGGATGTAACTGGTCCTCAAGATGTGCCCTATTGTAAGGTGACTTTAACCTCTCATTAGTAACATACTTATGTTGAGTTTTTTTTTCATTTCTGGACAGTATCTCGAAAATGGGTTCACAGATTCAATTCAAATTTGGCGTGTAATTATAACTGGTTTTCAAAGAGTGCCCTATTTTTAGGTGACCTTAAACTCCCATGTATAAAAAAGCTATGTTGAATCTAAGTTTTTAAAAAATTTTTCCATAGTGTAAACTGCAAATAACTTCAGAGATTTCATTCAAATTTGCATGTATATGTAACTGGCCATAGATAAGTACCATACAATAAGGTGCCCTTAAACTACTAGTAATAATAGAATTATATTTATTTTAAGTTTGGCAATTTTTGAGTAGCATTTCAAATACTGTGCAATTCTAGGCATGTGTAAGTTGTGGATGTAACAGACCTTGAACAGAACCTTCATGAAAAGATTACCATAAACTCCCTCACAGCTGTAAACTAACATTGACTTTAGGGTTGGGACAATTGTTTTTGGTGTTTGGAAGAAATTTGATGTGGTAATTGAGATTTTTTCATTGATATTCATCATGTACATATATCTAAACAAAAAAGGTCTCTTGTGTAAGGTTACAATAAATTGCTGATATTTTAGATACCTATGAGTTTAAGGTTATAACAGTTTGGTGATATTCAGCCATGGTGGATCACATATATGACCAGCATCATTGTCACACTTTGTTTCTAGAAAATATGTCAAAAATTGCTTGTACGATGAAATTCAAATTTGGCATGTGTATATTGCCGGTCATCGATATGTGCTCTGTTTAAGATGACCTTAAATTCCCACTAATAACACAATTATATTGAATTTAACTTTTGATTTTAAAGGTCGTCACTACAGCAAGGTCAAGGATCCCAAGGACGCCAAGGTCACACCATAAAGTTGCACATCTACAGTCTATAACCAATGTCCCTGCCAAGATTCAACTTCCTACACCTTACGGTTTCTCAGATATAGCTCGGACAAGATTTTGAAAGTCAAGGTCACTACAAGCAGGTCAAAGGTCGAATCAAGGTCACACCATGACGTTACACACCTTCACCCCCAACCAATGTCCCTACCAAAACTCAACTTTCTACACCTTATTTTTTCCGAGATATATATCCCAGACAAGATTTTCAAACTCAAGGTCATTACGGCAAGGTCAAAGGTCAAGTCAAGGTCACACCTTAAGGTTGAACACCTACACCCCCAACCAATGTCCAAACCAAGTTTCAACTTCCTACAAGTTATGGTTTCTGAGATACAGCCTGGACAAACTTTATCCTGCGTCCTTCCTGCCCGCCTGCCTGTAACTTTGAAAGCCGTATGCTGATTGGTTCTATGGCAATTTCATATAGAAGCAAGCACTACCTGAAAGAGTACAAAACCTCACCGAGGGATCTACAGCCAGATATTGCCCAAAGTCAATGATTCTCAATATGGATCTGGATCATTTCTGAGGTGGACCAAACCAGAGGTAGATCCCACCCTGTGTGAAAATAAGACCCCACTGCATTAATACTTTTTAGTTATTTACATCATCGAAAATTGCCCCCCCCCCCCCTCCCCCGAAGAAAAACAAATTCTGAAGTCTTGATGTAGATCCAGGTCAATTTTCAGGAAGACTGAGCTTGGGGTAAAATTTGATCAAAAGAAACTCCTTCTAAATTTCACAAAAAAAATTCAGCTAATAGAAAATTTGTGTTCCAGTTCTACAAATTTAGGGAGCGAAGAGGTATCGACAGTGAACATTTAAATTTAAATATAACTTGTCAATATAACACAAACAATGGACGGGAAAAGTTTACATGTGGAATTCACATTTTGAATATCCTGGAAGCTAGATGGATGCAAATGTTCATAGGAAGGTTTCATCTACACTCTACAGAGAAAATAGATTTAATATTTGTTATATTTAACCCACGGAGGGAAAGTGAACAGAATGAAAATATGAATATTTGCTCATTGCACACATGTGGAATACACAGAGGTCGTGTGATAATGTCATTGATAATGACACAACATGAGCTGACAGAAATTATTGTAATTTTGAAGAATTCTCAAACTTTTATCAGAGAGGTGGTTATCATTAGCACGTAGCATAGATATCCAGTTGAAAACCATACAATGTCAATTGATGAAAATACTGAAAGTGCTAGGCTCTCAGTTATAGCCTCTGTTATAGCATAAATACAATTATACTTACATCAACATCTTTAAATCATAGAACCAAAGTTATCCAGAGTAGATCAAAGTTGTTTTCTCATGTCCCTTGTAATGTTCCTTTAAACAGCTGGAGGAAATATGAGTACAGTTCATCAGTACATTCAGAACATCATTATCCAGGAAAAGTACATAGAAAAAGTAAGTGCATATTTACTTGAGAAAGTACATGCACAGGGTGAATACATTTCTCTTTTTTGCAAATTTATCCAGTACAAGTGCACATAGTGCAAAATTATCCAGGGTTAGCAGATGCACAAAGTTACATGAACATCTGTATCTGTTATATGTTTATCCAGGATATATCCAACACACATTTATCCAGACAAAAGTACATATCCACAGTGAGTACTTAGACATACATATCCAATACAAGTTCATCCAGTGAAAGTACATATCCACAGTGAGTAACCAAGGCATATAAATCCTATGCAAGTTTATTCAGAGAAAGTACATACCCACAGTGAGTACCTAGACATATATGTGTAATACAAATATATCCAGAGAAAGTACATATTCAAAGCAACACGTACATATCTAATAAACCAGGGAAAGTACAAACAGAGTAAATGCACTAGTAAGCCTGTATCCACTATCTTCAGAACAATTGTATTTTACTGTATAGTAGAGGTCAAATTATAGAAGGATAACGTCATAATAGCATTACTCCAAATGTCAAAGTTAGGGCTCCACAAACGTCAACATCCAGATCACATTACCATAGTAAATATATACAAACACACGTATGTCCAAGATATACTACATCATACACAACCTTTTTATTTTTTGTAATGTATATGTATAGGTTAATGTCTAAGTAAGTGTCTAATATTGGAAAATAATGGAGTGTTTACGAGGTCCTGAAGGGACCGAGTCAACAGTTCATTACCATCCAATATTTGACACTTACGAGGCTATTAACCTATTTAAATTACACCTCTTCCTTAATTTATAATTTTTGAAATGTTGTTTAACATCATTACTTTTAATTCCTGGTGAAATATTGTGAAAGATACTAGACACTTTTAACCAAAGAAAAGCTCTCAGGTGTAATTTAGAATTTGATATTTGTATTTTCTCACACAACAATGTGATCTCCAAATATGGTAAATTGTTGGTAACACATTGGTTCAATTTTATGTTATGTGTCTTTCAATAATGTGTCAACACATGGAATATATTAAACTAAAGGATTAGTAAAGTACTAACAAGGTCATCAATAGTGGGATACTTTAAACCTGAGTTCAACAGTTGTCCTTTTCCAGAACTATAAAGAATATATTTACTCCCTAAAATGGCATATAAATGCTTTTTGAACTCTTTTTTCCCCCGACTGTACAGAGAAAGTCAGCTCCGAAAATATACTTGTGCCACTGTAGGGGTTATGTACCTAGGGTATATTAAACAAATACCCTCAGATCTAATCGAGGAGTTAAATCGGACCCTTTTGTTGTAGCCAAGCCTTGAAAGACTTGAATTTATTTTTAAAAGAATGACTTTGCTATACCGGTTTATCAAATAACCACAATGGTTTTCTGGGTCATGGATCCCTCTATTTCAAGTCAAAAGATTCTACTGGCGATAAATTTTCCCCAGTTTGACACATTTGATCTTTGAAAAAAATGCTTCGTTTGTTATCAACAATGTAGTCGGGGGTCGAGATCAGTTTACAACGACATCTAAGAGACATTGGTGGCCAGTCAGTTAAATTTGAATTTGACGCCCCTCCTCCCCCCCAAAAAGAACAACAACAAAAAACCAAACAAACAAGAAACACACACAAAAACAACACATTGTATTTCTCATGAAATGATGCTTATTTGAAAAGGACGGCAGCAATAAATGCAATCTAATTGATCATGATTCCTCACTCTGAACTACCACGTACCCGCTAACTTTCTCATTTTAGGTAGATGTAGTCAGTAGTAGATTGTTAACCTGTCTCTGGAAGCATTTTTACGTATTCTTTTTGATATCGCATAATGGTTTTTCAGTCCAGAATCGAGGGGCTATGGTGGCGCACTGGTAACTCACTTGCCTCCCACCTCTGAGGTTGGCGGTTCAAAGCCCAAGCCCTATCTGGGAGAGATGGTAGTTTCTTACCGATGGTCGGCAGTTTACAATACAGAACCTTGACCAACTGTATGTACTAGTTCCCCCTGTCCATAAAAGCTACCTGTCGTGATATGACCTATACAGTTCTGGGAACAACGGAAAACCCAAAATAAATAAATAAATAAATTTCAGTCACGAATCTTGATCAACTGGTATGTACTGCTTTCCTGCACCACTTCATTCTCATCCATTGCGATATGACCTTTAAAATGTGTCACCAGCAACATTAAGTGGAATAATTCAATCAATCAGTCAATCGGTGGCCGATTAGAATGGAAGTATGTGAAAAGTCAATGTTGTCTTTTTTGTCCCCTTCAGCATCCAAGGTCATACCTTTTGGGCAGCTTGGGTCCTATCAGTTCTTATTCTAACCAACTGTGATTAAGCTCTGTGTAAATGCAAATTAATCTGAGTCACCATAGTCATGAAAAATATCCAGTTTCATAAATCTGGGATAAGAAAAAGGTTAACACCATGGAGATGTAGGATTAATGAACAGGCCATGCTGAGTGGTTTTTGCGAAAGAAGCAAGTCTTAAGCTTCTCGCTGAAGGAGGCAATGTGGGAGAGGGGGACTAACCTCATCAGGCAACTTATTCCACAGCACATAAAAAGATAGAGGTATTCTTTGGGACTATTGACCCCTTTGACCGGTGCTTATTTTGGTTGTTGAAGAAGCATGAAGCAACTCAAAACTTTGTACCTCAGTGAACAGTATGCCAGTATATCACAAGTTTATTTCCGAACTAGTGCCTGTACCCATTTTAAAGAGGGACACATGTGTAAAGTACCTTGTCCAATGGTACAATCTCCATGACTGAGCCAAGGATGAAATTCCAAGACTGTCTGTTTATGAGTCCAGCGCTATAACCACAAGGCCACGGAGACCACGAAATAGGAATTTAGACATTATTATGGGGGCCACAGTGGCAAAGTGGTAACACTCTCGCCCCCCCCCCCCCCCCCCCCTCTGAGGCTGGGGTTCAATCCCTGGCATGGCCTCAAGTGGGAAAGCTGGTAGTTGCTTGCCGTTGGTCGGCAGTTTACAGTACAGAACCCTAGCGAACTGTATGTACTGGTTTCCTCTGCCATTCCAACTACCCGTCGTGATATGACCTGTACAGTGTTGAAAGCAACGTAAAACCCCAAATAAATAAATTAGACATTATTATAGTTTGTCATGACCTAATTTGTTAATTTGTCACTATACATTTCAATATTTTCCCTCAGGGGCATAAAACTGCATGTTTTGACTAATATATTGGGACAGGTCCACAGCATTTTTGTACTTTTTGTATTTGTATTTATAGCATTGTCACCTATGGGAGTAGAACCCACATACATATGACAGCCTGTGAATAGATGCCAAACCTGTTAAGGCTCTAGGTCACTGAGGGCCTCTAAAGGATATGCTGGGTGCGGTTGTGTCCCACCATCCAATATTTACCCAGCCAACATTTAGTATTTTTTTAGCAAATTGTAAATACATCTGTATGTTAACTCAGTTGGACGTAGTTTTCCTGTCTCCAATATACAGGCCAAAAGTTTATGTTTGTTGTGACTCACTTTCAAGGTAAAGGTAAACAAAAGGTAAATTCATTTGTTGGCTTACCCATGAGGCCAGAACTAGTATGTTCTATTTTTAGGCATTTTTACATAACTGGTCCTAGGGAAAAGCGGGTTCTTATAAATCTTTATCCAGTTAGATGATACATGCGCAAAAATGACATACATACAAAATATATATTATATTGTTCGTCGTCTTGAGTGCTGCATATTTATTTTATGTCTCATGGGGATGTTTAACTTTAATTACCCACAATTTGCTTCTACAATAATTATTAAAATACGTCAATGGTAGCCAAAATAATGCAGAAATTAGCTGTGAAAGGTTTCCATCGTTACAGGCACCTATAAAAACTATAAAAACTTCAATTTCTAACTTAAGATTTCTCCACCAATAAAAACATAGATTTTTAAAGATGTATAACGTATTTATAGCTTACACAAATGCTGAAATATTTACGGACAAATAAGCCCTTGTACACACATTAGTAACGCTGATAATTCCTAAAAACTTGTTTCAATGCATCACTCTCCACCTTTCATTCGGCCTTTGTTCGCCTCAATTCTACTTGGCTGTTGGATAAACTGTAACGTGCCTTGCTGGTATTGGAATAAGGTACAGACAACATATTTCAGGCCATTTGGTCTGTTTCAGCAAGATATATTACACCAGGGACAAATAACATTATTTTAATTGTCTTATTTATGTTAATGTTGTACATAAAGTTTGAAGTATCATATCTAGCAGTCGTGGTAAGAAGCACAGAAAGCTTCCAACATCTTGCGCCCTTCAGTAAAAAGTTAAAAGAACAAGCATCATTACATTTTTGGACTACTCATTCTGAATCTGTTTGCTTCAAACAAACATAATAATGTGAGGATGTTTGCAAATAATTAGCCCCAACAATAGTTTTTATTTGTTATAACTGCTAATACGTCAGCAGTTTTTTTATCCAGTTGAAAGAAAAAAAACCTGTTAATTCCCATTCAAGAAATGTTGATTTTATCAACAGCAGCATGGGTTTCAATGCAATGGATACCTCACCACTAGACTTGCTCAAAGCTCAAATTTTACAGTATGTTCATTCAAATATATGTAAAGTGCCAAATTAATGTAAAATCCCCTAAGAACCTGAAATGGAAGTGTCGATTGTCTTGACAAAGGGGACAACTCTGCCATAAATTGCAGTAGGCATAGAACCGCAGTGAACCACTTCAACCACCTCTTGGAATGTTCAAAAACCAATACTACACTAACATGGTTAGGGAAAATGAAGATAACCCCAAGGCCTTGTGTAATGCCATAAAGAAAATCCTCCATGGATCACCAAAAATTGTACTCCGAGATCACATACTACTATCGCACATTGCTCACAAGAATATATCCAACATAAATCAGTCTGTATATAGGGCTTTTCATACTACTAAAACAGCATTGCTAAATATACAAAATGACATTGCCACCTCAATGGACAAGGGTATTGCTTTTGGCTTAGTCTTTCTGGACTTTTCCGCAGCTTTAGACACAACAGACCACTCGATCCTATTTGACTGCCTTCAGCATTTCTACGGCATTGAAGCGGTTGTGTTTAAGTGGGTTCACTGAAACCCTCAAGATTGAATTCATAAGATGGAATTCATAGCAATTGGTGATGATAAAATCAGAAGCTCCATGAAGTCATCATTCCCAGTAAATTTTCTTGGCACTATGAAGGGTCCGCAGGTATCTAAATCATGAAACAGCTGTAAAGGTGGCAAATGCCTTGGTAAGCAGTCACCTCGATTACTGTAATTTAATGTATTACCTCACGAAGAAGGCATATATTGTCAGACTGCAAAGAGTTCAAAATACCTTATGTCGTACTGTGTACAGACTAAATAAATTTAGTCATGCCACAACCTTCATGCACAAACTTTCTGGCTCCCCATTCAATACCGTATATTGTTCAAATACAACCTCCTTACTTATAAAGTCATAAATTTTAGCAAACCTTCACATCTCTTCTCTCTAGTTAAGCAGAGTGATCTCACACAGGCAATCACCTACCAATTTCCTCATCTAAACCAAATAAACATTCAGGATTGCGCAGTTTTGCAGTAGCTGCTCCCACAGAGTGGGACAAGCACTCTCAAGCCATTAGAACTGTGGAAAGTATCTCTAGTTTCAGAAAACAGTTGAAAACGTATCTTTTCAGATTAGTCTATCCTCCACCATATCCTATCTCCCCAACGGATGCTAATATGGGTACTGACCTCCATTTGGATCTGGACTATCCCTTTTTGGACAGCAGCACCTTAGAGGATGTTTACATAAAATTCGGCACTTTATAAATGCTTCTTACTTACTTATTTACTTACTTGCTTGCTTGCTTGCTTGCTTACTTACTTACAAAAGTGGGTATCAGAAAAGGCAGCATCGGCTAGGGGATGGCTGTGACTATAATCCAAAGGTCTCTGATAGTCTGAGACCATTCAGATGGAGGAACAAAACTGTGCATGCCAATATATTCCTTTGGTTTACCCAGGGTATGTCAAGTTGTTTTCTACAAGTGATATAGCTTGGTTTTATTAAGGATGATAACTAAGGGGTTGATTGACAAAAGTCAAAGGTGGGGTTTTATGTCCCGTTCAACAGCCAGGGTGATGTTGGGACAGGTCCTCAATGCTGAGGGTAGCAGGTCCTCAGTTTTTGTATCAGAACTAACTCAGAAAGTTGTAGCTACACGGTTAAATGACTTCATTAGCCAAGTGGTTTCTTTAATATTCATCTGTCAGTATATGGGAGTTTTCATTCCACCGGGACAGAACTGCTCAAGATCCAAAAAGACATATTTACATCTGTGGATTCAGGGAAGGTAGTTGTTCTAACATTGTTAGATTTCTTTGCAGCTTTCCACATGATAGACTACTCCATTTTACACGATTGTCTAATGTAATGTTTTTAAATGATGTTACTGTCTTGACATGGACAAATTCTTGCCTTACCAACCCTGAACAGAAAATTAAATGAGGAGTCATTTTTCTGAGGCTTTTCATCTCCATTTTGGCACACCCCAAGGTTCGGTTCTAGGTCACCTCCTTTTCACCCTCTATACTAGTCCCCTCAGTCGAATCATATCAACTTTTACGTCAAAGATAGCTGTAATCTGATTACACCCATATATATTTTTGCAATAGATTGTAGGAATTTTGACTCCAGTATTTGCTGTGCTGCCTGAGTGTCTTTTTTCTATTCAGGAGTGGATGAACGGTGTAAAATTGAAAGTTAACCCTGACAACACTGAGTCTATTATCATTGGTGATAAATATACCAGAGAGTCACTTATACCAAAAATCGGCTGTTACATTTCTTCAAAGCTCTATAAAACCCACAGAGGAAATAAAAAATCTAGGTGTCACTTTTGACTTAGGAAACACTTGACAATCTCCTAGGTAAGGTCTGCTGTACCTGTTACTATCACCTCAGGGATTTGTGATGTATCCTTAAATTCCCAACAGTTGATACTGCAGTACTTGTGGCAAATGCTATGGTCAGTAATCGACCAGACTGCTATAATTCGGTACAATATGGGGTCACCAAGGCCAGGTTGCTATACTTTAGAAAGTTCAAAATGTGCTCTGCCTATTATTTTCAGATTGGAAGGAATGAGTAATGTCACACCTATCTAATAAAACTCCATCAGCTTCCTCTTCCATATTCAGAAGCCAACTAAAGACTAACCTGTTTAGACTAACTTATCCACCACCATAGTCATCCTCTCCTGGCAGGCACCTATGGGTCATGGCTGTCATTTTTTGGATTCCAGTGCATTAGAGGATCTTCATCAATTTTGAGCTATGCAACTGTTTCTAGTATTATTATTGTCACTTGTGGGAGTCAAACCCATACAGAAATAATACCTTATAAATAAATCCCAAACCTTCTTACCCAGTAAGCCATTGAGTACCTAGGGGTTGATTGAACTTAATAGACAGAAAGTATGGAGAGAAACGAGAGAACTCTTTCGGCCAGAATGAAAATGTGTTTTCGGGCATTCTGTGCCTTTCAAAGGTTTTGTGTGTTTGTATGCCTGACACCATGTTACTACGAATTTTAGTGATTTGGTCCAGTCATTCGACCACTTACAGTCATAACTTAAGGAAAATTCTCAGCAATGAATCAGATTCTATTTATGGACCATATACTTGAATGACAAAACCAAAGCCTTTTCTCTAATAATCAACACTATCACATGCACACTCACACACGCCCATACTGATATGCAGAGCTATTTGTGGCAGATTGTTCTTATTTCTAGCCCAAGTTTGAAACTTTTCCCACTGTGTTCTTCACATTGAAGATGGCTTTCATCTGAAGTATCAAATTGTTTCAGTGCGAACGCACCTTAGGGAGTGGCTTGTAATTAAACCTTACAACTAAACAAATAAGGCAAATAAAAATTTGGCAGGCGATTCCTGTGTTGCTTAATGGGGCATAATAATGATGTTATTTGTGCAGAATAAACAGCTCATTAACAAAGTTGATGGTTATCACCCTATGAATAAAGCAAACTGTGAATGATATTCTTTTGAATGATAGCTCTTCTGTAGTATTTGTTCATGATAAAAAGACATTGATACATACAGTAATTATTACAAGTCACGTTGATTGTGTTTTATAAATAATTCTTGTTTTTCATTTTGTTTTTTCTTTCTTTTATTCATACATCAAATAGAAAGAAAATATACAAAGCAATTACTAATCATTTCGCCTTGTTTTTTTACGGATTATTCTTGGATATGTACAAGAATCTCTATTCTGTCCTGTGCCAAGTTGGGTCGTGTGCCAAATTATGGTGTAATATTTAGAGATTATGAATTTGTCTGGAGAAACCAATCATCAGTGGGGTAGTGGCAGCATCCAGGGGTAGTCAAAAATGAGCCATCTTTATTAAAATATTGAGTTCAAACCAATGAACCTGGTACCAGTAAAACTATAAAAATATTGCTTATTTGCATAAATAACATGGGGACTAACAATCATTCAACCAAATTTATTTAACTTATACTCATTTTACCACAATTACCTCTCACGTGGAGGTATTACTTCCATGACCATTTGTCTGTCTGTTAGTCTGTTTGTTATCTTCGCTAAAGAGGCATTATTTCAATCATTTATTCAGCTCCCATTGAATTTTCAGAGTGATCTGGATCACCATCTGGATACAAAAAAAATCCAGATTTTCCATTTATGTATGTGCTTTGGTGGAGGTATGTACTCTTCAAGTACTCTTGTTTTTCTGACAGAAGTTTGAAAACTTATTTTTGATTGGTCTGCCTATATCAGATGTTATATTTCCTTATTGTTACTTCCAATTTACGAATAAATGCAGATACCCTGAGGCAAGATGGTTATTGCATAATGGATACCTTATCCTTGATCTTCTCAGTCCAAAAGGTGACCAAAGGATGGAGAGAGGTGACAAGCTGAGAAAGTGTGGGAACTCAGTAAACCCGCCATTGCGGAAAAATATAAATTTTTTATTCTTAAAAAATTTACATTCTTAGCACATACATATTATTATGTTAAAACTACTGACTACACAACTAAAACTACTTTACTGGTTGTTTCATGTACTTTAACTTATGAACCTGGGCGTTGCCCAAACAGATGGGATTAAAACAACATTTCTATTAAAACTACTGTAAAAATAATGTAAACTAAATATCCAGTTAAATATTGTTACATATGATATTTAACAATATAGTGACTGTGTGGGCCTGTTGAACAGCTGCACAGCATAGATTATAAATATGAAAATCATTAACACAGCTGCCACCTTTGGCAATTATAAGTACATGCACTGACTCAAGTGGAGCCAGGCCATGCTACATATGGGTTGACCACCCTTAAATCAAGGTACTACTATATACAATTACATTTTTACAAAAAGCTGCCAACTCTGGAAGTTATCACTACTTGTAATGACTCAGGAGGAGCCAGATGATGTTACATGTGGGTTAACCACCCTCAAATACAATCTAACCACTCTTGGTGGGGGAACTTGAAGTTGTTGTTATGTTAACCTTTGTTTATTCTAGATTATTTGCTCTGCTGTATATCTGAATGACACACACATTTAAGAAGGCACCAAAGCCCAACAGTAGAGTAGTTAAGTAGCTAGTAGTCGTTGGAAGGACTGTGCAACTCCTGAAGCATGGAGTGGATCTTCGACAATATAAGCATTTACTGCATCACTAGACCATGTTCCATGGCATTTTATTTTTTGTATATTGACATCTGAGTTAAAGGCTAGAGTAGCTCCTGATCTGCGAAATGTGTGGAAACTATACAGTCAGAGATCTAGATGAAGGTGTGTGAGAATTTTTGCTAGATGGGTTCGAACCTGAGACTGAGTGAGAGAACCAGATGGTAACAAAAACAATGGACTATTGGGAGAGTGGGGGTAAACTTTAAGCCATGCCTTAAGAGCAGTAACTGGACAAAGAGGTGAGGATCCAAGCGCTGGGATAATGATGAAAGTACCTTTGGTGGAGGTTTGTAGTGTTTTTGACCATTTAATCAACACAATGGCATGTGATTTTGGAATAAAATGTCTCCTCTGCATAGATGTTTAGTGACATCAAAAGAAGCCTTGGACGGTGGAACTAATTGGAAATGTGTAAGAAGCCAAAAAGGCTAGTAAAAATAATGCTCTGAAAGTTAAAGGAAGAGGGAAGAGGAGACAAGTTTCAATGATTTTTGTGAGACAGTCCTAGGAATTATCCCATCTCAACCCCTCAAATCTGAGGGAAGTCTTATCTGCTCCCTCACTGCAAGTGTTTATGTTATCTGAAGACCATGTAATTAATAGCCCATCATTTGCATGTGTCTTGTGGTTGTAAATGACTGCTCTCTCATACAAAATGTGTTGCCAGTACTGGGAGAAAGCAAGTATACTTATGAAACCACATTTAGTTGTTGAATAAGTGTATATAAAAACAAGTATGTACAGTGTTTCTAGCTTTTTTATTCGCTATGTGATGAACGACTTGTAGTGTTATTGTTACACACATTTATTATCCCCACCAAGGAGGTATTGTTTTCATGACCATTTGTTTGTCAGCAGGCTTACACAAGTACTAATGCTTGGACCTTCCTTTAAAATGTCAAAAGCTGGGTCATTCTCTAACTTTAACTTCCATTAAATTATCAGGCCTGGATGTTTCTTAATTATTTAATGAATTTTTTAAATAATTAACGCTCGACGATAGGAGAGGGTTATTGTGATCAGTTTGTTTCTGTCTGTCTGTCTGTCAAGTCTGTCTGTGCACCGTTTCGCCCTTATAACTCAAAAACTATAACACCAATCAAGCTCAAATTTGGTGGGCAGGTATTTTATGGGGTACAGACAGATTCTTCCAAATTTGGTATAATTTGTGTGAAAATTAAAGCCAGGAGAGAGTTTTTCTTATTTTTAATTGGGCTTTCACAGTGAAATCTGCTTCTCTGTCTGTGCACCGTTTTGCCCTTATAACTCAAAAGCTATAATATCAATCAATCTCAAATTTGGTGGGAAGGTATGTCATGGGGTACAGACGGATTCTTCCAAATTTGGTCTAATTTGTTTGAAAATTAAAGCCAGGAGAGAGTTTTTCTTATTTTTAATTGGGAATACACAGTGAAACTGCTTCTCTTCATCACATACATAAAAATCAATATTTTGCTTTCTGATGATGTCATTACTCAGTGATGTCACAATGTAACTGTCATTGTGAGGTCACAAACCTAGTTTATGACACTTGCTGTGTTTAAGTAAACATATTTCTTCTCATTTTATGTCTTGAAATTGACATAAACATAATAAAGAGGGAGGTGGTATATTCATCATTTTTATTAATTATTATTTCTGTTTTATTTTCTCTTTTTTCTTCCAATTCCTTGACAGTCCATCACAAAAAATTACCATGCGTGATTTTCACCAAGAAGTGACCTTTCAGCAATATTTTTACCTCCACCAGCAGTTTATGTTTGTGTGCTGATTGTTTATCTGTCTATTTGTCTGGGGTTTTTTTGGTGTGTGTGTGTTTAGATTACTCCAGAACTAATAACAGATCTTTATTTAAAAATTTGTGGGTAGGACCTGACTGAAGGAAGAAGTTACTGAAAGAAAGATCTGGATCTTATTTTGGATACAAAAAAAATCATGATTTTTCAGAGGTCCCATTTCAATGTATTTTAATGACTTTAGCTTTCTACTTGATATTTCTATGAAGATTAATTTACATGTTTGGTTTTATTTTATACTTTATATCACTTGAGAGACTGGTCACATGGAGTCGAGCATTTTGCTCTCTCTGAGTGCATCTTGTTTTTAATGCATTAAAATTCATAAATTCATGCAGTAAATCACTTATAACTTGAAAAGTATTGTATTTAGAGCATTTTGTTAAAATATGTTGTTCACCTACTTTCTCCATAGCTACAACATGGTGAGTAACTTGGGAGTCTATCCCAATAGCTAAGTGAGTAATAGCTACTTTCTGACTTTTCAGTACCTTCCATAATGAGTAAAATTACTTGTAACTTGAAAACTATTGCATTTGTAGCATTTTGTTGAAATATGTTATTCACCTTCTATTGGATCAGCTATAACATAGTACAACTGCAGACCTGTAGCTCATTGCACAGCTGAGCAAAAGCTACTTTGAGGTTCTCAGTATTGAGTCAATCACACGTTACTTGAAAACTATTGCATTTAGAGTATTTTGTTTAAATATGATGTTCACCCACTTTTGACTCAGCCATAACATAGTAAAATTGTAGACCTGTTGCCCATTGCATAGCTGAGCAATAGCTACTTTGAGGGTATCACTGTTGAGTAAATCACTTGTAACTTGAAAACTATTGCATTTACAGTATTTTGTTGGAATATGTTAGTCACCTACTTTTGGGTCAGCTATAACATGGTAAAATTGCAAAGCTGTAGATCATTGAGCAATATCTACCTTGAGTCTCTTACTGTTACTAAATCATTTGTAACTCGAAAACTATTACATTTAAAATATTTTGTTAGAATATGTTATTCACCTACTTTTGGAATAGCTGTAACATCGTAAAATTGCAGACCTGTAATGCATAGCTAAGCAATTGCTACTTTAGGACTCTCACTGTTGAGTAAATGACTTGTTTATTTATTTATTTATTTGGGGTTTTACGTCGCTTTCAACACTGTACAGGTCATATCACGGCGGGTAGTTGGAAGGGCAGAGGAAACCAGTACATACAGTTCGGTAGGGTTCTGTACTGTAAACTGCCGACCAACGGCAAGCAACTACCAGCTTTCCCACTTGAGACCGTGCCGGGAATCGAAACCCGACCTCAGAGGTGGGAGGCGAGAGTGTTACCACACTGCCACCATGGCCCCCTAGTAAATGACTTTTAACTTGAAAACTATTTCATTTAAAATACTTGGATTTGCATGCTGAAGCTTAAAACACAAAGTCAGCTGATAGCTGACACACAGCCCGTTCAAGGGCATTACTTATGTATCTACAACTATGCCGCTCACTTTATTGCAAGCCGGCGGTGTATCCCTGTAGAAGCAATACTAAAAGGGATCGAGGTTGAATATTCCTATCCCATGATTTTCTATATGTTGGTTTCACATTGCAAATCACTATGACCAAGAATATGCAAGTTATAAGCATTTTTAAGTTTGACTATCCTCGTTTGACCTTGAAGGAGGGTCCTAAAATCAAATCTGACCAAATCAAAAGATTTCCAGCCCATGATTTCCTTTAAGTTTCCACCTTGCAAACCTCTAGCAACAATAATAAGTGAGTTATAAGCACTTTTAAGTTTGGCTATCCTCATTTGATCTTGAAGGAGCGGCCCACTGTCAAATTTGATCACACCAGAAGATTCCTAGCCCATGATTTCCTATAGGTTGTTTTCATATTGTTAACCTCTAGCCCAATAATAATCGAGTTATAAGCACTTTTAAGTTAAGTTTGACTATCCTCGTGTGACCTTGAAAGAGGGGCCCAAGGTCAAATCTGACTACAACAGAATATTCATAGCCCATGATTTCTTATAATTTGGTTTTACATCCCAAACCTCTAGGACCAATAATAAGCAGGTTATAAGCACTTTTAAATTGCTCGGCTATGCAATGAGCTACAGGGCTGCAATTTTACTATGTTATAGCTAACTCAAAGGTAGCTGAATAACATATTTAAACATAATTCTCTAAATGTAATAGTTTTCAAGTTACAAGTCAAAATTTTTTATGTTTTTGACAGCCCAGAGGATAATTTTGACTAATGGGCTTAAAATAGCTATTACTCGCTTGATTTTGATCCCAGGCCTACAAAAAAGATAGTGTGGTGAGACATCATACCCATCAATTCATGCACTAAATATAAAATAAATCTGAAAGAAACTGCCCTATAGCTTGAACACAAGCAATAATCAAATTTTTTTGACGTTTTTGACTCTCCAGAGCATAATTTTGACTCCTGGTCAACCAAAACAAAAGGGTGGCCAGATCTCTGCCATAGCAAGCCACTTGTAGGTTGAACACAAGAAATCTCTGCGGACGCGGGCGATGACTGTGCATGATCCATAGTATCCCCGCCCTTGTGTCTGATACATTGATAGAGGTACAGTTTCTTTTCTTGATGTACACATGATCTAGCAAGGAACCATAATCTCTTGTGGGTGCTTTAATAGGGCTGTTCCAACTTTGCGATTATATGTCTATTGCAGGCTAATCGTAAGTTGATTTTTCCAATCCTAAGTCAGATTACACTTGTTTCAATCATTTTACAATCGTTAACACGTCAGTCGCAAACCTTTTTCCCCAGGCAGCAATTTCAAAAGGATTGAGTTTTAGCCAATCAGATTGTGTGTACAAATGCTGAAATGCAAAAAGAGTGTCCGATTGTCAAAAGAAGCCATCCCAAAGGCAACTAGACCTACGCATCAGAGAACCGATGCAAATTTGTATCCACCGAAAAGACAACTCGCCAAAGCCAGTAAACCATTGTTTGACCTTGAAGGAGGGATCCCAGGTCAAATCTGACCACACCAAAAGATTCCCAGCCCATGATCTCCTATAAGTTGGTTTCATATTGTAAACCTCTAGGACCAATAATAAGCCAGTTATCAGCACTTTTAAATTTGGCTATTGTCATTTGACCTTAAAGGATGGGGCCAAGGTCAAATCTGAGCACATCCAAAGATTCCCAGCCCATGATTTCCTATAAGTTGGTTTACTATCCCAAATCTGTACGACCAATAATAGGCAAGTTATAAGCACTTTTAGGTTTGGGTATCCTTGTTTGACCTTGAAGAAGGGGTCCAAGGTCAAATCTGACCACTTCAAAAGATTTCCAGTCCATGATTTCCTATAGGTTGGTTTACTATCCCAAAACTCTAGGACCAATAATAAGGGAGATATAAGCACTTCTTATGACTGACAAAAAAATGCCTGTGGCGGCCATCTTGTTTTTCAAAATGAGGCCAAAAATATTTCCAGTCAAGATTTTGTAATGAGGTCATACCCTGCAAATTTGAGATCTCTACCTATAATACCCTTTGCTCTAGAGGGCCAAGAATTATCCTTGCTGAAAGTCGAAATATTGCCCATGGTGGCCATCTTGTTTTTCAAAATGAGGCCAAAAATATTCCCAGGCAAGATTTTAAGGTTATGAATATATCCTGCAAATTTGAGAAGGCTAGCTTTAATATTTTTTTTGTTGGAGCGGTAATGGTGAAACCTCTCTACACACTGTGGCGGCGGCGTAACAAAGCGAAATTCATAGTATAGCATCCGGTGGATACAAATATTGGGATTGCAATGAATAGGGTTGTAATGCGATTGACTTAGGATTAAACAGATTGGCTTGTGATTATTGCAATGAATTTGACCTGCCCGTGACCCCAATATATAGGGATACAGTTTAATCATAGTTGCACATTTTCACAATCATTGTTTAGTCTTTGCAACAGTAGCGGGGGCTCATATCTTGGCTCATATCTTGTCCATCTTTTGCAATCGTAATTTGTTCTTTTACAATTACATTCACTGTAAGTTGAACCTCACACATTTGCATGGATTGGACATCAATCTTATTAAGAATTGCAAGTAAATCTTTCAAATGATAACTCAATCTTTGCAATTGTAAATCAATCTTTTGTCTTTTTCTTTCTTTGTTTGTGTTAGCTGGATTATGCTGCTTGGATATTCATGAAAAAGTTTGAACATTGGTCTAGGTCCAACTTAGATCCCTGTAAATTTTGATCTGATCAAGATCACAAAGCTTTTCATGGTACTTTGCCATGTCAGCCAGGTGATACACTGGCTCAAATCAATGCATTTTCTAGTTATTATTACATGCGTGGGCAGAGGTTTGTGTTGTCTGAGTGCTATTGTTTACATTACAAGATGCTAGTGACAAATGGACCAACATTGCTCTATCTGTGTATAACACAATGCATTCCTATGAGCACTAATTAAATTTGGTTGAAGGACAAAAAGTTTTTATTGTCATTAATTAATATCTTCCCGAGAATCTTCCGGGCTAGGCACATTTTCTTGAGTTCAAATTTGCATCCTGTCATCTGTAGATAACCCCCCTCCCAAAAAAAAAAAAAAAATATCAGAAAATATTACATCCTTAACCACTGCACAAATTCAACTGTTCCTTAAAGTAAAAATTGCCCCAAATGTTTTATACGACTTTGTTTGATCAAGCTTCTAACTAAAAAGCTTGCATGAGAAAGATCAAGTAAAATGATATATGAAATACTCCTGTACACAACTTTATAAAAAAGGCTATTTAGTGTGGTGTACTATGTGAAATACTGGATTACAGTTAGACAAGAAAACCCAGATGTGAAATCATTTGTGGTTTGTGGCAATTTATTATCAGCACCCAACCAAGTTACAATAAACACAGTCAGAGGGGGAGCAGATAGACCTTCCCTCAGATTTGAGGGACTTGGATGGTATAATTCCGAGGACTGTCTAACTAAAAAGCTTGCATGAGAAAGATCAAGTAAAATGATATATGAAATACCCCTGTACACAACTTTATAAAAAAGGCTATTTAGTGTGGTGTACTATGTGAAATACTGGATTACAGTTAGACAAGAAAACCCAGATGTGAAATCATTTGTGGTTTGTGGCAATTTATTATCAGCACCCAACCAAGTTAAAATAAACACAGTCAGAGGGGGGCAGATAGACCTTCCCTCAGATTTGAGGGACTTGGATGGTATAATTCCGAGGACTGGAGAGTGGGTATGTCGAAAATGGCTTTATGTATGGGGGCAGAGTGACTAGAAAATTCAAGAGCTTGTAACATGTGTTTAATTTTTGGTTGAAATAGTACTTCAGTGTCAAGGATGAACCAAGTGAATTGACATCTGATGGCAGACATGTAATTCAGAACTGAGGAGGGTTTGAGATTGTTGAATGACAAAAATTCGAGGAAGGCCAAAATAGTGAAGAGTTGTGGGTTGAGCTGATCAGAAGCAATGAAATCACAAAATGTCATGTACAGCAGGAACATACTCTTGTAGGTACTCCAGGTCTTGGGTTTGTAAGCTTGGTGCAGCCTCTGGTTGACCCTAATAGCCAATGCTTTTTTAAGAATGTGTTCATCTACAATGAAAACACGCATGAGTGAGTTAAAATTACATGTAAACTTAAATATTCGTGTTGACATGAAAGTGTTCGTGACCGACTTCATACCAGATAGGATGCTCTAATAATTTACCTAGTTGCTGATGATTTTGTTGACAGCTATTCCACCTGGATAACAGGTCTGCCACTTTGTTGTCTTTTCCTGATATGTCTACAATGCTAAGTTGTATGTCATATGTAGAAGTTAATGACCAAATGTTTCGGATATACGAAGCTAAATGAACATCTCTTGTATAACCTGATCTGGTTATGTTGACCACTGCCACATTGTCGGATCTAAGCAATATTCTTTTGTGTGCCCATGCTGAGCCCCAGATGCTCAATGCTACTAATATGTTTATCATTTCGTAGTATGTGATGCTGAGGTTGGAATTGTCTCTTATATTATCCGGTAGGGGAGCAGAATATACTGCATTCTTCCATACGCCTCTGACATGCGTGAGACAAGCGTCAATCTCTAGAGTCTCTGCATATTCTATCATATCGTGATTATATAAAGCTGTACCGTTAAATGCCAGCAAGAACTCTTTGAACCAAGCTATGTCTTTGCGCATATCTGCTGTAACTTTTATATGTTTGCTCTCAGAGTTTCTTAAGGCTTCCAAAAGCCTGTTGATGAAATAACGAGTTGGACTGACACATTTGGGAATAAACATCAGTGAGCCTAGTAATGATTGTAATTCTTGCTTAGTGATTTTTGTTTGGTTACTAGCTTTTCTGCATTTTTTGACAATCTCGGTCAACTTTTCAGTAGGTACAGATAGAGTGGCATTTTTGGTGTTGACTATGACACCTAAACAGTTGCAGATACTTCTGGGAGCAGCTAGCTTTGACTTACTTATGGGGAAACCCAGTTGTTCAAGTGTACTGAGGAGAAAATCAAAACTATCAAGTATATTTTGACCTTTGCCTACTCCTAGCAGATCGTCTACATAATTAAAGATAACATAGTCATTTTTTGCATAAGATATCTAAAGAAATCAGAAAGTCTAGTACAGGCCATACTTCCCGATCGGTGGCCAAAGGGACAGAACAAATCCGAGTAATAGCCCTCTTTCCATTTGAGACATAGCAAGTTATAGTCATGAGGATCAAAGGAAAGTTGACGAAAGGCCCTGGACAGGTCAATTTTGTAGATAAGAGCTTCAGGACCTATGTCTCTAAGTTTGGCCGTGATATTTTCTATGGTAGGATATTGCAACTCATAAGCCGTGCTGAGGTACTGATTTGCAATTGTGAAATGATTTATAGACGCTTGTTGAGGCCAACTTAAGTCTATTGTAATTCGTCTGTTGTCACTATCTATCTTTTCACGAGACATAAATGGGGACACATGGGTGTTCTCTATATAAGGAGGATCTTTGTATGGGCCTTTGATGGCATTGTGCTCATCTCTGTGTTGAGATATGTATCAATATGTTGTGGATGATCTCTCGCAGAGGCATGACTGGTATTTGCTGTTAATAGCTGACTTTCTTTATCTCTAGGGAAATCAAGGGATAGCCAAACTTAAGAAATGAGCTCAATTGGTAGTCCCAGAAGTCTAACAGATCAAAATTCATTTGTGAGGGTAATTGTATCTTCGCCTCTTCAAAATTGTACCTGCCTGTTTCTCTGACCTGTTTATGAATGTATACAGGATCAAATTTTTTCCTATGTGAGGACCTGATTGGGTTGATTGTATTTATCTTAGTTCGTTTGAGATTTGTGATGGACAAAAACCCAAAGACCATGCTCTGTTGTTGTATGCATTTTTTCAGATCTAAACACTTGTCTTTTATTTTTTCTACCTCTACTTTCCTCATGCACGCATTGCCTTTACCTTTCTCTACTTGTTTAAGGATAGCAGTAGTTCTAGTGTAATCTATAGATGCACTGTCATTGTTTGTTTTTGTGTCTAAGTCGGAATTTTTGGTTGTACTCTTGCTACTATTCATGGTAGCATCACTGATCAAGTCAGTGGAAACACCTGCATTAGGATTGAAGAAGGCGTCATTGACGACCCACGACAATGGCTCGAATCGATTGCGTAACTTCACTGCCACAGTTTTGTGTTGTTTGAAGTTGAGATTGCTTGTGTCATACCTGATGGGTTTAGTGCTGTTGTTTCCACATAAGCAAATGTCTTCACTTTTGCTAGTGGTTAATACAGAGCTCACCTACCTGCTCTTTGTTAATATTATGATTTACTGCTTTAGTACGCACATTGTTAGAAAAATTTTTCATAACATTATTGACACTGTTTTTACATTTTTATTTACAAATACACGAGATCTCACGCTAAGCAGACTGCTACCAGGTTTTTGTTTATCATGGCTTTGTACAACATTTTCCTGATTTTGAAACTTTTGATATTGCTCAAATTTTGAATTGTAAAAAACTCTAGTGACAACTGAGACAAATTTGATAGCTTTGTCTAGTTTTTGGGCTGTTCTCTGGCTGCTTTCCAGCTGTCTTTCTTAGGGTGAGATTCAGTTTTTTGAAACGTTGTAAAACAATGTTGACAAATGTGTCTGAGTAGCAAATTTTTCCACTCATGATCTCCTGGCCTTGAACAATGATCTTTGTTAAATTGAATACATGGGGCTGTTTTATATACTTTTTGTTTTTCTTGTATATCTTGCACAGAATTAGTCTGTGCAATCTACCGCACCGTCAGCCATTCTGTGGAGAAGGACAGAATGGGCGCCCTTAGCGATTTCCCAAGAAAAGTTACATGCGTCCCGCGTGAGCTCTGTTAGATACTGTATCATATGCTCTGTGATAAGGGGATCTTTTTCTTCTTCTCTAATACATAGGAAGCCTAGAAGCCATTGCATTGCTGTTAACTGTTCATAAGCTTAACTGCTTGTTGTGTCTGTTGTATATGTGTTGTCGCATTTGCATTATTAGTGGCAGAACGTGTGTGTGGGAACAGTGTTGTGTTTTGTTGAGGCATTTGACTGAACACTGAACACTGGAATCTCTCTGTGTCGCACTTTGTGAATTGATACCATTGTCACCCAGGTTGACGCTTTGTGTTGATGGTGAGAACAGAGAACCTACAGAACTTGTGATTCTGTTTATTATGAGCGATAAAATTTCCTGCAGAGCTAGTTCTGACATTTATTGTGTCTCTGTCGGCTGTTGCCGAATGGGGAAGGTCCATAACACTATGATTGGCCAAGTTTAGAATGAGGTTCTGTTCTTCTGGGGTGACTCATGAGGTGGTTTGACTGATTAGTTGTTGCACTGCTTGCCCTTGTTTCCCAAATTCTGAGACTAAACCCGTCAAGACCTGCCTATTTTTGGCTGCCTGCTCTTCTAGGTGGCCAAATCTTTTTGATAGTTTGAGAAGTTCAGCTAGAATGGGGTCCTGGCTACTTGACTGGTTTGTGACTGGATGAGATATGCTTTGAGAATTGTCTCTAACCATTACTTGACTGGCTGTAGCTAATGCTTGATCTGAGGAGATTTGTTGATCTTGGTTGACGGGAGGACATTCAGAGGTTAGTGACGCCGTCAGTTTGAGTAGAAAGCAAACATTTCTTACCCGTTGTCCCTTCATGTGTCACCTTGCAAGTTGAACAATAACGTGCACCTCCCATTTTCCACAGTACCTTTTAGTAATAAGATGACTAAGATACACTTGCAATAAAATCAGATGCTAAAATTTGCTTAAAATCTCCATTGTTTATGTTCAAAAATAGTTCTTATCATGTCCAAATCAACACAAAGAATGGCGCCAATTCCTGGCTTAGGGTTATTTATATCAAAGGGTGTAGTAATATCAAAAATAAAGTGCCAGGAAATGATTAAGAAATTCCTAGAAGGGGGGATACTGTACATAAAGGTTCACATAGGGGGTCACCTCCTGTACTGAACCCCATTGCCATATATTGCAAAGAAGCCAACCTGCATACACCCCCTTTTTATCAGTATTGATACTAAGGGATCACAGATAACTGTAAGTAATTGATACTTAATAATGATCGTAATATATAAATTATATTGATTACTGAAAACAAAATTGACTATATCATTATCAAGAGTCGTACTCGTATTGCTAGTTCCCTAGTTACACAATTTCCTTCTTATTATATTGCTTGTTTGAGTTTTTTAATCCAAGGTACATGTTTTATGTGGTGTTTAGGACTTTTAAATTGTGCTATAAAGTCAATACCTTGACTGAACTAAAAGGGCCTTTTATTTGGCTGATAAGGAATTATTAATGGCTTTATTGTCTATCTGAGGGGTTAATGACAAACTGCACAAAATAGCCCCATCCCTCGACAAACACATGAAAATTTTACCGATACATTTTACTAATATCATGTATAAAGAAGAGACGTCATTCACACACAAACTATATGCTTCACAAAAACTCTGTGTCTTTTATGGGTGGAACGTTTGATATTACATTTGTTTTAAAAATGCAATGAGGGTGATTGAAGTACTATCTTTCTCATCAACTTTTAATCGGCTTTTAAATGTGATCTGTCTACTTTTAATAGAAACTGATCTATTGTTTCGGTTTTTATGAGGGAGGCTATATTTTCTGTTATATTTCATGGAAAAACATACTGGGTGTGTCAATCTGTTTAAATGGACCAGTCTGTTGAAAATACTTATAATAATGCTGCTGACTTTATTTCTGATATGTTGGAAAAACAGAATTGATGAACTGTCTTACCAATTTTAATCTGCTTATTTTACTGAATTAACTTGCCCCATTATATAGGTAATGGGACAGTGAACAGAGTCTCAGGCTCCAGGGTAAGGTTCTTGTCTGCCCCCCCCCCCCCCCCCCCCCCCCCCCCTTGAGTCACAATGATTAATACAGGGTCCACGGAGTATGCCACCGCCTTGTATACGGTAGTTGGTTCCAATATCCATTTCATTTTATCCAATTTCCGTGTGGCTGTGACTAGCTATGTATTGCCTGTATTCACATCATCTCTCACACCATGGTTTTGTTTGTTTTTCAGGAATGGATCCTGTAAATCTACAGATGGGATCTCCTGAGGCATGGGCGGCGGCTGGCAGCTGCAGGTGCAGCTTCATCTGATGTGGTTATTAAGTGCACTCACAACAACAGCAGAAATTCAGGCTCTATTCAATGTTAGGCTGCAGGAACTGGAGCAGCTGAGTAAGGTCCTAAAGCAAGGTTACTGCAAGGACAATAGTGACAATATCCAATATAATTTGAATAATAATAAGGGTAGAAGTAGTAGATGTTGAGTCAGGACACCGGTGGAAGTTAAAAGGGTAGATGTTGTTTGGCCTCAAGATCTGACATTTGTGGGAGCACTATGTACACCCAGTACGTAGGAGGCCTTGACAATGACACAATGGTTAATGAGCCTTTCAAGGGCTGCCCAGGAAGAGACTGATGGCCTGAAAAGTGCAAACATGTATCATACTTTACAGAACTTATACAGAATGGTTTAGATAACTCCTGGTTGGCAGCAAAAGGTGTTGGTTTTACTGCACTCAATTTGGGTTCCTTGATTGGTCCAATAACCAGAAAACTTATGCTAGATCCATGGGGATTAATGGCGTGGGGATTCAAATACCAGGACGGGGCCAAGCACTCGAGTACCTTGTTATAATTTTAAAAGTGAAACATATGGCTTCCCTGGGAATGACAAACTACTACGAAATGGGATATTTGTAAATGTGTATGGGCCTATTGTTTTAATGGGTATGGTAAAAGTGTTTAGACATGCAAAGAATGAATGTCAAATGAATGCTTTAAGGCCCAAAAAGCAAAAAAGAGTCTAAACGAATGACCATACAACAAATAATTATTATTTATTAATTATTAATTTATTAATTTATTAAGTATTATTTAGGGTGGATTGTTGTGGATAATTTATTTTTTTCTGTCCATTTTATCTTTTTCAATGAAATAATGTACTACATATACATTACATTATTTTGTCTCTTAAATCAAATTCTGTTTGAAATTATCAAACTTAACACACCATATAAAATAGCCAGCACATAGTTTTATGGGAGCACTTAGATGCCTCAACAATTGAGAAAATCATTGTCAATTGAACAGAGGTGCCAAACAACAGACTGCAGACAGTTTCAGTGAAATGAATCATTATTCTTGCCTGAGACTGGATGTAAATTACCTAAGTAACAAAGGCTACATATAGTGCACCAGTTGTGACAATCAATACGCAAGGACCACAAAGCACCATCAATCCAGGCTGCACAAACCAAACAAGAAACTATGGTCCGTTGTGTAAAAGACCAGCTTACCATCTACAAATTGGTATGGAATGATTTTAGTGTGTAATTAAGTCAGTAACATATACTTCTCCCTTATCTATAAATTAAGCAATATATTTAAAACGGATCATAATTTTGAAAAGATTTTATTCTGTCGGGACTATTTCTGTTTAAAGAAGAGAGAAACAGTAAAAAATATTGCTATCTGCTGTAATTTGGAATGTTCATCGAATTGGCACTGATATGAATATGAGATGAATGAAGCAATATATACAAGCTCTAACCATTAAAGGTTGGCAATACAATAGTGGCTAGGTGTGTTCCCTTGGTTCCAACCTATTGTAAGACATAGCCAATTATGAATTGGGGACGTTTTGAGACAAATCAAAACAGAGAAAATAGAGGAACAAGGCCAAAGGGGGTTTCAGTCTACTAGAGCAGCCGCAAACCCGCAAAGCCTGAGGCAATCACCCAACCCCGTACCTAATGTAACCCATTGCTGCTTAACTTCATTGTAGAGACAGGCACCCATCACGCTATGCCACAATTCATGAAAGTCCAAATATAAAAAGAAAATTAAAAAAGGGAAAAAAGTGATCTGTAGAAGCGCCAGCCACGCTAAAGCTAGCACTTAGAAACTGGAGCTTCGTTTTAAACTGGTTTTGCATGTGGGCTGAAAAAGACAATCATATCACCTACTCCTGACAATCAGGAAAATTAACTCATGATACTAAGCCCTGATCACTCATGGTGGACATGGACAAAGAAAGTTTTCATGATTAAACACTTCTCATATCCATTTTCATGACAAAAAGACTTAAAGTTGACCATGAAGGATTGTATGACTCAAAACATAATGAAGATTGGTAGGCAAATAAATGTGAACTCGCAAAGCTTTTGAGATATGTCTGAAAGCTGGGACCATCATCTGCGATTGCCATGATTAAAGCCTCTGTTATATCCCATCATACGTGCATGTATGTCCTGGTTACACAGAGAATCGGCTGATTTGCAAGGGACACTTAAGCTACACGTGAGATTTTATAACAGAATTTCAAGGTTGAAGAGACCCCACAATAAAAATTGACATGCACATTGTTCTCTGCGTGCTCACAATATGGTTACAAATGCATCCATGTCTCAAGGGAAATTGAAGAGAGACTTGGGCATGTGCATTTTCCTTGCTAGGATTGTACGTGCTCCGCATGACTGCAAGCATCTTGCTTGTATTCTTACAGGGTTGGCACGTGCCTTATGATACACTCACGTGTATATAGACCCATTGTGCGGCCTGTAGCTAGTCGCAGACTGTTCTTTGATATACCAGTATTGACAATATTGTTGGGAAAATACACCTTGTTTTTACGTGCAAATCTCTACTACCCTACTACCAGGCTACGCTCATATTTTTCAACAATATTTGTAGCACACTTACATGTGCAAACACGTACGATGGGATGTAAGAGAAGCTTAATATCTCTGCTTCCTGACTCGTAAGATCGTGTCTGCATTAAAGGAGAAACGGTTGACAAATTCACAGTAGGGGAATTATATAGAAGGTTAAATAGGCGGTAATAGCTTTTGTACCTATAACATGAGCTTGCACCAAGGCATATTTTAAACAAAAGAAATTGGTGTTAAGTGACAAAAAATGTGCAAATAAAGTTGTTTTTTCCCTTTAATTTGTACCTAATTACTAATCCAAGTGTTATGTATGTTTATTGTGTCAACAATTTCTGACAATATTGCCCTGTAACAAATAGAAGTAAGAAGCATTGTAAATAACTAGTTACAATGTTCTGCAAAAAGAATATACAACTGCACAATCCACTGACTTAATTTTTTTCTCCATGACATTGATTTGCACTTTGGAGAATGATCATCTCAATTACAATATAAACACAAATAATTGAGGTGTCTTATTGCTTAAACTCATCTTTTAGGCATGTGTATAGAATTGATGGAAGTCAGCAATATATTTTTGGGATTAGTAATCAATTCTGAATATTGTACATTTCTGATGTTTCACAGTTAAGTTAGTTTTTGCCCTCAACCGAAAAAATGATGGAATTATATCATATTTATTGCAGGGATTCATGCGTAGCAACATATCTTCTTTTACTACAGGACCCAAAGTGCTAATTTACTGATCTCAATTGCACAAGTACAGCCCAAGCTAGAGTAGCTGACATTCCCCCAAACTAAAACACAGAGGTTCAGGGATAACCATTTATCAACATTTATGAAAGAATGGCACTCGGAGAGTCCATACCTCTGCCAAGGCACAAACACCCCAATAAAGCCTGAGTGCAATAATAATAATAATAGGATTTATATAGCGCAAAATTGATACAAATCCTCTAATGCGCTTGAGATCAAGAAGGGAGAGTCCAGGGACAGGCATGGGTCAACAACTAAAAAGCGCCCGCCAGGGTATGACTAAGGTGGGGGGTATGCCAGCCTAAACAAGTAGGTCTTTAGCTGGCTTCTGAAACCATCTATTGTTTTCTGAGATCTGACAGTCTGTGGCAGCTTGTTCCATTCAGCTGGTGCAGCTACTGCAAAGCCACGCCTGCCTATGTGCTTCTTAGGGCGGGTTGAGGAGATAGATAGCCTGTTGTCACGAGTGAGACTGCTCGATCTTATTAAAGCTGAGAGATACAGGGGCTGTGAAAGATTAATAGCCTTGAATACCAAAAGATTATACTTAAAGAGGATGCGATGTTGAATTGGGAGCCAGTAGAGTTTTTTCAAAAAGGGTGTAACATGACTCATTTTGTCAAGTCTGAAGATGATGCGGCAAAGAGCATTCTGGACTCTCTGTAGTTTGGCTATGTTGGACTTGCTTACCCCATAGAGTAAAGAGTTACAGTAGTCTAGATGACTACTGACCATAGCATTTGCCAGAAGTATTGCTGTCTCAAACTCCAAGGAATTTGCAAATTTGTCGCAAATCACGAAGATGATAGTAACATGCTCTGCAAACCTTGGCAACATGATTGTCAAAGGAGTTGTCTGAGTCGAAAATAACACCCAGATTTTTTACTTCCACCGACGGAGAGATATTGTTTTGAAGGAGTGGAACAGGGAAATTTGGTGCAAGTGACTCTCTGATGGCTTTTTGACCTATTATGATAAATTCGGTTTTTTTTGTACAGACTTGAGACACTCGGTCAGCTCTTCCATCCTGGAGTCAACTGCTAGGTAGATCTGGGTGTCATCGGCATACAGGTGATGAGTAACATTGAATTTTGAAATAACTTGACTGAGGGGACTAGTGTAGAGGGTGAAAAGGAGAGGACCCAGTACAGAGCCTTGGGGGACTCCGAAAGGGAGAATTACGGCCTCAGAGAAACTATCACCTATTTTAATTTTTTGTTTACGGTTTGAAAGCTATGATTTGATCCATGACAAAACAGTACCATCTAGACCAAACCAGTCATGCAAGCAGTCATATAAAAGAGAATGATCAATCGTATCAAATGCCGCCGATAGGTCTAATAATGTTAGGGCGCTGAGAGAGCTATGTCATTTTGAATCTTCAACAATGCGGTTTCAGTGGAGTGGGAATTCTTATAAGCAGACTGGTTGACATTTAAGAGCCCCTTGTGCGAAATAAATTCATTTAGCTGCTTTGCCACCACCTTCTCAATAAGTTTAGATATAAAGCTGAGGTTTGACACCGGCCTGTAGTTTTTGAGGATATTTCTGTCAAGGCTCGGCTTCTTTTGAAGGGGTGACATATGCCATCTTAAAACAGTTGGGAAAACTACCTTCTGTGATTGAATAATTTAAAATTTTAGTGATGGGGGTGATGAGAATATCAGCACACTCCTTGACCAGTGACGTCAGAATCGGGTCAAGGTCACATGATTTGGATGGTGAGGACTTTAGAATTTTGAGTAGTTCTTCCTCTGACACAGGTGTGAAAGAGGACAGAGTATTTTTAGTGGGGTTGGGTCTAGTAACTGAAGATAGTATTGATGACTGCAGTGTGGATCTTATCTTGAGGATTTTGTCATAGAAGAACTTACAGAAAGTGTTCGCAAGGTCGGTTTTATTTGTGTAGTCTGGTAGAACAGCAACAGAGGACCTGTGTAAGACCTTTTTGAAACAGTTCCACAGAGCCTTGGGATTTCCTTGGTTTTCAGCCACAATGTTGGAATAATGATTGCATTTGGACTTCTCAAGCAGGAAATTATAGTGGTTGATTGCAGCCCGGTATCGGCTACGATTACTGGCTGAGTTTTCACGACGCCATGCCCGCTCATATTTCCTCTTGAGTCGTTTTGCTTTGAGGATGTCACAATTCATGAAACCAGTCTCGGCATGTCTCAGTATATTTTTCTTCATGATTGGGGCGTGCTTGTCAAGAAGGCTTCTCAAAGTATTACAGTATTGATAACTGAGAAGACTGGCAGTTTTGTACGGGCATCTAATGAGGTCGGAATTCAGGATATCCATTCTAAATGATTCTATTTATATTGTGAATTTTACGGATGGGAACACATTGAAACTTACAGGATTCTCTGACAGGAAAGATAAAGCTGAATACTATTGCCTGATGGTCTGATAGTCCCCAATAACTTTGGGACTAATGGCCCAGGAGAAGGAATCCCTCACACATAGAGCATCCAAAATATGACCATGAATATGTGTGGGTGTATTGACAAGTTGTGTAAAACTGAATTGCTCAAGGATATCATAAAATTTCAGTGTCCAGGTGTCATGTTTATCCAGATGAAAATTAAGATCACCAAGGAGAATATTTTCATAGCCTTATAAAGCAGCACCTTCGAGGACCATGCCAAATTCGTCCAGGAACTGCGACTTTGAGAGATTTGGGGGCCTATAGACTACATGAAATATAACTTCTTTAGCACCCTCAGTGCTAATCTGTATGGAGATACTTTCAAAAGCCTAATAACTGTTTTTTGAAACTCGCTCAAAACTCAGGTCCTCCTTGATGAAAAAGCCAACTCTGCCCCCTTTCTTGACATTTCGAGGTACCTGAGTGAACTTATAACCAGGAGGTGTGATACTAGAGATAAAACTTTCAGTATCCTCTGGCCTAAGCCATGAGTGACAGCTATAAGATCAGCATTGTTATCTTTGACGAACTCCAGAAAGGAAGCCGATTTATTTCTGATAGATCTAACGTTGAGAAGACAACCATTAAGAGATCTAGAACCAGGGCCTGGATTGAGACTGATATCACCCGAAAGAGCTAGGAACAATGATGTCCATGGACTTACGTTCCGGAAACTATGTGTCACCCTTCGACAGTGACCCTGGAAAGCCAGATAGGCAAAATTGATGCTATCTACACATGGGTGAATCCCCGACTCAATGATCACAGGATGGCCTGAGTGCATGATTAGTTCAGATGAGTCACAGACTCTGATGCCGCTCAGTATGAGGTAAATGGCAAAATGCAAGAAATGCGTTTCGAAAAAATACTGTTAGTAAGTATGTATACGACTAAAAAATGTAGAACTAAGAGCAAAGATATGAAATGATGACAAATCTACTTTGTGCTTGAAATTTCCATCAATGATAACAAATCCTTTAAAATTCCTGGATCGAGATGGTGATTCAAATCATCATCAATTTCAAAACATCTGTTGCTTGCGCCCATTGTCAGCATTGCTTGAAATTTCCATCAAAATCCGCCCATAACATTTTCATTATTTTGCCAACAGGCTAATAAAGAAACACCGCCAATAACATCACTTCCTTGGTGGAGGCTACCAGTTCTACCATGGTAAACCTTATAATAAGAATAGTCTTGACAATATATCGTGGACCAATCAGATTGCAGTATGTAGTCACGTGACCTTTGCATAACAAAGCTGATGGTAGACAGGTAGTGGGCAGGGCTTAGCCTACTGACCAGTCACCAATGACGTCATCAGTCACATGGCCAATGATTGCCAGGTAGAAAGCATTGCTGGGGGAAATCCCTGACAAGTCACATGACCAATAAATAGCATTCCCCCCAAGCATCCATTGTTGTGGACATGTTTTCACAGCTTCCCCAAAAAATACCAATCTTCGAAAGTAGATAGATTTTATTTTACTGCCATTGTGTTAGACAGTAGCACCATTCAAACATGTGTGTAAAAAAGAGGGGCTTCTTTAAACCAAACAACAGTCTATATTTCTCGTATCACCGGTGCATACAAGTAGACTTTTTATAATCAAATTTATACAAAGTGTTTTGCAAACTGGTGAACACGCTTTCTTTGAATTGCATTAGAACTATAAATTGATCAAGGACATTAACATTCAGATTATTAAATAAGACATATTCTTACAGATATATGTATAAAGTTGTCACTATTAGTCCTAGATATTTAACACTGTACTGAATCTCAACTTTAAATTCCATATTTATGTCATAGACACAAATTGATTCACCATTATTTTAGTTTGCCACTACTAATGCACTGGGTCTTAATTTGGTCAATTAAGGTCTCTGTTACATTGTAAGAGATACCCTAAAGAATTACTCTGTGTCCATGTATCTTTATTCTCTGTATTTCTTTGCAATATTAGGTTTGAAGGCTATCTTGCCGAACTTGATTACTTTAAAATAATTAATTTTTTTATGTAAAACGTAAGCCAATTTCAGATATTAAAAGTATCCTCTTCTTACAGATCCTAAATATGAGCTAGCTTAACATATTAAACACTGGCATGACATGCGTTTGCAACTCCAGACTACCTTAACTACATTAGAAATACACAAAGTGTCATTCAGAAATAACAGTATATTGAAGTTCAAATGTATAAGTTTCAGTTAGCTAACTGTTAATTAAGATTGGACAAAATAAGGAAGCTATAAATATTTATACATTATTGATTGTCATTTTTTTCTGTCAACGGATGAGATGGAATAAGATGTTTGTCATCAGTAAAAGTCTGAGGTGGATGCAAACTCTCACAACCTTTACACAAGACGCCCCAGATAGTTTAACTTGTTTTATTGTAACTCCAAGCATTACCATTCTCTACTGTCTTTTGCCAAGTGAGGGTTACATTTCTGGTGAAAACTCTCCATTTGGAAACATCCGGAACAATTGTCACCATATTTTCATTGACTTCACGTGAAGCTCCAAGTATGAAAATTAAATATGTGAAAAATAAAAATAATATCCTTTTATGTTACCTGCCTTACTGATTCTAAAAGAATCCATTTTATAAATATTGATTTTCTTTCTCTCAATTGCCTGTCCCCAAAGCTGGTCATTTTGGATTATAAGCAGTTTGAGTTTGTAGTATTAGAAATCTCTTTATAATCTCACAGTTTAAAGTCGTATATTCTAACAAATGCTTATCTGAGGATCTTGTAAGCATCAGATCATTTCTGTCACCTTTGTGTGGGGTTCAGCTCCTACAAGTGTCAATGCAGAGGGCCTGTCCCAATATGAATGCGGAATAAAAAAACGCATTTCGACTTTCTGGATCTTATTGGGACAGGTGTGAACACTGAGTTGCATGTCTTGACTCAATGATTGTTCTCTAAATATTATCACACTTTATTGCAACAATGGCCACTTGGATATGTATCCAACTATTCAGCAGCATATTTGCTGAAGAGTTTTTGTGAAAAGCTAACCGGATATTTGCAAATGTTTATTTGTACAATAACATCGAAATCTTGAACAAATTAGCAATGGAATGTCTTTTCATGTCAGAATAATGGAACTACATAAAAGTCATTAGTTGCATGACCTTAGATTGTATTGTTAAGGCAACTATTGCAATAAAATGTTTAAAGGTTAATATGAATGTTATTTTATCACAATTTTTACAATAACATTTTTGCTTAAAAATTGATTCCTTGGAAACAACAACACAATAACTTTAGTGTGCATCTATAGTTGAAGAGTCAGAATTAGAAACTGACAAAGGAAGCAATTTTTTGGTAAATGTTGTCACAGACGGAAAGATGTATAAGAGAGTTTTCCAACCTTCCCAGTAAAGTGACGTTCAGAATTTTTTTAATTAATTTTAATGAAAATAAGCCGGGGATTGGCAAAACTATTGGTTGTCAGCTTTGAAGAGGAACATCTGTTATCCTGGGTTAGAATCCACAACTCGTAAAAGCGATAAATAGGTTTTGTTTTCCCCTAAAGGACAATAATAATTCCATATTTTATGCATAAAACCAAATTACCAGTGATAAAAAAACAATAATGAAATGACAAGATGATATTATTTTGTAAAATAGCTTTGTCCAGATAACTTAAAATATGTTTTTATGGTCCAAGTAATCAATATGATTTATCAAATACTCTTGAAACCTAAATGTTGGTTTACACCATGGCAGGTGTATTAACTCTCTTGTTCTAAAGCATTTTGATATATATTTATTCTGGAACTAAAAGGTGATGATGTGATATTTTAAAAATCCTCTTGGATTGACCCAGCTCGAAGGAGGTCTCCACTGGGATAAATTTAAATTCTGATAGTACTCTTATAGTGCTTAACTACATCTAAACACAGACTTCAGGCGGATAATGCAGAAAAGCAAAAGTCCATTATAATATAACCAGACAGACATTAGGGTGGGTATGCTTTTGCAAAGAGATAGGTTTTCACTTCCGTCTAAATGAGTACAGAGAAGTGGCTGAAGGTACATTGTCAGGCAAATCATTCCAAATCTTTAGAGCATCATATGGGACTGAAATGCTTGGTCGAAATGCTTATATTTTGATGACGCAATCCCATCAGCTTGACTTCTGTGAGTATTGTACACCCTCTGTCTAGGTTTAAGAAGAGGTTTAAAATATTTGGGATAATCACTTTGTTGGTCCTTGTACACCAGTAAGGCAATCTTAAATAAAGAGCGATGTTCAATGGGGAGTTTTTCTAATATGAGTGATGGGTGAGTATCTTAGTGGTATCGGTAACAATTCTAGCTACAGTTTTCTGGATACATCACAGCTTACAAAGATCAAGAACAGAATTACAAAACAAGGAGTTACAGTAGCAAAGTCGAATACCAACCAAGGAACTTGCAGCTATAAGAGCAGCATAGCATGCGAAGTAGCCTCTTAGATGCTTAAGATCCCGGGATTGAGGAGACGTGTCTTAAGCTTCTCTTACATCCCATCGTATGTGTATACAGATATAAGTGTGCTACAAATATTGTTTAAAAATATGATAGTGCAAACAATGTGTATTCTTACCATGAGTGTCACCACTTGAATATCCAAGAACAGACTGCAACTGGGCTTATATACATGCAAGGTACTTGTGTGTGTATCACATATTAAGCCTCTCTTACATCCCATCGTACGTGCATGTACGTCATGGTTACAGAGAAAAATCGCCTGATTTGCGAGGGACACTTAAGCTACACTCGCGATTTTATGACAAAATATCAAGGTCGCACAGACCCCACAGTGAAAATTGACAAGCACATTTTCTTTGCATGCACGCAGTATTAGTATAAACACATCCATGACTCAAGGGTAACTTACAAGAGACTTGCAGACCTGCATTCCCCTTGCTAGTGTTGCAAGATCTCCCCATTCACTTGCAGGGTTTGCATGTGCCGTACAATTTCCTCATATGTACCTTGCATCCATATTAACCCACTGTTGGGTCTGTAGCTAGTCGCAGTCTGTTCTTTGATGTTCAAGTAATGACACTCTTGTTGGAAATTTATTTTATTTATTTGGGGTTTTACGTCACTTTCAACACTGTACAGGTCATATCATGATGGGTAGTTGGAAGGGCAGACGAAACCAGTACATACAGTTCATTAGGGTTCTGTACTGTAAACTGTGGACCAATGGCAAGCAACTAATAGCTTTCCCACTTGAGGCCGTGCCTGGGATTGAACCCCGGCCTCAGAGGTGGGAGGTGAGAGTGTTACCACTCTGCCACCGTGGCCCCCTCTTGTTGGGAAAATACACCCTTTTTGCACGTGGATATCTACTACTACTAATTTTTTCAACAATATTTGCAGGACACTTACATGTGTATGCACGTACGATGGGATGTAAGAGAAGCTTTACATGCAAAGCCTTCAAGTAACTGGGGAGGACCTGCTACACTAGCAAGGAAAATGCACGTGCCCAAGTCTCGCGTAAATTCCCCTTGAGATATGGATGCATTTGTAGCCATGCAGCAAGCACACAGAGAATAATTTTACATGCCAATTTTCATTGTGGGGTCTCTGCAACCTCGAAATTCTGTTATAAAATTGTACATCTAGCTTTATTGTGCCTTGCAAATTAGCCCATTTTTGCTCTGTAACCACGATGTACGCGCACATACGATGGGGTGTAAGAGAGGCTTTATAGGTGTTCTGAATATGCCTCTAGAAAGAGAAATCAGTGTCATAGCAGTACAGCAAGGTTCCTAGATGCTTAAGAATGTTGACTGGGAAAAATTGCAAATTGCTTGTTTTAACCAAAAATTATGAATTCCATCTTATCAGAATTTAACTTTAGCTTGTTTGCAGACAACCACATTTTGACATAATTTAAGCAGTTTTTCAACCTGTCGAAGGCCTGGGCTGCATTTCTATGTGTAAGAGGATCATATAACTGGGTATCATTTGCATAAAAGTGGAAAAACTTATACCAAGATGATTTCAAATAACTTTACTGAGAGGAGTAGTGTATAATGAGAAAGTGTATAATAAGATGTGTATTGGACCAAGAACAAAGCTCTGTGGCACCCCATACAAGAGCTTCTTACCGTTAGATAGAATAGAACCAATCTTCATGAGAATGATTGGTGAGGTAAGACTTGAACCATTTCAGAAGTATGCCATGAAAAATACTTGTTTAATAGATTTGTAGAGTTGTTGTAAAGCCAAAACACTAGGAAGTGCAAAAACAGAGTTTTGGTCTCGGAGGGCCACTTACAGACCCTGGATTGACCTCGGCTTAACCCTGACATCTAGACCTCACCGTGATCTGCTGTGTTTGCTTCTTTAATCCAATCTTACCAGCTTGCTTCATACTGTGATCGTATGTTTTATTATGTAACTTGCAAGTATGATGGTGGTTTTAAAATTAGCATGTTTTACACTTCAAAGTTTAAATACCTCTTTACAACCACTTTAAGTAGCATGCAAAAAAAATTCCAGAACTTATGTTTTCTTATCTTCATGTTGACCTGCAAACTACTGCTTTATTTCTTTGGCTTACTAAGCAGGTCAAGATTTGGGTTCGAATCTCCAAATGAGTAAATACTTTGATAAAACCAGATTGATTCATTCATTAACTGAGTCAACAGTTTATCAGAAATAAAAATATGAAGTATGGCCTCATTGCTATTCCCTAGAATAACCGACTACAAAAAATAAATAAATAAAAAGGCATTCAAGAACTTGGTTGCCAAGTATAACCTAGTGATTAATTCATTTGAAGCAAAGATCAATTAATAGATTTTTTTATTCATATGTCAAAGAACTAGAAATAGAAGAATAATTGACTATAAAAAATACCTTTGTGGATTGCAAAAATCATGCACAATCCCAAAAATAGACACATATGTAATTAGATTGATTTCCCCATAAACATACTCCAGTAAATGCTTGTTATTTTCCGCTATCACTGCTATGCCTTTTATACTATTTCTGGATTACCAGATTTAAACAAGAAACTTAATGTACCATTCAATTACAAGTAGAGTGATTTAGTCTAATTACAAACACATTGAAAATTTGATTATTCTCTTCAAATCAAGTGGAGTATTGGAAGGAAATTCAACAGAAAATATGTTTTGCAGCATACAGAAATTCAAGATCATATGCATATTGCATTTCATTAGTTTCACATTTGTGAACGGTTTTCTTATTATTAGGACGCTTTCCCACTCTTGTAATTAATAGGAAGACTTAGCTGAGTTTAAAGTTGTAGTAGGCCTGTGATGCGCAATTCTAAGATTAAAAGACAGGAACATTCAACCTAAAAATGGCCTCGGAACCTGTGGCTGACTGACACAATTCAAAAAAAGTTAACTCTAATCCAGATTTGGGCTTCAAAACAAAGGAGATTAATTAGATTAGAAGACTCACTGTAATGTATCTTCTCAACTTCAGTTTTGTCAGACGACTGGTCATTTCATAATAAGAGTGCACAAAATAAGTGACACGACAGGAAAGAGAAGTCATACAACCAGAAACAGATAATTCTAAATGCAGTAACAACTGACAAGATTGCACTCACTTTCAACAAATTGAATACCTCGTAGGACAGCAGGTAGTTGAGGGGATGGAGGTCATTATTGGTTATTTAAGGAATAACACACGACTAGCGTGGGGTTATGCAGGGTTTTACCACGAACAGTGATATATCAAAACACGAATACGAAGCCTGAGTGTTTCAAATGAGTTATGAGTTGTACAATACTGCATAACCCACGCTAGGAGTGTTATTGCGATTCTAACATGTCATTTAATATTTATATTCCATGTTTTCTCACTGGTTTTATGAAGATTTGTAGTGCATATTCTTTATAATTTGAATTTTTAAAAGTGAAGTGGGGTTATCGCCCACATATGAAAAACTGGTCGTGAGGTTATGGTCGGTTTTACAATGGTGATTGACCAATAAGAATTGCGAACACAGCTGTGTCATGTTAGAAGTTGTATGTATGGTCCATAAATCTGATGCAGTGCTGGGGATTTCCCGAGTTACTAGCTGTAGTATGCTAAATGGATAAAAGTGCAGTGATCTAGGATAGTCTCTTTGTTTCTAGAATGATCAGAACAGTATAATCTATACATATGTATATAAGGGATCGAGAAATTCATTTAGTTCAGTTGTGATTTCAAATTAGTCAGATATACTTCAGCCATGCTTAGAAGCTGTGAAAGTGGATAAAGCCACTTGTGCTAAGCTTTCATAACAAATTATTTCTTGACCAGTTACTTGTAGAAGTAATAGTGCAAGTTGTGGATTCAACTTGTTGGAGTCATACAGAACGACTATTGATTCAGCATGAAGAAAAATGGTGAAGGCTGTTGATTCAGTGCATCAGTTATATATACTGAGAGCTGTAGATTTCAGCTGTTGACAGTGTTATTTCATTCATTTATACAGAGGAAGACTTAAGGAAGAAGAGCATTTTTCCTTCCTGACTGATACACACCAAAGGTCTGGGCTTTCACACTTTACATTGTGACAGATGTAAGCAGAGAACTACCAACTTTCCCACTTCCGTTGCGGCTGGGAAACAAACCCAGGACAAGTGAGACGGGAAATGAGTCCATTGCCTACTATGTCACATGACCTCAATAAAAGTCAGGAATCTTGAGCTTTGGTGAGGGAGCAGTTTTGGAATTTTATCGATTGGATTGCACCGCTGTAGTCATTGCTTACATAACCCTTATTACAACCTGTGGGATACACTCATTGTTTACACAACTATGATACGGGCCGTTGAAAAGGGCACAAAAGCCAAAACAGTTACCTCTGCATCTGTTCTAGCCTTTTTACTGTAGCAATTGTGACTTGGGTTTCGTCAAAACAACCCTAACATGTAATGATATCCTCAGAAAGCATATTTTATGCCATATTTGCCATATTTTATTAAAGAAAGGGGGATTGCATTACCCAAAGAAACAGTTTCATGGATCATTTACTCGAACGCAAAACATATAAATAGCAATAGATCGCAGTCACTTAATTGGTGTTTTGGGGTTCAATAAGGTCGTGCATTTTCAAGTCCTTTGTGTAGCCAAAATATTTACCTCACATAAACAAAAGTGGTTAGCAGACATGGAAATGACTGCGGATACAATAATAATTGTTTGTCAGGCACTATTTGATGTTACTGTTCTAAATGGAAGTAAAAAGGTTCACAGATCCTTATTCATCCAATATTGATGATTTCATCAAAAACATAAAAACTGTAATTTGCAGTTGTAATCTACAGAGGCTCTGAACTGCCAGTATTTAGTGTTTCTGAGTAGAATCTGTGACTTAAGAAGTTGTAAATGGTAAATTGCGTATCTCATGTGGCTTAATAAAGCATGAATATTCAACTTACTATAAGATCAATTTGGGCAAAGACTAAGTTGTATATACGAGTTACTTAAGCATATGTATAATGCAGTGAGCCAAATAGTACGACTTAGTAAATCATATATATAGCTTAATACAACTTAATATCTATATATTTAACTTATTATTAGGTAGTATATACTGGATATTGAACTATTAAGTCGTGCACAAGACTTACTAGGTTGAACATATTACTTTGATTTATACTACTAAATAAGACATATATTAGACTCACTATTAGGCATTTGCGAAATTACTCTATTGTGCATAAGACTTATTACATAATTTATTTCATTTACTAAGTACTATATATTTGTATGTAAGACTTAGTAAGATGAATATATGACTTAATATAAAAATGTTGGCAGCTCAGAGCTGCCGTAGTCATCCGGGGGATAATGAATCAGGTAGTTTGTAGTAGCAAATGAAAAAAAAACAACTTATTGGATAGCAATTGTTCAAGAAACTCAAGGACAAAAAGTTCCGTTTACATGACATGATCCAGTGGAAAGGAACAAATGGTTTATGAGCATTTAAAGTATGGAATTATAATAAACCTATAATCCAGTAGGTCAGTGTTAAATGTTTCACAGAGACCCAGACAAGAGGGGTGTGGATTTTCTAGAAGGATGTGCAGTCTATATGTGTATCAGTCTTCATCATAAAACAATGTCAAAATAAAATTGATAATATCAACATTGTAAGGATACATTGATGGAATTTCATTAAATAACTCATTTTTAACAGGTGTAAAAGCTATGCATGTAAATATTGGCATACAGTTAAAATTTCCGAATTGTCAGGAAATATTAAGGATGAATAAATATGACTCTAGAAATTACCATTTGAGCAACAGTTAGTTTGCTCAAGAATGATTATTTTTGAATTTATCGAACCTGTGAGTCCCTCAAGGGCTTTTCCCAAAACTTCAAATAAATAATGACCTAACAATTATAATCAGTTTTTTTAAGCAAATGATTAAAGACAAATCAACGTTGATTATTTCAATAATCAAATGATGGATTATTTGAACAGGATTTTCTGAATTGTGAACTGCCAATGATGATGTTTCAATTATAATCAGTAAATAACTAAAATCTTTGATAAAACAAATCAAAGAGGAATTATTAAATAACCAATTAACCAAGCCAAGAAACTGAACTACGTCCTTTGTAAGCAGTTTGTGAGAACTGCTCTTTAAAATAACCAAAAGTGGATAAACTAACCAGTTGAACTAGAGTTCCTCAAATGTTTTCTCCACATTATTTTGACTTACTTTTCTTGTAATATATCATCTGGCTCCCTTTTGAAACCCCCCGAACAAAGATTTAAAGCCTAGACAAATGGCAAACACTCAAGATACTCTGCTTTCCTGACTAACACCAGCCCTGGGGCACTTGTGGTGGTAACACAATAAAGCAATGAGGCAATGGATTTCAAAGGAATGGCACTCTCTGTGATATATGTGATGGTCCCTATCTTTGTGTATATTTCTTCTGAAGTTGAAGCTGGATCAAAGTCATGCGATTTCAGGGGGTGTTCTTATGCTGGAAATGGTAAAGACAGAGATAATAGTGGTTTTCAATGTTCTTGCCTTGTTTCCTGTATAGCTTTGGACAGGTGCTGTGATGACTACCATACGGAATGTGGATCACCAATCAGAAAGCAACCAGCAGAGTAATTAATTAAGAAATAACACACAACTGGTGCAGGGTTTTACAATGAATCACGACATTAGTAACACCAAGGTTAAGCCTGAGTGCTTCTAATGGGCTATGAGAAAACTATGCATAACCCCCATGCTAGGAATGTGTTATTGCGATTCTAACATGACATTTCATATTTTTCACATTTTTGCCTTGCCTTCTTACTGTTTTGATGAAGATTTGTGGTGCATATTCTTCATTATTTGACTTTTAAAAAGTGAAGTGGGATTATCGCACACATATAAAAAACTGGCCGTGAGGTTATGCTCGTTTTTTTTAATGGAGATTGACCAATCAGAATTGCAGATACAAGTGTGTCATGTTAGAATCACTATTCTAACATGACAATGTGCGCAGAAACGAGTTTTAGCTCTGTGCACACACATTTATCTGACAACAATCGCACTGCCCTTCCATCCTGCGTACATGTTTCATCGTTGGGTTTTAGTAGTAATGTTGCTGTATTGTTTTTATTTATATTTGATTGAATATTAAATATTAATTGAATAATGAATATTATACATTATATTCATATTAAATATTCCTGTATCAGAAAATTTTAAATCTGCGGTTTCCAGGTACAATGGATGGAAGAGCTGGTTGCTAAGGTCACCAAAATGTAAACAAACCTACGTAAAACAATTTATTCCTTTCAAAAATTAAAAAAAATCTCTTAAAGAAGCTTAAATGTCATGTTAGAATAGAAATAATCCATTCGTGCTCATGGTTTTACATGGCATTTAACCATGTCACTTCCGGATAATTTTACTCAGCCTTCGGCTTTGTAAAATTATTACCGGAAGTGCCATGGTTTAATGCCGTGTAAAACCATGATCACTCATGGATTATTTCTACATTTTTTTAAGAGTTGTGTTTTATGCCAGTTCAGACACACATACTGATAAGGGCTGGCTGCTTGTTATTTTGTTGTATGTTATTGTCATCAATTCAGTAGGTGGCACTTTAATAAAAAAAATTCTCTTTCTCATACTGAAGTGAATATTTTTATTGCTAGGTGCTACTAGCCACACTAAGATTCAGTACTTTACCACTAGAAATAGAAAAAGCCACATTTACAAGATTCAGTACTTTACCACTTCATATAGAAAAAGCCAGATTTACAAGATTCAGTACTTTACCACTTCATATAGAAAAAGCCAGATTTACAAGATTCAGTACTTTACCACTTCATATAGAAAAAGCCAGATTTACAAGATTCAGTATTTTACCACTAGACACAGAAAGATCTATATTTAAAAGGTTTAGTACTATATCACTTGATATAGAAAAAATCCAGATTTACAAGTAAACATTAAAAGGACTGGTTATGAAATGAGCTGCATTTCTTAAATATGTCTGAAATGCTCATATCTATGAATACATTAAGCAACTTTTTAAAAAAAAAATCCTTATTTTTACCCAATTCACTTTTATCTATTTTTTGGAAACACATATACACATATATTTTGCATTTGAAAGATGTCATCTACAAGCGGATATGGAATGGGTTAATGAAAAATGTCACTTCTATCTGTGTGCTGTACGGTTTTGGAATAGACTGCTTCAAATGAACAATGAACGTCTAACTAAAAAGTAGCAGAGTATCAGCTAATTAATATAAATGAGTGCAATTGGGTTTGGAAGTTCTATAACATTCTAGACTAGATCTCATGCATGAAGAATGGTCAAACAATTTTGACTTCAAACCTAAGTTGAGAAATTATGTTAAGTATAAACAAAACATTAATACAGAAAGCTATGTAACCTGCAACTTAACAAGATCACAAAGATCTTTACTGGCCCAATTAAGGATGGGCTTATTGCCCCTACACATAGAAACTGGACATTATTTCAGGAAAACATTAGCTGAAAGATTGTGCTTACTCTGTGATAAAAATTTGATTGAAGATGAATACCACTTTTTGTGTCAGTGTCCCTTATGTCAGGTTGAAAGATGTAGTTTATGTAATTACATTCCTAACTTTCTGGCTAAATGTGTTGCCAATTGCTGGAATAAGAGAAAAGCTTTTTAAATGTTACTCTGGATTAAAAATCCAAACTTTTATGCAGTAGTAAAACATTATAGTTATTGCTGAGTAAATTTTATTTACATGTAACAGTAACTGCATTTCGTTTGTTTTCAAAAATAAACTGTATAATAATATTAATAATAATGACATTATTATTATTATTATACCTTTTAGTGGAGCTTAAAAATTGTGATGTGTGATTTACTTTCATATAATCCTGTGGCACTGTGCACATATTTTGAAACTGTTTGTTGCCAGGTACATCAAACCCTGCGATAACAACTATGGGTGCAGGGACCACATCACATATCAATGCAATTGAAGATGCAACTATTAGTGAAGGAGAAACAACCACAGCAGTAAATGATCTCACAACCACTGAAAGTGTGACAACTACATCTGAACTGACTACAACTGAAGGAGAGATAACCACAGTAGTAAATTATCTCACAACCACTGAAAGTGTAAAAACTTCAGTTGAACTGACTAAAACTGAAGGAGAGATAACCACAGCAGTAAATTATCCCACAACCACTGAAAGTGTGAAAACTTCAGTTGAACTGACTACAACTGAAGGAGAGATAACCACAGCAGTAAATTATCTCACAACCACTGAAAGTGTGAAAACTACAACCCAAAAGGAACCGACTACAACTGAAGGACCATTAACCACAACAGTAAATTACCCCAAAACCACTGAAAGTGTGAAAACTACAACAGAAGAGCAACTAACCACAAGTAAGAGTGTAAGAACCACAATAGGAAAACAACCCACAACCACAGAAAGCGTATCAACTACAATAGAAGAACATCCAATAACCACTGACAGTGTAATAACCACTCTCAAAGAACAACCCACAACCACTAACAATGAATCCCTGAACACAGTCAAACAACCCATAACCACTGACAGTGAGTCATATACACTGGATAATCAACCAACAACCACTAATAGTTTACCAACCACACTCGTGGAACAACCTTCAACCAAAGAGAGTGTACCGGTAACCACATTAGACGAATTTCCTGTAATCAATGAGAGTGTATCAACCATTTTGAAAGAACGTCCCACAGTCACCTTAAGTGCAACAGAAGACCAACCTATTACCTCTGAGAGCGCACAAAATACCACAAATAACAGTTGCAGTAGTAATGTAAATGGAGGCCAGACAACAGAGAACACCTCGAATACCCCCATCAAAAGCAAAGGTAATGTGTGTAAAATAAAATGTGAAATCAACTAATCGTGAAACAAACTTGTGATAAGAAAATTCGGTCTGTTTTTACAGCTCTGCAAGGATGAATGTTAATTGAGGAAGATTGGTTCAAGGTTAAGCTTGGGGTGTACGATTTTTTTCCCGCAATATCACCCAGGTCCGAAACATCGCCACTCTAAATTAACGACTGTAATTAATGAAATCCAATGTATTGAATCCTGGTAACTGAGGATAGTTTCTAGTCAACTTGTATTCAGGTCATAAAACAGATATATACAACACAAGTAAGTTCATTAGTTTCTTTTATTTCATGATTTATCAATGAACACCTTTACTCAAGTTAACGCTGGGACTGATCTAATGCTGGGTTCGATCTAATGGTAATAGAAACTTGAAAACAATGAACACCCAGGAAATATTGGTAAGATTTTTTAACAGCTTTGACTGTATCAGGGCAACAGCTAGATTTATCAGAACCCAAGATTGCAGAGGTAAAACTAAGTGTTTCAATGCAAAAATTATTTTATTTACCATTCTCTCACTGGGACATTTTAGATATAAGTATGTGCTTATTGATTATTTAACAAACTGCATTCAATCATAGAATTCAGTCAGCCAAAGTTGCAACTTGCTTTCAGCTATAAATATGTAATTGTGATACAGTTCTAGCCCTACATGGAACTAGTTACTGTCATAGAATTTAGTGTATAATTGTCATGTATAATTTTGAAATCGGCTTTCTAGGGATAATTTGTTGAATTTGTATTCCATGAAATATTTACTGACATAAGTTTCTCCTTTAAAGGCCACCCGAATTACAATAAATTCGCCAGTAAAGTTGGAGAGAGTGTGGATTGTTGCCAAGATGGTTTGTTAAATAACAGTGTTCTTAGTCCTCACCAAGTTTAATATCTCACCTAGACATTCACGAGATTTATGTTTGTACCAAATTGCTCTCAAATAAATATACAAATATTTGATATTCACAAAGTGGTGGTACATATAAGGAGATATAAGCTTTCAAGGCTGAGATCTCTGTTCAAGTGGCATCCTCATGTAAAATAAGTATATGTAAGGGTACATTGCATAAACCGAAGAGTTGCCATGTTACCCTAAATATAATTAGAGCCTTAAGCAAGACTATAGCCCGTATAATCAGTCATTGTGGTTTTATCCTTGTTTAAGTGGTCAAACATTTAGTCTGGTTTCCGCCAACCCTACTCTGTAATATAGGGTCAGGTATCGCCCACCATCTTGGGTACAACGCTTCCGTAGTTAGTTTAAGTACTGTCGATCTTCTATTATCACCCAAAACATGTTTTGCTTCTAAAGATTATTGTCATTCCAAAATATTTTAAAGTTTAATTCACAATATTTGATGTTATAATTTCAATAATAAATGTTTAAAATGTTTTAAATACATACAAAAAGCATATAAGTAATTAAAATAATGATCGAGATATCCCGATAATGACAGCTGGCAATGATGTATTCAAGGCCATCCTGGCCGATACCAGTTCCTTTATTGTTAAAGGATGGCTGGTTCCCGTCTATCAAACATTATGACACTTAACTAATATAAAGAATCAATGCATATCCAACCAGTCAGCACTATTACTAGCCCCACCTTGATCACATAATGTTTTACACTGCCATGTTTTAATGCTGATTCTCCAACTTAATTCAAGAAATCATTATTCAATAGATGTAGCCAGGTTGATACCACAGAGAAGCCATATACACATTATTTATTTATTGTTGGTACATATTGATATACATAGTTTACAAACAGACAAACAGACAAAAACTATTTAGAAAATTATGTACATTTCAACACAGCAAGAATGCAGACATTTGCTATGTGACACAGAGATATTCTAAAATAGTATCACTGCAAATTTTTTCAAGGCTTTTTATTCTAGAGTTGGTTCCAATTACATGGTCAAGATGATCCGCAAAATCTGTTTGATATACTGAGTAACCATCAAAATTTATGTTAACACAGTGGTTGCAAACTTTACGAAACACAAGCAGTTTGCTTTTATCTGGGTTTACCCTGTTGAAATTATTAAGATAGATAGATAGACAGATAGATAATTAAAATTTCACTGCAAAAACACAAATGTGTCATACTGCACTAAAAATAAAATAATAAATACACTAATTAATATTTACTATTTAATATTTACATCAAACAAATATGTACAAATACACAATGATTGGCAAAAAAACAAATCACAAAACTATTAAAGTTGACTAGAAGACAAAAAAGATAAATATACTACAAAGGTAAAAAAGAACATCAAATAAGATAAAACATAAAAATAATAATGGAGTTTAAATATTACAATATAATTTTATAGAAAGACTAGAAAAACATAAACAAGAAAAAGAATGAATTAAAAACCAAAATATAACCATCACAATATTATACAAGACTAGATTTTACAGAATAAATTAACATGAGGAACAGAGAACAAAATAAATTAATTAAAACTTTTTGAACAAACCAACTTCTTTTAAATAATTGATAACATTAAAAATATTTTCATTAAATAATTTTTTCATTGAGTTTATATTTCTGTAATATTTAATTCTAGTGTCACGTAGGTCAATACATTCTAATAATATATGCTTGACTGTATCAGGACAATGACATGGAATGCACCAGGGCATATCTTCACCTTTCAACAGATAACTGTGTGTGAAGTAGGTGTGTCCTATACGGGCTCGAGTAATAACTATTTCCTCCCTACGAGATAAACCCGTCCAAACATAAAAATCTCCTACTGTAGGGTTTATTTGAAATAGTTTGTTATCAGGACACGCATTCCATTGAGCTTGCCACTTTTGTTTAAAAACACTATTTACATTAACTTTCAAGCTAAAACAACTTTCTTATTCACTGACAAACAATCATTAAAAAGTTTTAAGATATCTTGAATAAAAGGATGATCACAGTTGTTGCTATCAAGAGCTTGAAGACTAGATAAAGAATCAGTGAATATGATAAAATGATCCCCATCACAATTTTTAACAATATTAAAAGCCATTTTAAGAGCCTGTAATTCTGCTGTGAATATGCTAGCATTGCCAGGAAGTCTGACCTGGGCACTGAGGTTATTAGATGTAGCAGCTGCAGCAACCCTATTTTCTGTTTTCGATCCATCAGCATATATAGCCCTATGGTCAGAGTAATAACTTTTTAACTCAGCAAATAGACTTTGAAACATACAATCATCACCAAGATGTTTCTTTTGATGGGTGAGGAATAAGTCTATGTGAGGTTTCTGTATACTCCAGGGTGGGTCATCTGGCAAAGACATAGTCTGAATTAGATCCAGCTGAGGACAGACAACAGACAAATCTTCCTCTACACGATGCCCAAAAGATCTTATTGCAGATGGTTTCTTATCATACAGATCATAATACTGGGGGTTAAAAACAACATCATAAGCTGGATTGTCAGGATTACTTCTCAATTTCAAAGCATATTGAACACATAACTTATCAAACCTGAGATATAAAGGGGGTTCATTTGCCTCAACATACAAGCTTTGCATTGGAGAAGTCCTGAAGGCTCCCAGGCATATTCTTAAGCCCTGGTTTTGAATGGGTTCCAATTTCTTAAGATATGACTTTCGAGCAGAACTAAAAACAGCACAACCATATTCCAATCTAGAACGAACAAATGAACGATAAAGTCTCAATAAAACACTTCTATCTGCTCCCCAATCCATTTTGGCAACTACTTTCAATAAGTTCATGGATTTTTCACATTTCTGACGAATATAATCAATGCGTGCCTTAAAATTCAGTTTTCTGTCAAATATAACACCAAGGAACTTAGTTTGTGAAACAACAGGGATTTGTGAATTATATATTGTCAAATGTTGGGTCTGGATGAAGTTTTCTTTTATTACAGAAATACATGCAAACAGTTTTGGTTTTAGAAAATATAAAACCATTTTCATCAGCCCATTTCTCTACTTTATTCAAACACAATTGAAGTTGCCTTTCTATTGAAGCCATATTTCTAGAAGAACAAGTGATTGAGAAATCATCAACAAAAAGAGACTTTTCAAAGCTAGCTGGAATCACATCAGCAATACTGTTGATCTTTGAAATAAATAAAGTAACAAATAGGATACTGCCTTGAGGGACACCCATTTCTTGTTCATGTATATTACTATAGACAGACCCTAAACGAACTCTAAAAACTCTGTTGGTTAAAAAATTCTGAATAAACATAGGCATTCGCCCCCTTAAGCCTACTTTATGTAGATCTCTTACAACACCATATTTCCAAACAGCATCGTAGGCTTTTTCTAAATCAAAAAATACAGAGACTACATGGTTGCCTTTTAAAAAGGAGTCTCGAATAAAAGATTCAAGTCTTATTAATTGGTCTGTTGTAGTTCGACCTTTTCTAAAACCACTTTGATATTTTGTTAAAATATTATTTTTCTCAAGGAACCAAACTAATCTAGTATTAATCATTCTTTCCATGGTTTTGCATAAACAGCTCGTCAGGGATATGGGGCGATAATTGGACGGGTTTTTTGAGTCTTTGCCTGGTTTAGGAATAGGTATTACAGTGGCCTCTTTCCAGGATTCAGGAATTTCACCTGAAGCCCATATATCATTCAATATATCAAGTAACACCATAAGTGAGTCTCTTGGTAGATGTTTAAGCAGTTGATAATGAATTTCATCTGGACCAGTGGCTGTGTCATGAGACTTTTCCAGGGCATCACATAGTTCTCTAATGGTAAATGGTTCATTGTAGTTTTCAGAGTTGTCTGTGTTAAAATCCAAGTGTTCTTTTTCAGCTTTCTCTTGATATTTTTGAAACTTTGTACGGTAATTGTTGCTGCTAGAATTCTTGCTGATTTCTTGGGCTAACCTATTTGCTATATCCACTCTTTCAGTTATATTTGTCCCATCATTATTTTCCAGATGGTGTATTGTGGTGTTACTTTGTTTGCCACTTATTTTTCTGATCATTTCCCATACCTTCTTTGCTGGTGTTTTTACATTTAGTTTTGATACATATTCATGCCATGATTTCCTTTTATTTTCTTTAATTACTTTACGAGCATTTGCTCGACAGTTTTTATATTCATTTATGTTATCTGATGTAGGATTTATACGGCATTTATCCATTGCATTTTCACGAGCTTTAACAGCTTTTTTGCATTCACTGTTGAACCATGGTTTGTAGATACCAGTGGACTGTCCAGTTGACTTTGGCACACATTTTGTTGCTATATCACTTAATTTATTTAAAAATGCAGGAAACTTTTCTGTTATATCAGTAAAACTCTGCCTATTGATATCCAAAGAACAGTGAAGTTTGAATTTTGGCCAATCGGCCTTTTTTAGATTCCAACGAGGAACATTGTCCTTAGGCATACTCTTAACTATATCAATAAAAATAGGAAAATGGTCACTACCACACTAATCTGAATGGACCTGCCATGCAAAATCAAGAAAAACAGATGCAGAACATAAAGACAAATCTATTGAAGTGAATGAACCTGATGCAGGATGAAAGTAGGTAGGTGACTTATCATTAAGCAAACAAATATAAGAGGATTCAAGAAGATATTCCACCTTATTGCCTAAACTATTAGATGAGGAACAACCCCATAAATCACTATGTGCATTAAAATCTCCAATAAATAGAAAAGGTGCAGGTAACTGGTTGACTAGATTATCAACATCACTTTGTGCAACATTAGAACGTGGTGGAATATATACATTACATACAGTTATAGTTTTATGTAGAGATACTTTTACAGCAACTGCCTGCAGTTCTGTATCTAACTCAAGTACCTCATGAGGTATACCTTTCTTAACAAAAATAGAGCAGCCACCAGTGGCTCTCCCATCTACTTCAGACATACAAGTTTTAAAATAATGATCAAATCCTCTAATATGTACATTATCTGAATCTTTAAAATGAGTTTCCTGCAGTGCTAAAATGTAGGGTCTAAAATTGGAAATTAAATTTTTAATTTCTTCAAAATTTGGCCTAAAGCCACGACAGTTCCACTGTACTATACTTTTATTTTTGTTTCATTCCATTATTTACATTTTTATTGCCACTCCGCCCTTGTGATTTTGTGATTGGGGATTCTTCGACACTCATGTCACTGTCACTATCACTTAATGCATCATATTTGTTGTATTGTGTAATTGGGTCATTAGATCCTTTATGTTGTTTGGTCAAATATACTTTGCTCTGGCTTATTTTCAACTTTATAGGGTCATTTTGAGATGCACTTGTCTGACTCGATGCACTGGTTTTATTCCCTTTATTTATCTGTTTCTCAACTGCACACTTTTTTGGTTGTTTTGTGCCTTCTGGCCAAGTCATTTCTGTTTGTGTTTCTACATTCACTGTTTTCACCACAGGTTTAGTTGCTGCAGCTGCTTGGGCATACGTTGTTTTCACAGAATTAAATATGTCCATTTGTTTCTTGGCATCTGTGTATGAAATTCCTCTTTCTGCCTTGATTCTTTGAATTTCTTTTTCCTCTTTCCATTTCGGACATGTTTTATCATTAGAGGCATGGTTTCCTTGGCAATTGACACATTTCGCTTCATTCGTGCATTCTTGAGAGTCTGTATGATCTTCTTTCCCACATTTATTGCAAACTTCATTTTTCCTACAGTTAAATTTAGTGTGACCAAACTTTTGACACTTAAAGCATCTGATGGGATTTGGGATGAATTGCGACACAGCCACCCTGTAGTAGCCCACCCTGATGTATTTTGGCAAGGTCTGAACTTGGAATGTCAATATAAATGTCCCTGTTGGTTTCCTTTGTCCATCTCTAAATACCAATATCCTGTCTAGCTTTATGACACCTTCATCTTTTAGTCCATCTAAAATCTTCTCATCAGAACAGTTTTTTATATCTGGGCATCTAATGACCCCTTTCTTTGTGTTCAGGTTGTAGTGTGGTGATACAGTGATGGGGATAACATTGTCCATAGTCAAGTTCAGTTTGGTCGTTTTCTATAGTTTGCTGCTTTGGTTTTCCTTGTCTAATTCAACCAAGATGTCTCCATTCCTTAATTTCTTCATATTAAAGGGATCAGACCCAAGAACAGCAACAATGGCCTTGTTTACAGCAAATGGTGACAGTTTTGACAGAGGTCTCTCATTGTCTGTACCTTTTACTAACAGAAATCGCGGCCATGTACGAATCTGAACAGAATCCAAGTTCGAAGTCATGAAATCAGGCGAAGTTCTAATCTTTTTCCATACCAGTCGTTTGTGTATTTTGTGTAGCCATAATGTTATAGTATTTATTCATTGCCAATGCTCTCCACCCACCCTTCGAGCCCAACAAGGGGATATTATAATAGTGTGCTGCTCAGCCCTGCACACTGATATCAGAGATACATTAACAATATACTCAAAGACCACAAAAGTGAACCTTGATTGACCTGTTAAGCAGCCGCCTTCTAGATACTCCAAACAAAAGCACAAACCAAACACCAGCAGAATACAACAATCAAGTACAACAGTATAAACCATTAGAAACAACAAGGCACCACTAATTTGGAGCACTAGGGCTTGGAACTACCAGCCGATTGATTAAGCCAGGCCATCTTAACCTTCCGACTAAGTGAAATTGAGGCCAAAGCTGTGTATTGCCTCCTCAATGCCACAACAAAGTATTGGCCCAACAGCCAGGACCCTCTCTTCCACTGACACGGATCGCAACCCATGGCAAACAGGCTTCCCCCAATTAGTGGCCTCTTACGACACGCAGGAGGATACGTTGGGCCTATTCTACATCCCCGGACCCACAGGGGGCTTGAAATTATTAAGCAAACATTTTAAGCTAGAGAGAGTTGGGGGTCATTAAGGAAATATCATTAGCATAACTGACTGCAGGAACAGAAACATTACCAATATGACAACCTTGTCCAGAATACTTCAACCTCTGTCATAATCCATCAAGGTAAACACAAAACAATATAGGTGACAGAACACCCCTTGTTTTAGACATTGCTAACATACAAACTGAATGAATCACAGCTGCCCTGTCTGACATTAGCGATTGAGACGTGTATAAATTGACTAAAAATCTAGCAGTTAATGGGAACAAACCCTTTTTATAAGCAATTGATATAGTTTTACATAATGAAAATCATACACAAGAATGATATGTTGTTCTAGTTTTCTCTTTATTTCAGCTATAACTCCATTTCTTGGTCTACCATTTTCACACCAAATCCTATGCCAAAAGATTGATCTTGGTCTAGACTCTTCACAATATATATCCCAACCAGGTTTACACTTTTGTGTACGAGTACCCAATATTGGTATGCATTCCTGCCTGAATTTTTTTTTATTTGGGGTTTTACATCGCTTTCAACACAGAACAGGTCATATCACGATGGGTAGTTGGAAGGGCAGAGGAAACCAGTACATACAGTTCATTAGGGTTCTGTACTGTAAACTGCCGACCAAAGGCAAGCAACTACCAGCTTTCCCACTTGAGGCCGTGCCGGGAATCAAACCCCGGCCTCAGAGGTGGGAGGCAAGAGTGTTACCACTCTGCCACCGTGGCCCCTGCATTCCTGCCTGAAGTGTACAATATACTGTTATAGCTCTTGGTCAACTGCACTTTATAAAATTTGTTATTACAGTTAAAGTCAGTACAATAGACCACATCAGGAGTATTTATTACCATTAATTTTGACTTAATACTACATCTGAACTTTTGTATATCAGCAGCAGTAGCCTTGTGCCATTGAAGCTTATTAACATTGTAGCTGCCAATTTGAAAGCAGTGGATAGGTACATCAAGATTTAACATAACAGGGCCGTGATCAGACAAGTTATCACCACGATGCAATACAGAGTAATTTTTACATAGTCTAGTAGATTACTGCTGACAAATATGTGATCTAATACAGACTCAGAATCATTGATTTTACTTTTCAATCTTATGAAGCATTGCTTTTTCCATCATTGATTTAAATATTTTAACACTTTCAGCATTAAAACGTGAAAAATCAGTGTTTATATCCCTCCATTGTGTAAGTTGTGTTGGGAAAGCCTTGTTGAACTGATGAAACTTGAGGCTTTTTTTCGAAAACTTGCAACACAGGAGGCAGAACGCAGATCACCTGGCAAATTATTTTATACATCAAACACAAAACTATGACCAAAATGTTTGCTAGATGTATATACAGAAAAATATCATTGAGGAATTTCTAAGAAATTTTTATCTGGTCAGCTATATCTTGTGTTGTATCTGCTGGGATTGTCACAAACTGCATCAGATAAACATGGGTCACTCCTATTCTCAAAAGACTCAGTTGGTTGCCAGTTAAATATCCTGACATCCTTAAAACAGCTAAATAGGTTTATAAGTTTACCATTTCGGTCCAAGACTTAAAACTGTCATTATTTGACAAAACTTTAAAAAAAAAGATAGCATCATTGCCAGCTGGTTCTGCAACTTGTTAAACGAACCTTACCTATCAATGGCATTGTGTTCTTGGATTAAGCTATTGTTGTCACCTCTTAAGATTTTGCTGGTGTAGAACAAATACACAAAACATATGTAGATTACACCAGACAGGAAATCCTGCAATACTGGTACCCGTGCCAGCTGATAATGTTGTTGCCTAATGTAGCATGTAACTGAATAATCACTGGCTCCGCTTACTATGGATATGTTTCACGGCTGATGTTGCATTTTTTTGTATTATATTTTGTAATACATTATTGTATTGTGTCATTTTTTTTGGTATTATAAGTATGACTTGTTTTTTGCCTGTTAGCAAAGGAAAGTGGTGAATAATATAAGCCTACAATATACCCTATTGTAGATTGTGGACCATTCCCTGCTTGGCTGAATATAGCAATTTATAACAGACAGGAAGACAAAATTAAGTATACATGTCAGGAAGGGTTTTTATTCAGTGACAACACAGCTACATTGAAGATATCTTCTTGCAGCGCAGCAGGGATCTGGGAGCCACATTTTGTGTCATGTGAAGGTAGAGTTTGCATTTTTAGAGTCTAATATTGCGTTTTACGCATTGTACCCACATCACCAACCCCCCTCCCCCAATTGCAAAGAACGGCTCCGTTTGATCCTGGCAAAATTCTAAAACATATCCAGTCAGTAATATTCGTCAAAAGCTCCAACTGGCTATAAAAGTCTTATCGTGTACAATTCTTGCATTCTGGGACTTTTATGCACACGATTTCAGTCCTGTTATTGTTACAGCTCAACCAGTCAAAACTGACGAGTATAAAACAATGTAAATAATACCCAAGAAATGTTGGATCGATCAGTACCCTCACACTGTCATCTGGGCAATCATGGTAGAGCTTAACAAATCACATTTATATATTGTGTTTTTCATGTGCTGGCGTTAAAATTCTTTGTGAACCTGATGCTTGTGTTAGTTTTAGGCACTTGCAATATTTCTACGCTTAGCATTGACAAAATGATTTCTACTTCTTTTCTACATCCAGAGATCCTTGACACAACAACCGAAGCCCTATTTTGGAAACCTACAGAAGCACCAGGAGCTGCCTACATTGGTTCCTCTGCTTTATTCATAGTTATTGCTGAGTTTATATTCGTGGTGTTGGTGGACTTAAGTAACTATAAGGCCTCATTAAGGTTTGTACAGTATATGATTATAGTTATGTTTTAATTCTTCAGTGGTAAACATATAACAGTGAAATGATAAAAGAATTTCAATACTTACATAATACTATGAAAAAAGTCAGTTACAGCTGTAATCGATGCTTCCCTCAAAATAACAGTAATCAAAATGTCACAATGTGACATCTATCAGTCATCAAATTTGCAACTGTTAACTCTGTTAAATACAAGCTGTCAAAATTACACCTTCTGAAATGGCTTGTGTCAAAAAGTTAAATGCTTATATTTGTATGTATGTCCATGTGAATAGGGCTTTGTTGCTTTGTCATGCTACAGTTATAGGAAAAATACAAGTTAAAATTGTTCAGTGGGCCTTTTAATTTTAACTTGATTGCTCACAAACAATAAGTAAATTACTAGTCAAATTTTCTTCCACAGTTTAAGTAGAAAATGGGTATCAATGACAATTAAGTTTGAGGAAGTTTCTTAAGTTCTAAAGTGAGTGAAATTTTCTTCTTCTGACTTATAATGTGTATTAATGTTTACTTTACAGCTATTGCATGCGTAGTATTTGGAGTCGATTAAAAGTGTCAAGGACAAACCCCTATGAAAGTGACTTCACGGATGTAGAGGACTCTCTCTATAGAGATATTACTTTTTCACTCTCTTCAGAAGTAATAAAACAACAGGACCAACTGTCACAAACTGTGATTCACGTTACATAAAGAAGCAAGAGCTCTGAGAGAGCTAGGACTTTTGCCAAGGCCTAACACTTCTAATACTCCACATGGACAGTATTCTAGTTTAAAGCACGCCTGTGATGTCATTCTATTGTTAAAAGTGTGGATTAATTTAGATAATGCACACTTTCTTGTGTTCCATTGTACAGATACCTGAAACAGTCACACGTGGTTTATTTATTCATTTTTTTTCTTTTGCTTGAAACATGAGATAAATGCTATAAATTGAGAAAAAATCAATTTGAAATAAATAAATGCATAATTGATAATTGTACTGTATAATACAAGATGCATAACCATTTCATGTGCCCTGTGGTCTAAAAGAGTGTACATTCAAAAATAAATTACCCTATCATCAATAGGATGACATGACAAGGGTGCTATAATTCTAGTAAATGGGTTGAATTATCCAGTCCATCTACCCAAAAAGTGTTCAGAGTTAAAAACACATTATTATGGTCATCTGATTCCTGCTATCCATCATATAAGGTCAATATATAAATACCTGGTAATCAATTTTATTGAGATTTAGGTTAATTGGCTTGACCAGAGATTTTAAAACAATTCCATTCCATACTTTAGGGCTTGTGTCAAAAAGTGTATGAGCTTTAAATTTGGTAAAGTATTCAAAAGTGTGCCCCACTGGGAAAATAATGTACGCTAATGACTTAATATCTTGTGGTAACAACTTGCTAACTTGTGAGAATGACAAAATGGCTCGTGGTAACGACTTGCTTACTCGTCATAACAAGACAAAAATGATAATGAAACTGTTCTACATCACTTCCTTCACTCCATATCGGGGTCTTATAAAGTGTGCATTATTTTCCCAGTTAGGCACACTTTCTTCACATTTTTGCCTCTCACATAAAACACAACACTGGAGGCAGGGTTGATTGTGATAAATTTAATGTGAAGTGGTTACTGCCTTAATCAACAGTGCGGCCCCATTATGTGGAAGACTCCTACAATACTTCCTGAAACACCAAACAAGAACCCCAAAGTTCCATGAGGGTGTACAAAAGATAGACAGAAAAATTCGTAAATAACAAAAATAAAAATTGCGAAAACTGACCCAACAGTCCTTTTACGAGACTCTTGACCACACTCTACTGTGAGAATGCAGTATAGTACCCTTCTACCATAAATATTGCTCTACAAGTCCCCCAGTTATTGTACACGAGTGGAAGGTCCTACGTTGACCCAGTGGATAGTAAATTTGACATCTTATCATAGGCTGTCACCTCTGTGTAGGTTTGGCTCCCTCAAGTGGCCATGCTCAGGGCCTGTCCTAATATAATGATGAGTATTGAACTGAACATAGAAGCTTAACTTTAAGAGTGGTTTGGGCTGAGTTTTATGTGTTAATGAGTCATATCAATATAGAACAGGTTGTAAGGCTAAGATTTTTGTCAAACAACTTCTATTTTCACTCTGTACACATCATGTCTTTTAAGCTTTCCCGCCCTGTTTTAAAGGAGCAGTCATAACAGTCCTAGAGTTTTAGAGCCCTAAGACATATAATAACTTGGAAAATTGAAAGACCAACATAATCCAGGAGAGTCAGAAAATAAAGAAGAGCCCAAAGGGAATAATAAGGAGTCCACAAACCACAAAAGTCTAACTGGTTATATGGAAAGGATATTTTTTCAAAAGAGAGAAATTGATATTAACTCTAGTCAAATACATTATCAATATCTGCTCTGCTTAAAGTATCAATAGCCACTGAAATAAAGCGAATTAGACTACATTGGTCACAAACGTGCACCATTCATTGAATGCTCCTGATTGTCTGGATTAAACTGGTATGACATTTAATTCTACTTATCTGATGGGCAAGGCCCCAGGTTATTAAAATGGTATTTGAAGTATTAGATTGATTCAGCAAATCTCCTAACATAGTTGGTCAGTTTAAATATATTTTCTGCTTTCTCAGTAGCTATGATTAGCATACTTGTGATTGTACGAGAACAATTTTGAACATCAAGCAGAAATCAGATTTTATCAGTTTTGCCAAAATAGATCTAACATTTTTAAACATTTTTTGTTTGTCCAAACTTTAAAAGACTTGTGATAGAAATCTGCTGACCAAAATTTCTATGAAGGCAGTACTCCCATTTGTAACTTGGTAGCTCAGAAGCAATTAATGAATGCCAAAAATCTATACATCAATGATATTGTCTGAATCACAGATTCATTCAGCTGTTAACACAGAAAGACAAATTACCACAGGATGAAAGGTTGAAAAAAGTTCCTTATGGTCAAAGTCAAACTATATCCAAGCAATGTAATATCATAGTTATCTCATTGCCATGAACCAGGAAGGTAAAGCACATATAATTTAATGTTTAATACAATGTTTAAATTGTTCTCAACAAAATTTTGATTATTGGCAGTTGAAAGGACCGACAGCAGCAATATTGGAAACACAAGACATGATTGGAAAGACATAATATACTTTGGATTAGGATATCCATTGTTATTGCAAAAGGAAAGTTAACCCCGCTACACTTATGATGGTTCTGTTTAGATGAGCATGGATTTGAGATATACTTGTAAATAGTTTGTGGACAGAAAACAACAAATTAACCTTCAAGACAGATATAATATAGTGGTTATAATACAATTTCTGCTCAATAATGGGCACCCATTATCGGTGAAAACCAATCAGCAGAGAGTTTACAAAAACTTGAGCTTTGTACCAATGTTCTTGATTGGCTGAAGTTTGTAATTCCTGTTGTGTTGATATGAATTGGCGTGAATTTCTTAGAAAACGACAAGCCACACACAGGTTTGGCCATATTTAACATCAAACCTTTAACAGAAATGTAATTTAACCATCTCAGAAGGATGATTTCTTTACTCAGAAGTGGGACAACGCTTGGAATTGTTTATATGCAACTTATTATGATAAAAAATGTTGAAGCAGCCCAGAAACTCTGCGCTGAGAAGGGGTGTTCCTTTCTTGGAAATAACAACACCAATAATTCTGCTGGTTTTAAGTGTTCTTGTTTAGCATATTGCCAAGAACTTGACACTTGCTGTGAAGATTACTATGAAGTATGTGGAATAGGTATAAGTGAGTAAACATCACTTTTTAAAAATGTTTTAACATATTTTCATTTTTATAAATCAAATGGATAATTGTTTATATGGTTAAACCTGTATGCCTAGTCCTTGACTATTGCATACATTTATACTTTCCGTGGTATTGCCCTGGGGCTGTATTCACAATGATTCTTAGATTGTTTTTAAGAATTACACTTAAATCTAAGAAAAATTCTATGCCAAGAATTTTCTTATTCTTAGAATAAAATCATATTCACAAAATAATTCTTGGGTAAGAATAATTATAAGAATAGAAGTAAAAGGAAATGTATGCAATTCTTATAATTTTTCTTAGACTAAATGTAATTCTAAGAAAAATTCTAAGAATACAGATCCTGGCATATGTGAACAGAAAGATAGAAATTTTTGAAATAATATAAAGAAGCTGCATTTCAGTACAGTACACACAATGGACAACTGAATATGTAACACTCTGTTGTGGATGTCGATTTGCATCCATTAGCTGCACTATAATAAGCAAAGCAACTATTTTTCTTAAGTTAAGCATGCTATGTGCCAGTCTTAGATTTAAATGAAATTCTTAAAATATTATAAGAATAAGAGTTTTTGTGAATAGCAAATTCTTATTCTCAGAATAATTCTAAGAATATGTATAATTCTAAGAATAAGAATCTTTGTGAATAGAAAAATTCTCATTGTAAAAATTTTTTTAAGAAAAAGATAATTCTAAGAAAAATTATAACAATAAAACTAATTCTAAGAATCTTTGTGAATACAAGCCCAGGTTATGTCTATGGAATTACAATTATTGAATTTTGACCCGGTGTAGCACCTTAGAGTCTGCCTTGGCAGAGTTGAAGCACTATAAAAGTACAGGATAGAATAGAATAGTTATTTTACATAACCCCTCATTCTTCCATGCACTGTCAGAAGTCTCGCAGTAAAGACTGGATAATGCTGTGACATACCCGGCCTTCTGTGGCCACCGATATGGGTTCTAAGCGAAACTACAGGGTTTCCCATCATTCTGTGGTTCTTCTGCTACCTTACCACCAAATTCTGCGTTGTTCTGTCTTCTCATCTTAGTAGTCAGTTGGAGATCCATGGTGGCCTAGTGGGTTAGCAGGCTTAATCACAGGCTGTCCCCTCTGTGACACCTTAAGATAAATTTAAGTGTGAGAGCTATCTGGTTAATGTAGTTAAGTGCGAGAATCATTTGCAGTGTCCAGACATTGCAGATGTCAGTCCTCGGCCTTTCCTCCTCTCTTTGCTGTCTATGATAAAGCTGAGGGTTTAGGTGTGGTTATGTAATTGGTACAACATTAAAAGGGGTAGGATACCAGTCCAAACAGTCACCTGGTCGGACAGGTAAACAAATGGGGCTTAATATTGTATCAAAGGCTGTGATTGGGTGATTCATATTGAAGGCTTGTTTATGGTTTGGCATAGTCAGTTTGAAGCCAGTATTTGAAAAGACATGTTGTGCGACCTATGTCATCTTGTCCGAAAGGGTAGGATGATCATTGGATTTTTTTTGCATAAAGAGACTATATGTGCTCTGGAGATCTGTTATTGACTAGTAATCAGCTGTTGTTTCTTTGGCTTTTTTTTTTGCAGTAAGGTTTTTTGTTCCACATAACTGACTGTTTATACATAGCTGCCCGTTCAGACTGGTACAGTTATTCACACACATTCCAATCATTCACAAATATAAAATTGTTCATATTGGTTTGTCTTTGATGTCTTTGAATTCTTTCTCTGTCACATGTTTCCTTCTCTTTGTGAGACAGACCAAAAGGCCACCAATCTTGATAACATGAAAGGCTGATTAGAACTTATGTGGCCAACTTGTCTGGACGTACCAAAATTATACTATACAAGCTGGTGTAAACTGTCTTTTATTAGATTCAGTAGGTTAGACATCCAGTTAAAATGACTACAACTTATTTATGCCTGGTCCTATTTTGGATTCTTTTGCTATTTTCTTTAGTGTGAGGAAGCTACATATCTGAACATATTGTATAAGCTTAACTTGAAATGGAGGTATAATCTAAAATTTTTCTCTTCACTAGGGGTGTACTTAAAAATGAGTCCACCCTGGTGAGAAACCCAGTACAAACTTAGTATTTGTAAAACCATCAAAACTATTGCTCTTTCTGTGAATAACATTGATGTTCGGTTACATTTCATACTTAACTCTTTTGGTTACAGAATTGCCCTTATGTTCAAGCATATTTGACATTTTATATTCAATTGTTTTACTGTCACTTCCGGTTTTTAAACACTAAAGCAAAAGTTAAAAGAAAAATAAAAGAAACTGAGTATTGAGTATCTTTAATAGTACAAACCCAGGTATAGACAGATACATTGTGGCTTGGATGATCACCTAAATAGACAGTCCTTTGTTATTGGGTCCTATTTCTAGTGGCAGCCTTAAAACTCTTGAGGGACATTGAGAAATAAAGATCCCTTATTCTCAGTCAGGGGAATGTCGGTCACTGGAAAGCTTGAGCTGTGCCTGTGTATTCAGAGTGGGTCAAATATAGCTTTGAGTCTTGTAAGAACAAAGCCAAATTATGCTGCGTATAAATATCCAAGACAAGTACATAAGATTAGAGGATATAGAACACAAAAAACTGGTAATGTTTTCAGCCTGGAGTCTTACCCCTGCTTTTTACCATGTAAACTTCTATGTTGTCAGTCATTCTGAATACATCTATAATAGATACCACAGAAGCATTGTTTTCATCTGAATACACAACCCCAGCAGATGAGGAAAGCTTCCCATATGACCTTGAAAATCTCACAATGGAAGGTATGTTGAGACAAAGGTTTTCCCTAATTGTAACAATTTACTGTGGTTTTAACATTGCTTTCAACACTGTAAAGGTCATATCGTGGCAGGTAGTTTTATGCGCAGAGGAAACCACTACATACAGTTGGTCAAGGATCTGTACTGTAAACTGCCGACCATTGATACACAACTACCAATTTTCCTACATAGGGTCCTCAGTCACCTTGTAACAGGAGTTTGTATCGTATGATTTCTTTTAAACCATACTAACAGATAAATATGCAAGATCAAAATATGCCCCTCTCTGAGAGCTCATATGTTTGTTATACATGTGTCACATATTGTTTTATTTGTTTCAATATTTTTGAAAAGAAAACATTTGTTTGTAAATTTAAACTTTAATTAGGGGACTAAACCTTACTTAAAGGCTATTTCATTTTTGTTTGTTACACCAAAGGATGAAATCAGGCAGTTTGGGAAAATGTGTCAAAATATGTGCAAAGAGAATTCTATGTCAATATATTAAAACCAAAGGAAAAAAAGAATGTATTAACACACATGTGGACAAAACTATTGAAAGTTGCCCATGGGAGCAATCAATAATATTGGTATTGCTGACCAAATAGATAAACTGGTTTGTGAAAAAGCCAAATGATCTTATTTTAATATTTAGGCTGTAACCCATTTCCAACCTGGCTTAATATCAGAGCAGTAGATATGCATGCAGATATAGTGGAGTATGGTTGTGAAGAAGGTTTCACATTCAGTGATGCCTCTGAATACAAGACATCTACATGTAACTCAGATGAAATGTGGCAACCAAGCTTTGAACAATGTGAATGTAAGTAATGTAATATAATCATACCTAAATTGTACTTATCTCTGACTTTGCAGAAAGTAAGGTGCTTGAAATAAAATCTTTGTAATATTGGTAACATAGGTAGGGCCTTGAACAATCTCATGAACGATGTTTAGAATGCATTGGTAATTTCAACTATTTTTTTGAGATTTTGACAAATAGCAATAATAACCACTCTGTACTAGCCTAGGTTTTACTTCCCATTCAACGGTCAGGGTCATACTGGGACAGGGCCTCAGCACTACCACTTGATATGACCCATATGAAGCTTTGAAATTAATATTTTTTTTCTAAATTCAGATTTTCTTGATCCTGAAGAGGAAACTATTTACTGGCAACCAACAGAAGCCCCAGGTGCCCATTATATTGGTTTCTTTGGTTTGTTTGTTATTCTGACTGAAGTGGTATTCCTGCTCCTAGTTGACCTGGGAAATTATAAAAGCAGTGTCAGGTAAGCATAAATGTATGTTATCATGCTTTGATCGCAAGTCAAATTCCTCTTGGTATCAATCCCCACAAAATTACACTCATATATGAAAGATGTATCTTGGAGAAATTTTTGTTGTAAATAAATAAATAAATCACATTGTGGGTTTGTCCAATTGTATCCCTTTTATGCTAAAATTTAGTCTATCAAGCCTTAGACAAAGTCAAAGGGTAGACATGCCATTCAAAGCCAGGGTTATATTGAGACATGTCCTTCAGCATTGCCAGTCTTGGAAGTCGGGTCCAAACATAGGCCACCGCCTGGTTTTAGATGTAACACTTGTTAATCATTGGGCCATGGAGAACCTATCAAACTTTAGAGCTGACAGTGTCTACAACTGACCAAATAAGCTGGAAAGTGTAATATTGCACATATTTCTACATTTGACTGTAAAACAGCTATCACTATGTCTATATTTTTGCAGCTATTGTATGCGGAGCATTTCAGAGTGTTGATCAAGTTCTTGACGGAGTGTGATTGTAGTATATATGAATATGTTATTGGATCATCCTTCACTGCTACAAAAACTGAACAGCAAGGTCGAAATTGAGAATATTACTTATCTTTGTCAATAGCCGGCCCATGTCAAGATTGACCAACTGTGAAAACAATGTGTTTGCCATAACCTTAAATCGAACTCAAGCCATGACCAAGAGGCACAAGCAAAAACATTAAATACAAACTTCTAAAACAGGCCAACCAGTATATTTCAGTGAAGAATTCACCCAAAGTTCCTTCAAGTTCCCTGCTTTTGACTATAAACTCCATAAATCCCACAATATTTTTCTCTAAAGTTCTTTAGTTATTACATGTTCCAAAGTTTTCAAAGTTGTTTTACTTAAACTTAAGCATCCCCTATTTAGAATATACACTGGATTACAGCCACAACCCTGGATTATTGGCCTTGAATGCTCCTTGGCTACCCATTTCATGAAAAAATTTCTTAAAACTGTCACAGACTCACAGTCAGTTGCAAATGAATAAAAAAATTGGGAAGGCTTTTGTGGAAAGTCCTTTACAACAGAAATCAGTTCAGTGTGAAGAGTAGGAGGAAGGCGAGGAACACCTCAGTTGAAGCCAATGGCCATCCTTTCTATGCCTCAGTGTTTATTAGGAGAGGGTTAACTGTGAGGCAAACATCTGGCCAGGCAGCAGTAGACCCAGTCATTGGCTTTGTAAACTTAAAACATGCAACAGGAAGTAATGAAAACAGGAATGAGGTTGTTTTGATTGAAGATTTGAATCATTTTTGATGAATGATTCGATGGAAGGAAGCACACAGTATCCTCTCAAATGCAGTAAATCTCTCTGACAGCATAGATATGAAAATTGTGATTGCTTTTCATGTTGCATAAATAATATTGACCCAACAGTACAAAGAACAGAGATGATAAAAAGAGATGATATCAGCCAGGAAATATATGACTTAATTGATTCTGTCCTAAAGAAACTTAATAGAGGTGTTATTGATATACTACTCTAAAATAAATATCAAGAAACTTGTAATGGGTGAGAATAGTTTTGTGGAATTTGAAGGAAATTTACCAGATAAGAAACACTATAATAGAGACAGTTGAAATGTCGGTGTATCTACCTTAACAAATATATTTCGCATTCCAAATTAATGTATTCAAGTGAATGTGTGTAAAATGTGCACAGTCGCAATTAAAATAATGTGAGGTTTTGTATTTTGTGGGTTTGTTTGTACATAAATATGATTCTATTGTTCTGCCATATGCTCCTTGTTAGAGAAAATATTTTAGATAATAAATCTACTATGTATTGTGGAAATTGTGTGTGTAATATTTTCCACTTTTCACTGGTTGATCAGAATGGCTTTGGTAAATGTCACTTCTTAAGTAATGCCATTTCAGTGATCCTTTTATGACATTAATTTACACTTTACATACCCTAGGATAACAATGAACAAAGCACAAAGGAAAATACAGTTCGGAACATTGTTATGTACATTGCATATTAACTGTAGAAGTATAAAGCAACATTTTATACATATATGTATGTTGTTGATGGAATGTTTAAATGAAAAATTTGATACATAACATGGTTGTGTGGTCTTGTACTGAAAAACACGGTTTTATTTTGACTTTTATTGGATTTTGGATATCATCAGCATGAGATCACACACCTCTTTAAAATGGTCAGAATCTCCCCATTTCTGAAGTTTTATTTATTAAAAGTTACAACCATGGAAGGTGCCAAAATTATTTGGAAATTGTTCCAATAATAACTAACATTATAATGTCAAAGAGTCAGTTACCTTTATACTAAGGACGCCAATGAATCTGTTACCACAATAATTGGTAATACCACAGTGATGATGAATATCTCTAATAGGTTGTAGGCCATTACCACTGAGACACAGAGGCTAGGGAAGAAACTGTGGTGTAAAAGACACTTGGTATTTTTCCTTCCTATATTCTTATAATTTAATGATTTTAAATAGGTCTCTAATAGGTTGTAGGCCATTACCACTGAGACACAGAGGCTAGGGAAGAAACTGTGGTGTAAAAGACACTTGGTATTTTTCCTTCCTATATTCTTATAATTTAATGATTTTAAATTTACTTTTATGTGATATCACCATGGACTTCATAGTATCTGCCAAAGATGTTTTGCCTCTTTCACACTACAGGTGGTTGTCCCACAATTAGAAGTTTTTCTCGGCAGGGGAACCGCCCCCAGGTCACACCATTTCATCCGAGATGTCCACACTACAGGTAGACAGCCACTGATTGGACACAGTTTTTTAACTGTCAGTATTAGTAGAATGACCGTACTACAAACTTTGGTCACCACGAAGCAACCTCCATTAACCTTAACCCACCTTCAGTGAAACGACCAATACCTAAACTCACCTTATGTCGCCGTATTACACCAAAAGACGACTGAATCACAACTTTATGTATTCCACACCTTTGGTTACTGTGGTGGAAAATTCATACCTGCATGTGCAAAATTGTCTACGCATGCTCACAGTACCAAAATCAGAGGCGAAAACTTCAAATATTTCAAAACTTAGGACGCACAAGGTAATGAATTGTTCACCACTGAATTGCAAGGTCGCATACGGATGTCAGGTGGTGATCCAAGGACAGGGACATTTCCCCAAATCCGGGTTACCATGGGTGATACCACCTGTAGTCTGAAAGGGGTATTACTAATTACCCAAGCCATACTGTAGGCAATATTTCAGGCAGTTATAGTTGGTCAGAAAAGCAGCAGTTGAATGCTGTACTTCATGTACATGACATGCAGATCCTGTTATGGTCACCTAAGGTCCATCATTCAAATAAGACCTTACCTAACTAAGTCTGCTGCACACACAATAGTACAGTCACTCATATCTTCCAGATTAGACTATTGTAACTCTCTCCTAGCTGAACTCCCACAATATCTTATCCATAAGTTGCAGAAAGTACAAAATTGGGCTGCCAGGATAGTTTTGAATATCAAGAAACATGATTCTATATCGGTTCACCTGCATCAGCTCCACTGGTTGCCTGTTAGGTTTCGGATCAAATTTAAAATAAATCTACTAGAATATAAGAGTTTGAATCGACAGGCACCATCATATTTGACATCTATGCTTCATGATCTCTACTGCAAATATACGTTACCTCTTGGTATCATCATCAGAATGTTTCACATACTTTACCACATGTATGCTGATGACACACAGCTTTACAAATCAATTGACCCAAGTAATTTTGAAAACCAAAAACAAACTGCAGAACAACTCCATTTGTGTACATCTGAACTAAGCAACTGGATGTCTAATAACCGGCTCAAGCTAAATGAAGAAAAGACAGAGTTCTTAATTGCTGACACTGGAAGACAGTGCTCCAAAGTCATTATTGATTCATTAAATGTGCTTGGTATTGACATAAAGCCAACCACAAGTGTCAGAAACCTTGGGGTAATCATTGACCAAGACCTATCACTTAAGGAACAAGTAAATGCCATATGCAGATCCTGTTATGGTCACCTAAGGTCCATCATTCAAATAAGACCTTACCTAACTAAGTCTGCTGCAAACACAATAGTACAGTCACTCATATCTTCCAGATTAGACTATTGTAACTCTCTCCTAGCTGAACTCCCACAATATCTTATCCATAAGTTGCAGAAAGTACAAAATTGGGCTGCCAGGATAGTTTTGAATGTCAAGAAACATGATTCTATATCGGTTCACCTGCATCAGCTCCACTGGTTGCCTGTTAGGTTTCGGATCAAATTTAAAATAAATCTACTAGTATATAAGAGTTTGAATCGACAGGCACCATCATATTTGACATCTATGCTTAACTACCAGCAGCATCAACACACCACAAGATTGGCAAGAAAATCATACATGCTACAAGAAAAAAGATCAAAACTCGTCTCTATGGGTGACCGTGCCTTCAGTGTTGTGGTACCAAAGTATTGAAATGAACTGCCAGATGATATCAGGAACATTGAACTTCCATTGGACATCTTCAAAAAGAAACTAAAAACTCATTATTTTAAAACAGCATATTGTGGAGAAAAAGCGCAATGATTGTTTTTTCTTAAATAGAATTGCGCTATATAAATATGTCATGTTATGTTATGTTATGTAAAACACAGCTACACACCTCTAGGCGAAGTTTTGGTATAGAAGATAAACAAAATTCTGGAGGATAATGGCCAGTAATGGCTATAAGCAGGGGCAGATCTAGGGGGGGGGCGTGGAGGGCGCACGCCCCCCCTTTCAGAGTTTGAAACTTTAGTCATGGGGGTTTTTGTCTCTGTCCACGCCCCCCTCCAATCCCCCACCCCAAGATCTGTCTTTACTAGGGTAATATACCTGTTTAAAGTGACAGTTATTATACCTGTGTCACTGTCCAGTATCAAAGGGGATTAGGCTCTTTTGTGTGTGTACTAAGTTAGGTCTCATCCTCAAACAAACTGAGGATTACATCTTTTGTGGATAACTTTGTTTATATAAACCTTTTTTGTCCACCAGTGTATGTTTACACAACTGGAATCACTCACCTCAACAAATTATTAATAACTTCACTTCTGTGTTTCAGTTTTAATTTGCTACAGTGGCTATGATAACATTACATTAAAAAAAAAACATTTCATCAAATTTAATCAATTGGTTTATGTGTTGTTAAAGAAAACAATGAAAGAATTAGTTATTTTAAAATTAAAATGTTGACGAAACATTGTGGCATATAAATTTAAATTTCAAGTATGTTTCCCTCCAATTTAATTTTTTTTCAGTTATACCATTGTTTATTATGGGAAGCCCCTTTGAAGTTTATTTTACGTTTCATGTATTTTTATTCATGTCAGTAACTGCTGTATATGTCTGACAATTAAGTGTACAAAAAGCCCCAATAGAAAAAAAAACTGCAGAAAAAGTCATAGTAGAAGTTAAGTTTAACATAAACACACAGTAATATCAAGGCAAACAAACAAGCAATACCGTCTGTGGTGGGCAGAGATGTTGCATGATGTGAAACTTATGTGTGTTTGTGTATGGCAACAGAAAACAGAGATTATGACAGCAAACTTTACTGCCAAAATTCTGGCAGTTTATGGTATAATATGTAGGCAATACTACAAGCCGTGTCATAGGGATGATGTCATAATCTACCATTCGACTAAATTCTCTCGTCCAACTTTTGGTATCTGCAGAGTCGTGCAAGATTGGGGCACTCTTTCACCATTGGCTATGAGAGCAGTTGAGGCGAAGCTATTTCTCTTGACATCAGATCGTTTAGCAACACAGTCTTCTTCTGGATCTTTGTCATACTTATTCGAACAATGACGACTGCCACACGTATTTCGGATGCAGAAACTATAATAAAAATGGCATATAACAATACCTTTTTTCACCACAAGAGCAAAGCATACAGAGAGTGTGGACCTCCCTCATGGTCTAACAATATACATAATTTTGGTAAAAATTAATGACACTGTTAAGAGTAGTACTTGAGAGTTTTCGCAGTTCGAAAGTTAAAAATTTCAAATGCAAAAATGTGAAAAACAATTTATCAGTATTAAGGTGAACTGCTATATAGTTAAAGATACTCATCAAACTGCATGTCTGGTGTTTTGGTCAATACAATACACAGGTGAAACTAAAATAGAGAATACAAATTAAAGGGATAATTTTGATGATAAGAATAGAGGTTATATCATGTCTCTGAGAATGTAAAAAGCCTGAAAAAACACAGAAAAAATTCTGGATTTTTAATAGGGATCAACATACTCAGCTTTGAACAGTACCAAGCCACGGGTAAGGCGCAACATTTTGTAAAAATATAACCCTGATGCCGTGAATAGTTTTCATGCTGTATTTATAGGGTTTTTTAACGTTGTAAAAGCACGCCTGCTTATCACCTTTTTGGGGATGGATGGAGGAAACTGATAGCCTATTTCCACAAGTGACACTGCTAGATTTGATTAAAGATGACATTACACAGGGAGGTTTGGAGAAATTGATGTTCGTAAAAGTAAAGAGATTATCTAGATAAGGTGTGACACCTCCTACTGTCCAGTCTGTAAACAATGTGGCAGAGAGCATTTTGAATTTTCTGAAATTTAGTTACACTGGATTTGTTCACTTTATATAGTAGGGATTGCAGTAATCTGACTACTGACCATAGCGTATACAGACAAAACTGACAGTATCACCACTTAGGAATTTAGCAATGTATCTCAAATTCCTTTAGGTGATATTTGTTAGATATGTTCTTATGTGATATGGGGTTTCTGAGTCAAAGGACATTTGCATCTTCTACTGGAGACAAATAGAGCTCTGAAGGAATGAGACAGGAAAACTTAGTATTAGTGACTCTCTGGAATGTTTGTCCCCAACGAGGATGAAATCAGTTTTATTTTGGTTCACTTTGTGTGTACTGATCTACCTTAAAGTACCAACCTTAAAGATTTCTTGTAATTTAGTAAATCCATCAGCAATAAAAACACTGCTTGAACAATCACCAAAATCACAGCAGATGAGCCAACGTATATGGCACCAGGGGCTTCTGTGGGTTTCCTGTAAGCTTCCTCGGCTGTGGCATTGAAGATTGCTAGGTATTTAAATATAACCATAGGTTGTTTATGCTAATTATTAATTTTTTTTAGTTTTCATTTACAATGTAGGGATGAGGCAGGTTTAACAAGATATTTAAAACTAGGCCTAATATGTTTGAGGAGCAGAGAATGATTTAGTAATAATAAATAGAAGTGGGAGCGGTAACATACTGGTAACCAATATCTGGCCACCTTTGAGGTGAACAGTCGGAAGTTGCCTATGGGCTCTTAAAATACCAATGCATTATGTCTCAGATCTTTAAAAACTTTTTAATTTTTTTTGACGCTGAATTACAACATTTTTACCTATTGAGTCGTTTTGAGTGACCAAATTCTTGCATTTTATTGACCAAAGATATTACTGTTCTTTCTCTTAGGCTATAAACTACAGAAAATGCCTAGACCAAAGATGGCTGCCATACCTTCACATTGTTCAAAATCCGGTTCCCAATTTCCTTTCAAGGTACAAACTGTCACTTTCCAGTCTGCCTCATCATTGAAAATGAAGCCATCAATGCACGTGTATTTCACTGAATAACCTTCTTTTTGGCTGACTCTGATGTTAAGCCAGGTTGGAACAGGTGGACAAGCTACTGACGAGACCATAAAAGACAGAATGGTAAGGTATCCTGGTTCTGACTGAAGTCTAAACAATTGTTTGTAATAAAGTTATATACACATGATGTTTCTTATATAATTCTTGTCACCTCCACCAGAAGGCATGCTTTGAGGTGATTTTGTTTCTTCCACAATGTCTGTTGTTTCTTCCACAATGTCTATCTGTATATGTTCACAATAGCTCCAAAAGTAATGATAGGATCTTTATATTTTATATTTATAGGGCCTGAGGCCGGGGATCGATCCCCATCATGGCTTCAAGTGGGAAAGCTGGTAGTTGCTTGCCGTTGGTCGGCAGTTTACAGTACAGAACCCTAACGAACTATATGTACTGGTTTCCTCTGCCCTTCCAACTACCCGTCGTGGTATGACCTGTACAGTGTTGAAAGCGACGTAAAACCCCAAATAAATAAATATATTTATAGGGCCTGACCAAAGGAAGATGTGAGAAAATTTTGGGAAGCTCTGGATCATAATCTGCTTACAGAGTAGCTCTACTCTCTACATGTGCTTTTTAGTTTTTTGATGTTTGGGTGCTAATATTCATAATAATGAATTTTTAGATGGCAAGACAAAGTCACTATTACATTCGTGACTCATAAATCATAGGCTGAAGGAAATTTTCAAACATATTTATGCTAAGTACAGAAGGGGACTACAGATTATCTGCCTGGTTGAATATGTGACTTACACATGAAACTTCAGGAGTATTGAGATAGACCAGATCAAAGAGGCCAAGAAAGGCCACACCACAAAGTTGAAGTATAAGTTGCAACACTTTCATCATATATTTCATCTACCAATGCTAGATATGAATGTAGGGATGGCACTAGCACATCTGGTATTGCGCAACAAAACAAATGTCAAAGCTCTTTGAAAATCCTAAGTAATGGGGAGAGATTGTAGAATAATATTAAATATATTAATTCTTCAATTTGAATGGTGTTCTAAAGACAAAACCTACAATTTTGCATAATTGTATGTCTCCTTTTGATGAGTACACTGGGTAAAAATATAAAACATATTTTAATTGCATACTTACCTACTGGTTCTAAAGTTGTGTATATAGTTGGGGATGTTGTCTTTTCTGCTGTTGTTTCATCTACTGATGTGGTTTCTGCACATTCTATAGTTGTTGTTTCTGCAACGGATGTGGTTTCTGCATTTTCAAAAGTAGTTGTTTCTTCAAGTGTTGTGATTTCTGTTTTTTCTATAGTAGTTGTTTCTTCACCTGTTGTAGTTTCTGCATTTTCTATAGTGGTTGTTTCCTGAACTGTTGTGATGTCTTCTTGTGTAGTTGCATAAAATGTAGTTGTGACTATTTAAAAAGAAATATTAATAATGTAGTGCACATTTATTTTGATTCTATAATAACCAGCTAATTTGTAGTTTTTAAAGATTATGCCACATTGATTTGGGAATCTTGAAAGAACAAAGTAAGTAAGCATGAATTAGGACATCCTGTCCATCTTAAGTTCTAAAGAAAATTGGTTGGGATGTTAAGGAAACACGAATATCAGGCCTGCCCCAAGTTCTAGGGCACAGGGTTAGGACACCGGACTGATGCCATATATAACTGGGTGATGATGTCAATGTATAATGGGTTATCTCCTTAGTCAATATGAAGGTTATAACTCCTGTTTTCTTTCTTTGTTGCCAACTCTGTAAAGCCCTGTTGTTGTGATTTCTAGTACATAAACTTAACCCATTGGTTCTGGGAACTGTTAACCTAAACTCCCTTCTGAGACCGAATCATTTTAATTTTAAGAACCTGAGCACATCACAAATTTGAATTTTCGTCCCTCCATGGAAAATCATCTGTCTACCATATTTTGTAAAATTCCCTGCTAGAGATTTGGTTCTATATTGCTTTTTGAATTTTTGTGAATTTCAGGTGATTTTTTACTGGTTTGCAGTCCTCTAATCTGCAGGCAAGGTTGTAGTTAATTAAGGCTAATATAGCTTACTTACATGATTGATAAGTTTGGCTTGGCTGCTGTAGTTTAAGATTCTAACACTAATAGTAGTTTTATAGCACCCAATCTCCTTCTAAAGACAGATTCGAGGCGCACCAAACAGAAAATGTAGAAAACTATAATCATTAACCTGGGACATAGCAAGGGTCAGCACCACAGAGAGAAACCAGGGAAAGCAGAAATTAGGGTAGATATGCTTGTGCACAGAGATAGGTTTTGAGCTTCTTTCTGAATGAGTGGAGAGAAGTGGCCAAACGTACATAATCAGGCAAATCATTCTAAATCTTTGGAGCATATAAGCAAAGCTGAGGCCAAAATGTTGAGAAGACTTGTATATTGAAGTGGTAAAGGGGGGACCTAAAGAAAAACACCATTAGCTTGGCTTTTGCATGTGTTTTAGACACTTTGTCTGGGTTTAAGAAAAGGTGCAAAATATTTCGGATAACCACTATGTAGGAACTTGTACACAAGTAAGGCAGTCTTGAATGTGGAACAGTGTTCAATAGGCAACCACTGGAGAGTCGTCCTAACAGTAGTGTACTTAGTGGCGTTAGTAACAATTCTAGCAAGACTATTTTGAACACATTGAAGTGTACGAAGATCAAGACCTGAGAGACTGCTAAACAAGGAATAACAGTAGTCAAATCGACTCCCAACCAAAGCATTCGCAGCCATAAGAGAAGCATGGTGTGTCAGGTAACCTCTGAGATGCTTAAGATCCCTGATTTGAGCAAAACAGGACGTACAGATATTTTGGACATGCCTCAAAAAGGAAAAATCACTATCAAACCATACACCAAGGTTCCTGACTGTTCCTACAGAAGAGAGGAAATTGCCAAGAATATTAACTAGAAAGGATTTGAAAGTTTTTCATTCTGTATTTTTGAACCAAAAATTTGGTTTTATTAGGGTTAAGTTCAACTAATTTGCAGGCAACCACTTTTTGACATTATCCAGGCAACTTTTCAACCTGTCAAAGGCATGAGCCACATTCTTATGTGTGAGATGAACATATAACTGCATATCATCTGCATAAAAGTGGAAACCTATGCTGGGATTCTTTCGAATGACTTTGCTGAGGGGGAGTAGTATATAAAGGAAAGAGTATAGGACCTAGGACAGAGGCCTGAGGCACACCAAACAAGAGCTTCTTTGCATCAGACAGGATAGAGCCAATCTTAACACACTGTGAATGATCAGAGAGGTAGGACTTAACCCGTTCCAAAACTATGCCACCAACATCAAACCAAGAACTCAAACAATCTAGGAGTGTGCCATGGTCAATTGTATCAAAAGCTGCTGATTCGTCAAGCAACACAACAGCAGTGGCCTCACCTCTAGCCAGCGCAAGATGGACATCATTTTTTTATTGAAAGCAGTGCAGTTTTGGTCGAGTGACCCAACTTATAAGCCAAATGTTTGACATTCTCAAGTCCATTTGAACAGACAGAGTCATGCAATTTGGAGGCAACCACGTGCTCAACAAGTTTGTAGATAAAGCACACAGGTCAGTAGTTCTTGAGATCATCAGGCGTAGTGAGGCTTTTTTCATCAGTAGAGTAACCACAGCTTTTTTTAAATTGGTAGGAACAACACCTTCAGACAGAGAACAATTAACAAGTTTGGTGATTGAGGGTAAAAGAATGTCTAAACATTCCTTGACCAAAATGGAAGGCCATGGAGCCAACAGACAACATTGTGTTGGTGATTTCATAATTGCCTTTTGAATTTCTTCATCAGAAACTGTTTTAAAGGAGTCAAAGTTAGGTAGGTCTGAGGGAGCAAGTAATCTGAGTCAGTGCTGGATCAGTTCTTGATCACTTCTGGGTTGTTTTAATTGTGACTATATTTTGTAATAATTGTATTTATTACATGAATATGGACTCATAATAACTGTATTAACTATATTATGCACCCGAATTTGATTGATGTAATTGTGTATTAACTTAGATTATGGACTCTTACATGTATAAACTACAAAGATGTGTTAATATTTTAGTAGTTTTAACTGTAACTTATCATTTATTATATACCATGTTAATGTATTAATAAATGTGTGCCTTCAATATCATATTTTACTGTTATTGGGATGAGGACTGTAACACAAAACTCCAGGAATGGAAGGGTAAAGATATTACAGTTAAAGATAATGACTTATACTTTCTAGATTGTTGTGACTAAAAACTGACACTTTGCAGGAAACTACAAGTTAATAAGAACTTGCATATTTTTAATTCTTGTCTGTGGTATAATCCCCAAATCTCCAAGGAAACCTCCATACTTCTCCAGCTGGTGTAGAAATGAAACAAATATCTGGTCCCAGTAGAGAACTATTAATAATTTATTAGACACAAAATGTAATATGCATTTGATTTTTGATTTACTAACTATTTCATGTTTACAAAAATTTGTTTATAGATATTTTAATTCTAGAAGTCTAGAAACAAATAAAAGTGAGCTCTAGAAGTGCGAGTTCTATCTAAGCAGAAAGAAATTTTAAAAAACATCGAAGAGTGTAGTTAAGGTTTTGTAAAATTTAAAGTCAAAGTTGGGGTTTTACTTCCCGTTTAACAGCCAGGGTCAAGACCAAGGACAGATCTTCAGCATTGCCACTTGTGTGGGGGGTTAAATGCCCACAGAGGTAACTGCCTGTGATTAGATGCAAAAATTTCTAACTACTTAACCAACGATGACCTAGATATGTGAAAAAGCTGTGCCCTATCCAAGTTAAAAGCTTCTATGTTCATTCAATATATAAAGCCCTATTCACACATTGGCAGTATGCAGGACATTATTAAAAGAGAATAGAAGCTTTATATGAATTGTGTATCAACCCATTGTTCTCTCTGCAATTCACCATCAAAAGATAACTTCTTTGCAAGAAACATATACAGGTATTCTAGGGATCACTTTAAAGGTTGTACAATATGTCAAGGCCATACACAACTGAGACATAACACCTGATCAATCTGATCATTAAATGTAAAAACAATTGGGATAGAACAACACACAATCATTGTTAACACATGTGAAGTGATTCAGGCAGGAAGAATCAAAAACAGAATGCATGCATTGGTGCAAAGACAAATGGAGATGCGTGTTTAGATACAATAAATGTACTTCAAGTGGTAAAAAGAATAATGGTACCTATTTTACTGCCTCAAACCAGTTTGCAACTGTCGAGCCAATGCTCGTAAAGTAATTAAAGAAAATAAGAAGAAATCATGCCATGAATATGTAGCAAAACTAAATATAAAAAACTAGCAACTAAGGTATGAGAAATGATGAGGAAAATAAGTGGCCAAGTAAAACCACAATACACCATCTGCAAAATAATGATGGGACAAAAATACGAGAAAGAGTAGGTTGGCCAAAGAAATTAGCAAGAATTCCAACAGCAACAATTACTTTACAAAGTTTCAAACATATGAAGAGAACACTGAAAAAAATACCTGGATTTTGACACAGACAACTATAAAAACTACAGGATACAGTTTGACACTTAGTGATGTTCTGAAAAAGTCTCATGGCACAGCCACCGGTCCAGATGAAATCTATTATCAACTGCTTAAACATCTACCAAGAAACTCACTTATGGTGTTACTTGATATATTTAATGATATATGGTCTTCAGGTGAAAATGCTGGAAAGAGGCCACTGTGATACCTATTCCTTAACCAGGCAAAGACTCGAAACACCTGTCCAATTATCATCCCATATGTCCGATGAGCTGTTTATGCAAAACCATGTAAAGAATGATTAATACTTAGTAAGTTTGGTTCCTTGAAAAAAAAATAGTATTTTAACCAAATATCAAAGTTGTTTTAGAAAAGGTCAAACTACAACAGACCAATTAATTAGATTTGAATCTTTTATTTGAGATTCCCCTTTTAATAGGCCAAAATCAAAGTTGGGGTTTTACGTCCTTTTAATAGGCAACCATGCAGTCTCTGTGATTTTGATTTAGAAAAAGTCTATGATACTGTATGGAAACATCTTTTGCTAGGGATTTACATAATGAAGGCTTAAAGGGGTGAATGCCCATATTATTCAGAAGTTTTTAATTCAACAGCGTTTCAAGAGTTTGTTTAGGAGCAGTATATTCTGTTCTTTTTGAACAGGAGATGGGTGTCCCTCAAGGCAGCATCCTCTCTTTACCTTTATTTATTCTAAAGATTTTTAATATTGCTTATGCTATTCCATCTAACTTTGAAAAGTCTCTTTTTTGAGGATTTTTAATATGGCTTTTGTAGAAAGGCAACTTCAGTTGTGTCTCAATTAGGATGAAAATGGGCTGATGGAAATGTTTTAAATGTTCTAAAACCAAAACTGTTTGCATGTATGTCTGTTATAAGAGAAAACTTCATCTAGACCCAATATTAACAATGCACAAGTCACAAATTGCTGTTGTTGCACAAACTAGGTTCCTTGGTGTTATCTTTGATAATAAGCTTAAATTTAAACCTCACGTTGATTATGTCCATGAAAAAATGTGAGAAACCCATGAACTTACTCAAAGTGGTTTCCAAATTGGATGGGAGCAGATAGGAGTGTTTTTGATGAGACTGTTTTTAGTTCTGCTTTAGTCATATATTAAGAAATTAGAACCCATTCAAAACCAGGGCTTATGAACATGCCTTGGAGCCTTCAGGACTTCAATGCAAAGGTTGTAGAGGCAAAGAAACCACCTTTGTATGGAAGGTTTGATAAGTAATGTATTTAGTCTGTTTTGAAATTGAGAAGTAATCCTGACAATCCAGCTTATGATGTTGTTTTGAACCATCCACAATAAGATCTTTTGGGCGTCGTGTAGAGGAAGATTTCTCGGTTATCGGTCCTCAGCTGGATGTAATCCAGACTGTGTCATTGCCAGATGACCCACTCTAAACTATACAGGAACCTCACACAGACTTGTATCTCAGCCATCAGAAGTAACATCTTGGTCATGATTGTCTTTTTCAAAGTCTATCTGCTCAGTTCAAAAGTTACCCTGACCATAGGGCTATATATACTGATAGGTCAAAGATAGAAAATAAGGTTGCTGCAGCTGCTACATCTGACGGCCTCAGTGCCCAGATCAGACTTCTTGGCAATGCTAGTATATTCACAGCTAAATTACAGGCTTTGAATATGGCTTTTAATATAGTTACAAATTGTGATGGGATCACTGTATTATAATTTCTGATTCTTTATTTAACCTACAAGCTCTTGGTGGCATCAACTATGATCATCCTTTTATTCAAGATATTTTAAAACTTCTTGATGATTGTTGTTCAGTGAATAAGAAAGTTTGCATTAAGGGCAATGAAAAGGCAAACAAGTCTTCCAAACAGGCATCGAATTTTGATATTTTAGACTTGAAATCCCCTTTACAGACTTCAAAGTGGATACAAGTAGTGCTTTAATAATAAACTATTATAAATAAACACTAGTGTTAGAGATTTTTAAGTTTCAACAGGTTTATCACGTAGGGATGAAATTGTTATCACTCGAGACCATATAGGACACACCTATTTTACACACAGCTATCTGTTGATAAATGAGGATACGCCCTGGTGTATTCTATGACATTGTCAAGCATATTGTATTGGACTGTAAAGACCTGCATGACACAATAAAATATTACAGGAATATAAATAATTTAAAAAGAGTTATTTACTGGTAATTTCACACTGATATTTTATTTAAAAGAATGTGTTTTTTTAGTCTGTTGTGATACTTGTATTGTTGTTTTGATTAGGTCACGTACTCATGTTTTTCCTGAGATCTAGTCTGTATTTATGCTTTTTGTAGTTTTTTTCTTGTACATGCGTTTTATTCAAATACTGTGTGCTAAATTTCGTTTATGTGTATCTAGCCAGACGTTTTATTTGTATATTTGTTCATGTTGTAAATGTTTTTAGTTAATGTATTCATTAATTCTAATTAGTGTTCTCAAATACCCTTTTTAGTAGGACCGGGTAGGTAGTCATTTTAACGGGCGGGTACCCGGGTACTCGTGCCGATGGGCGATAATAGCTGATTCTACAAAAATCTCCACATTTACAGACTTAAAACTTACACAAAATATGGGATCCAACCATTTGTTTTATTTCTTGTCGGCAATCTTTTTGCATTCAAAACAGTAGGGCACAGAATAAATATCAAATAAAAACGACTTCTGTTGTTTTTCAAAACACGGTTGTTTATTGGATGCCTGTTTATATTGCAGTATCCATAAAAATGGAGTCACATGACCTAACAGGAAAGCTTTACACTATTGCTCGAATGTAGTTTCGGAATTTCTAATGGTTCTTTGTAACACCAAGGTGTTCTAGCACTTTAAATTTAAACTATACTTTACAAACCACCTTGCCAGTTTACATGTAAAGTTACACACTGTACTTGGAGGGAAAATGGACAGGCAATTGTTTTCTGGTTGTTATTGAAATTTTGTCTTGGGATCTTTGTTACTTCCAGAATTTTATGTTTCAACAGGTTTATCTCATAGGGAGGAAATTGTCTTTCAACTGAAGAACCTACTACTTTATTCTAATTACTCGTGTTTAGATAGCCAAACTAAATGTGCTCCATAGCAGTACAGGGCTCTAGAACTGAGCCCACTATCTGATATTTTATTGCGTTGGATATTCAGATTTCATATTTGTGAAAATTTGAGTTAAATAATCTAGACAATAAAATTCAGATCCCGAAATATGTCTGTCTGTTTGCTGAACTACACCCTCTAGTTTAGAGAAGCAAAACATGGTGGAAATGTCTGATGATGAACAAGTAAAATTATTTTAATGTTCCTACCCCATTGGCATTTAAATGTTGGCTGGATGTAACTGATGTGTTGTAATGTCAATACATTCACCTGAGACCTATCAGGACGTGGATTTGTCATTCTTGATCTGAAGTGATCAAGCCAGAAGTTGCTTCCTGTGGCCCATTGGTTTACTCGCAGAAACGTGAATAGCTGCAAACAAAGACTTGCTGTCTCCCACGATAGTACCACTCAAGATATGGCTCATTGAAGTGGTTAAAAGTGACATATAAGCCAACTAAATGAAATCAAGATCCATTATGTTTTACCGCCACCAGAAGGTTTTGTTTTAAGCTGCATTTCTTTGTCTTCTTGTTTGTCTGTGTTCACGCTTACTCTCAAACTAATAAAGGGATCACCATGAAGTTGTTTTTTTTTCATTTTGACAGGGCTTCACTAACAGAAGTAATGATATTTTGAAAAAGATGTGGATAATATTCATGATACCATAATATACTTAATTTTCAAAGGTCCCTGTTGTAATGTATTTTCAATTATTTTGGCTTTCTGGTTGATATTATACCAAGAATAATGAACAAATCTTCATGACTTTTATCTGGGTAGGTAGAGTAGGACAGTAGGCATCACATTTCAGAAAAGTCAGGATCATATTCTTGATACAAAAATACTCACTAATCTTCACAAACACCCCCTAGTGGAGTTCTGCTCTCTGTGTTTTCTAGTTATGCATACCATTTTTGAATGTCATTTTGTTTATATTTGATCAATATATATATTTATTTCGGGAGGATGTATTTTCATATATGTATAACTATTTCTTTATGAGGCAAATATCATTGTAAAACATGCGATGCAAATTTGTGTATATAAATTTTCCAAATGGTAGCCACAAGTTATCATAACAATAGCCACACAAACTTACCCATTGCAGTTGTAGTAGGTGGTACACATATCTCATAGTAATCACTACAGCAGTTTCCTTTGGACACACAGGTGGACTTACACTGGCAGTTATCACCCTTTTTTCCGCACCTGACAAAGCGACAAAGATTTTCATCATCCTCCATTAAACATCCAGGTATTGAGAGGCAAAGTAACAAGACAACCAACTCTTTCAGTATGACAATCCTCATATTTGTTTATCTGTACTTATGTTTTAAGAAGTGGGCAACTGACTTGCCTATTAAATGACATAGGCAATGTAGTGCTTTCAGTGATATTACAATTAACTGCAAAATCATATGGTGTTCTTTTCCTTTTAAGTTTAGTTAAAAACAAAATCACAACTGCAAAATCTTAAAAGTTATTTCAAAACAATGATTTAATCCCTGCATAAATCTCTCTTCCTTTATAAAGTCCTTATGCAGCATTGCAGTTTAGATTAGATATCAGTCATAATAGGGGATACCGGCGCCTTTCTTGTTAATGTGGACTGGTTCCCAGTCTAAACCCTCATGAAAACAGAAAAGTCAACTTAGTTGTAAAATTGCTGAACTGGTATGTCTATCTTCCACCTTCTGAAAGGCCTCATATATTTGTTGGCGTTATTAGCATATGTATACAATGGATTATTTGTCAAAGGTAAATAATCACTAATTAAGTAGTTGCTTCATAAAGGCTTAGAGAATTCACATACAAGATTTGAGCCAGAATGAAATGTATTATATCCCCAGGATAAATAATCAAGTGTTAAATTATAATTTATTTGTTGTATGTCTCTCTTCAAATTTGTTAAAGTATAGATATTATCTTGATCAGTTATTAGCTTTGTAAATCTTCCACAAAAACCACAAGGTTTGGGGCCTCAAAATAAATATTTGTACATTTCCAACACTACCACAATTGTTTTCAACAGTTAAACAATGTTGTTTCTCACACTATACAATTACCATATTCCTCTAATATAACATGGCACCCACTATAACAAGAATGCTCTATGGCCAAATTTCTTATAAATTAAATAATAAAACCAAGTATAATAACTTTACAAACAACACAATATTCTTGGTGTTAACAAATATAAATACTGAGTCAACATTTACAAATTTACAAATGCAAGTCTGATTAAGGATACCAGCTTGATTCACACTCGAGTAAATTGACTGGAATACGACAGATGAATGCTGCCACACTGTAGAATTTGTTCTTGGGTATGGTAAATCACCACACTCATTTTGTTTGAATGTATTTATTTGAGTTTAATGTGGCTTTCAACACATTGTATAAAGCTTCTACATCCCATCATACTTCCATATACACTTCCATCGTACTTCCATATACAGGTGTGCTATGAATACTGTTGAAAAATATGAACGTAACCTGGTTTGGTGGTTAGTAGAGATTTGCACATGCAAACAAGGTGAATTCCCCCAAAAAGGGTGTCACTACTTGAATATCGAAAAGCGGACTGCTACAACCTACAGGCCGCACATTTGGTTTATATACTTGCAAGGTACACGTGAGTGTATGATATGGCATGTGCAAACCCTGTAAGCAAATGGGGAGCACTTGCATAAACTAGCAAGGAAAATGCATGTACCCAAGCCTCTCGTACATTACGCTTGAGACATGGATGCATTTGTAGCCATACTGCATGCATGTACAGAATAATGTGCATGCCAATTTACATTGCGGGATCTCTGCGACTTTGATATTCTATTATAAAATCGCACGTGTCGCTTTAGTGTCCCTTGCAAATCAGCCAGTTTTTCTCTGTAACCAGGACGTATGTGCACATACAATGGGATGTAAGATAGGCTTAAGTTATATCACAACAGGTAGATTTAAGGGCAGAGGAAACCAGTACATACTAGTTGGTCAAGATTCTGCACTGTAAACTGTCTGGCACTGGTCAGCAACTGCCACCATTTTTGTCTGGTCCAATACAGCACTGGGTGTTGAAATCCGCAATTGGTAAGTTCCTTTATTATCACCCGTTACTTCATGTGATCTAAATATTTTGAGTTAAAACATAAGACAGTAGCGAGTTAAAGCATTTTATCTGTATATTGTGTAAATAATATAAAATATTATGTTCCTGAGCAAATAACCCAACAATTTGCATGAATTGTCTACTTTTCTAGATTTTTTTTTCAAATGTGGACACAGGTATTAGACTGGCTTCGTTTGTTGATATGATATCTGGATAACATTTTCTTTTTGTAGAGTTTTTGCTACGAACAGAGTGATTGCTATAAAAGTGACAGGGTTTAGTCAACAATATCCTAAAAGAAAGAGTTCACTAAAAAGAAAGGTTTTTCCAACTATTTCATAAAGCACATGAATGTAATTATTTGGCACTAAATTTCAATTTAATTCTGAAGTTTAACCCTAGTCTTTTTCTTGTTTTTGATTAGGCAATAATATATGTGTGTTTAAAAAGTGGCGGCAGTTGAAGATGTTTATTTTTTAGTAACAGAATGCTTTTGATGCGAAACTTGATGTTATGTCAGGGATGCAGACCATGTGTTGTATAAATATTGACTGTCTTGGTCACAACCACAGTCCATAGCTCAGATGATAATACAGAAATTACCATATTGAAGCTATCATATTGTCCATGTTGCTCAATTCTGACAGGTATATGTCAATATGAGTTGTATTATGTCTAACCTACTCACTGCATTTATATTTATTTATTTGGGTTTTTACGTCGCTTTCAACACTGTACGGGTCATATCACGACGGGTAGTTGGAAGGGCAGAGGAAACCAGTACATAGAGTTTGCTAGGGTTCTGTACTGTAAACTGCCGACCAACGGCAAGCAACTACCAGCTTTCCCACATAAGGCCTTGATGGGGATCGAACCCCGGCCTCAGAGGTGGGAGGCGAGATCACTGCATTTATATGACAACTTATTGCTTCCCATTTCAGATTTGTTTGAGAGTGTAGCTATTATATAAAATTTAAATGCTTTGCACAGTAAAGTATCCTTGGGAATAATTACCGGTCTTCACTATCAGGTATTAAGATGAAATACATTGCGTGACGGACAGAGATTAATCAACAGTAATTACATGGAATGACAACTTTGTGACAGATTCTACTTGAATTTGTTTTTATGGGAGCTAGAGCTCACAAAATTAACACAATGGAAATGCTATTCAACTTTTGCAAGTTATTATAAAGTCTAGTTGATTTAAAACTCAGGAGGCTGCTCTTGACTGATCCTGTGGGAAAGGGATGAGAAGAATTATAAATCACACGATTTGAAGGGGGCAGGGATAGAATAACTATAGAGGTGGCTTGTTTTTAAGCATGCACAACCCACAAACAAGATCCAATTAGAACAAGGTCGTGAACTATGATTCAAATAGAAGTTGTTACAGATGCACAGAACTGTGCAAACAGGCCTTAACCAGAGGAGAATTGAGAAAATCAGTTGGCACCATTATTACACAGGGATATACAACATTGTACCCAAAAAGTTAGCAATAGCTGCCTCACTTATTCATTGATTTGGGTTTTAACGTCGGTTTCAACACTGTGTAGGTCATATCACAATGGGTAGTTTTATATGTAGAGGAAGTCAATACATATAGTTATCTAGGTGTGGACAAGTTGATTTCTTCAAACCCTATCCAAGCTTTAGCAAGCACACTTGTCCCAGTTCTTCTTCCCTGTCATTGGTCATACTGGAGTGCTTTACAATCCTTCACTTGACATTGCCATTCAAACTTCAGCTGGCAGTGGGATCACATAAACCCCCCCCCCCCCCCCCCCATAGTATGTAAACCCACCCAAAAGTTTGTTACAGGGTGTGTCACCTCTTTAGGCCCTTGATACTGCATACCTTATATTGTGTCTCAGACTGTTAGCACACATGATCCTACAAAATTTGAGGTGCTCTGGTACAGCTGCTGTCCTAGTCGGGGGCCTAGCGTCGACAGCCACCGTAGGACATCTGCAACACAGGTTGCCAGCCTTCTATACCAAAGGACACAATATTCTGTAGTGCTATTGCCATTTCAACGTCTTGGAATGCCATTTATAATATATTGAATATGTAAATAGATCATTAGTATTAGTCAGTGCTGGATGTTTACCAAGTGTTTTGATGGTACATCATGTACATTATTGCTTGCCAGTAATACATTATACAATGTGCCTCCATTGCTTATATGTACAGTAATTTTATTGTGTCCTTTTTACTTATCTCATGAATACCATGTTTTAAAAAATATCATGCACCTCAGGTGCCATGGTCTTTTATGTTATAGTTAGCAGGCCGTAATGCTCGGTCCAAACGAAGAATTGGAGAAAACTGAGCTAGACAGATCATGGCATCAACGATCATAAAACTTCATAACTAGGTAATTATTCTAATATTAGGTCACATCACAATGGTAGCCTAGGATTGCATGGATATCCATAACACCAGGAACCTAACCTTTTGGATTTGGACTCCTTTGGCGTGGAATGCCCACAATGGACAACAGGAGTGAGCCCAAGTTCTGTTCGCTGAGGAATCTGCCAATACTAGGAACCATTGGGAACATAAGCAATTCCATTTTACCATCCTCTAAAGGCCGTTTCTCTAATTTTTCTGTCGTCCTATTAAAATTGTATTTCATTATTCCATGGCCTCTGTGACTTCTTTCTGGGTATGGTAGGTTAGCCTTTGTGTAAATCACATCCCACTAATTCATGTCAATTTTATGTGTTTACTATTTTACAGTTTGCATCTAATCAGTGGGAGTCACATTATTTCCATTTTACCGCTTATTTCTTATAATTTAACTCCAAATTCGTGCTCTCTTGACGGTTACACCATATCAAGGTCAGGTGAGCTAGAACAACTACTCGGTCTATTAACCTTCAAAACTGGGGGACGTGTTCAGGGTCTCCCCCTTCCATTCAGGTGTCTCTTGAGTTTTACCTGTGTTTTCAATCTGAGGGTTTGACCTTTTGACTTCTTACCTCAGATTGCTTTCACTTCATGTTCGAGCTCCCCTGGCCCAGAGGCCAAAGGTTTATAAAGTAGTCAATCACTCCCATAGTGGGAAACTATGCTGAAGTTTGAATCATCGAGTGTAATAAAATCTTTATGGGTAATTATCGTAATTATGGCTTTAAACAGTCACATTTATTAACCCTGAGCGTGCAGCTTGAAATATCATTGTAGTTTAACTTTCTTGTTATAAGTTATCATTGTTTTAAGTATTAAACAAGTAGTTTGAATTCCCACTTATTCTTACCATAACTATTGTTTATATTATGATTTAGTTCATTTACCGTTATAGATATGTGTTTTAAATAATCTGGTACTAATTGTGCTTGCTATAATGTTAAAGAATAAAATTTTAAATCCCAATTTTCTATCCTTGGGTTTGGGGGGGGGATTGAATAAAGACAGGAACGTAAAACTTCAACTTTGAATTTTTTTATACAAAACTTATAATCCAAATCTGGGTTTCAGATTCTTTAAACAAAAGACCAATTAGTATTTTAGCTTAATTAAGTTGATAAATAGTCTAAATTTCTTATGTACACAAAGGAACTTGAATAGGGACTGAATAACCGTTGTATTTCAGATGAATTCACCCACAAGTGCACTAAATGTCAATATTGTTGAAATTTGATATGTTGATCAAATAACAGTTCCGTCTGTCATAAACAATAACAAATGGGCTTAGGCTGGGAAGAGGCTTACGTTTTTTTTTTGTCTTCTCTTATGAGAAAAAAGTGGCTAGGTATAGGGAAAGCTTCCCAAATGGGTGTATACGGCAAATTCACATACAAGAGCACTCAGAGAGCGCATACCTCCACCAAGACATGTAATAATAAGTAAATGAAAAAGTGCGGATTATTCTTTGTATCCAGATGGTGTATCCAGATACAAAATTTAATGGGATCAAGACCCATCTCCTTTTTGGTCTGGATGATCCAAGCCTTACTATTTTCGTAATCCTTCTAACAAACAGACAAACAAAAATAAATATCATACCTCCTTAGAAGACGTAGTAAGATGACCATATTATATGAGTGCGTAGCATGATAATTATATGGTTCATCTTCAGGGGTGACTTATTTGTTTTATATTTTTTTTTCTTATGAGGGATGGTTTATTGATTACATTATCCATCATATTGTATTAATAATAAGTAAAACGAGCCCCAGTTCCCAAGAAGTAAAGAGGCAACATGGGATATATAACATTTATTTTTCTACTTTACTACCCAATTTTTATCAGGCACAATATAACATTTAAAATAGCTTCAAAACAATTAGAATTAAGTAATATATTTGCCCCTAGCTGGCCAAATAAGCCTGCCTTGCAAGTGACCTAAGTAAAGGGAACTTGAACCGTAGTGAACTCCAAGGTCATGCAGCTGACCTTCAAATATGGAAGGTCAAAACCCAACATGACAAACGGTGGAAGAAAAGCAAGCAGGCTGGGCAGCAAATATGAAATTATCTGTCTAAAGTCCATGGGTTTCTATGAAATTCTGCCCAACCCACCGGCCAGTCCAGCAACAATGAGGTCATGAAGACAGGTCCTGGAGCAATGACCTCCAAGGTCAAATCCGAGGTCAAGGTCAAACTGACAAACGAAGCAAGGCAAGGTAAAATGGCCAGAAATGCTAGTCAGTGTGTTTCCAGCTGATAACCCATGAAAGAGTATTAATAATAAGTAAAACGAGCCCATTTTTACCAAAAGAATGCAGACGTAGTTGTGAAACCAGTGAATATGAAAACTTTATTTTTAAATTAGGATTTCTCAACCATTTCTACATGGATTTTAATGCAACAAAACGAGCAGAAGCTATGTAAAATAGCTTTCTAATGATGTATACTATATATGTTTGTAAGTTACACAGTTTTAGAAATATTAATGTAAAATCGGCATTTGATGACAAATCAGTAAAGCTAATTATGTGCTAACTATATGGTACTGGGGAATACAAAAATATATATCCCGGTCTGTATATGCCTCTATTTAAACCAAATACAGCTAGTGGTAGATAAAGAAAGTTCTGTATGCAACCCATAACATAAATAATCATTCTACATAATAAAATCCATTTGCAGAGAGTAACAACGGATAAATGAATATGTTAATGCTGTGTGGTTTTTTGTTTGTTTTTTGGGATTTTCAATATCCCCATACTCATGCAGCTATATATTCAATTCAGCTGGAATAAGTACAGCAAACGATTAAAGTCATTTGTGGTGGACAGAACATTTTGGCAAATGTTTATTTCAAACATGACGTACTTACAAGATGTTGGCTTCTAGTAAAACTTTAGCCTGGATTAAAAGAAAACCTAATTTCATTTTCCTCTCAGCTCTGTAAATGCTGCACGGTTTCCAGTGATGTGTATAAGCATTGGTACAAAAATGTATTTTTACTAGCTCTTTAACAATTGGAGTCAAATTGGGACAGGTCCCCAGTATTGTCATTTGTGGTAGACAAACCCACACAGTGGTGGCAGCCTATTATTAGATGCCAAAACTGCCAACCCCACTGGGTCACTGAGGAATAGGTAAGCCATAATCAATTAAACATGTAGAAAATATCCATAAACCCATAAAAAAAATTAAGTAAGAGAACTCAGAGAATGCATCTTCAATATTGCTTGTGAGTGCATATGATAAAAAAATTCTTTATAAAATCCTAGATCCAGAGAGTGATCTGGATCACCACCAAAAAGTAACCTTGTGTCACTGCCCACATTTCCTGACAATTTTGCACAGAAAGAAACCGAGAAGCAAACAGATACACACAAGTCACGTTTTACAAAACCTCCTTGGCAGTAGTAATTCTACTGGTAAGACTAAGCCTAAAGAATGGCTAACTCGGAAATATTTACCAAAAAAAAAGACCTTGGTCTGTCCTGAATTGAGTAATTTATTTAGTATACAATCAGCAATGGGACTCTTTCATTGTGAAAGCTGGACTCAAATAACAATAAGTTTCCTGTTGCGTCAGAAACAGAAAGCCTTGAGATTATTTGTTCTAAATAAATGGAAGTTAAAAGGTTTTAAACAAATCCATTTGATAATCTCTTTATCTAATAATTAAATCTCCAGTACCACCAGATTTCTTATCTATATAGATGGTCTCAATGGCGTTTTGGTAAACAAGTTTGGTATTCAGTCACTTAAGGACATTTCAAATATGTAGCAGCAGAGAGAGGTTAGTAAAGCTTCTCTTACATCAGATCTTACGTGTAAAAACACGTAAGTGTGCTGCAAATATTGTTGAAGAAAAAAAAACACCCTGGCAGTGGGGTAGCAGAGACTTGCTGTATTTTCCCAACAACAGTGTCAAGTGTCAGTACTTGAACATCAAAGAACAGACTACAACTAGCTACAGGCCCCACAATGGGTTAATATGGATGCAAGGTACACGTGAGTGTATTATACGGCATGTGCAAACCCTGCAAGTGAATGGGGAGACCTCACAACACTAACAAGGAAAAAGCATGTGCATAAGTTTCTCATAGGTTACCCTTGAGACATGAATGCTTTGTAGGAATACTGTGTGCACGCAGAGAAAATGTGCATGCCAGTGTCCATTGCGGGGTCTGTGCGACCTTGATACTGTTATAAAATCACAAGTGTAGTTTAAGTGTCCCTTGCAAATCAGCTGATTTTTCTTTGTAACCAAGATGTATGTGCATGTACAATGGGATGTAAGAGAGACTTAAGATGGCAACACAAACATGCAGGGTTTTGATATTTAGTAACTATAGTCTATTCTTGCTGTTGTACAACTGATATTTTAATTAAGTTACATTTTAAGCCACCTTCATGCACATAAAAACCACAATTTTGTGAAATATTTAAAACTGGGACTATTGTCTATCTTGTACAAGTGGGAATGATATATATTATTCAACTGCTAATATAATATATATACGGATCATATAAGATACACAATAAGGTCAACAGTTCATACATCAACAATACATATGGATAAAACACCTTTCATATTTCAGGGTCTCACAAGGTCACCCAATTCAAGCAGTTAAGGTTATCACCATTAATGTAAGGTTACCTTATTTCTAAATTTTGAAAACACTGAAGGTGACCTTAACTTAAAGGTTAAGAACTTAAAATTAAGTAAGAAATGATAACTACAGGATTAAATATAAAAACTATCTAAAGGATATATATTAAAAGGGATTGATTACAGCATCCAAATACCTTTGATGTATGCTAATCACCTTTACTGCCTTCCGTCGTAAGTTGGCCGCGATCGCGGACGAAAGTCGCGTTTTCGTCGATATGGCGGAGGTTTGCACTCGGAAGGTACTACCAATCAGTGAATTAATCTTTTACATACATAAAATCCAATAATTGCTCGGCTGACAGTTCTAAATATGTTTACAGTACACTGGTTTCACTGGACGATAATTGAGTTTCTACATGATAAACAAGTCATAAGTTGGCCACACCTCATTTGCATACTCCAGACAGACAAATATGTGGTTAAAATATGTAACACAGTACCTAATAATGAAGTCAATGTAAATGCTTCATGTAACATATGTATTGGATGATAAATTGTTTTCTCTCACTTTAGATTATTTCTTTGGAGATTATTATAAGTAGAAAAATTACTAATGGAAATTGTTAGGGTCCCACTGAATCTAAATGTTGAGAGTTCTTTGTGGCAGGGGGTGGGGGGGACATAAGAGTAGCATACCCAATTAGGAGAGGGACATTGTATTTTAAATGTATAAACTAATTAACTTATAGTGAAAAAAAATTAATCTGTGGATTCTTAAATGTCATCTCCCTGATTACCTACACTAAATGCAACAAAAACTAGAAAAAGGACGCATCTGTGGCCAGATGCTGGATGTATCCACCGACAAAGGCCAACTAACATAGTTTAGAAGATAAAAAGCATTTTTCGTTAATAAGCAAGCTGAAAGCACTTTTAAGTTTGGCTACCCTTATTTGACCCTGTAGCAGGGGCCCAAGGTGAAGTCTGACCACATCAAAAGATTCGCAGCCCATGATTTCCTATAAGTCGTTTTCACATTGCAAACCTCTAGGACCAATAATAAGCAGGAAGGGCCCAAGGTCAAATCTGACCACATGAAAAGATTTGCAGCCAATGACTTCCTATAAGTTGTTTTCATATTAATGAGTTATTTGAGAAATACTGGCTATCTGCAATACTTGTAGAGATAATTCGCATTTACTCATTTTGAGTAGGTGAATAATTAGCTACGGGTCTGAAACTTCACCAAGTGAAAGCTCTCTCAAAAGCAGGCGAATGAGTTATTTGAGAAAAATTGGCTATCTACAATACTTTTAGAGATAATTCGAATTTACTCATTTTCAGTAGGTGAGTAATTACCTACGGGTCTGGAACTTCACCATGTGAAAGGTCTCCCAAAAGTAGATGAATGAGTTATTTGATAAAAAATTGGATATCTGCAATACTTTTATAGATAATTAGCATTTACTCATTTTGGGTAGGTGAATAATTAGCTACAGGTCTGAAACTTCACCAAGTGAAAGGTCTCCCAAAAGTAGGTGAAGGAGTTATTTGACAAAAATTGGCTATCTGGAATACTTTTAGAGATAATTTGCATTAACTCATTTTCAGTAGGTGAGTAATTACCTACGGGTCTGAAACTTCACCAAGTGAAAGCTCTCCCAAAAGTAGGTGAAGGAGTTATTTGACAAAAATTGGCTATCTGCAATACTTTTAGAGATAATTTGCATTTACTCATTTTGAGTAGGTGAGTAATTACCTACAGGTCTGAAACTTCACCAAGTAAAAGCTCTCCCAAAAGTAGGTGAAGGAGTTATTTGACAAAAATTCGCTATCTGCAATACTTTTAGAGATAATTTGCATTTACTCATTTTGAGTAGGTGAGTAATTACCTACGGGTCTGAAACTTCACCAAGTGAAAGCTCTCCCAAAAGTAGGTGAAGGAGTTATTTGACAAAAATTGGCTATCTGCAATACTTTTAGAGATAATTCGCATCTACTCATTTTGAGTAGGTGAGTAATTACCTACAGGTCTGGAACTTCAGCATGTGAAAGCTCTCCCAAAAGTAGGTGAATGAGTTATTTAAGAAAAATTTGCTATCTGCAATACTTTTAGAGAAAATGCAGAATTACTCATTTTTAGTAGGCAAGTAATTTAGCCACAGGCGTAATTTAGACATAAAGCCTACCAATAGAGTACTGTGGTGTACCCTGTAATATACTTTGCAAACTTGAGAAGGCTAGCTATAATATTTTTTTTTGTTAGAGCGGTAATGGTGAAATCTCTCTACACACTACGGCTATCCAGTGGATACAATGATTTACTCAACAGTGAGAACCTGAAAGTAGATATTGGTAAGCTATGCCATGACATAGAGGTCTGCAATTTCACTCTGTTATAGCTGACCAAAAATTATGTGAATAACATATTTAAACAAAATACTGTAAATGTAATAGTTTTCACGTTATAACTGATTTACTCAACAGTGATAACGTCAAAGTAGCTATTACTCAGCTATGCAATGAGCTACATGTCTGAATTTTTTCTATGTTATAGCTGACCCAAAATTAGGTGAACAACATATTTAAGCAAAATACTGTAAATGCAATAGTTTTCAAGTTACAACTGATTTACTCAATAGTGACAACCTGAAAATAGCTATTGCTCAGCTATGCCATGAGCTATAAGTCTGTAATTTCACGACGTTATAGCTGACCCAAAAGTAGGCGAACAACATATTTTAACAAAATACTCCAAATGCACTATTTTTCAAGTTACAAGTCATTTACTCAACAGTCAGTACCTGAAAATAGCTATTGCTCAGTTGTGCCATGAGCTACAGGTCTGTAATTTCACTATGTTATAGCTGACCCAAAAGTAGCTGAATAACATATTTACACAAATTTCTGTAAATGCAATACTTTTCCAATTACAACTGATTTACTCAACAGTGTGAACTTCAAAGTAGCTATTACTCAGCTATGCAATGAGCCACAGGTCTGGAACTTCACTATGTTATAGCTGACTCCGAAATAGGTGAATAACATATTGAAACAAAATACTCTAAATGTAATACTTTTGAAGTTATAAGTAATTTACTAAACAGTGATAACCTAAAAGTAGCTATTACTCAGCTATGCCATGAGCTACAGGTCTGAAATTTTACTATGTTATAGCTGACATAAAAGTAGCTGAATAACATATTTATACAAAATTCTGTCAATGCAATAGTTTTCAAGTTACAATTGATTTTACTCATGATGGAAGTTACTGAAAAGCCCAAAAGTAGCTATTACTCACTTAGCTATTGAGACAGACACCCAAGTTACTCACCATGTTGTAGCTATGAAAAAAGTATCTGAATAACATATTTTAACAAAATGCTCTAAATGCAACACTTTTCAAGTTATAAGTGATTTAGAGCATGATTTCATGACTTTTAATGCATTTTAGACATTTTTGTCTACCACAGGCCTAATTTAGACATAAAGCCTACCAAAAAGATAGGGTGGCGAGTCCTCTAGCATACCAAGCCACCTGCCAAATATGAAAGAAATCTGGAAAGAAATGTGGACTGTAGGTCGCTAACAAGCAATATTCCACATTTTAGACATTTTTGTCTACCACAGGCCTAATTTAGACATAAAGCCTACCAAAAAGATAGGGTGGCGAGTCCTCTACCATATCAAGCCACCTGCCAAATATGAAAGAAATCCGGAAAGAAATGTGGACTGTAGGTCGCTAACAAGAAATCTCTGCGGACGCGGACGAGGGTGCGGACGCGGACGCGGACGACAACGATGATGAATCCATAGTATCCCCGCTTCGCGTCGGGGATACAATTATAAACCAATATGTAGGAGCATTTAAGAAAATGACAAATGAACCTAAATGTTCATTTGAAAAGGATGGACAACCAACATTTCATGTCATTCCAAGAATGATGGACACAACCACAGATACATGCTGTTCTCTCTACTTGAGTGATCTACACCAAAATTTGAGGCAACCAATATAGCCATACGAAGCCGAAATGAGTTCTGTTGGATACCCAAATTACGCACCCTGGCCCCAATTGGCATCAACCAACTTGTGTGATTCATTATGAATATTATTTGGACTATTATGCACTCAATAGTCCATCCTTCTTCTTTTTCTAATTAACTTATGATTTATATTGGTTAGAAGCAGCTTGATTTGGAATGGTATTAGGTTTAATGTTCAGCTACAGCAATTGTACCATGTGAAGCAGTTTTGACAGGCAAACCGTGGATTTACTGGCAGTGACATTCATATTTCATTGAATATATGCTTCTGAAAATTGCTTTTAAAAATAGGCTTACTATTCATGGAGTTTACAACTGATCAACAAGGTGTAAATTCCCCTCATCTCATTTACATACTCTAGACAAAGATATGCATTAAGATTATGCATTCATATGTCATACTAAAAGTGTATTTCACATTTAATTGAAAATGAGTAGTAATTGTGAATCATAGACAAATCGGCCCTTTGCCAAATCGGCCCTTGGCAAATCGGCCCCCTAAAAAAGTCGGCCCTGGACAAATCGGCCCCCTAAAAGTTCGACCCTGGACAAATCGGACCCCAGTTGAAAACTTTTGTAATTAAAACTTATTTATAGACCTGCAGAGAGCATTCGACTGGGTTGATAAAGATATTTCTTCAGGATTATTAAAACAGAAAAATAAGGGGTCCTTTTCAACAGAAACAACATGCCTTAATTGAAATAGTAATGCATTAAAATCTTTACAATTATTTGTAAGGTGAGAACTTTGGCTAGGTGTCATTGATACACATCAAAGTTAATTGGATCATGTAATTAATCCCTTTTAACCTATATCCATTACAAACTTGTTTATGTAAGAATTATTAAAAGTGCAATTATACTACATGCGTAGCCTCTGCAGATGGGATCATAACTTTTGTGATCTTTTTAGAGAAAATAAGAAGCCTTTTATAAAGAAATGCATCATTTAATTGTAATCAGGCTGGATGGGTGGATAAATATTTATTGACAGCAGAGAAAATAGCTTATATGTTGTTTAACTAAGTGTAATTAACACATATGAAAGATGTTAGGATAATGCAATCAATCCCTTGTAACCTAAGAATTATTAACAGTGCAGTTGCATTGCCTGCATAGCCTCTGTTGATGGGATTATAACTTTAGTGATCTTTGGTATTTGTTTAATATAGGGATTACTAGCTAAACAAACAAACAGTATTAGACATTAATAGCTGATTGTTCCTTTTGATGTCCATGCAGAGGATAATTATCTCCCCCTTGTGGGCATCAAAGAGAACAATAGGCATTAAGTTCATATCTGCAAAATTCAATACAAGTAATTAATATTATTACCATTGTTATTATTAATTTTATAATTTATCTCACTGGTAACCCCAATGTATATGGGTAGTTGTGAAAAAAACATAAATCATATGTACACTTATCTATATCTATGGGGGCCGATTTGACCATATATTATTTTATAGGGGGCCAATTTGACCAGGTAATTTTATTTTGGGGGCCGATTTGCCGAGGGCCGATTTGGCAAAGGGCCGATTCGTCCAGCTCCCGTAATTGTAACATATTAATAGGCTCTTCTTCTCCTTATCTCTCATTTTCCCATTGACCTAGTGGTTTAAGATTAGTCAAGAAATTAATAATGCTTCAGCTTTACAAGGTGAAGCCCCATAAAACCTAAAAGAAACCTGTTATTGCATGTAACTGTGTCACTTTGAAATAAATCCATATGAAAACAACAAGTATATCACATAATTTATTGGCATTTGATACACGTGTATTTATCTGGAATTTTGATGTGTGGTATCCCACAGCAAGTGCAATGATACCATCTGCAGCACAAATCACATGACAACCAATGGATAGAGTTACTGATCCCTTTGCCCCTTCCCTTTTTGGTTGGTGGAACTTCCTTCATACATAGGTGGCAAATACTTTCCTGCAAAATGCCACAATTATGTATTACAAATGTTTTACATATATATTTACATTACAATTATGTTTTGTGACAGAATAATTATTAATTTCATTGAAATAACCTTATTGACTTTGTAACATTAATCATATTAAAATTATGTCTTGACTAACAGCATAATTATAAATATTAAACAAAGTCTTCAGTGGCCTAGTGGATTGGCAGATGTCCAATCTTATTACAAAGGTCATTGTAGTTTGCATTTGTACAAGAGGCCACGTTGAGAAGCTATTACCAATATCGTCCTGGATGTTTAATTGGACATATAGCAAAAGAATAACTTATCATTAAAAATTTCTTTGCCTTACATCAAACATTTCTTCCATCCCATCTTGCTTTGAAGAACATTCTTTGGTTCCTGTTGAATTCATGACTTTGGATTTCTGTATAAACCACAAGACTGAATATTACTACGAAGGTATCATGACATTTCATGTGATTTTTCAGATAACATGTTCAGTTACTGTTTACTACTTTGAATTACTTATCATTCTCTACCAATGAATTGTTAAGTGTTTACTTTATTCTTCATCAGTGTTCATTTTTGACTGTGTATAGTAACAGATGTAATGTGTATACCAACATTTCGTATTTGTAGTGATATTTACCTTGGCTTTTTTATTCTTCCACAAGTTTTTTTCAATTCTAGTGCCTCCTCTTTCTTTCTCTTCCTGTCCTCCTTTTCTTGAGTTTCTTTTTGAATCCTGTCTTCCTTCTCTTTGATTTGCTCAAGAAATTCCTCAGATGTCAGGACCCGTCCATTGGGCACTGCCCTACGTCTAGCATTACTCTAAAAATGGTTTACATCATTCACGTCATTTGTAAATTACTAACTTCCATCAGCACTTATTTCAAAGGTAATATGTACAAGAGTACAGAAACAGATATACAATTCACGGTTTAATAGGTTTTTCAACTCACTGCATGGTTTGGTATTCATTATGATTGAGATGTTGGTGTGTTACAAACACAGTCCATTCATATTTCCTAGCAGTATCTCCTAACCCATTCAATATAATGCCCTTCATTGCATTTATACAAATGTGTAACATCATTTACAATATGCTATTGCATGTACCATGAGCTAGTGTATTATGCTGTTATGTAACTTTAATGTTAAAATGGAATCAGGTACCTTGGCTTTGGTTTCCACACATGCATTAGGGATTTGAAAGGCAGCCTGCATTGGCTTTGACAACTGCTTTGCCTCAGGGATCACAGGTGCTGGTATCATGCCGTACACATGACATGGGACTTGTTCATCCTCATCAGTATTGGCATTATCATCTATGTTGGCATGCTGGTCAGTGGAATTGCCATCCTTTGATGTGGTTGCAGAAATACCGACCACAGTAGCATTGGGAGTGGATGATAGTGTCCTATTAACCAATGATTATTTTGGGTTAAAAAATAATGACGTCTCTCTCCTTGATTTTATTTACTTAAATTTTACATCTCTTTGAACACCTTGTTATTGAAATATTACAACAGGTAATGAGTTTGGCTGATGAAAGTGTTATGTGGTAGTTGGTCAACAATCACAAATAAGTTTGTCATTGATTAAGAAATGGATGCTAACTGGTATAAGGTAATTTGAAGGAATTAAACCACTGGCCTTACAGATGCAAGGACAGTGACACAATCATGCGTCGAAAGAATCCCCATACAATGACTTAATATTGTGTATATATCTATACATACATGTACATACAAATTTCATATATATATTTTGGTTGAATGAATAAAAGCAGCACATTTTCAAAGAACTTGCCTTTTAAATGTCATAAATTTATACTCACTCATACTTCTTAATCTTGCTGTCATCTACAGCGGTGGGATCAAATGGGTGTATCCCTGTCCTTTTAAATGAGTTCTCGATGACACTCTTAGTTGCTCCTTTGACTGCATTTTGCCAAGTTTGGGGGAAGTAATGCTTGGTGATCCTTGATCTGGGATCAACTTTGCCAGCATTCATGCAAATTTGATTAAACTTTTTTTGATGTGCATGAATATCCCTACGTCAAGTGGCTGTAACAGGTGTGTTGTGTGCGCAGGGAAGGCCAACATAATAATCTACATGAAAACATAACATTGCTTTGGATTACCTATGTAAATATAAAAATTATTCAAAGTTAGGAGCTGACAAGGTCCCTCAGTGGCATTCACCAAAAAAGTTCATATGACATTTAAGTTATGCTTAAATCATAAGACAGCATTACTGCTTATTAGCATTATGACCTTTCAATGGAATCCATGTCAAAAGCATAATAATTAATTTAACAATTTTATTGTATAAGGTGGTTGGACACAAAACTCTTATGGCAATTTCAAGGTTATGTAAAAGTTAATGATATTTACACAAAAAAGAGAGGAGGAAGCCCCCAAGAAACTGAAGAAGGATGGCTGATACAAAATTGAATGGAATGATATGGAAGAAGTGGGAGCCTACAGCAAGGACAGAAGCAGAAATAAAAAAGTGCAGTTGCTGGTGCTGTGCCCTATGCTTCACTGGGAATGAAGATGGTAAGAAAGTAATGCTAATTAACCTGATTTTTCATTGCCATATCCGGGGGCCACGGTGGCAGAGTGGTAACACTCTCGCCTCCCACCTCTGCGGCCGGGGTTCGATCCCCGTCATGGCCGTAAGTGGGAAAGCTGGTAGTTGCTTGCCGTTGGTCGGCAGTTTACAGTACAGAACCCTAGCGAACTATATGTACTGGTTTCCTCTGCCCTTCCAACTACCCGTCGTGATATGACCTGTACAGTGTTGAAAGCGACGTAAAACCCCAAATAAACAAATAAACAAATCATTGCCATATCCAGCACATCGTAGAATAAATGTGAATCGTGGTTATCAAGGAGTAATAATATTGGACGCTCAGAACCACAGTTTTTCAGGAATATCCTTTGGAACCATTCCCTGAAGAGATGTTTGTCCATGTAACCTGTGTTCATAAGTAATGAAGAGTAAACATTTCATGTTCATTGATGGCTTTTAAAGGACAAGATTTATTAATTTTTATATGAATTATGGATCCTTAATTGGCATGTGGTATGTCTCTCCTTTGTCTGAGGAACTAGTGACTGCAACTTCAGTTATTGTAATCCTGCACATGTATAACTTGTTTATGAATGTCTTTCATATCATTACATCTAATAAGGTAAAGTGTAACCTGTTACAAGTCATTGTGTAGGTGCAACGGTAGATGGTATGCGGAGCTGCTGCATGTGCATACATATCTATCATACTATACAAAACCATATGAACAGATTATTCCTTTAAAAGTGACACATAAATCAATTACACATGTAGAATTCCCTCATGGATATGTCATGCCATGTACATTTCTGTTTAATGGTAATGCATTAACTTTTTAACCTACCATTTGGTGAAATGCCATGGAGCTAACCATGAGGAAGGTTCTCATTAATGCTGAGGGATGGTAAACACTTTTCAAATATGAGAAATGTTGGCATTATTGCTCCTCCAGCCGATACTGTCATCATAACAGTGATATGATCAATGTTGCATACTTTTAAAGGTGAAATACAATCTACTGACTCATTGCATTAAGGCGTAATAAAGTGTTTAACTTTTTGAACAAATGGTATGACATTGCCAAAGGATCTGTTGATGTACATTAGAGTGCATGCATGATTGATGTTACATTTGGTTTATCATTAGCTAAGTGAGACTGTTTTCATATACGTTGGAGAGAGACCTGTGCATCTTTTGGCAATTGCTTTAGTAAACATGGTTGCACACCTCAGGTGGGAAAGCTGGTAGTTGCTTGGCGTTGGTCGGCAGTTTGCAGTGCAGAATCTTGACCAACTGTATGTAGTGGTTAACTCTGCCCATAAAACTTCCACTTCATGATATGACCTGAACAGTGTTGAAAGCGAAGTAAAACCCCAAATAGGTAAATGTAGAAATTGTCATGAATAATAACTAAATTTGTATCAGTATGATTTGTTTGTTGTTCATGTAAGGCATTGCATTAGCATTAAAGTAGGGTATACCCAGATTATTTTACTCTACATGTACCAATACATTTCATTGTTACAATAGGTATTTGGCACGAGTTCTTCTAATTTACATTGGGCACATTTTCCTTCTGCTGATATTTTGTCTCCCCTTTAACTCCATAGGCCTTCTCCCTTGTAGCTACGTGACTAGAAGCTCCGCTCTTGTCACAGTTCCATATTTGATTTGGTTTGTCAAACAAACTGTGCTTCCTCAGCACTTCCTCTGCAAGGTTTACAGTAAGTAATGATAAGTGTCGATTGGCATTGATGTTCTGAACACCATGTTTGCAATCTTTAATGGTAAATATAGTGTTGATAGCAATACTGAAGTAGTATAACTTTAATATCAGATTTAAGATTTGGCTTACTTAGATTATGTAGTAGTAATCACTTTTCATTTATAATGATAAATTAAGAAGGTAAACATATAATGGGTATTGAATAGAGGTGATTTGTGTGAGTGTGCATATTTGTTACGAAGTGGTGATGGCTTCAAGTTTCTACTGCTTGGAAAGTAGGTATGACCAACATGCAACATGCATAACCAGTGAACCTAGAGTGCATATGTTAAAGTGCAAGTTATATATTTGTGTACAGTAAATGTTTAATTAAAATGGTACTACAGATCAATTAAAGCCACAGCAAAGGATTAGTCAATAAATATCCAGGGTGCACATTTAGTAAGTCATGAACCTCCATGGAGTGAGTTGATCAATCTGCACATCCATCAGTCTTCAAGGATTTAAGTTTGGCAATGTATTTTAAAATGTCACTTTTAATTTTGTGATTGTAACACACAGTCAATTATATAGAATAATGCACTTACACATCATTTTATTCAGTTTTGAAGTCAATACATGAACTGAAAATCAATAACGACCATGACACTAATCTAATCTAATCTAATGTGGACTTTTATAGCGCTTAATCTCCATCTCAGATGGACTCTAAGGCGCAACAGAACATAAAGCAAAGGCAATTAACATTAATCCGGGGATATAGCAAGGTCGTACCAAGGAGACACTAATAACGTTTCATTGTTAAAAATTACAGTAGTAACATGTGTTGTCAGTTTTCCATTTTTAACTAGAAGAATGTTTTTGCTATCAAAAACTAAGCGTCCCAAAAAGGTTCACCGCAATATAATATACAGTAGAAAAAGGTGCTGAGAGAAGAAGTGAAAGTTAAGCAGACAGTGTGGAAGTTTATGAATTAACATGAAAGAAAAATTTAAGCTTTATTTTGTTTTCTATGGTTATAAATTGTGAAAAGTTAATTGAATAAATGCTCTGGCTCAGAAAGTATAAAGCATCAATACTTATAATAGGTTGAAAATAGGGGTAAATCTGATGTGCTATCTAGACTCATGACGTAAATCTGACGTGCTATCTAGACTCATCACATAAGGTTTCCCAATACCTCTTAATACATTCTAAAGCTCTAAAAGCAAGAACAAAGGAGATAAAAGGCAAAAATACATAATCGGCTATTTGATGACCCCAGTTTGACCCATAAGGGGTGATCCAGGGGTAAATCTGACCAGCTATCTAGACTCATCACATAAGGTTTCCAATACCTCTTAATACATTCTAAAACTCTAAAAGAAAGAATAAAGGAGATAAGAGGTAAAAACACCAAATCGGATATTTTATGACCCCCAGTTTGACCCATAAGGGGGGATCCAGAGGTAAATCTGACCAGCTATCTAGACTCTTCACATATGGTTTCCCAATACCCCTTAATACATTCTAAAGTTGTAAAAGCAAGAATAAAAGTGATAAAAGGCAAAAACACAAAATAGGCGATTTTATGACCCCAGTTTGACCCATAAGGGGGGTCCAGGGGTAAATCTGACCAGCTAGCTAGACTCTTCACATAAGGTTTCCCAATACCTCTTGATACATTCTACAGCTGTAAAAGCAAGAATAAAGGAGATAACAGGCCAAAACACCAAATCGGCTATTTTATGACCCCAGTTTGACCCATAAGGGGGGGTCCGGGGGTAAATCTGACTGGCTATCTAGACTCTTCACAAACGGTTTCCCAATACATCTTAATACATTGTAAAATTCTAAAAGCAAGAATAAAGGAGATATAAGGCAAATCTGACCTGCTATCTTGACTCCTGACGTATGGTTTCCCAATACCTCTTAATACATTCTAAAGCTGTAGAAGCAAGAATAAAGGAGATATAAGGGAAAAAGACGAAATTGGCTATTTTATGACCCCAGTTTGACCCCTACAGGGGGGTCGGAGGGAAAATTTGACTTGCTTTCTAGACTCTCCACATATGGTTTCCTACTACCTCCCAATACATTTTATGGCTCTAAATGCAATACTTAAGAAGATAATAGGGGGGTTCACATGAATTTTAAGCTTTCTGATTGGTACCTGTGAGAAAATCGCCCATAAATCGGTCAATTTTCATCGGATTGCTCCCAAAATCTAATCAGCTCGTGTTTTCGATAGTATAAACACATGTATGAAGTTACAAGCCTCTACAGTCAGTAGATTTTTCTGAACTGCGATGACGGGCGGGTGTACCCGAAAAAGCTATTTTTTGATCATGTGACCTTGATAAAGATGAAAGGTCAAATTTAAGCATGTGGAAAACTTTTCCCACGCCTAAGGTATATAACTGCCAAATATGGTTACATTCCCCCACCCCAAAAGACCTACTGAATTAACTAGTGAAGATTTAAGAATAGAAATTAACATTAAAACTAACAAGTCAGAATAATGTGTGACCTTGAAGGTCAAAAGGAGGTCAGAGGTCAAAGCACAAGGCCAGACCCAAATTTAAGCATTAGCAATTTATAATCTCCAACACAGAAAAATGTTCATCACTACAATCCAAGCAATCATACCAGATTTGACCTGAAAGGTCAATGAAGGGTCAAAATCAAAAGTCGAGGTCAGACCCCAGTCCAGGTACAAGCAATAAATAAAGGTATATAACTGCCAAATATGGTTAAAAAGCTTCCAATAATAAGGGAGATATTCAAGGGAGACCATAATGCGGTGTCAGCGATGGTGAGGAAACTGACGCGAAACCAAATAAGCGCCCTTTTCAGGGACGCTTAATTACTTTAACACATATTGCTTCTGTCATACTTCAAGTGATACAGTTGGCCATATTTATGTATTTATTTATTTATTTATTTGGGGTTTTACGTCGCTTCCAACACTGTACAGGTCATATTTGTACTGTAAACTGCTTTCCCACTTGATCATCAGACAAAGTGCGACTAAGGTATGTGCAGAGCTATGAATCAAAGGTGTTGGAGTACAGCAATCTCTTCTTATCTTCAGCACACCAACACAGCCTCCCACCTCAAGCTGGTAGTTGCTTGCCGTTGGTCAGCAGTTTACAGTACAGAACCCTAGCGAACTCTATGTACTGGTTTCCTCTGCCCTTCCAACTACCCGTCGTGATATGACCTGTACAGTGTTGAAAGTGACGTAAAACCCCAAATAAATAAATAAACCAACACAGGTGCCTTGATGTTTGTTAGATTTCTCAAATGTCCGTCATCTGATACACACTATAAATGAAATACTGTTACAGTTATGTCTATGATTCTAAGTCTGATCAATGTATCTTACAGTGTGTTATACTAACTGCCATGCACATTGGGCAAAAAAATAACAATATTGTTAATTTATTGGAATGTGGTTTACCTAACAGGTTGAAGAACAGGTCGATTTTTCTTTCATCAGCAGCATCTGCTCTCTGTTTGTCAATGCTGTGGGGCACAGACCAAGACAGCTCAGGGAATCTTCTTTCAAAACCTTTAAACCATTGGTTGGATGGACCAGTCTTCTAGTTAAACTTGGAATGTCCAACTTCTTCATCTTTCCTTTTCAACATATCCTAAAAACATTTACAATCATACCTGTACATAGGCATTGATGTTGATAAAATGTTGGGGCAACAATTTATTGTATTGGACATAAAGTGCATGTGAAATATATGTTTACTAAGACATCTACTGCATCATGACAAATGTAACATATTGATATTTCTATTCTATACACTGGTAATGCTACTTCATATTCCTGAAATTGTAAAGCAATGCCATTTGGAAAGTCTGTGAATATCTCACCACAATAAGACCTTTGACTTCCGACCTTCTTAGGGGAAAATTGCTACGAGACATGCACTTCAGGAATGCTACAACCGCCAATTCCTCTTCATTCGTAAGTACTCTAGCTCTGCCTGTAGAGTTAAAGTTTTCTATCTTTCCTTGAACATGGTTCATAATAGTTTTTCTTGGAATGCCAAACTTCACAGACGCCTCAGTGCCTGTTAACTTCTTTTCCTTTACTTGTATTACTGCTTCAATCAAGTCCTCCCTCTTATAATCGCTGTATTTACCTGCAAAATGAGTAGTTCTTATCCAATGAATTTATTCCCTAATAGACGCAATTACCGGCAAGGTGCTTACACATAATAAAAAGTATTAAAAAGTTAATATTGCAGGCCTCCAGATATTCTTAATTTTTGCGGAATATTGTAATATCCATCCTTACATACATTAATATCTACATAGAAATACTGAACCATTAGTGATTTCCATACAACTACATCAGTCCAGCATGCATAATCTCACTTGTTTTGCGTTACCTTAATTTTCTGCTACTTCTGGTAATTTTGTGACTATATTGTTTGTTTGGGTGCCCATGTGCATTTGGAGAAACTCAGCTGGATAATTGTTTTTATAAATATGTGAAATTACAAACATTCCTGCGACATATTAACAATTGAATCATTGCTTTAATTATTACTGCATATGGTGTTATGTTTTATGTTACCTCTGGCTTTGGCTTTAAAGGACATTTCTGCAAAGTTTATATGTGTGTGGAAAAAACACCTGTGAACGGATGTTGACAAACTTGCAGGAAGCCATTGTAAGGATATTTGGGGACTTTTGTATTAATTTTTCATTCATTATAGTTGCATAATAATAATAATACTAATAATACTGGGCTCTTATATAGCGCTTTTTCTATCATTAGCTCAAAGCGCTTTACACAGTATTACCCCAGCAAGGATAGCTAGCCTTGGTAACCTTACCTATTGCTGCCATGCAAGGCGCAGAAGCCAGTATCTCTTAAAGCTGGGTACCCATATTTCCCATGGGTGGAGAGAGGCACAGACCAGGTTAACATCTTGCCCAAGGATGTTATCCCACATGAAACAGTTGGCATCACTGGGGATCAAACCCACGACCCTTGAGTTATAAGTCCAACACCCTACCAACTGAGCCACATGAGACCCCTTACACAAGATAAGTATTGCCTTCCAAGCTTATCCAAACAATATTCTTGTACTGCTATCGTTAACATTAATACCCGATGTAATACAATGTGAGGGGGGGGGGGGGGGGGAGATGGGTGGCCAACTTATGATCGCGGCCAACTTATGACGGAAGGCAGTAGACAAAATAAACTTAAGAATTTCTTACCATTATACATAATTATAAGGAATTAGTCAACATTAACATGAATCAGATTATAATTCAGAACTATTTCAATTGAGGCAAGTTGTCTTTTTTTAATGATGCTGAAAAATATTTTTATCAACCCAGTCAAATGCTTTCTGCGGGTCAATGTCTAATTGTAAAAGTTTTTCAACTGGGGGATGATTTGCCAAGGGTCGAATTTTTACGGGGGTGATTAATTGGCAAGGACGATTTGTCCAGCCCCCAGTTATGACATGTAGCTATAGAAAAACAATGTCCCTGCATATATGTGCAGTAAATGACTTCTTACTCTACTCACAGGAAAGTTAGAGTAAGATATGCTAATGTTAAAGTAAATATATAGCCTGAATAAGAGATACAGGAAGAGACAAAATAATACAGTATTAGGGAGAAAGCCAGCAGACGAGCCATAAAAATAGTAGGACAGGTGCAGTTGCAAGTGGTGGCCTTTTGGGGCCTGTGGAACAACTTCTATCTGTTACTGTAGGAAAAGGAAGATGGAAGGGAGACTGAAGTCTAAGCTGGGAATTGTGGCTGACGGGGAAGTATCACAACTACTTGTAAACGTAAACCTTACCGGCTGTAGTATGATCATGACATTATATATAAAATCCTCAAACTTATTTTTGAAAATAATTTAAAGGACATATTTCAAATTTCCACTGCAGCTTATAGTTCCAAGATACTGCACAAGAATCGTTACTTTGATAGCCAAAATGACACACTATGATACGTAGTTTTCAGAAACTTGCACTGACAAGGTGCCATCTATTGATCCAGACGTTGCTTACTTATGCAACCTCGGTTAAAATTTAAGATTTTAGTACTCAACCATTCCGATATTGTGAAACCTAGCTTTACGTATTTGAATATTGTCGTCTTTTGAGATTATGGTTACAATGGTTTGAATATATTAATTAGTGCACACATTGAGAGAACGTAGCTTTATGTATAAGCAAGTGCACCAAGGCGTACTTTTTTTAGCTAGAGGACAGCTGATGCCATTCCACAGTATGGTAAACTATTTCCAGTAAATTTGTCCTAATGTGGGTGTTCCACCACACGACTAAGCTTCCCGATTAAGGGTTTTTGGGAGTCGGTTTCAAAAATTTGCTTAGTCCCAGGCGTTCTGTAAGGGTGGGTAGTTGTCGGTTGTTTGATATTTCTCACGATCCAAACCGATTCTTTTTTCCCGCCATAAACAAAATGTCCAGTCTCAGGCTTCCTCAGGCCTCCTCAGACTAAATTTACACAGTCCTATGTTGTCCCAAGCCGCCTGCGACCCATAAAAAATAGTTCCAGACCCTTAGTCCCTTAGTCCCAGGTCTCCTGCGACGCTTAGTCCCTTTGCAAAACAAGAATCGGCAATCTTGGTCTGGGGAAGACTGAGGAGGCCTCAGGACACCTGGGGGGGTTAGTCGGGCCTACGACAGCATCGTGTTTCAAACCAACCAGAAAAAGGGCTTAATCGGTTCTTAGTCCCAGACCAGTCAGGGACTGTCTGGGGCCGCCTGGGGCCTCCTCAGGCTTCCTGAGACCGTTCTGTTCTTAATCCCAGGTTTGATACCGATTCAGTATTCCCGCCCATTTTTGCTTTTTTTTCACCGACTGTCCACGATTAAGGGTCGCCGACAGGATCGGGGCTTAATCCTTTGGTGGAACAGGGGCATAAAATATGATGAAACAACCCTGTCCGTAGCACAAGAGTTTGTACAATCCTGAAATTGTTTAGCCTCCAGGGCCCGTATTCACAAACAAGGATCAAGCTGAACCAAAAATCAGCTCAAGATCAGATCAGGATCAAAATGGCTCAGCTGATCTTTGACTCAAGTCTGTATTCACAAAGGGAGGATCAGCTGAGCCAAAAATTTGGGCAAATCTCACATAGCAACGCACAATTTGATTACTTTTATATGTTTTAAACAGCCTTTTTATGCTTGAATTTCCACAAAATATACATTAATATAAATTTGGTTAATTTTTTTGCACAAGAATATTTTAAATAGTTCCTATTTAATCCAAAAATTTATAGCTCTGCCTGCTGTTGATCCAGAATAAACAACAAAATCTAACCCATTCTATGCATCAATATAAACATACTTAAGACAGGAAACAAGTATTACAAACTTATTGATCAACAATATAAAGGACTGAAAATTATTCAGCAATGCTATATTTTTCATATGTTTGCTATTTTAGTTAATTATAAAGCCACTGCAAAACTTTGATCCAAATCTTGATCCATCAACATTGGTTGATCAATGTTAAGCCAAAAAATCAGCTGAACTTCTTTGTGAATACCAAGTTGATTTTGATCCATTTTAGCTTAACTCGAGCCAATATCAGTTGAAGTTGAGCTTGATCCCTTTTTGCAAATACGGCCCGAGTAGGATTAATGCAAACAAAGTAATTATGATATAATCATCCTTTACTAAAACACCATTGCCAAAGAAATCAACATTATGAACAATATGCTGCATCGCTTGGATCCAAATATTTTTGGAAACTTGTGCAACCATAATAATCAAACATCAAATCAAAGTTTTTTTTACATTACCAGATTCAAGTGTATCATGATTCACGTTAACATAAACAATGTCATTATTGTAAAAATTGCCATGGCTTGTGTACTGTCCTGAACTACTATTTCTACAAAAGTAATCAACGTTTATGTCACGTTTATGTGAAAGTATTTACATTTAAAGTCATGTTGTCAGTAACACCTGAATGAACACACACATTAAAATCTTTGTCCACTTGACGTTTATATAGGAAATAGAACTATATATAGTTAAAAGATCAATGTTGGATCAACGTTAGTACTGCGTTGTATTAGTGTACATTAATAAGCTGTCCAAAATGTCTACTTCATAAATTTTATACACCAGACAAAAATCACCAGAAACTAATCAAAGCTAAAAATAAATATTTAAACAACAGTACAGGCTTGCTGCATTGACTGACTGGATGGCACTATACTTGTAATAAGTACATATTAAAAATGCTTGCAAATTTTAACTTATAAAGATTGGGAAGTAGAACAATGTTGTTTCAACGTTAAAACAACAACATTGTAGCAATGTTATAATATGAACGTTGGATCAACGTAATTTTTGCGTTGCATGAACATAAATATTTCAAAATGACCTTTTCTTTGATTTATTTATTTGTTTATTTGGGGTTTTACGTCGCTTTCAACACTGTACAGGTCATATCACGACGGGTAGTTGGAAGAGCAGAGGAAACCAGTACATATAGTTCGCTAGGGTTGTGTACTGTAAACTGCCGACCAACGGCAAGCAACTACCAGCTTTCCCACTTACGGCCATGACGGGGATCGATCCCCGGCTGCAGAGGTGGGAGGCGAGAGTGTTACCACTCTGCCACCGTGGCCCCTGACCTTTTCTTTGAATAAAATAGACAAAATTTAAATATTGAATGTGAAATAGTCATTTATAGTCATCATAGATCATAAAAACACTCATATAAAATTATGCACAAGGTTAATATTGAAATTTCATTCTGTTCCACTGCACCAGATTGGTACAAAATAATAGCTGGGAAACATCAGTCCAAGTTTTAGAAGAATAATTAAACATGTGCACCAATAAATTACACTAAAATATGCTATATATGTCTGATACATAGAAAACTATACTAATATACACCAATTGAGAACACACAGAGTGATATTTTGAGATACATATTCAAACTAACCTTAACTGATTTCCATCCAAAATGGCCACAGGAAGTAAACTTCACCATGTGACACATGCTATTCTGATTCCCAACAGTTGTGATAAGGTTGTTTCATAGTTGACAACATCGGCGACGTATTTACAACTATAAAACAACGTCAGACGAACGTTGTGTGTCTGCTGGGATTATTGTCCTTGACCCCCTTCCCTCTCTGTCACAAGAAAAATAGGTCACACTGTCGTGACACTAGGCGTATTTCACAACCGTAATCCGTCGAATCTAGATTCGTCAGATCAACGGATTCGCTTGTGATGTGACTTGAATCTGAATCTGGATTATGAATCCGTTGATCTACCTCGAGAGGTAGATCAACAGATTCAGTGACCTTGGATTACCCATAATTCTTTGTAAAATAATGGCTGCAACATGTGGCAGGAAATTTTAATATTTGGGGAATTTTTATTATATTGTTAAATTATAATATTATATTATGGCATCTTAGTTTGTAATAATATATGATATATATGTTGGTTTATGTTATGTTTTAAATTTGGATTCAGATCTACAGAAAATTGCATTTCACGGATCTAACAAATCCATGAATCCAAATCTGAATCTAGATTCGATGGATTACGGTTGTGAAATACGCCTATTGTTCGGGTGGTAGTTTTGATGGCCATTTGTTTCTTGGTCTGTCTGTCTCCTCTAAGTTTGGCATAACATTTGATCTCAGGGTTTGAAAAGTTCTTTACCATTTCGCACAAAATGAGCAGTTATGTCTATCGTTGCCTATGGTTGCTTCGTGGGTGTAGGTATTTAGTTACAATATTTGCATATTTCTTCATATAGGGCTGTAATGTGATGTTTGAGTTAGCCAATGCTATCTGTGAAATAAGATTTTGGGACCACTGTATTGCACTCTCCCAGGCTAGAGTTCCTTGCTCGACCTCATGCATCAAATTTCCATAGGCAGACCTAACTGCTTGCCAAGGAAGAGAAGCCGCGTCATTTAATGCTAATACAACTTGTGGTAGCACTTTCTTAATGAGGTTGGCATCTTGGATTCAGTAGATGTTTGTTAGCTGCCTTGCAGCCCATTCTGGAAGAGATAATTTGTCATATGTCAGGCGTTTGCATCCGTTGATGCCATGGTACCCCTCACTGGGCCATCTAAATTGTGGTAAAGCTGTTACTATGTTTGTAGAGTTAAAGCAACCAGATTTCTTTTATAAGTTGACCTTACCTTGGGCTATGTCCTGGCGAGCCTGTGTTTCGTAAGAAGGATCTGTGACACTGTCTGATTATTCCACAATACGTTAATACTGATGATCCGTATGTGGACCTGTAGTGGATTGAGATATACCCTGTGAAAACTGATGAGCTGTGTGGTGTCCCATAGGATTGCCTGTAACAGTCTGTTGTCTGGTAGGATGGTGAGCGTCATCTTGATGACGTGAGGGTTGTGTGGTACCTAGTTGGAAGTCATCTAGGGGGGGTGGGGATCTGTGACCAGGGGTTTTAGGCATTGAACTGACTGATCTCCGGGTTTCTAGATCATCTACTTGACACATAAGGGCTTAATCAAATTCATCTATCTTCTTAAGGTATGACAGAATAGCGTCAGATTGATGTAAATCAGATTGCACATGTTCCGGATCCTTGTCAATGACGTGACTACTAACAGTTTTTTTCCTTGCTGAGGCTGTAACTTTCCTCCTGGTGGTAGTGGCTGGTTGTCTTTGGCTTGGCATATTTTTTTGGTATATGTCACTAAAATTGTGAACTCAAGATTTAAAAAAAATAAAACTTTAACCGAAACGCTAAAAATAATCCACTGTTCATTCTTCGAATCTGTTTTGAAAGTGACCCCTAAACAAATCAATACTGCCAATGGGTGGTTGAAGTGTGATTTGACTGGCCAAATCAAATGGATATCATCATGGTGATGCAAAGCATACCTAAATAAAAATAAGGTTTGAAGAAACTGCTGAATCAGGGCCCTCACAGGCCGTGCTATGTACATGGGTTAGCATGTAGTGGATCAATTTTTCAGGGCGTTTGTGTGTGTACATGTGTTGTGTAAAAAGTAAATTAGCTAGAAACACTATACTTTGGACATACATCAGAAACTGATGGCACAGCTTTATGCAAAGAACTGTTTTTAACTTGCTTCCTTCAATTATAAAATTGCACAGAATCTTTGAAAAATATCCGTGTCAAACATTCACGAAGTGGGTCGATTTTTTAGTCAATATTCATATTTTTAGTCATATTCATATTTTGCCAGAAAGGACATAGCAATAAACTCATGATCAATAGATTTGTTTGTTAATGTGGCATGATATAACTGCAGTCAGACACAAACAAACTGGGTTTGAACAGACTAGGTATGCTTACAACAGAAATTTCATAAACAAATTTCTGTTATAGCTAATAATTCAACTGACTATTTTTCTTTGGATTAATTATACTCTATTACAGCTGTTTATATTAGCAAATGCAAATTAGTGACCAATTATTTAAAAGAGTATGATAGCTGTCGGCTTAAAATATACACTATGCTATACGAGGCCATATTAAATAGACCATTAGACTGAACTCATAAAAATGTCATGAGACCATTTGATCATGGAAAATATTTAACCATGGCAGGGTCAGAATGATAAGAAATAGTTACAATTTACCATTGGCCATAAGATTGATCTTACATTATATAAGGAGATATCCCATAAAATTTCTCGAAACTAGACCAGGGTTGAGGCTGACATCACCAGAAAATTCAAGCAAAAAAGACACCCTTGGAGTGACATTCCTGAAAGAGTGTGAAGCCCTATGCATCTGGCCCTAAAATGCCAAAAATGTATGATCAATTCTGTTCAACGCACTGCTGAAATGCTGTTCAGTTTAGACCCTGTTGAACTAACTATTTAGACGCCACTTAGAAATTTGGAAAATGATATCTGAATGACAACAAGAAAACGTAATGTTTACAAGCTATACCTGGTAAGTTAACCTAGTTCTCAGCTGTTTTGGCTCCATTTTACTTTAATTTGTGTGTTTTCATGGATGGTACTCAAGTGGGAGGTCCCATTAATTTACACTCAAATGTCATCTGTCCCGATAAACTATGTTAAAATAAGACCGCAGACAACAGATCGCAGAAATGAGTTATAAAATATAAATATCTATAACTAACATGACTAAAATTTGTTAAAAATGCAAAATATTGTAAAATTTATTATATTTTAGGGTAAATGGTTTTACCATTTGAATACAGGCACACAAGTATAGAAACAGGTTATAAAACACGTATCGAAGCAGACGCTTCTTCAGGTGACACACATTTTACCCCAATATGACAAGGATTATGCAAGGAATGCCAGTGTTCTAACCTTTCTATGTTTATTTCTTTATTTGGGGTTTCATTTGGGCTTCCAACCCTATACAGGTCATATCACATAAGGTCCAGGTTTTCAACCGCCTACCTCAGAGGTGGCAGAGGAGTGTGTTACCACTGCACCACCATGGCCCCCAACCTCTCTGTGATTGGAATGTCACAAAAATCGCCCTAAGAGATTGTTTGTATGTTTCTTAACTGTACTCATAATTTCCTCATGTAATCATGAATGATACTTCCCTTAGTATTTGTATTTATCTGTATTAATACGGAAAAAGCTTTATTCTCTTAGTAGTATACTTGAAATAAATGATAAAAATCTATTCGGTCCTTCACTTGCATGGTTTATAACCATTTTCAAGATTTTCTTGTTTTATATCTGACCTTATATTTGACCTTAATTGGCTTTGAACTTGGGTTGTATTTATTAATTTCGATAAATCAGCACTCACTTTTACATCCTTAACTTTCTATTATGGTTTTGGTGGTAATTTATACAAGCAGCACCTGCTTGTACTTGACCTTTCTGTCTTCATTTGCAAACTTCTGGCTTTTAACTTGTGTGGTTAATGTTGGATAAAATCTAAAGAGCTTGGTAATTATTCACACTTTTTCAAAGACATCAGACAAAAACAAAACCTTTATTTTAATGGGTTGTATAAAAACGTGGGTAACTTTAAGCTCAGACACACTTTCAAAAGTGTATCTCACCAGTATAATAATGCACACTTCTATTGTTACTTAACAACAGAGTTTCGAAAAGTGTGCATTGAGATTCAGTAATGTCTGGGTCACATCTATCCTTATGGCCATATATCTGTACGTATTTGATTTCCACTTAACGACCTTGTCCTTCTGGCTCTGAATGGAGATCTTAAATATTGGTAGTACATGCTGAAGAACGATCCGCCCAGTATATCCATGTTGCCCGACAACCCCACCTACCCCATTAGTGTTCACACTATAGTACAGCTAGTGAGAGATCACGAAAGGTTTTAATAACTAAAACAGTCCTGAACACAAGTTGCTATGGGAGTTGTGCAAATTTTACAGAATGCGTCCCGCCAAAATGTGAATCCTATCAAATTGCACTAAATGCCTCTTATCCAACTACAAGAGGGACTGAGTAGACAAGTAGACAAACCCCTTCATTTGTATCTCGGGACCATGGTATAGAACGGTTTGACCTAGATATAGGACACACTTTTCCTTGTTTTGCCTATTAAAGTTTGAACAAGAACACTCAGACAGTGCATACCTTCGCCAAAGCATTATGATTTTTAATCAGCTCAATAATAAGTAAATGGGAATTGTATCAAGGCGGTTATCTGGATCACTTGCAAAATTTAATGGGATTAAAGTTGGACCAAGTCCCATCTTATCATTTTTTCATGAAGACCCAGCAAGAAGTATTTGCATAATTCTGCTAGCAACCAAACATACAAACAAAATGTCATGAATTTTGTACCTCTTTGGCAGAAGTAATGAGATAGTACATACAATGCTTAATATTGATAATATTCCATGAGGATAAAAAACAGGGCTGTCATGTCAAAACTGTCACTTAATTCTATACGACAGCTGAACCCAAGTGACTTCACCGGATGGTGCAATTACAACAATTTCTGATTCAATAAAACCACAGAGTTGTCACAGTGTATTAACAAGTAGCTCATTTAATACATAAATACCAATAATTATATCCGTATCTTTTCAATCTATAGTGCTCTCTCAAGAATTGATTGTGTTGGTATGTATAAAGTGAAAATTGTATACAATTATGAGTTCTGTGTATTTTGTCTTTCCTAATGATGGGAGAATATATGGAATTTTATAATTGCCTAAAGGAGATTACGTATTTTTGTTATGTTTTGCTATTTCCAATTATTTGGATATAATATGTTAATATGCAATAAGAAAAAAAATTCTATGTAACTTATGTGGCAATAAGGCATAGAAACGAATGTCACAAATATTATTTAGATGATTCTTTTTTTTTTGGATGTTTTATTTCTTATTGCCCATTTGTAGCTTTTATATAGTGAAAACCTCGGAAATTAATTTGGGACTACATCCCAAAGGGGTAATATAATATATAGTATAAAATATAACTCCACTCATTTGCATGTTTGACATGTTGCTCTTGACATTTATTCTGGCTGGAACTGGTTACGTGCTCTCCCAGGGATTATGTACCGAGATAGGGTGCCAAGAAAACGGTGGTATGTATGGAAATACAACGGTGAGAGTTGGACATTGTTCCTGTAATAGCGCGTGTGTGGAAAGAGGAACTTGCTGTGAGGATTACGTCATGGTTTGCCTAAATGGTTTGTATATTAGGCTGAGGATTAGTTACACTTTTGAGGTACTTCTCCCATACACCTATAGCTAATACTACATTGTATACTTAAAAGGATAATCGAGATAACTTTATTTTGCAAAAGTTATTTGCTTTTTATTTATTCAGCATACACCATAATTCGGCATTAAAAAGGGAAAATGTACGTTGAAAAATAATGTAATTTAATCAAATTGTAGCTAGATTATGCAAAGTCAAAGTTAGGCTTTTTTTGTCCTGGTAAACAGTCCGGATCATACTGAAATAGGTCCTCAGCATTGCCACTTGTGGGCATCAAACCCACACAGAGCTAACAGTCTTTGGTTAGATGTTGAAATATGCTAAAACAGGCACAAGAATGACTTTATGTTAAAATGCCAAGCACAATGTTGAATTTCTGTGAATCTAGCTTGCAGTTGTCCACCAGTTCCCACTTGGCTGAACGTACAAACAAGAGAGAAGAAGACCCCTCAATGCAGTGATGGCATACTGTATGAGTGTATGGACGGTTATAGCTTTGTGGGCAGTGAGACAAGTAAAATTACAACCTGTAACCATGAGGGCAAATGGGAGCCAGAATTTGACCAGTGCGAAGGTATGAAAAATTATAATTTGATGCTATGTGAATCTAGGTTCATTTTTCTCAGCTCTAATGCCTTTAATCTAATTCTGATATGGTAAAATAGTGCAAAGGAGTTCAGGGTGGACAAAGGTCAAATTTAAGGTTGAACATCCCAGGGTCATATTGGAGCTTGCGCTCACCATTACCATTTCAGTGAGTCAAACCCATACAAAGGTGGTTAGGGTGGAAAGTCTGCCAAAAAGTCAATAGCGTGAGTAAAATTTGTCAGGAAATACTATACTTCTTACAGAATGTATGACTTATGTTGGTCAAAAGTCAATACATCACAACAATGAATGCAGTAAAGTACCAGAAAAAGTTTAAAATTGAAAAATAAATATCATCAGTGTAATTTTTTATATAAAATGAATGGACTGGATACCAAGTTCTCAAAATATACTTCTAAATTATGGTACATTGAGGCACCTCATTTAAAAAGTGCGAAAGAAATATTACGAACAGTCTACATGTACTGTGATTGTGATATATTGTGAATATTTAGTAAAAAAAACCTCTTGATATTTGGACCTTAAAGCTATTTGTTTACACTTGTATCTCACAGGCAATAGACATTTAATGTATTCACAATTAAAATATCTTTAAAATAATGCCATTTATATAAGCCTTAAATACATAGCATTAGCTTTTAGTTTGTACATCAACAAAAGATGTAGATCCTGAGGCAGAAGCACTCTACTGGCAAGTTACAGAGGCGCCAGGTGCTCCCTTTATTGGCATGTTTGCCTTGATTTTCTTCGCCACAGAGATGACTTTGTTGGTTATACTGGACTGTTCCAATTTAAAGAAGGCCTTCCGGTATGTTGTATAACTTTGTGCACGATCTTATATCGGGGCTTCTTCTGCTCAGCTATATCTTTGTACCATAGATTTTCATTTTTATCATTGAGTAACCTTTGCCAAATGCAAAGGGAAAGCATCAGGTATTGTAATTAGGTATATTTGTTTGTCTGTCTGTCTGTGCACATAACGTGGGAACTGTCTGCTCCAAGGTATGGACAATGTCCAAAATGCAGTAAATCCACTCTCTGGTAGAATCATACACTGTATATAAGTAAGTAATATCCAGAGTACATCAAATCTATCCAGACACTGTGGAAAGTTCACTCCAGCAGAAGTTCACAACAACACAAGTAATTTATATCCACTTGTTATTAGTTCTAAGACAGAAGTAGCCTTCCTTATAGCCAGCGAATACATGTTCATTTGTGATCAGATGTACAGTCCTTGTATGGTTATGGAAATTCTAGAATCTTATAGAACTAACATGAATATAATACCAGTCACCAGATCAAGTGAGGAAGTTCTAGAACCTACAGGTAGCTTATAGAGTTTTCCCCAAATCTATTAATAGCATAGCTGGGGTTAGCCTAGAGGGATTACCACAGTCTATAATTCAACGTCCAATTCAACAGCCAGGGTCAAATTGGGACAGCAGCTCCTCAGCATTTGCTACTTGTGGGAGTAGAACCCACACAAAGGTGAGAGTCTGTGATTAGATGTCAAACCTGCTAATCAATAGGCCACTGAGCACCCTCTACAGTGGTGAGGAAGCTATTTTCATTGCAGCCCTGTGCTGTATGTTAATCATACCTATCAATCTTATAAATGTTGCTTTGTATTAGGTCTTATTATATCATCATCAGTGTGAATAGCCAAGGTATGTCATGCAAACTAGAACTTCATTACTAATTTATATTGTGTTGCAGCATCATTGGTTTGTACAAGCCTTTAGTGTCAGGTATGAAAAACATCAAGGTTTCCATCTGAGATTTGTGCAGATTTTGAAAAGGTGTTATCACATTGTATGAAAAAAAAATCTTCTATAAATACGGTTGTCAGAAAGTTGTGTAGATGTATCTGATGTGTAACTGAATATTTCAAGGTTCTCTAAGGTTAGCCTGAGGTAATTGAAATTTTGTCTCTGTACCTTTTGACCAAGTGACTGGGTCTCATCATAGGCAGGTGTCCAAAAAACACTCCTAAGTTACAAAAAGTCTATCAAAAGTGGTTGGGTGGGTTTTGCTGCCTTTTGCTTACGAAAGACGACCGAGTCACAACCTTGTAAATACAATGTGGACCACACATTCAGTTACCGTAGCAAGAAATTCATCTGTGCATGTTCAGATTCGTCTGCACACGTTCATATGACCAAATTCAGAGGTGGAAATTTTAGATATTTTTAAACTTTCATAGGACACGCAAGGTAATGAACGGTCTGCCAGTGACTATAGCAAGTTTGCAAACGGATGTGAGACAGTGATCCAAGGACACTGATGTTTTACCAAACGCCTATAACCGAGGATGATACCGACAGTAATGTGAAAGGGGTATTAGAAATCTTCTATCAGCTATTTGGATCTATCTTGATCCACAAGTTTAACCATCAAAGTGAATGGATTATCGTTCATCCAAAACTTCATCAAAAATCAAATCAAATGTTTTGAGACTATAGACCAGAGCTGGCCTAAAAAATTCATCAGTTTTGTTCAAATTTAATCTCATGTTCACTGATCCATATTGGTAAATACCACTCCTTGCTGTTAGAAATGAGTTTTGACTCTTCATTGCACATGAGGAAAACAGTGTACCTTCATTTTTAAAATTTTATTTGTATATTTCAGATATTGTGGGAAAAGTATGTGCCCAAATACAAGAGAAAATGGAGGAAGGATACATGTATCTAACGGTCATCAGAACCATGCATGGAATGCGTCTTCAAATAATGCACACACCCTAGAATTAGGTCAGGGAAGGTCATTTATGATCAAAAGCCAAGTTCACAGCTTGCCAGACAAGTATACGCACAATGTCCTAGAAGTTACTGAAGACGACTGAAGTGGATATGTATTTTGTGACTGTGAAAACGTATAACAAAAACTGTAAGGAAATATTGTCTTAGTTTTTGTGAGTTTTTAAAAATTATCTATCATGTTAGATGCTGACTAAATTTAATGTATTGTACGGCTAGTGGCAATTCATTAAATAAAAAACTATTTATTTTGAGTTTGTTTCATGGAAACTTCAGTGAAGGTACTTTTATAACAGGAATATACATGCTTAAGTTCATTGTGATTTATAATATATATTCCACCTCAAAGTCAGTGTGCCTAAGATTAGGTTTCTCCCCTCCCATGGCCCAAGAATAAGTCCCACACTTAAATGAATATAATGTTGGTTTACACAAGAATCCAGTCTGAGGTTACCTACCACACTAGACCCACACTTGAATTAGGGGAGCTAAGTAATAGTATAATTGAGTGACTTAAAGGGAAGGCTTACGACTTAAATTTCCAGCTTCCTTCCTATTTTTAAGTCTGCCAATACCCGGACAATTAAGCATACAGTAAAAATTGGGCTTTGATCTCCCTTTTACCAACTGCAGTCATATCAGAACAGGCCTGTCAGTGACTCTCCCATGTTTTATTGAGTTGATTGGAAACCTGTACGGCCTTATTGATGCAGACAAGTGACAAAATGGTGAACCCATGCAAGGTTCGGGTCCATAGTGTGCCAAAACATAGGAACAAGAGCTCTGGTACAATTATATCACATATGAAGACTAAAACCTCGGCATAAAATATTACAATGGTTCTGAAACTAGTTTCATTCAAATAAAAAAAATCTATAAAATAAAACACAGATACCATTTATTCCAGGCCCTAGAATTTTTCATAATTTATTTATTCGACTTTAATTTGAACAATTTATGCAGCGATAAAATGATGTGAAAATCATGTCAGATATCTAATTTAATGTACTGCATTGTAGCTTTGTAGGTGCAATATCTTCCCCATAAGGGGGATATCAGTGCACTAAATTACCAAGGGAATTGATTAAAAGAATAGTTTAGGGGCGATCTAGGTGAGTAATCTAGGGTTGTGGGTGTGAACAGATGGAAGAATACTAAACCTGGAAGCTTGAGTTAAAGAGGCGAGTGCATGGAACTTTCAGAAATAGTTCAAATGAGAAGAAGGGTCTCGACACCACAATAACCAAAATACATCATCAAACAAGGGAGAGACAGATACAGATTGTGTTTGAGTTTTGAAAGAACCTATTGTTGAACCCAATGGAAAGAATCTTGATTTGGCTATAGATGGTAATCTACTCCATTTGGATGGTACCAAAACTGTTAACCTTTCCCGAATTATTTTTTGTGTAATATGTTTATTTTATTTATTTAGTGTTTACATCACGCCTAGCACCTTAGTGGTTATATAGTGAAGGGTAGTTGGAAGGGCAGACGAAACCAGTACATACAGCTGGTCAAAGTTCTGTACTATAAACTGCCAACCAACGGCAAAATAGCTATCAGCTTTCCCACATGAAGTCAGGCTGGGATTCAAACTCTAATCTCTGAGGTGAGAGGCAAGTGTGTTACCACTGCGGCACCGTGGCCCCCTTGTGTATTACATAATAGACACATTTGTATACCACAAAAATTAGTGAGGATCCTCTAACGCGTAGGAAGACAAAAAGAGACAATCCAAATATTGGGTTGTAACCCAGCAAACCCCCTCGATGGAGGATGACTATGGAGGTGAGTATCCTAGTCTAGAAAGTAAATCTTCAGTGTATTCCTAAAACGTGGAATCCTTTGTTGGGATCTGACATTAAGTGGCAGCCTATTCCATTCCACTGGTGTAAAAGTGGCAAAGCAGGCCGTCGTTTGGCTTTCTGAGATGAACTGTGGACACTGATATCCTGCCTCCATGAGTGTGTACAGTAAACTGAGAGTCTATTGTGTACAGTTGGACTATTGTGTACATCTGCTGCCATGACCGAGTTTGCTTGAACTGCTACTGTATACAGAAAAGGAGGTTGACAGAAATAAGTTGTAGCTGAAAATAATAGGTTATTATTAAACCTGTAAGTCAGCAAATGAAAGTGTTTGCGCAACCAAAGGAGAAGATACTAAGGCGGATAGGCTTCATGAAACAGGTGAGCCTTAAGCTCAGCCTGAAAGATGACAATAGAGGGCAGGTCACGCAGCAAGTAGGAGGCTGTTTCAAAGTCTGGGTCTGTCATTTGAAAAGGATCCACCACAATGAGTTTTAGACTTATGAATCTAAGGATTAAATGTGGGAACAAATAAGTCTTTCTTTGTAGCAACAGCACTTTTAGTATTAACAGAGGGTGTGTTATAACTTATGTATTCATGGAAGTAATGAGACAAACATTCTTGAGATGGTGTAAAGTAGTTTTCGCATCATCCAAGCTAATGCAACAGTAAATCTGATCATCATCTGCATAAAATTATATTTCAGTGACCTAAGGCAGAGACTATTTTTTTCTGAATGTGCGGTATAAATAGAAACCGAACAGGGCCCAGAACCGATCCTTGAGGTAGTCAGTACTTCAGAGTAATTGGGACAGATAGAGCACTCTGAATCTTTATTGACTGACATCAATTTGACAGATATGACATATACCATTTTAGGGGGAAAACCTGATAAACCATCCATGTGTTTGAGGCAGCATAGTAGAATAACATGGTCCATAGTATCAAAGGCTGCACAGAGATCCAGTAAGATCAGAGCAGAAAGCATACCCTTTGATAATGAAGAAAGTGTATAATTTTTATATGTAGGAGAGCTGTTTCTGTGGAATGATATTGCTTATAAGCTGACAGGTACACCGTGCCAAGATCATTTGCATTGATATGATTTGCAACTTGAGCAGCAACTACCCTTTCAACAAGTTTAGAAATGAATGGGAGGCCTGAGACAGGTCTATAATTTTGGGGATCATTTTGTGAAAGTATTTGCTTTTTATTAATGAGTGTAACAGTATCCCGCTTGAAGGAGTCAGGAACCATGGCTTCAGATAAACACTAGTCAACCAATTTTGTAGTGAAATGTGCAAGAATTTCAATACAATCTTTGACCAGGAAAGTAGGCATGGGATCGAGGCTACATGATTTAGTTGGTGATTTCAACATCTACTTCTTCATGTAGTATGCACTAACTTCATTGAAACAGGTGAAGCTGGCATGAGTTTGGTGAAGGGACTCATCTGCATGATTGTCAGAAAAACTACTTCAAATGACTCCAATTAGGTCCTGAAAGTACTTCTGAAACATATTTGCCACTACTGTATTTGAATTTCCATCAGGTAGTTTTTAATTCCACTTTTCTGTGAAGTATGCCATTGGCAAAGGGCCTTTGGATCATTAGAGTTTTCATGGACAATTCCTGTTTAGAGAACTTTGATTTGGCTTTATTAATAAGAACACTACATCTATGGGTGAGTTGTCTCAACCTTGACTTGTATACTGCAGCTTCAGCAGATTCTTGCACCACAGTGTTTCCTACTCGCGGCTGAGGCACTTTGCATTCCAGCACTCATCAGTGACCAGGCTGGGGTTGGCTTCTTAAGTGATTTTGACAGTCACTGGGGCATGTTTGTTCATGACATCTAACAGAGACTGTACGTTTTGCTCATACAGTGTAATGGGATCATCAGCAGGAGCCATAGCAAAGCTTGTATTGTTTAAGTCAGCCTTAAATATATCCATATCGATTTTATGATATTGATGGAAATGGACCTCATGAGCTACTTTGTTATGAAAACAGTCACAGTCAAGGTTACAGAAAACTGCAAGATGAACATTAACACACACATTTCGATGTACTTGAGAAATACCAAGGAAATCTGATATTATAATATTACTTTTCCTATTTTCAATGGTGACTTTACTATCATCAACGGTAACTTGTAGAAAAACACTGTAATGGTGGACGATAATAGGGGATTTTAAGGAAAATTGCAGTATATACAACCTAACATCTCAGATGAAGAGTAAAATATTGTTATTGTCACTGAATATGAAGAACAATTTAAGAACAAAGTTACATCCTATTCAACAATTCGGGATGATATTTGGACAGGCCCTCATCAGTGCTAATTGTGTGAATCGAGTCCACACACAGAGTCGACAGTCTGTGATTAGATGCCAAGCTTGCAGACCTCCAGGCTACCCAAAACAAGGTGAGCCCTAAGCTTTTGCACATGTACTTCATATCCGTTCACCCCCAAAAATTCAACTGGGTTATGCTGACTGAAAATATCCCCAGACTGACCATCTCTCATGCAAGAGACGTTGATTGGGTGTTTTCTGTATTTTCTGTATGCCACAATTAATTTGTTATGAAACATTTTGCATATCAAAGTATTTAAGTACTTTCAAAGTACTTTCTAAAATAGTAAGCCAAAAATAGTTTTGTCAGTTTTGTATGCCTTTAACATGTCAATAGAAAGATTAATATCATAAAATGTAACTAGATCTTAACATATCTTAACATTTTTTAGGAATTTAGATTTTTTTTCTTAACATATCTTAACATTTTTTAGGAATTTAGATTTTTTTTCTTATTTCTACATAAATGTACATTTCCAAAAATATATCGGTTGCTTCACTAATTAAGCTGAGACTGCATCAACAATTAACCTCCTGACTAAAGGATTGCTAACTCAGAACCATTTTCTGTAAACTTTAACTTGGTATGTCCTGGATTGAATAATTATTTTTACTATCAAAACAAGGACAGAATTATTTCATTTTGAAAGGTGAAACTCAAACACCAAAAATTGTGTTGTGTCAGATACAGAAAGCCTTGAGATTATTTGGCTTATATAAATGTAAGTTAAAAGGTTTTAAACAGATCAGTTTGATAATCATATTTGTCCAACAATTAAATATTGAGTACCACCAGATTGCTGATCTGTATACGAGTCTCAATGGCCTAATTGGTTAGTTAATTTGGTATTTAATTACTTAAAGTGGTTGCAGACATATAGCTGCAGAAACAGGACTGTAAGATGGAAGCCCAAACATGGATGTATGATTTGGATTTTAGCTTATTAATATACATGCTGTGTTCTTTCTGTTGTAGCATTACTATTTTATTTAAGGTACATTCTCAACTACATTTCTTCACAAAAGGCACTATAATGTGAATTACATAAAATGGGAGATTTTTTTTAATCTTGTACAAGGGGAATGGTATATATTATTTCACTGCTAATATGATTTACATACAGATCATATACGATACAAAACAGACCAACAGGTCATATAGGAAAAGTATATACAAAATATAAATACTTTCAATTTTCAGACAGTTGTAAAGTTACTCTTTACAAGCAGTTAAGATTACCCTCGGTTGATACAAGGCTACCTCATTCTAAGTTTTCAAAAGACTGGAGGTTGTATTTTTTTCAATATTTTGTTATTCATAGGAAACTAAGGTTACAGTAAAACATCAATTACGTGTATTTAAAAGGTTGGCTTAACCTAAAGCTAATGTGAAGAACTTAAATTAAGTCACAAATGGTAAACATAAATTCATATTCCAGGATCTGGAATTACAAGAAGATAATTATTTCTAAATCTCAATTGAAAGAAAAACATTATACCATACAGAGACCATACTTTGTATGGTTACTTTTTGTATTAATGCCTCAACGTGGCAGAAAACAGAGAAATTTCACAAACAGTTATAAGGAAAAATATATCAAGAATTAAGATAATATTATGTCAGTATTATTTTGTTCATCTTCATGAGGGATATATTTTATACATATGTCTGTCGAGGTATGGCTAACCTTTTTATCCACCATTTTACTTCCATTATAAGTAAAATAAATCCCTATTTACCAAAGAAATGACAAAAAATAGCTCTCAAGCATGTCAGTACTTATACTTTGTACCTTTATTCACTTGTACCAGTGAATGCAAAAACTTCTGTCGTTTCTGCACTGATTTTGATGCAACAAATATAGACAAAGGCTCTGTTAAATAGCTTTATGATGATGATGGTCAGTTCCATGACCTTTCACCTTTGACCAACCAATGAGATTACTCTGTCCCCAGAGCTTGGCGCCCTTTGGAATTTGTTCTATATTGTTCTTGGCGGCCATTGACATAGAACCAAGAATTGAAGTTCTATTTTAGTACATGGACTATTAGTGTTACTGGATTTTAAGTTATTGTTTTACTGATTCATAATGCCTAGTACCAAGAAGAAGACTCGTGTTACTAATGCCAGACAGAAAGTCACTGTGTCTGCTCGTGCCAGAATTTTAGTTACAAGGACAAAAAATTCTAGATCCGACATCAATGGCTCATATATTCAGCCGGGAGTTTCCAAAGCTGTGAGTAACGCACAACTATCTCAGTCAACTCAGCCGGATCCGATGAATCAGGCCATCTTATCCATGCTCCAGAACTTGGAGGCATCAAACAAGCTTCTAGCTGACAGGCTAGATAAAGTAGAGCAGAATAGATCTTTCACTTCGATACCTCTTAATCACCAGTCCCATTCTACGGACACTCAGCACCATGGTTTTCCTCTGGCTGTTCAGCCTCGTTCACTCACGGCACCTTCACAACAACTACGGTTTCAAGACCATGTGGAGGTGGCATAACCACGATAGCTATCCCCTCAGCGTCACACCAGCATCGTAACCCAGGTCATTGCCACTGAAAAAACACTGCCCACTGTCAGGCAGGAGGCTATCAACCGTAGCTTGGACACTTTGTGTCGTATCCCCAGTGTGAATCAGGCTGTCAATGACGTGTTGGTGAATTATGATGCACAGGCTTTTAAAACCTTGGCTACAGAGCGTAGGTTACTGGGCTCTGCCCTCATTACTGTCAGTTTGACCTTCATGTTTTTCCAAGGTCGTAGCAATTTGCGTGACCTTGGCCTTCACCCATCTTGACCTTCCTTTCACTTTTGGTTGTTGTTTGAAGGTGGTTCTAATCCTTAATCCAGCTTGGTCACTTTAAATATAAACTGTCATAATTGTGCATAGGTCAAAATATTTAGTATCAAATTGAAAATTTAAAACCCACTTTGTCTTTTTTTATTTTTGCCTTGACCATCTGGGGGCTGCTGCTAAAATGCCAAAGCAGTCAGCCATTAGGCACGTTAAGTCTTATATCATGATGCTGAAATGCCAGAACTCTTTGATGAACCCATGCAAAGCTCGGTTTCGTAGTGTGCCAAGTACAGAAAAAGGTGATTCATGTTTATCTCATTTAAATACTAAAACCTTGCCATCAATTTTATTCTAGTTTTTAAAACAAAACACATAAAACAATCTATACAAATTGATGTTAACTATCCCCCTCACAAGGAGAAACCCAGTGCACTGACGTAACAAAAGAAATTGACAGAATGGATAGTCTAGGGGTGTTCTAGGTCAGTGATCCAAGGTTGTAGATGGGAGGAGAGAGAGAAGAATGCCAAGTGGGGGACACCTGGGTTACAGAGGTGAATGTATAGATTGTTCACGGATGAATAGTACAATAGCAAGTATTCTAATAGTACTTTTATAGCGCTCAATTTCTATTTTAAAAACAGGCTCTATGTGCATAATATAGGAAAGCAGGGTTCCAAAGTCATATAACCAGACACAAAGCAGGGGCTAGTGCTATGGAGAAAGACTGGAAAAAACAAAAACTAGGGTGGGCATGCTTTTGCAAAGAGACAGGTCAAGTTCTTTCAGACCATAGAGAAAGTTATGACTGGATGTACATCGTCCGGCAGATCATTCCAAATCTTTGAAGTAAAATAAGCAAAGAAAGAAGTCAAAGCCATAAAACAGCATCTCCCATGGGAGAGAAAATTTTAGCATTGGGAAAATAAATCTGAGACTTTGATTGGTTTATGAAAGAACCCAGGGATGGAACCAATGGACAGACCACTGATTTGACAAAAGGTCGTTATCTATTCCACTAGGATGATGTCACAACTGCTAAACTTTATCGACCCACTGGTTTGTGTGTACAGGCATCATAAACAGTTGCCATGACTGAGTTTACCGCAATTTCCGATTGCATACAGAAAGTAGGCTGACTGAAATCAATCTACTGTTGAATGGTCAGTGAAGGTAGGTTTGTTTTCAAGAAAGTGGGTTCAGCTTTTCAACTGGCCAACACTTAGACAAGGAGACAGAATGAACTTTCCATGAAAAACAATCCATACACAGGCTTTTTAATTCAATGTGACAATTCATTGTTGATGCTTTGCACAACTGATTAGTATCACTGGTTTTCTTGTGAGGTCTAGGTTTAGTAGTATTTTCAATAGCAGCGAAACGGTCACCCAAACTGTTAAGCTGTTGCCAAATTTGCCTGTTAATATCATTCTGGGACACAGAATTCTCGCCAGAAACATGCTGATTTACAGGGCCCTGTCCTTTTCCGGGGAAAACCTCAGACCTAATAACCGGATCCGACAAATTTTGATCTGAATGATTTATCAAATCAGAAATATCAATGTCCGAATCACTCGAATCAGTATGCTCAGATTCAAAAACTTGCCCAGAAGCTGAAGGTCTAAGTGCATCCATAAAGTCCTCATCACTAGCAAGCTGGAGCTGTATAGGAATGGTATATTCTGTCTTCTTTGACCTGAAGTTATATCTTTTATCTTCCATTTCAATCAGATAAAAAGACTAAAAACTAACTAAAAACCATAAACTAAAATACAATTTTTGAGAGGTCTGTTCTATTGCATGTTCAATGACAAAATGGCAGAGGTGATTCACTGGAGGGAAGGACAGGACCCTGCAACCAATGAAATTAAAGGTCAAATAATTATGTCACCTACTAAAAATTTAAAAATCTGAAATAGTAAAAGTTAAGGAGGGAGGCGGAAATGAGAGCCTGCACATCCACATGTGCAGTCACAATCCCGCTCAGCAGCCAGGGGAAGGTAAGCAGGTAGACACTATGTACAAAGAAGGTTGTGTATTAATGGTTTCATCATTTGTTGTACATCAGGAAAGCAAAAGGTCTAAATTAGGATTTATGTCAAAATCAACAGCCAGTAGAGAAAATGTTAAGCTATACTGCTCAGCCTGTGATGTTCATCACCTCCCCAAAAACTTGTAAAGCAAAAGTTCGCCTTTTGTCCCGTTCAATTTAGATTTATTTGTTGTTTTACGTCGCGTTCAACAGCCAGGGTAATATTGCGACGGGTAGTTTACAGGTGGAGGAAACCAGTGCATACTGCACTGTAAACCACTGGGCATCGGCAAGTAACTACCAACTACACCACCGAGCCCCCTTTGTCCCGTTCAACAGCTAGAGTCATATTGGGAATGGACCTCAGCATTGCCACTTTTTGAAGTCAAACCCACGAGAGGTGACAGCCTGTGATGCCAAATCTGCTAACCCACAATTGTAAGACCAATGAGGACCTTGCTTGCCCAGACAGTGAAAATCCTTACCAGCAGTTTGTGACAATATTATCACTTCATCACATTTAACTTTCAACTAGAATAACCCACACTAACTTTTAAATATTGTTTGTCCTTGTGACTTTCAGAGGTTCCTCAGGCCAGCCGAGTGGGTAATCAACTTGCCAGCAGCTTGCTGGTGCTCACAATGATAGAGTATTACACAACCCAGTAAAATAAATAGCAGTCTGCTCTTCATTACCTTTTGAAAACTTGATGGTCATTGCAGAATGATAATACACAAATACTATGTACTGGCAGCATTAATGTACTGAAAAACAATACACAACCACTTGGCCCATGAAAGGCTGACCAGTACAAATATAATGCAAACAGAATTCTGGCCATCGCGGTGACAATTATGTTTATATTGGCCACATTGATTTATTTGGGTTGCTTTGAGTTTGGGTTTCAATCAGCACTAGAAAATCATTGGGCGTCAGCACAAGCAACTACGAACTTTTTCTACTTCAGGAGTTTTCAATGTCTAGCTCTACGGCCTCATAAAACCATACGTTTATTTATTTGGGTTTTAGCATCACTTTCAACACATTGTAGGTCATATCACGGCAGGTGGTTTTATGGGCAGAGGAAACCAGAACATACAGTTGGTCAAGGTTCTGTACTGTAAACTGCCAACCAACAGCAAGCAACTACCAGCTTTCCCACTCGAGGTCAGGCCAGGAATCGAACTCTGATGTCAGAGGTGGGAGGCGAGAGTGTTACCACTCTGCCACTGTGGCCCCTAAAACCATACATTTAATTCACTTCCACATAGCCTTCCATATAACCAAAAGATCAGCAAAAGCTCTTTTATGGTGATATTAAGCTAAATTTTATCTAGCCTTCTTATTTATACAGCCCCTGAAAAGTCTTCAATTTATTTACCTATATTGTGGCAGGTAGTCAGAAGGCTGGATGAAACCAGTACAACAGTTGGTCAAGGTTCTGTACTGTAAACCGTGGCGAATGACGAGCAACTACCAGCTCCCTTGAAAAGTATTTAAACGTCAACCTTTCTGGAATAAAAAAGATAAAATTACATTCACATTTATAATTTACGCTTATGATAGTTTTCCACAGTTCATTGTGGTTAATTTGGAGTATGAATGTAAGCTTATCATAAACATAAGATTATGTGATATGATCTCAAAGATACATCTCCAGACTCAGGTATCCCCGGGGTGTCTTATCGGCACAGTGCGAATTAGGTACTTATCATTCTAATATCGTAGTCTGGTGGCAGTGATCAATGATGACTGATACAGGTGATGTTACTAAGTTGCACCTGTATCACTAGCCTTGCTTCAGACTGAAGTTTATACAAAACGCCTTTTCAGGCATGCACAAAATTACGTTTTGCTATTCATATAATAATCCCACATGCTTAGTAGAGATTAGCTCACTACACAGAGATCCTTGTCTTGGCAGTTTAGAGATGTAAAATAGCTGTATTGAAAGTAGAAGATATTCACAGGGACAGTATTTCCATATTTACCAGGTGCACTTACTATGCATCATAAGCGTTACAAGTCCGTCAACAAGTGTCAATTTTCGTTAACATTTCAACATGCAAATGAGAAACATGTGCATAAGGAGAAAGGTATTTTTACATAGCTTCTTCTATAGTTTTGTTGCATTAAACTCGTGTAGAAATGGCAGAAAAATGACAAGTTAAAGATTGAAGTTTTTATATTCACTGGTGCACCTATATATGACAGCCTTTTGGGCATTCTTTCTTTAAATATGGACTTATTTTACCTTATTGATACAAAATGGTGGACAATAAAAAGTAAAACATCCCTCATTAGAGATATGTGATTAAAAACATATCACTTGTGAAAGATTAACAACTTACTATTTGTTTTAAGCACTATTTTTCATATTGTGATCTTCATTTGGAATATATTTTTGTATACGCGTTTAAGAGGTTTCCCCATTGTTTGTATTACTTAAAAGGGTGTAACTTCAAATACAAGAATATTTTCTACAATAGAAAAAAATTGACATTTCAGAGATTCAGTATAAAATGAAACCCAAGTATGGATTTTGTGTAAAAGTTGAGCTACGTTATGGCGAGGTGCAGTGGGCAAACTGATAAACACACACACACACACACACACACACCCCCCACAATTGCATAGAAACTCTAGCCTGAAACAAGGCTGTCTATACCATCAAAATAATATAGTTATAGTCCTTTCAATCATCATAAACACCAGACAGATAATAAAGGTACACGGGTCAATAATAGCCTGGTTACCGTCCCATTTTACAGCCAAAAAAGGTCCTGTGGGGGCTGCCGTTTATGTTTATTGGCATGTTCAGAAATATTTGTTGGTAACATAAAAAAAAACTTTTGTTACATAAATTTTAAAATTTCTCTATGTATGTTAATTCTCTTGTTTATAAATACATAACATAGGGTGAAGTAAGAAAACAGTAACTATGGAACAAAAAAAACTGTAAATCAATTTAAAACCTACTGTGTCTCTTATTATAAACCATTTTTGTAAACTCTGCTGAAATGTGCTTTTTCACAAGTTACTATCTTTGTATAACGACATGAAATTATATTATGAAATGCAGTCTCCAAAAGAAAATGGGACTAGTACCTTTAACATCAATATTTATCAAATAAAAAGGGCAGTCTTTACCAATTCCTTCATATTTGTAGGGGGCATTAACTGGATACAGACAGCTTCCCAGTCTTGATTAAGAAATTATAATGAAATGTTGCAGTGACCATGAATAATCTGTTTTTCTACGAAATCTCATAGCCAATACAGAAATAAAGTTTTTGAAAGATGATCAAATTCTTGATCATTACAGAATACCAGGAGAAAAAAGAACTATAGCCCCAAAATTTCTATTTTGGTAAATCTCTAAAAGCAGCCAGTTTATAGGAGGCTTAATCGAATTCTCTGACATTATTCTTTCTTCTGACACGATAATTCCATATATATTTTTGTGCTAGCAAATATTTCCATGATATCCCATGAGTCTATCATAGTGAAGGAATTGCACTTATATTGATGAATACCTCAATTTGGCAGTTAGATTGTTAGCACATTAATGATGTATGGACAGTTTAAGTGGTACAGGCTTGATGGACTTGACTTGATGTGTGTAATGCTGCTTTCTACATATCACATCAAGGTTAAACCATCAAGGGTAGTAGTTATAGGAGGGATTGTGTATAGTAATGTATCCAGATCGGTCAAGATTTCCCACTGAACGTTACCACGTGCCAGTAAACCAATACCATATTAACTTTCTGGTTGGGAGAAAATTGGGACAAATGTATCTGGAAGACTTCACCACTGTACCCACCACTTGGGTTAAAGGAAGAAGTGCATGCTAGGGAGTTTACAGGGAGGGGTTTTGAAGCCGGTTTCTGTTTTCTGTTACGTAACACATCATCGATTTTTGTGTGTGACATCACTTCATAAGATGAATACTATCGGTCATTACAGATTTTACACAAAATAACTTTGTCAGAGAAACCTACCTGTGAAATTTTTAAAATTTATCTTGTATTTTTGTGTTACAATTTGGTAAAATGCTTTTCCCAACCTATTAAATGATTGGCAATACAGCACTGTAAGCCACCTAGGATGGGCAATCAATTAGACAATGAAATAACGTGTTCTATAGCAGAACAGATAGCCTCCCTCTACCCGTCGTGATATGAACTGTACAGTGTTGAAAGTGATGTAAAACCCCAAATAAATAAATTAATTAAAATAACTTCATATCATCTTAATTTATCTGGCATTCTACGCCACGGAAAGGCTCGACTATCCCTGTGCATTTCAACTAGATGCCTAAATTAGATTAAAATTCAAATAATATCATACAAATAAAATCAATTCCATGTACTATATAGGTTCTCATCTCCAAAACTCAACAAAACAAACCTCGCTGGATTATAGATACTTACATAACTTTGTGGTGCAAATACACAACTGTTTTCAGCTGTCTTCACAAGAGCAGCCATCATTTAGTCAATTTAGTACCAAGTGTTTCTTGAGTACAGTGGGGGAGCAAGGCATTGTGGGAAACATACACAGCAAATATAAGCATCGCCAACGAGTTGCATAGTTTATTGATTTTCTTTTCAAATGAGAAAATGTTCTATTTTCAAAAGGATACTTTAGGTTTCTCATACAAACCAAATAAGTAGTTCATATTTGCAAATGTGTTGAGTACCTTGTTTTCGTTATTTGCATTCTTACATGAGATGGGATATAATATACAAACTTATACAAAGTAAGCATTTTGAAGTTTTAGCCAAGGCATTCTCTCTGTTTAGTTGGAATTAACTTAAGTACTATTTTAATGTGTAGTGTTTCATTATCGTAATTTGAATAACTTATATACAAAATACATCATTGGTAAAATCAAGTTGTTCGCATATACTTCGATCATTACATTCTTCTTCATTTACACTTTAAGGTAAACTGCTTACACCTAGTTCACACAGTTCTGTTCTGGATTCTCGGGTCACACACGAGTGCAAAACATTTTTCACAAATTGTTTGTGGCTCACAGTGTGTCATGTTTTGGTAGTAATCTATCTGTTTGGTGTCATAAGTGTACACAAGTCAGGATTTGTTTTAAAATAGGACGCATTCTCCACAACATGGACTGTCTTTAGGGGGCTCCGTGGTGTAGTGGTTAGAGTGCTCACCTTCAACCTCTGAGGTCGCCGGTTTGAATCTCGGTCCAGGTACTTCATGTTGGAAAGTTGGTAGTTATTTGCCGATGCCTGGTGGTTTACAGTGCAGAATCTTGGACAACTAGTGTGCACTGGTTCCTCCACCTGTAAACTACCCCTCGCTATATGACCCTGGCTGTTGAATGCGACATAAAAGAAAAAAAAAATAAAACAAATCTAGGACCTACAAAACCTACCAAGATTTCTCTTTCTAAAATGAAATGTACATGCCGGAAAGGTGAAGGGGGAAATGGCTATACAGGGTGGTTGATTCTTAAATGTCCACTGCCAAGATAAGAGGTCGATTTACGGAGCAATAAGGACAAGATCGTAAACCAAAATTTAAATACAAGTTGTCACAAACACAACAAAGTATGTGAACAGGCCATTACAAATTAGATATGGTGCTTTTGCTGTTCTAATATACATGTTGGTCAATTTTCAGAAGCACTTAATAGTTAAAACTGTATGGTCTATGTACGTTGGAGAGACAATGGGATAATTATATTCACACTTGCAAAGAAAATGCTTTTAATTTGAATCCAAATTAGATGTTTTTGTTATTTGGTATACACTTGATATTTCTTGCTGCTTACTATTTATTTATTTATTATTTATTTGGGCGTTAACATTGTCTCACATGACAAGGAAGGCTCGTTTGCATGTTCCTGGCTTTTATACTCCAATTTCGGACCTCTGGGAAAGCATCCATCTAAATTTCGTCCCTGTGAGCAATTTCTCTACATATCTATACCAAATAAATTTGAGCCTCTGGGAAGACCCTATTCTGGACGAAAAGTTAAACATGCTTTAGTTCTGCTCTTGTGATGGGATCCGAATATTTACTATTGACCTAGTTTTAGTTGTTGATTTGTTGACACTTGATCCCTCTTTTTCCTAGAAATTGTTCTGTTGAAATAGACAGGACTGCAAATGAGCACTACTGAAGTGACAAAAGACAAGTCGGTTTCATGATAGGACAAGACTGGAAGTGATAAGGACAAGACTGGAAGTGATATGACAAGACTGGAAGTGACTAGGACAAATCGGTTTCCAGATGAGTGGAGGCATGGTCTGGAACAAGAGTCGGGGAGGGTTGGTGAAATGTCAAACATGTTTGATATTTTGCCAACCCACCGCAACAAGCTGGGAAAATACAACCGACCCTTACCGAATATATAAACATTGCTCTCGACCGTCGAAGAATCCTTAGTTATCGACAAGTGGAACACCCCCAATAAGTTATTGTTGAACAAGAAACATTTCAATGAACAAATCATTCGAGGCAGAACGGATTTTCCTTAACTCTTCAAAATGGCACTTTCCTTCAGCACTAGTCCAGGAGGGCATTTTCCCAGCTGGGAACTTTCTCATGGATTCATTTATAAAACAAATGTAAATGTAGTTCTGCGCTTTCAAGCACCAGTTAACATGACCCCTATCCCAAACCCACACAAAACAGTTTGAGAACAAATATATATATTGACTCCTCACTGAATAGTTTGTACTTAATTATCGGTACATACAAATGTTAAATGTTTATATATCTACTCAGAATAAACTTATTCATGCACACTTATCTCAAACATATAATACCAGTGGGGGAAAGAACAGGTAAAATATCAAGTAAATATATACAAGGCACATTCTCACATATTTCTGAATCATGTGCAAGTACTTGTCCTGAATATATGTCTCTATATGTTGTGGTTGATTCTATATATAAACATATGTTTGGGAAATAATTGCTCATGTGAATAATATTCGTTATGTTCACACATTTATTACAATGAACTTGACAAAATATACTACATAGTGGGATACATAGTAAAAGTATCAACTAATTTATGTTTTATAGTTTTGATCGAAGAAGATGAACTCAGCCCCAAAGTCAAGGTATGTATTTAACATGACTGTTTTTCAATCAAATCTGTAATTTGTTTTTGAAGGTTTTGATGGATTCTGGTTCATTTTTGTAGCTTTCAACACATTTTATAGGCGACATCATGATGGGTAGTTTTTGAGGGGAAGGAGTAAACCAGATCATACTACATCATCATGATTCTGCACTGAAAGCATCCGGGTAGTCTACTGACAAACAACTATCAACTTTCCCAGTTAGAGTCAGGCTGGGATTTGAACCCAGTACCTAGGAGTGTGTTACCCAGTGCAACACTGTGTCTACTCTATTTAAAGGTTCAATGCAGATAGATTTTAGTGAAAAATGACCGTGATACATGTGGCTAATCAACATGGCTTAAATCATTTATAAGACTTACTGTCTTCCCAGCAATTAAGGTCATGCCAAAAATTACAGACACCCCTGTTTATCCATCACTGATCTTATAACAGTGGTGTCAAAGGTCAAAGTTGGGGTTTTACGTCCCGTTCAACAGCCAGGGTCATATTGGGACAGGTCCTCAGAATTGCCACTTGTGGGACTCGAACCCACAGAGGTGACAGCCTATGATTAGATGCCAAACTTGCTAACCACTAGGCCACTGAGGACCTCTATATAACAGTGGTGTCAGCATGTGATTAGATGCTAAACTTGCTAACCCACTTGGTCACTCAGAACCTTTTGAGCTAATGGTAAAATGAGAATAGATCGATATAAGCAAGTGTTAAGTAATAAACATTAGAGTACATACACATTTATGCGGCTTACAACATCCGATGACCAATATGCGATAGCGAATTTTTCCCTCATTCTCATTTGTTTGGTTGTTCACAAATTGATGTGGTCAGATTTGACCTTGGACCCCTCCTTCAAGGTCAAACGAGGATAGCCCAACTTAAAAGTACTTATACCTCGCTTATAATTGGTCCTAGAGGTTTGCAATGTGAAACCAACTTAAAGGAAACCATGGGCTGGGAATCTTTTGATGTGGTCAGATTCGATCTTGGACCCCTCCTTCAAGGTCAAACCAGGATAGCCAAACTTAAAAGTGCTTATAACTCGCTTATAATTGGTCCTAGAGGTTTGCATTGTCAAACCAACTTATAGGAAATTATGGGCTAGGAATCTTTTGATGTGGTCAGATTTGACCTTGGAACCCTCATTCAAGGTCAAACGAGGACAGCCAAACTTAAAAGTGTTTATAACTCGCTTATTATTGATCCCAGAGGTTTGGGATGTGAAACCAACTTGTATGATATCATGGGCTGGGGATCTTCTGATGTGGTCAGGTTTGACCTTGGGCCCCTCCTTCAAGGTCAAACGATGGTTCACTGACTTTGGTGAGTTGTCTTTCCGGAGGATACAAATTTGCATCGGTTCTCCAATGCGTGGGTTTAGTTAATCATGTGTAACCCATTCCATAATGGCATTTAATTTCCATCTGGGTGGACACCAAGGAGCAACAGAGTTAAACCATTATTCAAGACTCAAAATATAACTGGCAGCTAACATCAATCAAATAGGACTCTGATAAGTAGAAATCCCTTTACAAGTACAAATGTGCAAATATAAACATCAGATAATTTGGGGTCTTTTCCACTGAAATTTACATTGTTTGCTGGAATTTGCTTTTCAGGCTGATATTTTATAAAATAATATCTCACTAAATAAATTGAACTGGAGTAGCAATTAAATTTAATAAAATTAAAGAAACCACGTTACTTCTTACTTTTAATTATGGCTCAAACCATGCTGTCACAAGCGAACAGATTACTGGAATTTATTCCGTTCAAGGCCCTGGAAAATCAGTTTTGATTTTTGCAAACAATTACATCACTCACATGTTTATACAGATTAAACTGGATTTTTTTATTCATTTGGATTAAACATCACTTTCAACACACTGTAAAGGTCATATCATGATGCGTAGAAGAGTTAATAGAGAAAACCAGTGAATACTGGTAAGCACGATTCTGCAGTGAGAACCATAATCATGACTAACTGGTATGCATTGGTTTGAGGTTTCAATTGCTTATTAAAGTAATTACAGGTGGTCAGTCAGAAGTAATATATTTCAACAGACATAAATGCTGCATCAATTTTAACTTTTCTGGCAAACACCAATTGTATGCTATGTACCATTGAGAACCAGCCATTATGTACATTATGTCCTATAAAATTTCAATATGTTTACATCATGATTTTTCCCTCAGTGATTTGGAGGAGATCAACCTCACACCCAATCCATACATAGCGAGTGCAAACAGGAAGCGGTCCTCTACAGGAAGTGTGTCCAGTCAAAGAGAGCCCAGTCTCAATAACAGTCACGTCAGTCAACACTCTTCTGTTGTTGGTAAGGATTACATCACAAGAGTAATCTATTTAAAAAGGACTGGTCAGACAAAACTGTTAAATTTATAGAACTGTAAAAATTGTTGGCACAAAATTAGTTATCCTGTCAATGATATAGATTGTCAAACAAGAATAGTCCTTAAAACAGACAGGTAGATCATAGCAAAATATGAAAAAAAATTCTTCTATCAATGTTAAGGATTAGAGAAAAAATCTACTTGTAAGTCAAGGGAGTAGCATTAAATGTATAGAACTGATATTATCTACAAGCATAACTAGACAATTTTCTCATTTTTTCTGGCATTTAGTATAACTTCCTGTTCATATCAGTCAACTGCCAACTTGTATCCTTAAGGCTAGGGTTGTGATTAAAACCTGCAACACCGGATGTCAGGTGTGGGTTTCTTACCCACCACATCATGCACCCATCCTTAGATGTACACATACATCTACTTTCAACAGGGTAGCATATCTCATTTTTCAGGTCTTGAGTTAGAATCCTGAACCTGACATGATGTGGGGAAAGTTAATCTACTCAGCTAGGTCTGATACTTGCAAGAGCAGAATCATGACTAACTAGCATACTAACTACCTTCCTCCACTGCTAAATAAACAGTAGCGTAGGAAGCGTATGAAAAGTGGTGGTGGTGGTGGTGGGGGGGGGGGGGCAAAAATTAAACTCAGCCATTATGTTAACTTATGACACCAGCTGAAGTGATACCATTCTCAAGGAGTCAAGGGGATGTTAAGTTAAAATGTAAATATTTTTGTAATGGGGGGGGGGGGGGGGGGTGAGTCCGAGCTATTATTTCAAACTTTTAGTATCATTTTTGTGGAACAAAGGTAAATTGGGCATTGGGCATGCACTGCAAAATAATTTGAAGAATTTGTCTTTAATCTTAAATAAATCTTCCATGAATATACACCAAACTTTTATACTAACAGAAGTTACTGTACCATTGAGAAAATACAAAAAAAATCAATGGTTAATTTTGCTTAAAACACTAGTATGATTAAACACAAAATGATCAAATTTCAACTTGCAAGCTAACATAAGCAAAATTTGGGAAGCAGTTGGAGCGTGAGGGCATTCAGAAACTAGAAATGAAGAAGACCTCAATTAGGCCATAGGATGTCTAAACTCATATCCATTCTGGATTCACACTTATTTGCAAATAGTTAAACCTAAACTGTATAAAAATTTGTTATAGTTGTATTCGGCATCTAATCATAGGCAGCCATCTCTGGGGTAATGAATTTGAATCCCACATGTGGGGATGCTGATGGCCTATTCTTGTATGATTCTGGCTATTGAATGGGACATAAAACCCTATACTTTAACCTTTGTTGTATTACAAACTTACTATATATTGTCATCATGTTTTTGGGGAATAAAGTGCTTTAAAAATAATTTGTCAACCTAGGTTTTAAGTCGAGCATTAATAGTGTCAGTGGGTTATTGGGTTAAAACATGTTAAGTGGCTTGGACAATGAAATACAATCAATATGATTGGGCTACAGAATGACTGGATTTGGCATCCCATGAAAACAACCAGGCACAACATACCCAAACTCACTGTATCATGACGTAGAACTGAATAACAAGCAATATGGTTCTGGCGCAAAGCCTTGGAAAGAAACAAGAATAAAGTTGTATGTAAATGCATTTATATTTTGATGACCTATGTTTTGACCTTTCAATGTTTCTTATGTTGGCGGCAACGGCAGCATTATTGGGCTTTAAGGATCATATTTTTGTTTCCATCATTATAATATTCAAAGATCCAATTACAATCATCTCCCAGAAATTGACACTACAAGTAACCAAGGTATGCACACCTCAGTTTGGTTGTATATAATCCCCTCACCCATCTATAACATCCCTTCAAAAAAACTCTTTCATGTAATTAAAATACCATTAACAACTTTCATTAAATGTATCCCTCTTTGCAAAAGAAAATGTAGATAGGAAACTATTCAGGATACAAACCAAAAACACTCTAGTTGAAGTATAGTGCTGTCTGACAGGCCTTTCTTTCAAAACTCAAGTTTTTTTTAAAATATTATATATACTACATTTGGGACACCAACACACTTTCAACGCCACATGCTCTTATGGTTCAGTTACTCAGTTACCTACTACACACTGCAGTGACATCTTCAAGTCCCTAGCAACAAAGCTTGTGACATAAATTTAGCAACATATTTAAAACATACAGCAACTACATCAGTATCTCATTGTACTTTAAATTACATGGACATCTTTCTTAATATTATATGTTTAAGGTTATATTTTTCATAAATTTAAGTTGTGTTGGATTCGTTTGGTTAAAATAGTTAAATAGTTAATCTCAAAATATATAAATATATTTAACCTTGATAGACTGTGAATTTCTTGAAAAAGTTTCTAAAATTTATCAGATATCATGGGTTTCCAATGTCAAAAAGTGTGAGCCAAAAGATATGATGCCCCCCCCCCCCCCCCCCCCCCCCCCCCGCTTCCTACACTACTGATAAAACTTTAACCAAAAACAATTAATCAATCCAAATGTTCCATTTTTAAGCGGGAGCTCTAGTAAGACTCATACTTCTAGAGATCACTTTTTTGGTTTTGTCTTTTTTTGTGGCTACATTGGTACTTGAATGGGTGACCGCCTCAGTGCACCACTCATGACCCTGATGGATTTGAGGCTTGCGCTAGTAGACTGAAACCCATTTTGGCCTTGTTTAAATAAATTCTTGTTTGACTGTTGCATTCCTGCACAGTAACAGCAGTATGGATTCAGATATAAATGTTTGTATATTGGTTTTAGTTTCATCTGCAAACAAAAAAATGTAAATAGCAATATACACTTGGACATTTGCATCCATGAATAGACATTATTATCTTTTCACTCTGAATTTCTCACAGGTCAGAATTACTGACATTCAATGTCTAACAGAGCACCCTGTCATGGTTATGTTTTACCTTAGTTACAAATCCAGAAATACACTTAGTCATTGAGTTGATAAATCGTGATACTAAGCTGAACAAACTCTCTATTATTTTCTCTTGTCATAAATTAAAGAGTGTAGGAGTAGTAAATATCACTGAAAGGTTTTATAGTAGACACATTCACATTTTATCGAGTGCTTTCTTATCAATTTTTAACCAATTGATAAGCTGACTAATAATCCAAATATCAAAAACAATTGACTACTTATCACCACTTGAGTAGCTCCCAATAAGAAGGTAAACGTTTTGAAAGTAAGTGTCAAATATATAAATCATTAAGATGTTGTTTCAGATGCTGATAAAATTATGTGTGTAGTAAAACAATAAAATTCTGTCAATGTAATTCTTTAGCAAACTGATTGATGGAGCTTTCTGGTAACAGGGCAAATTACTGTAGCAGTAGTCTTTGAATGACCAGAAACTTGTATTATAATAAGCATTGAAAACTCAAAACTTAGTGCAATATCTCCTTTAGCCTAAGTCACACTGTTCCTTACAGTCATTGATTGATGGCTTGACAACCACATCCAAACAGACACCTTGTATCTTGGCAGTGAACACTGAAGAACAAGTCACCCTGTATATCCAACCCACACAAAGAGAAATTTGAAAAATAGCTGAGCAGGAATGACATACTCTTGCTCCAGAAATGTTAAAATACTGGTCACAAGGGGTGTATATATAATCAAAGTGAAACATCCACATAAAACCTTACAATATAATGAATATCTGTACATATTTTAGATGTGTACCATGCCAACAAGGCGTACAGTTCCAAGACATCGTTGTACAAATCTCAGGAGATCAAGCCAGTAAGTGGCTGTGTGGTATTAGGCAGATATGGCAGCAGTGGAAATAATTACACCACACGGTTCAGGTGAGTCTAAAGGCTTGTACGAACAAAAACTAATGTGCTCAAACGCAAGCCCTCTTTAACTTGGAGGAAGTGGTTCAAAAGGAACTCAAGTTTAGAGCAGAAACTGGAACAGCACTTGCAAAGTGCAGACATCCTATTCTGGATCATAGTGTCTGAAATTTGGCTAAGATCGATCAAACTTGGGTATATTAGACATTATTATTTAGAGGGGGTGTCTCAAAGTTTTTTGCCACACGATCCGATAATTAATAATGGCAGTAGTACACCTATACTGAAAATGGCATCCGAGATGCACATACCTTACAGCCTGGGGAAGTAGTGTGAGAAGCCATGAGAAGGGATGATAAAATACAATTGATAAAGCATGTTATACCAGCACGTTATACCATGACTTTACATAACTACATAAGTTTAAATTCTCCCATTTATGGTTGAGGAGATCAGGTTGATACAAGATTTTCAAGACTAAAATCAGAAATTTCCTATGTCCCAAGGTCACTGTGCCAAGGTCAAAGATCACACAAAGGTCACACCATAAGAATGCACAACTATATCCCACAATGAACACCCCTGTCTACTTTGAACTTCTGCCACCATAAAGTTGTGGAGATGTGACCCATACAAGGCAGGCAGCCACTGCCTGCATGCCCCCTGTCCCCTCAGCCAGAAGACATAGGTGAAAACATCCTTTATAAGCTTTGGTATAAAAAGGGATAAAAAAAACTGTCACAATCACATAACTAAATGTTTTATGTCCAGCTAAATCAAATGAAGCAATAACCCCTTCTGTTGATCTTCAGGGTCAACACAAAAGCCTCACAGAAAATTGCCCAGAAAGGTGTGATCACAGAGGAGTGCTGTTCCTGTGCTGCAGAAGAGAATCGGGAGACACTGGTAAAGCTTTTGCTGTCCATTGTTAAGTCTGAGGTGTTCCTGCTCACTTTACACCTTACAGCCCTCACACTGGGAGTGGTGAAGACTTGTATCAAACGAGAAGAGATCGATGAGGATATAGAACTAATACACACCATACTGGAGACATTAGTTGTTGTCTTTGTGGTAAGTTTAGTGCTCCACATGTGAAGTTTGTCACTAGGGGCACTTTTGGCTTGATTTTTAATAAGTTCACATCTGCCATTTTGGCCTAATGGGCAACACACTTGTCTAAGAACACAGAGGACATGGGTTCAAACCAAGGTAAAGGCAGATATATTGGCTCAGATGACCACTTAAAATGCTTGTTCTCTGTCTTGGGTACTATCCCAAGCTGCAGGCTAAACCACCTCAAGGACGTTGATAAATGGTCATCCCTGAGCCTCTGTCTTTCAGTAAGGGGAGTGTCAGTCACTAGTGACCTTGGGCTGTACTTGTGCAGCCAGGATGAGTCAAATAGCGCTTTGAGAGCTGTAGTATAGGGACACATTATGCTAAGTGTGTGGACACAATATACATCAGAAGCCCAGTGTCTTAGTATTCAGAGAAATTTACTAAAATACTGTGAGATTTTACAACCGAAACTTCGCTTGTAAACACGTATATAATGGAAGAAAGAGTTGTTATGTTAGCCCAACCTTTTGAAAAATGCATCGTCCCTTGGGGCATTTATTCAGGAAAATATGGTGCTTTACTATCATCTGATAGCCAACAGATAAGGTTAAATTGAGTCAAAATAACATAGGCTAAGGTTTTTTTCATCTAGCCTTTGTTTTTTATTAGACAAATAAATAACTCTTAATTCCATTGATAAAGTCTATTCTTTTTAACAAACAAAAATCATGCAGAGCATTTCTGTGGCTTTTAAGACTCAAAACAATAAGTCCATTGAATTTTGAATGATGCATCCGGTGGATACCATGGTTTTCGCGGGGGTACACCTCCGCTGCCGCAGTGTGTAGATGATTTCTCGTTACCCCTCTGCAGCCAAAAGTATTAGCAGTAGACGCCTCAAATTTGCAGGATAGGTTCAATGGTACAAAAGCTTGCCTCCGATTTATTTTGGCTTCGTTTCCAAAAACAAGATGGCCACCACGGCCGTTTCATTCAAATTTTTAGGGACTGTTGCTGCTCCAGCATATTAAAGGGCATGCAATGTACACTTTCCAAATTTGCAGGATATGTTCATCATGGTCAAAGCTTCCTTGAGAATTATTCTGGATATCTGGACAAAAACAAGATGGCCGCCGTGGGTGTTTCTTTGACCGTTTTTTTACAAAATACAAAAAGTGCAAATATCTCGAAAACCGTAAGAGATAGAGCGATTTCGAGTGAATTTTTGACCCGCAGGGTAATACAGGAGTATTCAGTTCCAATATGAAAAATTTCAAATTTTACAACTTTTGGCGGCCATCTTGAATTTTTGCAGAAAATTAAAAATCGCAAATATCTCTGAAACCGTCAGAGATAGAGTGATTTCGAGCGAATTTTGGACCCATGGGGTAGTAGAAGAGTATTCTGTTGCAACATGAAAATTTTCATCAAATAACTCATTCATCTACTTTTGGGAGAGCTTTCACATGGTGAAGTTCCAGACCCGTAGGTAATTACTCACCTACTCAAAATGAGTAAATGCGAATTATCTCTAAAAGTATTGCAGATAGCCAATTTTTCTCAAATAACTCATTCACCTACTTTTGGGAGAGCTTTCACTTGGTGAAGTTTCAGACCCGTAGCTAATTACTCACCTACTCAAAATGAGTAAATGCTAATTATCTGTAAAAGTATTGCGCATATTCAATTTTTATCAAATAAATCATTCATCTACTTTTGGGAGAGCTTTCACATGGTGAAGTTCTGGACCCATAGGTAATTACTCACCTACTCAAAATGAGTAAATGCTAATTACCTCTAAAAGTATTGCAGATAGCCAATTTTTCTCAAATAACTCATTCATCTACTTTTGGAAGAGCTTTCACATGGTGAAGTTTCAGACCCATAGCTAATTATTCACCTAATCAAAATGAGTATACGCGAATTATCTCTAAAAGTATTGCAGATAGCCAATTTTTCTCAAATAACTCATTCACCTACTTTTGGGAGAGCTTTCATTGTTGAAGTTTCTGACCCGTAGCTAATTACTCGCCTAATCAAAATGAGTAAATGCTAATTATCTGTAAAAGTATTGCGCATATTCAATTTTTATCAAATAAATCATTGATCTACTTTTGGGAGAGCTTTCGCATGGTGAAGTTCTGGACCCGTAGGTAATTACTCACCTACTCAAAATGAGTAAATGCGAATTATCTCTAGAAGTATTGCAGATAGCCAGTATTTCTCAAATAACTCATTCACCTACATTTTGGAGAGCTTTCAATTAGTGAATTTTCAGATCCGTAGCTAATTACTCACCTACTCGAAATGAGTAAATGCCTATTATCACTGAAAGTATTGCAGATAGCCAGTATTTCTCAAATAACTCATTCACCTACATTTTGGAGAGCTTTCACATGCTAAAGTTTTTTTATGAATTTTTTAAATAATTTTTAATGCATTAAAATTAATGAAATCATGCACTAAATCAATTATAACTTGAAAATTATTGCATTTAGAGCACTTTGTTAAAATATGTTATTCAGCTACTTTTTTCCATAGCTACAACATGGTGAGTAACTTGGGTGTCTATATCAATAGCTAAGTGAGTAATAGCTACTTTTGGATTTTTTACTTACTTCCATCATGAGTAAAATACACTTGTAACTTGAAAACTATTGCATTTACAGAATTTTGTGCAAATATGTTATTCATCTACTTTTGGGTCAGCTATTACATAATAAAATTTCAGACCTGTAGGTCATGGCATAGCTGAGTAATAGCTACTTTTAGGTTATCACTGTTGAGTAAATCTCTTATAACTTGAAAACTGTTGCATTTAGATTATTTAGTTTCAAAATGTTATTCACCTATTTCGAGGCAGCTATAACATAGTAAAATTCCAGACCTGTGGCTCATTGCATAGCTGAGTAATAGCTACTTTGAGGTTCTTACTCAACACTAAATCATTTATAACTTGAAAAGTATTGCATTTAGAGCATTTTGTTAAAATATGTTATTCAGCTACTTTTTTCCATAGCTACAACATGGTGAGTAACTGGAGTGTCTATCTCAATAGCTAAGTGAGTAAGAGCTATTTTTGGACTTTTCACTAACTTCCATCATGAGTAAAATCACTTGCATTTAGAGAATTTTGTGCAAATCTGTTATTCACCTACTTTTGGGTCAGCTATAACATAGTAAAATTACAGACCTCTAGCTCGTGGCATAGCTGACTAATAGCTACTTTTGCCTTTGCCGGTGGATACATCTTGCATCTGGCGACAGATGCGTCCTTGGTCTAGTTATTATAGTGACATGCACATCACTGCATACAAGTATAAACACAGAGTCAGATGGAGCTGTACCCACACCTACATGGGCTTATAGGTCACCTATATCAACTGTTGGTACAAAGGCCTATACATTGTCATTATCCTAAAATACATTAACATATGCAAACTCATAACATTTATCTTTCCTTTGATTTTTTGACACATCTTAATAAATATAAATTTTTCTTCCATGGTCATTATGTTAAACTCATGTGACAATGTAATGCTTTTGAATAAATTTGCCCTATAGTCATTAAAAGCGGGATATACTATTAGAAAATTGAATTCATTTTCTATTTCCTCAGAGTTACACATTTGACAGGTGTGTTCCTCAACTTGAAGGTGCCTAACATTGCCATTTCCTATATCGCTTTTAACATAAAATCTATCCGTTTCAATCCTCAATGATAGTAAACATTCTTATATTTTCTTTTTCAGCTCAGCGCCAGAATCCTTCTTGTAAGAGAAAGCTTTGCTGGTATATCAGAACACATCAAATCTAACCAACACATTGACGTTGGAGAGGACAAGTCTATGGTGGAAAGAAAACTGAAGCTCACTGTCAACATCTTCACCATACTTTGCATAGTTCTTATTATATTTGACGTTGCAATAACTGTTATTTTACATTTCTTTGTCCACTTAGGATGGACTACTTTATTTAACAATGCCATCCTCGTACTGGTAACAGCCCTGTCTAATGTCATTGCCACCAAGATAAATAAGGTCAAACAAGCCATAATGGAAGATCAACATAAGATTGTACTCTACGAGGCTGCCTTGTTGTTAAAGGAAGGGTCATCAGCGACTACGCCGGCAGAAAAAGACGCCCATATAAAGAAAATGAGCTCGTTCATAAAATCTATGATGGACACTGAAACATTCCACCAGCCACAGCATATTGAGCTTATGGAAAAATATGTTCCAAAGTGGAACACAGTCACAACCATGGAATTGATGTCGGCCATATGATTGACATATTTGACCATTTTACAGAGTTTAACAATCACAGATTATATATCATAAAAATACATAGTAAAATAATGCCAGAAAATACACTTCATTTTGGGGGTTGTTAAAGAGTAATTAAGTACTCATTAAAGATAAGAGTGACCAATTATTTGGAGTACAATACATTCCCATTAGAAGTAAGATAAAATGGGCAAATTTCTGTTAATTTCCAGGAAACAATGACACATAGCAGGTGTTGCTAAAAAAAGAGTACTCGTTGAAGAGTGGAGTAATGGTGAGGGAGTACACAAGTACACAGAAATTACTACTTGTGGAAGTCATACTTTATTTGAATCAATGCATAGTTATATAGAGAGTTAAAGCTCTTTTAAATAGACCACTATTGTTAAGATGTAAACATTAGGTCTCAAAAAATATATTCTGTACTGAAATTTGACCTTGTTATCTGGATTATTAGTTAAGGAAAAGTGCTTTACTACACCATTGAGATTTCACCTTATCCCTCAATCATCACATCTGCCAACTGGCAGTTGGAAAGAAAGTGTATTCACCAGTTCCGTGTCAGTCGACACCCTTGTATGGTTACTTTAGTTTCCTTCAGCATTTTGTTATTACGTAAAAATTTCATAAATAGGAATCCTGGGGTGGTATTCACTAACATGGATCAGTAAAGATCAGATCAAATTTAAACAAAAATGATCACTTTATGATCAGATTTTTGGATCAGCTCAGATTGGTATTCATGAAACATTTGATCTGATATTTTGATCAAAGTTTGGATTAACTATGATCCATGCTCTTTGATGGATTAACTTTTGGATCAAGACAGATCAAAAATAACTGATAGAAGATTTATTTCTCAGGGAAGATGAATGTTCTAATCAGTTATTACAGAGGCAGACAGTATTTCACAACTGAATAAACCTTTTAAAATTGTGTGAAATTCATACAAAATCAGATCAAACATTTCATCTTTTCAGTTCAAGTGATCCATGGTTTCTGAATAGCTATTTGATCCCATGGCTCACTTGAAACTTTTTTCTCAAATTTGATCTGATCTTGATCTGATCTTGATCCTTGTTAGTGAATGCCGCCCCAGGGTTAGAATAGTCTGTATGGGGAGATAATGTATGACAAGAAACCTGTGTGATTTGAGATTCAGTATCTTAAACAGTATGCAAAATCTTCAACCTTTGAATTTCTTTTGGTACAGTTAAATACTGCTGCTCCAATGGAAGTAGACCTAGTGCAAAGTCCTCCTATGATTCTGTGAGTACATTTCCCACCAGAAGGACTTCCCGTGAGAGTGTAATTTTAATCCAGACTGTTATAAAATGCACTCATTCATTGTCTCAAAAAGCCCCAAGTAAAGACTTGAAAGCAAGTCTACAATGGAAGTAAAGATAGATTTTAACTGAGTTTTAGTTTTTAGTTGATTTAGCCTTGTATTACATTTGTTTTGAATTACACTACCCGATTTAAATATGTCTAAAAATGTAAATGTGTATTGGCATTAGTATTTTAAGTGTTGTAACTTCCAGTTTTTACAAAGTTTTTTACCTCAGGTTCTGTAGTGTAGATTGTTGTGTGTGCTGTGAGTGAGTCTTGGCTATGACTAGTTGGCCATGGATTAAAATGAGGATTATAGAAGCGTAGTTGTTTATTACAGCAGTTTCCTAACAATCAGATTAAATACCCAGATTGATCAGAAGGACCAGGTAAAACTGTAATACATCAAATACAAACCTAAGCAAGACAATACACAGACCAAATTACAAATTAAGCAAAGTTATTTAAACACTTTAGTATGAGCTGAAATACCACATTAAATTAAAAATAGACTTTCAGATAATATTACTTAACTGCTTTCTTATATTGAAACTTTAATTGCCTCATAATATTAAACACATATATTTATTTGTTTATTTGGGGTTTAACGTCGCTTTCAACACTGTACAGGTCATATCACGACGGGTAGTTGGAAGGGCAGAGGAAACCAGTACATAGAGTTCGCTAGGGTTCTGTACTGTAAACTGCCGACCAACGGCAAGCAACTACCAGCCTTCCCACTTGAGCCCGTGCGGGGATCGAACCCCGGCCTCAGAGGTGGGAGGCGAGAGTGTTACCACTCTGCCACCGTGCCCCCCTAAACACATATAAATTTATCTTTAAATACTGAAACACATTTATTTATTTGGCTCAAACATAATTATAAAAATTTGAAAATTCAAAATGACCGCCATTTTTGGGGAGAGGATAATTTTTTGAAAATTACCAAGAGTACATTTCTCAGATACCCTGTGGGTCGAAAATTTCGACGAAATCACTCTATCTCGCACGGTGAAGGAGATAGAAGCAAATTTTTGTTTTGCCATTTTGGGCCAAAATTTGAAAATTCAAAATGGCCGCCATTTTTTGGGAGGGGAAAATGTTTTGAAAATTGCCAAGAGCACATTTCTCAGATACCCTCTGGGTCAAAAATTCCGACGATATGGGATAAAAGTCTGCAATCACCATGACCTTGACCTTCCTGCCTCACTAAGTCAAGGCTAAAAACTATTGGAGCATTAAGCTTGATTTAGTTCAATTAGTTTGAAGTGACAGTAGATAGTTGAAGCATTTCTTTTGTTGTTTTCACCTGTTGCTCAAAACATGCACTTCTGTTTAACATTTGATATAGTGTAAATAAACAACATAGAAATCTCATATTGTAGTCATTGAAAATGCATTTTCTGTCCTGAATGTGTGGCTTTTTTACGAAAACTAAATTAAGGCTTAAACTTCATTGACTCCAAAGCTCGTATTTATATGTATTTTATACTGACATGAAAACTGGGAAAACTTTTAATAAGTAAGTTATTCTGTTCTATTCTGGACTTTTATAGTGCTTAATCTCACACCCAAAGATGATTTTAACATTCCTTGGTCTATGGACATAGGAAGGGTCAACATCACAGAGACACTGACCAGGTAAGAAAATAGCAACAGAGATTCCCGTACCCCACAGCCTGGGGAAATAGTTTTCAACAACATGAGATCTAGAAGTAGTGAAACAGTACAAAGATCTGGATACTTTCAGAGCAGTGTCAGCTGTAAAAAGCTTAAAATAATGTTTCGGTAGAGCAAATAATATCTAAGAGAAAGAAAATGTATGTAAAGATAAAGTATTAAAACAAGACAATTCAATAGCAAGATGACAGCATTAATCAGTAAACTAAAAATTATGAAGCTGTAAAATTATTAATTGGAGAATAGCTGTCAATGGAAAAAGAACAATCATCTAAAAGTGCATAATTATAATAACCAGTTGCAGCAATCCATATATCTTTGTCATAAGAGAAAGATGTCTCAGGTGAACATACTTTGGCAGAACCAAAGTTAAAGGTCACACAATGATGCACACCTACACCCCCTAACCAACTGTCAACCTACACCTTATGGAATCCAAGAAATAACCCAGACAAGATTTTAAAACTCATGGTAACTATGACAGGGCAAATCAAGGTCACACCATGAAGTTGCACACCTACAACCCCTAACCAATGTCCCTGCCAAGTGTCAACTTCCTACAACTTACAGTTTACAAGATATGGCCCAAACAAGATTTTATAGTCAAGATCACTATGGCAAGGTCAAAGGTCAAATCAAGGTCACACCATGAAATTGCACACCCACCATGAAGTTGCATACCTACACCCCCTAAACAATATCACAACTGGTATCAATTTCCTACACCTTACGGTTTCTGAGATGTAGCGTGGATAAGATTTTATAGGTCAAGGTCACTATGGCACGGTCAAAGGTCAAATCAAGGTCAGACCATGACATTACACACCTACGCCCCCTAACCAATGTCCCTACCAAGTATCAACTTCCTGCACCTTATGGTTTCCGAGATATAGCCCGAACAAGATTTTATAGGACAAGGTCACTATGGCAAGGTCAAAGGTCAAATCAAGGTCACACCATGATGTTGCACACCTACACCCTCTAACCAATGTCCCTACCAAGATCAACTTCCTACACCTCACAGTTGCGGAGATAGAGCCCAGACAAGATTTTCAGGCTCAAGGTCACTGCGGCAAGGTCAAAGGTCAAATCAAGGTCACACCACGACGTTGCACACTTACACCCCCTAACAAATGTCCCTACCGAATATCAACTTCCTACACCTTATGGTTTCTGAGATATAGCCCGGACAAACTTTTTACCACCTCCCCCATCAACAGTTGTGGACCAGTAATTACAGGGTTAGCTGGAGAATGTTATGGAAGAGCACCTGTGACTGTTTTTTACACTGAGGAGGCAACTGTACTAAATAGGTCTGTATTGACATTACTCTCAGCCCAAGGTTCAAAGACTTTTCCCGACTTTCTAAAATCTTTCCTGGCTTGATTGCTCCTTAAGAACCTCTTACAGAGTACTTCTCAGACTTTATGCACAGGTGCGGTGTTAAATTTAACGTAACATCCCTATTATCAGCATATCAGGTGCTTAACTAGTCTGTATAACCCTCAAAAGTACCATTTCTACAAAGAAACAGAATAGGAAAGTTTCATCAGGACAAATAAGACTTTGAAAAGAATTCAATCCATGTTTATTTATATCACAAAAGATAAGATTACAATACTGAACAAAATAACAACTTACAGAGTAACTCTGGCCAAACAGGCAAGTGGTGGCCAACTCTATCTGCAGAAAAGTGCACTATTAAATTTGTAATAGCTACTCAATTACTTAAAACTGTATAATTTACTTAAGGAACTCCACTATATATCCACATGATTTTGCACTTACATTTTGCAACATCAAAACAAAAACACAGTATTTTCTGATGATGACAAAACCGGGTCTAATGAACCGAACTCTGACTGACATACAGGCTCTACTTGTAGAAAGTTTTACAGTTGAAGTTGGATTATCAAAACATTTTGAGACAGGTGAAGACTTTGTTCAGATAATAGAAAGTGTATAAAGTGGGAAAACTATCCAAATCACACAAACAGTAGAACCTAAATTATTCTAACTCATTGGGGGACATACAATCGGATCGGATAATTGAGGGATTTGGATACCCGAAATTCAATATCGGGGGTTACCGAGTGGGCGATAATTTGAGAAAGGTCTTTTTTAGGCAAAAATGTGTTCATGGGGTGGTCACTGCTGAAGTATTTTAATGTAATTTTTAATGCCCCCCATGGAATTTCCCCCCACTGATTGTCTCCCATTTTTTTAGTTAGGTATGGTTTTCTGCCTATGATACAGTGATTTCCCCCCTTTATATTTTAGTCCTTTGATGCTATAAACATTATATTTTGAGTTTTACCCTTTATATTTTAGTTATTTAGTGCTATAAATATACATTGAATTTAGTTCCAAGACTACCATCTGATATGCTGTGGAACTTTGATCAAAAACTTCAATCTGATAGAAATATACTCAGGTTATTATCCATAACTAACTTATCAAAGAACAATTTATGTTTGATACATGCTGTGGAACTTGGTTCAAAGACTTCCATCTGATAGAACAGTACTCGGGACTATTGTCCACCTTTGTCCATAGCTACTTTGGTTATACAATTATAGACTTAACAGTTGAACAGTGAGGACTATCATCACAAATTCTGTATACGATGAAAGTTTACAAGTTAATTGCACTTACTTGTCTGTATTGTGTGTACAAAGCCCATGTATTATTTGAAACATTAACAGATCATGGATTCTATTTCATTATGGAGATCACAAAAACAAACAGAGATGGACAAAAGCTATGCTATCAAGGGCATATGTATAGAAAGAAAAAGACACTAAAAGATTCTTTGAATTGAGTGTAAGGAATTTAAAGGAATAAAGGTAATAATTAATAAAGGTATTATAATGAATACAAGACATCTTGAAAGTAACAGAGGTAGTTACACTAACTGAAGTAAACTGTTTTTTGTATGTCTTCCCACCTCAAAAGTGCATATAATCATGTAAAAAAACTTTTAGTTTTTACTTTACTTACTACTCAACCATAATTCTGTTAAAATATGATGGGGGGAAAATCACGGTATCATAGGGAGAAAACCATACATTAGTGGGAAAAAAGGGAGATAATCAGTGGGGGTAAATTTAGTAGAGGGAAAATCAACGTACACCAATTGTGACTTTTATATGCTTCATTTCTATGTTTATTGTTAGTTTTTGTTTAAAATATTTTGCGGACTTGAGCTGGGTGGGTTCGTTTCGTACTTGCATTATTGACGTTTCGTTTTTGATAAACGTTGTCATGCATTTTGTCAATTGAAAAACTCTGGGAGATTGTTAATTGTAAAACCCCAAAAGAATGCAAAGAGATATCACCAATGAAGATGACAACATACTATGAGTGTGTAGCTTGTTCATTTTATGAGTGATATACTATGGTATTTTTATCATATATATCTAATGAGGGATGTTTTACTTTTATTATCCACTTTTTATTTTACTGTTATACAAGCCAATTTCACTGAAACATGCAGGCATTGTTCACTGTCAGATGTAGAAAAATATATCCCAGTCCGTACTTCCTCCTATTTAAAAAAAATATTGCCTTAAGTGGATAATAAAATAAGAAAAAGAAGTGACTTTCTGGCGAGTGACAGGGAACATTTTCGATAATTTAGGTTTTACTACATATTGTGTTTATACAGTGGCTTTTGTAAACAACCATATTTTATGTTAAAACAATATTCTAAATGACAGTTCTTTCTTCTGTATACATCAAACTCTAAACCAGCTCTTTGCTAGACTAGCTGCCTAGCATATATGCCTTTTTTACCTCAGCCATTGTCTGGTTGTGTTTTTGGATGCATTTCTTTGTTTTTTGTTTGTTTGTGATCGCTCCAAAACTAATGAATGCATCTTCATGAAACTTTGGTAGGACTTGACCAAAAGAAGAAGAGATTAAATTTCTGGGGGAGGTCGAAATCATACTCTGGATTAAAAAAGACCCTATTTGGGTAAAAAATCACAATATCAGGTAACTCAGCTGCACTGGAGGATAGTGTGTCCTCTAGGAGTGCTTTCTATTTATATGTACATTTCCATCAAATTCTGTGTTAGAGTAACCTAATTCACAAATTATACCATCGGACAAAAACCTTTGGAACATGATAAAATGAATAACACTGACTTTAAAACATATGGCAAGGACAAATTTAACACCCTGGTGCAGGGTCACTGAATTTGGAGGTGAAAGGTTAAAGACAGTTACATTATTATCATACATAAAAAACAGCCACAGAAGAATTATACCCATGTTCACTTGGAAATGAAAAGTCTAAAAGCAAAGTCAAGACAAACGTAAGCGTCATACACCAAACCTTAGAGGCCTCTTTAAGCTAAAGACACTATTGTAAAATTTTCTAAAATTGGTCCCAAAATAAGGAATTTCTGATAATTTTAAATACAACTGTGTTATATGATGAGTTGCTGACAATGACTACTGATTTAATAAAAAAATGAAAAAAATTTCAAACCAAAAATCGTTCTGTATCAGATCATATTATTTATGGTGTGAAAGACAAGTTATACCAGGTCCAACTATATTATTGCTTGGGATGATGTGGTGATGCGTTTTAAGTGATAACCACTGTGGTCTAGTTGGTACCACACTCTCTCCGAAACACAGAGGACGTGAGTTCAAACCCAGGTACAGGCAGATACACAGTGGCTAGGGTGACCACTTCAAATGCCAGTCCTCTGTCATTAGGTCCTAATGACAAGTAAAATAAGCTCATATTTAAGGTAAGAAAGGCAAAAAAGGTTGTCATATGATTGTATATTTTGGAGCACCAGTAAATACATTCTTCCATTTCCATTTTTCCCATGGACTTTAATGTGACAAAAATGAGCCAAAGGTCTGAAAAAACCTTTCTCTGTAACATACTTGAAGGTTACATAGTTTTAGAAATAGTTACAAACATTGGCACTTGTTGATAAGTGGGGACTCGTGCTATAGTCTTTTGAGAAACTTAATTGCTCCAGCTAATCACAAGGACAAAAGCTTTGATGAGCTTATGGCAGTCTTAAAGGGATACTTTTCACCCACACATTCAGTCACCCTTGAACAATTCAATTCCAACACCACTGTCATATCATCATGCACAAAACTGCACATTTGAGAATCAACTTGACAAGAACTTCTGTGATTGTCTCGTTTGTGGAGTCAATGATGACAGTATTTTTTCTCTTACTGAAGCTCTTGCTATAGCGCTGTTGATGAAGAAAGCAGAACAAAACAGCACTGACGCATGTCAGCTGTTCACCACCTCTTGACAGACTTGATTGTACCTAAGAATCATAGCACTCCAGATAGAAGTAATAAATACCTTACTAACATTACCTCAGGCCACATCCTGAAACAGAGTAAAAGTTTTGACAAGCCCAATGTTGACACTTTCACAAAAAAAAGGACACATCAGCAAGGCATGTAACTCGCCAGCTCAGGGTAAAGTTAATACTGACAAAGAAAGAGGAAGACCACACAAAACTCATCCGCTTGACTATGATGACACACACAACACAAAAGAGTCAACAGTTTAGGAGTTGTTTCACACACTAAGAAACCAGTCCCCCGCACCACCCATCACTGTAGACGTAACTATGAATGGGACTTGGGTAAAAATGGAAGTCAACACAGATGCAAATTCTAGTCTTATCAGTGAAAAACTTTTGAATGATATTTAGAAAGCAGAGAGCAGACCAAGTGTCACACACCACACCAACATCTTGAAAACATAAACAGCAGAATAAATAAAAACTAAAGGAGTGATTTTTGTAGAAGTCCAGTATAATAAACAAGAAAGAAACAGACTGAGCTTGCTTATAGTCCCAGGCAAGGGCTCAGCCTTGCTGGGAAGGGACTGGCTCGGTAAATTAAAACTAACTTGGCAGCAGCTACATGCAGTTAAAGCCACAGAAACCTCCAGTGTGTTGGAACTTCTTGTAAGTACAGTGACATTTTCCAGACAAATTGGGAAAATGTGAAATTTTGATATCAAACACTCATTCAATTGCAAATTCCACAAAGCAAGGCCTGTGCCATACTCTATCAGGTACTTGGTTTCACAGGAGACAGACAGACTTAAAAGCCTTGAAATAATTCAGCCAGTTAAACACAGTGAAATAGCTGCAACAATAGTACCTGTTGTGAAAAGTGAATGTTCACAGGTTAGAATTTTTGGAGATTTTTGAACAACCATTAACTCAATTTGCAACACAGAGTCGTATCCAATTCCAAGTATCGAAGATCATCATGCAAATCTGCCAGGAGGAAAACCGTTCACTAAGTGTCACCTAGTGCCTATTTGCAAGTGTTGATGCACCCAGAACACAGATAACTCACTACTATAAACACTCATAAGGGTCTTTATTAGTTCATAAGGTTAGATTTCGGAATTAGCACAGCTCCAGCAATTTCCAGCATGTTATGGAAAATCTCTTCAAGGGAAATCCAGATGTATGTTGTTACTAGGACAACATTCTCACAACTGCTGAACACTTAAAAACAAGTGAATCAGTGCTCAAGGTTATCATTCAGGCTGGTCTAAAAAGTATATGTTTGTGGCACCGAAGTTTGCTATATTGGACACAAGATTGATGCAAGTGGATTACAACCCCTTGATGACAAAGCCAACGCCTTAGAAGCATCAAAGCAACTCCTGACTTTATCTAAAGTATTAACACATTATGATCCAACAAAGGATCTCATCATAACCTGTGACACACCCACCTATGGTATAGGTGCAGTCTTATCTCAGGACACTTAAGGAAACAAACATCCCATTGCATTTGCTTCTCGCTCAGTGGCACCCACTAAGAAGAACTACAGCCAAATTGACAAAGAACCTTTGGCCATCATGTTTGCAGTGAAACGTTTCCATCAGTATCTGTTTGGACGCTCCTTTGTCATTATCACTGACCACAGACCATTACTTGCACTGTTTGGACCAGATCGACCAATACAACAGTTAGCATCAACATGTATCCAAAGATGGAGCTTAGTTCTAAACGTGTACAACTTGTGGATCGCTTGCAAAAAAAAAAGATCCTGTTTTTGCACAGCAAAAACAAAGCGTCCCAAAAAGGAAATAAAGGTGAGTGCTAAAGTATAAAGACAATGCTCTGCTCATGGTCTTATACTATTGTGATGGCTAGATCCAGATGGCTACTTTGCAGGGATAACCTTTGGGTCAAAAATTTCATCGAAATCACTCTATCTAGCATGGTTTTCAAGATATAAGTATTTTTGTGTTTTGCGAGTTTTGCAAAAAATTCGAAATGGCCGCCATATTTGGTGAGATAAAAACTTTTTGAAAATTGGGATGACTACTCCGGAGAGATACCCTGTGGGTCATAAATGTTGTCAAAATTGCTCTATCTAGCACAGATTTCGAGATACAAGCATTTTTGTGTTTTGCAATTTTTGCGAAAAATTCAAAACGGCGGCCATTTTTGGCAAGACAAATATTTTTTGGATAAATGTGTTAATCTGCAGAGATACCCTGTGGGTCAAAAGTTTCGTCAAAATCACTCTATCTAGCATGGTTTTCGAGATATAAGCATTTTTGTCTTTTGCAATTTTTTGCAAAAAAATTCTAAAATTCAAAAGGGCAGCCATTTTTGGTGAGACAAAAATTTCTTGAAAATTGAAATGGCTACCCTGCATTGAGAGCCTGTGGGTCAAAAATTTTGTCGAAATTGCTCTCTCTAGCACAGTTTTCAAGATATACGCATTTTTGTGTTTTACAATTTTTGCGAAAAAAATTCAAAAATGGCCGTCACTTTTGGAGAGATAAATTTTTTTGGAAAAATGTGTTAGTTAATCTGCAGAGATATCTTGTGTCATAAATTTGGTCTAAATTGCCCTATCTTCACACTCGAGATATAAGGATTTTTCTGTTTGCGAAAAATTCAAAATGGCCGCCATATTTGGCGAGACAAAAATTCTTTGAAACTTGGGATGGCAGAGATACCCTGTGGGTCAAAAATTTCATCGAAATCACTCTATCGCGCACTGTTTTCGAGATACAGGCATTTTTGTGTTTTCCTTATTTGGAAAATTCATAATGATTAATTAATCATTAATTACTTGGCCATTTCTTAACCAATAAATGCCAAAATCTAATAATTTCCAGATTTTACTAGAATGAATGTATTTGCCAAGTTTCAGGTGAATTGATAAAATCCCTTTCAACTTATAATCCGGACAAGCTTACCCATCGAAAAAACACATTTTTGGTCGTGACCTCTCTGATTGGTCAAAATATCACTGCAGCATATTCCAAAAAATTCCCTAGGGCTACTGCATGTGATATACCTGCCAAATTTGAATCTGCCCAACGTTCACAGAGTTACAAGGAAAACGAAATGCGGAGCCTGATTGAGTCAAAAATTTTGTTGAAATCGCACAATTTTTGAGATATAAGCGTTTTTGTGATTTGCAAAAAATTCGAAAATTCAAAATGGTCGCCATATTTGGTGAGACAAAAATTCTTTGAAACTTGGGATGGCTACTCTGTAGAGATATCCTGTGGGACAAAAATTGCGTCAAAATCGCTCTATCGCGCAAAGGTTTTCGAGATACAGGCATTTTTGTGTTTTCCTTATTCGGAAAATCTGTAATAATTAATTAATCATTAATTACTCAGCCATTTCTTAACAAATCAATGCCAAAATACGATGAATTCCAGATTTTAATAGAATGAATGTATTTGCCAAGTTTCAGGTGAATAGATAAAAAATCCCTTTCAAATTATCATCCCGACAAGCTTACCCATCGAAAAAACACATTTTTGGTCATGTGAACTCTCTGATTGGTCGAAATATCACTGCAGCATACTCCAAAAAATTCCCCAGGGCTACTGCATACACCTGCCAAACTTGAAAGGAATCCGTCCAACAGTCACACAGTTATAAGGAAAACGAAATGCGGAGCCTGATTTCCTCCCAATATACAAACAAGCGTCCCAGGTTGCGGGACGCTTAATTAGTGTATCGCCCCGCCATACAGATAGCAAAGCAGATGGCCTGAGTAGATTGCCACTTCCTGATGCTCCGACTATGGTGTCCAACCCTGGAGAAATCCTACTCTGAACCAATCACAACTCGATGGTCATGGTTATACACAGAGACTATCAGATACCCTATGTTGTCAAAAGTCATGGTCTTGGCACAAAACGGTTGGCAAAAAGTCTTTTTGTATGTCAAGAAGTTCGCAAAACACAGGGACAAACTTTCAACAAAAATGGGCTGCATACTGTGGAGATCCAGAGTAGCTGTCCCCTCTAAACTTTGCAGACATATATAACATGAGAGGGCCACCCCGGCATAGTTAAAATGAAGTCTCTGGCATGTAGTTTTGTTTGGTGACCTCACTTAAACAATGACAATGAATCTGTTATGAATGAATACAGAACCTGCCAAACATGCAGGAAAAATCCTCCAGCCACTCCACTTCATCCATGGGACTGGCCACCACAGCCATGGGACAGCATTTACATAGATTACGCAGGACCCATTCTTGGGAAATGATTCTGGTGATTATCGATGTCCATTCCAAATGGAAAGAAACTCAACATTGTTACCTCAGCAACCAGTTATGTTACAATTATGTTTCACCTCAGAGGAATTCAAGCTTTTCACAAAGACCAATGGAATACATACATACTACCCAGCTTTGAATGACCTTGCTGAGAGGGCAGTTCAGATAGCCAAGAATGGACTACAGAAAATTCCTGAACGAAGTCTTGAAACTCATCTTTGCAAGTTACTGGTTCATTAAATCTTCCCACAAGTCACAACTAGTATTTCGCCCTCTGAACTGCTAAGGAAAAGAAAACTATGCACCACACACTGAATTTGCTTCTACCACATGCTTCATCCAGAGTACATAAATCCCTTGATAATCAAAAGATTTACCATGATCTTAAAGTGAGAGAAAGAGAGATCAGTATTGGGAACATGGTCTTCATCCAGAGTTTTGGTAAGGGACCTAAACTCTTATCAGGCATTATTACTGAAAGGCATGGCCAAGTTTCCTTCAACATCTATGTGATATATGTGTGTGCTCCACTATTTGTAATGTACCAACTATTGGATATTGTACATACAATGTATATATAAGATTTTGTTATGTGAAATCTGCAAGTTTAGAATAAATGCTTGTAGTGTCAAGACCTATCTTGCTGTCTGTTCTTAAATGAAGATTAACATTAACTAGATTGGGCCAACTCGGCGCCAACATATCCCCAGACAGGTCATCACTCACGCCACAGGTTTTGATTGGGAATTTTTTAAAACATAATTACCCATTATTATATGAACTTCAGCACATCAATCTACTCTGTTTATATCTTCCCAAGGAAGATGGTGTATCCCCAGACGCCGAATACATAACTCAAATTATATTTTCAATCTTCCTGCAATGATAACTCTAAACCTATTTTCAAAGTATTTAAATGATTGATGATTGAAAGTCCATTCTAAAATAATAATCCCAAAAGAGCATATCTGTTTCTATATTTGTTGACAAATAAAATATTATTTTTAACTCAACTCATCATACTTTTCAATCTTCCTTCAAAGTATTTAAATGATTGATGATTCAATGTCCATTCTAAAATTCATAATCCCAAAAGCGCATATCTGTTTCTATATTTGTTCACAAATAGAATATTATTTAAAAAAAATTATTTATATTATTATTTTATTATATTATTTTTAGAATTTGCAAATTGTTTTCAGTTATTCATTTCCTCTATACCTATATATGTGGTCCATATATATGCAACCTAAATATGTGACACAATCTCAGTTCTGACTCCCCTTTGTGTTATATGTAATGAAGCCCACCACCTCCCACCCCCACCCCTCTCACCTTCTCCACACCTCTCCCACTATTACACAAGATCTGCAACCCCATTGAGTTCTTTGTTTCTCATCTGATATCATTAAATACCTTTGTTTATTTAGTGTCACTCAATATAGCTGGAGGTCCCAGAGGTGGGTGGGGGGAATCCGGGTGGGGGATGCATAAATGGTAAACAAACAATCTATATAAAAGGGGTACTCAAATACAAAAAGAATTGAGAATTTTAAGTATGTGATTATCAACTGAAATGAGTTCATAACTGTAGGAGCTGTGTCAAAATTAACTGAGGCAAGTTGAATAAAACTGGGCTAGTTGAGGGTTAAAAATCCCCTAGTTTTACTACATAAGGATATAATTTCATTAATATTGGGACTTAAAGCTCACTTAAAGTGTCCATTTTGTCTACTTGAATATGTTTAACCAGTTTCATTTTAAAAAGTTAAAAACTCAGCAAGCAGAGGTATAACACACAAAAATAAGTTCTTAAAAGACTAAGATAGCCATAACATTATTAATATTCAAAATTTAAATAGACAGGCATTTCCTTTTAAAAATTCAAAGATTTCAGCTCTATAACCCACATAGTTTGACAGTTACTGGGCTTTAAAGTGGCATAATGTCCATAAATTGGGTTTCTGTGGGCATTTTACAATTGTTAAAGAGACCTTAGCAATTAAACTACAGATCTGAAACTTTTGGGGGGACATACATAACAAACAAAAATTATATATAATACAGTTTAAGACTTGTCACACTAAGCATTTCCAAATAACAGGGCAAAATACGGAAAAAATGTCCAAAAAGGCACTTGGGCGAGTGTCTATGGCCCTCATACACAGGTTAAATGTCTACTAAAAACCTTGATTTTCGGCATATGTAAAAAGGACATAATAATGCATTCCCAGATGGGATTTCAGCTCCATCAATCACATAGTTTAACAGTCACAGGGCTTAAAGGTGGTAAAAAGTCCAAATATTGGGTCTCTGTGGGCCTTTTAGAGATCTCGATGTGGCTTTCAAATTAAAGCTTCAGACTTAAAATTTGTTACATACTAAGATTACACATAGAATATGTATCTAATAAAGTTTGAAACTTCTCAGACTTACCATTTCCAAGTTACAGAGCAAAATATGTGAAAAATGTCTTAAAAGGGTCACTCAGGTGGGTGTTTAAGGTCCTCATACACAGGTTAAATGTCTACTTGAAGCCTTGATTTTTGGCACATGTAAAAAGAACATAATAATGTTTTCCCAGATGAGATTTCAGCTCTATCAGTCACATAGTTTAACAGTCACAGGCCTTAAAATTGGCAAAAAGTCCAAATACTGGGTCTTTATGGGGCCTTCTAGAGACCTAAATGTGGCCTTCAAATTAAAGCTTCAGACTTAAAATTTGTCACATACTAAGATTACACATAGAATATGCATCTAATACAGTTTGAAACTTCTTAGACTTACCATTTCCAAGTTACAGGGAAAAATATGTGAAAAATGTCTAAAAATGGTCACTCGGGTGGGGATTTATGGTCCTCATACACAGGTTAAATGTCTTCTTAAAGCCTTAATTTTTGGCACATATATAAATAACATACTAATATCTTCCCAGATAGGATTTGAGCTCTATCAGTCACATAGTTTGACAGTCACAGGGCTTAAAAGTAGCAAAAGGTCCAAATATTGGGTCTTTGGGAGCCTTTTAGAGACCTCAATTTGACCTTCAAAATTAAAGCTTCAGACTTAAAATCTGTTACATACTAAGATTACACACAGAATATATATCTAATACAGTTTGAAACTTCTCAGACTTACCATTTCCAAGTTACAGGGAAAAAGATGTGAAAAATGTCTTATAAGGGTCACTCGGGTGGGTGTTTATGGTCCTGATACACAGGTTAACTGTCTATTAAAGGCCTAAATGTTGGGGCACATATAAGAAAACACATAGATATATTCCCAGATGATATTTAACTTAGATGAGAGACATAGTTTGAAAGCTACAGTGCTTGAAAGTGGCAAAAAGTGCACAAATTGGGTCTCTGTGGGCACTTTTGAGACCTTAAGTCGACCCCTTTGGGTAAACCTACAGCCCTAAAATTTTCTACAGACAAGGATTACATATCAAAGTTATACCTAGCGCAGTTTGAGACTCATCAGAATTACCACTTCCAAATTATAGGGCAAAATATGTGAAAAGTATAGCAAAAAATCCCTAAGTGGGGGTATTTATGGGCCTCAAACACAATTTCCTCCTCAACTTAAAGTCGTGATTTTCGGCACATGTACTAAGAACATATTAATGTGTTGTCAGGTAAAATTTCAGCCAGCTGAGCATCATACTTTGTGACCTACAGGGCTCTAAGTGGCCAAAAGTCCAATTTCTGACCTTAAGGTGGCCATAAGTTCTTTTTTACTGGGAGTTTAAGGTCACCTTAAAATAGGGATCTTCCTTTGGGCACCCTTAACATGTGTACCAAGTTTGAAAAAAAAATATTAATTTGTTTTTGAGTTATCGCGTCCACAAGGAAATTTCTACGGCGGCGGTGGCGGCGCGACGGACCTGAATCCAATATATCCCCGACTTTCGTCTGGGGATATAATTAAGCTCCAAAGAAACCCACCAAATAACACATGGTGTCAGAAGTGGTAAATTACATACACTTTGGATATTTTGTGTACAATTGGATACAATTTTGACAATGGATAAGTTTTGACAACACCTGTGATGGACTGGGAAGCTAAAAACTTGCCAGAAGTCTTGAAAAAATTCAGGCAACATAATGTGAGTGGACTAGAAAACATTAACTCTGAATGTTGCCAACATTCAGAGTTAATGTTTTCTGGTCCACTCCGAAGGCTTGATGAAGAAGCCAAAGTCAGTTTTTTACTGATATGGGTAGGTGAAAAGGGAAGAGACATTTGGAATACTTGGACTTTGTCAGATGAAGAAGGGAAGAGGTTACAAACTTGAACAAATTTGAAGCTTATGTCACCCCAAAAAGTAATGAAGTTTTCGCCCGCTACAAGTTCCAAGCTCGAGTTCAGGCTGAAGGTGAGCCTTTTGAAAACATTGTCACCGATCTGAAGTTATAAGTAAAAGACTGTTCATATCCAGAGGATGAGAAAATGATACGTGATCATATTGTGTTTGGTGTGCACAACCCAAATATACATGAAAAACTCATTAACAAAGGAAATGAACTCACCCTGGATAGCACTATTGAAATGGCCCAAACCTATGAGATCTGCAAGCAATAACTGAAAACTATGGCCAGGTCACTTGAAGAAGTACATGTGGTTAGGAGGAAAACTTCTCATGGAAAATCCGGTAAAAATAAGAAAAACCATCAAAGCACAAGACCTAGAAAGGAATGCCCCAGATGTGGTGGTCAACACAGCCCAGGTGGAACCTGTCCTGTGGTAGGGAAAGAATGCTGCAGATGTGGAAAAGCTAATCACTTTTCCAGCAAATGTAGGTCAAACCCACCAAAAGTTCATACTGTTAATGAAAGTGCGACTGAAAGTGACACAGATAGTGACCAGGGTGAGCACTTCTATATAGGTGAAATAAATGCCAATCACAAACAGGATGAAGTATTTGTCCCTGTGAAACTGTCTACTGGATCAAAAGCAAAAGCTGTCAGTTTCAAGCTGGATATGGGGGCACAAGTAAATGTTTGGCCATTGAAGCTCTACAGAAAATTAGGTCATCCAGCTACACTCTTAAAGCCGACTTCAATCCGCCTGACAAGTTAAAGTGGCAACCCTTTGAAAGTAGAAGGAAAGGTCTCCTTGCAAGGCCAGTACAAGGAAACAACAAAGACTCTGGATCTCTATGTACATTATACATCAGAACCACCAGTGCTAGGTCTCAAGGCATGCACAGATATGGGTCTGATAAAAGTCATCCTCTCAGTGGACAAGGACAGGCCAACAAATTTCCTGGAAGAATTTAAAGATATCTTCAGTGGTCTTGGTTTGTTTGAAGGAGAATACCATATTCATGTGGACCCAAACTACCAACCAGTTGTTCACCCCCCACGACGACTACCTGTAGCAATAAAGAATAAGGTCAAATCGGAGCTAGACCATATGGAGAAATTAAATGTGATTGCCAAGGTTACCGAACCAACAGCTTAGGTCAACTCCATGGTTGTTGTCCAGAAAGCCAACTCAGACATTAGAATTTGCCTTGACCCAAAGGATCTAAACCAGGCCATAAGGTGACAATATTACAGAACCCGTACCTTAAATGACATCCTGCCAAACCTCAAGGATGCAAAGTATTTTGGTACTTGTGATGCCAGAAGCAGTTATTGGACAATAAAACTTGATGAAGAAAGTGCAAAACTGACAACCTTCAACACAGCCTTTGGCAGGTATAAATTTCTACGCCTCCCATTTGGTTTGATTTCTTCCCAAGATATCTTCCAACAGAAAATTGATCACGCGTATGAAGGGTTAGAAGGTGTAGAACCAATTGCTGATGATATTCTGATCTGGGAAAACAGCCTTGAGGAGTATGAGGTCAATCAAAGGAAAATGCTGCAGAGATCCAGGGAAAAAGGCATCAAGTTAAACAAGGAAAAGTGCAAATTTGGCTTAACTGAAGTCTCCTTCTTTGGACATGTGCTATGAAAAGATGGCCTGAAGGCTGACAAGAAAAAGGTGGAAGCAATCAAGAATATGCCAAGCCCTACAAACAAGGGTGAACTAGAATCAGTCTTGGGAATGCTCAACTACCTGTCAGCATTTGCCCCTATGCTCTCGGACATGACAGCCACTTTGAGAGAACTAACAAAGAAAAACACAACATTCAAATGGGACTGTAACACAGAGTCAATCTTCCAGAAGGTAAAAGATGTGATCACAGCTTCACCAGTGCTTACTTATTTTGATTCAGAAAAAGAGACCCACATTCAAGTGGACGCATCCAAAAATGGATTAGGAGCAACTCTAATGCAAGAGGGCAAGCCTGTGGCTTTTGCATCAAAATCCCTAACTCAGACACAAAAGGCCTATGCACAGATTTAGAAAGAACTGCTTGCAATCCTCTTTAGCTGTGAAAAATTTCGTGAATACCTCTATAGTTGTAGTGATAGTTGAATCAGACGACAAGCCACTAGAAGCCATTACAAAAAAGCCACTTGCTTCATCTCCCCCTCGATTGCAGCGCAGGCTATTGCAATTACAAAAGTATGACATTACTGTAATCCACAAGCCAGGGAAAGAAATACCTGTCGCTGATGCCCTATCACGTAAGTACATGAAAAGCACTGACAACCTAGGGGATAAGGATATTGAAGCTCAGGTTCATGCTATTGTGCAAAATCTACCAATCAGCGATAATCGACTTAGTCAGGTCAAGTTAGAAACCAAGAAAGACAGACAGCTGCAAGTTTTAGTCAATGTCATAAATACAGGATGGCCAGATCACAAAGCCAACTGTCCTGCAGAAACCCTTGAATATTGGTCAGTGAGGGAAGAATTGTGCATCATTGATGGAATCATATTCAAGGGAGACAGGATACTGATACCACAAACCCTACGAAAAACAATGTTGGATAAACTCCATATTGGTCACAAGGGCATTGAGAAGTGTAAACAGAGAGCCAGGACACTGTTCTATTGGCCCAAACTTAATTCTGATATATATAACATGATCACTAAATGCATCATATGTCAAATCCACAGGAAATCTAACACCAAGGAACCACTCCAGCAACATGACATACCTTTAAATCCATGGGCAAAGATTGCAACTGATCTTTTCAGTTAGAATAATGACAACTACTTGGTTATAGTGGATTATTTCAGCAGATTCTTTGAAATGGAAAAACTGGGGTCTATCTCAAGCAAAGCTGTCATAACAAAGATGAAAAGAGTGTTTGCTATGCATGGGATTACACAGCAAGTTATTTCAGACAACGGAACTCAGTACACTTCACAAGAATTCCAGAACTTTGTAGAGGACTATGGATTTATCCACACGACAATTAGTCCAAAACATCCTCAGTCAAATGGTCTTGCTGAAAAAACTGTTGGAATAGCTAAGAACCTGTTACAGAAATGTAAAGACAAGATATAAACTTAGCCCTACTTGAATATCGTAACACACCTGTTGACCAGATAGAGTCACCCAGCATTCTCCTCATGGGCCAAGAACTACGCTCCATTCTCCCAACCCATAGTAATCACCTGAAACCCCATTATGTGTCTCCACAACACATGAAGACACGACTGAGATTAAAACAGCAAAGGCAAAAGAGGTATTATGACCAAGGATCTAAAACCCTGCTTAAGCTTGCCATAGGAGAATACATCATGATGCAACAACCAAACAAACACTGGAAACAAGCTGTTGTCAAGGCAGTCCACAGTGATCGTTCATGTATTGTTACAACAGAGGACGGGGCAGAATACAGGCGAAATAGAATCCATTTACAGAAACTGCATCACTAAAAATGTGGAATACAGTTGAAATATGAATTAGTTCATAGAAACTTTATCACAAGAAACTTTCTGGGCAATACTAGAAGTTTTGTGTCTAAGTGGATACTTTGTATATATAATTCAACCTGATTACTAGATCTGTAGCTATTTGTGCATTTATTAAGCTAGGCAAATTACTATCACATCAATAAAAGGGCAGAATAATCCCTTGGGTACAAAACAGAGAAAGGGCGGTCTACCCTGTTTCCCAGCATTGGAGAATACATGTTAGTTTCTTGATAAAAATAAAATAGGGGAACATTTTAAATATATTAAATAATGTAGTGACACTTGATTTGTACTAAGCCATAAGATCCACTCAACAATATTTGGTGCACCAGAATTAATACCAGAGAGGAGAAATTTCAAACGCAAAGATATTTTTCACAGGGAATGCTACATCTGTGAAAACAACTTTCCAACAAATGTTTATCTCAGTGCATAAATTTAAAGTAATTTTAGAAGCTACTGATTTATTACATTTTATTGTGTACAGTAACAGCATTTCCTATGATGTCAGGAAAGCTCTTATATCAAGATAAGAATGGCATAATTTATCAGTTTAAAGGAACACTTCAAAGATGTGACAAGCAATGAAATCCAGTCAATCTTTTCTAGCTACCTTAACATCTCCAATAGAACCTATATGCTTATATTTTAAAGAACAATCTTGATAGACATTTATAAAGATAATTTTGTATTAATTAATTAATTTTTAAATAAAAGAGGGGCATGTGATATATGTGTGTGCTCCACTATTTGTAATGTACCAACTGTTAGATATTGTACATACAATGTATATATAAGATTTTGTTATGTGAAATCTGCTAGTTTAGAATAAATGCTTGTAGTGTCAAGACCTATCTTGCTGTCTGTTCTTAAATGAAGAGTAACATTAATTAAGCTCCAAAGAAACCCACCAAATAACACAATCTACTTAAGAGATGGTTGTTGTGTTAAATGTCATGTCGATCATATCAGAAATAGACAGTGTAAAGATACTAAATTACCTGAATCTTTCGAGAATATTCTGTTGATGCCTACCGTAAAATCATCTTTACATATGCATTGTTCATCTTTGGAAAGAAACCACCAGCTGAACCTAAGACAACATCAACAGAAACTGTTTCCAACAAGAAGACAGTCACTATTCCTCTTAGACACTACCAGGCAGATTAAGCCACCCCAGCAACTGGAACTACAGAGTATTATGTGTTAGTAAGTATGGGGAACAATAATCCCCATGAACATTTGAGCTTAGAGTCAAAGGAAGTCCACCCCTTGTACTCATCCATAATGTTTTAGATTAATAGTTAAGTTGAATTTGGTGAATACAACACATAGAACTCATAACTGGAGATGATCACACTCTGAACTCTAAAAATTTGCTATTGTTTTGAATTCAGACACTGACATTAACAAAAACCTTTCATTTTAAATTGGGAACATATTTGTTTGTGTGATTTGCTGCACATGTAATAACATTCCTAATGTTACAGTGGAACATCAAAATTCTTGAGTATTCATCGTATTTCAATAAGTTAAATCTAGCTGTATGCTCTACTCTTATTAAAACCGAGAAGGGAGGAAATGCAGCGCATATCTACGTCTCCAAAACATACTTTACATTCGATGAGGTGAGGTATTGACTCCTGTCCACCATCATAAACAGATCTTGTTGTTTGCATGCTAGACCAATTTCTTGTGTGTGCACAATTTACAATAATTCTTGTGTTAATAAATCCATCGAGTTGAAGCACGGTGTTTCTCTCAATACATGACACAATTTGAAAGACACAATTAATTGACTATTTTACACCATCTTTAAGTGAATATTTACAAAGTTTACTTTAAATACAATGTTAATCTTAACATTTATACTCTAAAATATTTCTCACTACTTTTCTCGTAAGTATTCGAATAATATTACTCTAACCGCTCTTCAACTGGTAAATATAAAATAACTTTTGTCATACTCTCCCATTTTTGTGATAATGTAAAAGAACAATGTCATCCAATTAACAAAAGAGGTCAAGATTAAGTCATCAAGTAAAATTAAATATAAAAAATACTGCAGGTTTTATGTAAGAACACGACTATGTACAAGTTAGTAAATTTACAATGCTAATGGGTAAACAAAAAGTATCCACTAGATTAAGTATTGGTACTGAATTGTAATTTTCAATATTAACATCAGACTTAAACTTTGCTTTCCATATTGATTGGTATTGAAACATTGTTTCATGTTGTAAAATATACTGCTATGGAACTAAACTCATAAACCTTTACATGAAAGATTTGAAACAAATAAAACAGATCATGTAAGCTGCAATTTAAGACTTTAGTGTTTATAAATTAAAGAATTAGGTTGAGAAAATTGTTCCTCAACTGTATGAAAATGATACTTGATGAATACAATTTTTTCACTTTCAATATCAATATAATTGAAATATTACAAACATTATTGATAAATATTGAAATATCAAAATATGATACCAACACTGTAATGTCTATTTTATATTACAATTTAATAACAGAGAGACAGAGATATGTTATATACCAAAAATTAACAATGTAAATAAGAGAAAGACTTGAAAAAAAAACACCTCATTGTCCCAACCTATTGAAATTGGGTTCTAAACGGTCATAAAATGCAAAATTGCCCAAAATATTTAAAGTTTATCTATTCCCTTGAATCACAGAATTAATATAGAAGCACTCAATGCAGAGTATTTTCATTTGCATTTTTTCATTTCCTCAGTGAAGTACATAGTTTTTTATAACTACACGGATTGGTTTACCCATATTACAGTCGAAACCCTTTTTATCAGATCCCTGCAGAGCAGAAATGCCTTATTAGTAGAAGTGAACAACAGGTCTTAATACATAAATTATTCTTGCCTTGGAAAAATATCCTCCAGGGATGTATTTTCTAGGAAAAAATACCCCTTCGTGAAATATATGACCCTTGCCCCCCACCCCAACAACCCCCAATTTTCTTTTCTTTCAAAAATTTACACTCAATAGTTGAACTTAAGCTATCCTCATGTGCCAGTCTTCAGCAGACAACTTTTATCAAACCCAGTGATGTTCAAATACTAATGTTCGGAACTTTGTTGCTGAAAATGGGGCATTTTTTCAGGCCTGACATTTAATATACAGGATTTTTTTTTGACTTTGCAGAAATTTATAAGGATTTGGTAGCATTTAAGACATAGGCGATATTACAGGGCAAAAAATGCTTAACTAAACTCCACAGAGACAAGAATATATTTTGCTTCTGAGAAAATGCTCTTAATCAAAATAGTCAAATTTTCATCCAGATACAACAAACATGAAGTTACCAGCACTATATAATTGATTCAGAAGAAGCAGATGAAAATATGATGAAACTCTTTTTCTTACAAGTAATAAGATGGTATGTAATTGCACTTAGCAATGTAATAAACATAGTAATCATACTCCTTTCCTCCTGCCCTGCACATAGTATGCACTGTGAACCTGACTGCATAAATCAGATCAGTCTGTTGATTTTACTCAATTATTTCAGGATTTCAATAATTTACAATTTCCTCATTTCTATTAGTCTTCATAGTGGTTTGGAGTTTGTGATATTCCCATATAAGCATTAGGCTGAAGTCTGTACAACACTGATGACATCATGAAATTACTTTTATTTTGAAGAATCTTCCAACTTTTACCAGGTAAGCAGGTATCGTTACACAAGAACTTCCTTATTTCTTGACCAAATTACATTATGTTTTATCATTTTGTTTGAACAGAACTTTTATCACAGTGTATCTGATCAGGTTTGATCTGACTGCTTTGGTAAGTACAGGCCACCATTAGCATGTTCATCTGTTTGTGTGTTTGTAAATCAGAAGTGTACAGACTCGACTCAATTAACATAAAACAAACACTGGGTGAATAATATAATTACATGTACATATTTTATACAATTTCATAAGTACCATAACAACATGAAACAAACACCTTAAAGTCACTAACAACTAGACCTATTCATCGGAGAACCGATGCAAATTTGTATCCACCGAAAAGACAACTCACCAAAGTCAGTGAACCACCGTTTGACTTTGAAGGAGGGGCCCAAGGTCAAATCTGAAAACATCAGATTCCCGGCCCATGAGCTCCTATAAGTTGGTTTCATATTGCAAACCTCTAGGACCAATAATAAGCAAGTTATCAGCACTTTTAAGTTTGGCTATTGTTGTTTGACCTTAAAGGAGGGGCCAAAGGTCAAATCTGACCACATCAAAAAATTCCTAGCCCATGATTTCCTATAGGTTGGTTTCACATTACAAATCTCTAGGACCAATAATAGGCAAGCTATAAGCACTTCTAAGTTTGGGTATCCTCGTTTGACCATGAAGGAGGGGCCCAAGGTCAAATCTGAGCACATCAAAAGATTCCTAGCCCATGATTTCCTATAGGTTGATTTCACTTTGCAAACATCTAGGACCAATAATAAGCAAGTTATAAGCACTTTTAGGTTTGGATATCCTCGTTTGACCTTGAAGGAGGGACCCAAGGTCAAATCCAACCACACTAAAATATTCCCAGCCCATGATTAGGGGGGTCCAAGGTCAAATCAGACCACACCAGAAGATTCCCAGCCCATGATTTCCTATAGGTTGGTTTACCATCCCAAACCTGTACGACCAATAATAAGCGAGTAATAAGCACTTTTATGTTTGGCTAACCTCGTTTGACCTTGAAGGAGAGGTCCAAGGTCAAATCAGACCACATCAAAAGATCCCCAGCCCATGATTTCCTATAGGTTGGTTTACCATCCCAAACCTCTAGGACCAATAATAAGCGAGTTATAAGCATGTTTAAGTTTGGCTATCCTTGTTTGACCTTGAAGGAGAGGCCCAAGGTCAAATCCGACCACACCAAAAGATTCCCAGGTTGGTTAACCATCCCAAAACTCTAGGACCAATAATAAGGGAGATATAAGCACTTTTCATGACTGACAAAGAAACGCCTTAGGCGGCCATCTTGTTTTTCAAAATGAGGCCAAAAATATTCCCAGTCAAAATTTTGTAATGAGGAACATACCGTGCGAATTTGAGATCTCTACCTATAATACCCTTTGCTCTAGAGGGCCACCAAAAGTCCTTGCTGAAAGTCAAAAAACACCCGTGATGGCCATCTTGTTTTTCAAAATGAGGTCAAAAATATCCTCAGGCAAGATTTTATGGTTATGAATATGTCCTGCAAATTTGAGAAGGCTAGCTGTAATATTTTTTTCGTTAAAGTGGTAACAGTGAAATCTCTCTACAGACTGCGGCGGAGTAATGAAGCGAAATCCTTAGTATCCACCGGTGGATACAATTATAAAGTGATCTGTTCCAAAATGTCAGAAATGCAAGATTCCCCACAAAGCACTTGATCTATTCATTTAAATCACAGAAACAATGGATTCCTTTATAAGTATCGTCACAATACTTAATCATCCCAAACAAGGATATTTCTAGGATTTTGTGTCTATTGTCAAATTCATCTAGTCACATAATACTCCAGGTAGCATATCCAACAATTTTTGTAAACTTTGCAACAGTGTGTAATTTTCCATGTGGTTGTATAATATCCAATTAAATCTGAATAAATCATGGTGATAAATAAACTGTGGTATATTGAAGTATGGCAAATAGATTTTGTTTACATCTGGTTTACCACAGTTATCTTGTGAATACATTTTTAGAAAAATTAGATGCACCATCTTTAAGTTTTATACAGCGGATTCATTCAGTTTTAGGTGCAGCATCAATAAGCTTTATTCTGGTGATTCATTCAGTTTTAGGTGTGCCATCAATAAGTTTTATCCAGTTGATTCACTTAGTTTCAGGCGTGTCATCACTAAGTTTTATCCAGTTGGTTCTTTCAGTTTTAGGTGTGGTGTCATTAAGTTCTATCCAGTTGAATCATTCAGTTTTAGGTGTGAAACCATTAAGCTTGACCATGAATAAAACTGATCCCGCTGAATTATTCAGTTTAAGGTTGGAGGTAATTTGCTTTTACCCTTGTGTAAAATATCATTCAGTTTCAGGTATGGAGCTATAAAGTTTTATGATATTGAATCATTCAGATTTAACTGTAATAGCATTCCATTTTTGCTATGTGTAAATTGTGTTACATTTCAAGTCCTTTGGATCTTTTTGTTTTGTCCGTTATTTTCAACTGCTGAATCATTCACTTTTTACTGCAGTCTAATCCAGTTTTTGATTCAAATAAAATTTATCCTATTCAATCATTCAGTTTTTAAGACTGGTGAGGTTTCTTTTCAATTCAGTTAATCTAGATTGGCATTTTAAATTCTGGCTATGAGTTAAACTATTCAGTTTATGCTGTTTAATCATTCAATTATGTCCTGGTATATAATTTGGTTCCTGTAAGTAAACCATTCAGTTTGTGAATTTTAATTCATTTAGTTTAGGCTGGTAAACCATTTGTTTCATGATATTAAATCATTCAGTTACTGTTGGATAACAATTCAATTTTGTCTTTGTCATTCATTCAGTTTTAGCTGCAGCCAAAGCCTTAGTTTTCTGTTCGACCAGCTTCTGAACTTCCTTTGGCGCTTTTCCCTCATCAACATCTTTTGAATGTGTTTTGTACTAAAATTACAGAAAGAAATATATTGAACAAAAACAAAAAAAAAGAAATAAATCTGGTTTTATGGTAACATATGGCTTGTTATCTTGAACATCAAGATGGTAGTTTCCCGCTAATACAGAGGAAATTTAAAATTATTTCTGTAAACACTTACATGTCCAGAAGGTTTTGAAAACAAGGACACAAAAAAAGCTACTTGAAGTTTTTATTGACCTTATGATACATATTACTGCACATGAGCATTAACGAATATAAACAAAACTAAAAATGTTATTATAAATAAATCTTACTTCATGTTTGACAGCCTGTTCATTCTATTTTTGAACGCTGACAACAGACTATAAATCAGACCTAAAAATATGTGTTACTTACATGTTTGCCAGAGGTACAAAATGGATAAATAATCCATACCTAATGTATTTCATTTATTTATAAAAAATATTATGGCAGGTGTACAATTGCTAGTACACTAGAACCTCTATTAACTGACAATTTATTATCTAAGCTTTCAATTATTTGACCTCTAACCCACTCTACCAACTCCATTTGAATCTAAATTTGAACCCTTTCTTTCATCATCTGACCCTACTATTATCTGACCTAATAGTTACTCCCCCAGCAGGATCAGACAGTAGAAGTTCTACTGTATACGCATTAAATTATTATGTCCAATTTAATTTCGGACATATTATTTTTGCTTTTTCCGGCATCCGGCAACTGGCGTACGCCGTCACGTTTGGTTTCCGGTCATTTCAAAGAAAAGTATTTATCCTATCTTTACCAAATTTGGTATGGGTGTTTATTGGGTTAATAGCTTGCATGGGATTGCTTTTGGTGAAGATAGCTCTATAGCTAACTGAGTAATAGCTAATTTGTGTACTTCTTTTGTTTCCGGGCATTTTAAGGAAAAATATTACACTATCTTTACCAAATTTCGTATGAGCAATAGTTAGGTCAATAGCTTTCTTGGGATTGCTTTCAGTGATAATAGCTATATAACTGAGTTAGCTACTTAGCTACTTTGAGTAGCTTTTTTATTTTAAGCATTTTAAAGGAAAAGTATTTCACCTATGTTCACAAAATTTGGGATGGAGGATTGGATCAGTAGCTTGCTTGACATTGCTTTTGGTGATAATACCTTTATAGCTAACTGAGTAATAGCTACTGGGCTATATAGCTATTTTGAGTTGACTTTTTTCTGGACATTTTAATGAAACAATGTTTGTTATCATAACAAAAATTTATATGAACGATAATTAGGTCAATAGTTTGGCCAGGATAGCTTTTGGTCGATGATAGCTTTGTAGCTATCTGAGTAATAGCTGCTTTGCTACTTTGAGTCTACTCTGAATTGCATTTCTGTTTTCACTCTTTTAAAGGAAACATATTAAACTCATCTTTGTAAACTTTGGTGTGAAGGTTTATAGGGTCAATTGCTTGCCTGGTATTGTTGTTGATGGTAATAGCTTTAACCTCCTGAGTAATAGCTACATAGTAAAAAATATAAATATGTCTATCTCCTTAACCATGCGAGATAGAGCGATTTCGTCGAAATTTTCAATCCACAGGGTATCCAAAAAATATACTCTTGCTAATTTTCAAAAAATATTCCTCTCCCCAAAAATGGCGGCCATTTTGAATTTTCAAATTTTTGCCAAAAATGCAAAAACACAAATTTGCTTCTATCTCCTTAACTGTGTGGGATAGAGCAATTTCGTCGAAATATTCGACCCAAAGGGTACCTTAGGAACTACTCGATCTTTGCAATTTAAAAAAAAAAATTTCCTCTCCCCCAAAATGGCTGCCATTTTGAATTTTCAAATTTTTACCAAAAAATGTAAAAACACAGATTTGCTTCTATCTCCTTTAACTGTGCGAGCTAGAGCGATTTCGTTGAAATTTTCGACCCACGGGGTATCTAAGCAATGTACTATTGGCCATTTTCAAATTAATTTCCTCTCCCCAAAAATGGCGACCATTTTGAATTTTTTGCCAAAAATGAAAAAAAAAATTTACCTCTATCTCCTTAACTGTGTGAGATAGAGCGATTTTGTTGGAAGTTTCAACCCGCAGCGTATCTCAGCAAGCTACTCTTAGTAATTTTCCAAAAATTTTCCTCCCCTTAAAAATGGCGGCGATTTTGAATTTTTGCATTATTGCCAAAAATGCAAAAACACAAATTTGCTTCCACCTGCTTAACCGTGCGAGATAGAGCGATTTCGTCAAATTTTCGACCCACAGGGTATCTCAGGAAACTACTCTGCAATTCTCAAAAAATTTCCTCGCCCCCAAAAATGTTGGTTATCTCAAAAACCTTTTGAGACACAGTGATTTTGAGCAAATTTTGAACCAATGCAAAAAGGCATGAAGCTGAAATAATTTACATGTATACTAATAAATATTTAAGTACAATGTATTGCTGATATATTTTACAAACGAAACAGGGTCTTTGTGCAATTGTTGCAGAATGTTCATGGGGTGGACATTACACATGATAATGTGTGTTCTATGCTATCCTGTTTCTTTTCATATGTTGCAGCTACTCTTAACAGGGCGTCCTATTTCTAGTTATTTAAAAGTATTCGGTCCTGAAAGTACAGTTAATACTTTAAGGCAATATGATGACATCAGTGGTTTAATTGCAACATTATTGGGACATCCTTGTGAATAAGTATATGGAGATCACAAAAACAATTTTGTTTTACATTCTGACCCCTTCGGTCAGTAGGTTAATCGTACTGATAAACACATAAACACAAATAAACAAGCTACCTAATTCTGAGCTTGGCAAACATATCAACACTGCAAAAATTGAGTCCTACAAACTCAATAATGTTTCAGTTTTTGTCATTACAAAGATATAGAGTTCCAAACTAGAAGCCACTAGATAAACAAAAATCTTGGTTAAGCAGTGCTATTTTTCTAACCTCTTCAGATCTGTTTGAACAGGGTTTTAGCCAACAGATCAAATGTCAAAGTGTGGAGTTTTTGAACTATTTTTCTATACATAGTGTTAAGTACACAAAGGTGTTTTTTCATTGACAAGGAGAGTTTTTGCCTATTACATTGAATTCAACAGTCACAGAGTAGTCTGTAATTTCACCTTGCTACTAACTAGTGTCAAATAGGTACATTCCATTCAATTACTGGGTAGACAAAAACCTGTTTAGAATATGGACATTTTCAAAGAAAAAACTGTGAATATAAAGAAAGATTTCAAAAGAACAGAAGTCTCCAAAATTCTCATGAAACGTGTACTTGCAATATACATTTATTTCTATGAAGAAGGACACCCTAATGTTTGTGAACAGCTACAATACTAATGTTTCCTGTTTTCTAAATTGCTATTGTATCCAATTAGTCATTATTTCCTTCAGAAATTTTTTTAAATTCCATAAATTTAAGAATGGAGTTTCTGTGTCCTGTCCATATACAGTGATTTGGGGCCAATGTTCATAGAGTTTCTTATTTTTGGCATTTTTTCCCCCTTATTCTTAGAATTATTCCGAGAGAAAATGGTTGCCTTTCTTAGGAAATTTTTAGAATCAGAACCATTCTAAAATAAGAATGTTAGTGAACACTGTCCCATATCACTATATATGGACACAACATATAAACTCCTAATGAATCAATAGCTGATTCAGTCAGTAAACTATTGTTACATCGAATGAAATATTGCCTCGACATGATAACATTAAAACACCACAGTATTTAAAATACCACCTGAGCCAAAAACTATTTCATCAGCTTGTGTAACATCTATGAGCTGATCTATGAACTACATGTATTTCAGAGGAAGATATGAAAGTATTATTATTGAAAAAATCCCTTTAATACCTCATTTGTGTGGACATTGAAATCAGCAAACATGCCATTTATAAAAAAAATAAATATGTCTCAGTACTGAAGAACTTGTTGGATAATTTTTTGTATATTTTCACTCTGACTGAAAATATGAGTAGTTTTATCCTTAAATATACAGTAAACACTATAGGACTAGAACCTCCAGTGTGGCTAACTTCCACTTATGCCTAATGTATAATATACTATTTTTTTTACCTTGGAATATCAAAACTGGTTCCATGTATGGCTAAATGTAACTAATACACTTGTGTAAGTTTTTGTACAGAAAGTCTACTCTATTACCCCAAAAATCCACAGCAAATAAAAAAAATAAAATTAATAAATTACCAGTATTTTATTTAAGCACGATGTCATGCTAACAAAACAATGGTATATCAAATTTATCATTGTTTGAGTAGTTTATGTTATTAACCTTCAAGGAAGGTATATGAAATAAGTGGCATGTATTTGTTTGGAAAATAACTCCCAAACTTGTACATAGATTTTAATGAAAGTCTCAACAATTGTCAACAATGTCACAAGGAACAGGTGATGATATTTTGATGGTAATCTGGAATTACCATCTAGATCTAGAAACTTCTCAAATGATTTTTTATTACTCTGGAGGTTTTAGACTTTGGCGGAGGTTTGCCCTCTCCAGGAGCTTTTGTAGCTATCTTTGTTTTTACCTTTTGTCTTTTAAAAAGATAATCCTGAATCATATTATGGAATCAACAGGGCCCATACAATGACTCAAAAAGCTTTTACAACTATCAAGGTTAACATTTATACAAAAGAACTTCTTACTCTACCTATGTTCTACTCAAATGGGTATTGTACTCTTCAGAGATCTACTAAAATATGGTTCTAGTGTACCCAGAAATGAAATGTTCCTCTGATCTATGACCAATGAATACCTTAAGGCTAGGTAAATTTGTTTTCTGTACCTTAAAATCTGTTATACAGAGACTAGGTGAAACAAAAGTCTGATTATATATTGCTGTGATAAGAAAGAGAAAGCTCAAAAGATTCTTATGATAAAAATTTTCTGTCCCTTGAAAACCCACAGTCATACTGAGAGAAGCCCCCCAAGGACTTTCCCTAATGTTTGATTTCAACAGACATGTTAAAAGTCATAGGGTTTTACCTCCTGTTCAACAGCAAGGGTCATATTGGGACAGGCCCTCAGCATTGCCCCTTGTGCCAGTCAAACCCACACAGAGGTGACTGCCTGTTATTAAATGCCAAACTTGCGGACCACTAGGCCACAGAGGACCTTGTGTATATATGACCCACAGGAAACTCTGAATTAGGGGTAACTCTGTAGTGGTCAACTTTTAAAAATGTTACAAGCCAATTTTGGGTTTGCTACCAAAACTTTTCGAATCAAAATCTAGACTCTGTGCATATTTCTAAATGTGAGGGTGACTGTGTCAATGAAGGCATAATATTCCTTCTCACAACTCACAATTGTTTATGTCTATAAACTCACTAGACACAATAGGTTAATTCAATAAGTTCAGGACAGAGATGCTAATACCACAAGATCTTACCAATATGTCAGCAGTTTTGCAGAGTTCATGTCCTGCAAAGTCAAAGCCAGGGCTTTACATCCCATTTAATGGCCAGGGTCATACTGGTAAAGGTCTTCAGCTTTGTCACTTGTGGAAGATGAACCCACACAGAAGTGACTGCCTATGGTTAGATGCCAATCTTGCTAACTGGTAAGCCACTGAGGATCATCCATGTCATACATACATATGGGGGACGATTGGGAAAGGTCATCAGCATTAGCCAGATAGTGTAAGGAGCTGCAATCAAATGCAGAACAGTCTGCGTTTAAAGCCTGGAGATTGTTTGACAAACTTGTTAACAAACAGGCCACTGAGTGTCCTGCCTCTTATGAAAGGTAATAACTTTCTGCCATTGGGTCAGTGCTTTAACTCACAATAAAAGATTATTTTCTTTTATTTTACTTTGTATTTATTATCACATAACAAAGGAAACAAATTATAAAGAATGTGTAAATTTAAAATAAAAACCAACAGATGCACCATCAGAATTTCAGAACACTGAACAGAACAACAATCACATACTCTGACTCTCATTCATTTACTGTATAGTTTCAACTTTCAAGAAAAAGTTAATGTAAAAAGTATCTGTTTTGAAAGAGAATATTTATACAAGCACAGAATAATATGCCTAATTCTGAGGGTTTTATTTTCTGGTACTAACATATCTCATCTGGTTTAAAAACCCTCCAAGTAGAGTACAACCCCTATAAAGATACCCATGTTTGTGAGCACGATAATTAGTCAGAAAATAACATACTCAGAATTGGTATTTGGGAGAGTGGATATAAGGTCATAAATTTAAATATTCAAATTACTAGGTTGGATAAATAAGGTTCTACTGTATCAGAACAACTTAGTGAGATAATAACATCATTCCCACCACAACTTTTCGCTTACAACTACAACTGACTACTCAATGAACTTGAATAAAACAGTTTTAGTCTACTTAAATATAAAAACTCAAACATCATAAGTAACTATTATTGAGATACATTAATTTCTCAAAATTATTCTTGGATAAATAAATTTAGCAGAATATATCTAATGTACCCCCTAAAAATGGTACTACATTTGGAAAAAAAAACTTTTAAAAATGAATACAGGAAATACAATAAGTAAGAATTGTAACAAATGATGTAAAATATCAAATATTAAATGTAAATAATATGTCTTTAAATAAAGCATACATTAAAGGCAGGCTGGAGTAATGAACATGTTATACTTTTTCAACACTAATGACACCAACATCTGAATTATTAAACAGTTTCAAAATCTTGTTTCAATGAACCTAAAAATATTAAGAAGTTGGACAATGCCAGTACTTTCTGTGTTATATTCATTTGAAACTGACATCAATGACTTACAACTAAATTGGAATGTAGTGACTCTTTACCTGCCATTCATTGAGCAAAGTGATATTTTGTAAAAATGACAAAAAAGTAATGACAGAACTAATTTGACAGAATTTGAAAATCTGTTGAAAGAATTTCAAATTGGAACTTGCAACCTTACTTGTAAATAATCCTTGCAGTTATACATACCTTACTATTTTTGCATTGTATCAAGCTTTTTTTTTTTTTTTTTTTTTTTTATTGGTTCACAAATGACATTGCGATTGCAAATGATGATTCATTTTACCTTTATTTCAAAGGTACGTTAATCATTACAAAAAAGATTGTAACGGTAAAAGGGGTTATCAAAAGGAGCTAGGCACTCACAAAAAAAGTTACAAGTAGTAAATGATTAAATTATTAGAAATATTGAATATTTGAGTAGGTTTTGAATCAAATAATAGGGCCCCTTTTATTATAGGGGCCTTAGTACTCAGAAAAATTAACAGTAGCAAAAATGAAACAAACTTTCAAATTGTATTAACAAAACGTCAAATCCATCCGAAATTGGGACCTAAAAGTAATGCCCTCAATTATCAACAATATATGAAGTTCTGTCAAATTTCAAATTCTGTAAACAGAACTTCCCTCCAAACAAATAAAACCACAAGAATTGGAATCACTGCCAACACAACTTCTACTAGTGCAAGTTCTACGGAGAGAATTTGAAATTCTGACATACAGTATACATAAGTAAAAACACAAGAGGCTTACAGCCTTACCTGGAATGTATATCTTCTAGTGTAACAAAAGGTATTATTGCTACTTCTGCCAATGAGGTTATGCAATTCACAGTGTGTTCATCTGTTCATTTGCAATACAGCTCAAAAACTTTTGGACGGATTTTGATAAAATTTGAAATGTTGACAATGGCACAAGGAACAGATGACTAAGATTTTGGCATTGATCAGGAAAATCTTTTTTTTTCTCCAGAAATTTTAGGATTTTTTATCATTGCACTCATAAGCAATATTTCAGGTATTGGGCCTTGGCAGACATATTTACTCTCCAAATGCACTTGTTTCATATACTTAAAAATAAAACACAATTCATTGGCTAACTGCTAGCACTAAAATACTTGATTACACATTGAAGCAAAGTCTAAGCTACACTTGTTACACCCTATACAACGACCATTATCATATTAGACCAGGCGCTCAGTATTGCCACTTTGTGGGAGTCAAACCAACACAAAGCTGACAGCCTGTGACTGCTGTTCAATTTATAGCACAATCTATGCACACAACTTACACAGTTACACAAGATCAGTGGAAATTTCAGCTATATGAAAAATATAGATTTCCAGATTAAGAAAAATTAAAAGAATTAGCATTTTCATTATTGATTAGTATCGTTTGACGAGGCCAATTACATATTTTAAACATTACTCGGAATTTAATATTTTCGCTATTCAAGCTGATGAGGTAATATTGATGCCTTGTGATAATTTCCTGAATCCCATTCAGAAAACCTACGACATTTAAACAGAACACTGCTATTTCTCAATACCAGTTCTGTGCAAGTAGAAATTCTCACTCAGTATAAAAATACAGCTAATTTTTAGGTTAAGAGACTGGACAGTGAAAATTAATTTCACTGATTTTTTCTTTCTCAAAAAAAAAAAAAAAGGAAATTTTATGAAATTTTCTTTCAGGTGAAATTTCTACTTATGCAGTGTGTCTAACTTTTAACAACCATTCTTTTCCCTCCATGTTTATATTATAAGTTAGATTAACTGATTGTGTATCTTTGTCCTATTTTATATTTTGACAAAAATAGATTAAAGTTCTACATTCTTTTTTGTACATAATAAACAACAATCTTGAACATTACAAAGTAAGAGACAGAATTATATCTCATTAGAAAATATTTGGTTAACTTTCCTCAATCAATGTTTTCAACCGTACCCATGTCTTTTGTGACATCTATTTGCTTAAACCCTTTTCATCTTTTAACAATAAGATCTAACAATACAAGTTATTGAACAACATGAAAAAACTATCTCAAACTAAAACTTTTTCAGCTAATAATCTATATTATACAGTCTTTTTGTAAAGAGTAACATTCTGGACAAAAAAAATCCCTGTCGGTGTTCAATTAATCATGTGTATCAGTGTCAAACACTAATTCCCCCAGTTGACTGCTATCACAAATCAGTCCACCAAAATATCCTTGCTCCTTTTCACTACTCTCAAGGAAAGGGTCAATGCTTTTCATCTGATCAGCACAAAGAAAACTGGATGATATGTCTTTCTTGTCACATCTCTCAACACCTTTCCCATTGAATAACTTGATATCTCCATTACTTTTGGGCACCATCATGACACTATTGTCTGTCAGAGATGATGTGGTTTCCATCCTGTGCTGATCTTGCAAAAAACTTTGCCCACTCAGCAGACTTACTAACCACTGTTTTTCTGAATTCTCCACACAGTTTTCTGGATCACTGGTCTCAATAAACCGGTCTACAGTTTCTTCACGGAAACTTTTGAAGGGGACCAGGTCAGAATTGTCATAGCTGGAGCACCCACCAAAGTTACACGTGATTGAAGATGGTAATGATGCAGAGGTGGTCACAGTTGCAGTATCCTCTGCTGTCACATCACTAAGCTTGGTACTTGGGGCTCCCACTGAAGCATTTAAAGCCCTTGAAACTCCAATAGCTCTATCACCAGAAGGCATCACACTGGATGATGTACCCATACCTCTAGCAAAAGGTATTGCAGTGGCACTTGGTACATACTGTGGTAGATCTACACATGTACCACCTGCAATGTTTTGGGCAGCAGTAACAACCTTGCCCACAGTTGATGAATCAACAGTTTGTAGACTATTCACACTCCCACTATCAGACACTAAACCCGAACTCGTTACTACTCCATTTTTTCCACTGATTGTACCACCCATATTTAAAGTAGCGCTTGTATTTAATCCACTTTCAACATCTGTGGTACTTGAAAAATTGTCAAAAATACCACCACTTTTAGACTGGGATGTTGTGTTTTTGTCTGACCCATGCAATGTTCCTAGTTTCATAAATTCCTCCAGAGTCAAGGTTCTGGATGGTTTTGGTTTCAGATGACTACTTAGTTTAGGAGAATTTGCCAGATATGAAGAGCCTACTGGGCCAAGACTTGGGGGAGGAGAATCAAGCTTTCTTTTCAGTAGCTTATTAGGGGAGTTTTGCTGTAGCCTTTTTATCACATGCTTTTTCTGCACTGCCTGTTGATCTTGAACTGAAATTCCTATCTTTTCCTGCTTCTGAAATTGCTGATTGTTTTTTCCATCTGCCATTCTTTTTAAACTTTCGGGAACAATCCCTTTATCCAAACTAATACAGCACTGCTTGAACTAAAATTATCAAAAACACAACCAACATTTCAAAGATTCTGTATTAAAGTATTGAATAAACACATGTGCAGCACACTTTAGTGGGAGAATTGTCCATGACGGAAACTTCTTTTCGCAGCAACATTTTGGCAGGAAGTGACCTTCAGGATACAATGTAAGGAAGTTGCTCTTGTTTAAAGGTTCAGAAAATAAAGCTTAACCATTGATCAGGAAGAAATATGATTGCATTCACATTTCCTCACTTTGTACTTTAGCACTCTAGAAATTTTTATTTCAGAGGCTGACACCTTAAAACCAGGGTGAAGTGGTTGGCATCTGCCAACCACAGAGTCGAATCTTAGGCCAGCAGTGGGTGTTGAAATCTATAAACTTGGTATTATCGCCCGCAAGACAGAGTGAGGTGCGGTGACAATAAAATATTGCTGGATTATATATTTGTAAAATATTGTTACAAACACCATCGTAGCCTCACGTTTTCATCACTCTGTGGGTGTACAACTACCAGCATTTGATATTTTATTTGTTTTAAATATTGCAAGAAGACAGAGTGAGGTGCGGTGACAGTAAAATATTGCTGGATTATATATTTGTAAAATGTCAGAAACCCCATCGCAGCCTCACGTTTTCATCACTCTTTGGGTGTACAACTACCAGCATTTGATATTTTATTTGTTTTAAATATTGCGAGAAGACAGAGTGAGGTGCGGCGACAGTAAAATATTGCTGGATTATATATTTGTAAAATATTGTTAGAAACACCATTGTAGCCTCACGTTTTCATCACTCTGTGGGTGTACAACTACCAGCATTTGATATTTTATTTGTTTTAAATATTGCGAGAAGACAGAGTGAGGTGCGGAGACAGTAAAATATTGCTGGATTATATATTTCTAAAATGTTGTTAGAAACCCCATCGTAGCCTCACGTTTAGAAACCCCATCGTGACTTCTAGGACATACAAAAGCGCCTTCTAGTGGTTGAATGTAGAACTACGGAGTTTGAATATTTTCATTGTCTCTGCCAGAGGTGTCCTCGATTTTGATTGGCTAAACAAAAAATGTATAGTACTACCGTGACGTCAGTTCATTCATAAATTTCTTTGCGGTTTATTTGTTTGACAAATAATTGAGTACAGGTAGATGGGCAGACATCAATTTTACATTAACAGTGACTGTGTGATAAACCTTGCAGACGAATAAATTAATTGGGGTTAAAGGTCTAGAAACCAGCAGACGAAACCGTTAAAAAAGACTCGTTCGAGTAGGCCATAACAATGGGTAAAACAATAGTTTCTAGGACATCCGGGACCTTACAGAAAGCCAGACGTAGTGCTAGACAAGCTTTTAACTTTATAAAATATAACTAAATAAAAGTACTAAAAATCTTCAAAATGGCAGAGTGTATACTATACACCTTAATCTACCGATATGTGAACAAATATTATGCAGAATTTGATATTTAAGGGCTTAATCGGCCAATTTAAAATCGCGGCCACAACCCAGTACATAACTCGAATCAAAGATTCGACTAATAATGACTTGAAATGTGAAATAAAAAAACCCTGAATACAAAGTTAACATTTTTTTGTTTCGTGTATACTCTTCATTCACCAGAGTGACTCACCATTTGCTTGAAAATTTGTCGCATTTCTTCTTTTCCGACATCGATTCTTGTGATTTTGCATAAAAATTTAAGACATACATGGAAAAGAAGAAAATTAACACACCATGCCAGATATTTTCATCATAACATGCCAATCCATAAAGCTTTTCTCAATTCCAGTTGTATGTACAAAATGCCTTTTTTTTTGTGGGGGGGGGGATCAGAAACAGAATTCCAACATACATAATCAGTAACTGACTGAATTGACAATCACTTAGTTAAGACACAGAGAAAAATGTTTACTTATGAAGTAGAAAATATCACTGGCCTTATATTTTTCCAATTAACAGTTACCACCTTTAGTCGAAAAGTCCAGTGTGCTTCTCATTAATAAAAGTGACAAAAGCAGAACTAAATCAAAGCTTGGTTATGAAAGGGCAGGCTTCGGTAACTTAAGTGCCCATATAAATATTTACTTATTTATGGTGAGCTAAAATTTTGCAATATAACATACTAATGTGGACATAATGTTACAAATCATTACTCACCGATTCTAGTTCCTGTCTGAGAGAAAATATAGCTTTCTCTCTACTGGACACAAGCTCCTCCAGATACTGGTACCTCAACTTCTTCCTGGCTCGACATTCCCTTGCACTCTGGCGGCTTCGTTCCAACTTTGCCCTTGAATCCATTTTGGAAGGTTTTCTACCTCTGCGACCCGGTTTGCGGGACATTTTGTCTTCTGGCGGACTTGCTTCAGACACAGTCTCTTGTAGTTGTGGCACGCTCACCTTTTTTTGTCAAAATAAAGAAAAATGTGGCTCATGTGTTACTTGAGCATACATCAACCATAACTTGAACTGGGCAATGTGTTTGGGTGTTAAATAAACTTAATAAACCCTATTTTATAACATATCAATCAAAATATGAGAAACATGCATGTATCCATGTTTATTGGGGTTTTTCTTTGCTTTCTGCCATATTTTAATGTAAGATATGTCAAAGCTCACAATACAAACACTTTGCTAGATTTTTAAAAGTTCCTACATTTTGCATTATAGCTGTGTCTTAATCTCACAATTGAACAAATAATACCCTACTTTTATATTTTATGCATTTTAGCTATTTTAAAACTTGTTATATGAAGTCTGTTTCATGGGCAGTAACCAAGGGAAAAACAGTACAAATCAGTTAGTTTTAATTGCTCCCAGGTACAAAATTTGAAGTTGTGACATTGGATTAGAAATTGTGATATCAAAACTATAAATCCTGACACCACAATTTTCACTAATCAGTAATGACACAAGGAGTAAATTGCTTTGATCAAAAGAAATTGGTTTGTACTTTGTAGGTATTTAATACCATCAAGCTGGGTTTGATATTCAGGATAAATTGAAAAATGAAAGAAATGGTAAGTTAACTGCCACAATTACTTGATAAAAAAGAAAAGATTGTGCAGGTACTAGGTAAATAAAAAAAAGAGGTAAACAACATATTTTTGAAACTTAAAATCTGGACCTCAGACCAATACCCTCAACATATATGTTTTACAATATATTTTTTAATTTTGGTATAAATTCGTGATATTAAGTCTTTGGGCACTCATATTATAAATATTTCTTTGTTTACAAATGTTATGCATACAAAATACTTTTAAAAGCCTATTGCCTACCTACCTGGTTTGGCTGATACCAATTATTACCACTGATAAATAAATTGCTCATATCTCAGCAATGGCAACCTATCATCAGAGCCCTTTAGTGGTCACATGTTTCACTTAGATTACTCATGTTCAGATACCTCACCTTATTTACTAGATCTGGAAGATACTGCCTTTCAAACTAGAAAAAGGTTTTTGCTAACAAAAACGAGCGGCCCGGATGGAGACTTGAGTTAATAAAGCTGTAGTAGTTGTGGTATGAGACTGTAAGGAGAAGGAAAGCTTTACTGTGCTTTTGTATCCGATGTGAAAGTGGATTATCAAAAACATGTATCAGCTGCAGTATTAGACTGTAAGCAGAATAACAGCATGCACAGCTATTCTTGATAAAGCTCAGTGAGAGGGAACCTTTCCATTTTCTTTACATATATTCTCCTCTTTGTTTGAATGGGGGGAAGTGAGACTTATAACACACACACATAATCTCACTTCCCCCCATCCACCATACACAGAGGCAATTCTTTTCTCACCTGCATTTTTATTTGAGTGAGGGGAGTGGGGAGGGGGCAGATCTGTGCAGAAAAAAAACTGCCTCTTCCTCACTCCCCTCAATGAAATAAAATGTAGGTGAGAAAAAGATTATTTACTGCAGTAGAATGTTTAGGTTTTACAGCAATTACTGAATTATGTAAGGGGCTACAGTTCTGAAATTTTACTATGTTATAACTGACACAAAACTACATCAAAAACACATGCAACAAAATGCTCTAAATGTAATACTTTTGAAGTTATAAGTGATTTAGTGCATGAATATACCAATTTTAATGCATCAAAAATTTCATAAAATAATTAAGAAAGATCTAGACCTGATACTCCCACAAGGGAATCTACTGGTGGCCTAGTACATATGTGCAAGATATGAGAGAAATCCCAGCAATAGTCAATGAGAAAATTGTGATAAAGTGTTGAAATTTTCACACTTTGGGTGGGGTTACCTCTCTTCTAATGGCTCTGGGGAACAAACAAACAGACAGATCTGCATGGATTTTACGATTTATCATCCTTGATAGATAAGGTATCTTTTTTAAAAAAAGGAATTTTAAGGGAAAAGGTCATTAAAAGTCTTCCTTAAACTTAATCAATGTGTCAAGTTGAACTGATGTCATTGAACAGTAAGTCGGTTGGGAGCTGAAAACCCTCATTTTTACTTCAAGGTAGCCATGACTGTACTTGTATTGGAACTCCAAGGTGGAAAGAAAATAAGAATGTCCCTACTTTCATCTTTAATAAGTTTGCAAAATTTAACTGAGGTCAGCTAAACAATATGATATCTGGAGAGTAATTACTCCTTAATTCCACTGCAACGTGGCCATAACTTCAATCATATTGGGACTTTAAGGTGACCATAAAATAAGAATGTCCCTTTTGTCACCCTTTATAAGTGCATAAAGTCTAGCTGAGGTCAGTTGAACAATAACATAGCTGGAGGCTGAAAACTTCCTTTTTTTCACTGTAAGGTGACCATAACTTCAATCATATTGGGACTTTAAGGTGACCATAAAATAAGAATGTCCCTGTTGTCACCCTTTATAAGTGCATAAAGTCTAGCTGAGGTCAGTTGAACAATAACATAGCTGGAGGCTGAACACTTCCTTTTTTCATTGTAAGGTGACCATAACTTCATTCATATTGCGACTTTAAGGTGACTATAAAATGAAAATGTCCCTTTCTGCCAACCTTCATAAATGTGCCAAGTTTTATTTTAAAAATTTAAACATTAACTGAGCTTAGGGCTGAAAAACCCTACATTTTAAGTTTAAGATGACCATAACATCATTATTATTTAAATCGTAAGGTAGTAAGAGTCTTCTTTTGATCTACTTCAATATCAATATATGTTAGATGTGGAAAAAGAAAGGGGCCAGATGGCTTTATTCCAAATTTTATGACTTTAGGGAGGCCATAGCTCCAACTATATTAACAGTTTAAGATCACCATAAAGTCAGGACAATCCTTTGGTAAATCTTAGTTTGGTTGAAAAAAGTGAAAAACCAAGTGAACTGGAGGGCTAAAACCCCTTTTTTACATTAAGGTGACCTTAAGATTGCAGATACAGGGCTAAAACTTCGTCATGTGAAAGATTATCAAAAAGTAGCTGAATATGTTATTCCAACAAAACGCCGAAATCCTGACCGTTTTTGAGATACAGACCAAGTACCCATTTTTAAAAAATTTACGAAAATAAAACGCCTCCCATTCAGGCATCTATGGTCCGATTGATCATAAAATCCTTTCTGATCTGTGGATATAGGTCTACAATGTACCTGATAAATTTTATAGCACAGGTGTGTGTGTTTATTTCTAAAAAGCGATGACGGGGTGTTTTTGAAAAATGCGGTTACCTTAAGTAAAGCTTAAGGTCTCCGCAAAGTATCCCAAAAAATTATCCCGCCGCTATAGTTTTAAAGAAAGATAAGAAGGAAAGAAAAACTTGAAAGCCCAAGAAGTTATTCAAGGGAGACCATAATCTGGCGGTGGTGATCAGTCGAACTTACGTGAAAACAAACTAGAGGATCACTTGCAAAAAAAAGATAATGTTTTTGCTGTGCAAAAACAAAGCATCCCGAAAAGGATATAAAGGTGCATGAGTGCTATCCAGTATAAGGCTCTGCTTTTAGCCTTATACTGTTGTGGCAACCAAAGTCTGCGTAGTCTGCTCTATCTAGCATGGTTTTCGAGATATAAGCATTTTTGTGTTTTGCAATTTTTGGGAAAAAATTCGAAAATTTAAAATGGCCGCCATTTTGGGCGAGACAATTTTTTTTTGAAAATTGGGATGGCTACTCTGTGGGGATACCCTGTGGGTCAAACATTTCGTCGAAATCGCTCTATCTAGCACGATTTTCGAAATATAAGCATTTTTGTGTTTGCAATTTTTGCGAAAAATTCGGAAATTCAAAATGGCCGCCATTTTGGGGGAGACAAAAATTTTTGAAAAATGGGATGGCTAACCCGGAGAGATACCCTGTGGGTCAAAAATTTCGTCGAAATCGCTCTATCTAGTACGGTTTTCGAGATATAAGCATTTTTGTGTTTTGCAATTTTTACGAAAAATTCGAAAATTCAAAATGGCCGCCATTTTGGGCGAGATAAAAAATTTTTGAAAATTGTGAGACACCCTGCGGGTAAAAAATTCCATCGAAATCGCTCTATCTCGACCGGTTTTCGAGATATAAGCATTTTTGTGATTTCCTTATTTGGAAAATTCATAAAGATTAATTAATCATTAATTACTCGGCCATTTCTTAACCAATCAATGTCAAAATCTAATGATTTCCAGATTTTAATAGAATGAATGTATTTGCCAAGTTTTAGGTGAATTGATAAAATCCCTTTCAAGTTATCATCCGGACAAGCTTACCCATCGAAAAAAGACAATTTTGGTCATGTGACCTCTCTGATTGGTCGAAATGTCACTGCCGCATATTCAAAAATATTCCACGGCTACTGCATACACCTGCCAAATTTGAAAAGAATCCGCCCAACGGTCACAGAGTTATAAGGAAAACGAAACACGGAGCCGGCGGACCCTGATTTTCTCCCATACACAAAAAAAGCGTTTTTTGTGGGACGCTGAATAAGTGCCCCTGACAGGGCCGCTTAATTATGTATATTTTAATTCTATTTTTTGATAACTGACACCCAGGGAAATTGGTAGCAATTCTGTATTAATTCTTGGCACCATAAATAGTGTTTAGTGGGAGCTGATGTATAGTCTCACTGAACAATATGTTTAACCATGTTGGTAGTTAGTTGGGTAGACACTTTAACTGAACCTAATAAGATGCAAAATCAACAATGCCTGACACACATACAATTTGAGGCAAACAATTTATGTTGATCTGAATATCTGGTTCTTTAAAAAGCTACAACTGTAGCATGGAACTGTTACATACTTGTGACTCCTACCTTTCTTAGTCACCCAATTCTATTGCTGGCAGAGGTGGATTTAAAGGGGCTTGTTTGTGTTTGACACAAATCTTGTAAGTTAAATCTTTCAACAGCAGAAGAGTGGATATTTAAACTGGTAAAATAAAATAATGATCTTTCTTGATAAATCGGCAAATAATGTGTTAACTGAACACCATGATATACCTTCTATTGACCAGGCGGGGTTGAAACATAAACAATACCTATAATTGCAATTTTGTTATTATTAAACTAGTGAAAATTGAAATAGGTAGAGGCATATAACAAAACAACATTTAGAATAGGCAAAAAATACATCTACTCAGCAGTATTTTATCTACATCTTTATTTCCTTTATTTTTCAAATTTTCCATTATTGACCAGATGAGATTCAAATAAAATTTAACCCATAAATCCAGCTAGTCTCTGTGAATAGAACTTTGAAAAATCCCATAAATCAAATTTCTATCATGAACAGAATTGTGTAAATTGAAACTGTTACTGCTCAGCCAGTGAAGTTCGTCACCCCAGTGAAGTTCATCACCTGCATTTTATGACAATATTAAAGAGTTTTCACTGTCCAGTTATGGCATACATGTATACCTTGCCGTTGGAAGAAGCTATTCCATTTATTTAAATGTGAATATTGCCTGTCCTCGAGCGTTTTTACAGCAGGTGACGAACTTCACTGGGGTGACAAAATTGACTGGCCGACCAGTATATGTACTTACAACAATCCTTTATGTCTAATGTGCAACAAATACACAGCAACTTCGGGTGTGCTTATTTAAAAGTAATTTATTTTATCATATTTGACCAGTTTTAACCACTACTGACAAGTTTAAATCAGCTTTAACTGGTTTTAACCACAAATCCAGTCGATACTCATACTGACCAGATCTTTACTGCTCAGCTACCCAAGTTCGTCGCCTACCCATGTTCGTCACCGGCCTTAAAAACTGAAAAGGACAAGCAATATTGATACTGAAACAAGTGGAACAGGTGCTTATAACATTGATGTATCACCCTACAAGGAAAGATAATTGCTAATAGGTTTAAATATTGTCAATAAATGCAGATGACGAACTTGGGTAGGCGACGAACTTGGGTAGCTGAGCAGTACCAAACCAACCTAATATGCTCACCTTGTAGTTAATTATCACATTCACATGATATAACCCACTAAATTTGTCATTCCATAAAACAATAATTTGCACATGATTAATAAACAATTACATATTTCACTTTCAAAAGTAGATGAAGTTCGTTTGTGATTAGAGCAATGACCTTCTACATTATATCATTATTGCATAGGTTGCAAAATAAGACTTACGAAACCATTTGGCAGAAAGAAACGGTGAATCATGTGTCTGCTTGAGTAGGGAAGGACGTATAAAACACGTTTCACTGTGAAAGAACATTCTGGTAAAAGACATGAATCATCACTGTGGAATAATCAACAGATCTAGTTACAATTACTCATCATTAAACTAACCTCCTTGGGCTGTTCTCCCTCGCGCTTGTTCACAAAATCCCTCTCTGTCATCAGAAAAATTAACTTAAAAAGTAAAAATAATGCTGAATCGTCCAATGTTTTGTAAATAAATGGTCACATGACGTATTGACTTTTTGTCGAAGTTACAAAATACCGATACCTTCTAAACGTCAACTGATCCAATAAGTTCAAGCCAGGGAAGAAGACCGTGCTCTAGTTTTTTTTGTGAGCTTTGTGAGATTGTGTGATGTATGCTGTGCAACATTGTTTAGCAGGCTTGAATAAATAACATAAAATTGCATAGAAGAAAAATATATAAAGCCGTACACCAGCACACTAAATAATAGAATAGTATACACTTCAGTCGATTAACATATAGAAAGCTCTTTTATTGATCCTGAGACAAAAGACACAAAAGGTAATATAGAAATATAGCACTCAAAAACAATAATAATCCTTTTCATGAGTACATATATCCCCTCTCTCTTGTGCATTAGACTGACTGGAATCTTAATTCAGTTGATTGATTTCTTCTTGTGCCACACCAATATTACAATCATTAATCAAACTGCATATAGATGTTAGTAAAAATAGCAATAAAATTCACATGACTTTTTAAAAATTGGTTGTTTTTTCATGGTGGTGGGGAGAGGGGTTATATTATAAAAACTATATACAGAAACAATAATGCTACACTATTTATACCTATACCTCAAGACAATGCAGTGTTTCATTTATTATTCATGGTTTAGCAATACCACACCATGCCACTTACATGTGCAAAGGGCTTAATACTTCTACTGTTTTACTGCTTTCTGACTCTAATCTGCAGTTCCAGGTGTTGGGAATGGAAAAAATGCTCTCAGGGAAATGAAACGCAAGAAGCCCTTAGGAAAAGATCCCCCTCAAATGACACCTATTCGAAGAAGCTCTCAACCTATATTGCGCATGTTGAAAAAAAAACTGTCAACTTATTTTCCCCCAAATCTAAATAATAATAAATGTTTTCATTTAAAAAATACTGGCATTGAAGAATTAAAACATTATATCAGTATAATTTAAATAATTATAGATATATTTAAAGAATTCTCAAAGCAAGAATTTTAAAGAGAATCTTAAAAACTATCTAAATATTTCTGTATTACTTTCTTTTGAAAGGCAAAGTAATCACAATTTTAATGAGGGATTTAGCAATGAAAATGGATGAGGGTTTCATATAGGGGATAATGAGTATGGGGATTAAGTTACATCATCAGTTTATAAAAAAATTTCTGCTTAATTCCAATAAATTTTATAAAATTATTAGAAAATAAACCTAGAGAAAGGTTAAAAATATAAGTTAGATTTTCTTCACATGCTTCAATTTATGTGGACAGCTTTTTGCCATACATAGGTGTTTTTTGACAAGACTTTCTTGAGGGCTTCTGGCCTACTTTAATATTTCTCTTAAAGGCTTTTTTCCTAGATTCCTAGGTGTATAGTTTATAGGGTACTTCTACTGTTAAAGCAGTTTCAAAATTTATAGTACCAGTTGAGCATTATCTATTTTTTTAATAAATTCTATTGGTCACAATATAAATAATGTTACATGTTACAAAAACAAATTTACTGTTTGCACTGGATATGTTAACATTGTAAGGCTACATGTCTGATGAAAAGATACAAACCTTATTTTTGGGATTCATTCAAACAGTCTATTAAAACCCCTCAACTAGTATAAAGTTTTTTCTCTATAATCACATTCTGAGAGAATATAAAATTGTTCTCAGACTTTCTCTTTAATGTATTTTTAAGCCTATTTATATTTGGAACAGATGTATTTATTTTGCAGTTTTCTAATTTTTACTTTTTTATGTACTTTTTCCATTTTTCAAAACTAATATATATACTTCTTTTCAAATGCAAGCACTCACTGAAGTGAATTCACTTTCTGTGTGTATATATAAGAGGGTTGTTTTATGACTGAGTACTGATCCTTGTTCAGTATCAACCCAGCTATTTCATTGTTTGCAGAGTGTAAAATCTCTACCACAAATTATGATATTTTCCCCCATTATGAATTGACTATATAATCAACAGAGGAACCAAATATATCAATAACATCCATGTTAATTTGGCTCATGAGATTTATGAGATTTATCATCTTAACTCATAAATTAAATAAATTATTGCAAACAAGTAAAAATAGAGAAATTATAACTTTTTCTGGAGAAAAAAAGGCACATTTTAAAATGTTACTTTCAAGATTGCCACTACAGCATTCTAATTTTAAACAATCCTGACAGGTGTTGATAGATTTATTGTTGCACACAGCATCTGAAGGGGGAAGAAAACTTGATTTAAAAGTTCCCAAAGACACTTATTCTATAGACTGAACAGATATTAGCCCAACTTAATTTGCACAAGTAGTTTTATTTTTGAAATTTAAATTTTATTTATTTATTTTTCTACTTAAACGTTACTTCTTTTCTTTACCTCATAATGCATTGATAGCATTAATCTTAATTCCCTTATTGTTCCAAGACTCTGTCTCAGTTAATTTGACAATTGGAGGGCCATTAGGTCATAAGGTCTCTATTGTTCAACCATTGCTTTCAACTTGATTTGTTTCACTTGTGGGGAGTGATTAGGCAACTGGATTATAGATTGTGATATATCTATTGTTTCAACATTCTTTTAAGTTGATTTGTTTGACTATGTGTGACTTGGTAACTTGAATAGTCTTAGATTTACCTTTTGTTCTTGCAATCTTTTGAACTTGATTTCTTTCACCTCTGATTGAGTGACTAGCTTATAGAGGATTAAGAAGGCATTGTTGTAGGACTCTTTTAAGGTGTTTTGGGGATAATACTTTACACGTTTGCAAATAAACTGATTAATTTAATCATTATTTTCATAATTAATCATATAATTTTCATAATGTTTTTATAAAGTTTTCATAAAGTTCTTAAGTGAACATTTACCCATATAACCTAATAGAAAACACCAATTTTATATGCAATGAGTATTTTATCAATTTTTATTAATTTTATGCATTTGTGTGTTGTTTGACTAAATTCATCAAATTAACTTGTTTGGATTTAATAGCATTTTTCAAATTAATTAGTGTAACTGAGGTCCAAAGATAAAGCACTTTATAAATCCTGTTAAAATGCTGTTTAATAATATAAAAAAAGTAATTTATATTTATTTGTTAAACTTAAAATATATAATCAGGTTCACCCATAAAATCACCCACTATATTTGGCTTTCCTCATAGGTTTGATAGAAGTAATCCCCATTATATTTAGAGATTACTTTGATGTTGATTTGTTTCACTTCATGCTTGGTGGTATTCCCTATTGTGTACTTCACCCACCCCAAGTGAAACAAATCAACATCTATAGAATGTTGAAACAATAGGCACAAATCCAATTAAGAAAACCATTGCAATGAAAGACAATTAAATCGACATCAAAGGAATATTTTAATGCTTTCAAGGCTCAGGAAACACAATTCATTTTAGTTTCTGCAATTATACACTTTTTGTTGAGGTTAAATAGGTTAAACATATTTATATAAATAACAAAGAAGTACAAAGTACTTCTGTACAAGGGTCAGTTAAGTTTATCTATGTTAACGTAATCTTTTTCATGAAAAATAATTTCCTTGTAAATAGTTTATAATTTATTCCACATAAAAATCATTTTTGAATTTTATTATCCTAAGTTGGGCTACAGCACATCTTAAGATGGGCTGACTCCTAAGTTGAGCTCCAACATGACAAAGCACTGCTGAAATTGGTAGAGAATTAACATGGTAGACTTGAAGTGTGGGTGTAATAAAGCTTATTGTTATAGAATTAGTATTGTGACAATCCTTGTCATATTATTTTTCATCACTTACATATACGATATCTAACGTTTGATGTGCAAAAATGAAAAAAGGAACACATTTTCATGCGAATAATTTCTTATCAATAAATTAAAGTTAAAAATGGATGACTATACAAAATAAATTTATATAAATGAGAAGTTTGGGACACATTCTTTAATTATGAAAAGTAGCTATTTAGGGTAATTTTTGTTTAACTAGCGCACTGAATTCCCCTTTGTGAAGATATTGCGTCTGCAAAGCAGGGGCCGATTTCACTAAAGGACTTAAACTAAGTCCCTTTATTGGCTAAGTCAGGGACTTAAATCTAAGACTTTGGTCTTACCTAGGTGTGGGACTTAAAATGGATTTCACAAAGGTGACTTAGCTAAGTCCAAGCTCATCATATAACCACAGTGGTTTTCTGTGTCATGTGAGTAGTATAGGAGATACTATGGTCACGCAAGGGGGATTGTAGTCACACAATCTACGTGGTCCCCCCTGGGGGTTGTATAGATTTTTGTGACCAGCAGTCACGGCCCATCTGTGTGAGGAGGGGGATATGGGGGAGTTGGGGGGTTTACTTAATGCAGGGTGTTAATTATCTGTGAAAATTAGGTTGAAATGGAATACATTTATTGGAAGGAAGTACATAAAATATTCATAGCATCACCAACAAATAAGGGGCATGTAAAGCTACATGAAGGCAAATAAAATCATGCCAAACAGCTAAAGTAAAATAAAACCAGCAAACAAGGACCTTTAAAAAACTAGTAAACAACTGGAATATTTAAGCATCTACATATTTATAGCAACAAATAAGGGACATTTTACAGCTATATACAGATCTATGATAACACTAAAGAAATAAAACACAAAGGACATACAAATTTGTAACAAAACATGCAAACAACAAGGATTATTTAATCATCTACACATTCATAGCAACAAATAAGGGACATTTAAAACTACAAATTTATCATAAATATGAAACATCCAAAATAGTTAAGACATTTAAACCCGTAAAAATTTGTAAGGACATTTAAAAATGAAATAGTCATGAAAGGTAAAAGGATTATATAGTCCATTAACCGCTGAATGACTCTAGTGTTTGCTACTTTTCATATTTTCAAAATAAAAGCATCATAAAAAATCCTGGATTTCCATTGGGGTGACTATAATTCCAGCAACTATAATTCCAGCAATCCGATTGGCGTGACCAAACAGCCAACTGAGTTCAAATCACGGGACATCTGTGCAAGGGGGGATATGGGGGGAGGTGGGGTTTACTTGATGCAGGGGTGATAATTATCTGTGAAAATTAGGTTGAAATGGAATACATTTATTGGAACGAAGTATATAAAATATTCATAGCATCACCAACAAATAAGGGGCATGTAAAGCTATATAAAAATTGATCATGAAAGAAATTGAAACATTGAATTATTGTATTTACATCAACAACAGGGGTCATTTAAACATCTACAAATTAAAGCTAACCAAAAAAGTACACACAAGTAATGGTCAAGCTTTTTTCCCACAATTTTTTTCCTTTAAAAAGCCAGTTAAAGGGACCCAGTTTCACATTGGCACAGCAGCCTTTCATTAGACGTCATATATAATTCAAACCCAATCCCTTTAATTTAAACCAACCCCTGTACATTATTACCTTTATTTTAAAGTAATTACCTTATTTTAAAGTTTTCTCGGCGACTGTTATTCAATAGTACTGGAATAAGTAAGAATCCCTCTAATATACCAAAGTCCCAAAAATTTAAATATCATATACTAGAGTCCAATGGAAAGGCTATTATCCCCTATCATTTGAAAAGCATGTGACTATTCTCACAGATGGTCATTCCACAATACAAAATGGGTTTAATGATCTGGAAAAAAGTGTGGGGTAATAAATGTATAATTTTCAAATGCTCATAACTTTTTGAGGAATAGTCCGATTTTAAAAATTCAAAAAGGACCTTGATCCATATCTCCAGACAAACATTTTGATACCTAATACTATAATCCCGAATAATAAATGCATAATATTTCGAATTCCAACACACTAAAAAGTCCCATTGTAAAAGCCTATTATCCACCTCCTTGACAATTGCATTCGCACAGCTGGTGTCATTAAATCATTAAAAAGGTCTTGTTAAGGAATTATAATGTATAATTTTCAAATGCTCATAACTTTTTGAGGAATAGTCCGATTTTAAAAATTCCAAATGGAGCTGAATCTACAATTTCAGACAAACATTTTGATACCTTATACTATAACCCTAAATAATAAATGCACAATATTTCGAAATCCAGCACACTAAAAAAGTCCCATTGTAAAAGCCTATTATCTCTCCTTAACAATTGTTAAGGAATTATAATGTATAATTTTCAAATGCTCATAACTTTTTTGAGGGATAGTCCAATTTAAAAAATTTCAAAAACTGTCTTATCCTATGATTTCAGACAAACATATTGACACCAAACAAACCTATGTTACAATACCAACAAAATCGAGCTTAGTTTTATTTACCTCATTTATTATTCAAAATATTATATATACACACAACTATACACAAACAAATACACACAAAAGAAGATAGGGTCTAATTTTCTAAAAAAAAATACTAAATCTATGAAACAAAAAAATATGTACCACCACCAATGACACACACACACACACACACACGCACACACACACATACACACATGGAAAAACAATGAAACCAAAGTCACTACAAACTACTCTCACAACAACATTTTATACATTCGTTTCAAGTCTCAGCTGCTTCATTCTTTCAGCCCTCCAGGCAGTGAGTCTTAAATTATATTTGTGTTGTTCAGGGCTTCTATTCCATTTTTTACGGGATGTTCTTTTTTAATTTCCTTCTCTTCGGCTTGCCTGTTTGCCTCTTCTTCATCATTTTCATTAAAATCAAAACCAAAAGTTCTACCCATTTCAGCCATTCTTTCCTCCCTGACCCTTAGCAGTCTATTTTCAAGTTTTCTTTTTATGATAAATACAGTAATTGTACTTATCAGAGTACAAGTGAAAATGACTCCACACACTGTCACAATAAGTGTACTTTTGGGAACACTATTCAACGATGGAGTTATCCCTTTTGACTCAATACCATGCGGTACATAACTTATTTCAGGGGTTATACTTGCAGTACTTGTTTCACATGCTCCTATCAGAGTAACTTTGTACATAACATTACAGTCTAAAATCACAGAATCAGAAATTCTTACAGAATCCAAGCTGTTGAAAACTGTAGTCAACCAACCCATTCCAACAAAACTCTTACTTAATACAATTTCTCTGGTAATTTCTGGCTGTCTGAAAACATCATTTCTGTTGACATTTGTGCAATATACTTTTCTGTTTTGTTCTTGACAAATACATTTTTCATGGCACCACATCAAACCCCTGGTAATGACCAAAGCCCAAAAGACTGATAATACTTTGATGAACATTTTGACAAATTTCTAATGAACTCTCATTAAAGTACACTGTACATATATACCCACAGAAACATACAGACACAAAGACATACACATACCATTGTTTTGGGAAGCCATATCTTAATGCATGAATAGTATTATGAGAAGCTATAGATTTTTTAAGTAGAAGAAGGTATCTATAATGAGAAGCCACTCTGTTATAAGAAAGGGGTATTAATAAAGCCTAAAAAAGAAAACAGAATTGAAATAGCAAATAATAACATAAGCCCCTCTATGTCAAGAAGCCATGTCCATTTTTTTCAACATAGACCCCATTGTCAAGGATTTTAAATGAAACCCATAAGCCCCCTCTATGTCAAGAAGTCATGTCCATTTTCACAACAGACCCATTTTTAATGATATTCCAATATATCCCTAATCCCTTCATGTCAAGAAACCATCCCTCATAACACCTGATGAATAAACAATGAAGCTTATGTTCTAAAGGAAATGGATGTGTCTTTTTAATTGATCCTTGCAACACCTATTCTATACCTATACACCAAATATTTAACTTTACCATTATTCTTTTGTACTCATTGCCCCATTGTCTCCCCAGATTATCAGCATTGTCTTACACTCTACCCATACTGCTATATATTGAGATCTAATTTCACTCAGGTTATTCATTTGATTTAAATTGGCTATCACTATGTTTTGGAAATTATTTTTGATCACACTCTGTATTTACATCTCAGTATACTGTATGTGTCCTGAGAAATGTGTTTGTGGAAAAGACCAGATATCATGTCTACAATTGGAAACATCTGATCAGCTAAAACTAAGCAACGATGAAAGTAAAGGGATACAGAAATTGGTCTTAAGGGACAGTGCATTTCAACTGGACAAAATTCAAAAGGTCTTTCCCAATCTACATGAGATATCACTGATGAAATCAAAATTAATAACCGATGAAACTCAGTCAATAGACATTGAAAAAGAAACATCATTCCTATTTTACACTTTGTGTATGCTTCCAATTTTTCTCATAGCCTTTCTACAGGCCCATCAACAAGAAATTCGCAATGTCATTCATCACATGCAATTCATTCATATGTGCATTCAAGTGTGTATAAGGACCATAGAGGGTATTGCAAAGACTGTCCACTTTATGTACAAAGTACTGAACATCTTGAATCTTGCTATAGGTAAGAAACACCATTAATTCACCTCCCATTTGTAGCAATTAATTGAATTATTACCAACTGATGTAATACTTTTTCCATTAATCCATTCCATTTTTATAATATATCACACCAGGAACAATGTAGAAACAACTGTATTATAACACTGAATTATAGAGGTATAATTTTTACACTAAAAATCTTATTATTGTAAGATATATTGCATATTCTATACTTATCTTCAGGGATGATGGTGAGGACATTGGAAAGGACCTATCGGCGCCAGTTTATGGATCAACCGCTTCCAGGCAGACCACCAGCACTACAAGATGGACCAGTAGCTAGAGGAGATAGGCCACCAGCCGGACAGGACAGAGGACTGCCTAGACAAGAAAGAAGAGTCTACAACCTCAGACAGACAACTCAGAGACAGCACCATTACCGTTATACAAATTGAAGATATTATTTTATCGTTTTACAACTATGTGTAATGACATAACTCTCACACAAGTTCTATGTACTGTATTATATATTAGGGACACTCAATAACACATTTTAACCATAATTTCTTCTTCTAATCTCACCAAAGTTTTATTTAATATAGATATCAATGTAACACTAACCAATATATATTTTATAAATTGTATTTTACATGTAAGTTTATATGTCATTAATTTGAAATAAAGGTTTATATGATATAGCTGTCTATCTTCTGCTACATATTCAGTATATCTCAACACTAATGTTAGGATTCATTTCCTCACAATTTCTTAAAAATTGAAAGACTTCTGCATTGATACTATGACTGGGCTTTGAGACTTTGGGCTTTATGACTCATTCGGTCACAAAAGGCAACATGGTATAACGTAGGGGGTTTTGACTTTGGGATTATGACTCATTCGGTCACAAAAGGTAACATGGTACAATGTAGGGGTTTTGACTGTGTGGGTTTACGACTCATTCGGTCATAAAAGGTATTATTGTACAACGTAGGGTTTTTGACTATGGGCTTTATGACTCATTCGGTCACAAAAGGTATTATGGTACAACGTAGGGGTTTTGACTTTGGGCTTTATGACTCATTTGGTCACCCTTTTGTGGAGGGAAAAAACAGCTATTAGCTTTCCACAAAGTGGAAATTTCCAGAAGCCACCACGAGGAGGTTAGCTGTTACGGCTTCCATAATTTAGAATCCAAACTTTTTCCCCAATTTTGAAACCAAGCAAATATGGCCATGCAGGGAGTAATTAAGGTCCCATAACAAACCACAAAGTGCTAGCATAATGGGAATATATGAATAATTAAATCTAGTAACAAACCAATAACTGATATTGCTGATACAAGCAATGTAATATTTATTACTGCAAAAACAAAAAAAATTGGAATTTTCAAAATAACTACACTGTTGAAATCCTGAAATCCGATTTGCGTGACTATATTCCAACAAACCACCAACTGCTAGCATAACAGGGATATATGAATAATAAAATCTAATGACAAACCAATAACTGCTATTGCTGATACAACCAATGTAATATTTATTACTGCAAAAACAAAAAAATATTGGAATTTTCAAAATATCTACACTGTCGAAATCCTGAAATCCGATTGGTGTGACTATATTCCAACAAACCACCAACTGTTAGCATAACAGGGATATATGAATAATAAAATCTAATGACAAACCAATAACTGATATTGCTGATACAACCAATGTAATATTTATTACTGCAAAAACAAAAAATATTGGAATTTTCAAAATAACTGCACTGTCGAAATCCTGAAATCCCATTGGCGTGACTATAATGCCAGCATTTTGATTGGTGTGCCTATAATTCCGGGATTTCCATTTAACATCCCTTAATCCACCACCAAAATTTCCCTATGAAGAGCAAGGATTTGCAATTCAAAAGTATTATTTCGGATTTTCTTGTCACCTTTTCAGCACAGATTTTAGCTCTCCACCCCCTTGTAATATGATACAATTAGTGTTTTTGGATAACTATTTCTACATTATTCAAAGTATTTATCATTAAATTTTATGAAAAGAAGTAATTAGACTTTAATGCATTACTAATAGTAATATATAAAAAAATTTAAAAAATTTACAATGTAACCCAAGCCATAAATGGTCGCATAATGAAAAAATAACTGAAACATGTACTCAAATGAATTCATAATGTAGTTGTATATTTTTGGTCAAATAAAATCAAAACGTACACTTCGATTACACTTCAGTCTTAAAATCCGTAATGCACTAATATATATATATATACCTTAAGAAAAATTTCCTGGTCCACAATGCACTCTTTTAATAATTCGATTATGAAAAAAAAGCATTATGCATACTTTCCATTGATAATCATTGGCATTTCTTTTAAATTTACATCTAATTTACCATACATAATTGACTTTTAAAACTAGGTATCAGTCATAAATGTAATCAGCTAATTCATAACTATACACAATTATATGCACCATAATTTATAAACATTACCGTTTACAATAACTGAAATATTTCTTTTTTAAATAAAAACATGGACATCCATTGATTTCTATACAAACCTGATGGTCATTATCTTCTACATAATGGTGGACTGGTACTTAAAACTTTGTTTACAAATGTGTTGGTCAGTATCTTATACTAGTGGTGGTGGACCAATTCACACCAGCATACCTATCCACACCCACCCTCAATTATTTTAAAGATTTGTAATTTTCATAAAAAGATGTTCATCACATCATAGATTATAATTAAATTGATCATATACATTGGTAGTTTATCATGTAACTGTGATTGTTTTGGATAAATTTAGGGGTGGGCATGAACTGACCACCACAAATGATTTGTAGTTCTACCAGTAAACGCCCATCTACCAGTGAACGCCTGCCTTAAATTTATTTGATGGAGGTCAAGGACAAATACTTCTATTTCTCTACAAAATGGGCGTTCTCTGGTATTTCCGGTTTGTGGTAAAATGACAATAATAGAAACTTTTGATTAAAATATAAAAAGCTTGAAGCAAATATAACAAAATATACACCAATAACAATAGTGGATGATCATAAAGTCGATCATCTAAGGGAGACTTACAAAGAGTGATTGTTCTCACTTAATAAAATTAAAATTAACCTCAAAATATTAAGGTACATTGAAAAATACGACCTCGCAAAGCAAATAAATTATGCCAATTTGAGGCACTGTTTTCATGTAAAAATTATATTATTGCCCCCTTAAAAATGATTCTAAAAGGTTTATTGTTTTGATCTGATGTTAGTAAAATAGTTTAATAACTTGTGCTTGTCTCAATTCATATTTTAATAAAAAAGAAATCCACGAAACTACACTTAAAATAAGCAAAAATACAGTTTTTGTGTCCAAGTTGTGCCAAGTTACGGCGGGAGGCAGTAATTGTAACGCATTTCATTTGATAGTTTGGTCATACATGAATATAATGTAAAGCTGTCTACATAACTTAAATTCACAATATTAATCACTACATGGGCGCTCACTGGTAGAATACCACTAGTAAAAAGATTTCTTTTTAAAATAAATGGGGAACAGCCATTGTTTTGGATGGAAACGTGTTAGCCGTTTTATCTTTTGCCGGAAGACGTCTATCGAATCTACCGACTCGTGGACTGGTACTTAAAATTCGTTTTTAAAATGAAAACGGCCATAGCTTTGTTTACAAACTCGCTGGCCATTATTTGCTTCTACAGCACACTGGACTGGTACTTAAACTTGTTTTTAAAATGAGGAACGGCCATTGTTTTGTTTACAAACTTGCTGGCCATTATCTGCTTCTACAGCACGATGGACTGGTACTTAAACTTGTTTTTAAAATAAAATGAGGAACGGTCATTTCTTTGTTTACACACGTGCTTTCCAATGAACTCGTCTTCTACCGAATCTGCCGAACTACGGGGTTAGTACTAAAACTTCTTTTTAAAGCGAAGCAGAAGATTCGCCCCACTGCTACGACCTCCATTTCTTTGTTTACAAACGTGCTTTCCAATGAACTCGTCTTCTACCGAATCTGCCGAACTACGGGGTTAGTACTAAAACTTCTTTTTAAAGCGAAGCAGAAGATTCGCCCCACTGCTACGACCTCCATTTCTTTGTTTACAAACGTGCTTTCTCGTCTTCTACGGAAACTACCGAAGTACGGGGTTAGTACTAAAACTTCTTTTTAAAGCGAAGCAGAAGATTCGTCCCACAACTACGACCTCCATTTCTTTGTTTACAAACGTGCTTTCCAAAGAACTCGTCTTCTACCGAATCTGCCGAACTACGGGGTTAGTACTAAAACTTCTTTAAAGCGAAGCAGAAGATTCGCCCCACTGCTACGACCTCCATTGTTTTGTTTACAAACTTGCTGGCCATTATCTGCTTCTACAGCACGATGGACTGGTACTTAAACTTGTTTTTAAAATAAAAAACGACCATTGTTTTGTTTACAAACTTGCTGGCCATTACTTTACAATAGTCGCTTCTACAGAATAGTAGAGTGGTACATAAAACTTGTTTTTAAAATGAAAAACAACCGTTGTTTTGTTTACAAACTTGCTGCCATTATCTGCTTCTATAGCACGATGGACTGGTATATAAAACTTGTTTTTAAAATGAAAAACAACCGTAAAAATTGTATCTTACATTCATAGAGCCTAATTTCTTCCAAAATGACCTAGATTAAGTGCCCAGCAAAGTTATACTCTTTGGCTTGCCTGTTGGCCTCTAGTTCCTCATTTTCAAAATCCAAGTATAGGTAAGGGTAATAAATTGATATAGTTATCTAGTCATATTGAGATACCGAGCTGAAAAATAGAAAAAAAATCTTTCAAAGGAAATACTCTGAAAAAAGGTTTTTCTAAATGCTCACATATTGGAAAGTGGTGTCCCTACAACTCTTACATACATAATGAATAATACTCATGGTTTCTCTGTTTCTACATTTTCCTTTATCTTAAAATTAAATCCAAAGGAGCAAGTTTTATAAAATGTTTCCTCCATTATCTGTGAAGTTATGAAGAGATTCAATTTGAAAAAGTTTGTTATTCATACCTGTCTTTTACCCATTCATTTCTATTTCTCTTGCTTAAGTACATAGTGATATGTGAACAGAAATGTTTCATTATAAATCTATTAGTAAAATATAAAGATCAGTTCTTTCAGCAAACATTAGACATTTGTACATTTGAATGTAGCACACCGCGAAACATATTTCTCTCACAGTTCTATATAAGTCAAGTAAATAACACTGTTTAGGTTTGGGTGGGTCTTGGTAAGTCAGTTACTCAATTTTTAGCAGTGGCTTGTCCATGTCAGACTATTGGGGTATCCGTCAGGCAAAAAAAAGGTGTTGGGGAAATTTTAATTAAAATAATATTGTTACAGCTCTTAATCTCCATCAAAAAACAGAGTCTAGGCACACCAAACAGAAAAAGCAGAAAACTATAATCATTAACCTGAGACCTAGCAAGGGTCAGTGCCACATAGAGAAACCGGAAAAAGCAGAAATTAGGGTGAATATGTTTGCGCAAAAAGATAGGGTTTGAGATTCTTTTTGAATGAGTGGAGAGAAGTGGCTAAACTTATGTCATCAGGCCAATTATTCCAAATTTTTGGAGCATCATAAGATGCTTTTAAGACTTTATATTGACATGGGAAAGTGTGGAACACTGTCGGCATGGCTTTTACCTGTGTTACAAACACTGTCTAGGTTTAAGGTTTAAAATATTTTTGATCAAATATTATTTTATCCACAAAACATTTTTAGCAAACAAAATCTGTTCAACTTGGCTTCATTATCTAGGTTACATTCAAGATTTCAGTCAATGTACTCATTTGATGACTTATGTGATAAGCTAAACAAGCAAACTGGTATGATGTGTTTACCCCTGTGCGATTTGTGCTTTTTACCAAATAATAATATTGCCCTTTCTACCCCCTAACTTCACCAATGGTTAAATTTTGTCACCTGACATTTTATCATGCTTTGCGGCAGTATAGTTTTTTGTATTTTCATCTTCTTCAAAACTACAATTAGCTACACATTAACTGTTAATTTTATTTGATACTTATTACCCTGAATCTGAAAGGTTTTCTCAGCACCTTCATATTTGAGCTAAATCTTTAATGTTTCAATATATTTTAATCATTTGTATCCTATATGGTTGAAGGACTTTTTCTGAAATTGATACAATCACTAGGTTCGACTCAAGGTAGGAAATATTGCTTTACGAATGTTAGATAGATTTGAGACTGAATTTTTGAAATCAAAACGTGAAAAAGATCAGTGACAGTCTAAAAATATAATTTCTAACAGTTTAAAATAATGGGGAAGGCACATAATTGGTTACAGAACACTACTGAAAGTGCAAGACCCAAAACTTATAATCTTATAAGAGAGGACAATCATCAAAGAGGAGGTGTCATTCAGCATTTTTCTTACAAAGCCTACAATAATTTGGTTCTCCATTCTTCAGTTGAAACAATTAACATCTTGATTATTACTTTTTATGCATTGGTATTGTCTTTATGTTTATTGTGCATTGGATTTATTTTTTAGCTTGACACCACTTTGCCACATATTTACTGACCTTTTATACAAAACTTTTGCAACTCTTTTTTACACTCAATGGTTATTGTGTTTTTATTACTGACACATTTCATGGGTGACCATATCAGGGGTAACCAAGTCACCTAAATACATCACCTCTGCCACCTGAAATTGGCACTTCTTTTTATTTAAGTTAAAAATATCCACTATTAAAATTATTTTATGTACTGTTTTCAGCTGTTTGTCATATCTTTTTGGTTGTAGCCCCACAAGATAAGGTCATCCATGCTTGTTACCACCCATTTTTTCTCCAATAGCTGTTTTCTCTTTTGATGAGATGATATTTTGTTACCTCTTACAATATTGGCTTAGCACTTAAGAGCTATCCAGAGCCATTTAGGAGCCATCCGGAGCCCCTCCGGAGCCCTGTCGGAGCACTTTAAGAGCTATCCGGAGCCCCTCCGGAGCCATTTAGGAGCTATCCGGAGCCATTTAAGAGCAATCCAGAGCCCCTCCGGAGCCATTTAGGAGCTATCCGGAGCCATTTAGGAGCCAATTAGGAGCTATCCGGAGCACTTAGGAGCTATCCGGAGCCATTTAGGAGCCATCCGGAGCCCCTCCGGAGCCATTTAAGAGCTATCCGGAGCCCCTCCGGAGCCATTTAGGAGCTATCCGGAGCCATTTAAGAGCAATCCAGAGCCCCTCCGGAGCCATTTAGGAGCTATCCGGAGCCATTTAGGAGCCAATTAGGAGCTATCCGGAGCACTTAGGAGCTATCCGGAGCCATTTAGGAGCCATCCGGAGCTATCCGGAGCCATTTAAGAGCAATCCAGAGCCCCTCCGGAGCCATTTAGGAGCTATCCGGAGCCATTTAGGAGCCAATTAGGAGCTATCCGGAGCCCCTCCGGAGCCAATTAGGAGCTATCCGGAGCCATTTAGGAGCCATCCGGAGCCCCTCCGGAGCCCTGTCGGAGCTATCCGGAGCCCCTCCGGAGCCATTTAGGAGCTATCCGGAGCCATTTAAGAGCAATCCGGAGCCCCTCCGGAGCCATTTAGGAGCCCTCCGGAGCCATTTAGGAGCCATCCGGAGCCATTTAGGAACTATCCGGAGCCAATTAGGAGCTATCCGGAGCCATTTAGGAACTATCCGGAGCCAATTAGGAGCTATCGGAGCCAATTAGGAACTATCCGGAGCCAATTAGGAGCTATCCGGAGCCATCCAGAGCTCCTCCGACGGAGCCATGTCGGAGCCCTCCAAAGCCATGTCGGAGCCCCTCCGGAGTCATGTCGGAGCACTTAGGAGCCCCTTCGGAGCACTTAGGAGCCATGTCGGAGCTCCTCCGGAGCTCTTAGGAGCCATTTAGAGCTCCTCCAGAGCACTTAGGAGCCATGTCGGAGCCCCTCCGGAGTCATGTCGGAGCACTTAGGAGCCCCTTCGGAGCTCTTAGGAGCCATTTAGGAGCCCCTTCGGAGCACTTAGGAGCTATCCGGAGCTCATCCGGAGCCAATTAGGAGCCATGTCGGAGCCCCTCCGGAGTCATGTCGGAGCACTTAGGAGCCCCTTCGGAGCACTTAGGAGCCATGTCGGAGCTCCTCCGGAGCTCTTAGGAGCCATTTGGAGCTCCTCCGGAGCACTTAGGAGCCATGTCGGAGCTCCTCCGGAGCTCTTAGGAGCCATTTAGGAGCCCCTTCGGAGCACTTAGGAGCTATTAGGAGCCCCTTCGGAGCACTTAGGAGCTATCCGGAGCTCATCCGGAGCCAATTAGGAGCCATGTCGGAGCCCCTCCGGAGTCATGTCGGAGCACTTAGGAGCCCCTTCGGAGCACTTAGGAGCCATGTCGGAGCTCCTCCGGAGCTCTTAGGAGCCATTTGGAGCTCCTCCGGAGCACTTAGGAGCCATGTCGGAGCTCCTCCGGAGCTCTTAGGAGCCATTTAGGAGCCCCTTCGGAGCACTTAGGAGCTATCCGGAGCTCATCCGGAGCCAATTAGGAACTATCCGGAGTCATTTAGGAGCTATCCGGAGCTCATCCGGAGCCAATTAGGAACTATCCGGAGTCATTTAGGAGCCACCTTAACCTAAAACCCTAAGCTCTAAGTACCCTAAACCCATAAATCTAAAGCCCTTAAACCCTAAATCTAAAGCCATTAAACCCATAAATCTAAAGCCCTTAAACCCTAAATCTAAAGCCCTTAAACCCTAAATCTAAAGCCCTTAAACCCTAAATCTAAAGCCCTAAACCCTAATTCTAATTACCCTAAAAACTAAGATTTTATAAAAGGAAAAGACATTTTATTCTTAAAAATGACCACCATGAAAACGTGTAGTGAATGCGATAAAAGCTTTTCTAAAGGCTATAACTACAAGAGACATATTCAGAGGTTTCACAATAATCATTTTGGAAAGGAAGCTGTACCCTTACCTTTCGAAGCGGCATCCACAGCCTGCGTATCCGGAGCAACCAAAAGCGGAAAAACTACATGGTTGTTTCGCTTACTTAGGAACAAGAATGTCATGTTTTCGGAACCGGTAAACAAAATATTGTATTGTTACGGTATCTACCAAGATACTTTCGACAGCATGAAAAGGGAAGTGGAGGGTATAGAATTTCTAGAAGGCATACCGAGTCGGGCCGAGATAGAAAATTTTGCGGATGGAATGCATAATCTCGTGATTTTGGACGACCTCTCAGAAGGCGTGGTTAAGGACCCCGATATGGAAAGGTTGTTCGTTCAGGGAGCGCACCACTCGAATCTTAGCGTGTTTTTTGTTAGTCACAATTGTTTCAGGCAAGGCAAATGCGCGAGAACTATAGCCTTAAACACTCATTACACGGTTTTGTTTAGAAATATAAGGGATGGGCAACAGATATCCGCTTTAGGAAAACAAATGTTTCCGGGCAATAATAAAGCATTAGTGGAGGCGTACGAGGACGCTACTTCTCGTAAATACGGATATTTGGTGATCGATTCCACGGCTAATGGCGATGACGCATACAGGTTGAGAACCAATATATTTCCGGGTGAAGATCCTTTGGTCTACGTACCGATAAACTATAAAAGGGACTGAGTAAAAGTTCGATGTCATATCATGGATGCGAAGAGCAAGAGTCTGTTACTCTATTTATCGGAGGCGACTGATAAACAGCTATCGTCGTTTTTGAAGATAGCCGACAAAGGACAAATTTTAGTTCTGAAGGAAACGGTGTTTAACTTACTATTGGGAAATTTGCCGATTACGGAAGAAGATAAAAAAGCTTTGAAAAAATACAAGAATTTTCTGAGGGAGTTTGCCCGTAAAGGTAGCAAAAGCGACATAAAAAGGAAGGCTAAAGTTATTAAACTTGTATTACGTGTAGCAGCCCCCGTATTAAAGAGATTATGAAAAGCGTACGTAAAATGATGTTAGTGCCTTACGAGGAAGGGCTAGACAAACCTAAAAATAAAGGTTTGGAGAAAGAATTGATCGTATCGGCTATGCCAAAATCTTTAAAGCGTAAAGCGGATTCATTACTCAGTTACATACAGGGTAGTATTGAGTGGAAAAATAACGGTGAAGTGGTTTACAACGATAAATGCCTGGAGGGTAGTCACATTACAGACCTAGTACGTTATAGTCTACAAGAATACGGCGAATCTCCCCCTCCCCATTACGGGACCTTTCTAGAAATACTAAGCGAGGTCAATGTTCCTAAAAGCGTAGTTACCCGTAGAAAAAACCCATTTCCAAGACGAGATAAAAAGACGGGCAGTACTTGGCAAAAGTTATAAGAGTGGGTCAAGGATTAACAGTTTTACCAAAATGAAGATCGGTTACATCTGTCGAATAGCTGTGTGTTTGGTGGTGGTAATAGCTGCCTTGTTCGATCCCACTGGAAAGGGATTTTGGTTCGGTATATTACGACATTGTTTACAGCTGTTAAACAGGGATGACCCCATGGAAACAGTTTCTGGACAAGAATTACTTCGATCCGGGGAATCCGGCTAGTTTTGCGGGACCGCAGAAGTTATATCGCTACTTGAAAGAAGAGGGTAATTTCGATGTGACGAAGAACCAGGTGGCAACTTGGCTAAAAAATAAAGACTCATACAGTTTACATCGCCAGTCGCGTAAACCAAAAAGACGTAGCAGAGTAGTGGTAGAAGGAATAGACAGTCAATGGGATGTAGATTTAATGGATGTAGGGTCTTTGGCAAAAAAGAATGACGGAATAAAGTTCCTGTTAGTTGCCATCGACGTCTTCTCAAAATACCTTTTTGTCAGACCTTTAAAGAACAAAACGGGTAAAGAGGTCAAAGCCGCTTTAGAAGATATTTTTCGAAAGGGGCGCAAACCTAAAAAGTGCCGTTTCGACCAAGGAAAAGAATTTTCTAATAAGCAAGTACAAGGGCTTTTGAAAGATGAAAAAATAGAATTTTATACCAGTCAAAACGAGACCAAAGCGAATTTTGCCGAAAGAGTAATTAAAACCCTGAAAAAGATGATTTATAGATACATCACTCATTATGACAAGGAGAAATATATAGACCATTTAGAAGAGCTTGTACGATCTTATAACTATAGCTATCATAGAACCATAGGTATGCCCCCTGCGAGGGTGGGTCGGAGTAACGAAAGATCGGTCTGGTGGTATTCCTATTGGCCTGAAAAGGACGAAAATTTCCGGCTGAAACCTTATAAGTTTAAAGTAGGCGATAACGTAAGAGTTACTCACACTAAAACCCTTTTCGACAGGGAATACGATTTCAAATGGACCGGTGAGATATTCAAAATAAGGGCGCGTTATAAGAGGGATGGAATCAATGTGTATCGTTTAAAAGACTTTTTGGACGAAGATATAAAAGGAAGCTTCTACGAAGCCGAATTGCAGAAAGTGGAGCAAAGCGACGAAAATAGAAAATTAGCAAAGTGCTAAAAACGCGTAAAACTAAAGGTCGCAAAGAACATTTGGTAAGGTGGTTGCATTGGCCCAAAAAATTTGATTCTTGGGTGGCCGATAAAGATTTGAAAAGTTTATAAGAGATGTTTCTCTACATAGGCTGGCAGGATTCCTTAGAGGTTCACCCTTTCAACAGGCCTAACGATTTTATCGTGGATTTGCCAAAAAGTTTGCTTTTACAAGGAAAGTGGGAGGTAGCCTTGACGGATATTAAAGTAAGGGCCCCAAAGAAATCTACTTTTTACGTATTAGCGGACTTTTGCGAAGAGAGTTTTTTAAAGGGAAGTCAGTACCCTGTGTTACGGAGAGTGGACGGGAAAGAGGCTCAATATACGCTACCATATTTCGTAGAAACGAATAAATCAGAGGTGCGGAGTATAAGATTGAGTATTCTCGATCAAAACTTAAAACCTTACCAACTGAGCGATATCGAGTGTACCTTGTATCTAAGGAAAAAATATGTGGATACCCAAAGGTTACCATCCGTTTAAATTAATCAGCCCGGTGCAACAGCAAACCGAAATGGCTGAAATGTTGGTCAAAAGGAAGAGAGGAACGGGAAAACCGGTGCAGAAAAAGAAGACGGGAATGAGAAAACCGGCGCAGAAAAAGAAAGCTGGAACGAGAAAACAGGCGCAGAAAAAGAAAGCTGGAACGAGAAAACAGGCGCAGAAAAAGAAAGCTGGAACGGGAAAACCGACTCAGAAAAAAAAGAAGACTGGTAATAATAGCGTAAATAAAAAACCTAAGAGGAAAAATACAACAGTCAAGAGGGTTAAAAAGTCTATAAGAGGTCGAAGGACGGTGCGAAAAGATATATTTTCGTGATGGAGGTGTACGAATCTAATTTGCATTTGTTCGAAGAGACCCATACGGATTCTTTCATTGAAAAAACGGAATGGATTCCCTATGCCCCTCAGGGCGTGATAGGAAGAAATGCTCCCTTAGAATTCGATATACCCGGAAATTCTGCCGCATATATCGATTTAAATAGAAGTAGATTGAGAGTGGGCCTACGCATCGTAACGGGGGAGGATAAACCTGTGACCGAAGAGGACAAAGTATGTTTAGCAAACCTTGGATTGCAAAGTTTGTTCAGACAAGTAGACATCGAGTTAAACCAGAGGCTGATTACCGCAAGCGTGGGCTCTTATTATCCTTACAAAGCGTATTTAGATGCCCTTTTAAACAGTAACATCGGAGATACCAAGGGAATATTAAATAACGAACTATTCCATAAAGACTCTTATGACGCAATGGATAGCGACTCGACCAGTAATATCGGGTTCGACCGAAGGTACAAACGGACGAGTAAAGGTAATACAGTCTTTTTAGAAGGCCCTATTAGAATGGATATTTGTCAACAAAAGAAATTTATCATCAATGGTATTAGAATTCGTATGAAACTTTACCAGCACGAAGATCCTTTTCGACTCATGGCTGAGACTACCGACGACTACAAAGTTGAAATACAATACGCCTCTTTGAGAGTCTGTCAGGTGAAACTAAGCCCTGGTATGGTGGTAGCGCATGAAAAAAGAATACCAAAGCAATGCGCCGTGTACCCGTTTTGGAAGTCCGATTTAAAAGCTTTCAATATAGAAAAGGGAAGTTACGGGTGGTCTGCCGATGACGTGTATCACGGGAGCATACCCTCTGAGATAAAAATAGTGTTGTGCAGCGGAAGCGCATTCAATGGTAATTACTCTGAAAATCCCTTTAATTTTAAAAATTACCAATTAAATTTCGCAGAGGTTATGGTAGATGGAGTGTCCGTTCCATCTCAAGCTATTACGCCTAACTATACCAATGGAGATTTTGCTGAAGCTTACTGGACCCTGATGTGCGAGGAACCTAGATACGGTCGGTGTATAGAAATGAAAGAATATCCCAACGGTTACTGCATATACATATTTAGAATTTTGGGAAGAGTAGGCGGGGATGTGGTAAATCAGAAGAAATGCGGGCATACCAGAATCAATTTAAAATTTGCCAAGGCTTTAGAAGAAAATGCTACCGTCTTGCTGTACGCATCTTTTCCGGCTGAAATAAGAGTGGATGCTGCCAGAAATATCCTATAAAGAAGTCTATAAAAGGGGAGGAACAGGTCTAAAAATGAGTCATTCAGGATGTATGCGAAGTATTTCTTGATTTTCTTTTGGATACCCGGGTTTTATTGCAAACCTTGTGGTGAACCAGCGGTGTGTCGATGCTACGAGTCTCTGAGTTTAATATCCTGTAAAGAAATAGAAGAGTTTCCGAGATTTAATAGTTCGGATATATGGAATATTGATATGCTGGATATTGTTAATAGCAGCTTATCCCAAATACCGGATTTAGATGACTGGCCTAATCTTGCTATGTTAAATTGGATTGGCAATAGGTATTCCAGTTGTAGAGAGCTGGAGGGATGGAGCAGCCATATCTACGTGAATAGCGATTGTCCAAGAGACTCTCTATCTACGATTGAAATAACGGAAGGTAACGAAGTTTTCTTGTGGCCATTCTTTTTAACATTCATTCCGTTTTCGCTTCTGGGTTTAGTAGGAGGTTATCGGATAATATACCAGTATACCAAAAAACCCTTAAACGAACCGAATGCTCATTTGAAGATATATACGGAAGAGAGTTTGGTTTAATGATCAGTTCGAGTCCAGATGGCCAAGTTAACGCATCGAGTGCTTTACAGCGATTTGGGATGTCCATTAAATCTGCACGATATGGCAGAAACGAAGATCGACATCGAGTACCATTCTTTGTCGTTTGAAAGATTATTGTGGAGACATAGGAAAATCGGATGCACTTGCATGATTTATTCTACCGGAAAAATTATTTGTCACGGAGGGAAAGAACAAATGAGACGATACGCCAGGTTAGTGGAAAGAATGGGATATCCGGTAAGGATGAAGAAAATCAAAACGCTTACTATGAGTGCTGTATATACTTTACGAGGAAAAGTAGACTATTGCAAAATAGTACAATGGATGCAAGGTTCTTATGAACCGGAAATCTTTCATGCTGTGGGCTTCATAAGAGAGGGGATACATTATACCGTTTATAAAAGCGGTAAAACGATTGTGACTGGAATAAAATCCGAAAAAGATTTGGATAACAAAGTTAATGCTGTTTTACTAGAGTTAGAAGTGTTATAAAAGTACAGACAAAATACGAAAAAATAAATAAAAAATACAAAAAAAACAAAAAAAAACAAAAAAAAATAAAAAACAAAATCAAAAAAAAAAGATGGAGCATGTCAGATATCACCCTAGTATCGCAAAGTATACGTATACGATAGAATACTTGGAAAAATTACCCAGCAAGAAGAAATATGCGGATGCCAAAGAGTGTGCGATGGCTGGATTACAGTACGGTCAAGCCAGATTCGGTAACGACCTAATAAATGTGAGAGTGCTAAAAGATGGTCAAGTGATTGAATCCTGGCAACAATGAGTCTCGGTTGGGGTCCCGAGACGATACCCTTGTCTGCGAACAAATAATACCTTCCGAGGAAGGGGGGACCAGGAAACCCTGGAAAAAAACTAATATTTACAGAGTACACATATTTTATTGAACATTTCACATAAAACATAGAGAAATTGAAAGTTTATAGGGTCTCTCGGAACAGCAGTTTGTAGTCTTCGGGAATAGTCTCTAACACTGGTAGGGTAGTTTCCTCCAATGGCGCATATTCGACTTCTTGTAGTCCTAAAATCTTGAAAACTTTCTCGACGTTTTCTGCCACGTTACTTAAAGAGATCAAATGCAAGTAATTTTGTTCCGCGTCTTCTTCTAAACAGCTATGGTCCCTCTGTCCCGGCATGTCGTATTGACAACCATAGCAGTGCTCTCTAACGAGATCCGACGCTGCCTTTTGGGTCATATAGGCTCTAACGAGTCTGACGAGTTTCTGTTTGTCCGGGGCAGGAGCCTTTTTCTCGGTTATAGTGTAGGGCCACCCTTCCTGTTCGGCGTACTGCTTCAGAGACGTCTTGGAGAAGAACGATTTAGGAGATCCGTGCTCAGCGCTGTAAAGGTACTTGGTTAAGGTAGGTTCAGGAGGAATGTTTTCTTTATCCGCCGGTGAGAAAATCTCGAGGGCTTTCTCTTGAAACTCTTTCCATTGGATTTCGTCCAAATTGATGTACAGATTATTCCTCTTAAAGCAGACGTACATCTTGCCGTAAAAGGGAAGCGTCTCCAGGTTAGATTCTTTGGTAAGTTCGAACTTGAAATTTTGTTCATTCTTCAGAGCCTCGGTTATGCTATGGAATTGATTTGAAAGCTTCTTCCAGACGTTACTGGAAAAGCAAATGTAACGGTTGTTTTTGCTGAGACGCACGAAAGTAGTCTCGTTGAACTTGCTCTTTTCTGCTGTCAATTCCATGTTTGCTGCCCGAATGCTACGTTGCGATATATTTATAGAGATGCTCATCAATTTTATAATCGAATGCCTGCTTCTGATTGGTGTGACGTTAAATCCAGCATTTTGACCATAATTCATGCAATTTGATTGGTGTGACTATAAGACAGGGTGCTTCGCTTGGTGGGACCATAATTGCTGCAATTTGATTGGTTGGAAGAAAAAATGTGCGTGTATGTGTTTCTATATTCTAGAATTTTTTAAAATAGTCCGTGTCCCTTTGTAGGACATAATCCGTTGATGTCGGTGAACTTGTCGGGAACTGTCATCAGAAGGTACTGGCATCCTTTACTGTGCTTCAGGTGCTCTTCGTAAGCGCTGTCTCTAGTTTCGAAAGAGTACAAAGTAATGCTACACCAGGGACAATGTACCTTGTCAGCATAGCCAGTATAAATAAATCCTGCATGCGCTAATTCTTTGGCAGTGATAGGCATGGCTTTTGGCCATGTATTAAAGGTTGCCATTCTAGACGAATAAAGCAAATATTTAGTATGCTTCAACACAGAGAAACCTTCGAATACACCTTTCTCAACAGTGTCCTGATTCGTTGACAATGCAAAGCCTCCTATTCTAGCATTGCCGGTATGCTCCTTCGACATAGTCGGTCCATTTGTAGAACTGGTCCCGAATGAAAAGCCTCCGATTCTACCGTCTACTGCGTGATCTTGCTCCTTCGACATCTCGATGGTTTATGAAAGCGAAATCGGTTTACTACCCAATATATATTTTCACAGATAATTAACACCCTGCATTAAGTAAACCCCCCAACTACCCCATATCCCCCTCCTCACACAGATGGGCCGTGACTGCTGGTCACAAAAATCTATACAACCCCCCAACTCCCCCATATCCCCCTCCTCACACAGATGGGCCGTGACTGCTGGTCACAAAAATCTATACAACCCCCACAGGGACCACGTAGATTGTGTGACTATTTGTGTGACCATAGTATCTCCTATACTACTCATGTGACCTTTTATATCCTTCATTTGATGCATTTTATCTAAGGATAAGTGCTGTTTTGAAATGGAAAACCTTGCTGCCACACATAAACTTCCCAAAGACTACTTCAGTAAGGTGTTCTGTGTAATTTTACTTTATTTACAGCCCTTTCAAATTTTGAAGTGGAGAAAAGTTTATGGCGGCCATATTTAAGTCCTCTTTGCAAAATTTAAGCCCACTACTAACCAGACTTAAATCTAAGTCCACTGACTTAGCAAATCCATGGACTTAGCCCCTTTGTGAAATCCACTAAGTCTAAGCCTGCTGACTTAGCACATTTTTAACAGAATTTAAGACCAAAGTCTTAAACTTAAGCCCCAAAACAGGCTTAAGTCCCTTCGTGAAATCGGCCCCAGTAGATTAGATTAGATTAAAAATTTGAAGTTATTTCCAGGTTTTTTTATAAGTCTAGTATTAGCCGGATTTGTCGGTGAAACTATACCTTTCGGCGTTTGTACATAGTCATAAAAACAAACTATTTGAAAAACCAGGAAGTTACCACTACAACAAGTACGAAATACACATGTACTCTAAATCATTTGATAGATATTGTACAGCCAGAAGTACACTAAATTGGCCTATTAATTACTGCCCAACTATCGCTGAGACAAATTGCCGTTCATTGTAAAAAGACCGGTTAGCGCTAGACGTGGTTACCTCGGCTGTACTCGATCTTCACGCAAGTAAAGTAGGGCCGACATAACCACGTCTAGGTTAGTGCTAGCTTAGACCCCAGTTACACATCCAAGGATGGTCCGACGGCAGGTTACCAAATATGGAAAATTTTGAGTGATTTACGGATCATATTTTACATCCGTGAATTAACTCATCCGTAACGTCCCTATTGTCCTTGTGGCGTCTGCCACAGATGCAATTGGTCCACAAACATGCTACGGCAAAATCAAACTGCTTGATTTTTCCATAAATGGTTTGCGGATGTTATCTGTAATTGATATCCGTAATTCGTCCTTAAAGCAATAGGGGTCCGTATTCATGACATCCTTGACCCATCCGCGCCAATAAAGGCTCGGAAATTTTCTGTGGATATTCCTGGAGGCTGTAAGGACACCTCTGGCTGTTAACGGATATTGCCAGAAACCCCAAGAACCAATAAGGATGGTCCTGGAAGAAGGTCACGGATATTAAATTTGTCTGTGGATATTCACGGACCTGTCCACAGACAATAGGGACGGGATTAAGAGATGATAAGGACACCTCAAGGACAATAAGGACAAGGTTTACGGATAGAATTCTTGTTTCCCATGACACTCGGAAAGTTATGGAAAGACGCTTTCTCATGGACAAAAGCCTACATAAAGGGTACTTGGCTCATACAATTTTGGCATCTCAGCAGGAATCGGATACAACTGATGAGGATAAACAGGATACACAAACTGCTGGGGGGACACAGAAGGGCAAGGGCCAGGGCAAGGCTGACAAAAGGAGGAAAAAACCCGTTGTTCTGTCCAGTGCTGAGGAGTAGCAGAAGTTAGTTTACTTTTTGCGTGACATTGAAATTCTCTACAACAGGCGTTTAATGGACTACAAGGATAGGTCAAAGAGGGAGGCTGTGTGGGATAAGTTTTGTGGGGAGAACAATTTGGATAAAGATGCCTACCAAAGATGGTTCCAGAGACATTCAACTTATTGATGAGACTTAAACGTAGGGACAAGCAGCAGCAAAGGTACCAACACGGAATCAGCATGAGTACGGCAAAGACTGTCACCTACAGCCAGGCCTCAACGTCACACCATTACCCTGTGTCTCACACACAGATGCAGGCCTCACATCAGCAGATGCAACAGACATTTACATACCGGTATGTACCGCAAGGACTTCCACAGCAGCACCATTTACAGCATTCACAGCAACACTTTCAATAGACATTTACTCAGCCACATGCACCAGCTCAACAGCAGATGCACGGACAGGCTCCACAGCAAAGCATGCAGCCACAGCAACACTTGCAAGTGATGTCAGTGCCACAGCAGCCGATGCAGAAGCAGCAGGCAATTCAACCACATCATTCGGATCCATACAGTCACAGCAGCAGCAGCATCATCAACAAACTGTCCAAAGTTCACAGCAGCAGCCCACAGTACAACACAGTCAGCAAACATCACAGCAGCAAATGTAACAGAGCACCACTTCACCCGCTAAAATGCCAGACATTAGATGCCAAGGCAGCCCACCACTCACCAGAACACCAACACGATTCAACCTCTCACCACCAACGAATCCACCCTCAGTTGACAGCCAGTATTTCAGCAACATTCCAAACATGTCACAGGATGTCAACTTCTGTGCCATCAACACACCTCAGTTCCAGCCAGTAGAAGACACATCAACTACCCAACCAGACTCACCAGCCTCAGGGGACCAGTAGCCAATCACCGCCAGCCAACATATCAGCACTAGCTGATAATTTTTATAGGCCCTTCTCTGGGCCTCCAAATCTTCCAAAAACAATTACCAGGTATTTGAGCCTTGCTGTTACAAATTAAACAAATTAAAACAAATGCCCCACACCACACACCACAAGAAACCCCCCCAAAAAGATAACAAAATGATGCCCCAAAGCTATGCAACAGACCAAACATGTCAAACAAAAGTCCCCCTAGTTAATAAGAGTAAAGTGAAACTATCACTTCAACCCAAAGTAACACCAAAAAGACAAGTAAATGAAACACCCCACACACAAACAACAATTGATGTAATAGTTTGCAGTACAAGTTACCTTGTTAAATAAAAAAAAATTTTTAAAAAACCCTGTAGGACAAGGGCTTTCTTGCTTGCCTGTCCTTTGTTTGAAAGTATTGTATCTCTACCCTTTCATTTGGTCACCACACAGTGGGGCGACACACATTCAGAGTACACAAGCAGAAGACAAGTTATGCAATGCTCTGTTTTCTGACAATAGGTGGTCATCTTTTCTTTATCTTTTCATTGTGTGACCATTAATAATGCCCATTGACCTGTTACCAAAGGTTGTGCTCCATAAATTAGCAAACTATCTCCTTTTGGACCAAATAGATGTAGTTATTGGTGATACTATTTCAAATGTAATAAATGCAAAGAAAATAAAACATTTTATTGGCAATAATATAATAGACCAAATGATAACATATAAAAACAATAAGGTATGACACATAAAAAGCAGAAGACAGGAATTATCATTATAGAAATATTGCTTCACCTTGTTAACCATTACTGTCCATTTTACTTGTATACACTTGTTCACATTCTATGTAGTAGTGTTTAAATTTGAGCACAAGTCTTATTCATTTAAACTGGTCTTTGTGTCACTGTTCTATTCACATTTAGAGAGTCACAGTATAACAATATTTCACATTTTAACTGCTGTCCATTTGACCGGGGACCTGTCCTCATTCGTGAAATAGTCCCTAAGAATATTCCTCTGCCTTTTAGCTGCCTCAATTACATTACAGCCATCATATGGAATGTCATTGCCCTCGAGCACTATCAGACGCTGGCCCTCTCCCCCAAAGTCTTCCTGTTGAGCTGTGGGGTATCTGATCCTCAGTAGGTTGTGCAGTACAAGGCAGGCCATGACAACCCCGTTGACCACTGGGGGCTCCTGCTGCAATGGGCTCTGGAAAATCCCAAAGCGAGATGTCAGGATCCCGAAGGCGTTCTCGACCACCCTTCTTCCCCGGCTGATCCTATAAATAAAGACCCTCTCCATCAAGTCCATACCGTGGCTGGAGTAGGGCCTCATTAGCCAAAGCTTGAGGGGGAAAGGTCGTCCCTGAGGATGAAAAAGTTCACCTTTGGTCCACCAATCCCCAGAGATTCACTGTCAGGGAAGCCGATGCTGCCATCCTCTATTTTTGGCCTCAAATCGGTGTGCTTGAAAATCTGAGCTTGACCTGGCTGCCCCCACATCCACCCACAGGAACTTGTAATCTCCATCCTCCAGGGCCAGGAGTACAATAGAGTGGAAACCCTTGTAGTTGCGGTGCAGGCTACCTCCCCCTTGTTGACATCTGATTGGAATATGCTTTCCATCCAGGGCAACCCAGGGCAGACCTCAGGCACAAATTTATCGATGGTCGAACTAGCCACCCTGAAGGCATACTGCAGGGTGGTGTAGCTGTCACCAGTGACGAGATGTCTGAGGATTACTGCCAACTTGACTCCTGGACACACAGGATCTCTCATCAAGGTCCTGTTCCTCTGGAGCTCAGCAGTGATTCTCTGCTCCAGCTCTTGATAGAGCTCAGGCGGCATCCCGGATTAAGTTTCAGTATACCATAGGGTCATCTAACTGTAGCCCTGGCATCGGTGTGATGTACTGACCCTCTTCTTCAAGAACCTATGTCTTCTGTGTCTTCTCTGTCTAATAACTGGCAGACCCCATCTGCTTTTTCTTACCCTCTCTATCATAGCTGAAATGATGAGTAACTGTCTCTCCATTTCTAACAGTGAGAGTTGAAGTTGTGCAAGACTTCTGTTGTGTCTGTCCATATTGGCATCTACATTGTATCTGGCTAGTGAGCTGGACCTTACCCGCTTTTATAGCCATTGGCATCCAGGCATCCAGATATCCAGTGGTCACTACCTCCCATCGAGACACCTGCAATGTTTTGTTAATAAATTTCCCTTATCTATAAGCTGGCATCCGCGAGAAAAATTACGATCCATAAACCCCATCCACGAGTGTCCGCAAGGTCCGTATACCATCTGGGATGTCCTTGAGATGGCCTGGTGCATCCTTATGATGTCCTGGAGTGTTTTTGCTGCACTGCGGGTGGTCGCATATGTGTATCCACGTGTCATCCGCAAGCAAAGAAACACATCCCTAACATCCTTGTGGCTTCCTTATCATCTGTAGATTTATCCATGATGATGTAAATCACTCACTTGTCAAACATTCCCCTTCCCCAGAACCCACGATCCACAAGAGATCCTTGTCAGTTACCATATATGGAACCGTGGGCTATATCTGTGGGGTATCCGTGGAAGTGTAACTGGCCCCTAAGGTATTCAAAAAGCACCTCCTTGTTAATTTTGATACCAAACAAGTCTATTTTAAGTTATTAGAACTGAAATACTCCACCAAACCATAACGCTACCCCAAAACGCCACTCCATAACGCCACCACATGTTGTGATATAAATTTGAGCCAACCTTGCTCTGCTGTGGGAGAAGTTAACAACTTACTGTAGCTAACCAGGGGATGAATAGGAATATAAAAATAAGGTTTAAACTTAACAGAAAAGATTTTCCCATCTTATGTAAACAAAAAGTTTACAACCAAGGCTCATGAAATGCTGTATGTATGCATAAAGAAAATGTGTTAAAACAAAGTCATATATTGCATTGTGCTTTTTAACTCTACCAATGGGAATTTTATTTATTTAAGTTTCTTCAACAGGTTGAAAAAATAAATATAATAAATATAATTTATGTACATGCATATTCTGTACGTTAATGCTGGCTAGTGGTGGTGGTGTTGTGGAGGTGGCGTTATGGTTTGGTGGTGTTCTGACTGGTTTCCTTAGAACTAAATTTCCTTAAGTTTACTTTCAATTAACTTTGAAGTGGTTTGTGGATGCCCGGCATTTAATATTTATGATGTACACCGGATCCTTGCAATTCTTTCTGACACCTCATGGATATTAATGAGATGGTCCATCCATGAATTAGAAATATTCAGCAGCATTTTTTTAGATAAATTGTTTGGAAACCACACTGACTTCCGTGACCTTTTATATTTCATTTTTTGTCTACAAGTATTTTTGTTGAAATATTGTTAGAAAGTCTGTGACCTCACAAATGGCCATCTTTTTGAAATCTACTGTAGTGCTTTGATGATTGTGGATGGTTTAGCAGTAGTTTGACTAATTTTGATGTCTTTAACTATTTTGTTTTTAATTTTTAATTTGTGTAACTCAGAAACAAATTCAAAAGTTGAACAAGAAAGCACATACAATAAAGTGTACCTTACATAGAGAATAAAGTGAAAATAAACATAGGTATTGTTTTTGTCCATGGTGAACAATGTTTCTCACCCTCTTTCTTTAAAGACATGGATAAATACACTGTTTTACATCAATAAATCACAGATATGTCAAAGACATAGCAGGTGCTGATAACTCAACAAAAGACAAAAACACTAGGTGTAGCTCCCACTAAACAGTTTTAGTTTGTATTGACTGTATTAACAAGGAGGTATTATTTTCATGACCATTTGTTTGTCTGTTTTATAGCAGAATTTCGCAAATACTACTACTTGGAACTTCAAAAAAAAAAAAAAATTCAGAAGATTGGTCATGAGCCAATTTAGATTGTGTGGATCTAATGAGCCAATTTTGAGAGTGATTAGGATCACTTTCTACCTTCTGGATAAAAAAAAAATCCGACTTTTCCAACATATTTATTATTTTGTGCTCTTGTCATAATTTTTGTAACTGAGAGCTATGTTGTCTCTACCTCTTTTTCAGAACAACAAAGTAGAAAGGAAAAGCAAATCAATATGACTGTGATGAATCAAGTTAGCTACATGCTAGCAATATTCAGTGCTGCCTTTGTTGATATCATATTTTTAGTGGGGTTTGAAGCCAAGGAATATGCTCATGTTCTCAAAGTACTTCATTTGGGGGCGTTTGCATTCGCTTTTGGTTTGAATGTCTGGAACATGTTTTTTGCAGGTAAGTATTGTCAACGTCAGTTTCAAGTTTCAAAACTGTGCCCTACATACATGTTATGGCCCAGTCATAACTTTAAACATGATGGTATCTGTACATGTTTGCTTTGCATTTGACCATCTCATCCTTATGGGTCCAAATTCAGACCTTCGTATATGGGTAGTACTCGTTGACAAGTGAGAAACCCCAGATACCCCACCGTTTCGCCTCTCCAGCATGTATATGTTAGTACAGCTCATGAAAGCTCATGAGAGGTATTTTAAAGAAGCTGTCCCACATTCTAATTCTGGTTGGGGTTTTACATCCCATTCAACAGCCAGGGTCATATTGGGACAGGTCTTCACATGTGGCATTGTCACTTGTGGGAGTCCAACCCACATTGAGGTGACTGCCTGTGATTAGATGCTAAACTTGCTAGCCACTAGGCCACCGAGGACCTCATTCTAATTCTAATTGGACTTTTCACTTAATCTCAGCTATTCTAAGTGGACTGCAACAGAACCTAAACAGTCAACCGATTTCAGGAACCAGGGACAGAAAAGAGCCAAGGGGTGCATAAGAGTAAGGTGTGTATGCCTTGGTGTAAAGGTAGGTTTTGAGCTGCTTTCTGAAAGAGGCTAGGGACGTGATGCATGAATCTCATCAGTAAGAGCATTCCAAACAGTAGGGGCATCAAAAGTGAAACTATAACCAAACTGTTTGACAGATTTATGAAAAGAGGGTTGAAACTTTGGAATGACAAGGAAATTACCACCACTCTGACTGCACCTGGTACTGTAAGAATTGCTGTAGGTGGAGATATATGGAGCAAAAGACTTGGGAAAACCAGTGTGAAGGAACTTGTAAACAAGGGTGGCTGTTTTAAAGATTGAACTTAGAAAGACTCCTGTTACAGTAAACCAACTGATTGCTAACAAGAGCATTGGCCTTGACTACAGAAGCATCATGAGTAAGAAATCACCTGACATGTCTAAAGTTATGTAGTTGCACAAAACAACTTTTGCCGACATTCTGAACATATTTGGAAAAGGAAAAATCAGAATGGAACCACACACCCAATTCTTGACTGACTCAGCAGGGCAGAGAGGACTACCCAAGATGGTAGTTGTGAAATATGCTTTCAACTTATCCCTCTATCTTTTTCAACCAAATACAATAAACCCAGTCTTATCTGGATTCTGTTAGAGATTAGAGTTTGCTAGTTGACATTCACTCTTTTACATCATCTCGGCACCTGCTCAACTGTTCAAAGGCAGCAGATGAATTCTGCTGTGATAGATGGACATAAACTTGGGTGTTATCTGCATAAAAATGAAACTTTATTCTTTTATGTTTACCAATAACCAAACTGAGGGGAGCAGTGTACAATGAAAACAATAAAGGACCCAAGACAGAACCTTTGGGCACACCAAATAGGAGTTTACAAAGGTCAGAGAGAATAGAACCAATTTTTATTGACTGATAGTGCTCAGATAGATAGGAAGTGAACCATTTGAGAACAGAACCCCAAACTCCAAACCAAGTCTGAAAACAACTAAGAAGAGTGGAATGATCAGTGGTGTCAAATGCTGTGGAGAGGTCAAGCAATATCAAGGCAGTAGGTTTGCCTCTTGACAAGGATAAGTGAACTTCATTTTTTATGGAAAGAAGAGCTGTCTCAGTTGAGTGACCTGTTTTATATGCAGACTGGTATGGATTGTCTAAGTTATGGACATGGATATGTTCTAACACTTGCTTAAGAACCACTTGTTCAACCAATTTTGATATGAAACTAAGTCCACATACAGGATAATAAACCCGTTTTGATAAGAGGAGTAACTACAGCAGTTTTGAGACCATCATGCTTGAGCAGTTGACCAACTTTGTAATTGATGGTAATAGTACATGTATATCACTACACTCCTTGATGAGAAATGTTAACCATGGAGCCAACAGGCAGGATTTTGTAGATGAATATCTAATTATTTTATCAACATCTTCAGAAACTTGAGTAAAGCCAGTAATTTTTGGAGCATCAGAAGGAGTAAGAACCTTGTTTTCAGTGCCAGAGGGGACAAAAGTATCTCTAATTTTTCTTGATTTTATTAAAGAAAAAGGAGGCAAACTGGTCAGCCAGTGACCTGTCATAACTGTGAGATGGAAGTCTAACTTCAGAAATCCTTTTCTCCTAAGTCATGTACATATTGCTCATAAAGGTCAACAACAGTATTAGCTGGAGACTTGACGAAGGAAGTGTTTTTGAGATCGGAGCGGAGATCAGTCATGTTGATACAGTGGTACCTCATATATTGCACTTTATTATATCCCCAGACGAAAGTCGGGGATATATTGGATTCAGGTCCGTCGCGCCGCCGCCGTAGAAATTTCCTTGTGGACGCGATAACTCAAAAACAAATTAATATTTTTTTTTCAAACTTGGTACACATGTTAAGGGTGCCCAAAGGAAGATCCCTATTATAAGGTGACCTTAAACTCCCAGTAAAAAAGAACTTATGGCCACCTTAAGGTCAGAAATTGCACTTTTGGCCACTTAGAGCCCTGTAGGTCACAAACTATGATGCTCAGCTGGCTGAAATTTTACCTGACAACACATTAATATGTTCTTAGTACATGTGCCGAAAATCATGACTTTAAGTTGAGGAGAAAATTGTGTTTGAGGCCCATAAATACCCCCACTTAGAGATTTTTTGCTATACTTTACACATATTTTGCCCTATAATTTGGAAGTGATAATTCTGATGAGTCTCAAACTGCGCTAGGTATAACTTTGATATGTAATCCTTGTCTGTAGAAAATTTTAGGGCTGTAGGTTTACCCAAAGGGGTCGACTTAAGGTCTCAAAAGTGCCCACAGAGACCCAATTTATGCACTTTTTGCCACTTTCAAGCACTGTAGCTTTCAAACTATGTCTCTCATCTAAGTTAAATATCATCTGGGAATATATCTATGTGTTTTCTTATATGTGCCCCAACATTTAGGCCTTTAATAGACAGTTAACCTGTGTATCAGGACCATAAACACCCACCCGAGTGACCCTTATAAGACATTTTTCACATCTTTTTCCCTGTAACTTGGAAATGGTAAGTCTGAGAAGTTTCAAACTGTATTAGATATATATTCTGTGTGTAATCTTAGTATGTAACAGATTTTAAGTCTGAAGCTTTAATTTTGAAGGTCAAATTGAGGTCTCTAAAAGGCTCCCAAAGACCCAATATTTGGACTTTTTGCTACTTTTAAGCCCTGTGACTGTCAAACTATGTGACTGATAGAGCTCAAATCCTATCTGAGAAGATATTAGTATGTTATTTTTATATGTGCCAAAAATTAAGGCTTTAAGAAGACATTTAACCTGTGTATGAGGACCATAAATCCCCACCCGAGTGACCATTTTTAGACATTTTTCACATATTTTTCCCTGTAACTTGGAAATAGTAAGTCTAAGAAGTTTCAAACTGTATTAGATGCATATTCTATGTGTAATCTTAGTATGTGACAAATTTTAAGTCTGAAGCTTTAATTTGAAGGCCACATTTAGGTCTCTAGAAGGCCCCATAAAGACCCAGTATTTGGACTTTTTGCCAATTTTAAGGCCTGTGACTGTTAAACTATGTGACTGATAGAGCTGAAATCTCATCTGGGAATACATTATTATGTTCTTTTTACATGTGCCAAAAATCAAGGCTTCAAGTAGACATTTAACCTGTGTATGAGGACCTTTAACACCCACCTGAGTGACCCTTTTAAGACATTTTTCACATATTTTGCTCTGTAACTTGGAAATGGTAAGTTTGAGAAGTTTCAAACTTTATTAGATACATATTCTATGTGTAATCTTAGTATGTAACAAATTTTAAGTCTGAAGCTTTAATTTGAAAGCCACATCGAGATCTCTAAAAGGCCCACAATGACCCAATATTTGGACTTTTTACCACCTTTAAGCCCTGTAACTGTTAAACTATGTGATTGATGGAGCTGAAATCCCATCTGGGAATGCATTATTATGTCCTTTTTACATATGCCGAAAATCAAGGTTTTTAGTAGACATTTAACCTGTGTATGAGGGCCATAGACACTCACCCAAGTGCCTTTTTTGACATTTTTTCCGTATTTTGCCCTGTTATTTGGAAATGCTTAGTGTGACAAGTCTTAAACTGTATTATATATGATTTTTGTTTGTTATGTATGTCCCCCCAAAAAGTTTCAGATCTGTAGTTTAATTGCTAAGGTCTCTTTAACAATTGTAAAATGCCCACAGAAACCCAATTTATGGATATTATGCCACTTTAAAGCCCAGTAACTGTCAAACTATGTGGGTTATAGAGCTGAAATCTTAAAAAATCTAAAAGGAAATGCCTGTCTATTTAAATTTTGAATATTAATAATGTTATGGCTATCTTAGTCTTTTAAGAACTTATTTTTGTGTGTTATACCTCTGCTTGCTGAGTTTTTCACTTTTTAAAATGAAACTGGTGAAACATATTGAAGTAGACAAAATGGACACTTTAAGTGAGCTTTAAGTCCCAATATTAATGAAATTATATCCTTATGTAGTAAAACTAGGGGATTTTTAACCCTCAACTAGCCCAGTTTTATTCAACTTGCCTCAGTTAATTTTGGCACAGCTCCTACAGTTATGAACTCATTTCAGTTGATAATCACATACTTAAAATTCTCAATTCTTTTTGTATTTGAGTACCCCTTTTATATAGATTGTTTGTTTACCATTTATGCTCAACCCACATCCCCCACCCGGATTCCCCCCACCCACCTCTGGGACCTCCAGCTATATTGAGTGACACTAAATAAACAAAGGTATTTAATGATATCAGATGAGAAACAAAGGACTCAATGGGGTTGCAGATCTTGTGTAATAGTGAGAGAGGTGTGGAGAAGGGGAGAGGGGTGGGGGTGGGAGGTGGTGGGCTTCATTACATATAACACAAAGGGGAGTCAGAACTGAGATTGTGTCACATATTTAGGTTGCATATATATGGACCACATATATAGGTATAGAGGAAATGAATAACTGAAAACAATTTGCAAATTCTAAAAATAATATAATAATATAAATAATTTTTTTTTAAATAATATTTTATTTGTGAACAAATATAGAAACAGATATGCGCTTTTGGGATTATGAATTTCAGAATGGACATTGAATCATCAATCATTTAAATACTTTGAAGGAAGATTGAAAAATATGATGAGTTGAGTTAAAAATAATATTTTATTTGTCAACAAATATAGAAACAGATATGCTCTTTTGGGATTGTTATTTTAGAATGGACATTCAATCATCAATCATTTAAATACTTTGAAAATAGGTTTAGAGTTATCATTGCAGGAAGATTGAAAATATAATTTGAGTTATGTATTCGGCGTCTGGGGATACACCATCTTCCTTGGGGAGATATAAACAGAGTAGATTGATGTGCTGAAGTTCATATAATAATGGGTAATTATGTTTTAAAAAATTCCCGATCAAAACCTGTGGCGTGAGTGATGACCTGTCTGGGGATATGTTGGCACCGAGTTGGCCCAATCTAGTTTGGCATATGAACCACTTGATGAGGAAAGGCAATTTAACATTTGACTAATGCATGATGAGATATAAAATCAGAGATTTTGACTTCAATAATAGTATTCTGATCTCTGGGGGATAGAATGATTTCTAGTAATATATATGACCATGCAGAGGGGTAGGTTGGCTGACTAACTGTTCAAGATCACAAGAATCAAGACCGGCCGTAAATTTATAATTGTCACCAACTGGTACATAACATGAAAGTTGAAGTCACCACAGATATAATATGAAGAGTTAATGAATGACAGGAAACCAACAAAAGACATGAACTCTTCCTGAAAGATGCAGGTACATTATCCTGGATGGTGGTAGACGCAGGCAAGCAGCAGTGTGGGCGAATGTGAAGTCCAATTTACACCATAATATTGTCAAATAACCGATAGAAAGGAGAATCTATTTTATGTGATATATAAGAGGATCTATTGTAAAAAACCAACACCACCACCAGTACCCGAGGGATGAGGCCTTTGAAAAAAATATGAAATCAGGAGGCGTAATAGACCGTGGAAAGCTATCCGTGTCAGATAGATGGACATGTGTTTCAGTAAGACAGAAGTCAAGGTCATGTGATGTTACAATATCGGCAAGGAGTGGACCCTTGTTCCTTACGGATCTGTCATTCAGTACACCCAACAAGAGAGGGCCAGGGTTGAGGGACACATCATCGCCCAGTAAAAGTAATAACATAATCCCTCTTCCATTAACCGAGGTTGGAAATTTGTGACATGAACAAAAATTATGTATGATTTTTTTTTAAACTTTAGTCAAGGGAGTACTTGATGTATAAGATACTCTCATGAGGAACCACTCATACCTATGAGCAAGTGCGACTAAACAGTACCATGAAGAGGAGTACTCGAAAGATGAACATGACTGGTGGGATTGTTGAGAAGTAAGAAGCCCTATTCTAAACTCATCAGTGGGGGCCTCAAGAAATTTGTCCCTATACCTTACACAGTCACAGTTCTGCGTCCCGTGAGTGACACACCCTGGCAATTTGTATTGAAGTACAGCAAAGACATCCTACCCAAATGCGAATCCCAGTTGTAGTAAATAAGCACGAGGTAGGGTGGCCCAATACTGAAAAACGAAAAGTAAACGAGCCTGTTTGGTTGTAGTTCATGACAAAATGTGGAAAAGTGTGATCTAGTTATTACCTCCTTTCATGTTTCATTAAGTATTTAATGTTTTCTTAGAGTATGTTTTGTTGTAATTCATTTGTGTGATGTTTACTGAATGTTTGTCAGATTAACCATAATGTAGACAAACATGGTTGAAAAGAGTGCCCAAAATGCTGTAAAGAAGTATTTCAGGAATTCACCTGATTCATACCTGACACAGATTGGACAGCAATAAATTGTGCACATATTCATGGGTTCTGTTAATTATATTCACCCATTTTACAAAATTAATAGCTTTTGGTCACTTTCTGCCCTTCAATATTAGAATAGAAGCTTCAAGTTATCTTTTGGTAGAAATTTTTAATATGGACTCTGGAGAATTCGATTTTTAGACTGCTTCCTTCAAGCAATTAATTAGTGTGGGGGAAAGGAAATTCTGCTCAACAAACTTCCACTTAAATAGATTCTGTAATATGTAAGTTACTTCAAAGCCTTCATTGTACACTGTCATTTTTGTTTGGAAACTTGAATGAGTACATTTTTGATTACCTAGATACTGTAGAGCTTCATATATTTTCCTTCCCACAGGCATGATCCTGATCCGCACCATTCCCAGGCACATCTTCGGCAAAGGCCAAAGTAACATCTTCCCAGCTTACTTCAGCCTCACCTTTGCGATGGCCTGTCTGATGTTGGGAGCAATATTCCTGCAACATCCCTACTCTGAGTTGGACCAATGGGGGGACGAGCTGTTTTGTCAGGTTTTAAATATTTACTGTTTTTTTTTATTGTATAACACTGATCTCTGTTTAAATACATTGAAATCCAAAATCTTGATGATATTTTTAAAAGCTGTATAACAAGAGGGCTACTTCAAGTGACACCAACAATAGCACATGCCATCATGATGCAGTATGTTATTGTATACTGTCGAATAATAGAACTCGTGGTTCCTCTCTTTTATGTGCTAGGCTCTTGCAAGCCTGAGTATCGTTAGAGCTGGAATTTTAATTCTCCTACAATGTTTGTCTCCAAAAATAACTGATATCCAGTCATAGACCTAAAAATCTAAATGTTGCCATTTGAAAATTGTCTTTAAAACTATAAATGATGGTGTATCTTTATCGAGTCTCATAATATTATGAACAAAACTAAGCCAAGGGAAGTCAGAAAACAAACATTATAAAAGCAGAGCATTCTAAAGCTTTGAAGCATTGTATGGGAAGCTGTTGGTCAAGTGTTTTGTGTGTTGGACTTTTTCTAGGTGTTGTCACTGGCCACTGTGATGATAGGCTTTGCAGTTGAACTCCTTGTGCTGTTCCCTAAGTCTATGCAGGTAAGCAGTTTGAATTATTAAATTTTAATTCAACTTCTTCTCACTTAATTATCCTCACCTCCCGAAAGGGAGGGGTTAAGGTATCCTCACCACCTAAATGGGAGGGGTTAAGGTATCCTCAGCCCCCGAAAGAGAGGGGTATGCGTACTGTGGTTTTTTGTCTGTCTGTTTGTGTATTTGTCCATATAAATAACTCAAAACTATACATTGGATCAGAGTCATGTTTTAACACAAGGTCCGATCTACCTGTGACTCAATCTTCCTTAAAAACGATATGGATATCTGGGTCTCAAATCGAGAACTATTTTATGGTTTTTGGCAGTGCCTGTAGTTGAGGGTTCGTACATTTTCAAATATTGTTTGCATTAGATGTGATCTGGTGTAACTGCATATAACATTTCTTGTGGTTTTAAAAATATTTAACAGTGACTAATGACAAGGTGACACTTTGCAGTCTGTTTATGCCAATCTGGTGGGCCACACTGGACACTAGCTGATTTATTGTAGCCAATTCATTCCATTACATTCTGTTTGTCAGTAAAGTGATTTATGTTCTGGTATTGAGTGACCACTGGAATATTTTGAGATATTGAAGTTGGTACCAGTCTATTTGGAGCCAACACCCGCCAGTCTGTTTCGATATTTGTTAATATCGTAATGTATATTCTAATTTTGGTCCAATACTGAACATATTTGAGATATTGAAGTTGCTTTTAGCTGATTTATTGTTGTATTACCTGTTCCAGTGTTTAAACTAACACTTGAGTATGATTATTTCAATTCAGCCATTTTTAAAGACATTCTGCAAGTGTCCCTTATTTTCAAGTTTTTTATGAAAAAAATTTTTATGGCTGCAAGTTTTAATTTTAGCACAGGTGAACTCCATTCTTTGGTATGAATTCAACATATTTCTGACAAGCTTGCAAAGATTGAAATTAATGATAAGTCCAAAAACAAATTAACAATTCAATACTGAAATACATATAGCATGATAAATTTAGTTCAAAAGGTGCAACGTGAATTAAGTCTCATATATTTTATTCAAAAATGGTACGCTGCCGCAGTGACCATGGATACGTCTTTTGCGCAATGCTGATATCGCAAATACAGAACGGTAAATAAAATAATGCTGTTGAATTCTGCATGCATCATCCCTTTGTGTACAAATGTAAATAAACAACTCATGGTAGAATAAACATATGCGGCAAATATGAGGTCACATAATTCAGTGGGGATTCTTATCAATATTTTATTGAAAGATCGACTACTCATTAATATCCATGAGATCACGGAATTCTGTGGGAGATTTCCTAACAATATTTTAATCAAAAGGCTGCTTGCACATCCATCACTATGCATGTTGCATCGATGGAACAACCGTGGCTTTGGGTTTGTTTTAATTTTTGCGTAAGTTCTACCACTTATTTTGACCGAATTATTAATGTAACCATTTTAGAATCAGAATGAAAGACAAATTTTCATGCTTTATGATGTTTTTAACCTATTGATCTGCTGTATTAAAGCACTCAGCCCTTCAGGCTTCCTGGCTTTAATATTCAGTTGATCAATAGTTTAAAACCATCAAAAAAGCATTCGAATATGTCTTTTATTCCTATAATGATATTACAATTAAGATCATTAACTGATTTCAGTTATTATTAAAATACCATGTCTCTATATTATAAATAAGTAAAACATCAATTGCATGTTACACATGTTACACAAACAAATGTGCAGGTACACAAATACAAATGTATATCCTGCAGATATGGGTGACTATTGAAAATATTTAACTTGGATATATATTATTTATATTTCAGTACCTTAACAAAATGTATGTTCATGAGCGTGAGGCTGGGGTTGGTCAGGAGATTGCCATGAGAGCCCCGCCAAATGAGGAACTTCAGATGAACACCGACTATCAGAGTGCACGGAAAAGCTTCAACATCTGGCATGGTCTCACTATGCTCATCAATTTGGGATGTTTTATAATGCTGTGTTTCCATCTTAACTACCTGGCTGGATTAGTTGGACCTCTGGGTCCAAAGGATGTTAAAATAGAAGCTGGTACAGCAGCATAAATGAAAAAAAGAGAATGTTTCGTCCAAAAATATGTGGGTTTTTTTTCAGTTCTACACAGGTTAGACAATTCTGATTCAGTTCATTGTAGGCAGACTTTTACTTTGGAATTTATTTCTTTGGGGCAGATTTGGGTACATTGGTTTAAGAAGAACAATGATATAGTGTTTTATAAGAAAAAAAAAAGAAAAAAAGAAGAACATCAGTTCTGAACATTACTAAAGAAAAAAAATCTTGAGATTATAGGTCATAGTTTTAAACCTGGGTTGTTTTGATCGAAATAATCCTATTTTCAGATATCTGACTTCATCTATACCATCATTATCTTTTGCGGTGAAAATATAAGAGGGTGCTGTTTCCATATTGAAATGCTAATAAACTTAAATTTGTAGTTATCCTAGTTTTGTGGTTGGACCCAGTCTGACCAGTGTTTTGCACCGCTGTGTTTTTATCTCAATTACCTTGCTGGTTTGGTAGGACCTCTGGGACCAAAGGGTATTAGACTAGAGGATGGTAAAAGAATGATTTAGATTGCATTACACTTGCATTTTGTGGGTTGTTTATGTTTTTTTTTTGGGGGGACTTTGGGGTTCATCAGGATGGTGAAAGAATGATTTAGATGATTTAAATTGCATTACCCTTACATTTTGTGGGTTGTTTATGTTTTTTGGGGGGACTTTAGGGTTGATTAGGACAATGGTGAAGGATTCAGTAATGCAATATTAGATGTGACAAACCATTACTGTTTCTGTCTTTGTGCTATTTTGTTCTATTGCAAAGATTGTACTTTCAGGCTAGTATTTTGTGGTAATACAGAAGTACTGAATGAGCTATGTAGTGTTAGAGCACTTGGAAGCTAGGTCTTTATGAGAAATTTATTATATCCCCAGATGAAAGTCGGGGATATATTGGTTTCACGTCTGTCGCGCCGCCACCATCGCCGCCATTTTGACTTGTGTGCGCAATAACTCAAAAAAACTTTCACGGATTTCATTCAAACTTAGCACACACATGTATTTGGGTCAGAAGAGGAACCCTATTTTAAGGTAACAGTAAACTCCCAATAATAAAGAACTTATGGCCACCTTAAGGTCAGAAATTTGACTTTTTGCCACATAATGCCCTCTAGGTCACAGACTCAGTGGCTTATCTGGCTCACATTTTACCTGGGAACACATTACTATATTCTGGTAACATAGACAAAAAATCAAGACTTTATGTTAAGGTTGAAATTGTTTTTGAACCCCATAAAGACTATACTTAGACATTTTTTCCACATTTGTCCACATATTTTCCCCTATAACTCAAAAGTGGTAGGTCTGGCAAGTCTGTAACTGTAGTAGATATAATTTCTACATGTATGAAAAATGTTAAGCCTGTAACTTTAGTTTTAAGGTCACCTTAAAGTCTCTAAATTGCCTACAGAGACCCAATTTATGGACTTTTTGCCAATTTGAAGGCCTATATCTGTCATACGATGTGACTGATACAGCTGAAATCTCATCTGGGAATATATGATTATGTTCTGTTTACATGTGAGAAAAATCAAGGCTTTAAATGTTTAACCTGTGTATGAGGACCACAAACACCCACCCGACTGACCCTTTTATGACATTTTCAACATATTTGGTCCTGTAACCTGGAAATGGTAAGTCTAACAAGTCTCTAAATGTAGTAGACATAACTTCTACATGAAATCTTTGTCTGTCAAAAATTTTAAGTCTGTAACTTTAATTTTAAGGTCAACTTAAGGTCTTTTAAATGCCCACAGACCCCCAATTTATTGATTTTTTACCTGAAATCACATGTGGGAATATATTAATATGTTCTTTTTTATGTGCCAAAAACCAAGGCTTTAAGTAGACAATCAACATGTATGTGAGACCCATGAATGATCCACTCAGAGGACTTTTTGTTAAAATTGACCCCCCCCCCCCCCCCCCCCCCCCCCCAAAAAAAAAAAAAAAAAAAAAAAATGTATCCAAGGAAATCGTCTTCTTGAAGCGTCGTTGTGGTGTCGTCAATATGTTAACTACAATTATATGACATTGGGCGTATTTATAAATACCATATGTGACATACTTAGTAATACATGCATATCCATAAAGCTTTCTTATCTCTTCCTGCTACAGATTTTGTAAAGGTATTTGTTACCAGTACTCTCATTCCTCTGTCACATGTTTGCCTCCTGACTGGCCTGCTTTATATAGCCTGAAGCATAGTCATGTCAGTTCTACAACCAATATTTATCCCCACCAAGGAGGTATTTATTGTCATGAGTGTATATTTGTCTGTTTGTTGGTGGGATTATGCAAATACTACTGATTAAAACTCTCTAAACAAATCTCAGAAGAGTGGTCTTGGTCCAACTTAGATCCAGTTAAATTTTGAGAGTGATCTGATCACCTGTCTGGGTGCAAAAAAAAATTCTAGATTTTCCCATTTAATTGTTGTGTGCCTTGGCAAAGGCCTGCACTCTCCGAGTTACATTTGTGAAAATTAGGAGCATATTTGTAGAAATTATACTAGGGCAGGGTCGGTAGCAGATTTTTCAATTCGGTATCCCGCCAGTGTGAAACCATACCCATTTCGGGATTCCGAAAAAAGTGCGTTCTTGCATATCCCCAATCGAATAGGCCCATTACAGGAAGTACAATTCACGAAAACAAAACATTGCAGTTCTTCCAAAAGAAATCGCAACAAAAGTGATAAAATATACAAAAATAAGAGGTAAAGTTTATAATTTCTTCAAATTTGAGTTTTGTTTCTAATATTTTACATTTTCTCACAATATTTTATAGTGAGATTTGAAATACCGGCTGTAAAGTGTCATCATGATATTAAAGTGAATTGGTCTCGATACTGAGATACCGGTGTTACCGACCCTGCCCTAAATTATACACACCTTAAATAAATATTGAACATGTTTAACAACCTTTCTGTCCAGACTATTTGTGAGGCAAACTGCTTTATAAATAAGCTTTTTTGTGTTACTTCCTTTCTTTTTCAGTGATATAACCTTCTTTTGTCTACTTCTTTTTATGATTTTTACAATCCTCCTCTAAAAATGGAGCCTAGTGGTCATATTCCCAGAGAAGATAAGTTGTCAGAGTCTTGTAATTAATCTTCTGTTCTGTCCAAGTGATCAGTACTTGTTACAAGTGATCATTATGAATTGTAGAGGTTGGACACAAGTTGTACAGCCCGCCTGTAGAGTCACATGACCAATCCCTTCATCCTGGACCAATTATGTGTTGTTTTCTGGCACAAATTCTAGTTTCCCCATATTTTGTGACAGGATCACGTGCAGTAGCCCTCTGAGTTTAAAATTTATAATGTGGAATTAGGGTGTAGAGTAAGAAATCTAAAATTCGCCAGGAATCTAAAATTCGCCACCTCTAAAACCTTAGTTAATTTTATGAAGAAAATGATGTTTTTGTCTAAAAATTGGTATTTTTCAGTTCAAAAAGCCATAATTTACTATACATTCAACAAATCGCACCACAATTCATTTATTTTATTAGTATTTTCACATGTGGCAAATTTCAGATATGTGGCGAATTTTAGATTTCTTACTCTAACAACATTATAATTGTTATTGTTCATTTAGATTTTTTCTCTGTCTTTCTGTTATCTGTGGAAAAACGCTGATATTAATGCTTATAGTCTTTGATTGTATAAAACTAAATATGATTCAAAAGCTACTGTGTGGTGTTGCTTGACAGTGTCACTGATGTGTTTGCCCTAGGCATTTGACTGAAACGTTTCATGATGAACATTTTATTAAAAGCTGTGTCTTTTGCACTGAAATTTTTCATAATAAGACATGTTCATACCAATACACATTGTAATAGAAAAATATTGATTTGGAGTCAAAGGATATTTAAATGCAAACTGTAGTAAAGACATACTGTTCATTCAAAAGTTTACTTCTGTGTAAAGAAGTCAAATGCTTGGTTGAAATATGTTTCTTTTTCTGAATGGATATAAGCCCTCCCCCATGACACAAGTTCTCTCAACTGACACAAGCCCTAGAAGTCCCCCCCCCCCCACACACACACACACACAAACACTTTTTCAAGAGGCTTGTATCAGGGCCGGCTTTGGCCATCCACATACTGGACAAAGGGGAGAAATTTGTCACGGGGGTCTAATGTCCTAGATTTGTTTTGTTGACAGTGATGTTTGTTGGTTGTTGTCTCTAAAATTGTTCATGCTTGTCATTTATAGTTAGTTGTGAATTGTTATTACTGCCTTTTCTTAAATGTTTGGGACTTAATTTTTATGTCTAGTCCATATATTATCTGTGAACAAGTAGTCTCCTGCAAAAATCACCATTATTTCCAGAAATCATGGACAGAAGGAGGTCTGTAGCCAAAGGAAATTCAAATAGGAGGCTACTGGGGCACTGGAACAGAGAAATGTGACAAAAGTTTAGTGCTGGATTAAAGGGCATTTAGTTATGGCTAATAGATATTGTGTTCTTTCATATTCTGTTTTTATATCTTGTTTAATGTAACATTTACAGTTAGTAGAATCACTTGTTAAGTCTGTCACATCTAACTTTTTTTTGAGAACATAAAAATACATTCTGTCACCACTCTCTAAAATACCTATGGGTAATTTGACCAAGTATTAGTAAAAGTTGGGGATGGGCAGCTTCAAGAATGAAAACAGGCTCATATATTCTAAAGAAAATAATCCGAATCAGGTTTCTCTAATTTTAATATACACCAAAGTGTCATTGATGTGAACAGATCTATTGTTAAATATGACTTAACTTCTAAAACAGGAACATTATACAGAAAAACACAAATAAAGTAATAAAATTTGACGTGATGTTGGATTTTAATGGTCTTTCTGTACCCTGGAACATTATATCACAAATTTATGGGTGATAGCAAGACTGTGGGGGTGGATTCATGGGCCTTTTCAGAGAGTCTTGATGGTATAATAATACTTTTAACACACATTGTTCATGCCATGGTTACAAGTACTATAAGTCAAACAAAATATTTATAAGTCAAACATACTGCTATGGCATTTAGTGTTGTACTGTTATTATAATATTTCTTTGTTTTTGTGTTGGCTAATAATGTATCTCTATTAACTTAAACTTCAATTATCCAAATATTCTATTTTGTGAACACAAAGCCCAGATCAGATATTTCAAACAAAAAAAATAACAATATCCACAGAAATTAAGCAAATAAGTTGAAATTAGATGGTCAGTAATATTAAATTACATAAATATATTAAACTGCTTCATGATTGACCACCCACGTGTACATTTAAAGCTAAATATGTTCGTCCTTCAATTATCGCCCACCTGGTAACCCATAGATGGGAAATTTTGGTTTTCTATCTGAATCCCTTGATTATCCGACCCAATTATATGTCTCCCATTGGGTTCGGATAATTGAGGTTCTACTGCATCTGTATGAAAAACACCACTTCTATTTTCACAAGAACAGAATCTCACTCTCCTAGTGGGATAATAGAGGTATTATACTTTTTACAACTTGAAAGTTGTATTATTTTCTTATACAAGATATTCCAGATATTATGTTATAGTTATGGTGTGTTTTAAATGATCACTGCTGTGTTTTAATTTTAATCAGTCATTCGCCAAGCATAATTGTACAGTTGTGTGTAAACAGGCACAGACTTATAATAATACCTTTTTATAGATTTTCAATAAAGTTGACTTCAAGCTTTAACATAATTTTATTGTTTGCTTTGTGGTCCGATTGTGAAAACTGTTGTTGAATTGAGGAAGATATTGCATGTAGCCAAAAATTGGATGTTGCAACTTCAGCATATTTTTGATGGCTAAAAGCATCCAGTAAATGGAGATTATGAGATAACGGTGTTGATTAAACGTTTTAACCAAGCATACCTTAAGGTTTCCTTTAGTAAAGAAACCATAAAGGAACCTTCAAAGCTAGTGAATGGGGTTTTTAAAGTTCACCTCACCAAAGGAACTTTTTCACCTTATTTTTGGTCCAGTACTACTGTTGTGGGTTTGTCTCCTGATCACCCCCAGTATGCAGCCCCATTCACACTACAGGGGGTACATCCCGTGGTGAGAAAAATTTTTCTTGCACCGGAACTGCCTCCAGATCACCCCATTTTGTGGAGTTGTTCACACTACAGGCGGACAGCCACCGATTGGACACGGTTTTTTAACTGTCAATAACAGTAGAATGACAGTGCTACAAATGATGGTCACCGTAAAGCAACCTCAACTCACCTTCGGTAGCTGTCAGATGAATGACCAATACCTTAACTCCCCTTATGTCGCCGTATTACACTAAAAGACGACTGATTCACAACCTTATGTACACTGTGGACCACACCTTCGGTTACCGTAGTAAGAATTCATACGCGCATGTACGAAATTGTCTGCACATGCTCACATTACCGAAATCACAGGCGGAAATTTGAAACTTTCGGAAATAACTGCAAGACTTGCAAGGTAATGGACGGTTCACCACTAATTCGCAAGGTCGCATACGGACGTCAGACAGCGATCCAAGGACAGGGATGTTTCAACAAACGGAGGTTACCATGAGCGATACCGACTGTAATGTGAATGGGATATTATTAGCATAATCTCATTGATTGAGAGTTGTCTTTGAACTTGTCAAAGTGGCAGAGCATATTCTTGGTGATTATAATGCTGGTCCCATTTTTAAACATATTCAAATACCTTTGCGAGTGAGTGGGCATTGCACATACATCTTATCTTAACTGTGCTACAACTTATCTTTGTGGTGTTACAATTGATCCTGTACACTCTTCGATAAAAATGTAGCTGAATGACCTTTTCCAAAGAGAGGATTAGAGGACCCCCAATTACTGTGAATACAGTGCAAGACTGGTAGAGACTTGTCATTACAAGTCTTTATGAGTAATAGCAGTCAGAAGCAATTTGTAAGGCCAATCTTTTCGGTGGGATGACATATCTTTATATATGGAAATAATCATGTGGCCTCCTAGGGCCAGTTTCACAAAAGGTCTTAGACTTAGCATAGACTTTGGATAAGTCAGGGACCTAAGTCCGAGCCTTTTGTCATGGTTAAGTATAGGGATTTAAATGAGTTTCACAAATGGTGACTCAGCTAAAATCAAGCTCATCAAATAACTCACAGTGGTTTGCTAAGTGGTTTTGCCCTTTATTTCTGGTCAAAATATTTTACTTGGGACATGTATCCTTTGTTTACTCATTTTACTTTGGTATAATGCTGTTTTTCAATGGAAAGCCTTGTAATTACATAGGAATGTCCAAAGACTAAGTTAGGGAGGTATCCTATACATTTATCTTTTATTTTGGGGGCATTTCAACTTTTGAAGTGAAAAAAATTTACATCAACCATAATTAAGTCTTTGTTTACAAAATTAAGCCCCCTCCCCGATAGATTTAACCAAAACTTAGACTTAGCGGCTTTGTGAAACTCTCTTAAGTTTAAGACTGCAGACTTACCCTTAGTTTAAGGCAAATGTATTAACGTTAAGTCTGGGCATAATAGCATATCATAGCATAGCCTTATCTCCTTAACTCTTTTAAGTAATCTGAACGCAAAAAAAGGACCCGGCCTGTGGAAATTTAATGCAGCACTACTACAAAATAACGAATACGTTGAAATGCTGAGGGAAAAGTTTACATATTGGAACACTAAATACAATAATATTCATGATAAAAATACAAAATGGGACATTGTAAAATCATTAATTCGCATTGAAACAAAAAAGTTTGGTAAAAAGATAGTGAAACAAAATAAAGATTTAGAAAATGAACTATATGAGCGACTACAACATGTAATGGTGAATCTCGATGAACACCAGACTGAAAGTCTACTATCAGAATATAAAAATATTCATAATCAATTAGAAATCATAAATAGTGCAAAAGCACAAGGTATCAAACTTAGAGTAAAAGTAGACTGGGTAGCAGACAATGAAAGATGCACTGCTTTCTTTCAAAATTTAGAAAAACAAAATGGTAGGCTAACTACCATAAGTCGCTTGGTAGAAAATGGAAAGGAAATAAAGTTAGACACCGAAATCTTAAATATGTTAAAATGTTTCTACAGTGACCTATATTCAAAAAACAATAAACTTGACTCCAGCAACTATGGGCTTTTTTTTTTGAATAGTAATATACCAAAAATAAGTTATAATAACTTTCTGTGTGAGGAGTCAATATCTAGTGAAGAAATAAAAAAGGCAGTAAAGAATTTAAAAGCTAATAAATCGCCAGGTACTGATGGTTTAACTGCTGAATTTTATCAGTTTTTCTTTGAAAATATTAAGGATTACCTATATGATAGTATTAATTATTCTTTTCAAAATAAAAGTCTTAGTATAGAACAATGGAGAGGAATCCTAAAACTTATTCCAAAAAAGGACAAAGATTTAACAAACATGCGTTCCTTCAGGCCAATCTCCCTTTTAAATACAGATTATAAAATAATCACACACATTCTTGCCTCTAGATTTCAAGAAGTACTGCCAGAAATAATTTCCACTGATCAAAATGGCTACCTGCAGGGAAGATTTATTGGACATAATATAAGGACAATTATAGATACAATGCAACACATTATTCTCAAAAAGCAACAAGCTTATCTGCTATTTTTAGATTTCGAAAAGGCCTTTGATAAATTGGATCACAAATTTTTAGTAAATGCTCTTCATAATTTCGACTTTGAAAACAATTATATTCAGTGGATCAAAATTCTGTATACTGATATTCAAAGTTGTATCCTAAATAATGGTTATACATCACCATATTTCCAAATTACAGCAGGTATCAGACAGGGATGTCCAATCTCAGCTTTGTTATTCATAATTGCTGTGGAATGTCTCTCAATATATATAAAAAATAACAATAGCATAAAAGGTATCATAATGGGACATGTAGAAAGGAAAATTACACAATTAGCTGACGATACAACCTTGTTTCTAAGAGATATAGGGTCTATACAGACTACGATAAATGCCTTACTGCTGTTTTATAGTGTATCTGGCTTAAAGCTAAACAATAGCAAAACAGTTGTGTTGCCTATTGGGAAAAACTGTTACAAACCACAAACAAATTTATTTGGTCTACAGTGGGGGAGCAATGAAGTCATGTCACTTGGGATATGGTTTTCTTGTGATATAAGCAATCTTGTTAAAAAGAATCATGACCTCAAACTTGAAAAATTCAGAAATATCTTGAATCACTGGTCAAAATTCAATTTAACGCTAATGGGGAAAGTGACTTCTAAAATCCTTAGCATTAGCAAATATAAATTTCTTAATCAGCAGTGTATACACACCAGATTGGTTCATAAATGATGTGCAACAGCTCGCATTGCAATTCCTATGGGATAACAAACCAAATAAAATCAAAACTAGTACATTATACAACACCATTGAAAATGGTGGTATCAAATTTCCTCATATTGAAAGCTATGTAATGGCATGAAAATGCAGCTGGATTAAGAGATTAATGAAAAGTTATCTGGAATCGCTTTTACCTGTACCACTAGAAATTTTTGTAAGATGTAATGCTAAGCTTGCAAATGAGATGTTCAATCTGCCAAAGTTTTATAGCCAAATTTTTAACTGTTGGTTTAACCTTAACGAAGAACCCAACTCAGCTAATGAAGTTTTGCAAGAATACATCTGTTTGAATAAATTTATTGAAATAAATAATAAAATGGTTTTAGATGAAGAATTTTTAAGACCTAAAATTTTGAAGATAGGTGATATTGTTAAAAATAATGGCAGATTCCTGACTCAAGGAATTTCAAAGAAAATTTAACAGAAGAATAAATTGGCTAAAATTGCACTCTGTAACACTTGCTATACCAAACAAATGGAGACAGCTGCTTAACATGAACATCCCTTTTGAGGACATAGAAATATGTGAAAGTCAGGTAACTACGCTAAATAATGTATCTAGTCAAAAGTGTTACTGGTCAATAGTAAAAAAGGTGATAACAAAACCAACTTGTATTAATAGTTGGGAATCTAAAGGTTTTGTGTTTAATGATGAAACATGGAAGAAACTATTTCTTCTGCCAAAATGTACCACTTACAATATTAAAATAACAATGTTACAGTATAAAATTCTTCACAGAATTTATGCATCAAAAAGCAAAGTATCAAAGTTTGAAAATGTATGAAATAAACGGAAACTGTAAATACTGTAACATTTAAAAAATATTGTGCATACCTTCTACGATTGTGAAGAAATAAAAACTTTCTGGCAAATTTTTAAAACATGGATTAACCACATTACAAATATTAATCTTGAATTTAAAATAGAAGATATTATATTTGGAATTCACAGAACTATACCCTTTAACACAGTAATTAACTTTCGTGTATTAATAGGCAAGTTTTTCATCCATATTTGCAGCAAAGAAAGGAAAAGGCCTAGTTTAATGGACTATATCGCAACCTTAAAACATTGTCTCATAATAGAAAAACAGGTCTATGACAGAAAGGGGAAAAGTGGTAAATTTTGTATGCTATTTGGACAACTATAATCCGAATATTAGTACCTAAAAACAAAAGCGAAGTGATGTTTATCAGCACTGGTGAAGTGTACTTTATTCTATCAATCAGTTTTTAAAGTCATAGTCATTTTCTGTGTATGTTATGCCATACAATGTATATATTTTATGTTCATATGTTGAAAAAAAAGATTAAAAAAAAATTGGAGAGGTCTGGGGTGGATTTCATGAAAGGTTTTAGCCCGGTCTCAGGCTCAAACTTGAGACTTTTGTCTCAAATTATTGAAACCTTTTACTTGAGCCCAGTTTCAATCTCAGCTTTGGCTGAGCCAGACTAGCTCAAATGCTGAGACTGGTAGAAAATGGGCTTAAGTTTTGCAAACAAAGGCTCAAATATGGCCGCCATAATTCTTTCTTCACTTCAAATTTTGAAATGGCTGGAAACAAGGTACAAGTGTATAAAACAACCCCCTGAAGTTGTCTTTGGGTGTTTTTACATGTTTACAAGGTTTCCCAAAATGGTATTTGACCAGAGAGATTATGTGTCAAACAAGGAACATATATGTCATCAGTAGAATATTTTGAGTACTAAAAATGGTCACATGACACAGAAGACCACTGTGGTTATTTGATAAGCTTGGTCTCAAGTGAGACCCCTTCTGTGAAAACCATTTGAGACAAAGACTTAGCTGAGCCAAAAGGCTCAGATTTGAGCCAGTGGCTCAGCCTGAGACTGGGCTAAGTCTGAGACCTTTCATGAAATCCGCCCCTGAAGATAACTCTTGGAAATGGGACTGGGGTATAAGTACAGGGACCTTAAAATAAACTAGGAGGTTGCAGTGAATTCAGTCCCTGGTCCAGGGAGATTAGTTTCCATTGTAGTTAAATACCCTATTATCTGACATTTCTGATTTAGTAGACTTAGTAGATTTAGTACTGAGTGACTGACTTTGAATAAGCAAGCTAATTGGATCAAATGTCTTTTTAATATCCATCAGTATCATGGCTACAGAACCATTTTGGAGCATGGTTAAAATAAAGGTAATTAACTGTACCACTTTAGGTGGAATGGAATTTTTTCCCATCTTCATAAGAAAGAGATGTGACAATGCACACAGTTGTAACATGTCCCAAAGCTTCTTTTGAAGTTACACTTAATCTGAAAACTGAACAAAACCTTTTTAACCCATCCAATTAAATTATTTTAGCTTGTTTCTGAAAGGTTTTTCACTATAAATTTTAAATTACATATCAATAACATTCCTGAGGTTGTATAATATATTTGAGCTGCAAAAGAAAAAAAAAGAAAAAAAAAGAAAAAATCGGATATACCCACTGATTCCTTAGCCCCAGGTTATACAGTCTTCAAGTCAGAGAAGATGGTCATTATTGACCATTGGGTGGTACTAAGTACGAGTAAAATACAGCATGAACTGTACAAATACAAGATCAAAAAGAGTGGTTGTTCTACTGTACACAGTTCTTATCACAATTACAATAGTGGTGTGTGTACATCACTCTTGTATGATTAGGTGTTGTATTTGTCTGCATCACATATATATCTCCTGTCTGTTTTCAAAAATGCCAAGAGAATTTAAAGGTATTAACTAAAGTTCCTTTGGAGTTGTAGGTATTATGTCTTATATACAGTGCACAACATAACCTGGGAATCCACTAATTTCTTGTGCAAATATTTAGCTGGGGCAAAATGTTATAGTGTCTCAACAGTTGATAAAAAGGTCAGAAAGTGCATCCGATCAAAACTAATGCACTGAAATTATATCCAGTGTCAACTACAATTGTCTATGATAATATTTTTGTCTGTGATAACGGTCTTCTGGTTTTTTTTAATCTTTTCGTTTTTGAAAAAGAAATGCATACTAAATCTTTTCACAGGTGACATTTGTTGTAAATGATTGTAAATCAGAACCCATTTTCTCAGAAAATGAGTATTTTGGTTATCTTATTTTAAATGATTAATTTCAAAAGTTCAAAAGTTGAAAATAACTTTTGGTAATTTCTCAAATTATTCACATAAAACCATGATTAAAGGACATCATCCATCAGTGCAGAAGTAGTTATGAGTAGTTCCTGTATTTATTTATTTTATAAATATATCGTAATAGTAATATTTAAAATGGTCATTAATAGAAGCTTTCATATGTGACTGTTCAACTGAAATTGAAAATAAATCTTGGTAACTTCTAAAAATTAAATTGTTCACATAAAAGTAGGATTATAAATAACACCAAACTTATTCACCAAGGTAAAATAATTACTATAGCAACAAGGATTGTGCAATAAAGATATTTTATCAATAAACCAAAGTAACAGTATACCAATTAAAAATATATGGTAATTGAAAGATTTTTGGCAAATCTGATCCATAAAACAACTTCAAGTATAAAACTAATTCTTAGCATATAATTCCCACAGATATAGATAGAGTGATACATACATCACCTACCAGTGTAGGAAAGGTTGCAATGGCAACAGGGAATGATTGGTGTACATATTTTATCAGTAAACCCTAATTACAGTGTTCATCCCCTTATCTCTGTCTTCTGAAGTGGTTGTTTGGTTGAAACAAACAAAGGGGGTGTTCCCATATTGCTGGGCATATTTACTGTAAACATGGGAAATTCTGCCAAAGTTAAAATCTCATTTTTTTCAGTGAGATGACATGTTTCAGTGTTGATGCCACCTACACCTCACTTATCACTTCCACCGGAATGTTATGTTTTAGATGTGGTAGTTTGTCTGTCCGTCTGCTTGTTTGTCTGTGTTTGCAATAACTCCAAAAGTAATGAATAGATTTTTCTGAATTTTTTTATATGGGTAGAGTAAGAAATCTGGCGAATTTTAGATTTCTTACTCTAGGGCCTGACCATAAGAAGAATTCACTAAATTTTGGGAAAGATCTGGATCATATTCTGGATACAAAAATATCATGAATTTTCAAAGGACCCATTTTCTATGTATTTTCAATAACTTTGGGTCACTAGTTGACATGACTCTAAATTGGCTCACTACTTGACATGAATCTTAAAATAATGAGCAGAACATTATGAAATTTTTGTGCTGGTAGGGCCCTGCAAAAGGAGGAAGTGGTTATCTGTTGGGGAAGTTACAGATGATCATTTTCTGTACACAAAAAACATCCTAAATTTTCAGACCCGGTGAAGGTCTGCACTCTACGAGTGCTTTTTAGTTGATTTTATTTTTATTTAACATCACTTTTAACACATTGTATAAGTCAGATCACAATGAGTAGATGAGGGGATGGAGGGAAGTGATACATACTATTTGGTTAAGAAACTATCAGCTGCCAGCGACAAGCAAGATCATAAGAAATGCCCCATTAACAATACAGGCGGTATACCCCATGGTTAGAAGTTTTACTCAGTGGTGGAACCACCTCCAAGTATGCCTCATATCTTTTGAATATCTTTTTGTGTTGTGTATCCATAAGGTATGAGGTGCACAGCCACTGATTTGACACGATGTGTGACATTAAATAACAGTAGCATGGCAGTAGGATGAGAGTAGTATAAATGTGCGTCACCGAGAGACAACCTCTATTTACCTCCACTCACCTTATGTTGCCATGGCACCAACTTGTTAACACCGAAAATGACCAAGTTACAACCTTATATAAACCATGGACCACACCTTCAGTTACCATATGAAAAATTCTTCTATGCATGCTCACAGTTTCAAATTCAGGTGGAAATTTTAAAACATTTTATAATTTCTATAGGATGCTCAAGAAAATGGATGGTTTGTCACTGTTTCACAAGTTTGCAAAAGATGTAACACCGTAGTTGAAGGACAGGAGCATTTTGCCCAGTGCATACTACCACAGGGTATACCATCTGTAGTGTGAACAGGGTAAAACAATCAAAATTGGTTTAGTTTATGGCATTTATGTAACCCATAGATATTTCATTTTTATACACAATGGCAAATCTCACAGACTGTGAAAACTGAACACTTGTCACCATTAATTTATATAAATATATTTTCAATACAAATGTATTTCACACCAAGGAGATCAAAATAGTTGATGGTGCAATATTTTGCCACATTACAGCAATATATTTAGGTGTCAAGTAATGCTAATTGTATACTACCACTATATAGATAATCACCTTGATGGGATTTAGTCACAGTTAAGTAGTTGCAGTGTGCTGTAACAAGTGAATCAGGGAGTTATCAGATAAAACTGCGACTGACTGGCAAATTGTGGTGGCCATGGATTCTCCGAAAGGTAAATGAATTATCTTTAAATTTGAATTAATGTCTTTGCAGGTATTAGCATTATGATATTGTGATTGCAGCATAATTATTGAGGTTTGAACTTAATTAATAATTAGTTTGAAAATGAAAGTGGGAAAGTGTTGGGGTTGACAATGTATGGTTAATTAATAACCGTTACTTTTGCTAGATGACATAACAGAGAGGACTTTTACTGTGCAAAGCTATTCTAGTTTTGATTCAAATTATCTTTGAAAAATAATTATTTGAGCCAATTTAATTGAAAATATTTGGTCTTTAGCTTAAAATGACAGTGCATCATTTTATATTATTTAAACTAATATATGCAAGGATTATAAACTTTAAATTTGCAAAATGACATGAGGGATAATCTTGTGTAAAGTTATAAAGAGTTACCAAAAAATGAGTTAAATACTGTGAATTACTGAAGGTACATTGTATTAATAATGCATGGTTCAAAATAAGATTTTGCATTATTTCTATTTCATACATATTTAGTAGATGACTTAAAAACCATTAATGTTAACAATGTGTTCCTAACCATCACCATGTTTATATCAACACCTGGTTCAACTAAAGATATGATCCAGAATGTTTGCAATGTCGTTTTTGTACATAGGTACCTTGGTAAAGGTGTCTGGTTTTGTTAGAATTTGAGAAAACAAATATGGTAAAATCATGACCACATAATTAAAAGAAAATAAAGCAATTAAGAAAAATTCAGCAGCTATAGTTTTTTTTCAAATGATAAAGAAGACTATCATCTTTGTGTGTTGCAGATATGTCTTGCAGGCCTGGTGGAGAATTTAATCCTTTCATGAACCACCATTATGACACACAGGCTGTTTTTGATAGGGCCAGATCATTGCAGCAACCTGCTGTCATTGCCAATCCATTCTGGATGAATCTGTACAATTCGTGGAACCTTTTGAATCTTGCACGAACAAAGACTCACTTATCCATAGGTGAAGGAAGCAAGGGAAGGACATTTGCCCATGGCTTAAGTTTTTCCAAACCATCTCCTTATGAAGGGCTATTGCAAATTGCACCAACACACAACAAAGGTAGAAATGTCATCATGCCTGGTTGTTCGAAGGCATTCAACAATACAGATGAACTGCAAAGGACACACAAATACAAAAGACAGTGTTCTGATTACCCTACCAGGTTTGAAGGGCTGTTTCAGAAAAGTAGAACTGATGCAAAAGCAGACGATGGACAAACTTCACCCAAACCTTTAGATCTCTCATTTAACAGACAGAATTTGACAGGTGAGTATTGATTTTGTGATATTTTCTGTAATATATGTGCCAGGTGGTAAATCTGCATCTGGCTAGTAGCTGCTTTAAATAGAATATCTTTATCATGGAATAACTATACATGCACATTATACATTGAAAAGCTTCACCGATAATTTAACATTTCTGTAGTGGTTTTAATCCCATTACAGCTTATATATCTGGTAACAAGACAGACTTCTGGTTCTTAAGGCAACTGTATGATGCCTGACATTAACATAATTCTTTTGGACTTAAAATAAAAATTTACCGGGCTATGTACTTGGTGTTTTGGACTGACACCCAGATGGCTAATAACAACATATGTCTAAGTATTTAATGCTTCAGTGTTATTCTTTTGAAGAGAAGGTGTTTCAGTATTTTGTTAGAAAATAAGGAGGACTAAAGTGTGAATTTTACAACTACCAGAAGAAACGTATTTAATGAATTGGAGATTTTGTGTGGGTCAAACTATTGGGAGAAAATAAGTAGACAGATGCCAAATTTTATGTGATTTTTTGTGATAAAACTTTGCTGTTAATCTTGATCTTGCCAAAAGTTAGTGGAAGGGGAGACATTCCATATTATTATGTCACCTGACCAGCAAGTTGCTGATGTCTCATGACATTGCTTTCTGCCACCTATTCCAAGAACAAAAAGACCAATGGCAATGGTGATAGTTTTAAGTGATTTCTCATTTTTCTGGCTCTGAACCATGTTCATGACATTTAGATCTGTGTATTAGTCTGCTTTTCTATAAGGCTTCAAAGTGTAGTACCCCTCACATTTATCCATTTTCTCCCTAACCTGGTAAGGGATATTTCTGAAATTGTGTGAATTATGGTATCCTGGAGGAACTTATAATACCATGTAAGTTTAAGTCACTTACAGCTTTGTATCTTGTGGTGAATTTGTAACATTATTGGATAACATTTGTATTAAGCATTGAAACCTATCTTTTCAGAGAACAATAACAAAGGTAAACAGTTTGACTTTGCTAAAATGGGGCAGTCAATCTGTGGTGATTATGATATCAGCAGAATGAATAATGATACAGATGGAAATCAGAATAATAACATTGACAAGCACACAAGTGAACCAATCAGTTCTGCTACAAGGGTGAATATCCTGCCAGTGTTTCAACATGCAGAAACTTTGGACCATACAATCACATCAACATTGAAGCAGATTCGGAAAAGGACTGTGAGGTATGTGCACTAGTAATTCTGTCTAGTAATATTCTAGACAGCCATGTATCACTTTTTTTACAAATGCTACAATTATATAAAAGTCATGAATTAAAATAACATAATATTATATTGAAAAGTAATATTTATGTTAAATACATACTTCAATTTTATCATGTATATGTGCTACAAGAGAAAATCTTAAAGGCATATTTCTAATATATGTTCTGAACAAAATACGACCAGTTGTTTAGAATTTAACCAATATAACATATGTGACACTTTCTTCATATGCTGAATTGATCTTCCAGGTGCTTTGCGATTAAAATTCTCATGGGGCAACTTATTTCCAAGCACACATTTCAATTGAACTACGAGTCTGAATAGACCAGAAAATACTCCCCTATTTATAACAACAGTTTCTAAACATGTTTAAAAAGTCAAACATTTGTTTGTGATTGCTGCAATTATGCTCCCAACCTTTACTTTTACGAAGATTCTAGTTCTAATTGGACTTTATAGCGCTTAATCTCCCCTATTCAAAGGGAACTCTAAGACACAACAAAACCAAAACAGTCAACCAATTTCAGTATCCAGGGACAGAAAAAAGGCCAAGCACCACAGAGAATGCTAGGGGATGAGCAAGACTAAGGTGGGTGTGCCTTGGTGTACAGGTAGGTTTTGAGCTGCTTTTTGAAAGAGGCTAGGGAGGGTAATGCACAAATCTCATCAGGAAGAGCATTCCAAACATTTGGGGCATCAAAAGCAAAATTATAACCAAACTACTTGATAGATGTATGGATAGAGCGTTGGAACTTTGGAACAACAAGGAAATTACCACCACTCTGACTGTGCCTGGTACTGTAAGAACTACTGTCAGGAAGAGATATATGGAGCAAAAGACTTGGGAAAACCAGTGTGAAGAAACTTGCGAACAAGGGTGGCTGTTTTAAAGACTGAGCGAGGTTCAACAGGAAGCCAATACAATGTCTTAAGCACAAGAGTTTTGCTAGCATATCTACTGGTATTTGATATGATTCTAGCTGCACTTTTTTGGATATACTGTAATTTATGAAGATTGAACTAAGAGAGACTCCTGAAAAGTGAGTTACAATAATCCAACCGATTAATAACAATTGCATTGGCCACAAGTACAGAAGCATCATGAGTCAGAAACCACCTGACATGTCTAAAGTCAAGTTTGAGTTGCACAAAACAACTTTTGCAAACATTCGGAACATGTTTGGACAAGGAAAAAGTCTTAATTGAACCACACACACCCAAATTTTTGACTGACTCAGCAGGGCAGAAGGGACTTCTCAAGATGGTAGTTGGGAAATATGCTTTCAACTTATCCCTCTGTCTTTTTGAACCAAATACAATGTCAGTCTTATCTGGATTCAGTTTGAGTTTACTAGTTGTTCAGATGAATTCTTCTGACATAAACTTGGGTGTTATCTGCATAAAAATGAAACTTTATTTCTTTATGTTTACCAATAACCAAACTGAGGGAGAAGTGTACAATGAAAACAATAATTTAGGATTCAAGAAAGAACTTTGGGGCACACTGACTAGGAGTTTACAAAGATCAGGAAGAGTAGAACTAATTTTTATTGACTGGTAGAACTCAGGCAGGTAGGAAGTGAACCATTTCAGAATAGAACTACCAACCCCAAACCAAGTCTTAAGACAACTAAGAATAGTGGAATGATCAATGGTGTTGAATGCTGCTGATAGGTCAAGCAATATCAAGGCAGTAGGTTTGCCTCTTGACAAGGATAGAATGATGAACTTCATTTTTATGGAGAGAAGAGCTGTCTCAGTCGAGTGACCTATTTTGTATGCAGACTGGTACGGATTGTCTGAAGTTATGGACATGGATATGTTCTAACAGTTACTTAGCTACCACTCGTTCAACCAATTTTGATATGAAACTAAGGCCAGATACAGGACAATAGTTCTTCAAATCATCTGCCGGAAGAGTAGCCTCTTTGATAAGAGGAGTAACTACAGCAGTTTTGAAACCATCAGGGACATAACTCTCCATGAGTGAGCAGTTGACCAACTTTGTTATTGATGGTAGTAGTGGTAGTATATCACTACACTCCTTGATGAAAAATGTTGGCCATGGATCCAACAGGCAGGATTTTGTAGGTGAGTTTCTAATTATTTTTTCAACAGCATCTTCAGAAACTTGAGTAAAAGCAGTAATTTTTGGAGGATCAGTTGGAGGATGAGCATTATTTTCAGTGCCAGAGGGAACAAAGATATCTTATCAATATTTTATTCAAGAAAAAGGAGGCAAAATGGTCATCCAATCACTTGTCAGCCAATCACTTGTCAGAAACCTATTCTGAATCAGGGTTTTGTGCAGCACATGCCATAATTTTCTAGGATCATGACTATTGTCTGAAATAAGTTTACTATAATAGTCTGACTTATCTTGTTAGCAAGTGCATCGCACTGAGAAATTGGGTGATGAAGCCGATTTTAGTTCAGTGGATCCTTGGCCCTTTGCCAAGTTCTTTAAAATTGGTGCCTTAGGGACTTTGCACGTTGATAAGAATAAGACAGCCAGGCCGCAGAATCTTTCTTTGTCAGTCTAGATACCAGTGGTGTGTATCTGTCAAGAACATCCACCAAATTATGTACATATTGCTCATAAAGGTCAAATACAGCACTTGTTGGAGACTTGATGAAGGAAGAGTTTTTGAGATTAGAGCGAACAAGTTGAACAAGTTGAAACGGTGGTACCTTCTATGTTGACCTTTATTTGGAATATGAGCCACTTGACAAGAAAAGGCAATTCAGCATTTGACTAATGCATGATCAGATATAAAATCACAAATTTTGACATCAACAATAGTATCCTGATCACTGGGCGATAGAATGATATCTTATATGTGATCATGCAGATGGGTAGGTTGATGAACTAACTGTTTCAGATCACGAATCAAGAAAGGTCATAAATTTATAACCATCACCAACTGGTACGTCAACATGAATGTTGAAGTCACCACAAACATAATTGAAAGAATTAATGCATGACAGGAAACCGACAAAGGACATTAATTCTTCTTAATTCTGTAAGTTGCAGTTACATGATCCTGGAGGGCAGTAGACACAGGCAAGCAACATTGAATGGCCATTAAACCCAATTGATACCACCATGTTCTCAAATGTCTGACAAAAAGGTACACTTGCTCCAAGTCTTTGTATTTCTTATTCCACCAAGTCTGACATATATGTAATCATTATGAATCCAAACAATACAAACACTTATCTGAAATACAGGTCAGATGTCAGCTCTACATTCTGGTAAAAAATCATTCAGTCCTCATATAATACCTAAGATAAAAGGAGTTGAGGAAAGTCTAACAAAAAAAGAGATTCTATTTAATATGGTTAGCAGGAGGATCTAATAAAAAAACAATACCACCACCAATAGCTGAGGGATGAGGCCTTTGAAAAATATGAAATCAGGAGACCATAAAAGCTATCTGAATCAGGACATTTGTTTCAGTAAGACAAAGAAAGTCAAGGTCATTTTATGTTGCAATATTGGCAAGGAGTGGACCCTTCTTCCTTACGGATCTGGCATTCAAAACACCCAGTGTGAGAGGACCAGGGTTGAGGAACACATCTCCACCCAGTAAGAGTAACAACATAAGCCTTCTTCAATTGACCAATGTTGAAAATTTGCGATATGAACAGGAACATGAAGCATTCTTTACAACTCTAATCAATTAGTACTTAATCTATTGGATACTCTAGTGTGGAATAACTCATACCTATAAGCCATTGCCACCATAGACAGTGCTGTAAAGTGCATGCATATGTAAGAAGTCCTAATCTAACTCTACAGTGGGAGGGGGGGGGCTTAAAAATATGTCCCTACACCTCAGTGCAGTCACAGTTCTTCGTACTGTGGGCGACTCACAAGCACCCTAACACCCCTCACTACAGCCTCACCTTAAGCTGAATAACAACACCACCAAACCACCAAAAACAGAGAAGTGTGTTAAGATAAGTTGTAGAACAAATGAGATTACGTTTGTGACCATGTTATTGGAGTGGTATTGGACGCAAACTCAGGAGAGTGGTCAGGGGACTTCCACTCAAGGGTGATTCAGTGTAAAGCTAAACATGTTAACAATTGTTGAACTTTTTCTTATCTTGCAATAGAAAAAGCAAATGATAAAGCTTAATTTCTAAAAGTAAGATTCTTTCCAATTGCTTGTGTTGCAGGCCAAGAAAACAGTTCATCTGCAGATTCTGTGGTAGGCATTTCACAAAGTCCTACAATCTGCTGATTCATGAGAGGACTCACACTGATGAGAGACCGTACCTGTGTGACATCTGTCACAAGCGTTTCAGAAGACAGGACCATCTGAGGGATCACAGGTAAGAGAAATGTAAAAGTGTAAAAGTTGAAGCTAATTTAACTAATGAGCTTGGATAGTGAAAATTAATTACTAGTGAAATTTAAATCAGTGTAAGTATATGTCACATTTAAACTAGCCATTAGAGAAAATTATTTCCAGTGAATTTGTTGAGAAATGAAGAATTATTAAAATTTTCTTCTAGTTAAATTTCTACTTTTCAGTACATGCCAGCAGCTCATTCATTTGACCAGTAAGCCTTTTAATGATCAGTTTTTGTAACAAGGTACTGATGTGCCTTGCCCAATGTGCCAGATTGTATCAGGATATAACTGAACTCTTTAATAACTCAATGGATTTTGTTGAAATTCAAAATTTACATATAACAAAATAATTGTGCTTTGTCCAACAATTGAAACATATGGATTGTAACAAATTTTATTGTAATTTAACTTTTTACAAGTTAAATACTTACCTTATCCTCACAAGTGCTTGGTTTGGTTTTGTGGAGCAAAACGTATCGACCGACAAGAATTTTTTAAGGAATATTCTTGTCACAAGAGGTGACCCCTTTGTCTGCGCATGTCCGCGCTTGCGCAGTAGTCGTTGTCGACAGACGAATGTCGAGAGTTCTTCATTGTATTTTTGGTCCCCAGAAAACAAATTATGCGGGGAGGTAGGGTGGGTTTATCCTTGTGAGGATAAGGTAAGTATTTAACTTGTAAAAAGTTAAATTACAATAAAATTTGTTACATTTTATTGCGTAAAATAGCCTTACCTTATCCTCACAAGTGCTTGAATACAACCATAACAGGTGGAGGGAATTTGTTTTGGCCACACTGTTAGATGATTGTCAGACAAGGGGTCACCAAATAAAGCACTGATAAGAGGATAAGATAAGCTTCCATTCGCCACATCTTAGGTTATATATATTACTTCTTCATCACAGATAAGTAATTTGCTAACCTCAACAAGAGATCCATGATGTGGTCGTCATTGTTGCTGCTGTTGCTGTTGTAGACAATTTTACAACAAATCATATAGCAGTATTAACCATCACCCGGTATAGGCCGGAGATGTCTGCATGACTCCCGAAACAAGATGTCATCATCTGACAATGAGAATATCTCCAAGCAGGCAAACTGAACTGCATGAACTGCAGATATGGGGCCATATGTAAGTCAGGAAAGACATATGTCAGTGACACAACACTTGTGTAACTGGAGAGAACATAACTATGTGAGTCATATCAATAACATGTAAAAATACACAAAAATTGACTACATGCCGAGGTGAATCCACAAGGCCCAATTTGTTCATGGGCTGGTCATGGGATTGCCAAGCTACTTCTTCAAGTAGAATGTAGTAAAGAATTGTGGGTCTTCCAATAACAAGAGTTCCATATCTGCTCAGGTAAGACCCCACTCTTGAAAACTAAAGAGGCAGCCAAGTATGTAATATGTGCCTCAATGTATAGATTCTGGGAATCAGAATTAAAGGACTGGCAATCTAATCATGCATGCAGATTGATCCAGGAAGAGATACCAGAACTCAAGATATCTCCATCAAGCCTTCCTTAAAAGATATGAGCAAGAGATGCTTCACCTCCTTGAAGTACTTGTACTGTCTTGATAGTAACTAAGTACTGTAAGAGGGCAGAGTGTCACAACATCAGTCCAACGTCAGCTCAGGAAAGGTTTGTGAGCTGGAATGACCACTGGTTTGAGCCATCTGGAGCATCAGAAGCCAACTGGTTCTTGCTAAAAGGCAGGAGAAGGAGACTTTCCCTTTTCTCCAAGCAGTAGTCCTGTCCATGAAGGATGTAAGTGCTGTAGGAGGACAACGAAACATGTGTCCAGGCAATTTGAGTTCAGGAATGATCTAGAGCTGAAGTGACCACTGGAGCCAATCTAGACGAATTGAGGCTAATGGGTCCTTGTTGAAAAGGTAGGTAGGAGGGAGAAACTGTAACCTCCTTCCTATGAGGCTTGTGTCTGAAGGAGCCAAAGTCCCAGAATACACTTCCAATGCCATTGCAACAGTCTTGCAAGTCAAACTTTTTTAGACTGACCTCCTTTTAAAGGTTAATAAGGAGCCTTTTGTGAAAACCAACAGAAGCAAAGGCAAATCCCTTGATGCTGCACCTCTGTTAGCAGTGGGCTTCTCTCTATAACACTTGCAATAGGCCTATAAAGATGCAGGCTTTGGCTCAAGTCCTGCACAAAAAGGTAAATGATCAGCTATGGCTGCTGCAAAGCCAACAATAGTGACAGGTTTCAGATTTTTGCAAGTAAATGGATCAAAAATCTGGTATATTTGAGACCGTAGGCTCTGAGATGGCCACCTTATTCTGTGGGTACCAGAGCTTCAAAATGGCCCATCATGACTCATACATTCCGAGATGAGGGTCCTTGAGATGCCCTAAATCTCACTATCCCTTGCCCAGAGAATGATATAGGAGATTCTGAGTGGAGTTAAGGTGCCAAGCATGAAGGTGCCAATGCAAACAGATTTAGATGGTATTTCTGACTGAATGGCTGTTTTTGAGACCAGTGAAGTAGCTGTAATAGAGGTTTGGTTGAATGACTCACCAGACAACAAAGCCAATGCATCATGGGCCACCAAGGAGCCACTACAATCATTTTGCACCTGGTGCTCACTTGTTCAATGACTTTTTGGAATAAGTGGTATAGGAAAAAAGGCCTAGCAGTCCAGAACCTCCAACAAGATGTTTAATTCATCTATGTTCAGAGCATTTGCATCCGGGACTGGCAACATAGACAGGAAGCTTGTAACTCATATTGGTGGCAAACATCTGTACCATTGGTATTTGACAAACTATGTAAATCAAATAAAATATTAAAGATGAAGACTCTCCTGTCTGAATTATTTCGTTCTTTGTGGAGAGGCTGTCATGACATCTAGGCAACCCTGAATATATCTGGCTCATATGAGAATATTTCAGGGATTGCAGTAGGCCAAGATGCAGCATACCCGCATAAAACACCTATTGTTGATTTGTGCCAAACTTGCACGTTGTCTAGAACCATAAAGGGAGTAAGAATCATTCTGTACATATTACTTTTGTCCCTTCTGTAGGGATCATTGAGTATGACATTTAAGTAACCCCAGAATATTCTGTCTCTTAAGAGTATATTTCAAGGATTGTAGTAGGGCAGGATGCGCCAAACCTTTATCCCTTGTGGAGTTATGTTGAGTATGACCTTTAAGCAACCAAGAATATGTCTGTTATGAGTATATTTCAAGGATTGCAGTAGGCCAAGCTGCGCCAAACTAGGAGGTATACGCTCCCCCCCCCCCCCCTGTTTGTTCAGATAACCGAACACAGTGGTGTTGTCTGATGCTATAAGAATTCTTTTGTGTGGAATTTGTCTTGAAGGCTTATAAGGGCTGAACACACTGCCTTCAGCTGTATGACATTGAAATGTAATATATACATTTTTAACTGTCCAAAGCCGCTAACTGTGATGCTTATAGATGGGATCATCAACCCTGGTTTAATGCATCTACGAAAATAAGGGAATTGTGCACCCGTGTATAGAAAAGGCATCCTATTTCCCATTTTTTGGCATTTTCCACCACTGAATATGCCTTTTCAGAAGGATTTGAAACAGGAATTCTCACAACTAGTGACTGGAGAATTTGCCAGTTTTTTCTAGATACCACTGAAAGGCACACATACATAACTGACCCATTGGTATAGTCTTTTCCAAAGATGCTGGTATACCTACCTGGGATATAAGCAACCTTGGGGTTGATTGTGATGAGATCGCCATGTCTTGAATAGATTCTCAGGTATTTAATTTATTTGAGGTATAAAGAAATTTCCTGGTACCAAAATGAAGTGGTAACCTAGGAAATCGATATCACGAAGCCCAGTTGATGAATAATTGGATGAGTGCTTTGGTTTGAACCCAATACTGGTGTCTTTTACGTACACTAAACAACCAGTAGTCTAGGTATAAGGTGAAAGAAATTTCCTGGTACCAAAATGCAGTGGTAACCTAGGAAATCGATATCACGAAGCCAGTTGTTGAATAATTGGATGAGTTCTTTGATCTGAACCCAATACTGGTGTCTTCTACATACACTTAACAACCAGTGGTCCAGGTATATGGTGAACTCCTATTCCGTGAGACTGAAGAATGAGATTTGCCTCTTTATTACGCGCATGATACTGTAGAGGGGTCGCTAACCCGAATTTCATAATGCTTTAAACTGATAGGTTTGACCGTGTACATTAAACTGAAGTAGATGTTGAGAGACCTGTGAATCGGTACATAGAAGAACGCATCTTTTGTAACCGAATTTTTAATAATTTCTGCTGTCTCCAGTTTAAATGATGCGACAAGCAGGTATTTATTGACATAGTAAACGAACTTCACTCGTGGGCCGTGACCGTTGAAGACGTAGCTAGATCAATTCAGGACACTGGGATGTATCAGAGGTCATCATTAGTCGAGTTTCTATACAAGAAATAAACTGCCATAGAAACCTGGAGTTCTGCAATTGTAGAGTGGATGAATTGCTTTCTTTTGAAGGATTTCCAGCAATATTTCAGCGGTATATTTACTGTAGCCATGTTTTCCTGTCTGACGTCATCGCTTTGCATTGTGGGTAGTACAGGCATTGGCGAATTCGATTGGGGAGTAATTCGACAACTCCGTCTGAAGATTCGCACAACTCTGGGATGGCAATGAAAATCTCCCATCACTGCCAGTAACTCTGCAAGAAGAGCCTCCATGGTGACTTGCATTAATGTAGCCACGTTCTTCTGTATCCCTCTGACCTGGTAAACTAGGCAGAGTGGTACGACGATCTTTTGTGGTTAGTAGGGGAAATTACAGGACATAGCTCCTGTCCTGAATATACTGTGCAAAATACACTGTAAAAGTTGGAAGCAAGGACTTCAACATATAAAATAATAGAACATAAAATCTCATCTAGCCAGTTTGATCTTTGTTGAGTTTGCAGAAGAATTCTTCAACAGGGCTAAACAGACAAGCAGTACACATACTGCCCGAAAGATGTCTGTTGGATCTTCATCCAAATTTACAGCAAAGGAAGGTAATCTGTCCATATTTTCATGTCTTGAAAAGCAGGAAGTTCACTGTACCTGCTGGGAAACAAAATAATAACTGCAAGGATCCGTGGATACGCTTCTGTAGTCGTTCTTTTGGAGGGAGACCTGTTACTGTAACAGAGTGGCGCTCCACCCACAGTAAAGAATCTACGACCTCCACTGCCAAGACAACTGCATTCTTTTTACTTTTCACAAGGAATATTCATGGTGTGCCATCAAAAGAACCATAAAGCAGTTTTCCACTGAAAACTTTACAGCAAAATCTTCTCGGCATCCCTTTCATCAACAAGGAGGTAGTTCCAGTCGAATAATGGGTGAGTACAGCCGAAGATATACACCGTCTTCCACTGAAGACTTTACAGCAACATCTTCTTGCACATCTTATTCTGACCCTTTTCAGGACAAGGGAGGCAGAATTATTGGTAGTACCAGTCGAATAATGGACAACTACAGGTAGGTGCACGCTTGCACGCTTCAAAACTTCATAGATCTTCATCCGTGAATGGACGATAATAAGGAAAAGTACGTGTTGCTCCCATCTCGACCAAAAATATAATGAAGAACTCTCGACATTCGTCTGTCGACAACGACTACTGCGCAAGCGCGGACATGCGCAGACAAAGGGGTCACCTCTTGTGACAAGAATATTCCTTAAAAAATTCTTGTCGGTCGATACGTTTTGCTCCACAAAACCAAACCAAGCACTTGTGAGGATAAGGTAAGGCTATTTTACGCAATAAAAACAATGTTTTCTGTCTGAATAAATCTAGTTAATACAAAGGTCAAAGCTGGGGTTTTATGCCAAGTTTAATAGCCAGGGTCATTTTAGAACAGGCCCTCATTATTCCCACTAGACAAATAGGGGGGGGGGGCAAAGCCAAACCCGAGGCTGGTTTGATGCTAACATTGCAACCACAAGGCCACCAAGGACTTCAAATGTAATTAATAACAAGCTGTGATAGAATAAACATTGAATATGTTGTCTATTTTTACAGGTATATCCATTCCAAAGACAAACCATTTAAATGTAATGAATGTGGTAAAGGATTCTGCCAGGCTCGAACTTTGGCAGTACACAAAACCATACACACTCCAGCATCCACCTACCCATGTCACACGTGTAACCAGACATTTGAACACAAATGCCTTCTAAAAGCTCACGAAAATCAAATGCACAGGCAAAACTCTCCTTTGTATAAATGCAGGAACTGTTGTGCAGTCTTCAGAAGGTCAATAGACCTTGAAAAACACTGTGTTGTTCACATGCAAAATGTGTGGTATCCTCCCCAGATTCAAATTGAGCAAGCTGACCAAAGAATGCCATTTGATTGGCTAAAACCATGTGATGTCATCAAAGATGGCCGACCCGATCAGTTTGGCCAAGATTCTGTTGGGTTCAATGGTAATGATGAACATGAGAGAGCCAGTGGAAGACAAATAGAGGACAACTTATATAGTTTTAACCTTGAAAGGTCTGATGAAATAAAGATAAAGGAAGAAGAAATAGTTGTAGATAACTAAAGAGCTATTCACTTTGTGAAATTATCTGAATTTTGATAGATTGTAGTTTCTATTCTATTCTGTACCTTTATAGCACTTAATCTCTGCCAAGACAGACTCCAAGGCACAACAATATATCAAATTCAGTAATCATCATTCCATAGACATAGCCACGTCAACACTCCATAGACATAGCCAGGTCAACATAGCCAGGTCAATACTAGGGAGACGCCAGATACTTTATATGCTAAGGTGGAAAAGCCTTTTTGAAGAGATAAGATTATGGGATTTTTCTTAAATAGGCAAGAGTTGGGGTAGAATGAGCATCATTAGATAAATCATTCCAAACTATGTGAGCATCAAAAGCAAACAAGTGTTTTTTTTAGGTTGGTGTACAGATGGATAGTACTGAGGAACCTCCAGTGTTGTTTTTAACCCATTTTAACATCTATATCAGATTGCGGGGGTGATAAACATTCTGAAGTCTATATTCTGCACTTTTTTCCTTCTCCCTCCCAGTCTAAACTCCAGGAATATTGGTCCCTGTGTCATGTGTGTATGCTAACATATTCTAAGCTGTGTAAAAGTACTATAATCATTGGTCAGAAGTCATATCACATGTTAATAAGCAAGGTTCTGTAGCCATGTAGACACATCACAGTCGAGGAGATTAAGACACAAATTCAAAGATAGTTGAATGAACAAAAAGATTTGTGTTTATTGCATTAGTTGCCATTAATTATTTTCTCATGTTTTTTTTCTTACATTGAATGTTATAGTGCTGTACATTATGTATTTTCTTTTAGGAAAGCGGATGTAAAATGGAAAATAAAACTTCAATAACTCACAAAATAGAATGGTTTCCTTGTTATCCCTCATCTCCCCAAGGTGATAATTGAGACGTTTTAGGGAAGACTATCACAGAAAATTTTATTCGTTTATGCATCAGTACACACGTTGGACATGTTGCAACTTTTTAATTAAAACAGTTTCAACACTACTATCTCCAATGAAATATTAATGTACACGAAGGTTTTGAAACCTGGGTTACACATTTTTACTCTTAATAATACTTATATAACACTCAATGTCCATCAAAAGACAGACCCCAAGGCCCTTCAGGCAGTAAAATAACAGATATCTCGAATCAAAAATACAGGAAAATCAAAAACTGGTTTAGCACCACAGAAGAAACAAGTAAATTTGAATGTATGAGCAAAACCTGAGCTGACAAAATTTTAGCAAAGACATAGAATTTTTCTTCTTTCTGAATGAGGAAAGAGTAGAGGCTGATCAATTTAGAGTAAGAAATCTAAAATTCGCCAGGAATCTAAAATTCACCAGCTCTAAAACCTTAGTTAATTTTATGAAGAAAATGCTGTTTTTGTCTAAAAATTGGCATTTTTCAGTTCAAAAAGCCTTAATTTACTATACGTTCAACAAATCTCACCACAATTCATGTATTTTATTAGTATTTTCACATGTGGCGAATTTCAGATATGTGGCGAATTTTAGATTTCTTACTCTACCAGGCCATTCATTCCAGATTTTTGGAAAAATAAAACTAAAACCAAGCTTGGTACAAAGTTTTATATTGGTGTTCCCATCTGTGAATGGGGTTCTCAGAATATAGGGAAATACAGTAGAAACTCCATTATCCGACTCTCTGTTATCCGAATTTTCAATTATCCAACCTCCAATTCACTCTCCCAACCCCAGTTAAACCTGTTATTTTAGGCTTTCTATTATCCGACCTAATTGTTACTCTCCCAAGAGGGTCGGATAATATAGGTTCTACTGTAAATGGAAATATTGCTCAGCAAGTATCGTTCTTCACCCAGTGAAGTTTGTCCCTTGCATTTTATGACAATATTGATATCTTTTAATGATGGACTTGCATTGTGCAATTTTGATCTTACTGTGCTGAGCAATATTTGTTAAATTTGTTCACATATAAATATTAGTTATCCTTGATAATTTCAAAAGTCATGTGACAAACTTTTCAATGGGTCATAAGATTAATTGGATGGCAAATAGAAATGTGAATCTCGAGTGACTTTTTCACATATTCCAAATCAAACTTTGTAGCTATCAAAGGGATGAATATCTGTTACATATTATTCACTCAAGGCCGTACGTTCTTTCGATATGCTTGTGTGTTTCAGTGAAACTGACTTGCAAAACGTTGATCATATATTTTGTGTTTTAAAATAGGAGCAACAAACTGTGCATAAACACATGTAATCATTTGTATGAAATTATTTTATTCAAAATTCTTCTTTTGAACATTTGCTGTGACACAAATATTGTAGAATGAATTTGCTAACACCTTGATAGAAAGTTACCATTTAACATGGATCAGGGACAAAATAAACTAGCATTTATTGTAATCAAATGGGAAAACAACATATTGGTAAAATGTTGCATGTTTCCTGTATTTAGTATTCAGATCTAAGACAAATATATTTCTTGATAAAAACATCTGGTTGATATTACAGTTCTATTCACATGACATTCATGATGAAATGACCCACGAGTGCTATTTCATATGACAGAGGCATCAGTGCTAATCAGTTTAAAGGCCCAATTTTGGTGAGTCCTTGACATTGAGCCTTAATAATGCATCCAGTATTTCCTATTTTTTCATGGTACTAGCTTGTATATAAATATATATAAAATATTACTTTTTCTGTCTATAAATGAAAAAAAATCCATGTGATCAGTTTTATGGGTCTATCTTGCTTACAATGACAGACTGTGATGGATTACTTCAAACCTTTGAACTCCACACACTTCTTCAAGTGCAGGACTGGTCTGTTAAATTTCTATTTAAGAGATTCATGAATATTTAGTAAAATATTAATTAAAGGTACACAATATGTTAACTGAAAAACACTAATTGTTGCAGTGTGTCTGCCAATCAAATTGAAAATTCAAACTATCTGTCAATGTGGCCTAGCGGGTAACACACTTGTCTAGGAACTCAGAGGATGTGGGTTCAAACCCAGGTACAAGCAGAAACATAGTGGCTCGGATGACCACTTAAAATGGCGGTCCTCTGTCATTGGGTCCTATCCCCAGTAGCAGGCTAAAGAACCTCAAAGATGTTGTTAAATGGTCATCCTTGAGCCTCTATCTTATAGTTAGGGGAATGTCAGTTACTTGTGAGTTGGGGCTGTACCTTTACAGTCAGATGGGTTAAATAGCACCTTGAGCCCTGTAGTATATGGAGATATTGCACTGAGTATAAATACAAAATACAATACAAACTATCCAATCACCTCTGTACCCATAACCTTTTACCCTCTTGGTTTCTATAATTTCAAATTTTATCATGAGGTGACAAATTAATACAATTTCAGTCCTTCTGAAATGGCCACCAATAAAAACCTCGAATTTTAATTTCTAGTTTCTCTATCATTTCTTTGTGGCTTTAAGTGCAACAAAAACTAGCACAATGCTTTTAATAACAGTCTATACAACATAATAGAAGGTGCATTCATACACCTGTGAAGTGTATAATAAATGAACATTCATACACCTGTGTAGTGTATAATGAATGACCATTCATACACCTGTGTAACTGTATAATGAATGAACATTCATACACCTGTGTAGTGTATAATGAATGAATATTCATACACCTGTGCCGTGTATAATAAATAAACATTCATACACCTGGGTAGTGTATAATGAATGACCATTCATAGACCTGTGTAGTGTATAATGAATGAACATTCATACACCTGTGTAGTGTATAATAAGTGACCATTCATACACACAGACTGAGAGTGCAAGGGGGGGGGGGGGGGGGGGGGGGTTCAAGGTAGTGAGTTAAGCTTTAGTGCCCCTCAAAATACCAGCATAACTCATGTGGCTTTTATACAGAAATATGGAAAATAATATGGAAAGAATATAGAAAACGAACTACATAAATTCATAACGAAAAAAATCAATATCACAGCTACTTTATATATAATAATTAAATACATAAATTTTGGTTGCTATGTACATATCACATTTAAAATGCAAGACATGGATATTATTGTTGCTGAAGGATTATCTGAAAATTTTGATGAATAACATATTCAGATGCGGTCAAAAGCTATCCATACTGAATTTCACATTAATTTTCTAATGCTTAGACCTAACTCTTATGACATCAAGTTGGTACAATGGCAGCTCAAAAGTTTTGTTTGCAGAAATTCTGTATTGAAAATACATCTTGCAAATTTATGGCAATTTGGAATTCTTATTCTAAAATATTTTGCTTATCCTTAAAACTTTTTCTAAGAACAAAAAGTGTCAGTGATTATGGGCAGAAATTGGCATATGAACAATCAAAATACAGTGTACAAGTTTTGTCATTTGTTTTGCTGCACCTTATTTGCTTGGGGTTTAAATTTATTTTGTACCAATTTAATACATTTGACAAATTAGCAAACAAAGTATTACCTAACTCTCATGAGTACAATATTTTCTTTGGATATTAGAGAATCTGTAAAATACAGCAAATGTTTGAAAATATCAATTGACATGAATTTGATAGAAAATATCATAATACCTTTTTAATAGGAATGGTGGGAGAATAGAGTTTATACTGCACAATTACCTAAGGTATCCCTGATATAATATATAAAAAAATAACTAGAAAGCGCTTGTAGAGCGGTGACCTCCACCAGGGAGCATTTAAAGAAAATTGGTATTTTTTATCCACAATATGATCTGGATCTTTCTGAAAATGTAACATCTGTCTTAGGGCCACATCAAAAATATCATGAATATCAGCTCATCACTTCTGGAGTAGTGTCAACAAGAAAGCCAATGTCATTGAAAATACATTGAAAAGGGGACAATCGAAAAAATACAGATTCTTTTTTTTTGGGTATCCAGAACATCACCTGGATTTTTTACAAAACGTAATCACTACTTCACTTGGTCACGGGCCGTACCTACATAAAAAACTTCATAAAGGTCTGCTCTTTACTTTTCGAGTTATTGCCAACACAGACACACAAAGAAATGCACATGAAAACATAACTTTCTGTTGGAGGTAATTATACACAAAGAAATAATACTTCATAACCACTCACAAATGTAGACCACAAGAAATAAGTTTAAGAAGTTAATTCACATATAAGTGAGATGTAATTTACATCGGTCAGCTATACACAAGTTCAGTTTTCACAGTTCTCTGTCCCTGCTCAAAGGATGTGCGATGATCCTCTCGTGGATTTCAATGAATAGCGGCACGTATGTGAGGAAATCCAAGAAATCCACTATACCTCGGCTCTCTCTGTTGAATTTAGACTCAATCTGAAGGAAAAATATATAATGCATATCATTGATTTTACCAGAAAATTATATAACATTGGCAAAACCACAAACCTGGCACCGTAATTTCTGTAATAAATGTAGCTCTCTAATTATGCCCCCAAAACTCTTGATAGCAGTTTTCAGTGGGCATAGATCAGACGTTAACTTCATTACTTGGTAATGAACTGCCTACTTTGAAAAGAGTTTTATTTTACAGTAACTGTATGCATTTAAGTGTCTGTGGTAAACTAGTTTCTGTTGTTTATTTTGTCAGCTATATTTGTTACCTGGTACACCAACAGGAACTAAGTCTAAAATACTAGAGGGAGAGATTTAATTTAACAGTTTAAGGTAGTTTAATTTCTGCAAAAATATCTTACACCATTGCTCTGTTCTTGTTATAAATAAGTTTTTGAAAAATCCCCTGTTCCCGGTCATTTATTACAGATATAATGGGGAGTTCCATTTGCGAATAATTATTCTGGTAAATGGGTTACTGCTAATATTTTAAGTGCTTACTTAGCCTTGTAATGATGACAGTAAAGATTTAACACAGTGAGTCTTTTGGACTGTAAAGATGGTTTCAGAAGTCATCTAAATGTCTATCTCTTCTGAAAGCTATCACACCCTTCCTAGTACTTATTCCCCTACCCTGAATGATATTTCACTTGTAACCTGATTTTTGGGAGGGTGGATATTGGCCTGCCCTTCTTGGACACTGACACTTTAACAGATTAAGCTGAAGTGAAATGCCCACAAGACTAACTAAGACTGAGTCTTTAAAACTTTTGCCATTAATCATATGGCTTATAAATCTGTGGTTATGGCTTTAAATCTCACTCATGACAACATCTGGGATACAATGAAGACCTGCCCTTATACAATTTCAGGTGCTCAATTGAAAGTGAAAATAACAAACCTAGCCCAGAGTCCTAAGTTATCAAAGCAGTGATATTACATTGCTTATCTCACTAATTCTGACATGTGTTTTACTCATACAGAATGTATTCTTCTGAGGGCGATGTCACTTGCTGCCAACTTACACATTAATTGTACACAGTTTGTAAACCCTTACAGGTAATGCATGGGTGCAGTTTTACTGTTAGGTCAGTCTGTATAAAGTGCCAAGCAATTTCCTTTGCAAAAAGAGTTTATATTAGAACCACACTTGATTTACTCACATAGGATGGATACAGATTGTATACAGTTTATAAACCTTTACTTGTACTATTATCAAGCAATTCGTGGATGCAGTTTCATTAACTATTTAGGTCTGTACAATGAAGTGACAAACATTAACTCACATAGGATGTATTCTCCGGTGCAATGCCTCCTGCTGCCAGCTCTATTACCAGATTCTTGGCTTTGATCATCCCACTTGGAATGTCAAAATCATCCTCATCAAGCAGGTCAAACAGGCCCTGGGTGAGAAATGCATTAACTTGTTAGTTTAGTCATGTAAGCTTATTTGTTGACATACATTTAAATGTTAAAAGCCCCCTCACCTAGCTCATTTACCTGTTAAGTGGTGAAAAATTCATTCATCTGTGAACTTTGATAAGCAGAGCCACAAGGTCTGTTTGCATAAAATGTTCTACTCTAAGCTGATTATATAAGCCCTCTGTAAAGTGAAGTAAAGGGTGAAAGCATTTTCAAAATTGGACAAGAAATAAGGAAGTTGTGGTTATTTTAACTGAAGCTCTATTGGCAGAGTGTATCCACTAAATTTTATATTTTTTTCCATGACTTTTCCATGACCAAAGCTTTAAAATCAAGGAGCGTTTACATGATTCATGGCATGAAAGAGAAATGTATTGAGGACATGAGGAAAGATGTGACAGGCCATACCTGCATGATTTGGAGTCGATTAGAACAGAATGCGATAATGGAAGATGCGGAAGACATATTTGATCTAATTACATAAACGTATCCTTGTATTAAAAATCCTGGATGAAAGTAAGGAATAACACCATGTTGTGAGGGGATGCCTTTTAATTTCTATAACTTTTTCAGGCCTGGAAAAAAATGGAATTCCATGACGTTTCCAGGTTTTCCATGACTGGATATACCCTGTATTGGTTTATGCTGATGATACCTACCGATCAAATAAAAATGTGAGAATTCTCAAAATAAAATGGTTTTGTATTGGCATGTGTGAGCATTAACACATACAGACAACTTGAAGGTCGGAGTCATACCAATTCCAACTCCAACATGCGACTGACATGCATTTAGTGTCATCAGTGTATTCAGCTTATAAGGAACAAATTGTATGAATGCCTGATGATATAAGCTCACCAGGAGCCATATTTAGGACCTTTTATGTTGATTAAAGAAGTTTCCTTTATGTTTATGAATTTTTTTTTTCATTTTCAGAATTATTCTTTAGTTTCAAGTATAATTATTATTCTTTATTTTTAAGGATTATTTTTTATCATAAACCACAGAACTCTGTTTTACTTTTAAGTGCGAGCTCTTTGTGAGGCTCACAATTGTAAAGATAACTGTTTTTTAAGTCTCTGGACTTTCACTACTCTAGTGCACTACTCATAGAGACTGAAACAAATTTCGGCCTTGTTTTTCCAAACTGCTACTTGTAAGCGTGCAAATCCATATCAATTAAACAATTGACATTTGTATATTCTTTAAGTTGGCATTTGTCATTTTGAATAATAATGACTCTTTGTAAATTGTTTTTGTTTACTAAAATATAAAGACAGAGAAATTTTTTAGAAATAAAGAATCTTTGAAATGGAAAAAATAGAGTACCATAACCTTCCCTCCAATTACCAGCTATATTATTTTAGCCTCTTCAAAATCATGACTTACCTTACACTTCTCCATTTTAACATCCAAAGCTTCAAAGTCAAACTTGTTTATCAGTTTCTTTATCAGTGGGCTGAAACATAGTAACTGAGACATTATAAATATGTACTGAAACCAGTTTATAGCATTTGTCAACAACATTTCTTGGAGAAAATGTGAAATTTCTGTGGTATGATCTTTATCCAAGTATGATCTGGTTCCAGCTTCAGTAGCATTTTTATTTTTGGAGAAATAAACCATTCAATTTTAAAAATTTTCAACATGATAAATATACTTAGAAAGGGCATTTATATATTCTCAAGAATTCTAAAGATTATAATGGCATGTTGAATACAATCCAAAATATTTGTTTCCAAGTCTGATCCTGATTTTCCAAATTTAAATCTTTCTTCCCTTAGCCAGCTCCTACCCCACAAAATGAATTTTCTTATTAGATACTTTCACTAGTTTGGGAGTAATCATGAACACAAAAAACATGCAAACAAACAGACAAACAAATGTACCCAAAATCATAATCTCCTTGACACAGGTTATAAGTATTTTTACTGAATATGAGACCAGGACAGGGCCAGGAGTTTTTTTAGATGATGTCTCATTTTTGCAAAGTAGTGTCAAGTCGAGTACAGGTCAAACCATTAGGTTATACAACAACATCCACCAATCAATTTTGATGGATATCTTAATTTTTGGTCATTTAATGGTATGCAAGTAATCACAGGGACAGTTTAACAGCAACTGCCTGTATGTCCTCCCTCGGATGTCGGCATGTCAAAAATACATTCACAGTGAGAATGGTCTGTATATTTACCTATTTCTTCACATTTCTGGTCTTTAAAGACAGAAAATCTAATCTAATCTAATCTACAGCTTTGCAGGCGCAATATCTTCCCCACAAAGGAGAACTCAGAGCACTAACTTAACAAAAATCATTATCATAAGGAGAGTCGAGGGGTGTTCAAGGTCAGTAATACGGAGTTGTGGGTGTGACCAAGAGGGAAGGAAACTAAGTTGGTAAACTGGAATTAAAGAGGTGGGTTATGACGTGTTTCCTGAAAGATGCGACAGAGGGGCAAATGAGCAATAAACCAGTTCAAAATAATAGCTCTTTAAAATCTATATTCTATGCAAACATGCTTTTTCTTTCTGGTGCATACATGTAAATACATTATACTTACTCTACTTGAGCCACTTTCTCAGACAATGCAGCAATCACACTGAAGAGCTGCACATTGATTCTCTTCCTGCCTGGTAAGTCCAAAATCTGTAACACACAATTACTGGTTTCATGAAGGAGGTGTAAAAATGGTGGAGTAAGACAGGCCATTACAATGAAACAATTTTGGACCCTATATTTTAAATGAAATTCATTACCAAACATTAATCCCGTAATTTTTTTCAGATTTGTGCCAACAATTATGGTAAAAACAGGGACCTAAATAAAACTGATTTTAATGTCTTAAAAGTTAAGTCATTCAGATCGAACTTTTTTAGCCATGATTTGTCACAATCTGAATCAATCCAGAACATATTACATCTACTCCTTTAGTGTTTGCTTTGTAGTCAGACTTTGGTACTACCACAAATGAGTTTTAGAAAAAAACTTCTTCAGACACACAATAATGGCAAGTGCCCTCTCAAGTGAAAGCAGGTATGACAGATTCTAAAGAAGTCAAAAATATTTAAAATATTTTATTTTGTGCCCGCAATTGTCCGTCTCTGGTAAAAGACACATCTTTAGTTAGATAAACGATAGCATGTGATGTTAATTCTTGTTTTATATATTGTTTTTTTTGTTATGCAAACAATCACTGGAGGTTCGAGGATAAATCATTCAAATCAAACCAAAAATGTCATCTCACATGGTAGATGTACTGCATCTCTTTCTCTGAGATGAGGTTGGTGTTGAGTTGCTGTAAGGCTTCTTCTAATTCTGTTAGATTCATTTCAGCATCCTAAAAGTACAAATTCATTCATTAAAATTTCTCTTAAGCTATGTACTTGTTTTGTCAACAAACATCAATTCAACAGATGAGATATTTGTGTCATAAGTCAAAATTAATAAATGCATCCAGTCCATTACATGGTGTAAAGCCTAATTGTATCACTGGGCAAGCACTACGGTCAGACGATTATGGAAATGGTCATGTTGCAGAGTGATGTAGTCCCAATTACCACAAGCCTATGTGACAAAGTGTCATTACCTTATCAGGTGGTTACCAAATATTTGCCTCAGAAATCAGTGTTGTACGTGTTCACATGTAGTAAAGAAGGAATTACATCAAAATATATGAGAGAATATATATTACCATTGTATGTACTATGTAGCCGAAAACACATACTTCTTAAAAGCTATGCCAAAACCTACTCCCCTATCAGATGCTAACAAGGACACAAACTTTCTTTTTTAAATTGGACGATTCCTTCTTTGACATCAGTGTCTTAGATGATTTCTACATTAATTTGACAATTTATAAATACATCATACTTACTTGCTTCTATGTCACACTTCATTCTATAATAATAGCCTGTGTATATTTGCTGCAGAGATATCTCAAATAGGCCTTTCAGAGATGAGAGTATGCAACACTATTTCCCATGGGTGGGCGCCTCTTTGTTGTAGACACCTCTTAAGCAACCCTTACAGGTATATTGACTTTTGTTCCAAAAAGACTTTTTTTATTTCCCTTTGTAAATAAAATATGTTCACAGAGAAGTTATTTTTAGAGCACCAATAGAGGTATTTTCTAGCCACAAGCAACACTAGGTTCAATGGCCAAAAGTGTTTGTCCATATTTAGATATCCAATAATTTTCATTGTGTGATTAAAACCCAAATCAAATCCAATTTTATTTTTAATCCACTGTCTTATACCATCCCATATGAGATTGGCTTGGTCACATAAGCTAAATAAATGGAATATGCTTTCTTCAGATTTTTTGCACAGTCCACATTTATCTGCTTCCGTTATCTTTATCTTTTTCAAATAATCTTTCGTGCCTAAAATTTTAAACAGTATTCTATATTGAAACCATGAAAGGTTATTATCCTGTACACATCGAAAACAAATTTTGTATACTATTGGCCAATAATTTGTCTGATCTGAATAGTCCATTTTGATTGTGGGTTCCCAAATTGATTCACACAATGGCTTTTTAGTATCATCTAAATTTTTATAAATTTCACAAATCTTTCTGCATCCTGTCTGAGATTGAATAATATATTTTAAATGAAAGGGATAGCTAGGATTGTCAATGACACAGGGGTGCACTACTTTGTGACCTTTTAAAAACGTTGTGACTTTTGACCTCACAGTGAAATAATTTAGGATATTCAGTTTACAGTTAAATTTGGTTTGTAATTGGTTAATACTTAGAACATTCCCATGAACGTCAATGATATCATTAACAAAATAAATTCTATGATTAAACCAATCAGGGAAATATAATGGTATATCAGATATTTTGGAGTTGTACCAAATACTATTTTGTAAAGGTTCAGTTTCCTCTATAATGTCCTGCCTTTTATTAAAGTCTATCCAATCCATTAAAATATTATACCAGAATGGATTTGTTACTAATTTAAGGAATTGAGTGCACCACTTACAGACTTAAGAGTGTGTAAAACTTACTACCTCTGCAGGGAGATTTTTTGCTGTAGAGATCTCTTAAATGGCTTACAGACACCACACTTTGTAACACTACTTACCATTGGTGGGTGCATCTTGTTGAAGAGGGCACTTTGCTTCCTAGTGAATTCTTTTGGCTTGGGCTGCCCAACTTGGTCATCTTGAAATTCATCTCTGGCAAATATCTGAAATAGCTTCTTTTCATCTGGAAACAAGATGCACCTCATGGTTGAGTTGAGCCAAAGTGGCATCCCCAGAAGCTTAACAGTTAGTACAACTGGTATACACAATGATAGCACAACAAAGAATTTGGAAATTAACTCAAAAATATCACTCTACATTGAGTCTACAAAGGTGTGAACTCTGGGAAAACTGTCACTGTCAAATTGTCATCCTATACATAAACTTTTTTCTCAAAGTTTAAATACAAGACAGCTTATGTGATATTCTCTGTCTATGCCGTGTAATTCTCATGTACGTTTCTGTGCTAGTTTCTACTCTCTGATGTTCCTGCTTTTGCTCTTAGTAACCCCAATATGTATGAGATTGTATAATAATAATAATAATAATAGATATTTATAGTGCAAAATTTATATAGAGTATAGTCTCCCAATGCAATTATTGCAATACCATTGCATTTTCTTTATGATATGCTTTAATACGTTAATAAAGGAGTGCGATCTTCAGTGGCCTAGTTGTTGTAAATCTTTTGTTTCCAGTTATCCCAATTTGTAAGAGACTGTAAAAGCATTATTATATTGCACACAATTGATATATAGAGTATATATTGTATAGACTCCCAATATAATTACTGAATAAATTGGAATGCCACTGAATGGTCTTTTTGGTGTACTTTAGTATGCTATTCAATTAATGCTGCCTTGGTCTTTTTGATGTGCTTTAGTATGCTATTTAATTGGTGCTGCCTTGGTCTTTTTGGTGTACTTTAGTATGCTATTTAATTGGTGCTGCCTTGGTCTTTTTGATGTGCTTTAGTATGCTATTTAATTGGTGCTGCCTTGGGCTTTTTGATGTGCTTTAGTATGCTATTTAATTGGTGCTGCCTTGGGCTTTTTGATGTGCTTTAGTATGCTATTTAATTGGTGCTGCCTTGGGCTTTTTGATGTGCTTTAGTATGCTATTTAATTGGTGCTGCCTTGGTCTTTTTGGTGTACTTTAGTATGCTATTTAATTGGTGCTGCCTTGGTCTTTTTGATGTGCTTTAGTATGCTATTTAATTGGTGCTGCCTTGGGCTTTTTGATGTGCTTTAGTATGCTATTTAATTGGTGCTGCCTTGGGCTTTTTGATGTGCTTTAGTATGCTATTTAATTGGTGCTGCCTTGGGCTTTTTGATGTGCTTTAGTATGCTATTTAATTGGTGCTGCCTTGGGCTTTTTGATGTGCTTTAGTATGCTATTTAATTGGTGCTGCCTTGGGCTTTTTGATATGATTTAGTATCATATTGTTATTCAATTGGTGCTGCCTTGGTCTTTTTGATATAATTTAGTATGCTATTCAATTGGTTTTTCCTTGGTCTCTTTGATATGTTTTATTATGCTATTCAATTAGTGCAGCTTAGTTGTTATAATGTTTGGTATTTCATTGACTTGGTTCTCACTGTTTAGCTCACGGATTTAAATCCTGCCAATGACAATATGTGTGATTTACTTAAGTCTGTTTATGTTAAGACAATAGTCAATAAGAAATGATAAGAGAAACCCTATCTTTGTCTGACACTTAACTGTTACAACTGAATTTAATGTGAAATTATTAAATTCATGAGTTATCTCTACTGACCAATAAGAATCAATAACACATCTGTTTTATATGATAATACAAGTATTGGTGAATTTCACAGGTCTATCTTACCTTCCAGATATTCAATCCTGTCATCCACCTCTTTTAGCTTCTCTTGCAATCTGCGGATCTCAATCTCCATGGAACTTATGGATTCATTAGTTAGCTGCGGAAACAGGAAATCAAGGTTATATTTACTTATTCATTGCTTCAGCCGAAAAAAACATGAGCATTTGAACATTCACATATTAATAAACTATGACAAAATAATTCTACTGAAACAAACATTTCTTATAACAGGAGAAATAGTATTATGTACTTTTATTAGAGGGAAATTATTTTCAACCAACTTCTAATTACAGGGATCTGATCACACTAGGTGTAAATGTCGGGGCATATGAATAAACATGAATAATAACAAGGTGAAATCAGATTTGAATTCAGATTTCAGATCTTTGATTGCCAGAACTTTAAATGATACACATTCTGACGTGTTAAATATTCACTTATGATGACATATATATATAAGTAAAAATTGTATTGTAATTTAACTTTTTGTGAGGTAAAAAACACTTATCTTCACTAATGCTATATGTTAGTGAGACATCAATGACCAACTTCAATATTTTAAAAGTATTCTTGTCTGTAGAACTTTACATATTGTGTCACTACTTTAATCTGCAATTTTATAGGCAACGATGGATGGGTCGGTATCCAAGTGTAGTGTGAATAGGGTAAGTTATATATTCTGCAATAAAATAAATTTAACAACTGACTAAATGTAGCTAGCTTAGCCACAAATGAAAATGAGACATTGACAGTCTGCAAGTTCACTGTGTTTCCCTTATACTCATGCAGATTCAAATCATATTTTCAAATTTAATGTTATATAACACATTTTTACCACAGAATCCATCCCCTCCAGTACTAAAATAACTGGTGCACTCAAATATCCAAGAAAACTCAAATGAACAAAAGTGGACAGAAAAACATTATGATATCCCCCAGTTCAAAAGTGTTAAGTCTACCCTCCAGTTATTAAATGTCTTTGTTTACATTTGGCATACCCAAAGGAAAGAACTTCTTTAAATTTGACTGCAAATTTCACTCACTTTGGTAATTTTTCAATGTCTTACTCAGCAAATGTGTATACCTGGTTGAGCATCTTCTGATCCAGTCTGGACACAATATCCAGGTCACTGACTCCCATTTTAGCTGTCTCCATCTCTTCCTGGTCTGCCTGAGATCCTGGCTCCTCTGTCTGAGTCTCAATCTCTGCAGTGGTTGATGGTTCCTTCTTTAATGCCTTGTCCTTCTTTTTCTGTAAGCAAATGGTCAAAGTCAAAGAGTAGTAAATGTTTAACCAAACTTTACTATGACAAATACCATTTTCGATACAGTTGCCATTTGTTGAGCCATTCAGCTCAATAAACAATGCAGATAATGTACTGCCTGATAAATTCTTTTTTCAAGTCTGACTCAACAACCACTCCAAATATGATCTTGCATTCTGAGTCTTTTTTCTTAACCTTTCTTCAATGTGAAAGGAAATAATTATTTTAGTCAAACAGATTAAGTAGAAGATCTTTTTAAGTAGAAGAAAATATCATGTCCATATTAATATGTGAAATGACAGGATTCAGTTGACAAGGTCGAAGTTGGAGTTTTACATCCAATTCAACAGCCATGGTCATATTTGAATTGAGTAGAATTTATATGCATATACCTTCCCTACCTTTTTCTTCTTTTTGGCACCTGGTGGCACGTAATCTGCTTCATCAATCCCTGGAAACTCCTTCTTTGCTAGTCTGGCTAACCTTGACACCCTCTCGGCTGAAATAACATATATGCATGGATTAAACTTGAATAACACAAAATAATTTCTATTAAAATAAACAGCATATTCAAAACAAAGGCTTTATTAGTTACTCATACTTAGGTTTCACTGAAACAAACTCTGTGTACATAGTTCAGATGGACACATTAGGAGACTTAACACTAAAACTACTAATACTAGACTAGAACTCTAATATATCCACAAGATTGTAAGATTTGGTTCTAGATGTGGCTAACTCTTGCTTATAGCCAATGTATGTGTTTTTGATATATTCATGTTTTCGATCATTTAACTATAAACTCACAGCCTTATATTTGGATGATAATTTTACAATATTTTAGAATGAATATGCAGTTACACTGAGATTTAATTTGGTGGTTAGATGTCTGATAATTTTGGTTGTACTGGTTTTGATATTCATGACTGTCTGTTTACGTTTACTTATCATATTGTAAACCTGTTCATCGAGAATATACATACGAAAATACAGTACATGTTTTCCTTTGATGTTGGGTACTTTAATGAGTTTTACTTAAAACTTAATTTTACAAACAGTGGTTCTACTTATACTTACTGTGGTCATTGTGTTATTAGTTTAGATTGCAATAATAAGTGTTTGTAAATGTCGGGTTGCCATTGAAACTTGTCTTTACAAAAGTTTGTCACATGTTCAAAATGACTGTCAAAGAATAGGGATTGTTTGGCTCAAGATCAGGCTTCAGCACAAATATCAATAAGTAACTTGAATGTTTTAAACATATGAGAAACATATTCCTGTGAATGGATAACTATACATCCACAACAGCTTAGACTGATGATCACTTATTTATAAAAAAACGTAATAGGTTGCGAATTAGATAATAATATAAAGATTTTCTGTATGCCTCAATCAAGAGGTAAATCTGTCTGGTTCATCAAAATTTTTCTTCTGAAAAGCTATGATGATCAAACACAAAGTATTTATATTATTGAACATTAGAGTACTCAGAGAGCACCTGCCTCCACTAGAGCAAAATGCCTTCACTATTGCTTATGAATGTGATAATAATAAAAATTCCTTTTGAAAAAACATCCTGGATCAAGAACTGGCTGAGGATCATTCCCAAAATTTAATTAGTTCTATGTTAGACTCACCTACTGGGAAAATATGATGTAAATCCTTGCAGAAGTTTGTAATCTTGCAACCAAACAAAACAGAACAGAACTAACGAGACTAACAATGACCTATCTATCCATACAGATTATAAGTTATAATTTTATTATTATAATTTTGTTTTGTTTATGACACAAGACAGCTCCAAATTTTGGAGACCAGAAAAAAAGAACCATGCAATGACATACCTTGCAAATCATCTAATTTCTCACTGATGTTTTCATACTTGTCTATCAGTGTGTCTAGTGTGTAGTTTAGTTTGGCCACCAGTTGGTCTCCTTCATTCATGCCAGCCTACAATACAGAAACATAAGCTAAATTACTGAATTATTGTAAAAGTACAAATCATTTTGTACATAAAATAGAGCTTTTAACTCTATGACAATCCCACTTATTATCTCCACCAGATGGTGATGTTTTCATTTGTCTGTTTCATTTGTTTGTTTTTGCCTGTGTTCATGGTAACTCCAAATGGAATGAACAAATCATTTTCAATTTTTTTTTGCAGGTGGGCCTGGCCAAAGGAAGTGATTACTCTTTAGAAAGATCCAGACATCATTCTTGATACAAAAAAATCCTGACTTAACATGCTCCTGGTGGAGGTATGCACTATATGAGTACTTTTTAGTTTTACTTTGCTTGGTGGCATATTCATATAGAAGGTTTTTAAACTTTAAAGGTGAAGTCATTTATCTAATATATACTGCAGACTTTATCCTTCACAGGCAGAAAAGAATTTGGAAATTCGGCAAAATAACTTCTGAATCAAAACATTTTGATTACTTTCTCTATTCAAAACTGGAGTAATCCTTACTCACACTTCCATACACTGGTCTGATAACACAAAGGTGGATAGATAGCCTTGCTAAAGGCTTGGTTTCTGTTGCAATTAGGGGGAAATTTCAGTTTAGACAAAGTTTCAATTTATTTATATCAGTATATTGCTAAGACAGAGACTCTCTGTTTAATAAGCTTATATCTTCTAATATGCATGGATGCTTTTTGAATATCAAATATTTGTGTTCATGTTTGAAAAAGCATTGATACAAATTGAGCCTCAAGCAAGGCTAGTGAATAGATCACACAAGTAACTTTGGTTTTATTCAATATGCCAATGACCCATGGTTACGCCACAGTTGAAGTGCTATAGAAGTGTGGCCAGACTAGATATGTCCTCTTTACTTACAATTCCATATTCTGGCTTGGTCGCCCTAGTGATAACACTGAGATCTTTTATCATCATCTTCTCTACTTGGGTGAGTTCTGTCTTTGTTGATGGGGAGACAGTTTTCAGTGGAGATGAAGTACCTTTGGTGGGAGAATCCCCACTGGAGGGGGTGGGGGGCACAGGGAGGGAGAAACCCTCTGGGTGGGGCACATCGCTGTAGCGGTAGACCTGTTCCCTGATCATGTTGTTAAACACACGTTCATAGTGGGGGAGTCGGTCTGGGCTATAAAGAAAAACAAAATCAATATATAAAGTCTTTCTATATTTCTGGCATGTGGCACCTCACTCTGATTGTTTTTGTATTCACCAGATGCATCTGGATTTAGTATCCACCATACCACCACTAAAAACCATCAGTAAGTGACAGCATCTGATGAGGCCAATACCAGCTCCAAAACAACTGGTACTCTGCTTCAAATCTGTACTAATACAAAACCAAGTATATACAGTGGTTTTTAGCAATTGATCTTTCAGAGTCTTTCCAATGGAGGACGATACAATTACTGCTCGAATTCAGTACCCTGAATTGCACATGATCTATCATATGGCTTACAAATCTTTCATAAGTTGGTGACATGTGACTGTTTCTATCCATTGTTTGCTTAATTTTGTGCAAACTTAAAGCATGTACCATGTGACTAAGCCAAGCCATAGGCTCTACTACATATTCAACAGAAAGGTGTTTTATTGTCCACAAGCCATATGTGTCCTAAATAGGGGGACATAAAGAGCAGAATACATTTCTTTGTATTTACTGGTGCCGCTTACTAGCATTACAAACTCAACAAGTGATGATTTTTCATCAGTATTTCTGAGACTTTGTAACTTACAAAAAAGTTATACACATCTTTAGAAAAGTATTTTTATTGAGCTTCTGCTCACCCTTGTTACATTAGAATCTATGCAGAAATGATGGAAAAAATCCATTTTACATTCACTGGTGACACCCTAGATGTATGACTGCCCTTTTTAGCATTTTTGGCTATCTTCATTCATTATATATTTTTTGTATTTTTTGTCATTCAGGAAGTTTTCCTATTGTATATTTCCACTCACTGTATGATGCAGTATTTAGCCAGGTAGTCCAGTGGGTTGGATATGGTCTTGAGCTGCTGTTTACTGACTGGAGCCACATTCTGACTGGGTAACACCCTCTTCCTGTCTCGTTTTCTCTTAGGGACTCGCTTCAGATCAGCGGGTCTTCTTTGTTTCGGCGGTTCTGGCATGATGGGCGGGGCTTCAATCAGTGTTTTACTCACTTCTCTGGAAGGCCTCTCCTGCAATAGAAAATTCAAACCTCTGTTAGACCTGTCTCTCTCACAGGATAACCGCACAACCCCATTTTGAAATGAACTTAATAAGTACTGGTCCATCTCTAAAATATAGGTTCAATGAGTGTATACTCACTTCTGTAGAAGGTAAATCACACACAGAAAACTTAAACCTCAGTCTGTAAGTGTTTTAGAAATGTCAAATTAGTGACAGTATTTCCTTGAGTTGTAAAACAATGTTTATACCTAGGTCACACCCTTCCTGCAGGGGTCATGAGCTACAACTCAACTGGTTTGTCAACCTTCAGTTCTAGTTCGGTCCACCTTGTATTTGGATATTAAGGACACATTTGCTGCAGTTTGTTGGGATTCAGATTTGGGTAAGATGCATTCAGGTGTTGATTTGACAGAACCCGGAAAGTGATTTGCATTCTGGACCACTTTTTTAAATGTATGAATTGGATGCTATGTCCTATCAAAAGAGGGGTGAGTGCAGGGTGGGATGGATCTACAGGGTGGCTTGTTCTTCAACATCAACTAGCCAGATACGAGGTCTCTATTCAGAGTACTACGGAAGAGGTCGTTGACCATAAATCAAGAAAGGTACAACTGTAAGCAAAGATGTTACCAAGGTATAACGCATTTGTAATTTGTGTGTCTACATCAAGCCTTTGATTTCTCCTAAAGCAAAATTAATGCAAATTTTCATTTCCTCCAGTGACAAAATTGATCAACTGTGACAGGTTTTATATTTGCTTCTCTTATCTCTCCTGCAATATACCCTTAAGTCAATAAACCTTGTAGAATCAGATACATTTTAAAATTTTTCAGCTTCCAGGTGAAGAAAAATATCATGAGGCCAACAGAATGTAGGGCAAGTTAGACCCAGTGAGGGTCAAGTTTGATAACCACTATTACAGTATTTCAATTCCGATATCATAACTTGAAACCAGTTAAATATGTTCACCAGTTTTAACTTCTGCAATGTTTTCATACTTGAGAAAAATTAATCAAACTTTATAACTGAATTGTGTGAAAAATTCACATGTAAATCCACTCCACGTAGATTGAAAGGAATTTGGAACAAATTAGCACAAAAACGTCATCGTTGTTGATAAAGAGTCAAAGACACAATTACATGTACTTTTGAAATATGTGACTGCTACAATTTCCATGCTTTTAACCAAGTAGTGATAGTTTTGGTCACACCAGAACCACCTTATAACTGAGAGCTAAATATTAGAGTAAGAAATCTAAAATTCTTCACATATCTGAAATTCGCCACATGTGAAAATATTAATATAATAATGAATTGAGGTGAGATTTGTTGAATGCATAGTAAATCAATGTTTTTTTTTACTGAAATATTCCAATTTGCAAGACAAAGCATCATTTTCTTCATGGAATTAAATAAGGTTTTAGAGGTGGCGAATTTTAGATTCCTGGCGAATTTTAGGTTTCTTATTCTAAACTTTACTCAATTGAATTTCCATTTCGACATCATAAGTTAAAATTGTTAAAATATACATATTCCCCGATTTTTATTTCTGCTATATTAAAATCTATCCAGATGATTCAAGTTCATGCCTACCAATTAATACCCACCTTTTATTACTTTGTTACAGAGCAAAGACATGCGCTTCTAAATGTATACCAAATGGGTATTCACTGGCATTTACTGGTAGATTGCCAGTAGTATGAAAACAAAAGTGCTAAGATCCCCTGATCTGCTCACAAGAAGAAAGTAGAAATAAACAGACAGCCAAGAACATAATTATGGTGGTAAACTCACTGGATTGTCATAGTCAGGTAGCTCTGGAGGGGTGACAGGTTCTAGTTTAGGTAGTGGAGGTGGCTCCACCTCACGACTTGGGGGTGGACTGGGTGCTTTGGGCACAAATTCTTTGATTGGTGCCAGATTACTTCAATAATGAGAAGTGGAGAAAGGCATTACTTGAAATTATTTCTGGACTTGAAGATAAGTTGCATTCACAGAATGCTCTTGATGCGATATATCAAAACTTTTGTCATGCTGTATTTTCTGAAATGAATAATTATCTAGATGTAAAGGTAATTAAAAATAAAACTCGTAAATATTTTAGAAATAGTAAGCCCTACTGGGATGATGAGCTGAGTAACTCTTGGAAATGTATGGCTGAGGCCGAGAAGGAATTTTGTAAATATAAAGGAATCAAGTCTATAAAGAATCACCTTCACTCTAAATTTATAAAGTCAAGAAAAGTGTTTGATAAACTACTTAGGCAAAAAGAAAGGCAATATAACAGAAATTACATACACAATTTAGAAAGGATAAACACTTCTAACCCCAAAGAATTCTGGAATAAATTACAAACTTTGGGTAGTAAAAAGAAAAATATACCTTTATCAGTAAGATCAGGTGAGATTATAACAAATAACATAGATCAAGTGTTGCAAAAATGGAAAAATGATTTTAGTCGTATATATAATTCTAACAATGAAAATACAAGCCAATTTGATAACGAAAGTTACAGATCTATTTGTGACCAGGTACAGGAAAAAGAAAATCATTGTGACCCAAATAGCTTAAATTTAACACTGAACAAAGCTATATCCTATAGTGAAGTTGCCAAACAGGTTGGTAAAGCTAAAAGAAATAAAGCACCAGGTGTAGATAAGATACCAAGTGAGGTTCTGAAAAATAATGAAACTGTATATGCTTTGTATAAAATGTTCAAATACTGTTTCCAGAATCATTGTCTTCCAAGTGTATGGTTAAAAGCAGTTATTCACCCCATACCAAAGGGGGCAGATAAGGATCCATATTTACCTATGTCTTATCGGGGTATCAGCCTTTTACCTACCACATATAAAATTTACACTGGTATATTGAATGCACGAGTGACATCATTCCTTAATTCACAGAATCTTATCTGTGATGAACAATATGGATTTAGGGAGGGTAAATCATGCCATGAACATGTATATAATATCAGTACTATTATCAAACAGAGAATGAACAGGAATCAAACTACATTTGCAGCCTTCATTGACTTTGAAAAAGCATTTGATAGAATTAATCGTACTCTACTCTTCTATAAATTGTTGAAATATAACATCACTGGAAATATATATTGGGCCATTAAGTCATTGTATGCTAATACTTATAACAGTATACGGATAAATAACTATTACACTGATTGGTTTATTTCTGACTGTGGAGTTAGACAAGGTGACACCCTCTCCCCCACGTTATTCAATATCTACATAAATGATTTAGCAACAGAACTAAATCAACTACACTTGGGTATCAATTTTGGAAAAAATCATTTGTGCATATTATTATATGCAGACGACATGGTCTTGCTGTCTGATTCAGAAGAAAAATTACAGAAAATGTTAAATTATTTAACAAATTGGTGTAAAAAATGGAGAGTTTCTGTAAATGTTGCCAAATGTGGTGTTGTACACTTTAGAAAAACAAATAAATTGCAGACACATCACATTTTTAAAGTAAACGGTCTTGAAATAAAAACTTTATCAAAATATAAGTATTTGGGTGTAATCCTTGACGAACATCTGAACTTTAAAGATTGTTCAGAAACATTAGCTGATTCAGCTGGGAGGGCTCTTTGTAAAATCATAGGCAAGTTTAAAACATTTAAAGATCTTCACTATCGCACATTTACAAAACTGTATGACAGTTGTGTTTGGCCAATTTTGGATTATTGCTCTAGTGTCTGGTCATTTAATAATTATCATAACAGCGATAAAGTACATAACAGAGCAACAAGGTTTTACTTAGGGTTACACAGAAATGCCCCTGTGCTTGGATACCAAGCAGACATGGGCTGGTATTTACCAAAATACAGATACTATGTTTCCATGATAAGGTTTTGGAATAAAATTTGTTATCTTGATGAAAATAACCTAACAAGGAAAATATTTGAATGGAGTCTTCAAAATTTCACTCCGGATACATGGGAATTTAATTTATATACAGTGTTAGAGAATATCAATTTGACTGATCATTTTGATAAAAATAAAAAAATAGACATTTCTGAGGCTCAATATAGAATAGAAGATTTAATGAATGTAGAATGGAGTGCAAAAATTCCATCTAAACCAAAATTGCGAACTTTTTCGTTTTTTAAACATAGCATTGATGTAGAACCATACATTATTTCCAATCTATCCAAATCTAAAAGATCTCTAATAAGTCAGTTAAGGATTGGAATTTTGCCTTTAGAAATTGAGTCTGGTCGATATACAAGAAAAAAGTTAAGTGAAAGATTGTGTAAACTGTGTAACTCTGATGTAGAAGATGAGGTACATTTTATATGCTTATGCCCAACTTTGAATAACATTAGATCATGTTATTTTACTAAACTAAATATTGATGTTAATGAAAGTTTTATGGAACAGTACATAAATGTTATCTGTCATTTAGATGTAAAAGTAATGAGTAATTTCATATCAGAAATGTGGTTTACAAGAAACAACATTATATTTCAAAAATAGAATGTTAAATCCACAGTTTCCAACAAATGTAAAGTTTTTCTTTTTTTCTATTTATAGTGACTAATAAGCCCATCAGGGCTGGGTATATACTATATGTAGCTATTCAATTGTTATCATTTTTTTTGTGCTATTATACTTGTCACTTAAATAAATGAATAAATAATAAATAATAATACCAAATGGGTATTCACTGGCATTTACTGGTAGATTGCCAGTAGTATGAAAACAAAAGTGCTAAGATCCCCTGATCTGCTCACAAGAAGAAAGTAGAAATAAACAGACAGCCAAGAACATAATTATGGTGGTAAACTCACTGGATTGTCATAGTCAGGTAGCTCTGGAGGGGTGACAGGTTCTAGTTTAGGTAGTGGAGGTGGCTCCACCTCACGACTTGGGGGTGGACTGGGTGCTTTGGGCACAAATTCTTTGATTGGTGCCAATTTGAGATCCTCAACTTCTTCTTCTACATCTGCTTCTTCCTCGTCTTCAGATTCACCAGTTACAGACTGTAACAAATTAGCATAAATTTGCATGTAACTACTTACTTAATACACTTTTATTGCTGAATGTTTTAAAATTTCCCATTGTTTCTCACAAGTCACAGACTGAAGAGAGTTTTCACAAAAATGTTAGCACATATATTTGCTGTAAACGTACTGCTCTCTGTTATAAATTGCCACAATTTGAACGCCAAATCCTTATTCGAAGTGTTATAAAGTGGATTTCCTTCGATTGAATCACTTACTGATACATTTCAGGTAAATCTACCTGACTAAAAAATTCACATCTTATTCAGTTAACCTTGAAATTCTTTTTGGAGGACAATAATGTAATCTATACATTCGGAATTCCTGAAAATTTTAATTTTTTTTCTATTGTCATTTCATCCAGTTTATACATACATTTATCACCAGAAATTGATGCACATGTGCATTAAGTACTTTCATATGAGTGTTCCCAGTGACAATAAACTGTCAATTGATATCCTGTAATCAGGTTTAGTGCCAAGTTCAGGTGTGTGTCATCTGATTGCACCAAGCATTAGAGAATTGTAATTATAATACCTGTTCTTGTTTCTGTTTGCTCTTCCCAGTCTTTTTGGATTCCTTTGTCTCCTTGCTGCCTTTCTCTTTTTTCTTGCCTTTCACTCTCTTCCTCTCTTTCTTGGATTCTTTCTTCACTATGTCCTTTTTCTTTTTCTCTGTTTTATGTATTGAGTAAGTATAATAATAAGGATTATTAGTAATAACAATAGGAAGACAAGTGCCATTATCTGCCACAGGATAATAATAGGAGCCACATTCCTTGGGCATCGTCTACATATAATAAAATTGACTTTCACCTACTAAATAAAAATGGAATCTACCATGCAGCTATTGGAATATAAGTCATTCACAGTGTAACATTAAAGTTGCTGAAATTAACTTTTAATTTTGGGACTTTAAGACTCCATAATGTCGGGCCTCAGCAAGAAAGTAATAAAACTGTTATTCAGTTTACTCAAGTTAAATAAATATTGGAATCCAGGAAAAAACCCCTCACAAAATGAGCTCTCAGGAGAAAACCCCTCAGGAAAAAACCCCTCAAAAGTCTCCTGTGGAGAAAACCCCTCACCCTATTTTGGGGGCTTGTGGAGAAAACCCCTCACATTATTTTCAGGCTTGTGGAGAAAACCCCTCAACTTTATAAAAAGCCCTCATTTTATAAATTTGGAATACTCATTCATTTACACATAGAAAATCATATATAGCACAGAAGAATTTTATTAAGTCATACACACATTTATAATCACATAGCACTTTGATACTGATATACTAACAGATGTATGTGTTATTTACATGTAACTGCTGAAACATCCTGTGCACATTTAAAAGAAAAGCATTCTTTATATATATTTTCAGATTTTACAATAATGGACAACAGTTTTTTTAACAGGGCTTCCCCAATAATCTTCTTAGGGCTTCTTTTAAGTTTTGAAACAATAGACCAAAACATAACATTCATCTTCAATTCAAAGTGATCAATCACCTGAGCAGTGCAATCCTGAGCACATTTCAAAGAAAAGCATTCTTTGTATATATTTTCAGATTTTACAATAAAGGACAACAGTTTTTTGAACAGGACTTCCCTAATAATCTTCTTAGGGCTTCTTTTAAGTTTTGAAACAATAGACCAAAACATAACATTTAAAATGTCAAAATTCCAATGTGAGGTCTTTTTATAAACTTGAGGGCTTCTATCCACAGGCCTGAAAATAGAATATAGGGTGGAGGGGTTTGAGTACAAGTTAAATAAAAATATAGGGTTAAATAAAAAAGAGGCTGAAAATTGGGGGGTTGGATAATACAAGTTAAATAAAAATGTCAAAATTCAAATATGAGGGCTTTTTATAAAGTGGAGGGGTGAGGGTTTGAATACAATTTAAATAAAAAATGTCAAAATTCCAAAATGAGGGCTTTTTATAAAGTTGAGGGGTTATTCTATATAAAAAATGTCAAAATTCCAAAATGAGGGCATTTTATAAAGTTGAGGGGTTTTCTCCACAAGCCTGAAAATAGGGTGAGAGGTTTTCTCCACAAGCCCCAAAATAGGGTGAGGGGTTTTCTCCACAGGAGACTTTTGAGGGGTTTTCTCCTGAGGGGTTTTCTCCTGAGAGCTCATTTTGTGAGGGGTTTTTTCCGTCTACCAAATATTGAATTATAAATAGTTACTATGCCATTGTTGATTTCTTACTAAATGCATTGTGAAAGTCAAAGTTTTACATCCTTTTGAATGCTAAGATTTTCATCAAGACTGACTAATAGTTTATCCTACATGTTGTCATTAGCTGAATTCAAACTCATGGCCACAAAGGTAAAAGCCAATGACGTAAATGCGGAGGGAGCAAATGGTAAATATATAAAGGCATTGTGAGCCACTGAGCACTCTGGGGCACTCAGACTCACAGAGTCAAGAACAGTTACCTCTAATATGAGATATTAATAATACTACAATGCATGCATGAGTGTTGTAATGAGTGTATATACTGAAATTTGTGAAATAAAAACCCCCCTCTGCAAAGATATCCTCCCCCACCAACATTTTAATAGACACCTTCTGTGATCAAGGATCAGAAATTATAGGATGGAGAATGAAACTTGATGTGATGCACAACTTTACAGTCAAGTTATACAACTTAGACCACACTTCTTTGGCAATGTAAGAACAAAAGTTGTAAATAATGCAGACATCACCAACTTACTATGTGATACTTATCACCACAACTTGTCAACTACACATTCACTACCAGTAATTTCTAGCTTGCAATACCAACTTAAGTCAATATATTTGTTTTACACTTCACAAAATAATGTGGACATCTAGAAAATGATATTTTATCGATCTTAAAAATGTGCATGTAATACACATAATGTAACCAAGGAAAAAAAATTACAAGTCTGACTATGTACAAGAAAATAAAAGATCAAAGAGACAATAGATAATAATAGGTTTGATGTGTGACATTTGACTGCCAAACAGAATAACTGAAGCCAAAATTAGAAAAAAAACCCATCAGCAATATATCATGCAAGATGACAAATACAAAGTGCTATTCACAGGTACATACACATTTTAGAATATATTAATTCATAGAAAATATTTAACCCCTTGACATACATTTGTTTTTTTTCTATAAAAAAGCTACATGGATATTACAAAGACATCATCACAAATTTTATTTGAGCAAATGTAAGTGCTGTTTCCATAGGACTGATTGCACAAAACCTGATAACACACAAATCCCTACAATGGTTTGGAAGGGAATGGCCCAAAGTGATATTTTCTTGAAATATGTACATGGGCCAAAGTCCTATTAGTGCAGTGTCCATACAATAGATTAAAAACAATAGCTAGCCTCACCAGGTTGAAATCCCAGCCCTCAGGTATGACTAGAGAGTACCGGGGGCATGTAAAAGACTTAACATCCATACATGGGTTTGAGTGTTGAGCATCCACAACTGTAGAAGTCCAAAAACATAAAAAAACTTTTGTCATGGCAATCGTTGTACATTCAGATGTTGCCCAAAATCTTATCAGCTCCAGTTCACCTGACAATAAACATATCTTGAAAATTTCGTAGTTAATTATGCAGGAGTTTGGCCAATAAATCTACAGTGCTACAGGTCCAAAAAGAAAGTATTGCCAGATGATGGCTAAAACCTAATCAGCTCATTCTTGGGATAAATATATCCTAAAAATTTGATAACATTTGTCGGAGGGGTGTGGATTGCAGGGCATCCCACAAACTTTATGCCACAGCCTGCCTGTACAGCCTGGGAGATAATTATAACCTTCATGAGAAGGTGTTAAAATGTCTCAAAGAGAAGTCTTGGAAGAAAATTTGATGATGCAAAAGGCTGTAAGAATATGATGACATGCCTAGGACTTAAGCCTTCATCTGATTTAGTTTTACATTACCTTCCATCTGTTAGAATATAATACTTGTACCTTTCGTTGTGCTCTCCTTTGATTTGTCAGATTTTTGAGTCTGAACCGTTGCTCGTGATTTTTGTTTGTCCCTTTCTGTTTTTGCGTCTGAGAGCTTATCTGCCTGTTTTTTGTCTTCTTCCTCTGTGTAATGCATGGCCCCCTTTTTAAACTTGGACCAGTCAAGTCCTGGGCCTTTGGGTTTGGCTGTTAGAGGTAGAATGATTAGGCATGCAAAGCAGGTGAAGTGATTAATTTATGTTTATATATACAGTAGACCCTTGATTATCTGGTTTAGAGTGTGGCTGTGGTAAACTGTGTTGGATGAGTGCATAAAAATAAAATAGCATCGGAGATGTCCATACCCCACAGCCCGGGGAAATAGTCTTCACGACCATGCGATATAGAAGAAGTGACACAGTACAAAGATCTGGAGACTTTTAGAGCCACAGTGTTACATGATGTTGCACACCTACAACCCCTCACTAATATTCCTACCAAGTATCAACATCCTACACCTTACAGTTTCCAAGATGTAGCCCAGACAAATCTTAAAGTCAAAAGGTCACACCATGATATTGCATACCTATGCCCCCTAACCAATGCCCCTACCAAACTTCTACTCCTTAAAGTATCCAAGATGGAGCCCAGAAAAGATTCTAAAGGTCAAGGTAACTATACCAAGGTCAAATCTCAAAACAAGATAACACCATGGCACTGCTCACCTACACCCCCTAACCAATGTCCCTACCAAGTGTCAACTTCCTATACCTTACAGTTTCTGGGATATATCCCTGACAAGATTTTCAAGATCAAGGCCATTATGGCAAGGTCAAAGTTGTAATCAAGGTCACAGCACACCTACCTCCCCAACCAATGTGCCTACGAAGCAGCAACATCTTACCTCACGGTTTGTGAGATACAGCCTTGACAAGCTTTTTCCTGCAGCCAGCCAGGCCACCTGCCCACCCATCCAGAAGACATGGGTGAAAACAATACCCAAAGAGCCATAAAAGACTGTGGGGTAAAAATAAAAGATACACAATCTTGTTTTACTCCATACTTTATAAATAATCTGTGATATCTGGTCACCAAAAAGCCATGATACTTTTATGCTACAGAATAAATTCTGTTGTCAAAACATACTGAAGAAAGTCAGAATGGATAATAAAAGTGTTGCACAACAGAAGATGTATTCTACTGTAAGGTTTCAAAATACTGCTCAGGTTAAAATTTATGCTTCATGGATAACACCTGGATAACAACTGCTGACCATATTTGTAACTTTCTTTTCTGTATAGTAATCAAACAACAATTTTATGCACTTGATTATATTATACAGTTTTGTTCGGTTCATGTCAAAATTCAGGCTCATACATCTTTTAGATTAATTACTTGAACCCAGACAACAAGAATAAGTTCTATAAACTGGTTAATGCCAGACCATGTAGCACATGACATGGCTAATGTTTGAAAGATATCACAGTTTATTGTATGAAATAAATCACCTTTTTTGGTGATGGTTGAGGTGGTGGTTTGTTGTAACCAATGATACAGCTGATGAAACTCAACATTTGTTGTTGTGAATCATAGTAAATTCAGGTGCAGTTACAATGGAACCTGTATTGTCAACATAACTCTGAATATGAAGACAGATGATCAACACAAGATCTGGGCCAGTATTCATCAACATGGATCAGTGAAGATCAGATCAAATTTGAACCAAAAATTATCAAGTTTTTCAGCAGATGATTGAATCAACTCAGATTGGTATTCATAAAACATTTGACCTGATCTGTGGATTAAATTTGGGATAAACTTTTGAATAAAAATACATAATTAATAGATATTAAAATCAGTAAATATAATGGTACAGGAGATTTTGTGACTGGATGAACCCTAAAGGGAACTGGTCAACTCAGCCTCCGTCAACTCGGACCCATCTATGCAAACTTGGACCCATTCTTTCAGAAATTCAACTAAACATAGAATCTTTATTTTTGGATGGATTTTTATAATCTATGTATCACGTTTTTTAATCGTGGATATAATGGTGTGACATAACCTTAAACCAGGCTTACATAGTTGGAGTAGTATGCACAAAAGTGTTTTATATCAAATCTACTGGTAACAGCTTAAATAATATAGCCATCATTTGTACAATACTACCTTCTAAAAACCATTTCTAGGTAAATTTATCTCTTAAAACATGTAATACATTATTAATATGTGATGCATGCATAAATAATAGATATGAGAAAAGGGTAAACTTGGTGGGGATGAGTTTTAGAATGGGCCGAGTTTGCATCAAAGTGGGTCCGAGTTAGTTAAGGCTGAGCTGGCGAAGGTCCGAGTTGTCCATGTTTCACCCTAAAGTCCCCCAATAAATAAAATTTTGATAGATAAAATAAACATATCAGATGTTTAATCTTTTCAACTCAAGCTTTAAGAATAGCTATTTGATCCACTGACTTGTTTGAAATTATATGTTTCAAATTTGATCTGATCTTGATCTGAAGTCAATCCATGTTAGTGAAAATTGCCTCTGGTCTAATTAAAGAATAAAAACAAAAATACATACAATATTAATGAAGCTTCAAATGTATATTAGATAATAAGAAATGTTTTGAGAGATACAATTTTTTTTTTATTTTATGAAAATGTCAACAATTTGGTTCCATGTATGAATACAAACAAAAAAGCATCAAGATGATCAATCAGTGTTATCAATCATATTTACATTGTTGTGTATTTCATCAAGCACAGTGCTAAGAACATGCACAAAAAGTGTACTGAAATGCAATAAAAATGTTACAGACAATCCAGTAATTTTTGTAAGAGAATTAAAGCATGCAAGAATATATCATTACACCTCAAGTGCATATTAGCCAATAACAATGCCTTATTTGATGGCAATATAATGTGAATTCAGATTAAAAATGTCACTTGATGCCTGCTTCATCTCGAAACTGAATTTGCAAATTTAAAATCTGAATGAAAACATTGCAAAGTAGAAACTGCAAGCAAATTATTTCATGATTTTGAAATGAAAATGTTACTTCATTTTTTTTAAATAAAAATAAATGTTAATGTAAAATACTTTAAATTGATACGATTATGTAAATAACTAAGTGAATGGACCATTTCCATCTACATCATTATGTGACGTTGGCATGACATTTCAAGTAAACAAGAAAGACAGAAGAAAAGTAGATACTTTAGAGGTATAATAGACAGATTAAAACCCTCCTGTCTGGGTGTTATCAGCCTGCAGACAATATGACTTTACACTCAGGCTTCATAAATCCTAATATTGCCCAGAAAGCAGTGTTTTATTCTACAATTATGGCATTAGATCAAACATATTATATTTACAATTCATTCACTTCTAGCAGAACTCTGTTTACTATAGATCTAATTGTCGCCAGCAAGGTAGTTATGTTTTCAGGTGCGTTCATCTGTTTACCTGTCTGTTTATTTGTCTGTGTTTCTGAGTGCTCCAAAATTAATAACCACATCTTTACAAAATTTTTTTTTGTGTTTAGGGCCTGACCAAATTTTATGAAAGATTCAGATAATACTCTGTATACCAAAAAAAATCCTGAATTTTCAACCCTCCTATTTTCAATGAGTATTTTGGTGAAATTACAATATGGGGAAAATCTTCTACGGCAACCTTGGCAGAGGTCTATGCTCTAGGAGTGCTTACTAGATAAGTTTTAAAGAGAATTAAAACTGAGTTTTTTTTACTGTGGGACCTTAAAATTGCTTCCACTTGTATATAACTTCCACTAACACTAGTTCTACATAAACAGAGTTCACTGGGCAATAATATTGTAGTTATTCAGTCTTGGCTTTTAGAAATATTTACAATAATTATTCAATAGAAAATTACTCCAGAATATACATTTAAGGGAAAGCTTAAATTTGATATCATGTGCACAAATGTAAACGAAGCTGAACCAAATATTTTAATTCGACACATTAGATACAGCATATAGGTATTTATATTGTTATAGTTAAAACAAATCACTATTAAAAATGATTGTGTCAAAATGAAGCTATATTAGGCTGAACTGACATGTTTCAGATAACATATTTCAAAATAATTATGTGCATGAAATTATAAAACCAAATTGCAGATTGACACTCATTCAATGGCATTGATGTTCAACCAAATTTAACATCAAACGTTTATGGTGGGTTACAATATTGGCGACTTACTAAGCTGGTCAATAAACTGTAAACTATTAGCTCTTTGACTGTCTAACATCAGTACCTTCTGCTGATAGACCATTATTTTGACATGACATAGAATCTATTAACAGTCTTTGAATGGAGAATCAACAACGTAAGGTACTGTGCCAAAAATTGGCATATTGTGTAAAAAACTACAAGGATTGACTATACTGCCATTTAGAATGCGTGTTCATCTGCCTGACAAGAAAGGTCAACTAGTGTACTGTTAAATTTGTGCTGCATTAACTGCATATTATTTATGTGTGTATATGTGCATGCATAAATAACCACTGCACTATGATCCTGACCTTCATCTGTTTCCACCTCCACCTCCTCTTCCTCTTCTTCCACCACTTCCTGTATGAGGCTCACTTCCTGTTGGGGTTCTTCTATAACCTCAGGCTCGGGCTTTTCTTCTTGTTCTGTGAATAGTTAAGTTCAAAAGTACAAAATGCAAAACAATTGCACACTTTACGTCATGTGGGGACTTTTCCAGCCAGTTGTTATCATGTCCTCAGTTGTCTCAACAGGGCATGAATTTTAACCTAATCGACTGCTTTGTAGGCGCAATATCTTCCCTATTTTCTTTTATTGAATGTTTGTTATTCAATGAAAACTGAACCTCAAAGACAATATTCTGATCAGGTAAAACAGAAAAACAACAAAACTGATATGAACAACACTGCTTTATATTGACAACACTTTTTCTGTTTGAATGCACATTGTCTCTATACAAATAAACTTTAGTAAATTTTTATATATGTGCTTAACAAACACCACACCATAATTATCTGGGATGAATAGATTTTGAAATACGTAAATGGTGTTGATGATAAAAAGTCTTACATCCCTTAAAAAGTAAAGAATTTAAGGTACGCCTCAGATCAGGTCTTAAGTGAATTCCACATGTTGCTTCAAGATAGATTCAAACCAATAACAATAAATGTTTGACTCTGATAGGTAGATAAGTGTAGTCATTCCTCATGACTATTGGCCCAATTGACAGGTGCTTGTTTTCAGTTTCTGATGCATGAAGGAACAAAGAGTATTTCTTCTCTCCTGAATAGGATGCTAGGTTGATGCAGGTCTACCTCTTCAACTAGGGTCAGTACCCATTTGTTATAATATTCCCAGATTAAGTGGTTCACATATGTGTGTATAAAGATCTTGGTCTAAGTTTAGAAGTGCAATGACCAAGGCAATGATTGAAGCCCAGACCTTTCACCCTGAAGTCCGATGCTCTAACCACAAGGCTACAAAAACAATCTGACTTTGACAGAATCCATATCAAACATTTGGATTCAAGGTGACTATCAAGCTATTAAAAGTCTTTAACATATATATGGCCATTATTCTGAAATTTTTATTTCACAGAATGAAACCTGGCTGGGATTGTGTATAGTTTAAAATATAAAATACAGTATCTTGCTCTGTCACTGAAGTCAGTAGATGTTTTTGAAATCTTTTCTTACATAGGCTTGATGAACACAACATAACCAGTATGAATGGAAGTAACAAACTACATTAACATATTGTGTAATGTTTGTGGTTGATAAGAAGCACCTTACCAATCTCATCCTGAGTTGGTTCTTTTGATTCAATAGTTTCAGGCACATCTATGGTAGGTTCATCCTGCTGTATTGTAACTGAGGGAAATAAGAATAAGCATTACAGAACCTAATAATTGTACAAAAGAACTACAATCCATGCAAAAGTATTTAGCTACATGCATAAAATAAGGTATATAACGGTGTAAAAATTTTCATAAAAATGGTTATGTAACATAAATTTTCTCATTCTACAATTTAAAGATAAAATAAGGTCACTAATGATCAGATAGCTAAGCTGTGCAATGTTAATGCTTGACTAAATTGGAAGAAGGTAGGTATATTTAGTTTTATATATAAGAGGAATAAAATGTGACTATGCGGATAATTTGAAAACATTAAAATGATGTTAGGATTGTGTTAAGGTGCAAAGGACTTATAATGATTGTAAACACTATACTGTTCAACAACAGGCTCTGTAGAACCAACTTGAACTTAAACCTTTTTCTTGGTTTTTGGAGCTAAAAGTTGGTTCAATTTATAGATAAATGTAGCAATTGTTCAACTAAACAGAAAACTGTTCAGATATTAATGAACAAGTACTTAATGGTACAACAACTAATCATGTGTGGTGAATTATGTGATAAATACATAATCTATGTCAATGTCATGGAAATAAACACAATCACAAAGCAAGATTATATGCAAAAATAAAATAAATTAAAAAATTAAAACTAAAACGACTGAATAAAGATTATTGGAAAAAAATACATTAATTAGTTAACATATAATATGCAAGTTATATGCAAATCTATGATATATATGATATATGTACAGATATATGTTTGTTAGAATCTATGAATTATTTCCTGAAAATAAAAGTCAGAATTTAACCAAGTCAGAATTAAGGGTAGGCGGTTTCACTGAGTGATGAATGGCTAGAAAGATTTTTGCATTGTTCATATTTACTGTGGGACCATCTCCACTGTATTACAGTCACCATATAATGTATTGACTATCAAATCACAGCGTCTACTCACTTTTACAAACAGAAGTTAATTCTACAAAAGTAACAATAAGTTTGACATAACTGTTGTAAAGCTTAAATAATTACTAAAGAAAATTAAGTGGTCCACAAAAGTATTTTCTGTCACCATGAAAGAGGTTAGGGGGAAGCAACACAGAAAAATGACACAAGAATAAACTACCAAAGAAGTAGAGTATAGAATCACTGAAATTATAATGGTTATTTTCAATGTAACGATGGTTAATTTCTATGTTGGTAAAAATGCAAAAAGTATGATAAAATTTATCAGTTATTACAAATATGTGGACATCATCTGACAGGAATAATAAAGATCTAGATATTTCAAAAGTTCAGACTTTCCCATGATGTATTCTTTGATAATAGTACAGTAACTGCCAAAATATTAAACATCGAGTCAAAGGTCCAAGTTGGGAGTTTTATGTCCCTTGTAACACAAAAGTTCGTTCCACATTTTCCCATGAACTGGATGCAAATCCTCAACCACAAAGCTGAAAGCAAAGTGATTAAATTAAAGCATGAAATGTATCCTTTTATGCATGCAGGTATGTACAAATCATGCGGTTCAGTGTAATTTATTGTAATATGAAACAAGGAGATGTATAATTTAGGTGATGCTTTTCAAAGTGCTCAGTATACAATACTTCATAACTACAGAAGAGTTTAAAGGCCAGATTAAAATTTTCTGTGTTTGAACTTTCGACTTTTAAACTAGACAATTAACTTCCAAGCTCAAAAAATGAACTTTCAAACTCAATTAACTTTTACATTCAATTGAGTTAAAATTTCATTAAGCAACTTGTAAACTCAAAATTTATAAATAAATTTATTGAGTCGAAAAGTCAATTTATTGAGATTAGAAGCTGATAACATCCAGAAAAAAATCCAAACCAGTCTTAATACTCTTCTGTACACAGCACCTCAATTGATAGAGAATACTTTACATAGAAACACCCACACAAAAATGAAAAAAAAAACATTAGGTAAAATCAGTGGTATACAGTGAATACGACAACAGAAACTAGATTTTGGTGCATGCCATCATCAACTGAAAAGTGATCACAGCAATGGTTAGAGTTGTTGATTCTAAAACAAAAATTATGATCGAATTGCCACTCATTAAAACACGATGGTGAGTATACATCATCATTAGTCAAAATACATTTGGCAATGCCATGCCGTACGGTTCCACACCTGATGCTATCGTGTGCACAGATCTGACCGATCCATTCTCATCTTTAGATTTTCCACTACCAGTCTTTTTTGATCCTGCACTGGCAACCATCTCACTCCTTTCTCTAACTAATGCAGATTCACTTCTACTGATAAATGTACCCTCCCCATCTACTCTCAAAGGAGAGTCTACCCCTTTAGTGTGACCCCTGGAGCCCAGTGTGCTATGGCTTTGTCGGGATCGGTGGCCAGAGGAAGGGGTAGGGGGAACAGGAGGCAAGGTAGCCTCAAATTTAGCAGCACCATCTTCTGCTCGATCTAAAAGTAGTTATTTTCTCATGGATGAAGAAAGAGATAAAGCAGCAGAGTTAGCTATATTAACAGATTAAGTTGGGTTGAAAGTCACTTTCAGCACAGTTTGTAGATTGCGTCATTTTTGTATTGTATATTTATACTCTATATCCCCATGTACTACAGGACTCAAAGTGCTATATGACTCATCCTGACCGCACAAGTACAGCCCAAGCTCTCTAGTGACTGGCATTCCCCTAACTGAAAGGCAGACACTCAGGGATGACCATTTATCAACATCTCTGAGGTTCAGTAATCTGCTATTGGGAATGACAGAGGACAACCAATTTAAGTGTTCATCTGAGCCACTATGTATTTCCCTGTACCTCAGGTCCTCTGTGTTTCTGGGCAAGTGTGTTATCCACTAGGCCATAGTGACAGATCATGAAGGAGACTCGTGAGTGTAGAGATAAGTTGCGCATACTAGTTGTTCAAAGTTCAGCACTGCAAACTATCAGGTATTCAAAAGTAACTGCCAACTTTCCAACTGAAGGCGTGAGTTGAGATTCAAAACCAAGACCTCAGATGTGGTAGGTCAGTTTGCTACCCATTACACCTCCATATGTTCCAAGAGTTAGCTGAAGCAGTTGGAAAGATTATATATAACTTTGTCAAAGAACAGAAATACAAATAGAAGTAGAGAGCAAAGTGGATGTCCTCCTATACCCCAGTTCCATATACACTTCTTATCATAAGAGCATATCCAATTTATAACTGGATATAGTCAAAATTAACATTTTATGTCCTGCTCATCTGCCAGGGTCATATTGGGACATGCCCTCAACAATGTCACTTATGGGAGTTGAACCCACATCGAGGTGACAATCTGTGAATGGATGCCAAACCTGCTAACCCACTAGGCCACTGAGGCCTTCTGATTTATCACTGGGGAAACAACAAGAATTAGTCCTATTGAAAAAGGGTGGGAAGACCTGACAAAACAGGGGATTTGTCCTGAATGCAAAGAAGTTGTATTCATAATTAAACAGATCAAAAGGCAACTATTCAATAAAGATTAGTCAAAACTCCAAGTCCCGATAACTCTAGTGCATTCACTGGTTGACTCGTACACTCATTTTCACATTGGATAAGATAACTTACTAGCCCCATTTACACAAAGAGTGCACAAAATCAGTTGTTACACCATAAAGATAAGCGAGACATCAGTGATTTAGGACCACAAAGATTGGTTGTGACTACCAAGCTTACCAAGCAATTATTTTAAAATATGTTTAACAAGAGCACTTGGAGAGCACAGACTTCTCCCAAGCATGTAATAATAAGTTAATGGAAAACAGATTATTTTGTATCCAGACAATGATCCAGAACAGTCTCAAAATTTGGATCTAAGTTGGAACAAGACAAATGTTCTGTTTATGTATTTTTGTTCATGAAGCTACAATCAGTAGGGTTTGTGTAATCCTACTACCAACCAAACAGACAAATAGACACACAGACACACCAACGGTCATGAAAATAATACCACCTTAGTGGAGGTAAAATGAGCATCTATGACTGTAGAGATTAGAATCCCAACCTTTATGACTGAAAACGCAATTGTAAATCTCAAAACTATATTATTCTGGAAGTCAGGAGGGCAAACGTGTGAGAATGGAACTGGTATATTAAGTATAAGAGCTAGGATTTCATTAAAACAGTGTAGATATGGGGATGTTAAAGTGTAGGCTATGTGCATGGATAATGCAAGGAAGGTATGTGCTATCTACTGGCAATAAGTATGGGGAAGTTCAAATTCAAGTTGTGTGTGTCATAGGTTTTTTCAAATAATTATAGAATAAAAGTGCTGAAATTTTTTTTAAAAAAATATGAAGAAAATGCAAAAAAAAAAAAAAAATACTATCATGTATAAACTAAAAGCTGAGACAAAAGACTGAAATGATGGAAATTATATACATAAATAAACAAAATCACTACAATGCAAATATTACACAAAATAAATGCTCAACTAAGTATCTAAATTCACTAATTGGAGAGAAAAAAAATTGGATAAATATATAAATTGTCTTTGTCAATTATATATCATAACTTATAACAAAAACAAGAAATAAACAATTAACAAACAAAATAATGGTTAAGGTTAAGTTATTTTTTCTACTTTTCAGTAAAGGATTTCAACAGAAAACTTCTACCAACTGAAATCTTAGAAACCAAATATATTCCTCATATAAAGGTCAAACTATTTATTACATTTAAGAGTGTTAAAACTATTTTAATGTGCTGGTTTATTAAACCATGCTTGACCGGAATATACCACAGAAAATAAGCAGGTAGATATATTGTTACCAGTTGGAGGTTGGCTTGCCACCCCACTGTCCACTGATGCTGGTCTGCTGACTTCTCTCTCTTCTTCAATACTACAGGAACAAAACAAGTGTTAAGTTCCACAACACACAAATGACATGAAGATTTTAATTGAAGGCAAAAGCCAGCAAAGTGGTACATTTAATTTACTTATTTATTTGGGGTTTTATGTTGCTTTCAACACTGTATAGGTCATATCATGACTGGTATTTGGAAGGGCAGAGGAAACCAGTACATACAGTTGGTCAAGATTCTGTACTGTAAACTACCAACTTTCCCACATGGGTTCCAGGGTTTGAAACCACAGACCTCCGACGTGGCAGGGGAGTATGTTACCACTGTGTCACCGTGGCCCCCTGCACACACAGTATAACCATATAGTACTTAAAGAGCTCTGTTTCATTTAAATGGTGAGGCCTTATTATACATGAACCATTCACCGGGGAAAGGAGATGAGTATTTGGTAATAATTTAGACAATTCAGTGGCGAAAGTTGGACCACTTTTAGTGGCTTTATCCATTTATTTATTGTTTTACGTCATGCCGAGTACCTTGTTGGTTAATTGTGATGGGTAGTTGGAAGGGCACTATGGAAATAAAGATATAAGATTTCCTATATTATGAAATGCAATACAACTCTTGTGATTGTAGTGGTCAAATCGGTTCTAAAAATTAAAACCAATTTCCGGGGCTTTGAAACTGAATGAAATCCGGGATTTCCAACACCTGCACTAATGTCAAGAAAATTAAACCTGAGCATACATGGGCTATAACTGGAACAGGAAATTTGTATTTGCGAGATATTTTAAGTTGATAAACTTCATTTAACTGTGAATATAAAGTAAAAATGTGAGATGTTTTCTCACATGTACATGTTTGTTACTGTTTTGACGAAATATTAATCAGTAGAAAGTCTAATATAATGACATTTCCAATAACCAGTACTTAGTGGATTTCGTCATTTCTACCTAAACAAAATGAAATGTGGTATGCCGGTTTACCGTTCACACCACTATCAAATTGTAAATGTTTCTTTTCCCTTGTAATAAAACTTTAAAATATACATCACTTGGGTATTTTTCCCTATTATACACTACCTTGGTGTCCTCTCTTTGGGTGGAGTATCCACCTTGGTTTCATCTTCCTGGACCTCTTTGTCCACAGATTCACTGGATTTCTGTTTCAGTCCCAACCAAGGTTCTATGGAATGTTTCTCTGGATGTTCCAGCTCAAATTTCTTTGGTTCCTAATGAATGAATATTAATAATCAAAGGTCAAAGTTGGGGCTTTATGTCCCATTCAACAGCCAGGGTCATATTGGGACAGGTCCTCAGCATTGTCAATTATGGGAGTCCAAACCCACACAGAGGTGTATTATATTTACTAACACTTAGAGCTGATCTTTAGACTATGCCTAATCAGAGACTCTAAATCTTTGTTTAGCGACAGACAAACACATTTTGCTTCATAAGTGTACATAATACATCACTCAAGTCGTTTATAGTTAGACAGATTTGAAAATCAAGCGGTGGTTAACATATATGGTTGAGCTGTCAGATATATACTCTTCCAGAAAAGATCATGATATCAAAGCTTTGATTTACTCAGTGTGTCCTTGATACAAGTCAAATGTCAAGTTCATTGATATATATATATATATATTCCTACAGCCTTAAAAGGGTGCAAGCCTGTCATTTTGCATGTAGTTTATTCCATTATTCGAATTTGACAAGAACTGAGGTAAAGATCTGGCTTGTATGCAATTTTCTGAAATAAGCTATTGCAAGGAAAACTGGATCGAACTGCCAGGTGCTCTTGTGCACATTTGTGAAGTGGATGAATATCTCCACCAGGAGGTACTGTTTTTGCATAGGTCTATGTGTTTGTTTTTCTGTGAAAACTCCAAAAGTAATGAATTGTAACAAATTTTATTGTAATTTAACTTTTTACAAGTTAAATACTTACCTTATCCTCACAAGTGCTTGGTTTGGTTTTGTGGAGCAAAACGTATCGACCGACAAGTATTTTTTTAAAAGAATTTTCTTGTCGGCAGGTGACCCCTTGTCTGCGCATGTCCGCGCATGCGCCGTACTCATTGTCGACAGGCAATTGTCGAGAGATCTTCATTGTATTTTTGGTCCCAACAAAACAAATTATGCGGGGAGGTAGGGTGGGTTTATCCTTGTGAGGATAAGGTAAGTATTTAACTTGTAAAAAGTTAAATTACAATAAAATTTGTTACATTTTATTGCGTAAAATAGCCTTACCTTATCCTCACAAGTGCTTGAATAAACCATAACAGGTGGAGGGTATTTGTTTTGGCCACACTGTTAGATGATCGTAAGACAAGGGGTCACCAAGTAAAGCACTCGATAAGAGGATAAGATAAGCTTCCATACGCCACATCTTAGGTTATATATATTACTTCTTCATCACAGATAAGTAATTTGCTAACCTCAACAAGAGATCCATGATGTGATCATCATTGTTGCTGCTGTTGCTGTTGTAGACAATTTTACAACAAATGATATAGCACTATCAACCATCACCCGGTATTGGCCGGAGATGTCTGCATGTCTCCCCAAACAAGATGTCATCATCTGACAATGAGAATATCTCCAAGCAGGCAAACTGAACTGCATAAACTGCAGATATGGGGCCATATGTAAGTTAAGAAAGACATATGTCAGTGACACAACACTTGTATAACTGGAGAGAACAAAGTATGCGAGTCATATGAATAACATGTATAAAAAACACAAAAATTTGACTACATGCTGAGGTGAATCCACAAGACCCAATTTATTCATGGACTGGTCATGGGATTGCCAAGCTACATCTTCGAGTGGAATGTAGTAAGGAATTGTGGGTCTTCCAATAACAAGAGTTTGATATCTGCTGAGGCAAGACCCCACTCTTGAAAAGTAAAGAGGCAGCCATGGATGTAATATGTGTCTCAATGTATGGATTCTGATAATCAGAATTAAAGGACTGGTAATCTAATCATGCATCCAGATTGATCCAGGGAGAGATAGCAGAACTCAAGATATCTCCATCAAGCCTTCCTTAAAAGATATGAGCAAGAGATTCTTCACCTCCTTGAAGTACTTGTACTGTCTTGATAGTAACTAAGTACTGTAAGAGGGCAGAGTGTCACAACATCAGTCCAACGTCAGCTCAAGAAAGGTTTGTGAGCTGGAATGACCACTGGTTTGAGCCATCTGGGGCATCAGAAACCAACTGATTCTTGCTAAAAGGCAGGAGAAGGAGACTTTCCCTTTTCTCCAAGCAGTAGTCCTGTCCAAGAAGGATGTAAGTGCTGTAGGAGGACAACGAATCATGTGTCCAGGCAATTTGAGTTCAGGAACGATCTAGAGCTGAAGTGACCACTGGAGCCAATCTAGACCAATTGAGGCTAATAGGTCCTTGCTGAAAAGGTAGGTAGGAGGGAGAACTGTAAACTCCTTCCTATGAGGCTTGTGTCTGAAGGAACCAAAGTCCCAAAATACACTTCCAATGCCATTGCAACAGTCTTGCAAGTCAAACTTTTTTAGACTGACCTCCTTTAAAGGTTAATAAGGAGCCTTTTGTGAAAACCAACAGAAGCAAAGGCAAATCCCTTGATGCTGCACCTCTGTTAGCAGTGGGTAAACTTGCAATAGGCCTATAAAGATCCAGGCTTTGGCTCAACTCCTGCACAAAAAAGTAAATGATCAGCTATGGCTGCTGCAAAGCCAACAATAGTGACAGGTTTCAGATTTTTGCAAGTAAATGGATCAAAAAATCTGGTATATTTGAGACCGTAGGCTCTGAGATGGCCACCTTATTCTGTGGGTACCAGAGCTCAAAATGGCCCATCATGACTCATACATTCCAAGATGAGGGTCCTCGAGATGCCCTAATTCTCTCTATCCCTTGCCCAGAGAATAATATAAGAGATTCTGAGTGGTGTTAAGGTGCCAAGCATGAAGGTGCCAATGCAACAGATTCAGATGGTATTTCTGACTGAATGGCTGTTTCTGAGACCAGTGAAGTAGCTGTAATGGAGGTTTGGTTGAATGACTCACCAGACCCCAAAGCCAATGCCTCATGGGCCACCAAGGGGCCACTACAATCCTTTTGCACCTGGTGTTCACTTGTTCAATGACTTTTTGGAATAAGTGGTATAGGACAAAAGGCCTAGCAGTCCAGAACCTCCAACAATATGTTTAATTCATCTATGTTCAGAGCATTAGCATCCGGGACTGGCAACGTAGAATGGAAGTTTGTGACTCATATTGGTAGCAAACATCTCTACCATTGGTATTTGACAAACTATGTAAATCAAATAGAATATTAAAGATGAAGACTCTCCTGTCTGTATTATTTCATTCTTTGTGGAGAGGCTGTCATGACATGAAGGAAACCCTGAATATATCTGGCTCATATGAGAATATTTCCAGGATTGCAGTAGGCCAAGATGCAGCATACCTGCATAAAACACCTATTGTTGATGTGTGCCAAACTTGCACGTTGTCTAGAACCATAAAGGGAGTAAGAACCATTCTGTACATATTACTTTTGTCCCTTCTGTAGAGATCATTGAGCATGACATTTAAGTAACCCCAGAATATTTCTGTCTCTTATGAGTATATTTCAAGGATTGTAGTAGGCCAAGATGCGCCAAACCTTTATCCCTTCTGGAGATGATGTTGAGTATGACCTTTAAGCAACCAAGAATATGTCTGTTATGAGTATATTTCAAGGATTGCAGTAGGCCAAGCTGTGCCAAACTAGGAGGTATACGCTCCCCCCCCCCTGTTTGTTCAGATAACCAAACACAGTGGTGTTGTCTGATGCTATCAGAATTCTTTTGTGTAGAATTTGTCTTGAAGGCTTTTAAGGGCTGAAGACACTGCCTTCAGTTGTATGACATTGAAATGTAATATATACATTTTTAAACTGTCCAAAGCCACTGACTGTGATGCTTTAAGATGGGATCATCAACCCTGGTTTAATGCATCTACGAAAATAAGGGAATAGTGCACCTGTGTATGGAAAAGGCATCCTATTTCCCATTTTTTTTTTTTTTTTTTTTTTTTTTTTGGCATTTTCCACCACTGAAAATGCTTTTTCAGAAGGATTTGAAACAGGAATTCTCACAACTAGTGACTGGAGATATTGCCAGTTTTTTTCTTGATACCACTGAAAGGCACACATACATAACTGACCCATTGGTATAGTCTTTTCCAAAGATGCTAGTATCCCTACCTGGGATATAAGCAACCTTGGGGTTGATTGTGATGAGATCGCCATGTCTTGAATAGATTCTCAGGTATTTAATTTATTCGAGGTAGAAAGAAATTTCCTGGTACCAAATGCAGTGGTAACCTAGGAAATCGATATCACGAAGCCCAGTTGATGAATAATTGGATGAGTTCTTTGGTTTGAACCCAATACTGGTGTCTTTTACGTACACTAAACAACCAGTAGTCTAGGTATATGGTGAAAGAAATTTCCTGATACCAAAATGCAGTGGTAACCTAGGAAATCGATATCACGAAGCCCAGTTGAAGAAAAATTGGACGAGTTCTTTGGTTTGAACCCAATACTGGTGTCTTTTACGTACACTAAACAACCAGTGGTTTAGGTATATGGTGAACTCCTATTCCGTGAGACTGAAGAAAGAGTTTTGCTTCTTTACTACTCGCATGATACTGTAGAGGGGTCGCTAACCCGAATTTCATATTGCTTTGAACTGATTGGTTTAACCGTGTACATTAAACTGCAGTAGATGTTGAAAATCTTGGGAGTCGGTACATAGAAGAACGCATCTTTTGTAACCGAATTTCTAATAATTTCTGCTGCCTCCAGTTTAAATGAGGCGACAAGCAGGTATTTATTGACATAGTAAACGAACTTCACTCGTGGGCAATGACCGTTGAAGTCGTAGTTAGAAATCAATTCAGGACACTGAGATCTATCACAGGTCGTCATTAGCCGAGTTTCTATACAAGAAATAAACTGCCATAGGAACCTGTAGTTCTGCAATTGTTGAGTGGATGAATCGCTCTTTGAAGCACTAGCCATAAGAATATCTAGCGGTATTTATATTGTAGCCATGTTTTCCTGTCTGACGTCATCGCTTTGCATTGTGGGTAGTACAAGCATTGGCGAATTCAATTGGGGAGTAATTCGACAACTCCGTCTCAAGATTCGCACAACTCTGGGATGGCAATGAAAACCTCCCATCACTGCCAGTAACTCTGCAAGAAGAGCCTCCATGGTGACTTGCATTAATGTAGCCACGTTCTTCTGTATCCCTCTGTCCTGGTAAACTAGGCAGAGTGGTACGACGATCTTTTGTGGTTAGTAGGACAAATTCCTGTATATACTGTGCAAAATACACTCGTAAAAGTTGGAAGCAAGGACTTCAACACCATATCTCATCTAGCCAGTTTGATCTTCGTTGAGTTTGCAGAAGAATTAACTCAAAAGTCACAGTATTCTTTCCAGGGCTGAACAGACAAGCAGTGCACATACTGCCCCATGTCTGTTGGATCTTCATCCAAATTACAGCAAAAGAAGGTAATCTGTCCATATTTTCAAGTCTGAGAAGCAGGAAGTTCACTGTACCTGCTGGGAAACAAAATAATAACTGCAAGGATACGTGGATATGCTTCTGTAATCGTTCTTTTGGAGGGAGACCTGTTACTGTACCAGGGTGGCGCTCCACCCACAGTAAAGAATCTACGACCTCCGTTGTAAAGGTAACTAAATTCTTTCTTCTTTGTTTCCCACTGGAAACTTCACAGCAAACTCTTTTTGCAACCCTTTCCTCGACAAGCAGGTAGTTCCAGTCGAATAGAAGGTGAGTGCAGCCGTGTAACGTCTTCCGCTGAAGACTTCACAGCAAGATTTCTTGTATAAAACATCTTTATTCTGACCTTTTTCAGGACAAGGGAGGTAGAATTAGTGGTAGTACCAGTCCAGTAATGGACAACTACAGGTAGGTGCACGCTTGCACGCTTCAAAACTTCATAGATCTTCGTCTGTATATGGACGATAATAAAAGAAAATACGTGTTGCTCCCATATCGACCAAAAATATAATGAAGATCTCTCGACAATTGCCTGTCGACAATGAGTACGGCGCATGCGCGGACATGCGCAGACAAGGGGTCACCTGCCGACAAGAAAATTCTTTTAAAAAAATACTTGTCGGTCGATACGTTTTGCTCCACAAAACCAAACCAAGCACTTGTGAGGATAAGGTAAGGCTATTTTACGCAATAAAAAGACCTTTCTAAATTGTTTATGTGGATATGGCCTGACCAAAGGAAGAAGTGTTTAAATTTTAAGAAAGATTCAGATCATATACTGGATGTAAAAATCACAGGTCCTATTTTTAAAGTGTTTTTAATGACTTTGGCTTTCTGGTTGACATTACTCAAAAAGTAATAACCAGATCTTTTTGAAATGTTTTATTTGGTTAGGGCCTGGCACAGGGAGAAAAGATTACATTGAATTTCTGAGAATGACCCATATCATATACTTGATGCCAAAAAAACAGCAAATTTTTCGGAAACACCTCCATGGTAGAGGTATGCACTCTACGAAAGCTTTTTGGCTTTTTTATTTGAATGTATTTATTTATTTGGGTTTTAACATCGCTTTCAACACTGTACAAGTAATATTGCAAAAGATAGTTTTATGGGCAGAGGAAACCTGAGTACATACAGTTGGTTAAGGTTCTGTACTGTAAACTGCCGACCATTGGTAAGCAACTACAGTAGAATCGAGGCGTTTGGATAGATGAAGGAAATCGAAATTCACCGTCTATGGGTTACCGAGTGGGTGATAATTGAAGAATTGTTGTATTTATGCAATAAACATAGACATTGGTGGTCGTTAATAAAATAATCTAATATATTTGTGTCATATAATATAAGTGTCAATTGTCGTTTATTTGCTCCATATCCATGGATAATTGGATATTATTACCAACTTTACCATATAGGGTGAGGGGTTTGAACTGCAGACCTCAGGGAGACAACTAAGTGTGTTACCACTGCACCACCGTGGCAGTTTCCCTCCTTTTTTATTATTATTTCATCTACCATGGTATAGAGGATGTTATTCCTACATCATACCTTCCATGATCGGTCCAGATGTTCAAAGTCTTCAAACTTGGTCGGTGACTTGGAAGACTTTATAGGAGAGAATCCCTCTCCTCTTGGTATAGAATACTCCCTGTTGCTACTGAATGGAGACATTGGTACAGTGAGTGGTTTCTTCGATGGACTTCCAGCCTTCTTCCCTGAAAGGTAACATCAAATTACACATTATGTATAATTCATGTTGTTTCTCAAACCACCTTCAACTGTTTCTCTGAAATATTTAAAAAAAAACAAAGTTTAAAAACATTAAACATGAAATATGTATACATGTACTAGGTAATGCCAGAACTGTATATTACAATGAAATAAATGTTAGTTTCCTGAGACAACATGTAAATATATTTTAACAAACGTTGAAATGAAAATACACAAATGTGTTCTGACTTGTATATCACCTTCTGCTGTATGATGATTATATAAAAATGAAATTTACAACATATTAATGAACTACATAACTTACAGTATTAATTCCATACAGAATATATTTTAATTTATTTAAATATAATAATAGATAAAAATTAATTATGTACAGCTATAACTGCTCTTATTATCTTTTAATTATATTTCAAAGAGGCAAATAATTATTTGAAATTAAGAAAGTTGATTAAATAGATTTTATTGTTCTTACATAGCTCCAACATATGTATATAACAAAATAATTTTCTGTGTAAGAAATTCACCAAACGACAATTTCCATTTAAACAATATATCACAGGAATGATTTAACAAAGACAAACATGTCATAATACACCAGAATAGTGTAGTAAGTTTACAGTTTACTATGTTTATAAATCCTCTAAAATTCAATTCAGCCTGGAACCTGCTTCACAAAAGGATATAGTCTTAAAATTAAGACTTTTGTCTCAATCTCAGGCCAAGTCTGTGGTCTTAGACTTTGAAGGTTTCACAAAGCTTCTAGGTCTACATTTTGCCTACATCTAACTGGGAGTGGGATTAACTTTTGCAAACAAAGACTTAAATATGACCATCATAAATATTTCTTACTTCAAAATCTGAAATCCCTAAAACTAAAGAAGAAATATATAGAATGCCTCCTACAATTGCTCTTTGGACAATTTTTTTTTTACTCTTTGCTCTTTTTTTGCTCTTTGGACAAAAAGGTTTTGCATTGAAAAAGAGCATTTTACAATGAAAATTTGAATTAAACAAATCAAAAAATATCACAAGGCACATGGTCACATGACATAGAAAACCCATTGGGGTTATTTGATATGCCTTGTCTTAGCTAAATTATCCTTTGTGAAATCCATTTAAATCTGTAGACTTAGCTGAGACAAAAGACTTGGATTTAAGTTCCTGACTTAGCATAAGTCCAGACTTAGTGTAAAACCCTTTGTGGAACCAACCCTTGGAAAAATTTTTGCTTTCTGTTGCAACACAGCATACAACAACTTAGGTGTTGGGTGAGTGGGTGTTTGGTTAAACACAAAACATTAACAAAATAACAACCACTTCAGGAACAAAAAGTAAGATAATGTTAGTGCTTAAAAAACTGTGTAACTGTGACTGTGGAGTCAACACAAATAAAAACAACAGAAGTACATTAGCCAATAATGAAATAGTATCAATATTGCAAGAAAGAATATTAAAGAAAAGACCAAACATATCCTTAGTAATATTATTTGTATTATTATTGTCTTTCTTTTGTTACTGAGTGCAAGGTGTCTATATTATGATCTAAATAAAGTTACAATTCTTGTTTAACACTCTTTATTTTTGTTATATAGCTATAGGTAAGACAATAAAACAATATTAATCCAACAGAGATGCAGTAAAAAGTAGTGAGTGTTAGACAAAATACATTATTTCAGTTATTTTTGACAAATTAATGTTTTCTACATTATATAGAATTTTTAAACTGATTAAAATATATCATATGCTATACTTTAGCTGTATTTTTAATATGAAAGCTGGTTAACTTAGGAAGCAGAGACTGCCATCTAAATAATGAATACATAAGTCCATATAATCTATTGATACTTTTGATTGGTTGTTTCTGGTGACTTGTTTCATTGGCTGGCTGCACATAATTCTTTTCCCCATAACTTAGTACACTGACATTTACAAAGATGTAATCTTTCACTAAACCATCATCCGGATCAATTGACACAGAAAACAGTGATGATCGACTTCTTAGCAATTCTCCACCTTTTGTGTAAAACATGAAAGTTCAAGTGAATACAATACCAAACAGAACAATTCAATTGTAAAATGTCCATTCTTTGTGTATTAATAAAAACAAAGCCACACCAATCCACAAAAAGCACTTTGAAAACACTGGAGAAATCCATATTTTATAGTAATTGTAATTCCAATTATAGTACTTTTACTGCACTTAATATTCATCTATTGACAGACTCTAAGGCGCATAATGCCAAAAATCAGAGATGATCGTAATCATTAAATCAGAAACATTGCAGGGTCAGCATCATGTAGAAAGACCGAGACAAGGCCAGAAAAACTAGAGTGGGTAAACTTTTGCAAAGAGATAGGTTTTCATCCCCCTCCAAAGCCCTTATGCAATATCTTCTGAAAAGAGCTATGTGGCAGGAAAGGTCACAAAGAAGTGATAAATACTTTTCTTCCATAAGCAACCTCTGAACACTATAGCAATCCAAATGTTTTGCAAAACTATTTTCCCAAAAGATCATTAGCAATTATTTAAACCAGGTGACAGAAAAGGCCTTGAAAAGGTTAACACATCCAAATAAAATTACTTTTTAGTATTTCAAACAGCATCGTCAGAGCACGGCATCAATACAAAGCACTTCAGACATCTTCAAAATCTTTTTACTATTTTCCTCCAAATCTCCCTTAGTGCCTTCTCTCACTGTATTTTCTTCAATTCCCTGTGCCGTGAGGTCTGATTTTGTCTTTTCTCCTGATACCTCCTGTTCTCCTGCAGATTTGGTACTTGCTCCTGATGACTGGCTCTCTGGTCCAGGTAACTGGCCTGGCACATCCACCATCAGCTGTTTTACTGGACCTTTAAGGGACTGGAAATACAGCTTGGACTTCTCTTTTGTTTCACCTCCACCAGTTTCCTGATTTGAGCTTTCTGGTTTCAGTTGGTCTTCACTAGGTTTTGTTTCTTTGCCATCTGTTTCTGTTAGAGTTTGATTTTCATTCATAAACTTTAATTCTGAATGTGCTTATACATAATACTATCACTTTTATTGTGTATTGTAAAATATAGTCTCATACAAAAAATGTAGACACAGAGCATAATAATAAAAACATGAATTAAACTGATCCTGATCAATAATTTATATGATGGATCAACTTCAAGAGCTAAGTATTTTTTGTTCATGCTTATTCTAAATAAATTTAAATGTGTCCATTACATTGGAGGGCTATTGAGTTGTGTCACTGAACAAGATTGAGCATAATCAAAGATTTAAGATTTTCAAGCACACTTAATGAATTTGAATTGGTTTGAGAGAGTTAGATAATATTTACAAAATTCAAAAGCTAAATGTTACTAAGCTAGAGTGACCTTACTGAAGTTTAGTTTCTGTGTCATCTGTTGCTGTAAAAGTTAAGATGAGTCAGTTTCACTGCAGTACTGCATTAACTATTATTCAACTTAATCTGAACTAAAAGTACATAAAGAGTGAAGTTAATTAGATTTTGATTAGAGGTAATGATCTTGGATCATTTTATAAGGATTTCATAAGTATATATTACACAACTGTATATCATTTAAAGTATCACTTGATTATTTATTAAGTGTCAAATATACCATAAATACTTCATATGGAAATATGAAATGTTCATAAATATTTACAACATACAAGATTTCCTTCAGGTAACACTTTCCTTAAAACTACTGAACAATTATATAATACATGATTCAGATAGTTATGAAGTGTCAGTTTTGTTGGTATTTGTGCAAATATAGGTGAATTTAAGAATTTCCATCACATCAACAGCATTATTTAGAACCCCTTAAGTATGTACACATTTTGCTGATTTTATTGTTGAATTTAGCTTGGATTTTCTATATATTACTAGACCAGTATATAGTGTATTGTGGTAACATAATAAAAATATAATAATCTTACAACCTAGGGCCTCAAATCTTCACATTATGAAAAATAATAAACTGATTACAAATGTTTCGAAAAATTATGAGAATTTTTACACAATTTCAGTGGACTCTGCATCTAAATGCAGATTATTCAGTTTTATTTGGCATTCAAAAATACAGGGTCCAGTTTTCCATTATATTTTTATGAGGTATCACATTTGTCACAGACAGAAGGACGTTTTTCACCTTATACATTTGGAGATCTGATGAAATAACACAGGATACCAACAGATTCACAGTCAATATTGGTGAAACTAAGAAATATCAATTTTGTACTTCCAGAAATTGCCATAATAATTATACAGTCGAACCTGCTCAAGCAACTACCTCCAAAGAGCAACAATCGACAAAGAGCAACCATTTATGACATTTTACATTAATATAAACCTGAAAAAGGCAACCACCTCCTACTTACAACCAGTCACCACCTGTTAAGGTCCCATGAAAGCCCTGAACCTTCTAACAGCAACCACCCTCATTCTTTGGCCTCAATGACAATTAGATCTACAAATCTGACAACTGTTTATAACTCACTCCCGAGTTCCATAGCACCTGTAACCAACAGTTCATTTAAAGCTATCAAAGGGATATACTACCTCTCTTGTTTAAATAGTAATCCTGTTTTCACTTTTGAAAGGAAGTGGCTGGTGGTGCTACTATAAATTCAAAGTGTTTTTATACAATAACTAGAGTGTACTCATTGAGTGCAGAACTCCTCTGAGGGCGAAGAGTTCCAAAAACTCAGCATTTTTCTTTAAAATCCAGAATATCAGCTGGATCTTTTCCAAAATGTAATCACTTCTTCCTGTGGCCAGGCCCTACCCACAACCCCCCCCCCCCCCCACCAAAAAAAAAAAAAATATATATATATATGAAGATCTGCTCAATACTTTTGAGTAATATCAACCAAACAGCCAAAGTTATTGAAAAAATGTTGAAAGTAATACCTTTGAATATTCGGGATTTTTGTTGTTTTCCTGAATATGATAAAGATATTTCTCCAAATTTAATCATTTCTTGCTTTAGTTAGGTCCTATTCCCATGAAAAAATTCAGAAATGATCTCCCAGTGGAAGTGATAGAAATATGTCTCAGATATCATTACATGTCCAGCCTAACAAATATATATTACATATTTTGTCCCATAACCTGAGTACACCTGAACCTGTGTGGAGCAACCATCTGCAAACAGCAAAGACTTTTGAATTTTCCTGTGTATGGTTGCTCTTCATAGGTTTCAATTGTACTATATTTTAGTATTATTATTTATAATAGTATTTCGATAATATAATTAACATGTGAAAATGTATCATTTGTGTGCATATATCAGAAGAGATGGGTGCAGAAAACTGATGCAGTCAGTTGTGTTTTCAACAATTCCATTACAACATGCATATTTCAATATAATTTCACTAAGATGTGATAATGTACATATTCAATAATACCAAGTGTGCATTTGAAATGTCCACAAAATGCTAATTTGGCTCTGTAATAATCTGCAGCATAGCTTGGGTGAAGCAGAGCCCTTTCAACATTTAATTCTGAAAATTGCAGCAACAATTAATCCAATTAATGATATATTTTGGAGAGGGTATGACTTGGTAAGCTGGTTATGGTAATATGCAAGGCAGAAACCAGTTATATAACAATACATGCTATATAAAAGTATGAATTATTTTCTCTTTAACTATTATATTAAGTACTGACAATGAAATATACTTAATCTTAAAGGTTGTTCCTGAAGTTAAAAGTCAGAGCTTAAAATTTTATTATGTCCTTTTCAAAAATTTAGATAATATATTTAATAATCATCAGCATTTCCTACATATAATCATCAGCTTCATTCAAATTGACACTTAAAAGCAAATACCACACATCTTTTTCAACAACTTAGATCAAATGGAAATATATTTATTAAATATTAACATTTTCTGCATACTATCATAAGCTTAATTCAAATTGAGACGTAAAAGCAAATACCACATATTACTCATTTTCTAGCAATATTTTAATTTTATTACTGCACAGCTCTACAATTCAGACATCCAAGATGCCTTTCTTAAAATTTTTATGTAAAAAATGTGAACATTGTATTCATTAGAATTTTTTGGGTCTTACTAATTTCCATACGTTAAAGTTTCTGAAAATATTACTATCAGGTAAAAGTAAAACTGAGTTCTTCTTCATTTAGACATTGAAAAATATGTCACATTTGATGTTTTGTTATGAATTTTCTGATTTATATGAATACTGGAAGAAAATAGATGGTTTGGCATAAAATACTAGCTAAGTTACATAAGTTTTAAAACTGGTACCAAATAATATGAATATGAGCCCAAAAACCCTAACTTGCAAAAGTGACTTTTCTATTCATTTTCAGCCTTTATAAATTCAAACCAACATTCACAGAGGTGAGGACTATGTGACAATTTGAAAATATTTTCTTGTTGAAGTAACCCATGTTTAAATACTATGTTATTTAGGTAAAAATGCTTGGTTACATTTCCTGCACATCAATATAAATTGCTTTATTATGTTTATCATGAAAATTTCACCCTCACCTCCCCAATAAAATATAATACATTTAGGTTTTGTTCTGAAATTAAGCTTTTCAATCTTGTCTTCAATAGTGGCAGGGGAAATAAGGTATTATATTTTGATATGATTGTGATTTGACATTTAAAAATGTTCAATTTGTGCGAAATATAAAAAAACATATGAATATCTTTGTCTTGTTAGACGACAACATAAAACATTCAAATATATTTACAAACATTTCACACAACACAGTTCAAGATTTAAAGATTAATGGAAGAAATTATCATATTATATATAACGTGTCTATTGGTTTGCCTTTATACAGATAATATATTTCATATGTATTCATATCATCTTTCAAAAGCTTTCAGTTTTTCACCCTTGATAAATGACACAATTATGCAGTTGAGTTTTTAAAACATTTTGAAATATAATTCCTTTAACCAGAGGCGCATACTTGTCACACCCAGAAATATGCCATTGTGGATCCACTGTGGCATGTTCTTACATGATCTAAGTTTGAATGTGATTCACTTTCATCATATGATACCAATGTACCAATTATGTAAAGGTCAAGGGTCAAAGTTGAGGTTTTTTTACATCCCATTCAACAGCTAGGGTCATATTGGGACAGGTGTCCAGGTTTGTCACTTGTTGGAGTGGAATCCACACAGCGATGACAGCCTGTGATTAGATGCCAAACCTGCTAACAAACTAGGCCACATAAGACCTTTCACTCATGCAACTTATCATAAGACCTAGCCAATTTTAAACTGAAGTGACTCAACTATGACTGTCCTGTTAACAATGGGTAGGAAAACCAAAAAAAAACCATAGGATTTGTCCCAAGTGAACTGATAAGTCAGAGGAACAAATAATAAGGCTCATAATCTATAACTGACTGGTATGAATTATTTTATAATGATAACAGTTTACTATTCTATTCTACTCTGAGACTCCATTGCACAACATCAGAAACCAATTCAATGATTGTTATTCCATAAACACAGCTATGTTGAATAGTTTTGACAGCAGGCTTCACAACCATCGCAACTGGGCTCACCACACCTTTGTGAAGTGAGAATAAGTTGTATGACCTTCAAAGGTCGAAGTTGGGTCAGAGCTAAAGAGGTGACAGCCTGTGATAAGATGTCAACTCATTCTGTCACATTACTATGAAGGTGTTATTATGCAAAGTGATGTTTGAAATTCTTTTGAACACAATGTTTTTTCATAAGACTGAGCTGCAAAGCAATTCCTTGCGACTACTAAGGCTTATTTTTACAGTAAGAAAAATTCTAATAAAATGAACTTTACCTCTGGAGATTAATTTTCCAGTATTGTCCCTTTCTAAACCATCTTCCATCAGGCTTTCCTTTGATTTTTCCTCTGCAAAAAAATAAGAAGCTTAGAAATCTAATCAAATCCAATTGTAATAGCACTTAATTTCTGTACTCTTCTAAGGTGAATCATTGTGACAGAATTATATAACCACGGGGCAGGTATGGGTTTGTCAACTTCAAAGATTGTTTGGTATTCAAGGAAAATTTAAATGAAAAATTATGTTAAAGCAACATAGATTTTATAATTACAATATGCTATTTAAATACAAATAATTGCTGAGTCTACCATTAAGATAGCACAACAAACCAACCAACCAACAAACATAAAATAGCATCAGAGATGCCCGTACCCCACAGCCCAGGGAAATATTTTCAACACCATGAGATACAGAAGCACTGTACCAGTACAAAGTTCAGGATACTTTCAGAGCACTGTCAGTTATATAAAGTTCCAAAAAATGTTTAAATGCAGAAATTAATGTTTAAAAGAAAGATAATGCATGTAAAGATGAAGTATTAAAACAAGTCAATTCAATAACAAGATGACAGCATTAATCAGTAAACTAAAATTCAACATTCTTTATCTACATCTGCATGGCCGAATTATGGTTTAGATGTTTTGAATTTTTCCATGCATACAGAAGTGGTAATACATTTAATGAACGCTTATGTGTGGTGTTGGAGCAAAATCTGTGGCTCACTTGATGAAATTCTATCTCTTACAATGGGAAGTTATGAAAGTAAAATTCTTAATAAATTCTAATATGAATTAACAGTGCTTAATCTGCATCAAAAGACAGACCCAAAGGTGCAACAAGATTTTAAAGGTCAAGGTCACTACGACAAGGTCAAAGGTCAAATTAAGGTCACGCCATGATAATACACACCTATGGCCCCTGACCAATGTCCCTACCAAGTATCAACTTCCTACACCTTACGGTTTCCGAGATATAGCCCGGACAAGATTTTATAGGGCAAGCTCAAAGGTCAAATCAAGGTCAGATCATGACGTTGCACAACTACACCCCCTAACCAATGTCTCTACTAAGTATCAACTTCCTACACCTTACGGTTTCTGAGATATAGCCCGGACAAGATTTTATAGGTCAAGGTCACTACGGCAAGGTCAAAGGTCAAATCAAGGTCAGACCATCACGTTGCACAACTACACCCCATAACCAATGTCCCTACCAAATATCAACTTCCTACACCTTACGGTTTCTGAGATATAGCCCGGACAAGATTTTATAGGTCAAGGTCACTACGGCAAGGTCAAAGGTCAAATCAAGGTCAGACCATCACGTTGCACAACTACACCCCATAACCAATGTCCCTACCAAATATCAACTTCCTACACCTTACAGTTTCTGAGATATAGCCTGGACAAGACTTTATAGGTCAAGGTCACTACGGAAAGGTCAAATCAAGGTCAGACCATGACGTTGCACAACTACACCCCCTAACCAATGTCCCTACCAAGTATCAACTTCCTACACCTTACGGTTTCTGAGATATAGCCCGGACAAGATTTTATAGGTCAAGGTCACTACAGCAAGGTCAAAGGTCAAATCAAGGTCACACTATGACGTTGCACACCTACACCCCCTAACCAATGTCCCTACCAAATATCAACTTCCTACACCTTACAGTTTCTGAGATATAGCCTGGACAAGATTTTATAGGTCAAGATCACTACTGAAAGGTCAAAGGTCAAATCAAGGTCACTCCATGAGGTTGCACACCTACACCCCCTAACCAATATCCCTACCAAGTATCAACTTCCTACACCTTACAGTGTCCGAGATATAGCCCGGACAAGATTTTATAGGTCAAGGTCACTACGGAAAGGTCAAATCAAGGTCACACCATGACGTTGCACAACTACACCCCCTAACCAATGTCCCTACCAAGTATCAACTTCCTACACCTTACGGTTTCCGAGATATAGCCCGGACAAGATTTTCAAACTCAAGGTCACTGCGGCAAGGTCAAATCAAGGTCAGACCATGACGTTGCACACCTACACCCCCTAACCAATGTCCCTACCAAGTATCAACTTCCTACAGCTTACAGTTTCTGAGATACAGCCCGGACAAACTTTTTCCCGCCGCCCGCCCGCCCGACAGGACACCCACCCACCATGGGTGAAAACAATACCCCGACAGCCCCTAAGGGCTGTGGGGTAAAAAACACAAAGACAAAATTCACTCCAGAAAATTGGAAAAAGAAATGGTAGGATAATGAAAAACTAAAAGGTAAAAGACCCAAGAGTGAACACCAAGAAGTTAAAATATCCTTATAACAACTTTGAAAATGCATCTGAAATGTGATAAAAATATACAAATACAAAGTTAACTATGGCAACAGAAGGTCCAACTGGCCTTCATGAGCTCTTAATACTTTGACATTTGGTCATTCAGTCAATTTTTTTATTGTACTTTGAAATTCGTAAAGCCAACATACTATTGCATGTCATCTCCTTAATGCAATTTACTGTTTTTATAACTGACACAAATTATACAATTATTAGTGTAATACTGTATTGAATACAGAAAGTTGAGTGTGGTATTTATAATCACATTTAGTTGATCTTATGCTAATGTTCTTTTATAAAAAAGGCTTATGTCATGAATGCCCCATATTGCATCCTTACTTGAATGCAGATTACATGCACATCACTACATGAACTGTATTTACTAACAAAACCACCGCTGAGGCAGTTTATCTCCTGCCAGGTATTTATATGGTTTAATTACCTCCGCCATGGAGGTTATGTTTTCATGTGAGTTGGTTTGTGCATTTGTTTGTTTGTGCGTTTGTGAACAAGATAACTCAAAAACTTATGGACAGATTTTCATGAAATTTTCAGGATATGTCTGCAAAGGTAAAAGGAAGAAATGTAAATTTTGGGAGTATTCCGGATTCGAATCTGAATCTTCTGGATCCATGAAATGTAATTTTTAAAGACAGATAACTCAAAAAGTTATGGATGGATTTTGATGCAATTTTCAGGAAATGTCCTTAATGGGACGAGGAACAAGTGATTAGATTTTGGGAGTGATCTGGATCACTGTCTGGATCCAGGCGTTTTTTAAAGGAAGTTATAGCCAGATAATTTTAGGGTGGATTTTGATGATAGTCCAGGAATTGAGCTCCCTTGGCGGAGGTCTGCGCTCTTGTTTCCTATAGTATAGTTAAGTATCCTTGATTCAAGGGTCTGGTTGATTAGAGTATCGCCGTTTTTCTTGGATATAAGAGCATCCAATTTCACTTTTTATAACATAAAATAGTGCTTCGATATTTATATAACACTTCTAAAGATGTTGCAAATTAAATAATTAGATGTAAAATATACTTGTAACTAAAATGTTAAAACTTGTGAATCATCAAGATGTAAGGCTGTAGATACACCCACAAACTAGGATTACCATAAGGTGGTCATTTCTCTGGGGCCATAGAATACCAGCCCAAGTAAGAGATATAATCTAAATTCATGGGTTAATTTTGGAGTGATTCCAGTTCCAATTGAACTTGTATGGTGCTACATCTCTGACACAAAGACATACTCTGGAGGGACATAATCAACAACATAAACCATATCCAGTGACATCAGCTGAGGCAGCACCAGGGAGAAAAACATTTTTATCCCCCCAAAAGAAGAAAAACACAGGGTGTATCCACTAAATTTCAATATTTTTTCCATGACTTCTCCATGACCGAAGCTTTAAAATTGAGGACCTTTTACATGCTTCATGGCATGACAGAGACATGTACCAAGGCCATGAGCTCCCGCGAGGCAACGAGCTCCTGCTGGTTTTGCCTTTGAGAACCACTAACAAACCTATCCTTGTATTGAAATGCTGGATGAAAGAAAGGAACAATGTCGTTTGCGAAAGGATACCTTTTACTTTCCATGACTTTTTATGAATTTTCAAAACCTGGAATCAATTTCCATGAATTTTCCAGGCCTTTGGAAAAAAATAATGGAATTCCATGACTTTTCCATGACTGGATACACCCTGATCATTTAAAACTAGGATGAGTGTGCTTTTGCCAAGAGATAAGAGTAATTGTCCAAACAGGAAAAAAATGATAATTGCAAACAAACAGGTACTGGGTGCTATTTATAAGCCCCCAAACTTGGCCAAATTTGCATACAGGAAGTACCAAAGCTATTTAATTAATTGCTGTCATCATTTCTATTTCCTTATTTGGTAGGCAGAAGTGCACAGATTTTACAAATGGCAATCATATAACAATAGATATTCTGTCTTCCGTTTTATGCCAAGTTAAGGTTTGTGCCATATTATGGTGCCAAGCAGTAGTCACACATGTTACCTTGTTTCTTTATGGAGGGTCCATGGGGAAAGAAATTCAATTGCCTTTTATTAAATTTTAGGTTGATTGAGACTCTGTTCATCAGAAGCAAAACTAAGCAAAACTTAAAGCGACAGAAACTCTTTGAGAAAGATCTTTACTCTTTTTAACAGCTATGGGTGGCAAAGTTCCCGGTATGGTGAAACTGCCTTGCTTCTCCGGGTCAGTCTTTTTCAAAGAATCTTCTTGTTTCTTCTCTTTGACGTCATTGCTAATCTTGGACCTGGAGTGTAAGTCCGTCTCACTGACCTCTGAGATAAGATTAGTCAGAAAATAAAGAAAGTAAAAAATAATAGAAAAAAAAGAAAAGAAACATGTTATACCTAGAACATAAAATTGCTCTGATACACTAAAATAAAGTGTACAGATAAAATGTCAGAAGGGTATAGGGGGAACATAATGGCTTTACAGGGCAGCTCATTTTTAACGCCTGTACTACCCACATCTGAGGCTCACTTATGGATCAATAAGGCAAAAGCTGTGTAGAAAAATTCCAATAAGTTATTATGACCCCACAGGACAGTACAAATGAACCATTATATATTGTGTTAAATCTCAATATACAGAGTAAGAAATCTAAAATTCGCCAAAAATCTAAAATTTGCCACCTCTAAAACCTTAGTTAATTCTGTAAAAAAACTGATGCTTTGTCTTAAACTTGGTATATTTCAGTTCAAAAAGTCTTGACTTACTATATGTTCAACAAATCTCACCTCAATTCATTATTTTTACTAGTATTTCCACATGTGGTCGCATTTCAGATATGTGGCAAATTTTAGATTTTTTTACTCTATATGCTTTTACATAACCAGAATTTTCCAGATAACAGGGAAAAATTCTAATCAAAGAGCATGTGAAACAACTGGCTCAAAACTCAGAAACATGAGGTACATTTAGTTAATTGTGGCTAAAGAGAAGTCTTGTCAACCACACTGTGCTTATAGTGGTTTTGATTTATATTCTTGTTCCTGGCATCACTGAGATAAAAATAGCATCAGAGATGCCCGTACCCCACAGCCTAGGGAAATATTTTTAACACCACGAGATATAGAAGTACCGTATCAATACAAAGTTCAGGATACTTTCAGAGCACTGTCAGTTATTTAAAGGTCCAAGCAATGTTTAAACAGAGAAAATAATGTCTACGAGAAAGATAATGCATGTAAAGATGAAGTATTAAAACAAGACAATTCAATAACAAGATGACAGCATTAATCAGTAAACTAAACATTATGACACTTTTTATCTACATCTGGCATGGCCGAATTATGGTTTGGATGATTTGAATATTACCATGCATACAGAAATGGTAATACATTCAATGAATGCTTATGTGTGGTGTTGGAGCAAAATCTGTGGCTCACTTGATGAAATTCCATCTGTTACAATGGGAAGTTGTAAAAGTAAAATTCTTAATGAATTCTAATATGGCTTTAACAGTGATTATTCTGTATCAAAAGACAGACCCAAATGTGCAACAAGATTTTGAAAGTCAAGGTCACTACGACAAGGTCAAAGGTCAAATCAAGGTCACACCATGATGCAGCACACCTACACCCCCAAACCAATGTCCCTACCAAGCCTCAACTTCCTACACCTTATGGTTTCCGAGATATAGCCCAGACAAGATTTTATAGGTCAAGGTCACTACGGAAAGGTCAAAGGTCAAATCAAGGTCGGATCATGACGTTCCACACCTACACCCCCTAACCAATGTCCCTACCAAGTATCAACTTCCTACACTTTACGGTTTCTGAGATATAGCCCGGACAAGATTTAAAAAGTCAAGGTCACTACAGCAAGGTCAAAGGTCAAATCAAGGTCAGACCATGACGTTGCACACCTACACCCCCTAACCAATGTCCCTACCAAGTATCAACTTCCTACACCTTACAGTTTCCGAGATATAGCCCAGACAAGATTTTATAGGTCAAGGTCATTACAGCAAGGTCACATCAAGGTCAGATCATGACGTTGCACACCTACACCCCCTAACAAATGGCCCTACCAAGTATCAACTTCGTACACCTTACGGTTTCCAAGATATAGCCCAGACAAGATTTTATAGGTCAAGGTCACTATGGCAAGGTCAAAGGTCAAATCAAGGTCAGAGCATGACGCTGCACACCTACACCCCCTAACCGATGTTCCTACCAAGTATCAACTTCCTACACCTTACGGTTTCCGAGATATAGCCCGGACAAGATTTTCAAACTCAAGGTCACTACAGAAGGTCAAAGGTCAAATCAAGGTCAGACCATGACGTTGCACACCTACACATCCTAACCAATGTCTCTACCAAGTATCAACTTCCTACACCTTACGATTTCTGAGATACAGACCAGACAAACTTTTTCCCGCTGCCCGCCCACCTGCCCATCCAGACACCATGGGTGAAAACAATACCCCGACAGCCCTTAAGGACTGTGGGGTAAAACCCAAGTATATCAAAGCTGTCACTTTTTTAGAAGCGGGAGCCATATTGGGTCAGTTTCAACTCAAAACTCAAATTTGAGATTGAGCTTTTTTTTCAGGTAGGAATTCTATTGAGAACACTAAGTTTGAGTTTATACTTAGGTAAGATTGAGTTTGAGACTGTGAGTAAGTTACAGACTGAGTTTGAATTTTTTTAAAATACAAAGCCCTGGACTTATAATAACATTATGAAAATCTCAAGACAAGCTTACTAACCTGTGGAACAACAAAGTACAGGCAAGTAGATTTTAGGTCAGGGCAAGTGAAATGTGAATGCCACTTGCTCTACTGGCAAGTGTTAAAAAGTTAATGTCCAGCCCTGTCATACTTTTCTAAAGATGAATTCTAAAGAATATGATAAATTTATGTTCAACCACTTGCTGGACTGCATGCTATACTTTTATTTGTGATAAAAGTTTTTAAATATCATAAAATATTCAATACATAATGTATTTGGCCAAGGAACAGCACTTTTCATACCCTACAAATATGGGGAAGGCAATTGTCTAGCAGATCACTATTCTGTCAGATTAATTTTCTAGATCGACACTTTTCTGTGAGGACACTTTTTCTGTACCTCTAAAAGTGAAATTTTACTATAATTAAAGTTGTGACTGCTCAATAGTAAAATGCTCTGGAAATTAAATGAAAATACATACTAACTACCACAGATGTAGAGTAAGAAATCTAAAATTCGCCACATATCTGAAATTCGCCACATGTGAAAATACTAATAAAATAAATGAATTGTGGTGAGATTTGTTGACTGTAAGGTATATTAAGACTTTTTGAACTGAAAAATACCAATTTTTAGACAAAAACATCATTTTCTTCATAAAATTAACTAAGGTTTTAGAGGTGGCGAATTTTAGATTGCTGGCGAATTTTAGATTTCTTACTCTAGATAGTTTATTTGATACTTAAAAATTAATACTCTTGCATAAAAATAGGATACATTACAAAAAACAGAAAGAAAATGAAATAAAAACTTAAGAATGTATAAATACATAAATGAAGGTTAAAACTGAAAATATAGATGAAAATAACAAAAACTGAGATTGATAAATTAAAAAAGAATGATAGATTACAACATCTACTTGAATGTTATGAAATATTTCAAACTAATGTATGCATATTTATGAAAGAATACTAAAGGGAAAAATAAATAAAACAAAATCATTACATTTGTTGTACAATAAATAACATTGTTTATTAAAGTGAAAATGTTACTTATTGTATCTAAAGCACACCATTATAAGAAGCTGTTAAAGTACTTTCAGTGTTCAGATTGGTATTTCAAATTTGATTTCAGTTTTGTGAAATTCAAACTATTCAATACACTAGACTAACCTTGTATCTTGGAAAATCCACCTGTAGAAGAAAAGAAATATACATAGAGTAAGCATATGATTAATCATAATGAAACAGTTAAAAATACATTCTCTTTTGGAAAAATATATGAAAGCAAGTTCTAAGTGAAGATAGCCTTCATTTGGAACAACACTGTTATTATATGTAACATTTAACATTATTTGACATTTAATAAGACATAATTAATAAGGGCTATTATTCTGATCTTGTGGTCCAGATTACTGGTACTGAGAAGTTTTGCTAATTATTTTACCTAAATTGTCAGCAAGTATGTTGTGAAAAATATTGTATATATAGCACATCTAGTTTCCTTACTGTTGAGTTTATACAAAACTGCAACTGTCACTAGCAGTTCACTATTCAATCAGAGTAATTTTCTTGATGGACACTTTTTTAGGAGGACAGTTTTTCTGCACCCCTAAAAGTGACATTTTACTAATACTAACCAAACTGTCTCATTGAAGCTTTGTAATAATTTGTAATAATCACACATGTATAACCACAGTAAGTTACAATAAAAACACAGCTATTTTCACAGTAATTTGCAATAGCCTCATTACTATGACCACAATAATTTAAAAGAGCAACACTGAACTTAAACATCTGTATAATATCTCTCACCCAGCCAAATTATTTCATTCATGTCACATTTGGAATGTTTCGTCCTAACAACACTACAATAACCAAAATATTTTGTAATAACCTGCACATTATAGGAAAGTGTTGTTGAAATCGATGTCTATGGATTTACCAGGGGCCAATTTCACGAACGGACTTAAGCCTGGTTTTGGGCTTAAGTTTAAGACTTTTGTCTTAAATTCTGTCAAAAATGTGCTAAGTTAGTGGGCTTAGACTTAGTGGATTTTACAAAGGGGCTAAGTCCATGGATTTGCTAAGTCAATGGACTGAGATTTAGGTCTTGTTAGTAGTGGGCTTAAATTTTGTAAAGAGGACTTAAATATGGCCGCCATAAACTTTTCTTCACTTCCAAATTTGAAATGGCTGTAAATAAAGTATAATTACACAGAACACCTCACTAAAGTGGTCTTTTGGAAGTTTATATGTGGCAACAAGGTTTTCCATTTCAAAACAGTCCTTTTCCTCAGATAAAATACATCAAATGAAGGATATATGGCACCAATATTATATTTTGAATAGATATAAAAGGTCACATGATACAGAAAACCATTGTGGTTATTTGATAAGCTTGGACTTAGCTAAGTCACCTTTGTGAAATCCATTTTAAGTCCCAGACCTAGTTAAGACCAAAGTCTTAGATTTAAGTCCCTGAGTTAGTCAATAAAGGGACTTAGTTTAAGTCCTTTAGTGAAATCGGCCCCTGCAATCCATGAATGTAGGTGTAACCACGGTCATTACGAATCAGGTGTAAAAGGACAATAATTTGTAGCAGATGCACTTCTATGACCAGAATAATTTGTCAAATCACACCAACCCGTAAGTCTTACGGGAAGTCGAGTTGCGATACAACCACAATACTTTGAAAATAAAACCACACTCACCTAAAGTTCTGGTGAGGTCTAGATCAGACCTGTACAACATCTCCTGGCTATCAGCGACTGTTGCTCCTCTGCCAGAGTCCACGTCAGACATGATGTCAGTCTGTGGGGAATTGGTTCTTCTGGATTTGTACACATCCTGTTGAGCAAGCTGGACTCCCCTGTCTCTGACCACTGTCTCAGCATGGATACGAGCCATCTGGAATGGAAAACAGGATCATTATAGAAATAAAGTGTAAAGTGTATGGGTACTTTCTGAATGGGTACTTTGTGAATGATATACAAAGAATAAGGGACTAGATTTCTTAGCTTGAGTTCAACTAGGTATAGGTTAATGGCCAAGTAAGTGCACAATATTTAAAAAGAACAGTCCATTATTTTCATATATTGGACACTTACAAGGCTATTAACCTATTTAAACTACACTCCTCTCTTAATTTGCAATTTTAAAGATGTTGTTAAACATGCTTTCTATTAATGCCTATATTTCTGGTGTGTACTTTTGGGTTTTTATGATAAATTTAGTTGGAAGAAATGTAAAAGGGTTTCTGTGGAAACGTGTAAAAATGTGCTTCTACATATGGTCAAAATCACACAGCAGAAAAACTGCCCATGGGTGACAGATGTTTGACACTTATAACAAAAAAACCCAGGTGTGATTTAATACTGAATATGAATCTGCCCTGTGACAGTTTGCACGGTTGATCCTTTGATTGATTGATTGATTGATTGATTGATTGAACAATGCACCTAGTACCTTGGTTCAGTTATATTGTGATGGGACAACCATTCAAGTTATCATCTGAGTCACTATGTATCTGCCCATACCTTGCCCAGAACTCAGACATTCACCCATCCAAGCACTAACCAAGCACAGTGCTGCTTACTGGTTGATCATTCAACTGTTACAAATTTAAGTTATGTACAGATATAAACTTTGATCACTGTGAGTGGCTTAAATAATGCATATTCCCAATCTTAGTGCCAGCAGAATTTAATACAGAAGGGTAGATTACTACTTGTATGACTATTTTGCACCTACCTTTGAATGATGTCTTCTGATCAAATCCTCCAGGATTCTGTTCATCTGAGGTCTGGGAACCAATGGAACTTGTCCAACCTTCATTTTCAAGGCATATCGTTCAAACTCTGCCATTTCTGAGGTAATAGAAACATAACAGTGTTCAAGTTACAGTCTTCTTTGTCATATCACACTTTTATAAGAAATACACTCTAAATAAGAGCACTCGGAGCATGCAGACCTCTGCCAAGGCATGTAATAATAAGTAAATTGGAAAAAACAAAGTTTTTTTTTGTATCCGGATGATGATCCAGATCACTCTCAAATTTAATGCCATCTAACTTGGACCAAGACCCATATTCTAATTTTTTCATGAAGTTCCAAACAGTAGTATTTGTATATTTCTGCTACCAGACGAACAGAGAAATGGTCATGAAAACGATACCTCCTTGGTGGAGGTAATACTACGTTCTATGATGGATCCTTGGTGCTAAGGTTAATCTTAATAAGATTATGCAGAACCTACATATTTGACAAGATTACTAACTAATGGATAATCTATTACTTTTTACTTTTTTATTCATATTATCAATTCCAATTTTTTTTATTCTAAATCTAGAACTTTTCTGCAGCAGTTGAAATTATTGTTTATGTTGACAAGTCATTAAAGTACAGAAACCAATGCATGTCTCTTTATGGAACTACAACCTCTCAGGCCAGAAGGTCAAGGCAATGTATACAAACTGCATTTTGGTATTGCGAGTTTACATATTGATACAGAATGGGAGGGATTCCAAACTGTACACTACCACACTTTGTGAATTTCACATACTGTTGTAAATTTACCCGTCATATCCTACACAAACATGAATTAATGTGGATACATGATGTTCACAATGTTTCTGTGTACCACAGGAGATAAGGTATCAGCAGAGTCAATTTTATGACATAAAATACCCCACAACATTGAATGTTATGGAACAAGAAAGGAGAAATTCGCCACTTGGGGGCACCCTTTAAAAGAAAGTCAAAATAATCCAAATTTGTGCCAATTTTGCAATTGGGGAGATGAGAGGCCTAATTTAGTCACAGAAATTACAAGCATCTAATGAACTACCCAAAAGGTTTAGGGAATGGAAGGGGTTCTCCCCTCAATGGAGAATTTCACATACTGTGGTAAATTTCACAATTCTTTCTTTGAATGTAGAAATAAAGTCTGAGGGTGGGTACTTTATGACCTTACAGTACTTCTGGCAGATAATGGATGAGCGCAGCAGTGCGATTCCATTATATCAGAAGTTCCGTCCTTATATAGAGGTCATTTTAAGTACAAATGCATTGGTGAAAAAGCAAAACAGTGTTGCTCAATAGCTGCTTTAGTCACAAACCAAAATATGACAAGGTCAAAGTGAGGGTTTTATGTCCTGTCCAACCACCAGGATCATATTGGGACAAGGTCTTCATCATTGTCACTTGTGGGAGTTGAACCCACACACAGGTGACAGCCTGTGATTAGATGCTAAACCTGAGGGGCCACAGTGGCAGAGTGGTAACTCTCTCGCCTCCCACCTCTGAGGCCGGGGTTCAATTCCCGGTACAGCCTCAAGTGGGAAAGCCGGTAGTTGCTTGCCATTGGTCGGCAGTTTACAGTACAGAACCCTAGCGAACTGTATGTACTGGTTTCCTCTGCCATTCCAACTACCCGTCATGATATGACCTGTACAGTGTTGAAAGCGACGTAAAACCCCAAATAAATAGATGCCAAACCTGCTAACCCACCAGGCTACGGAGGATCCCAGAGACCAAAATATGAAAGCAGAGGTTTATTTTTGGACATATAAATTACTGTGGTATTTTACCATCCTCATAGAAGACATAGTTGTTTGGTTCTGCCCCATCTTTCCAGTGTAATGGATTCTTGTGGAAGAACTCCTCATGTGCTTTGTCACGTTTGTAGTATGTGAAGCCACCACCAGTTCGACTTGGCTTGTCTCTGTGGTAACTGAAACCACAGAAGAAAAAAAATGAATTTCAGTAATTACCACCACCACGAGATTATGTTTTCAAGTGTTTTCATTTGTCTGCCTGTCTGTTTGTCTGTATTTGTGATTACGCAAACAGTAATGAACTGATTTTGATGATTTATTTATGTAGGTAGGGCCTGACCAAAGGAAGAAGTGATTAAACTAGTTTGTTAAAGATCAAAATCAAATTCTGGATAGAAAAGAAAAATCCTGAATTTTTAACAATGCAAATAATAACAAAAATAAATAACTGAATGAATAGTCACAGAATAAAATTTTTTTTTAAAACAATGATAAGCAACATGTGGCACTACTACCTATAAAGATCACACTATTTGTTCTCTCTCAAAATAATTAGGTGTCATATAATCAAAGATGCATACTGGAATATCACCATAAAATATTTTTTACATTTTCATCTATGTTAGAGTATGTAGTTTGATAAAAATTATAAATCTAACCAAAGAAACTATGAAAAAAATCATTTGTAGAAATATTAAATGTGGCAGTTTCAACCTGCATGAGGTAACTTGTTACAAACTAAATATTATTATAATTCCAGGATTCCATTATGTTGTGAAACTATAATGATTACAAAAAGAAACTTGGACAAATCAGTTGTGGCAATTTTAAATTTTGCATTTTCAAACTGAGTAACTCATGCAGAACCAGTGTAAAAAAAGTTGGGGTTTCTCTATATGTGGTTATATAAATCTACTAACTGAGGTTTGGACGGTTCCTGAGCACACCCATAGCATAACTCCTGCCTCAGACATCCACTACAGAATCCTGGTATCTCATGGACTGGTTCCCGGATATCTGTTGCAGAAAACGGCTTGTTGTAGACGGGTGCCGATGCAACGAATGGGATGTAGGTACGCTGGTTCTTACGCTGTATCTCCTGGTGAAGTAATGTGGCCGCCACTAGAGGGGGTAGAGTTTCCAGCTGGCCAAGGTTAAAGCTGAAATGTTAAATGATGAATGAATGGAGTATTTATAAACCCCAAATTGATGTACACATCCTTTAAGGCATTAATGTCCAAAAAAGGGACAATTCAATTGCCAGAAAGAAAAAAAGTCTAAATATTATGAGTTAATCTCTAACTGAAGTGTGAAATCTATTTGATCATGCAAACTTTTGATGTGTCATAGAAGTTGAGTAGGTATTCATTAAAAAATCTCAAAACTGAGTTTTTACACACAGGCTGACTTACATTCTCAAACTGAAATGCAGAGTCTCATAAGGGAACTCTCAATTTTATTATAATTAAGTAAATTCCTATCCAAAAGTATGTATAATTGCTTAAACTCAAATACAAGTTTGAGTTTAATATAGTTAAAAGGTTTAAAACCTAAAATATAAGGCCTATATTCATAGGCGTAGGAACTGGGGGGGCAGCGGAGGCAGCCGATGAATTTATACTATTTGGTAATTCTATCCACTGAAACAAAATGTTAGTCAACTCAATAACAGTCAGTGAGTCTAACATTAGCTCATTGACAAGTAAATATGTCAGGAATCTTGGGGTTTACCTTGACTAAGAATTCAGCATGGAAAAACATGTGAATCAGCTTTGCAAATCCTGTTACTTTCAGCTTAGAAACATTAGATACATAAGATCAAGTCTCACAACTGAAGCAGCAAAAATAGTAGTTCATGCTCTTGTCATGTCAAAGCTAGACTATTGCACCAAAGTTCTTCTCCTGAATGCTTGAAGACACTGTATTGGTTACCTTATAAGTACTGGATTCAGTACAAGATTCTTCTGTTGGTGTTTAAATCAACTAAAGGATTCACACCTCCTTATCTCCAAGATCTACTACGACCACACAAAAATGAAAGATTATTACACTCATCAAGTAAACATTTGCTGACAGTTCCAAAGTCCAAGTTGAAAACATTTGGAAATCGTGCTTTTTCTGTTTGTGGACCTAAGCTTTGGAATGGTTTGCCTAACCATGTAAAAGCATCAACATCTACCAGTGATTTTAAGAAGAAGTTAAAAACTCACTTTTTCAATTGTGCCTTTAAACAATAAATAATTATGTAGACATCCAGACTGTAAAGCGCATTGATTACTGTTTGTAGATTTTGTGCTAGTGGTGGTGGACCAATTCACGCCCGGGTACCAATTCACGCCCACCCCTAAATTTATCCAAAACAATCGCAGTTAAACAATAAATTACAAATGTAAATGATCCATTTGATGATAATCTATGATGTGGTAAACATCTTCTTTATGAAAAATTATGAATCTTCAAGAAAATTGAGGGTGGGCCTGAATTGGTACCCGGGCATGAATTGGTCCACCACCACTATAGAGAAACATTTAATATTATCATTATTAAGATCTTTGGATCCTAAGTTGGGCTATAGCCCATCTTAAGATAGGCTGACTCCTAAGTTGGGCTCCAACATTAATATTGTCATGAAATGAAGGTTGGTGATCTTCACTAGCTGAACAGTACTGTATTATTGACAAGCAACAGAAACAAATGGGTATTAAATATTGAATGAATACCTGATGAAAATTACAGTGATGAAGTAAGCATTAATTTGTACAAATATTACCTGAGCTTTGCAAGTCCTTTCTTGTGGTCAATCTCACCATGATCCTGAAATAAAACAAATTACAAAAAATGGTATTATTACAACGTTGACAATGTGTACTCACTGTACTGACCACCTCGGTGTAACACAAGTATACAATATTGCACACATTTAACACAGTGTTTTTTTTAGTACCGCAGGTGGGCATTCACATTCCTGAAAGTCCATACTGTACAGGGATGAAAAGTTAAATTGGCAAATGCAATTCATTTACTCCTCTGCCAAAGTGATAGTAAAATATACATTGTAGCATGTGTATATATAAGTGCCTGTAATACAAACGTTCATAATATATTACTACTATGAATATTTATTAAGTATGACTTATTAAGTGTCTTGAAATTACATGTCAAAATCCGACAACTACAAACCCCAAATTAAAGAAATTCAGGCTATGCTTTTACGTCCCCTTCAATAGCCAGGGTCATATTGGGTACAGTAATACCACTTGTGGGACTCGAACCCAGACAGAGGTGACAGTCTGTAGTTAGATGCTAGACACAAGACAAAAGTAAAAGTTGGGATTCTGTGTCCCGTTTAACAGCCAGGGGCGGATTTCATGAAAGGCTCTGGCTCAGTTAAGTCTTTGTCTCAAATGGTTTTCACAGAAGGGGTCTCAGTTGAGACCAAGCTTATCAAATAACCACAGTGGTTTTGTGTGTCATGTGACCATTTTTATAGTCAAAATATTCTACTGATGACATATATGTTCCTTGTTTGACACATAATATCTCTGGTTAAATGCCATTTTGCAATGGGAAACCTTGTAAACATGTAAAAACACCCAAAGACTACTTTAGGGGGTTGCTTTATATACTTGTCCCTATTTTCAGCCATTTCAAATTTTGAAGTGATGAAAGAATTATGGCGGCCATATTTGAGCCTTTGTTTACAAAACTTAAGCCCACTTTCAACCAGTCTCAATATTTGAGCCAGTGGCTGAGCCAAAGCTGAGACTGAGACCTTTTGTGAAATCCATTAAGGCTGAGCCCATGGGCTCAAGTAAAATATTCCAATAATTTAAGACAAAAGTCTAAAATTTGAGCCTGAGACCGGGCTAAGACCTTTCGTGAAATCCGCCCCCTGGGTCATATTAGGACAGGTACTCAACATTTGTCACTTGTGGGACTCGAACCCACACAGAGGTGACAGCCTATGATGCCAAACTTGCTAACCATTAGGCCACCAATGATCTTGATCAATGTGTCTGTATGAATGCAATGTCAATATTCACCAAAGACATGTATTACAATGGTAAGGATTGTAGTTTAATTATGATATAAAATACACGATTTTAGTTCTGTTAATTTACAGTGATGCACAGAGATACTAACTTGCAAAGGTTTTTAGGCACATAAAATACAATTTCCTATGAAATTGCCCAGATTATGTTCCAGACCTTCACAAGTGAAATAAGAACTGAAAAGAATGATTAAGATTATAACTCGTGACAACTTGAGGTATAAGTTGGTGGCAGGAGAGTATGAAGAGATAGGTCTTTAGTTGGATCTTAAAAATGACAATGCTTAATTACCTCTTCCAAGTGAATATTATTTTCATGAAGCTTTATTTGTCTATTTGTTTGTCGGTTTGGGTTTGAACCTTGACAGCTGCCTTTCAACAGTTTATGTATGATTAGAAGAGGCCATTTGGACTTCTGGCATGTTGTCATAAGCTGGAGTCAAAGGTACACGACCATAGAGGTGAAAGTGATGAAATATCAGACTTGTTAAAGAGATACAAAGAACTACTGTACGTCGTATTGTGCTGAATACATTGAGCCTCCATGCTTGAAAGATATAGAAATATTTTTGGCTGAAAGGTGTGTACAAAACTGAATAGGATTAATGTTAAAATATTGTAGGTATGCTTAAATGTTGTGAAAAGAGCAAAAAAGTATATAGTAAGCTGTAAGCATAGGACTGAGTTTCAGCTTACTCTTACTCTTCAAATTGTGAATTGGGTTGACATCATTTACCATCACATAATGGAAAAACAACACAACAGTAATTACTGTGATATTGCTATGTACATAAGCAAGGGTAACGTTGGAGTATATTCTGAGTAGACAAAGCATTTTCCAAGCTGTGTAAGATGCTAGTCAAATCTAAGCTATGCTATGCACTAGTAAAATCTAAGCTATGTAATATACCTGTTAATACTAATCTGTGTAATATAATTATCAACTCTAAGCTATGTGATATACAGTGAGCTGACCTGTATCTTTATCCCAGCCCCTTCACTGTTCCAGCATGCACACTGTTGTACAACTCATAAGAGGTCGCATGAGATTTTCAAATATTTTTAAAATACAGTCCAAAATGCTAATGGATTTTTGACCTATGACAAAAAATGAAACTATGTCGTACTCACATGAAAGTCCCACTTAAAGCATGCTACCCAGATACAAGACAGACCGAATCACAACCAAAGGTAGAAAGCTCATTCATTTGTAGCTTGTTCCCCCAGCACAGAAAGGGATGATCCAGGTATAGGCTATGTAGCATGGTGGCCAAGGCTAATATCTCCCTCACACTGCAGGTGGTAAGCCCCACAGTAGTATTAGGTAAAATGTCCTGTCCTTTGAGTATTGCTTGAAGTCTGCAGACTTGCAAGTCAGTGACCCATAGTCCCAATCCACAGAAGTTTTAATCTGTTTAAAATTTCCGCCACTGACCACCTCATGGTGAGCATGTGCGAATGAATGTGAGCATGCACAGATGAATTTCTCACTATGGTAACTGAAGGTGTAGTCCACAGTGTATATAAGTTTGTGACTAGGTCATCTTTTGGTGTGATACGATGACATAAGGTAAGTGGAGGTAAATGGACATTTTGCCATTGTGTCACAACTTTGCATACGGACATCAGACGGTAGTTGGGTGACTGGGGTGTTTTGACCAATGCCTATAACCGTGGGTTATACTGCCTGTAGTGTGATGGGTGCGCCAAATCTCGAAAAGTGTGAGGTGTCCTTGGAGGCGGTTCCCCCACCGAGTTAAACCATGTACCACCTGTAGTGTGACTAGGGCATTAGCCATGCAATTTACTGGTTACGATTAAGCTAAGGTATATGTTGATCAGTTCTGAACTATGTAACTTGGGAGTGTACTGTAAACTATGTGATATACTGGCCAATTCCAAGCTATGAAATATGCCACTCAACTGCAACATATATACTGGTAAACTCGAAGTAATATGCTAGCTACATCTAACCTATGTTATATTCAGGTCAAATCTAAACCACTTTATATGCTGCTCAGTCTAAACTATTTGCTGTGCTGCTCAAGTCTATGGTATAGCTAGTCAGTTTTGAGCTATGTAGAATGCTTCTCAACTCTAAGTATTATACTGTTCAATTGTAAGCTATACAATAATTTGATCAATTCTAAGCCATGTGATCTGGTGTTCAACCCTAAGCTAAGCTATATATTGTGCTGCTCAACTTTGCAATTGCTGTGCAATACTCTGCTCAACTCTAAACTGTGTAATATGTTGCTCTTTTAAAAGCCATGTAATATGCCTGTCAGTTCTAAGACACATGATATGTTGGTCTATTCTAGATTTTGTAGTATACTAGCCAATTCAGAGATATGCTTTAACCTGATCAAATCTAAGCTCTGTAACATGCCACCTAAATCTAAGCAATATAACGTGCTCTTTTATTTGTAATTGTAAGGAAATTTTGTATGCTTACAGTGAAATACTATAGCAGCATATTTATAGCAAAGGTAGCTGTTCCACCATGGTTAACCAATCCTAAACTTCCTTCCCTATTTCAAAAATTATTATGGGGTATCACTACTGGATGGGGGGTATATTTTATGATAGCTTTGAGTGACATTGCAGTTGGTGCTCCAAACCTTGTAACTGGTTCCAGAAAACATTGCAATTGTTTTCTGGTCCCTCTGATTGGTTTCCAAATGCAATGTCTGACAAGGATCATGGAAGATCATAGAAGGCTTATGAAAAATTTAAAGAGTTTGAACATGCCAGAAAGACACGTGATTGGCTTCTGTATGTAAAGATTGGTTCGTGAAACCTTTATGAACTTTAATCTCCAATCCCAAACAGCACTACATGTTATGCTATTTTGTTTAGGAGCCTCTGTAATAAAAAATCGCCCTCCCAAACAGTTCTGAATGGCAAATATTCAGGTGACATAACTCAATTGGGGAGTACAATCGCCATAGTGGAACAAGGGCCTAAGTATATCATTAACAGTAACCTTGATACATACATAAGCATAAATAAGGGTGTACCATCATATTTCAGTTTAACAAGCAGTTAATCTAAAGCTATTTAACATGCTCTTGAAATATTAAAGCTATGTACAATATGCAAGTGTAAGACAGTGTTTTATATGTTTGTCAACACAGTTGTGACACATCTTACCTTATACTTTCTCGGTGTCTGAAAATAGCAATAACAGTTTTTGTATACAACAGTAATTTTTCTATTTTAGTTAGATTAATTATTGATCTTGGTTTCTATGTCAGTATACTCTGTGGGGCATCATTCCAAAGTCAGCTAGGCATTGGTTTCTAATTATAATATGACTTTCATAGGACTTAAAATCTGCAAAACACAAATTGTAAGGTGTAAAAACAAATCCAAAACAATGAATACAAAATAGATATCTGGGTAGATGTAAGGGGTCAACAACCATGAAGACACTGAGAAAGAGCAGAAACTGAGGTGGATAAGCCTTGGTGAACAGGCAGGATTTATGTTTTGATCTGAAGAATGTAAGACATTTGGCAGATGGAATGTCATCAGGTAACTTGTTCCAGGTTGCTGTCAGGTTTGTCATAAGCAAAACTATGGATAAAATGTTTCTTCGACTGGTGAATAGATGGACAAAATGGTGGAACCCATAAAACATCCTGTCAGTCCTGCATCACCTGGTATTATGGGAAGAGGTGTACAGGGGTAAGTTAGACACAAGGTATTTATGATAACCCAGATGAATGCATTTGCACAGTAGTGACCAGTCATAGTTTGTTGGCCATTATACCAATTTTATATGTCTGCTGTATTAAAAATATGTCAAAACTGAACAGCAGCATTTCAATATTTATTTATACTGATTCTATTGAATATTTTAGTTTGCGTAAAACAACATTGACCACTTGGTTTTCGAAGTAAATTTCATATTTTTAAATGTAAAATGCATTTTTATGAATAAAAATGTATATACTTACCATATGAAAACACTTGGGTAGGCGTGGCTTGGCGTTCGGTGACCGCCACGTACACCGTACATAGAATTTAAATATATGAGGGGAGACCCTCTTTAAACCTATATACTTGCTACCTTTGACCCCTGGTGACCTAATTCACTCTGCCATGCGCAGTAATACAGAAATAGTTCATTCTTTTTGTGAATAAACATAAATGCTGGAAAAAGGTCTTTAAAAGCGGGGCAGGCGGGAGGGTGATTTGCTGTTTTCATATGGTAAGTATATACATTTTTATTCATAAAAATGCATTTTACATTTAAAAATATGAAATTTTATTTCATAAAAATGTAAATATACTATACCATATGAAAACACTTGGGTTGAATGCCCACATGGAAGGATGGTGGGAAAAAGACAGACTGAGGAAAACCACCCTAAGGTTAAATTGCTACAAAAGGATACTTCCTAGTGCAATGCAATTGAACCCAAAACCTCTGTGCTGAAGCAATAACTCGAGTGAGCTAAGTGAGTAGCATTAACCACTGCACTAACTTCAGCACTGCTGTCTACACCCTATTAGGTCAGCTCAAAGGAGAAGGCATAAGTATGCCCTGTGCTCAGAATAGGAACATGCCCAGAGGCACTAAGAAGCACGGTTCTGAAAATAAAGATGAAGAATAGATTCCCTAAAAGGGAAATGCCACCCCCCTTTTTCTGAAACTAAAAGTTTCAGATGGACTTAAATTGAGGAATTTAAGTAGAAGAGAGAGAAATGGCTGAGTGGAAAAGGATGTCCACTCCACTTAAGAAATCATAAGAGATTCTTAAGAACAACATCTCTGAAGGAAATACATTCCTACAATAGAAGGATGTAAAAGAGGAATGGCTCTTCCACGTGCAGGATCTCATGTTGACTAGGAGTGGGATTCCACCCCTAAAGGACCAGGAAGCCCCCTGTGCCCTGCCATGATGAGCCCTGACACCATGAAGAGATGCATTCTCTGTGGAACAGAGATTGAGGGAATAAAGGATAAAGTGCTATCCAAAAAGATATTGTCTGAGCAGCAATATCACCCTCTTGGACTTCAGAAGAAAGACCAAGAAGAAATCCTTTTAAGTCAGAATAGCTAGATAGAAAGTATCTTAGGAATCTGACTGTAAAAAAGGAGAGGTCTTCTAAGTCATCCTGACCAAAGACAAAAAGTCAAAGCAGGAAGAGCCTTCTGAAGATAACTGGCTTAAGCCAGGAAAGTAAGATCTGACTTAAGGATGACTTAGGCCATCCCTAAAGAGTGAGAGAAAACCTTTAAATAAAGGAATCAAAATCACTCCTTCTCCTTCCCAAAGAAAGGGAGTAAGAAAGACTGTCTAAAATGTGAAAAACTTGGCTCAGCAAATGAAAAGGGTTCAGGAGGAGCCTTGGTAAAAGCCTGCAGAACCAAGGATTAAGTACCAAACAGGTAGGTGACGACTACCCTAATTCTGGACTTAAAGAAGCTCTAAATGAGACTTCCTAGCTCCTATAAGAACCCAACTCCAAGTAGTACCTGGAGAGAGCTGACCTGTATCCCTATTGTCTGAAAAATAATTCCTTAAAAGGAACAAACAGCAATAAATGGGACAGTTGAAGCATAGCAGAGTGGCCATGTTTCTCACAAGTTTTTTGAAGCAGTTCCACATTGCTTCATAGACAGTTATGGAGGATAAAAATCCTCCAAGACCCCTCCTGTGAAAATTCTTCTTAAAGGAGACTTCAGCCAGAAAGCTTGAAGAAAGGAACTCCATAAAAATAAATAACAAAACTCTAGATGAGATTGTTATAGAAGAATAAGAGGAAGAGCCAATGGCTTTCTTAAAGGAGATCTTGAGGCCAAACCTGGCAATTACCAGGAAAGGCTACAAGAAGCATGATACAGCTCTGAAAGTTGATTAACTTCATGGCCATAGAGGACAAGGAGCTGAAGGAGGGAAGGAGTAAAATAAGTACTCCGGACCAAAACACTCCAGGGCATCTGTTGCCAGAGCCTAAGGATCTAGCACAGGAGGCACATGTAAGAGCAGCTTGTGATTGAATCACATGGCAAAAGAGATCTAAATAAGATGAGAAGTCTGAGACTACCATCTGAAGATCCAAGAATTGAAGGGCCACCTTATATGAAAGGTGAGAAAAGACCTCCAGAGATAATCTGCCAAAGATTCATGCCCCTGGAACATGAGGTGGAAGAACAGACTTGTTCTTGTAAAAATAATGGCAAAGGATGCCAAAATACACATGTCCCAAGAGTGGAAGCTGTCTTGATAAAAAGAAAGCCCAGACAACAGTGTTACCTGGACTATCTGAAGAATCCCTTACAAATGAGGAACAAATGTCTTGAGAACAAGACATCTGAGTTGTTTGAGGCTGAAAGGATGATCCTTTGATGAAAGGATAAAAGAGGAACAAATGTCTGAGCAAAAAGGACAGCTATGAGCTCTAGAACTGATGCAGACTGGACTGCTACATCAAAAATAGACCTTAGGTGGTCCACAGAGCACAAAGGACTCCCAAACCCTGCAGTGAAACATCCATGAAAGTAGATGTAAAAACTAGGGAATTAAAGGGAGGTATGCAAAGACATAGTTCCCAGGATAGTACCATCTTGAATGAACCTTCATAGAAGGATCAAGGAATGGAAAATCCAGAGCACCTTTGAGAAGGAAAATCAAGTGTCCTGAGATGACACAGAAGAAGTGTCATGTGTAGGGACCTTGAAGAAGCGGCTTCCAAGTGGAAGCCAAAAGAAATAAGGAGCCCAGTTAGAGAGGTAATTAAGAAACAGGTTAAGAACCTGACCCAGGAAGGAGACCTGTTAAAGAAACAGATGTAAATACTTCCTGCTAAGAACCACTCCCAGATGAAAGTCAACTCTAATAGAGTTGAAAAAAGAGCCTCTGACAACTATTGGCTCTAATGAGCCAATTTGTAGTCACATGTGCACTGAGATGCCCAACCTCAAAGCCAACTTTCCTTACTTCCTTGACTAAGGAAGTAAATCCTGAAAGGCTAGTGGCTAGACCATAAGGCATTGCCACAAAGAGGTACACCTTGCCCAAAAGCAAAAACTATGAGCAAGAGTGAACCAAAGGAGCCAAAGGAGAGAAAGGAGACAAATTGAGGAAGAGAAGTGGTCCACTGGCCAATTGAGAAAATGATCAACTGATAAGTTGCATCCTGATAGTCTGGAAAACCAGGAAAAGATATAAATCTAATTGTGGTTTCCAGTATATCTTTGTCAAGGATAATGCCCTGAAAAATCAGGAAAACAGGAGCTCAAGATACGTGAACTGCTCATGTGAACAGACAGTGTGAGACTGAATGACAAAGAACAGCATTCTTCTGTGGAGAAGAGCTGAAAGAATCAGGAAAGTGGAATATGAGAGACCACTGGAATCAGTTGACCTCCCACTGGCAAGTGGAGGGATCTGGAAGTAAGAGTGAAAATTTGAGTAAAACAACACTCTTATCTCCTGAAGGACACCATAATAGAGGTTGAGGCTGAGCCTCTACCTCTGGAAGGCATTCCACCATCAGAATGTTGGAACCTGGAAAGGAACCACATCCTAAAAGCACTAAGTTAGAGAGAAAACTCCCTGGATGGGAGGAAAAAAGGTCCTAATTGGTGTGCCTCAAGAGGCTAATGCAGATAGCTTAAAAGAGGCACCTTGAGTAAGGGCCACATGAAAACCTTCTGCTTATACTGTTATATGTGAGAAGAAATGGTCTCCCAAGAGAGACATCACAAGAAACAGCATAAGACCAAAAAAGGACCAATTAACCCTACCAAGTGACTAAGCACAAGTGAGGGAAATGGATAAAGAAATCTCTCAAAATAAAGTGCAAAGATGGCTGAAAAAAGGCCATAGATCAACCAGCTAAAATGTAGCTAGAAGACCCATTGAAACAGATGTCCAAAGAATGGTGGATGAAAAAGACCACTGAGAAAGTATTGCCTTGTCAATCAACTTGAATAAGTGATCAACAAAACAGGACCGAAGGAAAAAATCCCACAGAAATAAGGACCCTAAGGTCCATCTCAGATCTCCCCTAATAGCAGAGGAACTCTACCTAGGGAAGAGAAGGTCTTAAGAACCCCTTCAGGCTAGATCCCAGGTCCGGAAACCTGAAGAAGTCAACCCAAAAAACCCTCTGAAGAGGATTTTGTACTTGGCAAAACTAAGTTTTAGAAGGAAAATTGGGTAATTACCCAACCTACAAAACTTAGAATAAGAAAATCCCAAAATGAATGAGTGACAGAAAGTAAGTATCTGGCCTCATGAAGGAACTTCTAAGCCTGGAAAAGTGGTTGACTTAGAGAAAAATAAGACTGATCAAAAGAAAAGAGCAGTCAAATTTATTCCCTAATTCTGTTAGACAGGAAGCTTGAAAATCTTCTGAGGAGAAGATTAAAGGATGAAGTCCTAAGCACACATATAGTCCAACAGACTGGCACAAAAAAAAAATTGGAATAGGGTTCCTGAAGTCTGCCTAAAGGTTAACTGTAGACAGAGGAACCCCCAACATACCCAAAAGGGAGATGTGCCCATTGATCGTCAGATCTAAAAAATGGTGAAAACACAATAGAAAGCTGTTGAGTAACAGAAGATTTCCACCAAACCCCAAACAAAAATTTTCTAGATTTAGAAAATGAATGGAGTAGAGTTTAGGAAGTAGCAAAATCAGTTGGATTCAACTGATAAACTCTTCTAATTAAGGGACCCTGAACATGAATGGTCTTGAGAAGGTAATCCCAGTCCAAAAAGCAGTCTGATTAGACTGAAGCCTAGGCACAAAAGAGGCCAAAGGACTAAAAATGGACTGAGAAACCAAATGACCAATTGACATAAAATTGGAATGTAGGAAACCAGCAACAGTGAAATGGATCTCCAAAAGGTGGAAGACAAAGTCCTCCCCAGAAGCCGTAAACCCCCAACCTCCAAAATTGAAGGTGGAGAAAGGCTAAAATGGAGACCCTAGGCTCAGAATTGAACCCCAAAACACTGAAACCAGGATCCGAATTCCAGAAATGTCAAATGAAAGGGCCTGAACAAGTAAAGAACCGTGAATGGTAGGCAGTAGATACCGTAATGTTACGCTATGAAAAATGCGTTAACAATTGAAAATATTACACATTATGCTCTGACATAATAATATTCAAAGAAATATGTAGAAGGAATGTATAAACAAACCTGGAAATGCTGTAATCACTATGAAAATGAATATTTTCTGACAACCGATCGGTTGACCTCCATTTTGGATGTGACGTCATCGTCACATGACCTGGTGAATGATTCGTAAAAAGCTCAAAAATATGGTCAAAATACGCGGTGAAACGAAGAATTTCGTAAAAAGAATGAAGGAAAACCGTAAAAGGTGAATTATAATGCCTGTATAAGTGCATAAATGAATTAATTCACCGCGGAAATGATTATTTCCAAAGGAAGTCCAACATTCTGACACCACGTGACCCGATGAGCGAAAATACCAAATAGGTAACTACGTGAAAAACAATGCACAGTCAATACGGTCAAAATACGTGGAGAAACGAAGAATTTCGTTGAAAGAATGAAGGAATACCGTAAATTAAAATAAAAATGCCTGTAGAAGTGCATAAAAAGAATTAATTTACAAAGGAAATGAATATCTCCAAAGGTAATCCGACATTCTAACACCACGTGACCAGATGAGCGATAATACGAATTATGAAGAAATACGTAAATAATGCCCAAAGTATACAATAAATTCACCAGAAATTGAAGTAAAAGGTAAATAAAATGGAGGAAAAGTGAATAAAACAGCAAAGAAGTACTCACAGAGCTTCAAAAACGTGTAAATGCAGGTCTTTTAAAAGGTAGCAAAACGCCTGTTGATAGTTCAACCGCCACAAAAAGAATGAACTATTTCTGTATTACTGCGCATGGCAGAGTGAATTAGGTCACCAGGGGTCAAAGGTAGCAAGTATATAGGTTTAAAGAGGGTCTCCCCTCATATATTTAAATTCTATGTACGGTGTACGTGGCGGTCACCGAACGCCAAGCCACGCCTACCCAAGTGTTTTCATATGGTATAGTATATTTACATTTTTATGAAATAAAATGTTATTGTATAATAGTCTTTGAAGTGTTTGAGAAACATGACTAGTACATATTAATAAGTGGCCGACAGAATCTTAAGTTCACACTGTGTAATCAATGAGAACTCGCAATATATGTGTATAATTATTTAACCTTATTATACAATTTATTGTCCCACAAGTTTGCTGAATCTCTAGAAGTGTAGCCAAATATTTGTGTCTGCTACTTCAGTCTGGAAGTGTTTCAAGTATCAAGGACCTTAAAGTCCCCGTTTTGAGTGGTTTTAATGTAAATATTTCTGGTTTGTTATACTTGAATGTTTTCCTTGCATATCTTACTGACTCTGTACCATTAGCTAATTTATAAGCTAACCTAATGTTACTTTCAATTTGTTACTTTAAGATTGTTCTGTTTGAATATAGGTAATAGTATATTTGGGTTACATTAAAAAAATGTGGAGGTCTTTTGCAAGACCACGGCTGCTGTTTCTGGTGTATAAATGGAACATGGATCCGTCAATATAAATTTATTGCATTAAATTAAACATCATTTTGTCATGGAATTTATTTGATTTTTTTGCCTACATTTCATGAATGGTTTTGAACAATTAGCAATTTTTGAAACAAAGAATTGCAATAACCCAGGCGACTACTAACTAATGCATTTGCTACCATAACTGAGACATCATATGAGAGAAAGCGTCGAAGGTTGACAAAGCAAGATTTAATGACTGAATTTACATGATTGGTGAAACTAAATTTAGAATCTAACAGTACACCCCGATTTCGAACAATATCTGTTGGGGAGAGGCAATTTCCAAGTATGTTCAGGAAAAAAATCTTTGAGCCATTTATACTTATCCATAGAACCAAAGACTATAAACTAGGGTATGGATGTCACTCAAGCAAGCCTTTAACTGGTGAAATGAGTTGGCACAATTTCCAGGAGATAAGTGGATTAACAAGTGGGAGTCGTCCATATAACAATGGTATTTGACATCCATATATTTTGCAATTACCTGACTAAGGGTGTGTGTGTGTAATTAATTGAACAATTAATTGAATAAATAATTGATATGTCGTTAAATTATAAATAAAAGGAAACAGAATGGGCTCATCAATATCATCAGATATTGGAAATATGCAATTCATTTAGTAAATAATGGCAAAGTTGTGTTCTTATGCCCGTTGAAAAGCAACTACGTTCATTTTGAATACTGGCCAGATTTAAAACGTTAGATTCTGAACCAATGGTCAGAGTCGTCATTTGCCAAACCACTGAATCATTAAAAATCAAATATTCTCCATCAACAGCCATGGTCTTTTGGGGACAGATCCTGAACATTACCACTTGTTGGAGCACTGGGACCCTAAAGCGTCTTCAGAAAGGGGACAAGGTCATACTTAACGCGACATACAGAGGCAATCAGACAGACATTAATTTTAATGACCAAATGTGGCTGGCAATTAGACGGGAACCAGCCACCTTTAACAATAAAGGGACTGGTATCGGCCACAATGGCCTTGACATACATCATTGCTAGCTATCATTATCAGGAAATCTCGATCATTATTTTAAATACTTATATGCTTTTTGTATGTATTTACAACATTTTAAACATTTATTATTGAAATTATAACATCAAATATTGTGAATTAAAGTTAAAAATATTTTGGAATGACAATAATCTTTAGATGCAAAAAACATGTTTTGGGTGATAATAGAAGATGGACAGTACTTAAACTGGTGCACGTTTTTTAGTTAGGTAACTACGGAAGCGTAGTACCCAAAATGGTGGGCGATACCCGACCCTACATTGCAGAGTAGGGTCGGCGGAAACCAGACTAGCTGGCAATGAGGTCAATCTGTCTAAAGTAGGTTGTAAACCTGATTTAATTGATCCTTTGAAATACAAAAGGTGAAACACAATGTATATGTGTCAACGTTTGAACGAGACATAACTTTCAGTTTGTTTATCTCTTCATGTATCAAGAGTTTTGTATATTGTTCAAATATTTGAGTATATATAGTAGTAAGGACAAAGTATTTATTCTCTGTTTCCAGTTTTTATCTGTATACATTAAGATAAATAAACAAGTGATTTTATACCAATGAATTTGGTTCCAACCAGTCTTTCAAACAATGTAAACGATGTAATAGAGAAGTAATAGATTGGTGACAATTTCGATTGAAAATCATTAGAAATATATTGTTATTTTGAAAATATAATAGTGGAAGTAATATTATATACTAAAACATCTATCCTTGTATTGCTTTGGGGAAAATAATTAAAATCTTCAACCAACTGATGAATCCTTGATAAATAATATAGAAGTTGCAACATTGCTTCCAAGGTATTGCAAAAATCACAGAGTCATTGTCAAGTTCTCTATTAAAAGTTATAAAGAATTACCAAACATATTGGTGCATTGATTTAACTGATGGAATCTTTATCTGATGGTCACCAATTGGTGAGAACTTTGCTTTGGGGGAATAAATAAATAAAGGCTTTACTTGATGTTTGTCAAACTTCTGGGGACTTTACCTGATGGGTATCAAGTAATTGGGAACTTGAAGTGATGGATATTGATTAATGATAACTTTACCTGATTCTCATCAACTGATGGGAACATTTCTCAATAGGCTTCAATGTTTAGGGACTTCATGTTGTGGACAGCGGTTGCTTGGATCTTTACCGTTCCATTTTTAATGGTTTGGTGTTTTTTTTTGTTTTGTTGCACCTTAGAGTCTTCTTTGTATGGGGAGATTAAATGCTATAAAAGTCCAATTAGAATTAATGTATCCCTCACAAAAAGAGTGAATAAACTGGTAAACCCTAGAAAAGAAAGTCAAGCCAAAGTATGGAGCTCCCAGATGAGAATTATTATTATTATTATTATTATATGTATTTATACTCAGCGCAATATCTCCATATACTACAGGACTCAAAGCGCTATTTAACCAATCTGACTGTACAGGTACAGCCCCAACTCACAAGTAACTGACATTCCCCTAACTGGAAGACAGAGGCTCAAGGATGACCATTTATCAACGTCCTTGAGGTTCTTTAACCTGCCACTGGGGATAGGACCGAATGACAGAGGACCGCCATTTTAAGTGGTCATCCGAGCCACTATGTATCTGCCTGTACCTGGGATTGAACCCACGTCCTCTGAGTTCCTAGACAAGTGTGTTACCCGCTAGGCCACAGTGGCAGATATTGTTATTTTGAAAATATAATAGTGGAAGTAATATTATAGAAGTTGTACATTATACTTACAACGAGGTCAGGTAGTGACTCCCATGTGGTAATCTTTCTCTTCTTATCCCGCTTTGGTAGTCGCTCTGAAACAAAACCTGGTGGAGGTTCTCTGGAGTAATCTGTAATGGAAAAGGTCTTAACTTGGTGAGAAATGTGACATTTGCAACTGGAGACACCAAATATTACGTTTTCAGAATTAATGTTGACCAATTGTATGATAGCACACAACAAACTGTTATTGAGAAACCGGAAGTAAATTGATACTCCAAAAACTAAGAATTATTTTTCACTTTAACAACTGAGTAGTTGAAACAGCCAACAATAATACCCATTGCAAATATAAAACATCAGCAAATACATATACAGAAAATATGAATAGCTAGAAAGCCTAGAATAGAATATCATTATACCTAACTGCCCTGTAATATATGGATTAGTTTGTATAGCATAAATACAATCATATCTATGTAGTAAAAATAACCATAATAATGGTTTATCTGGAATAGAAAATAATCCAGTTATTGTGGCCTACAGTGTAATATACTAATGTCTAAGTGGTCTAGAATAGAATACATCCTTTCCCGTCTTGTCCTGAATAGAATATATCCATACCCTACCTGGTCTGGCAGGAAGTGTCGCATGTGGCAGTCGCCAATCCTCTGATTCCATTGGCTGTTCACCCATGGACATCCGCCATTTTGCCTCATTTATCACTCGTTGATAAGATGTATCCGTATCTAGCTCCTGACCCACTACTCCCTTCAAAACAATGCGTGGAAACTTGGCTGCTGTTCCTTCAGCTTCAGCTTCCTGTGAAAAGTAATCATATTTGCAATAAAGACATTTTGTTATGTGATCCACTTCATTTTCATATAGTTCCTCACCCCCAAGGTGATATTCCTCCTCAAGGAAATCATATTTATACAAAGGGTGGTTGACAAACGTATCCCTGGGACTAGACTTTGGTGTCTCATCTGCCACCAACTTTGGCAGACGAAATTTGGTTTTTCGTGTATCTGTTTCAACAAGATGCCTCTCTTGTGAAGTGTGTCTTAATTTGTACACTAAAGATTCCTGCATGTTTGGAAGTAATATTTTATTTATTTCAGTTGTACATGTTTAAATATATGTTTCTTTGACTCTTTTTAGATAAAAGTTACATAATGCACTCATTGTAAATTAAACACCTAGTGCAATGAAGAATCAGTATCCATAATCCCATAAAAACACATCAAGTAATTGGCTATTGATATATATCTTATTCATATCATTAACACTTGTGCTTATAAAGCTAGTATTTTAAACCCATATCATGTTACAAATGATGTTTGTTTTGCACTTAAACAAGGTGTCAGATTGTTTCAGTGTATTGACAACAACTGAACTATGTTTTCCCTTTTTGTGTATGCATTTTCAAATTTCTATCCAACTGACTAATTGTGTGAAAGTCTTCAGTATCCTTACAACTGTTAATATATGCTAATCTTTCTGACATAAACTTTCAAGTCAACTGGTAGTGAGCTTTGCTGTTATTTAGGTTAACGTTTTTATGCTACTGTTTTTTCATGTAATATTTTACAAAAGTACACATAGGTTTTAATCCAGCTTCAAATTTAAATCCACAATTAGCTCCATGATAATATGTTACACGCTGTAAGTATATTATTTTGGCACCCATTAGGGAATAAAAATATCAGATTAATCCTAAAAACCTTTCAATGGCATAAAACATTGATTTATTTGTCCATATATCTATTCCATGCAGTATAGTTTTGGTTAAAAGTCAATCCCTAATAATCTTGTTCAAGGCTCTGTATAGAAGCCTGTGTTTCACAGGGCCAAGTGCATCTTAATGTACAATAAATTATAATATTCTCACATGTTTATCTGAATGCTCTTTGGCCATAAGCCATTGAATTTAATTGTCTGCACATTTTTAAATTAATGTACACATGTTTAAACTGTACTATTCTAATTTGGTGTTCATTTGTTGAAGTCCTGTACACAATTCTATATTGCTATGTTTCATATCTTTTTTAGAACGGCAATGGCTCCACTTTGTTGTATGGTAATGTATTATTCTAGTGTAAAAAGTTATTTTTTTATTAGAAATTACTGTTATTTAACTATTGCTTTTCAAGAGTGACACACAAGTTCAACGGGACTATGCAAAATTTTCTTATTGTTTTTGTTTGTACTTGTTAATATTTGCAAGCGAGTATGATGCCCAAAATATTATATTCTAGTTAGTAGAATGGTAAGAGTAAGATAGGGTTACTAGTCCTTTACTTCACAGCCATTTAAGGCTGTGTGATGTTGTTTTTCAGCTATGACATCCAGCTATGCAGGCAGGTAATTGCATGGATTGTCCTGCTGGTAGCAGGCAAATGGTTGGGACATGTAGGCGTGCAACATAATAGTATGGCCTTGATGTGCTGTAGTGATCTTGACCTTTAAACTCTTGTCTCAGCTATAACTCAGAAAGCGTAAGGTGTAGGATGTATATACTTAACAGGGACATTTTTATGGGGATGTAGGTGTATAACGTAATAGTGCAACCTTGATTTTACCTTTGACCTTGCCATACTGACCTGGATCATTGTTGCCAAGGCTATATCTCCGAAGCTGTTAAGGTGTAGGAAGTTGTCACTTGGTAGATTTATTAGTTGAGGTGTACAATATCAAGGTGTAACCTTTGACCTTGACTGTTGCCAGAATGATTTCTACTGCCACATTTGAGATAAGTTCCTCCTATCACAATGCTACAGGGATTCTTGAAACTAATTACTATATGTACTTTTACCTAATCGTGTTATCTCCACTGACAGCTATACTTTAATTAATAAATAGATCAATTAATAAATTTTTCAGCTTTATAACATTTACGAATTATTGCTGTCATCTTGCCACAAAATTGTCTTGTTTTGATATTTTGTCTTTGCATATTTTTCTCGTTCTTAAGTGTTGTATCACCTGCACCTTTAGATAACAGTCTGTTCTGAAAGACTTCTTACCTTTGTACTTTTTAAATCTCTTCTATATCTCATGGATCATAAAATAATTCCTAGGGTTTTCTCTTTAGTGCTTTTTCAGACTTAAATATCGCCAACAATTTAAAAACTACAAGGTATTTTACTGCATACAGTTAAATGTGCATAGCCACTTTAAAGAACATATATAAGTGCTGATATAAACTTAATTCATTTGATATAAACAAGATGTTGGCAGGATTTGAATGAAACATGAGATATATCTGGAAAATCCTAAAATTTACTCACAAACTAATATTTTTAAATGACCAAAGTCAGTAATTGAGGCTTGGTGGTGTAGTGGATATCACACTCTCCTCTCACTGAGCTATTGGTGCTTCATTTGATGTATTTGGGATTAAAGTCCTTTTCTACACATTGTATACAGTGGACAGTCTTATGGACATGACATTACAACAGACAGACAATTAGTTTACCATCTGTCCATTGTACTGCCCTGTCCGTAGTTGTTTTTTATATTAGAGAAAAACTACCATTGGTACTTACTTGTCTGTCAAGATTCTACGCTATAAATTGAGAGGGATACGTAATGCCCAGGTCATACAGTGGCGAGGGTGCTACGATGATATCTGCGAATATAGAAGAACAGAGGCGACTTCAAATTCGCCAGAATTCACCAAAAAAAAGCGGGAAAGTGTAGTCACGTGACAAAAGATCTTCACACTTCTACGACCCCTCTACGATGTTCTACAATGCCTTTTGAATGTCCTGAGACAAAACAAGAATATACAAAGAATACCCTACGAACTGGTGAAGATATCTGGCGAATTTACCCACGAATCAGCTACAAGTAGGGGAGAATGAATGCAATACTTGAAGAATCTTCTACGACAAAGGAAGAATCAGTTGAGAACAAGGAAGAATATCTGGCGAATTTACTGAAAACAAGAAGGTAGTACGATTTGCTGGAGAATGTCCTACCACAGAGCTACGATGTAGAAGAATCTGCTACCAATAGTGGCGAATTCCAATGGCGAACTAAAAAACGGCCACCGAATCAGCGAATACCGGCAATAGTTTTGAACAGTTTGAAACTGTCGTAGCTAGATGAGGATCCATGGAGAATGGTGGAGAACAGTGAAGATGGACCAAGAATTTGCTACCAACAGGGAAGAACTTAAGGATCGTGCATATTCGCCACTAAAAGTCGCCACAGTGTGACCTGGCTTTAAGCAAGTACCAACTTTTCCAGGCAGTGTTGGGTCTGGGTTTAAACCAATGACTTGAGAGGTATGAGGTGAGTGCATTACCGACTACACCACTGAGCCTCATTTTCTGACCGTTGGTCACTGAACATTACTAGTTTGGGGAAATAAATAGACAGGGACTTTTTATCACACAAATTGCAGTATGTTTTAAAAATTCAGAGCTAGTTTAATACCTCCCTCTTGACAACTAGATCCAGTATTTCACACATTGGACAATGTCCTGGAGTCAAAAGCGATGACCAGTGATGTGAGAGTTTAACTGTTAATTGCCAAGTGGCCACCACTGTGACACTGATGACTTCTGTCAGCTTTTGAAGTAAAGCTCTGAACAAAGGAATAGACTTACGAAACCATACCCATTACTGACAATAAATAATACACCTAGGAACATAGGGGACCTGGGGGTAATCCCAAATACTTGTGAAAGGCTAAAGAACTTAGGGATGTTGAAAGATAGTCATCTGTGAGCCTGTGTCTTTCAGTTGGGTGAATGTTGGTCACTAGACTTTGGGCTGTGCTTATGGAATCAGGATGGATAAGTGACACTTTGAGTGCTGTAGTTAGAGTGATATTGCACTAAGTATAAATACAATTGAAGGTTGATCTGCTGGGCTGAATCTCTATTGAAGAAACTGAAGGTTTTGCATTGGAGACTCAGATTCTGGAGGATTTTTATTTAAAATCATACAAAATGTGTCTTAAATTGGTTGCTATTTCCGAATTAAGCTACAGTCGTTAATATTGTTGTCTGAAATTGGTAAAGCTTTAATTAATATGTTTTTGTTATTGTCATTGCTTACACAGATGACAAGATATCAAGTAAAAGGCAATGCATTTTCAATTTGGAGAATTTAGGTCACAACATAGCTTGAGCTTTACTTATTCAGTCTGGATGGGTAAAATAGCACTTTAAGTCCAGCAATAAGGAGACGTGGTGCTGAATATAAAACACAATCCAATCATTTTTTCACCTTTGAGAAACTAGCATGGGTAAGAATATTAAACACAAAGTTTCAACTGAAAGGTGACTTGTTTGTCCAGCAAATTACATTTCACTGTTCCCAAAGACACGGAGAGCAAATATTTTACCTGAGAACCAAGTCAGAGCAAAATTGGTTAAGTGTAATGAGAAGGTTATAAGGCTAGTTCTACACGTGTATTAAAATAGTGTTTAGCATTTAGTGATAGAAAAATGTGGTATGTATTGTGAATGAACAGACTAGTTATTAATCGCAGAGAGTTGTGAGATACACTTGCGCCCTGGTGTCAGGCTAAATCCACAAGAATAATACTATGCAAATATCTTTGAGTCCTTCAGAATCAAAGCTAGATTATAACCAAAGCTAGTGGATATCTTTTAAAGGTATGTGGTTCTCCGGATCCTTTGTGCATATACAATAAATGTTTCTCAAACCAATGCACTCTGTGGCTGCATTAGTTTGAAGATATCCTATATCAAAAATGATATATAGTTTTTTTATCTCAAATAGGCATATTATTCAAATTATGTTTGAATTGTTGAACAGTTTATTATTCTTTATGTAGATACATGTAATAGTTTCATTTATGGATTTGTTGAGCCAGACAAGTCAATCAGAATATCTGTTTAAATGATATCCAGTTGAACATTAGCTATATATATAAACAACTTAAAAATATCTCCACAGAAGATAAAACTAAATCTTTCAGATTTTAATAGAAGTATGATCTATCGTACATGAATTAATTCAAGTAAGTTGATCTTCTCATTTGTGTTGATTTCTTTATAACCAGCTGACATGGTCCCTCAGTAAGCTTCATTATTTTTAGCAAATAACCACATGTAACATTCAGCAATACATGAAAATGAACCCAATTTAGGAATGTTCTCTTCAAATTTATGATTAAAGTATCACTAAAGAAATGAAATACTGTAGAAGTTTAAATATCACTGGGCATTAACTTAAGCTATTTTAGCTAATGAACTTGGATAGTGAAAGTTAACTCCTAGTAAAATTTTACATCTATATTAACATCTCAAAAAGAAGCTAGCTATTAGAGAAAATTAATTCTAGTGAATTTTCTAAACATGAAAAACAAGTGGAATTTCCTTGTACCAAAAAATTCTACTTATTCAGGGTATACTATTGCAATACACCAGGAAAAGTAATTTAATTAACACTATAAACGTACCAATGATTTACCAACTGGATAAGTTTGGGGTCAAAGATCATATGCAGGGTTTTGATACCCCTACTAAAGCTAGGGTCATATTGGGTTAGACTGTCAGTATTTGCCACATGTTGATATTGCCTGGACTCTGATTCAAGACCACAGAAATGAAAGCCACGTGACTCAACAACAACAAACAAGACCACAGAGCTATCTTGGGTGGATGAGGGTGGGGTAATTCTTGCTACAGAAATAATGACTACTTTGTTGGTTAAGTCTGTCTTCAAACTTAATACAAGGACCAATAAATGATGCCCCTTCTATAAGTTTTTTTTAACTTTTTTTTTTTTGCAAGAATTGTGTCATGTACTTGAGAGGAAAATTATCTATCACAATGGTCACCAAATACAGCCATGAAACAGATTAAGCGGCTAACCTCTAATTTTCTGATTTAAATACTAGTACTGTGATTTCACTGTAAACCCAGGACGTAATGATGACATTTTTTATGATTTACCATAATTCATTATGGGCCAGTTACACTTCCACGGATACACCACGGATATAGGCCATGGTTCCAAATATGGTAACTGACAGGGATGCACAAGGGATGAGTAAAAGATTTATGGAACTAGCACGGATCTGCCACGGATCTGCTACGAACCGCCACGGACAGGTTTGCGGACAAAAACTGCACAAAGGATTGGTCTTATGACTGCTTTTTAATCCACAAACCCTTTCAGTGTCAGTCCATAGCAGACCCGTAGCAGACCCGGTTAGATCCAGCAATGTTTTTACAGATATTTATTCCCACGGAAGCGTCAAGGATGAAAGGGATGTCACAAGGACATTCAGGATGGGTTTAGGGACAATAAGGACACTCATGGATGAGCTAAGGATGAGATACAGAAGAGCTACGGATACTAACGTCGGTATGGACTTAATGCCCTAGGGATCTTATCTGATCATTGGCATGTCACTATGGATCGCAGCATGCCACTACGGATCTCACAAGGACATCACGGATGTTACAGATGACCTGATTGACCCATATTAGGAAGCCTGGCGCGATCCGGCGGACCATCCTTGGATGTGTAACTGGGGTCTAACTAGAAACAGATGGGAAGTGGAGGATTTAATCAGGATCACTAACATGCTATTCTTGAGGCTTACTATTAATGCAAAAATGTATTATCATTCTGACATCTCAAAAGGTTGATTAGATAGTATAAATGCACAGAATAATATCTAAATAGCTATATGTTCAATATTTTATCAAAGTATATAGAAAGGCCAACAAAACGTCTCAAACAGCGGGAAAACCAAAATCTCTATTAAGAAAAGAAACCCCAAATCTAACGTGGCCAAAGTTTGAGACTTATTTATATGACTGTATGATATCAGAGTCTTATATGTACTCCTCCAACCACGTTATTAGAAGTTAATTAAATGTTCTTGAGTTATGACAATTTTCCTTAGGTGATAATACAAGAGAGAAACACGGATTTCAGTGAATGCATATATAGAAATCTGTTTTTTTTGTACTTGTATAAAAATGTCAACGAACTTTCCAGTAAAGGATTTTCTTGATGATTTAGTGCATTAATATTCATATCTGAGAGAGTTTATAATGAACTTTTATGGTAAATAATGGACACCTTACTGATGTTCCTGATGTCCTATCGGGTAAAGGTTCAGTAATCACAGAATATCAGATTTATGAAAGGGAACACTCAGGATTTATGGTTAGGTACAATTATAAGCATTCTTAATAGTGCTCTTACTTACATACTATTGTGGAGGAAAACAGCTTAATCAATTAAATTTTGAAATAATTGTTATTTGAAAAATACTGTTTCAGTTATATTAATATATAAAATACTCATAAGAATATGAGTGAATTTTACAGATCAAGATTTACAGCAAAAAGCAGATAAATATCATTATGTTTTTATGTAAGAACTAGTTTTGTAACATACAAGTCTACCATACTCTTGTCAGTGTGTTATTTTTGTGATTTCTGTGCATTGATGTCCTTCAAACAAATCTCAAGTTTTCAGTGTGAGTTTAAATACAGCATTCCAGTGAAGTGACATGATAATTAAAAGATGTAGTGTTTCTTTTAATATAATACAGACCATGGTTCACAGGAAACAGGTTCCACAGAATTTAGGTCACATGACATACATTGTTAGAAAATCAAGTAGGGAAGTTCAAGTAAAATCTCTAAATTTGTCTGGAACCTAGGTCATGTGACCACGACGAGATAAACGGCCTTCAGTAATTACGACACCAAAATTGAAGAAAAGTTTAAATAACAATATAATACAAACCAAAATGTCATGGTAGGCACTATTTAAGTATATAGACTACACTTATAGACTTATAATCAGATCTGTCTATTGTTAATTAGTTTATGTAATTTTGTTATTTACACTACTAAAATTTGAAAGCTTTGAAGACCGTTTATCTCTATGACCGTTCATCTTAGTAATCACCCATGTACTTCCTCTCAAATTCCAGGGGCCGGTTTCACAAAGCCTCCTTAAGATAAAGGTCACCTTAAATTCTAGGATTTCCTTGATTTTCTCCCTCCTTTAAAAAATCTCAGTTTCACAAAGCCTCCTTCCTTAAAGGAGACCTTGAAAACTCCCTTGAATTTCAAGGAAGCTAAGGACCTATCTTAGATTTAAGGAAGTGTCCTTCAAGGAATGTTTATTAACTTTAATGAACATTTTAAGGCGAATCCACCTAAATATATAGAAATTGAAACATTATTGTCAAACCTAGATCCAGAAACAATGTTTTACTGTTTATTTCACACAATTTGGTTGTTTAATTCTTGAAAAATTGATGTTCATACTTTTGAAGTGAGAAATATATTCATGGAGTTTCCTTGAACATAAAGGACCCCTCCCTTACATTGGGTAAAAAATTGTCATGTGACCTACTGTATTAATTTGCAAAATATAATCACAACCAATCTGCATTTTACAAAATTTATTAAAATATAGTAAAATATAGATTTACTTTACTGATCTTAAGCAGTGTTACATTAAAGACATTGCCTCCATAAAGTAATTCAGGTACAAAATGAGTGCACAAGTACACATGTATAGGGAAAGGAAAACATTGGTGTGGTTATAGGTTTTGGAAACAACTACCAAAAGAAATAAAAATGCAAATAATGTATCTGAAAATTAAAATGTACCAAGTTTAAAATTGTTAAAATGCTAAAATGCAATTTACTCTCTTAATATTTAAAATAAATTGTGTGAAGGTTATATAAGTAATGGAGGGGAAATTCCAAGCAGTGTGGTTATACAGGGAATTGCCCTTCCTTTGTTTAAGGAAAATCTTTGGTAAGGTAGAATAAAGGAGGCTTTGTGAAACAGGATTTAAGGGAAGCCTTGCCAAAGGTTAGAAACCCCCCTTCCTTTACTTTAAGGAAGGAAAAAACAAAGGAGGCTTCGTGAAACCGGCCCCAGAGGTTGTAATCACTGTGAGTCATCTTTGGCATCCCAAAGCTTAATATAAACGTAGCAGCACATGCAATCAAACTTCGGTAGTGCAATTAATAAGTGAAGTATAGGGTAAACGAATGACACTTTGTGCCCATAAATATGGGAGTTATTTTGTCCCCAGACAGAAGACTATACTATTGAGAAGAAATAGTAATTTTATCAAATGGATAAAAATATTTTACAACAATATTCAATCTTGTGTTGGAAATAATGGTTTCTACTCCAGTTTTTTTAATCTGACAAGAGGAATAAGACAAGGATGCCCAATATCTGCTCTACTGTTTATTTTAATAGTGGAAACACTTGCAATAAAAATTAGACAAGAAAAATCATTCAGGGGTATAAAGATTAATAATGTTGAGATCAAATTATGCCAGCTGGCAGATGATACAACATTGTTTTTGAAAGATAATATTGGTTTAGCTTTTATAATACTTAAACAGTTTGAGAGAACTTCAGGTTTAAAGGTCAACCTTGAAAAATCAACTGTTATTCCCATTGGCCTAAATAAATTTAATAAACTTATTCTTCCAAAGGAATGTAAAAAAGTACTTGTTGTCTCCAAAGAATTCAAAACACTGGGAATTTGGTTTTCAGAAAACACTGAAGAAATGATAAAGCTAAATTTTGATAGTAAAATTGTATCACTTGAAAAGTTGTTGCATAGTTGGTCTTTAAGAAAGCTGTCACTGAAAGGAAAAATTATAATTATGAAAACTTTGGCTTTATCATTAATTCAACATTTCCTTTCAGTGCTTTATTGCCCAAAAGAAGCTCTAGAGAAAATTGATAAATTAATCTTTGACTTTTTATGGGATGGTAAACCCCCAAATATTAAAAGAGAAGTCACTGTAGTTGTTTCAAACTTCAGTGCAGGAGGAATAAGGATGCCAGATATTTTCATAGTTCATAAAAAAGCAAAAATCAGTTGGATCAAAAGATTAGCTATGGACTTAGTACTAATGCCACATGGGCTAAACTCATGTGGGTCATGCTAAACTTTGATAAAAATGATTTGAATCATAAATTGCCTCATAGCTATATTAAAACTTGTGTAACCCCTTTTCATAAACAGTTAATGGAGTGTTGGCGCTTATTCAAAAGCTGACAACCACAAAATGTGGAAGAAATTCATAATGAATATACATTTGCCAATAAGGTTGTGTGTTCAAATAACAAACCTTTAAAACTAATAGATTTTAGAGGAGTACATGAGTCTCTCAAGGAATTAAGAGTAAAATGTATAATTAATGATAATGGCCATTTTTTAACTTTAGGGGAAATAAAGGAACGGCTGAAATGGAATATTAGTATTTACGACTATAACATTATTCGATCTCCCTACCTACAGAATGGAAAAGGAAAATGTCAGATAATGCACCTGGTATGAATTTATATAGTAACATTACAGTGCCAGTTAGAGGTCAGCTGATCAGTTTAACGCAAATGCAAAATAAAGGCATATATTGGGAGCTGATAGGAAACAAAGAAATACAAGCATCTGCCATCAATACATGGATTAACCTTTACCCGTTTTTACATGCAGTAAAGTGGTATAAAATTTTTAATGCTGTACATCTCTGTGCTATTGAAACCTACTTACAATCGTTTCAGTACAAGGTTGTACATAGAATAATAAATTGTAAGTACAACTTGTATAAATGGAACATTAAAGAAAATCCCTTTTGCATACCATTGAACACCATTTTTATCGCTATGGCTTTAGCAAACTATTTTGGGAAAATGTGGAAAATTGGTTGGTGGATTTACTCAAGCTAAGTAAAAAATAACCTTCACAATTTGTGAAATAATGTTTGGCTATTCTTTGTTTAAAAAGCCGAATATAACAGCTACAATTATTAATTGGATCATCAGGTGGGGTAAATGGTTTATTAATTATTGTAGATCAAAAGAACAAAATATTGTATTTACTGAATTCCTAAGAATTGCAAAGACAAAATTGACTTTATATAGAAATATCAATATGCCTACAGTTGAGGGAGAGGATGAAAAGTTGTATGATAAATTAAAAAGCCTTTTAATAGAATAAAAATATAGTTAAATAAAGCAGAACTATAATTATACTGTACTTGTTATAAATTGTGCCTCTGTAGACGCTCTCTTACTAATGGGAATATAAAAAGCATAAGAAGTAAGTTGGTTGTAATAATAACTTTTGCTTACACCACTTCTTGTTAAACTATTATAATTATTTTAATGTGATTAAAGTGGAATAAAAAACATGTGACTCTGTATGTGTAATTGTAAAAAGTATCAATGTAATCAACAAGTACAGTTCAATTAGGCACCCTTCTATACCACTCATCTACGAGCGCATTGTGTTAGAATGAAGCCAAGAAAACTAATCCTGTATCACCCCGAATTCAAAACGTGGATGAAATGTAATTAATAAAAGAAAACAGAAGAAAAGATAATCAAATTTAAAATATTTCTGACACAAAATGTCATTTCTTAATTGGAACACACAACAGAAATCGTCCCTTCAAAATCCAATAGAAATTGGACAAATTCTAGCCTTGCGAGTGTCTTTGCAAGTGGGAAAAAGTTGATTAGTTTGCAATATGTACTTCCATATGTATACTGGCTTTAACATTATTATTATTATTTGCCATAAGTAATTGTTAAATATTAGCACATTTCTCGACGACCATATTTTGTAATAGAAGTTATCATACTAATAATTTGATCTTGAAGCAGCATTCAGCAGTGTTCAACCTTGTGTGAAAAATGTTCCTGGTCCACTAAAATAAAAAAGTTACTGGTCCATGAGAAAAGTTGCTGGTCCGATAAACTGATAGCTTGGTACTTGTAATGTTTTAAAGTAATATCATCTAATGTGGACTTTTGTAGCATTTAATCTACATTGAGGGCAACTGAACATAAACAAGGTAAATAATCTTAAGCTCAATCACATAGCTGGGTCATATCAATGAAGACAAAGGGACGAAGGGAAGGCTTTTGCAAGCAAGTAACATTGGAGCTTTTCCTGAAGGAGGTAATATCTGCTGAACTGTGTACATTATCAGAAAGATCACTTCAAAACTTAGGAGCATCAAAGGGAAAGCTATGGCCGAGGTGTTTGACTGACTTGTAGAGTGAGGAGTGGAAAGGAGGAGATGTCAGGTATTGACAACCCGGATGACTATGCCTGATGCTGTAGGGCCATCTGCTCAAAGTCAAGGGTGGTCCAAAATAGCAAAGAGAGCCACTGTTTATATACCAGTGTTGTGATTTTGAACATGCAGCGTTAAATGAAAGGCAGGCAGGATGGGTGTGGCATGAGCATACTTTCTGATTAGTTTTGTGACAGTAGGTGCAAGAGTATTTTGAATACTCTACAGCTTGTGCTGATTGAAGCTTGACTAAAGTCTAAACAGAAAGTTACAATAGTCCAGATGACTACTAAAAAAGGCATTTGCAACAAAAACAGCCACTTCATGAGTAAGATACTATCTAATTCGACCAAGGTCACGCATCTGGAGGAAGCAGGCTATACAAGTCTTCTGAATGTGTTCTGAGAACGAAAAGTCAGCATCAAACCACATAGCTAGGTTTTTGACAGTGTCAGTAAGATGAAGAAGAGTTCCAAGAATATTGACAAGAAAATGAGAGGAGTCTCTGACATTGAACCTTAGAAAGAGAATAAATTCAATAGGTACTGTTAATAAGTAAGAGATCTGGTACACGGGGGACATTAATTCTGCCATACCATCAATTCTGCTCACTTGGTTTATATGCATGGTATATATGTAAAACTCACAAATCTTGTCACACAATTTCTGTCTCAAAAAAAGAGTGTAAACAGGAAGTTACAGTTATGTCATGGTTAGGGTTGAATTCTTTTTAAATATATGGGTATAGTTCATATCCCAGGGGACAGTTCAGAGGATGGAGGAAGACAGTGCATACTAATTGTTCAAGATTCTGCACTTAAAGCCATTGGTCATATAAGGAAAGAGATACCAAATTTGTTAAATGCACTTTGGAATACAACAGCTATATTACCTCCGCCAAGGAGGTTTATGTGATCGTTAGACTGTGCTTGTTTGTTTGTACGTTGGCAAAGGTTACACAAAATAAAAAACAACAACTACCTTGTAGATTTACATTAAATTTGATAGTAGGTGGGTCAGGTAACTTAACATAATCTAGAACTGTTTTAGTTTTGGAAAAGACCCAGAGCCATTTTTGGGTCCAGGAATTTTAAAATATTTTTTTTTGTCTTTCCACTCATCAACAATGGTGGAGGTGTTGGACCTTGGCGGAGGTGTGTACTATCTGAGTGCTCTTGTTCTTAAATAATTAGAAACCTTAGCCCACCTGAGTGTTTCAGATGTGATAAAGGGACAAAAAATAGTTTAACACGCCACAAAAATACTCTTAATTGACTGATATAATTTTACAAAGAAACTGTGTTGCCTTAAGAACATAACATAAGGATACATAAAGAAACATTGATTGTTTGCCCTTAAACAACAGGAGGTAAAACCCTATTGTTTTTTGTCCTTTAGTGTAGTTTTAAACCCTTCTCTCACTGCGCCGTTTGAGTGCCACAATAGCAACCATTCCCCCTCTAAAATTGACTATGTGAGTCTCTTTGTGATCAATAATAATAATAATAATAATAATAGATCCAAAAGGAGACAATATAGTAACATTCGCAATTATTCGGGAGGCAGCTATATTTACCTCAATTCAGTATATAGGGATACAACTTTGAACAGTATTTGGTCCGAAGTTGTGATTTTACATCCTGTCCAACACCTAGGGTAACACTGGGACAGGTCCTCGACTATTTGGTACTGTGATAGACATTCCCAGTAAACATTTGAAAAGTTTTTAAATAGTTTAAACGTTTACAAAACGTTTTTAAGACCTATTTAAACTCTATCTTATGGTTTTCTAAACGTTTCCAAGCAAACATTTATGATGTAATGTTTAACAAACGGTTTATAAACATTCTATATGGTGGTGTGGTGAAGTATTGTGATAATGTCTGTTTGTAAGTATTGTAATCACATCTTGTTTTTCTGTCACTATGTCTCTTTTTGTGTCTCCAGTTAAGTTGTACTTTGGTCCTAATGTTACTGTATCTTCACTTTATCTTTTTTTGTTCTAATGGTCTCTGCAAGCATGCTTCTGCTGGTGCATTGTGCTCCATGATTTTGAATCTTTTCTGTAGCACAAACTAGATTTTTTTGGAGCTGGTTTTCACAGGAAACTGACTATTCTACCTCTGTTACGAAAGCCACATATAACTGCCAGAAATACTGCTCGTATTATTAAGGGGCATTAATGTTGTAAAACTTCATGCCATTTTAATATTACCTTTTGTGTGCACCATTCAATGGGATATATGTTGAGAAACAAACAGTTTCGCGGAGAAATGTGTGAAAATCCCATAAATAACATGGCTACTCTTTGTTTAGTCCAACCAAACACTGCACATCAATAAAATGGAAATCATATAGACATATATACATACTTGCATATTTCTGTTGTTCCCTCTTCAATTATCAATGAATAGTCCTCAATTAACAGGACCCTAGTAAACTGAAGGAGTCTATAAATTATAGATCATTAGTCATATGGTATTAAGTGCCCAGTAATTGTATCCTGATCCTTTTTTTTCTTTTGTTAGCATGAAGTAAATCCTTTGAATGACCTCTTGGTTTATCTGTGAAAAGTCATTCACACAATCCAATATAGCCCATCAACTTTAACCACTGAAACAAAGGTATTGGTTTTAGCATTTCAACTACTGTTGAAATTTGTTGTTGTCAAGTATCTATATTCAGTCCTAGTCTAATATACACAATTATTGATAATATATACATAAGCTTTATCTCCTTTGACTTCTAAATGTATATATTTGTGTATCTACCTTCTCCCCACAGCTTTTTTTGTAAGTAGCTAGGAATTGTTTAAGATTATGTGTGAACATTTCATTAGATCACATATGATACAAATCCAATAAAAGAAGCCAGACATTAGTATTTCAGAAATGGATTCGAAGGAGAAGCCTTATTTTAAGTTAAAGGAAAGCTCATACTAACATATTGTAGAGTATATTCCGTGGAAATCCTTTCACAATCAAAATGCTAGTTTATCTTTATCAGTTTAAAATATATGAAATGAAAGCAATTATAATGGTACATTTTGCTAGTGTTAATATATCTCAGATTCTAAACTTAAATTTAAGGGGCTTATTGCCAAGAATCGCAGAGGCTTAAAGGAATATGTAAGTATTTACATTTATGTCAGGGCTTATAGTTTTATCCTAATAATCCAGGACTTTTCTATTCTATATTTCGTTGGATTTCAATGTGTGTGGTAGAATGTGTGTCAGAGTTTGACACTCATTTATGAGCCTGCCTGAAGGTTTTGTAAACATCAACTAAAAGTGATAAATCTGATTACTTATTTTTGGCATTGTGTAAGTTCCAGTAAGTAAGTGTAGATTCCAGCCAGTTACAGTAATCTACAGCCAAGTTACAGTTGGGTTATTGTGTCCTGTTTAAAGTCCAAAGTTTAAATGGTGAAAAACCATTCAATATCACGCATTGATCTTTCAAAGTGAACACCAATATGTCCACGTCCTCCAAATACACATAAGTAAACTAAATAGCCTTATTAGAGAAAAGCAACCTAGTGATGTCAAGTTGCAGTAACCTTAACAGTGTAAAATAATTTAGTTAAGGTGACCTCTGTATTTATTCCATAAAGATTTTTTTTAATATCCGACAGTAGTATCAACATAGAAATGAGCTAGAGGTATCTCAGTGTGCATTTTATTTTGTGGATAAGAAGAAATACACCTGAAATAGTATTTCTGGTGATTAGACTTGCTACAAGCCTTTGGATTTCTTATTCAACCAAATCTGACATACATGCAATCATTAGGAATCCATCTGATGAGTGGAAATCCCACTGTCTAATGAAATGTCAGCCCCAAATTCTGGTACAAAGGTCATCCAGTCCTCATGAAATACCTTAGATAAAATGACTTGAGGAAAGTCTACTGGTGATTAGAGATGGCAGAAAAAACAAGGACTGCTATACCTCCTGTAACACCCAGATATACACCTCTAGTTTTGGTTCAGGATGGAAACATAATTTGGGAGGGAAATGGCCACGGTTTCAGACAGATAAGATACCGTAAAGACACGGCAATGATACGGCCAACATATAACCTAACTGGGCACACATAGGTGTCTGTTATCCATGTAATCTCCTAACTAGGACATTCTAAGGCACACCATCCAAAACATGAGACATAAACCAAAAGTCATAAAACATGACCAGGGTCAAAACCAAGGCGACCATTGGTGATCGGTAGTCAAAAAAAGTAGGAAGGGAAACTCTTGATACATTCATATAAAGACACAGAAAAAAGGCTGTAGAACAACTATAGAAATGGCACAGCTACTCCATAAGACCTTGTCTACCGTAGAAATTCCCCAAGGCATTTTGTCTAAGGTATTATATGAGGACTAAATGACTTTTGTGCCAGAATTTGGGGCTAACATTTCATGAGAAATCAGAATCCCCACTCATCAGGTGGACTCATAATGATTCCATGCATGTCAGATTTGGTGGAATAAGAAATACAAAGTCTATGTCTACGGTGGTTGGAACATTTTTGAACAGTTTGAAATTTCCGTGTAATCATAGACTATCACAGTATGCCAACTATACTCACAGAAGTCTGGCAGTACAGAGAGGAATGGGGATTTATATAGAACGCCTATAAACATAGGGGGGCACTGTAGTTAGTGTGACTGGAACATACCACATACCTGACAAATGTCAGGTGATTAATATTCACATCATAGCAGTAATACTAGAGTGAATATAAGAACGAAATGGAGATTTTATGGTGACATAAGTTATATACAATGCACTTTAGAAGGCTGTTGGTTTTAACTAATTGATACAGAAAACACCTCCGGGTTGCATCAAATGTGAAAGTGAATAGATTTTCATTTCAGACCAAAAAATTTTCCATGTTTAACAGCAAAAGCCATATTTGGAAAGATCATTAATATTTTAGGCATTCTGGGTTCAAACCCGTGACTACACAAGTGAGAGTGGAATGATTAAATCCACTCCTTGGTAACCACTTGGTCAATGCAACGCATGTAAACATATCTAAATGTTATGCTTATGGAGTTATATACCCTACAGTCACCAGCTCTAGAATACCACAAATGGCTTTTATTTTCTATTCAGAAATATTATATGGGCCTTTTTGATGGTCCTGAAGATATGAATTATGTATTTACACTCCAGACAATATGACCCATCACTTAAGTTGTAAATATCTCAATTTTATTGCACCATATCAAGTCAAATAGCCTTACATTTTTAAAAGGCCTTAAGGTGCAGAATGGTACTGAGCAAAGCTTTTTTAAATAACTATTGGTCAGTGTAACTCTTTGTAAAAATATGCCAGTTAGTTTCAGTTTTAATATACTAATTCTGATATTCTATGCCATTTACGTTAAAACATCATTGTGTGATAATCATCTGAGACGGTAAAAATTCATGAATATAAATCTAATGCAATCAGAGTAACAGTACATAACTTAGTTAACAATTGCTTATACCAAGACTTGTTTTTACATATTTATTATATATTTTAAAGAATTGTAAGTATAATGACACTTTCCTTGTTTAGGAACATAAAAATATGGGATAAAAGCGATAAAGTTTTTTTCTTTCAGTAATATAATTATAATATTCTTATTATCTCCCATTTACATGAAATATTGTGTACTTACTAAATGAAAAAAAAAAATAAATTGCAAAGAACAGTAAAATATATTTCAGTGCAAAAAGTTATATTAAATCCTTGTGATCTGTTTAATGACAACACACACCAGACTCTTTTAACATTTATATTATATATTTTTACATATATGTTACATACATGTTTTAAATAATTTCTTCAGTATGTAAACTCTCTTGTTGGTTTTGGTAAATATGTACTTGATACAATCACATTATGCATGGAGTTAATTATATGCAAGTCATTGCAAGAGTCTATCTGAGTGATGGGTGAATTTATATAGACAACATATTTGATAAGATAAGGTGCCAATCTGCTGTAATCTGGCAATGCTGTCAAGTTATCAAGTGGGTGACATCACCAACATACTTTTATCATAGTTAATACACCAGGATATGGTCTATTTTGCTGTTGCAGTTATCTCTTTGATGATAACATAACAGTTTTAAGGTATCTGTTAGTCTGTGACAAACACATATCATGGGGCTTAATTACCCAGAATATTTAAAGAATAAAATTCTAAAATACTATTGTAAGAAAAATTCAGTTTGGCATATTCATTGGTGTTATGTACAAATATGAACAGAGCCAAAATGGTTTTGAATGCTGGAAAATAAGCTCAGAAATGTAAAAAAACCCAAATATTGTTTATTTTATTTATTTGGGTTTAACGTCACTTAGACTATATCACAACTGTTAGTTTTAAGGGCAGGGAAAAACCTTGGCATACTAGTTGGTTAAGATTCTGCTCTAAAATAAAATGCTGGGCATCGGTAAGCAAGTACCCCAAATATTGTTTTATATATTTTGCCAAAATTAGTAAATACTGAGTTAAAAGCAAAATTAAAAAAAAACAGCAATAGTTGAGAATTATATCAATATATCAATACTGAAAGAAGGACGTAGATACTGGAACATTTTAAGAAGTACCATACTCAAAGTTGGGATTTTACTTCCCTTTCAACAGCCAGGGTCATATTAAGAAGGGATACACAGGATAACTCAAGAATTGCCGTGGCAATGGGTACCAGAAGGTAAACCATGAAGGGGATGGGGTCTAAAAGACAGTATAAAACACAAGCAAGGAGCTGGAATGGTCAGGTTATGTGACTACTGAAAAAAAAACAAGGCCGAAAGGGGTTTTGGTCTACTAGCAAGCCATTAAACCCTCAGAGACACAAGTAGTGCACTGAAGTGGTCACCCGCCCAAGTACTAACATAGCCCACTACTGCTTAATTTCAGTGGACAGACTGATACTCATCCTACTGTGCCACAATTCATGAAAGTCTGGAGACAAAAAAAATGAAAAAAAACAGTAATTTCTAGAAGCCCCTGCTAGAGGTCGTGCTTACAAACAACAAGAGACATGCCAAAGCGAAATTGTCTTCATCTGGGAAAGAAAAGTTGGTAACCAACCCAAGACCAAATGGGGTTCAATACTGAATAGCATCAGCTATCTGAACTGCAGGCATAAAGCAGATGGTATCTCAATGACCAAAGACAGACAAAGGTGAAGACATCTGCATCCAGGATAGGAAACTCAGTGATACTGAGACTGTCACTCGCCCAAGAACTAACCAGGTTTAATAATGCACAGTGTCAGTAATCTGAACTACAGACATGAAAAAAGATGGTGGCACATTGATAAAGATATTAAATAAAATTGAAACTCACCTGTCTAGCCTTTCTCCAGCTCTTTTTAGTTTTCTTGTCATCTGGGTTGATTTCTTGGAACACTATATCCACAGGCATGATTGGGATCGTTGAGCAGTTTAAACAAAAGTATTTATAGCACAAAAATCCAGTTTAAGGCTCAATTAAGTATCCAGTTCAGATTTAGTTTCAATTGGTTGCATATTAATATGGTCATCCTGAAGTTCTTCTTATGAAATAACTTTGTTTATCTGGCTTACTCCTAGTTCTCCCATGTAGAACTTTATGACTTCTGTCAGGCGTACTATTATCTTTCTGAAATATGAAAACATAGCAAATTAAATAAAGAAAAGTTTAAATTATTATTAGTATTATAATATGATTAGTCTATCATATACATTAAACATTACTTTCAATACATCGTATTGGCCATATCATAAAATATAGCCATTGTGATAGAGGGCAGGATCTATAGCAGTTGCATAAACCTCTAAACTGTAATGTACTGTCCTGTCAGCATGTAATATCATCACAGTAGCATTTTACTACAGGAATTAAAGAGCTACTTGACCAATCCCACCTGCATAAGTACAGCCCAAGCTTTAGTAGCTGACCTTTACTTAAAGACTGAGGCTCAGGGATGAACCTTTCCGAACATACCCTGGGGTTCTTTTTACTACGGGAAGTAAAGACCTAATTGACCTATACCAACTGCACAAGTACATACTAAGCTTTAGTAACTGACCTTCACTTAGAGACAGAGGCTTGAGGATGAACCTTTAATGAACATGCCCTGGGGAGCCTGTCACTGGGGATAACTAACAATGACAGAGTGATGTCATTTTAAGTAGTTATCCAAGCCACTATGTGTCTGCCAGTACCTGAGATCAAACCCGAGTCATCTATGTTCTAAGGCAAGCATGTTACCCACTAAGGGCTGTAAAGCAACTGACATAATGTTTTTTTATTTTGTTCACTAAATAAAGCATTCAAACTGTTTTGTCAGTTATCCTATAATTGGATATATTGGGCTGCCGCATCATTAATGTCTATCAGCCAAACAAAGGTCTCTGTTCAGAAACATACGGATGAAGTCATCAAGTAGAAATTATAAACGTACAGATACAGCTAAAGGCAAGGTGTGGCCTAAGCATAAATAAGTGATCTTGACTCGCTAGAAATAACTTCAATGTGTACTTTTGTATAATGCCAATTTCAGGCGTGTGCCAAATTTGCAGACAAGGAGTATTTTAAAATTATTTTCTGTAAAATGATTGAAAATTTTGGAGCCTGTATTTGGACAGTGCAAAAAAAATATATATGCTATCTGTACTGGTTCTTGCAAGAAAAGATATAGCTAGTAAATTAACTTGCGAGCACCAAGACCATCTCATTATCAAAATATTATTAAGAGATGTGCACAGATCATTTCATTATAACAAGATAATTAAGTGGTGCACACAAGGTCATTTCATTATAACAAGATAATTAATTGACGCACACAAGGTCATTTCATTATAATAAGATAATGGAGTGGTGCACACAAGGTCATTTCATTATGACACGATATTTAAGTGGTGCACACAAGATCATTTCATTATAACAAGCTAACTAATTGGTGCACACCAGATCATTTCATTATTATAAGATAAATAAGTGGTGCACAAAAGAGCATTTCATTATTACAAGATAATTAAGTTATGCACGCAAAAAAATCTCGTGCTCAAAGCTAATTAATACATAAAATTTTTCTGCAATTTCCTGATATGGACTCTGTAGAACATCCACCAGCTTACACTTACGTTTTATACCTTATCCAACCTTGTTAATAGACTCGTAATAGTTGAATTATTTTTCTACCAAAATTTGCACTAATTCTACACGACATCTGCAGCACTTAGTTTTCTTGTCACGATGCAATCAATGAAACTTGCAGCTAGGTAGAAAATAGACTAACTACTCCAGGAATGCTTCCATTTGTTAAATACAAAGATCATAACAACAAAAAGTCTTGTTAGTTCTATTTCATCTTGTCGGGTAACAAGGATGAAAACATGATCACAAATCTCTTGAAGTTATCAATAAAGCTATCTGTGTTACTGTGAATATATCCTTGAGATGATATTTACAATGACTTTCTTTTGAAGTCTGCCAAACGCTTAACTGATTGGCAAAGTATTCCCAATAACAATTTGTTCACAGACTTCATACATAGTGACGTCATCATACATTCCAATTATTATTCTGAAGACATAATCTTTTTTTTCACTTTGTATTTAAGTTACCCATTTTTTCTGTCAGTTAATTTAAGTTTCTAAAACTCTTATTTACCATATCTGTTTTATCTACAGAAATTCACGTCATTATGTAACTTGTGGCACAAATAAATCAGGTTTATAATTGGCTCTCAATAATTCTATATCGTGTAAAATTAACAAACAAAGACAATAGTCAGGAATCCATTAATAAAACCCTAAACTTCAATGAAAGAACCGTGACAAATGCGACATTACTAAGTTACCGACAAAGGAGACACATAAGAAATGGACCAATTGTTCCTTCTTATTGGTTCATACTAAAATCACTTTCATGGTTCTGTGTACACAGACCATCTAAATTGATGTTTCCGGGCGTGTATGTTTTTCTTAGATTAATACTAAGTAAATTTGTAAACCTGACAAGGGAACATTTTACGTTAAAATGATACATAATCAACCTCCACAGAAATGAGAAATCGAACACACACATTAATATATAATAGCCTCAACAAAGGCCCTAAATACTTACTTGTAAATTAAAGTCAAACTTGAGGTGTTTTACGTCACGTTCAACAGCCAGGATCAAATTGGAACCTGTCCTTGGCCTTGCAACTCATGGGAACTGAATCTACACAGAGGTTACAGCCCGTAATTAGATGCTGAAATAGAAGGCCACTCATGTCCTTTGTCAAGTCAAAGATAAAGGTCCTTTTTGCCAACCAGTGTCATATAAGGACAATCCTTGGTACATCTTTTGTATCTTTTATTTCATTATAGTGACATGCATTATACAATTTGCAGTTACAAATAATTTGTATGACACACCATGCCGAAAAGTCTTTGAATCTGCATGCGTGAACTGCACAGCCATGAGAGACACGAGTAGTGCACTAAAATTTATGAAAGTCTAGCGACACAAAGAAATTTCAATCAGACATATCCTATAGCTGGTCTAGACCTGAGACGGTCACCCATCCCAGTACTGGGTTTGGGTGAACTCCTGACCTAAAAATCAATGAAATACTATTTCATAACAACTTCTCATACATTTGACATACCTTTTACTAAATTTATCCTTAAATTTATCACTGGTTAACATGTGTGTAACACATGGTTGCTCCACTAGCTAGTCACAACACATTAGTTCTGACATTGGAACGGCCTTACACTATGACCTAATTGATGCCCCTGGCTGGGTAGTGTGATTCACCTCACGGTCGTTCGCCTCACACATTCCAAGGTCACCTCAACTTTGACCTTTGTGGGCTCTTTTAGCCCTATTGTGACCCTTATGTCAAAGGTCAAGCTCCAAGGTCGATTAGACCTTGTCCAGGTCAAAGGTCAACCTTCAAGGTCGATTAGACCTTGACCTTGTTATGTACATATGACCTTGGTCCACTAATGAAGGTCGTTCCAATGTCAGCCTAGTTTTGATCAGAAGTATATGTTACTGTAAATAAACTTGTGCATATGTCAAAAGAAGTAGAAATAAATTTGAAAAACCCAATCTGTGTTTTATTTATTTATTTGCTAATTTGGGAACCGCTGGTGGCTGCGGAAAGTCTAGCGACACAAAGAAATTTCAAGTCAGACATATCCTATAGTTGGTCTAGACCTGAGACAGTCACCCATCCCAGTACTAACATAGCCCATTGCTGCTTAACTTCAGTGAATAGGCAGATACTCATCACACTACACCACAATTCATGAAAATCCAGAAACAAAAGAAAAAAAGTGATTCCTAGAAGTTCTAGTGAGGCTCGCGCTTAAAAACCAGCATCAGAGAGAATACAATCATAACATACATAACATAACTTGTATGAGATATCACACATGTTACCATAACAAAACATCCAGCTCCAGTATGACTCGGCATGTTAAATGGGATCTTGTAAGCTTTGTGCAATAACAATGCTAATTCCAGGCACCTGCAGTTTAGTCTGAACAAAGTAAAAGTTTGAATAAAGCACGTAATAGCAGTTGATGGTTTAACAGCAATTTGTATAATGTAAAACCTCTGTGAAAATAAAGAAAATTACATGAAAACATAATCGGGTAGAGAAATCTGACTGAATATCAAAGACCTCCCATATTATTACGTACTTAAACAATATTTTAATCTTTTTTTCTCAAAACAATCAAGAGTATTTTCAGGTGTTAAGTTACACTGTCGCAGCTGTAATTCCATCTCAAGGAAACAAATCCATAGCAAAGTGATCAGATGTCAGACTTGTTAAACATGAAACCAATTAAGACCCTGATCTACTTCAAAGTCAAGGCTGTATTGTTTCATGTGTCATTAAAGACTTGGGGTCAATTTGGAGTAGGTCATGGGTATTTTCCTCCATGCTGCCATCAGCTGGACTTGAAACCACGACCACAGAGGTCTGAACCAAGTACATGTCATGCCAGTTACAATAAACTTGTCAAACAGATGATATGTAACTCCTCGTCAGCCAGCAAGGGTTATGTGCCAAAATGACAATCGGATGAGATCGTACTTTTATTGAGCTTAATCTGTATACAAGCACATTCTATGGTGCAAGAAATTTGATCATATGTTAAATTCATTTTACCATTAGACAGATATGGGTAGTAAACCAGAGGGTGTGGTGCATCAATTGGAAAGGTAAGGTTGAAAACTCGTACCAAATGTGTGGGTTTTATGCCTTTACCGGGAATATAGTAGAGAGGGATACCATGGATACATTAAGGATAGCAAGGGTTAGTTCAATTCAGAGACACACTGCATTCATTTTACATAACCACATATATGGCAATTGCAGAATATCACCATTGTTAATACAACCACACACCATATACTTTATAACCACAGACGTAGGGTATTATCTTATGTCACATGACTAATTGTTTTAGACTTGATGTTGCTTTCAAAACATTGTACTGCTCATATTAGAAGGGATATGTGAGGGAATAAACCCTGCAGGTCCAGACTCTGAACTCAAAGCCAAGGTGAGTAACCACAAGCTTCCCCACTGTCAGAATTAAAACCACGTGTGAGATTTTACTGTAGCCCTCCACCCGTTTCCCCGGGCCTTCTCACCTCTCAGTCACATGAAAATACATCCATGGCAACTATTGAATATTATCCCGATTGTATAAATGTTTGTATAAAAAGAGATGTATAATACAAATAACTCTCAGATATATCACTCAATGTACACTAGTGACCACGAAAGGCTAATATAATGTCTCTACACGTACATAATATTTGCTTGACAAACTTATATGTCTCGGGTATCATTGGTGTTTTCCAAAGCCATAAAAATGCAATTCTATGCATAAGTTCACTCAGGTTGAAATGTTTGCTTTTTCAAGCATAGAATAACTCTTCCTTTCAATCAGATTTATTTGCCAAAGATCTACTTTGATTGAGGGAAAAAACGGCGATATCTGGTCTTCCATGAAATTATACGGTGATCTCTCTATGAAGTGATGAATAGCATGTTTCTATTTGCATATACTTTTGTGTATGATTTGATTTGATAAGAACATTTAGTAGTTATTTGAATGGCATTATCTGAAGCGATAAGGTGTATTTGACAACTGTTACTTGTCTTTACTGTCGTTTTGACAGGTTTGGGTCATAAAGGGGCAGATCATAGGTCATTGGCTTGACTTGAACCCATAACTATAGAGGTGAGAGTCCTGTCTTCCTTTACCATACCTGATAACCAACCAAATAACCTCTGATACCCCAGATTGTCAGTGGCTTTCAATGGAGCTGATTAAATGGCATAATAATTGGGTTAATAATGGTGATGTATTAAAAGATTCATCAATTAAGATATATTATTTATCAAATACATTATAATCATTAAAAGACTCTGAATTGAAATAATAAAATAATCATTTAGGAAGAAATTTATTCCCATATAATCACAAAGATGGTAGTTATTAAATATTTCCTAAAACGCTAGTCGCACTACATGTGGTACATCCCGTGGTTATAGGCATTGGGTGAAATGCCTCTGTGTTTCAACTACCATCTGAGGTTTGTATGTGACCTTGTGACAAAATGTCTATTACCTTGCAGTTTCTGCGGGAGTTTTTAAAACGGTTAAAATTTCCGCCTCTGACCCCCTCACGGACAACATGCACAGATGAATGCGAGCATGTGCAGATGAATTTCTTGCTACGGTATCTGAAGGTGTGGTCCACAGTGTATATAAAGTTGTGACTCAGTCATCTTTCAGTGTAACATGGGGACATAAAGTGAGTGGAGGTATTGGACATTTTTGCCACTGTGTCAAAACCTCGAATACAAACCTCGGACAGTAGTTGTGAAGGACACGGGCATTTCACCCCCATGCCTATAACCGTGAATTATACTGCATGTAGTGTGATGGATTACACCAAATCTGGGAAGATATGAGGTGTCCTAGGATGTGGTTCTGCCACCGAGTAAACTACATGACATACCGTCTGTAGTGTGACTGGGGTATTACATACATAAACCTACACGTACATGACAGCAATTGAGGGTCACCTTAATTATCATCATAGGTCTACGGAATTTTATTGAGTGTTCAGTCACCCAATTTAATCACACCCTCCTTTGGTCAGGCCTCTTTTCACATGAAACATAACATAATAATAATGCAATTCATTAGTTTTGGATTAATCATGAGACCAGACAAATAAAGGGGCACACATCTAAAACAATACATGCTTGCGGAGGTAACAATATACTTGGTGGATTTGGTATCTAATCACAGGCTGTCACGTCTGTATGGGATTATTTCCCACAAGTGACAATGTCTGGGACCTGTCGAGTACAACCTTGACCATTGCTAAACGCGCAATAAAACCCCAACTTTGACCGTTGACGTCTATCTATGACAGACTAGAAGCAGATAAAGAAGTGAGGTCAACCTCACATGACAAAACAATCGAAATCAATTGGATATAGAATATTACATTGCTACCTGTAATCTAGGTCCTAGTGGCTGAGTGAACATGTGTAATTCATTGAGGGACCATCCTGTTAGTTTGAGTCCAGCCTATGTGAACATGTGTAACTCATTGAGAGGTCATCCTGTTGGTTTTAGCCCAGCCTATGTGAACATGTGTAATTCATTGAGAAGCCATCTTGTTAGTTTGAGTCCAGCCTATGTGAACATGTGTAATTTATTGAGAAGCCATCTTGTTGGTTTTAGCCCAGCCTATGTGAACATGTGTAATTCATTGAGAAGCCATCTTGTTGGTTTGAGTCCAGCCTATGTGAACATGTGTAATTTATTGAGAAGCCATCCTGTTAGTTTGAGTCCAGCCTATGTGAACATGTGTAATTCATTGAGAAGCCATCTTGTTGGTTTGAGTCCAGCCTATGTGAACATATGTAATTTATTGAGAGGCTATCCTGTTGGTTTGAGTCCAGCCTGTATGTACATGTGTAATTCATTGAGGGACCATCCTGTTGGTTTGAGTCCAGCCAGTATGAACATGTGTAATTCATTAAGTGACCATCCTGTTTGTTTCAGGCCAGCCTATATGAACATGTGTAATTCACTGAGGGGTCAATACTGGTGTGACTTAACTGTTTCAAAGAGATATATGAAAGCCTAACTTTGATTATGAGATGGTGCATGTAAATTCAATTACATTCATCAAAGCTGGCTTGTCCTTAAATAATATGTAGATATTAAAGCATTTAACGGAGCTATCAGGATCTTATGCCTCAAGTCATGGTCTAAATTTGTGTAGGTCGGATTTCGTTTATTACTGGTTTAACATGACAAAATATTTATAAGGAATGAAATCACCTTAATATTAGAAAAAAAATCTTTACTGTTTGATGTTCGTTTTGGCTGAAATGAAAAGAATGTGGCATTTTGTAGTAAGTAATGTCATGGATTATCCAACATTTCTGACAATTTAGACCATACATTTCAGCCAACCAGAGTCACTAATACAATCGTGCCACGTTATAACAAGAATTTAACTTTAACCTATTTACTTGGTTATACTTACTTAAAACACTTGGATTCTGAAAACGTGTACTAACATCTACTTGCAATCTATTTATAAATTAATCAAGAATTAAAAAGGAAATAACTTTATTTAAAAATATCCCAGTTACCTTTTATGCATTCACTAAAACATCTACTATATCCAATGACTTATCCTGCCAAATGTTATTTGTTAAAACCAAATTGAAACACAGCAATTCATCCTTTTTATGACTTCCATTTGTCTCCTACTTTGATCAAGTGCAAACCTATGTTTTGAATAGTTCATTAATACCAAGCTAGAGAGACTGTAACATGAACACTTGATCCATCAAGTGGGCTGCTATATACATCTAAACAAAAGCTAATTTGGAAAGCACACCATTAAATATGCACATGAGATCAGAGAGCAAATTGCTGTGTTTTTTGCACTTGAAATCCTTTTCATGTATAAAATCTCTACAAGTAAGATGTAAGTTTTAAGGCCTCTGAAAATGATAATATGTATTTTGTTCTTAAAAGGCGAATTAGAAAGTATGTATGCACAGCAGTCTAAATTATAATAGAATAAAGTTGCTCCATTGGTGTAAAATTTAGATGTTACATTGTACTTTTAAGACAGCCTTAAAACTGGGATGTCTATCAACACATGTATTTGGTGTCCAATAAATTTAATGTCAGACCTATTTTAAAGACTAGGGGGCTATTACTGCAAAGGATTTTCAATTACTGACACCATATTAAGACTTAATTTACCTTTCAACAAACACTTGAGACTTGATTACTACCAATTTTCAGAAGTCTAGAGCAGAAGAAAAGTTTTTGAAATAATTCATACAAAAAAGAATATACACAAATAAAGTGAACTCTTGCCATGCCATTGAGGAAAAACTTTTTATTTTTGTTCCGAAATTACTTATGTTGAAATGAATTTAGCTCTTCAGAAAAATTAATGGATGACAGGTATTCTCTTTTATGTAAGTGTTTGCTGTCTTTATATTTGCACACACCACAGAGAAAGATATGACCAAACGTTTATGCAAGGGTCCTCAAGTGAGAAGGGAATTCAGTACTTTATAGGGACTGTTTGCCGAGTGTTTATGCGTGATTCAGGTAAATGAATATTAAAGCATTCAAGAATATCAACCAAAGTTATGACAATTTCCTGTACTTAATTTGCTGCATTTTTTTTTTCAAAGATCTAACTGATTGGATTTCACATTTCGCGTGGCTGCTAGATGAACAAGATCTTTTTCATAGATTAAAGAACCACATCAGAAGACTTCAGTCCGTGTAGTTCTCGTACCACTTTTCTCTGCAGTTAAGTGTCCGGTATTAGCCGCCATTTTGGATAATTAGAATTGGTAGTTATTTAATAACAGTTGGCAAAATGCGATAAAATAATATACTTTGCTCAGCTTTTAATATGGTATAAAGTAATTGTAATAAGGTGATAATTTCACATTTGATTTATTTTGGCTTTAACATTACTTTCAACTCATTGTTAGGTAAACTCTCGACAGGTAGTTTTTAGGGCAGAAGACACACCTACACATTATGGTTGGTCAAGATTCTGCACTGCAAACTCCTGGGCTTCAGTGGGTAACTTCCAACTTTCCATCACAGGGTCAGGTCTAAGATTCGAACTGTAGACCTCAGAGGTGAGAGGTATGTTACCCAGTAAACCACAAGCCCTCAATTAGTTAAGAAAATATGTCTTATATATGCCCCATTTCACTGTTATTTGTAAAACGTCAATCCAGTGAATTCTTTATTAACTTTGGAATTGTCCTTGGAAACACAAAGAGAAATTTGTGTTTCACTTAACTTTCCGGTTACCCTCTCTCACGCATTTCTGTGATACAACCGTTAGTGGTTTTCTGAGGATGGACTGACATTTAAAAAAAATATAGACAAGTGACTGTGGTGACATGGCAGATAAAAGGGTCACTTTTGACCCGCCAAGTCGTGAGTTTGATTCTGACCTGTAGTAGAAAAGTTACTAGGTGTTTAGCCGAGCCTGATGATTTTTCAGTGCAGACTCTTGACCAACTAGTATGCACTGTCTCCCCCCACCCTCTCCACATAACCATTCTGATGATAGAGATTAAGCAGTATAAAAGTCTTTATTAGATTACATTAGATCGAGACATATAATGTATGCAAAGTGTTGAACCTGTCAATAATTCCCAGTTAAAAGTTTATCTGTACTTTATCAGCTGTAACAATGTCATAATGTGCCCATGTATACCTTTTGTAATATGCATTAATTATCTACTAGACGCTGTATTCGTCCTATATAAGGGCACATATAGACAGGGATATATATTTTATTTTTTTTACCAGTGTGCCACTTGATCTGCATAATTTCTGTTACAAATTTGTTGACGGGTGCTGCTCTTTCGTTAATATTTGTGAAACTATGTGGCCTACAAATATGTCATATGCATCATTGGAAGGATAATTTTACAGAGTTTCTGTTCATATATGTTGTATTAATAAATATGCAGATATGACAGGGGAATTGTAAGTTCAACATTTAAGGTTTTTTATATATATTGGAGCCCCAAGACTGCCTTTTTCATAATTTTTTTAAAATATGAACTTATTCGAAATTCTTCTTCTTACAAAATGGTCGATAATAAAACATAAAACATCCCTCATTAGTCATATACAAAGTATATATATCACTCATGAAGATGATAGAGAATATAATACTCCTGATTTGCACCTATCTGGTCAAAATATTTTACAGACTATGTATATCCTTTAACCAATTTTATCTTTGGTAAAATGCCGTTTTTCAATGGGAAACTTTGTTATGACATAAAATGTCCAAAGACTGATTTAACGAGGTCTATATATTGATTGTTTTATTATTTATTATTTTTAGGAATTTCAAATGTTCAAGTGTGAGAACTTTAAGTCTTTGTTTATATAAGTTAAGCCGATACCAGGATAGACGTAGCCAAAACTTAGACTTAGCAGTTTGTGGAACCCTCTAAGTCTAAGACTACAAACTTAGCCTGACGTTGAGACAAAGGTCTTAACTTTAAGTCTAAGTCTGGGCTAATCTGTTTTGTGAAACTGGCCCCAGACTTTCATGAATTGTGCACTACTCTAGTGTACTACTCGTGCTTCTGATTGCTTTGCACCTCACACATGTAGACCAAAAACAAATTCCCTTTTTGTATTCGAAAAACGATGTTATCAAAGTGAATCATAACTATTAGCACTTGTTCATACAAAATATAACCCTCCAATTGCAATAATCAACTTGATTTAAATGTGGAAATCCAATTAAATGCCCTCATTTGACTGGTATGGTTGGAATGACCTTGTTGCTTAGTTTATTTGTGTTATAATAAGTAGTTAAACTAATCGCTACTTAGTGTGACCTATCTTGTGCACCCTTTTTCAAATATGTTCGAAACAAGATTTAATCAGTATATAAAACCTGGATTAAAATATATATAACATACAATATATATATCCCTAACTGGCTCTTCATATAACATCTAAATTAAAGCTACATGATCATGACACTGTAGCTCTATTTGTGAGCTATAGAGTTAATTTTTCTACATTTAAATCATCTGAAAAAAAATATAGCGGTAGGCTATGGACTCCACTGGCTCCCAATTAACAACTCTTCATAGTTAAAGAAAGTCGGATAAGTTGGACTAAGTTGAGGTTTAATGTCACATCTGATCTTATGGTGTATAGACATAGATCTAAAATCAGTTACCGTTCAGATCAAACTGATGTTCTGATCTAATGGTGTCTAGACATAGATCTGAAGTAAGATGTCTTTGAGATCAAACAGATGGTCTGTCTTCTTGAATGTCAAACAGTACATAAGCTCACACTGAATTTATCTGCAAAAGTTTAATACAAATATCACCATGTGTATGTGTTCATCTTTTTTCCAATAATATTCAGAACATGCCCAGACATATCAAAATAAAGAATCAATTTGTCCCCACAGTATGTTTATAAGCCATGGAAACTTGAGCAAAATCCAATGCACATTCAATAAATTATTGGCTCTATGTGGATTGGTGTGGATTAAAGGAAAAATAGCCAAACCAGTTTGGACAAATAAAAAGAGGCTTTGGTCTTCTGAAACTGGTGGACACTATTTCAGGTATGAGGGGGTTACCTTTGAATGCAATAGTCTGAAAGTGGTATTTATGTCGCTGGTGCTACCTGATTGATACATTAAACACACTTCACTAGTTTGCAGATTGGTTATTATTATTTTGGAGCAGAAATAATGTTTTGGGGAATAGTAATTAAACCCAATAATCAAGCAAGTGAGGATATTTCATATTTTAAAGATACTTTATAGTACAGAATAAATAGTGCAACTGGATAAATTGTAATTGCTCAAATACATCTTAATCACCACGTAAATTTTTAACAATCGAAAAAGAGCTTTGAGTTGAACAACAATACAAAATTTGAGTTTGAAGTGGCTAAAATAGATTTAAAAAAATTACAGATCTTTCACAGGAGCAGAAGAATTATCAAATGTATCATTGTTATTCTTTTTAATTAGTTCTGATTCAGGATATCGTGTCAGAATGCTCAGGAAGAAAACATATGTACTTGGTTTTAGTTTCCTCATTGGTAGTTTTTATTTGGTCAACAAAACCTTGCTGGTGATGAATTCTCAACCTCTTCAAACAAAGACAGTACTGACTACACCTTTAGTGCTGAACCCAATCTCAGACGCACAAGACAGTGTGACTTCTTTTGGGAAGTATGCTTGCAAGGAAGTCTATTGCGGAGGTAACAAAACCATTAGCAACATGTACAACAAAAAGTTTGAAAAATTCAAAAGCTTTGATAAAAAATATCCAGAAAAGATTAAACGATTTCCAAGATGCATTGGAATTGGACTGCCCAAATCTGGAACCACAGCCATGTTGAAATTCCTCGGTAAACACCCTGGTATGGCGACTGCTCCATATGAAATTAACTTCTTCTCCGATGACCAAAAATACAACCTTGGTCTGAGAAGCTATCTGTCAAAGATGCCGATGTCCAGTGACAAGCAGGTAACTTATGAGAAGTCTCCTCTCTATGGAGTGTCTAGGCATGGTACCAAAGTTGTGAACAGGATCTATGCCTTCGATCCAGACATGAAGATGTTGTTTATGGTTCGGAATCCTATAGATGAAGCCATATCGGGATACCTGATGTTCTTTCTACGGGCTGGTATTGCAAATGGAAAAACATTTGAGGTAGGTTTACAGAATCTTCTATATATTTGTGGTGTTTACAATCTATGCTAGGTGCCATGGCGGCAAGTGGTAACACACTTGCCTCTGAGGTCAGTGGTTCAAATCCCAAACCTTATGTGGGAAGTTGGTAGTTTCTTACGGAAGGTCTGCAGCTTAAAGTGCAAAATCTTGACCAATTTTATGTACTGGTTTCCGCTGTCCATAACACTACCCGTCATGATATCACCTGTACAGTGTTGAAGGTGATGTAAAATCCCCAAATAAATAAAGCCTGAAATGAATAACTATACGGGCCTGATTATTTGTAAACCTGCACAACAAAGTTACTTTGGTTCGCTTTTGTTTACTTGCTGTGGAAGATATAGTACAGGATACAACTGTACAGATAAAAGGTTCTTGGAGGTTCCTCAATTCTATCCACCAGTACATAAATTAAAAAAAAAAACACTTTGGCCACAGCTTTGCTTTTGATGCTCCCATGGTTTGGAAAGATTTATCTGATGAAATCCATTCTGCCCCAACTCTTGCCTGTTTCGAAAAAAAGGTTAAAATCATATCTCTTCAAAAAAGATTTCCCAACTTAGCATATACTCTATCTGGCATCTCTGTGTTATTGGACAAGGCAACGGTTATGAAATGATGATTTTTTAAATTGGATTCTGGTGTTGTGCCTTAGAGTCTGCTTGGTACAGATTAAGTACTATAAACATACAGAATAGAATAGAACAGAAACAAGGTCCCTTTTTGGAGTCATAAAGACCAGATCATGAAGCAAAATACAAATACGAGTTATTTTTAGACGTGTATAGAGCAGTGGAAACATGATTTAACAACTGATAGAAGAATAAAAATCTAGTTTCTTATTTGTCACTAGGGATAAGGGATTAGCAACTCTCTTTTAAAGGGGGGGACCACATGATACAATTAATACAAAACATTTATGTTAAAGCATTCTCCAACCTTTTATTGTAATTGGAGGGTGTCTTCAACATATGAGTACACCTCTACTTAAAATGAACATAATTTACTTATTTCTAGGCCATTTAAATATTTCAAGAAATTCTTCAGTTTGAAAAGATATTGTATCTGAACCTATCATACTAGATTTACCAAGTCACTTTGGTGCATACGGGACTTAATATAAACATGACAAAATACTTTCTCACGTGTATCCAAATATGGAAGTTTTAGTGCAGATTGGACAAAAAAAATCTATCAGGCTTCAGAATCTGGCTTCAATAGGATCTATTCATATTGATGTCTTGTGCATTTATCTCGTTATAAGAATGATTGCAAATGTAGAGCATTAGGGATTCAGGCCACATATTTATTTTCAGCATGTTTATTGACCAATTCTTTAGGATAACATCTCATCCATCAGATTTCTAGTTACTAAGGTGTTTCATGTGTCGAGTATTGTCAGGAAATAAATCATCCACTGTCACATTGCTATTCACTTTGATATTTTTTTTACCAACATTACATCCATGTTACAAAAATTGTGCACTACATGTTGTTGTAAAAATAAACTACGTATGCAAGACTTTAGTGTCTCTCAAGGAGGTATTATTGTCATGACCATTTGTCTGTTTGTCAGCAGGATTACGCAAATGCTACTGGTTGGATCTTCCTTACACAAATAATCCAGATTTTCGCATTTCGCAGTTCTTGTGTGTTTTTAAATTTATTTTCACAATTAATTTGCAGAAATCACGTTCATTCTAGTAAGATTGTGTTAAGGGAGCTTTTGATGCTGTGCACTAGGAAGACTACTGCAAACGAAAAACAGATAGAGGTGTTTACATGGCCAATATATATTTTAAATTGTGAGGCTAGCTGTCATTTCGTTTGAAACTACATAGTTAGATTCTACCCACCTAGGCTTTTTTATAAGAAAATGTGCTTTATGAATACACTATTAGGGAATAACCTTTAAGGATAACTATACAAGTAATTCTGTCATCATTTGTGTTGAAAAACACTATTTTCTGTCAACACATGATGTCTCAAACACAAACAGATAACATCAATCTTTGCAATTTTAACCTTAACTGGACAACATAATACAATATGCATGGTTGCTATAATGTGACATCACTTTAATAGATTAACAAGGCTAATTTTGATGATTAGATATCCAACATTGCTTTTGTTTCAAATGCTAACTAGAAATAGACTCGGAGAGTGCAAAATCTCCTCCAATCCGCAATACCTCCAATATGACTAATGAGTAAAATTTAAAAAAAAATCCTTTAAAATTTTCTTTGATCATACCAGAACTTAATAATCTGTTCCTTGTGCAACTGCCAACATTTCTCGAAAATTTTTCGCCCAAAAAACCTGTCCAAAACGTTTTGAGATATTTTGTATACAAGCAAACAAAAGCAGGCAATTACATATACCTGCCTGGGGATGATAAAATGTCATGTATTTGGTATGAAATCTCTGTGTCATAGCACTAACTGTTATTCACCAAATATATTTAAAAATAATAAAATACTTTTTTTTGTGTGTATCATTTCTGAAAACAATAACATAGTTTATTTTATACGTATATATATTTTTTGTAGCTAAATAAAGTACTTAATGACAGTATCTCACCAATGAATCCACTAATCTTGCTGCAAATGCCTTGGTTGATAGTCACTGGGACTACTGTAACTCCATGTTAAGAAATTATTCAACCTATGTAAACAATAGTACTTTCAGCAGTTTCCCAAAACTATAGCTAAAGTTGAACCATTGGGTTGAAGTTCAGGTCAAAGGTCAGAGCCTATTACAGTAACATTGCATATGTAAACTCAAGAACTCCACTGTGGGTAAGTATCCTGTGTTCATAACTGCTATGATTTTCAATAAATTCCCGAATAGAGACTCTCTCTAAACCCTCAAAATCACTGTCAAAGGTTAACTGGTTTGCATTTTCTGTGTATTATTTACATTAATATCTTGTGTTTGTGTCAATGCACGTTTTTGTGTTATTACACACAAAACAAGCATAAATAAGGATGTGGTTTCAAGATATAGCAAGTTATGATGGGTAGCATTAACATAATCACTGTATATCTGTTGCAGCAATTCAGTGTCGCAAATGGAACCATCAACGAAGAATTCTACCCAATCACATGTTCAAGGTATTCCCTGATCATAAGACCTTGGTTAGAGAAATTTAGTAGGGATCAGATCCACATAATTGATGGTGATGGCTTCATGAAAGATCCGCTGACAGAGTTAAAGAAGATTGAAAATTTTCTAAACCTGGAGCCATTTTATACGGAAGAAATGCTTCCTTTTGACAAGAAGAAAGGGTTTCATTGTTTTGTCCAAAATGAGGCCAAAGAATGTCTTGGCAAAGGAACAGGTCATGTTCCTCCAGACATTGACCCCAAAGTGATACAGATGCTGAGGGAATACTATAGACCGTATAATGAGGAATTTTATAAAATCACTGGTCAAAAGTTTGACTGGGATGACACAACAGGACGTCATTAAATGCTGAACATCCCAGTGTAATTTGTAGATATGTGACAGAACCTGTGAAGGTGATAAACTCACGACTTCTGGTTTGGTTAGAAGCCATTTCCCTTATAGCTCACCTGATAGAGTATGGGTCTCTGGAATGAACGTTGTGGGTTCGAGTCCCGGGCAAGCCTGGTCCCATAATGCTTGGTGGTCAGTTACAGACTGAACAGTGTGGGTTTAACCGCACTAGTAAATCATTGGTGCTATTTAATGCAAACAGGAAGGAGTCTGCTGGACATGTTTCATGAGTGGAGAGGACAATGTAATAGAACAGGGGAAGTGATGAAATCATCACTACTGGCTTGGCTAGTAGGAATTTTGTTATAGCTCACTTTCTACAGTCTGGGGAGGTCCTCAATGGCCTAGTGGTTAGCAAGTTTGGCATCTAATCATAGGCTGTCACCTCTATGGGTTCGAGTCCCACAAGTGCCAACGCTCAGGTCCTGTCCCAATATGACCCTGGCTGTTGAAAATCCCAACTATGACTTTGTCTACATGTATGGGCCTCTAGAGTGATAAGTTGAGGGTTTGAGTCCCTGGAAACCTGTGACATATGGATACAGCTGTTATTGTGATAAAACGTCAGTGGTGAATTGGTCAATGGCAGGTATCCCAACATTACTATATATTCCAATATTTTTTAAGCCTTCCTATATTCTCCTTTATTTTTAAAAATCCTATATTTCCTTTATTTTTGTAAAGATTTACCAGTGTTAATTGAAAGGAGAAACCATAATTTAGCTGTTTTCACTTGTACGTTAATAATAGATACTGTGGAGTTGACAGGAAACCGATAAGTTAAATATGATTTTTATGTGTTTAGAGAGTAATTCAGGTTTCTCTGTTCAGGTTAATTTTAAAGTAGTAAGGAGGAAAGGAAGACAGGAGAAGGCTTCACTGTCACGTCTTAATGCCTGCGTTCCTATGTTTGTCCTATACTTGGGGATTTTTATTAAATATTTTCTATATTTTTGAGCTTTTGCATTTGGAGGCCTGCAATGGATTAGGTGTTTGGTTACTTACCTCTCACCTTTAGGAACTTGTGTTTAAATCCAACTCAAGGGTATACGTGACATACACTGGCCTGGCCTGATTGGACCTCAGAGCTGTAAAGGCACAATTTTAATCTTTGGGTGTATAGAGTCAAAGTTAGGGTTTTACGTCTCGTTCAACAGCCAGGATCATATTAGGACATGTCCTCGGCATTGTCACTTGTGGGACTCGAACCCACAGATGCCACGGTCTATGATTAGATGCAACACTCTTTGGGTATACAAAATGTACAACTGCTGAAAAGTGTGCATGTAATGTGAGGTTGTCAGGTTAAGTTTTAGGAAAAAACATAAACATACAATATTGTTATAACATATGGAGATTGTTGACTGATGTATAAAAAGTAGGGATGGGTTGGTAGGCTCGGTACCTTGGTATCGAGAGCATTTTACTGAAATACCGTGATTAGATTTTACAACCAACACTTTGCTTGCCAGCACACATAATGGAGGGAAGAGTTAAAATGTTTGAAAAATATACAAAATCTGAAAAAATTATTAGTTTTTATCCCATGTTTTCCTGCATTTACAGACTTTTATACTGATAGCGATGACGTTGAGCAGACATGCCATGTTTTGGTTACGACTCTTTATAACCTCAATCTCGCTTGTCAACATACATAATGGAAGAAAAACCTAAAATATTGGAAACAAACCTGAAAGCTGAAGAAATTCTGCACGTTTATCTCATATTTTGTGCATTTGAGGACTTTCATTGTGATGTCGTTTAAGGAAACGTCAATGTTTGGTTAGGGTGTACTAAAACTTGGGTGGTTAGCTATTTTCTTGAATAGGTACAGGGGCATCCTATCATACTGGTTGATAATAGGTGTGAAAAATCTTCTTTGAACTTCATCAAAAATGACATAAAGCCAATGCAATCAGTAATAAATTTCATTGTAGAGTAAGAAATCTAAAATTCGCCACATATCTGAAATTCGCCACATGTGAAAATATTAATAAAATAAATGAATTGTGGTGAGATTTGTTGACTGTATAGTAAATTAAGGCTTTTTGAACTGAAAAATACCATTTTTGTGGACAAAAACATCATTTTCTTCATAAAATTAACTAAGGTTTTAGAGGTGGCGAATTTTAGATTCCTGGCGAATTTTATATTTTTTACTCTATGACTTTCCCTCCTTTTCGTCCTTTTTTATATTTTTTCATTTTTCTGTAAACGTTTGGACTTAGTTTACTTATAATGAAGCAACATGGTCGATAATAAAAGCTAAACAACTTTATTGGTGTATTATTTTTTTTCATAATTGTATCACCAGAGAAGGAAAAACTCACTCAGACTGTGTTGATATTTTTTTCTCTCAAGATATTTATTAAACATATGTACCACTTAAAATAATGTTCATATTATACTCATACACAATACAGAATCTTTAATCCAAATCATCGGATTAACTGATGTGAAATCTTGTCTCCCTGATATATAATGTTTAGTCTAGCATGACCGATAATACAGAATTTTGCACATTTTCCGCAAACTTTTAACAAACTTTGAAATTGTTCGATTGGGGTTATGTAATTATCAACCCCTCGGAGTCTTTCACCTGACAAAATGCATGTTGACGTTAAAAAATTAAAATTTAACAATGCATTTACCAACCGAACACAGCCAGCTCAATACGCACAATACATTGTATAAAGTTAAGATAAATTGTATTGGTAAGGCCTTAAAATGACAAGGGAGCAATGATTAATGATTACCGCCTACACCACATTGCCCCAGATTATGAAGGGATGTAAGATTTAAAGACTGAATGGGGATAATATAATTTATTTAAAAATAAAACATCTAAACTATTTTATATATACAATTACACCAATGACAATGACATTTTCATCTGGTTAACTTTTTCCAGATTGAGGCCACCATAAATCAAGCCAAATAAGTTAAAGTTTAGGGTGGCCCTAATCCCGAAGCAGAAACTAAGGTGACCCTAAAGAAACATTCAGAAATTTCAAATTAAGGTAAGGTGGCCTCAAAACACTTAGGGTTACCATTATATTAAGCACTCTGAAATATGTCTATAAATGAGTAAGGTTTAACAGTGAGATACTTAAATTAAGCAAGGGGTGAAAATAGTTATGAAATTGGTTATTTATTGTAAAGCAGACCCTTGCCAGTAAAATAAACTAAAAGAAAAGAACTACTACAAGTTGCAGACTAAGTCATAACAGGCGTTACATTTAGAAGATGAAGAATGATTTTAAAGTTCATAAAGCTTATGTTAATGCAATACCCTTGGCAATTGATTTTTATTTTTAAATTACACCAAGTCCAATTACTAAGTTCAGGATTTACCAACATTGTGCAAATTCAGTTTTTAAGGATTAACTTAAAGTGCTATCTTACATGGTTGTCTGTCATTAGTGTCCAGGTGGGACAAAGATGATGTCCCGCACACAACATTGCCAGAGGCTCAACCAACATGGATAGTATGGAGATGAGCAGGCGATCAGACACCACACAACAATCATCAATTGCAAGCCCCAGTTTAGTTTCACAGTATTCAACAGTTGATTAGCAGGTCAGTGACTAGTTTGCACAGATGAAAACAATACTGTTATCTTTTCTTGGGTCCAGGCAGGAGACCACCAGTATAGCCTTCTGCAACTACCTGGCTTCTGGGGTTGAGGCTTTAGAAGACAGAAACTTTCAAATGTTCAGAAACAAGACTGTAAAACTTTTAAGTGGTATCCAGAGCAGGACTGAGGAAATGAGCAATCAGCCCCAACAACCTACACTTTCTAGGAGCTCTAGTGCCACTTCCACACACTTTTCAGCAGCCACAGCAACCAGAAGTAGCTGACAGGGAATACATACTGACTGTTCCAGAAACTCAGGTGCCAGCAAACCAGGCCAGCCAACCAGCTCAGCAGAGCCAAGTGGGAGCCAGAGGACAGCAGCACCCCAAATTACCAGACTTCATACTTAGTTGTTAACAAAAGACAACCCGGCCCTTCCAGACAGCTGCATTACACCATCAGCCTAAGCAAGCACTTTAACCCACCATCAGTAGCCTCTGTCACAGGCGAAGAAAGTTTACACAAGATATCAGGACTCTCTGGCCTCTTGGGGACTGTAGAGCTACCAACAGATAAATACATCTCAATCTTTTTCACCAAGTGACCCACATCAGCATGCCACCTCTTTTCGGACCACCCTTCAGCAAAAGCATCCAAGAGGTGCTGGCGGTAGGCCAGGTGCTGGTCCTGGGTTCAGATTCTTCCTTTTCTGTCTGCAAATCATTATGAAAATCAAAATATTAAAACTCAGTAAAGTACAAAAGAACGCTACGATTCTGTAGAAAGTATGTCTGATGTGTAGCTGGCATCTTTACCCTGACAAATGACGATTTACAGCAGCCAAAAGGGGTTTATATAGTGTTGGTTTGATCCTGACGAGTGATCACAACTCCAGAAATTAATCAGTCCAGTTGGGGTGGGTCAGAAAAATTCTCCAGTCCTGTTGGATTGTCACTGTTAGGGGTTTACTTGTGTCCTGGTAGTTTCCCGTCTTGTCATAGAGAAAAGCACCCTGACCCCAAGTCAGGTCAGGATCTTGATCAAGACAAGCCAGGATGCCCTACATCCTGTCGGGGGAATGAAACTGACCCAAATTTTTCGCTAGCTTTTTTCTGGACTTTCATCCCCGACCCCCAATTTTTTAACTGAACCTAGAGATGAAGAGTCTGTTGTCGGGTCAGCCCCAGTGGAACACCCCCATAAGGTCTGAGTTAAATGAGCGTTTACAATTTTTCTTGTGGTTCCCTTATGGAAGTATGGGATGATAGTGGTTAGGGAAGAGTAAGAGATGTCAAATGTTTTGTTTGACTGCTGGTCACCTTAAAGGTCAGGGATTATTTTATCTTACGAATGCCAGACATTCAGGGATGCTTAAATGAAGATGAATGCTGGTATGTAAGTTGTAACTAGCGAGAGAGAGAGAGAGAGAGATGTGGAGTCACATGATTATTCTATCATGATATAAGATAGATGTAATGTAAGAGGTCTACATCAAAAAAGTAATAATTTAATAAATGGATCATTCTGTGAGGTGGCTTTATTAGTGATTCTGAGATGTAACAATTGAACTTAGAAGAAGGTTAGGTAAACAATTAGAGTAGTGGTGGCTCATGTAGACCACAATTTATGGTTAAAAAGAGTTACCGGGTACATTAACAATGTGGGTGCTATTTTGATTCTGAGGACTCTTAGTTCAAAGGTAGATGTGATAACAATTAAAGAAATATTTAGGACGTCATCAGGATTATGTAGATGATATTTCTTATTTCTGACAGCAATTCTGCCAGTTCAGCAGATGCAGTCGTTGGTCCTTAAATTTGAGGAAAACACAATGTCTGTAAAGATTAGGTGCAAATTTAATATGTGAAGGTCAGGGTTGGATAAATAATGTAAAAAAAAGTAAGGGCACATTTTGGACGTCATCAGATTTATGTAGGTCAGATTTCTACTTTCTGACAGGCTTTCTGTCAGTTCAGCATTTATTATATCCGTGATTCCTGCTAATTCAGCATAATTTCTGAAAGTATCATGCGGGTAGGTGACTTGATTATAGTATACATTATTAACAGTGCTTTCTTGTTGATTTTTAAATAATCTATAATAATAGGACCATCTTATAGCTCACGTAAGACTACTATCAACATTGGTGGATCAAGACTCCTGCATAGAAAGTAAGTGGTGATCCTACTGAAGTACCTGTACTGATGAACTTCACCTTTGGTGGAGGGCATTTTAGCCAAACTAAACACAGAATCATTGGCACAGCTGTGCCTCACAATTATTTTCACGAACAGCTTTGAAACTAAAGCTCTTGATAGTTTTCAAATAAAAGCCTCTACTGTACAAAAAGTTCTGTGATTCGAGCTACAAAACTAATGATATCCTTCACACAACTGGATACCTCTTTCACACTATAGGTGGTATGACTGGCAGTTACAGGCGTTAGAGAAAACCACCCAGTCCTTCAACTAGCACTTGACGTCTGTATGCAAACTTGTTATAAAGTGGCAAACCGTCTCATTCTTTGAGTGTCCCAAGGAAGTTTTTAAAATGTTCAAAACTACTGTTTCTGAAGCCCCAGGTCACCATGAGTCACTGTCTCTTTCACATTCCGTTCAACAGGATGGTGATATGGGGATAGACACTAAGCATTGCCATTTGTAGGGGTTGAACCGACACAGAAGTGACAGCCAGGGATTAGATAGCACACTTGCTAACTACCAGGCCACTTAGGACCTTTGTCTGTTTCAGTGATCTTCCATAGATGCGTGTTCCACATGGGAAACTAAAGGTTAAATAAGGTATGACTCATATGGTCACTGATGACCACACTGTAGGATGACAGTAGTACAAACATCTACCACTGAGAGAAGACATCCATTTACCTTCACTCACCTCAAGTATCGGTCGGACAAACACCTAATACCTAAACAAGAACGGTTCACAACCTTGAAAGGGTGTAGCATCACAGCCCTTTACCATCCATTAACAGCAGATATGACAGTGACACCACAGGACCCATCTTGGGAGATATGAGGTATCCCGGGAAGCGGTTGCAATGCCAAGTAAAACTTTTCACAGTGGGTTATACCACCTATAGTTTTAAAGGGTTGTAACTGTATGGCTATGTGACATCCAGATTTGGACTTTTCGTAGTCCTTGGTGGGTCAAATGTTAAGGAGGCTTCAGCGCAAACAAATTATATTGGTTTGCACAGGTATAACAACAGATAGACAGAAATACTTATGCTGTGATGATATTAGGCTGTTTCATAGGAATAACAAAAACATTCAATTTGTTTACACAAGTTAAAAACAGAACTAAGTCGATCTATTTATTTATTTATTAGGGTTATTACGTCGCTTTCAACATTGTACAGGTCATATCACGATGGGCAGTTTTATGGGCGGAGGAAACCAGTACATACAGTTGGTCAAGGTTATGTACTGTAAACTGCCGACCAACGGCAAGCAACTACCAGCTTTCCCATTTGAGGCCATGCTGGGGATCGAACCCCGGCCTCAGAGGTGGGAGGCGAGAGTGTTACCACTCTGCCACTGTGGCCCCTCTAAGTCAATCTATGCTAGAACTTAGATGATTGAATGTCAGACATATTGTGGTTTTACAGCAGCTGGGCTATATTCAATAAAAATGAATATAACAACTTCTTCAACCCTAGCTTGTTGCTCACAAAACTTAACATGCAAATTAAGGTTCCAATATAACTGTACTTTTCAAGTCAGACAGGGTTGCCTGCTACGCCCACGACAAACTTGGTGGCAGTAGCACTAATTATGTGTCTCCTGGAAATATTTCCTTGTAATATTTAAAAATGCCACAGGTGTAACTTAGTAGGGAGTATGTTTTAGACCGTAAATTTTGTCACACAAAATCACGATTGTCCGAATCTGAACACTTTAATACAAAAATAGATAAAATATATAATATTAAGAGTTAGTGAAACCTGTAAGTGTATATAATGTTGACGAGTTAGATAAATGGAAAAAAGTTTATTTCACATATATTTAATATTTGTCTTTTTTGTAATAAATACTATAAATTGATGCTAACTAATCCGAATGTAACACTTAGGACATGTCATTTACTACTCTCAATGACGTATTTGTAACAGAGCTGTTGTTTTGACAAAGTAACTTGAAATGTGTTACCTTTAATTTCAGTAATTTGAATAGTATACACATTCTAACCTCGTATCAGTGAGATATGCAAATTTGTAACTTTTTACAGTCTCAGGTAACCTGTCTTACTTTGTATGTTAATCTTAGCTTGATCTGGGATGGTTGAATTTGCAAAAGAAGGTCTGTATATAGTGGTTAGATGTATATTATGATAAATTACATAAATTTTATTGGTTACCCATGGATTTGGTCACTTAGTGTGTTTGAGATTTTTGGTCCAGGTCAATTCTTAAATTTTCAAAACTGATTTGCCATGAGAATGTTCTTCACCAATTACCCAAATTCAACATGTTTATGCACTTTTTCTTGTTGGGCAATCACATTTATTCAAATTTCACTTTATTTGCATGTTTTTGTACTGTGCACAAATATGTAAATAGCATTTAACATTTTTTTCTTGTGTTCTAATTCATCTCCTTCACTATCCCAAAGAAAAGATACATACAGCACAGACTTCGCCCCTATCTATAAGTCTAATGAAACATACTGACAAAGACAAACAAGCTCAAACAAACCTCTGTTATAACGTTTTGTATGTATTACAACTATTGCTTGTTTTGAAAAGCTTTCAGTAAGCTCTATATTTCTCAAATGCTTGATGAAATGGATAACAATAATACTGATGTGGCAAATACAGCAGAGAAGAATATAGCTTTGAATGTCGGAAACAACAACCTCGGTAGCAAAGGTAAAGAAAGCCTACAACCCAAAAGAACAGCCAAAAATATGATGTTTTTGTCATTCAGTCTCTACTGCACATTTTTTTGTCTTGGCCTGGTAGCTGGCCTACCAGCTCCTGCACTTCTTCACCTGGTGGAATTGTACGAGACAGATGTCAGTAGAATGTCAGTTATGTTCACTTTTGCTTCTATTGGATATCTTCTGGCCGCATGCTTATGCTCACTTCTGTTTGACAGAACAAGCCACGAACTTCAGCATTTTTTACTTAATTTTCTGGTGGCTTGTTTCACTATTTTAATACCTCTATTGCCTGGGTTGTACTTCTTATTTGCAGTGGCATTTCTCCAAAATGTTGCAGCAGGCTATATTGATGCAAGTGGACAGTCCTATGTCATCCGTCTGTGGGAAAATCACAAGCTGAAAGAGCCAATAATGATTGGCATGCATGCAATTTGGTCTGTTGGAGCTTTCACTAGTCCGTTTGTGGTTTTGCCGTTTATGGTAGATCTTCCACAAAGGGCAGAATTATCCAATCCATTCAATGGTACATCAGTATGCAACATGTCTGTTCTTCAGAATGTCACTGTTTCTGAAGAGGATATTCCTGGTCTTGATCGAATAAAATATCCTTATATCATCACAGGATGTGTTGTGGTTGTGTCATCTTTCTTTTGTCTCACCAGTTACTGCTCATATACTGATCATGGACTCACTAGAGTAAAGAAAATAAAAGAGTATCATGAGCCAAAAAGTGGTGAAGCTTTATCATTCAAACTTCCAATGCTATTCATGCAGTTTTTATTCTTTTTTCTTTACTCTTGGTATGAGCTAATACCTGGTGCACTTCTTTCTACATTTGTCATTGAAGGCCTCAAGTGGACCATTCATGAAGGTCCAATTTTGATGTCAGTGTATTGGGGATCGCATGGTATTGGAAGAATAGTAAACATACCTATATCATTCTTTATGAAATCATTTCCAATGCTTAGCATAAATGTTGTAATTTGTATTGTTGGCCATACAATAATGCTTATTGCAGTATTCACAAATGATAAACTGCTATGGGTATCAACTGCCATGTCTGGATTTTCTATGGGTACACTGTTTGCTGTGTCAATTCTCTGGGTCTCGCAATACATGCACATTACTGGTGCCATTGGTTCATTTTTTCTAATTTCTTTTTCAATAGGTAGCATGACTGGTCCTGCTTTAGCTGGGTTTTTGTATGAGTATTATTCCCATATGTGGGTTGTATATTTAAGTTTTATGGCCTCTGTGACACAAGGAATAGTTTTTCTGTTGATGTTTGTATTTGTGAAAATACACAGAAGAAGGATAAAATGCAATAAAACAGAGGCATTACAGGGAGAAAGGGAACCTATGGATACTACTGACAAGTAAACTGTGCAGAGATGTTGAGAAAGAAAATGTGTTGGCACTTCAATCACACATTTCACCATTCCGTCATGGAGAAAGCACAAGGAACAGTAGACTCGTAGATACGAATGTACGAGGGCCGAAGGCATTGTACTTTGGCTCCCTTTACAAAAACAGTTGATTTGTGTATTTTGCAGGCAGTCCTCTAGTATACTTCATAAAGTGTCTTCACTGCTGAAAGCAAGGATTAAAAATGGCAAAGAATTATTCATCAAGTGATTCAGAAATTAATTTGTTCATAACCCAAAATACTTTTTATAAATGACAATTATAACTTGGATATATCTGAAAATGATCGATTTCTTTTCCATGCAACAGAGGGCTTACAAACCATTGGCAATATCAACCAAAAAACTCTAGATTCGTGCATAAAAATGTACTGAAAAGAGTTGTTGTACGAATCTACTGTTTTAACAATAGAGTGACGTCACTACTGTATTTTAAATCAAATGAAGGGTGACATTGTAATAAATTGAATACAACATAATTTAACTTTTAGGCACAACTTACATTAAGCCAGTTTATCCATTATAAAATATAAACCGTGTATTGTAATTTTTTGCATATTCAATAATTATCTATCATTTGAGAAATTCTTTGACCAAGGTATAAGGACTAGTCTGTTATTAATAATATATATGTACAGATAAAAGCATAATGGTAAGTTTAAAGGTGTATAGTCGCAATTTTTGGTCAAATATCAAAGTTCAATCAGAATGATAGTACTATGTATAAACCAAATATTCACAATATTTCTACTTCCCTAAACCTTACCATATGTTCAAATGAATACTTTTAACGAAATCAGACCACACATGTATTTTGATTTTTTGTTCAACTATCCTTACGATCTCCCACTTTCATATAGTCTACCAAGAAAAGTGATGGCACACAAAGCTTGCCAGTTAATTAAACCTGTCAGAGAAAAGGAACTAATTAAGTCTTGTGTGTCATTTTGATAAAGAACAAAACAACCAATCCACATAACAAACAAACAAACAAGCAAAAAAATAACATACAACATTTTTAAACCCACATTTTTAGACGATACAAAACAAAAAATCTGTTTTCTTTATTTTTACAGGCTGTTTTTTTCTTCAAAACTGTTTGAACTTATGTGGGTACCAATGCAGTTGTCAATGCAGGGAAAGTAAAATTAGTGAACTTTTAATATATATACATATATATATATATTCACCTTTAATACTTATATAATTTGTTCTGTAATCTAGCGATGGAAAAGCAAAATAATGGTTTGAGTTATATACACAGCAAATACAATGCAATTGTATGTAGCAAGTGAAACTTTTGTGTTCACTTTACTTCATTTTTCTGTTGCCAATCAATCTGGAATAAATTTAGTTTTTTTTTTGCCAAATATATATATATAAGATATTGATTTATGAACATTATGGATAAAAGTTTGGCTAAAATTAATAACTATTATACAATACTGGTGAACCTTACCATACCAGAGAAATTGTTGGTTGATCTATAAATGTAACATTAATCCAATAGATCAGCCAAGTTAGTTTTCAAAATCGTTCTGACAAATGCTTCCTGAAGCTTTTGTATTTAGAACATCACATACTATCACCTCCTTTAGTGAGTACCTCAAGATTGACGTTTGGGTTTGAGAACTTTTCCCTGTTGAATTTATTGTTATTATGCTGACATACCTGGGCTATTGGTTCCATATTAGGCTATTATCTCATTGCCATGATTTTCTAATCTGTAATATTTTAAAGAATAAGTTTACTTCTACCTTTGCCAAGGATGTATAAATGTCTGTTTGTTTTGTCCATTTCTCTATTTGTTAGCAAAATTATGGAAATACCACTGGTTCAATCGTCCTGAAAAAATCAGAAGATGGGCCTTTGTCCAGCTTACATTCCATTAAATTTTGAAAGTGATCTGGATGACTGTCTGAATTCTCTCTGTCTTTTATCACCACAGGCCTTGGTGGAGGTATGCAATGAGTGCTCTTGTCATGGAATAAAGCAATTACCAATGGAAGCAATGATCCTTAAACGCTTGTTATAAAAATACAAAATCTGATTGATTAGTTGAATATCAGTGAGATTTTATAATTTGTAAATAGCAAGAGTTCAGTCATGATGAGTAAAATGGCAAGAGGTTAAATTGTTCAACAATTAGAAGGGTTTTTTCGTCGGTGGCTGTTTGTCCCAGGTGTATGTAACGAATCATAGACAAATCGGCCCTTTGCCAAATCGGCCCCCGTCAAATCGGCCCTCAAAATAAAATTGCCTGGTCAAATCGGCCCCCTATAAAATAATGTACGGTCAAATCGGCCCCCTAGATATAGATAGATAAGTGTACATAAGATTTATGTAATTGTTTTCACAATAACCCCAAGACATTTAATTTTCCCAGTGAGTTTTATGTATATCTTCAGTTTACTCTGATATCATAGATTTGTATTCAAAATCTTCACAGTGACTTATTTTTCCCCCAATAGTTATTTATTGTATTACTATCATTTCTAAAGTCACAACAATAGATGAAATATAATCTGTTTAAAATATGAAATAAAAATGATAGTAATAATAAAAATAATTTGTATTAAATTGTGGATATATGAATTTTGGTTCCTGATTTATCATGTAACTCAAAGAGATGCTCAAATGCCCATTGTTCTCTTTGATGCCCACAAAGGGGGAAAGATGATATAATCCTCTGCATGGACATCAATGTGAAAAATGAGCTATTGATGTCTAGTACTGTTTGTTTGTTTAACATTTTAGCTAGTAATCCCTATATTAAACAAATACCAAAGATCCCTAAAGTTATAATCCCATCAACAGAGGTTGTGCATGCAATGTAATTGCACTTTTAATAATTCTAACATAAACAAGTTTTATTGCACATAGGTTACAAGGAATTGGTTGCAGTATCCTGACATCATTCATATGTGCTAATTACACTTAGTCAAATTATCTTTGAAGTGTGTCAATCACACCTAGCCAAAGTTCTCAACATTATACATAATTATACAGAATTACCCCCCCCCCCCCAGTCAACATTAACATGGACTAGATTTTAATTCAACACCATTAATATTTCAATTAAGGCAAGTATCTATCTGATAATCTTGAAGAAATAAGTTTATCAACCCAGTCAAATGCTCTCAGCAGGTCTACAAATATGTTTTAATTACAAAGTTTTCAACTAGGGGCCGATTTGTCCAGTGCCAAATTTTTAGGGGCCGATTTGTCCAGGGCCGACTTTTTTAGGGGGCCGATTTGCCGAGGGCTGATTTGGCAAAGGGCCAATTTGTCCAGCTCCCTATGTAACAATGTTTTGGAAATGCTCAATTTAAGTGGCTGCTAGAGACACGTTAAAGAGAAATTATTTTAATTAGAGGTGTTACAGAAATATATTTTGTTGATGAAATAAATGTTTCATAATAATTTTAAAACTAGTGAGAAGTAATGTTTTTCTGTTGAATTTCAAATGAAATTCAGAATGACGTGTGGGCCTTTTACAGCAGTTATAATAGGTGTTATCAAAAGGTATATTTAAAATATATGATTCATGCAATTATTAACATATGTACAATAATAAAATGAAGCTGAAAACAATTTGCCTCGTCCCAATGGACTTATATGACACTTTTGTAAGAGTAATAGTTAATAACAGAGCTTTAAGTGGAAAGCATAAATGGATAATAATATGTTTCAATCTTTGCCTTACTACAAAAAGTAGAGATAATAATATGTAATTGTCTGCAACATATTAACTATCAACAAAAAAAAAAGAAAAAAAACCCCACATGTATCTAAGCTTCTGTGTGTCAGTAAAATAGTGTATAAATAAGAATTACCTAAATGTAACAACTTGGAAATTACATTTTGTCTGATCTTCCATGAATCACCAAGTACGCTAGTTCCTTTTAGTGTGATTCCAAGACATTTTTTTTTAATTTGGAACTTTTTTTAATTATGTTATATACAAACAAGACTACTGCTGTAGTAGTTATCTCCTGCCTTAGGATCAGTAATAATGGAAGACTAAGGCAGATGTAGTAAGATAACACTGCTTGACACTGATGAAGGGGTGAAAGGTCAAAGTCAGCAATTGGAAAAGATTCCCAGGCCATGACTTTCTATAAATTGTTTTCAAATTCTGAACCCCTTGTAACAATGATAAGGGAGATCTGAGACCCTTTTAATAGGATAATCCCATATGACATTAAACATGTGATATGGCGGCCATTTTGTGTTCGAAACTAGGCCAAATTACTATAAGGCTAACTTTCCTGGCTGAACCTAGCTGCAATATTTCAAGTTTTTAGCATCTTGATGATTTTGAAATAATTGGCTATGGCGGCCATTTTGTTTTGCAAAATGAGGCCCAATTTGTTTACAGGCAAAACATTTGCAGGCCAGGACTTCCCATGTGCTGTTTTGAAGCCCTAGCACTAATAATAAGGGATATATAATGACATTTTGGTAAGATGACCCTCACTTAACCTTGAAGCAGGGGTCAAAGGTCAAATTCAACACCTGGAAAGATTCCCAGGCCATGACTTCTTACAAGTTGTTTTCACATTCCGAACCTGTAGGAGCAATGGTAAGGGAGATATAAGACCTTTTTAATAGGATAAAACCATTTGATATTAAATGTGTTTTTGAAACTAGGCTAAAATCACTATCAGGCTAACTTTCCTATCCATATACCTTTTGTGCAAATTGGATGAAGCCAGCTGCAATATTTCAAGATTAAGAGCATCTTTATGATTTTCAAACAATTGGCTATGGCGGCCATTTTTCAAATGAGGCTAAAACTTTGCACAGACATGTTTTTACAGCCATAAACATTCCCTGCAAATTTTGTGAAGATATATGTATAAATGAATGAAATATTAAGGTTTAGGTAAAAATGTGATGAACTGACACACACATGGACAGATGGACGCCCATACGGAAGGCGTTTTATAATCTGCCGACCACAGGCTTCAGCCACTGACGGGAGATAATTAAGTCTTGGGATGTCATATACACTACATTAACAGAGAAAATGGGTCAACTTCAATATATTCTGCATTACAAATTAAAGAAGTCCTTTCTTCAACACTTAATTTTCTTTAAAAAAACTAAGTATTGTGGATCCTTTTTTGCAATTAGTACAGGATTACATTGATTATTTGCTATTTGTCATAATAAGATGTTCTCAGAAAGTTACAGGTTTCTTGAGTGGTAAGAATCAGTGACCAGTAAAATCTGTCAAACTATTAAAAGTATTTATTCATTCATTAAGTCTTTGATGTTTCTGCTCAAATATGTGTGGTCCACTTGGTTTTCACCAACGGGCTTTCATGCTTGCATCAAGGGGCCATGGTGGCAGAGGGGTAACACTCTCGCCTCCCACCTCTGAGGCTGGGGTCCCGTTCCCAGCACGGCCTCAAGTGGGAAAGCTGGTAGTTACTTGCCGTTAGTCGGCAGTTTACAGTACAGAACCCAACAAACTGTATGTACTGGTTTCCTCTGCCCTTCCAACTACCCGTCGTGATATGACCTGTACAGTGTTGAAAGCGACGTAAAACCCCAAATAAATAAATAAAATAAAATTCATGCTTGCATCAAGAAATATTGATGCCTTCCCTGAAATTGTTTATGTCTGAATCAAGTCACATCCTTTCTTCTAACTACTCACTGTTGTTTATATTGGTCAGATTTTACACTCCTTTCATTGCTTTAGGGAATTCGATGCTTAAGTGGAGGAGACTAATAATGAAGGTATGTAAGATATGGACACAAGAAATTTCTTTCATATGTAAGTGACTCCAAACTAATTTTAGACTATTCCGATAGTCTCAAATTTTGAAAAAAATTGGCACTGACACATAGAAGAATCTATTTTGCATTTTCTTGCAAGAATCAGTCGGGTAATGTAACATTTGAAGTGAGAAAAGTTCTCCCAGGGATGCAATTTTTATGTTTTCACAAATGTTTGAGACATTTAGTCAACCTTTGTCATCATAGATCTAGGATTCCCAATTACAATACTAAGCTGCATATTTCACCCTCTTTTGAAAAAATTTATTCAGTGCAGCAGCGAGAATGAATTTTCATTACTTATTGTTTAACTGAATAAATTTATTCATTGCAAACCCAGAAATCCCAGTTACAACACCCAGTTACAGATTTTTAACCCTTGGTCTCCTGAAACAAATTCCTTTAGCACTGCAAGAAGTATGGTTTCTAACATAGTTCTGTTGCTAAGGATATATATCTATTCTCTACAAACCAAGGAGTCAAAGCTAGAACACCAATTGGTTGAAAAAATTTATTGAGCACTGCAGCAAAACTTAGTATGATTGTCACATCTTACTGTTTGGCAGAATAAATTTATTCATTGCAAACCGAGGAGTCCCAGTTACAACACCCAGTTCTAGATTTTTAACCCTTGGTCTCCTGAACAAATTCCTTTAGCACTGCAAGAAGTATGGTTTCTAACATAGTTCTGTTGCTAAGGATATATATCTATTCTCTACAAACCATGCAAGGAGTCAAAGCTAGAACACCAATTGGTTGAAAAAATTTATTCAGCACTGCAGCAAAACTTAGTATGATTGTCACATCTTACTGTTTGGCAGAATAAATTTATTCATTGCAAACCGAGGAGTCCCAGTTACAACACCCAGTTACAGATTTTTAACCCTTGGTCTCCTGAAACAAATTCCTTTAGCACTGCAAGAAGTATGGTTTCTAACATAGTTCTGTTGCTAAGGATATATATCTATTCTCTACAAACCAAGGAGTCAAAGCTAGAACACCAATTGGTTGAAAAAATTTATTCAGCACTGCAGCAAAACTTAGTATGATTGTCACATCTTACTGTTTGGCAGAATAAATTTATTCATTGCAAACCGAGGAGTCCCAGTTACAAGACCACATTGCGTGAAAAAGTTTATTCAGCACTACAGTGAGACTCTATACATCTCTGCTGAATAAATTAATTCAGCAATTAGATGAGTTGGTTTGTCTGATCTTACCTCTGAGGTTACTAGTTAAAAGCGAAAGTGTGAATGAATTTATTCAGTCAAAAAATCACAGATTTCTTACTGTGCACACCTGGTTGCAAACTGAGAAAAAAAACAGTGAAAAAATTTATTCAACACTGGTATAAGCTTGATTAGTGTTCCCAGAACTGGAGAAACCACTGAACAAAAAAATGAGAGTAGAAATTGGATGGCACAATTTATTGAACAGTATCATCAAGTTGGTGTTCCACCTTTATTTTATCCTTTGCCTTTAATATTTTTGTCTTTTCACCTGCCAGAGGTTATGTGATCAGCAGGGTTTGTCTGTCTGTCTGTTAGCAAGGTTACTCGAAAACTAATACATGGATTTCATTCAAATTTTCACAGAATATCAGCATATTGGTAAGGAACAAGTCATTGAATGTTGGAGGTGGCTCTGTAACCGATGCCGATTTTCAGGCCACCTTAAAGTGAACAAAATGGCAAAAAAATGGCAAAAGTTACTCAAAAATGGATTAGTGCATGGATTTCATTCAAATTTTAACAGAAACGTCCATATATGGGTAAGGAAGAACTCATTAAATGTTGGAATTTGTGTTGCCACCCATGTCGATTTTCAGGTCACCTTAAAGTGAAAATTGCCTCTTTTGCAATGTTGTGCATGGATTTTATTTCAAATTTTCACAGAATGCCTTCATTTGGTGAGGAACAGTTCGTTCAAGTTTTGGCCGCCACCCATGTCAATTTGAAGGCTACCTTAAAGTCCAAAAATGCTTTTTTGCAACATTACTCGAAAAATATGCAATTTCATTTTTAGGTGGGTTGCGTGTAACCAACCCGCCTATTAGATTGATGTGTCTGACATCCGTCGACATTTTTGTTTCCGAACTCTAACTCGAAAACGGTTTGTCCAATCGAATTCAAACTTGCCAGGGAGATAGATCACCATCATAGCTAGGTTCCTTTCGAAATTGGTGTAATTCCGTCTGTTTGTCCATCTGTCTGTCCATCCACATTTTCGTTTCCGGACTCTAACTCGAAAACATTTGTCCAATCGAATTCATACTTGACAGGGACATAGATCATCATCATAGCTAAGTTCCATTCGAAATTGGTGTAATTCCATCTGTTTGTTTGTCCATATTTTGTCCATTTGTCCATCTGTCTGTCCATCCACATTTTCATTTCTGGACTCTAACTCAAAAACACTTAGTCCAATCAAATTCAAACTTTACAGGGACATAGATCATCATCACAGCTAGGTTGCTTTCGAAATTGGTGTAATTCTGTTTGTTCATTTGTCTGTTTTTTGTCTGTGTGTCTGTCCATCGAAATTTCCGTTTCCCGACTCTAACTCGAAAATGGTTTGTCCAATCGAATTCAAGCTTGACAGGGACATAGATCACCATCATAGCTAGGTTCCTTTCGAAATTGGTGTAATTCTGTCTGTTTATTTGTCCGTGTTTTGTCTGTTTGTCCGTCTGTTGGTCCATATTTTTGTTTATGGACTCGAACTCGAAAACGGTTTGTCCAATCAAATTTAAACTTGACAGGGACATAGATCACCATCATAGCTTGGTTCCTTTCGAAATTGGTATAATTCTGTTATTTCGTTTCTCTGTTTGTTCGTCAACATTTCACATTTTCAGACTCTAACTCAAAAACACTTTGTCCAATCGGATTCAAACTTGACAGGGAGATACATCACCATCATAGCTTAGTTGTTTTCCAAATTGGTGTAATTCCGTTCTTTCGTTTGTCCGCTTATAGCATAGATACAATTATCTAACCTAGATTACAAGTTTTACACTTCTTAGCACGTCTAGCACATTCACCTTAACTGGGTAACCTAACATTTCTCTCCTTGTTTCTAAATGCAATTACAGCAGTTGCTAACCTTATTGCTGCCTGCACAACTCACCTTTTGGCATCTTTGACCCTCTTGTTTTTACATTGAATTTAGATGTTACCTTGCTATAGTAGACTTGACCCTTCAAATTTTCTCTAGGCTATATTACAGAGCCTATGTGGTGTTGGACATTAAGACTTGGTTAGTACTTTAATCAGTCTGACCTTGCTGTAGTAAACTTATAAACTTACTTTAAATCTAGTCTTGGCTATGTCTCATCCCTTATTAGAAACTGGAACCTTATTGTGGCTAGTAAATGATAAAACATATGGCCTACCAATATTATTTTTCTGCACATTTATATTATTTCCATCAGATTGAAAATATGTTTCAACTTTCAAGTGCATGGTTTCAAGTCTGGTCTGTGACACAGCCACATCCAATTCAATTTATCAAGTGGTTTTCATTATAAAATATTTACCGCAAAATTATTCTCCATCTTTTTATCCTTTCAATTTTACTATTTTACTTTCCATTTCTTTACTTCCGTGTCTTTATTCTAAATTTTCATATATATCCTGTGGAATTATTGCCAATTTAAAAGCAACAAGTCATGGAAACAACAAATGGCAACTCTGCTACACTACATATTCTTAAAATTAATATTCATTATAGAAACTGAATCATACTTACTTGATTGATTCAGTAGTCCACCAAACAGTATCTAATCCAGTATATACTTTCAAATACATGGTTAATGGTTCCAAAATTGTCTAAATGTGAATTTGTGCTAGATTTTAATCTTGACTTTATATTGCTATTTGCCTATTTCTAGTTGACCAATAACAAAAAAGGTATACTTTTCCTCTTAACTAACTATGACTTACTAACATGAAGATTCACTTGTAAGAAAAAAAGCTAGTAAATTATATTTTCACAAACAATATATTTTCATTAGCTGAGCTGGCAACATTTGCAGTGTACACAGAAATTATGGAGATTAAAGTTTGACATGTACTGACCACAAGAACATCTGGAAAGTATAAATGTTGAGCACTGGTTACACATTGGAATCCAGATGTGACCCGGAGTTTATGGCATCTGATAAGTGTAGGGAGAAGCTACATGCAGCTTGATGTAGTGTAGGAAATAAAGGAGGGTTTAATTAGAAGCTTTAGGACTCTCTCATGTCCAGAAATGATTAATGTAATTGAGCACTATCTGACCACTTTCAAAGTTGCATGAAATGTTACAGTGTAAATAACCCATAGAGAGCTTAATGACTAAAAGTGCTAGTTGAATGAAATACAAGCCAAAATATTTTTATGATACTAAAAGATTGATATAATTCCTTTCTGTATTTACATATTTTGAAAAGTTTTAACTCAAATTTATAACTTTTGATTAAATTGAAGTTTACAATTTTGTGTATGACCGGAAAATAGGAATATTTTCTTATGTCACTCTTTCATAAGTATGCTAATTGGCAAACTTACGAATGGATGAGTATAAAAGGAAATTTCTATTAAGGCAGAATGATTAAGTTAATCTGAGTAGTACAAAAATATTATAGGCTAGCTGTGCATCAAATAATTTTATCATAATATTCTATTTGCAAATTCGTTTTAAATTTATCTCCTATATAATTAATTATGTAGTAAATTTCATTTATAATACATTCATTTGTAAAAGTAAAACATGTATACCAACACCATGGGCTTATCAGCCAAAAAGAGATTTGTATCTCTTACCATGAATTAATCCAACAGCAGTATTTCCATTGTACTATTCTTATTAGTGTTGCTTCTTGATATCCCTCCAGAAAATATTATCCATTATTGACCCTTAATTGATACACTGTTGACACTAACATGCTCAATTTTTTGAAGGATTAGGCAAAACTTGTCAAACTTAACTTAATAAACTAACAAAAAGTTACTGTGCTCAGTTTCTTCACAATCTGTCAGAATTTACATCAAGTGAAGAATCTTGTAACACATTAAAGATAGCCTTTCTCTAAAAGAATGTTGGTTAATTAAATAGGACATGTCAGACCTCTTAAATTCACAACAGAACAGAATAATATCAGAGAAGCTAACTTTGCAGGAATATTAGTTTATTGGTGGGTTTTTCTGTGCCAAAAAAACTAACATTAAGGTAAACAATGCAACAAAATTAGTCAGTCCAAGCTCTAATGATCATAATTTTGGTTCTAAAATACATTGAATTTAAGATTTGAACTTCAAGAATTCTGCTATAAACAGGATTTCAACATAATGGTACAAGAAATATTGTAGTAGAAAACCTGTTTCTGATTCTATTCATTTTTACCCCACAGCCTTAAAAGACTTTGGGGTATTGTTTTCACCCATGGTGTCCAGTTGGGCGGACGGGCGGTCGGGCGGCAGGAAAAATCTTGTCCAGGCCATATCTTAAAAAAGTATAAGGTATAGGCTGTTCATATTTGGTATGGACATTGGTTAGGTGTAGGTGTGCAATGTCATAGTGTGACCTTGATTTGACCTTTGACCTTGCTGTGGTGACCTTGACCTTTAAAATCTTGTACCTGCCATATCTCTGAAACTGTAAGGTGTAGGAAGTTCATACTTGGTATGGACATTGTTTAGGGGATGTAGGTGTACAATGTCACAGAGTGACTTTGATTTGACCTTTGACCTTGCTGTAGTGATCTTGACCTTTAAAATCTTGTCTAGGCCATATCTCAGAAACTGCAAGGTGTAGGATGTTCATATTTGGTAGGGACACTGGTTAGGGGACATAGATGTACATTCATAGTGTGACCTTGATTTGACCTTTGACCTTGCCGTAGTAACCTTGACCTTTAAAATCTTGTCCGGGCCATATCTCAGATCCTGTAAAGTGCAGGATGTTGATGTTTCTTAGGGACACTGGTTAGAGGGTATAGGTGTACAACATCATATGACCTTGGTTTGACCTTTGACCTTGTCTACTGATGTTCACTTTTAAAATTTTGTACCGGCAATATCCCAGAAACCGTAAGGTGTAGGATATTTGTATTTGGCATGGACACTGGTTAGGGACCTTGACCTTTAAAAGTCTTGTCTATACCATATCTCAGAATCTGCAAGGTGGGGGATGTTGATATTTAGTAAGGGCATTAATTCGGGTGTGTAGTAGTGTATAGTGACAGCTTTGTAATGTACGGTGTCACATGGGAGTGACTTTTGACAATGTAATAGCAATATTGCCCTTTAAAATCTTGATAACATGTTACTTCATATGGATATTGGTTTTGGGACAGGTATATTGTGTTACATGATTCTGTGACATCAATGTGCCCTATAGCCTTCACCCTGTGATATTAAAATTATCATATCTAAATTTCTTGAGATAGTGAATTGTATAATCTCACATTTGATGTCAAGGTGCTTATTTATGTTTCCCAAGGCTGTGGGCTCTGGGCATCTCTGATGCTATTTGTAAGAGATTGTTCAAAATACCACATACATACATACATAAACAAAACAATGAATGAAGGCACCCAGTGGACATAAATTTTAGTGAAGTATTTTGTTTTTTATAATCAGCTTCAACACAGAAGTGATGTTTAGTACGCATTCATGATAAATTTTCCCGTATTTTCTTAATATTACTCATGTTGAGTAAAATTCTGAATTAACAAATAAGTGAGAATTATTTTGCAAAGTTTTGATTCTGTAAGAAGCAATATTGCAACAATAGAAGCTAGATTAAACCGAACAAGGATATACATTAACTTCATTAAGTAAAATAGGATATAACAAGAGCACTCAGAGAGCGCAGACCTCCACCAAGCGTGGATGCAGATGATCCAGACAGTGATCGAGATCACTCCCAAAATCTAATCACTTGTTCCTTGTCCCATTTAGGATATTTCCTGAAAATTTCATCAAAATCCATCAGTAACTTTTTGAGTTATCTTTAAAAATTACATTTCATGGATCCAGAAGATCCAGATAATGATCCAGATCACTTCCAAACTTTAATCATTTCTGCCTTTTACCATTTCAGACATATCCGTTCATAGGTTTTTGAGTTATCTTGTTCACAAACAAATGGACAGACAGATGGACAAACTCAGGCAAAAACATAACCTCCTTGGCAGAGCTCCTTGGTGAAGGTACTAAAAATGTGGTCTGCGGTGTTGTAAAATAATAATTGGGATGCCTGCATCAACTTGACAAGTTAACTGATAAATTTGATAAATATGCTATCAGCCTTGTGCCAGGCCAGATAGTTAGTTATCAGTTTAATAAGGTGTTACATGGAGTATTCATGTTGATTTTACCCATCACTTTTATACACTAGGGGTGAACTAACAGTTTGATCTTCAAGTATGCATACAGTTTATTTATAGATAGATACTAATTTATAATGATTACAGTATCACGTGTCAGAAAAATAAAGCAAGATAAAACATTGAAGGCACTCTTTCATCTAAAATTTTCTAGGGACATTATCATATAGGGTATACCACACACCCTCATTAGAGTAACATCACACCAGAATTTTTAGACATCAAGTGTGAATACTGGATTAAAAAAATAATTGTGGAATACAAGCCAACCCAACCAAAGACCAGAAAAAAAGTTTTCACTCCAGTCACACTGGTTAGGCGGGTTGCATGTAACCATCCGGCCTATTAGATTGATTTGTTCGACGTCCGTCCACATTGTATTTCCATTTGTTCGTTTGTCCGTTTTTTTGTCCGTCATAATTTCTGTTTCTGGACTCTAACTCAACAACGGTTTGTCCATTCAAATTCAAACTTGACAGGGAGATAGATCATCATCATAGCGAGGTTCCATTCGAAATTGGTGTAATTTTGTCCATTCATTTGTCCGTTTTTTGTTTGTTTCAAAATTGGTGTAATTTTGTCCGTTCATTTGTCCGTTTTGTTTGTCCGTTTGTCTGTCCGTCCACATTTTTGTTTCCGGACTCTAACTCAAAAACACTTAGTACAATCAAATTCAAACTTTACAGGGACATAGATCATCATCACAGCTAGGTTGCTTTCGAAATTGGTGTAATTCTGTTATTTCGTTTGTCTGTTTGTTCGTCAACATTTCACATTTTCAGACTCTAACTCAAAAACACTTTGTCCAATCGGATTCAAACTTGACAGGGAGATACATCACCATCATAGCTTAGTTGTTTTCCAAATTGGTGTAATTCCGTTCTTTCGTTTGTCCGCTTATAGCATAGATACAATTATCTAACCTAGATTACAAGTTTTACACTTCTTAGCACGTCTAGCACATTCACCTTAACTGGGTAACCTAACATTTCTCTCCTTGTTTCTAAATGCAATTACAGCAGTTGCTAACCTTATTGCTGCCTGCACAACTCACCTTTTGGCATCTTTGACCCTCTTGTTTTTACATTGAATTTAGATGTTACCTTGCTATAGTAGACTTGACCCTTCAAATTGTTCATTTGTCTGTTTTTTGTCTGTGTGTCTGTCCATCAAAATTTCCGTTTCCCGACTCTAACTCAAAAACAGTTTGTCCATCAAAATTTCCGTTTCCATACTCTAACTCGAAAACGTTTTGTCCAATCGAATTCAACTTGACAGGGAGATAGAACACCATCAAATTGTTTTCGAGTTAGAGTCCGGAAATGAAAATGTGGACAGACGGATGGACAGACAAATGGAGAAAAAACAGACAGACAAATGGACAGAATTACACCGTTTTTGAGTTACAGTCCGGAAACAAAAATGTAGACAAACAGTCGGATGGACAGACAAACGGACAAACGAACAGATGGAATTTCACCAATTTTGAAAGGAACCTAGCTATGATGGTGATCTATCTCCCTGTCAAGTTTGAATTCGATTGGACAAACCGTTTTGGAGTTAGAGTCCAGAAACGGAAATGTCGATGAACAAACGGACAAACACACCGACAGAATTACACCAATTTCAAAAGGAACCTAGCTATGATGGTGGTCTGTGTGCCTGTCAAGATTGAATTTGATTGGACAAATTGTTTTCGAGTTAGAGTCTGGAAACGAAAATGTGGATGGACAGACAGATGGGCAAATGGGCAAAAAACGAACAAACGAACGGACGGAATTACACCAATTTCAAAAGGAACCTAGCTATGATGGTGATATATGTCCCTGGCAAGTTTGAATTCTATTGGACAAACTGTTTTCGAGTTACGGAGGAAAATGTGGACGGACGGATGGACAGACAAATCGGCAAAAAAACGGACAAACACCCAGACGGACAAACGAACAGAATTACACCAATTTCAAAAGGAACCTAGCTATGATGGTAATCTATGTCCCTGTCAAGTATGAATTCGATTGGACAAAGTGTTTTCGAGTTAGAATCCGGAAATGAAAATGTGGACAGACGGATGGACAGACAAATGGAGAAAAAACAGACAGACAAAATGGACAGAATTACACCGTTTTTGAGTTTCAGTCCGGAAACAAAAATGTGGACAAACAGTCGGATGGACAGACAAACGGACAAACGATTTTGAAAGGAACCTAGCTATGATGGTGATCTATCTCCCTGTCAAGTTTGAATTCGATTGGACAAACCGTTGGAGTTAGAGTCCGGAAACAAAAAATGTGGACAGACAGACAGACAGATGGATGTCAGACACATCAATCTAATAGGTGGGTTGGTTACATGCAACCCGCCTAAAAAGAATTAAAAATTTTTCCCTAATGTTTTTTAGATATGAGATTTTTACTAATGTACAAGTAATTCAGATATCTAAAACAGTAAATCTTATTTTAATTGTCCTTATTCTGACCAATATCTTATATTTTACCCCTTTTGTGGTTGTCTAAAAGGTAAATTTAAGTCTTATTGTATACTTAGTGTTCAGTTATATACATGTACATATGTGTATTCTTATGTGAGTAGCATCTAGCAAATTTAGACAATATGTAATTTGCAATGGTTATTTGCATTTTGATCTTTATCTTTCTAAAATTAATATAGAAAGTGAATAATAAGCCCTCAAGGGCTGTGATGAACCTGCATACACTCTTTTAAATATTCTCATCAAATCACAGAAATAAAGTTTCTATCTATATATGTTATACATGTATATCAAAAATAAAAACCTAGAATATTTGCTTTTGACTATATGAAGAGTCAGTAGCTTCATTACTGTGATTATACCAAGGTAAATTAAGCAGTTTTATCATCATAATAGAGCCAGAAGCTATCAATTGCACTCTCTGAACACACTCTTGTAACCATTAAAAATAGCTAGGGCCAGTGCAGGGATGAGGTGGGAAAAGCACCCAGGTGAGAAACCCCATAGACTTAATCATGATAATAAACTTCACCCTCTGTACATAAAAACTAGTGCTAGCTTTCCTGTGGCATTTATTGCTGTAACATCTGGCATGCTGCACTGATAAGGGCAACATAGATAATTGTGTAATGGGACTTACATCCAGCAAGAGGGTTTTTTTTCTAGACAGTAAACTGAAGGTGAATGCATGACAGTAGGATTATATACATTACTGTATAGGGGAATGATTGGAATATAATGCTGAGTGGTATGTATTTATATGCAATTATGTTATTACAGTAGATATATTTCAGTAGGTACTTCGAATCACATGTGCGCAATACCCTATATTAAAGATATTGAATAACTGTTGCCAGTACAGAATACTTGTTTTGAAAAAAAGCATTTTAGTTTCATTTTGTTATTAGCTTGACATAAAAAAGGTTGTTTATTGGTTCAAAAGTTCTTGCATTTTTGCTATTAAGGAGGGGAAATACAATTTTTTTCAAATATAGGATTCATCTCAATGATTGTATGTGGAATACATTTACATGTATAAGGAAGGTAAATTTGCTCAAGCCTTTAAGCTTTGAAAATTTGTGGATTAAATTCATTTTAATTTATATTCATACTCAGTATTTGGCAGAACAGTACTGTAGAATTTCTAGTTGACAAAGACTGGAAACACAGTGCTGTAGGTAAAATGTACAAAGTATATTTGAAACAGTTTTGTTTTATTTGCAGAGATAATATCTTTACATTGATCAAACTGATTTAGCACCTCTTTGAAAAGGGAGGCTTATTGTATCCACCGGATAGCATATGGTGGATACTATGGATTACGCATGACTGCGCCGCCGCCGCCACCGCAGTGTGTAGAGATTTTCTCGTTACCCCTCTAGAGACCAGGGTATTATATTTAGACTTCTCAAATTTGCAGGATATAGTCACATCCATAAAATCTTGCCTGGGAATATTTTGAGCCTCATTTTGAAAAACAAGATGGCCGCCATGGGCATTTTTCAACTTTTAGCAAGGAGTTTTGTTGGCCCTCTAGAACAAAGGGCATTATAGATAAAGACCTCAAATTTGCAGGATATGTTCATCATTACAAAATCTTGACTGAAAATATTTTTGGTCTCATTTTGAAAAACAAGATGGCTGCCACAGGCGTTTCTTTTCAGTCACCGAAAGTGCTTATATCTCCCTTATTATTGGTTCTAGAGGTTTGCAATGTGAAACCAACCTATAAGAAATCATGGACTGCGAATCTTTTGATGTGGTTGGATTTGACCTTTGGCCCCTCTTCAAGGTCAAACAAAGGTAGCCAAACTTAAAAGTGCTTATAACTTGCTTATTGTTGGTCCTAGAGGTTTGGGATGGTAAAGCAACCTATAGGAAATCATTTGCTGTGAATCTTCCGGTGTGGTCAGACTTGACCTTGGGTCCCTCCTTCAAGGTCAAACGAGCATAGCCAAACTTAAAAGTGGTTATAACTCGCTTATTATTGGTCCTAGAGGTTTGGGATGGTAAAGCAACCTATAGGAGATCATGGGCTGTGAATCTTCTGATGTGGTTGGATTTGACCTTGGGCCTCTTCTTCAAGGTCAGATGAGGATAGCCAAACTTGAAAGTGGTTATAACTTGCTTATTATTGGTCCTAGAGGTTTGCAATGTGAAACCAACCTACAGGAAATCAGGGGCTGCAAATCTTTTGATGTGGTTGGATTTGACCTTGGGCCCCTCCTTGAAGGTCAAATGAGGGTAGCCAAATTTGAAAGTGCTGATAAGTCACTTATTATTGGTCCTAGAGGTTTGGGATGGTAGACCAACCTATAGGAAATCATTTGCTGGGAATCTTCTGGTGTGGTCCGATTTGACCTGGGGTCCATCCTTCAAGGTCAAGCGAGGATAGCCAAACTTAAAAGTGGTTATTACTCACTTATTATTGATCCTAGAGGTTTGGTATGGTAAACCAACCTATAGGAAACCATGGCCTGGGAATCTTCTGGTGTGGTCAGACTTGACCTTTTTTCCCTTATTCAAGGTCAAACGAGGATAGGGAAACTTAAAAGTGGTTATAACTCACTTATTATTGGTCCTAGAGGTTTGGGATGGTAAACCAACCTATAGGAAATCATGGGCTGTGAATCTTCTGATGTGGTTGGATTTGACCTTGGGCCCCTCCTTTAAGGTCAAATGAGGATAGCTAGACTTAAAAGTGGTTATTGCTCACGTATTATTGGTCCTAGAAGTTTGCAATGTAAAACCACTTGTAGAAAATCATGGGCTGCGAATCTTTTGATGTGGTTGGATTTGACCTTGGGCCCCTTCTTCAAGGTTAAATGAGGATAGCCAAACTTTAAAGTGGTTATAACTCACTTATTATTGGTCCTAGAGGTTTGCAATGTGAAACCAACCTATAGGAAATCATGGGCTCCGAATCTTTTGATGTGGTCAGATTTGACCTTGGGCCTCTCCTGCAAGGTCAAACAAGCATAGCCAAATTTAAAATGCTTATAACTCACTTATTTTTGGTGTTAGATGTTTGCAATGTGAAACCAACCTATAGGAAATCATGGGCTGTGAATCTTTTGATGTGGTCAGATTTGACCTTTGGGCCCTCCTTTAAGGGTAAACGAGGAAAGCCATACTTAAAAGTGCTTATAACTTACTTATTATTGATCCTAGTGGTTTGTAATGAGAAACCAACATTTAGGAAAACATGGACTGTGAATCTTTTGATGTGGTCAGATTTGACCTTGGGCCCCTGCTTCAAGGTCAGATGAGGGTAGCCAAACTTAAAAGTGCTTACAACTTGCTTATTATTGAAAAAATGCTGTTCATCTTCAAAACTATATTAGTTGGCCTTTTCTGGTGGATACATCTTGCATCTGGCCACAGATGAGTCCTTGATTTAGTTTGATTAGGATTGAATGTTTGTATTAAGTTTTCTTAGCCATTTAAAATCAATTGAGCAAAAAAACATAAACTTCATCTTTTAACATATGGGGATACTTTATGAAGGTTGTTGTGGTACAAAAATTTAAAAAATATATGGTATATATTTGAGATTGAAGTATGAGCTGTATTAATATCATGAAAGTATATCTGTTTCAAATTTGGTAATTGTATATTTTCAAGGTTATTACTATGAGACAATTGGTAGCTCAGTTGGTAGATCATTCGCCCACTAATCTGTTGGCCCTAATACCAGCGTGGCTTTTACTCCCTAGTGGTAGAAGCCACCGTTTCCTTAGGCATGAAACTAAACTCAGAGTGCTTATGATGGGCTGAAGAGTTCCACTAATGTATCTTAGCTGATAAATGTGGGTTGGTACCTGACCAACTCTTCGGCATGGGTGTACTCAGAATACTCCAATTTCCTCCTACAGCTATCAGGGAAATGGACAATGGAGTGTGAGATTGAACATGGCAAGCAATAAGTATTGCTTTTACCAGTTTTATCAATGGTCTCTCCAGTTTTAACCTGGTGTGTGATGTAGGAACTTTGAGTTACCAATGGAAAACTGTATTCAAAAACAGCCAATTCTTAAACCACTGATCAAACTTCTACAAGCCGTGTTGAATAATTTTTTTTCAGTTGTCTCTTCAGTTTGTAACCTGGTGTATAATGTAGGATCTCTGAGCTACCAATGAAAAAATTATTTAAAACCAGCCAGCTCTGAAAACTCTGATCAAACTTCTTACCAGCCGTGTTGAATAAATTTTTTCAGTAGTTTCTCCAGTTTGTAACGTGGTGTGTGATGTAGGATCTCTGAGCTACTAATGAAAAAATTTATTCAAAACCAACCTGTTCTGAAAACACTAATTAAAGCTCTACCAGCCGTGTTGAAAAAATTTTTTCAGTGGTCTCTCCAGTTTGTAAGCTGATGTGTGATGCACGATCTCGGGTTAACCAGTGAAAAAATTTATTCAAAACCAGCTTGTTCTGAAAACACTGATCAAACTTCTACCAGCCATGTCGAATAAATTTTGTCAGTGGTTTCTCCAGTTTGTAACCTGGTGTGTAATGTAGGATCTCTGGTTAACCAATGAAAAAATTTATTCAAAAACCAGCCTGTTCTGAACACACTGGTCAAAATTCTACCAGCCGTGTTGAAAAAATTTTTTCAGTGGTCTCTCCAGTTTGTAACATGGTGTGTGTTCTCAAAATAATGATCATATTTCTACCAGCCAAAGTTATTAAGTTAAGCTATCAAAGTTTGACTTAATAACTATCTCAGATATTAAAAATGTTGCATCCACTTAATATTTGAACAATTTTGTCACATCATTGTTACAACACAGTTAGAGAATGCAAGTGTTTTTATTCTATGAGTGGGAATGGAACAGTGCGAAAATTCTTCAAAATTTGAGACTATCGGAATAGTCTCAAATTAGATTGGAGTCACTGATGTCAGAAAACAGAGACAGCAATGAAATACAGACACATTCTTTATTATTGGACAAAACATCATTTTACCTTAACTTGTGAAGTGTACATCCATTGGTGCACTTATTAATATTATTAAATTTCCTCATAATGCTGCATTATAACATACTTTCTTCAGCCCCATAAAGCAGTCCAAGCTATGCAGTCCATTGGATCTGCTTGTAGTTTGCATTATTAAGGCGAATCTTAATAATTTTAATTTAAAGGGGAATCAATGATGCACGGCAAATGGACTAGTATCTTTTGACTTTCCCAATATTAACAAGATTGAAGTCCTGAGTAACTAAGGTAGAAAAGAGTATAAGAGTTCTTATTGGTTATATTATTATGGACAGAGTGATGCTTTTGTAAAAATAGTCATAAAGAATAATTTATCACAAAATTGTTAATATGTATGTCACTTTTTATCTGACTGATAACAAACAAATCATTGATTTTATCTCAAGTAGAATCAATTCAACTTTATCCTGGATGCTATCATGTCAAACAAACACACATCGAAATTCCAATTTATCTTGAAAGTATTATATGGAGTACAAAAAGTGTAAACAAAGTTACATTTGCCCCTGATTATGAGCCATTTTTTTTTATTGTTCTTAAGTTTAAATTTAACACAGCATGATCTTCCACCAAATATGTCAGTCACGAGAACTCAGTTTATTGAGAAAGAGAAACAGTTATATTTTTCTCTCAATCTGTGACCTGGATACCTAGCATGTGCAAATATTACACTTTTGCTGACATTTATCATGTTATCAAACTTAAACCTTTGTACAGTATGATATGTTCGTTTATGAACATTGCTTATATTCTTACATAACTTGTCATTTCTTGTTACAAATAGTGTCAGAGTAATTATTACTTGATTGTATTACTCGCCACTTTGTCGCTGAAATAAAGTACTTTTGAAGCAATATCTTTTTCAGATATTTAATAAAAATGGATCACACACACAGTGACATGAGAAATGGGATAGAAATGGATAACACTTCCAATGGTATAACCAGCAAGCTTAATAGCAACAATAAAGAAAGCCTACAATCCAAAAGAACAGCCAAAAAGATGATATTTTTGTCAGTCTGTCTTTACAGCACATTTTTCTGTCTTGGTATGGTGGCCAGCTTAACAGCTCCTGCACTTCTTCACCTGGTAGAATTATACAGGACAGATGTCAGTAGAATGTCAGTTATGTTCACTTTTACTTCTATTGGATATCTTCTGGGTGCATCTGCATGTGCATTTCTATTTGACAAAGCAAGTCATGAACTTCAGTACTTTTTGCTTAATTTGCTGGAGGCTGGCATGACCATCTTAATACCTCTGTTACCTGGATTGTACTTCTTGTTTGCAGTAGCATTCCTACAAAATGTTGCAATGGGCTATATTGATGCTAGTGGGCAATCCTACGTCATCCGTCTTTGGGACAACCACAAGCTGAAAGAGCCATTAATGCTTGGCATGCATGCGATTTGGTCTGTTGGAGCTTTTATTAGTCCTTTTGTTGTTTCTCCATTTTTGGCAGACCTTACACAAAGTAGAGACTTATACACTGAACTCAACCATACAACAGAATCCATCCCTGAGAATGGCAGTCTTTCTAAAGGTGAAAATATTGTTGGTCTTGATGAAATAAAATATCCTTATATCATCACAGGATGTGTTGTGGGCATATCTTCTTTGCTTTCTCTTGTCAGTTACTGTTTATATAAAGATCACAGACTCATTAGATCAAAGAAAATTAATGAACATCATGAGAAGAAAAGTGGTGAAATTTTATCATTTAAACTTCCAATGCTAGTTATGCAGTTTCTGTTCTTTTTTCTCTACATTTGGTATGAGCTGATACCTGGAACACTTCTTTCTACATTTGTCATTGAAGGCCTGAACTGGTCCATTCATGATGGTCCACTTTTGATGTCTGTATATTGGGGAGCTCATGGTGCTGGAAGATTGGTAAATATACCCATATCATTCTTCATGAAACCATTGATGATGCTTAGCATAAATATGGGAATTTGTGTTCTTGCTCATGCCATTATGCTGATTGCAGTATTGTCAAATGATAAACTACTATGGGTATCAACTGCAATGTCTGGATTTTCTATGGGTACATTGTTTGCGATTTCAATTCTATGGGTCTCACAATACATGCATATTTCTGGTGCCATTGGTGCTTTCTTTCTAATTGCTGCTTCGATAGGAGGAATGACTGGCCCTACTTTAGCTGGGTTTTTGTTTGAGTATCATTCCCATTTGTGGGTTGTTTATTTAAGCCTTATGGCTTCAGTGGCACAAGGAATAGTTTTTTTGTTGATGTTCGTATTTGTGAAAATACACACAAGAAGGATAAAAAGCAATGAACCAGTGGAATTACAGACAGAAAGAGAAAATATAAATAGCAATGACAATTAGTCTGTGAAATCCTATGTGGTAAAATGGAATAAGGGTTGGCACTAATAATCACAGGTGTTACTATTTTTTGGGTAAATTATCATTTGACATTATATTAAAAAATTAAAAAAAACATTTAAATTTCTTATTTTATTTCCATATCTCAACATGTTTTGACTTAATTTCAGGAGTACTGTTTAATTTATTTATATATTTGCGTTTTAACGTCACTTTCAACACACTGTACAGGTTATATCATGATGGGTAGTTTTGTGGACAGAAAAACCAGTACATACAGTTAGTCAAGGTTCTGCATTGTAAACTGCGGACCAATGGCAAGCAACTGCCACTTAAGGTCGGGGCTGGGATTTGAACTCAGATCTCAGAGGTGGGAGGCAAGAGTGTTACCATTTTTCAACTGTGGCCCCGAGAGTACTATTTAAGGATACCAGTGTATAAAAGAGTTAATGTGCACTGTTTATTTCAAACAGCCTTGTACTTTCAGTATCTACAAGTCACATGTCCCTCAGCATATGAGCCACGTAATTTTTTTGTGATGAATAGTCAAAAGTTAAATGTATTTCAGTTGTACTGCTCTACAGGTGACATACTTATAAAAGCCGAGACTGGTTAAAATTTTTAAAATGCAAAAATGAAAAGTCACGTTGCTGTTAAGCTTAAAATTTTAAGTTTAAAGTTTTCAATTTTTCCTAGGTATCAGGTACAAGTACATACTGGTAATTATCACTGTTAGAGGTATTTGCTTAAATGGAAAAATTTGCCAAAACGTTTGGTATACACAAGCAACTGCCCTAGCAGGGACCTTAAACCCCATGCTTGTCAGTGTCATTCACATTAATAAGAGTCACTCTCGGATTCAGTCGCATCTGGTGCTTCAATTTTATTGTGTAACACTGTGAATTAAGCCAGCTGTTGGTCATAATATAAGAGACATAAATGTGCTGATGAGGCATGATGTAAAACACAATTTTTCTAAACAAATTATCACTTCAAACAATGACAGTTACAATTCTTTTTATTACTATTTGCATTCTGTTGCACAAGATCACTTTATAATGCAGTTTGTGAAAGGCAAACACATGTTCACAGGCCTGTAACACAACATGCTTATAATAGAATGTTTTTAACATTACTAATTTTTTGCTAATTTGAAATATTGACATAACATAAACAACTATCACCATAGTTATAATGTTGTTTGAGTTTTCTAGAAAACAAGAGCTTGAAACATATGCCAGTGTACAAGGATGTTTCTAGAGTAACACTTGTAGCATTTACTTTACAGGCATAATCATCTAAATCTTACTAAAATGTTTAATTTGTATTCATCTTTAAAGTAGCAACTAACCAAAAGGGAAGACTAATTCCATCTCTAAAAAATTTCTCAATAATGGGAAACAGTAAACAGTATTATAGGTTTCCCTTTACATGTGACCTGATATATTTCAAATGTTACACTTTGGCTAACATTTCTGATGATAACAAACTGAATCCATCCCAGTCCTTATGTTCATTTTTGTATCTTGCTTATTTTTATTGCTTTTTTTCTAACATACAATATATATATATATAACACACACACAAGAATGCACAGAATATACAAGCCATTCACTGAACCCAAGTCAACATATCTAGTACAACTTATTTTGAACCAACTTTTCATCAGAATTCAGTTCTGTCAATATAAAAAGATGAAGTCACACCACTTTGTACTAAAATTATTTTTCTCAAACTTAACTTTTCCCTGATATTTCTGCTCTGAGTAAACTATGTTAAAAAGGATTGATATTCAAAAATGTTTAATTGTTTTCTTTTGTGGCTAGTCAAAAAGATATACTTTTTAGTGGTAAGCAAAATGAAATTTTTTTGGAACACATATGATTCTTTATCTGTTACTCCTACAAGGACTGACACTGGCTTAAAATGAATCTGAAAGTTAGATACCCAAGATAACCATGAATTTATATCTTGCCAAAATTTTTGTACATTATTGCAATTGGTAAGCAAATGGGCAATGTTACATATATAGGCACTGTGTCTGTACATTGTTTGATCTAAGCTTTATATATATATGTATTAACATTTAAAGTAAGAGAGTTATTGATTTTGTTATGTGGTACTGATGCTTATTAATGTATTTATAGACTGGGGGAATCCCTCTAGGTTAACCCCAGTAATGTTATTAATAGATTTGGGGCAATCCTATAAGCTACCTGTAGGTTCTAGAACTACCTCACTGCCTCTGGTGACAACTGTTATGCTTTATAAGATTCTAGAATTTCTATAAGTATTTATAAGGACTGTACATCTGACCACACATGAACTTAGTATTCGCTGACTATAAGGAAGGCTACTTGTGTCTTAGAACTAATATCAATTGGATATAAACTACTTGTGTTATTGTAAACTTTTACTGGAGTGAAGTGGATACAGTGTCTGGATAGATTTGTTGTACTTTGGATAGTGTACATTGATATATCAGAGAGTGGATTTACTGCATTTTGGACATTGTCCATATCTTGGAGCAGACAGTACACCTGTGCAAACTCTCTGAATACCTCTGTACAGACATTTGTGTGAAATTGGATATCAAAAGGATCACAGGATAAAGACATTTTTATGTTATCGAACATTGAACAGATCACAAGATACAGATATCTGTGTTAGTGGACATTGGGCGGATTGCAGGAAAGATCAAAGGGCAGATTGCTGGATACAGTGGATAAACTTAACTTTCAGTTACAGTGGTCAGGTCAGACAGGTTTCATTCTTGTATTATTGTATGTACTATTGAGAGCATACCAGATGACTGTAATCATTATTTTTAATTGTTAAATAAAGTTAAACTTTTTGTCTTTTCCTGTTGCAACTTAAAAGCAACCGGTAATTGCTACCATGCTTGCCCCATGATCATAACAGACAATAGTTTCTTTTTGACCTTCACAGAAAACATAAGTTGCAGAATCTGATATCCTTATTTTTACCAAATATTCTCTAGTACCAAGAATTCTATTTAATATTTTGTACTGGAACCATTTAAATTGGTTACATTCAATTGCTTTAAAGCATATTCTGTTGGCAGCTTGCCAAACACCTGGGGTAATTTTTAATTTCTCAGACCACCCTATTCTTGGATTTGGATTTTTTGTTTGCAATTATTGAGAACAGAGTAGAAATACTTACATCCATTTTGAGCCTTTTTAAGGATGTTGAAAATGTATGGAACATAAGGCCTGGTGCATTGTAAGTTTTTCGGGTCTATATAATTCAAAAAGACAACCCCGTAATCTATAGAGTTCCAAGAAATTTATAGTTAAGTTGTATTTTGATTCAATAACTTTACAGTCCATAATAGTTCCACTTTCATTTATTATGTCTGCAAGAAAAATAATTCCCTTTGATATCCACTTAGAAAAACATAGGTAATCCTTAGAAAGTTATGGATTACCCCATATTGGAAGTGTCATTTCTGCATTCTCAGCAAATGAAACAGATATATCAATAAAAGAACTCCAACAACCTTCTACTTCCCTCCAGAAGGGGTTCTTTATGCATTTTGATTGAAGGCTTGACCACTGTGATCCAGTGGTAAACAGGTATGGAATTTTTAAAAGGATTCCCAAAAATGTATGTAAGGGGCAATATTGTTAATGAACAATCTTCAAATCCAAGATAGCTTTTGAGAAATAATGTAGGCTTTTATGTTTACCATTTTCAAGCCACCAACATTGTAGCTACAACAAATCAGCTGCCGATTAATTTTATCTGGCTTATCCCAAAGAAAAGAGCAGAAAAGGCTTGTCAGTTCTTGGAGTAAGTAATCATTTGGAGTAAGTAATACTGTGGATGAGTGATTAAAGCTTGCCAAAATAAATGTCTTTAAAACAGTAATTTTTCGTAGAGGCGTTAAAAGACATTTTTTTCCATGTACTTAATATACTTACCTAATAAAGGTTCAAAATTTAAGTTTGAAATTCTGTGGTAAAGATTTACAGAGAACCTAATTCCTAGTAACTTGAATTCAGTAACGGTCTATTCCAAATTAAAAACTTGTCTTTTGAGTGCTTTTTCTTCCCCAACCCACACAAGTTTTGTATTATTCATATTGACTCTTAAGCCAGAAAGAGTTCAACATATTTCCAAAGTATATAATGCTGTCACCAAGGAGTTCCATCCAACATTAGTGTGGTGTCATCAGCACACTTTGTGATCTTAAAAGATTATCAATATTTATCCCTTTAACTTCTTTATTAAAATCAATCATCAAATACAACACTTGGGCACATAGCAAGAACAAATATGGGGCTCAAGGTTGTTACGGTCATGTGCAAGTGCGGTAGCTATTACTGGTTACCTTTAAGTTGCAACAGGAAAAGACAAAAAGTTTAACTTAACAAATTTATTTAACAATTAAAAATAAAGATTACAGTCAACTGGTATGCTCTCAACAGTACATACAATGATACAATAATGAAACCAATATGACCTGGCCACTGTAACTGACAGTAAAGTTTGTGCACTGTATCCAGTAATCTGTCCTGTGATCTGTCCTGTGATCCGTCTAATGTCCACTAACACAAATATCCGTATCCTGTGATCCGTTCAGTATCTGATAACACAAACTGTCCTTATCCTGTGATGATTTTGATATCCAATCACACCAAATGTATGTATAGAAATATTCTGAGAGTCTGCACAACTGTACTATCCGCTGTATAGCCAGCGAATATTATGTTCATCTGTGGCCAGGTGTACAGTGCTTATATACAAGCACGGAAACTTCTAGACAGTTACAGAAGTAACTTGAATTTAAGACCTGTCACCAGATTCACCAAGGAAGTTCTAGAGACTACTGGTAATTGGGTTTCCCCAAATTTACTAATATAATCACTGAGGTTATTAGAAGAATTTTCCCCAGTCTATAAATAGATCAGTACTGCATAACACATAAAAAGAATTAATAACACAATTACCTTATATGGCAATATATAGACATAAAGCTTAGATTAAACAATGCACTTATATAGTGCCCATATATGTAACAAGGTTCTGACAAGAAACCACATGGAAGAATGTAGACCTGCTTTTTCAAAATTAATCAATAATAGTTGTCCTGTCAAATCTTCTGATTCAATATAGTGCATCACATCATAAATAAGTCTTGTGTTTTCTCCTATAAACCTGCCAGTTATAAAACCTGACTGGGAATTTGATATAATTCGGTCTAAAACCTTCTTTAAGTGATTGGCAATGACTAGAGAGACAAAATATAATACAGACAAGAGCAAGATTGGTCTTTCTTTCGCGCATCGGACATACATTCTTTTGAGAAGTAAATTTCACACCTACAATTTCTCTTCTGCCAAGCTGTGGTCGTTCTTTCATTTGTTAAATATGGTAACATACACAATGCAATAAACTTTACATTTTCTAAAAAAAAAAAAAAAAAAAAAAAAAGATTGGTCTCTAATTTTTTAGATATTAGGATTTATCCCTTTTTGTAAAGAAATTGACGTTTCCCATCTGTCGTATACAGAATTCAATTATTTGTTTATAAAATGTATTAAGTCAGGCCCAAAAAATTTGAACAATTCAGCAGGAAAACCATTTATTCCAGGACATTTATTATTTTTTAATTTCTTTAATGCTTCATTAATTTCAACGAGATTAAGTTCACCCTCTAAACTCTCTGAATCAGATTACTTAGTTTATCAAAATCTTTGCCTTGAATATAGTGATCCAGTTCTAAGTTATCCAATATTGTTGCTTTTTTTAGAAAAAAGAATGGAGTAGAATTTTCTAATCTCCATTAAAATATTTTTCTGATCTGTAATAACTTTTCCACAGTCTAGTTTAATATGTTTGACTGTTTTCTTACTGTAATTTTGTTTTTCTAATCAGCAAAGATATTTAGACGGTTTTTCACTATTTTGCAACCATTCTACTCTAGTTCTCAAGGCAACCCCTTGCATTTGTTCATTTCGTATTGTTTCCAGTTCAGTCTTTTTATCTTCTAAAATATCTGAAAACCCATGATCTAGCCCAGACTTTTCAATGTTTTCTAAATACGATATTAGTCTTTTTTCATTGACCAAAGTTAGTTTTTTGCGTAGTGAGGCATATTTAATAATTCCCCCCTTACACACAACAACATAACCTCCAGAAATGTACTATCATCTGTAATTAGTTGTATCTCCTTCTCACAACCACTGGCATTCAAAAATGTTTGGCTGTACACTGGTACTGCATATTTAACTATCTCTTCCTTGATTACGTCTTTAACTAATTGTATACAGTCCTTATTTTGTAATAAATGTGAATTGAACCTCCAGAGCCCTCTACCCCTTTCAAATTTGTTGATGAAAAAGTTCAGTAGCGAAGTGGTCCGTTTAGTAGCCTGGAGATATATTGCATTCAGATGTTAAATCCATGAAAGTTTCTGAAACAAGGAATATGTCATCTTTGTTATATTCTTTCTTACTTTCCCAAATTTTGTTGCAGAATAGTGACAGATATGCTTACTTCTTTCTGTCTAAGTTCATAGCCACTTTTGTCGTTAAATCAAAAACTTTTGAAATACTGAATTTGTCTGGTATTTATGGCAAATGCTGAGGACCTGTCCCAATATGACCCTGACTGTTAAATGGGGACATAAAACCTCAAGTTTGACCTTTGTTAGGTGTTTAATAAAGATGCATAAAAACAAACATCCATAATACTTACAAGCTGATATATTTGGGCAGTGAAAATAAAGTAACCAAAGTCATCTATACATTTATGTTTGTAAAAGAGAAGAAAGTATTACCATCATTCATCAGTTCATATGGAGACTAGTCATGTAGATGGGAAGAAAATCCCCACAAAACCCCAAGATTAGCATCACAATATCTCGCCCAATCTTTTGCATTTAACAAGATAGGGCCAAGATCACACTACATGAAGTATCGCCTACATGTGTAGGCTGCTTATATAACCCCAAATCCTCCCATGTACTCCCATGTTACTGTGACATCCCTTTCTTTCCTTGGCCAAATACACAGCAGTTTTAAATTGCCCTGTTGCTATTTTGGTGTCTCTTGTCCTAATTCTGTGTAGTTCTGTCTCTTTCTGTGTCACCAGTGAAGCCAACCGTTTGCTGTAAATATATAGTATCATTACAGTATTTTCACTGCACCTTTTTCTGTCTCAAACCATTGACCCACATAAGTTTGCTTCTGTTCTGCATCAAAACTGTCGCTTGAAGGGAGTAACCAGTAGCTGGGTTACACCACCCCCACGCCTCTGTTTTATCTGTCATCTTAAACTGAAAGATACATCACTTGTAGTGACACTCGGTCATAGCAGACAAGTAAACAGAAACTGATTTTGGTGTTGCTGTTCCATCACTATCAAAGAATAAACATTATGAGGTTGATATCAGGGCAAACACTCAAAATATAAAGAATGGTAGTTTGTGTTACACCACTTAGAATATTTTCAATTTCTTTAAAGAAGCTATCTACTATTTGTTATTATTTTGTGCACAGAACTTTAAACTTGGCACATGAAAATACTCATTTTGTTGAATAACATCCCATAATTTGGTATTCATTCCATGAAATATGCAAGCATCTTGGCCATTTCATAAAAATTTTGATTTTATCTCCCCAACAGGACATAGTACATCCCTGCTTGTCTGGATCAAGATCCTGACAAGATGATTTTTTCCACAAGACAGGAAACTTCTAGGACAAGCCGTAAACCTCTACCAGACAAGCTGTATCAAGCCCTGACAAGCGGTACTGACAAACAGATAGGACGGGAACATTTTCCTGACCCACCCTGACTGGGCTGATAAATTTTGGAGGCGGGATCCAGAGTTGGCACCAAACCAACACTATATAAACCCCTTCTGGCTGCTGTAATAATCATTTGTCACTGCAAAGATGCCAGCTCTACATCAGAGAGACTTTCTACAGAAAGACTTTCTCAAGGTACTTTTGTTTTTTATTTCGAGTACTTTGATTTTCATCATGATTTGCAGACAGAAAAAGACACATCTGAACCTAGGACCATCACCCTACAGCCAGCACCACAGCGACAGCCACAGCCAGCCCCCAGAAGAAGATTAAAGCCACCAAACCCCTGAGTCATGCCCTGAACCCTTCAAAGACGAGGATGATAATGATGATACAGCAACCTCCTGGCTGACTTAATACAAACTGATATCCCAGGATACCATAATTTGGACAGGATGCTCCCTGCCTTTTTTGACCTCTTGAAGAATGCAACAACACCCATCAAGAAGTGACTGACCAATTTCAGGACTCTTGAAAGTTGGATTAAAACTTTTTATAATGCTGAGACACCTGGCATCAGGGGAGACCTACATCTCCTTTCAGTATCATTGGCTGGCTGGCCAAACCACCATCTGTACATTCATCCCAAAGGTCTGCCGAGCCATTGTTCATGAATTCCAGGATGAGTATTTGAGCTGTCCTACTGATCCTCCCTGGAAAAAGGTGGAGGAGAAGTTTAGAACCAGATGGAATGTCCCCATGCTGTAGGGGCAATAGATGGAAAGCATGAGGCCATGAAGAAGCCAAAGAAATCTGGCAGTGACTATTACAACTGCAAGGGCCTCTTTTCCCTGGTGCTGACAGCCCTGGTTGATGCAGATTAAAGGTTCCTCTGGGTCAATGTGGGGTCAAGTGGATCTTCATCAGATTTGAAACAGCAGCAGTTTGAGGGAGATTATCAAAGATGGGACCTTGGGACTTCTGTCATCTGAACCACTGGGGGGGGGGGGGGGGGGGGGGAAATTTGCACTATTTCTTGCTGTATGACGACACCTTTGCCTTGATACCATGGATGGTGAAACCGTACAACAAAAGGCAACTCACAAGGGAAGAAAGAATACCAAACTACAGGATCTCCAGGGGCAGGAGGGTGACGGAGAATGCATTTGGAATATTAGTAAGCCAATTTAGGGTACTACTGGGCACCATGGAGCAAATGCCAAAAGTTGTCAGAGACATTGTTTTTACATGTGTGGTGTTGCACAACTTGCTGAGGACACACCAGGGTGGAGCAGACAGGGCACCAACCCAGCAAATCACACAGCAGCCCGAAGTAATGAACAGGTGGTGCATGTGTCCATATGACAACCACAAGAATCCTTCAAAGGAGACCAAACATCAGCAAAACCTACTAATAGAATACTGTAATCGTGTGGGGGCATTGGCTAGGCTAGGATCTGTGATATGTCAACCAAATGCCCTGGATACAGAAGAAGCTGGCATCTATCAGTCCTTTTCAGGACTACCCAATTATTCCAACAACTTTTGTTCAAGTTGGTGTGGCTCAAATTTCCAACAAATTTTCAAAGAACATCCAATCTATTTCCAACAAGTTTCAAAACTATTTCAAACTAAATCACAAGTCCCCAAAGCCTGTTAAAAAACTTCAACCAAAGATATGTAAAAATGTTACCCGTTAAAAGTCAAAATTTATAAACCTTTAAAGAAAAATCCTTTTTTTCAAAATTTTTTTTCTGGCAAATTTGCAAGATATTTCTAAGTTCCAAATTATCAAAATCTTTGGGGAACCTCAAAAGTTTCTCAAAGGTCAAAAGTTAAAAGGTCAGACCCAAAGGTCAAAATACTTTCCCCAAATGCCAAAGCTTCTTAAAAGTGTAAGTGTTTTCATATTTTTTGCATTTTTTTTTATTTTGTGGCAGGCAAAAGTTTCATTTGCTTTGCCCCATTTTTTGGCAAAAGTCTTTTTGTTTAAGTTCTTAATCCACAATTTTATTTTTTTGGTTTCTAACTTCTAAATCTTTAAAGTTCACAGGAAAAGAAAAATGAAGTTTACTTATATATTTCTACACACCAAAGCAGTAATAAAAACACCTATCCCATGCCTATTTATTTATAGAATACTGCTGTGTGTGGCTTTTTTCTCTTCCTAGTTCTCTTCAACTTTTAAGTAAACAAAGCTCTGGACTCGGAGGTTTCTGGCAAGCATGACAATTCCACGTAATAGCTACTATACATTTACCGCCAAATGTACACAGTTATTAGCTGAGCCAATTTTTAACACATATACTGTTGTTTATAAATTGGAGAATATGTCATGGAGAAAGCACAAGGAACAGTACATTTGGTCATGGAGAAAGCACAAGGAACAGTAGATTCGTAGATACGAATGTACGAGGGCCGAAGGCCCGAGTACATTTGTACTACGAATCTACTGTTCCAAGTGCTTTCTCTGACTTAAAATACTGTTTAATAATGATAGTAGTTTTTTGGTTTCAAGTTAATTCCAAATTTTAATAGACATTTCTCATAGCATGGAAATATTTTTAGTTACTTCCCAAAATAATCACATCACCATTACTGGTTGTAAATATGTCAAATCATAAACATTTCAGCCTAACTAAGATCTTAAATACTTAAACTGTATAAATTAGAATGCCAAATAGATCTGAGTATACATATTACACATAGTCTTGCAAAACATAATGCCTTGAAATATTGCTATATTTAATATTTTCTCTTTAAAGTTTTGCACTACAAAAAACAAATGTAGGTAAATGTTAACATTTTTACATACTTCTTAAATTCCAACTTGTATTACATAAAAATACGAATATTACACACAAAATAGTCTATCTTGAATGCATTTTTAAAGAATGTAAAATACTGATACAGCAATTTAAAATGTAGTGTTAATTGAAGGATAAACTGTAAATGGTCAAGCTTTGTACCTTGGGTCCCTTTACAAAAACAGTAGAAAAAAACAGCACATTCTGTTGTAGGAATCTACTGTTTTAACAATAGAGTGACGTCACTACTGTATTTTAAAAAAAAAGTAAAGTACAACGTTATTTCCAGAGTTAGTTTGAATTTAAGCATAATATATTACACCAATAGTTTTAGTATCACAAAGTTACAATCTAGCAGAATGGCTGTGTTTTGCTTGCTGAGAAAAACTACCAATGAATATAATCATTGCCGCTGAATATTTTTCTACTTGTACTATTGGGCAGCTTAATTTAAATTATTTCAGATTCTAAACTCTGCAGAAGGTGCATCTAGTGTGGAATCACCTGAAATTCACGTTCCACACACTGATGTGTCAGAGGCTCCTCAAGAAGATAGAGTTGTGTTTGAAGTTGGTACACAAACTGATAACCCAAAAACTGGCTGCAAGATGACACAGACAAAGAAAATTTGAAGACCAAATCAATTCAATGTCTGTGTGACATGAAAAATAAAGTAGTGCAAGTCTCAATCAGCACTGAAGACAAGGCCATATAGACAAAGCAAAAGCCACTTCATAATCTCCTAAAGAGTAAATCTCAATGTCCAACTGGCAATACATTAAAAGAAAAAGAAAGTGACCTTGAATCAGGACAAAAAGGGGATTTTGTTTCTCAGCCTCTGATGAGAAAAATAATTGAGCTTTTCGAAATATTGACACACACTGCTGTTAATATAAGGCAGTTTTGACAATGGTGGGGTGTATATTGTCTAGTTCAATTGCATTTTAATTCTGTTTATATTACAGGCATTACCATAGACTAGACAATTATCTCCTTACACTGCCAAGTTACAGCTGGTACATCACTGGTTTTGTTCAAAAACTCTGCACTCTGGTGGACACAATCGCCTGTTAATTGCAAGTAACTTGACTAATGAAATGTTTATTACTGTAGTCATGGGCTGAGTTAACTACATATAGGTTAACTTTAAATATTCCATGACAAACAAAATTACTGTTTTATGAACTCATACATTAACAGTCAGCCTTCAGATAAAAATATGACAAGCCAAAATTCTTGAAAATTATCGGAATTTAATTATAAAACAAGTAAATTTGTTTGTTTATCTGAATTACTTCATTATAGAAACATAATGATATGGGTGTAGAACTACATGTTTTACAGTGTGTTAGAAAGGAAGTCTTCCTTACATGCACCATTTGTGTATTTTATATATATCCTAGACTTCCCAACACAACTGTTTCGCAGTCAACAAAATATGTGATAGATATGGCTCTCTTACTGCACTTGTGATGCCTGTGGTGCCCTTAGTTTTTCCTTGACCTTGAAATCAGTTCATCAGAAGACACTAATAATTCAGATGATTCAGAATATGAACCAGATACAGTCTGATTTGACTGGCAGTGAATATAGCAGTGACAATTTTATTTATTTGTTGTTTTACGTCGCGTTCAAGAGCCAGGGTCATATTGCTACAGGTAGTTTACAGGTGGAGGAAACCAGTGCACACTGCACTGTAAACCACCAGTCATCGGCAAGTAACTACCAACTTTCCAACATGAAGCACCCAGCCTGAGATTCGAACCAGTGGCCTCAGAGGTTGGAGGTGAGAACTCTAACCGCTACACCACCGAGCCCCCCTATAGCAGTGACGAAGAACAAATACATGAAATAGAGCAAAAACAAGATACTAATCCAGTGAAACAACGAAACTTTATTGTGTTTGAGAGTTGCCTACTCTCTTTGTTTTCACTTTGCTTAGAATGTTCGTTGCTGTGTAAAGTACTGTTGAAGTCAGGGGTACAATGGTTGTGTTGGAGCAGATATGTAAGCATGGACACAGGAATGTATAGTGTTCATAGCCCACACAAGGTAACATACAACAAGGAAATCTACAACTTGCTGCAGCCATTTTATTTTCAGGTTGTAGTCCAGTTAAAGTACTTTAATGTTTTTGTCATTTTAACATCTTGACAATAGGATACCATACTTTTAATATAATACAGCGGTCATATCTGGTTCCTGCAGTGTTTCATGTTTGGCGAACTGAACAAGAAAATTTATTTCATCTGATTCGGCAGTCAGGGGAAAAGATCATTTTGGGAGGAGATGCCAGGTGTGATTCCCCTGGACACAATGCCAAATAGGGAAGTTATGCTGTTATGGATTTAAAGAACAACAAAGTTTTGGATGTACAACTGGTCCAGTGTAATGACGTTAGCAGCTTAAATGCTATGGAGCTTGAAGGACTGAAACATTGCTTTCAGAAACTGGATGACAATAATATAGAAGTGGACACTTTAGTCACAGACAGATATCCGAGTGTACAAAAATACATCAGAATAATGAGACCTCTTATAAAACATTTCTATGACTGCTGGCATATTGAAAAATTGGGCACATTTCATTTCCAACCACTTGTACTGGTGTGCCTCAAGCAGTAATGGTGACAGTGAACCTTGTTAAAGCCAAATGGACATCTATATCTAATCACATTGTAAATATCCATAATAACCATAGTAACTTGTTTCCACAGTGTTTACATGATAATTTAGAGGATAGGGCGTGGCTCAAGAATGGGTCAAGAGCACATAAAGGTCTGGTTAAAATAATAAGTGCTTAAAGCCTTGAATGATATAGGCAAAATGTCACCATCTGACCAAGCATCATCATTAGAATCATATCACAGAATTGTTTGCTTATTTGCTCTCAAATTAATACATTTCTTTTACCCTTGAATGAGAGCAAGAACTTTATTGGCTACATTTTAATGAAAACGCTATGAGAGCTCAAGCAATGAGTAAAGATGGTCTTGCACAGTGGAGTGTTTCTTACCCAAAATACATGATGGTGGCACAATTAAGGAAATAAAAGTGAAGTGCACATACTTTTATATTGAAAAATTAAACTCAGCAGTTCAGAACTTAAGGTCTGAGTATCCATCATATGACAAAGCGAAAGATCATATGGCTCTATTTAATACTAATATGCCACCACTGTTTACAGCTGATATTGAAAAATCAAGTAAGGATGAGTTAAAAGAAATGTTTAGGACAAGTTTTCCCCTTCACAAAAGTCACTGCTAAAACTTATCAATTACTCAAATATATACTGCACTCACAAACTCCAATCTATCATAATTTTGAATTATGACACAACACACTCCTGTTGGAAATTCTAATTCAGAAACTTCAGTCCTGTTTTATTTAACTGAAAAAATTACTGAGGTACAAATTCAATGTTTTTATCGATTTCTTAAGTCATGATATCATAATTTAAACTAACATATCTAATAAGGTAAATTCCATGATATAATAAAAATTAAAAACATGTTCATTGTAAACTTTATTGGATAAACAATTACATGTTGAAAGATAAATTAAAGTTAACAGAATCTAATTACACTCAAAAAAAAAATTGGTGACGAGCTAACTGAACCTATTAAATGGAGTTGAATACTAAGGAAAACCAATGTAACAGAAATAAAAGGAGCTTTTCATCATTCTGAAAAATAAAAATGTTGACCCAAGACTAAAGGCAATATTTGGGTACAGAACTGTACAGTGAAAGCTTTAAATTTATACAATATATGTAAATTTAACAACACAGTATGTACTTTTATAAAATATAAGGAAAGTGTGTTAGGCAAATTTAAATCCAGTGTAGTCCCCAGATTGTGCTGGGAATTTTGTTTGGATTGCTAGAACTGGGCAAGCAGGTAATCTTTTTCTATTTTTTTTTTGCCAAGTTTCTTGAATATCCACCTTACTAGTCTTCTATAAGCTATATATCTCAAAGTTTCATGCATAGGTTAATCATCACTGGGCTCCCCCTCATCTTGACAAAATTCATAATAAGAGGCCTCTAAAACATATTCATCCAGACAATTAGATCTAAACCCTGGGTGTTCTGTGTTACATTTAAAGTCCTCCCGTTCTGTATTTACTGAGATCAGTTCACCATTAACCTGGCCACATATTTCACAAAGACACCTATGGGCCACGGTGGCAGAGTGGTAACACTCTCGCCTCCCACCTCTGAGGCCGGGGTTCAATCCCCGTCATGGCCTTAAGTGGGAAAGCTGGTAGTTGCTTGCCATTGGTCGGCAGTTTACAGTACACAACCCTAGCGAACTGTATGTACTGGTTTCCTCTGCCCTTCCAACTACCCGTCGTGATATGACCTGTACAGTGCTGAAAGCGACGTAAAACCCCAAATAAATAAATAAACAAAGACACCTACAATAAGTTATAACATATTGTAGGAACCTCCCTAATTATCATTAATTCAAATATGATTTATTATGAAGACCAACAATGGGCTGTAAATAGACACATAACTTGTATTCAACTGCAAGTAATTTTTATGTCAAACTAGTGAAGGAAGTGATAGTAAAAGAGGATTTTGGTTTCACAGTGCTATTTTTAAAAAGCTGGTAAGATAAGAAGCCATTTCATATTAAGGGTATTAACAAAGATTTCTATCTAAAAAGTGTGTACTAAAAGAGAGTAAATTATGATAATTCTATAAATCTTGTAAATTTTCAAAAGATAAAGTCTACCTTTAATATATGTAATAAACTGAACTACTAACCAGTCTTCCATATTTTCGTTGCTTGAAATACCCTGGCTTTCACTTGAACTGTTCTCTTCATTTTGTAAGCAACTCAAAGATGTTCCAGTATCTTTTCTTTTCAATGGCTTATATAAATATGGCTCTGTTTTAAATTCTAAATTAACTTCTTCACACTCACTGCTTGTATTAGAGTTTGAGTTATATCCATATGACATTATTATCCAATAAATGAAATGCCTTGTTTTTTACACCAAATAACCAGAGTTTAAAAGGATGACAACAAACCTCACAATATAAATTAAGTGATGGGTCCAAGTAAACATACCTAGTATTTATGTGTTTCAGATTGAATCTCAGATAACATTGTTGAAGTATCTAGTAGTACTCTCATCCCCAACTATAAATAGCCTCACACTTTGAAGCACAGGTCATCATAACAAACTTTATGTATAACATGTCTCACAAAAAAGCAAAATTAAAACCTAGTCAAATGTACCAAAATTAAAATAAGAAAGCATTCCTTTGATTCAAAACATTTTCAAAAATATTAAATCATTTTATATTTTCAAATATAATCAGTGACTGTTATATTTGCTTGTTCTAATAACAATGTAGATTTAAAAGCTCAATTAAGATGGGACTTTTGTATGAGTGGATCAAGTTCTACGGTGCTTCTCTATAAACACATGGTAAAGCATGGAGTGGAGAAAAGTCTGTTTAGTAGCTTTGACGTCACTCAAAAGACCGACACTCGGGGAGACTTTGGCCTGGATTGGCCTTGAGAAGCATGTGTACTTGTTCAGCTACACTTTTACTGCTGTAACTGTTTATGGTGTGTTTTATTACTTCTAAACATATGAGAGATGTTACCTCTAAATAAACAGATTACAACTAAATAACAAATTCTTTTCTCGTAAACTTTAAAGTCCAGGTTTGAAAAATTTTAAATTTTTTAACTTCAAATTTTTATTCACTCACACACTCACTAAGTCACTTATTTTTTGTGTGTTTGGGGGTAAAGTGTTTGGTGTGAGGCAGTGTAATGCTTCTTTTGGGGATTTTTTCAACATGTAGCTGATAAATTGCTTTTGGAAGATTTGGGTAGTCCTGAAAAGGACCTTTAAATGTTTTACAGCCTTGTTGCTGGGCTGGCTGTTCTTGCTGTGCGGTGGTGGTTGGAGGAGAGGCGGCATGTTTGTGCGGGTTGGGTTGTGAAAACGGCTGCAATGTGTTGATCTGTTGGTAGCTCATCACTGACTGTAGATTCCCAAAGAAGCTAGAGAGTCCTGATATATTGTGTTGATTTTCTCTGCCTGTGGCAGAGGCAACTGATGGTGGTTTGAAGTGCTTCATCAGGGTTAGTGTGAAAGTAAGCAGTCTTGAGGGCACAGGTTTTTAGTTGTAAATAACTACAAATGAAGTCGTCTGCCCTCTGGGTTTCCTGCTGTCCTTTGGTTGCCACTTGGCTCTGCTGAGCAGTTTGGATTATCTGGCTTGCAGGCATCTGAGTCTCTGGGATGGTTAAGATGTTTTCCCTTGCAGCTGGTGCTGGTTGCTGTGACTGTTGAAATGTCTGTGGCACAAATGATGAAGTTGCACTGGAGCTCCTAGTGTCTGTTGCTATTGTTGCTGGGGCTGATGGGTTCTTTCCACTGCCCTGCTCTGGATGCTGCTTCAAAGTTTCACAGCCTCGTTTCTGAATGTTTGAAAGTCTCTATCCTCAAAGGCCTCTACCTCAGATGCCAGGTAGTAATAAAAGGCTGTTATGGTGGTCTCCTGCCTTGGCCTAAGAAATCAGGTATCAGGTATCCATATGCTGTGTGCGGATTCTAAGGAACAACATCAAATCATAATGCATAATCATAAGTCGTAAACCATAACAGGGTCATCACCAGGGGATCTTCGGTGTTTGGTGGCAAGAAAAACTAAGGAGGAAAAGACTTCTGAAACAGATAGGTTTTAAGTCATGTTTTGAAACATGATAGTGTTGGAGCAGTTCAAATTTCCAGTGGCAAATCGTTCCAGAGTTTTTGAGCATCATATGAGACGGACTTGTTGAAATGAACTTTAGATCTATGAACTGAGGAACTATAGAAGGTGACCTTAAGGAACATCTTTTCTGGATTACTATGTCTTGTTTTAATAGCAGATGTATATAAAGACAAATATGGGGCAAACTATTTTGGCTTTCCAGTGGTAAGGAACTTGTATATGAGTAACAGGGTTTTGAAAATGATTTGTAGTTTAACAGGAAGCCTGTGAAGAGACTTTAGATTTGGAGAGACATGAGAAAATCTAGACTCACCAGAGACAAAGCGTGCCAAACAATTTTGGACATTTTGAAGCCTTGTAATATTTTTGGAGGACACACTGCAAAACAGAGAATTGTAATAATCCAGAGATTTGCTACTAACCAATGCATTTGCTACCATAACTGACACGTCATATGACAGCATCAGATATGATGCAAATCTCGAATGTTGGCAAAGCAAGATTTAATGACAGAGTTTGAATGATTGGTGAAACTGAATTTAGAATTAAACAGTTCACCCAGATTTCGAACAACATCCTTTGGGGAGAGGCAGTTACCTAAAATGTTCACAGGGAAGGAATCTTTGAGTCATTTATACTTGGCCATAGAACCAAAAACTATAAACTCAGTTTTTCAGGATTCAATTTAAGCTTATTTTCAAACATCCAGATATGGATATCATCCAAGCAGGCCTTTAGCTTTTGAAATGAGTTGGCACAATTTCCAGGAGATAGGTGGATGAACAAATGGGAATAGTCTGCATAAAAATGGTATTTGACATCCTTAAATTTTGCAATAATCTGACTAAGGGGGGAAGTGTATAGGGAGAACTGTAAAGGGCCAAGAACAGAGCCCTGAGGCACCCCAGAATTTAATTTGAAATATTCTTAAATCACTGAGCCAATTTTGACAGATTGAAAACGATCCAGGAGATATGTTGTAAACCACCTAAGGAGAGTTCCAGTGAAGCCAAACCTTGTTGACAGATAGGTGAGGTGTGTGTCATGGTCGATCGTGTCAAAGGCGGCCGACAGGTCGAGGAGGACCAGGGCTGTAGGCATACCCTTGGACAATGACAAGTGTATCTCATTCTGAATGCACAACAGGGCAGTTTCCGTCAAGTGTCCAGCTTTTTAGGCAGACTGAAATGTGTTATCAAGATCATTTGAGTCAATGTGAGACCTTATTTGAGCAGCAACTACACACTCTACCAACTTCGTCAAGAAACTTAACCTGGAAACTGACCAATAATTCTTGAGGTCCTCTTTGGGCAATGAGGTCTTCTTGATAAGAGGTGTGACTATGGCATTTTTGAAAGGTTCCAGAAAAACACCATCTTGAAGAGATAAATTTACCAGTTTATTTATTGAAGGGAGGAGAATGTCTATACACCTTTTGACCAAGAAAGTGGGCCAAGGGTCTAAAGAGCATGTTTTTGATGGGGATTCCTTAATGAACTTAAGGATTTCAATTTCAGAGACCAATTGAAAAGAAATGAAAAAGGGAGGCTTCTTTTCTAAAGGAACACACTTTTATGTGCAGTTTCTAAAAGTGTTTCTAATTTTGTTAACCAAACCAATTTGCCAGTGATTTTTCATCAGTACAGGATGGAAGGGTAGAGAACTGGGACCTGCCAAGTACCTTGCTCAATGCTCGCCACAACTTTTTACCACCCCCACTATTTTCTTTGACTAATTCCTGATAGTATTGTCCCTTATTCAGTAGGGGTTACATCTATTTATTTTCCGTCTAAGATGGGCATGGTTGACTTGGGCTTTGTCCCTCCTCCAAGTTCGTTCATATTGCCTTTGCAAACACTGAACTCATTAGTTATCCAGCCAGGTGCAAGTTTGGCGAGGTGACTCATTTTCAAGGGTGCATGAATGTCTAGGAAATCCGACAAACTAGATACATATTGTTCATAGAGTGTCAATGTCGTCTGATGGATTGGAAACAAATGCAGAGATCGCTAGACCTTCCTTAAGTCTATCAACATTAATTTTATGATATTGACGAAATGTTACTACTTTGTCACGATGGTTTGCCACAGACAGAAAATCAACTAAGCAAGAGATAATTTTGTGATCACTGATGAAGCATGAATGATGCACCTCTGATATTGCTGAGAATTCCGTAGGAATGAGAAGTAAGTCAAGAGTATGACCATGAAGCTGGGTAGGAAACTCTATATATTGGGTCAAACAACAGGCATCAATCACGGACTTGAATACAGACACCAATGGGGATGCAGAATCTACATGAATATTAAAATTACCACAAACAACAAAAGATGGGGATGAGGATGACAGAAAACCAATATAAGACAAGAAATCTTCAAAATAGACTTGAACTGAGGAAGCTGGAGGTCTATACAATGCACCAAGAATCAAACTGCGTCCATGGAATGATAGAGAAATGGTATGATGCTCAAATAATGAAAAATTTGGAGCATGATCAATGTTTTTGGATTCAAATACTTTTTTAATGAAAACCCAACACCACCACCACTTTTATTTGCTCTTGAAGTATGAACTAACAAAAAATCATCAAGGGTAATCTCTTGCAGAAAAAATGGTGTGTCATGTGCCTTGATATGGGTCTCAGTCAGACCAAAGACATTGTATCCACAACTTTTGACTTCATTTGCAAATAACGGGCCCTTATTTCTGATGCAAAGGCAATTGGAAAAATCAAATCTTAGCGGTCCTGGGTTAACTGCCATGTCCCCTGACAACAAAATCAAACTAAGTTGGCTAAGGGAACCCTGTGGTTGCACACAAAAAAAACATACATAGGGAATCTTGGATAAATGTGGGGGTACAAATGGGGCACCACGTGTGTATACACATAATAATGGACCTCAGCAAGATTAGGTGTTCTGTTTTTATACACTATCAGCCCTAACAAGACAAATAAAAACCTTGGAAACCACATTTTTCAAGAAACTATTCCATGATATGAGTGATGCAACCAAGCAGAATTGAAATGTAACTCCCACAAATGTGCGAGTCATTCCCGTTAAATGGACGACAATACCTGATTTTAGGTAACTGACAAGAGGACAGCTATATTATGATAAAAACAAGGGTAAAAACAACAAATGTTGTATACTTATTCACTGGAAACTAAAAGTTAGGGGACTATCGAACACCGGAAATGAGAAATGATGACAGCATGGTTTTCATCTGTGCAAGCTGGTCCATGACCTGCTGCTCAACCAAAGCACACTGAGAAACATTTATCCTGAATCCAGGTCTGCCTGTCTGTCATTTCTTTTGGAGCCTGACTAGACTTGGACTGTGAGAGTTTGCCATAGTGAGTCCTTTGGGATTTTAACCAAGTCTTGCACACTTTGACAGACAGCTTGTGGCGAACCTCTCCCATAGAAATTCTTTCCTTGCCTTGTCCATAAAATGTTCACTGGCCTTGTTGTACAACTCCTTGTGGTCCTTTACAAAGTCCAGAATAGCCTCCTCATCTGAGTCCGCCAGGTAGATGTTTGTCATGTTCCCCTTCTTGTGACTTGAGTGGGATAGAGATGTGCCCACCTCTCCTCCGCCCCCTGTGTCCATTTTTGTGTCACTTCTGTCTGTTCTTGTATGCTTATGGCCGCTCTCTATTCTGCTGAGTGTGTAGTTTCATCCCTCCTGGCTTCCTCCCTATAATTCTCTGCCTTTTCCTCCCTTTCTCTTGCCTCCATCTCCTCCCTCCTCCTCTGTATATCAGCAGCTGTATTCCCCAACTCAAACTCTGTAGGTGTGTCTTCGGAGATTTCTATCTTCCTCATTCTTTTTCCCTTTTCAGGACCCATTTTTCTTTGTAAAAGCAACGTTAATTTGCAAAAAAACCCAAAAACATCATCTAAAATGCTGCCAGACGTAATCTGTCAGAAGCCAGTTTCCAAATAATGCATTGTGCAAACCGACTCGCCTTATATAGTCACAAATTTTATAACCGAAAAGCTATGGGTCATAAAATGAAGCTGGCTTGCCCTACACACTTCCCTGCTTGTCGGTTGCTGTAACTGCCTTTCGGTTTCTGTTTATGGCTGGTTGTGATGTGTACACAGCCTGTCCTGCTGAGATGTTACTGACTCGAAAGTTGAAGGCTTGGAGACTTTCCGTCTTGACAGGAAATGACCAAGTCAGGTCGGTAAGGTTTACGACCAGCCGGTTTCCTTTAAAACTTTGTGTGTAAGGTCTGTGGTGGTGACGGGAGATGGTGTCGATGCACTTAACCACAACAGGCTGGGAAGTTTTTCCAGACAAGCTGTAGAGACCCATGACAGGACGGTATCTGGGTGGATAGCCAAGGTCCGGATACAGAGTTGGGGAGGGTCGGTGAAATATCAAACATCTTTGATATTTTGCTGATCTACTGCAGCAAGCCTGGAAACTGCAACCAATTCTAACCGACTCTGTCAACATTTCTCTCAACCCTTGAAAAATACAGTTACTGACAAGTCAGCTAAAGTGGAACACCCCCATAAGAGAATGATACATTAAGCTGGATTTCAGTAAATCACACGTATAATACTAACAATGATTTCATATGCTTAATGTATATACGGAAAATGGCAACAGTTCACTGTTAAAAGATGACATTGGTAAAGTTTTGTTGTTCTTGAGCATTAACCACAAAGAGAATTATTTTATAATCATGTATATGGGACTGCTGTGTATGTATTATGTATCACCCGGTGAAATTTAAACTTTATGGCTTTAAATGGTTATAACTGCTGGTTGGCAATAGGTATGAGCATAAACAGCAAGCACATGTATTGTTATTGAAATACTTTTATGTAGAAATACAGCTAAATTGCTTGGCTATTAAATGTTAAACTTATAGCAAAAATCACACTGTAAGTATGTTGAATTCCAGTTTGTAACTTGCAATTCTGTCTGTGATCTAGTCTAAGTTACTTTTATGTATCTATCTTACATACATTTTGTTCTTTCATATGCTTTTATCTTCTATTTACATTGATTTTACTTCAACCTGTCCTTTGATCTGACCTGTTCTATCGCATCCCGAGTTACTTGGAATTTGTTCTGGTTAGGGGTTTTCTTTGACCATCACAACCTCACCCCATCTGCATTTGCTATTTGACATATTAAATTTTCTCTGTAAAATAAAAAAAAATAAGTTATAAAATATAATCACTAGTATTCACTTAGATCTATATGAAGTTAAATCTTGCTTGGAGCCACTTTTAATAAAGTTATCCAAATTATTACAAAACTGCTAGCTACATTAAGTCCACCCTTAAATTTGCTTTCTTTGCAATGCTTCACTCACTTTAGGTGGTCTCAAGTAACAGATCTTACTGTTTTAACCGTTATAGCTGCAAATACCCTAACATTCTTGTTATGTAGTTATAAATAAAATATATATGTTATGGTAGAAAGTCCAATCTGGTAGAATTTCAAATTCTACCGATAGAAAGTCCAACTGGAGTTTCTACCAGTAGAAAGTTCAATTGGACTTTCTACCAACATAAACTTGGTAGAATGACCAATTGGAGTTTCTACTGGTAGAAAGTGCGATCAAGGAGATTTGCATATTGCCCTGGGGTCCGAAATCTAATAAACTTGGCAGACAGTCCAACTGCTCAAAATCTGGATGAGGAGACAGCACTGCAAGCTTTACATGCTAAGAGCAACAACTGGGCAGTTTTGACAAAAAATGCTAGGTCTTAATCGGTCTTAATAGGTCAACTAATTGCCATGTAGAAAGTGACTGCAGTCAAAAAAATTTAATTGGCTAAAACTGTACTTCCCTTGAAAAATGGTGATGGAATCGGATGCTGATTGTAAAATTCTTGAAATAAACTTTCAGTTTCTGTCATGTCTATATCAAATCTGTGTTACAGTAAAGTATTTTCTTCTTCATTTCTGAAAGATGCACCTTGCTTAGATGACAGATTTATATGGATAGAAAGCCCACTGTTTGTGTTTTAGTTGGACTTTATTTCAAGCTTATATGGAGTTTCTACAAAGATTACATTCTGGTACACAGAGCAATACCCAAATCTCCTAGATTGGATTTACTACTGGTAGAAACTCCGATTGGACTCTACCAAGTTTATGTTGGTAGAAACTCCAATTGGACTTTCTACCGGTAGAATTTGAAATTCTACCAGATTGGACTTTCTACCATGGCATATACATACAATGCTTTGAATTTGTAACTTTTGAGCTTGTGACCTCCAAGTTCCAATATTAAGAATTTTAATAATAACATAAAATCCCATATGGACGACATACATGTAAGAAAACCAACTGGTTCAACAATATTGATGCTAGCTAGCACCGGGGTGAGATAATATTTGATGAGTTCAGTTAATTGTTGCAGCCTTACAAATAATTACATATACCCCCCAAAAAGAGATGTTTTATTTAATTTGGCTTGGACCTGAGGCAATGACAAGGAATTACAGTCAAGTCGGCTACCACCCAAACATTAGCAACTGTAAGAGCAGCATTTCTTTTGAAAATAATCAGAAAGGGACATAACTTACAAATAAAGGTATTTATAATGCTTTTTTGAACTAAAATTACTCGCTTCAAAGACAAAATGTAATAATCTAAGAATCAAAGGTGCTTTATTACTAAATATCAAACCAATATCAGAGTTTCAATAGGCTCCAAATAAGAAGGTATAACTTCAAATTTTAAAATAATATACATACTCTTATACTATATCACAAAACTGTATGAATCCATTAGAAAATTTAAAAAACATGTATTGTACATTTATTTATAGCACATCAGAGTGTATCCAATTAATCTCAGCCTTTTGATGATACTTATCCTTCAACATAAATAGACATCTTATCTCATAGGATACTTCAAAACGCAACATAAGTAATCACTGTGTGCATTTATTTGACCAAACTTTTCAACATCTAAGATGTACCTATTGTAAATCATATGAACAAGGGTTTTGAAAAGAACACAGAGCAAGCATTGAAAGACAGTCCACAAAACTGAGATTTTAAAGCATATTATAAAAATGAACTTGTGCACGTTTCTTTTCTGTTCCTGTTTCTTTCTTACAGCACACACATTAAATAAAACTCTGTTTTATAATTTTCTGAATATAAAACATTATTGTTTGATTACTGAAAAAATAAATTTATTTGAAATGTTAAGATGATGAATAAATCAACCAAAGTAACAGGAGCTGCTATATGTTAATTTCTTCACATTGGTGTATGTGTCACAGATAATATTGCAGCTTTGTAATGCTATAAAGACACAATAGTGTTAGAGTTACTGTTTTGGTTTTGAAATACTAATATACGTATTACTATAATAGCACGAAACATTCAGACACTCCTCCATCATATTCTAATTATAAAAATGGATAAACCTAAAACTGACATGGCAAATACAACAGAAATGGATATATATTTAAATGCCATCAGTACCAGCAAAGAGAACATACAATGCACTAGAACAGCCAGAAATATGATGTTTTTGTCAGTAAGTCTCTACAGTGCATTTTTCTGTCTTGGCCTAGTTTCCAGCTTAACAGCACCTGCATTTCTTCACCTGGTGGAATTATACAATACAGATGTCAGTCAGATGTCTGTTATGTTCACTTTTACTTCCACCGGATATCTTGTGGGTTCTTCCACATGCGCATTTCTGTTTGATAGAGCAAACCATGAACTTCAGTACTTTTTACTAAGTGTATTGGAGGCTGGCCTGACTGTTTTAATACCTCTGTTACCTGGAGTGTACATCTTATATACAGTGGCATTTCTGCAAAATATAGCCATGGCCTATATTGATGCCAGTGGGCAATCCTACATCATTCGTCTGTGGAGTAATCATAAACTAAAAGAGCCTCTACTGCTTGGTATGCATGCAGTTTGGTCTGTTGGAGCTTTCACTGGCCCATTTTTGGTCTCCCCATTTCTGGCTGATCTTCCAAAAGGTTTAGAATCATCCAGTCAGTTCAATGGTACCACAGAATATAACATCTCTACCATTGAGAATGTTACTGTATTTGAAGATGAAGATATTTTCAGTTTTGATGAAATAAAATATCCTTATATCATCACTGGGTGTGTTGTGACTGTATCATCTTTGTTTTTTCTTGTAAGTTACTTCTTTTGTAAAGATCAAGGAAGACTCACTAGATCAAAGACAATGAATGATTATCATGGGCAGAAAAGTGGTGAAGTTTTATCATTCAAAATTCCAATGCTAGTCATGCAGTTTTTATTCTTTTTCCTGTACACTTGGTATGTGTACATACCTGGTTCACTTCTTTCTACATTTGTTATTGAAGGCCTGAACTGGTCCATTTATGATGGTCCGCTTTTGATGTCTGTATATTGGGGATCTCAGGGAATCGGAAGAATAGTTAACATACCCATATCATTCTGCATGAAACCATTGATGATGCTTTGCATAAATATGATAATTTGTGTTGTTGCTCACATTATAATGTTTACAGCAGTGTTGACCATCGATAAACTACTATGGATTTCAACTGCAATGTCTGGGTTCTCTATGGGAACATTGTTCAGTTTTGGAATTCTCTGGGTCTCAGAATATATGCATATTTCTGGTGCCATGGGTGCTTTTTTCCTAATTGTCATTTCAATTGGAGGCATGACTGGTCCACCTTTGGCTGGATATTTGTTTGAGTATTCTTCCCATATGTGGATAATCTATTTAAGTTGCATAGCCTCTGTGGTACAGGCAATAGTATTTTTGTTGATGTTAGTATTTGTGAGGATACACAAGAAATGGACAAACAATAAAAAAGTAATTGAATTAGAGGGAGAAAGGGAACCGATGCATTCTATTGGTTATAGTTCTGTGCTGCCATGATGCAAGAAGAAAGAAGTGTTGGTACCTCTGTGTACTGTGATAAGTACATGTGAATACATGAGACATTGCAGTTTGAATATGACACCACTGAATATCGTCGAAAAGTGTGACACTTTTAAGCTGAGCCTTTTTATTTCATTGTGTGAATTTATCTGCCAGACGCCAGCTCGCCGACAACTTTTAAAAAGGTTAATGACACATTTTTATCCCATGTTTTGTAGTTCTTTTATTTAAAAGATGTTACAATATTCAAATTAATCATCTTTGAATGTCTTTATACAGACTGATTACATTTTTGGTATCCAAAAGAAGGATTAATGTGTCATTTTATTGTGAATGGCCCGTTTAGCAGTACACATACTTATACTTGAGAAATTTCATTTTATTTTCGTCACATAACCGGTTTTTATGAAGAGAAATGGGTGATTGCAGATATATAATACATTTTGCACTTTATGTTAACATTTTTGTTTTAGAGAAGCTGTATGTGTCATTTTTGCAAATAAATTATCTGTCGGCGATTTGCCATGTGAAAATAGTGTACAGACATATGGAATATTCAAACTGTAATCTGTTTACTCAAAGAGTTGTTTATTTGAGGAAATATTTTAATCAGCTGCAGCGTATGTTGCATTAATAAAACACTACAGATTTCGAATTGGAATAAAATATACACATTACAGTGCATAAAGCTTAGCGCTAAATAGCAATGTGTAAAGTTGTTTATTGTGGTGCTGATCACTTTTGTCATACGTAATTATTATTGTTCAATTGGAAATTACACTTCTTTTAAGGAACTGATACGCAGTTGTGTGAAATGTCTCTCAAATTTCACAGTAATACAAATTGCGATCATAACAAGGGACATTGGGGTTACCCTGTGTCTGGCTTAGTCTTTCTGTGCGACAGTGATTGAAAATCTATTTCTCAAACTCCCTGAAAAAGTGCCGAACTCATCCAAGGCACGTAATAATAAGTAAATGGGAAAATCTGAATCTTTCATATTTTTGTATCTGGACAGTGATCCTAATCACTCTCAAAAATTAATGGAATCTAAGTTGAACCAAAACCCATCTTTTCTTTTATTTCATCGAGATCCAACTAGTAGTATTTGTTTAATCCTCTTAACAAACTATCGGACAAACACACAGACGCTTCTGAAAGTAATACCTCCTTGGCTAATGTGATAAGGGTTTAAATAACTAGAACGGTCATGTCAGTACGATGTCCCCAGGTGAACCATATCCGTTTTATTCCGTAACCACAGTACCTGTCCTCATTGGGTGAATCCTCTCAAGAATTGGGATCCAAATAATGACAAAGCTTGTCACATCAAACTCAACCTTAGGACCTCTAGTCAAAATGTTGGGTCATGGCCACATGGGTCCACCTCTGTAAGTCGAAAGCAAAAGAGTCTCAGCTACCTCTATGTTTCTGTAAAAAATCTGACTGCAAGATCAAAACATTATCCATTTGACATGAGGGTGGTGGGTATTAAATTTTAGTGTGCGATATCAAAGTGACTTCTGAGATCCTACATAAGTTTAATTTGGTATGACCTTCATTGTTTCGTCAATGGACGACTTACTACCGCAGGGATGTGGGATCAGATATCCAAAGCTTATTCCCTTAGAGGGTCATTCCTCAAAGGCAGGCTCCTTAATGAACCTTGCCATACATAGTGTCTCTAGTATAAGTAAAATGATGTAACTAACATAGAAATAAACAGAATGTTAACTTGCATGAACTATTAAAGTTACAAAAATTACATAAGGACCCCTGCATACCCCCGTTATTGTGATTCTCCAGATTACATTAAAAGGAACTGTAAGCATGGTTTCAGATGTTAAGATAGTCTGGATCAACATAATTTTTGTTATTGCTGCTTGGCACAATTTATCAGTTGAACCCTAGGTGCCTTTTCAATTAGTTCTTCTTATATGCCACTTATCATCTTATATCATGTCAATATTACACATTGAACATGGCAGGGAGTGAACTTGACTCTGGTTTCCCACCAGTAAGCTTTCATGTGTTCTGCAAACCATTTATTTCTCATTGTGGAAATTGAAAACAAAGAGTAAATAAAGCTTCCCACCCTCATCCCTATGGTATTGCTTTGCTCTACCACACACCCTTTCACAGCTCAGGTGCATTTTAATTATCTGCACTACACTGCCACTCCAGCTGTGCTAACAATTCATTTTAGTGCATCTTATTGTTCACACTGTGCTCACATGCTACCAATACAGTTCACAATCATATCTATACTCTTTTTTGTGTAATTTATATCCATGGTGGTCTTTTTAGTGTTTATTGTTTTATTACGTTATTCCATTGAGTTGCTAAACTTCTGCTTATCCACATCTCAGTCATTTCAAAGCATCAACACAAACTTGGAACTTGGGCCTCGCCTGATAAAGATATATACAGAAAGTGCTTGTTTCAGTAGCTTATTTTTGCATTAGTGGAGCTGAAACTCATTGATGCTTGTGTGACAAAAGTTATTTTTCACCAAACTGATTTTAAAAGATTTAAATAAAAACAATTTTTTTATAAAATAAAGCTTCAAATACAGAAAAAAAAATGACTTGGGAATCATATGTAGCCGAAGGTTAAATCTTTCACACCACTCTAACCTCATATCAGATTTAAATATACAGGTACAAGTGACTTTTCAAATAACATACATACTCTTGAACTGGAGAATAAAACGGAATAAATCTGTCCAAAAAGATTGTTCATTGCTTGTGTAGTAAAGAAATGTGTATTTCTATATTGTAATCAGCCTTTTCATGATTCTGATTAATCAACATAATTTTTTTTTTGCAATATCTCTATGTGCAAATATTTGCCCAAGCTGTTGCACATAAAATATGATCTGATTACTTTTTTCACGTTGCTTATGAAACGTAAAACAACTGAACATGTTTTTGATAACAAACCGTACACTGAAGAAAAGTTTCCAGTAATAATACATCAATACCTTTGGGTCAAACTAATGCAAATAAAGTCATCTCATATGTTTTTATGTTCAACTGATATAGACATTATGCATAAAAGTCTATAGGTAAACAAAAGACACAACAGCTGTAGGCATTACGAACAAAATGGAAACAAACTCTAGATTATAAATCCAACCCTATCCAGATGACAGTTTTGAAATACTCAGATAATCTAAATGAGATGTAAAATGAAACAAACCAGCATTAGGTACAACATTGGAAGTGGTACAACAAATATATTTTTTCTCAGACTGGTTTAAAAAGGATATTCATGTTGGCGAGAGTTAGAGAAATGACAAAGACTTAATGTGTCATTCATTCTGCAAATTTATACAAAGCATTTATTCACACTACAGGGGGTATACTCCATGGTTAGGATTTTTATTTGGTAGTAGAACAGCTTCAAAGGCTGCCTTATATCTTCAGAGATTTGGTGTATCCATAAGGTGTGATGCACATGGCCAATGAATACACATGATGTGCAACTGTGAATAGCAGCAGAATGGCAGTGCAAATGTAAGTAACAATAGAATGGCAGTAGAACAGGAGTAGTATAAAGGTGTGTCATTCAGAAACAACCTCCATTTACCTCTACTCAACTTATATGTTGCCGTGTTACACCAAAGCATGACCAAGTCATAACCTTATATAAAATGCCTAACCACACCTTCAGTTACCATATCAAAAAATTCATCTGCACATGCTCAAGGTTCCAAATTTATAGGAGGATATTTTAAACATTTTAAAACTTCTGTATTATATGTAAGGAATGGGATGGCACAGGCCACTGTATGACAAGTTCGCATATGGGTGTCAGACGGTAGTTGAAGGGCAGGGGCATTTTGCCCAATTCCTATGACTGCCGGATGTATTGCCTGCAGTGTGAATGGGGTATCAAAAGGTTGAACATACATGAACCACTTCCTAATTAAAAGTGATAAGGATCTTTCAGATTGTAAACCCAAATAGTGCTAAAAAATTAAATAGAGTCAACAATATATAGTGGGTGAACCTGTGGCCAAAGATATGAATCTATAATACATTTATTGTATACTTTAATAATCTTTGGAAAACTCTACAATTCTAGATTGAGATAGAAACTGGTCATACATTTAACTATATCAATATCGACAAAATGTCACATTTACTGTGCATTTTTCGTTTTTGGCCTTTTTCGTATTAATAATAAGGTACTGTATCTTTACCTGTGTAAAATACAGCAAAGAGGTGAACCTATCACAGCTAGTTACAATATCAGGATCAACAACTGGACTTACGTTTGATGGGCTTCTCTTATACCCCTCTTCCACTCTCAAGGACCATCTAGGAGTGGCCCTGGATCTAGCATTCAGGGAGACTTCTACTGAACTTCTACAACTTCTGTAATCCATGAAGAGGAGACAAAATGCCAATATATTTGAAACATCCTCATGCTGATCCTGAGTGCACTTCGACTTCAGAATTTCAGTAGTTATGCCCATCAGATTTTGGCAGCTACAAATATAGTTGGCAACATTCACAGCCATGATCCATGAGATGGTGGTGATGTGGCTGCAAAGCAAAGTCAATGGTCAAAGTTTTATGCCAGACCTGGCAGCCAATGATGTACAGGGATTCTGCAGGTACACATGCATGGACCCGCAACTGTTCAATGAGATAGATAGGAATTTGCAGGTAGACTGCAGAGGGCCTGGGCGTGGTGACGTGTTCCCTTGTAAGCTGGACTGAAGCTGCCTGTAGTGTTGAGGTTTCTGGTCACAGGGAACTTGACAAACAGCTTGTCTTTGACTTCAGTGTGGGATGTTCCAGTGTCACTAAGATGATCAAAGAAGTTTGGCAGGCCAAAAGAGAAATATAAAAAGGAGTGGTTGACCTTTCGCACCACCCCAGATGCCTGGAAAGAGATCAAAGGTGTCTTCTACAACTGGCTGAATGTGCCAAATGCCTTGGGTGCACTTAATGGCAAGCACATACCCATCAGATGTCCAAGAAGATGCACAAGTCAATACTTCAACTACAAGGACTTTCACTCTTTATTATTGCTTGCGTTTGTAGATGCCAACTTCCACTTTCTCTGTGTTGTATTGTACAGAAAATTTATTGATTGCTTCTGCTGAGACTTGACCTCACTGCCTTTGGATTACACACAGAAATACACATGTCTAAATCTTTAATCAGCTGAACTGAAGGGGAAACCCCGAAAGCCCAAGTGCCCAAAATCTATATATGTGAGGATATTACATACCAACCCCCATACACTACAAATCACTAAGCTGTGAGAGGATTGGATCTTTAGGCATCCACCATGTACTATACAGAAAAAGTATTGATTGGTTCTGCTGGGACGTGATCTCACTGCCTTTTGATTACACACAGAAATAAACACAAGTCTAGCTCTTCGTCCTGCTGAGCTAAAGGGGAATCCCCAGAAGTCCAGGTGTCACCAGAACTGATATACCTGAGAATATTACACAGTGGATGGGACAGCGGCACATCCTGGTCTGACTCACATATCTGTAATCAGTGTGAGCTGAGGCATAAGATTGAAGATGGCTCCATTGGTTTCCCAACACAACAACTAAAATATTTTCCAAAATATTTTGTCAGGGTTTGGGGTTTGAGCCCTTTTATATTTTTGTTAACAATTTTGGGTGGTTTAATTACATACCCTTTAACTTTAAATTATTGGCAATTTAAGGTTCAAGGCATGTCACTAACTTTTAAAATCTTGGTGGTTTCAGGGTTCAATCTCTCCATTTTTTTAAAAAAAATTTTGGGAGCAAAGTGTTCAAGTCCTTTACTTTTTAAAATAATTTATATCACTCTGTTTTTTTTTGGTTTGTAGAAGTATTGGATAGCTGATATGAATTATTTGCACTTTGTGAGTGTTTGAGGTTAAGTAATTAGTGGGGCAGTAAGTGTGTTTATTAAATAAATAGCAAGCTGTCTTAATTGTTTTTGAAAGAGGGCTGATATTATTTAAGTCCTTCTCAGGAAAACTGAAATGTGCTGGTAGGTGGTGGAGCTCAGAAAATCAATATTCAGATATTCTGTACCAGTTGCAGCTTCAAAATTTCAAACGTTACAGATATGCTATGGATATTGGCTTGCTACCAGCCCTCAACTAGTCTTTAATTGTGAATCTTCCCTTGATCTTTTGAGCTGGAGTTCTCCTTCTAAAATTGAACTTGTCAAATCTAGTTTTAATTCCATTCTTCAGTTTTGAGAAAGTCCCATCGTGTACACAGTATTAGTTTGGTGGCTTGAGTTTGTGCAAGGACGATCTTCAGATGTTCCTGATCGTGAGTTGGTGCTTAAAATACATACTACGAGAATTAGTAAAGATGTTAAATGTGATTATTGTTGTTAGTCTCAGTAATGTAAAACATGTTTTCATTTTCAAAAGGAAAGTAGTGTGAGAAAAAAATTATTATCATTAATTATTAAATAAATAATGCCAGAAAGTGTTTAAGTCTACATGTGTGAGCTGCAAATCCATCAGAGAAACCAATAGTGCACTAGAATTTATGAAAGTCTAGCAGCAAAAACAATTCCTGAATCTGATACGTGGTCTAGAACTGAGACAGTCAACTGTCCGAGTACTATCATAGTCCACTGCTGCATAAATTCAGTGATGTGATGGGTACTCATCACGTCACACCACAATTCATGGTAGTATGGTGGTGTCAAATACACTTTCTATTGAAGTGCAAGCCTCACTAGAGCTCCAGCTTAAAAATGTTAAATCCCAGTTGTACTTGTAATTCTTTAGGGCCAGTTAAAATTTTATGGTCCAGGAAGAAAAGATAAGGATCACACCCGAGAGAGAATCTGCATCAAGCCCCAACAGGCCGTGCTAACAAACTGACAGGACTGGAGCATTTTCCTGACTCACCCCAACTAGACTGATTAATTCCTGGAGTCGGAATCAAGAGTCGGGATCAAACCCACACTATGTCAACACCTCTGGCTGTCATAAACCATCTTTTGTCACTGCAAAGATGCCAAGTAAACATCAAAGAGACTTTCTACAGAAGCTTAGGATACTTCTGCTTTTTATTGAGTTTAATAATTTGAATTTCATCATGATTTACAGACAGAAATGGATACTTCAAAGCCAAGAAAACAGATGCTACAGCAACCTCCTGGCAAACGTAATACACACTGACATCCCGGGGTACCAGAATTTTGTCAGCATGCCACCTGCCTGTTTGACCTCATCGAAGAATGCATACACGACCACATCAAGAAGTCAGTCATCAGTTTCAGGAAGACCTTAGAAGTTGGAGTGAAACTGGTAATAACACTGAGACACCTGGCAACAGGTTGCTGCTGATGTTGTGGTTGTGGGTTGGGTGGTAAAAGTAGCTGCTGTGTGTCGATATATTGATAGCTCAGCACTGACGCCTGAGAGTCCTGATGCTTTGTGTTGACCTTTTTCGCCTGTAGCAGAGACCTGTTAGTCGTCAGCTGCTAGGTACGAAGTAGGCTGCTCTCTGGGTTGCTGCTGTCCTTTGGTTACCACTCTGTTGGGCAATTTGTATGGCCTGGCTTGATGGCATCTGAGTTTCTGGGATGGTTAAAATATATTCCCTTGCAGATGGTGTTGGTTGCTGTGGCTGTTGAAATGTCTGTGGCACAAATGTTGAGCACTTGAGCTCCTAGAAAGTGTCTGTTGCTGTGGTTGCTATGTCTGACAGCTGAATGGTCCAGACACAGAGTTGTTGAGGGTTGGTGAAATATCAAACATGTTTGATAGCTTGTCGATCCACCATGACAAGCTGGGAAATCACAACCGACTCTGTAAACATTGCTCCCAACCCTCAAAAATATCTAGTTTCCAACAAGTCTGCTCCAGTGGAACACCCCCATTGGTGGGCTTTGTCAAATTTTTAGCCCTTCCCGATTTGTTCTCTGTGCTGCCACGTACACAAACATAGAACTACATATTGTTTAAGTATGAACATGTTCTAAAGCAGGACTACCACTGGATGAAGGGTAAAAATTGGGCGCCAATGCACTACTTTCCTCATGTATATTCATGGATGTCCACAGATATACCAGAATGTAATTGAATCAACAAGAATGTGTCCCCTTCTAACCTATGTAGGCAACAAGAATCTCCAAAACTGCTCGTTCACATATTAGACAGTATAGCTCCTGAATCAGGACATGTACTGGCCCATTTCTGGCCATCCTGGATCATCTGGGGCTCCTCCTCCTGTTTCTCCTATTGTTCTTGTACGGGTTCCACAGTTCCCCCCCCCCCAGTATTCTTGTCAGTGTCACCTCTCATTTTCTTCTTGAGTGGCATCTCAAAATTTCATAAATATGTTTCCCAAAATATTGAAATGTGATTTTATCCTGTTGGCCTACAGATGAAAATGAGTTGCTTAGCAGAAATGCAGGGGGAGGGGGTTTATAGGGCTGCCAACATCCGATAGTATTATGTATTATGTGAGTGTTTGGCGCCTTCCGGAGTGCTACGGAAGTGGTACAGGATCAGACAGGCGATATTTGGGAGTGCAATTGGGGGGGGGGGGGGGGGGGGGAGCTATGTCTTTCTTAATAGGTCTGTGGCAGATATTAGAAACATATGACCAAGTGCATGTACGCATGTATGCGGCTTATGACATTCGATGGCTGATTTGCAATGGCGATTTTTTTAACTTCCCCAATATTTCGTTGATGTACATCTAAATTTATTTGTCATCTGATTTTTTTCCTCCCAGAGCAAAAAACTTGTCATCGCAAATCAGATGTCGGGTGTCATATATTGGAGTCATGTGAACACCCACACAAAAATTAGGAGTGAAAAAATTGCTGTCACAAATCAGCCGTCGGCTGTCGTAAGCCGCATACATGTGTACATACACTAATGTATGTCATTCAGGAAGCGATCCTACATGTACAGCTAAAGAGCAATAAAGTACACACTAGTCCCCTCATTCCCCCCTCCAGACTGCACGTGGAAATCAAGTGTAGCACCGAATACTCAACATCTTTTACAGATGAGTCAAGAAACATTCAAAACGCTCCAAAAACATTTAAGAAGGTCTCCAGGATGTCCACAATTGCCGAAAAATTGCAAATTTTCTGGGTTTGGGGATTATACAGGAACTTGCACAAATGTCATGGCCTATTACCATTTAAATATCCTATCTGTGCATCAGATAAATAATTAAAACAACTTATCTCCTGTATCAGCTTCCAAACTGTCTATAAATCGCTGAAAACACAGTCAAATTTTACTTTCTCAAGCAATCAATATGATGGCAAAATCACGAAATATCGGTTAATAAGAAAGTCGTTGTTTATATGTAGAAAATGACAAAGAGTATGTACTGCTACTTATTGATAACAATATGCAAGCTTCAAAGATAAGAAGTGCAAATTGTTATATAAATGACATTGTTGTGAAATCGTGAATCTTCTTGAAACTGAATAAACAGTTGGACAGATCTTGACGAAGGACTTGTGTAAATCTATAGTCTGTTATTTTCATATTTTCTCATTTCATGTTTATATAGTGCCTAGTCTCCATCAAAAGACAGACTCTAAGGCACATCAACGAAACAATGAAAATCCAAAAATTTACAGTACAGAGTACTTTGTTCACAGGGTTATTACATCTAGTTTAGATTGTGTTTACTTTATGCTCGACACAACACATTAAATCCACAATAAAGTGCTTATTTGTTCATTTTGACAGCATTTGAATAATCACTGTAAGTGTTAAAATATTTTTGTATTTAAATTAAATTGAATTTCTGCCCTGCTTTGACCTTTATGGTGTTGTAAGTTACAGTAGAACCTCGATTATCTGGCCTTCTATTATCCGAATCTCCGGATTAACCGAAATCTTGTCTCCCTAAATATAATGCACCGTCTAGTGTGAGCGATAAATACAGAACTTAACACATTATCGGAAATTAATAATTCTCATGCTTTATAAAACATACCATCCACAAAAAGCCTAACTTCTTTGATCTTTATCACCATTGTTACAATAGGGGAGGGATTAATTCAATTACATGACTGTATTTATTTATTTGGGTTTTATGTCGCTTTGAATACTGTACAGGTCATATAATGATGGGTCAAGGTTATGTACTGTAAACTGCCAACCAGTAAGCAACTACCAACTTTTCCACATAACGTCTGAGATTTGAACCCCAGGCCCCAAAGGAGGAAGGATAGTGAGTTACCACTGTGCCACCATGGCCCTGTTTTGTTGTTGTAAATGTTGTTTTGTTGTTGTAAATGTTGTTTTGTTGTTGTAAATGTTGTATATCAGTTATTCTTGAATTGTCTTACTGTGAACTGTATATAAAACAAATGCAAATCTTATGAAGAATAAATTTATGAGGTACCTTTATATTGCCCATGGCTTTTGCTAAGTAGATCTTTGATTCATAGAATCCATTCTTGCATGTCATCTCTTTTATTCTTCCTCAGAACCAACATTTTATGATCAGCCTGTTTTTGGCTATAGTTGATATATCTGGCTTTAATAAAAAATGACAGTTCTTCCATAAGAGCATGCACATAACTGAGCTAAAGCTTAAATAAGTTGGCCACTTTTCTCTTATTAATTCAGCCAAGGAGGTATTACATCCATGACTGCTTGTTTTTTTTTCTTGTTAGAAGGGGCTACGTTAATACTATTGGATAGAAAAAACACGAAAGATCCGGATGTTCCCATTATTGAGCCATTTAAAAACTAATCATACATGTCTTGGTGGGGGTCTGTGCTCTCCTAGTGCTCTTGTTAAATTTGATTTTATTGCATGAGCTGTATATCCTAACAATAGAAAAAAAACATTATTTAGAATCAATAATAAGAGTTCAGAACCTGAGAAGAATGAGCTTTGAGTCAGCTGATCTATAGGAGTTTAAAATCAATAAACAGACATGAAAACTAGAAGCCAAAAATGAAAACAAGAAAACACAAAATGTTATATATTTCCACATAATTTTAAACACAAATGAATGAATACACAAACCACTAGACCTACAATGGAAGTAAACTTATTGGTTCAACCTGGTGTTGACTATGAGTTTGACTCCCAACTTTGTGACATCTGGAGAAGTAAGAACAACATATACATTTGATTGGGAAACACTATTTCAGGCTCTCAGTAACAAACTGACTACTGGGCTTGTTATAGGTGACAATAAAGCACTTATCTAAACACAAATCTACAGGTCAATAAACTTTGAGCTAGAGTGTCCCATTACCTCAAGAATAAAAGACACACTGGAAATATAGAAATGTATTTCTAACTAGGTTTTATATATGCTTTAAGCATTACATAAAGGAAAACTTGAGGCCACCTTAACTTAAGGAGACAAAACATTTCATTTACACAAACATTTATCTTTACACATGTTAAAGGTGGCCTCAACTTAAGGTTACCTTAAACTCACTTGGGAAATTTATAAAATTATGGTTGTTACGTAATGCAATAATGGACTTAAATATTGATTATAATATAAGATGTTTAACCTTTCACTTTAAGTTAATAGAATTTTAAGAATTACAAAGATTAAGTAAGTTTGAGTTTAAGTTTAGATTTCTTTGAGATGAGAGAAAAATAAGATCTTTTAGGAGAGAACGACCCAAAGCCGTAAAGTAATCTTAAAACACAAATCTACAGGTCAATATACATCGAGCCAGTGTCTGACTGCAACTAACGCAGGGCATAACATATAAAAAATTCACATATAGTTAAGATGTATTTGTTGAGGACAAAAGGTAACAAAATCCATGGATTATAGAACTAAGCAAGTGCTGGTCTGATACAGCAACAAACAAACTAAAGGCATTACTCTTTAAAAATGATAGACATGAAGTTGTATATCCCTGCTATGAATATTAAGGTCTTGCACTGGTGTGGTGGGCTAAAGTCTGAGCAGAATACAAACGGTTTTAGTTAGTTTCTATTCAAGTTGGCTGATTGGCCAGGGCTTTCATGTAGATTGCCGACTTCTATATTGATAAAGTTTCTCAACATTTAATTTGAAAATACAGTATTATACTGTTTCAACTCTTATTTAAAATACAGGGATTAAATTTCCTATTAGTTAAGAGTCTGCAATCAAAAAGACAGAAAAAGGTGGACTGCTGGCACTTGTTTATTTTTCTTCTTGACACTTGTAAGTAACATAAGTATGTAAACTTTACTTTTCCCGGGCTGCAGTAAAATTTATTAAACTAAAGGGAAATTGGGGAGAAGTGAAATATTTGCATGTCAAATTTCTAGATCTAAAGTGAGCTCGTTTTTTGTTAAGAGGTTTGCCTCAGCAATTTCTGGAAGCAATGGATTCGCTTTGTTTATTTAAATACCTAACAAACATGGTTGCCAGAAGTGTCAACAAGGGTTTGAAGGTCATCACCTGACGCATGATTCTGTAATTAAAATAAATTGTGAAGTTCATTTTATTATTTACCAGGTTTCCCTTGGTAACCAGGAATGTACCTGATTCCATGACCTACTTACTAGGTTGTAAACATCACACTGATAACCTAACCTGTACCCCAAACTTTTCGTGAAGGACTGACAAATTGGTTGATCAAACACACACCGATTTACCCACAAGTTTCATGAAAGCTGTGATAAACTTAATTTTTACAATGGTTGTAAAGCACTTTGTCAGATTCATTTGTCCTGGCCAGGCTAAAGAGACACACTGGGCTAAATTGAGATTTCTATTTAAAGATTCCAGATTTTAGCAGATTGCCAATAACAAACTACCCCAAATCTCTTGTTACAATTAAGGAACTACTATTGCCACGTTTGTGTGGCATTAATTAATTTAAACATATTAAGTCTTTCATATCAAACCACACACCGTCCACGTAACCATGTCAAATGGATAATTGCAGGTTGTATGATATGACATGGGCAGGGGCCTATCAGGTTAGTTTTCATCCACCTTAAGATCCTTTAGATTGTACCCACCTTAAGCACACATCAGCCTTGGTATACTCTTATTGTTAACTTGGCAAAACCAATCAGAAATAGGGTCACAGTTCAATAGGTCCCTCCAAATTATTTGTGGTTAATATTTCATTTACCAAGTGATGAATACACATGTTCTGATAATTATTTTAACCATCCTCCCTACCTAACACTAAGTTGCTGAGGAAAATTCTTAGGTCCCTCAGTGACCTATGTTACAAGTAGTTATGGCCACTGAGGTTAGGTTGGGCAAGACGAACCCTGGTTCCCCGTTTCGATATGACAATAAAACATGTGACATATTGTTGTATTTTCAAGGCAGGGACATGCAATACCCTTGTCGCCCCCTATTGATTGCGAATTTTAGCCTGATCTTGAAGTTTTTAGTCAGGTTATGAATTTGGCACATATGCAGGCCCAGGTAGCATCCTGGTAGTTCCTGACAATTCTAAATGTATTCTGTGGGCTTATATGTATAATCTCAGCCATGTTGTAATATTACACTAGTTGTTTGAGGGTCATATAAACCTTTTATGTTTGCTTTATGATGCTCTCTGTCTGTTGCCCCTTGTGGTGCTTCAAAATATTTTAAAATTTTTTAAAGTTATTTTGTACGCTTCAAGTGTGTGTTAACAAGAAGAATTACTAACATGCAAATAAAATTCCCAAGTTTGAACCACTCTTTAATCATGACCTCGATGTTGACCGTTTAGGACCTCTCCTGACCTTTGACCTAACTTCAGTGGTTCTGATCTGTTACTTCAACTCTGAGTGCCTGTAACTGAACATTGAAGGAGGATTGGAAAATGGGGACAGCTGTTAAACTTTTCCAATAGGGACCCACAGTTTGCTACCATAAAAGCATGTAACCAACTAATCAGCATTTAACTGTAATTAGCAAACTATCTTAATTCAATATACTGGAGTTAAGTGTTTCAGTATAATTTTTATATCTTTAAAATGAGTAAAATAGCCTAGTTGCTACATATGTAAATAGCATATTATCTTGCTGAATCATTGATGAAAGTGTAGCTGCACGAAAAACGATCCGACATGGAACTTTCATCTCATTTCGTATATAAATCTGTATTCAGGTGTGTGCATTTACACCATCATAAGTGGAACCCACATATAAGTAGAGTTTATGAAAATTACCACCAGTTTGATGTCTCAGCATTGTTATCTTTTCTATTTATAAGTGAAAGTTAAATATAACTAGAACCAAATAATGTTGATCTTGGAGGTTCCACTTTTACCAATGCCTATCTGTGCACTAAAGATAAATTAAAATGCCTCCCAATTTATGATCTTTGGTAAAGCAGAAACCTCTTTTTGTTGTGTAATAAACATATGACACAAATGATATAAGCTATTAGGATACAATTTGTAAAATAGACGAAAATATAAATAACATTTCATCTACATGTTCTTGGTCAACTTCTTTTTTTTTTTTGCACTTTTTATTGTGTATAAAAGATTAAGACAGTGAAAATGAATATTAGTATTACCGAAAGACAGTTTTGATATTTCCCCAATTATTTTTCCCAAAAAAACTTACTTTGTCATATCAACTACATTTTGTCTGGGAATCTTGTTATAATCTATGTTTTTTTCAGGTTTGCCCAATCAAATTTGTATACAATTTCTGATGTAATGTAGAATGTAAAGTACACTCTAGCATAACACTAGGTAACTACCACAACATTCGAATTGTGCTATGATTACAATAGTATTGAACATTTACGCTATACTTTGTACAGGTATGCATATAGTCTACATGGATTATGGACTTTGGTCTTGTGTACGTATTCGTACCTATTCGTAAACAGTCGTTTGAATAGTGAAAAGAAATGACTGTATGGCAAACTACATCTTGTAATTACAAGATGTCATATCTTGTAATTACAAGAAACTACATCTTGTTATTACAAGATACCACTTCGTGTAATTGCAAGAAATGACATTTCGTAATTTCAAGATATAACATCTTGTAATTACAAGAAACCACATCTCGTAATTACAAGAAACCACATCTTGTAATTACAAGATATTATATCATATACGCCATGTACCTACATTAACATATTTATAAGTTTCCTGTGGAGAAAAACTTGCAATGGATCTAGTTACAATTTGCAGCATGTGCATCATATATATTTTTAATAACCTTGCATAAAGCTTTGTACGTGTTTTTTATATATTTAGTCAGCATTTATTATAAATTGACCTTCTGGTAGATAAGTTTTCTAAATGTGGAAAAACTATTCAAATTTATCTCAAATTTGGTTCTGAATATACACATACAATATGTTATTTATTTGAACTTGTTTTCTACTTGTTAAACATAATGTCAACCTAAAAATATAAAAGTTTTCTCAAGATTACTTTTATAGTTTACTGTTGCATAATGCTATTTTGTAACACAACAAATAAGCTTCATATAAAAAGAACATAAAAAAATGTGTGTACATGGAAAAACTATGTGAAGTCACTGCACTTAATTAGAGATGACATGTCATCTTGTAATTACAAGATGTCATATCTTGTAATTACGAGATATGCTTTCTTGTAATTACGAGATGTGTTTCTTGTAATTATGAGATGTCATATCTTGTAGTTACGAGATATGCATATCTTGTAATTACGAGATGTGTTTCTTGTAATTACGAGATGTGTATCTTATAATTACGAGATATATATCTTGTAATTATGAGATATGTATCTTGTAATTACGAGATGCATATCTTGTAATTATGATATGTGTTTCTTGTAATTACGAGATGTGTTTCTTGTAATTACGAGATATGTATCTTGTAATTAAGAGATATGTATCTTGTTATTACGAGATGTACTTTCTCATAATTACAAGATGTGGCTTCTCGTAATTACAAGAAATTACTAGATAGCATATCTTGTAATTACAAGATAATAAGTTGTAATTACAAGATAGTGTATCTCGTAATTATGACTTGTGAAATTATTTTTATTTCACTCATATGACCCTTATAGGCTTCCGTATTAGGATGAAAACTGAACCAACCAAAGTATTGATCTAAATGATCTGATTTATATGGGTTGGAGGTCGGTTTCAGCACATTGTATAGGTTATATAAATATTGGTATAGCACATGTTAATGTGTCATATATAATATTGCAAGTCAGTCATACTATGAAGTCACAGTAGTATCAGTGTTATTTGTTGTGTATTATAAAATTGTATTACTTTAATAGCTGTTTTTACTGTAATAGTGTTGAATATAAGTCTTGCTATAACACAAATATACATTGAGCCCCTCCTACACCAGTTTTTTTTTAAATAAAACAAAACTGAATCTGACATGGATAACACAACAGAAATGGATATAACTTTAAATAGTGGAAGCCATTACCTAAATAACGTCAGTAAAAACAGACTGCAAACTACAGGTACATTCAAAAAGATGATACTTCTAACAGTCTGTCTCTACATTGTGTTTTTCTGTTTTGGTTTGGTAGTCGGATTAACAGCACCTTCCTTTCTTAACTTGGTGGAATTATACAATACAGATGTCAGTGGGATGTCAGTTATATTTACTTTTATGTCTGCTGGATATCTTCTGGGTTCATGCACATGTGCATTTCTGTTTGACAAAGCAAGCCATGAACTTCAGTACTTCTTACTTAGTGTACTTGAAGCTGCATTCACCATTTTAATCCCTCTGTTACCTAGACTATACCCCTTATTTGCAGTGGCATTTCTTCAAAATTTGACCATGGCCTATATTGATGCAAGTGGTCACTCCTATATCATCCGTCTGTGGGAAAATCATAAAGTAAAAGAACCATTATTGATTGGTGTGCATGCCATTTGGTCTCTTGGGGCTTTCATTTCCCCTTTTATAGTTTCCCCATTTCTAGTAGATCTTCCACAAAGTGGGTTATCATCCAATCATTTTAATAATACAACAGAATATAATGTACCTATCACTGAGAATGTCACAGTGTCCGAAAATGTAGATATTACCAGTCATCATAGAATAAAATATCCATATATCATCACAGGGAGTGTAGTGGGTATATCTTCAGTGTTTTGTCTTGTGTGCTATTGCTTGTATGGTGATTATGGACTCACCAGATCAAAAAATACATGTTATCATAAGCAGAAACATTTTGATAGCTTGTCATTCAAAATTCCAATGCTAATCATGCAGTTCTTATTTTTTTTCCTGTACCCTTGGTATCAGCTTGTACTTGGAACACTTCTTCCTACATTTGTCATTGAAGGCCTGAACTGGTCCATTCATGATGGTCCACTTTTGATGTCTGTATATTGGGGATTCAATGGGGTTGGAAGAATAGTCCATATACCCATATCATTTTGCATGAAACCATTAGCAATGCTTTGCATAAATATAGGAATTTGTGTTTGCGGTCATTTCATAATGCTTATAGCAGTGTTGACTAATGATAAACTACTATGGATTTCAACTGCAATGATTGGATTTTCCATGGGTACATTGTTTAGTTTTGCGTTGCTCTGGATTTCACAGTACATGTATATTTCTGGGGCCATGGCTGGCTTTTTTCTAATATCTATTTCAATCGGAGGCATGACTGGTCCAGCTTTGACTGGATTTTTGTTTGAATATTCGTCCCATATGTGGGTAGTATATTTAAGTTTGATGGCCTCTGTTACAGAAGGGATGGTCTTTTTGATGATGTTCGTGTTTGTCAAAATACACAAAGGAAGGATGAAGACCAATGCAGGAAAGACATTACAGGCAGAAAGTGAAGCTATGCATACTTCTACCAAGTAATGTATTCGCCCTAGAAATAATTGAAGAGAAAAATGCTACCCATAGTCATAGCTTTTGCCCACAGGTGGTAATGCTGAGGCACTGTTCAAATGTGACCCTTTTAAATGGGATATAAATTGTATTGTTTGATTTACCTAGTTAAAGATACACAGATATGGCAACTACATAAAGACACAAGTTCTCAACTAAATACATATGTATTGGTTACCAAGTAATGTGGATACCAATCAAGGAAACAGTTTTGTACTGTACGTATCCACATGCCACATGTCCCTTCGAGTGGAAAACACTGAATATTTATTATTATGTTGGATCATATCATGCATAAACGGAATTCAAAAGTATTTTTCTCAATGTAGTGGTAATAGATTTAACAAATTCGTCATGGCTTAGAATATTTAAACTTTTACAGCAAAAAAAATAAAATAAAAGAAGACAATCTGTTGTTAAGCTTTCAAACAAATACGAAAAAATGTTTAAAATTAATAAACTAAATGTTTTAAATATTGTTTTTGTCACTTAATTTACTTTAGAATTTACCTAGTCTTTAGCATCATTTGTGTTACATATATTCTATGAAAGAACTGAATGTGTGTGTCAATGACAGTTCAGAACTACAATTTCTCTAATTTTATCAAATTAGTGTTTTAATCAGTTTGGCTGTGCATTTCAATCAGCACCAGCTGCAACTGCAAATAAAGTGTGTATCTTAATTGTGTGTCCCAATGTTTGACTATGTATTATCAAATTTGCATTGTGAATTCTATTCTGAACTTTTATAGTGCTTAATCCCTGCAAAGACAGACTCTAAGGCGCAACATCAGGTAAATAATCAATAATCATGATTCTATAGACATAACCAGGTCGACACCATTAGACACCGTGAAGTTTTCATGTTGAGGTGGGAAAACCTTGTCAAAGAGATATGATTTTTACTTTTTCCTGAAACAGGCAAGATTTGGAGCAGAACGGACATCATCAGGCAGATCATTCCAAAGTGTGGGACCATCAAAAACAAAACGATGACTAAAGTGATTTTTGGATTTGTGTTCTGGGGCAGTATTGAGGAACCTCTAGGAACCTTTTATCTGGGTGGTTGTATCTTGTGCCATATCTTCCACAATGAATAGACACATGATGGCTGAAATAGCTTGGGTGACCACTGTAAAGAAACTTGTAAACCAAGTTGGCAGTTTTGAAAATACATCAAAATTCAACTGGCAACTAATTGAGTTTTTTTAGTTAGGAGTAGCCCGTGAGTATCTATTGCAATTTGTAACAATCCTATCAAGTGTGTTTTGAATACACCGAAATTTGCTCATGTTGAAGCTGGACAGACTTCTGAAAAAGAGAGTTGCAGTAGTCCAGACGACTGCTGTCCAGGGCATTAGCCGCCAGGACAGCAGCCTCATCCGTCAGGTTATGTCTGACGCGCCTGGGATCACGAATTTGAATGAAGCAGGTAGCTATGTAGTTATCTCTGTCCCTGATTATGTATAAAATAAAGAATATTTATTATGTCGACAAGAGTATTTACTTGTACAGAATTTTAAAATAAGAAATGTTTTAATTTTATATGAATTTGAAAAAAAACTATGGTTTGAAAAGTAAAAACTAATAAATCAATGCCAAATATTATATTGCATGCTGGCATATGCGGCTACCTGTGCATGTATTGGGGATAGAATTACAAGTTTGTCTCACCCAAAAATATAATAGTGTTGATGCCATTCACTGTAACTGTTGTAGGATAACTTGCACTAATACAACAACAGACAGCTGTTATTCTCATGTAGCTCATTTATTAGGTGATTAATACTATTAAGTGAAAAAATAATTTTATGATAAACGTAATATATTAATATTTTTATCAAATGAGAGATAGAGAATATGTTGTGTGGTACCACTTTACAAAATACAAGAGCACTAAGATATTTCGTGCCTCTCCCTCGCTGGCCTCCTTCAGAAAGCAGCTCAAAACCTACTTGTACACCAAAGCATACCCACGTTAGCCTGGATCATTCCCCTGGCGTTCTCTGTGGTGCTTGACCCCTGCTACGCCCCTGGATACAGAAATTTTGATGTCTGCTTTTTGTTTTGTTGCGCCTTAGAGTCCTCTTATTTGGGGAGATTAAGCGCTATAAAGGTCCAATTAGAATTAGAATTAAGATGATATGGTTGACAGTGTGTCTCTACCATAATTACTTTTGTCTTGGCCTTGTATCCATCCAAGTAGCACCTATGTTTCTTCATCTTGTGGAATTGTTCAACTCAGATGTCAGTTGAATGTCAATTATGTTCAATTATGATTCCTTTTTGATATCTTCTAGGTGCATCAACATGCACGTTTCTGTTTGACAAAGCAAGCCACGAATTTCGGTACTTTCTGCTGATTTTACTGGAAGCGGTCTTCACTATTTTAATACCTCTGTTACCCAGATTATACACCTTTTTTATAGTAATGTTTCTTCAGAATGTTGTGATCGGCTGTATTGATGCCAATGGTCATTCCAACATCATGTGTCTGTTGGAAAATGATAGACTGAAAATCCCATTGCTGTTTGGTATGAATGTAGTTTGGTCGATTGGGACAGTCATTAGTCTTGTCACGGTTTCCCGTTTTCTAGTGGATCTTCCAAACACTGTCTATACATCCACTAAAAGCTATGTAACAAATATGGGATACAACAAATCTCTCACTGAGAATGCCACTGTTTCTTAGGGTAATGTCGGTCTTGAAAAGATAAAATATCCGTACATCATCTATCACTGGTGTTGTGTTTATTCAGTCATGAACAGGACCAAGACAAAAAGAATGACAAAATATCAGCAGAAACGTGGAGAGGTGTTATCATTCTAACCTCAAATGCTAATCATGCAGTGTTTATCTTTTTGTTTTCTTTATTTGGTTGAAATGATACCTGGGACACTGCTTTCTACATTTGCCACTGCAGGGCTAAACTGGAATATCAATGATGGTGCACGTTTGATGTCTGCGTATTGGAAGATTAGTGAATATTCCCTTATTGTTCCACATGAAACCATTGATGATACTTTCATTAAATATTAGAATGTGTATCCTTGCTCATACCATTGTGCTTATGGCAGTGTTGGGCAAAGATAAACTACTTTGTCAACTGCGATGTCTGGGTTCTCTACAAGTTCCTTGATTGGTATTGCACTTCTCTGGGTGTCACAATACATTAACATTTCTGGTGCCATTAGTTCCTTTTTTTCTTATTCCAGCATCAACAGGAGACATGACTGGTCCTTCTCTTGCTGGATATTTGTTTCAATATTATTCCCATTTGTGGGTTTGGATTTTAATGTTCATAGCCACGGTTGCACAAGTAGTTTGGTTTTTGGTGATGGATGTATTCATAAAGATGCACAAAAGGAAGACAACAAAAGATGAAAATAATTACATATAGAAAGGGAACCTTTCCACATTACTGAATACAATACTTGCCCTCCTGTTGAAACTGAGGTTAGTTAGTGTTTTCTTTTCACTCCTTTATCACCTTTGGTGTTGAACAGGACGAAAAACGCCAACTTTGAATTTTAAACCTAAATAAATTGAATATAATATTTTAATCTACCATTATTTTCTGACATTTGGACACTTAAGTTTCTCCCCTTAGCCATATTAAATTATCTCTTCGGTGTCTTATAACTTGGCTAATTTTATTCATCTCTTCACAATCCATGAAGTTCTATGAACCCCCAAACAAAGTCTAGGTTTAGTGTTTTGCATTTCCTTGCAGAACTATATATGGTAATAGCAAGAGAAACGATTAATGAATCCCAGGTGTTTTTATCAGCTGGATTTCAACACTTAGCCACAGATGTGAGAATGATTTTTGTTGTCGATGGGGCAGCAGCATATCAGTTGTCCAGGCAATTACAGCTCCTAAACAATGCAATGGTGCCACTGTGGTGCCGTAGCAACACACTTGCCACTCTCCCACTTTTGAGGTTGAAGCTCGAATCACGGCCTGACGTCAAGTGGGAAAGCTGGTTGTTTCTTGCTGTTGGTCAATGGTTTACAGTACAGAACCTTGACCAAATGTTAAGTACTGATTTCATACACCCCTCCTGCTAGCATTCACAATATCTAATCTAATCTATCTAATCTTATTAAACTCTGATAGTGCTTAATCTCTCGTTAAAAATAGCTGTAAGGTGTAACAGGACCAAGACAATCAAGCAATTTCAGTTTCCAGGGACAGAAGAGAGGTCCAACACCACCGAAAATGACGGGATGCTTAAAACTGAGGTGGGTATGCCTTGGTGTACAGTAGGTTTTTAGTTGCTTTTGGAAAGACACTAGGAATGGGATGCATGAATCTCATTAGCAAGAGCATTCTAGACAGTGGGAGCATCTAATCAAAGCTATAACCACAATGTTTGACAGACTTATGAGTAGGAGGGTAGAACTTTGGAACAATAAGGAAATTTTCACCACTCTGACTATGCCCGGTACTGTAAGAACTACTGTAAGAGGAAAGATATGGCGAAAATACTTTGGAAACCCAGTGTGAAGAAACTTGTAAACAAGTGTGGCTGTTTTAAACAGTGAACGGTGGCCAACAGGAGGCCAAAGCAATTTCTTAAAAACAGGAGTTATGCTGGTGTATCTATTGGTCTTTGACACTATTCTAGCTGCACTATTTTGGATGCATTGTGATATATGTAGATTAAAATTGGAGAGTCTCCTGAAAAGTAAATAACAATAACCCAACAGACAGCTTACAAGAGCATCTGCAACAAGTATAAAAACGTCATAAGTAAGAAACCACTTGACATGTATGAAGTCATGGAGTTGAACAAAACAACTTTTGCAAACACTCTGAACATGATTTATAAAAGAAGTCAGACACTTCCCAAGATGTCAACTGGGAACCATGCTTTCAACATATCCATCTACCCCCTTTATGAATCAAAGAGTATAAAATCAGTCTTTTCAAGATTCAATTGGAGTTTGCTAGTTGACATCCACTCTTTTGCATTATCAAAACACCTGTTCAACTGTTCAAAGGTGACAGATATATTTCTCTGGGACAAGTGCACATAAAGATGTGTGTCCTCTTCATAAAAATGAAACTTTACACCTTTGTGTTTACCAATTACTGATAATGACTGATAATGCTTTGTTGAGTATGAAGTGAGCCATCTAAGAACAGAGCCACTGACTCCAAACCAAGTCTAAAGACAAGTGAGAAGAGTGGCATGGTCAATAGTGTCAACAGTAGCAGAGATGTAGAGCAATACCATGGTTGTAAGGTTCACCTTTTGACAAGGATAAGTAATCTTCATCTTTTATGGAGAGAAGAGCTGTCTCCGCCGAATGACCTGTTTTATATGCAAACTGGTATGGGTTTTCTAAGTCATGGACATATGGCAAGGTATGTTCTTACAGTTGCTTACCAACAACATGTTCAACCAGTTTTGATATGAAACTAAGGCCGGATACAAGGTGATAGTTTTAGATCATCAGCTGGAAGAGAAGCCTTCTTGATAAGACGAGTAACCAAAGTAGTTTTGAAACCATCAGGACAGATCCCTCAATGAGTGAGCAATTGACCAACCTTGTAGTTGATGGCAGCAGTATATCACTACATTCTTTGATAAGAAATGTTGGTCATGGAGACAACAGGCAGGATTTTGCAGGTGAGTTTCTAATTACTTTAACAACAGCATCTTCAGATACTTGAGTAAAGTCAGTAAATTTTACCCCACAGCCCTTAAGGGCTGTCGGGGTATTGTTTTCACCCATGGCATCCAGATGTGCAGGCGGATGGCGGGAAAAAGTTTGTCTGGGCTGTATCTCAGAAACTGTAAGGTGTAGGGAGTTGATACTTGGTAGGGACATTGGTTAGGGCTTTTGGTATGCAATGTCAAGGTGTGACCTTGATTTGACCTTTGACCTTGCCATAGTAACCTTGAGTTTGAAAATCTTGTTCGGGCTATATCTCGGAAACCGTAGGGTGTATGAAGTTGATACTTGGTGGGGACATTGGTTAGGGGTTGTAGGTGTGCAACGTCATGGTGTGACCATGATTTGACCTTTGACCTTGCTGTAGTTACCTTGACCTATAAAATCTTGTCCAGGCTATATCTCCGAAACCGCAAGGTGTCAGAAGTTGTTAGTTGGTAGGGACATTGATTAGTGGTTGTAGGTGTGCAACATCATGGTGTGATCTTGATTTAGCATTTGACCTTGTAGTGACCATGAGTTTTAAGATCATGTATGGGCTATTTTTTGGATTCCGTAAGGTGTAGAAGGTTGACACTTAGTAGGGACATTGGTAGGAAGTGTAGGTGTGCATCAAGGTGGATACAAGGTGGATACAAGTGGTGCATGCCTATCTAGAGCATTAGCCAAATCATGTGCATATTGTTTATAAAGATCAACTACAGAATTAGCAAGAGATGTGACAAAGGGGGTATTTTTAGACGAGATAGGAGATCACACTTGATATGGTGATACCTCTTGTTGTACACTTTATTTGGTATATGAGTTGCTTGGTGAGGAAAGGATATTGAACATGTGAACATGTAATGCATGAGCAGATATACACTCAGAGATTTTAGAAACAACTATAGTATCCTGATCACAGAGAGATAAAATAAGGTCAAGTATATGGCCATGCAGATGGACAGGTTGACTAACTTTAAGATCACATGAGATCACATCGACATGGATGTTGAAGTCATTACAAATGCAATACACAGAGTTGATGGATGACAGGAACCCAACAAATGACATGAATGCTTCTAAAAAATTACAGGTACATGATCCTGGGGGTCATAAAACCAGGCAAGGAACAGAGTGCGGCTATGTAGCACTGTTGACACCACCATGTTTTCAAATGACCAATGCACAGCACACTCTATTTTATGTGGTCTGTATGAGCATCTGATACAGAAACTAACACCACTACCAATACCTGAAGGATGACACTTTTGAAGGGACACACAATCAGGAGTAATAGACCCCAGAAAACTATCAGTATTAGATAGATGGACATGGATTTCCGTAAGGCAAAGTAAGTTGAAATCATGCAAAGTCACAATATTGGCAAGGGGTGGACCTAACACGCCTGTCATTCAGAACACCCAGCTTGACAGGATCAGGGTTAATGGAAACATCACCACCCAGTAGAAGCAACATCACAAGACCTCTTCTAGTAACCAAGGATGGGAATTTGTGACATGAACAGGCGTCAGAAAATTTTTTCCAACTTTTGCCAAGGAGGTGTTTCACATGCCCTAGAATTGAACCATTCAGACCTTTGAGCAAGTGCAACTGCAACCGGTACAAAGGCATGATGTAAAATAAAAAATAAACTAAAAAGTGTTTCATTATGCCCATACTTTTGTTGCTGCTGAATGTTTCTACAAAACAAATTTACCCCCTCTGAAGAAATGAGAGTGCTCAATAATAGACAATGTCTAGAAACTTATAAACCTGGCATCTAGGCTCTTTGATTAGCTAATTTTGGGCTATATGTGAGGGACATTCATGTGACCTTGTGTAAATCAGGGAGGTCCAGCACTGGCCAATCAGACATCCAGACAAAAGACAACACCCTAGTTAACACCATATTCAAAGGCAATGTAACCCCCAGGAATGAGCTAGATAGGAAAACCCCAATACCAGCTCACAATGTCAGCCCACAGACGTTAGCAAAGACCTTCCAGCTTTTAACTTGAAGAAAGAACTATAACTTCAAACCAACAACTTACTAGGGTTACATGTGTTTTTTTACAAGACCAACCTCGATAATACCAACAAGCTAAATGGTTACTGAAATTCCGGTTGTTTTATTTGGTGAAGTTTCCATATTAATGCCCTTTTGAAATTATTGTCATTGCAGGGATTCTTGCAGGGATTCTTGAAACACCTATTTTTATTAACAACATTTTAATTTGGACAGTACAGCTACTGCTACAATGACAGACTAGTTTAAGATCTATGATAATTCATTTTTACACTGCCATTTTAAATTTGCATTATAGAGTTAAAAATAAAACTTAGCGTGTACTGACAGTAATTTATTTGAAAGAACAGTATAGTTTGTTGGATCTTCCACTAAATATGTAATTTTTGTCATGGCTTTAGTAAGTATGATAAAACTCTACATCCATTAAAATTTTCAAATATTATTGAACAAAAGTACATGTGAGAAACATTTTCAAAACCAAAATTATATTTAAGGTTACATTTTAAGACCGATCAAAAATGAAATTGTAAAATTGCAGAAAATTTAAAATACCTATAAATAAAGCAACTTTTAAGTTATTTCCTCTGCCAAGGAGGTATCATTTTCATGACCGTTTGTCTGTTTGTTGGCAGGATTATTCAAATACTACTTGGTTGGAACTTCTTGAAGATGAATCAGAAGATGAATGTTGGTCCAATTAAGATTCCATTAAATTTTGAAAGTTTTCTGGATCACTGTCTGGATACAAAAATCGAATCAGGATTTTTCCATTTAGTTATTATTACTTGTCTTGCTATCCCACTTATTTAACTTGGGGTGTTGTCCATTTATATTTACCCGAACAAAGAACAAAGAACAATAAAAAATTGTTAAACTTGATTTTTTGCTCAATGCATCTTATTACTCGCATTGACCATAAATGTTATCTGGCTGTGTGCCCATACTCAACAGCACTGCTTGCCCTAGTATGGTTGTGTTCCTTTTAGTGCATAACTTCTGATGTATTAATTATTTACAGTTCAAATAGTTTTGTGGGGGCTTTCAGTGTAAAAGTCTGAAATAACCCAAGCATAACTTACATAATAAAGTTTATAATTTCATTAAAATTACATTTTATTCTCACAATTTCTCAATTTGTACCTGTATAATAATACACACATGTATAGTCTTAAGTTATATAAATATATGTATAAACACTGATATTTTAAATCCAACTGCATGTCTTATGTCATTGCATGGGGTTGGAATACTTGGAAGTAAAAAAACTCCCTCCTTGAACAATAGACACTAAGGTTGTGCAGGGCATCGCCATGTATTGGCCAGGCATCACAAGACCCTCTCTCCTAATCTGAGCTTTTAAAATATCTGTACTCACAGATGAATTTCAGCTTCTTGCATATATTAAGCTACAAAATATAAATAAGACTTAAATCCTTTAGATTAAATGCTTATTTTCCCAAAAAGTGGTTAATTCTATTTATTTTATCGATCTCTGTATCAGAACCAGTTTCCACTAACAATCATCCTTTAATGATTTTCCAACTGAATGGATTTTGGTATTTCTTCTTACTTCTTCCCAAGATGTTCACATTTTTTGACAAATGAATGACAAATTCAATTTTGTTGCAATTGACAAAGTATTGATGAAAAACTGATGCATCATTTCTTGACAGTTAATGAAAATAGTCATAAAGATGTTAGTTGCTGGAGTTCTTAGGAGTTTCTTTTTACAATCTGGCAAACACTTTTGCTAAAGGCCTTTTAGCAACATGTTTCAATCCTATCTGCAAGATATATTAAGGAAAAATACCTTTTCACTGTTTAACGGAAACAGTGTTTGAAATAATGGACTGTAGCGGTTGTAGAAAACTATAGTGGTGATGAAATATCACAGATTAAATAGGAACTTTTCTCATATAACAATGAGTAAACATATATCCGCAGGTAAACATAGTAAAATAGCAAAGTATACAGTGATCATTTTGTTGTTATTGTATTTTGCAAACTTATTATTTATTGTTGAATTAGAGGTGACACGGCATAAATCAATGACAGCGAATGAATATGCTCTATTTAAACATGCGCATGGCGATAACAATGATGACTTAAAAAGGGATTATCCAGACTATGTTCAGCTAGCGAAAATGTCACACAATCGACTACAAAGAGACCTGATAAAAATAGTGGATATGGCAGCTTACCTGAAGTCATTTGACAATGTCAGCTTATTTCATGCTTGCAGTGACCTCCAAAGACCAAAACATTCGGAATTGCATTTATGGAAAGAAGTGTACCAGCATATGGTTTTAAGAATCAAAGAAGATAGCAAAGTCTTTGATGCCTACTTAAAGCATTTCTATTTTGATGACAGATTTCATCACCAGACCGGAGAGCGCCTTATTCGAACCATTGTATCTGTGAAAGGACCATGTGATGTTAATGTAGAAAAATACCAATGCTTGAAGTACGTGTGGAAAATCCTTGGGAGTGATCAACATATGTTATTTTGGTATGATGGCTTTGCAAACCCAGTAATTGCACTTTCCTGCACTATACAGAAATCAGGTGGGGTGGTGCAGAAGATTAATGGTTCTTTTCATTATCAATTCATCATTACCTGTCCTATACCGGAAATTCAGCTTCTTCCAGCATACGCATCGTTGGTGACCAGAATCTGTGACAAGCCAACCATATATACAAAGATAGTTTATCCACAAAAAAATGAAGTTCCATACAACAGAGAGATTGGTTTGTGTGTTCACCCAATATTCAGAACTTTAAGGAAGTCAGATGTACCATACATTGTAAACTGGATTGAAACACTAAAACTGTTTGGAGTAAGGGAAATATCTTTGAGTAATACTTCAGCTCAATTAAAGGAGGACCTCATTAAATCTGTATTTAAGTATTATGTGGATAGTGGAGTATTAAAATTAACACAATATCCAGTTATCCTTCCAGAAATAGAAGCCATCAATAATCGTAAGGCAGGATGGATTTCTATGAAACAGATGGCAGTTCTGGACTGTGTGTACCGCAACATCAAGAGATACTGGTATGTCTTAATACACAACATTGATGAAATTGTTATACCTCGTCAATTTGGTACCTTTGTAGAATATTTAGAAAATTATGTAGATCAATTTCAAAATACATCATCAGGCCATTGTCTAGCAATAAGAAGTGCCTATTTCTACAAAAGTTTTTCATCAGCAAGGAACCAATACCCTAGGTATATGATTCTTTTGAAAAAGACAAAAAGGTTTGCACCTGAATCAACCAAAAGAGATTACCGGGGGAGGCTTGCTGTGGTTAGAGGTTTTTCCAAGATGCACTCATCAGTAAGCAGTGACACACATTTATGTACAGCAACATATTCAACATCCAAAGAACTAGAAAAATTTATTCTGCCGGTGGAAGAAATCATGGTACACCACTACAGGATGAAATGCAAAATGCATTTTTCAAATGGCAGCTGTAATTCAGGGCATGCAGATTCAAAGCTTTATGAGGATAATACTCTGTTGAAATATGGGGACAGGTTAACAGATGAAGTGACAAAGGTGTTGAAGACTATTGGATATATATAGCTGGAGGCTTTCAGCTTCCTGGGGAATATCTGAGACCCATATAAGTTCTCCCTATGTGGTTTATCTCTTCTTGTATTTTCACTCAGTACAAAATATGAAATGCATCCTAACATCTGAAGTTACTACTCGGGCACACCCTTTTAAAGTGAAACTCAAAAGACATTGCCTACGGAGCATAAACCCTCGCCAGGGGATTCAAAACATATAAATCCCTAAAAAATTCTGGAATTCCAATGTTGTTCCAGGTTATCTTTGAGGTATACTAAGCCTGGGGTATACTCCGCTCGATCCCATCCTGTGTGAAAATATCACCCTGATCTAATTTATACTTTTTGAGTTATGGATGTGGACAAAAAGGACAAATGAACCCTTTGGTGGTGAGAGTTATAATAACAGTTTGCATTATGGGAGGTCAAGAGCCCAATTTGGTCATAAAAACCATAAAGGTTCAAAATAATTTACATAAGTCAAAGAAATAGAAAGGGATTTCTCCAATGGCGAATTGTACTGGTAGAACTCACTGGTAGAATTCTGAAAACCAACCTGCTTGAACGATAGAAGGGATATACACACACAGGCTTACATGTTTTAGCAGATAAGTTTGGGTAATTAACTTTTCCTGTTGCAATGCAAAAAAGAAAGAGATTATACAGCTTTATACACTAGCCATCACTAGGTTTATTTTATACCTTACATAATGCTTCTTCACAAGATTTAGGCAATTCTACGAGTATACAAGACGGAAAGACACTTTATGAGGGATTTAGATCCGGTATCATGGACTCCAAATTTGTGGAATTGTGGACTTGTAATTGTAAAGGTATAATTTGGTGTACCATACTGTAACCTAGACTGAAAAAGGTATCAGCAGTGTGTACTGCTAATAAATAACTGAAATTCAGTACTGTATGTTATGTCTTTAGGCGGTTAGAATATGAAAGAATATAGAATATAGAAATAACACTTTTCAGTCAGCTGTTGAAGAAACTCATCTGCTTACCACTGAATGATGTTGTGCTGGTTGTTGTACACAACATGTACCAAACTAGTCCTGGTGCCATGTTCTTCTTTAGGGCATTATGAGTCACTGACAACCTTCCAGGCAATTATTAAGTGAACTCATGTGTGGTGTTAAAATAGAAAGAAGCACTGTGGTACCATTTTACATTTGTAATCAATGACATGACTCTGCTGACTTTCAACTCATGTCTTAGCTGATTATTAGAAAAAAACTGACTGTCCAATTAAAAATGTATTGCCTTTCGAGCATAAAAGATAAGACGAAAAATAAGACTGTTATTTTACTCATAACTTTTAAAAATTTATTATTTTATCACTTCACCAATACAATAAATTCAAAAACAGAAAAACATAACTAATTATTTCTTAACTTTGCTGAATAAATGTACTATACCAAATAGAGCAGCAGACAGGTGGAAAGTAACTTAAAATATGAAATACAATTGCTCTAAAAACTACTATTTATAATTTAGGATAGGTCAGGAAATGTGCCGTTTACCAATTAGTAATCAAGAGGTAGATCTCATAAAGCTGTTTTGGTCTTTCCAGTAATTGTACAGATATAAAAGACTGAAGTTATACACAATCAACGAAAGCACTTGGAGCGCTGCAACCTCAGCCAAGGCCCATCACTTCTACTGATGCTAATGAGTGCAATGATAAACAAGGCCACTGCCGCAGCGGTTATCTCCCGCCTTAGAATCAGTAATAATGGAGAACTAGAGGAGATAGAAGGCCTTTGTAGTATGATAGCACCACTTGACATTGAAGAAGGAGTCAAAGGTAAAAGTCAGCAATTGAAAAAGATTCTCAGACCATGACTTCCTTTTAGTTGTTTTCACATTTGGAACCCCTAGTAGCAACGATAAGGGAGATATAAGGCCTTTTTAATAGGATAATCCGATTTAACATTAAACGGCCATTATGACGTGATATGACGGCCATTTTGTTTTCCAAACTAGGCCAAATTACTATCAGACTAATTTTCCTAGCCATATATTTTTTGTGCAAATTTGGCTGCAATATTTCAAGTTGAGAGCATCTTAAGGATTTTGAAATAATTTGGATAAGGCGGCCATTTTGTTTTTCATAATAAGGCCAATATTTTTCTCGGGCAAAATATTTGCAGACCAGGACTTTTCATGCTCTGTCTTTACATTCTGAAGCCATAGTACCAATAATAAGGGAGAAATAAGGATTGTGTTAGTGTGACGACCTCATTTAACCTATACGTAAGGGTCAAAGGTCAAATTCAACTCCTGGAAAAGATTCCCAGGCCATGATTTCCTACAAGTTGTTTTCACATTCCAAACCTCAAGGAGCAATATTAGGAGAGATATAAGGCCTTTTTAATAGGATAACCCCATTTGACATTAAACATGTGATATGGCGGCCATTTTGTTTTTATAACTAGGCTACAATTACTATCAGGTTAGCTTTTCCAGCCATATATCTTTTGTCCAAATTTGATGAAGCTAGCTAAATATTTCAAGATTTAGAGCACCATTATGATTTTCAAACAATTACCTATGGTGGGCATTTTGTTTTTCAAAATGAGGCCAAAATTTTGCACAGACAGGTTGTCATAGACATAAACATTCCCCGCAAATTTGGTGAAGATATTTTTACAAATGAATGATATATTAAGGTTTATGTAAAAACGTGACAAATGGACGAACAGACACACAGACGGACGGAAGGACGCACGCACATACAGAACACCACAGGCGGGAGATTAAAATACTGTAAATTCCTGGATCCATAATTGATTGCTGAGCATTCACAAAATTAAATTATTTCTATATTAGACTCAGGCCCACCAACAGTGAAAATGGTGTAAATAATCAAATAGCGGGTTTTTTTCAAAATATGGTAAACAAACAAAAAAAAACAGAATTTAAAGACAATAACAAAACAAGGCCCTTGTCAAATCGGCCCCCAAAATAACATACCCTAGTCAACTCGGCCCCCAGGGAAAAAATACCTTAGTCAAATCGGTCCCCAGGGAAAAAATACCTTAGTCAAATCGGTCCCCTGGAAATTATTGCACTTTCAATATTAAACACATGACCAAAATCACAGTCTAATAAGAATCTCAATAAAATTATTATAGCACTTAATCTCTTTTAAGTCAATTGCAATTTGAATAAAACAAATAAGTGATTAAAGGACAGAGGATAAATTATATTGATTACAGCATCCAAAAAACCTTTGATATATGTTAATTGCACTTCTGCTAACTATCACTCAAGTAGCTTTCACCCTTGATGTGATTATAAAAATGAACTTATAATTATTCTAACTTAAGTTAAAAGAACTTGGTGTAACGTCAAAATATCTTTGATAAGTTAATTGCACTTTGCAAATATCACTATAGAAGTTATCACCCTTATGAAACAAACAAAACATGATTACAAAGAATTATCTACCATTATTTGTCATTAATAACCTAATACATGCTCCTCTGATGTACTGTGCATACTAAATATCTGTCAATCTAAGAGTCTGCCATATGAAGGTGATTAAGTGCTACAAAAGTACTCTAACTGCATTATTTTAGTTTTTAACCTGGGGGCCGAATTGCCCAGGGCTGAGTTTTTATCGGGTCGATTTGCCGAGGGCCGATTTGGCAAAGGGCCGAATTGTCCAGTTCCCGATCACATCATTAGCCTGTCGGCTTTACAGAGACTGCTGTTCGGAAAGCAAGTATAACCAGATTATTCTTTTGTTGTAACTCATAAAAGAAACCATGACGTGGATGTAGCCACTTTTATTCAATAGCATCCCCCACAGTAGTTACATCAATTTAATAATCCTCTGTTTTTATTTCCGAGTACAATGCCCTCTTCCACCACACTGTATGTTTTTAGCATCTGAATATACTCACACGATAGGACATATGCATATTTTTAAATCCACTCAAGGCCATACTTTCTAATTATTGTTTTTTTGTAAGAGCATAATGTTACTGGTAGACTAGAGTTATTTTCTTGGCATTTCATTACTTGGGGGGAAAACCACACTTCCATTATATACACGTGCATTAATATGCACTCATGTATCTTATTCACGATTAATAATTCTAATGAATATTATATGTATTAACAGTATGCATTGTAAAATTGTTGGTAGTCCCATATATATATGTATATTTTATTTTTGTAATTTATGTGATAAAATTTAAAACCCCAATTTGATTTTGTGGTTTCCAATGAATGTTATTACATTTACACACATGAGTGATGTGAGATATATTTTACAAACTCATAATAGGTTGGGTGTTGCGTTTAATTTCAATATCAATACTCTATCTATGTCATATCATGATGGTTAAGTGATTGTGTAATGTAACTACTAGCTTTCCTACTTCAGCTACTATGTTAGAGTGAGGAAGCTGCTCTGTTACCAATTATGACACTCTGTCCTCTCAGGGAACAGAGATGCTTTTCGCAATGGACAAAAATAGGTATTGGTTTACAAGGGACACAACATCTTATTGCAAATAATTATGTAATAGATAACTCCACTTATTAATATCTCTCCATATTATGATGCATTTCACCTATCTTTTTTTCTTTAGTCGATGCAACTTGCTACTTAAACAAATCATCACATGTCTTCATTACTCATCTGAGAATTCACGAAACCTTCTCCCTGGAGACATACAAAACATGGGACAAGTGCTGTAGCAATTACCGGTCGCTTCTTTTAAGTTGCTACAGGAAAAGACTAAAACTTTTACTTAACCAAATTATTCAACAATTAAAATAACGATTACAGTCAACTGAGGTGCTCTCAATAGTTTGTCCACTGTATCCAGCAATCTGTCCCGTGATCCTTTCTGCGTCCAATAGCACACAATATCTATATCCTGTGATGTGTTCAGTGTGCACTAACACAAAATATCTGTATGCAGATATTAGGAGAGTCTGTACAACTAAGCTATCCACTTCAGAATGCAAACAACATCCAATATATAGCAAATCCACAAATTATATCCGGATATACACAATATCCAAAGTACAGCAACTCCACTTTTGGGTAGATCCACGCATTATATCAAGATATAGATAATATCCAAAATACAGCAAATCCACTCTCTGGTAGATCCACACACTATATCTAGTTCACTCCAGCAAGAGTTTGTCACAAAATTTATGTAACACAGTATAGCAGTTCATATAGCACACCAACTTTAGAGAGAAAAAAACTGTTGTGGCCAGGTTTTCTACCCTTTATATACTGGAGATTACAGAAAGTTCTAGAAAAATGTGTACAATACAGTGACCGGAAGGTTCTGGAAAGAGTACACAATACATTTCCCATTTTACACAAGGGAAGTCTGCACTGGCTAGACCAATTATGTAAACTACACAGAAAAATCAATAATTCAATGTCCTTATATAGTACAAGAACTCATTCAAGGCACTGTCACACACATAACTTTATCCTTGTTAGAAGGCACACTAATAGAGTGCCCGTTTATGCAACAATTTTAATTCTTATTGTACTTTTATGGCACTTAATCTCTATCTTAAAGACAGACTCCAGGCACTAAATACACAGAATCAGAAATCCATAAACCACCAAGGGTGGATATACTTAGCAAAGAAATAAGTATTCAACTTCTTTCTGAACAAGGAGAGAGATGTGGCTGAATGTACACCGTCAGGCAAGTCATTCCATATCTTTGGAGCATCATATGGAAAGTTAAGGCCAAAGTGCTTTATCAAACCATTCCCAAGTAATGACACCCTAAACCAATTAGGATACAGGGCCCATATTCACGAAAGGTCTTAGCCAGGGCTTAGGCTTAAAGTTGAGACTTTTGTCTCAAGTTTATGCCCAAAAACTGCTAAGGCTTTTGTCTTAGGCTTAGTGGTATTCACAAAAAAATTAAGACCGGTCTTAGGCTTAGCCAAGGGCTCAACTTTAAGACTGGTTGGTAGTGGGCTTAAATTTTGTAAAGCGGACTTAAATATGGCCACCATAAACTTTTCTCCACTTCAAAATTTGAAATGGCTGTAAATAAAGTATAATTATACAGAACACCTCACTAAAGCAGTCTTTGGGAAGTTTATATGTGGTAACAAGGTTTTTCATTTCTAAACAGCACTTTTCCTTAGATAAAATGCATTAAATGAAGGATATGTGTCACCAATAGTATAGTTTGAATAGAAAAGAAATGTCACATGACACAGAAAACCACTGTGGTTATTTGATAATCTTGGACTTAGCTAAGTCATCCTTTGTGAATACGGATTTAAGACAAAACTTAGCTGAGACAAAAGTTTTAACTTTAAGACTGGATTTAAGCCTAAGACCGTTGCTAAGTCTAAGACCCTTTGTGAATACCAGCCCTGATCCGTTATTGTATGTATGTATAACTACAGTGATGGAGTACAGAGCCTTTATTTTACAACATACACATACATAAACATGAATACTGACTTATGATATCAACCACACAATTTCCACTTTATATATGTATGGACATAATTATATTCTATAAATACGTGTTTGTCTAACAACTAGTTTAAAACATTTAATTAAAAGGGACAGGATAATGCATACTAGTTAGTCAAGCTTTGACATTGGCACTAGGAAGCAACTGCGAACTTTCTTTTTTCAGATCGTGGTGGAAGTCGAAACAAAGACTTTGGAGGTGACAGGACAGAGTGTTGATCAGTTTACTAATGTATCCTCTTAACCAGCCTGTGATTGATCTTGACCGTTTTACAATATCTGGAATTTCCCAACATGGAGAGTAGCATGTATATAACTTGAAACTGCAAGAAAGTATTGCAAAAAGGTATAACAACTTACATAATTGTGAAAGAACCTGGAGAGTAACTATGCGTAAGATGTCCCCCTTTATTGTTTGACAAAGAATAAAACCCAAGTATAGTGTGATTTTTGTTGCCACCTTTGAGGTTCCCTTCATAATAGGACTGAAACCCTCATTTGTTTTTACGTCAAACCTATCACCCAGAGCATATATTAATTTGCATTTGTTTGATGATAATTTCGCATTACACACACAAACCAATGTCAAGGTGTAATAATGTAGTTTTGCCAGCCATGTGCAAGACCTGGACATCAATACATTAGTTAGTCTGTGATTGCCCTTTGCTACATAAAGGGATTGCATCTCTGCAGTAGTGAATGTATTTACCTTGTCTGTTATGGTGGATAAAAAATCAATATTTTGCAAACCATTCTCTTCACAGGAAAATATACATATATGCACACTGGCATTAGCATTATATGAGAAGGGAGAGATTGAGTTTGTAATAATTTACATTTTGTACTGTTTTAAACAAGAGAAAAGGATTATATATTTATCAGCACTGATATTAGATCAAAGTTGGAAGAGAGACGGAGAAAAAAACAAAACAAAACAAATATGACTACTGCAGGTATGCTGAGACTGAAATACTGTTGACGTTATTAAATGCTTTATGTTCTTAGATGTAAAATTTTAACCATATAATAATGTGTGTTTCAAATATTGCTCTAGATTAAAAAAAATTTTTTGTAGTAATAGATTATAGCTATTTTATTTATGGCACATTATAGTTGTTGCTTATTTATTTATTTGGGGTTTTACGTCGCTTTCACCACTGTACAGGTCATATCACGACGGGTAGTTGGAAGGGCAGAGGAAACCAGTACATACAGTTTGTCAGGGTTCTGTACTGTAAACTGCCAACCATCGGCAAGCAACTACCAGCTTTCCCACTTGAGGCTGTGCAGGGAACCGAACCCCGGCCTCAGAGGTGGGAGGCGAGAGTGTACTCTGCCACCGTGGCCCCTATTATAGTTGTTGCTGAATACATCTGACATTGATATGTAATAGTAAATTAAGAGTAATTAAGATAAAAATGTGTATTGCACTCTCATAATGTGACTTTATATTGTGTTATTAAACCGCTTACATTTATTTTTATAATGTATAAAGTGACATATAAGCTCAGCAAAGGGCTGGGTATACTGTGACAAATAGTTGATGATGTACATTGTATAAATACATGTCACGTTCATAAGTGAAATAAAATAAAATAAAAAATAATAAATGTAATCGTAAAGTGATGTAAAACAAATATAAGGCGAAAACCATAAGCAAAAGAAACAACAAATATGAATACTACAGATAGGTTGTAACAGTGTAGTACTGTTGACATCAATAATGTTTGCCTACCTGTGTCTGTGCTAATCCTGAAAATGATACACTGAGCTTTCTGATTTTTTTCATGTGTCTAGGGTCTGACCGAAAAAAACCCAGTGATTTAAGTTTTGAAAACATCTGGGGCTGATTTCACAAAGGGGCTTAAGTCCAGATTCAGACTTAAATTTAAGACTTTGGTCTTAAATTTTGTCAAAAGAATGTTAAGTCTGTGGTCTTAGACTTAGCGGAGTTCACAAAGCAGCTAAGTCCATGAAATTGCTAAGTCAGTGTACTTAACTTTAAGTCTGGGAGGTAGTGGGCTTAAATTTTGGAAATAGAAATAGAAACCTTGTAACATCATATAAACTTCCCAAAGACTACTTCAGTAAGGTGTTCTGTATAATTATACTTTATTTACAGCCATTTCAAATGCTGAGGTGGAGAAAAGTTTATGGGGGCCATATTTAAGTCCTCTTTCCAAAATTTAAGCCCACTACCTCCCAGACTTAAAGTTAAGTCCACTGACTTAGCAATTTCATAGACTTAGCTGCTTTGTGAAATCCGCTAAGTCTAAGACCACAGACTTAACATTCTTTTGACAAAATTTAAGACCAAAGTCTTAAATTTAAGTCTAAATCTGGACTTAAGTCCCTTTGTGAAATCGGCCCCTGATCTGCGCTTATGTCAACTTGGCAAGGAGTTTGAATAATTACCCTCACCACCCAAGGGGAGAGGTATTGAAATCGGGTCTGTTTGCTTGTGTGTCTGTGTGCATAATTCAACAAGGATACGTCACGTATGGGCTCTACTGTCACACAAAGTGGGTTCTACCTATGACTTGGTGCCCGTCATAGATTTTCTGGATCCAGATCTTGACTGAAAGCAAGTATTGTTTTGGGGAGTTTTGGCAATACCCATGGGCAAGGTTTTGTGCATTCCCCTCCCCACTGCTCCGTGTTTTGTGGGTTTTGTCTCCGTTATGGAGGTACTAAATTCATGATTCATTGATTTGTCTGTCTGTTTGCTTTTTACCAGGATTACATAAATACTACTGGTTGGATATCCATTAAAATCAGAAGATTAGGTCCCATTACATTCTGAGAGTGGCCTGGATCACTGCTGGATACCCCAAATATCAAAGATTCAGATTTTTCCATTTAATTTTTAACTAAGCCTGTTTTTTTAAATGTACATGCCTTGGCGGAGGTGTGTGCTCTCCAAGTGTCCTTGTTTTAAAATTGTTACCCTCCCTCCAGCTAAGACTATTTCTAAGAATAGAAGTAAAAAAGAAATGTATGCACACGGTAGACTAAGTGTAATTCTACCAAAAATCTAAGAATCTTTGTCAATACAAGCACAGAAGTGATTTTCTGTATTTGGATGCAATTCTGGTGTCAAGAATAAGAGTTTTTTTTGCATAGCAATTTCTTATTCTTAGAAAAATTCTTAGAATAAAAGCCATTCTTCGAAAAATTCAAAGACTAAGTATTGTTCTAGGAATAAGAATCTTTGTGAATAGAAAAATTCTTATTCGTAGAATTTTTTCTAAGAAAAACGACATTTCTGAAAAAATTTTTAAGGATAAGACTAATTCTAAGAATAAAAATCTTTGTGAATATAGGCCCAGAGCTCATTTCTGTATGTAACCACAAAATATGTTAAGTAAAGGATTTGCCAACAATAATCTATAAATAGTAGCACAAACATTATGCATCACATTCATTATCAACAGAAATGTATTGGTGAAGGGCAGACTATTGCCTATATTGTTGCCATGGAAACTGTCGCCAATAGCAAAACACAGAGGCTGCATTGATGCAATCATTTCATTTCCACACTGGCTATAGGTTGTGAAATACAGGTGTCACACTACATGTAAAATGGAGGGAATTGTATTGATTGCCAAAGACATCTCACATTATATGAGGAAACTACAACATTAGCCTTGCATAAAGACATAGAAGGGGTGGATAGAGGTTTGGGGGGAGGGGGGAGGGGGAAGTTGGCTAAATGCAACAATTAGAAATTACAAGTGAGCTGGCACAAAAGTCACAGAGCTCCATAAGGACACACTTCCGAAAATTTGGGATTTTTGAATAGGATCCAGATCGTTCCCTAACATGTAAACACTTCTTCTTTTGGTCAGGCCCTGCCCCCCCCCCCCCCCCAAAAAAAAAAAAAATAAAGAAATAAAATAAATTTCTTCTTCTGGTTCCCAGCGGACACCTTGTGCATAGACATTATACTAGTACCTTATGGTCAACAATGTAATTTTACACTATCTGGGTTTCAATTTACGTACAAAACATTTTAAATGTATCAAATGGTGATGATATAAAAATAGTAAATATTAATAAATATATAAACCCATCACTGTTTCTTATTGGTGAAGTTGTGCTTCCACTGGGCAATGAAATAAAAGTCGGAATGTCAAAGTCATTGAAAATACACTGGAAATGGAACATTTGAAAATGTGGGATTATTTTGTATCTGGAATACGATCTGGATCATTTCCAAAAAAACAATTTCTCACTTCTTCTGACCAAAATAAAAATTTCATGAAGATGTGTTCATTACTTTTGGAGTAATTGCAAAGACAGACAAGAAAACATGTATACACCAAAAGCATTACCTCCTACAGGTAATAAACAAGTTGTCAACAAACAACTTGACCAGTTCCTGATAATATCATGTGAGAATCTGGTGTTGTCACTACCCATATTGCCCTAGTTACTGCTTACCAGGCAATTATAGTGAGTGAACCAATTATGGTTATTCTGTAAATGTCGGGGTTTTTGCTAATTGGATGGATTCATAGATATTATTTAAGCAACATTACCTCTTTCAAGAAGGTTATGCTTTATGGTGTTTTTGGTTTGTTTGCCAGTATATTTGTCTGTTTGTGTTTCCAGTTACTCCAAAACTAATGAACACTGGTTTGTGCATTTTTTTAATGTCTGCAAGGGCCCAACACCTCTAACAACACCAACAATATTGCTTATGAGAGCAAAGATCTCGGATCTGGACAGTGATCCGGATCACCACCAATATCTAATGATTTGTTTCTTGTATCATTGTCAACATTTCCCAAAACATTTGTCTGAATCCTTGGTAATGAACTGATGCTTCTAAAACTCTGATATGTCTAAACAAGACTTGATCAAATTAAAAATTCATTACAGTTTGGGAAAAATATTTGATCATATTCTGCATACTCGACCTCCTTGCTGGGGGTGTTCACTCCTGGAATTATTTCTGATATTTACATTTTGAATGCAAAAGTTGTCATGTCAGTGTGAAACGATATTTCAACAGTTACATTAATTAATCTGCTCTCCTGTCATAGCTGGTATTACTACATTAGAGGTGTATGCACATTTTATAAAAGACAGTGTGGAGAACAGCCTGTAAACAAAAGAGGGTTGTAGTTAAGAAGACAAGATCATACTTGTCGAATGAAACGTGTGCTATTGCCAAAAGCAATAATAGTTTAGTTAGAACATCACAGGAACATCACATATGTCATACAACCTTTTTTATCTCCCCGCCAGGCTTTCGCCCAGGAGAGAGATTATAAAATGCATCAGGTGTGCGTGCGTGTGTGTGTGGGGTGTGCATTAGTGTGTCACGCCGATTTCTCCAAAACTACTACAGCTACAGATTTTTTGTCAATTATTTGTCCTAATGAATTTTCACGTCTTTGAAATTTTTGTTTGGTTTGTGGACTTAGGCCTAAAGATAAGTGAGTATTAGCAATTTTAGCTACTTTGTGTAAAGGACTCCTAACTCAAAAAACTATTGGAGTTACGAGTTTTTTCTTGAAATACGTTGTTCAGCTACTTTGCTTTGCTTTGTTGTGGAAGTGTATCCTCTAACACTTTGTGAGACCTGTAGGTTGAATGCCCAAATTATAACTCATTTATGGCATGTACTACTTGGGAAAGTATTCAGACTGGTGTACTGCCCCAGCAAGAAAGTGGTATCAAACAACGCAACAGATAGACAGACACAAATTAACCAAGCAAGTGGTGTTAATACAAGTGAGAGACATATTAAATATAGATGTGATATATACTATCACAGCGAGAGACAAATTAAATACAAATGTGAAATATAATATCATAGCAGACTTGAACATAAAATTTAGCAAGAAAGAGATAGTTATGGAACAGACATACAAAGACAAAAATTAGGCATTAAAACATAGCACTAAAGTGATATAAAACAATGCAACAGACAAGCATATGGACATATAATTAAGCCAGAAAGTAAAATGAAATAACACAATAGACAAACAGATGGACATACACAAATTGAGCAAGTGATATGAAATAAAACAAGAGACAAACATGCAGATTGAAAAAAATAGCAAGAAAAAAATATAAAAAAATACAAAAGATAGAAACATATTAAGTAAAATAATTTTTTTTATAAAAGTGGTGCAGCGTTATCTGTGTTTGTCTTTTTTCAGATGAGTTTGAAGAATATATGATTGCAGCAGACCTCACCCTGTACTCTAACCCTTTGAATGCAGCCCTGCTAGACAGTGCTACTAAAAGATCCAATAGCAATGCTTCATCAAGCCCATCAAAGGAGGAGAAAGGATCTGAAGGCTCAAAAACAAGTGAAGTTGATTTGGAAAAGGTATGCTTTCATCTGTGTTAATTAACAATGAATTGGTGGGTAGTAGTGGGAGAGTGTTTAAGATAACCACACAGAAAAGCACCTCCTACCTTTAATGTTACTACCGTGAACGTGTCATGTTCTCAAGTGGGAAAAGTATGTCTAGCTAGTCACACTTAATTCTAGAGAGTGTCATATTTCTGGTGTTTCTTGTAACCTTCACTGGTTACCAATCAAACAAAAAGTAGATTTAAAATTTTTGCTAATAACTTTCAAAGCTTTGAATGACAGTGCCCGCAGTTATATAAAGAAACTACTGAAACACTGTACCGCCACAAGAACACTTATATCATCTGATGGCATGCTTTGTTCCTGAGACAATCAACAGGACCGCAGGTGACAGATACTTTTCGTAGAGTGCATATAAACTTTGGAACAATTTGTCAGTTAAAATAAGAAGAGTTAAAGAACTCTCCAGTTTCAAAGTGTAATTAAAGCATTTTTGTTACTAAAACATACAGTCACCTTTTGTAAATTCCTTAAGTGTTACTGAATATATGTAATAGATCCTGGCATTTTAAAGACCTATTTTATTTTATTGTAATGTACTTCTCAAGCTTAAGCTGGGTTAAACGGTTCCTTGATTCCAAAGACAGTTTATATGCTTTCATGGACACTAACTATCATGTTCTGCAGATAAAATATGAAGTCTAGAATTGCAAATAAATATTCTTATACTGTTTACCTTGTTTGAAACATTTATTTCCAGATGATTGCTTCAGACATGACTAAATATGACAGTCCCTTATCGGAACTGGATGTGGCTGCTCTAAAGAAGGATGTAAGTCTCGACACAAAAGCCTTGTGTACATCTCTTTATGAATATTAAAACAGATAAAACAGTGTATTTGTTGCGAAGAAGCAGGAAGAAATGTTTACTTGTAAATAATGAACTTAACTGTCTGGGTTGAGGGTCAGTTAATAAGTGATTTCAGCAAATGTTTAACTTTGCAGATTTTGTGGCCTTGGGAGTTGTGTAATTATGATATCCAGACTTGAAACTTTGTTGGTGACTTTTGGAACAATTCTTTTGAACAGAAAGCAGACAGAAATATTTTTTAAGTAAATTGGTCCTGCTTAAATTTATTTTATCTTTAGTATGGATAGGATTGTTCAATTTTCCAGTTTTTATTCAGTACTGGAAAGCACTCCCTGAGTGCAGACCTCCGCCGAGACAGCTAATTATCCAGATATTGCAATTTCAACAAGATACTGTTTTAACACTGCTAAATGAGATAGCTTAACCATGAAAATACATGAAAATGGGTCTGTTGAATGTTTTCCTAAATCTAACTACTTCTTCCTTTATTGGGTCCCTCTCCACATTTAAAAAAATCACAAGGATGTGTTCATTAGTTTTGGAATTTCGGAAACACAGGCAGGTAAACAAAACATAGATAATTGCTTTGGCAGAGGAGTAGAAGTAATTAATAATTCATTGATTAATGTAAACCATGTCATTCTGATCAACCCCTACACTTTGTATTCTCCAAAACAGTTAATGTTTGGACACATAATAGATGAATTATCGTTTACCTACAATTCAGTCACAATAATACACTATGTTAACAGTGTAATGTATTATCAAAATCAACAGAATTCAATGATAAATAGGAGCGTAAGTAAACCTCAAAATGGTAGTTTCTGCTTCTGAGTGAGAGCGAGAATCATAGCCTGTAAACATTAAAATAGCATTACATGAAAAAAAGAGGAACATACTTTTGTATATTTATGCACGTCTATTAATTTTGAGATAATATGTCTACATCTACATTTAATGTTTTTTGCCACATTTTGATTTGTGTTTATTCGTGTGCTTCTGTTCATTTGCTCCTTTATCTCCGAAACATTTTTTACAGGATGATCCCAACTCAAAGGTAATGACAGGATATATTAGAACTTTTACAATTTTCTCATATAATTTACTCTTAGAAAATGTAGATGTTTTTGGACAATGTAGCTGACACTTTATTATTAAAGTGGCACCCCTGTATTTTAAATTATATATGTTTCAGTAGTTTTATGCATGCAAAATGTAGTTCCATTCTAAATAACATTAAGGGACGACTAACCACACAACCTGGCCTTTGTGACCAGTTTCCAAAAACTGCATATCTGCAAGATATTTTGTTAATTTGTGGTGGGGAAAATGAAATGTTGGCCATTGAAGGCTGGGCTTTGTCACCAGTATTATGGTCGTGTGTCCTCAATCAGTCACACAGGCGACTGACTACTTGCAAAATGCGACTAGACGTATTAGTGAAATAACAGCTACTACAGCTTCTGAGACAGTCCCCAGAGGATAAATGTCAAAACTTTTGCACCTCTCTTTCTGGTCACCTTAAAATAAAATATTTTTGAATCACGGACAAGGTCTCACCTACAGGATTCACAATCATACAGCATTTTCCCTTGACCCTGACCTTTCGGGAAAAGCACTACACATGCAGCAAGTTGCCACTAAAGGTGGTCAATGGAACAAGGGATAGTACGTATACCTGGAAATATTTTTATGATGCAAAGGCTAACAAATAAAACACAATATGGAATATATGGACTTTTCTATGATAGATTAAGTATTATAATAGATTATAAGATGCCATACAATATCAGGACCTCTTTCATCTACTTATTCTTTACAGCAAGGAGACATCAAATGTCACATTGATAAGCAAGAGTAAATGATGAAAGTAATGAAAGAATGATTAGGTCTACAATGACTTATAGATATGTAATAATATATAATATGAAAGCTGGACGATATATACATGTTTTAATATTTTTGCATTATTTTTATATCGCACATTTTTAGTATAATATATGCATATTTACATTTGATTTTACTGCTACACACTGTAACAGCACCTCAAATAGATCAACAAGGCAGTGTCCAAAGGAGCACAAAACCTTGCTGGTGGATTCAGAACCAAATAATGGCAACAAATCACTAACAGTTGAGTCCCCGTGTTGATCCGAATCATTTATGAAGTGGAACAATTCACCGGTAGACCCCATCTTGTGTACAAATAATAACTTCAATGCGATGAACAGGTTTTGACCTAATAAGCAGATGTTGTCGAAAGATTTCTAAAAAAATTATGCAGTTTTGAATCAAATCAACATCTGTGTTTCGGGAGATTGGAGCCACAGTTATGTCCCCTTTTTTGTTAAAATATAAGCCTGATCAAATAAATTGTATAGTTATGCACTGGAAATAAAAGACGGAGCCACGGTGGTAACCCAATCGCCTCCCACATCTGAGGTCTGTGGTTCAAACCCCAGACCCTATTTGAGAAAGTTGGCAGTTGCTTACCCATGGTCAGCAGTTAACTGTGCAGAACCTCGACCAACTGGTTTACTCTGGCCTAAAACTACCCTCCGTGATATGACATGCACAGTGTTGAATGCGTCATAAATATCCAAAAAAATAAATGGAAAAAAGACAACAAACAGGAACAATTGCAATATTCTCACCTCACCTCTTTAGCCGAGGTAAAAGTCAGATTCCCACAGTTAATTAAACTGATTCAGTAATTTTTTATCACTGTAATTTTTTGTTGCTTTATTTTCCTGCTTTCGTTTGTGCACTTTTGTTCTCTGCATCTCTTTTGAGTTGATTATTTGTTTTCAATTTATGAGTAACAAAATACATTTTTGAGCACATATCACCTGCTGAAACAAATGGTTTTCCCTATATCTTTGTTGTGCATTTACATGATCTTTTCTACAAAGCACCATGCACATATAAATTTAACAGCATTACACACATTACACACTTGCTGCATATGATACCCTTTGAGACTAACTCAGCAGTTTAGTAATTATTAAGCACGAGCTCTAATGAGGCCTGCACTTCTAAGATCACATTTTTTGGTGCCTGAACTTTCATGAATTGTGGCGCAGCATGATGAGTATCTGTTCACTGAAGTTAAGCGGCAATGGGCTACATTAGTACTGGGATGGGTGACCGCTTTGGTGCACTACTCATGTCTATGAGGGCTTTGCGCCTCGCACTAGTAGACCAAATATCCTTTTGGCGTTGTTAACCCATAGCCTTTAATTATTTTTAATTATTTATTGGTCTCCAGCATTTCAACAAGTTGGCATTTCATCAGTCTTTTGGGTGTTTGGGGTGAGCTGTTGCAAAACATATTGTATCTCAGAAGTATAGGATTTTCATACTTGGTGGAGAGATTGTTTAGGTGGTGTGGGGGTGCAATGTTATGGTGCAGTCTTAAATAATCCTTTGACCTTTCCACAGTGACCTTGATCTATAATCTTATCCAGAATATATCTGACATGGGTTCGAACCAAGGTAAAAGCAGATGCATAGTGGCTTGGGTGACCACAATAACATAGCGGTCCATCGCAAGTATACATATACAATACAATATGGCATACATTTTTTGTGTGCATATAACACAAACACTTCCAGAAGGACATAAACCAAAATGGAGATGACAACGTCATGCTGTTGTATTGTATTGTTCATCTTGATTGGTCGACCTGATTGGTTGATTTGTTACTCAAATTATCTAAAGTAAGGGGCATGGGAAATACCAAAAACTACTTTGTCCACATGTCAAGGATAAAGGTCAATTATTGCTGATGGTTGATATTAAGATTGTTATATATTGAGAGAAATCAGCTGTTATCTTTCCAATATATGTCTACACTTGTATATTATTGTCTATCCAATATCCTTTATGCATTAATAATTAAAATAAGTTGAAGTGAGCATTAGATCTTTTGAGAAGTATCTTTAAAATAGACAATTTTTATTATGAGTAGCATTCATGTTGATTTCATATCACATATTGCTTGTCAAGCAGTACATTGTATTTTTTTGTTATTTATCTCCCAGGCAAATCATTCCACTGGAGTCCATGCAGCATTTCCTCGTAAAACCAGTTCAGAGAAAACACCGGACCCAGTAAAGTCTCCATCGAAATCCCAGTGATATCAAAATAACCTCTAGATAAAGCTCAATTGACTTTGTTATAACAATTCTTTCTTATTTGTTAGATATGTAAACATCTGCATTGATTTTCCTTAGTTGAAAATAATAAAGTAACGAATGTTTTGACTCTATGATCTGGCTGTATACAAAAAAAAATTCCAAGACAATGTATATGTTTTTAACGTTTTTAAAATTTTATCACAAGTTAAAGCTTGGGTTATTTAATGTTTAATGTATCACGTCTAGTACCTTATTAGTCAATGGCAAACAACTACCATCTTTCCCACATCAGGTCAGGCTGGAATTCGAACTCTAATCTCAGAGGTGGGAGGCCACAATTAAAGGTAATCAGAATCCTATGGACTCGGATGTAATTTGTGTCTTTTTGAGTAATAAAATGAAACAATATTTATATATAGAGAGTTTAGAAGTTTATTGTATATTTATTATCCACCACCAGTGTTTATTAAATGAAATTTATTTATGAAATTAACTGTGGTGTGATGGTAACATGTTTACAAGTCCTGAGTGACCTTGTGGTTCACACGTTTGACATCAAATCACAGTCTGTCAACTCTGTGTCGGTTCTGGTCCCACAAGGAGCAATAATGATTGAATGAGATGTAAAACCCTAATTCTGAATTTTGGCAACTACTCTGTCTCATAAACCCGCACTATTCCCAGCTTTTTTAGGCTGTGATATAGTATTTAGTGTGATAATGATACAATTGTCTACTCAATACATGTATGGTTTATTCAGTGCCCGATATTTCTGAGGTTAACAACATGTATTTGTATGGTCTATGGCTATATAATAGCCACAATGTCATATTCATCAGTGTTCTTACAAATCAGGCTTATGTTATATATGTTATGCTCAATGAGCATATTTGAAGGATAAGTGGTTTACAGTCTGCGAAATACCATGTAGAGATGCTCAATGATGGTATATATAAAATGGCTTTGAATCAGTCTTCTCTTGCAGTGCCAATAAATGCTCTAATGAGCCACAGTTGTAATGTATAAACACCAGGCTATCTTTCAATATATGGCATATCACATTCTCACACCTGAGGTGGCACCTGCACGTTAATACCCTGATACACGTTAGACGGTTATGGTTATAAGCAATAGAGATATTTGCCCCTTCCTAACAAACCCTAGCTTATTTTTTCCTAAAACTCCCCTTTCCTCAACTGCTAGAAATGGACAAAAATACCATAGTATCACAGGAAAGTACCGAAAACAGTTAAATGTTACCTTCCCTTATGGGTGGTGTGAAATTCTCTGCCCATTATTTTTTCTTTGTGTTAAACCAACAGCTAGCATGTCTCTGTCGGTTCATTGTCCTCCTTGATTCAGATTTTCTTGTGTAGCTAAACTACAGCCAGAGATTTTAGTTCTTTCAGGCAGTACAGCGTTCCTCCTCTGTTTTGTTAGTATAAATTTATATTCCAGTTAGCATAGAAAATGAGCAAAAGATGTAGGGAACATTTGTTATTGGAAGGAAAGCCAGTATGAAAGGTGACTTCAACGTCCTCAAACAGTGTAATGACTAGTGTATACACATAAATATTGATTTATAAATATGACTCATAGCTATATTACCTGTAGTTTAATATTGTGCATATAATTTAATTAGCTACTATTAAGGACAAGTTTAAATTGTGGTTAACAAACATGAAATCATGTCTTACTGTGCAGTTGAGGGGCACTGCAGACAGTAATGCATTGTTGTAGGTCATGATCTGTAGTCATAAGTCAGATGCTATCGCCAAGCAACTACCAGCATTTTGCATTAAAAATATGTCCTTCTTGACTTCAAATACTACTCACTATCAAACAATTCACATTAGTTTTCTCTACCAAGAAGTTATGTTTTGGGGTACATCCATTCGTTTGTCAGCCTGTTTGTTCACGTGTGTTTGTAATAACTCCATAAGTAATAAACTGATTTTTCTGATTTTTATGGGAGTGAATCCTGTCCAAAATGTTTAAATTTCTGGAACCATCTGGATCGTATTCTGGATACAGCAAATCCAAAACTTTCAAAGTACCAGTTTTAGTGTATTTTCAATGACTTTGCTTTTATTTCTGGTTGACATTACTCCAAAAGTAATGAGAAGATCCTTGTGATCATTTTCATCATAATTTGGATAAAAAATCCCAAACTTTTGCAAATGTGCTCTTGTGGAGGTCTGGGCTATACGATTGCTTTATACTTATGTATATTTTTTTTATTTTTTGTTTTATGTCACATGTAGTACTTTGGTATCCGTTATATTGTGACAGATAGTTACAAGGGCAGAAGAAGTGTGGCTATCAGCTTTCACACTTGAGGTTGAGCTGGGATCTTATCATACATCAGTGTATAACACTCGGGGTCGTCCCAATGTCATTACCTTTCTGTGCATTCTACGAATGCAGTTTTAATCAAAAGAATGTGTCCATATCTGAATGAGAGTATTAAATCGGGATCAGTTATTAGTACTTTTACTGTAGAAGGCAAAACAGTTAGTGATCATTTGAGAATAAGCTATATGTAGCTTTTTATCACTTTTCCAATTTCATTGAATATTTGACCACAATGCTATTCATAATTCTTGAATGTTTATTTAACTTGAGAAAGTTATGACCAAGTATTATTTGGAGTGACAATGGAAAATAGACATCTTAAATGCATTCACTGTCCATGTATTGAGAAATCACTGATTTACCCAATCCACGATTGAATAACTAATAACAACATCCAGTCTTATTTTCTGATCATTGAGGTTATTGGACTTAGCAATAGTGGGCTATTTCTAAGAAGAATTATACACTTTGCATACTGCAGGTTCCATTTCTGTAGCCTGTTTGATACACCAAGAACTCATGTATTCATAGCCATGTTATGTTTGTATTAGATGTAGTTGGTTATTTCATGTCTGATGTATAGGTATACTTTTAGTGCAATGAAATTAAAATAATTTCGGAGCACTTTTAGTGTTAGCAATACTTGTCATATTGAATAAAGCAAATGTTTAATTCACAAAGGAAGTTTTGTCTTACTTATCCTCCTTTCTAAATATCAAAGCATACATGTCAAAGAGTTGGGGTAATATTCAGACAACCCATGTGGCATGTTTTCATATGCTGGATTTGAACCCCGCCACCACACAGGCAAGACGTCAGCAGTTGTTAAAATTGTTGATAACCACTGGGCTAAGAAGGCAATATTGACTTTACTATACTATCCCCGTATCCCATAACACATGAAAAATACATTTCATGTTTAAAGAACAGTTTCCAGTAAACAAGACATACCAGTGGTCAGTGTCCTATAAACTGCAACTACTAATTTATTTATTTATTTGGGGTTTTACGTCGCTTTCAACACTGTACAGGTCATATCACGACGGGTAGTTGGAAGGGCAGAGGAAGCCAGTATATACAGTTTGTTAGGGTTCTGTACTGTAAACTGCCAACCAACGGCAAGCAACTACCAGCTTTCCCACTTGAGGCCGTGCTAGGGATCGAACCCTGGCCTCTTAGGTGGGAGGAGAGAGTGTTACCACTCTGCCACCGTGGCCCCCTTCAGGTTCTTATAAAGTGAACAGACTAATAAGGACCAGTCTCCTATGAAGTGAACATATCAGATTATGACCAGTCTTCTATTGAATTAACATACCAAATAGTGACCAGTCTTCTGTAAAATGAACATACCATATGCTAATAATCAGTCTCCTTTTAAATGAGCATAACAATTATCAGACTCCTATCAAGTGAACATACCCAATAATTCTCAGTCTTCCACAAAGTGAAACTATCAATAGTGACCGATTTCCTATAAAATAACCTGCCAAATAGTGACTACCTGTCTAGTTTCTCCGAGAGATAATCAACTAAATATGGTCAGCTTCCTACAAAATAACCCAAACAAACAATGGTCAGTTTCATGCAAAAAGAATGAACGAAATAAATGATCAGTTACCTACAACTTGAACCTACCAAAAAGAGCGAGTTTCTTACAAGGGTACCCAATAAAATAATATTTTACTTATACAGTAAACCAATCAAATATTAATCTACAGTTTTCTACTGAGTGATCTTACTAATTAATGGCCAGTTTCCAAATAATAAAGACTCCCCTATAAAGGCTATGTGCAAGAGGATGTTATGGTGGTATAAACGATAACTGGAAATTCCTGTGTCTTTATTGTATTAGAGCATTATGTTTCCATAACGGGGAAATTAAAATCAAAGATGAGATTGCAAATGCCGTTTGTTCAGATGAACCTTGTACCTTATTCTACTGTACACCTAGGGTGGATTACTGTAACTCACTTTTCAGGAGTTCAATCTTCCTAAACTACAGTGCATCCAAAATAGTGCAGCTCAGATCGTATCAAATACCAGTAGATACGCCTGTATAATTCCTGTGGTAAAGAAATTACATTGGCTTCCTGTTGAACATCACCCAGTCTTTAAAACAGCAACCCTTGTTCACACTGGTTTTCCCAAGTATTTTGCTCTATATATCTCTTCCTACAGGATTTCCTCCAGTACCTGGTGCAGTCAGAGTGGTGGTAATTTCCTTGTGGTTCCAAAGTTTAATCCTTCAGTCCATAATCTGTCAAGCAGTTTGGTTTTAGTTTTGCTTTAGATGCCCCCACTCTTTAGAATGCTCTTCCTGATGAGATTTATGCATCCCCCAGCCTCTATCAGAAAGTAGCTCAAAAGGTATACCCACCTTAAGTCTTACTCACACCCTGGTGTTCTCTGTGGTGCTTTGCCTTTTTTTCTGTCCCTGATATTGAAATTGGTTGATTGTTTTGGTTTTGTTGCACCTTAGAGTCCACTTGAATAGGAGAGATACGGTGCTATAAAAGTTTGATTAGAATTACACCTAGTGTTTCCAGGGCAAGAGGCTGGGATTGCCAAACGTTTGTATTCAGTGACAATATTGATTTATGGTAAGTAGATAAAATATACTGCAACCACATTTGGTAAATTCTTTACAAGTTTTATATTGCATTATATTTTCAGTAAGATTTTCAAATGACTCTCCCACTGAATCATGATTACTGAACCTTATACTCCATTCCTTAAGGATTGTCTCAGTATACTTTTGTCATCCATAACCAAGTTGATACCAATTTGATTCCCTCAGTGTAGGGTCTTTTCTGATGAATTCAAAAAGGCTGTTGCCAGGCCTCTTATAAAGAAGAACTTGAGAATTACCATCCAGTGTCTGGTCTCTGCTTTCCGTCCAAGCTGGTAGAGCAGATCGTTGTTAAGTAGTTAATGTCCCATATCAATAGTAATAAGCTGGACAATTCTCATCAGTCTGCTTACAAAACGGATCATTCTACTAAAACTGCTTTACTCATAACAAAAATAAGGTTCATCTCTGTCTCTCTTTGACATTATTGACCACAATACTCTCCTTGGCTATATCAAATCCTGGTTTGGTCTTTGTAGAACTGTCTTTAGGTGATTTGTTTCCTACTTGAGTTATCGCTGTCAGGCTATTAAGAGAGATTTGACACTATCTGATTTAAGCAAGCTCTTCAATGGAATACCCCAAGGATCCGTGTTGGGTCCACTTTTGTTCTCGATTTATACAACTTGACCAAGTAAAATCATCAGCTTTCATCCTGATAGAAATTCATTTGTTTACACATATAGCACCCAATTATGTGTCTATTTATCTCAAAGAAAGCTTCTTCTGCTCTTACCAAGATGAATACCTGCCTTCAAGATGTTCAAGGTCAAAACCTCTCCTCTCTTTTCCTGTTGATATTTACAGAACTCTTCTTCATTCTGCTGACATTGTTAATAACCTAGGGGTGTGGTTCGATGCAGATTTTTCTTTCTCAGAACCCATTCAAAAGACTTGCAAAGCCTCAAATTATAAGCCTCATCAATTTATACAGTAAGTTACTTATAAAGTGGTTGTCACTGCTACAAATGTGCAAATGTCATGGCTAGTTATTGTCGGGACTATTGTAACTCTCTGTTTTTTTCTGGTTTGTCAAGTTTTAATCAGGATAAGCTTCAGAGTATTCAGAATAGTCTTGCACGTGTTGTCATCCACCCTACAGTGATGCCATTGGCTACCTTTCAATTACCCCATATGTTTGAAACTACAACATTAGTGTAAAAATTTATCCACAATGGTTCTCTTTTGGACCATCCTTGTGTCTGAGCAGCTGCTCCTCCAGTACCAGGCGCCCTGTCACGCTAACCCTTTCACCCTTACCGTCAATACCTGACAGTTCCTCTTCTCCAATCCTTACTCTACAAGTCATTCAAACACTTTGGCCATATTTTTGCTTTGATGCTCCTAAGATTTAGAATGACCTTCCTGACATTGTACACAGTGCAATATATGTTGCCACCTTCAGTAAAAAGCTGTTATAGCCTTCCTATCACCCTGAGGCTTCTAGTATGATCTGGCTATGTTATTGGACGTCTGATTATTCACTTTGTTTATGTTGTAAACAAGATAGTAGGCAGGTATGGTACTTTGCCTTTCACAGCCGTAACCACTGAAGCCTTTAAAATAACCACAGCTAGTTTTGGAATTTTCCTAGTCTCTTTATGAAGGTTGATATAGAGTGGATATACTTATAATATTTCTATTTAAAGTATATATCCTTAAATTAGTTTATTACAAAGAAAACATCTTCTCAGTCCTTTTTATATATGTTCTGCATTATTGCCTGTTTCACATGAACAATGACCCTGTTTCAAGTTTGTCCCATTAAACTAGTTTTGAGTATAATCTTATTGGCCATATGTTTTGTCTTTTCTGTCATGAAGATCAGATCAAGGATATGATAGATTTTGATATTTTGAAAAAGTTTACAAAAATATTCCTGTCCTAAAAACTCACAGACACTTATTTATATAAAGCAGTAAAGATAAATCATGAGGGTAACAATATTATTGTATTTATACTCGGTGCAATATTCCATTTTTTTCATAAACCAAAGTGCTACATGACCAATCCAGACTGTATAAGTACAGCCCAACCTGATAGTCATGTGGACGTTGCCCTGACTGAAAAACAGTCCCAAAGATGACCATTTATTACAGGATGTCCCATAGGTAATTTAGCCTGCCACTTGTGACAGAACCAATGATAGAGGACCACCATTTTGAGTGATCATCCGGGGTCACTATGTATCTGCCTATATCTTGGATTATACTTCTGATTGAACATTTTAGAAACACAAAGCCAAGACCTAGATCTGGTTGTAAATTACTTGAATTTGTACATAATACACTAGTTGTACTCAGACAAATAATCTGACTGACACACTCAAATGTAAGGAGATTTTAAAAATTAGTCAATGTATGGAAAAGCTGACCAATGTTGAAAAATATACATAAACATTAACTATTTACCCTGCAATGTATTTGAGCCTGGTTAGCAGGAAATATAGACCAGGTTATTGCTGGTTAGTAAGTAATTCTAAACCAATATAATCCAAAATTATGTGATTTGTAGGTATTTTTACAGATCTAGCTCTGAGTTAGTCATTATCTTCCTGAGAAATTATAGCTGGTTGGCCTTCATTGCATATCAACTAAAGCCTCTCTTACATCCCATCGTACGTGCACGTACATCTTGGTCATAGAGAAAAATCGGCTGATTTGCAAGGGACACTTTAGGTACACTTGCAATTTTATAACAAAATATCAAGGTCGCACAGGCCCTGCAATGAAAATTGCCATGCACATTTCCTCTGCATGCACGCAGGATGTCTACACACGCATCCATGCCTCTTAGGAGACTTAGGTACGTGCATTCTCCTTGCTAGTGTTGTAGGTTCTCCCCAGTTACTTACATTGTTTAGACATACTGTAAGATACACTCACATGTACCTTGCATGTATCTAAACCCACTGTACGACCTGTAACTAGTCACAATCTGTTCTTTGATCTTCAAGTTGTGACACTCTTGTTGGGAGAATACACCTTGTTTGTACGCAAACCTCTGCTACCCCACTACCAGGTTACGTTCATATTTTTCAACAGTACTTGCAGCACACTTATGTGTCTATACACGTACGATGGGATGTAAGAGAGGCTTAAGAGCTCACAGGAAAAATATGTCAGAGAAATGTACCAATACTAATCTTCTGGCTTCAATTGGTAGTGTAGTCTGAGATTTTAGGCCTCTGACCCAGGATCCCACATATCCAAGTAACGTTTCATCTTGGTTTTGCAATATCATATTTACAAGTAATTTGTTCATGATGCTTCCTAAATGCAGCTTTATTGAAGCACAAATTTGCTGCTTTTGGTTTCATGACACTTCCCGGAACAAGTATGTCACTCTGTGGTAAATATATCAATGACAGTTTGAACAAACTTGCAAACAGCTTTACCATTTTTACAAGACAAAATAAGTGATTCGTGTCTTTTAAATGCCATTTATCATTTTGTTCTTCTTTTGCACTTCACAGAAATGTTACAATCATATTGAAATGGAAAAACCAGTTGAATTCAGGATATACTGAACTGGTTGTTTATGCAGGGCAAACAGTCGTATTCTAAAGAACAATGACACAGATGGATTAATCCTTTGACTAAGGTAGACTTGCATATAATTTAGTATACGTGTGTTATTCAAGGGGAATATGCAAATTGAAAAACTGAAATGCATGGTCATGATTGGCCAGAATGCAGGCATTCTTTTTAAAACTTTTCGAGAAATTAACCTGCACATTAAATTAGAATTTCCTGACACATACGTTGTTTAGCTCATTTTTTTCTCAAAGAAATATCAATAGCCTGATGAATTACATTGTTGTGAGAGATTTGAGAAGCTCCGTGTGTAATATTTTCTAATTTTAGAAGTTTGAGAAACGATAGCACACCTATAAAAAGGCCAAATTGATAGTTACTAAAACAGTTATACCAACTTTAATTCTATAGTTAATCTGACACCTGGTTACAACCTCATAGTCTGAAATTAAATCAGACAAAATGAACTTCTTAGCTCAATGTATGGTATGTATTTTAAAAACAGCTTAATTATAACTATATGTAATATGAGTGTGGTGTACCTTTTCAGTATTTTATTACTAGTAATGCAATGTTCAAATATACAATTTATGCAATAACATAACTGTGCAGATACTGCTTCTCAAGTTCAAAATTTAGGGTTTTACGTCTAAATCAACAGCCAACTGATCTTGTCAGAAAGTGTCAGCATTGTCACTTGTGAGAGTCAAACCCACACAAAGGTGACAGTCTGTCATTAGATGCCAAATCTGTTTATCCCAAGGCAACCGAGGACCCCTGTCAGTAAGATTGGATCAAGCAATGCTTATTGAGTAATGATGGTCATATGTAATTTACATTGTATGTAATTCTTTATATATTAAGGTTCTATTGATTCTACCAATGACATCTGTGGGGAGGACTTTAAACTCAAGGAATGACTGTTCTGCAGCCGTAGAGCCCACAAACTTACCAGAACAGTTGACAGCCTATCTATCAGAAGTTCTTCATGAGAGCCTCCATATTCTACCTCCAAGAGAACAGTTGATATCTACTGAGCTGGCAAAAAGCAACACATCTACAAGGAATTGGATTTACGGCAGCAGGGCTTGTCCCGACAGCTTTGCAGAATTGAATGGCTCTGGAATCAAGGCAGAACGTTCAATTTGCCCATTTCATTATGAAATGGACTATGATGAAACCAGGTATGACATGATATTAATCAAAACTGGAGTGTCTTTAAAATATTCATGTATCAAAATGTTGGAGTGGGAGATTTTGTACAATAGAAACTTCACAGGAGACGTAATTTACATTTATATTGTCACCTTTTTTTACAAATCATTAAACAAATCCAACTGCCAGAACGTATCCCCTAATTTATGAAATAAATCGAGACAAGTTGTTGTCTGTTATTCTTGAAGGCAATTAAAGAAGTATATAATTTACAAACAATTGAATTCCGTTTGAAGATGGTGGCTGAGGTAATTTTCTGGGGAATGACATCTAGATAAATCTCAATGGCCCTCTTAAGTGTTTCATCTATATCTATACAATGCTAACTGTATCGTGACATTATCAGCAAATGGGTCAAGGTGGCATATTAACCCCCACCTCCCACTTCTGAGATACAAATTTAAATCCTGGCCCGACATCAAAGGGGAAAGCTGGTATTTTGTTCGCCTTTATTTGCTGGTTTACAGTGCAGAAACTTAACAAACTGTGTGTACAAGGGCCACAGACAGCCTGAATTTAGGCTAAGTCAAGGACTTAAATCTGAGCCTCTTGTCTTTGCTCATAGGGTTATAGACAGCCTGAACTTAGGCTAAGTGAGAGACTTAAATCTGAGCCTCCTGTCTTTGCTACATCCTGGTCTTAAATGGATTTCATAAAGTGTGCCTTATCTCAGTCAAAGCTTGTCATATAACCACAGTGTTTTTCTATGCCATGTGACTCTTTATATCTAGTCAAAATATTTTAGTTGTGACATATATCCTTTGTTTAACTCATTTTATCTTTGCAAAAAATGCTGTTTTTTTTTGTAACCACATAAATGTGCCCAATGACTAATTTAGGGACGTGTTCTGTACATTTATTGTTTATTTTCAAGCATTTTAAATTTGGAAGCCATGGCAGCCATATTTAAGTCTTTGTATTCAAAAGTTAAGCCCACTCCCAGGTAAACTTAGCCAAAACCTAGACTTAATAGCTTCGTGAAACCTTCTAAGTCTAAGACCACAGACTAGGCCCCATTTTTAGACAAAAGTCTTAACTTTAAGTCCAAGTCCGGGCTAAGCCCTTTTGTGAAACTGACCCCAGGTTACCTCTGCCCTTCTAACTACCCGTCACAATAAAATCAATACAAAGGTACTAGCCTTTTATCAAGTACTAAATAAACAAAGTACTAAACAGACTTAATTAAAGAAGTTAAACATAGTTTATTTTATATATTTTGCAATACAGATTTCCCAAAAATCTTTATACTGCCAAGTGTAATGATTGCAACGGCTGTGTGGGAACGGCTTCATCAGATGCAATGTGTGAGCCAGTTTATTACAATGTCAGGGTTCTACGTAGAAACAACACCTGTTCAAACGGCTTCTTCAACTATGAACATGGTTGGCATAGACTTACTGTGGGGTGTTCATGCAACAAAAGGCCCACTGCTCCAGGTCCTTTATAGTGAGGTGCATCAAGACCTGTACTGCTCCGTGTTGTAACTTGGAACACACCTCAACTTGCCACAAACCAGAACATAGTTAATTGTTAATCAACAATTGGTTGCCACCAGCAACACCCATAGATATATCCATACCATAAGATAGCTGAAGGTAACAACAGACAAATTTTCTGTTTTCGGGAATTTCTGTTTGCAAATTGAGTCAGGAAGAGGTGCTGTTTTCAAGTAGAAATTATATTATCGCCCCTTTGCAGCACTGTAAAAGGTTAATTCAATTTGTTTTTGCTATTTTTGTTTGCGTGGTTAAAGTCTATTTATAGTTTGCATCTGTGTTAATTCAATATTTTAATCAGTAGAAATCCATGTTATTTCTCACAAAAGAAGCACAAGTAAGTTTGTAGTTACATCGTGTCAAGTTACGAAGTTGGATCAGTACAATATAAAATTAAGTTTCATGTATTGCTTTATATATTGTTGTCACTCTATCACATACGATATGGGCATAATTGCCATTCTCTATAACATTTTGGAAAAGTTTTCTAACCACTTTCGCAGGTTTTACATTATATGTTAACCACATAGTTTTAAGTGGGTGGGGACCAGTCTACCCATACCTAAAAAGTCATTATGCTAATAGGTATTTGGAAATGTTAAAATATGCATGAGATGTGCATGATCTAAATACACCTGTTTTTTTTTCTTTTAAATTCTGTGATTATAGATCTGCTTTGTTTGTTGTAAAACATAATTTTCTTATGGTTATTTGACTGAATTAAATAAACATATAAAGACCAAAAAACCTTTTAAGATTTTATACATAATATAATTACAATATAAAGACCTCCAACGTGTGGACTGGGCCTCTGCCATCAGTTTATACAGGCTATTTTTATTTTTTATTATCATGGCACTGCCTTCAATAATGCAACTGTAAAAGCTATGCTGTAAAGATAGATGTAGACTATATTGTGATGAGTTGTTATTTGTTCTAGTCTTTCTAGTTCTAGACATTTAAACTCAGGTCTAAAATGTATCCTTTTGAGTTGTGATTTCATTTTTTCCTTATAAGTCTAATTTACATACAAACATTTATCTTGTAATACATTCCACATATGATATGATATTTATGTAAGATTTTGCACATTCAAGTTTAACAGGGGATGCTGCTAAATAGTATATATTAGAAGTACTGCCATTTCAGTAAAATGTGATAAAAAACTATAGATAGAGTTAGAAAATAGAGATATGTTAAGTTTTAGTGTACATGACCCAGTGAAATTTTGTTCATATAAATATGTAACTGCTTAGAGATAAATGCACCTAGCTACCTCAGTCTCTTGTATTAAAGTGGTCCCTTATTATATAAATGTATACATCATTTTGATTTGTAAGTTACCAATGCTATTTCATTCATTTACATAACAGTATTACTATATATTCAAGTGCTTTGATTTTATTGTTTTTGTCTTGTCTAACTAAAGAAAATAAAACATATTCTTGAGTATGCTAATCTTTTAGTCCTAAAAATCATAACTTATTACCTGATATTTCCATTCATTAAAATTTGCATGATTAAATATCTGTTGATACAGTTTCTATTTAACAATTAACACTACATGACAGTGATAATGCAAACAACAGCAATAATAATACTTATAGTAATAATAATAAAGTACTGGATTGGTGATCCAAGAAAAGAAAATCCAGGAGTGGCATAGGCTTTTCTAAAGAGTTCGGTCTTCTGGCAATTTCCTGAACCAGATACTGTATCACATGACCTTATGATTTGAGAAAGCTTGTTCCATTAAACGAGCATTATGACAGTTCAGTTTCCCAGCCTTAGGTCATGTATCGTGAATAAGTCAACTGATAACCCATGAAGCTGGGTTAAAGTAGCTAGCTGTAAGCTCAAGGTTGTGGGGAAGGTCAAAGGTCACAGGTGAAACTTGGGTTTTGTACTGGCAAATTTTTCACATGTAAGTATACACTGCTACGTAAAATGTACCACCAGCCGAAAAAGAACTACCAGCCGAAATAATAGAAGCAAAAGTGGTGAGTGTGACAGGTGCTGGATAAGCCTTTTAAAAATAAGACCACACAGCTGAGCTCCTCCAAAACCCACGGGCCATAATATCTTGATTTGGACATTATTGATACAAGTCAATGTGGCGCCAGATGTTTTAAAAGTATAAAATCCATGTCTTTGAAGAGGTATTTTGAGGAGCTGGAGAACAAATTTTAAACTATCCCTAATGGTAGTGTCAATCACTGAGTTAAAGGTGAGACATTATGTGCATATAAACGATGTTGAGGGGCAAGAAGACTAGACTCTAATAGCTCTGAAACGGCTCTAGCAAGACAGAGAATATGATTTGGTAAAGATAGATTTGAACAAAAATGTGAGATCTTTCTAGTATTGTCTTTGTCCATTTTAGGAGCACATTGGGCGAGCACATATAATATAATGGCGTGTCCAAGAAGTGTCTCTGTCACATTTTCCTTGGAATGCGTGGTTATGACATTCTTAAAAAAGAACCCGAAGAATGCTAAGGGGGGGGGGGGGGGGGGGGGGGGGGGGGGGGGCGCGTTACTCAAGAGGTCACAAGTTTGGAACATCAATGTGAGAGTTTGCAGGTCACAAACACAATTGGGCATGGGCGAGAACTGGGAAATAATGGATATAGCCCTGACATAAACCAAAACTAAGATGAGGAGTAAAGGAGGAAATATCCCAACCCCATGTTCTATCCAAGGTTTGAGGGAGGAAAGGTAAGTTTGAATAAGCTTAGGAGAAAGGTGGTTAATGTGCATAAAACACTAGAAAATGCAAAAGAAAGACATTGGAAGAGCCGTGAATAAAGCAATGGATAAATAAATCCTGTAAAATGTCAGTTGAAGAAACAATTCTGAACGCAACATAGATGGGTAAGACTTTACCTTAGGTAAAGGTCCATATTATTTTAAAAGTATAGAGCTTAGACTATTAATAACATTTAAAATTCCTAAAGCACAATAATACCATAGATTAATAAAAGGTAGAGGAACAGCGGTAAGACTAAAGCATATATTTGTATACAAGCCATGCCATTTTCATGAGTAAAACATTTACAGGGTATATGTTGGGTGGAACAGTACATAATGTGAAAACTATAGTTTCTGAAACCAAATGATAAGCAAATAAAAATAGGTCAACAGTCATATGACATAGGTTTTTCTATCTGCACAATTTAAACAAAATCTAAAGTTTTATAGTCAGACATTAATATTTTATGTTTAGTTGAAACTGTGCAACGGTCTATATATTTTAATTTGTGTTACTATGGTTATGTGTTTAGAATTTTGTGTTAGTCATTTATAAAAACGACTTGACATTTGTTGATGGACATTTGAACAATATATTTTTTTCACCATATGATCATATTCATATAATATATATCTATATTTTACAAAGAATGTTATTTTTTGCAATCATATATTGTATTAATAAAACTATGCACACATAGGGTTATCATTCTTTATACAAACAAATGTATGGGAAGTGATATTTAAGTTATTCCTTTAATTTAAATGATAAAACTTCAAGTGATCACATCTACTCCAAGACACCATATTTTTTCATACTTTGCCATCAGTGAAAAAAATCTTCAAATAGATGTATGGTAAATATTCCAGCTATGTCTTTATGAAGTGAATAATTCACAACCAAATTCACACAATCTACTAAATTATCATTTCTTTTTCGGTTTTGCAAGCCACATGTTCTATTTCTCTGTTGATATATAGTGAAAAAAAAACAGTTGAATAGGTCTTTTGGAAACAAAATTTGGCCTATAAATCTTAATAAAGCTTCAAGCCAACCTACATATAGTGAATTTTTTAACAGTAAATTTCAATAATCTTCTCAATTCATAATACTGTGTAAAGGTGGGTAAAATATCAGCCCTTCTTACCCTATAATTCTAAAAGCAAGTGTAGTCTTCCACATGTGACCTACATCTTCGTCAATTAACCTGTCAGTCATTCAAGGTTACCACAACCTAAGCCTGTTTGACTGACCTGTGAATTAGGGTAGTTTCTTTCATGTGAGATATTGTTATTCCCATGTTTAACATAGGATGCATCTAGGTCTCCCTTGATGACACCCGAGTACATAATCAACAGTACATAATGGGAAAACTAAAACAAAGTTTCTGAAACCAAATAAAATAAAAATAGGTCAACAGTCATATGATTTATAACATTTGACATTCTTTTGATATTTCTACCATAATTTACATTCTGTGATATATTTATCTTTTATGGCCTGTCCAAAAAAATTAGGATTTTTTGTTGTGTCCATAATATGATCCTGCTCTTTTCCAAAAGATAATTACTTCTTTTGTGAAGATCCTAATCACACAATAAACTTTCATGAAAATAATGTCAACCAGAATGCCAAAGTCATTGAAATATATTACAAATAGTACCTTTGAAAATTCAGGAGTTGTTTTTATCCAGAACATGATCAAGATCTTTTTTCTAAATTTTGTCAATTCTTCCTTTGTTCAGGTGCTACCCACATGAAAAAAAAATCAGAAAGATCTTTTCATCACTTCTGGAAGTTTTGGCACCACAGATATACAGACAGACTAACGAACACACTAAAACATCAGGTGCTGGTGGAGGCTAAGCTATATCTCTCAGGTGATTCTCCCATAAAGTCAAAAGACATTTGGAAAACTGTGAATTGCGTATACAGGAAAAATATTTCATAAATGGAGATAACAATGTTATACTAGTGCCTAGAGTGAGTATTGTTAATCTTCACGAGTGATATATTTTTTCTATGTATATGTAATGATGGATGTGTCACTTTTATTATCCACCTTTTGTATGAGTTGAGGGTTATAAATATTTGAGGGTTATGAATATTTATGGGGGTGTTCCACTGGAGCTGAACTGTCAGTAACTAGGTATTTTTCGAGGGTTGGGGGGCAATGTTTACAGAGTTGGTTAGGGTTGGTTGTAGTTTCCTGGCATGTCATGGTGGATCAGCAAAATATCAAACATGTTTGATATTTTACCGACCCTCCACAACTCTGAATCCGGACTGTGGCTCTGCCCACCTGGAATCTGTTCTCTCATTGATCTGTATGGCTTACACTTCCCGTCTTGTCCTACACTGTAACCGTCTTCTGTTGAAGAACTTCCCATCCTGTCCTGCTTCAGTACCAGGACTTCACCTCCAGACTGGCTGGCTACACTAGCCGACCATACTTGAAAGCAAACCAGCCTGTTGTTAACATAAATGACTTGACTTTGACACTTCCAATTAATCCATAGGGCAGCTGACTTCCTTCGTAGTCGTTGACAACAAACAGGCTGGACCTTCAAGACCACTTACATTCAGGTTGACACCAATGAAGCATTTCAACCCTCCATGAGTTGCCTCATCTACAGGCAAAGAAAGCCAACACAACACATTAAGACTTTCAAGCTTCTTTGGTAATTTTCAGTCTGTGATGAGCTACCAACATATTGACACACCGCAACCATTTTCACCTGTCAACACACCAGCACTGGCCACCTCTCCTCCAACCACCACTGCCTCACAGCAAGAACATTAGCAGCCAGCAGCCCAGGCAGTCCGCCGACACCATACAGCAGTCACAGTAGAACTTCTGCCAAGCCTTCAGTCATCCTTTTCAAGACCACTGCTGTAAACTAGTGGAACACCTGAATCTTCCCAAAACAAATAGTAAGCTGCTGTTCTTAAAAACCATTAAAACCATTAAGAAGCATTTCACTGCCCCACACAAAACACTTTGGTCCCAAACACATAAAAGTGAACTAATGAATGAATGAATGAGTGTGTGCTTGAAAAAAGTTAGAAGTTTAAAAAACTTCAAACTTTTAAAAAGTGATTTGAAATTTTGGATCTTAGAAAAACAAATTAAAGATATTGGAAACAAAAAAAAAATGAAAAAGAAAAAAAACTTAAAAACAAATTTGGAAAAAATTAGTTAAAAATTTGTTTTTTTCAAAAACACCTAAATGGTAATGAATTTTTTAAAAAAATGACCAAAAAGAAATAGGCCAGTGGCTATGATATTTTGGCCCACTCCAAAGATTAAAATTGTTAAAAGCAATAACAAGTTTGGCGTAAAACAAGGTCTGACATGGGGGAACTATTTCAACATTTGTGTTCGACCTTGGGAACTTTGACTCTTTGCTAAACATTTTCACTGAGAGATTGTGCAAATTATGAACTTTTAATATTTAAAAAAAACAAGTTAACAAGTTTAAGCAAAAAAAAATAATTTAAGGGTGGTCCTCATTAGGACAAAACTTTGGTTGAGTGTTTAAAACAGGGGACTTGTGATTTGGTTGGAAGTATATTTGACACTAGTTGGAAATCAAATGAATTTGGTTTTAAAAAAAATTGTTGGAAGTTTCAGTAACACCCACCTAAATAAAAGTTCTTAGAATAATTGGTTAGTCCTGAAAAGGACTGATGGTAGTTCAGAAAAGGACTGATACAAACCAGCTTCTGCCCCCAGGGTTGTTGGTTGGCACATCTTAGAACCTGTCCTCCTGCCTAGCTAATGCCCCCACATGATTGAAGTAGATCTTCAGTAGTTCTCAATGATGTTTGGCGTCCCTTGAAGGATTCCTGTAGTTGTTATTTGGCACATACACCACCTGTTCATTCTGTCGGGCCGCTACATCATTTCCTGGGGTTGGTGGCCTGGCTGTACTGCCCTGGTGTGTCCTCAGCATGTTGTGCAACACCACACACGTAAACACAATGTCTCTGACAACCCTTGGGCTTTGCTCCATGGTGCCCAGAAGTATCCTGAAGTGGCTCACTAAGTCATTGTCTACCACTCTGCTGCCCATGGAGATCCTGTAGTTGGCCATTCTGTCTTCCCTGGTCAGTTGTCTTTGGCTGTAGGGTTTGACTATCCAGGAAATCAAGGCAAAGGCGTCATCACTCAGCAAGTAGTAGTGTAAGTCTGGCCCTCCCTACCCCCAGGGACTCAGTTGGTGGAAGCCCCAAGCTGTCATCCTTGATCTTCTCCCTCAAAAGGGTTTTGTTAAAAATCTGTGCATAGGAGCACGAACCACTGGACCCACAGTCTGTCTACAGGAATCTGAATTCTAAGTCCATCAGGGCCAAGAGAATCAGGGAAAAGAAGCCCATGTAGTTGTAATACTCACTGCCTGTTTTCTTGGGCTTATTTATGGTGATATGCTTTCCATCTATAGTACCTTCAGCCTGGGGGTACATTTAATCTGGTTCTGAACTTCTCCACTCTTTACCACTCATCAAGGCTATCGGGGCTGTGAAGATATATGTCCTGGAATTCAGCAGGATGTGTTTGCAGGCCTGGTGGGGCGAATTTACAGATGGTGGTGCTGCCAACCAACCAGTGGTATTGCAGGGAGGTGTAGGTCTCTCCAGTGGGCAGGTGCCTCTCGGTTATGGTCAGTTTCAGTTCAACTTCCTGTGGCTTCCTGAAATTGGTGACTGTCTTCTTGATACAGTGGTGAATGCATTCCTCGATGAGGTAAAAAAAACCCGGTGTCATCCTGACAAAATTCTGATATCCTGGCATGTCTGTATGTATAAGGTCGGCCAGCAGGTTACTGTAGCATCCCTTTTCTTGTCTTTGAAGGATCCAGGGCATGACCCAGGAGTTTTCTGGCTTTCTTCTTCTCCTGGGGGCTGACTGGGGCTGAGGCTGTACTTGTGGCTGTATGACAGGTGGTGGTGCTGGGTTCAAATGTGTCCTCTTCTGTCTTTCCATCAAGATGCAAATCAAAATATTAAACTCAATAAAGACTAAAATTACCCTAAGATGATGTGTGAAGTCTCTGTGATGTGAAGCTGGTATATATTTTTGCAGTGACAAATGATTTTTTGTCAGCCAGAAGGGGTTTATATAGTTTGGTTTCATCCAGTCTCTGGATCCTGACGCCAGGGTTTAATCAGTCTAGTCGTGGTGAGTCGAAAAAATACTCCATTCCTGTGTGTTTGTAACTACAGCTTTTCGGGGGTTGCTACAGCTTGTCCTGATAGTTTCTCACCTTGTTATGAAAAAAATGATCCAAATCCCAAGTCAGTTCGGGATGTTGATCTAGACAAGCCGGTATGGGCTACGCCTGTCAGGAAGATGTAACCAACCCATCATTTTCGAGTGTTTTTTTTTTTGGTTTTTGTGCCCCATTCCACTTTTGCAACGGACCCTAGAGTTGTAGAGTCGGTTATTTGGTCAGTTCCAGTAGAACACCCCATAAATGAGAGAATGTCAAAAAACATAGGCCACAGTGACTATAGACTATATAAACTTCAATCTTTAGCTTGCTAAATCTTATTCATTTGTCCATAGATTTTTACTCAACAAAAACAAGAGCAGAAGCGCTGTAAAACGACCTTATGATATGATACACATTTGTAGGTAGCAGAGTTTCTGATATAATCATGAAAAGCAGGATGTTATTAACACTAGTTATCCATGGTATGGGGGCACCGTTGTATACAAATAAAATGTATCCCACTCCGTATATCCCTCTATCTGGGTCAAATACAGCGTGCGGTGGATAATACATGATGTTCTTATCTGGATCACTGAAGTAGAGCAGCACTGGGCTTGGTTAGTACTTGGATGGGTAACTGTCAGAGTTATGGGCCAGGTATAGACATTGTGAATCAGATGATCACATAAATGTTGGTCCCGTCACAATATACCTAAAACAAGGTACTGGGCATGACATTAAATCTACCAGACATTTCACTGTTACTCAAAAATATCCTGAATATATTTACAGTGAATGCAGATCTTTTGACTTTCTGACCTCAATACATCAATAAACGGATCAATTAAAAGACATTTAAAATAGCCATAAACATTGACTCAGAATTTGTTGTACAGCATCAAGTCAAGTGGGTAATTTTACTTTTAAAATTATACAATTGAAGAACATCAACAAGTATCACAGAGAAAATTTCAACTGGCCACGTATTTATAAATTGCAGTAAAATTTTGGAAATTGTGCAAGATTGCTCAGTCTCAATGTATAACTTGGGTAACCTGGTGCCTTAGGCTATTTACGGGAATAACGAGTTTATATGCCATAAGCTTTCCAACAAATCACGATCGCTGAATATCTTATTCATATGGAATTTGGAATTTTTGTTTGCTTAAACGTGTGTTTCCTTGTTGAACAATGACAGTAAATTGTAAAACTCTGTAAAATCTAAATATATACTATTTTCTCACCATTTCTAAATTGGCTATAAAATAACACCAAAAAGAGTCCATCACAGATAAGCTTATCTTAAAAGTGAAAGGTAGCATCAGTATTACGAAAGAAGAATGAAAATACATAATTGCCTTCTAGTTATGGTAAATATATGTAATCATCACATTGCTTGTGGACTATGTTTGACATTTAGATTGTTAATGAGCATTAAAAGATTGAACTAACCTTTAGTGTGTATATGAAGGTATAAGTTTATGATTGCTATAAAGTATTAACAAATACACCGTATGTCATTGGTGATAGCCATTTGGGCTCTAAATTACAGAGTTTTAGAAATATAACTTGCTGATAAACATACAAATTGTAAGGCACGCTGGTGACAAAACAAACATTACCTGGCTTATAATTCCGGGCATATATTGTTCAAATATGGCTTGCGGTGGAAGATATAATTATCTAACAAATATTGACAAATACATTCCACTTTCACCAATTTACTCAACTAGACAGAAAAAGACAATGCAATTTGCTAATTGAAAAAAAAACATTATGATTGCACTCGTTACTTGTGAATTGCTAAGTCCCTTTTGTGGACTGTGGTGTTTGCACACATATAATTCCTTGACTTTATTACTCTGCCATTCAAGTCATGTTTGTAGTGTGGATCTAACCGCCCATGAGTACACCACCCTGGGACTTATTTTAGTATAACAAAGTCAAATAACATTGATGTATATCAGAATATTATCAATAAATATTTTATATATGTAGCTCTGTTAGCCTGAGTGTAAAAAAAATCCTCGCTACTGTGGAAGATGGAATTCTTCATAGTTATATTATTTCATTATTTTCACTGACTTTTTGAAAAAGGATTGAAATTATTAACTAAACTAATTGTCTGGAATTGGAATATACATTGTGACAAAGCAGAGTAATTTAAAATATGTGTTGAATATGTACATACTTTTTATCTAAATTTATCATTAAACTTCATTATTTATTCTGTTTATGGAAATTATTATGAGAAATACAAATACCAACTAGAGTTAAAAGTTCAAAGTTAGGATATTGTTTACAAAGGCTCAGGTCATAACAGAACAGCCTCTCAGTAAAACTCACTTCTTACTAGGGGCTATTTTTAATCAGAGAAAATAGGTATTCAATAAATAGTACTTGCACCTGTACTTGATAGATCCTTGGATTATGGTACAGCCCTGGAACACACAGCAGAACTGTTGTATCATCAAATTCATGCAACTCAGCAAAAGAACCTACACATGATCAACTGCATGAACAGTGGTTGAATTACACAGCAGACCATAACCATGAAAGTATGTATATGCTTCCACAAATGGAACAAAGGATATCAGATGACCTAGAAAAAAATGAAGAATCATTTACCTACTCCATAGATCCAATGGCAGAGTCTTGTCCCTCGAGCCTCAGTGAAATGGTTGGAAGAACATGGGTGTCACAGAGGGCAATCTGTCCATGGCATAATGTGATAAATTTTGATCTGAACAGGTAAGAGATTTTTTGGCTGTATATAAATAACATTAACATGATAAAACAGTTTTTATGGGATGGTAAAATGGTGTAATAATGATAAAAATAGTGAAAGAAATGAACAAATACAAAGCAGCTGGCAATGACAAACTCTATTATCTACTTTATCTTTAAAATTTGCTTTAAAATTCATGCTTTAAACACAGGCATGATGCCAATAATTTTAATTCTGGCTGATCTAAGGATCACTGGCGCAGAAATAAAAAAAATTGTTGATGTCTAGTCTGAAGAGAAGAAAGAAATAATAAACATGAAAACTTGAGATGTATTTATCTGTAAATAAGTTATTTTCATCCAATTAGTAAAGATTATAAATTAACTGATGATACGGGTAAGATTCTTTCCATTAGTATTTCTGACACCCTCAAACCTTTTTTAATTCCATTATTTCATAGGTTTCTGCAAAAAATCAAACATGACATAGAACTTGTGATTTATACATGTATACTTATAGGTATCCCCAACAGTTGTTTGAAGCTAAATGTAACTGCCGAGGATGTGTTGGGCTTGACTCCACTGAAGCAAGGTGTATGCCGATTCATTACAATGCTAGAGTTCTCAGAAAGTCATCAGACTGCACAAATGGGATCTTTGACTATGAAAACAGTTGGCACAGTATTGCTGTTGGCTGTACTTGTAGCAGAGTTCAATCAGGTTTTCAGCCAGTTGCTTAAGTCATTGTCACAAAAATCAGTATCAGGGAACTTATGTCATTTTTTAAACATTTATTATCCACTTATTACATGGATTGATATGTAAAATACATCCATTTTTACTTCCATATTCATCACATATGTGTGCGAAAAATCAGCCATGAAGATATCCTTTGACTATAGTGAAAACAGCAATTACATGTTTAGTTTAGTTTTCCCTGTCATTTCTGCATGGATTTTATTGTAAGAAAATAGAAGAGGTGTAAAATATCTTTCTAATGACATCTTTTCTAATGATATTACACATTCATAGTTTTAGACATATTGCTGAAAAGTAATTCTTGTTTATGTGAAATTCATATGTAGGGGCCCCAGGGAACAAAAATATAAATATTACCCAATCTTTTCCCCAGACTATTAGATATGGTGCATTGTGGATAAAAGCCATCTTACCAATAATACACTAGTAAGATTGCATTTATTTTCAGTATATAAACTTAAGTACCACAAAAAATGTACACCAACAATACTTGTTTATAATGAGTCTGTAATTTTTCTGAATCTTCTGTTTTTTAAATGACTTATTTCAATGTATACCACAGTAAACCTCAGGTATTAAATGTATTCAGACAAACGATATACACCATTATATATTTACATCATTTCATGGTATTTAGATGTGCAAATGTGCATATTAATACTGCTTCAATATCGTTTAGAAATGATACATGTATATTTTAATGTTTACTTGATGTTTCACTTATATATGAAGGAGATGTTTTCTGTCTGATTAACAGATGTCTTAACAAAATGGACAAATTTGTAGATTGGGTGCAACATGTACACATATTTGTAATGTGAATTGTTATTGTTCTGTCATTCATGCTTATTCAATCAAAAGAATGACAAGTTTAATTTATTAGTCCGTCATTGACAGGTTCTTCTATCTGCACAATTTCAACAAAATCTAAGGTTTTATAGTCAGACATTAACATTTTATGTTTGGTTGAAACTGTGCAACGGTCTATATATTTTAATTTATGTTACTATGGTTATGTGTTTAAAATTTTGTGTTAGTCATTTATAAAAAGACTTGACATTTGTTGATGGACATTTGAATAATAATTTTTTTCACCATATACATATAATATATATATCTATATTTTACAAAGAATGTTATTTTTTGCAATCATACATTGTATTAATAAAACTATGCACACATAGGGTTATCATTCTTTATACAAACAAATGTATGTGAAGCGATATTTAAGTTATTCCTTTAATTTAAATGATAAAACTTCAAGTGATCACATCTACTCCAAGACACCTTATTTTTTCATACTTTGCCATCAGTGAAAAAAATCTTCAAATGGAAGTATAGTAAATATTCCAGCTATGTCTTTATGAAGTGAATAATTCACAACCAAATTCACAAAATCTACTAAATTTGAAAAAAGCGAAAATTTTATCATTTCTTTTTTGGTTTTGCAAGCCACATGATCTATTTCTCTGTTGCTATGTAGTGAAAAAAACCTGTTAAATAGGTCTTTTGGAAACAAAATTTGGCCTATAAATCTTAATAAAGCTTCAAGCCAACCTACATATAGTGAATTTTTAACAGTTAATTTCAATAATCTTCTCAATTCATAGCACTGTATAAAGGTGGGTAAAATATCAGCCCTTCTTACCCTAAAAGCAAGTGTAGTCTCCCACATGTGACCTACATCTTCGTCAATTAACCTGTCAGTCATTCAAGGTTACTACAACCTAAGCCTGTTTGACTGACCTGTGAATTAGGGTAGTTTCTTTCATGTGAGATATTGTTATTCCCATGTTTAACATAAGATGCACCAAGGTCCCCCTTGATAACACCCGGGTGACCAGGACAATCATGAACAACAGGTGGCATTTTCTTCAAAATTCCAAACTTTTTTCCCCGGGCAATTTTCCAAGAAGAAAAGGATGACCAAGAATGGCTCAAAAAGACCCTGGATTATGCTGGATGTACAAGAAAACCTTCTACATCTGCTTTGATGATTCTCGATGGCCAAATTGTGTTGTCCCTGATCTATCTTCAAAATGGAACAGCCTTAATATAATTCATGGTTAACAATAACATTTATATACAGATGGAAAGTTGGTACATAAAGAAGTGACACAATACAACAACAGAATATTACCTATCATCCAAGTAAATACAGCAAAGCTGCATGTAAATATATATATTATGTACAAGTTCAGATTTTGTACAAGTTGTAACCCATACCGAAAGACTGTACAAGTTACAACTTCTACCACCAGTTTGTACATGCTGCAACTTGATAAAATAGACTGTACATGTTGTAATTTTTACAAAATTTAATCATCAAATAAATCTGCTGTACAAGCTGAATGAAAAATGAACTTTAAATAAAAACTTTTGTTGAAAATATATCTTGTTTGATTCATGTAAGTAGCAAAATTATTCTGCGAGTGTCATATATATATAATTCTTCTATCAAAAATTGACACTGAATTCACAAAACCACCTTACAAATGATAGCTAGTAAAGGTTATAACACACAAAAATATTTACAATAACATTTTTTAATGGTAAAGTTGATAGTTTATCAATTAAGAGTAAAGTTGTTTACAGGCTTTGTCAAGAAGAAAACGTGAAGCTTTTGTTGCAGTCATTAAGTCTAGCATGAGCTATGGTTTATTAATGCCTGTGAATCTGTATGAATCATGCAGTGGCCTGGACTCGTTTAGTTCAAAAAAAAAAGAAACAGAAAAAGCAGAAACCTTTTAAAATTAACGATGAGCGTTAAAACATTGATTAGAAAAATAGAAATATTCTAACTGTATTCAACTATCTTTATTTGGCTTCTTGTAGCATCAGAGATATTTTGTGATTCTTCTCAAAGCAATAAACTAGGATCATAAGTTGGTTGGCGAAAAGCATAAAAGGACAGATGGCAGTGAATGCATCATGGCAATTAATACATGCTTTTTCATGAGTAAAGTCCTGCCAAGTTATACTATTACACTGTCTAAATATTTAGATGTTATTTCAGAGATATTTGGGGTTTTACTTCAACGAACATAAGTAGTTAAGTGAAAGCATAAGGTAAAGGGATATAACAGTATCAAGTGGTTTACTTTATTACCTCTGCCATAGAGTTTTTTGTTGAGATTTTTGGGTTCATTCATTTGTCTATATGCTTGTCTATGTTCATGATAGCAACTAAGATTGCTAAAATAACTTACAGATCTTTTAAAAATATTATGTTGGTAAGTCTTGACCAAGAAGTGGTTAAATTTTAGAAATGTTCTGGACCATACTCTGGATACAAAAAAATCTACAAATGTTAAACAGTCGCATTTCATTAAATTTTCTATGATTTTACATTTGTGTTCAACTTACTTCTTATATTTTCATGGTTATGATATTCCAGTGTGAGGGTTAAATAAAATTACAATATGGGGACACTAAGCTGTCTTGCTGGGGGTCTGCACTATAGTGAGTGCTTTTTAGGAATACTATACACCTTCATCTTTAACATTTGTTTTATTTTGTTTACACTTATCCCAATTGATGTACAGGAATGTCTCTTACAAAGGAGACTTGGGGTTTTGACATGCTATATAACATCAATAACATTATGTTATATCATGTAAGCATATTGAAATTGTACAGGTCATGGCTAAAAGTCCTGGAAACTCAAAGTTTGTCGCATTGGTTTCCAGATAAATCAAGAAGTTCCAGCTTTAATTGCAAGAAGTTGGACTCATTTGCACTTTTCAGTCTTTTTTCGCAGCTTATGGCATATTAACCTAACCCCAAACCTTGAAGTCAGGAAATCTGTCAGGACGAAGCTTTGATATGGACCCACCCCTTATTTAAGAAAATGTTACTATTTTTTCTGTGAATGTTGGAGTGAAGTAAATGTGGATGAGGATGGTAACACATGAACCTTGATACATACCTTTCACAAAATCATAATGTTATTCTGGCACTATATTGAATCTATAATTACAAACAGAAGATTGTTTTTAAAAAATTACACTAATAACACTGAATGTGCGCCATAGTTGCTTCACTAAGGAAATTTAATAATTCATAACTGGCTAGTGTCACTATGAGTGATTTAGTACTGCACATGGCTGTCACTTCTGCATGGGTTTGACTCCCACAAGTGACAATGCTGACAAGCTGATCCAATATGGAATTGACTATTTAAAAGGACATTAAACCCAACTATGACAGTCAGTGCTGCGCATAATATCTGTTCACTGTCAGGATATAGATATATAAATAAATTATGTAGCCTCAGTTGAGTTAAGTTACTTAAAACTTAAGGTGCAAGAACACCTCAGTGCCATTCTACACCAATAAAATAAAAAATGCTTCAACTAAACAATATGTACAACATGATCAAATATACAAGAAAACCAAAAAATCTCATGACTAGATATACAGATTAAAATTTTAAAAAGACAATAAACAGTATTTAAACAGAATATATGCATAATCTAATCTAGTCTAATCTACTGCTTTGCAGGTGCAATATCTTCCCCACAAAGGGGAACTCAGTGCGCTGACTTAACAAAATCGTTATCATAAGGAAAGTCAAGGGGCGTTCAAGGTCAGTAATCCAGAGTTGTGGGTGTGACCAAGAGGGAAGGAAACTAAATTGGAAAACTAGAATTAAAGAGGTGGGTTTTGAGGTGTTTCCTGAAAGATGTGACAGAGGGGCTATTTCTTATTTGGAAGGGGAAGGAGTTCCAGAGAACTCGGGCATAGTGACTGAAAGAATTGGAGAAATGTTTGACTGATTTATGAACCTTGCGGTCAAAAGTGGGAGTGTGAAGGAATTTGAGTTTGGGGGTACTTCGCCTTGTGTTCTTGGAAGAAGTGTAGGGATGAATTATTTCTCTAAGGTAAACTGGTTCACCCTGGTTGAGAGTTTTGTATGTGATGAGACCAATTTTAAATTGTATCCTGTATTTGATATGGAGCCAATGCAGTTTTTTTAATTGAGGGGTAATGTGACAGTATTTGGAGGACCGGGTGACAACCCTACAGAGTGAGTTTTGGACTAACTGCAATCTTCTTAACTCAAAATCTGTAAGTGATAAGAATAAGGAATTGCAGTAGTCCAGTCTGCTGCTCACCAAAGCATTTGCTAGAAGAACTGATGTGTTAAGGTCTAAGAGGGGACGGATTCTATAGAGGTCTCTCGCATGAACTCTGGTGGACTTTATGACCTGTGACACATGGTCTGAGAATGAAAAATTAGAGTCGAACACCACTCCGAGGTTCCTAACACTTTGTGCTGGTGAGACCTGATTGCCGAGAATATTGATCGGAAAGTGAGGAAGGAGTTGTTTACAGTTGTTTTTGGAGCCTATGAGAATAAACTCAGTTTTCTCAGGATTGAGTTTTAATTTGTTTGCAGACATGAAATTTTGAATGTCGCTTAGACAGTTTTTTATTTTTTGTATAGAGTGAGAGAAGTTTGTTGGTGTTAGTGTTATGTATAGCTGAGTGTCATCGGCGTAGAAATGGTGGTTTATACTACTGTGAGAGTGAATGATTGAACTAATTGGGTTAGTGTAGAGGGAAAACAGAATTGGACCAAGGACAGATGCCTGGGGGACCCCATACTGGAAGGCAGCAGGATGGGACAGTGTGTTACCTACCTTGACCGAGTGTGTCCTTCCTGACAGGTATGATTTGAACCAGCCAAGTGCTAGTTCACTGATACCGTAGTGAACATTTAGTCTGTCTAGGAGAATGGTCAATGGTGTCAAATGTGGCGGACAGATCCAAGAGGGTGAGGGCTGTGACAGACCCTTTGGCCATATTGAGGAGAATGTCGTTGTAAATATTAAGGAGAGCACTTTCAGTTGAATGATGTTTTCTATATGCTGATTGAAAGGCAGTCATAAGGCCAGCTTCGTCAAGGTGAGTTTGTAACTGGACTGCCACTGCCCTTTCAAGTATCTTTGAAATGAAGTTCAGATTGGAGACAGGCCTATAGTTTTTAAGAATTTCTTTGTCTAAGGATGATTTTTTGAGGATGGGGGTAACATGGGCCTGCTTGAAGAAATTAGGGCACTTCCTTTGTTCGAGGGAAGCATTAATTATTGAAGTAATGGGAGTAATGAGAATATCCAAATAATCGAGAACAAGAAAAGTGGGCCAAGGTTCAAGGGAACATGATTTACTTGGAGATTTCATTATGATTTTAGTTACTTGATCCTCAATAACAGTAGAGAAGGTGGAAAGCACTGGGGGAGGAGAGTCTGGGGCGATGTGTTGTGACTTCTGGGAGACAGGAAAAGTTGAACGTATTTTTTCAATTTTTTCTGAGAACTCCACAAATCTGTCGGCCAGGAGCCGAGGGGGATTTATCGATGGTAGCATCCTGGCTGGGAGTCTGTGTAACACATCGCCAAGAACTCGCCATAATTTTTTGGGGTCATGATGGTTATCCTGAATCTTTGCTTTAAGAAATTCGGATTTGGCCTGCATGCAGGTTCTGTTGTATTGGTGGACTTTTTGCATGTATTGAGATCTGTTGAAATGAGATTTATTTCTGTGCCAGATCCTTTCAAATAGACGCTTGGTCTCTTTTGCCACAATTACTGCATCGTTGACCCATCCTGGGATGTACTTAGCCTTGGTATCTTTGGTATGAAGTGGTGCGTGTTTGTCAATAAGGGTGGTCAAGGTGGTGTGATATTGTTTGTAGAGAGTATCAGCATCGTTGGACTGTTTTCATTTTCTCTTCATTGATTTTATGATAATTACGAAAGGAAACAGTAGCATTGATTTGGGATCTAGGAGTTGGTAGATGTAATGTACAAGTAATTGAAAAATGGTCAGAAAAGGCATCAGTAGCATGGACATTTAAAATGTGGTCATTGTTGGATTTGGTTAAGAGGAGGTCAAGAGTGTGTCCGTAAATATGAGTAGGGAAGTTTACTTTCTGAGTTAAATCAAATGAGTCAATCAATGAATTAAAGGCTTTTAAATTTGAGGATGTTGATTTGATGTGAAAATTGAAGTCGCCGATGATCACCAGATTTTCAAAGTTGAGATGAATGTCCTCCAGAAGTGACTGAAACTGTTCAAAAAAGGTTGAAATACTGGAGGATGGTGGTCTGTATATATTCAAAAAGTAAAAAGATTCTTTGTGTAGGGATATCTTGATAAGAAAATTTTCATAGGTAGTGCAGGTCTTTGTGGGAACAACGGGAGAATCTAAGCCATCTTTCACAAAAACCCCAAGTCCTCCTCCGCGAGGGGCCTCACGTGGCTGTTGATAAAAATTGTATCCTTGTGGGGTGATTCCGGACAGGTTGGCACTTGTGATGTCAGGTCTAATCCAGGTCTCGGACATGGCGAAGAGATCAGTGTCGTTGTCAAAAATAAATTTTGCAAAGGGCAGGGTATTTGTTATTGATGGATCTGATGTTTGCGTAAGTGACATTGAGACAGTTTGATGGTTCTGGATTTGGGTTGATATCACCAGCAAGGAGGAATAGGATAAACAGACGGGAAGGTGACAGAGCTGGTGGGATTGATATTGAAGACTTGATGCTGAAGTGTAGGCAAAAGGTGGTAGTAGGAGGTTTAAACGGACAGAAACTAACAACATCAGGACATTGAATGCTTGAGTTGGTGTGGTGCTGAAATGCAGCAATGAATGGTTGGATTGCCAGTAGAATATGGAAAAACATCATTTTGAAAACTGGAAGGTAGGTTATATTTAAAACTTAACCTAAAATATGGAAGATTGTGTGATTAATGGGTATATATTGTGAGGTTGATGGTCCCCAATAACGGGGAATGTGGGCGATAAAAGGGGATCAAATGATAAAGTGGGCAGTTTTATGTGTAATTATCTTACAAATTATATTGGAAAAGGGACTATTTAAGCTAAAAGTAGCTTGCGGATTGAACACTAGAAATAGAGAGACATGGGAGGGTTTAAACAGTAGATATTGCATTAAGGGTAAATAATTTAGAAAAAACGGTACTTCCCTAAAGGACACACGCCATGAAAGAATGACAAAATAAGATCTTAAAAATTGACTAGAATATACAACAACAACAAACTGTACAGAAACAATAAAACAGGTAAAAAATTAATGAGGTAAAATATACAGAACATCAATAAAATCCAGTCAAGCTTAGTATTGTACTATGATAGTTATATCTACTCTATTTAGTCTCCTCTTACAACACGCAGGAGGACATGTTAGGCCTATTCTACTTCCCCGGATCTACAGGGGGACTATTTGGACTTATCTTCAAAATGCATCCACAGCAGCATCCATTATCGCCTCCACTTTTTCTTCCATCTTCCCCTCTTCCTTGTGATTTGGGGTTTGGGCCAGTTAAAATTCTTAAATTCTTTTAAAAATTTTATCCTGTTTTACCTAACAACATGTATATAACTAACATGTATAATAAAATTTCCCAAACAGTGTTTTACTGATGTGTTGGTGGATAGAAAAACAAGTATTTGTGAGTGGGTTAAGATGCCACTCTTATCACAATCTTTCATGAGTGGGTTAAGATGCCACTCCTTTGACCTTATGACCTGCTGTAACCTTATGAACCATGACAGTTCACATGGGCCTATTGGCAATTAGAGCTTGTAGATTGAGAGCTTGTAGATTTTGGTATGCTACTTATACTTCACCCATATGGCCATTCAGTTTGACCATTGCTCTGACCTTTCTCTCAGACCAGGGTCGACTGCCTACCAGAGCAGTCTACAGGGTCATAGGCTTTGCCTGGTCTCACAACTGTTGTGGGCAAGGCCTGATAGGGGCCTGCCTCGGCAGTTGTCACCATTTAGTTTCATGTTACCTTAACTAGTATTCGGTTGATTGTATGCTATGAACTACAGAATACTAACCTATGACATCTGGGTCAACCAATCAATTAGGGGTCCTTGCTGCTTGATTGATATGAGAGATCAAGTATAACTCTACGTTTGTTAAGGTCCTTGTGACGAGTAAGAAGGGGAGAACAGTGATAATTATCATGAGGGACTTTTGCAACAGGACCTAAGATTGCACCTAAAGCCATTTCTTTCTCTAAATACTCAGTAACAGCTTCAGGATGCTGAACAGCAGAAGCATGATTGGATACATCAGTATTGTGTAAATTATGGCCCTCTGTTAAAGAAAGGGGGAATCCGAACTTTAAATACTGAATCACTCGTTTATCTGGATAATTAGACAAGTACCTTTCCCAAGCTGGGATATTCAAAGAAGAAGACACGGGAATTCTGGCCATTTTATAATTCAAAAGATTAGTACTTTGAATAATTTCAGCAACTGCCACAAATTGCTCAACGGTATCAATGCTTTGTGGAAGTCTATCAGGACCCACAAAGCAGAAGTTGGTTTCATCATGTGCTAAATACCCCGTAGTCTTATGCGGATCGTTTATGTCTCTGAGAAGGGTGAGCTGCTTACCCGAGGTACAAGAATTGCAAGGCAAACTGGTATTACTCTGCTGCGGGGTTATCAACACTGGATCTGAAAATGTGTTAGTTGTGTTAGAATCACCCTCGTCAAGCAGAGCGTGACTACCATCTTCATCAACGCCATCATTGTGACATGAAAATGCAGTCTCATACGAAGCAAACTGCTCCACACATTCATGAGGACTGACGCCCTCCAAGACTATTTCTCTTGGTAGACCATCGTCCTGCATATGACACAGTTGATCAATTAGACGCTGCATATACTCAGTGTAACTACAACCAAAGTTTTGTCTACATTGCAAGTCCCTCAAGTAATCAGAATACATATCTACCTCATAAGGTGCAGCATCTAAACTCACACAGTCATCTCTGACATAAACAAACTCCAGCACCTGAAGAGTACCCTCAGGAACTGAAGGGCAATGACTAAGGTGCCAGATACTCAGATTTACATGACCTGTAGCCCAGTAAAAGCCCTTCAACACACAGTAACTTCCCACATGGATATAAACCAACCTGTATTGTAACCAATCATCAAATTTTTTTCCAATTCATCACTGACATACCACAGATGCTACCTGAACAATGAGTATCTGGCACCTCAGCTTCAAGCAATGTGACATCTTCAACCGCAGTACTCTCTTTTACTTGATGGTCACACTGTGACAATGGATTAGCTGTATTAATGTCAAGGTTATCAACACTGATTACAGCACCAGGAGTCATGGTTTTATCTACATGATGCCCTGCAAATGAAGAGATACACATTTCATTAACAAGCCCAACAGGAAAACCTGATTGGGCTGGGGGTTTACATTGCAAATAATAATATACACTAGATTTATCATCATAACTCATCAACTTGCAAGGCTTAAGAACCAAGGCATAATCCTTACACCCATGAGGACCAACTCTACCAACCCCGGCACTAATATTGCCCCTAGCAACAACATTACTTAGTTCAACATTTACCTTCGACTCATTTCGTATCAAATTATCATTTACAGTGTCACTTTGAGAAAAAGCTTCAAAAGAAGAATTTAAATAACAATTACTGGAAGCTTCAGGTGATCCAGCGTTCTCCTATTTACTAGCCTGCTTGTCCTGCTGCTTGATGTTACCCTTTAAATGACACTTTGTCTCTGGGTGTGTATTACTCCTACCCTGCTTCCAACAGTATGCACAGTTATGTTTGTAAATACCATGGTGACCTTCATGAGTACAAGAATTCTCATTATAATATCTACATGTCCTTCCCTTCTGTTGCTGAGATAAAGTTCGACCATTCACCAAAGCCACCTGTGAAGCACTAAGCCTGTTCAGTGCCCACTGAGTTGAATCACTCCAGGCTAGTCGACCTTCTTCCACCTCATGCATTGAACAGGCATAAGCCTCTCTGACTGCAGGCCAAGGGATGGATGACGCGTCTCGCATAGTAAAAACCATTTGAGTAAGTACCGACCTTAGGACATCATTGTCCTGTATCTGGATAGCATTAGTCAGCTGCCCTGCCACCCACTGGGGAACCGAAAGGTCATCATAACCAATCCTCTTCTTGGTGGCCCCACCAGTATAGCCCTCGTTGGGCCACCTAAACTGTGGATACAATGCACTCGTGTCTGTATTGTTATATCTACCAGATCGCTTAGACACTGGCTTACCTTGGATTAGTTCCTGCCCAGTTCCTTGCTCATAATGGGACAGCAGTTGAGTGACGGCGTCATTCACAGTCGGCATCCTCCTCAACGCGTCAACAGTGGGCACAATGGGCTGCCTAACAGCTGAATCGTCAGTAGATCTAAAAATATGATTGTTCAGATGGCCATTAGATGGAGCAAATAACTCTGAATTCGCTGAACGAATGAGACTGGGTTTAGCTGAGACATGTCTATCCTCAGCATTGGCGGAAGTACGACGGTTACACCTCACTTGCCCAGGCAACTCAGGAACAGTGGGTGGTGGATGAGCTGTAAATAATTCCCTAGGGTTCAATGACTCCGAGGGCACGGCTGTGCACTGAGATCTATGATTTTGAACTGTGGGCCTCTCATCTATGGTGACCAGTCAAGCACCAGTGGAGGGTGAACATACAGGCGTCGAGTTGACTGTGTTCTGCCTCTCCAGATCATCCATACGACGCATGATCTGTCGGTTAGAGTTGTCTTACTTCTGTAGGAAAGCCATGAGGACAGTGTTATTGGTTTCACCAGGGGCAGAGTTGGAAGTCAATTGCATGGCAGGGACTTCAGAGGAACCGTTAGCGTCAGAAATCAGATACGAACCGTCGTTTGACTGTGAATTCCTGACGCCCTCCCTGGCAGCCTTCCTTCGTGATCTAGATGATGCAGCAGGTAGTGACTTCTTCTTGTTAGTCGATGCCGGAGTTTTCTTGTTCTTCATATTGTATTTCATTATGATATCACAGAATATGTATGTATAATATGTGCAATAGAACTAAAATACTAAAATACTAAAAGCAAAGCACAATCCGGCACAAAATCACACATAGCCACCAAACTATTTTCAAGGTGTTCTTTCAATGATAACTCAAGTTCAAATGATCATGCATTCAGGGATGAAATCAATCAAGCAGCACGGACCCCTAATTGATTGGTTGACCCAGATGTCATAGGTTAGTATTCTATAGTTCATAGCATACAATCAACCGAATACTAGTTAAGGTAACATGAAACTAAATGGTGACAACTGCCGAGGCAGGCCCCTATCAGGCCTTGCCCACATCACCGAGAATATGAAATGAAATATTTTATATGTAAATAAATGAAAAACAAAAACAGTATCAACACAACCATTATTTTCTTTCAAGTAAATACAACAATACTAACTTGCACATGAATATAAACAAGAAATTACTGACATCAGAACAGAATGATTCTGTATAAGATGTAACATGAATTTCTGATTGTTTGGGTTCATATTGACGCCTGGTTCAAATTATTGACTCATTCAGAAAACACTGATTGTAACTTTTACTGCTATTTTATCTATTGTAAATACATGCCTATTTTCTAAACTACATGTATCTACCTTATATACCTTGTCTATCAAGCTTTGAAATAATCTATAACCAAGCCATATTTTAGAAATACAATAAAGCAGAAGTATCAATTTATTTATTTCGTTTTTAATGTTACTTTCAACACGTTATAGGTCATACCACGATGCGTAGGTATATCGGCAGCGGAAACCTGTATATACAGTTGGTCAAGGTTCTGTACAGTAAACTGATCCCCCATCAATAAGAAACTACCAACATTGCCACATAGATTCCGGGGTTTGAACCACCAACCTCAGAGGTCGATTTTATTTATTTATTTGGGTTTTTACGTCGCTTTGAACACTGTACAGGTCATATCACGACGGGTAGTTGGAAGGGCAGAGGAAACCAGTACATACGGTTCGCTAGGGTTCTGTACTGTAAACTGCCGACCGACAGCAAGCAACTACCAGCTTTCCCACTTGAGGCCGTGTCAGGTGGGAGGCTAGTGTGTTAACACTGCACCATCATGGCCCCAGTAGAAGCATCAAGTAGTTTATTACCTCTGTTGAGGAGGTTATGTTTTTGGACATGTTTGTGGTTTTCTTTTTGTGTTCACTATTCATCCAAAGCTAATAGACAGATCTTTCAGACATTTTATGGGGCTAAGGCCTTACCAAAGAAGAAGTGGTTTAAGGAACGTTCCAGATAATACTCATGGGGTTACTTGGATTCCTTGGTGGAGGTCTGTGCCATATTAGAATACAACACCTCCATATCACACATATTCTTCATATTATTTATTCTTATCCCATTTGGTCTACTCAAATGGCAATTCAAGAAGTGTTATGAGAGGAGACTTGGGGTTTTGAACCTGTCATATCCAATTACCAACAGATATTATATTAATTTAAACATATTGAAATTTTATAGATCAGGATTAAAAGTCCTGAAGACTCTAAGTCTGACATATTAGTTCCCAGATAAATTAGATAGTTCCTGGTCTAATCGTGAGAGTTAAAACTCATTTGCAATTTTCAACCTTTTTGGCAAGTTTTGGTATTTTAAAAGAGATCAACCCAAAGTTTGAACTCAGCACATTTGTCAGGGCAAAGATTGGCTATGGATCTACCCTTTAAGTAAAAGCATGTTAATAGTCTTTTTTTTCAAATTAAAAAAACAAAATTGCTATTTCAAGTTATTAAAATGTCATAAATGTTGGAGAGAAGTATATGTGAACAAGGCTGCTAGCACATGTTGTTACCTTTTTATTTTGGTAATGTATTGAAGTCCTAATTACAAATAACACTCTAAAACAATCTTAATACTGAATGCTTCCTTTTAGGAATTTTGATAATTTATAATTGGTCAGTGACACCATAAATGGTTTAAAATTGCACATGCCTGTCACTTCTGTATGAGTTTGACCCCCGCAAGTGACAATGCTGACAGGCTGATCCAATATGGCCTTAACAATTAAACAAAAAGTAAAAACCCAAATATAATTTTAATAGTTCACATGATATCTGCCTATCAGACTACAGGCATGTAATGAAATTATATAGCCTCAGTTGAGTGATTCGGTGCATTCTTTAGTTACTCAAGTTCACTACTATTTTCACACTAGCAGTCCTTTGGGCTGTGTATACTAAGACTGTTAAACAATTAGAGGCCAAAGGCTGACAGGTCGCAGTTGTATAGAGCATATTCTATTATTTCTGTATGAGTAGCAATGTTTTAGAAATTTCCCCTAAACTAGATTCCCAATGAACATTAGTATTTACATTTTGTGCACAATACACAGTATCCACTCTTGTAAAGACAAACACATGGGTCGTTAGTTTTAATGTGGCCAGACCCCTCTGGGTGTTTGTGGGAAAGTTAAGAAATACACCTTACTTCTCTTGACAAATCAAGGGAGATTCTTTACCTTATCAATTCCCTTATCTATAGCCAAACCTTTTTTTCCATCTTTGTCATAATGGAAGCATTTTTAGAATTAAATTGGTGAGAATATCTTGTGAACCACTCATGTCCGAAAGAAAAAGTTCCTAATCTAATAGCCTTAGCCAAAATGACATAATGCCAATGGTAATTACCTTAAATATATTAAATATTCATATTTCTTATCCTATTACCACTGTTACTATTTTTGGATCTAAATGCTTATAAAAGAACAATCGAATTTAAGTCTTCATTATAAGCAAATTTCTTTGACGAATTTAAAAAGAATCATAAAGCAGAGAAAAATGAAGCTTTATTGGTGTTTAGTAGTTATGGTAAGTTTACCTGATTTACAAAGTTGGTTGTTTGTAACTTGAAGTCTTCCAATAAATAGAATGATGGATTTTACTTTCATAGTATACCACATAGTCCATGTTTTAATTGAGGCATTTAAATCGTTTGGATTTGATTCCATGTTGCTTGTAACTGTCTATACCAAATTATGTTTGCTTTGATATAAAATTCTAGATCCATGCTCTAATTCTTGATTCCTACATCTTTGATACTATTCAATTACATATTTTAACAACTGTATTCTATAGGTTTTCGGATTATGGAACAACCCTGGAATGCATGCCCGAAGTGTTGCATCTGACAACTCCTGTAACTCGGCAAAAGAACCCTCGGAAAACCAACTGCATGAACAGTGGACAAACTATACAGCAGACCATAACCATGAGAGTATGTATATGCTTCCACATATGAAGCAAAGGATATTGGGTGCCCTAGAAAAAGATCAAGAATCTTTTACCTATTCCATAGATCCAACGGCAGAATCTTGTCCCTCAAGGCTTGATGAAATAGCTGGGAACACTTGGATTTCAGGAAGATCAATTTGCCCATGGCATTATGTAATGAATTTTGACCAGACCAGGTAAAAGATATTTTCATATCAAGAATAACCCTACAATTTTTTATTTGCACATTTAAAACTCCTTAAATTGATATTATTATAATTTAGGCATCTTTTTATTATTAAAATTTTATGCATATACATTTTGTGTTTGCACTTAATCGAGAGTACAATTTTTGGAGTGCACAAAACAACACCTTAACTGGTTATCTATCAAAATATATTTTAAACTAAAGCTTCCTGGAAGATAAAGTTGGCAAAATTGAATAACAGCATTGCAAACTTTAATCATGTTTTGGAATATTATGGCATCTGTTCAAATACCAGTAAATTTAAGAATATATTAAAAATAATATTATAATTCCTTAAAGCCCATGGTTTTACTATGACATCTGTATAATCTACTAAAAAGCCTATCAAGTGCAATGATAGATGAAAAATAGTGAAAAATAACAGTCCTGTTATGTGGAATATAAAACCCCAACTTTGAACTTTGTATAGAGCTTGTATTGTAATGTATGTACATATATATAATGGAAAATGTAGGGTGATATCCAGATAGGGTAAATAGCAGAAACCAAAAAATATAATAAATCCAAATAATAATATTATAATCTAAAATATTCAGGTACTATTAATATGTGTATGGTTCACCTATATGCTTCATCAGAGATAAATAGTCAGACACAATCATCAATGAATAACATAAAATTTCTATGATCATAATATTTTCTTGCAATATCTGCATATGTAAGATTATCGTCTTTATCTGAGATACAAAGGAAAACAATTAACAATCATTATTTATATACACAGGTACCCAAAGCAGCTGTTTGAAGCTAAATGCAATTGCCAAGGATGTGTGGGGCTTGACTCCTCTGAGGCAAGATGTATGCCAATTCACTACAATGTGAGAGTTCTCAGGAAGTCACCAGACTGTACAAATGGGATCTTTGATTATGAAAACAGTTGGCACAGTATTGTTGTTGGCTGTACTTGTAGCAGAATTCAATCAGGTCTTCAACCTGTCGCTTAACATATACCATGATAGAAAGAAATCAGAAGCTATGAAGTCACAGTTATTTTAATGATGTGAATTGAACATCTTCACAAATACTAAAACAGAGACTTTCATGACATTCACTTGTGTAACAATATCACTGAGAAATCTTAAACAAAACACATTCAACTACCTTATAAGAAATATTTCTTTGTATAAAGACACATTTTCTCTTCATATAAGCTCAATATAAAAGCAAGAAGGAGAGCACTTGACTAAGGATTTGGTAATACGACATCTATATGTACATTATCATCATTAGTGTTGCTAGTTAAAATTGTGAATATGAAAAACGTGTATATTGTATATGTTTAGCGGAATTACAAGCAAATATTTACAGCTATTTTATGTTGAAACTAACTTTTTTCAGTATTATTTATTTGTTACATAGATACAATGTATTCATTTGCAGACCATACACTGCAACTACAAGCATTTGTCAAATAGTAAATCTTTACTCTATTGTTGTCTAGGTTAAACCTATACATAAATCTATATCGCTGAGTTTTGAAGCATTGTGCTTTGTTAAATGATTTTGCTTATGCCTTAAAAAGGCAATTTAAGTGATTTTTCCTTGCACAAAGCTAGGCAACCAATTTTTTTGTAAAAATGTCTCCAGAAATGCTATGAAAAGCGTTTTTACATTTACATTGTACTTATGAATTGCACCTATGTTAATTGAAATATTCGTTCAACAAAATATCTGCCAAACAAAATTAAATAAGAAAGTTAGTAAAATTACCTTCTATTTGTGCCTAGCTGACTTAAGAGATTATTATTGTATTTACTGAAATGGTTAAATTTGCTAATTTGCAGGTTTTCATACATAACAGTTTTACTTTGTTTGTACAACATCCATACCCTCAGGAAAACATTTATACTTCTTTTTATAATAAACGCTTAGGTAATAATTGATGTTGCGTCATTGCTGTTTCATTATTTTTTCATAGACTATTATTGTCTTGATTGAAATGTTTATATTTTTAATCTTTATATATGTTTTACTCATGCTTGGCAGTTTTACTTTGTTTTTACAACATGTATATACTCAAGATAACCTTTTTTCCCCTTTTATAATAAATGCATAGGTGATAAATAAATGGTTGTTTCATTGTTGTTTTATAATTGTTATTTTCACTAAACTTGTTTTATTAATTAACAGAAAACATATAGCTGAGATGTAGATACCAAACATACATAGTTCAAGGTTCAAATCGATTTGTAGGTGAATCATAGGGATTAATATACATTTGAAACACAGAAGGCATCCACATCTGATCTGGCAGCAAACGAAATCATAAACTATAAAAAACCAGCTTCAGAAGAATATTAGAGCACCAGTCTCTTCTAGAACTTGGAACATATAAACAATCCAAAGTTAGGGATTCTACGTCCCACCAAACAGCCAGGGTTGTATTTGGACAGGCCATCAGCATTTGCCACTTATGCTTAGACGCCTAATTTGCCAACCATTGGGTCACTGAGGGCCTTGAATATTTACAAAAATCAAATTATCGACTGTTAGTTGGATAATATCATATGAATCCAACTGTACTCCAACTCGAGTAACTCAGAAGTAGAAGTAGAGTGCAGCCCTCCGCATGGGGACTTTTCTCAAGAATTCAGAATTTATTTGCATTCAGGATATGATCTGGATCTTTCATAAACTTTAATCGCTTCTTCCTTTGGCCAGGCCCTGCCCACATAAAAATGTCAGAAAGATCAATTCATTACTTTTGGAATTATCATTAACAACACAGGCAAACAGAGAGGCATACGTAAGCACACCAAAACATAATTTCATCAGACATTTATGGCACTGAACGTAATACCTACTTCCATGTTCCACATCAACATTGTATTCAAAGATGTAATCAGCATTTAATTATTTTAGGATTTCTTGTGTACATCTTGCCCCATATGTGAGACAGCAACTATTGGGAGGCATTGTCAAACATGGAATCCCACATTGTTTCCTTTGATTTCCATAAACTCATAAAATTTAATATATGACTCCTATATGCCAATATTCCAATTGAGATGAAGTCAACATTAAATATATTAATTTTCCATAAAATTCCCCTTAAAAGTCTCTATGCCATGTTCTTTACTTTATTCATAAATATACTTGACATAAAGGGTATGATTTCACTCTCATATAATATCAGGTGGCAGAAGGCAAAGAATCTTCTGTTTGCTAGTAACACACTGAGGTGTGTGCAAGGTTTGGTATAAGCATACCAGTAACACTTGACAAACTATATTCACGACAAATGTGTGTGCATTCTACAAGATTGAAGAGAACAAACAAGGAACTAAAACTTTGCTCCCCCTCTCATAGTGAAAGAATTACGTGTCTGAGATATTTTAAGTGCAATGAGAATTTCGACAAAATGCCAATTGCCCAGATCCAATGGTAGAATGGACATGTGTAAATATGAACACTCTGCACCAATGGTTCAAAAGCTGTTTTCAAAATTAAGGTCAAGCTTAACAGCTAGGATCATATTGGGACAGGTCCTCAGCATTGGTCACATAGGTGACATTCAGCCTTAAGATGCCAATCTTGTTGTCAACTAGGCCACTGAGCAACGGTTACGGTGCTTTATCTCTGTAAACTTCAGACATGATATACTTTGTTCACATGAACAAAAATATAATACAAACCACTATGAAGCAATTGTTATTTAGAAGAAGTTTTTCAAGTTTTCCACTTATTAATTTTACAAGTAATTTTAGCATATGGCATTGAACTTTGGGTAAAATGAGCAGAACTTCATTATATATCATCCAATTGTGAGCTTTGTTTTCACCATCTTTTCAGTTTGAAGACGGCTTATACCTGAATGCATCCAATTAAATTGCATAAGATCAATTGGGTACGTACCGATCTTAGATGTGATCGGATTAAACATTCTACCTAGTAAGCTGTTTTGGTTTTATTGTGATGGGCTGGCCATTTAAGTGAGTCACTATGTATCTGCCCATACCTGGTCCATAACTCTATTTTTACTTAAAATTAAATACAGCCCATTGGCAATTATGTGCTAAAATGATGAATGGAGTGAACCAATTGAAGGCATCATCACTCGCTAACTAACAGAAATAATGCAGATGCTGCCAGGAATCAACTTATCCTTGTCTACTGTCAATACTATTTCTGAAGGAGGGCTTTACTAAGTCTAAAAGAGAAAAAAGTACCACTCCATCTGACTCTGGTTAATAAAAATAAGTACAATTATTATTCAAAAGTTATGTTTGCAATTTTTCTTTTAGCAATAACAACACAGGATTAAATTATTTTACACATAAAAAGAATTTTGTCAATATTGAAACAAAATCATTGATTCACTGTTTGAAACTTTATGTTCTGATTTCCCCCTGTACATCCAACCCCGCATTACAATATAACTAACACCAAGCTACTAAGCATTACAAAACAGAAAAGACAAACAAATCAAGGGGATTCATTTATGAATGTGCCCCTTTTATCTTAAAATGGACATATATGTGTAAAGTCAAGAACCAAACCCCCGTCCCCTTAATTACAACTGTTGCACATATGTGTGAAGTACTTCTCCAGTAGTCCAATGAAACTGTCCCCTTTAATTCAAGGGGTCATACACTTGTAAAGTACACTTGTCCTTTGATTCAATAAAGATTCCCTATATTTCATGATTGCATTAACATACACAATGCACAGTGTCCTCACTCATATACTGCAAATATGTAAATCAGTGAGACTGAATGTGGGGGTGGGGTACAAAGGTACCACACATTTCATTGCTCTGGTTCCTTGCAAAAAAGTGTTTCTTGTTTGTCCCCATTAAATGTTATTGGTTGACCTCTGACCTTTCATTAAAAATTTCCCGCTAAAATAACAGATTCCTCACTCTTGAGAGGGAAGTCAAACTGAAAGGACGCCATTTTATTAGTATTTAATCTGTAAAAGTTTCTGTTTTGAAGTTTTTCTTGTGAAGTTTTACGAGTATTTCATTAAAGCTTCTTTTAATCATTTTAGTTTATTAGCGTGGCGTCCTTGTGTTTATATTGTATGATATTTAATTGTTGTGTTTTAAATGTCCTGTGGACGGGTGAGTTGACAGATTCTTTATATTCAACGTGATTGTTACTATGTACTTCTTCTAGAGTTGTATTATAAAGTTTGATAATACTATTTCTGTCAACTCTATGATACTTTGTCTTGCATACTGGCAGGTTTAATGTTATTCATATTAACTGGTATTGATACGTGGTGTTAATATGCCAAAACTCTTTCATTGCTCCAAATGTGGGGGGGAACACACGAGGCCTGTTGGCAGCAAATGTAAAATACAGATAGAAAGTACTTTGAGTACTCCCGCTACTTCTGGTGATAAAAATGTGGATGATAGTACTAACTCACAAATTCTTAGCGCTCTTAATGCTGTAACTTGCAGGCTGTCGGCAATTGAGCAGAGAATTGATAGAACCGAGGAGCAACTTCAGGGTCAACTTAAGCCTGGTTCTGATGTAGCCAGCTCCCTGAATTTTAGCACCACATTCTCTTAAGATGTGGAGGAGGATAGCGACGCTGGGGACGACGCCGTCATACCCACAACAAAATTTCTAAAAACTTCCAAGCACATACAAGATGCTGTCGATGTTCGACTCCAAGAACTCACCAAGTTAAATGAGCAAGGTAAGTTCAAATCACAGAGAGGTAATAACGACCAGGTCACAGTAAAACAGCAAATACCTTGGCCTCAGAATTATATATTGTCAGGCACATCTAAAACAAGAGTATCTTATGACAGTCTGTCCACTTTTCAGTGGATGGCAGGCTTCAGTGCCATTATTAGGGAAGAGAAAAATGTAAAAATAAAAAATGCAATGCTTGAGTATATGACCGATATTATGGAAGATGCTCAAGACTTTGGCTGGGCCACTGCCAAAGGAGCTCATGCTCTCATTCTTTGTAGAATGGAGGAGGGCAAAGTCAATTGGTTGAGTTCTGACAAATTGGATCGACTCAGAAGAGCCCATGCACAAAAAATTGTGTCAAATAATGCAAACAACTCTCACACTTCTAAAAATAAAACTGAAGTTCAGGGTGTCCCATGTAGATTTTTTCAATCTGCCAAGTGTTCTCACAAAACTGACCACACCACAAGTGGTCAATTGTATAGACACATCTGTTCCCACTGTTTCAGTATAGGTAAACGCTTTGCTCACCCACTGAAAGATTGTAGGAATAAGCGTCAACAGGATGCAAAAAACGAGTAGGGCACTGCAGTTATGCAGTGCCAAATCTCAAAGTTGATTCTTCCAATCATAAAGAAACCAGTAATGTAGCTGTAATTACAGGTCATGGGTTTAAGTCTAGGACTGTTTACAATACTAGCAAGAGTACTAATGAAAGTGCAAATTGGAGATTAGATTGGTATAGACTCAATAATGTGTCCTATGCTCAAGTTGCAAAGATGGCTACAAAAAGTAAAGTTACACAAGTTGTAAAAAATGACAGTGTTATAACAAAAATTAGGGATGGTGTTGTAGACTGCAGCAGTAAGACTGTAAACCATCAATACACCCATAGCACTGAGGTACTTCCAAAAAATGATTCCAAATGTAGGTCTCATAATAGTACTGCTAAGGTCAAAAAGGGTCAAGTAAAGGTGAGTCATGAACAAGCCTGGGGACAGCACTTACAGTGTAAAAATAAGTTTGCTGTGTTGCCAGTCGACGCCGTCGTTTCGGATACGGTTTCTGAAAGTTCTAAAAATGCATCAGATATAAAAAAATCTGAAGGCCAAGTTACTGATACAGGGGACAATTGCAAAGTCAGGGTGGTGAAATCCCGAATAGCGTCAACTGATGACGCCTCTGATAAAAAATCACCAGAGTCCCCACAAATTAACCATGGAGAGGTAGACAGTTGTACAAAATATGACTTGCCCCTTAGAATTAAAAACAAGTCCATGACTTATAAACATGTTCTGCCAGCATGCCCCACCCTTCAGTTATGGGATGTCCAAAACAAATTTAAATTTAGCTTTATCCCTTTAGGTAGCCAGCTTATGCCAGATCATATCTGTCCAGTCGACCTTGACACTGACCCTATAGCCTTGCATAAAATCATGCAGGACTCCAATGAATATAATTTCTTACAAAACCAAATTAACCTTAAGTCCCAATTAAACCCAGATATATGGGATTCTTATCTTCATGATTATTGGGATAAACAATTACCTTTACTTATAAGGTTTGGATTCCCCCTGGATTATAACAGGGAGGGGACTTTAAGAAGCCAGGAAACCAATCATGCCTCTGCCATTGAGTTTCCAGATGACATACAAGCATATTTACAAGAGGAAGGACATTATAACGCAATATTGGGCCCTTTTAAAGATATTCCCATAAAAAATATGCATGTATCTCCCATGATGACCAGGGAAAAGCCCAATGCCCCTCATCGAAGGGTTATTATAGACTTAAGCTTCCCTCATGGCCATTCCATCAATGCTGGTATCCCCAAGGATCAGTACTTGGGTACCCCCTTTATATTAAAACTTCCCACTGTGGATACAATTACTGATCAAATCAAGGTCTTGGGTAGGGGCTGTAAACTCTACAAAGTCGATATAAGTCGAGCCTTTCGACATGTTAAGTTGGATCCCAAAGAATATGACCTTTTGGGGTTATGTCACGAGCGTTATTACGTCGATACGTGCCTGCCCTTCGGGTACAGGAACGGAAGTGCCCTGTTCCAACGCTTAAGCGACGCTGTGCGTCATATCATGCGTCAACGTAACTTTGACGTAATAAATTATATTGACGATATCCTGGGAATAGGTCTGCCAAGTCAGATTGACGCCTCATTTGACGCCTTATGTCAACTTTTACAAGATCTTGGTTTTCAAGTATCTGAGAAAAAATTGGAAACCCCTACGACATGTCTAAATTGCCTGGGTATCCTTATAAACACAGAGACTTTCACAATGTCCATACCACCTCTCAAGCTTGCAGAAATACTGGACAAATGTTCCCAATGGCAAGAAAAATCTTATTGTAATAAAAGACAACTCCAATCACTGCTGGGCAGTCTTTTGTATATTAGTAAATGCGTCAGATCGTCTAGATTTTTTCTAAACAGATTATTAGATGTATTAAGGTCTATGGAGGACAAAAAACAAATACCAATCTGTATCCCTCTGTTAAAAAAAAAAAAATTTTTGTAAAACTCTCTATGGGTACGTTGTAATGTAATAATTTGTATGCATTGGTCTACATTTTACGTCATTAGTCATTTCTATCCATAGTAACTACTCAAATTATTCTTCATCTGTACTCGGGTGTAGTTATTAGTTTGTGGTTGTCGTATACTTCATAGAGTTTATAATTATGGTATCTAAAAAAAAAAAAAAAAAAACAAATAAAAATCAAATCATAAAATAGAACTAAATAAAATTGTAATTGTGGCAAGTTTACTTTACCCACCCCAGAAATGGTGGGATAATGTATTCATGTATGGTTGCTCATGATGTACTCCATTGGGTTTGAACCTACTTAGATTGCTTGTACAATAGCATAAAATTGGGCTTGTAACATCTTGCCAGTATACAAACATCGTGGCTATTGTCACAGGTTAACTTGTTATGCATTATCTTACAATTAGGTTTTATTCATGTTATTAGTGTTTTAATTTTCTTCACTTATGCAAACCCTTGTTGGGTTGCACTGCGTGTTAAAACTTTGGCCATATTTGGCTTTTAACTGTCGTTGCTACAACAGTTATACTTTTATCTATCATAGCAAGTAAGGGCACTCTTCCCTTACTCATACAGTTTTTAAAATATCCTGTTTTTTCCAACAGTTAAAATGTTTTAAAATATTTTACCTTAGATCATATCAAGTTTAAAGTAAAAAATAATAGTAAGTACTCATTTAAGGCCACCTTAAATTCTACATTCTTTCTCTCATTTTACATTTTACCTCTGTAATTGCATTAATCTGTAAGGTGACCGTATGGCCACCCTTATCTAAATTAGCCTTTAAATTTGTAGGCTTTTGGTGACCTCAGGTTCACCATTTGTTACTTTCCTAATGTTTAGGGTCCCCTTTGGGTCAACCCTTGGGTTAAGTTTGGTTATACTAATAATCTTTATGGTGACCTTAACTTCACCATGTCAAATTGGTCTTCATTTCAAGGTGGCCTTTGGTTTATACTTAGTAATATGGTAAATGTAGTAAATTTAGTAATATAGTAATTCAGTAAATCGTAAAAGTTACTTATTCACTTGATTGTAAATAAATACTAGCATGTTAGTGTACAAAGTGTAAATAAAAAATTTTATTACCCCACCCCTGGTTTTGTCTTCTCTTGATATTTGGAACATGAGGCAATGAACTGAGTTACAAAATGCCTCTGGCTAATTGCAGAAAAGCTTATCACTAAACAATATTTTCCTGAATTACCTTACAATGGTTTAAGTCAGGAAACCTCATAATGGCAATGGATAATAACCCTATATATTAATTATTTTCTCTTCAAGAGAAAATATGAATCTATGTTTCATTTTATTAGCTATGCTAAAATTAATTTATCTTCCAAATCATTATATAACACTTCACTTAGGATAATGTTCCTGAGGAGACTTTGATAATTCTCAACTGGGTCCATGTTTGAACAACAGTTTTTACACTCTATCAATGTAATAGCCTGAGGCTTGTTAGCATATATACATAATAATGTATGCAATTACACAGTGTTATTGGGACAGGATGAAAAAGTTCTCTGAAGAGTTATTTAGGTATATTTATTAAATAACGGTCAGTGTATGTGAGCTATTTATACTAATAGATTGTGTGCAAATGCATTTCTTCTTTAACTATATTGAGACAGAGTATTTCACAATGATGTAATTCCACCTGAACAACTTTGTCTAACTTGCTTTTCAAGGACGTTTTACATAGAATTTTGCTGAGTATTACACAATGATGGTAATCCACCTAAAACTTTATTTCTAGCCAGGATCTTAATACGGATTTGTGAAGGAGTATAACACAAGGATGAAAATCCACATAGAAAGCTTTTATGTGGTCTAACAAGATATTGTTATGAGTTAAACAGAAAATCATTACTCTATTTCCATTTTCTTTACTAGTTTAGATGTTATACATTGTTCCTCCAGTTTCACATTCCCAGCTTATGTTCTGACATAAAAACGTTTTGATGAACTTTTCCATAATAATGACACCTCACACTAAATTTCCAGCTTGGCTTCTTATGAAATATGTTTTATTTCTCTTCATTTGACCATTTAATTCCATACACGTGTGCTATGTAACAAAATTCCATCTTGACATAAGAGTGAACGAGCACATAACGTCATCATGGTCCCCGAATTTGAAGCAACATAAACCCATTAAAACATTCCATTCTACAAGGTAAACAATCCTTTGTTTGCTGATTATACATATACAGATTTACACCAGTTCACAGGAACAAGAAAACTCGGTTTAGAGACACATATTTACACACTCAGTCAGACAGAAAACCCACACAAATGTGGAGATTTAAGATGTTGTCAGTTGAGAATTAAAAGGTATGAAGGAATTAGACTTTTCAAGAAACAACAGGAAAATACTCCGAGTGACGAATTTATTTTAAATTTGAAAACATACTTCACAAGGGCTAATTTTGATTTGTTATTCACCACTTTGTTTGAGTAATAGAGTCTATATTTATCTGAAGAATACATCATGATTAGCTGTAAAACAAATCCAGACTCGAATGAATTTAAAGCTTCAAATTTTACTTTAATATTCACCCAATTGCTCTTTGGATTTTCATGCAACAAACACAAAGTAAGCTCTGTAAAATACTTTCTCAGTGGAAGTCAGTGTCTTAAATTAATAAAAGTCTGGACAAAAGGGATAGTCAAGGCACAAGCTATATTTTACACATTAGAATATCCGGTATAGCTTTCTCCTTTGCCGCTTAGATAATTTACTATTCAGTAGATAATAAATTATGTTAATCTGGCTGCATAGATTTAAAAGCTCAGTCAACATTTTTTATAGATATGTTAACTATGCTGTATATCTTTGCAACCAATATATACCATTCAAGCTATGTCAAGTATGTAGCTAACACAGGGAAATTTGCTTACATGGAAACTCCAGAGGAAACAGTTGTAATGTATCTGATTGGCGTAGGTTGAACACCAAATTGATCCTTTAGAAGTTCGTTTTTTCTACTATAAAGATGTCATTGACCTACCTTTTGAAGTGTGTGTATTGTCTGCGCTAGAACCAAGACTGCTGTATAGCTCTACATCACACGTTGACAAGTTGAACTTAGCTTATCATACGGTACTAGTATATCTACAGTAAAATTCTTAAATACCGTTCAGGTTTGAATTTATGCATATATCATATATTTATGCATTTACTTAGTGTTTTACCTCACACCTATTACCTTTATATCACTAATATTGTGACGGGTAATTAGAAGGGCTAAGGAAACTAGTACACATACATACAGTAGGTTCTGTACTGTAAACTGCCGACCAGCAGCAAGCAACTACCAGCTTTCCCACATGCAGTTGGTCTTGGATCATATACATTGGATTTTTCAAGATTGTATAGGTCATATCATGATGGGTAGTTTTATGGGCAGAGGAAACCAGTACATACAGTTGGTCAAGGTTCTGTATTGTGATCTGCTGACCATCAGTAAGCAACTACCAACTTTTCCACATAAGGTCCAGGGTTTAAACCGCTGACCTCAGAGTTGGGAGGCGAGTCTTACCACTGTGCCACCATGGCCCCTGGGATCACATATTTATTTATTTTGGGTTTAACGTCACTTTCAACACTATTTAGGTCCTATCACGACAGCTAGTTTTATGGGCAGAGGAACCAGTAAATACAGTTGGTCAGGGTTCTGTACTGTAAACTGCCGACACGAAACTACCATTGGTAAGAAACTATACCATCTTTCCCACATAGGGTTTGGGGTTTGAACCACTGACTGAGGTGGAAGGCTAGTGTGTTTACCACTGTGCCACCATGCCCTCCTCACCCCCCTCCCCGAATCATATAAATCTTTGTTGTAAAACACATACAATGTATTGTAACCAGTAATTTTTATGCTTCAATATTTTTGCTTGATGTACTGTTAATTTGTTACACTTTAATAGCTGGCGTTTATTTCTTGAAAGCTTGACATGAAGAAACAAGAATTGATAGTTTTGTGCATATAAATGAGTAGATATTTAACACACTGGGCAATGTAGATTATTTAATAAGTTTTGTATATTGCATCCGTTAGTTTCTGCTACGTTTTGTTGCCGACAGAAATGGGGGAGATTAGACGTTAGCAAAACTTTTTTATATTCACTGATTTCTATTACTATGGATATGCTTCACAGTTAATTTCATTTTACTTATCAAGACAAAGTCAAATATGGGGTTTTACGTCCCGTTCAACAGCCAGGGATATATTGGGATAGGTAATCATCAATTGTTTACTTGTGTTATTTGGAGGGGACCTTTTAATTGTTAAGAAAACTGGCATAAAATAAAAGTAAAAATCACAGTAAAGTACGTGTCAAAATTTATATGTCAATCCAGAGGACAAAATAAACAATCCTCCTCACAAGCATTCGGATTGTATATATTTTTTATATTTTCTTGTGATAAAATTTAAAGATATATGTTACTTAATTACATGCATTAAACCGACCAAGGGGAGTTTGCATCGCATGCGCTGGATAAGCAATTATACAGGACTAAATGTTTCTACAAAACAGGACACGTCAAGAATTGTATTATCTGGACACTTGTCACTGTACACCCTTCAGAAATCACAAAGTATGTGGACATCTTCCCTGCGACCATATATACTTGTATTCTTATATTTGATGTATGTTTATTGTCTTGAGTGAGCTTGTTTGGTCTATCTGTGCTCAAGATAACTCCAAAATAATGAACAGATATTTCGGATTTTTTTCATGTGTGTGGCCAAAGGAAGAAAATTTGGAAAATTTTCAGGAATACACCTTTGCGGAGGTCTGCCTTCTACGAGTGCTTCCTGGTAATTTTAATAAAAGAACATGGGATAAAATATTTTAATTTATTAATAAAGTAGCACTAATATCGTGTCAAATACAATTAATAGATATTTATTGAACTCATAAATAGTAATACATTTTCAGATTTGACTAGAAATACAATATTGGTGATGAACATAACTGATACATAATTACCATTTAAAGCACAATAAATATGAAATATATCAAGTAATCTCATATGAATAATTATAAGTGCCCATACATGATTGACTAGATCCACTTTTGGCTGAGAACATTGCCATAAAATGCTAGCTGCACAATATTAATAGTACATGTTTGATTGAATAGAGGGCTTATAACAAAAATAAAACCTAGAAAATAAAAATACCTCTACATCTATAGTATGATTAAATAATGAACTACAAATAGAATACACAAAATAGAATACACGTTTTAAGAGACATTACATCTACGGAAACAAAATATATAAAATTTACATAAATTGTCCTTTGGCATGCACTTTCACAATTTTACCAATCACTATGCATAAAAACTTTAAGTAATTAAACGCAATCTTAACTTAGCAAATTTAAATATTTTAACGCACAAGAACAAACAAAAAATATAGCATGGCTCTCAAAATATTTGTTACTTTGAAATAAAACACATAAGCACATTTCCTGAGATCATCTCCTTATCCACAAAAGGTAAGAAAAGAGCAACACAGTTACTTTTTGAGCTTAACTCTCCATAATGGGTGCAGAACTAGAAGGCCTAAATGCACATGTATATCCTGTCTTTACTTTATGCCAGCCATGTCCATACACATACACTCCCTTCTTGCATTCCCCGGTTTTTCGTAGAACACGTATGTTGTAGAATATTGCCTCGCAGCCTGCCTCGGGGGAATCAGCTGAACCAACACATCGGACACAGCTAGTCTCTGCTTGATAAAGGTTCTTTGGATACCTGAGGTAGAAAAGAGAACATTTTTGAAAATCAAATGGTGTTGTTGTTGCTGCATATACTGCAGAAAAACAGCACTTTATAAATCAATGGTGTTTATGAATTAATGGTTCTCTAGAATGTTATACGTAAATTATTGAATTTGTTTGTTGATATTTTAGGTTAACTTCTTATTTGGCTTACATGACTGTTCGGTGGCTAATTAATGATCATTTTCATCAATTTATTATTTCATAAATTATTCATATTAAACATAAATTTATGAACACACTATTCACTATTTCCCAAACGAAAAGGTCTGCTAACAGGAAGTGGACTTCATCAAAATCAAAACATGTCAGTTCTGCTCAAATAACTTGCTATAGAAGTCTTAAAATTTACAAAATTATGGGTCAAAGTTTAAATTTCCTTCAGATTTAGGCTTAGTCTTAAACATTTTAAGTGATCACACAATTATATGTGCTGACAATTGGGACGCCAAATGTGGTGCCAGTTATTGAAGCAAAATGATCTTGCTACCGAGATACCGGTGTTACCGACCCTGCCTTAATACAAAATTATAATATGCTCTGCAGTGAAGTCATGCTGCACTGAGCTACATCCTGCCTTAAGAAATTAATTTGGGTATTTACATTTAAATAAGCAAAAATGCCTTATTTCTTTATTATTTATCAGTTTTACCTGTATGGATCATAGTTCAAAGTGTAGAACCATGGACATAGACTTCTCTGTTCTATTGTTCCCCTTTTTCTGGTGATATTATTGACATCATCAGGGCAGATATCACTGCCTGACATCCTATACTTGAGTACATGTTTATTGTCACTCTTGTTCAGCTCGTGAGCAATAGTTTCCCGTAAAGCTGGTAATAGAAACATGTTGTCAGACTGACTGTTTTCATCATTGAGATATTGTACCCAGGTGTTGTAGAGACTGGTTTCTTCTGGTTCTGAACATGAAGTTGATGATCTGTGCATTGGATGAGCGGTGATGGTTTGTATTAAAGCCAGGCAAATCTGGAAATATGAAAATTGTGTAAGGTATGGATTGAAAATGGTAAAGTACTACAAAGTATGAGATACGGCAACCTTCTCGTTAATTTTAAAATTAAAAATGTTTCAATAAAAGAAAACCTGTCCAAATGCAGTGTATATGATTATCAATTACGAATAAAAGTGATTTTATCTACAAATGGAGTGTTTTATGTTGCTTGTAAAAACAAATGTGCAATATTATATACACCCTTTGCCTAATTTGACAATTTATTTTTGGTTTTCTGACTGCATTGACTTTAACTTTTTGGTTAATATTATTTAAAGAATGCTGCAAGTTGTCCCTTGTGGTAGTTGTTTAAAATATTTTTATAATATAATTTAATACTGTGACAAAAACAGAAAAATATCACTTTTCAAAATATTATTTCATTGGATTTCATATTTTATCATCTATAGTATTGCCATTTGTGGTATGAAATTTACTTACTACCAAAATTGTGAACACAATATTCCTCCAATTCATTTTGTGTCAATTGTTAAACATAGACAGCAATTAATTTATGAATCTGCTGAAAATGAATTCACTTGATCAAAGTATGGACTTATATAGTATTTTGTAAATGAGACACGTACCATAAATTCCACTAATTGGAAAATAAAAGATGTGTTATCAACTGGAATGAGTATTAGACAATGGTATTTCCTAATTTCCTCAAAACATTATGGAAAACTTGAGAAAGTGTTTGCAGGACAATAATTAGGTGACATTTCATTGGATACTAAGAAAGTATCAAATATGACATCTTGCATAGTACATCAAATATTCCATTGATAAACAGTTGACAAATCACATCCAGTTAGAGATAAGAGAAAAACTGCCCTAGAAAGTCCCTCAATCGGCTGCCAAGCCGGTGTCATTGTTTACCTAGATTGTTCATTGATAAAAATATCCAGTGCATGTGATTTCACTACCTTGTGGCTGTACCTTGGTCGAATAAATTAATAAATTACCTTCTTTCAGTTTCAGTGGGAAGCAAAATTATTTTCAAAAAGCTACTACAATTGTACATTTTTAACTCTTTCCAGTGTGGTTGTTTGTTTTGATCCATCTAATAGCAATTATGTCAGTATATCAGCCTTCCTTTTAAATGGTTCTCTAAAAACCCAGCTCTGATGTGGTTTTATGACATTTAACCAAGAAGTGTAATTAATGTATTGCACATTTCTTCAAGTGCAAAGGTTTACTGTTTATCTCTTGATAGTTCATATGTTAAATAAATATTAACAAATGTGTCATGTGTATCTTGGTTCTTTGATCGAAAGGTGTTGGTCGGGAACATAATGGAAAAATTACCCAAAAGACATAAGTTTCTCATTTTTTGCAAGAGAAGACAAAAGCATGCAGTCTGGGAGTGTGGCATTTTCTGGTGATAAAAAAGTATATATACACTTACTAAAGGCTCTTTTCCATTTATTATTGACCATAATTATAATCAAAAACGGACACTCAGAGAGTGTATACCTCTGCCAAGGCCATTATTGGTTATGCATGCAATGACAAAAAATGCTTAAACAATGCCTGCATCCAGAATTGGTTGCAGCTCATTACATCTTGTATATTACTCTTAGCAATATGATAAATATTTTGTCTTTGTTCATGCTATATGATGTGGATTTTGACATGATGGATCATTGCCACTGTACAATTACCATAGAAGGAATTAATACAACTTATCTTTAAAAGAAAATCTGCACCACTTTTAAGGTGCTAAGCCTTCAATATTTTCAAACAAACAAAGATTTTTCTTCCTTTTAAATATAATACCAAATTTAATATTATTTTTGAAGTACCATCAATATTTGATGTTATATTTCCGATAATTTACTATAAAACTAATCAAAGCCTACAGGAAAAAGAATTCACTCATTTTATTTATTTGAAAAAAAAAACATTACTGAATTCCTGATTCATCGCAGTTCAGACTAAGTAGGTGGAGGCCACTGAAGGTGATACGGTTTAATTTTTTGTTAAAATGGACTAGTTCCTCATCTAAATCTAATACTAATTAGACTCTTATAGTGTTTAATCTCCCCTTAACAGAAAGAGGACTCTAAGGTTTGGTTTGTTTATTTGGGGTTTTACGTCGCTTTCAACACTGTACAGGTCATATCACGACGGGTAGTTGGAAGGGCAGAGGAAACCAGTACATAGAGTTCGCTAGGGTTGTGTACTGTAAACTGCCGACCAACGGCAAGCAACTACCAGCTTTCCCACTTAAGGCCGTCACGGGGATCGAACCCCCGACCTCAGAGGTGGGAGGCGAGAGTGTTACCACTCTGCCACCGTGGCCCCTCTCTAAGGTTTGGGATCATACACTTATTTATTTGGGTTTTAATGTCACTTTTAATGATGTTCAACATCCTTCAAGTATGCAAAGATGAAACCTCAAAAAAGCACAATTGTAATGAGAATACCTTACTGGTGATGATTTTTGGGACTTAGCCACGGGAAGGCTAAGAACACAAACTGCCACAAACTAATATGGATGTAAAAGAAGCCAAGAGTAAGGAAGAATAACGGAATGTACTGAGAAGCAGGAAGAAGCACAATACCTGACAACTGCTGCGAGAAACGTATTAAGACTTCAAATGAAAAGGTACCCATTATTGCAAATTGTCACGATTTATTTCAAAGATAAAGAATTGTCATGACAATTTTGAACAGCATGTTGTCATAGTCGGAGGCAGAATAATGTGAGTTTGAGATAACACAGGACTGCCATGAACAAAAATTTTCTTTCCACAACTATTTGCTTTCAAAATTTGCCACTGACTGACCAGAGCATTAGGCAATATCAAGAAGAGCCCTTGCATACTGCCATCCAATCATTTATCGCCAGGTTCGTCATCATTTAAATTTTTATTGTCATAAGTATGGATATCTTTGTCATCTTTGTGGTGAGGATGAATTACTTAAATAACTCCAAAATTATCGGTAATACAAAAAACAAAATACCATTCCATAAAAATGGGGAACATATATTTCACTTTGCCAAATAACAATAATAAGTAAAAGACTAAATTATGTTGAGCATGTATACATATTTCTTGTCATGATTTTACATTTAAGGTATACATAAACATTTGTGCAACTGTTTCTGTTAAGATTTTAACTTGAATGAGAGAAATACAAATTCTTTCATGCAAGCATGTTGAAATATATATGTGTATGTGTGGGTACATATTAATGACAACCAATAAACATTTATGCCATTGTCTGTGAAATCATTATTTATATGCAACACAATTAAAAATCATACTCAGACAACTACAAATGAAATGTGACATATAAATAATGCAACAGTTAACATATTTCTTCATACTGTAGCAAACAAACACTGCAAGTGTTATTATATGCAATTGGATTTGAGAAATGTTAAACATTGAAAGTTTTGGTTATTAATTAATAACAATAATATTTAACACAGTCCACATTTGAAATGTGCATCTACAGATGGGGCTTCAGTAGCTAGACACATACATTGAAACCATCTCTCACACTCACCACACGCTATCCACTTTATTTCATCATTTGCCTTTGATTTCCTTTTGCCTTTGCCTTTCTTTGTTTCTGTTTTTACAAATGGAGTGTCCTTCTTGCAAATGTAACAGATGGAAGTGTCGACTTCATGTGACATTCATTGTTGTTACTGTTTCAGGTTTCCATAACATTGTCGTTATCTGCAAGGATACATATTTTGGCAATGTAGACAGGCTGAAATTCCACTTTTGGTGTGGATATGTTGTGATTGTTGTATGCAGTTATATGTGAATTAAAATAATTGGAATCAATGTCTGGATATTTCATTTTAAACGTTTCATTCATTTATTTACCTACCATGCTGTGACTGTAAATCTACACTGGATCCACCACAAGCTTCACTTAAAGTCATGTTATGCCCCTGTTCCACCAAAGGACTAAGCCCCGATCATGTCGGCGACCCTTAATCGTGGACAGTCGGTGAAAAAAAAAGGTAAAATGGGCGGGAAAGCTGAATCGGTATTTAAGTCTGGGATTAAGGTCAGATCGGCCTCAGGAAGCCTGAAGAGGCCCCAGGCGGCCCGAGGCAGTCCCAGACTGGTCTAGGACTAAGAACCGATTAAGGCAGTTTTCTGGTCGGTTTCAGCCACGATCTTGTCGTACACATACCGACTGGGTCCCAGGACGCCTCAGGCCTCCTGGGACTAAGCGCCGACTAACCCCCGATTAAGTCCCGGCGTCCTCAGGCCTCCTCAGTCTTCCCCAGACCATGATCGCCGATTCTTGTTTTGCAAAATAGCTGGATTTTCTGGGTATATATATATATATATATATAAATTCCGCGATCTAATCATCATTACTTTTCTGGGAACACAGCAGGATGCCACCTTTTAATGGTAGACAGCTTCCACAACAACTTAGGGCTTTATTCAGTTATATATAATGATGTAATTGCTATTTCTACGTTGACCACAACAACCACCAGCACCTCCACCACCACCACCACCAGCAGCCAGACAGAGACCTAGAAGAAGGCACAACATGTGGGTCAGGCCATGGCTACTACAGAGAGAGGAGAGGGTGGCCTACAACAACATTATCGCTGAACTGTATGCCACAGACATTCCAGGATTCACCAACTACATGAGGATGACCCCAGGATTCTTTGAAATGATAAAGACCAGACTGGAACCATGTCTAGCCAGGCAGGCCACCAACTACAGAGCTCCAATCAGTGTTGGGGAGAAGTTAGCCCTCACCATCAGACATCTGGCCACTGGAGAGTCCTACACATCATTATCCTGTCACTTCAGGGTTGGCAGATCCACCATTTCCGAGTTTCTACCAGAGGTCTGCAGGGTCATCCAGGATGAGTTCACCCCCAGAGAGTACCTCAGATGTCCTAGTACTCCAGATGAGTGGAAAGAACTGGAGAGGGAACTCAGGATCAGGTGGAATGTTCCACATGCCCTGGGAGCCCTTGATGGAAAGCATGTGGCCCTGAAGAAACCAAAGAACACTGGAGCCCTGTACCACAACTACAAGGGGTTCTTTTCCATTGTAATGTTGGCCCTGGTAGATGGACAGTATAAGTTCAGATGGGTGGATGCTGGTACAGCTGGATCTTGCTCAGATGCCCAGATATTTAACACCTGTCAGCTGAAGAGGAGGATTGGGGATAGCAGGATAGCTTCCCTGACCCAGCTCCTATAACCCAGGGTGGTAGAGATGTCCCCTACTTCATTTTGGCAGATGATGCCTTTGCCCTGAAGACCTGGCTCATGAAACCCTATGGCAGAACGATGTTAACCAGAGAGGAAAGGATTGCCAACTACAGAATATCAAGGGGCAGGAGAGTTGTTGAAAATGCTTTTGGCATCCTGGTCTCAAGATTTAGAATGATGTTGACCACTATTGAACTCCCCCAGCAACAGTCAGGGAAGTGGTCTTTACCTGTGTGATTCTGCACAACATACTGAGATGCCAGTATCAAGGTCAACATGGTGGTCAAGAGCCTGGAGATGATGATGTGGCTGGTGCTTGTCGACTGATTGGTGGTGCTGCTGGTGGTGGTCCAGACAGAAACCCTGCTAGAGAAGCCAAAAGACAGAGGGATTACCTCAGGGACTACTTCAATAATGAGGGAGCAGTGGCCTGGCAAGATGGCAGAATATAAGTCCTGCAGTAGTAACCAGTCCTTTTCAGGACTACCAATTATTCCAAAACAATTAATCAGCTGTGCTTGTTGAAAATATCACAACCATTTCCAAACATAATTCACCCACCCAACAAACAGACAAACCCAATGCCCGACAGAAGTTACGCAACCAACAAACATATATTTTGCATATATTTTGAAAGCTACATCCTAATTATACTTACATTTGGTTGTTTTTTTGGGGGAAAAATATTTGAAACAGAAATGTTTTCCTGGAAATCTTAAAATTAAAATCTTTTACTCCACTTCACAAATATTTAGGAAATATAACCACCAAACTGGTTTTCTTTACAATGATGTGGGATTATGTTTGCCAAATAGTTTGTCAGTTCTTTGGTTTGGGTTCTGTTTGCTATTGGGTTTGTCTGTTTCTTGGTTGGTGGTTATGTTTGGTATTTGGTTTGTGGTTTTGTGGTTAGGTTAGGTATTTGGTTTGTGTGTTGTTTAGTTGGGGGTTAGGTTTGGTATTGGGTTTGTGGGTTGGTAAGTATGTGAGAATTCTCTAGGGATGGTGTAAGTGTTGGACTTTTTTATTAAAGATTTTAACCAATCCCATGGATTTTAAGTTACAAATGGGCCATTTATTGGCCATATTGGGAGTTTATTTATTTTAATTTTTTTCCATGTGGCCTTTTGGGGTTATGTGTGGTACCATGGGTTATTTGTTTCATGTTTTTGGTGGTGTAGGTGTTGGACTTTTTTTTTTTTGTTTACGATAAGTATTTGTACTGAACTGTTATGTTTTGGGAGGGGAATTGAAATAACTTGCAGCTTGAATAATTGTTTTTGGAATATTTGGGTGGCCCTGAAAAGGGCCTGGTAGGTCAAAGGCCCGCCCTGACTGGATGGCTACTGAAGAGGCTACTGCTGTTGAGGCGGTGCTTTAGTGGGGATAGTGAAGAGTTGAGGCGGCTGCTGCTGCTGAGGCTGCTCAGTGATCTGTGTAGAAGTCAGATCTGGTAGCTGGCTTAGTATTCAACTTAAGTTGTGTCTACTGCCCTCTTCCTGTACTGTTAGAACTGATGTAGGGTTGCCAAAGCCAAGGGAGCTTGGTGTGTAGTAGACGTAACTGCTGCTAGCTGCTGCTTGGATAGAAGTAGATGCCTGTTGAGTGGTTGTTGGCAGTATGCCGACCCTCTGGGACTCGGTGGTAATAGTGGCTGATCTTCTGGCTAGTGGATGACGTCTACGGTTGCTCTTGATGCTTTCAATATCTCCAAAAATTCTGCCCTTAAGGTCCTCAAATTCCTCTTGGGTCATCTTTTCCGCCTCTGATGCCACATAGTCAAAGAAGGGCTGCCTGTCTGACTTCTGCTGCAGGAAACCTGAGATCAATGTCCTCATCTGGTCAAAGTGCTCAAGTATCTTGGAGTCTGTTGAAACTGGTGTAGATGTGAACATAGGTTGACTCCTACTCTCCCTGAAGACACTGGACTCGAGGTGTTCTGTATCAATAGTAGACCTACGAGGTTCGTCCTGCTTGCTGGTATTTGGACTGGCCTCAAACCCTGAACTTCTGCTGGCCCCCTTTCGTCTGATATGGGTCTTAAGGAAACCCATCTGCTGGTAGACCCAGGACTGTCTCTTGGTCATCTCCCTTGGGGCTTGACCAGATTGTAGTTTTGACAGCTTGCCATAACGCGTTCGCTGCGATTCGAACCATCTTCTGACATCAAAGGGTTGGAGCTTAAGTTCTGCAGATATTTCTGCCCAGACAGCCTCCTTCTTCTGTCTGTCGTGGAAACGTGCATGCTCCTTGTCATAGAGCTCTGGATGCGCCTTCACAAACTCCACAATTGCAGTTTCTTGACTGTCAGTGAAAGTTGAACAGACCCTGGCTCTCTTGGCTGCCAAATGACTCTCTAAATCCTCCTCACACCACTCTTCTTCCTCAGTAAGTTCCAATTGCTCCTCAGTCTCTTGTGTACCCTCCTCTGTAACCTCCTCTGTCCTTTCCTCAATCCTTTCCTCCACCTCTCCACTTTCCTTCTCCCTCTCCTCTTGCCTCTCATCCATCTTTTTCTTTCCTCTCTTCCCTCCTTTCTCTCTCCTCATAACTCCTGTCAATAGCAAAAAATAAAGTAAAAAAGTAAAATGTGTCTCCTAACTGTAAAATTTGCCTTAAGCTCAAGTATTATATGATATTTTAAAAAACTGACAACACCTACAAAACAGAGACACACATCTCTCAGTAGCCAACCAGTCAGTAACAACGAGAATGTGTGCGCGGTCGCTTATATAGTCCCAGACCCCCTCATTGCCTCGTTTTAATTTCCGATGCGCAGAAAACAGTCGGCTCTTAATTGGTTCTTAGTCCCAGGCCTCCTGGGGCGTCCTCAGACTGTCGCAGACTAAATTTGCGTTGTTCCAGGTGGCCTGAGGACGCCGGCTTGGATCGGTTAGGGTCGGCTTGTCTTAGTCGGGGCTTAGTCCCAGACCTTGATTTTTGGGTTGCAGGACACCTGGGATGGTCTGAGGCTTCCCGGGACTAATGAAACCAATTCCCTTTAACACGCATGAAGCTTCAAAGATCTGTTATGAGTCAGGGACTGGCAAACAGGCCTCCTGGGACTAAGCTAAGGAGGCCTTGGACTAAGGGTCACAGGCGGCCTGGGACAACATAGGACTGTGTAAATTTGGGTCTGAGGAGGCCTGAGGAAGCCTGGGACTGGACATTTCGTTGTCGGCGGGAAATGAGAATTGGTTTGAGTCTTGAAAAATATCAAAGATTGTAAGATGGTGGCAACCAACAAGAAAAGTGCTTACAAAGGGGCAGATCACGTGACAACAACCTGAGGCTACGGCCAACAATAAATGTCTTTTTTTCTTAGACGTTGGTCGTGATGCCTCGCGGCAACCAGTAAAGCATTCAGTCCCACATGGTAAGCTATTGTAGCGCAATAAAATGGAAGCACTCACTTCCCATCTCTGACATTGGAGTTTGAATCCTTAACTGACCTAAAATGAGAAAAGTTGTAGGTGCTTATCATTAGTGTTCAGTCTCCTAAAAGTTTAACCAACTTTATGTAGTGATTTTCTTTTCACTAGTAATTACTTATGCAAAAGTAAATAAATTATTTAATTCAGAAATGTGAAATAGGATTACTTGTGTAAATATTAATTGCAAATAACTTACTTGATTCTGCCCAGCTGTTTCTAATAACTCCAATGAATAGTGAGAATCAAGATTGTCCATATTTAATATCCCAGGCCAAATTTTTTCACAGTCGGGTATGAATATTTTTGGAACCATATGTTAAATAATTCCTTGATTATGTAGCCTACACAAACAGAAACAGATTAATAATAATTGTTAAATATGAACATAAACATGCAGAATGTGGGTCATCTTAAAATTGTATTCACCTATTTGAGAAACCTTAAATGCCACCCATGAGGTAATTCTTTGTCAACATTTAATGTTGAAAGCGATTTTGCATAGATCAAGATATTTGGCAACACCTTGTTGATGCAGAGATGCAGGTAACAGATGTGATGTGCTTAACGTTGGACGTCTATTTAAATAAAAAAAATTGTTATTATATGAAATGCAACTTCATTGTGTGATGGAAGTATTTTTTGAGATGTGCTTTTTTTCAAAAACCTTCCTTGCTTGTGAAACTTTCTTTTCTTTGGCAAATCCTTTGTTATATTCTGCCATAGGCTTTCTGGCAGTAAGTCACTTTGACTGTTGATACCAGTCTCATCACAGTTTAAGATATTGTCAGGCTTTTGTGACAAACCAGTGTAGTTTAGTATTGTTTCTGAAAATAATGCATAATATAATTGTAATAAGTAGGTATATTTAATGCTACAAATTACCTTTGCTTCACATTTTCGAGTTCCCTATATATACAGATATTTCCAATAATAAACGGAAAAACACCTGTTGTACCACAAATAAATACCACTCCAACCTCATGCGAATAAATTTGTAACGACTACATTTTTAAAGGTACGTAAACCACACATATAAATTTTTTAAAGTGGATTATACTGTAAAAATTTCATGTTATTTATGGTTTGTACACTCTTACAATTAAATTTAAAGTATAAATTATTTTCTTACCATACTTATTGAAAAATTCATCGACTATATATCTTGTGGACTGTCTTGCTCTGTGTGCTTCTAACATCTAAGAGATTGCTTATCTTAATTGTGGGTGTCTTTCTTCCAAATCACGGAACCATTTGTCGCTAAGGCCTGTTACACTGTTCAGTTTGCATTTTTCATGTCTTTCAACGGGAACTCCATAATAATCTCCTGAAAAATTATTACATGAAATTTGTTCAATTTGTTAAGAAAACTAAGGTTTTTGTTAAGCTGATATGAGCTTAATACTCACTAACATGTATGAGCATATGTCATGTCTTCTCAAAGGCATATTTCTTTTTGACAGATAAAACACATAATCCACAATGGCATCTTCCTCTTCATCCTTCAACATTCTTGGGGCTTCACCACTCTCTGGTGTACATGGTCGGTTAATGTTTCTCTTGGAACTTTATTTTTTTTCTGGCTGATGCACTGACTGACACATCCTTTTGTTTGACATCTTTCAATGCATCAATAAGCTGATGTTGTTCATACTGCTTCCTCTTCTTCTGACAGTCGAATGATTAAAAGTCATACTTTTAAGAGGGCTTACAGGACATCTTGCCCCAAATAGCAACTCGCTCCAGAAATTTTGGGACACTGACCCATATTATTCATGATCCCAGGAAACAACTCAAACTTATGACAAACACAATCGTATAAAATATTTGATCTTATAATATAAAAGCACATTGTATAAAATTCATTATTAGTTAAATAATATATAATGTATTAAAGTGTGGGTCAAATTCTTGATTCCCCTGATTCTATCTCTAGTTTAAGTTTATCCTCGTCTTTCATTTTGAAACTTGGTCTGTACTGCTCAGCTACCCAAGTTCTTCGCTTACCCAAGATCATCACCTACCTTAAAAATTTTCAAGGATAAGCAATATTGACACCAAAACAAATGAAATACATACCAATAATGATAATGTACAACTCTAAAAGGATAGAGAATTGTGAAGAGGCTTTTATATTGTCTAAAATTGGAAGTCACAACATGGGTAGGTGACGAACTTTGTTTGTAGTATAGTTTGCCAGATCCATGGACAAATTATTAACATCGTTTTTTTATATATATATTTAAATTTTCAAATTAAAATTCTGAAATTTGAAGTTCAGTTATGAATCATTAAAATGAGTACAAATTGTACAAAAAAATACAACAACGCCACCACTGTTCATAATGTTAGAACAAAAGTAATATCAACTCTCTCTCTCTCTTCCAATAATTAGCAATTCATAAAGACTTGATACGGTGCGATTTCTAATTCTAATTTGACTTTTATAGCGCTTAATCTCCACTGATTAGTGGACTCTAAGGCGCAATAAAACAAAAGCAATATGCAAATTCAAAGTCCAGGGACAGAAATAGGTCAGCACCATGGAGAAGCCATAAGAGAAAATGAGCTAAGGAGGATATGCTGTTGTGTAGAGATAGGTTTTCAGCTTCTTTCTAAAAGAGGCAATAGTGGGTGATGCACGAATGTCTTCAGGAAGTGAATTCCAAACAGTAGGAGCATCAAAGGCAAAACTGAAGCCAAACTGCTTTGTGGACTTGTGAATTGTAGGTTGAAATTTTGGTACATTAAGGAAATTGGCAACACTCTGACTACTTCTAGTATTCTAAGTAGTGCAGTATGTGGATAGATATGGACCAAAATATTTAGGGAAACCAGTATGAATAAACTTGTACACCAGGGTAGCCAGTTTGAACTCTGAGCGAAACTGAATAGGGAGCCAATAGAGTTTCTTGAGTACCGGAGATATCAGAGCATATTACTCGAATTTGTAACAATTCTAGCAGCACTATTTTGGATAGACTGTAATCTAGGAATATTTAATTTGGACAGACTCCTGAAAAGTGAGTTACAGTAGTCCAACCAACCACTAACAAAAGCACTGGCCACCGACTCAGCTGCATCTGGAGTCAAGAACTGCCTAATATTTCTAAAATCCCTCAGTTGAATAAAGCAGCTTTTACAAACATTCTGGAAGTGTTTACAGAAAGAAAAATCAGTCAAACCACACACCCAGGTTCCTGACTCGGTGGGGTGAAGTGGGTTGCCCATGATGTCAATTGGGAAACATACATTTAACCTTTCTCTCTGTTTCTTGGAGCCAAAAAGTATAAACTCAGTTTTATCAGGATTAAGTTTAAGTTTGCTAGCCGACATCCATTCATTAACATCTTGAAGACATCTGTTCAACTTATCAAAAGCAGCTGAGGCTTTCATATGTGACAAATGGACATAAAGTTGTGAATCATCGGCATAGAAATGAAAGTTTATGCCTTTGTGTTTACTAAGGGGAGATGTGTAAAGACAGAATAGCAGTGGACCCAGAATAGAACCCTGAGGCACACTGAACAGCAGTGTTTGTAAATCAGACAAAGTAGAACCAATCTTAACTGACTAAAAGCTTTCTGTCAAATATGAAGAGAACCATTTGAGAACAGAGCCACCAACACCGAACCAATCCAGCAGACAGCTGAGGAGAGTGGAATGATCAATAGTATCAAAGGTTGCCGAGAGATCCAGAAGTACCAAGGCAGTAACTTCACCCCGATACGATGACTGGTATGAGTTATCCAAGCCATGTCGATGAATATGATCAACCAGCTGTTTAGCAACTACACGTTCCACCAGTTTAGAAATGAAGCTAAGTCCAGATACTGGGCGGCAGGCGGTAGTTTTTCAAATCCTCAACAGGAAGAGAGGCCTTCTTTATAAGTGGAGTGACTACAGCTTTTTTAATCCATCTGGAACCAGTCCCTCCCAGAGCAAACAATTAACCAATTTGGTTATAGATGGTAGGAGGATGTCAATGAATTCCTTAATAAGGAATGTGGGCAATGGGTCCAACAGACATGATTTAGTGGGTGATTTGCTGATTATTTAATCAATTTCATCTTGAGTGACTTGAGTAAAGACTGTTAATTTGGGAGGATCAAAGGGGGGGATGTTACAGGACTTATTTGAGGAGAAACGTATTTTCATGATTTTCATAACAAAAGTAGCAAAGCGATCAGCCAATGACTTTGAGGATTCACAAGTGGGCAAAGTAATGCCATGGGATCTATGTAGGACTTTGTGTAACTCCCACCATAGTTTCTTAGAATCATGGCTGTTGTCAGAGATAAGTTTCCTATAATAGACAGTCTTGTCCCTGTTGGCGAGACGATTACACCAGGCGACTTGATGCCGAAGATGACTCCTGTTGTATTGACTTTTTTTTTTCGCCAAGCACGTTCAAATTGACGTCCGAGTGACTTTGCAAGGCGATAGCTCTCTGACAGCCAGTCACCGCACTATTTCATCTTCAAACTGGACACAAGAGGAGCATGCCTGTCAAGGATACAACTCAAGTCATGTATGTACTTATCATAGAGCTGTGAGACAGAATTTGCAGGACATTTCACAAAAGGCATTTCATTAAGGTCAGACCAAAAGTTGGACATATTTATATGATGGTACCTCCTATAGGAAATTCTTGTTTGACAGTTAGCAAGAGAGGAAGGACAATCAATAGCACATTTAATGACTGCATGATCAGATACGAATTCACAGATGTCAACATGTACGCACATATCTTGATCACTGGGGGAAAGAATGAGATCAAGAATATGACCATGCAAGTGAGTGGTATTGTTAACTGATTGTGTTAGATTACATGATTCTAAAAGAGATTCCAAATTGTAACTATCAGCATAAGGTACATGAACGTGTATATTGAAATCCCCGCAGATGAAGTAATTGCAATCAACAGAAGACAGAAAACAAAGGACATAAATTCATCTAAAAAAATGGAAGAACTTGGATTTTATTCTTTAACTTTGTAAAAATACTTGATCTTTCAGACAAGCACATGATAAACCTTTCATTACAGTTTATATTATCATTCATGTGTGACCTAGGCTGGCCAAGCAACCTGCCAAACTGAGATAAAGGATTTGAGGTCAAATCCAAGATATGAGTGACCTACAGGTCAAAGCAAGGTGTAGCCAAGCAAGACAATGCAAAGCAAAGGCAGACAGATTGGGCAGCAATACAGAACTGATTTTAGAGCCTTAGGGAGAATTTTGAATAAAATGCAATTACCAAAATGGTATTACACATTTCACACCTTCTAGCGTTCAGGTGCCTCTGCTGCTTTAATGCTTATGTCCCAGTGGCAAGTATTAAGCAGCACGGCACCTAGATCTCAAAATGCATCTGGACATATATACAGTCCAATGAACAAAAATAGCCAGCCTCGGCAAGCAAGAACCCCAGCCCGCAGGTACAGGTAAATGGCCAATGACATTGAGATTTGGGGAAATCTTAGGAACAATGTCCGTTGTAAGAAGTATAGAGGACCCATAAGATGTTCCACAAAAGATTCACAGGCCATGATTTCTTACAAGTAGTTTTCATGTTTTGAAGCCCTAGAAACAATTATAAGGGAGATATAAGGCCTTTTTGACATGATCACCCTCCTATTTGGCATGAACGTTGTGATATAATGGCCATTTTGTTTCTAAAACAAGGACACAATTACTCTGACACAAGCTTTCCTGTCCATTTACATTTTGTGTAAATCTGATGAAGCTAGCTGCAATATTTTAGGTTACAGAAAATAGTAAAGATTTTAGAAAAAACTTTAAGACCCCAAATTTTAAGTGTTGCCATGGCAACAATTGCTTCCAGATACCCCCAAAAACCTAATCAGCTCTAGATTCTCTTGAGGGTAAACATATCCCGAAAATTTGATGAAAAACCATGAAGGGGTTTAGGCTGTGGAACACACAAAAACTTTAAGACCTGAAAATCTTAAAAGTGTTGCCATGGCAACAGTTGTTACCAGATACCCCCAAAAACCTAATCAGCTCTAGATCCTCTTGGGTTAAACATCCATTGAAAATTTGGTGAAAATCCCTAAAAACTGTAAGGCCCAAAAATCTTAAAAGTGATGCTATGGCAACAGTTGTTACCGGATACCCCTCTAGATTCTCTTGGGATAAACATACCCTGAAAATTTGGTGAAAATCCGTGCAGGGGTTTAGGCCGTGGAACACCCACAAGCTTTATGCCCACCGCCATCTCCCGGACTGCGCAGGGGACGACTATAACCCCAGCCTTTATGGGGGTTAAAAAGCCATGCAGGTGTCTGCTGCTTTTCAAAGAATGTTGACACAGTAAGTATGCTTCCCTACCCCTACATTGTGTTGGGGTTTCAGGGAATGGTCATAATGTCATCTATAGTTTATGTAAGTTTTATTGGTAACTTCAAGCAAGTTACTTAGTAATGTGTGCAGTAATATTGGTCTTAGTTATATTAGTAATGAAGTAATTTAGTAACATGTGTATGAAGTTTTACTTGGTGTACAGCAAGTACACAGGCCTGTGGCCAGACCCTTGTAGAATCTTTACATGTATTTAACGTCAATTATGTAACTTTTGTTTATCACGTATAGTGTGGTTTTTAACTGTGCAACTTTTAGCAGTAATTTCGTTATGCTGTTCAATTCTGGGCACTAAATGGACACTTAACTAGTCATGAACAGCTGCTCATAGTTAGTCATTGGTATGTACAGTAATGGCGAGTTGTATATACAGTGAGGTCCTCAGTGGCCTAGTGGTTAGCAAGTTTGGCATCTAATCATAGGCTGTCACCTCTGTGGGTTCGAGTCCCACAAGTGGCAATTCTGAGGACCTGTCCCAATATGACCCTGGCTAGACCGAGTTTCTGTCCCGTCGCCAATTGCTGTTGAAAAATTGATGGACATGATTAATGGCGAGGGACAGAGCTCACATGTACCTGTTTTCTGTGTAAATTTTGAATGGCATGTTTGTACACATATTACCACAAGTATAAAGTGTTATTTGCATTCTTTAAGGTATGTATATGTGCCGTTCACTAATATTTCATGCCAATCAAATTGACATGTATATATTTGAACCTGTTTTTATAAATGTAAACAAACCTTCCACGCTACAAAGTTAACTACAAAGGAAGTTCCTGGTTTGCAAAAGCAGTTTAGTTTAACAATATATGTATTGCAAACTGGAAACAGCTATTTAGACACAGCAAGGATTTTCAAAAGTAACTGCAATGATTTCTCATAGTTCGAGATTTACACAGAAAACAGGTACATGTGAACTCTGTCCCTCGCCATTGTGTCCATCAGTATATCAAAAGCAATTGGCGATGGGACAGAAGCTTGGTCTAGACCCTGGCTGTTGAACGGGACGTAAAACCCCAACTTTGACCTTTGTATATAGTCTGTAGTTTAGTCATATATATTTATACATATAAACAGTGTATTTTATTATAATTTAGTATAATCATTGTTATTGTATAATAAAATCATTAACCCCCAGTGTGTTGTATCTTTGGGTTGGAGATGGGGACTGTTGGGTGAATCGGCTCGATACCCGCCAGCCACAATGTACCAGAACCAACATACTCAACAGATACCATATACTGAAACTGTGGTTCAGCATGAATATTGCGGAAATACAACAGTACCGAGACTACTGGCAGTGGCTCTATTGAGCAGAACTTTTCAACAAATACATTCTTTGCTGGGGGATCTCGGAGTAGGATTAAAAACTTTTATCTTAGTACAAAATATAATAACCTGGTACTCCCTGCCTTTCCGACGAGATGTACACAATCCCATATGTCTCAAACAAGCAATATAAACATATTGAAAGGCACACACTAACACACACACGCCCCTTGCATTCGATAAAACTTAATATGTGGCAACAGTGTGTAAATAATATGTGGTCACTTGGTTATAACTTATACAGGAACCTACACTAGTAAAGGTCATATCACACAATTACTGGTACTTATTCTGGGGCTCCAACTGCTCCCAATGTTTGGAATGCTCTTCCTGGAGGAGATTCGTGTGTCCCTCTCGCTTGCCTTTTTCAGAAAGCAGCTTAAAACCTACCTGTACACCAAGGCATACTCATCCTCCGGCCTTCTCTGTGGCGCTCAACCACTTTATTCCCCCAGAACCCAAATATAGAGCAATGGGAATTAAAATTTTATTAATCTATAAAACCCAGACGGGTGACCCTGCCATTGTGTCAACTCTCCATTATTTTTACATAATGCAGAGTTAACACTGCATTATTTTCAAACAGTGGAATGTGATTTAGTTCAATGAGCAGTCTGCCAAGAACAAAAGGGTATTTGCCAGTCATCCCTCAGCACAATGCATTCAATATAGAAATGTTTTCACAACTTATTTTATATTAATTAGTTCAGTGGGTACATTTACAAAGTCTTTTTAATTCTGCATGATATTCAGAGTGCATAGAAAAACACCTCATGGAAAAATACTACCTTGAAAAAAATACCTCCTTACACATACAAAACAAGCAGTTTAATTTCTAAAGTTGGGTATTGTTTTAATTCTTTACATTATTTTACAATCTGACTTTACAGTAATTATTGTCATTGTTAAAATCTTACCCAGCATACTATATTAAAAGGGTGTTTGTAGTGGCTCAGAATGTACATTGTTGTTGATGTACAATCTAAATCATGATACATGAAAGAAGTTTTTTAACTCAAGTAAAATGAGGGAAAAAACGTGGTGCTATAATGCAGTAGTGAAATGCATTAATGCTGTATTTAGATTTGATTTAAATTTTCAATGTTTTCAAGTTCAAAACATAGATTTTAATTTACCTTATTACAGTTTGTTATATACTTCTATCATGATACACGGTTTGTGGTTGAAATGAATTTTGTTCTGAACTTTGTGGTATTTCTGGAATGTGGAGTAGGCATTCTTTCTATGAGTAGCTTTTTCCACCAGACAATCTTTCCGGGAGGCATTTTCCTTTATTCAAAATTTAGAGACAAAGAAGTACAAAAAATTTAAATCTTGAGAAACCCTAAAATTTCAACACAAAATAAAACAAGTAATATTCTGCAGTTTTTACTACTTTACTTGAAACAAAAAAATAATAGCTTACTGTCTTAAAATAAGCACAGATCAATATAGTAACATAAAAATCTCACCACAACAAATTATCCACAGCATGAACATTGTTATACGACCAATCTAAATTCTTTTGGAAAGGGCTTTCTGTCACAGATCCATATTTTATCGATTATCATTATCCATGGTAAACTTTGTGGCAGTCAGATTATTTTCAAACTTTTCAAGCTTTATCAACAATTATATTTTTCCATAAAAGAAAACCAGTGATACACATGGTGAAACAATGTTGATAGGTAAAGTATGAAAAAGTGTGCCAACAATGTGATAGGTAAAGTATGAAAAAGTGTGCCTTACTGGGAAAATAATGCACACATTACGAGACCCCGAAGGATACATCCCTCTGAAATACTACACTTTTATGGAATTATTTTAAAAACTCTTGATAATCCAATTAACCTAAATTTCAATGTACTTGATTACTGGTTATTTATATATTGGCTTTTGTATATTGACCCATGTGTTAATATTGGTGTCTGGTATATCTTCTGTTCTGTAGAATTTCTACTCTAAAATGGATAGTAGGGATAAAAGTGACAAATAATTTGTTTAGAACACTTTTTGGGCAAATGAACTGGATAATTCAATTGATATACTAGAATTAAAACACAATTTCTATGTCATCCTATTGAAGTATTCATATATTTCAGATTTTTTTCAATTTATAGCATTTATCTCATTGTTCTGGCAAAAACCATTTGACTGTTTCAGGTGTCTGTAAATTAGAACAAAAAAGTGTGCATTACCTAAATATAATGCACACTTTTAACAATAGAATGACATCACAAGTGTGCTTTAATTTAGTGAAAGCCACATATGGTATGCACACCAAAAGAAACATTGCAAAGATGGTTAGGTTGATCATTTTGCAAAAGGTGTTAAATTATGGAATGAATAAATTGGTTTCAATTAACAGGGTTTTATAATAGATAATAGCCTCATGGCGCTTCCATTATGTAAACTTAATGGCTCTTCAGTTGTTGGCCTTAGAGGCCATTAAGTTTACATAATGGAGTGCCACTTGGTCATTATCTATATATTAAACATATATTAAACATATTATTAAGTGTAAAATACAAGCAACAGACATTATAGTTTTATGTAAAACACGAAAATCATGATTAAAAATAGGTATGCTATTCAAACGTCAGCCATGACTATATCATTACTAATATAAGTTTAACTTGTTGAATATGGGTCCTGGAGGCTGTCACCACAGTGGGTTCAAGTCCCACAAGTAGCAATGTCAAGGACTTGGCTGTTGAATGGGACATAAAATCCCAGCTTTCACTTTGACTTTAACTTGCTACAAATTGTGACAAACTGATGACAAATAAATTCAGCTATAAAAAACGATTTGAACTTCAACAGGCTTGCCAAATATGTAATTAACTTGTTTATTATAACCATTATACCTCTGAGCCAAGGGAGCTCGAACAAGAAATAAAAAGAATCTGGGGTAAGAGGTCAAAAGGTCAAGAGCCTTAGATTAAAGTCACAGGTGAGGATCAAGAGAAACCTTAGTGAAAGGGGGAGACCAAGAACATGTCCCCCAGTTTTGATCGAAGATAAGCGAAGTACTTTGAGCTCACCTGACAGTGGGAATGTCTAGAGAGCATAATTGACATAAAAATTTGGAAAAGATAAGCAGTAAATAGGAAATATATGACTCCCAAAAGCCAAACTTATTTAAATGTGGTGCTCGACCTATTTTCTGTCCCTGGATACTGAAATTAGTCTGGGTGTCTTGGTGCTGTTGCATTTATTTATTTAGATTGTAACAGTCCTTTCAACACTGTACAGGTCATATAACGACAGGTAGTTTTATGGGCAGAGGAAACAGGTACATATAGTTCGTCCAGGTTCTGTAATATAAACTGTCGATCATCAACAAGCAACTATCAACTTTCCCACATGGGGTCCGGGGGGTGGGGGTGGTGACCCACAGACCTCAGAGGTGGGGGGGGGGGGGGGGGGGCGAGTGTGCTACCACTGTGCAACTATGGCCCCTGTAAAGTGCTATAAAAGTCCCATTAGAATTAGAATTAGAATTAAGGGAGTGAATAAAAAATGCATGCTAGTTCGTTAGTGTCCGGATGTGAAGCCAATTGTGAGAAGATAAACAGCCAGTTGCAGCAATATTTTATTCTACGTAACAAACTACATTTTATTTACAATACTGAACAATCAAAGGCTACCTTAAATAAAGGTTACCTGATATGCTCAAATTACACACTACGGTAGCCTTAAAGTAATTCATTCTTGAAGCTAAAAATATGACTTTAAGGTAAGCCACTTGAAGCTAGATTATTTTAAGATAAGATTAGTTTAAGCCGGTCTTTAAAGTATTTACTAGGTGTACATATATATACAGAGTTTTGATGAAATTGGGTAAGGGAGTCCCCTCCTATAAATTGTACAACATGAACAATAGAGTAGGCTCAAGTGATGGTTAAGACACCTTGTGTGTGAATGAGGGAAAATACTAGGTGGGGAAATTGACACTGAAGAGGTGAATCTAAAGGTATTACAGAGTAACTTTACAGAGTTTACTATATAGCTGAAAGACTTAAATGTTGGTGTAGATGGTACAGATGGAGTTTTTCACTGAGATATTTCAGAACTTTTTACGTAATCAGCTCAATACATCGGTTATGGAACACTCAAAGCTGAAACAATACTTAATAATTATAATGGATTTTTTTTTAAATTTATTTTTAGAGAATTATGTTTCCCAATATACACCATGTAAAATATAATAATTGAAATCTTTGCAAAAACTTACCAGGGAAAGGTTTGTAAAAATCTAATTTTAATTGATGAAACATTGATTTAAGCCATTAAATATTCCATTAGCAAAACAAAAACCTTGTTTAATTGGTTATATTTTGTATTTGTGTTTAGAGAGAAATTACAAGTTTTGCCTAATAAGGATGTCATATGTAACAACAAGTAAAATCCATGTGCATTTGCTTTAAACAGAATCTTGTTATAAATAATACTTTCTCTTTTACTTATAATCTATCGCAAACAAGAAACTACTGACTAGATATCAATATGGGCAGTACATTGCCGATGAACACACTCAAGAATTGGAACACCAAACACAAGTACAAGGTAATACATGTCTGTATAATAATATTTTGAAGTAATATCATTGAGAACATGCAGTTTTACACACTGTTATCAAACTATTGCAACACATAGTGATAATGTATCAACTGGCTCATGCATCATTATGCATAACATATGAATAGCTTATCTATCAATAATACTTTGTGGAAACTTGTACTACATCAATATAATAAAACCTGACAAATGTATACAAAAATATGTAAAACGAATAACTCCAGTAAACAAACTACACTTCAATGTAAATGTACCAGGATGATATACAGAAAAATAAATTTAAACAGTTACTGTAGAAATAATAAATAGGCTGTATAAATAAATAGTACAAAATGTCAATCAAACAAAACATAACTAAAATTATACCCAACTAACCTTTTAAAGCATTTATAAATAGTATATTATAAAACAAAGTCTCAACACAATTATGACTATGGTGGTGATCTTTAGATTTAAATATAAATAACAAAACAAAAACAGATAGTATCTAATTACTTTAATAAATTAATGGAGTCAGTGACACGATGGTCATTTTAAAATTTTTTAACTAGTGCTATCCAATGGTCCAGAACCAGAAGGGCGCATAGCACAAGTACAGCCAACTGCAAGCTTCTGCCAGCCACTTTTGTAAGTAAACACACCTTGACTGCATTCTCCAGTTCGGCGCAGTACTCTTATATTGTAATAAAAAGGTTCGCATTTAGTGTCAGATGAATCTAGCCCAATGCAGGTTTGGCAAGTACACTTGGACTCGTAGAGACTTCTGGGATATCTGTTGGAGAAAAGAAGAGAGTTGTGAAGCAAATGTAAGCTTACTTACTGGTCTTAATATTACAATTGTGACTTCAATAATATATACTCAGTATTTTAATAAAATTATAAAATCAAATTGATAGAAACAGCCCTATTTAAATACAAATTCTGGTTTTATCATGCCCTCCTCAAGTGTCATTAACTTCCCATTAAATAAACATTGTACAAGTAGACTATCAAAGACAAACCATAACATTATTCTTGATGATATTTGAGAAAGCACTTGTAGTTTAATGAATGTCAAGATTCTATGTATGACACTGGTCCTTTAAACTTGATGATAAATGTATTGGTGAATGCTTGGCACAATTGACAGATGTCTTTCAGCACAAGTTTTGTTTTATACTTATTATATATCATATTAAGACTGAACTGTTGACATTTCGTTTTATAATTGCATACTTATTTTATAGATCAATTATCATATTTGAGATTACCTGTATGTTTACTCTCAGGATACCTTTATGGCCCACCAATAATTTGTTTATCATATATAAAATGAATGGTTTTTCAATAATAAAATATCTACCTGTGAGGATCGTAGTTGAGTACATAAAACCATGGGCAGGTAGATCTTTCTTCTATTGATGTTTTGGAGGCAATTTCAGATACCTCCTCAGGACACACATCACTACCAGTCATCCTATACTTGCTAGTATGTGCATTGTCACTTTGATTCAGTGCAGCAGATATGGTACTTCTGAGAGCTGGTAAGAGGTAGAAGTTATCTGTCTGTCCATTTTCATCTTTTAAATGTTCCATCCAGTCATTGTGTAGACTTGCATCATCTGGTTCAGCACAGGAATCTGATGAAATCTTCCCTCTGTGGTGGAGGATAATTCTTCCTTGAACCTCTACTGATATCATTAGAAAGGTAGCCTTAAATATATTATAAGATAGTATAGACTAGTGTAGTTGACACATTATTAATATCACTTGACAGCTTGTATATTTTGAGCCAAAGATATCATACAAAAGAAACATAGGCATTTTAAATAAAAATATTGTCCTGGAAAAAATATCCAAGATTGAGATATTGTTTATGAAAGCTAAACTACTAGATGACCCTTTTTATTTTGATTAGAATTTGCTGTTTGAAAATCTTTAGCTAAAGCCAATCAGTGTATCCAATTTCCTTCTCTCCATAGTTTATGAGTCAGATTCAAAGTATTTGTTAACATATTGAAACAACACAATTGTTGTACTATATTAAAAATATTAGTCAGTCATATGAAAATGCTTTACCATAAGAGCAAAATGTTTTCCTATCTCCATCTTTAGTGTATATGTCAATGTCGAGCTGAGCTTTAACTATATTCCAAGTTTTAATAGAATATTATGGAATGACTACATATATGAACTATCAAGGTATATATACTCACTAGCTCATCCTCTAAAGCATAATGATGTCATGACTTACCAAGTTAAAGCCTCATCTGAATAAAGCCATTGCTTTTACATATTTTAAAATGCAACTTCCCTGAAAAGGTGGTAATTTTAAAGAAAAAGTAATAATACATAATATTACTTTTTGCAGTGTCTAGGAGAATAATTCTGTCATAACATTGGAGACATGAATTTATTTTATTTTACATCTTATTGGCTGGCAGTTTTGGTTTTATTATAATGATGTGCTACAATAAAGGGAACTCCCAAGAGTATCTACACCAGGTGTTTTATTAGGAAATATTTCTTACAGTACATGGACTATTTCAGGATCATGTACACATTCTGCTGTTACTGATAAGAGAAGGGTGTTTCCCACCTACTGTAACCTATGTCATGACAACAAAACAGAACTGATTAGTCAATTAGTATTGTTAAACTTTAGTAAAAAAAGTAAACTTTTCTTGATTAGAGGCAAATCTTTACATGCATTACTATTTTCAAATTTGATTTTATAGATTCATTTATATAAAATAAATCGACGTCAAATTGCAGAACTTTTCTGCTGTATTGCTGTAGGTGTATCATGAAAATCCCCCGTTTCAAGTGCAAGTCAACAGTGTTGTAAAATATAAGGAAGTACTTGTAAGATTTTATCCTTACACAATTGTATTTTGACACAAGAAAAAAACAATGCTTAAGCCCAATAATTAGCAATACTGTATTTACACACATTTGATGAATCTTATATATTTCTCACACTTCAGCTTGATTTTGTTCCTGAAACACCACACCTTAGTTGTTATATCAATGGACCATATAAGCTGTTACAATGTTGTGATTTAACATTCACTGGTAAATTCAAGGTTTAAAAATAACTTGCCTTTTTTTAATAAGACTCACTGCGTTCACCTGACGTCAGCAATTTCTGTCGGGCTAAAACTGTTTCAATTTTGTTTAGCCAAGTTTAGTCGGCATCTCTGATGTTACCATTAGAATGTTTCAAGGACTTACTTCCTATAGAATTCAGTGTGCATCCGAATCCTAGATGAGATGAAAATTTGCAACTTGTGACTCATCCCTCATTTCTGTATATATCAGATACAAGGAAGATCATGCATGTTCTCCATTGTTTTTATTGAAATCCTTTATTAATACCTAGTTATTGAAATTTATACAAAGTTCTGTAGTTTCTATTAACTATATTTGTTTGTTATTGACCACTGTTTTATAAAAAAACAAATATTGTGAATTGCACTCTTCAGTGCAATGAAGATTACATTCCCCTATTTTTTTGTTCTTTTAATTTTTTGCAAAGTTCAAAGTTGGGATTTTACATCTCGCTCAACACCCAGGGTCATATTGGGACAGGCTCCCAACATGGCCACTTGAGGGGGTCGAAGTCACACAGAGGTCACAGCCTGTGGTTAGATACCAAACTTGTTATCCATTAGGGGCACTAAGGGTCTCTTTTAATTATATTCATAGGTTTCATACTACAAATAGATAAATAGGATTTCACTGATAAAATTATAAATAGTCAATTAAGACTCTGGTGAAAGAGTCCAATCTATGTATCAATATCTATGTATAAATCTTGGTTTCACTTTTATCTCCATTTACCAGCTTAGTGACTTTTTCAATGACTTTGCAACCCCTTCATACTTTTAATGTCCCATTCTCACTGTTCTGTATGCCTAAGCAGTCCTATGAAGACGTATTTGAATTTTTCTTCACATGTCTTTCAGTCAAGATCAAGATCCAAGAAAAGTTTAGATACAGTTGAAGTGTAATACAAGTAAACAGATATATATATATACAATGGGGTAAGAACCTTTTATTTTACATATTCCAACAAAGTACGAATGTATTTAACATAATTAACACACAGGCACCAATATGACTGTAGTGTTAAGCAAATTAAAGCCCTAAAAGGCCCACACAGAACACATGTTAAGTTGGTGAACTTAAGAATGAAAGTGTGGGACATTGGGGCAATTAACTTTAAGTTGAGTAGATACATCACTGGTGGAGCAGTATTGTGTTGTTGAATAAATGCACATAACCAGGCAAATGTGTAGTGAGGTGATGTAGGAGTGGAGGGTGGGTACATGATCACCCAAGAAGGATTCAAATAATAATGAATTAATTAGCTGCTGGAGGTCAAAAATTAAACTAAAATGGTAGGAAAATGTGGGGGTGATTAGTGCTCTGTCAGAAGTTGGCTTTTGCACAGGCGTTTGGTTTGACCGTAGCATTGAATAAGTACTAAACCAAGATTAAATTAAATTAAACTGAAACTAGTTCAGGCCTATAGGTTGACCTCGACATTGAAACAACTAATAAGACCTAGCCCTTGACTGAAATGCTGTGGCAAGCACAACTAATAAATGTTCTGTAAATGGACTTACTGTGTGGGTTGTGTACATTTAATAATGAATCACTCCATGGTGTAACCCCATCCATCTTAATCCCTCTGGTGTGTACATATTAGCTTAGCACATGTGCGTCCATGAGAGCTTTTTCAAACACTATTAAAAAGTTGATAAATCCGCAGAAAGGTATGCCAAACGTATCCTATCCATATACGAATCCTGATTTGTTTACACTGACAGAACTGAATGGATACGACTAAAACACATAGCCAGGTGAGAGGGAAAGGAACTCGCACCAGGTAAATATTTTACAAAGAACAAAGAACATTAGCTTTTACTGTGTATTATTTTATTAAATCAATTGCAAAAGATCTCTTATAAAGGTAATTCCATTTTCATGCCACTCAAACTTTTTTATACTTTAAACAGCTTTAAAAAATCATCTCATAATACCATATTGTAGTACACGAAATATGTTGAGCAATTTTGATGTATTTTTGCTATCAAATGAAAAAAAGTAAGTGACTTTGCAAAAATATAGATTATATTTACATAGAAGTTTAAAGGGCACTATCTGAATGAGAATTTTCCATATAACTGGCAATCTTGAACTTCATTTTTTAAAATTTATACCAATGGCTTCTTCTAGCGTGTGCCACTAGTAACCTCTGTTAACTGGCAGTTGACCAATAAGAGCCAGGCTTACACTGGATTGCATTACTGGTCTCGGTGTTGTTGTTATTATTGACACTACATGATAACACTTCCAATTGAGCTATCTGTATCTAATTCTGCAGATTTTCAATGGTGACAACATATTATCACAATTCTTTAGAATGTTTATATGTATCTTTTACTGAGGCTATCAAAGGTAAATTTTGGACACTTGATCATATCATGGAAGGGAAATTTTACAATCTATCCGCCTATCCGGGCAATTTTTCTTTTTAGCATACAAACCATGAAGTTTTGGTTTCAGTTTTTAATCATCAAAATTACTATTTCGCTTCAACCTTCTCACAATTCAAGGGGATTCACTCCTTATGTACAAAACAGCATTTCAGTGAAGGTATTGCCTTGAATCTTGAATATATTAGGTTTTGTTAATGCTCTTCGTTTGAAAAAAAATATTAAGTAGTACTACATATTGTGATTTGTGCGTTTAACAAATGTCTAAACCAGTGAAGTCCAAATATTTTAAATATTTTTTTCAGTTATATATCCATGTGTGAAATTATAGTCAGCTGTGTATAGAAATATTCTATATGTCTCACCTGTGATGTTGTGCATATTACATGACAATTTGTAAGGTACCTTCATTTGGCAGAAGTAAATAGAAAAAAATTATCAGTCAGATTTGTGCCTGTTTTGGTTGTCATATCACAATATATCTATGGAAAATTTAAAAGCCTTATGTCAGCTTAGTAATATCAAAATGTATCACCATTAGAAGACTCAAACATTGCCTTCAGTGCATTTAAATAACAAAATTAGACAGCTATCGTTGTAGTATTATTTTTTGCATATTTTAGTAGAAGAAACCAGTTTTATAGTCAACCTGTGTGGCGTACAATGTACACCAAAATATTTTCAAAACTTGTAGGAAACAAATCATACAACCTCCAACTTTAATTTATATGAAAATTAAATCACTTTACGCAATGAAGATACAGACAGATGAATCATTTGTAGCTACTGCAATTTTATTTTAGAATGCAGAAATAATTGTGTGGTCTCAACACACACATACATATTAAATATTATAAATTATAACTTTTAAATATTATAAATGAGCAATTATAAAGTTAGTTAGTTAACAATTGTAAATACTATAAATTAGAAATTATAAAGTTATCAATATATATAGCAATCAGTTGCGAAATTTGCCTTCACTTTCATGTTATCTGAACAAAAACTCCAGATGTACTTACATAAAATAATTATCGTGTATACTTTATTAAAATCTTACGTGACTATTACCGAGTATAAATAACAGCATAGAAACTCAATATTCTGAGCAATAGGAAAGAGAAATAAGATTTTTAAAATACGTTACAGCACACATTTGATACTATTAAACAAAAAAAATTGACTAGGTATACACAGGAGCATTGCTTTACACATCAACAGACCCCCCTCATTCAACAAAATAAAAAAAGAAACTAATGAAAGGGATGCACACTCATAAATAAAATAAATAAATAATGCTTTAGACAGTACGTAAATTATCACATGATAATCAAGCTATTTTACTATATAACAATACTACATAACTTACTAAAAAAACTCGAGATTATATTGAGTACTAACACATGATAGTGAACTATCTTGCAACACTCTACTGTAGATGTAGATTCTCAAACTCACAAAGCCTGACAAAACACAAATAAATAAATAACAGCTAATATATAACTAAAGCAATAAAAATGTAGAATATAATTATTCAAACATATGTAACTAACATTTGATTTTAGCAAAAAAAGAAGCTATTAATAACCTTAGGAAAAATGTAAATTATGTAATGCATTTTAACTTCCATAGTCTAGCCTTGACATTTTAACTTCATTATATTTATTTGCTGTATCAGAATATAAATAACCAAACATGATGATGCATAATACAATGAATTCATTGTAAACAAAATGATTATGATATGATCAAATGGGCATGTAACAAGGCAGTGACAGAGTAAGTTGTATAGTGTTTCTCTTAGCCGGTGCTATCTAATGGCCCAGAACCAGAAGGACGTAAGCTGCATGTACAGCCAACTGCAAGTTTCTGCCAGCCACTTTTGTAAGTAAACACACCTTGACTGCATTCCCCAGTTCGGCGAAGAACCCTGGTATTGTAATAGAAAGGTTCACATTTGGTGTCAGATGAATCTAAGCCAATGCAGTCTTGGCAGCTACACTTGGACTCATAGAGACTTCTTGGGTATCTGAAAACAAAAGTCAATTTTAAGATGACATTTTTATACTTGACATTTCAAATCCAGTTCAAACCCAATTAACTAAAATGTTATAACAATTCTTCCCAAGTAAAATAATAAATACATTGTGTTAAAGAAGTAAAAATAACTAAAATAATACCTCTTAGCTGTAACAATTGTTGATGTGCTAAAACATTATTGTTCCATGAAGTGCAAGTCATGTACAGAACACTTATTAAGTTATTTAAACGGAACATTTACACTTATGGTATATTGAAGGTCAACATCCTACGTTGTGTGAGACACAGATCCTTTAGCACTGAAGGATGCATAATATATTGGCTAACCTTTTTATAAGGCATATCATTTTACTCTCCAAAAGTGGGTCATAATAATTGAAATTGACAAGCAACCCAGATATTTGAGTGACATCAATAAAGTTGCTAAACATTTTATACAGAGAACACATTTTTATCAGAAAGCCCTAAGCCAAAGAGATGCTCTATGATCACTAAAAACAATCCGATGAACTAAAGATAAATATTGATAGTGTTTCCTGTTTAAGTGCCACAGTGTGTGTTTTTCATGTTAATTTTTTCATGTCCTGTTATGCTTAATATATATATGCTGGCTAAAGTGCTGTTTCATATCACAGCATTAGTATTTTAAATACTGTGGCTGGTACAAGGCTTAAAATGACAGCAAATTTTGAAACTGGTTAGGGATTAAAGTCCACTTAGTTTATACTGAAAAGTTCATTGCCAGAAAGACCTGCTCTGAAAGATAATTTAATATTTGCTGTTTTTACCCTGATATATAAAAGTAAACAACAGACCTTGTTATGGAACATATACCTGATATCCAGCAATGAAGGAATTAAACTAATATTCAAAATAACAATTTCTATTCAAAATCCAGTTCTATAAAATATTAGATTGCCATTATGCATTGTGTTAAATAAATCTGTTGTAATTGTGGTCACTCATTCTAGAAGAATTGAGTATTAATATATAATAAAAATATCAGAATATGCTTTAAGTTATTAAAACATATACCTGTGAGGATCATAGTTGAGTACATAATACCATGGACAGGTAGATCTTTCTTCCACTGATGTTTTGGAAGCGATTTCAGATACATCCTCAGGACACACATCACTGCCAGTCATCCGATACTTGCTAGTATGTTCATTGTCACTTTGATTCAGTTCAGCAGATATGGTACTTCTGAGTGCTGGTAAGAGGTAGAAGTTATCTGTCTGTCCATTTTCATCTTTCAAATGTTCCACCCAGTCATTGTATAGACTTGCATCATCTGGTTCAGAACAAGATTCTGATAACCTCTCTTTTCTGAAGTGGTGGATGCCTCGACCTTGGATTTGCTCTGATGTCAGAAGGATGAGAACCTCAAAATAAAATTATCAGCTATCATTGTTATATTCAGTTAAAATGTTATTGTAATATTATATATATAGGTGTAAATGCACAAAATTACAGATTGGCTCATTGTTCTGGATCAAATGCACTGTCAGAAATGATTTGATTTGCACAACAAGAAAATTGCAAATTATTATTTTACACAAAATAAAACTAATAAAAACTAATTATAAAATACTGACATAAAGCGATTCCTTTTTAGGTTTGTGTCCTCTTTAAATATTCTGCTTACTTAAACTTATGATACTGCACAGTATAATTTATGTTATACAATGATTAGAAAATATTATACCAGAAGAGACAATAGTACTGCAATTATTTTCATCTTCAGAGTTTGTATTGATGTTGAGCTATTCTCTCTTCAGTTCTAACAATATATCAAGTTTGTGGTGTCAAGTTTTAATTAACTCGAAATATAATTGTATTGAGGTTTATATACCATCCCATATCTCAACATACAATGATGTCATAACTTACCATTTTTCAAAATGCAGCTGAATAAATCCATTCCAGTTGAAATGAATTGGTGTAAAGCTAAAATTTCCTTGAGAAGAGGGTAATTCCACCCCACATTAACACTAACAACAAATCACATCTCTGCATGTGGTGTCTTGGAAAGGAATGTGTCATCACTGGAAACAAACCATTAATCATACTTTAATCTCCTATTTGATTGGCTGTAAGTCTGGTGTAAAGTTGTATTGCATTTCCTTGATCAAAAAAGAGCACATTTTCTTGGGAACTCCCTGAATTACCTCAGCTGACTTAATTTCATATACCAGTATTGTATACTATTTGGGCTATTACTGCTTTTCAAAGTGCTGAAGATAAGTTAAGGGCGTTTCCCATGTACTGTACCCAGTGGACAATTAATTAAGTTTATCATTATTTAAACATCTAAGCACCGTTTTGAAGGTTTTATACTGCTGATTATTGTCACAGTTTTATATGTGCATACAACAAGTACAAATACACATAGCATTAATATATGACAGTATGAAAAAGTGGTGATAGATTGTTGAAGAACTTCATTGGCATATGTTACTGTAGTATTATCATAAAAATCACACGTGTTCAAGAGTTTGTCAACACTGTAGTAAGCTATCAAACTAATGGGTTCTATTATTTGATCCCCAAGCATATGTTACAGTTACACAAGAAATATAAACACACAGGACAAAAAAGGATCAAGACTATCAGGAGGTGAACTCTCTTTAAATGTTTGGCCAGTCTATATCAGTTCTCGCGAACTCTCTGTACATAGTTCCTCGAAATGTGACACCTTATTTGCTTTCCAAATGAATTCTAAAACTTGTTTCAACAGTGTCATTCTGCAATACTGCACATTTATTAAGATAATAAATAATCAGTGGTAAATTTCTGAATGTATTTTAACTTTTAATGTGTATAACCCACTGGGATAAACCATGAATCATCATTATATTTCCTTTGTGCAATATTATTATAATAGGTTCAAGCACATTTTTAACTTTTACATGTGATTTTAATATATTTACACCAGTCCAAAAATGAGACTGTTCATGAACAACGTTCTTAAACATGGCCAAGGAAATATACCTTGGAGAAAAATCCTATCCTCCTGGAAAAACAAACACAGTTGCCCAAGATTTAAATTTCCGTCTCCTTCCCAAAAAAGAATTTGGCTGCTTTCTCAAACTCTCTTCCTCTTATTTTAAAATCCAGTTGGGGGCCACAGTGGCAGAGTGGTAACACTCCCGCCTCCCACCTCTGAAGCCGGGGTTCGGTTCCCGGCACGGCTTCAAGTGGGAAAGCTGGTAGTTACTTGCCATTGGTCGGTAGTTTACAGTACAGAACCCTGACGAACTGTATGTACTGATTTCCTCTGCCCTTCGAACTACTCATCATGATATGACTTGTACAGTGTTGAAAGTGACATAAAACCCCAAATAAATAAATAAAGAAAGCCTACGAGAATGGTCGCATAGTGGTTTTCAGTGACCAAAGTTTTACCTTCGTTTCAAGGTAAGATCATATTGGGATGTCTGTCATATATCTAATTGTGATAAGCTGGGATCAGATCCTGACTATATCGGTAAATGTTAAATGACTTCATGCCAAACCTGTTCACCATTTAGTCATTAAGGTATACGCACTCCTGTGTATCTGGGAAATCTTTTAGTTATCTCTATTGGAAAACTATTGCAGACTTCTCCGGATCAAATTAATGACAGTACGTGTTTGAATAGTTTGGGATTACTGTTTAATACCCAGTTGTTGTGGTACCTGGTAGAGATAAATGAAAAAAATGCTCCGTAATCTGACAAAATTTAAAAATATTAGTCAGCTGGGCAATTCTGTTATTGTATTAAATATACTTTATTGTACAGATAAAATCTACTCTGTTTGCAACCCTGGTTTGAATATTTTGGGTATAATAATACGAATAATACAGAAATTATTAAGTAGGCCCCGAAATGAAAAGAAAAGCATAGTTAAGCATATAAGGAAACATAAGGGTCATATATTAGAAAAACAGATATATATATATACATTTTTATAATTAGTAACTGTATAAAGGCCAAACCAGTGACTTCTACAAGGTTATCACATTATGCCATCTTAATTTCAATGATTGCATAATGAGTCACTGTGTGTGGAAAGTACAGTAACATGATAACAACTAACCTACTTGTAACTTGTGATGTCACATATTTTATCTGTGATGTGTATTTCATTAAAATGACATAGTACATGCCCTCACAAATAAGGAACCCTAAGACCCTAAACTACACGTCTAAGTGGTCCCAAACATGGCATGTTTTGCCTTCTGTGTCAAGATCAAGAATCCACAATAGTCATAAACTGATAGTATGTGTGTAAGATCCAGTAATACTTTCACTTCCTTGTTGGCAATTAATCAGACGTAAAACCACAGCAACCGTAAAGGAATATCTGCATATTTCAAATAAACAGTAGAAAGAATGAGCCTCTAAACAGAATTTCCTTTTCTTAATCCCTACTTTTCTTCAACAAGAACTGAAATAAATCTTTCCCCATTTACCTAATGATTGCCAAGCAAATAGCTGTAAAAACTTACCTATAGCAATGGAAAAAAACAGAAGCTCTATAATATAAGTTATTTTCCTATTGATGCATACTTTATTTTTAAAGGTTACAAAGTTATTAAAATATTGGAGAAAACTTGTGCACTTTTAAAATGTTAATTACCCATAAAAAAGGCGAGAAGAATTAAAAATATATATACATCGCATCATTTATGTTTCCCAGTATTAAGGTATAAAACCTGGCTTAGTGGATTATAGAATTAGACCTCAATTTACCTAAACTAGCCAAGCCAGTAGTATTTTTTTTGTCACTTTTGGGGTTCCGTCACATCAGTATAGATGTGAGAATTTCTACAAAATCCTTCAGCAGATAAAAAAACAACCAGTGTCTGAGAATGCCCCAAGCCTCACTAGCAGGTAGTATTGAAAAGAAAAAAAATATTAGGAATTTTATCCCAGATCCAGTTCAAAGTTCGGATTAACAATTAGGAGTACCACAGGCAGACAACACTTTATGTGAAAGTAGAAGCATAGTCCAAAACAAAAAAAATGCTTTTGAGTTACACATACGGATATTGCTGAAATATCACAAAAAATCGAAATCAGGGTTCAACTCTCAGAAGGGCAATGCTTGGGGGTTGCCCCACTATGACCATGCTCCTTGAGGAAGAATCTGCCAGGGGTAGACACAACCTTACATAAAAATATAAGCCCAATTCCATTTATAGTTTGTTTTTGGAGTTGTGCATACAGACAAACCAACAATAGACAAAGTAAATGGGGGAATTACAATACATTTGGCCCTGCCTCCAGGACACAAGTTAATTAACACTGCTTACAGCATACCTGTCTGTGCTTAATTAGCAAGCATCATTATATCATGGTCTACCATCTCCTTCCATAAAAATTGCACAATTAATGTTAGCATTTGTGTTTTGCAAATGGGAGAAAAATAAGACCAAAATAAAATTCCACATGACCACCAAAATGCTCAGTCTAAACTCACAGGACAATAAGTACTCAATATATAGAACTCACATGAAATCATCTTATACATTAAATTATTTCTATAGGTTATTTGTGGCCTAGTGATTTGAAATTTTCCCATCTAATCACAGGCTGTCACCTCTGTGTGGCCTGGACATCCACAAGGGGCACTACTTAAGGTTTACTCCAATATGACCTTGGCTCTTCAATGGGATGTGAAATCCCGATTTTTTTTACTTTTTAAATATTTTTAAATATGGATATCAGTTTATCTTGGAAATAAACTAATGGAATAAGGAGGATGGCAATGGGTACAAAATAATGGCACGAAAATCAGGGACATAGAAAGACCATTTATTTATATTTATAACCTCACAGTACATGGTCAGGTGATAAAATTTTCTCTAACTTCTTGGTCATCATTTTTAAAGCATATCAACATTCTTCTCATTTTGATTCATACAATCTTAACAAAACTTTCACTTCCCTGTGGAGAGTTAACTTTTATCTTGAAATAAAAATACCAGTTCTCTTTGCCATATATTTCTGCACTCAAAATCCACTGTAAAATGTTATTTGTGAGTACTATTTGTTTAAAGCAATATGTTTTATGTTACACTCATATCTATGAATGTTTTAATTAAAAGAAAAACAAAACAAGTAGAAATGGACAATCTGTATTCCAGATGTGACATCTATATGATGAGAAATATCAGAGTAAACTTTAAAAGTTTACAAATCCATAGTTTATTTCAATAGCTTTTGATGCTTCAGCAAATATAATAATTATAGACCAATTTTTAAAGGTTCAAAAATTTTTCATTTAAACAATCATGGGTATGGTATATTTGTACTATTGTTATTTGAAGCAAATTCTTGGGTTATCATTATAGGTCAACCTTGTCTTTAATTATGTGATCTAGTGTCACTTATACAGTTTTTCTTTATTAGCTATGTGATAGTATCTCTGATTTCTACAGATATATCTCTTTAAATGAGTGCTCTCCATGTCAAGATAAACCTTCAAACATGCCACATTCTCATGTGTAAATAATCTGGTTAAATGGGTGAATTATCTGATAGTTCAATATTGTCAAATACTTTGCAAAAGCTCTCTAGTGTTTGGTATCCAAACACCCTGGAGGAGTTTGACATAAGGTTAGATAATAATGAAATTATATGAGGATTATCTGAAATTTATCGTTTGCCAAAGTTTTTTTACCGAATCTGTACAGGGTGTGAAGTTTTCTAACCAAAACAAATTTGGGTTCGCATAAAAACTTTCTTAGAAATAGACATTTTTGTTCGAGGGACTCTTTTAATTTAAATAAATGGTCAGTAACTAGACTTTCTGTGTCATTGTTTAAAATACCTAGGCAACACCTTTCTTCCCTGGGTTCATGAGCTACAAATGACTCACTTCGCCACTTCGTTCTTATGGTTCCAAAAAGAGACCTTTTATCTTGGTAGTATGCATTGAAAAACTAGCTGCCCTGTTCATGCAATCTCAACACTCACCCTCCCCACCACCGTGTACATGTTAGTATAGCTTAGAGAAGTTCTGAAGGTTTTATTAACCATTTAACAAAGTGGAACCGAATGCAATTCGAGTTCTAAACTATCAAACAAGTTCTACCTAAATGGCATCCTCACTGACTCATGCAAAACTCATCCTCATCCTTGGTGGTGTAGTGGTTAGAGTTCTCGCCTCCAACCTCTGAGGCCGCTGGTTCGAATCTCTGGCCGGGTGCTTTATGTTGGAAAGTTGGTAGTTACTTGCCGATGCCCGGTGGTTTACAGTGCAGTATGCACTGGTTTCCTCCACCTGTAAACTACCTGTCGCAATATGACCCTGGCTGTTGAACGTCACGTAAAACAACAAATAAATCTAAACCTACCAAGCAACAAAGTGGATTGTAGCACAGAGATCCACACCCAAAGGTACATGCACCTGTTTGTCACCCCAGACACAGAAAAGTCTTACCTTGACAAAATAGTGGGCTTATGCACTTCAGCTTGGCATTTTGCAATGTAGGCGTTTGATCTAAAATGTTTTTTTCTGAGTGGAACTTTAAATACTTTAACCACATTAACAGATATTTTTGTTTATTGTCATAATCAAAAGGTATTAATAGTTAATGGAATTGCTGTATATCTTACGAGTAACCTTGTGTAAAAACCAGCGGTTAGAAATACTTCACCAAATGACACTGTCTCAGTGAATTAACATTAAAAACAGTCCACCATCTATCAATCATAATTTATATTTACTCAGGCCATAACGGTTACAAGAAAAGTTATCGTTCATAAACATATAAAAATCTTTTCATTTGCAAATAACAAGCTTACTTTTGCAGTAGATAATAGTAAAGACAAACAAATGGAATTATTTCTGTGGAAATAGCTCAGTTTCAGTCAGGCATGTGCATTTTGTAAACCATTACGAGTATGTTTTTATATTGTTATAAAGCTGAAAAGAAGTGAAATAATCTCACTGAACACAAGTAACTCCATTCAGATAACCTTGATTAAATAAACAATTGCTCAAAAAGGAAATGTGTATTAAAAAGTGGTTCAATAATGTCCACATCTAAGGTATATAGATTTGACAAAAACAGTGGTTCCGCCTCATAACGCACACGTGTAATAACATACTGAATAATGACAAAATTGAAGTTCCTTAAAGGTGTAATACAATAAAAATACCCCATCTTGCATAGTGCAAAATATTGTCAGAATGGAAAAAATGAGATCAACACTGCTCTAACAAAAGAGAATGAGTCCTGAAAGTATCAAGAATGTGTAAGAAATTCACTGAAGCAGGTAAAAGGTGAATGTTATTGTTTAACATCCCAATTTAATGGCTGAAGCCAAATCAACACAGGTCATCATTAAAACACATACTGTGGTCGTCAACTGCAGTCACAACTCTTGAATTGAATCCTCAAACATAGAGGTGTATCAAAGACAGTCAATTGCCATATGTACTCGCCTTGCCATATGGACTCATCTGACAGAGTTCATGATTGTTTTTGACTGTTTGATTCTGGTTTGATCTGCCTGTTTGGCATGGACTTGTTTAGGGCAAACCGAAGCAATTTGGAATCAAAAATTAGTTGGATTTGGGACTACTTTTTACAAAATATTTGATATACTCTTTTTAGCCTGTCTTGACTTGTATCTGAATACAAACACCCTGCAGAGAAGGGTATGGGGTGGGATTGATATAGCGGTTATTTCATTGTTTTCAATGTTCACCAGCCAAATATGAGGTAGTTTTTCGGGGCTATAATGGCGAGGTTGTCAACTGGAAAACACGTTTGTGTGGAAGAGACTGTATGCAAAAGTGTGATCTGGTTATTAGCTAAGTCACTAAGGGTCTCCCATAGTAGTGAGATCAATATGATATGTCAAACATATTCTGTGGATACAAGTTTGTAATTTTTAACAGGGTTGGCTTGTTGCATATAAAGTGATAATATTGGGAGCATAAGAAAACACAAAAACTCTGTAATTGTGCAGGTGTTATGAAATAAAGAAAAAAAATATTAAAAAAATATTTGAAACCATGAATGTCGAATACAGAATCATATTTTTGACCAGGAAGGCTTGATCTCCTTTAAAGGAGATTTTTTTATGAAAATAAATATATTCTTGTTGATATTTGCAGAAACTCATTTTAAGGCCTTTAACATAACTTTCACAAACAAGTTAAACAAACTAAAACAAGGCCCAAAGGGGTTTTGGTCTACCAGCGCAAGCCACAAAACCACCAGAGACACAAGTAGTGTGACAAAGCGGTCACCCATTTCAGTACTAATGTAGCTCATTGCCGCTTAACTTAGTGAACAGACAGATACTCATCATGTTGCACAACAATTCATGAAAGTCTGGAGACGAAAAAAACTGAAAACAGTGATCTCTAGAAGTGGGAGCCTCGCCATAGCTCACTATTAAAAGAATCCATAATCAGGCATTCTCCGCAGGAACAACCCTAAAGACAAAGAAATACCAAATGGGGTTGAAATATGCATTATAAAAATTTCCACCATTTGCCTTTGCATTTCATAGATTTCTACCTTGAAACTACATATATGAGGACACTACGCTGCCAATCCTGTATATAGTTTGGGTGTTAAGTTTATGACATAGAAAACAAACTGAAAGCAGGACTTCAATTGGTGTAGGTTATAACATTATTTATTTGGTGCATCATGCAAATTTTGTGCTGATATTAGTGCATTATGACACTTTTCGTGTAATTTGGCCCTGGGCCCAGGTTGGTGTGTGTATGTGAACTATTTGATTTATAGTGGCCCAGGGCTTTGTTATGTAGGTATGTGTCTAACATAGCTTGTTTTTATTAATAAAATATTTTATTTCCAACGCCTGTGTCTCTTTGGGGTGTTGGGGGTTCCTCTGGGGCGACTGTTTGGGCTAAGGGAACCTTGGCTTTTCTGTCGCCCCTGTGGAACCCTGCTTTATGAGTAAATCAAACACGTGTAATGTTAATGCTCTATCATTAAGCATAGGTGTGGTCATTATACTGGCCTCTGATTCTGTGTTAGTTCCATGTTAGAAAGCAAGGGATACACAGTTCCCCAACCTTCCCACCCCAAAAATTCTTTCTTTGTACAATAGAATGGTTCGACTCACCATGGCAAGGGTTCTTTGAAAACAAGGACCCCATGCAGGTCCCGTCCACCGGCATTCCAGAGGGACAGCTCATCCAGATGGGGGAAAAGTTCAGCACTGCACCACCAGGGGACTTTGTTACATGGAGGTGTGAAGAGGATCTTAAAGGGTCGTGCTGAGATGCTGGCTAAAGGAGAAGCAGACTGGGCAATGGAGGGAGGCATTTGCATTTGGTTCTCTGCTAAAGGAACGTACTCATGTAAGACTATCTGGTCAGGATGTAGAGAGAGGAACCTTCAGTCACAGACACCATATGTTACATGACCAGAATAAAGACAACGTGACATACAACTAGCTGAATAACCTCTGTGATGACCAGGCTGAGTATGTTGTCTGTAACAGCTCTCTTTCTGAGTTTGCTGTACTGGGCTTTGAGCTCGGCTACTCTGTGACGAATCCAAATTCTCTGGTCTGCTGGGAAGCCCAGTTTGGGGATTTTGCCAACAATGCACAGTGCATCTTTGATCAGTTTATCAACAGTGGACAGGCCAAGTAGATCAGACAGAGTGGCATTGTAGTTCTCCTGCCTCATGGATACGAGGGTATGGGACCTGAGCACTCCAGTGCGAGGTTGGAGAGGTATTTGTAGAATTTGAGCAGTGATGACGCAGACCACTTTCCCCCAGAGAATGAGAACTTTGAGGTGCAGCAGATGCATGACAGCAGCTGGTTTGTGCTGAACTGCACAACACCAGCCAACTACTACCATGCCATGAGGAGACAGGTTCTCATGCCTATCAGGGAACCTCTGGTTGTGATGACACCAAAGAGTCTGCTGCACCACCCTGATGCCCAGTCCAAGCTTGCAGATATGGGTCCAGGCACCTCATTCAGACGCATCATCCCTGAGCCTGGGCTTGCAGCTCAGAACCCAAGCAAAGTGAAGAAGCTGCTCTTTAGCTGTGGTAAAATCTACTACGATCAGGTGAAAGAAAGGACTACCAAGGATCTGGACGCAGAGATTGCCATCTCACGCATTGAGCAGATCTCGCCGTTTCCCTTTGACATTGTGCGGCAAGAAATAGAGAAGTACCCTGGAGCAGAGATCGAGTTTGTACAGAAGGAGCACAAAAATATGGGTACCTGGACCTATGTCAAGCCACGCCAGGAGACTGTCGTCAAGAAGTTAGGCGACAAGAGGGAGATTGGGTATGTTGGACACTATGCTGCTGCCTCTACAGCCACCGGCAACAAGTATGCACACATACAGGAGCAAGTGAGCATCATGAAGAAAGCCTTCCACATGAACGATGACTACTAACTCTAGCAATGCAATCTGTCTTCAAACTCTTAAACTCTGTCTTTGTTATGTCATCAACAGGAGGATATATATGAACATGAGTGTAATTTTAGTGTGTTGACTTATTCAGTTTTTTTTATTTTATTTTCTTTTTTTTTAGCAAAGATGACAATATTTATGTTTATGGAAAAGTGCAAAAGATCAAACATATGGAAGTACCTCAGACAGGATTAACAATTATTTATTTTCATTGGTGCAATTGTTCAGCACTGTTGAAACATAAAAAATAAAGCAATTAACAAATAAAATTTGAATAAAATATTTTTTTTTAAAAAAAAGAAGACAAAGTTGATCACCATATTTTTTGCCTTGATTGGATATTTTCTCAATATTTAGGCACTTATAAATATTTTTTCTACCAGGTATTGTGAAAAAAGTAAGATTTTTTTTCCCCTTGAGTTAACTCTTGTGATAGTTACTTGTTGCAGGTCACAATTTAAATGTCATATTGTCAGTTTGTGTTTGAAAAGTAACTTTGTAGCAGCATTTATATCTCTTCAGTCATGTGTGGTGTTTAAAAGATACTGTGGAGTATTGGGTCTTTTTAATTTGGAAAATAAATGGCAAAGAATTACAATAATATTAAAAGATTTTCACATATGCCCTGCACATCTATTCACTTTTAAATTTTGTCATTATAGTGCTGATGTGACAAATACAGTGATATTGTGCCTTATGTATAGAAAACTTATTGAAATGATACTTTGACGTTTGTCACATTTACTTGTTATAGGAATAAAATACATTTTAATTTTAATAGGAAATAGGGATAAAGATTTATTTTTTTAATTTTTTTTTACACCTATAGGGCTGAGTTATGCACATATGACCTGTGCACTCATGCAATAATTGTTATCTTCATTTGTGATATATTTTTTCTGTATAAGTCATTTGGGAAGTTTTCCTATTATGTTCTTAGCACTCGCTGTTGAATGGGACGTAAAACACCAACTTAGACCTTTATGTTCTTAGCAACAGCAAAACTGAAAAGTAGCTTTCGTGCTAGTACCACATAGCATACAGAATTATTGCCTGTACATTGCATTTGTAAATAATAAATAAAGACATTACCCTCTAAATATGTGCTACTCCAAGTGGTATGTAGCAGATTAATTACCTTTACAAAATGTACTAGATTTCTGTGTGCACACGGTAAAAATCTTTGGAATATTGTGGCATGCTATATTTAAAAACTGAGTCAGATATTTCTTGAGATTCATAAAATTTGTCTCATGACCCGATAAATTTGTGTGCATTGAATTGTAAATAGTGCTGAATCAATTTTGTACAATAGTTATTTACCACGCACAGTTGTAACTTATTTTGTATATTCATACTGTTTAAATGTTTTGAAGTGTCAATGGGGTCTTTTCTAAGTTATTCCTGGTATATGTAATGATAAAATAGGTGTGTACTCTTTAATTTTATACACAAAGTTATATGTAATTTTGAAAGACTTTTGAGTACTACCTGTTTTTCCTATAATCTTGCCTTGAAGTTATAAAAAGCTTACATGAAAACATCAGTTAAAATATGCTGTAGATGACTGAGAAACAATGTTTAATGTAGCTTGATCTTCTATAAAGAAAGTTAATAAAATAACTAAACCTAACTATTAACAGTTACTTCTTTAAAAAATTGATTTGAGTAGTTTGTAATGACCTTGCATTTCCCCCGACCCCCCAAGACAATAAACAATGATATGGGTTTAAAATTCTTTTTATTAATACTATATATATATAACCAGTATTTTGCAACATGTACATATGTAAAGCATGATAATTCATGTGATAAACCGTGTCACCTGACACAATAACTAACAATCTAGTATTATAAGTAAGAAATTTCTGTCAACCCTACCCCCCACTTCAGGGCAGTAAAGAACTTTACTGCCCTGAAGGAAAAATGATAAATAAATTTTGTATAAATCAATATCTAATAAGCATTACAAGGTGACATGGCAAGCCATCAAAGAGGTTTGGATCTAGATTCATAACGTACAAATACAGAATTTATTGGAAAAAGAAGTAAAATCTCTAGATATGAAGTAATATTACATCATGATGGCTAGAATCAGTAAATGTCTGCCAGTAAATCTGGGACAATATCTGCCAATTATTTAAAGTGATCCCACAATAAAACCCAACTGTCCGACGTTTCCAGTGGAAAGTTCGGACAGAACCCATGAATGAGCTTATAAAAAGTAATGGCAGAGTCATGTTGCATAAAAGATAAGATACAGTAAAATATTTAAAAATGATTTCAATGAAAACGTAAGCAAGAGCATATTGTGAGCATACAGTCAACCAGTTCAAGATCAGCACAATCCTTGCAATAGACATCAATAGAAAGGCCACGTTTGCATATATATAGAAAAACATAGTATTACAGGTAAATAGTTATGTTACTAATGAAAGGCATACTAGTAAAATACTAATACAGTCTCTGCACAGAATCTCAGTAGAAAGAGCATATGCAAATATATAGTAAGGAAGCCAGCACACAGAAGTAAACACTACTGATGAGGAGGTTAACTGTTCATGACGCTGTACCGAAAGGCAGCACTTCCAAAACAAGATGGCACACCACACGCAGCCAATGGCTTCCACATTCGTTAACACTCAAGGCTGGGACACCATCCATGGAGCCATCTATATACATGGCCAACCATGTGGCATAATAAGACGCAGTGGCAAGTGAAAAATCCAACCATTGACCACTGACATCACAACCCGAAAATAAACTCAGAGCAGTAATCTGTACATAATATTTCAGGGGGGGATCCCATGAGACAAAAGGGGTGGGTAAAAATTCAGATGTGTGTCCTTGTGTGTTGTACATGTAAATGAAAGGTTGCAGACTGTATTTCAGAGAGGTCCCACGCTTGACCGCTTGACCATTGGCCGAGTGCAAATGAAAACAGTACTGGTTGCAAAAATTTAGGGTCGTCAGAAATGACCTAGATGGCACCCAAATGCCATCCCGCACATTTCCCCCGACCCCCCAAGACAATAAACAATGATATGGGTTTAAAATTCTTTTTATTAATACTATATATATATAACCAGTATTTTGCAACATGTACATATGTAAAGCATGATAATTCATGTGATAAACCGTGTCACCTGACACAATAACTAACAATCTAGTATTATAAGTAAGAAATTTCTGTCAACCCTACCCCCCACTTCAGGGCAGTAAAGAACTTTACTGCCCTGAAGGAAAAATGATAAATAAATTTTGTATAAATCAATATCTAATAAGCATTACAAGGTGACATGGCAAGCCATCAAAGAGGTTTGGATCTAGATTCATAACGTACAAATACAGAATTTATTGGAAAAAGAAGTAAAATCTCTAGATATGAAGTAATATTACATCATGATGGCTAGAATCAGTAAATGTCTGCCAGTAAATCTGGGACAATATCTGCCAAACACCAAACTAAAGATAAAGCAATTGTCGAAAAGTACAAGAAACTTGGGAGTCAGGTGAAGGCAATGAATGGATATACCTCCACACAGCATCACTACTCCAAGTACCATGATGCATAATCTGATGCATTGGCACACCATTGTGAAAAGCCCATGTAGTGGCAGATTTCCGAAATAAATGGAAAGTCAAGGGAGGTTCAATATTAAGCAAGGAGGAAACTTGTTTCAAGTGTTTTCTAGCAATAGAATCTGTTAGAGGAACCAAAGTGCCTTGTTTATCTTGTAAAAATAAGGGAGAATTTTTGTCAGCTGGAAATTTTTGGCACATAAGTTGCAAGGCTTTGATTGGGCATAACATGGAAGCACCCAGGTCTGGAATGGAAATAGTACGACTCTGCTGTCGATCTTGCAATGTTTTGGTCCATTTGATGATAACAATGCAGTAATTTTGTGAAAAAATTAAATCTCCTCTCAACAAGTGCCTAGTACCATCAAATTGCTTAACCGAATGTGGAAGTATATTTGACATTCGTAGGAAAGAGAAAAATGTGAATAAGTACAAGGCTTTAAACAGCACAGGGTCTCTAAGTGAGTCACAAATCTGCAAAATTTGTTGAAGCATGTGAATTGTTATGATTTTCTGTGATTTAAGGGAGAGAGGAGCATTGATGCGAAGTGCCTTGACAAACAAGGGAATACGTTCGTCTCTGAAGGCCTCAGTGTTAAGGCCATAAATGATAAAGGAAGACCTAATGCCGGTAAGCTGATTGGAGATATTGGCATGTGATTGGCCTTTTTGGTGTAAGTATCCCATGTATGACAAAAGAATAAGCGTATTCACCTGATTTGTGGGAACTCGAACCAATTCGAGAAATTGTAAGAAATCTCGAAAAAATCTGTTGTACTGAACGCTGTCGCAGGTCTGAAGCCAGAATGCAACCTTTTCAAGGCAGACGACACCAGTGGGTCTGACAATCCATGTGTTTCTACAACAAACAAACAAGTATTAGATATTTGTATTTAGTATTGTATGATTTATATGCACTGGCAACCACTGATGATTTGGGACCAAGCTATTCAATCTACTGATATCATGGTCAGTATGGTGCCATCTGGATAACAGGTCAGCCACAACATTCTTGGCTCCTGGAATATGGGTAACCGCCAGATCTATATTATACATGGAGGTTAACAACCAAATATTTCGTGCACTTGTGGCCAGCATCAGGTCTCTGGCTCTGCCAGTATTTAAGACCTCCACTACTGCCATATTGTCACATTTGACTTCAATAGCATGGTTCTTCCAAAACGGCCCCCATACCTTCAAAGCGACAACAATATTTAATATCTCTAAATGTACTATTGTATAATTATTAAAACCTTTCGGAATTTGTAAACTGTAAACCATATTTTTGAAGACCCCACCTAGGCCTTGTAGAGAAGCATCCAAGAAGACCTTATCATGGGACAGAACTTTGTCATAAAAAGTGATTCCATTGTATTGGCACAGGAAAGTATTGAACCAATTGAGATCTTTTTGAAATTCCTGGTCAAGTCTAACATAGTTTGTAGATGTATGTTGCCTAAGCAATGAGAGCATACGGTTTAAGAAGAAACGAGCCGGTTTCACACATTTAGTTATATAGAGAAGTGAACCCAGAAGAGACTGAAATTGTGACTTTGTAACCTTATTTTTCGAAACATAAGCGAGGCATATCTGTGTTATTTCCTTCAACTTATCTTTAGGGATGCTAAGAGTTCTAGTAATAGTATTGATTTGTATGCCTAGACAAACTGCCACTGTAGTGGGCTGTATGAGCTTTGCAACACTAATTTCTAGGCCTAATTCCTGCAGTAAAGCTTTTAAAGTATCAAAAGACTGATATATATCAGCAGGAAGTCCGGTATAGATCAGATCGTCTATATAATTGTATAAGTTGGGAAAATTGAACTTATCTTTCATGATATACCGTACTGCATCCATACAGCGTTGAAAGAAAACCGAACCATGCCGAAAACCGAACGGCAAAGTTCCGTCGATGAAATAGTCATCATGCCTAAGGCCTAATAAGTCTAAGTCCCCAGGATCTATTCTGATATGTCTAAACACTCGGCTTATATCAATTTTATAAAGCAAAGCTGTGGGGCCTAACTGCTTTAGGCTTTCAACAATATGATCTACTGAAGGGTACTTAAGTTCGAAATATGATCCCAAGTATTTATCTTTAGAGACCCCTGCATTAACAGAATTGCCTGGGGGAAAACTTAGATCTAGTATCACCCTTCTATTAGTAGAATTCGGCTTCTCCCTAGTAAGAAATGGAGAGACATGGCAGTGGAAGGGAAACGGCTTAAAAGGTCCCAATACTGCTCCATACTGAAGCTCTTCCTGTATATAATTTGAAACATGATCCGGATATTTCAATGCAGAGGAATGGTTCACCTCAGTGGACTGTAGAACAATCTGTCTATCAAAGTCAAGAGGAAAGCCGAATTGTATGAGGTCAACTAGCTGTTGGTCCCAGTATTTGTGTAAGTATTTTTTCCAACAATGAACCTTAAGTTGTGTTTTAAGTGGGATGCGTGCATTCATAAAGTTAGGTAGCCCCGACTGTTTAACTTTCGCATGAGCTTCAATGATATCAGGGACTGCACCCCAAATGATATCTGGTCCTGTATATACCATAAGGTCATTGAATGGAATGAAGCCAAAATTTTTGTCATTCTGATATAGACAATTCTTATGATCAATCGATTGAAAGCGAGATTGATATACTTGTGAGGGTATTTGCCTTGCACGTTTACAAGGTAACTGTTGTGCCTCAGTAACTGTCGGATCCGAGAAGTATGTAGGATCAGTCTGCATCAACCTTGGAATGTAAGTTTCACCAGTTATATGTTGGTCTGCCTGTGAACCCAATTTAGTCCCATTTCCGTTTTTATTGCCCAAGAAATGAATGGAGGCAGGATTAACTGTAAGTTGGTAATCAGAAATGTGATTATCAGACATAAAATTATGTGGGGTGTCCTCTATTGTTTTGTCCATGTGACCCAATTTGGACCCAATTCCGTTTTTATTGCCCTTGAAATGAAAAGGAAGTTGAACAGGACATTTAGTTGGTGTAGTAGAGGACACATTGTGAGGTGAAATGTGTTTCTCATGACTGGTGGACTGGTTCACTGATATTATAGTTTTATTTATATTTTCTACTGAATTGGCGGTAATTTGATGTTCAGACTTATGACTGTCAGACGTTAGATCATATGTAATGTCCTCTGTTGTTGTGTGCAGGTGACCTAATTTTGACCCATTTCCGTTTTTATTGCCCTTGAAATTGAAAGTATGTTGCACAGGACATTTTGGTAATGTAGGGGAACCAGCATTTTCAGAATCATGTTGTTTAACACGAGTAGGGGACTGTTCCAATAATTTTGCACTTTTATTTTTGTCCACCGACTGAGATGTAACTTGGTAGTCATGACTTTGCTTATCCGACATCAGTTCCTGTGTAATGGCCTTTGTTTTGTGGAATTGCCCCAATTTGGAGTAATTTCCATGTGTGCTGCCCTCGAGATGAAGGGGAATTTGCACAGGACATTCAGGTAGTGTCGTGAATGCAGTATTTTGACAACCATCTTGTTGTTTTACACGAGTATGGGACTGTCCCAATGATTTCCCAGTTTTGTTTTTATTGCCCACAAAATGTTTGTCCAAATAGTCCCAGTGCATAGCCACAGTAAGGCCTGCATTGTTAAGTGACATATCATTTTCAAGTTGGTCATTATGCAAATCAGATTGCAATGGCTGAAAATGGTTGGAAGTAGAAAGAAACTGTTTTTGTGACATTCCCTGTGGAGAGTGTGTATGGTGTGAAACCTTCTTACTCTTATGAGGAATTTTTTGAGTTTTTCTGGCTTTTGTATTGCAGAAAAATTCAGTCAATTGTTGTTTTTCAATTGGTTGAACGTTTGCCCTAACTTGGTTAGGTTGTACTACAGCTTTCCCTTGCTTAAGAACTTGTGCATAGGAACGACTGTCACGTGTAGTATGCAAAGCGTTAGCTCTAGCCAACCACACAGTCCAAGTAGGACGTGAACAAGAAATTTGCATATCAGTTTGTTCAGAAGTAACATTGGAATTATATACAACCCTTGTTTTGTGGATAGGACCAGTCCTATCCATCACTATACGTTTTTTGAATTTTGTCTATTTTTGTTTTTACAATCTATTTCTGAATGTGGAAACGTTTTCCCACTGCTAGCAAAACATGCAGAACAAATATGTTTGTATAACACCCCCTTTGTCTCATGGGATTTGCCCTGCATACAAGAACCCTGATTAAAATATGTACAAGGCATTGACTTAGTCACTTTGGTAGATTTTTTGAAGGAATTTGAAGCAACTGAAGATGTAGTTTGGAAACCTGGTACATGTTTTTGAGCATTGGCTCGCCGGATCCGGTCGATAGCGAATGTATCTGAAAAATCTTTGACTTCCCCCTGTTCCATACGGCATAATAGAACAGCATGACTTGCCTTGGCCGAAGTCCAGGAAAAGTCATTTGCATCATCCATGAGGGCTATGAGGTATTCTAACATGTGTTGTCTAAGATTCGGATCCGATTCATCCCTCATGGTCCGACCAAAACCAGCAACCCATTGGGTTACGTTTAGCTGGTCATAAGACACTCGTTCTTTGTTCAGTCCAGATAAAACGTATTCATGTGGCCACTTGACTCGATTTTTTATCAAAACATCCACGGGGCCGCCACGCTGGGATTTAATTTGTTGAAAAGTACCTGATTTCGCCAGATCCGACAATTCCTGTAATCTTTGATCAACTTTCAGTTGCAATAACGTTTCATCTGCCACTGAAGAATGCTGAACCGGTGTCTCGAATTGTAATTTTTGAGAAGGTTGCTGAACTTTTACAGAAGTTTTCTTGTGTTTCACAGCTTTACTAGCAGAATTTTTGATTTTTGCTTTATTAGCCGTCTTCTTGCACTCTTTATTTTCAATTTTGTCCAACCTTTGCCCGATTTTATCCAACTGTTCGAGAATTCTGGCATTGATTAGCTGTTGCATATCCGGATCAGAATTGACAAACTGAGAATTTGCAGCAGAGTGTGAAGGACCAGCCGAATTGTTTACAGTTACAGGACTAGATGCTTCATCCGAATCATTAATCAGACCACTGCAGTCCAAATCACTCACAGAAACATCAGAGTCCGACATTCTATTTTCAATATCCGACACAGTTGAATTGTTTTTCAATACTGTTTCAATAAAGGTTTTATCTTCCGCGAGTTGTATTTCAACAGGCAATTCAATAGTATTGTTCTTGGCAGAACGCAGGTTGTACATAGTTTGAACAAAGAAGCTGCAACGCACAGAGTATTACCATTTACAAACACACAAGTATAATACTAATAACAAGTAAAATAGGTACATAAAATACTAAAATACTAATATATAATAAAAAGAAAACCATACAGTAAGTTCCACGTGCTGTCCATATACAGTGCAGTAAAAATTCAGATGTGTGTCCTTGTGTGTTGTACATGTAAATGAAAGGTTGCAGACTGTATTTCAGAGAGGTCCCACGCTTGACCGCTTGACCATTGGCCGAGTGCAAATGAAAACAGTACTGGTTGCAAAAATTTAGGGTCGTCAGAAATGACCTAGATGGCACCCAAATGCCATCCCGCATTCTGCTGTTTCTTCCAGGTTATTCAAAACCTTTGGGAAGGGGATTCTGTGGAGCTGTTTCGAGTCATGTATAAAAGCTTTGCAAAGGAATTGAAATACCCTTTAAGCTGTTATTGCTATTGATAAAATACATGTATATTCAATATTTCAACCTTGTAATCTGTATATGCTACAAGTATTTTCTTGAGTGCTGTGGTCAGATGGGTTACTAAAGTGAGAACTTTGGTTGAATAGGACAAAACAGGTATTGTATAAAATCATCTGTGATGCATTTATTGACACGCATAGACACATGTTTGTTCGTTGTTATTGTAAATTTTCTTGTGTGCACCAAAACCTATATTTATTTTTGTTGCTTAGTGTCTGTTTTAGTGAAAAATGCTCACCAGTGTTTGTGAAAACATTTTAAAATAAAAAACTTGTTCAGCAATTGAATAATCAGAAGTTATTTGGGCAAAATCAAACACCATAAGTTTACAGACAGGAATAACCTATTATTGGATATCTGAATTCTTTCGAGATGTAACTACTGCGAAAAAAGTATGAATAAACAATGATTATCAAATATGATTGTATATATGCAGTAGAAGCTGAATGAATTCAATCAAGCCCTTACGCAGAGTGCTGAGCAGATAGAACAAAGAAATATTAACACTGTCCATCCCACCCACTGTTCGCAATCCCCCGATTTCTCATTTAGGCCAGTGGCTGCACCAAGGGATGATCAAGGTCACAACAGACGGATGTATCTTGACCATTCTTGGTTCAACAGCCATGAAACATACGGGGGGAATCAGTCCATTACTGTTGCTCAGCATGAATCCTCAGCAATGTAGCAGTTATAAAAATGGTGGATGTGACCAATTGTTTCTGACACTCAGACAGTGGTGAAATCTTTGAAATGCTGTAGAAACAGGAATGTTGTCTAGAGTGGGCACCAGTCCACTTTAACAAAACAAAAATGACTGGTATTGCCTACATTGACCTTTACCTTTGATACGCAATGCATTGTGGTTATTAATCAAGCACTTCAATGGTTTTTAAAGGATTGAATGTCGGATATCTATGTTAGTTTTACAATATTATATTTGAAATTATAATATTAAATATTGATAGTGACATAGAATAATACATGACAAGCTTTTCAAAGGAAAGAACTTGAACTTTTAACTGATTCACATTTTTTATTTAAGTCAAATTACTAAAATAACCATCTTATAGCATTAAATAAAATAAGATGGAACTGATATCAAAACATGCACCATATAAATTGAACACAAACTGTAATATTAACTTTCCTGCACTGCTGGTAAGTGTAACTGATCAAAATAGTAGCCGATACCATACCCTTTCTGTAGATAAGGTCATGGGAACCAGGCTGCCTTCGTCATATGAGTATGCAATGTTCAGTTGTAATCACAGTCAATGCATAATTAGAGTAACAATCACAAGAAGCCACAAAAATATATTACTATATTGCCAGAAAAATTAGAGGAATAAACCCACATATTAATAATCTAAAACCCAGTTTAATTCTCTTTAATTTCAACGTTTCAGATTGAAACTAACACATGTATCATCGGCAACTATTTTAGATATCTTTTAAAGATACGAGGAATAAACACGGAATTAAAATATAAAAACTCCATTATAACTGAATTGACCTCAGTATTAAAAATACAACCACAAATGCACAATCTAAATCCTCAGTTATATTCACTGGCTTAAATATCAAACTAGACTACACAAGGGTTATTTTACATTGATTATCTATGACTCTCCTTCAATAATAAACAAATGTAAATACTGTACCAGTACAAATTCTAGCAAGAACAAATATTCACTACATCTTCATTCTAAAACAATTCACTTGAATTAATTTTCACTAATGGCTACTTTCTTGTTGAGAAGTTTATTCAGATTTAATTTCACTGGGAATTGAATTTGACTATCCAGGCTCATCACTTACAATGGCTAATATCAATGCCTAGTGAAAATTTCAACCTATACAGTACTTCATCAATACTTTTGACCTTTGATTTCTATGTTGTCTCAGTTTTAAGGTAACAAAAAAAACAGATACCCTGTTAAGTATATATCAAAAGATGTACACAACATAATAATAGGTAACATAGTTTTACAAAAACTTTTTATTCTGTTTTATTTTGAGTACAACATTGGACAAAGCATACACAAGAGAAATTCTACATTTGCACCATAAGCATAATATCACATGATTCTCTAAATATCTAATTCATAAGTTATACAGCTATTCATTGCAGATACACCTACAACCACAAGTGATAACAGTAAACTTTTACTTAAAATTTTACGAGAATGTTGTTCAAGTCTGGCAACATATTACAGTAGCATATTTTGTTCACATCAGACCTCAGGGGTTATGAGAAGGTCAAGAGAAGTTTGAGGCATTTTATTTACAAATGAATATGCCAAAGATATACAGAAGATTAAACTTTAGAACTTTCAAGACTTTGAAATATTTTAAAAGCACCATTCTAAAAGCAACTTGTGCTTGTTCAACAGAAACTGTCCCAGAAGCATCACGGGTATCAATGGCAACTTGTGCAAACAAATTATCACAGAAACAGCATAACCAGCAACATGATAACCAGGCCACTGATGCTACAGATTACATATAGTTAATATACCAAGAAACATCACTTATCCTCAATTACTACTCCACTAAAACACGGATTTCCCCCCATTGGTAATTCATATAAAGTTATATTCAAAAGTGTAGTCAGGGTTTTTGCCTTGCCCTGCCAGTTCTAATAGTCTCATACCATAATTGGAGAATATAAGAGAGAGGGTTACCAGGGTATTGCCTGGCCCTGCCATGAACTTTAAAAATTGTGAATTGTTATATGTCCATTCACGAGGGGGCCACCAAGTGTTAGCCTGGGGATGGCTTATTCTGCTACATCTGTAAAGCTCAGCTCTAAGTCTAAAAGGGAGGGAGCAGGGAAGTAGAATTTCCTTTATAACCCTTCTTTCCGGTTCAAACGCTATATACAAAATGGCTATATGACCAGAGACCCCAATATTGAACCACATTTAAACATTGATTGGTGGTTACCCATGACAAAGTAAGTAACAACAAAAAAAAAGACGTGCAAAATTAAGGTAGAGAATAAACAAAGGCAGCAGACCCTTTACAGGTCTTGCTGTACAAAGTCTTTAAAATTACCACCAAGCCTCCCAATAACTTTCTGATGATGGTTTCTAATAAGGGTTAGGCCAGGCTGATTCTGCTTGCCCCTCTCGAACTGATTGTAGTACAAAATAGACATAGTAGTTCCATTGCAGGAGCAGTCAATTCCTTGATAGATCCCTCTGGATTACTGACTTGTCACATGTGTAAATATTTACATACTTTAACAACTAGAGCATTAAAACAGAAACACTTTACCAGAATTTTAAATCTGTTTAAAACTATTTCAAACCTCTCCCGATCCTCATCAGATTTATAACATGGTAATCCATTCATATTATCAATCTTTTAATCTTACAGCAGTCATACACCAATACACCAATCTTACAGGTGTATATCAATCTCTTCCATCTTATAGACCTTTCGTCTTCATCTTAAGAAACTCATAAACCAATCTGTTGGATCAGGAAACTATCACAAACTTATTAGACGAATCTCTGAAGCGACAGCAACACCAACCGGGAAGCTATTGGGAAAATATCTTGCACATCGGGAACACATCCTAAAGCCATCTTAAACCTATCATAAACTATACCCTGTATCACTGATTTACACAATCTAGGGCAAAGGTTACGATATATCACAGAAATGGAACAGCACCCCTGAGAAGTTTACAAACTTGTTCAACAGCCAGAGTCATATTAATACAAACCCAGAGCATTGCCAGTTGCATGAGTGTATCTCTATCATCAGTCTTTTCGGTTTTATTCAACAGACAATGGTTGAAACTTTTTCAAAGTGTTTATAATCCTTACTCTGGACAGTATTATTAAAGTTTTGTAAAACTACTTAACACACAGGTCATACTTTGTATACTGGGGTCATGAGGTACACTTGAACTGGCTCTTCTACCTTGAGCTATGGTTTGATCACATTCAATCTGCTTTGTATTTTTTGTTAGGACACATTTTGTGAAGTTTGCATTTGCATAGGACACATTTGGAATTAATCAACACATCTAGGAAGGCATTTGTGTGCATGACTACTTTTTTCAAATGTTTGAAATAAGCCCTACGACATTCCATCAGTCGTATTAAAGCATACAAACTGGAAGGCTGAGGCAGGGTGTTATAGAAAAATACACATCAACTCATTCTACCAATAGACAACAACCAAAAGCAAAGGCATCCACATACAGTCATAAAGAAAGTTGTGGTATAGTGATTACATCCAAAAGGTGCCTCTGCATTTTTCCTGTTATCTTCCTTGATATTTTGGTGCTAAAATTCTCTACCTTTATCATGTGTTTAGTTGGATCTTCCTGAAAAAATTCAGAAAATGGGTCTTGATCTAGCATGGATCTTCCTGAAAAAAAATCAGAAAATGGGTCTTGATCTAGCATGGATCCCATCAAATTTGAGAGTCTTCTAGATCATTGTCTCGATAGAAAACAAAAAATCAGGCTAAGGTATGCACTGCCTGAGTGAGAAACTTTGTGAGAAATTTTTGCCCAATCACAAATTTATTAAATTTGGGCTCATATGTTGATAATCGCCTCTTGTACAACTGAAATTTGAACATAGGGGAAAGACTTTATGGACATTTTATTTATGAAATTGAAACTGAGCGTACTGAAAACTCAAATTTCCACCTTTTGTGAATTTGTATTTACCAATATGGGAGTCTTATGAACTAGATTTTAGAATTGTTGTCAACCCTTTTACTATACCTTCCAAAATATGTCCCTGGATGAAAATAAAATGCAATAAAAAGCCACATAAACACATGTGTTTCTATTGTGTTCTGTCTTTCAGTTTCGGTTTTGCTTTTAGTTTCAGTCCTTTGATTCTCTTTATCATAATGCCATAAAGTATGTGTGTATATTATGTGTTGTACCGTTTGTTATACAATTATTGATTTGCCATTTAAGTGCACACAGGAATAAACACAGGTCTTAGCTCTTTCACCAAGTGAGCTAAAGGGGTATCCCCTTGACCCAGGTATTAACATAACTGACATACCTGAGGATATTGCAATTTGTATCCCTCAGTGAACTTGGTTTTGTGATAATTTAGACTGACTTTCTTAACACCCCATCTGGAAAATATCATAGGATATATAAACAATATATTCTTGGTTTCTTTTTACAACACCTGGATATATATTATGTTAAAGTATGGATGTATTTTCGTACATTTAATTATTGTCAGGTAGGTGATAATTCAATTTGTTTAATTGAAATAGCAGTCCAGTAATTTATCAAATGAGTGTTCCTCAGTGGCCCATTGGTGTGCCAGATTGATGGCATTAGGTCTCATTCCCGCCACCACTGTGCAGGTTTGGCTCTTACAAGTGGCAATGCTGAGGGCCTGTACCAGCAAGGCTCTGACTGCTGAACATATGTCAGACCCTGACTTTAATTCTATTAGTGATACTTTAGTGATCTGGAGGTGCCAAAAATACATGTACATCATAGGTTAACATGATGGGGATTTCCCAGATTTACTCTATAACTACATTTCATGTTGAAAAATATCACCAAGCATATTCAAATACAATATAAAGAAATTCTCTGACAAAAAAACACAGCTGCTAAACGTTGGAAGCTACTTTCAAATATACATATATACATACAATAAACCTGAATATATACAATTACTAAAACAGTTATAAGTGCATAATTGCTAAAACTAATGTCACATCACTTTCTTTAATTTAAATTAAGCTACATATACACACACATCTAAATAACTTGAGTAGGATTTTAATTTTGATGGCACCGGTTATACACCAGGATGATGGTAGGCAATACCAGAAAACTCCGATCAAACAACAGTTGTTGTTTAAAGTCCAAAATTGTCACATCTCAAAATTCATGTGGTCTGACCTCTTCTTGGAGAACATACTGGACATCTTGACTTAGATTAGTCTGAAAATTATGAAACAATAAAATATTAGAGTAACATAAAGGAAATTCACAGCTGACTAAATGCACAAAAAACTTCATGTATAAAATTATGTCATTGCTATTATGTAAAAGATCTCTCTAGCAGTATTATAAAAATGACATATTATAACATTATTCAAAGTATAAAAGCCTTTCTAAGAAAAGAGTCAAGCTACTGACGTTGTGCTTGCCAGTATAGTACTGACCAATGACACAAGAGGACTTCTTAGGTCATGCAAGACCGCTATTTTAATTAAAATGTGATAGCTTCCTCTTTGAAGACTAAGGACTTATAAATTATAGTCTGCTGAGTGAATGGTTTTGAGTATAAAACTCAGTTAAAATGGGGAATGTTTCAAATAGATTAATTGTTTTAAATTTTATCAACTTTTGCCCATTGCAATGCACATATTTTGTTATAACTTCTTGTTTTAAAAACACATGTGACTATTATTAACTGTTGACTATTTCCCATTTCCTGACTTAAATTAAAGATTTCTAGCTATTTTCACTGTTTGTTACACATAATGGTAACTGGACTACTGGAAAGTGGATCCAATAGAAAGATTCAGAAGATCCATGTTAGCAATATATGCAGTGGTTTGATTTTGTACATGATCCACCATTTTTAAAGTGGCAAAGAAAGAATATTTCGGTAGAAGTATTTTATTGCACTTGCTATTAATAAATGCTTACTGGCTGGCATGGGCATAACATGGCAAAATGATTAAAACTCTTTGTCTCACACAAGTGGCTGCAAGGCACAATTATGGGAAAAAATACAATAAGACTTGCATTTAAAAGGATCCTATTCCGTATGTCTCCAAACGTGGTCAGGGCATTTGCGAAGAATCTCCTTGTCTCATCCAAGAATGTAACAGACACAGTGACTATATTAAAAGAAAAATACAACAAACAAAAATTACTGTACATTTCCGTCACAAGTGGGTTACTTATGAAATCTGACATTAAGACTTAAATAAGATATGGCTGGTATTAATGTTGGGTGCAAAGTACCTATCTGTGTGATCTCTTCATAAAAAGATAGTGCACCCATCTTGAGATTGCTCCAACAATGATTGGTTAAAACATAAATGATGATACTTTTTGAAAGCCATTGAAACTATTTGAAGACAGGCAATTTCTTATAATTATAACAACATCTTTTAAACTCTCAATGGGAGTTCGACAAGGTTGCCTGCTATCTGCCTTCTTATTCATATTAGTCTCAGAGATTATATCATTGTATCTGAAATCTGATAAAAGTGTTAAAGGAATTAAGATTGCAGTAACAGAATATAAAATTTGACAACTAGCAGATGATACAACTTTTTTTTAGAAAATGTAAGTGGTCTTGGAGAAGCTATTAATCATTTTAATGCATTTCAAAAATTTCTGGTTTAAAATTAAATATGGAAAAAACTGTTGTAATACCACTAGGCCCTTTCCGAAATATATCTATTTCATTACCAGACCAGCTTAAAGAGTTATGTATAAATTTGGACTCTTTTCAAACTTTAGGAGTTTGGTTCTCTACTGATGCTGCAGAAAGAACACAAAAATTTTGATGAAAAGTTAAGAAAAGTTGAAGCCATTATTCAAATTTGGAAATAGCGTAATTTGTTATGGAAAGGACGCATTGTAATAATAAAATCTTTGATATTGTCCCAATTTACACACTTATTTAGTATGTTATATACTCCTCCATATGTGCTAGACAAATTAAAGAAACTTATTTTGAACTTTTTGTGGAATAATAAATCACCAAGAGTTAAATATGAAACTATGATGGTGGACTAAAGCTACCTGATATTACCAGTTTTCATAATTCACAAAAAGCCTTATGGATTAAAAGACTGCAGACAAATGGAGGAAACTGGAAAAAAAATTTCTTCATATTAAGTAATTTAAATCCTCTTTTGTTGGATCATAAATTGCAAGTGTCTGATATTAGCACATGTAGAATTGGCAGCTTTCATCATCAAGTACTAAATAGGGGGCCCCAGTGGCAGAGTGGTAACACTCTCGCCTCCCACCTCTGAGGCCGGGGTTCGATTCCCAGCATGGCCTCAAGTGGGAAAGCTGGTAGTTGCTTGCCGTTGGTCGGCAGTTTACAGTACAGAAACCTAACGAACTGAAGGTACTGGTTTCCTCTGCCCTTCCAACTACCTGTCGTGATATGACCTGTACAGTGTTGAAAGCGACGTAAAACCCCAAATAAATAAATAAATAAACATCAAGTACTAAATTGCTGGTATGATATTAAAAGTACACAGCCACTTACAATGATAGAGCTATATAATGAGTATGTTTTTATGAATAAATTTATCCTAGTGAACAATGCTCCTGTAATCCTAGAATGCTAGGGATTGGCGAAGAATGCTTAAATCTAAAAATTATTGACTTTTTGGATGAAAAAGGTTGATCCTGGCAAAAAATCTAAAAAGAAAATTTAAGTGTAAAGCAACCAGTCTTGATATACAATGTCTCATTTCAGCAATACCGGTAACATGGAAATGTAACATTCAAATACATGCAGAAAATTTTTAAAGGTTGTCTGAATTTAACATACAAATTAATAAAAAACCAAAAGAATTATTTAAACTTAAAAGTTCAGAGATGTACTGGCAATTAGTAAACAATAAAGTTAAAGCACCAACTGCATTGAATACTTGGATTGACTTATTTCCATTCCTAGAAAAGCTAGATTGGTCCAAAATTTTAGCTTGGCGCATGAAATAAGCAAAGAAACTTATTTACAAAGCTTCCAATTCAAAACCTTACACAGGACTGTCAACTGTGGGTATAATCTTTTTAAGTGGAATCATGTTGATTCTGCTGTTTGCAATTACTGTAATTTGTGTATGTGTTACGCCCAATCCGTGAAATTGCTCATTTCATGAAATAGGCAAGGATATTGCCCATTTCGTGAAATAGACAAGTGACTTGCCCATTTCACGAAATAGGCAATTTATCCAGTATTTGCTTGCCCATTTCGTGAAATGGGCAAAACTTGGGTTGCCTATTTCATGAAATGGGCAATACCATGTATGAAAAATAAATTTTCATGCATAAAAGTCTTTTATTGATTAAATGTTACTATAAGCACTATTTCACACTTATTTTTGTATTTTTTTTATAAAACTGCAATATATTTTACTGCTAAAATAATTAACCATGCTGGTACACTTTTATTGACACAAAATATATTTCACACAACTAGACATTAGTTATTCAAATAAAAACATCTTTCTTCAACTCAAACATCAAATAGATTTTATACTATACTTATAGTAAATAAATACCATCTTCAGTGATTATGATTTACAAGTCATAGCATATTGTCTTGTTATTTATCCACATTATCACAAAATTTGTGTTAAACCTTTGTAACCACATTATCCAATTGTAAACACACCTCAGGGCCTGTATTTGTAGAGGGCCTAATGGTTAATTGCAATTCACAATACTTATAGGTTTGACCCCATATAAAAAGAATGCTAATCTTACTCAAAGAGGCCATTCCAGTGCCTTTCATTAATTAGGACATACAATTTACAGTTTAGCTTTTGGTCTAAGACTAAAGAATGTACATTGAACAATGGACCCTTTTATTTCATATTTTTGTGACATAAATATTTTAAAGTTGTAAATTGTGTAAATAAGTTACTGTTCAAAGTAGATATTTTGTTAATGCTACTTTTAACTGCGTAATATTTTAGCTACATTCATATAACTATCAAACAAAACTTTAACATACTGAGACAGAAAAACACAATTTATTTACCTTTTTCTTTTGAAATAACAGTTTCAATATTTGTTACATATTTGTAAAACTTCTATACGTAATAGAAAGTTTCTTAAAGATATTGGCAAATTTTTTCGTTGTTCTATGCATGGAAATTATATTTTCATACATAAGATTGCCTATTTCATGAAATGGGCAGGCCATAATTGAATAAATTGCCTATTTCATGAAATGGGCGAAATTCTTGCCTATTTCACGAAATGGGCAATTTCGTGGATTGGGCGTAACATATAGATACCATTGAACATCATCTATTACTGCATTGTATCACAAGACTTTTGGTTGAAAGTCTCTGACTATTTGAATTCTTTTATGAGAGAAAGTTTAAGCCTTTCAATATGTGAAGTGCTTCTTGGTATCATTAAAACCTCTACAACTGACACTCGTTATTACACTCACAATTATGTTATCATGCTTGGCAAATGGTTCATTAATTTAAAAAAAAATAATAAAGAAAGGATTTGGTTTTTAGATTATATTGCATATGTCAAAAATAAAGTTAGAATTCTGAAAGAATCATTTACAGTGACTAACAGTGTGAATGTATTTAAACAAAGGAATGGAATACTATATGACCATTTATGTGACTGATTTATACATTAATCTATGTAACTTATGTAACATCTGTTTTGTAACAACCATCTACTAAAGAGACTAAAAAAAAATTTTTAAATGATTAAAATTAATTTTATTATCAAATTAAACTTAACAATGTCTACGGTATTGAATCAATGACTAGGCCAATACAATAGACATAATAATACCAACCTGTCTGTTCGGGGTTAGGGTTGATGTTTGCATCTTGGGTATTTTCAAGCATATTCTCCTGGAAATTCAAATTTTCTGCAGTACAGAAATAGAACAACAATAATAAGGCATCAAATGTCCACATGGTTTCAGACATAAACAAGGTATTTTCACACAATAATGTTATAATAAAATTTTCAATCTTGAACAATACTTTTGCCACTGTAAGAGTGCTACTTTCTTTGGATGCAGCTTCACAACTGACTCACCAGTTTTGTTTCCACGACTAGTAACTGGACTCTGTTACAAGATATTATTATCTGGTATAATTAGTTATGTTATCTTAATTTGCAACATTATGTTTATAAACAAAGAAAGAACCAGAGAGATCTGTTTCTTTGTAATTTGAGACATCATAAGATACATAATTACTTTAGATAAAAAGGGTTCTCAATAGTCATTCTTATACGGAAGACTCATTTTAATTTCTAAAGTATGCTTTCAATTTATTGACATTTTTTAAGTATCCTTACTCTTTTGATGTTGTAATATACCTATTTTGTGGATAAACACCAATCCAGAAATGCATGGGGAAGGTACATTAAAATATCTTAACACAAGTATTAAAAGTAAAGAGGATACGAAAAACCAAAAATGGAGTTTGTAAATACAAGTTTTGTAAGGTTGTGCAGTGATTACCCAAGGCAGAAGATATTCCTGTGTCTGCGGAATTCTCAAGTCGATCTGTGTTGAATTGAAGATTCTGAAATGTACAATGGGTAAAATGAATTTGGCTAGCATTCCCAATCATTGCTTTGGCAATCAACATCAAGTCTAAGGTATATATGATTAAGTTATAACTTAATTATTATAGATTGGATAGCTTAGTAAGCTTACACAAAAATATGTGATAAAAGTCCCTTGATTAGTGCTGGAAATTCTCTTCTTTGGATTACCAAAGTCCAAGAATATTCAGATCATTATTTGTAAAGGACTAGATTGATGAAGACAAACTTAAATTTTGGAATTTGTTTATTTGTCATTCATAAAGACTCAGAAGATGATAAGATTAATAAAGATTCATAAGACGATATTGTCAAATGATTTGTCTTGGTGGTTAATACCTATTAAATATGTTTCTGTATACATTTACACAATCTTAAAACATACTGCACTGTCTTTTTCTCAAACTTGGAATGTTGCTATATTCCACTAGACAATTATACGTTGTTGTTTATATTTTAAACGTCAAAGTGATTGCAAATTATTGTTCATTTTGGATTTTTTGAATCCACTGTTATTTAATTATGGCTTCACAAAAGTGACAGAAAGTCCAGTGGGGGCTGGGTAATTTTTTAATTGCTGTTTTATATTTATTGGTTATACTTTACACTATTTAAATATCACTAGAATTTTTAAAATAAAACATTCTATTACAAAAAATAGCACCTCTTGTGGGTGAAGTGAAATACTTTCTGCTTCATACGAGTCATGTGAACTTCCAAGCCTATATGTGGATGTGGTTTGTTCAACAATGTTGCTGCTATTGGGCTCTTGCATGGAACTGAAGTCATTCTGTCATCATAATTATTGTAATGCATTCAAGTTACATATGTATGTATATTTTAAATATTGGTATGGATAAAATCACCACGTCATTAATTACTACAATAAGACTACCAAATCCATTTACACTAAAACTTGTAATTCCTTACAAATTTTACTGTGGCACTTTGCATGTTTGAAAAACAAATCACAGTTTACAAATCACGGTACAGCATATGCTTCAGTAACAAATGATTGATATTAGTCCTTCATCACCCTTGTATCATCAATTTTAACACAGTCATAGCCATTAAATACTCAGGTTCTTAACCTTGAATAACCTTGAATAACATGTTTCTTCATTTTACCTTTTACTATAACCCATTATCATTGTTATTAATTTATGAAAGATATATAGATTCCCAGATTGCTAAATGAAAACTTTTCTTTTAGCTGAAACATACGAAATTACGAGTAACTTGAGTAACTTACCTGGGCATGATACATTTGCCCCTGTAAAAGTGGTGACACTCGATGGCGTCTATGGTGGACTTCAGTTGACTCACTATCTTGGTATGAATCACCACTAATCACCAATTCTTGGTTTAGTCCACGATGAAGCCCATTCCATGGTTGGTCATTATGTACCCTAGCCTGTAACCACAATACCACAGTTTAGACTTATAGAATTGGTTCTCATAATCTAGTGAAGCTGATGGTAACATAAGCTTTCCTTCTGTCTTGTAAGTCCTTATACCTATTTCACACTGTTCACTGTTGGCCTCAAAAACTACATGCAAGTGCAAAATGTTTAACTCGTCAGGGCTCAGTTGTGATTAGAAAGGTTTTGTATTCTAGTAATTTAAATAGTCAGGATTTGAAGTTTGGATAGGACACATGTGTAAACACAACATGAATATTTATTGCAATACAACACATAGCATATTTATTAATTTTTTGAAAACCTCCTGCGAGCCATCACATTCTAAACTAAAATGCACATATTATGTGAGTGAACGAGGGCAGTGTTACTTCCCCAGGTGGCTTGTAAACCAAATTTAGAATATGTGTTGATACGACAGCCCAGAGCAGTGTGAGCAGGCCTTTAGGCAGTTCACTGAGCAATCAACCAGGCCCTAAGCATTATCACTTGTGGGAGTCGAAACCTACACAGTGTTGACAGCCTGTGATTGGGTGCCCCGCTTGCTCATCTCTAGGCCACCGTGGACCTCTGTCTTAAACGGTACAACCTGTTTTATGTTGGGGTTAAAAAGTCTTTGTTACTGTTGTTAAATATACAGTGTAACTTGTGTATGACCTTGGAAAATTGACAAATGGCCTTTACAAGGGGTCAGTCTTTATATAGAGGTAAAAATTAAGGGAAAATGACATTTTGGCAATCAAGAAGTGGTCTTTTTATAGAAGTAGGTCTTTATATATAGGTAGTTTCTCCAAAATGATGGAATATACTATTTTACTCTTACCATCCGCATTTCCTCATGAGAATTGCCATCCAGATAATATAGCCGGTGTTGAAAAGCATATTCACCAGATGCACCAGTGCTCTGCAGAGATGGGTTTTCGTTTGCCTAAGAAAAAGCAATGTGATTGTAAATGTGATAACAATTTTTCAACGACTACAATATTTATCAAATTTAAATCTTTAGTCACTGTATGATGCACTTCAATCTTAAATATTTTCATTTTGCTATGAATTAGTTTATCACTGAATTGCAAACTAACTTTGAAGAATTCTATCCAAAAAAAACCACTCCGAATTATATTGGTATAAATATTCAGTGTTTTATTCTCATGTGGAAACTGTTATACAATTGTAAAGAGGTTAACTACAAAATTACAATACTTACTTCATCCACAATGGTTATTTCATCACTTTGGTTTGCTACAATTGCATTGTAGATTAGAATATGTGATGTCTCCATTTGATTTTGAAGAGCTTGGTATTCTTCCACAAAGCTTGCCTCTGTGATGTTAACATTTTGTAAAAATGTTGCAGGGGGAGGTAGACTGTATGCACTATAGGGTAGAAGCTGAATAACCATAACACTAATCCAGAAATCTAACCAGATGCCATTTTTAGGTTTACTCTTTCCTGTTGTCTTATTTTTACGTTTATAGTCCACCGTATCCACATTTAAAACTTGACCGCCAATTTGGCCAGTATCGTTTCCATTTTCCTTCATCCCAGAGATTCTTTCTTCCAATAATAAATATGGTGGTCCTTTTCCACTCCTTGGTAATGTTGAATTCCCTTCAAATGAATGTCCACCTGAGCTGTCATTGGCTCTACTCCCCAACTTGTGCCATGCTATGTTACTGTTTTCAGTGCCAAGATCAGTTTGACAGTTTAATCCCCAGGGATCAATATCATCTGGCCGGATTTCATCCGTCCAGTGGTCATTTTTGGGATATTTCATGCCCCTCGGGGTACAAGACATTTCAATGCATACAATTGTTGTTTTATTCCAAAAATAAGCCAACTAATAAGGGCCCCTTGTAGGTTGATTTATTTTATGTGAGTATTAATCTTTTTTTCTATTTTTCACAATTTGACATCTTTGCTTGCAGCTGAAACTCATTCTGAAGATTTTTAAATTACTAATGATGAAAACTTTGTTGAAAACTATTCTATGTGTTTATCCTTCCTGTTCTGTGTTATCCTTCATGTCCACATGTGATCATAGTGAAGTCACATTTTATGTTCCTGGTGTGCTAAAAATTATAATTTGTATAGGATAGTATTATTACTCCTTAATTTTAATGTATTGTGTACAATATGTACACTTAATAAAACAAATGGTTTCAAAAACTGACTTCACCTATTTTTTTTCTATTTTCAGTCAGTGGGGCGTACAAAAGCTATGTCTAGCTTTTAACAAACGAGCACTATCAAAGTATTTATAAGATAAAATGTATCTTTAGTGCGATTGCTTTACAGAAAAATTTTCTGTGGAGCTAATTTTGATACAGTCACAACTGCCATTACTTCCTGAATTCCAAGTGTCAACATTAAAACACATGTTCCAATGTCTTGCGTTTGTCCCCAAATTATCCAGTTAATGTAATTCTGAGTATATTATTAATGATAATATGGTCTATCTTCTGCGGTCAAAGGTCAGAATGTAATTGCAGAAGATAATAATTATGCTTAAAAACCTTTGAGCCAGCATTTTTGTCAATAGTACTCTCAACAAATCTTAATAGTTGTTAATCAGTTACTACTTATCTTTCTGGTTTTACGACTCAGGTATTGCTGCTACAACCTACCTTGTTCACTATTTTGTAAAAGTATATCCAGGTGATCTTTTCCCAAGAGGAGAACTGAAATTTTGGTTCCTGAAAACTGCACAATAGTTGTTAATAGCTAGGTAAAGGCTATAGCTAATAGCTTATAAAGGGGCCGTTCCACTGGAGCCGACCCTACAACCGACCCTACGACCCTAAAAGTTGTAGGGTCGTGGGAAAAAGGGCCAAAAATGCTGAGTCATTTTTAAATTCCCCGACAGGACGGTATAGTTACAGACAGGCCGTGATGACCTAACCAACAAGACATAGGGTCGGGGACATTTTTTTTTAGAACTACTACGACAAGCCTTAAACCCGTAACCGACAAGCCGTAAAACAAACAGACAAGCTGTAAAGACAAACAGCATGTTTCCGACCCTTCCCAACAGGACTGATTGTTTTTGTGGGTTGGTAACCAAAGTCAGATCCAGAATCAGGATCTCTGCAGCACTATATAAACCCCTGTAACCAGGGAACTGTCACTCTTTTCATGCTTCAATGATGACAGGGACACATGAAGCGGAACTCTTTGACAAGATTGGGGCACTTTGTTTTCTTATTGAGCTGAATATATTGTAATTTTTCATCACTTCAAGACACAGAAGACCGCAGAACCCAGCATCTGCCCAGCCAGAACCACCACGACCACAGCCAGAACCACGCGGAAGGAGGAGGAAGCCACAGAATCCATGGGTTATGCCCTGGCTACTGCAAAGGGAGGAAAGGGAATGCAACAGAACACTCTTGGACGAGCTAATCACAACTGACATACCAGGCTTTCACGAGGATGGAACCAGCCTTCTTTGATTTGATGGAGGAAAGAATTTACCCCCACCTCAGGAGGTCAGAAACAAACTTCAGGAAACAATTACCAGTTGGACTGAAACTAACTGTTACACTGAGACATTCATCCACAGGAGAAAGCTACACTTCACTGCAGTACCAATGGAGGGTTGGAAGAACCACCATCTTCAAAATTGTACCCAAGGTCTGCAAAGCCATCTTACATGAATTCCAGAAAGAATACCTGATTTGTCCAACAGTGCCTGAAGACTGGAAGTCAATAAAAGAGAAGTTCAGAAATAGATGGAATGCCCCCCATGCAGTTGGTGCATTTGATGGCAAGCACATAGCTATCAGGAAGCCATAAAGGTCAGGCAGTGAATATTTCAACTACAAGGGCTACTTCTCCCTGGTACTGTTAGCCTTGGTGGACACTGAATACAAATTTCTGTGGGTCGACGTGGGGGCCATTGGTTCTTCATCTGATGCTCAGATCTTCAACTGTAGCAAGCCGAAAAGAAGAATTGAGAATGGCACCTTGGGACTTCCACCACTTGAGCCATTGGAACCAGGAGGGCCAGATCTACACCACTTCCCATTGGGGGACGATGCCTTTGCTCTCATGCCATAGTTGGTTAAGCCATACTGTAGAAGACAACTGACCAGGGAGGAGAGAATAGCCAACTACAGAATTTCAAGGGGATGCAGGGTGGTGGAAAATGCCTTTTGCATTTTGGCAAGCAGGTTCAGGGTACTGTTAACGACCATGGAGCACAGGCCAAAGGTGGTTAGAGACATTGTGTTAACATGTGTGGTCTAACATAACATGTTGAGAAGCCATCAGGGGGAGCAGAGAGACCACCAACTCCAACAGATGACATACAACCACCACAGAATGACCAGGGGGAGCAGGGACAAGATGGAAATGTCAGAAATCCATCAAGGGATGCAAAATGTCAAAGAAATCTACTCAAAGACTATTTTAACAACCTTGGGGCACTGGCTGGGCAGAAGGACCGAATTTAAGAAGACTGAGGGAAAAGAAGCTGTCACCATTAAACAATCATTTCTTTTAAGGACTACCCAAAAAAGTGTTGTCAAAATTAAGATTCGAACCCGAGTCCTCCAAAATCTAAGTCTGACATCTAAATGTACATAACAAAGAAATATTCCCCACACACAAACAGTTCCTAGATAAAATAAGAAAGAAAAAAAGTAAAAAGTATTAAAATGGCTGGTTGTGCTGACGCTGATGCTGGCCATGGTGGTTGCTGTGCTTTGGCAATCACTGTAGCAGGCTGCATTGTGGCCTTCTGAGAAGGCTGCACAACTGGTATGGAGACTGGTTGAGTATCCGGTATGGTGAGTATATATTCTCGTACTGCTGTGGCCTGTGTTGCTTCTGGAACTTGAAATGTGGTGACCTGTTGACTTGTAGTGACCTGTCTCTTGCGTTCTTCAGCCTTATACTGTATTTCACTCAGAAGCTTCACTGTCTCATTCCTGAAGGTAAGAAAGACTCTCTCTTCAATGTGTTCAATCTGGGAGTGGAGATAATTGCAGAACGACTATCTTGGACCTGGAGTGGGGTCTTGACGTGCACCGAGAAAAGTTGACAACATGGAACTCATCTGTTAGAACTGGTCTAACACTGGATCCTGAGGAGTTGACGTGAAGGGCTGGTTGCTAGCCGGATGATGAGTATCGGGAACTGAAGCTGTAGCTGCTGAAGGTCGCAATGGTGATTTGAAACCCAAAAGACTTGGACACTCCCTTCCTTCTGATATGACCTCGTAGAAAGCTGAAACTGTCCTTCAACCAGGTCTGTCTCCTGGTGTTCTTGGCTGCAGCTTGGCCTGACTTGGTCTGTGTGAGCTTGCCATATCTGGTGCGTTCAGTCTCGAACCACTTCTTCACAGTACTGACAGGTAAATTCCTGGAAGCTGCAACAATTTCCAAAAGTCTTTCTTTCCTCTGCTTGTCTTGGAACTTCTCATGAGTCTTGTCAAATAGCTCCTCATGCTATTTCACAAAATCCACGATGGCTTCCTCATCTGAATCGCTCAGAAAGATGGATTTCATCTGTCCTTTCTTCTGTCTGGATTGTGTGCATTCTGTATCTGTATTAGTCCTTGGTCTCTTTTCTCCTCTATCCTGTGTCTCCTCCGTTTCTTCTATCACCTCTATTGTCTCTGTTTCCAGTCTTTCTCTCTCTCCTCCATCTCTCTCCTCTCCCTCTTCTCTCTTTCCTTTCTTCTTCTCTTTATATCCTCAGCTGTATCTCCTATATCTCCTGTATATCCTCCTGTATCTGTGGTTGAGTATCAGTAGGTACTTCAATCTTTCTCCTTCTGTCCCTTGGCATGCTGATCAATTGTATGTACAGCATGTTAAAAAAACAAAACTTAAAACTCAAAAGTGAAACCTCATAGAACAGATTTCATCCCCAACCAGTCCAGCCTAGCTCAAACTTAAGCTAATTTGCAAAAAAAAATGAAAATTTAAAACTGAAAAAGCTGCACACCTGTTGTCTCTTGACAAGTCAAGCCCAAATTAAATGAAGTGCATCTGCCGACCCGCATTTTTATAGCCACAGATTTTGAAACTGACAGGCCGTAAAGAGATAAAATATTACGGGCCTGTCAGTTACAGTTCCCAGCTTGTCTGTTAGTGTAACAGGCCTGTCATAATTGTTTGCGGCTTGTCTGTTTCATGTCCCGCCCTGTCGGTTGTACATTTTCCTGATTCTGGGACCCAGACGTGAAAACTTCCCAACTGGCCTGGAAAAGCTACAGGCCTGTAGGGAACAGTTACAGACAGGTCGGTTAAAGTTACCCACTGTACAGTATTTTTTCACAGCCAGTCTGTTAGTCATCAAGTACAGTCGGGATCGCCATATTTGGGACAAGCCAGATACTCGATACTGACAGGCCTGTTTCATTAACCGACAAGCCGGGAAGTGTAACTGACAGACCATTAAATTAACCGACATGCCTGTTGCTAGGTGGGTGAATTTAGGGTCGGATATAACGGTTGGGAATGGTCGTAGAAATATCAAACATGTTTGATATTTCACTAACTCTCCCCGACTGTCCGGCAAACTATAACCGACCATGTAAACAATGGTTTTGACCCTGAAAAACTACCTAGCTACTGGCCGGTCGGCTCAAGTGGAACAGCCCCAAAAGTCATAGAACTTGGGTCATGCTACTTATCTTTTTACTCAAGAAAACACCCCCGTCCCATTTTAAAATGACTTTCCTGAGTGGAACATCTGTATAAGATATGTTTTAAATCAATAACAAGCCGAAGTGAGTTTAATTTTACAAAGTATACCTGGTTAACCAATGGAGAACCAATTATATATAATAAAGCAAAGCATATACAATTTCCCGATTATATATTTAATCTTACACATTTATTATGATAAAAACCATACAATTAATTATTTTGCTGTGAAAAATAACAGTCATTTTATTTTAAATTGTTTTTATCATACAGCAGTTTTATTTTAAAATTGTAGATAATATCGTGAAGATTGCACAAACATATCAGAAAACATACCTGAAAAAATCAACAGTCCTGCACAATCTTGAAGGAATATAAAACAACCTTTAGTATAAATACATTTTCAGTCCAGCTTGCTGTCACTAATCGTCCATTGATTAGAACAATATAAATACGAAATGCAAACACAAAAACTTGCAAACATTCTCAAATGAACCCTAATGAAATATTACACATAAAAAAGTAACCTATGTAAATAATGAGGGGACCTACCGTTAATTTACTTTCTTATTACCTATTTTATATTTTTCATTTGGAAAAACACTGTCTTCCTACTTAACAGCCTGTCTTACTTTTAGAAAATGGGTAAACAGGCATCTTCCCACATTGATTCCATTTTCCAAAACTATGAAATGTACTTATTACATATTTTAATGCTATACATAGAAAAACAGACAAACAGTAGCTGATAATATAATTAACCGTTAAACTTTACTGAGGGACCTACTGTTAATTGTACTCCCTTCTAAACGAGGTCAAAATTAAAATTAAAAGCTAAATTTAGCGTTTGTTATCTATTTTTGACTTCCAACATGAAAATAGGAAATAGGTAGAGCAGAGTATTACTTATTATTGATCCATCTCTGACAATGAATCACACTTCAACTTTCAATTATCTATTTTCCATTTGATTGTTTTGTGCCAAAGATTTTAGTGATTTTTGAGGGGGGGGCATAAGGGGGGGGCACAAGGGGAGGGGGCGAACAACCAAGTGTTGGTGAGAATTAACACTTATAAAGTTCAAAGACCTGTGATCTCACACATGTTGATGATGTCATAATGTAGTGTACTTCATATTATACATGAAGCTTTAACAGCATGGTGGTACAGTGGTAACACACTCAACTCTCACATCTGAGGTCTGTGGTTCAAACCCTGGACTGAAAATATGTTTATTTTGCAATGAAGCAGCATAATTACAGATGATTTAATATAACAATTATTCTGTACGTATATACCTGTGAGTAAATTTCAATTTTAAAAATATTGGTACAAGATGCATTAGCATCCTTGTACACTCTGCATTTTCTTAGAAACTTAAACAATTTAAATAATATGTATTAACATATAAAATGAAGTTCACAAAGTAGTTTTTTTCTTACTGGCCTTTATAAGTTAACACAATATAATTATTGTCAAAAGTTTAAGGTCACCATAAACAAATGTTCTAAGGGCATTAGATTTTTACCTACTAACTATGATCTGAACCTGTCATGCAGTTTTGAATTATTTATTATTTTGACCATTGACCAGAAAAATTATAAACCTTAACCACAATGCCAATACTGAATTGTGACATCACCAGCATGCATGACATCACAGGCCTTTGAAGTGCCAGGACAAGCACTATTTCTCACAAAAAATGCCCCCCCCCCCCTCAACCCAACACAAACACTTTTTCAGGGACCTGGACATGTACCACACACACACACACACATAAAATAGGTAATTGGTAACAGCAAATGGGAAGGGATTTTGTTCTCTGTTTATCCTTTGTCAATGTATCATTCTATCAGATGGATATAAATAAAACAAAATTTACTTGTTCTTCAGAGAAGTCTGAAACACTGTAAATGGCTGTTTCCTTTACACTGTATACTGAGAGATGGTATGATTATTAAATTAACAGTTGGTCCCCCCCACACCATGATTTAGCTCAAATGTTTGTTAATTTATCAATTGCCACATTAACTCTAAGAAATCTGTATGTTTGGGGTTGTAAAAGTTAGGGTGGAAAAACAGTAAATGACAGTTTCCCAACTTTTAACTAACGAAGTCATAAGTATTGAAAAGGTAGACCATACTCTTGTGGCAAATTTTAAGAATATAGGTAATAGGAACACAAATTAACAGTAGGTCCCCTCATTGTAAATCCTTGTTCTGAAGTTCTCATTGATTTTATCATTTCTACTTTGGCACTGGTTGTCATGTGTGAACAAAACCCCTCTCCTTCCCGCTCTCTAGTCAGACCTACACACGCACTCACTCACCCACTCACTCACTCGGTTTTATTCTCGAGATCTCAGTTTTCAAGATTAGTGTAATATACCGGTCTCCTTCTGGGTTTTCGTATAGGCTATGTCACTGACCGAAATGAAAGTTACATGTTTTAAATTACCAGACAAAACTTATTTGCATTATTGGTAATACACGTTCTTCAACAGGTGCTCATTTTCGTTTATAGTTTTAAAAATCAAATAGCCTAAAAATTATGTGTACATTCTGTCGACATGGACTTCTTCCACTTAACGTCGAAGCGTGGTGGAAAATAAAAAAGGTAACGTCCTTCATTAGACCCATATGAAAATATATATAAATAACTCACGAAGATCAACACTATGATAGGGATGTGCCTCCCTACTGGAAAAAAAATAAAACCACTCACGATCCAGGAGTGTAGTTTAGAACAGTTGTGAGACCAGGCAAAGCCTATGACCCTGTAGACTGCTCTGGTAGGCAGTCGACCCTGGTCTGAGAGAAAGGTCAGAGCAAAGGTCAAACTGAATGGCCATATGAGTAAAGTATAAGTAGCATGATAAAATGTACAACCTCTCAATCTACAAGCTCTAATTGCCAAAGGCCCATATGAACTTTCATAGTTCAAAAGGTTACAGCAGGTCAAAAGGTTAAAGGAGTGGCATCTTAACCCACTCGCGAAACATTGTAATAAGAGTGGCATCTTAACCCACTCACAAATACTTGTTTTTCTAACCACCAACACATCAGTAAAACACTGTTTGGGAATTTTTATTATACATGTTAGTTATATACATGTTGTTAGGTAAAACAGGATAAAATTTTTAAAAGAATTTAAGAATTTTAGCTGGCCCAAACCCAAATTACAAGGAAGAGGGGAAGATGGAAGAAAAAGTGGAAGGGATAATGGATGCAGCTGTGGATGCATTTTGAAGATAAGTCCAAATAGAAGGACTCTTCCATAGTCCATGAGCCATAATGTTCTGAAGGGGGATGTGTGAATCAAAGGCCAAAGTGGCCCCAGATCTACGAAATGCATGGAACCCATAGGCTGCAGGGTCAAGATGGAGTGAGGTGACAATGGATCTAAGGGCATCCCTGATATTAGTATCAATCACTGGGCGAAAGGGGGGAGGACTTGGAAGCAAACAAAGGGGAAGAAGGTGACAAAGGACGTGAGTCCAGTAATCTTTTAAGGGCCAACACTGGGCACAAGAGGGGATGATCTAATTGAGGAATTTGCACTACATGATGGCCAACTCTGTCCTGTAAGGTCTTTGTCCATTTTAACAGGACATGGGCCCCTGGGGGAGCAAAAATGACATCTTGACGGTTGAGATGCCTGAAATAGTCATACTGCCCAGTGGAATGTGGAGCAATATTTGACATGCGCAAAAATCCAAAGAAAGCCAACAAAAAGGCGGCCCTAAACAGAGGGGGATCAGATAATAATTCACATGCTTCAGAAATTTTACAAAGTGTTGGGATGTCGAAAGTGCCTCTGGGAATAGGTTTGAACTTAGAATTAATGGTGAGGCTTCGTAGATATAAAGTGACAGTATGATTATACAGGTCCTCAGCAGGTAACTTGTAAAATTTTGCCATTGATCTAAGGGAGGACAGATAATTTTTGATAACTTTGGGCGAAAGATCATTGACATGAAGAAATTCAAGAAAACACAATATGTTATGCAGAGTAAATTTTGGATGTAAGTCCATAAACACCACAAATGCCAGGAAGGTCCTGAAATGGGTACGGTGAGAACTCCTGGTGGAGGGTCTGTATGCTGAGCCAATTCTTGCAGTAGCCAACGAAATAAGCTCCAAAGAGGCAGGTGTAGCGCCTGAAATTAGATACCAATATCCAAATTAAAATAATCAGGAGGTACTGTGTGAAATTGATATCTAGTGTCAAGATCATGTTTAATATCATCTGGGATAGCCTTATCAGAGTAAAGCCTGGACAGAGCGTCAGCCACCCTGTTGGTCTTGCCACTAATGTGCAGTATGTCTAATTCAATGTCATATACTGACACAATAAGCCAAATATTCCTTAGACAGCAAGCCAAAAATTGGTCCCTAGTTCTACTATTCTGGATCACCTGAACAACTGCCAGATTGTCACACCTGAACAAAACTTTTTTATGGGCCCATTGTTCAGCCCACACCCTAAGAGCTACAAGAATATTTATCATTTCCAAGTTAGTTATATTCCTGAACCGCTCAGGTATTCCAAAAATGGGAGTGGAATAAACGTTCTCATTCCACACCCCTCCCATACCAGTGAGGCAAGCGTCAATGTGGAGGGTTTCATTGCCTTGTAGGGGTTGCTTTCTGAAAATTGTAATGCCATTATAGGCTGGAAGGAACTTAATAAACCAAAACAGATCTTTCTTAAATTCCTCATTGAGACATATACGTCGTTTACCTGAGTTCTTCCTAAATAACCACAACATTCTATTGACAAACATGCGAGCTGGACGAACGCACCTATGCACATATAACAGTTTACCAAGAAGAGATTGGAAAGCATGTTTACTAATGCAAGTTCTGCCATATATGGAAGTACATTCTTCAAGAATACTATCAATCTTGGATGTTGGAATACTAATGGAATTTGCATCAATATTAACCTCAATTCCAAGACATATAAGGACTTTTGAGGGGGGTCACATTTAGCAGGATTAATAGGCAGGCCTAGTTCTGACAAGAGGTCATGTAGAGCATGGAAGGCCAAGTGAGCCTTATGTTTAGGTGACACTATCATAAAATCGTCAATATAGGCAAACACGTCAAAACCCTTTTTCTTCATAATAAATCTGACGGCGTCGGAAGCTAACTGAAATGACGCACTCCCGTGCACCCCGCCGAACGCTATAGCCCCGTCAATAAAGTAGCTATCACCCCATTTAAGACCAAACTTTAAACCATCCCTAGGGTCAACCCTAAGGTTCCTAAAAGCACGTGACACATCAATTTTGATGAGGTGGGGGTCATCGTTACAGTTTATGATCTCCTGAACAATATTATCTACTGTTGGGAACTTAAGGGTGAAATGCGAACCGTCAAATAAGGTTTTATCAACAAAATGATTAACTGAGGCACCAGCAGGATATGAGAGATCAAGTATAACTCTACGTTTGTTAAGGTCCTTAGGACGAGTAAGAAGGGGAGAACAGTGATAATTATCATGAGGGACTTTATCAACAGGACCTAGGATGGCACCTAAAGCCATTTCTTTCTCTAAATACTCAGTAACAGCTTCAGGATACTGAACAGCAGAAGCATGATTGGATACATCAGTATTGTGTAAATTATGGCCCTCTGTTAAAGAAAGGGGAAATCCGAACTTTAAATACTGAATCACTCGTTTATCTGGATAATCAGACAAGTACCTTTCCCAAGCTGGGATATTCAAAGAAGAAGACACCGGAATTCTAGCCATTTTATAATTCGGAAGATTAGTGCTTTGAATAATTTCAGCAACTGCCACGAAACGCTCAACTGTATCAATGCTTTGTGGAAGTCTATCAGGACCCACAAAGCAGAAGGTGGTTTCATCATGTGCTAAATACCCCGTAGTCTTATGCGGATCGTTTATGTCTCTGAGGAGGGTGAGCTGCTCACCCGAAATACAAGAATTGCAAGGCAAACTGGCGTTACTCTGCTGTGGGGCTATCGACACTGGATCTGAAAATGTGTTAGTTGTGTTAGGATCACCCTCGTCAAGCAGAGCGTGACTACCATCTTCATCAACGCCATCATTATGACATGAAATTGCAGTCTTATACGAAGCAAACTGCTCCACACACTCATGAGGACTGACGCCCTCCAAGACTATTTCTCTTGGTAGACCATCATCCTGCATATGACACAGTTGATCAATTACATGCTGCATATACTCAGTGTAACTATAACCAAACTTTTGTCTACATTGCAAGTCCCTCAAGTAATCAGAATACATATCTACCTCATAAGGGGCAGCATCTAAACTCACACAGTCATCTCTGACATAGACAAACTCCAGCACCTGAAGAGTACCCTCAGGAACTGAAGAGCAATGACTGAGGTGCCAGATACTCGGATTTACATGACCTGTAGCCCAGTAAAAGTCCCTCGACACACAGTAACTTCCCTCATGGATATAAACCAACCTGTATTCTAACCAATCATCAAATTTTTGCCAATTCATCACTGACATACCACAGATGCTACCTGAACAATGAGTATCTGGCACCTCAGCTCCAAGCAAAGCGACATCTTCAACTGCAGTACTCTCTTTTACTTGATGGTCACACTGTGACAATGGATTAACTGTATTAATATCAAGGTTATCAACACTGATTACAGCACCAGGAGTCATGGTTTTATATACATGATGCCCTGCAAATGAAGAGATACACATTTCATTAACAAGCCCAACAGGAACACCTGATTGGCCTGGGGGTTTACATTGCAAATAATAATATACACTAGATTTATCATCATAACTCATCAACTTGCAAGGCTTAAGAACCAAGGCATAATCCTCATATCCATGAGGACCAACTCTACCAACTTCGGCACTAATATTGCGCCTAGCAACAATATTACTTACTTCAACATTTACCTTCGACTCACTTTGTATGAAATTATCATTTACAATGTCACTTTGAGAAGAAGCTTCAAAAGAAAAATTTAAATAACAATTACTGGAAGCTTCAGGTGATCCAGTGTTATCCTATTTACTAGCCTGCTTGTCCTGCTGCTTGATGTTACCCTTTAAATGACACTTTGTCTCTGGGTGTGTGTTACTCCTACCCTGCTTCCAACAGTATGCGCAGTTATGTTTGTAAATACCATGGTGACCTTCATGAGTACAAGAATTTTCATTATAATATCTACATGTCCTTCCTTTCTGTTGCTGAGATAAAGTTCGACCATTCACCAAATCCTCCTGTGACGCACTAAGCCTGTTCAATGCCCACTGAGTTGAATCACTCCAGGCCAGTCAACCTTCTTCCACCTCATGCATTGAACAGGCATAAGCCTCTCTGACTGCAGGCCAAGGGATGGATGACGCGTCTCGCATAGTAAAAACCATTTGAGTAAGTACTGACCTTAGGACATCATTGTCCTGTATCTGGATAGCATTAGTAAGCTGCCCTGCCACCCACTGGGGAACCGAAAGGTCATCATAACCAATCCTCTTCTTGGTGGCCCCACCAGTATAGCCCTCGTTGGGCCACCTAAACTGTGGATACAAAGCACTCGTGTCAGTATTGTTATATCTACCAGATCGCTTAGACACTGGCTTACCTTGGATTAGTTCCTGCCCAGTTCCTTGCTCATAATGTGACAGCAGTTGAGTGATGGCGTTGTTCACAGTCGGCATCCTCCTCAACGCGTCAACAGTGGGCACAGTGGGCTGCCTAACAGCTGAATCGTCAGTAGATCTAAAAATATGATTGTTCAGATGACCATTAGATGGAGCAAATAACTCTGAATTCGCTGAACGAATGAGACTGGGTTTAGCTGAGACACGTCTGTCCTCAGGATTGGCGGAAGTACGACGGTTACACCTCACTTGCCCAGGCAACTCAGGAACAGTGGGTGGTGGATGAGCTGTAAATAATTCCCTAGGGTTCAACACCTCCGAGGGCCCAGCTGTGCACTGAGATCTATGATTTTGAACTGTGGGCCTCTCATCTATGGTGACCAGTCGAGCACCAGTGGAGGGTGAACATACAGGCGTCGAGTTGATTGTGTTCTGCCTCTCCAGATCATCCATACGACGCATGATCTGTCGGTTAGAGTCGTCTAACTTCTGGAGGAAAGCCATGAGAACAGTGTTATTGGTTTCACCAGGGGCAGAGTTGGAAGTTAATTGCATGGCAGGGACTTCAGAGGAAGCGTTAGCGTCAGAAACCAGATACGAACCGTCGTTTGACTGTGAATTCCTGACGCCCTCCCTGGCAGCCTTCCTACGCGATCTAGAAGATGCAGCAGGTAGTGACTTCTTCTTGTTAGTCGATGCCGGAGTTTTCTTATTCTTCATATTGGACTTCATTATGATATCACAGAATATATATGTATAATATGTGCAATAGAACTAAAATACTAAAAGCAAAGTACAACCCAGCATAATATCACACATAGCCACCAAATTATTTTCAAGGTGTTCTTTCAATGATAACTCAAGTTCAAATGATCATGCATTCAGGGATAAAATCAATCAAGCAGCATGGACCCCTAATTGATTGGTTGACCCAGATGTCATAGGTTAGTATTCTATAGTTCATAGCATACAATCAACCGAATACTACTTAAGGTAACATGATACTAAATGGTGACAACTGCCGAGGCAGGCCCCTATCAGGCCTTGCCCATATTAGGCATCTTTGTATAGGCATTTCCGGATATCTTTCCGATCGATTAACGTTGCGATTAATTAAAAGAAGTCTTCTGAAAAAATTCAAAAAAAATTTGCAGTAGTCTTCCAACCCAACTGAATGGTTCACTGAGCTTAAGGATTGCCTTGAGATGGAAAAGAATTCTTTATGAATTGTAATGTCCTCATATATATCAGTTCTATTAATACCTAAACTTTCGGGGATTCCCCTTTAGCTCCGCTGGTTAAAGAGCTAAACCTGTTTTTATTTCTATGTGTAATCAGAAGGCTGTGGGATTAACTCCCAGCAGAACCAATCAATAATCTCTCCCAACAGTACATGGTTGAATGTCCAAAGATTCCCCCCTCACAGCCAACCGAAGTGTAATACTGTAGTTAAAGATAGGTTTAACATCACTGTAAGATGAATAAGATGACAAATGTGATAATAAGTTAAAGATGATTTTGCAACGGGTTCTCAAATGCAAGATCAGATAAGAATCAGTACTAGTTTACAATAACAATTAATAGTTTAGTATAATTGACATAAATTTGACTATGGGATTTATATAGTTTTAAATGCATTTTATTGACTTTGAAAGTCCATTTATAGATTACTTCATAAGTCACTTTAGTGAGCCTGAAAGTTTATCTATCGAGTATATATTTCTAGAAACAACATTGATCATGCCCCAGTACTCTTGTGTAGTTTTATATGTGTCAAATTATAATGACATAACTACAAAATGTCGGATCGCCTTTCCACAGTACCTACCAATACTATATTGTATATCCTCTGACCTTGGCCTTCGCTGATTCCTGTGAAATTCGGGAAGTGATAAGAATGTCACAAGTTGGATAGATCAGGAAAGAATTGCAACATTTTCGGAAGCCAAAAGGAAGGTTTCAATAACCAATCAAAATGCCATTTGGAAAGCAGTTGTAAAGCTATCAAAAACTCACACGTGGATAATAAATGGTTTTATTTTTTTCCAATTGTGACGAGGGTTCATGATCCATTCTTAAAAATTTAGGAGGTCATTTAGGTTTATTACCAATGCCACCAAGTATCTGATATACATATATTATGCTTTTATGTGAATATATTGCACGTGGCTGGATGTTGAAGCTATTTCCCAGTCACACTAACATTCTTACCAATTTCATAATGTCAGTAACAATAGAAGCATGATAATAATTATTATAATTACCACTAGGTAAAAGACATTCTCTTTCAAACTGCATTGATCACACAGTAAAATACCACTGGAATAACTAAAATATAATTTATTAAAAAATGACAAAAAACTTACCAAAGAATTTTTTCCATGCCAGGTATTAGTGACATACAATTTGTGATTAGTTAACAGCGTTTACCAAGTTTATCCGTGTTTGCAAAAGTCTTATCACCATTCGAATACTGGTAACTCAACAATCCTGTTGCAATCTTCAAGAAATATTCCACATCTATTCAGCAAAACCAAAAATCACCCCACATTGTGCATCACTGTCACAAATTGTTTATTTATATGTCCTCACTGATAGACGTACTTCTCAAATATTGAACTAAGAAAACTGGTTATTTGGTTATTTGTAAGCAAGACACTCATTGGACAATGTTATGTACTTTATAATCAAGTAAGGTTTGTAGGACACACAGTCTATATGTTTTGGGCTGACATTTATTTCTAAAAATAGAAGTGGAAGTTTGTTTCTCTTTTGACACATATGTGAGCGTTGGTTAGCCTTGAAAGAGGAGTTAATATGTATAGAACACACTCAACTGTTGGTGTTGATACCGGGGGGGCAGATAAACGATTGCTTCATACACACATTTATTGAATGCGGTTTAACTGTAAATACATAACATATAAACAATCAAACAATAACACTGTATTAACAATAATGTCATATTACATCAAATAAAGCAAAAATGGGGTTGGTCTTATGAGTGTGAATTTAAGACCAGAAATGCACAGAAATTAGATAACTTGTATAATGCCTGTTGAATGATTATCTCCAGTATTCCACCTCAACCCCTGCTCACGCTTTGTAATCTGTGAACAGGATTAGAGTGTTGTACTTTTTAGAGACACCATTCTGGCGTGGAGAACTGTCATCCTAGGCCTAGGCGTAGGTGTATATGCAGATCCCACTTCTAGGCCCTCAGTTTGTAGAGAAGGCCTAGATTCGGCGGTAACCAGAGTAGAGTGACTTGCACTTACAAATCTCACACTCACAGTTAAAACGAAAAAATAAAATTAAGTGCATTAACTTTGTAAGTCACTAGGGTTGTTCACATTTGGTAATATGATGATATGCCTTACACAATATATTTTATATGTTTATTGTGTTTCGAAAGTTTAAACACTGAACTTTCTCATCAGAGGCTGGAGATATGTGGTAACTACCCCCCTGAAGTACCTTTTTAAATGTGCAATTGCACCGGTTTTTTTGCACCTGTGCACAGGTGCACTGGAGGTGCAAAATTGCCTAAAATTCAATTTTTAGTTGTTTGAATTGTTAGAGGTTCAGGAAAGTGCTGATTATTGATTTTTGGCTCAATCAGCAACAGGGGTGAACAGACTGACTGAGGGATTCATATAACATTCAAACCCATTGCCTCCTAACGACTTAGGAAGGTTAGGTACCATGTGGTCTTATGTTTTTGTATTCGTCCACTGACACGTTACCATTTAGACCCCAGGTGTGTTTACCATAATATGTGGACTGGTTATATGTTAGAATTACATTTTACATGAAAATATATTATGGTTTGTTAGGGGTGCAAGTTCACAATATAATTGGTTCAATAATTATATGTAATTATGTGGGCGTTAGATCCACTTTCTGATGGTAAAGAACACCCCCATTATATTGAGCATGTTATTAAGGCTTATATGCACAAATCATATGTCTTTATCAGGAATCTGATGGCTTCCTGAACTGTCTGACATTGGTTGCCATATGAGACTGAGAAAAACAAGATAGTTATACATTGTTAACTCAGCCATTATATTTAACTAGTATAGAATATAACATGGAATAACATTAACATATTATTATTTTAATATGATAGGAATGTTTTATTCATTATATTTATTGTTTATCAATATTATAAGTAATATATTGATTTTATTTGACACAATAAAACTATTAGTTTTTCATTCCTATGTTTATTATTTATAAACTAGTCACCAGCCTTCGTCAAGGAGACAATGTGAACTGGTACACAAAATTTGTGTACCAGTTCACATTGTCTCCTTGACGAAGGCTGGTGACTAGTTTATAAATAATAAACATAGGAATGAAAAACTAATAGTTTTATTGTGTCAAATAAAATCAATATATTACTTATAATATTGATAAACAATAAATATAATGAATAAAACATTCCTATCATATTAAAATAATAATATGTTAATGTTATTCCATGTTATATTCTATACTAGTTAAATATAATGGCTGAGTTAACAATGTATAACTATCTTGTTTTTCTCAGTCTCATATGGCAACCAATGTCAGACAGTTCAGGAAGCCATCAGATTCCTGATAAAGACATATGATTTGTGCATATAAGCCTTAATAACATGCTCAATATAATGGGGGTGTTCTTTACCATCAGAAAGTGGATCTAACGCCCACATAATTACATATAATTATTGAACCAATTATATTGTGAACTTGCACCCCTAACAAACCATAATATATTTTCATGTAAAATGTAATTCTAACATATAACCAGTCCACATATTATGGTAAACACACCTGGGGTCTAAATGGTAACGTGTCAGTGGACGAATACAAAAACATAAGACCACATGGTACCTAACCTTCCTAAGTCGTTAGGAGGCAATGGGTTTGAATGTTATATGAATCCCTCAGTCAGTCTGTTCACCCCTGTTGCTGATTGAGCCAAAAATCAATAATCAGCACTTTCCTGAACCTCTAACAATTCAAACAACTAAAAATTGAATTTTAGGCAATTTTGCACCTCCAGTGCACCTGTGCACAGGTGCAAAAAAACCGGTGCAATTGCACATTTAAAAAGGTACTTCAGGGGGGTAGTTACCACATATCTCCAGCCTCTGATGAGAAAGTTCAGTGTTTAAACTTTCGAAACACAATAAACATATAAAATATATTGTGTAAGGCATATCATCATATTACCAAATGTGAACAACCCTAGTGACTTACAAAGTTAATGCACTTAATTTTATTTTTTCGTCATATTACATCAATTTCATTAGAATCTTGAGACATTAGCTTTATCAATGAATAATATAGTTTCACATCAAATATTCCTATAAAGGTTTAATGCCTTGGAACAATCCTAATTTTATTACTCAAATGTTCATTATAGCTTATTAATAAATAATTTGTGATTAATTCTATGCATGGGCAAAGATTACACACTAATATATAATAACAATGCGATCACTCTTAAAACTGCACAGGTGTGCAGTTACTGAAACTTTACAACATACTAGCACATGCGCACAAATTAACACATTGCTTCTACCTTATAATATACTAGCACATGCGCACAAATTAACACACAGTCTAGAATCTGTTAATTATGAATGAGTTCTATGACTTAGTAAGTACTTTTGTATATATATATATTTCAGATCAAATAATTATTAATTTTAGCCTTAGGAAAGGCTATCCAAATTGGACAATTACAACTGTACATCACATATAGTAACAGATAATTCCTTCAAATACAACATTAATTCTCAAACACATTTAAGTGCAACAATTCTATATCTTACATTTATCTAGATGTTATTAGAACTGAATATTATTATAGCACTTGAACAAATTAAATTAATCAAAGACTTCATAAGAATAATTCATACTTACAGAAATCTGTGGACTGTCCCCAATATCAAACTTGTTGTCTTTTAACACTTATAACACTTCTAACACTTGTAACACTTGTAATACATATAACACTTGTAATAGTTATAACACTTGTAACACTTTTATATTTTGTCCTTCAAAACTTTTAAGTTGTCGCTTGTAGCACTTATAACATTTGTATTTATCAGTTTGTCACTTCAAAGTATCATTTTATCATAATTACACTGCAGTCTGCAAGGAAGAGAACCTCTGGGTTAAGCTAAAAGCTGGTGTAACCCGTAAGTATCCTCAGTTGTGTTGTCCTTCAGCCTGCTAGTGTGAAAATCTGAATTTTACTAAAAAACCTGATATTTTATAGGCAATACATGAAGCCAAGCTAGCCTCATTTTGAAACAAGGTGAAGCCTAAAATATATATGTGTATATAAATTTTGTATATTATATTTACTGTATTTCCATATACTGTATTCAGTTGTCATCATTTGTGTTATTTACACCAAATATAGGCCAGGATTGGAATGAGTAACATTGCATTTAAGCACCAAAAGTAGGGTATGAGACTGATGATGTACAGTCATAAAAACACAAGCCTGTATGCATGTAGTTGTACATAAGTGGCTAGTGTAAAACATGGGGCTGCCATTGTTGAGCCAGCCCTGGGTAGCTCGTTGACTTTCTACTGTAGGCCTTATGAAACTGATGTCCAACCATAAACAAAGGCCCACAAACTCACTGAAGTGTTTACACATGCAAATAGAAATATACATATAAGTCAGTAAAATATTCTACTGATACTGAAATCAGAAATATAAAAAGTAAACAAATATATTTGACTTATGCAGCATTCCTAAATTAAGTAAAGATCCCTTCACCCATTGCTTACATTTATATTCAGATAATCACACAATACCATCTATCAATTACTAAATTAAGTGTTTAACCTAGTAAATTCAATTAACAAAGATTCATGTTTTGGTAATATAAACTCTTGAGTATAAATTCATATTATAAACAGGCAACATTCCTTTGTGTTACAAATTTTATATAAATATTTATGTATCAGGATGCTTGGGCTGTACAGCACCCAACACTCCCGGGCCAAATGGCTTATTTTAGCCATTTTAGATATGATACAAATGTTAAGTGTTCAATCATAATGATGGCAGTATTGATATTCTTCTAGACACAGTTCGATCATGATATTTTACCTTCAAATTCATTGGGATAACACAATACTTACCTTATAGACATGTTTTTGTTGATCAAATAGCTTTAATATACAAATTCATACTTTAAGGTGATCAATATAGTATTACATGATTACATAACAATTAATTACTTTAAACAGTGTCTAAGCAGTCCTGGAATCCAGCATAATCAGCCTTTGAATGGGTCTCTTCAGTGTGCCTTGCTGTGTCTTGACAGTTGCTGATCTGACTAACCCATCATCACCAGTACTAACACTCTCCACTCTTCCAAGTGGCCATAGATTTCTATAGGTTTGAAGATCTTGTATTAGAACTAGATCACCAATTTTAACATTCTCTTCTGGGTGATGCCACTTATTCCTCCTCTGCATTTCGAGTAGGTATTCAGCCTTCCACTTACGCCAGAACTGGTCGGCAATGTACTGTGCATGCCTCCATCTCCTACGATACTGGTCCTTTTCATTGAAATCTCCCCAGGCCAAACCTGGAGCATCTTTTAGCATCAGGAGATGATTTGGTGTTAAAGCTGCCAGATCTTGAGGATCACTGCTCACCTTTGTAATGGGCCTGCTGTTAACTATGTTTTCTGCCTCGCAAAGAAGGGTGTCCAGTATCTCGTCATTCAAGCTTGCCTTCAGTAGCATTGAATTGAGCACTCGCTTGATTACTCCAATGAGCCTTTCCCAGACCCCTCCTGTGTGTGGTGCAGCTGGTGAGTTAAAGTGCCATGCAATTCCATTTTCCAGGCTGTACTTTTCAATGGTTGTTTTGTCCATGTCCTTCATTACCCTGTCCATTTCTGTCCGGGCTCCGACAAAGTTGGTCCCATTGTCTGACCATATCTTCTTTGGCATTCCTCTACGTGCTGAGAATCGCCTGACTGCATTTATGTAACTGTCTGCATCTATTGATGTCAGCTTTTCTAGGTGGACTGCCCTTGTTGTGAGACAGGTAAAAAGGCATCCATATCGCTTGACAGAAGATCTTCCTTGTTTTACGAGGTAAGGGCCAAAACAATCCACACCCACATAGCTGAATGGGGGGTGGTCACCATCCATTCTCTCAAGGGGGAGATCAGCCATCTTCTGCTTGCATGGATTGGCATAAAGCCTCTTGCAGGTAAAACATTGCTGCAGCACTTGTCTCACAACCTTTCTGGGCTGTGTTATCCAATAACCAGCTTCCCTGATCTTGGACACAGTCCATTCTCTTCCTACATGGCCTTGTTGATGATAGTGCCTGGTGATCAAAGTTGCAACATGGTGTCTGGCTGGAATGATTGCTGGGTGCTTCACTTGGGCAGACATCTGTCCTTGTGCCAATCGGCCTCCCACCTTCATCACCTTGTCTTGTAGGATGGGACGCAAATCTCTGATTGTGCTGCTTTTGCTAACAGGACGTCCTTGGTGCAAGTTAGCTACTTCATCACCGTAGGTTTGAGCCTGAACATACCTCAGTATCACTTTTTCTGTTTCTTGTAGTTCTTGGATGGTGAGCCTTGGCTCAGTACTCACTGACTTTCTTTGCAGGTACTCTCTGAACCTCAGCAGCCAAGCCATCATGACTTTCAGCTTCTTCCAGCTGGAGAAGTATCTGAGGAAATACTCTGTATGGTCCCTGTTAACTTTAGAGGCATGGCTGGTAACCCTTGCTGCAGCTGCTTTCTTGACTTCAGGGTCTTGTCCATTCAGTGCTGGCCCAATCTGACGGTCTGTTGGCCACTGGGATCTGTATTTTCTCAAAAATGCTGGTCCATACCACCACGTCTTAAGCTGCCCTGGTGTAGCCCCTCTTGTCAAAAGGTCTGCTGGATTCCATTCCGACGCAACATGCTTCCACTGTTGGATATCAGTCAGGGAACATATAGTGCTTATTCTGTTGGCCACAAACACATGAAATTTCTTGGTGTCATTTTGGATGTACCTCAGAACAATTTCACTGTCTGTCCAGTATGTCACATTGCTCATTGATAGGCCCATGTGATCTTGAATGTATCTTGACAGCTTGGCAGACAGTACTGCAGCTTGAAGTTCCAGGCGAGGTATGGTTGTGCTCCTTAGTGGGGAGACACGTGATTTGCCGCATAGTAGATTGACTTCCACTTTTCCTTCCTTGCTGACTGTTCGGATGTAGGCACAACACCCATAGGCCACACTGCTGCTGTCCAAAAACATGTGAAGCTCAATATTTTGGTCCTTGACCAGTCCTGTTACCATTCTTCTCCTCAGTTTGACATCAAGTTCAGATGACATGCAGCGCGTCCATCTGTCCCAATCAGCTTGGAGGTCTGCGGATACTGCTTCCAATGGGTCAAAGATAGATGCCACTGAGCTGAGCATTTGTCTTTTGTTGACCGGACCTATTCTCAATTTCCAGTCTCTCTTACCGAAGCAGATTGTGTCGTCCTTTGTGTTCCATTTCATGCCTAGAGTGTGACTGTAAATCCGATCCGTCAGGCTGTCATCCTTTACAATGTCATCCGCACTAATGTCTTCCAGCACCTCAGGTGAATTGGAGATGAACTTCGTCAAGTGGAATCCTCCACCCTGCAATTGCTGCTTCACATCACGTGCCAACCGCCTGGCTTCCTCTATGCTCTCAGCCGAATGGGCACAGTCATCAATGTAAAATGATTTGTCGATCACTTCACTAACATCTTGCATTTGCTCCTTACTGTTGTTGACTATTCTTTTTAGAGCATAAGTTGCAGCACCAGCTGACCAGACACCACCAAATACATGGCGTGTCATGCGGAAGACTGATTCATTTCCGTCTTCATCCCACCAAAGGAAACGGAGTGCATCTCTGTGTTCTTCTGGAACCACAGTCTGGTAGTACATGGCTTTGATATCTGCCGTGAATGCCCATTGAAATCGTCTGAATCTCAGTAGCACACTGAGAAGTTGGTTGGACATATCTGGTCCCTTGTGAACTTTGTCATTGAGACACTCTCCTTGGTACCTTGCAGCACAATCAAACACTGGACGTAATTTTCCAGGCTTCTTTTCCGTAATGACTGCTTGATGAGGCAGGTACCATGTTCTGTCACTGTACATCTTGTCATTAACTTTCTCTGCATGTCCATCATGTAGGAGCTTCTTTATTTCCTTGTCATACGCATCAAACAGGGACCTTCTTTGCAAGCTCATTGTATGGGTCTCCAGGCGCTTCTTAGCAAGTTTCTGGTTGCTTGGCATGACTATACCTCTCTTGAATGGTATAGGCAGAACAAAGTGTCCATCTTTGAAGTGCGCAGTCTTGTCCCATAGTTCTTTCACCCCACGTTCCTCTTGAGAATATTCCAAAGAGCTGGCATCCGTTCCTTCTAGGTCGGCATTCCACATGTGATCAATTTTTGCACTTAACTCCACATCAGACATGTTCACAAAGTGAGACATGACCTCCTTTGGGTGCCTTTTGTGATGTGCTGGACCACTCAAAGTCCAGCCCAGCCAGCAGCGAACAGCAAAAGGATCTGTAGACTTTCCGCTCCTTACTTCTAAAGGCAGCAGAATACTGCTGTTATCTTGCCCGATTAAGAGACCCAGACGTGACCCAATGTCTCTTGGCAACTTTGGTAACACAATGCCTTGCAAATGCTGGTATCGTCTGAGGTGTGGTATATCTATGGTGGCTGTTTGAAGTGGTATGGTACTAACCACAAATACATTGGCAAGTTGGATGAGTGCTCCATCTTCTCCCTTGATGCTTAAGTCGACCATCCAGCTGCACTTCTTCTCTGCCTGGCGATTCAATGTGTCTAGGCTGTATGTGATCTGCCTCCTGTTGACCCCAGCCAGAAGTGCTATCTCTTCTGTGCAGAAAGTTGCATTGCTCCCGGTGTCAAGGAGTGCAAATGTACTTGCACCTCCATCAAACATTACGCCTAACACTGGCATGTATACGGAACCTCCGTTTGCTTCAGTTCCTGCCGCCGCATTTCCCAACCTTCTGTTGCTGTCAGCCACTGTCATGCCCTGTCTTGAAGTGTTCAGCAATGGTCCTGTATTCTGGGAAAGTTCATCACTCACATGAAGAAACTTTGTGTGTTTTGCACCACAGCCCGGGACGCCACAGCGGGAACCACGCTTACACTCTGATGTTGTGTGGTTGTCGTATAAACAGTTATGACAGAGCTTTTTCTGCTCTACGAAGGCCAATCTCTCTCTTGGTGTTTTTGTTTTAAACTGTGCACAGTCCCATAATTTGTGGTCTTCGTTGCACAACTTGCACGGCCACGTTTTCCTTGCACGGCTAGTGGTCTGCAAGGCCTGGTTGGTGTGGACCGTCTTCTTCACAGCATAACGGTCCGTCTGTCTTGCGGTTGGTTTGACTGCCAGCCTTCTCTCTCCCCACATCGGGTCATTGGCAATTTCTGCCTGGGAAGCAATATATTTCATAAGCTCTTTGATCCCAGGGTAGCGCCCTTTCTCTTCACGGTATTCCACAGCCTTGATCCGCCACTTGTTTTGCATGTAGCTGGGGAGGCGCATTACCACTTGCTGCATGAAACTGCGGGTGTCTAACTCCTTCTCACTCTTCAGCTGTAGGAGTGTGTTGTATCCATTCCGGAGATCATCTGAGAGCTGCCGTATTTCTGCAGGTGTCTTGGCAGGCCTACTGTCATGGAGTTCACCTAATGTAGCTTCAATGATCAGGGCACTGTCCCCAAACCTCTTCTTGAGTACGCCAAGGGCTTTTTGATAGCCATCGTCACTGAAAACACAGGGCTGTATCGCTCTCTTTGCAGCCCCTGTGGTGCAGTCCAGAAGACGGATCAACTTTATCTCGTCATCGTCGATCCCCTTCACTGATTGCACAAAAACCTTCATGAATGTGGTATATTCAATGGGGTTGCCGTTGTATGTGCCTACATCAAGTTTGGGCATGGCGAGTAGTGACGCAATCCCGGAGAGGCCACCCTTGTTGGACATTGCACTTCCTTTATTAGTGTCATCTTCTCCTTTCAAATGGCTTTTCCCTCTCTTGAGTGCGGTGATGTACTCCCCTCGGGCCTGCTCCAAGAAAGCATCCGCCACATCCAGGTCGGCTTCCTTCGTCAGAAAAGTTTCATAGCTCACACAGGCCTTACTGAGTTCATCAAAAGCAGACTTGAGCTCAGCAAGTGCTGCTTCCACTTGATCGTCGTCACCTTCCTCAATCCTCTGCACGACAAGGCCTGTTGCTCGTCCAAGCTGTCCACGCTTGGAGCGACGATTCTTCCTTGCATCTCTTGCAGCTGCCTGCTCTTCTTCTGTTGGTGCAGACATCTCTTTGTTTACGCTTCTTGAGGTGTGCCTCTTAAGTTGTCACTTTGGAGATTTCTTTAAACTGTTGATACCGGGGGGGGGGGCAGATAAATGATTGCTTCATACACACATTTATTGAATGCGGTTTAACTGTAAATACATAACATATAAACAATCAAACAATAACACTGTATTAACAATAATGTCATATTACATCAATTTCATTAGAATCTTGAGACATTAGCTTTATCAATGAATAATATAGTTTCACATCAAATATTCCTATAAAGGTTTAATGCCTTGGAACAATCCTAATTTTATTACTCAAATGTTCATTATAGCTTATTAATAAATAATTTGTGATTAATTCTATGCATGGACAAAGATTACACACTAATATATAATAACAATGCGATCACTCTTAAAACTGCACAGGTGTGCAGTTACTGAAACTTTACAACATACTAGCACATGCGCACAAATTAACACATTGCTTCTACCTTATAATATACTAGCACATGCGCACAAATTAACACACAGTCTAGAATCTGTTAATTATGAATGAGTTCTATGACTTAGTAAGTACTTTTGTATATATATTTCAGATCAAATAATTATTAATTTTAGCCTTAGGAAAGGCTATCCAAATTGGACAATTACAACTGTACATCACATATAGTAACAGATAATTCCTTCAAATACAACATTAATTCTCAAACACATTTAAGTGCAACAATTCTATATCTTACATTTATCTAGATGTTATTAGAACTGAATATTATTATAGCACTTGAACAAATTAAATTAATCAAAGACTTCATAAGAATAATTCATACTTACAGAAATCTGTGGACTGTCCCCAATATCAAACTTGTTGTCTTTTAACACTTCTAACACTTGTAACACTTGTAATACATATAACACTTGTAATAGTTATAACACTTGTAACACTTTTATATTTTGTCCTTCAAAACTTTTAAGTTGTCGCTTGTAGCACTTATAACATTTGTATTTATCAGTTTGTCACTTCAAAGTATCATTTTATCATAATTACACTGCAGTCTGCAAGGAAGAGAACCTCTGGGTTAAGCTAAAAGCTGGTGTAACCCGTAAGTATCCTCAGTTGTGTTGTCCTTCAGCCTGCTAGTGTGAAAATCTGAATTTTACTAAAAAACCTGATATTTTATAGGCAATACATGAAGCCAAGCTAGCCTCATTTTGAAACAAGGTGAAGCCTAAAATATATATGTGTATATAAATTTTGTATATTATATTTACTGTATTTCCATATATTGTATTCAGTTGTCATCATTTGTGTTATTTACACCAAATATAGGCCAGGATTGGAATGAGTAACATTGCATTTAAGCACCAAAAGTAGGGTATGAGACTGATGATGTACAGTCATAAAAACACAAGCCTGTATGCATGTAGTTGTACATAAGTGGCTAGTGTAAAACATGGGGCTGCCATTGTTGAGCCAGCCCTGGGTAGCTCGTTGACTTTCTACTGTAGGCCTTATGAAACTGATGTCCAACCATAAACAAAGGCCCACAAACTCACTGAAGTGTTTACACATGCAAATAGAAATATACATATAAGTCAGTAAAATATTCTACTGATACTGAAATCAGAAATATAAAAAGTAAACAAATATATTTGACTTATGCAGCATTCCTAAATTAAGTAAAGATCCCTTCACCCATTGCTTACATTTATATTCAGATAATCACACAATACCACATATCAATTACTAAATTAAGTGTTTAACCTAGTAAATTCAATTAACAAAGATTCATGTTTTGGTAATATAAACTCTTGAGTATAAATTCATATTATAAACAGGCAACATTCCTTTGTGTTACAAATTTTATATAAATATTTATGTATCAGGATGCTTGGGCTGTACAGCACCCAACAGTTGGATTGCACTATAATTATTTTTATAAAGTTCTCATATATTTATATAGCTTAGCTAGCTGAGGATACCAGATAAGAAAGGCCTCTGATACAATGTACATTATGGGAAAAAATATTTCACGTTTGGATTATGATTCAGACAGCACGGAAGGCCAGGCTAGAAGTTGGTTTTACACATCAATGGTGGTTTGATTACGCTAAGTGCGCACTGCAAATTGGTCTAATTTACAAGTTGTACGAAAGGCGTCGGTTCGTTGACAACGAGTTACACTCTAGATATTGTATTTTAACTTATTACCGGGATATACTGACCCAGTAATATTTTTTGTTATTCCCCAGGCTTCACTTACTCTGCATAATTGACGTTACAAATTCATTAACAAAGGGCGATTTTTTTTCGTTAATATTTCTTAATCGTGTAACCTAAAAACGATGTTTCTTCTATGCTCCTTTATGTTTAATTATAATCTGGCCAGAAATTGATGAGAAATCTTAAGTTAAAAGTTGACGTTTTTATATTCACTGGTGACCGCAACTATGGATAATTTTTATAATATTTTTGTGCATTCTGCTAATAAAAATAGATTAATTTGACTTATTGTTGAAGAAAGATTGTGGATTTAAAAGTAAAACATCCGTCATTAGACTTGTACTAATATATGTATGACTCATGAATATAAAAAGCATGACAGCATAGCTTGTGCTACTAAGTCGTATTATATTATAATATTCATATTTTTGTGTATCCCCCCATCATAACTTAAGGTTGCTATATCCTTTCTGGGCTACTATAAATTGAGTTGCTTCAAATTGGCGGGGTCACTTTTCAATAAAGGCAGCTTGAAGCCATTTCTCTCCGAAAAATGGATAATGGTGACAGAAATCTTGTCATTTTATTTTGATTGTGTTTCCATTTTTTGTGTTTCTAACTCGACTTTAGAGATTTTAAATAAGCTTGTGACACAGCGGACCTGCTGTTTCATCTAACGTACTTTCGTAGTAGTCAGTATCAAACCTTACAGGAAGGTCCTGTGGGCAGTGTCAAACCTCACACGAAGGTCCTGTGGGCAGTGTCAAACCTTACATGAAGTTCCTGGGGGCAGTATCAAGCCTTACATGAAGGTCGTGCCAAACCTCATATGAAGGTCCTGTGGGCAGTATCAAACCTTACATGAAGGTCCTGTGGGCAGTATCAAACCTTACATGAAGGTCCTGTGGGCAGTATCAAACCTCACATGAAGGTCCTGTGGGCAGTGTCAAACCTTACATGAAGGTCCTGGGGGAAGGAAGTGTATCATTAATAAGCAGAAGGTGATGCCAGGTGCCACATGAGGCACAGGGATTGCAACACAGTCATAGGTGAGCACCTCTCAGCTATCTGAAAAACCATAGACGAAGAAAATGCCAGGCTGGCTACTACTCAGGTACATAATTGGTGAAATATCAGTTTCCACCGTGAATAGCTGGGAAACTACAACCAATCCTAACTGAGTGAAAACATTGCTCATGACCCTCAAAAAATACCTAGTAACCGACAGGTCGGCTCCAGTGAAACACCCCATAACCCTCAGTCTTCAAATTCATAGCACACAAGTACAGGTGCCATCAAACACAGTCAGAGAATCATAGTCTCTGAATTGCAGATCAGCAGGCAACATAATCAAATTTCAACAAGCAATGCTGGAAAAAAATCTGGAGATAAGTACCTCAGATAAGTACTCACAGGTCATTCATTTAAATTCCCCTAAACACAACAGATCAGGGAAAGCTGTTTTGGCAATGGACATGTCAATGTTAGTGAACGAAGGTCAACAACTTGAGAATCAGTTATCCGAACTGAGTGAAAGCTTAGTGCATGAACATGTGAAAAGTAGAATGCAGAATCGCCCTCAGGCATTGACGCAGGAGAACTTTCAATCAACACTATGGGGTGCTGGGATAATGAGTACATTTAAAATTTCACATTTTCTTAATTCACAGAAGCATCATGAAGACACATCTCCCTACAATTACAGTAATTTGACACAACCCAGCGGTTCTAAGCAAGGGGGTCTCACTTAGCTGAACAGAATCCAGTCAGTATGGGATTGATGTTAATGGCAGTATTAGCACCTTTGCTTTTCCTTTCCAGTGTGATAGAACAGCAGCAGTGGCAGTGTGGTGACACAGAACTACAGGAAGAGGTTAACAACTTGGTCAGCAGATCAGTGAAGCTGGACAGAGAGGATAACAGTGCATCTCAAGCTACTGCAGAGACAGTCATTCCGTCACTACAGACACTCAGGAAACAAAAAAATCAAGAAGTTAATTGAGAGTTATTATTGTAAACCTTGAAAAAGAAAGTTAAAAGTGATAAACCCAAAATTAAATGGCCACAAGATCTTGCATTTATTGACACCTTAAGGCATAGGCCTACACATGAACAACTCACTTTCCCCCAATAGCTATTAGACTTCATAAAGGTCATAGGCAATATTTTTTACAAAACCTTTGAATATAGCTTCATTGATTATACAAATACCTATGAAATATAAAATGTGGCATGTTTTATGAAAAGTGTGGTATGAGAGCCACAGATCACATTAAAAAACCACGAAGAGAAACTGAAAAGCCGACAGGTTAGTAACAATGCTTTACTTTGTAAATTTTATTTATTTTTTTTCCAAAGACATATAATACAATATTATAAAGCACAGTCCTACAAAAAATAAATTGAAATGAAAAAAAAAAACTTTAGAAAGATGATTGGGTTTGAGCAAGTTAAAATTTTGCAAATTTTATCCTGTATATATATATATATAACTAAAATGTAAAAAATAAATTTCCCAAACCTTTATTTCACTGTGTTAAGAAAATAATAGTGATAAAGCAAGAATGGCTATGTATTGACCTTTGACGTTTTCTGACCTCCACTCGACCTATTCAGGTCATGAAAGTAACAACCTGCCTTTTCTGATCTATTGGAATTATTTAATCTGCCTGGGGCTATAGTTGTTCTCACCGCATCACATATTTCACATTAACCATGAATTATTCCGATATGACCTTGAATGTGAACTCTAGGTCACCTTCATGACCTTGCATAACTTCAACAGCTGGGGCATGTTGGGTCAAGCTCGGGACTGGTGTGGCAACTAGCTTTTAAACAGCAACTTCTCCGAAAAAGACACTTGAAAAACTTAATCTCTTTTTGAAGTCAGCAGCTCTATCTTGGCTAATTTAAGCACCAAGTTCTAGATTAAGCCTCCATTTAATCTTTTTTTTTAAATTTGTGGAAAGCAAAACAAATTATTTATATTCTTTTAAGATTAATTAAAATACTTTCTAGTTAAAATTATATAGTTGACACTATTGTAACAATTTTTATTAATGTTAACAGCACCTAATAAAATTTCTACGAAACTGAGTTCAAAGTGTATGGAAAGAAGTAGGATTAACCAATTCCTTATATCTGTCCAAAATCTAGCAGGTTTAGGACAAGGAAGTAATCTTCCAGATTGTCAGTGTGTTTATATACATTACATTCTAGTGATGTTTTGATACTCCACATAAAAATTTTATAGTTACATTGAAAAACACGATATACAATTTTGTATTGCAGTAATTAGATATGAATCTAACAATATTTTATGAGAGTTAATATATACTTTTTCAGTCAAAATTTTCTAAAAAGGGGTAATGTTCTATCCACTTATTTTGGTTACTTGGGTTGAATATGACGTAACACAGCAGTAACTATATACTTCTGAGTGTTTAATTTTCCCAATATCTTTTAAACATTCTTTAGGGACATTCATATAATTTGACAAAATACTATCATTGTTTGGTTTGGAAATTTTATTTTTTATTGTTGCAGCCACTGCTCTATTTATTTGTTTAAATGCTGTATCTGAAGACTACATGTTCTTTCTAAGTCATACTTGGTTCTAAAATGTTTACCATTACCATCAGAAATGTCAGTAACTTTAGTGGTACCATAGTTTTTGCATTTATACATTTTTATAGCTATTTGTTCATCATCAATAGGAAAGCGAGGGTTATCAAAGATATTTTCATCAAGTAGGTCCTCTCGTTTCATAATATTTTGTATCAAAAAATTAGTAAATAAGTTGAAATAAAAAACTGACCTGATGTTCTGTCTTTAGAGTTTCCTCTTGCATATGTTTTTGCTATTGAGATCCATAAGTTTAAAGGCCAGTATTTTTCGAACCCAGAAGACCCAGTGTATGCAAGTTGGGATTTGAACCCAAGGGATCAAGGTTGAAAGGTCAGATGACACAAGACCTGTCAATGGGAAGAGAATCATAACTGGTTTGAGAATTTTTATTTACATGTTAGTGACAAATGTATAAGTACAGTACAGGCCTTCAAAATATTTAATGTACAGCATGAAAGAACCCCATTTTAAAACCCCAATACATACAAGAAAAGTCATGACAAACATAAAGTCACATAATAAAGTTCACAATACCATTGTCATGATTTGTAATAACTTAGCATGCCAACCTAGCTAGCCGTTTAACAGTAGTCACATATTTAAAATTAATCTTCCTGACAGCATATAACCATTTGTAGTAACTTGGTATGCCAGTTATCCAACCATTGTTAACCAACCTTGATAGCCAGAGTCTCGACCTGGCAAAGGTAAAAAATCATGAGTTCAGTTTGAGAAGGGGTGCCAAGGTTTACCTTGTCCTGCCTATCCCTTCAACACTTAAGCCTATATCAATCCCTCAGGAGAAATCCCTGCAGTGGGACAGCCCAAGGGGTCTGTACGTAAGCGTGTTACTTGAGGCACTGGATTAAAAACTTAAAAGACTTTAAGTTACCAGCTTTAGGGGACATCAGTAGCCACAGGATTCACTGATCCCAGCTCAAACCTAGATTAAAACTTGGGATATCAAAAGATTAATAAAAATTGTCGAGTTGAGAGACGGAGCCAGCGTTGACCTTTTCAAACCTATTCCAATGCCCCTGGATCTATATCCACCTAGCAGGAGACCTCCCTTGTGCTGGGACCAGACACAAGGGGCCAGGATCAAGGGGGGGTTACTGGCTAAGTGATTTACATCAAAGACAACCTTAAGGTACCAATTCAGAGGACACATCAAAAACACCACATCAGAAACACTGTCTGTTGTTTCAACTAAACATTTTATTAAAATCATGTTCAATCCACCTAATTCATGGGACTGAACCAATATATTTTTAGAAATTAAATGTTTCTTACCTCACCAAACAAAATCAAAAAACAATTTTTCAAATTCAGTCAGTATTTTCTGCTTTAAGGGAAGTAAAGACGCAAGTTGTATATATGAGGGACTACTAAAGATTTTAAAACAGAAATTTTCTTTTAATGTTAGATTTTGATGCTGCCAAGATTTAAGATGCTGGTAAATATATTCATCTGATGTGGTAAATGTTTAAAGATAATGCTTCCTCATTGTCTAAAGAGAACCAAGTACAAAATGCTTTGAAAAATTTTACCATCCAACTGATACCAATCTTGTCGCTATACACTAAAGGATCTAGAAAGTCAATCAATTAAGCTTCAGTTTAGTTTTATTTAGTTTTAACCCAGCATACCTGCAAAACTCCTCAAAGAGGTCAATAGCATGTAAAAGTGAAGTGGTATTAGTAAAGAAAAGCATCATGTCATATGCTAACTGGCATAGTTTAATCCTGTTTTCATCAATTGTAATTCCTTCAATATTGTTGAAGTATCGAAATAGAATGACAACTATTTCTTCAACTAGTACACAAAGCAATGCACTGAGAGAACACCCCTGCCTGATATCTTTAGACATCTTAAAATAAGGTGTTAAATATCCATTATTTGAAACATTGCCTCAGATATAAGACATTGAAACAGGGCAAATGGGGATATATAATATTTTATTTACATTATGAGATACTAATGTTTATTTACAATCCATCCATTTTCAATTAACAGCTACTAAATATTGATGAATGATTAATACATATTTTACACAATTGTCAATAATTATGAATAATTATGAAAAATTACAGGTTAAGGCCATCTCACCATAAATTACAACAAGGTCACAAGTTAATGAAGTATGAACTTGAGTGAGCTTAAGGTCACCCTAAAGTTTAAAGGCATAGGTTATTATAATGAAAGGTGGCCATAAGGTCACCTAAAAGTTTGAATAGAATAGTAAGGATGGTAAGGTGGCCATAAAGTGAACTATGAGATAATTAAAGTTTAAAAGTTAAAGTGTAAACGTAATCTAAATTATAGAACTGATTTAAAAGGAATTTAAGGGGACAAATACTGTAAAGTCTTTGTCCATGAAGTCCCCATCAATAAGTTACAAAAGAATTACTAAAATAAAGAACAGAATGCCAGGTCATGTGACCTAACTGTAGAGACTAAAAACATTTATGCAAAGGAAGATAGTTGTCTCGGCTTTTAACAAAATCCAACTTGATAGAAAGTTTAAGACCTAGGAACATAATTTACATACACACATCAGTTGTGATGTTAACTAGACAAGTTACCCGATTAATGATTACAACAGTTATTACTGGAAATAATTGTTATCACCATTATACAAGTCATTTTTAGTCTTACTCCTACCATATCAGATGCCATTTGACATTTTAAACTCCTAAACCCTTGTGGAGTACATATTAATGAATATGCACTCTTACACAATTGTATTACCAATACTATTTTAACCAACTTGTTAACCCAGCAAAGTTTATATAAGTAAATATCCCACAAGATCAGTGAACGGTAGTATTACAGAATAAATAAAGTGAGGTTGTGGGTTTTAAGAAGTATAAGATGCCACCCGTTACATGCTAATGTTTACCTGAATTTAAAAACAAATGAATAAACTAAGATGGCATGTTTACAAGTTACCTAAGATTTTTGTCACCAGCTATTACCATAAAGCATATAACATAGTAGCTTTTATTGCACATGCAGTCACAGTTTTTACTATTATTGAAATTTAGGGAAATACTTTAGACAGGGAAAGCAAAATCGACACATACACTGTGGCAATGCACACCAAATAATATTCCAGCACTAGCATTTATGATTTTTATCTTCTATTTCTGGCTTGTGAAACCTCTTGGGTATGTTTCTGGTAACATCAGCCAACAATAAAGTGTGATTGTCAAAATATACATGGCTTAAAGAGAAATATTATGAAGCTTTGTATAACTGTTCATTGAAATAAAGATAATTTGATACTCTGGTCCATAAAAAATGCAATCAAAGTGGAGATTTGAAAGTGGATTGCCAGTAAGCTTAACGGACCATGCTTTATATATACGTACTACATATATTACATTTATTATTATGTTTAAATATAGAGTTTAAATATTTCAAATCAACACTTATTTACACAAAATTAGCATTCTTTACTGCACACTAACTCTTAACTTTTTTATTTTGTGATTTTTTTCTCCATTTTGGATGGATTTTGGTGCATTTTTATTAATAATTGCCAAAGTACCTTTTATACACCATGTTTATGAGTGTCATAGTTTAAAACAAATTTAACCAGCTGTTATCTGCAGTTTTTATCCATTATTTATTATGTCAATGCATGCATAGTAAGGAGCTCTGATGAACATGTTGTTAAAACAAATATACCAGTCTGAATGACCAGAAAAAACAGTCTGCCCCCATGTCTGCCCCCCCCCAAACATTTTCAGCGACTAATACCAACATACCGGCATAAATATGAATGTTATAACAGTGGTCCAAACATATGTAAAATATTTCTTGAAATTATTGCTCTGTTTGATATTCTCTAATGATATGCAAAGCTGCATATGTACATGGTGTGACAAATTGTCCAGGGGGTATTCACAAAAGGGATCAAGCTCAGGCTGAGCCAAAAATCAGCTCAAGTTTAGTATAAACAGCTGTAAACTTGAGCTGATTTATAGCTTAACTTTAGCTTGATCCATTTTGTGAACACCAACCCAGAAATGATTCAAATATCACTCAACTATATCATCATATCGTATCTATATACATAAATATCCACACGTAATTAATAAAGTAACAAAATTTCAGCAAAACCATAACACACAAAATATAATTCCAGCTTAAGATAATAACATATCATACAGGTCCATATATGTAATAAATGTCAATGCAACAGGCAAGCATCCCATAATAATGTACCATGTTATGACAACATAATATGCATATCTTACAGTGTGAACACACATTGCTGTGAACAATTATATGCTTTACATTTATGCTATAATTGCTACTTATTCACTCTCGCGAGAATAACGTGGTTCACACTGACAATTATCTTCTGATTGTGATGTTGTATCTATAGGTTGCCTCCTGTAGATGACATCAGGTGTCTCATTCAAATCTTGTCCGCCTACTGCCAATGCTGAATTGTATTGTACATTGGCTGTTCGGTCTTCGACACGTACTCGTCTTGCATCATGCAAGTCAATCTGTCACATACAAAAATCATTTTATCCATATGACCAAAAATTCCACCATCAAAGTTTGGGTGAAATTACAATATGGGGATAATGACTGGTTTGGTGGAAGTCTGTCCTAGAACTAGAACATCCAAGGTACTAACTGAATGATCCCGATTATACAAGTACAGTTCAAGTTTTAGTGGCTGACAACTGAATGACAGCGGCTCAGGGATTACCATTCACCAGCATCCATAAAGTTCTTTAACCTGTCACTGAGGCAGTAAAATTCTAAATGTTTACCACACAGGGTACTGCCATATCAGTGAATTTGCATATTATTATTTGTGCTGGTGGGTGTAATATCTCCAAGCCCTATAATATCAGCACTATGCTTTTATTATTTTGACCAACAATATGATTGATAAACATCATAGGCAGTCCGCAATAGCCTAAGAAGACTGGCATACCATAATAACTTGGTACAACTTTGCAAGTGTAAACAATCCGTTTTGGTTTACACCAGCATATTGTGTTGTATTTATACTCAGCACAGTATCTTCTTTACAAGTGAAAGAGCTGTTTGACCAATTTCGACTAATGCACAAATAATGCACAGTTGCTGATGAATGATATTTCCCCTGACTGAAATAAAAGAGGTTGAGAGATTACCATTTATCAACATCCCTAAGGTACAGTCTGACAGTTGGAATAGAACCTAATGATAAAGGATATAGCAATAATGAATTGCCAGATGCAAGTCGAATGATAATGCACCAATTGAGGAGCTGATTTTATGTAGAAATTGTATTATTGAAAGTCTCCTTGACAAGTCTCCTTGAAAATAAACTGGGATGATATTGAAGCATAAATTGCAAACATGACTGGATTTTGTATCAGTTCATAATATCTATTTTAGTATAACTATGCTATATTTTGTAGGCTTACCTCTGTTAAATCAGCTGAGAAATGCTGATGAGGATATTGTTGTCCAGCTAAAGCTCCTGCACCCACTTCAGAAGAATTCTGGTTGACTGGACTCCAGTTTCCCTGAATGTACACAAGGTAAATGTTGTAAGTTTTAATATCCTTATCAAACTTATCAGATAGTTTGATGTTAACCCACTCTTCCCTTGGGTATCTTGAGTCTAACTTTGATTTTTGAGCTATTTGTGTTTGAACATATATTGGTGCTAGGGCAATATCTGAACAGGTCCTTGGGACATCCGAAATGATGAGGTAATTCTAAACTACTAGTCATTCTACATCTTTAGAAACCGAAAATTTCGCTGTAACCTCTTAGAGTTTCATCTTATACACCTGTTTTTAGTCTTTGTAACATTTTTGTACATTCTCTACTATTCTACAAACCAAAAATGTAGTCATTTGTATTTAACCTTTGAACAGTCTGTAAACATTTACTCTACTATTCTAGAAACCAGAAATGAAACCATTTGTATTTAACTTCTAACCAGCGTTCAAACAAGTACCGCAGGGGCGGATCCAGCCTTTAAGTTAGGTGGGGGTTCACATCAGAGTATGGTGGGGGTTCACATCAGACATACCATAACTAAGGGGGTCGGGGGCATGCCCCCCTCCCCTGGAAAAAAAATTAATTTTTGGTAACAATATAGTGCATTTCCTGTAAATTTAACACCACTCTCAAGAAATAATTTTGTACTTTGGGTTGAACACCTTTACATTATTTTTCAAGGGGGGGGGGGGGGGTCGAACCGCCTGAACTCCCCCCTGGATCCGCTAGTGAGTACCTGTTGCAAAACTTGAATCATAAAATTGGTGTGCTGACGAAATACACACAACTAAAGACATGTAATAGAATGTCATAAAGAAATAGAAAATTATTCACCTCATCCACAACAGTAGACTCATTGTTATAGTATGAGATCATGTGACTTTGTATTGGCATGCTTTGCTCAGGCCAAACTAGGGGAACTTGAGGACCCAAATACTCTGTCATATTGCTCAGCTCTATTTCATGCCTCATAGAGTCCACATCTTCTAAGTCTGTAGCCGGCGTTGGTTGGGCATCTGTTAATGTCGGAAAGCATGCCATTGTTATAATCACTAGCAAAATTTTGGCCATTTTCTTTCTGTTTTTCCATCTGTGTTTTTCCCGACTTTCATCTATCAGGACATTGCTCTTGGACTTGTTTTTACACGTATCATCTGTCTTTGTTTTTTCACACCCACTGTAAGAGGTTTTTGACTGTAATTGCTCTCTTCTGTCATTTGACCCATTTCCGTCTGCTATACTACCTGCAGGCACATGTGTTTTCATATGTGCATCAGTTTTACTTTGACGAATTAGCTGTGCCACTTCTAGTGCCCCATTTTGTCCCTTTCCATTCTCTTCACTTTTTACAGAAATCAATGTCTGATGAGTTGCGTCATTCTTGTTTGATGGAATTGCTTGTTGTTGTACTGAATATTTCTCATCCACTAGTTGCATCTGTTCTGGAGTCCTAACCTTTAATCCCTTTCCATCTACGGTAGATATTGCAAGATCAAGTGTCTCATCACTTGCACTCGTCTTGTTTTGTGTTGTAGATTGTATCTCTTTAGGCAATTTTGTGCATTCTCGTTGTATTGGTTCTCTTGTCCAGCTTCCAACCTTTGGCCCCTTTTCATCTACATCACAAATTGTAGGAACAAGTGCCTCATCTATTACATTGGTGTTGGATTGTGCAATAAATGTTGTCTCAGTAGGTAATTCCTTGCTGACTAGTTGTCTTATTTGTAGTTGTCCACTTCCAACATTTGAACCCTTTCCACCAAAATCACAAACTGCAGGAACAAGTACCTCATCGACTGCATCGGTCTTGCTTTGTGTGATATATTGTATCTCAGTAGGCACTCTATTGTTTTCTATTTGCCTTAGTTTGAGTGGCCAGCTTCCAACCTTTGATCCCTTTGCATCAACATCACACATCGTAAGAGCAAGTGTTTCATCAATTAAACCGATCCTGCTTGAAAGAGTCATTTGTTCCTTTTGGGAAAATTTCTCACTCGCAAGTTGCATTTTTTCCAGTTGCCTACTTCCATCCCTCCATGCCTTTCCATCTGTTTCAAGCATGGCAGAAACAAGTGTCTGGTCAGATGCATTGGTATTGTTTCTTTTCAGAGATTGTGTCTGCTCTGCTGATGTCTCAGTCATCAGTTGCTTTGGCTGTAGCAGTCTACTCCCATTCCTTGACACCATTCCATCTGTGTCATGAGCTGAAGACACAAACATCTTGTCAGTATCAGTTGTACCAGTCTTGCTGTATGACACAGAATGATGCTTCACAGAAAATGTGACAGATTCTAGTTTTAGTACTGCTGTCTTTTTATATTTTGTAATGTGGCATGATAACCATAGAGACAAAATTCTGTTGGACCCCCACATTTCCAACTTCATTTCAGCAAAACTATCCCCAATCACACAAGTAAATCCCATGGTCGGTGATATGCAGGACATGCTTTGTGATTTTGTGAATTGGTTCATTGCCATATTTTGTGTTGTGGTATTATTGATGTGCATGATCATGCTGGTTGGCCTTGTTTGTTGATAGTTCATGTGGCAAAATTCTGTTTGGAGCCAGTTTTTACCTTCCACAGAAGATACTGAGTTAATTTGCTTGCACACTCCAATGAAGGATTTTGCTGTAGTCATTCTTTGTCCCACGTCATGTGACTTTGAATGAAAATTGTTGCCAGTGCTTTGCATTTGTGCAACAGGGATTATGCTTGTTTGGTTGTCCAAATGGTGTGATTGAAGTACCATTGTTGATTGAGGGTTAAATGTTTCAGTGTCTTTGTTATGCTCATATAATGTTTCATGAAAACTGTTTTCATCTGTCCGCAATTCTAAATTAATGTCCGAAGTTTTTGGTTGCATTTCATTTGTTAATTCCAAGTTTAAAAGAGGTATAGTCATTTCAAGACTTAGTTTATCTGCAATGCTACTTAGACAAGTTGTGTCCACTGTGGTATCCAAGTTGTCATTGACACTTGACTGTACCTTTCTTTGTGTTTCTGTTTGTAATTCACACAGCTCACTTTTGAGTGCATTGGTAGCATGTATTTCCAGTGGACACAAAATAACTGATCCTGATGACTCCACTCCATTTTGTGTGCTAGTGGTTTCCACTTCAGACAGCTCACCTTGGAAATTTTCAGCAATGTTTCTTTCTTCGTCAGACTTATTCACATAGCAGAGAGTCTTGGGAATACTGGAGGAAGTGTATGGCCTTGTTGTAAATTTCTTTCCCAGAAAATAACTGTTTCTGCTAATTGGACTTATCCAGCTAATCTCTTCCATTGTTGATGCCATATTGTTCTGTTACCTGTGTGCAAAAATGTCATATTAAAACAAATGTACATATATGAACACTGATAAGAGCATATTGCCAGATGTGTTGTCAACTTGTCATATTGCCACTGCTAAAACAAACTCTAGGATAAATTTGTGATTTTTGGATCTGTTCAGTGCGATTGTAACTCCAATTCTCTTTGCATTTAGATGTACACTTTCAACAGAAGCTAGTTTAAAATGCTAGTTGATTTGAAACAGAAAGTCAAGTCTGTCATATATCTTGCCACTGTTTTTGACCAATCTAAGATTGGTCTATCATTTTAAAATATTTCTGTGAAGATGTTTAAGAAAAGGGAGACATATGGGAATTTGTTATCCAAGATGAAAAATCAGTCCTCCCGATTGAAATGTTGGTGATGGATATCATTAGACTGTCTCTACACATTGGTCCCGGTTGACTCTGCAACTTTTTTTGAAATAAAAGCATTCTTTTTCACTAAGCATCCTTATCCATCTAAAAGAGGAGAAACAATATTCAGAACCAATAAAGGAAGAAGATCTACGTTTAGTATATTTCCTGGGAACAAAAATGCCAAAACTACTGATTAAATCTTGGAAGGTTTTATAGTTGGACCATATAGCTGTTTTGATTATTTTAAGAAGTAGCCAGACTGTAAGAAGTTTTATGTTCTGGAATATGATGACAGTGGTTTACTGATATACAGTTTCTATCCTAGGCCCATATTAACTAACATTCTTCTTATTATTTTTATTGTTAGAATTTTCTAAGAAAACCACACATTTTCTTAGGATTTTTAAATGCAATGAAATTGGTAAGTTTCTGAAGATAATGATAACTAATTAGTGCACTACATGTGTAAAAAACAAGGAGTCTAAGAATTTTAGTTGTTGATCAACATAACGGTATCAGTCCCAAGTTAAAGCCACTAGTTTGACCAAGTAAAAAGTCTATTATAAATCTAGGCAAATATGAAGATATTTTAAATAAAAGCAAGTATATAATCACATACTTTTTGGGTTGTTTTATTAATCTTATTAGTACATTGTTTAGCATTGTTAACACTAATTTTATTATATCTAACATTCATGTTTACAACACTGAAAGTCCCATAGCCATATTATTGTAGAACTTTAGAGGCTATATTATGAAGGGACTATTATTTACAAGCCCATAAGATTCTAAGCAAATATTTTCTTTTACTGTTAATCTGTAGGACTAAAAAACTAAAAGATGACCAGTCAAGGATAATCTTCTTGACTAACTACTATAAAAGTTAACATTTATAAAATACCATAAAATAGAAAGCCCAACCCAAAGAGTAGTGTAGAAGTAGAGCTAGAAAAGAAATTTTTGAAAGGCTGAGGTCACAGCCGATGAAGTAGAGAATGTAGTAGGCAGATACGACCACACCGCCTCGCTATGCCAATGGCCATGGATTTTAATTTTTTCGAGAGGCACCCCCTTTGAAAATGCCCAAGACGCCCCACTCCGCCTAAAGGTATGGAAACCAAAGTCTCGCGGGTTCAAATCCATTTTTATTACTAAATTTTTCAAAACTTTTCTCGCCACATGAGCTGTCAAATGCTGTTTCCCTGTTGCAATTTTTATCATAAAAAGGGGGTCAGATTGTGACAAGGCCATTCGTTTGATCATGGTTTGAACTGCCACTACTGGACATAACTGTACATTCGACAAACGTGGCAACTGGACCAATCTATACTCAGATGCAGACTGCATATTTTTGGCTGTTTTTTGGATGTATTGCATACCCGGAGAAGCCCAGATGATATCCTTAACCAAGGGGTAACGTGTCGGGTCAAAGGTTGACAATGAAGGGGGGGCCAAGGAAGCCAATCTAAAAAATCCATAGAACGCAAACAAAAATAAAGCTTTGAATGTTTCAGCATTAGGGAGGTCAGAGGTCAAATGAAGCAGTCTTTCTAACATATCTACTGTAAAAATACCTTTCACTTTAGGCTTTAATGGCAGATTGTTTTTTGCTGATTTACACATTAATACTACTTTCCTTGAAGACAAATTAGCCACATTCCATGAATACAATGCAAAATAATGTTGCAGCACTGACAATGCATTATGTAACGACACTGCTGACAGGCCATTCTGAATCAAAAACTCTAAATATAACACTATTGTAGTCTCTGTTGTACAGTCTTGAAATTTACAAAAAATTACAAAAGCCAGGAACATTTTAAAAGTTCTTTCATAGGCAGCCGCAGTCCTTGGACGCAACGCTCCTGAAATCCTGGAAGCCGCACTGGAAGCCAACTTTCTCAATAGCCCTTCATCCGCATCTAAAACAAAGAGGCAAGGCAGTACTGATGCTTACAAAGGGGGCACCATGTGCCCTATATGTTAAAGTCGGGAATCATACTATTAAGGTCAGGCTGCAGCCATTTACAAGTTTTCAAGATTCTGACTGGCAATGTATTTTGATTATTATAATGACTCCATCTTGACAAAATATCTGCATAAACATTACTCACACCTTGTATATGTTTAACTTTAAGGTCAATATTATAAACTGCTGCTAATAACCATACGTTACGTACACAAGCCATTAATATGGAATCTCTAATCTTAAAATTAGTAAATATATTTACCACTGCACTATTATCACACCAAAAAACAACTTTCTGATTCGTTAAATACTTTGCCCAACATTTTAGTGCCACCAATATGTTTAAAGCTTCAAAATGAACAATCGTACATATATGCTTTAGTGCATTTAATATTGGGATTGCATATACCATGTTACCCAATTTTGCTCCTAACCCCTGCAGGGATGCATCCACATAAATGTCATATGTATAGGAATTCTTTGTATGCATTTCCACTGAACCATTTAATTGTTCCATAAAACTTAAAAACCAGTTCAAATTCTTTCGAAAACCCTTGGATATTGCAATGCAACCCTTAATTGGACATTGTCTCAACAATTGCAGCATTCGATTGGAAAAAAGCCTGGCTGGCTTTATACATCTATTAATGTACAACAATTTACCCAACAGTTTCTGTAATTGATTCCTGGTTGCAACCTCTTTACCTATCCATGTAACACATAACTTTCTGATTTCCCTCAATTTTTTAGGGGGAATAGTTAGAATCCCTAATTTTGCATCCACATCTATCCCTAAACATGTGAGCTTTGAAACTGGGGCCACAACCTTACTCTTATTGAGAGGTAACCCTAAATTTTGTAATAGTTGGACCAACGTCAGAAAAGCGTCGTTAGCCCTATCAGGGGACGACGCCCCTATGACGTCATCCAAATACGACATGACCCAGTGGCGTTGTGACGCCATAAGATATGTAACTGTGTCTGTGGAAAACTGGCACCCCAACGCCCCTTGCTTTAGTCCAAACGGAATTGCTACGTCATAATACGTTGCGTCACGCCACTTCAACCCCAACAAGGGGTAATCGCGCGGATCCACCCTTAGGTTACGGTATGCTCTTTGCAGATCCACCTTATATAACCGAGCAGAAGGGCCTAATATTGATATTCTTTCTACTAAGTTATCTATAGTTGGGTACCTCAATTTTGCACACAATATATCGAGCCTATCATCTGGAATGGCTGAGTTTACACTATTATTAATGGGCCAAGACAAATCTACTATCACCCTAACGCCTCCATCTGGTTTACTCCTAGTCATAAGGGGAGAATAGTGAGTACGTTCGAATGGTGAAACCTGTAATGGACCCACCATAGTCTTATGTGTAATTTCTGTTGCAAAATACTTATCAACTCCTTCTAGGCTTCGACATGCAGAACTGTGGTTATTTATATCTGTATTGAATGTAAATTTATTCTGGTCAATATTTAATGGAAACCCAAAGGCCAGATATTCACACAAAATTTTATATTTATAGCCTTTAAGATACCGCCTCCAGTTATATATGTTTAATCCAGAAGGTATAAGCAATCTACTATGCACATAATTGGGGACCCCTGATTTTTGGACCGCCTTATGGGCTTTCACCATCCAAGTGTACATATCTGGAGCCATTAACTGTCTTGCCCCTGAATTAATATCTATGAAAGGTTGATCATAAACCATGACCCCAAATTCTTGTTGGAAAGAAAAGTTGTGTACTGGTTTAAGGATAAATGACAAATCTTTTTGGACAATGTCGCTACTACTAAACTTGTCATTTCTGTAACTACTAAAATAACCAGGAAAATACTTATATACTCCTGGTGTACATGATTGCACGCTGTTATTCTTAACTACCATAAGGCGTGACTGTGATAGATTGTGAACTACACTGGACGTGCCTGTTAAACTGTAACTGTCGTACATAGCCCTGTCAACCGTTTTACTTTCAATTACACTATATGTTTTTCCAGTAATTTTTTCAAACGTAAGGGTGGCCAACCATTCCTCTAGACCAGTATCCTGGACCATGTTAAATGCTGTACAATCAGACTCTAGGGTATAATTTTTGGGGCCACATGCTAAACTCTCCATGGGGACGGGACCTTCCCTCATACCTTGTCCTGAATCGGCCCCCTTCCTCATGGAGGCCTCAGTGGCCCTTTCCATGCAAAACTTTCTACTATATACACTCCTAATTTCTTTGTGGCCACCCTTCGTTACTCCTGTGTTATTACTACTTCTTTCTCCATCCTTAAACGTTACAATTTTTATTTTTTGTGGACCATCTTGACCCACATGTGTATAGCTGCAGTTCTTGCCCCCACCATTGTTGGCCATCTCCCAACCACAATCCCCAACATACACTTGACCTGCATTATCGACTGCCACTGTATGTTGGTACTTGTACTGACCAGGGACAAAGACTGCAGCGAAAACATTACCCCAGGGTAAAGATTCTTGACCCGGGATAAAAGAAAACGCATCTAAATTAAAAAGAATGCGTCTGTCATTGCAGTAATATTTAAGACCAGACAATTTACTTGTTGAAATGGGTAATTTACTGAAAATTTCCGGTTTAACAACCTGGCCTACATTATGTAAACAATAAGCATAATCATGACCATTGTGAGAACATGTACGGACTTCATAACAGTTGTTAGACACATCCTTAATATCACTTTTAAATATGCTGTACATTTTCGTCCGGTTTACCTTCTCGCTTCAATCTCAAGCATTGAGTTCGAGGGTGTTCGAATTTCTTGCCACAAACCGAGAAGCAGTGACTACAAAAGTGTTGATAATTAATACCTTTCTCCGTATGTTCAGTTTTTTCACTTCTACAAGTGCCCTTGTTGTATAATTTGCAGATAAAATTCTTATCTACGACCTCTGGGTTTTGCTTGACATTACCTACTGGGGAAGCAAATCTTTGCGTGTTACGACTACGAATCTTCTCTACTAAATCAAAATCTTTCCAAGTACAAACGCCTTTCTCAATCTCCTGTAATAGGATTCCATGTGCTCGCCTAGCTGTGGGGTAAGACACCTCTATTGCGTCTTGAGCTATACTAATGAAATACTTTAACATGTTTTCCCTTATTATAGGGTCTTTTTCCTCAAGGGCTGTGGCAACAATACCCTGGGACCACTGCATGGGACTTAACTCGTCGTACGTTGGTTGTTTCCCCCCAGCCAGAATCGTACAAAAATCTTGAGGCCAGCTAATTATATGACGGACCTTATGAGAGCCAGTACGAAATCTACCCGACTTCAAAGCATCAGTAAGCCTACCTCTATGTTCAAGTCGTGATGTGTAGTCGTAGTCATGTAGACGTTTCCTTATCTCAGCCTGGATACGTGAATCGCCCTTCAATTCTTGGAAGGATGGCAGCGAACCCTTGTCTTCTTCTCCCACCACTGAACTGTGTGCCGATGGAACTGGAGACATGGACTTCTCTTCTTGCTTGTGAAGGCGTTCGTTGAACCCCACCATCATCTCCATCATCTTGTCCATCTTATCTTCTAACAGTTTAAAACGTGTCTCTTCTTGCTCAGCAACTGGTACTGGGGTAGACGGTGTTGCCTTCTTTCTACCCATCCTCCTGACAGCTTTAGCTTGAGTAACTGGCCACCACATATGTAAATATGACAAGGTACGACTCAGCCCTCAACAAAAACCTGCCAGCACGCCCAGTGCAATTTCACAATCTGAAATTTCTGGTGAATTCACCCGAATTTAAACTTGATTTTTGACTAACTCCAAACCAGCTGGCAGGGTTAACTATTTTACTATTTTTATGCAGACTTGATTGACAGGTCACCTGAATATTTTTCCCCAGTTCACCCAGTTTTAAAACTCATCAACGTCCTTGCCCTGAGGCCAAATAACAGTTCACCTAATTTGTGAGTTCAGACAATTCACCCAATTTAACTATTCACCCAAATTCACCAGTCCAAAAACCAGTACACACCATAATGTATATTTTTCTAGCCACTACTTTATTTTTGCCTGCAAATACTGTTGAATCTTGTGACTGAAATTCTGCGCTACTTTTTCGTACTCGCAGACATATAGTTGTAAAATAAATATAAATTTGTAGTATAAATTTGTACACTTTTTTACAGAAATATTGAAAATGTCCTAAGGTATTTGGTAACCATAGTTTTGATGTATACAACACAACTCTCACACTGACAAATAAACTGCTTTGTGTTTCTCTTTTTGGCAGGATGTTGTTCATCAGGTTGGTCGTAGAATATTAAGAAGAAAAGAGTGCCAGCTGCCATTCATAAGAAACGCTTGTGTGGTGTTTGCTCTCATGGCTATCACTGAAGAATATAACAAAATGAAACCCTTTATTCTTATGATATTTTTTGCAATTTATAGAAATACTAGTGATTCACGAAAGTTAAAATAAAATTAAAAAAATATATATATATATGTGTGTAATTATATCCACCACTCTTTATCTGTAATTAGTGTATTGATCGAGTATACTATTGGATATCAGACTGATGCTACAAGAGCATGACTTCATAACAAATGGTTATTCAAGGATGAATATATATAAATTGTTTACTTGTACCAGTAGTCATACAATTCAGTGAAGGTGAATCAACAAACTGTGTGTGTCAGCTAAACTCCAAATTAAGTATTTAGTTTAAAAACCTGTTATTCCTGGATGGATGTACTCACAGGTGATCAAAAACACATCCTTCAGCTGACATTATTCGCATTATGGGTTCATCACGTAATATTGTTTACATGTTCTTATAAAACGACTGTAATGAAATTAAAATGTTTGTTGTTAGACCATTGTGGCATTGTAATATGGTGACCCATATTATTATAATTAAGAGTAAATATTTGAGTCTTTGACCAGGCTATTTAATTTTAAAATCTTTAACCCAGTTTTGGACTATAAGCAGGTCAGTAAACAACCTTCATATTGCACAACACCTCAAAAGAACTGTAAATGTCTTTGATTGAATTATAAAGTTGATGTGAGACTGACAGGTTAATGTTAAGATGCATATTTAATTACAAAGGTATTGGGGCACCGCCTTATCCTTCTTGCAGGTGTATCCATAGTTGTAAAAACTAGGTTGGCAGTTTAATTTCTTTGAATCACTTTTGAGTGACATGTTTTTATAATTAAAATCTCATTAATCAGTAATCAGTGATAGGTTGTTTACGTCCCTGGGATATTGCACAACAACTAGGGTTTCTGATGCAATATCTGGAGTTCTTTAAAAGTGCCAGCTCAGTGGAGCTTGGGGGAGACTGGTCTTGGGCACTGTTAGATATGGTCAGGAGAGTTTGTTACTCTTGAACCCAATATGTGCCTGTTTTCAAATGTTTAAATATTAAACTTTAAAATATTTTGGAATTTATTTAAAATCAGAAATTAAAAGTTATTTGAAAAGTTAATGTGAAATAAGACCCGCGTGGCAGGAAATTGTTTCGTTATTTGTGACATTAAATGAAGTAAAATCATCAGAAGACTTTTTATTATTTTAATTTAATTAAAATCTACCAGAGCAGTGATATGCTGGGTTCAAACCCGACTGGTAGTGGACTCGGTTACAATTTTGGTGCATCGGCCGGGAAGAAAACAAAGAAAATAAATTATAAGTGAAATGTAAAAAAAAAAAAATTTTTGGAGATTATTTAAAAACATTAAGAGGAAGATGTAAAATGTGAACTGAATAGCTGAAAATAAAGTGTGAACTGGAAAATTTGAAATAACCACATTGTGTACTGGATGGTCTGCAGAACTTTTGCTAGTATTTGGGAGTCAACTGGAGTCTGACTGATCGGGACAATTTCAACATATTTCACAAGGGAGCTGTTCTTCTGCAAGAATAAACTGTCGCCAAGTCAACAGGAGTGGCACCAAGATAAGTTCAAGACATTTCTTTCGACATCAGGACAATTTCGACACCTTCAACAAGGACACTATCCTTGTTTCGCTGTGACAATCAACATGAGGAACTCTGGTAGGCAATGTCCTTGCTTATTTCAATGTTGGTTATTGTGTACTGGTGTGTGTGCTTGATAATTAAATCTTGAGTTGTATATTTTATCTATGATAAATTATTGAGGCAAAACTTACCACCCTTATGACTTGTGTGCTGTGAGTGTATTTAGTTTATTTGAAGAATAGCTTTATATTGTTGTAATTGTTATTGTTACCCCTTTAAGATAGAAACTGAGTATAAAAGTACACATTTTTATGCCAAAATTGAATCAAAAAAACAAAGGGGAGGCAGATTTCAAAATGGATCCAGCTCAGGGTAGGGATATCCCGGCGGAGATATTCAGGGACAGTTTTAAGTCCCTGCAATTAGAAATGAGAGCCGGCACCCTCGGTAAACAAATCAGAGATTTTTCTGGGGATGGGGCCAAAAGATTTAGAGACTGGCTATGTGATATTGATAGGGTCGGACAAGCACTGCAGGCAGATGATGAGCGATATAAGACTCTGGCCTTCCAAAGTCTTAAAGGTGCGGCTGGTACCTTTCTGTCCCGTTATACAAAAGATCATGCTAATCATACTTGGGCTCAAATAAAGGAGGCGCTGATAGCACAGTATGAGGAAGATGGGGATGCCCATCTGGCAAAACAAAAGTTGCGTAGACTCCAACAGAAATCTGGTGAGTCAGTTCAGAATTTCGCAGAACGCATACTCACACTGGCACATGAGGCATATGAGAATGTTGACCAAGCTTTGGTCCAAACTATGCTAGTGGATGTCCTGATTGATGGTGTCCAAGATGATGCCATCGCAAAGCGGTTAATTAAAGCGCATCCGGAGAGGTTGAATGCGGCACTGACAATCGCAGTAAACGAGCAGTCGGCTAATCGCCATTTTAAAATGCGTCGTCGCGCTGAAGAGCCTATGGAAATAGACTCATTAGGAGACATTAAGGGAGCACAGGATGGTAGGTTGGATAGGTTGGAACAGGGTCTAGCCCAGGTTGTGGAAAAGTTAGAGCAAATATCAGTGAGTACACGGCTCCCTAAGGCTCCCCAGAATAGATGGCAAACGGGGCCAAACAGGGTTGATGGCAAACCTGTGTGTTTTGGGTGTGGTAAGGTGGGCCACATTAAGAGGGATTGTAGAGCTATGCTCAGACCAGGGTCATATGACAGCAGAATGACCCAGAAGGAAAACTAGAGACTCCTAATCTCACCAGAGCTCAGAGGTTGGGAGAATCAACAGGGAGCTCTGTGAATGACAATGTAGGTGCTAAGTTATGTCCTGTCAAATTTGAAGATTTCAAAATTTTTGCTTTAGTAGATAGTGGAGCTGATGTCTCAGTCATTTCAGAAACAAGTTTCAAAAGAATTAAAGCAGCCCACATCCTTTCATTTGCAAGTACTTTTGACCTTAGTTTAAAAGGAGTTACAGGACACGGTTTACAAATAGTAGGAAAGGCAAAGTTGAAATTCCAAATTGGAGAGCAAAGTCTTATACATGAATTTTATGTGGTGAACAATTCCACCAAACAGATGATTTTGGGTAGTGACTTTTTCATTTCTTCAGGTGCCAAGATTGATCTGAGAAATAAGACTCTTGCACTCGGTGATCAAATCATTGTACTGAGAGACAAATTAGGAGTACCCGTGGATTGTGCTGTGGTTTACACAGCTTCTAGAGTAGTTTTACCCCCAAGAAGTGTCACTATGGTAAAGCTCAAGGGAACATCAAGGCTGTATGGCACTTCTGTAGTTTCTCCCTTGGATACTAGTCCACTATTGATTGACCACCCAGGTGTACTAGTACCCAATATACTTGTGACAGGTAAATCAAAGCTACAGGTCCCAGTAGTAAACGAAACCTATGCACAGGTATCAGTTAGAAAAGGGCTTCCACTGGGTGTCACTGAGAGGCTAAGTGAAGCTGAGGTTGGTAGTATTGAAACAAGGACACAGCCTCCTGTTCGAACGTATGAGAATCAGCAAAGCCAAGTGGGTAATGCCAAATTAGATCATGTTGCTGCCCACCAAAGACGGTTGCTTAGACAGTTGTTGGAGAAATATTCTGAGATATTCTCAGTAGGAGATACTGACTTAGGGAGAACTAGTGTAGTCCAAATGAAACTTGACACCGGTGATCATCCCCCTGTCAAGCAAAAACCCTACAAAACCCCATTCGCTGAACGGCCTATGGTAGAGAGGCAATTAGATGATATGTTGGAAGCAGGAGTGATAAGCCCATCCAATAGCCCTTGGGCAAGTCCAATTGTAGTTGTGCCCAAAAAGGACGGCTCAAAAAGGTTATGTGTTGACTATCGCCGTGGTGTGAACAAAGTGCTTAAGAGCAATTCCTATCCTTTGCCAGATATTTCAGATATCTTGTCCTCCCTGTACAAAGCCAAGTACTTTTCCTGTGTTGACTTGAAAAGTGGGTATTGGCAGGTTGAGGTTGCCCCTGAGGATAGAGAAAAGACAGCATTTGTCTGCCACAGAGGTTTGTATGAGTTCAATGTCATGCCATTCGGTTTGTCTTCAGCTCCCCCAATTTTCCAGGAACTCATGAACAAAGTGTTGGGAGAAGCCATGTACAAGTACGCGATTGCATACATAGACGATGTAATCATATACTCAGAGACATTTCAAGATCACTTGAAGCATTTAAATGAGGTTTTTAGCAAACTTAGGGATGCTGGCCTAAAATTGAAGATGTCCAAATGTCAGTTTCTGATGGAACAGATTAGATATTTGGGGCATGTCATTTCCAAGGATGGCATCTATCCCGACCCAGAAAAGATCAGGGTTATTCAAGATTTGAGGCCACCTAAGAATGTGAGGGAAGTAAGGTCTGTGGTAGGTATGGCTTCCTATTACAGAAAGTTCATCGATCATTTCAGTGAAGTGGTTGGTCCATTGACTGAGTTGACAAAGAAACATGCTAAGTTCCATTGGTCAAGTGAGCATAGTAAGGCTTTTCAAACAATCAAACAAAAATTGGTGCAGGCACCTGTGCTGGCACACCCTGACCCATCTAGGCCTTATATACTGTCAACAGACGCAAGTCTCATTGCAGTAGGTGCTGTGTTGACCCAAGAAACTGATGATGGTGAGAAAGTTATCCAATATCTCTCCAAGAAGCTCAGTGAGGGACAGCAAAAATGGCCTACCATAGAGAGAGAGGCTTATGCAATAGTCTATACAGTCAATAAATTGAGACACTATTTGTTGGGGTCCAAATTTACTGTGTACACAGACCATAAGCCACTAAAATCTCTGTTCACATCCGAGATGAAGAACGCCAGAATTCAAAGGTGGGCAATTATGCTCGAGGAGTATGGTTGCCAGGTTGAGTACAAACAAGGAAAGTCCAATGTTCCTGCAGATATGCTATCCCGTATGGTTAACCCTCAAGAGGAAGGCAGTTGTGATGTACTAGACAATGCTCCCAGGTGGAGCTATGAGCCCCCAAAGGAGACAGGTGACGAAGAAGAGTTAAGTATGAATCCATTGGCTGATGAACTGCAGATGCAGGCTATAAGAGAACAGCAGCAAAAGGATCCTGTGATCAGAGAAATAATGGATCATCTTGTTGAGTTGGGTGATGAAGTTGATTCCGATTACGTTGTTCAAGATGGCTTGTTGTACCATATCTCCATTCCAGTTAAAAATGATCCTAACACAAGACTCCAACTGGTTATCCCTGCAGAAATGACGGGTGGGGTAATTCATGAAATGCACTCTGCCGAATTTGGTGGTGGTCATGTAGGCTTAGACAGGACCTATGACAAGATCAGAAGTAGGTATTATTGGCAAAATATGTATAGGGATGTGGTTAAATATCTTGAGCAATGTGAGATATGCAAAGCCCGCAAGATGAGGAAAACAAAAGCTCCAATGCAAGACATGCCAATACCCCAATATCCCTTTGAGATAATTGGTATTGACACATGTGGTCCTTTTCCTGAGACTGAGTTGGGCAATAAGTACATTGTCACCATTGTAGATCACTTCAGCTCGTGGCCAGAGGCATATGCAACGAGGGACAAGTCAGCAGAGACAGTCGCTTCAATCCTCGTCGAACATATCTTCCCAAGGCATTCTTGTCCCAGGGTATTACTGTCAGATAGAGGTACGGAGTTTGTAAATGCTGTGGTGTCCTACCTACTTGAGAAAATGAAAGTATGCCATTTAAAAACTAGTCCTTACCATCCACAGACCAATGGCAAGACTGAGAGGTTCCACAGATTTATGAATGACGTACTATCTAAGTATGTACAGCAAGAACATTGCTTGTGGGATAGATACTTACCCGGTATGCTCATGGCATACAGAACGTCAGTGAATGACACTACAAGGCACACGCCCTTCTTCATCTGTCATGGTAGAGATCCAGTCCTACCAATGGACACTCTTTTGGGACCAAAACTGAGATATGTCGGTGACGACTATGTCCCGTGCATGCTCCAAAGGCTGCATGTGGCATACTCTGATGTTCAGAAAAATATGCTAGAAGCCAGAACGAAAAACAAGAGGATCCTGGATAGAAAGGCGGCTTTGCAGGCATTTGAACCAGGAGATAGAGTTTTCTATCACACGCCCATCATTGACCAAAATGCCTCGTCTAAACTAACCTCAAAGTGGAAGCCATACTTCTGTGTAGTTGAAAAGGTGTCACCTGTCTTATACAAGATAAGAAACCAATTGTCAGGAGATTCCAAGGTAGTACATGTTGAGAATTTGCAGCCAGCCCACCCTGAACAAACTTGGGATAGGGGCAGGACACAATTTGATTACTTTGAGGCAGTTAGACCAAAACACAAACAACTGAAAAGAGTAGTCCCAACTCGTGTGCAGCCTGCAAGAGCAGCAAAGTTAGTTACCAGTGTGCCACAACAGTGGTTCAAAAGTGAGGAAGAGCACAGCTCTTCTGAGAGCAGTCAGGAAGAACTTCAGAGTTCAGATCAACAACTTAGTGTACAGAGTCCAGTACAGCCTAGTGAAGCTGTAGATAGGCGCCCAAACGTTAGAAGTGAGGACATGGAGGTTGTTCCCAGTCCTGGCGCCAGCAATAGGAATGAGGACATGGAGGTTGTTCCTAGTCCTGCCAAGCGAAAAAAGGTATTGAAGAGGAGAGTGGATCCCTCTCCAGAAAGGGTAATTGAACAAGCCAAAAGGAACAAGCGTGAGGTCTCAGTTATGGATGCTATCCATATACTGGGACGGCTTGTTGATATGTTGGAGAAATGAGGAGACGTCCTCGATGTAAACAATAGTAGGTCCTCTAGACAGTTTAGAGAACCCTTTAGACCAGAAGCCATGAGGCTTAGTATATGTATTTTATAATTTGGTGAAGGGTAGATTTATTATGTATTACTTTTACTTTTCATCATGAAATTCAACATGTTGAGGCAGTCTGGTGAGTATTTCTGTTGATGTAAGTATTTCTTTTATGTTTTGTGTTACAGGCAGTGCCCATGCAAGGTTGGTTCAGCTATCACTTGTTGTTGTGACAACATTATGTGCTGGAGAGAGTGTGTACTTCACTCCACTTGATTCCGTTGGTGCAGTGTATGATAGTTGGGTTGTCACTTTTACAGTAGACATCTCACCATATCAGGAGCACTTGGACTCAATAAGGAAGTTGGTAAAGCAGTATGAACAAGCTTTCCACTACCTAGCCCATGACAGCAGAGCTGTCTCTAGTGAAAGGTACTCAGGGATCTTGAACCTGTTGGGTAAGGAGACAGAGAAGTTTAAGGATGATTACTATGATTTATTTGAGAGCTTGGAAGAGATTAAAAGTCTGGTGGCAGCCAAGGTAAAGCCAGGGACAGTATCTAAACGAGCTATCCTACCCTTTGTGGGAACATTACTGTCGACATTATTTGGCACTGCCACTACAGGTGAGCTAAGCAAATTGAAGCAGGGCCTTTCATCTTTGGCTTCATCTGAAACACAGTTAAGGAGTGTAGTAAGGGAGAGTTTACTACTTATTAATAAAACACATGAGGCGGTTCGAGAGAATCGTGATGTAATAATTCAGCTCAGGAATGCCACTGAGAATTTCCATACTGAAATAGCCACGGTTTATAGAAAGCTTTCGAATATTGACACTGAAGTATCATATGTGGAAATGGTAACGAAAATTCATGACGCATTTCATGTTGTATCGTATGCTTTAAAAGAGACCCGCAGATCTCTTACTGAACTGACATGGCAGATTTCTGATGCAATTCATGGGAAATTATCTATGTTGTTGGTCAAACCATCTGAACTACTGAAACTTTTGATTAAAATTCAAGGTAATCTTGAGGGGGGTGCGAGTCTTCCTTTTCCTTTGACTTATTCAGAAGTATACAAGTATTATCAGTACCTACAACCACTAATGTTACCAGATGGTGAGAGATTTCATGTTGTAATAGTTTTACCTTTGGTACATTCTCATTCGAAGTTTAGAATGTATACAGTGATTTCTATCCCAACTCCAAACAAAGATTTAGGTGTATCATTGAGTTATAAACTAGAGGCTGACCATGTCTTAATATCAGAAAATGCAACTTACTACTCTCTCATACAGAGTTCAGATATAAATCAGTGTAAAAGTCTCCAACAGTGTAGATTCAATGCCCCTTGGTTTAAGGTGGACGGATATCCATCTTGTGTCATGGCCCATTATCTTGAGCGGCAGGATGACATTGACAAATATTGTACACTTGAAGTATCCAGACTTGGAGGTTTGCCCGTGTTGTATAAATTATATGATAGCTACTGGGTTGTGGTTACCCTTAAAGACTTTTCCTTACATATAACATGCAAGAAGGGTAGTCCCAGATTAATTAAACAACAAGTTGTCAGTGGGATGCATATGATTGTGTTAAATCCACATTGTAGCGCGGATTCGAAATACTTCCATATACCTAGGTTTGCTAGTGGGAAGAGTAGTAAAGAACTGATAGCAAAATTTGGCATGGAGGTGGGTTTATCGAAATTATCTGAGAGTATCTGGAACACAACACATCCACAGCTAAATAAACTGGTACTTTACAATTCATCTAAGGTTGCAAACATCCCAGAGTTGGAATATTTGCCCAAGATGCCAGTTGCGAAATTATTGAGTCGATTAGAAGATGTTAGCTCCAAGGCTGAACTATTAGACAACCAAGAAGTTTTAAGGTCTCACAGCACATGGGTTATTGTTTTTGCGATAATTTTAGTAATTGTACTTACTAGTGTCACTTTGGCTCTTGTATGCTACTGTAAAGTTAAGGGTTTTAGTATCTGTAAGCGCACACACAGGTATGCAGTGGCTGGTGTTGAAGAAAAGGATGAAGCCAAGGCAGAGGAGTCAGAGCCCATCCGCCATCAATCTCCGTCAAGTGAGGAGCCGCATACCAGTGTCCTCTTCTTGAAAACCCAGTGACCTCAGGAAGTGTGTGAAAAGTGACTTTAATCTTTTGAAAAGAGACATTTCAGACTCATGGACATTTAAAGCTGTTGCCGTTCACAGAACTGTATAACATAATTAACATTGGTACATCAATGTGTTTTGTTTTTGTGATGTTGTTTATATATCCTGCCACGTGTATTTGTATTGTATTAAATTAAGTTTTATCAGGCTAAGCTTACTCTTGTAATTACGAAGAGCATTTAAGACAAAACTTTTAGGTATAAAAGTTTTGCATTGGGAAGGGGAGGAATGTAATATGGTGACCCATATTATTATAATTAAGAGTAAATATTTGAGTCTTTGACCAGGCTATTTAATTTTAAAATCTTTAACCCAGTTTTGGACTATAAGCAGGTCAGTAAACAACCTTCATATTGCACAACACCTCAAAAGAACTGTAAATGTCTTTGATTGAATTATAAAGTTGATGTGAGACTGACAGGTTAATGTTAAGATGCATATTTAATTACAAAGGTATTGGGGCACCGCCTTATCCTTCTTGCAGGTGTATCCATAGTTGTAAAAACTAGGTTGGCAGTTTAATTTCTTTGAATCACTTTTGAGTGACATGTTTTTATAATTAAAATCTCATTAATCAGTAATCAGTGATAGGTTGTTTACGTCCCTGGGATATTGCACAACAACTAGGGTTTCTGATGCAATATCTGGAGTTCTTTAAAAGTGCCAGCTCAGTGGAGCTTGGGGGAGACTGGTCTTGGGCACTGTTAGATATGGTCAGGAGAGTTTGTTACTCTTGAACCCAATATGTGCCTGTTTTCAAATGTTTAAATATTAAACTTTAAAATATTTTGGAATTTATTTAAAATCAGAAATTAAAAGTTATTTGAAAAGTTAATGTGAAATAAGACCCGCGTGGCAGGAAATTGTTTCGTTATTTGTGACATTAAATGAAGTAAAATCATCAGAAGACTTTTTATTATTTTAATTTAATTAAAATCTACCAGAGCAGTGATATGCTGGGTTCAAACCCGACTGGTAGTGGACTCGGTTACAGCATTACACACTCTTGGGTCATATTTTAAGGATATTTTTGAAAATTAATTTGTGCTAATTTTTTTCGAAATCCAAACAGTGGACCCAAACAAGTCCAATATCAAAACTACGGCTTGACATTTTCTTATTTATTACAATCTTGCAATCAAAAGTTTGGTAGAAGACATATATTAGTACATATTAACATTTTATATCTATGGCTTTACTTGAGGGCATTTTGTCCATTTATACTCTCATATCATATTGGTTTCAGATTTCGAAAAGTTCCCACATGACTGCAATTGTCAGCAACCCAACTGATTACCATATACTATTTTCAAAGTTGTACAAAGTGTAAATTGGTAAACTATAATGAGGTTACTTTTAAAACTGAGGTAAAATGGTAAACAGTGGTGAAAATTTGGGATTACTAACAAGATGCCATTGGGAGGTGAAATGTGTAAACAAGTGCTGAATTTTCATAAATATTTCAATAACTATAAGGATGTTATAACCAAGTCATCTCTCTCATTTGAAACAACTAACCATACCATCCACAGATTACTAACAAGATGCCATTGGGAGGTGAAATGTGTAAACAAGTGCTGAATTTTCATAAATATTTCAATAACTATAAGGATGTTATAACCAAGTCATCTCTCTCATTTGAAACAACTAACCATACCATCCACAAAACCAAAGAGAAATGGTCGAAATAGTTTCACTCATGCTACACCATTTGATTTGAATATACTATCCAAAAGTTGAAGTTTTATGTCCCATTCAACATCCACAGTCATATTGGGACGGAATCACCAGCATTGCCACTTGTGGGGGTCAAACCCACGCAGAGGTGACAGCCTGTGCTTAGCTGCCAAACTTGGTAACCACTATACCACTGAAGACCTACATAGACTCTGTACAGCTATGAGACAACCACACTATAGATGGTTTCAGAAGCAATATAAAGACATATCCTCCAGCATAGCTATCCCATGGCCTATACTACCTTTTCCAATGTTGACTCTTGTCTCTTGGTAATCGACTCTCCCTTTTCCAACAATAGCGCCTTATGGGATGGTTACATCAGTTCTACTTTATAAATGTTTCAATTATTTTTATTATATTTTTCATTAATATTTCTGACACTGGGTGACTTACCAATATGTTGCATATATACATATTATTGGCAGTGCATTTTATAGAGTTTCAGCTCATTTTCCGTTGAGTTAAAATCCATGTAGAAATGATGAAAAGATCTGTTTACTGTGGGTTATGCATTCTTCGGGTTAAATGTAAGTTATTTCCATTAATTGTTGGGGGGACATGGTGGTTGATAAACCATAAAACAGCTCTCGTGACATTTTATTTTCATTTTATAACTTGTCAAGACAACATACGTAACACTCGTCCGGCAGTTTTGGTTTGATTTTTAAAATTTAATTGAGCTTAAATTCGCTTTCAACCAATTGCACAGGTTATTGCACCAAGGGTAGGTTTCAGGCCAGTTCATATTAGTGTCCAAGCTTCTGCACTGTAAAATTAAGACATTGGTAAACAAGTACCAACTTTCCCATTAAGGGTCAGGTCCAGGGTTCAAACTGCCGACCTCAGACTTGGATTGTATAAATTTATCTTCTTTCTAGATAAAAATCTTGAAATTATATGTTTCATCTATTTTATTACATCTTGTCTGAAAGATAAAATATCTTTTTTTTTCACACTTTCAAATTCACCAAGCAACAATCCACTTTGCCAGTGTATTTTTATGTGTCGCCAGTCAGCTAAGTTAATAGTTTTTTTCCATTGGTGGAAAATTAAAATTATAGCATGCTATTCTGTACATTAATATAGATAGCTTGGCGTTTGACTGAAGTGAAATTTTAGGTAAGTTCAAAACCAAACAGGCCACACACAGGGCAATAGTGGTTGTGATTATAAGTATAATTTAGTTCTCAATATGAAGGTAATATATTCGTTCTCCAATATATTTGTAAGCTGGATCAAAAGTAACTCCCAATCTGGAATCTAGTATTTATATTAAGCCAAAAAAATGAATAAGTGGCAGTAATTGTGGGTAAGATAAGTGTATATCACTTTGATAGTATATGTATTTTTCATAATACGTATGTCGAAGTAATACTCAACATGTTATGCTAATCAGATAGCTAAATATATAAGTACTGCTGAGTTGTTCTCGTCAACAATCTTTACAAAGTAACAATATATCACGCAAAGATTACCATATGAAATTCATCATTTTCACTGATATAAAAGACTGATATTCTGAGAGTTTGCAGCTCCAAACAAGAAGTTGTCGATACTGTACTGTTTCAGATAAGATATAGATCCATTGACGTATATCCAATGCCTGTATTGATTTCTTTGTTGTTGGGTCGCCAGGTATAAGAAAATGGAAATTTAATAATTTACAGCTAAATCAGCGATATAACCTCTTTCAGTTGTGCTTTTTTGACAATGCCAAAATATTAACAACGTTAATGTCAGAAGGTTTACCATATAATGTTTTGAAACATTAAAAATGGTAATATTTATTGAACATTATTGGTGAATTATTTAGTGAATGCAGGTTTAAAAATACATTTCTTCCGTATAACGAAATTGAAAATAACATAAAAAAATACTACCTTAGATCTCAATATTCCAATAAACAAAAATGAACAAAAGAAGAAATTATTGTCAATACCTCAATGAAGATATCACATTATAATCTGCTCCCTGTCAATTTTGTAAGAGTTTAAGCAAAGTTTGTGAGAAAACGGTGTGAACTGTCTTTTAATAAGCTTTCGTTATTTGGACATGTCAATAATAAAATCAATGTCTCCGTTATGTCTGTGCGTTTGGCAAGATACCAAAGAAAATGTAACGAGATCATTGGAAATTCCATAACACGCTTGTCACAATATCTAGCACATGTCAGCCATTGTTTTTGCTATTTCCTCCGGGAATAATATTGCCTACTCTGTTTTGACCTGTAATCAATATGCTTAAATATGTGATTCAAATTTCTTGTATCACCCAATGTATTTGAGAAATATGATTGTTGTTTTCTACTCTATAATGTTTCATTTCATGATATGGACAGTTTATTTATTTATTTGGGGTTTTACATCACTTTCGATACTGTACAGGTCATATCACGATGGGTAGTTGGAAGGGCAGAGGAAACCAGTACATGCAGTTGGTCAAGGTTCTGTACTGTAAACTGCCGACCAACAGCAAGCAACTACCAGCTCTCCCACTTGAGGCCGTGCCGGGAACTGAACCCCAGCCTCAGAGGTGGGAGGCGAGAGTGTTACCACTCTGCCACTGTGGCCCCCGATATGGATAGTTAATTGAATGGATGAAACCAGGGTAGCCTTGCTGTAGGCTCACATGTTATCTGTGTGTTCAACAATCTCACATATATGCTGGATTTATAGTGAACATACTAGGGATACACAGATCTGTCTTAATAGCTTACATCTCCGAAATGTATGTGTGCTTCATGAAAACCAAATATCTGTGAAAAAAATGGTACAAATTTGAGTGTTTGACAAGGCTGAAACCAGGGCCCATGTTCACACAGAGGTCTCGAGTCAAAGAACAAGTGTTAGAATTGAGAATTGAACTGAGCTAAGACCAAGTGATTCACTCTCAGCATCCACACAGTCTCACATCTTTCTAATGTAAACTCTACAAATGTTCACGAGTCCCACAGTTGTTAAATATCCAAAAGCATTTCAAAGATCAGAAAGTATTTGTGTGTTATAATTTACAACAAACTTTAAAATATCTACTTAAATAAAAATATCAAAATTTTGTCACTGCTTTTTAATTTACATGTCACACTGTCTACTTCTCTATTTATATGTAGTCAGAACAACCAGTTAGGCCTGTGCCATAAATTAGGGTGCTTTTGAAACCAAAATTTTGTTACCACATGTTGTAAATTATTTTTGCTTTACACTAAACCACAAAGAAACTATGTACCTCAGTTAAGATGAAAAATCCCTTGATGCCTTTTCCAAAATATTTGGCACAACAATTCACCAGTTTTATGCAAGAGACCATGCCTGAGAGCAAATATGGTCTCAACTATTTTGTGAACGGGCAACTGGATCTCTTCTCAGTTCAATAAATATAGGCCCAGGGCAAACTAGTTTGTTATCTGCTTCTTTTGGGGAGGACTTAGGTTCACAAGCCAAACTTCATAAGTTGAAGGCTGACCTGTAACACCTCAATTATGTCTTCCCTCCCTCCACCCCGCTTCCACTCCCATAGTGGATGTGTCATCTTCATTTCATTCAGATGTGATTGACATATTATTGTGAGACAATAGGCTCTATAAAGAACAGGATGTAGCTATTTATTATGAAAGCTAACAAGGCTAATTTAGGGTAACACTTCGAAGGAAGCAATAGGGACAAAAGGTTCTAGGTGATGTTGGAAAATATCTCACTGCATGCTTTAAAATATGCCATAACTGCATTTTACAATAAAGTTTGGGCCTTAATTAGCAAGTTAAGAATGACTGTCCATTGTTCCATCTCAAGGCTATCCTTGATTCAGCACATCTAAGTACCTAGAAAAGGTCATGTAACTACATACTCTTTGACATTATGTTATAGTAAAGTAAGAGAAGACCGGATTACTATTGTTTAATTCATGTTAATCAACTGATAGTTTGCAATCTGCTTTTCACCGAAAAATTTGCAAAAAAAGCATCCAAAAACTTTACCAAGTGAGCAAGCTTTTAACACAAAATCATATATTTGCTTGGCAAAAGTTCTACATGCCTGTACAACAAGAAGATGCAACATGTCTAGAAGTGCACGGCAACAACTTTTCATCTATCCTAAATCAATATATATTTTTTTAATTGTACATTGCAATAAAACTTACAAAATATCATTTGGAGAGCTTTTTATGGTGTGATATAACACATCTTTCAATATTCATAATTATTCCCAATTATTTAGGCCAACCCAACAGCTAAGGTTATTTCAGAGAAAAACCCTAAAAAGAGCCGCAAATATATCGGAAAATGCTGCAAAACTTGTTCATCCTGTGGCCACCCAGAATTCCCTACCACACAAACTGTTGGTCATCACTCAATATCTAACCCAATTTAAAATATAAATGATCTGTAGAGAACCATTGTTAAATAGACAGTACACCTTAAGAGTATATATCGAAACAGGATGTTTTCCTTAGCAAGTACACCTGTCGTTAAGCTTCTGTATGCACATAGACTCAAGTTTTCCCCAAAAAAATAGAAATATTCATACAAACCACAGTGTTCCTAGATTCCAAAAAGTTAAACCTGCTTTCCCAAAGTAATTTTACCAAGCTGTTAAAATAATCACATTTAACTTTCCTTTTGTACACTTTCTGGTGGAGTGGTAAATTGATTGGACTAGATTTGGGTTTTCCCATTTTCTGTTAACTTAAGTTACAGATTTCATGATTTTGTAAGTTGATATATTTTGATCTGTGTATCCAATAAACATTTTAAAAGTTGAAATAGGTCTAACCTGTATGTCCGAAATATATTCAGCATCTATATTTGTTCTGTCTGTGAGAATTTTATTCTCTTTACTCGATGGATATCCTCTTTCTAAAATTAACTGTTCAAATCTAATTCACTCCAAATAATTTCCATATTATGGAAATTCCCCTGACTTTCATAAGGTCTATGAAGTTTTTCCCCAAATTATCTATGAATTTATTTTTTTTGTCATTAGAAGGCATCTCATTTTCATTTTAGAATTCAGAGTAAAACGTTTTCAAATGTTTAATACTAGTTTGTTATACTCGTGTGTTAGATAAACAAATACTCGATTTTGTAACAAATCATTTTCATGTCACGTCCACAATTTATGGTAATGGTGCACTCATATATTTTTCACACTGAATTTAATGGTACGCAATTCTCAGTGTCACAAATATACTGCAATATATCCTCATGGGATTCAATCATATTTATGATAACATTGCAAAGCTGAGTGTTTGTCCAAAGTAAAAGCCATATATGAAGCAACAAAATCTTTTGTAATTCCCTTGGAAATTTGGAGGTAAAACTACATGACAAAGCATAGGGTCATATATTTTTGGAACACAAAGTCAATTGTCACATAGTAGGTGTGTGTATATTACCAAAACGTATGTGAAGATTACCATAACCTAGGACATGGTGGACATTGATGGTATGCTAGTTTGCGTGTTAAAATCAGATAAAACCCAGACGGGCGACCCTCCCATTGTCTCAACTCTCCATTATTTTTAAATAATGGAGAGTTATCACTACATTATTTTCTAACGGTGGATTGTGGTTTAGTTCAATGGCCAGTCTTCCAAGAACAAAAGGGTGTTTAGTATTTGCCAGTCATCCTCAGCACAATGCATTCAATATTGAAATGTTTTCACAACTTCTTTCATATTAATTAGTTCAGTGGGTACATTTACAAAGTCTTTTCAAGTCTGAATGACATTCAGAGTTCATAGAAAAATACCTCATGGAAAAATGCTACCTTGAAAAAATACCTCATGACAAATCCAAAACAAACAATTTTATTTATAAAGTTGGATATTTTTTTATTCTTTGCATTTCTTTACAATCAGACTTTTTACAGTTATCCTCTGTGAACTTAATCAAAGGAGCAGCTAACTTTCAAACAGACTCACTGTGGAAATCTAACCCAGCATACTATATTAAAAGGAGAGCTTTTAGTGGCTCAAAATTTACTCAAGTAAAATGAGAAGAAAAAAGTTGTTCAAAAATGCAGTGCTGAAATACACTAATGCTGGGTTTATTTATTTATTTGGGGTTTTACGTCACTTTCAACACTGTACAGGTCATATCACGACGGGTAGTTGGAAGGGCAGAGGAAACCAATACATACAGTTCGTTAGGGATCTGTACTGTAAACTACAGACCAATGGCAAGCAACTACCAGCTTTCCCACTTGAGGCCATGATGGGGATCGAACCCCGGCCTCAGAGGTGGGAGGCAAGAGTGTTACCACTCTGCCACCGTGGCCCCTAATGCTGGGTTTAAATTTGATTTAAATTTTTAATGTTCAAAACAAAGATTTTAATTGACTTTTTTATAGTTTGGTTGAAATTAATTTTGTCCTTAATGTTGTAGATATTAATTTTCATAGGAGGTATTATTGAATACAACATGTAGAGTAGGTATTCTTTCTATGAGGCTTTTTTCTAGGAGACAATCTTTCCAGGAGGCATTTTTCCTTGATTCCAAATGAGAAGACAATGAAGCACCCAAAATAAAAATATTGAGAAACCCAAAAACTTCAACACAAGATAAAACAAGCAAGTTTCTAGTTAAGTCAATGCCTGAAACACAAAAATAACTGTCTTAAAATAAGCACAGATTAATAAGCTAACATGAAGCACTTACCACAACAAATTATCCACACCATTGTTAAATAAACAGTCTATTTTTTTCTGGAAAGTGTTTTCTGTCAGTCCCAGATCCATATTTTATCAATTATCATTATCCATGGTTAAAATTTGTAGCAGTCAGATTATATTAAAACTTTTCAAGCTTTATCCAAAATTATATTTTGTCATAAATGAAAATCAGTGGTACACATGCTGAAATAATGTTGATTGTGTATTCACATAAAAAAACATGGAACTAATTTATGAAAGCCCCATATGGTATCCACACCAAAGGAAACACTGCAAAAATTGTCTAGGTTGATCATTTGGTACAAGGTGTTAAATTATTGAATTAATAAATTGGTTTTAATTTACAGGGTTTTATAATAGATAATAGCCTCGTGGCACTTCCATTATGTAAACTTAATGACCCTTCGGCCCTTTCAGGGCCTCAGGCCATTAAGTTTACATAATGGAGCGCCACTTGGCCATTATCTATATAATATCTGTCAGTTTGTGCCCATGCTGCACAGACTTAAATGAATGGATAAACATGGTGGAAATGTTTATATGCCCATACATTACCTTCAACTTATGCTCTTATGCTGTATGTATGAGGTATTTGCTATGCATAGGCTTTTTAATTTGGTGTCAAAGCTGCACTTACATTGAAGCCATGGTTTAATTGTAACAAAATACTGTCAATTATTGTTAATTCATTAAAACAGTACTGAAGGTTTAAAATAAGTAAAGGTATTCCACATATAATCTTAACCAAGTAATAGCACTGGCAAGGTGTGACAGTGTGTGAACCCTAGGTATGCAAATATTTTTTGTGAGTGTGTGCATTGTGAGGGGGGTCCTGGGTTATCCCAAGGGAAGATGCTTTGTGTGTGTTGTATATTTTTTATTTTTATAACTGTGAAATCATTTTATAAAACTGATTAAATGTGGATGATGTTGTCAGGGTTCCCCCATTAAATTGAGTAAGAGTATTAATGTTGTAATTGAGATTATCATTATGTTAAATGTTGTCAGAGCGAGTTGAGTAATTGTTAATTGTAATGTCACTATATTTGTATAATTTTACCCTTTATGTAAGTGATAAATTTTAATGTTTCATATTTGAGCTCCTAATAGGAGCCATTTCTGAGTGGTTAAGGTGGGGATTCAATGATATAATCCAACAGACTAGGAAAGTATATAAGGGGGAGACTAGGACCAGTCAAGCCAGTCTACAATCTGGATGCAGACTGAATCAAACTAATCATCATACTAGGAGTCATACTAGGAGCTACAGTAGGAGCCACACTAGGAGCCCAACAAGAAACTATATTGGACACTAGGAGTCATACTAGGAGCCTTGTTTGAAAGCATACAGTACTAATAGGAGCCTTGTTAGGGACCATAATAATAAGGCACTGATGGAGTTCTGGGAATCTTCTGTTTTGGTATGGGGAACCTTCAGAGATACCCTTGTGGATCAGAAAAAATAGCACCAATGGAACACAATGGGGCAGTATTGCATATAGTTATGTAGTAGTTGTTTCTATATACTCGGATAAAAGGGGGTGGCTCCGACAAAATGGAACAGGAAATTTTGGGGCAAGAGCTTCTTGTTCTTATAATTCTTTAACTTCAATTTCTGGGCAGGTATTTTAGATTTTTGGGAAAGTGTCAAATAATGATACAGGATTAGGTGTTTCTTGTGTATTTTGGTTGTGTACATAGTTGCGTTCATGCATTTCTTTATGACTAGATGACATGCAGTAATTTGGAGTGGTTTCACAGTAACTAGGCTACATCTTGTGTATATCTTTCTTACAATTATAATAACTTTGTTACTTTAAAATGGTGTTATCTTTGCTTTGCTAGAGATTATGAGATTTCAGTTGATTTAATTACCCTATGTGTTTTTATTAATCCCTTTTTTGTGTGTTGTGCTGGCTATTTGCTGTTGTGCTGTGGAATCTGCATTTTAATCTGGAAAATGGATGTTGGCACCTAGAATAGGATGAGGAACCTCGATATGGAAAACAGGACTTGGAGTCTCAGATGGGAGCCTTATTACTGGAAAACCGGAACTGGATTTCTGCTACAGCAGCAGATGGGGCACTGGCACGGGATTTGCCTGTATGATATGAAAGAGAATTTTAATGGCCTGATCCCCTATAATCTTATTCAGATCACATCATCTAGACATAGCCCAAGACCAAGTATATTTACAAATTCATAAAATTATGACAACAGATTTTAGCTTATGAACCCCTGAACGTTTATCCTGACACATATTTTTTCTGTTTCTGTTTGTCATAATCAATAACTAGCCATGTATTGAGGACTATTTACTGAAAGTTAAACATATTCTCATTTGCAGACTAAGTATACCCAGCCTGTTACAATACTGTGATAGAAATTCTGGGATGCCAAGAACACTACCATCGTGCCCTGTTGGCATAAAACTGCTAATGTAAATGATTAATTTATTTTATAGGTTGTTGTTGTTGTTGTTACAGACAATGACACCATCTGTTAGCAGGGGACATTATTGTTGTGAGCAGAATTCTTTACCTGTAAAGACAATGAATTATTGATTTTCTCTATAGTTTACATAATTGGTAGAAGCGTAAATCGGTTTATGGATCTAATTTTGGTGAATTTTTTTTTTACTTTGAAACCTCAACAACACTAAGAATATTTCGTATATTTTCGATGTTAATACCTCAAATAATAGGTGTTTTATCCCTTTAATGCTTTGTCAAATATTAATCCCCTAATATTAATGCAGATATTAAAAATACAACACCAATTGATCAAGCCCTTGAATTAGTTTATGGGTCTATTTTGAAAAAAAATGTCACACTTGACTGAACCCCCAGGCATTTCAATTTCACCATATATAGACTGTAACTTAAGAACACTGGTCAAATTGTAAGCTTTATTTGGCCAAGTATTTTGTATTTTGGTGTCTTCAAGTATTTCAATTATAAAAACTTTACTGTGTTTGATGCATAATTATAAAATCTAAACACATATTTATATTTCAGGTGTTTTGTTAAAACATTTTTACCTGTTCATCACTCTTAATTAAGAGTGCAATGGATTCTGAGATACAGGCCAGACAAGATATTTATCCCTGCGAACCCGCCAGCCCAACAATTCACTTATCCACACAACTAGATACCGTGGGTGAAAACAGTACCTGTATTTGGATAATTTGAAATCATAATTTGGTCTGTCCTAAGTAACCACAGGTAACCTTACATATATTGTAAATCTCTGAAGTGATAAGTCAAGTATAGCATTTTTTCCCAAAAATAGACCCAAAAACTGATCACAAGGTTTTCAACAACAAGAGACAAAGAAAACAATGTGTTTATTATTTCTACAAATATTTAGAAAAGGGTATCCGGTACAATGATAAAGGGACAACATCTGAGCTATCAGTATGAAAATAAATGAAATACAGGATGTGTTATTAAGATTAGAAGTGAAAATTAGACCCATAGTATGAACTTACTTTTATTTCAGCTATTGATATTAAAAATATATGAAAAAAAAATTGAAAAAATTAGACCCATAAACTGATTAATGCTTCTATAGCTACAGCTGATTTCTTTTGTGCTGTTTCGCCTGGAAATCTATTGTAAAGTCTTTTTAGAACCTTCTGATTTGTATAATTTACATGCTTTCAAGAACCTTCCCCAGTAAACATTACAAACGTTTATAAACGTTTAAGCTTAAATGTTTATAAATGTTAATACATAAACGTTTATATACGTTTGTACACCGCTTAAAAACTGGAGACATATTTCTGTAAGTATATCTTGCTGTATCACTCTTGTTTGAAGCTATCATTACATTCTAAGTAGAGATATAAAAGTACATAATATTGTTGATATTATATACTTTTATATCTCTACTTAGAATTTAATGATGGCTGCAAACAAAAGTGATACAGCAAGATATACTTAAGAAATACTTTTTCCAGTTTCTCTCAAAATGGCTGTGCTGACATCATCATTCAAAATGAAAACATGGTTAAGATATTCATCACTCTTTGTAAAAGGTTTAAAAACGTTTATAAATGTTTATAGACCAAACTAATATTGCTGAAACATTTATAAAACCAAAATATTGAATAATTGCCAATATTTAGGTTTAAATTTGGTTTTAAAAACGTTTATAGGTTTACTAAACGTTTATAAACGTTTGTAATGTTTGCTGGGTTCCATATTTCCGTTTTTCTTTGGCTACAGGGCAGAGTTATCTTATGTAGATATGACACATGGATAGAAGTGTTTGGAACTGCACTATATTATTAATGCTTCGTTGTATACATTTTGTGGTTGACTCTTGGTAAAGTGAACTAGAAATAGTGTGTGGGTCTATAAGGGACTGGATTTGCTAGATTTTTTTATATTTTTGCTATCTGGATGTAGAGTGTGGATCTACCAGAGATTTGATTTGCTGTATTTTGGACGTTTTTATATCTTAATATAGTGTGTGGATCTAACAGTGAGTAGATTTGCTGTACTCTGGACATTTTAAGCACGAGCCTCAAAAGAACTTGTGCTTCCACAGATCACTTTTTTTGTCTCCGGACTTTTAGGAATTCAGTATTTGTAATAAGTGGACGCTGAACAGGTCATGGGGTAGTTTTATGGGCAGAGAAAACCAGTGCATACAGTTGGTCAAGGTTCTGTACTGTACACTGTCAACCTACAGCAAGTAACTACCAGCTTTCCCACTTGAGGTCGGGCTGGGATTCCAACTCCGATCTCAGATGTTGGAAGCGATGGTTACAACTTAAAAGCAATTTAATTGCTACTGTGCTTGCCCGTTGGACCCTAACAAGGATGTTTAATGTATAGTCTTCAAATTATTTAGTATATATTGACTATTCTCATGATGAATTGGCTATTTTGTGCCTATGTTTTCTTTTAGGGGAGATCTATGGGTTATATGTTATGACAGAAGTCAGCCAATGAGTGTGCTCTAGTTTCAAAAGTTTTTAAATGGAGATTCTGTCTTGCCTCTATCAAATCATAAGCTGTTTATCATCTTATTTTTCTGTCATATTTGCGCATAATATACACAATATTAAACAACAGAAGTTTTCGTCGATCTTACCAATGACGCCTTCCTATTTGTAATACAAATACTTTTAAACATGTTATCTGAATAATGCGCATTTATGCGCATTGGATATGACCAAACTGCGGAAATATATGGTTACATTTCCTCAATATACACCTTACCAATAAGTACTTCTTGTAAATAGCAGATACCTGTGAGATAAATACAATATACATAATTCATTCGGTCGAAATCATGTTCTTATAATATTAAGGAAAGTATTGATCATGCTTCAATTATTTTCATTAAGATTTATTTCGTGGAAAAGCATACCTAGCCGATAATACACAAATAGCTTTTCAAAGTAATTTCGGTTTCGTTTTCGGGTTCAGGGCCGTTGTTTTCAAATCAGTATTTTTCAAGGGTAATGCTTTGAGTCATATATAAGTGAAGATACTGTGCAATATTTTGCATGTATATACAATGCAAAAATGCAAGATATAAACAAAACAAATATATCTAAATTGAGTGATGGTTCAACAAAGAGGTTTGACCAGCAGATAAAGATAGAATACTTTCGAGTGTCAAAAGAAACATTTTACAAGCAATGGAGGAATGTTAAACTCTGTGATTATGTTAAACTAAAATTTGCACAAAACCATATAAAATGAGGATACAATCAAAATGTCCTTTTAAGCTGTGGGGAAGTCAAGCTTTATAAAATGAATAGAATTAACTGTCAAGTCAAATATGAGACAAAATGTGAAGTCGGAGACAAAGAGAAAAACAAATTGTGAATTTCATAAACTCCAGTGAACCATAAAATAAAAAGAAAATACGGTGAAAATGTTAATCTTTCAAGCATGAGTTGAATTAGTTGAGATGTTAGAAAATGAGACAAATGTAAGGCTGGGAAACGAAGTTTTAAATGAAAGACAAAAAATCCTCTGATCAGATGTTTCAGAAGAGCATTGGATGAGGTCAAGGGACGTCATACATTAAAAAGGAAAGGTTAAGATAATGTCATCTTTAAAAGCAGAGTATTTAAGACAATAACATTACATTTGTAGATTTTCATGTCTATTAGTAGACTTTCATCAAGTCCTTTTGTCTAAGGTATTATATGAGGACTGAATGACTTTTTTACCAGAATGTGGGGCTGACAAAAGTATTTCTCTTGACAGAAGCTTTTTTAACCCATCACGTGAGTTCATAATGATTTCATGTATGTCAGATTTGCTGGAATGAGAAATACAAAGACTTGGAGCAAGTCTAGTCTATTAGGGTCACTTACAGTTAGAGAAAAGGACCGCAAACTGTTTTCAGCGGCATATGAAATGAAAGGAGGTTGTATAACTGGCTGAAAAACTACTTTAAAGCTGCATATTTAAGAGAATGGCACTGAAGATATGAGAAAACATACTCAACAGGAAAGTAGCAACTTACACAGATTGTGAGTAATAAAGGTGAACAACTGTTGACATCAAAAGAACAAAGTAATCTTGAACTGAAGGCTGGTCATAAATACTGACAGAAAAGTTGCTGAAGCTTAGTCTCTCGTTGAAGGTCTCACGGTGGGAGCACTTATTTTTCCCTTATTTCTGATAGTATTTGCTTATTACTATCATACAGACGGTAATCTGGATGGCCAGTAGTGCTTGCTGGAATGCTATTAAGATCTGCAACTTGCAGATGACATATTTGAATTGGAAGCATCTGAAACAAAAGCAAAAATAATAATGCATCATCTTGCAAAAATAACTTTCAAGCATTGATATTTTATGTAAATATTGTTTTGTGGAGAGAAGTCGAAAGTGGACTTTATTTTGCAGAAAAGAAACAGATTTTGTGATGCAAGAAATTTAGAATTTGAAACAGTGTGCAAAATTTACCATTGAGAAAGGCTCATCAATATCATAAACTTCTGGGAATATTATCTACAAATTTGTGATCTAGGCATCTGGTCTTACCTGGCGAAGAAATGGCAAAGATTTTGATACATTTGGCCTTAATTGAAATTAATGGTGGCTTGTCCCCAAAGATACATTTGACTGCCTGCGACTGATTATCCGTTTCTTAATCTACAACAGAACAAATTGTAATAGAGGGAAACAAATAAAAACAAGTAAGGCAGAATGAATAACTCTGTAGCACAGGTATTGATCCATCAGCTCTGAAACGGACCTTTTCACTGAAAATGAAAGTCAAGCAAAGCAGATGACAGTGAAACTAGTGGAAATATGTTGGAAGGAGGATAGCCATATAAGGATAACCACATAATTAAGCGGCCCGTCAGGGACGCTTATTTGTTTTCACTGAAGTTCGACTGATCACCGCCGCCGCCGGCGCCGCCGCCGCAGGATTATGGTCTCCCTTGAATAACTTCTTAGCCTTTCAAATTTTTCTTTTCTTCTTATCTTTCTTTAAAACTATAGGGGCGGGAAAAAATTTTGGGATACTTTGCGCAGACCTTAAGCTTTACTTAAGGTAACCTTAAGCATAAGTCCAAAACACCCCGTCATCGCGTTTCGGAAAAAAACACACACACCTGTGCTGTAAAATTAATCAGGTACATTCTAGACCAAATTTCCAAGGTTGGAAAGGATTTTCTTATCAATCGGACCATAGATGCCTGAATGGCAGGCGTTTTATTTTCGTAAATTTTTTTAAAATGGGTACTTGGTCTGTATCTCAAAAACAGTTAGGATTTCGGCATTTTGTTGGAATAACTTATTCAGCTACTTTTTGATAATCTTTCACATGCCGAAGTTTTAGCCCTGTATCTGCGATCTTAAGGTCACCTTAATGTCCAAAAAGGGGGTTTTAGCCTTCCAGTTCACTTAGTTTTTCACTTTTTTCAACCAAACTTGGCACATATATCAAGATTCGCCAAAGGAATATTCTGGCTTTATGGTGACCTTAAACTGAAAATGTTAATGGACATATGGCCTGCTTAAAGTCATCAAATTGGAATAAAATCCTCTGGCTCCTTTCTTTTTCATTTTTTATATTGAAATTATCACTGGTATTAAAGTAGATAAAAATAATACTTATGGTCACCTTAAACTCTCAGTATGAATGGAGTTGTAGCCACCTTAAAGTGAAATAAGGGGGTTTTCAGCCTCCAAGTATCTTATTGTTTGGCTGACCTCAGTTAACCATTGCACATCTATAAAGGATAGCAAACCAAAGGGTTATCCCGACTTTATGGTGACCTTAAACTGTTAGTATAATTTTGGCCTCCCTAAAGTCATAACATTTGAATAAAGCCGTCTGGCTCTTTTCTTTTTCCATATCTAACATATATTGATATTGAAGGGACATTATCATATTATGGTCACCTTAAAGTCACAATATGAATGAAGTTATGGTCACCTTACAGTGAAAAATGAAGTTTCAGCCTCCAGCTATCTTATTGTTCAACTGACCTGAGCTAAACTTTATGCACTTATAAAGGATGACAAAAGGGACATTCTCATTTTATGGTCACTTTAAAGTCGCAATATGCATGAAGTTATGGTCACCTTGCAGTGAAATTATGGAGTTTTTAATCTCCAGCTATCGTATTCTTCAGCAGAGCTCAGTTAAATTTTGTACACTTTTAAAGATGACATTAGGAACATTCTTATTTTCTTTCCACCTTGAAGTTCCAATACAAGTACAGTCATGGCCATCTTGATGTGAAAATGCAGTGAAATTATGGAGTTTTTAATCTCCAGCTATCGTATTCTTCAGCAGAGCTCAGTTAAATTTTGTACACTTTTAAAGATGACATTAGGGACATTCTTATTTTCTTTCCACCTTGAAGTTCCAATACAAGTACAGTCATGGCCATCTTGATGTGAAAATGAGGATTTTCAGCCCCTAACTGATTTACTGTTCAGTAACATCTGTTTAACTTGACATTGATTATAGTAAAGTAAGATTTTGTATAATATTTCACTTAAAATTCCTGTACTTAAGAGGCTTTGGCCATGTTAACATGATAAATATATACTTCTTGCTCCCTCCTCATTTATTTTAACACTTTTTAAAACCACACCTGGCATATGTATACTTAAAAATATTTGTGCTGTCTGGCAAACCTAATCTCTTAGTGTTTATGAAGTTATGACATTTTTGAACTTATGAAGCACTGAAGTTATTAAGTTTATGAAGTTATGACATTTTCAAATTTATGATGCACTGATGTGGTTATTAACATATTGCAACTGATCAGTGTTCACATAATATAAATTCCCAATTTTAGGAAGATTAAAAAAAACACATTCTTCTGATTCCATTCTTTTGGAATTGTGGGGATATAACTTTTCATTTTTGGAAAAAAAAGCTTCAATCGATTCAACTTTTGTTTTGTAGAAGGAGTTGATGATCTACCTACTTGCTCACATAGACTATGTAAATTGGTCAAATGTATACACCTGACTTCTTTCACAATATAAGATGCCTGAAACAAAAAAACACTTTCTCATAAACAGTTTCTCTTGTACAGCATTTTATGTATCTCCAGCTGAGTGGAAATGAATGACTTGTCACTTTCTTCTTCTCCCCAATTCTTTTCTGTGATATCATGGAAAGTATTTCTATGCAGAAAGAACCCCCCCCCCCAACTCCCCTTTAGTGCACATAAAAAGCAAGTGGAAAAAAAAAAGAATGGCCTCAGTGGGGGAGGTGGGGGGGGGGGGGGGTTGATGGAGGGAGATGATAGATAGAGATATATATGTGTGTGTGAAGCAAAAGTGGAACAAAAAAAAGTGGAATATTTATGCTGTTGTTTTGAATGTATATTGTTTTCTTTCTTCCATTTCACTTAGACTTCTACATTTAATTAATTTTAGCTCAAGTGGGAAATGAATTTTTGAAACTTTAATGCATTCAAATTCCTGCAGTCATGCACTAAATCACTTATAACTTGAAAAGTATTGCATTCACAGTATTTTGTTAAAACATGTTATTAGGCTACTTTTTCCACAGCTACAACAAGTCCAGTAACTTGTTTGGTCTTAATTTTGTGCATTATTGAAGTTTGGAATGGATCATGATCCCCTACTCTTATTCCTAAGCCTAGATTTTTAATTTCACTTGCTAAATCATTCATAAATATTGCAATATATAAACTCATACTTTTCTTTCCCACTAAATCCAGTAACATTTTTCTAGAGCTATAGCTTGACTTGTTTGTAACTTGATTTTTCTTGTAAGCAATAACTCTGAAGCAAAATCATTAACTTTTGAACAAAAAGCCTAAGGCACTTTGGTTCACTGGATTTTATTAGTGGTTTTGTTAAGTTTTTAGTTGAAGCACAAGTTCACTGCATTCAATTAGTGTTTTATACTTAAGTCTGATACTAATGACATTTTGAACAGAAATGTCTGTGGTCAATGTACCCTTTCACTCAAGACCTCTTCTCCGAGAACATTACCAAAGAATGTAGGACATACAGAATCTGGGAAAAAAATGCCTCCTGGACAAAATGCCTCACAGAAAAAATGCCTCCTGGAAAAAATGCCTCCTAGAAAGAATGCCTCCTGGATATTTTGTGACTAGGAAAAAATGCCTCCTGAGGAAAAAAAGTTATTTCAACCTGTAAACATGTTACATATGAACCTATAACGTATAATATCAAAAACATGTTAATGGAAGCCAGGGATGAGCAGCCAGCCAAAACAGTGAGAAGCACCAGCAAAACCTTACAAGAGAAACTTACGTACCTTTGTACAGCTAAGCAAAATGGGTAAAAGACTCTGAGTTTTTCACAGGCATTGGCGACAATAAGACTCAAGTGGAAAAATGAAGATGCCTCTGAAGTTGTAATGTGAACCTGTAGTGTTATAATACTTGAAAGAACTTTTTTTCTTAGGAGGTATTTTTCCTGGTCACAAAATATTCAGGAGGCATTCTTTCTAGGAGGTACATTTCCTAGGAGGCATTTTTCCTACACATCGGACATACGTTCTTTTGAGAAGTAAATTTCACACCTACAATTTCTCTTCCGTCAAGCTCTGGTCGTTCTTTCATTTGTTAAATATGGTAATATACACAATGCACTAAACTTTACGTTTTCTATTCCTTGTGATGCATATCTTGATATCTTTTACGGCTTACTTCACACTTTTTCATCAGGGCCGCTTCGTTTTTGTCAGCAAAAACCTTTTTCTAGTTGCATTAATCGAAGATTAATTCGTTCAATGCAATATAAGGTGTTTACATCAAAGCTCTTTTCAAATGTAACAGATATAAAGTAAAAACCCTGTGGATAAAGCATTGTTGTTTTAAATTGATAATCCATGTGGAAAATATGTTTTTGAGTGATCTGGATATAATATAGAAATAACATACCATTCGTAATCAAACCCAGGAGAGGAATTCTACAATATCAGGTCCAGCAAACAGGGGTAAGTGCTGAAATTTATTATTACTACTACTACTGCTGTTGCTACTGCTACTACTACTACTACTATTATTACTACAATTACTACCATTCAAAGGACTGATTATTTCAGCTGTTTTAATGCAAGTGGCATGCCTGTCACTTCCTCTGTGTAATTTGTATTTGCTTTAACAAAATATACACATGCATACACACATGACACACCTTTTGACACACATGAAATACGCTATCCCTGAAATGAGTTGCAAATATGCTGTGACTGGTGATATTGAAACTAAGTGAGAAGTAGCGACTGACCAGGGTGACAAAGCGTGATAGTGTATAGCAGGCTCTGTTAAGAGCCTGCTATGGCAGTTGTCATCTACCTTAAATTCTTAGGTATTAGTATTCGACTTTCATCACTAAGGCCTCACCCAATCAGCTTTGAGGTCGCATATAATTAGCCTCACACTAGCATAAGTTGTCACTTTGAATTCGGCAGCCATACTGTCAAGAACTGCCAAGAAATTAATTTGATAGAAGAAACCTTAAATATTTTAGTCCGGCATTTTAAACAGGATTTTAGAACAACAGTTTGCTTAGCCGCGTTCTTCTACACAATACAATGCCAGGTAACAAGAAAACACCTGCGACTACTATAAAGAAAAGAACTACCGCGTCGGCCAGGGCAAGGATCTCTACAAAGAAGGCACGGAAAACTTCACCTGATGCTGACGGATCGTACATACAGGATCGTGCAGGGGTTGCTGTAAGTACCGCCACTATACCGGGAACAAGCAGTACGTCCAATGAAGCAATCGTCTCCCTACTTCAAAAACTAGATGAATCCAACAAATTATTATCTAGTCGTATGGACAGAATGGAACAAAGATCCTCGTTCAATTCAACACCAGTACTACCCCGGTCACATAGACATGAATCGCATCATTCCGCAACTCCACTGCCACATACCTCTAATGTGTTAGGGCATCCTGAAGTAAGAGGATCAGAACTTTTACAACACCCAGTAGACAGTCAAGCGACTGGTCCGAAGCCACTCGCAGTTTCACACCAACCAGTACACACAGACTTAAACAGGCGGGACGCCATTGTACCTAATCTCGACGTTATGAGGCGGATTCCTTCAGTAACAGACGGTGTCAACAACATCATCGCAGCATATGAGCAACGTGGTCGCCAGGAGGCAATGCAAGGTAAGGGAACATCAGCTAAAAAATCAGGCAGATACAATACCGTCGACATTGTGAATGTTCCCCCCCAAATGAGGTGGCCTAACGAGGGTTACCACGGCTCCAACGGTAGGAAGCGGATCACCTACGACGACCTCTCTTTTCCTCAGTGGGTTTCAGGTCAGCTGACCAACATTTATAATATCCAAGATCCAAACCTCGCAAAACAAGCACTACTACAAGTCATCATGTCCACCAGGGATGCCGCCTCGTTGCCATGGCCCGTAGTACGAAACGCATGGGCAGTGTCGATGCACGAGGTGGAGGAAGGATCTCTGGACTGGTCGCAAACAACGCAGTGGTCTCTCAATAGACTAAGTGCATCCCAGCTGGCAATGACGAACGTTAATCCCACACAATCGAAAAAGCCATGTAGATTCTACAATGAAGGTAGAAAACTTTGTGTTCGCATGAAGGAAGTCACGGCAACTACGCGCACGTGTGCAGCTTCTGCAGTAAGCAGGGAAGGAACCTCAACCATCGTGAGTCTAGGTGTTCATTTAAAGGCAGAGCGCCTAATACACAGAACGCTACCACTAATAGTTAGGATGTACAACTACCACTTGGACACCACCATCTGGCATACAGGACAGGGGGGTGGGAGTATAAGAAGCTTTACAAAGACAGAACTTTAAGTAGTAATATAGAGAACAGCTGTGTTTGTAACCCAAATCCTGTACATATAAATACCAGTGTCAATGTTACACCTGAGAAATTTTATTCTCAGGCAAGCTTAAACTGTAGAAATGAGCATGTTGATAATATACCTCAGACAGTGTCTGAGAAATATGGAATGTGTCATCAGAAAGTAAAAATGAACTCAGAGGACACCAGGAGACCTGGTTGTCAGGTAGAGATTTTGTGCCCAATTGGGGACAAAGAGTGCCAAAATCATGTTGGGGAAAGTTCATCAGGAGCTGTCCCCCGCCCAGAAGCTAACCATAGTAATACTAACAATACTAACAGCACTTGGTGCAATGTTGCAGGTCCCAGAGTAATGCGACCGAGGGCTATCCCTGTCATCTGTCATGACAATGATATTGTCACCACACCCAATCGTTCTGACACTTATATTGAACAATACAGGATTGATTTCACTAATTGGTATTTTGTGCAACATGACACGGGTAGTTCAGTATGTGTTGTTCACATTCCCAATTTACAAGTTAAATGTCATGATACTAAAGTGTTACAATGTTAATAACAGCTATCTGAGAACAGTCAAATATAACAAGTAAAACATATAGCAATGTATTATATTACACTGTGATTAAGTGTTAGATCAATGTAATATGTCAAATAGAAATATGTCAGTATGCGCAAAATTGTGTGGGTGAATGTTAAATTAGAACCAAAAGTTGTATGACAATGACGAAGTGCCTAATGTGAAAGTACTAGGAAATATAAATCCAATTACTAAGCAGTTATCATGCTCGATATAGAGCAATTGGGTGAGTCATGGCACCAGTAAACTACCTACAACACCGAATAATGATAATAGAGACTATTTGTAAGTGGAGTCAGTTTTAAGGACATTAGAAAATGCTTCATGCTTTAGGTTTAAGTATATGCATCAGCTGGAGCCTTTTCGTCAGGATATTAAATGTACCAATGATACAGCAGATATAGTTTATTTAATGGCTTTATACAGCTGGACGCTGTGGTTCACAAAATATGCCAAAGAGAGAGCCCGGTTCCAGATTCAGGGACTGTTCAAACAGAAGCATAGACTTTGCAGTTAGCTAGAAATAGAGAAGATAAGTACCAAAATTTCCCTCAGAAAAGAGGGAGAATTTACATGCATCCCACCATGGGGATCAGGCTAGTGATAAGTTGATTATCTGAGAGCTTATTTACCGACTTTTGACATAACCTGTTAAATTTCAATACACTTTCAATATGATGGTATGTGTTGCCAATATGATATTTAGTGTCACATACATGACTATCTGTACGGGATAACATTGATACTTAGTAGATAGCAAGTCCCTAGGCTGTTGAATTTTAAAGATTAGATGTAACTGCAGTACAGTTTTATAACACTGCCTAGAGTGCCTTCTGGTCTGTAATATTACACTCTATTTGCAGGAAGATAGGTCAGACTTAAGATCTTGACTATGCGAATGCAGATTTTGCAAACAAACTTTTGTTCTGACTTCAACGTGGGCAGGAAGCGTTGTCAAAGTGGAGAATATTCACCACTTTTATGAAGGAAATAGTATTTGCCTGGTGTAACGAATGAATCCTGCATAGATATGTGAAAGATCCTTTATATGCATCAAGTACTGTACAAGTTAAGCAAGTAGTTTTAATATAAGAAATCGCTTGATCTGTAGGATAATACAAACAACCACATATACTGTATGCCAACTAAACACTGTGTTAAACTTCTTATGTAAACAGTAAGATTTACCTTTCTTAATTATTTTATTTATTTGGTTTTTAACGTAGCTTTCAACACATATAGGTCAAATGATGACGGGTAGCTTTATGGGCAGAGGAAACCAGTACATACAGTTGGTCAAGGTTCTGTACTGTAAACTGCCGACCAACGGCAAGCAACTACCAGCTTTCCCACTTGAGGTCAGGCCAGGAATCGAACTTTTTTCTCAGAGGTCGGAGGCAAGAGTGTTACCACTCTGCCACTTTCCTGCTTAAAACATATCTATTAAAATCAACTAAACTTTTGTAATTCATGAATTGCTGTACTTATAGGAAATAAAATAAGTAATAGACTGCAAACTTAGTGCATGTGGAATACCCCATAGCCCTCTAACATGACTGGTCTAGTTGTAAAATTAAAAATAAATATACTAAAAGAGAGCCAAAAATAGATTTACAAACTAGAAAGCACTCCTAGAGCTCAGACCTCCGCCAAGACAACCAAGTATCCTCCTATTGAAATTTCAATAATATGATCATTAAATGGGACACTGTTGAATATTTTTTTTGTATCCAGAGTATGATCCAGATCTCTCCAAGAAAATTTAATCTTTTCTTCCTTTAATAGGGTCTTACCCACATAGAAATACAGAGAAGTGTTCATTAGTTTTGGAGTAGCCATAAACATAAACACACACACAATATACTATAGAATTTTACTAAATCAGTGCACAGTAACGATCACTGTGTTTGGTGTGAATTGGACAGACAGACTGGTATATTTTACCTTTGGATAGCCAGGGCCACTTAGATAATTAGCATTACAAATGTGTAAACTAGTGTTGATTTTTCGTTAATATATCTGACACTATTTAATCTTACAAACATGTTATATACAACATAAGAAACATATTTCATTTTTCTCTGTTCAAAATTCTTTACTTTGGGGTTTTGTGAGACAATGAATGAGTGCATTTTGTTACTGTCTGGATTAAAATTACACTGTCACTGGAAGTAAACTTCCATCTGAAGGGAAGTGTTCTCAGGGAATCATAGTGCACTAAGAAAGGACCTAGTACAAGTTCAATCTGATGGTGTACCTGTTCAGCAAAAAAACACCACCATATAGACCCCTACTTGGCAGGCGCTTGATGAGTAATCAACTCTGCTAGGTTAGGACTCTCCCAATTTTGGTCAAAGTGCATTGGAAGATTCAAATCAAATTTTGAGTTATAAAAATGCTTTTATTGTCATTCTATTAAAATCAATGTTAAAATGGCAAATAAATCTCAAGTTACACAATGAAGCTTTAATTTTTTCTATCGCCCCTCTATGTATTACAGAATTTGCTTTAATTATTTCCATAAACATAGACATCTTTTACTTTTTTATACCATAAATATATATTTGCTATGCACTTCTATAGTATTGTCGTCTTTATTTGTGATATTATTATATTTGTTATGGAAGAAGCTTCCCTATAACACGTAGAGCTATTTGCCAATAGCATGATTGTTATAGCTAAAGTAAACTTTAATATTCAGATATCTTTGCAACATTCCTTTGCCTGAGGTGAGACAATCTTCTAATAGTGTTTTTGATAGTGCTGAATCTCTGTCTAAAGACTCTAGGAGCAGCAAAACTGAGAAAGCAGAAAACTATAATCATTACCCTGGATAACAGCAAGAGTCGGCACCACAGAGAGAAACCGGTAAAAAGAGAAATTAGGGTGGATATGCTTGTGCAAAGAGATAGGTTTTGAGCTTCTTTTTGAATGAGTGGCCGAACGTACTTAATCAGGCAAAGCATTCGAAATCTTTGGAGCATCATAAGCAAAACGTAGGGGCAATGTGTGGAACCTCAAGGAAAACAGAGGTTTGCAGAGGGGAGTAGTATACAATGAAAAGAGTATTTCACCTAGGACAGAGCCCTGAGGCACACCAAATAAGAGCTTATAGACATTCTATCTCTTCTAAAAGAAAGTTATACATTTATTTAGCTGATTAATCTCCATTCTTAAATATATACTCACATTTGATTCTAGTATTTTAATATAATATAATATTTACAGAGAAGGTATTGCATCCCAGGGGTAATTCACTCCGATTTCTGTGCCAACATAAAACAAACCATAAATAGTGAAGATTTTTGAAACAGCTTATGAATGAAAAGTCCAGAATGAAGCAGATATTTTATTCAGGCGTAAGCTGTAGAATGTTAACCTTTTAAATACAATAACATTCAAGGTTTATACAATCATTTCAACTGTACAGAGGTGGACAGTGGAAGGAAAACTCATCATTCTATTTTTAAAGTACCAAAACCACAGATAATTTTTGGTATTTAAAGTTATGACATAGAAATTGCATTTTCAGACGTGTAATGATCATAGATGACAAATTTTGGCATAAAATGCATTTCAAGACGAATTAAAACTATAGATAACCTTTTATATTTAAATTATAACAATAAATTGCATTTTTAAAAGTATGAAAAACAAACATTGCATTTTTAAAAGTATTCCAAAACATTAATGTTTCTTTCAGTATGCAAAAGAAAATATGAATTTGCATTATCAAAAGTATCAAAATCATAGATGAATTTATATGTGTAAAAAAAGATATAAAATTGCAAGCTTGCAAATTTATATAGATAGTATAAATGTGTTGTACATTATGAAGAGATATATATTTGAGACATACCTTTTTGCATCTTGAAATGCAAGGGCAGTTTTTAAATTTAGCAAGGATTTTGTCCTGCAATACCACTGACCACTCCTGCAATGTGCAAGAAACAGTCTTCCACATTTATATGATTGCTTGATTGCAAGTGCATAATTTTACAGATGTATTGCAAAGATCACACTGATAATATGCATAGTTTTAAAAAAGTATAAAGATAAACCTTTCAAAAATATATCCAATAAATGAAAAAAAAACTTTTTACAGTGGTTCTGTACACTTTTTAAAATCAGTATTTAAATATAAAATTAATATCAGCAGAAGATTTTTTTGCTAAAACTATATTGTGCCTATTTTGATTTACACAACCTATCAATAGCAGACATCTTTAGGTACAAATTCTCAATAGTGAAGAAAGATTATACCAGTATTTAATTTTGTTAGAATAAAATTTGAATAAATTGTGTGTCAAAATAAACACAGAAATATGGGTAGGAAAAACTGTAAATATAACTATATACATTTGTATATTCTAATTTCAATATAACTCTGCATTTTTTAAAACAAGACTTTAGCTATCTTGGCTATTAGTTAATATCAATATTTTAACTCTTTTGTGGTGAATATTTAACTCTAAATTAGACAACACAATTTTTACCCTGGCAGGAGTTCTAGTAATGGCAAAAGAATTTCATGATATGCTGCATATTTAAATCTTTGCAAAGTTTTACTTAATTTTTGACAACATATATATTCTAATATCCTGCAGAAATGATATTATTAAAATACAATAACATCAGCATTAACTTAAATACAAATTGTGTAAATAGAAGGGTACATTATACACTAGTATAAAAAGAAGCTTACTTGATAAATATATTAGTCAGTGCTATAAGTCTGCCAGTTAATCACCTGCACAGTTAAAACCAAGGCCATTTAAATTTTCACTTTGGAACCAGACAGGAACAAATCAGAGGCTACCTAAGTTTTTACCAGTTTGAAAAATTATTTTCAAGATGGCAGTCATTACGACTATCTTGATTTGTTGGAATAGGCCAAAGACCATTAACAAGTACGCTACTTATATGATATATACATATTTTTTAAGGTTGTTGGTGATATCTGTAACGTTTTTCTTTCAATGAACTAAAGCTATTTCACTGTGACATATTTATATTAGAGTATCATCTAAGGTAATGTCTCTGTGTATAACTATAAAACACAGGTGACAAAAAGTCAGCCATTGACACACAATCTCAACCAATATATCTCACCGGGTAAGCTCAAAACTATCTGAACTACCAAAGTCTATATTTCTTACTGTACAATCAGTGTAAATAGTCATGCATTTTTATGTTTATCAGTTGAAACCCTCCCTGAATTGATAGAGCTCAGTACCTGTTGCTGGGTGAGTTAAGATATTCTAGGTAGTGCTTCACGTCATAATTTGGCAAATGACTCAACATGGTAACAAACCAAACATGGGGTACAAATTGATGGTCATGCATTTCCAGGGATTTAGCATACCATTTAAGGTAGACGGGATGATGATGGACATAAATTGACCGTTGTGGGAGAGTTTCTGGTTGTCTTTTCCTGAGTTTTGTGCCAATTTAGGGTGTTAATTTCAAGTAATTATTTTATTGTCACCTCCTAAAAGTTATGGTAAAATGTTTGATATTTAATTTTTCGTGGATAAAGTCTATTTATAACTGGCACCTGTGCAAATGCATATTTTAATCCAACTGAATATGCCAGATAACATATAAAACAACTATAAATAAAGAATATGTGTTGAAGGTATGAAAATTATAAAATCAAGTAGTACAGACAAAGTCATGGAAGAATACAAGTCTATGTCACACTCTTAATACAGAATTGTAAAGCATTATTACTGACAAAACAAACTTGAAGTTTGTAATATTATTTTTGATAATACTCTACTAAAGCTGAATCAATGGCAATACAAAAATATGATTGTAAATAACACACTAATAGAAAACTGTTTGGTGAAGTTTGTGTAAATTTGTGTAAGTTTGTGTGTTTATGTTTACAAAAACAAAACTATAAATGTTTATCATAACAGTGTTCACGAAGGGTCTCAATGTTAGGCAAAGTTCAATTGAGATTCACAAAAAGGAATATTAAGGGCAAAAGGAATAAAAAGGACAAAATTCCACTAAAATTAGACTCTAACTCTGAAATAAACATTGCAAGAATTTCACATATTTACCATTGTATATCCTAGTGAGATGAACTAAATTCACCCTCTTAGCTGTTTTATTTTAAGCGAAAACTGAGAAAAAAGAATCCTGAGAAAAAAAGCTCAGGTTTGAAAGATCTTTGGTCAATAAGGCCACAAATAATAACAATTTGATACAGAGATTACGATGACCTAAATTTGACCTATATTATTTGATAAAATTACATATTTTTTATTTAAGTGTACGACCACATATTACCTTTGATTTTTTTACAGTTGTATAAATATAAATTATATAAATATTACTTAACATTTGATCTTCCACTCAGTAAGTACACCAACTTGAATAATATATTTCCTGAATAACACAGCCAAAACTATGATTACCTAACAAGCAATTGAAAGCTGTATTTATACTCGTTGTCAATATTAAATTATACATTAAAACAATATAATAAAGCAAAGAATCCTTACAGGAGATTTTTTACTGTTTAGAAAAATTATGCTTGGAACTCTAGCTCTCAGCTGTTTAAGTACAAACTTCATCATGTCTTAGCTTTATTACTAAACATTTGTCTATGTTAGATATCTTCAAACTAATCAAAATTTTATACCAAATCTTTACCAGTTTGAAAAACTATAAAACCTAGGACACACTTCTTTTAGCGCAATTCGGTAGGATTCGCATTTGGGTGGGACACCTTCGACACAACATGGAATGTGATTTGTTTTCAGGACCGCATTTTAAAAATGTTTGAAAAAAACCTCCTGCAAATTCTAATGAGGTGCAATTCTAATATACATGCTGGACGGGTCAAGGTAGGGTGGGAAGAATATATACCGGGAATTGCGAAGACGTTTGTTTGTCAACACATATTATTCAGATAAGGGTGAGGTGGTCAACCAGAAATTAAATACATATTTATGTCATTGCACAGCAAGGTGTGACCTATGCATAACCCCATACATGAAAGAAAATCATACCAGAACAATAAATTTGACTGTAATATAATTCAGTCATGTCATTTCATGCAAAGCTAGTTGTAACATTTGTATTGGTGTATCGCAAAAGGTTTAAACATAAAACCCAATTCTTTGTGCAACATGTATAAATATCGCCACAGGTTTAAATGTAAGAACCCAATTCTTTATGTAAACATGTAAATGTTTAACAAATACATGTTGCCTGCTCATTCAAAATAATATTTTAAAGAATTCAACAGTATGACTTCACATACAAAATTTGCATCACCAAATTATCGAATGTGTCATTTAAATATGTACATAAGACAGATATATTCCAAAAGCATATACTTCACATCATTTACAACATCATTGGAGTCATGCAAAGACTCATATAATCAAATGAAATATAATGTGGACATCAACCTTAAGTGAAGTTTACAAAATTCTTATTATCCCAGGTTACATATATGAATAGCTTACAATATCATAAGAACTATGTGTAGACACATAAGTCATCCAAGAATATACATTTAAATATAACTTTAAAAGTCATGTTTGTTATGTTTCTTCAGAAAAAAATAACAAAAGTACCATATATTACCACTGATGTAACACTTTGTGTCATCACCAAGTTAGTCAACTTGGTTGCAATACAACAGTTACAATTTATATTGTTTGTCTCCCATATGAAGCGAAAGTATTGGTACTATGACAAACAGTCGGCTTTGACCAATTGACTCATTCATTTCTGTGAAACGCACAGGACGCATTTGCCCTCTTACATCTTCAAAAACCATGAAGTCATCAGAGGGATACATCTGGAGGACCTGCAGAAGAACAGAATGGACAATATATTCATTTTTTTTGCTAATTTTACCCATCTTTTATTCCCATACAATGTTAAAGCAGACCAACAAAAGAAGCTTATTCCATTAAAATGACATTCAACTATCTATGATGGGTAGTTTAAATAGGCAAAGAATTTTTGTAGGTTATGCTCAATGCTATGTTTTTGGCTTTTTCATCTGTCAAGTCTGACAAACTCTCAAAAGGTGGGAAATTATAAATATAATTGGTAAGTGGAAGACAAATGATAGTTCTCACTTATTATGTAGTACACTGTGAAAGAAATTGGACATTATAGAAAAATATGTGTGTTGCAATGATATTCAGAATTAATAACTGAACAATTTATGGTATAAATACATTTAAATCATCTTAACAATTAAAAAAATTACTGTTTACCAATATTTTAAATTGGTTAGGGGTGGTGGTTAAATAGTTAATACTTAAATTACTTTTGTTCAGAGAGAGGGCTGTATTATGTTAAGATATCCGAGAGGAAATTGTGAATCTTTTATGACTAAAATGGTGGTCATCCTTGATCTAAAAATACTGCCATGTGATTGGTTCGTACTATTCTTGTAAACAGGTTCTATGCTGATTTGTGATAGTTTGGTTGACAAAGTTGAAAGGTCCATTAATAAATAATATCTAAAGCATTGGTATTTGGTAATCTGTAATTTCGAAACAAGTTGGCTTTAAGCCTCTGGAACGTCTCATTTTGAACCAGGTTCTACCGTTGACATCTTCTACACTTGATATAGCTTTTTACTTCTCTTTACATATATATATATATATTTGACTAAAATAAAGCATTGCCAAATGCACAAGTTAAAAATAAATACTTTACCAACCGAAATATCAAATCGTCAACCTTTCATATTATTTTTTCAGGGCGAAAATATAATTCTTTCTTTAAGATCGTGACTCAGCTTGGCACAGAACCCTGTAACTCAATATTAAATTTCCCTCAAACTATGTCTATCTGCTGTCACTTTCACTTCCGTAATCACATTATATGGTATATTGTACTTGTACAAGATTTTGCTTCTAAACGCATACTAGGGGAAGTCAGAAGGCTAAAGCTTGACAATGGGGTATTACAAAAAGTACATTGTGAAACTTACCCTTGACAAAATCAAAGACCAGACATCACTCAGTGTTTCAGAGACTTCTGCGAAAAATGATGAGGTGGTATCTAAGTATGTGACTTCTATATGAACTGAAATGTAATAGCAATTCATTTATTTAGCATTTATCCTTTTTTTCTCTTACTGGAGTGCAGGTAGGATATTATAACGAGAAATCTCTTCTCAATTTAAATTAAAGAAAAATAGGAAGAACAAAGATACCATGATGGGAACACAAGGAAGCCACCTAAGTATCAAGTTAAAAATAACTGAGATAGGACCGGATTAAATATGGGAAGTGTAAAAGAAAATAGTGTAGCTTTCATGTAAGAGTTGTAGCACATGCCTATGCTTGTTATCGAATGTGTTGGTAGATTTTATAAGATGTTTTCCCACTATGAAATCTTTGTAAATATTTGTAACATATGAAAATATGCCCTTTCAATTTTTTTGCACACATAGAGAGAAAAAAATAGTTTTGAAAAGTTAAACCATCAAATGGACTTAACTAAGGACAACATTATCAGAACAGTCAACAGGTAAACTTGTGACAGTGTTTCCACTGGAATGGACAGGCCGGTAACCATGTATTTTTCAAGAGTCGGGACCAATGTTTACATAGTTGGTAAGGGTCGGTTGTAATTTCCCAAGCTGTTGGGGAGAGTCGGTGAAATATTAAACATGTTTGATATTTCCCTGACCCTTGTATCCGACCCTAATTTCAGGCCCGTAGCAATATGCCTGTCTGCTAACTTAAAGGCCTGTTGGTTACACTTCCAGGCTTGTCTGTAACTCTTCCAGGCTTGTCGTTATCACTTGCAGGCCTGTCGTAATATGAAGTCGGCTTGTCTTTTGTAGTTTATTAGGTACTGCTTATTTGCAGTCAAGTTCCAGCATGATGTGATGTAAAAGTACGATCAAAGATTATGTCAACAATGACACAAAACAGTGCAACTGATCTTAATTTCAAAGTTAAAGAGATAGAAAAGGTCAAATTTTATATTTTGAATGAATTTTTCGTTCATAAACCGAAGCAGACATACATTGATTTTATTTTTATGTATATTAAAGCAAAAACGTGGAAACTGTATTTGAAATTCCCCCCAAAAAATTGGACATTTTGGTCATGTGATGGGATCAAAATATTCAGCCTTGACCTAGTATACAAATTGTTTATTGGTCTACACAAAAAATTCATCAAAAACTGTTGTTACAATATCGACTTCAAGTCTGGTCGTGGGGTCCTGTATGTTTCTCCAGGCCTGTCTGTTTGTCAGTACGGCTTGTCTGTTGGGATTTAGGGCTTGTCTGTTAGGGTTTGTCCTGGTAGTTTCCAGACTAGTCTGTACCAAACATCCTGACCCCATGGCAGGTCAGCCTCTAGATCCAGACAAACCTAATTGTTTCACGTCCTGTCGGGGAGTTGAAGCCAACCCAATCATTTCACACCTTTTTTTTGTGGATTTTTGTCCTGACACCCCCCCCCCCCCCCCCCCGACTTTTGCAGCCGACTTTATCATAATATAGAGTCGTAGGGTCGGCCTCCAGTGGAAACACTGCATAAACTCGAGTATACTATTTGCAAAAGTGTTAAATATTCACCTTGATCATGCAAGTCACCTTGAAAACCAAAGGCCTCGGCTTGTTCTGTGTGTGCATAGTCTGCCTCTTCTGAAACAGGAAACAAAATGAAAAAAGATCAAAGGATAAAGTGAAAATATGTAGAATTCCATAAATTAATTATAAGTGCCTTCACAGGGAGCACATATTAAACCAAAAAAAATGATTCTTTTCAAAATGTCATCTGTTTGATCGATAACAGTAATGCTGGTGGAATAAAAGCTTTACATAACAGAAATGGCTGTTCACACCAAAGCGATATGATGTAATCCAGAGAAGCTCAAAATCAGTCCAAAAGTAAAGATATTTTAAGAACAAATTTCACTGGAACCCTTAGTAGGTGTATTGTTTGCACATGCAATCATTGATATTGAATGTAAAATTATTTCAAAATCGGATTATAGCAAGAGGATAATATAGTCTACTAACCAGTCTGATCCTGGTACAACAAAAGAGTTTTATTTTAGCATACCCTATACAAATGGGAGCCATATTAATAATTGAAGTTTATCAAAACAAAACATAGCATTACTGAACAAGAAATCATTAGAAACTACAAAGATATGAGACAAAAATTTATCATTTCTTCTGATTTGGGATTTATTTAAATAATTTACATGTAAATTTTATGCTATACATATATGGAGATATATATGTATGCATTTCTACATTGATGTCAGGAAACATCCAACAAGGCAATAAAAATTACCATTATCAATAAACAATATATCTACTAAGGGGCTGTGTTATATGCAGATAATAACTGCCTGTCTGATAAGAGGTTTATCATAGGAGTTCCAACTTTATTATCCGATCATATCGGATCATTATAGAATTGATATTGTCATTAGTGCGTGTATTTCCAAAACCTGCCATACCTGTGACGTGGCCAGCCATTGGTTCATGGATGCTCTGCTCTGCATGGTTTTCTATGTTTGTGCCTGCTTGTGTACCACCCTATAAACATAGTTAATAATGTTTTCAGCTCTTTTTTCAATTTTTTGGTGAATATTTTTAACAGAGTCAACTTTATATAACAAACACTTATTGGTAGGATAAGAGAGGGAAGATGTCCACTCAATTACATTTTTTCTGCTTTGTTTTGATTGTTCTATTAAACTATGTCAATAGTTATGTACATTCCTGGTGCTGGTGCATTAATAAATTGCACTTTATTTATTAAAATGTATTTACCACTGTTAAAATTAAAACGGAATAGTACCAAGCATAAGGGGAAACCTGTAACAAACTTTTGGCCAGATTTACCACTTCAGTGAATTCTTAATTATTATTTACCTCTGTGTACTGCAGTACTTCCTGAAGATTCTCGGATGATGAATGTTGACCATGTACTTCAGATGAGGCGAAACTAACACTTTCTGTGTTAAAGGAACTGCTTGGTAAGTCTGTAGATTCGATATTGTTGGCCAAAACACCATGACGCTGTGTGGGACGTCCAAATCGAAACTGTTGCTGTTCACTGTCATTCTGCTGATCATAGTCTATATCAGTTTCAGCTGACAGGCTGGAAACAGGATATTCTTCCCCAGTTAACAGGTCATCTGGTGGAATGTCCATTGAATTAAGATTCATAAATGATTGGTTGCTGCCAGCCATAGGAGGATTTTCTCTCAGTTCTATTCCTAACTGACGAAGAATCTCTGCATCACCAGGTCTTGGATTATCCAAGGCATCAGTTGGACTGAAGTTCCTTGGCAGGACTGGTGTGGAAGCAGTAGCCCCGTGTTCTTCACCTTCTGGTGTTAGTGGATATTCACTGCTACATGCACCTTCTCTTAAGTTAATGTCCTGCACTGCAGAGCTTGGATCTATCAGTAACAGCAACAGAAATAGTCCACGGAAAATTATTGTCTTTGTCCCACAAAGGCTGAGAGAACTCCCTTGACTAATTGCGGCCAAAATGCTTCGAAAAGTCACCAGGACTCCAGCTAGTATCACATGAGATACATTCCTGTGTATTCCACGACACACCCTTGCTTTGATTCTCAAGTCACCTCTGTCATGTTTCCATGCCATGGGGTCATCCGGGGAATAATGGGATACACAAGAAGACTTATTCTGCACACACACATTGACTTTCTTATAGGAGCAATGGTTTTCCTGCCAAAATACCATTCCTCTCACATCCAGCACAGACACAATGTGGAATTTGTCTTTCCAAGTTTTGTCAATGCTGTTGTTGGAAACTATTGATATTGTTCCTATGGTATAGTCTGTTTGAAAACAATGTTGCTCCCAATGCCAAATAAGTAATGACATTTTAATTGTCTTGAAAGACCTGCATCTTTGCACACAGTAAGTCCAATGCAGTAATTCATGACAGGAAACTGGAGCACTCCTCTTCAGTCTAGTTCTCATATTTCCAGAAAGATAAAGTTTCAGCTTTCTTGCCATGTCAGAATTTTGGGGCCATATCAAGAGTGCTTGGGTGGTTTCATCATCAGCAACACAGTGTGAAGCACTTCTCCCTCTTTCTATTTCTTTGTAGTCGGGGATAAACACTGTACTAATTCCATTTTTGCATTCGAGCCTGAGTACTTCACCCTTCTGCCTGTCTGTTGTTTTGTAAACAAGATTTGTGGTACCAGGGGAAAGATGTCTATCATTGATGAGCCAACTTACGTGTCTCCACCTGTCACCATCCCATGTAGACATTGATTTATTGCTTGAAACACCATGGTATATTGGCTCAAGATCTCGTTTTTCTGTAACAACTACACTTTCCAGGATATACTTGAGGCAGGAATGCAATGTAACTAATACTTCACTAACACATGAAAATGTATTCCTCTCAACAGAATCATTTGCTGCATGAAGATCAGAATTTTCATCAGATTCATTTGTAGATCCTGATGAGGCGGTTGACATCCACTGAACATCCTTTAGTTTTTCATTTTCCATTGTCTGGTATGCCTCACATATTCTCCATACTCTTGGGGTATTTGGCTCCAGACAAACACCTTCATAAGATGGATCGGAAATGACCTCATGGGATGTCATAACAGGAATTCCTCCAACAGCTAAACTGGTTTCATCAGATATCCACACATGGTTGACATTTACGAGGAGTTGTCTGTACTGGAGTTCAGGAAAGCTGGCTTGCTGATGAAACATTTCATGCAAAGGAACCAGTTTAACATTCGCATGAATTTCCAGCAGTATGGTGATAGTACATGCTTCTGTATAAACTGTTTCTTCAAGGCAAAGCTTTTTGTTTACCTCAACTGCAGTTCTTTGTGCACCTGGAATCATGATGTTGCTGGTGATTGAAACTGTCACAGTTATGGCAGCTTGTCTATGATTACTTTGTTGCTCAATCATCATCCTTGAGTCATCCTTTACTGGTGATGTTGTTAAAAATGTTACTGCTGACCGAGCTGCTGATAAATAGTGCTCATGTAAGAAGTTGTCATTGTGCTGTTTCAAGGCCCCATCTGCACCAGACCAAGTTGCACTGAGATAAGCCTTTCCCTTGACATCCAAGTGATTCTCTGATTTGTTGGTAACCTGTCCAACTGATCTGGTATCATTTTGTGTATTTATACGGGCTCTTTGTTGACCCATATTGATACATGAAAATGCCAACACAAGTATACATACAAGCAACAGCACAGCAAAGACACTTTTCTCCAGATGATTTCTCCAGATGTTCAGAAAAAAGACCAAAGGTGGGACTTTGGTTCTGTCAGCTCCCTGAAAGGCCTTTTCGCTTCTTATCCCAATATTACCATTTTTATTTTCCTCCTGTTCTTTTTCAGGATCTTCAAACTGTAAAATTTGTTCTATTTCATCTCCATCAGATTGCTCCTTTTCTTCATCAAAAGATATATTCGTCTTGATTGGAGGAGGGCCACTGCTGACAAAGAAGTCACAGTTTGTCCATCCACCTATGTAAGACTTTTCTACACAAGACGGGTTCTTGTTCATGTTACTTTGGTGGGATTTTTGCTGTGGAAGTTTATGGGTATGTTTCACTTGACAAGTTCGACTAGTCATTGTCACAGTCTGTTGGGACAAACCTCTTGGAAACTTCCTTCTCATCGTCATTTTCTTATTCCTAAACCCTCTGATACCGTAAATTGGATGTTGCTTCCTTTTAAACATTTTAGTTTTGGCATGCTGCTGAGATTGTGTTGCTGCAATGGTTGGGGCCTGTCTATTTAATGAAATCCCAGGCCTTCGCTGCTTCACCTTTTTGAAAAATACTTTAATATAAGTTATTTACAGCAAAAACATCCTAACGAAAATATTAAACAACTATTTTTTCTTTGTTTATTTTTTAGAATTATAAAAACTCTCAGAAATTTTAAAATGGCTAATTTTGATTTTTTTTCTCCTATTTTTAGCACTTAGCTAAAATGGCTTATGAAAATTTATAAGCTCACAGAGTAATATCAGAATAACTATGCCACTGAATATTTGCTCCGCACAATTTTTCCTGAAAAAAAGAAACAAGGGAACCAATGCACAATTAAATTACCACAACTAAAATAGACACAAAAATTGGACCCATAAACTGATCATTACTTCCACCAAAGAACACTTCATATTCTAGAAATATAAACATGCAGACACACTACTTCACATTTGAATGTGGTAAACCAGGCTCATTTTTTGATTACTGACCATATATAATATGCCATATATGGTACACTTCATATAGCTGAAGTATTCATTCAGTGTTTACGTTTTTTTCAAAATAGACTCAAAAACTGATTCAAGGGTTTTGGTCAATAAGAGACAGAAAAGGCAACATTTTTAATGTTTGTATAAATATTAGGGAAAACACAAATGGGAAAACAATATTGCAACAAAACATAAATAACATTTCATTCTGCGCTGATTCATTGCTTCAGTTGTTTTTACCGCATAACTGTTTAGCTTTTGTGCTTTCCTAATTTGCTACATAACACTGCTCCACACCACAACCCGGCAAAATTCGACCATATGTATTGTAGTTTACCATTTGTGGACCCTGAAGGGATATTTTTAATTTGATACATATTTCATCAAAATTTGTCCATAAAAAATTATCTCTAGAATGTGGTATTCCTACCGCACCCAAAAGCACAAATCCCATCTGTCCAATTGTACTTCCGGAATCCCAGGTTTTATAATGTACTTATTTGCTTTAAACTTCTGAGGATTTCTTCTAAGTTTTTATCACCTGTTATGTGCCCAAGTCAAATGTAATGTAATCTAATAATGCTTCAATTGTACATTATCTCTGTAAGGAGAGATTCTAAGGTTACTACGACTAAACTTTATTTGTAGAACATATCACTGCCCTACATTTAGAAATCAATATAACATTAAGACACTACTGTAGTTTAAAACTGCAGACAAAAAGAATAATATTATGAAAATGATTCTGTTCTTACCTCCACCTCTTGGTGTACTTCTTGTAATGTAAAGGTACTTATCATGGTAGTTTCTGAAAAGAAATAAAGATTTTAAATAAATCTATTTGTTCAGATATGAAAATTGCACCACTCATTTATGTTTCTCTAGTCATCTGGACAATTTGCAGTCTTCCATATTCTTAGGACTCAGAAAGTGAATACAATTATAGGTTTTGTTATTTGTGGTCCGTATTTACTCTCATTTTTATTCTCCAAATACTCTTATTCTAAAATTTATACAGTTTGTATTTTTTTAAAAAATACACATATATTTATACTAGCCTTGCTAAAGGATCGACGTTTTTTTTGTGTAATTAAGGGGAACTCTCAGTCTACAAAATTAAGTTTCACATTGCATAATGTACTATTTACATGTACTGGTTTTGTCATCAACAATCTGTTAAGACAGTGATCTGCTTGAGCAGTTTGTATTGAATAGCAATATTTATTTTCTTGTTTGAAAAAAATACGGGTATAAATGTTAGTCTGAGCAAGGCTACATTCATGCTTGTCAACACCTAAAATATCAGTTCAATTTGTTTTCCATATTGCTATTGTATCCAGCGTTTTTAAATTATTTTATTCACTTCTAAACACTTTCAGGAATTTCAAATTCCTTATTGATGGAAAGTTTTTTCATTATGAAAATTCTTTGAAAGTTTCTAAGAATAATTCTAAGAACAAGTATGCCAGTTGGTACATACAAAAGCTGTGACTTACCAAAGCATTTCTTTTCTAATCGAATATGTAATTTATAAAGTCGTACACACCAGATACTAGATGGTATGGTTGACTTTATAAGTCATATTTTTTTTTACTTTATATGTCATTTTAACTTAATATTGCAGATACAGCTAAATATCTCTTTTTAAAGATTAATCTTAATAAGTCATACATTCAACTCAACACAAAATAAACTTGGGCAAATACTGATTTATCCGTCTGACTTATTAACTCATTTATTATCCACCACACGACGTATTTGCCCTAAATACGGGAAAATACAGACCGGGATGTATTTTTTTTGTATACACCGGGGCCCCGGTACTATGGATAATGAGTGTGAATAACTTCCGGTTTTTCAACAATATCTCGGAAAGTATGCAACTTACAAATATATATAATATATCATTAGAAAGGTGTTATTGTATTATCGTATTATTTGACCCATAAATGGTGGATAATAAAAGTAAAACACCCCTCATCAGACATATACAAAAAAAATATATCACTCATGAAGATTAACAATGTAATACTCGTGCTACGCACTCGTATAATATTGTAATCTTCATTTGTGATATATTTTTTCTGTATATGTCATTCGGGAAGTTTTCCTATTATATGTAACTAACTTATTCGTATATAGGGCTTAGCAAGTTAAATTTACGACTGCATAAGTTGCACATGCGAGTTAGTAGCTTTCATACTTTTTTATCACAAATACGACTGTATACAAAACATACCAATACCCTGGCCTATTAGACTTTTGGTCTTTGCAAATCAAGTAAAACTTAAGCAGACAACACAAAATGTATTGTATTGTGTATTTATACTCAGCACAATATCTCCATGTACTACAGGACTCAAAGCGCTATTTAACCAATCAGTCTGTACAGGTACAGCCCCAACTCACAGGTAACTGACATTCCCCGAACTGGAAGATAGAGGCTCAAGGGTGACCATTTATCAACGTCCTTGAGGTTCTTTATGACTTCTTTTTGTGTTTCTTTTACCCTACTTTTCTTATACGAACCTTTCTATTCTTACGTCTGTTCTTATACCTTTCAATTGATCCATCATTTCAATTTTATTATATTTGGGTCCACACTTCAGCATAAACATTTGACTATTCTTCTGATAGGATGTTAAAGAATGAAAAGTACACACTTACAAAATAAATTCAGTCTTTAATATATATGACATAATCTTCCTAGTCTTTTGGCCAGTGTATGTTCCTGTTTCTTTGTTTCTTTTTTTATGGGGGAAACATCCTGTAGTTACTTGAGAAATTATAGATGGTTTAAATTTTTGACCTTGAAATAGTACTGGGCCCATATTCACTCGCATTATCATTCTCAGAATCATTCTTATTCTTGTAAATTTCTTGGAAAATTCAATTTTCTAATGTGGGTGTTCCAAAATTTGCTTAGTCCCAGGCGTCCTGTAAGGGTCAGTAGTGATCGGTTGTGGCCGTGTGAAAAATCAAACATGTTTGATATTTTTCCCGACCCAAACCGACTCTTTTTTCCCGCCACAAACAAAATGTCCAGTCCCAGGCTTCCTCAGGCCTCCTCAGACCAAATTTACACAGTCCTATGTTGTCCCAGGCCTCCTGCGACCCTTAGTCCCATTGCAAAACAAGAATCGGCCATCTCGGTCTGGGGAAGACTTGGGAGGCCTCAGGATACCTGGGGGGTCGGGACTTAATCATGGGTTAGTCGGGGCTTAGTCCCAGGAGGGCTGCGGCGTCCTGGGACCCAGTCGGTATGTCTACGACAGGATTGTGGTTCAAACCGACCAGAAAAAGGGCTTAATCGGTTCTTAGTCTCAGACCAGTTACGGACTGTCTGGGGCTGCCTGGGGCCTCCTCAGGCTTCCTGTTCTTAATCCCAGACTTTGACACTGATCCAGTTTTCCCGCCCATTTTTGCTTTTTTTTCACCGACTGTCCACGACTAAGGGTCACAGATAGGATCGGGGCTTAATCCTTTGGTGGAACAGCGGAATAAGAAAAAAAATCCTAGAAATATAAACATTTAAAAATAAGATTTTTTTATATTCGGGTGATTGTTTTGACTTATAGAAGATAAATTGGATGCAATAACTGTGCATAAAACAGAAAGCATTAGTAATTTAGTTGTTGATAAGCATGAAGGTATTATGTGTAGAAAATAAATGTATTGCAAATTCAGTTTTATGAACATTTTGAAAAAAATGTTATTCTTAGAATTTGTTCTTATTCATTTACATTTTTCTGATAAAAAAATGCCTATATTCTGAGAATAGGAATATTACAGGGATCAAATATTGTCTTTGTATTTGGGAGTGTAAACATTCAATGTACATATATCACATATCTGTTATGAAAATTAATGCTATTGTTTATTTAGAAAGAAATTTGAGCTATAGTATATTGTGCATTGTTTTATTGCATAAACATTTAAACATGCAAGCAATATAGTAACTCAAAAACTATTTGAGTTTAAAAAGCAAAGAATGACTTCCTTAACAGAATTTTCAAAATGTAAAAAAAATCATTTTTAGACAAGTACACACACAAGCGCCATAAATCTGCCAAAAAGATACACATATAACCTCTTGATATTGTTATTTTTACAGTTGTTTATATCAGTTCCTTCATATATTTGTCTGAGAAGCAATTGAAGTTTCTCTCAGGATCACCATGATGAAATACAATGGAGAACAGGTGGGAAGTTGGCCAAAAGCATACCAATGTAACCTATTGATTTCCCAGGCTGTGTTTTGAATTCTATGTATAATGTTTTTAATATGCTTGTCCAGAAAACAACTGAAATTTTTATTAGGATCTTCATGAATAATTTCTTGTGACAGAAAAGTACAAAAATAAAAAAATGCTTTTAGTTTTTTTTTAATGTTTGCAAAAAGAAAAGCGACCACATTTTTCATATGTTGACTATGAAAGCTTTGTTTATACATCCAAAAGTACGAGAAGGTTTTTTTTTTATTATTATTTTTTGTATAGTATATTAAGTAGAAATGTCTTCATGAAAGTAATTTTAATGTGTAGACAAAAAGGTCAAATAACAAAGTAGGAACTTCCTCTAATAAACTACATGTTAACAACAAATTAAGTTATTATGATCAAACTTATATGCATTTATTATGAATGTGTATGATTAAAAAGTTTTGACGAAATTCAAACTTTGGGTTGATATAAATTCTAATCTCTTCCTGTGTCAGCTCATGTAAATGGTTACTTGACAGTTAAAAATGATCAATTTTCTAATGGTGTCACCTCTGAAAATAGATTAGTTGCATGTTTTCACAATTGTACACTGGTACATATTTTCATTGAATTCTGACTTATAAATACCAAATTAATAAAACAAATGCACAAACCACTCTTTTGAAATGTTATTGTTATTGTTATTGAAATGTTCAGCACAATAAGTAGGTATAGTGACAATATTTGTACTATTAGAACAGTTAAAACAGGAAAACATACTAAAATACATATACAGAAAAATATATCATGAATGAGAATGAAAATTTTATACAAATGTGTAACATGAGTATTATATTGTTTATTTTTATGAATGATACAATTTTTTCAAAAACGTCTAATGGAGGATGTTTTACGATCCACCATTTTGTTAATAAGTGAGATAGGTCAGGAATATATCTATACTAAAGACATCTAAAAGTTTAATTTGAACATTTTGATTTCTCTTCCATTTAGGTGTAGATTTTAGTGCAACAAACATGAGAAGAAACTGTGCAAAAATACCTAACTAGCAAACGTTAACTAAAATGTAGCAATTATCAATGAATTTGTAAGGCTTATTTTACAGAGCAAGTGGTCTCAGGACATACCAAAAATATTTTGACCTATTTTATGGCTTGCTTAAATAATATAAGTCTATGAATGCTTAATACAAGACCTGAAACGCTTGGTAATTCAATAATGGTAATTCAGGCGAAAATAGGAGAGGACATACACATCAACCTTGACCTTTTTGATCAACTATGTAGCGTAAATAATATCTTTCAAACATATCTTCCAACAGAAAAGTGTTCATTGGTCTGTCAACCAAAAATTGGTTTTCAACCACTTGTAATTAACTCGGTGAGACACTTTCATTTATAGATAACTTAAAATTGAATTACTTTATTTACAGTTGAGTGATTAATTAGTGTAGGTGTAAGGGTCTGTATGAAATTTAGATTGAAATTGAGAAATTAAACAACTAATCATATTAAAATAATGCTGTAATGAAGCATCTTTTCTTGAGTGCAATAAACCACCATACTTTTAACCACCCCAAACAAAAATGCTGTAATGAAGCATCTTTTCTTGAGTGCAATAAACCACCATACCTTTAACTACCCCAAACAAATAATTAAAACAAGAGCATTCAGAAAATGCAGACCTATGTCAATTGTTTGTTTATTGGTTGTTTTATGTCGCGTTCAACAGCCAGGGTCATATTGTGACGGGTAGTTTACAGGTGGAGGAAACCAGTGCATACTGCACTGTAAACCACCGGGCATCGGCAAGTAACTACCAACTTTCCAACATAAAGGGCCCGGCCCGGCCCGAGATCCAGCGGCCTCAGAGGTTGGAGGTGAGAACTCTAACCACTACACTACCGAGCCCCCCAGATACCTATGTCAAGGCGTGTATGATTTTTTATCATCAGCTAAATAATAAGTAAATGCAAAAATTCAGATTTTTGGTCGGATGTAAATTTTACCAAGACACATCTCTATTTTTAAGAAGATCAGACCACCTTTATTGCTAACAAACAAACAGGCAAATAAACGGTCATGAATTTAATACCACTGTGATGGTATAAATAGGCTAACAAGTTTTATAAAATGTCTGTCATATCAGCATTCTTGTATTTATTTTTCATTATATTTTGCTACATTAGTGTACAACAATTTATCCAACAATCCATTATGACTTATCCTTTTTTGTCTATTTTACGTCCTTTGTATTTGAGATAAAATTTTATTTCATTCATGCATTGCATATGACATACCTTTTTGTTCTTGCCTTTCCCTATCCAAACCAACATTTACTGATCGATTTAGTGGCAGCTAATGTCTTATTATTGCCATCCAAACCTTGACTGATGATTTAAGTATCATTTATCGACTACAAGGAAGTTATGCTAAAATTGCAAGGAAGTTCAACTTTCACACTTTTACTCTAACACTCTACAACTCAATAGACCTGAAAGGCTTTGATCCCATTAGGGGTATGTTTTTAATAATAGAAAGAAACATCCTGGTTGGACAAATCGTGTAGAAATAAACGCCAGAAAGCAATTTTTGGCACAAAATCTGGAAAAGTAATAATTCTCCTTCTCATGGACTGCTCTGTGATATAAGACGTAATTCCAGTAAAGAATATCATATAGCTATTATATTATCAAACCTAACAAGAGTAAAATTTCAGCTGAAAAACTTGGAGAATCTTTGATAAATGGGAATAGTAAACAATTATGGAATACAGTTAGAAAGGTGAAGGGACATTGTGATAAACTAGCAAGTAATATAGATGGTGTAGTTGATGAAAAACGAATTTGCGAGATCCTCTGTGAACAATACAAATCACTGTACACATCTGTTTCATATAATGGTAGAGAGATGTCTGAAATTATTTGTGAAACTAAAAAAGCCATTACTAACAAGTGTAAAACAGGAAATTGTTATCGGACTCATAAAATAAAAGTTGAGGATATCAGTTTAAAGCAGCTAATGTCTTATTATTGCCATCCAAACCTTGACTGATGATTTAAGTATCATTTATCGACTACAAGGAAGTTATGCTAAAATTGCAAGGAAGTTCAACTTTCACACTTTTACTCTAACACTCTACAACTCAATAGACCTGAAAGGCTTTGATCCCATTAGGGGTATGTTTTTAATAATAGAAAGAAACATCCTGGTTGGACAAATCGTGTAGAAATAAACGCCAGAAAGCAATTTTTGGCACAAAATCTGGAAAAGTAATAATTCTCCTTCTCATGGACTGCTCTGTGATATAAGACGTAATTCCAGTAAAGAATATCATATAGCTATTATATTATCAAACCTAACAAGAGTAAAATTTCAGCTGAAAAACTTGGAGAATCTTTGATAAATGGGAATAGTAAACAATTATGGAATACAGTTAGAAAGGTGAAGGGACATTGTGATAAACTAGCAAGTAATATAGATGGTGTAGTTGATGAAAAACGAATTTGCGAGATCCTCTGTGAACAATACAAATCACTGTACACATCTGTTTCATATAATGGTAGAGAGATGTCTGAAATTATTTGTGAAACTAAAAAAGCCATTACTAACAAGTGTAAAACAGGAAATTGTTATCGGACTCATAAAATAAAAGTTGAGGATATCAGTTTAGTCATTAAGTGCCGTAAAAGTGGAAAAAGTGATGGTTATAAGTATGTCTGATTATATTATTAATTGTACAGTTGAGGGAGACCAAAATAATTGTATCAAATAAAGAAATATATATAACCAGTTTGGAGTTTATTAATGTACACAACATTAGGATATTAGTTAACACAATTAGTCTTGTTACAATACATATTACTCTACTATTGTTGTCCATAATTGTACATGTACATCAGCCTAGAACTATCATATGGCAACAACTATTACTATGTTATTACTAATAACTCATTTACACTAGGTACACATATAGCTTGTGAAAAAGTGTTACAAGTTGTTAAAACTGTTATTGTTTACTGACTTTAAGGCCAACTCTTAAAGTGTTATACTACCATAAATAAAGAAGTCAACAATTGCACTAAGAGTGCATACACTGTAAGTTAAAATAATAAAACATCAGTAAAATATAGTGTTAACCCCACATATAAAAGACAAAGAAAAGCCCAAACTCTAAACTTAAGTTGTAGAAATTAGCCTAGCAAACGTAGTTGGTTTGGTACTAGCCATTTAGTAATTTTTTGGATCTAAACCAATAGAAGTGACAGCTAACTTTAGAAAGGAATTATTAATTCTACAAGTAAAGCAAGTATCTATTTATCACTGAACATTTGTGTTGAATAGTTTATTAATTCATGATGTTGCACCAGAAGAAATGTGTATTGGTACTATTATACCCATCCCCAAAAATAAGCGGAAATCAATATGTGACTCCAACAATTATAGGGGCATTACTTTAAGTAGTTGCATTGGTAAAGTCTTTGATCATGTACTTCTCAACTGTAAAGCCTTTTCAACATCAAATCTACAACTTGGATTTAAGACAAATCATTCAACTTTTCAATGTACATTTGCTGTACATGAAATTATTCAATATTATTTAAACAAAAAAGTACTGTCCATACTATTATCCTTGATGCTTCAAAAGCTTTTGGTAGAGTGCATTATGTTAAATTATTTAAATTGCTGTTAAAAAGGAAAGTATGTCCTCTAGTGTTAAGGTTTCTTATTGAACTACACACTAATCAAAATCTGAGGATTAAATGGGGATTTAGCATTTCTGAATTATTCTGTGTTACAAGTGGTGTAAAGCACTCATGACAAGGTTAAGAAAAGCTGGCTATGGCTGTTATGTTGGTAGTTGTTATGTTGGATCCTATTGGTTCCAACTATTACATCCCTCTGGTTAATGTTACAGATTGTACATAACTTTGGAAATGATTGTTGTATTAATTGTAACCCTAGCAAAAGTGAATACTTAGTATTTGGAAAATCTGAAAAAGAATGTGATACGTATGTACAGTATAACAGTCTATCGCTTAAAGCAAAAAATCTGTCTAAACATCTTGGTACACCTTTTGGTCCACATTCTATGAAAGATCAAGTTAAAGAATTAATGAATGATATGGTTAAAAGATTTAACACTATGCTAAGTACATTTGAATGTTGTTCTTATCAAGTTATATACCAATTATTTAAGTCTTATTGTATGTCACTGTATGGTTCTGTCTTGTGTGATTTACTAGTATCATCAAAACAAATTTTCTGTTTGTACACCACTTGGAGGAAGTGTCTAAGACAACTTCTGAAAATTAAACATATTGCTCATGGTGAATACTTGCTTTTATTATTGATGATATTCCAATTGAAGGAGAGTTGGTGAAAAGATTTATAAAATTTTGCAATAGTGTTATAAATAGTGACAATAATATACTTCAATTCTGTGGTAACAAATGGAAGCAATTCTGCTGTATGTAAAAAGCAAATATAATCTCAAATATAAGTGTGATAATACATTGTCAATAAATCAATTGTACACTGAATTAGGAAAATATGCTGAGTCTCACAGTGAGAATGATATTGAAAATATTGCTGCCATTAGAGACCTCTTATTTCTTAGAGATGGCTACTTATGCTTCACATATGAATAGTTTAACATCCTAATTGACTATTTTTGTGTTAAATAGCCTGATATTGTGTTAACATCCCATTCACGCCAATAGAGGCTCAGGAAATTTCTACGGAAAATCCTGGAGGGTTTTCGAAGGCTGTAAGGACACCACCGAAAGTTAACGGATATTGCTGGAAACCACAAGGACCAATAGAGAGGGTCCATAAAGAAGGTCATGGATATGTAATTAGTCGGCGGATATGCATGGATATTCCTGATGGTGTATACAGACAATAGGGATGGGGTTTACGGATGATAAAGATGCCTCAAGGACATTAAGGACGGGGTTTACGGATGGAATTGTAGTTTCCCATGACACTCGGCAACTTATGGAAAGACGCTTTCTCATGGATGAAAGCCTATATAAGGTGCATTGGCTTGGCTTGTGCTCATATGCGCTTTCTGCAATTTGATGTGAATACATCAATTTTTGGAACTTTACAGCTTCTACTGTATATGTTTGACGATATATTTTGTTGGCATGCATACTTAGTCAAAAAATCACAGGCGTTTGGTTTTTTGTAAAGAAAATTTTGTTAATACTTTTGTAAACTGCCACCAAATAAGAGGTCCAAGAGGAGAGGCAGTCAGGAGACAGACAGGATGCCCACCAGGGCCAGGAGTTCAGAGGTGGGATAAACTGAGTTGTGTACCAGAGACTCAGCAGGCAGCTGGAGTGGAGGAGTTGGTGGGGGAGTGGAGGATCCTCTGCAGATGTGGGACACAGAACAGGGTGACATTGTGCTGGAGACATAGCACGAATCGGATACAAGTGATGAGGATACACAGGCTACACAAGCTGCCAGAGGTACACAAAAGGGCAAGGACACTGGCAAGGGAAAGGAGCAAGCAACTCCCATTTCTATTCAGTACTGAGCAGGACCAGAAGATAGTACAGTTTTTGTGTGACAATGAAATTCTCTACAACAAGAGTTTAATGGACTACAAGGATAGGTCCAAGAGGGAGGCTGTGTGGGAAGGTTTTGTGAGAACAATTTGGATAATGATGCCTGCCAAAAGTGGTTCCAGAGCCAGTGTACACTCTTCGGGAAAGTCACTCACATGAAGTCTGGCCAGGGGGAACCACAGATGACAGAGTGACAGAAATGGACCAGAGACAATTTTGACTTCCTCAGGGACCACATCGTGCGCCATCTTACAGCCAAAAGTAAATTCAGGGCTCCCAAGGGATCTGCTTTTCAAGCTAGTGCAACAGTGGGCTCATCATCTAGGCGGGAGACTGTGCAGACCGAACCGTTGGATACTTCTCGTCCAGAGTCAACTTGTGACCCCTCAGACATCTCGCACCTGGATATGCATATGCCTACTACTCGATCACTTGCTGTCAGTGTGACGTCAAGTTTGGCAGATTCCAACCTCCAAGTAGCTCTTGCCGAATTACAGACAGGGATTTAAAACATGTTGTGGTTAAAAAGTTCGGTCATGAGAAGCCTGATGATCCAAGACTGGGCTTCTGTGACTTTCTGAAGGTGGAGGCTGTACAACTAGCAAGGGACTCATATGACGAATTTTGATAAGAGACATTCAACTCATGATGAGACTTAAACATAGGGACAAGCAGCAGCAAAGGTACCAACACGGAATGGGCATGAGCATGGCGCTGACCGTCACCTACAGCCAAGCCTTGACGTCACATTATTACCCAGTGCCTCACACACAGATGCAGGCACCACACCAGCAGATGCAACAGACTTTTACATATGTAACACAAGAGCATTCACAGCAGCACTTTCAACAGACACTCACTCAGCCACATGCACCAGCTCAACACAACAGCAGATCCATGGACATGCTTAGTGTTGGTATCGAACGGGATTTGCCGTATCGATATTGGGAGCGATATACGGGGGTTTTATCGATCAATATTGAAAATTATCGAATAAATAAAACAATGTTAAAAAGTCAACTCACCTTATATTCAGTATCTATTTTTCCTCAGTAGATTGCATATCCAGTGAAGAAGTAAATATCAGCAACAACGAAACAGGAAATGAGTACAGTCAGTACACCTGATATAGTCTGGGTACCAAAAGCCAGAAACAAGTTAAAGTTGCACAAAACAAAGTGATGGCAGCAGGTCAATAGTAGATCTATAAGAATTGAGTGAAAACACTGAAAAGCCTTTAACAGTCACAGGTTATTTTATTTCTGGTTAAGAAAACACATTTTCAGCATTTTTCAAGAATGTTAATAAAAAAATTAATAAAGAAAATTAAAAAAACACAGAAAATTGTCTTTCATTGTCTTTATAACTTTGTCAATACTTTATTCAGCAAAGATCTCTTAGTCACATATTTTTGTTTAAAAATATGATTTTGTCCACATTATCTGATGACAAGCTTGCCCTCTGTTTGGCTAGAATTATTCCAGCTAATGAAAAAATCCTTTCGGATGGTACCGATGTGGCTGGTACACACAATACCCTTTTGGCAACTCTAAGGAGGTACTTGTACTTGAAACCATTTTTTCCACCATTCAAATGGATCTTTATCCATTACCTCATCCTCCCTGTATCTATCAATTTCTATACTAATTTGTTGGTTGAGAGGAACCTCTCGTTTTTCAACTTTTGTGACCACAATATCAGCAAAAAAATCATCATATGTCAAATTGCTTTCCTCTAGCTTAATTCTTTTGGATTGAAAATCTACCTCAAAAGGCTCAGGATTGGATGCTTGTCATGATTGGAAATCAGAAGATAGAGCATTTGAATCAGGATTTGAATCATGTGTGCCAAACAAGCTACTACTGGTAGTACTTGAGCTATTCTGTTGCTTTATCTTGGGTTCAGATTCATGTTTTATGGGAACCAAATGCCTTTTGGCAACAGCCATACACTCTGAATGGACAAGCTTAAGGGTTTCCTCTACAGTTTGGCTATCTAAAAAGGAGAGTTCTTTAAAGTGAGGGTCCATAAAGGCGGCAAGTTGCAAAAATTGCCTTACCTTTTCTTCCCTGTACCTAGTGTTCAAATCATCCTTGATTGTACATTTGATATCCCTTACAAAGGCACCGTCAGATTCATTCACTTTAAGGATGACATTTAAAAGTTTCAGCAATGTAGGTAAAATGAGAGAAGCTGTTGCAACAGTTTCAGAGGATAGCCTAGTTGTTACTTGTTTGAAAGATGCCAACACATTAACCAGATCTCCCATATGAGAGATATCAGAATCAGTAAAGCTCAAAGATCTATCATCCCTCCTTGAGGAGGCCATAAGTGTGGCACAGATGGCTGGTTCCTGAACCAAAAGCCGCTCTAGCATGTCATAAGTTGAGTTCCACCGTGTTTCACAATCATTTATGAGTGATGTTGAGGGTAAGTTTAAAGTTAATCAAAATTTTGCTTCTCTTTCAAGCATCTTGCAGCGGTTGTGCTTCATTTGAAGTATCCAACAATTTTTCGACACTTTGCTAATAGCTTTGAAACTACGGGCAATGAAAAACATTTGACAACACTCAAATTTAGCGTATGACCCATACAACCAAGGTGGGGCCACTGCAAGATGTCTTAAAAAGGTTTTGTTATATTTTTTGCATTATCTGTGACCCCAAAAATATCAATCAGTTGCCATTCAGCTTTTGCCTCTCTTAGCATTTCTGCTAAGTTATCAGCAGTATGTTGCTGTCCTAAAGGCCTTGTTTGTAATACAAATGTTTCTAGCTTAAAATCAGGTGTTACAAAATGAACTGTGAGTGTAATGTAATCAATTGTTGACTGGCTAGTCCAGCCATCTGTGGTCACAGCATGTCTTTCAACACCATTGGTTAGTTGAAATTTGACCTTTGCTCTAACATTCTCATACAAATGTGGCATAACATTATCACGAAAGTAGTTTTTACTTGGTACTTGGTACCTTGGATTAAATTCTCTAAGGAGTTCACGGAACCCTTGATTTTCAACTGAAGATAGAGGTCTAAGATCTTGAATAATGTACTTCATTACAGCACTTGTAAGTTGTTCTCCTTGGATAGAATGAAGGGCAATCTTGTTTTTGGGAGCAAAACACTCAGGTAAACTTTTCTGTTTTCCACATGGCCCTTGAAGTTGACGTGATGTTGGGGTACCAGAGGTAGACACTTGATCAGGATACCTAAAAATAGGTTTTAGGTAAGTTGCGTTTTCAAAACTAGCTCACTTTTATTTTAACAATGATAAAAAGTTGAAGTTATTTCATTGCTTAAGCTTTAAAATCAAAGTTCATCAACCAGGGATTCATCCAGCTTCCCATTAATTTTTTTTTTATGTAGCATATAACATACTACCAAAGATCATGAAAGATGTATAAGTAAGTTTACCTTTCAGCATAATGCAAATTTCTCTGATGCAGAGACAGGGTGCTTGTATATAACGGACTACCAAAGATGTATAAGTAAGTTTACCTTTCAGCATAATGCAAATTTCTCTGATGCAGAGACAGGGTGCTTGTATATAACAGACTACCAAAGATGTATAAGTAAGTTTACCTTTCAGCATAATGGAACTTTCTCTGATGCAGAGACAGTTTACTTGTATATAACAGACTACCAAAGATGTATAAATAAGTTTACCTTTCAGCATAATGGGACTTTCTCTGATGCAGAGACAGGTTGCTTGTATATAACCGACTACCAAAGATGTATAAATAAGTTTACCTTTCAGCATAATAGGAATTTTTCTGATGCACAGACAGGTTGGTTGTATATAACAGACTACCAAAGATGTATAAATAAGCTTACCTTTCAGCATAATAGGAATTTTTCTGATGCAGAGACAGGTTGGTTGTATATAACAGACTAACAAAGATGTATAAATAAGTTTACCTTTCAGCATAATGGAACTTTTTCTGATGCAGAAACAGGTTGGTTGTATGTATAACAGACTACCAGAGCTGTATAAACAAGCTTACCTTTCAGCATAATGGAACTTGTTTAGATGCAGAGACAGGTTTGTTGTGTTCCCACTATATGGAGTTTTTATCCCACAAATTTTACACATTGCTTCCTTTTTATTATTGTATTGCTTTTTGACATTATCATACTGGAAATGATAAAATTTCCATACATCTGATCTTGCTGACCCCCAAAAGGCCTTATATGTGACTGTGTCATCACTTTTATCCATTTCTCTAAAAAAACACCCTTAACACAGCATGTGCTGTTTAAAAATGCAAGAAAATTTGAAGAATTCACGTCATATAACTAAATATTCACGTCATATTCATGTCACTTATTCACGTCACAAATTCCCATTTATGTCATAAGTTTGCTGTATGCCTTAACCAGAGAATATACTGTAACTAACAGGAAGTGGATTTTTGCTTCAGTACTTAAGAAAAGTACTGAAATATAAAAGGTCTATGCAAATATTTAACAATAATTACTGGTGGAATATAATATATATAGAATACAGATACATGATATTGTGACAAATAAGGTGAGTTTGATATTGATAATTTCCGCGAATCATCGATATTGAAATTTTATGGCATTTTCAATAAATATCGCAATATCGATAAACAATACCAACACTAGACATGCTCCACAGCAAAGCATGCAGCCACAGCCACAAATGCAGTCGATGCAACAGCAGCAGGCAATTCAACCACAGCATTCCATACAGTCACAGCAGCCAGTACAGCAGCAGCAGCAGTAACAGACAATACTAACACATCAGCCAATACAGCAGCATCAGCAGCAGTCGACACAGCAACACAGCCAGCAAACATCACAGCAGCAAATGTCACAGAGCACCGCTTCATCATAACAGCTGAGTGTCATGTCACCACCCATTACAATGCCAGACATTAGACGCCAAGGAAGCCCACCACTAACCAGCACACCAACAGGATTCACCCTCTCACCACCAACGAATCCACCCTCAGTTGACAGCAAGTACTTCAGCAACATTCCAAACACATCACAGGATGTCAGCTTTGGCACCGTCAACATGCCTCAGTTTCAGCCAGTAGAAGACACATCAACCACTCAACCAGACCAACCAGCAACAGGGGACCAGCAGCCATCCAGCCAGCAGATCAGCAATAGCTGATAATTTATAAGCCCTTTTCAGGGCCGCCAAATCTTCCAAAAAAATTCATTTGAGCTCTGTTGTTGTTTTGCAAAAAACAAACAAAAAATGTCCCACACACAACATAAAAAACCCCAACAAAATAACAGTAATTACCCATAGTTCACCCATAGTACATATAGTTAGTACAAATAGTACAAATAGAAATAGTAGTTCATCCCAAATTTAAGTTACACCCAAAACACAGGTCTTGACCCCCAAATACACACAACAATACAAACATTTACGTATTATTTTCCGCTGGACTTATGTTACACAGAAACACCCCTCCCCCCAAAAGTTAATAAAGACAAACTAGTCCAATTGCAACCCTGAAGGCCCAAATTTTGTTAAAACCTGTGCCCACCATGCTGTGGACCCGTCACTGCACCTCTCACATTGTGGTGTGGGGCATCTTTTACTGAAATATTTCTGCCATGTAGGACAAGACCTTTCTTGCTTGCCTGTCCAATTTTGAAAGCATTGTGTTTCAGCCCTTTCAAAACCAAAACTTATGCTACATTATTCAGCAAAAGATGTCATTTAGGTCCAAGTAGATACAATTATTGTGGATGCTATTTTCAAATAAAACAAATGCATAGAAAATGAAAGCTTTTATTGGCTATAATATAATAGCAAAAAGGATAATATATACACGAGCAATAGCAGAAGACAGAAATTATCTTTAAAATATAACAGTCATATAGGTGTGCACAAATGTTCATAGTCCATGTAGCACTATTCAAATTGGATAATAATTCTTTTGACTTTAAAGTGCTTAAATGTTCTATTTACATTTACTGAGTCACAGTATAACAATCTTTTACATTATAACTGCTGTCCATTGGACCGGGGAGCTGCCCCTCATTCATGAAATCGTGAAAACAACAACAAGAGTAACATTTTTCAGGTTAAGGCAGAGAAAAAAGTATTTTCAACAAATTTATAATTTAAAGGTGAATAATCTGGTGTTTAATACTATGTAATATAATCTGGATGTAATGGCACTAAATATTTTTTTAATTTTAATTATAAATTACTATTCATTTAAAAGATTACTGACTACTGAGTAACTATTGCACTTAATAAGTAGGGAAAAACATTATATATAAAAGTGACTAGAATACTCATTAAATCCCAACTTAAACCATACTCTATGGTTATGCTGTAGAAGGCTAACTTTACAACACAGTCTTGAATGAAGTCACATGATGTATAATCCTGTATATGTTGTTGCGTTATGCTCTATGTACTTGAAGTTGTATGTATTAAATATTATCTAAGTTTAAGTATTTTCTAGTTCAAACATATTGCGTATTTAGGAAGGGTAACACTGTTATGGGTACTTATTCCACCAACAGAAGTTGATACAATGCTGGTATTTTAGACAAGATATGAGTGACACCTGCCTATATTCCCTGTTTTCATTGTGACTTTATAAACCTAAATGAGTTTTGTGTCTTTGTTTTATATTTGATATTCTTAGTGATGAAAAGGCCCCAAACTATAAGCTACGTAAAAATAAATTATATGTAAGTGCATATTCAAGATCAACACAATAAACAAATAAAGTTTGCACAAAACTCTTTGCACTGGGCTATTTCCTGAGACGAAACTCAGCTTTTATTAACTACATCTATAGGGATTCGATTGCCCAAAACCTGTTTGGATAAAAGAGGTTAGGATTGAAAGCTAAGCCAAATTTAAAGCTTATCCATTTTGACATAATTGTGGGATCAATATCTTAGAATTACTACAAAAAAGACTTAAGCCCTCCAAAGGAGCATTTTCACTACAATGGCAATTTTTTGGTATAGATGTTACAGGGCTAGACAAAAGTGACAACATCGTTTTTTTACCAATACAAGAACTAATTCTAAACCTTTTACCTTTTCACAAAAATATTATAGAAATCAGTACTGTTGACACACGCATGTTTAACATTTACATGCAATTTAACATTAAAAAGGTAAGTTTGAGAATCTAGAGAATTAGAGAAGACCTGTGACTTGGTTGGGGTAAGTCAATGGTTTACTGTTTTATGTGGGTGTTCCACCACATGACTAAGGCTCCCGATTAAGGGTTTTCGAGGGTCGGTTTGAAATATTTGCTTAGTCCCAGACCTTCTATAAGGGTCGGTTGTGGTCGGTTGGGGCCGTGGGAAAAATCAAACATGTTTGATATTTCTCACAACTACAACCGATTCATATTTCCCGCCCTCAACAAAATGTCCAGTCCCAGGCGTCCTCAGGCCTCCTCAGACCCAAATTTACACAGTCGTGTGTTGTCCCAGGCCGCCTGCGACCCTTAGTCCCAGACCTCCGTAGCTTAGTCCCAGGAGGCCGGTTGTTAATCCCAGACTCAAATCTGATGCGTATGAATTTCATGCGTGTGAAAGTTAGTCGGTTGCATTAGTCCCCGGAAGCCTCAGACCGTCTGCGGTGTCGTGGGACCCAAAAATCAAGGTCTGGGACTAAGCGCCGACTAAGGGTAACCGACCCTAACCGATCCAAACCGGCCTCCCCAGGACACCTGGGACCACAAAATTTAGTCTGCGACGGTCTGAGGACGCCCCAGGAGACCTGGGACTGACAACCGATTAAGAACCGACTCTTTTCTGCGCGTCTGAAATTAAAACGAGGCAATGAGAGGGTCTGGGACTATATAAGCGACCGCGCACACATTCTTGTTGTTACTGACTGTTTGGCTACTGAGAGACATGTGTCACTGATTTGTAGGGGTTTTCAGTTTTTATTTTATATATATTATACTTGAGCGTAAGGCAAATTTCACAGTTAGGAGACACATTTTACTATTTCTTAATTATTTTGTCAACTGGATTATGAGGAAAGAGAAAGGAGGGAAGAGAGGAAGGAAAAAGATGGATGAGAGAGAGAAGGAAAGTGAACAACAGGAAAGGACAGAAGTTACAGAGGAAGGGATTGAGAGGAGAGAGGAGGAGATTGAGGAATGTCCAGCTATTGAGGAAGCTGTGGAAGAAAAAGAGAGGTGTGAAGATGATCCAGAGTGCCATTCTTCAGCCAAGAGAGCCAGGGTGTGTGCCACTTTTACAGACAGTCAGGAAATTTCCATTGTGGAATTTGTAAAGCTGCACCCAGAACTGTATGATAAGGAACATCCACGTTTCCATGACAGGACCAGAAGAGAGGTTCTCTGGGCAGAAATATCTGCAGAACACAAGCTCTAGCCCTTTGATGTGAGACGTTGGTTCGAGTCCCAGCGAACGCGTTATGGCAAGCTGTCTAAGCTCCAATCTGGCCAAGCCCCGAGGGAGATGACCAAGAGACAGTCGTGGGTCTACCAACAGATGAGTTTTCTTAAAACCCACATCAGAAGAAAGGGGGCCAACAGAAGTTCAGGTTTTGAGGCCAGTCCAAATACCAGCAGGCAGGACGAATCACGTGGGTCGACTACTGACACAGAACACCTTGAGTCCAGTGTCCCGAGGGAGAGGAGTCAGTCCGTCATTACATCTACACCCGTTTCAACAACAGACTCCAAGATTCTCGAACACTTTGAGCAGATGAGGACACTAATCTCAGGTTTTCTGCAGCAGAAGTCCGACAGGCAGCCTTTCTTTGACTATGTGGCATCAGAGGCCGAAAAGATGACTCAAGAAGAATTTGAAGAAGTAAAGGGCAAGATATTCAGAGACATCGAAAGTATTAAGAGCAACCATAGATGTCAGCAATTGCCCAGAAGATCAGCCACTATTACCACGGAGTCGCAGAGGGTCGGGATACTACCATCAACCACTCAACAGGCGTCTAGTTCCACTCAAGCAGCATCTGGCAGCAGTTTTGTGTACTATACACCAAGCCCCATTGGCTTCAGCAACCCTACATCTATCCTAACTGTACAGGATGAAGGGAGCAGACACAATCTGAGTGGAATCTTAAGCCAGCTACCTGATCTGACATCAACACAGATCGTAGAGCAGCCTCAGCATCAGCAGCAACCGCAGCAGCAGCTCTTTACTATCAGCACTTCAGCAACGCCTCAACAGCAGCAACAGCCTCCTCAGTAGCCATCCAGTCAGGGCGGGTCTTTGACCTGCCAGGCCCTTTTTAGGGCCACCAAATCTTCCAAAAACAATTATTCAGCTGCAAGTTATTCCAATTCCCCTCCCAAAACAAAAAAGTTCAGTACAAATACTTATCACAAGAAAAAAAAAGCCCAACACTTACACCACCCCAAACATGAAATAAATAACCCATGGTACCACACATAACAAAAAAGGCCACATAAAAAAAATTTAAAAATAACTCCCAATATGGCCATTAATCAGCCCATTTTTAGATTAAAATCCATGGGATAGTTTAAAATCTGTAATTGAAAAGTCCAACACTTACACCTTCCCTAGAGTTAAAAGGCATTATCACATACTTACCAAACCACAAACAGACAAACCCAACACCAAACATAACCCCCAACTACCAAAAAAAACCAATACAAATAAACACCAACCAAGAAACAAACCCAAACTGTTTGTTAGTCCTGAAAAGGACTGGTTACTGCAGCAGGAGTTATATTCTGTCATCTTGCCAGGCCACTGCTCCCTCATTATTGAAGTAGTCCTTGAGGTAATCCCTCTGTCTTTTGGGCTCTCTAGCAGGGTTTCTGTCTTGGCCACCACCAGCAGCACCACCAATCAATCCACAATCACCAGGCACATCATCATCGTCCTCCCCAGGCTGCTGACCACCAGGTTGACCTTGATACTGGCTTCTCAGTATGTTGTGAAGAACCACACAGGTGAAGACCACTTCTCTGACTGTTGCTGGGGGTAGTTCAATAGTGGTCCTCATCACCCTGAATCTTGACACTAGGATGCCAAAAGCGTTCTCAACAACTCTCCTGCCCCTTGATATTCTATACTTGGCAATCCTTTCCTCTCTGGTTAACATCCTTCTGCCATAGGGTTTCATGAGCCAGGTCTTCAGGGCAAAGGCATCATCTGCCAGAATGAAGTAGGGGACATCTCTCCCACCCTGGGTTATAGGAGCTGGGTCAGGGAAGCCTATCCTGCCATCCTCAATCCTCCTCTTCAGCTGAGAGGCATTAAATATCTGGGCATCTGAGCAAGATCCAGCTGTACCAGCATCCACCCATCTAAACTTATACTGTCCATCTACCAGGGCCAACATGACAATGGAAAAGAACCCCTTGTAGTTGTGGTAGAGGGCTCCAGTGTTCTTGGGTTTCTCCAGGGCCACATGCTTCCCATCCAGGGCTCCCAGGGCATGTGGAACATTCCACCTGATCCTGAATTCCCTCTCCAGTTCTTTCCACTCATCTGGGGTAGTAGGACATTTGAGGTACTCTCTGGTGAACTCATCCTGGATGGCCCTGCAGACCTCTGGTAAAAACTTGGAAATAGTGGATCTTCCAACCCTGAACTGACAGGATAATGATGTGTAGGACTCCCCAGTGGCCAGATATCTGGTGGTGAGGGCTAACTTCTCCCCAACACTGATTGGTGCTCTGTAGTTGGTGGCCTGCCCGGCTAGATGTGGTTCCAGTCTGGTCTTTATCATTTCAAAGAATTCTGGGGTCATCCTCATGTAGTTGGTGAATCCTGGAATATCTGTGGCATACAGATCAGCCATAACGTTGTGGTAGGCCCCCCCTCTCCTCTCTCTGCAGTAGCCATGGCCTGACCCACATGTTGTGCCTTCTTCTAGGTCTCTGTATGGGTGCTGGTGGTGGAAATACATGATTATTTGTAACTGAATAAAAACCCAAAAAGCCCTAAGTTGTTGTTGAATCTGTCTTCCATTAAAAGGTGGCATCCTGCTGTGTTCCTAGAAAAGCAATGGTGATTAGATTGTGGATTTTATATATATATATACCCAGAAAATCCAGCAACTTTGCAAAACAAGAATCGGCGATCCTGGTCTGGGGAAGACTGAGGAGGCCTGAGGATGCCGGGACTTAATCGGGTGTTAGTCGGTGCTTAGTCCCAGGAGGCCTGAGGCGTCCCGGGACCCAGTCGGTATGTGTACGACAGGATCGTGGTTGAAACCGACCAGAAACACGGCTTAGTCGGTTCTTAGTCCCAGACCAGTCGGGGACTGTCTGCGGCCGCCTGAGGCGTCCTGAGGCTTCCTGAGGACAATCGGTACTTAATCCCAGACTTCAAGACCGACTCAGTATTCCCGCCCATTTTCCCTTTTTTCACCGACTGTCCACGATTAAGGGTCCCAGACAGGATCGGGCCTTAGTCCTTTGGTGGAACAGGGGCATTACATTCCTCTAATGAGAAAGCACTCATCACAGATGCCTGATAAACTACCAAAAACAATGTTATCTCTAAATAATTCTAAATACAACATGACACTCACCATTAATGCATTGATAAATTCTATGATTTGTTCTTAAACTTACATGAAAACAAATATTTTAATAGGTATCCTAGAAGTTATCCTTTGGTCTGCAAGATCCGGTTTCATATAGCGATAAAATTGATAAAACCACAAAAATCCCAGGCTGACGTGGAATATATTTTAATGAAGGGTATCTTATCATGATAGTATAAACATGTGTATAAGACACCTGATACTATAAATATTTGTTAAGCTTGCCCTAATTCTTCACGAGATATTGCTTTGATTGAAGAGCACGTGTAAAAATATTTTTCTCTATTCGTCCACTGATTCTCTTTACAAATTATGGCAGGTATATTGATTTATAACCTCCCTGTCTAAAGAAACCGAATTATCATTTGAAAAGTAGAAAAAAATATTTCTAGGTTATTACATTTGAAATATTTTTTCTCCATTTGTTAACTTACTAACCTTAAAAAAACGATTAGTCAATAAAATATCCTCATATTCGAAGTGAACAATTAGAAATATATATTTCTGTCTTAATAGTATTACAATTTTTTTTTCTACTTCGATTTTTTTTAATCGAGGTAACTCTGGGCATATTATTTGTAAACTACTCCAGTTAGTTTAGTTGTACCTCAAAAGCACATGTATAGAAACTTTGACATTTATTTTTGTTTATTTATTTACAAACTTCATGCCAGAACCACAAAAACAACACAATGGCTATATCAAGTGTAGCTAATAGAAATAATATTTAACCCCGTTCTATAGTGAACAAAAACTCATATTACTGAGTTCAGACAGTAACACTGTAGCCTTGCTGAAGGCTCAAGTTTCTTTGCAGTTAGGGAAAGTTTTCAGTTCAGATAATGGAGTTTCTATAATGTACTCATACATGTACTGACTATTAGAGTGGCATACAGCTAAGCTGTCGGATACAGTTCTATCTCTTAACATGTATGAGTGCTTTATGAATACCAAATATCTGTGTGCATGTTTAAAAAGATGTCATGCAAATTTGAGCCTTAAGCAAGGCCAGCAAAACTGTACAAGAGCATTGTTGGGGGAGCCCTATAAAGCCCCTATTTAGAGGGATGTAGAGAAAATTAACCATATTATAGCAAGTGACCCAGTGTACTGGGCATGAACATACATTATGTTTGCACCCTTTAATCCTGTTTTCTAGGCCCAAGTCGCTGATTGATGAACAAGTTTGATACCTGGCTTCTTGTTTCTCACTTTTGTGGGTGTGGGGTCGAACCCAGGTCAAGATAACATGTTTGATTAATTGGAAATCTTCCCTAATATAAAACCTCTATCTATTTAAGCACCACAGCTTTAACATTTGGTCCTTAACCTTGTGGTATTTACTATTAAGGTTTGTTACACTTATACCCTGAGTTAATGTGCAAAAAAGAACTAAAAGTATACAATCCCAGTTGGTCTTTTCACTGGCGTGGGGACCCTTGGGGAGTGTGCCTGTTGGCATCTGGGTGCCACCAAGTCCATTCCTGGAGGGTCCCCTTGTGTAAAAATTTTGGATCAGGGTTAGTGTGTCTGGCCATGGTAATTGAATTTTCATTGGGCTTACAGGTTTATTCAAATATACACGGTGGAGGCGCAAAGAGGGGGCCAACCGAAACGACCTCCCAGAAAGGTGGTCTACGCATGAGGGATTTTACATAGAAGAAAATGATCCTTGAAGAATTTTTTTCTTAAGAAGCCAGTAAAGTGTTTAGTGTTTATAATATGCCAGCATAACTTTTCTAAGCTTCTGTAAACATTGGGGCAATTTTCAAATAAGCATAAACAATGAAACCAGGAAAATTTAAACGTTTTACATCCTGTTTTTTGTTCACTCCAACAGCCAGGGTCATATTGGGACAGGTCCACAGTGTTGTCACTTGTGAGATTCAAAGCCACACAGAGGTGAGACTTTATGATAAGATGCCAAACTTACTCACAACTAGGTGAATAAGGACTTCTGGGAACCATCTTCATTTGGGATTTGTGGGTTTTTTTTACCGAAATCGAACCAACACATAAAACTCCTGGGAGTAAACAAAGAACTGTTTGGAACTACTATCTCATCCAGGAAGTTATTTGAACATGGCGTAACATGCATGAATAATACCAGTTTCCGCCATAACACACATCATGCTTAATTTTCATGAAGAAATATACATATAGATCATACAAAATAGACATTTTCATTTTTACTGGGAAAATATTGTTTAGGGTATAGTTATGAGTCGTCTTAGGTGGGCCAAAATAGGGAATTTGGGGTCAGTATTGTCAAACCTCAGAAAGTACAAGAACTGGATCGAATGAGTTGTGTTACATACAACCTTGGAAACTAGATTCCCTTGTCACGTCGTACGCTTTTCAAAGATAACCTCCTTACTTTCAAGGTTATATTTTTTCACAACCTTGCTATTTGTCATCTTTAATAAAGTGTTGCAGTCTGGTTTGTGGAAAAAGCTCCCAGTTTCCTCACCCGGTCTCAAAGGGTGATTAGTAGATGTGGTTTTGCTATGGTCATACCAGTGGAATAGAACAGCTTACCACCAAAGGCCAGGTCGCAGAGAACAATGACCATCTGTGATTTCAGGATTAAACTCATGATATACCTTTTCACCAAAGTGCCCTCTTCGTGGAGGGCACTGGCCTCTGCCCCCTTTACACTACTGGTGGTACGTTCCACAGTTACAGGTGTTCCTGGGTGGTGGAACGTCCCATTTCATCCAAATTGTTCACACTTGGCCAAATGTCCCTGTCCTTCCAACTACAGTTCAAGATTCGTGTCACACTTGTGTCACAGTGGTAAAATGTCCATGTACCTCCACTCTCCTTATGTTGCCTTATTACACCAAAAGGTGACCGAGTCATATCTACACCGTGTACCACACCTTCAGTGACCATAGTGAGAAATTCATCCTGCGCATGCTTGGAATCATCTGCGCATGCTCACAGTACCAAATTCAGAGGCAGAAATTTAAACACTTTAAAACTTCCGTAGGACGCACAAGGTAATGGATGGTTCGCCACTGGCCATCAATTTTTGCAAACGGATGTGGCACGGTGATATAGGGACAAGGATGTTTCAACAAACGCCTATAACCGGGGGGATACTGCCTGTAATGTGAAAGAGGTATTTGCAACAGCCTTTGTTCAGTTTTGTATCTTTTTCGGTTTTGTGCTATGTAAATACTTATATTGTGTTATGTAATACACGAACATACTATTTTCCAAATGTACGAATTTGTCTTATAGGAGCATTGTGATGGGGGCTTGCCTTAAATGAAAGCCACAAAGAACGGTGTTGATATTTGTTATTTATAGTACTCTGGTAATTCATTCCATTCCATTCCTGTGTCTCTGCAGTCTGATATTTGTCCCCTCTTTGTGGCTCTAGCGCCTTATAGTATATCACCTGATGGAGATAAAGAACTAGAAAAGCACACATTAAAAATAAGCTCACTGGTAATGTTTGTTTTTAATGTAATATTTTCATATTCAACCATAACAAGTAATGTAAAGTTTTGTAAAACCTGGTATTATAGTTACATATTTAAAACAAGAGCACTCAGAGAGCGCAGACCTCCGCCAAGGGAGCACATATCCTGAAAATTTCATCAAAAGCCATCCATAACTTTTTGAGTTATTGAAAATGTGAGCCAAAAAAATATGTTTATATGTCACAATAAATTACATTAGCCATTTATAGGTACACAAATATAAATATATATATATACTGTAAAAAAACATGCTGAATAGCACTAAATTAAGCATCCTTACAAATTCCTTAATAATATAAAATTAATATGCTGGGTCATACACCTGGGAGATAAACTTGATATCTGCCCTTTTTGGGGCCTCTATTTGATAAAAATTCTAGACTCTAAGCAGTGGAACTTGCAAATAAATTTCCCCCAAAGCACAAAAAAGTTTAAGTAGCAGCCTTCAAGATGGCTGTAAAAAGGAAGGGATGACAATAACATATATTTTTTGCAATAGTTGGTGCAAATAATCAGTCTTTTTGCATTATTGATGTACAAGCCTTTAAAAACAGTTTGCCATTTGCCTTGTTTATAAGTACTATCTAATAAGTAACCACAAACCATTGTTCAGCCACTAGAGATTCATGTAATTGCCCACTGTATACATAACTAGTATATTGAACTAGATACAATCAGATATCTATCACCTCAATTAGATTATTTTGTTTCTTTTATAGCACTTAGTGTCTATCAAAAGACAAATTAAAAGAATCTTGCATCTTAGAGAGAATAGGCGCCACAATACATCACATTAGAATTAAATTAGGATTTTCTTTCCAGGGTTTATTAATGCAACTCAAACATATATACTTGTATCCTTGAATAAAAAAATACTAAAGAAATATCAAATGATTCCTCCGATTATGTCACATGTATATGACTAATTTTCAAGCCCAATTGCAAAGCATGTGATTAGTCTGCAGATGCAAACTAGGAAGTTCATTTTGTGAATTAAAGAAAAACTCCAAAAAATGTCAAACTTTTTTTTCTGTCGGCGACAAAAAACATCCTGAAATCTAAATAGGGGCTTAAAAGATGACAAACTTCCACTTTCTGCATGGTATCATTCTGCTTTGCCATATCTCTCCAGTATCTGTCCGAAAGTTCTACTAAATGCAGAATTTCGACATCTTGACAGATGGAGAGCCAAAAGTAAAGTACCAGCCAAAGTGTGATCAGTTTAAGAGCTCTGAGCCTTTGTGGAACACTTTTCCTTAAATTGTCTGTTTTGATAGTGTTATGGTTAAATTTATATGCACGTTAGAGCTCATGCACGCATTTGAAAACTTATGTCTTTGCATTTAATAAATCACCCACACTCAATTTTTTTTCTGCTTATGGTAAAAATTCGTATTCAAACACAACACTACCCTCGGGACATAGATTTCTAAATTTTATCACACAAAATAAGATAAGGTGCATGGGACTCCCATATTAATTAATGTTATTGAGTGATAATACTGTAAATATATTGCACAAAGGTTGCTTTACACTAAGTATTCAAAATTATGTTTGAATAATACCTAAAAGGGGCCACGGTGGCAGAGTGGTAACACTCTCGCCTCCCACCTCTGCGGCCGGGGTTCGATCCCCGTCATGGCCGTAAGTGGGAAAGCTGGTAGTTGCTTGCCGTTGGTCGGCAGTTTACAGTACAGAACCCTAGCGAACTATATGTACTGGTTTCCTCTGCCCTTCCAACTACCCGTCGTGATATGACCTGTACAGTGTTGAAAGCGACGTAAAAAAACCCCAAATAAAAAAAAATACCTAAAATAAGTTCATATTTTCCTAAGGAATCCCAATAAGCACCTGTGAAACTTATCCAGGAGCACCAATGACTATTAAAGTTAGTTTTAACCTTTAGATTTCTCTGCCACTTTTGTATGGGTTTAATGTAATTAAAGCAATAAGCTCTATAAACAAGGACGAAAGGGGTTTTGATCTACTAGAGCAAGCCGCAAAGCCATCAGAGACAGCAGTAGTGCACTGAAGCAGTCGCCCATCCCAGTACTAGCCCATTGGAACTTAAGTCAGTCGAGGGACAGATACTCATCACACTGTGCCACAATCCATGAAAATCCGGACACAAAAAAGTGATTCCAAGAAGCATGAGCCTCGCTAGAGGTTGTGTTAAAAAATATGACACTGTATGGCAATGTGTATACTATTTTCATGCTTTTGTCATCATCGCTGTTGTGGCAATTATGTTTAGTCTGTCTTTAGCAGCAACTCATCATTATGTTTTGCAGTTGGAAACATGTCACCAAAATGATCATTTTATTCAGGTTTCTTTCACTGTTTTATTTTTCCAAACACTTCCTAGTTTTATTACATTATACCTAGGTCACACTGCTACCTGCTGACCTCATGAACAACATGCAAGCAGAAAAGATTTAACTCATCTTGGCTCATTTCTGGCTCAATGCATTTCATGCTTTGGTAATGTCCATAGGTTTAATGAGTCAGGAATCATATTTGGATAGGTCACATAGGACACAACATGGGCAATCATATTGCAGACATTTTAAAAAAAACATCCCACGAGCTTTTGTGTGCTAAAATGAAATGTACACATTGGAGGAGTGAAAAAGGGTTGTGTAATGGTTATACTGTGCTAATATGAGGTCCATTTATGGAACAATAAGGACAAGATCATACAGTTTCCTAGGTCAGATGAAAGGTCAAGTGAATGTCAGTTCTGCTTTGAGCAGCAAGCCATGCTGATCACAGCTTCCTAGGTCAAATGAAAGGTCAAGTGAAGGTCAGTTCTGGTTTGAGGAATTTATTTACATGTTAGTATAGTTAATGACAAAGTTTTAAAAGATTTCAATAAAATTGGAAGATTTTAAAAACACCATACAATAAAACACACTATCACAGGTGGCATATCACAGGTAAGTACAACTTGTGTGAGTAACCATATACATAAGAGGAAGACGCGTTTCATGGTATTATTATAAAGAAACGTTCTTATGAACTCACAGCAGCTCGTGCCACACCATTTCTCAGTCTTTATAAAAAAAGCCGTTCTTATTGACTCATAACAGCTCGTGTATTTAATATTTCAGTTAGTATTTTATATGTATGTCATGGAGACAATATGGGCCTCGGCCCGGATCCGATTTGGTAGCAGTGAGAACAATCCGAGAGGGGGCTACCAGGGTATTGCCTGGCCCTGCCTTGAGCCTACAGTGTCTGTGCATTGTTACGTGTCATAATCGAGAGGGGGTCATCCAAGGTCAGCTTGGAGCCGCCTAAGGTCAAGTCTGACCTAGTAGTGTCCACCACAGTTCCTATGTACCAGGGTGGGAGGAGGGAAATAAATTTCTTCAGATCACTTGTTTACTCTTCAAAATCTTAATTCAAAATGGCCCCAAGTTTCTGGGGCTATGAATTAGAACCCCAATTGAATCTGATTGGTTGTTATGTAAACAACAGGTAAGGTGTTAATGAAATACCTAAGAATTTAAGGTAGACCATAAACTGACCCAGCAGGCCCCCCCCCCCCCCCCCCCCTTTAGAGGCCGTGCTGATCACAGTTTCCTAGGTCAGATGAAAGGTCAAGTGAATGTCAGTTCTGCTTTGAGCAGCAAGCCATGCTGATCACAGCTTCCTAGGTCAAATGAAAGGTCAAGTGAAGGTCAGTTCTGGTTTGAGGAATTTATTTACATGTTAGTATAGTTAATGACAAAGTTTTAAAAGATTTCAACAAAATTGGAAGATTTTAAAAACACCAAGCCCAACTAAAGGTTATGTGGGATTATGCCCACAAAAGTTGTGGGTATAATCGAAGGAGCCAAGGAGGCGTTCTGGAGATAGGTCCAAACTGCATCACTCCTCCATAAACCATGGGCCATTATGTGTTGGAGCTGAATGTTATTATCATAGGCTAAGGTCGCTCCAGAACGCCTAAAGGTATGAAAACTATGGCCCTAAAGTGGAACACCAATGTGTAATAGGACTTTCCTGAGACCAAGTCTTATTGTTGTATCAATGACGGGATGGTAGGGGGGGTCCTTGTGAACAAACAAAGGAAAAGCAGGGGGTAGGTGCCTTGATGCTAGTAGCTGTTGTATGGCCCTAACTGGACATAAGACCTTGTTCTGTAAAGCTGGTATTTGAACAAAGTGATGTGATTTATTGTCCTGAAGGGTTTTTGTCCATTTCATCATTATATGAGCCCCAGGCTGATGGAAAAGAACATCCTGTCTAAGGATGTGCTTATTAGGGTCAAACTTAAACCTGGAGTGAGGGGCCATGTTGGACATTCTGAAGAAGGCAAAGAAAGCTGTTAAGAATATGGCTCTGAATAAGAGGGGGTCGTCCAGGATTTCACAAGCTCGTGATATCGCAGCCATAGTTGACAAGTCAAAGATACCCCTGGAGGTAGGTGCGAACTGAGAATTGATAGATATGCTTCTCAAGTAGTCACGAACTAAATGATTGGTGAAAGGGGACAGGGGCCAATGAAACCTTGTTGCTGAGTGTTTCAAAGATGAGAGGTAGTTAAGAATGACTTTATGAGATAATGAATTCACATGAAGGAATTCTAGAAAAGCTAATAATGAATGAACAGACGGAGTTGGTGGAAGAGACATAAATATGGTAAATGACAAATAAGTTCTGAGATGTGTCTTATGAGCGTTCTTTGTAGAAGGCCTGTATGCATCTTGTGTCCTGTTCAAAGCAGATTTCACCAATGGTGCTGATGGTAGGTGAGGATCTGAAATTACAAAGGATCAAGGTCAAAGTAGTGTGGAGGTATTGTATCCCATATGTAGTTCTTTTCGAGGTCACATAAAGTATCTGAATTCACTGGCTTGTCTGAATCTAACCTAGAAAGAGTATCTGCTATCTTGTTGCCTGTTCCTGGGATATGAGTAATTATAAGGTCTATGTCATACGTTGCTGTAAGAAACCATATATTCCTAATGCAAAGGGCCAGAAAGCTGTCTCTGGTTTTACCGGTCTTGACCACCTGAACCACTGCAAGGTTATCACATCTGATGGATATCGAGCCATGTTGCCAGAAGCTACCCCAAGTTCGTAAAGCTATCACTATGTTCAACATTTCATAGTGAACAATTGTGAGTTTAAGGTCAGGGAAATTATGTATGGGTGTGGCGTATACTCGGTCGCGCCATACTGCTCCCATACCTGTTAAACAAGCATCTAGGAAGAGTGATTGGTTATCATCCACCTTTGACTTCTTAATGTAAGAAATGCCGTTAAAAGATGGTAAAAAGGCTATAAACCATTGAAGATCTTTATGAAAATCAGGGGTCAACCGTATCACCCTAAGATGAGCATTAGTACAGAAAAGGTCCAAGATTCTGTTAATGAAAACCCTAGAAGGTTTAACACATTTCTGTATATATATGAGTTTACCTAATAAGGATTGGAATGCTTGTTTAGTCAGAAAAGTCTTGTTACTGACCGCCAGACATTCTGTATGAATGTCCTTGACCTTGTCCTGAGCAATACTCATGGTGTTATTGTCCACATCAATATCAATACCCAAGCATGTGATACGTTTCGTGGGAGGGGTTAGCTTGTCCTTGTTTAAAGGCAAACCCAGTTCATCAAGTAGGTCGCACAAGAGTGTGAATTGCTTTTCAGCTTTAGACCTTGAGGTGACCACAATGTAATCATCAATGTAGCAATGTAACTTAAGTCCCCGCTTGGCCACAATGTGAGCTATAGCATCGGATAAAAGCTGGAACGATCCAGAACCGTGCGTCCATCCGAACGCGATCGCTAGATCAATATAGAATGCGCCACGCCAGTGAATTCCCAGCTTAAGAGCATCAGCCGGATCAACCCTAAGGTTGCGGAAAGCACGGGCTACATCTACTTTAAATAATACGACGTCACCTTTCGCATCTATGATGTCTTGTGTTATATTGTCAATATTGGGAAATTTTAATGAGAACGTGCTTGAATCGAATTTCTCTTTGTTTACATGGCTGTTAACTGACTGGCCATAAGGGTACGAGAGATTTAATATTACACGCCTCTTGTCTGCATCTTTTGGTCTAGTTAACAAAGGTGAACAATGATAGTGGTCGTGTTCTATATTGTTTACCGGGCCTAATAAAGCCCCTAATGCTTTCTCTTTGTCCAGGTATTCTTGCACCTGGCTAGGATATTGTGTTGCAGAATAATGGTTAATTACTGTTTTATTAGATAATTCATGTGCCTTCTCCAGCGACAATGGATAACCAAATTTTATATACTGGAGGACGCGTTTATCCGCATAATCTTGCAGGTAATGTTCCCACGCTTCTATATTGAGGCCTGATTCGATTGGTATTCTCGCCATTCTGTAATTTGGAACACCTGTATTTATGATGGTATCTGCAATGTTCAATAGCTTATCAATAGAATCGATTTTGGTAGGTTCCCTATCTGGGCCCACAAATGAAAAGTCAGTAGCTTCGAGATTTAAAAATCCGATTTTCTTGTTCTGATAATTGAAATCAGTTGCTGTTCTATCATCCGAACGCCACTCCCCATCCATTGTACAATGTACGTGATCGGTGAGTTTAGTCGAGGATATAGCCTGGTAAGGGTCGTCACTAGCTTGTGAAATTTTCATATCAATGCCTAATTGATTTGTATTACAACCCTCACCATCTATATCCGTATCTTGAACTAACATATCAATGATATCAGTGATATGATCTGTATAGCTGCAGCCATATTTTTTGTAAGCTGCATCATCTTGACAATAATTATTATAGGCAATACTAGGACTACTGCAATTATTGGCCTGAGGACCATAGTTATTATTATTTACAGCTACCGTGTGAATGGTGACAGTCTTAACAACCTGTAGCATGCCATCTATATGCCCTATATAAGGAGTCAGAGTATGCCAACCACCATCATTAGATTGTGTATACAAATAATAACCTCTGATTCTGTCATCAGACTGGCTATGAATGTAAACCACCTTAGCCCATTGATCATTTACATAGTAACAATAGTTGGTGAAACTCATGATGCATTCTTTGCTGTCACATACATCGTAACTATCTGTGTGGTCATGAAGCCTTGCTAATCCATCATGATCAATCTCATCATACATAACCGCAGTGTGGGTATGGTTACTCTGTTTATCATAAAGCAATATAGTGACATTGTTATCATGATGCATGGCATAGCCCTGGGGGTAATATTCGCACCCAGGGGCCATATAATAGTGATAATAAAACAAAGAGTTAGGTACATGTACACCACCAACACAATAGCCATTTTCATTGCTCATACTATTCACATTATTACTGTTCATGAAAGTTCTGTCCATAATGTTACAGTTCTCAAAGTTTAACACATTTGTAATGTCATTAGTGTCCTTCTGATTTATAGTATTCAAAATTACATGCTGATTGTCTGTCTTTTCAGGAATCCCTGGGTTCGAACCTTGCGACATCGCCCGAGGGTGATTCAGGGGTCGACCAAAGCCCTATTTTGCTGTCACAGATCTCTGATCCTGGTAACCAGTAGAACTGCGGTGGAAACATTTAAGTTCTGTGTGTCCTAACGAACGTCCCTGTTTGTAACAATGGCTACAGTAATGCTTGTAGGCCCCATGATGCGTTTCACTGGTACACGTGCCCTCGTTGAAGTAGCGACAGATCCTGACCTTAGCTCCCGATGCTGCCACGGATTGTGTGTTATGCATAGCTAGCTGCGAGTTGCTAATTCTGTTTATCGACCACTGCATGCTGTCAGCCCAGCTCAACCTTCCCTCCTCGATGTCGGTCATTGAGACAGCCCAAGCTGACCTCACGGCAGGCCACGGAAGGGACACGGCATCCTTCATTGATGCTGCCATCTGGGTTAACATATTCCTGGACAATGTGTGGTCCTCAATTAATAAAATGTTAGCTAGTTGACCAGATACCCATTGTGCTAGAGTTAAATCATCATACGCGGGTTTTCTGAGGTGTGATGCAGAAACCAGCCCCTCATTGGGCCAGTGAAACTGGGGCCCTAAGGATGTCGTATCAGTTGTGTTGTACCTGCCAGATTTCTTTCTAATAACAGTGCTCTTACCTTGAAGAACCTCTCTGTCTGCTTGCTGCTCATAATTCGCTAACAGCTGTGAAACTGCAGTAGAGATACTGGGAACTGATCTCAACACATCCACATTGGGCACTACTGCATCTCTGGCCTGATTCACTGCCGCTGGAGGTCGTGTGTATACCGTACTGGAACCGTGGCCCTCGGTATTCATCGTGGCGAGTCTAACGGAACTGGGTTGATGTAATGGTGGAGCAGTAGACACTGAATGCTGGGTGCTGGCCACCTGTGTATGACTTCTCGGAGGAATGGTGGGTGAAGTCAGGGGTGTGGAACTGACGCTACCGTGCTCAAACCTGTCCATTCTTCTTGTTAGCTCCTGGTTGGAAGCGTCAAGTTTGTTCAACATGTCAATAATAACCTGGCCAGTCGACGCAGATATCTGTGAGTGAGCTGAGGAAGTGACAGTACTTACTGACGCCTGTTGATCTGGTAACTGTAAATAAGAACCGTCATTTAACGACGCTGCTTTAGATTTCTTCGTTTTCCTGGGTGAAGTTCTGGCTTTATCAGAAGCCCTTGTTTTCCTCTTCCCCTCAGTAGCAGGGGACTTCTTACGATGTGCTGGCATATCCAATGTTGTAAAACACTAAAACGTAGAAAATAAATAAATTTCTTCAGATCACTTGTTTACTCTTCAAAATCTTAATTCAAAATGGCCCCAAGTTTCTGGGGCTATGAATTAGAACCCCAATTGAATCTGATTGGTTGTTATGTAAACAACAGGTAAGGTGTTAATGAAATACCTAAGAATTTAAGGTAGACCATAAACTGACCCAGCAGGCCCCCCCCCTTTAGAGGCCGTGCTGATCAGACCAAAATTCAAATGCATGTTGATGCGATTGCACAGAACAGTGTTAATGGATCATTATAGAGATTGTTATTGCATCCGTTTTGTATGTTTGTTTATTTGATTGTCTGTGCACATAACTCAAACACTAATCTGGATCATACTTTCATACAAGATAGAATCTACACTCTGTCCTCTTAGATGTTTATATGGAACCATATTGCTACTGCAGAACTGATTTTGATATTCTTTACTTATATCTGAATGCACAACCCAAAGCCTGTTCATCAGATTGGCATTATATTTTATTTCATAGTCTGGTCTTCCTTTGTTTCTTTGCCGCATGTCGACCAGTTCGTGCATTCTTAGTCCCTTACTTTGAACCTTGTGTAATTTCCGTGGATGCTAGTGGTTTTCATTATCCATACATCCTTCACCACATGATTCACATTATCAAGCTTTGGTTAACTGTTACTGTTGACTGTTGTAATTATTTTCATTTAGCAATCATATTTCTCTGGCAATATCAATGCAAAAAACATTACTTGTCCATAAGTAATATTGTTTAGTGTACCTCACAAAAAGTCAACAAAGGACAAATTATAACAACTAAACAGCTTGTGTTAGAATCAGAGGATGTCAGAGTTGGATACTTACCCTAGTGTTGTATATCAGAGGAAATGCAAATGTAAAATTTGTTATATTTTGTTTTCAAACCATTTGGATCTGTGTACAAGTGACGATTTATCTGAATACACCTCACCTCTGTCAGAAACCAGCACCAGCTGTGTAGTATTATTAATATCAAAGAAGACATCACATCACGGGTAAAAGCTTAATATAAAGCCAGTATATACAATCATGCAGGGTATTCAAAATAAATTAACCCACGTTGAACATATATCCTGTCTTTGTTTGGTATTTTTTGTGTGTATCCCACAGTTTTATGTTCGGCAACTCACTCTTCACTTCTGTATTAATGCACAACTGGCATTTTAGAAAACACACTACTCTAAAGCCATGTAAGACCCTTTCTTATGTATATCCTAAATCGTGACCAACAAATGCACAAGAGTGAACACGTCACATCAGAAAGTTTCCCTGAAGTGAGCTTTGATTGGCTCTGGACAGTTACGTAGTTAAATACTATCAGCAGACCTTGTACTTAAGTGCAAAGAGCATTTTTTATATTTCCTGGAACCATTCCAAAACCTACCAGACAGTCTCTGGGGTAGACTGGGGTCCGGTACTTGTATTTTTATTGGTTATACTATGTGAACACACGTGTCATGTTACATATAATTACTAGATAACTTTTAAACTTTATTGATTCTGTAAACACGTATGCAGTAATTTAAGTGAGGCAAAATAGTAAAGTGGGTAGTTAATACATCATCTCAAATTCACATTTTCAAGATAAGAAAATCTTGAAGCAAATACACTGGATAGATTAGGATTTCTCGAACAATTCATACATCACATTAAATCATCTAATCAGTTTTGGAGGATATATCCAAAATACTGACACATACAATTTGAGTTTCTTTGGAAATTACAGTATCAATCCAAAAGAAAGTTCTTCTGTTCAAATATAAAATTCACAAATATGGCCACCAGTTTTCTAGAAGATTGAAAATCCAATATTTTCAGTTTCGCTTTACTTGAAATTTTAGGCGCCTCTTTAAAAGTAGCTAAGATTAATATTATTCTACCCATTGGGCGATGAAGTGCAATAGATTTTGTTTTAAATTCAAGTCTTTTTCCCAGTGGCAAGCAATCCGATTGGTGTGTTAGCGAATAGTTTATAGAATCATATTTGATATAAATATTTTCACAATACCAAAATTTATCTTCACCAAAAAGATATTACTTTTATGACCATGGCAAATAATAAAAAGTAAATGGGATTATCCGGACTTTTTTGGCATAAAGATAGTGAATCAGATCACTCTTAAAAATTTATGGGATCTATATTGGACCAAGACCCATCTTCTGATAGTTTTTCAGGAATATTTAATCAGTATCATATGCATTATGCAGCTAACAAACAAACCATCAAGCAAATAAACAGATAAATTGTCATGAAAATAATATCTCCTTGGCGAAGGTAAAAATCAACAAAACTTGTTCATCATTATGGACGTCGGAAAATAGAAAACTTTTTTCCTCAGTCTTTTATTCACTGGTATTTGTGCAAAATACATAATGTGATGGTTATGTAATGTTCATAATACAGACATTAACACACACCAATATTAAATATATTACAGGATACAAATGACATAAGCACATGGCATTATTTTGCTGTTTTAAGACTAGAATTTCCTGGAAACAAATTTTGGTTTTTAAATGTTAGTTTGAAAGTAGGCCAGTATATTATTCTCAACATGTATATGCTGGGGGTATTTTTTATGTATCTTTATAGTTAATCTATCTGGTGTTCATTGTAATATGATCTACACAAACGAATCTTATGTTATCATAAACAGACCATAACCAAAAATGGTTGTTTATCAATTAGGAAAAGATTCCATTTTTAAGGTTTCCAGTTTCTGGTTGGTGGGATGCTAAACTTTTGTATTATGTATCTTTATAGTTAATCTATCTTGTGTTCATTGTAATATGATCTACACAAATGAATTGTGTGTTATCATAAACACACAAACCATTACCAAAAAAAGGTTATCAATTAGGAAAGATTACATTGTTTTTTTAGGTTTCCAGTTTCTGGTTGGTGGGATGCTAAACTTTTGTATTATGTATCTTTATAGTTAATCTATCTTGTGTTCATTGTAATATGATCTACACAAATGAATTGTGTGTTATCATAAACACACAAACCATTACCAAAAAAAGGTTATCAATTAGGAAAGATTACATTGTTTTTTTAGGTTTCCAGTTTCTGGTTGGTGGGATGCTAAACTTTTGTATGAGGCAATTTTTAATGTGTATTACTTACACAGGAATGTAAAATAGAAATGATTATTACAAATTGTTTAAAAAATAATAAATTTATTAGACCCATGTCTGCTCTTCTCCCTGTCCTTGTGAATGATAATTTGTCTATAACGAATGATCCAGTAAACATTTTGGTGTTTTACAAACGTTTGAAAGGAAATATTTTTTGAAGGTTAAAAAATGATGGGTATGAAAACAATTTATAATAGAATGTTTTTAAAACGTTTTATGCATAATGTTTATGAAACGTTTAATGATAAATGTTAGAAAAGTGTGTATCAGGAAAGTGCCACACCTCTCAATATGTCTGTAATTTAAATATAAAGTTAAGTGTTTTGAGTTATGTGCAATTGATTTATATGTGAAAGCCTATACTAATAGAAATTGTTCAGTGTTTACATATTAGTGTGACAAAGAGGAAGGGTTTATTTACCCTCAAATATTCTGGCTAAGATATCCTACTCAACAAAGACATACAACCATGGTTTTAAAACTCTGAAGAGGCAAATTTGCAAACCAGTGAAATTAAGCATGTATGGCTGGGATCTTATCAATTTACTAATTCATATTATTAAAAAAAGTTTCTATTGATTAAAAAGCACACACTTCTGGTACAAATTATAATAAATTAATATAAAATAACAAAAATCCTGTTATTCTTTCAAGGATATTGAATTTGTATTGGCCATGACACAACAATCTTCAGTAGAATGTACTTATTGATCAAAATGCTGCAACTGAAGCCATAAGACAACATCAAACAGTAGGTAACTTTCCCAATTACAAACCAAAATCATGTTAAATTGTATATTGCATGTGTTAAGAGCTAAATATCTGCTATAGAGCCCCAGTAAACATTTTTAGGTTTTGCAAGCGTTTGAAAGGAAACGTTTGGCAAAGGTTAAAAAATGATGGGTACGAAAACCATTTGTAATGGAATGTTTTTAAAACATTTTATGAAAACCGTTTATTAAACATTTAATGATAAATGTTAGAAAAACATTATAAATGAACATAATAATGTCTGAATAATAATGGGGTCAGAGGTCAAATTCAATATCTTTGTATGGTTGCTCACTATTGAAAATATTATTTTCATGTCTAAAATTTTAAGATAGTGGCTGAGAAACTGTGCCCCCACTGAATTCATACTTTTAGGGATTGCATGTGGGTCAATTTTTCACAAAGTCCTCTAAAATCCCCTATTATTGCTCACCGCCATCTTTGTTTGGACATGTTTGAAGGTGAAGGTTTGAAATTATAGGTTTAAAAAACGTTTTTGACAGAATGTTTTAAAAACATTTGACAGGCAATGTTGTTTAAACATTTTATGTATACTGTTTATAAAACATTTTATGATTAATGTTTGAAAAACATTTCCAGCAAAACCTTAACACAGCACATTTACTTTGTAAAAATATCTTAAAAGGTCTACCAAGAGCAGGAATATGTTGCAAAACTGAATTTCAGACAGGCAATTTTGTGTCATGGAGGATGTTTACAATTTTATTTTAGCTAATTTTTATTATAATATAGCCCAAGAATACTGTTAAACTTAACAAAGTATAAATTGTTATTTATTTTTGTGTAATTGAGCTGTTATGCATGTAATTATACAAAAATATATTTCAAACAAGTGCACTAATTTGAATACACTTTACTTCAATTCTGTCCTCAAGTACTTTTTTGGTTTATGTAAAACTTTGGTAAATTGCCACAAAAGTCAGATTGTCGCAAAAATAAAATCAGAATGACTCTTAGATGCATTATAAAGTATATGCTGATTGTTTGTGTTCCAAGTTCATGGAAGAAATTATATTATCGCCCTTTGTGAAGAGCTAATTGCTTGGATGTTTTTATGTGTTATATATAATCCAAAATAAGGGAAGAGTGAAGGTATTTTAATGGTATTTTTGGTTTGTCTGTATGTCTGCATTTATAGCTCTACAATTAAGTATTGGATCAGAATGATATTCCAACAATAGATTAAGCTATACCTTTGGTTTGATCCTCTTCAAAGATAATATAGATCTGGATCGAGACTCAAGAAAGCTTGGGCATTCTTCGACGATATCTGCTGTAAAATGTAAAACATATTAATCAGATCAGGGTCTTATTTTTGAAGATGATTTGTATCCACAATGGAATTTTGCAAGTTTTTATACATCTAATATTTGCTTGCTGAACCCTGGCTGAGGGTATGTGCAGCCTCAGGCGCTGCTTAATAAAACTTGTGCATAAGTCAATGCACATATAAATTCTGGTTATTTATCAATTAAAATATTTGGTCACATACTGACATGCTCAAGGCCCCATTGCTGAGGTATTTTTGTAGGTTACCACAAGTTTTTGTGGAGTCTTTTCACATCAGGGGCATCGCAATAAAAAATCGATAATTGTATTTCGGTAGAATTCCTAGGTATGTTATGGTGCCATGATTTACTTTTCTGCTATTTCATATTCCTAAAATCGACATTGCATGTTCCACATGTACAGATGTCATATAGCCTGCTAAAAGCAATGTTATCCAAACATAACACAAATATACAACGGTATTGACATTCATTGTCGCATTGTTATATTATGGAACTTACCATTCTATTTGAAATGTAAAACATAACATACCTTTTGTTTCAATCAACTTGATTTAAAAAGATAATGACATAACTATAAAAAAATCCCAGATATATTTTTAGAAATGGGTATTTTGACGTGGGTATTTGACGTGGAACAATGGGTTCTGTCACGTGCAGACTGTTGTCAAGGTCAACACTTGATGTCTGTGTATCTGTTAGCTTTACAGCACTTGTGAAATACATACGATTACACCATAAGAGTGCCAAAAATAAAATGACACGTGGCAAAAACACCGGAAATAAGTCTGATAAAAACCATTTCTATTTCATGGAACGCCTGTTTAATTTTGGTTAGATTCTTAATCGTAAAATAAATTCCCCCACATTCTGTCACACAGATTCTTTTTTTGTTTCCAATCTCTTATTCAGTTACTTGGAATAGTTTTTTGTCCATGACAAAGCAATGATGTCATCCAAATGGCTGATATCTGAACAAAAGAGTTACATAAAAAACATCGGGATATATTTACAAAGCAACAATGTGACAAGTGAAAGGTTTTATGAATGAACTAATTCACTGAAGTTTTTGCTCTTTAATCTGGGTTAACACATTGTAAAAATCATATCATAATGAGGAATTAGCACTGGCAACAAACAACTATTAAACACGAACCGGTAAAAATTACTTTCTTCATTATTTATTTATTTGGGTTTTATGTCGCTTTCAACACTGTACAGGTCAAATCGTGACAGGTAGTTTTATGGGCAGAGGAAACCAATACATACAGTTTGGTCAAGGTTCTGTACTGTAAACTGCCGACAGATGGCAAGCAACTACCAGCTTTTCCCACTTGAGGTCAGCCAGGAACCGAACCCCGATCTCAGAGGTGGGTACTTTTTCAAGACATCTTTTTATATTTCCATCTTTTAAATTTTACTGACTAGAATATATAAGTATTTAACTTGTAAATCTAAGAAAAAATAGCTCAGAATTGCTGGTACTGTTGTTTACAAGATAGATGAAAAGTAGGTACATTTGACCCACATGGCGAAATATAAGTACATCTTTATTTTTATTATGTGATCACTGACATTTTTTCAAGCACTGAAACATTATTCCGAGCAAGACATGTGTTTGTTTCAGTGAGGATAATAGACTTGGAGGGGAAAATATAATTTGGTATCATAACAAAGTCAACAAATTGAAGAAATGGCCAACATGTAGTGCCACACCACACAGAAAGAAAAATTAAGAGTAGAAGAAAATAAAACTGAAAACCTAAGCTCAATGCAAAGGAATAACAAGTCTCAGGCTTTTGAGACATTTGCAAAAAAAAATCTGACGTCATCCATTATTATGTGTATTCTGACTTTTCTTATTTCACTTATATCTTTACATTACACATGCATTTATGTCTGTTGAAGAGTGTTTGTTATTTGTCTTTTATTTATTTATTTATTTTAGGCAAGTGTACCAGTAACGATATTTCAAATTAAAATATCCCATAAAATATATTCTCATAAATTACAAAACGCTAGACAAGACAATATCAAATGCATTGCTAAACCCTGAAATAGCTTCCATTGGAAGAAAGTTAATAATGACTCATTGACACATGTTTACTGTAGAGTAGATTTATTAATGGGGACAAAAGAGGAAAACTGAAACAGACAAAAATATCTGATTATTTTCAAGTAGTACTACTGCCATAGCTTTGCTTACGGCTCCAGTTTCTTTGTAGTAAGGAAAAACTTTCAGTTCAGATAATGAAATATCAGTTTATATAATGTACTCATTCATGTACTGGCTTTTACATTAGCCTGTAGCTAAGATAGATCTCTGTCTGATAAGCTTATATCTCCTAACATGTATGGGGTATTTATGAATACCAAATATCTATGCTCATGTTTTAAAAAGGATATTGTTCTAATTTTAGCTATACGTATAAGGCTTCTATTGCCAGATAAGTATTTACAAGTTGTAGCAAAAAGTTGGGTTTGTGTGGAAAAGATTAGTACCTCAATGACACACAGTTTCAAGTTTTAACACAAGACAAATTCATTTGAAGGATGAAACTCTAATTTATTTTATCTTTGTGATTTATAAATTTTCGAAGTACATGCATATGCCATCTGTGTAATTTTCCAATTTATTATATGCTGTGTAAAAGGGACAAAATAGTTGTTTTGCAATTTTAAATTTAGTAAATCACAATCCGCATAAATTTTGTGTATCTTGTTGGTCAGTCGAGGTAAAGATTTTCATTCTTTGAAAGAATAATATATAAAATACAAATAAATATAAAATTATTTTTCTTGATGATCTCCACTTATACAGTCAGATTAGAGAAAATAAACTCTACCTTATACATTACATGTTATAAAATTACCCAAGTGACATCCATTTTTCAATTTTATCTCTCTCTCAAAAAAACAAAAAAGTAGTATATGTTTGCTTAAGGTTCTGGTGTTAATTTTATCTTTTTGAATGATAATACTGTAAATATATTGCACAAATGTTAATTTTACATTTTTAAATTTTGTTTGAATAATAACTAACATAAGCTCATATTTACCTAAAGAATCCAAATAACCAACTGTGAAACTTATCAAGGAACACAAATGACTATAAAACTGAGTATAACCTTAAGTTTTACCTTGCGATTTCTCTGCCACTTTTGCATGGGTTTTAATGCAATTAAAACAAGAAGCTCTGTACAAAAGTTTGGTGATACGGCATGGCACTATGTATACTACATTCATGCCTGACTCATAATTAATGTTGCGGCAGTTGTGTTTTGTCAGTTTTTTAGCAGCAACCCATGATTTTGCTTTTCAGTGGGAAACATACAGTCAAATAGATAATTTATGTCAAGGTTTCCTTATTTTTTTAATTTTCCAAACACTTCTGGTTTTATTGCGTTATAAGGTTGGCAACTATATTTCCTGACCATCAAGGTTTGGATCTTTAGGTCAACCTTTCATAATGTCATTAAAACAAATGATTGAGGTCTTGAGGCACTCGAGACAGATCCTATCACCAGTAAAAACTGGTTCTAACAACAATAAGATTTGCATGTTTTGCCCTGGCGTTAACTGAACAGGTGAAATGGAGTAGTTAAAAGCTTGTCATTTCCTGACTGTTATTTTTTTTGCTAAATCAATCGGGAAGGTTAGGGATATATGACCCCAAGGGTTGGGACACATTTAATTTTTTCCTGCCTTTTTGGCACCCTTTTCCCTAATCCTCAATCATCAAAATTTATCCAAAACAAGCAAATCTAATCCTTAATAAAGTGTGTTAGAGAATGAAAAAAACTTATCCCTCAGTGTTTATTATTTATTTAGTTTATAATTTATTTTATGGTTAGTAATTTAAGCTGATATAATGTCCACACTATAGACATCAACACACATCTGTATCAGTGAACGATATTACAGGATGTATATGATGACATAAGCACATGGAATTATTTGCTGTTTTAAGATTAGAAGTCACTGGAAACATATTTGGGTTTTTAAATGTCGACCTGAAAGTATATCAATGTGTTCTGAAACAAACTAAATGTATAAAGGAAAGAATATAGGTAATAAGTAAGGTTACTGATTATTTATTTTTATCGGCTTTCCATTAATGTAGGTAATGTATCAAGCCCTGCTTTAAGCTATGCTGATGATGCTGCTTTACTTGTTCCTGCAGTCTCTCTTTTTAAGTTATTGCTCAGTATTGTGAAACCATTTGGTAATGAGTACAGTGCTAAAATCAGCACAGATAAAAGTAAGTTGCTTGCCTTTGGGAATTCTTACAATATCAACATTAACATAGCCTTAATTATTGTAATGTATCTTTTATTGTGGCCTGATATCTTTTAGTGGGCCTGATATCTTCCATAAAGAACAGATAGAATGTGTAATATTTTTGTGGTGAGGGTAAGTTTTTCTTAAGTAATTTTAACTGGTGCAACTATGTAAAATACAGCCTGAGTTAGAGCTATTTTATGACATTTCGTGCTATGTATTGCTTGATGTAACTAGTAAGAATATTAAGAAGCTGTATAGTGTATTTGCAAACTTGTTGACATTTATTGCTCATTCAATTATGTGTCATTAATATTCGATGATGTACCTTTAGAGGTACAGTTGCATAAAATATGATTAATTTTTAAGCATTATATTGCAAAGTGAAAATCATGGAGTTCAGTTGTGCAGAAAAAGTTACCGTTCATTGAAGCCAGTCTGCTGTGTCTAAGTGTTTTTGCCACTTGTTACATCACTATTCAAGTACTGTCTGATAGATCTATAAAATGAAAATGTTTTTAGAAAGTTTTATATAATTGGCAAGGCCTGATATGAAAAGGACATTGTAAACAATGAACATATTAAATCATTGTTGACCCAGTAAGGAATAATAAAATATTGTAGACTAGTGAAAATATTCAGTCAATTGAAGGCTTAGAAGAATTTGCACCTTGGACAAAGTTTCCAAGAGCAATGCAATCAAATTGACACCGTATTATCTCAAACGAGGATTTTAATGGCCAGCCTGAAAAAGAAATGTTTCAACAGAACAAGTCAATACACCCAAGCAGATATACTGGATACAGTCACCAAACAATCTATAGACACACCTGTCATGGTCATTCAATTTAGCACATTCAACTCACTGATTAAACAATTGTTCCAATCAGGAACAATTGGAACATTATCCAGAATACTGATAAACTCAAAAAGATCTTCAAGGGCAAACCACTAGTTGGTTTCAGGAGACTAACCAATATGAAGGATATATGGACCTCTTCAGTTGTATAGTATCCATCAATACCAAGAATTCCCCAGCTCTGGACCTTTTATTCCAGTGTGCACCAGACTAGGAGAATGTACAAATTGTCCAAAAATTTACAAGAAGGAGAAATATGATGTTTCTTCTCTAAAAGGATTTTCAAATGCATGGACCGTCCACCTAAGCACAGAATTACAAGTGAATTGGATAATGTTATTTACATTACAAGTTGCGATGAATGTGACCTCAAATATATTGGAGAAACAAAAAAGGGCAATGAGGCAAAGAATATATGAACACTACAGAAGTGTTTAGCTTTACCAAGCTCTGAAAAATACACTCCTGTTTCCAGACACAACCATCAACCCAACCATAGTGTCAAGAATGTGGAGTTCAGCATAGTGCAGTGGATAGGTGAAGCCAACAAACTAGATGCATTCTCTAAATGCAAAAGACAGGAATTAAAGACAGGAATTTTACATCTGGTGCCAAGTGCCATTGTTTTTTTATAATATTAAATCATTGCTTTGAAGGAGGGATAGATATTTTGAAGACCCCTAAGGAGATGGCTTTACAATGGAAGATTTAAGTAATATATGCTTTATTATTTTTGTGCTGTAAATTAACTTAGTGAATTGATTTTAAAGTGTAATGCTTGTAACAAGTGTCTAGTGATAAAGTTTATTCTTTTATTACTTGTCCACATGTTTTTATTTCACTTTGGCTGTCCAAAATGTAATGACACAAACTTTAGGAATAATTTGTGTTTTCTAAACCACTGCTTTGAAACAAAAATGTTATTTGCCAAGTACAGTGTTTATTGTAATATTGCAAAAAAAGGTCAGCTTTCTTTGACAGTTTACTATCTTTGACACAGTTGACTGTACAAATTACAGAGATGAAAGGTTCTGCTCCCAACAGTGGTTTTATAAATAAATAGAAACACGTTAGGAAACGGCCTGTAAATATACAATACATCAGCACAATTTGTGCTGATCTATATCATCTCGCATATATTTTCATATCCTATTTACATTGTCCTATTGTTGACTTGGTATGTTGCAGGAATGAACAAAGCAAAATATAATCTGTGAGAAGCATGAATAAACACAGACATTCTGACACTTGATCAAACAGTCTGTGCCATTATAGGTAACTAAAATATTTTCTTCACATTTAGCTTTGAATATATTTTTACATGTTGACGTACTTATAAAATTAATGGTATCTCATGTTCTGTACATATACACTGGACTTATCGTAGTAAGCATTTGCTCCGAGTTGCCATTGGTTTGGCTGAGTTCTGAGTAATATCTAGATCAGCAGTCTTTTTATAATGTGATAGTCTCTCACATATATTCATTTAATAACACCTGTTAACCCCCAAAGTGCTGTTTGAAAGTTTTTAAATACCATTACAGACCAATACTGAACTACAATCCCAAATGCACTGAGAGTCACATGATCAATACGTTAAAAAATTACATGTCTCATTTTAACAACTTTTTATTAAATTTTATTACAAGAGCTATCTCATTCCTAAGCTCAACACTTCAGCTACGAATTTCGTGAATCTTTAAGTTTATCATGAGGCTCATAATTATTGAAAGTCAGTTTTGGGGGGTTTTGGGGTTTTTTTTTTTTTTTTTTTTTTGGGGGGGGGGGGGGGGGTGTATTATTTGTACTTACAGTAACTAGATATTCCAATTTCAATACTCAACTGCCAATATGGAATAAAAAGGTTCGTGCAAATTGAAAAGGTTCATGTTCAAGGGCCTGGTTCAATTGTGGATTCCTAGATCAGATGGTGACTTTGGTCGCTGCCACAAATTAATTATTGGTTAAATATTTCCTGACAAACAAACAAACAAACAAACGAACATATGCCACAAAATAACATAACCTCCTTCACAGAGGTTAAATTAGCTTTGTGTCTGCCAGTTTGTGACATATCTGCTCCATGACTCAACAATATTGATTACAATATTTCGGAGACTATATGACCTATAAATATATTACTTATACATCAATGGAAAGGTATTTTTTACATTGTCTCTGCTCATTTTATGCAAAAATGGTATCCAATTCACTAGTTAAGATTGATGTGTTTATTTCACTGGTACCCTTATATACATTTTATTTTGCATTATAAATATGGACTTACTTAACTATGATTCACACAAAGTGGTGTATAATAAAAGTAAACCATCCGTCATTAGACATACATAAAATATCACTCATTAAGATGAACAATATGACACTCTTGCTAAGCACTCAGATAATATTGTCTTCTTCTTTTGTAATTTTTTTGTAACAAAACAAAGAAGTTTTCCTATTATAGCCCCACTTGTATTTGCTTACTTGAATACACAAGTTATTAACTCATATATTCAGGTTAATCACTTGTTTATATAACCTAGTATAAAATTATTCTTAGAAGCTTGGTTGTACCAGTTTTGTTCATGTATGAATTTGAGTTACAACATCCTTGTCTTTTCATGTGTACTTACACATGCACTTTGGTTACTAGATCAATGAAACGTAATGACATTCACTAGCGGATCCAGGAGGGGGGGTTCAGGGGGTTCGAACCCCTCCCTTGAAAAATAATGTAAAGGGGTTCAACCCAAAGTACAAAATTATTTCTTGACAGTGGTGTTAAATTTACAGGAAATGCACTCTATTTTTACCAAAAATTAATTTTTTTCCAGGGGGGCATGCCCCCCGACCCCCTTAGTTATAATATGTCTGATGTGAACCCCTACCTTACTCAATGTGAACCCCTATCTTACTCGATGTGAACCCCCACCTTACATAAAAGCTGGATCCGCCCCTGACATTTGACCCACATATCGACATAAAGTTCATTTGTACTTTCAGTGTGAGGCAATCTTATTGACATTTATTTCAAGTACTGAAACATTGTATCTAGTAATAATATTTATAGCAACAGACGCGTTTACTTGAACTACGATATATTTAGGCAATTCAATTAACTTAGTCAGTATTGGATTAATAGTGGCAATTATTATTATTGGAATCAGAAAAAGATATAAACAAATTTAATAAATGACCAACTTTTAAAGTTACTTACTCGTGAAAAGGAGAACCGTACCATATTTCAAGCTTTAAGGAAAATAAAACTGATGAAAAAACATCTTCATGCATTATTTAACCAGAGTTATAAATAAAATATGCGGAATTCAATAGTGACCCTTTTCATTTAAATCTGATTGACAATTGTTTTTGTCAAATGGCTGCTGAACTAGTTTTCATGCTATCTGTTGGTTGTTTCAGAAACTTGATAATTAGAATAGATTTGCAATAACAACCTACACCAAATATAGAACTACTGAACTCTACACACTATAACCTTTCAGATGGTTTGTAAATTGTGCAAATTGATAACATATATGTCGACAGGGTGACAAGGTTGGTAGAAAGTTTAAGAAACAAGTGATCTCTAAAAGTGCGAGCCTCGATAGAACTAGCCCCTAAAAAATTCTAATCTCATGATGGGAAAATGTTGGGACAAAAGGTGTTTTTTCTTAGAGATTTAAAGAGGCTGAGAAATGATATCTAAATAATTCAATCAGTATCAAAATCATGTTTACTCATTTTTGAGACAAATTATTACAGTAACAATTGAAACATACAGATGAGCCACTTAAAAATCTTGCTATATTTTGTGATCAGTGACAGTTATCAAAAGTCATATCCATTTGCAGAATCAGTCTCTCAAGTCAAAATAAGTAACAATCAATAGCTAGACTTGTGTTATCAAAGATAATATGTTTTCTTAGTCTGATGACAGAGTACACTTGCACTTTTAGATTTCTGATATCAGTGTCACTTGATACTAAATTTAGACACAAGAATAATTTTATGACTAACCATGTAATTGAAAATGGGCGCTGAATTGCTCAACCAATGCCATTCATAAAAAATGGAAATTAGTTAAAAAAAGATAAAAAATAACTAAAACCCAAAGTCTTAAAAAGTGTGTAAATGCTAAATGTGATTTTGTTCCTGTGTTTCGCAAGAACTTTTTGTGTATGTGTGTTTTCACATCATTTGAAAGAAAGATATTGCAAAAAGTGTACAATGAGGTGTTTATTTGTCTCAGAACAATAATAGATAGTGGTCTGTGGTCTGAATGATGATACATGATTTTAAAGAGCTACTCAGAGGCATTTAGATGTCTCTCAAGTCCTTTTGTGTTAGGTATTATGTGGGGACTTGATGATTATTTTTCCAGAATGTGGTGCTGGATTCATAAAGATTCCATGGATGTCAGATAAGGAATACAAAGACTTGGAGCATGTCTAAGATGCAGGGGAACTAGTGGAGAATACAATCAAAATTTACCCTTGTGAAAACTTCTATTTCAAACTTTAAATAATAGATTGGAGTCTTCACTAGTGGAAACTCTGATCATGATCTCTATTGGTGGAACTGCCAATTCTACTGAATCGAAGTCAGAAAATTGAAATAATCGCTTCATTAAAATTTCAGTTTTAAGAAATTCTCTGAAAGTAATTTTGAGTTTTCTCTTTTATGGAGATCAATACAGACTTACAGTAAGAAAAAGGCCAAAAGAGGTTTCAGTCTACTAACACGAGCCACAAAGCAATCAGAGACACGAGTAGTGCACTGAAGCGGTCACCCATCACAGTACAAATGTAACCCATTGCTGCTTAACTTCAGCGAAAAGACAGATACTCATCATGCTACACCACAGTTCATGAAAGTCCGAAGACAAAAAACATGAAAAAAGTGATCTCTAGGAACGCAAGCCTTGTTTGAGCTCATGCTTAAAAATACTGTATTTCACCACAATAAAAAATACCCATCTTTACTTTTCCATATTTATGTCAAATTAACTTTTACATCAGTTATACTCAATATATATAAAGTTATTGCTGAACTTTTAAAGTTATTGCTGAACTATTAAAGCAGACACTTTCTTCTTGTATGTACAAACATCTATGAATTAGTGTTTAGGATACTTGACAATCCAGTTAGCTTGTAAACAATTGCTCTTGTCTATGACTCATGGACTAGTATTCAACTTACATATAATTTAAGACCCCTTTACCCATCCCTACATCATGACATTGAAGAAAGCAAAATAGTTTGCTCATATATTAGTGATAATATATGAACATCCTGCATTCCAACACAATCAGAATCATATGTATCAATATAAACATTATAAAATGGGAAAAAACTCCATAAGCAATCTAAATATCGTAAACTTAAAAACAAGACTCAACATTAAGCATCCTAAATATTATAAAATATAAAATTAAACTTCATTTACAAAAGCCTGGAACCGCAATCCAACTTCAAATTTGAAATAAGCTATTGGGAATTCCAAATATGTATTTGGAATTCTAAACACACTATACAGAATACCAAATCTGTAAAAATAAATATATATTTGGAATTGCAAATAGCATATTTCACGTTTTGAATTTGGATGGCGGTTCCAGACTTTCATATATTTCAAACAAGACTGACATAAAATACAAGATTTCTCCAGGTACCCAAAACCCACCCAGTTGTGATTTATAAATAATTTGATAATACAGATTTAGAAGAATCAGTAGTTGACAGTTGTAAATTGTGAAGCCATTTGTGCTTTTAAAGTGAATTGTTTCTTTGGAGGTTACTTGTAAAAGTAATACTGCAAGTTTTGGATTCAACTCGTTGAAAAAAGAAAGGCTGTGGATTCAGCATGCTGGTTTAATAGTGAGCCCTGTGGGCTTCAACTCTCGACAGTATTGTGTTGTACATTCACAGAAGTAAAGTTAAAATAAACTGATACACATCTGGGCTGTCACACCTTACATCATGACAAAAGTCCATATGCAAAAATACCAATTTCAGTGAAAGAGAGAGAATTTTCATATCTACTAACACAAAAATCATAACACTTTAAAGAAAAGTCCATACCTATGTTATTCCTCCTTCTCCTCAATCTTTTTTTACCCTTTTCCTCGAAAAGCTACCGGAATCCTAACATCAGCATATCATGTAGATCCACCTAAAATGCAAAAAAATATAAAATATTATACAGCTTTTCATTTAAGTGCAACCATTTTGTGCACACAGTAGTTTTAAGCTTTTCTTTGTTCAATATATGTACAAACTATTGACAAAAACTGTTAAGATATCATATAAAAATCTCACATGCAAATTTGGATGTTACTGGAACTTGAACTATTTGATGCATACATTTGAAAATCATGAACCTAATTTCAATTCACACATAAATCCTTGAGAATAATATTTACTCTGACTGCCCCTGGTATAACAGGGGTATTTTATACGACCAGCTATTATTTCATCATTTTCTTCATTATCATAACTGCTGTATATTTCACTGTAATATCTTTCATAATGCTTATAGTATGTTACCCTCAAAACAACTGGCATACAATCATCATACGCAAAAGCTTGTGTAGCTGTTTTGTGTGTACACTGGTGTATTGATTTTCACTTCCAAATATTTGTCCTCTGGTTAAAAATGTACTGGAATGAACGCCTTTGCATATTGTGCAGTGTTATAACTTTCACATGTACGTACCTAGTTTGAATGATATAATATTATTTTGGCATTTCCATCCCAAAGTTGAAATACCAAAGAGCATTTCTAATCACTTGTTCCTCTTTTAAATGTGAATAAAACTAAAATGAACATCCTGACATTATATATTTTTAGTTATACCATTGGTGTGTTGAAGCCTAGAGGACTGAGCTCTCTGAGTATTCTTGTTGTGTCTATTTTAACTGGGTTTTTTTCAGTCATTTTATACCTTACTCATGTTAGTTCATGACATGAATCCACATCTCTAGCAACCAAAAATTACACACATGATTCAAATGACATAAGCACATGAAATTTCTTGCTACAGCAAAATTAAAAGTTACTGGAAACATATTTAGGTTTATAAAATTAGGGATGATTGTATATCAAGGTATTCCTCTCAGCACATGTGCTTGGTCGTGTTCATACATATTTGTGTGGTATAATTATCTGTTCTTTGCTTAAATGAGATGCACACAGCCAAATCTTAGATTCTCATCTGGTGGTTCTTATAACTACATATAAGATTATAAAGAAGATTTTTAACAAACTTTAGAAAGTTTCAATCTGTCAATCTAGTCAACCACAGGGTGGTCGGTGGAGAAGGTTTTGACAATACAACAGAGTATTTGTGTTGTGGATGAACCGCTTACAGTAATGGAACAAGGTTTCTGTGCCATCAACTGGCAAGTTGTTACCAACAGTCCAGCATGCATGCATTGACTGAAAACTTTACAGATATAGGTAGGCTTGCAAATATAGGTAGATGGCGTGCTGGCCAGGATGATACAGTGGAGTTTGTGGCATTATGCCACTGTCATCCATATTATAAATGTTTTCAAAATATATATTTTATAGTGCTATGTTTTTAGGTAGACTGACTATATTTAATAGATGGATCCTCAAGGAATATCAAGGAATAGTTGTATTAAGTAATTACTTCAATGAAAATATGGTAAATTAGCAAAACAGCAATTTGCAAAACCAATCCCATTCACACAACTTTGCATATATTTATCATTTCTTCACACTGCGACAAGGAACATATCAAGGAACATTAGGACATAACTAGAGAAAAATGATTACATAATGGAATATTGAAGTTGCTGAATTTTGCAAGGGCTAATCACTAATACTAAGGAACAGTTGCAACATGGTCTGTGTGGTCTAAGTGAAAAAGCACCAAATATAAATCAGCATTTACGATTTTTTTTGCAAAAAAAAGATCAGTTTTAATCCAAATCCCTGTCTCCTGTAAGAGAAAATTTCTGTATAGTTTATCTGTTTTATTTTGCAAAATGATCATTGCCCAGTTCATTACCAGTGACCAAACTGGCATTTCCTTTTAGTGGTCTTTATTCACAAGTTTGACAGTGGATGTCCACACATGCATGTCTACACAGTAGAAAGATTAGGCAGTAAAACTCTGTGTGTCTGCTAAGTCTATCGATTATAAACAGGGGCCAATTTCACAAAGGGATTTAAGTTCAGATTTAGACTTAAATTTAAGACTTTGGTCTTAAATTTTGTCAAAAGAATGTTAAGTCTGTGGTCTTAGACTTAGCGGATTTCACAAAGCAGCTAAGTCCATGAAATTGCTAAGTCAGTGGACTTAACTTTAAGTCTGGGAGGTAGTGGGCTTAAATTTTGTAAAGAGGACTTAAATATGGCCACCATAAACTTTTCCCCACTTCAAAATTTGAAATGGCTGTGAATAAAGTATAATTACACAGAACACCTCACTAAAGTAGTCTTTGGGAAGTTTATATGTGGCAACAAGGTTTTTCATGTCAAAACAGCCCTTATCCATACATAAAATACATCAAATGAAGGATATATGGCACCAATACTATATTTTGAATAGAAAAAAGGTCACATGACACTGAAAGCAGCTGTGGTTATTTGATAAGCTTGGACTTAGCTAAGTCACCTCTGTGAAATCCATTTTAAGTCTCAGACCTAGCTAAGACCAAAGTCTTAGATTTAAGTCCCTGACTTAGCCAATAAAGGGACTTAGTTTAAGTCCTTTAGTAAAATCGGCCCTAGGCTAGTAATATTTCACCTCCCAAATCACATCCGCTTACGTTACATATTCAACTATACAGAAAGAAAAACATAACAGGTGCACAGACTATTGACGTCAATCAGGAGAAAACACTAGTGCATGCTCTTTAATTTATGATGCGCCTTAATCATAAGGAGCATTTTTGGAAATACATATCGTTATAGAAATACCTGACAAACAGTCAGGCCACAAGATTAACTTCCTTTGTAAGTAAGATACACTTGCAAAGATCTAGTGAGCCAAAAAAACTGGTCTCAGCCATAAATTTTACATAAACTGTGGGACCAGTATGTTATAACTTGTATGGCAGGATGTAAGAGTAGCTTTATGCAAAAAGCCTTTCTGGCCAAATTACACAACAGCCAATCAAGACTGTGTAACAAGTGGCAGAGATACCTATGCCTTCTTCCACAAACCTCAGGTTAGCCATTACTCGTTCTTCCTGAATCTGCTTGTTGTTTCTCTAGTCTTTTCTTTCCGTGATCAAAAGACAGAGATTTAACATAGCTTTTTTTTTCTTTTTCCCAAAGACAATATGAAGTTTGCCTCCCATAACTCAGCTGCAGGTTGTATTAGCATTTCTTTAGGTCTTCTACAACTCCTCCATGACATTTTGTGTCTGTATTATTCTGTCCCTTTCTGTTGTCCTGTGCAATTTGCATTTTTGTCCTTGCCTTACCGTCTCTTGAATGGATATTTACTAGTGTTCTCAATAAACCCTTTTTAGTGGGACCGGGTAGGTAGTGACTTCAACGGGCGGGTACCCGGGTACGCGTGCCGATGGGCGATAATAGCTGATTCTACAAAAATCTACACATTTACAGACTTAAACTCACACAAATAATGGGATCCAACCATTTACTTTATTCTTGTCGGCCACCTTTTTTGCATTCAAACATTATCACACATAAGAAATGTTAAATAAAAAAGCACAAAACGACTTCTGTACATATTCAAAACATGACCTATCACCCAGCTATCACGAAAGCATTACACTATTGCTCGAATGTAGTTTCGGAATTGAAACGTCATTTTTTATATCAGGTTTGTAAGTGAATTTTATAAATGCAAAATTATCAATAACTGTCTGAAAAAATTGTACTCTTATTTATTTAAGGAGTGCATGTCGCTATATAGCCAATATACAGCATTTTATGTACTCGGAATTAGGTAACTGTGTTAATATACTGACGATTTTCAAAGTTTACGGCATTTGACAATGCATAAACAACCAAAATAAAAGATACATAAAATACTATAAATGGTGTACAAGGGTGAGAAAACAATATTCTTGTGCATTTTAATTGAATAGTTTCATTTTTAGGTGAATTTATGAAGACGAGATATGTCTGTAGTCAGCCAACGTGGGTGATAATAGCAATAGAGCTTAGATTCGGGTACTCGGGTATGTGATTTCGGATTCGGGTAAATGTTCAGGGTTCGGGTACCCGGATATCGGGATACCCGTTGAGATCACTAATATTTACTATATCTTTTCTATATTAAGCCAGTGGCAAGCATGACTTTCCCATTCATTGCCCTGCTCGATTCTGTTTCTCTTCTACAGCAAATCATGAAGTAAGAGGTTTGGACCAAGTTTTCTCATGTGGAATAGTCATTCCTATATTACACAGCCGTATATGGCTATACATGTAGACATTCTTTTCCTACAACTATGAATGCTTTTTATGACATTTATTTACCCAGGATATAAAGATTCCCACAAGTGGCAAGAGCTGAGGGACTGTCCTAATATGACCCTTGCTGTTGATCAGGATATAACACCCTTACTTTAAACCTTTACAAGCATGACACAATAGCATTCAAATCCAATTAAGTGAAAATATCTCCAAAGCAACCCATTATCAAGCATATATTATCAAAATATAGGTGAAAAGCATTATTAGGTACATATGTTTCTTTTGAAGTAGTTTCTTTATTGAATCTCTTGACTCTGTTTATATGTTGCCACATATTTTCAAGTTGTTTTGATATACAAATGATCTCTGTCATTAGTGGCAGTCAAAAATGTATTTGCCAAAATCATACAAGATTCTACATGCATCACTCAAAATTTTGCATTTTTTTTATTTTGTCATAACAAGTGGTCATTAGAACTAACTTTTTTGCTAACTGGACTTTGGATAATAACATTCTTGTTCTTAAAAGAATATTTCACCAAGAATATTTAGTAGTAGAATATTTTACTAAAAAACATGCGGTTGCTACAGCTAGTACTGCTATTTGAATTTTTATCAACGAGCTCATCCTTCGAAAGAGAGACCTTGTACATTGAGGGTCCTCAGTGACCCAGTGGTTAGCAAGTTTGGCATCTATTTATTTATTTGGGGTTTTACGTCACTTTCAACACTGTACAGGTCATATCATGACGGGTAGTTGGAAGGGCAGAGGAAACCAGTACATACAGTTCGTTAGGGTTCTGTACTGTAAACTGCCGACCAACAGCAAGCAACTACCAGCTTTCCCACATGAGGCCGTGCCGGGAATCGAACCCCAGCCTCAGAGGTGGGAGGCGAGGGTGTTACCACTCTGCCACCGTGGCCCCCAGTTTGGCATCTAATCACAGGCAGTTACCTCTGTGTGGGTTCGACTCCCACAAGTGACAATGCTGAAGACCTGTCCCAATATGACCCTGGCTGTTGAAAACCCCAACTTTGATTTTCCCTTGTACATTGATAGTGCATATGTAGAAACGAGCCACCCAATATAACCATTCATTCTCCTTCATCCTTCTGCATGTACATTTTTGTTCAGCATGTGAGTGTTCATCAGAGATTTTTCAAAACTTTGTAACAAGTCATTACATGCTGGAAATCCTGTCCACGCAGTATGTGAATGTGTTCTACCTATGTATGAATCCTGGCTAATTAAACCTTATGGATACTACTAAAACGCAAAGCATGTCGAGCCCACAGTCACTAAACTCAGTTATCCTGCACACATAATGATTAAATTGTGATATTTGAGAGGGGGTGCCAGAGTCAGTCTAGTCCGGCCTAATCCAACAATAACCAATTCATACCAAGGTGGATCAAACTTGGCAAGGTCGAAAGTAAGTCGAAAATAATCCAAATCCCTGGGAGCCATATCAATCCATCTGGAGACCTCCCATGAGTGGATTAGTCTCATGGGGTCCAGCTCCAAGGTCGAATTTAACCAAAAATACAGCCTTAGAGAAGGTTAAGTTCTAAGGGGGATACAGCTTAGACATGTCTGGTAGGGGAGGGGGAGCCAGAGTTAGTCTGGAACACCTAATCCAACATCCCAGTAAGCCACATCAATCCAAGTGGAGACCTCCCAAAGGTGGATCAAGATTAAGGGGTCAAGCTTACAGGTCGAAAGTGATCAAATCGCTAGGAGCCATACCAATCCCACTCTCAAGAGGGGATAAAACTCAAGAGGCCCAACTGTCCAAGAGGGCAAGTTCTTAGTCAATCTAGTGGTTGTATAATCTGTGTCAGTGGAGGGTAGGTGGGTTCAAATATTTCACATGTATCTCCTTTGTTTAACACTTTGCAAATAACCTGAAGAAACCCCAACACATGGAGCTAATGGAGCGAAACCAGATCTCGAGATTGATTGGTGTAACCAATAAATACTTAAAATTCACCCACTAACAATACACAGTATGCCAATGATTTAAGGTAGTGGTCAAACTACCTTAGCAGACTCCTGCATAGCTATACTATACAAACTAGCCTGGGCAAGTTAAATATTTACAGCTCGTGAGGCATGCAGGGAGTTGAATGAACTGTTTGAAAAATCTCTGAGCATAACAAAACAAAGTCAAAGTATATAAGAAACTTCTGAGAATAAGAATTCTGCAGAATTGTCATTAAAATCTACCTGTAATGCAATTTTTTTTCACACTGAACATCTCCATGCTACACAACAACAAAAATATACTAATACTATTTACTTTCCAAATATAGCCACAGTATACAATTAGTCATTGGTATAATTAGAACTCTAATTCGCCTCAGCAATTTAAAAAATGTTATTCTCGCTTTTAATAAATTATGTAAATCACGACACATAAATAAATATTGTTTTTCATATTTTATCCACAGGAACTGCTCACATTATGCATCAAAATATAAACCAGTAAATCAGACTAGTCTAATGAGAAGTCGTCTCGATTTGCTAGACTCTGGGAAATTACCTTGGTTTTAGTTTCGAAAGTGATATCATATATAATCTTATTTAAAAACACGAGGCATTCTTGCGATGTAAAATATGCATGGCTTCCATGACTATGCATGTTGTAGCATATAGCCCGATTGTGATACATTTTGACAAAGTACATTATTGGCCCCATAGTACATGCTTGGGTTGTCGGGAGTAGACTAATACATAAGGTAAAAAAAAACTTAAACTATATTTAATTCTGTTGATTAAGTAAACTCTTTCAGGATTTTATAAATGACAAGGTCTGGTTAACAAAATTATCAACTTGGAAAATTAATTATTTGGCTCATTATCTGCTACCCACTGTATTTGGACTAAATGTCAGGACATGTGGATGGGGTTATGTGTACATGCACTGGGTCCCCTTACTATGGATTGTTAGTGTTAGGATGTTTGTGGCACACGTTACAATTTATAACAAGTATGCTAACAAGAATTTCTCAGAAGTTTATGCCTTAATGCCCCTTATAATCTCACGCCTAGAGGTGTTTTTGACTTTGCCACCTTGCAGCTAATTTTTCGAGCACGTGACATCGTAGATGACCCTCTCCTATTTCAGGCTGTTTTATTTTTGTTGTTTTTTTTCCCTGGGGACATCTAGTCTCGCTCCCCACTCAGTTCAAATATTTTCAAAATTCCACAATTAACTCATCCACAATGCACTTTTTGCGCCTCCTGGATGTCACATTGTTATTAAATGGACCAAAATCCTTTAAGACAACAAGTTTTACCATGTTGTACAAATACCTCAACTCAGTAACTCACTTCTGTGTCCTGTTCTGTGCCTTCATAACCTTTTGTTTTCTCGCCCCCTTTCACAGGATGCTCTTTTGTTTGCATCCTCTAAATTTCCTCACTTTTGATTATTATTATTATTATTATTGATACTCACCTCCAGGACACATTAAAAAGAGTTCTTCACCAGTTAGGTCTGTCCCTGCCTTTCGTAGATCCAGACCTACCCTTGCCGTTGATAATGGTATTCACCGCCAGGATATCATGGCCCACAGGTTATGGCGTTCTCCCACTGTGTGGGCTTTCTTACAGAATACCTCCCAAGCTGCTTCACACTTTCCAAACATTTTTGTAGCCATCATACCCCCTTCTTGACCAAATCTGGGCTTGGTAACATTCAAAATGGCCTTTATTTTAAATTTCATCCATTTTTAAAATGCTTCTACAAATGTGTAAATAAAATTTGTTTTAAAACGTTTTTAATGTTTATTGTGTTACTATGACACGTTTGCAATGGCTCACTCAGATCATTCAATAGTTGTGTCACTGCATAATAAAGGCTAAACATATGGTAGTTTGTTTTGCGCATTGTTTGAAAGGCATCATTTATTCTTTTAATATTATCATAAAGGAATTATCCCATGTTGGTAAACATGTTTAGTTCAGAGAAAACATTACCATGTAATATTTTTTTATATTGCTACAAATTCGCTGACCAAGCAGTTTATATCTGTAGGTATTGGCGAAAGATTTAAAATCGGCCATAATTGGCAACATAAACTATCTGTAATACTTGGTTTACAATTAATCTTAGTTTAAATAACCATAAATTCCCCCTTCACAGTTCATTTTTTATATCATGTCACCATTGTGGTTAGCTTAATGAGCTAAACATAATTTGGCAGTTATTTCAATATATCAAATACATGTTTTACGAAATGGGCATTTTGTGGATTTAACGTAGTACATATATAAAAGTTTACCTGTTAATTGTCACTTGTCAAGCAAATTGCCTGTTGTGTACTAGAAATTTCATTGTAAAAAACAGATTAAAATTTTGCATTCCTTTTTACTGCAGAAACATGACCATTTGCCTAATCTTAAAGCATTAAACCCCTGTCTTGGTAATATTGGGAAAAACTGATTGATTTCACATGAAACTACCAACAATTATGACCATCAGTTGGTGAGGTACATAGGCGTAAGTCTGTAGCCGAGAACAGTCCAATTAGCTTATACAATCAGCTATGCAGTATTTAAGTAGACGACATTAGTTAAGATTAAAATGTTGAACTTCTAAAATAACGTATAAAAAAATAATGTATTTTTGAACTCAAATTACAATGCATCGGATGAACTTTCTTCTCCAACATTTTTCACATGTTAGATATTTGTAATATATTAAAAAAAAAACTTCCGTATTTTCATTCTCAAAAGCAAAAACATTTAAATATCCTATCCTAAATATTCAAAGTCAAACAGACAGATGACTAACGACATTCTTTAAGCATGACAAGGAAATCATATCAAGGGACTTGAACATAAGCAACACTGATTACACAATGTCATCCAGGGATTGAACATACACAACACCAATTTCGCAATATCAAAAAAAAAACATCAACTTGCAAAATTTCTTAATTGCCATGACAATTATTGTAGATGAAGCAGTTTGACAATGACAAAATATTTGTCTATAATCTTTGTCACTGTAATCTAGTTATTTTATTTATATAAGAACAAAACAAATAATGAATCAATATCAAATACGTGAATGTATTGATAGTAAAGGCAGAAACACACTTCTCCGGTGTAATGCTATATTTGCATTTTTATCTGGCCATCCGGAACAGATCTGCACAGCCACAAATATGTAATCATACACAAATCCGTGTTCATCTTGAGCTTACTCAAGTACATTTCCAAATTGCAATTTAATTTAAAGTAAAGGGAGAAACGCAGGGGCAGATCCAGCTTTTATGTAAGGTGGGGGTTCACATCGAGTAAGGTGGGGGTTCACATTGAGTAAGGTGGGGGTTCACATCAGACATATTATAACTAAGGGGGTCGGGGGGCCCCCCGGGAAAAAAATTAATTTTTGGTAAAAATAGAGTGCATTTCCTGTAAATTTAACACCACTGTCAAGAAATAATTTTGTACTTTGGGTTGTACCCCTTTACATTATTTTCCAAGGCGGGGGGGGGGGGGGGGGGGGGGGGGGGGGGGTTCGAACCCCCCTGGATCCGCTAGTGAAACGACATATTTTTTTATAACATTTAGGTCTTGCAATTAGACTTGCTCACAAGTCTCTACTTTGGGTTTTTTTAGATAATGAATGAGTGCATTTTATAACTGTCTGGATTGTGCACTCTCAGTGGATATAAGGGGGGAAATGCTCTCAAAGTATCATAGTGCACTTAGGAAGGACGTTGTACAAGGTCTATTTATTTGTTGTTTTACATCGCGTTCAACAGCCAGGGTCATATTTTGACGGGTAGTTTGCAAGTGGAAGAAACCAGTGCATACTGCACTGTAAACCACCGGGCATCGGCAAGTAACTTCCAACTTTCCAAAATGAAGCGCCCGCACTGAGATTGGAACCGGTGACCACAGAGGTTGGAGGCGAGAACTCTAACTGCTACACCACCGAGCCCCCTGCACAGGGTCTAGTCTGCAATCTAACATTAAAGATATTTAAAGACTTGCTTACTTACATCTCTACTTACATTCTGCTACTTTAGTCGGGTCCAAATAAAGACTGCCATTATTTAGGGGGGAATGGGTAGCAGCTTGTCAATTAAAAAACACATAAACATTTTCTTGAAAGTGACGTAAAATAAAATAAAATTTGAGCAATCAAACAAGCATTATTAGCTTACAAGATGGGCTCAAGAACAAACTTCTCAGACCCACCAATTTTCATTCAGCCACTCTGCACTATATCCTGTTGACAACCAATTGACGACGCGTGTCTGTTTTGAGATTTATCCATTTTGACTTACAGATTCATACCTCGTTTGCCGATTTGGATCTCTAAAAATCCTTTCTTCTATTTAACAGAAATCCAGCGTTATAAATCTTTTCCTCTTTTCCGATGCTTCCTCGCCAGTATGTGCATATTAATGTTGATGGAATTTTCCAGTGAAGCAAGCATGAAGTGCCAATTTTCTTTACATTGTTCCTTAAACATATCCCATTTGTTAGTAGCTTTCTAATGAAATCACCTAATATATAAATGTCCTTCATCAGTACATACATTTATTGTAATATTAATGTCAAACTAAACTGTGCAAATTGTTGTAACTAGATCCAATAATTTAATCGTGACTGCATTTGTGCTCGGTAAATATCTGCTCTGTTAGTAATGTATAAGGTAAAGGACAAATCAGTAGAAGTGAACCTCTGATCATGTGGTGTTTCTCGATATATTTAAACCACTACAAGACAAAGTTTCACTTAAGTGAAGGCATACCAAAGTTTGTTAGAGTCATAGGTCAAAACAAGTTAAATATTAACTCGCCAATCAGAAGATTGTAATATTTTTTATATCCAGCTGAAGCAAATACCTTACAGTTATAAAAATCAAATCACATTAACAAAACTAAAATAAATAACCCTAGAGTATCTAGCAAAGTGTGTTGTTTTATGCGTTATTCTGCAATAATTGAGCCCACAATAGTCTTTTAAGTGTGATATTGCTTGCACATGACATGATAATAGTTGCCTTTAAATAATCAAAGTAAAAGGTGAATGGACACATAGCCCAGTGAATGAAATAGAAAAAGGTAGCACTGCAATTCAGCCTTGCTTTTTGGTGAAACAAGACAACTAAAACTCATACTTCAACTAACTGCAGGGTGACTTTCTAAAGCCTAAAGATAAACATAATAAACAGCGAGTACTATCGGGTAATTCAGGCAAAGCTGAGATATAAAATACATCTTTTAATATCAATGCTAGAGTGAAATGTACGCCATTTCTTTTTCAACAAAGTAATCATTGAAACAAGTACAAGTGACAAAGATGTAACTAATCCTTCTGTGGGTAGAACAAAGGGCCTAGCACACTGGGGTTGAGCGTATGTATTAAGGTCTGGTCAGAGTGCACAAACAAGGATGTATATGTCCTGGTAGAAATTCCAGTCTGGTAGAATTTCAAATGCTACTGGTAGAAACTCAAACTGGTCTTTCCAATTGGAGTTTCTACCGGTAGATTGGACTTTCTATCATGCCATATTCATCCTCTAAAGCGCTAATATCCAAGAAGGGATAATCCAATTTGCAGAACATTCCATGTGCATGTTAGATCCCTGTAGGGGAGAAAGGCTCTGGGGCTAATTTTGACAGATAAGTCATAATCTGTCATCTTAACATTGTGACACTATCTTGGGTTTTGATGTCTTGGAGAGGCTTTACTACAAAACTATCCACCCCCATGCTTTTTGCTGGGTCCAGTTGAGGAACCCAAAATTTAGTTACCATGTTTGAGGTCATTACACGCAATGAAAGATGAAAATACGAGTTTTGGTTGAAATTTATTGCTTCCTTTGTAAGGATGTTGTACTGTAAACAGTGTACGATACTCAGTGGTAAGCAAGTATAGTTTTCTCAACAATGGTGTTATGTGACTGAACCTGTTTAGCCTGCACACAATGCGACATAGGAGGTTTTAAACTCTTTAACATCTTCCAATCTTTGTCATGAATATGTGTTAGAATAGAGAGTAGCAGTAGTCCAGGTGACTACTCTCCATGGTATTGGCCACACTCACTGTTGTGTCGTGGTTACCCTCCAAGACACCTGCAGACCCTCCAAGTTCCAGAAGATGTTAAATGCACACCCAACGAACACTTGCAACAGGTCTGTGCATTGAATTATCTGCATCTAGAGTGACACTAAGTTTTTTCATTGACTGAGCTGATTCCATTATTAAGCAGAGACGTGAGGGGTGATGTCTTCAGGGAATCTTTGATTAGACCTTCGCCAATCAGAATGAATAAGGCTTTGTCAGGATTGAGCTTTAGTTAAGTGTAACTCATCCACATCTGGACAGCCTAAAGAAAATTAAATATTTCAGAGATATTGGAGCCAAAGGTCATCGAAATCATCTCCTTATGTATTTGTGTGACACTGACTTCGGATATAGTCTTACTGAGAGGAGTTTTCTATAGGGTGATAGGAGTTGGCTTAAGACTGAACTCTGTGGAGCCCCATGGGAGACTTGAAAGGCATCGGAGAAATGTCCATCTATTTTAATCTTCTGTTTTCTTAAATTGGGGTGTCAAATACTTTGTACAAGTCAAGAGGCAATAGTCCAGCTGCAGTGCCCTTGTCCATTGAAGTGGCAATATCATTATGTATTTCAGGTAATCAGTTGAGTGAAAGGCTCTATATGCTGACTGGTTAATGTTTAAGATACCATCCTGGTGAGTAATGTACTCATTTAATAGCTTGGTCACAGCTTTCTCTACGAATTTGGAAATATAGCTGAGCTTAGACACTGGTCGATATTTCTTCTAGAGTGTTTCTATCTTTCTTAAATAATGGTGTGACAGTGTTAAAGCAGGAAGAAAGACTACTTTCTTACAGGTTGTTTTCACAAGGCATAAGAACTTTGAACATAACATTTTGTGGATAGAATACATACACCTACAAAAACAGAATCTGGCATGTGAAACACACAATGATATGGCTAATAAGAGTTAATAACAAAATTCACTTTTGATAAGTAAGGTATATGGACAAACGCAATCCTGTTAGGAACATATAAGAAGTTTAAAGTGGATAGACTAGATCAAACAATCAGAATGGTAGCATTGCACTTGAACCCTAGGTTTGGGTGAAATGCTATTATGAAAAAAGTTTCAAGAATATTTTAAGAATACTTGGGAGAAAATTCAAAACTTGTTCACCAAAGCATTATTTAACCAGCCTGTTGATAAAAGAAATGTGGAAGAGAAAATATTGCCTCGGGATTCTCAGAAGATTAACACAGTGTAGTATGTAGTAATATGCAAAACGTGATGGATTTGCTGCAATTCCTTTGAATACTGTAGCCTTGCCACAGGCGTTTTTTATGTATAATATAGACACAACTGTTTGGTTGCATTATAAGTATTTTTCATAATGTTCTCATACATTTCTTAGCCTAGCTTGCTGAGGAGAACACTGTGCATTAAAGACAAAAATATTTCATGTTTGCATTATGGTTCAGACAGCCTGGAAGGCCAGGCTATGAATACTGTGATCCGGTATTAGGAAGTTGCCATACTTGTAATTATATTTGCTAGTAATTCAAACATAAGGTGAAGAGGTTTGTGATATTCAGAAATATAATAGCATATGCTAATAAAAAGTGTATGATTACATTACTGGGTGGCTAGTTTTATCTACATGACAACTACCGCTCAATAATACAAAATCTGAAATGGTTTAGGAGAGTAAACTTGATATATATGTAAACTTGCAGTGTAAGTTCAGGAGAGTAAACGTGCCATATATTTATTAAGCATATATGACTGGCGTCTGATTATTTTACCAATTCATGTTGTACAGAATACAGCAGTGGTAAATAGTCACATCATATCAATTTATTTAATGATGAACTCTTGTTATTCTTTTAAGTCCAAGTCAGGATCATTTTTTGACAGATAGCTATGTCACTTGTGGCAGTCAAACCCACACATAGGTGACCGTCTGTGATTAGATTCTAAAAATGCTCTCTTAATATTATCTCTGAAATATCATGAACTTAAATGTTAATTTCTTGTGTACACATTAAAATCTTTAAAAAAGCATTTCATATTTAAAGAAACAATTTTAACAAAAAATAATAGAATTTGATATCCAAAATACAAACCTGTAAATTAGAAGATGTTCCATACCTGTGTTTACTCTTCCTCAATCTTTCTTTATCGTGGTTCTTGAAAATCTGCCAGAACTGGCTCCACCAGCAAATCATGTGGATCTACCCTAAAACCACAAAATTGTAGAATATTATACAGCTTTTCACCTATATGTAGCCATTTATGTGCACACACCAGTTTGTGAAATTTGTAACAGTTCAGTTTTACATACAAACTACTAACAAAAACTATGAAGATATAAAAATCTCACATAATTCTCACACAAATTCTCTTTAACCCTTGGTAGCAAGATCACCAATGAGCAGTTTAATGCCCCTGTTCCACCAAAAGATTAAGCCCCGATCCTGTCGGCGACCCTTAATCGTGGACAGTCGGTGGGAAAATAACAAAAATGGGCGGGAATACTGGGTCGGTACTGAAGTCTGGGATTAAGAACAGATCGTCCCCAGGACGCCTCAGGCGGCCGCAGACAGTCCCCGACTGGTCTGGGACTAAGAACCGACTAAGCCAGTTTTCAGGTCGGTTTCAACCACGATCCTGTCGTACACATACCGACTGGGTCCCAGGACGCCTCAGGCCTCCTGGGACTAAGAGCCGACTAACCCACGATTAACTACCGGCGTCCTCAGGTGTCCTCAGGCCTCCTCAGTCTTCCCCAGACCAGGATCCCCGATTATTGTTTTCCAAAGTTGCTGGATTTTCTGGGTATATATATATAAAATTCGTGATCTAATCATCATTGCTTTTCTGGGAACACAGCAGGATGCCACCTTTTAATGGAAGACAGATTCAACAACAACTTAGGGCTTTTTTGGTTTTTATTCAGTTACAAATAATCATGTATTTCCATTTTTTACGTCGACCACAGCAACCACCACCAGCACCACCAGCACCACCAGCACCCATACAGAGACCTAGAAGAAGGCACAACATGTGGGTCAGGCCATGGCTACTGCAGAGAGAGGAGAGGGGGGCCTACCACAACATTATGGCTGATCTGTATGCCACTGACATTCCAGGATTCACCAACTACATGAGGATGACCCCAGAATTTTTTTAAATGATTAAGACCAGACTGGAACCACACCTAGCCAGGCAGGCCACCAACTACAGGGCACCAATCAGTGTTGGTGAGAAGTTAGCCCTCACCATCAGATATCTGGCCACTGGGGAGTCCTACACATCATTGTCCTGTCAGTTCAGGGTTGGAAGATCCACCATCTCCAAGTTTATACCAGAGGTCTGCAGGGCCATCCAGGATGAGTTCACCAGGGAGTACCTGAAGTGTCCTACTACCCCAGATCAGTGGAAAGAACTGGAGAGGGAATTCAGGATCAGGTGGAATGTTCCACATGCCCTGGGAGCTCTGGATGGGAAGCATGTGGCACTGAAGAAGCCCAAGAACACTGGAGCCCTCTACCACAACTACAAGGGATTCTTTTCCATTGTGATGTTGGCCCTGGTAGATGGACAGTACAAGTTTAGATGGGTGGATGTGGGTACTGAAGGATCCTGCTCGGATGGCCAGATATTTAATGCCTCTCAGCTGAAGAGGAGGATTGAGGATGGCAGGATAGGCTTCCCTGACCCAGCTCCTATAACCCAGGGTGGGAGAGATGTCCCCTACTTCATCCTGGCAGATGATGCTTTTGCCCTGAAGACCTGGCTCATGAAACCCTATGGCAGAAGGATGTTAACAAGAGAGGAAAGGATTGCCAATTACAGAATTTCAAGGGGCAGAAGAGTGGTGGAGAACGCTTTTGGCATCCTTGTGTCAAGATTCAGGGTGATGAGGACAACCATTGAACTACCCCCAGCAACAGTCAGGGAAGTGGTCTTGACCTGTGTTGTTCTACACAACATACTGAGAAGCCAGTATCAAGGTCAACCTGGTGGTCAGCAGCCTGGGGAGGACGATGATGATGATGTACCTGATGATTGTGGATTGATTGGTGGTGCTGCTGGTGGTGGCCAAGACAGAAACCCTGCTAGAGAAGCCAAAAGACAGAGGGATTACCTGAAGGACTACTTCAACAATGAGGGAGCAGTGGCCTGGCAAGATGGCAGAATATAAGTCCTGCTGCAGTAACCAGTCCTTTTCAGGACTAACTACAACAGTCCTTTTCAGGACTACCAATTATTCCAAAAACAATTAATCAGCTATGTTTGCTACAGACAGACAAACCCCATGCCAAACATAACTTGTACAGACGGACAAACAGACAAACCCCATGCCAAACATAACTTGTAGAGACGGACAAACAGACAAACCCCATGCCAAACATAACTTGTAGAGACGGACAAACAGACAAACCCCATGCCAAACATAACTTGTACAGACGGACAAACAGACAAACACAACTTACTCACCCAACAAACAGACAAACCCACTGTTAAACAAAAGCCAAACACAAAGTCACACATAATATCCGAAATTGAATTTTTTTTTTATATATTTTGAAATCCACATCATAATTTCATCAATTTTTCTTATTAATGGCTTGCAAATTTATTTGTAGCACAAAGGTTTTCATGGAAATCTTCAATTTTAAATCTTCACTTATAATCACAAAAATGGGTAAAATATAACCATGGAACTAGTTTTGCTTTCAATAATGGGGGATTGTGTTTGCAAAATAGTTTGTCAGTTTGTTGGCATGGGTTCTATTTACTTTTGGGTTTGTGTGTTTCTTGGTTGGTGGTTACTGGGGTTGGGTTTATTTTTGGTAGTTGGGTGTTAGGTTTGGTACTGGGTTTGTTATTTGGGGGTTATGTTTGGTGTTGGGTTTGTCTGTTTGTGGGTTGGTCAGTATGTGATAATGCCTTTTAACTCTAGGGAAGGTGTAAGTGTTGGACTTTTCAATTACAGATTTTAAACTATCCCATGGATTTTAATCTAAAAATGGGCTGATTAATGGCCATATTGGGAGTTACTTTTTATTTTTTTTTATGTGGCCTTTTTTGTTATGTGTGGTACCATGGGTTATTTGTTTCATGTTTGGGGTGGTGTAGGTGTTGGACTTGAATTTTTTTTTTCTTGTGATAAGTATTTGTACTGAACTTTTTTGTTTTGGGAGGGGAATTGGAAGAACACGTAGCTGAATAATTGTTTTTGGAAGATTTGGTGGCCCTAAAAAGGGCCTGGCAGGTCAAAGACCCGCCCTGACTGGATGGCTACTGAGGAGGCTGCTGCTGCTGTTGAGGCGGTGCTGAAGTGGTGATAGTAAAGAGCTGCTGCTGCGGTTGTTGCTGCTGCTGCTGAGGCTGCTCGACGATCTGTGTTGATGTCAGATCTGGTAGCTGGCTTAAGATTCCACTCAGATTGTGTCTGCTCCCTTCGTCCTGTACAGTTAGGACAGATGTCGGGTTGCTGAAGCCAATGGGGCTTGGTGTATAGTACACAAAACTGCTGCTAGCTGCTGCTTGAGTGGAACTAGACGCCTGTGGAGTGGTTGTTGGCAGTAGGCCGACCCTCTGGGACTCCGTGGTAACAGTGGCTGATCTTCTGGGCAATGGCTGACGTCTGCGGTTACTCTTAATAGTTTCGATGTCTCTAAAAATCTTGCCCTTTAATTCTTCAAATTCTTCTTGAGTCATCTTCTCGGCCTCTGATGCCACGTAGTCAAAGAAGGGCTGCCTGTCTGACTTCTGATGCAGAAAACCAGAGATAAGTGTCCTCATCTGCTCAAAGTGTTCGAGAATCTTGGAGTCTGTAGTTGAAACGGGCGTTGATGTAATGATGGACTGACTCCTCTCCCTCAGGACACTGGACTCGAGGTGTTCTGTATCAGTAGTTGAGCCACGTGATTCGTCCTGCCTGCTGGTATTTGGACTGGCCTCAAAACCTGAACTTCTATTGGCCCCCTTTCTTCTGATGTGGGTTTTAAGAAAACCCATCTGTTGGTACACCCAGGACTGTCTCTTGGTCATCTCCCTTGGGGATTGGCCAGATTGGAGCTTAGACAGCTTCCCATAACGGGTTCGCTGGGACTCGAACCATCTTCTCACATCAAAGGGCTGGAGCTTGAGTTCTGCAGATATTTCTGCCCAGAGAGCCTCTCTTCTGGTCCTGTCATGGAAACGTGAATGTTCCTTGTCATACAGTTCAGGGTGCAGCTTTACAAATTCCACAATGGAAACTTCCTGGCTGTCTGTAAAAGTGGCACACACCCTGGCTCTCTTGGCTGAAGAATGGCACTCCGGATCTTCCTCACACCTCTCTTCTTCTTCTGCCACAGCTTCCCCAATAGCTGGATCTTCCTGAATCTCCTCCTCCTCTCTCCTCTCACTTCCTTCTTCTGTAATAACCTCACTCCTCTCCTCTACTTGACTTTCCTTCTCCCTCTCATCCATCTTTTTCCTTCCTCTCTTCCCTCCTTTCTCTTTCTTCATAATCCAGTCGACAAAATAAAAAAAAAATAGTAAAATGTGTCTCCTAACTGTGAAATTTGCCCTAAGCTCAAGTATATAAAATATAAAATAAAAACTGAAAACCCCTACAAATCAGTGACACACGTCTCTCAGTAGCCAAACAGTCAGTAACAACGAGAATGTGTGCGCGGTCGCTTATATAGTCCCAGACCCCCTCATTGCCTCGTTTTAATTTCCGACGCGCGGAAAACAGTCGGTTCTTAATCGGTTGTTAGTCCCAGGCCACCTGGGGTGTCCTCAGGCTGCCGCAGACTGAAAATGTGTGGTCCCAGGTGTCCTGGGGAGGCCGGTTTGGATCGGTTAGGGTCGGTTACCCTTAGTCGGGGCTTAGTCCCAGACTTTGATTTTTGGGTCCCAGGACACCGCAGACGGTCTGAGGCTTCCGAGGACTAATGCAACCGACCCACTTTCACACGCATGAAATTCATACGCATCATATTTGAGTCTGGGATTAACAACCGGCCTCCTGGGAATAAGCTAGGGAGGTCTGGGACTAAGGGTCGCAGGCAGCCTGGGACAACACACGACTGTGTAAAATTGGGTCTGAGGAGGCCTGAGGACGCCTGGGACTGGACATTTTGTTGAGGGCGGGAAATATGAATCGGTTGTAGTCGCGTGAAATATCAAACATGTTTGATTTCTCACACGGCCCCAACCGACCACAACCGACCCTTACAGAAGGTCTGGGACTAAGCAAATATTTCAAACCGACCCCCCAAAACCCTTAATCGGGAGCCTTAGTCGTGTGGTGGAACACCCACATTAGTCAGAGTAGCATTCCTGCTATGATTAGCCAGATCATCAATGAACAGTTTAAGTCAGAATAGCATTACTGCTTTGATATGTATGTTAATTATGTGGCACTTAATATTTGTATAACATTTTTATCTGCCCCAAATGTCATGGTAACATATTACACTATTTATACACACAACTGAAACATCAATAATATGATTCAACCATTTACAGAGACATCAATTCAACAATATCCTTAGTTCAAGTTATACAAGAAAATCCTTTACTTACAAGAACTCTTATACAATTCTCAAACGTGATAGCTTGTCTGTCTGTAATAGCATTGTGCACAAGAATTAATTTAGCTCCAAATATGTGTCCTCTAATGAATGTACAGATGAACTTAGACAAAAGAAAAAAATGTATTTTGTAGTATTTTTTTCCCTTGAAAAACTAATATGTACTTCCGCGAAAGGGTAATTGATTTGCTTTGGCATTTAACTCTCAAAGTTCAGAGGTTAAAGTGCATTTAAAATATCTTGTAAAAGCTATTTGCATACCTTTCATTGGTGGCCTTGTATAGTATTTTAGTGTACATTGTCCCAGTTGCATGTGTGGGATTAAGTTGCAGCCATAATTTATTTACTCTATTCTCCTGTAAGAATGTGTAATTTGCATTAAGTAAAACACATTGTACTAAATCCAGCTTTCTTATATCCCCATGGAAGACAACAGTGATTCTCTGTTTAAATGTCCAAGTAATAATCTTGCTATATCAATAAGTTTTCTTCAAGTTTAGGTATATGACATGTCTTGGAGATAAACGAATTTGATTGGCTTTCTGTTTACCACGTGACCGCTTTGTAAGTCATCATAAATTGTACATTTTTGATAATTTCTGCTACTGCTGGGTTTTTCCTTTAAACCAATGTAATGTGTCTGGAGGTCATGATGAGTGAGATATAATTTAACCAAGAACCAAGAAACATTTAAGCTACTTAAAGGAACTTGCAAAAACAGCTTCCTAGTTGTGTTTTCATTACTACATTTACTCCTTTTTATTAAGCGATTGTTAAGGTGAACAGATTAAACAAGGGTAAAACTGACACCGAATCGATGTGTTTTAAACACTTGCAATATCAAACCAAACCATTCAATCTGATAACAAAACCCTTTATTTGCACAAATAATCCACGTACAAATATTAGTATGTCCACAAAGCCTCTCAAAGACGAAGCTTTCTTACATCACCAAGAAATTTTGCACCATGTGCACCAGCTCTGACACAGGTTGACCTTCGGGGAAAATCCCTTGTTGTCAGCTTTGCTTTCACTTTATTCTAAAGGGAGGTGACTGGCTGAAGTTATTTTATTTTGTCTGTTGGGTGGTGATTTACATAAACTTTGCTTAATGGCCATTTTTTTTCAATTCGAAGCAAACTCATCAGTGTTTAAGAGACTTTTTACAAAATAATATTTGATATCAAATAAAAATATTTTGTACATACCTTTGTGTTCACGTATGTTTATTGAAATATATATTCACCAAAAATAGGATGTTTTGCCTTTTTAAGTCTTAAACTTAAATTCAGGAATACTGCATTTCATTTATAAGCTGTGCCCAGTCAGTCGTTAATATTTTCCTTGCTACAAAATTTAACCATATATATGTATATTGTTCACAGACACATTACTCAATACTTTTCATTAACCGTTCATGTTATTATTGCCTCAAATACTGTGTAAGTAAAGATTGTGGAAATAATTTTTTTAAATATTTCCTGACACAAATTGAGAAGCTTAGTCAATTTCAGATACTTCTTCCTTAGTCTTTAGGGCCAATGCACCTTGTGATACATCACAGATATGCATGATGTAATAAAACAAATTGTTGTCACGGATACACATCCATAGCAAACTAAAAATAGGACAGGATTTTAATGACATCAGCACATGTAGTTTCTTGCAATGACATAATTAAAAGTTAATGGAAACATATTTGCATTTATAAAAAATTGAGATGATTGTATATTAATATATTTGTTTGTTTATTTGGGGGTTTTTCATTACTTTCAGTGCTGTACAGGTAACATCACAATGGATAGTTTTGTTGGTAGAGGAAACCAGGACATACAGTTGGTCAAGGTTCTGTACTGTAAACTGCCGACCATCGGTTAGCAACTTTTCAACTTTCCGTGGTTTGTACCACTGACCTCAGAGGTGGGAGTCAAGTGTCTTACCTCTGCCCCAATGTGGCCCTGCTTGTTAATGAACATGTTCCTCTGAACACATATGGTTGGGTGTGTTTATATTTATTTGTGTGGTTAAATTATATGTCGTTTGCTTGAATGAGATGCACACAGGCAAATCTTATATACCGAACTAGGGTTATCATAGTCACTCACATGATTTCAAACTAGGTTAGAATCTGTCACTAACTAAACGCTTCTTAAATTTTTGTTCAAATTTAAGGCCTTAATTAGACTTTCCGAAGGTTAGCCAGTAAATTGTAAACTATTTATGTCGTCAACATAATTTTAAAAACAGTGTGAGAAAGTACAAATCATACCCTGCAAGTAATAATGAAAATATTCAACTAAAACTTTTAAATTTTAAAAAGAGACTATAATTGTGACATCATCTTGTCTTCACACTTCTCCCCCTTTAACTATTTTGTGCAAAATGACCCAACTAATGCCCTTCTTGCCTTTTCCATAAAGTCTACTGTGCTTTCACCTTTTTGAGCAATATTTATAAAACATATCCTGGATACACATTCTGGTTACAGATCTGAATAATCTTGGGTAGATTCCACCTTGTGTGAAAATATGGCTAATATCGAATGTATAGCTTTCAAGTTGCAGACACAGACAAACAGGTATACCCAATTACAATACCATGACCCATATCCTTTGGAGTCGATTGTAAAAAATTTCAAGTTCATAGGTATGAATTACTCCAAATGTAAAAAAATTCAACAGGTTAAAGGACATTGCCACATCACACATGTCTTTGAAGATAGATTAATGTTATAAATGATTTATTTCGAGCCACACAACCAAAGTAATTAACCCAATATGAACTTGGCTGTTGAATACGATGTAAAACATTAACTTTGATTTTGTAAATAATTTATGCCTGAGTGTGATGCAATACATTTTCAAGCATTCAGTAAATATGAATATATTTCCCAGTATATAGTAAATATGACTATATTTCCCAGTATTCAGTAAGTATGAATTATGGCTAATATTGAAGAAGAAATCTATTCTTTAATAAACAGAATTCTGTAAATGTGTGTATTTATGGAGATGTATGTTATTTACATATTTTGATAACCTCAATAAACTTTATTTTTGAGTAAATATAGATAAAAGAGGTGTTAGTATTTCCATTGTTTAATTGTATTTATATGTCATAAAGTAAGTTTACAAAATAAATAATAATAATTAAGAATGAATTTTAGCGTTTTTATCAGTAGTCTATCAACCATACTTTTCTTGACAATGTTGCAGTATGCTGAACCATAGGTTATAATTAAACTGCAAATTTCAGCAAAGGGTTGACATTTAATGCTTTAGTGCATAACACTTGGATGCAAGGGTTGAATGATTTGTTTATCATCTGAAATGATCTGAAAAAAACTGCTTTAATATAATGTATGTGATTCCTAGCTTATACTTAATATTAGCATAGGGGCCACGGTGGCAGAGTGGTAACACTCTCGCCTCTCACCTCTGAGGCCGGGGTTCGATCCCCGTGACAGTCTTAAGTGGGAAAGCTGGTAGTTGCTTGCCGTTGGTCAGCAGTTTACAGTACACAACCCTAGCGAACTGTATGTACTGGTTTCCTCTGCCCTTCCATCTACCCGTCGTGATATGACCTGTATAGTGTTGAAAGAGACGTAAAACCCCAAATAAATTAATATTACCATTATTCGTTTACAGCTCCCTTTCCTGCCTCAATCCTCATAAAAGAAAGTTGTTTTTTTCCTCTCTGGTTGTAAAATAATTAAAAACTCTTAAAACTTCAGAAAAACGTGGGAGGGCCACAAACATGTGACAAGCTGGCGAACACGTATATCAACAAATAATTAGATGATATAATTAGCATTTCTGTGAAGTGAAACAGTGAACTTTCAGAGCATAAGTCGATAATATGACAACAGCAATGCAAGATCATGACATTATGTTAGTTAATATATGCCAGATGGTATAAATAGGTATGGAATGGGCCATGCCTGGTTGATAGTAAATATATGCAAACAGAATTATTTAATTGAAATTTTATGATAATAAACCTGTCTTCTTGACAAAATACAATTTCAATTTAACAGAAGGATATTGCTCCTCTTGAAAAGGAGTACATGTAACTATCTAGATAATAATATTTTTATCCCATACCAGTGTTTCCATTGCAAGATCAGTCATTATTATTTATCAGTTTACAACAGAGGAGTCTGGTGTTTCTAGTTCTGTTGAAAAGTGGGGATACTAGCAAATATGTCATTTATCCTGACTGAAAGTACAACTTGTAAGACCAAAAAGATCTGCTCTCGACAGTTACCATACATAAAGAGAAGTGGTTACACAATACCCTGAACACTCTTTTGCATGAATCAGTTGACTAATACAACTAATCCTCTCATGAGGCAAGACATACTTGGTCCATTTTTACCGATGTACAACAAACAACGTTATGCTTGAGATTACATTATCAGGGTGGTGAGTGGCTCTAGTCAATCGAACAGAGTATTTATATTTTGAAAATGTTGCATTGGTTAGATCAGGATGAACCACTTACAGATGTGAGACCAGTTTCCTAGTTCCAGGTTAGGTCTAAAGGTCAAGTGAAGGTCACATTCGAGTGAAAAGGGGGTTGAACATAATAGCAGGAAAAGTGGGTGAAGTTCTAATTGAGGAATTTATTTACATGTTAGTAGGTATAAAGTAAAAGTTTTAAAAGGTTTCAAGATTATTGAAAGATTTTAAAAACACCATACATGGAATACAAGAAACAACTCGTGTAAAATATATAAGATAATGAAACATACGTAGACAACTCGTGTCTCCTAAACATAACATAATCATAATTCAACATATAAGTGGCTCCTGATAAAATATGTTAGTGAGGAGCTGAGAGAGGGGGCTACCAGGGAATTGCCTGGCCCTACCTTGGACTACAATAACTGTGCTATGTTTCAATTGTCAAAATCGAGAGGGGGTCATCCAGGGTCAGCCTGGAGCCGCCTAAGGTCAAACCCATCCGTATGTCACAACCATAATGGTGTACCAGGGTAGGGGGGTGGGTATGAATTTCTTGAATACACTTGTATCACCTTCAAATCTAAAATCAATATGGCTCCACAAGGACCTGGCTTTCAAAACTTGAACCCCAGTTGGTATCTAATTGGTTGTTATGTAATAGTAATTCACACGAAATATCACCCAAGAATTTAAGGTATCAAGTAAACTGATGTAGCAGGCCCCTGACAGGCCGTGCTACCCACAGTTTCCTAGTTCCAGGTTAGGTCTAAAGGTCAAGTGAAGGTCACATTCGAGTGAAAAGGGGGTTGAACATAATAGCAGGAAAAGTGGGTGAAGTTCCAATTGAGGAATTTATTTATATATTAGTAGGTATAAAGTAAAAGTTTTAAAAGGTTTCAAGATTATTGAAAGATTTTAAAAACACCAAGCCCAACTAAATAGAGTGTGGAATTATTGCCGCAAAAGTTGTGGGAATAATTGAAGGAGCCAAAGAGGCGTTCTGGAGGTAGGTCCAAACCGCAGCACTTCACCACAAACCGTGAGCCATGATGTGCTGGAGTTGAATGTTATTGTCGTAGGCTAAGGTAGCCCCAGAACGCCTAAAAGTATGGAAGCCATGCCCCAATAAGGGGATGCCAAGGTGTGTGAGAACCTTCCTTAAACTATCCCTAATGGTAGTATCAATAACTGGGTGATAAGGCCTGGTTTTATGAGAAAACAAAGGCTGAGATCCAGATAATTGTCTCGAATCTAAAAGTTCATGAATAGCTGACACTGGGCACAAGACCTTATTCCTAAGAGCTGGTACCTGGACAAAATGATGAGCAGACTTGTCTGGTCTTGCAAGGTCTTGGTCCATTTAATCAAGATGTGTGCCCCGGGGGGCAGGAAGATGACATCCTGCCTAAGAATGTGCCTAAGTGGGTCAAATTTGAATCTAGAATGTGGAGCCACATTGGACATCCTGAGAAAAGCAAAGAAAGCCACTAAAAAGGCAGCTCTGAAAAGCTCAGGATCATCAAGTATGCTACAAGCTCTAGATATGGCAGCTAATGTGTGGAGGTCACAAATGCCCCTAGGAGTAGGAGGAAGTGTTGAGTTAATTGAGATGCTTCTAAGATAAGAAGTGACCAAGTGATGGGAAAAGGGGGAGATAGGCCAATAAAAACGTTTAGCAGCAAATTTAATAGATGAAATATAATTCTGAATGACTTTGTATGACAAAGAATTGGCATACAAAAATTCCATGAACGCTAAAATGGAATGAACTGAAGGGACATGAGGCAGGGACATAAATGTGGTAAAGGATAAATAAGTTCTCAAATGTGTGTTATGTGCACTCAAGGTAGATTGTCTGAATGCAGTCTTCGTTCTATCCAAGGCAGATCTGACCAGTGAAGATGAAGGAAGGTTCGAATCTGAAATCACAAATGGGTATCAAGGTCAAAATAAGCTGGAAGAATCTCCTCTCATTTGTAATTCTGCTGTAAATCAAGCAGAATATCATGGTTAACAGGTCTGTCAGAATAAATCCTGGAGAGGGTGTTAGCTATCACATTATTAACCCCGAAGATATGATTCACATTAAGGTCAATGTCATATGAAGATGTAAGAAGCCATATGTTCCTTATGCAGAGAGCAAGAAAGGAATCTCTGGTTTTACCAGTCTTGACCACCTGGACCACCCCTAGGTTGTCACAATGAACAGAAATGGAGCCGTGTTGCCAAAATGGGCCCCATACCCGAAGGGCAATTACAATATTCAACATCTCTAGATGAACTATGGTGAGTTTAAGGTCACCACAGTTATGTATGGGAGTAGCGTATACCCTGTCGCGCCAGACTGCTCCCATGCCGGTAAGGCAAGCATCTAAGTATAATGACTGAACCTCATCAATATCAGATTTGATTATGTAAGCTATGCCATTATAGGTAGGCAAGAAGGCCAAAAACCACTGCAAGTCCTTGTGAAATTCAGATATATCTTCCTACAATGGTTATTCCTTCTGAAAAGTTCCAGAATTCTATTAATAAAGATTCCAGAGGGTTTCACACATTTGTGGATATAAATAAGTTTACCCAATAAAGATTGAAATGCCTGCTTGGAAAGGTATGTTTTGGTACTGGCCTGTACGCACGCCTCGTAGATGTCCTGCAATTTGTCTTGAGCAATTCTCGTGGTATTCGTATTTATGTCAATATCTATACCCAGACACGCGAGTTTCTTGGTAGGAGGGGTGACCTTGTCTTGATTCAAAGGTAACCCCAGATCTTTCAATAAACCACACAGAAGTGTGAACTGGCCAGCAGCCTTAGATTTGGAAGCAACCACAATGTAATCATCTATGTAGCAATGCAATTTTACACCGTGTTTAGCCATGATATAAGCGATGGAATCGGATAAAATCTGAAACGATCCGGAACCGTGCGTCCAGCCGAACACGATCGCAAGATCCACATAGAACGCGCCCCCCCATGAAATCCCCAGCTTAAGAGCATCAGCTGGATCGACCCTAAGATTGCAAAACGCGCGAGCCACATCCACCTTGAACAGTACTGTGTCACCTTCTGCATTCTTTATGTCCCGCACAATATCGTCAATAGTTGGGAACTTCAATATGAAGGGGTTGGAGTCGTACTCCTCTTTATGCACGTGGTCATTAACTGATTGGCCATAAGGATAGGAAAGGTTCAATATTACTCGCCTCTTGTCCGTGTCTTTGGGCCTAGTAAGGAGTGGTGAACAATGATAATGGTCGTGGTCAATATTATTAACAGGACCTAATAAAGCACCCAGCTTACTTTCTTTGTCAATATAATCTTGCACTTGGGTGGGATATTGACGGGCAGAAAAATGATTAGTGACTTCTAACAATGGATAACCAAACTTGATATATTGGGTGACGCGTTTGTCTGCATAATCACGAAGATGATGTTCCCATGCTTCCACATTGAGACCGGATTGAATTGGTATTCTAGCCATACGATAGTTAGGAACACCTGTGCTCAAAATAACGTCAGCAACCTCCAGAAGATTATCCACAGATGTGATCTGAATGGGAGCCCTATCTGGGCCTGTAAATGAAAAATCAGTAGGGGCCTGGTTCAAGTAACCTACTGTTTTACCCGGATAGTTGAAGTCGATTTGCATGACTTTATTTAGACCAGGGGTGGTACAGGAAACACCATAATCGCTCACAGGTATGCTATCAGGAAGATGAATCCTGTCATAGGTCGTAGTTGTGTCAATGTCAAAGGAAACCTTGTCAGGTTTGCTTGTTGAGCAAGTGTCATAATCAGGGTTCATATCTGTCAACATTGAGTCAATACTATTCAACATATAGTCTGCATATGTACAACCATAATATTTGTGAGACCTAATGTCCTGACAGTAGTTGGCATACGCCAATTTAAAATTGTTATATTCCTCACCTTGGCCTGTGACCTGTTGGTCATATGATAACACCCTCAACTCAATCTTATGTGTAATTTGCAAGAAATCTGCTATAGGGCTCGCATGAGGTATAAGACTGCAATATTGTCCCCCCTGAGAATTCACGAATAAATAACAATCCATTCCAGGATTTGAACCCTCCTGAAGGTAGACTAAAGTAGCCCATTTGCCCTTGAACCACTTACCATGGTTAGTAAAACTCATGGTGACTTGGTCATGTTTAACATTGGTCATATTACTTAACTGTCTCTGAAGATCCGGATCCTGGTACATATTGAAATCTACCTGGCTAGTTGCAATATGAAAAAGATTGCCTGTATTATTATAAATCCGGATGACAGGGGTATTAAAGTTAATGTAATCTCCAGTGTTATGAATTTGCATAACATGGTCAGTAAACATGTGGTCATACATTATATCTCTGTAATTGTAGGGACCACAGTAGGGATAGTGTTCATACCCATCATTCCGATTATTTACTAAACCATTGTATCCACACAAGCCATAAACATAATTATAGCCCTGGGGATAATATTCGCACCCATGGCCAACGGTCCAATCATGATAATCAATGCAATTATTATTATAATAAGGCACCTCGCCCTGGGGATAATATTCATACCCAAAGCCACCATGATTCATAGGATCAGTACTTATATCTACATCACCACCATCACAACAGTGTTCTGAATGAATGGAATAATTTACAGAGTCATTGTCCATGTAATCAGCTGTATAAACATCATTCTTATCTATTATGCTAGTAAGTTCGAAATTTTTACTGATGTTACAAATGTCATTGTCAAAAACTGTATCACTACTGTCTGTCTTTGCAGGAATTGCCTTCGGATCCGGCCACACAGCTCCGAGGTGATCCAGAGGTCGACCAAGTTCCTATTTAGTTGCAGATGACCTTTGATCCTGGCTACCATTAGCATTGCGACTAAAACATCTGGTTTCTGGGTGACCCAAAGAACGTCCAAGTTTAAAACAATGTGCACAGAAGTGCTTGTAAGTCCCATGATGCCCCTCACTATTGCAAGTACCCTCGTTGAAGAAACGACAGATCCTGACCTTGTTGCCCGATGATGCTACGGTTTGAACATTGTGCATCACCAACTGAGAATTGCTGATCCTGTTAATGGACCATTGCATGGAATCGGCCCATCCAAGTCGACCCTCCTCAATATCAGTCATGGACACTGCCCAAGCTGACAGCACGGCAGCCCATGGAAGCGAGACAGCGTCCTTCATAGATGCAGCCATTTGGATTAAAACATTTCTTGCCAAAAGATGATCTTCAATTTGCAAAATGTTGGCTAACTGTCCTGAAACCCATTGGGCCAAGCTCAAGTCATCATACGCGGGCTTCTTGAAATGTGAAGCCGTAACCAAACCCTCATTGGGCCAGCGAAACTGAGGACTCATAGATGATGTGTCGGTGGTGTTGTAGCGACCTGATTTCTTTCACAGAACCGTGGCCTTACCTTGCAGTACCTCCCTGTCAGACTGCTGCTCGTACGTGGCCAATAACTGAGATACTGCTGTGGATATACTTGGAATAGCCCTCAACGCATCCACCTTAGGTGCTACCGCGTCCCTGCCATCATGGGACGAGCTTGGAGGCCGTCTACTTTCCGCAGTAATACCGTGACTATCTGTGCCTAACCCGGGCAGCTTAGCAGAGATATTCTGCTGGAGTGAATGTGTGGTGGCCGTATGGTGTGAGGTAGCCACCCTGGGTCCATGATTAACTGGTTGAATGGTGGGTGAAGTCAACGGTGTTGAACTGACACTGCCATTCCGTTCACATCTGTCCATCCACCTAGAGAGTTCCTGGTTAGATGCATGTAACTTATTGAGCATATCGAGGATAGCCTGACCAGTAGAAGCTGATAGTGGCGGTTGTGTTGAAGAAACAGCTGTACTTACTGGTGGCTGTTGAACAGACGACTGAAGATAAGAACCGTCGTTAAATGACGCAGACTTCTGTTTCTTACTTTTCCTGGGCGTCGACCTGGCTTTATCAGAAGCTCTTGTTTTTCTCTTTCCCTCTGTCGCAGGGGATTTCTTGCGATTCCCAGGCATATTAAAAGAAATAAAAACCCTAAAAGAGTGACAATATGAATTTCTTGAATACACTTGTATCACCTTCAAATCTAAAATCAATATGGCTCCACAAGGACCTGGCTTTCAAAACTTGAACCCCAGTTGGTATCTAATTGGTTGTTATGTAATAGTAATTCACACGAAATATCACCCAAGAATTTAAGGTATCAAGTAAACTGATGTAGCAGGCCCCTGACAGGCCGTGCTACCCAAAGTGTCTGTGACATCAACTGACATGCTGTTACTAACTGTCCAGCATGCAAAGATTCACTTAAAACTTTACCTTGCTTACAGATATAGGTAGCTTACATGTTTGTCAGTGTATAAATAACAATATTGTAGAGTTAGGCTTAGTTTGTCGCAATGTGTCACTGCCATGGTATATTACAGTGTAACAAAATGAAACATAATTTGTTTTGGCGGAAAATAGTCTCCATAGCAGAGTTTTCTGTCCGGAAACATTTTTGTTCAAATTAGAATCCATTTTCAAGTGAGACCAGAATATTTGCAGGAAGTCAAACTGGCCCATTTGTGACATAGATATGAGTTATACTCTTCAAAAGAAAGTAGTTGAGGTGGTGGATCTTAACCACCAATATACCTTTGGTTGTGCAATTAGGTCTGGGTGTGTACCTTTGAAAACCCCAGATCTATTTGTGTCGACTTGAGGTTAAAATCCCAAAGAGAATTGCAAACCATGTAGACGTGATCAATGAAAGCCAACACACTTCCTCTGTGTCATTTTTGCAGTCAGATAATATCAGTATGAATTCAATGCATGACACCAAATGTTCGATATGTGTATACCTTTCAATAGACTACTTAATGAAATACAAAGTCTAATGAAATTGAAAATGTTAAAATGTTAGCTGTTTAGAGTTTATAAAGACAAGCGGATGACTTCTGTGTTCAGAGGTTGACACGATGAAAGATATATGATAAAATATTTATAATTAGGTTAAAGCTGAGATTAATTTTCATGAAAATTGTCATTATTATGGCAATAACTTAAGATGATAAAAGTACAACACATTCACACAATTCCTGTTTCATTTGGTCTTCTCCAGTCAAACAGAAATAGTGGATATTGTATGGTTTTTAAGTACTTGTGCACTCATGATCAACCTCATGCTGTTTCATATTGTCACCCACTGCTCACTTTTGATTATGCTATGCTGTGTCATGAAATAATGGCAATGTCTTAAGAATCACGGGCTCTTTGCCCATACATAATTCCTAAGACATTCCTATAAGTTATGGTTAATGCATTTGGTTTCTTGAAAAAGAGCTCCCATTGACGTGTAGATTGACAAGTTTGGCCACTTGGGTACAGACTCAATTTTTGGATTGTTATAAATATACGTCTGTGGATTTCATTTGATAAAAAGAAGCATTGATCCAAACGCATGTCATAAATGTACTTTACCAACAGAAAATCAAAACAATATACCATTTTGAATACTTTTAACCGGAGATTCTGGAGAAAAAAGTCCTCACAGAATTACATTGCGCTAAGGAAAGGTTAAGTGGTCCTTGCTGGTCAGAAGGTTTGTAAGTTTGGCATCTGATCCCAGGCTGTCATCTCTGCCTCGGTTCTATAAGTGGTAATGCCGGAGATCTGTCCCAGTATGATCCCAGCGGTTGAATGGGACGTAAAACCTCAAGTTGAATTTCCACCATGAAAGAGGAAAGATATACTGGAATTAGAGGTCAACATTTTACGGAGTGTCATTGAATGTCAATAATTAGTTATATGATGTAAATATTTTAAATGAAAAGAATGGTCCATTATCCACAAGGGGGGGTTCAAATTTCTGTCATGACACTTTAAGAAACCCATCCATTCACACAGATTTGCCTCACATATATGTGTGCAGTAAATTTCAAAGAGAATGTAGGAACATCAGCAAATAACATAGGAAAATCACAAGAAGAAATGAGGAGTCACATGAATGGCTTATTGAACTGGCTGAGAGTAGTAAATATCAGTTTGTTTGCTAATGCATCGATTACACACATTACAACTTTATAACATTACATATTCAAATATGCGAGAAGCCGGGACTAATTGACATCATATGCAAGTAAAAAAACAGTTATGTCTGCTCTTTAGTTTATGTCCTGTATGTTGAAATGAGGAGCATTTTTGGAAATATACACCAAAATGTAAGGTATTATTGGCTTATGCAGAGCTTTTATAACACAACGCTACAGCCAGCAAAGGCTTTAATTACAGGTGGTAAACACACTTGTCCCTTCTTCCACCAACCCCGGGGGCCATATATGGCAGAGTAGTAACACTCTCACCTCCCACCTCTGAGGCCGGGGTTTGGTTCCCGGCACAGCCTCAAGTGGGAAAGCTGGTAGTTGCTTGCCGTTGGTCGGCAGTTTACAGTACAGAACCCTGTACTGGTTTCTTCTGTCCTTCCAACTACCCATCTTGATATGACCTGTACAGTGTTAAAAGTGACGTAAAAACCCCAAATAAATAAAAGAAATCCACCAACCTCAGCTTAGCCTTTACTCTACTACATTAACCTGCTTATTCCTCCTCTAATATTTCTTTTCACGGGTTAATAGAAATTTACTGACAGTTCAAAATTATCGTCTAAATTTCCATAACTTCCCATAACAATTGTCTTTCTGGCAGTGAGCCAGTGTGGGGATGTTCAATAGTTTTTTCTAGAATTTCATTAGTATTTACTCTAACATGAAGACACCCCAAAGGAAAGGGCAATATGTCATTGTATCCACCGGAAGCATCGCTATGCCACCGCCGGGCGTAGAGAGATTTTCGGCGTTAACGCTCTAAGAGGAAAACAACAGCAGCTAGGTTCACCAAATTTGCAGGATATCTTCATTGGGGGGTAAGCTTCTCTGGGAAGGAAAATAGCCTCATTTTGAAAAACAAGATGGCCACCACGGGCATTTCTTTGAAAATAATCTACATTTTTCTACTGGCTGTTCCTCATAGGTAGAAGGTTGAATCTCTTCATAGGTGATATGTGTGACACATATACATGTCCTCTACAACCTTGCACACATTTGACCTTGAAGCTCCTAATTCACGGTCATCCACGGAGTGCCGAAGTAACCCACATAGTGGACTTTAAAAGTGCCTATATCTCCCTTATTATTCATCCTAGAGGTTTGCAATGTGAAGCCAACCTATAAAAAATCATGTGCTGCGAATCTTCTGATGTGGTCAGATTTGACCTTGGACCCCTCCTTCAAGGTCAAACGAGGATAGCCAAACTTAAAAGTGCTTATAACTTGCTTATTATCGATCCTAGAGGTTTGGGATGATAAACCAACATATAGGAAATCATGGGCTGGGAATCTTCTGCTGTGGTCAGATTTGACCTTGGGCCCCTCCTTCAAGGTCAAACGAGGATAGCCAAAGGTAAAAGTGCCTATAACTCGCTTATTATTGGTCCTAGAGGTTTGGGATGGTAAACCAACATATAGAAAATCATGGGCTGGGAATCTTCTGCTGTGGTCGGATTTGACCTTGGACCCCTCATTCAAGGTCAAACGAGGACAGCCAAACTTAAAAGTGCTTATAACTCGCTTATTATTTGTCCTAGAGGTTTGGGATGGTAAGCCAGCATATAGAAAATCATGGGCTGGGAATCTTCTGGTGTAATCGGATTTGACCTTGGGCCCCTCCTTCAAGGTCAAATGAGGATAGCCAAAGGTAAAAGTGCTTATAACTCGCTTATTATTGGTCCTAGAGGTTTGGGATGGTAAACCAACCTATAGGAAATCATGGACTGGGAATCTTCTGGTGTGGTCGGATTTGACCTTGGGCCCCTCGTTCAAGGTCAAATGAGGACAGCCAAACTTAAAAGTGCTTATAACTCACTTATTATTGGTCCTAGAGGTTTGGGATGGTAAACCAACATATAGGAAATCATGGGCTGGGAATCTTCTGGTGTGGTCGGATTTGACCTTGGGCCCCTCCTTCAAAGTCAGATGAGGACAGCCAAACTTAAAAGTGCTTATAACTCGCTTATTATTGGTCCTAGATGTTTTCTGATGGTAAACCAACATATAGGAAATCATGCGCTGGGAATCTTCTGGTGTGGTCGGATTTGACCTTGGGCCCCTCCTTCAAGGTCAAATGAGGACAGCCCAACTTAAAAGTGCTTATAACTCACTTATTATTGGTCCTAGAGGTTTGGGATGGTAAACCAACATACAGGAAATCATGGGCTGGGAATCTTCTGGTGTGGTCGGATTTGACCTTGGGCCCCTCCTTCAAAGTCAGATGAGGACAGCCAAACTTAAAAGTGCTTATAACTCGCTTACTATTGGTCCTAGATGTTTTCTGATGGTAAACCAACATATAGGAAATCATGCGCTGGAAATCTTCTGGTGTGGTCGGATTTGACCTTGGGCCCCTCCTTGAAGGTCAAATGAGGACAGTCCAACTTAAAAGTGCTTATAACCCGCTTATTATTGGTCCTAGAGGTTTTGGTGCATTGTCTTTACGGTGGATACAATTTGCATCAGTTTTCCGATGCGCTAGGTCTAGGTATGATTTGAGTTCAATCTCACACAAAACTAACCATATATGGTTTAGTATGGGAAAAGACCAGGGGCGGTATTCACTAACATTCCTAATCTCAGTCTTATCCTAGTCATAAAATTTATGACATTTGTCTTAGTTAAGATAGGTCCAACTTGATATTCACAAAGCATGTCCTAGCCAGGATAATTTTCCTAATCCTATCTTAGTCCACTGTTGTAAATCTAAGATAAGACTATGATGCCCCTGGGGCGGTATTCACTAACATTCCTTTTTTTTTATTTATTTTTTTTTATTTTTGAAGAAAGAAAAACGTATATACAAATAGCATACATGAAAAACAATTTAAGTACATAACGTTGAAAGAAAGTTGAAGATGTTTACAATCTAATAACATAAAGAAACTTAATGAAATAAGTACAGAATCAAACACATGACTGACATGGGTAAATCATTTAATATTAAAGAAGACAAATACTAAAACAATACAGAAGCACAAGGCTAATTGATTAATTATAGGTTTTTAAACAAAGACCAATTCGCCTGAAATTTTTCTGTACAACAATTTATTTTTGAGATAAATTCCTCGTCAGTGAAGATACATTTGAAGTAGGCTCTCAATCTCATAGTACTTAAGATTTTGGCATTTCTTACACTATCAAAAATGAATTTTTTTGCAATGAGAATAACACAATTTCTTGAGAAACAGTCAATGTCCTTTTCAAGGACACCAAATATAATTGTGTGCGGACTTAGTTCTAGATATAAATTGAATGGTTGCTGGAGCCATTTCTTTAAGTTGTTCCTAAATTCCAGGACAACAGGGCAAGATGTAAATAAGTGGATCAATGTCTCTTCGAATGTATTACAAAATCTACATGAAGAAGTGGCACTGATCTTTAATTTTCTCATATAAGAATGAGTTCCCAGAATTCTGTGGATAATTCTGTATTGGAACCAAACTAGGTCGTTTATTTGCAATGTTTTGAAGCAAATTTTGTATATTTGTTCCCAATCTTTTTTATTAATATCAATATTTAGTGTAGTACACCATTTGTTTCTAAGGACATGATTTTCAACCTGTTTATTTAATTGTTGATACAATTGCCTACAGCCCTTTTTCTGACTGATTAGAATTTTCAGATTTGGGGGCAGGAAAGGTCTTGGAAGGTTGAGTATATTGACATCACAATTGGTAAAGTATCTTTTGAGACATCTTTGTAATCGTAAGTACTCCAAGAAATTGGATTTAATATTAAACTGATATTTAAATTCTTCTAGAGTTTTCATGGTGCCATCATTGTTGAGCAGATCCAAGGAAGTTGTAATTCCTGCCTTATACCAATGTGGGTAAAAAAGGGGTTCGGTTGAAATTTGAGGATTATACCAAACTGGACATATTACAGATTCAGTATTAGCTGGGTTTCTTTCATACAACAAGAAGCTCCATGACATTAAAACTTCCTTCCAAAAAGGATTTGTTATGCTACTAGCAGTAGTTTTGGCCCATAATGGACCCAGTAAATAAAACTTATCAATAGAAATCAAACTTGAAAAGAGCTTTGCCCAAGGAGCATTTGGAGTCTGAACTAGTCGCTTTACCCATGCTACTTTTTGGCATTTTATGAAAATATCAATATTAACCATATTAAGGCCGCCATTCATGTAGGAGTTTGTAATCAATTGTCTATTTACCTTATCTGGCTTGTTATCCCACACAAATGAATACAAAAGGCTATTTAATTTTTTTACCAAAATGTTATTTGTTATGGGAAGAGAGCTAAAAATATGGTTAAAACTTGAAAGAATAAAAGTTTTCACCACCGTGATTTTTCCAAGCGGGGTTAATCTTCTCCTCTTCCATTTATATAGAATTTTTTCACATTTGTTCAGAATTGGTGTAAAATTCAGAGTAGTAATGTTCTCTAGGTCAACAGAGAAACGAATCCCCAGCAAATCAAATTCAGATGCTCCCCAATGCAAATTCTCATAGGTGTCATACATGTCAGTTGAACGTTTTTTTTTGCCTAACCAAATAAGTTTTGTCTTATCTTTATTAACTACTAGACCTGAAACTGAACCAAAAATTTCTAGTGTATTAAGAGCTGCTTCAAGAGAGTCTTTAGTGCCATCAAGGAATAAAGTAGTGTCATCAGCAAATTGTGAAATTTTGTACTGTTGATTGTTTATTGTGATACCATTAATACTACAGTTATAAATTATCATAAGATATAAAATCTGGGCAGCTAGTAGGAAAAGGTAGGATGCAATAGGATCACCCTGTCTACAGCCTCTGTGTATAGTGAAAAAGTTTGATAAATGACCTGACTGAAGAATTGTTGCTTGGATATTCTTATTTAAAATATTAATCCAATGACAAAAATCTTTTCCGAAATTAAAGAACTTTAACACATTATTCAAAAATGTCCAAGAGACTGAGTCAAAGGCCTTTTGGAAATAGACTAACATAAGTAGGCCTGGCAACTCGTTTTTTTCCAGATAGTGCATGATATCATACACAAGACGTGTATTTTCACCAATAAATCTTCCAGCCATGAAGCCAGACTGAGCATCAGAAATTATTTTAGCAAGCACCGTCTTTAACCTATTGGCAATTGCTGTGGAAGCTATTTTGTATACAACAGATAGGAGAGAAATGGGTCGCCAGTTTTTCAAAAATTGACGCGGTTTATCACCTTTAGGTAGGCAGTTTATAATACAAGTTCTTAAAGAAACTGATAATTCTCCAGTCTCAAAAGCAAAATTCAGGCTGTGTAAAATGAAATATTTCAATCTATCCCAAAAATATTTAAAGAATTCCGCCGGAAATCCATCAACTCCAGGAGTTTTGCCATTTTTCATTTGTTTGACTGCACGAGTAATTTCTTCTAATGTAAGTTTGCCTTCAAGTTTTGAGGATTCATCAAGTGTTAATTTGTTAACCCTTCACTAACATTCCTATCTTAGTCTTAACTTTAGGATTTTTGTCATAAAAATACGTTAGGAAATTTGTCTTAGTGAAATTCATATTCACAAAGCATCATAGTCTTATCTTAGTTCTAACTATGGTCATAACATTTGTCCAGAACTCCTCTCAACTGTGCTTAATTCATCCATAAAATGCAGAAATGAATGGTTACATCACATGATGAAATCTCAGTGATTATAATGTGGTTATACAAACTCTCACGAGATTTGCAACAGTGGAGTAAGATAGGATTAGGAAAATTGTCCTAGCTAGGACATGCTTTGTGAATACCAAGTTAGGACCTACCTTAACTAAGACAAATGTCATAAATTTTATGACTAAGATAAGACTACGATTAGGAATGTTAGTGAATACCAACCTGAGGGATTATTTTTATGTATTTTAAGTCAGAAAATACCCTCCAATCTGGACATAGCATTACAGCCTTGGATAATCGAATTTACGGTTATGTTAGCTATTCTCCTTTCCAGAAAATTCTAACACATGAGGAGTCATACCATTCACTTCACCTGCCAGCAAAATAGAAAATATTATTTTATCCTTACATATATCACTTTCTCTTTAAACCTGGACCTTTTGGGATTTTCCTTTTGCATAAATGCTTAAAGAGCCCGACTTGCTTTTTATATCCATGTATGATCCAAAGGCACTGGGGCAAAACGCCAGCAGAGACAATCAATGATTTCAAATTTACATTGTCGCAAACCTTAATATGTCCCCTAGCACAGCCACATGGGTTGAAGAGTAATAAAATGTTTGGACTGGTCTTTCTTAGTAGGAGGTACAGAATATCGTCATGCATGCCAGCTCTCCTAACACCTAAATTTCCAGGGATTCCCCTTTAGTTTATCTGTCTCAAGAGTCAGACTTGCAGTGTTTTTTTCAGTGTGTGATCGAAAGGCATTTGGCAGCCTTGCAAATATGTAATTGGTTATATATGATGATTTAACGGGAAACAACAGGTAAAAAATTCAAAGCAGTTATTACATTTATTTGTTTATTTACCCATTTATTTATTTATCATTAACTAAAAAGTAGGTATGGGCAGAAAGTAAAGTAACTTTCAAATTGTCAGTCAGTGCTTTTTAATATATACTGGTAAAATGGCCGCACATTCTCAGCGATTTATCTACATTTACACAGAGTAACATATTGGAAACTACAAAAGTCAGACTTTCCTGACCTTTAGGAATAAATCTTGATAAAAGTTACCAAAGTACCTTAACTTCAAAATTTCGTTAAACGTCGGTAAAAAAGTATGACACCTAAACTAAAGGAAATAAATCATATATCCACAGTAGCCTTTATTTCAGCACTTTTATATACATATATATATATACATATACTTTTATTGTCCACTTACACTCTATTCCTACATATTTCTAAGGCTTGAGGCTGCACGTGAGTGCAAAGAAAAAAATAAGACGCCACAGCAAATTTCGTGAATGGTCCAATGTACATGCGTCACTCAGTGTATATTGCAAGTTATCAATATTTTTTATTTTCATTAAAGATATGAAGTAACTTTGCTGACCGTATTTTTGAGAATATTCTTATTCTGAAAAAAAAATTTTTCAACTAAGATTTTTGTAATATAAAATTCTGAGCATAACAACAAAGTCTAATTTTTAAACATTCTCAGCACTTTAGAAAATTCTTATTTTTCCTTCTCATAAATTTTGTAAAAAGCATACACAAAACTTACAGTTTATTGTTTAAGGCTTTTCAACTGTTTTATTCATTTCTGTCATCGGAACATCAATATATATTATGCCTTTATATTAATTTTTATGCATAATTTTTATCCATAATTTACATTTCCAGTAGAAGGCATTTTTGAGTTGTAAAATAAGCATAAACTTCAAACTTGTTCTCAATAAAAAAAAATAAAATAACCTTGTGTGTCCTTCGACTTCATGTATCAATATGAAAGACCCCTATCGTAGGTGAGATTCAAATGAAGCATGACCTAATTTGTGATTGGGTGTAACCTTTCACAAGAATAATTATTCTGTTTATTTAAAGTTAGGGTTGTACAGAAACTGAGGAATCAGGCCCCTATGCAGGCCGTGCTTGTCAGTTCCATTACAAATGGTTTTCGTACCCATCATTTTTTAACCTTTGCCAAATGTTTCCTTTCAAAAGTTTGCAAAACCCAAAACTGTTTACTGGGTGGGAAATCCCCATGCTTTCAGTTTCAAAAGCTTTATTTTGTATATGAAATGGAATGCTAGTATATCCGTCTTGTGTAATGTTGCACAGTGAGATATGTCATAACTTTGCAAAGTGCACTTATTCAGCCCTGAGAGCGTGTCTGTGTTATGAGGCCAACATTGTGTCAGAATACTAAGTAAACTTACATAGGATCTCATTAATAACACGAAGGCCTGATTAAGAGGTCATTAACTGGCACAAGTGATCAATTGGCTTATTGTATACCGCCTACCATATATTGACTAAGAATAGATTAAGGACAGATTTAAAAAGCCACTAATTTGTAATACAAAATAATACACAAATGTCCAAATATAGATTCTGTTAGTATATTGGTTGTGGGTTTTAATCCAAATTTATGGCAATATGTTGGGGAAAAAAGAGATAGTCTGTGCTGACAGGGCCTTAGTTCTTGAAATGGAAGTAAAACCCCACTTCTGACTATTGGTTTTGATGTCTAACTTCCGGAAACATATAACACAAGGGACACTGGGGAAAGTGCAAACCTCCACCAAGGTCCAACATCTCCATCATTGCTTATGAGTGGAGTGATAAAAACCTCTTAAAGAATTCCTTGATCCAGACAGTGATCCTGATCACCAGTGGAATCGAATGATCTGTTCTTTGTGCCATTATCGGCATTTTCCTGAAAAAATCATCAGAATCCATCCACACTTTTTTTTTTTTTTTTTTTTGGGGGGGGGGGGGGGGGTTATTTTGCAAACAAACAGGCAGAAAAACGCATGTTGCCAGTTTCACTACTTCCTTGGTGAAGATAAATATTCTGAACGTATTGTTTTATCTACCACTAAATGTTTCTGATCTAAAAACTAGGGAATAAAGACCAGGTAATATTAACTTTGTCAATGAATCTATATACTTATTAGCACAGAATACTTAACATGATATGAATTATGCATCTCAATGAATAAAGTAAAATACGTTTTACCTCTATTTGGAATCCTTTTTTTTCTAAATAATCCATTTGTTGGTACATTATTGTATCCAAAAGATTTGTCAAACTCCGACTCTCACTGCACAAATATATGTGGAATATAAACTACAATTTCTCTCAAAATCAGATTTTGAAATATCATATCCTTGTCAATTATTATGTTATACTTAAGGAATTCCTGGCCTATGACGTGTGGTTAAAACATATCCAGGGTCTGGCTAAATAAATGAATGAACAGTTATTACGCAAACAGACTCATATCAACTTGCCAAATTTTCAAATAAACAAACTATCATTGATTTCTTTGCCAACTCTCGTTATGCTGACATAGTGATAGTTTAAATACCGAACCAAATCAAAGTAAATATAGTGTCAATAAAATTCCTAATATGTGAATATGTTTAAGTGCACAATCATCCTTCTCCAGTGCTCTGGGCCTATTTTGATAATGGTTAGATCAGCTGTAATAGACAAGAATGTTAGGTACACACATATCATAAGATATATTTGGTTAATTTAACATTATTTTTGAACTTAGTTTAGAGCTATTCAGTCTGCATTGTTAAACAAATATATGAAGAAACAATAAATTTTATTAAAACTTGGGTCTGGAATCCAACAGTTCAGATCCACTTGAGTCCTGCAAAACATACATCTTTGAAATGAAAAAAAAGAAATTGAATGCTTTATGTAAGTCAATCATCATGATAATCTTTATTTCAGTATCGGTGGTTCTTTATGATGTTACTTCATTGCAAATCAAACCTAGACTGCTTTTTGGGGACATTTGGCAGCTTCTTGTCAATTTATAGTGCAAAACCTCCCTGCAGTGCCAACGTGTAAACAGGTGTTTATATAACATGTACAGTCTGTGGGAAGTGACGTAAAATTTAAATAGAATTAAATTACGAGGATACAACATTAAACAAGCATTATTATTTTGGGGATGAACTGAAGCCCTGTTTAGTCTCACCTTTGTAGCACTTCAGCCTCTATCTACTCTGACTTCCTGGCCACGACCCATTTCTGTTTTGATAATTATCCATTTTGACATGCAGTTCTAGACCCTGTTTTTCAGCTTAGAACTGTAGAAGACCTTCAATCTTGTCACATTATTTCACATGTGCTTTAAATATGTTTTTCCCTCACCAATCCCTGTAGGTTATTATAAACGGAAATTTCCAGTAAACAAATCTGAGATGAAGGACATTGGAAAGTTTTTAAGATGTTGTTTAGACATGTTCCTTATCTCCTCGTTGATTGGTTTATTTCTAATGAAATCTGTAAGTTTCCACTATTTGTTATGCAAATAAGGTGAAGGACGATTCAATGGAAATTGACTGATAACGAGGTTTATCATGAGTTTCACTTTAATGAAAGCATTTTCATGAATCAATGTCACACACTACCGAAGTCTGTTAGAGCCACAGAGGAAACCCAGCTAGATTTTAACATGTCGTTATAATGTTTGCTGACTTGTTGCCACTTCCAGAAAAATTGGTACATGTTCTTCCAGGTATCATCACCAATACCTTACAGTTTTTCAAAACAAAGTCAAAGGTGAACTAGGGATTTATTTTCCCTTTCACCAATTAATGATGTATCAGGACAAGGCGCCTCCATGAATCTTGCACATTCCATGCCAAATGTGTCCTACTCAAATATAAATCCTGATTTATTACAACAAGCAGATATACTGAAACACAAAATTCATCAAGACAGAAATGAGCCCTGAAGGGTTGAATGCTTTGTGTTAGTAAAAAGCTCATGGGGCCAGCACTGAACAGAGAAATTACCGAATGACTTCATTTATTTATTTGAGGTTTTACATCGCTTTCAACACTGTAAGTAGTAATAGATGTAGTGAAATCGCTCCACGGATGTGATAGGGAATTGATCTTTAATGTAATCTCCCAACTAAGGTCAATTGTGATACCAATCACCTCCATATGGAAGCAGGAAACAAGCAGGAAACTTACACTATATGTTACATTCATATGGAAGCAGGCAACTTTAAAACTGGCATATGCATATGTAAAACTGTGGATTACTATCATAAGGCTTTATTTTACATATGGAAGGTGATAGGTAATGTAAACTATGTGAACTGTCAGCTTACACGTGGACTAGGGACTGGTATAATGTACATACAGTTATATTTATTCAACCTTCAACCTTTGTAATGCTCCCACAAATGTCACCATTCCCAACTAAGGGCAATGCTTCCAACCACTTCCATATGGAAGCAGTCATGATCTTTAATGTAGTTTACGTAGTTTACCAACTAAGTCATATCTCTAAATAAACAAATGTACATACAGTTATTTATTTAATCGCGAGAACATTTACATGTATAAGTAACTTAGTTTAATTGCTAAAGACGAGAATATTAACTGTATGACCACATATGGAAGAATATCTCCTCACCTACCTCACCCCACATGAGGACCTATAGCCTGCATATGGTAAATCAACTCCACGTGTCTCTTTCTTCCATATGTTGATCAAATGTTTTCAAAACCTATAGTGAATGTAATCCTTATTTATACTCTCTGAACAGATCTCTTTCTCTCTCCTTTACTCAGATAATGTAATAAATATATGAATAAATTATTTGTATCTTCATGAAGTAGCATAGAATATTGTATATTTAAGAAGGCTACATATGTTTACCTCTCCTCTCATGAAGGGCATTTAAATTAACAGAATCATATGTCCACCTCCACGTGTATCCTACCTTTTCAAAAGGTATTTACCTTTTTTGTACTCTCTGAACTCATATCCTCCTCTAGCATATTGAAAGTCTTTAATCATAATTTTATTTTTGTAAACTCTGATTTTAATGTTATTTTCTGAAACAAGTCTAGGCATGTATATCAACCCAAAGAATTTTTCCTATCAATGAATATCTCATAAACATGTCCTAACATGTAGAACTAATCACCTGGAAAAGGAATGCATGTATCAGCAAAAAATTAACCATCAAATCACTATAAAAATCGCAAGAAAATCCTCTCTCATAGTATTGATTCAAATATATACCGACAATGTTTGCTAACACAAGGAATTGTTCTGATAATAAGGAATCTACAGATTCTAATGAAGCAACATGTACTGCTGCCTCTAAACCGAGCAGTGGGCTCTCATTAAACGGATTCTCGAGAGCAAAGGATACCAATACTCATCACTATCATACTGTTTTCGCCTTATCTACAGATAAGCCTCCGGAATCCTCACAAAGGTCTAATCTGCAAAGACCTCTACATAAGTCGATGGATGTTAATTCACTCAGGAAATATGATGATAGATATGCAACCTTTAAATTATGGCCAAAAGCTCATCCTGTCAGAAGGGATCAACTAGCCAGGGCAGGTTTTTTTACACAGGAGAAGGAGACAAGGTCATATGTCCTTGGTGTAATATATGTTTGAATGAATGGGAAGCCTTTGATTTAGCAATAGAAGAACACAAGAGGCATTCTCCATATTGTGACTTTATTTTAATGCTTTTTCCAATGCTTCAGTAATAGAATGACCTATAATGTAATACTGACAAGAATGTGATATAAAATGAATTTAAGTTAACATTGTCACATCAAAGCATGAAAACTGGTTCATTTTTTCTCTATATAAACTCATAAATCCTCTCAATCAACAGCTCAATGATAAAGAACATTTGTCTGAGTTATAGAATACAGAACCTCGAATTTGAAGAAGAAAAAAGAATGGCAGAAGCATATATTAATAGTAAACATCAAGTAGTAACAGCAACAACATCATCCTCAAATAAGAAAAGAAAGAATGAGGCAACAACATCTACCAAGTTGAAGAGACCTAATATCTCACAAATGCCTGCAGTTCCAGCATCCAATTCCTCACAACCATCTCTGCTGAAAGTCTTTCAACACTCCTGTACTACTTCACCTGCTACATCTACTGCTACCACGAGTTCATCAATGGATAATCCACCATCAGGAAACCCAATCTCAAACCAGGAGACTATTATTCTCCAACAGGCTGTAGGTGAGGTTGTACGGAAAACTTTTTTATTGGAGGTCAAAAATATGTAATATTTTGGGGAAATAAAGGTTTTATTACAGATATTTATATTAAAGAATTTGCTAACGGAAAGGTCATAAATGAGGGTGTTCATTTAAATATTTCAAAAATGTTAGTTATACTAAATTACATAGACTATATGAAGGAACCAATTGGTAGGATTACCAATGGCGAAAAAGATATTAATGTCAAATTTCACATTGGTGCAGGTTATCACATATCCTGTAACAGCCCCTATAAGAATGTAGGGATAAGACTTTGGGAAAAGTCGGTGAGTGGAAAAATTTTTCCCACTCAAAAGGGAATATCTTTGAAATTCCCAGAATGGAGCGAACTATTGAGAGTTTTTGAAGAAATTTTTCTAACTCATCAAGAGATTTATACCGCTATCTCCTGCCTTATAGATAAAGATAAACCTAATCATGATGCATCTAAATGCGAGGAATGCATAAGCATGGAAATGCCTGCATTAGGTGAGGTAGATATACTTATCCCACTTTAACTTTAAAAAAAATAGAAATACTAGATAATAAATGTTACTGTACCATACGGTCAAATAGCTAATGAAAATATGTAAGGTAGTTTAACATAAACTAGATCAGCTCATGTGACAGAATAATGATAACATATTGCACATTTTCTTAACTATATGTAATTCATAGAGTGTACTATAAAAGTCGTTCCTTTCTCAAATAGTAACATTGCCTTCATTTGATGCAGGGAAATTAAAAATTAAATAGTGACTTAGGATACAAAATAGGAGTATAAAACAATGGAGGCCTTTATCAACGCTTTTCTCGGGAAGAAATTTTCGGTTTACTACCCTAGCCTCATAGTTTCAACTACAGCCACGTTGTTGAATTTAGTATCCTTGGTTGAAGAGGGCTCCTTTCGTGAGGGGATGATAGTGATTCTTCTTCTCAATGATGTTGTACCTGACTACATAGTGTAAGTACACAAATCTATTTATTTTATATATATATATCTTAAAATATTTGCTTCTATGTTTTTTGAAAAATACTGAAATCAGTTAAACAGAATTTTTAAGTTATAACAGCTACAGTGTTGAAGTTAATCCCATCACATGAATAAGTTCCATCATGTCTGATTTTTTTTTTTTTTTGTTGTGTTGTGTAATTGATAAGATTCTTAAAGAATAGTTCCCTTATTTTATAGGTCCAAATTTCCCCAGTTTGTGAGCTACATGGTTGAAGAACTAGCATCTGCGAGGTGTTGTGTCTGTAAAGAAGGACTGGAAAAGGAGCAAATAGTTCTCACGAACCCATGTTCACATTTTTTATGTTGTCAATGTTCAGGAAAATTATATAGAATCTGGAGGGATGAGGGAAAGGAGAAGAAAAAATGTCCATGTTGTAGGGTATTACTTCTTCAGAATTTATTTACCAAACCTTACATTGTTAACATGTCCTCTCACTCCAAAACATCATTATTCGTGTGGGTACCAATTGTTGTGTATCTTAAAAGAGATTACGAAAATGACCTTCTTTCGGCCTTATCAAAAAATGACCTAACAGAGGCCTTTAAATGTGCCTTCATGTTAAATTCCCCTCCTACAGATGCTCAAAGTTTACTTTGTGTTGAGTGGAAAGAATATTATAACAGTAGAATTACAACCCTCAAGTGCTGCTCATGTAAGGCCTCTTTTCCGCATGATCAGCTGTTTATGAGTTCATGTGGGCATTTTTCTTGTACCATTTGCTCTTCCTTCCTTTTAAATAAGCCAAGAAATTCACCCATGAAATGTGTCGAATGTCAGGAGATAATAGAAACAGGCATTAATGAGCTAATTTTTATGAGACCTCAATGATTATACTCATTAGAAATTTAATAGTGCATTATGCTCTCTCTTTCCTTAGTAATTAATCTTCGGAATCAGTTATGATTCTATCTCATAAAATATAAGGAATAGGTGAATAACACAGGAAAAACAAAAAATCTACATTATGAGGTAACATTTCTTGTTATATAATCTCTTATATTATGACATAAATTCTGAATATATATAACATGTAAAAAAAATCTACGTTATGAGGTAACATTTCTTGTTATATAATCTCTTATATTATGACATAAATTCTGAATATATATAACATGTAAAAAAAATCTACGGTATGAATTAACCTTTCTAGTTATATAAACTCTTATACTATGACATATAATCTAAACATATATAACATGTAAATACAAGTACTTAAAGACTGAATTAACATAATATTCATTGGTGAACTTTGGTGAACAAGTAATTATGTCAATATTGTTAATGTAATAAATTACTGTAATCTTTAATATTGTCTTTTTATTCTCAAATTTGTTTAAAAAATAGCATATGATGGAAAGACATTTCCATATCTACTTATAGATCAAACCCGATCTTGTGCAACTATGTTCATTCACAATGCCCCCAATCAAGTCCTCAGTCGAAATTTGAGTTCCACTACTACTCACATTTACATTGTTATTGCTTTCATCATTGGAAACAGCAAAGTAAGAATTTTCATTTTCCTTTTTTCCTGTATATACTTTGGGTGAGTAAGATCCTCATCGTAATCTGATGATTCCAACTGAATTCCAGCAGTGAAAGATGGATATAGTTCAATTGGAGATATATCTGTTTTGAGATTAATGTCAATAATGCTGTCATTGAAGTAACCATCAAATGACATTGAATGGATAGAGGTTTGAGTCATTTGGTCATTCATAATAACTCCATTATGATGAGAAATTGATAAACTGCCAGCTATATCTCTAATATTTTGACTCACAATATCAGCATCCATTTGAAAGCAAGGATCCCAGCTGAGGCTAGAAACACTTGAATCTCCATAGGCTTCTGTACTTATTTCATCTAACATCTCATTCACATCATTGGGTGTATGAACTGATTTGTCACCATCTGACAAATAACTTATATCCATAACATAGCTCGAAACTCTTCTCACGAAATTTGTCAAAATGTTACATCCATATTTTCTCAATAAACCAATTACAACAGCGACAAAAATACCAAAAATTGGTATGACAAAAAGGCTGTATAGTTTTTGCTTTGAACTGGATGGATATGTTCTGACATCTGATATTTGGGAGTCTGTACTGTGATCAAGCCTCGAGTCATCAGTCACTTGCTCCATCTTCGGGATTGAAATTGAAGGACATAAAAAAGAAATAGAATAACTTATACAGAAGAATGTATGGAGAAGTTTGTTTGTTTTTTTGTTTTTAATTTTTATAGTTATTTCTAATTTCCAACAATAAACAATACATACTATTTTGTTTTTTCTAAAGATCTGGTCAGGAGAGGGGGATATCATAAAGTCCTCGTATAATTCATCATCCTCGAAACTAGTGCCTTGTATATCGATATAAAAAAAATATAAATAGATAAATAAATAAATAAATAAATAAATAAATAAATAATTTACCTTTTTCACATCCATATAGGTTAACAATATCTTCATTTTCCTCTATCAGACATTTTCCTGAGCATTGCCATACAATTGTTCTAACTTTGGGATAATAGATTTTCAACTGACTGGTGGGAATAATAAACTGTTCTACTTTACAGTACTTGAAAGTTAATATTACAGCATCTTCATTGGAACAAAATCTGAAATCCCTCTTAAGATTCATTTCTCCTTGGAAGTCTTTAATTGCAACTCCATTTGAATCAAATTGTTCACATTTTACATTGACACATTCCCTTCTATTTAAAAGAACAGTCAAACATAGGGCTATCCTGACAATTATTATGTTAAATTTCATCATTTTGAACTTAAACAGAAACATGTTACAATCTCTTATTCCACAAATCTTCAAGTATACTATTCTATGTCCTCGCTATTACATTAACATTATATGGAAAAAATATTGAATATTAGTGTCTTTCCTCGAGTGGAGAAAAAGCATTGCAGTATAAAAATCAATATATCTGAAAATGATCTTTAGTCTGTGTATAATACAGCATTCAATCTTATACGAGAGATAATGATGAATGAAAATATGTCAATCCAGAGTGAGATTTACAAACTATACATTGATAATATAAAACTAACATTCTCATTTTCAAGATTGGTATTTAAAGATAAGAAGACAATATTATTGAACAGATATTGGATCTCACTAGTGTTCTGTAAATGAATGAATGAATGACGTCACATTCTCTTTATTCGAGAGGAAAAAAAATTCCTTTAGGGAATTCTCCTTAGGGGGACTACATTGAGGTACCATGTAATAGCTAAAAAATAAATATAAAACTAGTTCATAATATATGAAAATAAAAATAGAACCACGTGGAGGAAATCAACTTTGACCTTTGTGTGATGAATGAAGACAATGACGTCACATTACGATATCGTACGAGAAAGTTGAATGAGGTGATTTACTAGTTATAAAAATCTATTTATGGAATATTTGATAAATTTGAAGTTATAGATTATGTTAAGCTTACCTCCTCCCATTAAATGATGTCTCTTGAAAATATTCATTAGTTATGCTTCCCATTTCAAAATCCTCATTAAAGTTAATGTTTACTGGATTATCAGCTGAACGTCTTCTTTTCTTTATCATTTTTCCACACCTCCAACCAACTAGTGCTATCAAAATCAGAATTAGGGAAGAAGAGGGAAGTAAGATTAGCAACCAGAAAAAAAATCCTCTTTTTTTGGATTCAGGATCTTGATGATTGTGATCTGATAATGTAGTAGCAATCTGATCTGATTGATCTACTGTGGTATATGAACATGTGGAGATGAAAGGGACTGTCTTTTCCTCTGGATTATAACTCTTGGTTGTTTGTCCATCTCTAGATTCTTTACTCTCTGTGCTGAAACCTAAGCTTGATGAATAATCATCTTTTGATTTTGATGTAGTCTCTTTTGGACTATTCTTTCCCTCTAAAAATATGAAATAAATATACAAAAACATTTTTGGGGAAAGATAAGGGAAAAAAATTGAATAGAAATAACAAATGAGGATGTAGAAATGTATTAAAGTTATTTCACCTTTTGAATTCAATTAAATAAACACAATACTCACCAGTACTGGTCATATAAGCCTCAGTCTTGGTCATATAACCCTCAGTCTTTATCTGGGTAGATGAATAGGTCACACACATATTGGTATGTAAACTAATCCCTGATGGTATATCATTTATCCAATCACATCTAAAATATCTCATATTCATCATTGTGAGGTGTTCCAGATTTGGAAGATTGTTAAAAATTGAATCAAAATCTAGGATTTGAACCTGATCCATGTATAAAAAATTTACATTGACTCTGTATCTGAATCTGGGTCCAGTCGTACCGATGCAGGTTATCCTATTGTCAAAACAATAACATTGTCCCTGTTCACAACTGTCAGCTTTAATAATTTTTCCTAGGATTGCAGTGATAAAAATGAAAATAATTATCACACCCATTTCTGTAATATCTTTATAAAATATTAAAAAAATCTTCTAAAAATCTAATATTTAATCCTTCTACCTCTTTCTAACAACTGTGTCTTGTGATAACAGCTTTACCAATGCAGCTTATCGCAATGAATGGGTATAAATACTGGCAACGATTTGTGTGGGGAATGTTTATTTTGGAAACAAGGTAGTAAAGATATTGAAGTCATCAAGCCAGGGCTATAAATCAAATACTTCTTCAGATGGATGGTTTACGTTTCAATGCACCATGTATGGCCATTATTTCAGGACCTACCAGATCTGGAAAAACTACATTTACACTTAATTTATTAAGCTATTTAGATAAGATGTTTACTGAACCTATAAACAAGATATATTACTTCTATGGAGTTTGGCAGACTTCTTTTGAAAGTTTCGCAGGAGATAAATTAGTTTATCTACAAGAATTACCTACCGAAGAAAGAATAAATTCTTTAACTAATGGTGACCATAATTTAGTTATTATAGAGGACATGCAGATAACAGCACTCAATGACCCATTTATTGCTAACCTATTCTGTCGCGAATCTCATCATAAAAATCTATCTGTATTTTTATTATTACAAAATTTATTTCACCAAGGGAAGTATGCAAGGGATATCTCTTTGAATAGTCATTATTTTATCCTTTTCAAGAATCCTAGAGATTGTCAACAAATAAGATATCTAGGAACACAATTAGGAATTAGGAAAAAACTTACATCTGCGTATGAGGATGCTACTTTATTACCTTTTTCTTATCTCCTAATTGATTTATCTCCAAAGAGTGAGAGTACTTACATGTTAAGGTCGCATATATTTCCATTTGAGGATACGATTATATATAAGTAAGAGAGTGGGACAGGATTTATTCTTTTAATTTCTTCAGGGCAGAGCATTATGTCTTGAAATCTTTTGAAATCTAGACATTTCATTAATTTATTGCTTGAAAAAAATCAACCTTTAAACAGACAATTACTCTCTCACGGCAGTGACCAAAATTTAAGAGCTATTGCAGAAATTTTTTACAATGTATTTCGTTTACCTTTAACTAAGAGAAAAAGAGAGCTATTCCTTGAGAAGATAAAATTTCTAAAGAAGTTCAGTAAATTGGAGGAAAAAAGACGAAGATTAGCAGTAAGATATCACAATGAAATAAGTGAACTATTATTTTCTATCAGGAAATACTTGTAAATAAAATCTTGTAATGAATAAGTACGTTATGATTCCAGCTGAGCAATACGAGAGATACAAAGCCCTCATAAAGTCGAACAATGTAAATGATACGGTTGTGGAAACTAAAGTTCATGGTAAATATGAAAGAGATTCAGACGCAATAAAAGATAATATTCCTTCTAATTTTCCTGAAAATACTGAATCTGTTAATGATTATAAAAGAAGAAGTGATAAAAAGGAATCTGTTAAATTAGAAGAAAAAAAAAGCAGGATTATTCCACCTCCAGGTTTACCAGAGAAATCTATAATTCAACATTCAATCAATGACCACCAAAGAGGTTTCTATAAGTTATATAATAAAATAAAGCGAGATGGGTTATTTAAGGTGTCTCCAAAATATTTAAAGAAGTGGTTAAGTATGCAGGAGGCTTATACATCACACCATCCAGTAAACAGGGTTTTTAGACATCCGAGAGTGCTGGCTTTTTCCTTGAACTACCAATGGGACACTGATACGGGTAATATGGTAAAATATAGAGACTACAATGATGGATACGGTTATTTTGCAGTTTTTATTGATATTTTTTCAAGATTTTTATATACGTATCCACTAAAAACTCTTTCAGGATTAGAGATGTCAAAAACTTTCAAAAGATTAATAAATGAGAGAGGGGTTAAACCCAAAAAGTTGAGGAGTGACCAAGGAAGTGAATATGAAAATAAACAGTTTGAAAAGTTACTGCTGGAGGAAAATATCGATCATATCTTCACCTATTATAAAACTAAAGCAAACTTTGCAGAACGAGTTATAAAAACAATTAAATTAAAAATATTTAAATATTTCACAAACAGAGAAACTTTTCGATGGATAGATATATTATCAGATTTAACAAGGGGATACAATAATTCATACATAGATCTATTAAGATGTCACCTCAGGATGCACAAAATTCCGATCCTTATAAAGTTTTGGTAAATCAATATGCGAATGTAATATATCCTAAGTCCTATTTCTCTGCACAAAAAATTAAGAAAAATTTGATCACAGGCATACGAGGGCGAAAAAAATTAAATATAACATATCAGACAGAGTTAAAATTCCTTATATGAAAAAAACGTTTGACCGTGAATATTCTGAAAAATGGAGTGGTGAAATTTTTACAATTACTGACCGAAAAATTAACCAGAATCAACCTATGTACCAGTTGAAGGATTATAATAACAATATTATAGATGGTTATTTCTATGAACCAGAACTTCAAATAGCATATCTTGATAATGATATAATATATAAAATAGAAAAAATCTTTAAAAAAAGAACAAGAAATAAGAAGAAAGAACTGTTTGTTAAGTGGAAAGGTTGGCCGAAAAAGTTTAATTCCTGGATTTTAGAGGAGAGTGTAGATTCCATTGAGAATTAAATTGTATATAAAATTTCTGAAGATGGAAGAGACAAGTTTCTTCATATTCTTGTCTTCAGAGGATTCCTTATTGTACCATCAGGACAATGTCCCCTCTGATTTCATTGTAGAACTTAAAGAAAGACTTCAGTTAACAGGCGATTGGGAAGTTGGTATATGTGATTTCTTCTGTTCGGAAACTATATCAGAAAAATGTTTCATATTCTCGGATATAGTAGATTACAGTTACGTCAGAAATACTCTAGAACCAATATTACGTACCTTAATGCCAACAATCAGTTCATCTACTTATATTTTTCCTAAAATTTTTTATTTTCCAATAAAAGTAAATAGCTTAAACCGAATAAGAGTATATATAAAGGATAACCATCTAAGACTGTTATCATCTCTTACTGCAGCCGTTTCTGTTACATTACATTTCAGGAAGCAAAGATAATGAACAACTACTTGGATTTTTGTAAAAAATGTATACGAGGTGAAATACCTTATCAGAAAAAAATTTATGTGTTAGATAATAGTCCTAATATTTCAAATGAAACAAAAGATAAGAATTTAGATGCAACTGTTGTTACTCCTACTCAACAAGCTGTAGAGCTAAAAATGAGGTTAGGCAAGAATTATCTATAAATAGAGCTAAAAAAAGAAAAAATTGATCAAACTGGTGGTAGGGGAGATCTGAATAAGAATAAAAAAAAAGAAGTTTAAGAGGAATAAAAAAAATCGAAAAGAAATTACAAAGAGGAAAACAAAGAAGGGGATAGCTAAAACAGCAATAACAAAAACAAAGAAAAAGAGGAAACCAAAAATTTCAACCTCATACAAGGCAATATGGATGTAGTTCAAACTTCTCTCTCGATTTTTGCTCCACCCCCAATCGATAACTCGATAACCAAAGAGTACTGGGTAGAGTTCAATCCTGTGGCCGCGATTTCGGAAAATGGAATAATAGAATTTAATATACCGGGTACATCATTGGATTATATTAATTTAGCAAAGAGTAAAATTCATATTACATATGTAATTACAGGACCAGATGGGGAAAAAATTAAGGATGAACGAGATATAAATGGTAAACCGACTGCTGAAAGTGATCAAGTAGGGCCTGTAAACTTTACTTTACATTCCATTTTTCGTCAAATTGATTTATCTTTAAACCAAAAAATAGTTTCTGCTGATGTAGGTGTTAATTATCCATATAAAGCCATGATAGATTTATTGCTACAATCGAATACTGATATGTTAAATTCACAGGTTCAGGCTGCATTTTATTTTAAAGACTTACCAGGCTATTTCGATGTTGTAACATACCTAGGTGGAAATACTGGATTTTCTGAAAGATCTAGACCTACAAAGGATGGAGAGGAGGCACATATTGAGGGCGTCCTTTTTTCAGATTTTGTAAGTGGTCAAAATAGGGCAATATTGAAGGGAGTATCAATTAATTTCAAATTTTTTCAATCAACAAACCCTTTTAGATTATTGAGAAATGGAAATAAAGATTATAAACTTAAAATTACTGATGCTGTTTTAAAAGTTTGTCATATTTCATTAGACCCTAAAATGATAGTTGCACATAACGAGGCCTTAAAAATAAGTCCTGCATTGTACCCGTTCTGGAGAAGCGATATCAAAAGCTTTACTGTAGCATCAGGTTCATTAAGTTTCATGACAGATAATATATACCATGGAAAAATTCCTAGTAAATTAATTATAGCATTAGTTTCAAATGCATCTTATTCTGGAAGTTATGATAAAAACCCTTTCTTCTTTAAACATATGGATTTAAACTACTTAGAGGTTACAGTAGATGGTCAATCAGTCCCAAATAGAGCCTTAAGTCCAAATTTCGAGGGAGGTGATTTTGTTTCATCTTATCTTAGCTTATTAGATAATGAGTACAATAAAAAGAAGGGATTGGTAATTAATTTACTAGAGTATGATAAAGGATTTACATTATTTCTCTTTGATATTCAAAGTTATCTAAGTGGGAAGATTATGAGTAATTTGATGAAAGGACACCTTAAAGTAAACATGAGATTTGCTAAGGCATTAGATGAAACTATAAATGTTCTAGTATATGGAAAATTTCCAGAGACATTGACAATCGATCACACAAGAAACGTCAATATTCAGTAAGTAACCATGGATAGTAAAGAAATAAAGGATCTTATGATGAAAGATCAAAAAATTTTAAAAAAATTTAAAGGAGTGTATCCGATAGATTTAATTCCTGAAAATGTAGAATATCCATCCCTTATAGTAGTGAATTTGGACACCTCTGAGAAGAAAGGAAGCCATTGGATTGTGTTGCATTATATTTCGAATCATATTGTGGAACATTTTGATTCGATAGGAAGAAAACCTGATGAATACATAAATAACATTTTATTCAAACAGAATGTAACATACAAATATAATAACAAAAGATTACAATCTTTGTATTCTAACACCTGTGGATTATTCTGCTTATTTTACAGTTACTACAGTTCACGTAATGAGGACATGGTTAGAATACTTCATCAATTCGGGAATATGTACAAGGAAAATGAATTTATTGTAATAACATTTTATAATGACTATATAAATCAATCCTCCACACTGTAGTAATGTAAAAGAAACAAGATAATCTTTCTTCATTTTTTTCTAATTTTTAAACAATGATATTTAACATCATATTTTAATGAATTTATATTTCTAACAAAATGATTGTATACACAATGTATCCAATAAATTTCTAATTTCATATTTCAATGTTTTATTACACGAGAAAAAAATTACATTATAGAGTCTATTTTTTTAGAATAATCCATCAAAATTTTTCCCAGCAGATTATTTCCTGATAAGGATGATGGGCTCAACACAAGAACGAGACTTGAGGATGTGGTTACACCCCAAAAAGAAATATCTTGTTTACTTAATGAGCTTTGTTTATAGGCTATGTAGCTATTGGAACATTCTCTCAATTTTTTTCTGAATTCTTGATTTTGAGTAAATTTGTGGAGAATAGCAAATCTCATAATTCTTTCTCTATCATCTTCCTTTTGATGGCTTTTATTAAATTCTTCCATAAGAATTTCTTAATCAAAAGGATCCATTTCATCTAAAATTCGATTACACAGGTCATATTTTTTTGCATCTTTAGATATCAAATAAAAATAAAGGTGTTATGAGGAACAAAAAGAAAAGCCATCGTAGGTCAGTTTGCATTGATATAAATTTGAAAGGGGGTTATGAATATCATCTACCAACAACACTTTTTCCTCCCATGGTGACACTACAATATCTAGAGGCACTGTAGTAACCCCATCCTCAAGAACTTTTCTTTTACAATAAAAATAATTAAAACCTATCTTTTCTTGAGAATATGTTTGTATAATGGATTTGTTAATTCTGAAACCAATATTCTTAGATTTGGTGACATTTTTAGTAGTTAATGTTTGCTCAAATTTTTCCATTGCATTAGTAAGAGTCTTCTTTGAGACACCCTTACATGAAATTTTTTGTTTTCCTTCCTCATTTTCAATTATATAGGATTTTGAACATAATGATATCATTTTTGTACCTTCAAATTCTAATTTAAATCTTCCAACCTCGCGCCTTCCTGATGCAATATGAGTAGGACAACATCTCCTCGGAAACCATTGAGTATACTTAAGATTACGACAAGAGTGAAAAATTTCTTTTTCGAATTTTTTTTTATATGTTTCCTTTATGCATTCATCTATAGTGTCTTCATTAATTGCCATGTAAATACTGTCAGTATCAGTTTCAGTTAATTCGAAAGAGATAGGTTAGAAATATTTAAGTATACAGTCATGATAGAATTCTAACATCCTCAATTTGGCGTATTGTAAAATGAAAAAAACAATTTGAACAGGAGTGTCTAGTTTTAAACAATTTTTATAGGTTTCTACATCAAAAATATTATGATTTAATTCTTCCATAGCCTTGAATGTGGAGGAATTAATAATTTTAGTCATTTTAGATTTACTTGTCAAATATTTTACATTAGTATGTTTTGTTTTATCCATTAATACTGATCCGTAAGAACTATTACTTAATAATTTGTAGGTGTCACCAATGATGGCCTTATCAGGATTCTTATCTCCTTCAATTCTAAATTCAGTAACCTTATCAATGAAATTTTTAAAACATTTCTTAGGTTGATATTCAATTATTTGATATATCTTGGTAACCTCAGAATTATTCTTTAAATACCATCTCAATAATGGTGTAGCAATTAAAATTCTTTCGGCTTGATTGGTACTAATTAAAAGTCTTTTATAATCAAAAGAAATATCATTTTTACTACAGTATTCCAACATGTGTTCACCAATAGCTTCCATTGGGACGTTGCATGTGCAAAAGAAGGCAGGGAATTCTTTAAATTTTTGAATATATTCTGACTTGTTATTCTGACTGATCTGTTTCTTTTAAAATATGATGGCAAATAAAAATCGTATAAATGATTACATTGATCTTTGATATCACGTTTAAAAATACATTCTTGTATAGACACATATTTATAACCAAGATTTATTAAAAAAATTTTCTTCCTCAAGTCTTTTCTTTGCACTTTCTTAATTTTTTCAAGCCATTTATGAGATTTAATTTTCTTCACAGTCGGACAATCTTCATTACAATAATGATAATAGCATCCATGATATTCATAAACAGTTTTATTTTGTATACAATATCCATCTAACAAATAATTTCCGATTCTAATCTCTTTTTGATTGTTCAGTTTATGCAAAATTTTAATTTTTTCTTTTTTCATTAAGAAGTCCATCCAGACATAGGAATCTATGTATTTTTCACTAAGCTCGGGTTTGACATTTGTAGATCTTCTTCTTCTGACATACACCCCCGTAGGCATTTCTTGTTTAATTGCGTATGAATATAGACCGTTGCAATCGTAACCTACAATGGCTTTGCACTTATTACCATCTATTCCTTTAATATTCGTCATATTCTTTTCGTGATATCTTGAAAAAATAATACTAGGACCTCCTACAATATTTTTTCTTAGGGTATAATAAAGATCAGCATCAGCTGGATTAATTAGTGAAAATTTACTTTTTGATGAATTAAATAACATTTTCCCAGCCACTCCTGGGAGTGTGACAAAGTCTTTAAAAATGTCTACCTCTTGAGATGAATATATGTCAATAAAATTTTTAAGGGCAATGCAAAAAGGACCTGTATCTAGGTTATTATAATAAATTAGGTAGTCCTTAAAAGTTTGCATGCCTTCTTCTTCCGATATTTGCAAAAGTTTTGAGTAGTCTTCATCAGATTTAATAGGATTTGAGTTAGAAACCTTTGAGTAAAAATCTTGGGGTGAAGGCAGAGAGGGAAAAGACAATTTTTCATGAGAATCAAACCATTCATATGGAAAAACACCTTTATTAATTTCTGATCCGTAGGCTTTCAAAAATTGACTGTAGGAACATCCTGGAGCTAGGAAATTGGATATATCTAAAAATTTTAAATGAGGTGTTGATATACATATGTAAGAATTATTTTTTTTAATGGTAAATATTTCGTTATCTTTATATCTTTCAGAAATAAACATCATAATTTGCTTTTTAATTAAATTTATGTCATATTTCCCTGAATTAAAGCCTACAACCGGTAATTGACATAAATAATTCTCGAATTTCTTTCTGATATCATTAATAGTTAAAATGAAATGAGAGGCAATTTTAGGGTGAATATCTGTTTCCTTATTTTCTAGATCTTCTTCGATTTCGATTTCATTGGTTTCAGAATACCGTTCAATCAATTGGTCAAGCGAGTCAAAAACATATTTGTACTTATATTTTTGGTTGTTAGCATTTACCTCACTTATTTCGTTTAGATATTCCATCAGTTTTGTTATTAAATTTTTAGAAGATGGATCAACAAAACATTTTGGTTTATTATACCCTTCTATATTGGAGGCAATACTCACGCTTATCGGTTCATGTCTTGAGATCCAATGCAGTTTTTTGGTCACATTTTGATCTAATTTCAGTAAAATTGCTTCCATATCCCACACAGAGAAGTTCTGGTAAAACCTTTGCTTTAATGGTACAAAAATATCTAGGTACTCTAATTTTTCAAAAATGGTCTGGTCATTTTTATGAAAGCCACCAGGAAATTTGTATTTCGTCCTTTCATAACATGTTCCATAATGTCTTTTCAGATTCCATTCATTTCTAAACATTTTACTACATTTTTCACATTCATATTTCTTAATAAATTTCCTTAAATCTGTAATGTAACTTAAATGATTATCAAAGATATTAAGATAGATAACGTCTATTTTCATTATTAGAATCAAAAATGAGATTCACGGCACCATTAGGATTCATATTAAAGATCTTAATTTTAATATTGAAACATTCTTCAAGATGAGAGATATCATCCAATGTTACACAATTAAAGTTAATGCGATTATTTGAAAATATAGGCAAAGACTTATGTTCTCCATCTATTCAAATAATAAAGTACTGTATTAACATTCTTAAAATGACATTTTAAACATCTAAAAAAACATAAATTATCTTTATAGGGTTCATTGGTTCTTTTATTAATATATAATGTTTTCAAATGTTTATTAGTGTTCAGATAGGAGGGTAGATCTTCTGCTGTTCCAAGAGGGAAATCCATTAAAAAATTGTATATTGTACATTAGTTATGGCAACCAATATCCAGTTGGTAGAGGGTCTCGCTGCTCTAGCTTGTTGAATAACATCAATTCTAGCTAATTTATGCATCAAAAAATTTATACTATTCCTATTAGATATTGTAAATGGAAAATACAAAACTTTGTTATTATAATAAGGTATAAAGTATCTATATTCTCCTGTACTACTGTTCTGCAATATCATTCCAAATGAAAAATTTATTCTATAGGCATTCATTTGCTTGTTGTATATTTATGAAAGGTGTCCTCTAATTTCTCTGTATCCCCCATGAAGGTCATTGGTAGTAAAGTTATATATTTTCTTAAGTTCACCAGTCTCATCTTCTGCGAAAATATACTTCCTGTTAGTATTATATACCTGAATCAATTCATCATTTGGATGATCACATATAAATGGCGGTATATCCTGATTATTGTCATTTCCTCCATGTTGGTTTAGTCTATGAGAATACAATTCTTTTCTATTTTCACATTTTTTTTTTACATATTGCACATTTGTAGGATTTCTTTTTAACTTCTGCATTCCGATGTCTTGATATAATATGATAATCCAATGCCTTTGTAGATAAAAATGGAACATCACATTGAAAACATATATACTTTCCACATGACCTTGAATGTTTAAATAATTCATCGTATGAATAAAAGAATTTGTCACATGTAACACAGCTCTTCTTATTCTTAGAATTAAAAGTACATATCTTCTCATGCTTAGCCAGAATATTAGCTCTAAGCATAGAATAATTACAATAACAACACTTATAATTCATTGTTAGAGTTAACATATCTCTGATATGTTATCCAATTTATAGATTTGAGGATCAATTATGATCTATATCTGAGTGTATTTGTGCCCTCATCTTATCAGCATATGGTGATTATGTGAGCCATGATTCCTTCCATCTATTAAGAAAATTTTTCATTTTAAAATAAAAAACATTACAAACTGCTTTCAGTATCGAAACACTATGACACGGATAATGCCACAAAAAACAGGTTATATAAAAAAGGCACATAAAAAAATGTCCTAAATTTATAACTTTAAATTCTTTTAAAACAAGAGTGAGGAAAACATCTGGTGACTTCAGCTTCATTTTCTTCACATGAAGATATATATCATACATGTTAGGTCTTGATTCCATATTTAAATATTTCTGAAGTGATTATATTATATCTGTTGTTGTCATCTAAAATGTAATACATATGTTAACATTCTACAAATATATACATATATATAACCTATATCATACTCCACACTCAATATTTGACCTTATTTTCAACACATTAGGATGCCTGTCAGTTCTTTCAGCAATAAATGAATAGACTCATACATATGTTTACAATATGAGATATAGCTGTCAGTTCTTTCAGCAATAAATGAATAGACTCATACATATGTTTACAATATGAGATATAGTTCACATATGCACATATTCCAGTTTGCACAGTTTTACATATGCCAGTTTTAAAGTGTCATTGCATACAGTGTAAGTTCCCTGCTTCCATATGGAGGTGATTGGGATCTGCATTGACCTTAGTTGGGAGACTACATTAAAGATCAATTCCCTATCACATCCGTGGAGCGATTTCACTACATCTATTACTACTACTGTACAGGACATATCACAGTGAGTAGTTTTCTGGGCAGAGGAAAACGGTACATACAGTTGGTCAAGGTTCTGCGGGATGGCATTAAGGTGCCATCAAGTTAATTTCTGGGTTCCCACACTTAGGTTTAGTCACATCAAAAATAGTTTGCATAGGGTCACTTCATTGGTCAGGGCTTGGGCCTCCCTGAAATAGCCCCTACATTCTGCCATTTTAACTTTGGACATCGACAAGGTCACATTGAAAAGAAAAGTATTTTCACCACCTGCATGAAACATCATCAGACTATCGGTTTTAAGTACATTTTATTTATATTTTAGTGTTTTTTATGTTACTGTGTTTTATTTTATTCAACCTTTTATATGTGTACGGTCATTTGTTAATACTACTGAATTGGCAATTTTTCTGAACCGTATATGGTTGTTTTAATATGTCAGCACAAGCAAAGAAACAATATAATTTGCGTTCCCATAAGGGGACAAGTATTCATGTACCAGTCGAGCTTCAAGTATCAGATGATCAACAATTTTTGAACAGTATCTTGCAAAATAGTACTTTGTCACAACAAACTAATGCTGATTCCACTGACTCTGAACACTCTGTCAGTTTGAATCTTAATGATTCTTCTCATGATTCGGATGATGAGCATGATCTGGACAATTGTGACAAATCTGCCAGATCTTTTCATAAATTTGATACAGAAAATATCCAAAGTACCTCGGCCAGTGCTTCTGCTAAGAAAGCAAGTACCTTGGATGTCCAAGGCACTATTAATGCTAAAATACTGTCTCAGCTAGAACAATTAGGAAAAAGGTTGGAAAAAATAGAGCAAAATAGCTGCAAAAAGACATTGGATAAAACTAAGGTCAAAAGTTCAAAGAAAAGTACTGAAATGGCTAAGAAAATTAAAAAGCCAAAACCAAACCCCGTTCAGTCTTCCGTTTCAACAACCACCCTTGAATCTATGAAACAAGATGTAATTCTACAGGCAAAAGTCGAGGAAAGATTACAAGAATTAACAGAATTAGCAAAAAAGGTACTGTTTCAAAATTGAAATCACAACGTGGTGGGAAAGTAGAAGTACTTGTTAAAAATCGGGTCAAATGGCCACACAAACTTGTACTTTCTGGAACAAACAGAGAAAGAGTTACGTATGATCAGTTAAATGTCACCCAATGGGTGGCTGGCTTTGGCAGAACTATCCGGGAAGAGTCGGATCCAGAGCTGAAAGCACACATGCTTGAATATATGATTGCACTTATGGACGATGCAAACGACTTTTCCTGGATTTCTGCCAAGGCCAGTCACGCCGTATTGCTCTGCCGTATGGAGCAAGGGGAAGTCACAAGTTATGCTGACACAATGGCCATAGAACGCATACGTAAGGCAAATGCTCAGAAATTTTCGGCTGGTAATCAACATTCAAACAGTGGAAATCAAAATTTTGCAAAGAAATTTTCAAAAACCACTAGAACCATGCCTTGTACATACTACAATCAAGGAGTATGCTTACAGACAAAATCTCATGAGACAAGGGGGGTCCTGTATAAACACATTCGTTCATCTTGTTTTGCTAGCAATAGGAAAACTTTCCCACATTCGGAAGTCGAATGTAAAAATAAATCTAGGGGTCCAAAAAATTACTAGCTTTGGGTGGGCAGAATGTTATGCCCATCCATAGACAAAAAATATTTGTAAATAAAAACTTGAAAAATGCGAAAGTGGAGATGGCAGCCAACAGAGATCATTGGCGTCAATGGTATCATGTGACTAATGCGTTTCACAACAAGGTCTCATCAAAATCATATGCAGATGTGCTTAAAAGCACAAAAGGTGTACGCTTTCTACAAAAACATCATGTACAGCCACCACAACTGCATCAAACAGTACCACAAATTAAGGTATATTCCACAAATAAATTGTGTATTGATAAAAATATCAAAAAACCTCTCCAAGCTCGTAGTCCACTGCTCACAAAAACGAAACCACTTGTATTGACCAACAGATTCCAAATACTTCAGCAGGAAGAACCTGAAAATACAGTGCTCATTTCTGGTGGTAACAATCCCCTTGCAACTGCCAAAAATTTTTCTTTTGCAGGCAATAAAAACGGAAAAGGGTCCAAATTGGGTCAGGCAGTTATGGTGGAACGTTTAGGAACACATTTCAAGGGCAATAAAAACAAAACTGGGAAAAAATTGAAAGTCATTGATATTGAGGAAAGCTCAAAAAATTCTAATGGAATACTTCCATTCTGTGAACAATTCCAACCCTGCATTTCAAGGGATGACATAACTTATGTTATGAAACATAGGAAGAAATGTATTCCAATAACAGTTAAATGGGAACAAATTAACTCAAAAGACTACAATCGATGCATTTTTCAAAACAAAGCTCGATTTGGGTTCATACCGTATAATGATTTGCTTCAGTATACGGGTAAAGAAGTCATGTGGTGAAGTCCCACTCTTATCAGAAAATCCGGTTTACCGAATTATCTATATATGAGAATACCTGTAACTTCATAGTTAAACATACCAGTATGGCAGAAATATTTGAGTTCCTACTGGGACCAGCAACTGGTATATCTTTTACAATACGGGTTTCCTCTTGCCTTTAATAGATCCATCTCGCTTCAACCTACTGAAGTCAATCACAAATCTGCAATTGATTATCACCAGCATGTGTCTACTTATATTGCTGAAGAATTAAAATACGGCGCCATGTACGGTCCCTTTGAAGAAAAACCGTTCCCTTGTCATGTATCCCCATTCCTCACAAGACATAAGCCGGATTCGGATAACAGAAGGGTCATTGTAGACAGATGGAGTGGCAAAAGATAGATATCTTAATACCTATTTCGACTTAAATTATCCTTCTGTAGATAACATTGTCAAAAAATTAAAAACCCTAGGTGAGTCTGCCCTTATTTTTAAAATTAAAAACCCTAGGTGAGTCTGCCCTTATTTTTATTTTTTAGTCAAGCTTTCCGTCATCTTAGAATAGATCCTGGAGACTTAGATCTTCTTGGCCTGAAACTTGGTTCTTATTACATAGACAGAACTTTGGCGTTCAGATTTCGGCACGGATGCGTTTTCTTTCAAAGATGTACGGATGCCATACAGTATATCATGGATTACAAATTCGGTTATCCGAACCTGTACAATTATACTGACGATCTCATTTATCCAGCTCTCCCACATGAAATACATGAAGCCTATGCTGATCTAATAAATTTATTGAATGACCTCGGTTTAGAGGTCAGTCAGAAAAAGTTAGTACCTCCTACTAGCAAGGTCATCGAGATTAATGTGGTAAATAAAACCTTATCTATTCCTCATCAAAAATTTGAGGAAATCATAAACATATGTAACATGTGGGTACCAAAGACAAGGGCAACTAAAAATCAGTTACAGTCACTATTGGGTTCCCTTCTTTACATTACCAAATGTGTAAAACCAGCATGTTATTTCCTTAATAGGATGCTACATTTGCTCAGAATGAATCATGATGCAAAAATGATCTCTTTGAATACTGATTTCAAACGAGATTTGAATTGGTTTATCACTTTCTTGAGGCAATATAATGGTATCACATTCTATGATTATCAAGAAATCCATGAAACTATTTTTCTAGATGCATCTCTACAAGGGTTGGGGGGGAACCTTCAATAATGAAGTGTACGCTGTGACCATACCGTTAGGCTTTCAAAAATATGACATAGTACATCTTGAAATCCTAAATATTGTTGTAGCACTTAGGATTTGGGCAAAACATTGGCAAAACAAAAGAATTGAAATCAGATGTGATAACATGGCAGTAGTGGAAATCATTAGGTCGGGTAGGGCCCGAGACCCCATTTTGGCCAAGTGTGCCCGTAACATATGGCTTATTACATCCAACTGGTGGTGAATCACATACCTGGGCAATGTAATACATTGGCTGACTACATTGGTTCCCTTAATGATTTTTTGAAATTGCAGAAATTACTGCCCCAATTCCAATGGATTCCAATCCATATAGACATCACAAAACTTAATGACTGCATCTAATATATACTTTACTTTCAGATTGTATGGGTGCCACTGCTGGCCTGGCTTTGGATGCCTTAGGCAAGTTGAAACATGGATTTAGGCCAGCCACGTTAACTGCCTATTCAAGAATGTTCAGAGATTTCTGGCTTTCTTGTCATCTGCAGGCTTGCACTTCTCACATGTGACTACAGTTATCCTGCTGGCATTTATGGAGTTCCTTCGTAAAAATGGCTTTTCACAAGCAAACATATCCAACTATATGGCAGGCATAAGAGCTATGTATATACTACATGGTCTAAATACGTCCCCTTTCAAAGATGACAGACTGTCGCTTTTCATAAAATCACTAAAAATAAATGTTCCATTTGCTCCAAAAATTCACAGTATGGTATCTATTGAATTGCTGGATAAAATAATCATGGTCTGCGACCATTTGCCCCATCCACAAGTTTTCAAAGCCTTGTACTTGTTTGCTTTCTTCTCTTTTTTACGGCAATCGAATATGTTACCTCACTCTCCTAAACAATTTGACCTCACCAGACATTTGACTAGAGGAGATCTCATTTTCTCCAAATATTCAGCTGTAATTATTATTAAATGGTCAAAAACTATTCAAAGCAGGAAAAATTTCACAACTATTACCATTCCTTCCCTTGGGTCGTCCCCACTGTGTCCTATTGCCGCTTTGCAAGCCATGTACAGAGCCATCCCATTGGGAAAAAATTCACCTTTATTTTGCTGTAGAACCAACGGTAAAGTGGCTCCTCTATCTGACTCCACAGCTCAAAAACATCTCAAAAAGATCTCTCTCTTCTTAAATATTAATCCTCCTTTAACCTTTCATGCATTCAGACGCTCTGGTACCACCTGGGCTTCTGTAAATGGGGTTCCACTTCAAGAAATAATCCATCATGGTACCTGGTCCTCCAATGCAGTATGGAAGTACATCCAATCTGCTCCTCTTTCATCATCAGCTGTCTCTTCCACTTTCCACCAACACTTACAGCTTTAGTCCTGTTTGTAGTTTGGCCCTTGACACTTTTACAATGTACCTTTTCATAACAGGTTATCAAAAGTACTATCATACCTATGCTTAGTTATATGATACTGATGCAAGCGTGTAATACAACACTAAAGTGGGACATACTAACATTGCTTGGGAACTGTCATTAGCAGCTTAAATAACTATAATTTCTGTGGCAGATCATTCCCAACAAACTACCCTGCACTGTAAATGCTTCTAAAAATGGTTAATAAAATCTTAAAATTTTGTTTATATTTTCAACATGAAAATCTCGGTTTTCGTGTTGATAACTTTGGGGTTTGCTTTGGCTTTGGGTAATATATTTTCTGGGATTTTATGTTGAATTGAACATAGTATCAGGGTTTCTAATAAAGATTAAAAAGTATATATTTAGGTTTTGGAATGTGATCTTGCTAATGGTCTCACTGGGCCTTATTTGTATTAGTCGAAATTTGGGTCCTTCTACATGCCAATATTTATATATATTGGCATCTGGAAGGTTTGCATATTTTAAATGGGGGTTCCCAGTAATTCTTGTGAAGTATTGCTTGTTTTTGCTGTACTGCCCTAGTGGCAGGGCTATTACAATGTTAAATGTATATAGGAATCATTAAAACAGTATTTTGAGGTATTACACATTTATAACATGTTTACAAATTAAATGTTATTTATAAAATAAAAATATTTTATCCCAATGTATATTTTACTGTCTTGGGTGGGAGAACTTTGGAAATGTGTACTGTAAGCTGCCGACCATCTGTAAGCAACTACCAACTTTCCCACATTAGGTCTGGGGTTTGAACCGGCGACCTCAGAGGTGAGTATGTCACCACTGCACCACCATGGCGCCAGTTAGTAGACTTAGAATACTATGTGAGTAGTGTTGAAAGATGGGATTGAGAATGTAAATGTTGCAGCAAAATTCGAGATCTTCGCCTGGAAGTCCTCAGAGATATCAGAGTGCACTAGAATTTATGAAAGTCTGGTGACAACAATTCCTAGTCAGATACATCCCAAACCTAAATAGAAATCAAATGGTCACCCTTCCATGTACTAATATAGCCCACTGCTGCTTCACTTCAGTAATGAGACGGGTACTCATCATGCTAAGCAGCAATTTATTGAAGTCTGGTGATAAGAAAATTAAAAGAAAAAAGTGATCTGTAGAAGTGTAAACCTTGCAAGAGCTTGTGTGTTAAAACTCTAACCAAGCAGTAGGACCATTTCTTCCTTGCCAATTTAACAACATCGCTCAGGTTCTGCAATAAGCAGACTTTTTCGAGTATTCTTCAGACAAAACCAGTCTTATCACAGAGTGAAGGAGGAGCCACCTCCAGGCCACACTGTACAATTATTTGTGACTATGCAAAACAAATTGCACAGTTACAAATCCAGTTGCACCAAGTTTTGACTACAGAGTCAGCAAATTCCGAGTACATTTCTCTTGGTCTTCTAGTCATAATGCACCACCTATTTTAAACTCTGTTAATGTTAATATAAATCTCAGTCTCTGTGTAATATCATTTAAGTACTATCTTAAAACCCACCTCTTCAACTCAAGTTTTAACAGATAGTATCTTCCTTCCCCTTATTCACACCTTGGATTACTGACGAAGAAAATCCTTTGACTGTCATCTTTTCTCCATTCTTTTGTAATCTTGAGCATCCCAGTGCGGACGATTTTGTACCTCCAAGGGGAAAACTGTAGACATGGATGGATGCATAAGATTAGATGTTTCAGCAATAAGACATGGTCATGTTTCATGGAATATTCTGCCCATCAAGTGACTTTGTCCATGTGAGTTCATTATTACTATTACCGGGTAGACTGTCTGGAGCAATATTTACAAAAGAAACAGTGGAATGCTCAACTACACACACAGATTGTTTGTTCCAGATATCCCGCTGGAATGAAAATTATTGCCAATTGAATCCAAAATGGACTTTAAAGTGCTTACTCTCCATCATTGACAGACTCTAAGGTGCAACTGTGCATAAATGTACTTAACAGTGTTAGGTCTATTGATATAGCCAGGTCAGAGATGACACAGGGATGGCTTGTGGAGGCTATGGGGGATAGGCTATTGCAAACAAGCAAATTTTGAGCCATTTGATGTTGGATTGCATACACTGTTGGGAGAGTCATTCAAAATCTTGAAACATTGAAAGCAAAACTATTTCCAAAGTGTTCGACTGACAAGATATTAGAGAAATGTGTTTTGCAAGAAGTCTACACTGGTTGACCATGAAAGAGGACTTGGTTGAGTAAAAAAGAAGCTTGTCAAAGATAATATAGACAGCAGGCTGATTCATTACAATAGGTAGGACCAGAGTTTGGTAAATCGATTATTCCATTTTATTTCTTTAAGTGTCAAAACTTTTGTTTTAATTGATGTATCATTTATAGAGTTGTTCCTTCACTTTTAGTGAACAGCAGTTGTTAATTTTTGTTGAATTGGTAGGGTAAAACATGATTATATTGAGCATGTCTGAAACAGGTTATGGCCTTTTGTGACCATCATATCGTAACTTTTGTAATTTGTTCCAAAATATCTGATATTTATTAAAATATTTTGACAATATTAGCTACTTACCAGACCACACACAATTGGGGAATATACATATATATACTGCAAGTTACTACCCTTTGTATATTTAAGCTATATGGTACATTTGCTTGGACTCGAACCTAAAGCCAAAAGACTAAAGAGGAGCAGAGAAAGAAAAAGTTTGGGATAATTTATTGTTGGTATAAAACTGTAACATATAAGAGAAAAGGTTTTAATATTTGAAGTATAATGAAAATTTTAAAAGCACCTGATATGATAAAGTGACATACATAAATGCCATAAAGGTTCATAATTGCAAAACATCATCCAACTGGTACAATGTTATGCCAACACACTGAAATATGCCATAGAATGCTTCAGCTCGGTGAGGTACCATTGTCAGCTCCTTAACCAAGCATACAGTTTATGACCACCTGTCACAAGGTCAAATTAAGGGCAAACTATAGCTCATCTGACCAATATAATCCTATTACTAGATTACAATGAAATACCCAGAAGAAAAATGGCTGAAGGTCAAAATGAAGAGGGGGGAAGCCAGGGTCAACCTGGTCCTGTAGGTGTCCATCCGTAGCAATCTATACCAATCCCCAAGACGGGGAGAACTCCCAAGAAGTGGACAGCTTCAAAGGGTATCAATCACTAATCACCAGTTATGTTCCCCAAAAGTAGGTAAATATAGATCCAGCAAGTTTAAATACCCAGATATGAAAAATTAAAGCTGAAGGTCACAATCGAGAGGGGTGCCAGGGTCAGCCTGGTCCTGTCTATGTCCAAAATTTGGTGGTCCATATCAGTTCCCAAGCAGAGAACTCGGGTAATTGTGTTAACATACAATTTTCCAGTTTTAGTAACAGTTGCACAGAAATCATGTACTGTGTAGAGGTCAAATGATTTGGTCATGACATCTATTAATATTAAACATACACACATCTAAACAAATGAATCAATTTTTTAGAAAGAAGATTTCAGTGTGTTTTACTCTGATGAAATAAACTATTAGAACAACCAGATTTGTATTCCTCGCACTAGAGTGTTATATAAGTATGACCAATTCTTTACAATATAAAAGGTAAGTAAATCCAATTTTCACTCATAACAATCAATAAAAAAATACAATATAACATTTATAGCAAAACATACCTTAAAGCATACCCTACAGTTAATCTCCTGTCTTCTCTACTTTTAGGCAAAATCTTTTCCTTTGATTTAGGTTTTGGGTGCTAGAATTTCTCTTTTAAACCCCTTTTGCTTCATAATCTCATACATTTGTGCTGTGTTACATTTCACATCAGTTCTTTATGAAGTAATATTAACATTTTGCCACCTTTGACCTTGAGCTTATAGCCGACTGGGGTTTACATGTCGACAAAATTTTGGGACCTTTTGTAGTCCCAGATTTTAATGCAATGTTTTCACCATTCACTGGTTTTCATGACTCTGTTTGTCTTTTTTGACCTAGACATGTAACTAACCTTTCTCAAGGTCACTGATAGCCTTTGGTTCCCTATAAAGTTTAGAAAGTAAAAAAAAGACTAAATGTTTGTGCTATTTAATTTGCTTCATTAAAAGTCTAAGTGTTAAATAATAAATAAAATAATATTGTAACGCCAATTTTGAATTTTATTTCTCCATGAGGAATGTAAAATATATCATTTATAGCAAAACATTTATAAATTTACTTCAAGCTGTGTTAATGGATTTTCTTGTGTTACACAAATAATAACAAATAAATAATTCTTTTTAACCGGATTGGGGTTCTGAGTCTGAATGTATTTTAAGTCCATATTCATCTTACAATATGTTACAATAGGCTGTCATTTTGTTCAGCTAGTGATGGTCTGGAATATCAAGTCTTTGAACATGAAATAGAAAAGTTTGAAAATTTGATCATGTTAAAACTGTGTATTATTTTACATATTCATATATTTGGTTAATGGTTATATGATGGCCCAAATACCACATTTTTACAACAATCTTAATAATGTTTTAGTCTAACAACAGATCACATATAGCATACACGTCCAATAATCTCCCTACTGTTATGATCCTGTTTAGCTACAGATAAAATTGCTAAGTAATTCTTGATTCAATTCTGTGTGTTTGACTGATAATTAAATCTTATTTTATAATATATTATAACAAATACTTATTATTAAATGCGAAACTTGGCTATCTATATTAAGAATTAGCAGAAAACCTCTTTCACTTTCGTTATACACTGGCAGCTGAAAACGAAAGTTATTTTTAGATCACACTTTTCAAAAATGCAAATTGATATATATCATACGAGTCCAGTCAGACTCATGTTCTACAACGAAACTTTGAATAGATCAATGAGTACTTTGCAAAAGTTGCAAAAGAAAACTATCTATGGTTAAAATGTGGTTACATTTTCACGTATGTACACTTATAGGATAATCTGTATTTTAACAATAGGAATCACTGTTTTCTGCTAGTCCAAAACCCAGTGCTGGATTATTTCCAAGCTTTTTGTGGTGTTCATTTAATAGGAAAGCTTTCCAAATAACATGTACGAAAAGTACTTTTCACTCATGAATATGACTGCAGTCATATCCCAAATGAAGATTTTTTTGTTTATGCCAAATGAGGGATAATTTTTATTTTTATCATCAAAAGTTTGTGTGAGTAATTAGTAAAATAGGTCCATGGTTACCAAAAGAATGCAAAAAAATAGCTGTGAAGAGAAAACTTCTATTTTTAACTGGATTTTTTTCATTCATGCCTCCCAGGTCACCCCATTTTGTCCGAGTTGTTCACACTACAGGCTGTGTAATTCACAGTTATAGGCATTTGGCGAAATGCCGCTGTCCTTTAACTAACGTTTGAGATTCGCATGCGACCTTGTGTCACAGTGGCGAAATGTCCATGTACCTCCACTTGCCACATGTCGCCATATTACACCAAAAGACAACTGAGTCACAACCTTATATACACCGTGGACCACACTTTCAGTTACCGTATAGAAAGAAATTTATCTGTGCATGCTCGCATTCATCTGTGTATGCTCATGGTACCAAATTCAGAGGCGGAAATTTTAAACATTTTAAAACTTCCATAGGATGCGCAAAGTAATGAACGGTTTGCCACTGACTCGCAAGTCTGCCAACGGACATCAGACGGTGATCCAAGGACAGGGATGTTTTGCCAAATGCAAGTCACTGCAAGTGATACCGCCTGTAAGGTGAAAGGGTATTATGTACTGTTTGCAATTGGATCATTGCACAAACTTCATCTTTGCAGAAGCTGGAAGATAGAATATTTAATAACAGTTGTAAAACTTGTGGACTTCTGCATACCGAATGATTAAAGAATTTGAGGTGACGACAGAAATAAATTAAATATCTTTGGTGATTTCTGTATGCAAATTATGCAAAGTTGGGGCGGTAATTTCTAGCAGAAATTATATCATCGCCCCTTAAAATGTACTGTAGGGGGGTTTATTGGTTTTATTTGTGCTTTTGTCAATTCAAATTTAATCAAAAGAAATTAGTAAATACACTAACAGCCAGCACAAATAATATTTTCTTGTCCAAGCTGTGCAAAGTTAGGGCGGGGAGCATGAATGATTTGAATATTTATTTATAATTGGTGCACGTATAATGAGCATTTCTAGTGCTAATTATTCACGGTAGGGTATGTCGGGAATACAAAAGATATTACCCAGTCTGTATGAACCAATATGTTTTGTCAAATAGATTGTGTGGTTGATAATAAATTACCAATTGTTTCTGCATCTTACATATCCTTACGAAAAGATACCCTATTACTTTAATTACTTTATTTTGCATGCCACTCTATGGATTAAGTTAACTGATAAGCAAGGCCCTTTAAGCGACTGATGTGGCCGCTTTTTATCGAATGACATAGTGTTATTTATACACCATGTCATTTTGGAATTTATTTTACCAAATTCTGTTTTTAGTTTTTGGAGGTTTTAACTTGATTTTATTTTCATGTATCTGTTTGACTTCACTGTTGTATGTATGCATAATAGAAACAAGACAGAAAAGTCTTTTGATCTTTAGGCACGAGCTGCAAAACCATCAGTAGGGCACTGACATCAGATCTTAGAAGCAATCATTAAAACCAGAAGTGCACATTGGAAGGGCAGATTCCTCCCTGGAAGTACAAATTCCATGAAAGTACAGTGGCAAAAAATGAAAAAGTGTTCTCTAGAAGCATGAGCGAAGCACTGGTGTAGTGCCAGATAATGTATCCCCCACAAAGTGTGTGGGGGTACAAAGTGAGTGGAGAATACAAGATATGGCATGGGGGCTGCCACATTTTGTATCCGCTGCCATATTCTGTATCCCCTTTGCCATATAATGTATCCCCTATTCTAAAATGGTACGCTGCGCAGTGACCTTGGACACGTCTGTTACGCAATGCTTGAACGGCGAATATAGAACGGTAAATAAAGCACGCTGTTGAAATCTCGTACATCGTCCCTTCGCGTACAAATGTAAACAAATGACTCGCGGTTAAAATATTCATAAAATTGTTATTTTTTGCTTGATTTTAATAAATAGCATATCGTTTTAAAGCTTACAACAAGGTGAAAGCATCTACAGTGACAATCTCCCAATATTTCTTTACAGATTCTGTGAAAATAGAGTAACAAATATCCTATATTTTTACAATAGATATCACTATGTATGTGGTATTGATGGAACAGCCAACATGGCGTTGGATTTGTTTTGATTTTTGCGTAAGATTTACCATTTATTTTGACCAAATTATTAATATAACCATTTTAGAATAGGAATAAAAGACAAATTCTCGTGCTTTATGATCGTTTTAAACTATCGATCGGGCTTCGTGGCTTTAATATTCAGCCGCTCGATAGTTTAAAACCATCATAAAGCACTCGAATATGTCTTTTATTCCTATAGTATTATATGAGCTAATCGTTAGAATTTCACTCTGTGCATTATGGTTATGCAGTTAATAGCCCTTTTAAAGAAGGATGAAAATCTCATTAAATTTCACTCCTGACTTATTATTGGTGTTCTCTAGATGAATTTTGCAGCCATTACTAAGTTTTGAAAAAACAACATGGGAAAAGTATTAAAAAAATAATATTTTATTTTCTTTGTATATGCAATGAATCTGCAGTACATAAGTGAATTTTAACTCATGTGAATTATGTTTTAATTCTCCATTTACAAACTTGAATTAGATATTTAATATTAAATGTATTTTAAATATATATCCATCTCCTTACTTTTGTAAACCACATAAAATACATTAGTTCTATAAAACCTGTGCATACAATTTTAGAATGTTATTATAGAAAGTTATTCTTGTGTACAAGTGCAAGATGAGACTAAGATGACAGCATCAGTCCAAGAGTATCAGTCAAGAAAGTAGTCTATGATGGATAAACAGTTCAAGCTAATGGGAGTAACTTTCGGTGTGAATCTTGATTAAATTATTAAGTTAAATTTTGGAACAAAAAATTTGACATGGAAAAACACTTCAATTATATAAACACTCCAACCATTCTATTGTGGGGAAGGTTACTTTGATTAAAACCTTGGTGCTCCATAAAATAGCATATCTTCTTGCAGGTTTGCCAACACGGGCAAAAAGACATAATAAACAGAACTGAGTAAATGATTTCAAATTTCCTATCGGATGGGTAAAACTGGTCATATCTGGAAAAAAGCATAAATGAATGTGAACCTTCGAAGCTGACAAATGTGATGCTGTTCAATTGTGCATTGAAATTAATATGGGTGTAAAGAATAATAGAAAATAATGGGAATTTGCAAACCATTTTTTTGTACAATCTTCCCATAAAAAATAGTAGGAAAGTGTTGGTATCAAAACAGTGTACATTGTGAGGTTGCCAATGCAAAACTGTTGCAATCCCGGGACTCCGTGTTTTAGTACACCCCAATCAAACATGGGATGCTTCCTGTCAACAAAATCATAAAAAGTCCACAAAATAGTAAAAGTGTGTAATTTCTTCAAACCTGTAGTTTTCAATATTTTAAGTTTTCCTTGCATTGTATATATGTTGAAAAGCGAGATTAAGGTCATAAAGTGTTATGACTAAGAAGTGGTAGTTCTGCTTAAGGTAATCACTGCAGTAACTAAAAGCCCGCAAATTAAATGCACAAAAACATTGGATGAAAGCTTATAATTTTTTCCGATTTGGGGTGTGTTTCTAATATTTTAATTCTTCCTTCCATTATATGTGTTGACAAATGAAGTGGCAGGTCTAAAATCTAATCATGGTATTTCAGTAAAATGCTCTCAATACCAAGACACCGGGCCTACCGACCCATCCCTAGGAAATATTAAGTCTTGCCTTGAATTGGACATTGCATCTTTGCAATATGCATATGTACAAAGAACATTATTAAACAACTTTTGAGGGGCCACGGTGGCAGAGTGGTAACACTCTCGCCTCCCACCTCTGCGGCCGGGGTTCGATCCCCGTCATGGCCGTAAGTGGGAAAGCTGGTAGTTGCTTGCCGTTGGTCGGCAGTTTACAGTACAGAACCCTAGCGAACTATATGTACTGGTTTCCTCTGCCCTTCCAACTACCTGTTGTGATATGACCTGTACAGTGTTGAAAGTGACGTAAAAACCCAAATAAACAATAAACAACTTTTGGAAAAGATGCTATCGATGCATGTGTGGAATATAAAAAGAATTCTCTGACAGTATTGACCCAAGAATTTATCCAACTGGGACAACTATTTTACAACTAATAATAGTTTAGACAAATGATCCAGTGAATTCAAAGCAGCGGTATTAATTACCTTAATGATTTAATTGTCTAGCTGGAAGTCTTTTCAGTTACAAAGATTTTGTTAGAACTTTCGATTTGTAAATGATTTTTTTTTACTTCAATAGTTTTTGCATAGCACTTCAATAAAATGGAAAGAATGTTCAAAAACTGTGTGTTATTACTGAAGAGGAATCTTGTTATTTTTGTGAGACAGACATTAAACTTTAGAGCATCTAATCTACTTCTGCTCAGTTATAAAGAATTTTAGGTTCAAATTATCAGAGAAGATGTAACCTCACTGGGAGATAACCCACAAACGTAAACCTCAAAATGTTTTACAGGGATTATCTTGAGAGTAAAAATAAAATGTGCTTAAATCATATATTTAATATAGTAATGAAATATATCTATTCTACAAAATGTCATGGAAAACTATATGTTTAGAATATATGAGAATGATTAAACAGCATATTTTGTTGAAATAAAATAAAAGTACAGTTGTATAATAAGAATGCAGAAATGTTTTTAAAAAATTGACAATCAACTGAACTTTTGTTAATCGACTACAGTCAAAATGTTATGTCCTTATTGGTGTAGCTGATATTCTATTTTAAAACAAGCAAAAAGTGTATTCTCCTATTACAAATGTGTGCATGTAGAAAAAAAAGATTGCAACTTCTTTCCTAAGACTTACTTAAAAGAGGGAATAAACTATAAAAACGATAACAATGACAAGTTTCAAACAGTAACTTTATAGAAATAAGGAAGGAAGTTGGCCAACTTGAAGGTTTTGTTAGTCGAAAACTGGTGCTGAATATCATTTATATAGCACAAAATTGATAGATGGCATTGATCCTCTAATGCTGGCTGTTGAACGGGACGTAAAACCCCAACTTTGACCTTTGATCCTCTAATGTACTGGAGTCCGAAAAGGAAAAGAGACCAAAAGGGAAAAGTCCAAGCAGAGGTTGATATCTCATCAAGCTCCCCCATCAAGGGTGTGTGTGACTAAGGTGGTGGGTATGGCGGTCTGCACAGGAAGGTCTTCAGTTGGCTCATGAACCCTGAAATAGTTTGGTGCAATCTGACATTTAATAGAAACTTGTTCCATTCCACTAGTGCAGCAGTCAGAAAACCACGTCTACAAATTGCATTTTGAGAATGGATTGATGAAACTGACAACCTATTTACATGAGTCAGTCTGCTAGACATGATTAAAGATAACAAATACGGTGGCTGAGAAGACATGTATTCTAATTCTGAAAGTACTTTTATGGTGGTTTATTTGCATCAACTGACAGACACTAAAGTGCATAATGCAGAAAACAGATCCATAATCACTCAGTCAGAAACATCACAGTGGCCAGAGCCATGGAGAAAGACAGAGACAAGACCAGGAAACTAGGGTGGGTGTGCTTTTGCAAAGAGATAGGTTCAAACTTCTTTCTGAATACAAGTGACAGTAAACATCAGGCTGATCATTCCAAATTCTTGAGGCATCAAAGCTGAGGCCAAAATACTTTGTAGACTTATATATTGATACCTAGTGTGGGGCCTCAAGCAGCACTCCCATCAGATTGGCGAGTTTTGTACACACCATGTGCATGTCTTTGTTTAAGAAAAGGTTCAAAGTATTAAGGATAACCACTTTGTAGGAACTTGTACACCAATAAGGTCATCTTGAAAACAGAGTGATACTTGATAAGTAACCAATAAAGATTCTTTCTAACAGGAGCGATATGTGAGCACTTGGTGGGGGGGCCTTAGTGGCCTAGTGGTTTGCAAGGTTTCCATCTAATCACAGATAGTCATCTCTGTGTGGGTTAGAATCCCACAAGTGGCAAATGCTGAGGACCTGTCCTAATATGACCCAGGCTGTTGTACAGGAGGTAAAACCCCAACTTTCACCTTTGTGAGTAACTGGTGGTATTATGACTTTAAAAGTAAGGACGTTATATTTACACCAGATACAATGTAAAATGGAGTGAAGGAGTTTTTCAAAGTAGGTTGTGACCCATACTATTTAGATTGTAAGTATTTATGTATTGATTTACATTGTATAGGTCATATCACGACGGTAAGTTTTATGGGTAAAGGAAACCAGTATATACAGTAGGTCAAGGTTCTGTACTGTAAACTGCCAACAGCAAGCAACTACCAGCTTTTCCACTTGAGGTCGGGCCGGGATTCGAACTTCGATCTCAGAGGTGGGAGGCGAGAGTGTTACAATTTCAGCCTTTAAATAATGTGAGAACATTATCAACTGTCAGGGAGTTTAGCAACATCCAACTTAAGCCTGTAAATAATGTGAGAACATCACCGACTGTTAGGGAGTTTAGCAACATTGTTGACCCCATATTTTGCTTATTGCAAAAAGTACAGCACACAAATAGCGTGTGATATTAAACCTTGATATGACCAGACTGAGGACTACTGATCATAGGAGTTACGAATATTTTGAAACCACACAGAGATGACAGCCTGTGATTAGATGCCAAACACCATCCCTTTCAACAGTTAGTCAATAATCAGCAGGATTTAGTACACAAGATAGTAGGTTCGCCTCAGTGATAACAACAACATAGCATATGCATCAATAATTGTTTCACCTAACTACTGGAAATGCCAACAACTGATAACTGCCTATAATTATCTCGCTAGCAACAAAAAGGGATGAACATTACATCACTACGAATTTGTCAGGGAACAACACATCATCCCTGACAGTTAGTATAGCTGGAAACTTCTTTTCGTCACTGTAAATGCAGCTAAAAGAAATCACCGATGCAAAAGCCAAAGTTTAAAGATGTTTTTTACATCTACGTCCCCATTCCTGGGACATACCGAGGTAGACCCACAAAATTGCCACTTGTAGGAGTCAAAGACACAACGAAGCGAGAGAGTAACACTGTCAGGTACCTATTATCGCCCAATACTATGTGCCACAAATATAATATCTAGTTTTCCGTAACGGTCATGTATCAGCATATTGCTGTGTATATGGTTCCGTCTGCTTGGAAACTGTAAATGTAATACTTCTTTTACCAAATTTGGGAGGTATTAAGACAGCCAAGCAGAGATGAGCGAGCTACATGAAAATGTTTCTAAAATCTTTACATTAACGAGGTGTAGGTATTATGTCCAAAATTAGCTCCACCACTTTATGTATCAGTAAGATTTTTTTGTAAACTAAAAAAAAAGAAATGCAGATTTACCCTGGTGTTAATTCACTATGTGGGTCCAAAGCCACATAACTTCGTACATCACAGAGAAAAATTTCACCTAAAAAACTTCACCCATAAATACTAGCCAACCTTGTGTTGTCATATGCAGTGCTCGTTCACTGATGCGTGAAACACACCAGTAAAACCAACAATGGCCTCGTACAAAACTGTTAATACACAAAGAACAAAAATCATAATGTCCTCGGTGGATATAGTACTAGAAATGCTTAAATAAGAAATTTACCAGCATAGTAATAGTAACAAGACCACTGCCGCGGTGTGTATCTCCCGCCGAGCATTAAAGGGGACCTAACTTAAACACTTTTGAAGATATTTCACATTTTACCTCTTTCATTATTTTGCTACAAATAACAAAATGGCTATTACTCACTTATGGCATGCAATAGAACCCTAAACTATGTGCCATGTTATAGCTAAGGACAAAGTAGCTGAACAACATATTTTAGGAAAATACTCTAACTGCAATAGTTTTTTGGAGTTACAATGGCTTTACTCAACAGTCAAAATTTCAAAGTAGCTATTACTCAGCTATCCGAGGTGCAACAGGTCTGAAACTTTACTATGTGATAGCTTACCAAAAAGTAGATGGATAACATATTTGAAAAGACTTCCCTAACTTTAATACTTTTGAAGATATTTGACATTTACTTCTTCTGTTATTTAGCTACAAATGAGAAAATAGCTATTACTCACTTATGGCATGCAATAGAGCCCCAAACTCTGTACCATGTTATAGCTAAGGACAAAGTAGCTGAACAACATATTTTAGGAAAATACTGTAACTGCAATAGTTTTGGAGTTACAATGGCTTTACTCAACAGTCAGAATTTCAAAGTAGCTATTACTCAGCTATCCAAGGTACAACAGGTCTGAAACTTTACTATGTGATAGCTTACCAAAAAGTAGATGTACAACATATTTGAAAAGATTTCCCTAACTTTAATACTTTTGAAGATATTTGACATTTACTTCTTCTGTTATTAAGCTACAAATGAGAAAATAGCTATTACTCACTTATGGCATGCAATAGAACCCCAAACTAGATGTATGTACCATCTTATAGCTAAGGACAAAGTAGCTGAACAACATATTTCATGAAAAAACTGTAACTGCAATACTTTTTGAGTTATGAGTCCTTTACTCAAAGTAGAAAAAAAATCCACGGCAGCCATCTTGTTAACACCCGTGGCAGCCATCTTGTTTTTTACTATGTGATAGCTTACCAAAAAGTAGATATACAGCATATTTGAAAAGATTTCCCTAACTTTAATACTTTTGAAGATATTCGACATTTACTTCTTCTGTTATTTAGCTACAAATGAGAAAATAGCTATTACTCACTTATGGCATGCAATAGAACCCCAAACTATGTACCATCTTATAGCTAAGGACAAAGTAGCTGAACAACATATTTCACGAAAAAACTGTAATCGCAATACTTTTTGAGCTATGAGTCCTTTACTCAAAGTAGAAAAAAAATCCACGGCAGCCATCTTGTTAACACCCATGGCAGCCATCTTGTTTTTCAGAATCAGGAGAAAAAGATTCCCTGGCAAGTTTTTCCAATGATGAATGTATCCTGCAAATTTGAAGCTCTAGCTATAATTTTGAGCTATGAGTCCTTTACTCAAATATAAAAAAAATCCACGGCAGCCATCTTGTCAACACCCGTGGCAGCCATCTTGTTTTTCAGAATCAGGAGAAAAAGATTCCCTGGCAAGTTTTTCCAATGATGAATATATCCTGCAAATTTGGAAGCTCTAGCTATTATAGTTTTAGAGATAGAAAGGCTTTTGTAAAAACGCGACGAACGGACGCACGCACGCACGGACAGAGGGCATTTTATAATCTCCCGTACCGGGCCTATCGGCCGGCGGGAGATAATTATGTGCTCATTCAGACACTGATTATTGATACAATCTTAGAGACCTTGGATAGATTCTAAAATGAATGTCTTGGTTCTCACTTTAAATGTCAACATTGCCAAGAGACACTTTACTCAAGGTAATATTATAACTTAATTTAACTCAAAACAACATCAAGTACAATCCAATTAAGCATTAGATAAGGTGTGTTGGGTATTGTTCACAAAGGAATTTCAAAGGACAGAGGCTGTCATCCCAACCCCCAAAACAGTGTGAGACATAAAAAGGTAAGAGGTCAAGTTTGATTTTGGAAGTCACTCGTTTTCCAAATATCCCCAATACAGAAGTACTAGGCCTGGTGTAATAAACATTAAATACACAAGAGCACTGGGAGAGTGCATACCTCCAGCAAGGCACATAATAACTAGAAACTGCAGTGTCAATTTGATACAGTGTATCCCTGGATAGGAGATGGTGAAGCTTAATAAAAATCTGGGTGGCACGGATCGGTCTCAAAATTTACTTGGATCTAGGTTGGACCAAGACCACTGTGACCTAGTGGGTAACACACATGTCTAGGAACTCAGAGGACGTGGGTTCAAACCCAGGTACAGGCAGATACATAGTGGCTCGGATGACCGCTTAAAATGGCGGTCCTCTGTCATTCGGTCCTATCTCCAGTGGTAGGTTAAAAAACCTCAAGGACGTTAATAAATGGTCATCCTTGAGCCTTTATCTTTTGGTTAGGGGAATGTCAGTTACTTGTGAGTTGGGGCTGTACCTGTACAGTCGGATGGGTTAAATAGTGCTTTGAGTCCTGTAGGATATGCAGATATTGCCCGGAGTATAAATACACAATACAAGAAAAGACCCAAGTTCCATTTTTGCATGAAGGTCTAAGCAGTAGTATTTGCATGATCCAACTGGCAAACAAAAAAAAAGACAAACAAACAGTAAGCAAACAGTCATGAATTCAACATATCCCTCACAAATAAGTGAATGGGAAAATTTACATCTTGTGTACATCAACAAAAGAAGCGGTGCCTCCATCAATGTGTCAGATGCTTATTATTAAAAAGCAAGGGACTTAATAAGTAAGTAAATGGTAAAAACAGGATTACTTTTATCCAGACAGTGATCCAGAACACTTTCAAAAAATGGGATCATAGTGGACCAAGACGGGGTTTTGATATTTTGTGTATCAAGGCGGTGATCCAGATAAGTGTCCCAGTGGTAGTATTTGAGTAATCTTGCTAACAAACAGACAGGAAAACTGATAAACGGACATAAAAACAATACCCCTTGGTGGAAGTAATAAATCTACAGTTTTAGATAAATTTATTACAATTGTATTTACTCAGTTGCAGAGTCTACCCGTAAATTACTTTCATACGTGACTGATCCAGCCCTTAAAAAATCAGCACAATGCCATGCGTAAATAAAATATAAAATAATTTATGAGGCAATGATTCAACGATCTAAAAATCATCTTATTCTCCCACCTGTTGTGCGGTTTCATACCAATGAAAGACGAAAGTACCTGTATGCAAATATATTCATGTATGCATGACGTTGCATCCATATTTGCATAATGAAATAAACATTGATTGTTCCCAGCCCTTTCACAGGTAGTGTTGCAAGGGTGAACTCCAACTACTGAGCTTTAAGTGAAAGGAAAAAATCAATACTTTATGAGCATACTTTGTATTAAAGGATTCTTACATGAATATAAATAGAGCATATTTTTGTCTTTGTGTGGCAGAGTATTGCGATGTTGATTTATTTTCTTTGCATATAAATATGTTAACAATGTAAGTGTAAGATACTAAGTGGAATCAGCTTACCTGCCTGTATAATTAAAGGATTACCTGTCTGATTATATTATAAGACTATATGGAGAATTTGTATAAATTTAAAATACACCTTTGCTATAGGATGCTTCCAATGTTCAGGTAAGCAATACATATAAGAGAAGTATATGTCCACAGGTATGTATCACTGTTATACTAGTGACTTCATTGTTTTATTTGGAACCTAATTATTTGTATGCTGTGCAGTCTATACAATAGTTCATTCTGTATTAATTTCAAATTGCTAATGTTAAAATGTACACGAGGTATTTTTGTCAAACACTTAACTGTTAAGTAGGTCATGATTAAGGCCACACAATCTTTGATGTAATTACATAGATTGTGCATAGTAATTTTTTTCTTTAAAATTAAAAAAAATTTTATCTCCATCAAGAAGGTTATATTTTTGACTTCATCAATTTTTCTACCTGTCTGTGTTTGTCGTTTCTATAAAAAACAGCGAATACATTTCTTGTGAAAATTTTTATCCTATTAGGTCCTGACCAAAGAGTGATTAAATTTGAGGAAAGATTGGATCATACTCTGAATACCAAATATCGGTATTTCAATTTTCTGATTTTCAGTGTGTATTTTGGTGAAATTATTGAATGAGGAAACTGACCTGCCTTGGCTGAGGTTAGTGCTCTGGGAGTGTTTGTTAGTTTTCATTTGTACATCTAACATATTTATCTGTGGTAGTTGATTACAAGTCTAGCGATTAACATAAAAAATAAGTGAACATTTATTCATTATGTCCTCTTATGCGACAGATAGTTGATTAACCGATGTATGATTTCAATCAAAGCGGCATACTGTTTCTAACTTTTAAAGATACTTCCTTACTGAAAATATGTCTTAATTTATTTTCAGTTTATTGAAGGGATGGATGTTACAGACAAAATTTTTCCTCCCATTATGTTCTCATAAAAAGTATCTAATAATTTGCAATATAGTGAAAAACTTTGGAGTGCCCAGGACAAAAGGACTTAACCTGTTGTTAGATTTAAATTTAAGTTTTTTGTCTTGAACTCAGGCTAAGTCTGTGGTCTTTCTATGTCAGATTTCGCAAAGCAGATGATTGTACGCTTTGGCTAAGTCTTTGGCAAAGAGTTAAGTAAGAGTTTTGTACTTCACTTCTGAATATCATATGTAGCCCACAAATTTTGCATCCTTCGTTACTTTCCACTCATACTCTGAAGTTCAAAGCACAGAGTCAGCTGACACAGAGCCCATTTACGGGCACTGAATGCTTGTTTAGTTTTTTCCACCATTTCTGTCGATGTTAACAAAATAGAGAAGAAACTCTTTAAATATACATTTCCAATGATGTATGTTACATACTTTTGGTAATATAGTTTTTAGAAATAACAAGAGCGCTGAGAGAGGCCATACCACCACCAAGAACACCTCATGAGTGCTGTGAAAAGAAATATTAAATAAAATTCTTGATCCAGACAGTGGTCCAGATCATCACCCAGATTGAATCCTCTGTTTCTTGTTTCACTTTCGACATTTCTTAAATATTTCATCAAAATCTGTCCACAACTTTTTGAGTTATTTTGTAAACAAAGAGACACATGCACACTGCCAACTGCGCAACTCTGATGGAGGGGAGGTAATTACAAATAAACGTAGGTTAATTTTTATGCAATTGTAATGCCAACTTAGCTTAAGGCTCAAATTTGCATGATATCTTTTTCAAACATGCAGACAGATAATGGGTATTCATAAAGCACTCATACATGTTATGAGATATAAGCTTATCAGACAGAGATTTGTCTTAGCTGTTTGTTAATGCAAAAGCCTGTAAATGTATGAGTACACTATATAAACTGAAACTCCATTATCTGAACTGAATATTTTCCCCAACTGCAAAGAGACTTGAGCATTCAGCAAGGCAAATACCAGCTTTCCCAATAAAGGGGTAGAGGAGTTAGAAAAAATACATTCTCCTGACCATAGCCCCTAGTATTCAGTAGTATTTATATGGCGGCTAAAGGGTAGTTCATGTAAAACTTTCTATTTTCAGTTCTGTGAAGTAAGCTAACATCGTCCTTGGAATTTGAAAACAATACCACACCATCAGCATCAATTGAAAGGTGTGTTAGACTACCAAAGACTTTACAGATGACATGAAATATCCACCCTAAAAGCTGTAGGAACTGCAGATTGGAATGAAAAATATTCTGCTAATATGATCAATTACATAGTTCCATGTGAAATCTTTGGATATTCAAAAATACTTTATATGTGCACATAATTTCTTTAAAACAATGACTACAACACCCGTTAACCTGTCTGTACACATTACAATCTTTTGCCCTTACTACAATCACTGCATCACTTTTGTGTCAGATATGCTTCTGCAAGATATGTGACTTCTAAAATCACTAGTATTACAACCAAAACACCTCAACATATTAAAAAGATTTTCAAGGCAGTGGTAAATGTCATCATATTCATCAACTGCTATCACATGGCCAGAAAACAACCCAAATCAAAACTAGTGGATCCTCCCGGACTCCTACAACAAGGATTAACCTGTTCCCCGACTACTTGGTCATACTGCGATATGTTCCGACTGCACTTACCCAAAGTGATTATTGCTGTTGGAGCTCTATTCTTAGTCATTGGCATAATTATCACAGTGTTGTCTCACAGTGAAAATGTGGACTATGAAGGTGGATACACTGCTGGGTCAGTGCTGATGGTATTAGGAACAGTAATGGTTGTTGGTGGAATACTTTGGTTGATGTTCAGAAAAGCCTATTGTGATTCTTATACCACCCAGAATAAAGGTCATGAAAATCCTGGCTACAAACACAATGAAGGTGCTATTGAGGGTTATGGAAGGGCATCAGCTGTGGTAAGTCCAAAAGGTGGCAGTCCCATGAATCTGGATCAGACTGCAGCAGCTCCTGAGGATGTAAAGATTGTCATAGGATATGTTCCCACACAGAAGGAGGACTGGCAGATTGGAGATATATATCAACCAAAGGTCATTCTGTAGTGAGACAGTTTTCATCATGGAAGCATTTAAGGCTGTACAGGTATAATTTTCACCCATGGTGTCCAGTTACGCAGGAGATTGCCCTGGCAGTGGAGACATTTTGTTTGAGGGGACCTCATGCTAGGGAAATTAGTTTTGGGGGTATGTGTGTAATGTCACGGTGTAACCTTGATTTGACCTTTTGACATTCCCATAGTGAACTCAATGTTTAAAGTCTTGACTGGGTTGTATCATACATACTGTTACAAACAGGAAGTTTATACTTGGTTGAGACATTTATTTGACCTTTAACCTTGTTACAATTACCTTGACTGTATTTATGCAAATACAACTGGTCACACGAGCTACCTTTTTATGTCAGCTGACTTGTCAGTCAGCTGACATTATGTCATCACTCTGCGGCGTGGGCGTCCGCGTGAACAACTTCTTCTCCAAAACTACAAGGCCTAGAGACATGCTGTTTTTTTAAAAGATACCTTATCTATCGAGGATGAAAAATTGTTCAAGGCATGCAAATCTGTTTGTTCGTCTGTTTGCTAGAGACATTACAAGGGGGGTACCCCCACCAAAAGTGTGAAAATTTCAACTTTTTATCACAATTTTCTCAGTGACTATTGCAGGGATTTCTCTCATATCTTGCATATATGTACTAGGCCAGAGGTAGATTCTCTTGTGTGAGTATGAGACCTGGATCTGTCTTACTTTTTTTTAATAAATTTTTTAATAAATTTTTAATGCATTAAAATTCATGAAATCATGCACTAAATCACTTATAACTTCAAAAGTGTTGCATTTACAGCATTTTGTGAAAATATGTTGTTCAGCTACTTTTTTCATAGCTACAATATGGTAAGTTGGGTGTCTGTCTCAATAGCTAAGTGAGTAATAGCTACTTTTGGGCTTTTCAGTAACTTCCATTATGAGTAAAATCACTTGTAACTTAAAAACTATTGCATTTAGAGAATTTCGTATAAATATGTTATTCAGCTACTTTTGGGCCAGCTATAACATAGTGAAATTTCAGACCTGTAGCTCATGGCATAGCTGAGTAATAGGTACTTTTAGGTTATCACTGTTGAGTAAATCGCTTATAACTTGAAAACTATTGCATTTAGAGAATTTTGTATAAATATGTTATTCATCTACTTTTGGGTCAGCTATAACATAGTAAAATTTCAGACCTGTAGCTCATGGCATAGCTGAGTAATAGCTACTTTTAGGTTATCACTGTTGAGTAAATCACTTATAACTTGAAAAGTGTTGCATTTACAGCATTTTGTTAAAATATGTTATTCAGCTACTTTTTTCATAGCTACAATATGGTGAGTAAGTTGGGTGTCTGTGTCAATAGCTAAGTGAGTAATAGCTACTTTTGGGCTTTTCAGTAACTTCCATCATGAGTAAAATCACTTGTAACTTAAAAGCTATTGCATTTAGAGAATTTCGTATAAATATGTTATTCAGCTACTTTGGGGCCAGCTATAACATAGTAAAATTTCAGACCTGTAGCTCATGGCATAGCTGAGTAATAGCTACTTTTAGGTTATCACTGTTGAGTAAATCACTTATAACTTGAAAACTATTGCATTTAGAGTATTTTGTTTCAATATGTTATTCACCTATTTTGGGGTCAGCTATAACATAGTGAAGTTTCAGACCTGTGGCTCATTTCATAGCTGAGTAATAGCTACTTTGAAGTTCTCACTGTTGAGTAAATCAGTTATAATTGGAAAACTATTGCATTTACAGAAATTTGTGCAAATATGTTATTCAGCTACTTTTGGGTCAGCTATAACATAGTGAAATTATAGACCTATAGCTCATGGCACAACTGAGCAATAGCTATTCTCAGGTACTGACTGTTGAGTAAATCAGCTATAACTTGAAAAATATTGCATTTGGAGTATTTTGTTAAAATATATTGTTCACCTACTTTTGGGTCAGCTATAACATAGTGAAATTACAGACCTATAGCTCATGGCATAGCGGAGCAATAGCTATTTTCAGGTTCTCACTATTGAGTAAATCAGTTGTAGCTTGAAAACTATTGCATTTACAGTAGTTTGCTTAAATATGTTGTTCACCTACTTTTGGGTTAGCTATAACATAGTAAAATTTCAGACATGTAGCTCATTGCATAGCTGAGTAATAGTTCCTTTGAGGTTCTCACTGTTGAGTAAATCAGTTGTAACTTGAAAACTATTACATTTAGAGTAATTTGTTAAATATGTTATTCACAGAATTTTTGGTCAGCTATAACATAGTGAAATTGCAGACCTCTATGTCATGGCATAGCTGAGCAATAGCTACTTTCAGGTTCTTACTGTTGAGTAAATCATTGTATCCACTGGATAGCCACAGTGTGTAGCGAGAGATTTCACCATTACTGCTCTGATGAAAAAAAATATTATAGCTAGCTTTCTTAAGTTTGCAGTATATATTAATAACCATAAAATGTTGTCTGGGAATATTTTTGGCCTCATTTTGAGAAACAAGATGGCCGCCACAGGTGTTTTTTGTCAGTCATGAAAAGTGCTTATATCTCCCTTATTATTGATCCTAGAGGTTTGGGATGATAAACCAACCTAGGAAATCATGGGGTGGGAATCTTTTGGTGTGGTCAGATTTGACCTTCAATGACCCCTCCTTCAAGGTCAAACAAGGATAGCCAAACTTAAAAGTGCTTATAACTCGCTTATTATTGGTCCCACAGGTTTGGGATGGTAAACAGACAGGAAATCATGGGCTGTGAATCTGTTGATATGGTCCGATTTGACCTTGGAACCCTCCTTCAAGGTCAAATGAGGATAGCGAAAATTGAAAGTGCCTACAACTCGCTTATTATTGGTGACAGAGATTTGGGATGGTAAACCATCCCATAGGAAATCATTGGCTCGGAATCTTTTGGTATGGTCAGATTTGACCTTTGGACCCCTCCTTCAAGGTCAAATGAGGACAGCCAAGCTTAAAAGTGCTTATAACTCATTTATAATTGGTCCTAGAGGTTTGGAATGGTAAGCCATAGGAAATCATGGGCTGGGAATGTATTTGTGTGGTTAGATTTCACCTTGGACCCCTTCTTCAAGGTCGAACGAGGATATTGCATTTGTAGTATTTCTTTAAATATGTTTTAACCTATTTTTTACACTTAAACAATTACCTTGTTATTTTCCTTCATAATACCATTTACAGGGCACAACTTTTTTATCCTTTTCTTCTGTCAGCTTCAGAATTCCTTTTGAACTTGCTGTTCAGTTACCATTTACTTTATTTCTGTACAGCCCTTTTCCTGATAATTATTCTGTCCTCTAATCACCTTCACAAATCAAAAACACTCAGTCAGCTGACACAGTGCCCGTTCACAGGCACTCTCCTCTTGTTATGTCAGTATATTCACCTAGGTTGTGGGGTACTGGCATCCCCAATGCTATGTTGTGGTAAGTTCTTCAACTGTACTTTGCATGACATTTTATATGATTCATTTGTCGTTGTATGGTGTAAATGGGATTTGTTTGGGGTTGAATGCAAGCTTCAGTGAATTGTGAAGGTCTATATCATACACTGACCTAAACGATCTGAGGAGTTAGTATAATGATTTACAGTGCATAACATTTACCCATTCATTACCATCACTCTGACATAAGTGACTGTTGATGTATTTTTAAGTTGTGAAAAATGCTTTTTGTGTTTTCAGTACATCTTTCATGTAAGAGAAGGTTTATCAAATGGCTAAACTTTTATCAGTGTATATTGAAATAAAAAGTAATTGACATTACAAAGACAAAACAAGAATTTTGTGAATCTCCCGCATTGTATATTTCAAACAAGAAATTGAAATGCGTAGTGGTAAAAAAGTCATATGTCCTGAAAGCATTTTTTATTAATTTGAATGAAGTAGATTTAATAAACAAAAACAATGCATGCTTTGTTTTAGAAAAAACATTACTGTATTAATCATTGTGAGCCACCTTGCCTAACATGAATAACTTTAATGTACCCCTGATTATATCAAGATTGTTTATTTTAAAATACATTTTTCATTAAGATATATACTACAGATATCTTTATTATGGAGGATGTCATTACTGTTGGTATTTTAATCTCTTATTTTATAGATAAACGTTTCCTTATATCCATATGCAATATATGGCAAAGTTTTGAAGTTTGCATTTCTTCTGAGTGAACTATGGATATCTTTTGTGTTCTTATTTTGTCGTCATTTTATAAGATTGCATATTGTGTGTAAATAAAATAATTAATTTGCAGCCAAATATATTTTTCAGCAGTAATTTAACAGCTCTTGATACAGTGGAAGATGTCATTATTTTTAATTATTCTCATTACCTCAGCTGTTATATATGAAGAATAAATTTAAGCCCAAGTGAGAAATATATATATTTTATTTACACTGAAACTAGTTTTATATACATTTGCATGACTCAACTTTTATGACTAGTTACATAAGAGTTTAAGGCCACCTTAAATGCACTACAAAATATAGAGCATATAAGGTCACCTAAAATGAAAAGGACAACCACCTTAAATCTTTACATATCCCCCTCTTTAGCCATAGGGTACAAAAGATTGATTGATTTTGGTGTTTAATAAGACTTTCAAAACATTGTGTGGGTCAAAACACTATGTGTAGTTGAACAGATAGAGACAGCAGTGAGTCCATACTTGTTGGTCAAGATTCTGTACTGAAAACCATTAGGCAGTGGCAAGCATTTACAAAATTTCTTTCTAAATTAAACCGAGATGCTGAGAGGTCCCAGAGCATATAAAACGCAATCCTGTTCAAGCGAATAGAAACACTCAGAGCAAAATCATGGCTAGAATTTGTAAGGACTGATCTAGATTTAGTGCGAGGTCCTTACTTAGTGCAGTATGTAAATTTCGCAGAACATTCCCTCCAGAAGGAAGGTTTACTTCCTGTGAGAGTATAAAGTCCAGACTTTTATTAAAATGCACTCATTCATTGTCTCATAAACCCACCAAGTAAGCAAATCTAGCACTGGCCATATGAATGACTTTCTCTTCATTTTGGCTTAATGGTTAGGGTTTTGCATTTCATTACAGACGGTCCAGTTCAATCCCTCTCTAGATCAATGCAATGTTGCCCTCGCATTTAGCGGTTACAAACCTATAGTATCCTGTTTAGAGGAGTACAAACAATCTCAGTTGCTTAAATATAATATACGCCGGAAAGAAGCCACATCCAAATTAGCCACCAGCAAAAAAAAAAGATTTTATCTTTCATAAAAATATGGAGATTATTCAACTGCATTTTATCCTAGCCAATGTCAATCAACAAGGTCTGCTTTAGTGAACATGTTGAGACAGGGGACAAATAATAGCAATAAGGTATTTCACTTTTGGAATAGGATGAGGAATAGCCTAGACTTGCTACATTTCTCAATATCTGTGATTCTGTACAAACACACAACATATGAAGATCAAATTGTCTGGACCTTGGTCTAATTATATAGAATCCTATTAATTTTAAACTAAAGTCAAATAATTACCTCATCCAAGGAGGATTGTCTGTTTTTTGTTTGTCTGTTTGTTTGTTAGCAGGATTTTAACATTGGTTCTTGGATGGATTTAAATTCAATATACTGCTTGTCTTGACATTCAGCTTCATCTTCGCCACGTACCAGATACTTACACAATGCCAATCCCTGGTTTAATAATATCCAAAGATATTAAAGTAAAGGACAAATTTACCTAAACTGATAATGGACCTAATGAATAAAAAATCAATATGGAATAAGAATGCAAATAATGATCTACTCCAGGCCACCATTTTGGATAAGAAGCGTTGGTAGTTACACTTAGCTGCAGTTCCACAAAAAATCTGATATAATATGTTTTCGCTCAACTTATATGGTGCACATTTATATTACATCCTTATTTGGTGAAATGTTGAGATGCTAAGTAAAGTAAATGTGTCTAAACTAAAAATGTGCATCAATGCATCAGTTTAAAACCTTTCACCGTCATTCACATAATATTATTATTATTATTATGTATTTATACTCAGCGCAATATCTCCATATACTACAGGACTCAAAGCGCTATTTAACCAATCCGACTGTACAGCTTCAGTCCCAACTCACAAGTAACTCACATTCCCCTAACTGGAAGATAGAGGCTCAAGGATGACCATTTATCAACGTCCTTGAGGTTCTTTAACCTGCCACTGGGGATAGGACCCAATGACAGAGGACCGCCATTTTAAGTGGTCATCCGAGCCACTATGTATCTGCCTGTACCTGGGATTGAACCCACGTCCTCTGAGTTCCTAGACAAGTGTGTTAGACGCTAGGCCACAGTGGCAGATAATAAGCTTCTCCTTTTGAATGAACTGGCAAATCAACCATTAATTCACTTCATCATCAATATATATTTAATGTTTTAATTCCCAATATACATACCAGAACTAAATTACACCTACATAAAACAAATGGTGAATCTCATCGTGGGTAATACTGGGCTCATTTATGTTAAAGTGGACTGGTTCCCCATCTAACAGAAAGAGTGGTTAGAATGCCCCAGCCAAGTAGTAGTGTTTCCATCATCTAAATCCTGTTTTCTCAGTAACTATGCACAAAAGGGCATCCTTTAGTTTTCATTAGAAATGCTGCATTCTTTCCTCGACAAAACAATGGGAAGTCTGGAACTTCAAGCCTCACACCCGATGCTTCACGACAGAAACCAGTAATGTAAACGTCTTCCAACCAGAGAAAGGGGACTCGAAATGTAGCCTCCCATAGTCGCTTGGCTGTATTTCCACTGAAAATGTAAGCTCCACCATACACAAAATCAGGAAACTCTCTTGGTGGATATTCTTTTTCCGACACATACCAAGTATTTTGTGGATCTCTATGAGGTCTTGCAGGTGATTTAGCCTTGTTTCCAATGATCAACCCAGATGGAGGAATTTTTACATTTGACATGTAGTGAAACACCTTTGTCAGATTATATATCAGATCATCATCCATTTTAATGACATATTTGACCTGACTGCAGTACAACACTATCCAGTGTAGCACTAAACTGGATTTCAACGTCATGTTTTTATAATTATCCACAAATGCTCCTTGCACGACATCTTCATATTTGTTGCTTTCTCCCTTGATCGTGGTGCTTAAATTAGTATTCATACCTACAAAGAAAATGTAAGAAGCCTTGAATTTTTGCAAAGGCTCTTTTGACAAAGCATCCCTGTTTCTTTGTCTTGCCTCCATATGATCAGCTGAAGAGATTATAGTTATTAAGATATCTATGCTCTCTTTTGATCCACAAAACTGTCGGTTTCTTATTTCATATTTCCTTTTGAGATCACTCAAAGCATTCCTATGGGTAATTGCATATTCTTCCATATGATTCTCCCCATGGTGTATACCTGAATTCTGAAGCAAAATAAGAGAAACTTAAGAAAAAAAAGAGTATTTTTGCTTTAAAACAATTATCACCATCATTTTTCAATTTTGGACTTTTGGGCCAATATTTACTAGCTTGGCTTTAGATCAGATTAATATCAGTTCAAATATTTTAGTAAATTTTTTAAGTGAGCCAGCTGGCCAAGTAGCTTTTCAGGGTTCCCTTGAGCTAAAATATCTAAAATTTGATGTATTTTATCTGTAATAAGAGATTTGAACCATGTGCATGTACTTTCGATCATCTTTCTCAGAGATTGATTTATTATATATAGTTGGAGAATATTTTTGTGATTGAACAATCCTGAGACATCTTCTCATAACATAGTTGTAAAATATAGTTATAAACCCATGGTTTTTGTTCGTAAGCACCTAACTTTGTGGGTTTTTTCGTTTGTTTAATACAATCTCTTTGAGAATACAATAATTTTCTTAAGGGTCCAATTGATTAGAGTATTTTTCCAATTTTTTTTTCTTTGTGTATTGTTTTTTCTGTGGGTGGATGTAAAGAGATAATTATTGTGGCCCTTTCAAATTAATTTTGATATTACATGAATAAAATGAGTTATATTTCCAATCAAATGTAGAATTTAACTAAAGCTCTTCTACAAACTAATTTGTGCAACAGTGCTGTAAAAGTTAAGTTTATTGGAAGGTGAAATACTTGACAAGTTGTAACTTGTACAGCCTATTTTGTACCAGTTCAAACATGTACAAAAGGTTGTAAAATTGCAGCTTCTGTGGGCGTTTTTGTAAAGTGGCGACTTGTACAACATTTCAACTTGTACATAACATACACATTTTCAATAGCACATTAAAGGTTGAGTAAATATACTATACCCTCACATTGTGTAAAGTGTAGTACAAACTTACAAAAATGCTTGGCACTGATATCATTGCCAAAGTAACAAGTACTCGAACGCTGAGTGGAAGAGCCATCTTTTTTCACTGAAAGAGAAATAAATTTTTAGATTTACTTTTAAATACATTAAACTGCACAAAACTTTAAAAGCTTGTTTATGCATATAAACACTCGTATTTTAATAAATTATGTTCAATTTTCTAGTTTGAAAAACGTCATATGATAATCTACAAACATTAAACAAAATCAAAGATCTATATCAGTGTCATTTCAAACTAAAAACACTTACAGTGCATCTATTAAATTCTAACTCTGCCAAATGATTGATTTAGGATATCTTTACCAGATCAATTGACCCGATCAACTTTAAACCTCTGTAATTGCAACTGGCCACCAAACATGCACTTCTTTGTGAAAAAACTTTATTTGCATTGCAAAATGTGGTTTTACAGTCGGTGAAAATTTCATTTCTCAAACTCAATGCACACAGCTTGCATTCCTTTTTAATAAGAATTATGTATACAAAATCACTCAGAAATACCTTGAATCCTAATTCCACGCTTTATCAATGAAGTTCAAGAAGCTAGACTCTGGGAATCTATTTTGATACCTAAATTAGCTTTATTTCTAGCATTAACCACACTTTCTGCATCTAAATAACCATGTTGGCAGACATTTCAAATCACAATCATTTAACAGATCCCTCAATTGCATTTATAAAATAGTAAAGTGGGAAAAATAGCAAAAAACTATGTGATTATTGTAAACAAGGCGACAAACTTGAACACCACTTTTACTATTGTCATGTGTCATTACTAAGAAAGAGTATTGGCACCACCGGCGTGTGGTTTTTGTTGGTAATATTTGTGTTGACAACTTACAAAATACATAATTTCCCATCCACACAGATCATATTTTCGCCACTAGAGATGATATTTTCCCCAACGCAGTTGAATACATAGCCAATACAGATGGCGTTTTCACCAACACAGATGAAAACATAGTCTACGCAGATGGTGTTTTCACCAATACAGATGAAAACATAGCCAACTCAGATGGTGTTTTCACCAACACAGATGAAAACATAGCCAACGCAGATGGTGTTTTCGCCAACACAGATGGAAACATAGCCAACTGATATGATAATTCTACCAATACAGACGAAAACATAGTCAACACTGATGATATTTTTACCAATACAGATGAAAATAATACCAGCCCAGATGATATTTTACTTGCAGACGAAAAATATGCCGCCATATACAATATTTTAGCCAACACAGATGATAACTTTTACTCTGTAGAGACTAAAGTATCATTGGTATTTCCATCTGGGGTGGCGAAAATATGTGTGGTGTTGAAAATATCTGTGGTGATAGAAATATCATCTGAGGCGGTGGAAATGTCATCTGTGGTGGCAAAAATATCATCTCTATTGGTGAAAATATCATCTGTGGTGGCAGTATTTTCATCGGTGTTGGCGAAAATATCATCTGTGGTGGTGAAAGTATCATCTGTGTTGGGGGAAACAAGTAATTTTAACTTACCAACACAGATATTTCCAATAAAAAACAATACAACTAGTTTCGCTTATACCCTTATGTACATAACAATTACATTACATTCGTAGTAATACTGGGAAAGCATTACAACAAAAGAGTATTAGTGAGTCTTACACGAATCTTATACAATTTCTGTCTTTTCATGTCAGTTGCCAAAAAGTATCAAATAATTTGTTACTTTAATTTCTACCTCCCAAGGAGCCACACTACAGAGCTAAAAGCACCAGAAATAGGAGGGAAAGAGGTACATGCACCTGTTTGTGTTCCAAAAGAATTCAATGCTTGAATGGCCATGTGGAAACAGCCCACGTAAAGCATGGAATGTCAAAGGAGATTGTATTTGTAATTATTCTGATACTTCCTAAAATTGTTTCTTGCCATGGGATCAGTTAAAACTACCAGTATGCCTTTTTTTCTAATGCACTTAAAATGGATAACATTTTGATTCTAGACTGATGTCCAAGCCAAGACTGGATGTATACCGGAAGAGCCCAGATTTAGAATGGCTATGGTGTGTCCTACCTATTTTGGCTGGACCTAGGTAGGAACTTCAGCTGTCCTTTTTTCTTCATCCGTATCCATGTCTGTCATTGTCTGTATCTGTGATACCCTTGATCATTTTGTATAAAACAGTATACTCATCCGTGTCCGTGATTAGGAAGGAAAAAATGCATTCTTCGCTAGTACACTGTTTTATACCAAATAACGGGCAATAACAGACACGGATATGGCTTAAGAAAAAAGGACAGGTGCAGTTCCTACCTAAGACCACTTGATAATAAATGTTGTGCCAGAGGGAGTCAACATGGTATCATCTTTAGCCATATGTCTTGTAAAGTTAAATTTCTTGCTTGTGTGTGGTAGCAGGTTGCAAATGCACGAAAATGAAAGTCAAAGAATAAAGCCTAATGAAAGTGACGAAGTGGTCCGATCCTGGACACATGGTAATTATTCTCTCGACAGTATCAGCGGTTAAGCTGTGAGCTATTTTTAGAGCAAACGGCCTACTGCTCTTGAGTGATTTTAGAAAAAAAGTATAAGCTGGTCTTGCAAAGGAGTAGAGGCAAGGCCAAAATGATATGAAAGGTCCTGACAACAGCCAAATTGTTGGCCTTTTCGCATTCTGACAAATGACAATTTAATGTTAGTAATACTGAACGAGTCACATGAGCAGAGGAGGACCCAGATGCCACTCGGAAAGAGATTAAATATCTCCGTATCCTGTCATATTGTAGGAAAATAACAGGACAGAAGCCATTTTTCGGTCTATTAGCAGTCAGTGAGGCAAGCTGTTAGAGCTATTACTCTGGAATGACATTGATCATAGACATTTATACATATGGTTTAATTCAATAATGTTGGATCAATACGAGGATCTAACTATCAATTAAGATTAAAAAGTAACTTATGGAGGCTGGGATCCATCGAAAAGTGAGTAGATTCTGGGAGGGTGTAGATTCTGGTGGGGTCCATAATCTACCCTGCAGTAGATTCTGGGCCCTCCCGGGAATCTACCCAGGTATACAATGAGTGTGGGGTATAATCTGGGACGGCTTACACCAGTTTTTGGTTTAAAATGTACCTGGTTCTATCCACCATTAAAGTTACCATTCAGTTCCCCATGTTGGCACGGTGCATAGTCAAGGTCTTGCAACCTTTAAAAGCAGTTGTGCAAGGTGACAGCTTGGTGGTTATTATATGAGACTCTTTTTTTTTCTTTTTTGTTGTAAGAATCAGTAGCCCTCTTTGGTGCTTTGTTGCAACAAATTGTTCAAGTTGAGTGCAACAGGCTGTTAAGCTTTTGAGGTCCAGGGAGAAAGATTGGCTTTGGTATAATGTTTCTGAACATATAAGTATGTTGGGTTGTTGTGACATTGAAGTTTGCATTTGACTGCATTAGAAGCCTGTTTATATGCAGAATCTCTATGGAACAATTGCAATGCCAATTTTTGCTAGCACTTGCTTCTTTTTGATACAATTTTACATCATTATTTCTCTGGTAAATGATGCGTGTTGAGAAAGAAATGGTATGAATGGATTTAATCATGGCAAAGGTACTAGTATTCATTTTTGCATGTTTCTATGTTTGTTATAAAACTCTGTTTCTGAATGAAGAGAAGTGTTTTTTGCCAGTAGTAGCAAAGAAATGTGCACAAATGTGTCAGTAAACTTTGCTACATATGTCGTGCCAATTTTTGTCCATGCTTGATCCTTGGTTAAAATACTGACATTGCATACCCTTTTTTTGGTATTTTGAAGGAAATCTTCTACAATTTGTCTATTGTAAAAAAAGTGCTAGTAAGGGAGATGTGTCTTTGTGTGTTAGCTCTACTGATGAGGTTATTGTTTAAGCGAGCTCTAGCGAGGCTCACTTTTTTGTTGTATCCGGACTGATGAGTATCTGTCTGTTCACTGAAGTTAAGCGGCAATGGGCTACATTAGTCCTAGTATGGGTCACTTCTTTGGTGCACTACTCATGTTTCTGTTGTAATGAAATGTTAATTAAATGGTTTACACATGCTTAAAGTGTGGGATGTGTTAATTATATAGCATTGGTCATGTTCCCTACTTTTACATTAGGGAGGCCTCTCCTCGATTGGGTCAATTTTATCTTTTACCTTACACTCGGTTTCTTAGAGAGCCCAGGCTGACCCGGGTGTTTCCCTGTGGATTAGACATTTTTTACTATTCTTGGGCTTGACCCCTTTTGATTTCACCCTCGATTGGGAGGTCTTGTTAATTCAATAGATATGACCTTTCAACTGTCTTGGGATTCTTACAAAATGTGCTGATTTAAACTATCTGTGGGAATTCACAAACATATGTCTAACCCTGTTTGGGTATATACCTTGTTAAATCACAAGTTGGTATATTCATTACGTGTGATATACTGGCTTTTTGTCAGAGCCCTAAGTCTTGTTTACCCATTTTTAAGGATACGGTGGTGTTAACATTTTCCTTTTGTAGTTTAGATCTCTGTATTTTAACTACAAAATTATACCTAGCATATGAATAACCCTCTCAAACTAGTGTTTTAGTGTGTTGTTAAATTAAAAAGTTTAAACTGAATGCTTGCACTTACCACCTGGTTTTGAATCTTATGAAATCACCTCACTAAAACTTGAGTTGATTTAACTTTAGCAACTAAATCCCCAACACATATGGGTTCAATTCCAACTAATTCACTTTTTTTTTCTTAGGTTTGAATTGGGCAAACTCCTTTCAAACCATATAATATTATTTTTAACAGGTGAATTATCCCAGTCACGACTCAAGTTTATTTACAAAATATCATGTCCCATATATTTACTAGTCTGAGCTACATCTGAAATCATGTGTCAAGTACATATTGGTGGCACTCTTATTCCATATTTAGTCATAATTAGTTTTTGTCAGTGTATCTCCAGCCCAAAGTATATTTTCAATACATGAGCTTGTGATATATGTCTCAAACTTTAAGAATACCACACAACAAACTTGGACAGGTATTGACTGAAAAAAAATAAAAACAGGAAAACTAGACTAAAATTTAAAAAAATAAAATGAAAGATAAGTCACGGTCTATAAATTAGGAAAGCCTCCTGAACGACATTGCAAAAAATATCTATATAAAATTCATCATTAAAAAATGCCCTCTTTGAATCCAAGTGAATTACCTTGCAATTTTAGTATACAACAAGTATTATACACTCTATGTGCTAGTATAATTCTTATATTGAAGAATGTTGCATTTATGTACAATTTATACTTTTTTGTACAGTGTAAATCCATGTTACTTAGACTCTGATTTAATGTGTTGCATTCAAATTGTTGGCAGTGCCCTAGTAATAAGGGCTGACTGCTTGCTACATCATTGTGTGATATTAATATCAATTCATGCTACAACAGGTGGCACTTAAATATCTGGGGTCGATTTCACAAAAAGACTTAGCCCAGACTTAGACTTAAATTGAAGACTTTTGTCCTAAGTCTGTGATCTTAGACTTGGAGGATTTCACAGAGCTGCTAAGTCTAGGCTTTAGCTAAGTCTACCCAAGAGTGGGCTTAACTTTTGTAAACAAAGGCTTAAATATGGCCGCCATATATTTTTCTCACTTCAAAATTTCAAATGCTTGAAAATAAAAAATAAATATATAGAACACCTCCCTAAATTATTCTTTGGACATGTCTGTATGATTATAAGGTTTCCCATTTGAAAATACAGCATTTTTTCAAAGATAAAATGAGCTAAACAAGGGATATATATTACCACTAAAATATTTTGAGTAGAAATAAAGGGTCACATGACATAGAAAACCACTGTGGTTATATGACAAGCTTGGACTTCGCTAAGTCACCCTTTGTGAAATCCATTTAAGTCCAGGACTTGGCAAAGACAAAAGACTCAGATTTAAGTCCCTGACTTAGCCTAAGTCTGAGACCCTTTGTGAAACCGGCCCCTGTCTTTCACTGTACGAAAACATGTATCACAAATAAAGATGTTAGGCAATAGTTTTGTAGTCGTGTTCCTCCTGTGTGGGAATATATGGACAGTCACCAACATCATTTACAGGGCCGCAGAAGTGTCACATATCTTTGATATTTCGGCCACTGGGTCCGAAACCCATTGGATCGCCTTTATAGTCCACCATTTCAAAAGTTTCATCAAAAGGGTGGAATATTCTGTTGTAAATCACTGTAATTTTGGCAAATTATCATCATTTTGTCTCTGTTATAATACTAAAAATACTACTGTTATAAATATTATTCTGTTTTCATGACATAAAAGTTGGAATGTTGAGATCAATATAATCCCACCACTTTTATTTAATATAACTCCAGCTATTTGATATGACAAACACAAAGGCCAGAACAAAAGGGAAAAAATGTATGGTTGAGATTTCTGTATATTTTACTTACGGGCGACCAGAAGAGAATTACAAAAAGTGCAGTCATTCGCCGAGGAGGACAGTCTTGTGAACTTTACGACCTTTTTAGGTACGAGCTCTGGCGAGGCTTGTGCTTCTAAAGCTCACTTTTTTCATTTTTTTTTTTTTTTTAGTTTTTCTTTTGTTTTTGGACTTTCATGAATTGTGGCGTGGCATGATGAGTGTCAGTCTTTTACATAAGTTAAGCGGCAATGGGCTACTTTATTGCTGGGATGGGTGACTGTTTCAGTGCACTACTTGTGTCTCTGATGGCTTTGCTCCTCGTGCTAATAGACCAAAACCCCTTTCAGCCTTGTTTAACCAATGCATCTAGTCACCCATACATACGCATCCAGTTGCCATTGTGGGTCTCCGAGACATGAGGTAAGAATGCACAACTAGGAGACAAGTCACGAATATTCTACGGTTGGCCATGTACATTTGCTTTTCTTGCCTAAAATTAGCATAAAGCCATGACAGACAAAATTTCTCAGCAACTGGATGCTAGAGTGCAAAGTGAGGGCCACGGTGATGCAGTGGTAACACACTCGCCTCCTACCTCTGAGGTCAAAGTTCAATTTCTGGCTTGACCTCATGTGGGAAAGCTGGTAGTTGCTTGTGATTGGTCGGCTGCTTACAGTACATAACCTTCACTAATTGTAAGGGATAAAGGGTGGTATCTGGACAAGGATACCAATGAGAGGTAATATATTATACATATTGGTTGATGCCTAATGGGCAATGGTGGGGACATTCCAAATGTATTTGAGTACTTGCTTACTATGGGCTCTCATACTTTCTGGTTATGTGTGGTTTCCTGACCATTGTATTACACTGAATCTCATGTGTTGGTGGGAATGATATTCAGCAGTGAAGTTATTTGATACTGGTGTGGATTGTGATTTTAAGGGGATTTTACACTAGCTATGTGTTCATAAATCCTATTTCTAAAGGGTTTTTGTCTTATCATCATTAGTTTCCAGCCGTCTCTTCTTGTTGCTTGGTTGGACTAAGGTGCTGTCCATATTTTCTAGTCTTGCAGCTGTGTCTTTTCACACTTGCACAGTTTAAATGCTGAGTCTGGTCTCTGGATGTGGTGTATCCTGACCTGAGTGTAAGTTGGTGGCTGATTGTATTTCTCTTGTGCCAAAGGCAGTCACAAGTGTGTCTTCACTAGCACTAGTCAACAGATGGTTGTCCATAGGGAAAATAAAAAAGAGGTTGTTGGTGTGCTTAGTGGGTAAGTTAGCCTGATATATAGCACTATATTATTGGCTTATATTTCGACTTTCCTTATAGGAATGGTCTCATACAAGGAAAGTCGAAATATAAGCCAATAATATAGTGCTATATATCAGGCTAACTTACCCACTAAGCACACCAACAACCTCTTTTTTACCTTCACTAATTGTATGTACTGGTTTCCTCTCTGCCCTACTAACAACCTCTCACAATATAACAAAAAAGGTACCAGGTATAAGGTATGCATAGTCACTACTAAAGTCTGCTAATGGAACATGGGTATAAATGATATTACTAAGGGATTGGTTCTAAAATGAAAGAGAAATTTATATTTATAGGATCATATTGTGACAGGTAGTTTATGGGTGGAGGAACCAGTGCATACTATTTGGTCAAGATTCTGCACTGTAAACCACCGGGCATCAGCAAGTAACTACCAACTTTCCAACATGAAGTGCCCAGGTCGAGATTCGAACTGGCGGCCTCAGAGGTTGAGGCGAGCACTCTAACCGCTACACCACCGAGCGCCCCCACCATATGATAACAGAGAGAGTTCCATGCATGGCGTTAGTGCATAGGGAATGAATATTGACAATAAACACTACCAATGTCTCAAGAAATACTTCCATTCCTGAGATAATACTTGGTTGACAGCTTGAATTCACTACTCAAAAGCCAATATTTTGACATCTCAAATGTTACCGCAGGTTAACCCCAATGCTCTACTAGTATGGTGAACAAACAAACCATTGCAGTAGCTAATTCTAGACCCGCTACTCTGAATTCCAACTGCTTGATTACCCTGCCACTGAGACTTTGCTTCATCTTGCAAGATGAAGAGTCTAATAAAATTGTTATTTTGTTTTAGTTAGAGATCAAATATTTGCTATTAATATTTTTAGTGATTTTAGTAAATCCCAAAGTTTAGATTTATTCAGGTTTAATGTCGTTCTCACCACATAGCATAGGTTACATCACAATTGGTAGTTCTAAAGGCAAAGGAAACCAGTACATACTAGTTGGTCAAGATTCTGCACTGTAAACTGTTGGGTGTCTGTAAGCAATTACCCACTTTCTCATATAGAGTTTGAACCACGGATCTCAGTGGTGGGTGTTACCCAATACACTACTTCAGTAAGTCTAGGTCACTAGAATTTAAGTTGTGAGTATCAGATGATCTCAAGCAGACTACCAATTAGGTTTGAGTAAATAAGATTAAACAGCATTAAACGACACATAATAAAAGTAGTGAAAGAAATAAGGATCATGAAACAATAAGTAGTGAGCAAGGGGTTATAAGTATAAACAATGAGATAATAAATGCTGACGTACAAACCATAATGTCCTAATGTGGACTCCAGAGAGGAGGGAGGTTATTTATTTATTTGATGTTATATTCCCTGAATCTTACTTTGCACAGCATAATAGAGATAAACGTATAAAATTGGTGGATTTTTATTACCGGTTTGTCTATTGATTTGTTTGTTTACATTACATCTAGTACCTTCATATTGGTCATATTGTGACAGGTAGATAATCAGAAAGAAACGCAGTTGGTCGAGATTCTGTACTGTAACAGCAAGTAGTACCAGTATGTAGCTACCAGTTTCATTCAAGTCGGACCAGGATTCAAACTCCGATGTTAAGAGGTGGGAGATGAGTGTGCTACCAATGTTTCACCATGCCCACCCACCCCCTACCTGCATGGGGGGAACAGGGCTAATGACTAAAACACAAAAAGAGATATGTGAACAGCTATAAAACCAACAATAAGACTCAATCTTTATTGGAATTGATACTATGTTTAACCAGTCTCATCACCTCCGCCTAGAATGTTTTGTATTTGAAATATATATTTGTTTGTTTGCAAAATAACCCTAAAAGCTATGGATGAGTTTTGATGACATTTTCAGGTGATGTCGACAATGGCCCAAAGGAAGATAAGAATTTACTTTGGTTGTGATCCAGATGACAGTCTGGATCCAGAAAATTACAAATTATATTATTTTTCATTGCACTCATACCAATATTGGTGAGGTTGGCGCCTTGGTGGAGCAACTCCCGCCCCAAGTACTCTTATGAACGTATGTATACAGCAGTTTTTGTGAAAACATACAAATCATTGTATGCATATTATTGTTGCTGAAACAGCAGGGCTGAAACTCAAGTTTAGAATCTAGATGTTATAAGCAACTTGATGTTTTTCTCAGTTGGCTTATTGTAAAGGACTTGGATCATTGTCTTAAATTTGGCTTAACTAAAAACTGCAGGGAGGGTGATTGGGTTTTTCATCCCCTATGACATAATGGTTACATGAAAACCCCAGATGTGAGACTAAACTCGGCTTTGACTCGACTTTTTACAAGTGGTGAAAGTTTTTGTAAATGCAAATTCTCTGGACTAAGGTATAATTCCTGCACACTGTAAGGGTCAACAAAATTAAAGGGCAAAATACTTCCGATTGCCTCATTAGATTATAAAATATAAGTACATATACAGGATATTGTACACGAAGAAATCCACGAATTCTGACAAGATATTTTGTCTATTTTTGTCCTTACTTTGTCATGAGACTGCCCCACTAATTTGCTACTAAGTCACGCTCCATGGATATCAGAATCACGACTACTGCTAAATATACATTTCTAAAACAGTGTAGATCAGATAAGAAAAACAGATTACACTGCCGCCAAAAAGTATAGATCAATGAACAATTTTCCCAACTGTTACTTCTATAACAACAAAAACGTCTATAAAGGTGGATTTTATATGACATATAAATTATATATTACAAGAAAATATTTCTGAGCAAATATTTGTTTTCAAATTTTCTTTCCAAAATATTCCACCATTTACCTACAATGGTAACACATACAACCAAATTTACCCAACTTGCCTTGATTTTTATGTACTTGCATAGACTTGTAAAGGTGTAGAAGATTACTAAATATCAAAATAAAGGTTTTTCCTTCAAAGAAATAACTTCTTAATGTTTAATAGCTCCTTTAAATGTAAGGATAGAAAGCCAGGCCTCTTTTGAAAAAGGAGATTTGGTGAACACCAAAACACATGAAGGAACAACCAATCAAGAAAATGCTCGAGTCTCAAGTTTCATTGTAATAAAGGAGGGCTAGTAAATATAAGCCATTGTTTCCAAAGCAAACTTAACATTAATGGATGTTGCAAAGATAAACCTTTTGTAAATTTTTACTAAAAGATTTAAGAAAACTTATCACAATACACTTATGTAGGACAGTGTATATTTCAGATGTTGACATCCCAGACTTGACTCTGAGAACTTTCATAATATTGACTAGCTCTGGAAATCTGTATATCTTCATGACCCCTTTTTATGTGCCTTGTTTACCAAATAAGGAATCGTTTAAGATATAAGAGACATAAAGAACATATAGAACTTTTTGCTATCTGTTTCAACAGGAATATATTCTGTTGAATGTGATATCTATATGTGCAAATATATGGATTGGGGAATGGTCTTAAAATATATTGTGATATTATACACAGGAGATTTTGTAGACACATATTAAATTGACACACGTAAGTTGTTGGTCGAAATTGCTTATAATTTTATTAGTAGGTAGCCACTAGTGATAATTAAATTTGATGTCTTTTAGACAAGAGTTTCCGGAATAATTTGATGTTAATTTTAATCTGTATCTACAGATGACAAACCTATGCATATATTCACTTATTTACATATTTTGCGCCAAAACATATAATATGTAAAGAGTTTATTTTTTAACGGAAGTTTATTAAAGTTTATTATCTCTGACCAAGGATTAAATTTGTGCTCTCAATTTAAAACTGGGAGCCAAGGATTAAAATTTTTATCATGCAAAATGCAATTTGTAACTATCTGTGACCATGGCATTTCTGATCTATATCAACCATTTTATGCACTCAGTTGATATGCATACTGGCCAAAAGTCAACGTTAGTGTTTTATGTACCATTGAAGAGTCAGGGATATTTGTACAGGTCAGTATTACCTCAGACAGAGGTGACAGCTTGTGACAAGATGTCAAACTTGTTAATCACTTGGCAACCACAGACCTCCTTACCTGCAGGAGTTCAAGGCCTTGAATGGCCTTTACTTTTGAATGGGATGCTACTGTTAAGACTAATACAGATATACTTTTTCACATAATACAATTAAAATTATACGGATTTACTTAGTCTGTTAACGTATTTATTTTCTTAATTTGTAATTTGTCATTATTGTTTCATTACTATTTTTGTATTGTTAATTTAAACTGTGTACATAGAATTGAAATAACTGTTTATTAACTTATCCTGTTAAAAAATCGTGACTTTTATTCTATTTTTGTAGGTGAGTTGTTTACATCTTCGACAAACCATGATCAAGTTGCTGGTGCTTGCCCTTACAGCCGTAATGGCTCTGGGCCAATCAGATTTCAGTATGCAGGAGTACTGTTCTCTCGTTCCTGCCAGTTGGCGTGGCTTGTACTACAACCACACCAAGCCGTTTGTCGTAACTGCTGTGACCGACCCAGAAACGCATTGCTATTATAGCGGCATGACTTTTGAAGGTGAGTTTCAACAATGTTATACAAGGTCAATTGAAACAATGTTATAAAACCTCTATGGACGATGCATTGACACATTAGTAATTTCAGTTAAAATCTTGTCATGGATATGTGATTTCCTGGGGGTGTGACAATTTTATCCGACCACTGCAGATGGAAGGTATAGACAAAAACAACTTCTGAGCCATGCCTAAGCTACTGTACATGTGGTGACTTACAGAGGTCTGACTGGACTCTTATGACAAAGTGTAAATGTAGTGTTCTGAAAGTAAGGGCTGAAAGTGGCAGATTTTGCAACCTTGAGCCAGATCAAAGGCTTTGTCAGTTGTGTCATATTGATATTATTGGTTTGGGTCCAATGCTCATAAAGCTTTTCACTTAGTGTAACTTTAGTTTGACCTCTTATCCAGTTCAAGGTCATAGGAAATTGCATGACCTTAGTGTTTAACTCACCTTTGTGTTGTTTGACTATATTTATAAGGTGGTTCAAACACGTACTTCACCCAGTACGGTCACTTAAAAACTTTATACAAAATAAAATGATAAACAATTCATGCATTTGTCAAGCTAACTTGTGTGAAAATCAAAAATTTTAAATCCAATTTGGTGTTTTATTTCTTTGAAATTTGGACTCTTTTGGAAGCTGATGGCAATTATACTGTCGGCTATGCCTTAACAATTGCACGAATTATTAAAATTTTTGATAGTCTTATGGGTATATATTTTTAATTTATCCAATAAGTTTTAAGTCTTTGAATGCTGTTGTTCCAGATGAGTCAATTTTATCTAGTATTAATTTTATTTTGAACAATTTACTATAATATTCTTAAACACACATGTTAATTGATTGATACCTTATGCTGCATAATTACAGTGATAGTTGCAGTGAAGGACGTTAGAACTGAGTCATACACTGACTTCATACTTCAGGTGAGCATCTTATGCTTTACTGTATTGTATGTTGTAAGTCATTCTTATCTACCCTTTAGTACAATGTACGATTTTGAAATTGTTTTGCCTGCAGTGCCTCTTAAGACTTAATATTAAGGGTTGACAAGGGGCAGTGTGGCACTGTAGTAAGACATTGCCACCTACCTCTGAGATCAGAGACAGAATACCCGGCCTGACCTCATGTGGGAAAGCTGGTAGTTGCTCGCCCTTGGTCAGCAGTTTATAGTACAGAACCTTGAACAACTGTATATACTGGTTTCCTCTGCCATTCCAACTACCCGTCACAATATACCCGTTAAGGTACTAGGCATGACATAAAACACTAAGTAATTAATAATGAATTGATCCCCTTGTTTTTAGTGGTATATTGTTTCTGTCATTTCATGATCCAAGTAACAATGGTTGAATGCTTGTTCCTCAGTTGCATACTGTTTCTCTAATTTTAAAAGAGATACCTACTCGGAGTCTAATTCATATTATTTGTAATGTTGACAATGACATTTTTGTTGCAGCCCTGTACACAGTCCTGTAAGTTGGACATATTAGTTCCTTATTTGATACTATAAGGAAAATAGTATCTGCATTGACAAAAACTTCAAAATAAAGTAATTAATTATCAAAGGTAAGTTTCAAGCATAACTTTTTAACAACTCTGCAACCTCTATATGCTTTAAGCAACGCAGACATAACAAAGCATCCACCTTTAGTTTATGATGTTTTGAAAGATATTTTGGAGTCTTTTTAATGATTTTGAAAATCAGTATAATTTCTAATATATCTGTCCATACTATGATATAGATGAGTATGCTACTGTGTCACATTGTGTCATGTTTATTTATGAGTGTTGAACTATATTGCATTATGGTTTGTGTGTAGTATTTGAACACATTAAAAATCCAAGTTGGAATATTGATCAACTATCTCAGTATGACCCAAGCTGGTGAAAAGGAATGCAAAAAAAACTTTGGACATTTTTTTTAAGCTTGCTTTAGTATATGAAGAGTATTTTTAATTATTTAGTGTTTTATGTCACATGTAGTATCTTTACATTTGTTACAATGTGATCGGTAGTTGGAAGGACAGAAGAAAACCTGTAGATACAGATGGTTAAGGTTCTGCACTGTAAACCACAGACCAATAGGAAGTTATTAGTAGTTTTTTCCCACTCTAATATGTTAATAAACCAGATAAATCATATCTATATAATGCTAGGCCAATCCTGATAGCACTTATGACATGCGAGCTGTGGGGAAGTTTGCTGCACACCCTGAGTTCCAAGATGTGATCACCAAGGACTGTGACAACGGAGAGCAGGTATTGTAATAAAATTGGTTATTGCATTGATGTATCTTTAACTTCTGTAGCTAAAGTTTGGTTAATGTAGCAAGCTGTATTTTGACTATTACATGTTTAACTAGATTCAACATTTCAAGTGCAATCAATGTAATGTGGACAAATATTTCACATACCACTCTTAGCATAAATTTTCTCAAATTCCATCAAATTCATCACAGTATCTAAAGAAATATACCACACTTTATTTTGAAATATGGTCTATTCAAGCTACTTCTTTCATGTTCCAATTAATTCTGTTAATCCAATCTATTGCCAGATTTCTCCTGTTTCTACTATATTTCAAGCAGAAGTAGCCAATCCCCCAATATGCTTTAATATTTCTGTATTGTTTCTTTTTTTTCTGGTAAGAATGTGATCATGAACAGTGAGGGTGGAATGTACTATGCCCACAGTGTCTACTGGACAGCACCGAATGATATGGATCAGGACATCATCTTCATGTACGTATAAACATCATCATCTGCTAAGAATGGTGACCTGTGTAATACCTGTTAGAGCATCTGCTCTTTATTATCAATCTGGGAACAATTTTTTCTTCATGCAAAAGTAAGCAAGTAAACTGTTAGATTTCTACCTCTATTGTTGGTTCTTCATCCTATTCGGTGTCATTTATTATTTTTATATCACCTTCAGTGGCATATCTAACATGTTTCAGTGTTAAGCCGATATCATTCAGTTGTCTTTATTGTTATAATGCAATATCAAATTTTATTAATAAATATATAATGAAGTGATTTTATGATAAAGTGTTACCATAATTCTAAATTTTAAAACTAATTCAGTGTTTTATTTTTTTCATTAGTGCTACCTTCATTGACTCCAGGCGAGGCATCTACTGGACACAGAAGTCCATGTATCCCATCAAGTTCAGCTTCCTATGTGATGTGCCTGATGTGCCTTACCCAAGTGCCTCTAACATCCCACAAGCCACAAGTGTGACAATGATCCTCCTGCTGGCAATCTTGAATGCCTGTATGGTCATGTGACAGTGCTAATTTGCACATTTGCATTTTGAGAAGGATAAATTTGCTGAAGTACATATAACTATTGTAGGGTGACATTGATTAAATTTTGTGACAGTTTGCTTGGTCAATAAATGTGAATATTAAAGATGTAACCATTAAGAAAAGATGTAATGATTATTTTTGATATATCTAACAAAATTTTACACCATAATGTTTGTCTTGAAGTCAGTAAATGTGCATCTGGATTTTAATCTAAACTAGTTTAGAACACGCCAATCAGCTGAATGTTCATCCGACATAACAGAGGATTAAACTTTTTGTCATCTTTGTTTTTCCACTGTGTAACTTTTATTTGTAGATTTATATTCATTGCCCTGATTTGTTTCTATATATGAATGTTATGTTGTAAAATATAAAACTAACGGGTGCAAGATTTTCTATACAAATAAATATATTGGCAATTCTTGTGGGTGTAACAGTGGGATTTGATCTACAGTTTCTTTATTAAAACCCTGACCAATTGCAAGATAATAAAATCCAGATTTAAGCTTTTATCATCTCCATCAAAGAGGTATTATTTTTATGATAATCTGTCTGTCTGTCTATATGTCTGCTCCTTTGTTTGTTAACAGGATTACACACCCGTTGGGTCTTCCTGAAAAAAAAATCGGAAGATGGGTATTGATCCAACCTAGATCGTTTTAATTAAAAGATTGATTTGGATGACATGCTCGCTACAAAAAATATCCCGATTTTAAAAGCCCCTACTGTACAATACTTTAAAAGGCTGACATAAAAAGGAATATTGACATATTGATCTAAAGTTAAATGTCAAAGGTATCCTCTTTAGAAAGCCATACCTAACATAAGCTGAAATACATATACATATAGCCACATTCTGTACATAAATTTGATCTCACATGGGGTCAGAAGTCACAGCAATATCAATGTCATTAACAGCTCAAAAAGTCATTATACGGTCAGTTCAGTCATCAGTCAGTCACCTTAATATCATGGTTAGATCTTACTGGGTCTGTGTCATTTTACATCACCAGTGGTACTTCTGGTCATTCAGACCGGATAAGATGGCAAGTCGGTTTATATCGTCAGGGGTAGCTGGAGCAGCCTGGTTCAGATTCACATTTCTTTGCCACATTATGTACAATCCACCCAAATCAGACCTCCCCAAGAACCGGGAAACTGAACTGAGATGTTCAGAGATTCGAGATACTAACAAAAGTTAACTATAAATTATAAAATAACCCTGACCTAAATGAGCTATGTCAATCGGAGGAGAAAGTTGGGTCAAGACTAAATTTCCTAGCTCATTTCAAAGCAAAACTAATCTTATATTATGTAATTCTACTTAAACTTTTAGAGTGCTTAATCTCTACAGACTGCATATTCTAAGGCACAGCAAATTCATAAGCCAAAGCTTAAATCAAATATCAGGTGACATGAAAGAGGACAGCAAACTTGGAAACAAAAGCAGAAAAAAGAAACTAAGATGGATAAACTTTGGAAAACAGGTAACAGTTTTATTTTGATCTGACGTATGCAGCAGATTGGATGTCATCAGGCAAATTATTCCATATGATAGGTGCATCTTAAGTGAGACTATGGTTTTAGTCTCATACACACACAAAGCCACAAAGCAATTACCTGAGATGCAGGCCTGCTTATCACAGTTCCTCGATTCCCAGAAGTTGGACAAACTGACCTTAAGGTCAATGTTACGTTGGACAACTAATGACCCAAAAGGTTAAAGGTCAACAAGCATTGCGGATATAAAATATTTATTCTTTAATAGTGTAAATGTAGTTCTACTGCATATGTACAATCCATTACAATTATTACAATTCATTACAACTTGCATCCATACAATACAGGCATAGGGTCACCTTAAACTAATGACAGTTTGAGGTGACCTTAACCAAAGGCGGTTAAAACAACATAAAAGATTTGAAGAAAATGTATAATAGTACATAATGTAAGTGACCCTATGCCAGTAAAGCACTAATTTAAGTAAATATTTGAATTGAAGACATGGGGATTTCAAATGAAATAAAGAAATTACACCAGCCAAACCCCAACAGTAGAGGTAGGTTCATGGATTGGAAAGTTTGTCCCTAAACATATTGGCTACCTGCTCACCAGCATTTGCACTGTCAGTGATGTACCTCCAGACACAGTCCGACGTCCAGGTGCCATGTTTTTGAATATTTTGCAAAGCCACATTGTTATTAAAAGCAAAAGTAGCACCTGAACGCCGGAAGGTGTGGAAGGTGTATCCAGCACCTGCAAGATTCTCTTCGAAATTCAAACGAGTGTGGTGCCAATATTACACAAAGGCTGACTTTTATAGTTAGAACCACTGACCATGACGATCCACAATGCATTGCTGTAGTCTGGTAACAGAACTGATAGTTATGACCACTATAAGGAATGCTGTTGCTCATTGTAGACCTTTGGGTTTTATATCTAGTGTGTATGTGACTTTGTGTTCAAAAGGAGAGGATTGTTTTGTTCTAGTTGTGTTTATTTCCAGGAATTTGGATAAAAGGATATTGTACTAAATTTTTCATCAAGAATTGGACAACATTATTTCTTCTATAGTTATTTGAACTTATTACTTAAGCTGAAAGTCTGATACAATACAGTGTAAATTTCAATTGCAAATAAACTACTAAAACTATGGAGTCCAGTGACATGAAAGGACAAAAAACGGCCAAGTGAAGGATGTGACAATCATGTCTGCTGAAAAAGTCTCAGTGTCTGCCCAATGTGAGATTTCTGAAACTTTTGCTCTGGGAAGCATTCAAGCACAGAAGTCTGATAAATAGGAAGAACCTCCACCCAAAGTGTGTAGGAGTTTCAGTATGGATGATAGTTTTGATATTTTGTCAAGCATCTCAAAGCTGTGGAAGACCCCTGTGCTATTCTAGATGCTACTGATAATTGCTTGGTGATGACATGGGACCACCAGTGAAGGAACAGCTGGCTGAAAAGGTGAACCAGAGGTTCAGAGCACACCTGAAAACAGAGAAAATTGTAGATAACAAAAACACTATTTAAGGCCACAGAACTATAGCAATCTGAAATTTCTTTTCAATCTGGAATATGTTTTGAAGCAATCTGGAGAAAACTAACTAAAGAAAAGCATCTTAGAGATGACAAAGATGCAGGCATTGAATATACTATTGCTGCAGGGGCCACTTCTGTGGTGGATATCCTGGAATCATTGTTGGCTGTGGCCCTTCTATTTATTTATTTATTTGGGGTTTTACGTCGCCTTCAACACTATACAGGTCATATCACGACGGGTAGTTGGAAGGGCAGAGGAAACCAGTACATACAGTTAGCTAAGGTTGTGTACTGTAAACTGACGACCAACGGCAAGCAACTACCAGCTTTCCCACTTAAGGCCGTCACGGGGATCGAACCCCAGCCTCAGAGGTGGGAGGCGAGAGTGTTACCACTCTGCCACCGTGGCCCCTACTGTGGCCCTTCTAATAGTGCTTTATATTTACCCACTTTGGTGGCTAAAGAGTGTGACTCCCTAGTCCTACTGGGCTGCATTGGTCAGGAAATCTCGCCTAAGTGGTAGGAAAGTCTTCAGCCTGTTATGAAACAGGAATATTCAGGTCTCCCTTTCAGGTCAATCCCTGTTATATCACAGCTGTTTGGTGATGATCTGCACAGGACAATGCGTGATCTAAAACAAGAAGTAGCCATTGGGAAAGAAGCCTTACCATATTGAAAAAACTTCAAGTGCCAGAGCTACAATCAAGCAAAAAACCGGAAAAATGGCTGTGATCACAAGAACAAAGGGAAACAGTACATGGACAAAAGTAAATACTAACTGCGAGCCTCAGCAAAACTGTATGGTAGGCACTTTTTAACATTCATCATTCGACTCATTTGTGACTGACATCATTGTCACAAGGCAGATCCAAATTTCTGACCACAAGAGCAGAACTGATCAGGTTGCCCTGTAGGCTGACTTGGAAAAAGCATTCTGCAATCTTTCAGATTGAAGTGACTCCAATCTAATTTGAGACTATTCCGATCTATTTTGCATTTTCTTGCAAGAATCAGTCGGGTAATGTAACATTTGAAGTGAGAAAAGTTTTCCCAGGGATACAATTTTTATGTTTTCACAAATGTTTGAGACATTTAGTCAACCTTTGTCATCATAGATCTAGGATTCCCAATTACAATACTAAGCTGCATATTTCACCCTCTTTTGAAAAAATTTATTCAGTACAGCAGCGAGAATGAATTTTCATTACTTATTGTTTGACTGAATAAATTTATTCATTGCAAACCCAGAAATCCCAGTTAAAACACCCAGTTACAGATTTTTAACCCTCGATCTCCTGAAACAAATTCCTTTAGCAATGCAAGAAGTATGGTTTCTAACATAGTTCTGTTGCTCAGAATATATATCTATTCTCTGCAAACCAAGGAGTCAAAGCTAGAACACCAATTGGTTGAAAAAATTTATTCAGCACTGCAATAAAACTTAGTATGATTGTCGCATCTTACTGTCTGGCAGAATAAATTTATTCATTGCAAACCTAGGAGTCCCAGTTACAATACCACAGTGTGTGAAAAAGTTTATTCAGCACTACAGTGAGACTCTATACATCTCTGCTGAATAAATTAATTCAGTAATTAGATGAGTTGGTTTGTCTGATCTTACCTCTGAGGTTACTAGTTAAAAGTGAAAGTGTGAATGAATTTATTCAGTCAAAAAATCACAGATTTCTTACTGTGCACACCTGGTTGCAAACTGAAAAAAAAACAGTGAAAAAATTTATTCAACACTGGTATAAGTTTGGTGTTCTCAGAACTCTGACTGGTTTTGAATAAATTTATTCATGGATACCCCAGAGTTCCTACATCACACACCATGTTGCAAACTGGAAAAACCAGTGAAAAAATTTATTCAACACTGGTATAAGCTTGATTAGTGTTACGAGAACTGGAGAAACCACTGAACAAAAAAATGAGAGTAGAAATTGGATGGCACAATTTATTGAACAGTATCATCAAGTTGGTGTTCCACCTTTATTATCTAAATGTATATTTTATCCTTTACCTTTAATATATTTGTCTTGTCACCTGCCAGAGGTTATGTGATCAGCAGGGTTTGTCTGTCTGTCTGTTAGCAAGGTTACTCGAAAACTAATACATGGATTTCAGTCAAATTTTCGCAGAATGTCAGCATGCTGGTAAGGAACAAGTCATTGAATGTTCGAGGTGGCTCTGCCACCGATGCCAATTTTCAGGCCACCTTAAAGTGAAAAAGATACTTTTTTTGGCAAAGTTACTCAAAAATGGATTAGTGCATGGATTTCATTCAAATTTTAACAGAAATGCCCACATATGGGTAAGGAAGAACTCATTAAATGTTGAAATTTGTGTTGCCACCCATGTCGATTTTCAGGTCACCTTAAAGTGAAAATTGCCTTTTTGGCAACATTGTCCATGGATTTTATTTCAAATTCTCACAGAATGCCTTCATTTGGTGAGGAACAGTGCGTTCAAGTTTTGGCCGCCACCCATGTCAATTTGAAGGCTACCTTAAAGTCCAAAAATGCCTTTTTTGCAACATTACTCAAAAAATATGCAAGTTCATTTTTAGGCAGGTTGCGTGTAACCAACCTGCCTATTAGATTGATCTGACATCCGTCGACATTTTTTGTTTCTGGACTCTAACTCGAAAACAGTTTGTCCAATCGAATTCAAACTTGCCAGGGAGATAGATCACCATCATAGCTAGGTTCCTTTCGAAATTGGTGTAATTCCGTCTGTTTGTCCATCTGTCTGTCCATCCACATTTTCGTTTCCGGACTCTAACTCAAAAACGTTTGTCCAATCAAATTCATACTTGACAGGGACATAGATAACCATCATAGCTAGGTTTCTTTCGAAATTGGTGTAATTCCGTCTGTTGGTTTGTCCATGTTTTGTCTGTTTGTCTGTCCGTCTGTTGGTCCATATTTTTGTTTACAGACTCTAACTCGAAAATGGTTTGTTCAATCGAATTTAAACTTGACAAGGACACAGATCACCATCATAGCTAGGTTCCTTTCGAAATTGGTGTAATTCTGTTATTTCGTTTGTCTGTTTGTTCGTCAACATTTCACGTTTTCAGACTCTAACTCAAAAACACTTTGTCCAATCGAATTCAAACTTGACAGGGAGATACATCGCCATCATAGCTAAGTTGTTTTCCAAATTGGTGTAATTCCGTTCTTTTGTTTGTCCGTTTATAGCATAGATACAATTATCTAACCTAGATTACAAGTTTTACATTTCTTAGCATGTCTAGCACATTCACCTTAACTGGGTAACCTAACATTTCTCTCCTTGTTTCTAAATGTAATTACAGCAGTTGCTAACCTTATTGCTGCCTGCACAACTCACCTTTTGGCATCTTTGACCCTCTTGTTTTTACATTGAATTTAGATGTTACCTTGCTATAGTAGACTTGACCCTTCAAATTTTCTCTATGCTATATTACAGATCCTGTGTGGTGTTGGACATTAAGAATTGGTTAGTACTTTAATCAGTCTGACCTTGCTGTAGTAAACTTATAAACTTACTTTAAATCTAGTCTTGGCTATGTCTGATCCCTTATTAGAAACTGGAACCTTATTGTGGCTAGTAAATGATAAAACATATGGCCTACCAATATTATTTTTCTGCACATTTATATTATTTCCATCAGATTGAAAAGATGTTTCAACTTTCAAGTACATGGTTTCAAGTCTGGTCTGTGACACAGCCACATCCAATTCAATTTATCAAGTGGTTTTCATTATAAAATATTTACCGCAAAATTATTCTCCATCTTTTTATCCTTTCAATTTTACTACTTTACTTTCCATTTCTTTACTTCCGTGTCTTTATTCTAAATTTTCATATATATCCTGTGGAATTTTTGCCAATTTAAAAGCAACAAGTCATGGAAACAACAAATGGCAACTGTTCTACACTACATATTCTTAAAATTAATATTCATTATAGAAACTGAATCACACTTACTTGATTGATTCAATAGTCCACCAAACAGTATCTAATCCAGTATATACTTTCAAATACATGGTTAATGGTTCCAAAATTGTCTAAATGTGAATTTGTGCTAGATTTTAATCTTGACTTTATATTGCTATTTGCCTATTTCTAGTTGACCAATAACAAAAAGGGTATACTTCTCCTCTTAACTAACTATGACTTACTAACATGAAGATTCACTTGTAAGAAAAAAGTTAGTAATATATTTTCACAAACAATATATTTTCATTAGCTGAGCTGGCAACATTTGCAGTGTACACAGAAATTATGGAGATTAAATGTTTGACATGTACTGACCACAAGAACATCTGGAAAGTATAAATGTTGAGCACTGGTTACACATTGGAATCCAGATGTGACCCGGAGTTTATGGCATCTGATAAGTGTAGGGAGAATCTACATGCAGCTTGATGTAGTGTAAGAAATAAAGGAGGGTTTAATTAGAAGCTTTAGGACTCTCTCATGTCCAGAAATGATTAATGTAATTGAGTACTATCTGAACACTTTCAAAGTTGCATGAAATGTTAGAGTGTAAATAACCCATAGAGAGCTTAATGACTAAAAGTGCTAGTTGAATGAAATACAAGTCAAAATATTTTTATGATACTAAAAGATTGATATAATTCCTTTCTGTATTTACATATTTTGAAAAGTTTTAACTCAAATTTATAACTTTTGATTAAATTGAAGTTTATTTTGTGTATGACCGGAAAATAGGAATATTTTCTTGTGTCACCCTTTCATAAGTATGCTAATTGGCAAACTTACGAATGGATGAGTATAAAAGGAAATTTCTATTGAGGCAGAATGATTAAGTTAATCTGAGTAGTAAAAGAATATTATAGGCTAGCTGTGCATCAAATAATTTTACCATGATATTCTATTTGCAAATTTGTTTTAAATTTATCTCCTATATAATTAATTATGTAGTAAATTTCATTTATAATACATTCATTTGTAAAAGATAAAACATGTATACCAACACCATGGGCTTTATCAGCCAAAAAAGAGATTTGTATCTCTTACCATGAATTAATCCACCAGCAGTATTTCCATTGTACTATTCTTATTAGTGTTGCTTCTTGATATCCCTCCAGAAAATATTATCCATTATTGGCCCTTAATTGATACACTGTTGACACTAACATGCTCATTTTTTTGAAAGATTAGGCAAAACTTGACAAACTTAACTTAATAAACTAACAAAAAGTTACTGTGCTCAGTTTCTTCACATTCTGTCAGAATTTACATCAAGTGAAGAATCTTGTAACACATTAAAGATGGCCTTTCTCTAAAAGAATGTTGGTTAATTAAATAGGACATGTCAGACCTCTTAAATTCACAGCAGAACAGAATAATATCAGAGAAGTTAACTTTGCAGGAATATTAGTTTATTGGTGGGTTTTTCTGTGCCAAAAAACTAACATTAAGGTAAACAATGTAACAAAATTAGTCAGTCCAAGCTCTAATGATCATAATTTTGGTTCTAAAATACATTGAATTTAAGATTTGAACTTCAAAAATTCTGCTGTAAACAGGATTTCAACATAATGGTACAAGAAATATTGTAGTAGAAAACCTGTTTCTGATTCTATTCATTTTTACCCCACAGCCTTAAAAGATTTTGGGGTATTGTTTTCACATATGGTGTCCAGTTGGGCGGGCGGTTGGGCGGCAGGAAAAATCTTGTCCAGGCCATATCTTAAAAAGTATAAGGTATATGTTGTTCATATTTGGTATGGACATTGGTTAGGTGTAGGTGTGCAATGTCATAGTGTGACCTTGATTTGACCTTTGACCTTGCTGTGGTGACCTTGACCTTTAAAATCTTGTACCTGCCATTTCTCTGAAACTGTAAGGTGTAGGAAGTTCATACTTGGTATGGGCATTGTTTAGGGGATGTAGGTGTACAATGTCACAGAGTGACTTTGATTTGACCTTTGACCTTGCTGTAGTGATCTTGACCTTTAAAATCTTGTCCAGGCCTTTTTATATTTGGTATGGACATTGGTTAGGGGGAGTAGGTGTGTAACATCAGCAGCATCCTAATGAGACTTTGGTTTGACCTTTGACCTTGCCGTAGTAACCTTGACCTTTAAAATCTTGTCCGGGCCATATCTCAGATCCTGTAAAGTGCAGGATGTTGATGTTTCTTAGGGACACTGGTTAGAGGGTATAGGTGTACAACATCATATGACCTTGGTTTGACCTTTGACCTTGTCTACTGATGTTCACTTTTAAAATTTTGTACCGGCAATATCCCAGAAACCGTATGGCGTAGGATATTTGTATTTGGCAGGGACACTGGTTAGGGACCTTGGCCTTTAAAAGTTTGTCTATACCATATCTCAGAATCTGCAAGGTGGGGGATGTTGATATTTAGTAAGGGCATTAATTCGGGTGTGTAGGTGCACAAGGTCATTGTGTGACATTTATTTGACCTTTGTTCTTTCTGTAGTGACAGCTTTGTAATGTGCGGTGTCACATGGGCGTGACTTTTGACAATGTAATAGGAATATTGCCCTTTAAAATCTTGATAACATGTTACTTCATATGGATATTGGTTTTGGGACAGGTATATTGTGTTACATGATTCTGTGACATCAATGTGCCCTATAGCCTTCACCCTGTGATATTAAAATTATCATATCTAAATTTCTTGAGATAGTGAATTGTATAATCTCACATTTGATGTCAAGGTGCTTATTTATGTTTCCCAAGGCTGTGGGCTCTGGGCATCTCTGATGCTATTTTTGAGAGATTGTTCAAAATACCACATACATACATACATAAACAAAACAATGAATGAAGGCACCCAGTGGACATAAATTTTAGTGAAGTATTTTGTTTTTTATAATCAGCTCCAACACAGAAGTGATGTTTAGTATGCATTCATGATAAATTTTCCCGTATTTTCTTAATATTACTCATGTTGATTAAAATTCTGAATTAACAAATAAGTGAGAATTATTTTGTAAAGTTTTGATTCTGTAAGAAGCAATATTGCCACAATAGAAGCTAAATTAAACTGAAGGATATACATTAACTTCATTAAGTAAAATAGGATATAACAAGAGCACTCAGAGAGCGCAGACCTCCACCAAGCGTGGATCCAGATGATCCAGACAGTGATCGAGATCACTGCCAAAATCTAATCACTTGTTCCTTGTCCCATTTAGGACATTTCCTGAAAATTTCATCAAAATCCATAAGTAACTTGTTGAGTTATCTTTAAAAATTACATTTCATGGATCCAGATGATCCAGATAATGATCCGGATCACTTCCAAACTTTAATCATTTCTGCCTTTTACCTTTTCAGACATATCCTGAAATTTCATCAAAATCCGTTCATAGGTTTTTGAGTTATCTTGTTCACAAACAAATGGACAGACAGATGGACAAACTCAGGCAAAAACATAACCCCCTTGGCAGAGCTCCTTGGTGAAGGTACTAAAAATGTGGTCTGCGGTGTTGTAAAATAATAATTGGGATGCCTGCATCAACTTGACAAGTTAACTGATAAATTTGATAAATATGCTATCAGCCTTGTGCCAGGCCAGATAGTTAGTTATCAGTTTAATAAGGTGTTACATAGAGTATTCATGTTGATTTTACCCATCACTTTTATACACTAGGGGTGAACTAACAGTTTGATCTTCAAGTATGCATACAGTTTATTTATAGATAGATACTAATTTATAATGATTACAGTATCACATGTCAGAAAATAAAGCAAGATAAAACATTGAAGGCACTCTTTCATCTAAAATTATCTAGGGACATTATCATATAGGGTATACCACACACCTCATTAGAGTAACATCACACCAGAATTTTTAGACATCAAGTGTGAATACTGGATTAAAAGAAAAAAAATAATTGTGGAATACAAGCCAACCCAACCAAAGACCAGAAAAAAAGTTTTCACTCAAGTCACACTGGTTAGGCGGGTTGCGTGTAACCATCCGGCCTATTAGATTGATGTGTTCGACATCTGTCCACATTTTCGTTTCTGGACTCTAACTCGAAAACACTTTGTCCAATCAAATTCAAACTTGACAGGGAGATAGATCACCATCATAGCTAGGTTCCTTTCGAAATTGGTGTATTTCCGTCTGTTCGTTTGTCCGTTTTTTTGTCCGTCTGTCTGTCCGTCAAAATTTCTGTTTCCGGACTCTAACTCAAAAACGGTTTGTCCAATCAAATTCAAACTTGACAGGGAGATAGATCATCATCATAGCGAGGTTCCATTCGAAATTGGTGTAATTTTGTCTGTTTGTCCGTTTTTTGTTTGTTTTGAAATTGGTGTAACTTTGTCGGTTCATTTGTCCGTTTTGTTTGTCTGTCCGTCCACATTTTTGTTTCTGGACTCTAACTCAAAAACACTTAGTCCAATCAAATTCAAACTTTACAGGGACATAGATCATCATCACAGCTAGGTTGCTTTCGAAATTGGTGTAATTCTGTTTGTTCATTTGTCTGTTTTTTGTCTGTGTGTTTGTCCATCAAAATTTCCGTTTCCCGACTCTAACTCGAAAACAGTTTGTCTTATCGAATTCAAACTTGACAGGGAGATAGATTCACCATCATAGCTAGGTTCCTTTTGAAATTGGTGTAATTCCATCTGTTTGTTTGTCCGTTTTGTCTGTTTGTCCATCAAAATTTCCGTTTCCATACTCTAACTCGAAAACGTTTTGTCCAATCGAAATCAAACTTGACAGGGAGATAGAACACCATCATAGCTAGGTTCCTTTCGAAATTGGTGTAATTCCATCCATTCATTTGTCCGTTTGTTTGTCAACATTTCCGTTACCGGATTCTAACTCGAAAACGGTTTGTCCAATCGAATTCAAACTTGACAGGGAGATACATCACAATCATAGCTAAGTTATTTTCGAAATTGGTGTAATTCCGTGCTTTCGTTTGTCCATTCATAGCATAGATACAATTATGTAACCTAGATTACAAGTTTTACATTTCTTAGTATGTCTAACACATTCACCTTAACTGGGTCACTTAACATTTCTTTCCTTGTTTCTAAATGTAATTACAGCAGTCGCTAACCTTATTGCTGCCTGCGCAACCCGCCTTTTGGGGCATCTTTGACCTTCTTGTTTTATTTTTGAGCATATTTTCATAGAACAGCATAATATAATGATAAAATAGCATCAGAGATGCCCAGACCCCACAGCCTTGGGAAACATCAATAAGCACCTAGACATCAGATGTGAGAATCTATACTTCGCACACTCAAAAAATATTTACGTAGATATCATATTCACAGGGTGAAGGCTATAGGGTTAATTGATGTCAGACTATAACATCATACAACACACATGTAACCCCCAACCAATGTCCACATGAAGCATAAACTTTCTCATAATTTTAAATGTCAATATTACTATGACAATATCAAAAGTCAAACCAGAGCCAATTGTATTCCCTACCCTCGTTCACACAAAGATTTTATGACCCAATTTTATTCTTCGTTAAAATTTCGGAAGTAAATAATTTATTGAAGTACAATTTAATATCTTCCTGATAAGTATAGGACCATTAGGATAGGAATACGACCTTTAAGATAAGCTTAGGAATAAAATAAAAAAGAGTCTAACAATGGGTTTTCGATAGAAATACACACTGGTTACAATTATCTTGAACGGATAATAATTTCAAACCATTTCAAATTTTTGGGAAAAAGGCGATTGTCCCCGGATTGTCCCCGAAGGGTTAAAGAGCATCCTGGACATCACAATTGTGATTTACGAATGTTAGGACTGAAAAGATTCAATTCAGGAAGTTTCTAGGAGCACCATATTTGGTAATCTCTAAACCTTCAGAATTTCACGTGTGGATAAATAACAGGCCTATGAAGGAGGATAGATCTCTTTGTTCAGTTAGGGTCATGTATTATCTGGCCAAGACTATGGAACAAGGAAAATCAAATATCTGGGGCCGGTTTCACGAAGCCTCCCTTGGAAAGGACCTCCTTTAGTAAAGGAATGTGGGTTTTTTTTCCTTTGGGAAGGCCACCTTAAAATTCAGTTTCACAAAGCTTCCTTTAATTCTCCTTACCAAAGGTCTTCCTTGAATCTTAAGGAGGGAGCAAATGTCCTTTCTTAAGGTTTAAGGAAGGAGATAGTTGCTTTTGAATTGGGAGTAAATATTACAAAGTATTGTGGAAATGGGTTGAAACAGCCATTTCAACTGTGTAATGTTACTTGTTGCTGGCCACAGAAAAAAAATGATGGCTGAAAAAGTGTCTGCATCAAAGGGAAAATACCAGTGGCCGTATTCACGAAAGGTCTTATCTTAATCTTAGTCTTAAATCTAAGACTTTTGTCATAACTTTGGACAAAAACTTGTTATGACATTTGTCTTAGTCTTAGAGCACTTCACAAAAGGTTTTAGTCTTATCTTAGTCTTATCTTTTGTCATAACTCTAAGACTGGATGGGGGTGGTCTTAAATATTTAAGACCAGTCTTAAATATGGCCGCCATGTCATGTTTTCCCCACTTCAAAACTTCATACGACTACAATTGAGTTTAAAAGACTTACCACATCTCTGCAAAGCGTTTTATTTTATGTTTTAATGTGGTTTGAAGGTTTTAAACTGCAAAACTTATCCCTTTCTGGTCCATTTATTAACAGTAAGTGGACAAGTTTTACAGTGTACATCAACACATATTCAGAGAAATACATGTCCACTAGTTTGTTGTATATAACAAATATTTAACACATATCCAGAGAAAAAAAGTATATCCACAATGAACACATTAAAGAATGTACACATATCCCACTGTTAAAGTTTTATGTGTCACTTTATAAAAGTTTTTATCTATTTGGTTCCACTACTATTTATATTCTTTTATAACTCAAAATATAAATAAGAGTAAAAATATATTCTTCATAAAAGTTACTAAACTGCACCACGCTATAAGTCATATAACTTACATAAAATATGTAATATTACTTAAACATGTCTTTTTCCCCCAGAAAAGTTTGTTTACTGACCTTGACATAGCTAGAGATTATTATCACATGATTTGCAGTGTATTGATTTTTTTGTCAAAGTGGCACATGCAGGGTGAAACCAACAACTCACTTGTGTTTACATTCCTTGGCATAAACCAATCATATTAACCGAACTCAATGAAGGACAGCATGTCAGTGTTTATGTAATAGTGCAACATACACAAAGGAGATATTAATAGTACATAATTTATTTTCACTGTTTTCCAAAATAGCATATTATATAGATATCTTTGAAAACAGTTCTGAAAACAATGTGCATATGCCTTTCAGTGTTTATAATTATATAAAAGAATGATGACTCTGTGATACAGTTGTAATAACAATGTGGATATTTGTACAATGTTTTTGTAAATAACAAATTATAATTTAATATGGCCAATATGGATACATCAGTTTTAACTGGATATGTTTGTTATTTTTTTCTCTTGTAGAAAAATTTGTTGCACAAAATTGGGAAACCACATTTCAGTGCTTTTAATATTATTGTAGCACTGTAATTTGCTTTTCCTTTTGAAGTGTACCTGATTTTAAATGTTTGCTAAAAATACCTTTATTTGATAGAAAAAAAATGCATTTGGTGATGAATATGGATAGATTCATATTTTGTGCCTGTAAGGAGACAAGATAATTTGTGAGTATTAATTTTAAATATGTGTAAACACTTCTCATCACTGAACACCTCAAATGGATTAAGCCTGTCCCTTAATCGTCTCTCCATTCTAACACGTCTTCTCCACAAAAAATTGTTCATAAAAATCACTCCTGCCATGATAATAGGCAAGTATATTTGCAATTAAAAGCTTTTACAATGTTTCTGAAAGTTAATAAACATTCCTTGAAGGACACTTCCTTAAATCTAAGGTAGGTCCTTAGCTTCCTTGAAATTCAAGGGAGTTTTCAAGGACTCCTTTAAGGAAGGAGGCTTTGTGAAACTGAGATTTTTTAAAGGAGGGAGAAAGTCAAGGAAATCCTGGAATTTAAGGTAACCTTTATCTTAAGGAGCCTTCGTGAAACCGGCCCCTGGTTTTTGTTTCCTTCAAGAAGAGTTTTAACAAGGACATCTTTCATGCTACAATCTCTTCCTGGAATAAATTAAACAGTATTTTGATTTTTACTACTTGATACCTTACCCAATAGACAAGAGTCTATTCCAATTTGGAGGAATGAAAAAGATGCTATAATGTGACATCCCTCTAGCAAGTATAAGGAACCTATAGCCACTCATAAAGTAGGGAGACTTCAGCAAGTATAAGTATACTTTTCTTTTTCATTGATTGGACACAGTGTTTTCGAGTTAGAGTCCGGAAACAGAAATGTTGACAAACAGACAAATGGACAAAGAACAGACAATGAATGGACGGAATTAACCAATTTCGATAAGAACCTAGCTATGATGGTGATCTATCTCCTTGTCAAGTTTGAATTCGATTGGACAAATGGTTTTCGAGTTAGAGTCCGGAAACAAATTTTGACTCACAGACAAAAAACGAACAAATAAATGGACACAATTACACCAATTTCAAAAGAAATCTAGCTGTGATGGTGATGTATCTCCCTGTCAAGTTTGAATTCGACTGGACAAAGCATTTTCGAGTTAGAGTCCAGAAACGGAAATGTTGATGAACAACGGACAAACACACCAACAGAATTACACCAATTTTAAAAGGAACCTAGCTATGATGGTGATCTGTGTGCCTGTCAAGATTGAATTCGATTGGACAAATTGTTTTCGAGTTAGAGTCCGGAAACAAAAATGTGGATGGACAGACAGATGGGCAAATGGGCAAAAAACGGACAAACGAACGGACGGAATTACACCAATTTCGAAAGGAACCTAGCTATGATGGTGATATATGTCCCTGGCAAGTTTGAATTCTATTGCCAATGGACAAACTATTTTCGAGTTACAGTCCGGAAACGAAAATACGGACGGATGGACAGACAAATCGGCAAAAAAACGGACAAACGAACACCCAAACGGACAAACAGAATTACACCAATTTCAAAAGGAACCTAGCTATGATGGTAATCTATGTCCCTGTCAAGTATGAATTCGATTGGACAAAGTGTTTTCGAGTTAGAGTCCGGAAATGAAAATGTGTACAGACGGATGGACAGACAAATCGAGAAAAAACAGACAGACGAATGGACAGAATTACACCGTTTTTGAGTTACAGTCCGGAAACAAAAATGTGGACAAACAGTCGGATGGACAGACAAACGGACAACGAACGGACGGAATTTCACCAATTTTGAAAGGAACCTAGCTATGATGGTGATCTATCTCCCTGTCAAGTTTGAATTCGATTGGACAAACCGTTTTGGAGTTAGAGTCCGGAAACAAAAAATGTGGACAGACAGACAGACAGATGGAGGTCGGACACATCAATCTAATAGGTGGGTTGGTTACATGCAACCCGCCTAAAAAGATTTAAAAATTTTTCCCTAATGTTTTTCAGATATGAGATTTTCACTAATGTACAGATATCTAAAACAGTAAATCTTATTAATTGTCCTTATTCTGACCAATATCTTATATTTTCCCCCCTTTGTGGTTGTTTAAAAGGTAAATTTAAGTCTTATTGTATACTTAGTGTTCAATTATATACATGTACATATGTGTATTCTTATGTGAGTAGCATCTAGTAAATTTAGACAATATGTCATTTGCAATGGTTATTTGCATTTTGATCTTTATCTTTCTAAAATTAATATAGAAAGTGAATAATAAGCCCCCAAGGGCTGTGATGAACCTGCATACACTGCATATTTCTCATCAAATCACAGAAATAAAGTTTCTATCTATATATGTTATACATGTATATCAAAAATAAAAACTCTAGAATATTTGCTTTTGACTATATGAAGTCAGTAGCTTCATTACTGTGATTATACCAAGGTAAATTAAGCAGTTTTATCATCTTAATAGAGCCAGAAGCATTCTCTGAACAGTCACTCTTGTAACCATTAAAAATAGCTAGGGCCAGTGCAGGGATGAGGTGGGAAAAGCACCCAGGTGAGAAACCCCATAGACTTAATCATGATAATAAACTTCACCCTCTGTACATAAAAACTAGTGCTAGCATTCCTGTGGCATTTATTGCTGTAACATCTGGAGGCATGCTGCACTGATAAGGGCAACATAGATAATTGTGTAATGGGACTTAAATCCAGCAAGAGGGGTTTTTTTCTAGACAGTAAACTGAAGGTGAATGCATGACAGTAGGATTATATACATTACTGTATAGACCTTTTCAACATCTCTTCCCGTGACTGATCTGAGGTAAACACACACACTCCTGCAGATACTGTTTTACTGCAGTGTGTGCACAAACATTCTTTTTTTTTTCTCAGTACACATTTTCAGGCATAAATATCACTTAAATTCTGTGATATTTAACAGTCTAAATTATCTTGTGTTCAATGTTAGCTTTAAAAAGATTTAATTATCATTTAAAGCCAGTGTACAATATTGTCCTGCTTTCACATAGTACCAGGTGTTTCAATGGAGCAGGGATGCAATAAAGTTGAAATTATTTTGACAAATTTCCCAGAAACTAAAAACAAAGCTGATCATGGTCTACTGTATTTTGCGGACATTCAACATGAATGCAATAATAAATAAAATACATAAAAATTCCTCCTCATCTGCATAATTTGTGTTTGATCAATGAAGAATATTTTAAATTCACATTTTTAAATATTCAGGAACATTGCCTTATATTTATATGTGTTCTCAATGCTACCTTCATAAGGGGGTTATGTTTTTGGATGTGTTTGTTTGTTTGTATCTCTGTGATTACTGCAAACGAAATGAATAGATCTTTAAGAATTTTTTCATGAACATAGGGTCTGACCAAAGGCAAAAGGGATAAAATTTTGTGAAAGATCCAGATCCAATTCTGGATACAAAAAACCCTGAATTTTCAAAGGGTAAATTTTCAATGTATTTCATATGATTGTTTGCTTTCTGGTTAATATTACTCCAAAATAATCAGCAGATCTTCATGACATTTTTCAAATAGGTAGGAAGAAAGGAATACAGTTTTGCAAAGACCCGATCATGTTCTAGAAACAAAATAAAATCTTGAATTTTTGGAAACACGCAGTTTCTAGTTAAAGTTTGAAGGTGATCTTAAAATTTGAGATTCAAGTACAAACATGTAATACCTATCTTTATCTGATTAATTGTCCCCAAATTAAAATTGACATCTTTCTTTGAGATTTCTAAATGTTTCTGAGCTTTCCAAGAGCTCTCAATGGCTTTGTATACTGAGAATTTGGATGATGGGAGTTAAACACATTCAACCAGTTTATCTCATCATGAGAGACCAAACTTTAAAACATAAGCTGCTTTAAAAATCAGTCTTCACTACTCTTTCATAATTTTATCAGGAGTAAAATGTTTTATCTGAAATATACATTTATCACAATAATATTTGAGATCAGTACACTAAGAATAAACTTGTGAAGCTGAAACTCTATGAAGGAATAAATTAATTGAATAAAGTTTCTTTCAAATCAAAGTAACACTATTACTTTTTAAAAATTTTCTATTAATATTGATGCCACTGGTTAGAATTTCTGGGAATAGTGAGCTATAGTAGGACAAAGAAAAAAACTTAATTTTATGTTCTTTGTTCTTTGGGACACTTTGTGGAAAAATGCATCTATGTTTGCTTTATTGCAACAATTCAAAATTTGACACTAAAAACCCATAGTTAACACATGTAATTATAACATTTAAAAATATGTAAAGTTAAATATATTCCTGGAGAAATATTTGTTGTATTTTGAAAATTAACCCCTCATAAAAAAGAACAACACACAGTATACACTAGAGTCAATGCAGAAATCTACACACAGTAAATCTCTGCTTACCTCAGTGGGATCACGTGACTGAAAACTGCCTTTGTTTGTTGAAAAGGTCTATAGGGGAATGATTGGAATATAATGCTGAGTGGTATGTATTTATATGCAATTATATTATTACAGTAGATATATTTCAGTAGGTACTTCGAATCACATGTGCGCAATACCCTATATTAAAGATATTGAATAACTGTTGCCATTGTACAGAATACTTGTTTTGAAAAAAGCATTTTAGTTTCATTTTGTTATTAGCTTGACATAAAAAAGGTTGTTTATTGGTTCAAAAGTTCTTGCATTTTTGCTATTAAGGAGGGGAAATACAATTTTTTCAAATATAGGATTCATCTCAATGATTGTATGTGGAATACATTTACATGTATAAGGAAGGTAAATTTGCTCAAGCCTTTAAGCTTTGAAAATTTGTGGATTAGATTCATTTTAATTTATATTCATACTCAGTATTTGGCAGAACAGTACTGTAGAATTTCTAGTTGACAAAGACTGGAAACACATTGCTGTAGGTAAAATGTACAAAGTATATTTGAAACAATTTTGTTTTATTTGGAGAGCTAATATCTTTACATTGATCAAACTGATTTAGCACCTCTTTGAAAAGGGAGGCTTATATATATATATATTGTATCCACCGGATAGCATATGGTGGATACTTTGGATTACGCATGACTACGCCGCCGCCGCCACCGCAGTGTGTAGAGATTTTCTTGTTACCCCTCTAGAGACCAGGGTATTATATTTAGACTTCTCAAATTTGCAGGATATATTCACATCCATAAAATCTTGCCTGGGAATATTTTGGGCCTCATTTTGAAAAGCAAGATGGCCGCCATGGCCATTTTTCAACTTTTAGCAAGGAGTTTTGTTGGCCCTCTAGAACAAAGGGCATTATAGATAAAGACCTCAAATTTGCAGGATATGTTCATCATTACAAAATGTTGACTGAAAATACTTTTGGCCTCATCTTAAAAAACAAGATGGCTGCCACAGGCGTTCCTTTTCAGTCACCGAAAGTGCTTATATCTCCCTTATTATTGGTCCTAGAGGTTTGCAATGTGAAACCAACCTATAGGAAATCATGGACTGCGAATCTTTTGATGTGGTTGGATTTGACCTTTGGCCCCTCTTCAAGGTCAAACGAGTTTAGCCAAACTTAAAAGTGCTTATAACTTGCTTATTGTTGGTCCTAGAGGTTTGGGATGGTAAACAAACCTATAGGAAATAATTTGCTGGGAATCTTCCGGTGTGGTCAGACTTGACCTTGGGTCCCTCCTTCAAGGTCAAATGAGCATAGCCAAACTTAAAAGTGGTTATAACTTGCTTATTATTGGTCCTAGAGGTTTGGGATGGTAAACCAACCTATAGGAGATCATGGGCTGTGAATCTTCTGATGTGGTTGGATTTGACCTTGGGCCCCTTCTTCAAGGTCAGATGATAGCCAAACTTGAAAGTGGTTATAACTCGCTTATTATTGGTCCTAGAGGTTTGCAATGTGAAACCAACCTACAGGAAATCAGGGGCTGCAAATCTTTTGATGTGGTTGGATTTGACCTTGGGCCCCTCCTTCAAGATCAAATGAGGGTAACCAAATTTGAAAGTGCTGATAAGTCACTTATTATTGGTCCTAGAGGTTTGGGATGGTAGACCAACCTATAGGAAATCATTTGCTGGGAATCTTCTGGTGTGGTCCGATTTGACCTTGGGTCCATCCTTCAAGGTCAAGCGAGGATAGCCAAACTTAAAAGTGGTTATAACCCACTTATTATTGATCCTAGAGGTTTGGGATGGTAAACCAACCTATAGGAAACCATGGCCTGGGAATCTTCTGGTGTGGTCAGACTTGACCTTTTTTCCCTCCTTCAAGGTCAAACGAGGATAGGGAAACTTAAAAGTGGTTATAACTCACTTATTATTGGTCCTAGAGGTTTGGGATGGTAAACCAACCTATAGGAGATCATGGGCTGTGAATCTTCTGATGTGGTTGGATTTGACCTTGGGCCCCTTCTTCAAGGTCAGATGAGGATAGCCAAACTTGAAAGTGGTTATAACTCGCTTATTATTGGTCCTAGAGGTTTGCAATTTGAAACCAACCTACAGGAAATCAGGGGCTGCAAATCTTTTGATGTGGTTGGATTTGACCTTGGGCCCCTCCTTCAAGGTCAAATGAGGGTAGCCAAATTTGAAAGTGCTGATAAGTCACTTATTATTGGTCCTAGAGGTTTGGGATGGTAGACCAACCTATAGGAAATCATTTGCTGGGAATCTTCTGGTGTGGTCCAATTTGACCTTGGGTCCATCCTTCAAGGTCAAGTGAGGATAGCCAAACTTAAAAGTGGTTATAACCCACTTATTATTGATCCTAGAGGTTTGGGATGGTAAACCAACCTATAGGAAACCATGGCCTGGGAATCTTCTGGTGTGGTCAGACTTGACCTTTTTTCCCTCCTTCAAGGTTAAACGAGGATAGGGAAACTTAAAAGTGGTTATAACGCACTTATTATTGGTCCTAGAGGTTTGGGATGGTAAACCAACCTATAGGAAATCATGGACTATGAATCTTCTGATGTGGTTGGATTTGACATTGGGCCCCTTCTTCAAGGTTAAATGAGGATAGCCAAACTTTAAAGTGGTTATAACTCACTTATTGTTGGTCCTAGAGGTTTGCAATGTGAAACCAACCTACAGGAAATCAGGGGCTGCAAATCGTTTGATGTGGTCAGATTTGACCTTGGGCCTCTCCTTCAAGGTCAAACAAGCATAGCCAAATTTAAAATGCTTATAACTCGCTTATTTTTGGTCTTAGATGTTTGCAATGTGAAACCAACCTATAGGAAATCATGGGCTGTGAATCTTTTGATGTGGTCAGATTTGACCTTTGGCCCCCTCCTTCAAGGGTAAACGAGGAAAGCTATACTTAAAAGTGCTTATAACTTACTTATTATTGATCCTAGTGGTTTGTAATGTGAAACCAACATTTAGGAAAACATGGGCTGTGAATCTTTTGATGTGGTCAGATTTGACCTTGGGCCCCTGCTTCAAGGTCAAATGATGGTAGCCAAACTTAAAAGTGCTTACAACTTGCTTATTATTGAAAAAATGCTGTTTATCTTCGAAACTATATTAGTTAGCCTTTTCTGGTGGATACATCTTGCATCTGGCCACAGATGCGTCCTTGATTTAGTTTGATTAGGATTGAATGTTTGTATTAAGTTTTCTTAGCCATTTAAAATTAATTGAGCAACAAACATAAACTTCATCTTTTAACATATGGGGGTACTTTATGAAGGTTGTTGTGGTACAAAAATTAAAAAAATATATGGTATATATTTGAGATTGAAGTATGAGCTGTATTAATATCATGAAAGTATATCTGTTTCAAATTTGGTAATTGAATATTTTCAAGGTTATTACTATGAGACAATTGGTAGCTCAGTTGGTATATCATTCGCCCACTAATCTGTTGGCCCTAATGCCAGCGTGGCTTTTACTCCCTAGTGGTAGAAGCCACTCTGTTTCTTTAGGCATGAAACTAAACTCAGAGTGCTTATGATGGGCTGAAGAGTTCCACTAATGTATCTTAGCTGATAAATGTGGGTTGGTGCCTGATTAACTCTTCGGCATGGGTTTACTCAGAATACTCCAATTTCCTCCTACAGCTATCAGGGAAATGGACAATGGAGTGAGATTGTATTGCTTTTACCAGTTTTGAATAAATTTTATCAATGGTCTCTCCAGTTTTAACCTGGTGTGTGATGTAGGAACTTTGAGTTACCAATGGAAAAATGTATTCAAAAACAGCCAATTCTTAAACCACTGATCAAACTTCTACAAGCCGTGTTGAATAATTTTTTTTCAGTTGTCTCTTCAGTTTGTAACCTGGTGTATAATGTAGGATCTCTGAGCTACCAATGAAAAAATTTATTCAAAACCAGCCAGCTCTGAAAACTCTGATCAAACTTCTTACCAGTCATGTTGAATAAATTTTTTCAGTAGTTTCTCCAGTTTGTAACGTGGTGTGTGATGTAGGATCTCTGAGCTACCAATGAAAAAAATTTATTCAAAACCAACCTGTTCTGAAAACACTAATTAAAGCTCTACCAGCCGTGTTGAATAAATTTTTTCAGTGGTCTCTCCAGTTTGTAAGCTGATGTGTGATGCACGATCTCTGGTTAACCAGTGAAAAAATTTATTCAAAACCAGCTTGTTCTGAAAACACTGATCAAACTTCTACCAGCCATGTTGAATAAATTTTTTCAGTGGTTTCTCCAGTTTGTAACCTAGTGTGTGATGTAGGATCTCTGGTTAACCAATGAAAAAATTTATTCAAAACCAGCTTGTTCTGAACACACTGATCAAACTTCTACCAGCCGTGTTGAATAAATTTTTTCGGTGGTCTCTCCAGTTTGTAGCATGGTGTGTGGTGTAGAATCTCTGAGCTACACTAATTAAACTTCTACCAGCCATGTTGAATAAATTTTTTCAGTGGTCTCTCCAGTTTGTAAGCTGATGTGTGATGCACGATCTCTGGTTAACCAGTGAAAAAATTTATTCAAAACCAGCTTGTTCTGAAAACACCGATCAAAATTCTACCAGCTGTGTTGAAAAAATTTTTTCAGTGGTCTCTCCAGTTTGTAACGTGGTGTGTGTTAATAACTATCTCAGATATTAAAAATGTTGCATCCACTTAATATTTGAACAATTTTGTCACATCATTGCTACAACACAGTTAGAGAATGCAAGTGTTTTCATTCTATGAGTGGGAATGGAACAGTGCGAAAATTCTTCAAAATTTGAGACTATCGGAATAGTCTCAAATTAGATTGGAGTCACTTATTGGCTGATTTGAACCAAATAGAATTCTGTCTTGTTTGGATTTAGCTTGCCCGAAGACAGCCACTTTTCAACATCAATGAAGGCACGCCTTTAATTTTGTAAGTGTACAAGAAAGTCTGGTACAATATATCATTATTTTGAGCAAGTTAGACATACAGTTGAGTGTCATCTACATACAAATGTAAACTGATGCTTTCATGTTTACTGATCACCGTCATAAGAGGAGTAGTATATAGAGAAAACAGTATGGGGCCCACTGAACCCTGTGCAATTTCAAAGTTGAATTTACACATTTCTGACAATGATGAGCCAATTTTAACAGAAACAGTATGGGCCCACTGAACCCTGTATTATTTCAAAGTTGAATTTATACATTTCTGACAATGATGAGCCAATTTTACAGACTCTCAATGAACCCACAAGTAAGAAGTGAATAAATTAAGCACCAATCCACACACTCAAAACCAGGATGACAAACTCCAAAGAAGGGTACAATGATCAATAGCATCAAAGACTGCAGACAGATTGCGCAGTGCCAAAGGAGAAGGTACACCTTTTGACAGTAGCAAACTAATATCATTAATGATTGATTAGAGTGCTGTCTCTGTTCAGTGGCCTTGTTAACCTTTCTATGGTGATTGATTTGGATCACCAAGACCATATGTTCCCTCAGGTGTACAGCCACTAGTCACTCAAAAAGCTTGGATATAATCCCAAGTCCAGACACAGGGCAATAATCATTGAAATCTTCACTAGCTAGAGAATTTTTCATGAAATATGCCACAGCTGTCTTCTTGAAATCTGACGTGGCAGAACCCTAACAGATTGAAACATTAACCAGTCTTCTCATTGATACAAATAATCTGCCAATGCACTCTGCGATCGGGAAACTTGTTCAAGGATCAAGTGAGTACAACTTGGTAGGGAATTCACTTGGTAGATGAATTATTGATAATTTTAAGATTTGGTCCTGAGAAACATAGTTAAGACAGAAATCGAGACACTAATATATGTACGATGCAACTCTTGAAAAGTGTATGATTGAAAAGATGAGCTTATCTCATTGATTTTGTTGACGTCTTGAATGCAGGTATGAAAGTGATTTACAAGATTCTTGCCCAATTGATCTGATTGTAGGACCATGTCCAGAAAACTTTGGTGTGCATTTTTCAAAGAATTTCATTGTTGTTTGAGTTCTGACTATTTTTATTTGTGTGATTTTTAAAATAGTCACTTTTAGTTTAATTTAGTAACTTGTTACACCATGCAATATACTTACATGATCTTGATCAGCTTGCTACACTGTTATCTTTTTGCTACATTCTCTCATACTGGTGCCTTAGAGATTATGACTAACTGATATGACTCACTTTTTTAAACCGTCTTTGGCTGGACTCAGTGGGAAGAGGCAAACTAATATTACATTTCACCATGGCGTGATCAGATAGGAATTCACCAACTTTGACATGTTTAATAATATCAGTATAACCAGAAGCAAGGCTAATATCCAGAACATGTCCTAAACATATGGACCCTGTACATACTGACTGAGATTGCACGCATCTAGCAGAAGCAAAAATTTGGATGGGTGAGACGCAGACTGAACTAAGGGGCATATGGGAATAAACAAAATATTCCCCTAACTTAATGTCTTGGTAATGAGGTCACATATGTCTGGCAATGGATAATAAAAACTAAAATATGGTCAATCTCATTCTGTTTTTTTTGGCTAAGATTTGGAACTTGTTTGGGAATACAGCCTTACGCAAACAACACTTGACTTGGTGGACACTTTATTAACTTTCTAGTGGTTTGGTCAAAAACAATTTAATCTTTGATAAGAAAAGTATAAAGAATAACATGGACAGTTATGAGGAATTCAAGTGACAGTAAAATAAAGAAAAGGGTATATTTATGTCCTAACATTTGTTTGAAGTTTAAAATTGAATGCAATTTTGATACTTACACATTATTTTGACATTAATTAATATAATATAGCTGTTTGTATGCACTTAATTTACAGCTGTAGAATTACCTTGCGTACTCAAAGCCTTTTCTCAAGGATGTCTTAAGAATGCACTAACTCTTTCAAATATGATTATATATTTTCCTTTAGTCATCTTTTTTGTTAACTTTTTATTTATTTGGATACTCTAGACTTCTAAAATTTGAAACATAAATCTTCTCAACAGGCCTTATGCATACCTTTGAATGGACTCTTGTATAACATAAATAACATCTCAAAGGATATTTATTAAGTTGTAACATTTTATGCTGTTTCATTTTTCCAACATCTTTCAAAGTGATTTTAATTAACAAGTAAATTATTTTTGTTTCTACAGAGAACCCATAACAGACAAAACAAAACATGAAGATACCAGGAGATTATCAAAGATATTTTACACTGTTTAATGACCATTTCTTTTGGAACTGATACAAGATAACAAGATAAAAACATCATAAAACATCATCTCTATTGAAATGCAATAATGATTTTATGAGCCACACAGACTTGGGTGGGAGTAAACAGGTATATGAAGCCACATAAATACAAGTAAACCTCCGTTCTGGATTTAGAGATATCCAGAGAAACACAAGATACATATGTGAGTGGAGATTATCAACAGGTTAGTCTCTTTAGTTTGTTGTGGAATTATTTTTAAGTTTATCTCTTATATTTCTGATAGATTTTGTTAATCAGTTTGTCATTCACCTGCTAAGAAATAATTTCTTAAGAGACACAAATAAATATGGTATGAAAAGTAAAATTTTTGTGTCATTTGTGTGAAAGAATTGTATTATTTAAGAAATGGTCAAATATAAATTTCTGAAAAATAAATTAGTTTAATTTAGTATTTTTTTTAATAATTGATGTATTTGACAAATGAAGGTCTGCAGTATAAATTCAAATGTAAACTAGACTTTAAAATTATTTTATTATCAAATAAATGAACACAGAAAGACAAAATTATCTAAATGTTACCCACAAATTACTTTATAAATATTAAAATTAAAAATAAAATGACTACAACAGCTTTGTACAATGATGTAATGCAATGACTTCCGGAAAAATTGTGACAGGTAAAAATAGCGAATTTACTTAAGTGCTGTATACATTTGTTATATCACTCTAAATATATTGCATTTGTTGAAATTGAGCAAGTTATTTTACATCATTGTAGATATGGATACGGCTTTTATTAATAACAATAACTAAAGATTGTGTAATATGCCTCTTTTAAACCCTAATCTAATTTGATAGTTTTTATAGTTCCTAATGTTTGTTTCACTGAGTTCCTGAAGTTTATCCTCTGGTAGAGTCTTGATTCTTGCTTGGCTGAGTTAATGTATCTTGGTTTTGTGAGAGGAGAGGCATTTAGTTGCCATATCAAACAACATTGTGACGTTGGACAATGTTATCTTATTATAGTCTGTGGATGATTGACATCAATGGAAATAGTTCTAGAAATATTTTATTTGATTTAATCCTGTATTGTAGTGTTTTCACAATAACACATTCAGTTCATATAAATGTCATTTCGTTGTTCATCAATTTGCAGTTCACACTCAAATTCATATTCTTTATTTCTTGTAAACTGAAACAACACAAACATCCAACTTGAAATACAATTTTGGTTAATGCAATTGAATTAATAATCGAATGTAATTATATAATATTAGATAAATGTCAAATGAAATTAGTTGAATTTTGAATGTTCCCAAATTATACGTTTTGTAGATAGAAATTTATAAATGAATTTAGATTGAGCCATAGAGAACTTAACTTTTTTCGGTCCTGGTGATAATTTCACTCTGCCCCTTGAGTGAGGTTTTGGAGGCCAGAAGTAAAGCTTAGTTGCTGGGCTTGTCATTCCTTGATTGGTTACATCATCCACCTGATGTATGTCTGGAGATATTCTGCGTTACTATTGAGTGGGATGACAGAGAGGAGAAATGAGTGTGTTATTTAATTGTCTAACTAATATTGTAAAGTTCCAAATTAATGCTAGCTGATAATTTAGTTGATGTAGATGTTATTTTTTCCGTTATTATATTTAATTAATTACTAAATCAGAATAGTATGATAATACAATAGCTTTGTACCAATTTATTTTCAACTACTATCACAGGCTGTCACGTCTGTGTGGGTTCGACTCCCCTAGGTAGTATTGCTTGAGGACCTTTCTCAATATGATCCTGGCTGTTGAACAGGACATTAAGCACCAACTTTTAACTTTGTCAGACTAGCATTAAGAAAAACCAGATCCTCACACATACCAAATACATATTATGTAAATGTTGAAAAACCTCTGGTTCCAAAATTGAGAAGAAAAAAGTTTTTAGCTTAAATGAAAATAAACAGTGACTCTCTTTGATATCAGAGGTTTTCAGTGTCCAAATTTCTGTGATAATTTGAGGCAATGCCAAATCGAGTTCTAACCTCAGCTTTTAGCTGTTAATCTTCTATATCACAAAACCCTGTTTCTGGTCCACCTGTCAAAGTCTAACTCAATGAAATGGGCATAAAAAAGGTCTTTACAAACTTCATAAAGACAATAATGCATGGCTAATAACACCTGTATAAAGATTCACTTTCAACATATTTTACAAACACAATGATAACACGTACAAGAGAAAGCCATAATAGTGGAGTATAGGCTAAAATTAAGCTCAGTGGCTCAAATTTGAAAAAAAACCTCTTTGTTGATATGCATTTGATGCACTGCGGCTATGTCTAAATCTTTCTATTTCTGTTTCAAGAAATACAATAAAATTATTTTTATTTTTTTTTTATTTTTCACCACTAATATTTAATGGACTTATAAACAACATAAGGATGGGAACACCATTAAGCAGCATGATAAATGCCACATAACTTCACAGAAGTACCTTATTCTTTCATATGACTCGACATTGTCTTAATATCTATTTTATAACAGGAAACATGCAGACGATGCCAACCTTTCTTCTGTTGCTTAGTGCTTTTGTGACACTCAATCGAGGGATGCCAACTTATCCCAGTCCAGCCATAAAAACGACTGCACCGACTTCTCCAAGAACCCGTTTCTTCACAAATAACTGCTTCTTTTCTACCAGACCAACACATACAACAACACCTACAACTCCTATACCAAGCTCTCCTACAATACGTTTGATCCAACATGACTGGTTTACTTCACCACATACACCATATTCTACTCCTAGAACAACCCCGCCCATAACACATCCACATACAACAACACCTACAGCTCCTATACCAAGCTCACCTTCAACACGTTTCGTCACACATGACTGGTTTACTTCACCACCTACACCGTCTCCTCCTAAAACAACTACACCATCAACAGAGCCATCTGAATCTTTCAAGAAGAAAAGAAGGGCAAATACAAAAGCAAGAAGGGGGAGAATTGGCCGTGATATTTTCTACAGAGAATCAGACAGGGCCCGACAGGCAAGATCTCTAAAAGAGCTACCAAAGAGACTGCCAGATCTAGAGTCTAAGATGATGGTAACTTCTTAGCATGTCAGGATAATATTGGGTCCAAAGAACAATGACTCCCATTGTATTTAGAACTAGGTGTCTTTGATCCATAGCTTTTTTGGTTACAATGACATAAATCTAACTTAATCAGTCTTCTCGTGTTTGTGCTATATTGTTGAGAGCCACATAGAGTTGAACAGTTGTTTAGATATGACATGACTGCAGAAAGACCATTGGCTGTTAGCAGCAGAAATATAAGGAGTATAAGTAAATGTAGGCCTGTTCTCTAGACCATGTACATTTTAAGCCATTGTATGAAGTAAATGAAAGAGGAAAGAGGTTTTTAAATCTATGTACTGAATAAAGAAATTAGTGACAAATATGAAAGACAATGTAGAAAGAGCAGATTTTTTAATTCATTAGTTAGCGTATGGATATAATGTACTGTACATAGCTGAATATTATGACAAATTATAACATTAAAATAATGACTGTTAACATTTGTTTTAACTTTTGAATTTCTCTGTTTCATTCACTATTTAGTTTGTTGTGAAAGATATATGTGTTTATTCTTTACCAAATAGCTCAAACCACGTAAATTTATCAATACATGTATTCTCATGATAACAATTTGTCCCAACTTTCAAATACATGTTATTGTTGTTACTCAGCCTGAATTACTTCGGCGTGAATGGGACTCAGACATCTGCCGCCTGTTACCAGAAAGTTACCAACTCTTGGACCATGCCCAAAAGACAAGCCAGTTCTCACTTAAAGTCACTTCAAGTCCTGTAATGCCTGGTAAAGTGATAAAAGGTGAGATATTAACTTTTTTATTAAATGAACTTCAAGTTAATGTAGTGTTAAATAATTATTACTGTGTTTGGAAAAGTTACTACCATGTGTATTCTTAATTTTTGAAATGAAAAAAAGACTAGAAGAATTTTTCATATATCAAGATGATGATGATGTAGTGTGTATGGAACGGCTCCTTAGTACCTCATTGGGTAACAAGTATAAGTGGAATATGACATATTTAAATGATATACATTTAGTACTGGTGTCATATATTTCTTGATTTTTTTTAAAACCCCAGGATATTTCCCATTAATTTGGTATTTTTGTAAGTAAATGTTTAAAGGGACGTTCCATAACACAGTTTCATTCAATAAATTGTTGTGCAACAGCCAAAAAAATGTCATGTTATGATATCTAACGTTGAACTACAATACATATCCCATTCCTTTCAAGATCACTGTCATCACTACAAGTTTCAGTCATTTCAAAGTGACTAAATGTTTACATATCAAGCAAGAAATAGTCAACAAAAATGCTTTGTTTCTGGGTATTATCGAGCTTTTAGTTATACAAAACACTTCCGTGTTTTTTAAGCCTTGATGTGTTTACAACACTTGGGGTTTTATGTCACGCTCAACAGCCAGGGTCATATTGGGAAAGGATTGCATTGCCACTTTCGGGACTCAAACCCCAGAGGTGACAACAAACACTTGGAGTAGTCTAAAGGATGATGACGTTCTTGAGGTGCCACAGATTGTTCCATCTGTAACTTAGTCAAGAATCAATTTGGCTGTAGTTTGGTCTTTGATGTCCCCCAGAAGGTATGGCATGAGTTGCTTGATGCCATCCACTTATCAACATCACTTGCATCAGTGACAAAGAAACTGAAAGTTTATCTCTTCAGAACAAACTTTATATTCTACTGATTGATTGATTTATACACATTATAAATGATATCTTGATTTTATGTGAACAAGGAAACTATTTTAATTCTGACCATGACTAGATTTCCAAGCTTGCACCATGTCACTGAAAATAGCCAAAAATGAAGGTCAAAATGGTAACCCAAAGGTCGAGCAATTTCCTTAGAGAAAATAAAAGGTCAAACTGAAGACAGAGGGCAAAGCCCTCCAGGATGGACAAAGCCAGGTTAAGTGAGGTGGTGGAAGACTAGAATCTTTCACTATCATTACTGAAAGTTTATCTCTTCACAAAGGACAACCTACCCCTAGGTTCATCATGTTATCTCAATTGTCTCTGTAATTCTGACTCTCTGTTTGTCTTTTGATGGAGATTAGGCACTATAAAAGTAAACTCAGAATTAGCTATATTGTTGTGATGAAAATGTAAAAGACTTATGATATCTATTTTGTATATTTAACAGTGACATTAAATGTTTCTGAGGATGCTGATGGTGACATGTTCACATATATCCTCCAGGTATGTTCAGACTTTTATCAGATATGAGTGTGGATAGGGTATGGTTTATAGTAATAATCCAATTATGTCAATTTAAATATTTTACATATAAATTATATCTCTGCAACATGCATCATATGAATGCTTTAAATACAGCTTAGATTATGCCATACATTTGAAAAAGTGGATTTAGTTGAGAAAATTGCATTGGCAAGGAATAATTTAAATTTATTTAAACATTTCCTCATCATGATGGAAGAGCATACGGATAAAACTGAAAACCTGGATTATTTTTTCAGAATGGCTGTTGACTTTTACACTAAATAAAATCATTTTTGAAACTCGAGTTCATTTACAGGGTTGCAAAAGGTTTGTACCTATCCTTACTGGAGTGATGTTCTGAGACCAAACGGGCTGGTTTACTTTTGACTCTGGCTTTTTCTGCTTTGTTTTGGAGTCTGGCATCTTTATTGTCTTTTTAAACAATTTTGATAATGTTTTGAATTCAATGCCACAGTTTTCAATGTTTGAAAGACTCCTCACAAGCTTTATGAACTGTGCAGGAATATTTGCTGTATAGGGGTAAAATTGGGGGGTGCCGAAAGGACTTTATGGAGGCTCATTCTTTAACTTTTACTCCCCAGATATGAAGAAGGTATTTTGTATAACCATATGAGGCCAATGTCGTCCAGGGACAAACAAGTATTCAGAAAGAACTTGGTGAAAGATAAGAACAGTCCATAAGTATCTATATTAACTTTTCAAGTCAAATTATTGCACTTAAAGGTGCACTTATTGATTTTTGAAGGTCAATTAATCGAGTTTGAAAGGTGAGTTATTGAGTATAAAAGTCAACAATTCTAGTAAAAACAGTGTTCAATATGACCGTATTACTTTTCCACACCAAAAATGTGTAATTGCTACACAATCCTGCCACTGGTGTTGTATTTGTATTTTACTGAAGAATTTTTTGCCATCAATTTTTTTTCACTTTTAGGCACAAAGCACACAGAATTCAAAGCCTTGTGGGAAATTTATTCGCTGTGTCGGATCAACCTTCTTTTCCTGTGGCCAGCCCGATGTTAGTATTTCCTTTTATTTCTGACTATTGTACTGATAGATGGCTTCACATTAATATAGTAAACACAATTAAACAGAAAACCATTTCAGCTGTTTTATGTATATGTTAGTAGTGATAGAATCAGTTTCAGAATCTCTACAAGGGCATCAATTAATATCCTTTAATTTTGCAATAACTGGCTACTTCCCTTCCATGAAATGGTCATAGTGACTTTTTCAAATATTGATAACTTTCCCAGGCTTTTCCTGTTAAATACTTCAACATAGCCCAAGAATTATCCAATCTGCATGCCTTCATCCCATCAGGGACAGCCTGTATTAGAGCAGTTGTGACAACTGAACAAGAAATTTTTTATAATTCTAGATTTATAAATGCAAGTCTGAGGCTACCAATTAAAATATTTTGTAGGTACTCACTACACATTCTTTCAGGATACACGAACAAGAAATAAACTAAATAATTTTAAAAATCTGAAAATTCCCTTATAGTTTTAAGCATTCTTGGCAACAAGCTAACAAATAACTGTATCAAAAGCATCAGTAGCAGGCTACACCTTTTACCTAACATTGTTTTAAATAATTTGTTGTATCGTAAATTCAATGATAATTTGCAATAACTTCACATAATTCTTTCTTTATTTTTTAGAATACTGTCAAAGGGACAGTTTCTGGTGTTTTCCAACATAGTGAGATGTGGCAAGCTCTACCAGACTTAATGGGAGATGTGATGTTCCAGTAAGTCAAATAATTGCTTAAATGAGTTAATTGCTCAAACATATTCATTTATTACAGGGCAGTTATATTTAAAACCTGTTTACATTATTTTGCACTGTGATTGACCTCTAGATAGGTTTTTCTTGAGACTAGATTTATCGCTAGTTATACACATATTGCTAGTGTAGGACAAGTCAACAGAACTTCAAAATGAACTATTTTTATGGACAAATCTGGAAACATTTCATGACACTGTATGACTGCACACCATTTTCAAATAACCTAAGCAACTTTTAAATAAGACGACTGCTTGACATCCTAACTTGGCACATGCCCCAATTTGGCACAAAGCAGAATATGTCCATGTTTGGTTGTCACCAGCATCTGTAACAGGATCACATAAGGCAATAGCCCATAATAATTTACCAAAACTAAAGCACTAAATGTACACATTATGATATTGACACCTTGCATTAAATTTTTAGTATTTAGTTTCTAGTTTAGTATAATGTCTGAATTTACAAAATATGGGGACCACAATAAAATGGATTTACCTGCTATAAGATTGTAAAATGAAGGATCCTAGTCTAGTTGATTGTGGACTGAATGTAAGAGGGGACAAATCTATAGTACTATACTGTAAGGGGGGAAAGAGGAAGGAAGTGGATTAAAAATATGGTTAGAACTGACTAAGATAGTAAGGAAAGAAATAGTAATAAACTGTGTAAATAAAAGAAGGGCATGAAAATGTACTTACAAATGCAGTGTCAATGGTTGTTCGGACATTGGTTATTTTGACCAAAATAATGTGAATTGCAGAGTTTAAATGAGTATGTTGGTGTCCACCAACATGTGACTCTAAGGAAATCAAGTATACAAAACATAAAATAATAGCGTAATAATCTCGGAAGACGTATAATTGTAAATGACGGGAGAATAACGAGATACAAATGGTGTCAATAGGCATAGCCTGGAAGAACTTTGCTGACTAGAAGCAGTTAAAAACTACTATGCGATGACTTGAGAGATGGTCAGCTACTTGAGGTTTGTGTAGCCCACAAACAGTAAATTATCTAGTTGGCTAACAGGTTGACCACTGGCCAATTAAACCACAATAAATATGTCTTTTAAGTTCAGTATTATCTGAAAAGTCATACTAAGTATGATAGTTACCTCTGCCTAGGAGGAATTATTTTCATGGCTGTTTATTTGTCTGTTAGCAGGATTATGTAAATGCTACTGGTTGGAACTTCATACAAAAATCAGAAAATGGCTCTTGGTCCAACTTAGATCCCATTAGATTATGAGAGCGATCTGGATCGCCCTCTGGATACAAGAACAGTTTTCCGGATTTTTTATTATCATTTTGTGCCATGACAGAGGTCTTTACTCTCCAAGTGCTGTTGTTTCAAATTGATGCCAGACTAGCCTGAAGCTAACCAGACCAACATTATGGTGGATTCAAACTCCTACTAGCTGTGACAGTAGGCCGACTTGGTCACTTAGCAAGTTAGACTAGTAAGAACCGAGTGCGAGCCCTATTAAATTCCAGGCCAACTTTTAATTCCACACGGTTTGTACAAAGCCCGTTCTCAAATAATATCATATCCTCATTACTGATGGGTGCAAGGCCTTAACAAGGTTAAACCAAGGTAAATTCCTGTAATCAAGGTATAAGGAAAGATTTCAGAGAAACTCCAATTATACTTTCCTAAATGCATCCAACCCGGGGTATTAATATTATCGGGCCAAGAGCATTGGAATGAAACACATAAATGCACAAAATCGTAAAATCTGGCCAATGTAGTCTTCCTACAGGAAGTAAAGAACTAGGTAGCCTGTCCATATGAACTAAAATGTACTTGCATGAAAACAACATTAAACATTTTCACTTAAGGTCTATCACATTAAGGCTCACCAACTGTCTGAGGTCCTTCTAAATGCCTTAACCAATTCATTTATGTTTGTTGTTACTTTAGTGACTTATATGCACGAGTAGTGCAGCTAATGATAACAATTTGAGGTGTGCGCCAAGTTACAATGCCAAGCAAGTGCAGACCAAGGCCAAATAAAGGTTCTAAGTAGATATGCTTTCAGTACGAGGTGAAATCTATGTTTCTCTCTGATGGAGGCAATAGACAAGAATGAACGGGTATCACTAGGCAGTTCATTCCATTGGATTTAAAACTGGATTAATTTACTGGAAGATATACATAAATGGGTGGAAAAAGTGATCGAACCAAAACTATTAGGACTGGGTGATGGAAAGGCTCTGTTGGAGAGACAGAAAGGATTTAACATTTGTTTGTGTGAAATACATCAATTTATTTATTTTACTTATTTATTTATTTATTTGGGTTGTAATATCACTTTCAACACATTGTCTAGGTGATGTCACGACAGGTAGTTTTATGGGCAGAGGTAACCAGTACATACAGTTGGTCAAGGTTCTGTACTGTAAACTGCCAATGATCCCTAAGCAACTACCAACTTTCCCACACAGGGTTCAGGGTTTGAACCACAAACCTCAGAGATGAGAGGCGAGTGCATAACCACTGTGCCACCATGGCCCTGTGAAATACAAAGTTTTCTGTTTTGTTCTTTTTAGTGCCACATTTGTCAGTGGAAATGGTAAATACTGGACCGATGTGACGTCAGAAGTGATCAAACACCATGGCTAAACACCGTACAGTGAATGCATCTACATGGTTACTATGTTTAATGTACACTAGGTGTTGGTGATATTTGGACTATAACTTTTACAAGACTATACATTAAGTTGGTGTTGATTGAAAAGTGTGTAGTGATTTATAAGATTTGCTTTGTCAAAGGTATTTCGTGGTCAACTTCTGAAATCTAATACTGAAGTATCCTATCAAAACAGATTTTATTTCTTGAAGTCTTTTCAGTTCCAATTAATATGAACAACAATAGTTTATCCTTTGAAACCTGAAGTTTGAACTTTGAAATTATCTGTGGGGCTTAATAAATTGGTACAATAGTAACGGAAGCAACAAATATCACATCTAGCCAATTGGGATTACCAATACAAATATTGCTTGTTTGATACTTTGATATCAAGTAGAAACTATATTGTGGTCCCTTAAATTGACCCCTCCCATTCCAGTTTATTGGCATAAAAGTGTTTTAACCTGTTCATGTATCAATACATGTCTCATCAATGAAAACTCCATCCAAATTTTCATACAACAACCGTTACTTAATATTGTCTGCTAGTTGTGCTAATTAGGGGCTGTTTACTTGTAATTTATATTTTAATTTACATTTATACAGACTTGGTAATATTTTTGTATACGCTGGTGACCTTTATCATGGATAGTTAACGTTGTAAATGCCAAAACAATAATCCTGTTGTACATATAATTTTGGTCAATGACAAAATATTTTCAGAATATTTGCTTTGGGTTTATGTTCATATTTTACTTAGTTGTGTATATTTGACATTGTTTTTTTATATCCTATGAGTATTTTTGCGTGCTATCTTGACAACTGGATAGCCAACTGGAATAATTGGGATCAATCATGATTCAGAAAAGAAGAGGGGAATGGATGTTATGGTTAAAAGTTATAGTTTGCTGGTGTGACATTTTTATTGGTTCTAAACATATTCTAACTGGTTCCCAAATCCTCCCAGTACTTCCTGAAACATTCCCAAGTGATTATCTAAGAGATTGTTTTATGGGCATTAAGATAACTGGGACGGAGTTACCGAATCCTAGATTTTATGAGGGTCATAGAAGAATATAGAAAGTTTACAAAAAAATTCAAGCGGTATAAATTCACCTGAAATTCCTCCCAAATGCTTTGTAAGTCTAACTGGTGTTTCTGAGCCCTTTCTGTATGCTAAGATCGTGGTTTATAAGATTATCCTCCTAAATGCTCCAAAATGGCAACTTTTCAGCTGAAGTAGGAAAATGGTAGTTGCTTGTCTGTTCCCTATGGTTTGCAGTTCAGCCTCCTGGACAATTCGTATACACTTATTTCCACCATCTCTCCACATCCAAGGCATAATGTAACCTATTCAATATGTCAAAATTAAACTCCAGTTGATCAATCAGTATATAATGTGCATATTTCTTACTTTTAAAATTGACAAATTCGACATTTTAACAAAACAATCTTTTAAAGAAACAGGTGTGTGTTATGTGTTATGATTTTTGTCAGCTATTTGTAGATATATTAAATAATGAATAAATCTTTGCTGTGGTAACACACTACTTTTGAATAAGTTTTTGGAAACTTGCATTCCAGAGACTCAAGTCGTCTACTTCAGTATATATTTGTTATATCCTTATGGTTTTATCTGTACCAGTCTTTTTGGTATTTGCTAAACATGATTGCACACAAAACACAGGAATGGTTACCCTTCCGCGGGCTTGAGGATGTTGTAGTAATATCAATTAGTTTGGCTGTATGTTTGTTTATCTGCATACAGAATTCTAATACATTGGTTGGGTGTCATATTTTCAAACATACTGTGGAAATGCTGTGCCTAATTTAGGCTCCTGAGCACAAAGGGCGCCAATAAGTGTAACAGTTTAGATACTCTTGTGAATGTATTCCTCTTTGTAGATTCTAAGCTACTGTCTTTGAAGTGGCTCCGGATTTAAGGCACAAATTCTGCCACCTTATTAGTGTCCAAAGTCAAAGTTAGGGTTTCCAGATCCAGTTCAAGAGCCAGGCTCAGGACAGAACTTCAGCATTATCATTTGTGTGGGTTGAACCCATTCAAAGAGGCCACAGCCTGTGAATAGATACCACAAGAACTAGACTACTGGGCAACCGAGGATCTAGAGGAATAGAAGACAGAGTCGGTGTCCATGAGAAAGAGTACTGCATTGAATGAATATACATCATAGGCTACAAGTCACCAGCTTGTGTATTATTATTCCAACCATATAATCGCCATATTTTTAAGGATCTACAATAGAATCAATTGTTTTGATCATGGTTTTTTAAAATATATATTTTCCCAGTTTTTTATTTTGTGTATTTTTTATCCGTGTAATTCTGCTCTTCACACGTCTCCACCATCATTTAAACAAGTTAATGATGTAAAATGATATCTCATACTCTGCACTAAATACACTACAAAGAACCATAAACAATCCCCTTATACACACACTGTATAAGTGGGGATTGTAGTGATAGACAGTTTAACTACTATTCAAGTTCTATAAAATTCACCTACTATTCCTACCAAAACATTAATACAGATTTAAATTTTCTTTTGTAATTAAATGCCAATATCCAAACTTTTTTGGCCAGAAATAGCTAATATTTATGACAGTATAGATATAGATTTTTACAGTATATATCATTGCTATTTATGTTTATATCTAGTCACGAGTTCTAAAACAACTTCCTATGGTAAGAGATGATGTGTCCTTTCTGTAGTAGGTATATCTTTATCGGGGTATGAAAATTTTGTACCCGGACACTTTGTACCAGGATATTTCATACCCAGCCTGGGACATTTTGTACACAATTTATAACTATTACAATATTTACCACGCTCTAACAAATGCTACATGCTCTGAAGGTAAAATAGCATGTTTTGTTAAAAGCTGTGTATTTCCACCTTGTGAAAAATGTCTTTCTTAATTTAATAAGGTATTTTGTTGGGTCTGAATGTCTGTGTTGTCTATAATTAAGATCAGTCTTTAATATATAAACTATAAAACATACTATAGGCATTTAAGGTAGCTACTGTTAGTGTAGTTATTCTGGAGGCAAAAATATCACTACTAAGATGATTTAATTTTATGTTGTGTATTTTAACCAGGTTAAAGGTCTATCAGTCACATAGCATGTCAGCTGTAGGGCTTAAAAGTGGCAAAAAGGCCATAAAGTGGGTCTTTCTGGGCAATATAAAAACCCTTAAGGTGACCCAAAAAATTAAAGCTACAGACTTCGAATTTCAAGAAAGTGCTTCCAAATATCAATGCAATTCATCAATTTTTAAATTTTTAGAATGAAATGTCCTACGCCAGGTACGAAATGTCCGGGTATGAATTATACTGGTACAAAATGTCTGGGTGCAAAATTTTAGGGTACAAAATGTCTTACACCCATCTTTATCATCCACGTTCAATGTGTAAGATTGTATGAATTTACAAAGTCCAAAATATTGATAACTATATGCATTATTTATGCTCTATGTAATTAAAATGTCATTGCTCTCATTTTTTAGCATTTGATGGTGTAGTTTTTTAGTTTAGAAATAGTCAAATTTATTAGGTGTCTTAAATCATTTGCCTTATACACTATCTAATTACCATATACAAATAATGTGGCCTTACCAAGAACACATTCTACTTCTATAAACTTTAAAGTAGTAAACAAATTGATAAAAGCTTGGTTCGGGGACCATAACTATCTGTAAAAAAATCTTATCAATTAACTGGTTTCAGGATACATTAAAGAACATAATTATGGGGCGGAGGGTGCATAAAACTTGTAGAAACTAAATTACCATTTGCTTAAGATCTCTACATGTAATAATATTCACTGATTGTTTTTATGCCTTTGAGACATACTCTTTGGTGAAGTAACTTAACCTACACTGACAAAATCATTTCGTGAGAAAGTGGGTGCATTATAGGGAATATTGTATGTAATTAGATTTGGTAATTCATAAATTGCAGCAAAGATTCTAATTAGCCTTGCTTAAGGCTCAAATTTGTACAATATCTTTTTCAAAGATGCACACAGATATTTGGTATTCGCAAATCGCTCATACATATTTTGAGATATAGGCTGATCAGTTGTAAGTCAATATGAAGGCCAGTATAAGCACATTATATAAACTAAAACTTTATTATCTGAACTGAAAATTTCCCCTAGTCTTAAAGAAACTCGAGCCTTTAGCAAGGCTAGACTCCAATGTATGCATACGTTTTGAATTAGAGTTATGGATATCTAATCTAATCTAATGTGGACTTTTATAGCGCTTAATCTCCATCTCAGATGGACTCTAAGGCGCAACAGAACATAAAGCAAAGGCAATTAACATTAATCCGGGGATATAGCAAGGTCGTACCAAGGAGACACAGGGTGACAAGGGAGGCTATGGCGGATAGGCTTTTGCATACAAATAAGTCTTAAGCTTCTTTCTGAAGGAGGCAACTGATGCTGCACTGCGCACATCATGAGGGAGTTCATTCCAGATTCTAGGAGCATCAAAGGCAAAGCTGTGATCAAAATGTTTGACAGACTTAAAGACTGATGGGCGGAAAGGAGGAACAGTAAGATATTGACAATCTGGGTGACTACGCCTCGTACTATAGGAACTACTACTGTGAGACAAGTAAGGTTGAAAGTAGGAAGGGGAGCCACTATGTAGAAATTTATGTACTAGAGTTGCAGTTTTGAACATACATCTATACTTCACGGGCAACCAGTGGAGTTGTTTCAGAATGGGCGTAACATGAGCATATCTTCTATGGTTTGTAACAATACGAGCAAGGGTATTCTGAATACTTTGCAATTTGTGAAGATTGAAACATGACAAACTCCTAAAAAGAGAGTTACAGTAGTCCAGACGACTACTGACCAAGGCATTTGCAGCTAGGACTGCCACTTCCGTAGTGAGATACTGTCTTATTCTACGAAGGTCACGCATCTGGAGAAAACACGCTTTACAAGTCCTCTTGACATGTTCAGAGAATGACAATTCTGCATCGAACCATACACCTAGATTTCTAACAGAATCAACCGGATGAATAAGGCTGCCAAAGATACTAACAGGAAAGTAGAAGGAAATCTTCTGATGCTGAGACTTAGAGCCAAAGACAATGAACTCCGTTTTTCCTGGGTTAAGCTTCAGTTTACTGAGAGACGTCCATCGTTGCACATCAAGAAGGCAGGCATTAAGCCTGGCGAGAGCCGCCGAGGCATTTTTATGAGAGAGATGGATGTAAAGCTGTGTGTCATCCGCATAGAAGTGGAATTTGATATGCGGATGAAGGTGAATGATTTTACTAAGTGGTGTAGTATAAAGTGAAAACAGCAATGGACCGAGAACTGAACCTTGGGGAACGCCGTAGATGAGCTTGCTTAATTCAGATAGAGTAGAGCCTATCTTAACGACCTGACAATGATCACCCAAGTAGGAAGCAAACCACTTAAGTACAGTTCCACCAAGACCGAACCAGGATTTAAGGTAACTGAGAAGAATGCTATGATCTATGGTATCAAACGCGGCTGATAAATCCAGAAGGACTAGAGCTGTAGGTTCGCCACGTGGCAGAGAGAGATGTACTTCGTTCTTTATAGACAATAGAGCTGTTTCAGTAGAATGTCCTGGCTTATAGGCTGACTGATGTGGATTATTCAGTTTGTTAATATTGATGTGTGACGTAAGTTTCTTAGGATACATAGTATATAAATTTTCTTATTCTATGGGTTATTCTGTATGTTATAAAGCGAAAGCATTCTGCTAGCTATTTTGGTGTTCTATATCTTATACTCAATGTCCCCTTGTACTACAGAACTCAAAGAGCCATTTTGACCATACAACCTGCATGTGTACAGCTCAAGCTGTCAAACTTTGGTCATTCCCTCAAATGAAAGACAGACTCAAGGGTGAGCTGTCAAACTTTGGTCATTCCCTCAAATGAAAGACAGACTCAAGGGTGATCATTTGTCAACATCCCTAGGTTCATTAGCCTAGGACCCGATGACAAAGACTCCCATTTTAAAATGTCATCCAAGCTACTATGTATCTAAATATGCCTGGTTTGAAACCCACATCCTCTGTGTTCCTAGGCGTGTATGTCACCCACTACTAGGCCATAGAGGTAGATAGGTCATATAAGATACCTTGGCAATGCAAACCAACTATCATATGTGATACGAGCCAATATTTAGATTTTTTAATTTTAAGAATTCTTGTTTCTTAGATCAGTATGTTTCAGCAGCATACAAGAGGTCAGATTTTAAAATTGTTTTCGTCAATGTATTTATGTTTGCAATAGAATCATATCTGAGCTTACCAGAACAGAATACATAGATTTGAATTGTAAAGTCCTTAAGACAGAGTCTAAGTTGAAGTTTTAAGTCCTGTTCAACAGCCAGGGGCATATGGGACAGCCCCTAAACTATCCCTAGACAAACATTGCACTTGTTGGAGTCAAACCCAATGAATAATTATATTCCCTGTACACCAACACAAAAATATACTGATAAATAAAATGCAAATAATAATTACTTTTTGAATGTCTTTAAAACCTTAGTGAAATGCATTTTAAATTACCATTGTGTATAAAAAAACTCACTAGTTGTATTTGTCCTTTAATAAATCTGAAACATGCTTAAAGTAAACAGGTAAATGTTTACTAAACAGGTATATCTTTTTCAATGATTAGTAGATATTGTGCCTTGCATTTACCAAACACTCAGTGTCTGTTCTTTATGTCCACAAACATAAATATATGTTTATTCTTAATAGCCACCAAAACATAGTGACGATTATAATGCAATAAATTGTTCATAAAAATGCATCTAAAACTTTTTATATAAAATTATGTATGCATAACATATAAATTTATAATGGCGTTCAGGCCCTTTCACACATTGACAAAAGCACAAAAGCTGGACTGAAAGGTAATGTAATATTTAGAATGGTTTAAAACTGTGTCAGGTCTCACACCTCTCCAGAAACCCAAATATAATGTGGGTATATAAATATGCATGGGTTAGTTTTCTAATTTTTTGTTTTTGCAGTGGCCGTTTGAATGATCTTATTATATGAAGTGATCTTAACGCAAGACTTTAAATAAGACATTTGTTTGTCACACCAAAGATCTGAACACAAGCCAATAGACTCTCTAGACATAATTGGTTATATCCCGCCACCGATTATGCAATGACAGTCCACTGGTTTTTGTGTCAGTGGCAAACATATTAAGCTATTACAAAAAATCATATTGTATTTTTGTCATATTCTCACCAACATGAGTGGAATGACACAGGACAGTGTAAAGTGTACCATGGAAATGTATAAACAGTAATTTAAATTTCTTGTTTCTTGATCATGTGAAATGGCCTTAAATGGATATTTCACCGTGAATAGATCTGAAACAGGTTCACCTTAATATGGGAACAAATATTTAAATATTTCAGTAATTACTAGACTATGTGCCTTGAAATGACATGGAATTTAGACTGAGTCTAACTGTTTCTGTCTAAAAGGCATGAAAATGTATATTTCTAATAAATCAACATCAAAATCAAATTAGGAGAAAAAATTTACTGGGCACAATTTCTTGCTTTTACGGTAAATAATAAATGTAAGACAGCCTCAACCCCCCTATCAAAGCCTACTATTCGTCTTCTATTTTTTTCTCACGTGCTGCAACACCAAATATGATAAACAAAAACAAAAACCAAATGTTTAAGGAATAAGAAATGTGTCTTCAAGACACAGGTACAAATCTATTTATATATTTTTCACACACTGATAACTTTGCACATGTAGTAGTCTTGAGAAATCTTGGAGGGAGATTTCACAATAATATTTGTGATATAGGACTTTAACTCTGCCAGGTATGAAATATATATTTATTTTATATATGTAGTTTATATGCAAAGAAATCTACAATAAATGTGATCGAAAGGTTTAGTTGACAAGAGATTTGTGAGTATTGACCTGTAGTTTCAACGGTGAAGTAATTCAATAAAATATTTATCAACCACTTATACTGAGCACTTACTCAGAAGGTGAGTACTGATCCATGTGTTTACATGGTTATGTATGATGCATTTTTGTGTGTTTATAAAACAGATAAAATATGAATAATTACTGAGCATTTCAGTAAATTCATGAAATGCCTGAACAGATCAGTCATTGTGCAAAATGCTCATGTCAACCAATTCTTGAAATGCCTGAACAGTTCCGTCATTATGTAAAATGATTTAGTATTTAATGCAATGCGTCTTGCACAGAGTCTATGGAACTACTTTTTAAGTATCTTATGCACAGGCTGCTGTTATTTCTTGTTTATTGAAGCAATGCAACAATCAGTTTTAACTATATGTTAATTAATGATGGCAAATTTTGATGTTTCTAATACTTTAAAGTGTGAGATCTCTACGAATTCTATCTAACACTACATGTATAATCATCTGTTGAATATGTTATTGATAGGAGGTGGTTACTTCTTACGCACAGAAACCATTCAAGATGTAGTTTTGACTATGGGGCAATAAATAAAGGTGTACTTTAATATTTGTCATATTTTCTTATATAAATGGGTATAAAGAAGAAATCTTGTTGTGTGATATATACCACACACCTGCTTCCAATTTTAATTGTAATGCCCAACTCACAACTCTTCTCACAGGCCAGTTAGAATCCCGAGTCGGTATTCACTAAGTTAAAAAAAAACATTGATTAAGATCAGATCAAAATCAAATTAAGTTTGAGAAAAAAAGTTTCAAGTGAGCCAGCAGATCAAATAGGTATTAATAAAATAAAGATCACCTGAGCAAAGAAAGTTCAAACATTTGATCTGTTCTGTTCAATTAGTGACATGAAATCTTGCCATAAGTTTGCAGTAAGTCGCAAGATGTGCACAAAGTATCTGCTGTGTCATCAATCATCTGCCAAACTTTTATTTCTGAATCAATATTTGGATTTTTAAACATTATGAAGGAAAACAGCATTTTAGTACCATTCAAAGACACCCAGGCTGTGACAAATAACAACTGGTAACAGAGGGAAAAGAAGTCATCATTGCACAATACACCGAAGATTTCAATATTATTCAGGGAACCATTAGTTTCTTCGTCTCTGTAGTGGCTGCTTAAAACATCTGCCTTGACCTGAATGTTAATCTAGTAAATACCACCAAAGGGCTATTCCCTAACTCATTCTGGTCCTACAGGGGACCGTAGTGGATACTTTATGCTACTTTAATGATCAATGCGAGTCCTTTGTCATCCTGTGCCAAATGGGGGGAAATGGGGGGGGCCTCATATATGGTCCAGTTTGGATGCAATCCTTGTTCATCTATAAGGGAGCTGGAAGCAGCTCATCCAGGGGCACATCTGGGTACATACAGGGATATCTGGGAGCATATCCTGAAGCACCTCGTCAATGTCTGGGGTAGCACAAGAACCAGACTATGAGGGGTAAAATCAATTTCTATATATCAATTTTGGGAGCAAACTCCTGAACCACAACATTTGCCCCACACGACAACTCTTCCAGTGTGTTCTTGGACCATTCTTGGAAGTGTAACTGTCCCATAACAGTCCTTTCTATACATATTTGTTTCCCTCTTGAAGACTTTATCCTTATGGCTCTGAAAATAGACCCTCATTTGGGAGTCGCCCTTCTTCCCTCCAGGATATATATATAGTGGGACAGCTCACAACTGTAAAGTGTTATTTTTATTTAGATAAGCAAGAGTGCATACACATACCACGGGGTGGCTATCATAGTATAGGGATTTGAAAGTGAGACAAAAATATTCAAGTATTATATATGATATAACTATTGACTTGTCTTCTAGGGTTGTGTATGTCTTTTTTGTCTCTTAGCAGATGGTAGTGTGTTACACTGTGTGCCTGTGCTTATATGATTTTAGTTTCTACCCGATGTTATTTTTTATCATTCCAGAAATAAATGAAAATGGGTTTCCATTTCGTTATCATTGCCTGCATCTTGGTTCTGCCCTTGGCTGTTTATGGACAAGATGAATGGTTTACACACTCTCCAAAGACCACTATTTTGCCCAGGAATGGAACCATGCCCACCACTCACCGTGTGACCCATTCCTGGCATACTGTCCCCACTACTGCCAAAACTTCCTACTGGACGACTACCAAACCCTGGGGAGAGGAGGAGGTGTGCAGTTTGGTTCCAGCAGACAACAGGTACTGCTCCTACTCTGGTTTGCCGGACCTCTGTACCCTGTAATAAAGGGTCCAGTATCAGCCACCATCTTGGTTTATTAGTATACATAGTTACACCTGGCAATAATATGGATAACCTGTAATAACATAGGTTTATACTAAACTGATATTATGCATACTTTGAGATTAAGCCCTCTTTTTACCGTATGGGGGTACCATATGATAACTAAGTAAAATTTGTCGTAAATTTAAGGTGTGCATCAGTTTAAGTTAAATCTCTTATTCTTTGAGTATCAGTGCAAAGTTTTATTATCCATATCAGATTAGCATACAGGTAACCTTGAAAAGAAGTTGTATGACAACCAGACCAGGTGAAGATCACCGTAGGAAATCCTAGTCCCTTTTCTGTTAAAGAGAACTGATGCACTGTCTAGTACTACCTGCTATAATTTGGCACATGCCTCGACTTGGAACCAAGCAGAATACAGAATACCAATAGATCATCGTATGTCACAGGCTGCATTCATACATTTCTGAGAATGTATCACACAGTATAAGGTAACTGAAGTGACAACAGAACTGCATTAAGTATACTCAATAGTGGCCAAGAAACACTTTCAGAGTTTTGTGCTAAGCTGGGGCGTAATTTTGAAAAATAAATTATATTATCGCTCTTCAAAAGCACTGTCATAGGTTAATTGATTTGATTTTTATTAGAAAAGTAGATTTTTTATCTTGTATTTGTTACAAAGAAAAATATTTATAAATTTATTGAACACCAAGTCCGAAGGTTGGCTAATACCCCTTTCACACTACAGGTGGTATGCCCTGCGGTCTTTGGGCTTTGGGCAAAACACCCCTGTCCTTCAACTGTCGCCTGATGTCTCTATGGGAACTTATGAGACAGTGGCCCACCTTTCCATTCTTTGAGTGTCCCACAGAAGTTTTGAAATGTTCAAAACTGCCACCCTAAGGCCTAAACGTCAGTTTCCATTAGTCACCATCCCTTGTCAGCCCTACAACTGTCTCTATACCTGTGTGTCAGTCCTTGTCAGTCCATTTCAGTGACCTTCCATACATATGTTTTGATGCGGTAAGTGGTGACATAAGGTACAAACTCAGTTGACTACTGATGGGACACAAAGTTTGAAGGTTACAGACTTCTAATGGGACTTTTGTCAATGGTGGGGATGCTTAATCGTTGTTTAGCTTCTTATTCGCTTCTGTTACACGAGTTTAAATAAGATATCTCAAGGTAACTGTACGGAAAGCATTTGTTACAATTCGGTTGTCGAAGGTTTACAGGAGGTAAAATACAGATGTAGACGAACCACCTTCTTTTCTAAAGACTCACTTATGTTGATCCTGGCCATGTCGGCCCCTAGTGTCTTGTGGACAGAGAAGCCTTGCAACTCTAATCAATCTTTCAGCTGGTATAGTCTATAAAAATGTAAATGACCTAAACAAGAGCAGCTGTGAACTTATGATATATCACATATATATCAAGTTAATTGGTGGTGTTTCCTTGTTTTATTTAATATTTTGTTCGATATTTAAACCTGTTTTTTACGCAAAAATGATATTGCTTATGACACCATGTTTTTTTTTTTGTTTTAATTTCTGCAGATTCCTGACATGGAACAATGAATCGTGGTCCGGATATATGGTGATGTCCACTGGAAGTTGCTATAAAGCAGGCGATATTGTGCAAGGTATAGATGGAAGTCCCATATAAGGTCAACCAAGTGCACCCTTTATACTGTATACACAAAACCCCACCAGTTCTTCATTTTTTAGAAATTCACTAAAATTACTTTTCAGTAATAGCTAGCTTCTTCCTGAGATATTACTACAAATGTAAAATTTCACTAGGGGTTAAGTTTCACTATCCAAGCTCATTAGTTAAAATAGCTAAAATTAATGTCAAGTGAAAAATTTAACATCTACAGTATTTAATGTTCAAAAGATGAGAATGTCAGATATATGCAATTAATAACTGAACTTTTTTTTTTTTGGGGGGGGGGGGGGGGAGAAAAAAGAGAGAACACATTTATTTTCAATTAGCTGTAGATACATAAAAAACTGTACAAGAAAAACTGCTTATGAGAAAGTGTTTTTCAGTCATCTTATCTTCTGAAAGAACTCAAGTTTATACATTGGACCAATTTACATAGTGTATGTGAATAAAGTAGCTAGATCAACAACTCCTGCTGCTAAACAAAAGCTGAATTAATTAAAGCTCTTTACCCAAAAAGGAAAAAATAATAACTGAATTACTATTCCTTTATGGTTTTAGGAGCACTAACAGGATGGCAATTTAAATTGTTAACTGACGATTAATCAAATGTAAATATTAAGCCCTCAACAGAAGGATGATTTATGATTTATCAGTTATAATACATGTGTAAAATGTAAATGATGAATTGAGTTTTCAGCATACCGAATAAGTCATACATTCATAATTAGATGGAGGAATAGGTTAAAACAGAACATACTAGATAAAATCCACTGTCTTATGATTTCTTGATGTATTCACATAAAAGTGTTTGTTGTGTTTTGTATTTGATCAGTGAATCTGTGGGGCATGCAATATTACACTGGCTTTATGCTACAGGTGAGTAGTAATGTATGACTTTCTTCATCATCTTCTTTTTGGACTAAAGAATTTAAGAAATCCAAAATACCAAAAGTTGAACTGACCTACTAAATAATTACAGTTTATTACAGAGTAAATGGTTGCTACCTTCGCCAAGGATGTTAAGTCATCGTTCACTTCTATTTGTTTGTCTTTTACTATGTTAACGAATATCAATCCAAGATTTTTAGAAAAAATTATTGTCATTTAAGTAATAGTGGAAGAGTTCGACATTTGTAGAGGAATGCCCTCTAATTATTCTTGTTATAAAATGACCTTGCATCCAAATAAAGGGTTCTATCTGACAATTTTTATGAATTACTTTCCTCATAATTTGTGTGGAGATTATGTATGTATATATACCCAAATCTACGAGCAACATATGAAATGTCCATTGTGTTTTTATCCAGGCCCATTCCATTTGGGAGAATAAACCACATGGATGGTTCAGCTTGGGATACAACTCTGAAGGATTGGAAACAGCCACTTGTAAAGACGGACATGCAGTGAGAATTAAATTCATTCAAATGATAAACATTTTTGTAAAAGTATTTAACAAATGTGTCACTATAGTAATGCACGATTACATTAAATGTGTTAATTTGATTGGCTGAAATGAAGTCATGTGACACTATATAAAAGACATTGATAACTAACTGATTCGGGTTTACCTGCCTGACCTTGAAAATTGGTGGCTGCTTTCCTGTGCCCACATATTTCACTGCGAAGGTCAAAGTCAAGGGTATTAAACTGCATTCACTGGCTTGGTCATATTTGGACAAGCAGTCCACACCATATGTTATGTGAGTCTTACCCATAGCTAACCGCTAGACCACTGGGGAGTTTTTCTATACAGAAAATTGCCAAACTAATATAGCCTGCTTACCCCTATCTCTTAAACCAACAATTTTTGTAAGACGTATACTTGATAAGTTGTACAATTACACAAACCAAGGTCACTGGTGAATCCAAACTTTTGAGGCAGACCCCCCAAAGCTTAATGATTATAAAACATTAAATGGAGCCCAATGCAAACGCATGACACTAAGCAGATAAGGGAAGGGGTCACCAGTGACCCCGGGTGTTAGGCCCTTGACCTTTATGACCCAAGGTCATATGATGGCTGATATACTAAGTCATATATTTGGGTTAATAAGTGCTAAAAAAGGTCTTACTAAAGTGAAAGTCAAAGCTGTTGTTGGGACAGATCTTAAACATTGTTGTGAGCGTCAAACCCATACAGAGGTGACTATCTGTGATTAGATGCCAAACTTACTAACCACAAGGCCACCATTGATCTAAAACGTCTTATCAAGTCATATATGCAACTTAATCGTAGATTGTAAATACAAATTATTGTGAATACATCAAATCATATATTCCAAGTAGGAAGTCCTATATACAACTTAACAAGTCAAATATGAAATAAATTTGGGAAACTGAAAATTAATGTAGACATAAAGTCCGAGGGTGAGGATAATGGACAAGCGCGGAGTGCGAGTCCATTATGCCGGAAGTTCCGTCCTTTTATAGAGGTCATAAAGTACAAACCTGAGGACTTTATTTCTATTATAAAGACCGGTTTGTTTTATTAATCCATAAATATTATTGTAAATATGTTGTTATACACACCTATTTGTTGCACTATATTTTGTGTGTATCGTTTGGTTCTCTATTATCGGCGATCATCCATTTATTGCCTCAGATAAATGTACCCAAAGATATGCGCACTGCATTGTTTTGTGTGGTCTGCACACTTCCGGTCTTTATAATAGGAATTAATTCTTGTGAATTTCTCACAACTCTGGGATTTTCTTTAGAATAAAATAGTGGGATTTTCTTTAGAATAAAACATTTGGCAAAGCCTTTTATCAAATTGTTATTTTTCAGAATGTCATCAAAACATACAGGAATGAATTCTACTATAACCACTCATTCTACTGGCATGCACCATATGACTACCAGACAGACATCATCTTCAAGTAAGTCTCCATTCTTTTTGTCTCATATTTTTAATGCAAGATTGAGCCAAAAGTAACTTAACAAATGTTTAAACAGAGTTTGCACTGTACAGATCCATATATGCATCAAACTGACCCAACAGAATCCGATACGATTTGATCTTATACTAGGTCTCAATGGCTTTTTTTCGGGAAGTTTTCTTATCCAAACCATCTTTAAGCCATATATTTGTTTCCAGGACCATAAACAAGGATGTTCTAACCAGTTTAGTTATATGATTCTGTGATATCTACCAATCTAGTAAAACTTCAAGGTTCTTCAAAGTAAAACTTTGTTTCAAATAAGATTCTATGGAATTTTTGGTGTTTTAGCCAAGGTATGCAATATAATTTCCAAGAGGATTATTGGACCAACTTGTATTGTCACTGGTGCACACACACCTACATAAGTAACACCAGTTTGGGGTGGGGACGAAATCACCCCCCCCCCCCCCCCCCATCTTATTTTTTTTACTTTCGTCCAATTTTCTAAACCAGCACAAATAAGATCTAACACATATGTGGATAATACAATTAAACAACTCTTTGTAGGGACTAACAAGTCTTTCCTTAGCCTTGCTGTCTGATGAGATTATATATCCTAATATGAACGAGTGCTTTATAATGCCAAATTTTTGTGTACATGTTTGTAAAAGATATGGTATAAGTTTGAGCCTTATACAAGGTTAGTCTTTCCTATATGGGGTCCTTTTCAAGACATTGAATGAGTGCTTTGTGTAACAGCCTGAATTTTCACACTCTCGCTGGGAGTATACTTCCTTTGAAACTGAAAAATTAATTATTTCTGCTATCAATCACAATTCCAGTGAAATAATGGCAAAGCATGAAACAGGTCCATAAACTGTCTGCATTTGAGCCCTTTTGTATTCAAAATGTTGTTTTTGTTTATTTCCCTTCAGTGCCACCTTCATTGATGAGTGGGCTTCTGATGGTGGGCAGTACTGGCTGAATGTGACGTCCCAGTTGGTGGAATATGACCCCGGTTGTAATGACAACGTTATGGTGGCTACAGGGAATTCCCTCAAATCTGGAGGATTCCTGCTGGGAATGTTGATGTGTTTTGCACTGCAGATGCTCTAGAGCATCAAATGGACACAGTAAAGCCATTTGCACATAGTTACTAGCATACTCTATAACAACATGTTCTCATTTAGGCTCAGCATATATATTTTTCAATTAAGTGCTTCTATTCATTTTATAAGTGTTCTGCAAGAAAGAGATACGTGGTAAACAAGTTTAGCAAAAAATCTTTGTATAGCTGTGGATGTCATAAGAAGTATAACAACATGTTGCGCGATTGATATTGTACCACTAAGCCCAATGCTTCCATTCAGCAGATTATTATCAGCCGGCACAGGGCCAGATGAGCTGTCATATCAGTCACTCATTTTGTGTTACAAGATTTCCTTTCACATGTAGATGACGGGGACCCAGTGGTGTAGTGGGTAAAACACTTGCCTCCCAACTTTGTGGTCTGCAGTTCAAATCCCTCTGTAGGAAAAGCTGGTAGTGGCTTACTGATGTCCAGCAACCTGTAGTTCAGAATCTTGACAAAATAATATGTACTGGTCTCCTCTGCCCCCTAAACTATCCGTTACGATATATAACCAAGATAATGTGTTTAAAGTGATGTAAAACCCAAATAAATCACGAACAGATGCCCAGTGAAATGAGACAGTGAGCAAAGAAATTGGACAGTCAAATCGATTTTTATTTAAATAACATATAGTAGACCATACCTCCTGGTAAAGAGACTTATCGAATGAAATTCTTTTGAATGGAAGCAGGTTCATTAGCAAACATCTGACATACAGAAATCAACCGATAATTATCTCTTGAAAGGAAGTGATTGGTGGTGACAACTGAAGAAAGTAACTCAAAATTGGATATTTTGTAGTGTATTTTTAATGTTGTTTGCCATATTACTGTTTTAAACATATTTTATCGACACCTGACTTCATTACATATTGTTGCTTGCTTGAAGTGGCCATTAACGTGGGATTTATTTAGCATTGTTGCCTGGTTTTTTTCTGTTTTTTTTTTTTGCAAACAAATGTATAAGTGGTATGAATTGCCTTATGTAATTTGTATTGTATGATATATGTCTTTATTATAAGCTTAATACACAGTTATTCTGATATAGTCCAGCGGAAATGTGAGAAAGCATGTTTTTTTGCTATTATGAAGTTTTTTTGTTGATTCAGCATCTCTAAGCTGTCCTGATGAAAAATCAGCCGGGTGCCGGCTTGGCAGCCTTGAGAAATTATTTTAAAAGCCAAAAAAACAAAATGGCCGCTGTAAATAAAGAAAATTCTATTTTTACACACATCTTTGCTTATATTGTACTTAGAGCCACATTCTTTGTGTCTAAGTCTGGCTTTCTGGGGTCAAAAAATCTATTTATGATGTGATATAATGTTTAGGTAGTAAGCAAGAAAAACATTTACGAAATCTGTTAGACTCTAGTCATAGTGAAAGAATAATTACTGAAGCTGTTCATACAGTATATATCAGTTTTAATTCTTTGTTATTTAAATTCAGGCATGCACCAACTGATGTGAAGTACTACTTATTCAAAATTTATTGCATGTCACTTTATGGGTGTCAACTCTGGAACCTAGAGTCAATTAGCATAAATAGATTTTACGTAGCGTGGAGAAAATGCTGTAGACGTCTTTTAAATGTACCATATAGAGCTCATAATGATCTTTTACACTTGATTTGTAATGATTCTGATATTGATAACCAGCTACACAGAAGACAGCTATCTTTTATCGTAAAATGTCTTAAGAGTTCAAATAGTGTAGTAAAACTGTGTGCATCTTTATCAATAGGTGGAAGCACTTCTGATGTCTCCTGTAGCTTAAATTACATTTGCTACAAATATAACCTGAATAAATATCATTTGTGGGACTTTAGAAGACATTGTATTAAGTTTGACAGTCATTCTAATACTTTAACTGCAGGAATAATTAGAGATTTCATTAATTTGAAAGAGAACATTTCAATGAGTATAACAGATAAAAGAAATATTTCATTTATAATAGACTATCTCTGTACAAATGAATTAATTTTTTTTTCTCTCTCTCTTCTCTCTGTTTAATATTTTAATGTAATTATGTTTTCTACTATTTTTTCTTTCCCTCTTTCTCTGTTTAGTATATTTATGTGATTGTCTTTTTTATGAAAAATGACGAATAAAGGATTATTATTAATATTATTATTATTAAATAGAATATAAATTCAACTTGTACAATCACACACCAAATTAAAAGAATGTTTTTGACAATATTTTCACATTATTGTCACATGCAATACTTCATGTCTTCCATTTTTTTTTCGAAATTGGTTATTTATCCAGTTGCCAGATCCATTCTACCATACCGCACATTAATTTATCTGCCACAAGTCACAATCATGTTCACATTTACCACCCAATGTAGATATGACACCCACCTGTTTCAGGGGCCATATTCACAAAGTTTGTATTGTTGTAGCATGAGATTTGTACTTAAATATAAAATTTTTTCTTATCTTAGAATTTTCATATTCTTGGATAAGAATTATTCTTGGCATAAGATTATTCTTTTCTAAAAAATGACTTTTAAAGCTAAAAATATAAATATTTAGCAAAGCAATGTTAAATTTGAAACCAGTAAAAATAATGCTTCTGAAAACCCTGTTTTTTGGAATTTTATAATTATGTTAAAGTGAACCACACCAGCTCTCGATTGACAAATAAACAAACCTAAATTTGGTTTTTATATAAAATCTGATTCAATAGAATGTTGGGCAAATTTTTATCTAAAATGGCACAAGTCTGATATGACAGGAACATGAGCCTGTAAACAAGTCTTAATGCACAAAAATGATATGCGCTGTCACTTTCAACAAAGTGCACTGATTGATTTGATCTAATAGATGTGATATAACAGAGTTTCAGCAAATATAACAAACTTGTGATCATTGGAAGATATCTGTTAAAATGGCACAAGTCTGATGTGACATGAACATGAGCCTATAAACATATCTGACTGCACAAAAAATGATATGTGCTATCACTTTCGACAAAGTGCATCGATTGATTTGATCTGACAGATGTGATATAACAGAGTTTCAGCAAAAATATCAAACTTGTGATCACTGGAAAATATCTGACACCAGTACAGATGTGTAACAATTCCACTATCCAGAGAAAGGATCAGGAAAGTCATCACAAGGAAGATGATATCATAATTCATCACATAGCACCAGTTGTCTCAGTTTCAGATGACTCACTTATCAAAGTAATCTGTGATTATACAGATTCCATTATCTTACGACCTTACTTCTGTATGGAAGAATAAATGACTGTGAAACTTTGTAGGATGGAACCATTTCACATTTATTTGGAATTGGAAGGGCAGAAAATACTTCAGTGTACTTTGTTTGAAGCAGTTGAAATATGTCTGATCACTGAGCCAACTGCCTTCATTACTGATTGTTATAGGTTCAAGGTGGAAGGTGATATGAACACCCATCATTATCAGTTCTGAGATTTAAGATAGCAAATTCAAAAATTAATTTTCAAATTTGTCAATTTTCGGTTTTTTTCTATCATTAACTTAAATTATTTTACCTAATTTAAATATAAATCTGGATATAACATTGTATTTACATTTTAAGGGAACATTTGTCAAGGATTTGTTTTAATATGGCAATATTTGATTCTGTGTTCAAGGTTTGTAAGTGTTAAACAGATTTGGCAATTAAGCTAAGGTTATCCTGCAAATCTGACATTTCTGTTCTAGTTAAACCTTGTATTACATCATAAATAGATTCCTTCACCCCAAAAACCTAGATTTAGACACCAAGATTGTTTCTCTATGTACATTAGAAGTGAAGATATGTGTACAAATAGAATTTTCATTATTTACGGCGGCCATTTTGTATTTTGCTTTTAAAAAAATTCCTCAAGGGTGCCAAACTGGCACCCGGCTGATTTTTTATCAGGACAGCTTGGAGATGCTGAATCAACAAAAAAACTTCACAATAGCAACAAAACACACTTTGACCTAATATGGCTATTTGGCATCTGGACTAATAAGGTTTACCGAAGGCTCAGGTTTGCTATGGAGAGAGATTCACCATAAATTTATAATGTACCCTTTGTATGTCATCACATTTCCTTCGGCAATAAACCAGATTTGTGTACATTATGCTTACACAATGTGAAAATATTTAATTATTAAGCAAATAAAATCATCTCACAAACATTAGCCTTAAGGCCTTAAAGTACAAAGGAACACTTTTAGACTCAAAAGTGAACAGTGAAAACTTTGTCAAAGTCAGTTCATTAGTAGAGGAACTTTTCATAACCGGAACAGATAGACATTGGTGTGTCTTGTTAGTATGCAAAGGCCTTTAGGATAGATTAGCCTCATATTATCTTCTATGTTATTGTATATGTTTTATTCTTTGTTCATCTTTTTCTTTTTTTTTATTATAATTTTTATTTGACAGATATACACTGATGACAATTGACAAAACACAAAATTAGGACAAATGAATAACAATAGACAGAAAAAACAAGTACAGTAGACATTACATTTTCAACAATAATACACTTTTAAAAGATCAAGTGTAACAAAACATGTGAATGTAAATCAATTTAATCACCAAAGTGTGCACAAGACAGACTACATTACACCAATGACAGCAGAACATATTAATTTCTCAATGAGTAGAATAAACTGTGATATATTAATATTATTTGCCTTCAGTTGCAGTTTATACACATGGAATAATTAAGCAATCAAAAAGTTAGTTTTTTTTTTTGCATTTGTTTTCACATTGATGATTAGATTAATCACACACAAGTTTATGAGAAGAAACACATGAAAGAAGCACAAGCTTATTGTCCTTGGGAGTTCATTTTAGACCTATTAAATATCTAGGAACAGAATTTTCCAAACTGACCACCTTTTTGTAAATTCTTTATCAGTATTGTTTATCTTTGAAAGATATTCCTGTTCTAGATATCTATTTTTTATTATTTGTTGCAGATGGTATATATTTAGGTCTCCAAGGAGCCTTGTTCTGGTGAATATATAATATCGCGTAATTAGTAAAATAAAATTCAAGGGCCAGAAATAAGGAACAGGTTCCAGACATCCTAAAATTTTCATATTTTTAGTTAATATGACTGTTTCTTTGGTTTGTGATTTAATCCATGATACTACATTTTCCCAAAGATCATTTGATATCTTACATTCAGAAAAGAGATGAGCTATTGATTCTATATGTTGATTACACAGCCTGCAGTTTGAATTATCTGACACTTTAGTTTTAATCAGCCATTCCTGAACACCAATTATTCTTAAAAGTACTCTATACTGGAACCATATATAATTACAGAATTACTGGAATTACTGGAACCATATATAATCTACAGAATAAAAACAGTTTTTATAAATCACCCTCCAAAAACTATAGCTTGGTTCTGTATGCAAGATTGATTCACATTTAACCACACTTTTAATTTTTGGGATGCATGATTCCTGAAGCCTAAGATATATTAATTTACTTCCAGTGTAATGACCTGTAAGAGCATTTATATGAAATGGTATATACGGTCTTCTAAGATATTTGGCGAAATTTAGTTCAGTCTTTTTCATAAATTTTTGTACAAGTTGTTTAACTGTGTAGTAGTTCAAAATATTTAGAGGGAGTTTATATTTTGTTCTCATTTGCTCAAAAGTCATTAGTTTACCCTTAGGATCTACAATGTCTCCAATAATGTGTATACCATTTTTGTACCAATCAAAGAAGAATATTTTTTCGGTTCCAAATTTTGGATTATACCAAATGCTACTAGTTAATATATCTTCAGCTGGTTTGAATGTCAAATGTTGAACATAATCTTTAAAATATATAAATACTGCTTTCCAAAACGGATTTAGTTTGTATACTAAAGATTCACAATATTGACTACCAACCGAGGCTAACTTTTTAATATCTACATCTTGCAATAAAAGAGATAGCTAATGCTTGCCTATATCAGTAATTGCTGTTTATTGCTGTACATCCTTTTCTTGTATTTGATACATCTCGCTTACTTGTAAAACTGACCACTGTATTTTTGTGATATTGATTTGCATGTTCTTTTGAATAAAGAATCAGATAAAAGTGCATATTACTGTGTCATACCAAAATACTACTTAACTACTCCTGTAGAATTTCCTACTGCTACAAGATATTACTTGCAGATGACATATAATTGGTAACCAGTTAGAAACTGTGACAAAGATTGAAAATGCCTTAGTTAGCAGCCTCCTTGACAACTGCAATTCTCGTTTCGAGGTCTTACAAGACCAGATCTCCACAAGTTGTTCATTATTTAAAATGGGATACTCACTGATAACTCTAAGTACACCTACGTTACCACAAAATATTAAAATCCTCCATTGACCCTATGGAATACAGTTTACTGTTTGAGGCAGCCTGCAAACATTTTGTTAAATCTAAAATCAATGGTATGTCATGGTATTTTGGTCCTCACACTATGCAACACATTTGTAGACTGAGAAGACCAGATAAGGCTTTGTAACTATTCTCTCTGTCGTACCCATTAAATTACAGGTTAAATATAAAACATACAAACAACAGCTTTTCAAAGGATATTCTCACAACCTATGAGTGACTTGAATATTGGTATTTCATAATATTACCACCTTGACCCCTCTAAAGCATCTTAAAAGGCTAAAAGCCTCTTTTCGCACCTATGGTCAATAACTCTCCACTGTCTAACAGCTAAATTATTTAGACATTTGCTTATTATATGTGTCTTATGGCCTGCTTGTTTAAATTATCCCCTGATGGGCTGCTGCCTACTAACTGCCGTGACCATAATACATTCAGTATTTTTGATGTCAATAGATGGCAGGAAAAATAGAGTCACAATGCTGAACCTCTTGTGAAACCCAGCTGCATATGAACAGCTACAGTTTTGCTTCCAATAAGAATCAGAATTGGGGTTAAAACAGAAAATATGGTGTTTAGATATTGTAAAGACAAAGTAACGTTACAGCAAACATACAACTTAACCAGAACTCAGAAAGACAGAGAAGGGCACAGAATGTAGTGGAAAGGTATCAGAACAACTACAGAAATGACGACATCTTACAGTTAAGAAAGGTTATCTGCAGTTACATTTATACTGTCTTAGGTAGGCAGAGATTTTGAAAAGCACAAAACTTGTGTTTGTTTGGTGACAGGAAGTAGTACCACCTAGTGAGATCGGGACATTACACAGGATGGCAATAGCAGAGATAGTTTGGCAGTGACTTTACTTGAAGTGACTGACAATCAGAGTTTGAAGTACAAATTGTACAAAGAAAAGGTATTCATTCTGCACAAAATTCCTACGATGTGCCTGCAAAAACTACAGATGGTAGTTTACAAAGATCAAAGTCAGGTTTTCATGTCCCCTTCAACAGACAGGGTCATAATGGGACAAGTCTCCAGCATTTCCACTTGTGGACGATCATATAGTTCCCCCTTTCTATTCCCAAGTTTACCTTTGCCTCTCTCTAGGTCATAACTATGTTGACTTCTTGACCTTCCAGAATGTTATTTTCCACTCCAGCCCTCTTGGTTTCAGAAATATAATGGCTCAACATTGTAATATTAATAGCAGTGAACTTTGGTATTTAGATTGTTAATAAACATTACATATTGAAGTTTGAATGGACTTTACCTACTGATATTTATACATGTTAACTACCACTATTTTAAATGTTTTAAATTTTAATTGTGCTTCAACGAAGATGTTAAAGAATTAGTAAAAAAAATTAACTCCCTTTCTGTGGATATTTTGGTTCCAGGGAATGGGTGGTATACTAAGAACAAAGTTAGGTTTCGTATTTCCTGTTCAACAGACAGGGCCCTGTTGGGATAGTTCCTCAGCATTGCCACCTGTGTCAAAATGGTTATGGCAATACAAAAGGTCAATTTTCGATACAAAATTAAAATGCCAAGAAAAAAGCCAGTTCCAATGTAACACATGCCAGTAATAAAAAATAGGTTCCAAGGCTGTTACAAATAAGTCAGTTAATATAAAACAGGTATTTGATACAAACATAAGTTTTAACATGCCAAATTTCTATAACCACTAGGCCACTTACTTGGACAAATATTATTTGTACTTTGCCAACTTTTTTTCTGGCGCGGGGAATACTTATTCAACGAACCCAAATGTTTCAAAATATCTGGGAAATATTGCAAAGTCAGAGTCTTCTGGAAAAACTGATTGACTGGGGTTTAGTGTTGCTTCCAATACAATTGATCGATTGATTGATTGGTTGATTTTTAATGTTGCTTCCAACACAATGGGTATATCCTATCATGATAGGTATTTGATGAGATTAAGAAAGCAATGCATAGTTAGTCATTTCATTTTTATTGAAAACAAACAAGTGCTAGAAAATAACTGCCAAGTTTCCCACTTCAGGTTGGGCTTGGGATAGAACCCTGAACCTGGTGGCATGTAGAATACCCATAGCACCACCTTGTTCCAAACACACATTTGGAGGGAGAAATTATAACTTTAAGTGCTTGAAAAAGAGTTCAATTGTTGTACATGATTTCATTTAAATATATACAATTGAATAAAAAGTTGTTAAAGAAAGTGAATCAGTGCCACCAGTGCAAATTTGAACCACTAAACTCATATGTGGGAGTTCAATGTGTTATTCCTACATTACCAAGCCACGGTGTGTCAAATGGTCTACTTCAGTAATATGTGCTCCAGTAATTTGACAAGATATTATTAGAAAATATATTATACAACACTTGTTTGACTTTGGGCTGTACATTTTTGCAGCTGGAATTGGTCAAATAGCACTTTAAATTTTTTAGTGCACCAGAATATATAACTTTTGTAAATACTAAAACACCACTCACCGTGTCCTAATTGGGCCTCTATAGCTGTTTGTTCAAAGTTTGTCCGAAAAAAATTATTTTATGGGTTTTAAAATATTGAATAATAGACAGCATTAATAATATTATGTTGATAGGTGATTTAAATGTAAATTTTTATGTTGTGGATATACCCAGTCCTGTGTGTGGATTTATCCTTTTCTATTATAGACCAGGCACTGTGATAAACCAATGTACCTGACAACAGATACCCAGTAACATTTTTATTCCCACAATCCCCTTAGTAACGATACGTTTGGCGCATTTGAATAAAAAAAATTACCTATTTTACCTTAATATTTTTAAAACTCTATTGTTCCAATATATCAATAATATCATTAGAAAGATACGCTTACAGAGTTCTTGCATAAAATCCATGCAGAAATTGCCGAGAAATGTCAAGTTAAAAATTGAAGCTTTAAGATTCACTAGTAGCCCTATCTGAGAATACATCCACGGGTGATATTTTGTATGCAAGCACAAATGAAGTACATTTTCATGTAAATATGGACTTGTGTTACTAAATCTTCATATAGAGTCATAAATAATAACTGTAATGGGGGTGTTCTACTAGAGCCAACCCTACAACCATCTCTATGACTCTAGAGTCGGTTTCAAAAGTTGGGGGTCGATGACAAAACTCCAGAAAAAAGGGCAACAAAAATCTGGGTCTGTCTCACCGCCACTACCGTACATAATACATCCCAGTTTGACTGGATCTAGATGCTGACCTGATTTGGGGTTGGGATGCTTTCTACAGGACTACCAGGACAACCCTAACAGACAAGCCATATCAGGCTACAAGCCCTAGTGGCAAACCTACAGGACTGGAGAAGTGTACAGAACCACCACCAGACTTGTAGTTGGTCTTGCCTTTCCCAGTTTTGATGAAATTTCTGGGAAAAAAGAGAATTAAGTGCCGACCAATCAACAAATCCAAAAGTAGGTCAAAACAAAATATTTGGATCCCATCATGTGACCAAACCACAGCATTCACATTTTTGTTTGTTTAATTATGGGTTTTTAGGCTTGGGCTTTAAAAATTATATAAAAATACAGCAAACTATTCCTGATCATGATATATAACAGAAATTGCCACTTAAAGTAGTAAATTTCCATTTGAAAAGTATTGCATCCATTAAAGACAAGCAAAAGAGATTTGCTTCTGACAATATCTCACGTGACAATGAAAACCCTCTTGCTTGTTGCTGACTTTTATACTCCAAATTCGGCCCCCCTGGGAAAGACAACTTCTAAATTCCTAGCCTCGGGGAAAGCATGCTATAGAACTGGTCGTGTGATGGGATCCAAATTAATCTCATCACATGGTTTGCAATGTTATCAATAATAGTCATATCTTTCATGCCTCTTTTCATTTAGTTGTAAGGGTATCACATTGTTTTTAAGCGCGAGCTCTAACAAGGCTCACGCTTCTAAGAATCACTTTCTTTTAAAAGAATTTGATTTCTGGTCTTGTTATGTGAGGGGTTTCTTAAATTATATGAGACAAATACTGAAAAATTTTATGTCAATCTGTTAGTTGAAACAAGCTAACTGCAATTATGATTCCCCAATCTTTTTGGCATCTAAACATTCAGTCTGTGCTTGTTTGACTTATGGGAGTGTTCCACTGAGGCTGACCCTACAACCAACTCTTCGACTCTAGGGTTGGTTTCATAAGTTGGGTCTATTTTGGGGCAGGAAAATGAAAAGTCGGACCAGCCTCCACAACAGGATGTAATACATCCCGGCTTGTTTGGATCCACATCCCAACCTGATTTGGGGTCACACTGTTTCCTGTAAGATCAAACTTGAAAGACCTAGGATAAGCCTAGGCACAACAGACAAGCTGTATCAGGCCACGACAAGCCCTAATGACAAACTGATAGGACTGGAGAAGTGTACAGAATCACCAGGACAAGACTTGCAGTCGGTTTTGCCATTCCAGTTTTGATGAGTTTCTGGGAAAAAAGGATCAACCAATCAACAAATCAAAAACTAGATCCATGCTGAATATTTGGATCCCATCATGTTAACAAAACTGCAACATTGACATTTTTGTTATTTTAATTACGGTTTTCAGGTTTTTAAGCCACCTAAATTAAAAATGTCCATTGTTAATGTTACATATTGTTCAAACAGGCAGAGGGAGATGTGCTTCTGACAATATATCACATGACAATGAAAGGGCTCTTGCTTCTTCCTGGCTTTTATACTCCAAATTCGGACCCCTGGGAAAGACAATAATTTCTAAATTCCTAGTCTCTGGGAAAACATGCTGTAGTTTTGGTCAAGTGATGGGATACAAATATTATCTATTACTATTATGATAAAATAAAAACACTTTTTATGTTTCTTAATATTGACAGCATACACATGGACCTGCTAAATTCAGAATTCTTATTAAGTACACTGTTTTCTTTTTATTCTTCAATATAGTCATAGTTTTACCAGACATCATACTTGAAATGGACTGTCAATGAACAGTATAAGACCTAAGTGACACAAAGACAAGCTGGTTTCATGATAAGACAAGACGGGAAGTGAACAGGACAAGGCAGGAGGGATTAGGACAAGACGGGAAGTGACTTAGACAAGACGGGAAATGACTAGGACAAACTGGTTTCCAGGTTGGTGGAGACACAGTCGGGAACAACAGTTGGGGAGGGTCAGTGAAATATCATATTTGATATTTTGTGATCCATCGCGACAAGCTGTGAAATGACAATTGATCATAACTGACTATGTAAACAACGCTCACGACCCTTGAAAAATCCTAAGTTACCATCAAGTCAGCCCCAGTAGAAGGCTCCATAAAATAACCCATTGAAATAAGTATAAGTTTATTTTTCACACCATTTTAAAGAAGGTGGTTATGTTTTGGGTTGCAGTCATATGATTCTCTGTGTTCTTGATAAGTCCAAAAGTAATGAACAGATCCTTTTTGAATTTTTTACAGATCTTATTAAAATTTTCAAAGGTCCATTTTCCAAAGTATTTTCAATGACTTTGGCTTTCTGATCGACAATGCTTCAAACGTAATGAGAGATCTTCGTAAATTTTACTTGGGTAGAGAAAGGCCAAAGGAAGAAGTAATTGCATTTGGGAAAGATCTGGATCATATGTTCTGGATACAAAACAACCCTGATTTTTTCTAGTTATATCCCTGATGTGGTTTGAGTTTTGTCTAGTTTTTTATTTAGTTTTGGTCTTTATCCTTCATTAACTATAAAAAACATACATTGCTCAAATAATTTTCCTATTTACCCTATCAATCTATTCACCTATCAAATTAATAGGCAATTATTACAGTATGCATTCTGTGCAAAATACCATGCATTGGGTATGCACTTCAGATCAGCTTATCATGATTATCATATAGACCCATGGGAATATATTTATACTAACTCAACGTAAAAACACACACATGTGTATTCAGTCCCCGAAGCTCTGTGTACATTTACACAAGGGCCATTTTCCTGTCTATTTACGTGGGCTGTCAAGAGATTTAATATCTTCTAATAACTGAATGATTCCCTGTGTAGTCTTAAACATACAGAAAATCAATCAATATAAGCATGGATAGATCAAAATAATCCACTTAAGATCATGGAACAAATAAGCCATTTGTTCCCACTAGTTGATAATTCAATCCGGATCTGTGGTTCCCCAAAGTATTGTTACAAGCATTTATAAGGTCTTTCCATAAATGCAAAAAATTTATTAAATCTCTACAGGAGATTTAGAAATTGTCAATAAAAGATCATAGTTTGTAATGACAGTTTACTCATGCTGTTGACATATTTATGCCCAGGTTAAAATTAAGTCCAAACTTAAAGTCATCATGCATAAAACTTTCCAAACAGAATGTGGTTCCCTATTCTTTTGTGGACATGGAGTGGTAAACAAAATCAGGTCTCCCCCCATACTTCTATCAAGTGATATATGACTTTTTATTCATGTCCTGTATAGAAATTTGTATGCAAATGTTTGTACAAAGAGAAAATTCTGTCAATAAGTGATGGAAGTCCTTTAATTGTGGATTAGACCCTCAAATATCCAGGAGCTTAGTATATTTGGATAAGAAATGACATAAGCAATTATTTGTTCTCAGTAAAGACGTTTTCCTTCTTGTGTGTGTGGCATGGGATTATTAATAATATGACGGGAAATTATCAAAACTTAACCAAGAAATAGATTTCCAATTAGTTAATCTATCTTTGATTTTTGGAGAAAATAGGTTTGGATATCAAATAGAGTGACAGGTAAGTATATACTTTTAATAATTTATAAATAAAAGAAAACTTTTTTTATAAATAATAAAGATGATTTGTAAATGTGAAGAATAAAATATAATTGTGTTAATCATCAAACAATGAAAGAAATTATTTGTTAAGCCTAATTAATAGAGGGTTTGTGGTGTTTCAAGGTAATACTAATCCTTTCATTTTGACACGGTTAATTTTTAAATTTCAATATGTGAGATATATCAAAGTATAGGTCAAATATATTTGTACTTGTCATATCTTCATGAAGGAATTACACATTCAAGTAAGTTTATTCTGTTATTGGTCCTTATTTTCCAGCAAATGTGCCTCCTAAAATGGTACCATATTTTATCACAGAACAAAATAATGAAAGCAAAAGTAAAAACTGAAGAAATTGTATTGATGAAAAAAAATTCGGGATTTCTGGTTCCGGATTCATTTTAGGGGGAACAAGAATCAGGTAGACCGCACCTTGTGCAAAAATATAACCCTGATCTGATATATATATATAGTTTTTTCAAGTTATGGGGTGGACTGACAAACAAAATGTGATTACAATACCTTAAGATGGCGACAGTGATCAAACATAAACACATGTAATTTCTGGAAACATAAATATGTTTTGCAATAACAATAATAATAATAATTAAAGTCACTGGTAAAATTTTGGATTCTGTCACCTGTTTCATTGACAATCAATGGAGTCATCCTAATGTTGCTGGTCAAGCATATAAGTATCTGTTGTATTATAAAGACCGGAAATGCCCAGTGAATGATAACGCATCGCTGAGTCATTGTTACTAGCATACATTACAATGCGAGGGATCTGATTTGTAAAAGTAGTTCCACACCGATACAATACTCAAACCTCGTCCTTTATTGCTACAAGAACAGGGTGGTTCATGTAACTCCACGTAACTTTCTACTAGAATTTCTGGCATACCTTTCACAGTTACTACAAGTGTGATAATATTTGTCATTATGTTGTCACAGTTTTCACGTATGAGAGTGAAAACAGTGAAAAAAATCCATCCTTATTCCACCATAAAAGCCCATAATACAACAAATGATGATTTAATGATTTTGCAATAAACCAATCAAATTGCAGCATTTGGTAAGTGTATATATGAAATTTCATTCAGTGAGTTGATTCACTGGGTTTCTGATATATATGCCTAATCAGAAGATAATTAACACGTTGTACCTTGTACAAACCCTTGTCATTTAGGTAGTGTTGAAAAAAATCTTGAGTTTTTTAAAATCCCGGTCTGGATATAGAATCATTGGTCTGGATCAGAATCAACTTCACGAATAATCACATCTGGGAGAGACATCCACCTTCTAGTCATTTGCCCAGACAGACCATCACATAGATGTCATTACAATTCTCTCCTCCATCCATTTCCTTAGAAAATTCAAATACAATCAACTCAAGCTATTGGAATGAATGATCTCAAAAACTGCTTTGAAACCTAGAACTTTTAGTGTATGAAGCTCAACATAAACTTCATTTGGAACCAGGTCGAATACTTTTGTCCTTGTCTACCTTTTTCTGACGTATTACTAAAGTATGCAATTACTCAATAATTATGATTATTTCCGTTCCCATATCTTTTACTCATATGTCTCATTATTTGTTTGTATAGTGGCAAGGGAAATTTCAGTGTCAAAATGGTTTTGTAAACATGACATTGGAAATGTTCCAATTTACACGAAACAGACAATTAAAATAGTATTACAGCACTGCACAAATAAATGTCTGCATCACAGAATGTGTCATGGAATTAAGGATATCATTTAGTATTGATTTTGGTACAGCTTATCTGGGTGTCAATTAAATAACTGAGGAAGTCTTGTTGAAGAAGTTCACATTCCAGCTAATTGTGATGTTTAATTTTATTATTATCTACACCACTGCATCTTAAAATCTGAATAGTGAATGGTAAAATATCATTTTCAATATGCAATACCTCAACAGTACAATATCTAATTTACTGCATCATTCAAAGTGCTATTTGACCTATTTTGACTGTACTAGTACCATCGTAGCTATTTGGTGACTGACATTCCCATAAGTGAAAGTTTATTTATTTATTTTGGGTTTTACGTCGCTTTCAACACTGTACAGGTCATATCACGACAGGCAGTTGGAAGGGCAGAGGAAACCAGTACATACAGTTTGTCAGGTTTCTCTACTGTAAACTGCCGACCAACGGCAAGCAACTACCAGCTGTCCCGCTTGAGGCCATGCCAGGAACCAAACCCCGGCCTCAGAGGTGGGAGGCGAGAATGTTACCACTCTGCCACCGTGGCCCCCTTAAGTGAAAGACAGAGTCTCAGGGATAGCCATTGAGCAATGTCCCTGAGGATCTTTAGCCTGTCACTGAGGAGATAACCCAATTACAGAGGACTGCTACTTTAAGTGAGCATCCAAGACACTGTGTATCGGTTTGTAACTGGAATTGAACCCACGTCATCTGTGTTCCTAAGTGAGTGTGTAACCCACTGTGTTCCTAAGTAGGTCAGTGTACTACCTGGGTAGGAATGGTGACAATGTAAAAGCTCTGGTGAGTGTGTAACCCACTTTGTTCCTAAGTGAGTGTGTAACCTACTATGTTTCTAGGTGAGTGTGTAACCCAATGTGTTCCTAAGTGAGTGTGTAACCGACTGTGTTTCTAGGTGAGAGTGTAACCCACTGTGTTCCTAAGTGAGTTTGTAACCCACTAGGACACAGAGGCAGATATGTTTGAAACAGTATGTAAGTCAATGTAACAAAAAGAAATGTCAATATGACATATTATCTGTGACATTCTATTTAACAAGTGTGATGCCTTTGCCAACTTACAATGGAGCGAATCCTGATGAGCTTTGCTGCAATTGGAAAAAAGAGGCCAAGATGGGATGATGACTTTGTAGACCGATTACATCACAGGTATTGGGAAATTATTTGTTCAGTATTATTTTCAGCAGGTTTTGTGGTGGTTTTTTAGCCATCATGCCTGTAAGACGAGGTCCTCAGTGGCCCAATGGTGAGCAAGTTTGCCATTTAATCACACTTTGACATTTGGTCACACTACTGATTACACTAGTTTCAAGAGTGGTATTTCACGCAATTGTAAAAGGCAATTTGATGTATCCAAAATATTCATTCAGAAAGCCATGGTATTCATATGTTAGTGGTTTGCCAGGAACATATTTAGGTCAACATAACCTTTCAAGATCCACGATTTTATGATTTTTATGATTCTATGAGCTTTAACATTTTTAAAGGGCCATAAATCCTATAATTTCATTGCTTGTCTTAAGACCAAATCCATAAAGAACATCAAATAAATTACCAAGTGCCACAGGGAAGATTAACTATTTTATCATCTAGATCTAGTGCAGATCTAGTCTCTAGGTCACATTAGTATGCTACATGTGTAAACAAATATTACCTTAACATACCACCGTGAGATATCTTCTGCCGGCCATTAGCTATACTATTGTCATATCTATTTATGATATATGTTTTGCATATATCGTTCTGGAATTTTTCATTTTTTCTGCTTTATCCAACTAAGATATTTTACTCACTACTTTTTATTTCTCCTTTCAGATACACTACCTTCATCCTAGTCATATTCGCTGTTGTGATAAGTTCTAGACACTATGTGGGTGACACAATCCACTGCTGGTGCCCAGCACATTTTACAGGTAAATCAGTGTCACAATAATGTATGTAGCCTGGTTTTCTTAATTGTATACAACGTCTTAATTAATATACATAGGTAAGCCAAGGTCAGATTTTGTGGACTAAATGTTAAAATGCCTGTAATAACAATGTATTATTCCCCAAATATTCAATCACTTGATATCCAGGGCTGCACTTGTGTAGTCGGGTTGGGTCAAATAGCCCTATAGTACAAGGGAATATTACGTTTTGTGTAAATATGTGCAATACAATTCTATTCCAAAGTTTTCCTGTGTTTGTCTTTTCTTGCTCACAGACAATCATGAAGACTTCACCAACAAAGTTTGCTGGGTATCCAACACATACTATGTACCAACCAAACAGAAGCACATTCCAGAAGAATATGAAGGACGTACCAGAATAGGATACTACCAATGGGTGCCACTCATCCTCTTGGCACAAGCAATGTTGTTCTATATACCATGTATGTTCTGGCGAATAATGAACAATAAGGCTGGCATAGATATCAACAACCTCATAGAGACATGCAAGAACCTTCAGCAAGGTGGGTATTATGGATACACAGAGACCAATACCAAATTCATGGTGCGCCACCTGGATCAAAGCCTTCGGTGCAAGAGGGATTTCAAGAAACACTTTTGTGGGAGGTTCATCAACTGTATTGGAAGATACACTGTCCTCTGTGGGAAAAGGCAAGGGAATTATATCCTGGTATTATATCTATTCACAAAAGTTATGTATTTGCTCAATGTCACTGGCCAAGTGATAGCCTTAAACTTTTTTTTGGGAACTAGTTACCATGCATATGGTTTCGAAATCTTATACAAAATGGCACAGAATGAAGAATGGTCTGGTTCCGATGTTTTCCCAAGAGTCACTCTCTGTGATTTCTATATAAGGACTTTTGCCAACACCCAAAAGCATACAGTGCAGTGTGTTCTACCAATGAACCTTTTCAATGAGAAATTCTACATCTTCCTCTGGTTTTGGTTCATCTTCATCGGCTTTACATCACTTCTGAATCTTGTCATCTGGATCTACCGCTCAGTGGTAACCAGTAACCACACTCGCTATATAAAACACCATCTAGTAGCCAGAAACATTTTTCAAGTGCACATTGACGACTCTATCATTAAAGAGGAGGTAGCCAATTTTACCAAGCTATACTTAAAACAGGATGGTATGTTGGCCTTGAGATTAATAGGCATCAATGTGAACGAAGTGGCATCTGCTGACCTAGTAAAAGCTTTGTTTGAGTTTTACACAACTTCTGTCAAAGGGTATAGGAAACAAAAGGAAAGGAGAAAGAGCAATGTGGAAGAAGGGGGTAGAAATGATGAACTGAGTAGTATTGAAAGTAATGATGAACCTTGAGAAATGTATTGAATTGTTAGTTCAATGTTGCTTCAGTAGCCTAGTGTTTATAAAGTTTGGCCCAAATAATCACCTTGCTCTCATCTCTTGGTTATGGACTAGAATGAAAAATGAAAACCATTGCAACAAATGGTCTGTCTAAATATGATCCTTCAATGTTAAAACAAATGACAAGTAATATAGGAAATATTGACGTGCAAATATATAATAGTATCAATGAACACATATCAGTAAATATGTTTTGATTTTGACTGAATATATTTAATACACTGAATATAATTCAAAATCAGCAGTATACTTCTTCATTTTATGTGGCATCAAAAACTAATACAGTATGGAAACAGTCTAAAGCCAAGGAATAGATCTACTGGTCCGTGTTTGATAAAGTAAGGATTTAAAATCCCATTCAACGGACAAGGTCATATTGGGACAGGCCCCCAACATTGCCAGTTGTGGGAGTCAAATCCATACAGAGGTACCAACCTGTGATTAAATGTCAAATTTATGAACCATTGCACAATTGAGAAGCCTACCTTTCACTGTCAGTCAAACGTCGGTGTATATATAGTTTATGGGGATGTAATTACAGGATTTCTAATGTTTGAAAAACCTGTCGTTACTGCTTTATGTTAATCACCCATTTGTCACTAAAGTAATGTGAGTAAACTTGCCCACAACTGTTCAAAAGGGCTAAAACCATACAACCAATGAGCAGGACATCCCTAGAAAACAGACATCAGAATTTTTTGCAAACATTCTTTGTGTGTTATTGGTGGTTTGTTAGTAGCTTGTGGTAAAAAGAGCAATACGCTGACAGCCTGTCCTGCTGTGACATTAGTTGCTGGTGAGAACATTTAACTCCAATATTGATCTTTGTAAATATTGTACTAATGCCTAATAATGCTTAATGTGAAACATTATTTTATATACGCTTTACAAAGCAATTGTATGTAATATGAAAATAAAGCTTACCCAGCAATTGCGTACTTGTATCTGAAGCTGACATGTTTCAAACTCTAAATGGAAAATGTGTGAAGTTACTTGACAACTGCCGGTGGAGTTAATTTGGTGCAACTTGAGCATGAAATCTTATTTGGTCTTGCTGTAATTTTCTATATTGTTTTTAGCCAAGTAGGTATTAGATTCATGACCATTCATTTGTCTGTTAGCAGGATTATGCAAATACTGCTGGCCGGATCTTCATGAAGTAGATGGGAAGATGGGTTTTGGTCTAATATAGATCCCAGTTTGAGAGTGTTCCGGATCACCGCCTGGACATAAAAAACCATAAAAAATCCAGATTGTGTCATTTACTTATTATTCATTTTTCTTCAAAAGTCACACATGACTTGGCTTAGATATGCACTCACCGAATGTTTTTATATGTGCATTGAAACAACCAAAAATTCAAACCAATCTAACATATAAACACTCAAATCAATAAACCTTTTCATAATCTCAGAATTTCTATTACATAAAATGTTGAGTAAGAGCAACTAAGAAATATTAGAATAAAAGGCAAATTAGCTATATTTTGACTCTTAATGGTTGCAAGAAGGCGAAAGGCCCTCTACTTTTTTTAATCCTGCAAGTAAAAATTAGGTCACAAAAGTATTTTAATACTGCCTCTTACAAATGATACAATAAGAAGAGGTTGTGCCAGATGATCATTTATTACATATTAATTATAATAAAATTGGGTTAGGGCAGACAACGCCTCACAGCTCATGAACTAGGGTAGTGCTGAAGAAAAGGAAATAAAACAAAACCGCAGGTATAATGGGATATCCGTTCAACAGCAAGGATCACATTGGGACAAGTCCTCAGTTTGTGGGAGTCGAACCCACACAAAGGTGACTGTAGCCTTGTTGATCCTAAGAGAACTACCAAAAGTGGACTAACAAATGGAGGTCACATAGGTCAGTCTTGCAAAAATGTGTGAGGTCATCGTAGGAGGCTCTCAGGATCAGCCTGGTCTCCCAGTAAAATTCAAAGTACAACTATACACCTTAACTAATCCTGAAAGAACACCCAGTGATTCCACACTGAGATTAAACAAGCGGAAAAACATGCAAGAAGTCATAGACAGGAAGTCCCAGGATTAGCCTGGCCCACGAAAATTATCAGTTTACAAATGTAATGTTTATAACATTTTTCCATAATGTTTTCAACTGTAACAAATCTGTACTGGTATTTAAGAACTGCATTTGTATTCATTGAATCATCAGATGTTCTGGTTAACAAAATACTGAATATTAATGTGATGACATGAGAGACTGTGAACAAAAGAAAGATCAGTCTCTGTATTGCTAACAAGCCAATAAGACCTAATAAAAGCAAAGAGTTTTGAATTAAACCCTTTTCACTTGTGATTACCTCAAAACACGACCTTTGGTGTCAAGGATCATAATTAAACTAAAATATCAGAAAATTCTTTTTGTGGATAAATTGTGACTTTTAATTTTAAAGCAGAAAAAAACATTGTTTCGGAAAAAGTGATTAGAACTAAGGAAAAAATAAATATGGCTACCACAATCCCAGCAAATTGCACATTTGTTCATTTTGACTGTCAGACCACTGAATGGATAAGTGTCAGATGGAATAAGTATCTAGCTAGATTCATGTGAGGCTCTGCTACTCTCACAGACTACATTACTCCAAAACAGACTCCAAAAAAGAGTATCAAAGATATGAATTTTGCTGATGCCTACAACTACCTTAAGAATCCTTAGACAAAGTAGACTCAAAGTTCTAGCAGCAACCTATAACTTCAGAGAGGTAGCCTCTGAAGTCAAAAACAGTGGCTGTCCCTGTTGCCTCACAAGTGTCCCAGCTATAGCTTATTATAATCCAAAGCTGGAAATTTGGCATCTAATCATAGGCTGTCACCTCTGTGGGTTTGAGTCCCACAAGTGGCAATTCTGAGGACCTGTCCCAATATGACCCTGGCTGTTGAACGGGACGTAAAACCCCAACTTTGACTTTGACTTTGTCCAAAGCTGAAAAAGGAAGTGTATGTTGATGCTAACCCAACTAACTCAGAAAAACGAGTCACGTTGTTTGTCGTGCATTGACAACAACAGAATGATATTCACAAATTAAAAGGGAAGGACTTGCTGTGGTATGGGCTTGTGTGTTTATATGGAACAGATTTCAGATATTTACTGATCACACACCCCTCCTTTCTTTATTCACAAAATGGCAATCCAAACCAAGCGCTACATTGCAAGGATCATCTCTGAGGTTACAACCCACCAAGTTTGTGTTTTAAACCATGCAAGAACAATCCAGCTGATATTCATAGAGAGAGACACATTATATTAGTGACTTGGTCAAGCAATCATCACATGAACAAAGGCTTGAAGAAAGTATACATTTTCAAGCACATCCACACCAAAACCCATGCCAATTGATGTAATTTGGCAACAGACAACCCAAGATGCTACACTACAAGTATTCATGAAAGAACTTCACTCTGGCGATGGTACCTATACAGAAATAAATACACTGTTGGCAGGCAGATATTCGATGTCACTTGTTAAGACAAGAACTGTCAGCAAGTCCGGATTATGACTTGCTATTAAGAGACACTCGTATTGTAATTCCAAGCTCATAATGGTGGACCCCCGAGTCAAAGTCAAAATTTGGGTTTTACATCCAATTCAACAGCCAGGGTTATATTGGGATATGTACTCAGTATTTTCACTTGTAGGAGTCGAATTCACATAGAGGTGACAGCCTGTAATTTATATGCCCAACCTGCTAGCCCACTAGGCTACAGGGACCTGGGGACCTCTCTGAGATAAAAAACTAATGTGACCAGGCGTATATGGATGGGATGAATATTCATAATCATAATATTCATAAACTGATTTTCTGTATTTGGATGACATTTTGGTGTAATTTCAATCACTAATGAAGTGATCCTATAACACTGCAAGATCACTTTGTAAATTATCAACATTATTTCAATCACTTCAGATCACAAATTTTTACCCTTTCCAAATACACGTAATGTGATATATTTTTAAGTTTAATCAAAATATATATTTTTTGTTTATTCCAAATGGCTTTAAGAAAGACTGATGCATCAATCAATCAGTTGTCCAAGGGCTTAATCTCCGTATCTACGGATTCTAAGGCACACCATCCAGTTTGTAAGGAATAAATCATCAAGACATTAGACATGTTCCAAGTAGCATCCAGGGAGGCGATCCGGTGTTTAGTTAGAAGCTAAGGTGGAAATGATTTCTGAAATAGGTAGGTTTTTAGTCGACTTTTGAAACAGGAGAGATTTGCAGCACTGTGGATATCATGTGGAAGATCATTCCATAACTTCGGGGCATCATATGAGAAACTGTTGTTGAAGTGGACCTTTGATTTATGGATGGAAGCACAATAATGAAGAACCTGGAGGAACAAATTTTTGGGGTTGGAACGTCTTGTATTCACGGCAGATTTGTACAAGGAGAGATATGGTGCAAAATACTTAGGCTGGCCAGTGGTGAGGTACTTATACACCAGAACTAGGGTTTTGAAGATAATTTGTTGTCTGATGGGTAGCCAATGAAGTGTCCTAAGGCTGGATGTGATTTGAGTGTACTTAGAAGCACCGGTGACAAACCGTGCAAGAGCATTTTGAACATATTGGAGCCTGGTAGCATTAGGGGATGACAAACTGCAAAATAGAGAATTGCAATAATCCAAATGACTGCTGACCAGAGCATTTGCAATCACCACTGATGTATCAACGGAGAGAAACCTCCTGATACGATGAAGGTCCCTGAGGCTAATAAAACAAGATTTGATGATAGAATTTACGTGATTAGTGAAACAGAACTTTGCATCAAACAAAACACCCAAATTGCATACAACATCTGTGGTAGAGAGACAATTACCCAGGATATTGACAGGAAATGAGTTTGGCACCAAAGACTATAAATTCTGTTTTATCAGGGTTTAGCTTGAGTTTGTTTTCAGACATCCAGACCTGAATATCATTCAAAGAGGATTTAAGACAGTCAAAAGACTTGAGACTATCATCAGGGGATAAGTGAATGAACAGCTGGGTATCATCAGCATAAAAGTGGTATTTAACTCCCGTATATTTTCTGATGACTTGACCAAGAGGTGTTGTATAGAGGGAAAATAGAACAGGACCTAAGACAGAACCTTGGAGGATTCCAAACTTCAATTTGAGCAAATTCGAATGACTAGAACCAATCTTGACTGACTGAAAATGATCCTGGAGGTAGGATCTAAACCATTTTAGTGCAGATCCAGCAAAGCCAAACCTAGCTGACAAATAGGAAAGGAGTGTGTCATGATCAATAGTATCAAAAGCTGTGGACAGGTCGAGCAGCACCATTGCTGTAGGCATGCCCTTGGACAGAGATAAGTGAATCTCATTTTTGATGCACAACAAGGCAGTTTCTGTTGAGTAATAATAATATATGATTACAAAGATTTGTTCTAATCCAGTGACACTCTAATTAGATCAAGTTATTTCCTTTGTGTATTGTGATTTAACTCATAGCAATCACCTCATCCGAATTGGCCTACTATTAATGCTTGACAAGTTTGGTTAAACTTTTTGGTTAAACTTAGGAGATATTTGGAAATGGCTGACCAGTAGGGCACAAGGCACTATAGACATTTAAGATCCATACTGGTTCTGCAATTTGCAATGTCTATCTAGTAGAAAAAACCATAGAGGAATATGCAGACAGCCACCACTAGCACAGCATTAATGTTGACACAGAGTTTCCAAAACCTGGTCTGGTGTAAGTAGTCCATACGAGACTGGTGGTCCTCTACTGGCTCTTCATAAAACACATCAGAGTCATGTTGTAGGTCAGCTGATGTTTGAACTGTTGAAACTTCTGAAAAGGAAACAGTGTCAATGGATATTGTTATGGAAATAAAATCAAGTTGAACAAGCTAAACACCATGGGCAGACACCACTTTGCATGGGCATATGATACTGATGTATAGCTTTTGAGTTAATGTATGCAAGCAAACACTGTTTACAATACTCTTATCCATCCCTTTTAAGGGAGGGGTGGTTAATTAAATAACTGCTAAGTGTCTTGACCGAAATCAATGCACACATCAAATAAAGGCTTGTCAAAGTATAGAACCTACCGGAAGCCAGAGGACGTTTCTAACATGAAAAGATGGAAAAAGCAGTTAAGACAAAAGTGAAACAGTTTTTCAACTCCATGGATGAGTTACTACAAAGAGCCTTTTCAGGCCAGAAAAAAAGATAAAGTTCACTCTATTTCAACAGTTCACACCAAAAGAAGCCACTGTGCTTACACTAAGCGCAGTATGTTACTCGTGTTTGATATAGATATAAAGTCAAAGTTAGAGTTTTATGGCCTGTTCAACACCCAGGGTCATAGATTAGATGGCAAACCTTCTAACCACTAGACTACTGAGATTAATCTTAATTTTTTTTATTTCTCACAGTAACATAGTTCAAATAACATCTAATTGTAATACTAAAAGGTTATAACAAATATTCTTCAATATTATTGAATTATTGCAACAAGCTGCATTGCTATTGTACATATTCATAATACAGCAGAGTGTATTTTATACCTCGTATCAAATATTCTTCAAAATCCCTTGAAGCTAACCTATAATAGTAATGTACACTTTGGATATAACGAAAACATGGAGCCTCATTATATCTTCATTGTACCATAATATATCTTCGGCTGGAAATCTGACGCAATTGTAAGCAAAACATAGATAAAAATCTATAGATATGGAATACTGTCCTGGCTATGAAACAGGATGTAAAAACCCTAACTTGGGCCTATGACCTAATGTGACCCTCTCAAATATCTTACATCTCAGTTCTCATGCCCTCGGCAGAAACTTGACTAAGTTTAAGTTTAAAGCACTGCTATCCCACATCCAGCCAAGTGCTAGTTGCACCGTGACTTATATAGTGTATAGAAGCAACATTAAACTAAATCACGGAATCCAACGTCTTGTCATATGGAAAAATAATATCATCTTACCTCCTAGCATTAGTCCATTCCGATGTTCCTCACATTCCACATAACCTAGTTTGATGGCAGCCTTTTTCTCCACGCTTTCCTTTTCTTCAGCTCCTTTCACCTCTACAATTTGTTCCATCTCTGCTTTGTACTTTTCATACACAATGTCTTTCCAGGGTTTTTCAAACCTGGCCCAGTATGTAAGGCCACCGAGCTACAATATTACTGAATATATTCAGCAGAGTGTATAATATACCACATAGCAAAACCTAAGAATCTGATTGACTGTTCAAAATAAAAATACAGATGGTTGCTGTATTAAGTCTAAGAGCTATATGGAATTTTGTTTTATCGCCACAACTACTGACACAATGATTACCGACTAATTATCCCTTAAGGAATGATTTTAAACAGACATACAACCCGTTTAAATTTCTGAAAATTGTATTGTATATACAATATGGATCCCTTCTATATGTATTCTGGGTATAATCCAAAGCAGATTTTGTAATTTTTAGTTTCATCACCATAAAAACTGGTTATTATTAAACCATGACAGTAATGCTCCCTTGTAGACTTTGTAAACACACAAAACACAGAAATCCATTTGTTTGTTTACAAGCAGTTTGGTCGACGTATTATATTAAATATCACTATAGTTAGAAATATAATTTCAATATATACATTATTCTAAACACAACATTTCTCAGTGACCAAGTAACAAGTTGCAGTGCTGAGTGCCTGTCAAAATATGAACCTGGCTGCTTAGCATAAGAATTCATTTTTTTTTAACTCATGTTAAGGAAATCATTTAGAAAAACCTTACCAAAGCTTTTGAAAAAGTTACCCAACCTTTTCTCTTGGTGTTGGTTTTGTGAACAAGCTGATAACAAAGGCTGCCACAAAAGCCAGTACAATCTGTGAGATGGTGTGGTAGTAGGCGTGGAAGTCACTCACAATACCCGGCCGGTCATCTTCATCTCCACACTGAGGTACTGGATAGACGAAATCCAGAATAAACCGGATCACTCCCCAAGCCTGGGCAATCAGCATTCCCCAAAAGGCAGCCTAAAAATGTTGTGTAACACTTAAACAGTAAGCATGTTGATACCACTTGAGGCTCTTGTAAGACTACTTTGTTCTGAAAAGTAAGAGAAGTTCACTGATGACCTGTGACCCCCAGGCCATAAATATACTTTTTGACATCACTGAGGATTCTAGAAACAATCCCCTGTAAAGCAAGTGAGAGATGGGAGAGGCTCTTGTCTTTACTTTACTGAAGAAGTCAGTTTTTCCAGTTTCTCATGACACAGGCAGCATAATTTTGTTTACAATTTGTAGCCTTTTAAGAGGGTCTTTTTCATTCCAAAATGTAAACAATTTGCATAGTCTAGTTTTGATATCACCAAACCTTAGATGGCGTAGGAACATCAGTCCTTAGATGGGCATTTGTAAAGCCATGCTATATTATGTGTTTTGAACTGGAAGACCATTCATTTTAAGAGGATAAACGCCTCGACATTTCACAAAGGATCCACGCAGGTCCACATGCTGAAAAGAATTTATTTGTCTGTCATCCACCCTGTTAAAATAGATGGTACTTGTTATATCAAAAAAGTTTAGATTACGGTTCTGTGACACCATTCGAAAACATGTTACTGGTGTAACTCCTGTCATTATTTGTGTACCAGAATCTGAATCAAAAATCAATTTAGTTACTTATGGTTTAAAATATACCACGGGGTCACTTTAGTAGAATTGGTGAAGAATTGTCATTCAACATTATTGGACAATAAGGATTTGTTGATATCCGGTCTTGAATCTTTACAAATCATTTGTGATTTCGCTGCCATTAAATGTGTTCCTCATACTACTGCTCAAACAGTGATTTAGTGGCAATAATATAATTAAAGTAAGCTGTTTTCAAAACTTACAGGTTCTGTCACACCATTCCAAAACATGGCTAAAATAAACATGGCGCATGTCGGTGCCCCAAAATAACCTGTAAAATACATAAAAAAACAGATCTCAGCACCACTGTGGGTTTTGCTGCTCGCTGCCTTGATTTATGTTCAATTTGTGATTACTCATGATATCTGACACAAAATATAGCATTAAAAGCTGCATTTTTATTGGTTATGTGACATTTTAGGGCACCAACGTTTTTGCCCTTTAAAATTCTTAAAGACAAATTTTATGTTAAGTTTATTTTATAAGCCTATCATAGTCGATGTAAATTTTAATCATAGAAAAAAATTAATGTGATGTTACAGTAATTCTCCATTACAGAGATTCTTTTTTGATGTTTTGGTGTCAAATTTGTAAATTTGATTGGATAAAATGAGATTACATGACCATTTATTTATAATGATATACTGCTATACGGGTGAAAATAACAAATCTATAGCATATAGAGTTTGCAGGCCGCTAACTCATATAGCTATCTGATCAGGGGGGGTACATCTAGATATTACCATAGCAAACGTTTTTAATTATGTAGACAATCCATTAAGGCTGGGATTAATACCCTATGATTAACAAATGATGGAAACACGCGCAAAGGTATCTGTACCTGATAGCAAACAGTTAAACAAGAGCAATTGGAGGTTAGCCAAGTGCAGAATTTACAATTTTTTTTGGAAAGTATATTACTCATTCTGCTCCAGAATCAGGGATATTAATCCAATCATGTCCAAGCATGAATTAGTTCTTCCTTGTAACAGTTCTGACGCTTCCTAAATATTTCATGACCATCTGTGCAGTGGTTTTAGACTTATACTGCAAACAAACTTACAAACAAGCAAAAAAACTAAGTAATATATTTTGCAAAAATTTTGCAAAGTAATAAACAAAAAACCTGCATTGTATACTTAATTGTTAAATATCAGTGGCCTTGTGGTTGTAAACATTGGTAAATTATTACTTAGCATTCATTTCTGCGATCATAGATTACACTCTGGATCATTGCAAAATGGAAGATATAAATGTCAAAAACAAAAACCATTGCATAAAACTTACCTGTAATGGTGGTGGAGTATTTGAAGATCTCTCCTCCCTGAGCACCAGTCATCATAGGAATCCACATGACAGATACCGCAGTCAGAAACACTACAAATACCCTGCACAACAGATGATGAACAAAGCATTCGTGAGCATTGTATATGATTTACTTTTATTACATTTTCAACCTTACATGGTTCCTTGGTTTTCTCCAGTATGTCTTGTTTTTCATCCACATGGCGTTCAAGCACTATTTGACCCATCCCGACCACACAACTATAGACTAAGTTACTTACTGATTGATGTTCCCCTTATTAAAAGATGAAATCTATCTAATCTAATATAATGTGGACTTTTGTAGCACTTAATCTCCATCAATGGGCAGACTCTAAGATGCAACCAAACAAAAACAAGATGAATAACCATAAGTCCAATAACATAGCCATGTCATACCAAAGAAGACACATGGGTGACGAGGAGGCTATGGCAGATAGGGTTTTGCTAACAGGTAAGGTTTGAGCTTTTCGCTGAAGGAGGCAATAGATGTCTAACTGTGTACATTAATAGGAATATCATTACAAATCTTTGGAGCATCAAAAGCAAAAACTATGGCCAAAGTGCATTTGCAGCAAGAACAGCCACTTTTTGAGTAAGATAATGTCTACTTCTATGACGGTCATGCATCTGGAGGAAGGAGGCTTTACAAGTATTCTTTACATGTTCTGAGAAAGAAAAGTCAGCATCAAACCACACACCTAGGTTTTTGACAATGTCAGCAGGGTGGATACGACTTTCAAGATACTGAGGGGAAAAATAAAAATAGGGAGGACAGTTTATGGCATTGAGCCTTAAAACAAAAAGCATAAATTCAGTTTTATCAGGGTCGAGTTACAATTTACTAAGAGCCATCCATCGCTGCACTTCCTGTAGGGAGGCATTTACCTTGGTTTGAGAGCAGAAGGATTCTTAGACTTGTGAGATAGATGGACATAAACTTGAGTGTCGTTTGCATAGAAATGAAAATTTAAATCTGGATGAAGACCAATGATTTAGCTTAGTGCAGTTGTTTAGTGAGAATAACGATGGACCCACCACAGAACCTTGAGGGACTCCATAGATGAGCTTGCTTAGTTCAGATAGTGTAGAACCTATCTAAATTGCCTAACAATGATTACTCAGGTAGGGGAGATACCACTTTAGGGCAGTACTACCAAGACCAAACCAGGACAGTCAAGGGGAGTACTGTGATTAATAGTGTCATAAGCTGCCTACAAGTTAAGCAACATCAGAGCAGTGGGTTCACATCATGCCAGAGAGAGTTGGACCTAAGTTTTAATTGAAAGCAAAGCAGTTTCTGCAGAATGACATAGTTTGTAAGCAGACTGATAAGGATTGTTCAGCTTATAACTATTGACATGGTACGTTAACTGCTTAGCTATAGCCTACTCCACCAACTTGGACAGGTAGGGGACCAGACTGTGGACAGTAATTCTAAAGTTCATTTCCGGGTAGTGAAGCCTTCCTTATAAGAGGAGTGACAATAGCCTTTTTGAAAGCTTCTGGAAAAGAACCTTCACTGAGTGAATAACCAACTTGGTTATGGATGGCAAAAAGAAATTGATACAATCTTTAAGGAGGAAGGTGGGTATAGGGGCCAATAGGCATGATTTTGTGGGAGAGTCATTGATCATTTTTGCTGGCTTCATCTTCACTTACGGGCTCAAGGCATTGAAAGCGGTTGGTGCCAAAGAAGCGGTTTGTAGAAGAGCCAAAAGTTGGGACTGTATGCTGAATTCTGATAATTTTATCACAGAAAATACAGAAGAAATCATAGAAATCTCTCTCTTTATTGGCCATTCAGTTGCACCAGGCAGTGAGATGATTGGTGCATGCTTATCCAACCATGAGTTGGACCATTCACAAAACTGATCATATAGGTCTGAGGCAACTCCACCTGGAGACAATACAAATGGGGTATTGTTGAGGCCATTGCAGAAGTGGTCAGTATCAATCTTGAGATAGCAACAATAGGAGACAAGTCATTCAATGCTGGCTGCTAGGTGGGAGAAATGCAGTTGCCATCTTATAACAGTGTGGTCAGATATGAAGTTGCCCACTAGACATTCCGGACAAAGTCACAAGGAGAGATCAATACATCCCATATACACAAGAATACAAGTAGGGCCAGTAACACCTTGAACTATATTGCAACACTGAAGAATGCCATTAAACCTGGTCCTGTCACAACACTCAACATCCAGATTAACATTTATGTCACTGCAAATGATAAAATTGGAACCAACTGAGTAAAGAATATCTGAGAGTGCCTCCAGAAACCCAGTATTACATGAACCCTGTGAATGGTACAGATAAGCCGCTACAAAATTATTGTGGTCAAACTTGAATGATAGTATGATACTACAAATCTTTTCGATAACCATGTATCAATGTTTCCGGGGTCCAATGACAGAGGATGCCAATTTCAAGTCATCTGAACCACTTTGTATCAGTCTGTACCTGGGATCGACCACAGTGTCCTAGTGTGTAACACAATCGCCTTGGACGCAGATTTTGAGAAGTTTGAACACTTATGTGCATTAGAATCTGCTGTTGTAGAGGATAAGCATTATATGTTTTGACTTAATTCGATGAACAGGAAGTTGGTAAAACCAACTAATGTTACCAAACATATAAAATCCAGATGTTTTAGTGCTAAAAATAGTTCAAAGATATATGTATTCAACAACGTCTCAAATAATTATGAAGTCATGTTTAAGACTTGTAACACAAGAGCTACAAGTATCAGTGTCAAACACATGGATGCTGTAACTAGGTGGAAAGTCTAACAACAAATTCTATCTCCAAATCAGATGTTTGTTTCTTCTTTTAATCTAAATTTCGGTTATGATTCACAACTGTCACAGAATTTTAACTGGAGAACAACAAAGAGGAAAATAAATAATTGGAGGAAAGATGGCAAAGAATAATTCTAGGACCTCTGTGTTCCCGGTATTTTCACACATAGACTGTACCTTAAAACCAATGATTACTTAGTTATTACCTCCGTCAAGAAGGTTATGTTTTCGCCTGGGTTTGTTTGTGGGTGTGTGTGTTTGTACGTTTTGTTTGTGAATAAGATAGCTCAAAAACATATGGACGGATTTTGATGATATTTTCAGGATATGTCTGCAAAGGTAAAAGACAGAAACAATTCAATTTTGGGAGTGATCCGAATCACTATCTGGATCTTCTAGATCCATGAAAGACATATAACTCAAAAAGTTATGGACGGATTTCAATGAACTTTTCAGGATATGTTCTAAATGGGACAAGAAACAAGTAATTAGATTTTGGGAGTGATCTGAATCACTGTCTGGATCCATGAAAAATATATTGGGGGTGATCTGGATTGAGCTCCCTTGGCGGAGGTCTGCGATCTCCGGATGCTCTTGTTAAAGGATATACCTTGGTCTGCCAGGAATATTTAACTGGATTCTTTAATTTTGGGTGAGGGAGTCACGGTGGCAGAGTGGTAACACTCTCACCTCCCTCTTCTGGGATCGGGGTTGGCTTCCCGACCACAAGTGGGAAAGCTGGTAGTTGCTTGCCATGTAAAACCCCAAATAAATAAATTAATTATTTTTTGGTGTGTAGTTTTAGTATATATTAATAACATTATACACACCTTATGACTTAACACTTGTAGAATGAAGTCTATACATGTTGGTAATATACATGATTTGTTGTACATGACACATAGAAATTGTTTCCATCGAAGAAAAAAAACATTCATAGTAAGTCTTCATACTTATAAACAATATTAGGTCACTAACTGATGCAAAACAAAACCTTCATTTTACTCCTGTTCCAGGATAAAGAAGTTTATGTATTTACCTTTTGCAAATGTTCCAGGATTAAGAAGATTATGTATTTACCTTTGCAAATGAAAGGGTTTATTGTTTATGTGAAAGAATAATAAGGCTACAAAGGTTCCTTACAAATCTTAATAAATGCTTACTTTGAATCGTCTTGGAAATCGTGTGGAAATATGACATGATAAGCTTACTCTACTAGGAGCTGTGGATACTAATTTCATAGAGATTTAGATTTTTTATTGCTTCCAACATTTTGATTGCATGTTGTGAACAGCTTGCCTTAAACCTGGTATAAACTTTACAAAATCTCGCAAATACATATATCATCAATACCAAATGAAAATAATCATTCTCTTAAAAAATCAAACATTTTAAGAATCAAGAAACAGTTTCTTCTTACTTTCCAAAGAGTAAGAGTTCCCTCTCTCCAGCCTTGGGTCTAATCTTGCTGTATATATCCAGAGTGAACAGGGTACTGGAGCTGTTGAATATGGAAGTAAGTGAACTAATCACAGCAGCTATCATGGAAGCAATCAACAGGCCCCTAAACCCTAAGGGATAAAGTAAGAAGTAAGCATAAAAATTATCCAAGTGATGTCATTTACATGGAGGGCAACAATTCGCAGGGCACTGCAATTCGCGATAAGTGCCCAATTTTTTACATGAAATCTATCTAATACTACACATGCAACCAAACATGAAACGATTTCATTGTAAAATGCACAAACCCAACCTCCCACTACCAATTAATCACTTACTTGGGACAAAAAAACTAACTCGGAAATAATTGTTTATGAATAGAGTATGTTTTTACCACTGTTATCTAACATTTTGTGTTATTTATTTCATATGTTGTGTTAAGCGATGTTTAGCTCTCTTATTTGGCTAAATAAAAAAATATTCTTTTTTGCATCTTGCATTAACAGTAACTTGAAAAGGACGAATTGCTGTCCGCTTCAAAGCAATCTAAACCGGGTTATGTTGATATACATGCCACAGTTCAAATTTGTCTGTTCTACCTTATATTTTAGGGTACCAGTCTATTTTCTAATAACTCGAAACAATCTCTTCAATATCACGTTAAGTATAATTTATTTATGTGTATTTTTACAAATATTAAAAGATTTGGACGAATCACTGCCCCCCCCCCCCTTCCTGTATGAGTCTGTATATTGTTTCCATGACAGTTAAAATTTTAGATACACCTCACAAGGACTTTCTGGAAACTATAAGTCAAATAAGTCCCCATAGTGCTATACCCCACCCCACCCCCGCAATAGAAAGGGAAAAAAATGAAAAAAAGAAAAAAGGAAAAAAGTGAATTTTTACTTCTGTGTTTATGTACAACCATTTGTGAATGCATTCTGAAAAAAATGATACCTTTTAGCTGATATTTACCAATCGTTCTAGTTGCCAGAGTTCCCGCTTGCCTGCTTGATTTATTTATATCAATATGGACAATATGGAATGTGACAGACAATAATACACATTAAATTACACCTGCGAGTTTTTCTTTTGTTAAAAGTGTCCAATGTCTTTCATTATTGGCCAGTTGTTTCACTCGGTGATTATGACCATAAATGGAAGAGCTCTTTTCACACATTTCCAAATAAGCCCTTAAACTTTTTGTTCAATTAAATGATCGTGAAAACCCAAAATTACACAGATCTACCTGAATTTATTTATTTATTTATTTGGAGTTTTACGTCGCTTTCAACACTGTACAGGTCATATCACGACGGGTAGTTGGAAGGGCAGAGGAAACCAGTACATTCGCTAGGGTTCTGTACTGTAAACTGCCGACCAACGGCAAGCAACTACCAGCTTTCCCACTTGAGGCCATGATGGGATCGAACCCCGGCCTCAGAGGTGGGAGGCGAGAGTGTTACCACTCTGCCACCGTGGCCCCCCTCTACCTGAAATATAGAAATGAATAATAACAATAATGTTAAACAACATTTTAACATTTACAAATTAGGGAAGAGGCGTAATTAAACCTATATGTAGATAATTTCGTATACACATTAATATATTTCTTTAAACACAGTTTCCCATCTGATGCTCCAAAAGCTTTGGAAAAACTTGCCTCGTGCTATTTACCTATCTGGCTTTTTTTAGAAAGAAAAACACTTCAAACTTACTTATTCAATAGATGTTTTGGAACTTAATATTCTTTTTTTTTTTTTTTTTTTTGGTTTTCATTTTTTATAGTAGCATGGATACAATAGACATAGACAAACAACACCAGTACAGTAAATGTTACACCCAGCCCAAGCTAAAATGCCACTTTAAATCCATTTTATTTACAGTGGTCAAGAAATAGAGTAACTATACAGTACAATTTGTCCTAGTATTCCATACCTCACAGATATAGTTTACTAACAACTAAAACTTATCGGATTTAATTATACCATAAAACTGATCGTAACCACCCATTTTATTTATCTTCAAAAGCTGATTAAAAATTGTGAAAAACTTTGCAATCTAATTTGTAAATACTCCATAAGTTACATACACAATAAAACTACTCTTCAAGACAAGACGATCTTCTAATGGGTATGGTGACAAGATCCAGTTTAAATAGCAAGGGCAAGAATATCAACAGGTAATTGATAATAAATGAACACTGGGACATATTAAGAGTACCTGTACCAAACACCTTAGGTCCCAGACTATCTTTAAAAGGGATATCACCTCTAAGCTTACGTTTATATGGTTGCTTTCAAGACCAATCACTATGCATGATTATAGTTATGATTCAACCTATTTTGTGCTTGTATAATGTTTACTTCTTCACCATTTAAAATTGTATCATTTAAGTTTAGTAAATTTAAGACATTCTACATTTTGCCACCCCAAGAATCGAGGTTAAAATGTTAAAAATAACATTAAAAAATTTAATCATGTGATTGTTATGGGCTCTATTATTATAAATTTATTCATAAAGCATAACACGGGAACATAATATTTAAATTCGGGGGGGGGGGGGGGGGGGGGTAATCTAAGCCATTTCAACCTGTACTGCTGGGGATGTGCATGTTTGTGAAAATTCCCCGAAAGTATCAAACAGTTCTGTCCTGTATTTTTACAGTGCGGTTATGTTTTTAAAAATCCAAAGCTGGAATGGTAGTCTAAAATGAGCCAAACCATTTTGTCATGTAACTCTGAAACTGTTGAAAACCCTTATATTTTCAAAAGTGTAAAATTTTGAAAGTACATAAGTAGCCCTCCCAGCAGATTCATCAACATGGGCCGATTTTTTGGCAATATTTCATTCATAATCATGTAAGTTTTGTTGCAGTAATAAGTAGAAATGGTAGAGATCTCAAATTGTACATCTTTATAGTTCAAATGCTCATCTAATTTTATACCTAAGTACTTTTGACACCAATGGCAATGAGTTATTCCTAAAATTTGGAAATATCTTTTGTTTTTAAACTGGATCTTATAAATTAATTTAAATTTCCTCTTAGTACACCAATTATTTAAGATACCTAATTGGCTTTGAAGCTTTATTTAATTCCCAGCTAATAAAAATAATGTTATCAGCTATGTTGTCACACTGGATTAATATACTAATGTTTGTATCACTGATTAAAATTCTAAGTTTCTGCTTCTTTTTTCATAAGAGTCGAGGTCATTTAGAAATATTGGGGATGAGGATGATGAGAGCAGAATAATTTACCTACTGTGACGTCAGCTACACACCAAAGGTGGCAGTTTTGTCAACAGACAACAATCAGAATTCGGGAGGACAATTGCCAGGATTGAACACAGAATAGAAACTGTAAATATGTAGTAATGTTACAAGATAGAGTTGAATGGGGACACACCAAAAAAGACAGAATAACACAGAATGAGCTTAATATGCATCATGGAATACAGGGAATACCATTGTATTCAATTTATACTGACAGAAGACATTAATGAATGAGGCATCATGCAAAACAGTCAATATAGACTGTAGAGGGACTGGGTAATGCTCAATAACTGTTTTAACAACATAGCATGAGACAATAAGAACACATGTACCCATTGGCAAGAGCTCTACCACCAGTTTTGGAAGTGCAATGTTGGAGCAGCCGGCTGAATTTTCACACACATATTCACAGATATCTGGGTCTGCACAGGCCACTTCATCTGTAACCAGAAATCAAATGAACATTGAAAAAAAACACAATACATTAAAGAAGAATAGAATATTATATCACTTGCTGGTGTGCCATAGTTTTCAGTGTAGTATGTTTAGTAATTGTATTTGCACCTGCCCTCAATCTCCCACCTGGCATCTCTAACCCTGATTTGCCACCAAGGGGTGGAAGGGTGTAACTTTGCAGAGTGAGAGACAAACAAAAGGTTTTTTCCCAACTTTTCTCTTATTTATCCAACAATTGTCCATAAATTCCGTTTGATATTTTACTTTATACATCTCAATATAAAACGAGCCAAAATTAAAAGTGGCCAGAGCGTTTGCTCATGTCAAGAGTTGTTTCTGTGGATTGGCTAAGAGTGACCAACAGTTAGTCAAATGTACAGTCTCTGGATACTCACAGATTGACAGGAATGACAAAGCTTCATTATAAAATACATATTTAGAGCAGCCATATAACTTAGAATAATTAGGATATGAATAATACAATCTGTTAAAAGCAAGGCCAAAAACCTATTCAATCAATCAATACATGTAAATTTTGAAAACTACAATTTGCTAATTAAATGGCCAAACTGGAATTTAGCCATATTTCCTTCTTGATTTATAGTAATCGTTGTGCCTTCTCTTTCCACATTCTGGACTCATTTAAACTGCAATATAAGGGACAGCAATGACATAGTTATCGCAAATTTTGTGGTTGTACTTTTCGCTAAATGCCATGTCTAACTACATAATTCAAATCCAATCAAATTACCTGGATATAGAGCCCGGCTGATCATACCAGGAAGCACCATTATGAACATTGGGGTGAGTTTCAGATATGCTGCAAGGATTGTGCCTGCTTTGGAGTGGGTGATGTTCTTGGCAGCAAGTGCTCTTTGGACCAGAACCTAGAAATTATTATTATTATTTAATTTGTCTTACATGTGGTTATTTGTAAAGCTGTAACAAGAGGCAGACGTTAAAAGTGGTGGGGTATTTCGTTATAATCTTCCTAGCATTAAATAATAACTTACTTTATTTGAAAGAACAGTTCTTGGATTTTAAAGTCTCATAAGGGTCAAGTTATAATTTACTTTTGATTAAAACTTAGTAACAAAACGGAAAAAAATAGAAAGATCAGAGTTTCAGAAGGGTTTCAGAAGATGTATAGCGTTCCTCCTCTTATTTTCCAATAGTCACCAGAAATACCACCTATAGCGTAACTGGGGCATTAACAGTCCCACATTGCACACTGCACTAATGCAGTGTCACTGTCAAATTACTATACCTGGTTAGCACACCAGTACCACAGAGCTCCAAGGGTGGTCCTCAGCAAGGTCCCAAGCCATGGGTAATCGGCCTCCCAAGGATCCCTGGAAACACCAAAAGAATCTCAGTTTTGAACACCCGAAAACTCCCTGGTTGACCATTTTGAACCCTGTTACTATATACTGAAGCATATATACATACATGCTTGCTATATGGTTTAAACTTCACCTTGTAACTTAATCACTGTACACTTTCGTTGAGAGTGAAGAGTTTGAACAGTTCACTCACACTGGTGCTAAGATTCATCTGTAAAAAATTTGATATCGATTTTAAAAAAAATTAAAGGTAAAAAATGTTATTTCATATTTTCGAAAAATCTCAGCCCAGAACTTGAAGCTTAGTGGAGAGACGGTAAACGATAGTGTATTTTACTGTACTTTTATTGAGATGTTGAAAACTTTCCATGATGGTGGGTTCAGAACCTTCAGAGATAATACAAAGTAGCACAATCTGGAAAATATGTTTCATTTACACCCTCATCATGTATTGGATATATCCAACGAAAGTAAAACCCTGTAAAATAAACCTACCAAGGCAAATCATGAAGCATTTTATGGAGACGGGTGCATGAAAAGATACATATACTTGGTAAGAGATGTTTTATATGGAATAAATATTCAGGAAGTCCTTGTATTGTTAAATGTTTTGGGTCTTCTGCAGCAATTCAAAAGAGAAATATTCTGCTTGCTTGTCCAGTGTCTATATCCATAAGGATGGGGAAGAAAACTCACGCAACTAGTGCATAAAATTATATTATTTTCTTTCAGTATCAATGCAGGAACAGTGTTTCTGGGGCTTTTCAATACCAAAAGGACATGACTTTGTTGCTTGGATTTTTCACCTCCAAATGACATCATGTTTTTGTTAGCTAAGCTGTATAGCTATAACTGGTCAATCATAGAAATAGAAATTTGGGGGCCTGAATTACTTGTCAAGGCTGGTACATGATCCCCTGGATCATTCTCAATTGGCATCGTCTCAAATATCAGCTTATGATAATATGTTGGAAAATTATAGGTATGTCACAGAATAACCTCAATAAAATCTCAAGTCCTTCATTCTTTTTTGTGTTATTTAAAGAAGCACAGATATGACTTTAAAGTTTTAATAACTTCAGCTTCAGAAGTAATGTTCTTGAACCACCAAACTATGTGTTCTTGGATTTCATCTAGAAAAAAAAACAATATATCACAGATACCTGAATATATGTAAAGCATCACTCCTTGGTATCCCACAGGTTGTATTAGGGTCTGCTAGAGTTGTATTTGGAATAGCGTTCATGTACTTGTAAGCAAGGTTTCTAAAACCACCCACCTCAACAAAACCTGTAATAGATAATATATTGGCTATACCTTTAATAGATAATAAATTGGCTATACCTTTAATAGATAATAAATTGGCTATATCTTTACAGTTTTCACCATTACAAACAAAATCCACGACAAAAAACACAGACTAAAATATTTCAATCTCTCTTACTTATGGATCAAATCAAGGGAAAAGTAGCCTAAAAGACTGGCACAGAAATTTCGGCTTTGTCAAATATTTTAAGCATGTGAAAGGCTGCTCTAAATTTCTTATTTCCTTATTCCACATGCAGTACAGTAGTATCTACTTGCTCTGACACCATCTGTTCATTACAACGAACTTCTCCAAATCATTAGGGAACAGGACATATATCTGCCGAAGGTCTATCTCCTGAAATAAGTCCATTCCATTCTATGGCAATCCCCTTCGCTATGGATTACTTTGGTCTTGACATCTTTTCACTACATGGGATGTTCTTCATCAACTTAACTCCAGATAATTACTTTTTTGTTATCATTATTACAACATTTAGTTATAGCGTAAATCCAATACACCCAAAAGATTAAAAAAATAATAAAGACTCACACAACCAATAAACATATAAATCCAAATGTGATAGTAATATCAAATAGAGTCTTCACTGGTCGTCACAAAGTTGAGTTATTTTACACTCATACTCAATCTTTTGGCTTCTTATTGTTTGTTATTTATAATAGATATCTATATTATTTAACATCAATCTGTGTCTCAAATGCATTTACAGAATAATATCTACGATGTAGCTGATGTCATAACTGTTCAACATTCTTTCTTTTGAAAAACAGTAGTGGTGGAACCATACAACTCTTTAGAGACTTTTGCAAGCTTTTTTCTTCCTTTTTGGTGAATTGCAAGATTGTAAGCTCAATCCACAAATAAGTTGATAGCCAGGTAAATCAGGAACACAGAGGATGCTTAGCATTATATAACTTATATAAGTCGTTTCTGATTTTGAATTTAGGATAGAGAGATAGCTGGCCATTTCTGGAGTGACAAACTTCAATAACATTTTGAAGTCAACAAACTGTCTTCACTCATTTTCTCACTGACTTATCTTAATGATTTTGATCAAAGATCTCAATTGTACTTATGTTATTTACCCAAGTAGCTGCCATTACCTATGATGCAGAGAACGAATCCACCAATCACCATAACTATTACAGCTAAAGCATCAGTCAGTATCACAGTTTTCAGACCACCTGAAACAAAAGGCAAGTATTCATCAAACTGGACTAGTATAGCCAATAATAAACTGGTGGTATTAAAGAAGATTGAAAACGCCTTTTGAATATTATCTATAACCCATGATTGTTAATACCCCAATCATACCAGAGGTGGTATAATCCATTATTATAGGCGTTGAGAAGACCCCCCCTGTCCTTCAGCTAGAGTGGCGAAACATCCAATACCTTGCCCATTCTACGGAAGTTTTAAAATGTTTAAAATTTCCACTTCTGACCACCTCATCGTGAGCATGTGCAGATGAATTTCTTGCTACAGTAACTGAAGGTGTAGTCCACAGTGTATATAAGGTAGTGCCTCTGTCTTTCAGTGTAAAATGATGACAAAATGAGAGTGGAGGTAAATGGACACTTTGCCACTGTGTCACAACTTTGCATACAAACTCGGACAGTAGTTGATTTATTTATTTATTTGGGGTTTTACGTCGCTTTCAACACTGTACAGGTCATATCACAACGGGTAGTTGGAAGGGCAGAGGAAACCAGTACATACAGTTCGTTAGGGTTATGTACTGTAAACTGCCGACCAATGGCAGGCAACTACCAGCTTTCCCACATGAGGCCGTGCCGGGAATCGAACCCCAGCCTCAGAGGTGGGAGGCGAGAGTGTTACCACTCTGCCACCGTGGCCCCTCTCTTTGTCTATTGTGTTATTTCATTTCACAGTAGTTGAAGGATGGGGCATGCCCAATGCCTATGACAGCGGATAATACCACCTGCAGTGCGATGGATACACCAAATGTATTGGAATGTATAAGGCATCCTTGGAGGCGGTTCAGCCACCGAGTAAACTGCATGACATACCGCTTGAGGTTCCACCTGTAGTGTGACTGGGGCACAACAGAGTAAGTGAAATTAGATTAACCAATGCTATTCAAGAATATTGTTTTCTCAGATTTGGAAGAATGACAATTTGTCTTCTAAGAACATTAAATTTATCTTACCAAAATCTAATCTACTTAAGGTGCAATATCTTTCCCACACAGGGGAGCACAGTGCACTAAACTAACCAAAGAAGCATCAAAAAGGATTAGTTCTTGATCATTTATCTGGGGTTGTGGGTGTGAATGAAAGGGAAAAAAATAGTTCTTGGTCAGTAATCTAGGGTTTTGTGGGTGTGAATGAAAGGGAAAAAAAATAGTTTTTGGTCAGTAATCCAGGATTGTGGGTGTAAAAGAAAGGGAAAAAATAATTCTTGATCAGTAATGCAGGGTTGTGGGTGTGAACGAAAGTAAATAGACTAAGTGGGAACCTTGAGTTGAAAGAGGGGAGTTGAAAGATGTTTTCCAAGGGATTTTACTGAGGAAGAAAGCCCTGACAAGCTGATGCGTAATGACTGAAGGAAACTGGAATATATACATTGATAAAACCTAAAGGACTGCAAAATCAATTTCTTGGAACTATCCAAACACATGACCATCGAAAGAAAACCTTTACTATGAAACAGAACAAGAGCTCTCGGAGAGCACATACCTACAACTATGAACATTTTTTTCCAAAAAGGCTCCCCAATAAGTAAATGGGAAAACTTGATCTTTGATAGTTTTTTATCTAGACGGTGATCCAGAACACTCTCAAAACATAAATGAGTGTAAGTTGGACCAAGACCCATCTTCTCATATCTTTTCATGAAGATCCAACCAGTAGTACTTGGATAATCCTGCTGAACACCCACACAGACAAATGGACAAACAGATAATGGATTTAATACCTCCTTAGCGGAGGAAATAATATGGATGTACATATGTAAAGCTATTGCTTCCACCTGAGATTTCATATTTGCACTTACCAAAGGCAGTGAAGACCACAGTTATAGCCAGTAAGAAAGCCACCCCACCATAAATGTTCCAGCCAAGTGTCTGTTGCAGAAACACTGAGCCTGAGTAAAGGTCCACCTTGGAATAAACACAAATCAAAGTCAGTACTACAGTGATAGCATGGAACCTTAGAAACAAATTTTAACATAATGCCACAGAGCTAATATTAAACATTAGAAAAGATTTTTTTGCAGAGATGCACAGCCTTAATGTGGGTTTACCTTAGATTTATTTATATATTTAATTGGGTTTTAACGTCGCTTTCAACACATGGTATAGGTCATATCACGACGGGTAGATTTATTTATATATTTTATTTGGATTTTAACGTCGCTTTCAACACATTGTATAGGTCATATCATGATGGGTATTTTTGGTTTTTATGGGCAGAGGAAACCAGTACATACAGTTGATCAATGTTCTGTACTGTAAACTGCCAACCAACGGCAAGCAACTACCAGCTTTCCCACTTGAGGGTGGGCTGCGAACCGAACTCCAATCTCAGAGGTGGAAGGCGGGGTCCACCTTAGAAAAAGCCAATCCAGTACAAAGTCAAAGTAAGCGGTTCATATCCTTGTCCTTAACATCCATGGTCATATTGGGACTGGTTCTAAATATTACAACTTGTTGACTGAACCCACACATGTGACCTCAAATTTGATGGCAAGCTTGCAAACCACTTTGCAACCTTAGATAAACCACTGTCACAAAGCTCTCATGGAAACTTGAAAAGTGTATCTGAAACTTCACAACATTCTTTCTTAAGAAGAGCAAAACTGATAAATGTTTTCTTATGACTAAGTTTCAAAGAAACCCTTGCAAACATCCTTCTTCCTCATTAGTAAACAGCCAAAAATAGCGTCATAAAACTAGTGACACTTTAGATAAATTACAGTATAATTCAAGGGCCGTATTCACAAAAGCGAGCAAGGTCAAGTTGAGCCAAACATTGGCTCAAGTTTAGTATAAACAGCTGTAAACTTGAGCCATTTTTGGCTCAATTTGAGCTTGATCCTTTTTTGTGAATTCCAACCCTGTGTCGCATAACAGAATATTATATTTTGTCCTTAAGCCAATATATAACCTTATAAAAAAACTAATTTGTGACCAAAGAAAAATCACTGTCTTATATTGTCTCACAAAGCTTCTCTGAAACCTTTGAAAAAGCACAGTTTGGCGTCACTAAACTAATATGAAACCTAAGAAAACAGCAGTCTTCTAATACCACAATGCTCATATGCCACTACCACAGTCTGATATTGTGTACAACTAGCAGCACAGTCTAATACAATGTCACAAAGCTAATATGTCACCTTAGAAAACTCATAGTACAGAGCTAGACACCATCGTTTGTATTGACGTTGATGGACAAGTATACGTTATATTGTTTTCACCTTTGCATAAGCTGTCGTGATTTAGTAATTTGTGACAGAGCTAAGCTTCCACAATAGCAATGTCTCTGGTTAATTATCCTTGACTTTGTGATACTTTACTTTGGGATCTCTTGAAGTTGATATATACATGACACACTTTGGTTCTATAAATGAATGCAATACTTTTGCAATTGCAATACTTTTTTTCCTGTAATTTCATTATTTATACAATTTCATGGAATGAAGGGGAAGAAACAACATTTAATGTTCACCAAAATCTTACAGATAATGTGGCAAACACATATGTTGTGAGCTGTATAATACTGAGGTAGATTCTGAGACGTTCCCTTCCAAACCTTCTCTGCAGATACTCTGGCATTGTGTAGATCTGTATGTAAAACAAAACAGAACAAATGGAATTATATGAGAGAAGGCCTTATTAAACCACTGCTAGAGTATGATTTAAGTTTTACTTTGTGCCAAATAGATCTTCTTTTGCGCACTAATCTCCTCGTGCTCACAAGTTAATTTTAAGTCATTTGTTTATTTGATTACTTAGTATTTTACGTTACGCCCTAGTACCTTCTTTACAGTTATATTGTGACAAGGCAGATGGAAACAGTACACATATAGTTGGTCAAGGTTTTCTACTGTGAATCACTGACCAACAAGCAAACAACTACCAGCTAATTCCCACTTGAGTCGGGCCAGGATTGGAACTCCGATCTCAGAGGAGAGGGTGTTACCACTTGCTCAACTTCCCCTCCACCCCTCCAATTAAGTCATATGCAGAGGTTAATTACATTTTCTTGCACTGGGAGATCCTGTTCATACGAGATATTCTGATGAGCACAACTTAGTACACAATATATATGCTCCAATGTCCATTAGTTATACGGGCTCACTTTGAAAGACTTTGAAATCATATATAATGCACTTTTCTTCAAGCATTATTGCACATAAATAAGTGATAAAAAATAGAATAGAAAAGACACAGCCTATCCACAACACTACCACCTTATAGTATGTCTATGGCCAATTTCGTCTTTCAATATAAACTGCACAATTTATATGATAGTAATTCATTCGCCAGTTTAAAGTACAAAGGATAACAACAATGAGCACAACACCATAACTAAAGAGCCGCATAGCCATAACTACGGGGGGCACATGAAAATAATTACAATGAACTGGATATAACTACAAAAAACTGATTATCATAAACATAATGTTGTTATGGATATAACTACAATGAACTGATTCCCATATCTACAATGTGCTCATAGATATAAGTACAATGAACTGATTCTTATAACCACAATGTGTTCATGGATATAACAACAGTGAAGTCATTCTCATAAACACAATGTGCTCATGAATACAACTGCAATGAACTGATTCTCATAACCACAATGAATTCCTGCTTTAAATATTACAAAGGAAACTCCTTACCCCAGATGCTATGTAAACTGGAAGAAATATCCACCCTAATAGCATCAACAGAACAACTGCCTGCAAAACAAGAATTGCACATAAAATAAACTGAATGCTATGTCTAACGCTACAAAAACCAATATTTCATGGGATGTTATGGCACAGCAATTGATAAAAAAGACAACTATGTGTTGGTTCAACATAACTGAACAGAGAACATCTCTTCAATAAAGTCTTGTCTCAGTGATCCATTATCAATGGGGCTGTAAAAATATTTGCGAACTCAGTTCCACTATGAGTAAATGACATAAGTCTCAGTGTTCGAGAGACACAAAAATTAACAAATGTATAAGTCACATTGTGTACTCAATATGTTTTTGTTTTATTTGTAAATACAAGTTGGTTATAAACCCAACAGTATTTGAAGTAATCAGCCTTAAAAGGCAGGTATTGCTTGCATCTATGGCATCCTGCTGGGCAAGCAGTGTAGAAAATCGTATTTGGCCAACATATCAGAAACCATAGGAATTTCATACTTGGTGAGGACACTGTTTGGGACGTGTAGCTGCAACATAGTTTGCACTTGGCAGGGATATTGACTGGGAGATGAAAATTGCAATAGCTACACATGGTGTGACCTTGATTTGAATGTTTAACTTAGGAACATTGGTATGGGGTGCAGCTGCGCAACCTTACAGTGTGACCTTGATTGTACCATTGATCATTCTGTAGTGACCTTGAACTGTAAAACCTTGCCCATGTTAATATTTGGCATGGTCATTGGTTGAGGGCTGTAGGTGTGTAACATCATGATGTGACTTTGATTTGACCATTAACCTTGTTGTAGTGACCTCAACGTAGAAAATTTTGTCTGGGCTATATTTCATGTAATGTACATCCCCAGGTGACTCCACTGGTTGTCTGTTGAGTACCATTGCATGTTCAAAACCACATCATTGGTCTTTAAGTTTCTCTATAGTGGTTCCACAAGATATTTTGGATCATCTTTGTCACTGAGTAGTTGTTCCTAAAACAAAGGTGTATTCACCCTGACGGTCAATACATAGCAGTTCATGCTTTCATCTTTTCTCTCTGCAAGTCAATCAAACACTTTGAAAATAGTTTTGCTTCAGAGAAAGCTGAAAAAGAATACCTGGATTTTGACACTGACAACTCAGAAAACTACAATGTACAGTTTACCATTAGAGAACTAGGTGATGCTCTGAAAAAAATCTCATGACACAGCCACTGGTCCAGATGAAATTCATTGTCAACAGGCTAAACATCTACAAAGAGACTCACTTATGGTGTCACTTGATATATTTAATGATATATGGGCTTCAGGTGAAATTCCTGAATGCTGGAAAGAGGCCACTGTGATACCTATTCCTAAACCAGGCAAAGACTTGAAAAACCCATCCAATTATCGTCCCATATCTCTGATGAGCTGTTTATGCAAAACCATGCAGAAAATGATTAATACTAGATTAGTTTGGTTCCTTGAGAAAATAATATTTTAACAAAAATATCAAAGTGGTTTTAGAAAATGTCAAACTACAACAGACCAATTAATAAGACTTGAATCTTTTATTGGAGATTCCTTTTTATAGGCAACCATGTAGTCTCTGTATTTTTTATTGAGATAAAGCCTATGATATGGTATGGAAGCATGATGTTATTAGATATCTACATAAAGCAGGCTTATGGAGGCGAATGCCCATGTTTTTTCAGAACTTTTTATCAAACAGAGTTTTTAGAGTTTGTTTAGGGTCTGCCTAATTCCGATATACATGAGCAAGAGATGGGTGTCCCTCAAGGCAGTATCCTGTCCGTTACTTTATTTATTTTAAAGATTGTTAGTATTGCTGATGTAATTCGATCTAGCTTTGAAAAGTCTCTTTTCGTTGATGATTTCTCAATCAGTTGTTGTTCTAGATGGCTTCAATAGAAAGACAACTTCAGTTGTGTCTCAATAATGCCCCCGTTCCACCGAGCGATCGGCCGCCGACTCAGTCTGCGACCCTTATTCCTGTAGAATCTTGTATATTCTTGATAAAAATGGGTGGAGTAACCAGTCTTGTGGTCGTCTTGGGCAGACCTCAAGATTAATCCCAGGCTGCCTGCAGTAGCCTCAGATTGTCCCCGACTATCTCACGACCAGTCCCAGACTGGGCCAAGATTAAGCCTGGAACCATCCACGACTGCCCAAGATTTGTAGCAGGCAACCTCAGGCAACCCCAGGCAACCCCAGGCTGCCTGCGACCAGACCAAAGAATAATCGGCGATTGTCCCAAGACAGGTGTAAGACTCCCGCAGAACGTCTGAGGCCGTCTGAGGAAGCCTGGGACTAGTCGCAGGATCACCCCAGGGCTCCCCAGACAGCAATTGCAATTTTTGTTTTGACATTTTGACCATTTTAGACCTAAATTTTTTATATAAAAGCTGCAGTTGAAGCTGTAACAACTTTACACAGTCTGGACTCAAACCAAGATGCCACCACATCACTTTCAGATGCAAGTTAGGGCTTTGTTAGTTTTTATTCAGATACAGATCCTGTTTCTCTTGCATCTAATCAGGTTTCGACCCCAGCAGCAAGCAGCACCAGCACCACCACCTCAACCACCACCAGCTATTCCAAAAACAATTAATAGCTCTATCATTAAAGAAACAACTTTAAAGTCACCCAAAAATAATGCCTTTAGTAATCCAAAAGACTTTATAAATAATCAAAAAAATATAACTATATTATTTTGAATAATTATGACATAATGTAATATAGTTATAATATATATCATCTTTGATTCTTTATAAATGTAGACCTCAAAGGTTTTAAAGGTTGTTTTTGTAGCGTATAGAATTTTGAAATAGCCAAATATCTATTTTTTCAACACTATTAATTTGGAAGAATGACAGAAAATTTAGAATAGCCGAAATCAAAAGCCCATATATTTATTCAACTTTTCAACATATCTTTATAAATGGAGACCTCAACAGGCCCGTTTTCTTATATTTTTTAAAGGTTCTTTTTTTGTTAAAGCTTTAAAGAATTATTCCTGTTTGAAACTTTTTTTATTTATCTAGGGGCAATTAAACTAGCATTTCTGTGGCCATATTTGATAGGGGAAATTACTTCAAGTTATGTATGTGGCCTTTGTTGAAAATCAGTACTGTTATTTCTGTGTTTTGAGGGGTCAGTGTGAGTGTTGGACTTTTAGTTTTTATTTTTGTGGTTTTTGTAAGTATTTGTACTGAGCTTTGTATGTGTTTGGGGAGGGATGAGTATAGCAACACAGCTTAATAAAAGTTCTTGGAAGATTTGGGGCCCTTAAAAGGGCCGAAAGCAGGCTGGGATCCTGGCTGGCTACTGAGGCGGCTGTTGCTGTTGCAGAGGTTGCTGGGAAGTTGAAGGTGTTGCTGGTGACGCAATGAAGACTTGTGGAGTGTTGACATCTGTAACTCCTGTGATGTCCGATAAACTTAAAAATCCAGACAGGTTGTGACGACTGCTCTCGTCCTGTCCAAATCCCACTTGTGACGGTGTGTAATACAGCAGGCTGCTGTAATCCCCATTGCCTGTGTATCTGAAGTTACGGTAGCTGTTCTTCTTGGCAGTGGTGCTGCTTGCCTTGGAGTCGGTGGTTGAGCTGGGGCTGGAGCTTTACTTGGAGTTGCGGGTTTCAAATTGCTGGCAGTGACGTTCTGCAGTGCGTTGAAGACCTGCCCCTTAAAAGTGTGGTACTGCTCTTCGCTCAACTTGCTCGCTTCAGATGCCACAAAGTCAAAAAAAAGTGTTCTTTCATCCACTGGCTTCTCAACAAACTTGGACACCATAGTCTTCATGGTATCAAAATGTTCCAATAACTTGTGGTCTGTAGATAACGGCCCCAAGTTAACAGGTGATCTGCCACTTGCGTCTAGTGATTCAACGTCCGTACTGGAGCGAGTACTGTCATTGTGCACCCTGGAACTACTGGCTTCTAGCCCTGCTGTTATGTTTTCCCCTTTCCTGCGGATGTGGCCACGCATAAAGGACATGTGGTCAAAAACCCACTTCTGTCTTGGTGTGAAACTGGCTGGAGCCTGACCAGACTTGTTCTTCGACACCTTGCCAAAAGTTGTCCTCTTGGATGTGTACCACATCATTCGCATCTAGCTTCAGTTCTGTTGCAATCTCTACCCATAGAGCTTCCTTGTGATATTTGTCTGCATATCTCTCGTGCTCCTTGTTGTAAATTTCTGGGTGGTTCTGCAAAAATTCAATGATGGCATCCTCCTCCTTATCTGTGAAGGCTGTCACTAGCCTACATCTCTTCGAAATAACAGGTAGTGGTGCATTCTCTGGGACTTGCTCCTCCTCTTCATCATCAACGGCTGCCTCAGTAGTAGGCAGTATCTCATCACTACATGGAGCTTGGAGTAGTGTAGGCTGTGCAACAGTATCAGTGGGTTCCTCCCCTGTAGCCTCTTCTCTCCTCTCCTCCTGTTGCTTGCTCTTCCTTTTCCTCTTATACATCTCGTAAAATAAAAAAATGTAAAATGTGTCTATCTGTGAAACTTGCCCTAAGCTCAACTTGCACGTGCAAGAATCTTGTGTGAGTGTGAGAATTGTCGGCGAATGTTAGCCGGCTTTCCCAGGCGTCCTCAGACATTCTTTGATATTCGCCGACAGTCTGCAACTAAGGGTCACGGATAAGAAAGCGTGGGAAAAATGTACATGCCTTAGTCGGCCACCAGTCGCAGACTGCCTGGGACAATATTTTCTTGGTTGGAGACTAGCAGTTAAAGAATGCATAAGACTGTCGCACACTGACCAAAATTCTGTCTGAGGCCATCTGGGACAGCCTGAGGCAGTCGCAGATTCAACAAGATTAAGGTTCACGATTAAGCCAGTCGTTAGGAGTCGCGAATAATATCAAACATGTTTGATATTGCTCACGACAGCTAACGACTACACGAGACGGTCTGCGACTTACCCAAGATTCACTCACGACTTGCAAATTTCCTTAATCGTGGCCCTTAATCGCTCGGTGGAACGGGGCATAAGGTAGACAAATGGGCTGATGAAAATGGTTTTAAATTTTCTAAAACCCAAACTGTTTGTATACATTTCTGTAATAAACGAAAACTTCATCCAGACCCAATATTAACAATATATAATTCACAAATCCCTGTTGTTTCACAAACTAAGTTCCTTGGTGTAATCTTTGACAAAAAATTAATTTTAAGGCACATATAGATTATGTTCGCCAGAAATGTGAAAAAGACATGAACTTACAGAAAGTAGTTTCAAAAATGGATTGGGGAGCAGATAGAAGTGTTTTAATGAGACTTTATCATTCATTTGTTTGTTCTAGGTTGAAATATGGTTGTGCTGTTTTTAGTTCTGCTCATAAGTCATATTTTAAGAAATTGGAACCCATTCAAAACCAGAGCATAAGTATATGTACAATGCACAACATAAATTGATCCACAAGAAAAGTACTTCCAATTATTGTAGTGAGGATAAAAATCATACAAAATTCTGACATCATAGACAACATAACAAGCTTGTAAGTACAATGATGACATCAAATTATGAAGTGGAAAAGGTGATACTAACACATTGTGCCATATATAATATAAACAGAATATATGAGTACTCTATGACATTTTGTTTAAAGTGTGCACAAATATAGTAGAGATTCAGTAACACCATGTGGTGTACAATGGTATGTAATACATTACAATTGTACAGTGGCAACCAAGGCTACACTGTGAGTCATTTTGGTTGCTTTTTTTATAAGTACCATCCACATATGTTTGAGTTTAGCGATCAGCAAAACTTGATATATTAATTGAAAATTTATGGTATAGTATCACTATTACATTGAATGTATGCTGTTACATTGAATGTATTTAATTGTATATTGGTGTAATATACAATTAAATAAAACATCATTTAGAAATAGTGCTTTGCAGAGTGACACCATGAATTATAAATGTGCAATAAATAAAGCAATAAATAACATTGTTTAATGACACACTTCTTATAACACAGGTGGAGCAGATGTGATATCTGCCTATGGTAAATAATAACAATCTGAGAAGTATTTGTTACTTGGGATAAATAGAATTAACATCCATATTATTGCTAAGTAATTACAATGTTATTGTTGATATTATTACAATGATATTAACAAATGTACAATTATTTTTAACAATTGATATGGTGAGCATACCATCATATCATTGTGTACATAAATATAAATTGTCATGTAAAATATGAACCATTACAGACATAGGCCTTGGGTTTTTTCATAACATGTAGCAATTATTCGTAATGTCCATGCTATCAATGTCATTGTTTGTGCAGTTATGTCAAAAGTCATGGTTGTTAACTGAATGGTTGAACGTCTGATGCAGGTACTGACTTTACCTCTTTATCTGGGTCTGGATAAAGTTGTGTGGCTCTTTGTAGATAAGTTGGTGTAAGAATTGAAGTTTCTGAATATTCGTGTAATCAGACATTGTGACAAGTAAATCTGGGTGGTGTTTTTGTGGTGGTTGTCTTAGATCTGTTGGTGTGGAGTAATGGGTTATGAGCTTATGATAATGGATCTTGCTTGGAGTAATGGGTTCTGAGCTTATGATAATGGATCTTGCTTCAGTAATACAATAGCACATAATTTTCTGTTTAAATTTTGGCATAGATCTAATGCGATCCAGCGGAAAACATGGAAGTGAGTTTTAATGGGACTCATTGCCATAATAGAAACAGGATAGGGCTTTTTCATACATTGTTTTGACTTTATAATACAAGTATGATATCAGGATTTGAATTTAAAGTTCAAGGAGAGAACTGAGTCTAATGTGGTGTTTGGTAACATATGAATTGGAAATATTTGCAGATAGAAGAAATAAATTTGTGGGATTGAGGGAAAATCAACATAGATTTGTGTATAGGCTTTCTAACTCTATGTTAACAAAGACATAAAAAATTTGAGCTTGTTCCATTTATGTTTACTGGCACACATCTTGAATGTTCTGGTAATGAAGTAAAATAGAATGAAAATAACCATAGCTGTAGAAAGTAAATGGGCATTTGTAGAATGTTAATGTCTTACATGTTTGGTATCGGGGTAAGTGTGAATGTTGTATGAGCATTTTCAGTAAGAGCGACCATGAGCGATGCTGGCTTCAAGTGTAGTCTGCAGAAGATATAAACAATGACTTCTGTAGTAAAGGCTAACCATACAAATTGAGAAATTTGTATAGCCTTGTCTGTCAAGCTTTGAAAGAATGCTGTTGATGAAGCTGGGTGATGTAAGAAATGATGTTTCTGAGTGTTCATTTTCCATGTGATAAGGAAATCTGGGTGGTGTATATTGTGGTGGTTGTCTTGGATCTGTAGGTGTGAAGTAATGGGTTATGAACTTCTGAAGGTGGTGTATTTTTAAATTCAGTTGCTGTTGAATTCATTGATGTGTCAGTATGTGTAGGGGTTTTTCAGTGGAAGGTGAAGCATAGATACTGTCAATTAATGTATCGTGCTAACATCGATTATATTTAGGCTTTCTAACTGTATGTTGACAAAGACATAAAAACCATTTGAGTTTGTCCCAATTGTATTTAATGGCACAACGTTGACTGTTCTGGTAATGAACAGGTTGAATAGATTAATATTGTAGCCTTGTCTGTCAAGTTTTGAAAGAATGTTGTTGATGAAGCTGGTTGAAATATGGGGTACGAATTCATGATTTTACCAAGTTCATTCCTAAATGAAATGTTGTCTTTCTTGATGTTTTGCGTTCTTGATGACTTTGTGTAATTGCAAATGATCAGATTGAGTTACATCGAAACCTGCATTATAAGCATTTTCTTACACTTGTAATTATTGAGCTATTGATGTATCTTCTTGCATTAACATTGGTGACGTAATAAGTTTGAAAAGTCTGTGTCACGTTTCAAATATTTGGTTATCACATTATTAACCGAGTAGTTCACACTGCTACTAGTGTTTGGGTGGTGACATGTATCAAACAATGACTGTATTTCTTTTGATCCTACGACTATATTCAATAACATAAAAGTTTGAGGAAACAATAAAAACAACCATTTTGGGTTTCAAATTTCATACCACAATTAATTTGATATTGTGAAACATTTGACAAGATATAGCTGGTATTTTCAAATTTGTACATGTTAGGATTCAACGGCTTGTGTATAATATGGTAAATACATACATCCGTAATGTGATACTTCATTTACCATAATTGCATTGTCACATGTAGGTTGACTTTCATGCATCACAGCTTGAGTGTAACAGCAAGTCTATCTGTCTTGTCTTAAACAATGAAGTCTTAGATCTTGTTTCTCTATCTAAAGGTAGTCTGTTGTTGTAATCAGTGAGTGATAGTTTTGCAAATCAGCCATTTTGTCTAATTTAACTCCCTAACTGATATGGATGTCGTTTGACTGTATGCAGTTGGTATTTGCTGTTGATATGTGAACCTCTGAGTGTTTGCCAAAATCTTGAGGGTATCAATGAATTTGTAAAAAGTGGAAAAATGCTCATTAAGTGTATCATGTATGTGTATTGGTAAACTTCAATGTCAGGAGTAATAGGTGATATATGTCCTTGCAAAAGATTACCTACTGAAATAAGCAGTGTAGTGATTTGCATGTTTGCACTACCGTACAGTGTCAATAATGATTCAAACAGTAACAAAAAATTCAGTATTATACGTTTTTCTTGTTGACCTAAAAATAACAGTACTTCAGAATGTAAATCCTGTATCATTTTTCTAGTGTGATGAAAGTTAAAATTAACAGTTTGTGCTAGTTGAAGTGTATGTTTGTAAGCCTTACTTGCTAGTTTAGTTGTTGCATCTTGTGCTGAGATTTCATCAATTGTGGTTTTCATGTGATCAATGTCAGTTTGCTTTGCTATGCCAAAAACAAATGTCAATAAATGCATGCCTTGGTCTGACATATCATGAACTAGGTAATGCTGGTGTTCCACTGGAGCCGACCGTCAGTAACTATGTATTTTTGGGGAGTCTGGACCAATGTTTACAAGGTCGGTAGGGTCAGTTGTAGTTTCCAGGCCTGTGAGGGAGAGTGGGTGAAATATCAAACATGTTGATATTTTTATGACCGTTGCCAACCCTTGTAATAGACCCTAATTTTATCCACCTAGCAACAGGCATGTCGGTTAGCTTAATGGCCTGTTGGTTACAGTTCCCGGCTTGTCCCAAATATGGTGATCCTGACTGTACATGATGACACACAGACTGTGCGGGAAATGTTACAGTATAGTTGGTGACTATAGCCGGCCTGTCTGTAAGTGTTCCCGACAGGCCTATAAACTTTCCAGGCCAGTCGGTAACTTTTACCGACTTGGTCCTAGAGTTGGGAATATTTATAATCGACAGGCCCTAAACTGAAACAGACAAGCCGTAAACAACAACCGACAGGCCTGTAACACTAACAGACAAGCCGGGAACTGTAACCGACAGGCCGGCAATATTTTTGCTTGTTACTGCCTGTCTGTTTCAAAATCTGTGGCTATAAAAAGGCCAGTTGGCACACACACTTCATTCATTTGGGCTTTGACTTGTCAAGAGACAACTGGTGTTTTTCATTTTATGTAAATTAGCAAAAAAATTGAGCTAGGCTGGACTGGCGGGGAGTAAAATCTGTTCTATGAGGTTTCACTTTTAAGTTTTTGTTTTTACAAAAGCTGTACATATAATTGATCAGCATGCCAAGAGCCAGAAGGAGAAAGACTGAAGTACCCAGAGATACTAAACCACAGCTGGAGTTTGGAGATATTGCTGAGGATATAGAGAGAAGAACAAGGGAGAGAGAGGAGAGGCAGAGGAGAGAACAGGAGGAGAGGGACAGAGGGAGATAGAGAGAGAGAGGATTGAAGAGAACCAGGAAAGGACAGAAAAGCGACCACGAACAGACACAGATACTGATGTAGAATCCACTCAATCCAGGCAGAAGAAGGAGCAAATGAAGTCCATTCTCCTGAGTGATTCAGATGGTCCAGCCAGCCGAGTCAGCCCAAATAAGCAGATCAGCCTATATTAAGTCACACCAACTGGCCCTTATAAGGGCCACCCAAGTCATCCAAAAACAATTTATTGAGCTACTTGTTGTTTCCAAAAAAAACATAAGAAGCACACCGTCCAACACTTACACTTCCTCCAAATACACGAAAAAAATTGGTTGAATTAGTGAATGAATGTTTGACACCAAAACAATAAGATTCCAACACACAACCCAAAAATAATTTAATAAAAAAATCTGGATGGACTGACAGACAAACAATTAGTGTTGCAAAACAACACCTCGCATGCCACAAACATTCCAAGACCTGACTGTTGATTGGGTGACTGACTTAAATATTACCTTATGGGCAAAACTGCATTAAGTTAAAATTTTATTTTTATTTTTCAAAGGTTTGGGTTTGGCAAAATTACCAGAAAAAAAATTAGAAATACTTGTGTCCAGTGGCAGGGTAGGGACATGCACATCAAAAATGAAATACATTCCCTGCTTGGGTCATTTCTGTATATCAGCAAATGCGTGAAATATGCAAGACGTTTTCTAAATCGTATGCTTATTGTATTTAAGGATAACTATAGTAATAATCACATTGTCCTTCCCAATAGTTTTCATCAAGACCTTAATTGGTTCCAAACATTTCTCCTTACTTTTAATTGCAAGGCCTTTTTGACCATAGTCAAGTAGCAGGGGAAATCCATCTAGATATATGTTTAGATCGCTAGGGATGATTTTTCCTGAACCAAATTTATTCACTTGAAATTCCCCTAGGATACAAGAATTTTGCCATAGCCCAGTTAAATGTTAAACATTCTAGTGGCAATTAGATTCTGGGGCCTTGCATGGCAAGGTAAAAAATTACTGTTAAGATGTGACAACCAATCTGTAGTGGCCATTTTGAACACTGAGACCTCAAGAGATCCAACACTTGCTGCTTTAGCCAGAAATGTGTTTATGGAATCAGCCAGATTTGACATAAATTTAAGTTTCATTCTTATCCTCGGTAAAGATAATGCTTTGGCTGACCTCCTATTTAGATGGCACATTACCTCACAACCCCAAGAAAGTTCCAAAAGCTTCTTCCTACCACTAGTGGTTAGAACCCCTCCTGCAAAACTTAATATTGATTGGTCTTTATGATATTTAGGTATTAATCCTGCAGCCCAGAAATTAGCAGAAACAGCTATGTTAACATACTCCAGATCTCTGTTTCTCCTGTACCGCTCCTACCATTCTGGAATTTCTAGTAGTAAATTGTGTCTCACCATCCTCCATTGCAAATCACATCTCAGCAATAATTGACCTTCTTTGGTATTTTCACGCAGTCATTAAGCGACCCCAGGATTGCATATTTTCAAAAACTCTTACTTCTTAATAGACCTCTCAAAGCTAGAATGAATACATTTATTGACATTGCATTGTTGAAAAGAATTGTTTCATTATGTGAAACGTGGGCCATGTGTACAAGGCAGCTTACTTGATGGCCTACTTTTCTTTTCTTAGGATTTCTAACCACTCCAGGTCACTTTAACTCTCCCTTATTCAACTTAGGTCCCGGCCCTTATGGTTACCCTAACTGATTCAAGATTGCTAAAAAATGAAATGTATCTAGTAAAAATTTAATATGTTGCATGCAGGCAACTTTCCATAGCTTCAGAAGATCAGGAGGTACCTTTGCAGTCAATGCTAATGTACCTATGCAAACTATCAAAAGTCATGGCACATGGACCTCCAATGCAGTGTGGAGGTATATAACGCAGGACCAAAATATTTATGAACAGGTGGCCATGGTATTGAAAGCTGCTCTTTTTTCTCCTACCTCCTAGTTGGGCTTGGGGGATATCCCTACAAACTGCATGCACAGTACCTTATTTTGTAATTTTATATATACATGCTTCACTGGGATCACATTCCATTCCCTTGTTTCACATGAAAACATTAACTGAAATACACTTTTCACAATGTGCAGTACCTTAAGGTCACCTTAACCCCCTTTTTTATGGCCTTAGGCTGAAATTGAGCCAAGGAACAGAAAATTTGTAAAGTTATTGCTATAAGCTCAACTATAAATTCTGGGCTGAAAAAGACCCACATGTACATTTCCTGGCCTTATACTGAAATTTTGACATTCCTGAATGACAACTGCTACAAGGCCAAAAATCAAAATTTGAGTCAATAAAAGTCTTATTTAAAAAAAATATCTAATCTTAAAATAGATTTCCTCAGACATTGGGTTAAGGTCACCTTAGGACTACTAGTAGTATAAGGGGGCTGACAAACTTATATTCCACCACATTTTTGAGCGATTTGATTGGTCGAGAGGGGTCACGTGACGTCATCATGCGCATGCGCACGCTAAATATTTATTCGCGCATGCGCACGCTAATTTTTAAAAGTAAGATATCGTTGGATTCGTCTTGAAGAGATCTTTCTAACCCTATAAATATTGTTAGGCTTTGTTTTTTAGGAAATGTAACAAGTCTAAACACAGCATTGATATTGTATTCACAATATTCAAACTACTCTACCCATAATTTGCCAACTATATAAACATATATAACACATACATGACTGCTGTTTTAGTTTAATAGAAGTTTATATTCCTCCTCCTTTAAAGAAAAACTTATATATTCCTATTGAGCGATCTGATTGGTCAAGAGGGGTCACGTGACGTAGGTGACGTCGCCACGGTCACTTCATTTCCAATTTTTTACACGCGCATGCGCACACTAGATTTTATCCCGCGCATGCGCACACTCTAAAATTTAAACTCTGCCCTAATCTTTTGCACGCGCATGCGCTCTGCCCTAATCTTTTGCACGCGCATGCGCACTCCCCTAATCTTTTGCACGCGCATGCGCACTCTACATTTTTATTCACGCACATGCCCATGCTACATGTTTATTCGCTCATGCCAGGCAAAGAGGTAAGTACTGCTTTTTGTAAGCGGTTTGGTTTTTTGGCCACTTCTCTGCAAATATTGGGCGGATTTTTAAAAGTAAGATATTGCTGGATTCGTCTTGAAAGGGTCATTCCATACATATAGAAACTGCAACAGCTTGAAACACAGCATTGATATTCTTTGTATTCACAATATTCAAACTATCCTACCCATAATTTTCAAACTATGTAAACATATAACACATACATGGCTACTGTTTATTTTAAAGAGATGGATGACCGAAAGTGCCCTTTTTGTTTCAAGATCTTCTCACGCAAAGACAGTTGTCAACGTCATCAAAAGATTTGTAAACTAAGAGGCAGCCAATCCCCACCAAAAAAGAGACCAAGACTAGAGACACACAGTCAGCCTCAGCGGTTACACGGTTATTGCTGCAGACATTGTGGACAAATTTGTGCTAGTAGACGACAACTGCATTACCATAGAAACCTACAGCACGGAGGTGGACTACAACAGGCCCCATGGACAGATATTGGGGATACAGCTTTGAGGGAGGTTATAGAGGGAAATAGCAGTATAATTTTGGCCCCTGAAAGAGTGGATAGAGAGAGACACATTCTTTACAATGTACCAACAGATGGATTGAGAGAAGGAATAAACACAATGATTGAAAGAATTAGAGATATTTATGAGCAACAAACAACAGCATTTAAACTCAATATTTCACTGGGATTTATACTGAGAAACATTGAGACTGGAGAATATAGATACTTTGCCCCCAACACGAACCAAACCATGTGGACACTCCCTCACTTAATCAGCTCACGCCAGTCACTGAACCTGGTGGAAAACAGACTGAGGGACATGAATGTGTTTTAACATTTGCAGGCTTCCAAACCCAATAGCCAGTGGAAACCATTTCTGGTGACTAACATGGTATTCGATGTTACCCCCACACAATTTCCCCTGGGATATGGGGAGCTGCCTGATTATGTGGTCAACTGAAAGGGATTGTTAGCCATGCATAAAAACACCCAGGGGCATCTGTATCGAGACAACTTATGTTTTTTTCGTTGTTTAGTTTACCCCAACTTTAAGAAAACCAAAGACGCCTTAAGACAGTGGGAAGAATTCATGGGAGAAGTCACCCCAGTCAGTTTACAAGTAATTCCTGACTTAGAACAATGCTTTATGAAGAATATGTATGTGTATGAGTTGCAAGAAAATGGAACTGTGGTGCCTATATATGAAAGTTTCAACCATTTTGAAGAGGAATTAAAATTAAATCTACACGACCACCATTTGAGCCTCATTACAGATTTTCAACGCTATGCCAAGAAATATACCTGCCAGCACTGCCAGAAACTGTTTGATCACAGAAGAAAGTGGAAACAACACCAAAAGAATTGCACAGGAATCAAAAAGCTTCAATATGTGGGAGGAATCTATACTCCACCGTGCAGTTTTTCTGAAGAAATGTACCAGAGGACAGGAGAACGGCCATTTTTCCCCTGGTTTATCGTGTATGATTTTGAATCTCTGCTCTTGCCTGTGAATACAACTCAGCAAACTATTCACTGGAAAGCCAAACACCACCCCATCAGTGTCAGTGTCTGCAGCAATGTACCTGGCTATGACTCCCCCACCTGTTTTGTGAGTCCTGATCTCAAAGTCTTGGTAAAGGACATGGTGGACTACATGACCGAGATAGCCACTCACATTTATGACTTGACCAGTGAGATGTTTGATGCACCCTTAGCAGAAGATCTAGAAAAGAAGCTCGAAAAATATAAGCAAGAAGTACCAGTGTTAGGTTTCAATAGTGCCAAATACGACATTAACCTCATCAAAATGGAGCTCGCTAAAACATTAAAGCTGCACGAAACCAACGATTATTTTGTGGTCAAGAAAAACAATCAATACATGTGCGTTGCCAATCCAGAATTTAGGTTCCTGGACATTTCAAACTATTTGGCTCCTGGTTATAGTTATGCTAAATTTTTGAAAGCCTATCAGACAGAAGAATCTAAATTTTATTTCCCTTATGAATGGTTTGATGATGAAAGAAAATCATTGGAAGCCACCAGCTTACCTCCTCCAGAAGCTTTTTACTCTACGTTAAATCAAAAGAACACCCTGGGAGAAGGAGAGGGCCTCGTACAAAATTATGAAATGTTGCAGCAAGTGTGGAAAAGGCAGGGCATGGAAACCTTTCAAGATTTTTTGGAATACTACAACAATTTAGACGTGAAACCTTTTGTGGAAGCAGTAGAAAAAATGCAAGTGTTTTATAAAGACATTGGAATCGATTTTTTGAAAGAATGTTTGAGTATCCCGGGTGTAGCCAGAAAATTTTTATTTCAAGACAGACCCACCTTTTCCTTATTTGGACTGGAAGATGTTGATCTTTACAAGACCATCAAGAAAAATATTGTGGGCGGACCCAGCATCATTTTCACCAGATACCACGAGGCTGGGAAAACTCGAATTAGAAAAAACTAACTGTGTCAGAATATTGTGGGGTATGACTGTAATGCTTTGTATCTATGGGCCATAGGAGAAGATATGCCAGGGGTTATTTTGTGAGAAGACAAGGTCCAGACTTTAAACCCAAAGTCAACAAAAAGTATCTGCACATGTTTGCCTGGATGGACAAAGAGGCTGAATCCAAAGGCATTCAAATTCAACACCTGATGAATACAGGCCAAGAATACCGCATAGATCCCTATTTTTGTGATGGCTATGACCACGTCAACAAAACTGTGTATGAATTTGATGGGTGCTGGTACCATGGACACAAATGTAGACTCACTAACAAGGCCTGGGAAAAATTTCCAAAATTGATGACCAAGAGGCAAAAGATGACACAGGATAAAGAGACATATTAGAAAGAACAAGGTTTTAAAGTAGTCAAGATGAAAGAATGTCAGTACCAGCCTTTACCACTGAATAAATATTTACCGCCTTATTATCAAAGCCATAAGAAAGCGTTAACACAAGACCAAATACTAAAGGATGTAGTTGATGGAAAATTGTTTGGCATGGTAGAAGTCGATATTCAAGTCCCAGAACGTTTGAAAACTTATTTTGAAGAAATGAGCCCCATCTTTTGTACTTGTGATGTGCCAGTCAGTGCCATGGGTTCCCTGATGCAAGACCACATGACCAAATACAACATGTCCACCAAGCCTAGGAGATTGTTGATAGGAGGCATGAAAGCGAAAAAGATCTTGCTGTTGACCCCACTACTCAAATGGTACATAGACCACGGTTTGGAAGTGACAGAAGTCTATCAAGTCATTGAGTTTTCTCCCCAAGCCTCTTTTAAAGAGTTCAGAGAGAAAGTCAGTGAAGCCAGATGCAAAGGAGACGTCTCACCAGACCACTTGCTTTTGGGGGACACTATGAAATTACTGGGCAACTCGGCTTATGGGTCCATGATCATGGACCAGGAAAAACATCAAAAAGTTGAATACGTCAAAGGAAACAGGGATATTGCACTGAAAGTAAACCTGCCCACTTTCAAGAAAATAGAAGATCTTGGAGACGATTTTGCAGAAATAGAATTGATGAAATCCCACCAAAAATTAAACCTCCCTATTCAGATTGGATTTGCCATCTTACAATACGCTAAATTAAAAATGCTAGAATGGTATTATGACTTTTTACTAGAATACGTTGACAAGTCCGATTTTGAATACATAGAAATGGACACGGATTCGGCCTACTTTGCTATTACTGCCCCTACCCTGAGAGATGTGATCAAGCCTAAAAAACGACAAGATTTTGAAAACAAGTTATTCCACAGTTGTCACCTAGATCGAGTGCAACCTAATCCTTTTTGGTTTCCGAGAGAGTGTTGTGCCAAACATAAAGCCTACGACAGGAGACAAGCTGGGCTTTTTAAGTTGGAAAAAGAAGGGACAGTGATGGTGGCCTTGTGTTCCAAAACCTACGTCCTAAAGGATGCGAAAGGGGAAGAAAAGACTGCACTGAAAGGTATCAACAAAAACTTTGTACAGAATGCTCTTGCCACCAGCCAAAAAGTGTTAGAAACTGGAATTCCATCCACATCTACCAATAAAAGCTTCAGGGTGCACAATAACACCATTTTTACCTATGAACAAGAAAAGACCGGGTTTAGCCAATTTTATTGTAAACGTGAACTGGTGGACAACATCCATACCAAACCCTTAGATTTAGTGTTAAGTCCATGGCCTTCCAAAGAAGCATTTAGTTTTGATGAGAAGCATATTTTATCACCTGTCAGCGATCAATCTCATCCCTCCATCTTTGAATATTTACTCACTTTGGATAATTGCACAATTGGCGAAAGAGAAGAGATTGCCATAGCTTATATCAAAGAAAGACGTTTGCATGATTATTATTTCGACCAAGCCTTACAAGCCTTGAAAGATTTCAATTTTGTGTTTGTACACATGCATCCATTTTGGGGTTGTGGGCAAACCCAAGAGCAGTATGACACGAGTGAAGACTATCCTGGTGCCAATATGTGGGGATATTGTTTAAATAAAACTGTAAAAAGTTGTACATAAACTTGAATGTGTTTTTTTAAATAAAATGTATATGGTTGTACATAAACTTGTTGTAAAGTTTTGTTGTTATACTTATGTTGTTGTTGAATATTATTGTAAATAAAATACATTTTGTTGATATAACTTTCTTTATTTTGTTCTCACCACCACCACCACATTCCACCACCACCACCACCACATTCCACTACCACCACCACATTCCACCACCACCACCACCACATTCCACCACCGCCACCACCACATTCCACCACCACCACATTCCACCACCACCACCACATTCCACCACCACCACCACCACATTCCACCACCACCACCACATTCCACCATCACCACCACCACATTCCACCACCACATTCCACCACCACCACATTCAACCACCACCACCACATTCCACCACCACCACCACATACCACCACCACCGCCACCACCACATTCCACCACCACCACCACCACATTCCACCAAGTTTTATATCATTTATTTGGGAAATAGCCATGGTAATTGTAATTAAACAATTTTATATCCTTTTCTTTGATAAAATCTCTCTTCATCTTTCAAGATGTTGGCCCTCAATCTCAAATATTCTGGCGTCTCTTGTTTCAAGTCCATAAAAAGATAACTGTAGGGTCTCAGAGACATAACTCTGTCATAGACATCCACCAAGTACAATGGATCTTGGGGGTACATCTGTCTGGCCAAATGTTGAATCTGACTGGCATTTCTGGGATTTTTAAACAACACCATATAATGGGTGTTCAAACTCATGGTGCGTTGGTATTTACTTTGGTGAAACATATTCTGCATCACTGCAATCACAGACACATCTCTGTGGTGACTTCCTCTGGTAAACACTTCTGCCACTTCACTCCCCAGTTGGCTCATCATGTCGTCTAAAATAAGGAGACATGATTCTAACTCTTCTACCTCTGGCAATCCCTGATGAAAGTCAACCCCTTCCATGGAGGCATAAAGAGGCTGCCACTGAGTGTAGCACCATATCACTTTGGAGGGGGCATTGAAGATCTTGTCATCTTTGAGTTCTAATAGTTTCTTTAAGAATGCTGATTTCCCACAACCAGTAGGGCCAGCCACCAGACAAGTAAATGGGTGAATCATTTTTGGCAGAGCTATCACTGTGTAACCATCTTGGTCTTCCCTCGGGATTGGATAGAATTCTTGGTCTTTTGGGCGTTCACTTGTGTAGTCTTCGTTCTTTAGTTCTATTTGACCCTTGCTATTGTCTACTGTGTAACCATGAATAGACTTGACATGTCTTTGGAGACTATCCTTTCTGGTAAAGGCCTTGGAGCATTCAGGACACACCTGCATCTTGACACATGGACATTCAGATGCAAAATGAGCCCGAGTGATGGAATGTGACCATTTAGATAGATATAAATATATGAAGACAAACAAAATAAAAAGACTGAAAAAACATAGTTTCTTTTTTATTTGAACAAAAACTTAATTATGAACACTATATACAATATATACATATACAATTTTAAGGCACAGTGTTTTAAAGACTGTTTAATTTTCTCAAAAAGATTTTTTTAATGTCTGCATCCGTATAAGGTTACTGTTTCCAAACAATCTGTTCCATACTGTATCAGCAAACATATATCGAGCAAACAGCACACAATAATGTCCACACACGGTAGAAAATGGTTCTTGCAACTGTACATCGTTGTACACATGGTTTTTGAGAAATTGTCTAAATTCACTGTACATTGGAGCGAGTCCATAAGCATCAAAGTACTTTCTCCTTTCCCATTAATGCAGAGAACAACCCAGTGACTTCCAGGTTTGTGAGAGCTGTCTGTGTTGCAGATATACAAACACTTTCTGTTTGGTGGTGGTTTAGGGATCTCATCTCTAGCAAACACACCCACCTTCCATGGTCTTGGAGAGGTTGCTGACAAGATATCTCGCAGTTCTGAAGTGTTCATTTCAGTTTAAAGAGTGTAGTCACACAACACTTCTCGGAAACGGTCAATTTCAACCAGGTTGTCAGACTCTCTGTATACCACAATATTGATGGCTTGGGTGGTGGCTGCCTTAAAGTGGACTTCCAGACTCACCACTCCGTTTTAATGAGATTTGTTTGCCCTCCTGCTTCTCCTAAGTCTGGTGTTAAATTAAACGCCACCAGAGAATACCCATTCTTATATTCTTCTCGACTGATAGCATTAACTTTATCCTGATGGAAGGCGTTCACCCCTGTAAATAGTGACAAGTAGCAGTTGATGAAATCTCCACTGGCAAAGTCGGCCTTTAATGGTTTCATGGGGACCTGTTTTCCATCTACAGTGAGTCCAATGTGTTGCAGTCTAAAATGTTGAAAGTGGAAAGGGTTTTCATTAAAATCCCCATTCAGGGCATTGTTTGTGACAAATCCCACCACAATGCGCTTGGGTAGTTGCCCATTGTATAAGTTTTCCTCTGTAGCACTCCTGGTCCCAGCACTGATGAGAATGGTTTTACACTCGCCCCTGGTCACTGGGTATTTAGCATTGCTCACCTCTAAGGCTTTGGCATGTGCTTCTTGAATCACAGGGCTGATTTGTACTTTTCTCAACATAAATTTCACATCTAGTAATTGGACTTTAAAAGATGCTGCAACAGTAGGGCTGTCAAGACGGAATACGTCTTTACTTCTGGTCAGCCTCAGTTTCATGGGCACTTCATTTAAAATATATCTGTCTTGAAACATCATGTCCACATGCAACTTCCCAGCCATATCGATCATACTACTGACAGCTGCTATTGCTTTCCTTTTCACAAATCCCCCATTGTCCCCACCCATCTGAAAATTGTCTCCATCTTTATACCACAAGGCGGCTGTGAGTTGACTGTCTTTGGCATCTTCTCCAAAACTCAGCAGAGTTTCGATGTAGGCTTTGTAGGGGTAGGTGTTGTTTGAGGTGGTTACCACTGTGTTTTTCATGGAAAAATCTACTTGACTGAATAGAGTGTGCAGAAAAAGGTTTGTGGGGGCCACATTGTCAGCTAGAGGGTCGGCGTTTGTAGTGGGTGGTCCAGTCAGTGCATCTCCACTAGCTTTCACCACTTTGGCTTTCACTCGTATATAACAGCTGCTCAGGTCTATGTACTCGGATACAGAGGCAGGGATGTTAAATTCAATCGTGTCTGAATCATTAGCAACTGGAATAATAGGACCCATTTCCAACCACCTCCCCTCTTCAATGCTAGTTTGTGTAGACGGAACAGAAAAAAGGTCCAGCTCATTTTTAACACAGTCTGATGACAAAGGGTGGATGAGTGCCATGCTTTTTTTGGAAGTATTGTTGATAACTAGAAAATATCCTTCTTTGGTCTCTTGTGAGATGTTGTTCGTTTGACGACTGAACTGGAACTGACACGTTTTCTTGGATGCGGTGGTCTTTTATTCCCCTCCAGTGCACTCAACCCCTTCCTCAGAGCCGTTTTCCCAAGCTCGACAGCTCCTTTCTTAAGCAGAGGTGTGGCCAAACGCAACAATCCTTTAAACATTCCACCAAGTCTGTGTCCTCTTTGACAGCGTGTCCCCTGAAATCCTGGCAACCCGTGTCCGGCTTGCTCTTTGTAATAGTTCATGTATTGCCTTTTTGTGGCTTCGTCGCAACAGTATTTTTCTTTTCTCATTTTTGACTTCTTCTAAAGTGAAGTGTTACGATGGACTTCCCAGTGTTAAATGGAACGGTTTTGTTTGTGTCGCTCTTTATATGCACTTGGATGGAGTGAATGATTTCTCTAGAGAGAGGGTGATAGAAAATGTTGTTATAACTCTTAGTGATGATATGTCCCTCTTCCACTGGCACAATCCTCAACAGGGGTACTTTAGTATGTCCTACGAGATTGGGTTGAACAATGTCGCAATACACAAAAAGGTTGTAAAGACCACTCATGATGTCTGCAGGATAGGTTGATTTGTATTCGCCTATCTCATATGGACCAGTTTTCTGAAATCCAAGCATATCACTCAAAAATGGAGATAGAGTCACACTGTCTTCAGGATGAATTTCGTTGTCTTCTAGAGCAGTAACTTCCTCTCTTACTTTTAACCTCGTTTTCTTAGTGAATGAGAAAGTGCTAAACCGAATGGTGGGTGGTCGTCTATCTCTGCTAAAAGTTCCTTGATCTTTAGCTCGCATCTTCTCTTCGAATTTCTTGAGTTGGAAGTTGAGCTCTGTAGTCAATACTTCTAATGTAGGATAGAATCCTTCAAATATTTCCACTTCTTTTGGTCCCACTTTGATGACCTGCTCCTCCGGGATGTTAAACCATGATTTTGTGTACTGAATTTCTGCCATGCCCACCTCCCACCCCTCTCCCACTGGAAGGTGAATAGGGTGGGGTAGAGGAACAGTAAATTCTCCAGGGGTGTTTTTTGGAAAGTCTTTCAGACTGGAATTACTCGGTAGTGTTATATAGAAGCTCATGATTCAACCTCTGGTTTGACACTGATGATTAAGAGGAGAGTGTCACCTTTTTTATAGTCTGTCCCACTGTCCACTACACTCATCTTTGATTTTCTCTTCACCAACATCATCGTCATCACCCTCCTCATCCATGTCCTGTTCAACTTTAAATTGAGGTCCTGACCCTAGTAATATCTGTGGGACATTGGCTTCTTCCATTCTTTAAAGAAAATAGGTCCATCCTTTTGGCCAGCGTTTTGGTTTTCTATGCACACGAACAGCAGTATGAATCAAATCTGTGATGTTTGTCCCTGGAATAGGCTTGCCATGCTCAGATAAAATTTCACCCCTATTGTTCCATTCTAATGAGGTCTTCAATTTTCTTAACAGAGCACTGCCTTTTGTCTTAAGAGTCGGGGTAATGACGAACTTATGTCTTCTTCTTCTTCTGCCACCAAAGCATCCATCTGGGATTCTTCTGGCTGTGGTGGTGGTGGTGGATGGGGTGGGACTATGGTTGATAGTCTTGGTTTGGGGAGTTGTTGATCATAGGTGAGGAGACGGTCTAGAGATTGGTTGTAGACTTTCATTTTTTCTTCTTGTTTTAAGACGGGGTTCTCCAAGACTTCATTCATCTCAGTCTTTATATTTTTTGCAATACCGGGGACTCCTCTCCCGCTGGGATGTTGATGACACTGAAGGGAAGACTTGGGAATCACAATTTTTTCAATATATCGACTCATTTTAATATTTTTGACACTAGAGGTGCAACAACTGACGTGAGAATGGGTGCTAACAATGCTGGTAAGAAACCTCCTTTTTGCAATGCCTTCTTCTTGTCTTTCTCCTTGCTACTCTTTTTTCTGAGCAGTTTTAATTCTTTCTTGTATTTTTTCAACTTTCTCTTCTGTATCACACCGAGCGGGACGTTTCCCTGTAAGATGTTGTGGGCACACTCGGATAAACAGGTCAACAGGTGTTTGTCGGCTCCTTTTAGCACAATGATGGTGGTGGTTTTATCTCCCTCAGATAAAGCTTTTAAGACATGTCTATATTTCTGCAGAGACATGTTCACTCTTCTACCGCCATGAGTTAAATGGTGAAGATGACTTAGCCAACGAGACTTTTATAATCTTGCAGGTGAGTTTCTGGAATCCAACTGTCGTACTTTGGTGGCCAGTGCAACCATCGCACTAAGAGTTCTTTGGGGTGACCACGTCTGTGACGACGCTTTAACACTTTTTCCACTCTATAAAATTCGTTAGGAATAACCTTCTGTAATTCTTCTTCATAAAATGTTCCTTTCAATGTATCACCAGCATAATCATGCAAGGTGTAGGTGGGATGTTCTTGTTTCCAACATCTGTCCACAACTTTAAATAGTTCCCCTGTCCATCGTTGATCGTATTCTCTGCTGAAAGCCTTTTTGGTGTGTGAAATTCTCACATAGTCCCCAATCTCAAATTTGTATTTCTTCTTTTTTATCAATGATTGTTTTGATGGTTTCATGAAGTGTGGTAAGTTTTTTTCTGTCACTTTCGCGGGAGCCATGCCAATAGATCTGTGGACACTGTTGTTATAGGCACCAGTAACATCTTGCAAAATATCTATGTAGCGGTGAGTTTGTTTGTGTGTAAAAAAACTTGTAAATTTTCCCCTTAATGGTTTTGATGGCTCTCTCTGCATAATTCGCCTTCACCTCATTCTGAGTCACAAAGTGATGCACCCGAAAGTTTTTAAACACCCTCTGAACTTTCTGTCCTATAAACTCTGTGCCTTTATCAGAACGGATACGTTTTGGTACGCTGTCTTGAAAGATAGAAATAAAGGCTTTTCTCACTTCCTCTCCAGATTTATTTTTTAACGGATAGGTCCATACGTAACAAGAAATAATATCGATGCAGAGAAGGACAAAGTGAAAGCCGTCGTTATCACTAGCAATTCTTGTCATATCCATCAAGTCCACATCCCATTGTTGATTGATTTCTTTCACAATCACACTGTTCCTTTTAATGCGCCTTCTCACAGGTTTGTGTAAGCTATAAGCTTCTTTCCCACTTAACCAGGACTGGACATCCTTTAATGAAAGTGAAGGGTATACTTTCCTCACAAAGTGATAGAGTTTCTGCGGTCCAGAAAAACTGACTGGGTGTGCTGGATCAAAATAAATAGTGTCCATCCATGCTTCAATCTTTGAGTTCATTCCTGCTTTTTACACTGGGATTTGGTAGAATGTAGCCCAGAGAAGATGATAGCAAAGTTAACCAAACGTCTTTTAAAACGTGATTTCTAGTTAAGTTTACAATACAGGCACAGATGACACAGACCAGAATAATCATCTGACACGTGTATTTTACGAGAGACTTTTGACAAAATTGATCCATGTGCCTTCTTCAATGACAAAACGTCAAATGAATACAGTTTGACCTCATCACACCATTATATACATAATTATTGAAACAGAATTAAAATTTTGTTTGATGCATGCTGCTTCTTTCTTCATCTTGTATGTCACACAGGCTAAAATCAGTATCTTACAGATGATCTTGACAAGATATCTTTCAGGAGACGTATCCATGTGAAACAAACAAGTGAATGAATGTTACAAAAACACACATATTTATATGTTTTATTTTACTCAATCACTAAATCAATGAACATTCCACACCGACACTTGATGTTTGGTATGGGTGGTGGAAACACATTTCTTCTACCGCTTCCATAAAAGGTGCGCTGTGACTGAAAAAGACGTCACTTCCATTAAATTAGGAGGACTGCACATGCGTGGAAAAAAATCTGTGCAAATGATGCGAGATATACAATCTAGCATGTGCATGATGATGTCACTTCCATTGTCATGGTGATCATTAAGTCACATGACCCCTCTGGACCAATCAGATTGCTTAAAAATGAGGAGGAAATATGAGTTTGTCGTTAAAATAAAACAGTAGTCATGTACATGTTATATATATGTTTGCATAGTTTGCAAATTATGGGTAGGATAGTTTGAATATTGTGAATACAATATCAATGCTGTGCTTAAAGTTGTAACATTTCCTAAAAAGCAAACCATAAAAACTCTATGGTTGGAAAGATCTTTTCAAGACAAATCCAACGATATGTTAGTTTTAAAACTCTGCCCAATATTCGCAGAGATAACAGAAAAACAGTACTCACCTCTTTGCCAAAAAATCGCAGGTTAAAAATTAGCGTGCGCATGCGCGGGATAAAATTTAGTGTGCGCATGCGCGAATAAACAATTTAGTGTGCGCATGCACGGGATAAAATCTAGTGTGCGCATGCGCGAATAAATATTTAGCGTGCGCATGCGCGGAATAAAATCTAGCGTGCGCATGCGCATGATGACGTCACGTGACCCCTCTCGACCAATCAAATCGCTCAAAAATGTGGTGGAATATAAGTTTGTCGGCCCCCTTATACTACTACTACTGTAAGTGCATGTGAGATGACCCCAAAATGCTATACAACATGTGCTTAATTTAGAATAAAGTAGTATTTTCTCCCAATTGGGATTTTTACTTGATATGTCAATCAAATAGGGCACTGCAAGTTATCATTTGTTGTAACAACCTGTCAACTAAGAATACATTAAACATAGGATTAATGGTTTCTACTGATGTAATAGCTTGGGTGGTTGCTGGCATATGTTGCCCATAAAATTTATTTTACAGATTACACAGCTTATTTCGTGGAATAAATATGGTTAACTTTAAAATTAGTTTGTTTGTATAAATGTGGTTGAAATGAAGTTTTTGAGTACAATGGTGAAAGGTTATTTGTCTTAACATGTGTTCACGCATGTTTTTGTAGTTAATGTGTTTAGATAAGAAATGTAATGTGCTCTGGACGAAGATAAATGAATTTATGGGTGATCTTTACTGGCATTATTTTCCTTTCTTCGTGTTAATCTACCGTGTCTGGTGTACCAGACACATTTTGTATAAATGTGGTTGAAATGAAGTTTTTGAGTACAATGGTGAAAGGTTATTTGTCTTAACATGTGTTCACGCATGTTTTTGTAGTTAATGTGTTTAGATAAGAAATGTAATGTGCTCTGGACGAAGATAAATGAATTTATGGGTGATCTTTACTGGCATTATTTTCCTTTCTTCATGTTAATCTACCGTGTCTGGTGTACCATGGTAATTGACTTATGATCTCTTTAATACGACACTCATTTTGTACATGACCCTTTCTATTAAAAAGGTACAAGTTATTGTTCTTTGTTCTACAGTTTATTTTGTTCTTGACTCCCCTTCTGTTGCTGTGGTCTTACTTGTGTTGAGTTGTTTGATGTGGATGTCTTATTTGCAGCATCCACCGTGGACTGTAGTTTCTTGACTTCAGTCACCAGGGAGGTAAGGGTTCTTGTTGTGGTGTCTGTATTCACATCCTTCTGCATGATCGCCTCTGCACTCTGTACAAGGGCGACAATATCAATTGTCTCGTTGAACCTCATTGGACCTCAACTAAATGCATAGCATTTGTAGGTCAGGAGAAGTTCTCTGATAAATGTCTGCGTGATGACGCATACTTTTGTTTCAATGAATCATAAATAATTTCCTTCTCCCAGACTGTGCCTTTTTGGATAGAATTGTTTCTTGAACTCCTCAAATAAATCACGACAACCAACTTCTTCAGTGTTTGGATAACTGGTTCTAAACCATCTCTTGGCCCTGTCCTTAAGAGACATCAGAAACAGGTGTTTAATCTGAGCATTGCGAACTGCCAAAAGTCTTTTGTAGCATCTTCCTTCTGGGTTGCTGCACATGTTGGTTGTCCGCAGGTTGAAATTGTAATGGTTGACTTTGTATAGAACTGATTACATGTGGTGATGGGTCATAGGTGGGATGATAGAGAAAGACCAGTGCTTGCTTAATTAACTGCTCTCTTTTCAAAGCACAGGTTGAAGGTCCCTGCTGGATCAGTTGTTTGTTATCAACTTTAAATTAAAAATCACTCCTCATGTTTTGCAAAGTTTAAACCCCGTACATTCCTCATGGAGAAATAAAACCCAATAGTGGGATTAAAATTATATTTATTTTATTCTTTAACATCTAGATTTGCAGCAGCAAATTTTCTAGCACAGATATTTTATATTTCTTTTGAGTTTGTGAATATGTACAAGGAACCAAAGCTACCAGTGACCTTGGTAAAGGTCAAGAAGGGCAAGAAGGTCATGAGAATGACACTGACCTTGAAAACCGATGAAGGTCAAAACACTGGTAGAAAAGAGGGGACTACAAAAGGTCCCAAGAATTTGAGGACATGTAAGCCCTAATGGGCCAAGGCCAAGGTCAAAGGTAGCCAAACGTCAATGTAGCTTCATAAGAACTATTATGAAATAAAAATAGAAGAAATAGATGAAATTATTAAGCAAAAAGGGGAGTTTAAAAGGAAAATATAGCACCCATAGTATAAAATGACTTGGTTCCTATACAACTTACAAACCTGAGGGCCTGGAACCCTGGGATTGCGTTTAAACCCCGTATTAATAATTCTGCGGCGAAGCTTGACTCATCATTATGAAATCTGCCGTTGAGCTGAAAATAACTTTATTTTTGTAATTGGCTTTATGATTGTGGGCGACTTATTTTCACTAGGGTTTTAGTTTTTATCAATTAGTTATTTTTAGTTTGGGTTAGCATAACATGCCATCAAAAAACATCACTCGCGACATGGAAACCAAAAACTTCTGTCTCAACTGGACCAAAGACTAGAAATGCTACTTAATTTAAGTTGGTAAGCAATGATTCTTATATTGCCGAGCCCCAATCCTCATCATCTGGCCAAGCACAGTGAACATCCTGACCAAGTTATGGCTCTTTTGAGGTGGCTTGATGAGGCAAACAAGCAAATATTTAAGATGCTGGACTTGTTGGAGCAGAGGGGCTCGGTCAGTTCTACACCACTACCGTCACTACATATGGCTGCAGTAGACACAGATTTTATGCTTCCTCCCATCCCCGCACAACCATTACAACGAATCCATCAGAAGGTTACTTTTCAAATAGGGAGTGATGTTCTACCCGAAGAGGAGCAGGCAGATGCAGACAGGACACAGTGTCACTAATCAAATTCCTCCAATTCAAATGCTTGGGAAAGACCCAGATGTTGCAGCCTCAGTGTCATAGTTGTTGGCTCACTATGATAAACATTTCAGAGAGGGCATGGTTCAAGGTAAGGTCCCTATGACCCGACAGAAGTCAGAGCATTGTAATACACAGGACACATGCCTTAATGAGCCAGTTGTGATGGCCCAATGAAGTGGTAGTGGTTGGAGCAAATAAACGAAGATTGTCTTGTGATGAGCTTTCATTACCTCGGTTCATTGCAGGTCAGCTTTATAATGGAGTGCACATTACTGATCCTTCAAAAATGTGGGATGTGCTATACCAGCTCATTCACACCATGAGGACACGTCTTCCTTGCTTTGTCAGGCCTTCAAAGTAGCTTATGCTACATCGATGCATGAGGTGGAGGAGGGCAGATTGAAATGGTTGGACTCCATGCAGTGGTCAATTAATAGATTGAATTCATCCCAGGCAACATTGGTTAATTCACAATGTACACTGACCAACCCCACTGCATGTTTTAAACCTTGCAAGCATTTCATTGAGGCATCTTGTACTCACGCATCTGATCATGACTTCTGATCATCATCTGATCATCACATATATACTTTTTGTTATAAGGGGAACTGCACAGCAGGTCACCCCGAATCAAAGTGGTACTCAAAACAAGGGCAAGGACAGACGCAGTCAGAATTGAAGGGTTCCATCAATGAGAAATAGAACAGTACGGGACTACCTGCACTTTGTGTTAGTTAAAGTGTTTTAGATGATAAGGTGACTGTGTATGATAACCTTAATGACAAAAACACATTGTGTATTAATTTGTCTGATCTTGTGTTCAATGTATGTTTCAATTGTACAAGTAAGATGAACAATAATCTTGATGCTTATCAATATAATGATCAAAGAAGTCACAAAAGCATGTCTTTGGTTGCTACCAATAAATTTCTCACTGACACAGAAAGTAATGGGTTGGATATCGATGTTAACCACATTGTTGGGAACGATAAAGGCAGTGACATGTCTGATTTATTGGACAGGTCCATGAAAAAAGTGGAATTGAAGTTACATAACTCTGATTTGAAGTCTAAGGCCCCTCCGTTTCATGGTATAATGTTATTCAACAACGTGGCTGTATTAATGTGCAGTATGTTTGTGATTTATAAACTTGTTGTTACTTGATCTATATTCCACCTAATGACACGCTTTCCTGCTAGGTTATTTTCTGTGGGATTCTAAAATTGATGCAAATGTGGTCCACATACATAGGACTGTTATATGTAAAGGTGATAGGTATAGTCATCCTATGGCATCAGAGATTTCCCCTTTATTGGGACGTTTGTCAGCAACTGCTAGAGTGGGATATATTAAATAATAGGGCAGAAGTCACTGACGCTAGGACATCTTATCAGAATTATATGGCTGATCAAAAATATAGTAAGGCAAAGCAAGACTCTTTTATCAATTACATACAGAACGTAATTTGATAATTTGGTCATTTTGCGGGAATATCAAATCAGGCAAGAAACTAAATCTTGTATTTGTCCTCAAGTTGAGGTCACTGGAATAATGTAAATCTGCAAGTTCGTGACATAGTTGGGAGCTCACCTTATATAATGGCATCGGTGTTCCTTTATTACAACAGCATCATTGTTGGTCACTTTTAGCCAACGATCGGGTACCCATGTCCTAATTAAGTAGGCTAACACATTGCAGGACTGTATTTCATTTTGTTCAGATTCCTGTTCTTACTAATAAATTGATTTGCCAAGTGTTAAGTATAAAGAATTTGCTAGACTACAGGCACTTTTCCCCTTCATCCCCATTGTTTGTTTCAAAATGTGAGATCCCTATCATTGATACACTAGTTTGAGATGCTCTCAAGATGACATTACAACGAATTAACCATCTTTCACACGTTTCGGAGGTTGGGAACTGCTCTAGTATTCGACAGTGTCATTCAGTCACAAGATATTATGGCTCATGGACTCTGGCAAAGTCCTGCGGTATGGTCCTATATGGTCCTATTTCAGTGGCAGCTTCTCACCTCCCTCTCACCTTGGCCTCTCGCATTCCTCCCTGTTGCAAGATTGAGAATGGAGGATTTTAAAAAACTCTCTCATGTTCTGATTAAAAGTTTTAACTTTGTTTTACTTAACATGTAAATAAAATAGCCCGAATATTATTTGGGTTTTTTTATGATTTGTACTTTCACCTCAAAGCTGATCTTGATCTTTGGGCATTGTACATGAAGCAATTCTACATGAAGCAACTGGTGGAGAAATAGGGTAAAGCAATGAGTAAGTGCTGTTTACTAATTTCACTGTGTGTGACTTGCTTTTCTCGTGATTTTGTTTCACTTATTGAGAGAATGGAATAGTACGACAGTACCACTCATACAATTCCATTTTATGTAAAATTATACCTGAATTAAGACAGTTGTGTAGAGAGGCTAAATGATCTCGGGCGAAAATTAAAGGCATGGCTATCTGATATATATGTCACTGCATGTAATGGAACACTTGAAATTCTAATGATTATTTTTTCTTTTATAATGATGTCAAAAATTATAACTTATAAATTTTTTTAAAATCCATTCATAACATTTTAAAGCTTCTTTTATCATATAAATTCATTTTGAAGAATCAGCTTAGTAAATTCTTTACAATTGGATGAATACCAACGTCTGTTTCATGTGCTAAAAAGACACGTGCAAATGTTGACTACATATAAATTGAAATTACGGTGGCATCCCCCTTCCCTTCATATTGTATTTTTTTATAAATCACATATCCAAATTTGTTGAGGAAATATAACTTTAAAATGTAAGTTATTGTACACAAGTTGTCAGTTAAATGTCTCTTATTTAGATGCACAAAACATCTGTTACTTAAGATCACGAGGCTACCTCCCCCTCCAATGTACCATATTTAAATTGTTCGATTATCTAGACGATAATCAATGAACTAATGTTTATATCCCCTTTCATCTTCTTACACTTATTTTCTTTAGCAGTTTACATTAATTCCACTGCCCGATAACAGTCAAATGTGTATATTTAAAAAAAGATACTGATTGGTGTGACTGTAAATAGGCATTTTATAATTGAATTTGTTCTAGGACAATGAGGGATTTTTCCCTATATTTTGAGTGCAGAAAAACGTGAGATAACTAAACTTGCTTACATTAAGATAGAAAAAGAATAGGACTGGATTTAAAATATATATATATATATATATCAGACAAGCATTAAGTTGGCCTGAGATTGTAGTACCTCATAAAATATGTAAACTAATTTAATCATCACAAAGTTCTTTGAACAGAAAAAATCTGGTTAGAAAAATGAGAACACAAAGCCGACAGTGATCTCCCAATGTGCGAAGTAGTTATCTAGTTTCATACTTGTCTTGACAAAAACCCGTTAGTGCAAAGTCTGAATATAATGTGAATTAAATTGCATGTCCCTACACACCTAGTTTCATCCAATTACTTCAATTCATCTCACCGATCACATCAGAATTTCTCATTCAACATTTTTAATTAAAATACTAAAGGTTATGTGGACCTGTTTTTGTTGCATTCTGACTGGACCTTGTGTAAACAAATGAGAGACATATGAACAATATTGCCATTAAAAATATGAAATGAAGCATACTCCGACACGTATGCAGGGGCCTGTAAATGGAAGCCTTAGTTGTGTTAACCAAGTCGTTATGTATTAGTTAACTCCTAGTTAGCAAACTGTTGAGTAAATCAAAGCCTTAGTTAGTTTACTCTTGGTTAATTTTTCGTAAAAACCCCTCAAATTTAACGACAACTCAGACCCTGTTGTTAACTGTTAGTTGCAGTAACCCTTTGTTCTTTACTTCGGTATAATTATTAATTTACCATTGTTGTGTAACACAAAGTTACTGAATATTGTGTATAAAGGTAGTGTGAATATAAATAGTAATTTACATTGATTTTGGGGTGACACATTGCAATGAACATTTATGACTGGGGGGTATCTACTGACGTATCCTGGAGATCCCAAATCAATTTTAGATAAAAATCTCATTTTCTTGAGATATTTGGTCAACATTTCCCATAAAGTATCTCACAGGTTTTAGACACTAAGACATTTTAATGATTATCTAGTTCTGTTTGTAAGTTTTAACTATCTTTGTTTTAACTGTAGATCTTACAATTTTACTCATCTTTAATGTTTACATTTATACATATTTATAAATACTCATCACTTTTAATCTGCACTGTTGTAAACAACACGGTAATTGTTGTACTTATTAGATCTCTCCACAGTATTTACACCTAGCCCACTCTACTCAACCAGAAAATCTAAATTATTATTATCAAAAGTAAATGCTTAAACATACACATAACCTTAGCTCTGGCTGTTGAGGGGGACGTAAAACCCCAACTTTGACCTTTGACATAACCTTAGCTTGGCTCATAATCTATGTTGTTAAAGTAAAATTCCTTACAGAATAACTTCACTTAAAGTTTTAACCTTAATATCATCATCTCCACTAGTTGCAAAGCCTTAACAACTTATGGGGCAAGCTACAGTATGGCCACCTTAACCTACTTTATGTTTCTATGTTAACTTATTGCAACTATATCTCAGTCTGCTGAGAGCTTGTAAAATGTTTAACTATATACTTTTATTGAGGTAGCCTTAATCCCTCATGATACCAATATGCAAATAGTAGTTTAGATCTAGATCAATGTTATAGAATAAAATATGTAAACTCCAGTCTTGTGTATCTACCTAATAAGGTACAATGGCAGAGGCACTTTTACACACAAACATACAAGTAACCAAACACAGCCACACAGACACTGCATAGTTTCTAAACGAAAGCATAATGTAACGAAAACATAAAGAGTGCTTTCTATTTACCCACTGAATGCTTTAGTTAATATGTCATTATACTGTCGTTAATTATTGGTTAGTTTGCCATTTCACGAATGCTTCGATTTACAGGCCCCAGATTAGTTAGCTCGCGGTTGGTAGAATGTTAAAATCTGTTAAAATTACCCATGTTTTTGTGCACTTAAACAACACACATCCTTTTGATTGAAACATAACTTACACTCCACTCAAACATAACCACTGCTGTCCCAGAGGCGGCAGCGGAGCCAGCTATACCCACAAAGTTGTTTGCTCCAATATTGCTGGCAAACAGGGACATGCCAATCTGTGAACAGAAAGAATAGAATCAATAGGCTTATAATATATAGTCCATAAGTTTACTGTTATCTGACTGCATGAATATTATGCACACTTTTAAAATTAACGTTTACACAGAAATTATTGTATAGAGCAAAAGGGGACATAAGTAATTTTTACTACTTAACATTTAAATCCAAGCATGTGGATTACAGGTATCTGAATTGTATATTTTTACTCATTACAATATCCCCTTGTACTACATGACTCAAATTGTTATTTGAAACATCCCAACTGCACAAGTACAGCCCAAGCTCTTTTTTGACTGACATTCTCCTAACTAAAGACAGAGACTCAGGGTTGACCATTTATCAATGTGTACCTGGGGTTTTTAAGCCTGCCATTGGGTATGGCACCGAATGACAGAGGAGCACTTTTGAAATGGTTATCCGAGTCATTTTGTATCTGCCTGTACCTGGACTTGCGGGTATTCCTTATCAAGTGTGTTACCCGCTTGACCACAGTGGCAGATAAACTTACCGATATAAACTAGTTTAGTTTTTTATGTACAAGGATCAACAAAGCCAACTGGTTGATGAGGTATTGCACCTGTATATATTGGGCTGTTTGGCATTATATTTCACAGAGAGGAGTTAGTGATTCTGAATGCCTTTAAACCTTTTACCTTTAGGATATAAATACGTCGCATTCATATATCACTGACTATTTTGCAGGTAATAAAGAGATTCTCTTGGATTAAATTACACCTGAGAGTTTTCCTTTTGTTGAAAGTGTCCAATATTTTTCATTAATGGACAGTTGTTCAGCTGAGTAATTATGACCATATTTGGGAATCCTTTTTAAACACACATTTTAAAGAAAGCTTTTAACTTTTATTGCAAGTGAAAGACCATATATAGAGAAAACACAAATCCATACCAGAATTATGATAATACAAATTAATGATGTGTAATACAGCATATAAAAATAAAAGTCTTAGTAAAGCAACAAAACTTAAGAAGTGATTGCCTAGAAACAATTGCTGCTGTATTGTTAAAGGAAAATTAATGACATATTTAAAAACAAAACAAATAATAGTCACTTGGCAGTGCATATTCAGTAATAAATTTTTAAAAATAAAAATATCATAATTTTAATGTGTTAATAGAGAACCAAAGTGAGCAATCTTGAAATAAAACAGTAATTCTTTCATCAATACCAAGTAATGCTAACATTTACACAAATTACTTGCAATGAAAAAATAATGAATACATTACTCGGAGGTCAAATAAACTTGAAATATCCAGGGTTAGTTTTCAATTCTCATGTATGATTTATGTGTGTTTAAAGAATTTAATATATCCATTGTGTGAATGTAGTTTACAGATTAAAATTAAAAGTTAGTGAAAATTTTCCGGTTTCATCCTTTGATTCTTCTGGCTGGACATTGACATCTGATGGTGCAGAGACAGTAGCAGATTTCTTATTTTGGCCCAGTAATATGTCACTAATGCTTCTTTTTAAGCAATCACTTGTTCTCTTGTATCCTCGGACAGCAATTGATTTGTGCCCAGTTGTTTCCTGAATCAATTGTTCATCAACCTCTGCATTATATAGCCGAGAAGCAGCACTGGCCCTCAATGAATGGTTTGTAAAATATCCCTCAAGTGAACCTGCCTGACAAATCGTCTTCACCATCTTGGAAAGAGTATGCTGACCTATTGGTTGTGCTGTGTACCAAACTGGTTCATCGTCCCAGTCCTTGCATTTTAATTTTGTGAGTGGTCGGAGATATAATGGTTCTGGTCTATTTTGGGGACACTTGGACAAATACTTTTGATACAGTGTAATTACACACCCATCTCTGTTCTCACTGGCATAAGCTCTCACACATTTTTTGTCCAGCTTAATGTGCTTCAAACCTCCTTGGTCCGTTTTAGATATATCCTGGCAATACTGAAGGTAAAGGCCATTGTTGGAATCTGTGTGCAGAGTCAGCTGAGAATTTTGTCCAACATGTAATTCTCTATGCTCACGTCCACCCCTGAGTGCAAAATTTAGTCCAAGCTGATAAAAAAGTGTATGTACCAGTTTAGTTGGACTGTCTGAACCTAAAACCCCAGATTTCCATAACTTCTCATCAGCTACTGATATGACTTTTGCTTGGCGTACATGTACACCTACTCCCTTTTTGGCAATATCTTTCATGGTGTTATCAAGAGTGGTTTGAAGCTGTATGAAATCTTCATCCTGAAGTTGTTTGTAGCATTTTTCCTTTTTCTCAAGGAAGAACTGCATGCACAAAACTAGTTCCCTTAAAGTTTTTCCAGGATAAAGTTGTCCATTTTGTTTTCTGACTTCTACAACAAATCTTGACAGACAGTAGTTCAGTTCATCTCTTGACATGTGCTCAAGGTCAGTCAGGATAGGACTTAGTTGGACATTTGGGTTTTTCATTGCAAACAAGTTTCTGGATGAAAGCCATTTCCTGAATAAATCGACACTCCACTTAATTTTGGTTTCAGTACTTTCAGCATACCTAAAACATACATTACAAAATGCTAGATGTACCATAAATTATACCAGTTACTAGGGTTAAAAAATGATCTATTCCTCTGTTTGCAAAATTTCTGATGAGGCCTGGAGAGTAACAGAAAATATTAACTCTCAAAATTAAGAGGTCTTTTTTGTTAAGCAAAATGTAATAGTAAACATACTTAAATTACACCTGAGAGTTTTTCGTTTGTTAAAAGTGTCCAAAATCTTTCACTCTTGGCCACTTTGTGATTTTGACCATATATAGAATTTTTTGTACATTTCCAAAGAAACCATTTTACATTTATTTCAACTAAAATGATCATAAAAAACAAAAATGCACACCAGAAATTTAGGAATGAATAACAAGGAATGCTAAGGATGTTAAACAACATTTTTAGAATTAAAAATTAAGGGAGGGTGTAATTTATATAGGTTAATAGTCTTCTAAAACGTCTTCTATTTTAAACCACGTATTATAGAATATGGAGTAAATTATACGTTTTCAAGCTAAAACCACAACTTTTAATTGATATTATGTGGTATCTTTGACATGTTAATTGTACTTTTCATAAACATTACATTAAATAGGTTAATAGCCTTCTAAAATGTGTTCTATTTTAAACCAGGTATTATAGAATATGGAGTAAATTATACGTTTTCAAGCTAAAACCACAACTTTTAATTGATATTATGTGGTATCTTTGATATGTTAATTGTACTTTTCGTAAACATTACTTAAGAGGTTGTCACCCTTTACGCAATTTAAGAGAAAATATTATGCTAAAATTATTTGAAAGTAAGTTCAATGTAATTTCACTTTTTATTATTCTATAATAAACAAGTATCTAAAGAGCAATTAGGTTAAAACTATTTGATTACAACATCCAAATATCTTTGATGTGTGTTAATTACACTAAGCGAAATATCACTTTAGAAGTTGACAAGCTTGTGAAATAAACATAACCTAATGTACTATTTATAAATAAATGTCTTTCATTCTTAGAATCTGCCCTATGATGGAGATTAAGAGCCATACAAGTACAGTGCACATCTCCACAAGCAGCACTTTTCTGCGTTTCATTTATATGCATATTCAGTATCTTGGTCAAGTACCTGAATGGAACTTTGTAAATTCTTTATAAATGTCAACCTGCTATAATCACCTAATTTTGGTATCATTTGTTCTCTTTTAGACCCCATTTTTGCCAAACAAATTTTATACTTTTTTGTTACAATAGTAATGAATTGTAAAAGTAATCCAGAATCTAGGATTTGAACCAGATGACCACCAGAAAATAATGAGCTTCAAGTTATCTTGTTAATAAACACAGAAACAAATATCAACAAAATCATAACCTTAGTCTGGGTAATAAATAATAGAAAATTCAAAGTTTGCTTAACTTACATTTTTGTGGCAAAAAATCCAAAGTTTTCATCAGGAATAAACTGAAATCTCTTTGTATCTGAAGTTTCTTCTTCATCACTGATGTCAGAATAATGAGGAACAATCTGTTTTTCTGCCTCTTGAGTAGCTTGTATCAGAATATTGTTGTCACAGTCAGAAAAGGTATCAGAGTTAGAATCATATTTCTGATTAGCTTCATCATTGTAAGAACTAACATTGACTTTATCATTTTCTAAAATAGACATTAAATCTATAATATTGCCTTCCAGATCCACTGTATTACCAAAAGCATTGTTATTAAAAGTGATTTGTGTAATAAATAGATCATCACAATCACTTGAATCCATTTTGTGTTTTCCAGCTTGTTTCCAAACATATACAAGTAAAGTAAAACTCCACTTCTCACCATTTATGCATTCACTGAGAACTTCAATGAATGAAAAGGGTCCATTATTTCTTGACAACAAACCTTGACCAATTTAATTAGTTGAGAAGTGAAATGCGAGTCAGTTTTCATTGAATATAGAATTTAGGGACCATATATCCAACAGTGGACACTTACTTGGCCATTAACCTATACTTAAAGCACACTTGTGATGTCATTCTATTGTTAAAAGTGTGCATTATTTTTAGGTAATGCACACTTTTTTGTTCTAATTTACAGACACCTGAAACAGTCAAATGGTTTTTGCCAGAACAATGAGATAAATGCTATAAATTGAAAAAAAATCTGAAATATATGAATACTTCAATAGGATGACATAGCAATTGTGTTTTAATTCTAGTATATCAATTGAATTATCCAGTTAATTTGCCCAAAAAAGTGTTCTAAACAAATTATTTGTCACTTTTATTCCTGCTATCCATTTTAGAGTTACTGTAGAAATTCTACAGAACAGAAGATATACCAGACACCAGTATTAACACATGGGTCAATATACAGAAGCCAAATCTATAAATAACCAGTAATCAAGTACATTGAGGTTTAGGTTAATTGGTTTATCAAGAGTTTTTAAAATAATTCCATAAAAGTGTAGTATTTCAGGGGGATGTATCCAAAAGTGTGTGAGCTTCGGGGTCTCGTAAAGTGTGCATTATTTTCCCAGTGAGGCACACTTTTTCATACTTTACCTATCACTTAGACAACAATTTCAGTTTATTCCATATTTGGCAATTCATGTGGCATTTTCTCAAGCCTCATTGATACCAGAAGAATGCTCAGTCGGAAGGTCGGTGGTTAAAGAGACAGGCCATAAAGGAAGATCAATGTCATCATAAATTTGAAAGATGAATTTATTATTTCAGTTATATATTTACACGTTACTATTCCAATGTACAATGGGTTACAATGAGAAACATTTAAAAGTTTACTGATAAGACTAATAGGCAACAATTATTTCAGCTTATTCCATACTTGGCACTTTATGCAACTTTCGGGGAGTTGGTGTCCCTCTATTTTTTCCCACCCCTAATGCCATGGGTTGAAATCAAAACCCAACCCAGGCTAGCTGGCATGATATGCAAGTGCTTATATAGTGCCTGTTTGTCACATTTGGTAAACCTGTAACCGGATAACATCACTTTTCTCCACCGCCAGCTTCTCTGTGATATGACCAGCAAATAGACAGCTGCATTCTAACGTGACACAGCTGTGGCACTGAATCTGATTGGCTACTTGAAGAAATATTCCATCAGTAAAATCAACATAGCTTCTGGCTTTCAATTAGTGCTCATTATTGCTGTCCCAACAATAACCCATTGCAAAGTACAATGGATGTAACTGCCTGTTTTGCTTCATTGAACATGAATTATTATAGTATTTATAACATTAAAAAAAAATCATCTGGTTCATAACCCTTTGCGAAGTATAATTGATGTAACTGTCTGGTTTTTTCCATTAAATGTAAAGAATAATAATAGTATTTATAGCATTTGAAAAATATATCATGTCAAACTGCTGGCTGGCTTCAGTGATCCTAATATTGCTATTCATTGTTACATCTCTAAGTTTGGCATTATATTTCACAGAGAGGAGTATAATTGATGTAACTGTCTGTTTTTTTTTCCATTAAATGTAAAGAATAATAATAGTATTTATAGCATTTGAAAAATATATCATGTCAAACTGCTGGCTTAGCTTCAGTGATCCTAATATTGCTATTCATTGTTACATCTCTAAGTTTGGCATTATATTTCACAGAGAGGAGTTAGTGATTCTGAATGCCTTTAAACTTATGTCTACATAACACTGAAATCAATAAAATCTCCTCTTCGGCTTGGTAATCAGGTACAAAAACGAAGTAAATAATAAACTGGATCGTGATACAAAAGTTATTAATTATAAGCTGCATTGAGGCCAACTGAGATAAATAAACTTCATGCCATTGACTTTGTTAGCCTACACAGACCTCTAACTTGACGTGATCTGACCTTTTGCCACATCTGCCTGCGGCCATCTTGGACCCTAACCTTCACTTCTCCCCAACATTTTATACCTTGCTAGGTACTCATTTTAATCTACAGAAACTGGCCTTAAACGACACAAAACAAGGGCAAATGCAGGCGGCTTTATAAATTCGCTCTAAGTGACTAAGACAAGAAGAACAATTAGAACAATACTTACAGGCCACCAGACCATAGTCCTTCCTGCTAGGAAGAACCCCTTCAAGTTTGATTTGGACTTGCATATTGTCTGCAAAAAAAAGAGTCACATTTACATCTGATTCAGAGACTTATAGAGTGCCACATTTCAAAATAAGCAAAGTGGTAAAAAGTGAAGTCCATTACTTCTGCAATTCGAATCAAAGAATTAATGCAATGTATGGAAGAATTAATCAAACAATGAACTTAAAGACTTCTCTAACATTCAGTCAGTCAGGTAATACAGTAAAATTAATTTACCACAGTTATGAGTGTATTATGGCTTCCTGTGTTTTAAAATGTTATCTTCTGACCTATTCTTGAATTTATAGTGCTTAATCACTCCCCAAGGCAGACCCTAAGGTGCAATATCAGAAACCAATTCAATATTCATTTTTCTATAGACGTAGCCAAGTCAATACCGCAGAGACATGGAGTTGTTATGTACTACTGTCGGAAGCCCTTTTGCAGAGGTACAATTTTAGCTTCTTTTTCCTGAAGCAGGAAAGAATGGGGGCAAAATGGCGTTTATTAGGGAAACCATTCCAAACTGTTGGGCCAATAAAAAGCAAAATTGTGACCAAAGGGTTTTTGGATATATGTACAGATGAGTAGAATGAATGGACTCCAACAGCCATTCATCCAGTGGGCTATATCTTGTGTCATATCTACCTCAATGAACAAACACAAAAAAATAACAAAAATAACTGGGACGACTACTATGAAGAAGCTTAAAAACCAAAGTTATACTACAAAATAGAGATTAAGGTTACAAAATTATGCACAACATTTTGGCATTCGTCTTTCAATTAAATAGGGAAACTATGGTAAATGGTGGTAATTTTTACATGTTTGAGCAATGTGTCTTTATTTGCAATATCTAATGTATTTAGACAAATTCTTATTTGAACTATTAGTATTGGACAATCATTTCAGTGCATGCTTTTACCGGCTGTCACTTATAACATGAACGTGGATTATTTAGACAGGCTGACCCGTTTTCTCCTTTTCTGTATATTCTTGCTCGTCAAACACAATCTATCTAAATTTCACAGTGTGTTGAGATTAAAGGTATCACTGAAAAGGGGGAAGAACTGAAAATTACCCAGTATGCTGATGACACCACTTTATTCTTAGATGGTTCATGTTTTCCGTAAAAGCTGCATGTAGTATATTACAAATATTTGGTTCCAGTTCTGGCTTGAATTCCAATAAAGATAAGATTAAATTAATATGGCTAGGAAAAGAGAAGCTTTCCAAAGCATTCCAAATGATAGAGTTAAACTTTGCTTCAAAAATGAAAATCAATGAGCTAACATATCTATCAAAGAGCTCATGCCTTTAATGACTCACTACAAACTGACTGAAAAACCCCATCATAGTATAAATCAAAGATGGAATAATGATATAAATTCATTAAAATACGAAGGACGAGTGAGATTTATTTTAGATGTTTTAAAACAATACATGACAATTCTTCTATATGGTTTCTGTTAAAAATCGTTTTACAGAATTTTGGGCACAAACCAATATTTACATACAGCAGGATTTGGAATTCCAAATACGCTATTCGGAATTCTGAATATGTATTTGGAATTCCAAATGTGTATTTAGAATTCCAAATACAGTATTTGGAATTCCAAATACGCTACTTGGAATTCCAAATACGTACTTGGAATTCCAAATACCTTATTCAGAATTCCAAATACGTACTTGGAATTCCAAATACCTTATTCAGAATTCCAAATACATATTTGGAATTCTGAATAGCATATTTGGAATTCCAAATACATATTTGGAATTCCAAATAGCGTATTTAGAATTCCAAATACTGTGAAAGTTGCAAGCTGTTTTTAAAAGTTAGAGTGCCTGTATGACTGATTTTAAATTTATCTCCAGCTTATAATGTGTCTTAAATACATCGTGTTAAATACAAGTACAAATACGTTCGGCAAAATATCTAGTCTGTATATATCCTGTTATGAGAAACAATAAAAAAATTTCCATACAACAGTGCCTGAGGGAGGGGGAGAATACAAGTTAAATTAAAAACTTCCATTACTTCAACATACTTTGGCTTTATTATTAATATTTATTAGTCATGTTATACCTTGTTAAAACATTTACTAAACACCAAAAATTACTAAAATTAACTGAGTTACAACTACCATTGCTAAGTATATACAACAGTTCATTTTAAGCTTGCCATAGTTTAACTGTAAGGAACTACAATGTTTTAAGACCAAGAATAAATATAGTTTCTGGCTGTTACATTGTTACCCAAATTACATAGTTCTTTCTGAGTTTTCAAGCAACTTGCAATGACCCACATTTAACCTTTAACCCCACTATTTGACCTTGACATTAATGTATATAAACCCAGCTACACAACAAGCCATTGCTAAGGACCCAACTCCAAGTGATTATGTATACTGTCTTGGCTAAGTGCCTCAACCTAACAGCTAAAGTGAACTACGGTTTTATTTCCTCAGGTCAAGGTCATGGGGAAGCATATGACCTGAAAGGTCAAACTCAAGCTGCATGTAACAGAATACTAGTAAATGAGTAGCATGGAATGCCAAGCCAAGGGATGTAGGAAGTAGGGTAGTATAGAAGAGGAACTATTTGAAAACCTTTAGATGTCCAAATAATATCCTTTACTAAAGGAAATCATGTTACATCAAATTCTACAACTTTGCTTGGAACTAACGTTGCTAATCGGAAAAAACCAAAGAACCCAAGCAAAAATAACACTTTAAACACCAACTGCTCACCAGCAGTATTCATAACAGATATTAATTGCTTTAAATTGGTAACAGAGAGAACACCTTTAACTTTAGGCTTTAATGGATTGTTTGTCAATACAGATTTAATCATAAGCTTGATCTTTCTTGAATGAAGTGCTGCTGTAGGCCATCCATACATGCAGAAGAAGTGGTACAGAATGGACACGTAGTTGTGAAGTGAAGGCCCAGACAGGTTGTTACAAATAAGATACTCGAAGAAGGCAGCAATCATAGCATTCTGTAGAGATGTGTATACCATGAACGCAATGAAGAGTTGAAATCCTCTCTTGTAAGCAATATAAGTTCTTGGCCTCAAACCCGAGGCTGCTCTCTCAGAAGCACGTCTTACCAGCCAGTGCAGGACTGGATTACCTACAAAGTAAAGGAGAGGCAGTACTCTGGTCACCATAAGGGAGGTGAACCCTGTACATGTTATATTTCAAAGTCTGGAATAGCATACAGGGAACTGGGTGAATACCATTTACATTGGTTTAAAAACTCTACCTCTGTTATTTTACAGGCCTTATACGAATGCCATCTAGACTATACGTCTGCATATGTATTCCTATGTCCAGGAATAAATTTAACCACAATTTTAATGTTGTTTTTTGCACAAATTAACCAAGCAGTTCTCACACAAGCCATCAGGAAAGGATCACGTATTTTGTGAGATGTGAAACACTCTACCACTGCCATATTATCACAGTAAACAATACATTTACTGTTATATAATGATGATGACCAAGTACACAATGCCACTAGAATATTAACTGCTTCAAAATGGACAATGGTGCACATTTGCTTTAATATATCTGGAATAGGAAGAGAATAAACTTTATTTTCAAATTTTGCCCCCAGTGCTAACAAACACACATAACACTTTGGCTGGTTGATGGTCATTATGTATCTTAACTGAACCATTAAAAGTTTCCAAAAAAGTGGTGAACCACTTAATATCTTTAAAGAATTCTGCCTGTAGCATGACTTTCCCCACCCTAGGGGCATTACGTAAAGTATTCAATATTCTGTTGGTGAACAATCGAGCAGGAGGAATACACTTGTGTATATATAGTAAATGTCCCAATAATTTTTGGAGCTGGTTCCTACTGGCATAATGCCTACCCAACCATTGTACACACAAATTTTTAATGTCATTTAACTTTTGGTCAGGAATTGCCAGGGTACCTTCTTTAGCATCGATCTTTATACCCAGACAAGTGATTGTGGAACTGGGTTCTTCAACTTTCTTAAAGTTTATTGGTAACCCAAGGTCCCCCAACAAATTTTTAAGGGTTAAGTAAGCATTGTTGGCAGTACTAGGAGGACAAACTGCTACAAAATCGTCCAAGTATGCCATGACCCAGTGTTTTTGCGTCCACATGAGATACGTTATGGCGTCGGTACACATCTGGCAGCTAGAAGCCCCTTGTTTAAATCCGAACGGCAACGCTACATCTACGTATGTCTAGCTATGCCAACTGAGGGATAATACATTATAGTCGAAAGGATCAATCCTTAAATTACGAAAAGCATGTTGTAAATCAATCTTAAATAGTTTGCATGTAGGGCCAAACTGTTTAATCTTCTTGACCACATTATCAATACTAGGATACTTAAGTTGAAATTGTATAAAGTCAAAATAATCTGAGGGGACACAACTGTTCACTCCACCATTCAAAGGCCAAGAAAGTATCCACTATCACACGTACGCCTCCATCAGGTTTCTTCCTTGCCATAAGGGGGGAGCAGTGTAACTTGTCAAATAGCTTTTTCTTTAAAGGCCCCACTATCGTCCCGTCCTCCAACTCATCCTTAAAATATTTGTCAACACCTAAAGGATGCAAATTTGCTGAAGCATGATTAGATGTGGTTTCATTGAATGTAAACAAAGTATAATCTATGTTTAATGGAAATCCAAATTCCAAATATTCCAAAAGTATTGGAATATCATAAGTATTTAAATACCGACGCCAATTTAGGATATTTAGCCCTGAGGGGACAGTTATACGTGTTTTCTTGTAGTTGAATACACCAGATTTTCTAACTAAAATGTGTACACTCTATACCCAATCCTGCATATCAGAAGTATTCAATTTCTTTGAACTACTGTACACCGGGAATACATACTTGTACAGAGGCAAAAATCCAAACTTTCTATCATATTTTTGGTTAACATCAGCCCCTGTCGCCCTTTTTAATATATAATCATTCAGATTATTTACTCTAACAGTATTTTTTCCAGTTTCTATCACTTTGTCTAGGATGTAAGAGTTAAAAGTACCTAAGAGTCGATCTTGACTAAAATCTTGAAAAAGTGTGTACAGGGAAGAAGCAATATGAACCGAGGGGGCCTTCATGACCTGTAACCCATTGGTCGTACCACTATTATGGTCCCACTGATCACATAAAATATTTTCTTAATATTTTCGAATGAAAACGTATTGACAGAACTTTCAATTGTCAAGCTACTGATATTATTTTCATTGTCCATATTATCACAACAATTATAAATGTTATTTTTGTTACCTGTCTGCATCATACTATTGCAGGCACTGTGAATTAAACTGCTACTATGTTCATGAACCAACACGTTTCCTGTATCATTACTGATATTCGGGTATGAATCTAATATGTAACAATCTTGTTCATTCACCTTGCCAGATACACACGTGCATACAGTATTATAATTGATGCCATCTGACATTTGATAGTTATCAACCTGATACTCAAACTGCCTCGGGCTTTGACAGGAGTGGCCACCCACCCATCCCCACCCCCAGGGGGGGTTTGGGCCGTCTGTAGATATAATAACATTGTTGACCAAAGGACTATCAGATAAAAAACCTTTGTGCAATTCATTCACACTGGTTTCATTACTGTTTATTTCTTCTTTGCTGCTATACGACATGTAAAAAATAGAACCTCCATTATTAGTGTATTTACCCAATTTTCCTTTAATATTTCCCTCAATATATACTGGGGCATATATATGTTATTTAATGGATACACTTTCTCACCAGGAATAAATACTGGTGCATCAATATTAAACAGCATTGTTCGTCTGATATTATTACTGTTTTTCTTACCACACTCGTCAGAAATATCCTTTCTCATTGTAATATTACCACCTTTATTATAACCAAAATCTTCAATTACAGTTCTGGCTTTACAAGGGTGAGAATTCAAACTGATGCATTTGGAAAGAATATGGGCATTTTTATATTTGCTAAAGTTTCTGCTCACTATGAGAATGTTTTTTGTTGATTTTCAATCTGAGACATTGATGTCTGGGGTGTTCATATTTTTTGATGGTACTTGCAAAACAATTACTGCAAAAATGCTGGTAAGTCATACCTTTATCCGTATGCTCAGTTTGATTCTGGTATTTACAGGAACCTTTGTTATACAATTTGTACAACATTGTTTTTTCTGAACCTTCATTTTGACCCTTTATGTTTGCACTTGAACCATTAGGAACCCTTCTTTGAGTATTTCGACTCCTAATTTTCTCAATTTTGTCAGCTTGCAACCATGTAAGAGAACCTTTTTCCATCTCTTGAAGAATTAACCCATGGGCTCGCTTAGTTGTGACAAAGGAAAGCTCTATAGAATCTTGCATTGCATTTACAAAATATCTGAGCATATTTTCTTTAATTTTGTCGTCATTTTCATCAATCACACACTGAATAAAGCCTTGCAACCACTGTAATATATTAGGGTCATCATACATAGGTTGCTTGCTGCCATAAGGCACAGAACAATAATCTTGAGGCCAATGAGCCATTTTTCTCACCCTATGTACGCCCTGTCTATATCTACCAGACTTTAAAACATGTACTTTACCTCTGCTTTCTAGACGAGAAACGTTGTCATATTGGTGAAGTCACCTTTGAACTTCTGCCTGTATTTTCTCATCAGAGCGTAGTTCCTCAAATGAAGGTAACAAGTGATTGCTGTCGCGTACGGAACTATGGGCTGAAGATATAGGAGATACATCTCTCACAGCAGTTCTCGTTTCTTGCTTCTTCACCCTATCGTCCATTCCAGCCATCACATCTAACATCTTGTCCACCTTCTTTTCTAGTTGCTCTATATGCTTGCTTTCGCTAGCTTCTATGTTCTGTGATATTACAGACATTTCTTTAGGTTCACTTTGCTTCGTTTTCTTTCGCCCCATAGTGGCAATGTATTAGCAGACTAGTATTCAAACCACGTGTTTGGTCAAGAAGAACGAACTCCCTTTACCACACCAGTATTGAATTAATATAGTCTATGTGCTAGTTTACAAGCCAAGCACCCCTCTGGTCCAATTGCACCATTCTAATGTTTTCCTGTCTATTTAACCTCAATACTAGACGTCATGTGATATTCCTTCATGAATATTCATGAACTACTAGAGAGTAATTCAGTATTTCTTGGTAAGGCTTTCTATAATCCAGCCAGACACACCTTATGAATATTTATAAGTTCAATCACCCAAGTTCACTCACACTGTAACCTTCAAATAGATCTGTTATTTATACTACCCATTAACCTATAATAAACTTCCCCTTCCAGCACTGAAATCCTGTGCTATTACATACGCACCACTAATAAACACCTGTACAGCTGCGACCTGCATGGCTTCCTTTAAGATTACATTTATATAAACTATTGAAATAGTTCTTTAATTTGAATCGTTTATTTGATCACAGAAGATCCATTGAAGAATACGAAATCTAAGTAATACTTTGGCAAGTAGAAAACGATTTCTAAGTTGGATCTAAGGTGACCTTAGCAAAGGGTTCTTGAAGAATAAGGGGCCCCTGATCTTAGTTTATAGTTGTTTTAAGATCATTCAGAATCAAACCTTCAACCTCCCGAATGGCAAAAATGAGGGATCATATTCTAATTGGGGATACAATCGCCATGATGGAACAGCCCTCTAAAAGTATTAATGATGCTAATGTTTCTTGGCACAAATGGTTTTAATGTTTTGTACTTTGTACAAATTAATGTACTTCACACTTTAATAAAATTATCTCTTTCTTTATTATAAGTAAAGTTAATTCACGGCGGTACTGGGAAGCTATATTGTAATTGAATTGACTGAGGGTGTACAATTAATACATCTATTATTCAAAGAAAAATCATTTCAAATCTAAAGGGTTCAGTCCATTGCAATGGATTCCTTTTTTTTTTCTTTTTCTTTTTTTTTTTGTAGATTTTATTGTCCCTCAAAGCATCCTATTTTTCAAATTTGTTCAAAAAAGATCAGTTAGCATTTAAACATTATACATTATAACTGGAAACCTTCCCAGAGCTTTTGTTTTAAAAATTAATTACAATCTTGTGTTGAGTTTTATTCATCATGAGAGCAGTAGAGTGTAATACTTACTCTGGCTCAGGACAAAATTAAAAGAGAACTTTCTGATAAAACAAAAAATAAAAAAAAACTAGCAAGAATTTTTTTCCAAAGGATGAGTATTATCAAATAGTTGAAGAAGTCTGGGTCCAGTGTCGGCCAACGTACTGCATATCAATTGTTTATGTGGATGCCTTATTCTGTTTGTGAGTTAAGTCAATGAAAATAATGAACAACAATGTGATAGCAGACCCACTGCCACGACCAAACACCTCCAATATTGCTGATGGGGACATGAAACTGTGTAATTCTGACACTAAAAATGTGTGTCAAAACATATTTTAACCTGATTGATGATATGCCCGGTACAAATAAACAGTTGATGATATCGTTCGATGTTTTTACTTTAGGGAATACACATATTCTCTGGTAATTAAGCAAGGGAATATGCACGTTTCCCTGAAAATGTCGGGGAATATGCATATTCTGTAATAACATTTACTCACTGTAATATATTTATCATGATGACACACTTATAATCCAATCATGTCTAAGGGAATGTAATTTTTTTTATTATAATCGAAGTCTATATTCTTACCCATATGCCAAGTGATAAAGAACCAGCAAGGTAAACTGCAATTACAACAATATCCAACCAGTGTACATTCCCTATATATCCAACAGAAGCCATTATTACAAAACATGTGTCCTACTACACCTTTGATCATTTACTACACTAAACATGCACTTATTTAGTCTATTCTAGTAGGTTATGTACACAGTAACAAAGCATTGTTCACATGTAAATATATCTCTGGGGTCTTCAATCCCAAAAGGTTGTAGTATGGGGACCCTTTATCAATAAAATTTGCCAAATTTGTTAAGTCAGTTATTTTGTACAGCTACCTTAAGATCATACGTCAACCCCCTGTTTACTTACCTCAAGGTAATTAACACTCTTATTTTGAGTTGCCAAGGTTAGTCGCTAATCCCCCTATTTTTATTTAAGATTTACTTTTCAAACACCAGCTAATTACAGCCATAGGCATGCCTCCAGCCTTGTTGAGGAGTTTAATTGTTACTGAAAATTCACTCTATTTTTCATGGTGGATCACTTAGACATTAATGTTGCTAGGCTGCTTTGCTGAAGAAGATTGTTGTTGATGTACCTGATTCAGAATAAGATGCAAATTAACCACGTTGAAAATGTCAGCTAGTGAGGGATTCGTTCTTGAGAATGGTTGTCACAAAATGGCAACATGATAAAGGAAACTGCTGTTGCAATTCCTTCTTTCCACATATATTTTAAATGCCATGTGAGATTTAGGTAACCGAATTTGAATCTAGCTGTTAAATATAACTCAAGAACTTAAGCTTACGGGGAGGGATAGAAAAATCATTTAAAAGATAAACTGATAACCCACGGTAACAGGGGCTAGATGTATAGTCAAAATAGATTTAAATCAAAAGGTTTAAATTGTGACTGTTAGTAATTGTTGGTGATATACAAAGTTGATTTCATTGCTTGAACTTCCATAGGCTTTATAGTAATAGAGGTATATCAAATGTAGTAGTTTTTTAACTCTTTCAGGACTCCGTATGTGAAACACTGCATGTGAGACAAGATTGATTTTAATTAAGCTTTTTGCAATGTTAGTAGAAATCTAAAATTCGCCACATATCTGAAATTCGCCACATGTGAAAATACTAATAAAATAAATGAAATGTGGTGAGATTTGTTGACTGTATAGTAAATTAAGGCTTTTTAAACTGAAAAATACCAATTTGTAGACAAAAACATAATTTTCTTCATAAAATTAACTAAGGTTTTAGAGGTGGCGAATTTTAGATTCCTGGCGAATTTTAGATTTCTTACTCTACATGTAGTTTAGTTGTTATATATTCACTGATAAAAGATACTTAGCATCCAAAAGCGCCTCTTCATAAAGGAGTAGGGAATAAGGTCCTTGTGTTTTCTATTCCTCAAGTTAGTGATAAGTGTGTGTACCTTAATTAGGAATATTGATAACATCAGTAAACCTTTCATCTTTCCGTGTTTTAGAACACAAAACTTATAACTTACGCAATAAGAGTTTAACCATTGTCTGAATGCATTCTCAGACAAATCAATCCAACATGAAGACCAGAGCTTTAAAGAAGTCTCAATTCTCGAAGTGACATGTCCATACACATGAAAAGGCAAGGCTTTCTCTCTAATGCTATGTTCACACCCTTCCAGTCTGCCCTCTCTGGTGTAATACTGATGGTTATGTCTGGGTTTTGAATATGGACATTTTTTTTCTTTGTTGCAACTTAGAATCACCTTTTCTAGTGATAATCTAGTACTATAAAAGTTGATGGAAGTTACAATTAGTGTAGTTCTTACGTGATGGAACACATTTCTAACCAGTGTTTTTAACACCGCATTGGTAACCGATATCCCTATAGTACTATGGTAGTATAGAACAGTGATCCCGCGCAAAGGCTTTTTAAAGATGTTAAATGTGCATCTAAGATCACTGCGATCATACTCCCAACCTACTCCAGTCTCAACAAAACTCATAGAATCAACAAGATTACACCCGAGCCTGCATATTTAGGGTGGTTGGGAGATCCAACTTATTTTAAGCTTGAGTTCTAGCGAGGAACATACTTCTAGAGATCACTTTTGTTTGGAGTTTGTTTACTATACAACTGGTTATTCTTGGTACAATTGTTTTGGTTCATGGAAAAAACAAAAGATATCCAGAATTATGACCTACAAGAAGGAGGCTTGCATTAAATAGTTTTACTCTGATAGATCAGATTTAAAAAGTTTACTGAGATCTGACCAGTTCTTTCTAAACTCTACCTCTTTGCCTGTATCAATGCTCAATAAAAGTTGTTCTTGAGGACACATTTTTAAATTCACACTTAGTTCATTAAAGCTTGGGGTTTTCAATTTTACACCACATCCAAAAATGTAATATTTTGTTGCCAAAATTAGGGTGTTAATAGGTGGGAAATGATTGTAATTCCTTAGATGATATAGCAGCATTTCAAGCGGTGCTTGAATGAAATACTTATTTAGTGTACATTCCAAACATTTATTCAGATCCGTCCATTGTTGTTTTGTAATTTCACATGTCATGAATAGGTGGGTTAGTCATAGTTTCAGTAACTGGCATGCATTATCATTAGACCTGTCAATCTGTGACAGTTTAGTTGTTTCCAATGTCAGGTATATTATTTTTATTGAGACCTAATTAGTTTATTATCCAATATGGTAATAATCCATGAATGGAGTATTCTCTTCCAGGTTACATTATATTAGAATAGAAACATTTATATAGAATAGAAACATTTATATAGCGCAAAATTGATGCAACATCCTCTAATGCGCTTGAAATCAAAAAGGGAAAGTCGAGGGACGTTCGAGGTCATGATCCAAGGTTAGCGCCCGCCAGGGAGATGTACTATGGTGGAGGATATGCTAATCTAAACAAGTAGGTCTTTAGCTGGCTACGGAAACCTGTTATTGTTTGTTGTGATCGTACTGATTGTGGGAGTCTGTTCCATTCTATGGGGGAAGCCACTACAAAACCTCTCCTACCGATGGCCTTTTTGTGAGAGGCTGAGGAAAGAGAAAGACGATTTCCACGTGTTAGACAACTGGTTTTGATCAAGGATGATAGGTATATGGGTTGAGAGAAATTTATAGCCTTGAAAGTAATTAGATTGTACTTAAACAATATACGGTAAGTGATAGGAAGCCAGTGTAGTTTTTGAAGAAAAGGAGTGACATGGCTAGTTCTATCAAGTCTAAAAACAATTCTACAAAGGGCATTTTGTATCTTTTGGAGTTTAGCAACATTGTACTTACTGATGCCATAAAGTAGGGAATTGCAGTAGTCAAGTCGACTACTGATCATTGAGTTTGCAAGCAAGGCTGCAGTTTCCACACTGAGGAATTTACGAATACGTCTTAGGTCCTTAAGGTGGTAGTAGCAGGCTCGACACATATTAGTTATGTGGTTGGAAAAGGTGTTTCCAGAGTCAAAAATTACACCCAGGTTCTTGACTGTATCAGTAGGGGAAATAGAATTTCCGAGAAGTTGAGTAGGGAATTTATTTATGAGGGACTCTCTGGCTTGTCTATCACCTATTATAATAAATTCAGTTTTCTCGGGATTGAGTTTCAATTTCACGCCAGCCATCCAGTTTTGGATACATGTGAGACACTCTGTAAGCTCAGCGAAACTGGAATCAAAATTCCTATTGTCCAATGCTAGATATATTTGGGTGTCATCAGCATATAGATGGTGGGTGACATTGAAATTGGAAATGATATTACTGAGAGGGGTTGTGTAAAGGGTAAAAAGGAGGGGGCCCAGGACAGAACCCCGAGGCACACCATACGGAAGTGAGAACACATCTGAAAAGCTATTTCCTAATTTAACCTTCTGTTTCCGGTTTGAGAGATAGGATCTGATCCACCTCAACACAGTGCCATCAACCCCAAACCAATCTCTTAGGGAATTAAAAAGAATGTCATGGTCGATAGTGTCGAATGCCGCTGAGAGGTCTAGCAGTGTGAGTGCAACAGCCTTACCAGAGTCCAACGAAGCAGCAATGTCATTCTGGATTTTCAACAGCGCTGTTTCTGTGGAATGGAGTCTCCTGTAAGCGGATTGGTTGACATTGGAGAGCCCCTCGCTATCGATATAATTATTTAACTGTTTGGCAACTACTTTTTCGATCAGTTTGGATAAGAAACTAAGGTTGGATACCGGTCTATAGTTTTTTAGGAGATTTCTGTCTAAGTTTGGTTTCTTGAGAAGAGGGGTGACATATGCTGTTTTGAAACAGTTTGGGAAACTCCCTTCTTTGAGTGAACAGTTTATAATATTGGTGATTGGAGTGACCAAAATGTCCGCACACTCTTTGACTAGTGCGGTAGGGATTGGGTCCAGGTCGGATGATTTGGTGTTGGATGACCTTAGGATTTTGAGGATGTCATCCTCAGATACAGGCTCAAAAGAGGTCAGGGCACTGCTATTACTCTTCGGTATTGTGAGGGAAACAGGCACTGATGACTCTAAAGCAACTCTGATTTTCACAATTTTGTCACTGAAAAAATGACCGAAAGTGTTAGCTAAATCAGTAGGACTAATATGATCGGGTAGGATGATAGTTGAGGTTTTGTGCAAGATTTTCTTGAAAGTGTTCCACAGAGCCTTGGGGTTACCATTATTTTCAGCAATGACAGTGGAATAGTGCCTGCGTCTTGATTGTTCCAGTAGGAAATTGTAGCGATTGACAGCAGCTCGATATCTTCTCCGGTTGATTGCAGAGTTGTTACTGCGCCATACTCGCTCACACTTGCGCTTCAGACGCTTTGCTGAGAGGATGTCTGAATTCACAAAGCCTTTTTTGTTATGTTTAGGTCATAATTCCATGGGTTTCTAAACTTATCACAATTTCTTATTGTTTTAAATAATATATATGCTTTTAGAGCCATTTTTTGCCTAATTAACAACAATAAATTATTGGGTCTGATCTAGTGTTTCTTTCTTTTGTATTTTTTATAACTGTACCATCGTTAAGCATCACGCCTCCACCCCAAGTAAATGACACTACTATAAACAATCTCAATGCAGAGAGCGCTGAGAGGATTCAAATCCAAAACTATCGAGTGAGATATAACCATATTAATGCAGGGATCAAAAGTCAAATCCCTAGTTCAACTAATGTGAGATGAAAGTTGGGGCAGATGGTTACTAGATGTTTTACACACTCAGAAGCTAAATTGAGTTAGGACCCATTGCAAATGAAGAAATGCACAACCTGTGATTTGATCAGATGACCTCATGAGGTGAAAGCAAGGTCAAGGTAAGGTCAAGCCTGCCACCCGAGTGATCAAAGCTGTGTTAAACACAGACATGATTTTACGCAAGAAGACTGATACAGCTCACAGCCCAGCTAGCAATTTCACCTTGCTTCATTCGACATAAGAGTACTGCATGACTAGCTTTCACTGCTTGCCACGAAAAATCATTCGAGTCGTCCAATAAAGTAATAAGGTAATCCAGCATATGACCTCTTGTTTGTAGACTCTCCTCATATCTCATGATCTGACAAAATCCGGCCAGGTTATAAATTAACCTATCTTTGGAAATTCTGGCTAAGACGAATTTATGTGACCATTTCACTCTTTGATTTTGAATCAATACCTTTTTATCAAGGCCACACAATTCTTTGAGGTGATTCTCAACATCCTCTTGAATAAATCTATCATGACACATAATTTGTAAATTTGACATTTTTTCGTGCAAGTCGGCCTCCCTCTGGGAGACAGTGAGATTTGAACTCGCAGCTACAGGTTTACACACAGATTTCTTAGCCTTAGAGCGAGATTTGGGTCACAGATTTACTTTCAATGACATCCAAACACCTACCAATTGCGTTAAGCTGAGATAAAATCTGTGCATTAATCAAAGCCTGATCCGAACTTGTCAGATCCGACATCCGTTCAACATGTGGTGCCCTCTCAGATTTCCTAACATCCAATCTATGTTTTGATGCGACAGAATCGTGATCTGAATTATCAATATCACTATCAATATCACTCTCAATATCAGTATTGGATTTTGAAGCGGATTGACCCGGGGTTGGTTGTGAAGAAAAATCGTTCAAAAATGCACCATCATCTTGAACCTGTAAATCAATCAGAATCTCAACTTTTCTACGCAAATTGTAAGGTTTACCTGCCATTCTGTGCTTCTAACGAGTTGCCATCTGTTGAATATAGTGTGTAACCAGAGAAAAGACTGTATTAATTCAAGTTAAAACTAATACAAAACTAATAAAAAACTAAATAAATGATAAAATAAATTTTGTAAAAGTATTTAGTCTTGTCAAGTCGACTGCCAGTCCAGATCTGACCATTATCCCCTTGGTCAACCAAAGGAGCTGCGGACCAATCAGAACTACCAAACCGAATAATCAGTAACTTTACATAAATATATGGATAAATCGGTTAAAGTGGGGTGCAAAGTGATTAAGGTTGACACCTAAATGTCACACCCCAAAATCTTTTGTAATGGTTTTTTTTTCAATAAATTAAATTTTTTCCAATTACAGAATACTATTGTTGGTTTTTCATAAAGTGAGAGGTTTTGGACTCTTGATCTTATTATTTGACTAAGCATTTGGAATTCAGAATGTTTGAGTTCTTCTTGGATAAGTCTTACTGTTTCTGTATTATGAGTTGATTCGGTTTATTATTTCTAGTTGTTCTATTTCTGCAGTCTTGTGCAGCCCCTTAGCAAACTTAAGTGTCTCCTCTCACTTTTAATAACAGTATAATATTTCAATTGTTTTCATGTATATCTATGATCACTGTAATTAGACTCCAAACCTACTCCAGTCTCAACATAGTGTGTACAATCAATAAAATTATCCTGGAGGTTGCATATTCAGGGTGGTCCGGAGTCAGTCTTATGACAATTGAGCTAGGATATAGATGTAACCGTTTCTTACCAATGTTCAGTGGTTTGCAATGTAGTATATCGACCATCCATTCATTAAAACCTACTTAAAGGCAAGGAAAAAAAGGTATTGTAACACACTGTTTATGCAATGCACTAGTATATAGCACTAATGAATGTCATTAAACATAAAAATTCTAAGAAGTGACCTTATCGCCCTTGTAGATTATTCATGATAAATATATTTGGGTGGGGTTTTTTTCCTTTTCTGTAACCTGCGCACACATATTCATAAGTTGTATACATATTTTAACTATAAAGTGAGCTTCCATGACTTTAAAAGATCAGGAGCTACTTGGGCATTTCACCATGGTGTCCCTTTCCATCTAATAATGCACCATGGCACCTGGAAACCCGATTCTATTTGGGCATATATCCAAAATGTTTCAGTGTCTTCTTCCCCTTTTACTCAGGCTTTTCAACAGCACCTACTTTCCTAGTTTGTTTGTTTGGTGGACCTTCACCAGCCTCACATAGCATCTTAACTGTTTTATATTTCACGTCTCACCTTGGATCTTTAGTCATTAGTCATTAGACTTCACTGAGTCAATGTCCAAGGTCGCTGATCCTTCCCTCAGCTGTTTAGTGTGATGCATTTGCATCGGTATTGGATTATTTGTACAAGTACAAGTACCATTGTTAAGCTTGGGGGTACTTTTCTGATATACTTCTGAATGACCAGTAACCATGTCTCATGTAACTCATTCAAGGTCAGAATAATATTAATGAGAGGAGTATATATTAACTATTGTATCTATTATAACATGTTTGTAATCTATAATGTTTACAAATTATTTTAGTAGAATAAATATATATTAATCCCATTGTTATCTTTGGCTGTGTTTCCCCCCCCCCCCCCCCCCCCCCGCCACCCCACCCCCGTGGAATAAACAAGTTCATTCCTCCTTATTAAGTATTTTAGTCGTCCTGTGGAGATAGAAGAATTTGTCTCTAGGTCAAACACTTTTGCACCTGGAAGGATCACACTCTTTCATAAGTTTGCAACATTTCTAGGATACTTTTCTCTCTAAATTGCCACGAAAAAAGTCTATGACCTGACTTAGCCCTGAATTTAGCCTGTGGCTTTGGTTTAGAAGAGATAATTCAATAACAGGGGAGTTTTTCAACTGTCACAAAGTTTGAATTCTAATTTGACTTTTATAGCGCTTAATCTCCACTGAGTTGTGGACTCTAAGGTGCAACAAGACAATAGCAATATGCAAAATTCAAAATCCAGGGACAGAAATAGGCCGGCACCACGGAGAAGCCATAAGAGAAAATGAGCTAAGGAGGATAAGCCTTTGCGTAGAGATAGGTTTTGAGTTTCTTTCTAGAAGAGGCAATAGTGGGTGATGCACGAATGTCTTCAGGGAGTGAATTCCAAACAGTGGGAGCATCAAAAGCAAAACTGAAACCAAACTGTTTAGTGGACTTGTAAATTTTAGGTTGAAACTTTGGAACATTAAGGAAATTTGCAACACTCTGACTGCGTCCAGTATTGTAAGTATTGTGGTATGTGGAAAGATATGGAGCAAAGTATTTAGGGAAGCCAGTGTGAATAAACTTGTATACCAGGGTGGCCAGTTTGAACTCTGAGTGAAACTGAACAGGAAGCCAATGGAGTTTCCTAAGGACGGGAGTTATTCTAGTAAACTTACTCAAATTTGTAACAATTCTAGCTGCACTATTTTGGATAGACTGTAATCTGTGAAGATTGAATTTGGAGAGACTCCTGAAAAGTGAGTTACAGTAGTCCAACCAACTACTAACAAAAGCATTGGCAACCAACACAGCTGCATCATGAGTCAAGAACTGCCTAATATTTCTAAAATCCCTCAGTTGAACAAAGCAACTTTTACAAATATTCTGGATGTGTTTAGAGAAAGAAAAATAAGAGTCAAACCACACACCCAGGTTCCTGACTGACTTGGTGGGGTGAAGGGGGTTACCCAAGATGTCAATTGGGAAACATGCATTTAACCTTTCTCTCTGTTTCTTGGAGCCAAAAAGTATAAACTCAGTTTTATCTGGATTAAGTTTAAGTTTGCTAGTCGACATCCATTCCTTAACATCTTGAAGACATCTATTCTTATCAAAAGCAGCTGAGGCATTCATGTGTGACAGATGGACATAAAGTTGTGAATCGTCGGCGTAGAAATGAAATTTTACGCCTTTGTGTTTACCAATCAGAGTACTAAGGGGATATGTGTAAAGAGAGAATAGCAGAGGACCCAGAACAGAACCCTGAGGTACGCCAAATAGCCTGACTTAATCTCCCTTTTACTTAAATGTGTGTAAAATAGTGTGTCCTGTAGTGACAGTGGTGGTAGTAGTGGAAATTCAGGGGCTGAACAGCAGAAACAGCAGTTTGCATTCTCTTTGTATAATCACAGGTGTCAATCAATCCAGAAACCGATGAATCCATTCAGTGAGTCTAACAAATCTATTTTAAAAAACTGTAAGATTTTAGCAGTTTTATGCTAGAAACCATGATACAGTAATTTTCAGGTACCTGCGTCCCCCAAAGTGGAGGGGCAGGGGTATTTTAACCAGGGTCTGCTCGTTTTTTTCTTATTCCTATTACTTATTTTACCCTATTCCTGGGTGCACGTTTGTGAGGTCTCAGGCTCTCCTTGTGTAATGGTGAAGAACTTAAATGAAAATGTTTAATTATTAATAATCTTTAAATTCCATAAAACATGGGCAAAGTGCCCCAGTAAATTAACTCACATTGGACTTAACAGTAGGAATCAATAGTCACATAGCACACCGCCTCTAATAATAGCCTCAGCCAATCCCCGCTTCTGTGAGATGGACCTCTTAGAAATAAACCCAGTAATTGGTGACAATTAATATGTGTTAGTGTACAGTGACTGGTATAAGAGCCTCGGCCTTGAGCTGAGGAGAACAACAACAAGAACAATAAGTGGAAGAACATGAAATAGTATGCAGAGGGGAGAGCTTAGTTGGCTCTCTCACTCGAGAGAATGCGTTGAATTATAATTGAGACTTTTGTTTACTGAACTAGAATAAACTGTGAAGGAGTAATCAAGTGTTTCGCTTCTGTCTTTGTGGCAATCCTAAACCTCTTAATAGTTGCTGCCAAGCGAGTACAGACAGAAGTGGACATAGTGGAGATCTGGGAATCCACAGCTGTGTCAAGGCACTGCTGGAGTCCACCTTCAAAACTTCCCCAATCAACATTTGGACACCTTGCTTATTGCCTCCACTAAGGAGGTATTAAATTCAATAATGTTTGTTTGTTTGAACTATGCAAAAACTACTGTTTGGATTTTCATAAAAAAGAGAAGATGGGTCTTGGTCCAACTTAGATCCCATGTATCTAGATTAATGTCGGCATATAAAAAATATCAAAAATCCGATTTTCTCATGTACTTATTATGTGCCTTGGTAGGGTAATGTACTCTCTGAGTGCTGTTGTAATGGTATTAATAAGGACCGATAAGCCGATTTTTCAACCCACAGGAATCTTGCCAATGAGTAAGAAATACCGAAGTATATCAATACATGTTTCACGTGTACTTGAACACATCGAAATGTTTTTTGCATTTCCAAGTGGTGGAGATGCTCGCACATATACAACTAATATTCCCACACAGTTTTTCAAAACTGAATCTAATTCACCAAAAGTTGCAAAGGGTGTCTCTTATGCGAGTGTCACTAAATGCTTCCGTGCACCGATGCATTAAGGTTTGACGTACTGAATGATCTTACATGCTAATGAACAGTCATTTGGCCCCTATTAGTCCCACTTACAATAAACTGCATTTACCTATGCCTATGGCTTAATTTATGCCTTCCCCTGGGTATAAGTGATTTGTGTTCCATCTTTTACAGATTTACAACACAGCTGATGTCACTCTATTATTTCAAGGCTTTCTTACATTTTTTGCCCTTTTTAGTAAATGTTAGTAAAAGCCTACCAATATCTATGTGCAGATGATCATTTGTTTTGTAAATATCAACCTTTATCTAATTTAGTGCTAGCATAATTGCAGAAACATTAACCCTACATTGTCTTCAAAATAAATTGTATTCATAGCATATTCTAGATTACTAGTTCTGATCTCTCTATTTGAAATGTAGGTACCTTTATTGTATAATGTACAACCTATTTTTTGTGGTCCTACCCACAAAATTTTCTATGAAAGATCTGTCCATTAGTTCTGGGGTAATCTAAACACCAAAAAAAACTCCTGGTGGAGGTAAGGCTGAAACACGAATACCAGATAATTGTTGTGCTTAGCATGACCATAGAATAAGAATAGTAAAATGACAATTCAATTAATTGATAAAAACTACCAAAAGAAAGAAACCATTATTAATTAGCATTATTATGCTTAAATATTTCCTATTTTGATCATTTTTGTCACTGTAAAATATCTTTGATATCTACATTGTGCCCAATTTATCCCTTATTTAGCAAAAGGGTCAATAAAAATGAAAACCTATTATTTATTTGCACATATTGGATGCTGCATTAGTCTAATTTTGGGCACCGTCAGTGAGTATACACTGTAACTGATTAATCGGAAAATCTTTTACAGAACGATTAATTGAATAGTTAAATTCAAATCGCTTTCAGCCTTAGGTGGAGGTAAAAACATTGGTTAAAAGCCACTTCTTGGTGAAAATCACTCAGGGTATTTTTTGTGATGGACTGTCAAGGAACTGAAACAAAACAAAAAAGAAAAAACAGAAATAAATAAAAATGATGAATACACCACCTCCCTATTTATTATCTTTATGTCAATGTCAAGACATAAATTTAATGAGAAGAAATATTTTTACTTAAAGACAGCAAGTATCACAAGCTAGGTTTGTGACATCACAATGACAATTGCATTGTTACCTCATTAAGTAATGACATCATCAGAAACAAAATATTGATTTTTAACGCTCGACGATAGGAGAGGGTTATTGTAATCAGTTTGTTTCTGTCAGTCTGTCTGTCTGTCTGTCTGTCTGTCTGTCTGTGCACCGTTTCGCCCTTATAACTCAAAAACTATAACACCAATCGATCTCAAATTTGGTGGGCAGGTATTTTATGGGGTACAGACGGATTCTTTCAAATTTGGTGTAATTTGTGTGAAAACTAAAGCCAGGAGAGAGTTTTTCCTATTTTTAATTGGGCTTTTGCAGTGAAATCTGCTTCTCTGTCTGTGCACCATTTTGCCCTTATAACTCAAAAACTATAACTTCAATCAATCTCAAATTTGGTGGGAAGGTATTTCATGGGGTACAGACAGATTCTTTCAAATTTGGTGTAATTTGTTTGAAAATTAAAGCCAGGAGAGAGTTTTTCTTATTTTAATTGGGAATACACAGTGAAAATGCTTCTCTTCATCACATACGTAAAAATCAATATTTTGCTTTCTGATGATGTCATTACTAAGTGATGTCACAATGTAACTGCCATTGTGAGGTCACAAACCTAGCTTGTGATACTTGATGTCTTTAAGTAAAAATATTTCTTCTCATTGTATGTCTTGAAATTGACATAAACATAATAAAGAGGGAGGTGGTATATTCATCATTTTTATTAATTATTATTTCTGTTTTATTTTCTCTTTTTTCTTTCAATTCCTTGACAGTCCATCACAAAAAAATTACCATGCATGATTTTCACCAATAAGTGACCTTTAAGCAGAATTTTTACCTCCACCAGCAGTTTATGTTTTTGTGTGTTAATTGTTTATGTTTGTTTTATTTATTTTTTTTGTGTGTGTGTGTTTAGATTACTCTAAAACTAATGAACAGATCTTTATTTAAAAATTTGTGAGTAGGACCTGACTGAAGGAAGAAGTTACTAAAAGAAAGATCAGGATCTTATTTTAGATACAAAAAATTCATGATTTTTCAGAGGTCCCATTTCAATGTATTTTAATGACTGTAGCTTTCTACTTGATATTTCTATGAAAATTAATTTACATGTTTGGTTTTATTTTATTGTCTTCCTTACAATATTTTATATCACTTGAGAGACTGGTCACATGGAGTCGAGCGTTTTGCTCTCTCTGAGTGCATCTTGTTTATGTATGTGATGAAGAGTAGACATCTCATCTTGGTTAAGTTTTGTTTGGACAGCAAAAATTTAAATGTGGTGTTTTAATTTTCTCTTTTCTTTCTAGCAAAACCTTTAAGAGATTCTTTAAAAAGCCTAAAACAATAATTTAAAAAGTTTAAAACAATAATTAAAAAAGAAAAACTAAAAAAAAGTGAGTGGCATTGAACCTCAAACATTGGATTACAAGTTCTTCACATTACACTCATAGCCACAGAGGAATTCTTTTTGCACAAAAATTCATGAGGAAGAAATCCTGTCATGATATTGATTTTTCACACGTGTGACCAAGCATACACACATTAAAAAACATTGGGGGAAGCAAAGCTGATTGTGTGTGGATTATTGATTTACGTTCCTGAGGAAGAGAAGCAGATTTCACTGTAAAAGCCCAATTAAAAATAAGAAAAACTCTCTCCTGGCTTTAATTTTTAAACAAATTACACCAAATTTGGAAGAATCCGTCTGTACCCCATGAAATACCTGCCCACCAAATTTGACAGACAGAAACAAACTGATCACAATAACTCTCTCCTATCGTCGAGTGTTAATAATAATTTTCAGAAGCTGCAACAACTGGTTGACCTAGTAGAATGGTTATCTGTGTCAAGTACTCTGTTGTATACTGATAAATCCATATAGTACTTACAGTTGTGAAATGTTTGTCTGTTGTTTGTTCTTACAGCATCAAAGCCACTGGAATGGCAATTGACCTTACGAGCAACATCCAGGCTGTCACATGCTTTCTCTGACTCCACCAAGAAGGCCTATGCTTCATTATTCAGAACATTTGTGGCCTATTCGGCCTTCATGCAATGGGACCTTCTCCAGGTGACTGTGTTGAATCTTTTATGTTTCTTAGAGTGCCTGAATTATAATGGGGTAAAGTACCTCCATATGGCTAATTACTTATCTGCCATTAAAACACAGCTCCTACTATGTGGCCTGGATGTTGCTTGCTTTACTGATGCAAGATTAAAGTTTTACCAAAAAGCAATTCAGAGGCAAACTCCTCTTAACATAAAACTTAACAAGATTATTCATATACCAACTCTGAAAATGATTGTTGAGCAATGTAATTATACATACATGGGACAGGTATTTAAAGCCTTATATCTGTTGAGCATTTACTCCTTCTTGCGCCTGTCAAACCTAGTTCCACATGCTGCTGTTAAATTTTCACCATTCAAACATCTTGCTCGAGGTGATGTCATTTTTAGGCCCAATAAATTGGCTATTGTTGTCAAATGGTCCAAAACCATGCAGCATATCAATCAGATCAAGTTGATCACAATTCCGGCTATACCTAGATCACCATTGTGCCCAGTTACTGCAATTTCCAATCTCTTATGTATCACACCCAAAGGTTCTAATCTGCCACTTTTTCAAGTAAAAAATCCACAAAATTGGGTTCCTCTTACTGATAGCAGGGTATGAAGACACTTTTCCTTGATCTTACAGAGATTGGATCTGGCTAACTCTGGTGTCACTCTACACACATTCCGGCGTTTGGGTGCCACATTTGCTTTCAATAATGATGTTACATTGCAAAATATTCAAAGACATGGCACCTGGACGTCGGACTGTGTGTGGAGGTATATCACGGATTCGGCTGATGCTGGGGGGCAAGTAGCTGATATGTTTAGGTCTAAATTGTCTGTACAATAATGTCACTACAAACTTCTGTTGGGGTTTGGCTGATCTCTTTTACAAAATTTTTTTTAAAAATTTAACTTTATTATAAATTTCACTATTTATTCATTTATATTTACAAGGCATAGGGTCACCTTTCATTATGCACTCTTAGCATTTATCTTCTAAACTCAAACACTTTGCTTCATTATGTTAAGGTTACCTTAAATTGTGCCATTTAAGGTGACCCTATGCCTTCTTTACTCAAATGTTTCAAGTCTGGCTTGTATATAATATTAGTGTAGCATTTTATGTCAAATAAAGTATATTATCCGCAATGCACTTTTGAATTTGACCTTTAAGGTCATTGTTACACCAACACTGTCCCTCTGGGAACTGTTACATACTTCAATAAGTTTTAAGTATTTCATAGACTACTACCGAGTTTAAATTACTGTTTCCAGTCAGCAGTATACATGGACCTACATGGTAGTATTTACACACTGGTTATCTAGTGATGACAGTGGTTACATATAGTGGATGCATAGTCATCACAGTCCTTACAACGTAGTTGCATACTGAACAGTACTTAAACATAATTATACAGGTTGGGTCAAAAACGGATCTAGAAAACACTTGCCTTGCTGTAGTTTAGGCCCTCCTTGGCAATGAAGTATGCCTTTACAAAGTCCATATGACGCATGATATCCTGGGACTTGAGGTTGATTAGGAGCAGTTGCAGCACCACCTGCAGATGGCTTCCTATTTTGGACACCTTCTTGCAAGACTACCAGAACTGATGCAGTCTTTCTACTGGAAAAAAACAGACACAAGTCTACGTACATTTCCAATAAATGTCTGCTGCTCAGGACAAATACTTCAAGATAACATGCACCAGCACCAACAGCAACCGTGTCCTTGGGAACAACGATTTCTCACTACTGCTCAGCTGCCTAAGTTCTTCACCAACCCAGGTTCATTACTAGTAATCAATGAGAATATTAAAGCCTCTCCAGACTGAAATTGGTAAAATTTCACACAATGTTGTAACTACTTCCTTCATTTGATATAGGGATATACCATGCTCTACGCAGATTTAGAGCACAACATGTTGGTGTAGATCACGAATGAGTAGCCTGTAGAGTGATTTTTATGGCATATCCCTATTCTAACATGGCATGTCCATAATAACATATTTGTGTGACTTTTTGTGATAAATTTTACATTTTTAGAGGCTAACCATAACCGGAAGTGACAGCCACGATTTCTTGATAATATTGAGCATGGTATTTTCACTTGATTGGCCAATCAGAAACTCTGTTACATCGCCATCATGTTACAATTAAATATACATATTGATCATCATTGACAGTTTTAAGGATGAGCATTACAGATCTACATGGATGTCCTCAGTGGCCTAGTGGTAAGCATGTTTGGCATCTAATCATGGGCTGTCACTTCTGTTTTGGTTCAACTCCAACAAGTGGCAATGATGAGGACCTGTCCCAATATGACCCCGGTGTTGAACGGGACGTAAAACCCTAACTTCAACATATCTTTGACAGATCTACATGCATTTTTTACATACACAACCGTCAAATTTGTATATACTTCTATAGATGTTTCGAAAGAAGGAGCCATTGAAATTTAAACTCACATCTCCTACTCCTTGGAAACGCATACCACAAGCAAACGTGATGTCATGATTTATGGAAACTTTGGCATAGGGGAAAGGAAACTTCCAAATAGGGATCAACAGGGTTACCTTTATAAACAGTGTGAAAATAGGGGCATCAAGTGAACAAACTTCATGAGATGCAAACTGGCCATGTTTTGATCTGTGTATAGAGAAACTTGTGGCGTTGTGTAAAGTATCTTCAGTGTGTTAGTTTTTTTTTATTTTTTAAACATTGGTCACAGGGTGGAAGATCTATGAGATTGCAATAAAATAAAGAGCATTAGATATACAATTCTATTTCTTATACGACTAATTATTATGAATTTTAAGTTTAAGAATGAGCTCTGCATAAGTTTAATCTGACAGCACAAAAGTTTTTCCACTGTAGCACCTATTTAAGCGCATAATATATGTCGCATATCATGCCCAAACTGTATTTATACAAAGATTTCCATTGAAAATGTTAACGCAGTACAGTGTAAATGTTCATATATAGACATTTATCTATGTAACTTGCATAATCCACATGAACATATTCATATGCAACAGCCCAGATAGTATTCCGAATTTCGCCCATGTTTGGCCCAAGATATCTGTTAGTCCTACGTTGGACAACCAGCTTTTTAACTCGTTGACACAAAGTCAGTCTAATGTTGATAAACCATGAAACTTTTCATTAAATTTCGACAATCCTCTATTATTGCTCACCACTTTGAATAAAAAGCAAATTGTTGACCCATCATTGGCCCAACGTTGCCGAAATCCAAAGATATGCATCTTGAACAGTTGTTGGGAAGCTACTTTTGGGCCAACATCGTCTCACCTATGGCCCCATGTTGGCGAAATCTGCCGATCATAACAAACAATCAAATTCAGTCAGACAATGGAATTCTATCTGGGAGAAATCTCTTTTTAATATTTTATTAAGGTCGCATTAACACATTACATTCAATGTGTCAAATTACGATATACATTAGTCAACATACAGGGGCCGATTTCACAAAGAGACTTAACCCCAGATTTAGACTTAAATTTGAGACTCTGGTCTTACATTTTGTCAACAAAATGCAAAGTCTGTGGTCTTAGACTTAGTGGATTTCAAAAAAGTGGTCTAAAGTGGTCTTTGGGAAGTTTATATGTGGTAACAAGGTTTTCCATTTCAAAACAGCACTTATCCTTTGAAAAAATGCATTAAATGAAGGATATATATCACCAATATTATATTTTAAACAAAAATAAAAGATTACATGACACAGAAAACCACCGTGGTTATATGATAAGCCTGGACTAAGCTAAGTCACCCTTTGTGAAATCCATTTAAGTCCCAGACCTAGCTAAGACCAAAGTCTTAGATTTAAGTCCCTGACTTAGCCAATAAAGGGACTTAGTTTATGTCCTTTAGTGAAATCGGCCCCAACGCACAGTACAGTCATACTAGTCTTGCTAAAGGCTGTCGTTTCTTTCTAATTAGGAAAACGTTTACTTCAGATCACCAAGTTCTAGTTTATATTATGTATTCTTATATATGCTGACTCTTGATATTTCGTGACATATACGAATACCAAACATCTGTGTACATACTAGTATTAGAAAAACATATGCTACAAACTTGAGCCTTAAGCGTGACTTTCTCAAACATAACACAAATATGGTTATTCGTATAAACAGACTCACTGCAGTGTTATAGGCATCAAGTATAATAGCTTCCACCTGATGTCCTTTTACAAATAAACTCGTTGTTCTATCTGTAGTGTTTTCAGTTCATCAGTCGTATGTCACACTAACTTTTAATTCAGATGTTTTAAAGGTTATAAGCATAATAAGGTCATCGATGATTACACATAGGTAACTTCTATTTTTTATAAAAAAAAAATATTTTACGTCTGAGCAAGGTTACATACAATATTCACTCAATTTCTGCATTTTTTCATGCCGTTTACTGCTATCACCATTATTCCTGACTCATATCTTTCATAAACGGCATACCCAATGACTTCACAGGTTTATTTACATGTATCCATATGTAAGAGTACATAACGCAGTTTTATAGAGTTTATTTGTTTTATTGGCTGTCAGTGTGGTGCAGATTATAAAGATACGGGAAGAAGGAAGCAAGTTTGGGAGAAAAGAATATCTAACTTTGTTTCCCCATTGTAGACACATGATAAAGCATATTTGAACAATGCACTGTAGCATATCCCCCATCAACAAATAAAATTTCAATAGCCTTTCCCCATTTTGCAAAGAAAGTCATTCTCATCAGGACATAAATAATTTACAGAAGTTAAACCCACAATGGGGATAAATTTACTTACAATGTTCTTTGTGTGAGAAAGAATAAGCTGGGCCAAAGCCTCAAAAATCAAAGCTATCACTATGAACATCTAATGTCACATGCACATCAGTTTGGAAGGTAAACAATTTTTACTTTTTAGTGACTTATTAACAGTAACATTGTGGCATGTGTGTAGGGATATCTCTATGCTACAGTGTTCACTGAGTTTTTAAAGCAAAGACATTCACCCTGTTTGGGTGACCAGAGTACCAAAGATATAACCAATTGGTCTCATCTCTCACGGTTTACAACTTTTGCATCTAATCACTAGGCTGTAACCTCTGTGTGGTTTCCACTCAAAACAAGTGTCAGCACAGACACTATCCGAATATGAACCTGGTTGTTAAACTTGACATAAAACCCTAACTTGGACATCAAGGCAGTTTGATCTTCTAACTAAGGTCAACCATGATCATATTGTAAAAAGTAATACAAAAAGAAATAATTACATTATTCCATTTTAGAGGCTTCATTTCTAATACTAAATTTTGAGGTGGGTTCTCCTGCAAATACTAATCAATACAGATCAATGAGATCACTGGCTGAAAATCTGATTGGAGTATATTGTCAGCAGAAACAGAGCCCACTGAACTAAAATAAAGCAATGGGACAGAGAAACAACCTCCAACAAGGCCCACTAGTTCTGCTATGGCTTAGACCCCAGTTACACTTCCATGGATGGCCCGTCAGATCACGCCAGGTTTCCTAATATGGGAAATGTTGAATGATTTACGGATCATATTTTGTTTCCGTACAGTCATCCGTAACATCCTTGTGAGATTGTAGTGGTATGCTGAGATAACATAGTGACATGCCAAGGATCAGATAAGATCCCTAGGACGTTACAGAAAAATCAAACTGTTGGATTTTTCCTTAAAGTCCACATGGACCTTAGTATCCATAGCTCTTCCGTATCTCATCTGTAGCTCATCCGTGAATGTCCTTATTGTCCTTAAACCCATACTGGATGTCCTTGTGGCATCCGTTTCATCCTTGATGCTCCCGCCCCAACAAATATCCCGAAAAACATTGCCGGATCTAACCGGATCTGCTATGGACTGACACAGAAAGGGTTTGCGGGTTAAAAAAACAGTCAGAAGACCAATCCTTTGTGCAGTCTTTTCATCTGCAAACCTGTCTGTGATGGTCTGTAGCAGATCCATGACAGATCTGAGGCAGTTCTGTAAATCTTTTACATGACCCACCATCATCCCTTGTACATCCCTGTCCCTGTCATATATGGAACCTTGTCATATATCCATGGGGTATTCTTGCATGTGTAATTGGCCTCTTATAATATAGGAATAAAAGACATATTTGAGTGCTTTATGATGGTTTTTAAACTATCAATCGGCTATACATCCCTTTCATCTGCCACTGTAGATTAGCGGGTAACACACTTGCCTAGGAACTCAGAGGACGTGGGTTCAATCCCAGGTACAGGCAGATACATAGTGGCTCGGATGACCACTTAAAATGGCGGTCCTCTATCATTGGGTCCTATCCCCAGTGGCAGGTTAAAGAACCTCAAGGACGTTGATAAGTGGTCATCCTTGAGCCTCTATCTTCAAGTTAGGGGAATGTCAGTTATTTGTGAGTTGGGGCTGTACCTGTACAGTTGGATTGGTTAAATAGCGCTTTGAGTCCTGTAGTATATGGAGATATTGCGCTGAGTATAAATACATAATAATAATAATATTAAAGACACGAAGCCGGAAGGGCTGAGTGCTTTAATACAGCAGATTGATATTTTAAAACCATCATAAAGCACGAGAATTTGTCTTTTATTCCTATTCTAAAATGGTTACACTAATATTTTGGTCAAAATAAGCAGTAAATCAAAACAAATCCACCGCCATGTTGGCTGTTCCATTAACTAAACGTGCATAGTAATGGATGTGCAAACAGCCTTTTGGTTAAAATATTCAGCGAGGTTATTAGGAATTAAATACCCCACAGAATTCTGTAATGTCATATTAATGAGTAGTCGATCTTTAAATGACATATTGATAAGAATCCCCACTGAATTATTTAACTTTATATTTGCTGCATATAATTTACGTTTTATTTTACCGCGACTTGTTTGTTTACATTTGTACGCAAAGGGACGATGTATGTAGAATTCAACAGTGTTACTTTATTTGCCGTTCTGTATACGCGATTTCTGAAATGCGCAAAAGACCTGTCCAAGGTCACTGCGCAGCCTACCATTTTACAAGTATGAATGCAATGATAGCAAATCATTAAAGAATCCTGGATCCAGACGGTGATCCAGAGTACCACCAAAATAAAATCGTCTGTTCCCTGTGCAATTGTTGACACCTACTGAAATTTCATTAAAATGTGATACAATCCAAACAGACACAAACTGTCATTGACATTAATCCTTAAGAGAGGCTAATGAGCCTTGTACACGGATAAGGTGTAAAGGGAATCATTACGAAAAACTTTCCCAGCACCAACCAACGTCCACCTTTGCTTTTCAGTGTTTGTAAGATCATTTTGGTATGTATGACAATGGTCTTGTACAAGCGTAAAAATTGACATCACACTAAACATATCATCTAAACACCTAGATTTTACTTGAAAAGTTATAATTGAAGGGAACTTCTCAATTTAGCCTAAATTTTATCTTTTTACTAGGATATATTCTCAGTATGCAAAGTAAAAACGAAATAAATTTAATTATTAAAAGCCATTTACTAAATCACCAAGTTGGAATACTTCTCAAATTGATCAAATTTATTTAAAGAGTCCTCATGCTTATAGCTTATCGCATAATTTTTTTCTAGCAGTACTTTGGTTTAAGACTTTCTTACAATGAGTATCGATGATATAAAGTCTGTGAACTAGGTTACAAAATTTTTTCCTCATTTGAGCTTTTTATATGGCTGGAAATATGACTGGAAATTGAAATAGTTTGGGAGGAGGGATTCAGGAACATAGACTGTATAAACCTGTGTATGTTATCACTGTCACCGCATTCCAAGAAGACAATTGTGATGTTTACAATGACTGATTTTCCTTGATGTCTGTATCAGGTGGTACTCGTTAAATAATTAGTACCAGGTGAAACGTGAAAACAAGCAGCAGCATGATGTTAAACAAAAAATAAGGTTGACTGGCTGGGTTTTTTACTAAGGTAAAATCTTCTGCATGTTTACATTTCCACTCTAACAAAAAGTAAGCTTTCTTGTGAATCTGTTATGTCATCAATCAACCAGTGTTAGAAAAGCAACAATGTCTGCTTTCCAAATCCACTTCATGATATATTTTTAAAATGTTATGTCGTAGACATAAATCATAAATCAAACCATATTTTCTAGTTTAGCAGGTCTTTTTGTACAGAATTAACTTATATTTTCTTTTTTTTTAAATGATTTTTGAAGGGCGTTACCAGGGTATCGCCTGGTCTTTACCCAGAAGACCACAATACTTTTTGTAGCAGTTGAAATGTCAAATTCGAGAGGGGGTACCAGATTCTGCCTGGCCCCTTCCACAACAAAGCTCATTCAAGCCTTATTGTCTAATGAAAAACTCTCAAAACATGGTTAGAATAAGGGCTAACAACCAAGATTGCTAGGAGTTTTATATGAATGATCCATTACAGTGATTCCCCTCTACGATTGATTTAAAAACAATTTTAGTTCAGGCGCTCAATCTTTTTCATTGTAAACCACAACCTTTCCCAATCTTTATCTGACATTGGTAAACCTTGTTGTAAACCTATCTCAAACCCATCCTATTTATCGCAAGTCTTTTTTTTTCATTTATTCCTGGGTTGATTTTTATAGGGTGTTCAAAACATACCAAAATGAGACCAAAGAAGAAACAAAAGAAAATGAGGCAAGATGCAATGGCCCAGAGAATGATGTTGGCAGTTTGACCCTGGATGCTCCAGAGATTGAGGCTACACAGGAGGTTACACAGGAGACAATTCAGGAGGTTTCACAGGTGGATATTATAGAAGGCTACATTGGGAATGACTGAGGTAGGTTGTACTGAAGAATGGATGATCCAAAGGGTAAGAGAGTGGCTGCAGCTACTTTCATAAAATGACAGGAGATAAAGACTTCTGAGGGATAATGAAATGTTGTATAACAAGAGTCTCATGGACTACAAAGATCCCAACAAACAGCAGGAACTATGGGCCAGTTTCTGTGCAGAGATTAAAATAAACAAGCCTGCCTGCAAGGGTTGTTTTAAGAGTCAAAGGACAATATATTGAAAGATAGCTCACACTGAAATCAGGCCACAATACACCTTTTCTGACTGATAGAAAGAAGTGGCTGAAGGAGGCGTTTTCCTTCACCAATACCATCAATGTGCGATACAATATCCAATGAGCCTACAGTCACAAAGAGCATGTCAATGGAGTCACATGCCTGCTTGCTAGGGTTGTTTTAAGAGTCTGACTAATAGAAAGAAGTAGTTGAAGGAGGCGTTTTCCTTCAGCCAATACCTTCATTGTGCGATACAATGTCCAATGAGCCTACAGTCACAGAGAGCATGTCAGTGGAGTCACTACCACTTAGTGGCAGACGTGGTTCAACCGAGGTGCTTAGGACATTGACAGGCACCTGCCCAACCACTTTTCAGAGCCACACAAGCAGTCAGTCATGTGCTACGCTCACCACTAGTGAGGCTGATTTCTAGCTGGAAGCCAGGAGGGCCGAAAGAAGTTGGACTTACTGGAAGACAAACTTGAGTTGATGTTATTCAAAAAAATCCAGAACGACCCAACAGCTGCCTAATGTGATTGGCTTCGGTCAGACGTGAAGAATCTGTCAACAGAGTCATTTGAAGACTTCCAAGTGGATACATTTATAGGCAATACCGCATTCAGGACTGATGCCTCATCAGCCATCCACCAATTTCATATCAGCCACAGGGCTGAACCCAGCCTTAGTAGCCTCAGCAGACACGTCATTTGAGTTATCCAGACACACCTAACAGCTACAGAATCCTCAATTGTCCCAGCCCTTCTGTCAGAGACCAGCAAAATTTGCAATGATTTTGGTAACAATGAAGAGTAGCTAATAACGAAAAAGTGTCTGTCCAGCAACAAGCATTCAGCTTCTAGCAGAAAATTTTTAAAAGCCCTTTTCGGGGACGCCAAATCTTCCAAAAGCAATTTATCAGCTGCAATGTTAAAAATTGATAACAAATACAAAATCCTTCAAAATCAATAACAATAAAAAAAACATACAAAAGTAGCCCCCAAAATTCCCACACACAAAAATCACTCCTTAAGATAAATCTTATAAATAAATCTCCAAGGAAAAAACAATCTCCACTCCCCAAAAATATTTGAAAGTTACGGTGTCCAGGGTTCAAACCCTTCCCCCTCTCTGTCATTCAGAAAGTTAGGTCAAAGGATCTACCCACCAAAACATCAAAGATAAAATGTTAAAGTGTCCAGGGTTCATATCCTTCCCCTTCTTTGTCATTCAAAATGTAAGACCACATGGCCTAACCACAAAACCCCAAAGATAAAACACTGAAGTGTCCAGGTTTTTTTTTCGAATCCTGTCACATTTATTTCATGCAGTGTCCCAACAAGATTAAAAAGATTAAAATTTAATAGGGGGGTCACAATCTCCCACATCTCTGTCATACAATGTCCAAACAAGGTTTAAGTTTAAAGGGGGGTTAAAACCCTACCGCACCTGTCTCAACTCAAGTCCAAATAAGTTTCATGTTAATATAGCAGTATTATTTTTCACTTGAAATAGCACATACGTTTATTTAATTGTAAATTAATATTGTTTTTGTTTTTGTATAAATTTAAATTGTTTTTGTATAACAAATATACCATATGTACATAAAAAATCATATAACTTGTTCAGAGGTAGTTATGGAAAGTCTTATCACATGCAAGAATATGCATTAACACCAACATTTATAAACATATTGGAAAATATAATTACACAGAATACAAGTACAAGAAAAGTGATGTATATTTTTCAAAAGTTCTCAAAAAAGTACTGACACAGTCCATTTTGCCTATGTTATTTGATGAATGTTCATAATGTATATTCTCTCCAGCTTCACGGCACAGCCCTTTCATTTCTGAAAAAGCCAGCCAGCATATTTTGCTATGCTTTGGTAGCTTCACTCGGCCTTGATATGGAAGATAATATCACTGCAAAACCCCTTCCAGGTTCAAACCAATGTTCTCTGGTTGAAACTGTTACGTGCCAAATCACGTCCACACGTTATCTTACAGTTGAGGGACATCTGATTTGCTTGCTGTTCAGGGCCCAATGGCATGGGACATGTTCCCTCTCCCCCTGAATCCCCCCTCTATCTCCTTTCGGTCCTCAGGGTAGGTGGGACAATCAACATACTCACCTCTGTACAACCTGATGATTGGATCACAAACCTCAGGGATGATCTGCTTTTTCGTTGACCACACTACCTTGAAAATGTACTGGAGGGAGACATAGTTCTGTGACCAGATGTCTTAATGTAATGGCTGTTGTAAGAAAAAGGTGGTCTGCTTTGGCCAAGCAGCGCTCTATCTCAGTAAATATCTCTGGTGAGATCTGCATAAATTTCTGAATGCGGGCTGGTCTTCTTGGTAGAGTTCAGCGATGAGATTGTGGTACTGACCTCTGTCCTCATGCGTACTGAGCCACTGCCTAACCCAAGTCACTTGGGCCCTCCTTTTTCTTCTTTTTCTTCATCTTGGCACAACTCCCTGTCTGAACCTCATTAGCATCTTGACCATCTCTAGATTCCCTAAACAGTTTCAGAAATATCACTTTTATAGGTAGCAGGTTATTTATTACTCGATCTCTCTTTGTCACTGTTCAAATGGTCAATGAATTTGACCTGTCCAGTGAACCCTATACATAGAGATCAAGGGTGGATTTTAAGGAAATCATAGAAAACAGCAGAAGCATTGGAAAGATATCATTGAGCAATCTTTTCAATCTTTTAGGATTTTCCTCATATACCTGATTTGGGGCATGTTATTCCTATCACAGACAATGTATGTCAATCATTTATAATTTTTGGTGTATCAGGATGAGATCGCAAACCCAATTGGGAACCTATTGTGTTGGTAATAAACCCTAAAATTCAATCAGGAAGTTGATCGCAAAGCCATCACAAACCTTTTCTGCAACCACCCACTGAGTGCTGAAACGCAGAGGAAACAGGCGATTCATGGAAACTCTGAACTGCAAATGAGAACCCCAGAAAAGGAAGGAAACTATTCAAGTGTGGCAGAGACTATTATTGGTGTTGCCGGCCAACAATAAAGATAGAAATAATAATAAGGTGAGGGTAAACACGAGGTATTAACACTCTATTAAGGTGGATGTAAACAGACCTCCTAGATAAAAATCTGCCACAAATCCACAAAGCAATAACAAAGCTTCACTGTGAACCAGTTAAAACCTCTCTTACATCCCATCGTAAGTTCACGTACATCCTGGTTACAGAGAAACATTGGCTGATTTGCAAGGGACACTAAAGCTACACTTGCGATTTTATAACAGAATTCCAAGGTCGCACAGACCCCGCAATGAAAATTGGCATGCACATTATTTTCCGCATGCATGCAGTATGGCTACACACACATCCATGCAGGTCCTCCCTTTTTACTTACACTGTTTGTATGTATTGTTAGATACAATCACGTGTACCTTGCATCCATATTAACCCACTGTGGGGCCTGTAAATAGCCGCAGTCTGTTCTTTGATCAATCAATCAATCAGTTGTCCAAGTGCTTAATCTCTGTATCTACAGATTCTAAAGCACACCATCAAGCTCATAAGGCATAAATCATCAAGACATTGACATGTTCCAAGTCGTACCCAGGGAGGCGATCCAGTGTTCGATAGTTAGAAGCTAAGGTGGAAATGATATCTGAAATAGGTAGGTTTTTAGTCGACTTTTGAAACAGGAGAGATTTGGAGCATTTCGGATATCCTGTGGAAGATCATTCCATAACTTCGGGGCATCATATGAGAAACTGTTGTTGAAGTGGACCTTTGATTTGTGGATGGAAGCACTATAATGAGGAACCTGGAGGAACAAATTTTGGGGGTTGGAACATCTTGTATTCACGGCAGATTTGTACAAGGAGAGATGGTGCAAAATACTTAGGCTGGCCAGTGGTAAGGTACGTATACACTAGAACTAGGGTTTTGAAGATAATTCGTTGTCTGATGGGTAGCCAATGAAGTGTCCTAAGACTGGATGTGATGTGAGTGTACTTAGAAGCACCGGTGACAAACCATGCAAGAGCATTCTGAACATATTGGAGCCTGGTAGCATTACGGAATGACAAACTGCGAAATAGAGAATTGCAATAATCCAAACGACTGCTGACCAGAGCATTTGCAATCACCACTGATGTATCAATGAAGAGAAACCTCCTAATACGATGAAGATCCCTGAGGCTAATAAAACAAGATTTGATGACAGAATTTACGTGATTGGTAAAACAGAACTTTGCATCAAACAGAACACCCAAATTGCGTACAACATATGTGGGAGAGAGACAATTACCCAGGATATTGACAGGAAATGAGTCACTGAGCCATTTGTATCAGTCTTTGGCACCAAAGACTATGAATTCTGTTTTATCAGGGTTTAGCTTGAGTTTGTTTTCAGACATCCAGACCTGAATATAATTCAAACAGGATTTAAGACGCTCAAAAGACTTGAGACTATTATCAGGGGATAATTGAATGAACAGCTGAGTATCGTCAGCATAAAAATGGTATTTAACTCCAGTATATTTTCTGATGACTTGACCAAGAGGTGTTGTATAGAGGGAAAACAGAAGAGGACCTAAGACAGAACCTTGGGGGACTCCAAGCTTCAGTTTGAACAAATTCGAAAGACTTGAACCAATCTTGACTGACTGAAAATGATCCTGGAGGTAGGATCTAAACCATTTTAGTGCAGATCCAGCAAAGCCAAACAGGAAAGGAGTGTGTCATGATCGATAGTATCGAAAGCTGCAGACAGGTCGAGCAGCACCAGTGCTGTAGGCATGCCCTTGGACAGAGATAAGTGAATCTCATTTTTGATGCAGCACAAGGCAGTTTCTGTTGAGTGCCCCACCTAATAGGCTGACTGGAAAGTGTTTCTGAGATCATGAGAATCCATGTAAGATCTAATTTGGGCAGCCACTATTCGCTCCACCAACTTTGACAAGAAGCTAAGACCAGACACCGGTCGATAGCTCTTCAGGTCCTCTTTTGAAATGGTGGGCTTTTTGAGGAGAGGTGTGACAATAGCCTGTTTAAAAGGATTTGGGAAAATGCCATGTTTGAGGGACAAGTTGACCAGTTTTGTCAATGAAGGAAGAAGTATGTCTATATACTGTTTCACAATATGTGTGGGACATGGACCTAGACAGCAAGTTTTTGAAGGGGCTTCCTTTTTAAACTTGAGGACTTCGCTCTCAGTGACAACTTGAAAGGAACTGAAAGTTGGCGGCTCCTTGTCTGGGTGAAGAGGCTTAGATCGGGTGTTTTTGAAGGTGTCTCGAATCTTTTTAATTGTATCAATAAAAAACGAGCCAAATCTGTTTGCTAATGATTTTTCATCCACAAAGGATGGGAGGACAGTGGTATTTGAACGACTCAATATTCTATTCAGTGCCTGCCGTAGCTTCTTAGCATCACCACAATTTTCACTAACCAGATCATGGTAGAAATGCCCCTTAATTCTATTTAGGATGTGGTTACATCAATTTATTTGCCGCCGAAGACGGGAACGATTTACACAGGATTTGTCTCTTCTCCAAGCACGTTCATACTGCCTTCTCATGCACTTGGCAGTCCTATACTCGTCAGTTATCCAGCTTGGTGCTGGTTTGATGAGCTTTTTAGTCTTCACTGGTGTATGAATATCTAGAAGGCCAGATAAACAAGACATATACTGTTCATGCAATAAACCAATGTCATCAGATGGTGAACTTACAAATGGAATGGCCTGGAGGTCACTTCTGAATTTATCAATATTCAATTTATGATACTGACAGAACATAACAACTTTCTGCATTGGAGTATCCGAAGATGGAAAGTCAACCACACAGAACCAAAGAGATAATTTTATAATCACTTATGAAGCCTGAACCTTTTACATCAGAAATTGCAGAAAACTTGGAAGGAGCCATCAGCAAATCTAAGGTATGACCGTAAAGGTGACTTGGAAAATCAATGTATTGTGACAGACAGCAAAAATCAATGACTGATTTAAATTCAGACACTGTTGGAGATATAGTGTTGAAATGAAAATTAAAGTCACCACAAATCACAAAGGAGGAGGATAAGGAAGACAAAAAACCCACGTATGACAGAAAATCTTCAAACAATTTTACAACAGATGAGGCAGGGGGCTAATAAACGACCCCCAGCAACATGCGACGCCCGTCGAGAGTGAGAGAGACAGTGTGTTTTTCAAGGGAGGAGAACTCAGGGGAATGGATAGGTTTGAAATCCAGAGCTTATTTAATAAAAAAGCCAATACCGCCTCCACGTTTGTTTGCTCTGTTGGTGTGAACAAGGGAAAAATCTTCAGGTATTAACTCATTTAGAAATGAGGGTGTGTCTAGAGCCTTAATATGGGTCTCAGTGAGACCAAAAACATAAAAATTTCCAGTTTTAACTTCTTCACAAAGAGTTGGGCCTTTATTCCTTATAGACCTGCAGTTAGCAAATCCAAACTTCATTGGCCCAGGATTGAGAGCGACAACGCCCGATAACAGAACCAGAGCGAGCTGCCTGAAGGACGCCTTTACACAAATGTTTGATGTTCAAGAAATGACATTCTTGTTGGGAAAATACACCTTGTTTGCACGTGCAAATCTCTGCTGTCTGCAGCACACCCACGTGCGTATATGTTACAGTAAAGATGTGTAACCCGTAATTTCGCAAAATTACTGAATATTTTAAGAATTTCGCAAAATTCCTGATATGGTCAGAAATTTTGCGAAATAACTGAAATTACTGACACATTCGAGCAGGAATTTCATGAATTTCCTAAATATTATATGCAGATTAAAAGAATACTTTTTAGATTTTTATTTCACCAAATTTTCATTTATTCATTTTGTTAAAATAACAAATAACATCAATAGTATGAAAATACAATACAATAGTATCAAAGAACTTTATATTCAATATCTCACGAAAATTTATTAAACACTCTCCACCTACAATAGTACAATAGTTCATTTACTCAATAATATTTTATATTTATTAAACACTCTCCACCTACAACAGTCTGACATACAAGCTCATTTAATCAATGATTTTATACTTGGTAAAATTTATGGTCACATTAATGAAGCACCCTCCACCTTAATAGTCTGACATACAAGATCATTTATTCAAATACTTTATAGTCACAATTTCACCATAACACACTCCATCAAGAACAGCCTGACATACAAGTTCATTTATTTTTACACTTTAAACTGCCATAACATGTGCTGTTACACAACACTTTGGCCTTGTACCATGCACATCTGTTATTTTTGCATTGTATTGAAGCACAACTGCACTTCTTGAACCCTTGTCCCCCACACATTGACTGCTGGTTGACTGCCTCTCTGAGTGAAACACTCTTGTCTTGATTAACGTCATCCTTAGTGAGTAATCTCTCAGGGCAACAATCAAACTGGATGCATAAATAGCTTTCTTTCAGGACTCCTGCTTTGACGGCGATTTGGTAGAGGTCTATGTCTAAATCATGATCCATTACTAGCCCCAGTATGTTTCTTGGGTCTCCTCTGCCTCTGTCTACTTGTGGTGTAGAAAGTGCAACAGTATCACCTTTATCAACGGAAGGTAGCTGAAGCCGTCTGCGCTTGATCATCCATTCAGCCTGAGCACACTATGACACTCTGGCCCCAACTCGCTGGCTATGAATCATGTTCTGTCTGGTGTCCAACAAGCTTGCTTGTGGAGTGAGCTCAGGCACATCAGTAAGTGTTTCATCTGGCTCAGGTTGAATAGGAGTTAACAATGGTGGACTGAGAGGTGTTTCCTCAATGGACAGCAGAAGTGGAGTGCTCATCACGTCATCAACCATGGATTCTTGTTCATCATCAGGGGAGACACTCTCAGCATCTGATGAAAAAGCGACAAGAAGGTCCTCTTCACTCTGAAGCCTTTCAATAACGTCTGATGGTTTAAAAGTCAATTTCAGCTAAAAATATAGTTAAATTTTTCATAATTCTTCACATAAATAACCTTAAAATTGCATTTTCAATATTTCACAAATTTACTGAATGCTCATCAGTAAAGCTGTGTAAAATATTAGCAGAGATTTCAGGAATTTTGCGAAATTACTGAAAATTTTAGTTATTTCACGAAATTACTGACCAAAGCAGGAATTTCGCTAAATTCCTAAAACATTCAGTAATTTCGCGAAATTACTGGTTACACAATTTTGCTGTAACATATATACATACGACGGGATATAAGAGAAGCTTAAGCTATCAATCTCTTCGCTTGACTTCATGATATTGTTTTAACAAGCAATCCATGTGCCGAGTGAATTGGGACACATCTCTCAAGACACATCTCATCTCTCAAGTCCTATTTTTGCCGGATAAATTAAATTTCAGATTAATAATGTTAAACGTGACAAGTTTATCTAGCATGTTTGTTTGATATATCCAATGATTTGCATACATATGAAAGTTTAAAACCACCGCAATGTTATATATATATATATATATTGAACATTTGGCAAATGTGCATGTATGAGTCCAAAAATGGTGTTCATGTAAAGATTCCTACAGTTAATTTATACTTAACATCTGAAAGAGTGTTGTGAGGAAATGGTCAAAAATATTATGTATACCATGAGAATTCTTTATGGTTTTTAATGCAATAAAAACGAACATAAACCTATAACTTGTGTAAGTATATTTATTGTATATAAATGGGTAAAGTAGTCTTTGAAATATTTGGAAAAGGTTTTAATTTTAGAAAGTTTAGTTTATATTGCCCTCAACATATTGGACATTGATGTACAATTAAATTTTTGAAACAATTTTTCAACTGGTTCGTTGGATGGATTTTAATGCAATAAAACGAGCAGAATCACTGTTAAAATGTTGTTATGACTGTATGTATTGTATATTAATGGGTAGTTTTTAAAATATTTGCAAAAGATCTACTCAGCCTGTCGCCTTCCAATTTAACTGAAATTTGGTTGAGAATAGATGCGTGTGGTTGTTTAATTTTATTTTAAAAACATTATTTATACAATTTTAAGGTAAATTATTGTAGGCTGTGCTACTAAAAAGTTTGTAGCAAAAAAAAAAGATATTAAAAAATGTTATGTGCAATAGAGGAAATATAACTTTCAATTTTTTTTCTGTAAATCGTGTATGGATTTTAATGCAAAAAAACAAACTCAAGTCTTGTTTAAAATACTATCCAGACCAAATTGCAAATTTAATAAGTAAATTAAATTTTTATAAGTTAATACCCTATCCAATGGACAAGATACTAAACCGGTCGGCGCAGACCGGCCCGCCAAACATCAGAAAAAGACGTCCTGTGTTTCCACCGGCTGGCCGGTCCTCACACTGCACTCGCCAGGTGGCACATCATACTTCCTTCCTGTCTAGACAACCTGACGTCATAGCATCTTTTTCATTGTCTAAACCTATGAAACCCCTAGTAAGCTAATAGCGGGGTCGGTGGGAGGGTCTTGTGTGTCCATTAGATAGGGTATTAACTTATTAAATTTGCAATTTTACTGCGTTAATACATCCTATCCAATGGACAAGATGCTGAATAACTACCGCTCGGTCGGCAGACCCTTAAGGCTATAGTCGGTCAACAGAAACCAGTTAACCGGTCCAAACTGACTCGCCTCCCCCCCTTTTTTACAGACCTGCTCTGAGGTAGGGGAAGAGAGGGATGAGTTCAGTCCCAAAGAAATAAACCTCCCGAAGGAAGCACGTCTGATTTTTTTTTTTTGCTTCTTAACTATATATACACTATTTACATATGTACAGATCTCCTCCCTGAACTGGGCTACTGCTGGATCTACTGAGCAGCCACTACAGGTCCCAGGTGATAAAGCTCAGAATCAGCCCATGCCACATCTTTCAGATAAAATTGTGTGAAGGTATTATGTGATTTCCAGTGGCAGGTTCATAAGATCTGTTCCAAGGAAACCCCCGACTGGAAGGCCTTGGAAGCAGCAAAGGCCCTGACATCATGGGCTTTAACCTGATGTAAAGTGTGGGCCTCCTGATCTAAGATCTCGTAACATAGGATCAGTTTGCTTGATCCATGAGGAGATAGTGGCAGGTGAGATGTCCTTGTCAAATCCTTTCTTGAAGGAGACAAAAACTAACTCCTTATTCTGCCTGAGGTCTGAGGTCCTGTCCAAATAGCAGCGTAATGCTCTGACCGGACAGAGGGACCTATCAGACTTGAGGGACCTATCCAGAGTTGGGGCCAGGGCTGGTATGACCACTGGAGCCATGCTGTCTGGGCCTTCTTTGGCCAGCTGGGTCTTGGAAAGAAAGCTGGGAGATGGATACAGAGACACCTTAGACCAGTCAGACTGGTGTCTGATGTTCTTACTTTGCCAAGCATGAATCTTACTTCTGCGTTTGCCTGAACCCAGGGCTAGGAGGAAAACTGTCTTGAAGGTCAAATGCTTCAAGGAGGTCTCCTTAATTGGTTCAAAGGGAGCCTTTGTGAGCTGGTGTAAAACCAGAGACAGGTTCCAGGAGGGGATACCTCTTCTGCCCTTGGGTCTGTCTCTATGGAAACTATCCAAGAGACGGGTGAGATTTTCATCTTTGCAGATGTTGAGGGTTGAATTTCCCAGCTTATCAGCAATGGCAGACCTGTAGCCATCAATGGTGCTGGGCTGTAATTTCCTTTCCTCAAAAAGGTACATTAGGAGATCAGCAACTGACTTTACAGGAGGTGCGCTGAAGTCCACCTGATTTGTGATGCACCACTTTGTAAAAATGGCCCACTTTGCCTCATAGACGGATCTGCTTGATCCTCTTTGTGGAGCCTCAATTCTTGTTGCCACCGCCTCAGAGAAACCCTGCTCCTTGATAGCTGTGGCTCTAGGAGCCATGCATGGAGATTTAGGTTTGTCAGACTCCTGTGAGGGGTCTGATTGAAGGGTTGAGTCAATAGGTTTGGCAGTTGAGGCAAGAGCAATGGGATCTGGCTGGACATCTCCACTAGGTCCCAAAACCATGTCATGTTGGGCCACCCCGGGGCAATGATGATCCACCTTTGGTATGGGGAGTCCTGCAATTTCTCCACCACTTTGCCCAATATGGCTGTCGGTGGGAAGGCGTAAGCGTCCAGATTTTCCCATGACAAACTGAGTGCATCCACTGCAGTGGTCATGGGATCCGGAACTGGTGATACGAACAGGGGCAACTTGTTGTTGAATCTCGTAGAAAAGAGATCTATCTGAGGCCGATGCCACCTGCTTCACAGGGCTTGAAAAACTTCTGGAAGGAGGGACCATTCTGTTTGAACAGTCTGTCCCAATCTGGACAGTTTGTCTGCCACTACATTTAAGCGGCCGGGAATGTGTCGGGCCTTTAGAGTCACTTGTTTCCTTGTGCACCAGGTCAAGATTCTCCAAAGTAAGGCACAGAGTGGGCCCGACCTCATGCCCCCTTCCTTGTTGATGTAGGACACTACCGTGGTGTTGTTGGTTGCTATTAGAACCATTTTGCCCACGCATAGGTTTTGGAACTCTTTTAAAGCTAGAAAAACTGCTTTTAGTTCTAGGTAGTTTATATGCAATTTGCTTTCCGGTAGGGACCAGATTCCTCTGGCAATGAACTTGTTTGAATGAGCAGATCACTTCAGATCACCCTTCTTTTGATGTGTCTGTAAAGATTTGCAGAGCATGTTGTATGGGGTGTAATGGTTGGTCTGTGAGGACATTGTCTTCCTTTAGCCACCATTTGTAAGTGAGGATGCAGAGATCTGGGTAGGGGAATCAGTTTTTCTAACGATTCCGGTATCCTTCAATTGCTTTTGAGATGCCATTGGATGGGCCTCATGTGTAGTCCAGGTGCCCAGGTGAACTTGCTTTTCTGTGGCTGTTAACAGGCCTATCAAGGACATGAACTCCCTTACCGAGCAAGCCGGTAGGGAGATAAGTTCCAATATCTTTTCTTGTAGGCTTTGCCACCGGTCTGGTGTCGGTCGGACACGATCATACTCGAGGTCGAATTGGTAACCTACGAAGTTGAAAACTTGCTTGGGTTCCAGCTCCGACTTTTCTATGTTCACCAACCAACCTAAATGTCGGCACATTTTCACTAGGACCTCTGTATGCTGAAGACAGACCCGGTGGGATGTGGCTCTCACCAACCAGTCGTCTAGGTACTGGTGGATCCTTATACCGTGTTGAATGGCCATCAATTTTACTTCTTTTGCTATAATAGTGAACTCCATGGGAGCTGTGGACAGACCAGTGTGAGAAATTCGTTGCAAAGTAGTGGTGGCCCGATAGGGCCACAAGGTTCTGAAGTTCAGTGGACCCTATTAAAACTTGATGGCCAAAACTTTTTAAAAACTAATTAACATTTTTTTTTCTAACAAACTGTCTTTTTAATTTATTAAAAGTGACAAGTCAAAAGATACAAAAGTGATTTTTGTAAATTTCTTCATTTAACTTCAAGCTTGAATACAAATTATACAAGATGCACTCAGAGAGAGCAAAACGCTTGACTCCATGTGACCAGTCTCTCAAGTGATATAAAGTATTGTAAAGAAAACAATAAAAGAAAACCAAACATGTAAATTAATTTTTGAAGAAATATCAAGTAGAAAGCTAAAGTCATTAAAAATGCATTTAAATGGGACCCCTGAAAACTCATGATTATTTTTTAAATGCCTTCCTTTTGTGACACAAAAAATATATAACATAAAAACCAACACCACTTTTGTGCACACTACTCCAAAGAAAAATGTCTCACTAAAATTTTGTATGATTTAGATTTTTATTAACTTTAGATAATTTTTTGTAGAACTAAAAAAATAAACTAGCAATATATTTTATGTTTTTACTTTTTTTAACTGTCAAACATTGCACTAATTGAAAATTTAAAGAAACTGTTACTTGAAAAAGTAAATCATACAAATTAATCTGCTTGTTTTTTGGATTGATGTGTATTCCATTATGTCCTCATGCATAACAGTTAAGTATTGTTTTTTGTCATGATAGATGGGCATCTTTACTTTTTTTTCATTCAACTTTGACAACTTTTCACCCGTAACTAAGGGCCTAGGAATATGAAACAAGAACTTAATATATTGGCATGTATTATGTTTGAGTAAATGAATAGTTTTTCTGCATAAGTTGTGTTGCTTGTGTGTTGTGTTAAGGATTATATTCTCATATGAAGTGACAAAGCTCAGTATCATCTGAAATATGAAGAAAAATTTTGTGCCAGTCTATACATATTACATACATACATAGGATTTTGTTTCTCACACAAAGTGGAGTTGTGGGGGGAGAGAGAGAGAGACTGAATGTTGGGGAAAAAATCAATAGTTCACATTGGGTGGATTAGATTGGGTCGTTTTCTATCCCAAAACACAAAGGATTTCTTTAGTAGAATAAGAAAAATAGAAATAAAATTGTTTTGATGCAAATGATAAGAAATATCTCTGTTTCCAGAAATAGTAGGAATGCCAATGTAATAAAAAGTAACATTTATTACATGGCAAGGGCTACATAATGCACATGTAAAAGTTCAGGAGTCAGTGGTATTTGTTTAGTCTTAAATAACACCTATAGAGATAACAAAAGTGAAATTTATGTTTTGGAATGAACATTTCCCTCTTACACAGCAGTTGCATCATTACTAGAAAAAAACTGACAGCATTTAGTGTAAATAACAAATTTAACTACAGGATAACCAGTTCCCCAATCTAACCTCCCTGCTGTCTTCTCTGAAATTTCATACACCAGTCACTGCTTAGCTTTAACATGATAGGGGGGAGGTATGTTGGCCTGTGTGTGAAAGACACAACAGAGAAACAGTGTCAGCTAATTAAGGGTGAACTCAATCTGGAATATGCAAAACAATTCATAATTAAAGACTTAGCCATGGGGAAAGAAAACCAATTTTAAAAAAAATGACAGCACACTGGATTGTATTACCACATGAGGCATGTTGTAGTCAATGTGGTGGCCCATTGGGGCCCATGAAAGTCAAGTTGTGGTGGCCCTAACTTAAAAAGGGGGGGCCCCTGGCCACGGGGCCATGGTGAATTTCGCACACTGGGACAGACCGAACAGCAGTGCTTAGAACTGGTAGGTCTGACCCTGGATATGAAATCTGAGGTACTTCCTGGACTGTTCCTGTATCGGAATGTGGAAGTAAGCGTCCTTGAAGTCTATGGAGGTTACCCATTCTACCTTTTGGAGAGATGTTCTGATGGTTTCCGGTGTCTCCATTTTGAACTTTTCGGTCTTGAGAAACAGATTCAGTTTGCTTAGGTCTAAGATCGGTCTCCAGTTGTTGTTGGGTTTTGGGACTAAAAAAAGTCGACTGAAGAACCCTAGTGAGACCTTTTTGTGAACTAGTTCTATGGCATCTTTGGCTATAAGCTGATGTAATGCCTCTCTAACAGTTTGAGGTTTCTGTGAGGATTGCCATATGACCGTAGGAGTTCTTGACAAGTTTGGCCGGATCTGAAAGGGTAGGGTGTAGCCCTGTTTCAGGATTTGAACCACTCTCGGTCCGGCACCCAGATTTAACCATTTTTTCCAAAAGTTTTGGAATCTGGCCCCTACAGGCGGATTTGTGACAACATTTTGGGCATTTAAGACAGGATTTACATAAGACAATGGAGTGACACAAGAAACACTTTTCACAGACTTCAATATGTCTTTCTTGTAATAACAACCTGCTGCCCCGGGACTTATTTCGTTCTTTTGAGAATGCCCGGGCACAGTATGAACAGAATGTACAACATCTAGCTTTACATTTAAAGTGTTCATTGTCTCTCCTGTGGGGCTCCCGGTCAGCAGCAGAGGCTTCAACAGAGTTACACATTGATTGTCATTTGTACTGCTGCTGACCCTTGGCCGGACGCGAGGAGTACTGTTGTTTGCCCTTGTTATTCTTCCTACGCTGGGTATGGGACAAATTCTTCCAAGCTGGCCTGTCCTGGTGTGGAGTCCTGTCTTTCATATGGGTGGTACCTCCGACTCTTATAGACTGACGTTGACTGACCCTTATCAAATGAAGTAATGTCTTCCTCTGCCCTTTTAACAACACTGTCCGGGAACAAGGTGTCCAGATGAAGAGGGGCAGTACGGAGAGCATTCAGTGTATCCGCCTTCACACCGGCTTTGAGGTAGGCTAGGTAAGAGTCACGTCTGAGGAGAGTAGTGTTAGCCATAGTAACAAAAACGAACTCCGTTAGGTGTTCCATGGATTTGGCCATGGCTTGGCAAACACTAGAGTTAAAATCTAGCAAGAATTGGAGCTCGTCTACAGCTGATGGCACTTTGGCTGCTGTCTTCCCTTTCGACTCCACCTTTACTGCTTTCCACTGATTGTTCATGTTTTCCTGAATCTTCAGCAAACAACGGTTGAAGCCGGCTGCGTGATTGCAGATCACTGTCGACTCTCGTGCAGACCTCTCCCATTTCCTTAAATATTCCTGGGAAATTGGCCGAGACGTGGGAGGAGAAGTAGCAATACCAGCCTGTCTAGCTATCGTAAGATGGGTAATGTTGAGGCGTGAAGATCCGGTATGCCATGAAGAAACAGTCTGATCAGAGTCCTTCTTGGGATTTGCATGAAACCCATACCACTTCTGTTGTGATTTCGGAGGCCGGACAAATTGGTCCCTTAGCAGTCCTCCTGCTTCAGAAGTACGTGTGGGATACCCCTGTACCAGAGTGATGTTGAGCTTCAACATCTTCCAACATAACCACTCATCGGTTGGCATATTAACAGAGACCTTGCCCGGTGTGTGAAGTTTCGTAGCCCATCCAACACTGTGAACAACATTCGTGTGAGCACCTTTTCAGGATCTTCAAAGGATTGCTCCTATGATCAGTTTCGCTATGATGTCCAGTGTCTTATCAAACAGGGATGTCCTGAATGGATGGTGTTAACCACTATTAAGAGGTCGATTAAGGGTCAGGCCCAGGAGATTGTTCTGCATATGGGTGAAGATGCAACCGTGAATGATATTATCACATGTTATGACATGATGTTTGGGGATGTCAATCCACCTCATGTACAACTTGCCCACTTTTACTCCACCTCCCAGACACCCAGTGAGAGCATCACCGATTGGTATGCCAGACTGGAGGATATTGCAAGTAAAACAACTAGGAAGGATGGAAACGTCATTAGTCCAAACAACTATGACATACTGGTGAATACCCAGTTTTGGACTAAGATGTGTGATGACAAGATGAAAAATGCCTTAAGGCATAAATTTGATGAACTTGCAAGCAGCCCACAATTTATCGTGGAGGCAAGGAAGATTGAGAGTGAGTTCACTGGCCATGGAGTGAAGTTGCACCAGGTTCACTCAGAGATGTCACCCGCTATTGAACGGGGTTTTGAAGAAATTCTAGCCAGGTTAAACACCTTGGAAAAAGAAATGCAGCTTATGAACTAGCTGAAGCTAATAGTCGGGCTAGTCAGAGTAGCCAAAAGAAGTGCTATGACCAACACGTGAGGAGTGCTGTTTTGACTCCCGGTGACCGAGTCTTGGTCAGAAAGGTTGGTTTAAAAGGAATGCAGAAATTGGCAGACAGGTGGAGCGAGGAGACATATGTAGTGGTGGACCAACCAAGTCCTGAAATTCCTGTTTACAGGGTTAAGGCTGAAGTTGGAGCCATATGAAAACTCTTCACAGAAACCTTTTACTCCCTATTTCTGTGTTACCATTGTCAAACCAAAACCAGTACCTATACCTCGTAAGACTAAGTTGCAAGGTCCACAAGTTGAAACTTTGGTTGAGCAACCTCCATTGATGACTGAGACACAGTCTGAAACTGAAGCTTCAGATGGTGATTCTGTTGTTGCAGTGACATGTGTCAGAAAACCTTATCGGGTTCCAGTGCTATCACCACAGGTTGACATCGATTCACTTGATAGTGAGAGTGTGGATTTGGAAAGTGACTTAGATGAGGGAAGTGTTCTGGTTTCGGGACCTCAATATGAGTCAGGGACATTTGAGTCTGATGTTCAAGATCCAAGTGAATCTATTTTCGATTCGGAGGATCATAGTGTTGAGCCAAGTGAGCAGAGTGTGGAAGATTCAGTCAGCACTGTTGATCATAGTGGTGATAATGAATCATCAGTTGCACCGACTCCTGTTCCTGCTCCCAGAAGGTCGGCTAGGACCCGAACTCAGGGTCATCTACACCCAGATTTTGTGTATGACATGATGCATACATCTGAGTCGCCGCATGAATCGGAACGGAAGAAATCTGATTTGGAATTGCAAAAAATTGAGCTGCTACAAAGCATGATAAACATTTTGAAATGAATGTGGAAGTGAGAATGTGGTAATGTTTTGTTGTAAATAGTAATATATAAGTTGTGTTTTAGATGTAGTTCTTTTGAACTGGTTGAGTGGCTGTATGTTTCTCAAGTATGTTTAAGACAACTGGTTGAAAGTTTTTGCGGTGTGTTAAGGAGCTAGAACATCTCCTGTAGTGTGTTTGGTTTTGAGTGGTTTTGTTAAGCTGATTAAGCTTTATGTATTTTTAAATGTCAGGATGTTGTTTCCCTGTGAGGGGGAGTATCTAGCCACGGCATTTGCGGCCGATTCGAACGGCTATTAATTATCTTTGTTTGGCCGGCTGACGTTAAAAGCTTCTGCTGTATGATGTCCGTTTTGTTTGTATAGAAATCCGCGGGAATGTAACAAAACAAACCACTTTTTGCTTCTGTGTGGTGAGCATGTTTGTTTAGAGAAACTGAGCTCATGCTTGGCTTGTGTGTGTTGTTGTAGCAGAGTGCAGGTGTTTTTGTTTTGTGTGACTTGAAGTTCACTTGCTGCTGGTGGTGTCAAGGGATGATGTGAGTGATAATAAACTTTTAATTAAGACTGAACCTTTTCTGCTCCTTCTTCCCAACCCCCTGGTTTCACCGGAGACCTGTAGTTAAGCGAGGACGGACGCACCTCATCTCCTGTCACATCTGTTTTGAAAGTAAGGTGTGTTAATAACTTTCATCCAAAACTGATTTAAAACCCTTCGTATATTTCACAAAAGCAAGCCACAGTTTGCTTTTCAAAGGGTGTTAGTGTACGCAATGAAGTTATATATCAATACACAGTTTGATTTATTTTGTTGTTATTGTTTTAATTAATTAATTTTGTGTTTTGGCATAACTTGTGCTATATATATTATTAAAATATTAGGGATTCCTTTTTATTTATAATTGTTGAAATTGCCTTCATTCATTTCAATTGGTACATAGCAATTCTTGCTGAGCATACACTAAGAGTTTGGATTTTCGATTTTTGTTTCAAGGACTCATATATGAACAAGACCTAGGAAAGACTGATACCAGATAAAGTCAGGTAATACCACTTCAGGGTTCTTGAATGTGTCGATAACATTTACAAATGAGTAGACAACCTGTGACAAGCTATGGTAATATTGTAAGTGTGCAGCTGTAAAAAGCCAGCTAGGGCTTTCCATAAACCCCATTTAAAAGCTCTCTGATAAGAGTCATAAGACAATTAAACTTGACACTCTTACTGTCAATTTCTATTCCAAAACTAGCAAATTCTTCCAAACTGATATTACCAAAAATTTAGTTCCGTAGTAATAAATAGTTATGGTGTAATTCAGAATCAGTTTGCTTTATTGAAACATACATTAGTTTGTTTTATTGAAACATACATTAGTTGATTTCATAAGCAAAAATAATCAATCAATCAATTTAATCAGCCTCAATCAAAACTAATAATCATGCAGACTTGATTATCAATTGAACACTTTCTCCAAATTGTCGTGTGTTCGATACAAATGGTTTGTCGGGTTGACGCATAGGCGTCAACCCCCTCATTGCAGCCCCATGTAAAAAATATTCTTGTGTAAAACCTAAAAGCTTCTGATTGGTTGACCCCTGACTTATTCTTATTATGTTCCCGCAAATTTCTAGGAAAGTAGCCATATTTTATTTTAAAGTTGAAGGGGCAACACGCCCTCTTAAAGTTAAAGAACTAAAAGTTTTAGTTGTGACTTACATAAGATACTTATTTTATTATTTTAGTGACTTACATGATACAAATAATTTTGTGTGGATGTTATATTTCTGGAATTTTGTGTGGACATTTACATGCTGCTTGATAATTATGTGTTTCTGATGTCGGACTGAATATATCAGACATCCGAGATTTTCTCACACCACCTTCTACGTGATCATAGACAACCTCAGGCTTGTTTGCCTCTTCTGAGGCGGGTTAAAGGGACGGTCTAACCTATTTTCTGTCTCCTTGTATTTTGGCAGATTATTTAACAAGCGTGGGATTGTCTACGACCACTGATGCTGGTGAGTGTATGTACTTAACAGGAAAAACGTTAACTTACTGAACATTAGTGAAAATGCCTAAAGTTTTTAAGTGTAGCGCCTGCAAAGGACAGTACCAAAGGCCTACTGGAACCAAATGTAAATATGTGAACTCTATTAATGTAACCAAAGATTTGAATGACAGTTTAATTGACTCTGAGTCCAGTTCTGTTACAGCTGATGCTCAATCCAGAGACAATGACATTATAAATGCACTGCAAGCTGTTAGCTCACGGCTGTCAACCATAGAGCAAAGGATTGAGCGCACAGAGAAGAAGTTGGAAGCTGCTCATGCTCAAACTGGTCTTCAGAACCTCCCTGAGAAGCCATCAACCTCTGCATCAAGGAACATTTGGAGCATGGATCAGCACCAGGACACAGTGGTACCGTCGATCCAGGCCCTTCAAGGTTCACAGCTCATACAGAAGCAAGTGGATGAACGACTGCAATAACAAAGCCAATTAAATGAGAAAGGTACGTTTAAAAGTCAAAGAGGTGGCACAGAAACTATTTGGGTCAAAAAGCAAATGCCATGGCCACAAAATTTTATATTGGGAGGACCCAGTAAAACTATGATAGCCTGAGTGTGTACCAATGGATGTGAGGCTTTGCCCAAATTATCAAAGAGGAACCTGAAATAGCCACAAAAAACGCCATGCTAGAATATATGTCAGACCTCATGGATGACGCCCAAGATTTTGGGTGGAATCCAGCTAAAGCTAGTCACGCGGTCTTACTCTGCCGCATGGAAGAAGCAAAAATTTCATGGCAAGACACTTTAAAAATTGACCGGATTAGGCGAATACATGCCCAAAGAACATCCACTTCCCAAACAAACTACACACAACCACAGAAAAAACAAAATGACCATGTAAATCCCTGCATGTTCTATCAGAATCTTTCATGCCCACAAAAAGGGGACCATACCACCGGGGGTCAAAATTATAGACATGTCTGTGCCATCTGTAATGCTTATGGCCGAAAATTGGCCAATCCTGCCAAAGAATGTAGACTGGTTAGACCAGCAAAAAACGAGTAGGGCACTGCCAAGCTGCAGTGCCAAAACAATGTCAAAATAAAACCAAACCATACTCTGTACATAGTAGTAATACCAAGATGTATCAGAACAGAATTGTAAATAATAGTACATTAATACAGACTTGGAGCTCGAATTGGAGAGCTGATTATCATAAATACAAAGGTAGTTCCTATGTCCAGGTACAGAAACTTGTACCTCGGGGAAGTACTGTGAGTAATGTTACCAAAACCCAACCATGTAACCAAAGAGTCAAAACTAACCTTGCAGTTAAAAAAGGTCAGAGTTCACCCCAAAAGGGAACAACTCATTCAAGTGACACATATAAAAACCAGTCCAGGCTAATACTACCCATTATTGTGCAAATAACAAGGGTATGAGCATCTCCACCTCCAACAGATTTGAAATCCTAAGTAGTTTGCAAAGCACTGTGGAGGAAATAGAACCCAAAACTTGCATTTCCAGCTTGTCTGAAGCTAGACGTGGTACCAGACCCTCTAGGGTTAAGAAAACAGGTACACCGGAAAATCGCAGCCACACCAATATAGCTGGTAACACAATCACTGTAGAAAACAATGCAAATGACAAAGCCATCGTCGATTATATCAAAGGCGACACTGATGACAAATATTCCCTTATGTTGACAACCAAATCGAAGTTCAAGAGTTATAAACCAGCCCTCAAAAATGGGACAGTCAAAATAAAATAAAGTTTGGCTTCATTCCCCTGGGTGACTTACCTCTTCCTACTTCCAAAAATGAAGTACGCACTGATGCCAGCCCCTTGCAAGTCCACAAAGTGGTCAAACAGTCGGGAAAATTTAATTTCTTGCAATGCCAAATTAGGGTAAAATCTCAACTCAATCCAGATAAGTGGGAAGCCCTGTTGACAGATTACTGGGATCAGCAGTTAGTCTCCTTAATTAAACATGGCTTTCCTCTAGATTTCGACCACCTTTCCCCCTTAACTGATGAAAACAAAAACTATAATTCTGCTGTACAATATCCTGAGGATATAGAAGCCTATCTCCAAGAAGAAATAAAATTTAATGCCATATTAGGTCCTTTCAGAACCCTCCCCTTCACAATTTGCATCACTCCCCTTTTATGACCAGAGAAAAGCCAGGAGCCCCCCACAGAAGGGTCATTATTGACCTCAGCTACCCCAAGGGTCAGTCTGTTAATGCTGGTATCAGTAAGGATACGTATCTAGGCACCCCATTTATACTAACCCTTCCTACAATTGACACAGTAATTACTGCAGTTAAGAAATGGGGTAGAGGTTGCCATATCTATAAGTTGGACATAAGTAGAGCCTTCCGCCATGTCAAGCTCGACCCTGGGGATTATAATTTGCTAGACTTGCGTCATTACGTCGACATCTGTCTCCCGAGCGCCATCTTTCAAAGACTCAGCGATGCTATACATCACATTATGATGCAACATAACTATGACGGCATCAACTATATTGATGACATCATTGGCGCCAGCCTACCAAGTGTTACCAGCAAAGCGTTCATCGACTCCAGTCCTTGGTGCGTCAACTGGGGTTTGACATCAGCATCAAGAAATTGGTCGCTCCCTCTACACGCGTCAACTGCCAGGTATTATGGTGGATACGAAAAATTACACTGTCTCAGTCCCTGATGAAAAATTAACAGAAATTATAAAGGTCTGTAATCTTTGGCAAAACAAATCTTCATGCACCAAGAGAGAACTCCAATTGCTGCTGGGTAGATTGCTGTACATTTCTAAATGCGTCAAGGCGTCATGTTACTTCTTAAACCGCATGCTAGCACTCTTGCTTCAAATGGCCCAAGAAAAATCTATTGACCTGATGTTAGACTTCTTCCAAGACCTCAATTGGTTCAAGAAATTCTTGGCCACCTTTAATGGTACAGTATTTTTTACCATAGACCCATCAAGGCCCAGGTGGAACTTGACGCCTGCTTGAAAGATATGGGAGGTAGATGGAACCACTTGGTTTATAAACTGGACATAGTAAATCAGTATCAAGACTTCACAATAGTCTCTGACCTGTGATCGAACCTTGGCTGCCATAGCTAGAAACATCAAACTGCATGCTGCAGTACTTAACATCAATCTCATAACAATACATATCTTGGGAAAAAATAATCCCGTAGCTGACCTCCTATCTAGATGGAACATAACTTCAAATGCTACTGAAAAATTGAACCAGTTGTTGCCAAATCATACCTTTATCCATGTTTCACGCTCTTACTTAAACATTGACTGGTCTATTTAGGTATTCCACCAGGTGCCATTCCACTGGCTTCCAAAGCAGCCCACAGGGTCCATCTAGGCTTCAGACCAGCCACCATATCTGCTTACAACACAAAATTCAGGTTGTTTTTGGCATTCTGCTGTTTCAATAAAATCAAGTTGTCCCACCTGTCCCCCTTATTTTACTATCATATCTCGAATCCTTGGTAGAAAATAATGCTTCTCACTCTGCAATTGCAAACCACATGTCGGCTATTAAAGCCAGCTTTGCAATTTACAACCTAAACATTCACCTCTTCCAGGACCCCAGATTGAAATACTATATGAAGTCCCTAGCCCTCCACAAACCCTTCAAAGTCACCCTCAAAAATATTGTCGACATACCTACCCTTACCTTAATTGTACAGTCATGTGATTTAACATATATGGGTCAGGTCGTCAAGGCTTTTTACCTCATTGCCTTTTTCTCCTTCCTTCGCATCTCCAATCTAGTTCCCCATTCAAGAAATTCCTATTCACTCCTTCAACAGTTAGCCCAAGGTGATGTCCTTTTTGCGCCCCCTGGATTCCACATCTTGGTAAAATGGTCCAAAACACTTCAAACTAAGGATAAAATTAAAATCATCAAGGTTCCGGCCCTTGGGGCCAGCCTCCTTTGCCCAGTAATGGCCCTTAAGGTCCTCCTCAAAGTCACTCCAAACCACCCCAATCTTCCCTTGTTTCAAATTAAACAATCTCAGTCCTGGCTGCCACTCACTGACACTAAGGTCAGGTGCCACTTTCCATCCCATCAAAACTCTCACTACAGAACTCTGCAATTACCATCCACACACGCCGTCGTTCAGGTGCCACCTTTGCTTATAATGCCAATGTCCCACTACAAGAAATTCAATCCCATGGCACCTGGACCTCGGAGTGTGTCTGGAATTACATTACTCAGGATCACCAGGCCTCACATCAAGTAGCGCAAGCATTGCACAATCGCCTCTACATCCCTCCTACTTCCTAGGTCTGGGGTTTGGGGTCGTATCTGCAGTAAAATCAATTAGACCCTACAAATTTTTCAGTTCTTAAAACCTAAATATAAGGCCACCTTAAAGTCCTACATAAGTTCATAGTAATCTTAAATTTTTAATGTAACCTTAACTTAATATTTTAACAGTAATTTCATTATCTGTAATACTCTTACTAAGGTGGCCTTAAAAATTTATTTATGTTAAGTGTTACCTTATTTAGTTTATTGTTGCTAATGTCTTTACATATGTACATAGAACATAGATAATAAATATTTAGCCCAATTGCGGCTTTTCTTGTTACCAACTTTGACCTTGCATGTGACCTTGGGAGAGGCAATGCAAGACAAACTGACATGCCACTGTATGCGACAGTTCTGTTTTTCTAGACTCCCTGAGCCATAGCTAAATCTTGAATATTGCTTGCATTTGTTACATATTCTTCTGGCGATTCAAATGATGTTTGTTCTTTTGTGTATCTTTCAAGGTTATTAAATAACTCTTGCTTGTTAACATCACATTTGTGCACTGTGTTTCAACCAAATGGAATGCCACAAAAGTTCATCTTTTATTGGAACCAGAATCTATGTGATTGTAGAACTTGAGTGGCCCTTTACATAACTGATTTTCAACTTGCATGTCTGTATATGTCAAATGTAATAAATTGCAATGAGTTATATTTGAAATTCTCAAGATTTTTTTATAACCCAGTTTCCCCATTGTCTATAAAACGTCTGAAGAAAATGACCAGAGATATCCCAGTGTAAAGTACCAAACAGTGATTAGATAAAATAAAACATGTGTTTCACTATCAGCCCCCCCATCCCCACCCCCGCCCAGCAGGATAATATTGTCACTTAAACCAGCTCTTTCACCTTCTAGAACATTCAATGGATTTCCATAATATTTAAGCTGTTCTTCATCAGGGGCATACATATTTACCAAATCAAATATTTTGTCATCGATTTCAACATTGATAATAACAAATCACAAACCATTTGCACTAATAACCCGTCCTCCTCATTCTGTTTGCCAAATTGGTTGTCTCTCTATCTTACAGTATGTTTCTTGCTAAAAATAAAAGCTGTGTCATAGGTTTATATACATGAAAAACAACTTCTTCTCTTATATAGGAGTATCTAGACTCCTTACATTTACGCTCAAAAGAGATATTTGTCTGCAGTACTTTGTTTCATAGGCATTTTTAGCCTATAATGACAAACAATAGTGACAAAGACACACGAGACACCCCCCCCCCCCCCCCCCCCCACCCACCCACAAAAAAAAACAAAAAAAAACAGACACATCAAATTTAAGAATGTGTCTGTGTTTCATAAGCCTTCTATAAATTGTATCTATATATCTATATTGTGTAGTTATAATTGTAGCTATAGTGTCATTATCAATTGACTGTTAAAACAAATAAACAGACAATTTTGAGTATCCCCATTTGGTTCTATTACTGTTTTAGCTGGTTCTTTGTGTCCCAGACCAAGAATACTAACCATCCAAACTGCAGTGGTTTCTTCAACTGTATTAAACTCCTAGTCATCAATGAAAGCTCAAAAGTACAGTATGGATAAAAAGCAATGACACACTCCTGGTTAATTTTTGTTTTCTTAATCACATCATCTTAATCCTATTAATCACTTAATCTTATTAACTGGCCTCACCAGTGTTGATAACAGATCATTTTAAATGTTCAGAAGTGGGTCTTCTACCCTTTTTAATGTTGACAGTTGTTAAAAAAGATACCATATGGTTTTTCATTGGTCATACATAACATTTTAATTGTTATTTGTCAAAATAGATTCTGACTCACTGCTGCCCCGAAAGTATTAACGTTAAAAGTTTGTCACAAACGAGGCTTATTGCAAAATGTTGGCGAAATCAACATCACACCACCAAGGAGTTTTGGAAAAACTGTCTTGACATCTTTCATTTAATTAAAACAAATCAAAACAAAAAGAAGTGATTGTTAAATGTACGTAGTCTTTCATAACCTCTAAATATTTTTTCTTCTAATCTCTTTTCACCAGATTCTTTATTCCAGACATAAGGTAATAAATTCTTCATGAACATTTTAATCAGTCTTTTTTCCTAATTTTGGTTAAAAATGTCTTTGTCTTTTTTTTTTTAAACATAAAAAAAAATTTTTTTTTTAAATCAGAATATGTATATATTTAAGAATCTGGCAACTTTGAAGCAAATGTTTTGATATGTAAAATGAGACAATGTTATATCTTGGTTAAACTAAATAACTTCATATGCTTATGTAGTCACTCGAATGTTATCTAAAAATAGTTTCTAAATTTCCAGATTTACCACCCACCATCAGGGAAGTAGTCGCCACCACTTCACCAGTTTTAATAACTTAATATAAGGAAATGTAGCTTTGAAATGATGTAAATCCCAAACAATAATTGTTATATCGCTCACTCTCATCTCAAGTTTCTAATAATGACATCAAAAGTGTGTGCAACTGGCACTCGTTTGAGAACTATACTCCCTCCCAGTGAAACCACTGTCTCACTTTTCAGATGCCCCAAGGGCCACCTATTTGGAAATAAGCATGAATTTATGAGCTCTTCCCTAAATAAAACATTAACTTTGCAAAACCGGTGGTACATTTGGTTCCATTATAAGAATTGCTGTTTTCAGTGCCCTAGTGGTTAGCAATTTTAGAATTTAATCACAGAAAGTCATCTCTGTGTGGGTTCAATCCCCACAAGTGACAATGCTGAGGGAGTGTTTCAATATGTCCCTGGCTGTTGAAACGAATGTAAAACCCGGAGTTTGAACTTCATAAGAACTGCTACGACCATTTTGAAATTGCTGAAGCAACAGCTCGCTATGCCATTCTTTAAAAAGCAAGAAAGGGCAACATGTGCAGAGTTGGGGGTTTATGATCTACCATACCACATAATTAACCTGCTTACCTGGAACATACGGACCATTCAATTTATATTGTGTATGTGTGCCCCGTACCATGGATAATTAGCGTTAAAATTGCATAAACAGCTGCCAATTTTTGGTAAATGTTTCATTAATTTTGTAAGCTGCAAATATGTCATATACATATCATTAGAAAAGTAAGTTCACAGAGCCTCTGCCAGTTCTTGTCAATGAAAATCTATGCAGAAGTTAAGGAGACGTTTTCATGTTCGATTGACTGTGCCTGTATCTATGGATACGTTTCACAGCTAATTTGTTTGCATTCTTTTGGTAAATATATGGACTTATTTTACTTATTATTGAAGAAGCAAAACGTAACACAAAACTGCAATATATTTTGCAAAAATGAAAGGCAAATTTACTTGGCAAAACCATTTTCAACAGATACAGATTTTTAAAAACGTTTGCAACCTCTCTTGTAAGAGTTTAACATTCCCTTAACTGACAGAGACTCAGGGATGACCATTTATCAACAGTCCTGGGGTTTTCTGGCCTGGCACTCTGTATGAGCCCCAGGACAGAGAAGTGGATACCCCAGCCACCATGTATTTGCATGTACTTGGAAAATGAAACATGCTAACCATATTCCTAGGTAGGTATATCAAATTCTAATTGAACTTTTATTGAAGGTGCAACAGAACCAAAACAGTCAACCGATTTCAGTATCCAGGGACAGAAAAAAGGCAAAGAACAACAGAGACACCACGGGGGTGAGTAAGACTAAGGTGTGTGTGCCTTGGTGTACAGGTAGGTTTTGAGGCACTTTCTCAAAGAGGCTATGGAGCGTGGACACATGAATCTCATCAGAAAGAGTATTCCAAACAGCGGGGGTATCAAAAGCAAAACTATAACCAAACGGTTTGACAAATTTATGGGTAAAGGGTTGGAACTTTGGAACCGATAGGTGTCAGATGCACTTCCACTTCCCTACATCTATTTCCTCAGCTACTCTTATCAATATGTCCTACTTAATTTTACCTCCACCAAGAAGCTTATGTAATTGATAGTGTTTGTTTGCAAAAAATTACTAAAAAAGTTATGTACAGATTTTGATGATATTTTTAGGAAATGTCAACAATGGCATTAGGAATGGATGATTGAAATTTGAAGATTATGAGAATTACTGTCTGGGTACAGGTATCTTTAATGGATTATTATTTGCATTTATAACCAATATTTGAGTTAATAGGTCTCAGCGAAAAGGTCGGTGCTCTCCGAGCACTTGTTTGAGAAGGGCTGTTAGGAACACATGAATGCCATACATGTATTGGATTAAATTAAGTTACGCTGTTAAGCCAGGCTAGATGGATAGAACTGTTAAAAATCTCTATCATTTGTAGAGACCTATCATTTTTGTTATCATTAATTGCTACTTGACTTTTCTATATTTATAGTAATACACATTCATTCGACCCCTGACAAAAACATGGAAAGAATTATGACTTATTGGCTCTATTTTTCCTTCCGTGGATGCATTAGTGGTAAAATTTGTAATTTCTAAAAGTAGCAGATGTCATAATTTCCCACTGCTGCAAGCCTCCGTATATAAATAGGAGAAGTTATTGTACCAAGCCAGTTACAAAGACCCAAAGGAACTAAGAATAAAGATACAATTTTGATAGAGAGAAATTTAATCTACACTAGTGTGTGTGTATACATATCTGTGAAATTATGTTTTTCAAGGTGAGCATTTTACAACATATTATGTGACAACTCCTGGGTGTCTTCTGAATATTTTAAAATAATAGATTTGATAAACTGGTGAATTTTTACATGATCTTTTTGACAGCACTAAGGTTATCTTTTGAATATTTTAGAATAATAGAGTCAATTATATGGTAATTTTTATATTCTCTTTTGGGCAAACCCTACGGATATCCTTTGAATATTTTAAAGCAATAGATTTAATAATCTGGCACATTTGTACATGATCTCTTTAAGGTTGCCTTTTGAATATTTTGGAATAATAGATTGAATTTCATGGTAAATTTTTGTATGACTTTGACAACTCTGCGGTTGTCTTATGAATATTTTAAAATAATAGATTTGACGATCGAATAAATTTTTACTAGATGTTTTTTGGCAACTATAAGATTGTCTTTTTGAATAATTTAGAATGATGGAATCCCTTACATGGTAAAGTTTTACTTAATTTTTTGACAATTCTGAGATTGTCTTTTCAATAATTTAGGTTAAACTTGATAACTTGACAAAATTTTATATCTTTTTGAGTTTTGACAGATCTAAGGATGTTTTTTAAATGTTTTAGAATAATAAAGTCAATTATATGGTAAATTTTACATGATTTTTACAACTCCACAGTTGTCTTTTGAATATTCTAGAATAATGGATTTTGATCATTTTACATGATCTTTTTGACAACTCTTAGTCTGTCTTTTGGATATTTTAGACTATATGATTTGATAATATAGGTAATCTTAAGATATATGCATGTCGTTTTCAAATACCAGCACAATGTAAATTGCTGAATGTGAAAAGGAAATGTTTAATTCTTTTAAAATTACACCCGAGAGATATTCTTTTGTTGAAAGTGTCGAATATCTTTCACTATTGGGCAGTTCTTCCACTATGTGATTTTGGCCATATATAGAAGCCTTTTTACACATTTTAAGAAAAAACACCTTCTACATTTATTTCAACTGAAATGATCACAAAAACCCAAAAATACACAATAGAAATATAGGAATGAAAAGTAAGGATGTTAAAAACATCTTTAGCATTACAAATTAAGGAATAGGTGTAATTTAAATAGGTTAATCATTAATCTCGTAAGTGTCCAATATTAGAAAATAATAGATTGTTGACTGTCCCTTAGGGACCTCGTAAAATAATCCATTATTTTTCTAATATTAGACACTTACTTGGCCATTAACCTATATTTCAAAACACAATGTATTGATACAAAAAGCATCTTATAAATAAATTTTACGCCTAATACAGCCACCTGATTCACATTTTAGGGTGCTTTTAGGGATATTATGCAGTTTCTGTATGAGAATCGCCACACAGCGAATCAATGAACAATTTACAATAAATCACTATTTTTATATCAATCATACTGATTGGTCAGAATTTTATGCTCTGATTTGATTCCATGATTGTGGCGATTCAACCCGCGTGTCTAATGACAGTAGACAACAGTATAAATGACTTTCTTTTCTATTAAAGTAATGAGAATATTTAAGTTTTAAGAGCTCCAAAGAGTGATAATATAATTACATTATCATATGGGATATTCAAACCTCGTTTGAAAATATGGTAATATTTTGGTCTTTCTTCGGAGCCACTGCAATGTGTCTTTTCATTTTAATTTTTAAACATATGAAAAATAATTGATTAAACAGTCATTTTACTAAGTTATTAGGTCCTTCAAATAAAGTTTTTCTGTAAATTTAAGGTTCTAATATGTATCCTTAAAAGTAAAATATGTACAGCATTTAGGGATAGGGTTATTTTGAATATTAAATTTCCTGTCATCTTTTCTTATTTTCATATAGGAATGTTTCATATTGCTGGAAGTTGACGTTTCTTAAAATTTGAATCTAAATGGAAAATGTTTTGTGGATTTTAGTTTAAACATTGTACAACTATTAGTAGTATATAGTGATAGTAGAGCATAGAAAACATCATATATTTTTCCCTTTGATATCGCACTTCAGCTTAGCCCTCGGTAGTTCTAATGCAGGTTTAACGTGACAGATCGTGTCACTTCAAAAAATAAATCCTCATTTAAGATTGCACAATATGTAACTATGCGCCATTGTTTACACCAAATGTTGTAATGGAAACTATCATCTACAGAACAGATAAAGACAGGGGAATTCCCCGCAATAGTGCAGCAGTTTTGCAATGTTTACCATAATGGAGACTTAAGATGTGAAAAAAATGCATTTTTTTCATCTCTACAAAAAATAAACTGTTAAGTTTTATTTGCAAAGAGAAATAACGTTAACTTGACCTTTTAATAATTTGATAACAAAAGTATTTGGGAAACAGTTATATAATCCCTAACCTTAAACTTCTTCCATAACTTCATACAGATAATGACATATATATTTCATCATGTCATTTTGTTTTAAGACTAGATTATCACCCCGGATTTCTGACGAAAGTACCACACAATTTTTATATTTATTTCGTGTGGGTTTTTTTTTTCTTTATTCAGATTTTCTGGCAGATTGCAGTACTGTACACCATTTGTGCTCAGTCCTGTGACCCTTGGACGGATCAGGAAGCCCTCAAGCAACTCTGGCTAAACCTCTCAACCCAGGAGTGTGGTCACCCCTCCTTACTGATGGTGCCTGGATTTTCCGATCTCAGTGTACATAAAGGAGAAAGCATAGGTGAGATGAATTCAGATAGCAGCCAGTGACCACATGTAATCACTGGACTCTCACCTCGGTCGACACAGGTTCAAGTCCGGTTCATGACAAAATATGAAATTGCCAGAGCATCAGAGAGTGAAATAATGTTAAACAATACTTGATGACGTCATAGACACTGTGTGAAATTAACACCTATCCCTCCGTACAAGACCAGTAACTGTTCTCATGGACATATATCTTATTAGAGTTACAGGCCAGTATTTCCAGTAACTTAAGAAAATTGTTCACATACTTTTTATCATCGGTCAAATTATTTTGGGACTGAGGTCACCAGTGTTGCCATTATAGAAAATAACACTAAACCCTATATTCTTAAACCACTAGCGGATCGGGGGGGGGGGGGGGGGGGGGTGTTCGAACCCCCCTCTTAAAAAATAATGTAAAGGGGTTCAACCCAAAGTACAAGATCATTTCTTGAGAGTGGTGTTAACTTTACAGGAAATGCACTATATAATTTTTTTTTCCCCGGGGGGGATGCCTCCCCGACCCCCTTAGTTATGGTATGTCTGAGGTGAACCCCCACCTTACTCTGATGTGAACCCCCACCTTACTTAAAGGCTGGATCCGCCCCTGTTAAACACTTGCCACTTGGTCAATCTTGAAAGTTAATATTGACTTAACCTACACTGAAATACAGACTGGCAACTTTGGCTTCATACCAGGTCCAGTGAGCCTGGGAAGTTTCATGCTAAATTTCATACACTGGTCAGAGGCGACCTGTCAAAAGCTAACACCAAAAATTATTTAACTTTTTATCATCATATTAATTTGTTTAAACAATTGGTAAAAAATAGGCTCATATGTACCCAAGTGAATGAAAAGAAATCAGCTATGAAATATAGCTATAGTTAGGGGCGTCATTGAATATAAAATATTCAATTTTTAACTTTACATTTTTCAGTCCCTTCTGCATCCAACAAAAAAATGTACAAGCAGTGTTAAATACCTCCGTAATAATACATAAATAACATATTTATAGGTTACAAAGTTTCAGACATATGACAAAATTTCAAAAAAAAATGTCACTTTATATTTATCCTTACTAATGGGAAGGTTAATAAAAGTATTCGCCCTTTGTTTACTAATAGATTACAAAGTTTTTTTAACTATTACAAATTTTTAACAAAAATTATCTATCCATAACAAAGGTCATCAGGAATAAAAAAATGTATTCCCCATAATTTATATGGCTTACAGTGGCTAAAAAAAATAACAATTTGCTTTCAGATCGGTTTGTCTGCGACGGGACCGAAGCCATCTGTTCTCCTACTGACCAGCTTTGTGCCATTTGCAAGAGAGGAAGCATGGACAATGTGACCAAAGACTTCTGTGATGACAGCGCACTACCGGAGGGTCACCACCCCATAGAGGTGTCTTCAGATTGCCAATGGTACTACCAATCCAGCATGAACAAATTCAGGTGGATTTTCTAACTACTCCGCAAAGGAGGTATTAAACTCAGGAGTGTTTGTTTGCTTGTTAGCAGGATTACACAAATACTACACGTTGGAACTGTGTGAAAAAAAATTAGATGGTTCTTGGTCCAACTTAGATCCCATTACATTTTGTGAGTGGTCTGGATCACTGGATACAGAAAAATAACGAAGTTCCGGAATTTTTTCATTTACTTTTTACTACACAGTTTTGCTTTAGAAAAGTGCGAGAAGCATGATAAGGTTCTAGTATAAACTATACATGCCTTGGTGGAGGTGTGCACTCTCCGAGTGCTCTTGTTTGATATATTAAGTTTCATATCTTAAATTGAACCAGTTACAAAAAAGGTTTGTTGGTCATGTTTATTGCATATAGGTGTCAAAACTATATTTACGAAAGATCGTTGACAAAATTTGGGTCAAAATGTAACAAATGTTGTAGTTTATCATATTGTACTTTTAATTTTTATGGTCATATTTTACACTGGACCCAACTAAGCTCATAATTCTGGTGATTAGAAAGATATAATGGTTTTATATACACCTTTATTGGTGATTTATGAAATACAGTACTGCATATATGGTTCTCGGTGATTCAATACACAAGTCTCAAAAACAAAGTCAAAGTTGGGATTTTGGGATTTCAAATCCTGTTCAACAGCCAGGGTTATATTGGGACAGGCCCTCAGCAATTGTCATTTTGGGGTTAAACCCCCACAGAGGTGGTCATTGGTGAAGTCATCTATCACCTTTAATTGTATGAGTTTCAGTGCTTAACCCCATCTGAAACTGAGAAAGCTGGTAGCTTATGGTTTATTGCACAAACTTTTGCCAGCTCTTTCCATATTGATTACTCTAGATTCAAACGTGTCTGGAACACCCTACATTGGCCATAATTTTAAATCACATATAAATTCTGCTTTAATTTCTTGTTCATACTTTCAGATATCCGCAAATCGTGAATGAGGCTTTTTGCAGCTGTTCTTACTGTAAGACACACAAAGGTAACTCCGACTTTCGGTGTGAAGGAGTCTACCATAGAATTCCCATTCTACTAGCCATCAACAGGTAAGTAGCCTCTGTATTTATTTATTTAGTGTTGCACATCATGCCTGGTATCTTATCAGTTATATTGTGACACGTAGTAGTTACAAGGGCAGAGGAAACCAGTATATACAGTTGGTCAAGATTCTATAATGTAAACTGCTAACCAACAGCAAGCAACTGCCAGCTTTCCCAGATGAGGTCAGACTGGGATTGGCAATGATCAGGCAGGTTAGTGGAAAATCACCTCACCATAGGACTGCCATTTTAAGTGGCCATCAGGGTCACTGTGCATCTGCTTTCACCTTGGATAAAACCACGTTTTTTGTGTTCCAAGGCAGGTGTTGCTCCCTAGGCCATAGTAGCACATAATACATATGATATAGTCTATGCAATGTCTTAAAAGTAATGTTGAACACTAAATCAATCTTATTTTGGTGTATTTCTCAAATAGAGATGAGTCTGGACCTTGTGAATATGATCTGAAATATCAAAATCTCCGCGTTGGGTGCAGTTGCTCAAGAACACCAGGTCACAGTAAGGAAGGGAAACAGTCTGACAAGAAGGACAATACTCCATTAATTGCTAGAGAGAATGAGGAAGAAATTGCTGAGAAGGGATCAAGGAAAGGATGTTTGAAATCATACAGGAAATGCCAAAGAGAAAACAGGGATGTACAGGATTGCCATAACCAGAAGAATGCTTGTCTGACCTCGGTGAATCATTAAATTGTTGATAGACATGAAACTTTCCACAGTATATAAAATTTGCCACCAGGGGCAAAATTATCAAAATTTGTATTAGGGGATATGAGCAGTGTACAAAGTTTACCAAAAAGCTTTCCAGGTCTACCCGACCTGCAACTCAAAAATGTAACAGATATATATCCGTAAAAGTTATTGGTTCACACTTCAACGTAGGTTAAATCAATACTGAATTCCAAGACTGACCAAGTGACAAGTGCTATAAAATAAATGGTTTCATGTTATTTTCTATAAAAGTAAGAATCTGACCAGCATATTCTCAGTAATTTCAGTGACCGAAAAATTGAACAGTTTTCTTAAGTTACAAGACATCCAGAAGTGTAACTCTGGGAAACAGATCCACAAGAATAGTACCAAGTCTCAGACAGGAGAATAGGTGTTAATTTTGTACATCGGATATCAGAGGTCTAAGGCAGTAAGGAAAATTACCAATGTCTAAAGAAAAAGTCAGACAAATCCAGCAAATTGAAGAAGGGGGTTTCACTGGAAAATTACGAATATTGTTGCAAATTTTACATTCCTTATTTTATCTCGCCAGCAATCTAGATTCGAAATTCCAAGGCTGAAGTCGTAAATGAATGGGCGAAAAAAGCAACTCAAAATTAACACAGCAATCTTTAACCCCAAGACAATTTTTGGGCTGTTTGTAGGAGTATTGCCTAGTGCAGAAAGATTTTCTATTAAAAAAAACTTTGAACTCTATTTTTTAAAACACTTTACATAAATATCCAGCTAAAGTAAACAAATGGGTCATACATTCTTAAATTTAAAATATTTTCTCTTTTATTAGCTTTACAGCTTTCATATTTTTTTAATTGGCAATGGAATAGCAAGCAGTTGATACAACCGTTTATAGGTATGAAAACATAATTAACGAATTAAACTAAAATATGGATACCTAAAACAAGAAGAACATTACTGACATTTTTTGAAGTTTTTTTCTGGAGAGGGGGGAGATTTGTATGTTACCCACGAAACAAAACCCAAGACCCAACCCACACACCAACTTCTACACGTATTTAAACAGATAGGCTCCCAAATTGAGAAACAGAAAAAGAAAGCACATGAAGCTAAAATGAAGTTAGGGTGAAGTTAAAATGAAGTTAGGATGAAGTTAAAATGAATTTACAATGCTTGTACATGGCACTTTGCTTAAACAAGGAATTAATGCACAATTTGAGTCACATCTTTATCTCAGAAAAAAATTTTTTTCTTAAAATGTGTCATTCAGCATATTTAGGCAAATATACATCATAAATAAAATGATACACTGACTGTGAAAAGGTTAATTGTGAAAAAAAAACATCTTGCGTATTTCTGAAAGAGAGGGAGAGAGCAAAGCTAGAGCAACTTTTACTGATGTGTTGTCTTAAATACTGTAATTTCTGAAATAATTGCCCCCGCTAATAATCTCCTCCTAATTATCTGAATATTTGATTTTATGAATTCATTTTGACTCTCTTAAACTCTCCATTACACTATGCTCAAATACCTCTTCTTTATATTTTATGCATCTTCTGCTATCTGACTACAATCTCTCCCAACATGGCCAGACAACAGAGATTGTAACATACTATAAAGTTATATGGAAATGTTGATCTGTATAACAGAATCTTCAAAATATTGACATGAATTAGCAGCTAACATAGAAATGATGTAAAAATTTGAGAGCAAGCTATCATGTGTAAACACAGCTTGTTCAAGTAATAGGGTGATACACAAGAAGATGTAAACACTTATAACTGTTATGAATTCTGTATATATTTTAATTCAAAAGAAATTGGGTCTATATTTTGTCAATTATTTGTTTCAGTAAAAATATTAGAGGGCTGTCCCAAACTGCCAAACGAATCATAAAGCTACAAATGAAAATTGTCCAACCTATCTTAAAGCTATCTTAATATTCATGAATCAATCTTTTCTACCTATTTCCATAAGTCGATTCTAGTGATCGTGTAGGCCTTCGTAAGGTTCAAAACCCATCCGGGTGCAATCAGGAACTCATCAGAAATTTTTAGGGACCAATTGAATAGACCAAGAAGCAATCTCAATGCTTTTGGGAAACAACCAGAAAGTTTCGAGAAATAATAAACAACATCACTCAGAAAGCTATAGAAAACCCTATCGTAAAATCCACCTGTGGATTGTGACTGGTTTTATTTTTTCCTGTATGCATGCTTATGATTCAATCACCAGTGTGGAACTGAGCTCTTTTTCTGTTATTATAAAGCAGAAAATATGATTCTCATAATAATGAATTGTACATATCTTTCCTTGTTTTTTCTGGTATATATTTCTCAGTTCAAAAATGTGTCATATTTTTAGAGAGCCTGCTTATTGATTATATTTTTACAAGATACCAGTTATATATCATCCATTCATGTATTTATTCATGTTTTATATTTTTATTTGTTAATAATATTTTTATATTCTTCATAGTGTGGCAAAATATTATATTTTATTGTTATGGTTTAGAAAAAAAAATATGCAGAAGTTATCTTGATGTAAAATATTGTAATCTATTTATTTTTGAAGCATAATATTTGTTTTATGTTTAATTTAATGTAATCCTTACATTTTAACAATTTTATAAAACAGCAAAGCACATATGCTTGGGTTTTAATCCTTTTAATCCTCCAAACAGTCACTCACACATCCATGCACCCATACAAACAGCCAAACACTGACGAAAACATAGTCTCAAGCACCCACTGCAAGTAATAAAGCACATAACAAAAGAAAATACATTACCTATACACTTATGTCCAAAGTATGATCTCATAACTTACATATAATAAATTAAAATAAGTTAAAAAAACTAGGTCAGGTCAATATTTGTAACCTTGGCACAGTTTGTGCTGATTGGTTCATTTGTTTACTGAGACTTCCATATTCAGAAATGAGTCCATTTAATGATTCCAGAGAGTCCTGAAAGTCTTGTACCTCAAACCCATCTACTTCTGTGTAGTGATGAATATGTGCCTGAAAAGTGATAACACATCAAAAGACAAGAATAACCTTTTAAAAAGACTGGTCAGAGTAAAATTTTAATTTTTCTGTGATTATATGTAAGGTGTCACAAGGTGCTACATTGTGCACATAAATTTAATAGATTTTTTTGAATGTAACATCATTTTCAACAAATTGCAGAGGTAATGCCACTGCAGGTAGTTGAGATTATGGAGGAAACTAGACAGGCAGTGTAGTCTTTATTAATTGAGCAGTGATAATTGACTGATTGATCTTACATATCTAGTCTACATGATGAGGAACCTCTTTCTAACATGAGTTTTTTACTAGGTGAATATTAATAACTGACCACACATAATAAGACTCTGATCTAGCAAGTGAAAAGAAAAGTGGAACAAAAAAATAAGTAAGCCACAAATGTGACAGAGTTTTGGAGGGAGGGGGAATAATCCCAGATCTTTCAATAGAACCATAGCAAAGCTACCATTGGTACAATTCAAGAAATCTGTCCTTCAGAACATAGAAACTCTTCTTCACACAGCAGGTGTATGGTTAGAGAGTGTGAGCAGCATTAAATAAGTGACACCAACCTTCCGTTTGTACAACTTAACAAATCTGTCCTTGAGATCACAGAAGCTCTTCCTCACACAGGTATTATTAGCCAGTGTGAGCAGTGAGTAGGGGTGACCTACTGGAGGAACGCCACAGAGTCCAGTCTTCCAGCCCTCCTGATTCCAGTGTATGAAGTGAAGAGACGGACGCAATCTACAGAAATTGATTACATACAGGCAATATATCACTCATACACAGTCAAAACATCCTCCTAAAAACTAAGTTTAATACAATAGTTTGTCAATTATTAAGAAGCCACAAAGTCCAATCTTCAAACAAGATTGGTAAAAGATATGTGTGAAAGCCACCAAAAAAAGCAATGTCATTATTGGAGATGGGTTACTGCCAGGCTTTTTATTCCTGTACCCTGCCAATGTCAAATCATCCCAACTCTGGCTTACCAAAAACATTGTTATCTTGCATAACCCCGACTGAATAGGTGCACTAACAGGACATGAAGTTAATGAAAAAAACAACTTGTAAGTTCTGCTGAAAAACATTGCCACGAAAGGCTAAAAATGAAGAAAAAAATATATTTAGAAAAGGTTACAGTACTGTTATAGCTTCCATAGTTTTACAGATTTAACCGTGTTGTACAGTGACAATTGAGATAGTAATCATGACAGTTCACCACAACATTTCAGTGAAATGACCACAAAACTAGCATCCCCCAACCCATCCTTTGTCATTACTTTCATATTTATAAGCCATGTCATATCTCAACCTTCCTGGTGCCAGTGGGGAAAGTAATCTGAAGAAATCAGATCAAGATAAATCATAAAAGTGTAACATAATCACTGGTACACAAATACACCACATAGCCAAGTATTCTAGGCTTCCTGCTTCTAGTGAGGAGCAATCTGAAGTAATCTGATCAAAGGAAACCGCAAATGAGTGATTACATTGTGTAGGTCACCACATTGATAAACCCCTCAGCACAGTATTCTAAACAGCTTAGTTTAGTGGATATTTCTAAAGAAGGGCAAAAACCCCTGAATAAAAAGTCAATCAAAATTAAGTAATCAATGGAAAAATACTGTGCACCTGGAACAATGGAATCTCTGTTACAATAATACATAAAACAAAAGAAAATGATAACATGAAAATGTTTGACACTTACGACACTTATCTACATTAATTTATTAAACAAGTGGTACTTGCAACTGATCAACACCACTTGAGTTTGTCAAAATTTCCTGAAGAAAAGGCAAATGAAAAGAAAGCCTTTGGATTTCCTTGCACTTCAAACAAACATAAATAAATGAACTGAGGTGAGATTTATTGAATATATAGTAATTAAGGGTTTTTTTAACTGAAAAATACCAAGATTAAGACAAGCCATCACTTTTTCATGGAATTATGTAAGGTTTTAGAGGTGGTGAATTTTAGATTTCTGGCACACTTTATATTCCTTAATCTATTCCATTATTGCCTCTTTTGTTTGTCCCTAATCTGGTTAATATCTGGAGTTCCCAGTTAAGTGTTTTATACATGTTCTGAGTGTCCGATACATGCTCTGAGTGTTTGATACATGTTCTGAGTGTTTGAGACATGTTTTGAGTGTTTGATACATGTCTGAGTATTTGATACATGTTCCGAGTTTTTGATATATACTGTAAGTGTTTGATACATGTTCTGAATGTCTGATACATGTTCTGAGTGTTTTATACAATGTTCTGAGTGTTTGATACATGTTCTGAATGTCTGATACATGTTCTGAGTGTTTTATACATGTTCTGAGTGTTTGATACATATTCTGAGTGTTTGATACATATTCTGAGTGCTTGATACATGTTCTGGGTGTTTGATACATTTTCTGAGTGCTTGATACATGTTCTGAGTGTTTTATACATGTTTTGAGTGTTTTATACACGCTCTGACTGTTTTATACACGTTCTGAATTTGATACATGTTCTGAGTGTTTAATACATGTTCTCAGTGTTTGTTACATATTCTGAGTGTTTGTTACATGTTCCGAGTCTTTGATACATGCTCTGAGTGTTAGATACATGTTTTGAATGTTTCATACATCTGAGTGTTTCATACATGTTCTGATGGTCCTGTCAGACTTAACTATATTTTAACCATTCATTTTTCAATAATCACAACATTTCATTACACCATTACTTACCAATTTCACACTGTTTTACCATATCATTACAACATATACATTCCTCCTGATGTCTTAACATTAAATAATTAAACTGTATAGAGTAAGAAATCTAAAATTCGCCACATATCTGAAATTCGCCACATGTGAAGATACTAATAAAATAAATGAATTGTGGTGAGATCTGTTGAATGTATAGTAAATTAAGGCTTTTTGAACTGAGAAATACAAATTTTTAGACAAAAACACCATTTTCTTCATAAAATTAACTAAGGTTTTAGAGGTGGCGAATTTTAGATTCCTGGCGAATTTTAGATTTCTTACTCTAATACTGCAATGTTTTAGTATTTATACAGTTACTTATGTTAGGTTCACTGACTGGTGAATTTTGCAATACTGTTTATGACTGTCGGGCCTTAGAGTTTGTTTAAATGCAGAGATTAAGCACTATGAAAGTCCAGAATAGAACAGAAAATAACAGAATAAAATGTGTCTAGAAGTAAGGGTAAAGCAGTTCAGCATCTACTTTTACAAAACCAAGCCAACTCGTCATAACTGGTTAAAGTATTCTTTGCTGCTATATTTATACAGTATTGTATTATCTTTGCCAGTTCATACCAGTTCCATTGCCATTCCCTCACCCAGGCATCTTCTCTGGTATGACTTGGCAATATTAATGGAACCACGACTATAGAAATTGACTCACTGTATATTTTAAGCTGCCCTAGAATTAGTTAATTGATGGAGATTAAGCGCAATAAAAGTACCAAATCAGACTAGATTAGATCTTGCTTGGATAATCCTTGTTCAAAATTCTAACTTTACTTCATTTTATAAATAACAGGTGACCTTTCTATGTTCCTCCTGATGTCCGACACCTCCACATTACCCCTGACCATCAGGGCACATGCCAGGTACAGGTCGTGTTTGGGGTCAGCTTTAATCAGCTGGTGTTCTGCACTGAATGCATCACTGAACATCTGATCAAGCCTAAATGTAAAGGAAATATAATTTATTATCCACCATGTGACGTATTTGACCATATATTGGGATATACAGAGCGGGATGTATTTTTTTTGTATACACCAGCGCCCCGGTACTATGGATAATAAGCGTCAATAACTTCCGATTTTTCACCAATATCTCGGAAACTATGTTACCTGCAAATATCTATTATATATCATTAGAAAGGTCACTTTACAGCGCTTCTGCTTGTGTGTGTTGAATAAAACTCTATGCAGAAATAAAGGAGCTATTGCAAGTGAAAGTTTGAAGTTTTTATATTCACTGTAGCCATCAGAAAGACAACCCATCGTAGCTAGCAAACACTTTACCTATCACTAGGCATGGGTTGGTAGGCCCGCTATCTCGGTATCAAGAGCATTTTACTGACATAACATGATGAGATTTTACAACCGCCACTTCACTAGTCAACAAGGGAAAATATTGTATAAGACAATAAAATTACATATACATTGAAGAAGCACTCTTTTATCCAGATGTAACGCTTCTAAAGGCATGCTTCCCTCTAAAAAAGCACATTCTCAAGCTACCCAAGCTATTGTGCGAGTTAAAAATTACTCTTCTCACCTGTCACATATCATGTAACAGTCATACCATAGGCTGTTTACTGAACAGTGGCCTATAAGGGAACTTACCACCTCTTAATGGCTACACTGTGATATATCTCAACTCTGATATTGCCTACTACTAAGTTTTAACTTACTTTGCTTTATGAGGAGATTCACAACTAAAGAATAGACGGTTTCACTTCTGTTTGATTCAGAAACTCTTAAGGCAAATAATAAACTAGAAATAGAATGCCCTGTTGATAGTAGCTGCGACATATGAATAGAAACAGGATAGCATAGAACACACATTATCATGTGTAATGTCCACCCCATGAACCTTTTGCAAAAATTGTACAGTAGTCTTACAAGACCCTGTTTCATATATAAAATATATCAAGGATGCTTAAATATTTATTAGTATACATGTAAATTATTTCAGCTTCATGCCTTTTTGCATTGGTTGGGTTGGGTTTATTGCTCTATCTTGCACGGTTAAGGAGATAGAAGCAAATTTGTGTTTTTCAATTTTTGGCCAAAATTCGAAAATTCAAAATGACCGCCATTTTTGGGAAGAGGAAAATTTTGCCTAGAGTACATTGATAGATACCCAGGCCTGTGGGTCGAAAATTTCGACGAAATTGCTCTATCTCACACGGTTAAGGAGATAGAAGCAAAGTTGTGTTTTTCTATTTTTGGCAAAAATTCAAAATGGCCGCCATTCTTGGGGAGAGGAAAATTTTTTGAAAATTGCCTATAGTACATTTCTTAGATACCCTCTAGGTTGAAAATTTCGACGAAATCGCTCTATCTCGCACGGTTGAGGAGATAGAAGCAAATTTGTGTTTTGCCATTTTTGGAAAAAAATTTGAAAAATCAAAATGGCCGCCATTTTTGGGGAGGGGAAAATTTTTTTTTAAATTGCCAAGAGTACATTGCTCAGATACCCTGTGGGTGGAAAATTTCAACGAAATCGCTCTATCTCGCACTTTTAAGGAGATAGAAGCAAATTTGTGTTTTGCCATTTTTGGCAAAGTAGCTAAGTAGCTATTACCCAGTCAGTTATATAGCTATTATCACTAAAAGCAATCCCAAGCAAGCTATCTACCTAACTATTGCTCAAATGCTTGGAAACAAAAGAAGTACACAAAAGTAGCTATTACTTACTTAGCTATATAGCTATCTTCACCAAAAGCAATCAACTGCAAGCTATTAACCCAATAAACCCCCATACCAAATTTGGTAAAGATAGGATAAATACTTTTCCTTGAAATGAGCGGAAACCATGCATCCGGATGGCGGACAACGGAAAAAGCAAAAATAATATGTCCACCCCCCAGTGGGGTGGACATAATAAAACCATGCTGTGAGAGCAAGGCTTTTAAAGGTAATAGAAGAGAGATAAAAGAGACTGATGTCTGACCTCTTTGACCCTGAGCTCTGAATGCAATAAAAAACAAGGGTGCAGTGGCTGGCTTTCTGCCAACCACAGAGTCGAATCTTAGGACAGCACTGGGTGTTGAAATCTGTAAACTCGGTATTATCACCCACATTTGGAATCCTGTAGATGCGCAGTTTGAAATTTGATTTTGAAGTGAGAAGACATATTTCAATTTTGAAGCGTGGATATAATAAAATAAGATTAGCGAACTCGTTTATTTTGTAAAATTTTAATGGATATTTTACAGAATCAAACTGCAAGTATTTTAATAAAGGGCGTGGCTGTGGTGTGGTAAAATATTTCACAACTTCTTCCAAAAGAAGAAACGGATTGACAGAAAAAATGAAATCACGTGAAAACTTCTAGGAAATGGAAACCCCAATAGCGCCTTAAAGTGGTTGAATGTAGAACTATGGAGCTGTGCATACTTTTATTAATTGAAGGCTTTCTTTGTAAAATAATATCCATTCATTTTTTTGTCTATCGGTGGCCGATATTAGAAGACTTAACAACTAACAGGTTCTGAAATTGGAGAGGTACTGTACACGGAATATATTTGCAATTATTCAGGTCATCTTTGTGAGAAATGCAAATAAATAGTGATAAACATGTAGAAAGCAAATTAACTCGTGAATTTCCATTTCGTAAATGCTTCTAATATAACCCTCAAGTGTTGCACAGTCAATGTTAGTATAAAACCATTGTCTGCGCATCCTCCCATATTTTTATTGGCCAATGTCTAGTACTACCATGACGTCATTTCATTCATTAATTTGTTTGCGGTTTATTTGTTTGACAAATGAGTAAGGCTGTGGCCTACCTATTTTAAACACAAATATCTATCGAGCGATGTGATTGGTTCATAACAAATACTTTTTAAACTAGATTGGGCCAACTCGGCGCCAACATATCCCCAGACAGGTCATCACTCACGCCACAGGTTTTGATCGGGAATTTTTTAAAACATAATTACCCATTATTATATGAACTTCAGCACATCAATCTACTCTGTTTATATCTCCCCAAGGAAGATGGTGTATCCCCAGACGCCGAATACATAACTCAAATTATATTTTCAATCTTCCTGCAATGATAACTCTAAACCTATTTTCAAAGTATTTAAATGATTGATGATTGAATGTCCATTCTAAAATAATAATCCCAAAAGAGCATATCTGTTTCTATATTTGTTGACAAATAAAATATTATTTTTAACTCAACTCATCATATTTTTCAATCTTCCTTCAAAGTATTTAAATGATTGATGATTCAATGTCCATTCTAAAATTCATAATCCCAAAAGCGCATATCTGTTTCTATATTTGTTCACAAATAAAATATTATTTAAAAAAAAATTATTTATATTATTATTTTATTATATTATTTTTAGAATTTGCAAATTGTTTTCAGTTATTCATTTCCTCTATACCTATATATGTGGTCCATATATATGCAACCTAAATATGTGACACAATCTCAGTTCTGACTCCCCTTTGTGTTATATGTAATGAAGCCCACCACCTCCCACCCCCACCCCTCTCCCCTTCTCCACACCTCTCTCACTATTACACAAGATCTGCAACCCCATTGAGTTCTTTGTTTCTCATCTGATATCATTAAATACCTTTGTTTATTTAGTGTCACTCAATATAGCTGGAGGTCCCAGAGGTGGGTGGGGGGAATCCGGGTGGGGGATGTGGGTTGAGCATAAATGGTAAACAAACAATCTATATAAAAGGGGTACTCAAATACAAAAAGAATTGAGAATTTTAAGTATGTGATTATCAACTGAAATGAGTTCATAACTGTAGGAGCTGTGCCAAAATTAACTGAGGCAAGTTGAATAAAACTGGGCTAGTTGAGGGTTAAAAATCCCCTAGTTTTACTACATAAGGATATAATTTCATTAATATTGGGACTTAAAGCTCACTTAAAGTGTCCATTTTGTCTACTTGAATATGTTTAACCAGTTTCATTTTAAAAAGTGAAAAACTCAGCAAGCAGAGGTATAACACACAAAAATAAGTTCTTAAAAGACTAAGATAGCCATAACATTATTAATATTCAAAATTTAAATAGACAGGCATTTCCTTTTAAAAATTCAAAGATTTCAGCTCTATAACCCACATAGTTTGACAGTTACTGGGCTTTAAAGTGGCATAATATCCATAAATTGGGTTTCTGTGGGCATTTTACAATTGTTAAAGAGACCTTAGCAATTAAACTACAGATCTGAAACTTTTTGGGGGACATACATAACAAACAAAAATTATATATAATACAGTTTAAGACTTGTCACACTAAGCATTTCCAAATAACAGGGCAAAATACGGAAAAAATGTCAAAAAAGGCACTTGGGCGAGTGTCTATGGCCCTCATACACAGGTTAAATGTCTACTAAAAACCTTGATTTTCGGCATATGTAAAAAGGACATAATAATGCATTCCCAGATGGGATTTCAGCTCCATCAATCACATAGTTTAACAGTTACAGGGCTTAAAGGTGGTAAAAAGTCCAAATATTGGGTCATTGTGGGCCTTTTAGAGATCTCGATGTGGCTTTCAAATTAAAGCTTCAGACTTAAAATTTGTTACATACTAAGATTACACATAGAATATGTATCTAATAAAGTTTGAAACTTCTCAGACTTACCATTTCCAAGTTACAGAGCAAAATATGTGAAAAATGTCTTAAAAGGGTCACTCAGGTGGGTGTTTAAGGTCCTCATACACAGGTTAAATGTCTACTTGAAGCCTTGATTTTTGGCACATGTAAAAAGAACATAATAATGTATTCCCAGATGAGATTTCAGCTCTATCAGTCACATAGTTTAACAGTCACAGGCCTTAAAATTGGCAAAAAGTCCAAATACTGGGTCTTTATGGGGCCTTCTAGAGACCTAAATGTGGCCTTCAAATTACAGCTTCAGACTTAAAATTTGTCACATACTAAGATTACACATAGAATATGCATCTAATACAGTTTGAAACTTCTTAGACTTACCATTTCCAAGTTACAGGGAAAAATATGTGAAAAATGTCTAAAAATGGTCACTCGGGTGGGGATTTATGGTCCTCATACACAGGTTAAATGTCTTCTTAAAGCCTTAATTTTTGGCACATATAAAAATAACATACTAATATCTTCTCAGATAGGATTTGAGCTCTATCAGTCACATAGTTTGACAGTCACAGGGCTTAAAAGTAGCAAAAAGTCCAAATATTGGGTCTTTGGGAGCCTTTTAGAGACCTCAATTTGACCTTCAAAATTAAAGCTTCAGACTTAAAATCTGTTACATACTAAGATTACACACAGAATATATATCTAATACAGTTTGAAACTTCTCAGACTTACCATTTCCAAGTTACAGGGAAAAAGATGTGAAAAATGTCTTATAAGGGTCACTCGGGTGGGTGTTTATGGTCCTGATACACAGGTTAACTGTCTATTAAAGGCCTAAATGTTGGGGCACATATAAGAAAACACATAGATATATTCCCAGATGATATTTAACTTAGATGAGAGACATAGTTTGAAAGCTACAGTGCTTGAAAGTGGCAAAAAGTGCATAAATTGGGTCTCTGTGGGCACTTTTGAGACCTTAAGTCGACCCCTTTGGGTAAACCTACAGCCCTAAAATTTTCTACAGACAAGGATTACATATCAAAGTTATACCTAGCGCAGTTTGAGACTCATCAGAATTATCACTTCCAAATTATAGGGCAAAATATGTGAAAAGTATAGCAAAAAATCCCTAAGTGGGGGTATTTATGGGCCTCAAACACAATTTTCTCCTCAACTTAAAGTCATGATTTTCGGCACATGTACTAAGAACATATTAATGTGTTGTCAGGTAAAATTTCAGCCAGCTGAGCATCATAGTTTGTGACCTACAGGGCTCTAAGTGGCCAAAAGTCCAATTTCTGACCTTAAGGTGGCCATAAGTTCTTTTTACTGGGAGTTTAAGGTCACCTTAAAATAGGGATCTTCCTTTGGGCACCCTTAACATGTGTACCAAGTTTGAAAAAAAAATATTAATTTGTTTTTGAGTTATCGCGTCCACAAGGAAATTTCTACGGCGGCGGCGGCGGCGGCGGCGGCGGCGGCGGCGGCGGCGGCGCGACGGACCTGAATCCAATATATCCCCGACTTTCGTCTGGGGATATAATTAATCGTCATGTTTCGATGAATGAATGAAGTCACGTAGATGCGCAGACAACGATTTTACATTAACAGTGACTGCGTGATAAACCAGCAGACGAATAAATACATATACTTTAATAGGGCTTTCACGTCTAGAAACCAGCAGATGAAACCGTTAAAAAAGACTCGTTCGAGTAGGCCATCACAATAGCAAACACAATAGTTTCTAGGACATACGGGACCTTACAGAAAGCCAGACGAAGTGCTAGACAAGCTTCTTACTTTATAAAATATAACTTAATAAAAGCATCAAAAATGTTCAAAATGGCAGAGTGTATACTATACACCTTAATGTACAGATATGTGAACAAATATTATGCAGAATTTGATATTTAAGGGATTTATTTAAGCCGATTTAAAATCGTGGCCACAACCCAGTACTTAACTCGAATCAAAGATTCGACTAATAAAGCCATGCAAGAATATTGTGGGATAATAGAATATTTACAAAATAAACAAAGGGAGCATTGCATGTAACAAAAAGAAAATACAAATTCTGCAGAACAGATATGAGGTTAAACAAGAGGAGAGTGCCCGTGAACGGGCACTGTGTCAGCTGACTGAATGTTTTTGATTTGTGATGGTGATAATGAGAGGAAAGCATAATTATCAGGGAAAGGGCTGTACAGAAATACAGTAAATGGTAACTGAACAGCATGTTCGAAAGATATTCCAAAGCTGACAGAAGAAAAGGACAAAAAAGTTGTGCCCTGCAAATGGTATTATGAAATAAAGTAACAAGGTAATTGTTTAAGTGTAAAAAGTAGGTTAAAAATATTTAAAGAAATACTATAAATGCAATATCCTCGTTCGACCATGAAGAAGGGATCCAAAGGTCAAATCTGACCATACCAAAAGATTCCCAGCCAAAGAATTTAGGATGGTTTACCATCCCAAACCTCTCGGACCAATAATAAGTGAGTCATAGGCACTTTTTAAGTTGGGCCATCCTTGTTTGACCTTGACGGAGGGGTCTAAGGTCAAATCCGACCACACAAAAAAATTCCCAGCCCATGATTTCCTGTAGCTTGTTTACCATCCCAAACCTGTAGGACCAATAATAAGCGAGTTATAAGCAATTGTAAGTTTGGCTATCCTCAATTGACCTTGAAGGGGGGGTCCCAGGTCAAATCTGACCACACCAAAAGAATCCCAGCCCATGATTTCCTATATGTTGGTTTACCATCCCAAACCTCCAAGACCAATAATACGCGAGTTATAAGCACTTTAAGTTTGGCTATCTTTGTTTGACCTGGAAGGAGGGGTCTAAGGTGAAATCCGACCACACCAAAAGATTCCCAGCCCATGATTTTCTATAGGTTGGTTTTTCATTCCAAACCTCTTAGACCAATAATAAGCGAGTTATAAGCACTTTTAAGTTTGGCTATCCTCATTTGACCTTGAAGGAGGGGTCCAAGGTGAAATCCGACCACACCAAAAAATTCCCAGCTCATGATTTTCTATAGGTTGGTTTTCATTCCAAACCTCTAGGACCAATAATAAGCGAGTTATAAGCACTTTTATGTTTGGCTATCCTCATTTGACCTTGAAGGAGGGTTCCAAGGTCAAATCGGACCATATTAACAGATTCCCAGCCCATGATTTCCTACAGGTTGGATACAATGATTTACTCAACAGTGAGAACCTGAAAGAAGCTATTGCTCAGCTATGCCATGACATAGAGGTCTGCAATTTCACTATGTTATAGCTGACCAAAACGTCTGTGAATAACATATTTAACAAAATACTCTAAATGTAATAGTTTTCAAGTTACAACTTATTTACTCAAGAGTGAGAACCTCAAAGTAACTATTATTCAGCTATGCAATGAGCTACATGTCTGAATTTTTGCTCTGTTATAGCTGACCTAAAAGTAGGTGAACAAAATATTTAAGCAAAATACTGTAAATGCAATAGTTTTCAAGTTACAACTGATTTACTCAATAGTGAGAACCTGAAAATAGCTATTGCTCCACTATGCCATGAGCTATAGGTCTGTAATTTCACTATGTTATAGCTAACCCAAAAGTAGGTGAACAATATATTTTAACAAAATACTCCAAATGCAATATTTTTCAAGTTATAGCCGATTTATTCAACAGTCAGTGCCTGAGAATAGCTACTGCTCAGTTGTGCCATGAGCTACAGGTCTGTAATTTCTCTATGTTATAGCTGACCCAAAAGTAGCTGAATAACATATTTGCACAAATTTCTGTAAAGGCAATAGTTTTCCAATTACAACTGATTTACTCAACAGTGAGAACTTCAAAGTAGCTATTACTCAGCTATGCAATGAGCCACAGGTCTGGAACTTCACTATGTTATAGCTGACCCCAAAATAGGTGAATAACATATTGCAACAAAATACTGTAAATGCAATAGTTTCCAAGTTATAAGTGATTTACTCAACAGTGATAACCTAAAAGTAGCTATTACTCAGCTATGCCATGAGCTGCAGGTCTAAAATTTTACTATGTTATAGCTGACCCAAAAGTAGCTGAATAACATATTTATACTAAATTCTCTAAATGCAATAGTTTTCAAATTATAAGTGATTTACTCAACATTGAGAACTTCAAAGTAGCTATTACTCAGCTATGCAATGAGTCACAGGTCTGGAACTTCACTATGTTATAGCTGACCCCAAAATAGTTGAATATCATATTTAAGCAAAATACAGTAAATGCAATAGTTTTGAAGTTACAACTGATTTACTCAATAGTGATGACCTAAAAGTAGCTATTACTCAGCTATGCCATGAGCTACAGGTCTGAAATTTTACTATGTTATAGCTGACCCAAAAGTAGCTGAATAACATATTTATACGAAATTCTCTAAATGCAATAGTTTTCCAATTACAACTGATTTACTCAATAGTGAGAACTTTAAAGTAGCTATTACTCAGCTATGCCATGACCTACAGATCTGAAATTTCACTATGTTATAGCTGGCCCAAAAGTAGCTGAATAACATATTTATACGAAATTCTCTAAATGCAATAGGTTTTAAGTTACAAGTGATTTACTCAATAGTGAGAACTTCAAAGTAGCTATTACTCAGCTATGCAATGAGCCACAGATCTGAAACTTCACTATGTTATAGCTGATCCCAAAATAGGTGAATAACATATTTAAACAAAATACTGTAAATGCAATAGTTTCCAAGTTATAAGCGATTTACTCAACAGTGAGAACTTCAAAGTAGCTATTACTCAGCTATGCCATGAGCTACAGGTCTGAAATTTTACTATGTTATAGCTGACCCAAAAGTAGCTGAATAACATATTTATACGAAATTCTCTAAATGCAATAGTTTTGAAGTTATAAGCGATTTACTCAACAGTGATAACCTAAAAGTAGCTATTACTCAGCTATGCCATGAGCTACAGGTCTAAAATTTTACTATGTTATAGCTGACCCAAAAGTAGCTGAATAACATATTTATACGAATTTCTCTAAATGCAATAGTTTTTAAGTTACAAGTGATTTTGCTCATGATGGAAGTTACTGAAAAGCCCAAAAGTAGCTATTACTCACTTAGCTATTGAGACAGGCACCCAACTTACTCACCATATTGTAGCTATGAAAAAAGTAGCTGAATAACATATTTTAACAAAATGCTCTAAATGCAACACTTTTCAAGTTATAAATGATTTTGTGCATGATTTCATGAATTTTAATGCATTAAAAATTATTAAAAAAATTTATTAAAAAAAAAGTAAGACAGATCCAGGTCTCATACTCACACAAGAGAATCTACCTCTGGCCTAGTACATATATGCAAGATATGAGAGAAATCCCTGCAATAGTCACTGAGAAAATTGTGATTAAGTGTTGAAATTTTCACACTTTTGGTGGGGGTACCCCCCTTGTAATGTCTCTAGCAAACAGACGAACAGACAGATTTGCATGCCTTGAACAATTTTTCATCCTCGATAGATAAGGTATCTTTTAAAAAAAACAGCACGTCTCTAGGCCTTGTAGTTTTGGAGGAGAAGTTGTTCACGTGGACGCGGACGCCCACGCCGCAGAGTGACGACATAATGTCAGCTGACTGACAAGTCAGCTGACATAAAAATCAAATTTTGTATAAAGAGAAATTTTAGCAAGACGAAAATCTCATTAATTCTTCATTTTTAAGAAATTCACTAGAGTTAATTTTCATTAATGGCTAGATTCTACTTGAGATATCAATACAGATTTATAATTTAACTAGGAATTAATTTTCATTAGCGAAGCTCATTAGCTAAAATATCTAACATTAATGCCTGATCAAAATTTCAACTTATGCAATAATCAGAAAAACAAAGGTCAGATGACAAACATTCTATTAAGTCACTAAGTAACTCGATTTAAAAATAAGTAGTAAGTAACCCACTGACCTTCTGGGTGGCAGCTTGAGGTCTGACAGAGAGTAGAGTGGTGTCTGACTGGACACAAGGTAGTGAAGCTTTGGGAACGGGACCAAATTCATGGTAATCTCATTTAAGTCTACATTCAGACTACCCTCAAAACGTGCAGAGCTAGACGAAAACATAAACACAATTCTAAAATGGCACGCTGCGCAGTGACCTTGGACACATCTTTTGTGCAATGCTGGAATCGTGCATATAGAATAGTAAATAAAACAATGCTGTTGAATTCTGCGTACATCATCCCTTCGCATACACATGTAAACAAACGACTCGAGGTAAAATAATATGCAGCAAATATGAAGTCAAATAATTCAGTGGAGATTTTTAATCAATATTTCATTTAAAGATCGACTACTCATTTATGAGAGAACAGAATTCTGTTGGGGGGGTTCCTAACAATATTTTAAGCAAAAGGCCGTTTGCACAGCCATCACTATGCATGTTTAGTTAATGGAACAGCAAACATGGCATTGGATTTGTTTGGATTTTCGCGTAAGATTTACCCCTTATTTTGAACAAAATGTCAATGAAACCATTTTTGAATAGAAATAAAAGAAAAATTCTCAATCATGCTTTATGATGGTTTTAAACTATCGATCTGCTTCGAGCTTTGTGGCTTTAATATTCAGTCGATCAATAGTTTAAAACCATCATAAAGCACTCGAATATGTCTTTTATTCCTACAGTAGATTATTGCACTAAAACTCAGGAACCATAAATTCTGGTTCTCAAGATCCACAGATTATTGACATGTTTGATGTATTTTGGTCCTGTGCTATTCAAACTGTGGCACATTCACAGGCTAGAGTAAGGAATCTAAAATTCGTCAGAAATCTAAAAATTTGTCACCTCTAAAAACCTTTGTGAATTATATGGAGAAAAAAGATATTTTTTCTTAAATTTTGTATTTTTCACTTCAAAAAGCCTTAATTTACTATATATTCAACAAGCAATCAGTGCCTGTGAACGGGCTCTGTGTCAGCTGACTGTGTGTTTTGAGTTTCAGAGTAGAAGTGACAAAAGAAAAGGACACAAAAGTTGTGCCCTGGAAATGGTGTTCAGCAGGAAAGTAAGAAGGTAACTGTTAAGGTGCAAAAAAGTAAGTTAAAAACATGTTTAAAGAAAATATTGCAAATGCAATAGTTTTAATTTTACTATGTTATTTTATAGCTGACCCCAAAATAGGTGAATAACATACTGAAACTAAATAATCTAAATGCATTAGTTTTCAAGTTATAAGTGATTTACTCAACAGTGCAATCTAAAAGTAGCTATTACTCAGCTATGCCATGAGCTAAAGGTCTGAAATTTACTATGTTATAGCTGACCCAAAAGTAGCTGAATAACATATTTACACAAAATTCCCTAAATGCAATAGTTTTCAAGTTACAAGTGATTTTACTCATGATGGAAGTTAGTGAAAAGTCCAAAAGTAGCTATTACTCACTTAGCTACTGAGATAGTTACTCACCATGTTGTAGCTATGGAAAAAGTAGCTGAATAACATATTTCAACAAAATGCTCTAAATGCAATACTTTCCAAGTTATAAATGATTTAGTGTTGAGTAAGAACCTCAAAGTAGCTATTACTCAGCTATGCAATGAGCCACAGGTCTGGAATATTACTATGTTATAGCTGACCCCAAAATAGGTGAATAACATATTGAAGCTAAATACTCTAAATGCAATAGCTTTCAAGTTATAAGTGATTTATTCAACAGTGATAACCTAAAAGTAGCTATTACTCAGGTATGTCATGAGCTACAGGTCTGAAATTTTACTATGTTATAGCTGATCCAAAAGTAGCCGAATAACATATTTACACAAAATTCTCTAAATGCAATAGTTTTCAAGTTACAAGTGATTTTACTCATGAAGGAAGTTACTGAAAAGTCCAAAGGTAGCTATTACTCATTTAGCTATTGAGATAGACACCCAAGTTACTCACCATGTTGTAGCTATGGAAAAAGTAGCTGAATAACAATTATTTCAACAAAATGCTCTAAATGCAATAAAGTTATAAATGATTTAGTGTTGAGTAAGAACCTCAAAGGAGCTATTACTCAGCTATGCCATGGGCTAACGGTCTGAAATTTTACTATGTTATAGCCGATCCAAAAGTAGCTGAATAACATATTTACACAAAGTGCTCTAAATGCAATACTTTTCAAGTTATAATTGATTTAGTGCATGATTTCATTAATTTTAATGCATTAAAAATTATTTTAAAAATTCATAAAAAAATAATTAAGAAAGATCCAGGTCTGACACTCACACAAGGGAATCTACTTGTGACCTAGTACATATGTGCAAGATATTAGAGAAATCCCTGCAATAGTCACTGAGAAAATTGTGACAAAGTGTTAAAATTTTCATACTTAGGGTGGGGGGTACCTCACTTATAATGGCTCTAGCAAACAGACAAACAAACAGATCTGCATGCCTTGGACATTGTTTCATGCTAGGTAGATAAGCTATCTTTTAAAAAAACAGCATGTCTCTGGGCCCTAAAGTTTCAGAGAAGTTGCTCACGCGTACATGTACACGTATGCCCACGCCGCAGAGTGATGCCATAATGTCAGCTGACTGACAAGTCAGCTGACATAACAAATCTCACCTCAATTCATTTATTGCATTAAGTATTTCCACATGTGGCGAATTTCAGATATGTGGCGAATTTTACATTTCTTGCTCTACACATGTTTGGCAATTAGTATAAGATATCAACAAACCACTGGTGAGCACCTTTTTTCACTCTACTGATGTATCATTTAAACCCTCTACTGTGCATAAATTCAAATCAGTGAATTGGTATTTGTGAGACCCGTCCTCGCTATATATATATATATTGATAAATCTTTATATCTCTTATAAAAAGGTCACTCTTCCTGTTAGTTTTGTCACCAAAAATATACATTTCACAAATTTCTAGTTTAAAAAAAATTCTAGTTTACCTAGTCATGTTAAGCATCAAATTGGCTACAATGTTGTTCATCTTATCGAAGGGTTTCTCCTCTTGTTGTTTTGTTACACCTCCCTCTCCTGCTGTCAGTGCACTCTCAGCCTTCACACGACTGCCCGCTGTGGGGTGGAAGTTGGTCGACCCGTACGTTCTTTTCCCTGAATCAGTAGTTTAGTGGGTACATCATTTTTCATCAATATTTAGCAATATTTATTGTTTTGTGACAGAGTTGCTGATATTAATATGCAAAGACACCCCAATATCAAACAATACTGAAATATATTTGCATTCAATATTGATGATCAAACAACCAAATGATGTATACCCAGTTGTAGTTTATATAGAAAAATAAAGCTGTAATACTTGTCTTTCAACTTCATGAATTTCTTTTTTATTTCTGTAATTTTAAAATTAAGTCATTTATTAACAAGAGCACTCAGGGAGCACAGACCTCTGCCAAGGGAGCACATATCCTGAAAATTTCATCAAATTCCGTCCATAACTTTTTGAGTTATCTGTCTTTAAAAATTACATTTCATGGATCCAGAAGATCCAGATAGTGATCCAGATCACTCCCAAAATTGAATCATTTCTTCTTTTTACCTTTTCAGACATATCCTGAAAATTTCATCAAAATCCGTCCATAAGCTTTTGAGTTATCTTGTTCACAAACAAACTCACAAACAAACCCAGGCAAAAACATAACCTCCTTGGCGGTTAGGTAACAACAATTTAATGGGGGGCAGGGGGGCATAGTGAGTAAAACACTTGCTTCTCACTTCTCAGATCATGGGTTTGACTCCCAGTCCAACTGGTAGTGAGAAAATTGATAGCTACTTGCTGAGACCTGATGGTTTACATTGCAAAAGAAAGAGCAACTAGTATGCACTCCTTTCCTCGATCCTTTCACGACCTTTATGGCCCGAAATTGAAAATTTTAATTACTTAAATGTAGCTTCTATAAGCTACAAGCTTACCATGTGGAACTAAATGTTATCTCAGATGGCCGCAGGTATCCTGGCCAACTCAAGAAAATGAGCATATATAGCCAGGTACCTTAATCGGTGAATACCACGAGGTGACCTAGATGGTGACAAAGAACATGACTTCCTTCCCTACAATGTGCTGAAAATGATGTTAAGCGGAATTCAATCAATGTATCTAAACTGTTAAAAGAAATTTCCATGATTTTTGCACCCACATTTTGGTAATGAAAAATTATTGCATTTTTGTTGTAGCAGTTGGTCAAGCCAGCAGAATAATTTACTGGGACTGTCCTTCAGTTGCCAACTAAGTATAATCTTGCAAACCTAATTTCTATTCTGAAGACTGGTTAAAGTATATTTTAAATCAAAGAGGCAGATATTTTCAACTTACTTGGAACTATTTCATCTCTATTACTTGTTTCAAACCAATTTTCCTGATTCTACTTAGATGGCTCAGACCATGGTTGGCAATAGTAGATAGTCAGGTGACCTTTCATCTTAATTTTTACGTAGTCAAACATTACGATGAAAAAACTCACTTATGTGTTCAATAAATTGTATGAATTTGTCATTGATCTTGTTATCTTTTATGATTAGTCCAGGTTATTTACATTAAAATTGCATGCATAATTTGATTCATTATCACAAATCTGACATCATCATTAAAGCTTCTCTTACAGCCTATCGTACGCCTATATACATGTAAGTGTGCTACGAATATAGTTGAAAAATATGAATATAGCCTGGTAGTGGGGTAGAAGAGATTTGCACATGCAAATAAGGTGAATTGTCCCAACAAGAGTGTCACAGCTTGATATCCAAGTACAGACTGCGATTAGTTATAGGCTGCACAATGGGTTTATATTCATGCCAGGTACACGTGGGTGTATGATACAGCACATGCAATCTCTGTAAGTAAATGTGGAGAACCTACAACGCTAGCAAGGAGAATGTACATGCCTAAGTCTCTCATATATTACCCATACTGCGCGCGCGCGCAGAGAATAATGTGCATGTCAATTTTCATTGAGGGGTCTGTGCGACCTTGAAATTCTGTTAGAAAATTGCACATGTACCTTAAGTGTCCCTTGCAAATCAGCTGTTTTTTCTCTGTAACCAGGACATACCTGTATGTACGATGGGATGTAAGAGAGGCTTAAGGCAATTAAAACTGTCTTCACATGCTTGCAACATAAACATCGTGAAATTTTGTACATAAAATATTCTATATTAAACAAGACCACTGCCGTGGTATGATCTCCCGCCGCACTACATCAAAAAGTTGGTGAACAACATATTTTTTTTTTTAGCATGGGGATTAACAACACACAAAGCACAGGGTAGTACATACAGCGAAATGGTCGCAGATATGATGAAACCATCAAACTTGAAATGTGTTCCTCAAGGACTAATTTACACTATGCTAAGTAGAGCCAAAACAAGTAGGGGAATAAAAATCTGCAATTTTAACCCAAGCCATATAAAAGTAAACGCAGGTGCTCTTGAAGAAATGAAACGGATGGAAGCTTAATCTAAACTAGAAAAAAGTTTTTGCTGACAAAAACGAAGCGGCCCTGATGAAAAAGTGTGAAGTAAGCCGTAAAAGATGTGAAGATATGCATCACAAGGAATAGAAAATATAAAATTTATTGCATTGTGTATGTTACCATATTTAACAAATGAAAGAACGACCACAGCTTGGCAGAAGAGAAATTGTAGGTGTGAAATATACTTCTCAAAAGAATGTATGTCCGATGCGTGGAAAAAATGCCTCCTGGAAAAAATGCCTCCTAGAAAATATGCCTCCTAGGAAATATACCTCGTAGAATGAATGCCTCCTGAATATTTTGTGACCAGGAAAAATACCTCCTAAGAAAAAAAAGTTCTTTCAAGTATTATAACACTACAGGTTCACATTACAACTTCAGAGGCATCTTCATTTTTTCCACTTGAGTCTTATAGTCGCCAATGCCTATTCAAAATACACAGTCTTTTACCCATTTTGCTTAGCTGTACAAAGGTATGTAAGTTTCTCTTGTAAGGTTTTGCTGGTGCTTCTCACTCTTTTGGCTGGCTGCTCATCCCTGGTTTCCATTATGACAGGTGTCGTGTTTTTCTTGTAATTACATTTCTGCCCCTCCTAGTACATCTAACTGCGATCAACTCCTTACAAAGGGGATAACCTATGTTGTAATTTGATAAGAATGCATATTGTAAGCCATAAGGCCACAACTATTTCATCAAGAAACCTCACAGCCATAAATCCTGCTTTTAAAGTGCTCCAGAGTACAGCTGAAGGGATACCCTTTCAAGAAGATATTTGTAATTTGTACTTCACGATATTGTACGTTCTGGTTTTGACTGTATATATCTGAAATTAACATGTTTTTGATATTATACGTTATAGGTTTCATATGTAACATGTTTACAAGTTGAAATAACTTTTTTTTCTTAGGAGCCTTTTTTTCCTAGTCACAAAATATCCAGGAGGCATTCTTTCTAGGAGGCATTTTTTCCAGGAGGCATTTTTTTCTGTGAGGCATTTTGTCCAGGAGACATTTTTTTCCCGGATTCTGTATGTCCTACATTCTTTGGTAATGTTCTCAGAGAAGAGGTCTCAAGTGAAAGGGTACACTGACCACAGACATTTCTGTTCAAAATGTCATTAGTATCAGACTTAAGTATAAAACACTAATTGAATGAAGTGGACTAAGATTCTTAAGAACTATTGTTTAAAATTACTGGTTGTGCTTCAACTAAAAACTTAACAAAACCACAAATAAAATCCAGTGAACCAAAGTGTGTTAGACTTTTTGTTCAAAAGTTACTGATTTTGCTTCAGAGTTATTGCTTACAAGAAAAATCAAGTTACAAACAAGTCAAGCTATAGTGCTAGAAAAATGTTACTGGATTTATTGAGAAAGAAAAGTATGAGTTTATATATTGCAATATTTATGAACGATTTAGCAACTGAAATTAAAAATCTAGGCTTAGGAATAAGAGTAGGAGATCATGATCCATTCCACACTTCAATAATGCACAAAATTAAGACCAAACAAGTTACTGGACTTGGTGTAGCTGTGGAAAAAGTAGCCTAATAACAGATATTTTAACAAAATGCTGTGAACGCAATACTTTTCAAGTTATAAGTGATTTAGTGCATCACTTCAGGAATTTGAATGCATTAAAGTTTCAAAAATTCATTTCCCACTTGAGCTAAAATTAATTAAATGTAGAAGTCTAAGTGAAATGGAAGAAAGTAAAAGAAAAGAAAACAATATACATTCGAAAGAACAGCATAAATATTCCACTTTTTTTTGTTCCACTTTTGCTTCACACACACATATATATTCTCTATCTATCATCTCCCTCCATGAACCCCCCCACTTCCCCCACTGAGGCCATTCTTTTTTCCACTTGCTTTTTGTGTGCACTAAAGGGGGGTTGGGGGGTGGGTTCTTTCTGCATAGAAAGATTTTCCATGAATGTGCCTTTTGATAGATATCACACAACAGAGTTGGGAAGGAAGAAGAAAAGGACAAGTCATTCATTTCCACTCAGCTGGAGATACATAAAATGCTGTACAAGAAAAACTGTTTATGAGAAAGTGTTTTTTTTTTCAAGCATCTTATATTGTGAAAGAAGTCAGGTGTATACATTTGACCAATTTATATAGTCTATGTGAACAAGTAGCTAGATCATCAACTCCTTCTACAAAACAAAAGTTGAATCAATTGAAGCTTTTTTTTCCAAAAAGGAAAAGTTATATCCCCACATTTCCAAATGAATGGAATCAGAAGAATGTGTTTTTTTTAATCTGCCTAAAATTGGGAATTTATATTATGTGAACACTGATCAGTTGCAATATGTTAATAACCACATCAGTGCATCATAAATAGCTCATTTTTTTCTTTGAAGATGTCATAACTTCATAAACACTAAGAGATTAGGTTTGCCAGACAGCATAAATATTTTTAAGCATACATATGCCGGGTGTGGTTTTAAAAAGTGTTAAAATAAATGAGGAGGGAGCAAGAAGTATATATTTATCATGTTAAGATGGCCAAAGCCTCTTAAGTACAGGAATTTTAAGTGAAATGTTATACAAAATCTTACTTTAGTATAATCAATGTCAAGTTAAACTGATGTTACTGAACAGTAAATCAGTTAGGGGCTGAAAATCCTCATTTTCACGTCAAGATGGCCATGACTGTACCTGTATTGGAACTCCAAGGTGGAAAGAAAAGAAGAATGTCCCTAATGTCATCTTTAAAAGTGTACAAATTTAACCGAGCTCTGCTGAACAACACGATAGCTGGAGATGAAAAACTCCATAATTTCACTGCAAGGTGACCATAACTTCATCCATATTGCGACTTTAAGGTGACCATAAAATGAGAATGTCCCTTTTGTCATCCTTTATAAGTGTACAAAGTTTAGCTGATGGCTTTATTCAAATGTTATGACTTTAGGGGGGCCAAAATTATATTAACAGTTTAAGGTCACCTTAAAGTCAGGATAACCCTTTGGTTTTCCATCCTTTATAAGTGTGCAAAGTTTAACTGAGGTCAGTCGAACAATAAGATACTTGGAGGCTGAAAACCCCCTTATTTCACTTTAAGGTGGCTACAACTCCATTCATACTGAGAGTTTAAGGTGACTATAAGTATTATTTTTATCTAGTTTAATACCAGTGATAATTTCGATATAAAAAAATGGAAAAAGAAAGGAGCCAGAGCATTTTATTCCAATTTGATGACTTTAAGCAGGCCAAATGTCCATTAACATTTTGAGTTTAAGGTCACCATAAAGTCAAGATATTCCTTTGGCAAATCTTAATATATGTGCCAAGTTTGGTTGAAAAAAGTGAAAAACTAAGTGAACTGGAGGGCTAAAACCCCGTTTTTTGACATTAAGGTGACGTTAAAATTGCAGATACAGGGCTAAAACTTCGGCATGTGAAAGATTATCAAAAAGTAGCTGAATAAGTTATTCCAACAAAACGCCGAAATCCTGACCGTTTTTGAGATACAGACCAAGTACCCATTTTTTAAAAATTTACGAAAATAAAACGCCTCCCATTCAGGTATCTATGGTCCGATTGATGAGAAAATCCTTTCCAACCTTGGAAATTTGGTCTAGAATGTACCTGATAAATTTTATAGCACAGGAGTGTGTGGTTTTTTTCCGAAACGCGATGACGAGGTGTTTTGGAGGTATGCTTAAGGTTACCCTAAGTAAAGCTTAAGGTCTGCGCAAAGTATCTCAAAAATTTTTCCCGCCCCTATAGTTTTAAAGAAAGATAAGAAGGGAAGAAAAATGTGAAAGGCTAAGAAGTTATTCAAGGGAGACCATAATCTGGCGGCGGCGGCGGTGATCAGTCGAACTTCGGTGAAAACAAATAAGCGTCCCTGACAGGCCGCTTAATTACAATGGATTCTCCAATTGAAAAAATAGCAAGGGAAAATGCCTTTCTTTTGGGTTGCCTAAATATAAGATCTCTGAAAAGGCATCTGCAAGATTTAAAGAGTGATCCATCAGTTAAACTGTTAGATGCTATATGTTTAACGGAAACACATATTTCTAAAATAGCGTCACATAAGAAATTTGAAATGGATAATTACATATTAACGTGTAGTAAGTCAGTTCATGGTACAGGTATTTATGTCAAACGGGACACCAAATGTTGTGAGAAGAAATTCCATGCAATTAACATAGAATGTACATGTGTGATAATCGAAGCGAATGAAGTAATCTTTGCTCTAGTGACTGTTTACAGATCTCCTAAAGACAGCATAAAAACTTTTTTGGAAGAAGTTGAAAAGCTTATAGTGCAATTGAAAGAAGATATGTATGAGATAATCATTTGTGGTGACTTTAACTTTGATTTATATAATCTTAATAAAGCTACATCACTTTTGCAGAGGTATTCTTTGAAGCAATACATAAGTGAACCAACTCATATATGTGGTGGTATTCTTGACCTTGTGTTTGCAACCGAAAGTTTAAAATTAACAACAAGTCAAATGCCGCTTTACTACAGTGACCACCAATTTATTTTCTTCTCTGTATCTATATAGATGTATATGTATGTATTTTCTTAATATTACACAGTAATCATTTAATATTGATAGAACGATTGATTTAATGTACAAACAACATTTACAGTTTCGTTATGTTATAATTAGTTTGAAATGTAATGTCACAAATAAATAATTGTTGACACTATCAATGTTTTGCAGGTTCTATACACAATACAATTAAATATCGTCAGTAAAAGCAAATTACAATAAAAGGCAATTAGCAATAGAGAATGAAACTTGTAAAAAGAAGAATTTGTTGCGTACACATCAAAGATGTTTGTTATTGAAATTAGAAATGTATTGTTCAGGATAATTATACTAACTTTAAGATGAAATCCAATAACATGAAAAGATTCCTTGCGTATGCTAAATAATGAAGAATAATAATAAATCTAATTATCATGGGCTTCAGCAATAGCTGTATTAAGTAATGTTGTCCATTTCATAAGTTTCTCTTTGTGGTTTAGTACTAATGAAATGGTTGAAAGATAAAAAGGAAATCAGTCAAAGTAATAATGGTTAATGACAGGAACATTTTTCAAATATCAAAACGATGTACTTGATCAATATGTTTGTGCTATTTACTAAAAATTTACATTTCATAGTTGTTTTTAATGTTTTAATGTACTAATAAAATGGGTTTTTTTTGTACATTGTCTTTCTTTTGTCACAAAGTCATTTATACATTCCATTACTCACAGCATGGAATGTATACATTCAATAGTTCTGGCAACTGAATGTACACATTCAATGGCAAATCATAGCATATACCCATTCAATGATTTGGCCATCGAATGGCCACATTCCAGAGTTAGAGCCACTGAATGTACATATTCCGCAGTTATGTACATGTAAGATATGCACTAAAAAGGTTTGGATATCTTCATTCCACCTCAAAGAAGGGGCCCAAGGTCTTACCCTTACCCTGTGCTTTTCCACAGGTTGGTTTGAAGCTCTGCAATACTTCTAGAGATAATTCGCATTTACTCATTTTCAGTAGGCGAGTAATTAGCTATGGGTCTGAAACTTCACTATGTGAAGGCCCTTGCAAAAGTAGGTGAATGAGTTATTTGAGAAAAAATTGGCTATCTGCAATACTTTTCAGAGATAATTCGCATTTACTCATTTTGAGTAGGTGAGTAATTAGCTATGGGTGTGAAACTTCACCAAGTGAAAGTTCTCCCAAAAGTAGGTGAATGAGTTATTTGAGAAAAATTGGCTATCTGCAATACTTTTTAGCGATAATTCGCATTTACTCATTTTGAGTAGGTGAGTAATTAGCTATGAGTGTGAAACTTCACCAAGTGAAAGCTCTTCCAAAAGTAGGTGAATGAGTTATTTGAGAAAAATTGGCTATCTGCAATACTTTTAGCGATAATTCGCATTTACTAATTTTGAGTAGGTGAGTAATTAGCTATGGGTGTGAAACTTCACCATGTGAAAGCTCTTCCAAAAGTAGGTGAATGAGTTATTTGAGAAAAATTGGCTACCTGCAATACTTTTAGCGATAATTCGCATTTACTCATTTTCAGTAGGTGAGTAATTAGCTATGGGTCTGAAACTTCACCATGTGAAAGCTCTCCCAAAAGTAGGTGAATGAGTTATTTGAGAAAAATTGGCTAAGTACAATACTTTTAGCGATAATTCGCATTTACTCATTTTGAGTAGGTGAGTAATTAGCTATGGGTGTGAAACTTCACCATGTGAAAGCTCTTCCAAAAGTAGGTGAATGAGTTATTTGAGAAAAATTGGCTACCTGCAATACTTTTAGCGATAATTCGCATTTACTCATTTTCAGTAGGTGAGTAATTAGCTATGGGTCTGAAACTTCACCATGTGAAAGCTCTTCCAAAAGTAGGTGAATCAGTTATTTGAGAAAAATTGGCTACCTGCAATACTTTTAGCGATAATTCGCATTTACTCATTTTGAGTAGGTGAGTAATTATCTACGGGTCTGAAACTTCACCATGTGAAAGCTCTCCCAAAAGTAGATGAATGAGTTATTTGAGAAAAATTGGCTAAGTACAATACTTTTAAGAGATAATTCGCATTTACTCATTTTGAGTAGGTGAGTAATTATCTACGGGTCTGAAACTTCACCATGTGAAAGCTCTCCCAAAAGTAGATGAATGAGTTATTTGACAAAAATTGGCTATCTGCAATACTTTTAGAGATAATTCGCATTTACTCATTTTGAGTAGGTGAGTAATTAGCTATGGGTCTGAAACTTCACCAAGTGAAAGCTCTCTCAAAAGTAGCTGAATGAGTTATTTGAGAAAAATTGGCTACCTGCAATACTTTTAGCGATAATTCGCATTTACTCATTTTGAGTAGGTGAGTAATTATCTACGGGTCTGAAACTTCACCATGTGAAAGCTCTCCCAAAAGTAGATGAATGAGTTATTTGAGAAAAATTGGCTAAGTACAATACTTTTAAGAGATAATTCGCATTTACTCATTTTGAGTAGGTGAGTAATTATCTACGGGTCTGAAACTTCACCATGTGAAAGCTCTCCCAAAAGTAGATGAATGAGTTATTTGACAAAAATTGGCTATCTGCAATACTTTTAGAGATAATTCGCATTTACTCATTTTGAGTAGGTGAGTAATTAGCTATGGGTCTGAAACTTCACCAAGTGAAAGCTCTCTCAAAAGTAGCTGAATGAGTTATTTGAGAAAAATTGGCTATCTGCAATACTTTTAGCGATAATTCGCATTTACTCATTTTGAGTAGGTGAGTAATTAGCTATGGGTGTGAAACTTCACCAAGTGAAAGTTCTCCCAAAAGTAGGGGAATGAGTTATTTGAGAAAAATTGGCCATCTGCAATACTTTTACAGATAATTCGCATTTACTCATTTTCAGTAGGTGAGTAATTAGCTATGGGTCTGAAACTTCACCATGTGAAAGCTCTTCCAAAAGTAGGTGAACGAGTTATTTGAGAAAAATTGGCTATCTGCAATACTTTTACAGATAATTCGCATTTACTCATTTTCAGTAGGTGAGTAATTAGCTATGGGTCTGAAACTTCACCATGTGAAAGCTCTTCCAAAAGTAGGTGAACGAGTTATTTGAGAAAAATTGGCTATCTGCAATACTTTTAGCGATAATTCGCATTTACTCATTTTCAGTAGGTGAGTAATTATCTATGGGTCTGAAACTTCACCATGTGAAAGCTCTCCCAAAAGTAGATGAAGGAGTTATTTGAGAAAAATTGGCTATCTGCAATACTTTTAGAGATAATTCGCATTTACTCATTTTGAGTAGGTGAGTAATTAGCTATGGGTCTGAAACTTCATCAAGTGAAAGCTCTCCCAAAAGTAGGTGAATGAGTTATTTGAGAAAAATTGGCTATCTGCAATAGTTTTAGCGATAATTCGCATTTACTAATTTTGAGTAGGTGAGTAATTAGCTATGGGTCTGAAACTTCACCAAGTGAAAGCTCTCCCAAAAGTAGGTGAATGAGTTATTTGAGAAAAATTGGCTATCTGCAATACTTTTAGCGATAATTCGCATTTACTCATTTTCAGTAGGTGAGTAATTAGCTATGGGTCTGAAACTTCACCAAGTGAAAGCTCTCCCAAAAGTAGGTGAATGAGTTATTTGAGAAAAATTGGCTATCTGCAATACTTTTAGCGATAATTCGCATTTACTCATTTTGAGTAGGTGAGTAATTAGCTATGAGTGTGAAACTTCACCAAGTGAAAGCTCTCCCAAAAGTAGGTGAATGAGTTATTTGAGAATGACTTAAAAAGAATGACTTAAAAAGTAGATGAACAACTTATTTGAGAGAAATTGTGTAGCTGCAATACTTTTGAAGATATAAGGCATTTACTCATTATGGTTATCATTAAAAATTGACAAAGTAGCTATTACTCACTTAGCTATGGAGATACACTTCCAAACTAGTGACCATGTTGTAGCTGTGGAGATAGTAGCTGAACAACATATTGGAACAAAATTGTGTAGCTGCAATACTTTTGAAGATATAAGCCATTTACTCATTATGGTTATCATCAAAGTAGCTATTACTCAGTTAGCTATGGAGTTACAGCTGTGAAAATTCACAATACAGTATATCCAAAAGATAGGTGAACAACATATTCGACAAAAATCCTCTATATTCAATAGTTTTTTAGTTATAAGTGACTTGCTCAATGGTCAAATGTTAAACTTAGTATAGCTATTACTCAGTTAGCTATGGTGCTACACCTTGGACACCTCACCATGATATAGTACATGAAGGAGTTGTTGAACAACATATTTCAGGCCAATATTGTAAGTAACAGTTACAAAGACAAAATCAATTTACTCATTTTGCTCATTGTTAATAACAGAAAATAGCTATTACTCACTTAGCTATGAAGATAGAACCCTAAAAATGGTACCATCTTGTAGGCATGGAGAAAGTAGCTGAACAACGTATTTTACAGAAACACTCTAAATGCAGTCGTTTTGGAGTTATGAGCACTTTACTCAAAGTAGCCACCATTGCTATTACTCACTTAGCTATGGTCCTAGGTGTGAAATAACAGCATCAAATGAAAGGACATAAGCAATAAGGTCATAAAAAACATTGAAAAGGCCAAGGAGAAACAACCAGTGTGATGTACAGCCCTTTATAAAAGCGTGACACACACTCAATAACACACGAACACACGCACACACGCACACACGCACGGAATGCATTTTATAATCTCCCGCCCGGCCGGCGGGAGATAAAAAATTGGAAACAAAAAGTGTCAAACCTTAGTCAAAATTCCAATTTGTGTTTTGCTAATTATTTTAGATTTCTTTAGATTTAATGGTGACATCACAAGCCAAAATGAAGATTTTGTAACAGATAAAACAAAGAAGAATAATCTCTCTCACAATAATGTTTCAAAGGCCAGTGTGTTAATGGCAACATTGTGTATACTGCAATTTCATATTAGTACAAAGCTAATGTGTCTACATAGAAAAACTATGCAGTTGTCATTAAACACACCTGTCTTATCTGGAGGTAGTGACTGAGAGATCTTGCTGACTATGTCTCCCAAAGCCTAAAACAAAACAAATATATGTAACTTGTTAAACAAGAGGTACATCTTCTTCTCAACGTGCCAATATTCGCCATCACATAGGATTTCTTTTCATGATCTGGAATAATAAGACCAACTAATTTTTTTATGGATAATATTAAATTAGAATGACGGAACCATCTTGTTTTTTAATTAGCAGTATCAAATCAGAAAGAACAAAGTACTTGGTTTCCTATTGCCAGTATAAAAATGGAATGGCCAAACCACCAGATTGGACATGGACAGTATCAAACTGGAATTGTTAAACAACCTAGCTTTTTTCGGTTGGTATTAAATTGAATGATCAAACCACCTTGTCTTTATAGGCTGTATTAAATTAGAATTACTGGTTTCTATGAGCAGTTTTAAATTTCCATTTCTAAACTTGCTATTTTCTATGGGAACTACATTATTACTACATTATCTGGTTTACTATCGGCAGTATTAAATCATCTTGACTAAACCATCTCATGATTAATATACAACATTGAGTCAGAACTACTATGTCACCTGGTTTTCTAAGGGTAGTATTAGATCATAATTCCTAAACAATCTGGTTTTGAAATTCTCAATATTCAATCAGAACTACTACACCACCTGGTTTTCTATGGGCAACACACAATCAGCCCTCTCTGTGAGTTGACGCATGGCCAGTGTGCTGTTGTAAGGAGATGTGATGACATCATCATCTTTAGATGGATACACTGCAGTCACAAATCTGTACACGTCAGGGTACTCATCCTCAAGTATACTCAGTACATAGGAGCCAACCCCAGATCCAGTACCTAAGTACACATAAAATGATAAGCTCAGCTAGTATCCTGTCAAAATGTCTGGAGCTGATTTGCAAAGAAAGATTAAACTGAGCCAAAACTCCGATTAAAGTTCACAGAAAAATGCTCAACTAAACCTTGTTTTAAGCTGGTATTTGCAAGCTGGTTGTTGGTATTTACAAGCTGGTTGTTGGTATTCACAAGCTGGTTGTTGGTATGTACAAGCTGGTTGTTGTTACATGTGGTTGTTGGATTACATGCAGAACATCCAACCATATATTATGTAAAAGTTAATCCATTTTGAATGAGTGGATCAAAGTTAATACAAAAGTTGAGCCAAACATCAGCTCAACTTCCCTGTATATACAAATCTAATCTGATTATTATATATGAAGTCAAACTAAAAACTAAAATTTTGCTGATATTTCACCACAATTTAAGTCCAGAAACATTTGTATGCTATATTGCAATATTAATAACAAATACACTAATTTTTTCGTGGTATACAGTTTTTTAAACTTTGTCACTAAAGAAAACTGATCATAATATGTATCAGCACTACTTGGGGTATTTTCTTGTTATCTACAGAGTTCAGTCACTAGTGATAAAGACGGTAAACCAGATAGTTGGTTTCTATTCGATTTATAAAAGGGTAAACGAAATCCAGTGACAAATTCCAAGAACCGGTTCCCGAAATGTCACACATTTCACATCAAAACGTATAAAATATTGCACAGAAACGTTTAAAAATATTAACTTCTGTAATATTTTGCCAATATACACTGAAATAATATCCAAAACGTCTGTTTTATCATCAAATAAACCACATTTTAGTTGAAATTATTGTTCATGTACACGCACAGAAAGTTTTACAGCTTGACTACAGCTTGGTGTATACTAATTCGAATGAATCCGGTTTCCGCCGAATTTTTGTTTTCGGGACCCAGTTTCCATATTTACATTCGATCGTAACACTATGAACTTTTTGGTGGTATCTAGTTTTTTAAACTTTGTCACTAAAGAAAACTGATCATAATATGTATCAGCACTACTTGGGGTATTTTCTTGTTATCTACACAGTTCAGTGACTCACCTCCACCCATGGAATGTATGACAAAGAAACACTGCAAGCAGTCACAGAACTCTGCTGACCTTCTCACTGACTCACTGATCTCTTCTCTATAACGCTCTCCATACACTTTATGACCTACCGCCCTGTAATATTAACAGCAAGGCAAGGAAATATCTAATCTAATCTAATGTGGACTTTTATAGCGCTTAATCTCCATCTCAGATGGACTCTAAGGCGCAACAGAACATAAAGCAAAGGCAATTAACATTAATCCGGGGATATAGCAAGGTCGTACCAAGGAGACACAGGGTGACAAGGCAGGCTATGGCGGATAGGCTTTTGCATACAAATAAGTCTTAAGCTTCTTTCTGAAGGAGGCAACTGATGCTGCACTGCGCACATCATGAGGGAGTTCATTCCAGATTCTAGGAGCATCAAAGGCAAAGCTGTGATCAAAATGTTTGACAGACTTAAAGACTGATGGGCGGAAAGGAGGAACAGTAAGATATTGACAATCTGGGTGACTACGCCTGGTACTATAGGAACTACTACTGTGAGACAAGTAAGGTTTAAAGTAGGAAGGGGAGCCACTATGTAGAAATTTATATACTAGAGTTGCAGTTTTGAACATAAATCTATACTTCACGGGCAACCAGTGGAGTTGTTTCAGAATGGGCGTAACATGAGCATATCTTCTATGGTTTGTAACAATACGAGCAAGGGTATTCTGAATACTTTGCAATTTGTGAAGATTGAAACATGACAAACTCCTAAAAAGAGAGTTACAGTAGTCCAGATGACTACTAACCAAGGCATTTGCAGCTAGGACTGCCACTTCCGTAGTGAGATACTGTCTTATTCTATGTAGGTCACGCATCTGGAGAAAACACGCTTTACAAGTCCTCTTGACATGTTCAGAGAATGATAATTCTGCATCGAACCATACACCTAGATTTCTAACAGAATCAACCAGATGAATAAGGCTGCCAAAGATACTAACAGGAAAGTAGGAGGAAATCTTCTGACGCTGAGACTTAGAGCCAAAGACAATGAACTCTGTTTTTCCTGGGTTAAGCTTCAGTTTACTGAGAGACATCCATCGTTGCACATCAAGAAGGCAGGCATTAAGCCTGGTGAGAGCCGCTGAGGCATTTTTATGAGAGAGATGGATGTAAAGCTGTGTGTCATCCGCGTAGAAGTGGAATTTGATATGCGGATGAAGGCGAATGATTTTACTAAGTGGTGTAGTATAAAGTGAAAACAGCAATGGACCGAGAACTGAACCTTGGGGAATGCCGTAGATGAGCTTGCTTAATTCAGATAGAGTAGAGCCTATCTTAACGACCTGACAACGATCACCCAAGTAGGAAGCAAACCACTTAAGTACAGTTCCACCAAGACCGAACCAGGATTTAAGATAACGGAGAAGAATGCTATGATCTATGGTATCAAACGCGGCTGATAAATCCAGGACTAGAGCTGTAGGTTTGCCACGTGCCAGAGAGAGATGTACCTCGTTCTTTATAGACAATAGAGCTGTTTCAGTAGAATGTCCTGGCTTATAGGCTGACTGATGTGGATTATCCAGTTTGTTAATATTGATGTGTGACGTAAGTTGCTTAGCAACAACTCGCTCAACCAACTTTGAGAGGAAACAAAGACCAGACACTGGGCGGTAATTCTTGAGGTCATTTTTGGGCAGAGATGCCTTTTTAATGAGGGGGGTGACAACAGCCCTTTTGAAAGCACTTGGAAAAGAGCCATCACTAAGAGAGTAATTAACCAACTTGGTGATAGATGGAAGGAGTATATCAAGACAGTCCCTGAGGAGGAATGTTGGTATGGGATCCAGTAGGCAAGATTTAGTAGGAGACTCATTGATGCACTTTCTGACCTCGTCTTCAGTCACAGGCTTAAAGGTGTTGAAGGCGGGGGGCACATAATCAGGTGTATCATTGAATGAACCAGAAGCGGAGAATGTGTCCCTGATTTTACTTATTTTATTTGTAAAGAAAGAAGCAAATGTGTCTGCAAGGCTTTTTTCGGAGCTATGAGCTGGCAGAACCGTCTCAGGGGTGCGATGCAATACCTTCCTTAATGACTGCCATAGCTTCTTAGGGTCTTCACTATTTGCAGTTATAAGATTGGCATAATAGGAACCCTTGTCTTTGTTGGCCAGTCGATTGCACCATGAAATTTGCTTGCGGAGCCTCGACCTGTTCGACAATGTCTTATGCTTTCTCCACATCCGCTCAAATTGCCGCCTTAGGGAGCGAGCCATACGATATGACTCAGACAGCCACTCATCTGACTGCCATTTTGCCATGTGTGAGATGATAGGAGCGTGCTTGTCAAGTACCTGGGTAACGTCAGCCCGGTACTGAAACTACTGATCATACAATTCTGTCACGGTTCCTGCAGGAGAGAGTACAAATGGAATATTTCTAAGGTCTTTGCGGAACTGGTTGATATCAATCTTATGATACCTTCGATAAGAGACCATTTTTCCAATGTAGATTGCTGGGTGGGAGAAATCAAGTTGGCATCGTATTGCAGCATGGTCAGAGATAAAGTCCCCAACATTGACATTACAGACAAAATCTGAGTCACCAGGAGATATCAAAACGTCCAAAGTGTGACCCAGTATGTGAGTCGGACTATTGACACATTGAATCAAACTGCAGCACTGAAGGATGTCACAGAACCTTGACCTGTCACCACACTCAACATCCAGATGAACATTTATGTCACCACAAATGATAAAATTAGATCCGATTGAAGACAGAAAGCCAGAAAGAGCCAGAAAATCTTCCAGAAATTGAGTAGTGCAAGAACCAGGGGGACGATACACACAAGCTGCAACAAAGCTATTGTACTCAGACCTGAAAGATAATATAATGATTTCAAATGATCTAAACACCGGTGAAGAGACAATACTAGGAGAAAAGGATTTCCTACACAGGAAGCCAACACCACCACCCAATCCAGTAGACCTTGGTTTTTGAATTAAGTTGTAATTTGTTGGAGTGACGGAATTCAAGAGACCATCAGTGTCAGTTGGTCTGATATGAGTCTCAACCAAGCCCAGGATATCCAAGTCACTGCGTTTAATGAGGTCATGTAGAAGAGGGCCTTTATTTCTCATGGATCTACAGTTGACAAATCCAAAATTGGTTGGGCCAGGGTTTACAGCAACATCGCCGCATAACAGGAGGAGTAGGAGAAGGCTTTTTAGTTTCAATTTTGGAGGGATCTGTTTTGAGTTCCTGAGGTAGCAATATTTACGTGCAACAACAGGGAGCTGAAAAATAGATGGGATGCTTCTGTCTACCTTTTCACAATTCAGTCCCTTGTCAGCATTTAACCAGTTCTGTGAGAAACCAACACATAAGAAACATATCAATAAAATAGCTTTCAAGGCCAACATTGTCAAGAAACACTATACCAGATCCAAAAAGCAAAAGGAACAAGGACTATGCCGAAATCAACTGTATGTAAAATAAATGACAAGAAAAAGAAATGAAAAAAAAAAAAGATCACAAAAGGCTTTAAGGGTTAACAAACCATAAAAGCAGAAGACCCATGAATCCTATGATTCTATGACAAGCAAGAGTTAGAAACACCTTATAGAAGTCTACAATGAACATAAATGCCAGGACATAGAGGACCATAGAAGAATCACTGAGACATAGCAAGTGGTAACCATGTATATGACTATAATCAAATTAAAACCATAAAATAAACACTAGGATATGAAAACCATAAAATAATGAGTAAAATATATCAGGTGATAACGGGGAATGTGAATGAAATCAACGAGGGGTTGAATACATACTATCACGATAACGGGGAATGTGGGCGATAATTGGGTATATGATTAATTCTGAGGAAATGAGGCAGATTGAAGCAATATTGTAGATATATTAATTGTTAGGGTGATATATATGAGGTAAAACGACAATAGGGAATATCCATGACAAGCAAGTAGTGTTGTTATTGAGATTTGGATTTACGGATCGTTGAAAAGCAATACCCGCCACGGCCTCACGCCACAAATTAGAAATACTATCGATCAGTTGTTAAACTTCAGGAAAAAAACAATATGCCCACCAAAAACTGGATACAAAGCACAATTTCAGTCTTAACAAACTTGAGAGTTGTTAAACATCACTTTATCTCTTATTGTTTCAGAGATATTATTGCCTTTGGTTAAACTACCAAAAATTCCAGAAATTCCAAAAACCAAGTAGGAAGAAACCACCTTAGAAAAAACTGCCAACCCTGATAGAAAACAGAACAGATTAAAATCTGGCTCTTTTGAACTTACCGTTACATAATTAGCTGAGAGAGAGATACTTAAAATCCCACTTTCTCAAGATACAGAAGACGCTGCTTAGACAGAACTCCTTCAAATCAAATTTAGGTTTTTGTCGAACCAATCCTGAGGTCCTCAAGTAAACATCACAAAATGTATTTTACAGAATTTAACTTTCTGTCCTCATATTAGCTGAAATCTTGCTTGGCCTTCACTTCACAAGGATTTATATATATCAATGGGCTACTGTCTGCTTTCACATTTTTAACATCTTCTATTGCACAAGAAAAGCTTAAGCAGTTAATTCCGTAGGTAGAAAGACATCAGCTGATGTAGTAACATATGTCATTCTTTCACAGCCTGATGATCAATTTGTCAAATGTTTGCAATATTCATCCACTATGTGATAAAGGCTATTAATTAACACTTTTCGGATCTATTTTGAGTTTATCTTCTGAAACAGGACAAAAAACTTACCAGTTATTTCCCGAACCAGACACATCAGTGATGAGCTGTTTGTGATCAAAAACATCTCTAAGAGGACCTTTCATTATTTCACTAACTACGCCCTCTTCCATATCCACTAAAACTGCCTGTGGTAAAACATGAGCAAACATGAGGTCCTGGACAAGTATTCATAAATAGGTGTCAAGTATGAGACCCAGAAATGTCTCATAGTTTAAACTTATTTTCTGTTGTAACCATAAATAAATTTGTATTCAGAGTGGTGTTCAGTTAAAACCACAAAATAAAATACAAACATTAAAAACATTACAAAAATATTGAACTTAGAGTAAGAAATCTAAAATTCGCCAGGAATCTAAAATTCGCCACCTCTAAAACCTTAGTTGATTTTATGAAGAAAATGATGTTTTTGTCCAAAAATTGGTATTTTTTCAGTTCAAAAAGCCTTAATTTACTATACAGTCAACAAATCTCACCACAATTCATTTATTTTATTAGTATTTTCACGTGTGGCGAATTTCAGATATGTGGCGAATTTTAGATTTCTTACTCTACATAAGCACAAACATGACCACTTGGCAGGCAGTTAATATCCAAATAAAATTATGTTTAACAGCTAATCAAGCAACAGCTCAAATTAGGATGATATAATTGGGTTAAACTTCATCCAAATATTTGCACCTTCTTATGTTATTTTTGTAATAAAATCATATTTATGAAACACATAAGTTTGTGCAGAAGAAACATCTACGATTTCTTTCATCATAATTTGTGTTTTCAATACAAGCCCATCCTGATGGTACAGAGGTAGAAAACATAACCATCAGTAAATTTATAGAAACTGGTGTTATTTCCCATAAAGTAATCCTGGCACTGCACTTAAACTTCATTAAAATCTAATCTTATTTACTGCTTTGCAGACACAATATCTTCCCCACAATGAGGAACTAAGTGGGCCAAGTTAACTAAAATAGTGTTTTTCATATAGATAGTCAAGGGACGACCTAGGTCGGTAATCCAGAGATTACAGGTGTGACCAGAGGGAAGAATACTAATTGGGATAACTTGAGTTAAACAGGTGAGTTTTGAGATACATCCTGAAGGATGTGACAGAGGGGCTATTTCTTATATGGAAAGGAATTCCAGAGAGTTGGGGGCATAATGACTGAAGGAGTTAGTTTAAGAAGAGCACTCACAGACGGTCAACAATTAACACTCTTCTTAGTCAAAGAGCAATACATACCCTGGCCTTCAGAGACTTGATTTTACCCTTGGCTTTTCCGAGAGGGATATCAACAGGATCGTCATAACGAGAGTCCACATTTCTAAAGAAACTGCTCATCGATTCGTCATAAATACCGTTCTGAAAAATGAAAATATCATAGTTATAGTTACATCAACAAACTTACAATTACATGTAAAGTACACAAAAAAAATTTTTCATGTAAAGTAAAGATAAAACTTCTATTTTAAAGCTTAAATATCTTAAGAGTATTGTTATTTATGTGGGTATTTTGGATTCATACGATTCTTCAAGATTAAAATCATTAAAACATGAGCCTTGTTTAAACCGAGCTTCACAGAGCCCACTGTTCTTTCTTTGAGAAGCCGGATAACTTTATACAAACAGAAATCACAAAGCTTGCAATTCTTAATTGATCAGATGAAAAACAAGAGGGTCGGAAATGCCCCAAAAGGTGGGTTGCACAGGCAGCAATAAGATTAGCAACTGCTGTAATTAAATTTAGAAACAAGGAAAGAAATGTTAGGTCACCCAGTTAAGGTAAATGTGTTAGACATGCTAAGAAATGTCAAATTTGTAATCTAGGTTACATAATTGTATCTATGCTATAAACGGACAAACGAACGGACGGAATTACACCAATTTCGAAAGCAACTTAGCTAAGATGGTGATCTATCTCCCTGTCAAGTTTGAATTGGACTGGACAAAGCATTTTTGAGTTAGAGTCTGGAAATGTAAATTTTGACGGACAGACAAATGGACAAACAGACAGAATTACACCAATTTTGAAAGCAACTTAGCTATGATGGTTATCTACCTCACTGTCAAGTTTGAATTCAATTAGACAAAGCATTTTTGAGTTAGAGTCCAGAAACGGAAATGTGGATGGACAGACAAATGAACAGACGAAATTGCACAAATTTTGAAAGTAACTTGGTGGTGATCTATCTCCCTGTCAAGTTTGAATTTGATTGGACAAAGCATTTTCAAGTTAGAGTCCGGAAACGGAAATGTTGATGGACAGACAAACAGACACAAAAACAGACTAACGGATGCACGAAATTACACCAATTTCGAAAGCATCTTAGCTATGATGGTGATCTATCCCCCGTCATGTTTGACTTTGATTGGACAAAGCATTTTCGAGTTAGAGTCCGGAAATGGAAATAATGGCGAACAGACAAACGGACAAAAAACAGACAAACGAATGGACGGAATTACACCAATTTCAAAAGCAACCTAGCTATCATGGTGATCTATCTCCCTGTCAAGTTTGAATTTGATTGGACAAAGCATTTTTGGGTTAGAGTCCGGAAACGAAAATGTTGATGGACAAACGGACAACAGAACAGACAAACGAACAGACAGAATTACACCAATTTTGAAAGCAACCTAGCTATGATGCTGATCTGTCTCCCTGGCAAGTTTGAATTCGATTGGACAAAGCGTTTTCGAGTTAGAGTCCGGAAACAAAAATGTTGACGGACAGACAGACGCCGGACACATCAATCTAATAGGTAGGTTGGTTACACGCAACCCGCCTAAAAATTGCAATGTCAGATAATAAATTCAATGTTATTGCAAATATTGATTCTGATAATTATTCAAAAGTCTCAGATTTAAATGCACTTTATTGCTTGTGTTTTACTATTTTACTATTTACCTTGTTTACACTTGCATGTTCCCTGAGTGCCAGGTCCCAAAATCGACAGCCAATCTGATTTCCACATTGGCCAACTACAAAGATCAAAGAAATACATTGAAATAAACTAACTTTTATTAAGCCATGATTATTAAGTGACAAATTCAAAGCCGTTGCACAAAAGATGCTGATGAAAACAATTTACTACAATTTCACTTTTATACTAACAGAGATGCACTCTTTATCACGGTCATCTATACAGGTAAGATTATAAATTAAGGATTTCCCCCGAATTAAATATAACAAATAATAAGCAGAAAATATTTTCCACCTCATAATATATGTGACTTTGAAAAAGCTTCAATGTTAAAAACTCAAGGACATGAGATAATGGATTTAATGCAGGGATAAGTTTTCAAATTGATTACGTTAATTTTAAGGCAGAGAGTTGCTCTGCCAGACAGCAGAGAAGCACAGCTACAGACTATGGACAGAACTAGGCTTACTAATAAAGTACCCCCATTTACAGTGTATCATAGATAGAAAATGACTTTATGCCTTCAATACTTTACCTTAAACCAATTTTTTTTTTAATTACATGTAGGGCACAGATTAAATCAGTAAAAGTCCATTTACTAGTGAATAACCATCTCATACATTTCTAAGATGCCACCCAAATGCTGAGACTTAAAACGTGTAAAAATAGGCAGCCTTGGTCGGCAAGAACCACAGGCTGCAGGTACAACTAAATGGAAAACAACATTGAGATTTGGGAAAATCTTTGAAAAAATTTCAGTTGTAAGAGTACAGAACCCACAAGATGTTGCCAGTTGTAAGATTCACAGGCCATGATTTGTTACAAATTGTTTTCATATTCTGAAGCCCTAGAACCAGTTATAAGGAAGATTTGCAGACCACGATTCCCTACAAGTTATTTTCTCATTCCAAACACCTAGGACCAATGATAAGGGAGATATTAGGCCTTTTTGATAGGAACCCCCCCCCCCCCCCTTCCTTAACTGAAACTAAAGATGTGATATGGCAGCCATTTGTTTTTTAAAAAGACCAAAATTACTCTGAGACAAGCTTTCCTAGCCATTTACATTTTACCTGCAATATTTTAAATTTTAGAACATATGAATGATTTTTGAATAATCAGCTATGGCAGCCACGTTGGACAAAATTTTTCAGACATGTTTTCACAACCATAAACATTCTCTAAACATAATCTTCATGAATGAATGAGATATAAAGGTTAATGTAAAAATGTGACAAATGCACACACGCACAGAAGGCATTTTATAATCTCCCAACCCTTGGCCTTTGGTCTGCAGGAGATAAAAATACAACTGTTGTAACATCGCTTTAATAACTCCCCTTTTTAAATTAAGAACCTTAAGACTGAAAAGCATTTAAAGCATTGCCATGGCAACAGATGTTGTCAGATACCCTCAAAACCTAATCAGCTCTAGATCCTCTTTCGGTTAAAATATCCTGAAACTTTGGTGAAAATCTATACATTGGTTTAGACTGTGGAACACCTACAAAGTTAAAGATCCAAAAATATTGAAAGTGTTGCCATGGCAATAGTTGTTGCCACATACCTTGCAAAACCTAATCAGCCCCAGATCCTCTTGGGGTAAACATATCCGGAAGACTTAAGAGAATATCCATGCATTGGTCAACGCTGGGGAACACCCAAAAACTTTAAGACCAAAAAACCATAAAGGTGTTGCCATGGTGACAATTGTTGCCAGATACCCCTTGAAAAACTTATCAACTCTAGATCCTATTGGGGTAAACATGCCCTGAAAATTAGGTGAAAATCTGTGCATGGGTTTAGGCTGTGGAACACCCAGAATCTTTATACCTGCCACTGCCGCTGCCCAGATGGCGCAGAGTATGACTCAGGGGTTAATAAATTATTGTTTATCAGTATTTTTTGTGTTCATATAACATTGGTCATAATAGAGCTCAAATTCTTTATTCCTTAAAGACCATTAACTTTCCAGTCATTACTTAATTTGAAGTCCAAGTATAATGTAAAATGCCCTTACTTGTCTTGTCTCGGTATTGACATGAATAGTACTTAGCGATTAGCCGACATGAAATACTTTGAGTCGTGATTAAGACTGTGACGAGTGGTTAAAATCTATCCCGGTACCCGAGCTACGCAAATTCGTCTCGCAGTTCGGTATTTGCATGTTTTAGTATGCACGTTTTTTCCTCTCCATAAACAAAACGGTGGTTTCCGGAAACGATGTTAATACCGTATCCACTGGACAATTGCTTTACCGGTTGGCGCGACCGGTCCCGCCAAACGTCTGAAAAAGACGTCCTGTATATAATACTGGCAGGACCGGCCAGGAGAGTGCGTTAGCCAGGTGGCGCATCATACTTCCTCTTCCTGTCTAGACATCGTGACATCATAGCATCTTTTTCATGTCTAGTCCTAGTAAGACCCCTAGTAAGCTGATAGCGGGGCCGGTTGGGTGGGCCTTGCCTGTCCATTGGATAGGGTATTAACTTATAAAAATTTAATTTACTTATTAAATTTGCAATTTTATTGTGTTAATACATCCTATCCAATGGACAATTGCTGAATAACTACCGCTTGGTAGGTGGGTAAGCAGCTAGGGACTCAAGTGAACTTATAACAAAAACAAAACTGCACAGGCCCATTTGACCTAGGGTCAGAGAACCATGAGAGGTCAAGGTCGGCTACCAACTAACCGGTTACCCGGGAGTCTACCGACGTTGCCCCCCCCCTTTTCTTTCCCTCCCAGGGTTGGTCTGAGAAGGGAAAGAGAGAGAGAGGGAGGGGCTGAGTTCAGTCCCAGAAGAAATAAACTTCCCAAGGGAAGCAAGTCACAGTTTTTTGGGGTTTTTTTTTGTTTTGTTTTTTTTTAAACATATGTACATTTCAACATATTTACACTATGTACATATCTCGCATATTTACAATATGTACATATTTACATATATATACAACATCTCCTCACCTCTGGGCCTGGTGGTGCACCTGTGGAAAAGCTCTGAGTCAGCCCAGGCAACATCCTTCAAATAAAACTGAGTGAAGGTGTTGTGAGATTTCCAGTGGCAGGCTGATAATATCTGCTCTAAGGAGATCCCTGATTGGAGGGCCTTAGAGGCAGCAAAGGCCCTAACATCATGGGCATTAACCTGATGCAAGGAGAGGGCCTCCTGGTCAGAGAGCTCATAGCACAGAATCACAGTCTGTTTGATCCATGCGGAGATGGTGGCAGGTGAGATGTCTTTGTCAAAACCTTTCTTGAAGGAGACAAAGACCAACTCCTTATTCTGCCTAAGATGTGAAGTCCTGTCCAAGTAGTAGCGCAGGGCTCTAACTGGACATAGGGACCTGTCACCTTTGAGTGACCTATCCAGAGATGGGGCCGGGGCTGGAATGACCACTGGTGCCACACTATCTGGACCCTCCTTAGCCAGCAGATTCTTGGATAGGAAGCTGGGTGAGGGGTACACGGACACCTTAGACCAGTCTGACTGGTGTCTGATGTTCTTATGTAACCAAGCATGGATCTCACTCCTGCGTTTACCAGAACCTAAGGCCAGCAAGAAAACAGTCTTGAAAGTCAGATGTTTCAAGGAGGCCTCTTTTAGGAGTTCAAAGGGAGCCTTAGTCAGCTGGTGTAGCACCAGGGAAAGGTTCCAGGAGGGGATGCCCCTCCTGCCCTTGGGTCTGTCTCTATGGAAACTGTCCAGGAGACGAGTGAGATTCTCATCCTTGCTGACATTAATGGTGGAATTGCCCAGTTTGTCAGCAATGGCTGATCTGTAGCCATCAATAGTGCCTGGTTGCAACTTCTTGTCCTGAAACAAGTGCAGGAGGAAGTCAGCAATGGCTTTCAGAAGTGGTGCCCTGAAGTCCACCTGATTACTGAGGCACCACTTTGTAAAAATCGTCCACTTTGCCCCATAGACAGATCTGGCTGATCCTCTTTGTGGAGCCTCAATTCGTGCTGCCACTGCCTCAGAGAAGCCATGCTCCTTGATTGCTGAGGCTCTAGGAGCCAGGCATCTAGGTTCAGATTTGACAGGTTCCTGTGAAGGACCTGGTTGAATGGCTGAGACACTAAGTTTGGTATGTTGTCAGACACAGTGGGATTTGACTGGACATTGCCACTAGATCCCAGAACCAGGGCATGTTGGGCCACCCTGGGGCAATCAGAATTATTCTGTTGCAAGGGTAGTCCTGTAACTTTTCCACCACTTTGCCCAAGATGGCTGCTGGTGGAAAGGCGTATGGGTCCAGGTCCTCCCAGGAGAGGCTGAGTGCATCCACTGCCCATGCCTGGGGGTCTGGGACCGGTGACACAAACTGTGGCAGTTTGTTGTTGAATCTGGTGGCAAACAGGTCCACTTGGGGCTGGTACCACCGGAAGCATATAGCTTGGAACCCTTTTGGATGAAGTGACCACTCTGTTTGAATGGTCTGGCCAAGTCTGGATAGCTTGTCTGCTATCACATTCAGCCGGCCAGGGATGTGACGTGCCCTGAGAGTTACCTGCTGTCTGGTACACCAGGACAGGATTCTCCACAGTAGGGCACACAGAGAGCCCGACTTCATCCCCCCCACTTTGTTGATATAGGCAACCACTGTTGTGTTGTCTGTAGCTATCAGTACTGTCTTGTTGCAGCAGAGGATTCGAAACTCTTTTAGAACTAGAAACACTGCTTTTAGCTCTAAGTGGTTTATGTGCAACTTGCTTTCTGGAAGGGACCAAGTTCCCCTTGCAGCGTGCTCGTCTAAGTGAGCACCCCACCCTTCTTTTGATGAGTCTGTAAATATTTGCAGAGCATGTTTTAGAGGGTGTAATGGTTGCCCTAGTAGCACATTGCTTTCCTCCAGTCACCACCTTAGATGGGGGTGGCGGGAGTTTGGGACCGGGATCACCTTTTCTAGTGACTCTGGGACCATCCAGTTGTTTTTCAAGTGCCACTGTATGGGCCTCATGTGAACTCGCCCTAGGTGGACTTGTTTTTCTGTTGCTTTGAGTAGACCTATGAGGGACATGAACTGTCGCACCGGGCATACCGGATCCGACAGTATTGATCTGATCTTGTCTGTCAACGTTCTGCTGTTGGTCTGACCTTGCCCTCTTTCAGTCGAACTGGTAACCTACGAAGTTCAAAACCTATTTGGGAGCCAGTTCTGACTTTTCCTTGTTCACCAGCCACCCTAGTTCCTGACAAAGGGTCACTAAGGTTTGTGTATGCTGGAGACAAGTGTTGTGGGTAGAGGCTCTCACCAGCCAGTCGTCTAGGTACTGGTTGATCCTTATACCCCTCGGAAGTGCCATGAGTTTGACCTCTTTGGCCACCACTGTGAACTCCATGAGAGCTGTGGATAGACCAAAGGGTAGGGCTTTGAACTGGTAGGACCGACCCTGGAGATGAAAACGCATGTACTTCCTGGACTGACTGTGAATTGGTATATGGAAGTATGCGTCTTTGAAGTCTATGGATGTGACCCATTCCCCTGCCTATAGGGAGGTTCTTATTGTCTCTGGGATCTCCATCTTGAACGACTCTGTGTTTAAAAAGGTGTTCAAGGTGCTCAGGTCCAGGACCGGTCTCCACCGGTTGTTGGGTTCGGGTACCAAAAATAGCCGGTTGTAAAAACCCAGTGAGTTTTGATTTTTTACCGGTTCTACTGCATTCTTGTCTATCAACTGATACAGTGCCTCTAAAAGGAAGGATTGTTTCGCTGGATTGTGGTAGTTGCTTATTACAGTAGGTGACCTTGTCAAGTTGGGTCTGAACCGGAAGGGGAGGGTGTAGCCCTCCCTCAGTGTGGTGACTACTTTTGGACTCGAACCCAGAGCTTCCCATTTCTCCCAAAACTGGTGTAACCTTGACCCTACAGGGGGATCTATAACAGCATGTGGGGCATTGGTGACAAGATTTACAGAACTCAAGTGACCTACACAAGAAACATTTTTCACATATTTTATTTCTGTGTACATTTGACAAAAAGTGGGATTTACGCCTTTCCTTTGTGGCAACCCAGTGACAATATGAGCATTTGCAACATAAGAGTCTACATTCAAATTTAAAGTCACTTTGCTGTTCCCGGCTACCACTGATGCTGGGTTCAAGTCTCCCTGACCGGTAACATGTACAGAGTTCTTTCGACCGGTCACAGAATTTACACAGTGATTGTCATTTATGAGACTTGGAACCCTTAGCTGGCTTCTGGGAGAATGTTGAGGCTTTGCCACGACCCTTCCTGGCTTGTTGCTTGTCTTTAATCTGCTTCCAAGCTGGGAGGTTCGATTTCCTGTCGTGATGGCCAGTCGACTTGTCACTTGCAGCATAAGGGTGGATGCGATGTTGATGTCGGTGTGATGTACCGGACGAACGCCTCTCCTCACTTTTACTGATTTCCTCTTCAGCCTTGGAGATAATCTGGTCTGGGAACAGTGAGTTGAGATGTACTGGAGACGTTCTTAAGGCGTTCACAGTTTCTTGCTTCACTCCTGCATGTAGGTAGTCAAGGTAACTATCCCTGCAGGCCAGAGTAAAGTTCGCCATGTTAATAAAAACACCCTCAGATAGGTCTTGCATCGTTCTGGCCATGGCCTGGGAGATTGACCGGTTGAAAGTGGTCAAGTATTTTAGTTCATTCACAGCTTGTTTCATCTTCTCTGATGACTTGCCCTTGCTATCCAGACGTAGGGTTTTCTGAGTGGCCATTGAGTCTTGAACCCAGGTCAAACACCTTGACAAACCAGCAGCTTGATTGCACATTACTGTCTGTTCACATGCTGCTCTCTCCCAACGCCTGAGCAGGTCCTGACTGAAGGCCCGGGAGGGTGGGGCAGTAGGTAGATTTCTTTGTGCAACCCTGCTGAAGGAATGGTTGAGTTTGGCAGGATCCGGTGACCAGGTGCGTACTGTTGAACTCTCACTGTCCTTCTCAGCATGCATCCCATACCATCTGGATGACCTGGGAGGTTTGATAAATTGATCTCTAGGGAGGCCAGTATTGTCAGTGTTCCTGGTGGGATACCCTTCTGTGATGGTGAGATTGAGGTTGGACATCTTCCTACACAACCAGTCGTCCACCGGAAGTTCCACAGAGACTTTACCGGTGGGGTGAACACGTGCACCGGCAAAGGGGTTGTCATCTGCAGCAGAGGACACAGTTTCAAACTCTGGAATCTTATGCCAGTTCATGAAGCTTCTGACACCCTTCAGACATCACAATCTTTCTTGAGGACGCAAGGTCGTCACCCACCCCCTCATCTCGACAACGTGCACACTTGGAGTGGGAGTCAAACCCAGCCATAGCCTGTCCTGGGGAAGACATAGTCGTAGATAATACTGTAGAACTTCTTAAAAGTTGAAATAAAATGGATGTGTTCGGTGTAGAACAAAAAATTCGCTTGTCGTGAAAACACGTCTTCACTCTCCACACGCCAAACGAAAAAAATGCTATGGCGTCACAATGTCTAGACAGGAAGAGGAAGTATGATGCGCCACCTGGCGAATGCACTCTCCTGGCCGGTCTTGTCGGTATTATATACAGGACGTCTTTTTCTGACGTTTGGCGGGACCAGTCGCGCCGACCATTTAAGCAATTGTCCATTGGATAGGATGTATTAACGCAATAAAAATAATATGTTATAGTAGTTAACGACGATCGGGTGGACCAGAAAGCACTCGAGATCTTCCCAAATCGACTCCACTCACGAATATTGACCACCCGGTCGCAGCCTTAGTCGTGAAGTCCCTAGTAATCACTTGCAGGTGCACGAACATGGCCGAAAAATAGAAGATAGATTCACAGACTTGTGCCAAGCTTTTTGAGATCTATTCTGATAAATCAGGTGATTTCTATTCTGGAGTATACATATGTCACATGATCCTCCACAAATTCAGATACTAGAAAAAATTGGACTTTAAACAAGGAAATGGTACTAAAAGTGTCTGTATTTGTAACATAGATTGTATCAGCTGTACACTAAATACTGTCAGTGGATAGCATAATCTTTCTTTTTCAAGTTGGATTTAAAATGGATTATTGCTGATGAAATGGTGTCGAGAGGTTTCGCGGTCGAGAGGTTTCGCTGTCGTGGTCGTTTCACTGTTAATTTGGAAGATTCGCGGTAAAAACGGGAGACGTTTCACATGAATTTATCAGATCCTGGGATGTATTATTTCATAATTTACCATTTATTAAGGATTTAATGTGGGCCCTATCAATCTAATATCCACAAACTAATTTATAAACACAAATACCCTAACTTCTTTGAAGTCAATTAGTGGGATTAATCTTGTACAGTGCATCAAGTAATTCAAGTAGGAGGTAATCAAGTAGGAGAGCCTAATCCTATAGCTAGTGAAAAGAATTGCAATCAGTAAATCTATGTGGAATTAATTAGATGTACTTGCTACAAAATATAATATCCTATGTCAATAAAATTTAACATTATTGCATACCATTAGATCCACGATTAAAAACTGAAAACAATGGTACCCCAATGATCAAAATCAGTCCATTAATAAAAATTTTGTGTCACTTTAAACTTAAAAGGGATAATGACAGTCTACCGCGAATCCTCCAGTGGGTTTTACCGCTAAACCTCCTGACAGAGGGTGAAAATTTGACATATCTGTTGAGTTGCCAAACTTGTATTTTTATTACAGTATATGCATAAAATATGTGTCACAACAGTTTTATTACAATGGAAAATGTACTGGTGACTGTGGTTATGATGATTGGTGTAGCAAGCAGTACAGCCTCAATCTCATGTTATCGCTCATTTTTATAAATCTCAAATTTTTACATGAATAAAAAGTGGAACAAAACAGACTACAATAATTGTTTACCTTGTACAATGATTGACTGTGTCATCAGAATGTTTTTACTGATTGCTATTAATTTTATTTTTCCAATTTTTCAGAACAGTGATCTGAGCGAAACGAGGCTGTTTGTTTATACTACTCAACTATTTACCAAATAGTCATCCTAGAAGTCGAATATTTGGGACAATACTAAAATTTTCATAATGCATGCCAAAATATCGAACTTTAAAAACCATCAGCTATTGTAATGTTTATGTCAGTATTAACCAAATGAAACCTTGCTTAAAATCTATTCTAATCATTCTAATTATAGTTTTTGCTGTTATACAGGAGATTTTTCTTTATTCTTCTTCTGGAGCATATATTTATAGCTGGAGTGTGGTGAAGCATCGTTATTTTGACGTAATAAGAGGTTAGCAAATGGTCAAAATGATGATAATGCAGACATTTAAATTTCAATAAAGCTACACAACTGACAGTTCATTTCAATAGGTCATAGTTGACATAAAAACTTTAAAATCATAGTGGCAATAACATTATATTTTGCACAATTTGCTATATTTATGAAATTGATTAACAAAAATAAGTTTTGCTGCTGTGTGTGAAGAAAATATATATAGTGGATTAAATATTATCATTATGACACAAACATTTGATATTTGTAAAAAATATCAATATTAACCTTTTGGTCATTACTCTTAAAAAAATGCAAGTGATAATTTACTGTTTATAGTGTTTGCTACGTACACTAAGTAATTCTAATTTGACTTTTACAGTACTTAATATCCATCAAAAGACAGACTCTAAGGCACCTAAACCAAAAGACAAAGATGCAAATATTTTAGTCAAGAGATGTTAAAGGGGAGGGGGGAATCATGGACAATTCAGACCTTCGGCAACTCAACCCCCACCAACTTGGTCCCATTCTGATGCAAACCTGGCCCCAACTTAAACCCATTTTGATAAAATTCAACCTGTATTAATATATATTATATATTTATGTATGCATCACATATTAATAATGTATTATGTGCTTTAAGAGATTAATTTGCAATGTTAATGCATATAAAATATGTCCATTGTCTTTAATATCAATGGAAATGGGATTTAGAGGGTATATAATATGAATCATATACATGGCTAGATTATTATAACAATTAGCAATACATTTGATAGAAAGTCACACTATTTTGCATCTTACTCTTCATTAAAGATTATATCATGTCATTATATCCATGAGTAAAAACTGAAAAAAAAAATTATTTAATAATTTACATTCTATAACATGATTGCTAAGAGGGGTATTTCTTTTCATTTATGTAATAATAAATGAACACCATATATGTGGCGGACGAGTTTCTTTCGGTAGTTGGTAGTTCGCGGGATGCGTCCTCGGGGTTTGAAGTTGCTATGAAGTTCGCGTTTTAGTCGTGACCGTTTCGGTGTTTGGTAGATCTTGTGTTAGCAGACGAAACGAAGTGGAGTGGCGCGAATACCCTGGATGGAGAGGCCGATGCCCCGTCCAATGAGATGAGAGGTTATATACATGGCGGAAGTTCTAGCCAATCAGATTGCTTGTTAGAAAGCGAGGAGGTCGTGACGTTTTGCCGTGTCTAGAAGAGTTTCGTGTTTCGTAGAAAAGCAGAAGTGCAGAAATTTGGATTAGGTATGAATTTTTAGATTACTCCGGTCCTAGTCGGCTTACCGGCCCAAGTTTTGGTGGGGAGGGGGGCCCGGGGGTATAGATCATCATGTATCATTGTTGTAAATTCTAATTCAATAGTTTCATATATTTGGGGCTTTAAAAATCGGACTTTGAACTGTGTTGGGGTGGGGGTTTGATTTCTTTATGGAGTAGCTAACCTTTTGAAATTTTATCCCCCTTTGGTCATTTCCCTCTTATTCCTGGACCTTCATGTCCATAAAAACTGTATTTTGGCTTCATTCATGTTCATCTTTTCAGTGAATAACCCCCACTGGGAGAGTATGGGGGTACATTATTCCATGTTTCATTTAATGTATGTCTGAGGTTTGCTATCACCTGTGGGTGGGTGCACTTGGATAGCTGTGGATGCGTCCTGTTAATAACAGCCTGCGTGGGTCCTAACTGGGGAGTTCAGGTGAAACTCTCGCACCCATCTTAAGATATTGTACATTTCATTCATTTATTTCATCTTTCATTCATGTTCCCCTGAGATAAAGCTTCTGCTGTAGGTGCCCCTTTCAAAATTTATGTGTTTTGTCTGTATTAACAATTTGGGTTGGCGATAACTTTCATTTTGAATGCTGGGTGATAACTGGGTTGCAGGGCAAACCGTGGGTGGGCCTATGTAATTTTGGTAAACTCCTGGGCGAAATATTGAAGGTTGGGTACGGATCAGTGTTATTACAGTCAAATGTGTCTGTCCCTCTTGTATTGTGGTTATATATGTGGGTAAATTGGTTGTCCAACCTCCGGGAGGGTTCTTTGGTGTCGTGGGTTGGGTGAATATTACATTAAATGGGGAAATTACTGGTCTGTTGTAATTAATATGTGTAAAATATGGGCCTTGTAATGTTCATTCAGTAGTTAAATGTTGATCACAATGCAGGATATTAAGTTTGGAGAGGTTAAATTCCCATGTTGTGGTTATGAACGCCCATGATGTTGGAAAATACATGTGACTTACATTAAAGCATATTTCCACCCTGTCTATCTGTTAAGATATTGCACAATTGAAATGTACAGGGTAATTGTATTCTCCTGTAAAAGGAGTCCGTATAATTATAGCATGGTGTGGTGCTCTAGTTGACAGCTGTGTATTGCTAGACATATATATATTAGTTTTAATACTTGTTTAATTATATCGGAATTAAACGTATTTTTGGCACTGTGAATGGGGTACAGACCACACTTCAGAGTGTTTTCAAACCATAAAGTATTTCTAACTTCCACCATTGCAGGACCTCGTTCAGACTCGGCCCTGGTCCAAAATCCCTATCTAAAGTATTCACATATAAAATCCTAAAAATAGTATTTGGTTAATTATCGCCGTTCTGATAACATTTATATTTCTCATAATTGTCGGGTGTTTGTAAATACTGCACGAGTATGCACATGTATATATTGCTTGGTGTTGGCTTGATACTTTGAGTGCTTTATGACTTACATTTACACTTAAATAACTGGTGCACTTATTTTAATTTATTGCTAACTCTCTCACATTCCCTAAATTTAATTATATTATTTTCTCTTAGTTTACTTTATTCTGGTTAGTGTGTACTATGATTTTAACCTTGCAATTATTTCATCTTAATTTACTTTATATATTCATATCCTGCCTGTATATAATTTTGATTTAACACAAATGGCCCAGTATGCATGTGGTGTGATTATTATTATGGTGTGTGTGTGTGGTGTGCCAGTTGTCAGTTTGACTGTGCGTGTGACTGCGCGGATGCTTGTTGTGTTGTCTGTGTGCTGGGAGTTTTGTTCGTCTGTTGGTGTGCAAGTTGTGTAGAAGTCGATGTGTGCTGGTTGAAGTTTACATATATTTCCATGTTCTACAATTGTTAATAAACTTGTTATTGAATTTAAACATTGTGTTTTCTATAAGCTGTCATTACCATAATATTTTTACTTTCACTGAGAATATGTGGATCAGTAACTTTAATCTGTGTGATTAACAAGTTTGAGATTTTAATCACTGGACTTTAAACATGGAGGACACGGTTTCAAATCCTGAGTGGACTTTGTCCGACTTATAACCTTAGTGGTCACCAGTTACTCCAAAGTTTGAACTTTGACCCTTGATAAACTTTATTGGTATGTTGCCGAAACTTATAGTTTTGACAGTTCTTGGTTCAAATAACTTGTATTGGTGAAACTTGTCAAAATAATGTGAACGTTGGATCTGGTCAACTTTCTAGGTTTCAATTATGAACTTTGGTCATGTTAGGTCAAGGGTCATATATGATGGTTAGTTTGGTGACCTGAGCGCTTAAAGGTCAAATCTGTCAACAGTTGGAATAATTAAACTTAGAAGTAAACGTAAGAATTTTAAGGCGGTGGCCTTTCAAGATGGAAGCTTGCGACCTTTCAAGGTCAACGAAGATACAGTTGAGGGTCGAACTGGGTGACCTTTCAGGGTCAAAGATCACAGTAAATGGGAACTTGTGTTGATTAATGGGTCTTGGTTGGAATCGGTTGGTGATTAATGGCATTGACCTTCAGAGGTCATGGGGAGTACTAAAAATATAAATTAATTGGGATAGTCCGTAGGTTTGAACTTGATTTTATTGTTGGGGGTTTACTTCACTTCAGTGTGTTAAAGCTGCAAATATCTCATCTTGCTCATGTTTTCCTACTCTACAGTTGTACTTGGCCATGCTATTGAATTAACACTTGATGTTCACGTTCACGCTACCACTTTCTGTGAACATTGAGTTGAGTTGAAAATGACCTTGGAGCTTTGGTTAGAAGTTATATACACCATGGGTGGTGGAGATTTAATTAATGGGACATTAGGTGGGTTTGGTGTGCACCCGAAGTTGGGAGTGGTTATGGGTACTGATTGACTTGAAACACTGGAAGGGTCTGTTGTGGTAGTTGGGCAGTTTGGGGAACTGTCTGGTCGTTTGACCTGGGTGGGTGATAGTGGTCAGTGGGGGGTAACCATGGATACTATGGTGCATACTAAATCCTGTTGTTGATTCCATTTAAGGTGTTCAGATAGCTTAGTCTGGACCTAAATTGCATTTTACCTCATTATTTATTTCGGTTAATTTACTTAACCTGGTGGCAGTCTACCTTTAGAGTTTGAAGTTTAGTAGGTTTCGGTACTGGCTAACTTGACTGAGGCCTCAATAGTGAGATCTTGAGGGGGTGACCAGGTTGTAGAGTACTGGTCACCTATCAACCTATATCCATGACCGGGTTGTACTTCAGTCAACCTTCCTTTATATATGATTGATATTGTAACGTGAGAAGCTGGAAATAACCGTTAACGTTGATGTTAACGTTGATATGTAGATATATAATAAGGAAGGAGATACACATAGAAACCCGTCAGTCGAGAGGGTTTCTTCTCCTGTGGCGGGCTGGGTTTCGGGTCGCGGGGTGGGGGGTGAACACGCACCCCGCACCGCACCGCCCCCCCCCCCTCTGCGAGTGATTGACTGATCGATTGGGAGAGATTGGGAGGGGTGGGGGAGGGCCCCGTCTCGCCACAGAAAATTTTCTGGTGGCAGCGGTGGGATGAGATAATGGCAGTTGTCATGGATTATGGCACTTTTGAATGAAGTAAATGGTTATCATCGGATATTATTGGTTTTGTTTTTTTTTGTGAATTGTGTTTAAACTTTAAGTTTTATTTTGTGTCATTAGGTATTGAGGGAGTCATGGATCCTAAAAGTATGACTGATAGTGGATATGAAGGTGCAGCTACGCCTGGTGACGCTGTGCCGACACGGGAGTATGTTAGCTCCGTGTGCGACAGGCTGAGGGCAGCTCTTAGCACCGCGGAGGCGTACATGTCGCCCAGTAACCGGATGGACAGGGACTCTGGATCTCTGTTTGATGGTAGACCAGATAGTGGCTATGAAGCAGCTGGGTCTGGGCAAAGGGCAGGACCGGCCACAGGTACTTTGGTGTGGGGACTTGATCCGCCACCTGTGCCTGTGTCTGGTCGTGGCGCTACCAGGCCCCACAGCTATGCCAAGCCACCGAAGTTTGATGGTAAAGGCATGGGTTGGGATGAATTCATCTTGCAGTTCTCCACGGTGGCTTCCCTGAATGGATGGGTGGAGCCAGAGTTGGGTCAACAGTTGTTCGTCAACTTGGAGGGGGATGCCCGTAGCTTTGTGGTGGGCTTGAGGCTGCCCCGTATGGACTACCAGGTCCTGGTAAGGAAGTTGGAGGGTTGGTTTGGCTCCGCAACTCGTAAGGAGTCTTTCAGGAACCAGTTGCAGTCCCGTAGAAGGTCTCATGGTGAATCTGTTACCTCTTATGCAGCAGAGGTTGGCAGATTAGTCTCAAAGGCTTACCCAGGATGCCCGGAGGAGGTCTTGAGAGAACTGACTTTGAAGTCAATTCTTGATGGACTGCCCGAGGGTGACCTTAAGCATGAGGTGTGTATGCACTGCCCCCAAGATATTGAATCAGCTGTTAGGCTGATTGAGAGATGGGAAAATCTCCAGCGTATGGGGGTTCAAAAGGTTAAACCTCAGATTAGGGCTGTAGGTGAAGTTGATAATCAAACTAGGCCAGAAGCGAAGATGTTGGAAGAGATACTCAAGCTGTTAAAGCAGTTGAGTCCAGCAAAACCAAAAGCCTTTCAAGGTAAGCGTCCTGGGAGATGTTTTGAGTGTGGAGACGAGGGGCATTATAGATATGAATGTCCTCGTTTGAAAAATCAGGGAAACTAAAGGTGGCCGATCTCGAGGGGCTGAGAGAGGCTGCTACCATTGCCCCATCATTGGTAGGTGCAGGGCCAGGGCCCCATGTCCTGGAAATTCAAATTTGTAGTGATTGGGAACCTTGTGTGTCTACGGGGCACCAGGAGCCCTCACCTGAGTTTGGATTATATGTTCATGGTGTCCTTGCAGGTAAAGAGTTACAGTGGAGCCTCTGTGTCCATTTTTCCAGTAAGGTGTACCATAGTCTTAACAGGTTGAAACCTGAGTTGTTTGGAAGTAGTCGTGAAAGGTTGGTAACGGCTGATGGTAGTTCCTGTGAGGTTGAGGGAAGTGTTGTTTTGAAAGTAGCCATTGGTAAGGAACTTTTTGATCTGGAATTTGTGGTGGCTAATGTTACTGATCAGGCTATCTTAGGAATGCCAGCTCTGTCACATTTAGGTTGCACTTTAGATTTCAGTAGGAATAGTTTGATGTGTAGGGATATCAGGATTCCCTGTTTTGATCAGAGTAGGGTCCCAGTTATGTGCAAGGCAGTGATTCGGGAGACTGTTGTAGTCCCTCCTAGGTGTGAGTTTTGTGTGTGGAGTCGTGCTAAGGTGGATGACCGGGTAGAAGGTGACTTCTTTGTTGATCCGGTAGAAAGTTTGATGGGTAAGTATGGATTGATTCTAGCCAAGTCTGTAGTCAGGCCAGTAGATGGTTCGTTTGTGGTTAGGGTTTGTAACCCCGCAGAGGAAGAAGTAGTTTTGTATGAAGGTGTCTCAGTAGGAGTTCTTACCCCTGTTCAGATAGTCACTGAGGAAGACTTAGGTTTGAGACCTGAGAGTCCAGGTATGCTTAGGAAGGTGGATGTTAAGTCAGCTGATAGTTTACAATTACCCGAGTATCTTGAAGGTTTGTACAGTAAGGCTACAGAAGCTGTTCCTGAAGCTGAGAAAGGGTTGGTGAAGGAGTTATTGTGTAAGTATCAGGATGTGTTTTCAAAAGATGACAGAGATTTGGGTAGGACTAGTATAGTTCAGCATCACATAGAGACCGGTGATAATAAACCTGTTAAGCAAGGCCCTAGAAGATTGCCGCCTCACCAGCGTAAAGAACTTGAGAAGCAAGTATTAGATCTGTTAGACAGAGGATTGATTGAGAGGTCAGATAGTGCTTGGGCTTCACCGGTAGTTATGGTTAAGAAGTCAGATGGTTCTTTGAGACTTTGTGTGGATCTTAGGCGAGTCAATGAGGCGTCCACAGGTTCAGGGATTCCGTTGCCAAATACTGCGGAGTTGTCAAGTTTGTCAGGGTCAGTGTGGTTCAGTACATTAGATATGTTGAGTGGGTACTGGCAGGTAGAACTAGATCAGGAATCTATGCCAAAAACTGCATTTGCTACACACTTAGGGTTGCACCAGTGGAAGGTAATGCCGTTTGGGTTGTCAGGTGCGCCAGGTACATTTCAGAAGTTGATGCAGATTGTTCTAGGAAGTATGACTTATGATCAGCTTTTCGTCTACCTTGATGATGTAATAGTGCCGTCTATTTCAGTAAGTCAGGGTGTAGAGAGGCTCGGTGAGGTCTTTGAGAGATTCAGGAAGGCGAAACTAAAACTTAAGCCCAAAAAGTGTACTTTGTTCCAACAGAGAGTGGCCTTTCGTGGTCATATTGTAAGTGCTGAGGGAATTGAAACTGACCCAGGTAAAGTGAAAAGTGTACAAGAATGGCCTGTCCCTAAGAGTAAGACTGAGGTCAGAAGCTTCTTGGGGTTAGCTTCATACTACCGTAAGTATATCAAGGGGTTTGCCCATCTGGCCTTTCCCTTACACAGGTTAACCGAAAAGAAAGCGGAGTTTCATTGGAGTGGTAGGTGTCAGGAGGCATTTGATGCACTGAAGAAGTTGCTGACCGAGGCTCCAGTGCTGGCATATCCAATTGATGATGGTGAGTTTTTGTTGGACACTGATGCTAGTGGGGTTGGGATTGGGGCCGTGTTATCCCAAATACAAGACGGTAAGGAAAGAGTAATAGCATACTCAAGTAAGTCACTGAATACAGCAGAGAGGAATTACTGTGTGACTCGAAAGGAGTTGTGGGCAGTAGTTTACCATGTGAAACATTTCCGCTGTTATTTGTATGGTCAGCATTTCACCATCCGTACTGACCATGGGTCCCTTAAGTGGTTGCATAGGTTTAAGGAACCTGAGGGTCAGCTAGCTCGCTGGCTAGATGTTTTGGCTGAGTATGATTACACAATCATTTGTAGACCAGGGGTTCAGCATAGAAATGCTGACGCATTGTCAAGGAGGCCATGTGATGGTAAGGGTTGTCTTTGTACCTCACTTCAGAGTAAAGAGCAAGTATCTGTGAGTTCACAAACAGATGAGCTGATGGGTAAGATTTCAGTATTAAGAGAAAGTTCAGAAGGGAACCAGGAAGTCCCAGAGGAGTCAGAAGGTAGGTTATGGGATTTAGCTGAGATGAAAGCCGCACAAGTTGAAGATAGCTCAATTGGACCAGTTTATAGGTTTGTGGAGGGTCAAGAGCCTCGTCCATCATGGGAGCAGGTTAGTCACTTTAGTAGAGAAGCAAAAACTCTTCTGACTGGATGGGATCGACTTCGGATTGAGGATGGGTTGCTGTATTACCACTGGAAAGGTGAGAGTTCCTCTGATGAAAGTAGGCTTAAGTTGGTGCTCCCCGAGAAGTACCGAAGTGTGGTGCTCCATCAGCTTCATGATTCCAAAACTGCTGCTCATTTGGGAGCAAATAAAGTGTATGAGAAGGTCAAAGCTAGGTATTATTGGCCTGGGGTGTCTCAGTATGTTCGGTGGTGGGTGGCCACTTGTCAGACCTGTCAACGCTTCAAAGACCCAGGAAAGAAGGCCAGAGGGAGATTGCATCAGTATATTGTAGGGGTCCCTTTCGAGAGAGTTAGCAATAAATTAAAATAAGTGCACCAGTTATTTAAGTGTAAATGTAAGTCATAAAGCACTCAAAGTATCAAGCCAACACCAAGCAATATATACATGTGCATACTCGTGCAGTATTTACAAACACCCGACAATTATGAGAAATATAAATGTTATCAGAACGGCGATAATTAACCAAATACTATTTTTAGGATTTTATATGTGAATACTTTAGATAGGGATTTTGGACCAGGGCCGAGTCTGAACGAGGTCCTGCAATGGTGGAAGTTAGAAATACTTTATGGTTTGAAAACACTCTGAAGTGTGGTCTGTACCCCATTCACAGTGCCAAAAATACATTTAATTCCGATATAATTAAACAAGTATTAAAACTAATATATATATGTCTAGCAATACACAGCTGTCAACTAGAGCACCACACCATGCTATAATTATACGGACTCCTTTTACAGGAGAATACAATTACCCTGTACATTTCAATTGTGCAATATCTTAACAGATAGACAGGGTGGAAATATGCTTTAATGTAAGTCACATGTATTTTCCAACATCATGGGCGTTCATAACCACAACATGGGAATTTAACCTCTCCAAACTTAATATCCTGCATTGTGATCAACATTTAACTACTGAATGAACATTACAAGGCCCATATTTTACACATATTAATTACAACAGACCAGTAATTTCCCCATTTAATGTAATATTCACCCAACCCACGACACCAAAGAACCCTCCCGGAGGTTGGACAACCAATTTACCCACATATATAACCACAATACAAGAGGGACAGACACATTTGACTGTAATAACACTGATCCATACCCAACCTTCAATATTTCGCCCAGGAGTTTACCAAAATTACATAGGCCCACCCACGGTTTGCCCTGCAACCCAGTTATCACCCAGCATTCAAAATGAAAGTTATCGCCAACCCAAATTGTTAATACAGACAAAACACATAAATTTTGAAAGGGGCACCTACAGCAGAAGCTTTATCTCAGGGGAACATGAATGAAAGATGAAATAAATGAATGAAATGTACAATATCTTAAGATGGGTGCGAGAGTTTCACCTGAACTCCCCAGTTAGGACCCACGCAGGCTGTTATTAACAGGACGCATCCACAGCTATCCAAGTGCACCCACCCACAGGTGATAGCAAACCTCAGACATACATTAAATGAAACATGGAATAATGTACCCCCATACTCTCCCAGTGGGGGTTATTCACTGAAAAGATGAACATGAATGAAGCCAAAATACAGTTTTTATGGACATGAAGGTCCAGGAATAAGAGGGAAATGACCAAAGGGGGATAAAATTTCAAAAGGTTAGCTACTCCATAAAGAAATCAAACCCCCACCCCAACACAGTTCAAAGTCCGATTTTTAAAGCCCCAAATATATGAAACTATTGAATTAGAATTTACAACAATGATACATGATGATCTATACCCCCGGGCCCCCCTCCCCACCAAAACTTGGGCCGGTAAGCCGACTAGGACCGGAGTAATCTAAAAATTCATACCTAATCCAAATTTCTGCACTTCTGCTTTTCTACGAAACACGAAACTCTTCTAGACGCGGCAAAACGTCACGACCTCCTCGCTTTCTAACAAGCAATCTGATTGGCTAGAACTTCCGCCATGTATATAACCTCTCATCTCATTGGACGAGGCATCGGCCTCTCCATCCAGGGTATTCGCGCCACTCCACTTCGTTTCGTCTGCTAACACAAGATCTACCAAACACCGAAACGGTCACGACTAAAACGCGAACTTCATAGCAACTTCAAACCCCGAGGACGCATCCCGCGAACTACCAACTACCGAAAGAAACTCGTCCGCCACAATACCCCCTTCCCAGATCAGACGTCCTCGTCTGATGAATTCTAACAACCTAGAAATGCCTATCATAAAACCCAGAAGCGGACATGGGGACACAACACAAAGACCATCTATAAGGTCTACATTTTTGTCATTAACCTCTTAAAAATTTTTTGCCCGCATTTTAAAAGCAAAATCTCAATTTCATCAACCCAAGTCCAACCAACCTTATACCTATCAGTATTACCAACTGTAAAATCCTTTTACTGTGAACACAACACTATGATACGCATAATATTGTACACATTAATACCTTACAGCCTACAACACAGCTGGTCACCACTCACTAAAATTTAGCCCAATCCAAACTGTGCCCACAACTGTCTTTTCTTGATTTACCCATCACCTAAGTGACCCTGACCTAACAATGAACTTTACTCAAGTTCACTTAAGGTCCAATTACCTAACTTATAACAGGACAGCAACAATTGCCCCATAAATTTGATCAAAATAGCAACCAGCTCTCAACAGAGTATTACTGATTACAACGCAACCAACCATATCAACAATGTAGTATATATACACAGACTTGTATTGACACACTTTTGAGAGATCAACTGTCCCGTTCCTCTCCTTGACTGCTCCTGAGCAAACTTGATGATCACCCAACACGTATGTTGCAGATCTTTAAACAGAATTACTGTCTCCCTAGGCCCAGGATACCAGTTACCTCCTGAGACCCAAAATGTCGATCCTAGGGATTCTGATCCCATGTACCGTCTATACCGTCCATAGCATAACAATATATCATTGTTCTTCTTATACACCACACTGTCTGTAAATAGTTCCTCTTAAGTCTTCTGCACAACTATTACTCTGTCCAGTGAACCAAGGAAGTTCACTTACAGTTTCCTAATTTCACTGTCCATACTGATTAGTGAATTACCATCATACTTGTAGTTCACTGTCTCTTCTGGATTACATAACTTATACCATATGAAATTCACTGTCCATGGAAAGTCAAATCTGAGTCTCATTAGCACAATGCAGCTGGTCTGTCCTGGAGTCAGACCACCAGGCACCGGAACCACCACCAGGGAAAAATCACAGGGACCAACAGGGCTGGCTGACATCGGTCGACAGATGGGATCTGACATCACCACATCCCAAACATCTTGAGCGGAAGGTCAACAATGGCCAGATACACTTGGGATAAGTAACACTGATGTCTGATGTAAGCTGATAATAGAAAAGTCGACGCAGGATAACACACAAATGTCTGTAGATATGAGCCCTAATAGTTCTCACACTTGACAAGAGAACTAACATGTCCACTGGTTCCCACACTTGACAAGGGAACAACTGGTCCTCACGTCCCCACACTTGACAAAGGGACTTCCTGTCCTATAGTTCCCACACTTGACAAGGGAAACTACAAACTCCCTGGCAAGCAGCCCGCGACACCCGGAAGACTTCCTCCAGAAGCAGACCTGAAAATACTCCAAAGGAACACAAGATCCCCATCAGTGACATCAATCCACCATGATACTGATATTGAATTCTCAAAAGTGCCAGTACAAGATAATATTAACTCAACAGAGAAAAAAAAAAAAAAAAATTCAAATTTCTTTACAACCCTTATTTTCTAAGTTACATTACTTAAGGTATTACCACCAACAACTTCTGGCTTTCCAGAACAAAAGCCAAGCTTTAGACTGTTTTTACATTATAATAAGACAATCAAGGTCTTTATTAGAAAACACAACTCTTTTAAGACCAGTACAAAATTACCACTTATCTTTGCTGTGTTCACAAACTGATGCCACTACTCACACCTGTACTATTCTCCCTAACAACCACCGTTCCAGAATCACAGACCATACCCAACCATTACCGTTCCGAGCCAGGGCCGTATCTCTCAACACCAATACCAATCTACCCATACTAAAAAAAAAAAAAAAAAACTATTAAGATGAGTCTAAAAGGTCATTCATCAAATTCTTAGACTTTAATATTGCATATATCATTATTGATTATTCTTTTCTGATTTTTTAGTATTAATATTATCTATGTTTTTTATAGTGTATTGCAGTCCCACTGTCCCACGGTATGTCGCAGTTCGGTGACGTGTCTCTTGTCATCAGACGCGGACGTCTGATCTCGGAAGGGGGTAGTATGGGTAGATTGGTATTGGTGTTGAGAGATACGGCCCTGGCTCGGAACGGTAACGGTTGGGTATGGTCTGTGATTCTGGAACGGTGGTTGTTAGGGAGAATAGTACAGGTGTGAGTAGTGGCATCAGTTTGTGAACACAGCAAAGATAAGTGGTAATTTTGTACTGGTCTTAAAAGAGTTGTGTTTTCTAATAAAGACCTTGATTGTCTTATTATAATGTAAAAACAGTCTAAAGCTTGGCTTTTGTTCTGGAAAGCCAGAAGTTGTTGGTGGTAATACCTTAAGTAATGTAACTTAGAAAATAAGGGTTGTAAAGAAATTTGAATTTTTTTTTTTTTTTTTTTTCTCTGTTGAGTTAATATTATCTTGTACTGGCACTTTTGAGAATTCAATATCAGTATCATGGTGGATTGATGTCACTGATGGGGATCTTGTGTTCCTTTGGAGTATTTTCAGGTCTGCTTCTGGAGGAAGTCTTCCGGGTGTCGCGGGCTGCTTGCCAGGGAGTTTGTAGTTTCCCTTGTCAAGTGTGGGAACTATAGGACAGGAAGTCCCTTTGTCAAGTGTGGGGACGTGAGGACCAGTTGTTCCCTTGTCAAGTGTGGGAACCAGTGGACATGTTAGTTCTCTTGTCAAGTGTGAGAACTATTAGGGCTCATATCTACAGACATTTGTGTGTTATCCTGCGTCGACTTTTCTATTATCAGCTTACATCAGACGTCAGTGTTACTTATCCCAAGTGTATCTGGCCATTGTTGACCTTCCGCTCAAGATGTTTGGGATGTGGTGATGTCAGATCCCATCTGTCGACCGATGTCAGCCAGCCCTGTTGGTCCCTGTGATTTTTCCCTGGTGGTGGTTCCGGTGCCTGGTGGTCTGACTCCAGGACAGACCAGCTGCATTGTGCTAATGAGACTCAGATTTGACTTTCCATGGACAGTGAATTTCATATGGTATAAGTTATGTAATCCAGAAGAGACAGTGAACTACAAGTATGATGGTAATTCACTAATCAGTATGGACAGTGAAATTAGGAAACTGTAAGTGAACTTCCTTGGTTCACTGGACAGAGTAATAGTTGTGCAGAAGACTTAAGAGGAACTATTTACAGACAGTGTGGTGTATAAGAAGAACAATGATATATTGTTATGCTATGGACGGTATAGACGGTACATGGGATCAGAATCCCTAGGATCGACATTTTGGGTCTCAGGAGGTAACTGGTATCCTGGGCCTAGGGAGACAGTAATTCTGTTTAAAGATCTGCAACATACGTGTTGGGTGATCATCAAGTTTGCTCAGGAGCAGTCAAGGAGAGGAACGGGACAGTTGATCTCTCAAAAGTGTGTCAATACAAGTCTGTGTATATATACTACATTGTTGATATGGTTGGTTGCGTTGTAATCAGTAATACTCTGTTGAGAGCTGGTTGCTATTTTGATCAAATTTATGGGGCAATTGTTGCTGTCCTGTTATAAGTTAGGTAATTGGACCTTAAGTGAACTTGAGTAAAGTTCATTGTTAGGTCAGGGTCACTTAGGTGATGGGTAAATCAAGAAAAGACAGTTGTGGGCACAGTTTGGATTGGGCTAAATTTTAGTGAGTGGTGACCAGCTGTGTTGTAGGCTGTAAGGTATTAATGTGTACAATATTATGCGTATCATAGTGTTGTGTTCACAGTAAAAGGATTTTACAGTTGGTAATACTGATAGGTATAAGGTTGGTTGGACTTGGGTTGATGAAATTGAGATTTTGCTTTTAAAATGCGGGCAAAAAATTTTTAAGAGGTTAATGACAAAAATGTAGACCTTATAGATGGTCTTTGTGTTGTGTCCCCATGTCTGCTTCTGGGTTTTATGATAGGCATTTCTAGGTTGTTAGAATTCATCAGACGAGGACGTCTGATCTGGGAAGGGGGTATTGTGGCGGATGAGTTTCTTTCGGTAGTTGGTAGTTCGCGGGATGCGTCCTCGGGGTTTGAAGTTGCTATGAAGTTCGCGTTTTAGTCGTGACCGTTTCGGTGTTTGGTAGATCTTGTGTTAGCAGACGAAACGAAGTGGAGTGGCGCGAATACCCTGGATGGAGAGGCCGATGCCTCGTCCAATGAGATGAGAGGTTATATACATGGCGGAAGTTCTAGCCAATCAGATTGCTTGTTAGAAAGCGAGGAGGTCGTGACGTTTTGCCGCGTCTAGAAGAGTTTCGTGTTTCGTAGAAAAGCAGAAGTGCAGAAATTTGGATTAGGTATGAATTTTTAGATTACTCCGGTCCTAGTCGGCTTACCGGCCCAAGTTTTGGTGGGGAGGGGGGCCCGGGGGTATAGATCATCATGTATCATTGTTGTAAATTCTAATTCAATAGTTTCATATATTTGGGGCTTTAAAAATCGGACTTTGAACTGTGTTGGGGTGGGGGTTTGATTTCTTTATGGAGTAGCTAACCTTTTGAAATTTTATCCCCCTTTGGTCATTTCCCTCTTATTCCTGGACCTTCATGTCCATAAAAACTGTATTTTGGCTTCATTCATGTTCATCTTTTCAGTGAATAACCCCCACTGGGAGAGTATGGGGGTACATTATTCCATGTTTCATTTAATGTATGTCTGAGGTTTGCTATCACCTGTGGGTGGGTGCACTTGGATAGCTGTGGATGCGTCCTGTTAATAACAGCCTGCGTGGGTCCTAACTGGGGAGTTCAGGTGAAACTCTCGCACCCATCTTAAGATATTGTACATTTCATTCATTTATTTCATCTTTCATTCATGTTCCCCTGAGATAAAGCTTCTGCTGTAGGTGCCCCTTTCAAAATTTATGTGTTTTGTCTGTATTAACAATTTGGGTTGGCGATAACTTTCATTTTGAATGCTGGGTGATAACTGGGTTGCAGGGCAAACCGTGGGTGGGCCTATGTAATTTTGGTAAACTCCTGGGCGAAATATTGAAGGTTGGGTACGGATCAGTGTTATTACAGTCAAATGTGTCTGTCCCTCTTGTATTGTGGTTATATATGTGGGTAAATTGGTTGTCCAACCTCCGGGAGGGTTCTTTGGTGTCGTGGGTTGGGTGAATATTACATTAAATGGGGAAATTACTGGTCTGTTGTAATTAATATGTGTAAAATATGGGCCTTGTAATGTTCATTCAGTAGTTAAATGTTGATCACAATGCAGGATATTAAGTTTGGAGAGGTTAAATTCCCATGTTGTGGTTATGAACGCCCATGATGTTGGAAAATACATGTGACTTACATTAAAGCATATTTCCACCCTGTCTATCTGTTAAGATATTGCACAATTGAAATGTACAGGGTAATTGTATTCTCCTGTAAAAGGAGTCCGTATAATTATAGCATGGTGTGGTGCTCTAGTTGACAGCTGTGTATTGCTAGACATATATATATTAGTTTTAATACTTGTTTAATTATATCGGAATTAAACGTATTTTTGGCACTGTGAATGGGGTACAGACCACACTTCAGAGTGTTTTCAAACCATAAAGTATTTCTAACTTCCACCATTGCAGGACCTCGTTCAGACTCGGCCCTGGTCCAAAATCCCTATCTAAAGTATTCACATATAAAATCCTAAAAATAGTATTTGGTTAATTATCGCCGTTCTGATAACATTTATATTTCTCATAATTGTCGGGTGTTTGTAAATACTGCACGAGTATGCACATGTATATATTGCTTGGTGTTGGCTTGATACTTTGAGTGCTTTATGACTTACATTTACACTTAAATAACTGGTGCACTTATTTTAATTTATTGCTAACTCTCTCACATTCCCTAAATTTAATTATATTATTTTCTCTTAGTTTACTTTATTCTGGTTAGTGTGTACTATGATTTTAACCTTGCAATTATTTCATCTTAATTTACTTTATATATTCATATCCTGCCTGTATATAATTTTGATTTAACACAAATGGCCCAGTATGCATGTGGTGTGATTATTATTATGGTGTGTGTGTGTGGTGTGCCAGTTGTCAGTTTGACTGTGCGTGTGACTGCGCGGATGCTTGTTGTGTTGTCTGTGTGCTGGGAGTTTTGTTCGTCTGTTGGTGTGCAAGTTGTGTAGAAGTCGATGTGTGCTGGTTGAAGTTTACATATATTTCCATGTTCTACAATTGTTAATAAACTTGTTATTGAATTTAAACATTGTGTTTTCTATAAGCTGTCATTACCATAATATTTTTACTTTCACTGAGAATATGTGGATCAGTAACTTTAATCTGTGTGATTAACAAGTTTGAGATTTTAATCACTGGACTTTAAACATGGAGGACACGGTTTCAAATCCTGAGTGGACTTTGTCCGACTTATAACCTTAGTGGTCACCAGTTACTCCAAAGTTTGAACTTTGACCCTTGATAAACTTTATTGGTATGTTGCCGAAACTTATAGTTTTGACAGTTCTTGGTTCAAATAACTTGTATTGGTGAAACTTGTCAAAATAATGTGAACGTTGGATCTGGTCAACTTTCTAGGTTTCAATTATGAACTTTGGTCATGTTAGGTCAAGGGTCATATATGATGGTTAGTTTGGTGACCTGAGCGCTTAAAGGTCAAATCTGTCAACAGTTGGAATAATTAAACTTAGAAGTAAACGTAAGAATTTTAAGGCGGTGGCCTTTCAAGATGGAAGCTTGCGACCTTTCAAGGTCAACGAAGATACAGTTGAGGGTCGAACTGGGTGACCTTTCAGGGTCAAAGATCACAGTAAATGGGAACTTGTGTTGATTAATGGGTCTTGGTTGGAATCGGTTGGTGATTAATGGCATTGACCTTCAGAGGTCATGGGGAGTACTAAAAATATAAATTAATTGGGATAGTCCGTAGGTTTGAACTTGATTTTATTGTTGGGGGTTTACTTCACTTCAGTGTGTTAAAGCTGCAAATATCTCATCTTGCTCATGTTTTCCTACTCTACAGTTGTACTTGGCCATGCTATTGAATTAACACTTGATGTTCACGTTCACGCTACCACTTTCTGTGAACATTGAGTTGAGTTGAAAATGACCTTGGAGCTTTGGTTAGAAGTTATATACACCATGGGTGGTGGAGATTTAATTAATGGGACATTAGGTGGGTTTGGTGTGCACCCGAAGTTGGGAGTGGTTATGGGTACTGATTGACTTGAAACACTGACTGGAAGGGTCTGTTGTGGTAGTTGGGCAGTTTGGGGAACTGTCTGGTCGTTTGACCTGGGTGGGTGATAGTGGTCAGTGGGGGGTAACCATGGATACTATGGTGCATACTAAATCCTGTTGTTGATTCCATTTAAGGTGTTCAGATAGCTTAGTCTGGACATAAATTGCATTTTACCTCATTATTTATTTCGGTTAATTTACTTAACCTGGTGGCAGTCTACCTTTAGAGTTTGAAGTTTAGTAGGTTTCGGTACTGGCTAACTTGACTGAGGCCTCAATAGTGAGATCTTGAGGGGGTGACCAGGTTGTAGAGTACTGGTCACCTATCAACCTATATCCATGACCGGGTTGTACTTCAGTCAACCTTCCTTTATATATGATTGATATTGTAACGTGAGAAGCTGGAAATAACCGTTAACGTTGATGTTAACGTTGATATGTAGATATATAATAAGGAAGGAGATACACATAGAAACCCGTCAGTCGAGAGGGTTTCTTCTCCTGTGGCGGGCTGGGTTTCGGGTCGCGGGGTGGGGGGTGAACACGCACCCCGCACCGCACCGCCCCCCCCCCCTCTGCGAGTGATTGACTGATCGATTGGGAGAGATTGGGAGGGGTGGGGGAGGGCCCCGTCTCGCCACATATACAACTATTCACTTGTAAAATATGAAAGGGAACATGATCGATAGCTAGCATTTCCAATGGATGGGGACCCGATCGATAGACTCTTGCTTTTTTTAATGGGGTTGAGTTTGCTAAAGATGGGTCTGAGTTGGTGGGGGCCGAGTTGGCATAGGTCCAATTTGAGCAGCTTCCAGAGGGGGCACTGGAGTCAAAACGGCAGAAAATGATCATAGAAGTGTGCCTGATCTCAAAAGTATTATGAGACAGGTGCATTTGTAGAGGATACTTTATTCTCGCGTGTAACTTTTATATAGTTAGCACATTTACTGTATTTGATATAATAATAACAACAACAATAATAATATTAATAATAATACCAAGTAGATTCTGTTTAGTGTTAGAAGTCTATATATCTTATACCTTAACGTACTGTCATTCTACGTCTGAGTATACACCGCCATTAGTACTTGCTCGGTGTGTCACTTCCTACTTCCGTGTACTCCCTCTGTGGAATTAATTATCTCATTTAAGGTCAAAATGTCTGAATTCGAAGCCTTTGGTAGCGTTCAGGCGCCCGAAGTACAAGAGTCTGATCCAGCAGCAGACTTCCTTGCTCGCGAACAGGACCAGCTTGCTGAAATAGAAGGGGAAGACTTTGGATTCACATCCGGCGAAACCGGTCAATCAGAACAACAAAATACTGGTGAGATAACCAAGAACCTGATTACTTTCGTCATTCTAAGCTTTGATTCGTGGTCCAAAAATTGTCGCACCTGATATATTCCGATATTTGTGGAACAAAATGTAATCGTTTATTGCCATTTTACCAGTAAACGCCCGTACAGGCTACCCAAGTTTGTCACCTGTTTTAAAAACTGAAAAGGATAAGCGATATTGACACTAAAACTAATAGAACAGGTACTTATGACACTAATCTATAAGTCTACAATGAAAGATGGTTGTCGATAGGTTTTAATATTGTCAAAAAATGCAAGCGACGAACTTGGGTAGGCGACGAACTTGGGTAGCTGAGCAGTACATACCTCAAGATCGGATATTACTTTTAATTTACATATTATTAGCAGTTCTTAACTTTAGGAATGCCTCGAAATGCATTCACCACCCTCCTTCACCCTTCAGGATATATGTGAGTGGGTTGTTGAAACTACAAAATTCCTAGACGTGGTTACCTCGGCTCTACTTACTTGCGTGTAGAGCCGTGGCACGACCCCACATAAAACTGGAGATTTGCATAAAACACAAATACCATAAAAATTATACACACAACTGTTCCCACAACTATTTTGTCACATTAACCTTAAGTGTTGGCCAACATGCAAACATATTTGACAAAAAAATAAATTACATTTCCTCATTTTCAATACTTTTTGGACCATTTCTCCAAATATTTGAAAATGCTCTGTTATAAAAGCTGTATAAAATGTCATATATATTATACACATATTGTATTTGTTGTGTCCTTGGCTTAATATCAACTGCTTTTAAATATATCAAACCATTTTGAGTCATTTTATCAAGTTTTATTCAACAGAAAATGATTTTATGCAAATCTCTAGTTTTATGTGGGGTAGTGCCATGGCTCTACACGCAAGTAAAGTAGAGCCGAGGTAACCACGTCTACAAAATTCCAATATAAATCCTCCACTATGTAAATCATTAAATGAGTGCTTTTTTATTTTAACAACTATCTTACTATATGTACTAACGCCAGTTTGATTGAATATCAGATCATTCGCCACATTTCTCATTCGCCACATAATTTCTGTTGACATTTCGCCACAAGAAATATTGCAGCAGCCACAAAACAAGGAGGTAAAAGGGAATCAGGGAGCATGAAATACTTTATTTTATCAGATATCATTTGCTTTTAGTGAAAATCAATGAGATATGTTGCAAAATCATTTATTATTTTCATTTGCTTTTATTGACATGTTGACGTGATGTACATTATACACTATTAAGATATACATCATAGATTATTTACATTATAACATTTCTATGCACCAAAAATATTCAATATTGTACCACAAGATGCTAACAGCTGTTTCGCGGTGATGTCCCCAGTGGAAAATTTGGTCCTGATTTTGTTGATTTTAATGTTTATGTCCCTCTTCTTCCTCTCCATCCTCCTCATGTCGTTGGACTGCACCAGTCTGGTCTGTATATCCATAAACTGTGCCGCATCATTCAGCAGTTTAAACAGCAGATACAGCTGTATTGGGCTTTGTCCTGCATTCATGTTGAGGTGGTTATACCAGCCTGCCACATCATTGTTCATACAAACATTCTGTATAAAAATAGACCAGCTTGCTGGTACAAAGATTCTTGTGTCAATCCATGTTGTTTCAATGTAAGCACACAAGGCTTCCAGCAGAGGGTCACTGGCTTCTTCCGTAGCGGCATGGAAAAGTCCTGGGATCAGCTCATGTGAGGCAAATGGCAAAGCAAACAGTAGTCAGCAATAGGCCCCGGTCCCCTTATCATTGCAGTATGCACTTGAAAGCCCTATGCAACTTACTTTCCAGTTCACTGCTTGGACCCGGTGAAAAGCACAGCTCTTGAACCGGATTTCAGGAAAGGCAAAGTGTAGTCCTTGCCACATAGCCATCTCAAAATCCATGAGGACTTCAACCACATCAGCTTTACCTCCTAAAATGATTTTCAGTGAGTCAAAAACTCCCTTGTAGTCTGACATGCTCTTCCCAGACATCAAGATAAAGACAACAGGGACCTGTTTCATGTCATCCCCTCTCTTGATGAAGGCATGGACACTCAGCAACTGGGTAAAGGTTGCCTTTACCACCTTGAAGGTTGCATCGATGTACCACCGCTTGGCCTTCTTCAGCAGGTCGATTTGGTGGTCTGTGGCACATAATAGATATATTTTTAAGCGTCCCGCAAGGGACGCTTGTTTGTGTATGGGAGAGCTTCAGGCTCCGGCGGCTCCGCCGGCTCCGCCGGCTCCGCATTTTGTTTTCCTTATAACTCTGTAACATTTAGGCGGATTCTTTTCAAATTTGGCAGGTTTAGGCAGTAGCCTTGGGGAATTTTTTTGAATATGCTGCAGTGACATTTCAACCAATCAGAGAGGTCACATGACCAAAAATGTCTTTTTTCGATGGGGAAGCTTGTCCGGATGATAACTTGAAAGCAATTTTATCAATTCACCTGAAACTTGGCAAATACATTCATTCTATTAAAATCTGGAAATCATTAGATTTTGGCATTGATTGGTCAAGAAATGGCCGAGTAATTAATGATTAATTAATCATTACGAATTTTCCAAATAAGGAAAACACAAAAATGCTTATATCTCGAAAACCGTGCTAGATAGAGCGATTTCGACGAAATTTTTGACCCTCAGGGTATCTCTGCGGAGTAGTTTTCCCAATTTTCAAAAAATTTTTGTCTCGTCCAAAATGGCGGCCATTTTGAATTCTCGAAATTTTCGCAAAAATTGCAAAACACAAAAATGCTTATATCTCAAAAACCGTGCTAGATAGAGCAATTTCGACAAAATTTTTGACCCGCAAGGTATCTCTGCGGAGTACTTTTCCCAATTTTCAAAAAAATTTTGTCTCGCCAAAAATGGCGGCCATTTTGAATTTTCGAAATTTTCGTAAAAATTGCAAAACACAAAAATGCTTATATCTCGAAAACCGTGCTAGATAGAGCGATTTCAACGAAATTTTTGACCCACAGGGTATCTCTGCGGAGTAGTTTTCCCAATTTTCAAAAAATTTTTGTCTCGTCCAAAATGGCGGCCATTTTGAATTTTCGAAATTTTCGCAAAAATTGCAAAACACAAAAATGCTTATATCTCAAAAACTGTGCTAGATAGAGCAATTTCGACAAAATTTTTGACCCGCAGGGTATCTCTGCGGAGTACTTTTCCCAATTTTCAAAAAATTTTTGTCTCGCCAAAAATGGCGGCCATTTTGAATTTTCGAAATTTTCGTAAAAATTGCAAAACACAAAAATGCTTATATCTCAAAAACCGTGCTAGATAGAGCGATTTCGACGAAATTTTTGACCCACAGGGTATCTCTGCAGAGTAGTTATCCCAATTTTGAAAAAATTTTTGTCTCGCCAAAATTGGCGGCCATTTTGAATTTTCGAATTTTTCGCAAAAATTGCAAAACATAAAAATGCTTATATCTCGAAAACCCTGCAAGATAGAGCGATTTCGACGAAAGTTTTGATCCACAGGGTATATCTGCAGAGTAGCCATGCCAATTTTCAAAAAAATGGCGGCCATTTTACTCACCTACTCAAAATGAGTAAATGCGAATTATCTCTTAAAAGTATTGCAGATAGCCAATTTTTCTCAAATAACTCATTCACCTACTTTTGGAAGAGCTTTCACATGGTGAAGTTTCAGACCCATAGCTAATTACTCACCTACTCAAAATGAGTAAATGCGAATTATCTCTAAAAGTATTGCGGATACCCAATTTTTATCAAATAACTCATTCATCTACTTGTGGGAGAGCTTTCACATGGTGAAGTTTCAGACCCATAGCTAATTACTCACCTACTCAAAATGAGTAAATGCGAATTATCTCTAAAAGTATTGCAGATAGCCAATTTTTCTCAAATAAATCATTCACCTACTTTTGGGAGAGCTTTCACTTGGTGAAGTTTCAGACCCATAGCTAATTACTCACCTACTCAAAATGAGTAAATGCGAATTATCTCTAAAAGTATTGCAGACAGCCAATTTTTCTCAAATAACTCATTCACCTACTTTTGGGAGAGCTTTCACTTGGTGAAGTTTCAGACCCATAGCTAATTACCTACTCAAAATGAGTAAATGCGAATTATCTCTAAAAGTATTGCAGATAGCCAATTTTTGTCAAATTAATCATTCGCCTACTTTTGGGAGAGCTTTCACTTGGTGAAGTTTCAGACCCATAGCTAATTACTCACCTACTGAAAATGAGTAAATGCGAATTATCTCTAAAAGTATTGCAGATAGCCAATTTTTCTCAAATAACTCATTCACCTACTTTTGGGAGAGCTTTCACTCTGTGAAGTTTCAGACCCATAGCTAATTACTCACCTACTCAAAATGAGTAAATGCGAATTATCTCTAAAAGTATTGCAGATAGCCAATTTTTCTCAAATAACTCATTCACCTACTTTTGGGAGAGCTTTCACATGGTGAAGTTTCAGACCCATAGCTAATTATTTACCTACTCAAAATGAGTAAATGCTAATTATCTGTAAAAGTATTGCGGATACCCAATTTTTATCAAATAACTCATTCATCTACTTGTGGGAGAGCTTTCACATGGTGAAGTTTCAGACCCATAGCTAATTACTCACCTACTCAAAATGAGTAAATGCGAATTATCTCTAAAAGTATTGCAGATAGCCAATTTTTCTCAAATAACTCATTCACCTACTTTTGGGAGAGCTTTCACTTGGTGAAGTTTCAGACCCATAGCTAATTACTCACCTACTCAAAATGAGTAAATGCGAATTATCTCTAAAAGTATTGCAGACAGCCAATTTTTCTCAAATAACTCATTCACCTACTTTTGGGAGAGCTTTCACTTGGTGAAGTTTCAGACCCATAGCTAATTACTCACCTACTCAAAATGAGTAAATGCGAATTATCTCTAAAAGTATTGCAGATAGCCAATTTTTGTCAAATTAATCATTCGCCTACTTTTGGGAGAGCTTTCACTTGGTGAAGTTTCAGACCCATAGCTAATTACTCACCTACTCAAAATGAGTAAATGCGAATTATCTCTAAAAGTATTGCAGATAGCCAATTTTTCTCAAATAACTCATTCACCTACTTTTGGGAGAGCTTTCACTCTGTGAAGTTTCAGACCCATAGCTAATTACTCACCTACTCAAAATGAGTAAATGCGAATTATCTCTAAAAGTATTGCAGATAGCCAATTTTTCTCAAATAACTCATTCACCTACTTTTGGCAGAGCTTCACTTGGTGAAGTTTCAGACCCATACTAATTACTCACCTACTGAAAATGAGTAAATGTGAATTATCTCTAAAAGTATTGCAGATAGCCAATTTTTCTCAAATAACTCATTCACCTACTTTTGGGAGAGCTCTCACTTGGTGAAGTTTCAGACCCATAGCTAATTACTCACCTACTCAAAATGAGTAAATGCGAATTATCTCTAAAAATATTGCGGATAGCCAATTTTTCTCAAATAACTCATTCACCTACTTTTGGGAGAGCTTTCACTCTGTGAAGTTTCAGACCCATAGCTAATTACTCACCTACTCAAAATGAGTAAATGCGAATTATCTCTAAAAGTATTGTAGATAGCCAATTTTTCTCAAATTAATCATTCACCTACTTTTGGGAGAGCTTTCACTTGGTGAAGTTTCAGACCCATAGCTAATTACTCACCTACTCAAAATGAGTAAATGCGAATTATCTCTAAAAGTATTGCAGATAGCCAATTTTTCTCAAATAACTCATTCACCTACTTTTGGGAGAGCTTTCACTTGGTGAAGTTTCAGACCCATAGCTAATTACTCACCTACTCAAAATGAGTAAATGCGAATTATCTCTAAAAGTATTGCAGACAGCCAATTTTTCTCAAATAACTCATTCACCTACTTTTGGGAGAGCTTTCACTTGGTGAAGTTTCAGACCCATAGCTAATTACTCACCTACTCAAAATGAGTAAATGCGAATTATCTCTAAAAGTATTGCAGATAGCCAATTTTTCTCAAATAACTCATTCACCTACTTTTGGCAGAGCTTCACTTGGTGAAGTTTCAGACCCATACTAATTACTCACCTACTGAAAATGAGTAAATGTGAATTATCTCTAAAAGTATTGCAGATAGCCAATTTTTCTCAAATAACTCATTCACCTACTTTTGGGAGAGCTCTCACTTGGTGAAGTTTCAGACCCATAGCTAATTACTCACCTACTCAAAATGAGTAAATGCGAATTATCTCTAAAAATATTGCGGATAGCCAATTTTTCTCAAATAACTCATTCACCTACTTTTGGGAGAGCTTTCACTCTGTGAAGTTTCAGACCCATAGCTAATTACTCACCTACTCAAAATGAGTAAATGCGAATTATCTCTAAAAGTATTGTAGATAGCCAATTTTTCTCAAATTAATCATTCACCTACTTTTGGGAGAGCTTTCACTTGGTGAAGTTTCAGACCCATAGCTAATTACTCACCTACTCAAAATGAGTAAATGCGAATTATCTCTAAAAGTATTGCAGATAGCCAATTTTTCTCAAATAACTCATTCACCTACTTTTGGGAGAGCTTTCACTTGGTGAAGTTTCAGACCCATAGCTAATTACTCACCTACTCAAAATGAGTAAATGCGAATTATCTCTAAAAGTATTGCAGACAGCCAATTTTTCTCAAATAACTCATTCACCTACTTTTGGGAGAGCTTTCACTTGGTGAAGTTTCAGACCCATAGCTAATTACTCACCTACTCAAAATGAGTAAATGCGAATTATCTCTAAAAGTATTGCAGATAGCCAATTTTTGTCAAATTAATCATTCGCCTACTTTTGGGAGAGCTTTCACTTGGTGAAGTTTCAGACCCATAGCTAATTACTCACCTACTCAAAATGAGTAAATGCGAATTATCTCTAAAAGTATTGCAGATAGCCAATTTTTCTCAAATAACTCATTCACCTACTTTTGGGAGAGCTTTCACTCTGTGAAGTTTCAGACCCATAGCTAATTACTCACCTACTCAAAATGAGTAAATGCGAATTATCTCTAAAAGTATTGCAGATAGCCAATTTTTCTCAAATAACTCATTCACCTACTTTTGGCAGAGCTTCACTTGGTGAAGTTTCAGACCCATACTAATTACTCACCTACTGAAAATGAGTAAATGTGAATTATCTCTAAAAGTATTGCAGATAGCCAATTTTTCTCAAATAACTCATTCACCTACTTTTGGGAGAGCTCTCACTTGGTGAAGTTTCAGACCCATAGCTAATTACTCACCTACTCAAAATGAGTAAATGCGAATTATCTCTAAAAATATTGCGGATAGCCAATTTTTCTCAAATAACTCATTCACCTACTTTTGGGAGAGCTTTCACTCTGTGAAGTTTCAGACCCATAGCTAATTACTCACCTACTCAAAATGAGTAAATGCGAATTATCTCTAAAAGTATTGTAGATAGCCAATTTTTCTCAAATTAATCATTCACCTACTTTTGGGAGAGCTTTCACTTGGTGAAGTTTCAGACCCATAGCTAATTACTCACCTACTCAAAATGAGTAAATGCGAATTATCTCTAAAAGTATTGCAGATAGCCAATTTTTCTCAAATAACTCATTCACCTACTTTTGGGAGAGCTTTCACTTGGTGAAGTTTCACACCCATAGCTAATTACTCACCTACTCAAAATGAGTAAATGCGAATTATCTCTAAAAGTATTGCAGATAGCCAATTTTTCTCAAATAACTCATTCACCTACTTTTGGGAGAGCTTTCACTTGAAGTTTCAGACCCATAGCTAATTACTCACCTACTCAAAATGAGTAAATGCGAATTATCTCTAAAAGTATTGCAGATAGCCAATTTTTCTCAAATAACTCATTCACCTACTTTTGGGAGAGCTTTCACTCTGTGAAGTTTCAGACCCATAGCTAATTACTCACCTACTCAAAATGAGTAAATGCGAATTATCTCTAAAAGTATTGTAGATAGCCAATTTTTCTCAAATTAATCATTCACCTACTTTTGGGAGAGCTTTCACTTGGTGAAGTTTCAGACCCATAGCTAATTACTCACCTACTCAAAATGAGTAAATGCGAATTATCTCTAAAAGTATTGCAGATAGCCAATTTTTCTCAAATAACTCATTCGCCTACTTTTGGGAGAGCTTTCACTTGGTGAAGTTTCACACCCATAGCTAATTGCTCACCTACTCAAAATGAGTAAATGCGAATTATCTCTAAAAGTATGGCAGATAGCCAATTTTTCTCAAATAACTCATTCACCTACTTTTGGGAGAGCTTTCACTTGGTGAAGTTTCACACCCATAGCTAATTACTCACCTACTCAAAATGAGTAAATGCGAATTATCTCTAAAAGTATTGCAGATAGCCAATTTTTCTCAAATAACTCATTCACCTACTTTTGGGAGAGCTTTCATTCTGTGAAGTTTCAGACCCATAGCTAATTACTCACCTACTCAAAATGAGTAAATGCGAATTATCTCTAAAAGTATTGCAGATAGCCAATTTTTCTCAAATAACTCATTCACCTACTTTTGGCAGAGCTTTCACTTGGTGAAGTTTCAGACCCATAGCTAATTATTCACCTACTCAAAATGAGTAAATGTGAATTATCTCTAAAAGTATTGCAGATAGCCAATTTTTCTCAAATAACTCATTCACCTACTTTTGGGAGAGCTTTCACTCTGTGAAGTTTCAGACCCATAGCTATTTATTCACCTACTCAAAATGAGTAAATGCTAATTATCTGTAAAAGTATTGCGGATACCCAATTTTTATCAAATACTCATTCATCTACTTGTGGGAGAGCTTTCACATGGTGAAGTTTCAGACCCATAGCTAATTACTCACCTACTCAAAATGAGTAAATGTGAATTATCTCTAAAAGTATTGCGGATAGCCAATTTTTCTCAAATAACTCATTCACCTACTTTTGGGAGAGCTTTCACTTGGTGAAGTTTCAGACCCATAGATAATTACTCACCTACTCAAAATGAGTAAATGCGAATTATCTCTAAAAGTATTGCAGATAGCCAATTTTTCTCAAATAACTCATTCACCTACTTTTGGGAGAGCTTTCACTTGGTGAAGTTTCACACCCATAGCTAATTACTCACCTACTCAAAATGAGTAAATGCGAATTATCTCTAAAAGTATTGCAGATAGCCAATTTTTCTCAAATAACTCATTCACCTACTTTTGGGAGAGCTTTCACTTGAAGTTTCAGACCCATAGCTAATTACTCACCTACTCAAAATGAGTAAATGCGAATTATCTCTAAAAGTATTGCAGATAGCCAATTTTTCTCAAATAACTCATTCACCTACTTTTGGGAGAGCTTTCACTCTGTGAAGTTTCAGACCCATAGCTAATTACTCACCTACTCAAAATGAGTAAATGCGAATTATCTCTAAAAGTATTGTAGATAGCCAATTTTTCTCAAATTAATCATTCACCTACTTTTGGGAGAGCTTTCACTTGGTGAAGTTTCAGACCCATAGCTAATTACTCACCTACTCAAAATGAGTAAATGCGAATTATGTCTAAAAGTATTGCAGATAGCCAATTTTTCTCAAATAACTCATTCACCTACTTTTGGGAGAGCTTTCACTTGGTGAAGTTTCACACCCATAGCTAGTTACTCACCTACTCAAAATGAGTAAATGCGAATTATCTCTAAAAGTATTGCAGATAGCCAATTTTTCTCAAATAACTCATTCACCTACTTTTGGGAGAGCTTTCACTTGGTGAAGTTTCACACCCATAGCTAATTACTCACCTACTCAAAATGAGTAAATGCGAATTATCTCTAAAAGTATTGCAGATAGCCAATTTTTCTCAAATAACTCATTCACCTACTTTTGGGAGAGCTTTCACTCTGTGAAGTTTCAGACCCATAGCTAATTACTCACCTACTCAAAATGAGTAAATGCGAATTATCTCTAAAAGTATTGCAGATAGCCAATTTTTCTCAAATAACTCATTCACCTACTTTTGGCAGAGCTTTCACTTGGTGAAGTTTCAGACCCATAGCTAATTATTCACCTACTCAAAATGAGTAAATGTGAATTATCTCTAAAAGTATTGCAGATAGCCAATTTTTCTCAAATAACTCATTCACCTACTTTTGGGAGAGCTTTCACTCTGTGAAGTTTCAGACCCATAGCTATTTATTCACCTACTCAAAATGAGTAAATGCTAATTATCTGTAAAAGTATTGCGGATACCCAATTTTTATCAAATACTCATTCATCTACTTGTGGGAGAGCTTTCACATGGTGAAGTTTCAGACCCATAGCTAATTACTCACCTACTCAAAATGAGTAAATGTGAATTATCTCTAAAAGTATTGCGGATAGCCAATTTTTCTCAAATAACTCATTCACCTACTTTTGGGAGAGCTTTCACTTGGTGAAGTTTCAGACCCATAGATAATTACTCACCTACTCAAAATGAGTAAATGCGAATTATCTCTAAAAGTATTGCAGATAGCCAATTTTTCTCAAATAACTCATTCACCTACTTTTGGGAGAGCTTTCACTTGGTGAAGTTTCACACCCATAGCTAATTACTCACCTACTCAAAATGAGTAAATGCGAATTATCTCTAAAAGTATTGCAGATAGCCAATTTTTCTCAAATAACTCATTCACCTACTTTTGGGAGAGCTTTCACTTGAAGTTTCAGACCCATAGCTAATTACTCACCTACTCAAAATGAGTAAATGCGAATTATCTCTAAAAGTATTGCAGATAGCCAATTTTTCTCAAATAACTCATTCACCTACTTTTGGGAGAGCTTTCACTCTGTGAAGTTTCAGACCCATAGCTAATTACTCACCTACTCAAAATGAGTAAATGCGAATTATCTCTAAAAGTATTGTAGATAGCCAATTTTTCTCAAATTAATCATTCACCTACTTTTGGGAGAGCTTTCACTTGGTGAAGTTTCAGACCCATAGCTAATTACTCACCTACTCAAAATGAGTAAATGCGAATTATGTCTAAAAGTATTGCAGATAGCCAATTTTTCTCAAATAACTCATTCACCTACTTTTGGGAGAGCTTTCACTTGGTGAAGTTTCACACCCATAGCTAGTTACTCACCTACTCAAAATGAGTAAATGCGAATTATCTCTAAAAGTATTGCAGATAGCCAATTTTTCTCAAATAACTCATTCACCTACTTTTGGGAGAGCTTTCACTTGGTGAAGTTTCACACCCATAGCTAATTACTCACCTACTCAAAATGAGTAAATGCGAATTATCTCTAAAAGTATTGCAGATAGCCAATTTTTCTCAAATAACTCATTCACCTACTTTTGGGAGAGCTTTCACTCTGTGAAGTTTCAGACCCATAGCTAATTACTCACCTACTCAAAATGAGTAAATGCGAATTATCTCTAAAAGTATTGCAGATAGCCAATTTTTCTCAAATAACTCATTCACCTACTTTTGGCAGAGCTTTCACTTGGTGAAGTTTCAGACCCATAGCTAATTATTCACCTACTCAAAATGAGTAAATGTGAATTATCTCTAAAAGTATTGCAGATAGCCAATTTTTCTCAAATAACTCATTCACCTACTTTTGGGAGAGCTTTCACTCTGTGAAGTTTCAGACCCATAGCTATTTATTCACCTACTCAAAATGAGTAAATGCTAATTATCTGTAAAAGTATTGCGGATACCCAATTTTTATCAAATACTCATTCATCTACTTGTGGGAGAGCTTTCACATGGTGAAGTTTCAGACCCATAGCTAATTACTCACCTACTCAAAATGAGTAAATGCGAATTATCTCTAAAAGTATTGCGGATAGCCAATTTTTCTCAAATAACTCATTCACCTACTTTTGGGAGAGCTTTCACTTGGTGAAGTTTCAGACCCATAGATAATTATTCACCTACTCAAAATGAGTAAATGTGAATTATCTCTTAATAGTATTGCAGATAGCCATTTTTTCTCAAATAACTCATTCACCTACTTTTGGAAGAGCTTTCACACACGAAAATGAAAAATTGTGAATATCTCGGAAAAGCTATTTCTTCTGCTTTAATGCTCGGCGGGAGATACACACCGCGGCAGTGGTCTTGACAAAAATTTTTGTCTCCCCAAAAATGGTGGCCATTTTGAATTTTCAAAGTTTTTGCAAAACACAAAAATGCTTATATCTCGAAAACCGTGCTATATGGAGCGAAATCAACAAAATTTTGGACCTGCTGGGTATCTCTGCAGAGTAGCCATGCCAATTTTCAAAATATTTTTGTCTCACCAAATATAGCGGACATTTTTAATTTTTTTATTTTTTGCAAAACACAAAAATGCTTATATCTTGAAAACCGTGCTAGATAGAGCAGACTGCGCTGACTTTGGTTGCCACAACAGTATAAGGCTAGAAACGAAGCATTTTCTTAATACTTTAGCACTCACCTTTATAGCCTTTTCGGGACGCTTTGTTTTTGCTATGCAAAAACATTATCTTTTTTTTTTGCGAGCGATCCTCTAGTTTTCATTTACAATAATATCCCTTTTCAAAAAACCCTCTGGTACATGGTCATCCCAAATTCAGGATCACTGGGATAATTGGGTCACATTTTCCGTCAATGTCAGTTAGCCAACCTTTACAAGTTTGATGGTTTGGGCAGGAAGTTCATCTGAGAGTTTTCCACCAGAGCTTCTTGGACTAATGTCCCAGCAGATATAAACACATGTTCTCTTCCTGACTTCTTCACAACACTGATTTTTGCCTTTGCAAGTGACCCTGGATCAGCCTCATGTAGATGTGGATGTGTCCCAGCAGTGTAATGGTCACCTCTTTGTTTCACAGTAGCTCTACACCTCAGTTTCTTGCTTCTCACTGGCATTGCCATGGTTATGACAGTTTAAAACTGATATGACTATGAGTTCTCAGGCACCCCCTTATATACACAACGGAAGTTACTCCGCTACAATCAAGAATGTTCAGCCCTGGCACCCAGTTGGCAATTGTGTCAGATTGCACTCAGGATAATTCCTCACAGTGACCCATTGATAGCATTTCACTGTTACTAATGTTTGAACCCAATTCGCTCTAGTAATCCCTATTTCACGGCTGCTTCTACATTCTATTTATATGGATAAACCAATCAGATCAAAGGACAATGGAAAGCATTCTTCCTGTAAGACAAGAATTGGATTGTATCACTTTGTTACAGATATTATTTGCACCGCTGAAGTTAGACTAACATATTACTGGCCATTTCTATTTGTAGTAAATATCCCTGTAAAAGAAACAATCTTTTTATCATTCAGAAATATTTTATTTCACAAGCTAACACAAACTCATTCATATTCATGAGCATATCGAAACTGCGTGATGGGAGACAAAAATATTACTGGCCATTTCTATTTGTGGTAAATATCCCTGTAAAAGAAAGGATGTTCATCATTCTGAAAATCTTATTTCACGGGCTAACACAAACTCATGAATATTTATGAGCAAATCAAAACTGCATGGTGGGAGACAAATGTAATACTGGCCATTTCTATTTAATGTAAATATCACAAAGAAATGATCTTCTAAAATATTGTATTCCACGGGCTACTTCATATTTCAAAGAACTTCAAAGAAATTAGGGATAATTGTGTAATTAACCCCCTCCCTCTGCAAACAATAACAATCTTCAAAGAAGTTAGGTTTCTTTCCAATTCCAATTATGTACCTATGTAGCGAAACATCTGACGTAATTATGTGGCGAACGGGTTTGGTGGCGAATGATCTGGTTACCATTTGATCAATATGATCCTCAAACATCCTAAAATTATAAAGCAAACAAGCAAATTAGATAAGTTCTTAGTACAGGGGTGGTCACACTTGTGTCAGGGTCATGATTATGTCCAATCTTTATTGGAGTTTATTTTTAAAATGTTGCAACCAGAATGTGAAATATTTTTTTCATATTATTCCCTTGAAGAGTAATTTTATTTCATGTAAAATTTAAGACTTGAACCGCATGCCAAAATTGAGTACCTTCAAGTTTGGTTAAAAAATGAAAGGGCCCAGACATAATTGTGATCACCCGGGTAAAATTTTATTTATTTACTTTTTCTTTAATCAAACGGAGTCTATTCTGCAGGAACTTGTCATCGAAGCATTAAAGATCCCAGTTCAAACTCCAGTTCCCATTGGCAGGTCCAAAAATGTCTGCCACAAACCTTAGCAGGTTTTCCTCAATTTCCTACACTTTCAACATGTAATCATATGTACAGGGCTCTAGCTAGTTTCCATTTTTGCCCACTGAAGTAGTTTGTGAAATTTTGAATTCACTAAACATCAAGATTTTCCCATAATCTGGTGATAAGAAAAAAATGCTTTTGACGATTTCTCAAAGCACTGTTAAGTTAACACTTCGCCTTGATACACTGTGATCCATACTTGAGGTTATGATCCTCAGAAAAGGGGAGGAGGCTGGGGTAAGCAGTATTCTCATTTTGGACTAGTGGGAGATTTTGTACAAACAGTACCCGTTTTTGGTTAATACTTAGGGGGAGGCAGGTTCCCATGGGCAAATGGGGGGGGGGGGGCACCAAGGCTCTCCTTGGCCAATGTTGTTGGGGGCAATAGGGAGGAAGGGGGGGAATCAAGATTATCCCAGTGACTGTTCTCGGTATGCGGGGACAAGTGGGAAAGGTACCAATGTTATTGGGACAGTAATGGACTACATCAAACATTTCCTTGACTTTTCTTCTTGGGTACCATGGAGAGCATCAAGGTTATCCTTGTCCATTGTTCTAGGGGGATATAAGGGGGTGGTTGGGTGTGTTTACCAAGGCTGTCCTTGGCAATCAAACGCAAGGTTTCAAATGCAATTTAGGAATCAAATGCAAGTTTTCAGATGCATATTGGCAATCAAACGCTATTTTTCAAATGCATATTAGCAATCAAATGCAATCTGTCAAAGGCATATTACAATTTTTGTCTATAATATTGTTTCCTAGTTTTACTTTTTTTTTTGTATAATTATATCCCCAGACGAAAGTCGGATATATTGGATTCAGGTCCGTCGCGCCGCCGCCGTAGAAATTTCCTTGTGGACGCGATAACTCAAAAACAAATCAATATTTTTTTTTCAAACTTGGTACACATGTTAAGGGTGCCCAAAGGAAGATCCCTATTTTAAGGTGACCTTAAACTCCCAGTAAAAAAGAACTTATGGCCGCCTTAAGGTCAGAAATTGGACTTTTGGCCACTTAGAGCCCTGTAGGTCACAAACTATGATGCTCAGCTGGCTGAAATTTTACCTGACAACACATTAATATGTTCTTAGTACATGTGCCGAAAATCACGACTTTAAGTTGAGGAGAAAATTGTGTTTGAGGCCCATAAATACCCCCACTTAGGGATTTTTTGCTATACTTTTCACATATTTTGCCCTATAATTTGGAAGTGGTAATTCTGATGAGTCTCAAACTGCGCTAGGTATAACTTTGATATGTAATCCTTGTCTGTAGAAAATTTTAGGGCTGTAGGTTTACCCAAAGGGGTCGACTTAAGGTCTCAAAAGTGCCCACAGAGACCCAATTTATGCACTTTTTGCTACTTTCAAGCACTGTAGCTTTCAAACTATGTCTCTCATCTAAGTTAAATATCATCTGGGAATATATCTATGTGTTTTCTTATATGTGCCCCAACATTTAGGCCTTTAATAGACAGTTAACCTGTGTATCAGGACCATAAACACCCACCCGAGTGACCCTTATAAGACATTTTTCACATCTTTTTCCCTGTAACTTGGAAATGGTAAGTCTGAGAAGTTTCAAACTGTATTAGATATATATTCTGTGTGTAATCTTAGTATGTAACAGATTTTAAGTCTGAAGCTTTAATTTTGAAGGTCAAATTGAGGTCTCTAAAAGGCTCCCAAAGACCCAATATTTGGACTTTTTGCTACTTTTAAGCCCTGTGACTGTCAAACTATGTGACTGATAGAGCTCAAATCTTATCTGGGAAGATATTAGTATGTTTTTTTTATATGTGCCAAAAATTAAGGCTTTAAGAAGACATTTAACCTGTGTATGAGGACCATAAATCCCCACCCGAGTGACCATTTTTAGACATTTTTCACATATTTTTCCCTGTAACTTGGAAATGGTAAGTCTAAGAAGTTTCAAACTGTATTAGATGTATATTCTATGTGTAATCTTAGTATGTGACAAATTTTAAGTCTGAAGCTTTAATTTGAAGGCCACATTTAGGTCTCTAGAAGGCCCCATAAAGACCCAGTATTTGGACTTTTTGCCAATTTTAAGGCCTGTGACTGTTAAACTATGTGACTGATAGAGCTGAAATCTCATCTGGGAATACATTATTATGTTCTTTTTACATGTGCCAAAAATCAAGGCTTCAAGTAGACATTTAACCTGTGTATGGGGACCTTAAACACCCACCTGAGTGACCCTTTTAAGACATTTTTCACATATTTTGCTCTGTAACTTGGAAGTGGTAAGTCTGAGAAGTTTCAAACTTTATTAGATACATATTCTATGTGTAATCTTAGTATGTAACAAATTTTAAGTCTGAAGCTTTAATTTGAAAGCCACATCGAGATCTCTAAAAGGCCCACAGAGACCCAATATTTGGACTTTTTACCACCTTTAAGCCCTGTGATTGTTAAACTATGTGATTGATGCAGCTGAAATCCCATCTGGGAATGCATTATTATGTCCTTTTTACATATGCCAAAAATCAAGGTTTTTAGTAGACATTTAACCTGTGTATGAGGGCCATAGACACTCACCCAAGTGCCTTTTTTGACATTTTTTCCGTATTTTGCCCTGTTATTTGGAAATGCTTAGTGTGACAAGTCTTAAACTGTATTATATATAATTTTTGTTTGTTATGTATGTCCCCCAAAAAGTTTCAGATCTGTAGTTTAATTGCTAAGGTCTCTTTAACAATTGTAAAATGCCCACAGAAACCCAATTTATGGACATTATGCCACTTTAAAGCCCAGTAACTGTCAAACTATGTGGGTTATAGAGCTGAAATCTTTGAATTTTTAAAAGGAAATGCCTGTCTATTTAAATTTTGAATATTAATAATGTTATGGCTATCTTAGTCTTTTAAGAACTTATTTTTGTGTGTTATACCTCTGCTTGCTGAGTTTTTAACTTTTTAAAATGAAACTGGTTAAACATATTCAAGTAGACAAAATGGACACTTTAAGTGAGCTTTAAGTCCCAATATTAATGAAATTATATCCTTATGTAGTAAAACTAGGGGATTTTTAACCCTCAACTAGCCCAGTTTTATTCAACTTGCCTCAGTTAATTTTGACACAGCTCCTACAGTTATGAACTCATTTCAGTTGATAATCACATACTTAAAATTCTCAGTTCTTTTTGTATTTGAGTACCCCTTTTATATAGATTGTTTGTTTACCATTTATGCTGTAGCACCCCATCTCTTTGTAGTCCCAACCCACATCCCCCACCCAGATTCCCCCCACCCACCTCTGGGACCTCCAGCTATATTGAGTGACACTAAATAAACAAAAGTATTTAATGATATCAGATGAGAAACAAAGAACTCAATGGGGTTGCAGATCTTGTGTAATAGTGAGAGAGGTGTGGAGAAGGGGAGAGGGGTGGGGGTGGGAGGTGGTGGGCTTCATTACATATAACACAAAGGGGAGTCAGAACTGAGATTGTGTCACATATTTAGGTTGCATATATATGGACCACATATATAGGTATAGAGGAAATGAATAACTGAAAACAATTTGCAAATTCTAAAAATAATATAATAAAATAATATAAATAATTTTTTTTTAAATAATATTTTATTTGTGAACAAATATAGAAACAGATATGCGCTTTTGGGATTATGAATTTTAGAATGGACATTGAATCATCAATCATTTAAATACTTTGAAGGAAGATTCAAAAGTATGATGAGTTGAGTTAAAAATAATATTTTATTTGTCAACAAATATAGAAACAGATATGCTCTTTTGGGATTATTATTTTAGAATGGACATTCAATCATCAATCATTTAAATACTTTGAAAATAGGTTTAGAGTTATCATTGCAGGAAGATTGAAAATATAATTTGAGTTATGTATTCGGCGTCTGGGGATACACCATCTTCCTTGGGAAGATATAAACAGAGTAGATTGATGTGCTGAAGTTCATATCATAATGGGTAATTATGTTTTAAAAAATTCCCGATCAAAACCTGTGGCGTGAGTGATGACCTGTCTGGGGATATGTTGGCGCCGAGTTGGCCCAATCTAGTTGTATATTTACATATGGACCAAGAGTCTAAAATGAATAAATAAATATTAGCAATCAAATGCACGTTTCCAAATGCAACTTATCAAATGCAAATTAGCAATCAAGTGCAAGTTTTCAAATACATAAAAGCAGTCAACTGCAAGTTTTCAAAGGCAAATTCTCCAATGCATATTTGCAATCAAATACAAGTTTCAAAGTGAGTTTTCAAAGGTAAGTTTTCAACCTTATCTATGTTTATCCATAGTTTAATCGAATCCACTATAATGGTGTTTTAAGGACTTTAGTGTGTCAGTGGAAGCAGCATGAGTTCTACAAAATCTATCATTTTGACAAGTCCGTCACCAATCATCAGGATGAGTCGGCCACCCATCGTCAGGACAAGTAAATTGCCCATCATTGGGATGAGTCAAGCAACCATCATTAGGACAAGTCAGTCACACCAGGACAGGTCAATCGCCTATCTTCAGGATGAGTCAGTCGCCTATTATGATGATGAGTCAATCATCTATCATCATGATGAGTCAATTGCCCATCATCAGGACAAGTCAATAACCTATCATCAAGACAAGTCAATCACCCATCATTGGGACGAGTCAGCCACCCGTCATCAGGACAAGTCGATTGCCCATCATCAGGGCGAGACAGTTACCTATCATCTCCATGAGTCAATCTTAGTCAGTCACGTATCAGGCTATAGTAATCTATCACTGACTGCAAATGTTTAAACTGTACAGATAGCCCTTTTAATGGATTAAACAACTGTATCCGTAATTCATTTGTATAAATTAATAAATAAATATCTCACTTAATAAAAATAATTTCAGTTTACATCCAAATTTTATAAAGTGTCCATCATCTGAAAAGCATTGTTTAACCCTTCCTAAGTAGTTCGGATAATCAAAAAATTTCTCTTAACATTTGACAAACCATCGAGTCAGTCTATGTCACTAATTCAAAATCTCTTGTGCTTCCACTGTTAGGAAATAATTACTGCAACAACAAATTTCACCTGACCACATTTCTGTTAAATTATTAAGGATGTTCAGTAAAAGTAGAGACGAGGTAACCGTAACTTCCAAGAAGTGGAAATAAAGCAAAAAGTTACAACTTACAACTGAGCCAAATTTACCTACCGATTCCCGACCTTTTCAAACTACATCCACTCCTTACCCACACTTGTTGACTGGTCACATTGAGTACACTATATAATTCCTTGCAGTATCCCTCCAACCCACTGCAGCAAAGGACATAATGCCAACAAGTATATACAGCACCCACGCAGGGGAAAGAAACTAAGAACTAGAGACTATTAAAAGGAGTTATTTACAAGTGAGATGTTTGAATTTATGCATAAACTTAGTTTTCCACCATCGCCAATAGATTTAGACAAAGGGGGTCTCTCACTTTCAGATATAACATACACTCCAAACTCCATTCAGACACTAAATGTAAATAAATCCCATATATTACCTTTATGCCTTAAAATCCAACCCCAAACCCTTCCTGGAAACCTAAATGCACACACAAAAATCACATTCGTGCACAGTGATGAAATGATTTAACAGGGAAATGCACAAATTAAGACACTTAAAAAGCATAAAAAAATTTCATACATCTAAGGCTGTCTGATGCACATTTATTGCCACCAAGAAAACTAAAACATGTTAAAATACTGTACTAAATTTTTATACCTTTTTCAAAATGCTGAAAAAAAGATTAAAGTATGTAAATCAAATAATGAAATTCCTTTAAGGAAATTTTTAGGTTTCAACTATAATACAGTGAGGAAACTATTTACTTTCAAGGTATAGAATATCTGGTAATGGTATAACATACTTTTAACATAATAACACGGATAGCTATTAATATGCAAGCTAACGAGACACTAAACTGAATAAAGTAATCTGTAATCTAGACATCTGCTGAATTTCCATCAATAAAGTAATCTATAATCTAGACATCTGCTGAATTTCCATGAATAAAGTAATCTGTAATCTAGACATCTGCTGAATTTCCATGAAAAATATGTCATACTAATGACCTCTACCCCGCTCCTCCCTTCATCAGGTCAAGTCTATTTCTGCTGCTTCATTCTTCAGTTACATATGCATAATATAATAGATTATCTCTATCTCTCTCTGAGCCTTACAAAAAAAATCCCACAGCTAAGGGGCCTTAAGTCCCTAACAACCCAACCCTAAGCTGTGATGTATGCATCTGGCGGTCTGTCATTGGGTTGGCGACTTATTACAAAGTCAAACGTGGGAGTATCCAGTCTTATTTGCCTAGCCCACAACGTGTGCCATTGTATCCCCTCATGTGGCTCCTCACCTAGCCCAACATATCTGTTTTTGTCCATGAGAGCGGGGTGGCTATTGCTGTTGCCAGTGCACTTTACTGTGTCACCCCCTTTCTGATGCCCTCCTTCATCTCTTCCACTACTTTTGGGTCTATCACTGTGGAGGTGGGAGAGGGATGTAGGCACAACCTTGGTTGCCTGCACTGACGGGGAGACCCCTCAACCTGCAGATGGTTGGGAGGGCATCTCGCATACTGGCCTCAGCCCATCGAGATAAGAGAAGACAATGATGACATAACCGATGATGAGTCCAGCACCAGTCCTATATCTCTTATGCTGAAGACCCCCCCTCCCCGGTATTCATACAGGATACCTTAGAGGTTGCTGGGGTAGCTGGCGCTCTACTGGTAGCTTGTGAGGAGGTGCCTGGCACATGGTCAGAGGCTCATATTGGTCTCTGGAGTCAATCATCCTTAGATGGCCCTGGTACTTGCCCTACCACTGTAGTAGAGGCAGGCAGCACCGCTCTGAAGCCCTTACATCCTGCCCTACTGTATCCATCACCTTGGACGGCAGAGAGGACGTCTTGTCCAAACCAAGCCACACTTTCAAATCAGGAATGAGGGCTTCCAGTGGTTGCTTCAAGTTATGAATGAAAAAAAGAACAATATTAGCATATGGCTACAGAGGTAGGTAGATCCGGGTAGGATTTTCAGTCTGAACACAATTGGTTTGGATTAATGCAACAACATAATGAGAAGCAGACATTCCTACTGAAGTAGGTAGGTGGGTGGATGGGTAGAATTTTGCATGCACGATTAATAATTACATTAGCTAAAAAAAAATATATATATATATATATATGCAACATTAAGAAATACAAGTAAAACAGATAACTGGTCAAAAAACAATAAATAGAGATATAATACAATGCACTTAACTCGTCAAAAGACTGTTCTGTTGACACAATTACTCCAATAACAGAAAATAAATTAATAGAAACAGTAAACAATCCTTATGAAATTAAGAAATTAACATTACTACTGACAATACTTGTCATAATATGCTGTTTCTAAATCTAATAAATTTGGTTTCTAAACTGGACATGGTTACTGCAGCTCTACATTACTTGTAAGTAGAGCCAAGAGAACCATGTATATTCTACAGCGGAGAATTTTTACTTGCTGCTTATTATGTGGTTTATATTTCTGCTATATATCAGGGATAGTATATTTATAAATTGCAAAATAATTTTATAATAACCTATCTTTCAAAGGTTAATCATTCTGTCTATTATTCAGAAAATATTGTAATTCATGTCTATATTGTAGGTGGGGAAGCAGACTTTTTCGGTGTTCAAGAACCTCAGGTATGATTTAAGCTTTATTTTACATTGTAGTGAACAAGAGTAATCTTTTTAGGTTATTTTGTATGCAGGTATTGTGATGGGCTTGTAGGTAAACCCGTTATGGTACGATTTCAGTTTGATGTTTCAACAGTAGTCTTACTTTGATATTGAGTCTGCAAGTTTGGGGCACATGTGGTTCAGGTTTGCAAATTTGTAGACCTTTGATCTTGAAACCATGTTTGTCCTGTCCTCTCGATCTATTCTATATTGCCAGGATTAAAGTTTTATTTCAAACACTTTACACCCATGGCTGATAAATTAGCAACATTTGGTAGAACCTCAAATTAATCTTGTCCTAGAAAAGGTGAATGTATTTTTATTGTATGGATAACCCTGTAGGTAATGAATTGATGTTTCAATCGATATGAAACTTAAAATTAGCTCTCCATTTCTCACCGTAATTCATGTCATTTCCCAACTTTTCTCAATTTATCAAATCTGCATCATGTGCTATTTTGTCCAATATATGCAAAATGCAGACACCTTTCATAGTCATTAGAATAAAGCTGCCAAACAGCCAATGAAATGTCTCAAAAAATCAAATGTCTCTAAAAAAATGCCAAATGTCAACAAAGGATTTTAATGTCAAGTAATTATAAATCAAAAATTTTTGTTAGAAAAATAGTGTTTATCCGTCAAAAGTGAAACATCAATAAATTATCCCAGCACTACTCTGATATTTCACATTTTACCTTGGTCAGTGGTGTAGTAGCCTAGAGTGTATCTAGTTGTGTTTCTTTTCTTAATTTTTGTACCTTAGTGGGACTAAATGTGTAGGTTGGTTTCCATTTTTTATGAATATTCTTTTAGTGTTTATTATTTACTCTATGGAAATACCTGTCATATTTTTAGTGTGCTTCACGTTTATGTTAAAATCAGTGGCATTTCCAAAATGTTTTATCAAATTTCTTCCATGTTTTTTATTGTCTTCTTTATTCACACTTTCTCATCCTAAAATTACCTCCGATATAATTTTATCATCAAAATGCTGAAAACAGTGGCAAAAATATTCCTGTCTTTTACTACATTTATAGACACTAATTTTAAAATCATGTAATGGAATTTAACCATTTCGCTGCTTTGTGACGTACATCATACGTCACATTTCATTAATTCGGTGTGCGTCTTGACGTACATCGTACGTCACAATATGTTGTTTCTTTTATATTCACGCACACATGAATACATACCCCCTCGTAGTGAAAGGTTTAACTTGTGTTTTAACTTTTAAGTATTTGCTTATAAGAATATCACAACACTGAAAACAGTGGCAAAGTCATAACTAAATTTTTATGCATTTACAGTTTCAACTATTTACCAAAGCTGAATTTATTAGGCGTCTCACAAGGGACGCTTTTTTGTGTATGGGAGACCTTCAGGCTCCGCCGGCTCCGCATTTTGTTTTCCTTATAACTCTGTAACCGTTAGGCGGATTCTTTTCAAATTTGGCAGGTTTATGCAGTAGCCTTGGGGATTTTTTTTGAATATGCTGCAGTGACATTTCAACCAATCAGAGAGGTCACATGATCAAAAATGTCTTTTTTCGATGGGGAAGCTTGTCCGGATGATAACTTGAAAGGGATTTTATCAATTCATCTGAAACTTGGCAAATACATTCATTCTATTAAAATCTGGAAATCATTAGATTTTGGCATTGATTGGTTAAGAAATGGCCGAGTAATTAATGATTAATTAATCATTATGAATTTTCCAAATAAGGAAAACACAAAAATGCTTATAACTCGAAAACCATGCTAGATAGAGCGATTTCAACAAAATTTTTGACCCACGGGGTATCTCTGCAGAGTAGCGATCCCAATTTTGAAAAAAATTTTGTCTCACCAAAAATGGCGGCCATTTTGAATTTTTGAATTTTTCGCAAAAATTGCAAAACATAAAAATGCTTATATCTCGAAAACCGTGCTAGATAGAGCGTTTTCGACGAAATTTTTGACCCACAGGGTATCTCTGCAGAGTAGCCATACCAATTTTCAAAAAAAATTTGACTCACCAAAAATGTCGGCCATTTTGAATTTTCGAATTTTACGCAAAAATTGCAAAACAAAAATGCTAATATCTCGAAAACTGTGCTAGATGGCGAATTATCTCTTAAAAGTATTGCGGATAGCCAATTTTTCTCAAATAATTCATTCGCCTACTTTTGGAAGAGCTTTCACATGGTGAAGTTTCAGACCCATAGCTAATTACTCACCTACTCAAAATGAGTAAGTGCGAATTATCTCTAAAAGTATTGCAGATACCCAATTTTTCTCAAATAACACATTCACCTACTTTTGGGAGAGCTTTCACTCGGTGAAGTTTCAGACCTGTAGCTAATTACCTACTCAAAATGAGTAAATGCTAATTATCTGTAAAAGTATTGTGGATACCCAATTTTTATCAAATAACTCATTCATCTACTTGTGGGAGAGCTTTCACATGGTGAAGTTTCAGACCCATAGCTAATTCTCTACTTTTGGGAGTAAATGCGAATTATCTCTTAAAAGTATTGCAGATAGCCAATTTTTCTCAACTCATTCACCTACGTTTGGAGGAGCTTTCACACACGAAAATGAAAAATTGTGAATATCTCGGAAAAGCTATTTCTTCTCCTTTAATGCTCAGCGGGATATACACACCGCGGCAGTGGTCTTGTTTTCAAAAATTTTTGTCTCACCAGAAATGGTGGCGATTTTGAATTTTCTAAGTTTTTGCAAAACACAAAAATGTTTATATCTCGAAAACTGTGCTAGATGGAGCGAATTCAACAAAATTTTTTACCTACTGGATATCTGTGCAGAGTACCCATGCCAATTTTCAAAATATTTTTGTCTCGCCAAATATAGGCCATTTGGAATTTTTGAATTTTTTGCAAAAATTGCAAAACAAAAAATGCTTATATCTTGAAAACCGTGCTAGATAGAGCAGACTGTGCTGACTTTGGTTGCCACAACAGTATAAGGCTAGAAACCTTTATATCCTTTTTGGGACGCTTTGTTTTTGTCATGCAAAAAAATTATCTTTTTTTTTGGCGAGCGATCCTCTAGTTATTCTGGCTATAGAATTTAACTTGTATTTTATATATTTTCCTGCAACATATATTTTACTAACTCGTCAGTATAAAACCATATCTCAGATGTAATTCATAACCAAAATCATTTAACACTAGCATGAATAAAATTAACATATATTTATACTAAATTTATCCATTACTAGAGGGTTTATGGTTGGGGATTATTGTCACTGAGTGTTATATCATTTATGGTTGAAATAACACTATTTTACTGTATTTGTAAGTTTAGATTACTCGTGTTAGCCTTTAAGATTTGATGTAAATATTAATCTTAAAGTAAATCTGTAATGTTGTCAGCTTAATGTTACTTTGCTTAATGGTTCATTTTTTTCTCCAACTTCAGCTGTATATGTAATGGTATTTGGTCTCAAAAAATATTTTTAATTGATATTCAATAACATATAAAGCATCCCATAAGCAGATAAGCATTCCATATCATCTAAACATATTATCTTATATCTCTCCAAATTCCAAAGTAAATTTAAATTATTTGCTATTTAATATTTATACCATCACAGATTGTAGACCGCAGCTACAATCGGTTGAATACATGAATAAAGATTATTTAATTAAAGATATATTCTGGTAATATTTCTGCCTTGACGTATTGCATATTGGAATCCAGTTGATCAGCCCTATTTGATCTAGTGTAGTATATAAGTGTGCAGAAAATATATTTGTCCTTGTAGCAGTCAGGAATATGATATTTGCCAATGACTGGTAGCATCTTTAGGAAATCTATGAAGGCAGTATGTCCCCAACAAATTTGTCACATCATTTTGATTGCGAAATGCTAACCTACATCTGAATTAATATGAAATCTGGCAGTATTATATCGTTTATTATTCATCTTGAAAAATTTTGTTCAAAACATAAATGGTTTTCTATTCCTTATACCAGAAAAGCTGTGCAATGGGTATATTGCACCATCTGGAGTGCCAAGTGTTTAACCAGTTTCACATTGAATAACTTGGTTCTCATATCATGTAGGTTCAGGTAGAGATCTTAGCAACATGTCTGATTGAGAGACTCTCCGGATGTGAGCATAGCCCATGAAAGGGTGGATATAAAAAACCTTGACCTCTGTACAATTAACAAGTATCACGTGGTGTTTATTTGAACCCGGGCAATATTTTGGGAATTTACGATACTCGTTTATGTAAAGTTACAGAGTAATGGTAAAAAAAAAGTTCAGCTGCCAAAAAAGAAGCTGTCCCTATACCGGCGCTGATACCCACCATTCAAATATCAAGACCTGGGTTCAGTTCTGATCCATACCTGAAGCAGAAAAGCTGATAGTTGCTTGCCAAAGCCCACTGGTTTCCAGTGCAGAATGTTGACCAACTAGTAAGCAGTACTGCTTTCCTCTATTCCTTCAGCTACCCAGTATGATATGACCTGTATAATATATTGCAAGGCAATGGTAAACTCCAAATCTGATATTGATCAGACAAGAAGGATGAAGACATATAGCATGTAGTGTGGTGAATGAATACTAGATGTCTTGCTAGATGTTTTTTATTTAGTTTTGATGATGTTTGTGTGTCATGTCAGCAACAAGATGCAGGAGACTTTGACCCATTTACTTCTGGAAATGATGGTGGCGCCAGCGACTTTGTAATGACTGGTGATACAGAACAACCCACAAATATACCAGGATTAGATGATTTAGATGTAAGCATACCCAGGCTTCTGTACCAAGTGCTAACTTACAGGGAATGTTCAGTGCTCTAGAACCTGTAAATGAATGGAGTAATGATTGTAATATTAATGTCTATCTCTTACATATGGCTTTGCATGTCGATCAATATTGTAAAATTGTTTCATGTTGTTGAATGCATCGCCTAATAGCCACCAATGGATAATGTACCACAAGAATCCTTTAATGTTACTCTAGGTATTGCAATTATCAAACATTTTCAAAAGGATTGTTACTCCTGCTTCATTCACCAAAAAATATATTTGAAATTTTATTGTCAGACCAAGCACACCAAAGACTTTTGCCACAATGTTCTTTTCTTTATGCTTCTCAATATTTGTTAGTATTTTCAGTTTGTTGATGTGTTACTTATTGTTGTCCTAGCCAGTTTATGCACATTTTTCAGCATTTTTTTTTTCTTTTTTTTTTTGCTTTTTTCTATATACATTTTCTCAGTATCGTGATCTGTACCTTAAATGTTTTATTTTGTTATGATAGCAAATTATTTGCCCAGTATTTCAAATAAATGAGTCTGAGCAACTGGCTGTACTTTTCACAGATACAGTGTTGTCTAAACTTCACAGTACTGTCACAAATCACAATATTAAGACTGACTCAGACACTATATATTTGAATATATTTAATTCACCCAACTGCTCTCAAAAGCAAGGAGAAAGAGTAGAAGGTAGTCACAACTAGAACCACATCTTTTGGGTATTAGAAATTTTTAGTTAAACATTGTCAACTGTATTTAATTAGAAATTGAATATTTGTTAAAACATTTAAAATTTGTCTACTAATTGCACCCTTTAAAATTGGATAACTAGGAACAAAACTAATGGCAACTTTGCAGTGCATTAAAACAAGCCACCTTACGTAGTGTTTTATCTTACACACTTATGACAATTATTTCAGATATAAATGCACTTTACACACGCACTTTTTAAGAATATGTTCATCAAAGCATACATATTCTGACATAAAAAGCCCAAAGTGACAGTCTTCAAATTTCGAAATGGACTTTATTAACCCTAAAGAAATTATTGTTTATAAACTTTAAAGTGAAAATTCATTTATAAATTGTATATCTTTGGAATGTAACATTTCTCATTATTAACCAGTTTACTGAAACTATTGAGTAAAAATGTAGTATAGAAAAAAATATCAGCAGTTGAGAAAATACATTTGGAAGTCTTGCAGGCAAAATTTATCATCAGCTGTGTTGACAATTTTAGATGATTCATCAAGTACATGTATATTGGAACCTTTTATCTACCAACTTTTTTAACTCCCACCATTGACTGGGTGGGATATTATGAAGTGCACCTTGTGTGTGCATTGTCACATTTTCTTATACAGACCGTTATCCAAAAACTACACAACTTGGTTCTAGCAAATGTAAGGTTACAATTTTAATAGTTAATGTTCAAAAACATGACTGCACAGGTTGTATTCATGTTTACTATACGGGAGAATCTAGACCCAAGGGATGCAGACCGTAGGAATACCATGCAGTAGATAATTGTCACGGCAGTAGTTTTGTCTATATGACGGTAAACTTGGATTCAGAACAATTATTGAATGTAAGTAATTTTCTATACCAGTAATGTAGTTCAGACGCTTTTCACAAGGGGTTTTCACTATCTAACCTACTGCCATCTCAACTGACTAGGGGAGCAATATAGCATGTGGATCCATTCTGGAATTTTAGAACTGTAGAACTGCCACCAGTGAACTAGTCAAGGAAACCGTGACCAAGCTACGCTTGAACAGCCTTGCTGGAGTCAATAAATAAAAAGGAAAATAGCCAGAGAATGTAAAATTTGAAATGTTATCATCAAACTTGATAATATTTGACAATTTTAGATGATTTATCAAGTATGTTGCAGAATTTGTAGAACTTTTCCTTCTACTTGGTGAATTTTTACAACTGACATATTTCACATTCTTAACCTAATTCGCTTGAATTTATTGCATGCCGCCCAAACATTTTTATATATTGATAAATACTTTGGGTCAGACTTTAGGGACCAAAAAAGTCCAACATATTTAAATTTTACTTTTACATATTTTGAGTTATTTAGGCTTATTTATTATTATCTAAAGGAGTTAACAAATCCAATTGGTTTCTAAGGTACTTCATCCATCTGTTTGCAACGAACATCCTCTATGAACCCCTATATTTTACATGCACATTATTATTAGTAGGTGGCACATACCATGTGTATGTTTTCTTCAGCATCACAATTGACAAAGAAATCATTAGTTTTTAATGCTCTTGGACCCTTGAACATGTGTCTGTTTTTGGCGGTTACTTTGGTATCAAATTTGACAGAGATATAGACAATTCTTATGTCGCTGGACCTTTATAAATTTAGATTTCAAAGAATTTTGTAGGTATATCACAGCTGAAATCTCTCAAAACTGAAATCTAACCTGAAATTGTCTATTCCTTATAGTTTACTAGGCAAAACCAAATAAAGTGTGCATGATTTTGCAAAAAAAAATACAACAAATGAGCTGAGAAGGAGATGGTTATAGAAATAACAATTTTTATCAAACTTCCTTTTGTTTGAGGAACCAATCATGGAGTTTGGTCCTAGATACACTGTTTCCATTTGTTTATCCATCTACAAGAAATCCTGCTTGAATGAAAGTTTCTCCCTTGAAATTCTAGCTAACAAGGTTCATTGTGCAAAGTGTTATCTACACTGAAATTTTGCTACATGTTGTGCAACTTAACATCCATATTTCAAAGTAAAATTCTTTACGCATGGCTATGTCACAGTAGCAGTTGCTTTAACTTTCCAAAACTTATGCTGCAAATGCAAAGCTGAGTTATCTTGACTGTTGGCTTTGTCTTTAAAACCTTTAGCCAGTTATAATTCTTTAAAACTGGTTGTTAAAATGGCAAAAAAAATAAGTTTTTGTGAAATATCTTTTGAAGATTTCTGTAAACTATTATAACCTTTTAGCTATTTGATGAAATACCATCATGTTTTAACTTACATCTTTTTAGCAAAATGAATCAATGTTGTTGAGTATAAAATAGCTAGCCTTTTATAACCCTTTACAATATTTCATTGAAATCTTGAAAAAACCTTGGGAACATATCAAATTCAACCAAAAGCATTAATGCAAGTTTCACAAATTTCTACCTTGTCTTCAAGTTCAAACATTTTTTGCAACCAAAAAGTGCTTGTGTGTAAAACCTCCCCGCTGGCTAGTGATTAGCTATCAGTCTGTATGAACTGAGTGCTAGCCTTGTCGTTAGATTCAGTAAGAGAAAAAAATCAACCAATAACTAGATGAAGCAATTTTCTGTCGAAACACCATAATATAATCTATCCCTCACCCACTTAAAGAAACTTCCACTGGAGACACCTATTGTATTATCCATTTATTGATGAACATGCCAGATTTGTACATAAGATAACATTAATTAATTTTGTACATAACATGACCCTGTTCACCACGTGTCATTTCTACTCAGTGCATCAATAACTTGTGATTGCATTCAGGTCAAACATGTGAAATACTGTTGAATATTTCTTTTCTGAAGTATAAGGAAATTCTGTATGATTCCAGATGTTAATATTGAAGATTAAGGTGCAAAATAATGATTACTCCGGATATATATTTTTACAACACAGAAGACCAGTTGGCACCTTAATTTTACTTGTTTCATAAGTTTCAGATATGTAATTTGAGCCATTTCTTAGCATGGACTGACTTCTGTTAATAGCAAGTATGCGACAAAGCTGTGAAAATACTTGGCCCACAAGAAGCAGTATTTACAAAAATTCTGCATCAATAAATGGCCCAAATTTTGTTTTTAAAAATCACAAAATTGATAGGAATACACCAGAATTCAAAGAGAAATTTAATTTTGTAAAAACATTGAATGTTGACCTATTTTCAGGACAGGCTTCAGGATGAGCAGCAGGCACCAGCAGATCCCTACGCCTCCGTGAGAGTGGCCGACACATTGAGAGCAGAGCCAGAAAAGATCAAGAAGTGGAGAGAGGAGCAGAAAGAACGACTGGAGAAAAAAGGTAAAATCAAAACCAGATAGACTGTTTTAGGGTTAACAGAACTCGCAACACACCGTTTTAAGTCTTATCCTAGCAGGTAGCTGAGGGCACAGATGAAAGCAGCAGGTATTAGCTGGACAGGTTTTCTATGATGGAAAAAATATCAGCACAGGAATCAATCCCATGAACTGAGAGATGCATGTGGTATGCCCAATTGCAGAAAGGGGGAAAGCTACGGCATTGTTTTTCTCTACATTTACAGTAATTGTATCCCCGACGTGAAGCGGGCATACTATGGATTCATCATCGTTGTCGTCCGCGTCCGCAGAGATTTCTTGTTAGCAACCTACAATCCACATTTCTTTCCGGATTTCTTTCATATTTGGCAGGTGGCTTGATATGGTAGAGGACTCGCCACCCTATCTTTTTGGTAGGCTTTATGTCTAAATTAGGCCTGTGGTAGACAAAAATGTCTAAAATGCATTAAAAGTCATGAAATCATGCACTAAATCACTTATAACTTGAAAAGTGTTGCATTTAGAGCATTTTGTTAAAATATGTTATTCAGCTCCTTTTTTCATAGTTACAACATGGTGAGTGACTTGGGTGTCTGTCTCAATAGCTAAGTGAGTAATAGCTACTTTTGGGCTTTTCAGTAACTTCCATCATGAGTAAAATCACTAGTAGCTTTTTATTTTCATTGAAAACAGGGCCGTTTAGTTTACAAATTTAGTAGAATCTGCTAAATAGGGCCATTGTTAAACTGTCAAGTTATAGTTTATGTCCATACAAAACGTGGATGAAGCTCAAGCATGATATTATTTGGTTTCCAGATTTCCTTATTCTTCATTTTGGTGACCTATATGTCATTTTATTTTCAACAAATTTCTTCTCAGCTACTACCATGTATACTTTACTCATATTTCCACTTGTTTCCTACTGAAAATGTTTGTAAATGGATTTGGGGTCAGGTAATGCAAAATGGACAACCAGACCCATTTTTTCACACTAAGTCACACTACTCTTTACAAATTTAGACAAGAGTTAGACCTGTAAAATTTACCAGTGACTAAACCTTCTTGATTTCCTTGTCTTGTGGAAAATTCTTTATACACATGTGATTTTTGTGTGACTATATAATGATTTTAATTGATTGATTTAAATCAAACAACCCTGGTTTAAACTTCATCTGGTCAATACTGGGCAAAAAAAAAATAAGATAAAAATGTATAAAATGAGATGAAGATATGTATGAAATAAAATGTATGTTTCAAATTGTATGTATATCAAGCATTACATTGTGATTCAATAGGTTCAGTTGCAGTGATTTTAACATTTTTGTCTGTTTTAAGCAAAAATTAAAAAGTTTTCGTCGATTAACCAGGATTGACCACCTCTAAAGAATTAACTAGGGTGTTTTTAACCAGTTCAAACTCTGCATTGGGCCTCCGCTGCCAAATTGATACAAATGTGTGTGTCTTACTTATTAAAGGGTTGCAAACTTTGTTGAATTCTACCAAAGTAATAATGGTGTGTGGGGTTGTGGTGTATCTTTAAAGTGTTTTCTCTTTCAAATGTTACAGACAGAGAAGAGGCCAACAAGATGGTGGAGTGGAGAGACCAGGCTCGTAAAGAGCTAGAGGACTGGTACAAACATAGGACTGAGCAGCTGGACAAAACACAGAAAAGTAACAGGTACTGTGAAAAAAATGAGTCTGGCTGAATGTGTTACATAGTTTTAAAACACTGTACATGGACAGAAAATTACAAGTATAATAATTAGTGCTGCCGCGACACTCGCTACTTCCGATACTATCGTTTGCTAGGTCTATTATGAGCGATAATCAGATGCGTTTTTTCAAATCCGATTGCAAAGATATTAGCATATTTATATAATAAAGATAGAATATCTTTTAAAAGTGAAGGGTTATTCAGTATTTTGAAATATATTTTTGGTCTTTTGACAACATAGTACGTACAAATCTAGTCACATGACCTATCAGGAAAGCATTAAACCATTGCTCAAATGTAGTTTCGGAATTGCATCTTTATTTTTTTCATGCTTATTAAGTCAATTTAATTGATGTAAAGCTTTCAAATAATATTTAAAAACACTGCAGTTGTATTTATTTTAGGCGTACATGATATTATAATGTTATTATGCAGCACTTTATAAAGTCGGAATTAGATAATTATTTTAATATACTGACGGTTTTCAAAGTGTTCCTACGTTTGACAATGCATAAACAACCGAAATAAAAGGACAAATATGACCCTAAAATGATATATTTGGGTGAGTAACAATATATTATTTTACATTTTAATTAAATAGTTTCGTTTTGAGCTGAGTTTATAAAGTCGACATATGTCGGTACTCGGTCGGCCAACATGGGCGATATTCGATGTTCATTTGCACCAGCGAGTGACAGCACTAATAATAATACAAGTACACATTATTAAGCATTCCTGTGCAGTATTGTATACTTTTGTTGTGTAATATGTGACATTTCGGGAACCGGTTCTTGGACATCAGTAACCTGATTTGGTTTACATTGATTTTAATCAAAAAGAAACAAATTATCCATTAATCTATCTTTACCACTATCAGTTACATCCTAATAAGGTCACAGAGAGAGAGATTTATAAAATCAGAATCCATGAAGAATGCCCATCAGGAACAATACCCATCAGGTACTATGCCCATCAGGAACTTTGCCCATCAGCAAATTTTCAAGGGTGGAGGTTTACCCATCAATTTTTTACTCATCTTTTTTTAACTTAATTTTACTTATTTAAAGATTTAATTTTTTTTTTTAGGTAAGGACTGCCTACTAATGCCATCTTCATCTCATTCATAAATTCTCCCTTCAATAAAAGGATTATATTAACAGCTTATAGGCCATCAAAGAACTTGGGGTGATTTATAATAGATATAGTTCACACACAGGCCTTAGAACTGTACTCAGGACTATAGAATTTCCAAGGGTGATAACAAGATTCTTAATTGCACTTTATACATACATACTTAAATTTAATCAAAAGGGCTACATCAAAGGATTTGGGGTGACTTATAATACATTTAGTTCACACACAGTTTGGCCTTAGAAATGTACTCAGGACCGTAGAATTGTCATGCAAGATTACAGAAAAAATGCAATATGTAGGATTATTGCCATTCTAGTGAAAATTGCACTTGTAGATAATTTACAAAACAAAACTTTAATCCCCAGTAGTGTATATAAGCAAGTAGAAACAGTTACGAAATCATTATACCAACTTCAAGTAATCAATGTGTCATTGTGGGAAATGGAGATAATAAAGAATTACAGAGGTGGTCAAAAACTTTGTATTTATGGTTTTAAATTCACCAGAAAGACATATATTAGATGGGAATGCTCAGACAGGAGATTATTCAATTGTAAGGGCTCTCTCTGTCATTGGAGCCATGCTTGTGATATTATTATATCGGTCACTTACTTGCTTCTCACTTCTTCTCGATATGTGGGAGGCAGAGTTTTGTAACTGATTCAGATTGACTACTGATTACTTGTTTAATGTTTATGTTTCCTAATCCCTCACTCATTGCTTGCTGCATTTCTTTCTATAGAGAGGGAGAGGCCGAGTTTGTGCGGGAACGGGACGACACTGTACCAGGTCACGAGTGGGAGAGAATCTGCCGACTGTGCGAATTTAACCCAAAAAACTCCAAAACCGGGAAGGACGTCAGCCGCATGCGTGGAATACTGCTACAGCTTAAACAGAACCCCATCACCAAGTCTTAGGGACGGTCAGACAATGCTTGTGAATTGTTATTTGTAGTCATTGGGTGTGAATTAGATGTTATGGTTTACCTGTTTCAAATAGTTACAGTGTTGATTCTAGTGTGCAATGGACATTACAAATTTGATCATTCTGAAGCCAGGTGCTGATAACATTTAACAATCTGCTTCAAAACTTTCAATCTATCCTTTGTTCACTTGTACACAGGACAGGTTTCCCACATTATTTGACCAAGCCCCCACATTTTTCACATATGTGGGGAAGGTGCCCCCACATTTCACAATATTAAGAATCAACACTGAATTATTAAGTCTGTGAGTTAGAATAGGAAAGAAATACCATTAAAAAAATAGATACATTGTAATTATGGACATTAAGGGAAAAAAGAAAACCTCGTCTTCAATGACTTTCAGTGATGCGACTTATAGCTGTAAAAATGATTTACAAGGTATTTGAAACATGTATGTGTTTTTGTTTTGTCAAAATTTTCATTCAAAATATAGAATAGCAGTTAAATGTAAAATAATAATTTCCAAAGACAAATCTTTTAAGTAAGATTGTAGATGTTTTTGTTAGTACACTTATAGAATAGTCATGAGAAACTGTGGACATTTTGTCAGTGGTTTTTGAGGCAGTCACTGTTGCAGGTAATGTGTTTGGCATTCCAAGTTGTGTAAACTTCATAAATAAATATATGCCAAGTTTACTGTTATTTTATGCTGTGGAGTTTATATCCGACTTCAACCATATAGGGTAAATTTTCAATATTGAGAAATGTTGCAGAAGCTTAAAAGAGAAGGTAAATTCCAATTTAAAAAGACTAAATAAGGTCTAACCATTGATTTATTCGAAATTTCAGCTTTTTTGGCTTCAGTATTCATATAACTTTATTATTATATCCCCAGATGAAAGTCAGGAATATACTGGATTCAGCTCCATCAAGCCACCACCACGTGCTGTAGAAATTTTCTTGTGTACATGATAAATTAAAAACAGATCAACGTTTCTTTGTTCAAACTTTGTATGCATGTTAAAGGTAGTCAAAGGAAGATACCTTATATAAGGTGACCTTAAACTCTCAATAATAACTTATGGCCAAATTAATTCTGAAATGGACATATGGCCACTTAAAAGCAATCTTGGTTACAAACTAAGGGTTATCTGACTAAAATTTTATCTAAGAACACATTTAATTTAGTATATTATCTCCCGCCCGGCGCGCCGGCAGGAGATTATAATTTGCACCATGTGTGTGCATCCGTGCGTGAGTGTGCCATGCAGTTTCTCTAAAACTACTACAGTTACACAGTTTTGGTAAATTACTTATTCTAATGAATTTTTACGCTCTTCAATATTTTTTGAGTTTGGTGATTAGCCCAATCAAGTTTTAATAGTGTGCTCAGGAAATTATTATATCCCCAGACGAAAGTCGGGGATATATTGGATTCAGGTCCGTCGCGCCGCCACCGCCGTAGAAATTTCCTTGTGGACGCGATAACTCAAAAACCAATTAATATTTAAGCGTCCCGCAAGGGACGCTTGTTTGTGTATGGGAGAGCTTCCGGCTCCGCCGGCTCCGGCGGCTCCGCCGGCTCCGCATTTTGTTTTCCTTATAACTCTGTAACCGTTAGGCGGATTCTTTTCAAATTGGGCAGGTTTAGGCAGTAGCCTTGGGGAATTTTTTTGAATATGCTGCAGTGACAATTCAACCAATCAGAGAGGTCACATGACCAAAAATGTCTTTTTTCGATGGGGAAGCTTGTCTGGATGATAACTTGAAAGGAATTTTATCAATTCACCTGAAACTTGGCAAATACATTCATTCTATTAAAATCTGGAAATCATTAGATTTTGGCATTGATTGGTCAAGAAATGGCCGAGTAATTAACGATTAATTAATCATTGCGAATTTTCCAAATAAGGAAAACACAAAAATGCTTATATCTCGAAAACCGTGCTAGATAGAGCGATTTCGACGAAATTTTTGACCCGCAGGCTATCTCTGCGGAGTAGTTTTCCCAATTTTCAAAAAATTTTTGTCTCACCCAAAATGGCGGCCATTTTGAATTTTCGAAATTTTCGCAAAAATTGCAAAACACAAAAATGCTTATATCTCGAAAACCGTGCTAGATAGAGCAATTTCGACGAAATTTTTGACCCACAGGATATCTCTGCGGAGTACTTTTCCCAATTTTCAAAAAATTTTTGTCTCGCCAAAAATGGCGGCCATTTTGAATTTTCGAAATTTTCGCAAAAATTGCAAAACACAAAAATGCTTATATCTCGAAAACCGTGCTAGATAGAGCGATTTCGACGAAATTTTTGACCCGCAGGGTATCTCTGCAGAGTAGTTATCCCAATTTTGAAAAAAAAATTTTCTCGCAAAAAATGGCGGCCATTTTGAATTTTCGAATTTTTCGCAAAAATTGCAAAACATAAAAATGCTTATATCTCAAAAACCCTGCTAGATAGAGCGATTTCGACGAAATTTTTGACCCACAGGGTATCTCTGCAGAGTAGCCATGCCAATTTTCAAACAAAAAATTTCTCGCAAAAAATGGCGGCCATTTTGAATTTTCGAATTTTTCGCAAAATTGCAAAACACAAAAATGCTTATATCTCGAAAACCGTGCTAGATAGAGCGATTTCGACGAAATTTTTGACCCACTGGGTATCTCTGCAGAGTAGCCATGCCAATTTTCAAAAAAATTTTGTCTTGCCAAAAATGGCGGCCATTTTGAATTTTCGAATTTTTGCGCAAAAATTGCAAAACACAAAAATGCTAATATTTCGAAAACCGTGCTACATAGAGCGATTTCGACGAAATTTTTTATCTTCAGGGTATCTCTGCAGAGCAGCTATCCCAAAGAGCTTTCACTTGGTGAAGTTTCAGACCCATAGCTAATTGCTCACCTACTCAAAAAGAGTAAATGCGAATTACCTCTAAAAGTATTGCAGATGGCCAATTTTTCTCAAATAACTCATTCACCTACTTTTGGAAGAGCTTTCACATGGTGAAGTTTTAGACCCATAGCTAATTATTTACCTACTCAAAATGAGTAAATGCGAATTATCTCTAAAAGTATTGCAGATAGCCAATTTTTGTCAAATTAATCATTCACCTACTTTTGGGAGAGCTTTCACTTGGTGAAGTTTCAGACCCATAGCTAATTACTCACCTACTCAAAATGAGTAAATGCGAATTATCTCTAAAAGTATTGCAGATAGCCAATTTTTCTCAAATAACTTATTCACCTACTTTTGGGAGAGCTTTCACTTGGTGAAGTTTCAGACCCATAGCTAATTACTCACCTACTCAAAATGAGTAAATGCGAATTATCTCTAAAAGTATTGCAGATAGCCAATTTTTCTCAAATTAATCATTCACCTACTTTTGGGAGAGCTTTCACTTGGTGAAGTTTCAGACCCATAGCTAATTACTCGTCTACTCAAAATGAGTAAATGCGAATTATCTCTGAAAGTATTGCAGATAGCCAATTTTTCTCAAATAACTCATTCACCTACTTTTGGGAGAGCTTTCACTTGGTGAAGTTTCAGACCCATAGCTAATTACTCACCTACTCAAAATGAGTAAATGCGAATTATCTCTAAAAGTATTGCAGATAGCCAATTTTTCTCAAATTAATCATTCACCTACTTTTGGGAGAGCTTTCACTTGGTGAAGTTTCAGACCCATAGCTAATTGCTCACCTACTCATAAAGAGTAAATGCGAATTACCTCTAAAAGTATTGCAGATGGCCAATTTTTCTCAAATAACTCATTCACCTACTTTTGGAAGAGCTTTCACATGGTGAAGTTTTAGACCCATAGCTAATTATTTACCTACTCAAAATGAGTAAATGCGAATTATCTCTAAAAGTATTGCAGATAGCCAATTTTTGTCAAATTAATCATTCACCTACTTTTGGGAGAGCTTTCACTTGGTGAAGTTTCAGACCCATAGCTAATTACTCACCTACTCAAAATGAGTAAATGCGAATTATCTCTAAAAGTATTGCAGATAGCCAATTTTTCTCAAATAACTTATTCACCTACTTTTGGGAGAGCTTTCACTTGGTGAAGTTTCAGACCCATAGCTAATTACTCACCTACTCAAAATGAGTAAATGCGAATTATCTCTAAAAGTATTGCAGATAGCCAATTTTTCTCAAATTAATCATTCACCTACTTTTGGGAGAGCTTTCACTTGGTGAAGTTTCAGACCCATAGCTAATTACTCGTCTACTCAAAATGAGTAAATGCGAATTATCTCTAAAAGTATTGCAGATAGCCAATTTTTCTCAAATAACTCATTCACCTACTTTTGGGAGAGCTTTCACTTGGTGAAGTTTCAGACCCATAGCTAATTACTCACCTACTCAAAATGAGTAAATGCGAATTATCTCTAAAAGTATTGCAGATAGCCAATTTTTCTCAAATTAATCATTCACCTACTTTTGGGAGAGCTTTCACTTGGTGAAGTTTCAGACCCATAGCTAATTACCCGTCAATAGCCAATTTTTCTCAAATAACTCATTCACCTACTTTTGGGAGAGCTTTCACTTGGTGAAGTTTCAGACCCATAGCAAATTACTCACCTACTCAAAATGAGTAAATGCGAATTATCTCTAAAAGTATTGCAGATAGCCAATTTTTCTCAAATAACTCATTCACCTACTTTTGGCAGAGCTTTCACTTGGTGAAGTTTCAGACCCATAGCTAATTATTCACCTACTCAAAATGAGTAAATGTGAATTATCTCTAAAAGTATTGCAGATAGCCAATTTTTCTCAAATAACTCATTCACCTACTTTTGGGAGAGCTTTCACTCTGTGAAGTTTCACACCCATAGCTATTTATTCACCTACTCAAAATGAGTAAATGCTAATTATCTGTAAAAGTATTGTGGATACCCAATTTTTATCAAATACTCATTCATCTACTTGTGGGAGAGCTTTCACATGGTGAAGTTTCAGACCCATAGCTAATTACTCACCTACTCAAAATGAGTAAATGCGAATTATCTCTTAAAAGTATTGCAGATAGCCAATTTTTCTCAAATAACTCATTCACCTACTTTGGGGAGAGCTTTCACTTGGTGAAGTTTCAGACCCATAGATAATTATTCACCTACTCAAAATGAGTAAATGTGAATTATCTCTTAATAGTATTGCAGATAGCCAATTTTTCTCAAATAACTCATTCACCTACTTTTGGAAGACCTTTCACACACGAAAATGAAAAATTGTGAATATCTCGGAAAAGCTATTTCTTCTGCTTTAATGCTCGGCGGGAGATACACACCACGGCAGTGGTCTTGACAAAAATTTTTGTCTCCCCAAAAATGGTGGCCATTTTGAATTTTCAAAGTTTTTGCAAAACACAAAAATGCTTATATCTCGAAAACCGTGCTATATGGAGTGAACTCAACAAAATTTTGGACCTGCTGCGTATCTCTGCAGAGTAGCCATGCCAATTTTCAAAATATTTTTGTCTCGCCAAATATAGCGGACATTTTTAATTTTTTTATTTTTTGCAAAACACAAAAATGCTTATATCTTGAAAACCGTGCTAGATAGAGCAGACTGCGCTGACTTTGGTTGCCACAACAGTATAAGGCTAGAAACGAAGCATTTTCTTAATACTTTAGCACTCACCTTTATATCCTTTTCGGGACGCTTTGTTTTTGCTATGCAAAAACATTATCTTTTTTTTTTGCGAGCGATCCTCTAGTTTTTTTTAAAACTTGGTACACATGTTAAGGATGCCCAAAGGAAGATCCCTATTGTAAGGTGACCTTAAACTCCAAATAATAAAGAACTTATGGCCACCTTAAGGTCAGAAATTGCACTTTTGACCACTTAGAGCCCTCTAGGTCACAAACTATGAGGCGTATCTGGCTTAAATTTTACCTGAGAACACATTAATATATTCTTAGTACATGTGCCGAAAATCAAGACTTTAAGTTGAGGAGAAAATTGTGTTTGGGGCCCATAAAGACCCCACTTAGGACTTTTTTCCTAGATTTTTAACATATTTTGCCCTATAATTTGGAAGTGGTAATTCTGATGAGTCTCAAACTGCTCTAGGTGTAACTCTTATATGTAATCCTTGTCTGTGAAAAATTTAAAGGCTGTAGGTTTACCTGTTAGGCCGACTTGAGGTCTCAAAATTGCCCACAGAGACCCAATTTATGGACTTCTTGCCACCTTCAAGCACTGTAGCTTTCAAACAATGTCTCTCATCTAAGTGAAATATCATATGAGAATATATCAATATGTTTTTCTTGTATGTACTCCAAAATTTAGGCCTTTAATAGACATTTAACCCATGTATGAGGACCATAAATCCCCACCCAAGTGACCCTTTTTAGACATTTTTCACATATTTTGCTCTGTAACTTGGAAATGGTAAGTCTGAGAAGTTTCAAACTGTATTAGATACATATTCTATGTGTAATCTTAGTATGTGACAAATTTTAAGTCTGAAGCTTTAATTTGAAGGCCACATTGAGGTCTCTGACGGGCTCCCAAAGACCCAGTATTTGGACTTTTTGCCACCTTTAAGCCCTGTGACTGTTAAACTATGTGACTGATAGGGCTGAAATCTCATCTGGGAATACATTATTATGTTCTTTTTACATGTGCCAAAAATCATGGCTTCAAGTAGACATTTAAACTGTGTATGAGGACCATAAACACCCACCCGAGTGACCCTTTTAAGACATTTTTCACATATTTTGCTCTGTAACTTGGAAATGGTAAGTCTGAGAAGTTTCAAACTTTATTAGATATATATTCTATGTATAATCTTAGTATGTGACAGATTATAAATCTGAAGCTTTAATTTGAAGGCCACATCGAGATCTCTAAAAGGCCCACAGAGACCCAATATTTGGACTTTTTGCCACCTTTAAGCCCTGTGACTGTTAAACTATGTGATTGATGGAGCTGAAATTCCATCTGGGAATGCATTATTATGTCCTTTCTACATGTGCCAAAAATCAAGGCTTTTAGTAGACATTTAACCTGTGTATGAGGGCCATAAACACTCACCCAAGTGACCTTGTTTGACATTTTTTTCCGTATTTTACCCTGTTATTTGGAAATGCTTAGTGTGACAGGTCTTAAACTGTATTATATATAATTTTTTTTTGTTATGTTTGTCCCCCAAAAAGTTTCAGCTCTGTAGTTTAATTGCTAAGGTCTCTTTAACAATTGTAAAATGCCCACAGAGACCCAGTTTATGGATATTATACCACTTTAAAGCCCTGTAACTGTCAAACTATGTGGGTCATAGAGCTGAAATCTTTGAATTTTTCAAAGGAAGTGCCTGTCTATTTAAATTTTTATTAATAATGTTATGGCTATCTTAGGCTTTTAAGTACTTATTTTTGTGTGTTATCTCTCTGCTTGCTGAGTTTTTAACTTTTTAAAATGAAACTGGTTAAACATATTCAAGTAGGCAAAATGGACACTGTTATTTTCTGGTGAGCTATAAGTCCAATATTAATGAAATTATACCCTTATGTAGTAAAAATAGGGGATTTTTAACCCTCAACTAGCCCAGTTTTATTCAGTTTGCCTCAGTTAATTTTGACACAGTTCCTACAGTTACTAACTCATTTCAGTTGATAATCACATTCTTAAAATTCTCAATTCTGACTTATTATTATAAATCTGTTCTTGTGGTTTGATAATTTATATTTAATTCTGGAGGTATATAATTTTCCTGTTGGACATTCCTTATTTATATATTTGATTTTATTTTAGTGATAAGATTAACTGAGCTTTTTGTATTTGATTACCCCTTTTGTTTGTTTACCATTTGTGCTGTATTTAGTCCCACCCCCCATCCACCTCTGGGACCTCCAGCTATTGAGTGACACTAAATAAACAAAGGTATTGAATGATATCAAATGAGAAACAAAGAACCAGACTTTTCAGTGGGGTTGCAGATCTTCTGTAACAGTGAGAGAGGTGTGGAGAAGGGGAGAGGGGTGGGGTGGGGTTGGGAGATGGGGTTTGCTTCATTATCTAATAAGACAAAGGGGAGTCAGAACTGAGATTGTGTCACATATTTAGGTTGCATATATATGGACCACATATATAGGAATTGAGGAAATGAATAACTGAAAAACAATGCAAATTCTAAAAATAATATAATAAAATAATAATATAAATAATATATAATTTTTAAATAATATTTTATTTGTCAAAAATATAGAAACAGATATGGTGCTTCCTAAAAGTCGGACAAAAGCGGTGATTCCGTCGCCGCTTGGACTAATATCGGCGATGTTAATTTTAATTGAGAAGAAGTGAGGAGGGGTAGATGGCCAGCGGCGATAGCGGCGACAGTCCAAGTAAAGTGGCGACAGCGGCGATGGCGAGTATTTGGTGCAGCGATAGTAAAATATTGCTGGATTATATATTTGTAAAATATTGTTAGAAACCCCATCGTAGCCTCACGTTTTCAGCACTCTGTGTGTGTACAACTACCAGCATTTTATATTTTATTTTTTTTAAATATTTCGTGAAGGCAGTATTAGGTGCGGCGACAGTAAAGTATTGCTGGATTATATATATTTGTAAAATATTGTTAGAAACACCATTGTAGCCTCACACCCCCTCCCCATTTCCAAGTTGGACAGGAAAGCCATTGCCGGCTGCTATATTAATGATACGTATAGTGACTCCTGGCCATCGCCGCCCCACACCCCCTCCCCATTTCCAAGTTGGACAGAAATAAATCGCCGCTTGTGGCTCTCACTTATGTATACTGTCCCCTGCAATACTGCCTTCACGAAATATTTAAAACAAATAAAATATAAAATGCTGGTACTTGTACACACACAGAGTGCTGAAAACGTGAGGCTACGATGGGGTTTCTAACAGTATTTGACAAATATATATAATCCAGCAATACTTTACTGTCGCCGCACCTAATACTGCCTTCACGAAATATTTAAAACAAATAAAATATAAAATGCTGGTACTTGTACACACACAGAGTGCTGAAAACGTGAGGCTACGATGGGGTTTCTAACAGTATTTGACAAATATATATAATCCAGCAATACTTTACTGTCGCCGCACCTAATACTGCCTTCACGAAATATTTAAAACAAATAAAATATAAAATGCTGATAGTTGTACACACACAGAGTGCTGAAAACGTGAGGCTACGATGGGGTTTCTAACAATATGTTACAAATATATAATCCAGCAATATTTTACGACACCCACTAAACCCCCACCTGGAGCCTCATGTTTCCTCAATTAACAGCCACAAGCGGCGATCGCCTTTATTTCTGCCCAACTTGGATATTTCAACAGAAAACACCTAGATCTATATAACCCCTTATGCATTTGATTGGCTGGATTAATGCATAACACAGCCCCTCCCCCACCCCCCCCCCAATCCCATCGCCGCTGTCCCCCCCTCCATCCCATCGCCGCTATCGCCGCTTAGTCCAAGTAGAATTCCAAGTTGGACAAAAGTCCGAGTTTTAGAATGTACCAACAGATATGCGCTTTTGGGATTATGAATCATTTAAATACTTTGAAAATAGGTTCAGAGTCACCCTTTGCAGGAAGATTGAAAAGTATGACGAGTTGAGTTAGAAATAATATTTTATTTGTCAACAAATATAGAAACAGATATGCTCTTTTGGGATTATTAATTTGGAATGGACATTCAATCATCAATCATTTAAATACTTTGAAAATAGGTTCAGAGTTATCATTGCAGGAAGATTGAAAATATGCTCTGTTGAGTTATGTATTCGGCGTCTGGGGATACACCATCTTCCTTGGGAAGATATAATTTAGTAGATTGATGTGCTGAAGTTCATATAACTTTTCCCAAGATTTATGGCATACAACAAATGGCTTACATAAAAAATTCCCGATCAAAACCTGTGGCATGAGTGATGACCTGTCTGGGGATATGTTGGCGCCGAGTTGGCCCAATCTAGTTAGTTTGGACATTATGACTGCATTTCAAAGAAAAAGCTACAAGCTTTATGAGCTTATTAATCAATTTTATAAGGCAGTTAGACACCACGAAATGAACAAATAAAACACTGAAACTTTTAGCAAAGTTTATTAACTTAACATCGTGTGAAGACATTTTCTTTCTTTTTTGGCTAATGTAGGCTCACAACTAAATTTTTACCATGTCAGTGATGGATGCACAAAAATACCAAGTTTTGTTTTTCAAGTCCTTGAAACCAGTTTTGAAAGACCCAGCTACTGGGAATATATGTTACTGTCTCCAAGCAAAATTGATATTCACAAAATCAAAATTCTGTTTTCTTTTTATCCTGTTTATGAACCAGTTGAAGTGTAAGTCTGTATTCCAAAGCCAAGACATGGATACAGTCCACAGACACAATAATTTGCTATCTATAGATAAACTTCTATGCCTCAGGTGGAAGACAATCCTGAAGGTTTTTGAACACAGAGAAATAAACACACAAAGAGCCATTTTAACACATCAAGTTGGAATCCCTTCTAGTCGAAACTAATCCTAGCTTTATGTAGAGAGATATTGTACATATTTTCCCTAGCTTGTGCTCGCGGTCACAAAGAGGCAGCTCTGTTATTCATTTGCATGAAATCTTTCTTCTGGAATCTTTTGATTATACATCTTCTTTTATAAAGAACCCACACACTGTGTCATGAGAATGTCACTTTTCTTTCAGCCTCTTTATAAAGGTCACCTCATCTCTGTTCTTGATGTCATAGCTAAATAAACACAAACATAACCTGAATCTAAAAAGAGTGAAAAAGGATTGCATTTCTGGTAGACAGCAAATTTATAAAAGATTGCCCCATGCTAGAATTAACCTCTGATTCAAATATATACACACTTCTGTCACAGAAGGTCCTGGATCACAACTAAATCCACCTACAGCTCAAATTTACCTGCACGATATTCTGTATGAACTAGTTAAGCTCAATTTGGTGCAAGTGGAACAAGTTTTGTGATTTGCACAGTAGAAAATCTTAAGTTTTTTGGTTCTAATTTTACAATGTCCACTGTTGTATTATATTTAATAAAGACATCTACTGTCAAACATAATAAATAACACATACTCTTTGAGCTTCCGTTGGTCATGTGTCAGTTTTTGACCGTTGAAGTACAGCCAGTAGCTCCTCCATATGTAGCGCCTTCAAAACAAAAACATGACCAAAACATGCTTTATAATGGGTAACTTTACAAAAACTACAAAACCGTAAACTGAAATTGGTTACAACTTATTATTGATATTAAAAACAAAGCCCAATCAATATCAAAACAAAAGCCTATAGTTTTTGTTAAAAAGAAAATAAATTCAAATTCGGAGAGTGCAGACCTCCGCCAAGGGACCACATATCCTGAAAATTTCATCAAAATCCATCCATAATTTTTTGAGTTAGGTGTCTTTAAAAATTACATTTCATGGATCCAGATAGTGATCCAGATTACTCCCAAAATTGAATCATTTCTGAAAATTTTATCAAAATCCGTCCATAAGTTTTTGAGTTATCTTGTTCACAAACAAACAAACAAACTCACAAACCCACAAACAAACGCAGGCAAAAACATAACCTCCTTGGCGGAGTTAAAAGTACAAAAGCCTCAGTACAAACTCAGGCAAGCTAGCAGGAAGGGAATGGTATTTTTTCACTCAGAGTGATGCAGAATAAACAATGAAAATCATTGAACATCCAATACAATTAAAATTGGTTTTACTGACAAGATACTGCATACAAAATGTGGCGATGTCTAAAATTTTAAATTTCCTGTAAATGTCTATATTTTTATAACAATATACAGCTTCTATCCTCTACCTTTGATGCTTACAAAATAATAATTACTGACACAAGGTCTGGTGCATTGACGACAGACTCCACTCCCTCGATTAAAGTTGTACTCAAATCATTGTTGAACATCCACTGGAATGTTAGCAGATGCTATCAAGACCTTGCAATTTACAGCGTGGAATCCTAACCAGTACTTAATGACTACCCATTATGAACTACACTGTGATGAAGTTACTACCAAACATATACAATACTCTTGGAGCCGAAACAAATGCTTATACTGGACCGGGATTTCACAGAACTAATAAATTTAAAAAAAAAGGATATGATATTCAAACATAACTGATGGTCAAAAACACGCACCAGCTGATTGCCTTTTTCTTGCCTTCCCTGTGTAGTTTGAGTGTCATGTAGTGCTTGATGGCATTCTTCAGGTCTAATACTGTGGCTGACTGCACCACCACAACCGCTGAACACAGAGAAATGTGAATACAATGAGTTTATGATTTCATGTTATGTTCACTGTGACCAGAGAATTTGATTGGCAAACATGTCTGTGTACCCATGTGGTGAAGTGTGGAAACGATTTCTAGAATCACAAGACTGCCACCGAAGTGGTTAACTGCCACCCTAGGACCAATAATAAAGCTCTGAAAATATGGCATCACAACAACAAAAAATGAAAAGTAGTAAACAATTTATTTCACCTAAAATTAGTCAATGGTGTTGAAGTTAAAAGTGATTTACTCACTGGCAAAATATCAAAGTGGCTATTACTATGCTAGCTATGGATAACTATCTGTAACAATTTTCAAGATAAACAACACTTTTTATTTCTGGCATAATTATAGATAACAGTCGAACTCAAGATTCAAAATTTTTAGAGACATGAAATAAAGCTGCTGAAATTCAGAAATTCAAAACTTTTCAGAGGTGTGAATAAAGTTGTAGGCCTACAGATTTGACAATTTTCAAGACAAAGACATTGAAAATTAGCTGAGTAATGCTCTTAATTTAACACTTTTACACTAATTATTTTCTATCATCCGCACACAACAACCCACCATTAAAATACACTTTACAGGTGTAATAGAGGGGAGGGGTCATCAGCACAGTGGTAATACACTCACCTCCCACCTCTGAGGTCTATGGTTCAAACCCCAGACCCTTTGTGGGAAAGTTGGTAGTTGCTTACCTGTGCTTTGCAGTTTAAAGTACAGAACCTTGACCAACTGTATGTACTGGTTTCCAAAACTACCCGTCATGATATGACCTGTACAGTGTGGAATGTGATGCAAAACCCCAAATAAATGAAAACAGCCCTGATACTAACGCATGCTGGCCCCGTCGGCTCTCTTTACATTGACAGTCATAGCCTGTCCATACTCCAGAGCAATCTGTGACTGAATCTCATCCACAGTCACCTGTGTGGGTAGGTCACTCAACAATGGATCACCCTGATGATATGTAAAGGTACAAGTATACAGCCAATAAATCAGGAGAAGATAATGTATGGATTAAAAACGAATTATTTTTTATGTTGATATTAAACATTTTTTTACAAAGTCATAAATTTCAGTAAAACAATTGCATTGAAGATAAAATATGTGAAATTATGAGGTCTACAAATACAAAGATCACAAGCAAAAAAATATGTCAACCTGCTGAAAAATTTCATGATGGAAAATGATAGAAAACTCCATACAATACCTTTGAAATCTGACTATTCATACAGATCATTCATATGACCTTGATAAAGGTACTAAATCACAAACCAGTATCATTTCTGTCAACCCGTCTTGAAATCTTTCCATGGTCACCTTGTGTGAGAGGATTTCTTCTTCCTCTTCTTCATCTTCTGAAGGATACAAGGACTTTTTACTCTCTGTCAAGACTGTCAATGCAGAGTCTTCTGCCATAGCTGCAAATATTTACTGACATTACTGTTAACATCAAGAAATGTAAATAATAATTACATAAACTGGTTAGTTATTCTTTGATCAGTTTGACCCCCTTCTTCACAGACCCATCCCATATGTTGCAAACACCTCATCAACACAAAACTCGAGAAGATCATCTTTCTTATAAACCCACAATATAAAAATCCACATCCAATTCAAACATGGTTAATAATATACATAAACAGTCATTCTGTTTGTATTAATATTTTTAAGTACTTAATTATTCCACAAATTATATATTACATGAAAACACGATTTATGCTCTGCGTTATTTGTGACATTGTATAGCAGACACAACATGACATGCAACTGCATTTGCATTTAAATGTATTTGAAAGTACTTGCATTTGCATTTCAAATTTTCAACTGAAAAGTACTTGCATCCGAAAAAAAAATTAAACATTTCCAAAGACATTTTACAATACAAATACAATTTATCCTGCAAGTCAATGAATTGCTGCTTTTACTTTCTTTTTGCAAAGCATATAAATAAATCCATTCTTCTAATCTTTTTAAATTCTATCGTTGTTGTGTATTGCTGAACTCAATTTAATGTACATTTTTATAATAAGTAATAAGGTCAAAACATTTTATTGTTATAGACTGATTAGTTATTACTAATATTATAAATGTGTCTACCGGGTATTTGAATATATTTAGCTGATAAAGAAACATTTTGCAAAAGAGTGATTGATATCTTAACAACTGATACTGTGACTCAGTAATTCCCAGTAAAGTGGGCAATAATACTCGGTTTGGAGGTAAAGACAGCAATAAACTACTTAAAAGGGTAATAAAATAAAAACATGTTGTAAAGAATTGACACAACTGGACTGAAAAATATGTAATAATATGTTGAAATAGTGTTAGAATTGAAGGTTATAATTTATGAAAAAACAAAAACAACATCTCCAGAAGGTTGGCCGCAGGCATAAGTTGGCCATGGCTCATCTACAGGCTCCAGAAAGACAAATAGGTTATTGTACACCAGTGAAAACTGTTGCATATATCCACGATGGACGGGTTTTCGATATGACAACGTAAACGGACAATGATGACTATCAAAACGAACGCAACAAAAATGATCAGAAATAAAACAACACAATTAAATCCACAAAGTCTCTGATTCAGTGTGATTGCATATTCATTGTAAAATATTATAAAAACATCAGCCAAAGACGAGATTTTGAGGTTTTAGTTTAACTGATCGAAAACGTGAATATATCGAAAACTCGTACATCGGCTATAATAAGTTTAAAAATAATACATGATTTCAGAGTGTAGTAGGCCACTCATATTAAAGCCCTGTGAAGATGTGGTGAGGGCGACCAACTTATGCAGGGTACTGCTACCCTGCATAAGTTGGCCGCAGTCATAAGTTGGCCGCGGCTCATCTACAGGCTCCAGAAAGACAAATAGGATATTGTACACCTATGAAAACTGTTGCATATAATAAGTTTAACAACAATACATGGTTTCAGAGTGTAGTAGGCCAGTCATGTTAAATCCCTGTGAAGCTGTGGTGTTTGCGGCCAACTTATGACTGCGGCCAACTTATTGACCCTTTGCATCTTACGTCACAATGTTATGTATTATGATTTGGACGGCAAAACATCACGCTTAAACGAACATGTCTGTGTTAACACATGGGATGTATGGGAAGATATACCTTGTTTTAAAAATTAATTATAAAATAAATATGCATCTTATTGACTTCAAAATTGCACACATAAAAGTACAAGCCCTTGCCTATCCGTTACTGTTTGCAAAATAACATTAGGACACAGGATTGTCGAGATATAGAGCACTGAACTTTTAGTAAAATGCAAAATATCCGTTTTTCTGTAATGTGTGTCTTAAGTACAGGCAAATATAAAAATGTTAGGCCATAGAAGAATTCCTTATTTTCATTTTACCAAATTGTTGATAACCTTTACATCAATATACTTTTTACAGAACAAAAATGGACAAATTATTCAAGGAGAAATAATCATTTAAAAGTTGTGTACTTTTGATATATATTTTTAGTGCAAATGTTTCTCGACCGCAAATGAAAACTAACAAAAGTTTACATAAATATCAAAATCATAATTAAAGACAAAATAGTATTTTTTTCAAAAGCTGTGCCTTCATTAAGGAAATATATTTAGAATGATTTCCCTTTTTACAGAACTCAAATATATGATTTTTAGAGGCATAAGTTTAATTTTTTGTCAAAGTACAGCACTAATAATCCGTGTTTTGCCGTCCAAAATGGACGTTGTTCACTGGAAACGTCATCCTGACGTCACATTATGACGTTGATGCAAAGGGTCAATACAGGAAAGCAGTAGCAGTACACGGGTGGTCACAAAGATAAACGGTCCTCAGAAATACCCACATAAATTAAAAACATGTTAAAGGTTTAAACAACAACATAACACGAACCAAAATCATGGAAAGCATTGTTTTAGTCTATTTTGTAGTTTAGTTTCTGCGCTTTTTATATTTACACTATTTAAATTTGAGAACTTTGAAGACCGTTTATCTTCGTGACCGTTTATCTTAATGACCACCCGTGTACTAGTATCATTACGGGTAGATGCCAAACTTGCCAAGCACTGTTGTTGTATCTATACCGAGTATGTTGATTTCTTTTGTGTGTGTACGTACATAACAAAGATTAAATAAAGTATTGTTATTATTGCAATTATGTGCCGTCCAACAAATTGTAATCTAGACTGGTGCACAAATCGAGGAAACATGAGCGATATTATAAGAATTTATAACTGTTTGGGACAGTACTAAATTTAAAAAGTCTATCCGATCTAAAGAATAATCGTCAAAATTCGGAATATTTTCGTACCAATTTCGGTGGATATCCTGATCAAATATTACTTATTAAACTGAAAAATAATTTCAGATGATAATTTCCTTTAAAAGCAAAAGCATGTTTTGTGGCGATAATAGAAGATACACAACACTTAAACTGCTGGGCTGGGATTCACAAAAGGTCTTAAGTCTTAGACAATTTTTTTGCTTAGACCAGTCTTAAGGTTATGACTTTTGTCTTAGCTAAGATTTCTCTTAAATTGGGATTCACAAAAAGTGCTTAGCAAAATCTTAGCTGAGACAAAATTTGTGCAAAAAGTCTTAACTTCTTTGAATTCAAATTAACAAATTTTATTAAAACAAAAAGATTTTTCATCGATAAATATACCAAACATGCTCTTCAAACTTATAAAACAGATTTGTTACTTTTTTTGTAAAATTATGTAAAAATAGTAGTCTTTGTGTTTTATTGTGAGTCAGCCATTTTTATGACAATATTTTTACCACAAGAAGGTAAAATGTGGAAATTTATAGGTAATTAAATGATGTAAATTTCTATTACAATCCACAGAAATTACTTTTATAGGAAGTATAGATCCCGATAGTATATTTTTTGTTGGCATAACAAAGGGTAAAATGCAAATACATGCAATGGCATATTTGAAAAATGACTTAAGTCTGCCCTGCACTGGTCTTAAAGTTATGACAAAATCTAAGACAAATTTTTGTCTAAGACCTTTTGTGAATCCCATATCGTCTAAGCGCAAAAAAAGTCTTAACTTTATGACAAAATTCGTGCACAGTTAAGACTTTTCTCTTAAAGTTAAGACAATTTTTTGTATAAGATCTTTTGTGAATCCCAGCACTGAACATTTTTTATTTATGATAAATTCTTTTTTTTTTTATCTTTGCTTTACCATTCCTTGGTGTAACTATGAAATCCTGGGATTGATTCTCAAAAGGGATCAAGCTTAAGATGAGCCAAAATTAGCTCAAGTTTGGCATAAACAGCTGTAAATTTGAACTGAATTTTGGCTAAACATGAACTTAAAACCTTTTGTGAACACTGTCCAAAATGGTGGACAGTACACGACCCCTTATTGCAGTAAAGTGGTAAAAGCTAACCAAGCAGACTATTTTTAAGTGGCATATCAACACTGTTATCATCTACCATTTTGTTTTACACAACAGATCATGTGATCTTGTGTCACCGTGGTAGGTAGTAGGCTCTCCCCACCAGAATCCCTACCATCTCAAAAATTTAGTAGGTCCTTAGTGTTTGGTGTATGACTTAGAATTTAGTGTTTGACTTTGGCGCTCCACCTAAGGGCCTATTGAGTGCTCCTAATGTGTACCTTTAGTAGCATACTACCTACTACATTTAGTAGGTGTTTGTAAAACTGAGACCTATAAATTTGGAAATACTATTACTATTACATGTCTTTAGCAAGCACCACCATTTATAATAATTCCTATATCAAAGAATAACTGCATGTACATGTACATTTTCAAAGGCAGCGTAAACTCATTTTTTTAAATATATGACTTAAACATATCTTTAAAAAATGTACTACTCTATATTGATATGCTATGATTGATAAAATACTATGTGAAAACATGGTAAACAAATCTGGCAATATATTAAAGATAAACATGATTTTGTACTCAGTATTTAAAGGGAAAACACCAGTAGTTTGAAATTAAAGCATATGATTGTTGTTTTAGATATTTTTAAAGATTTCAAAATTAAACAGTATATTATTAACATACTGTCAATATGTTTCTTGACAAAAAAAAATATATCAATGGTGGGTTTCCAAACACTGCTCATGCTGCATATCTAGATTTTCCCTGTTGTTGGGCAAACAGTAGATTTTTAGTCAAGATGGCTGTGACCAGTAATAGGAGATTCAGGGAAACGTTGAACAAAATGTTTATCACAGTATCTCTAATATTCAGATTTCCCATGCAGAGCCCACAATATAACTCTATCTATAATCATTATAGACATAAATTAATATTATATCATCATAAATTTATAATTAAAAAGCTGTTATTGAACATTATAATTGTGTTACTCGTTATGAGCTAAGACTTGTATCCTCCATTTTTATATTTTTACGTTTGACTGAGTAAAATCATTGATAAAATCCTTGGACATGTGATTTATCAGTGATTTCCAAAACTAATATCTGCCCACAACTTGTAAATCTTTTTGGAAACATAACTTCATGTTGCAGTCCAATGGGCTGATGCTTTAGTTGGAGTAAAATAACACTTGCATACCAACATTGGATCAACATATGTGCCGACTTTGGGCCAATGTTTGGCCAATGTTAGCATGCTATCGGGGTACTGCAAGCATGGTATATATGATTTTGATAAGCCTGTGTCAATAACCCCTGGGCTCCAAAAATTCCCATATCCTTCATCCAAAAGCTATGGGAACCCTTAGGCTATTCATCTCAAGGAGCACCAACACCCCATGATCAGATTTCATGAACATATACCAAATAGAATTTCCTGTGCTTTTATCAGATATTCCCTGAACAAACATTAATGGACACAGTCACACTTTTCAGTGTTGATGGGAAAGAATATAAATCTTGAACTAAAACAGAGCACAAATAAAAGGAGTTTTTTGTATGTATGTCTGTAAAATATTATATATACATCATTTCCTTAGTTTCTTTTAGAACCTGTTAATAGTTAATCACGAGTTGGTCAAATAATAAAAACAATGTTTGCAACTATGAGCAACTGGCTCAAAATTGATAAGAATTACATATAAGCACCATTAAGCGCATATATAATGGAACTAAAAAGGATATTGCATGTGTTTTATGTTTGAGTATTTTACAATTTTTAACTAACTATTTAACAATTTTAGACATGAAATATATTCTCATTATAAATTTACACTAAAAAGTTTTTTTTTAAACATTATAATGTTATCACTGGATTATGGACTATCACCTAAAGACACTGTGCCACTATTGTTAATGTTTGGTCATGTGACTAATTAGGGATTGCATTAACTAATATCTGCCCACAATCTGTCAATCACTTGCCTTCTGTTAAACAATGGCTACATAACACTATGTTGCAATCTGATTGGCTGATGCTATAATTTGAATATAATTTTCACCGGTGGTTTGCCAATGTTGGGCTAATGTCGCCTCCGCTTGCCAAAAAGCTGTTGGGCCAACATTGACTGCCAATGTCGAACCGACGGATATGCCGACGTGGGGCAATGTTGGTCCAACGTCAGAAGGCTATCTGGGTTTCTACATCTTGTGATCGAAAATAAATGGTTGATGGTGCTTATTTATTTAACTACTGTGTAACTGAGTACTGTACCATGGAACTTTTTGGTGCAGATTTGACAATAATCATGCTTTCTTTTTTTCAACACTGCATTTTATAATGTGTAAGATATATTGAATGTGTTTTAATTAATGCCAAACTAAAACAACTGCAAAGTTACAGTAGCACATACATATAAGTGATGCATTACACATAACTTACAACGAGCTTGTATTAAATATCTAATGAATATTATGTAATAAGTAATTACCTGTAAGATTTTTATGTTGGAAATTATTTTTTTAATTTTGCATGTTAGTATTACAACACTGTAAAGTTGCATGGAGTTTGAATTTTCGACCAACTTGATTGCCTTTTTCAGATATAATAAAATGTAAACAACAATAGCCAAGGTTGGCAAATACATCAATACCAACAACAATAAAATTTAAAATTAGCAGTCTTTTCTGTAAAAATATATTTGCTGTTTATGGTAAAATTTATCTTTGATTATTATATACCATTATTGTTTGTTCAAATTGGTGGATGAGTATCAGACATTGAACTCATTAAAGGAATAGTCAGACTGCCCAAACTAGTGCAACAGATTTAATTTTGATGTAATAAACTGAAACCCATGGGATCATAAACCAAACAGCTATCACCAGATGGTGCATTATTTTTTCCATTAAAGACATACTGTACTGATTATTATACATTTTTTTCTACATCAAGACACATCATACAGAAAAAATTATTTTTTAATGACACATACACTAACCATGCAAGTTCCACCAAGAGTCACAATGACCAGGAATTTATACTATATTTGGCCTTTCTAATCTTCCACCCAGGAGGCGTCAACATATTTGTGTAAGCCTTATGGTCCTCTGAATGGCACCCTTCGTCAATTGCCACCTAATTTGGCAACCATTATTTCTCGAGTTTCAAGTGTAATTCTCATTCCAATACTGTTAAACACTTCTTGCTACACTGTCACTGGCTAATTAAATCATGGAAATCATTATGATGTAAGCCAAGATTTTAAATATACCATAACTTGACTGACCTGAGGAAACATCTGACCTGCAAATAAAAACAACCAAGCTTCATTTCTGTCAATCAAACTGAGTCTCAGGAAATACATCTAGTTTTCATAGCAACAAATAATTTTTAATTTTATTAATTTTATAATATTGAAAAGGATAAACATATAAATTATAACACAAATGCATTTAAACCTTTAGAGTGTTAAGATACTTTGTAAATTTCTTTGGTTTCATCAATTTGGCACATTTCCAGATTAAGGAGCCAGAGCACCTGAAAAAGTTGGGGCCCTGCTGCCACTTTAGCGAGAATGCAATTTTTGCACCTCTGTAGTGTAATCTATGTCTACTTCCTTGTGCCTCTCACACAAGACTTGATTATAAAATAATTTAAGTAATTTCACTCATACATATTCATGCTCAGTTTCTGATTATTTATTTCAAATTAAAAAATGTGTGCATTTGCATATGAACTTACTGGCCCATATTTATGTAATTGGTTCTACAAATCAATCTTTGAACCTTTTTTCTGTCCAGATACAACTCATTTCTTATACAAGTTAGTTAGTAATGTATATTCATACACTTATTGTAAATATACATTAATATGACTATGCTTGAAGTCAAAGTCAAAGTAAAGGTTTATGTCTCATTCAAAAGCCAGGGTGATACTGGGACAGGTCCTCAGTTTTGTCACCTGTGGGAGTCTAACCAAAACAGAGATAACAGCCTGTGATTAGATGCTAAATCTGCTAACCCACTAGGTCAGTGAGAATCTCATGACTATGCCTGAATATGATGTACCTTGCAACCTGAATATAGTCAAATATTACTCTTGGTGAGATGGAAGCATTCTAATACAGTGCAAGTACGTTTTTACATGCATGTAATTCCAAAGCAGCCCAAACTATATAATGTGATACAATATTAATACATGGAATTTTTTTATTTATTGCTGAAAGTCACATAGTGTACATATGGATCAGGAGTATTGCTATACTTTGTACATTGCCTTTTTGATGGACTTAACTATATAAACATGGAATCAATTCTTCTTAATATTATGCAACAGAAGGAATGCCTACAATTATAGAAATAAAAGCAGTTTATATCTATTGCACAAAAGTAGGGGCTTTAGAAATCAAAGACCCTTGGTTCAAGCATATATAGCTCTTCATGAGGCCAATCTTTAACCAAATAAAAAATATCATGCATGATTTGGAATCACCCTCAGAAACTTGACCATAGGGGAAAGGTATTAAACATTAAATGATATCTGGATTCATAGTAGCCATTGTTAACATTTGCATGATTTTCAAAGATAAATGTTCAAGCATAGTGTAACAATGCATGGAAGAAAATACATCGATTTGCCAATTATCCTGGAAAGCTTTCCAGAATTGACGGATGCATGGCTTCTCAAATTGGTGATATTATCTTAAATCAATACCATTCCTTCACCTGACCCTGTTGTAAATAACAGTATTGGCACTCCCTATATGCGAACTGCTTATCCAACAAGGATAATGAAGTGTGCTGTAAAATGCTTGCTAACATGTACATGCATGTTTGAGAGCGTGTTCATTTGTAGGTTATCAAGAGCCAAATGAGTTTTGGGGAGAGCTGTTGATTCCTTTAGTTGGGTTTTATTTATTTATTTATTTTATTTATTTGGAGTTTTACGTCGCTTTCAACACTGTACAGGTCATATCACGACGGGTAGTTGGAAGGGCACAGGAAACCAGTACATAGAGTTCGTCAGGGTTCTGTACTGTAAACTGCCGACCAACAGCAAGCAACTACCAGCTTTCCCACTTGAGGCCGTGCCGGGAATCGAACCCCAGCCTCAGAGGTGGGAGGCGAGAGTGTTACCACTCTGCCACCGTGGCCCCTAGTTGGGTTTTAACATTGCATTCAACACTGCATAAGTCACATCACGATGGGTAGTTTTATGGGCATGCAGAGAAAACCAGTATGTGTATAGTTGGTCAAGGTTCTGTGCCATAAACTGGCTTTCTTTGGTAAACAACTACTAACTTTCCCACATATATAGCATCTGGATTTAAACTGCGTACCTCAAAGGTGGGAGGCGAGTGTGTACCACTGTGCCACCATTGCCACTGGAAAGCTGTTGATATGCTGACCAACAGTGCCACCAACATTTTGATCAAAGAATGAGTAGGACCACCATTGAAGTTCTCCAAAATTGAAATTAGGGACTGTGGCATCCAAGAGAAAAAAATTTTAATTAAAACTTTGCTATTGTAGGTGTAATCCCATGACCAAATGATATTATAATAAAACTCAATCAGGGGCCATTCATGCAAGAAGTTCTAGGTTTAGGACATTACTGAGCCATCAAATTTTAGCACAAATGAAATTTATATATTTCCACAATTTTTCCAATTGTAAAATACTACCAATTTCTCTTACTCACAAAAAACACCACAAAAGTTCAAACATTATTTGTTTCTTGCAATTGCGACCTTCCCTGAAACACAAATATAAACTGTTTTATTCTTCTAAGTGAATAATGAAATAAACTGGTTAAAATGAAAACAAATAAAATATGTTCCATTCTGGCAAAAGACCTAGACTATGAATTTATTGGACTTGCTTGGACTTGCTTGTTGGTCATTAGAGTTTGTCTTTTGATTGAGATTAAGTGCTATATAAGTCATATTAAAATTGTGAATTTAATATTTTCTTTATTCAACATTCTATTCTTTACTTTCATGGCACTTAATCTCTGCCAAGCAGACTCTAAGACACCAAAATCCAATTTAAAAAATCATCATTCCATAGCCGTTGGCAAGTCCAGTATCATAGAGGCGCTGGATAGAGTGTATGCTAAGTTGGGAATGCCTTTTTGAAGAGATACAATTTTAACCTTTTTCTGAAACAGGCGAGAGTTTTAGCAGAATGGATCTTATCAGGTAAATCATTCCAAATGGTGGGAGCATGAAAAACAAAAAGCTGTGGCTGAAGTGTTTTTTAAATTTATGTATAGATGGACAGAATTGAGGAACCTCCAAGAACCTTTTATCTGGACAGTTGTATCTTGTCTGATATCTTCGACAACAAGTAAACAAAAGAGAACCAAAGTAACTGGGATGACCACTGTGAAGAAACTTGTAAACTAGAGTGGCAGTTTTGAAGATACAGTGAAATTCAACTGTGTGCTAGTGGATTTGTTTGAGAGTAGGAGATGCCCATATGTATTTGTTACAGTTTGTGACAATCCTAGCAAATGTGTTTTGAATACACTGTAGTGTGAGCATGTTGAGACTGGACAGACTCCTGAGGAGAGAGTTACAGTAATCGAGGCAACTAATCACTGAGGTATTAGCCGCCAGGATAGCAGCCTCATCAGTCAAATACTCTCTAATCCACCTGAGATCACACATTTGTATGAATTATGTCTTACAAATATTGCAGATATGATCAGCAAAGGAGAAATTAGCATCAAACCAGATACCAAGGTTCTTTACAACAACTGCTGCATGCTTGAAATTACCAAATATCCTAACTGGGAGGTAGGGATCTAATTTCTTGAATTGAGCATGAGATCCAAAGATGATAAATTCTGTTTGGTCAGGGTTTAATTTGAGCATACTTGACAACATCCATTCTTGAACATCTAGAAGACAAAGGAGTTTGTAATATTATAGATAAAGCTCCAACTAGTACACTAATACACACTACACTGTGAATGAGTGCCAATACCCAATGCATGTACTTATGTGTATGTATATGTGTGGTTAAAATAACAAGACTTCTACTGTGGCAGCTTGCACTGTAACATCTTGCTTGAATAAATTATATGCTTACTGGACTTGTATATTTGTGTGTTATAATCACAGGGATATAACACCAAGAAAATATTACAGAGTGGTGTATAAGAAGAACAGCAGAGGACCAAGGACTGAGGCTTGTGGTACTCCAAACCGCAGGTCACACAATTCAGACAGGGTTGACCCAATTTTAATTCCTTGGAATCAGTGGCTGCGATAGGACATAAACCACTTCAGGGCCGCACACACCAAATCATGACTTAAGATAATTAAGAAGAGTTGTGTGGTCAATTGTGCTGAACGCATCCAACAGATCCAGTAAGAAATGCAGTATGCTTGCCATGTTATAGTGAGATACGAATCTCGTTATTGATATGCAGCAGGGTGGTTTCGGTGGAGTGACCACTTTTGTATGCAGATTGCTTTGGATTGTCAAGATTGTTACTGTTGATAAGTTGCATGAGTTGTTTGACAACTATACCGTCTCCACCAATTTTGACATGAAACATAGTCCAGATATGGGTCGATAATTCTTCACATTTGTGCTTGGAAGTGATGCTTTTTAATGAGGGAAGTAACAACCAACTTGTTGAATTTTTTTAGGAAACACACCCTTGGCTAAAGACAGATTGACAAGTTTTGTAATTGATGAAAGTAAAATTTCCACACAATCTTTCAAAAGGAAAGTAGGCACTGGATTTAAAAGACATGATTTTGTAGGGACTTTTTGATAATTTTAAGTACCTCATTCTCCGAGACTCCATTGCAGTGATATATGTGGGGATGTGTACACATTGGTGGTATAACTGTTGAGGAAGAAGTTATGAACATGTAACCAATCCTTTTGATTTTTTGATTGGAGAAGGAAGCAAATTGGTTTGCTAAGGATTTTTTCTGACAGATGAGGAGGGAGAATCATCTCTTGGCCCTTATCAAGGACATGTTAAAGTGCATGCCATAGCTTCTTTGGGTCATGGCTATTGTCACTAATGACAGTGCTAGAGTATTCAGCCTTGTCTCTATTTATGATTGCATTGCACCGGTTGGCCATGTGGTTAGCAAGTTTGGCATCTAATCATATAGGCTGTCACCTCTGTGGGTTCCAGTCCAACAAGTGGCAATACTGATCTCCTGTCCCAAGATGACCCTGGCTGTTGACCGAGATGTAAAACCCCAACTTTGACTTTTTGCATTGCACCGTGCAATCTGTCTGCAAAATTTACTTCTGGTCAACTCAGACCTATCCTTATGCCACATGTGCTCAAATTTACACCTGACAGATTTGGCCCTACGATATGAATCAGACATTAATTGTATGGGTAGAAGTACACTAGCTTGTTGCTAGATAACAAACTGTATCATTGTTTAACAGTAAAGGTTAACAAAAAATGTGCCACAGTCTAATAACAGTACAAGAGATATATATGTATATAGAGAAGCAGTGAATACTTGACAGTATAAATGCTGCAATGTTGTAGCACGTCGCTAGTTATTATATTGTGCTCGCAACAGTGCTAGATATTTATATTGACTGTACTGGTATAAGTTCACTAGCTTGTTGCCAGATAGCTTTTTTTTGTTCTATGCATACTAACACGATACTAGTTAACAGCGTAGGGGTGATATATACCATGCCATTGTTAAATAGCAGTTCAAAAGATACATATGGACAGTTAATACTCAATAGTGTAAATGTTACTTATAAAATAAGATATTAGTTAATTCTTATTAGTATGCACTACAAATATTTTAATTAAAAAAAAAAAAAAAAAAAAAAAAAAGAAAAAACGGCACATGCAAATTAGTTTAGTTTATAAAACATGCCATTATACAACTACATGGAATAATAGAAGCTATCGAACTTAGACATAATCTCTGTCCAAATATATTAGCTAACCAGCCAGCAGGAATATCCGAAATAGTACTGGATAATAAAAGCACCAGGTCCATAAGTAATAATATTAATAGTAGAGTCACAATTTTAGACAATTGAATATAAACTTCATATATTCTTTACCAAACATGATACTGTTGGCTTTGACATACTCATGAAATTGAAGAATCCCCTTGTTCACATTATCCACGCTAAACAACTCATTCTATTCTCAATTCAATAATTTTTGTTCCTCATATAACTTCATTTATTTCCTGTACCATGTTTTTTTTTCATTTCTCATTTCATTTTTTTACTTTCTTTTCTCCAAAAAAAGTGTTACGTTTGTGCAATTTTTCTTGTATTGTTGATGAACTTGTGTGTGGAAACAACAAAAGGTCGTTATCATATTTACTTTGTTATAGGTGAGCTGCAGTTCTGCAAAACAATAGTGATGCATAGTGTATGTGTCTATATACAGTTTTAATGCTAGGGGTCTAGCCAACAAAGACAAGCGAGTTGCCACTTTTAGTTGGCTGAAAACAAAAAGGTCTGGTATATTTTTTATTCAAGAAACTCACTCTATTGAACAACTAGAAAAAATCTGGAGGCAGCAATGGGATGGTCCAATATTTTTTCAACATGGGAAATCCAATAGCAGAGGAGTGGCTATCCTTGTTACAAAAAACATAGACTTTGTAGTAAATACTATTGATAGTGCTGATGATGGAAGATTTTTGTTAATAGATTGCGCTATCTTTGGGACCAAATACATTCTAGTAAATATTTATGCGCCAACCATCGATAAGCGAACAGAACAAACCGATTTTGGTTCCTTTTTATTTTCTAAGCTTGAAAAATTTTTGGGATGTAATATCATAGTTGGTGGTGACTTTAATATAAATATTGAGAAGCTAAAAATTTCAACTAAGAATTTTCTAGCAAACTACGACGATTATATCCTAAATACAATAGAAATTTTAGACCTAGTTGATATCTGGAAATTACAACATCCTGATACAGACAGATATACAAGACATGAAAAAACTAGGTACGGATTCAGACAATCTAGGATTGATTTTTTTCTTGTACCCAGCTTTTTGGAATTTACTATAGATAATACTGACATTATACCTGGTTTTAGATCCGACCATAGTTTACTTTCACTAACACTTAATGTTGAGGATACACCTACTCGAGGCCCGGGTCTATGGAAATTAAATATAAGTCTATTGCAAAATGAGGACTATGTTGATCTCATAAAACAGACCATTCATCATGCTAAACAAGATAGTGAAAACCTAACTGATAAATCATTAATATGGGATTACATTAAATGCAGAATTCGAACTGAAAGTATAAGCTATGCCATTGCCAAAAAACGTAAAGATAACACTCATATAGAAAAGCTAAATCTTAAACTTAATGAGTTACAAGAAATCTGTGATTGTACCCCTACCCCTCAAGTCTTGAACGAAATGGATACTGTTAAAGCAGACATTGAACACTACTTCAACGAAAGGGCACGAGGAAGCATAATTCGATCCAGATGTAAAATAGTTGATGAAGATGAAAAACCGTCGAAATATTTTCTAAATCTTGAGAAATCAAACCAAATGAAAAGGAACATTCGCACACTAATGTATAAAGGCGAACGCATTACAAATCAAGAAAAGATTTTGACCATACAGCGTGAATTTTATGAAAAGCTATATTCCCAAGATAGTAATTATACACTCAATGAATATAATAATTTCCTACAAAAAATAATATTTCCAACCATCTCACAAGAAACCAAAGCTACTTGTGAGGCTAAAATTACTCTTGATGAAATAAAAGAAGCCATTAATGACCTACCGAACAATAAATCCCCTGGTACAGATGGACTTCCTATTGAATTCTACAAGTTTTTTGGCAATGACATCTTAGACATACTGAGCAAAAGTTTTGAGAATAGTTTCGAGCTAGGCCATTTAAGTAATAGTCAAAGAAAAGGTGTTCTCTGTCTCATCCCTAAAAAAGGAAAAGATTTAACAAAGATAGAATCTTGGCGTCCATTATCAATCTTAAACACCGACTATAAAATCTTAACCAAAGTTCTAGCCAAAAGATTAAAAAAAACACTTCCAGAAGTCATCAATCCTGATCAAATTGGCTACATGCAGAATCGATATTATGGTGAAAACATAAGGCTTATTAACGATATCATAAACTACTGTCAAATAACTAGAAAACCAGCGGTTATATTATTGATAGATTTTGAAAAGGCCTTCGATACCATATGTTGGGACTTTTTAAAGTGTTGCTTAGAATACTATGGTTTCGGTACAAATTTCAAAAAGTGGATTGCCACCCTCTACCAAAACATCGAAAGTTGTGTTACGAATAATGGATACCAGTCTGAGTATTTTCAGTTGTCAAGAGGTATTAGGCAAGGCTGCCCTTTAAGTGCACTCCTATTTTTGTTGGCTACTGAAGTAGTTGCTATAATAATGCATAATCTAGACTGCATACATGGAATTAATATAAATAAAACATGTATAAAATTATGTCAACTAGCTGATGATATGACTTTATTTGTTGAAGATATTGACTCAATATGTCATGCATTTTCTGTGTTTGAAGAATTTTACAGATATGCAGGCTTGAAGCTCAATAAGGCAAAAACTGAAGCAATTATTATTTATAATGATGGGTCACTTCTACAAAAAAAATTAGGAATCAGCTGGTCTAAACCACCTTTCAAAACCTTGGGTACTTATTTTTCCATGGACTTTGAAGAAGCTAAGTTACTTAACATTAATGACAGACTTGACAAAATTAAAAGTATAATAACTATATGGAAGGGGAGGGCCCTAACATTGAAGGGGAAAATAACAATTATAAAATCATTAATAGTCCCTCATATACTAACACTGGTCTCATGTCTCTCACCAAGTGAAAAGCTGATTTCAGATATAGAGAGTCTTGTTACCGAATTTGTATGGAACCACCAAAAGGCATTAATTGCCAAAAATACATTAGTACAACCTATAAGCCGGGGTGGCCTAAAAATGCCTTGTATTAAGAAGATTGTTCAGACATCTCAAATTATGTGGGTTAAGAGACTTACAAATCCCATTAATGCAAAATGGAAACAGCTATCCTGGTTTCTTTTAAATATAGAGCCCCAATTTATTTTTAAAAAAAGGTTATATTGTGCGATTGAAAAAAAACCAGCCACCAAATATTACCAAGACCTGCTTCGTAATTGGTACGACCTTATAAGTTTTGAGCCTGCAAGACTGTGTGAATTATTGCAAGAACACCTTTTTCAAAATGATTTGTTCCATATTGGAGGAAAATGGATATTTAATAGATATAAAGAGTTAGATAATAAAGGAATTAATCTGGTTAAACATTTTGTCAAAGACAATGGAACACTTTATCAAAGATGTGAATTTCAAGATAGGTATAATATTAATATTGATGCCATGAAATATAATAAGATTACCAGTGTAATACAAACTAAATTGAATAATCTGCCCAAAATAGAGCCATGTTCCTATGATTTACCCAAACAATGTTTGAAAGATTTAAGTAAAATAAAGAGTCGACACGTCTACAATTATTACATTAGTAGATGCTACTTGAATCCCAGTAGCCAAAATAAATGGGTAGAATACTATCCCTTTCTTGAAAAAGTAAAATGGACACAAATTTACACACTGCCTTCAAAAATTGTAAAAGATTCATATCTGATAAGTTTTCAGTTTAAAATAATCCACAGAATATTCAACTGTAACTATAAACTCTTTGTATGGAAAATAAAACAGTCCCCGCAGTGCCCAATATGCGAACATATTGATAATCTGGAACACTATTTTTATTACTGTGAGTCTTCCAAACTGTTTTGGGTTCAAGTTGAAGCATGGCTCAAAGAAAAACTTCTAGTTAATTTTAATTTTACCGTTCTAGATATATTGCTGGGTGTTATAAATATTGATAAAAGTCTTTTCTATACAATAAATTACATCATCCTCCATGGAAAATACTTTATAAAGGAATGTAAGAAAAACGAAAAGGAGTTAAGTTTATATAGATACATGTATCTTTTAAAAGATAGGTTAAACATTGACATAGTCTTACATAAAAACCAAGAAAACTACATTGCTTTTAAAGAAAAGTTCAGTTGTCTCATTGAAATGTTACAATTGTAATGAATAAATAATACGCATATAGTAAATAGTACTATATCTTTATTTCAGTAAACACTGATCTAAAAGTATACTCACCTGACTTGAATCTGTAATATCCACACACGTCGCTTCATTTCAATATCTGTTGCATATATGTTTTTGTTTAAAAATTACTACATTTGTTGAATGATAATTTTTAATGTAATAGATATGTATGTTTTTTTTTCTGTATCATATGCATTGTAACACACCAAAAAGAAAAAAAAAAAAAAAAAAAAAAAAAAAAAAAAAAATGAATCAGACAGCCATCCAGCTGGTATTTTCTTAGCTCTTCTACAAATCAATGGTGTATTCCTGTCTAACATACCACCAAGGAAGGTCACTAATGTACATGATCATACAGGTCAGCAACCGTGCTAACAGGAGACATGACAAAGGAAGTATTTGCCAGATCCTCGCAAAAGCTCTGCATGTTGACTTTATTATATTTGTAGTAAGAAATACTGTCAACCTTTGGTATCACAGGACATGCAAGATCCAGAAGACATTTCACCAATGCCTGATCTGCAACCAAATTACCAACTATCACATTGCCTGCAAAAGAGGAATCCCTTGGGCTGAGTATCAGATCCAGTATATGACCATGCAAGTGGGTGGGCTTTTTTACATTTTGGGCAAGATTAGAAGTATCTATAGTAGATTAAGAAATTTTCTTTAGTCAATACACACACAATCTGTATCCACATGAACATTAAAATCTCCTCGAATGATGAAGGAGGAATTAGGCATAGTTCACAACCATAATCCATCGAATCTAGATTCCTCAGATTAATGGATTCGCTTGTGTTGTGACTAGAATCTGAATCCGGATTATAAATCCATTGATCTACCTCATGAGGTAGATCAACAGATTCAGATTCTTTGGATTACCCATAATTCTTTGCAAAATCATGGTGGTAATCTTTGGCACAAATAAAATAAATAAATAAATAGAATTTATTTCATTTCTGTATAAGAAATATATTTAATTTTAAGAATTATGTAATTTTTACGATATTTTTAGATGTTTATCTTAATATTTTTACCATGAATTCTGATCTAGAGAAAAATGCATTTCATGAATTTAGCTAATCCAAAGAATCCAAATCTGAGTCTAGATTGTAGAGATTATGCAGATTCTTGTTTGTGAAATATGCCTAGTGAGAGATGACAGTAAAAGAAACAGGAAATCACCAAGGTAGCTAGAGGAATATGAACCTGGTGTGCAATAGACATAAGCCACAACTAATGATTTTGAATGAGTGACAATTGATACGACAATGGTTTTGATAGTGGAATAAGTTGGTGCATAAACAGTCGTAGCAGTAAAGTCTTTCAAAGTAAGGAAGCTCACACCACTACCATGACCAATCATCCGGGGCCTACGAGTGAGTTAAAAGCCAGGTGGAGTTAAAGACTTCAGTATATAGGCTGTCAATATCGGAAGTTTGTTTGTTAGTTTCTGTAAGGGCCAAAATATAAAGATTATTTAAAACAATTGTGTCACCAATCAAGGGATTCTTATTTCTGACAGAACTGCAGTTCACAAAGCCAAAGTTTATAGGACCTAGATTAAGGGAGGTATCACCGGATAACAGCAGCAGAATCAGCAAACAGACATTTGATATTGGCATGTGCAGGGAAAGTATTTGAAAAATTTTTGCAGGATTAATCCCTAACTGGGCCAGGAACATGAAGGGCACAGGGGAGACTAAAAAGTGACTTTGGTCTGCAATTTTTAGCCAAAAGAGGAGACTGAATTAAGAACAGAAAACCCAACAACATCATGACTGGTATTGATAACAACAAGATTGCATAGAAATTATTCCATAAAAAATATTCCATACATCAGTCTTGCATACAATTTAACCTCTATGCACCACCAAACAGACATTAAAACAGACATTCAACTGATACATGTTTAAAGTCTGCCCTTAAAGAACCAATACGCGGCTTTTTCATCCTAGTCAGACAGAGATTAAGTGCTATAAAAGTGCTATTAGAAATTAGTCGGTTATTAGGAGCTAAATAATTTAACTGGTATTATGTATTCTTTACTTTTTCATTAACACAACTAACTTCAATTATGATTTTGCACTATTGAAATCCAAACCAGATAATGAAAGGACTGATCTGATCTTTTGGCCACAATTCTTTTTGCCTTTAAAAATAAATCCTTAGTATACTCTTTATAATATTATGAATTTTTGTGTAACAGAGAATTTGCTTTGACATTCATGCAGGAATTAGTGTTTCTTTTTTTTTATTTATCGATTTATTTTTTATATTTTTCTCGGGGGGTGTTTTGCAATAATATTTTTTGGAACTATAGTTTAAATAGAAAAGTATATGGGTGTATTTGGTCGCTCTAAACAAAGTGTGATTAGCTACTTTAGTGCAAATATTCAGTGCTGACTTGGAGGAATGGTCCTCATTGTTTACACTTATTTGCAATGGATGTCAGTTTTCATGCACCTGTACCCCAAATGCCTGGTCTGTTACCTCTAATTTTAGTTAGCCTCATACATTTCCTCTTGCCAAGATTGATAACACCTTGAGATTTTGCAAATGTAATATTGTTCACCATTGTAGGCGTCATAATAAATCATTTTTGCCATTTTGTGAAAACTTTTTTTATTCCTTCTTTACTTCCTTTAAAGTATTTTTCCTGACTGCAAATACAGCTCAGGTATGAATTGTCAAAGGTTAAGTATATTTTAGGTATTATGGTACAGGTTAACATATTTTTGCATACATTGTGTATGATTTTGCTATCTCCTAAAAATGTATACTATTGGTGGCGTTTCTATTTCACAGCATGTTGAAAATGAAATAAACACCAAATAATTAATTAATTAAATAAATTAATAAATAAATATCAAGTGTATGTTAACATAGTAGGTGTATGTCACAACCATAATTCTTTGAATCTAGATTCATCAGATTAATGGATTCGCTTGTGCTGTGACAAGAATCCTAATCCAGATTATGAATCCATTGATCTAGCTCCCAAGGTAGATCAATGGATTCAGATTCGTTGGATTACCCATAATTGTTTGTAAAATGATGGCGACAAAATGTGGTAGCAAATTTTAAGATTTGGGAAAAGTTCATGATTTTTATGTTTTTTTATTTTATTTTTTTTATTTTGGTTTCAGGTTTAGAGAAAATTGTATTTCACATATCTAGCTTAACTAAAGAATCCAAATCTGAATGTAGATTCAACGCATTAAGTTTGTGAAATACGCCTCCTACGTCATTATCGGCCTTAGTATGTGCCTTTGCTAGCCGAAGGGGTTTACTTCCGCTTAGTACAGTTTTCTCATGTCAAAATAAATCTTGCTTCTTTTGGTGACATTTAAGCTGTGACCATATTAAATATTAATATAGCTGTCTTTGGGTAATAAAAACAAAAATGTCGAGTGTGTCTTATCAAATTGCCAATCTTCTTGAGAAGGTAAACGGTCATACTATCACATTTCCGCACCGGCGTTTCACACACTGAGTTAGACCGAGTTTCTGTCCCGTCGCCAATTGCTATTGATATACTGATGGACACAATGGCGAGGGACAGAGTTCACATGTACTTGTTTTCTGTGTAAACCTCAAACTGTGGGGAATTATTGTATTCACTTTGAAAACTCCTTAAGTGTTATGTCTATTATAGCAGTATCTAGTTTACAATACATATGTTATTAAATTAAACACTGTGGCTTCAGAACAGTCACTGACGGATCGGAAAACAATCCCTTTCAGAACTGCCAATGGAAATGGCTCACAAATTATTTGCATTAAGGCCCGTTTTAAAGAAAAATGCCTTTACCCTTGATATATTTTATAAATGTTTTCATAACAAAATCGGAACCGCAAAATTTCTATTCTAACATGACATTTTAGAATATCTTTAGTTTTGAAGCTATTTTGTAGAAAAATATACAAACTTTGTAAAACTTGGTCTCAAGTGAGGTTTCAGTAACAAATTATTTCATTGGTTATTGAAATTAATCACGTTTGCAGATGAAAAGTAGACTGGTTTCCTGGTTTTATGTATCTATTTTCATCGACAGCATGCTTTAATTCAACAGCCACATATCAAATAGTTATAATATGAACGTGACGGTTCTGAAATTAAAAGAATTGTGACCCGTCCTCGTCAGTTCCGAAGACACTCTGTAAATTAAACTGCTTCTAGAAGCCAGGAATTTCTTTTGTAGATAACTATGTAATGTTAAAGGTTTGTTTACATTTTGAAAATTGGTTGAAATATATACAATTATACATGCCAGTTTGATTGGCATAAAATATAAGTGAATGGCACATATACATACCTTAAAGAAACCAAATAACACTTCATACTTGTGGTAATATGTGTACAAATATGCCGTTCAAAATTTACACAGAAAACAAGTATGTCAGTTGCACCAGTAATCATGCTACTTAATAAAAAATATCAATAAAGTATGTGATAAAACAAGTTTACATTAAGTTTTCCACAACTATAAAATACTTTAGGCATTATTTATGCTGAATTATGAAGAAAATGTCCACAAAAATGCTAAAAAATATTTGACAAACTTCACTGGGGTGACGAAATTCACTGGCCGACCAGTACGGTACAGAGTGTCTTTGGAACCGGCAAGGACGAGTCATAATTCTGTTGATTTCAGAACCACCTCGCTGTTATATCCTATTATAAAATATTTTTTGGTGTTTTAGTTTTTTTAAATAAATGTGAAATGTAATTAAAATATAAGATGTTTTAGTTTTTTAATTAAATGTTAAATGTATATTACAGAAGTTTATGAGCATTGCCAATGACAACCATATTTTATTCGAAGTGGCTGGAGTACTTTCAAAATTCATACGTATGTTGTTTCATAGGGACGTCACGTACGACTCCTAATATTTCATGTCAGCTAATCATCCAAGTGTTATTCGTGTCTACGCCGAATAACCATCGAATTTATAAAACGAATATTGGAGGTTTCGTCCTGAAATTATGGAGGTTTTGTCCCGGAAATATGGAAGCTCATAGAAATTAAATGAACAGAAAGAAAATAAACAGTTCACCATTGAGTAAATCACTTATATCTGCAAACCTATCAAATTTAGAGGTTTTTTGTCAAATATGTTGTTCATGTACTTTTAAATGTACTCTGTCATGGCAAATTTTCAGAGCTGTGGGTCCATAGCTAACTGAGTAATAGCTACTTTGACAGTTCACCATTGAGTAAATCACTTATAGCTGGAAATCTGTTGCACTTATCCTTACCAAGGTTTCAAGATATCTTCCCTGCTATGAAATCTTGCCTGGCTAACATTCTGGTCCAGTTTGTTCCATTGGGTTGGTGGCTATGGCAACAAATTTGAAAATCTGAGGTGACCAAACTTAAATGGCCTATATCTCCCTTGTGTGTTATTGGTCATAAAGGTTTTGGATGTGAAGACAACCTATAGGAAATCATGTTCCCCAAATCTTTTGGTGGGGTCAGATTTTACCTTGGATCCCTCCTTCAAGGTCGAATGTGGTACTTGATACCTATGATGGACTATATATCCCCTATTATTGGTCATAGAGGTTTTCGATGTGAAGACAACTTATAGGAAATCATGTGCCCCGAATCTTTTGGTGGGGTCAGATTTGACATAATGCTCTGTCACGCTTCAACCATGTCCTGTCGGGGGATACACTGCGTCGAGACGCATATCTCTAGATGTCTAGATCTCTAGTTTTAATGAAGTATCAGCCATTAGAAAGCCAAAACTAATAACATTTTTTAATAGCTGGTTCCCAAATATTCTTTGGGGATGTCTTTTTTTCTACCACAACAAAGCCAAAAAAAAACCCAACATCTGTATTATTTTTTACATCACAACCTGCTAAAGTTATGTAATATTTCATTCAGTTTAACAATCCATTTGTGAAATCCCAGTATTTGTTTTAATAAGTACATGACCTCTCAAGCAACTTATCAGGAGTTTGATAGCTGCACTATTATCAGCCAATCAAAATCATAGAAACATTTGTCACATCAAATAGTGGGAAACCAACACTGAGTGGGTGTTTGAATATGCACTTTTGGTCAAATTAAACTGGAGAAACTTAAAACTAAAATGTGTATAAAAGTTGCTTAAAAACTCTAGACTTTGCACTTTTTTGGAAAGTTTACATGCATTTTTTATATTTATATCTTTGGGGTGGGCGATAATGTGACCATGTGTGCCATAGCTGACAACTTAAGTATTTCAATCTCAGCATTGACAGAAAGCACTTTTTGATTCTATATATTCAGATGACCTCAAGTGATAAAGATTTTCGTTTTATGGCAACGAATGATTTGATGTCTGAACTGCAGAAGGATTCCATCAAACTGGATGATGATTCTGAGAGAAAGGTATGCTTTGTTGGGTATGAACGTATTGGAATATGAGTTTATAACCTAATTTGCCGAAGGGTCTTAATGTGTTAATTAGCGTAGTTGTTCCAGCTATATCCTAGACCCCTCCTTATTTGGAAGTTTGGTAGATGCCATAATTGCAATCGAGTGACAAGTAAAAGGCTTAACTTCAAGAGATCATTGTTCTTTGAGTAAAACAAAAGATGGCAGAGACAAGCAAATGGAACAAATAAATTTACCTTATACTGTGTGGTATATATACAGCTGAGAAAGTAATAATATTTTCATAAAACCACAGAGTAACACCCGGCAGAATCATGAGAAGCACATTGGATTATATTAGACATACGAAAAGTTAGATAGACCCAGGATTTCAGGTAGTTGGTTTTCGGATAAACAAGAGTTAACTATAGCGAATAATGCTGAAACAATTCACTGAATATAACATTAAAGTCATAGCTGGCTCCACGATTGTTGGATTGGTTGACTATTTTTTTATGTATGTTTTCTCACATAGGATTTTATGAGATGGTTAGAATTCCTAATATATTGCGAGTTAAGAGAGACTAATTTAAAGCATTTTACCTGCATATTATAATAAACTTTAAAATACAGAAGAACCCTGTTTATCCGAACCCCTCCGGAGACATTCACTCAGATCGGATATGCGGGAGGGTCGGATAGACGAAAAACAGTTGCTGGGAGGCCTGTAATTGGGCGATAATACAATATTTTGAAGAAATATGTGTTTCCGGTAACAGTAACACAGTTTTCTCTAAAGATTCAACAGAAAAATGTTTACTAATCTACACAAATTAGTTTTTGTAGTATATTACTGTTTAAGTTTTCAAATTCAACTATTTTGATGCAACTTTGAGAAGGGATAGCGATGGGAGATGAGGGCGTTCTTTTCTGAGATCAAATAAATTTTGTGCCAGTTTTAAAGAGAAAGACAGACAAAATAATTCGTATACAAAGTTAAAAAAACATATAAAATATAAAGCCTATAAACAATCAAGACATATATCAGTGCTGATTTTATTGTTTAACAGATTAATTGTTACAAAAGTCTTTGATGGACTACTCCGGGCAATAAAGTGACACCTTGTTAGGTTTCTAGAATTGCAATCAGCCAATCGAACAGGCCCTTTCAAGTGTTGATCAACAGAAATATGCTACATGGCGGCATTCAATAAATACTGCACTAATCCGTGTGCTGTGTTTGCAGGAATTTTTGATGGCGACTTTTATGAAATTTTATAATATCCCTGTATATCGCCCACCGGATTCGGTTGCGTAATGTGTAAAATGTTGGGGGACATGCTTTGAAGTCGGATAAGCCGGAGATTCGGTTACATGGAGGTCGGATTAGCGGGGTTCTTCTGTATAATGTTAATTTGCAAATTATCCAACATTTTGCATGAATTTTCTGGTTTTCTAGCACCTTGAGATTTGCTATATTGTTCATAATGCTAACATTCACAGCACATGGGCATATGATGTTTTCTTTATTTCCTGTAAGATACTTAACATTGTTAACACTTAACTGGTTCGTTGATAGCTAATACAAGCAGCTACCCAATGACCATATAAAGTCTTGGTAACAATGTTTTCTATACAGCTGAAATAGGTATATAGCATATTTATATTCACCCAATCATTCTTAGAAATAGCCCTACATTGTTTGTTTTATTTTTCAGTCCTTGTGTGATTTTTTTGCCCAATGATTTGTCCATTTGTTGTCTTGTTACTTTTTGTCTATAAAAGATAAAAAATGTTTACATTTGTCAGTACATCTCTCTGGTAACAGCCATTTCTACAGCCATGGACTGATTAATTTTGAAATACTGCTTATGATTGTTGTGCCTTTGAGGCTGGTTAAATGTGAGGCTAAATGCTATAAAAATCAAGTATAAAGTAGGAGAGAAGGATGTATTTGAATTTGAGTATTTGTAGTTTATATTTTCCTTTGATTTATTTGATCAGATACATATAAATGCATTGTCTAGCTTTGTCTACTTTAACCTTAAGCCCCATTCATACTACAGGCGGTTTACCCCACAGTTAGAAGTTTTACTCGATGGTGGAACCACCTCCCAGGATGCCTCATATCTTCTGAGATCAGCAAAATAAAAAAAAAAATACTGTTGTAGGGATACTGTTCTCAATTGGAAAAAGTATGAATGGTTCTGCTCGGCTTGTTCGAGTGAAGCAACACTAGAACACAATTTTTGGTGTCAAGGATTTGAAACTATTTTGTCGATTAAATAAATTGCCACTGAGACAGACTATCAGTCCTGCATTAGAAGTAAGTAAGTAAGAAACACTTATATAGCGCCGAATTTGATGTAAACATCCTCTAAGGCGCTGATGTGCAAAAAGGGATAGTCCAGTTCCAGAAAGATGTCCATTTCCATATTAGCGTCCGGTAGGGGAGATAGGCTATGGGGGAGGATAAGCCAATCTAAAAAGATATGTTTTCAACTGTTTCCTGAAACCAGAAATGCTTTCTATGGTTCTGATGGCTTGAGGAAGCTTGTTCCACTCTGTGGGAGCCCCTGCTATGAAACTGCGTAGCCCTGAGCGTTTATTTGGTTTAGATGAGGAAATTGATAGGCGATTGCCCCGTGTGAGATCACTCCGCCTAATTAGAGCGGAGAGATATGGAGGTTGGCTCAAATGTATTGCTTTATAAATGAGGAGATTATATTTGAACAGTATACGGTAATGAATGGGGAGCCAGTGTAGTTTGTGCAAGAAGGGTGTAACATGACAGTATTTATTTAGCTTGCACACCGTCCGACATAAGGGATTTTGAACTCTCTGTAGTCTGCTAGTATATGCCTTTTTTGTGTTGTAAAGCAGTGAGTTACAGTAATCCAGACGACTGCTTACCAAGGCATTTGCCACCTTTACAGCTGTTTCATGATTTAAGTACCTGCGGACCCTTAGTAGTTCCCGGAGATGGTAGTAACTTATGCGACATAGATTAGCCACGTGTCTTTGCATTGAATTTTCAGCATCCAGGATGACACCAAGGTTTTTTACCGATTCAGCTGGTTCCATGGTGTTGCCAAGCAAACTCACTGGGAAAGATGACTTCAGGGAACTTCTAATTTGATCATCACCAATCACTATGAATTCTGTCTTGTCAGGATTTAATTTAAGCTTATTATAAGGACACTGAAGGAGTTTAGAAACATACAAAAATCATAACACCAGTCTGGTCAGTGTAAATAGACAGGAATTATTTTACAGGTTGTGAAAATGTTGCTGAAACTCTTAGAAGACAAGAATGGAGAAGTTCAAAACTTGGCTGTGAAATGGTATTGTATCTTAAATATTTAAAACATTTTCCAGGCTCATAAATAGATCATATTATGTAAAACAGTTGGTGCAGGATATCTTGTATATGTGAACTGTGAAGACGTCATTGTGACATAAAAGGAGGGTCACAGTGTTATTGAAGCCATTTTGTGTTCATGCCACAAAATGCTTATTCAGTTATAGCATTCTGACATTTTTTAATAAGCCAGAAGTAATAAAATTGAAAACTCTTGAAACAGAAATCACAGTTCAAAATCACAAAAATACGTAACGTTAAAATGCTGGGAAATACTGGAAAATATGGAATACCCCTCATTGGTTTTATAAATGTAAATCCAATGCAAAAAGTCCAAGAAATTGAGTAATTAAATTTATCAACAAAAAGGATTGTGAAGACTTTTTTTAGTCAAATCTTTGATTCAAGTTATTAGTGCTGGTATTGTTTATCGATATTGAAATATTTATCGATTCACGCTACATTTGCTGATATCAATAATGTAGAGTATAATATCAATATCGAAACAGACCACTTAACAGGTACAAATATCATGTTTTTCATTCAAATAAAGGACAATATTTGAAGAATATATTGGTTTTCCTACTATTTTTGTCATCTTTCACTTACCGCTAAAGCGGAAATGCCATATTTGTTTACATTTTGGGAAATACTAAACCTCGCGAAAGAGTTTGGAAGGTCTCTCCCAGGAAAGCATCTCATACCCCGATATTTCAATATCGATCGATACGCAAGGCAAAAATATGGTTTGATATCGATGTGCATATTATCATTTGATACCAACACTACAAGTTATGTACTGGGTTGTGGCCGCAATTTTAAATCGCCCGTTTAAGCCCTTGAATATCATAAGTATGTATAATATTTGTACACATATCTGTACATTAAGGTGTATAGTATGTACTCTGCCATTTTGATTTTTTAAAATGTTTTTATTAAGGTATATATTTTAAAGTAAAAACCTTGTCTAGCACTACGTCTGCTTTTCTGTAAGGTCCCGTATGTCCTAGAAACTATTGTGTTTCCCATTGTCTTGGCATGCTCAAGTGAGTAATTTTAATGGTTTCGTCTGCTGGTTTCTAGAAATGAAAATGTCTGCGCAGTCAGTGTAAATGTAAAATAGTCGTCTGCGCATCCCCAAGTAAAGTTTATTTTTATAGTGTAATACCCTTACCATTTCCTAACAGTAGCTATTTGTTGGAGCCATCCAACCCAATGGCCAACGCAGAGATGCAATTTTAAGGTTTACTAACAACCTTAACCAAGCCATTGGGTTACAGTAGTCCGTCCTCCCGCCAAAGAGGTCACATGACTACATTGTTTACCTCATTATTTTTGTTGGCCATCATCAGTATGGACGTCTTTGGGAATTAGTAGAAGTTTCTCAAGGTTTTCATTTATTTTTTGAGATTTTGCTGTGAATCTCACTTTATATTTTATTGTATATGATACAGAACTGATTCATTTATTGAATCTTCGAAGATATGCATTATATTATGCAAATAAAGGACTTTTTGGATGGCGACATCGAAAGTTCTATCGTCTTCAACTTCGAGGAAATAAGTCTTCATAAAGAAGGTCCTACTGTAACAATAATATTATTATACAGCTTGCCAGTCGTTTGGTTCAGTTTGCTGGACGTTGAAAGCTATAATTTTGCAGCATACGTATATAGAAAGAAGGTACTCTTCAATAACAGAAGCGATCTGGACGACGCCATCTTGGATGAGAATGACAATTCGAGTGGCCGTTATTGCTGTTCACGTCGGGTTCTAATAGCCAGGCGTTGAAAGCAATTTTATCACAGTGTGCATCCCAGTCGAATAGATTGTCGATGCTACAGAAGAAGGAATCTCCCTTGGGGGCAGCCATTAAGTTACCATGGACACGGCACCGTGGAGGAGTTTTGAATGCAGGAAAAGACAACTTCTTCGGAAAACTCTTCCGTCGAGGTCCAGTCAAAACATTCTGTAAAGGAAAATACCTGCATGACGTCATTCGAGTACAATCGAGTATCTATTCCTCCCAAAAGGTTTAGATTCAGGTTGTCAGATGCCCGGGAGTGTCATTCATATCTACAAGGAAAGGCTTTGATTTTCAATAGTTTTCAATCAATTTTCAAGGATCGAGTACAATCGGGTTTCTACACCTCTCAAAAGGTTAGATTCAGGTTGTCAGGTGATGGTGATTATGATTCATCTCATTACAAGGAATCTATTCCTTATTTTACTTTTGGTTGACTGTTATTGAGAGGCTAGGGATTGATTTAACAGGCACAGTTTCTGTGAATGCTCCCTTGTTTGGTCACATTTACATTCCTTGGGTGAACAGCCAGCATTGAATGTGGCTTTTATGTTGGGTTTCAAGGAGTTTGAAGCCTCTGATGTTTCAAAGAGCAGCTATACAGCAAGAAGTGTTGCTTGGACTTGCTTACATACATCACTTTCCTGGACAGCTCCTTAGTTGCAGGAGGTCTGCAGGAGGAACATGACCTTTCAGACACTTTGGAAACAAGGTCCCTGGTAGGGGACTTTAAGAGAGAGGAAGCGTGTATTGACTCACTTCTTCAGTTCAGGTCAAATTTAGAGCATCCTAGGGATCACTATGATATGTTATAGACTTCAATATGCCTTGGACTGGGTGCAATGATGTTTGCATTTCCAGTCTACCAGTTTGTGTTCAAATCTTCTTGTTGCAGTTTGACCATGTCTAAGAACATGTGACTCAACAGGAGGGAGGTAACTTAGAATGCCTTTAGCAAACCTACAATGCATTTTTCACTCCTAATGGGGTTCTCTTGCTGGACATATCAGATGTTCAGAGGATTTTCATCTAGTGTTTTCATGAAAATAAGGATGATTAGTAAGTCTAGAAGTGAGCATGCTCCTAGTCTAGACTAATAAAGGGACACCAGGCCTTAAGGCAGATTCTTTTTGTCCCTATCATGACAGTTACCTTGGAATAGAGTGTTTCCTACTCCTCAGCTAGTTAAAAGGGGAGAGGATCTTACTTTTACAGGCCTTATGGAAGCAGGGATGGTAGTTGGCTTCCTGTGGTTTCAGGGAACCTTTGCCCAGTTTTTGGTAGTATACAAGTCTTGGTAACAGGATAATATTCAGCCAGACCTTTCAGAAGTGAGGTTGGCAGAAGAAAAAAACCCCAAAAAAACCCGAGAGAAACAGCAGTTTTGATAGAAGCTGTTTATGGATTGATCGACAAAGGGCGATAACACCAGCCAGTGTCACATCGCTTCAGTTTACAGTTTATTTCTTGTGACAAACAAGGAAGAAATGGCAACCAGTAGTGGTTAAGGTCAGGTATGTGAGCTTGCATGTACCTTACTTAGTTTAGAATGCTTAATATTCGGAATTCGTCTATAGAAGGCGAGTGGATGACGTCACTCGACCTTATGGGTACACACTCGTCACCGGTACACTCAGCTAACAAGTATCTTCGCTTCATTGGAGGCTACAGATTCTACCAGTTCACTGCCTTACCCTTCAGTATTGCTACAGTTTTGTCTCGAGTCCACCAAGGTAGCAAAAGAGTTGAAGTTGATGGCTCTTGCAGAAGGCATCAGTATTGGCCAGTATATAGACGGTTGGCTAATGACAACAAATTCAAAACAGCAATGCCAGGGATACACCCACTGGTGGTGCATCTTGCCGAGAGCCTGGGTTGGATCACAAATTTCTAAAAATCAGATTTATTTCCAACTCCATTAATCGAAGTTATGGTTACAATTCGATCTCAGGGTAGGTCTAGTCTTCCCAACTCAAAGGAAATCTATTGTCTTCTTGGAAAGACAGTTACCATGTTAAGCTTCTCACTTATCTCCAGGGAAGCTCATGTCACTTTGGAAAGCATGGTTTCAATGGAGAAGATTATACCATTGGGTTGTCTGCACAGGAAGTCATTCCAATGGTATCTGGAAACACTGCTGATATCTTCAGTCTCTGGATATCCCATTTCTTGGGTCTTTGGTTCAGTGATCATCTTCACTGGTGGACCAATAGTTCAATTTTGAAGGAGAACTCACCACTCCTTTGGAAGGAGCTCAGTCTCTCTCCTTTCACAGAAGCTTCCCTAAGGGTTGGGGTGCTCTCTTGAAGCATCCACAGCCATTGGTCTGTGGAATCAGGAAGAGTCAAGACTCCTCATAACATAACATTATACAGCCGGAAGCTATGTTGTTACCTTAATATGATTCAGAAATCAGCTTATGAGTTGAAATCAGTTGACAATTCTTTAGTGGTTGCCTATGTGAACAGCCAGGGAGGCTTCCACTCGGGGAATATGTACCTTGATCTGTAGAATCATGGTTCAGTCCAATGCCAGAATGATTCAGAATCAGGGAAGTACATCCCAGGGAATCTACATGTTCTGGCAGATTCCTTGTCTAGGAAGATAAGTTATTTCAGACTAAAGGGGCTATGAATCGTCAGGTTTTTTAATCATATTACACATTGCTGCCATTAATCAGTGGTTGATGTGTTTGCAACAAGATGAATCACAAGATTCCTATGTAGCTCTGCTCTGAAAACAGGTGCTTGAACATCTCTTGTGAAGGTCTGCACAGACAGGTGTTTTTGCCAGGGTCTTGGTCCTGCAGGTGTTGTAACATGTATATGTCTCATGTCCCAGATAGTTGTGATTGGGGAACAGATGCATTGAATGTCATGGGGGAGGGTCTGGTCAGTTATGTCCAGTGGCCCTCATCCCTCAGGTGATTCAACAGATGACCACCTACAGGTGCAGAATCATCATGATTGGGTGGCCAGGGATTTTGTAGTTTTGGGATCTGATGAATCTGTCCACAAAACTTCTTCTAAGACTTCCCTTGGGAGTAAATCTGTTGACTCAACCATTCAGCAACAGACTTCACAACAATCTAGTTTACTTGAATCTTCATGTTTGGCATCTGGAAGTCAGGCATGAATATTATGGAAAATTCCCAGAGGAAGTGGTGAAACAATGAAGGAGCACTCCTCAAGGAGAATCTGAGAATCAATTGTTCTTTTTTTGGGAAGTGGTGTGAAGAGAGCCAGGTACCATTCCACATGGAGCAAATTTCCTGAAATACTAGTTTAAGGAAACTGATGACACTTACAGGTTGGTTTGACCTTGTTTTGGGGTCGGATGTTACAATGTAGATGGGATATCTATTTATGACATCTTTTTGCAACACCAACGTTGTCAGCAGTTGTGAGAACTACAGCTACATACTGCCATTTTTGGAGTTGTATGTTGTGAATGTTTGGAAGTTATATGTTCATTAATGCATGTAATTAAGCGTCCCTGAAAGGGCGCTTATTTGTTTTCGCCGGAGTTTCCTCGCCGCCGCCACCGCATTATGGTTTCCCTTGAATATCTCCCTTATTATTAGAAGATTTCAAACCATATTTGGCAGTCATATACCTTAGGCGTGGGAAAATTTTTCTGCATGCTTAAATTTGACCTTTGACCTTTATGAAGGTCACATGATCAAAAACAATTTTTTTAAGTACACCCCCCCCCCCCCGTCATCACAGTTCAGGAAAAACTACTTGCTACACAGCCTTATAATTTGACACACCTGTTCTTACTATCGAAAACGCGAGCTGATTAGATTTTGGGAGCAATCCCTTGAAAAATGTCTCATTTATGGGTGATTTCCTCACACCTTCCAATCTGAGAGCCTTAAATTTAGGTCAACCCCCCTATTATCTTCATAAGTATTGCATTTAGAGCCATAAAATGTATTGGGAGGTAATAGGAAACCATATGTGGAGAGTCTAAATAGCCGGTCAGTTTTACCCCACGGCCCCCCCTTATGGGTCAAACTGGGGTCATAAAATAGCTGATTTTCAGTTTTTGCCTTATATCTCCTTTATTGTTGCTTTTATAGCTTCAGAATGTATTAAGAGGTATTGGGAAAGCATATGTGGAGAGTCTAAATAGCCGGTCAGTTTTACCCCACGGCCCCCCCTTATGGGTCAAACTGGGGTCATAAATAGCTGCTTTGGAGTTTTTGTCTTATATCTCCTTTATCGTTGCTTTTATAGCTTCAGAATGTATTAAGAGGTATTGGGAAAGCATATGTGGAGAGTCTAAATAGCCGGTCAGTTTTACCCCCCGCCCCCCCTTATGGGTCAAACTGGGGTCACAAAATAGCTGATTTTGAGTTTTTGCCTTATATCTTCTTTATTGTTGCTTTTATAGCTTCAGAATGTATTAAGATGTATTTGGAAAGCATATGTGGAGAGTCTAAATAGCCGGTCAGTTTTACCCCCCGACCCCCCTTATGGGTCAATCTGGGGTCATAAAATAGCTGATTTGGAGTTTTTGCCTTATATCTCCTTTATCTTTGCTTTTATAGCTTCAGAATGTATTAAGAGGTATTGGGAAAGCATATGTGGAGAATCTAAATAGCTGGTCACTTTTATCCCCCCCCCCCCCCCCCCCCCCCCCCCATGGGTCAAACTGGGGTAATAAAATAGCTGATTTCGAGTTTTTGCCTTATATCTCCTTTATTGTTGCTTTTATAGCTTCAGAATGTATTAAGAGGTATTGGGAAAGCATATGTGGAGAGTCTAAATAGCCAGTCAGTTTTACTCCCCAAACCCCCCCTTATAGGCTAAACTGGGGTCATAAATAGCTGCTTTGGAGTTTTTGCCTTATATCTCCTTTATCGTTGCTTTTATAGCTTCAGAATGTATTAAGAGGTATTGGGAAAGCATATGTGGAGAATCTAAATAGCTGGTCACTTTTATCCCCTGATGACCCTGGGTCATGAAATAGCTTTTGCCTTTATTGTTGCTTTTATGCTTTCACAATATATTAAAACCTGTTGCAAAACCCTGTGGACAATCTAAATAGCAATACATACTTGCACACATGATTATATATGAAGTTATCAATACTCGTTACTGAAATGCTTTGTAGCATTTACACAAAATTTACTAAAGTTACATCCAATGTTGTACATCCAATGTACAACACTTTCTCCAGCTTGTCTATGTCTACAACACTTGTTTATGTTAATTAAGGAAGACCTTTGTAGGATTTTCCCTGTCATGATATCACTAAGGGGGTTGGTTTATGTAAGAGTACGGTATAGCTTTGTGCATTCTTAGCTTTACAGCATGCTTATTAAAACCACAAGGCATTTTAAGCTCTCAGGGATGCTTCGCTTTTGTTAGCAAAAGCATTCATCTAGTTCCATTATGAAGTTCTCATAATGTCTAGTTGTAGGTTAGGTAGTGGTTTTCTTAAAAAGAATTCCCTCCATCCTACAAGGCTGAATTCAGCTACTGTTAGGAAATGGTAAGGGTATTTCGCTATAAAATTGAAAAATTTAATAGTAATTTAAATTTTTATTAGAAATACTTACCATTTCCTAACACTCAAATTTCCCTCCCGCCTCCCCGCAAGTCATTCTTTTACTTGCAACAAAAATAATGAGGTAAACAATGTAGTCATGTGACCTCTTTGGCGGGAGGATGGACTACTGTAACCCAATGGCTTGGTTAAGGTTGTTAGTAAACCTTAAAATCGCATCTCTGCGTTGGCCATTGGGTTGGATGGCTCCAACAAATAGTTACTGTTAGGAAATGGTAAGTATTTCTAATAAAAATTTAAATTACAATTAAATTTTTCAAATTTATCTGTCTGCTGGTTTCTAGACATGAAAATGTGTGCGCAGTCAGTGTTAACGTAAAATAGTCAACTGCGCATCCCCAATTAAAGTACATATTTATTTGTCTGCTGGTTTATCACACAGTCACTGTTAATGTAAAATCGTTGTCTGCGCATCTACATGCATTCATTCATCCATCGAAGCATGACAATTTTTACAAAGTATTTCTTAATGAACCAATCACATAGCTTGACAGATCTCATTTGTTAAACAAACCGCAAAGAAATTAAGGAATGAGGTGATGTCACCGTAGTACTAGACATTGGTCAATAAAAATATGGGGTGATGTGCAGACTACGACTTTACACTAACAATGACTGCACGACCCTTACGGTATGGAATTTTTTTTGAAGCATTTACGACAATGAAAGTTGTGTATTAATTTGATTTCTACATGTTAGTGCCCCTCCAATCTCACAACCTGTTAGTTGTAAAGTCTTCTAATATCGCCCTTCAAAATAGATAGACAGAAAAATGAATGGATTATTTTACTACAGATTGATTCGTGACAGAGAATTCAATAAAAATATGTACAACTCCGTCGTTCTACATTCAACAACTTGAAGGCACTTTTGGGGTTTCCGTTTCCAGAATTATCATGATTTAATTTGTCTATCAAGCAGATGACGAACTGAAATTAAGGCAATATATTTTCTTATTATTTTAAATGAAATTGTTGAATATGTTATAAAAATACTTGCAGTTTGCTTTTGTAAAATATCCATATAACACACTTTGATCTAAATGGTTGTATATTTACAAAATAAACCAGTACTTAATCTTATTTTTTTTTTATCTGTACACTTCAAAGATAAATACTACATCTTCTCCCTTCGAAATCAATATCCAAACTGTGCAGTTACACGTTTCTGGTCGGTACAAATACCCAACACACCTACACAAATCTGTAAACGTCTTTTCAAGCAGTTTGCATATTGGGCGATAATAGAAGACTTTACAGAGACGACACTCGGCGCTGTCCAGAGATTCGACTCCGTGGTTGGCCAAAAGCCAGCCACTGCGCTCTTGTTCTTTAAATGGCACATTTGGAGTATTGTAAGGATAGTATGAGTATTTACCATAACAACCCAGAATAAATGTATAAAGAGATTTTGGTTATATTTTAATTAATAATTATTATTATAGTATTGTGAAGTATATCAGTACTTTTAATTGAGTATGTACTTGTTGGATACAGTATCAAAATGGATATTGTATCTAGTATTCTAAGAAGCCGTCAAATAATCAAGTTTCTAAGAAAGATTCTTGGGAAAAATTTCCTTTTAATAATGAGAATTTTTTTTTTTTTCCTGAGATTTAGAGGTTTTTGTGAGAAAGCGTGAAGGTATTATTTTGGAAAAATTATCATCATTATAATTTTTACCCCACAGCCCTTAAGGGCTGTCGGGGTATTGTTTTCACCCATGGTGTCCGGATGGGTGGGCGGGTGGGCGACGGGAAAAAGTTTGTCCGGGCTGTATCTCAGAAACCCTAAGGTGTAGGAAGTTGATACGTGGTAGGGACATTGGTTAGGGGGTGTAGGTGTGCAACGTCATGGTCTGACCTTGATTTGACCTTTGACCTTGCTGTAGTGACCTTGAGTTTGAAAATCTTGTCCGGGCTATATCTCGGAAACCGTAAGGTGTAGGAAGTTGATACTTAATAGGGACATTGGTTAGGGGGTGTAGGTGTGCAAGGTCATGGTCTGACCTTCATTTGACCTTGCCATAGTGACCTTGACCTATAAAATCTTGTCCGGGCTATATCGCGGAAACCGTAAGGTGTAGGAAGTTGATATTTGGTAGGGACATTGGTTAAGGGATGTAGGTGTGCAACATCATGGTCTGACCTTGATTTGACCTTTGACCTTGCCATAGTGACCTTGACCTATAAAATCTTGTCCGGGCTATATCTCGGAAACCGTAAGGTGTATGAAGTTGATACTTAGTAGGGACATTGGTTAGGGGGTGTAGTTGTGCCACGTCATAGTTTGACCTTGATTTGACCTTTGACCTTGCCGTAGTGACCTTGACCTATGAAATCTTTTCTGGCCTATATCTCAGTAACTGTAAGGTGTAGGAAGTTGATATTTGTTAGGGACATTGGTTAGGGGGTGTAGGTGTGCAACGTCATGGTGTGACCTTGATTTGACCTTTGACCTTGCTGTAGTGACCTTGACCTATAAAATCTTGTCTAGGCTATATCTCGGAAACTGTAAGGTGTAGGAAGTTGATATTTGGTAGGGACATTGGTTAGGGGGTGTAGGTGTGCAACATCATGGTCTGACCTTGATTTGACCTTTGACCTTGCTGTAGTGACCTTGACTTATAAAATCTTGTCCGGGCTATATCTCGGAAACCGTGACGTTTAGGAAGTTGATACATACTAGGGACATTGGTTAGGGGGTGTAGATGTGGAACGTCATGTCTGACCTTGATTTGACCTTTGACCTTGCTGTAGTGACCTTGACCTATAAAATCTTTTCTGGGCTATATCTCGGAAACTGTAAGGTGTAGGAAGTTGATACTTGGTGAGGACATTGGTTAGGGGTTATAGGTGTGCATTATCATGGTGTGACCGTAATTGGACCTTTGACCTTGTCGTAGTGACCTTGACCTTTAAAATCTTGTTGCACCTTTGGGTCTGTCTTTTGATGCAGATTAAGCACTGTTAAACTCAAATTAGAATTTATTAAGAATTTTATTTTTATAACTTTGCATTGTAAGAGATGGAATTTCATCAAGTGAGCCACAGATTTTGCTCTAACACCACACATAAGCATTCATTGAATGTATTACCACTTCTGTATGCATGGTAATATTCAAAACATCTAAACCATAATTCGGCCATGCAGATTTAGATAAAGAGTGTTGTAATTTTAGTTTACTGATTAATGCTGTCATCTTGTTATTGAATTATCTTGTTTTAATACTTCATCTTTACATGCATTATCTTTCTTTTAGACATTATTTTCTCCATTTAAACATTGTTTGGACCTTTATATAACTGACAGTGCTCTGAAAGTATCCTGAACTTTGTACTGATACAGTACTTCCATATCTCATGGTGTTAAAATATTTCCCTAGGCTGTGGGGTACGGGCATCTCTGATGCTATTTTTATCTCTGACTTATTTTCTAAGAATTTTTTAAAAGAATTACATTGTATGCAGATGTGGGTCCAGGTGACTGACATAAATGTTTCTTTACTTTTAGCTTGGGCCCCTTAGTGAACAAGGTGAAGGAGTTTCAAGTGGAGACAATTGTTGACACTCTGTGCAGTAACATGTTGTCAGACAAGGAACAATTGAGGGACATATCTAGTATTGGTAAGACATTGGCCATCTACTTTTGAGAGAAAACTCTTCTAAGGTACCATTTTCTGTTGTACAATCTGACTTGAAATCAAGTGTAAGTACTTTTCAATTTAAAAACATTTTAAATTCTTTCTGAAAGTATTTATCTTTGAAAATTTCAAATGAAAGCATTTACATTTAGAAAAAAAATTACAATACTTTTCAGACACATTTTACCCTGCAACAAATTAAAAATTTATTTCCTATTTTTATACGGAATATTGTTTATTTTATTTTTCGTTTTATCATTATTACCCCATGAAGTTGGTTTATCTTAAGTTTATATAGCTTTCCTTGATATATATTGTCGTTCATGATATTTATGTCAGAAAAACTATTTGAAATAGCATTTAAAATACTTTTAAAAGGTAATGCTCTGTGTATTGTGCAGTAAAGCTATTTTACATTACAAGCTATCTTTATCGAAATGTGACCTAGCTGGTTTGGCCTCCATTTTCAAAAGGGTTTCCACTAGGAGAAATACTGTTGCACATTCCCATTATGGCTTGTAGTGAAGGGACGATTAGACCAACGTTCGATTAATCGTCGGCGTTATGGTACAATCGCGTTCGGTCACTGACAACTTCTAGAAATCGATTAAATCTTACCCTTCCTTATGTGTCTCAATATCCACGTGTTTTTTATATTTTAAGCAATTTCCTTAACTTTCCTTTGATAAATAATGAGATTTGTCACGAATTTGGGTTTGTTTGTGTCTACCGCCATATTTACCGGAAGTGAGTGCTTTTGGTAGCTTCTAAATGTCGGAAACACCGTTATTCTTACCGGATTGACAATACTTCATCCCGGAATGTGTTTCAGGATATATTGTCTTACAGTGGAGTAAAAAAGTCGATTATGGGTCGATCATCGGTCGGAAAATTGGACGAATAATCGACCGCGAAAATTGAGGCGATTCCACTCACTAATGGCTTGTCCATGAAAATAATATCACAAGTAGGGCCCTGGTGTCTTGGTACCAAAAGCATTTTCCTGAAATACCGAGACAACATTTTAAAATCGCCATCTTGCTTGTCAATGCATGTAATTGAAAACTTATACTTTTGGAACCAAATCCTAAATCTGAAGAAATTATGCACTTTTATCATATATTTTTGTTCATTTTGGGACTTTTGATGCAATTTTGTTAAGAGGAAACTGCCATGTTCTGGTTTTCACGAGTTACTTCCTGCCAGTGATTGTACTAGAGTTAGAGCTGAAACGATTATTCGTACTAATTGATTAGTAGGTTATCAGAGCACTAGTCGACTCCAATATTATGAAGTCGGTTAATTGTTTTCCTGTGTATATCACAGCACAGCGGATTTACTCAATCGTTGGAACTATGAGTATCTCGAGTTAAGACCTTAAAACGTATCAAATTAAAGCATTGTATATGCATTTTATTTTTAAAATATCAAAATATTTTATTATTGGCCAATTTACCCAATAATCTGGTGAATTCTTTGCTGTTCAGTATCTCGCGATCCGCCATTTTGTTTGTTTACATCTGGAACACACGTTTTTGGTATTTCTCGTACATGCTAAATGTCAGAAACAATTAATCGGTTAGTCGACGGTTAATGCAAGCGACTACCCGGCTAGCAAATTTTACTAATCGTTTCAGCATTAACTAGAGTATGTCATTTTTTTTTTGCAGGCTTTTTTTGTAATCTCGAAATTAGAAAGATTTTGCTTTGGCTGCTTTCCAATCTACACATATTTAATACCAAGCTATATCTGATCAAAGGTCAAATATAATCTATTAATTTTCTGAGAATTTATTTATTAGGTCTGAAGACAGTGATAAGTGAGCTTCCTCCCTCCTCCACTGCACTGGCTTCCAACATCTGCAAGAAAATCACTGGCAGACTTACCAGTGCAATTTCCAAGGTAAGTGGGTTTTATGTGCAATTTAAACTGCAGTAGATGTTTTAAATTGATATGGTACATAAATGTGAAATTTTTACCATAACAGATGTTTCAGATAGATGTGGTCCATTTTTGTGAGCTGGCTCAAATTAATAGAATAGGCAAGCAATAGATAGACGCCAAGTCTGATGTAGTAATAGTACTAGATTGAAAAATTGAAATTAGTGAAATAATAATGGATTGATAATAATAGATATATCTGTTACATCTTATGCTGACTGTTAATATGTTAATTAAGCGGCCCGTCAGGGACGCTTATTTGTTTTCACCGAAGTTCGACTGATCGCCGCCGCCGCAGGATTATGGTCTCCCTTGAATAACTTCTTAGCCTTTCAAATTTTTCTTTCCTTCTTATCTTTCTTTAAAACTATAGGGGCGGGAAAAATTTCGGATACTTTGCGCAGACCTTAAGCTTTACTTAAGGTAACCTTAAGCATAAGTCCAAAACACCCTTTCATCGCGTTTCGGAAAAAACCACACACACCTGTGCTATAAAATTTATCAGGTACATTCTAGACCAAATTTCCAAGGTCGGAAAGGATTTTTTCATCAATCGGACCATAGATGCCTGAATGGGAGGCGTTTTATTTTCGTAAATTTTTTAAAAATGGGTACTTGGTCTGTATCTCAAAAACGGTTAGGATTTCGGCGTTTTGTTGGAATAACTTATTCAGCTACTTTTTGATAATCTTTCACATGACGAAGTTTTAGCCCTGTATCTGCAATCTTAAGGTCACCTTAATGTCAAAAAATGGGGTTTTAGCCCTCCAGTTCACTTAGTTTTTCACTTTTTTCAACCAAACTTGGCACATATATTAAGATTTGCCAAAGGAATATCCTGACTTTATGGTGACCTTAAACTCAAAATGTTAATGGACATATGGCCTGCTTAAAGCCATCAAATTGGAATAAAATCCTCTGGCTCCTTTCTTTTTCCATTTTTTTATATTGAAATTATCACTGGTGTTAAACTAGATAAAAATAATACTTATGGTCACCTTAAACTCTCAGTATGAATGGAGTTGTAGCCACCTTAAAGTGAAATAAGGGGGTTTTCAGCCTCCAAGTATCTTATTGTTCGACTGACCTCAGTTAAACTTTGCACACCTATAAAGGATGGCAAACCAAAGGGTTATCCTGACTTTAAGGTGACCTTAAACTGTTAATATAATTCCCCCCCCCTCTAAAGTCATAACATTTGAATAAAGCCATCTGGCTCTTTTCTTTTTCCATATCTAACATATATTGATATTGAAGGGACATTCTCATATTATGGTCACCTTAAAGTCACAATATGAATGAAGTTATGGTCACCTTACAGTGAAAAAGGAAGTTTCAGCCTCCAGCTATCTTATTGTTCAACTGACCTGAGCTAAACTTTATGCACTTATAAAGGATGAGAAAAGGGACATTCTTATTTTATGGTCATGTTAAAGTCCCAATATGAATGAAGTTACGGCCACCTTGCAGTGAAATTATCAAGTTTTTAATCTCCAGCTATTGTATTGTTCAGCTGACCTCACTTTAATTGTGCACACTTATTAAAGATGAAAATAGGGACAAGTAACATACACAATGCAATAAAGTTCACAGTTTCTATTGCTTATGATGCATATCTTGATATCTTTTATGGGTGACTTCTTTTTTATCAGGGCCGCTTCGTTTTTGTCAGCAAAAACATTCTTCTAGTTTTGTTATTTTTTGTTCATTCTGGGTAAACTATTCATTACATTGTCAGTAGTTTTATTTGTATGTTAAAATATGTCTCAAGTTTGTGCTACATTGTAACAGAATATAATAGAAAGTATAGCAACAGAGGGGCCACGGTGGCAAAGTGGTAACACTCTCACCTCCCACCTCTAAGGCCCGGGATGGGTTCCCGGCACGGCCTCAAGTGGGAAAGCTGGTAATGGCTTGCCGTTGGTCGGCAGTTTACAGTACAGAACCCTGACGAACTGTGTGTACTGGTTTCCTCTGCCCTTCCAACTACCTGTCGTGACATAACCTGTACAGTGTTGAAAGCAACGTAAAACCCCAAATAAATAAATAAATAGCAACAGATGTAAAAATTACAAATGTAATAGAGCCACAGATTGAAATTTGACTTGTCATAGTAATAGATTGCCTGTAAGAGATTAGAGTAAGAAATCTAAAATTCGCCAGGAATCTAAAATTCACCACCTCTAAAACCTTAGTTAATTTTATGAAGAAAATGATGGTTTTGTCTCACAATTGGTATTTTTCAGTTCAAAAAGCCTTAATTTACTATACATTCAACAAATCTCAACACAATTCATTTATTTTATTAGTATTTTCACATGTGGCGAATTTCAGATATGTGGCGAATTTTAGATTTCTTACTCTACAAATGTGGGTCCAAACCACTGATGGGTATTATTTCACAGGAGGATGTGTCAGTACAGCTGGAAGCTTTGGACATACTGGGAGATTTGCTGAGTAGGTTTGGAGGTCTGCTGATCAGTTTCCACCCATCCATACAGCAAGCACTGTTGCCGCAACTGGCCAGTGCAAGATTGGCGGTGAGAAAAAGGTCCATCATTGCCATCGGTAAGTTTTCCCTCAGTAGTATCTAGCAAATTATTTTAAAAAAAATTCTTTTAATAGAGAAAATTTCTTTCAATGAAAGCAGCTTCTTAAATCCAAGAATACGAAAAAAAGGATATTCATATACGTGACTATATCTATAAAGAATCATCATCATTCATGTAGCTGTAAAGACAAAAAGCTTGGATGAATTTCAGGAAATAAATACCTTTTAACCATAGCTTTATTGTGTTCTCAAATTGATTAAAACAGTGATTCAGATGGGGGTATGTAAGTTACATGTTTCAAATCATTACCTTTATAGTGATTGATAACAATAGTTTTTGTTTGTCTAAATGTGAGGCATAAATATGCATTCTCATTTGATAACTCAAGTATGATCATATGAATATTATTTTTTATTTTATTGTTGTACAGGTCATCTCGTACTAAGCTGTAACCCGGCTTTGTTCCAGGAACTTGTAGATTTTTTGTTGAATCAGCTTGCCAAGAACTCCTCAACATCTACTACTAGAACCTACATCCAGTGTATTGGAGCCATCAGGTACACCCTAGCATAAACTTTATCCAATTGTAAAATAGTGTCAAACTAGGGGTTGGAAGGGTGAAAACACAAGGCCAGAAAGGTTTTTGATCTACAGGTGCGAGCTGTAAAGCCATCAGTAGGCGGGCACTGACATCAGAGCTTGCAAACTATCAGAAACAGGAGTAGTGCCCACAGGAAGGGCAGTTTTGTCACTGGAAGTGCAAATTCCGTGCAAGTCCTGTGACAATACAAAATGAACAAAAAAGAAAGAACTAAACAAAAAAAAAAAAAAAATGTCTAGAAGTACAAGTTTTGCAAGAGCTTGTGTTAGAAACATTATTTCAAAAATAGGGAGGGTCTATCCCGCTATATGTACCAGGCTGATAAATGGGACATAAGGTCCTAAAGTTAAATTGATTGTACATCAAGTTTGTGAAATTCACCAGTGAATATTGTGTTACATTGACTTGATCAAAGTCTTCACACATTTGTGAATTTTGTGATTACATTAGGCACAAGTTTAGGTCATTTTGTCTTGTCTTTGAATAGTGTCCACCAGTGACAAAATTCCACATACATTACATTTCTTTTCCTCCCTCTATATGTTATGCACAACAGTGGCACTAAAATTTGAATCCCTATCACTTGCAAAGTCAGCAGAACCAATTTTGCTAACAGTCAAATATGTGAGCTTTGTTATTGCATATGAGTGGGCTCGGTGGTATATTGGTTGGAGTAGTCGCCGTCAACCTTTGAGGTCGCTGGTTCGAATCTCATGTTGGAAAGTTGGTAGTTACTTGCCGATGCCCAGTGGTTTACAGTGCATAATCTTGGCCAACTAGTATGCACCTGGTTCCTCCACCAGTAAAATACCCTTCGCAATATGACCCTGGCAAACATGACGTGCAACAAAAAATAAATAGATAATGTTATTGCATATGAAGTGGTATGTTGAAGATATACCTGTATTTGTAGTCGGGCTGCAGGTCATCGTATTGGTCACCACTTGGAGAGGATTGTACCACTGATTGTACAGTTCTGTAGAATAGAGGACGATGAGCTGAGGGAGTATTGTATGCAGGCATTTGAATCCTTTGTCAGGAGATGCCCTAAAGAAATCTCCCCGCATATTAATGCTGTAAGTAACTGCCAGGCATTTAAAGTAATTCGTGTATATCAGTTAGGGCTGTTAAGATTAGGACTGTAAGCACGCTGGCAGATATGCTTCCCTTGTAAATAATCGAGCCTTACTTGGTTAATTGCTTGATTATTGTCCTGGAAATAAGACCGTGACTTCATCTTAAAAAATAAGAACAGAGAATAGAGAGTATACTGTAAACCAACCCTGTCAATTATAAGTCTCTGTGTATTTGGGATGGTTTGGTGTCAAACGTATGTAAATCAGGAGGCCGCCAATGCAGAACTGTTTCGGTTCCAGGATTCCAAAAACGAAAGAGTTTTAGTACATCCCCAATTGAGTAGGCCTACTCACAGGAAGTGAAGCTCATGAAAACAAAACAACCCTACAAATAACTATAAAAAGCTTAAAAATCAATCTAAATAATGGATAAAAATAATATCTCCGGATTTTGGCAAAGTTTGTATTAATTAAAGTTTTTCCACAGTTACGTGTGACGACAGTCAAAATGGTAGTTGTGAAGTGTCATCACCCTATTTTTTCACAGATGCTCACAATACTGAGTTATTGGTGGCACCAACCCATTCCTACACTTTCTAGCTTTATGTATGTAAACTTTGTCCCACAATGTGAAATTTTACCACAGGCTAAAATTCCCCTATTATCATCCACTATTCTGGCAAAGAATTTCATCCTGTTCTAGTATGAACAATTATACCACATGATGGTTCCATCATCCATGAGACCCCCTGGCCCCCGGCAAGAAAAAAAGCTCCCTCATATGTTAATCCCATAATTAACTCTCAAAACATAATAAAGTCTGGCTGTAGTCTATTTTTCTGTTCATGCTTTCTTCAGATCATTGCCATTTGCCTGGAGTATGTGACTTATGACCCAAACTACAATTATGATGAGGATGAAGACGACGATGCAATGGAGGCAGAACAGGATGAGGAAGAGTGAGTGATAATAGGAAAACTTCCCGAATGACATGTACAGAAAAAATGTAAATGAATGAAGATAACAATATTATACGACTGCAAAACACGAATATTATGTTGTTAATCTCCATGAGTGATTTTTTTTTCTGTACATGTCCGATGAGGGATGTTTTACTTTTATTATCCACCATTTTGTACGATTTATGGTTTAAATAGTACGAATATTTAATGAGAGAGCGTGAAAAGGAGAAGGCTGTCAAAAAGCAAGAATATGAAAACTTCAATCTTTAACTTGTAATATCTCAGTCATTTCTGCATGGATTTTTATGCAACAAACATGAGCAGAAGCGCGGTAAGTATACCTTTCTAAAGATATATTATACATTTTTATTGCGTTAATACATGCTATCCAATGGACAATTGCTTTACCGGTCGGCGCGACCGGTCCCGCCAAACGCCAGAAAAAGACGTCCTGTATAGACCGGTCAGGAGAGTGCATTTGCCAGGTGGTGCATCGTACTTCCTCTTCCTGTCTAGACATCGTGATGTCATAGCATCTTTTTTGTTTGGCGCGTGGAGAGTGAAGACGTATTTTCAACGACAAGGAATTTTTGGTTTTATACCGAACTCAACTGCTTTATTTCATCTTTGAAGTAGTTTAATATTATTATCTACAACTATGTCATCACCAGGACAAAGACGAGGTTCATGCGGACACGCTATGGCTGGGTTTGATTCCCACTCCAATTGTGCACAGTGTAGGGACAAAGGGCTAGGCGACGACCCCTGCGTCCTGAAGAAGGAATGCCTTATCTGTAAAGGGTTTACCCCTGAGCAGGTCCTGCAGTTGGCTACACCAACCTACAAGGACAGAAAAGACAAGAAGACGACCACTTCTACGACCTCTTCCACTCCCACTCCTGTGGACCCAGCACACGTTAGCGTACTGGGTAAAGTGGAAAAGGTCAAGGCTGTGCAGTCGACCCCTACCAAGAAGACGAAGTGTACTGAGTCTCCCAAGCCGTCTGCCAGCAAGAAGAGATCTTCAAGTAGTAAGCCATCATCTGAAGATCTTAAACAGCTTGATGACAAGTGGGCAGAAAGATTCTCCAGACTTGAGGCGATGCTACTGGCCAAGACCTTCACAGTGCCAGTTGAACCGGTTGTGAAGCCAGCTTCAGAGGTGACTCCCACTCAGAAGCCCTTTTTTGACTCTGGTGCCTCCACCAGTAGTCTACCTGTGGAGAAGAGTCTGCCAGTTTAGAAATCCGGTCCCTGCCTTGACCAGGCTACCAGTATTGCTGTAGAGGAGATGCAGACTGCCACACAGCCCCTTGGGGCTCCCGGTGCAGGGATAGCAACCCAGCCTGTTCAGGCCCCCGGTTCGTTCCCAGAGGTTCAGCCCACCGGTGATGTAGATCTGAGTGCAGCCTCTGACAGTGAAGCTGACCAGTGCAGCGAAACCGGTTCCCTGGATGGTGACATCCACCGGGACCAGTCAGCAGACAAGGATGCCTCCAGAGATGACCCTGAGACTGAACCCACTGAGGAGGCTAACTACAGGGAAACCATGAGGGGTGTGAGGAGTTTCATGAACTGGCACAGGGTTCCTGAGTTCGAAACTGTGTCCTCTACTGCAGATGACAACCCTTTTGCTGGTACACGTGTCCAACCAACCGGTAAAGTCAGTGTGAAACTTCCTGTGGACGACTGGTTCTGCAGGAAGATGTCCAGTCTTAACCTCACAATCAAGGAAGGCTACCCCACCAGGAACACTGACAACACAGGCCTACTCAGGGATCAGTTTATCAAAACCCCTAGACCTTCTAGATGGTATGGGATGCATGCTGAAAAGGACAGTGAGAGTTCTGCAGTTCGTATCTGGTCACTGGATCCGGCTAAACTCAACCACTCTTTCAGCAGAATTGCCAGAAGAAACTTGCCTTCTGCTCCACCCTCCCGTTCCTTCAGTCAGGATCTCCTCAGACGCTGGGAGAGGGCAGCTCGTGAACAGACAATAATGTGCAACCAGGCTGCTGGTTTGTCAAGGTGTTTGACCAGGGTTCAAGACTCTATGAACTCTCAGTTAAAAACCCTGCGTCTGGACAGTAAGGGGAAGTCATCTGAGAAGGCGAAGCAAGCTGTTAGTGAATTGGAGTTTTCATTGCGTTAATACATCTTACCTAACAGATGATAGCTATTGTCCGGCGCCAGCCGGTCCCGCCAAACGCCAGACAAAGACGTCCTGAGTTTCACCTCCGGCCGGACCGGTACACTCCACTCCACTCCACTCGCCAGGTGGCCTAGTTCCTGCTTTATTCGCCAGAGGGACGTGACGTCATAGCATCTTTTTCGTTTGGCGCGATTAGGAAGTAGTGAATTTTTTCACAAAGTTTTCAAATTGGATATATAACCTTAATTTCAGTGTTTTGTGTTTCTTGGTGTGATATACGGATATTTTATCTATCATGGCATCACCAGGACAAAGGAAGGGAGCCTGTGGCCATATTATGGCTTCATTTGACCTACATTCTAGGTGTGCTCGATGCAGGGACAAAAGTCTGGGGGATGACGCATGCGTGAAGAAACTACCTTGCGAATTTTGTGAGTTGCTAACGCCGGAGCAGGTTTTACAACTTTCAACCCCTACTTATAAAATCAGAAAGGAAAAGAAACTAGAGCGTGAGTCCCTTATTGATCCCAGTACTGTTACTGTTTTGTCTTCAGTGGATCAGGACAAGTCGGTGGGTGCTTCATCTTCTTTATCTACTTCTCAAGATCTGTCCTTACCTCAGCCTTCCTTTAAGAAAGACTTACAGGATTTGGACGAGAAATGGTCTCTGCGCATGGCTAGGCTTGAAGCATTAACAACTATGGGACAGCGTCCCCAACAGCCTACATTCTCACCGGTCAAGGCACCGGTTTCTCATGCACCTCCCGCAGGCTCTCTATCTCAAGCCCCCTTTCTACTTTCAGCCGTTCCTTCTGGCCAGGCCGGTCCGGCCTCCGGTCCGGATAGAACTAGCTTTACTACAACTACTACAAGTGTGGGCATGACTTCTCCTCTGGAAAACCTTTACCCGGAACCAGAAGCATACATTGACTCTACCGAACCGGTGTTCTCTCAGCCCGGTCCGGTGTCTTATGGTGACCTATTATCTCACTCTGTTCCGGTCTCCAGTTCCAGTTACCTGCCTCCGGAACCTGTTGAGGAAGGGGAAGTATCAGACCCGGAAGAACAACCGGATTTTGAAGCCGGGGATTCTGACAAAGTACTGAGTGAAGAACAGAACTATAGAGAAACTGTAAGAGGAGTGAGAGCGTTCATGGGGTGGACACACATCCCCGACTTGGAGTATTCCCCTTCCTCAAAATCTGATAACCCCTGGGTAGGACACCGTGCACAACCAGTGGGAAAAGTTTCTGTAGACCTTCCACCTGAAGACTGGTTATGTCGTAAACTAGAAACTTTGAATTTAGTGTTGCTCGAGGGTTACCCCTCCAAGTCTAGTGAACCCGGATGACTCCATGTGGATCAATTTCTTAGACCACCAAAATCACAGAATAGATGGTATGGCATCCATCCTGCAGAACCTACAGACCCTCTGAGGCCTAGGAAATCTGTAAATACATGGCCCAACGATGCGGCAAAATTAAACAGTGCCTTCCCCAGAATCTGTAAGCCTGCTGTTGCAAATTCCCACCCTCCAAGCCGTCCCATTAACCAGGACACCTTACGCAAGTGGGAGAAATCAGCTAAGGAAACAAGCTATGTATGTAACCAAGCTGCTGGTTTTAATCGGTGTATAACAAAGATCCAGGATTCCGTACAAGAGCATTTAAAGTCTTTACAAGCAGAATTATCCAAAGGAAAATCCTCTTCCAAGGCTCAGGCCTCCTTAGATGAATTGCACTACTTGGCTTCATTCAACCAAAATGTCAGTTTTGCCATTGGAAAATCTCTGCAACATTTGTCAGATTTTATCTTTATTCAGATGGCCAACTTGACATTGACTCGCAGGGACTCATACCTGGAGAATTTGAAAGCCGGAGTTAAACCGGATACCTTCTCAGCTCTTCGCAACTGTCCTCTCAATGGATACGCACTCTTTCCTGATGATATCATAAGGAAAGCTGAGGACGAAATCACTCATGTTGAAAACGCCAGGCGTACTTCCCAGCCCGGACCGGGCCGTGGGGGGTTCACTGGTGGCTTTAAAAAGCAACAGCAACAGGGGCGTTTCCAACCTTACCCTACAAACTGGACAAAATCTCAGGACACGACCAGATCTGGAGGTCCAACTGGCAAGGATATGCCTGCATGGAAATCCTTTGGAGGCAGAGGAAGAGCTAGGGGTCGTGGCAGGGGTGGTCAACCAGGACGCGGCACCCGCCCGGCCAAGGATAACCATCCATATAAATGACAATTACTGTTTACTAAGTCCGGAGCCGATGGCCCGGCCGGTCCATTGTGTACTAAGAGTGTTGGGACAGAACTTTCATGTACGTCAAGAACCTGTATTGTGTCCTGTTGCCAGTCCTGTACCTTCTGTCTTAAATGTGAGAGGGCAGCCACAAAAGAAAGGTGGAAGTCCCTATCAAAAGTGAAAGCAGAAATAAAATTTGTGAAAAGTGTTTTTTCTGTAGATCATTGCGTTTTTGCCCCCATTGCTCCAAATGTCCACAATGTTGTCAATGCTCACCTGATAGGGGGACGTCTCCAAAAATTTTGGCAGAAGTGGTCCCTCCTGGGTGCAAATCCGAGAGTAGTGTCCATTTTGAGGGACGGCTACATTCTCCCATTCAAAATCAGACCCCCTTTGGTAAGGGATCCGTTGATAGTCAGTGGTTATGCAAACCCCCTCAGGAACCTCTACCTGAAGGAGGCTTTGCAGGCCTTGCTGCAGAAGGAGGCAGTAGAGATGGTGAGGGTTCGAACATCTCTAGCCTTCTTCAACCGACTGTTCATAGTTCCAAAACCAAACCAAAAATGGCGACCAATCTTGGACCTCAGTGCTCTAAACAAATTTTTGAGCGTAAAAACATTCAAAATGGAAACCCCAGAAACAATTCGGATTTCCTTGCAACAGGGGGAATGGGTGACATCGTTGGACTTCAGCGACGCCTATTTCCACATTTCAGTTCATATGCAGTCCCGGAAATATCTCAGGTTCCATTTCCAAAATCAGTCCTATCAGTTCAAGGCCCTTCCCTTCGGCCTCTCCACCGCTCCGATGGAGTTCACTTGTATGGTCAAAGAGGTCAAGTTAATGGCTCAATCCCGGGGTATAAGGATCCACCAGTACCTAGACGACTGGTTGATTCGAGCCCCTACCAAAGAATCCTGCCACCAGGGCACTCAATCCCTCCTCGCCCTTTGCCAGGAGTTGGGTTGGATAATCAATGTACACAAGTCAGAACTAGAACCCAAACAGACTTTCGAGTTTGTGGGTTACAAGTACGATCTCTCCCAGGGACTGGTCTTACCGACCCAGAACCGGTGGGAGTCGATCCTTCAAAAGTTGGAATCCATCCTATCCAAACCAAGTTGCCGAGTCAGGAACTTCATGTCCCTGATAGGCCTGCTTACAGCGACGGAAAAACAGGTTCCCCTGGGGAGACTCCACATGAGACCCATCCAGTGGCACCTAAAACGACATTGGAGAGTTCCAGAATCCCTGGAAAAGGAGATTCCTGTACCAAGGTCACTTCACCCACACCTTCTATGGTGGACCAGGGAGACAAATGTCTTGACAGGACAACCCTTGCACCCTTTGAATCATGCCGTGCAAATCTTTACAGACGCCTCAAAAGAAGGCTGGGGTGCTCACTTAGGAGACTTCACAGCAAGAGGCGTTTGGTCAGTTCCAGAAAGTCATCTTCACATAAACTTCCTGGAACTAAAAGCGGTCTTACTGGCCTTGAAAAGGTTCCAGCACTTGGTACAAGGCAAAGTAGTTCTAGTTGCCACGGACAACACGACAGTTGTGGCATACATCAACAAGGAAGGAGGTATGAGGTCAGGCTCACTTTGTGCCCTTCTATGGCGACTCCTGTGTTGGTGCAATCTGAGACAGGTAGTCCTAAAGGCCAGACACATCCCTGGTCGTCTGAATGTGATTGCAGACAAATTGTCTCGTCAAGGCCAAGTCATTCAGACAGAATGGTCACTGCACCAAGGGGTCTTCGACCTCATAGTTCAGACCTGGCACCGTCCCCAGGTGGACATGTTTGCAACAAAGTACAATTGCAAACTAGACCAATATGTGTCTCCAGTGCCGGATCCCAATGCTTGGGCAGTGGACGCCCTAACAGTCTCGTGGGAAAACCTGGACATGTATGTTTTTCCCCCAGTATCGTTACTGGGCAAGGTGGTCAGCAAACTGTCGGACCATCTTTACAAGAGAGTGATCCTCATAGCTCCGGGTTGGCCCAACATGCTATGGTTCTGGGACCTGGTGGAACTGTCGTCTCAGATCCCTCTTTGCCTACCCAGTCATCCCGACCTAGTGACACAGCCATTCAACAAGGCGCGTCACAGGAATCTGACCAATCTAAACCTACACGCCTGGCTCCTAGAGCCGAGGCTATCAAGGAGCAAGGGTTCTCTAGTCCAGTGGCGTCACGAATTGAGGCTCCTCAAAGAAGTTCAACCAGAACAGTCTATGAGGCAAAGTGGGCCGTTTTTGTCAGATGGTGTGAATCAAGTCAGGTGGACTTCACGTCTCCATCTGTCAAACAGATAGCAGATTTTCTCCTGCATCTATTCCAGGAAAAGAATCTCCAACCCAGTACCATTGATGGTTACAGATCGGCCATTGCGGACAAATTAGGAAATTCTTCCTTGAATGTGAGCAAAGATGAAAACCTAACTCGTCTTTTGGACAGTTTTCACAGAGATAGACCAAAGGGTAGGCGAGGAATTCCTTCATGGAATCTCTCTCTCGTTCTACATCAGCTCACCAAACCACCATTTGAGCCTCTCAGAAAGGCCTCATTAAAACATCTGACCTTTAAAACGGTTTTCCTCCTCGCTCTAGGTTCTGGAAAACGTAGGAGCGAAATACACGCTTGGCTGAACAAAAATATTAGACACCAAGCTGACTGGTCAAAAGTGTCCCTTTACCCGTCTCCGATGTTCTTGGCTAAAAACCACTTAGCAAAAGAAGGTCCAGAGTGCGTGGCGCCAGTGGTTATACCAGCCCTGGCTCCTACTCTGGACAAGTCCTTGAAGGAGGACAGGTCACTCTGCCCAGTGAGAGCTCTGCGCTACTATCTGGACAAAACTCAAGATGTCAGACAAGGAAAGGAGCTGGTTTTTGTCTCCTTCAAAAAGGGTTTCACGAAGGATATTTCTCCTGCTACGATCTCGTCTTGGATCAAGCAGACGGTTATCCTTTGCTATGATCTCTCAGATCAGGAGTCTCTAACCCTTCACCAGGTGAAGGCGCATGACGTTAGAGCCTTCGTGGCTTCTAAAGCCTTTCAAGGTGGCATCTCACTAGACCAGATCTTAGCTGCATGCCACTGGAAGTCCCACAACACCTTTACTCAGTTTTATCTTAAAGATGTGGCGTGGGCAGATTCGGAGCTTTTTCACTTAGGTCCAGTGGTGGCTGCACAGCAGATCCACCAATGAACCTTCTTGGCTCCTATTTTATAAATAGTGTACATAATAATTAAGGTTTTTTACTAGGTTGCCTGAGGCACTGAGTATGAGACCATTATTCCACTCTTACAGGCTAATTGGAATCTTTAGGACTAAACTCTTCTCTCTTCCTCCTCTCAGAGCAGAAAAAAGAGGGGGGGGGGGGGGGGGGGAATGGCACTGCTTGTTAACTTAAGGAGCAGTTGTTAGCTTCTTTATCAGCCGGGCCAGAGGTTACGTGCCTATTTTATAGAGTTCCTTCTAGTCCTTAGGAAGCTGCCCTCCTTCCACTGGGTAGTTATTCTAGCTATCGTCTGTTAGGTAAGATGTATTAACGCAATGAAATTGCAAATTTTAATTAGTAAATTAAATTTTTATTAGTTAATACCTTACCTAACAGACGGGAGATTCCCACCCGGCCTTCCCCGCTTTCAGCTTCAATTAACCTAATTTGGGACGAAAAAGATGCTATGACGTCACGTCCCTCTGGCGAATAAAGCAGGAACTAGGCCACCTGGCGAGTGGAGTGGAGTGTACCGGTCCGGCCGGATGTGAAACTCAGGACGTCTTTTTCTGGCGTTTGGCGGGACCGGCTGGCGCCGGACAATAGCTATCGTCTGTTAGGTAAGGTATTAACTAATAAAAATTTAATTTACTAATTAAAATTTGCAAATTTGACCACTTCCAACCGGTCAGTATCTCAAGCAATGGCCAGGACTATGCAAGATCTTTCAGAAGCAGTCTTTATCAACATGGCCAACTTCACCCTTGCTCGCAGGGATAGTTACCTGGACTATTTACATGCTGGGGTGAAGCAAGATACTCTGCACGCCTTGAGAACGTCTCCGGTTCATCTGAATGCTTTATTCCCGGACCAGCTTATAGCAAAAGCTGAAGAAGAAGTCGGTAAGAGTGAGGAGAGGCGTTCTTCCGGTACTTCACACCGACAACAAGGTTGCTTTCACCCATATGCAAGTGACAAGTCGACTAGCCATCACACCGACAAGAAGAACGTCCCTGCTTGGAAACAAATCAAGGACAAGCAGCAAGCTAGGAGAAGTCGTGGCAAAGCCTCCACATTCTCCCAGAAGCCAGCTAAGGGGTCCAAGTCTCATAAATGACAGTTACTGTGTAAATTCTGTGACCGGTCAGATGAACTCTGTATGTGTCATCGGTCAGGGAGACTTGGACTCAGTACCTGTGGCAGCAAAGAACAGCAAAGTGACTTTAAATGTAGACTCTCATGTTGCAAATGCTCATATTGTCACCGGGTTGCCACAAAGGAAAGGCATAAATCCCACCTTTTGTCAAATGTACACAGAAATAAAATATGTGAAAAATGTTTCTTGTGTAGGTCACTTGTGTTCTGTAAATCTTGTCACCAGTGCCCAACATGCTGTTATAGATCCTCCTGTAGGGGCGAGGTTAAACCAGTGTTGGGAGAAATGGGAAGCCTTGGGTTCGAGTCCAAAGGTAGTCACCACACTGAGGGAGGGTTATACTCTTCCGTTCCGGTTCAGACCCCACTTGACAAGGTCACCGACTGTAATAAGCAACTACCACAATCCCACCAAACAGTCCTTCCTTGTGGAGGCACTGTATCAGCTGATAAACAAAAATGCAGTCGAACCGGTACAAAATCAGAATTCACTAGGTTTTTACAACCGGCTATTTTTGGTACCCAAACCCAACAACCGGTGGAGACCCATCCTGGACCTGAGCACCTTGAACACCTTTTAAAACACAGAGTCGTTCAAGATGGAGACCCCAGAGACAATAAGAACCTCCCTACAGGCAGGGGAGTGGGTCACATCCATAGACTTCAAGGACGCATACTTCCACATACCAATTCACAGCCAGTCCAGGAAGTACATGCGTTTTCATCTCCAGGGTCGATCTTACCAGTTCAAAGCCCTACCCTTTGGTCTATCCACAGCCCCCATGGAGTTCACAGTGGTGGCCAAAGAGGTCAAACTCATGGCACTTCAGAAGGGTATAAGGACCCACCAGTACCTAGACGACTGGCTGGTGAGAGCCTCTACCCACGACACTTGTCTCCAGCATACTCAAACCCTGGTCACACTTTGTCAGGAACTAGGGTGGCTGGTGAACAAGGAAAAACCAGAGCTGGTCCCCAAACAGGTCTTCAACTTCGTAGGTTACCAGTTCAACTTGAAAGAGGGCAAGGTCAGACCAACAGGAGAACGTTGGCAGACCTTGACAGACAAGATCAGATCCATACTGTCGGATCCGGTTTGCCCGGTCCGACAATTCATGTCCCTCATAGGTCTACTCACAGCCACAGAAAAGCAGGTCCACTTAGGGCGACTACACATGATACCCATACAGTGGCACTTGAAAACCAACTGGAGGGTCCCAGAATCACTGGAAAAGGTGATCCCGGTCCCCAAGTCCCTCCACCCCCATCTAAGGTGGTGGCTGGAGGAAAGCAATGTGTTACTAGGTCAACCATTACACCCTCTAAAACATGCTCTGCAAATTTTACAGACGCATCAAAAGAAGGGTGGGGCGCTCACTTAGACGAGCACACTGCAAGGGGAATTTGGTCCCTTCCAGAGAGCAAGCTTCACATAAACCACTTAGAGCTAAAAGCAGTGTTTCTAGCTCTAAAAGAGTTTCGAACCCTCTGTTACAACAAGACAGTACTGATAGCTACAGACAACACAACAGTGGTTGCCTATATCAACAAAGAAGGGGGGATGAAGTCGGGATCTCTGTGTGCCCTACTGTGGCGAATCCTGTCCTGGTGTACCAGACAGCAGATAACCCTCAGGGCACGTCACATCCCCGGCCAGCTGAATGTGATAGCAGACAAGCTATCCAGACTTGGCCAGACCATTCAAACAGAGTGGTCACTTCATCCAGAAGTGTTCCAAGCTGTATGCTCAAGGTGGTACCAACCACAAGTGGACCTGTTTGCCACCAGGTTCAACAACAAACTGCCACAGTTTGTGTCACCGGTGCCGGACCCCCAGGCTTGGGCAGTAGATGCACTCAGTCTCTCCTGGGAGGACATGGACCCATATGCCTTTCCACCAGCGGCCATCTTGGGCAAAGTGGTGGAGAAGTTACAGGACTACACTTGCAACAGGATAATTCTGATTGCCCCAGGGTGGCCAAACATGCCCTGGTTCTGGGATCTAGTGGCAATGTCCAGTCAAATCCCACTGTGCCTACCCAACATACCAAACTTAGTGTCTCAGCCATTCAAGCAGGTCCTTCACAGGAACCTGTCAAATCTGAACTTACATGCCTGGCTCCTAGAGCCTCAGCAATCAAGGAGCAGGGCTTCTCTGAGGCAGTGGCAGCACGAATTGAGGCTCCTCAAAGAAGATCAACCAGATCTGTCTATGAGGCAAAGTGGACCATTTTTACAAAGTGGTGCCTCAGTAATCAGGTGGACTTCAGGGCACCACCTCTGAAAGCCATTGCTGACTTCCTCCTGCACTTGTTTCAGGACAAGAAGTTGCAACCAGGCACTATTGATGGCTACAGATCAGCCATTGCTGACAAACTGGGCAATTCCACCATTAATGTCAGCAAGGATGAAAATCTCACTCGTCTCCTGGACAGTTTCCATCGAGACAAACCCAAGGGCAGGAGGGGCATCCCCTCCTGGAACCTTTCTCTGGTGCTTCACCGTCTGACAAAGGCTCCCTTTGAACCCCTAAAAGAGGCCTCCATAAAAAAAAAGACCTTCAAGACTGTTTTCTTGCTGGCCTTAGGTTCTGGTAAACGCAGGAGTGAGATCCATGCTTGGGTACATAAGAACATCAGACACCAGTCAGACTGGTCCAAGGTGTCCCTGTACCCCTCACCCAGCTTCCTTTCCAAGAACCAGCTGGCTAAGGAGGGTCCAGATAGTGTGGCTCCAGTGGTCATTCCAGCCCTGGCACCATCTCTGGATAAATCACTCAAGGGTGACAGGTCCCTATGTCCAGTTAGAGCCCTGTGCTACTACTTGGACAGGACTGCAGATCTCAGGCAGAATAAGGAGTTAGTCTTTGTCTCCTTCAAGAAGGGTTTTGACAAAGACATCTCACCTGCCACCATCTCCTCATGGATCAAACAGACTGTGATTCTGTGCTATGAGCTCTCTGAACAGGAGGCCCTCACCTTACATCAGGTTAAAGCCCATGATGTTAGGGCCTTTGCTGCCTCTAAGGCTTTCCAATCAGGGATCTCCTTAGATCAGATCTTATCAGCCTGCCACTGGAAATCTCACAACACCTTCACCCAATTTTATTTGAAGGATGTTGCCTGGGCAGACTCAGAGCTTTTCCACCTGGGACCTGTAGTGGCTGCCCAACAGGTGCACCACCAGGCCCAGAAGTGAGGAGATATTGTAGATATGTAAATATGTACATATTGTAAATATGTTAGATATGTACATAATGTAAATATGTTGAATGTACATATATTAAAAAAAAAACAAAAAAAAAAACTGTGACTTGCTTCCCTTGGGAAGTTTATTCTTCTGGGACTGAACTCAGCCCCTCTCTCTCTATCTTTCCCTTCTCAAACCAACTCTGGAAGGAAAGAAAAGGGGGGGGGGGGCAACGTCGGTAGACTTCCGGTTAACCGGTGAGTTGGTGGCCGACCTTGACCTGTCAGGGTTCTCTGACCCTAGGTCAAATGGGCCTGTACTATTTTGTTTTGTTATAAGTTCACACAAGTCCCTAGCTGCTTACCCGCCTACCAAGCGGTAGTTATTCAGCAATTGTCCATTGGATAGAATGTATTAACGCAATAAAATTGCAAATTTAATAAATAAATTAAATTTTTATAAGTTAATACCCTATCCAATGGACAGGCAAGGCCCACCCAACCAGCCCCGCTATCAGCTTACTAGGGGTCTTACTAGGACTAGACACGAAAAAGATGCTATGACGTCACGATGTCTAGACAGGAAGAGGAAGTACGATGCGCCACCTGGCGAATGCACTCTCCTGACCGGTCCTGCCGGTATTCTATACAGGACGTCTTTTTCTGGCGTTTGGCGGGACCGGTCGCGCCGACCGGTAAAGCAATTGTCATTGGATAGGGTATTAACTTGTAAAAATTTAATTTACTTATTAAATTTGCAAATTTGTAAGTTGCATACTTTCTGAGATACTGTTGAAAAAATGAAAGTTATTTACATTCCTTATCCATAGTACCAGGGCGCCGGTGTATAAAAAAAAATACATCCTGGTCTGTGTTTCCTAGTGTTGTTAACGGTTTTTGCGGTATGCGGAATATCGTTTCGTTTTGGTAGAAAAAAACGAAATCCGCAAAGAATATTTGGGAACCGGTTTTTGAAGACGTTATTATTTTAGGCTTTTTAATGGCTGATACTTCATTAAAACGACAAAAAATATACATATTTTGTAAAATATGTCACATTTTTACTTTATATTGAAGAAAAATCATTTTTGCATGCATAAAAACATCTTGCGAAAGCCACTTCCATTTGCAAGTTATCGCTCATGTATTCCCGCGAATAATATTTTCAATGTACAGAACAAGCATACAAAATACCGGATTTCGTTTTGTTTCAAAGTCCCGGTAACCGGTTTTGATTTCTGTAAACGATGCCACCACTAGTATTTCCCCCATATTTAGGGCAAATACATCGCATAGTGGATTATAAAATATAATACTTCTTGAAGGAGTTAGCATGATTATCTTTGACATCTCTTCTATTGTAGGGAGAATTGAAGTTTTGTCATCTTGGCCCATTTCTCCTTGACGTTGTATATCATATTCCCTTCACCTTTGTTCTGTTAGAAGTTGAATACAATTGCTAATTGGTCTTGAAAATTTTTGACCTTGATGTGTATTCTGTTCTCCCAAGGATAAATACTTTGGCGTTGATGCGTGAATTTTGTGGTCCTTGTGCTTGACCTTTTGTTTTGGTGATGCTATCTATGAATGTCCTTCAGCCCTATTCTGATATTGTCGTAGCTGTTTAAAATGGATGTAAAAAATCCCAGTTAGTTGTTTTGTAGATAGCAGTGAATTACAGAAGTGAATGATAATATAAAAATTTGTTAGATGAATGGGTGATAATATGATATGTTTTGGAGGAGTGATAAAACACAATTGTTTTAGAAGAAAGAGTGTTAATTTAAAATTTATGTTAGGAGTGTGTGATAATATAACAATTAAGTTTTATTAGGTATATCGTCATAGGCGTGGAGTGAGTGAGTGGCAATATGAGGACTTGTTAAGAACAAGTAAGATAAATAACATGTGTGACCTTGACACGTTGTTGTGTGGTAGGGAGGAGGATGACGAGTACTCGGATGATGATGACATGAGTTGGAAGGTGAGGCGTGCCTCAGCAAAGTGTCTGGAAGCCATACTCGCAACACGCCACGAGATGCTGGCAGAGTTCTACACTATCGTGTCTCCAGCCCTCATTGCAAGGTTTAAAGGTAAGGCTTGAAATGGTGCATCTGACTTTGTAGTTGGCTGATTGTCTGCAGAGACTTTATCGCTTAACCCTTAATGGACTAGAAATTCTAAGTAACCTATTTGAAGCATGTTTGTTGTATTGAAACACTGGCTAGAATCATATTTTTGTAATTTGATAATATACCAGTTAAAAACAAAACACTAAGCTGAAAATCTAAATATGTAAAGGTTTTCCCCACTGTTGGCAAAGTGATCACATAACTGGTCCATCACAGGTGAGCAGATGCAAAATACAGTGTAAAGTTGGAGGATTTCGCAAAATGCTTTATTTAATGTGTTGAATCTGACGAGTCTGTAAGTTTTTGATTATGCTGTAAAAATACTATTACTTTATGTATTTAAATACCAGGTTAATTTTTTTATGAAGATAATAATAGTGCCTGAAAACTGTTGAGTAAAATATTTTATTGCATTAATACATCCTATCCAATGGACAATAGCTTATCCGGTCGGCGCAGACCGGCCCGCCAAACGTCAGAAAAAGACGTCCTGTGTCTCCACCGGCTGGCCGGTCCTAACACTGCACTCGCCAGATGGCGTGCTGTGCTTCCTTCCTGTCTAGACAAGGTGACGTCATAGCATCTTTTTTCGTTTGGCGCATGCACTGCCTGCACGGATTTTATTTCTCTCAGGAAATTGTGATTTTTTTTGTAAGTTGAGGAAGTTTTGTGGAACTTTTTGTCTTTTATATTCTTCCTTACATATCATAGACTAGTATGGCGTCTCCTAGTCAACGTAGAGGTGGGTGCAGCCACATGATGGCAGGTTTTGACCTCCACTCAGTATGTGCCAGATGTCGCGATAAGAAGAAAGGTAAAGATCCATGTGTTGAGGTCCCGCCATCTTTTTGTTCTCATTGTGACTCTTTATCTGCTGAGCAGAAAGCACAACTTTCAACCCCATCCTACAAAATTAAGAAGGAGAAGAGAGACGCTAAATCTTCAACTCCCATAAAGGACCCAGACACTCTCAGTCCCACCCTCGTGGACCCGGCCTTAGTGTCAGTAGTGGGGGTGGTTGATGGCCAGACTGCGTCTGGTGTGAGTGAGCCGGTGGATAAGAAGAAAAAGATAGAAAAGAAATCCTCCACTGAAGCATCCTCTTCCAAGTCGGTCAAGGCTGACAAGCCGGTTAAGACTTCCTCCAACCGACCATCATCTTCAACTTCATCTGCCAGCCAGGGGAAGTCCAATACCCCCTCTACCGACACTAAACTGGCTGACCTTGACAAGAAGTGGTCAGATCGCTTCAATCGACTGGAGGCACTTCTTCTGGCTAAGTCTCTGGACCGTTCACAGGAACCTGTCTTTGGCACGGTGAAGGTGGCACCCTCACGCTCCCCTCCTGCTGATGTGATCTGGTCGGATCCCTTCATTAAGCCTGTGCCTCACTCATCACAGCCTGCAGAGTCTGCCGGTGACTCACCGGCCACCGACCTACCTCAACCAAGACCTGCTAAGGCTTCAACCTCATCTCAATTGCAACCGACTACCGGCTCTTCTTCAGTTCAACCGGTGCAGAGACAACTGGGCAGTGCCTTTGACACTTCCAGGAAAGATACACCGACCTCCAGTGACTCTTGAGTCGGATAGCCTGTCCTCGGACCGGTCACCATTGGACATTCTGCCGGAGGAAGGGGAACTCTCAGATGATATGGATACCAACTTGTCCGAACATGATCAATCCCTCTCCGAAGAACAGTCATATCGTGAGACAATGAGGGGGATTTGATCCTACATGGATTGGAATTTCATCCCGGACATTGACTCTGGCAATACCACCTCTGAGGACAACCCCTTCGGGGGCCCTAAGTTGCACACGCCCGGAAAAGTGTCAGTGAACTTACCAACCGACGAGTGGCTGTGCAAAAAGATGTCCAAACTTAACTTAACCCTGGTCCAGGGATATCCGACCCGCACTTCGGAGGCAGCAGGTCTACTTAAAGACCAATTTGTAAAACCCCCTAAATCACAAGGGAAGTGGTACGGGTTTCATGCTAGCCCAAAGAAAGACAATGAACAAAGTGTTTCCTCATGGCATACCGGTCCCTGCAGACTGAACAGTACTTATCTACGTATCGCAAAGCAGGCCAGTATTGCTAGTGCACCACCTATGTCCCGACAGATCTCACAAGAAACTCTGAGAAAATGGGAAAGGTCAGGAAGAGAAGCGAGTGTCATCTGCAACCAATCCGCGGGGTTCAACCGGTGCCTCCTGAAAATCCAACAAAATATGAATACTGAGTTGAGGGCTATCAAGGCTGAATCCAAAGGAAAGGCACCAAGCAAGTCATCTTCAGCAGTAAATGAGCTCCAGTTCCTGCTCGATTTTAACGCGAGTGTTTGCCAGGCCATGGCTAAGTCCATGGAGCACCTCACCGAGTTTGTGTTTGTTACCATGGCCAACAATACCTTGCTGAGGAGAGACTCTTATCTAGCCTGTCTCAAAGCGGGTGTTAAAGCTGACACTCTGAATGCTCTGCGAACAGCCCCTCTCCACATTGACACTCTTTTCCCGGACGATATTGTCAAGAGAGCGGAGGAGGACATTAACGCCTTTGACAAAGAGAGACAGGGCTCAGTCTATAAGGGACGGCGCTATCACCCCTATGAAAGGCCTGAACAGAAAACTGAAAAGAAACAAGACAGGCCGGCTTGGAAGAATTTGTCTAGAAGCCAGCGCCGCAGAAGCAGAGGAAAACAACAGTACTCATCCCGTCAGGCCAAGGGTCAGCAGCAGTATAAATGACAATCAATGTTTTTCACAGTTGAACCCACTGCTGCTGACCGGGAGCCCACCAGGAAAGACATTAGACAATATAAATGTAAAGCTAAATGTTGTACATTCTGTTCATTCTGCGCCCGGGCACTCTCAAAAGAACGAGATAAGTCCCGGGGCAGCAGATTGTTATACAGTAAAAGAACCATTAAACCATGTGAAAGGTGTTTCTTGTGTCATTCCATTGTCTTATGTCAAACCTGTAACAAATGCTCGAAGTGTTGTACCTGTAGGGGCAAGGCTCCAAAACTTCTGGAAAGTTTGGCTAAAACTGGGTTCTGGTCCGAAAGTAATTCAAATGATCAGAGAGGGCTACACCCTCCCCTTTCGGAACCGGCCAAGGTTAACAAGGGTCCCCACAGTCGTAAGCTGCTATGGCAATCCTCACAGAAACCTTGCTCTGTTAGAGGCATTACATCAGCTTACCGACAAAAATGCAGTGGAACTAGTACAAAAACAAAGCTCACTAGGTTTCTTCAACCGACTCTTCCTGGTCCCGAAGCCCAATCAACAATGGAGACCTATCCTAGATCTGAGCAATCTGAACCTTTTCCTCAAAACCGAAAAGTTCAAAATGGAGACACCGGAAAGTATAAGGACATCCCTCCAACAAGGCGAGTGGGTCACTTCGATAGACTTCAAGGACGCCTACTTCCACATCCCCATACAGGAACAATCTCGGAAATTTCTGAGATTTCACGTGGGCGGGAAAACTTATCAGTTCAAAGCCCTCCCCTTTGGCCTGTCCACAGCCCCTATGGAATTCACTGTAGTTGCAAAGGAGGTGAAACTCATGGCCACACGCAGGGGTATAAGAATCCACCAGTACCTAGACGACTGGTTAGTGAGGGAAAAATCTTATCAACTCTGTCTCCAGCATACTCAGATACTGGTCGAAATGTGCCAGGAACTCGGCTGGCTGGTGAATATGGAAAAGTCGGAATTGGTCCCAAAGCAAATCTTCAATTTTGTAGGTTACCAATTCGACCTCGAGTCCGGTCGGGTCCGACCCACACCGGAACGATGGCAGAATCTCCAAGAGAAAATTCTGAAGCTGTTATCCAGACCGACTTGCCCGGTCCGGGTTTTCATGTCCATGATAGGATTATTAACAGCCACCGAGAAGCAGGTTCACCTCGGCCGCTTACACATGAGGCCTATTCAATGGCATCTGAAAAACAATTGGAGGGTCCCGGAATCATTAGAAAAGTCGATTCCATTACCCAGGTCTCTGCATCCCCATTTGCGTTGGTGGCTGGTGGAAGGCAATATTCTCACCGGTCAAACCCTACACCCAGGAAAGCATGCTCTGCAAGTCTTTACAGACGCATCAAAAGAAGGCTGGGGCGCTCACTTAAACGAGCACATTGCAAGAGGCGTCTGGTCCCTCCCGGAAAGCAAACTACACATCAATTACCTGGAATTGAAAGCAGTTTTTCTAGCCCTAAAGGATTTTCAAAATCTCTGTACGGGAAAGATGGTTCTTATAGCAACCGATAACACCACTCTAGTGTCTTACATAAACAAAGAAGGAGGCATGAGGTCGGGCCCCCTATGTGCCCTCCTCTGGAGAATTCTGACCTGGTGCTAAACCAACTAAGTCACGCTGAAAGCAAGACACATTCCAGGCAAATTGAATGTAGTGACCGACAAGTTATCCAGACTAGGTCAAACCATTCATACAGAATGGTCCCTTCTTCCAGAAATTTTCGAAGCAGTATGCAACCGGTGGCACCGGCCTCAAGTAAACCTTTTCGCCACGAGGTTCAACAACAAGCTACCTCTTTTTGTGTCACCAGTACCGGACCCCTTGGCTATGGCAGTAGACGCCCTCAGCTTGCCATGGGAGGATCTGGACGCATACGCTTTCCCACCGACAGCCATCTTGGGCAAATTAGTGGAGAAGCTACAGGACTCCCCTTGCAAGAGATTGATCCTCATTGCACCGGGATGGCCCAACATGACCTGGTTTTGGGACTTGGTAGAAATGTCCAGCCAGATCCCATTGTCTCTGCCTCATCTACCCAACTTGCTGACTCAGCCCTTCAATCAAACTCCCCACCGGAATCTGACCAATCTAAACCTCCATGCATGGCTCCTAGAGCCACTGCAATCAAGGAGCAAGGTTTCTCAGTGGCAGCAAGAATTGAGGCTCCTCAGAGAAGCTCAACCAGATCAGTCTATGAGGCAAAGTGGACCATTTTTACAAAGTGGTGCATCTCTAATCAGGTGGACTTCCAATCGCCCCCTGTGAAATCAGTGGCTGACTTTCTCTTGTACCTTTTCGAGGACAAGAAGCTACAGCCTAGCACCATTGATGGGTACAGATCTGCCATTGCGGATAAATTGGGAAGTTCCAAACTCAATATTGGAAAAGATGAGAATCTCACTCGTCTCCTGGATAGTTTCCACAGAGACAGACCCAAGGGTAGGAGGGGAATTCCATCCTGGAACCTTTCTTTGGTCCTACACCAATTAACGAAGGCTCCTTTTGAACCCCTTGGGGAAAGTTCTTTAAAGCATCTAACCCTCAAAACAGTTTTCCTGTTAGCCCTGGCTTCCGGAAAACGTAGAAGTGAGATTCACGCTTGGCAACATAGAAACATCAGACACCAGTCTGACTGGTCAAAAGTCTCCCTGTATCCATCACCCAGCTTTCTGTCAAAGAATCAGTTGGCAAAAGAGGGTCCAGAAAGTGTGGCTCCAGTGGTTATACCAGCACTGGCCCCAACCCTGGAGAAGTCCCTCAAGTCTGACAGGTCTCTGTGTCCAGTTAGAGCCTTGCGCTACTATCTAGACAGGACCTCAGACATTCGGCAGAGCAAAGAGCTAGTTTTTGTATCCTTCAAGAAAGGCTTCGACAAAGACATCTCTCCTGCCACTATCTCCTCTTGGATCAAACAAACTGTGATCCTATGTTATGAGCTCTCTGATCACCAAGCCCACACCCTGCATCAAGTTAAAGCTCATGATGTCAGGGCCTTCGCGGCCTCTAAGGCCTTCCAGTCGGGAGTTTCCTTGGAGCAAATCTTATCAGCCTGCCACTGGAAATCTCATAATACCTTCACTCAGTTCTACCTGAAGGATGTGGCTTGGGCTGATTCAGAGCTTTACCACCTTGGTCCCGTCGTGGCTGCACAGCAGATCCACCAACGGACCGGTGACTAGAGGAGATCTGTATATATGTAAATAGTACTACATATCTGTATATATTGGGAAAGTAATTAAGTTTTTGTTTAAAAAAATAAAAAGAAAAAAAAGAAAACAACAAAAGCCTTTATTGTGCTTCCTTCGGGAGGTTCTTTACCGTATGGGACTGAACTCATCCCTCTCTTCCCCTACCTCCGAGCAGGTCTGTCAAAAAGGGTGGGGGGGGCAGAATAGCAAGGTCGTTTCTGACGGTTCAATCCGTTCAACCGAATGATGATATCCAACCATAACCTTCAAGGGTTGTTGACCTCTGGTCTTCCCCTTTTGGAAGGAAATTGCTATTACTCCAGAGCACAGTTCAACCTGTTAGTCCCTAGTAACTTACCCGCCAACCAAGCGGTAGTTATTCAGCTATTGTCCATTGGATAGGATGTATTAACGCAATAAAATTGCAAATTTTATTGCGTTAATATATCTTACCTAGTGGACCGGTGCAATAGTCCGGCGCCTAGCCGGTCCCGCCAAACATTAGAAAAAAATGTCCTGAGCTGGGCTCTGGCCTGGACCGGTAGTGTAGTATTCACTCGCCAGGTGTCACCGGACACCCAGCTCCCCTACTGCGCGTGTGCGCGCATGCGCACTTCCTCTTTTTGTTTGGCGCCATTGTGTTTGAAATCGTGAAAGTTATAAGAGAAACTTTTTATTATTTTACAAGTGACATATTGTTTGGTTGTTGATTAAACTTGGATTATTAGTTCACATATATATCATGGCATCACCAGGCCAACGTAGAGGAAACTGCGGGCACATCATGGCAGGATTCGATGGACATAAAAAATGTGCTAGGTGTAGGGAAAAGAAGTTAGGAGATGATCCGTGTGTGAAGGACTTAGTTTGCTCCATTTGTAATGCATTTTCGGATCAGCAGCGTTCTATGCTCTCCACCCCTCAGTATAAAATCCGCAAGGATAAGAAATCCGGACTTTTAGTCTCTCCCTCAAAAGTCACCGTCGTTGGTGTTGCTACTCAAGAGGACTTGGGTGGAGAACAGGATGATGAAGAGTTGGATAGTGTTCCGGTCCTTGCTTCCGGTTCCGGTGAGCCACAATTTGCTATCTCCCATCATACTCCTGAGGACTTCGTCTCTAAGCGAGATTTTGACACACTCAGTAATCAACTAGAGGAGAAATTCGCCCGTTTTGAGGCTCTACTCAGCAGGACTAACATTTTTTCTACACCAAAAGCCCCAGTTTCCGCTGTTTCTATTACTACTTCTGAACAGCCCTTCTTCAATCCCTCTGAGCCTGGAGCCACCGGTCCGGTGAGGCCTCCGGCTACAGATGGGCAGAATCCGCAGGTTAAAGAAAAGAAAAATAAGGGCACGGGCAAGAAAGTTAGAAAGACTAAAGTGGCCCCTACTGCTACAGTTGTGTCCGAGGCACCGGCTCCGGTGAAGGACCAGACTGTTAGTGAATCTCTTCCTGCTCAAAGACATGAAGAACTGGTTAAGATGGATGCTCCCGTTCCGGGCCCTGCCCCGTCTCTTTTACCCGGTGCGAAATCTACATCCAAGCCAGAAACTTCATTTTTCAGTTCAGTGCCTCACACTACTACCGGTGTTTCCGGTACCGGTCAATCCTTTTCTGCTGAACAGGACGTGTCTGATGTGGACTCTAATCTTGACCGGTCTGATAAGGCATCTGACGAGGGTGAGATCTCGGACTCAGAGACAACAGAACAAAATGAAGAAATGAACTACCGGGAAACGTGCAGGTCAGTTAGGGCCTTTCTTGGATGGACTCATATCCCAGACTTTGAGCTCTCTGTATCAGACGGGGATAGGTCAGACAACCCGTGGAAGGGAAAACACCCAAGAAAAACCGGCAAAGTGTCAGTAGAGTTACCCCCGGATGACTGGCTTTGCCACAAGATGGAGAAACTGAACTGTCGGGTCGCTGAAGGTTACCCTTCTCGTTCCCAGGAATCGGCTGGGTTGAAAGTAGACCAGTATATTCGCACTCCTAAGAGTCAAGCTAAATGGTACAAGCAACATAGAATTAGGCAGGATTCAACCAGTAGACCAGGCAGAACCATTTTCAGCTGGTCCGACTCTGAGGCCCGCCTCAACGCTCAGTACTCTAGGGTAGCTAAAGTTTCATCCTATCCTCAATCTGGTCCCCCTTCCCGACCGATACCTCAGGACACCCTACGCCGGTGGGAGAAATGTGCCCGTGAAGGAACATACATTACAAATCATGCAGCAGCCTTTAACAGGTGCACCAGTGAAATCCAGGACAAGATGAACGCTCACATTGGTCTGCTTAATGACGTTATTGTCAAGGGAAAAGCTCCCAAGGAGGTTGTAGAGGCTATCAGGGATCTCAAAGATTTATCCTCCTTCCATGCAAGCGTATCAGTGGCTCTAGGAACTTCACTCCAACACCTAGCCGACAGTTTGTTCATTCAGCTTGCCAACTTTATATTGCTACGCAGGGATTCATATCTTGACTTTGCTAAACCCGGACTGAAGCCGGACACTTGGAACAGGTTGCGCAATGCACCATTGTTTAGTTCCTCACTTTTTCCAGATGACATCCTTGCCACAGCAGAACAGGATATAGCAAAATTTGAATCTACATCAGGTGCTCATGGTCCCGGTCCGGGCACAGGGCAGCACTCTGGTCGAAAACACCAATCGTACCGGTACAAGCCGTACGACAAGAAAGATAACAGACACTCAGGCCATTCCTCCTCCCAGTCTAGCCAGGCTTGGCGTCAGTTCTCTCATAGAGGGAGGGGCCGCGGTCGCGGACGTGGAGGCAACAATACCAGTTATTTCTCCAAATCGTCCCGTCAACAATCCTATAAATGACAATTATTGCTTAGTAGATCCTCAGGTAGACTTAAGTGTGGAGGATCCGTTTTGCCAGAACTTAAACAAAAATGTAAACAAGACTGTAAACTTGCCTGTTGTCGGTCATGTACCTTATGTAACAGGGCAGTCAGAAAACAAAGACTTAAGTCCCTCTCAGGTTCCAATGAAAATAAAGTGTGTGAAACCTGTTTGCTGTGTAAATCCTTGTCTTTGTGCCCCAACTGTTCAAAATGTATCTCCTGTTGTAGAAAATCCACCTGTGGGGGCCCGTCTGCAAAGGTTTTGGCAGGTCTGGCACTCCCTGGGTGCAAATCCAAGAGTAGTTTCAATTCTTCAGGAAGGGTACAACCTACCCTTCAAGGAGAAACCTCCTCTGACAAGGTCACCGGTCATTATCAGTGGATACGCAAATCCGGTCAAAAGCAGACACATAAAGGACTCTTTACAAGCACTCATTCAGAAACAGGCGGTAGAAAAGGTGACAACTCCATCCTCCCTGGCCTTTTACAACCGCTTGTTTCTTGTTCCAAAACCCAACAGGAAATGGAGGCCCATCCTAGATTTAAGCCGTCTGAACTGTTACCTAGCAACTTCATCTTTCAAGATGGAGACACCAGAGACCATCCGACTCTCCCTTCAAAAAGGGGAGTGGGTGACTTCTCTGGATTTCAGCGACGCTTATTTCCATATCCCAATAGGACAAAGGTCGCGGAAATTCCTCAGGTTCTTCCTCCACAGTCAAGCTTATCAGTTCACAGCCCTCCCCTTTGGCCTCTCAACGGCTCCGTTGGAGTTCACCAAGGTGGCCAAGGAAGTCAAGTTAATGGCACAGGCTCGGGGTATCAGGATCCACCAGTACCTCGACGACTGGTTGCTGAGAGCCCCGTGCCCGGAAACGTGCCTACTTCATACCCGGACCCTCTTGGACCTATGCCACAGGTTAGGGTGGGTAGTCAATATGACCAAGTCGGAGTTGGTGCCTCAGCAAGTCTTCAACTTTGTAGGTTACCGTTTCGACCTCTCTCAGGGGCTGGTCAAACCGACCCAGGAGAGGTGGGTGGCTCTGTCCCAAAAGATCAACCACCTTCTCAATCGACAGGTGTGTTCGGTCCGACAGTTCATGTCCCTGATAGGACTGCTAACAGCCACAGAGAAACAGGTAGTAGCGGGGCGGCTTCACATGCGACCCATCCAGTGGCATCTGAAGAGACATTGGCATGTCCCGGAGTCATTGGAAAAGATTATCCCTCTGCCTCAGGCCCTTCATACACACCTGAGGTGGTGGTTGAGCCCCAAAAATGTCCTAAAAGGTCAGCCTTTACACCCACTTCAGCACGCTCTTCAGCTGTTTACCGACGCCTCAAACGAAGGTTGGGGTGCTCACTTAGGCGACTTCACAGCAAGAGGCCTTTGGTCCATACAAGAAAGCGCCTTTCATATAAACTTGCTGGAACTCAAGGCTGTCTTACTAGCTCTAAAACAGTTCGAGCGATTGTGTTGGAACCAGACCATTCTGGTGTGTTCCGACAACACAACAGTGGTCTCGTACATAAACAAGGAGGGCGGTATGAAATCCGGCTCTCTCTGTGCTCTCCTCTGGAGGCTGCTGATGTGGTGCAACCAGAGGCAAATCGTATTAAGGGCAAGACATATTCCGGGTCACCTCAATGTCATTGCGGACAAGTTGTCCCGGCACGGTCAGGTGATACAAACGGAATGGTCCCTCCTGCAAGAAGTCTTCGACCAGATTTGCAGAAGATGGCACAAGCCGGAGGTGGACCTATTTGCGACCAAGTTCAATCACAAACTTCCCAGGTTTGTGTCCCCGGTTCCGGATCCGCTAGCCTGGAAAGTGGATGCCCTCAGCGTTCCCTGGCGAGGTCTGGATGCCTATGTTTTTCCCCCGGTGGCCCTCCTGGGGAAGGTGGTCTCCAAGTTGATGGATCAAGGATTCCACAGAGTCATTCTCATTGCACCAGGGTGGCCCAACATGTCATGGTTTTGGGATCTGGTCAGCATGTCAGTACAGATTCCCCTAAGTCTTCCGAGAGTAGGGAACCTGTTGACTCAACCCTTCAATCAGTGTCCTCACAGGGCCCTTCACAGTCTGAACCTGCATGCATGGCTCCTAGAGCCTTTGCCATCCAACAGGCAGGCTTCTCTGAAGAAGTGGCAACACGAATTGAAGCTCCTCAGAGGCGTTCAACCAGAGCCATCTACGAATCAAAGTGGTCCGTTTTTGTCAGATGGTGTGAGGAACATAAGGTGGACTTCAGGTCTCCTTCTATAAAGCAGATCTCTGACTTCCTGCTCTACCTATTTCAGGAGAAACATCTGCAGCCTAGCACCATAGATGGCTATAGGACCGCTATATCTGACAAGATAGGAAATGGCCGGGTAAACATTGGCAAGGATGAGAATCTTACCAGACTGTTGGACAGTTTCCATAGGGACAAGCCTAAGGGTAGGAGGGGTGTTCCTTCCTGGAACCTTTCCTTGGTTCTTCATCAGCTCACGAAACCTCCATTTGAACCTCTTAGGAAGGCTTCCCTTAAACACCTTACCTTTAAGACGGTCTTCCTTCTTGCCTTAGGTTCGGGCAAAAGAAGAAGTGAGATTCATGCCTGGGTACATAGGAACATTAGGCATCAGGAGGATTGGTCGAATGTCTCCCTGTACCCTTCCCCAAGCTTCATCTCCAAGAACCACCTGGCTAAGGAGGGTCCAGGTTGTGTGGCTCCGGTTATAATCCCGGCTCTTGCTCCGACCTTGGACAAGTCTCTTAAGGAGGACAGGACCTTGTGTCCGGTGAGATCCTTGCGTTACTATCTAGACAAAACCAAGGACCTTCGGTCAGACAAGGAGTTGGTTTTCATCTCTTTTAGGAAGAGCTTCACGAAGGACATTGTGCCAGCCACTGTCTCTTCCTGGATCAAACAAACGATTGGTTTATGTTACCAACTCTCGGATGAACAGTCTCAAAATTTGCATCAAGTTCGGGCTCATGATGTCCGGGCTTTCGCGGCTTCCAAAGCTTTTCAAGGGGGCGTACCCTTGGATCAAATTCTATCAGCCTGCCATTGGAAGTCTCATAACACTTTCACCCAGTTCTACCTAAAGGATGTAGCCTGGGCAGACTCTGAGCTATACCACCTGGGTCCGGTGGTAGCAGCTCAACAGATTAGAGATTAAGTTGGAGTCTTTGTAGATATGTACATAAAAAAAAAAAAAAAAAAAAAAATGTCTCTGCAGTCTACCTTACCAGGATAGATGAGGGACCAAATGGAATTTCCCCTATTGCTTCCTCAGGACTCATTGGGACTCTTCTCTCCTCCCCTCTTCATGAGTGTCAGATTTCTGAAAAAGGGGGGGGGGGGGGGGGGGTAATGTAATATAACCAGAGGTTTAGGAACCGGTCTAGGTTTGTTTCCTCGGTCTATATGAGTTTTGGGGGTTATCCCCCATAGTGAGTCCCCTGAATTTTGGATTGATCTACCCGCCATCCAATGGGTAGTTATTCTGCACCGGTCCACTAGGTAAGATATATTAACGCAATAAAATGGAAAATTTAAGAATTAAATTAAATTTTTATAAGATAATATCTTACCTAGTGGACAAGGAGAGTCCCACCCTACCTTCCCCGCTTAAATCAAGGGGACTTTACTTGGTAGGCAACAAAAAGAGGAAGTGCGCATGCGCGCACACGCGCAGTAGGGGAGCTGGGTGTCCGGTGACACCTGGCGAGTGAATACTACACTACCGGTCCAGGCCAGAGCCCAGCTCAGGACATTTTTTTCTAATGTTTGGCGGGACCGGCTAGGCGCCGGACTATTGCACCGGTCCACTAGGTAAGATATTATCTTATAAAAATTTAATTTAATTCTTAAATTTTCCATTTAATAAGTAAATTTTTATAAGTTAATACCCTATCCAATGGACACACAAGACCCCCCCACCGACCCTGCTCTCAGCTTCTAGGGGCCTAACTATGTTTAGACAACGGAAAAAAGATGCTATGACATCACCTTGTCTAGACAGGAAGGAAGCACAGCACGCCATCTGGCGAGTGCAGTGTTAGGACCGGCCAGCCGGTGAAGACACAGGACTTCTTTTTCTGACGTTTGGCGGGCCGGTCTGCGCCGACCGGATAAGCTATTGTCCATTGGATAGGGTATTAACTTATAAAAATTTAATTTACTTATTAAATTTGCAATTTTTTAATTAGTTAACTTGTAAATTGTTTACCTCCTCATGTTGTTAGTCGACCACAAATTCAGACTAACCATTTGACCTTTTCTGTACCTTTCAAACCTGGTAAAAGTTTTGGACAAACTAAAATTCTTTATTTTTTTTTCAGAGCGTGAGGAGAATGTAAAGGCTGACATCTTCCATGCTTACATCACTCTGCTGAAACAGACCAAACCCCAGGTTCAAACCTCAGAGACTGACACTATGGAACAGGAAGAAAGGTAACACTTGCCAACCAGTTTGATATATAGTGTTTCTAACCAGTCAAAAACCAGGGTTGATTTCAGGTGAACTGATTGTTCCTAAAAAACTAGGGAAGGGTCGGTAGACCCAGTATCTCAGTATTGAGAGCATTTTATTGAAATACCGTGACAAGATTGTAAAACCCCTACTTCGCATGCCAACGCGTACAATGGAAGAAAGACGTCAAATATTAGAAACAAACCAAAATCTGAAGAAATTATAAGCTTTTATTGATACATTTTCGACCATTTGCAGACTGTTATAGCGAATTAGCGATATATTGAATAGAACTTCCATTGTTTTGGTTGCGACACTTTATAACCTAAATCTCGTTTGACAACACATATAATGAAACAAAAACTTAAAATACAGTAGAAGCTCTATTATCCGACCCTCTTGGGGGAGGAACAGTTGGTTTGGATAATAGAAGGGTCGGATAATCGAAGGGCTAAAATAACAGGTTTAAATGTAGCTGGGAGAGTGGGTTTGAGGTCGGATAATTGAAAATTTGGATAATAGAAGGTCAGATATTAGAGGTTCTGTGGTATTAGGAACAAACAAGGAATCTTAAGAAACTGTACTTGTTTCTTTCATATTTTGTACATGTTGGGACTTTCAGTTATTCTCATAAACTGTTCCCCCTTTTTATCGTTTCAGCCCAGTGGCCATGTTACAGCAGCAGATTCCTCACATCATGCGCGCTGTCCACAAACAACTTAAAGAGAAGAACATCAAGACGCGCCAGGGATGCTTTGCCCTCCTCACCGAGCTCACAAATGTGTTGTCAGGTGCCCTCAGTAACCACATTGCAGCTGTAGTGCCCGGAATACAGTTCTCTCTGGGGTTTGTGCTTTGTGTTCCTTTCTATTTTTGACTATGTCAAGGAAGTATTGTTTTCATGACCGTTTGTCCATTTGGCGGTTTGTTAGCAGGATTATGCAAATACTACTGGTTGGATCTTCCTGAAAAAAAATCAGAAGATGGGTCTTGGTCCAACTTAGATCTTTGATCATCAATATTTGAGAGTCATCTGGATCACCATTTGGATACATAAAAAATTGTCTGGATTTTTTTGTTTACTTATTATAATGTGCCTTGGTGGAGATATGCATTCTACGAGTGCTCTTGTTTAATATATATTTTTAAATACATTTTCATACATCAGAAAACACTGTCTTTCAATTTGGTTTATGTAAACAAATTTTTAAAAAACCTACCATATAAATGTTCTAAATTTGCAGTTTTCTCTTTTAAGTCAGTTTTTAATGTCATTTATTACAATCGGGTTAAAGATCAAATTTTGGATTAATGTTACAGTAGGAGGACAGGTCCTCGGTCTGTCCCACGTTTCCATTTGCCCCTGTCACACACAGAGGAAATAAGATTCTTAATAATAACTATTTGATGTTTAAAATGTTATTTTCAGAGACAAGAGTTCTAGCTCTAACATGAAGATTGACACACTGTCCTTTGTTCACTGTTTGCTTGGAAGTCACAACCCGGAGGTCTTCCATCCACATATTAATGTGCTAGTACCAGTAAGTTCAACATTCAAAACTATTCTATTGCAATATGACTTTTACAGTGCTTAACCCCTGCAAGGTGTAGCACATGCACAAGTGTGAGTCGAAACAAATTCAGATATTAGGAGAGATGGATATTTCCTAGTATCTGAATGGTAAACAACAAAAGTTCTTTTGAAAATGTGTGATACTTGACAATCCAAAATTAATTTATAGCTGAATAAATGCTCTGATGTACTTATCATATACAGGTTACATTCTGAAAGCAGTTGCCACAGAACAGATACAGAAAAAGTTCACCAGGTTTTACAGTGTTTTTTCTGTATTAATCACATCTTGGTGCAGTGTTGATTAGAACACTCTAATATAGGTAGTTTCATTTGTATTACTGAGACATTGGATAAATACACTGTTATATTTCAGACTATGATTAAAAGTGCTTGTAACTCGCTTATTATTGCTCCTAGAGGTTTTAGATGTGAAACCAACCTATATGAAATCATGGACTAGGAATCTTCTGATGTGTTTTGTTGAATTTGTAGCCTATAGTGACGGCAGTCGGAGACCCGTTCTATAAGATCACATCAGAGGCTTTACTTGTGACGCAGCAACTCGTGAAAGTTATGAGGCCACTTGGTGAGTGTGTCTACTTGCAAAGTGTATTGAGTTCATCAGCTGAATAACTGTAGAAACCACAGCAAAAGAAAGTCATGTGACTGCAAACTGCAAAGAATGCGTTAAATTAAATAGTGAGCTAAATTGATTGTTTTATGTTGTGTGTGTTTGTCTGTCATTGGGTGCTTTCTGCAGTGGCAGGCTAAAGAACCTCTCGGACATTGATAGAGTGAAAACAAACATAAAATGAATATGAATAAATTCTCAAATTTTATCCAGTATTTTTGCAAACTTGCAAAACTATTTTGCAAAACTAAGGTTTTGTAGTGATTTTTTGATGAATCTGTTTTGTCTTGATCAACTCCATTTCCTGTTGACAGCCAGTTCAATTGGGGAAATACTAAAATGCAATTTCTCTCGGTATCCTAGAATCAGAATAACTTTGCATTGGCAAGATACCAGAAATAAAAATCTGCTACCCCCCCACCCCCATCCATAATTGTAAGATTGAGGATGTTTTTTGTATATGGATTGTGATTGATTTTACTGTTTATGATAATGTTTTGTCTCCAGACCAGCAGACAGGCTTTGACTTCAGACCCTATCTTGGTGACATTTACAAGAGCACGCTGAGACGTCTGAAGGCTGCAGATATCGACCAGGAAGTGAAAGAACGTGCCATCTCCACTATGTGAGGGACATTGTCTTAATTAAGCATTGGGACTCGTGCCCAATTTTCTGGGTTAATTAATGAGCTATATTTAGAACATACGAGTGTCAGGAATCATCCCTAGTGTTCCAGAACGATTCTTAAATTTTGCTGACAGATCATGCCAGAATTGGTTATTCACCTTATTTTTTTCATTTCTGGTCATCTATATTAATAAATGCAAAAGTCGATCCATCCATCAGAAATCTAAAGCAAATAAAAGTCTTACAATTACACCTACTCACAGATTTAATTGAAATAACCCTTCAAAGTAATATTTATAGACTTGTTACATGACCATTGTAAAGATCTTTTTATTGCGTTAATACATCCTATCCAATGGACAATTGCTTTACCGGTTGGCGCGACCGGTCCCGCCAAATGACAGAAAAAGTAGCCCTGTATATATTACCGGCAGGACCGGTCATGTAGTGTGTATCCTCAAGGTGGTGCATCATACTTCTGTCTAGACAACTCAAGGTCAAGGCATTCTTTTCGTTTGGGCGTGTAGTGTGTAGACATGTTTTTGAAGTGATCTCAAGTTTGAAGAAAAGATGGATTATTCTACGAATTTTAACCTTATTTTCATTTGAAAATATATATTTGGTTACTTACATGTCGTGACCTCTCCAGGATAAAAACGATGCATTATCCAGCTTTTTATGGCTAGTTTTGAAGAATTTCCTTGTGCTCGTTGTCGAGATGAGGTCGTGGGTGAATTGCCGTGTCTTCCTTGCAGCGTTCTTTCATCTCATCAAAAGCAATTTTATAATCCCCAACTCACGGCTAGTCCCTCCCTAGTCGAGCAACACTCTGTGTATGTCCTAGGGCAGGTCGACGGAAAGAAATTAGAAGAAATAAGAAGAATGCATCGTCTGACGTCATCACTTCCAGCTTAAGCTGGTTACGTGACACTGACTGGTCACGTGATACGCAATGGAGGAATCTTGGTTATATGCTGTTTTTAAACCAATTAAATGAGAAGACGTGACGTTCATTATTTTCACCCATTTAAACTAGCCAGAAGAAATGAAGGAAATTCGTCTGTTGGTCTGAAGAAATTAGATGACAAATGGTCACAGCAATCTGCGAGTTTTGGAAGTGCCGGTCATGTGACTTCACAGATCTCCATACATGACCGGCAAGGCTAGCAGAGGAAATCCAGTATCTTGTCTACTGACCTGAAGAAATTTGTGGCTACACACACCCCGAAGTGTGACCGGTTCAGCTAGCAAGAAGATGACCAGGTCTAGACCCCTTTTGCTGAATTTTACCGGTACCAGCTCTACTTGGACTACCGGTGGGGTCTCCAGCTAGCCCTCTCCCCCCCCCCCCCCCCCCCCTTTGACCCTACCTTGGTACGGGTACTGGGGCAGGTCGAGAGTAAGAAGATCTACCGAACTGGTTACAGAGTATGGACTTGCCGGGAACCGGTTATAGAAGTTGCTCCAGCTTGCTGTCCAGGCAACTGAGTTTATGCTGCCTACCATACCGGTAACAGAGCCTACCTACTGGTTGCTGGCTACACAGCCTTCTTTGACCAGTGTGCTTCCCATTGGCCGGTTACAGAGCCCACCATACGGGTTTACAGGCAGAAAATACAAGTGAATTAGCCAGACCGACCCTGGATTCTTGAAGAATCTGGTTACAGAGAGAATTTTTCCTCGGGGGGGGGGGGGGGCAGCAGGCTCACCGGTTACAGAGAGAATTTATTGGTTACAGAGAGATCTGCTGCTCCCGCCATTCCAGTGCTGACAGCAGGCTCACCGGTTACAGAGAAATCAGTTGTTCCCATGGGCAGAAGGCAACTTAAGTCAACAAGTCCAGTGAGGACAACAGGGTCACCAGTTACAGAGATTTGCCGGTGACAGTCAGACAGGAAGTTCTTCAGTAAATTGCCTCAACCAACCGGTTACAGAACCTACCGACTGGGTTCCGGCTTACACAACCCCCAGGGACCAGTAGCTTCATACCAAGCCGGTTACAGAGTCTACTGGTCTGGCTTATAGGCAGAGAAATTTCGGTGAAGAAACCTGATTGAAACTGGAACACCAGCTTACCGGATTGACAGATCTACCAAGTGATCAAATAATGATACAGACCTGTGGCTGTCTGAATTCTTGGTTACAGAAAAGCACCAGTTTACCAGTTCTTTACCAGTTAAGTGGCTTACTGGTTACTGAGAAGTGTTGGTTACAGAGAAAACCTTCTGATTCCACCATTACGGACAGGAAGAAGGCAGTTCTTTCAGATAAGCCTACCCCTGCTGAGACGTAGTCACCCAGTTCTGCCAGCTCAAATGAGTTTTTTCGCAGAATTGTGGACCCACCAGGAACCAGTTACAGAGCATTGCTTAACCTATAACCGGTTTTGCCCTGGTACTGGGCAGGTCCACAGGACTGGCTAACAGACCAGCCGAGGCCCTTTAAGGGTCCATATGGACATCTTAGACCAACCAGCTGCTGCCTGAGGAAGCTGGTTACAGAGAAATTCTTAGACCAGTCACTAGTCCTGGTGAGATGACAGTGTCTCAACCTACCTGGCCAGTCAGCCAGCCTACTGTCAGGATCTCCTAGCTGGTTGAAAGTGACTATAAATTATCCAACTACCTATCAGCCTTATCTTATCAGACCCACACCGGCCAGTTACTCTTGCCGGTGAGATGTCGAACTCAACCAGACTAGTTAGACTACTGCCAACAAGAAGTCTGCTGTATCAGTTATTCTGGAGTTTCATCAGTTTTTTTATCTCCCGCCGGGCTTTAGCCCGGGAGGGAGATTATGAAATGATGCCTGTGTGTTCGTGCGTGCGTGCGTGCGTGCGTGTGTGCGTGCGTTAGTTAGTCACGCAGATTTCTCCAAAACTACTGCAGCTACAGATTTTTTGTAAATTAATAGTCCCAATGAATTTTCATGCCCTTGAAAATTTTTTTGGTTTTATGGACTTAGGCCTAAAGATAAGTGAGTAATAGCAATCATAGCTACTTGGAGTAAAGGGCTCATAACTCAAAAACTATTGCAGATACAACTTTTTCTTGAAATATGTTGTTCAGCTACTTTGTCCTTAGCTATAAGATGGTACATAGTTTGGGGTTCTATTGCATACCGTAAGTGAGTAATAGCTATTTTCTCATTTGTAGCTAAATAACGACATGAGTAAATGTCAAATATCTTCAAAAGTATTAGAGTTACAGAAATCTTTTCAAATATGTTGTTCATCTACTTTTTGGTAAGCTATCACATAGTAAAGTTTCAGACCTGTTGCACCTTGGATAGCTGAGTAATAGCTACTTTGAAATTCTGACTGTTGAGTAAAGCCATTGTAACTCCAAAACCATTGCAGTTAGAGTGTTTTCCTAAAATATGTTGTTCAGCTACTTTGTCCTTAGCTATAAGATGGTACATAGTTTGGGGTTCTATTGCATGCCATAAGTGAGTAATAGCTATTTTCTCATTTGTAGCTAAATAACAAAAGAAGTAAATGTCAAATATCTTCAAAAGTATTAAAGTTAGGGAAATCTTTTCAAATATGTTGTTCATCTACTTTTTGGTAAGCTATCACATAGTAAAGTTTCAGACTTGTTGCACCTTGGATAGCCGAGTAATAGCTACTTTGAAATTCTGACTGTTGAGTAAAGCCATTGTAACTCCAAAACTATTGCAGTTAGAGTGTTTTCCTTAAATATGTTGTTCAGCTACTTTGTCCTTAGCTATAAGATGGTACATAGTTTGGGGTTCTATTGCATGCCATAAGTGAGTAAAAGCTACTTTCTCATTTGTAGCTAAATAACAAAAGGAGTAAATGTCAAATATCTTCAAAAGTATTAAAATTAGGGAAATCTTTTCAAATATGTTATCCATCTACTTTTTGGTAAGCTATCACATAGTAAAGATTCAGACCTGTTGCACCTTGGATAGCTGAGTAATAGCTACTTTGAAATTCTGACTGTTGAGTAAAGCCATTGTAACTCCAAAACTATTGCAGTTAGAGGGTTTTCCTAAAATATGTTGTTCAGCTACTTTTTCCTTAGCTGTAAGATGGTACATAGTTTAGAGTTCTGTTGCATGCTATAAGTGAATAATAGCTATTTTCTCATTTGTAGCTAAATAACAGAAGGAGTAAATGTCAAATATCTTTAAAAGTATTAGAGTTAGGGAAATCTTTTCTAATATGTTGTCCATCTACTTTTTGGTAAGCTATCACATAGTAAAGTTTCAGACCTCTTGCACCTTGGATAGCTGAGTAATAGCTACTTTGAAATTCTGACTGTTGAGTAAAGCCATTGTAACTCCAAAACTATTGCAATTAGACTTTTTTCCTTAAATATGTTGTTCAGCTACTTTGTCCTTAGCTATAAGATGGTACATAGTTTGGGGTTCTATTACATGCCATAAGTGAGTAATAGCTACTTTCTCATTTGTAGCTAAATAACAAAAGGAGTAAATGTCAAATATCTTCAAAAGTATTAAAGTTAGGGAAATCTTTTCAAATATGTTATCCATCTACTTTTTGGTAAGCTATCACATAGTAAAGTTTCAGACCTCTTGCACCTTGGATAGCTGAGTAATAGCTACTTTGAAATTCTGACTGTTGAGTAAAGCCATTGTAACTCCAAAACTATTGCAGTTAGAATGTTTTCCTAAAATATGTTGTTCAGCTACTTTGTCCTTAGCTATAACATGGTACATAGTTTGGGGTTCTATTACATGCCATAAGTGAGTAATAGCTACTTTCTCATTTGTAGCTAAATAACAAAAGGAGTAAATGTCAAATATCTTCAAAAGTATTAAAGTTAGGGAAATCTTTTCAAATATGTTATCATCTACTTTTTGGTAAGCTATCACATAGTAAAGTTTCAGACCTGTTGCACCTTGGATAGCTGAGTAATAGCTACTTTGAAATTCTGACTGTTCAGTAAAGCCATTGTAACTCCAAAACTATTGCTGTTAGACTGTTTTCCTTAAATATGTTGTTCAGCTACTTTGTCCTTAGCTATAAGATGGTACATAGGTTGGGGTTCTATTGCATACCATAAGTGAGTAATAGCTACTTTCTCATTTGTAGCTAAATAACAGAAGGAGTAAATGTCAAATATCTTCAAAAGTATTAAAGTTAGGGAAATCTTTTCAAATATGTTATCCATCTACTTTTTGGTAAGCTATCACAGAGTAAAGTTTCAAATTTCAAAGTTTACAACTTTTGGTGGCCATCTTGAATTTTTGCAGAAAATGAAAAATGGCAAATATCTCTGAAACTGTCAGAGAAAGAGCGATTTCGAGCAAGTTTTGGACCCGCAGTGTAGTAGAAGGGTATTCTGTTGAAACATGAAAGTTTTCAATTTCACATGGTGAAGTTTCAGACCCATAGCTAATTACTCACCTACTCAAAATGAGTAAATGCTAATTATCTCTAAAAGTATTGCAGAGAGCCAGTTTTTCTCAAATAACTCATTCACCTACTTTTGGGAGAGCTTTCACTTGGTGAAGTTTCAGACCCATAGCTAATTACTCACCTACTCAAAATGAGTAAATGTGAATTATATCTAAAAGTACTGCAGATAGCCAATTTTTCTCAAATAACTCATTCACCTACTTTTGGGAGAGCTTTCACTTGGTGAAGTTTCAGGCACGTAGCTAATTACTCACCTACTCAAAATGAGTAAATGCTAATTATCTCTAAAAGTATTGCAGATAGCCAATTTTTCTCAAATAACTCATTCACCTACTTTTGGGAGAGCTTTCACTTGGTTAAGTTTCAGACCCGTAGCTAATTACTCACCTACTCAAAATGAGTAAATTTGAATTATCTCTAAAAGTATTGCAGATAGCCAATTTTTCTCAAATGACTGATTCACCTACTTTGGGAAGAGCTTTCAGTTGGTGAAGTTTTAGACCCATAGCTAATTACTCACCTACTCAAAATGAGTAAATGCAAATTATCTCTAAAGGTACTGCAGATAGCCAATTTTTCTCAAATAACTCATTCACCTACTTTTGGAAGAGCTTTCACATGGTGAAGTTTTAGACCCATAGCTAATTACTCACCTACTCAAAATGAGTAAATGCGAATTATATCTAAAAGTACTGCAGATAGCCAATTTTTCTCAAATAACTCATTCACCTACCTTTGGGAGAGCTTTCACTTGGTGAAGTTTCAGACCCATAGCTAATTAATCGCCTACTCAAAATGAGTAAGTGTGAATTATCTCTAAAGGTATTGCAGATAGCCAATTTTTCTCAAATAACTCATTCACCTACTTTTGGAAGAGCTTTCACATGGTGAAGTTTTAGACCCATAGCTAATTACTCACCTACTCAAAATGAGTAAATGCGAATTATATGTAAAAGTACTGCAGATAGCCATTTTTTCTCAAATAACTCATTCATCTACTTTTGGGAGAGCTTTCACTTGGTGAAGTTTCAGACCCATAGCTAATTACTCACCTACTCAAAATGAGTAAATGCTAATTATCTCTAAAAGTATTGCACATAGCCAATTTTTCTCAAATAACTCATTCACCTACTTTGGGAAGAGCTTTCACTTGGTGAAGTTTCAGACCCATAGCTAATTACTCACCTACTCAAAATGAGTAAATGTGAATTATATCTAAAAGTACTGCAGATAGCCAATTTTTCTCAAATAACTCATTCACCTACTTTTGGGAGAGCTTTCACTTGGTGAAGTTTCAGGCACGTAGCTAATTACTCACCTACTCAAAATGAGTAAATGCTAATTATCTCTAAAAGTATTGCAGATAGCCAATTTTTCTCCAATAACTCATTCACCAACTTTTGAAAGAGCTTTCACATGGTGAAGTTTCAGACCCGTAGCTAATTACTCACTTACTCAAAATGAGTAAATGTGAATTATCTCTAAAAGTATTGCAGATAGCCAATTTTTCTCAAATAACTCATTCACCTACTTTTGGGAGAGCTTTCACTTGGTTAAGTTTCAGACCTGTAGCTAATTACTCACCTACTCAAAATGAGTAAATTTGAATTATCTCTAAAAGTATTGCAGATAGCCAATTTTTCTCAAATGACTGATTCACCTACTTTGGGAAGAGCTTTCAGTTGGTGAAGTTTTAGACCCATAGCTAATTACTCACCTACTCAAAATGAGTAAATGCGAATTATCTCTAAAAGTACTGCAGATAGCCAATTTTTCTTAAATGACTCATTCACCTACTTTTGGAAGAGCTTTCAGTTGGTGAAGTTTTAGACCCATAGCTAATTACTCACCTACTCAAAATGAGTAAATGCGAATTATCTCTAAAAGTACTGCAGATAGCCAATTTTTCTCAAATAACTCATTCACCTACTTTTGGAAGAACTTCCACATGGTGAAGTTTCAGACCCATAGCTAATTACTCACCTACTCAAAATGAGTAAATGTGAATTATCTCTAAAAGTACTGCAGATAGCCAATTTTTCTCAAATAACTCATTCACCTACTTTTGGGAGAGCTTTCACTTGGTGAAGTTTCAGGCACGTAGCTAATTACTCACCTACTGAAAATGAGTAAATGCTAATTATCTCTAAAAGTATTGCAGATAGCCAATTTTTCTCAAATAACTCATTCACCTACTTTGGGAATAGCTTTCACTTGATGAAGTTTCAGACCCATAGCTAATTACTCACCTACTCAAAATGAGTAAATACGAATTATCTCTAAAAATACTGCAGATAGCCAATTTTTATCTCCCGCCAGGCTTTAGCCCAGGAGGGAGATTATGAAATGATGCCTGTGTGTGCGTGCGTGCGTGCATTAGTTAGTCACGCAGATTTCTCCAAAACTACTGCAGCTACAGATTTTTTGTAAATTAATTGTCCCAATGAATTTTCACGCCCTTGAAAATTTTTCTGGTTTTATGGACTTAGGCCTAAAGATAAGTGAGTATTCCACTATCTTTAGTACATCTTATTTATACGGCGGGAGATAAATGCATGCGTCAGAATGCTTGTTGTTACTGGTTCCAGTGAGATACCAGTGATCCACCCTCCTAGACTGGCAACCCAGCTTCCATTTACCCAGCTCGTGACCAGTATCAGCTGACACCAGGGGCCTGAATTTGCAAACTCGATCTTCCCCTCAAGATTACAACCCTGTTATCTGTTAATCAGACCAGGGGTCACAGTTCCCATAATGGCTCAGTACCCTAAATGAGTCAGATGGTTTTCCATGAACCACATGAACCTCTCTTCAGCCAGAGGAGTGGCTAACCTCAAGGTTCTCTACTCCCTCACCCCATTCAGGAAGGAAGTACCAGAGTTTGCTCATCCAGGGCCTTCCCTGCCAATTCATGCACTCCCGTCTGGTCTGTTTTCACATTACACAGGGGGTGTCCTCTTGGTGGTGGCGAAGGAGGTCTAACTATGACATTACTAAGTACCACAATCCACCAGCACGACTGGTTGGTCAATTTCGGTTCCCACCAAACCTGTCTCCAACATACACAATCTCTAGTAGCTCTGTGTCAAGAGTAAGTTTGAATGGTATCATGGGAAATTAGAACTGGACCTCGAGCAAGCCTTCGACTTGGTAGGCTACCAGTCCAGCCTGGAAGAAGGCATAGTGAGATCAGCCCTAGAGCATTTGCAGACGTTATCTGCAATCCAGGCTCCAAGCCCATGATGTTAGGGCCTTTGCTGCTTCTAAGGCATTCCAGTCGGGAGTCTCCTTAGAACAGTCCTTTCAGCCTGCCACTGTAAGTCACATATCACCTTCACACAGTTCTTCAGAAGGATGTGGCTAGGGCTGATTTAGAGCCTCTTTACTTGGGCCCGGTAGTGGTTGCTCAGCAGATCCACAAATAGCCCTTATATTGAGATTTGTATCCTTGTACATAGTGTAAATAGTTCATGAGACTAATTGCCATTTTTCCTTTGGGAGGTTTATTTGCCTTTTGGGACTGAACTCATCCCTCTCTTCCCCTACCTCAGAGCACGTCTGTAAGAAAGGGGGGGGGGGGGGGGCAACGCTGGTATAGCCCCGGCAACCGGGCTCTGGTAACCACCATGGACCTATAGGTCTCCTGACTAAGTCAGCGTAGACCGTAGGTTAAAAATTTTGTTACCATTTTGAGTTCACACCAAGTCCCTAGTAACTTACCCGCCAACCAAATAGGTTTAGACTAGTGGTGGGATCGCCAGCTTAAATGACAGATCGAGCATCACTTGTTAGAAGCGAGTTGAACTCGAGTCAAACTCGAGTAATTTTCGGGATAAAGTATTTCGTTTATTAGCGAAAATATTTTACATAACCGTACATGAGGCAAAACTTTGAACTGGAAATAGGCTTTCGCGATATAATTTAAGTTAAATCTTCATTGATTTAAGCCAAAATAAAGTAAAAATGCAACATATTTTTGAAAATTTCAGATATTTCGGTTGTTTTGGTGAAGTGTCAGCCTTAGATGGTGAAAATATATACGTTTTCAAAAACTCGAGTTTCACTTGCGCCGATCGATGTGACCCCCAATTATCGCCCATCGAGTTGTAACTCGAGTTTGCGTCAACTCGTCCCAGCACTAGTTTAGACAACGAAAAAGATGCCTTGACCTTGAGTTGTCTAGACAGGAAGAAGTGTGTGATGCATCAACTTGCGGATACACACTACATGACCGGTCCTGCCCGTTATATATACAGGGCGACTTTTTCTGTCGTTTCAAGCAATTGTCCATTGGATAGGGTATTAACTTGGATAGGGTAATTAAAAATTTAATTTACTTATTAAATTTGCAAAATTATGTACTTTTCATATGTATACAATACACTCAAGTCTAATTAATGTTCATGCAGAAATGAGCATAGTATCATTATCTCCCGCCCGGCTCGCCGGAGGGAGATCATAATTTGCACCATGTGCGTGTGTACGTGCGTGCGTGCGTGCGTGTGTCACGCAGTTTTCTCTGAAACTACTACAGTTACACATTTTTGGTAAATCACAAGTCCTAATGAATTTTTTTGCTCTTCAATATTTTTGGGGTTTGGTGAACTTTGGCCTACTTTTGAGTGAGTAATAGCTATTTTAGCTAATATAATTATATGGCTTATAACTCTGAAACTATTGCATTTACAGTATTTTGTTCTAATATGTTGTTCAGCTACTTTCTCCACAGCTACAACATGGTCAGTAGTTTGGAAGTGTATCTCCATAGCTAAGTGAGTAATAGCTACTTTGTCAATTTGTAATTATAACCATAATGAGTAAATGGCTTATATCTTCATAAGTATTGCAGCTACACAATTTTGTTCCAATATGTTGTTCAGCTACTTTCTCCACAGCTACAACATGGTCAGTAGTTTGCAAGTGTATCTCCATAGCTAAGTGAGTAATAGGTACTTTTTCAATTTTTAATGATAACCATAATGAGTAAATGGCTTATATCTTCAAAAGTATTGCAGCTACACAATTTTGTTCCAATATGTTGTTCGGCTACTTTCTCCTCTGCTACAACATGGTCAGTAGTTTGGAAGTGTATCTCCGTAGCTAAGTGAGTAATAGCTACTTTTTCAGTTTTTAATGATAACCATAATGAGTAAATGGCTTATATCTTCAAAAGTATTGCAGCTACACAATTTTGTTCCAATATGTTGTTCAGCTACTTTCTCCACTGCTACAACATGGCCAGTAGTTTGGAAGTGTATCTCCATAGCTAAGTGAGTAATAGCTACTTTTTCAATTTTTAATGATAACCATAATGAGTAAATTGCTTATATCTTCAAAAGTATTGCAGCTACACAATTTCTCTCGAATATGTTGTTCATGTACTTTTTTGTGAACTGTAACATATTTAAGTTTCACAACTGTTGCTCAATGTACAAGTGAGTAATGGCTACTTTATTGCTACTTTTAGTGAAAATGTGAAAAATCAGAAATATCTCTCAAACTGTAAGATATAGAGCAATTTCGAGCAAATTTTTGACCCACAGGGTAGTACTAGAGTATCCTATTGCTAAGGGGGAAAATGGTTTGGTGAACTTTGGCCTACTTTTGAGTGATTAATAGCGCTTTTACCTAATATAATTATATGACTTATAACTGTCAATGAGTAAATGGCTTATATCTTCATAAGTATTGCAGCTACACAATTTTGTTCCAATATGATGTTCAGCTACTTTCTCCACAGCTACAACATGGTCAGTAATTTGGAAGTGTATCTCCATAGCTAAGTGAGTAATAGCTACTTTTTCAATTTTTAATGATAACCATAATGAGTAAATGGCTTATATCTTCAAAAGTATTGCAGCTAAACAATTACTCTCAAACATGTTGTTCATGTACTTTTTTGTGAACTGTAACATATTTAAGTTTCACAACTGTTGCTCGATGTACAAGTGAGTAATGGCTACTTTATTGCTACTTTTAGTGAAAATTTGAAAAATCAGAAATATCTCTCAAACCGTAAGATATAGAGCAATTTCGAGCAAATTTTTGACCCACAGGGTAGTACTAGAGTATCCTATTGCTAAGGGGGGGGGGGAAAGGTTTGGTGAACTTTGGCCTACTTTTGAGTGAGTAATAGCGCTTTTACCTAATATAATTATATGACTTTTAACTGTCAATGAGTAAATGGCTTATATCTTCAAAAGTATTGCAGCTACACAATTTTGTTCTAATATGATGTTCAGCTACTTTCTCCACAGCTACAACATGGTCAGTAATTTGGAAGTGTATCTCCATAGTTAAGTGAGTAATAGCTACTTTTTCAATTTTTAATGATAACCATTATGAGTAAATGGCTTATATCTTCAAAAGTATTGCAGCTACACAATTTCTCTCAAATATGTTGTTCATGTACTTTTTTGTGAACTGTAACATATTTAAGTTTCACAACTGTTGCTCAATGTACAAGTGAGTAATGGCTACTTTATTGCTACTTTTAGTGAAAATGTGAAAAATCAGAAATATCTCTCAAACTGTAAGAGATAGAGAAATTTCGAGCAAATTTTTGAACCACAGGGTAGTACTAGAGTATCCTATGCTAAGGGGAAAATGGTTTGGTGAACTTTGGCCTACTTACTCACCTCCTCAAAATGAGTAAATGCGAATTATCTCTAAAAGTATTGCAGGTAGCCATTTTTTCTCAAATAACTCATTCACCTACTTTTGGGAGAGCTTTCACTTGGTTAAGTTTCAGATGCGTAGCTAGTTACTCACCTACTCAAAATGAGTAAATGCTAATTATGTCTAAAAGTATTGCAGATAGCCAATTTTTCTCAAATAACTCATTCATATACTTTTGGAAGAGCTTTCACTTAGTGAGGTTTCAGACCCCTAGCTAATTTCTCACCTACTCGAAATGAGTAAATGCGAATTATCTCTAAAAGTATTGCAGATAGCCAATTTTTCTCAAATAACTCATTCACCTACTTTTGCGAGAGCTTTCACTTGGTGAAGTGTCAGACCTGTAGCTAATTTCTCACCTACTCAAAATGAGTAAATGCTAAATATATCGAAAAGTATTGCAGATAGCCAATTTTTCTCAAATAACTCATTCATTTACTTTTGGAAGAGCTTTCACATGGTGAAGTTTCAGACCCATAGCTAATTACTCGCCTACTCAAAATGAGTAAATGCGAATTATCTCTAAAAGTATTGCAGATAGCCAATTTTTCTCAAATAACTCATTCATCTACTTTTGGAAGAGCTTTCACATGGTGAAGTTTCAGACCCATAGCTAATTACTCACCTACTCAAAATGAGTAAATGCGAATTTTCTCTAAAAGTATTGCAGATAGCCAATTTTTCTCAAATAACTCATTCACCTACTTTTGGAAGAGCTTTCACATTGTGAAGTTTCAGACCCATAGCTACTTACTCGCCTACTCAAAATGAGTAAATGCTAATTATGTCTAAAAGTATTGCAGATAGCCAATTTTTCTCAAATAACTCATTCATATACTTTTGGAAGAGCTTTCACTTAGTGAGGTTTCAGACCCCTAGCTAATTTCTCACCTACTGAAAATGAGTAAATGCGAATTATCTCTAAAAGTATAGAAGATAATCAATTTTTCTCAAATAACTCATTCACCTACTTTTGCGAGAGCTTTCACTTGGTGAAGTGTCAGACCTGTAGCTAATTTCTCACCTACTCAAAATGAGTAAATGCTAAATATCTCGAAAAGTATTGCAGATAGCCAATTTTTCTCGAATAACTCATTCATTTACTTTGGAAGAGCTTTCACATGGTGAAGCTTCAGACCCATAGCTAATTACTCGCCTACTCAAAATGAGTAAATGCGAATTATCTCTTAAAGTATTGCAGATAGCCAATTTTTCTCAAATAACTCATTCATCTACTTTTGGAAGAGCTTTCACATGGTGAAGTTTCAGACCCATAGCTAATTACTCACCTACTCAAAATGAGTAAATGCGAATTCTCTCTAAAAGTATTGCAGATAGCCAATTTTTCTCAAATAACTCATTCACCTACTTTTGGGAGAGCTTTCACTTGGTGAAGTTTCAGACCCGTAGCTAATTACTCACCTACTCAAAATGAGTAAATGCTAATTATCTCTAAAAGTATTGAAGATAGCCAATTTTTCTCAAATAACTCATTCATCTACTTTTGGGAGAGCTTTCACTTGGTGAAGTGTGAGACCTGTAGCTAATTTCTCACCTACTCAAAATGAGTAAATGTTAAATATCTCTAAAAGAATTGCAGATAGCCATTTTTCTCAAATAACTCATTCATTTACTTTTGGAAGAGCTTTCACATGGTGAAGTTTCAGACCCATAGCTAATTACTCGCCTACTCAAAATGAGTAAATGCGAATTATCTCTAAAAGTATTGCAGATAGCCAATTTTTCTCAAATAACTCATTCACCTACTTTTGGGAGAGCTTTCCCTTGGTGAAGTTTCAGACCCGTAGCTAATTACTCACCTACTCAAAATGAGTAAATGCGAATTATCTCTAAAAGTATTGCAGATAGCCAATTTTTCTCAAATAACTCATTCATCTACTTTTGAGAGAGCTTTCACTTGGTGAAGTTTCAGACCCGTAGGTAATTACTCACCTACTCAAAATGAGTAAATGCGAATTATCTCTAAAAGAATTGCAGATACCCAATTTTAAAAGTATTGCAGATAGCCAATTTTTCTCAAATAACTCATTCACCTACTTTTGGGAGAGCTTTCACTTGGTGAAGTTTCAGACCCGTAGCTAATTACTCACCTACTCAAAATGAGTAAATGCGAATTATCTCTAAAAGTATTGCAGATAGCCAATTTTTCTCAAATAACTCATTCATCTACTTTTGAGAGAGCTTTCACTTGGTGAAGTTTCAGACCCGTAGGTAATTACTCACCTACTCAAAATGAGTAAATGCGAATTATCTCTAAAAGAATTGCAGATACCCAATTTTTCTCAAATAAGTCATTCATCTACTTTTGGGAGAGCTTTCACTTGGTGAAGTTTCACGCCCGTAGCTAATTACTCACCTACTCAAAATGAGTAAATGCGAATTATCTCTAAAAGTATTGCAGATAGCCAATTTTTCTCAAATAACTCTTTCATCTACTTTTGAGAGAGCTTTCACTTGGTGAAGTTTCAGACCCGTAGGTAATTACTCACCTACTCAAAATGAGTAAATGCGAATTATCTCTAAAAGAATTGCAGATACCCAATTTTTCTCAAATAAGTCATTCATCTACTTTTGGGAGAGCTTTCACTTGGTGAAGTTTCACGCCCGTAGCTAATTACTCACCTACTCAAAATGAGTAAATGCAAATTATCTCTAAAAGTATTGCAGATAGCCAATTTTTCTCAAATAACTCTTTCATCTACTTTTGGAAGAGCTTTCACATGGTGAAGTTTCAGACCCATAGCTAATTTCTCACCTACTCAAAATGAGTAAATGCGAATTATCTCTAAAAGTATAGGAGATAGCCAATTTTTCTCAAATAACTCATTCATCTACTTTTGGGAGAGCTTTCACTTGGTGAAGTTTCAGACCTGTAGCTAATTTCCTTCCCGCTCAAAATAAGTAAATACTAATTATCTCTAAAAGTATTGCAGATAGCCAATTTTTATCAAATAACTCATTCATCTACTTTTGGAAGAGCTTTCACATGGTGAAGTTTCAGACCCATAGCTACTTACTCGCCTACTCAAAATGAGTAAATGCGAATTCTCTCTAAAAGTATTGCAGATAGCCAATTTTTCTCAAATAACTCATTCATCTACTTTTCGAAGAGCTTTCACATGGCAAAGTTTCAGACCCATAGGTAATAACTCACCTACTCAAAATGAGTAAATGCTAATTATCTCTAAAAGTATTGAAGATAGCCAATTTTTCTCAAATAACTCATTCATCTACTTTTGGGAGAGCTTTCACTTGGTGAAGTGTGAGACCTGTAGCTAATTTCTCACCTACTCAAAATGAGTAAATGTTAAATATCTCTAAAAGAATTGCAGATAGCCATTTTTCTCAAATAACTCATTCATTTACTTTTGGAAGAGCTTTCACATGGTGAAGTTTCAGACCCATAGCTAATTACTCGCCTACTCAAAATGAGTAAATGCGAATTATCTCTAAAAGTATTGCAGATAGCCAATTTTTCTCAAATAACTCATTCACCTACTTTTGGGAGAGCTTTCCCTTGGTGAAGTTTCAGACCCGTAGCTAATTACTCACCTACTCAAAATGAGTAAATGCGAATTATCTCTAAAAGTATTGCAGATAGCCAATTTTTCTCAAATAACTCATTCATCTACTTTTGAGAGAGCTTTCACTTGGTGAAGTTTCAGACCCGTAGGTAATTACTCACCTACTCAAAATGAGTAAATGCGAATTATCTCTAAAAGAATTGCAGATACCCAATTTTAAAAGTATTGCAGATAGCCAATTTTTCTCAAATAACTCATTCACCTACTTTTGGGAGAGCTTTCACTTGGTGAAGTTTCAGACCCGTAGCTAATTACTCACCTACTCAAAATGAGTAAATGCGAATTATCTCTAAAAGTATTGCAGATAGCCAATTTTTCTCAAATAACTCATTCATCTACTTTTGAGAGAGCTTTCACTTGGTGAAGTTTCAGACCCGTAGGTAATTACTCACCTACTCAAAATGAGTAAATGCGAATTATCTCTAAAAGAATTGCAGATACCCAATTTTTCTCAAATAAGTCATTCATCTACTTTTGGGAGAGCTTTCACTTGGTGAAGTTTCACGCCCGTAGCTAATTACTCACCTACTCAAAATGAGTAAATGCGAATTATCTCTAAAAGTATTGCAGATAGCCAATTTTTCTCAAATAACTCTTTCATCTACTTTTGAGAGAGCTTTCACTTGGTGAAGTTTCAGACCCGTAGGTAATTACTCACCTACTCAAAATGAGTAAATGCGAATTATCTCTAAAAGAATTGCAGATACCCAATTTTTCTCAAATAAGTCATTCATCTACTTTTGGGAGAGCTTTCACTTGGTGAAGTTTCACGCCCGTAGCTAATTACTCACCTACTCAAAATGAGTAAATGCAAATTATCTCTAAAAGTATTGCAGATAGCCAATTTTTCTCAAATAACTCTTTCATCTACTTTTGGAAGAGCTTTCACATGGTGAAGTTTCAGACCCATAGCTAATTTCTCACCTACTCAAAATGAGTAAATGCGAATTATCTCTAAAAGTATAGGAGATAGCCAATTTTTCTCAAATAACTCATTCATCTACTTTTGGGAGAGCTTTCACTTGGTGAAGTTTCAGACCTGTAGCTAATTTCCTTCCCGCTCAAAATAAGTAAATACTAATTATCTCTAAAAGTATTGCAGATAGCCAATTTTTATCAAATAACTCATTCATCTACTTTTGGAAGAGCTTTCACATGGTGAAGTTTCAGACCCATAGCTACTTACTCGCCTACTCAAAATGAGTAAATGCGAATTCTCTCTAAAAGTATTGCAGATAGCCAATTTTTCTCAAATAACTCATTCATCTACTTTTCGAAGAGCTTTCACATGGCAAAGTTTCAGACCCATAGGTAATAACTCACCTACTCAAAATGAGTAACTGCGAATTGTCTCTAAGAGTATTGCATATAGCCAATTTTTCTCAAATAACTCATTCACCTACTTTTGGGAGAGCTTTCACATTGTGAAGTTTCAGACCTGTAGCTAATTACTCACCTACTCAAAATGAGTAACCGCGAATTATCTCTAAAAGTATTGCAGATAGCCAATTTTTCTCAAATAACTCATTCATGTACTTTTAGGAGAGCTTTCACTTGGTGAAGTTTCAGACCTGTAGCTAATTACTCACCTACTCAAAATGAGTAAATGCGAATTATCTCTGAAAGTATTGCAGATAGTCAATTTTTCTCAAATAACTCATTCATCTACTTTTGGAAGAGCTGTCACATGGTCAAATTTCAGACCCATAGCTAATTACTCACCTACTCAAAATGAGTAAATGAGAATTATCTCTAAAAGTATTGCAGATAGCCAATTTTTCTCAAATAACTCATTCATCTACTTTTGAAAGAGCTTTCACATGGTGAAGTTTCAGACTCGTAGGTAATTACTCACATACTCAAAATGAGTAAATGCTAATTATCTCTAAAAGTATTGTGGGTACCCAATTTTTATCAAATAACTCATTCATCTACTTTTGGAAGAGCTTTCACATGGTGAAGTTCCAAACCTGTAGGTAATTACTCACCTACTGAAAATGAGTAAATGCGAATTATCTCTAAAAGTATTGCAGATAGCCAGTATTTTTCAAATAACTCACTTCACCTATATTTTGGGAGAACTTTCAATTAGTGAATTTTCAGATCCATATCTAATTACTCACCTACTCAAAATGAGTAATTGCCTATTATCACAAAAAGTATTGCAGATAGCCAGTATTTCTCAAATAACTCATTCACCTACATTTTGGAGATATTTCACATGCTAAAGTTTTTTTATGAATTATTAAAATAATTTTTAATGCATTAAAATTAATGAAATCATGCACTAAATCGATTATAACTTGAAAAGTATTGTATTTAGAGCATTTTGTTAAAATATGTTATTCACCTACTTTTCCCACAGCAACAACATGGTGAGTAACTTGGGTGTCTATCTCAATAGATAAGTGAGTAATAGCTACTTTTGGATTTTTCACTAACTTCCATCATGAGTGAAATCACTTGTAACTTGAAAACTATTGCATTTAGACCTTCAGGGTAGTACAAAAGTGTCCTATGCAAAGGGGAAAGATTTCAATTTTCGCCACTTTTGGCGGCCTTCTTGGATTTTAGCGGAAAAAAATGAAAAAGTGTGAATATCTCGAAAACCATAAGAGATAGAGCAATTTCGAGCGAATTTTTGACCTGCAAGGTAGTACAAGAATGTCCTGTGCAAAGGGGTAAAATATCAATTTTCGCCACTTTTGGCGGCCTTTTTGGATTTTTGCGGAAAATAGAAAAGTGTCAATATCTCGAAAACCGTAAGAGATAGAGCGATTTTGAGCAAATTTTTGACCTGCAGGGTAGTACAAGAGTCTCCTGTGCAAAGGGGGGAAATTTCAATTTTCGCCACTTTTGGCGGCCATCTTACATTTTTGCGGAAAATGAAAAAGTGTCAATATCTCGAAAACCGTAACAGATCGAGCGATTTCGAGCGATTTTTTGACCCGCAGGGTGATACAAGAGTGTCCTGTCCAAAGGGGAAAAATTTCATTTTTCGCCACTTTCGGCGGCCATCTTGAATTTTTGCTGAAAATGGAAAAGTGTCAATATCTCGAAAAGCATAACAGATAGAGCGGTTTCAAGCAAATTTTCGACCTGCAGGATGGTACAACAGTGTCCTATGCAAAGGGGAAAAATTTCAATGTAGTATTTCTTCCCCTGCGGTACTCGGCGGGAGATACATACCGCGGCAGTGGTCTTGTTCACTCAGTGTCTGTATGTTAATTTAAAAAGCTTATTGTATTCACCTGATGCATCTTGTAGATACATTGGATTGCACTTCATTATGCCACCGCTTCTTGGTGCTGTTCTTTCACAAAAAAACTTTTACTTCTGGAATTTAGAGCATATGTTCTTTAGCACAAAAGTTTTCCTGGAGAATATTTCTATCCTCATTTAAAAAAGAAAACAAGATGGCTGCCGGCCATGGTTGTTTCTTTGAAAATAGTCACCCTTTTTGGAACTGACAAGCTGTGGATGAGTCTCGGCTATAGATGATTGGGTCTCTTTATGGGTCATATGTTAAACTGATATCCTCTATATGCATGTACACTTTTGTCCTTGAGGCTCATTATGCAAGGTCATCCAGAGTGCCTTACTTAACTAATTTTAATAAAAAGTAAAGTGCCCACATCTCACTTACTATTGATCCCAGAGGTTTGAGATCTCAAACCAGCATGGGTATGTGTAACCAACATGTAGTGTGATGATGATTTGATCAGATTTGACCTTGTCAAATGAAGGTAGTCAGCTTAAAAGTCCTTATTGCTTCCTTAGTATTGATCTTGTAGATTTGGGATGTGTAATCAACATATAATAAATCATGTACTAGCATTGTTTTTTTCTGGCTACATTTCACCTTGGGCCATTCCTTCAAGTCAAAGAAGCTTAGCCTAATGTAACAGTACATTACTTATAACTTGCTCATTATTGGTAGTAGAGGTTTGAGATTTAAAACCAGCCTATGGGAAATCATGGGCTGGGAGCCTTTTTGATGTCGTAAGATTTGATGTGGGTCACTTATTAAAGGTCAAAAAGGGGTTGCCAAACTTAACACAATGGTTATTGCTCCTAGCATTGGTGCTAGGTAAAGTGATTGCTTACCAGATGGTTTTATCCTACCAGCCAATATATTTCCAATGCACCAGGGTTAGTTTTTAGTTTGCTTTTATTTCTGTCTCAGGGGACAAATTATCACAAACATGGGAGACAACCTGGGTTCTGAGCTGGGTAACTGCCTGCCTATATTCCTTGAGAGACTGAAGAACGAGATCACCAGACTGACCACAGTGAAGGCCCTTACTCTAATAGCTGCATCACCACTCAAGATCGACCTGCGACCCATACTGGTCAGTAATATTGTCCATTGATTAGTTTTAGTGAGCAGTACCACATTGCCATTACCTGCTATATAAAATTAACAACGATTTTCTTACATTTGTGACAGTTTTGATGACTTATATTTGATCATTGCAGTGAGTTCAGAAGCATTTCATTGGGTTAACCTGTATCAAAAACTTTATTGTGTTTAGGGCCAGTAAACTCTATTTCAGAGTTACCTGGGTCGTGATTTTGTTCAATGTGAATGTTTTATAGCTGCTCACGTATGAAGTTGGGTTTTTACCTGAAATAAAGAGTTGAAACATCTTAAAAGTCTATATTTAAATTGATATATATGAATGTTGTCTTCAAAGAGTCGAAAGACCAGTTGGTCAAGATTCTACACTGCAAAATGCCGGGCATGGGTAATCAACTACCAACTTTCCCACACAGGGCCGGCTCCAGAGTTCCATGGTCAAAATTAGAGATGGGAGGCGAGTTTGTTACCCACTTTCATCATCGAGCCCCCTCCCAGATAAGCTAAAGGAATTCTAATTATAGGGTTAAGTATTTTCTAGTGCTGTGGTGAACTGTATACAGCACTTGATAACAATACAAAAATAACAAAGAAAATTTGAGAGCCTGTAATTGAAAGCATTAATAATTTAGGTTTTCTGATGGTTATTTTATTTGTTTAGAATTTTCACTAACTAGTATGTACTGTTTTCTTTCATCACCTAAAATACCCATCTTGATATGACCTCTTCAGTGTGATGAAAATGACATAATACTCTCAAATCAATTAATCAGTTCCTCACTGTTTGAACTTTCAATGAATGTACCTCTGTCTGTGATTCAGAGTGACACCGTTCCTATTTTGGCGTCCTTTTTGCGTAAGAACCACAGAGCTCTGCGACTCAGCACACTACAGTGTCTGGATGTTCTTGTTAGGAACTATGGTATGTGGTTTGTTTTTATTTAAATTTAAGCTTGTATTCCATCAGGTATTTGCTACCATCATGAAGATGTTTAACAACCACGACAATCTTTTGACAATAAATTCTACTTATAATTGAGAAATCTTTTTGTACAATAATTGTATCCCCGACGCGAAGCGGGGATACTATGGATTCATCATCGTCATCGTCCGCGTCCGCAGAGATTTCTTGTTAGCGACCTACAGTCCACATTTCTTTCTGGATTTCTTTCATATTTGGCAGGTGGCTTGATATGGTAGAGGACTCGCCACCCTATCTTTTTGGTAGGCTTTATGTCTAAATTAGGCCTGTGGTAGACAAAAATGTCTAAAATGTGGAATATTGCTTGTTAGCGACCTACAGTCCACATTTCTTTGCAGATTTCTTTCATATTTGGCAGGTGGCTTGGTATGCTAGAGGACTCGCCACCCTATCTTTTTGGTAGGCTTTATGTCTAAATTAGGCCTCTGGTAGACAAAAATGTCTAAAATGCATTAAAATTCATGAAATCATGCACTAAATCACTTATAACTTGAAAAGTGTTGCATTTAGAGCATTTTGTTAAAATATGTTATTCAGATACTTTTTTCATAGCTACAACATGGTGAGTAATTTGGGTGTCTGTCTCAATAGCTAAGTGAGTAATAGCTACTTTTGGGCTTTTCAGTAACTTCCATCATGAGTAAAATCACTTGTAACTTGAAAACTATTGCATTTACACAATTTTGTATAAATATGTTATTCAGCTATTTTGGGGTCAGCTATAACATAGTAAAATTTCAGACCTGTAGCTCATGGCATAGCTGAGTAATAGCTACTTTTAGGTTATCACTGTTAAGTAAATTACTTATAACTTCAAAAGTATTACATTTAGAGTATTTTGTTTCAGTATGTTATTCACCTATTTCGGAGTCAGCTATAACATAGTGAAGTTCCAGACCTGTGGCTCATTGCATAGCTGAGTAATAGCTACTTTGAAGTTCACACTGTTGAGTAAATCAGTTGTAATTGGAAAACTATTGCATTTACAGAAATTTGTGTAAATATGTTATTCAGTTACTTTTGGGTCAGCTATAACATAGTGAAATTACAGACCTGTAGCTCATGGCACAACTGAGCAATAGCTATTTTCAGGTACTGACTGTTGAGTAAATGACTTGTAACTTGAAAAATATTGCATTTGGAGTATTTTGTTAAAATATGTTGTTCACCTACTTTTGGGTCAGCTATAACATAGTGAAATTAGAGACTTATAGCTCATGGCATAGCTGAGCAATAGCTATTTTCAGGGTCTCACTATTGAGTAAATCAGTTGTAACTTGAAAACTATTGCATATACAGTATTTTGCTTAAATATGTCGGTCACCTAATTTTGGGTCAGCTATAACATAGAAAAAATTCAGACATGTAGCTCATTGCATAGCTGAGTAATAGCTACTTTGAGGTTATCACTGTTGAGTAAATCAGTTATAACGTGAAAACTATTACATTTACAGTATTTTGTTTAAATATGTTCTTCACATAATTTTTGGTCAGCTATAACAGAGTGAAATTGCAGACCTCTATGTCATGGCATAGCTTACCAATATCTACTTTCAGGTTCTCACTGTTGAGTAAATCGTTGTATCCACTGGATAGCCGCAGTGTGTAGAGAGATTTCACCATTACCGCTCTAACGAAAAAAATATTGTAGCTAGCCTTCTCAAGTTTGCAAGGTATATTACAGGGTGCACCACAGTATTCTATTGGTAGGCTTTATGTCTAAATTAGGCCTGTGGCTAAATTACTTGCCTACTAAAAATGAGTAATTCTGCATTTTCTCTAAAAGTATTGCAGACAGCAAAGTTTTCTTAAATAACTCATTCACCTACTTTTGGGAGAGCTTTCACATGTTGAAGTTCCAGACCCATAGCTAATTATTCACCTACTCAAAATGAGTAAATGCAAATTATCTCTAAAAGTATTGCAGATAGCCAATTTTTCTCAAATAACTCATTCACCTACTTTTGGGAGAGCTTTCACTTGGTGAAGTTTCAGACCCGTAGGTAATTACTCACCTACTGAAAATGAGTAAATGCAAATTATCTCTAAAAGTATTCCAGATAGCCAATTTTTGTCAAATAACTCCTTCACCTACTTTTGGGAGACCTTTCACTTGGTGAAGTTTCAGACCTGTAGCTAATTATTCACCTACTCAAAATGAGTAAATGCTAATTATCTCTAAAAGTATTGCAGATATCCAATTTTTATCAAATAACTCATTCATCTACTTTTGGGAGAGCTTTCACATGGTGAAGTTTCAGACCCATAGCTAATTATTCACCTACTCAAAATGAGTAAATGCAAATTATCTCTAAAAGTATTCCAGATAGCCAATTTTTGTCAAATAACTCCTTCACCTACTTTTGGGAGAGCTTTCACTTGGTGAAGTTTCAGACCTGTAGCTAATTATTCACCTACTCAAAATGAGTAAATACTAATTACCTCTAAAAGTATTGCAGATATCCAATTTTTATCAAATAACTCATTCATCTACTTTTGGGACAGCTTTCACATGGTGAAGTTCCAGACCCGTAGGTAATTACTCACCTACTGAAAATGAGTAAATTCGAATTATCTCTAAAAGTATTGTAGATAGCCAATTTTTCTCAAATAACTCATTCGCCTACTTTTGAGAGAGCTTTCACTTGGTGAAGTTTCAGACCCATAGCTAATTATTCACCTACTCAAAATGAGTAAATGCGAATTATCTCTAGAAGTATTGCAGATAGCCAGTATTTCTCAAATAACTCATTAATATGAAAACAACTTATAGGAAGTCATGGGCTGCAAATCTTTTCATGTGGTCAGATTTGACCTTGGGACCCTCCTGCTTATTATTGGTCCTAGAGGTTTGCAGTGTTCATTTTACTACGCGTTTCCGCGTCTTTTGTCGCTATACTGGGGCGAAAAGGCGCATACAGGTTATGATCCCGAGTCGCGGTGACTCATAAATCTTGCATTATCGCCCGTGTTTTCGCTGTAAATATTGGGAAAATTAGACGAATTTTGTTTAAAAATCAAATAAAAGGACACATATATTGTCTTTTTAACCCAATTCCTCCACGTTTCCTTGCTTCTAAATGCCTTAATTTGATTGGTTGAGCGGAAACGGCACTGTCCAATCATACTTCGTTTAACAAAAATTCAGTATTTATCAACAGAAAACATGTTTATAGTAAGTGATTTAAACTCAACAGTAGCTGTAAATTTCCACTTTTTTCATAGTTTTGTTAAATATATATAGAAATAAATATCTATTGCACAACAAGATTTTATTATCCAGCTTTTTAATATTTTCACTTTTTAAAGTTTATTTTTGCATAATGCACTCTTACAAGTGACTTCAAAGACAATTGTTAACGGGTAACAACAAACCTTTTAAACTACTGTGGGACAAACTTGAAAAGTTGCATCTATGTTAATAACAAACTTTCGGCTGGAAAAAAGTTAAATAATAATTTTACTTAAACTTTACATGGTATGTTATTGCTTTAAAACCAGTTTGTTTTTGTTTTTTTCAAAAAGTGGCGAATTTATATCCATTTACATAAATAAATGTCCGGAGTTTTTTTGTATGAAATAAAAACATCTCCCTGAGTGAACCTATGTCAAGGTGAGTTAATTTTTTTTTCTAGTTTTAGATACAGCAGGGTTGGACCATATTTATTGAAACAAAAAAAAAAAAAAACAAAAAAAAAATGAAAAAAAAAAATCAGTAAAAAATACTTTAATTATTGCAAATCATGTACATCATAGGAAATCTTGTACATCATGCTGACTACAAATATGTCTTGAATTGAAATAAATTTTTGTTCACAGTGAGTACACTTGAATTTGATTTAGTATTGCAAATTCACTTTGAAGATAGACTAATAGTACTTTTTTTTCTCGTCTCTCCTATTTAAGTCAATTTGCTCAACTGTAAAGTTAATTTTTGTCATTTGACTCATCGCATTTACTAAATGTCCCACCAAAATTTAGTAAAGGAGTCATTTGACTCAAGTAGCTCCAACTCTAGAATGAACACTGGGTTTGCAATGTGAAAACGACTTATAGGAAATCATGGGCTGCGAATCTTTTGATGTGGTCAGACTTCACCTTGGGCCCCTGCTACAGGGTCAAATAAGGGTAGCCAAACTTAAAAGTGCTTTCAGCTTGCTTATTAACGAAAAATGCTGTTTATCTTCTAAACTATGTTAGTTGGCCTTTGTCGGTGGATACATCCAGCATCTGGCCACAGATGCGTCCTTAGTCTAGTTTAAAATCTATTTTACACCTGTACATTCATTGATGAAATGGGGCAATTTTACTTTACCAGTACGAGATCTGCCATATTTGATAATTACAGGAAATTGTCAAGGAAATAGGAAATTAAATTAACAGAGTTACAAATGGGAGCAAGTCCCCAACCCCAATAAATAATATTCCTGTGTATTACAATAAAAATGAAAGTATGAAATTGCTAAAAACATTTACTTGTATTATCGCCCAAATCTCGTACGGTAAAGTAAAAACTAGCCGATGAAATTATCTACATTATGGTAATAAATCGAATTATATAGACCGGAAGTGCGCAGACTACAGAAAACAATGCAGTGCCCATCTTTTTGCATCTATTTATCTGAAGCAATAAATGGACAATCGCCGATAATACAGACTCAAATGATATAGACAAAATATAGTGCCCCAAATAGGTTTGTGAAAAAACATATTTACAGTAATATTTAATGATTAATAAAAGAAACCGGTCTTTATAATAGACATAAAGGCCTCGGGTTCGTACTTTATGAGGTGTAATAAAGGAAGAAATTTCTGGCGTAATGGACTAGCGCTGCCGTCCTCGTCCATTATGCACTGAAAGTACCATCCTTTTATAGAAGTCATAAAGTACTCGCCCTTGGACTTTATTTCTGCAATACATTCCACCAGGTGTTTCCTTCAACTCGGCAATGTTCAGTGATATCATGAAAGAGCTGCCCGCACTCATCAATGAGAGTGACCTTCACCTTTCTCAGCTGACCATGACCCTGCTGACCTCTATCTCGGGGGTCAACAAGTCGAGCATGGGCTCAGTACACGATGGAGTGCTGCCGCAACTCTTTGTTCTCATCAGGTCTCCGTTGTTACAAGGTAAGGTGGCGCTTCTTGCAATAATTCATCAACATCTGACTTAACTTGGCTCGAACAGGAAGTAATGCAATCAATTTGCATAGTGTTGCTGTTATTACCTATTAATTATGCTGTGAAATAATTTAGAATTTTGGGTTCTATGTTTATTATCTCCAAAAGCTAGTGAACTTTGTTCTGGTTCAATTATCAGAGCAAAACTAGTAAAAATGCAGATGTCTACCATAAAATATTGTCTTTTGTCACTTTGTTTAAAATATTATAGTAAAAGCACAAAATCCATAAATATTTTGGTAAAATTTCATCAACTTCTTTATAAAACCGAACTTTTAAAGATAGGCAAAAATAGCATCCTTTGTGATATTGGTGATTTCTAAATGTGTTACAGCGTCTGAATTTCAGATAATTGAACCAAACTTAGTTTCAGGGCGGTCAGTGGGGGAAAATATTGAACTTTAACAAATATTACTCACAAGATGTCTATTATTACAAAGAAAGTTTTGGTTGATTTATGTGGTTTATAGCGGTGGCTTGATGGTAACTGAGTTTGAGAACCGATTACTCTGCTTCATCCTTTGGTCAGTTGTACATTTGAATCCACAATATGACACCATTTAAGAATTCCTCTGATGGTTAGTTGCAAGTTGTTAAAAAGGATATATAAACAGCTGTAAGCTAGCTTACATTAAGCTTATATTTTCACCATTACTTTTCAGTGTCATTCCATACCTTAATATCGAACTTATAATTTATATTTTCATGTAATCTTTACACTTTTCAATTGGTTTGTATTTTCACCACCAGGTGCCGCATTGAGTGCGCTGTTGGAGTTTTTTCAGGCGTTGGTGGCTGCAGGTACTCCAGGGGCCAACTTCCAAGACATGTTGAGGGTGAGTGAATATATTTTCATTTGAAAGCTTTAGTTGTCAAAAATTGTTGAAATTTGTACTTTATGCTAAACTTTGATCTAATACTGTTAATTCCTGATCATCGCAATACATTTTGGACTCAAATTGTCCCAATTTTTGTACTTTCAGATGTTAACTGGCCCCATTTACAAGCCTACTGGTTCCCAGTCTACCACAGGTCTGGCCGTACACAAACAGAGTTTTCAGAGTATCTCCAAGTGCATTGCAGCGCTCACCATCTCAAACCAGAGCATGGGACCCAGTGTGGTGAACCAGTTTGTGTCTGAACTCAAGGTAAGTCAAATAGAAACTGGTAGAGTAAGAAATCTAAAATTTAACACCTCTAAAACCTTAGTTAATTCTATGATGAAAATGATGCTTTGTCTTAAACTTGGTCTATTTCATTTAAAAAACCTTGATTTATTGTACATTCAACAAACCTTAACTCAATTCACAATTTTTATTAGTATTTCGAAATGTGGCGAATTTAGATATGTGGCGAATATTAGATTTCTTACTCTAAATATCACAGAGTAGAAGGTATTTACACAAGAAGATGGTGAACATATGCTCTGATAGTCGAGTTTGGGCATAAGAAAGAGCAGAAATGCAGTTAGATGAAAGATATATAAAATGGAGATCTGCGCAGTTTATGAATATTCGTCTCTGGGCATTACGTGAGAGTACTTAATAGAGAAAACTAATGTTTGCTATTCCAATCCACAAACATGGTTGTAGGATAAAATCTCGAAAATAAATTTTTAAAAGGTTGAAACAGCCAATAAAGCTTTGTCAAAAGATGTAATGAACGTTTTATAATAGAAATAAACTACTTAAGCTTGGACTTCATTGGCAATTCAATCACAAAAATGTCCTCTAAATAAAGGACTCGGGTCTTCGTCCTGTATTTGAGGCTATTTTTGCAATTGAATCACCGATGAAGTCTGCACATTGGTAGTTTATTTCTACAACTAAGAGGACCAAGGCAGACCATGTGACCAAGTAAAACCATCCAGATTGTGTATAAACTCAAGGAAAGCTGAATAAAGTTGCAAATGTTACCAAATAGGAGTGGTGTCATCATGAGTAGCAATATCGTAGATTTACCAGTGATGGAATAAATGGACGATAATCAAGGATTAATGATCATCTGCAATGTTAGTCATAAACTCAACCATTAACTTCAGCTTATTTTTAAAGGGATTTAATAAAAATATGGTAAAATATTCGTATAATATTTACTTTCATGCGATTTTGATTTGTGATGTAACTATGGTGAAGACTATTTTCACTTCCTACAGCAGGTTAAAAACGTAAGTTTTGTTTACTTTTTATTGCTTCAAATATTCATCATTATTTCTGCACAAATTAATCTTGAAATCGAATTGATTTCAGTAAAAGTTATCAATGCACATTTATTTAAAGAGCAAATGAAGGTTTAACTTGTGAAATGATGACACTGCGATATCGCTTATGGTTTTGTTCACAGTATCAACACCTCATATACCCTGACGATGACGCTACTACCACATAGTAGGCAACATGAAGTGGCAGTTGTACTTGTATTAAGAAATTTGACAGTAACATATTTTTCTTTCTTGCGATTCCTTGATACCAAAAATACACTGAGTTTTAGTGTTGTCCCAATTCAATCAGCCTGTCACAGGAAGTTAAGATAATAAAAACAAAACATGCATATCAAAATCACAACAAAACCTTTAAATGTACAAAATTTGTGGGATTAAAGATTACAATTTCTTTGGGTTTACTGGACCTTCGTAATATTGATGTTTTTAAAGTATTTAATTTGCTGACAATTGACATACCAGTAATAATTTTTCATTTCAGTAAAATGGTGTCGATTCTGTGACACCAGTTATACGGTTATACGGTCAAGTGTTAGAGTAATTTTACAAGTTTGTGTCAAGATGTCAAATAAACTGGACGTTTGAAAGCGTCACCAAGAAGAAAGTACATACAGGACTATTATAGGTGAAATATATCAGTGTAGAAGGCATTGGGCCAGTATTGTACTCGTTTTTCTTGAGTTGTCCCGGATGCCTGCGGCCATCCAAGATAGCATTTAGTTCTACGTGGTAAGCTTGTAGCTTATAAAAGCTACATTTAAGTAATAAAAATTTTCAAGTTTGTGTTAAGACATTAAATAAACTGGCAGATTCCACAGTTTGAAGGTGTCACTATACTAAAGAAGTGAAAATGAAATGAAATCAACACAATATGATTAAATGTCTGTATGTGTCTCAGATATTGATTTTAGTTCCTCATACTAGCTTTGCTCCATTCCTAGTGTAATATCCTCACATGTAATAGTTCTATTAACACCTGGGCTTCCGGGGATTCCCCTTTCGCTCAGCTGGTTCAAGAGCTAGACTTGTGTTTATTTCTGTATGTAATCCGAAGACTGTGGGATCGACTCCCAGCAGAACCAATCAATAATTTCTCCTCCCACTACACTAGTTTTCCATCTTCTAAATTTCAGGGTCCATCAGCCACAGATTCTGTGAGATTGTTGTCTTTATTTACATTGGGAGAAATTGGTAAACATGTGTAAGTATTTCATTATAACTTTGTCATGTTCTTTATATTGTATTTGATGTCTGTATTATTTCAAAGACTTGCCCTCAAGCTCTCTTGCTTGGGGTTTAGATTTCATCTGTGCCACTTCTCTTTATTTCTATATTCACTTCTTTCTTCCACCTGCCAAAACAATGCTTGCAAAGTGATATTAAAGTAACAAAAAGAAAGTCAAATAAACAAAATCAGTTTGTATCAAAAGTGTTCTAAAGATTCTCTCTAAAAGCCAAACCATCACAAGTTGAGTTTAAGTGCAAATGCAATCCTTTTATAGGACTCAGTGACCTTTAATAAAATTATATTGAAATGTATTGAAAGTATCGTTGTAATTCTTCCAGAGACATCAGCACCATACAGGCAGACATTATGAATGTGATACTCGACTGCTTTGCTTCTCCTAATGAAGAAGTTAAATCTGCAGCATCTTATGCATTAGGTAAGTGTATTTATTTCAATTTTTAGTTGCAAAATATTTTCTAAATTAATCTAATATAATCTGATCCAGTCTTTCCATTGTAGTACCTTATTTCTGTACCAGCAGTTTCTATGGGGTATAAAACAAAATCCTTGTTGAATAGCTACATTGTTATTAGACAACTGTGTTGTATTAACCATGGATATGGGGCATTTAATCCAAGTGTTTCTGTGGGTGTCATATTTTAGAACCTATTCCAGAAAGTACAAATTCAACAAAAAAACTGGGTCCTTGGCTTGGTAAACACCATAAGTTTTCAATTGCGTGTATGATATATAGCTTGCAGATAAATAATGAACTGCATTGTGCTTTTTGAAGACTAAATGAGGATAAAATGAGATGTGGATAGACTATAATAAAATACTGTGAAATATTTTCTTATAGTTGAATAATTTGGTAAGCTAATGTTAAAATAGTGAATATGTTAGGATATCAATTGTGATTACAAGACAATAGAAAATTGCCAGGTAAGTGTATTCCAGTCGGCAAATAGGTTTCCTGTTTGTCATTTTCTACACTATTTAATCCTGTCAAAATTGTCTCTGGTGGCCAGCCATTAACTCGACCATTTTGATATTTTTACTTTCCTTCATACAATGTGATCAGAATCCTTTTAAAATGGGACTACTATATGCTGTAGTGCACACAAACATTATGGTCAGTTTGAATGTTTGTGATTGGCCTCTGTGTTTGACAAGTCCAGCATTTATTTACAATCCTTCATGAATCAGACTCTGTTCCATTCAACTTTCTGATGTAAAGGGTTTTAATGTCAGACTTATGCATTGTGTTTTGCAAAAATATATCAACAGAAACTATATATTCTTAAAATGGAAGTGTTGTTTGTTATACACGATTCTGTGGGACTGGAAAAAATGTGCTAAACTGTTTCAAATGTTGTAGATAAAAAAATCACCACAGTTTTTGTAACAGACTGAAAATAGGTAAAAAAAAATCATACTCTCACCTTGGTTGTTTTGGCTTGAAATTCAACTGATGAAAATGTGCAGGATTCTGAATTACCTTTTAACTATAAAATTAGTTAAATGTATATAAAAACCCAACTTTTATTGCGTTAGTACATCTTGCCTAATAGACATTTAGCTATATTGCCAGCCCCGGACGGAACCGCCAAATATTGGAAAAAGACATCCCTTGTCTCCACTGCAGTGGGACCGGTTATGCTGCAAACATTTGCCAAGTGGCGTACTTCCTTTCTGGTTAGAGAACGTGATGTCATAGCATCTTTTCTGTTTGGTGCATGTGCAGTGCAGAAGTATTTGGAAAGCTCTCGAAAGTTAAAGAACTTGTATCGAACATTCCTTAGTTAAGACTGTTTTTGTGATAATATTTGTGAAAAAATTTGGATTATATATAATGTCATCGCCAGGTCAAAAGAGATGGGCTTGTGGATATTTAATGGCTGCATTCGACCAACACTCCCGTTGGGCAAAGACAACAAACCCTGCGTCCTCAAGCAAGTTTGCAGTTTTTACCCCATAGCCCTTAAAGGCTGTCGGGGTATTGTTTTCACCCATGATGTCCGGATGGGCGGGCGGCGGGAAAAACTTTGTCCAGGTTGTATCTCAGAAACCATAAGGTGTAGGAAGTTGATACTTGGTAGGGACATTGGTTAGGAGGAGTAAGTGTGAAGCATCGTGGTCTGACCTTGATTTGACCTTTGACCTTGCCATAGTGACCTTGAGTTTGAAAATCCTGTCTGGGCTATGTCTCAGAAACTGTAAGGTGTAGGAAGTTGATAATTATTAGGGATATTGGTTAGGGGGTGTAGGTGTGCAACATCATGGTGTGACCTTGATGTGACCTTTGACCTTGCCGTAGTGACCTTGACCTATAAAATCTTGTCCGGGCAATATCTTGTAAACTGTAAGGTGTAGGAAGTCTATACTTATTAGGGACATTGGTTAGGAGGTGTAGGTGTGCAACATCATGGTGTGACCTTGATTTGAGCTTTGACTTTGCCGAAGTGACCTTGACCTATGAAATCTTGTCCGGTCCATATCTCAGAAACTGTAAGGTGTAAGAAGTTGATACTTGGTAGGGACATTGGTGGGGGGTTGTAGGTGTGCAACGTCATTGTGTGACCGTGATTTGACCCTTTGACCTTGCTGTAGTGACCTTGACCTATGAAATCTTGTCCGGGCAATATCTGGTAAACTGTAAGGTGTAGGAAGTCGATACTTATTAGGGACATTGGTTAGGAGGTGTAGGTGTGCATCGTCATGGTATGACCTTGATTTGACCTTTGATCTTGCCGTAGTGACCTTGACCTATAAAATCTTGTCTAGGCCATATCTCAGAAACTGTAAGATGTAGGAAGTTGATACTTGGTTGGGACATTGGTAGGGGGATATAGGTGTACAATGTCATGGTGTGACCTTGATTTGACCTTTGACCTTGCTGTAGTGACCTTGACTTATAAAATCTTGTCTGGGCTCTATCTCAGAAAAAGTAAGGTGTGGGAAGTTGATCCTTGCTAGAGATATTGGTTAGTGGTTGTAGGTGTGCAACATCATGGTGTGACCTTGATTTGACCTTGACATAGTGACCATGAGTTTGAAAATCCTGTCTGGGCTATTTCTTGGATTCCATAAGGTGTAGAAGGTTGACACTTGGTAGGGACATTGGTTAGGGGGTATAGGTGTACATCATGGTGTGACCTTTTGCTCAGGCAAAGTGTGTTCACCTACCATATTTGAGACATTTTTCTCTTATGACAAAGATATATGGATTGCTGCAACTGATCAATATATGCACTTTTACATAATTGTGCTATTTCCATGGACAGCTATTCTCCAATTAATAAATTTTACAGCTTCATATTTTTAGTTTAATGATTAATGCTGTCCTCTTGCTATTGAATTGTCTTGTTTTAGTATTTTATCTTTACATACATTTTCTTTTGCTCAGATGTTATATTTTCTACTTTACACATTATTTGGAATTTATATAAGTGACACTGCGCTGAAAGTATCCCAGTCTTTGTACTGTTTCACTACTTCTATATGTCATGGTTTTGAAAACTATTTCCCCAGGCTGTGGGGTACGGGCATCTCTGATGCTATTTTCTGTAATGTTGTGATAACTGGTCAAGATGCATTCCTGGCCACTCTATCTTATAAACTTAAAAAGAACAAAAAAAAACCTGAGAAATCTGACAGGAAAGCGGCCAGCCCCTCTATCCTAGTAGATCCAAGTAATGTCTTGGTGCTAGGTCACATGGATTCAGATACTGCTAACAACATGACAAAATCCACCCAAGATGCCAAGAGAAGTGCTGCTAAGGAAAAAAAAAGGCAACGCCATCTGAGAAATCTGATTTTAAAGAAGAAATTCAGGGTTTGGACGAGAAATGGTCAGAGAGAATGTTATGAATTGAATCTCATTATTGCCAAGTCTCTCAGACAAGCAACTGATCAGCCTGCTTTTCAGTCGATTAAAGTTTCACTGGTCAAACAACCTCCAGCTTGGGGCATTAGTGTCTGACAGGCTCTTCCTGCCACCAACAAACCACCAGACTGAAAAGCCAACCGACACCAACCAGGTACCAATATTGGAGAGCAGTTACATACCACGTCGGCTGCCAGTTCTGCTCCATCTCAGGATATGGACCGAGCATTCTCAGGATGGACCGACCGAGCATTCACCCCGCCCCGCAATCACCTGAACGAAGAGGGTGAATTGTCAGGCCAGAAGACCGGTCCAGTTACAGAGGATATAACTAGTGGTGTCATCGTCATGGTATGTGAGGTCTCAATACCATGAACAAGACCATGAGCAATATTGCTATGGAATCGTTTCACAAATATAAACTACATTGGGATGTCATATCTTTCATGGGCTGGCATCACTCTGGCTTTTCACCTACTGATGACAACCCTTTAGCTGGTTCTAGAAACCAAGCTAGAGAATTTGAACATTACCCTTACTGAGGCTGGCTTTGATAGATGCCTCACTAAAGTTCAGGATAATGCGCAGTTCAAAGTGATTACGGACGACAGGGCTAAGGGCAAGTCTCCTACAAAGAGCTTCCGTTGATGAACTTTCATTTTTATTGCATTAATACATCCTATCCAATGGACAATTGCTAATCCGGTCAGTGCAGACCAGCCCGCCAAACAACAGAAAAAGCCGTCCAGTGTTTCCACCGGCTGGGCCGGCCTAGTACTGTGCACTTGCAAGGTAGCACATCGTACTTCCTTCCAGTTTAGACAGATTGATGTCATGACATCTTTTTCGTTTGGCATATGTACTGAGCAGACGGATTTTTGCCAGCTTTATTATCTCCCGCCGGGCTTTAGCCCGGGAGGGAGATTATGAAATGATGTCTGTGTGTGCGTGCGTGCGTGTGTGCGTTAGTTAGTCACGCAGATTTCTCCAAAACTGCTACAGCTACAGACTTTTTGTAAATTAATTGTCCCAATGAATTTTCATGCCCTTGAAAAAATTTTTGGTTTTATTGACTTAGGCCTAAAGATAAGTGAGTAATAGCAATCTTATCTACTTTGAGTAAAGGTCTCATAACTCAAAAACTATTGCAGTGACAACTTTTTCTTCAAATATGTTGTTCAGCTACTTTGTCCTTAGCTATAAGATGGTACATAGTTTGGGGTCCCATTGCATGCCATAAGTGAGTAATAGCTATTTTCTCATTTGTAGCTAAATAACGGAAGAAGTAAATGTCAAATGTCTTCAAAAGTATTGAAGTTAGGGAAATCTTTTCAAATATGTTGTTCATCTTCTTTTTGGTAAGCTATCACATACTAAAGTTTCAGACCTGTTGCACCTTGGATAGCTGAGTAATAGCTACTTTGAAATTCTGACTGGTGAGTAAAGCGATTGTAACTCCAAAACTATTGCAGTTAGAGTATTTTCCTAAAATATGTTGTTCAGCTACTTTGTCCTTAGCTATAAGATGGTACATAGTTTGGGGTTCTATTGCATGCCATAAGTGAGTAATAGCTATTTTCTCATTTGTAGCTAAATAACAGAAGTAAATGTCAAATATCTTCAAAAGTATTAAAGTTAGGGAAATCTTTTCAAATATGTTGTCCATCTACTTTTTGGTAAGCTATGACATAGTAAAGTTTCAGACCTGTTGCACCTTGGATAGCTGAGTAATAGCTACTTTGAAATTCTGACTGTTGAGTAAAGCTATTGTAACTAAAAAAGTATTGCAGTTAGAGTGTTTTCCTAAAATATGTTGTTCAGCTACTTTGTCCTTAGCTATAAGATGGTACATAGTTTGGGGTTCTATTGCATGCCATAAGTGAGTAAAGTACATCTAATTTATATGGCGGGAGATAAATGCATGCGTCAGAATGCTTGTTATTTTGTGGAATTTTGTGAGAATATTGTTAGAGTTGAAATTTTTTTGTTCTAACGGATATCAGTCAGTGTATGGATCATTATGGCTTCATCTTGACAGAACCGTGGTGGATGTGGCCATTTAATGGCAGGTTTCTACAATCAATCCTTTTGTGCAAGATGTAGGGACAAGGGGAAAGGCAAGGACCCCCGCGTGGAGAGACCTGTTACCACTGACTGTAAGTTTTGTAACATTCTCACTTCTGATCAACGTGCTCAGCTCTCCACCCCCAAGCTATAAGATTAAGAAGGAGAAGCAAAGAAAATGGATGTGTCGAACCCCAGTAAGGACAACGTCCAAGGCCAAGTTGTGCTCAGACAAGCCTGCCAAGCCGGTCCCAGACAGTAGTAGGTTGGCCAAAGCCTCAACGTATGCTAGGTTGGCAGAACTGGACCAGAAGTGGTCTGACCATTTCAGCCGCCTTGAGGCTTTGTTATTAGCAAGAACTCTGGACAAAGAATCCACCTTCCAAACGGTTACAGTAGCTCACTCTCCAGCAGCCGGTGCAGTGAAATCGACCAAGCCTTTTATCAGACCGACTGACCAAACCATATACCCAGTCGACACCATCCTCTGCAGATTTGCCTAGAACCGACTCCTCTGCTGCAAAGCATCAGTCTGCTAGAAAATCTTGCTCTGACATGCCTCAGACCGACAGACCATCAGTTTCTGGTACCGACCCTCCTGCTTCACAGAAACAGTCTTCCAGCAAAGCATCTTCTAGTCCGACCAGGAAGGACAGTATCTCCAGTTTAGAGTCGGATACTGAAAGTGAACTGTCGGAACGACCTCCAGTAGACATTTATGTCGAGGAAGGGGAGTTGTCTGAAGATCAAGATGCAACTATCACAGACCCGGACTAATCCGTCTCTAAAGAACAAAACTACAGAGAGACTATGAGAGGGATTCGGTTGTTCATGGGGTGGTCTCACTTCCCGGATCTGGAGACGTATGCTGCTGCTTCTGACGACAACTCCTTTGCCTGTCCGAAGACGCAAGTTCCTGGAAACGTATCGGTTCAGATACCAACTGATGACTGGCTATGCGGGAAATTGAGCAGATTGAACATCACTTTGGTTGAAGGATACTCTTCCTGTAGGTCAGAAGCCGGTGGCCTACACAAGGACCAATTTTTCAGACCAGCAAAGTCGCAAGCCAAGTGGTACGGGCTGGATTCCAACCAGAAAGCCGACTCCACTGCTGTGTTTTCATGGAGTACTGATGCATCCCATTTAAATAGGAGTTATAGTAGAATCACCAGACGGGCCAGAGTAGCTTCAACCCCACCTAACCTACATCTCGCCACATCTCACAAGAGACACCGAGAAAATGGGAGAAGTCACAAGGGAAGCCATAGTGATTTGTAACCAGGCCCCTAGCTTCAACAGATGCCTGTTCAGAGTTCAACAGGGAATGCAGGACCAGTTGAAGGGGATCTGAACAGAGAGCAAAGGCAAGAGTGCTTCGAAAGTCAGTACAGCCACAGACAAACTGCAATACCTGACAGATTTAACTGTAGCATCACACAGGCTGTTGCAAAAACTATGGAACACCATGGGGAATTTAACACTGGCCAGGAGAGAATCTTGTCTTTCACATTTGAAGATAGGTGTGAAACCAGATACTTTAATAGCACTAAGAACTGCTCTCCTGCAACTAGCTACCCTATTTCCGGACAATATACTGAAGTGCGCTGAGGAGGATATTGCCAACTATGACAGCAAGGGACACTTCACATGGCAAGGCTCGGTACCACCCATATGAACGGTCAGATAAAAGATCTGACAAGCCCACATGGAAAAACAGTGGTAGCAAAGGTCAGAGTAAGAAATCCAAAGGTCGGTCATTTCACTACTCCTCCCAACCAGCCAAGGGCCAGCAATCGTATAAATGACAATTACTGTGTAGACAAGTTACAGGCAAGACTGCTGGCCGGGAGCAAGGAAAGTGCAAAGTGGAAAGTGAGAATCCCAGAAAGACATAAGACATTCAGATATCACAGACTCAAGTTTTAAACTTTTTTGTTGTAACTGCAAAAGGGCATTCGCAAAGGAAATATATAAGTCCCACTGTTGTAAATTGTTGCAAATAAAGAAAATAAAAATATGTGAAAGATGTTTTCTGTGTCGCCCAATTGTCTTTTATCAAATCTGTAACAAATCCACCTGTAGGGGTGAGACTGCAAAGCTTTTGGAAAACTGGGTGCTGGTCCGAAAGGCCAAAGTTGGCAAGGTCACCGACCATTATAAGCTGCTATGTCAATCCCCACAGGAACCTATGCCTGTTGGAGGCATTACATCAGCTTATGCACAAAAAGGCAGTGGAACTAGTTCAAAACCAAAAATCTCTGGGTTTATTCAACCGACTTTGCCTGGTCCCAAAACCAAACAATCGTTGGAAACCCATTCTTGATCTGAGCAAACTAAATCTTTTCCTCAAGGCGGGAAAATTCAAGATGCAGACACTGGAAACACACAGAACATCCCTCCAACAAGGGGAGTGGGTTACCTCCATAGATTTCAAGGATGCCTACTTTCACAGACCAATACAGGAACAGTCCAGAAAATATCTGAGATTTCATATCCAGGGTCAGACATACCAGTTCAAGGCACTGCCTTTCGGATTGTCCACAGCACCCATAGAGTTCACTGTGATAGTAAAGGAGGTGAAACTGATGGCCATACACAACAGTATAAGGATCCACCGTACCTAGACGACCGGTTGGTGAGGACCAGATCCCACCAAGCTTGTCTCCAAGCATACTCAGGAACTAGTAGAGATTTGTCAGAAATTAGGTTGGCTGGTGAATGTGGAGAAATGAGAGTTGGACCCCAAACAAGTCTTCGACTTCATACCATTACCAGTTCGACCTCAATTGTGGCTGGGTCCGACCGACACCGGACCGGTGGCAGAATCTTCTGCAAAAAATACTCTGGCACTTTTATCCCGACCGGCTTGTCTGGTCTGGCAATTCATGTCTCTTATAGGTATGCTAACGGCCACAGAAAAGCAAGCTCACCTCGGCCGACTACATATGAGACCCATACAGTGGCATCTCAAAAACAAATGGATGGTTCCGGAATCACTAGAAAAGGTCATTCCTTTCCCCAAGTCCTTGCACCCCATCTAAAGTGGTGGCTAGAAGAAAGTAATGTGCTTCTAGGTCAACCATTACACCCAATAAAACATGCTCTGCAAATCTTTACAGACGCATCAAAAGAAGGGTGGGGCACTCACTTAAACGAGAATACTGCAAGAGGAACTTGGTCCCTTCCAGAAAGCAAATTGCATGTACATTATCTGGAAGTAAAGGCAGTCTTTTTGGCCCTGAAAGAGTTCCAAGACCTCTGTTCAGACAAGATAGTTCTTGTAGCAACTGATAACAACACAGTGGTATCATATATAAACAAGGAAGGAGGCTTGAGATCGGGCTCACTGTGTGCCCTACTGTGGAGAATCTTGACCTGGTGCGCCAGGAAACAAGTAAATTCAAAGCTTGACACATTCCAGGCCTTATTTGACACAAGGTTCAACAACCAGTTACCTCTTTTTGTGTTACCGGTACCGGATCCCCTGGCTTGGGCAGTGGACGCACTCAGTCTGCCATGGGAAGATCTGGATGCATATGCCTTCCCAGCAGCCGCCATCATGGGCAAAGTGGTGGAGAAGTTGCAGATCTACCCATGCAGAAGGATCATTCTGATCGCTCCAGGGTGGCCCAACATGCCTTGGTTCTGGGATCTAGTAGCCATGTCCAGCCAGATCCCACTAAGTCTGCCCAACCTGCTAACAGAGCCCTTCAATCTGATCCCTCACAAAAATCTGACAAACCCAAATCTCCATGCATGGCTCCTGGAGCCTTAGCAGTCAAGGAGCAAGGCAAGGCAGTAGCAGCACAAATTGAGGCTTCTCAAAGAGGATCAACCAGATCAGTCTGTGAGGTAAAGTAGTGCCTCACTAATTAGGTGGACTTCAGGGCATCCCCTGTAAAGTCAAAAGCCGACTTCCTACTACACTTGTTAGGGGCCACAGTGGCAGAGTGGTAACACTCACCTCCCACCTCTGAGGCCGGGGTTCGATTCCCGGCACGGCTTCAAGTGGGAAAGCTGGTAGTTGCTTTCCGTTGGTCGGCAGTTTACAGTACAGAACCCTAACGAACTGTATGTACTGGTTTCCTCTGCCCTTCCAACTACCCGTCGTGATATGACCTGTACAGTGTTGAAAGCGATGTAAAACCCCCAAAAAATAAATAAATACTATACTTGTTTCAAGTCAAGAAGTTACAGCCAAGTACCATTGATGGCTACAGATCAGCCATTGCTGACAATTAGGGAGCTCGCCTATCAATGTCAACAAAGATGAAAATCTCACTCGTCTCCTGGATAGTTTCCACAGAGACAGACCTAAATGTCGGATGGGCATCCCTCCTGGAACCTCTCCCTGGTGTTGCACCAGTTGACAAAGGCTCCATTTTAACCCCTTAAAGAGGCCTCTTTGAAGCATTTGACCTTCAAGACTGTTTTCCTTTTGGTCTTGGGTTCTGGCAAAGGCAGGAGTGAGATCCATGCTTGGCAAAAGTATGACAATATCAGACATCAAGCAGACTGGTCTAAGGTGTACCCCTCACCCAGCTTTCTTTCTAAGAATCAGCTGGCCAAAGAGGGTCCAGACAGTGTAGCCCCAGTGGCTATACCAGCCCTGGCCTCAACTCTGGCTAAGTCACTCAAGTCTGATAGGTCCCTATGTCTGGTCAGAGCACTGCGCTACTATTTGGACAGGACCTCAGGCAGAACAGTTGGTCTTTGTCTCCTTCAAGGAAGGTTTTGACAAAGACATCTCACCTGCCACTATCTCCTCATGGATCAAGCAGACTGTGATCCTATGGTATGAGCTCTCTGACCAAGAGGCCCTCACTATACATCAGGTTAAAGCCCATGATGTGAGGGCATTTGCTGCTTCCAAGGCATTCCAATCAGGAGTCTCCTTGGCACAAATATTATCAGCCTGCCACTGGAAGTCGCATAACATCTTCACACAGTTCTATCTAAAGGATGTGGCTTGGGCTGATTCAGAGCTCTACCACTTGGGACCTGTAGTGGCTGCTCAGCAGATCCACCAGTAGCCCATGTTAGAGACATGTACATATGTAAATAGTTGTACATATATATAAAAAAAATCATAAAAGGCCAAAAAAAAAAAAGTGACGTGCTTTCTTTGGGAGGTTTATTTCTTCTCCTTATGGGACTGAACTCATCCTTCTCTTCCCCTACCTCAGAGGAGGGCGGGGGGCAGTGTCAGTATATCCTGGGGTAACCGGATGCTGGTAATCGACCTTGGCCTTATTGGGGGTTTCTGACTCTAAATCAACCCAGGCCTGGAGAAAATGGTGTTAGTTTTTGTTTGTGAGTTCATTTAAGTCCCTAGTAACTTACCCGCCAACCAAGTGGTAGTTATTAAGCAATTATCCATTGGATAGGATGTATCAACGCAATAAAATTGCAAATATAATAAGTAAATTAAATTTTTATAATTTAATACCCTATCCAAAGGACACACAAAACCCTCCCAACCGGCCCCGCTATCAGCTTACTAGGGGTCTAATAGGTTTAGACAACAAAAAAGATGCCATGACGTCACTGTCTAGTCAAGAAGGAAGTACGATGTGCCACCTGGCGAGTGCACGGTACTTGGCTGGCCTGGCCAGTGGAAAAACAGGACGGCTTTTTCTGTCGTTTGGTAGGCTGGTCTGCACTGACCAGATTACCATGTCCATTGGAGAGGGTATTAACTTATCGGACTTTGTCTTCATCAGCATGGCCAACCTTATACTGGTCAGGACGGACAGTTTTTGGACCATGTTAAACCAGGGATAAAGTATGACACACTGGCCTACCTTAGAAATGCCCCCCCCCCCCCCCCCCCCCCCCCCCCCCCCCCCCCCCCCCTGCACTTACCTTCTTTGTTTCCAGACTCTGTGTTGAATAATGCAGAGGAGATTTCACAATATGAAGACATACATCATTATTCTGGGGGCCTACACAAAAAACAGGCTCTTTATCACCCCTTTTCTCAAGCAAGTAAACTTACACAGGACGACGACTGAAAATCAGGACCACCAGCCTGGAAGATGCTCAGCTCTCATGGGCAGAACAAGAGAAGTCAGGGCAAGACCTCCAATTATTCAGTGATTGTTCAAGAGTCAGCACAAAAGAAAGTCATAAGACCGCTTGTAACAGCAATAAAATTTGTGAAAGGTGTTTCCTGTTTAGATCAGCTGTCTTCTGTCCAACCTGTCATAAATACCCACACTGTTGCTCAAAATCTGCCTGTAGGGGTCAGACTAAACCAGTTTTGGACCAGCCCCAAGGTCATAAAAATTCTCACGGAAGGCTATACCCTCCCCTTCCGGAACCGACCAACTTCGACCAGGTCTCCAATAATCGTAAGTGGCTAGGTCAAAAATCAGACATTTCTGGCTTTCTTTACCAGACTGTCTTGGTTCCAAAACCTAACAACAAGTGGAGACCTATCATAAATCTGAGCTCGCTGAACAAATATCTGATATCAGAAAAGTTCAGAATGGAAACACCAGAAAGGATAAGGACTTCCTTGCAGACAGGCAAATGTGTAATGTCCATAGATTTCAAGGTAGCTTACTTAAAACACGCACTTAAAATGGTGGCTCCAAGAAGCAAATGTCCTTCAAGGTCAGCCACTACACCCACTCAGCCATGCTCTTCAGATCTTTACAGATGCCTCAAGAGAAGGCTGGGGCACTCTCTTTGGACACCTTCAAGACTGTTTTCCTCTTATCTCTGGGTTCTGGCAAACGCAGAAGATCCATGCGTGGCTCAACAAAACCATCAGGCACCAGACAAACTAATCCAAGGTATCTCTGTACCTGTCACCCAGCTTTCTTTCTAAGAATATTTCATAGAAGGTCCAAAGACATCTTGTCTGCCACTATCTATCAAAGATCAAGCAAACTGTGATCTTTTGTTAAGAGCTTTCTGATGAAGAGGCCCTTACCCTACATCAGGTCAAAGTCCATGTTGTTAGGGCCTTTGTAGCTTCAAAAGGCCTTCCAGTCATGAGTATCCTTAGCTCAGTTATTATGAGCCTCTCACTGGAAATCTCACAACACCTTCACACAATTTTACCGGAAGGATGTGGCCTGGGTTGATTCAGAGATCTTTCATCTGGGTCCAGTGGTGGCTGCCCAGTAGATCCGCAACTAGTCAACGGATATGTCCTAGCAGCCTGTCATCTTGCCCAATAAGGTCTACAGGGTGGCAGGTCGATTGGTTCTGATAACCAACTCACTGGCAACTGACCAATGAGACCTGCTGATGTCCCTTTTCTGAGACCACTTGTGTCTCAGAGTTCAATCTTAAATCTCTAGTAAGCTACCCACCTTCCAAACGGTAATTACTCTAGCTAATAATCAATTATGAGATGGACTACTGCTATAAAATTGTAAATTTAATGATTTAATTAAATTTTATAAGTTAATACCTTACCTAATGGACAGGAGAGGCCCTCCGCAGTGACAACACTTTCATCTTACTAGTTGTCATCTAAGATTAGAAGAACAAAAAAGATGCTAGAACAACACTTTCATCTTACTAGTTGTCATCTAAGATTAGAAGAACAAAAAAGATGCTAGAACGTCATGTTCTCTAGCCAGGAAGGAAATACTGCGTGCCACCTAGTGAATGGTGGCAACATAACCAGTCCTGCCGGTGGAGACACAGAACATCATTTCCTGGCCGGCCAGTGCTTGCAATATAGCTAATTGTCTATTAGGTAAGGTATTAACTCATAAAAATTTAATATACTTTTTTAAATTTTCAAATTTGTAATATTGCACTTGACAATTTCAGTTGCAGGATCAAGGAGGACCTGGGTTCAGTGCCAAGTAGAGTGACTCTGTTGTCAATGTTGTGTCATTGGGTCCTATCCCCAGTGGCAAGCAGAAGTACCTGGCGGGGTTGTAGATAAATGGTCATCCCAGAGACTCCATCTTTTAGTTAGGACACTAAAGAGCTTGTGCTGTACTTGTACAGTTCAATTGTTCAAATTGAGCATTGAATCGTATTGGGAAGGAGATCTTACACTTACGCACTTAGTATGAATACATCTCAGTTATAGCAATAATGGCTTTTGAATCACAAGTCACCAATATCATTTAATAAATCTGTTCTTTGCTCATGTTTATTTTACAGGAAATGTTAGTGTTGGCAATCTTCCAAAATTTTTACCATTTGTACTGCAAGAAATAGAAAAACATCCCAAAAGACAATATCTGCTACTGCATTCTTTGAAAGAGGTAAGATATTCATTGTTTTCACTTATAGTATCATCTCTTATTTCAAAGAGATAATGTAAAATGGAGACCCTTAAAAATAAATATAGTTTTAGTGTTGAAGTGTGTTTGTTCTAGCCATGTATTGTTTATTTCAGAAATTCAGTTCACTTGAGAATTTCTTTTTTCAGATAATTAGCTGTGAATCGTCATCCAAATCAGGTCTTGAGTCATTGAGTCGCTACACAAGTACTATATGGTGAGTTTATTCTGACTATGAGAAAACAACCAAGTGTTAGAATTCAGACTTATGTAGTTAATTAAGTTACTGTAGAACTCTGTTAAGTAAATGTATGGTTTAAGTATACATGAGTGGTCGCTAGAGTTCTTATTCCAGTGAAATATATTTAATATAAATGGAATCCCTGGCTCAGTGGAAATAGTTTTAACATAGTGGTCTTGTGGTTAGGGGACAGTATTATACGAGTGCATAGGCGGAATAATTATATTGTTAATATATTTGTGATATATTTTTTCTGTATATGTCTACTGAGGGATGTTTTACTTTTATTCATCACCATTTTGTTTGATTTGTTAGTCAAGTACCGTATTTTTCCAAAATATGGCCCGGGCGTGAATTAATTTCAAATGGCATCAGACCAGGCGTTAAATTGAACCAGGCGTTCTTTTGAAGTATAAAAACAGTGTCATAAATTGTAAACAGTGCGCTCAGTACCCAGGCATTAATTTGAACCAGGCGTTTATTTGAACCTGGGCGTTATTTTGGAAATTTACGGTATATCCATTATGATATTTAAAGAGAGAATATTTAAATTTATATACAGGGGCACTAGTGAATATAAAAACCTCAATATTTATATCCCCAGACGAAAGTCGGGGATATATTGGATTCAGGTCCGTCGCGCCGCCACCGCCGCCGTAGAAATTTCCTTGTGGACGTGATAACTCAAAAACAAATTAATATTTTTTTTTCAAACTTGGTACACATGTTAAGGGTGCCCAAAGGAAGATCCCTATTTTAAGGTGACCTTAAACTCCCAGTAAAAAAGAACTTATGGCCACCTTAAGGTCAGAAATTGGACTTTTGGCCACTTAGAGCCCTGTAGGTCACAAACTATGATGCTCAGCTGGCTGAAATTTTACCTGACAACACGTTAATATGTTCTTAGTACATGTGCCGAAAATCACGACTTTAAGTTGAGGAGAAAATTGTGTTTGAGGCCCATAAATACCCCCACTTAGGGATTTTTTGCTATACTTTTCACATATTTTGCCCTATAATTTGGAAGTGGTAATTCTGATGAGTCTCAAACTGCGCTAGGTATAACTTTGATATGTAATCCTTGTCTGTAGAAAATTTTAGGGCTGTAGGTTTACCCAAAGGGGTTGACTTAAGGTCTCAAAAGTGCCCACAGAGACCCAATTTATGCACTTTTTGCCACTTTCAAGCACTGTAGCTTTCAAACTATGTCTCTCATCTAAGTTAAATATCATCTGGGAATATATCTATGTGTTTTCTTATATGTGCCCCAACATTTAGACCTTTAATAGACAGTTAACCTGTGTATCAGGACCATAAACACCCACCCGAATGACCCTTGTAAGACATTTTTCACATCTTTTTCCCTGTAACTTGGAAATGGTAAGTCTGAGAAGTTTCAAACTGTATTAGATATATATTCTGTGTGTAATCTTAGTATGTAACAGATTTTAAGTCTGAAGCTTTAATTTTGAAGGTCAAATTGAGGTCTCTAAAAGGCTCCCAAAGACCCAATATTTGGACTTTTTGCTACTTTTAAGCCCTGTGACTGTCAAACTATGTGACTGATAGAGCTCAAATCCTATCTGGGAAGATATTAGTATGTTATTTTTATATGTGCCAAAATTAAGGCTTTAAGAAGACATTTAACCTGTGTATGAGGACCATAAATCCCCACCCGAGTGACCATTTTTAGACATTTTTCACATATTTTTCCCTGTAACTTGGAAATGGTAAGTCTAAGAAGTTTCAAACTGTATTAGATGCATATTCTATGTGTAATCTTAGTATGTGACAAATTTTAAGTCTGAAGCTTTAATTTGAAGGCCACATTTAGGTCTCTAGAAGGCCCCATAAAGACCCAGTATTTGGACTTTTTGCCAATTTTAAGGCCTTTGACTGTTAAACTATGTGACTGATAGAGCTGAAATCTCATCTGGGAATACATTATTATGTTCTTTTTACATGTGCCAAAAATCAAGGCTTCAAGCAGACATTTAACCTGTGTATGAGGACCTTAAACACCCACCTGAGTGACCCTTTTAAGACATTTTTCACATATTTTGCTCTGTAACTTGGAAATGGTAAGTCTGAGAAGTTTCAAACTTTATTAGATACATATTCTATGTGTAATCTTAGTATGTAACAAATTTTAAGTCTGAAGCTTTAATTTGAAAGGCACATCGAGATCTCTAAAAGGCCCACAGAGACCCAATATTTGGACTTTTTACCACCTTTAAGCCCTGTGACTGTTAAACTATGTCATTGATGGAGCTGAAATCCCATCTGGGAATGCATTATTATGTCCTTTTTACATATGCCGAAAATCAAGGTTTTTAGTAGACATTTAACCTGTGTATGAGGGCCATAGACACTCGCCCAAGTGCCTTTTTTGACATTTTTTCCATATTTTGCCCTGTTATTTGGAAATGCTTAGTGTGACAAGTCTTAAACTGTATTTTATATAATTTTTGTTTGTTATGTATGTCCCCAAAAAAGTTTCAGATCTGTAGTTTAATTGCTAAGGTCTCTTTAACAATTGTAAAATGCCCACAGAAACCCAATTTATGGACATTATGCCACTTTAAAGCCCAGTAACTGTCAAATTATGTGGGTTATAGAGCTGAAATCTTTGAATTTTTAAAAGGAAATGCCTGTCTATTTAAATTTTGAATATTAATAATGTTATGGCTATCTTAGTCTTTTAAGAACTTATTTTTGTGTGTTATACCTCTGCTTGCTGAGTTTTTAACTTTTTAAAATGAAACTGGTTAAACATATTCAAGTAGACAAAATGGACACTTTAAGTGAGCTTTAAGTCCCAATATTAATGAAATTATATCCTTATGTAGTAAAACTAGGGGATTTTTAACCCTCAACTAGCCCAGTTTTATTCAACTTGCCTCAGTTAATTTTGACACAGCTCCTACAGTTATGAACTCATTTCAGTTGATAATCACATACTTAAAATTCTCAATTCTTTTTGTATTTAGTACCCCTTTTATATAGATTGTTTGTTTACCATTTATGCTGTAGCACTCCATCTCTTTGTAGTCCCAACCCACATCCCCCACCCACCTCTGGGACCTCCAGCTATATTGAGTGACACTAAATAAACAAAGGTATTTAATGATATCAGATGAGAAACAAAGAACTCAATGGGGTTGCAGATCTTGTGTAATAGTGAGAGAGGTGTGGAGAAGGGGAGAGGGGTGGGGGTGGGAGGTGGTGGGCTTCATTACATATAACACAAAGGGGAGTCAGAACTGAGATTGTGTCACATATTTAGGTTGCATATATATGGACCACGTATATAGGTATAGAGGAAATGAATAACTGAAAACAATTTGCAAATTCTAAAAATATTATAATAAAATAATAATATAAATAATTTTTTTTTAAATAATATTTTATTTGTGAACAAATCTAGAAACAGATATGCGCTTTTGGGATTATGAATTTTAGAATGGACATTGAATCATCAATCATTTAAATACTTTGAAGGAAGATTGAAAAGTATGATGAGTTGAGTTAAAAATAATATTTTATTTGTCAACAAATATAGAAACAGATATGCTCTTTTGGGATTATTATTTTAGAATGGACATTCAATCATCAATCATTTAAATACTTTGAAAATAGGTTTAAAGTTATCATTGCAGGAAGATTGAAAATATAATTTGAGTTATGTATTCGGCGTCTGGGGATACACCATCTTCCTTGGGAAGATATAAACAGAGTAGATTGATGTGCTGAAGTTCATATAATAATGGGTAATTATGTTTTAAAAAATTCCCGATCAAAACCTGTGGCGTGAGTGATGACCTGTCTGGGGATATGTTGGCGCCGAGTTGGCCCAATCTAGTTAACTTGTGATTTCTCAACCATTTCTGTATGGAATTTTATACAAAGAAAAGGAGCAAAAGTGCTGTTGAAAGACCTGTCTAATGATAGAGTAAGAAATCTAAAATTCGCCACATATCTGAAATTCGCCACATGTGAAAATACTAATAAAATAAATGAATTGTGGTGAGATTTGTTGACTGTATAGTAAATTAAGACTTTTTGAACTGAAAAATACCAATTTTTGGACAAAAACATCATTTTCTTCATAAAATTAACTGAGGTTTTAGAGGTGGTGAATTTTAGATTCCTGGCGAATTTTAGATTTCTTACTCTATATAATACATTTTTGTAGGTTACAAAGTTTCTGAGATAATCTTGAAAAACTGGAAGCTATTCACACTAATTATCCATGGTTCGGAGGCGCCGTTGTATACAAGAAAAATATATCCTGCTCCATATAGGCCCCTATATGGATCACATGGTGCACGGTGGATAATACAGCATGATTTACCTGTCTTATGATCAATGCTAAATAACTAAAAGCTACAGGATCTGGCATTTCTTGTGTCCAGTAGTACCCATTAGAGAAATTCAGATGACACACTGTTTGTTTATGTGTTTGTAGGTTGTCTTTGCTAGCTAACACAGTTATTGTTTTCATATGTACAAAATGCATTTAATGAAGGACTGTTAGTCACAGTGTATTTTGAGGCTGCTGGCATCATGCTCACTTCAAAGCTTCTTTTCATTATTAAAAGAATTAGTGTGAGTTTTAGTTAACAGATGTTGTGCTCCCTTATGATTGTGCCCTATTGTTACAGGAAACTCATGGTTTAGGAGTGTGACAAAATTTGAGTCAGCTGACACTATGCCCACCATGGTTTAGCTTTTTTATTACAGGAAGCTTCTGATCAGGGAGTTTGAGTCAACTAAAATCGTCTCTAGTTATGGTTGTTTCTTATTATTATTATTACAAAAAGCTCCCGATTAAGATATATGAGTTATGTTTAGTCAGCTGACACCGTGCCCATGTATGGTTTTGGTATTTTTTTCTTATTACAGGAAGCTCCTGATGAAGGAGTGTGAGTGTCCTGAGGAAGGCACCAGGAACGTGGTTGCGGAGTGTCTGGGGAAACTCACTCTCATCACGCCCACAAACCTGCTGCCGAAACTAAAAGATCACCTCAAGTCAGGCTCTGTACTCATACGTGCTACTGTGGTCACAGCCATCAAATTCACCATCTCTGATCAGGTATGTTAACTATAGGAATAAAAGACATATTCGAGTGCTTTATGATGGTTTTAAACTATCGAGCGGCTGAATATTAAAGCCACGAAGCCCGAAGGGCTGAGTGCTTTAATACAGCCGATCGATAGTTTAAAACCATCATAAAGCACGAGTATTTGTCTTTTATTCCTATTCTAAAATGGTTATATTAATAATTTGGTCAAAATAAGTGGTAAATCTTACGCAAAAATCAAAAAAAATCCAACACCATGTTGGCTGTTCCATTAACTAAACATGCATAGTGATGGATGTGTAAACAGCCTTTTGGTTTAAATATTGTTAGGAAATACCCACAGAATTCCGTGATCTCATAAATATTTATGAGCAGTCGATCTTTAAATGAAGTATTGATAAAATCCCCTGCAGAATTATTTGACTTAGTATTTGCTGCATATAATTTAAGTTTTATTTCACCGCGATTTGTTTGTTTACATTTGTACGCGAAGGGACGATGTACGAGATTTCAACATTTTATTTACCGTTCTATATTCGCGGTTCAAGCATTGCGCAAAAGACGTGTCCACGTTCGATGTACGAGATTTCAACATTTTATTTACCGTTCTATATTCGCGGTTCAAGCATTGCGCAAAAGACGTGTCCACGTTCACTGCGCAGCCTACCATTTTAGAATGAGAGATTCAAAACCGTTTAAAAGTGAGCAGACAACTTGATGAATGTCCCAAGTAGGGGCCACAGTGTTTCAGTGGTAACACACTCACCTCCCACCTCTGTGATTGGAGTTCGAATGGACGACGATCGCCGATAATAGAGAAACAAACGATCCAGACAAAATATAGTGCGACAAGTAGGTGTGTATAGAAACATATTTACAATAATATTTATGGGTTAATAAAAGAAACCGGTCTTTTTAATAGAAATAAAGTCCTCAGGTTCGTACTTTATGACCTCTATAAAAGGACGGAACTTCCGGCCTAATGGACTCACGCTCATCCATTATCCGCCGGAAGTACAGTCCTTTTATAGAGGTCATAAAGTACTTACCCTCGGACTTTATTTCTACAATATTGGGGTTACCAGCTTGATGATAGTTTACAATTTTCCTTCCATTTTACAGCCTTGACAAATTTTCCCCCTAGGGTGGGTATATTTGATACTGATAGCACACTTCCTTACAAACTTTGTTATTTCACAGCCTCAGACCATTGATCCTCTGTTACGTGTGAGCATGGGTGATTTCCTGAGTACCATCACTGACGTGGATCTGAACGTGAGGCGCGTGGCTTTGGTGGCGTTCAACTCCGCTGCCCACAACAAGCCCTCGCTCATCAGAGACTTGCTCCACCAGGTTCTGCCGCATCTGTATGCAGAAACAAAAGTCAGGGTGAGTAGAGGAGGTATGATATTAATATTAACGAGAGTAGTCGGAAGGGTCCTCACGACTAGCCGACAAATCGACAAAAGATTAGAATAGTACTATATACCGGCTTCATATTTTAAATTATGAATAATCGCCAAATGTAGTAAAAGATGGCAGAAGATCTGAATCCGTCGAATAAGTCCATATTGTCACATAAAATAAGTTAAAATCCAACAACTGTTTTCTGTACTGTTTCTGCATTCACATAAAATCGGAAGTACCATTTTCCTTTTATATCGCCCACTTCCTGTATTGGCAAAATGCATCAGAAGTCACAGGAAAATGACAAATTTAATTACTTTTACAGATTATGGACATATATTTTCAATTTATTTCACATATTTATCGTGTTTGTTGCTTTTTAGAAATATCGAGCTTAAGATTTTTGGTAGTTTTATAAGTTCAACGATTATTCGGTGTCAACACGAAATATACTTGCCTATTAGCTGACATGAAATATTTGGAGTCACGATGTCCCTAGCACTCGGTGCATAACTCTGCCAAGGTCCAAAATATGTCTATATTGAATACGAGTGCAGTGATCTTAAAAATGATCTAAAAATTTCTGGATCCTGATGGTGATCCAGATCAACACTCAAATCATATTATCTGTTCGTTGTACCATTTTCAATATTTCTCTAGTAATTTCATCAAAATCTGTAAGTTTTTGAGTTATTTTGCAGACATGCAAACAGACTGGCACCACCTTGGTGAGGTAACAATTCAAAGATTTGTAAACATCGTCAGTGGTTGAATGAGTTAACCAGTGTGGTATCTCATTAAAACACTGTCACCTCTGTGTGGGTTTGTCTCCCGTAAGTGACACAATACTAAGACGCATAGACACTTTAAAGCCCCACTTGATTCTAATTCAAATAGCACTTTTATAGCCCTAATCTCTGTCAAAATACAGACTCAAAGCGCATCACACCGCAAAAAACATTGTTCAGTATTCATAATATACCAGCATTAAAACTTTAGATGATTATAAAAATCAATTTCTCAACTACATTATCATAAAATTTGGGGATAATTACATTTGAAATTCTAATGTGTGTTTGTCAAACAGAAAGAGCTGATCCGTGAGGTGGAGATGGGTCCATTCAAGCACACAGTGGATGATGGGTTGGATATCAGGAAAGCAGCTTTTGAATGCATGTACACACTACTCGACTCGTGTCTTGATAGGTGGGTTTTCAACAAGAACTTTGAAGTAATTTGAAATTGAACTGGAGCCCTACCTCTTCTGTTCAGGATACTTGGGGCTTAATTTCATGTTCTCTGGATCTCAAAACAGTCAGTTCTTCAAAATAGGCAAGATTACAAGCTCTGTTTTTCATCTTTTTGTGGAGATAAGAATTCTTACTCCACTTATTTCATGGCCAAAGGATGTTACCGAGGATACATCCATTGTAATGTCATGATGGTCTATAAATATTCAAATAAATATAATAAATATATAAAGTGAATAAGTTCTTAGATACTTCCTAGTGCTTATACATTATCATACAGCACTTCAGACACAGCGTTCAGTATCTATCCTAGATAGATGGCCGACAGGTCTTAGTGATTACTTGTTTTATTAAGTAATATTAACTTTGTTACAACTTTGTCCTGTGTATTTTCAGACTGGACATATTTGTGTTCTTGACACATGTGGAGGATGGACTGAATGACCACTATGACATCAAGATGTTGACCTACTTAATGATCGGCAGATTGGCTCACCTCTGTCCCAGTGCAGTGTTGCAGCGTAAGTGTCAATGATTGAAGTTTCTGTGAGCGACTTCTCAGTGTGAGATGGGCATAAAATATTTAGACAACTATTTTAAAATGTAAAACCTAGTCCGAAGCATTGGACCTGAGGTTTAATATGAACCAACTGGAAGTACTGGTAAGGCAAATATGGAGGCTGGTGTAAACGAATTTATTGAAAATGTGTCAAAACATTTGAGAAAAGTGTGTAAAAAGTGAAAGTTAGGAAGACATTTATAAGTTGAAATCCATGATATTTGTGGAAGTAAATAATATCTTCAAGACTTCCAACTGTTTTAATGAGTATCAGGTTCATTAGTCATGAAGTCAAATTATTCAATTGGTGATTTCACTTATAGCTCTTAAACTTTTAAAATATTCCATTCCTCAGTTCTGGACAGTATAATTGTTAAAACAACATATGCCTTTTGTGGACTGCATTCTTTGAAACATCATAAGCAAAATTAATTCCTCATATTGCATACTAGTTTTGGGAATCGACCCTGTTTTCTGGGCTGATTAATTGTCCTGTTTGCAGACTGGTAATTGAGCCAAAATTGATAGTTCAACTATGTTTATTTTTAATTTGTTGGTCATTATACCATACTGATATTTTTGGTACCCAAAGTACCCATTTTATTGCGTTAATACATCCTATCCAATGGACAATAGCTTATCCGGTCGGCGCAGACCGGCCCGCCAAACGTCAGAAAAAGACGTCGTGTGTTTCCACCGGCCAGGTCGGTCCAGTACTGTGCACTCGCCAGATGGCGTGTCGTACTTCCTTCCTGTCTAGACAGCGTGACGTCATAGCATCTTTTTCGTTTGGCGCATGTACTTGTGACACGGATTTTCTGAGTAGAATTTTATTTCAAGTTTTATGTGAGAACTCTTCTTTATTATACTTTTATTTTTATATCAACGATTTCTAGAAGACTTATAGATCATTATGTCTTCTCCCAGTCAACGACGGGGTAGTTGTGGCCATATGATGGCTGGTTATGACTCTCACTCAGTTTGTGCACGCTGTCGTGACAAGAAAAAAGGGAAGGACCCTTGTGTAGAGAAGGAAGGGGCGGATTGCCTTCACTGTAATGCCCTTACTCCAGAACAATTGTCTCATTTGTCTACCCCGTCTTACCAACTTAAGAAGGAGAAGCGGGAATCCAAGTCTTCTACTCCAGCCAAGAAATCGTCTACAGATTCCACTCTCAGTCCCACCCTTGTAGACCCGTCCTTAGTGACGGTAATGGGGGTTGTGGATGGCCAGAGCACCTCTAGGTCGCCTGGCTTGAGTGATCAGCCGGTAGAAAAGAAGAAGAAGAAAGAGGACAAGAAGGCTACCAGTGACAAGTCGGTTAAACCTGACAAGTCGGTCAAATCTTCATCTCACCGACCTTCATCTTCCACTAGTACCGACCAGAAGTTAGAAGTGATGGAGCAGAAGTGGTCGGACCGGTTCAACCGGTTGGAGGCTCTCCTTCTTGCCAAGTCGTTGGACCGACCTCAAGAGCCTGTTTTTGCTGCTGTCAAGGTCACACCGACCCATGCTCCTCCCATTAATGTTGTCAGCACTGAACCCTTTCTGAATCCTGCGGGCCAGCCTCCTCACCGACCTTCCACCTCTACTCTACCGGCTACCGACCCTGCTAGCTCGGCTACTGCTTCACAGGCCAGATCAGACGTATCTCAGCCTTTTCAGCGACCAGGAATTTCTAGTGTGTCCGACCAACCTACTGTTCAGAAGCATGTGTCCGGTACCTTGGATATTACTAGGAAGGACACTTCTTCAAGTGACTCGGATGTAGACAGTATAACTTCCGACCGACCGCCAGTAGATCTGTTCCCAGAAGAGGGTGAGCTCTCTGATGAACATGATGTTTCCTTCACCAACCCGGACCAATCCCTCTCAGAGGAGCAGTCATACCGGGAAACAATGAGGGGCATCCGGTCCTACATGGGGTGGGGCCACATCCCTGACATGGACTCAGGCACCAAATCATCAGACGACAACCCCTTTGCTGGGCCAAAAATGCAGACACCAGGGAAGATTTCTGTCGCTCTACCCACCGACGAGTGGTTGTGCAGCAAGCTGAGCAAACTTAATCTCACCTTAGTGCAGGGTTACCCCTCACGTACCACTGAGGCAGGCACTCTACAAAGGGACCAGTTTGTCCGGACGGCCAAGTCCCAGTCGAAATGGTATAATTTGCATGCAGAAGTAAAGAAGGACAGTTCTGACTCTCTTAAGTCCTGGAATACTGGTTCGTCCCGACTGAATAGCACCTACCTGAGAATAGCCCGACAGGCTTCCATTGCCTCAAACCCACCTTTGTCTAGGCCCATATCTCAAGAGAATCTCAGGAAGTGGGAAAGGTCGGCCAGAGAGTCTTCTATAATATGCAACCAGGCTGCTGGATTTAATCGCTGCCTTCTCAAGGTCCAGCAAAATATGCAGTCCCATCTCAAGACCATCCGGACAGAGTCTAAGGGCAAGTCGGCCAGTAAAGTTTCAACAGCCACTGATGAACTGCAGTTCCTCCTAGACTTCAATTCTAGTGTGTGCCATGCAATGGCTAGGGCAATGGAACATTTGACCGACTTTGTCTTTGTGAATGTAGCAAATACCACCTTAATGAGAAGAGACTCCTACCTGTCTTATTTGAAAGCTGGGGTAAAAGCAGACACTCTAAATGCACTTAGGGCAGCCCCTCTGGATCTGGACACCCTCTTCCCTGATAAGATTGTCAAACAGGCCGAAGAGGACATAGCAGCTTTCGACAGGAATCGTTCCGGTTCAGTGTACAAGAAGGGTAGATACCACCCCGTATGAAAGACAGGATAAAAAGTCGGATAGTACAAAACAGGACAGACCGACTTGGAAAAACATCTCTTCTGATGGACAACACCGCAGAGGAAAAGGAAGGCACCAGTACTCCACCCGACCAGCCAAGGGCCAGCAGCCTTATAAATGACAGTCATTGTGTAACACTTTTACAGGCAAGGCTGCTGGCCGGGAGCTCTGCACAGACAATAGACAATCTTTTAAATGTAAAACCTCTTGTTGTTACAAATGTTCATACTGCGCCCGGTCTTTCACAAAGGAAAGAAATAAGTCCCGGGGCAGCAGTCTGTTATCAGAAAGATTTTACATTAAAATCTGTGAAAAATGCTTCTTGTGTCATTCCATTGTCTTGTGCTCAACCTGTAACAAGTGTAAAAAATGTTGCCTCAAATCGGCCTGTAGGGGCCAGACTTCAAAACTTTTGGCAAACTTGGCTGGATCTGGGGGCCGGTCCGAAAATAGTTCAAATCCTGAGAGAAGGTTACACCCTTCCTTTCCGGACCCGGCCAAATCTTACAAGGTCTCCGACTGTCGTAAGCCGTTATGTCAATCCCCACAGGAACAGCTACCTGTTGGAGGCATTACATCAGCTTATAGACAAGAACGCAATAGAACTGGTCCACAATCAAACATCTCTAGGGTTTTCAACCGACTTTTTCTGGTACCCAAGCCCAACAACAAGTGGAGGCCTATACTGGACCTAAGCAAACTAAATCTTTTCCTCAAGGTGGAGAAATTCAAAATGGAGACACCGGAAACCATCAGGACATCCCTCCAGCAAGGGGAGTGGGTAACCTCATTAGACTTCAAGGATGCCTACTTCCATATACCAATACAGGAACAGTCCAGGAAATATCTCCGATTTCATGTCCAGGGCCGGACCTACCAGTTCAAAGCACTGCCTTTTGGTCTGTCCACAATGCCCATGGAGTTCACTGTCTTGGCAAAGGAGGTGAAACTGATGGCCATACACAAGGGTATAAGAATCCACCAGTACCTAGACGACTGGTTGGTCAGAGCCAGATCCCACCAAACCTGTCTCCAGCACACCCAAATCTTGGTCAAGATGTGCCAGGATCTAGGCTGGCTGGTGAACTTAGAGAAATCAGAACTGGAGCCCAAACAAGTCTTCAACTTCGTAGGCTACCAGTTTGACCTCAGGTCCGGCCGGGTCAGACCGACACCGGACCGGTGGCAAAGTCTTCAAGGAAAAATACAAACACTGCTGTCACTACCGGCCTGTCTGGTCCGACAGTTCATGTCCTTGATAGGTCTGTTAACAGCCACAGAAAAACAAGTTCACCTAGGCCGGTTGCACATGAGACCCATACAGTGGCATCTCAAGAACAATTGGAGGGTACCGGAATCTCTAGAGAAGGTCATCCCTCCACCCAGATCCCTGCACCCACACTTACAATGGTGGCTAAAGGAAAGCAATGTGCTCCAAGGTCAACCATTACACCCCATAAAGCATGCTCTGCAAATTTTTACAGACGCATCGAAAGAAGGGTGGGGCGCTCACTTAAACGAGCTCACTGCAAGGGGGTCCTGGTCAGTGCCGGAAAGCAAGCTGCACATAAATTACCTGGAACTGAAAGCAGTCCTTTTGGCCCTGAAAGAGTTCCAAGATCTATGCACCAACCAAATAGTCCTAGTGGCCACAGACAATACCACAGTAGTGGCTTACATAAACAAAGAAGGAGGCATGAAGTCGGGCCCGCTGTGTGCCCTACTGTGGAGAATCTTGACCTGCTGTTCCCAGTGACAAGTGACTCTAAAGGCCCGACATATCCCTGGCCGACTAAATGTGATAGCAGACAAGCTATCCAGGCTAAATCAGACCATCCAAACAGAATGGTCCCTCCTTCCGGACGTTTTTCACGGTTTATGCAGCAAATGGCACCGGCCTCAGATAGATCTATTTGCCACGAGGTTCAACCACAAGTTACCTCTGTTTGTCTCTCCAGTACCGGACACCCTGGCTGTAGCAGTGGATGCACTCACTCTGCCATGGGAGGATCTGGATGCGTAGGCCTTCCCACCAACCGCCATATTGGGCAAAGTGGTGGAGAAGCTACTGGACTCCCCGTGCAAGTGGCTTATTCTGATTGCCCCGGGGTGGCCCAACATGCCTTGGTTTTGGGACTTGGTGAACATGTCCAGTCAGGTCCCTCTCAGCCTGCCCAACCGGCCCAATCTGTTGACACAGCCCTTCAATCAGATCCCTCACAGAAATCTGACAAATCTAAATCTCCATGCCTGGCTCCCAGAGCCACAAAAATCAAAGAACAGGGCTTCTCAGAGGCAGTGGCAGCAAGAATTGAGGCTCCTCAAAGAAGATCAACCAGATCAGTCTATGAGGCAAAGTGGTGCATCACTAATCAGGTGGACTTCAGGTCACCACCTGTAAAGTCGGTGGCTGACTTCCTAATGTACCTTTTTGAGGACAAGAAGTTACAGCTCAGCACCATTGATGGATACAGGTCTGCCATTGCTGATAAACTAGGTAATACAACAGTCAATATCAGCAAAGATTTTAATCTCACTTGTCTCTTGGAAAGTTTCCACAGAGATAGACCCAAAGGGCGGAGGGGAATGCCCTCCTGGAACCTTTCCCTGGTACTACACCAGCTGACAAAGGCTCCTTTCGAACCTCTTAGGGAGGCATCTCTGAAGCATCTGACCTTCAAAACTGTCTTCCTTTTGGCCCTGGGCTCTGGCAAAAGAAGGAGTGAGATCCATGCATGGTAGCACAAGAACATCAGACACCAATCTGATTGGTCTAAGGTGTCCCTGTTTCCATCTCCCAGCTTTCTTTCCAAGAATCAGCTGGCCAAAGAGGGTCCAGAGAGTGTAGCCCCAGTGGTCATACCAGCCCTGGCTCCTACTCTAGATAAATCCCTCAAGTCTGACAGATCCCTTTGTCCAGTCAGAGCCTTGCGCTACTATTTGGACAGGACTTCAGACCTCAGGCAGCGCAAGGAGCTAGTCTTTGTCTCCTTCAAGAAAGGCTTCGACAAAGACATCTCCCCTGCCACTATCTCCTCATGGATCAAGCAAACTGTGATCCTATGCTATGAGCTCTCTGATCATCAAGCCCACACCCTGCATCAAGTTAAAGCCCATGATGTCAGGGCCTTTGCTGCCTCTAAGGCCTTCCAGTCGGGAGTTTCCTTAGAGCAGATCTTGTCAGCTTGCCACTGGAAATCCCATAATACTTTCACACAGTTCTATCTGAAGGACGTGGCCTGGGCTGATTCAGAGCTCTTCCATTTAGGTCCTGTAGTGGCTGCTCAGCAGATCCACCAACAAACTAGGACCTAGAGGAGATTTGTAAATATGTAAATAGTGTACATACAGTTAAGCAAAAAAAAAACAAAAAAAACTCAGACGTGCTTCCTTCGGGAGGTTTATTTCTTCTCAGGGGACTGAACTCAGCCCTCTCTTCCCCTACCTCAGAGCAGGTCTGTCAAAAAGGGGGGGGGGGGGGGGTAAGTCGGTTTGGACCGGTTAACCGGTATCTGTTGACCGACTATAGCCTTAAGGGTTTCCTGACCTCAGGGTCGACCCAGGCCTGAAAGTTGTTGGTTTATTTTATGAGTTCATCTAAGTCCCTAGTAACTTACCTGCCTACCAGCTATTGTTCATTGGATAGGATGTATTAACGCAATAAAATTGCAAATTTAATAAGTAAATTAAATTTTTATAAGTTAATACCCTATCCAATGGACACACAAGACCCTCCCACCGACCCCGCTATCAGCTTACTAGGGGTCTAATAGGTTTAGACAACGAAAAAGATGCTATGACGTCACGCTGTCTAGACAGGAAGGAAGTACGACATGCCATCTGGCGAGTGCACAGTACTGGACCGGCCTGGCCGGTGGAAACACAGGACGTCTTTTTCTGATGTTTGGCGGGCCGGTCTGCGCCGACCGGATAAGCTATTGTCCATTGGATAGGGTATTAACTTATAAAAATTATTTACTTATTAAATTTGCAATTTCCTGTAAATATGGCAGAAAATGTGAAAAAAAAAGAGACAAAACTGCCGATATATTGAATAAAAAATGAGTGAAATATATTTTACGTTCTATATAGATCATTTAAAATTGTTAATGGCAGACTGCAATTGTTTCTTATTAGTGACTATTAATCAACCACACATCTAGTTGCCTCACCAATAAATCAAGCTGATTAAATTTTAAAACATTCCATTTTATTGCGTTAATACATCCTATCCAATGGACAATTGCTTTACCGGTCGGCGCGACCGGTCCCGCCAAACGCCAGAAAAAGACGTCCTGTATATAATACTGGCAGGACCGGTCAGGAGTGTGCATTCGCTAGGTGGCGCATCATACTTGCTTCCTGTCCAGACAGAGTGACGTCAGTTCATCTTTTTCGTTTGGCGCGTAGTGTGCAGACGCGTTTTGAAGTTATCTCTAAGTTTTGAAGGAAACGCGGCTTATTCTACGAATTTAAATATATTTATTGTGTTCATACATATCAGTGCCTCTCCAGGACTAAAACGAGGTATTATCCAGCACTTTATAACCAGTTTTGAAGAATTTCTGTGTACTTGTCGTCGAGACGAAGTCGTGGGTGAGAGCTCGTGTGTCGTCCCTGCAGCATTCCTTCTTCTACACAGAAGGTTGTATCTCCACGACTTAACCTCCATTTATTTCTTCGTTGTCGAGAAACACTGAGTGTATGTCGACGAGAAGAATTTAGAAGGAAAGAAGAATGCATCGTCTGACGTCATCACTTCCAGCTTATGTTTGTCACGTGACACGGACCTGGTCACGTGATACGCATTCAACAATGGAGGTCACGTGATACGCATTTACAATGGAGGAATCGTGTTTTCAACAGAAGTTTTAGAAAAAAAGACGAGTAATTATTACTGTACACACACTTTTTAACTGTCAAGAAGAAATCCAGCAACTCGTCTGTTGGCCTGAAGAATTAGATGACAAGTGGTCATTGAACTCTGCAAATTTTTGCCGGTGCCGGTCATGTGACTTCACAGATCTCAACACCACTACCGGCAAGCAAATCCCCAGGCGTGACTGGTTCAGCTGACAAGAAGTGATGAATTTTACCGGTTCCAGTTCTGGTCAGACTACCGGTGGGGAGCACTAGTGATGGGTTTTACCGGTTCCAGTCTGTACAGACTACCGGTGGGTGCTGTTCCTGTGAAGGAACCCCTTCAGTTGGTTGCCAGTGATCAGTCCTGCTTGATCCTGGAACCTCCACCAGAGGCCTTTCCACTGGTGGGACTGTTGGGGGTACTGGTTCCAGTCATGTTCCTGTGAAGCTGTCAACAACCCCCTTCAGTGGTTACCAGTGATCACCCTGTTTTGATACTGGAACCTCCACCAGAGGCCTTTCCACTGGTGTGACTGTTGGGGGTACCGGTTCCGGTCTGTACAGACTACCGGTGGGTGCTGGTCCTGTGAAGAAATCCCCTTCAGTGGCTGCCAGTGATCAGTCCTGCTTGATCCTGGAACCTCCACCAGAGGCCTTTCCACTGGTGTGACTGTTGGGGGTACCGGTTCCGGTCTGTACAGACTACCGGTGGGTGCTGTTCCTGTGAAGAAACCCCTTCAGTGGCTGCCAGTGATCAGTCCTGCTTGATCCTGGAACCTCCACCAGAGACCTTTCCACTGGTGGGACTGTTGGGGGGTACTGGTTCCAGTCATGTTCCTGTGAAGCTGTCAAGGACCCCCTCCTCAGTGGTTTCCAGTGATCAGCCCTGTTTGATACTGGAACCTCCACCAGAGGCCTTTCCACTGGTGTGACTGTGGGGGTACCGGTTCCAGTCTTGTTCAGACCACCGGTGCGGCTGCTCAGGGGGTTCACCTACCAGAAGTCGCAGTGACCATTGACCCTTATCTCCCCAGTGCAGAATTTTGGACCGGTACCAGTCCTATTCAGGCTACCGGTAGGGTCACTAGCCAGCCAGTGATGAGGGATACCGGCACCAGTTCTGCTCAGACTGCTGGTTGTGGTCACAGAAATCCAGCAAGGGCTACCGGTTAAATAGGATTACCGGTTACACAGAGTTGCTGGTGACACACAGCAGGGCTACTGGTTCAGAGAATTACCGGCTCCCGAGTGTTGCCGGTTCCGGAGTGTACCGGTGCCGCAGGGTTGCCGGTCCAGGAGTGCTGCTGGTTACAGAGGAATCTGCTGTTCCCATTCTTACTGGCAAGAAACCAGCTTCAAATCTAGTGCTGACAGCAGGTTCACCGGTTACAGAGAATTACCGGTTCCGGAGTGCTGCTGGTTCCCGAGTGTGGTGCTGGTTACAGAGAAACTACTGTTCCCATGCTTACTGACAAGAAACCAGCTTCAAATCCAGTGCTGACAACAGGTTCACCGGTTACAGAGGTTTACCGGTTATAGAAATTTGCTGGTGACAAGTTAGTTGGACGGGAAGAAATTCCCTTAACCGACTGGTTACAGAACCTACCCACCAGGTGCCGGCTTGCAAACCTTCAGGTAGGGCTGCCACGAGTAGTAATTTTACTACTCGAGTACTCTTTAACCATTACTCTACTCTTGAACGAGTACTCTTTTTTACAATAAAATCAAGAAAATGTACCATTTCACTGTATAATTTGATATATTGCACATCATTTCTGACAAAAATATAGTGGAAAATTCAAAATTTTAATGCAGACGAGTACTCTTTTCCTGATTTTGTACTCTAAATAATCCAGTACTCTACTCTTTGACGAGTACTCTACTACTCTGTGGCAGCCCTACCTTCAGGGACAGTTGCTTCAAAAGAATCTGAGAGATAATGGTGAAGTAACCAGACTGAACCTCGAACACCAGTCTACTGGACTGGGAGATCTACCAAGGGATTAACTAAGACTACAGAAATGTGATGTCCCAATTCTTTGGTTACAGGGCCTTCTCCCAGAAACTTTGGTTACAGAGAGATGGCACCTACCGGTTTGGCCGGTTACAGAGACTGTTGGTTGCAGAAGCTGCTGAATCCTCCACTGGGCAGGAAGAAGGCAGTTTTCATATGAACCTACCCATACAAAGAAATGGTTCAATTCACCCAGTTCGGCCAACTCCAATGAGTTTATGCAGAACTGGGGAACCACCAGGAACCGGTTACAGTGCATTGCTTCACTTATAACTGGTGCTGGGAGAAGTGGGAAGTTCTGGGTTTGAGTCCAAAAGTAGTCCCCACACTGAGGGAGGGCTACACCCTCCCCTTCCGGTTCAGACCCAACTTGACAAGGTCACCAACTGTAATAAGCAACTACCACAACCCAGCCAAGCAGTCCTTCCTTTTAGAAGCACTGTATCAGCTGGTGAACAAGAATACAGTACAACCGGTAGAAATCAAACTCACAGGGCAACCGGCTATTTTTGGTACCCGAGCCCAACAACCGGTCGAGACCTGTCCTGGTCCTGAGCACCTTGAACACCTTTTTGAACACAGGGACGTTCAAGATGGAAACCCCAGAGACCATAAGAACCTCCCTCCAAGCAGGGGAGTGGGTCACATCCATAGATTTCAAAGAAGCATACTTCCACATACCAATTCACAGTCAGTCCAGGAAGTACATGCGCTTTTACCTCCAGGGTCGGTCCTACCAGTTCAAGCCCTTCCCTTTGGCCTGTCCACAGCTCCCATGGAGTTCACAGTGGTGGCCAAAGAGGTCAAACTCGTGGCTTTTCAGAAGGGTATAAGGATCCACCAGTACCTAGACGACTGGCTGGTGAGAGCCTCTACCCACCACACCTGTCTCCAGCATACTCAAACCCTAGTCACACTTTATCAGGAATTAGGGTGGCTGGTGAACATGGAAAAGTTAGAGCTGGTTCCCAAACAGGTCTTCAACTTCGTAGGTTACCAGTTCGACCTGAAAGAGGGCAAGGTCAGACCAACAGAAGAACGTTGGCAGGCCTTGACACACAAGATCAGATCAATATTGTCGGATCCGCTTTGCCCGGTCCGACAATTCATGTCCCTCATAGGTCTACTCACAGCAACAGAAAAGCAAGTCCACTTAGGGCGACTAACATGAGACCCATACAGTGGCACTTGAAAAACAACTGGAGGGTACCAGAGTCACTGGAAAAGGTGATCTCGGTCCCCAAATCCCTCCACCCCCATCTAAGGTGGTGGCTGGAGGAAAGCAATGTGCTTCTAGGTCAACCATTACACCCTCTAAAACATGCTCTGCAAATCTTTACAGACGCATCAAAAGAAGGGTGGGGCACCCACTTAGAGGAGCACACTGCAAGGGGACAGTGGTCCCTACCCGAGAACAAGTTACACATAAACCACTTGGAGCTGAAAGCAGTATTTCTAGCTCTAAAAGAGTTTCAAACCCTAGTCTTCAACAAGACAGTGTTGGTAGCTACAGACAACACAACAGTGGTTGCCTATATCGACAAAGAAAGGGGGATGAAATCGGGCTCTCTGTGTGCCCTACTGTGGAGAATTCTGTCCTGGTGCACCAGGCAGCAAGTAACCCTCAGGGCACGTCACATCCCCGGCCGGCTGAACGTGATAGCAGACAAGCTATCCAGGCTTGGCCAGACCATTCAAACAGAGTGGTCACTTCATCCAGAAGTGTTCCAAGCTGTATGTTCAAGGTGGCATCAGCCACAAGTGGACCTGTTTGCCACCAGGTTCAACAACAAACTACCACAGTTTGTATCACCGGTACCAGACCCCCAGGCTGGGGCAGTGGATGCACTCAGCCTGTCCTGAGAGTACCTGGACCCATACGCCTTCCCACCGGCAGCCATCTTGGGCAAAGTGGTGGAGAAGCTCCAGGACTACCCCTGCAACAGAATAATTCTGATTGCTCCAGGGTGGCCCAACATGCCCTGGTTTTGGGACCTGGTAGCAATGTCAAGCCAGATCCCACTGTGTCTGCCCAGCATACCCAACCTAGTGTCTCAGCCATTCAACCAGGTCCTTCACAGGAACCTGTCGAATCTGAACCTACATGCCTGGCTCCTCGAGCCTCAGCAATCAAGGAGCAAGGCTTCTCTGAGGCAGTGGCAGCACGAATTGAGGCTCCTCAAAGAAGGTCAACCAGATCTGTCTATGAGGCAAAGTGGTGCCTCAGTAATCAGGTGGACTTCAGGGCACCACCTCTGAAAGCCATTGCTGACTTCCTCCTGCACTTATTTCAGGAGAAGAAGTTACAACCAAGCACTATTGATGGCTACAGATCCGCCATTGCTGACAAACTGGGCAATTCCACCATTAATGTCAGCAAAGATGAGAATCTCTCTCGTCTCCTGGATAGTTTCCATAGAGACAGACCTAAGGGCAGGAGGAGCATCCCCTCCTGGAACCTTTCACTGGTTTTACATCAGCTCACAAAGGCTCCCTTTGATTCCCTGAAAGAGGCCTCCTTGAAACATCTAACTTTCAAGACTGTTTTCTTGCTGGCTTTGGGTTCAGGTAAACGCAGGAGTGAGATCCATGCTTGGTTACATAAGAACATCAGACACCAGTCGGACTGGTCTAAGGTGTTTTTGTACCCCTCACCCAGTTCCCTATCCAAGAACCAGCTGGCTAAGGAAGGTCCAGATAGCGTGGCACCAGTGGTCATCCCAGCCCTGGCACCACCTCTGGATAGGTCACTCAAGGGTGACAGGTCCCTATGTCCAGTTAGAGCCCTGCGCTACTACTTGGACAGGACTGCAGACCTCAGGCAGAATAAAGAGTTAGTCTTTGTCTCCTTCAAGAAGGGTTTTGATAAAGACATCTCACCTGCCACCATCTCCTCATGGATCAAACAGACTGTGGTTCTGTGCTATGAGCTCTCTGACCAGGAGGCCCTCGCCTTACATCAGGTTAAAGCCCATGATGTTAGGGCCTTTGCTGCCTCTAAGGCTTTCCAATCAGGGATTTCCTTAGATCAGATCTTGTCAGCCTGCCACTGGAAATCTCACAACACCTTCACCTAATTCTATTTGAAGGATGTTGCCTGGGCTGACTCGGAGCTTTTCCACCTGGGACCTGTAGTGGCTGCCCAGCAGGTGCACCACCAGGCCCAGAAATGAGGGGATGTTGTATATATGTAAATATGTACATATTGTAAAAAAAAACAAAAAAAAACAAAAAACTGTGACTTGCTTCCCTTGGGAAGTTTATTTCTTCTGGGACTGAACTCAGCCCCTCTCTCTCTATCTTTCCCTTCTCAACCAACTCTGGAAGGAAAGAAAAGGGGGGGGGCAACGTCGGTAGACTCCCGGTTAACCGGTGAGTTAGTGGCCGACCTTGACCTGTCAGGGTTCTCTGACCCTAGGTCAAATGGGCCTGTACAATTTTGTTTTGTTATGAGTTCACAGAAGTCCCTAGCTGCTTACCCGCCTACCAAGCGGTAGTTATTCAGCAATTGTCCATTGGATAGGATGTATTAACGCAATAAAATTGCAAATTTAATAAGTAAATTAAATTTTTATAAGTTAATACCCTATCCAATGGACAGGCAAGGCCCTCCCAACCGACCCCGCTACCAGCTTACTAGGGTTCTAAACCGTTTTAGACAACGAAAAAGATGAACTGACGTCACTCTGTCTGGACAGGAAGCAAGTATGATGCGCCACCTAGCGAATGCACACTCCTGACCGGTCCTGCCAGTATTATATACAGGACGTCTTTTTCTGGCGTTTGGCGGGACCGGTCGCGCCGACCGGTAAAGCAATTGTCCATTGGATAGGGTATTAACTTATAAAAATTTAATTTACTTATTAAATTTGCAATTTCTCAGATCTAGACCGTATTATGGAGCCACTGCGAGCCACATGTACTACAAAGGTGAAGGCCAATTCCGTAAAACAGGAGTTTGAGAAGCAAGACGAACTCAAGAGATCAGCCATGAGGGCTGTTGTGGCATTGTTACATATACCTGACGCAGGTTTGTGTGCTGTTATATTTATATTATCCTGACTCCGATGTTATTTCCACAGTTTGATAAGTAAGGACATAAATAAGTTAGAGTACGACTAAAAAAATCACATCAAGAGGTTATCCAAGACTGCTGTTTTAACATTGTTACATATACCTGATGTTAGTGTTGTTAACAGTTTTCCGGTATGCGGAATATCGTTTCATTTTAGTAGAAAAAACGAAATCCACAAAGAATATTTGAGAACCAGTTATTGAAAACGTTATTATTTTAGGTTTTCTAATGGCTGATGCTTCATAGAAATGACAAAAAATATACATATTTTGTAAAATATGTCACAGTATTACTTTATACTGAGCAAAAATAATTTTTACTTACTTAATAATATCTCATGAAAGCTACTTCCTTTTGAAAGTTATCGCTCATGTACGCCTGCGAATAATTTTCAATGTACAGAACAAGCATACGAAATACCGGATTTCATTTTGTTTCAAAGCCCCGGTAACCGGTTTTGATTTCTGTAAACGATGCCACCACTACCTGATGTAGAACCATGGGCTCTTCCATTCATATTACATGTACCTGACACAGGTTTATGGGCTGTTCCACTCATGTAACATGCCCTTCCTTATTTAATATAAATTTACAAGTATTACCTGATAATGTCTTTTTTTTGTGTGTGTTTTTATGTCAGCTGACTTGTCAGTCAGCTGACATTATGTCGTCACTCTGCGGCGTGGGCGTACGCGTCCGCGTGAACAACTTCTCCTCCAAAACTACAAGGCCTAGAGACGTGCTGTTTTTTTTAAAAGATACCTTATCTATCGAGGATGAAAAATTGTTCAAGGCATGCAAATCTGTCTGTTCGTCTGTTTGCTAGAGACATTACAAGGGGGGTACCCCCACCAAAAGTGTGAAAATTTCAACACTTAATCACAATTTTCTCAGTGACTATTGCAGGGATTTCTCTCATATCTTGCATATATGTACTAGGCCACAGGTAGATTCTCCTGTGTGAGTATGAGACCTGGATCTGTCTTACTTTTTTTTAATAAATTTTTTTAATAATTTTTAATGCATTAAAATTCATGAAATCATGCACAAAATCATTTATAACTTGAAAAGTGTTGCATTTAGAGCATTTTGTTAAAATATGTTATTCAGCTACTTTTTTCATAGCTACAATATGGTGAGTAAGTTGGGTGCCTGACTCAATAGCTAAGTGACTAATAGCTACTTTTGGGCTTTTCAGTAACTTCCATCATGAGTAAAATCACTTGTAACTTAAAAACTATTGCATTTAGAGAAATTCGTATAAATATGTTATTCAGCTACTTTTGGGTCAGCTATAACATAGTAAAATTTTAGACCTGTAGCTCATGGCATAGCTGAGTAATAGCTACTTTTAGGTTATCACTGTTGAGTAAATCGCTTATAACTTCAAAACTATTGCATTTAGAGAATTTCGTATAAATATGTTATTCAGCTACTTTTGGGTCAGCTATAACATAGTAAAATTTCAGACCTGTAGCTCATGGCATAGCTGAGTAATAGCTACTTTTAGGTTATCACTGTTGAGTAAATCGCTTATAACTTGGAAACTATTGCATTTACAGTATTTTGTTTCAATATGTTATTCACCTATTTTGGGATCAGCTATAACATAGTGAAGTTTCAGATCTGTGGCTCATTGCATAGCTGAGTAATAGCTACTTTGAAGTTCTCACTATTGAGTAAATCACTTGTAACTTAAAACCTATTGCATTTAGAGAATTTCGTATAAATATGTTATTCAGCTACTTTTGGGCCAGCTATAACATAGTGAAATTTCAGATCTGTAGGTCATGGCGTAGCTGAGTAATAGCTACTTTAAAGTTCTCACTATTGAGTAAATCAGTTGTAATTGGAAAACTATTGCATTTAGAGAATTTCGTATAAATATGTTATTCAGCTACTTTTGGGTCAGCTATAACATAGTAAAATTTCAGACCTGTAGCTCATGGCATAGCTGAGTAATAGCTACTTTTAGGTCATCACTATTGAGTAAATCAGTTGTAACTTCAAAACTATTGCATTTACAGTATTTTGCTTAAATATGTTGTTCACCTACTTTTGGGTCAGCTATAACATAGTGAAATTTCAGACCTGTAACTCATTGCATAGCTGAGTAATAGCTACTTTGAGGTTCTCACTATTGAGTAAATCAGTTGTAATTGCAAAACTATTGCATTTAGAGAATTTCGTATAAATATGTTATTCAGCTACTTTTGGGTCAGCTATAACATAGTAAAATTTCAGACCTGTAGCTCATGGCATAGCTGAGTAATAGCTACTTTTAGGTCATCACTATTGAGTAAATCAGTTGTAACTTCAAAACTATTGCATTTACAGTATTTTGCTTAAATATGTTGTTCACCTACTTTTGGGTCAGCTATAACATAGTAAAATTTCAGACCTGTAGCTCATGGCATAGCTGAGTAATAGCTACTTTGAGGTTATCACTGTTCAGTAAATCGCTTATAACTTGGAAATTATTGCATTTAGAGTATTTTGTTTCAATATGTTATTCACCTATTTTGGGGTCAGCTATAACATAGTGAAGTTCCAGACCTGTGACTCATTGCATAGCTGAGTAATAGCTACTTTGAAGTTCTCAATGTTGAGTAAATCACTTATAATTTGAAAACTATTGCATTTAGAGAATTTAGTATAAATATGTTATTCAGCTACTTTTGGGTCAGCTATAACATAGTAAAATTTCAGACCTGTAGCTCATGGCATAGCTGAGTAATAGCTACTTTTAGGTTATCACTGTTGAGTAAATCACTTATAACTTGGAAACTATTGCATTTACAGTATTTTGTTGCAATATGTTATTCACATATTTTGGGGTCAGCTATAACATAGTGAAGTTCCAGACCTGTGGCTCATTGCATAGCTGAGTAATAGCTACTTTGAAGTTCTCACTGTTGAGTAAATCAGTTGTAATTGGAAAACTATTGCCTTTACAGAAATTTGTGCAAATATGTTATTCAGCTACTTTTGGGTCAGCTATAACATAGTGAAATTACAGACCTGTAGCTCATGGCACAACTGAGCAATAGCTATTCTCAGGCACTGACTGTTGAGTAAATCGGCTATAACTTGAAAAATATTGCATTTGGAGTATTTTGTTAAAATATATTGTTCACCTACTTTTGGGTTAGCTATAACATAGTGAAATTACAGACCTATAGCTCATGGCATAGCGGAGCAATAGCTATTTTCAGGTTCTCACTATTGAGTAAATCAGTTGTAACTTGAAAACTATTGCATTTACAGTATTTTGCTTAAATATGTTGTTCACCTACTTTTAGGTCAGCTATAACAGAGCAAAAATTCAGACATGTAGCTCATTGCATAGCTGAGTAATAGTTACTTTGAGGTTCTCACTCTTGAGTAAATAAGTTGTAACTTGAAAACTATTACATTTAGAGTATTTTGTTAAATATGTTATTCACAGACGTTTTGGTCAGCTATAACATAGTGAAATTGCAGACCTCTATGTCATGGCATAGCTGAGCAATAGCTTCTTTCAGGTTCTCACTGTTGAGTAAATCATTGTATCCAACCTGTAGGAAATCATGGGCTGGGAATCTGTTAATATGGTCCGATTTGACCTTGGAACCCTCCTTCAAGGTCAAATGAGGATAGCCAAACATAAAAGTGCTTATAACTCGCTTATTATTGGTCCTAGAGGTTTGGAATGAAAACCAACCTATAGAAAATCATGAGCTGGGAATTTTTTGGTGTGGTCGGATTTCACCTTGGACCCCTCCTTCAAGGTCAAATGAGGATAGCCAAACTTAAAAGTGCTTATAACTCGCTTATTATTGGTCCTAGAGGTTTGGAATGGAAAACCAACCTATAGAAAATCATGGGCTGGGAATCTTTTGGTGTGGTCGGATTTCACCTTAGACCCCTCCTTCCAGGTCAAACGAAGATAGCCAAACTTAAAGTGCTTATAACTCGCGTATTATTGGTCTTGGAGGTTTGGGATGGTAAACCAACATATAGGAAATCATGGGCTGGGATTCTTTTGGTGTGGTCAGATTTGACCTGGGACCCCCCCTTCAACGTCAATTGAGGATAGCCAAACTTACAATTGCTTATAACTCGCTTATTATTGGTCCTACAGGTTTGGGATGGTAAACAAGCTACAGGAAATCATGGGCTGGGAATTTTTTTGTGTGGTCGGATTTGACCTTAGACCCCTCCGTCAAGGTCAAACAAGGATAGCCAAACTTAAAAAGTGCCTATGACTCACTTATTATTGGTCCGAGAGGTTTGGGATGGTAAACCATCCTAAATTCTTTGGCTGGGAATCTTTTGGTATGGTCAGATTTGACCTTTGGATCCCTTCTTCATGGTCGAACGAGGATATTGCATTTATAGTATTTCTTTAAATATTTTTAACCTACTTTTTACACTTAAACAATTACCTTGTTACTTTATTTCATAATACCATTTGCAGGGCACAACTTTTTTGTCCTTTTCTTCTGTCAGCTTCGGAATATCTTTCGAACATGCTGTTCAGTTACCATTTACTGTATTTCTGTACAGCCCTTTCCCTGATAATTATGCTTTCCTCTCATTATCACCATCACAAATCAAAAACATTCAGTCAGCTGACACAGTGCCCGTTCACGGGCACTCTCCTCTTGTTTCTAAAAATAATACTCAAAAAAACTAAAATGTTTTAAAATATATAAATATATTCAGTGATGCTTCTAGAGCACGGGATACGTGATATCTCGCGAGTTTTAGTACTAGCCCGCAATTCGGTATATTCGGCGCGTTCGGTAGAAGACGCGATCCCGCATGTTTACAAAATGGAGGGGCACCGATCGTTTCGCCAGAATCCTTTAATTTTATCATCATGAAGGCTATATTTGGTCGTTTTTTCAGTGAAAAATGTTATTTCATATGAAAACAAAATGGATACTACAGTTTGAAAGTGGATGATACAAACGTCAGATACTAACAACAATACTGTTGAACCAGTTCTGATCATACAGCATGTGTTGCCTCATATCTTCTCAACGAATATTAATTTATCAAGTTTAAAGTGTTAGATCTTTGTTGAGGGTTCCATTTTATAAAATATTGCTAGAAAACCCCAATGGAAATCGGAAATCTATGACCTCATATCATCTAATGAATATTAATGACTTGGGTGCTAGTGGCATTCTACCAGTAAACGCCCATGCTGAAGCTAATATATTCATTTTAAATTATATTAACAGCTTTATATTTTATTCTTTCAACAACATATTGTCAAATAATATGAACTGCAATTAATGACTGAGGCACATGTTGTTTTATTTATTTCAAAGCCTTCTATTTTCATAATTCAGCTCTATTATCGGCCGTTTCTACCGCAAAACGGAAATACCAGTGAACGCCCATTTTGTAGTTAAATAGAAGCATTTGTCCTTGACCTCCAACAAAGAAATAGTAGGCGGGCATTCACTGGTAGGCGGGCGTTTACTGGTAGGAAGCCACTATGGCTATGAGTTCCCCAGTTTAAAGCATTTGGTCTTTCATCGAGGCGCTTATATTTTAAAAAATATTGCTAGAAAAGTGTTGTTGTAGAATATGGCCCCAGGGGCCGTATTGACAAAAGGTCTTAGCCAAGTCTTAGGCTTAATTTGGCTGTATTTTTATACAAAACTTAAGCCTAAGACTTGGCTAAGACCTTTCGTGAATACGGCCCCTGGTCTTTAATATTTTTAATATTTTTTTATCCAAGCACTGATCCAGATAATAAAAATTAATGTGATCTAAGTTGGATCAGTTTCCATCTTCAATTTTTTTTCACGAAGATCCATACAGTAGCATTTGTGTAATCCTGCTAACAAACATACGGACAGACAAATGCTTCCGAAATTAATCTCTCTTTGGCGGATGTACAAGTTCCCATTTTTATTGACCAAGCCCCCACATTTTTCGGACATGGGGGGGAACTGCCCCCACATTTCAAAATTTCTAGAATCAACACTGTATATTGTTATAACTTTCTGTGTTGTTTTCCTGCAGACAAAAGCCCCATGATGAATGAGTTCATTTCTCAGATCAAATCCAACTCTGAACTTTGTGCGATATTTGAGAGTATTCAGAAGGATGCCACAGCAACTGCTTCAGAAACTTCACTGATGGATATCAGTTAGACTGACAATGTACGCTGTAGTGTTTAACTTTTTAAAACGTTCTGTAAACCATGGGATGTTTGCTGCTATTTAAAGTGACTTAGTTTAGCAAATGCTTAAGTTTTGATGTAAAAGAAAATGGTTTTGAAAACATCAACCATGTTAGCTTTATGCATGCAAATATAAGTCCATAAATATCCCCCTTTTAGTGCAACTCGAGGTTCAGTAGAATCAGTGTTGGCAACCAGCTCAAAATATATTTAGGCTGTCCAGAACTCTATCATTGCGAATCATTGTGCATGGTTTTCTGCAAGTCTGTAAGTAGTTTTATGGTCTCCTGGGATCCGACGGTTCAGCTGTGGCTAAGTATTGTTCTGGTATTTTCAGTTATCTTACAAAGGCACCTTAATGTGTTAAATTCTATGTAGTTTTAGATGAAGTCTTATTCCTAAGAAATGCAAACTGAAAAGTTGTATTAAGATTGATAGTGCAAGTAAAATTGAAGATTAAAAAAAAAACACCGATGTCCAGTTAATATTCTTTGTTTATGTCTGGAGAGATCCCAAATGGACTTGTGGGTAATAAGTTTGATTTTTAATTAATTAGTTTGAGTTCAGCTGTCATTTATCATGCTGTTAATATTTGATTTATGAAAATTTCCAGCATTAAGATGTTATAACTTCACAGATAATATATGAGTGATAATTGAAGTCATTTCTGATCTACATATTTGTCAAGTGGCATTTGATGTTCTAGTTGGTTCAGTTATACAAAAAAGGTCCTCAGTGACCTAGTGGTTAGCAAGTTTGGCATCTAATCATAGGCTGTCACCTCTGTGTGGGTTTGACTCCCACAAGTGACAATGCTGAGAACCTGTCCCAATATGACCCTAGCTGTTGAACGGGACGTAAAACCCAAACTTTGACCTTTTTGGGGAGAAAAACAAGTAGAGTAAGATATCTAAAATTCGCCAGGAATCTAAAATTTGCCACCTCTAAAACCTTAGTTAATTTTATGAAGAAAATGATGTTTTTGTCTAAATATTGGTATTTTTCAGTTCAAAAAGCCTTAATTTACTATACATTCAACAAATCTCACCACAATTCATTTATTTTATTAGTATTTTCACATGTGGCGAATTTCAGATTTCTTACTCTATCAATGAACATTAGTAATTAAAAACAGAGTTTATATTTTTTGTTTTGTACTGAACTAGTGCTAATAAAACTGATGAAGTGTGAGGAGGGTGCATTGTACTGATGTGCTTCACTTTGGTTATGCATTGTGTGTTTCATGTTTTCTTTACTAGGGTCGTAGTGGTGTAAAAACTATCTGGTGGTGAATTAGTTTTAGTTGTGACATGATGTTTTGAATACAGAAATTATCACTTTTTATATATGCTCGACAAGGCAAGGTTATCTAGGACATTGTTTTTGAGACATTCTTGTCAGTTTTAGACATTTATAACATGGGGTGGCTTTTCTTGATATATCAGTACAAATACAGATGTTTCATTTTGTGTTATAATAGTACCAAGCAGTTAATGAGTTTGATATGTAATCACTTGGCTTTCACCATAGAAGTTCTGGGTTCAAATTCATCTCGTGGTAATTACGTTGGATTCACTGAAGGCCAGTCGTTATATGACCTTGCCTGTGTAGAAAGGGATTCAAACCTCAACTTGGACAGTGTTGTGGCTCAGAATTTGAATAACATTTTGTTTATGTACCTTAGAAGTTATTGGTAAATTATCGGAATATGAATTGAACATGAGACTGAAAATTTTTGTCTGTGTATAAAGTTTAAATTTTCGCAAGTTATTAATTCTTGAGCATGTGTGTTTAAATCAATTTAAATCTGAATTAATCTCTATAAATTGAAAAGCTCCTTCTTTGCAAACTAATGTTGGTCAGTTTCTTATCATTTGGAATTTAGTAAAAATTTCTCCCAATACACAATACTAGGGACGTTTTTACTAACCAAGTAATCAACGATTGTTAGAATAGTGTTCTATATCGGTATTATATTTTAAAGTTATAATAATTACTAAATGTAGTAAAAGATGGCACATAGTCTGAATCCATCAAATACATGCATATTGTCACATAAAATAAGGTGATCTAGCAACAGCCATGTTTTCTGTATTTTTCAAGTAAAAAACCGGAAGGACCATATACCTCTTTTATCGCCAACTTTCTGCATGTCAAGAGTCACAGGAAAATGGCAAATGTAATTACAGATTATGGACATGTATTTTCAATTCGTTCCACATATTTATCTTTTTTTTTCCTTTTAGAATATGAAGCATAAGCATAAGATTTTTGGTAGTTTTATAAGTTTGATGGTTATTCAGTGTTGACACAAATAATACTTGGTGATTAGATGACGTTAAATATTTTGAGTCATGACTTCCCTACACAATACATAAACTATTTAAGAAATATAAATCAAACACATATGCCATAATGTGTGTCTATACAATCTAACCTTATTCTTGGGTGTTCCCCTCAGCTTCTTATGAGATTACTGTAACAGTGTTTGAATGTAGCTGGAGCAAAGTATTGTTGAAGTATTGTAACCCATTGTCATGTGGTCATTACCTGGCAGTCTTTCCCACAAGAAGAAATAAGGGAGGTTTAAACCCTATTTCTTCAAGGACTAGTTGATGTGAGGCAAATTGAGAAGTAGAATTGTGATAGTGTTTTTAAGGCTTTGAGAAGTACTAAACTACTAACAAGAGTACTCAGAGAGCTCACACCCTCGCCAAGCATCCTTGAAAAATTCCTGGATTCAGGATTATCATTCCCAAAATTAAATCTGTTCTGACCAAGACCAAACTGCCATTAAAGTTTGAAGCAAATCAGTGCAGTATTTTTTTATTTTTCATTATCTTGCTTACAAATAGAACCCACCAATCACATAACATCCTTGGTTGAGGTAATTAAATTATAGAGTAATGAATTATTTTCAGTAAAATATTAGAAGAGAGTATTTTTCTCTTGTTTAATATCAGCAGCTTTTACAATATTCTTAAAAAAACTGGGTAAAGTGTTCCTCCGGGATGAAAAATTTCACGTTTGATATATTTAAAGTAGGGCTGGGACGGGTGCTGAAAAACGGCATCGAGTACTCGCCCTCTCACAACCGGCCCGAATTCGAGTAACCGTGAGATTTAATATCTACCATTAGAAGTCTTCTGTAAACAGATAGTCGGTTCCGGAAACGAAATTTTTGAAGAAAAACGTCTTCTATTTGACCAGATATTATAAAATATGGAGTAAATTATATGTTTTCAAGCGAAAATAACAACTTTAATATTATGTGACGGAAATGCTGAAATGTGGCATATTTTACACAAGCATTTCATTACGTGGGCGATAATACAATACCTCGTGAGTAACCGAGGATTTTAAATGGACTCGAGTGCTAGCAAAGATCGACTCATCTATCGAGACTCGAGTACTTGTTCACAGCCCTAATTTAAGGGTGTTATCTCACTTTTAATGTATATAAAGGTGTTATCTACAGGAATAAACAGACTAATCTGGCTTTTGTGAGTTTGCATATCATGTGTGTTGCAGTAAAATCCTCAAAACCATTATATTCACAGCAGTTACAGTTTTGATGTATATTGATTATGTGGCAAAAGCCACATGTATGGTAGGAGGTTTACTTTAACATCTCTTTTAACCGAGGAATGAGTAATTCTGAATTGTCTTTAACCCCTCAAGCCTTAGGCTTTACATAAAACATTCTGTGGATTTTTAAAACAATATCATGCAAAATTTGTAGCCATTTTTCATACAAAATTTCTGCTTGTGTCAATTCCTCTACATTTAGTGTGGAAGTAGTTGAACACTCACACTTGTGCTTTTTCTGAGGTAATAACTAGAGTTAGTGTGGAATTAAAGTGTCAATTATGATATCAAAACACAAACTGCCTTTCTATAGTGATTGGGAGACAGAGTGGCATTGTGGGTAACTCACTCACCTCCGACCTGTCAGGCCCTGAGTTTGGTTCCCAGTCTGACCTTAAGTGAGAAAGTTGGTAGCTTTTTATGTTTGATGGTTTTCAATGCAGAACATTGACCAACTAGTATGCACTGCTCTCCTCCATCCTCTTAACTAACTGCTGCAATAAGATGTATACAGTGTGTTGAAAAATTACGACAAATGCAAATCGGTTAATATTGAAATATTGTTTCTCGCCATGAAATATGTTAACACCTTTTTAACATAATTATTAATATCATCATTATTTTTTTATAAAACTTTATGTAAGCTTGAAAACATCAAATTTTATCACAATAATAAGTACTGTAAGCTTTTTAATTGTGGATTAATGTAGAGAAGGTGTAAATTGTAGAAATTAGTTGAAAAAAATTGTTCACAAATTTCTTGGATTGGCCATTTTTAATTAAACTTGTCATGAGTTGCAGTTTTCATGGACAGGTAGTGTTTCCCCGTTAAAGTACTCTTCAGTGAGCTCTCTTTACCAATAAAAGTAACACAACAGGCCTATTTTTCCTTAAAATTAACAGAAATTAACTCACTTTATGTGAATATTTATGTGAATCGATTGAAAACTTCCCAATGCTTAAGTAGAAAATGGTACTTGTTTTTCTTAAATCTGTAATCTAAATAATTGCGCTATTTCTCTTTTCCAGCAATATTGTAAATTTCAACACGTTATGAATATGTATGCACAAAGCTTTAAATGTAAGAGATATTTGAAGGATCACATCTTCACTCACATATATATAATGTTAAACTTTAACAATATTGGCTATTTGAAACTATTACATGTTTGTATTGAAATATCGATATACGATACCAAACACAAGTAGTTAAGTATAATGTATAGAGGAACTGCAAGTATTTTGTGATGATTGTGTTATAGGTAAAGAACTATGAATTCATCCCATTGTGTACCGCAAAACATGAGACGAAAAATAAACTGTTCACAAACTTCAGTTTCCTTGTTGTTTTGTTGATTGTATCCCACTACTGAATATATGAAGACTGTGGCAAATTAATGTGCTGTGTATAAAGCGTGTGAAAATTAAAGAAATGTGAATTTGTAGAGTAAGAAATCTAAAATTCGCCAGGAATCTAAAATTCGCCCCCCTCTAAAGCCTTAGCTAATTTTATGAAGAAAATGATGTTTTTGTCTAAGAATTGGTATTTTTCAGTTCATAAAGCCTTAATTTACTATACAGTCAACAAATCTCACCACAATTCATTAATTTTATAAGTATTTTCACATGTGGCGAATTTCAGATATGTGGCGAATTTTAGATTTCTTACTCTACAACACAGGAGAATGAGAAATTTGCCGATAGAAGCATCCTGGAAGTAAAAAAAAAAAAAAAAAATCTTCAAAATTTGTACAGTCTTTGCATCAGGTGAGATCTTAATGTGTTTTAAGTTAATATCTTCCCCAAAATTGCAATGTGTAAAGAATTTCCGACAAGTAAAGGAAAAGGGTGTTTCCTTACCAGTGAAAGTTAACATAGTGTGGCGGATTTCAAATCTTCTTACTGTTCCCCATCTATCACTGTACTTTGAAAACCCAAATTTGTTTAGATTTTGTAAAACATTTTATTGTTTAAAGGCTGTGTGTGTATTGTTTTCACACGTTTTGAGACTGGGTGGTCAGGACACGGGAGAACCTTTTTTTAGATTATTGTAGGACAGTGCAACACGCATGAAATTAATATTGTTTTGCTGGTATAGTTTTGTAACGGAATGGTATCTCCTTGATTTGACCTTTTCATAGTGACCTCTGTACAGTGTGGACAATATCTTTCGCCAGTTTAATCTTGAGCCACAAACATGCCCATTACTGACATGGGGGACATACTGTCACAGTGCCATTATTGAAAATAAGTCTTCAGTGGGTTACAACTTCGTCTGGACTGAAAACACAAGTTATGAAGGTTGGAAGGCAACAAATCGAATGAAATCAGCAGTTGTGTTTCAGCTTTCTGTCCTATGGAAAGACCATCATAATTATAGTCCAGTTTGTGGAGATAGACGTTCATGTAGAAGAAGGTAGTTGCTTTATTTGGTTAAAAAGTTTATACACATCACAGTAACATAGTTTAACATATAAAAAACCTTTGCAGCATTTAAATAAATTAAATCAGTACAATACAATGTGGAACTATTCTTTGAAAATTATTTCAACATTTACATGACTGTATAACGTTAAAATATTTGACATCAATTGAAGTTATATGAAACATGAATAAATATCAATTACACTAGGTGAAAATGTTGCATATTTTTCAAAAATGTGACCCAGGTACCATAATTTCTGTAATAATTGCTACTCGTTAATATTCACTACCCAGCAGTTGTAATAATCCTGAGTGACCTGTAGTCATAAGATAAAGCAAGAGTTGTTAGAAACCCAGTTAGAGATTGGTAAATTTTCCAGACTTTAGGTCTGAATTTTGCAAGTCGTACATGTTGCAGCAAAATCTTCAACATAGATCAATATTAAAAGTTGTTTTTTTTAATTTAACTGTGCACAGTTCAGATGAAAGTTAAATATACTGCATAATAATTAATTTTACCAGTCATTATAGTGAGTTGTTACACCTACTGAAAGTCCAAAAAATAATAAATATTTCAAGGTTGCACAGTTAGTTAACTTTGGTGCTAAATCTTGTACTGGGATGTTTTGTTGTTATTAGTGCTACCCTTTTGCAAAAATACATAATCTCACAGCAGTAATTACAGAAATTCCAGTAAGCAACATGGCTAAATTCAAAGAAAATATGTGACAACGAAAACAAGTTCTTAATGACATCGATAATTTACAGTCTAACCAGTAAAGAAAAAAACAATTTGATATTTTAACTTCAGAGAAAATGTATTTCTTTTAAATATGTAAATATGGCGTGAACCTGGGAGAGTCGGCCACTTGCAACATTTACAAATATAACTTAGATCTATTACTTAATAAAGGTTTAAATATTTCTTTTTTTGCTAATAAAACCTGACAATGGATAAAGTTTTATTTGCAGTTAGTTTTTCTGTAAAAAATTTTGTAAATCTAGTTTGTTAGAAAATGATAAAAATGTAAAAAAAAAACAAAAAACAACACATGCACTCTGTGTTTTAAAAAAAAATAATTTTTAACTCTTTATACCTAACAAAAGTTCAAAAACGAAACATTTATTTTCTATTATTATGCTGTTAAATGCACAGTGCGTTACAGCATTTTTACAAATTGACAAAAAAAAAAACCAATGCCATTTCTCTTCAGTTAAAATCTTATTGAAAGTTGAAAGAACAGAAATGTAAAGTGTTAATAAGATTTAAAAAAAAAAAAATATATATATATATATATATTTAAACAAATTCTATAACAAAATCCTTTATATGTTGTATTTCAGTAATTATAATCATACTTGGTGCTACTTTTAACTAGTGGCTGAATCCAGCCCCACCTATGTAAAAGTTAGGTATTATATTGCTGGTACAAAAGTGAGAAAATAGCATCAGAGATTCCCGTACCCCACAGCCTGGGGAAATAGTTTTCAACACCATGAAATATAGAAGTGGTGAGAAAGTACAAAGATGTGGATACATTCAGCGCAGTGTAAGTTATATAAAGCTCCAAATAATGTTTAAGTAGAGAAAATAACATGTAAAAGAAGAAAATGTATGTTAAGATAAAGTATTAAATCAAGACATTTCAATAGCAAGATGACAGCATTAATCAGTAAACTAACAAGAGGGTCAAAGATGCCCCAAAAGGCGGGTTGCGCAGGCAGCAATAAGGTTAGCGACTGCTGTAATTACATTTAGAAACAAGGAAAGAAATGTTAGGTCACCCAGTTAAGGTAAATGTGTTAGATGTGCTAAGAAATGTAAAACTTATAATCTAGGTTACATAATTGTATCTATGCTATAAACGGACAAATGAAAGGACGGAATTACACCAATTTCGAAAGCAACTTAGATATGATGGTGATGTATCTCCCTGTTTGAATTCGATTGGACAAAGCATTTTCGAGTTAGAGTCGGGAAACGGAAATGTTGACAGACAAACGAACAGAAGGAATTACACCAATTTTGAAAGGAACCTAGCTATGATGGTGATCTATCTCCCTGTCAAGTTTGAATATGATTGGACACAGCGTTTTCGAGTTACAGTCCGGAAACAGAAATGTTGATGGACAAATGGACAAAAAACAGACAAACGAACGGATAGAATTACACCAATTTCGAAAGGAACCTAGCTATGATAGTGATCTATCTGCCTGTCAAATTTGATTTCGATTGGACAGTGTTTTCGAGTTAAAGTCCGGAAACAGAAATTTTGACGGACAAATGGACAAACGAACGGATGGAATTACACCAATTTCGAAAGGAACCTAGCTGTAATGGTGATCTATCTTCCTGTCAAGTTTGAATTTGATTGGACAAACTGTTTTCGAAGTAGAGTCCGGAAACAAATTTTGACAGACAAAAAACGGACAAACGAACGGACGGAATTACACCAATTTCGAAAGGAACCTAGCTGTGATGGTGATCTATCTCCGTGTCAAGTTCGATTGGACAAACCGTTTTCGAGTTAGAGTCCGGAAACGGAAATTTTAACGGACGTCAGACATATCAATCTAATAGGTGGTTGGGTTACACGCAACCCACCTAAAAATTAGAAACTGTAAATTAGCACAATTATACAAAAGTATATAAACTAATCAGTTGCAGCAATCAAAATATCTTTGTCAAAAGAGAAACATATCTCAAATCTTCCAGATGAACACACTTTAGCAGAGCCAAAGTTAAAGGTCACACCATGATGCACACCTCCACCCCGTAACCAATGTCCCTACCAAGTGTCTACCTTCTACACCTTACCGAATCTAATAAATAGCCCAGACAAGATTTTCAAACTCATGGTCACTACGACTAGGTCATAGGTCAAATCAAGACTACACCATGATGATGCACACTTACAAACTTTCAACTTCCTGCACCTAACGATTTCTGAGATATAGCCCAGACAAGATTTTAAAGGTCAAGGTCACTACAGCAAGGTCAAATCAAGGTCACACCATGACGTTGTATACCTAGAACCCCCCAACTAATGTCCCTACCAAGTATCAACTTCCTACACCTCACGGTTTCCTAGATATAGCCCGGACAAGATTTTATAGGTCAGGGTCACTATGGCAAGGTCAAATCAAGATCATACCATGACGTTGCACACCTATAACCCCTAACCAATGTCTCTACCAAGTATCAACTTCCTACACCTTACAGTTTCTGAGATATAGCCCGGACAAGATTTTAAAGGTCAAGGTCACTACGGCAAGGTCAAATCAAGGTCAGACCATGATGTTGCACACCTACACCCCCTAACCAATGTCTCGACCAAGTATCAACTTCCTACACCTTACCGTTTCTGAGATATAGCCCGGACAAGATTTTAAAGGTCAAGGTCACTACGGCAAGGTCAAAGGTCAAATCAAGGTCAGACCATGATTTTGCACACCTACACCCCCTAACCAATGTCCCTACCAAGTATCAACTTCCTACACCTTACGGTTTCCGATATGTAGCCCGGACAAGATTTTATAGGTCAAGGTCACTACGGCAAGGTGAAATCAAGGTCAGACCATGACGTTGAACACCTACATCACCGAACTAATGTCCCTGGCAAGTATCAACTTCCTACACCTTATGGTTGCCGAGATATAGCCCAGACAAGATTTTCCAACTCAAGGTCACTGTGGCAAGGTCAAATCAAGGCCAGACCATGACATTGCATCTACACCTACACCCCCTAACCAAAGTCCCTACCAAGTATCAACTTCATACACCTTACGGTTTCTGAGATACAGCCCGGACAAACTATTTCCTGCCGCCCGCCCATCCAGACACCATGGGTGAAAACAATACCCCGACAGCCCTTAAGGGTGGTGGGGTAAAAATTACAATGAATAGTTTACACATGAGAAATGTTTTGAATCAATAATACCCTTAAGTATTGGGGCCTGCATGCAGTGCTGACAAACTGAGCCGATACAATTACATGATACAGTAGAACCTATATTATCCAAATTTTCAATTATCCAACCTCAAACCCACTCTCCCAACTTCATTTAAACCTTTCATTTTAGGCTTTCATTATCCGACTTTTCAAAAATACGACCTAATTGTAATTCCCCCAAGAGGGTCGCATAATAGCGGTTCTACTGTACTACATACCTTGCCCATGCACACCAAAACCTATACAAACCACTGCTATAGTAGATTTAATTTTGAAGAATCTCCCACTTTTCATTGGATGGGTAGAGATAATTAGCATATAACACCTAATCGATTAAATAACTAGAACTTCTCAAATGTTTTTGCTAAGTGGTTCATTTTAAAGAAGGCTGGAATCAAGTCAGATCAGTCTGGCATGCATAGTGAAAATATTTCTACTGGCTGGTTATTTGAGATATTGTTAAAAACTTTCAATATAAAAATCGTAAGTGAGAATCTGATATTTAAAGGGAATTTTACTCAACAGAATTCACATATAAAGTATTCAACAGTACATTTTAAAAAAAAAGTATCACAGAGGTTTAAAACATGTTTGTTTTAAATTGAGCATTTCTGTATAATCTCCAGAATCTGTGTCACTCAAATTGCTATTTTATAATTTGGCATATCAGCATGGGACTGGAAAATTATATATTGGCTGACAAAAGATTGATTTAACCGAAATAACTTGTCAAAGAATTGTCCCAAAAAAATTTTTCTCCAGGAAAACCCACAGTTGAGGTTCTGTATCTATTCAGGTACTGTTTGTTACAACTAATAATGCTTTAGGCTGTTTAAAATACATTAAATATATGCAACGACACATTGACTGGCTTGACGTACTTGTGTTACAGGGCATGCAAAAATTATTTGGCAAATTATGATACCTAATGGTGAGCTATTGTCTAATTTGCTTTCTTTTCTCAAGCTTTGTGAAACTGGTATATTTAAAATATTGGTGCTAAATCAAATGAAGGCACTTTAGTGCTAAATCAAATGAAGGCACTTTAGTGCTAAATCAAATGAAGGCACTTTAACAGTGAATCTTTAGATGTCTCAAAAACATATTCTTATACATAGCACATGAAAAGACTCAAAAGTCAATACTCGAAAAGTGATGCTCATTTATACATTGGCAGTGTCAAGGATGTGAAAAATACATGTACAGAGCCCAGTTTCACAAAAGACTCCAAGATGATTAGTTGTTTATATTTTAACAGTCACTTAGTAAAGAGTCACCAAAGTTTTCCAATAAGCTTATATTAAGACTATATTAAGCTTTTGAGATAGTAGGGTTTCCAGTAATTACCATAGTGATACAAGGTCACATGATATAGTATGAAAAATATATGTGGGGGGACTTCTGTCCCTGAATTAGGATATATTGGTGGTGAGGTTACAAAAAAATGTGAATTTATTGATGGTAAGTATACAGACACAGTAACAATCTGCAAGAAACAACAAGAAGACTGTAAAATATGTAAAAACTGACTAAGAAGGTTCTACAAAATATGTGATAGAATACTGTGTTAGTGGTAGAGATAGTAGACTTGATAGATTACCAGCATTTAGAAACCTACTATGTGGATGTTTGGCCTTTGTGAAACTGGGCCCATAATGTTAACCTGAAGCATACTGTGTCTAATGAAGTGAACAGTTTAGGTTATCATTAGACACAAAGCCCTGGTTAAACGCTTTATGTCACAATTTTTGCACTGTAAAATTATCCTGAGTACACAACTCTCTTTGGTTTTGGATGGTGTTGGATGTAAATCTTCCACTTAAATTATATTCAATCATGCCAAATAAATTTAAGTTTTTGAAATAACACTTTTTCATACTTTTTGTAAACTAGTTTTAATGTATTAATAAACCATTTTGGGATAATTTACTAATTGTTTCAATCCAACACCATCTCCCAACACCAGTCATGCAGTAATATGCAGAACTTTAGTTGAATACAAACCATATTATTGTTCTTTGAAATACAATGTTATAACTGATGATGTTAGTTGTCTCCCAAAAACTAAACTCATTTTTCTGTTGATATAGGTGACTACATTCTTCACATTCTTCGATAAATACAGCTGTAATTTTTTAGATTCTTCTTCCAACAAGTGTTTAGGAGATTTCTAGTTTAAAACAACATCATACTGAGAATGAGTCACCTGAGATTGAATTCTTCTGAAAAAAAGAAAAAAAATTTAATATACAATTCCAAAAATTTATAATAGCTTATAATGTTAACATGGTACTACAATAGCTTACCATGTGGGACTGAATGCTAACTCAAGAGTTAACGACCAAGAAAAATGGACGTTTGGATTTGGCCGAGTGGTTTAGTATGTACCATAGCAGTGTCGTTTGGTAATTTGTCCTTCTCTCCTTGGCCGCCATATTGGAAAGACGTTTGAAATATCTCTCAATAATTTACTGTTTTCTCAGCACATATGTATTGTTGGATGTTATTATTCAGTCATTTGTTTAAGTTTATTGCATAGAACGTTCTGTAAAATTTTGGGAAGTTCAGGATAAGTATTCCTTGAATATTTAATGTCTTTGTGAGTTTTCCGCGTTTCAACTCGGATCTTTTGATTGCAGTAAAAATGTCTTCCCACCAAGCTAGTGCAAAGGCAAGATAATCTAAATGCCGTCACTTCTGCTACCCATTTGATACCCACAATTATTGCCCTACCTGTAGGGAATCTGGCAAGGGATATGGCGTCTGTGTTACTAACCAGTCTCCTTGCAATATCTGTGATAGTTTCACCAAGGAACAGCAGATTAAAATAAAACATAGACGTCGGTATATCAGGAAGCAGAAGACGTTGGATCCTAATATGAGCAAAGATGATCTTGACCTGTTGGGTGACGATGGTGATGCCTTTTCTGGCTCTCAGACCTTGAGGGTGCTGCTGAAAATTTGTTTTCTTCACCTCCTCGTCCCCAACCCTTGCGTTTCAAATCTTTGTCATTAAAGACTCCGCAAACTGTCCCACAACCCCAGGTACTGCATTGCAGAATAAAATAGAAAGTAGGCTAGAAAAATCCCTGGGTAATACATGCAACATCCAACTTAAGCAAAAAAGGGGGTCTTCCCGGCGTCTATGCTGGAGGCAATGAAGTCTCTCAAAGACGAAATGCTTTCTTTCAAAAAAGCCTCCAAGTTGCATGTTGTTCAGACGTCCGACTCTGCTAAAGCTGGAGCTAAACCTGAACCCAGTAATCAGCCCGACCCTCTTTCGACTGGGACCTCTATTTCCAGGGCATCCAACCACTCGGATGTTCAACCTATGGACACTGACTTTTATGATTTGTAATCAACTAAACTTCCTCCCAAGTCTTCTCAACACGTCCAGTCCTAGCAGGCTTCCAAGCAATCGGATATTGAATCCCACCACTCGGAACATCACTCAGAGTCGAAGCACCCTAAAAAGGTGTGTCCTAAAGCCAAAAAGCATTCTGACGAGAGGAATCACAAGGTACGGGCAAAATGTTATTCTCAGTCGTCTTCTCCAGAGGAAGATGAGTCCTCTGCCCCAACTAAAAAGCCTACTAAACCTCAACATAAGGCTCCTCAGGAGCCTGAACATCAGGATAGCACAGATCCAGTCTTTTACAGGGAAGTAGACATGTCTGACCTCCCTTCTCAATATGCCGAGGAAGTGGAAACTTTTAGCAAATTCTAGATCTCCCTGACCCCAGGGAAACTTTGCCTAGGTCCTCTACCACTGTGCTAGGTCTGGACGACGACAAAGGCCAACAGGAGCTGAGGCCAAGAGGCCCTTCTGCTATACTCCCTTTAAATCCTATTCTCAAAGATGCTTTTGAGAAATTTGAACAAGATTTCATGGCCTCCAGTTTACCTGAGGGTAAATACATCAAACCCCCGGCTTCAACAGCCAAGTACTACAAGGTGGGACAACCTTGTTTTGAAGATAAGCTTCAAGAACTTAATAATACAGATTTTGCAAAAATCTGTATCTCTCCAAAGCCCTTTGGGGCCCCTGTGGGCAAGGTTCCCCTACAAGTTCTTAAGGAATTTGAACATCAAGCTAGGCAGAATCTTTCTACCATCAATTTCACAGCTACTTTCGCTAGGAATGCCTCCTGTAACATTGTTATGGAGAAGTGCCTACACAGTGCCAAGGCTACCTTCAAAAGGGTCAGAAACCAAATTCTAAAGACTGGTTCACAAACAAATGTTCAGACAACGTGTTAAACATTATCACCAATGGTTATGTTCTTCCATTCATCTCAAAACCAAATTTAGTCAGAGCCCCTCTGATTCAGTCAGGTTACAAGGTCCTTCCAAAAGAACTAGCTCTGACATCTTGTATCCAGTCTCTTCTGTCAAAGAATGCAATACAAAGGGTGGAAAATGTAAAATCTCTCCGGTTTTACAGTCACCTGTTTCTTGTCCCCAAGCCTCACCAAAGGTAGAGGCCAGTAATAGACCTAAGCAGGCTCAAGACCTTCCTACTTGTAGAAAGGTTCAAAATGGAAACACCAGAAGCCTCTCTGATTCCAGTGGAATGGGTGTCGTCAATAGACCTAGCAGACGCCTACCTTCACATCCCCATCCACCCAAACTCAAAGAAGTACCTAAGGTTTTGCCACAGGTAGCAAGTGTTTCAGTTCACTTCCCTTCCCTTCTGACTAGCCACGGCCCCTCAGGTCTTTACAATGATTGTAAAAGAGGTGAAGCTGATGGCCCTGTCAAGGGGAATCAGACTTCACCAGTACCTGGACGACTGGCTGATCAGGGCCCAGTTTCAGGAAGAGACACTCAGACAGTGGTGGACCTAACTCAGTCCTTAGGGCGGATAATAAATCAGGAGAAGTCCGAACAAAAGCCAACTCAGGTGTTTTCCTTCGTGGGCTACGAATATCATCTAGATTCAGCCCTTCTAAAACCCACTCAAGAGAGATGGCTCAAACTTCAGGATTTGATCCTACGACTCAAGTCAAAACATGTTTTAACTGCAAGATGTTTGATGTCACTAATTGGGTTGCTTGCCTCAATGGAGAAAATGGTCCCGGAGGGACAGCTTCACATGAGGCCCTTTCAGTTTCACCTCAAGGAGCACTGGAGATTTCCTCAGTCGTTGGACACCCTCCTTCCTTGGACAGAAACCATTTCAGCACACCTAGACTGCTGACAAAATCCCACAAATGTGATAAAAGGCTCAGACCTTCAACCCAAAGACCACAGTATCCAACTCTTTACAGAAGCCTCAAACAAAGGCTGGGGCGCTCACTTAGAGCAAACCTCTGCAAAAGGTCTGTGGTCAGACAGGGAAAAAAGGTTACACATAAATGTTCTAAAGCTGAAGGCGGTTTCTCTGGCTCTTCAAAGGTTCAAGGACCAGTGTCAAAACTAAACAGTGTTAGTTGCCACAGACAACTCAACAGTGGTAGCCTACATAAACAAGGTGGAACCCACTCGGCGGAGATGTGTGCTCTCCTGTGGAAGATCATGACCCGGTGCCATCATTTCCAGATAACACTAAAAGCCAGACACATTCCAGGGTGTCTGAATGTGATGGCCGACCTACTGTCCAGGTCGAACCATGTTCAGTCAACAGAATGGTCAAGGTGTTCAAACAGATCTGTCTCAAGTGGTTCACTCCTCTTGTAGATCTGTTTGCCACTCGCCTGAACCACAAAGTTCCACTGTACATGTCTCCAGTCCCAGCCCAAAATGCTTGGGTCTTAAACTGGTCGGGTCTTACTGCTTATGCTTACCCTCCCATGACTCTCCTTCACAGGGTGATCCAAAAAGTCAGGCAATTCAATTGCCTGATCATCATAATAGCCCCAGGCTGGCCAGGGATGCCCTGGTTTTGGGACCTAGTGCAGCTCTCAACAGAGATCCCACTTCAACTTCGAGTGTCAAGAACTCTTCTCAAACAGTCCCACAATTATGTGTTCCCCAGCAATCCACAGCATCTCAAACTCCAAGCCTGGTGTCTAGGAGAGGACAGCTCCAAGAACAAGGCTTCTCTGTGGAGATGGGCAGAGAGAATTGCTGCCCCTCAGAGATCGTCAACCATCTACAAGTCAAAGGACCAGCTACAAGTCAAAGTGGGCCCTATTTAAGAGATGGTGCAGAGAAAATTTGGTGGATTTCTCCACTCCCTCTGTAAAGCAAGTCTCAGACTTCTTTTTGTACCTGTACCAAGATCTAAACAGGCGCCCTTTGACCATTGATGGTTATAGGACGGCCATTGTTGACACTTTGTGCCCAACTCAGCGAAATCCATGCCTGGGTCGCAAACAAAGTATCTAATCTACGCCAATGGGAAAAGGTTGCCTTGTTCCCCTCTTCAGATTTCATAGCCAAAAACCAACTAGCAAGACAAGGTTCTCAAAGTGTGTCTCCGGTGACTATTCCTGCTCTAACTACCATTGTAGATAGACAATTCAAAGACAGACAGGACCTTGTGTCCAGTGCAGGCCCTGAGGTACTATTTGGATCGAACCAAAGACCTGAGAGGGTCTCAATCACTCCTTTTCATCTCCTTCACCTTCAAGAAAGGACACACCTCAGACATCAGACCCGCTACTCTTTCTTCTCGGTTGAAACAAACCATTCTACTTTGTTATAAACAAGTAGACTAACAAGTCTTGGACCGGTCCAAGTCAAAGCGCATGACATTAGGCCTTTGCAGCCTCTAAGGCCTTATACGGTGGGGTATCAGTGGACCAAATCATGCAAGCAGGTCACTGGAAAGCTCACAACACATTTACAAGTTTTTACCTAAAAGACCTTACTAGGTCAGACAACAACAACAATATGTATCTGGGAGCAGTAGTAGCGGCACAACAAGTCCTAGACCCTTCCCCTCAGCATCTTCATCTTCGGGAAGAAAAGAAGGGGGGCACACCTGCTGCAGCCAAGTCTTCAGGAGTCTATCCCAGGGTCTAGGTATTGCTAACCTCTCCAGATATTTACGGTAAGGTCTCTTATATTTTTGTATCCACCAGATAGCATCTGGTGGATACTATCGATTACGCATGAGTATGCCGCCGCCGCCACAGTGTGTAGAGATTTTCTCGTTACCCCTCTAGAGGCCAGGGTATTATAGGTAGACTTCTCAAATTTTCAGGTTATATTCATAACCATAAACTCTGGCCTGGGAATATTTTTGACCTCATTTTGAAAAAACAAGATGGCCACCACGGGCGTTTTTCGACTTTCAGCAAGGAGTTTTGTTGGCCTTCTAGAACAAAGGGAATTATAGGTACAGATTTTTGGCCTCATTTTTAAAAACAAGATGGCTGCCACGGGCATTTCTTTTCAGTCATGAAAAGTGTTTATATCTCCCTTATTATTGGTCCTAGAGGTTTGGAATGTCTGGATTGGTTTGGGCTGCCACTTCAAGGTCAAACAAGGATAGCCAAACTTAAAAGTGCTTATAACTCGCTTATTATGGGTCCTAGAGGTTTGGGATGGTAAACCAACCTATAAGAAATCATGGGCTGGGAATCTTCTGGTGTGGTCGGATTTGACCTCAGACCGCCCCTTCAAGGTCAAACGAGGATACCGGACTTTAAAAGTGCCTATATCTCCCTTATTATTGGTCCTAGAGGTTTGCAATGTGAAACCAACCTATAGAAAATCATATGCTGCAAATCTTCTGATGATGTCAGATTTGACCCTGGGCCCTCCTTCAAGGTCAAACGAGGATAGCCAAACTTAAAACTGCTTATAACTCGCTTATTACTGGTCTTAGAGGTTTGGAATGGTAAACCAACCGAGAGGAAATCATGGACTGGGAATCTTGTGGTTTGCTGGGATTCGACCTTTGGCCCCTCCTTCAAGGTCAAACTAGGATAGGCAAACTTAAAAATGCTTATAACTCACTTATTATTGGTCCTAGAGGTTTGGGATGGTAAACCAACCTATGGGAAAACATGGGCTGGGAATCTTTTGGTGTGGTCACATTTAACCTTGGGCCTCTCATTCAAGGTCAAACGAGGATAGCCAAACTTAAAAGTGCTTATAACTCGCTTATTATGGATCCTAGAGGTTTGCAATGTGAAACCAACTTATGGGAAATCATGGGCTGGAAATCTTCTGATGTATTCAGATTTGACCTTGGGCTTCTCCTTCAAGGTCAAACGAGGATAGCCAAACTTAAAAGTGCTTATAACTTGTTTATTATTGGTCCTAGACATTTGCAATATGAAAACAACTTATAGGAAATCATGGGCTGCGAATCATTTGATGTGGTCAGATTTGACCTTGGGCGTCTCCTTCAAGGTCAAACGGGGATAAGCCAAACTTAAAAGTGCTTATAACTTGCTTATTATTGGTCCTAGAGGTTTGCAATATGAAAACAACTTATAGGAAATCATGGGCTGGGAATCTTTTGATGTGGTCAGATTTGACCCTGGGCCCCTCCTTCAAGGTCAAATGAGGATAGCCAAACTTAAAAGTGCTTATAACTCGCTCATTATTGGTCCTACAGGTTTGCAATGTGAAACTAACCTATAGGAAGTCATGGGCTGCGAATCTTCTGATGTGGTCAGATTTGACCTTGGGCCCCTGCTTCAAGGTCAAATGAGGGTAGCCAAACTTAATAGTGCTTTTAACTTGCTTATTATTGAAAAATGCTGTTGATCTTCTAAACTATGTTAGTTGGCCTTTTCCAGTGGATACATCTTGCATTTGGCCACAGATGCATCCTTGGTCTAGTTAGCTGTATAATGTATATAGTGTTTATCAGTGTATCATAATCTCATATTTAGAGTGGCAAAATCGATGAGATTCAAGCCTAGGGCTGTATTAGTATAGCAGTGATGCCCTTAGGGGCTTCTATCTTGAGTGAGCACGGCTGCACTCTCTTCTCTCAAACATCCAGACAGTACCTGTACTGTCATTCATTAAATTCGGTTTTTGGCTACTTACAGACCCGACTTTAGAACTGGGGCTCTGTAACTGGGACTTAGACTGGTAATTTGGCAATTTTGGTATATTTTTAATTCTAAATTCAAGAAAAAATGGACAACATTCTTCCAGTCTCAGCTGTAAACCCGCCACTGGGCGGTTGAATTCAGCATTCAGTCCCACATGGTAAGCTCTAAAAATTGAAAATTTTAATTACTTAAATGTTGCTTTTATAAGCTACAAGCTTACCATGTGAGACTGAGGAAAGTCCCACCCTGCTTCCCTGCTGTATTTCAGCTGAGGGGGTATGGGCTAAATTTACCATGAGAGAAAAAGGACGAATTGCCAAAGGGCACTGCTATGGTACATACTAAACCATGGACTCGGCCAAATCCAAACGTCCATTTTTCTTGGTCATTGGCTGGAGTCCTGCAGCCTCCCAAGTTAACATTCAGTCCCACATGATAAGCTTGTAGCTTATAAAAGCTACATTTAAGTAATTAAACTTTTCGACTTAATTACACAAAATTCTCTAGTATCATGATACAAACTAATTTATTACTTCTTTTTTGTAATACAACGACACATGTACATGAATAAGAATTTTTCACGAAAGTATACCCACACAGAAACTACGCCAAGGTTAAATTTATTACAGTAAAAATTGTTGTATTTTTGTTTTATTTAGAAATACAACTTGTAGTATTACTTATAATGTATTTATTGTTTGATATACCCAAGTATATTGGTTAAATATAAAAGCAAGATTACTCGGTAAAATAGTATGTAGGTACATTGGACATAATAGTTTTTGAGACAGACTCTTTTTTAGATTTTTCTGTCCTGCAAAATCTTCTGCCATCAAGCTTGGCCAAAAGACTACTTTATAGACTAAATATTTTTAAAAAATTCTTTTTTAACTGTCAAAGTAATTAAAGAGCATTAAAAAGATTTGGAAGTCAGTAAAATTAAACTTACTTTGTACACAGGATAAGGTTCTTGTGAAACTTTGATGACTGGGCGGTTGTCAAAACACTGAAAAATGATGCATTTCAGATAAAACAATCAGTTGGTATCTTTTCTGAAGTAATTTTATAAAGACACTTTAACTCGAGAAAGGATATCTGGAAGTCATGAAAACTATTTAAAATAAAGAAAATTGTAAAACAGTACTTATATTAAAGCTAAGAAGAATTTTTCATGAAATTATAAGTTGGAACATATTATAAGATTTTAAGGTTTCTACACGGATACTCACATGTGTAAAGGGATCCACTCTTTCTAAATCTGGGTCAAAGTTCCTGTATGCTTCTGTCTGTGTGATATCTCTATTTACAGCTTTGAATTGAATTTCCTCTGGATCTACATACCCTGGTGGCGTCATCTGAAAATATAAATGTTAATGTTTTTTATTTAGAATAAACTATATTTTGACATGGCATTGACTCATAACCTGAAAACTTTTGCATATAGAGCATTGTCTTGAATAGGTTGTTCAGCCACTTCTCATATGGCTACAAAAGTTTGGAAGTCTGTCTCCATAGCCAAGTGAGTAATATCTACTTTTGTTTCAGCAGTTACCTAAAGAGTAAATGGCTCAATACATATCATCGAAAGTATTGCAATTCTTTGAAGCTGTTGTTCACGTACTTTATGAAGAACTATACGATATTGAAGTTTGAAACTTGTTGCTCAATATATAAGTGAGTTATAGCTACTTTCGTTTGTCATATGTGAGAAAATTACATATATCTTGAAAAGTAATAGATTTATAGCTGTTATGAAATGGATTGGTGACCTTGCTGTAGTGACCTTGACTTTTAGAATATTGTCAGACTAGTAAACAGCAAGGCATAGGAAGTTGATACTTAGTAGGGACATTGGTTAAGTGTGTAGGTGTGCAATGTCATGGTGTGACCTTAATTTTTACCTTGGCATAGTGACCTTGACTATTTAAAATCTTGTCTGCTCTGTATTTAAAACCATAAACTGTAGGAGTTGATACTTCTTTGTAGAGATCTTGGTTAGTGGGTGTAGGTGTACAATGTGATAGCATGACATTAATTTGACCTTGGGCGTTGCAATACAAACCTTGACCTTGAAAATTTGGTCTGTACTGTATCTTTGAAACTCTAAGATTATGGTCTACCCTCAACTAACCACTACTTCTGTTTCTAAGGCTGTTCTTTTACCCATCTGCCCCTTCTAGGCCAATTGGTTCGGTTCAGGTCCCGAATGGGACCTCTAAGACAAGTTGATTATGAAATCACCTTCTGAAAGCATTTATGAGGATTCTACCTCAAAAATGTGGATGTGGAAACTGACCCAGTGTTTTCTCAATCTTCCAGTGTTTTTTCCAGACCCAGTAATGGGATTCAGGCTGTTGCTCTAATACTAGCTATTTTTACCCCTGGGCAGGTGGATGACAGTAAAATCTTTGTGGCATTCACTCCTGAAGATTGGCTTTGTAAGACCATGAATGTTACAATTTTGATTGCGTTAATACATCATATCCAATGGAAAATTGCTTGACCGATCGCTGCGACTGGTCCCGCCAAATGCCAGAAAAACACGTTCTGTATATACTACCAACAGGACCGGTTACAGTGTGTGCATTTGCTAGTTGGCACATCGTACTTCCTTCCTGTCTAGACAGTGTGACGTCATAGCATCTTTTTGGTTTGGAGCGTGGAGTGTGCAGATGTGTTTTAGAGAGAGATGAATTTTGAAGTTATTAATGAATTTATATATTTTACTGAACTTTATTTTTATTTGAACTTTATATTGCCGTCTTTGTGAAGTACTTGAAGCAATTGACCACCCCCACCTACAGAACCAGTAAAGAAAAGGAGCAGAAGAAGACCGTCCCTGTTAGTGCCACCACCTTCGTGGACCCTACTGAAGTCAAGCTAATGGATGGGTAGATGGAGGTAAAACTACAGAAGAAACCACCCCTGCTGGCAAGAAAAAGAGACCTGATGAGTCCCCAAAGCCCAGCAAGTGGAAATCGAGTAGCAAACCTACAGCTGATGATCTTTAGAGCCTTGACGACAAGTGGGCCCAGTGGTTTGCACAACTTGAAGCCATGCTGCTAGCTGAGTCGTTTACAGTACCGGTAAAACCGGTTCAGAAACCTGCTAAAGTGGTGACCAATGAAAAGCCCTTCTTCCAACCAAAAGCTGATACCAGCAAGATGTCTACTGGTGCGGTCACCCAGCCTGTTGAAGTTTTTACCAGTGCCAGTCCTGTTCAGGCCACCGGGGATATTGCTGCCAGCATGACTGCTACCCAGCTTGTTGAGGCTCCCGGTACAAAGAGGGGAAGTGCTGCCAGCATGACTACTACCCGGCCTGGTATTGTGAGAGTAGCCACCCAGCCTGTTGAGGCTCCCAGTGCATGGAAGGCCACCCAGCCGATTGAGGCTCCCGGTGCCAGATCTGAAGTTCAGCCCACCGGTAGTGTAGACGGGAGTGCTGTGGACCGATCTCTCACCAGTAAGAGAACTGTGGCTGATGATAATACTGGTGTGTCTGACACTGAAGATGTATTGAACAGTGAACCGGCATCCCCTGCTGTCTTCAGTGATCAGGAAGTGTTATCAGACAGGGGCCTGCCCAAAGACAACGAGCTTGACCAGGAGTTCTCTGAGGAAGCAAACTACAGGGAAACAATGAGAGTGGTGTGTTCTATTATGCCTACCATGAAAGTATCCATCAAGTTACCAGCTGATGACTGGCTGTGCAGAAAGCTAGAGAAATTGAACTTCACCATTGCTGAAGGGTACTCATCCAGGAATGCTGAAACTGCTGGACTACTAAGGGATCAGTTTGTGAAGACGCCTAGAAGTTATAGATGGTATAATATGCACACCGACAAGAACGACTCTGGTTAATCAACAGTGTGTTCCTGGTTACCAGATCCAGCCAAAATCAACAGTAGTTTCAGCAGGGTTGCCAGACACAGTTTGCCTTGTCCCCCATCTTCCTTGTCCATTAACCAAGACACCTTAGACGTTGGGAGAGATCAACTAGAGAGCAGAAGTTTATGTGTAATCAAGCTGCTGGTCTCAGTAGATGCCTAACCAAGATTCAAAACTCTATGGTGACACAGCTTAAAACTCTGCATCTGGACAAGGGCAAAGGTAAAGCCTCAGGAAGGACTCAACAGACTGTAGATGAGTTGGAGTACTTGGTCACTTTTAACAGATCCATCACCCAGGCATGGCACATACAGTGTAAGATCTTTCAGAAGGCATCTTCATAAACATGGCAAACCTCACACTAGCTTGTCATGACAGCTATACTTGGATTACATCAGAGCTGGGGTTAAACAGGACACTCTCAATGCTTTACACAATGCCCCAAAGGAGAGGAGGTGTCATGAAGTGAGGAAAGATGTTCTTCTGGTTCCTCACATAAGCCCAGTCTTTTTCACCGGTATGCTTCTTCTACTGGCAATTCCTCTCACCAACTGGACCGGAAGTCTGGTGTACCTGCTTGGAAGCAGATCAGGGACAGACAACAGGGCAGGAAAGGACAGGGCAAGGCCTCAAACCCACCAGCAGAAGCCGGATCAGGGTTCCAAACAGTGTAAATGACAATTACTGTGTAAACTGTGTGACCAGACAGGATGACTTTGTGTATATATGTCTGGCAAAGTAGACAGTTTGAACCCTCCACTAGTGTTAGATGGAAAGAAGGACTTGTTTGTAGCCAGCAAGAGAGAGACTGTAAATTTACATGTAAATTCTTGTGTTGTCAGTCTTATTCATTTTGTCAGAGGGTATCCACAAAAGAAAGGTGTAAAACCCGTCAATTGTCAGAATTATACAGAAATAAAATATGTGAAAAATGTTTCCTGTGAAGGTCACTTGAGTTATGTAAATCTTGTAACAAATGTCCCAACTGTTGCTCCCGATCTACCTGTAGGGGCCACATTGCACCAGTTTTGGCAGCCCTAGGGGCCAGCCACAAAGCGGTAACAGTACTTGGGGAAGGCTACACTCTTCCCTTCCAGTTCAGACCAAATTTGACCAGGTCACCCACCATCATAAGCTGCTATGTAAATCCCCACAAGAACCTCTACTTGTTGGAGGCATTGCATCAGCTTCTGAACAAAAATACAGTAGAACCGGTAGCAACTCAAAAATCTCTAGGGTTTTTCAACAGAGTATTTCTAGTGCCCAAACCCAACAACCTGTGGAGACCTATCTTGGACCTGGGGACCTTGAACATCTTTCTAAACACAGAGTCATTCAAAATGGAGACACCAGAGACAATAAGAACCTCCCCACAGGCAGGGGAGTGAGTTACCTCCATAGATTTCAAAGACCCATACTTCCATATACCAATACACAGGAAGTACATGCGTTTTCATGTCCAGGGTTGGTCCTACCAGTTGAAAGCACTACCCTTTGGCCTGTCCACAGCATCCATGGAGTTCACAGTGGTGGCCAAAGAGGTCAAATTGATGGCTTTACAGAGGGGTATAAGGATTCACCCGTACCTAGACGACTGGTTGGTGAGAGCCAGATCCCACCAAACCTGTCTACCGCATACACAGACCTTGGTAGCTCTCTGTCGAGAACTAGGCTGTCTGGTGAACAAGGAAAAATCAGAACAGGATCCAAAACAGGTTTTCAACTTTGTAGGTAACTAGTACGACCTAAAGAGGACAAGGTCAGACCCACTTTGGAACGTTGGCAGGCCTTGACAACCAAGATTCAAGCCATACCGTCCGGTCCAGTGTACCGGGTCTGGCAGTTCATGTACCTCATAGGTCTACTCACAGCAACAGAAAAACAAGTCCAACTAGGTCGGCTCCATATGAGGCCCATACAGTGGCACTTGAAGAACAACTGGAGGGTACCAGAGTCACTAGAAAAGGTAATCCCCATACCCAGATTGCTCCATCTTCACTTAAAATGGTGGCTGGAGGAAAGCAATGTGCTTCTAGGTCAACCATTACACCCACTAAAACATGTGTGCAGATCTTTACAGACACATCAAAAGAAGGGTGGGGCGCTCACATCAATTATCTGTAAATAAACACGGTTTTTCTGGCCCTAAAAGAGTTTCAGGACCTCTGCTTGAACACCATAGTTCTCATAGCCACAGACAACACCACAGTGGATCCTGCACCACTCGACTGGTAACTCTCAAAGCTCGACACATCCAAGGCCATCTGAATGTGATAGCAGACAAACTATCCAGACTGGGCCAAACCATTCAAACAGAATGGTCTCTCCATGCAGAGGCCTTCCAAGCAATATGCTCCCGGTGGCACCAGCCCCAAGTGGACCTGTTTGCCACCAGGTTCAACAACAAGCTACCACAGTTTGTGTCACCGGTTCCAGACCCCCAGGCCTGGGCAATGGATGCACTCAGTCTGTCCTGGGAAGATCTCGACCCATATGCCTTCCCACCAGTCACCATCTTGAGCAAAGTGGTGGAGAAGTTGCAGGACTACCCGTGCAACAGAATAATTCTGATTGCTCCATTGTGGCCCAACATGCCTTGCTTTTGGGACTTGGTGGCAATGTCCAGCCAGATCCCCTTGTGTCTGCCCAATGTGCCCAACCTTCATACTCAGCCATTCAACCAGACCCTTCACAGGATACTGTTGAACCTGAATCTGCATGCCTGACTCCTAGAGCCTCAGCTGTCGAAGAGCATTGCTTCTCTGAGGCAGTACCAGCACGAATTGAGGCTCCTCAAAGAGGATCAACCAGATCAGTCAATGAGGCAAAATGGGCCATTTTTACAAAGTGGTGCCTCAGTAATCAGGTGGACTTCATCTTTAAAGGCCATAGCTGACCTCCTTCTGTACTTGTTTCAGGACAGGCAGTTACAACCTGGCACCATTGATGGCTATAGATGAGCCATTGCTGACAAGCTGGGAAATTCTCCCATAAATGTCAGCAAAGATGAAAATCTCACTCGTCTCTTGGATAGCTTCTCCAGAGACAGACCCAAGGGTCGGAGGGGCATCCTCTCCTGGAACCTCTCCCTGGTGTTACACCAGCTGACAAAGTCCCCCTTTGAACCCCTTAAAGAGGCCTCCCTGAAACACTTGACTTTCAAGACTGTCTTTGTTTTGGCCTTGGGTTCAGGCAAAAGCAGGAGTTATATCCATGCTTGACTACATAAGAACATCAGACACCAGTCAGACTGGTCCAAGGTGTCCCATTACCCCTCACCCAGCTTTCTTTCCAAGAATCAGCTGCCCAAAGAGGGTCCAGACAGTGTGGCCCAGTGGTTACCCCAGGCCTGGCCCCCACTCTGGACAAGTCACTCAAGGTGACCAGTCCTTATGTCCAGTCAGAGCCATGCGCGATTACTTGGACAGGACCTCAGATCTCAGGCAGAACAAGCAGTTGGTCTTTGTCTCCTTCAAGAAAGGTTCTGATAAGGACATCTCACCTGCCACTATCTCCTCATGGATCAAGCAGACTGTGATCCTATGCTATGAGCTCTCTGATCAGCTGGCCCTCACATCAGGTTAAAGCCCATGATGTCAGGGCCTTTGCTGCCTGTAAGGCCTTCCAGTTTGGAGCAGATCCTATAGCCTGCCACTGGAAGCACATAACACCTTCTCACAGTTCTATTTGAAGGATATGACTTGGGCTGATTCAAAACTTTTTCACTTGGGCCCAGTGGTGGCTGTTCAGCAGATCTACAAACAAGCCCAAAAATGAGATGTGTACATATGTGTATAATATATATACATTGTATATTGTATATAAGCATATAATCAAAAGAAAAACTGTGACATGCTTCCCTTGGGAGGTTTATTTTCTTTTATGGGAGTGAACCCACCCCCTGTTCCCTATCTCAGAGCAGGTCTGTAAAAGGGGGGGGGGCAGTGTTGGTATATCCTCAGGTAACCGCATATCGCTAAACTGACCATGGCCTTATAGGGTTTCCTGACCTTAGGTCAACCCAGGACTGTGAATTTTATTGTTTGTTTATGAGTTCACCTTAGTCCCTAGTACCGTACCCACCTATCAAGTGGTAGTTATTCAGCAATTGTCCATTAGATATGATGTATTAATGCAATAAAATTTCAAATTAAATTAAATTAAATTTTTATAAGTTAATAGCCTATCCAATGGACAGGCAACGCCCTCCCAACTGGCCCCACTATCAGCTTACTAGGGGTCTTAATAGGACTAGGCAATGAAAAAGATCTATGACGTCACACTGTCTAGACAAAAATGAAGTATGATGCACCACCTGGCGAATGCACACTCCATGACCGGTCCTGCCGGTAGTATACACAGGACCTCTTTTTCTGGCGTCTGGCAGGACCGGTCGCGCCAACCGGTAAAGCAATTGTCCATTGGATAGGGTAGTAACTTATTAAAATTTAATTTACTTATTAAATTTGCAATTTTGATTGGCCACTACTCTCATTTTGCAAAAACTGGTGGTTTTCATGCAGGCCAGTTAATTATGATGTCTCCTGAGAGTCAGGCTAGATGGTACAAGTTTCATCCTGACTAAGATCCTTCTTTGGTCAGGCCAGGACAATCTGGTTCTTTTTGGCAGAATGAAGTATCCAAGTTAACCAGCCTTTACAGCTGTATAGTTAAGCTTTCAGGAACAGACTCAATACATCCTGCTTAGTGACCTTTGTCTGGAGCAACTGCTTGCAAGTGGGAAGAATCGGCTACAGAAGCTTCATGCATTGGCAACTAATTGGCTGGCTTTAATCACTGTATCACTAAATTGCAAGAAGATATCCAAGGGAATGTTAAAAGCCTACATCAGAAACTTTCTAGAGGCAAGTGTCTAAAGTTGTCAAGAAGGTCCTGAACCATCTTAGGGATCTTACTGGGTTGAACCAGAATGCTTCTGTTTGTCTTTGGAAGGCCATGCAACACATGACTGATGCTGCATTCACTTTCTTGGCTAATCCCACCCTGATGACCCCTATCTTGACAATGTGAAAGCACGAGTCAAAGTAAGATCAGTAGTTTGCACTGAGGAGTGTTCGTGGGAACATTCATGACTTGGTATATGATGATGCCTTTATGCAGGGCTGAAGGCAACATCACTATACATAAAACAGACTTACCTCCCAATCCAGTTTGGGTCCGGAAAGTTTTCAGGCAAGAAGTATAGAGTTTTCAGTCCTATCCAACCTTTGATTCAATAGTTTCATGGAAACAGGACCAAACCAAGTCTCACACCACTTTTTCAAATACATCTTCATGAAAGTCATTTGGCAGAAGCAACAACAATAACGGATCTTCAACAAGTAGAGGCAGAGCCCCAGCCCACCATGGTTTGAATTCAGTGCTCCGTAGACAGACATCTGACAATTTCTTTTCATGTGCGAGTTTTGTGAAGAGTTTGTTGAAGGGTACTTGTGTATTTGTGTTGGGAGGTAGGCTTTAAAGATTTTGGCACAGGATGGTTTCAATTTTGAAGGAGGGCTACAACCTGCCATTCAAAATCGAACATACTCTGATGAGACAACCTCTTCTCAAAATGGATAGGTCAAACCTCTCAGAAACAATTACCTGCATTAGGCATTGCATTCCATTCACCAAAAGCAGGCCATAGACCAGATCAAGGTTCAGTCTTCTACAAAAGACTTTTTTGGCTTCAAAACCAAACAACTGGAGAGCTATCTTGGATCTGAGCATTCTAAATTGGTTTCTTAAGGTCAGAATCTTCAAAACTGAAACCCTACGCCTTCCTCACAAAAGTAGAGTGGGTTATCTTGCTAGATTTCAACGATGCATATTTTCACATCCCTACAAGTGAAAAAGTTCAAGAAAGTTTCTGAGGTGCCATTACCAAGTTCAGACATTCCAGTTCAGGGCTATTCTGATTGGCTGGTCCCCAGCATCCATAAAGTTTAGTGGTAGCGGAGCTCAAACTCCTGGTTCAAGCAAGGGGTACAAGGATCAATCAGTGCCTAAACGACTTGCTGATTAGAGTCTTAAGCAAAGAATTCTGTTACTAGGACATTCACACCTTACTAGCTCTTTGTCAAGATCTACGCTGAGTTGTAAATGCACAAACGTCCATGTTACCCCAAGCAAATCTTGGCTAAATCATGGGTTACCAATGCAACCTGTGGCACGGGGTGGTCAGACCCACCACAGAAAGGTGGTAGGCTTTCAAATATCGTATTCTTCCTGTCAAGACTATAATTTGTTTTTCATAGGTCCACTGACTGCCACAGAGAAGCAAGTGCGATTTGGGTATTGGAACATAAGGTAAATGCAGTGGCACCTTAAACAAATTGGCTTGTGCCCGAGTCATTGGAGAATAAAATTCCTGTTTTATGGTCTAATTACACTCACCTACGTTGATGAATAGAGGAAACAAACGTGCTGCCTGGTCACTTCTTCACTCTCTTCAACACTCTTGGTAAACCTTAAACAACGAAGGGTGAGATGCAATAGACCTTTGGTCAGTTCCATAAAGCATACTGCACATAGAGTTCTTAGAACTAAAGATGGTTCTTTTGACCCTAAAAAAGTTTAAACACTTGTATCAGTGTCAGACTATTTTGGTGGCCACAGACAACACCACAGTTGTTACCCATAAATAAAACAAGGAAGGACGTATGATATCAGGATCTCTATGTGCCATCTTGTGGATACTACTCTTTTGGTGCAATCGCAGACAATCCCGTCATATACCATGTTGCCTGAATGTGAATGCGGACAAACTCTTTCAGAAACAGGCAAGTGATTCAGACAGAATGGTCACTCCTTTAGGAGGAATTTGACCAGATCTACACCAGGTGGCAATGCCCCAATGTGGGCGTGTTTGCCACCAGGTACAACAACAGGCTGCCCCAGTTCTTATCCCTAGTCCCAGGCAGCAGATGTACTTAATGTATCATGAGAAGATCTGAATCTGTATCCATTCCCCCCATCCCCTTTTCTCTTCATACACAGTGGTCAGCAAGATCATGAGCTACGATTGCCATAAAGTAACACTGGCAGACCTGGGGTGGCCAAATATGCCTTGATTCTGGGATCTGGTGATGTGACATTTTCTGTAAAGCAAATAACAGAATTCCTCTTATATCTATTCCACGAGAAGTAGTTGGATGGATACAGATCAGTCATTGCAGACTAAATTGGAAATTACATACTCAATATCAATCATGATGAGAATCTCAACAGACTATTGGACATTTTCCAGACTAACCACAAAGCTGCAGAAGTATCCCAACCTGGAATCTGTCCATCAGCTGACTAAGCCTCCCTTTGAGCTTTACAAAAATGTATCTTTGAAACATCTGATAACCTTCAAAGTTGTTTTCTTTCTGCCCTGCATTTCCACAAATCCAGAAGGGAAATCCACGCATGGCTGAAGTCAAATATTAGACACAGAAGCAAATGGTCCAAGGTGTCTGTCAACCCCTCTCCCAGTTTCTTATCTAAGACTCAACTGGCAGATGATGTTCCTGCGAGTGTAGCCCCAGTAGTTATTCCTGCCCTGGCTACAACTCTAGGCAAATCCCTACAGACGAACAGATCATTCTATCCAGCCAGAGCCCTCATTTATTATCTGCACAAAACAAAAGATCTGAGAGACAACAAAGAGTTTGTTTATTAATTGTCTAAAAGGATTCTCTGGCCTTGCACCAGGTTAAAGATTGCAACATTAGAGCCTTTGTTGCTTCTAAGATCTTCCAGGGTGGGGTCTTTTTAAAACAGATTCTGTCACCCTGTGATTGGAAATCCCATAATACCTTCACTCAGTTTTATTTGAAGGATATGTCCTGGCCCGATTCATAAATGAATCACCTTGGTCCTGTGGTCGCTGCTCAGCAGATACCCCACACAACCATGAATTTTGTCCAGGACTTATGCAATAGTGTGCTACAGTTCTTTGTTTTGTGTTTTTATGAAGTTTAAGACCTTACTTAGATAAGGTTATTAATCTTCCCCTTAGTACTCGTGGGTTTCTGTGGGTCCATTGGGCATGTGTTTTACTCTTGTGATTGATTCTAGAGTCCCTGAGACTGAACTCTTTTTTTTACCTTTTGCCATCTTCTCCACCATCAGAAAAGAAAAGAGAGAATGTGTGTGTACTATGTCTAGAAACATTTTGCATTTTTGCCAAGGGTCCATGTTAAAGTCCCCCAGTAAGCTTCCCTCCATCTATTGAGTAGTTATTTTCACTGACTTTTATGCAAGATATATCAACACAATAAAATTATAAAACTAGACCAATGACGCATCTGTGGCCCGATACAAGATGTATCCACCAGAAAAGGACAACTAACATAGTTTCGAAGATAAACAGCATTTTTCAATAATAAGCAAGTTGTAAGCACTTTTAAGTTTGGCTACCCTCATTTGACCTTGAAGCAGGTGTCCAAGTTCATATCTGACCACATCAGAATATTTCTAGCTCATGGTTTCCTGTAGGTTGGTTTCATATTGTAAACCTCTAGGACTTAGCATTTTTAACGTTTTTTATCCTTGTTTGACCTTGAAAGAGGGGCCATGACTGAAAAGAAATGTCCATGGTGGCCATCTTGTTTTTCAAAATGAGGCCAGAAATATTATGTACAATCAAAATGTACAATCAAAATTTTCTATCTTTCACGTAGAAAATGTGATGGCGCATATTTATCAGAGTTTTACATAATCGTTCTGCATTTGGCTGCATTGAGAAAATCAAGGTAATTCTAAGTTGATAATTGGACAAAAATAGCACAAATTTTAAAGGCTGCCACGGAGAATGCAAGGTAAGAGCCATTTATCTCAAGAAATGCAGTCTCACCATAAGGCAGGTACATATATGTGGGCTCCATATATACACACCATTAATGCAATTAAGTGTGATGTCATGAAATCCCTGGTAAATAACTTGTATCAAATAGAAAACCTCACTTTCATGACACAAAGGGCCTACATAATGTTCTGGTCTATTCTAACCTAAGAAGTTGGTCAGCCGTGCCCTATCAATATGCTTGCAGATTCAGTCGTACAACTTCACACAATACTATTCTTCACAGTAGAACCCCACTCAGATAAATGTTGTAACTTAATCTAATCAATTCCTCAGTACTCTCTGTACTTTTGGATTCTAAGGCAGAATAAACAAAAAGAGAGTCCAATAAATAGTAAGTTCATAGTCTAAAGTAATAAGTCATTTCAGAAAAGGTTGGTCGTTGCTCTATTAACAAATGATATTCAACTTATTTGAATACAATCAAATATTGTAATTGTATAGATGAGCATTAAATAATTCTTGCCATGTGAATTTCAATATTATACAATCTAATATCATTTGACAGCATTTAGGGCATAACAAACTAAAAGCCTGTTCAATTAGAGTCAGCCCATTAACACAGCCAGGTCACACCACAAAAGACACAGGCGGTGGGGTGGCTAGGGTGAATAAGCTTTGTGTAATTGTCTTACCCATGGTGATTCAACAGGAAAACCAGCAGCACCTCTGACAGTAGTCCAATCTGAATCTGTAGAAGGCATCTGCCCATCTTCATCCTGATCATCATCTGAAGTATTGCTTTCTCCCACAGAACCATCTTCAATAACATACCTGTAAAAAATGCCATGCAATGTAAATAGTAAAGCCTGAATCAATTAATATATCAGCACATCGGTTGTATTACTTACATTATGACATTGCTTCTTGTAAACCAAGGGGGGTCAAGTTCACAAACCTAACATAAGCTGGAAAGTTCACAGTTGCTTGTCAGTGTCCATAGATGTCCACCAGTTCAACATCTGTCAAGTTATAGCATGTGCAATATTTTGACAGTGACACAAAAAATAACAAGAGCACTCTGAGAGAGCAGACCTCCACCAAGGCACACTTAATTATAAGTAAATGGGGATATCAAGATTTGTTTTGTATCCAGATGTTGATCCAGATCAGACTCAAAATTTGCTGGAATCTAAGTTGGACCAAGACCAATCCTCTGTTTTTTCATGAAGTTCCCACCTGTAGTATTTGCAAAATCCTGCTAACAAACAGACAAACAATGGCCATGAAAATATTATCTCCTTGGTGGAGGTTAATATACCAACTCCAATCTATTGGAGTATCATTGCAAATGACTGGAATTAGTATAGCAGTATAGTGCAGACTATTGTAGGCCCAAACTTGTCGCCTTAAAATCAAAATTTTGAAGTTTTTCTCTGCATATAAAACCTTAAGTAGTCCATTGATCATTAGTAGCCAACTGGTCAACAAGTTTGGCATCAAATCACAGGCTGCCAGATCTGTGGGTCACTCTCACAAGTGACGAGGCTGAGGGTCTGTCCCTTTAATGTGACCCTGGCTGTTGAATGGGATGTAAAACCCCTAATCTTTGAATTATAAAAAGCTACAATATATAAGTAATATTAATTTTATAGAGAGAGTATAGAGATAGAAGTGTAAAAGTTATGTGAAATTCACAGCTGGGGAGCCCCTTTAAAATGAGACTCTAAATCTTTTCAAAAAGGTCAAGTTTGACTTGGTACTTACACTGAGGGGTCTGCAGGCTTCTTTTTTCTTGACCTGAGGGCCAGTAAGACTATGATAGCAATCAGCAGAAGAATGAGAATCAATGAGATCCCAGCGACCACTCCCATCATCACTGGGAAACTGGGACACTGACTGCCCACGTAAACATGATTGTCGAAACATCTGCAAACACAACAGTGCATGGCTTAAATGCTTGTAATCATAATACTTAAACATTTTTACATACATGTAGTGGTCAAAACATCTAGAAACACAATGGTTTTTAAAAGGTCAAAGGTTAAAGTTGGGGTTTTACATCCCATTCAACAGCCAGCAATGGTTTTTAAAAAGAAGCAATGATTGAAACATCTGCAAATACAAAAGTTTCCATTTTTTAAACATATATGTATTCGTTAAAAAGTGTGCAAAAAAAAGTTTTTATGTGCATGTATTGGTTGAAACATCTGCAAACACAATGGTTTAGCTGGGTTACATACATGTATTGGCTGAAACATCTGCAATCACGACAGTTTGTTGGGTTTTTTCATATAACTGTATTAGTTAAAACATGAGCAAATGCAAAAGTTTAGTTTTTGCATATATGTACTAATTGAAACACATATAAACATTTGATCTGATCTAATCATATTTATAACATGTTATCTCCATACTAGGAGATTTTGTAAGTAAAGGAAGTAGCATCACTGTTTAAAATTGGTTGAGCCATTGGATGTGCACGGTTAACAGACATGGTATGCTGGGAACAAAGGGAAAGATTAAGATAGAAGGGGCAGGTCAAATAAGTAGGTTTCAAACCTGTTCCTGAAATATGTAAAAAAGCCACATAACAAATATCAAGGACCAGTTCACTCCAGTGGTGAACATGTACTGGTCAATACAATACAATAAAATATAATGGGTGAAAACACCTAGAAATACATCATTTTACATGTTGGTGAACAAAGTTTTTGATATATTGCTGCAGCCTTTGGGATGTTGAATTTCGCTTATCAAGTTGTAAGAAACTTCCTTTCTGATACATGGGAAATATCTGCTACTGCTCCCAACATATATGCAATAATCCAAATGCATAACTATTTGATATCATAGTATAATATATATGTACATATGACATTTCAAATTTGGACCATTATCACCAAAGGTCTTAGCCAAGTCTTAATCAGTTGTTTAATCAGTTGGAAAAGACAACTAAACATTTTCAGTTTTTTTTCAGTGTTTTCTAAAGATCTCTAAGTATTAGGGATAGTCTGACAGAATGGGATATACTGTTCCTTAGTTTAGGGTTACAAACATAAAGGTATTCCTTTTTATTGTAGCAGGAGTAGATCATTTAAGCTGTTAAATGATCTAAGGTCTAGTGTGGATAATAGTAGACCTTTAGGTAATCTAAAGCTTGATTTCTTTGACAATTCAAGACAAGGAGAGGGATTATAGATTCTGTGTATGACCTTGAATTGGAAATCATTTCAGCATTTGCCTTGCTCCAATTGAGTTGTTTTTACTTGGATTCGTGTAGTAAAGAAGAACCTGAACTATCTAACCTTTTACTATCCAGATATCCAGTTTTATGCACTTTTTTCCACTCTCCTAAATTTGTATTTTCCTATTGTCTTATACTAAAAATGAACTAATTTCTACTGTCACAATTTTGTATTTTCCTTGTAGAATTGTCTTTGGACTTGATAAAACAAGCCATGTTACTCCCTATCTGCAAAAACGACATTGGCTCCCCATTTCATACCGTATCTTGTTCAAATGTAATCTTATTACATTCAAGGCCATTAAATTCTCCCAACCTACATACTTTATATAATCCTTAATCAAAAGCAGTTGCCTAATACTCATGGAAATCAGCTTTCTATTTCTTCAGTTTGTCCCAAGAAGGCCATTAGTAGGCGAGGTTTTGCAATCAATCAGAGAACACAATAACAGGGTTTTAAAGACAGTTGATTTGTTTATTTGGGCTTTTACGTCGCTTTCAACACTGTACAGGTCATATCACAACGGGTAGTTGGAAGGACAGAGGAAACCAGTACATACAGTTCATTAGGCTTCTGTACTGCAAAGTGCCGACCAACGGCAAGCAACTACCAGCTTTCGCACATGAGGCCGTGCCGGGAATTGAACCCCGGCCTCAGAGGTGGGAGGCGAGAGTGTTACCACTCTGCCACCGTGGATCCTTAAAGCCAGTTGAAAACCTACTTGTTAAGACTTGTTCCCTCCACCATGGTACATCTCTCCTAGCGGGTGCTAATTTTGGATTTTGACCCGACATGCCCCTTGACTTTCCCTTTTCGGCCTCAAGTGTATCAGAGGATGATATGTCAATTTAGCGCTATATAAATGTTTCTATTCTATTCTATTATTTTATGCCAAAATGCCTCTTCTTTTTTCATCCCTTTCTATTATCAAAACACAGTCTTACTCTCACAGGATGGTCACACAACAGAGGTTGTACAGTAATAGTTTGGCTGCTATGTGACATTCTGCATCATATGAATAGATTTTGGTGAAAAAACCCAAGAAGGATTCCATTTCAATAATTAAATGTGTAAATACAGGGTTTTCATTTTTAATGTCTGCCAATGGCCTATTTTAAATACATCATTCAGTGCAGTCTTATCAAAACTTGATTGATGTTTGCTTCATGATCTTGGCTTTTGTGCTCAGAAAATGAATCTTGTATATGGGTAGAGCACATTTAAATTCGAGCAACCCTGTATAGGCATTCTGTCCCAGCCTCAACCCTCTGCCATGTACAATTTTAGTTTAGAATGTGACAGCCTGTGGGAGGCTTTTCAAAGATTTCAGAAAAATCTGCCATGTGCTGAAATGGATGCACCTGTGGTGTCGAATGTGTCCTTCCCAACCATGAATTCTGACTTATTAAGCCTTAAGGATACTACAAAAGCATTATATGCATTGTGCCACAAATGAGCCCCAACAAGTAAAGCATGTGTTTATGAGCCAGGACAAAACAGTGTGGGCTAGGTATAACACAATTGCTGACATGGTCATATTCAACTGGAAAACAGATCCACTTGTTAGAAGGAATGCAAAAAAAAAAACCAGTAAACATGAAAATATTTAAGCAATGCTTCTTATTTGTCAGCTTAGTCAGTATCTAAGTTTGTTGTTGTCATAAACACGCTTTGTGAAAAAGTGGTTTATGCAAACCATCAGTAGCTACTTAAGCTCCGGTCAATGAACATTTCAACACTTCAGGAGTGATATAGACTTACATATATAAAGACCTGTGTAATTATTTATCCAGGAAAAAATAACAAATTGCCCTGTCGAATACTTGGTCTACAGTTGAGAGCCCTTGACCAGAAGCTAAAAGTGACACTAAGAGACAAAAGTCAAGTGTTGGACATGACTGACTTTGAGTGTCGCCTATCCCTAAATTTACTGATTCAGAAAAAAAATACACAAAGTCTTGTTTTCTTGAGTATTGCTATAGTTTCATACAATGAGATAATGTGTGATGTGTGATTTACAACATTATGGTTTGTTTAACTTAATCAAATGTAAAAAGTTACCACTTCCTTATAAAGAATAAAAATAGAATTAGCTACTACAAAAAATATGAGAGCTGCACAAAACAGTTTGTGGGAGGTGACAGGAATACTATAAAGTTCTATAATTTAAATTCCCTTGAAAAACACAATGAAAAATACACCAATAATTAGAGACATAAGACAAATATCATTGTCTTACAGGCAGTAATGATGACATTTCCGACTATGTAAGGTACAAGCTGAAGTTTTCAAACCCACCAAAGAACATTACATTCATTTTAAAAAGTATGATACTGGGAAAAACTAAAACCTCAAAAGTATGGGAGATTGAACCTTTCAAGTTATTGCATCTTACCAGATTTGATATGAGGAATCCAAGCTTATGAATGAAAACTTGGCTAGAGGCATGGCTAAAAACACATTTGTATAAAATTGCATCATATCGGAATAATGTTGAAAGTAGCCCCATAAATCATCATAGTTAAGGCTAGGGTTAAGTATGCAATTTGACATTTAATCACCAGTGCACAAATATTATGACAATTAACCTTAGGTCTCAGTCCTGTTGTCAATAAAAATATTTGGATTGATCACACATTGAAAGCAGTTATTGCTTTACCTTTTTGTTTGACAAAAACTATTAAAAGGATAATATATATCTTATTGCTTAATGGAAAAACGTATGACTCTACATTCATAAATAATGTTTGAGAATAATAAATGCTTAATGGAAAAACATATGACTCTACATTCATAAATAATGTTTGAGAATAATAAATGGTTTTCTGATCTCCTATAGGCTATAATATCTCAATTCCAGTGTCCTAAATATTCCTTCCAACCACTCTTATAATACAGTTGTGAGTATAATGTTATTGGCTATATGACAGATCTTATTGTTAGATCACAGAGTTCCTCATGGTCATATCTGTACATAGTTACTTTTGTCTTGACGCCACTCGTGGGAGGTTTTTCAAATGTTTAAAAGAGTAGTCCGGAAAGCAAAACATATTTTGAGTTGAATGCCAATGAAGATGTCCTACCAAAATGCAAATCCCACTGAAGAGGCCCCACCCAAATACAAAGCAGATTGAACCTGGTGAAAGCACTACCAAAACTAGATGAGCCCTCTTAATCTTACCTACTCCTAGCTAAAGTGAGAAACTACAGAGCATTATAGAATCTTCAGTGTATCAATCTTGGAATGCAACAGATTCAATTGAGAACATTTTTTCCTATTGTCCAAGTTGGGGTTTTACATCCCGTTCAACACCCAGGGTCAGATTGGGACAGGTCTTCAGCATTGCCACTTGTGTAGGTGGAACTCACAAAGAGGTGCTAGCCTATTATTAGATGCAAAACTTGCTAACCACTAGGCAACCAAAGACTTCTTTTTTTTTCTATTGTGACTGCATTCAAAATGTCTGACATGCCAATATTATTTTATCTAAACATGTCCTGAATTTCAATTTGATGTTACTGTATTAGAAGTATGCTTAGGTATGCCATACAAAACACACTGTCTTACACTTCATGAACTTTATAATTTTATGTGCAAGGCAATTTATCTATTTGTCAGTAAAAGTGAAAAGAATGAAACTCCTGTTTTAGAGCATGTATTTTGTGAAAGCTTGCACAAAAAGACAGAGTTATATACATTTAGACTAAAAGCAACAATCGAAATGAATTTAAATGACCAATAGAAAATATTTTAGAGTTTATAGCAAAAAGATTTTTGTCTCAGGAAATAGTAGCAATTTACTTTAAAAGTGCTGTTTTAACATTATGTGAATATTGAAATTGTATTGACTTACAGTATTACACTAAATAATAACAAAGACGAGCCCATTTGGTGGTTATTTGTGACTACAGTACAGAAAGGTGTGGCCAAGGTATTAAGAACAAAAATACATTAAGCAATATTTTAACAGAATCTAGGCGAAAAAAGCTGAAATAAAATTGTAATAAATGACTAGAATATACCAACTACAAACTTTATAGAAACAAATAAAATAAAACAGATAAAAGCTTGAATAGAATAAAATTTGAAAAAGAGTAGAATACACAAATGAAACAAAACATAAAATACAAATTTATTCTGTACAGTCTAGTCCAGCTTAGTACTGGATTGTGATATTCATACTTAACCCATTTAGTCACCTCTTACAACATGATGGAGGACATGTTGGGTCTATTCTACTTCTCTGGACCTACAGGGGGAGCTAGGAAGTTGAGAAGCATTATTGCTGTTTTTAAACAGCTACTGCATCCAATTTGTCATTATATGACTTTTAGAAGTTTAAAATTCCAATGATTCTGTGCTTTTTCTTAAAATATTACTCGCTCTAAGAAGTTTTCTTTGAAACTGGTTCTTCTCTTAGTGAAAATGACAACAGCCAGGTTTTACAATAGGTCATTCAAGTACAGCTGAGGTATGAGATGATATACTTGTAATGCAGCTGACAGCAGGAATAATATATGCTCACCGAACCAAAACGTGACAATAATTATGAAATAATAATACTTGCAAGGGGAGGGGCTACATCTTATCAGTGCATGCCTGTCAGCTGAATTACAAACCAACTAAGTCACTAAGTTCACTGCAAAACAAAGTACGGGATGGAAACAGCAACATGTTCTGACATCATAATCAACAAATATATTGTGTTGCTAATATTGAATCAATGGCTGAAATGCTAGTCACTTCATTTTTTAACACATCATAGGCGCAGACTAAAGGCAGCAATAAATGAATGTGATGTCAAACATAAAGTATGTAGGTTTTAACAGTATACAATATGAATGAAAATGTCCGCATTCTTGACAAGGAAGAAACTGGAGATCAAGCGTCTGATATTTAGATTTTGAAATGTTATTAGCAGCAAAAAAGTGACAACCTCAATATATATTTTTATGAAATATTATAATGTGAATGTTCTTTAAAATAAAACTTGTCTTACAGACTAAGGATATTGTAGAGACTCTACCTGTTCAAATGCATATCCCTTTAAATATAACATAAATTGATAATACTTTTCCAAACAAATCACAGAGAGATTTAAACAGTGCAAAAGGATTTTCTATACATCTGCCCATATAAGGATGTATAGCAACAGTCTAAACCAAAATGTGACCTTACTTGAACCCATCAAATGACCATAATTTCCAGTGTGACATATATATCTGCAAAGCCAGCTTTAAAAATCTTGTAATACATCTTAAATAGCGACACCATTCACTACCAAACTTACAGTAAGGTTTGTTCTTATTCTTTGTAGTTTCTATGAAAAATTCAAATAGAAAAAAAGTTGTAACAATAGGCATTTCAATATTTCTGAGCATTGTGGGAATTCTAAAGCCAGAAATAATATATTCTTGAAAAATAGCTCTACTGAAACATGTCATATTTAGTATATTACTTGCCCAGAAGTACGAGACATTGCCTGTGGGATAAACTTATTTAATTAAACTTTTAACACAATTCTGAAAAAAGAGATTCAGCATAATGTTGAGAGTGTATTTTTACCAATGCGTATCAGTCCAAATATAATATAAATTGTATTACACTTTTCCAAACAAATCGCATATTATTTTAATTTTCTCTTATTTTGAGATTTTTTCAGGGCAACAACTAAGACTAATACTTTTAGGGACGGAGGGTGCAGATAATACTAAAAGGGGAGTATTCAGAATGTTTGGTCAAATGTCAAAAGACTTTTAACTAAACAAGTCCACTCACATATTTGTTTTTCTTATTCAATTATCCTCATATCACATTACAGGGAGCTTGGTGGTGTAGTGGTTAGAGTTCTCACCTACAACCTCTGAGGCCGCCGGTTCGAATCTCGGGCTGGGCGCTTCATGTTAGAAAGTTGGTAGTTACTTGCCGATGCCCGGTGGTTTACAGTGCAGTATGCACTGGTTTCCTCCACCTGTAAACTACTTGTCGCAATATGACCCTGGCTGTTAAACGCGACGTAAAACAACAAATAAATCTAAATCATATCACATTACATTGGCGACCTCCTACTATCACATAAAACAATAAAAAATCACCGAAAAGGTGATGACATGCAAAGCTTATCAATGAACTACACCTGTCAATCAAAATGAAGTCATTACTTCTTGTGTGTTGTTTTGACACAAAACAGACAACACCATAAAGGCCATCTACATTTTCTGGCCCAAAATTTTGAGAATAATTGAATCAAAATATTTGGGTTTTTTAAAATATTTTTACAGGCTGTCTTTTCCCAAACTCTTTAGAATCTACTTAGGTGGGTATTATATACAGTTACCAATACACGAAAAGTAAAATGAGAGCAAGGTGTAGTGTTGAGAAAGAATCTACTGTAATACTATAAACTTCCAATACCCTTGGATTTCACACCATCTCTACTCATAGGGTGTGTTTTGGTATATGTAAAATATGTGTCTTGGTTGTAAGCTTATTACTACCTATGTTGTTCACTATTCAGTTTTTGATATAGTCTTTTTGGGTGGGAGGTATTTAGACATGTAAAAATGTCATAAATATGTGTGAATATGTGTGTCCACCGGTTAAACTACTCATCGCAATATGACCCTGACTGATGAACGCGATGTAGAGTAACAAAAAAATAAATACAAGAATATTATCACCTGGGTTGTAATATTGTCATAAATATGTCTTTTGCATTAAGCATACTACTACTTAGGCTGTACACCCCTTGGTATCAATTCAGATTTATGTCAATAAATCTCCTCATTGCTGCCATAATTATGTATCTTGGTTATAAACATACTACTTTCTAGGTTGTTCACTGTTCAGTTTTTATCATAAAATGGGCCTTAGCAAACACCCCATAATTTCACATAAAAAGTGGATTGTTGGTTACAGAAATAGTGTATCCTTTTCTCTAATCGAATGATCAATTACTCTTTAATTAGTCACTATATAGATGTTGTTTAGTTTCTTTATTTGGTTCTTTTGTTTGTACATAGTTATTTGTAACGTTGTTCAAAAAAGTTGTTCTCACCTTTTAGAAGTATCTATTAAACTAAATAATGTTAGTGGAAAACAATGTTCAAAGACTATATTCAGTATAAACGAAATCTGTATATATAGGCGGCTCAATTGTTCTAAATGTTTATCGAGTTTATATATAACTTTTCGTTGTGCTCATGAAGAAAATTATTTCTGTTTTTCAAAAATTATAAAAATGCTTGGTAAAAAAATCTTATCAAATGTTTCAAGTGATACAGGTAAAACTGTCATAAACTACGAAGTGCTCATCATGCTTTGTGTGTCTCTCTGGGCCATGAATAAAAAATATGCATAACACAATAAGAGTGTCTTCGGCAAATGTACAGGGTATTAGGGAAAAGAAAAAACGGTATGATGTGTCTAATTTTTTATTGAATGAACATAATAAGATAAATATACTCTGCTTGCAAGATACACACCTGATTAAATCCGACGAACATGATATACTTACAACTTTCCCAACCTGCAAATGTATTATTCACGGGTGTAAAACAAACTCCCGAGGAGTTGCAATAATCATCAAGAATAACTTTGAATATTCAATAAAAAATATAACAACAGACAGTGTAGGTAATCTTCTTATGGTTGATTTACAGCTGCCAGGTTTCTCTCTCAGGATCATAAATATATATGCCCCAAATAACGATAACCCACAGTTTTTTGACAAGTTAAGCAAATACATAGAGGACTCCAACGAAACCTATTCAATAATATGTGGGGACTTTAATCTCACTCTCGATCCAAATATCGACAGTAATAACTATGTGAATATTAATAATCCCCGGGCTCGATCAAAAGTTCTGGATATTGTCAAGAATTTAAAACTATCGGATGCTTTTAGATTAATACATCCAATAACTAAAAGATATACATGGAGGAGGCGCAATCCTGTAAAACAGGCAAGATTAGACTATTTTTTGATTTCTGAAACTTTTACGGACCTTGTTCAAAACTGCCAAATAAAGCCTGGTTATAGAAGTGACCATTCTAGAGTAGACATGGATATAATATTAGATACTTTTAAACAGGGCCGAGGTATTTGGAAATTCAATTGTAGTCTCCTGAGAAATCCAGACTATCTAAAACTAATCAATGATTCAATTATGACAATAAAAAAAGAATATGCAGTACCAGTGTATGATTTGGAATATCTTGACTCAATACAAGATTTAAACATAAATTTTACTATAACAGATGATATCTTTTTAGAAACACTGCTGCTAAAAATTCGAGGAGATACTATAAAATTTGCTAGTAAACTTAAAAAGGAGCACCAAACTAAGGAACTACACCTGGTAGCAGAAATAGAACAACTAGAAAAGGTCGAAACAATATGTGCTACAGAATCTTTAAGACTGAAGCAAGAGGAATTGAAACAATTACGTGAATGTCATATGCGTGGTCAAATGATAAGGTCAAGGGTCCAGAATCTATCTCTTTTTGAAAAACCAACAAGGGAATTTTGTAATTTGGAAAAACATAATTACACTGAAAAGACCATTAAAAAGATTACGCTTAATGATGGTACAGTAATTACTAACCAAAAAGTAATTCTAGATCAGATTAGAACTTTCTATGCACGCTTGTTTGAAAACAAAAAAAATTGCCATAATGATTTTGACTGGAATTCTATAAATAACCAACAAAATAAATTAACCCCAGAAGAAGCATTAAATATAGAAGGTCCCCTGACTGTTACAGAAATAGGTGATGCACTAAAAGGAATGAAACATAACAAAACGCCGGGCATTGATGGTTTCCCGGCCGAATTTTATAAGATGTTCTGGAGTAAACTAAAATACTTTGTTTTGCGAGCGTTTAATTATTCTTATTCGAAAGGAACCCTACCACTAAGTCTAAGACAGACAATTATTAGTTGTCTCCCAAAAGGTAATAAGCAACGTGACTTATTAAAGAACTGGAGACCAATATCACTATTAAGCGTTTTGTATAAAATAGCATCCTCAAGTATTGCATCAAGACTAAAACCTTTGCTTGCAAAATTAATCGATAATACACAAACAGGCTTTATTAAGGGACGTTACATCGGGGAGGGGACACGGTTAATTTATGATTTAATGAACTACACAGAACGAAAAAACATTGACAGACTTTTAATGCTTATAGATTTCGAGAAGGCTTTTGATTCCATCTCCTGGAAGTTTTTGTATCAGGTTTTAAAAAACTTTGGCTTTGGCCCTGACTTTATAAGGTGGATTGAATTATTCAATAGCAACATAAAGGCAACAGTACTGCAAGCAGGGTTCCTGTCAGAATTTATAAACATTGAGAGAGGATGTAAACAAGGAGATCCGATAGCACCATATTTGTTTATTTGTGCACAGATCCTATGTACCTTAATAAATAAAAATAAAGCCATCAAGGGCGTCCAAGTAGGCTCGGAAGAATACAAAATTACACAATTTGCCGATGACACTACTATAATTTTAGATGGCTCAGAGAGATCTTTATTATCAGTGCTTAACACTATTGAAATATTTGGAACAGCATCAGGCCTAAAAATGAATACCAGTAAAACTAAATTAGTTTGGATAGGAAGGAAAAAATTTTCAAAGGAAAAGATCAATACAAACTGTAAACTAGAATGGGGTGCCACTGACTTCTCCTTTTTAGGCATTGAATTCAATGTTGAGTTGAATAAAATTCCAGAAATAAATTTTCCAAATGTTTTAAGCAAAATAGACAAACTATTGAAGGGGTGGAACAAGAGGTGCTTGACTCCAATTGGTAAGATAACTGTTATTAAAACTCTAGCAGTTTCAAAACTGAACCATATAATAATGACCTGTCCGGTCGGGCAGTCTGAATATATAAAACAACTTGAATATAAATTTTATGCCTTTCTATGGAGCAATAAACCAGACAAGGTTAAACGTATTAATGTAACACAAAGCTACCAAAATGGAGGATTAAAAATGATAAATTTAGAATATTTTGTGAGAGCAATGAAATGTACATGGATTAGGAGACTTTTACAGTCACAGAATACTCAATGGGCTACACTTTTTGAAAAGATATGTTGTCCAATTAGTACGCTCATTGATTATGGCCCTCATGGGGTGCGTACAATAGTATCTCAGTCCAGAAATCAGTTCTGGAAAGAAGTTTTCGAAATATGGGACCATATTTATAATGCTCTGTCAATAAAAACTCAGGATAATATACTATCTCCGTTATGGTGCAACTCGAAAGTGAAAAGAGGGCTACTTAAAGACCAATGGTACAAGAATGGCATTACTATGGTTGGTGACTTGGTTAACTGCAACACTTTAAAAATGAAATCTAAGACTGAAATTGAAGACGTTTATAATTTCAAAATAAAAAACTTCCTTGACTATTACGAGGTAAGAGGTGCCATTAAAAAATTAATGGGTGACACTGAGCACCAAAGAGAATCCCCAGAAAGACCATGGATCCCCAATCACTTATCTTTCTTGATTAAGCAAAAGAAAGGCTGCAAAAATATATACAATATTTTAAATAGTAAGAGCGGGGATAATAAGTACAGGGACCAATGGAACCATGAATTGAATACAATTATAGATAACATAAATTGGAAGAGAATATTCTTTATATGTTTTAATACTATACTAGATAACAAACTCATTTGGTTCCAGTACAAACTAATCTACCGGATACTAGGAACAAACAAACTGCTTCACCGGATTGGCAAGTCTCAAGAAAATGCATGCCGGATATGTAAATCAGCAACTGAATCTATTGTCCATTTATTTGTGTCATGTAAAGTTGTGATGCAACTGTGGAAAGATTTAAACCATTGGTTGGATCTTGTATTAAATAAACATTTAGTTTTAGCACCTCTTGAAATCCTACTGGGCCATTTGAATAATGACAATAACTTCCTTCCTGTCAATTCCCTAATATTGGTTACCAAATATTACATTTTTATATGTGCAGTGAATGCAAAAATACCAAACTTTAAGGAGCTTTGTACAAAATTAAAAATATGCTATGATGAGCAACTTCTACTTAGCACTAATATAAGCAAAGAAGAAGAATTTAAGAAAAATTGGTTAGGTTTCAAGAAACTTTTTGAACCTGTTTCACTTTAGAAGATCTATTATTAAGCTAACCCAATACGATTAAAATGGTTTTAGCTATTTTATTTCTTAGTTCTATGTGATAAAAAAAAAACAAAAAAAAAAAAAACTTAAAAAGTATAGAAAAAATAAAGAAAAGCAGATAAATCTAGATTCCACTTGTGTACTTTTTGTTACTGTAATAATAATGTTTTGTATATTTTTTCCTTATTGTATCGTCCTATTTGAAAATGGATGTATTCTCTCTTTGTCCTTCTTTCATTGTCAGTGTATTATTGAAGTTTGTATATGATACTTTTTGAAAAATAAAAAAATAATAATAAAAAAAAAAAAGTAAAATGAGAGCACTTTTGAAATATGAATATACACATTTAAGAGGTCACACATTCTAAGAATTACACTAATGCCTTTAATAGAAGGCACAAATCTGCCACTGTGGTCTAGTGGGTAACACACTTGTTTAAGAACACAGAGGATCTGGGTTTGATCCCTGGAAAACGCAGATACACATATTGACTGGGATGACCACTTAAAATGGTGATCCTCTATCATTGGGTCCTACGCCAATGGTAGAATAAAATATATGATACATTCCAAATAACAATGAACTTCAATATAAACCAATTTGAGTACCTCATATATACTGCTACTTAAAATTTAATCTTACTTAACAGATTTTTGCTGTATATTTCAACATGAAAAGGCAGTGTCTGTGAATCTGATTGGCTGTACAGTGTACACTATAATCAAAATGTTTTACAGACTTTGGCTGTTGAAAACCCTCTGGTGCAATTGATGTAACATATACATCTTGTTTTGCCCCAATGACCAATATAATCTAATTGTAATTTTATAGTACTTATTCTCTCCTTTACATGGGGAATCTAAGGTGCAATATAACCAAAACAGTCAACCAATATCAGTACTCAGGGACAGAAAGGGGTCAAGTGCCACAGAGAACAACAAGAGGGATATGACGACCAAGGATGGGTATGCCTTGGTATAGAGTTTGGAATTAAGATTCTTTCTGAAAGAGGCAATTCAGGCAAACACATGAATCTTACCAGGAAAAGCACTCCACACAGTGGGAACATCAAAAGTAAAATTATAACCATACTGTTCGACAGATCTTTGACTAGATGGATGAAGCTTTGGTACAACAAAGAAATTACCAACACTCTGACTGTGCCTGGTATTATAAGAAATACTGTAAAAAGAAATATATGGAGCAAACCACTTGGGAAAACCAGTGTGAAATAAGTGCGGCTGTTTTAAATATTGAGCCACTTTCAGCAGGCAGTCAATGCAATTTTCAAACAAAAAAGGGATGGAAGTGAGTTTCTTCGATAAATGTGTTATCTTTGCGATATAAGCTTCCAATCCATGGTCTAAATACAATAAATACAGTATGTCCCAATATGGGAATATTCAAAATAAATATTTCATCTCAGTTTTCCTACTCACAATAAGAATACTTCTTACCTGCACTCGTATTGTCCAATCGTATCTGCTGTACCAATACTCATGCAGATCTCATTAGTTACAGCACATCTGTCTTCTGAGTTGTCATTGGCGCAGCAATTCTCCTCACTGTCCATATGGCAGATAGGTCTGCAGAGTTCACCCAGGTTGGTGACATTACCATCTGGCATCACTTCCTGATGGCAGAAATAATCTCGCTGGCAAACATTGCCCAGTGTGCAGGGATTGTGTGCTTTGAAGACAAATCCATCTTCTGTTAAAACAATGCAAGTATAAATATTATGTTTATGATAGACAGAGGCAACTTTTAAGTTTCTTCTTTACATCTGCTGAGCAGTCAAAGCCATATTGACAAATATGCCTGACATATTACAATGTGCATTTTCAAAATCATGAACTGGGGTACTGTGAGGTAAGCACACTCACTTTCCATGCCCCAGGTCCAGGGTTTGATTCCTGGAATGCATTAGAAGTTGTGAAGTTGATAAACAACTTATAAGTTGAATTTAATTGTCTTTGGCATGCTACTTACAAAAGTTACAGTGAAAGCTGTGGATATGGCTTGTAGAAATGACACAGAAAGGCTGTGTTGAATACACATGCACATGCTGAATGCATGAAGAAGTATCAGTGAAGGCTGTAGGTTAAGGTTATTGGTGTAATAGTGCGGAGCCTTGGCCTATTAACATACACTGTCTTCCTCCATCCCTTTAACTGCACACCGTGATATAACCAATGCAATGTGTTAAAGGCCATGTTAGACTCAAGTCAATTACTTTCCTTTACTTTCAATTACCCACCAAATACACTCTAAGTACTCAAGGCCATGCCCAGGTATATTCCTCTGGGATTTTACCAAACATGTTTGTAGGAGTTTGTGGCCATCACCCGGGGCCGTATTCACAAGAAGACTTAGTCAAATATTAAGCTTAAGTAGTCTATATTTGTATACAAAAGTTAAGACTACAACTTGGCTAAGACCTTTCATGAATACCACCCTAGGTGGAGAAGCCTATATCGATCAGTGTCCGAATTTTATTAGCAATAGTACACGAGGTTTTTTTATTTAGTTTGTAAATTTAGCCCAAACAACAACCCTTTTCTCTGAACTGTGGCACAAAATCCAAAGAGTTATTCCAAAGTGTTACAAGAGTGTCTTTCCAGGTTTCATTAAGCCCATGCTTTTTCATTTTGAGTGCTACACTATGAATTATTTAAAATTAAATACACTGATAACTGGTTCCAGCATCTCTTCAATAGGGAAAATATTTATTAGGACCGGGCCCCAACTGCCCCATTAATATTCAACAGATTCAAACCCTGACCTGAAGAGGTGAGTGTCTAGGGACCTTTGACCAAATTAAGAAGCACAGAAAATATGAGCATGAAAGGTCTTAGCCAAGTTGTAGTCTTAACTTTTGTATACAAATATAGACTACTTAAGCTTAATATTTGACTAAGTCTTCTTGTGAATATGGCCCCGGGTGATGGCATCAAATTCTTACAAACATGTTTGGTAAAATCCCAGAGGAATATACCTGGGCATGGCCTTGAGTACTTAGAGTGTATTTAGTGGGTAATTGAAAGCATAATCTCGTTCAGTGACTATTACAACAATGATGCAGTTGAAAAAACTGTCAGTTTAACTCTGAATAGATCTCAATAAAAATGGTCTCACAATTGTAATGTCACACTTCCTTAAGAAATGGGGCTGTAACTCTAAATACATTTCGTACTAGAGCTTTGTTACCCCTGTCAATCTTTGAGTTGGCACAGCCTGCATACTTGACATAAGTTTACTGGATTATTGGATACTCAAAGCAGCCAATTTGAGGAAAGGCGTTCCACGGAAATCAGAGCTCTGGACCTGAGCGCAATCTTGCCATTTTTACGCTTGGCTCTCCGCTGATTAAGATGTCTAAATTCTAAGTTCCTTAGAACCTTGGTGCAGATGTTGGAACTATGACATTTGTTGTTGGGTTAAAGATAATAAAACTAGAGACCCTTAAGAATCTCTCTGTAATGTACTGATTTACACTCTCTAGCCTTAGGAGGGCAAAGTACAAAGGGCAAAAACTGAAGAACAAATAGCAAGACCGAAGAGTCTTTTGATCTACAGTCATGAGCTACAAAGCCATCACTAGGACATTGACATCAGAGTTTGGAAGCAATCAGAAACACCAGTAGTGCACACTTGAAGGGCAGATTCCTCCCTGGGAGTGCAAATTCCTTGAAAGTCTGGCGACACAAAAAAGTGATCTCTATAGCAGCAGGAGCCTAGGAGAGCTCATGCTTAAAAAGTGACACTCAACAATGATTATGAACCAATTTATTTCCTAGATATGTGTGAAACTCTTTACATAATAGTAACTTTTTGTGAGTGGATTAAGTCTCTGATTTCCGCTGATACCATCTTGGAACAAAGATTGGTCATTTTCTCTCACTACTTAAGGTGTGTCCTCCAAGTGATACATTTCATATACCTTAGTGCATCATGGAAAGAAAATAATTAAAACAGTAACATACTCTTGAAATTCATTAAATAAGGTTATAGTCACTTACTTTCATGTTGATATTCATCAGATTGTATCACTTCATCAATATATTCATTATCAATCTCCCTGCCTCCTACAGTGAGATTGTCAGATTTCATTTTGGGTAAAGCTTCTGAATCCAAAAATGTGGTCACATCCTCAGCTGTGTTGCCTTCTAGGACAAACATGGTGTTATACGCCACTGTGTAAGTGGCAAGCCATACAGTGGTTGCTTGGCGTTTGCGCCGATCGCCTTGGTTTGCAGTTGAATTGCTAGAATAATATATTATAAATGGAGGCGTTTTGAGAAATATCTGCAATGTTACTTTTTATACCCTTATGAAGAAAGTGGAAATAGTTCTTGTGGAAAGTGTATTGAAAATCAACTTTTATGGTAATTTTTAAGAAAAAAGTATTTTATTAGAATTTTTTCGATTCTCAGATTTTTTTTCTAAGACTACACCTATTTTTTCAGAAATTTCTTATACTGAGATTAGCAACTTGTCAAGCACCCTTAAAGTTGAGTTGAAATCACCATCAAATATTGCATTGTCTGGATTTTCAGAACAAGAGTTTCTAGACTATCAAAGAAAGTTTTTTTTCTGTTCTACAGGTCTTACAAGTTAACTGAAATGCAGAGTACAGGCATAATAAAACACTCATAGAATGCAAACCTCCACCTGGGTGCTTTCTGAAAGTTTTGAGTTTTGTGTATCAATAACATGATTAAGAAGATGTGGATACAGAGAATACAGCTACATGTATAACAAAAACAAAACTAGGGTGAAGTGGTTGGCATCTGCCAACCACAGAGTCGAATCTTAGGCCAGCAGTGGGTGTTGAAATCTATAAACTTGGTATTATCGCCCGCAAGACAGAGTGAGGTGCGGTGACAATAAAATATTGCTGGATTATATATTTGTAAAATATTGTTACAAACACCATTGTAGCCTCACGTTTTCATCACTCTGTGGGTGTACAACTACCAGCATTTGATATTTTATTTGTTTTAAATATTGCGAGAAGACAGAGTGAGGTGCGGCGACAGTAAAATATTGCTGGATTATATATTTGTAAAATATTGTTAGAAACCCCATCGTAGCCTCACGTTTAGAAACCCCATCGTGAATAACTTCTAGGACATACAAAAGCGCCTTCTAGTGGTTGAATGTAGAACTACGGAGTTTGAATATATTTTTCATTGTCTCTGCCAGAGGTGTCCTCGATTTTTGGCTAAACAAAAAATGTATAGTACTACCGTGACGTCAGTTCATTCATAAATTTCTTTGCGGTTTATTTGTTTGACAAATAATTGAGTACAGGTAGATGGGCAGACAGCAATTTTACATTAACAGTGACTGCGTGATAAACCCTGCAGACGAATAAATTAATTGGGGTTTAAGGTCTAGAAACCAGCAGACGAAACCGTTAAAAAAGACTCGTTCGAGTAGGCCATAACAATGGGTAAAACAATAGTTTCTAGGACATCCGGGACCTTACAGAAAGCCAGACGTAGTGCTAGAGAAGCTTTTAACTTTATAAAATATAACTGAATAAAAGTACTAAAAATCGTCAAAATGGCAGAGTGTATACTATACACTTTAATCTACCGATATGTGAACAAATATTATGCAGAATTTGATATTTAAGGGCTTAATCGGCCAATTTAAAATCGCGGCCACAACCCAGTACATAACTCGAATCAAAGATTCGACTAAAAACCCAGCTGTTCAAATGATTCCAGTAACAAACATGTATCTGTTTTATTTACATTTTTATTATTTCACAATAACTCATAATGAAAATATTATAATTATTACCTTTCAAGTTCATCAATAACAACTCCATCAAATCCAAGATATTCTGATGGATAGAAAATGAAATGCAACTGCAAAATACAAAAGAATTCAAAGATTTTATTAACTGTGTACTAATGATTTTATCCTTACTATTGTACTCCGTGAAACTGACCATGGTATATGAAATTTAAAGAAAAGGAACAACTCTGAGAATATTTAGGGGAACCTTTTAAAAGTAAGACAAGATAATTAAAATTTGTGCTACTTTTCTATCGTCGGAGATCACAGACATAAAATATTATTATAAAAGCCCCAAGTGTTTAAATATTTAATCCGCAAGTCCAGGAATACAGGGGGGTCCTCACTAACAGACTTCAGTATTTTGGCATCTGAAATAGTATTTACAAGACTTTTAAAGGAAGCTATCACCTCAAGAGATATCAGTTAGGCACTGGCTAGTTGTCGCAGTTGTTTTATTCTAGTTATCTAAACCAAGAAATTGGTGCAAAATGTGAGAATATTACATTAAGTGTATCCAGTACTTACAGTGGCAAGCAAATCACTTTTCACTTCGTTGTCAGAGTCTCCAGTCAAGCGACCAAATTTGATGGATAATGAAATTGCCAGGAATGTCCCCTCTGAAAATAGATTCTTTTTTTTTCAAAACAGAGACTGGAAATGTGTACCTGATTGTAATAGCCCAAATTTCCCTTGTTGATGGCTAATGGTTTATTGTGTAGAATCTTGACCACCAAGCAGTTACACACTGCTGTATCCCATAGTCTAGAGTAGCTATTGTGATATAGCCTGTATAATGAGTAAGCAATGATGGTGAAACCAAATGAATCAGTGTAATACTCTAAGAAAAAAAAAGGATTTAACATTTTCTTTTTAAATGTTTTATGTTCAAAATTTTCAAGAATTAGAATCATCTGTACAGTTAGTATGAGGATTTTAAAAATATTTTTTATAAGAAATCTCTGAAAATTACATACATAATTGTGTTTTACTGTTGACTGAGAGTATAAGATTAGTGAAAAATATGTCACATCTTGCTTATGTTAATAAAAATGATTTCAAACTGCAGAAGAATCATGCATTAAATTTGTTGTTGTCCTCAAAGACCTACCAACATAATGAGTTTAAAGTAAATTTGCATAAACTGTTACCTAGACTGGGACCAATGTAATGAGGCGGTGGAATAAAAGGTCTCTCTGAAAGAAGAAAACAAAGATTGGCATAAAATAAAAGGGCGCTAGAAATTACGAATTTTTATTCTCAAGTCATTTGTGTTCCATTAATTTACATCAATTTGGTTTTTGCTAAAAGAAAAATGAATATTATTTTAGGGAATATCTCGAAGTACTTTAGAGATTCTGGTTTGATAAGTTTTTGATTGTAAAACAAGAAATGATTGTATCACTAAATAATAAATTTAAGCAGTTTAAGATATTGGCAAATAGTAACAAATATATACAGCAAACTGCTATGCATTGTATCAGGTGAAATAAGGGAATTTACTCGTAATATTAATCTCATTTATCACAGGAACAGAGAACAGGAACAAAAAACATAACATAGGTCAAATTACCTGTTGTACTTGTGAGAGATATGGTTGTTTCCACCACAGTAGAGACTGTGTCCTCAGATGTTTCTCTCTTTTCTGTTGTAATGAATGCAGGAGTAGTACCTTCCATAACAGTACTAGTATCAGCACCAATGGATACATCTGTGACAACAGTAGAATCTAGAAGAGTTGTATATAATGCACTTGTGCTTTCACTCGTAATATCTTCTACAGTTGCTGTTTCACTGGCTTCTATTGCAGATGTTGTCTCCTGTGTGATATGTTTTGCACTGGATATTTCTCTGGCTTCTGTTGTAGACAATGTCCCACTTGTCATATCTTTTATACTGGTTGTTTCGCTGGCTGTCCTTGTAGATAATGTTTCAGTTGGGATATCAGATGTACTAGATCCTTCAGTGACTTTTGTGGTAGTAACAGTTTTACTTGTGATATCTTCTTCACCAGTTGTTTCACTGGCTTCTACTGTTGATAATGCCTGAGTTGTGATATCAGACACACTCGTTGGTTTAGTGGTTCCTGTGACAGTAACAGTTGCTGTATCCTCAACACCGGTTGTTTCACTTTTTTCAGTTGTGGATAGTGTTTCAATTGTGATATCAGGTGCATCAGTGGGAATGCTAGTTGTGTCACTGTCTTGTGTTGTAGTGGCTGCCTCAATTGTGACATCAGGAACACTAGTTGTCTCACTGTCTTGTGTTGTTGTGGCTGACTCAGTTGTGACATCAGGCACACTAGTTGTTTCACTGTCTTGTGTTGTAGTGGCTGACTCAGTTGTGACATCAAGAACACTAGTTATTTCACTGTCTTGTGTTGTAGTCGCTGACTCAGTTGTTACATCAGGCACACTAGTTGTTTCACTGTCTTGTGTTGTAGTGGCTGCCTCAGTTGTGACATCAGGAACACTAGTTGTCTCACTGTCTTGTGTTGTTGTGGCTGACTCAGTTGTGACATCAAAAACACTAGTTGTTTCACTGTCTTGTGTTGTAGTGGCTGACTCAGTTGTGACATCAAGAACACTAGTTATTTCACTGTCTTGTGTTGTAGTCGCTGACTCAGTTGTTACATCAGGCACACTAGTTGTTTCACTGTCTTGTGTTGTAGTGGCTGCCTCAGTTGTGACATCAGGAACACTAGTTGTCTCACTGTCTTGTGTTGTTGTGGCTGACTCAGTTGTGACATCAAGAACACTAGTTATTTCACTGTCTTGTGTTGTAGTCGCTGACTCAGTTGTTACATCAGGCACACTAGTTGTTTCACTGTCTTGTGTTGTAGTGGCTGCCTCAGTTGTGACATCAGGAACACTAGTTGTCTCACTGTCTTGTGTTGTTGTGACTGATGCAGTTGTGACATCAGGAACACTAGTTGTCTCACTGTCTTGTGTTGTTGTGGCTGACTCAGCTGTGACATCAGGTAAACTAGTTGTCTCACTGTCTTGTGTTGTAGTGACTGCTGCAGTTGTCACATCAGGAACAGTAGTTGTCTCACTGTCTTGTGTTGTAGTGGCTGACTCAGTTGTGACATCAAAAACACTAGTTGTCTCACTGTCTTGTGTTGTAGTGGCTGACTCAGTTGTGACATCACGTACACTAGTTGTTTCACTGTATTGTGTTGTTGTGGCTGACTCAGTTGTGACATCAGGTACACTAGTTGTTTCACTGTCTTGTGTTGTAGTGGCTGACTCAGTTATGACATCAGGTACACTAGTTGTTTCACTGTCTTGTGTTGTAGTGGCTGATTCAGTTGTGACATGAGGCACACTAGTTGTTTCACTGTCTTGTATTGTAGTGGCTGACTCAGTTGTGACATCAAAAACACTAGTTGTCTCACTGTCTTGTGTTGTAGTGGCTGACTCAGTTGTGACATCACGTACACTAGTTGTTTCACTGTATTGTGTTGTTGTGGCTGACTCAGTTGTGACATCAGGTACACTAGTTGTTTCACTGTCTTGTGTTGTAGTGGCTGACTCAGTTGTGACATCAGGTACACTAGTTGTTTCACTATCTTGTGTTGTAGTGGCTGACTCAGTTGTGACATCAGGCACACTAGTTGTTTCACTATCTTTTGTTGTTGTGGCTGACTCAGTTGTGACATCAGGAACACTAGTTGTCTCGCTGTCTCCTGTTAGAGTGGCTGACTCAGTTGTGACACTGATTGTTTCACTGTCTTGTGTTGTAGTGGCTGACTCAGTTGTGACATCAGGCACACTAGTTGTTTCACTGTCTTGTGTTGTAGTGGCTGCCTCAGTTGTGACATCAGGCACACTAGTTGTTTCACTGTCTTGTGTTGTAGTGGCTGCCTCAGTTGTGACATCAGGAACACTAGTTGTCTCACTGTCTTGTGTTGTAGTGGCTGACTCAGTTGTGACATCAGGCACACTAGTTGTTTCACTGTCTTGTGTTGTAGTGGCTGACTCAGTTGTGACATCAAGAACACTAGTTATTTCACTGTCTTGTGTTGTAGTCGCTGACTCAGTTGTTACATCAGGCACACTAGTTGTTTCACTGTCTTGTGTTGTAGTGGCTGCCTCAGTTGTGACATCAGGAACACTAGTTGTCTCACTGTCTTGTGTTGTTGTGGCTGACTCAGTTGTGACATCAAAAACACTAGTTGTTTCACTGTCTTGTGTTGTAGTGGCTGACTCAGTTGTGATATCAAGAACACTAGTTATTTCACTGTCTTGTGTTGTAGTCGCTGACTCAGTTGTTACATCAGGCACACTAGTTGTTTCACTGTCTTGTGTTGTAGTGGCTGCCTCAGTTGTGACATCAGGAACACTAGTTGTCTCACTGTCTTGTGTTGTTGTGGCTGACTCAGTTGTGACATCAAGAACACTAGTTATTTCACTGTCTTGTGTTGTAGTCGTTGACTCAGTTGTTACATCAGGCACATTAGTTGTTTCACTGTCTTGTGTTGTAGTGGCTGCCTCAGTTGTGACATCAGGAACACTAGTTGTCTCACTGTCTTGTGTTGTTGTGGCTGATGCAGTTGTGACATCAGGAACACTAGTTGTCTCACTGTCTTGTGTTGTTGTGGCTGACTCAGCTGTGACATCAGGTAAACTAGTTGTTTCACTGTCTTGTGTTGTAGTGACTGCTGCAGTTGTCACATCAGGAACAGTAGTTGTCTCACTGTCTTGTGTTGTAGTGGCTGACTCAGTTGTGACATCAAAAACACTAGTTGTCTCACTGTCTTGTGTTGTAGTGGCTGACTCAGTTGTGACATCACGTACACTAGTTGTTTCACTGTATTGTGTTGTTGTGGCTGACTCAGTTGTGACATCAGGTACACTAGTTGTTTCACTGTCTTGTGTTGTAGTGGCTGACTCAGTTGTGACATCAGGTACACTAGTTGTTTCACTGTCTTGTGTTGTAGTGGCTGACTCAGTTGTGACATCAGAAAAACTAGTTGTTTCACTGTCTTGTGTTGTAGTGGCTGACTCAGTTGTGACATCAGGTACACTAGTTGTTTCACTGTCTTGTGTTGTAGTGGCTGATTCAGTTGTGACATGAGGCACACTAGTTGTTTCACTGTCTTGTATTGTAGTGGCTGACTCAGTTGTGACATCAAAAACACTAGTTGTCTCACTGTCTTGTGTTGTAGTGGCTGACTCAGTTGTGACATCACGTACACTAGTTGTTTCACTGTATTGTGTTGTTGTGGCTGACTCAGTTGTGACATCAGGTACACTAGTTCTTTCACTGTCTTGTGTTGTAGTGGCTGACTCAGTTGTGACATCAGGTACACTAGTTGTTTCACTATCTTGTGTTGTAGTGGCTGACTCAGTTGTGACATCAGGCACACTAGTTGTTTCACTATCTTTTGTTGTTGTGGCTGACTCAGTTGTGACATCAGGAACACTAGTTGTCTCGCTGTCTCCTGTTAGAGTGGCTGACTCAGTTGTGACACTGATTGTTTCACTGTCTTGTGTTGTAGTGGCTGACTCAGTTGTGACATCAGGCACACTAGTTGTTTCACTGTCTTGTGTTGTAGTGGCTGCCTCAGTTGTGACATCAGGCACACTAGTTGTTTCACTGTCTTGTGTTGTAGTGGCTGCCTCAGTTGTGACATCAGGAACACTAGTGGTTTCACTGTCTTGTGTTGTAGTGGCTGCCTCAGTTGTGACATCAGGAACACTAGTGGTTTCACTGTCTTGTGTTGTAGTGGCTGCCTCAGTTGTGACATCAGGAACACTAGTGGTTTCACTGTCTTGTGTTGTAGTGGCTGCCTCAGTTGTGACATCAGGAACACTAGTTGTCTCACTGTCTTGTGTTGTAGTGGCTGACTCAGTTGTGACATCAGGCACACTAGTTGTTTCACTGTCTTGTGTTGTAGTGGCTGACTCAGTTGTGACATCAAGAACACTAGTTATTTCACTGTCTTGTGTTGTAGTCGCTGACTCAGTTGTTACATCAGGCACACTAGTTGTTTCACTGTCTTGTGTTGTAGTGGCTGCCTCAGTTGTGACATCAGGAACACTAGTTGTCTCACTGTCTTGTGTTGTTGTGGCTGATGCAGTTGTGACATCAGGAACACTAGTTGTCTCACTGTCTTGTGTTGTTGTGGCTGACTCAGTTGTGACATCAGGCACACTAGTTGTTTCACTGTCTTGTGTTGTAGTGGCTGCCTCAGTTGTGACATCAGGCACACTAGTTGTTTCACTGTCTTGTGTTGTAGTGGCTGCCTCAGTTGTGACATCAGGAACACTAGTTGTCTCACTGTCTTGTGTTGTAGTGGCTGACTCAGTTGTGACATCAGGCACACTAGTTGTTTCACTGTCTTGTGTTGTAGTGGCTGACTCAGTTGTGACATCAAGAACACTAGTTATTTCACTGTCTTGTGTTGTAGTCGCTGACTCAGTTGTTACATCAGGCACACTAGTTGTTTCACTGTCTTGTGTTGTAGTGGCTGCCTCAGTTGTGACATCAGGAACACTAGTTGTCTCACTGTCTTGTGTTGTTGTGGCTGATGCAGTTGTGACATCAGGAACACTAGTTGTCTCACTGTCTTGTGTTGTTGTGGCTGACTCAGTTGTGACATCAGGTACACTAGTTGTTTCACTGTCTTGTGTTGTAGTGGCTGATTCAGTTGTGACATGAGGCACACTAGTTGTTTCACTGTCTTGTATTGTAGTGGCTGACTCAGTTGTGACATCAAAAACACTAGTTGTCTCACTGTCTTGTGTTGTAGTGGCTGACTCAGTTGTGACATCACGTACACTAGTTGTTTCACTGTATTGTGTTGTTGTGGCTGACTCAGTTGTGACATCAGGTACACTAGTTGTTTCACTGTCTTGTGTTGTAGTGGCTGACTCAGTTGTGACATCAGGTACACTAGTTGTTTCACTATCTTGTGTTGTAGTGGCTGACTCAGTTGTGACATCAGGCACACTAGTTGTTTCACTATCTTTTGTTGTTGTGGCTGACTCAGTTGTGACATCAGGAACACTAGTTGTCTCGCTGTCTCCTGTTAGAGTGGCTGACTCAGTTGTGACACTGATTGTTTCACTGTCTTGTGTTGTAGTGGCTGCCTCAGTTGTGACATCAGGCACACTAGTTGTTTCACTGTCTTGTGTTGTAGTGGCTGCCTCAGTTGTGACATCAGGAACACTAGTTGTCTCACTGTCTTGTGTTGTAGTGGCTGCCTCAGTTGTGACATCAGGAACACTAGTTGTTTCACTGTCTTGTGTTGCAGTGGCTGCCTCAGTTGTGACATCAGGAACACTAGTTGTCTCACTGTCTTGTGTTGTTGTGGCTGACGCAGTTGTGACATCAGGAACACTAGTTGTCTCACTGTCTTGTGTTGTTGTGGCTGACTCAGCTGTGACATCAGGTAAACTAGTTGTTTCACTGTCTTGTGTTGTAGTGACTGCTGCAGTTGTCACATCAGGAACACTAGTTAACTCACTGTCTTGTGTTGTAGTGGCTGACTCAGTTGTGACATCAAAAACACTAGTTGTCTCACTGTCTTGTGTTGTAGTGGCTGACTCAGTTGTGACATCTCGTACAGTAGTTGTTTCACTGTCTTGTGTTGTTGTGGCTGACTCAGTTGTGGCATCAGGTACACTAGTTGTTTCACTGTATTGTGTTGTAGTGGCTGATTCAGTTGTGACATGAGGCACACTAGTTGTTTCACTGTCTAGTATTGTAGTGGCTGACTCAGTTGTGACATGAGGCACACTAGTTGTTTCACTGTCTTGTGTTCTTGTGGCTGACTCAGTTGTGACATCAGGAACACTAGTTGTCTCGCTGTCTCCTGTTAGAGTGGCTGACTTAGTTGTGACACTGATTGTTTCACTGTCTTGTGTTGTAGTGGCTGACTCAGTTGTGACATCAGGCACACTAGTTGTTTCACTGTCTTGTGTTGTTGTGGCTGCATCAGTTGTGACATCAGGCACACTAGTTGTCTCACTGTCTTGTTTTGTAGTGGCTGCCTCAGTTGTGACATCAGGAACACTAGTTGTTTCACTGTCTTGTGTTGTAGTGGCTGCCTCAGTTGTGACATCAGGCACACTAGTTGTCTCACTGTCTTGTGTTGTAGTGGCTGCCTCAGTTGTGACATCAGGCAAACTAGTTCTTTCACTGTCTTGTGTTGTAGTGGCTGCCTCAGTTGTGACATCAGGAACACTAGTTGTCTCACTGTCTTGTCTTGTAGTGGCTGACTTAGTTGTGACATCAGGAACACTAGTTGTTTCACTGTCTTGTGTTGTAGTGGCTGACTCAGTTGTGACATCAGGAACGCTAGTTGTTTCACTGTCTTGTGTTGTAGTGGCTGCCTCAGTTGTGACATCAGGAACACTAGTTGTCTCACTGTCTTGTGTTGTAGTGTCTGACTCAGTTGTGACATCAGGTACACTAGTTGTTTCACTGTCTTGTGTTGTTGTGGCTGACTCAGTTGTGGCATCAGGTACACTAGTTGTTTTACTGTCTTGTGTTGTTGTGGCTGCCTCAGTTGTGACATCAGGAACACTAGTTGTCTCACTGTCTTGTGTTGTAGTGGCTGCCTCAGTTGTGACATCAGGAACACTAGTTGTTTCACTGTCTTGTGTTGTAGTGGCTGCCTCAGTTGTGACATCAGGAACACTAGTTGTCTCACTGTCTTGTGTTGTAGTGTCTGACTCAGTTGTGACATCAGGAACACTAGTTGTTTCACTGTCTTGTGTTGTAGTGGCTGCCTCAGTTGTGACATCAGGAACACTAGCTGTTTCACTGTCTTGTGTTGTTGTGGCTGACTCAGTTGTGACATCAGGAACACTAGTTGTCTCACTGTCTTGTGTTGTAGTGTCTGACTCAGTTGTGACATCAGGAACACTAGTTGTTTCACTGTCTTGTGTTGTAGTGGCTGCCTCAGTTGTGACATCAGGAACACTAGTTGTTTCACTGTCTTGTGTTGTTGTGGCTGACTCAGTTGTGACATCAGGTACACTAGTTGTTTCACTGTCTTGTGTTGTAGTGGCTGCCTCAGTTGTGACATCAGGAATACTAGTTGTCTCACTGTCTTGTGTTGTTGTGGCTGACTCAGTTGTGACATCAGGAACACTAGTTGTTTCACTGTCTTTTGTTGTAGTGGCTGCCTCAGTTGTGACATCAGGAACACTAGCTGTTTCACTGTCTTGTGTTGTTGTGGCTGACTCAGTTGTGACATCAGGAACACTAGTTGTCTCACTGTCTTGTGTTGTAGTGTCTGACTCAGTTGTGACATCAGGAACACTAGTTGTTTCACTGTCTTGTGTTGTAGTGGCTGCCTCAGTTGTGACCTCAGGAACACTAGTTGTTTCACTGTCTTGTGTTGTTGTGGCTGACTCAGTTGTGACATCAGGAACACTAGTTGTCTCACTGTCTTGTGTTGTAGTGGCTGCCTCAGTTGTGACATCAGGAACACTAGTTGTTTCACTGTCTTGTGTTGTAGTGGCTGCCTCAGTTGTGACATCAGGAACACTAGTTGTCTCACTGTCTTGTGTTGTTGTGGCTGACGCAGTTGTGACATCAGGAACACTAGTTGTCTCACTGTCTTGTGTTGTTGTGGCTGACTCAGCTGTGACATCAGGTAAACTAGTTGTTTCACTGTCTTGTGTTGTAGTGACTGCTGCAGTTGTCACATCAGGAACACTAGTTAACTCACTGTCTTGTGTTGTAGTGGCTGACTCAGTTGTGACATCAAAAACACTAGTTGTCTCACTGTCTTGTGTTGTAGTGGCTGACTCAGTTGTGACATCTCGTACAGTAGTTGTTTCACTGTCTTGTGTTGTTGTGGCTGACTCAGTTGTGGCATCAGGTACACTAGCTGTTTCACTGTATTGTGTTGTAGTGGCTGATTCAGTTGTGACATGAGGCACACTAGTTGTTTCACTGTCTAGTATTGTAGTGGCTGACTCAGTTGTGACATGAGGCACACTAGTTGTTTCACTATCTTGTGTTCTTGTGGCTGACTCAGTTGTGACATCAGGAACACTAGTTGTCTCGCTGTCTCCTGTTAGAGTGGCTGACTCAGTTGTGACACTGATTGTTTCACTGTCTTGTGTTGTAGTGGCTGACTCAGTTGTGACATCAGGCACACTAGTTGTTTCACTGTCTTGTGTTGTTGTGGCTGCATCAGTTGTGACATCAGGCACACTAGTTGTCTCACTGTCTTGTTTTGTAGTGGCTGCCTCAGTTGTGACATCAGGAACACTAGTTGTTTCACTGTCTTGTGTTGTAGTGGCTGCCTCAGTTGTGACATCAGGCACACTAGTTGTCTCACTGTCTTGTGTTGTAGTGGCTGCCTCAGTTGTGACATCAGGCAAACTAGTTCTTTCACTGTCTTGTGTTGTAGTGGCTGCCTCAGTTGTGACATCAGGAACACTAGTTGTCTCACTGTCTTGTCTTGTAGTGGCTGACTTAGTTGTGACATCAGGAACACTAGTTGTTTCACTGTCTTGTGTTGTAGTGGCTGCCTCAGTTGTGACATCAGGAACACTAGTTGTCTCACTGTCTTGTGTTGTAGTGTCTGACTCAGTTGTGACATCAGGTACACTAGTTGTTTCACTGTCTTGTGTTGTTGTGGCTGACTCAGTTGTGGCATCAGGTACACTAGTTGTTTTACTGTCTTGTGTTGTTGTGGCTGCCTCAGTTGTGACATCAGGAACACTAGTTGTCTCACTGTCTTGTGTTGTAGTGGCTGCCTCAGTTGTGACATCAGGAACACTAGTTGTTTCACTGTCTTGTGTTGTAGTGGCTGCCTCAGTTGTGACATCAGGAACACTAGTTGTCTCACTGTCTTGTGTTGTAGTGTCTGACTCAGTTGTGACATCAGGAACACTAGTTGTTTCACTGTCTTGTGTTGTAGTGGCTGCCTCAGTTGTGACATCAGGAACACTAGCTGTTTCACTGTCTTGTGTTGTTGTGGCTGACTCAGTTGTGACATCAGGAACACTAGTTGTCTCACTGTCTTGTGTTGTAGTGTCTGACTCAGTTGTGACATCAGGAACACTAGTTGTTTCACTGTCTTGTGTTGTAGTGGCTGCCTCAGTTGTGACATCAGGAACACTAGTTGTTTCACTGTCTTGTGTTGTTGTGGCTGACTCAGTTGTGACATCAGGTACACTAGTTGTTTCACTGTCTTGTGTTGTAGTGGCTGCCTCAGTTGTGACATCAGGAATACTAGTTGTCTCACTGTCTTGTGTTGTTGTGGCTGACTCAGTTGTGACATCAGGAACACTAGTTGTCTCACTGTCTTGTGTTGTTGTGGCTGACTTAGTTGTGACATCAGGAACACTAGTTGTTTCACTATCTTTTGTTGTTGTGGCTGACTCAGTTGTGACATCAGGAACACTAGTTGTCTCACTGTCTCCTGTTAGAGTGACTGACTCAGTTGTGACACTGATTGTTTCAGTGTCTTGTGTTGTAGTGGCTGACTCAGTTGTGACATCAGGCACACTAGTTGTTTCACTGTCTTGTGTTGTTGTGGCTGACTCAGTTGTGATATCAGGCACACTAGTTGTCTCACTGTCTTGTGTTGTAGTGGCTGCCTCAGTTGTGACATCAGGCACACTAGTTCTTTCACTGTCTTGTGTTGTAGTGGCTGCCTCAGTTGTGACATCAGGAACACTAGTTGTCTCACTGTCTTGTGTTGTAGTGGCTGACTTAGTTGTGACATCAGGAACACTAGTTGTTTCACTGTCTTGTGTTGTAGTGGCTGACTCAGTTGTGACATCAGGAACACTAGTTGTTTCACTGTCTTGTGTTGTAGTGGCTGCCTCAGTTGTGACATCAGGAACACTAGTTGTCTCACTGTGTTGTGTTGTAGTGTCTGACTCAGTTGTGACATCAGGAACACTAGTTGTTTCACTGTCTTGTGTTGTTGTGGCTGACTCAGTTGTGGCATCAGGTACACTAGTTGTTTTACTGTCTTGTGTTGTTGTGGCTGCATCAGTTGTGACATCAGGAACACTAGTTGTCTCACTGTCTTGTGTTGTAGTGGCTGCCTCAGTTGTGACATCAGGAACACTAGTTGTTTCACTGTCTTGTGTTGTAGTGGCTGCCTCAGTTGTGACATCAGGAACACTAGTTGTCTCACTGTCTTGTGTTGTAGTGTCTGACTCAGTTGTGACATCAGGAACACTAGTTGTTTCACTGTCTTTTGTTGTAGTGGCTGCCTCAGTTGTGACATCAGGAACACTAGCTGTTTCACTGTCTTGTGTTGTTGTGGCTGACTCAGTTGTGACATCAGGAACACTAGTTGTCTCACTGTCTTGTGTTGTAGTGTCTGACTCAGTTGTGACATCAGGAACACTAGTTGTTTCACTGTCTTGTGTTGTAGTGGCTGCCTCAGTTGTGACATCAGGAACACTAGTTGTTTCACTGTCTTGTGTTGTTGTGGCTGACTCAGTTGTGACATCAGGAACACTAGTTGTTCCACTGTCTTGTGTTGTAGTGGCTGCCTCAGTTGTGACATCAGGAACACTAGCTGTTTCACTGTCTTGTGTTGTTGTGGCTGACTCAGTTGTGACATCAGGAACACTAGTTGTCTCACTGTCTTGTGTTGTAGTGTCTGACTCAGTTGTGGCATCAGGTACACTAGTTGTTTCACTGTCTTGTGTTGTAGTGGCTGATTCAGTTGTGACATGAGGCACACTAGTTATTTCACTGTCTTGTATTGTTGTGGCTGACTCAGTTGTGGCATCAGGTACACTAGTTGTTTCACTGTCTTGTGTTGTAGTGGCTGATTCAGTTGTGACATGAGGCACACTAGTTGTTTCACTGTCTTGTATTGTAGTGGCTGACTCAGTTGTGACATGAGGCACACTAGTTGTTTCACTATCTTGTGTTGTAGTGGCTGACTCAGTTGTGACATCAGCCACACTAGTTGTTTCACTATCTTTTGTTGTTGTGGTTGACTCAGTTGTGACATCAGGAACACTAGTTGTCTCGCTGTCTCCTGTTAGAGTGGCTGACTCAGTTGCGACACTGATTGTTTCACTGTCTTGTGTTGTAGGGGCTGACTCAGTTGTGGCATCAGGTACAATAGTTGTTTTACTGTCTTGTGTTGTTGTGACTGCCTCAGTTGTGACATCAGGAACACTAGTTATCTCACTGTCTTGTGTTGTAGTGGCTGCCTCAGTTGTGACATCAGGAACACTAGTTGTTTCACTGTCTTGTGTTGTAGTGGCTGACTCAGTTGTGACATCAGGAACACTAGCTGTTTCACTGTCTTGTGTTGTAGTGGCTGACTCAGTTGTGACATCAGGAACACTAGTTATCTCACTGTCTTGTGTTGTAGTGGCTGCCTCAGTTGTGACATCAGGAACACTAGTTGTTTCACTGTCTTGTGTTGTAGTGGCTGACTCAGTTGTGACATCAGGAACACTAGCTGTTTCACTGTCTTGTGTTGTAGTGGCTGACTCAGTTGTGACATCAGGAACACTAGTTGTTTCACTGTCTTGTGTTGTTGTGGCTGACTCAGTTGTGACATCAGGAACACTAGTTGTCTCACTGTCTTGTGTTGTTGTGGCTGACTCAGTTGTGATATCAGGAACACTAGTTGTCTCACTGTGTTGTGTTGTAGTGTCTGACTCAGTTGTGACATCAGGAACACTAGTTGTTTCACTGTCTTTTGTTGTAGTGGCTGACTCAGTTGTGGCATCAGGTACACTAGTTGTTTTACTGTCTTGTGTTGTTGTGGCTGCCTCAGTTGTGACATCAGGAACACTAGTTGTCTCACTGTCTTGTGTTGTAGTGGCTGCCTCAGTTGTGATATCACGAACACCAGTTGTCTCACTGTCTTGTGTTGTAGTGGCTGACTCAGTTGTGACATCAGGAACACTAGTTGTTTCACTGTCTTGTGTTGTTGTGGCTGACTCAGTTGTGACATCAGGAACACTAGTTGTCTCACTGTCTTGTGTTGTAGTGTCTGACTCAGTTGTGACATCAGGAACACTAGTTGTTTCACTGTCTTGTGTTGTAGTGGCTGCCTCAGTTGTGACATCAGGAACACTAGTTGTTTCACTGTCTTGTGTTGTTGTGGCTGACTCAGTTGTGACATCAGGAACACTAGTTGTTCCACTGTCTTGTGTTGTAGTGGCTGCCTCAGTTGTGACATCAGGAACACTAGCTGTTTCACTGTCTTGTGTTGTTGTGGCTGACTCAGTTGTGACATCAGGAACACTAGTTGTCTCACTGTCTTGTGTTGTAGTGTCTGACTCAGTTGTGACATCAGGAACACTAGTTGTTTCACTGTCTTGTGTTGTAGTGGCTGCCTCAGTTGTGACATCAGGAACACTAGTGGTTTCACTGTCTTGTGTTGTAGTGGCTGCCTCAGTTGTGACATCAGGAATACTAGTTGTCTCACTGTCTTGTGTTGTTGTGGCTGACTCAGTTGTGACATCAGGAACACTAGTTGTCTCACTGTCTTGTGTTGTTGTGGCTGATTTAGTTGTGACATCAGGAACACTCGTTGTTTCACTATCTTTTGTTGTTGTGGCTGACTCAGTTGTGACATCAGGAACACTAGTTGTCTCGCTGTCTCCTGTTAGAGTGGCTGACTCAGTTGTGACACTGATTGTTTCACTGTCTTGTGTTGTAGTGGCTGACTCAGTTGTGACATCAGGCACACTAGTTCTTTCACTGTCTTGTGTTGTAGTGGCTGACTCAGTTGTGGCATCAGGTACACTAGTTGTTTTACTGTCTTGTGTTGTAGTGGCTGACTCAGTTGTGACATCAGGAACACTAGTTGTTTCACTGTCTTGTGTTGTAGTGGCTGCCTCAGTTGTGACATCAGGAACACTAATTGTCTCACTGTGTTGTGTTGTAGTGTCTGACTCAGTTGTGACATCAGGAACACTAGTTGTTTCACTGTCTTGTGTTGTTGTGGCTGACTCAGTTGTGGCATCAGGTACACTAGTTGTTTTACTGTCTTGTGTTGTTGTGGCTGCCTCAGTTGTGACATCAGGAACACTAGTTGTCTCACTGTCTTGTGTTGTAGTGGCTGCCTCAGTTGTGACATCAGGAACACTAGTTGTTTCACTGTCTTGTGTTGTAGTGGCTGCCTCAGTAGTGACATCAGGAACACTAGTTGTCTCACTGTCTTGTGTTGTAGTGTCTGACTCAGTTGTGACATCAGGAACACTAGTTGTTTCACTGTCTTTTGTTGTAGTGGCTGCCTCAGTTGTGACATCAGGAACACTAGCTGTTTCACTGTCTTGTGATGTTGTGGCTGACTCAGTTGTGACATCAGGAACACTAGTTGTCTCACTGTCTTGTGTTGTAGTGTCTGACTCAGTTGTGACATCAGGAACACTAGTTGTTTCACTGTCTTGTGTTGTAGTGGCTGCCTCAGTTGTGACCTCAGGAACACTAGTTGTTTCACTGTCTTGTGTTGTTGTGGCTGACTCAGTTGTGACATCAGGAACACTAGTTGTTCCACTGTCTTGTGTTGTAGTGGCTGCCTCAGTTGTGACATCAGGAATACTAGTTGTCTCACTGTCTTGTGTTGTTGTGACTGACTCAGTTGTGACATCAGGAACACTAGTTGTCTCACTGTCTTGTGTTGTTGTGGCTGACTTAGTTGTGACATCAGGAATACTAGTTGTCTCACTGTGTTGTGTTGTAGTGGCTGCCTCAGTTGTGATATCACGAACACTAGTTGTCTCACTATCTTGTGTTGTTGTGGCTGACTCAGTTGTGACATCAGGAACACTAGTTGTCTCACTGTGTTGTGTTGTAGTGTCTGACGCAGTTGTGACATCAGGAACACTAGTTGTTTCACTGTCTTGTGTTGTAGGGGCTGACTCAGTTGTGGCATCAGGTACACTAGTTGTTTTACTGTCTTGTGTTGTTGTGACTGCCTCAGTTGTGACATCAGGAACACTAGTTGTCTCACTGTCTTGTGTTGTAGAGGCTGCCTCAGTTGTGACATCAGGCACACTAGTTGTTTCCCTGTCTTCTATTGTAGTGGCTGCCTCAGTTGTGACATCAGGAACACTAGTTGTTTTACTGTCTTGTGTTGTAGTGCCTGACTCGGTTGTGACATCAGGTACACTAGTTGTATCACTGTCTTGTGTTGTTGTGGCTGACTCCGTTGTGACATCAGGAACACTAGTTGTCTCACTGTCTTGTGTTGTAGTGGCTGCCTCAGTTGTGACATCAGGAACACTAGTTGTCTCACTGTCTTGTGGTGTTGTGGCTGACGCAGTTGTGACATCAGGAACACTAGTTGTCTCACTGTGTTGTGTTGTAGTGGCTGCCTCAGTTGTGATATCATGAACACTAGTTGTGTCACTGTCTTGTGTTGTTGTGGCTGACTCAGTTGTGACATCAGGAACACTAGTTGTTTCACTGTCTTGTGTTGTAGTGGCTGACTCAGTTGTGGCATCAGGTACACTAGTTGTTTCACTGTCTTGTGTTGTAGTGGCTGATTCAGTTGTGACATGAGGCACACTAGTTATTTCACTGTCTTGTATTGTTGTGGCTGACTCAGTTGTGGCATCAGGTACACTAGTTGTTTCACTGTCTTGTGTTGTAGTGGCTGATTCAGTTGTGACATGAGGCACACTAGTTGTTTCACTGTCTTGTATTGTAGTGGCTGACTCAGTTGTGACATGAGGCACACTAGTTGTTTCACTATCTTGTGTTGTAGTGGCTGACTCAGTTGTGACATCAGCCACACTAGTTGTTTCACTATCTTTTGTTGTTGTGGCTGACTCAGTTGTGACATCAGGAACACTAGTTGTCTCGCTGTCTCCTGTTAGAGTGGCTGACTCAGTTGCGACACTGATTGTTTCACTGTCTTGTGTTGTAGGGGCTGACTCAGTTGTGGCATCAGGTACAATAGTTGTTTTACTGTCTTGTGTTGTTGTGACTGCCTCAGTTGTGACATCAGGAACACTAGTTAACTCACTGTCTTGTGTTGTAGTGGCTGCCTCAGTTGTGACATCAGGAACACTAGTTGTTTCACTGTCTTGTGTTGTAGTGGCTGACTCAGTTGTGACATCAGGAACACTAGCTGTTTCACTGTCTTGTGTTGTAGTGGCTGACTCAGTTGTGACATCAGGAACACTAGTTATCTCACTGTCTTGTGTTGTAGTGGCTGCCTCAGTTGTGACATCAGGAACACTAGTTGTTTCACTGTCTTGTGTTGTAGTGGCTGACTCAGTTGTGACATCAGGAACACTAGCTGTTTCACTGTCTTGTGTTGTAGTGGCTGACTCAGTTGTGACATCAGGAACACTAGTTGTTTCACTGTCTTGTGTTGTTGTGGCTGACTCAGTTGTGACATCAGGAACACTAGTTGTCTCACTGTCTTGTGTTGTTGTGGCTGACTCAGTTGTGATATCAGGAACACTAGTTGTCTCACTGTGTTGTGTTGTAGTGTCTGACTCAGTTGTGACATCAGGAACACTAGTTGTTTCACTGTCTTTTGTTGTAGTGGCTGACTCAGTTGTGGCATCAGGTACACTAGTTGTTTTACTGTCTTGTGTTGTTGTGGCTGCCTCAGTTGTGACATCAGGAACACTAGTTGTCTCACTGTCTTGTGTTGTAGTGGCTGCCTCAGTTGTGATATCACGAACACCAGTTGTCTCACTGTCTTGTGTTGTAGTGGCTGACTCAGTTGTGACATCAGGAACACTAGTTGTTTCACTGTCTTGTGTTGTTGTGGCTGACTCAGTTGTGACATCAGGTACACTAGTTGTTTCACTGTCTTGTGTTGTAGTAGCTGCCTCAGTTGTGACATCAGGTACACTAGTAGTTTCACTGTCTTGTGTTGTTGTGGCTGACTCAGTTGTGACATCCATAACACTAGTTGTCTTGCTGTCTCCTGTTAGAGTGGCTGACTCAGTTGTGACACTGATTGTTTCACTGTCTTGTGTTGTAGTGGCTGACTCAGTTGTGGCATCAGGTACACTAGTTGTTTCACTGTCTTGTGTTGTTGTGGCTGACTCAGTTGTGGCATCAGGTACACTAGTTGTTTTACTGTCTTGTGTTGTTGTGGCTGCCTCAGTTGTGACATCAGGAACACTAGTTGTCTCACTGTCTTGTTTTGTAGTGGCTGCCTCAGTTGTGACATCAGGAACACTAGTTGTTTCACTGTCTTGTGTTGTAGTGGCTGCCTCAGTTGTGACATCAGGAACACTAGTTGTCTCACTGTCTTGTGTTGTAGTGTCTGACTCAGTTGTGACATCAGGAACACTAGTTGTTTCACTGTCTTTTGTTGTAGTGGCTGCCTCAGTTGTGACATCAGGAACACTAGCTGTTTCACTGTCTTGTGTTGTTGTGGCTGACTCAGTTGTGACATCAGGAACACTAGTTGTCTCACTGTCTTGTGTTGTAGTGTCTGACTCAGTTGTGACATCAGGAACACTAGTTGTTTCACTGTCTTGTGTTGTAGTGGCTGCCTCAGTTGTGACATCAGGAACACTAGTTGTTTCACTGTCTTGTGTTGTTGTGGCTGACTCAGTTGTGACATCAGGAACACTAGTTGTTCCACTGTCTTGTGTTGTAGTGGCTGCCTCAGTTGTGACATCAGGAATACTAGTTGTCTCACTGTCTTGTGTTGTTGTGGCTGACTCAGTTGTGACATCAGGAACACTAGTTGTCTCACTGTCTTGTGTTGTTGTGGCTGACTTAGTTGTGACATCAGGAATACTAGTTGTCTCACTATGTTGTGTTGTAGTGGCTGCCTCAGTTGTGATATCACGAACACTAGTTGTCTCACTATCTTGTGTTGTTGTGGCTGACTCAGTTGTGACATCAGGAACACTAGTTGTCTCACTGTGTTGTGTTGTGGTGTCTGACGCAGTTGTGATATCAGGAACACTAGTTGTTTCACTGTCTTGTGTTGTAGGGGCTGACTCAGTTGTGGCATCAGGTACACTAGTTGTTTTACTGTCTTGTGTTGTTGTGACTGCCTCAGTTGTGACATCAGGAACACTAGTTGTCTCACTGTCTTGTGTTGTAGAGGCTGCCTCAGTTGTGACATCAGGCACACTAGTTGTTTCCCTGTCTTCTATTGTAGTGGCTGCCTCAGTTGTGACATCAGGAACACTAGTTGTTTTACTGTCTTGTGTTGTAGTGGCTGACTCGGTTGTGACATCAGGTACACTAGTTGTATCACTGTCTTGTGTTGTAGTGGCTGCCTCAGTTGTGACATCAGGGACACTAGTTGTCTCACTGTCTTGTGTTGTTGTGGCTGACTCAGTTGTGACATCAGGAACACTAGTTGTCTCACTGTCTTGTGGTGTTGTGGCTGACGCAGTTGTGACATCAGGAACACTAGTTGTTTCACTGTCTTGTGTTGTAGTGGCTGACTCAGTTGTGACATCCATAACACTAGTTGTCTTGCTGTCTCCTGTTAGAGTGGCTGACTCAGTTGTGACACTGATTGTTTCACTGTCTTGTGTTGTAGTGGCTGACTCAGTGGTGGCATCAGGTACACTAGTTGTTTCACTGTCTTGTGTTGTTGTGGCTGACTCAGTTGTGGCATCAGGTACACTAGTTGTTTTACTGTCTTGTGTTGTTGTGGCTGCCTCAGTTGTGACATCAGGAACACTAGTTGTCTCACTGTCTTGTGTTGTAGTGGCTGCCTCAGTTGTGACATCAGGAACACTAGTTGTTTCACTGTCTTGTGTTGTAGTGGCTGCCTCAGTTGTGACATCAGGAACACTAGTTGTCTCACTGTCTTGTGTTGTAGTGTCTGACTCAGTTGTGACATCAGGAACACTAGTTGTTTCACTGTCTTTTGTTGTAGTGGCTGCCTCAGTTGTGACATCAGGAACACTAGTTGTTTCACTGTCTTGTGTTGTTGTGGCTGACTCAGTTGTGACATCAGGAACACTAGTTGTTCCACTGTCTTGTGTTGTAGTGGCTGCCTCAGTTGTGACATCAGGAATACTAGTTGTCTCACTGTCTTGTGTTGTTGTGGCTGACTCAGTTGTGACATCAGGAACACTAGTTGTCTCACTGTCTTGTGTTGTTGTGGCTGACTTAGTTGTGACATCAGGAATACTAGTTGTCTCACTGTGTTGTGTTGTAGTGGCTGCCTCAGTTGTGATATCACGAACACTAGTTGTCTCACTATCTTGTGTTGTTGTGGCTGACTCAGTTGTGACATCAGGAACACTAGTTGTCTCACTGTGTTGTGTTGTAGTGTCTGACGCAGTTGTGACATAAGGAACACTAGTTGTTTCACTGTCTTTTGTTGTAGTGGCTGCCTCAGTTGTGACATCAGGAACACTAGTTGTTTCACTGTCTTGTGTTGTTGTGGCTGACTCAGTTGTGACATCAGGAACACTAGTTGTTCCACTGTCTTGTGTTGTAGTGGCTGCCTCAGTTGTGACATCAGGAATACTAGTTGTCTCACTGTCTTGTGTTGTTGTGGCTGACTCAGTTGTGACATCAGGAACACTAGTTGTCTCACTGTCTTGTGTTGTTGTGGCTGACTTAGTTGTGACATCAGGAATACTAGTTGTCTCACTGTGTTGTGTTGTAGTGGCTGCCTCAGTTGTGATATCACGAACACTAGTTGTCTCACTATCTTGTGTTGTTGTGGCTGACTCAGTTGTGACATCAGGAACACTAGTTGTCTCACTGTGTTGTGTTGTAGTGTCTGACGCAGTTGTGACATCAGGAACACTAGTTGTTTCACTGTCTTGTGTTGTAGGGGCTGACTCAGTTGTGGCATCAGGTACACTAGTTGTTTTACTGTCTTGTGTTGTTGTGACTGCCTCAGTTGTGACATCAGGAACACTAGTTGTCTCACTGTCTTGTGTTGTAGAGGCTGCCTCAGTTGTGACATCAGACACACTAGTTGTTTCCCTGTCTTCTATTGCAGTGGCTGCCTCAGTTGTGACATCAGGAACACTAGTTGTTTTACTGTCTTGTGTTGCAGTGGCTGACTCGGTTGTGACATCAGGTACACTAGTTGTATCACTGTCTTGTGTTGTAGTGGCTGCCTCAGTTGTGACATCAGGGACACTAGTTGTCTCACTGTCTTGTGTTGTTGTGGCTGACTCAGTTGTGGCATCAGGTACACTAGTTGTTTTACTGTCTTGTGTTGTTGTGGCTGCCTCAGTTGTGACATCAGGAACACTAGTTGTCTCACTGTCTTGTGTTGTAGTGGCTGCCTCAGTTGTGACATCAGGAACACTAGTTGTTTCACTGTCTTGTGTTGTAGTGGCTGCCTCAGTTGTGACATCAGGAACACTAGTTGTCTCACTGTCTTGTGTTGTAGTGTCTGACTCAGTTGTGACATCAGGAACACTAGTTGTTTCACTGTCTTTTGTTGTAGTGGCTGCCTCAGTTGTGACATCAGGAACACTAGTTGTTTCACTGTCTTGTGTTGTTGTGGCTGACTCAGTTGTGACATCAGGAACACTAGTTGTTCCACTGTCTTGTGTTGTAGTGGCTGCCTCAGTTGTGACATCAGGAATACTAGTTGTCTCACTGTCTTGTGTTGTTGTGGCTGACTCAGTTGTGACATCAGGAACACTAGTTGTCTCACTGTCTTGTGTTGTTGTGGCTGACTTAGTTGTGACATCAGGAATACTAGTTGTCTCACTGTGTTGTGTTGTAGTGGCTGCCTCAGTTGTGATATCACGAACACTAGTTGTCTCACTATCTTGTGTTGTTGTGGCTGACTCAGTTGTGACATCAGGAACACTAGTTGTCTCACTGTGTTGTGTTGTAGTGTCTGACGCAGTTGTGACATAAGGAACACTAGTTGTTTCACTGTCTTTTGTTGTAGTGGCTGCCTCAGTTGTGACATCAGGAACACTAGTTGTTTCACTGTCTTGTGTTGTTGTGGCTGACTCAGTTGTGACATCAGGAACACTAGTTGTTCCACTGTCTTGTGTTGTAGTGGCTGCCTCAGTTGTGACATCAGGAATACTAGTTGTCTCACTGTCTTGTGTTGTTGTGGCTGACTCAGTTGTGACATCAGGAACACTAGTTGTCTCACTGTCTTGTGTTGTTGTGGCTGACTTAGTTGTGACATCAGGAATACTAGTTGTCTCACTGTGTTGTGTTGTAGTGGCTGCCTCAGTTGTGATATCACGAACACTAGTTGTCTCACTATCTTGTGTTGTTGTGGCTGACTCAGTTGTGACATCAGGAACACTAGTTGTCTCACTGTGTTGTGTTGTAGTGTCTGACGCAGTTGTGACATCAGGAACACTAGTTGTTTCACTGTCTTGTGTTGTAGGGGCTGACTCAGTTGTGGCATCAGGTACACTAGTTGTTTTACTGTCTTGTGTTGTTGTGACTGCCTCAGTTGTGACATCAGGAACACTAGTTGTCTCACTGTCTTGTGTTGTAGAGGCTGCCTCAGTTGTGACATCAGACACACTAGTTGTTTCCCTGTCTTCTATTGCAGTGGCTGCCTCAGTTGTGACATCAGGAACACTAGTTGTTTTACTGTCTTGTGTTGCAGTGGCTGACTCGGTTGTGACATCAGGTACACTAGTTGTATCACTGTCTTGTGTTGTAGTAGCTGCCTCAGTTGTGACATCAGGTACACTAGTAGTTTCACTGTCTTGTGTTGTTGTGGCTGACTCAGTTGTGACATCCATAACACTAGTTGTCTTGCTGTCTCCTGTTAGAGTGGCTGACTCAGTTGTGACACTGATTGTTTCACTGTCTTGTGTTGTAGTGGCTGACTCAGTTGTGGCATCAGGTACACTAGTTGTTTCACTGTCTTGTGTTGTTGTGGCTGACTCAGTTGTGGCATCAGGTACACTAGTTGTTTTACTGTCTTGTGTTGTTGTGGCTGCCTCAGTTGTGACATCAGGAACACTAGTTGTCTCACTGTCTTGTTTTGTAGTGGCTGCCTCAGTTGTGACATCAGGAACACTAGTTGTTTCACTGTCTTGTGTTGTAGTGTCTGACTCAGTTGTGACATCAGGAACACTAGTTGTTTCACTGTCTTGTGTTGTAGTGGCTGCCTCAGTTGTGACATCAGGAACACTAGTTGTTTCACTGTCTTGTGTTGTTGTGGCTGACTCAGTTGTGACATCAGGAACACTAGTTGTTCCACTGTCTTGTGTTGTAGTGGCTGCCTCAGTTGTGACATCAGGAATACTAGTTGTCTCACTGTCTTGTGTTGTTGTGGCTGACTCAGTTGTGACATCAGGAACACTAGTTGTCTCACTGTCTTGTGTTGTTGTGGCTGACTTAGTTGTGACATCAGGAATACTAGTTGTCTCACTATGTTGTGTTGTAGTGGCTGCCTCAGTTGTGATATCACGAACACTAGTTGTCTCACTATCTTGTGTTGTTGTGGCTGACTCAGTTGTGACATCAGGAACACTAGTTGTCTCACTGTGTTGTGTTGTGGTGTCTGACGCAGTTGTGATATCAGGAACACTAGTTGTTTCACTGTCTTGTGTTGTAGGGGCTGACTCAGTTGTGGCATCAGGTACACTAGTTGTTTTACTGTCTTGTGTTGTTGTGACTGCCTCAGTTGTGACATCAGGAACACTAGTTGTCTCACTGTCTTGTGTTGTAGAGGCTGCCTCAGTTGTGACATCAGGCACACTAGTTGTTTCCCTGTCTTCTATTGTAGTGGCTGCCTCAGTTGTGACATCAGGAACACTAGTTGTTTTACTGTCTTGTGTTGTAGTGGCTGACTCGGTTGTGACATCAGGTACACTAGTTGTATCACTGTCTTGTGTTGTAGTGGCTGCCTCAGTTGTGACATCAGGGACACTAGTTGTCTCACTGTCTTGTGTTGTTGTGGCTGACTCAGTTGTGACATCAGGAACACTAGTTGTCTCACTGTCTTGTGGTGTTGTGGCTGACGCAGTTGTGACATCAGGAACACTAGTTGTTTCACTGTCTTGTGTTGTAGTGGCTGACTCAGTTGTGACATCCATAACACTAGTTGTCTTGCTGTCTCCTGTTAGAGTGGCTGACTCAGTTGTGACACTGATTGTTTCACTGTCTTGTGTTGTAGTGGCTGACTCAGTGGTGGCATCAGGTACACTAGTTGTTTCACTGTCTTGTGTTGTTGTGGCTGACTCAGTTGTGGCATCAGGTACACTAGTTGTTTTACTGTCTTGTGTTGTTGTGGCTGCCTCAGTTGTGACATCAGGAACACTAGTTGTCTCACTGTCTTGTGTTGTAGTGGCTGCCTCAGTTGTGACATCAGGAACACTAGTTGTTTCACTGTCTTGTGTTGTAGTGGCTGCCTCAGTTGTGACATCAGGAACACTAGTTGTCTCACTGTCTTGTGTTGTAGTGTCTGACTCAGTTGTGACATCAGGAACACTAGTTGTTTCACTGTCTTTTGTTGTAGTGGCTGCCTCAGTTGTGACATCAGGAACACTAGTTGTTTCACTGTCTTGTGTTGTTGTGGCTGACTCAGTTGTGACATCAGGAACACTAGTTGTTCCACTGTCTTGTGTTGTAGTGGCTGCCTCAGTTGTGACATCAGGAATACTAGTTGTCTCACTGTCTTGTGTTGTTGTGGCTGACTCAGTTGTGACATCAGGAACACTAGTTGTCTCACTGTCTTGTGTTGTTGTGGCTGACTTAGTTGTGACATCAGGAATACTAGTTGTCTCACTGTGTTGTGTTGTAGTGGCTGCCTCAGTTGTGATATCACGAACACTAGTTGTCTCACTATCTTGTGTTGTTGTGGCTGACTCAGTTGTGACATCAGGAACACTAGTTGTCTCACTGTGTTGTGTTGTAGTGTCTGACGCAGTTGTGACATAAGGAACACTAGTTGTTTCACTGTCTTTTGTTGTAGTGGCTGCCTCAGTTGTGACATCAGGAACACTAGTTGTTTCACTGTCTTGTGTTGTTGTGGCTGACTCAGTTGTGACATCAGGAACACTAGTTGTTCCACTGTCTTGTGTTGTAGTGGCTGCCTCAGTTGTGACATCAGGAATACTAGTTGTCTCACTGTCTTGTGTTGTTGTGGCTGACTCAGTTGTGACATCAGGAACACTAGTTGTCTCACTGTCTTGTGTTGTTGTGGCTGACTTAGTTGTGACATCAGGAATACTAGTTGTCTCACTGTGTTGTGTTGTAGTGGCTGCCTCAGTTGTGATATCACGAACACTAGTTGTCTCACTATCTTGTGTTGTTGTGGCTGACTCAGTTGTGACATCAGGAACACTAGTTGTCTCACTGTGTTGTGTTGTAGTGTCTGACGCAGTTGTGACATCAGGAACACTAGTTGTTTCACTGTCTTGTGTTGTAGGGGCTGACTCAGTTGTGGCATCAGGTACACTAGTTGTTTTACTGTCTTGTGTTGTTGTGACTGCCTCAGTTGTGACATCAGGAACACTAGTTGTCTCACTGTCTTGTGTTGTAGAGGCTGCCTCAGTTGTGACATCAGACACACTAGTTGTTTCCCTGTCTTCTATTGCAGTGGCTGCCTCAGTTGTGACATCAGGAACACTAGTTGTTTTACTGTCTTGTGTTGCAGTGGCTGACTCGGTTGTGACATCAGGTACACTAGTTGTATCACTGTCTTGTGTTGTAGTGGCTGCCTCAGTTGTGACATCAGGGACACTAGTTGTCTCACTGTCTTGTGTTGTTGTGGCTGACTCAGTTGTGGCATCAGGTACACTAGTTGTTTTACTGTCTTGTGTTGTTGTGGCTGCCTCAGTTGTGACATCAGGAACACTAGTTGTCTCACTGTCTTGTGTTGTAGTGGCTGCCTCAGTTGTGACATCAGGAACACTAGTTGTTTCACTGTCTTGTGTTGTAGTGGCTGCCTCAGTTGTGACATCAGGAACACTAGTTGTCTCACTGTCTTGTGTTGTAGTGTCTGACTCAGTTGTGACATCAGGAACACTAGTTGTTTCACTGTCTTTTGTTGTAGTGGCTGCCTCAGTTGTGACATCAGGAACACTAGTTGTTTCACTGTCTTGTGTTGTTGTGGCTGACTCAGTTGTGACATCAGGAACACTAGTTGTTCCACTGTCTTGTGTTGTAGTGGCTGCCTCAGTTGTGACATCAGGAATACTAGTTGTCTCACTGTCTTGTGTTGTTGTGGCTGACTCAGTTGTGACATCAGGAACACTAGTTGTCTCACTGTCTTGTGTTGTTGTGGCTGACTTAGTTGTGACATCAGGAATACTAGTTGTCTCACTGTGTTGTGTTGTAGTGGCTGCCTCAGTTGTGATATCACGAACACTAGTTGTCTCACTATCTTGTGTTGTTGTGGCTGACTCAGTTGTGACATCAGGAACACTAGTTGTCTCACTGTGTTGTGTTGTAGTGTCTGACGCAGTTGTGACATAAGGAACACTAGTTGTTTCACTGTCTTTTGTTGTAGTGGCTGCCTCAGTTGTGACATCAGGAACACTAGTTGTTTCACTGTCTTGTGTTGTTGTGGCTGACTCAGTTGTGACATCAGGAACACTAGTTGTTCCACTGTCTTGTGTTGTAGTGGCTGCCTCAGTTGTGACATCAGGAATACTAGTTGTCTCACTGTCTTGTGTTGTTGTGGCTGACTCAGTTGTGACATCAGGAACACTAGTTGTCTCACTGTCTTGTGTTGTTGTGGCTGACTTAGTTGTGACATCAGGAATACTAGTTGTCTCACTGTGTTGTGTTGTAGTGGCTGCCTCAGTTGTGATATCACGAACACTAGTTGTCTCACTATCTTGTGTTGTTGTGGCTGACTCAGTTGTGACATCAGGAACACTAGTTGTCTCACTGTGTTGTGTTGTAGTGTCTGACGCAGTTGTGACATCAGGAACACTAGTTGTTTCACTGTCTTGTGTTGTAGGGGCTGACTCAGTTGTGGCATCAGGTACACTAGTTGTTTTACTGTCTTGTGTTGTTGTGACTGCCTCAGTTGTGACATCAGGAACACTAGTTGTCTCACTGTCTTGTGTTGTAGAGGCTGCCTCAGTTGTGACATCAGACACACTAGTTGTTTCCCTGTCTTCTATTGCAGTGGCTGCCTCAGTTGTGACATCAGGAACACTAGTTGTTTTACTGTCTTGTGTTGCAGTGGCTGACTCGGTTGTGACATCAGGTACACTAGTTGTATCACTGTCTTGTGTTGTAGTGGCTGCCTCAGTTGTGACATCAGGGACACTAGTTGTCTCACTGTCTTGTGTTGTTGTGGCTGACTCAGTTGTGACATCAGGAACACTAGTTGTCTCACTGTCTTGTGGTGTTGTGGCTGACGCAGTTGTGACATCAGGAACACTAGTTGTCTCACTGTCTTGTGTTGTAGTGGCTGCCTCAGTTGTGACATCAGGAACACTAGTTGTCTCACTGTCTTGTGGTGTTGTGGCTGACGCAGTTGTGACATCAGGAACACTAGTTGTCTCACTGTGTTGTGTTGTAGTGGCTGCCTCAGTTGTGATATCATGAACACTAGTTGTCTCACTGTCTTGTGTTGTTGTGGCTGACTCAGTTGTGACATCAGGAACACTAGTTGTTTCACTGTCTTGTGTTGTAGTGGCTGACTCAGTTGTGGCATCAGGTACACTAGTTGTTTCACTGTCTTGTATTGTTGTGGCTGACTCAGTTGTGGCATCAGGTACACTAGTTGTTTCACTGTCTTGTGTTGTAGTGGCTGATTCAGTTGTGACATGAGGCACACTAGTTGTTTCACTGTATTGTATTGTAGTGGCTGACTCAGTTGTGACATGAGGCACACTATTTGTTTCACTGTCTTGTGTTGTTGTGGCTGACTCAGTTGTGGCATCAGGTACACTAGTTGTTTCACTGTCTTGTGTTGTAGTGGCTGATTCAGTTGTGACATGAGGCACACTAGTTGTTTCACTGTCTTGTATTGTAGTGGCTGACTCAGTTGTGACATGAGGCACACTAGTTGTTTCACTATCTTGTGTTGTAGTGGCTGACTCAGTTGTGACATCAGGCACACTAGTTGTTTCACTATCTTTTGTTGTTGTGGCTGACTCAGTTGTGACATCAGGAACACTAGTTGTCTCGCTGTCTCCTGTTAGAGTGGCTGACTCAGTTGTGACACTGATTGTTTCACTGTCTTGTGTTGTAGGGGCTGACTCAGTTGTGGCATCAGGTACACTAGTTGTTTTACTGTCTTGTGTTGTTGTGACTGCCTCAGTTGTGACATCAGGAACACTAGTTATCTCACTGTCTTGTGTTGTAGTGGCTGCCTCACTTGTGACATCAGGAACACTAGTTGTTTCACTGTCTTGTGTTGTAGTGGCTGACTCAGTTGTGACATCAGGAACACTAGCTGTTTCACTGTCTTGTGTTGTAGTGGCTGACTCAGTTGTGACATCAGGAACACTAGTTGTCTCACTGTCTTGTGTTGTTGTGGCTGACTCAGTTGTGATATCAGGAACACTAGTTGTCTCACTGTCTTGTGTTGTAGTGTCTGACTCAGTTGTGACATCAGGAACACTAGTTGTTTCATTGTCTTGTGTTGTTGTGGCTGACTCAGTTGTGACATCAGGAACACTAGTTGTCTCACTGTCTTGTGTTGTTGTGGCTGACTCAGTTGTGACATCAGGAAGACTAGTTGTTTCACTGTGTTGTGTTGTAGTGGCTGCCTCAGTTGTGACATCAGGAACACTAGCTGTTTCACTGTCTTGTGTTGTTGTGGCTGACTCAGTTGTGACATCAGGAACACTAGTTGTTTTACTGTCTTGTGTTGTTGTGGCTGACTCAGTTGTGACATCAGGAACACTAGTTGTCTCACTGTCTTGTCTTTTTGTGGCTGACTCAGTTGTGACATCAGGAACACTAGTTGTCTCACTGTCTTGTGTTGTTGTGGCTGACTCAGTTGTGACATCAGGAACACTAGTTGTCTCACTGTGTTGTGTTGTTGTGGCTGCCACAGTTGTCACATCAGGAACACTAGTTGTTTCACTGTCTTCTGTTGTAGTGGCTGCCTCAGTTGTGACATCAGGAACACTAGTTGTTTCACTGTCTTGTGTTGTTGTGGCTGACTCAGTTGTGACATCAGGCACACTAGTTGTCTCACTGTCTTGTGTTGTTGTGGCTGCCACAGTTGTGACATCAGGAACACTAGTTGTTTCACTGTCTTGTGTTGTAGTGGCTGCCTCAGTTGTGACATCAGGAACACTAGTTGTTTCACTGTCTTGTGTTGTAGTGGCTGCCTCAGTTGTGACATCAGGAACACTAGTTGTTTCACTGTCTTGTGTTGTAGTGGCTGCCGCAGTTGTCACATCAGGTACACTAGTTGTTTCACTGTCATCTGTTGTAGTGGCTGACTCAGTTGTGGCATCAGGAACACTAGTTGCTTCACTGTCTTGTGTTGTTGTGGCTGACTCAGTTGTGACATCAGGCACACTAGTTGTTTCACTGTCTTGTGTTGTGGCTGCCACAGTTGTGACATTAGGAACACTAGTTGTTTCACTGTCTTGTGTTGTAGTGGCTGCCTCAGTTGTGACATAAGGAACACTAGTTGTCTCACTGTCTTCTGTTGTAGTGGCTGACTCAGTTGTGACATCAGGAACACTAGTTGTCTCACTGTCTTGTGTTGTAGTGGCTGACTCAGTTGTGATATGAGGAACAGTAGTTGTTTCACTGTCTTGTGTTGTAATGGCTGCCGCAGTTGTCACATCAGGTACACTAGTTGTTTCACTGTCGTCTATTGTTGTGGCTGACTCAGTTGTGACATCAGGCACACTAGTTGTTTCACTGTCTTGTGTTGTTGTGGCTGCCACAGTTGTCACATCAGGAACACTAGTTCTTTCACTGTCTTCTGTTGTAGTGGCTGACTCAGTTGTGACATCAGGAACACTAGTTGTTTCACTGTCTTGTGTTGTTGTGGCTGACTCAGTTGTGACATCAGGAACACTAGTTGTCTCACTGTGTTGTGTTGTTGTGGCTGCCACAGTTGTCACATCAGGAACACTAGTTGTTTCACTGTCTTCTGTTGTAGTGGCTGCCTCAGTTGTGACATCAGGAACACTAGTTGTTTCACTGTCTTGTGTTGTTGTGGCTGACTCAGTTGTGACATCAGGTACACTAGTTGTCTCACTGTCTTGTGTTGTTGTGGCTGCCACAGTTGTGACATCAGGAACACTAGTTGTTTCACTGTCTTGTGTTGTAGTGGCTGCCTCAGTTATGACATCAGGAACACTAGTTGTTTCACTGTCTTGTGTTGTAGTGGCTGCCTCAGTTGTGACATCAGGAACACTAGTTGTTTCACTGTCTTGTGTTGTAGTGGCTGCCGCAGTTGTCACATCAGGTACACTAGTTGTTTCACTGTCGTCTGTTGTAGTGGCTGACTCAGTTGTGGCATCAGGAACACTAGTTGCTTCACTGTCTTGTGTTGTTGTGGCTGACTCAGTTGCGACATCAGGCACACTAGTTGTTTCACTGTCTTGTGTTGTGGCTGCCACAGTTGTGACATAAGGAACACTAGTTGTCTCACTGTCTTCTGTTGTAGTGGCTGACTCAGTTGTGACATCAGGAACACTAGTTGTTTCACTGTCTTGTGTTGTTGTGGCTGACTTAGTTGTGATATCAGGAACACTAGTTGTCTCACTGTGTTGTGTTGTTGTGGCTGCCTCAGTTGTGACATCAGGAACACTAGTTGTTTCACTGTCTTGTGTTGTAGTGGCTGACTCGGTTGTCACATCAGGAACACTAGTTCTTTCACTGTGTTGTGTTGTAGTGTCTGACTCAGTTGTGACATCAGGAACACTAGTTGTTTCACTGTCTTGTGTTGTAGTGGCTGACTCGGTTGTCACATCAGGAACACTAGTTCTTTCACTGTCTTCTGTTGTAGTGGCTGACTCAGTTGTGACATCAGGCACACTAGTTGTCTCACTGTCTTGTGTTGTAGTGGCTGACTCGGTTGTCACATCAGGAACACTAGTTGTCTCACTGTGTTGTGTTGTAGTGTCTGACTCAGTTGTGACATAAGGAACACTAGTTGTTTCACTGTCTTGTGTTGTTGTGGCTGACTCAGTTGTGGCATCTGGTACACTAGTTGTTTTACTGTCTTGTGTTGTTGTGGCTGACTCAGTTGTGACATCAGGCACACTAGTTGTCTCACTGTCTTGTGTTGTTGTGGCTGACTTAGTTGTGATATCAGGAACACTAGTTGTCTCACTGTGTTGTGTTGTTGTGGCTGCCTCAGTTGTGACATCAGGAACACTAGTTGTTTCACTGTCTTGTGTTGTAGTGGCTGACTCGGTTGTCACATCAGGAACACTAGTTCTTTCACTGTCTTCTGTTGTAGTGGCTGACTCAGTTGTGACATCAGGAACACTAGTTGTTTCACTGTCTTGTGTTGTAGTGGCTGACTCGGTTGTCACATCAGGAACACTAGTTCTTTCACTGTCTTCTGTTGTAGTGGCTGACTCAGTTGTGACATCAGGCACACTAGTTGTCTCACTGTCTTGTGTTGTAGTGGCTGACTCGGTTGTCACATCAGGAACACTAGTTGTCTCACTGTGTTGTGTTGTAGTGTCTGACTCAGTTGTGACATAAGGAACACTAGTTGTTTCACTGTCTTGTGTTGTTGTGGCTGACTCAGTTGTGGCATCAGGTACACTAGTTGTTTTACTGTCTTGTGTTGTTGTGGCTGACTCAGTTGTGACATCAGGCACACTAGTTGTCTCACTGTCTTGTGTTGTTGTGGCTGACTTAGTTGTGATATCAGGAACACTAGTTGTCTCACTGTGTTGTGTTGTTGTGGCTGCCTCAGTTGTGACATCAGGAACACTAGTTGTTTCACTGTCTTGTGTTGTAGTGGCTGACTCGGTTGTCACATCAGGAACACTAGTTCTTTCACTGTCTTCTGTTGTAGTGGCTGACTCAGTTGTGACATCAGGAACACTAGTTGTTTCACTGTCTTGTGTTGTAGTGGCTGACTCGGTTGTCACATCAGGAACACTAGTTCTTTCACTGTCTTCTGTTGTAGTGGCTGACTCAGTTGTGACATCAGGCACACTAGTTGTCTCACTGTCTTGTGTTGTAGTGGCTGACTCGGTTGTCACATCAGGAACACTAGTTCTTTCACTGTCTTCTGTTGTAGTGGCTGACTCAGTTGTGGCATCAGGTACACTAGTTGTTTCACTGTCTTGTGTTGTTGTGGCTGCCTCAGTTGTGACATCAGGAACACTAGTTGTCTCACTGTCTTGTGTTGTTGTGGCTGCCACAGTTGTGACATCAGGAACACTAGTTGTTTCACTGTCTTGTGTTGTAGTGGCTGCCGCAGTTGTCACATCAGGTACACTAGTTGTTTCACTGTCGTCTGTTGTAGTGGCTGACTCAGTTGTGACATCAGGAACACTAGTTGTCTCACTGCCTTGTGTTGTAGTGGCTGACTCAGTTGTGACATCAGGTACACTAGTTGCTTCACTGTCTTGTGTTGTAGTGGCTGACTCAGTTGTGACATCAGGTACACTAGTTGTCTCACTGTCTTGTTTTGTAGTGGCTGCCTCAGTTGTGACATCAGGTACACTAGTTGTCTCACTGTCTTGTGTTGTAGTGGCTGACTCAGTTGTGACATCAGGTACACTAGTTGCTTCACTGTCTTGTGTTGTAGTGGCTGACTCAGTTGTGACATCAGGTACACTAGTTGTTTCACTGTCTTGTGTTGTAGTGGCTGCCTCAGTTGTGACATCAGGTACACTAGTTTTCTCACTGTCTTGTGTTGTAGTGGCTGACTCAGTTGTGACATCAGGTACACTAGTTGTTTTACTGTCTTGTGTTGTAGAACCTGGCTTCTCACTCTTTTGAGTTATAGAGGTCAACTCTGTTGTGTCATCCACCTCACTGGTTGGTTGACTATCTGTTGTTCCAGACAGCAACTTAGTTGTCTCACCTAGCGCTGTTGTGCTTTTAATATCTTGTGTTGTCAACACAGACTGAGTTGTTTTATCGGGTGTACTTAAAATCGTTTTGGTGGCATCTGCTGGAGTACTGAAATTTTCTTCAATGGTTGACGATATTTTTCCTTCTGCAGTTGCTGCAGTTGTTGGGTCTACTTTTGCATAGATATCTTTTACACTTGTCACATTTATTACATTGGTTGGTTGATCGATTGTTGTCATTGCAGTATCAGTCACAGAGGCCGGGTGTGCTGTAACGAGAAATGTTGTGTTTATAGTACCTGTCACAACAATACAGAAGCCCCTTTAAACTATCCACCAAGTTATGCAATTTAAAATACTTTTAAATAGATATCTTAATGGAGTTTTCCCGAGTTTCAGTTTGGGGAATATAACTAAACATAATGTGCTTTTTGGAAGGCTCTTGTTTGAGACTTTTAGGGTACACTTCCTTTCAACAGATCCCTCTGTTGATGGATCACACCTGATTCTAGGTAAACAGTTTTTGAGTTTTGAAAAGTCTTTTTTTTTCGTTACATCAAAGCAGCAACAAGTTCCCTGGGCCGTATTCATAAAAGGTCTTAGCCAAGTCTTAGACCCAATTTTTGCATAACAACATAGCAAACTTCAGCCAAAGACTTGGCCACGACCTTTCATAAATACACCACCAGGATAACGAGAGGAAGTATTTTTTTATAAAATTCTTCCTATTGAAAATCTCAGTCTGGTGTTTTACCCCTGGAGTGATTTTTCAAAACAGGTGTCCGCTGATTTATCACAAAAGGAAACATTTAAACATTATTCAAAGCAAACCATTAAAACATAAAAAGGAGAAAAGCCTAACACTGGATCCCAATAAATGGTTTAAACCCCAATTTTACTGTCATGTTTAGCAATCACCCATCTAGCAATACACTGCTGTCCCAATCCACCATAAGGTCTGTAAGCAAGGTTAATTCAGAGATTACCTTAAATGCCCAAAAATTTGTTTGCTTCTTTGTTTTGGTCCAATGAGTGTCATATTACGTCTCATTCTTCATTAGCACAACGCCAGTTTTCTGTCCCATCAGAAACACAATGAAATGTGTTTGAACAGGGATTTTTACAGCTTGAAACATTCAGCCATTTCTTTACTATCCTGCCATTATTTCCTTTGTCAGATTCAAATGGCAAGACATTTTAAGAACGGGTTTGGTCATCCATGAGAAGTCACCGGACTACTAAACTGGGAAACAGAAAGATTTATTTAATTGCTAGAAATAGCTTTGTTTTATTTCTAATAATTTTAAAATGACTTTATTATTTACATTCACACTATGATTCACACTGTATTCAGAAAAAATACAGTTCCTGAGTGAAAAATGCTTTGTCTGATATTATTAACTAGGGAGTTACTTATTTTGGTTGTTTCATTTCCAGAATGTGCAAAGTTAATAAATTTGCTTTGTTTGGATAGAATTAAAAATTGGTAGCCTAGGCATGGGTACCTGTAAGGCACTAAACTGATCCAATTTGGTATGTTCAGATATGAACCCACTTTAAAGTGAATATCACAAGACAAATCAAGAAATTATAGCCATTTCAATTGGAGCTGAGGATACCTACCACTCAGATAAACCTGAGAATTGTGCCAAAACAAAAACTTCAGATTTGATCGTCTCCAGTTTATACAAGTCTTAGGTTATACCAATAAGAGATAGTTGTTTAACACTAAGGTCACATCTTTCCTTACGGTCGTTTCTTTAGGTATTTGATTTTCAGATGACAACCTTGTCCTTATGTTACCAAAACAGAGACTTAGTATATGGGTTGTGCACACTGAAGCACAAGCCAGCCCATATAGCCAGATCCCTCCCTACTTCACCACTCCAGCCTGTATATTTGAATATAGGTTGTGAGAAGGCATAATGGTTATATCGTACTAAATGCTACTGAATGCATCCCACCCAAATACAAGATGGAACAAACCGCAGCCAAAGGTACTTGATTTTATTTATTTATTTGGGTTTTAACGTCGCTTTTAACACTGTACAGGTCATATTGTGAAGGGTAATTTTACGGGCAGAGGAAACAAGTATGTACAGTCGGTCAAGGTTCTGTACCGTAAACGGGCAACCAATAGCCAACTACCAGCTTTCCAACTTGAGGTGAGGCCAGGATTCAAACTATGATTTCAGAGGTGGGAGGTACCACTGTGCCAACGTGCCCCCCACCCTCGAAGGTACTGGAGTCCATTTAATTGTAGCTTGTGACCACAGCACGGAAAGGTGTTACTTGGGTATAAAGGGGCAAAAGAAAGCAAAGTATACGGAGTGGTTAAGGCTATGCCCTGTAAACCAGAGAATGTTGGCAAGAAATCAGTGACTTTCCAACTTAAGTCTGTGTGTTTCAATTATAAGGATGGGTCAATATTAAAAATGTGTACATTGGGTAGCAAACGCATACAAAACTGTTTCAATTCCGAGATGCTGAAAGAAAGATGCGTTTTAGTATACACCAACCAAATGGGCAAGTATCAGGAAGTGAAACTCATGAAACTAACACATGTTTTTTATAAAAAGAATAAAAATTTGTCAGATTTTACTGATATGAAGATGTATAATTATTTAATGTTGAAAATTTTAAATGGCTTTTTTGAAAAGAGATGTTCTAATAATATCAATAACAGAAATACAGTATCCTTCAAATGAATATAATCATAAATTTATGCAGGACTTTTTTATGCAAAAATGGGTAAATTCATCAGTGAATGCTTATGTTACCTGCAATGTCTGGTTTTTCCCCCTTTTCATGTAATTATATATAAATCTTGACTAATGATTCCCTTGCGCTGTCTATTGTATAGAATTTAAGAGAATGTAAAGGAATGCATTCAGTTATTAAGAGTGTATGCATTGTGTTAATCCAGCTTCCTGACATCAGGGTGTAATAGCATATAACCACCAAAAAGCATTGATTTAAGTGGGAAGCTATCCTCTGGCAACATAGGTTTACACTTCTTCAGATTCTAAGGTACCTATTTTATACTGAATACCATTCTACTGGGCACCTCCAGAAATTAAAGAATGTGTTGATTTCATTTTCGGGTTGTGAGGTGACAATGGAAATGGAGATAGTGAGAGTTCTAATGCCCCAATCACGCTATAAAACAGAGACATAGACAGGTAGAATGCTGTATCTCCTGTACAAACCAGATACATACATGTAACTACAGTTCTACGGAAGAGAACTGGAATTGGGGAGGACTATGACCAAGGTCAGACTTACAAGATACTGTAAAGATACAGCAATGCTACAACAAACGTAGTACTTAACTGGATGCAAGGAAAGGGACAAAATAACACAGAACTTCCAGGAATGTTAGTCTAACAGCTACAAAATGAGACGACACCCTGGTGTAAGCACTAGTTGGGGAGTTGAGCGTTATACCACTTTAGGGTTGGCAGACATTTTGTGCTGTTTAAGTGTGTTTATGTGCATGGCTTCCAGGTGCAGTTTTAGGTGTTGCTTGCGTGTATGTTTGATTTACGTTGGTGCCATATACATTAATGTAAATAGTAAGATTCATTCAAAATGATAATGAATAATAACTTCCTTATTTATTGTCCGATTTTAAAATTTTTTTGACCATTGTGTTCAGTTTAATGAGACAAAATATTGATAGCAAGTTACCATGAATATCTATTCAAATATGTGCCCAATGGATGGAGAATGTAATTTATGAAATAACCATCTAGTAGGTGCTCCAAAATTAATGCAAGCATCCTCAAGCCAAACAAGAAAAGAATTTCCATAGCTGCCTGAAATTTCACCGCAAGCTACATACTGCATTCTTGTAGAAGCGATAATCAGGTTATGGGTCTATTTTTTTGTGAAATTTTAATTTTGAACCTCAGTAACGTAAACAGTATTCACCGGGTGAAGCCAACAAACTAGGGTGGGTAAGCTTTTGCAAAGAGATAAGCGTTCAGCATCTTTCTGCAGAAGGAGAAAGAAGTGGCTGAATGTACATCATCAGTCAGATCATTCCAAATCATTAGAGCATCATACGGAAAGCTGAGACCAAAAATGTTTAGTAGTTTTATATACTAATAAGGCAAAGTGTGGGAACACAAGCACAACACCATCTGCTAGACTTACCATAAGTATGTTATCAGATCAATTTGGATTGTCTTGTATTGTTTCATTGTTGGTGCAGTCAGGACTAAATTGATAGATATAGGTAAAAGGTCAAATGTTGGGATTTTAGAATCCTTTTCCACAGCTAGTCCATATTAGGAAGAGATCCTATGTGCACTACATATACTGCCATTGAGCAACTGAAGAAATTATTATTATTATTATATATTTATACTCAGCGCAATATCTCCATATACTACAGGACTCAAAGCGCTATTTAACCAATCCGACTCTACAGGTACAGCCCCGACTCACAAGTAACTGATATTCCCCTAACTGGAAGATAGAGGCTCAAGGATGACTATTTATCAACGTCCTTGAGGTTCTTTAACCTGCCACTGGGGAACCAACCTTGTCAAACATTGGTCATCGCAGCCATGATGGCATAAACATTGGTGGGGTTTTTTTTCTGATAATAATGTTTCTGCACAATTTAGATCTGAAGTTTCACTTCTATCTAAACTGAACCAACTGCCTTGGGTTTTTAAAAGTATTCGCTTTTGCATGGAATTCCTTAGCTTCTATTAAAACCCTCAACCAAGTTATTTCATATTACTTCAGTTTTTATTCTTAGGTGTAAAAAAAAGACCTAAAAGCTTGTGTAAAAGTGTGGTGTCATCTGCAAGATCCATAGCTGATGGTGTTTTACGTCCTGTTCAACAGCCAGGGTGATTTAGGGTAGGGCCCTCAGCATTGTTATTTGTAACAGTGGAACCCACGTAGCCTGTAATTAGATGGCAAACCTGCTGAATACTAGGCCACTGTGGACCACATATGTATATTTGGAGACATAGTTATGCAAATGGGCTGTAATGGAGGTTTAATGTGATGTATACGTAATCTATTAAGAAATCATTTCCTACAAGAACTCACAACAAAAACATCTTTTGCATAATTATTGTAATTTAATCAATAAAACAATGGAATTGCAAGACATGCACTGCATAGGCATCACTTATACCTTTAAGTGAATACAAATGCGTTCATTACAAATGCATTGCCTATTTTATACGTCTCTGCACTTGTACTGTGACATCAGTTCAATTAAAAGTGAAACCGAAACTGTTTACTTACGGTTGAATTAAGCTCATTTTAATACTTAGATTTTAAACTCTGGTGCTACTGTAACTGATTCTGTCAAACAGACAAAACACATAATTTGTGCCGAGTGAACAAATAAGTTGCACAACCAAAAATATTGGCCTTGCAAATCTGTTCCCGACTGCTATGCTGAAAAAGATAGGCAGTAATAGGGTTATTCGTACAATTAATCCACTCATGGGACAGGGTTCCTTGATTCCATTCTTACAGATGAGTGGACAATATAGCAGCCACAGGGAAAGATCAGTGATAAGTGCTTAGGACATAAATATTCGCTTACAAAGGTATTAACACTTACTTAGTATTTTCAAGTTGATTATACAATCACTGTCATTAAGCTCCTGACCTTCAAGACTAAACAGATAATTCATGAGAGGAATAAGATTATAATTTTGGTTACACAATCAGGGTAGTGGGGAATCAAAATTGGGACAGTGTAACGGGGGTATTAGGTTTCCGTTCAACATACTAATACCTGAAAATAAAATAATGAATAATAGAAGTGTAATAAATTATAAGGATCAGCCTATTGTTAAATAGCAAGAAGTGATAAATATGGAGATTAAAAGTATGTGTTCCTAAAGTTGAATGTTCGGATTAAAGAGGTTCTGAGAACAGCAGTCCTACTAAAGTTTGTTATCCACCATACGATGCACTTTACTTAAATACCGGAAAATAACGACTGGGCAATATTTTGTTTATTGTTTGGCTTCCCTTGGGTATAATATTTTTGAAACTACTCAACCTATTAATATTTTTTCTGTCACTAGAAAGGTAGTTTCACAAAGTCTTATGCAGAAATGGCTGAGAAATGTTAAACGTTAAAAGCTACATTTTCAATAAAACAACGACTGTATTTCAGTTTTTACCAAGGCGCCCAAATAATTGCCAACATATGTCTATTTTTTCTTGCTAACACTGCCATTAATGTGAAAGAATCACACCATTTAATCTAAATGAACTGACCTTACACATGTGTGCACATGACAATACGTATATTAACATCAGTGACTTTTAGTATGTATTTCTTTCACCTGAAAGCCATATAGAAGCACTTCTGCCTTATGTTATCTCAAGATATCGAAGCATTTACTTTTGTGATGGGGAAACTCAGAAACACAAGTCTTCATTCATTATGTGTAAATTATGTCAAGCCCACGAAACGGCTCAGCAACAGACCACTGAAATATTGGCTTAAGTTTGGTGTTAAATACTGCATATATTGGCTTCTTTTTTGCTTATCTTAAAGCTGAGAAGGTACAAATCTCATTGGGCAAATTATTTCATTCTAAAGCAATCTCTAACCAAAATATTTCACCAGAATGGTGTAAATGGATGAACAAACTTGTGGAACGAATACAAAGGTTTTTTTGTATTTTTTTGTATTTTGTATTTATATTTATCCTCAGAGCAATATCTCCATGTACTACAGGACTCACAATGCTATATATGACCCATTCGACTGCACAAGTACAGTCCAACTCTCAAATTCCCCTAACTGAAAGACAGAAGCTCAAAGATGACCATTTATCAACGTCCTTGAGGTTAAATGAACTTGTAATTGGAGAAAAAAATGAATCAAAATGATTAAACTGATTTGAAGAAATTTATATTAAAAAAAGTGTATGTACACATGTATGTGGCTTACGACATCTGACGGACGATTTGCGACAGCGATTTTTTCCCCTTCTTCTCATTTAAGTTTGTTTTTTACATGTATCTGACTCCGATGCCTGATTTGTGACGGCGATTTTTCAGCTCTCAAAGGGAAAAATTGGCCAAAATATTGAGAAGGTGGGGAAAAAATTTGCCATCACAATTCAGCGGTAGGATGCCTAAGCCACATACATGTGTACATACACTTAGGCAGTTGTAACACTGATCAATATATTCAAAGGTCAAAGTTTGGGTTTCATGTCCCATTCAGCCGGCTACACAATATTCATTGGGCAACCAATGCAGTTACTCTTGTATATATCTATTTATATTAGATACATCTCTGTCAGCACTGGTATATTTAGATACTTAGGAGGTTTACAATACAGTAAATTGAGATTGACTATTCTGACTAGTTACACTACTGTAAAGAATATTCATCATGTGGTAAATTTTCAAAACATTACACTTGACCAGCTTAAAACGTCAACCAATTACCATGAAAATTTTATGTAATTAGAGTTTTGTCCTAACCTCCAATACATTGACAGAGGTTATACCACTACAGGCGGTTGTAAGAGTGGACGAAAGCAGTGCACACCAAATTCATACTAATATGACTTTAGTACTTAACCTTTGCAATAAGACACAACAAATAAGCACTTGGGAGTCCAAAAAATCCAGGGACATCATAGACAACTAAGGTGAGTATAAACCTTTGTGAAGAGGTAGTGATGACATTTTGATCCAAAGGATGTAAGAGATGTGATGGATTGGATGTCATCAGGCCACTCATTCAATGTGTAAAAAGAATCATAAGCCAACTGCCAAGTTCCTTGACTTGAGGTCTGGCCAGATCACACAATCTAGGTAGGAGGTGCAGGTTGGTAAATATGTTATGGCCATTTACACAGTTCCGTGTGATCATAACAGTTAGTATTATGAACTGCCCCTTAAATTGACCTTATATATTGGTGTTGGCATGTTTAAAACAAGGTCAAAAGGGGTTTTGGTCTACTAGCGCAAACGCAAAGACATCAGAGACACGAGTAGTGCACCAAAGTGGTCACACCTCCTAGTACTAACATAGCCAATGACTGTTTAACTTCAATGGACAGATACTCATCATGCTAGACCACAATTGATAAAAGTCCGGTAAAAAGTGATCTATAGCGAAGCTCACGCTTAAAAAAAGCTGTCCTGTAAAACCATTCTGCCCCCACTGCACCCTTAAACATGTGCATATTAGTTTAGCATGCGAGAGATCATGGGAGGTCCTTTAAATATTTTTTTAAAATCTGCTATATGCTGAAAATGCTGCCCATGTCACGTTGAACACATCCTACCCAAATACGTATCAGGACATTTACACTTATTAAACCTAATCAATGCTACTAAAATACGAAATGCATCGAGCCACAAATATGCCCAAGACAGGTTATATATTTTTTTCAGCTCGTATGTAGCTTGTGAGGCCAGCATGGAGCAGTGTGACCTAGGTTTTACTTGCACACTGCTGTGTACCCTTCCACGTGATGTCAGAATGAAATATCAAGAAAAAAGTATAAGGTATGGATTAACAGAGTCTTACCTGTAAATCTGGTTGAGGCTGTGGTAGATGGACAGAAGAAAGCAGCAACGAAACAGGCAACCAACAGTGTTTGTTGTGATGCCATGCTTTCTGTAAAACCAAAAAAACAACATTATACATGCTTAAAATCTTCAGGTTTCATGCATACAGCATTGGCTAAACCATTAAGGTATTTTAGCAATTCTCTAAATTTAGACTTCATAAGAAAGCCTTGGCCAGAGGACATACAGAATAAAGTCATGAAATGAAAATGGTCATATCTAAGGTAATAATTCAACAGGTGTGCATAATTAAATGGAAACATATGTTGTGTTGGATACGCTTTTCGAACTGGGATCATGTAAGTTGGATAAAGTCCATAGTCTTGCTAATATGGATGGTATATTGTGTTTGATGGAATTCGAAAAAATCTACCCAAAAAGGTGATATCACAGGTAAAATATCCCCCCCCCCCTCATAAGAAAAGGAGAAAAATCACCATTATTTTAATGTGGGTAAAGATGTATGATCGCACTCAATTTGTATATCCAAATATGATCTAGATTTGAAACGTCTCTAGGCAAATAAAATATGCTGATTATGTTATTGTCGACAAACCCTTGGATTATTAATAGATCAGTTGAAACATTAGCAGAATATGTTATTGGATTTTAAGAAAACTAATGCCACAATGAACTGGATTTTATCTGAACAAGAAATATGGAATACCTTGGATGACATATAAAGATCTTGAAAGATCTTAATACCTGGTTTCCAAAGGGCAGTAGGTCAAATACTTTATCAGTAAAATTCAGGCGGGGTACTAAATAAACTCACCAAGTCTGGTGATAATAAATTAACCCTCTACACCAGACATCGCAGAGACATCCTTCAGAAGTAAGTTGCTACACATGCATCTATGTCTCAAGAGAAATTTACGAGAGGCTTGGGCATGAATGTTCTCCTTGCTGGTGATGCAAGTGCTCCCCATTCACTTGTAGACTTTGCACGTGCTGTATGATACACTCACGTGTACCTTACATGTATAGTAACCCACTGTATGGCCTGTAGCTAGTCTCAGACTGCTCTTTGATATTCAACTAGTGACACTCTTGTTGGGAGAATACACCTTGTTTGCATGTTCAAATCTCTACTACCCCACTACCAGGCTATACCTATATTTTTAGGTAAAGCTTCTCTTACATCCCATGATCATCAAACAGACTGCGACTAGCTACAGGCCACACAGTGGGTTAGTAATGATGCAAGGTACATGCTAGTGTATTCTACAGCACATGCAAGCCTTGTAAGTGAATGAGGAGATCTTGCAACACTAGCAAGGGGAATGCACATGGGCAAGACTCTTGGAAGTTACCCTTGAAACATGGATGCTTTTATAGCACTACTGTGTTTATGCAGAGGAAATGTGCATGCCAATTTTCATTGCAGGGTAGCAAGTGTAGCTCAAGTGTCCCTTGCAAATCAGCCGATTTGTCTCTGTAACCAGGACGTACGTGCACATACAATGGAATGTAAGAGAGGCTTTATATAGATATTCCTGGCTATTGTACTGGACCAACTCTTACTCAATGTGTTGATATCTAATTGTCCCTTAGAGTCTGTCATATGATGCAGATTTAGAGTTGTGGAAGTTCTTCTTAGATTAGATGTCACAAGGCTGCAGTTGAAGGATGAGAGAAAGGATCTCTATTTAAAGCTAAGCTTAGTCCGTTTGCCATGGGTTGAACTATAACCTCTGCCATAGTAGATTTTTTCCAAGAACGTTAGTCTGTTTGTTAGCAGGATTACACAAATAATACTTGATGGATCTTCTTGAAAAAAAAATCAGAAGATGGGTCTCGGTCCAACTTGGATCACCTGAAATATTGAGAGTCATCTGGATTGTTGTCTGGATATCAAGATTTTCCCATTTACTTATTATTACATGCCTTGGTGGAGGCATGATCTGCCTGAGTGCTGTTGTTTCAGGTTAATGTCAATTTCCACACATTGTGTTGGTGATGATATGCCAGAGTCAAATGAATGGTTTTACATCCTGTTGCCAGGGTCATATTGGGACAGGTTCACCGCATCTGCCACTGTGGCCTAGTGGGTAACACACTCGCCTAGATATACAGAGGATGTGGGTTCAATCCCAGGTACAGGCAGATACATAGTGGCTCGGATGACCACTTAAAATGGCGGTCCTTTGTCATTGGGTCCTATGCTGAGTGGCAGGTCAAATAACCTCAAGGACGTTGATAACTTGATAAATGGTCATCCTTGAGCCTATGTCTTTCAGTCTGGGGAATGTCAGTAATTGAGAGTTGGACTGTACTTGTACAGTTGGATGGGTCATATAGCGTTTTGAGTCCTGTAGTATTATCGCTGAGTTTATCGCTGTATTATCGCTGGGGTTTGCTGAGTTTAAATACAAATACAAAAAATAGGCGACAGTCGGTGTTCAGTTGCCAAAGTTGCTAACCACTAGACAATTGAGGATCTTTGTTGACAATACGAAATATAGTTGGATGAAGAGTTGTAGGCAGAGGAAAGTACTTGCTAAGCAATTGTATAAAGTATGGGTATCGATAAGAAACTACAACCTTTGGCCATAGCATAGGGGGTGGTTTCAAAAGGATCAGTAAACATCAGAAGTCAATGGAGTCGCAACTTGAGTTATTTAGGTTTCAGTCAAAGTCAAAATTTAACGTTCAACACTTACAATTATACCAGGAAAGGCTTTTTTTGTGAATCCATGTTTTGCCATGAGCTAGTGTCGAACTCACGACAATAGGAGTGAGCATAGGGTTTCTGTTTTATGTTTCCCTCAACAGCCAGGGTCATATTGGAACAGGTCGTCAGTATTTCTCACTTGTGGGAATCAAGCCTACACAGAGGTGACAGCCTGTGATTAGATGTCAAACTTGCTAACCAGTAGGCCACTCGGGATCCTGATTCCCTAGTCAAAGTTGGTGATTTATATCCTGTTCAATAGCCAGGGTGGTATCGGGACAGGTCCTCAGCAATGTCACTTTTGGGAGTAGAACCCACGCAGAGGTGACAGCCAGTGATTAGATTTCAAACTTGCTAACCACAAGGCCACTGAGGCACACCATAGGTTTGAGTGGTTAAATGGGACATCATATGTGTGGATCAATAAATGTTCTGATAGTTAACCATCCAGCCACTGAGAGCTCTCTGGGGGATTTAAGCATTTCTATCTTAATAAACTCATTGTAGTTGATATATTATGATTCGGTAGAATTATCAGTGCATGAAAACAGTGTTGAGTAAATGCCTATTATTCTGCAAAGTAAATCTGATCCAACTATACCTTCATTGTACTTAATCTCTGTACTACCAGTGTCTAAGGTACAGAAATAGTCAAACGTCAAACGTAGGGTTTATGCCCCATCCAACGGTCAAGGTCATATTACGCTAGGTCCTCTGTATTGTCACTTCAGGCAGAACGGTGACGATCCGTGATTACATGCCAAATTTACTAACCAATAGGCCACTTATCACCCCTAGTTCAAGAGTAGAGTTATGGATTAAGTACCATGAGTGTACCCCTCTACCATGAGTGTTCCCCTGTACTTAAATATTAGCAGTTGACCACCGGGTGACCTTCATCTAATTGGACTGAACTGGCTTCTACAAATGGCCGGATTTCAATGGACCATTTTGACTTTCAGGAGCCAGCTCAAGATCTACCCGCCCAGATTGCCAAACCCACCACCATAGTCATCCCTCCCTTACTGATAAGTTTTATGCTATATGACCTCTGCCTGGGTTTGGACTGTCCCTTTTTTAAATTCCAGTGCATTAGAGAATCAGTTTTAAGCTATTTAAATGTTTCTGTTATTATTATTGTTATGACCATATTACACTGTGGGTTATAAAACAAGGAACTTCAATGATCGAATGACGAAAAAAGTTTTATTAAAGACAAATCATTACCAGATAATCTTATAGAACAAAAAAGCGTACATAATAGCAAAATGTGCACAATATAGGTCAAACAAGATTTCTTCTATTTAAAATTTTTTGTTACTGTTGCTATACGATACTAGAAAAGACTTTGACTTAATATGGCGGCCGATAACAGACCCTTTTCTTCAGAGAAAAGTAGTATGGGTACTAGACTAACCAGTACTTACAGTTGGTGTCAAGGTTCTGTACTGTAAACTGCCAGCCATCGGTAAGCAACTACCAACTTTCCCACATAAGGTCTGGGGTTTGAACCGCCGACCTCAGAGGTGGGAGGCAACGGGGCCGACATAGAATCATAATTCAAAAATATTATATAGAGAGATATAATATTATATTATAGAGCTATTGGACATATGTGACTCATATACCAGTTACACAAGGGGAACCAAGAAAGGGCATCAATAAGAAAGTACAAAATTTATCCAGCATTTAGTTTTGCCCAATAACAGAACCAACACCAGATGCATTTGCATCACAGCTATTCACACCCATGTTGACATAATGATAATATTGTTCAGTACGTCATTTTAGCCCCCTTTCCCGTCTCCTAACCACATTTCAAGTCTGAGGGCAGTCCTGTAAATGTGCTGTCCTTTCAAGCCTGTTTCAACTAATTAATACCAATTCTTATCATCTGAATACAGTGATTTTCTGGCAATTATGTACACAGCCGATTTTATGTAGGTCATATCACCAATATTATTACTGATTCAATGTGGTACCTTGATATGTCAGTGGAATAGTGATTGGGAAGTTTGGCATCTAATCACAGGCTATCATCTCTGTGTGGGTTCAACTCCCACAAGTGACAAATGCTGAGAGTCTCTTCCAATATGACCCTGACTGTTAAATGGAAAGTAAAACCCCAGCTTACACCTTTTGTAAAATAATAGAACATGCCAATATTGAAACTTCACATACTTTGAAAGAATATAGGGTAACCACAATTTCAGTGTTTTGTGATTTCAGTATATCAGCATCACACTGAAATCTTACTTGAAAATATAAATTATTAAATAATTATACAATGTATAATTTTGTTACAATACTAAAGTGTCACTTAAGGATTAAAAAATTATACAATGTACAATTTTGTAAACAAACCTTCCGTTTTATTCTCCAAAAAGAAAAAGAAAAACAGAACACAATATCCAACTGACGAAAGATTTCTAGTAGACTTTTCACACTATATATGTCTTTACCCTTTCTAGTCTTTAAGTATTTTAAGTAATTATATCCAAGCCTGGTGAAACAAATATTTTAAAAAGTAACCAATGCATTTGTATTTTTACAGCACAAGCTCTCTAAATCCAAATATTGGGGCATTGAATATATCTCCAGTTGATGTAATTAATAGTATCAACCGTCACATTTTTATAGTATTCATCACGCCCATCATTGTTTTATTGTTGCCTTAGTCACATGACTTGACATTGTAAATATCACTTTCACCTATTTGGAACTATGTAATTTTTGATGTCCCGAAAGTGTTTCCTAAAATATATATACTTACTTTACGATCACCAAAAAGTAAGAATTTGAGAACAAAGCTGGTGTACTGATTTAAATCAGTTGTAATAGTAAGCCTGAATTGAAGAATATATTATTATGTAATGTGTGATAATTTACATTTCTTTGTGAGTACATCAAACAACGACAATTTCTTTTATTTTAGTTTCACCAACAATTATACCTTACAGTTAAGCTACAGTAAAAAGATGACAGCCGATATGTGGAGAATTAATGCAAACACATGAAGTTGCCGTCTGTTTTAAAAGTAGTTTCGATAGGAAACACTCCTTTTTATTGTTTGAAAGAAACAGCTACTTGAAGATGTGTCAGTTGTTTATCTTATAAAATGTAACTCCAAAAATAAGTGTAGTTTTAACTACACATAAACGTGAAATCATTTTAATTGAAACAAGTTTAGATTTGAAAAATAACTTCGTAACATTATTAATAATTATAAATTTGTGTGACTTTACGTTCTTGATGTCGATAGAATTTTATTACATATTTAATAAGATAAATTACTATGCTAACTAAAGATTGTCCTTTTTTTCTCCCCTCTTATCAGCAGTATGATTCAAATCTTTGGCTTGATGTCACAGCTCCATTATTTATTTATATATCTAGGCAGAAACTAGTCACTGAGCATGACAAATTTGGTGTTAATTAAAAAGAACACTACCTAATTGCTTGGGCTTCAATGTCATCTTCAACATTGTATCATAGGAAAACTTCCCAAATGACATAAACGAAAAAAAGCTCACGAATGGAGATGACAACATCATACCAGTACTTAGCACACATATTGTGTGGTTCATCTTCATAAGTGCCTAGCAAGAGTATTGTATTGTCTATCTTCATAAGTGATAGATTTTTTTTGGTGTATGTTCTTAATGGGGGATGGCTTACTTTTATTTTCAACCTTTTTGTTCAAAGATTTACAAGCTAAATTCTATGAACCATACAAGCATGGGGTGCTGTCAATGTGGGGCAAAGCTATGTCTTGATCTGTATTTCTCCCCATGTCTGGAAAATACTGCAGTGAATGGATAGAAAAGTCATATTATTCTGACTATTTAATGATTTGAGTGTATGTCATATCACAATGGTAACTGAGTGGATTGAGGAAATCTTTGAATGTTAGTTGCTCAAGATTTATTTATTTATTTAACGCTGTTCCCAGTACCCTGTTCTGGTTGGTTATATTGTGAACGGAGTATAATTTAAGTGATCATCCGAGTTACTATCTACACGTACCTGGCCCAGAACTCACTGTCACCCATTCAAGGACCAACCAAGCCCAGTGCTTTCTTAATTTCAGTGACCGGATGGGGACTGGTCAAGCTACACCATATAGGCTGAATAGTTGTTCAAGATACTGCGCTAACAAGGCTAAAGGGGGTTTCGGTCGACTAGCACGAGCCACAAAGCCATCAGAGACATGAATAGTGCACTCAGACAGTCACTGATCCAAGTACTAACGTAGCCCATTGCTTCTTAACTTCAGTGATGAGAGAGGTAATCATCACGTTATGCCACAATTAATTAAAGTCTGGAGACAAAAAAAGTGATCTGTAGAAGCATGAGCCTCGCACTTAAAAACCATCATACATCAACAAGCAACTATTGACTTTCTCTCTTCAGGCTGGATTGGGAAATCAAACCCAGAACATGATGGGAGGTAGGTGAGTTTGTTAACCAAAGACTGCCTTATTGGCTTTCAAATATCACTGTAAACTGTTAATTGCTGGACCTGTCACTGGTCTATGTTTGATCTCAAAGCTAGTTGATCATGTTGTGGCTGCCAAGCTTGTTCAACACATTAACACCAACAGCCTTGAAAGTGGACACTTGTTCCGGGCACAAGGTGATCCCACAACTCTGGCGTTGGTTGATTTGCCAGAAGCATTTGACAATAGAGACCATCCACACTTCTTTCACGTCTTTCCTCATAGTATTGGCTATGTGGTATGGAATTACAGTGGCTTGTATCTTGCCTAGCCAATTATTATCAATCAAGATAAATTTTACTATGTATGACCTATGCAAACTGTTATATGGCATGCTATCAGTGATGGGGCTGATTGTGTTTTCCCTGTACAAACCCCTTTAGCGGGGCCATTAAGAGGCACAAAGTGTCACTTCAATGCTGGTGATACCCAGCTCTTTATCCACCTTGCACACAAGAACACTGGTGCTGTATTTCAGAAATTAAATCAATATCTACACGATATTAAGCATTGGATGTTAAATAACTCAAGCTAAATCTTGGCAAAATGAAAATTACTGTGTGGGTGTCGAAACAACAACAAATCAAGTTAAAATCAAGCAACATTCTAGGTATTCCTTTGTTTCACACAAGTGTCAGATACCTTAGGGGTTTAACTCAGAAAAGGGTTCTCATTTGGTACCTATGTTAACAAGGTTAGTGAAGGCTGTTTCATTCAGATGCATGATCTCATGCATATTCGAAAATACCTCATGCATGAAGCTTCAATACTAGCCTGTAACCCGGTATCCAACATAAAAAAATCTACATTGCCTCCAAAATGATCCAGCTAGAATAATCACAAATAGCAAATTTTCTAGAATCACACCTGGGCTTGTATTCACAAAGATTCTTATTCTTAGAATTTTTCTTAGAATTGTCGTTTTTCCTATTTACAAAGATTCTTATTCTTAGAATTACGCTTATTCTTAGAATATTTCTAAGAATGGTTTTTATTCTTGTAATTTTTAAGAATAAGAATTTTCTATTCACAAAGATTCTTATTCTTAGAATATTCTAAGAATTCATTTAAATCTAAGACTGGCACATAGCATGCTTAACTTAAGAAAAATAGTTGTTTCGGTGATTATAGTGCAGCAACTGATTGCAATCGACATCCAGAACAGAGTGTTACATATTTAGTTGTCTGTTGTGTGTACTGTAATGAAATGCAGCCTCTTTATATTATTTCAAAATTTCTAACTTTCTTTTCACATATGCCAAGATCTGTATTCTTAGAAATTTTCTTAGAATTACACTTAGTCTGAGAAAAATTCTAAGAATTGTATATATTTCCTTTTACTTCTATTTTTAAAATTATCCTTAGCTAAGAATTGTTTTGTGAATAGGATTTTATTCTAAGAATAAGAATATTCTTAGCAAATAATTTTTCTTAAACTTAAGTGTAATTCTAAGAAAAATTCTACGAATCTTTGTGAATACAGGTCCTGTTCTCAACAACTACACTGGTTTCTTGTTTAACAATGCCCTGTTGCAAAACTCTGAGTGTACAAGTACCTTCACATTGGTTTTCGAAAGTATTTCAGGTCCTACTTTACTAAATATGATGTTCCAACTAACTTTTTTTTTACATTTGTACCATGTGAGGCTATCAGACCTTCATCTATATGGACACAACCTGTTGGTTTGGTTTCAAGCCAACGACCACATGGATTATGGTATAGCATATATGAATTATTAATCGAGGCTCATGCTTCTAGAGATCACTTTGTTTTTGTCACTTTCATGAATTGTGGCATAGCATGATGAGTACCGTCTCATTCCTAAGAAGTAATGAGCTAGGTTAGTACTTGGATGCATAACCATCTGAGTTCCAGGCCAGGTATGGGATGTATCTGAATCATTTTTTTAGTTGCCAGACTTTCATAAATACAAGTGCACTACTCATGTCTCTGATGGCGCGCACATGTAGAGCAAAATATTTTCAGCCTTGTATATATAGGAAGTTTGGGATTCCCAAGTTTTTCCGATAAGGTCAAACAAGGACGGGTCCTCAGTCCTTTGGAGCTGGTTTTGTATCCATTACCACAGACGTAAGGGGCAAGAGGTAAAATATCAAACGTTTTAGTTTTGACAGCTTTTCACATCTCTGTTCAGACTATCTATGCATGTTTCTGTGTATAGAATGACTTTTATATGTTACAAGAGAAGAAATACTAAAAAAGATCTAAAAGACTTTTATGATGTTGTTTGAGACTTGCCTCACTTTCTGTGACATTATCCCCTGAAGAGACGCTTGACATTTGAATTCTATTTTATTTTTGCAAGTGTGCATATCAGCTCAGAGAGGCCCATGATTTGCATCTAAATTGATGTCAACTACACGATGGTAATCCTGATGATTCCCTTGACGATAGGCTATGTGAGATTAGCTCTAATAAAGTAGTCATATATGAATGCAGATATCCCTACAGCAAGGTTAGTCACTGGAAATACTCAAGTACATTTTGGTGTGTCAATGAAATTGTATTGATTATCTACAGCATGGTACATGGTGTAATAATGCAGTCATATAAGAACCAAGGACGGATCGTTTGTGTCAGGACAAAGGAAATAATCCTGGCTTAAACAGCTTGTAGTTCACCTTAGTCCCCTTGTTTTGAAATCAAGCATTGTAACCTAGCTAATAAACTCTAGGTTATCTGTATGGAAGAAAGCTTCAGTATATATATATCTGGATTTTCAATTCAGACCCAGATCGGGATCATAGATTTGGATCCATATAAACTTTGAGAAGAACCAACCCATGGGTAGACCCCACTTTAATCGAATATACAGTCCTGATCCAATCCATATTTTCGATTTAAACAGGTGAATATTGCCAAAGATATCACAAAAACAATTCTGGATTTTGATCCATATACCCAGGTTCAGGACACCTACCATTAACTTAAGTTTTAGTCTCAAATTTGAGGTTTATTTCCCCCGTTTTGTGTTTACAAGGAGAATTTCAAATGCATCTTAACCGTGACAAAAATACTTAACTGGAAGTTTACCTAGCCAATGTAATCTTTGAGGTTTTCAAACAATCATTTTTGAGAAGATGCAAAATTTACGCCACACTTGAATCAGGTTTATATTTAAGACAGAGTTTAAATTAAAACTCAGTGTTAGACCTTTATGCATTTCAACTGAGAAACAAGAGTGTTCGGAGAGTGAAGGAGGGAGTGATTAAGCAGGAGAGTAAAGCATAAAATACATAGCAATACAAATACTAATACACAAACCCTTAGCCATGGATATAAAAATGCTGTATGAATAATGAAATATAATCTTAGTAACACAAATAAGTAACTAGAAAGCACTCCACCAAGACAGCAGAATAACCCCGTATTGTAATTTCACGGTAGTGCTGCTTTTTCATTTTAACCATCATAATGGAATAGCATGACCATCAAAATCCTAGAAAAGGGGGCTCGGTTGTGTAGCAGTTAGAGTGCTCACCTTGAACCTCTGAGGTCACCTGTTCGTATCTCTGCCTGGGTGCTTCATGTTGGGAAGTTGGTACTTACTTGCCAATGCCCGTTGGTTTATAGTGCAGAATCTTGACCAATTATTATGCACTGGTTCCTCCACCCATAAACTACCTGTTGGAATATGACCCTGGGTGTTAAACGTGATGTAAAACAAATAACAAAAATAAATCAAAATCCTAGAAAAGGAAACATTCTGGGATTTTTTTTTTTGCATCCAGAGTATGACTTTTCCCCTCTATTTAATCACTTCTTTTATTGGTCAGGCCATACCCACATAAAACCTTTCATGAAAATCTGTCTATAACTTGAATTATTTAGCAAAACAAACATATACCCTTTTTGGCGGCTTTAATAAAAATACAATTGACAGGCATGCCCAGACAGAGTGGCAGCACCAAATTAGCAGGATTCTATTACAGTGTTATTTATACCCTTGTATTTGTTTATTTGGGGTTTTACGTCGCTTTCAACACTGTACAGGTCATATCACGACGGGTAGTTGGAAGGGCAGAGGAAACCAGTACATATAGTTCGCTAGGGTTCTGTACTGTAAACTGCCGACCAACGGCAAGCAACTACCAGCTTTCCCACTTACGGCCATGACGGGGATCGAACCCCGGCCGCAGAGGTGGGAGGCGAGAGTGTTACCACTCTGCCACCGTGGCCCCTTTTATACCCTTGTAAGCCAATAAACTATCAAGAATATATTCAACTGCTCTCAGGTAATCACTGTGTACAACACAATGCTTTTGAATAAATTACTATGAATAATTTAAAGCTTGGGTAAAATATGACAAACTCTGCCACTAATTTTTATACTTTGCTTGACCTTTTCTAGTTTTGTTTACTTTTAATATTAGTAATGGAGTTAAATTAATTTCAATAATTCACTTAACTTTGTCTAGCAGCAACCTTTTTTCATACATCATTGGATTACCTACCTATTTACCAAACTGGAAAGTAGGGAGGCGGTAGTGCAAATTACATTTACCAACAAGTAACAGTTGCCGGAAGATGTTTACATAACCATAGTGATAGAAAAAAAGAGAGAAAACAACTCTTTTCTGTAACAATACTGCAGCTAATAAGTCTGTTCCTTTACTATAATCTGATAGTAAACCTCTTAATTTAGATTTTCCTTGGATTGGTTGTTTCCTCTGCAATTAAGGGCACAGTGGAGAGTGGAGAGTGAAAGAAGAGGTTGCCATCACTTTGCAATCCACTTTCCAATTGGGTTTTTGAAGAGTTTGTTATCAGTTTACGATCAGTTATACAGTCAGGTATATGATCTTATAATGACATCTTCCTGATACCCCTGCTGTTTTCCCAATATCCTCATAATCTGACCTGGATTCCTATATATATAGGTGTCACTACAGACGCAAATTCATTGACCATATAGACTTTGCACAACATGGATCTATTAGTGAATGAACTTTTTCATATACAGGTGTTATTTCTTCAACTGTTCAGGGAAATTTAAGAGCTTGATGAGATGTTAATGAGGTTCAAGCAAAGAGTTGTGCCAAAAAGGAGAAGGAGGAGGAGGGCATCAGTGTTTTGGCGCAGGCTGTGCCCCATGAGATGGGAGGACAATGGTCAATACCACAACCTGATTGCTGATTTATATGAGGAAGATTAACCTGCTTTCAGAAATTTTATCCGAATATCCCCAGAGATCTTTACTAAGATAGAGTATCACCTGACAAAAGACCTGCAGAGACAGACAACCTTCTTCAGACAATCCCTGAGCCTCGGCCTGAAGTTGGGTATTAGATTAAGACATCTGGCCACAGGAAAGAGTTACATTACACTGCAATACTGCTTCAGGGTGGGGCAGTCAACCATGTACCACCTCATCCCTGAGTCTGTGATGCCACCATCAAGCACTACTGCGATGAGGTTGTCACTTGTCTCACCTGCCTTACCCGAAGGAGATATAACAGGAATTAAGGGAACAATGGAAAATGCCCCATGCCATTGTTGCCTGAGAACAAATGCACATCCCAATACGGTGTCCTAATAGAGGGGGGGGAGGGAAAACTTCAAGTGCAAGGGATGCTACCCAATGGTCCTCTTAGCCCTAGCCGATGCTAAAGAAATCAAGCATTTGTATGAATGCATTTGGTGCAAAAATAAATCTACCTTCAATAGATCACAATACATACAGAAAGTTTATCACTAGAATCTGCACAAATGAAAAATCGGAATTCCTTAGAACGAAAATTCAAGCAAATCATCACAACCGACAAAAATTATGGTCCTAGGTGATGTGTTACATAGATAACCAGCCAAGTACCTCTCATCTATCAACTCTCCTCAGATTCTGGCTGATAGATTTTTTTGAGTTTTTTACAGACAAAATTGAAAAAAAAAATCTGCTCAACTTTCCCTGCATCCTTCACTCTGAAACACATCTCCTGATATTCCTCCACCTACCCTTTCTACTTTCTCCACTGTCACTAAAGAACAAATTGCCAAAATCATTATAAACTATCCAAGTAAATCATGTTGAGCCATGACCCAGTTTTCTTCTCCTTGTTTATCTGGATATCCTCATCACCCCGTCACTTCGAAAATCAATGTGTCACCTGAACAAGGTAAGTGTCCTAAATTTTTCAAACAAACCCACCTTACTCATCAAAAATCATCCTTAGACAAAGAAGAGTTCAAAAATTACAGGCCTGTTTCCAAATTCAATTTATTTCAAAGATTAGTGAAAGGGAAGTAGTCATCTAGCTTAACACCCAACTTGACGAAGTCACCATGTAGAAAACATCATTCCACTGAAAGTGCCCTCCGTAATATTTAAAATGATCAATATGGCTAAAGGGTCTGTCAGAACTGTGTCCTGGATACCTCTGCCACTTTTCATGACCACACTCATTCTCCTTGACAGGTTGCACACACACTATTGAATCAGTAAACTAGCACTTTGGCTGATACAAACCATATCTGTCTGAAAGGACATACTTGGACACGTAGGTGGCACTTTTACACATCCTGCTGAATTTATGTTTGGCGTCCCCCCTTGTGTTCTGTTCTTGGCCCAATATCTTTTTTATTTATATATAAACCCACTCAGCTCAATCATTCTGTCATACAATAGTATCAAGTATCATTTCTACATCGATGGCACCCAATTATATACATAACACTCTCACTAGCACATTTTTCTTACTCTATACAGTCACTCAGGAACTGCCTTAATAAGATTCAAAATTTCGCGTTCAGAAATAAATTAAAACTAAACCTGGACAAAATTGAATTTATCTTGATAGGCACCAAAAATAATTGCAAACAGCCCCTTCCACTCTTTCCAATCAATATCCTCGGCAAACAGGTGTTAACACAGAATGTCAAGAATTTTGGAGTGGTGTTCGATTCAAACTTATTTCTGTCTGACCATGTGCCATAAGTCATAAAGTCCACCAGCTGGACAAGATATAAACTTGTGGACACTGCTCAAATGACAAAAGTAACAATAGGCCTTTTCAGTGTTTTTGATTCTTATGTCAATGTATTTTGTAATGATTCTTGTTATTATTATTTTTTTTGCATGTGATAAGATTTGCCATAGCTACGTCTGAACAAATGATAATGCTGATATTAATAATATGCATTGCACGTGAATATTGTATCAACGTTGTTGTTTAAAAGAAGAATATTGTTATTTACAAGAAGAACCCTCCCTCATTTAACTTCAAACTTTTCTTGAACTTTGCATGACCGAGTTGTGGCTGGATTTGAACCCTCCCCGATTTAGCCTTAAACTATTTTGGCGCTTTGCATGACAGAGATGTGGCTAGGTTTGAACCCTCTACCATTTAACTTTGCATGGCAGACACGAAGCAGGGTTTGAATCCTGGATACTTTAAATATTATTTATGATGGTTAACATTTTTCCAGTTGCTCCAGACACTTTTTGGGTTTCATCTTCTGTTCTTCCTTACCATGGTCATCTCTGGTGCTGCTAGTCTTTGGCAGGAGGGACTGGGTGTTAATATTGCTGTAGCTGTCATCTGCTGAGGTGTGGGACAAGGCACAGGTGAAGTATTTGCTGAGGCTACTGAGGGTGGATCCATAGGCGTTGAAGGAACTAAGACTGTGGAATATTGTTGCAGTTGTAGGGTCTGGTGATAAGAGGTGGTTTTGTGTTAGCCTCTGCATTGGTCGGCCTGATGGCCTGTGGTGTAAGATTGACTGGCTGCCTGTTAAACAGGTAGTTGCATTTGCTGTTGAATGGGTGACTGCATCTGCTGTTGGATGTAGTCAGTTCTGTTGCTGCATTGGCCGACGTGAAAGTATTGACGCCGTAAATGTGGATCAGTTTGCTAAATGGAGTAAATTCTGTTGCTGTTGGCTTGAGGTTACATTTCAGTGAAATTCATCTGCTTGAAAATCTCCAAAGCCACTTTGCAGCGCATCTACTTGCAATACACAGCTGTCTCATCATTCTTGGTCTTCTAGAAGATCATGGATTCTAGTTTCTCTTCCAGTGCTTCCAACTTCTTCTGTCTTTCCTGGGTTTCTAGCTGGAACTTGACCTTAGATATAGTTGGGGTGGCACATGACTGGCTGTTTGGTTGTAGGGGTGGGGGGAGATGCCTGACAAACTTAGTGGCTCCTCTGTTGATTCACGTGTGCCGATAATTGGAACCATCTCAACTTAAATGGCCTCTGTTTGTGGGCTGGTTAGAAGAGTATAAAGTGTTAGCATTGATTGGCCTGGAAATGGTGGCCTAGCATGGGAGGCTTGAAAGCACTCTTGGAAAAAATGCCTGACAATATGGGTGTGCAGGAAGCCAAAGTTCCCTTTCAGCCCCTTCTGCGTGTCGGTCAGATGAGGTGCACCCTGTCTTGATTTTAGTTGTGTCAGCTTCCGATAAATAGCCCTTTGACTTTGAAACAACAATTTGCTGGTTGTCTTATCCATGGCATTCTCTGCTCAAAACTAGCTGAACAGTGCCTCCAATTTCTTTGAATCCTTGTTATTCATCAGTTATTTGTTATATCTCAGCTCACTGTCCTACAATAAGTCAATAATTTGTTTGAGTCCTTGTTATTCATCAGTTATTTGTTATATCTCAGCTCACTGTCCTACAATAAGTCAATAATTTTCAATTCCTGTTCTTTGGTGAAAATGACAGCAGCTGATCTCTTGCTCTTCTTCCCTGTATCCCCAGTGTCCTCAGCACAAGGATCCTCAGTCATCTCCTGTGTAACCTCATCCTAACCAACGGTAGCCCTCTGAGTCTCCCAAACAGCCAGTCTCACTCTTTGGACTTTTGGATGTATTCTGTCTGTTTTATTTGTAACACCCTATAAAAATCCGCTCATAATCCAAGTGATATCCAATAGATTAACTCACTGATGCAGAGTATTAAGTCCCCCAAGATATGTCCTATTTAATAACACAAGTGTCTAGACTCCTCGAATACTTGTCATGAAATGAATGCTGAAGCCTCGATCTTGTTGTATACACCATTATGTATCTTTGAAGGAATCTTTTTTTTTAAATTCCATCCCCATCGGGAGGCCATTGTAAACCTATCACAAACCTATTTTGTGCATCTTATCCTAATCTTTTCCATTGCAAACCCCCGTATCTATCTGATATGTTTATGAACCTTCTGAACATCCTGATTGATGTTTACGATGAAAAAGATGAAAAATGTCCAGTTAATGAATGGCAAACATTTAGGATCATAACTCAATCCGGCAAGACAATCACAATAACGGAACAGGCCTATTAAGGTTTGAAACTGGGCACAGCATTCTGCCTCTCGTTTTTCCTGCCATCTATAACCAGTGGAAATACAGACTGTAGTGTGAAAAGGACATAACAGACCCCCAGTTCCAGTAAATTAACTTTCACTGAACCACAAAAAAACAGCAAAAATCTGTCCAATTTTGAAAAATTTTAAAATTTATAGGGTAACATGTTTCACGGACCAGAATGTACCAGAATTTTAAAGACACATGCTCAGATCGGGGCACCCAATCTGAAAAGTGTGTCAAACGAGAAATATCATATTATTCTGAATGCACTGAATAGCTACATAAATTACAAGTAATGGGTGCACCAAAACCTTGTTTTTATACATAATTTATCATTAACCGTTTCCAAGACAATAACACAATAATGTGTGTAGATACGAAATGAATAATGGATTCGTTTCTGAAATGACTACAAAAAATATAAGGAATGATTTCTGGGTATGCAAGCAACCTTTGCTTATCAAATGCAAGGAGTCACTTACTGAATGCACCGCAAGCCTTACTCTTGCATAATGTATCACCAACTTCAGCAGCAGGAATAAAATAATTACACAGTGGATTAAAAAACTGCAATTTCAAAACTATCAGTAACTCTGAGGGTTTATATGTAGTTCCTCAGGGCTCTGTGTTGATTACATAATCAATATCTGTGATGACTTATTCAAAAGGAAAAAGTGGATTAATGTTGACCCACATAAGCATACTGGCTTGGTTTTGACTAGCTAGGGTTTATATTGACAGTGTCAATTGATATGAACATCAGGTCAAATGACTTTTTGAGAATCCGGAATAACTTTTAATCTGTCAACAGAATTTGGAGACAAGGCTAACTGGTGATGATGAATGTAAGGACTATTGCTAAACAGGTAAACACCTATTGTTATAATAAGCTTTATTGTAGAGGCGAGTCTGTTTTTAAAAGCAAAAATTTACAAATATCAATTTAGTAGTTTTTAATACTTATGATAAGTTGGAATGCTAGAATATTGGGAAAATAAGACCTTTCATTTGTTATTTGAATGGAGTAACATATGAATTATGCCCAATTTGGATAGTGCATCTTAGAAAAAGAATGCTATAGTTTTTTTTTAAAAAACCCATGTTTTTTATTAATTATTATAAACATTTAAAAAAGGTTGTTGATTTATAAATTGCTACCATATTTTCTTTTTATGTGTTTAAGTGATTATTTTTAAATATAAAATAAATAAGATTTTATTGAACCTTGGACGCATACCAAATGAGCACTGGATAGATTCTACCTTGCATGAAAATGTGGCCAATAGTTTTTGAGTTATTGAGCAGATATTGTCTTAAAAATCCATACTAATTTCTGGAGTCTGGATTTGGATCCAACTCATCTCTGAGGACACAGCCAGTGGTAGACCTCATCTTGTGAGAAAATATGACTCCCCACTCTATCTGGTGCATAGTTTTCCAGTTATGTATAACTATAGAGATAGCTATAGGTATGACTGTCACTTTTTGTACTATCATTCTATAACATTTTATAAATTCTTGTGTCAAGAATACAAGAAAAGTTTTTTTTTCTATTTGCCAGATGTAGACCTTTTTCACCCTTCTGTTGCAAAATTTTATATTTAAGTGGTAAACATCAGTGTCTCTTCAATTTTGTTCCATTCTATTTATGGCTTATATAATTTGTAATTAAGTTTACAAGGGTATATACTTTTGTTGCGAACATTTTGTTAACTGAAAGCATTTTGTTAAGCACTTTCCAGCACCAAAAGGAAGTTAACAGAAACTGTGAACTTCAGTCAATTACCTCCACTGATACAAAAATAGAATTTCATCTATCGATTTATTTATTTCGGAAGCTTCTCGGAAAGGTAACTTAAAGTTTAAAGTCTTGCATTTGAAATGATACATACAGATAACATTTGTATCAGTATATGTATTTCAATGCTTTGAAACTTGAGACCGTTTACACAGAGCAAGTACAAATAATTTCTTTTCTATTTGAAACTATGTTGAATTAACAAACCAAGCTTTGTTACTACTGGAGTGAATAAAGAAATAAGTAAAACAAAAAATAGAATGGCCAGGAACTCTGGAGTTATCCAAGAAAATTGGATTCAAACTACGTCAGTGCAAAGAATCTGGCCCAGGGATATCCCACCAATCATTGGTAACCATGGTGACATGACGTCACAGACCGGAAGTGCTAGACAGGCTAATGACAGTGATGTCAAAGTGAAGGGGCAATATGGGAAGGAAAGTCATGATCAGAGGCAAATGTTCAGGTATGGTAAATATTTCATGGCATATTTTCAACACTTGTCATTTCCAAACAATTGCTCTTTTGTTTGAGCCAATGAATGGCCAGCGAAGATATTTATGATTTTACGAAAGCTTTTGTGAGTTTATACTTACCAAATTTCAACACTGAAACCCCCAGGTTATAACCTCACTACATGATTGAAAACCTTTATGGCACCGATTTGGTTCTCAAACCATGGTAACTATCCTCCCTTGTTCTGATGTTTTTTTTCTGTATTAAAACTGTAAGGGGGTTTAGCTGGATTTCACAGATGTACAGTATTCCTCTGCTGGGTTTTTTTCTAATATTTAAAATGTCCGTAAATACTTTCCAGAGTTTGAATGTGACATTTGATTTATCTTTAGGATTAAGATTAAGATATTTTAACACTTTGTAGACCAGGTAAAACTTGATCATGTTTTGGTTAAGACTTAAAAGAATCGAGACTTTCAATGAATCCGGCTTCTAGGAAGCATTACCATTTATTCACCCTACTGTATATCTTTTGATCATTTATCACAGCAAAAGCTGACAATTTAACATAACTATGCTGTTCTTTCATGCTAAAAACAACTGTTGTACAAGTTATATAGTACTACTTACAAAAAGGTTTGTCTTACAACAAGGAGGGTTTAAATTCTGTTGTATTCTTCGTAGAAACTACAAAGCAGACCAAGATGAACAGATGTCTCACTATGCCAAGTATGAGAGAAGGAATGGCACATCTAGTGTACGTAGAACTCAGTAAAACTTTATGCTTAGAAAATTATCAGCTCTTCTAATCTAATATAATATAATCTACTGCTTTGCAGGTGCAATATCTTCTCCACTTTACGGCAGGTAACAAAAGTAGTGTTCAAAGGGATAGCTCTTCTATTGTTAGGAATACCATATCAAATAGTAAACAAATGTAAAAATATACATCACAGATAAAAAAATTCTATTTTTAATTGGACTTAATCACTTAAGCACTTAATCTCCCCTTTACAAAGGAACTCTAAGGCGCAACATCAGCAAAAAAACAACCAATATCAGTATGCAGGGACAGAAAAAGGTCGAGCACCAGAAAGAACAAGGGGGGATATAAGGGGGGTTTCCACTGGGACCGACCGGCCGGTAACTATGTATTTTTCGAGGATTAGGAACTTTGTTTCCAAAGTCGGTCAGGATCGGTTACACTTTCTCGGCTTGTCGTGGTGGATCGGCAAAATATCAAACATGTTTGATATTTCACTGACACTCCACGACTCTATATCTGACCCTTGACAGTGCCTACCTGGTAACCATCCTGTCGTGGATCTCTACAGCTTGTCAGTTACACTTACCTTCTTGGCCTATACTATTACCATTGTGTCTGTAAAAACTTGCTGTCCTGTCCTGGTTAAGTACCAGGACTCCGCCTCCAGACAGGCCAGCTACACTAACCAACCGTACTTGTCTTAAACATAACCGACCTGACTTAGACAATTCCTGTCAAGATGGGAAGTCTCCCAGTCTTCAGCCGTAGGGTTGGTAACATCTCAGCAGGACAAGCTGGGAACAGAAGCAGACAAGCCGTAAACCCAAACTGACAAGCCGGTTACACAACAGACAAGCCAGGAACTGTGTAGGACAGGCTGGCTTAATTTTTACGGCCCACAGCTAGGTTTTTGTTTTTAAAGAAAACACTGCTTATTATTTGACAATGGGTCCTAAGACGGACAGAAGAGTAAGGAAGATAGAAGTTCCCACTGACAATGTTCCTGTATTTGAGCTGGGGGACACTGTGGCAGATATTCAATGGAGGGAGGAGAGGGAGGCAAGAGAGAGGGAGGAGGCACAGCAACAGCCACACAGGGAGGAGGAGGCAAGGAGGGATGAGGCAAGAGGAGGAATCACACTCCCAAGAGGAGGGACATCCAGAAAAAAGGCCCAGGAGAGAAAGAAGTGACGCTGAAACAGAGGCTGCTGGAGGAGAGGCTGGAATGTCACAGTCACGCTACAAGAAGGGCCACATGACCAACATATATCTTGCAGACTCTGATGAGAAGGCAATAGTTGATTTTGTGAAAGACCATGAGGAGTTGTATGACAAAACAAGTGAACATTTCAAAGACAAAGCAAGGAAGAAATGTCTCTGTGAGAGGTTCACCAACAGTCGCAAGCTGTCCGTCAAGGTGTGCAAGACCTGGTTTGAGTTGCTGAGGATATGTTACAGGAAGCTTATGCAGTCAAAGTCTGGACCAGCCCCAAAAAGATATGATGGTACGTCAGACCTGGATAAAGGGCAAGTTAGGATTCCTGAGGTTGCACATTCAACACAAGGGCTGAGCAAAGTCATCAGAATTCAAGTCCCAGGCCTGAGGAGATAGTGCTTCAGATACTATGACTCATGACATATCACAAGCTTCCCCTGACACACACAGCATGGAGATAAGCATGCGGTCAACAGAAAACATGTTACAGCCTCAACAAGTAACCAGCCCCACCACAGCTTCAGGGCACTCTTCGGTCAACCAGCAGGTCATGGACCAGTTCACACAGATAAGAACAATGCTGGGCAAAAACAGGAGACTACAACACGTACAATTCCAATTCCAATTCAACTTTTATAGCGCTTAATCTCTGCCGAAGTGACAGACTCTAAGGCGCAACATCATAAGCATAGTTACAAAAATCATTGTCCTTGTCCATAGCTATGGTCAACATCACGGAGAACGCCATATGAGGTGGAAAATACTACGGAGGATAAGCTTGGCAGAATAGGTATGCCTTAAGTTTTTTTCTGAAGGAAGCAATGGAAGTGGCAGATCGTACATTATCAGGGAGTTCATTCCATATTTTGGGAGCATTATATGCAAAGCTTAGACCAAACTGCTTTGTGGATTTGTAAATAGATGGTTGGTATTGAGGAACATGTAGAATTATACCATCAGATTGACTCAACCGAGTATTATAGGCACATTGTCTAACTTTGAGAAATGGGCTGAAATATTTTGGACAGTTAGTATGTAGGTATTTATATACCAACAAGGCAGTCTTGAAGATGCAACGGTGCCTTATGGGTAGCCAATGAAGGGCTTTTCTTAGTGGAGTGGTGTGAGAAACACATGTGGTTCTGCAAGCAATTCTGACCAGACTCTTTTGAATGCATTGTAGCTTGCGTAGGTTAGCAACAGATAGACCCCTAAACAAGGAGTTACAGTAGTCAAGCCTACTGCCCACAAGTGCGTTTGCAGCCGTAAGAGCAGCATCACGAGTCAAGTACTGTCGAATTTGTCTAAGATCCCTCATCTGGATGAAACATAGTTTACATACATTTTTAACATGTTTGGTGAAGGAAAAGTCTGAGTCAAACCAGACACCCAAATTCTTAACGGCATCTGAAGGTATCAGTGATTCACTCAATATATTTACTGGAAAGAATGGGTTAAACTTTTCTTGTTGAGACTTGGCACCAAATATAATAAAGTCGGTCTTATCAGCATTCAGCTTTAGTTTATTTGCACACAGCCATAGTTTGACATCTTCGAGGCACTTTCCTAGCCGATCGAAGGCAATTTTTGCATTTTTGTGTTTGAGGTGAATAAACAACTGTGTGTCATCTGCATAAAAGTGAAATTTGACATCTGGATGTTTAGAGATTACTTTGCTCAAAGATGTGGTATACAACAAAAAAAGAATAGGACCAAGAACTGAACCTACCTTGTGGTATACCAAACTTACGCTTTCTAGCCTCAGACAGAACAGAACCAATCTTGATGCATTGGGTACGATCAGAAAGGTATGATTTCAACCAGTCAAGGCATCTACCCCCGACACCAAACCATTTTCTTAAGCAATCAAGGAGTTTGTCATGATCAATGGTGTCAAACGCTGCAGATTGATCAAGCAGCACCACAGCTGTGGCCTCACCTCTGGCTAGAGATAGGTGAATCTGATTCTTTATAGACAAAAGAGCTGTTTCAGTTGAATGGCCACGTCTATAGCCAGATTGATACTCGTTTTCCAACCCATGGAGAGAGACATGTCTGCTGAGTTGGGAGGCAACTACACGTTCCACGAGTTTTGAGATAAAGCTCAACCCAGACACAGGGCGATAGTTTTTTAGTTCATCCTTTGATAAAGAAGATTTTTTTATCAGTGGAGTGACAACAGCACTTTTGAAGCCATCTGGGACAGCACCTTCCAACAAAGAACAATTCACAAGTTTTGTGATAGAAGGAAGCAGTATATCAAGGCAATCCTTAACTAGGAAAGTGGGCCAAGGATCCAGGAGACAGGATTTTGTAGGTGAATTTTTGATTACCTTCGTCAGGTGAGGCATCATCAGATTTGACAAGTCCTGGCGGATTCACTGGAAAAAGACTCTCGGATTTTAGCAATCTTATTGGTGAAAAAAGCGGCAAACTGTTCAGCCAATTTTTTTGTGAACTATTTGATGGAAGAACCTTGTCAGGGATGCGGTGCAAGGCAGAACGCAGAACTTGCCATAGTTTTTTAGGGTCATCACCGTTTTCATTAACAAGAGCTCTGTAATATGTGGCTTTGTCTTTATTGGCAAGTAAATTACACCTGGCAATTTGTTTGCGCAGCTTTGCACGGTTAAGAGGAGTTTTCTTTTTACGCCAGATGCGTTCAAACTGTCGTCGAATAGATTTGGCATTTTTGTAGGTATCTGATATCCACTTTGCTGGCTCCTTGGCAAGACAGCGAGTAACCTCTGGAGCATGTTTGTCCAGAAGGTTGGAAAGATCATTAGTGTATTGATCACACAGTTTTTTCGCAGTGTCACCCGGACAAGCAACAAAGGAGCAATTGCTCAAGTCATTGCGTAGAGTGTCCATGTTTATTTTATGATATCTCTGTTAGCTTGTGATTTAGCAGTTGTTGGAGTTTCAACTTGACATTTGATCATTGCATGGTCGGAGATGTAGTCACTGACAACCACATTTGAAACCAGAGAACTATCAGAATTAAGGATGAGATCTAGGGTATGGCCATGAAGATGGGTAGCAGAGTGAACATGTTGAGTAATATTGCAGGAGTCAAGAGTATTAAGGAAATTAACACTATCTCTTGATGTTGTGTCAATATGAATATTAAAGTCGCCACAAATGATGAAGGAGGAATTCATAGATGAGAGGAACTCAACCAACGTGTGAAACTCATCATAAAAAGGATTGGAACATGAACCTGGAGGACGATAAACACAAGCAACCAGTGTAGAATGAGCATTCGATCCAATACTGACTACCAGACATTCAAAGTAGGTGAAAGTGGGATGATCCACAATTCTATGAGACAGGCTGCTATTTATGAGAAAGCCAACTCCGCCACCCGAGCCATGTGCACAAGGTCTTTGACACAATTTATAAGATGGTGGTGTGATGGATTGAAGCAGGCAATCGGTATCAGTCGGGCGAATATTAGTTTCGACCAGTGATAATATGTCCAGTGAGTGATTGAACACAATGTCAGAAATCATTGGAGCCTTGTTTCTTACAGACCGACAGTTAGCAACCCCCATCACAATAGGTCCAGGATTTAGGGATATATTCCCACATAAAAGCAAGAGAACACAGAGGGATCGTGATTTCACTGATGAGGGAAAGCATCTTGCATTTGTAACAGAACTAGCCAGTCTGAAAGATCGAGGTAGTACGGAGCCCACAAAACAACCCTTGACCTGTACTTTATGGTCGGACGTACTGATGAGGAAAAGACTGATGAATACCAGACAGCGTACAAGGTACATTTTTCATACTCCAGAGCCTTAACACACAAAAGGACTGTGGGGAGTCTAAAATAAAAATGACCTTTCTGCAACTATCTGACATTGGAAGTGAAGGGATTAGAAGAAAACACTTTCAGACATTTAGAAACTAGGCTGTGAAGCTTCTCAGCAACATTCAAAGCAGGGCAGAAGAACAAGATCTTTAAGTCCAGCAACCTCGACCACAGACACTTTCATGAAAGCTCAGTACCACTTCAACCTTTGTGCCACAGACTTTTCAACAGCAACAGCTGCCAGCACAAGCCACAAGGGAATACATCTTAACCATCCCAGAAACGCAGATGCCTACAAGGTCATCCAGCCCCCAGTGGCAACCAAAGGACAGCAGCAGCAAACCAAAGGACAGCTGACTTTCTTCGTAGTCGCAGACCACCAACAGGCTGGACCTTCAAGACCACTCACTTTAACATTTATGCCGACAAAATACTTCAACCCTCCATCAGTTGCCTCAGCTACAGGCAAAGAAAGCCAGTATAACATTTCAGCACTTTCACGTTTCTTCAGAAACCCTCAATCTGTGATGAGTTACCAGCAGATAGACACTCTGTAGCTGTTTTCATCAGCAGCCAGCAGCCCAGCCACAGCCTCAACCTCCTCTGCAGTCAGCTGATGCCAAACAGCAGCAGCAGTAGAACACACAACAAGGCTCCAATCGGTCCTTTTGGGGGCCACTGCTGTTTAAACATTCAAAGATCATTTTCAGGACCACCCAAATCTTCCAAAAACCACTAATAGCTGCTGTTCTAAAAAAATCCCCAAACAAGAAGCATTACACAGCCCCACACAAAACACTTTATCCCCAAACAACAACAAAAAAAACAAACTGAATGAATGAATGAGTGTCTGATTGAATAAAAAATTGAAGCTAAACAAAAAACTTTTTTTAAAGATTTTAAACTTAGGAAGAAATATATTAATGTATAACTTAAAAAAAAAGAATAAATAAGAAGAAAAAAATTTAAAAAGCGAAAAAAACTTTGGCCCGAAAAAATTGGGGGCAAAGGCAATGAAAGTTTTGCCCATATAAAAAATTCAAAAAGCAAAAAGATACTTAGACTTTAAGGATGATCTGACATTTGGGGAAGTATTTTGACTTTTGGATTTGACCTTGTGACCTTTGACCCTTTGTGAAACTTTTTAGTTTCCCCTAAGACTTTGTGCTGATTTTGAACTTTACAAGATCTGGGAAATTTGCAAGAAAATCTTTTTGAAAAAAAATAAAAGCTGAGGGTTTATAATGTTTGGAGTTAAGGTGGAGGTTCATTTTTACATAACTTGGATTTCATGTTTCTAACAGGGGACTAATTTTTTTTTATTTTTAGAAATTGTTGGAAAGGATTGATAGTAGTCCTGAAAAGTTCTTGGTATAATTGGGTAGCCCTGAAAAGGATTGATAGTAGTCCTGAAAAGGACTGATAAATGTCAGCTTCTGCCAACAGGGTTGTTGGTTGACACATCTCAGATCCTGTCCTCCTGCCCAGTCAGTGCCCCCATGTGATTGTAATAGTCTTTCAGTAGTTATCATTGATATTTGGGCTTCCTCAAAGGATTCCTGTAGTTCTCATTGGGCACACACGCCACCTGGCTATTTTGCCGCTCCATCATTTCCTTGGTTCTGTGCCCTGTCTGCCCCACCCTGGTGAGTCCTCATCATGTTGTGCAACACCACACATGTATAAACAATGTCTCTGACAACCCTTGGCCTTTGCTCCATGGTGCCCAGTAGTACCCCGAACCTGCTCACTAAGATTCCAAATGCGTTTTCCACCACCCTCCTGCCTCAGGAGGTCCTGTATTTGGTTGTTCTTTCTACCCTTGTGAGGTGTCTTAGGCAGTAGGGTTTGACCATCCGTGGCATCAAGGCAAAGGCATCGTTCTCCAGAAGGAAACAGTGCAAGTCTGACCTTCAGGACCCTCCAAGGTGCCATCCTCGATAATCTCCCTCAGCTCACTTTTGTTGAAAATTTGTGCATTTGAGCAGGAACCACTTGATCCACAGTCTATCCACAGGAATCTGTATTCTGCATCCGGCAGGGCCAGGAGAACTATGGAAAAGAAGCCCTTGTAGTAGTAGTAGCCACTGCCTGTTTTCTTTAGCTTCTTCTTTGTGATATGCTTCCTATCTATTGCCCCTACAGTGTGGGGGACGTTCCATCTGGTTCTAAACTTCTCCTCCACCCTTTTCCACTAGTCAGGGCTATAAAGGCAGCACATCCTGGAATTCAGCAAGGATGGCTCGGCAGACCTGGGGGACGAATGTGCAGATGGTGCTTTTGCCAACCAGCCAGTGATGCTGTAACTAGGTGTAGGTCTCTCCAGTGGCCAGGTGTCTCAGTGTTATTGCCAGTTTCAGTCCAACTTCTAATGGCTTCCTGAAATTGGTGGCTGACTTCTTGATGTGGTGGTGAATGTGTTCCTTAATGAGGTCGAAAAAGGCAGGTGGCATCCTAACAAAATTCTGGTATCCTGTGATGTCTGGGTGTATGATGTTGGCCAGGGGGTTGCTGTAGCATCCCTTTTCTTGTCTCTGAAGGATCAAGGACATGACCCATTGGTTTAGTGGCTTCCTTCTCCCGGGGACTGTCTGGAGCTGTGGCTGTGCTGGTGGCTGTATGACAGGTGATGGCGCTGGATTCAAATGTGTCGTCCTCTGTCTTCCCATCAAGATGCAAATCAAAATATCAAACTCAATAAAAACCAAAAGTACTCTGAGCTGATTTATGAAGTCTCTGTGATGTGTAGATGGCATCTTTGCAGTAACAAATGATGTTTTTTGCAAGCCACAGGGGGTTCATATAGTTTTGGTTCAATCCCGACTCTGGATCCCAACTCCAGGATTCAATCAGTCTAGTCGGGATGAGTCTGTTAAATGCTCAAGTCCTGTCGGTTTGTGACTACGGCTTGTTGGGGTCTGCTACGGCCTTTACGTTAGTGTCGTGGTAGTTTCCCGTCTTGTCATGGAGAAAATGATCCTGACCTCAAGTCAGGTCGGTATCTTGATCCAGACAAGCCTCTGTGTGCTATATCCTATGGGATATATAACTGACCCAGCATTTTTGTGCAGTTTGTTTCGGTTTTCATCGCCAATTCTCTGACTTTTGCAACTGCCCTGGAGTCATAGGGTCGGGCTCTACGGTCGATTATAAGGTTGGTTCCAGTGGTTCCATAAGACTAAGATGGGTATACCTTGTTTTAGCTGTAGGATTTAAGCTTCCTTATAAAAAGGAGCAATAGAGAGGGGGACACACAAATCTCACCAGGAACACTATATTGCCATCTGTTTGAAAACAAAATATGAATGTGTAGCACATGTATTGTAAGGTTCATCTTTCTGAGTGAGTAGCATGTGTGTTGTATTGTACATATTCATGATTAATATATTTTTTGTGTATATATCTGGTGAGGGATATGAGGTCCATGGTGGCCTAGTGGTTAGCAACTTTAGCATCTAGTCACAGACTGTCACCCCTGTATGGGTTCAACCCCCACAAGTGACAAATGTCATGGACCTGTCCCAATATGACCCGGGCTATGGAGCGGATGTTAAATACCAGCTGATATTTCTGTTGAGGGATGCTTCATCATTCACTTTTTATTTAATATTTTGCAAGCAGTGTTCACCAAAATACACAAGCATGGGGCAATGTTACATGTGAAACAAATACATCCCTGTCTGCATTTCACCCCTATTTCTAGAAACTATGGCCTTGGAAGAACAATTAAGCATATTAATGAAAAAAAAAATAATATAAATATAAAAAATATTAAAGAAGGGGCAGCTCATATAGAACACAAAAAACTTTGTCACACTTAGGGTGTGAAAAGAAATACTTCACCTAGTGTATTTGAACTAAAACAACGTATAAATTTACAATAAAAAAACCCAGCTAGAGTCAAAGTATTTGTTGATGAAAACCGTATTGTAAAGAAGGAATATATTATCCACCACACGCTATATTTAACCGAAATACCGAGGCATACAGACCAGGAAATATACTTTTATTCACTGGTGCAACTTATGAATAATTAGCTGTACAAAATGGTCAAAAAGTGCTGATTTCGTTCGTTAAAATATTCCAATAATTAATTATGTAAGTTACAACATGAGATGTACATCACTAGAAAGGTATTTCACAGAGCTCTGCTCCTTTCATTGCATTAAAATCTATGCAGATATTACAGAAAGTTCCCCAGTTAAAAACTGAAGTATTTATGTTCACTGGAGTCTGTAACTATACTGTAGATAGGATTAGGATTGACATTTAATTTGTTTGCAATCTTATGGTGAATATGGACTGATTTTACTGATCATTGAAGCAAAGGGGTGTATAATGAAAGTAAAGGATCCCTCGTGAGGCATATACAAAAATATATTACCCATGAAGATAAGCTATTTAATACTTGTGCCCAGCACTCGTATTCTTTTGTCATCTTGTGTCTTGACATATATTTTTGCATATGTCATTCAGGAAGTTTTCCTTTTAACATTCAGATCTAAATCAACCGACCAAGTGCAAATGAAGATTCTGTGTTCAAATTGTGTTAAATGACCAAGGCAACCAGTCACATTACAACTATCAGACTAATAGTCTCACTGTTGCTATAAACTGGCCATTAAAACCTCCGTTTTAGTCTGTCTATGGGCAATTTGAAAGCAGTTGCGTGACTGTTGGCCATAGTAATGCCAGTCACTGATTTGATGTCTTCTTTTGTGAGACTTCTTTGGAGTGAAAGGCCTTGCAGAATAGCCGGGAGTTCAATGAACCTGTCTCACTCAGAAGAGAATTCTATTTCAATGTATTATTCAAGAGATAGACATTATTATTACTGCCTATTAACAATATATATGGTATGCTTAAACAGAAGCAAAAATATAAATCTCTACTGTAATTCAATGCGTGGATATAGCAGATGTACTGTTTACCTTGGCAATTTGGCACAGCCTTCAAATTAGCATGAAAAAAAACCCCAAGAGCACTCTTAGAGCACAGACCTCCGCCAAGGTACATTATAATAAGTAGATGGTAAAATTCAGATATTTTATATCCAGATGGTGATCCCGATCACTTGCAAACTGTAATGGGATCTAAGGTTGGAGGTGGAAACATCTTCTGATTTTGTTCATGAAGTTTCTACCAGTTGTATTTTTTTTGTAATTTTGCTAACAAACGGACGAGTAAATGAGTCATGAATTTAATACCTCCTTGGTGAAGGTAAGAACGAAATCTTCCCAAGCCAATTAGGATGGCTGATATAAAAAGCAATGATTTGTGAGCTGTGTATTGATTGGCTATGTCTTATTTTGGTAAGTGGAAATGGTATCATCTCACATAAAAACAGTGTTAGAAGAATGTCCAAGTCAGACATTTCCGGGTGGGTGTGTCTGTATATGTAGTTAATTTTTTGGCTGATGCAATAGTCCTTGTGGTTTTAAAAACAGACCTCCTTGGGCAGTCCTGTATATCATCATGTGGTTCAGTATAAAAATCATTTCCCGTGTTGTGTCGAAGGTGTACCCTACCCAAAGGCAAATCCCACCAAATTGTGCCAAAGACATCCTACCAAGACACAGAGTGAAGCGTATCACAACGATCCACAACTAAAAGTACAAGAGCCCATTTGTAGCTCCTAACCGAAGCATTGCAAGGTGCAACCTTTAAAGAGCCTGTAGCACCCTCAACACAACTAAACACAACCAGTTAAAAAACCACATAGACAGAGCACCTACATACAACATTTTGAAAACTGCCAAGTTATAAGGGATATATTTCACTTTTTATGCAGCTCCCTCCCCACAGCTTTCAAACATAAACAGCCATGTTAGCAGAATGCTGTGACGTATGAAAATGGATTGTTTTCTCAGGGCCACTGTATATCCTAGTAATATTGCACTATAAACTGTACAGTAAATTTTTGTTTGGTGCAATCAGATTGTTTTAATTTACATAAAAAGTTATTCTACTTGAGTAAATGACAAATAATTACTCAAAGAGAATATTTCTTGCACCTTTTATAAATTGGAAACCATCTACATGAAAAAACAAAACAAATACACATGCACAATAAAAGTTTTGTTTATTATTTGTTTTTTGTTATTAAAAATAGTGACAATGGACATAAAATATTCCAGGAGTAATTTTATATTAATTTATTAAAAATACTTAGATTCAAGTACGTTTTCATTTGACATCCTACTCAAATATAGTCAATAATAACATGTTTCAATACTAGATTATGTGTTTAGGTTTTATGAACAATTCTTAATAAATGTTGTAATTTCAAGAATATCAACTTCTATGAATTTGATAATGCACACATTTTTACATCACATGAAAATGTCATGACAGATAAATTCTTATGGCAGAATTTGAAATTCTTTTTACAGAATTTCCAATCCTGGTATTGCAGTGGTTTAGAAGAATATCAAGTTCAGCCAGCAAAATTTAGATAGAATTCATAATTCTGTTGAAGAAACCTAACTTTACAGTATTCAAAAATTTCTCCTCATGAATTATGAATAAGATTCATTCAGAATTTAAATTATAACAGAATATTCCTCAGCAAAATCAAATTGGAGGTCCAGATTTTAGATTACTTTAAAGAATTAAAATTATCCCCTCTTTTTTGTTGACGTAATATTACTTTTCTTTTTATCAAGCCAACTGTGGTAGTTCAGCTAAAACATACCTAGCCATGGTTTGAATTTTGATGTCAGGAATTCTCATGTTTCTAGTATAATATACACAAGTTTTATGAGCAGAGTTTTTAAAACTTTACATGAAATACCAGCAAAACCAAGCTTTGCAGAGATGTTTCATAAAAATGACATATGTAATTCAAGGGATTATTTATAAGACTACACTATGTTTATTTAATTTTTTTTTCATTATAAATAGCAATGGTGCCATCGAAGTAATTATTATTATGCTAAACATTCAGGAAAGAAGTTAGAATGAGTAAAACAATAAAATTTTAAAATCTGCCATATACAAACCCAGGTTTCAAATCATTAGCCCTTATGATTTGGTATATGGATAGAATCAAAATAATCTTGTTAACTTTTGAAACAAGTTTAACTTACATTCAGTATTTTGTAGTCTAAATATTACTGACATAAGAACCACTGATATTATTTATATTCATATCTTCATTTTCAGTTATACTGTCATCATCAGACAGAAAGGGTTCAGATTTATAAAAGCACTATGCTTCCTTTATGATTGCTACTGTTATCATCTCAAAAATTTGATTTATTGTCACTAGTACCAACTTCTGAGTCTGTGTATGATTATTGTATACAATTTTCAACACCAGAAGACATAATTAGATTTTAAACACAAGGAAATAAGTGCAAGAATACTGTAATCTTTACAGTGTGTTTTTGTACAAGTGGAAATCTCTGCCATCGTGTGACGTTATACACACAAACTTTGGACTTCTGGCCTTGTGTTTTTTTTCTTCCAAGAGGGAGAGAAATTTGAGTGATAAAAGTGAAAATAGTGGCATAAACATTGGCGTGGTGCAACTAGGAGAAGTGTAAATGTTTTTGTGTGGGGATGTACTTTATATACAAATAAAAAAGTGTTATGTTAAATTTGGTGCTACAGGCTCTTTAAGTGTGTGTCTTTATGTCCAAGGAGCTATATTTAACAGGTTCATAACTTCATATAGAGGTTGTGCAAAAGGTTTTTAAATGGCACGTAGCAAGTGTAACATCAGTTAAGTGTGTGTACTGCATCATTTCATGGGGGAGTTAAGCCCTGTTTCCATGTACGCGGGTCGCGGTAGCGATAAAAATCGATCCTACATGAATGCTCAGCAGTGTTTCCATTTCCGTGGGTCGCGGCTGTGGATAGTGGTAGCGGGATGCGGTATATGCAGGACGTTATCTTTAATTCGATCCCTGACCGATTTTTTCCGCGACCCGCTAGCGGCAGGCGGGAATCGCGTCCCGCTACCGCGTACATGGAAACAGCGCTTTAAGGTCGTTGCACATTTGCGCGGTGCGGTACGATTTTTACTACATGCAAAGCAGGCGAATTTTCTTTACCTTGCACATTTGGGCGATTTTTCCCAGCGGTTTTCAGTAAATTGAAAAAGTGGCAAAGTGGCTAGAATAGTTAAACTAATCACATATAATTAAACATCTAATACCCCACAGTACATTTCCACACCTATCATACCCTTACATGCAATTTAATCCCTTCACAATGAAGAGCCTTGCCCTTGACCAGTATCCTTTTATAATACTGGTGATTACACCCCCTTTCAATTAAATTCTGGCTGTGTTTTGTCTAGATATATTGCCAAACAGCTAACCTGCATCCCTTCCTCCATTTAAGTATTTAATCCATCTACAAACAAGACCCTTGGCCAGTTTGTCCCTTCTAGAATTACTGTTAATTGCAATCTTTATTAAATTAAACCCTTTTATGTGTCTATATTGACACACACCATATTTTGTCATCTATCTGCCAGTATTTTATCCCTTCACAATTAGCCTGTGTGCTTGCATTTTGGTTTCCAATTATTATATTTGTGTAGAAACATGTGGGAAATCCAAATATCTATGAAAACTTGGGGAAAAACAGTGAAAAAGCTGTGCGGTTATTCGGAAAATTAGAATGGAAATGGAAAAATCCGCACCGCACCGCTAGCTGCCGCGCCGCATATGTATATAAGCAGTGAACTACTTCCTTTATTTCTATTTTATTTAGCCGCGCCGCATCGCGCCGCGCTAGTGTACAATGGGCTTTAGTAAATGGGTCGGGGGTACATTGTTTTAAAATTCGAAATATTAGACAAGGGAATTCCTTAACTGTTTTATGTTATAAAACTAAAATGATTTGCACTTCACCAACCAATAAAAAAAAAGTTTTACATATTTGGTGTGTTTATAAATGTTTTATGTGAGCTAGAGCTTTTAAACTCAGACCAAAATTCTATTCTTTTACAGTAAATCGAGTGACATGTTTATGCAAGGTCTCTTAAATGCTGTATAAGTTGAAATTTTCACTAGGAATTAAGTTTAGTTGTTTTAGCCAATGACCATTTAGAGTGAAAATTAATTCCTAGTGAAATATTAAATGTGTCTTAATATCTCTAGTAGAAACTAACCATTAGCGAAAATTAATTCTTGTGAATTTCTTAAAATGAAGGATTAGTGTTATCTTCTTCCAGCTAAAATTTCTACTAGTACAATAAACCAACACGTCCACCCACACAAACAGCTAGTTGCCTTTTTTGACTATGCAGTTTTAATTAAATGCGGCAGAATTTCTGTTGATAACAGCAAAGCCTGACAAATCCTTGAGACATGAAAAGTGAATGATGGATGTGCATATAAAAACCTCAATGATCCAGGATAGAAAACAATGACATCTTCCGTTGGCCTAGCCTGACCTTAAATCGTTGTCTCCCTTTCCATTGAAAGATAATACACAAAGAGTTATAAAATGACATAATAAATAAAGTTTTTTACTAGCCCCTGAGCCACATGAATAGACTTATTACCTGGTTTAATAAACTAGAATATTTTCAAGTGCAAGTAATCCTGAATAATTAAGTATCGCCAATTTATTAGAAAACATACTATAAAAACCATTTAGATTAGTACCAACTTTTTCAATTTAAAATTCACACATTAAATAGTTGTCTCGGTGCCGTCAATGACAAAATTGGAGTTTTACAGAGTATTTTAAATTAAACCAATTCCATAGAAAGCATTGCCACAATATTCCAAATTTTATTTAAAAATAACAGGCATAAACACAAGACCACTTGGGAAGCATATACATGTACTTCCACCAACAACTCTAAGATTGTGATACGGATCACCTCCAGAATAGAATTGTCTGTTGTCTGTACCATTGTCTGTACATCTCCTGAAAATGTCATCAATTCTGATCATAAATGTCTAAGTTATTTGTAAACAGACACACACATGCAAAATACAACATTCCTGCTGGGAGTAAAATTGTGTTAATTGCAAGATCTCTGGTGTTGAAGTTACACAAAGAGTTACATTTGAGACGAATACAGATCTGAGATTAAAGTTTCAGGCTGGATTTGTATTGAAGAAATTAACAAGACAAAGCACTTTATAAAGTATCAAGTCTTAATAATTTAAATAAACAAAAATTAATTCAATATGATTAAACATTGATCAATTATTCGAATATCAAGCAAGTGAAGTAAATATGCATTTTGTCATGTTTTCACCCTTTATATACTAACAGTTTGAGACCATGTCTGAGACTAAATCTTTCAATTTCATACTATGAGAATCAGCTTTGAGACTGGCTTTAGATACAGGTGATTTTCATGAAAATTAGCTCAGATATAACGGGTAATTAAGATCTATCAAATACGGAATGTATAAATATATAATTTGCAGACACTAAAAAGTTTTAATCTTACTTAAATATTTACATTCATCAACACGAATATTTCAGTTTTACAGTAAAGTAGTCTTATGCATTCAATATTATGCCCAATATCTGTAATGCCCCTGTTCCACCAAAGGATAAACCCCCGATTCGTCCAGTGACCCTTTATCCTTGAGGGTTGTTGAAAAAACATGAGAAATGGGTGGGAAAATGGAATCCTGATAGAGGTCTGGGATTAATGCCAGATTGTTCCCAGGAAGTCTCAGACGTTCTCAGACAATGAACAATTGTTCCCCGAATAAGAACCGCTTAAGCCACGTTTGTGATCGGTTTTTACACTGACCCTGTCTGGGACATACCGACTAGGTCTTAGACTGGTCTGAGACATCCTCGGGGCCTCATGGAACTAATAACAGATTTCCTCTGACAGCAACAGTCGATTTTTGTTGTGGTCAAACCCTGGATTCAGGGGGATATATATAGGGACATGGATCTACCTTTTCAATTTTTTTTCCACACAGACAGCAAGATGCCACATTTCAGTGTTAGAGATTTTCAGAGGCGACTTGGGACAATTTTAGTTTTTATTGAGTTACATATACTGATGTATAGGCTATTACAACATCAACCACAACAGCTACCACCTCAGCCACCTCCAAGAGCCAGACAAAACTCAGACCAAAATTCTATTCTTTTACAGTAAATCGAGTGACATGTTTATGCAAGGTCTCTTAAATGCTGTATAAGTTGAAATTTTCACTAGGAATTAAGTTTAGTTGTTTTAGCCAATGACCATTTAGAGTGAAAATTAATTCCTAGTGAAATATTCCACCCAGAAGGAGACACAACATGTGGGTCAGGCCATGGATAATGCAGAGGGAAGAAACAGGGGCTTACCATAACCTTTTGAAGGACTTATCTAACACTGACATTCCTGGATTCATCAATTTGATGAGGATGACCCCTGAATTCTTTGAAATGATAAAGGCCAGGGTAGAACCATGTCTAGCCAAGCAAGCAACGAACTACAGAGCTCCACTAAGTGTTGGAATGAAGTTAGCAATCACCCTTAGACATCTGGCCACTGGAGAGTCTTACACATCACTGTCCTACCAGTTTATGGTTGAAAGATCCAGTATTTCAACGTTTGTACCAGAACTCTGTAGGGTAATCCAAAGTTGAATATTTGAAGAGTCCCAGAACTCCAGATGATTGGAAGGAGTTGGAACGAGAATATAGGTGTAGATGGAATGTACCTCATGCTGTGAGGAGCCCTAGATGGGAAACACGTAGCCCTGAAGAGGCCCAAGAACACTGGTACCCTGTTCCACAACTACAAGGGATTCTTTTCCATTGTCATGTTAGCCCTGGTAGATGGAGAGTATATATTCAGATGGGTGGATGCAGGTACAGCTGGTTCCTGTTAAGATGCACAGATTTTCAACGCCTCTTGGCGCAAGGAAAACATTGAAGATGGATCCATTGGGTTTCCGAACCCATGTCCCATTACACAGGGTGGTCCAGATGTCCCCTACTTCATCTTGGCATACGACGCCTTTGTCCTGAAGACTTGGCTGATGAAACCCTATGGAAGGAGAATGCTGACCGGAGAAGAAAGAATTGCAGAATATCCATGGGCAGAAGAGTGATGGAGAATGCATTTGGGATTATGGCATCCAGATTCAGGATCCTATTAACAAACCATGGCGCAGCCCCCAGAAACAGTGAGAGAAATAGTATCTATCTGTGCGGTGCTTCACAACATACTAAGAAGTCAGTACCATGGTCAGCATGGTAGTCAACAACCAGAAGATGATGAGGTGGTTGGTGATGGTCAGTTGGTTGGTTGGTGGTGATGGTGGTCATGACGGAAACCCCGCCAGAGAAGCCAAACGTCAGAGGGACTACCTGAGAAACTACTTTAATAACGAGGGAGCAGTGTCCTGGCAAGATGACAGAATATAAATAGTTCTTTTCAGAACTGCCAAAAACAAATCAGTCCTTTTCAGGGCTACCATTTATTCCAAAAACAATTAACAGCTGTTTGTTCCAAAATTACCACAAACCCACCAACCAACAAACTCCACAATGACTGTAATATCTTCCCCCCTCACATCTTCTTTAAATTTTAATTTAAACCATTTACAACATCATTAATCTTTAAATTAAAACACTCTGAATACTTTCACTTTAAGGCCACCTTAACATCCTCTAACCTTGTCACTAAATTTAGGGTGACCTTAAGTTCACCCTTCATGTTTAATCTTAAACTATCCCCACTGGGGTTTTAGTTGTAATCATACTCTTAGTTAAGGTGGCCTTAAGTTCTTCAGTATCCCTTAGTTTACTTCTTTTTACACATGAATGTACATAAACAGTAGTACTTTTGTATTTATGTAAATAAATATATATTTTACCCCACTGTTGCCTTTCCCTCCTTGTTTTCTGACTTGAGGCAATGTGCAGAGGGCTGAGGAAGTCAGTTGGGATCGGCGAATTAAAATTGTACCTTAATCGGGGACAAGTGTATCTTATTCGCAGAACACCTTAGACTGTCTGAGGCTTCCTGGGACTAATGAAAACCGATTGTGTTGTACATGAAAGAAACATTTGCTTTCCCAGGGTGGGTCGAGGATCGATCTGGGACTAAGTTCAAACATCCTGGGACTAAGCCAAGACATTCTGGGATCAACAGTCGTAGGAAGTCTCAGACAACATTGTGTAAATTTTGGGTCTGAGGAGGTCTCAGGAAGCCTGAAACTGTGACATTGGTGGATAGGGATGAAAGTGGATCATTTACAGTCATGAAAAATATCAAACATGTTTGATTTTTAAACCGACCCCCCAACAGATCCAAACAGACTCAAGCAGACTGTCTGGGACTCTACACTTTTAAGAAACTGATTAAAAAATACCTTAATCGGGGGCCTTAGTGGTGTGGTAAAACAGGGGCATAAGGTATATCAATCCGAAATAGAACAAGGGTAAAAAGTCTTTCAATTTCTAGGCGTCAGCCACAAGGCGATCAGTAGGGCACTTACATCAGAGCTTTGAAGCAATTAGAACCAAACGTAGTTCACATCATAAAGGCAGATTCCTCGCTGGAAGGACAAATTTTCTGACAGCGAACCTGTGCGAGCTTTCATTTATACTAATATAAAGATTTCTGTCTATGTTCTTGATTTTAAGGAGGTCAGTGGTGTAGTTGGTGGTTGATTACCGATGCCTAGCAGTTTACAGTGCAGAATCTTGACCAACTAGTACATCCTGGTTTCCTCTTCCCTTAATAAATACAACTTATTATATAGCATATACAATGTGCTGAGAATAAAGTTAAACCCAAATAAACTAAGTTGTGGTCCATTTAAAATGTTAATTATGTTATCCGTGTTGCAGTAATAGACTTCATTATTTGCCTAAAAATGTTGTTGTGGCTGCAATGACCCTATGATCCATAATAAACAAGAGCAATCAGTGATCGAATAAATCAGTTACATATAGAGTTGGTACAGACCTTGACGACTTACAAGAACTTCCTACACCTTACAGTTTCCAACATATAGCCTGAATAATAGTTTAACGGTCAAGGTTACTATGGCAAGGTCAAAGTGACATGAAGGTCACACCATGATGTTGCACACCTACCAAGTCTCAACAACTACACATTACAGTTTCTGAGATACTGCCCAGAAAATATTTTAAAGGTCAAGGTAATCACGGCATGGTCAAAGGTCAAATGAAGGTCACACCATGATGGTACACCTACACCCAAACCAATATGCCTAACAGTGATAAAGTATCATCTTCCTACACCTTGCACTTTCTGAGATATAGCCTGGACAAGATTTTCGAACTCAAGGTCACTACTGCAAGGTCAAAGTCAACTCACAATTACACCATTATATTGCACACCTACAAATCCTTACCAATGTCCCTAACAAGTATCAACTTCCTACACCTTAAGGTTTCCTTTACATAGCCTCGACATTTTAAAGGTCAATGCCACTACAGAAAGTTCAAATCAAGGTCACACCATGACATTCACACCTACATCCCCATCCAATATCCCTACCACGTGTCAACTTCCTACCCCTTCCACTGAGATATCATTTAAACTACACATTTCATATTTATTAACCTTTTTGTTAAATTATATAATACTTTCCTCACGAATCCTGGCGGTATTTGAAGTTTACTGCAGTATACACTTCAATTTCATTTCTCTCAAAGAAAAACAGTCTGTAAATAATTTTGATTGTCACAGCTTGCATTTTCCAGGGTTAAATAATTTCCTTGATGAATTCTGTGTTTAGCTGCAGCCGGCCCAGATAGATCTTATCAGCGTTGTTTTTAGTTCAAAAGGTTATATTATAAAACAATGTCATGTCACCCATGTCAAAAAAGAAATCTGTCCACAAATTTTCATTAAAAAGACGAAAGAATGGCCAAGAAACCAACGATTAGTTAAAATTAACCAAAACTCACCAAAAATGGCAATTAATGGGCACTCGAAACACCATAAATTCGAGGACAAAGACTCGCAAAAAAATATAACAGCACAGAGTTGAAAGGCGCACATGTGCCACCAACTCTATAAAAATATCACCCTCTCTCTCTCTCTCTCTTTACTTACAGCCTGATTCCCCTCTCACAAAATCACCTAGAGCTGTCTCACCTCCGTCTAATCTCCCGAGAAGGCTAAAACGAGACTTGAGAGAAAGACCTTGGACTAAACACTCCCGCCAAAAACCAACAACCCCAAAAGTTGGTAAGTGTGCTAAATACCTTCATTTAATGCATTTTACATCCCATGTGAAAAATGTCACATGAGAACAAAAACAGTGATTGTAATTTTATGGCAATGTTTGCGTTTGTAGCAACGTCAGAAACCCACTATGAGCTCTGTCTGCCAAAAGAACAGTGGATGAATATGAGGCCAATGAGATACGTGAAGAACCCAAGATGGGGCCAGGCCTTTCAGATTAAGTATGATTATTTGTATACTACAATATGGATATACTGAGAGTGAGCCCTGAAATTATCTTCATTGTGTGTTTAAAGGGACACGAAACCCCAGGTTTCACTTTTAAGCCAAATAAACTCAAATCTAGTGAGACAGATAAACATGAAAATATAACAAAATACTGAACAAGCGATATTATATATTTACTGAATATATGACTGTATTTATTTTTATCTTCATAGTGTGATTCGCCAGTGGTGGTGGTACAAGCTATTCAAGGATTCTGAAAATCAGCAAGTAATATTTTTGAAATGTAAACTGGACAGTCACAAAACCTTCATAATAACAGAAAGCTTAGCCAATCAGGAACACTGGGGCAAAATCAGTATCTCTAAATTATAGATTTTTATTAGTCCTTGGATTATTTACAGTACCCAAATATAGAAAATAGCCGAGTTCCTTTCATTGGAGTTATATTTAGTATAACCCCCCACTAAGTACGTATAAATTGCTCACGTCCCATTGATAGCCCCAGTTACACTCTCCAGGGGACTACAGGTCACTTGCCAAATAATTGAAAAATCAAAACAGCTAGAAAATTAAAGGATTTATCAGAATAAGATACATTTCAAGATAAAGGTTTGATCAAAGGGTTTAGTAGTATAGAATTCGTGCTAGTCCAGCTGTGGAGTTATTATATAAATGGTCATCCTAAGACTCCGTCTTCCAGTTAGGAGAACGTCAGTCACCAGATTGCTTTGAATCCTTTAATAGAGGAGATACTTTGCCAAGTATGAATTACAGTACAATGCATTTTTAACAATGCCAATCTAGTTTTCTGATTCTGAAATTCAAAAAGGTCCAGCAAATCACTTTTAGTGTGTCCCAACCAGTACATCAGCTGTGCTTTTTGTGTGTGTTTGTCATTATGTCTGTAAACGTGTCCACTTCCAAGTTCAACTTATTAAAATTACACCAAGTTACGCATTTAAGTTTACAACGCCATTTTATGATGGTAGAATCAAACAAAATTCGGTAGAAAATGTTGATTACACCTTATTACATTCAGTGACAAATAATATGCCCAAACACTTCTTATACCCTTTCAGAAAAAATCCAGCTACAAAGAAACCTTTCAAGCCCAAGACAGAGGAGTGGCTGATTGAGAATGACTTTCACATCTGGCTGTTTGAGAAAGCAAAGTCCTCCAAACTGGAACTGACATTTGCACCAAATGGACCCTTTGTGATGTGAGTTGTGTAGGGTTGTTGCCGGGGCCATATTCACAAAAGGGATCAAGCTCAAGTTGAGCCAAAACTCAGCTCAAGTTTACAACTGTTTATGCTAAATTAGAGCTGCTTTTTGGCTCAACTTGAGCCTGATCCTTTTTTGAACATGGACCCTGGTTATCTTTTTCATGGTGGAAATGGTTTCTAGCACATAATCTCCAACAATATTGCTTTTCTCTATATGTACTATTTTAAACAAAAACAATGCAATCCTCTCCCTTGTTAGAATTTTAAAGTACTTAATTTCCATGCCAATGCTCAAAACCTTAAACACAATCAATAAACCATAAAGTCATTCTGTAGAAGGAGGTAATATCCCAGTAGAAGCTGAGATAAACATACTTTTTGAGGATACTTTTGTAGAAGAAGTAGGTTTGCAGCTTGTTGGTTGTAAAATAAGGTTCCCAGTTTCTGATTGGGTTTTGCTTGTTTGGCGTCTAATCACAGGTTGTCATCTCTGAGTGGGATCGACTCCAATGAGCGGTATGGCTGAGGTCCTCGTTCTTGGAAGGGATGTAAACCCTGTGACTTTGTCAGAGTTAGCACATTTGGTGCCATACCTACAGACTGGGCTAAATCATCACTTGAAAAACTTTGTGCACCATAGTCAAAACAATAACTGAAATTGATTTGGATAAAAGGGGGAAAGAAAAGACCCTCTCAGCATTGTATTGTTAACCGAGTTGTGTCTCGCATTGGAGATTTTCTCAGATGAACTTTTTCCTCAACTTGCCATTGGATTTACGAAAAGATATCTTATGTAAGCAAAAATGCTGAGACTACTTATCAATTGATCTTTCCTGTATCTTTCATTCACCATTGTAACAGCGTGAGAAACTTGTGTCATCCTTCATAGGGCCTTATATCCTAGAAAATACTCAGTGTGAGAATTTAAATATATATCAGTTGTGAAACAAAAACTCCTTTCTTAGCCAAAAGTCAGATTTGACACTTTAAAAACCATTCATGAATCCAGCCCTTCCGAACAATCGAACCTAGACAAGGTTGTGAGTATTAAACATATTTATTGTATAAGAACGGATAGTTTGAGAAATAAAACTAGTTATTTGTCAAGATTCTGATTTAGGTCACATACATTGTGTGGTGGATAACAAAAACCCGTCTTCAGAACAAGGCACAATCAACTATCAAATGTAACTTAAGCACAAGATTTGGGACCATAAGGTATTTAGCCATAAGATAATGTTTCAGTGGTGGTGCAAAATATGTTTTGGTCAAGATTGTGCACACTGGGCAGAAGTATTGTGACTGATATGTAATTGCATAAGTGGTCGAGTGGTTTACAAGTTTGGTACTTGATCACTTCACCTTTACCTTTCTGGTCTTGGTTCGAATGAAAGAGCCATATTCACAAAAGGGATCAAGCTCAAGTTGAGCCAAATATCAAATTAAGTATAAACAGATGTAAATTTGAGCCCATTTTTGGCTCAACTTGAGCTCATTGCCACATATGGAGTATCTCTGGGGGCCTGTCTTGATGTGTGACCTAGCTGGTGAAGAGAACTTAAATTACACACGAGAATTTTTTTGGTTAAGTGTCCAACATCTTTCAAAAATAGAAACTCTTTTTAAACATTTCAAAGAAACCCTTATACTTGTTTTTCAACTGAAATGATCATAACCTGCCAAATACATACCAGAAACATGGAAATAAAAAGTAACCATGTTAAACACATCTAAACAATTACAGAAATGTAGAAAGGAAAAGTAATGATGTTAAACAACATCTTTAAAATTACTAATAAAGGAATAAATTTAAATAGGTTAATAGCGTTATAGGTGTCAAATATTTGAAAATAATGGACAGTTGACACAGTCAGACCTCATAAACAGTTTATTATTTTAAAATATTGGACATTTACTTGGCCATTAAGATATACGTAAAAATTAAGGCCAGATTTGTGATACAAGTGTCGCATCTACTCAGCAACACTTTATCCATTCTATATCAAAACACAGACATTCAAAGGTGCTACAACCATTTTATTGTAATGTCCTGCACATTCTAATTGTAATACCGAGTTTATGAGTGCAAAATATTTAACTCATCAGGTGTCATTTTTGTGGCTCAATTTGTTTCCCCATTTGGTAGAATCCATTAAACATTAAACATGTACACAAGTCAGGATTCGGATTTAGGTGTGACACATACATCACAACAAGAACAGTGTTTGCAGCACATAGCGTATTTTTGAAAATGTTTGGAAAACCTGCCACCAAGCTATCACATGCTACAGTAAAATGTTCACACTGGACTGGTGAGGAGGGGTTGGAATTGCTATACAGTCCGATAAGGCTATGAAGCAAAATTAAAATATGTGTTGTTACGACAGCACGGAACAGTGTCAACAAGACTTAATCTAAGGGTCAGTTTCACAAAAGGACTTAGCCCAGACTTAGACTTAAAGTTAGACTTTTATCATGAATTAGGGCTAAGTCTGTTGTCTTAGACTTAAAAAAATTCACAAAGCTGATAGGTCTAGGCTTTGGCTAAGGCTACCCAGGAGTGGGCCAAACTTTTGTAAACAAAGACTTATGCCCTTGTTCCACCAAAGGATTAAGCCCCGACCCTGTCGGCGACCCTTAATCGTGGACAGTCGGTGAAAAAAAAAACAAAAATGGGCGGGAATACTGGGTCGGTTTCAAAGTCTGGGATTAAGTACAGATCGTCCTCAGGAAGCCTCAGGACGCCTCAGGCGGCCCCAGACAGTCCCTAACTGGTCTGGGACTAAGAGCCGACTAAGCCATTTTTCTGGTCGGTTTGAACCACGATCCTGTCGTAGACAAACCGACTGGGTCCCAGGACGCCTCAGGCCTCCTGGGACTAAGCCCCGACTAACACAGGATTAAGTACCGACCCCACAAGGTGTCCTGAGGCGTCCCCAGGCGTCCCCAGACCAGGATCGCCGATTTTTGTTTGGCAATGGGACTAAGGGTCGCAGGAAGCCTGGGACTAAGTGATAGAGGTCTGGGACTAAGGGTCGGGGACTAAGGGTCGCAGGCGGCCTGGGACAACATAGGACTGTGTAAATTTGATCTGAGGAGGCCTGAGGACGCCTGGGACTGGACATTTTGTTTATGGCGGGAAAAAATAATCGGTTTGAGTCGGGAGAAATATCAAACATGTTTGATATTTCACACGGCCTCAACCGACCACAACCGACCCTTACAGGACGCCTGGGACTAAGCATATTTTTCAAACCGACCCCAAAAATCCCTTAATCGGGAGCCTTAGTCGTGTGGTTGAACACCCACATTAACTATGGCCACCATATATTTTTCTCACTTCAGAAATTGAAATGCTTGAAAATTCACAATAAATACATAGGACCCATCCCTATATTAGTCTTTGGACATATTTATGTGGTTACAAGGTTTTTCATTGAAAAAAATGAGTTAAACAAAGCATATATGTCACCACTAACATATTTTGACTATATATAAAGGGTCACATGACACAGAAATTCTTTTTAGTTATATGGCACGCTTGGACGTAGCTAAGTCATCCTTTGTGAAATTCATTCAAGTCCAGAACTTAGCAAAGACAAAGGGCTCAGATTTAAGTCCCTAGACTTAGCCCAAGTCCAGGCTTAGTCTGAGACCCTTTGTGAAATGGCCTCTACTGTGCAGGTGTAATATCTTCCCCACATGGGGGAACTCAGTGCGCTGAAGTAGCAAAAGAATTGACAAAAATGGATAAATTAAGCACATGAATATCAAATAACAACTGGTCATGAAATATTTAGAACTTATATTGTTCACAAGGTCAACAATTTGTAAATCTGACATGATACTAATTGTATCTTGTAACAGATATAATTCAAAGTAGTCAACGTCAGAACTGTATAATTGTGCCTCTCCCAATTATGAGAAACGAATTACTCATGAAATTTCTTGGAACTTGGTGAATCTTTCTCAGAACGTTTCTTGATTTATGGTTGTTTTCAATGAGGTTTCACATATATACCAGGTTTATTCTGCGATACCATTTGCATACAGAGTTAAGAAATGTCAATGAATTCTGATAATAGTAATTCTGAAAATAGTACTTTTAGGAATGTTTTTAATAGTCCTAGTCTTTTCTTGGAAAAGTTCAGGCCAGGTATATATTTACAAAGCTTCTGGATCTCTCTTCAGCTGCAAAGGTCACAACATAACAAATCATTACACGGCTTAACACAATGTATTATGTTTATATCAGTTGTTATCATTGGTTGGAGTTTTATGCTATTGTTTGGATTCATTTTTTGTGCCGATTCAAGTCCTGTGCCTATATGACAGTGGGGAACAGCATAAATGTCTTTCTTGTCTATCAAATTAATGGGAACATTTGTTGATGTATTAAGAGACCCAAAAATGAAGATATAATGACATTATCACATTGTCAGTTACAGTTATGGACATTCACACCTTATTTTTGGATGGATTCCCACAAGTGGCAATGCGGGGGACCTGTTTAAAGAGCCTGTAGCACACTCAACACAACTTAACACAACCAGATGAAAAACCACATAAACAGAGCACCTACATACAACATTTTGAAAACTGCCATGTTATAAGGGATATATTTAACTTTTTATGCAGCTCCCTCCCCACAGCTTTCAAACATAAACAGCCATATTAGCAGAATGCTGTGACGTATGAGAATGGATTGCTTTCTCATGGCCACTGTATATCCTACTAATATTGCACTATGAACTGTACAGTAAAATTTTGGTCTGGTGCACACAAATTATTTTAATTTACATAAAAAGTTATTCTACTTGAGTAAATGGCCATTAATTACTCAAAGATAGTATTTCTTGCACCTTTTATAAATTGGAAACCCATCTACAGGAAAAAATACAAATACAAGTACACAATAAAAGTTTTGTTTATAGTTTGTGTTTCTTGAAAAAAAAATAGTGACAATGGACATGAAATATTCCAGGAGTAACTTGATATTAGAATATTAACTTCTATGAGTTTGATCATGCACACATTTGTATATCACATGAAAATGTCATGACAGAACTTCAATTCTTATGGCAGAATTTGAAATTCTTTTGACAGAATTTCCAATCCTTGTATTGCAGTGGTTTAGAAGAATATCAAGTTCAGTCAGCAGAATTTACACAGAATTCATAATTCTGTTGATAAAACCTAAATTTACAGTAATAAAAAAGTTTGTTCATATGCATTATGAATAAGATTTATTCAGAATTTAAATTATGACAGAATAATCCTCAACAAAATCAAATTGGAGGTCCAGATTTTAGTTTATTTTAAAGAATTATAATTATCCCATCTTTTTGTTTATCTAATACATGTACTACTTTTCTTTTTGTCAAGTCAACTATGGTAAAACATACCTAGACATGGTTTGAATTTTGATGTCAGAAATTCTCATGTTTCTGGTATGATATACACAAGTTGTATCAGCAAATAGAGTTTTTAAAACTTTACATGAAAACCAGCAAAACCAAGTTATGAAGTGATGTTTACTAAAAAACTAAGAGATACGTAAATTGCAAGGATTATTTATAAGACTATATATATTTTTTTTCATTATAAATAGAAAATGGTGCGATCTAAGTAATTATTATTACGCTAAACATTAAGGAAAGAAATTATATTGAGTAAAACAATACAATTTTAAAAACTTTAACAGTTTTAAAAATATACAAACCCAGGTTTCAAATCATTAGCCCTCATGACTTTGTATATGGATAGAATCAAAATAATCTTGTTAACTTGGAAATGAATTTATATTACATTCAGTATTTTGCAATCTAAATATTATTGACATAAGAACCATTGATATTATTTATATGTATATCTTCATTTTCAGTAATAATGTCATCATCAGAGAGAAAGGGTTCAGATTTACAAAAGCACAATGCCTCCTTTATGATTACTACTGTTATCACTAAAATTTGATTTATTTTCACTAGTACAAACTTGTAAATCTGTGCATGATTAATGTATACAATTTTTATACACCAGGAGACATAATTAGATTTTAAACACCAGCAAATAAGTACAAGAATACTGTAGTCTTTATAGTGTTTTTTTGTGCAAGTGGAAATTTCTGCAATTGTGTGACGTAGTACACACACAAGCTTTGGACTGCTGGCCTTGAGTGTTTTTCTTCCAAGAGGGAGGGAAATTTGAGTGACAAAAGTTAAAATAGTGGCATAAACATTGGCTTGGTGCAACTGGGAGAAGTGTAAATGTCTTTGTGTGGTTATGTACTTTATATACAACTAAAAAAGTGGTATGTTAAATTTGGTGCTAAAGGCTCTTTAAATATGATCCTGGCTGTTGAACTGGAGATAAACCCCAAATTTCCCCAGTTGCAAATAAAGACTTTTTTACAGTTTTAAAAATCAGTTTTCTTTATTTAAAAACGGTTCTTTTTTGACGTCTCATAAAACACAGTTTGTCTTATGTATAGGCATTATTTTGGTTATTTGAAAACACAGCCTAAATAAATATGATGGACCGATCATGACACAAACACAATTGCCTAGGTTTGTAGGTGTTGTATATAATTCTGCTATCTACTGGCAGACATCTTTCTGTAAAGTATGGCATTCCCTACTTTCCATGCCCACACACATGGAAGCCGTAAACTGTTTAAATTTTCTGATATCTGGTATGGTGCTCACTGCCTATAGCCTCCTGTAACTGCCAGCTCTCATATCTTTTCTGTAGTTCTTATGCTTTCCTTCTACTAGATCTCTGTGGAATTCTCTGTCCTTGTGTATTCCCAATTAGGATGTATGACACTATATCTATGCAGTTTTTTTACACTTTGTTTTTGCATTTTTTCTCTTACTTGGTCATTATCCTCCCCAGTTCTGATTCTCTTCTGTAGAACACCGTAGTTAGAAGTGTGTTGCAGAGTTTCATACCATTCTACCTCTCTTCCACATGGTGTAAGACAGCCACACTTGTTTACAAGTTTCTTCACACAGGTTTTCCTAGGTATTTTGCTCCATATCTTTCTTCCTTCTTATAGCACCAGGCTCAGCCAAAGTGATGGCAATTTCCTTGTCATTCCAAAGTTCTACCCTTCTGTTCATAAATCTGTCAAACAGTATGGTAATAGTTTTGCTTTTGATGCTCCCACTGTTTGGAATGCTCTTCCAGATGAGATTCTTGCCTCTCCATCCTTAGCCTCTTTCAGAAAGCACCTTAAAATCTACCTGTACACTAAAGCATACCCAATTTAGCCTGGATCATCCCCTGGTGTTCTCCGTGGTGCTTGACACCTCTTCTATATCTGGATACTGAAATATGGTCAACAGCTTTTTGGGGTTTGTTGCACCTTAGAGTCCTCTTGCAGAGGGAGATTAAGCGCTATAAAAGTTCAATTAGAATTTTCCCTGCCGTTGATAACAACACAAAATACCATCTGTAGTGTAATGGGAGCACTAGCAACTGATCATTAATTCAAGTTTGGGACACCTCTTAGACCTCCAAAGACAAATGTATGTCAAATTATGTTTTTTGTATTGGTGCCAATATGTTTAGAAATAACACTTATTTTAATGTTATGTTTGTTAACTTTGTTTCCACCCAGGAATGTTAAGAATGTGAATGGAAGAAGACATGTGGACAAAATAGGAGCACACCGTGACCTCTACGAGTATGTATTATAACAATAGTAGATTTTCACTGAGCTCTGTATCTTCTCTAAAACAGGACTCATGTCATTATTATTTATTCATTTTATTTATCATACACAAAGTATATAAACAATTTAATTTAAGAAACGAAAACATTAAAAGAAAAGAAAAGACAATGAATTCATTAAAAGAAAAGAAAAGACAATGAATTCAAGTAAAGGAAACAAAAAGGAGGGAAAAATGAGAGAAAAGGGTATATTTGACCCTTCCAAGCTGCATTGTTACGACTCCAGTTCTAGTAACTGACATTATCCAAACTGAAATAAAGAGTCTCAGGATTAACTATTTATCAACCTATCTGGGGTTTTTTACCCTGTCACTCGGTATAATAATAATGTAATACTTCAATCATTTGTGAAGCACCAAATCAATGTAACCATCCAGCAAGTTGTTGGATAAGGCCCAATGCTAGAGGACCACCATTAAAAATGGTCATATGAGATAACGTTTCTATCGACCTTGTGTCGAATCAAGTACAAAACCCAGCACAGTACCCAACCTCTACCTTAATTTTTAGGTATTGGTACAAAATTCTAGTAACCTGGTATATGTCCTTGTATATATGTCCTTGTCACCAAACCATACAGGGGCTATGTTCAAAGGTTCTAACTTTCAGTACCCGCCTTATCTGTCTGGAGTTTTATAATTCCAGCAAACTCAGTCGTGGCAACAGAATTTCTGTTTCTCTGTCTCTGTGTTTAGGTTATGAACCTGTGGCTACGTTTTATACATCCATAGCTTCTTTTAGAAACTAACTACTGTCAATATTTTTCAGATTTGCCCTTCCGCTTTCATAAATTTCTGTACCCTAGTGGAGGTTGTTTTAATACTTGACCTTCTTACAGTTGGGCTATCCCTTCTTGGATATTCAGTGCCTTGGAAGATGTCGACATCAATTTGCTGCTACATACCTTTCAAAAATCAAAGCAAAATTAATAAATGAAATTCGTACTATACACAGAACTATGTAATTTAATGTATATTTGTACAGTGCTTAATCTCAATCATATAACACAATCTAAGACACAATGAGAGAAGAAAAATTTCAAAATAGAGAGACATACCAGGCTGACACCAAAGCTTTATCAAAGAAGTCTTTCATTTGCACCTGAAAGAAGACGGTGAGAATGCAGTTTTGATATTTTCAATTAGGGGTATACCGCATAAGTTGGAGTACTTATGAGCAAAAACTAGAACAATGTCGATCAACTTAAAATATCATTTCCAGAAATAAATGCTGTTAAGTAAGGTTCTGTCTTAATGACATTATTATTAAAATTAAGATGGTATTTCACATTAGTAAAATCCCTATTTTCCCCAAATAAGAAGGCTGCTCTCTAAAATGCATTCTCTGCTTAAGTTCTGTTACTCCTAATCAATCTGCAAGTAGATAGGATTTACATATTTTAAACAAATCACCAACTGCTAGATGAGTCAAACGAGTCAATCAGAGGAAAAAGTTCCAGAGTAGCTTGTGACTTTAAATCCGAGTACACGCTCTGGTTACATCAGTTCATATGGCAAAAGACAAAAATCAGTTGTAAAAACTGCACTCCAATTATAGCATCAGCAATCAGATTGCAGCACAGAGCATGTGACCATTGTTTACCAGAAGGCAAATGACTGTGGGCGGATCTTACTTAGGGGATTCCTACCATATCTCCATATCTCTCCTTGTACATATGTGCCGTGAATACAAGACGTTCCAAGCCCAAAACTTTGTTCCTCCAGGTTCCTCATTATTGTGCTTCCATCCATAAATCAAAGGTCCATTTCAACAAAAGTTTCTCATATGATGCCCCAAAGTTATGGAATGATCTTCCACAGGATATCCGCAGTGCTCCAAATCTTTCCAACGTCGACTAAACACTTACCTATTTCAGAAATCATTTCCACCTTAGCTTCTTACTATAAAACACTGTATCACCTCCCTGGATACGACTTGGAACATGTCTAATGTCTTGATGATTTATGCCTTACGAACTGGATGGTGTGCCTTAGAATCCGTAGATACAGAGATTAAGCACTTGGACAACTGATTGATTGATTGATTCCCTCATAAATCACATGTCCAAACATTAACAATGGTGGAAGGGTGTCTTCAGGTGATAGTCCATAAGCCAGAGATAAAATTAGAATGTTCAATAATGACTTTTTATTCTGAATTTCCTATGAGAATATTATTTTTACATTAAAATTCTTAAAAAGTTGGTTAAAAATTGTGGGCTACCTGAAATATGATTATCAGATATACCATAGTAAATAAGTTTCTCCATATCCCCTATTATTGCTCATAGCCATCTTGAAAAAAAAATCACCTGTTGGCCCAGTGTTGACAAAATATAAAGATATCCGGCCTGAGTATTGGTTGGCAAGAAACAGTTGGGCCAATGTTGGCCCAACGGTGGCAAAATTTGGCAACCATGTAATAAATAGCCAACGTCAGCCCAATGTTGGGAAAATCTGCTGACCATACAACCAATAGCCAACGTCAGCCCAATATTGGGAAAATCTGCCTACCATGCCACCAACATCCAACATCGGTAAGATGGTAGATTGCTATCTGGGAATTACTATTGCTTGTCCTAAAAGGACCAAACATGATAGTAATGAAAACATATTGATATTAAGCCAGCTCTCTTGAATTTATGATGTATAAAACATATATTCTAACATGACACGGATGTGTCCGTCGTTCTGATTGGTCGAGAGCGATTTCTAAGCCGTCTAAAATTCAGTATCAACAGTACGGCTGTTAACATGGCGGCGATAATTGGATAATTTTGTAAGGTTACAAGTGTTTCAAGTATTTTATTTTCAACAGTCATGTTAGAATAGGAATATAGCATTCAAAAGCTGTCTAAACGCAGAATTTTAGACGGGTTGACATGATCTAAGCACTCAGGCTTCGCCTTCGTGCTCATACCACGCCAACCCGTCTAAAATTCAGCGTTTAGACGGCTTTTTCATGCCATATTCCTATATTTTGTGCCATGAGACTAGATTTACTACAGAACAGCTGTAATTTTTTTAGCTTGAATTTCAGACAATTTCACAGTGAGCGTATAAGGAAACAGTTGGAGTTGAGATCAGTAGTGTTACTCCAGAGAAATGTGAGAGGTTGGCTGATCAGACACAAGCTGAAGAAACTGCAGAAAGAGGTACTGTTAGCAACAGAAATCTTATCTAGCAGCCTCACTTGGAGAAATTACCATATTACCTGCAGTGAAACTACTGTAAATAAAACCCCTTTAAGTAGAAAATAAATAGCTAATTGATCCTAATAGTGAAAATACTTCCTATATGTGTCAACTGGAATTTATATAAAAGTTCACTGCAGAATATGATGGTTTTATGTTTTTTGTATTTCACCTAAAGACCAGGGCCTGTATTCACTAAACCACCTATATTTTTAAGGTCCCTTTATTAAAGGAAGGTCAAAAATCTCCTTTGGTAAGGTGACCTTTAAATTGCTATTCACTAAACCTCCCTTATGGTTTCCTTACCAAAGGAGACCTTAAATAAAGGATCCTTTATTAAAGGAGTGCATCCAGTCATCTGATTGGTTAAAAACATTGGTTCATAAAGGCTCCTTTATCTTTCCCTTACTTTTGTATTTTCTTCTTTCCATGTATATTATTAGTATAAGATTATTGTTATGATGTGTTTTCTTTTGCCGTTTAAGATGATATTTCATATTTTAAGAAATAAATATCTAACTTTTGTAGATTTTTGTATTGCATATGTATTGCAGATTAAAGATTGCAGTTTTTATATTCACTAGTGGCCATGCTGTTTGACATGCTTTTTCACATCTTCTCATTAAATATTCATACAATTTAACCCATAAATCATACAAAATGGTGGGTAATAAAAGTAAAACATCCCTCATCAGATATACACAGAAAATATATATATCACTCATGAAGATAAACAATATAATAGTCATTCGGGAAGTTTTCCTATTGTGGTAATAGCCACTTTTCGCGCAGATACTGTGAGACACGTCAAATACATTTTCATTGGGTTTGAACACATATTAACTGAATATCCCAAAAATTTCAAAGAAAGACGTATGGTGATATAAATGATGTAGTATGGACAAAAAAGGTGCAAATGTCATAACATTTCACCAATTACCTGAATTTTTACGTAAAAAGTCAAACCACCAAAACTCCCCTTTATCATAAAGGTAGTCACACACTTACCTTGAAAATTAAGGGAAAAAACCAAGGATTCCTCAGTAAAGGAAGGTTAGTGAATATCAAAATTCAAGATTCCCTTGAAAGTTAAGGATTTCCTAGATTTTTAAGGTTTCCTTGAAAAGTCAAGGAAAGAAAGTTAGGCTCCTTTGTTTGAGGGAAGTTTAATGAATACAAAACAAAGGAAGGGGCAAGAAATAAAGAAAATCCTTACTTTTTAAGGGTTCCTTGGAATAAAGGAGGTTTAGTGAATACGGGCCCTGGACTTGCAGATCATGTATTATTTACACATATATTCCCCAGCGTCCCTTATCACGCATGATCAGCAGTACAAATGCATGTGCAAGTGCCTATTTTTGTCAATATTTTTCATAGTTATGCAGGCTATCCATACACACATCAATACAGAGCTTCTGATCATTTTGTTGCATTAAAATCTTTACTCATGTTATGCACTCATATTAAATTGAAAGTTTTAATTACTTAAATGTAGCTTTTATAAGCCACAAGCTTACCATGTGGGACTGAATGCTGTTCTTGGATGGCCGCAGGCATCACAGCCAACGTTTAAGAAAAATAGACATTTATAGTTGGCCGTAGCCTCAGGTTGTCCTCTCATGGTACACTACGAGATGTCTTCCTACTTTCTCGTTGTAATTTATTGACCGTACCCCTCAGCTGTAATACAGTAGGGAGGCAGGGCGGGACTCTTCTCAGTCCCACATGGTAAGCTTGTAGCTTATAAAAGCTACATGTAAGTAGGTCTGATGTCTGAGGTGTGTCCTTTCTTGAAGATGAAAAGGAGGGGTCGAGACCCTCTCAGGTCTTTGGTTCGATCCAAATAGTACCTCAGGGCCCACACTGGGCACAAGGTCCTGTCTTCTTTGAATTGTCTATATACAATGGTAGTTAGAGCAGGAATAGTCACCAGAGACACACTTTGGGAACCTTCTCTTGCTAGTAGGTTTTGGCTATAAAGTCAGAAGAAGGGAACAAAGCAACCTCTTCCCATTAGCCTAGATTAGATACTTTGTTTCCAACCCAGGCATGAATTTTGCTGCGGCGCTTGCCGGAGGCCAAAGCTAGCAAGAAAGCAGTTTTGAGAATAAGATGTTTGAGGTCTGTGTCTTTCGTAGGCTCAAAGGGTGCTTTTGTGAGCTCATTGAGAACAACAGAAAGGTTCCATTTTGGAAGATTCCTAGAACTTTGGGACGATCCCTGTGAAAACTGGAGAGTAACCTGTGAAGGTCTAAACTTTGTGAAATATGGTGGCCCGCAGGGCCCAAAGTGTCAACAATGGCCATCCTGTAACCATCAATGGTCGAGGGGCACCTGTTTAGATCTTGGTATAGGTACATGAAAAAGTCTGAGATTTGTTTCACAGATGGAGTGGAGAAATCCGACGAATTTTCTCTGCACCATTTCTCAAATAGGGCCCACTTTGACATTTAGATGGTCCTTGTTGATGACTTCTGAGGGGCAGCAATTCTCTCTGCCACTTCCACAGAGAAGCCTTGTTCTTGGAGCTGTCCTCTCCTAGACACCAGGCGTGGAGGCTGAGATGTTGTGCATTGTTGTGGAACACATAATTGTGGGACTGTTTGAGAAGAGTTGTTGACACCGGAAGTTGCAGTGGGATCTCTGTTGAGAGCTGCACTAGGTCCCAAAACCAGGCCATCCCTGGCCAGCCTGGGGCTATTACGATGATCAGACAATGGCAAATGGTGATTTTTTGGATCACCCTGTGAAGGAGAACCGCCGGAGGGTAAGCATAGGCAGTGAGACCCATCCAGTTTAAGTTCAGAGCATCTATGTCCCAAGCATTTGGGTCTGGGACTGGAGATACGTACACTGGAAGTCTGTGGTTCAGATGAGTGGCAAATAGATCTACATGAGGAGTGAACCACTTCTGACAGATCTCTTTGAACACCTGCGGATGCAGTGACCATTCTGTTGACTGCAAATGGTTCGACCTGCACAGGTCGGCCATCACATTCAGACACCCTGGAATGTGTCTGGCTTTAAATGTTATGTGATAGTGATGGTACCATGTCATGATCTTCCACAGGAGAGCGCATATCTCTGCTGAGTGAGTTCCTCCTTATTTGTTTATGTAGGCTACCACTGTTGAGTTTTCCGTTGCAACTAGCACTGTTTGGTTCTGACACTGGTCCTGGAAGCTTCGAAGGGCCAGGGAGACCACCTTCAACTCTAGAACATTTATGTGTAGCCTTTTTTCCCCGTCTAACCACAGACCCTTTGTAGAACTTTGATCTAAGTGAGCGCCCCAACCTTCGTTTGAGGCGTCTGTAAAGAGTTGGATGCTGTGGTCTTTGGGATGAAGGCTTGCACCACTCATCACGATTGTGGGGTTATGCCACCAGTCTAAGTGTGCAGAAATGGTTTCTGTCCAAGGAAGGAGGCTGTCCAGCGACTGAGGATATCTCCAGTGCTCCTTGAAATGAAACTGAAAGGGCCTCATGTGAAGGCGTCCCTCCTGGACCATTTTCTCTGTTGAGGAATGCAACCCAGTTAGCAACATCAAACATCTTGCAGTCAAAACATGTTTTGACTTGAGTCATAGGATCAAATCCTGAAGTTTGAGCCATCTCTCTTGAGTGGGTTTTACAAGGGCTGAATCTAGATGGTATTTGTAGCCCACGAATGAAAACACCTGAGTAGGTTTTAGGTCTGATTTTTCCTAATTTATTATCCACCCCAAGGACTGGGTTAGATCTACCACTGCCTGAGTGTTCATGTGGGCTTCCTCTTGAGACTGGGACCAGATCAGCCAGTTGTCCAGGTATTGGTGAAGTCTGAGTCCTCTGGAGAGGGCCATAAGCTTCACTTCCTTTACAATCATTGAAAGACCTGGGGGCTGTGGCTAGTCTGAAAGGGAGGGAGGTGAACTGGAACACCTGCAACCTGTGGCAAAACCTTGAGTTTGGGTGGATGGGGATGTGAAGGTAAACGTCTGATAGGTCTATCAATGATACCCATTCCCCTGGAATCAGGGAGGTCCTGATGGACTCTGGAGTTTCCATTTTGAACTTTTCTATGAGAAAAGTGTTGAGTCTGCTTAAGTGTATGACCGGCCTCCACCTTTGGTGAGGCTTGGGGACTAGAAACAGGCGACTGTAAAACCAGAGAGATTTTATATTTTCCACCCTTTCTATTGCGTTCTTTGACAGAAGAGGCTGGATACAAGTGGCCAGAGCTTGGTCTTTTTGATGGGCCTTGTATTCTGACTGAATCAGAAGGAATCTGACCAGACTTGGTTTTGAAATGAATGGCAGTACGTAGCCATTGGTGATAATGTTTAACATGTTGGATGAACATTTGTTTGATTGCCAGTCTCTTCTGAAAGAACGGAGGCGACCTCCTACTGGTGGACTGAGGAAGGCTTTTAAGGAGTCATTGGGCGGAGGGGTTTCCATGCCCTCGTCCCCTAGAGTGGGGTCAAAAACGGCCCCTGGAGCCTCTGAAGCTCGGTTCCCCCTACCTGAGGAAAACGATTGGTTACTACTTTGTGAGCAGGAGTCTCTTTTCTTGTTGCGGGGACGACGAAAAGGCTTATTTTGTTAGGGTCTGAAACCCTGAGAGTCTTCAGAGGTGCCTTTTTTGAGGAGGAAGTCGTCTCCCTCCTTCACAAGTTGACACTTGAACAAGGAGAAATACCAAAAGGGCAAGTTCCTGAGTTCTTGGTGTCTCGTTTCCCCTAGATGTGGTTGTGAAAGGGTCATTTTGGCTTCACACCTTAGCAAGCCGGTGTTACCCATAGTATAGAGCTACCTCTGGAGTATATGGTCTAAGGATTTGCTGAGACATGTAATAGCTCTGTGTTGAATAAGAACAGTCTTATTCCATATGTCTAAGTATTCACAGGCTTGTTCATATCCACGTTTGGCTGCTCTCTCAGGATTGGCACCTTTTTGGATTTGAGACTTAACCTTCTTAAAGGTTGACTTCAGGCTATATTGGCACTTCTCAAGAGTGGCATTGCAAGAAGATGAAGTCTTGGCAAAGGTAGCAGTAAAGTTGAGAGTAGATATATTCTGCCTAGCTTGGTGTTCCAATTCCTTAAGAATTGGTAGAGGAACCTTGCCCATAGGGGCCCCTGTGTTTTTTAGGTTTAGAAGATGAAATCCGAGGTTCATCGGATTCATCTGTGTATTGATCGGAGGCGGACCTCGGTTCAATGTCATGCCTTTTATGAGGGTGAGAGTCCTTTTTAGGCCTATCCGAGGCCTTCTTAGTAGGCTCCTCGGATAGGCCTGAATGCTGATCCAATGCATTGTGATGATCAGCACAGAGACATGGAGGAAGAGCAGGACCATAGTCCACTTCCATTTGCTCAACAGAGTGTGAGGTAGGCCAATGTCTTGGAGGGGGTAGGTCCAGGTTTACAGCTTGGTTGGAGTGGCCAGGCTTAGAAGCTGAAGCCGATGTCTGATCCACTTTCACTTGTGTTTTAGATGTCAATTTGTCTCGGAGAGACTGAAAAGCTTCTAACATAGATGCCTGGAAGGACCCCATTTACAGCAGCAAAAGTGTTTTACCCAGGGATTTTTCTAATTTTGATTCAATCTTCTGCTGTAAGGCAGTACCTGGGGTGGGTGGGACAGACTTTGCTGGCGTTTTCAAAGATAGTGACTCGAAGGGTAGGGGCTGAGGGCGTGGAGGAGAGGTAAACAAGTTGGCTGCAGCACTCTCAAGGTCTGCCTGAGATCCCGTAAAGGATTCAATGTCCTCATCCCCTAAGAGATCGAGTTCATCATCTTTAGAACTAGTAGTGTCTTTCTTTTACTTTTTGACAGCGTTTTCTGTGAGTAATTTTAATTAATTGCTCTTCGGTGAAAGAAGCACATATTTCACAGGGGGATTTAAACGTGACACAGGGGTCATCACCCTTGCCAGATTTCCTACAGGTAGGGCAGTAATTGTGAGAATCAAACATAAAGCAAAAGTGTCGACACTTGACAGATCTCGGCTTATCTTTATTTGTTTGGTGGGTGACATCTTGAAACGCAATAAAACGTTAGATGACAAAGACCTGTACCGAGGAAAACTCAAAAACACCAAAAGAAGAAAAAATACTTATCCTATCGGAACGAAACTTTCACAGAATAATCTATGGTATATATTAAATAAAATGTATGAAAATTATCATACAACAATACGTATGTGCTGAGAAATAGATGAAAATATCTGTGTAAGTGACAGAAGCTACCAAAACACGCAGCCAACGAGAAAGTAGGAAGAGATCTCGTAGTGTACCACGAGAAGACAACCTGAGGCTACAGCCAACTATAAATGTCTATTTTTCGTAGACGTTGGCTGTGATGCTTGCAGCCATCCGAGAACAGCATTCAGTCCCACATGGTAAGCTATTGTAGCGCAATAAAATTGTCATTTTCATTCGTGACATATTTTATTTGTATATGTTATTTGGGGAAGTTTTCCTACAATAAGCCATTTAGCTATTGCATTTACAGACTATGATTATCAGAGTTTTTATTTATATTGTTAGATTACCTTTTGTATAATGTTATTAAAGCTTTATATTCGCATTGATAAGTTACAACCTGTTTAATGTTATCAGCTCCTGAATTTCAATCTTTGTCATCTACCTTCAGGTTCGAATCTTGTACTTTTGGGTGTGAATCTGTAACTTTTACCTCAAGTTTAAATTTGGCAACTGCTAGAAAAGAATAGTCCAATCAGTCCTCCATAATTTCAGGTGGAACTGTTCCATGGGGTCTCCTGGCAAAACTTCACCAGATACTACAAAGCCTTGATGACTCGGCTGCAGAGGCGAAGTGGTATAGAAAATCCAGAGACAAGATTTGATCTAAATCAAGTGAAGAAATTTCTGCAGAAGAAAGCTAGTAAATATTCAATATACATTTTATTTATTTATTTGGGGTTTTACATCGCTTTCAGTGCTGTACAGGTCATATCATGATGGGTAGGTTCTGTCAAGGGTCAAGGTTCTGTACTGTAAACTGCCAACTATCAGTAAGCAACTACCATCTTTTTCACATAAGGTCCGGGGTTTGAATTACTGACCTCAGTGGTGTGTCACCATGCCCCCTCAATATACATTTCCAAACTTTTACTTATAAAAACATTGATCAGTTCATAACAGTTCTGGGAAATTGGTAAACAAGCCAATCAGTCCTCCATAATTTCAGGCAAAACTGTTTAATGAGGTACTGTAAAACAACGTTTTATATACCATGTTACTGTAAAACAACGTTTATATACCATGTTACATTACCTTTCTTTTCAATACAACAAAATGGGGGATTTTTAATTGATATTGTGCTTTGTTATTTTAGCTAATAAGCTTGGACAAGGTCAATTAATTTTCAATGAAATTTAGCTGTATTTCCCTCCCTTACATAAATTTGCCATCAGTAAAATCTGTTCTAGTAAAGTTCTTCATATTTTGATAATTAGGGAACATTGTAGAAGCTAAAATATCTGCTTATTGTTGTATATTTTTTGCCAGAGTATGAGAAGATGTTCTATGAGATAGCCACTGAAGACAAGGTACCACGTGACCAAATACAAAGGTTTTTCAATGTGTGTGGTTTGAAGCCAACAGAGGCCCAGATAGAAGAGGGATTCAAGACTGTCTTCAAAGGTAGAGTCTAGTATTTTCTTTCTGTTATTTGATAAACATAATTCCTCATTCCAAAAACCTACTCTTAAAACTTTAGGCGTGGTACTTCTGATGTTTGAAATCTATGGTTGATATTTTTTTAATTGGTGAAATGGTGGCGTAGTGGGGGACACAACATATATTCACACAAGGTCTGGGTCTGACTAAGGTCTGGTCTTCCTCAAAGATGATTCGGATCTTCACGGGCAAATATTTTACAGATTTTTGCGAATACACAAGTAATGGGCACAGACACCTACACAAATGGGCCAAATCAAATACCTTCTCTGCCACCCTTCAGAGAACAAGGTTAAAACAATTTAAGCCCTGGAAAGAAAGTTACAAGGGTTAATCAATGGGTATATTTTGTGTAAATTCTGTTTTGAAGCTGTTTATTTTGTCAATTCTAATTCTAACTTCTTTAGAGCTTAATCTTCCCTTTACTAAGGATACTCCAAGGTGCAATTAATACATGTTTTAATGATCAAAATATAACTTGTATTTAAAACAAGTGAAATCATATCATTTGGTATTGCAGCTGTGCTAAATTGTCTCAGGGATCAATCTATATTATAAAGATACATGCAACTTTGTGTTTATTTATAAATCTGTTATATAACTTTAGGGTGCAGCTCCAGAGCAGAGGTAGTTTTAATGCTGGACTGTTCATCTGGTCTGACCTTTTCGCAGACCAAATTAAAGGAAGAGTTTGTGAAAGAATTCCTTGGGGAACTTGATCTATCCAAGGACGACACCAGAGTCGCTGTGGTTCCGTTCAATTGTAAAGGCATAAATAGTCTTGGTCTCGGTGATTTTAACTGCAGAGAAAATATTCTTCAAGCAATAGGTTTGTGAAGAAGAAAAACATTACTTGCCTTTTGAGTTTTGGGTATATATTTAATTAACTTCGTAAATATCACTCTTAATATCAGACAGCAATCATGATGGATTTTCACCAAAACAATAGTTTTTAATAGTATTGATATTAATTCGTAGCTTAATTATGACAAGCACTTGTCCTTAGTAATACATATTCATAGCTCATAGCTTTGTTTTAGTCAATTCTTATAACACAGAATAATAATTATCCATAAAAGAATACAATGTTTGCATATGTAGAATATTATAGCTTATAACATTACATCCCAGGAGATCTGTTAAAATTATAGCTAAATTGCGTATTTAGCTGGTATATCATCCATATATATAAATGTTAAAGAGGGTATTAAATGAGAACAGCAATGGTGAACATAAAAATGAGTGGGTTATGTGATCAAATACTGGCCAGTCAAATTGACATGTTAATTGGTGAGGAGTACAAAAGATAATTGGCTTCCACAGTGAGCATCCTATTTCAGACAACCTGGATCTGAAGCCGGGCAGTTACCAGTGTGGTTCATCTATCCGTTATACGAACAGTCTACTGAATACCACAGCCCGGGTTGGCGCTCCCAAACACTGCATTGTGGTCATCAACAACAGGGCCAAGGTTACCAAGCTTGCGGAGAGGGAGGCCACTGGTGCTAAGGAGAATGGCACAGGAATGATTGTAATAGGTAAGTTCATACTAATACTGATATCAGGTGATACTCTAGATATACAGATATATACAGATTCTAAGCTATTCCAAGGGACCGAATGGTGTTTTTTCTCAGTTCTGCTACGAAACATATTACAATACTTACAAAGGGTATGCTTACAAATACTCAATACTCTGATGTAGAAGCAAAAAAAAACAATAACCAAAATTTCACTGAGATATCAGGGAAATATCAGGTAAAGTCATTCTTTGGGCCTGATGCCCAGTTTAGCTCCACATGAATCATTTTTACTCTTGAAGGTCATAGAGAAGGCACATGTGTGCAAAGCACCTTCTCCAAGGCCTGACCAAGGATAGAATTCCAGGGCTGGTATTTAGAAAAAAATCTCAAACTACTAAAATTAAGGTTTTAAACTCTAAATTTGAACTCAACGCAGTTTTGAGTTCTGAAACTCAAATATTAAAGCTTATTCTCAGGTAAATATATACTAGTACTCAAACTCAGGCTCGAATCATTTATGCTCCCTATATGTAGGGATTATGTTTGCATAAAATGAGTCTTCAAATGTTTCAGATTATGGCTGCATTAATTTTGTTTGACCAGGTTTTTTGAGTCTGAGCATATACTACTTAGGTAGGATTTTACTTTAGAATGCTAATTTTCAGCTTTATACTTATGTAGTACTGAGTTTGAGTCTGAGACTGTGAGTTTGAGATTGGGGAAATTCTTTACAAATACCTGCCTGGGAGTCACCTCCGCAACCGCAGAGTGGTTGAAAATACCGTTGGGCCATGTAGGAGGTTAAATTCTGAATGTCCAACTTATTAATCACTCAACCACTGAAGCCTTCTTTTAAAACTGAGTTTAACAAGACCTACGCATTGTAGAACCGATGTAGATTTGACCAAAACCAGTGAATCATCGTTTGACCTTCAAGGAGGGGCCCAAGGTCAAATCTGAACACATCAGAAGATTCCCATCCCATCATTTCCTATTGGTATCACATTGCAAACCTCTACGACCAATAATAAACAAGTTATAGGCACTTTTAAGTTTGCCTGTCCTCGTATGACCGTAAAGGAGAGGCCCAAGGTCAAATCTGACCACATCAGAAGATTCCCAGCCCATGATTTCCTATACATTGGCTTCACATTGCAAACCTCTAGGACCAATAATAAGCACGTTATAAGCACTTTAATATTGGCTATAATCATTCGACCTTGAAAGAGGGGCCCAAGGTCACATCAAAAGATTCACAGCCAATGATTTCCTATCAGTTGGTTTCACATTGCAAACTTGCAGGCCCATAAATAAGAGAGTTATAAGCACTTTTATGGTTGGCTGTCCTCGTTTGACCTTGAAGGAGGGGCCCAAGGTCAAATATGACCACATCAGAAGATTCCCAGCACATGATTTCCTTAAGTTGGTTTCACATTGCAAAATTCTAGGACCAATAATAAGCGAGTTATAAGTTCTTTTAAGTTTGGCTATCCTCGTTTGAACTTGAAGGAGGGGTCCAAGGTCAAATCTGACCACATCAGAAGATTCCCAGCCCATGATTTCCTATAAGTTGGTTTCACATTGCAAACCTGTAGGAGCAATAATAAGCAAGTTATAAGCACTTTTAAGTTTGGCTATCCTCGTTTGACCTTGAAGGAGGGATCCAAGGTCAAAGCTGGCTGCAATAGAAGATTCCTAGCACATGATTTCCTATAAATTGGTTTCACATGCCAAACCTACATGGGGTACTTTGGCATTCCTTGGATGACCTTGAATGAGGAGCTCCAAGGTCAAATGTCTGCAATGTTGTAGAGGACATGTATATCTGTTAAACATATCAACTATGAAGAGATTCAACCTTCTACTTATGAGAACCAGCCAGTAGAAAAGAAAAATTTTCAAAGAAATGCCCACAGCGGCCAGCTTGTATGTCAGAATGAGGCTCCCAGAGAAGCTTACCTCGCAATGAAGATATCCAGCAAATTTTGGTGAATCTAGCTGGTGTAGTTTACCTCTGAGAGTGTTAAAATTAAAAATCTCTCTATGCGCGGCAGCGACGGCGGCGTAGTAAACGCTAAACCAAATGGCTCCAGATGATACAATTATCAGGTGTTTAGCTATATACTTAGGAACAGGGGCATTATTCACAAACATGGATTATTGAAGATCAGATCAAATTTGAGCAAAAATTATCAATTAATGATCATATTCTTAGATTTTAATTATAATAGTACTTTTAAAGTGCTTAATATTCATCAATTGACAGACTCCAAGGTGCATCATACCAGAAATCAGAGATCGTAATCACTAAATTGGAAAACATTGCAGGGGTCAGCACCATGAAGAAAGACTAAGACTAGACCAGACACCAAAAAAACTATGGTAAGGTTTTGCAAAGAGATAGGTTTTCACCTTCTTCATGAATGATCAGATTGACTTCTACAAGCTCTTACATACTATGTCTGGGTTAAGGAAAGGTTTAAAGTATTTTGGCCGCTATGTAGAAACTTGTACACCAACACAGCTGTCTTGAAAACAGAGCAATGCTGGCTAGGCTTATAATGAGGACTCTTTCTTACAGAAGTGATGTGAGTACTTGGTGGTATTAGCCATAATTCTAGCAAGACTGTTTTGCAAACACTAGAGCCTATGACGATCAAGAGCAGAGAGACAGGGAATTATAGTAGTATACATAACTTCAAACCAAGGTGTTTGTAGCCAAAAAGCAGCTTCACATATGATATACCCTCTTTGTTGCTAAGATCCCTGATATCAACAAAACAAGCCTTACAGGTGTTCTTGACATGGTATGAGAAGGAAAAGTCCGAATCAAACCAGACACCAAGGTTCCTAACTGTCTCAGCAGGTGAAAGGAGATTACCAAGTATATTGACTGGGAAAAAGTTTTTTTCATGCACAGTCCTTGAGCCAGACTAAATTCTGTCTTATCAGGATTAAGCTTAAGCTTGTTTGCAGAAAGTCCTTTTATGACATCATGTAAACAGTTTTCAGCCCGTCAAAGACCGCCTCAGTTACATTCTTGTGTGTCAGATAAACATATAAGTGTGTGTCATCTGCATAAAAGTGGAAACATATGCCAGGATGATTTCAATAACTCTGCCGAGGAGAGTAGTGTATAATGAAAACAGGATTGGCCCCAGTACAGAGTACATCATACAATAGCCTTTTGGCACTGGATAAAACAGAGACAATTTTGATGCACTGATAGCAGTCACAGATGTACAACTTAAACCAGGCTAGAAACACACCTCCCACCTTCAATGAGTGTACTATGATCAATGGTGTCAAACGCTATTGATTGATCCAGGAGAATGACAGCAGTAGCTTCACCTCCAGCACGAGCAAGATGGCCTTCATTCTTAACTGGCAGCAATGCAGTTTCAGTTGAGTGACCATGCTTATAGGCTATCTGACATTATAAATTCCATTAGAAATGACATGATCATTTAATTGAGAAGCCACTACACGCTCAACGATTTTAGTAGAGATGAAGCCCAGCCTAGAGACAGGTCAGTAGGTTTTGAATTCACCAGGTGGTAATGAGGCCTGTTTAATCAATGGAGAGGCAATAGCTTTTTGAAACCAGCTGGGACAACACCTTCAGAAAGGGAACAGTTTACAAGCTTAGTAATTGAGGGCAAAAGAATATCCAAGCAATCCTTAATCAGAAAGGTAGGACATGGATCTAGCAAGCAAGATTTCATTGGTGATTTGACAACTAATTTTGGAAGTTCGGCCTTAGAAATGGATTTAAACAAGTCACATTTAGGTAAATCAGCGTGAGCATGTAGAGTGACCGAGTCAGTGTTAGAAAAAGAGTCTCTGATCTTACTTTGTCTGAGAAAAAAGTAATAAAATGGTTGGCAATAATCGAGTCATGAAAAGGAAGTACTTTTTCAGGAATGGAGTTTAATACAGAGCATAAAACCTGCCACAGTGTTTTTTAATCAAGAGCATTGTTACCGATGAATGGTTGGATGTGTCCCTAATGATTAGTGAATTGTACTGGGCAATCTGTTTGCGCAGTCTAGCCCAATTTTGTGGAAACTTGTCTTTGATACAGATCCATTCGAACTGGCACCTGACAGCCTTTTAGTGTGTTTGTCAAGCAGGCCACTTAAATCCTCCCTTGTGATACCTCCTAAAGGTAACATTGTTTGACTTATGTGCAGAGGGTCCGATGAACTTGAGCTGACCATGCACCAGGGATTCATCCGAATGAATGGTGGGAGTGAGGACAAGGTCAAGAATGTGTCCATGAAGGTGGGTTGGTGTGTGTACATGCTGAGTAATATTGCATGTTTCTAGACAATTCAGAAATTTAACACTGTCATTGTAAGTTGTATCAAGGCCTCTAAGCATCAAGCAGTCAGGCCTTAAAGTCATTCGTCCCGGGGGCGACTCAGGAGCACCCTACACTCCCCACCAAGCCATCTGAAAACACAAATCCTTAAGCAGCATGGATACCCAAAACAAAACCAAAAGGACCTAAAGGTTGTAAAAATGTTGGAGTATGATCAAATTTGATAAAATTTACAGATAAAGTCAAAACAGTGGGAAACAAGTAGAAACAATGAGAAATAGCAATCTGTAAGAGTAGACAGGGAAACTTTTAGATAATTCCTGTTTGGTAGGCAATAATACCCGCACTGAAATAAAAGTGACAGAAACTAACAAGCAAGGTATGTGACCAGGAAAAAAAACCGATCTCATTATTTATATTAAAATTTTGAAAAAGTATCTCTGTGGTGGCTATGCTAACATTAAACGTTGAGATCACCAAAATGGTATTCACAAAACATTTGATCTATTTTCAATTAAATTTTGGATTAACTTTGATCCATGCACTTTTATTGATTAACTTTTGGATCAAGACAGATAAAAAAGTTGATAAAAAATTCCTCAAAGATGAAGATGAATGTTTTAATCAGCCATTTTCGAGACACAGGGTAATTGACATCTGAATAAGCCCTTTAGATTTCTCCATTGATTAAGGAGGACTTTACTCCAAATTGTAACTAATTGTAAAAAAACCCAGATACTTAAATACTTTTCACCTTAAGTGATCCATAGTTTGTCAATAGCTATTTGATCCACTGGCTCATTTTAAACTTTTCTCTCAAATTTGATCTGATCTTGATCTGATTTATTTTGCATTTTATGTTGCTGTACATGTCATATCATGATGGGTAGTTTTGTGGGAAGAGGAAATCAGTACATACAGTTGGTCAAGATTCTGTACTGTAAACTGCCGACCATCGGTAAGCAACAACCAACTTTCCCACATAAGGTCCAGAGTTTGAACTGCCGAATCTCAGAGGTGGGAGGCGAGTGTGATACCATTGCCCCACCGTGGCCCCTGATCTTGATCTGATCCTGGGTCAGTATTTGCTAACATGGCTTAGCAAAGATCAGATCAAATTTGAGCAAAAATGATCAACTTTTGATCAGATTGTTGGATCAGCTCAAATTGTTACAGAACATTGAACTGATTTCTCTATCAAATCTTGGATTAACTTTGATCCATGTATATCAATGGATTAACTTGGATCAAGATGGATAAAAAACACGTGACTGGAGATATCCAAGGGAAGAAGATAAATGTTTTAAACAGTCAGTACAGCAGCAGAGGATACTTCACGACTGAAAAAAACTTGCAAATTTAATAAGTAAATTAAATTTTTATAATACCCTATCCAATGGACAATTGCTAATCCAGTTGGTGCAGACTGGCCCGCCAAACGTCAGAAAAAGACATCCTGTGTTTCCACTGGCTGACCGGTCCCAGTACTGTGCAATCGCCAGGTAGCGTATCATACTTCCTTCCTGTCTAGACAGCGTGACTTCATAGCATCTTTTTCGTTGTCTAAACCTATTAGACCCCTAGTAAGTTGATAGCGGGGTCAGTGGGAGGGTCTTGTGTGTCCATTGGATAGGGTATTAACTTATAAAAATTTAATTTACTTATTAAATTTGTAATTTTATTGCGTTAATACATCCTATCCAATGGACAATTACTGAATAACTACAGCTTGGACGGCAGGTAAGTTACTAGGGATTTTCTCCAGGCCTGGGTCGACCTTGAGGTCAGGAAACCCTTAAGGCCATGGTGAGTTATCAGCAGCCGGTTAGCCGGGGCTAAACCGATGTTGTCCCCCTTTTTTAACATACCTGCTCTGAGGTAGGGGAAGAGAGGGATGAGTCCAGTCCCATAAGAAAGATAAATAAACCTCCCAAAAGAAGCATGCCAGAGTTTTTTTTGATTGGTTTTATAGTTTTTTTTTCTATATATGTACAAACTATTTACATATGTACAAAATCTCCTCTATATCCTGGACTATTGGTGGATCTGCTGAGCAGCCACTACAGGTCCCAGGTGGTAGAGCTCTGAGTCAGCCCAGGCCATGTCCTTCAGGTAAAATTGTGTGAAGGTATTAAGTGACTTCCAGTGGCAGGCTGATAGAATTTGCTCTGTGGAGACTCCTGACTGGAAGGCCTTAGAAGCAGCAAAGGCCCCGACATCATGGGCTTTAACCTGATGTAAAGTATGGGACTCCTGGTCAGAGAACTCATAACATAGGATCACAGTCTGCTTGATCCATGAAGAGATAGTGGCAGGTGAGATGTCTTTGTTGAAACCTTTCTTAAAGGATACAAAAACTAACTCTTTATTCAGCCTGAGGTCCAACCTGTCAGACTTGAGGGACCTATCCAGAGTTGGGGCCAGGGCTAGTATAACCACTGGGGCCACACTGTTTGGACCCTCTTTAGCCAGCTGATTCTTGGAAAGTAAGCTGGGTGATGGATACAGGGACACCTTTGACCAGTCGGATTGGTGTCTAATGTTTCTGTTTTGCCCAGCATGTATCTCACTTCTATGCTTGCCCGACCCAAGGGCCAAGAGGAAAACTGTCTTGAAGGTCAAATGCTTCAAGGAGGCCTCTTTAATTGTTTCAAATGGAGCCTTTGTCAGCTGGTGCAGCCTTTGGGTCTGTCTCTGTGGAAACTATCCAGGAGATGAGTGAAGTTTTCATCTTTGCTGATACTGATGGGTGAGTTTCCCAGTTTATCAGCAATGGCTGACCTGTAACCATCAATTGTGCTGGGCTGTAATTTCCTGTCCTGAAACAGGTACATAAGGAAGTCAGCAACTGACTTTACAGGGGATGCCCTGAAGTCCACCTCATTGCTGAGGCAACACTTTGTAAAAATGGTCCACTTTGCCTCATAGACTGATCTGGTGGATCCTCTTTGAGGAACTTCAATTCTTGCTGCCACTGCCTCAGAGAAGCCCTGCTGTTTGATTGCTGACGCTCTAGGAGCCATGCATGGAAACTTAGATTTTTCAGATTTCTGTGAGGGATCTGACTGAAGGGCGGTGTCAATAGGTTGGGCAGAGTGGGTAGGCTCAGTGGGAATTGGCTGGACATGGCCACTAGATCCCAAAACCAAGGCATGTTGGGCCAACCCGGAGCAATCAGAATGATTCTCTTGCATGGAGAGTCCTGAAGCTTCTCCACCACTTTGCCCAATATGGATGCTGGTGGGAAGGTGTATGCGTCCAGATCCTTCCATGGCAGACTGAATGCATCTACTGCTGTGGCCAGGGGATCCGGTACCGGCGACACAGAGATAACTTGTTGTTGAATCTCGTGGCAAATAGGTCTATTTGGGGCGGGTGCCACCTGCTGCATATGGCTTGGAAACCTCTGGAAGGAGAGATCACTCTGTTAGGATGGTCTGGCCAGCCTGGATAGCTTGTCTGCTACCACATTCAGCCGGCCTGGAATGTGTCGGGCTTTTAGTCACTTGTTTTCTGGTACACCAGGTCAAGATTCTCCATAGTAGAGCACACAGTGGGCCTGATCTCATGCCTCCTTCCTTATGTATGATGACACCACTGTGGTGTTGTCAGTTGCTACAAGAACTATCTTGTCTGAACAGGGGTCCTGAAACTCTTTTACCGTTAGAAACACTGCTTTGAGTTCTAGATAATTTATATGGACCAGGTTCCTCTTACAGCGTGCTCATTTAAGTGAGCACCCCACCCTCCTTTTGATGCGTCTGTAAAAATCTGCAGAGCATGCTTTATTGGGTGTAATGGTTGACCTTGAAGAACATTGTCTTCCTCCTGCCACCACTCAAGGTGGGGGTGCAGTGATCTGGGAATAGGGATCACTTTTTCTAGAGACTCCGGTACACTCCAGTTGTTTTTGAGATGCCACTGTATGGGTCTCATATGCAGTCGGCCGAGGTAAACTTGCTTTTCTGTGGCTGTTAGCAGACCTATAAAGGACATGAACTGCTGGACCGGACAAGCCGGAAGGGATAGCAGTTTCAGTATTTTCTCTTGAAGGTTCTGCCACTGGTCTGGTGTGGGTCGGACCCGACCAAACTTGACGTCAAACTGGTAGCCTACAAAATCAAAGACTTGTTTGGGCTCCAGTTCTGATTTTTCTAAATTCACCAGCCAACCCAATTGCTGACACACCTCTGAACTCATACTGCCTTTGTCTGTGTAATGCAGGTGAACCAGTGTCAGTGGAAACTGAAGACTTTGGCCGGTCGGTCTGAGGTTTACTGAAGTGAAGCTTGCTGGTAGACTGATGTCTGGTGACAGAGGAGTCGGTACCAGTGTGCTCTGAAGATCTTGGTCAGTTCCGATCGGACTGAAGCAGGCTGGTTGACTGATGCTTGGTAGCAGAGGAGTCATTACCAGTGCGCTTGGGAGATGAAGATCTTGGTCGGTGTCGGTCGGATCTGAGGTGGCTGGTCGACTGATGCATAGATTTACAGAAGTCCATGCTAGATCGTCCTGAAGAAGTTGGCTGAAAGAAAGGCTCAGAGTCCTTTGCAATACTAACTGGTGGAGAGTGAGAGGGGGTGACTTTCACAGAGGATGAAAAGATCGGCTAGAATGTCTAGAGGAGGGCTTCTAACCTGTTGAAGCAATCCGACCACTTCTGGTCAAGTTCCTCAAATCTACTATCAGTGGCCGACTTGTCCTCAACAGATTTCTTGATTTTAGATGTAGAGGGCTTATCCTTCTTCTCTGGAACGGCAGTAGGGGGAGGGTGGGGAAGACAAGGTGCCCGTATTGCTGACAGCCCCTATCACAGCAACAGTAGAAGGATCTTCTAAAGTACTGTCTTTACTGGGGCTAGACTCTAATTTCTTCTCCCGCTTCTCTTTTTTCAACTTATAAGATGGAGTAGCAAGCTGGGCTCGTTGCTCAGGGGTTAAGACAATGCAAAACTTACACTCTGTCTGTTTGCGTCTCCACGCATGGGTCTTTCCCCTTGCCTTCGTCCTTACAGCGTGCGCAGAAGGCATGCCTATCAAAACTCGCCATAGCATGGCCACAACTACCCCTCTTCTGTCCAGGTGAGGACATGTTGATCTATACACTCTCCAATATCTGGGTAAGTAATAAAAATACTTAAAATCACAAAAACCTGGCAATATACCACAAAAAATAACTTTATCACAACAAAATCCGTCTGCACAGCACATGTACCAAACGAAAAAGATGCTATGATGTCACGCTGTCTAGATAGGAAGGAAGTACAATGCACCACCTGGCGAGCCGGTCTACAATGACCGGATTAGCAATTGTCCATTGGATAGGATGTATTAACGCAATCAAACTTTAAATTTCCCAAGTGATTGAGCATTCTTTACAAAGTTGTGAAAAAACAGATCAAATATTTAATCATTTCAGCTGAAGTGATCCATGGTTGAGGAAAAGCTCTTTGATCCACTGGCTCACTTGAAATGTTTTTCTCAAAATTTTATCTAATCTTGATTTGATCTTAATCCATGTTAGTGAATACCGCCCTTGAAGAATATATTAAATGCATCGATATTCAGAAATAATGCAGTGCAAAGTTAGGGTTTTACATCCCATTCAACAACCAAGGTCATATTGGGATAGGACCTTAGCTGACTGCCACCCCCACACAGAGGTCACAGACTGTGATTAGATGCCAAATTTGCTCCTAAAATGATGCAGAAATGCTTCTACATTATAGGGTAAATGTCCTTATATATGTTACGACCCAGGTGTGAAATTTTCCATTTCGTGAAATGGACAAGGAAATTGTCCATTTCATGAAATGGACAACCCAACTGTCCATTTCGTGAAATGGACAAACAGATATATATTTTGCTGTCTATTTCATGAAATGGATAATGTAATGTATGAAAGTTAAACTTTCATTCATTATCAGTCTTTTGGTTTAAGTTACCCAATTTATTCGACTATAATAATGATATGTATTTGAAACATCATACAATAAGTTAGTTAATAGTTAAATAGTTATAAATATTTGAAATAAATTTGAAATAAAAGTGTAAATTATGTGAAGCATACTTTCTAATGGGAATAACTATTTAAAATTACACTTACACTTTTAAAAAAACATATCAGTACCTGGTATATTATTTTTTAAATTTTTGCTTTAAAGAAATGTAATAAAACTTTGTCTCTTTTGTGCACTAATCTTATTTAAAAGGCTTTACTTTAATAAATATATCTGAGGAATTGTTGCCTTAACCCTTTAAAGATTTGATCTAACAGTTATTAAAAGTAGCTGTCAATTTCAAAAGGTTGAAGCCATACCAAAGGTTACAAAAAGAAGTGGGCCAATTACAATTAAAGCCAACCTACCAGTGGTGAGGCTTTCTTTTAATAAATGTTAATACAAATATTAACAAATACTTAACTAATATTTTAGCTTAATCATAGTAGAATCTAGTTAGATTTTATAAGAAAATGTTAAAATAATTATAATAACCTGCACTTCACCAGTAGACTTTAGCTTAAAGTTTAACCATTGATTTATTCTAATACAATGTTTCAATAAAAATGCCAAAAAAAATTTTTTTTTCACTGTGAATGAGAGTAAAAATTTCGTACATTTAGTTGTCCATTTCATGAAATGGTCAGTATATTTCTTATCCATTTCACGAAATGGACAAATTTCACACTTAGGTCATGACATATATACCACATGGTCGTTGAAAATTGGGCATAATTAAGACACAAATGTAAGGGTGGACAGAATGATTTTGGAAAGCTTGCATTGGGTAGGTATAAGGTACTCCTCAGCTTGGTAATTTGAAATGCATCCTTAATTCACACAAAATAAGGTAAGTAATAAATTAAAAATCATCAGAATCACTGATATAAAAATATTACTATCTGTAATTTGTATGTTGATTGGTCCCGTGCCAATTTTGGACATTGATTCAGATTGGCAATTGTATTGTTGCCCATTTAAAAAGCACACTCTAAAAGTTGGGTATTGGTACTTTTGAGTGAAAAAGTCCACGTTTTAGCCAATTCAAGGTCGCTAGAATACACTTTAGTCTTTTATGGAAGAAAAATCATTAACTCCAACAAGCCATGCAGCAGAAGTTTACGCTGTTGGATTCAGATTTTATGTATATAAGCAAGACGACGAAAAACCCAGCCGCATGTATTTACATCAAATGTTCAAAGTAGGTCGGCCTTGGTTCATTACAGAACTGATGTAATCTTGTGGAAAGATCCACAATCAACCTCCACAATGGATTATTTACAAGGATTTTATTATTACTCTCATAAGCAATAGAGTTGTTTGGCTGTAGTGGAGGCATGCATTCTCCGAGTGTTCTTGTGGTATATTTCTGTGGTGTTTTTATAACCCATGCTTGTGTCAGTACTATTAATGAAACCCACCTTAATTTAGATAAAACACACACATATGGATTCGAGCCTCAGATTGTCAGAAATTATGATGCCAAGAGAAAATAGAGTAAAACTAAACAAAGATTGCCAAAGAATGACTCGATATCCAGGGCTTAATTTTATGAATTTGTGCATAAATGTTATAAATATCTGTACCAGGTCTTGGAAACAGCAGTGAAAACAAGAATCTCAATGGCTTGGCCTCAAGTTCTGATCATGTGTTCAGACTGACTGATATGCAGGTACTCGACAGCTTGAAGAAAGAGGTTCTCAGCAAAATGTGTCTGCGTAAGTGTATACTCTCGATGTAATCTAATCTATTCCTCAGTGTTGCTTAATGTTCACACTCGGGAATCCCAAGGCATGACAAACTAATTTTAAATAAATTGAAAGTCCAAAAGCCCAAACAATAAGTGGTTATGATAACATAGTTCAAGATCACTGTAGCAAAATATATAACTGAAGTGACCTCTGGATTTGTGGACATCTGAATCAAGACTGAATGAAATATCTCCTTTTGAATATTCTCCACTTCTACTAAAATTCTAAACTTTAAGTTTTTTAACTTAAAGAGAGCCTAAACCTTCTTTCATTTAGGCGATCCTAAAAACTGGCATCAATCATGAGCATTTGCATTATGAAATGAATGCACACTAGCATTACACAAGAGGGTCAAAGATGCCCAAAAAGGCGGGTTGCGTAGGCAGCAATAAGGTTAGCGACTGCTGTAATTACATTTAGAAACAAGGAAAGAAATGTCAGGTCGCCCAGTTAAGGTGAATGTGTTAGACATGCTAAGAATCGTAAAACTTGTAATCTAGGTTACATAATTGTATCTATGCTATAAACAGACAAACGAAAGGACGGAATTACACCAATTTCGAAAGCAACTTAGCTATGATGGTGATGTATCCCCATGTCAAGTTTGAATTCGATTGGACAAAGCGTTTTCGAGTTAGAGCCCGGAAACAGAAATGTTGACGAACAGACAAATGGACAAACAACACACAAACGAACGGACAGAATTACACCAATTTTGACAGGAACCTAGATATGATGGTGATCTATCTCCCTATCAAGTTTGAATTAGATTGGACAAACTGTTTTCGGGTTAGAGTCCGGAAACGGAAATTTTGACGGACAAACGGACAACAAACGAACAGACGGAATTACACCAATTTCGAAAGGAACCTAGCTATGATGGTGATCTATTTCCCTGTCAAGCTTGAATTTGATTGGACAAACCATTTTCGAGTTAGAGTCCGGAAACAAAAATGTGGATGGACAGACGGGCGGACAGACAAACAGACAAAAAAAGGACAAACGAATGGATGAAATTACACCAATTTCGAAAGGAACCTAGCTATGATGGTGATCTATGTCCCTGTCAAGTTTCAATTCGATTGGACAAACTGTTTTCGACTTAGAGTCCGGAAACGAAAAATGTGGACACACGTCGGACACACCAATCTAATAGGTGTGTTGGTTACACGTAACCCGCCTAAAAACTACATTTTTGTGTTGTTTTTTTTGTCTAGAACTCCACTGGGGGCTGGGGACTGTTAAACAATATACAAGCTGTTAAATGCATTTCATAACCATTTGTTTATCCATTCGTTTGCTTGTTAGCAAGGTTACAGCAATACTACTGGTTGAATCTCTCCCCCCCCCCCCCCCCCCCCCAAAAAAAAAAAAAAATTCCTCCAACATAAATCTCATTAAATTTTGAGAGTAATCTGAATACAAACAAAAATAATCAAGATTTCTCATTTCCTTATTGTTATATGCCTTTGTGGCGGTATACACTCTCCACGTACTCTTGTTTGCAAATGTTCCTAACATGCCACACTTGTCAGAGATTTTTCTCTCTTAGACACAAGTGTGGTAAAACACTGAGATTTCTCTCATTGCAGACAAGTGTATGTTCTGCAAGAGTCTCTCCAAGGAGGAAGAGGATCCCTTTCATTACCAAGTCTACGACTCAAAAACAAAGAAAATTCTGAATTTGAAAATTCAACCCACAAACAGGTAAAATGAGATCAGTCATTTAAATTTTACATTTTATGTTTAACAAGCAACCTATACTAGGATTTCACACCAAATTAGAGGTTGATGCATACACCCATAGTCCAGGATAGTAGGTTGGTAATACTGTTAGCTGAAATAAAAAATATGCACACGTATATTATTCTCAAGACACTGTTAGGCACCTTTGTGTAGAATAATTTATGATTTACAAAAGTATTTTACAGTTTTGTAAATACTTCTTTCTTTTCTGTGAATATTACAGGAACATTCTTAAAGCAAAAAGGCAAACAATTTTTTACAATTTTTTCAGCTTACAGAGGTTGTTTGTCATATATTTGTTTGGTAAATATGAACATTCTTGTCTCTTATTTTTAAAGTATACATCCAGTGCCAAATTATATACAACAATAATAACAAGCAGTGTCTGAGAACACGAAGACCATTGCATATGGGCAGGGCTGAAAAATCACAAAATTGCAAATTGTAATTAGTAAATAAAATTTTTATTAGTTAATACCTTACCTAACAGACGATAGCTATACTCCGGCGCCAGCCGGTCCCGCCAAACGCCAGAAAAAGACGTCCCGAGTTTCACCTCCGGCAGGACCGGTACACTACAATCCACTCGCCAGGTGGCCTAGATTCTGCTTTATTCGCCAGAGGGACGTGACGTCATAGCATTTTTTTCGTCCCTAGAGTTGAATTTGAAGCTGAAAGTGGGGAAGGCCGGGTGGGAATCTCCCGTCTGTTAGGTAAGGTATTAACTAATAAAAATTTATTTACTGATTAAAATTTGCAATTTTATTGCGTTAATACACCTTACCTAACAGACGCTAGCTAGATTAACTATCCAGTGGATGGAGGGCAGCTTACTTAGGACTAGATGGAAGTCTTTTGTATAGGCAACTAGGCTCTGGTCTGGCTGATAAAGGAGCCACTCCAGGCTCTTAAGGCCCAAAAAGTACCCCCCCCCCCCTTCGTTTATGCTCTGAGGGGAGGAAGAGAGTAAGAGTTCAGTCCTGGAAATTCCAGAGAGATCCAAGCAAGAGTGGAATAAGGTCCCATACCCTGTGCGTCTGACAACTAGGTAAAGAACCTTAAACTAAAGGAATAGATCAAAACTAAAAGGAGACCTATACCTAACAAAAACTCAAACTGTTATGTACACTATATACAGGATAGGAGTACCGTAGGTTTAATGGTGGATCTGTTGGGCAGCCACCACAGGACCCAAATGAAAAAGCTCAGAGTCTGCCCACGCAACATCTTTAAGATAGTATTGGGTAAAGGTGTTGTGGGACTTCCAGTGGCATGCTGACAGGATTTGATCCAAGGAAATGCCACCCTGAAAGGCTTTCGATGCCGCAAAAGCTCTAACATCATGAGCTTTAACTTGGTGTAAAGTTAGAGACTCCTGATCTGACAGCTCATAACAAAGGAGAACTGTCTGCTTGATCCAAGACGAGATCGTAGCAGGAGAGATATCTTTGGTGAAACCCTTTTTAAAGGAGACAAAGACTAGCTCTTTGCCCTGTCTGAGATCTTGTGTCTTGTCCAGATAATAGCGTAAAGCTCTCACTGGACAAAGAGACCTATCCTCCTTCAGTGATTTATCCAGAGTAATAATAATAAATAATAGTAGGATTTATATAGCGCAAAATTGATACAAATCCTCTAATGCGCTTGAGTCCAAGAAGGGAGAGTCCAGGGACAGGCATGGGTCGACATCTAAAAAACGCCCGCCAGGGTATAACTAAGGTGGGGGGTATGCCAGCCTAAACAAGTAGGTCTTTAGCTGGCTTCTGAAACCATCTAGGGGCAAGGCTGGAATGACTACTGGCACCACGCACTCTGGGCCCTCCTTCGCCAAGTGGTTCTTAGCCAAAAAACTTGGGGAAGGGTAAAGGGACACCTTAGAACAGTCAGCTTGGTGTCTAATGTTCTTGTTCAACCATGCGTGTATTTCACTCCAACGTTTCCCAGAACCTAGAGCTAGGAGAAAAACCGTCTTAAAGGTCAAGTGCTTCAAAGAGGTCTTTCTGAGAGGTTCAAATGGTGGTTTGGTTAGTTGATGCAAAACCAAGGAGAAGTTCCAGGAAGGAATCCCTCGACGACCCTTTGGCCTATCTCTATGAAAACTGTCCAAAAGGCGATTCAAGTTTTCATCTTTGCTGACATTTAAGGAGGCATTGCCTAACTTGTCCGCAATGGCTGACCTATAACCATCAATGGTACTGGGTTGAAGATTCTTCTCCTGAAAAAGATGCAGGAGAAAATCTGCTATTTGTTTGATAGATGGAGACCTGAAGTCCACCTGACTTGTTTTACACCATCTGACAAAAACGGCCCACTTTGCCTCAGACTGTTCTGGTTGAACTTCTTTGAGGAGCCTCAATTCATGACACCACTGGGCTAGAAAACCCTTGCACCTTGATTGCCTCGGCTCTAGGAGCCATGCGTGCGTGAAGGTTTAGATTGGTCAGATCCCTGTGACGAGCCTTGTTGAAGGGCTGGGTCACTAGATTGGGGTGATTGGGTAGGCAAGGGGATATCTGGGATGACAGATCCACTAGATCCCAGAACCATGGCATGTTGGGCCAATCCGGAGCTATTAGGATCACTCTCTTGTACAGATGGTCTCACAGTTTGCGGACCACCCTGCCAAGCAACGACACTGGGGGAAAGGCATACATGTCCAGGTTCTCCCAAGAGACTGTTAGAGCGTCCACTGCCCAAGCATTGGGGTCCGGTACTGGGGATACGTACTGGACTAGCTTGTAATTGTACCTGGTCGCAAACATGTCGACCTGGGGACGGTGCCAGGCCTGACACAGGAGGTCGAAGACCTCTTGATGAAGAGACCATTATGTCTGAATGATTTGGCCTTGTCGAGACAACTTTTTAAAAAATATTTTTATTTCTTTTTCAAAGGAGTTCACATTTACATATATTGTACTTCCTAACAATACCAAGCTTCAATAATCTGTTAAAAGAACAACCATAGTATTACAATATGAGAGTAGATGCTGTACAAAATGCATGTTACCAAATCAAGCTTCGACCAACTGTGGAATTTTTTCTTTCTTGGATGCAATAAAAATGTATTCATTATTATTAATAAAATATTAGCAGGCCTCATTTGTTTTTCTTGGAAGCCCAAAATTATGTCTTTACTTGAAAAGTCTACTTCCTTATTTGTGTTGGTTTTAATTTTCCTGGATAGGTCCTCCCAAAATTTTCTTGTGGGTTCACATTGGCTGAATAAGTGTACTAGAGTTTCTTAATTTTCATTACATAATTTGCACACACTATCTTGTGTTATGCGCATTTTGAATTTTGAATTTCTAATTCCCAATATCTGATTTAGGATTCTATATTGAAGCCAAATTAAGTAATTGTCCTGTATGGTTTTGAAACAAATGAGGTAACATTGCTGCCACATTTTTTCTGTAACTGTAATATTTAGTAGTGTTTCCCATTTATGCCTAAGCTTATCATCATTGTAGGATTTCTGCAAAAGTAAAGTTTTATAATATTCTCTTGACCCTTTTGTGCCTTTGGAGAGCAAATATAATGTTTCTGGATGGATGGGCCTTATGCTTGTCGAGATATCGTATTTGCCTATAAAGTTATTCACAACATTGTCCGACTCTACGATAGTCTAAGAAATTATAGGGTCCTGAGTATTTTGAGATTAGGTCATGGTGCAAGAAAAATTTTCCTTGGGAATCAATTAAATCAGATACAAAAACGATCCCTTTATTTAACCACTGTGGCAAATAGAGTTCCATTTTAGAAACCTTTGGATTATACCATACTGGGCTAGAAAGTTTTCTTCATCAGGTATGTTTGTGTCTCATAGACATGCCCAGGATAGCAAAGCCTCCTTCCAAACCATATTTGTTATATTCTGTGCAAGGTTTTTGGGCCAAGTTGAACCAAAATATTGTAGCCTAAGAGGATTTTTGATACAATGTATTTCTGTAGTTTTCCACACCGGTCTTTCATTGCTCAACAACCTTTTGATCCAAAAAATTTGGAGCTCAGTTATGAAGGTATCTATATCATTCTAAGGCCTCCTCTTGAATAGTTTTGTGTTAGTTTTGCTCTGCTTATCTTATCTGGTTTATAATCCCATGTAAAGGAGTAAAGGACTTTGTTTAAGGATTTTATAGTTTGGGGGCTTGGTCTGGGAATCGTCATGAATAGTGTTACAAACTTTGGTATTATGAATGTTTTTAAAATGCATATTTTGCTAACTGGGGTTAGGTTTCGTTGCCTCCAAGGCACAAGGATTCTCTATGCATCTGTTATTATAGTATTATAGTTTAAGTTAGGCATATCAAGAAGATTTACTGAAAATGTGATGCCATTTTTCTTGTGTTTCCCTTTTTTGAACCAATCCATATTAGTTGAGTTTTTTCTTTATTTACTTTTAAGCCAGAGTATATGCCAAATATTTCAAGGACATTTAGCGCCAATTGGAGAGAGATTTCCGAATCATCTAGGAATAGTGTTGTGTCATCTGCAAACTGCGTAATTTTTACATACCGTTTATTTATTTTTAATCCTTTAATTGAGTCACATGCCTCTACTAAGAGTGTTAAAAAAGCGAGCATATTATAAAAAGGTATGGAGCAATCGGGTCTCCTTGTCGGCATCCCCTTTTAATACTGATTTGATTTGATAGGAAACCACATTGAAGAACTGTTGCAAAAATATTTGTGTTAAAGGTAATTATCCACTTAATAAAATTCTGTCCAAAACCTAATCTGATTAAAGCCTCAATTAGGAAATCCCATGACACCGAATCGAATGCTTTTTCGAAATCAACTAGCATTAATAAACCTGGAATTTTTTTTGCATTCTGCGAAATGAATTATGTCATATATCAAGCGTGTACAGTCACTCATATAGCGTCCAACTTGTCTGCAAGCACATTCAGACGACCTGGGATGTGTCTGGCCTTCAGAACAACATTCAGATTGCACCAGCACAGGAGCCGCCATAGAAGGGCACAAAGTGAGCTGACCTCATACCTCCTTCCTTGTTGATGTATGCCACAACTGTAGTGTTGTCCATGGCAACTAGAACGACCTTTCCCTGCACTATGTGCTGGAACCTTTTTAGGGCCAACAAGACCGCTTTTAGTTCCAGGAAGTTTACATGAAGATGGCTTTCTGGAACAGACCAGGTGCCGCTTGCTGTGAAATCGCCTAAGTGAGCACCCCAACCTTCTTTTGAGGCGTCTGTAAAGATTTGAATGGCATGACGCAAAGGGTGTAGAGGTTGGCCTAGTAAGACGTTTGTCTCCCTGGTCCACCATAATAGGTGCTGGTGAAGAGTCCTTCTAATCTAATCTACTGCTTTGCAAGCGCAATATCTTCCCCACAGAGGGGAACTCAGTGCGCTAATTAATCAAAATCATTTTCCTAAGGAGAGTCAAGGGGCGTTCAAGGTCAATGATCCAGGATTATGGGTGTGGCCGGGAGGGAAGAAAACTAAGTTGGGAAACTAGAGCTGAAGAGGTGGGTTTTGAGGTGCTTCCTAAAAGATGGAACAGAGGGGCTGTTTCTAACATGAAAGGGGAAAGAGTTCCAAAGGACAGGGGCATAGTGACAGAATGAATTAGAGAAGTGTTTGATTGATTTGTGAACTCTACGATCAAAATTGGGGGTTTGAAGGAACTTGAGTTTGGGGGAACTTCGCCTTGTATTTCTAGAAGAGGTGTACGGGTGGATTAATTGTCTTAGATAAACTGGTTGACCTTGGTTGAGAATTTTGTATGTAATAAGGCCAATTCTAAATTGTACCCTGTATCTGACTGGTAACCAGTGAAGTTTTTTTAGTAATGTGAGGTAATGTGAGATAATATAGAGGAACGGGTGACAACCCTGCAGAGTGAGTTTTGGACTAGCTGCAATCTCCTTAACTCAAAATTAGTGAGCGATAAAAACAATGAATTGCAATAGTCCAACCTGCTGCTCACCAAAGCATTTGCCAAGAGAACTGATGTGTTGAGGTCTAGGAGGGGACGAATTCTGTAGAGATCTCTGGCATGTACCCTAGTGGACTTTATGACCTGTGACACATGATTTGAGAAACTGAAATTGGAGTCGAACACTACTCCAATGTTCCTGACACTTTGTGCTGGTGAAACCTGATTTCCTAGAATACTGATGGGGAAATGAGGGAGGAGTTGTTTACGATTTTTATGGGAGCCTATGAGAATAAACTCGGTTTTGTCTGGGTTAAGTTTTAATTTATTTGTAAACATGAAATTTTGAATGTCATTTAGGCAGTTCTTTAGTTTTTGGATAGAGAGAAATTTGCTGGTGAAAGTGATATGTATAACTGGGTGTCATCGGCGTAGAAGTGATAAAATCAATGCTACTGTGGGAGTGAATGATTGAGCTGATAGGGTTAGTATAGAGAGAGAACAGAATTGGTCCAAGGACAGAACCCTGGGGAACTCCATACTGGAGCGAAGCTGGATGGGAGAGTGTACTACCTATCTTGACCGAGTGTGTCCTTCCTGACAGGTATGATCTGAACCAGCCAAGTGCTAGCTCACTGATTCCATAATAAACATTGAGCCTGTCTAGGAGAATGGCGTGGTCAATGGTATCGAAAGCGGCGAAGAGATCGAGAAGGGTAAGAGCAGTGACAGACCCTTTGGCCATATTAAGAAGAATATTGTTGTGAATATTGAGGAGAGCGCTTTCAGTAAAATTGTAGAACTTGTTTCTATAAGAAGATTGGAAGGCAGTCAAAAGGCCGGCTTCATCAAGATGTGTTTGTAGCTGGACGGCTACTACCCTTTCAAGTATCTTTGAGATAAAGTTTAAATTTGAGACAGGCCTATAATTTTTAAAAACTTCTTTGTCTAAGGATGATTTTTTGAGAAGTGGGGTAACATGGGCCTGCTTAAAGAAATCTGGACACTTGCCTTGGTTAAGAGAAGCATTAATTATTGAAGTGATGGGAGAAATGAGAATATCGAGATAATCCAGAACAAGGAAAGTGGGCCATGGGTCTAGGGAACATGATTTACTAGGAGAGCTGGTAATAATTTTGGTAACTTCTTCCTCTGTTACAGTAGAAAAACTGGGGAACATGGGGGGAGGAGAGTCAGGGGTGATGTGTTGTAAATTGACAGAAGCAGAGAATGTTGAGCGTATTTTCTCAATCTTTTCTGTGAAGAACTCCACGAACCTGTCAGCCAAAAGCTGAAGTGGGTTTATCGATGGGAGGATCTTAGCTGGAAGTCTGTGTAGGACATCACCCAGGACACGCCATAATTTTTGTGGGTTGTGATGATTATCCTGAATTTTTTCTTTAAGGAATTGGGATTTGGCCTGCATGCAGACTCTATTATATTGGTGAACCTTCTGCATGTACTGGGATCTATTGAAAGTAGATCTATTTCTTCGCCAAATGCGTTCAAACAAACTCTTAGTCTCCTTTGCCGCAATTACAGTATCATTCACCCATCCCGGGATGTACTTGGCCTTGGTGTGTTTGGTGTGTATTGGAGCATGTTTGTCAATAAGGGTTGACAAGGTAGTATGATATTGTTTATAGAGTGTATCTGGTTCTTTAGACGGATTATTAATCAGTTCAGTCCTTGCAACAGAAGCGGGTCCTTGCAACTGGAATCTCCTTTTCCAGTGATTCGGGAACTCTCCAATGTTTTTGAGGTGCCACTGAATGGGTCTCATATGAAGTCTGCCCAGGGGTACCTGTTTTTCCGTTGCTGTAAGAAGGCCTATCAGTGACATGAACTTCCTGACTTGGCAAGTCGGATTGGACAGAATGGACTTCACTTTCTGAAGAATTGATTCCCAATGGTTCTGGATCGGTTTGACCAGTCCGTGTGAGAGGTCGTATTGGTAACCCACAAATTCAAAAACCTGTTTGGGTTCCAACTCTGATTTTTGAAGGTTCACCACCCAACCCAACTCCTGGCAACGGGCGAGGAGGGATTGGGTGCCCTGGTGGCAGGATTCTCTGGAGGGGGCTCGAATCAACCAGTCGTCTAGGTACTGGTAGATTCTTATACCCCTGGCTTGGGCCATCAACTTGACCTCTTTGACCACGCCAGTGAATTCCATCAGAGCTGTTGAGAGGCCAAAGGGGAGGGCCCGGAACTGGTAAGACTGGTTTTGGAAATGAAACCTGAGGTATTTTCGGGACCTGGTATGAATTGGAACGTGGAAATAGGCGTCGCTGAAATCCAGCGATGTTACCCATTCCCCTTGTTGTAAGGAAATCCGGATTGTTTCTGGAGTTTCCATTTTGAATGTTTTCACGCTCAAAAATTTGTTGAGAGCACTGAGGTCCAAGATTGGTCACCATTTTTGGTTTGGTTTGGGTACTATCAATAGTCTGTTGAAGAAGGCTAGAGATGATCGAACCCTCACCATCTCTACCGCTTTCTTATGCAACAGGGCCTGCAAAGCCTCCTTCAGGTAGAGGTTCCTGTTGGGGTTTGCATACCCGCTGACTATCAGGGGTTCCCTTACTAGGGGAGGTCTGAGTATGAATGGGAGGACATAGCCTTCCTTCAGAATTGATACTACCCTTGGATTTGTGCCCAAGAGGGCCCAGGTCTGCCAAAAAAGTTGTAGGCCACCTCCAACTAGTTGAACATGAGCAACACTGGGGACATTGGCAACAGGAGGGACAAAAACACAATGATCGACAAAAGAAACACATTTCACAGAATTTATTTCTACTTTGTCTTTTAATGGAGGACTTAGCCTTTCTTTTGCGGCTGCCTTAAACTTTTTGTTGCAAAATGTACATGATTGGCAACAGACCAATTTACATTTGTTTGAGCAATGACAGTCTTGTTGGTTTTTGTTACAACTAGTACCACGTTTAAAGACCGGGTTACTAGAACAGGGTCTATCACACAATAATTGTCATTTATATTGAGTATTGTCCTTGGAGCCTCGGGAACCGCGATTGGCCTGACCTCCACAGCCCCTACCACGGTATCTACCGCGCCCGCCAAATGATTTCCAGGCCGGCATATCTTTACCAGCATTGCCAGTGGATTTGGAAGTATCCTGACTCTTCCATCCAGTTGAGTAGGGCTGATATCTAACTTGTTGAGCTTTCTTGTGCCCACCAGCGAACCCCCCATGGCCCGGATCGGGCTGGGAAGTACACTTAGAAGTCTCATATTGGGCAATCTCATCTTCAACTTTGCGAATGACCGCATCCAGGAACAAGGCGTACCGGTTCAAGGGACAATTCCTCAGGGCAGAAAAGGTATCTGGTTTCACTCCCTGTTTAAGATGCTCCAGATATGAATCCCTGCATAGCAGTTTACGATTGGCCATCAGAGTGAAAGTAAAGTCTGACAGGTGTTGTAAAGACTTCCCTACTGCAAAGCTGACATTTTGGTTGAAACTGGTCAGATAGTTAAGTTCATCCAAGGCAGACTGAGCTTTAGAAGAGGATTTTCCTTTTCCCAGTTCGGTTTGCAAAATCCTAAGTTGTCCCTGAACAGAGTCCTGAATCTTTGTTATACATCTATTAAATCCTGCCGACTGATTACAAATATAGCTCGTCTCCTTGGCAGCTTTTTCCCACTTTCCACAGTATCTTGAGATATCTGACGAGCAGGAGGTTGTGAGTTTGCAACAGTTGGCTTGGCAATCCTTGAAAAGGCACTGTTGAGTTTTGCTGCATCATTCGGCCACAAGTTAACATATTTTCCTGGCTGAGCAGGGTCCTTAGGTTCTGAAGGGTGAATCCCATACCAGCGACTTTGGGGGACGCAGAAATTGGTCCATGTGTAGACCCCCCGGTTCAGATGACTTAGAAGGATAACCTTCAAGCAACACTAAGGTCATATTTTCAAGTTTTTTACAAAGCCAGTCTTCTGGTGGTAATATAACGGAGACTTTTCCAACTGGTTGGGAGCGATGTCCAATCCAAGGATTATCTGCTCTTGAGGTTGGTGAATATTCCAAATCTGGAATATGGGTCCACCCCATAAACGCTCTCACTCCTCATACTGTCTATAGTTCTGATCCTCACTTAAAACCTTGTCTTTCTCTGCGGAATCCCAGTCCTGTTGGTCATCCGGTTCCGACACCTCCCCTTCTTCAAATTGGTCTGGTGAAATGATATCCCGGGCTGGGAAATGCAACGGGCTGGAAGAAGATTGAGTAGAATATACCGGACCGGGCTGTTGAAACACCGGTTCCGGATCAGTTTCTGGATACAGATTTTCTAGAGGTGAAGACATGTTCATAGCAGTTGAAGTCCGAGTTCCATCTTGGCTTGGCCGGAAGGAACAGAAGACTGAATAAAAGGGGTCTGAGATAAGGCTCCAGCCGGAGGTTGATGAGCAACCGGGACTTTGACCGGTGAAAAATACGGCTGCTGTGAAGATCGTTGACCCACAGTTAACAAAGCTTCTAATCTGGCCATCCTTACTGATCATTTTTCATCCAAGTCCTGCAATTCTTTGCGGAAAGGAGTTGGCAGTGACAGATCTACAGAAGAATTATTAGAAGGGTGATCCGTACCTTCCTGTTCAACTTGAGAAACTACAGTAACGGAGGCAGGGTCTACAAGCACATCTTTAGTCTTCTGTTTTTCCTTCCTAATCTTATAGGTAGGTGTAGCCAGTTGTACTACTTGATCTGGGGTCAATAAATCACAGTACTCACATGGGAGACGTTTTATACAGGGATCTTCGCCATGACCCTTATCCCGACATCGAGCACACCTGGAATGCTTGTCAAAGGAGGCCATAATATGTCAACAAGCCCCTTTTCTTTGTCCAGGTGAAGCCATGATGAATTCTCAACAATATGCAAACACTCGGACACACTATCGAATAAAGCAGGAACTAGGCCACCTGGCGAGTGGATTGTAGTGTACCGGTCTTGCCGGAGGTGAAACTCGGGACGTCTTTTTCTGGCATTTGGAGGGACCGCCTGGCGCCGGAGTATAGCTATCATCTGTTAGGTAAGGTGTATTAATGCAATAAAAACAATTCTTTATTAATAGTCAGGATCCCTAGCTCCATAAGTAAGTATTTATAAAGTACCAAATGGATGTAGACATCCTGTAATTTTATTTATTTGGGGTTTTAATGTCATCTTCAACACACTGTACAGGTCATATCACGACAGGTACGTTGGTGGGCAGAGGAAACCAGTACATACAGTTGGTCAAGGTTTTCTACTGTAAACTGCCGGCCATCGGTAAGCAACTACCAACATTCCCACCATGGCCCCTCAGACATCCTGAGAGATGCTGACATCCAAATTACCACAAAATGTCTGTCTCCACATCAGTATCTAACGGGAGAAAACTAAGGAGGGGGTAGGCTAGTCTGAAAAGGTAAGTATTCAGCTATCGGCTAAATCCAGTAATACTAGCCTGGATTCTAATGACCTCCCGAAATTTGATCCATTCAGTAGGAGCAGCCACAGCAAACATGAACATCCACATGCAATGGTGGGTCTTTATATGGAAACATAAGGTTGTTACCTTGTGTGAGGCCACTACGTTTGCATGTTTTTGTTTTTCTTTTGTTGCAGTTCTGGCAAAGAACATGTGGATACTACACCAAATGGAGGGTTGTTGAAGCCAGAACTGATGGAACTACTGTGGACACTGTATCCTCCTGAGCCAACAGGCCTACCACCTCGTCACAAGTCCAGCTGGATGAGACCCATAGTAAATGGAGAAGAGTTTGCAGATATTGCAGGTGACTTGTCAAAAGTGTGCACATCTTTTTTACTTTTCATTTGAATAAGGATGCAAAAGGTTATGTTTTCATCATGGCTATTTGTCTGAACTGGGTTTGTAAATCCAAGTCAAAGTTGGTGTTTTAAATCTCCTTCAACAGCTAAAAGCACGACTGTTGGTCCTCAGATCCAACATGTTGCTATGGGTAGGAGCCAGAATTTTAACAAGCATGACCGTTATCTCCCGCCATATTCCAATAGTCTAAATTAGAGAAATATAAATGAAATCCAGCATGTAGTTACTGCAGTAATAGCCCAGAGAAGGGTTATCTTAAAGCGGCTACAATAAAGTTACCTTTAAGACTTCAAGGTTACCATAAAGTGAAAACCTTCCTTATGCCCAAGTAAGCCAGTGCTTACTAGTTGGTCAAGATTCTGCACTGGAAACTACAGGACACAGGTAAGCAACCCCCCCAACTTTCTCACATAAGGTCTGGAGTTTTCACCACAGACCTCACAGGTGGGAGTTAAGTGTGTCACTACACCACTGAGTTCCCCTCATGTTTTACCACACTATTGAATTTCTTACAGAGTAAGAATTCGCCAGGAATCTAAAATTCGCCACCTCCAAAACCTCAGTTAATTTTACAAAGAAAATGATGTTTTGTCTTAAAATAGGTATTTTTTAGTTCAAAAAGCCTAAATTTATCGTGTATTCAACAAATCTCACCTCAATTAATTAATTTTATTAGTATTTCGACATGTGGCGAATTTCAGATATGTGGCAAATTTTAGATTTCTTACTTTAACTGACTTTACAGGAACATTATTATTTGCTTTCTGAACTATTAAATATATAAATAAAATGAAAGATATATGGATGATACACACTTGTACGAAACTACGAATACTTTATATTCTTTCAGGGGACACAAAAGGAGAGTTTGAAAAATGTCTTGAAATAGTCTTGAAATCAAAGCTTGACAGGGATGGTAGGTATCACTAATCAAGCTATTGTACAATCAGGTTATTTATCTAAAACTGGTAAAAATACCAATGACCCAGCATAAATCTATTAAGCAGAACATGTAGAAGATGTTTCATATCTGATATATTACAGAAATAATGCCCAATGTATTGTATTAAGCTGGCTAATTAAGGACAATGTTACAATAAAATAACTTATAAGAAATTCTAATTGGAATGGTCACACTGCTCCGATTACAAGGGTTTACAAGGGATGCCATGGTCGCTTAGATGATATTTAACAGCTTACCCACCAGTTGGGTTTATTTATTCTTGTAGTTAACACCTTGAAATATCACTCCTAGAAACAAAAGTTTCTCTGTTAAGACAAGAATTCAAATCTACAGCCCCACAGGTAGGAGGACATAGTGTTGCCTCAATACTACTGAAGCCTGTAGAGTGTCATAAACACATAATTATTCAAAAAATCAAACTTTAATAAATAACAATAGTTGTAATCTTGATATGGTCTAACTTGAAGTTACAAAATGAAACCTATTTATAGGTACCTCTAGCTCCTCCAAGCTTGAAAAATATTATTCTCCGTGGCTTGGCTTAATTCCATTTCAGTACATACTCCTTTATTGATGTCTGACCTGGGTATTCATGGCCTTGACATTTGGGCTTATGACAGTGATGTTTAGCAAGGCTATTATTAAAAAGAGTAAATTTGGCAGAGTATTACGATGGCACTATTGTGTAAATTCTGTAGAGCTTTGATACTTCAATCTGTGTACAAAATTAATACTTCCCCCCCCCCCCCCCCCCCCCCCCCCCGCCCAAGACTGATAACTATTCCTATTGAACTGTATCTTTTAAGAGTTACAGGTTTGGATGTTATGCAACTTAAGAAAACTGTTCATACATATAATTTTTTTTTGGATTGTCAAAGTTGCTGAGATTTGTAATTTTTGTATTCTTGCCATTACAGAGAATAATATTAAAAAAATATATTCTTTACCATTTCCCACTTGGTCAGTTTTGTAACTTGATATTAATTTAACCTACATTGAAATATGGACTGGCACCTTTTGCTATGGACCTGTAACATTTTTGAGTTGCAGGTCTAGTGGACTTGGAACATTTTTCCGTAAACTTCACACTGACTTTAGTGTACATAATTTTCTCAGGTGCTACTTGTACCTTATTTACGTTGAATGATCATGCTTGATGGTACTAATTACCCTCTACTTACAGCCCCTTTCTGTGAACTTCTAGTTATTCTTGTGGTTTACAGCAAAACTTGTTGGACCTTGGAAATTTCTAAAATTTCTTCATGGAAAGTTCTAAAATATTTTCCCAATTCTACTGAATGCAGAGTCTGGTGTTACCTTTCCTCTTCTTTCATACCAGGTAGTATGGTGATGCCAGTTGGAATGCAGGGAGTGGAAGAAGTGAATGACTACAACATGGCATTCAAGTATGCAAAAGAGTATATAACCAACAAACCAATGGACTTAAATAGTGCTTAAAACAAGTTAATATAGCATATGAGGCAATTCAAACAATATTCACAGATGCAAAGGAATACTTCATCAAAAATCAGTAGACTTAAATAGTGTGTAAAAGATGGTAAGAAAGCAGTGAAGATAACAGCTTATGTGATTTAAACAACAATCACGCTTCATCAACAAACCAGTGGACCTAACCAATGTGTAAAAATAACACAATGATAATAACAGCTAATGCAACACTAACAAAATTCATGTATGCAAAGAAATACTGAACCAACAAACCTACTGGAATGAAAGTGTTTAAAATGAAAATTATGTAATATAATAATTTTTTTTGTGTGTGTTTTTGTATAAAAACCAGGGAATGTACGTTAACCAGCTCAATACAGTGTATAGATTAAGTCTGTTGACTTTTCTATATTAGGCTATTTCAACATTTTTACAAAGAATGGATCGATGTAACAGATTCTGTGAAAATACTGGTTTGTACCTGTATACTCTATACTGGTATACTATAATAGATACCTAGCTAAAGAGAAACGCGACATATGTGGTCATTCATTTTTCATAAAACTTGTGTTTCTTTTTTGATACAGACAGACAAACAGACCTGATTGCAATACCTCACCCTTCCCTTTTTGTAGCCATAACTGGCTCGCCAGGATTGTCACTAAGACATGAGATTCCTACATAAATCTTGTACATGTGTACTTAGCAACTTGAATCTGCCACTGGTTCAACTGGTCTACAAGTTCTGTCAAACTGTCTAGCCTCGATATTTTAATCCTCTTTTTTTGAAAATCAGAAATAGTATATATACTACAAGAAGTACACTGGATATAGAAGTTCTGGAGGGGACTCAATTTTTTAGCTTTAACTGTGACACTGCAGTGGTTTAGAATAAATTGCTTGATAATATCCACTCAGGTTTGTCTCTGTGCTCTTTCAGAGAGATGCAAAAATCCTATCTCTTTTGGAAAGCATATATCCACCATAGGTTTTTCTTCTGTGGATATACATGTTGCTTTCCTTTGTGGAGCTCACCCTTTTTAATGTCACTCGATGTTTTGTGATATCCGTTTCTCTGCCTAAAGTGCCTTAGCATCTGTCTTTTGATGGAGATAAAGATGATTTAATAGTATTACAGTATAACCTCTATTATCTGACCCTCTTGGGGGAAGGAACAATTGGTTTGGATAATAGAAGAGTCGGATAATAGAAGGGCTAAAATAACAGGTTTAAATGGAGTTGGGAGAGTGGGTTTGTGGTCAGATAATTAAAAATTTGGATAATAGAAGGTCGGATAATAGAAGGTTCTACTGTATATGAATCAGAATTAATAAGAGTTAGATATTCTCATCATAATAATCGTTGGTCTCATGGCCTTGCAGTTAGAGTGCTGGCCTTCAGAGAGGAAGGTATCTGGTTGGATCCTTGGCCGGGATATCATGGTTGTACCCCTGGTACGTGTGTGTTCCTGCTCACTGTGAAGATTTATTCACAAAAGGGATAAGCAAAGATCAGCGAAAAATTAGCTCAAGTTAATCCAACAAGAGGAGAGTGCCCGTGAACGGGCACTGTGTCAGCTGACTGAATGTTTTTGATTTGTGATGGTGATAATGAGAGGAAAGCATAATTATCAGGGAAAGGGCTGTACAGAAATACAGTAAATGGTAACTGAACAGCATGTTCGAAAGATATTCCGAAGCTGACAGAAAAAAAGGACAAAAAAGTTGTGCCCTGCAAATGGTATTATGAAATAAAGTAACAAGGTAATTGTTTAAGTGTAAAAAGTAGGTTAAAAATATTTAAAGAAATACTATAAATGCAATATCCTCGTTCGACCATGAAGAAGGGGTCCAAAGGTCAAATCTGACCATACCAAAAGATTCCCAGCCAAAGAATTTAGGATGGTTTACCATCCCAAACCTCTCGGACCAATAATAAGTGAGTCATAGGCACTTTTTAAGTTTGGCTATCCTTGTTTGACCTTGACGGAGGGGTCCAAGGTCAAATCCGACCACACAAAAAAATTCCCAGCCCATGATTTCCTGTAGCTTGTTTACCATCCCAAACCTGTAGGACCAATAATAAGCGAGTTCTAAGCAATTGTAAGTTTGGCTATCCTCAACTGACCTTGAAGGAGGGGTCCCAGGTCAAATCTGACCACACCAAAAGAATCCCAGCCCATGATTTCCTATATGTTGGTTTACCATCCCAAACCTCCAAGACCAATAATACGCGAGTTATAAGCACTTTAAGTTTGGCTATCTTCGTTTGACCTGGAAGGAGGGGTCTAAGGTGAAATCTGACCACACCAAAAGATTCCCAGCCCATGATTTTCTATAGGTTGGTTTTCCATTCCAAACCTCTAGGACCAATAATAAGCGAGTTATAAGCACTTTTAAGTTTGGCTATCCTCATTTGACCTTGAAGGAGGGGTCCAAGGTCAAATCCGACCACACCAAAAAATTCCCAGCTCATGATTTTCTATAGGTTGGTTTTCATTCCAAACCTCTAGGACCAATAATAAGCGAGTTATAAGCACTTTTATGTTTGGCTATCCTCATTTGACCTTGAAGGAGGGTTCCAAAGTCAAATCGGACCATATTAACAGATTCCCAGCCCATGATTTCCTACAGGTTGGATACAATGATTTACTCAACAGTGAGAACCTGAAAGAAGCTATTGATCAGCTATGCCATGACATAGAGGACTGCAATTTCACGATGTTATAGCTGACCAAAACGTCTGTGAATAACATATTTAACAAAATACTCTAAATGTAATAGTTTTCAAGTTACTACTGATTTACTCAAGAGTGAGAACCTCAAAGTAACTATTACTCAGCTATGCCATGAGCTACATGTCTGAATTTTTGCTCTGTTATAGCTGACCTAAAAGTAGGTGAACAACATATTTAAGCAAAATACTGTAAATCCAATAGTTTTCAAGTTACAACTGATTTACTCAATAGTGAGAACCTGAAAATAGTTATTGCTCCGCTATGCCATGAGCTATAGGTCTGTAATTTCACTATGTTATAGCTAACCCAAAAGTAGGTGAACAATATATTTTAACAAAATACTCCAAATGCAATATTTTTCAAGTTATAGCCAATTTACTCAACAGTCAGTGCCTGAGAATAGCTATTGCTCAGTTGTGCCATGAGCTACAGGTCTGTAATTTCACTATGTTATAGCTGACCCAAAAGTAGCTGAATAACATATTTGCACAAATTTCTGTAAAGGCAATAGTTTTCCAATTACAACTGATTTACTCAATAGTGAGAACTTCAAAGTAGCTATTACTCAGCTATGCAATGAGCCACAGGTCTGGAACTTCACTATGTTATAGCTGACCCCAAAATAGGTGAATAACATATTGCAACAAAATACTCTAAATGCAATAGTTTCCAAGTTATAAGTGATTTACTCAACAGTGATAACCTAAAAGTAGCTATTACTCAGCTATGCCATGAGCTACAGGTCTGAAATTTTACTATGTTATAGCTGACCCAAAAGTAGCTGAATAACATATTTATACCAAATTCTCTAAATGCAATAGTTTTCAAATTATAAGTGATTTGCTCAACATTGAGAAGTTCAAAGTAGCTATTACTCAGCTATGCAATGTGTCACAGGTCTGGCACTTCACTATGTGATAGCTAACCCCAAAATAGGTGAATAACATATTGAAACAAAATACTCTAAATGCAATAATTTCCAAGTTATAAGCGATTTACTCAACAGTGATAACCTCAAAGTAGCTATTACTCAGCTATGCCATGAGCTACAGGTCTGAAATTTTACTATGTTATAGCTGACCCAAAAGTAGGTGAACAACATATTTAAGCAAAATACTGTACATGCAATAGTTTTCAAGTTACAACTGATTTACTCAATAGTGATGACCTAAAAGTAGCTATTACTCAGCTATGCCATGAGCTACACGTCTGAAATTTTACTATGTTATAGCTGACCCAAAAGTAGCTGAATAACATATTTATACTAAATTCTCTAAATGCAATAGTTTTGCAATTACAACTGATTTACTCAATAGTGAGAACCTCAAAGTAGTCATTACTCAGCTATGCAATGAGCTACAGGTCTGAAATTTTACTATGTTATAGCTGACCCAAAAGTAGGTGAACAACATATTTAAGCAAAATACTGTAAATGCAACAGTTTTCAAGTTACAACTGATTTACTCAATAGTGATGACCTAAAAGTAGCTATTACTCAGCTATGCCATGAGCTACAGGTCTGAAATTTTACTATGTTATAGCTGACCCAAAAGTAGCTGAATAACATATTTATACGAAATTCTGTAAATGCAATAGTTTTCCAATTACAACTGATTTACTCAATAGTGAGAACTTCAAAGTAGCTATTACTCAGCTGTGCCATGATCTACAGATCTGAAATTTCACTATGTTATAGCTGGCCCAAAAGTAGCTGAATAACATATTTATACGAAATTCTCTAAATGCAATAGTTTTGCAATTACAACTGATTTATTCAATAGTGAGAACCTCAAAGTAGTTATTACTCAGCTATGCAATGAGCTACAGGTCTGAAATTTTACTATGTTATAGCAGACCCAAAAGTAGGTGAACAACATATTTAAGCAAAACACTGTAAATGCAATAGTTTTCAAGTTACAACTGATTTACTCAATAGTGATGACCTAAAAGTAGCTATTACTCAGCTATGCCATGAGCTACAGGTCTGAAATTTTACTATGTTATAGCTGACCCAAAAGTAGCTGAATAACATATTTATACGAAATACTCTAAATGCAATAGTTTTCCAATTACAACTGATTTACTCAATAGTGAGAACTTTAAAGTAGCTATTACTCAGCTATGCCATGACCTACAGATCTGAAATTTCACTATGTTATAGCTGGCCCAAAAGTAGCTGAATAACATGTTTATACGAAATTCTCTAAATGCAATAGGTTTTAAGTTACAAGTGATTTACTCAATAGTGAGAACTTCAAAGTAGCTATTACTCAGCTATGCAATGAGCCACAGATCTGAAACTTCACTATGTTATAGCTGATCCCAAAATAGGTGAATAACATATTGAAACAAAATACTGTAAATGCAATAGTTTCCAAGTTATAAGCGATTTACTCAACAGTGATAACCTCAAAGTAGCTATTACTCAGCTATGCCATGAGCTACAGGTCTGAAATTTTACTATGTTATAGCTGACCCAAAAGTAGCTGAATAACATATTTATACGAAATTCTGTAAATGCAATAGTTTTCCAATTACAACTGATTTACTCAATAGTGAGAACTTCAAAGTAGCTATTACTCAGCTGTGCCATGACCTACAGATCTGAAATTTCACTATGTTATAGCTGGCCCAAAAGTAGCTGAATAACATATTTATACTAAATTCTCTAAATGCAATAGTTTTGCAATTACAACTGATTTACTCAATAGTGAGAACCTCAAAGCAGTTATTACTCAGCTATGCAATGAGCTACAGGTCTGAAATTTTACTATGTTATAGCTGACCCAAAAGTAGGTGAACAACATATTTAAGCAAAATACTGTAAATGCAATAGTTTTCAAGTTACAACTGATTTACTCAATAGTGATGACCTAAAAGTAGCTATTACTCAGCTATGCCATGAGCTACAGGTCTGAAATTTTACTATGTTATAGCTGACCCAAAAGTAGCTGAATAACATATTTATACGAAATACTCTAAATGCAATAGTTTTCCAATTACAACTGATTTACTCAATAGTGAGAACTTTAAAGTAGCTATTACTCAGCTATGCCATGACCTACAGATCTGAAATTTCACTATGTTATAGCTGGCCCAAAAGTAGCTGAATAACATGTTTATACAAAATTCTCTAAATGCAATAGGTTTTAAGTTACAAGTGATTTACTCAATAGTGAGAACTTCAAAGTAGCTATTACTCAGCTATGCAATGAGCCACAGATCTGAAACTTCACTATGTTATAGCTGATCCCAAAATAGGTGAATAACATATTGAAACAAAATACTGTAAATGCAATAGTTTCCAAGTTATAAGCGATTTACTCAACAGTGATAACCTAAAAGTAGCTATTACTCAGCTATGCCATGAGCTACAGGTCTGAAATTTTACTATGTTATAGCTGACCCAAAAGTAGCTGAATAACATATTCATACGAAATTCTCTAAATGCAATAGTTTTGAAGTTATAAGCGATTTACTCAACAGTGATAACCTAAAAGTAGCTATTACTCAGCTATGCCATGAGCTACAGGTCTAAAATTTTACTATGTTATAGCTGACCCAAAAGTAGCTGAATAACATATTTATACGAAATTCTCTAAATGCAATAGTTTTTAAGTTACAAGTGATTTTACTCATGATGGAAGTTACTGAAAAGCCCAAAAGTAGCTATTACTCACTTAGCTATTGAGACAGGCACCCAACTTACTCACCATATTGTAGCTATGAAAAAAGTAGCTGAATAACATATTTTAACAAAATGCTCTAAATGCAACACTTTTCAAGTTATAAATGATTTTGTGCATGATTTCATGAATTTTAATGCATTAAAAATTATTAAAAAAATTTATTAAAAAAAAAGTAAGACAGATCCAGGTCTCATACTCACACAAGAGAATCTACCTCTGGCCTAGTACATATATGCAAGATATGAGAGAAATCCCTGCAATAGTCACTGAGAAAATTGTGATTAAGTGTTGAAATTTTCATACTTTTGGTGGGGGTACCCCCCTTGTAATGTCTCTAGCAAACAGACGAACAGACAGATTTGCATGCCTTGAACAATTTTTCATCCTCGATAGATAAGGTATCTTTTAAAAAAACAGCACGTCTCTAGGCCTTGTAGTTTTGGAGGAGAAGTTGTTCACGCGGACGCGTACGCCCACGCCGCAGAGTGACGACATAAAAATTGGATTAAGATTCGTATTCACAGAGAAGCCAAGCTAATTTTTGGATTAACTTTAATCCACCCAATAAAATAGATTAACTTTCGGATTAAATGTAGCTTCGTCTGTTGCACTAACTGTCAGCTTTAACTTTGTGAATACTGCTTTAATCCAAAGGTCAGCTAAGCCATTTTTGTATGAAAGTTAAGCTAATTTGTGAAAACGGGTGCCGGAATTTAAATGGGTACTGGCAGTAATTGGGGAGGTGAACCTGCAACAGACTGGCATCCTGTTCAGGGGAGTGGTTATACCCCCGAGTTGCTTCATGGCAGAAACATCAGAATAAGCACAGTCTATGAAGTTCACTAGGCCGAAAAAGTGACTTTACCGTTTTCTAACCATAGATATATTCTCTCCACACGTCAGATAATTACTCCATCAAAAGTGACTACACATCACACACTGATCTTTTTATTGTATTGTATTGTGTATTTATACTCAGCGCAATATCTCCATATACTACAGGACTCAAAGCGCTATTTAACCAATCGAACTGTACAGGTACAGCCCCAAGTCACAAGTAACTGACATTCCCCTAACTGGAAGATAGAGGCTCAAGGATGACCATTTATCAACGTCCTTGAGGTTCTTTAACCTGCCACTGGGGATAGGACCCAATGACAGAGGACCGCCATTTTTTTAAGTGGTCATCCGAGCCACTATGTATCTGCCTGTACCTGGGATTGAACCCACGTCCTCTGAGTTCCTAGACAAGTGTGTTACCCGCTAGGCCACAGTGGCAGATGTGCTGGTGAAAAACCAACCGGGATCCTGAAAAACTGGTAACATGAGGAAATATCACTCTAGTATCTGTACAAGTTTAAATTTTATTCTGCTTGCTATCACAAATATTGGAAATTTATGAGTACTACTTATTGCACTGCCTTGTGTATCTAACATCAGTAGGCCCCGCAGGTAAGTCAGTTTGATTTCTAGTCCATTTTAATGTTACTGGATACTGTACATACATACTACAATCAGCAACCTCAGTGAACAGTTTCTATATCAGGATACCAACAAGGATTTATTTAAGAAAACCTGCCCACTAGATTTGTATAAATTACTACTATTCATTTTATACATACTTAATTGCTTAACTTAGGGACACTGGGGAAATTATCACTAACTGGACTATTTTGAATTTGTGTTAATCTGTTGTAAAGAGCTGATTCACCATTGTTAGACATGTATATCCAAATTTAATCGATATTGTGTATGATAAGTTACACATTCCAATAATGAATTTCCCAACTGCACCTACCTGGAAAGCCAAATCATCATTCTTCATTTTCTCTTCAATTATCTGTTTCAATTTCTCTTACCTCTTTGTAAAACTTCCTATAACTTGACCTTTATTTGAAATTGTTCATTTACCTTGAACTCTCAAATGTTTCTCCACTTTCTATAATTTGACCTCTATTTGTCCTTGTTCTTCCCTTTTCCCCTTGAACTCTAAAATACTTCAGTCACGTTCTACAACTTGAGCCTTATTTGACCTAGTTCAGTCACTTTGAAGTCTGGAATATTACACCATTTTCTACAACTTGACTTCAGTTTGACCTGGGCCAAATACCTTCAACTCCAGCTATCTATTAGTTACACAAAAAACATTCAATTACAAATATTATCAGGAGAACAAATCCACTTCTTCTTCCTGTTGATCTGTAGCTTCCTGTATGTATTTTAAAATGTCATCCGCTCCCAAATCGGGGTCATCTGGACTTGGTTTTTCAGTCTTGGTTACAGATTGTCCAGGTTTAGGAGGTAACTGTGGCTTTCCAGTAGTTCCTCCTGGCTTAGGTGGTAGTTTGGGTTTTGTTGAGGATGCTTTGGCTGCACCTTTTTTCTTTGTTTGCTTTAAGAGATCGTCTAAATCATCTGTAATGCTGTAAAATATTTAAAATATTTGCCGCATTTAATCTACACAAGAACAATAAACTGCATCAGTGCAAATAAACAGAGTACAAACAGGTAAATTTCTGTGTCCTTGCCACTTAAAGCCTTTGGAATATTTTGAAATGAACTTGCTTCCATTGTGAACAATGGACATTTAATTTTTGCTTCCCAATAGAAACCATGGAGTAAATAAGACACTCGCAAGCCTTACTAACCATATCTGTACACTATTGTTATATTATTTCTAAATAGAAAACAAACTCTATTATCCAAATATACTGGGTGGGTAACATTGTGGCCTGATAATAGAAGAGTTGCAAAGTAGAAGAAATTTAACTATAAAACAAAATGCAAAATTGAGAAAGCTAGTAAAAGATGATAAATTGAATGTTTTGATAAGAGAATGTCAGATAATGGGGGCTGTATTGTATAAGCTTGGTCCCATTTAACACCAAATTCAAAATGGGTCCCCAATACATTTCAATGCAGCAAGGATCTGCAACAAAATCTATTTTTGTTGGGGAGGAAACCTGATTAAATGTTAAACTTATTAATAACTACTTTTTAGGTATGTTTCTAATATCTCAACTCATCCTTCCATAATATTTGTTGACAAGCTAAGTGGCGGTTGTAAACTCTCATCATGGTATTTCAGTAATATGCTCTCAATACCAAAACATGGGGCCCTACTGACCCAACACTAATTACTAGCCACTATATACCTCTGAAAGAACTTGACCCCATGTCAGTCTTTTTGCAAATAACCACTCAATATTACAGCTCTCTCTTACTTAAGCAAGTCATCCTCCTCTTCCATAATCTGTCTATCAGTCCCTGTCACTGGTTGGTTGGATACTTCAGGCAACAGAAGCTCACTCACATCTTCTTTCTCACCTAAACACAAACAAAAATGGTATCTAAGTATATTTTACATGTCACCCGCGTCAAACTTGATGAATGTCCAATTTATCAAAATATATATATAGCCGACACTTGATTATAAACTAGTGAAAATGAAGCACTGTCACCGGCCACTAATAATTATAGTAAATAATCGATAATCGTACAGAAACTTTGATTTCCTCCAAATAACAAAATATTGAGGCTGAAACAATTGACCATAGCCACTGGTCTTTTTTCTTAGAATTGTGATTTTCTTCAAATTTTTTCAATACAAAGTGTATATTTGCAATACTGTTTACTTAGAAATAATCCTTTTATGTTGATCAAGAACTTCAATACTGATGCTATCTGTTCTCTACACATCGACCGCATCCAAGCTGTCATTATTACCTTCATATGTCTCAAAATTCCCATTACTTTAAAGTTTCTTTTTTGTCAGGAAATGGTTATTTTCTAAGAAAATTCTGAGAATAAGAAAAATGCTAAGAACTAGAAAAGCACTCAGAGAGTACAGACCTCTGCAAAGCAGCTCCTCTCAACCCCTATTTTTTATTGTTCTGAAACACAGTATCTGAAATTTTGCAAAGATCTGGAACAAACTTTGTTATATTAATGACACTTTATCCTGAATTTTTGCCAAGCTAACTAACAATTAATTATAGGGATATTAACACAAATACAGAAAATGACCCTATCTCGCAATGATAAAAGATCCTTCAAAAAACATTCCTTGATCCAAACGGTGTTAGATCTTCACCAAAATCAAATCATCTGTTCCTTGTACTATTGTCAATATTTCCTGAAAGTTTCATCAAAATTCATCCATAACTTTTTCAGTTATTTTGCAAAGACATACAAACAAACAAACAAATGTAATCAAAAACAATGTCTTCCTTGGCAAAGTAAATGAAAGAAGAACAAGTCAGTCTGCTCACCTCCAAAATCCTGCTCATCAAACAATCTTGTGGCCACAGTACTATCCCCTCCACTATTTGTTTTTACTGCAGATGTTGTAAATAACTCATCCTGTTCACTCAATGTATCACCTGTATCCCCTGCAGCCGTACTATCAGCAAACAGGTTCTCATCGTCCCGGTCTTCTTCAAATATCCCCTTCTTTCTGTATATGAATTACAGTAAACAAATTTGAAATTCACCACAGTATGTGAAATTCTCAAGCAAAGAAACAAGCAAGACAATAGCAAAAATTACAGATTCGTAAACTAAACATAATAAAACATAATTGAGTATAAAAATTTATTAATCTATTTATTAATTCAAATACAGCAGAACCTCTATTATCCGACCCTCTATTATCCGACTTTTCCATTATCCGGCCTCAAACCCACTCTCCCAGCTCCATTTAAACGTATTATTTTAGGCTTTCTATTATCCGGCCTTTCTATTATCCGACCTAATAGTTACTCCCCCAAGAGGGTTGGATAATAGAAGTTCTACTGTATAGCTATCAAAGCAGATATCATAGTTAAGTAAAAATAAATATAATGCTCAGTTGCAGCAATTCACATAGCTTTGTTATTGTAGAAATATATCTCAAATGTGGCAGCAGAAAACATTCTGGCAAATATAAGGTCAAAGGTCACACCATGATGTTGCATAACTACATCCCCTCAACCAATGACCCTTCCAAGTATAAAGTTTTCTGAGATGTGGCCTGGTAAAGATTTTAAAGGTCAAGGTCACTCTGGTATGGTCAATGGTCAAATCATGGCCACACTTCGAGGCTGCAGACCAACAGCTGCCAACCAATGTTCCTATCAAGTATCAATCTCCTACAATCTCCTACAATTTACGGCTTCTATGATATATCCCAGACAAGGTCATGGTAATTTCAGCAACGTCAAAGGTTAAATCAAGGTCACACCGTGGCACACCTACACCCTCCAAAGTTTCAACTTCATACACCTAACAATTTCTGATATATTGCCTGAATAAAATTTTAAAGGTCAAGATCACTACAGCAAGGTCAAAGGCCAGATCCAAGTTACACCATAACACTGCAAACCTACACTCTCTACCCAATATCCCTACTAATTATTAACTTCCTGTACCCTATAGTTCTGAGAAGCAGCCAGGACAAGATAATTCCTGTCCAAATGCCCACCCAGCTTGATGCCATAAAAACAAATACTGCACAACCTTTAAGGGGTGTAGTGTAAAAATATGTATGTGGTTCATTTGGTAAAACAGGAAAAAGTACCTTGGATGTCTAATGAAAAAGAAAGGGTTCATTTAATGAGACTGATATCACAGGAAATTATTGTCAATTATCTAAGATACCACTCTTTCCATAATGTACACCATTACCTCTAATTATGGTCATCCCCAAACTCTTCTGATAACACTTTTTAGTGATCAAGGTTTAGCAATTCAAGCAGCAACAACTCAGTAGTGTTGTGGTTGAATGCAAATTTTAGAACCGGTTACAGGAATCGAAAATTCGGTGAAAAAGTGGATGCATTTGATTTAGCAAAATGGCAAGACACAAGTTTTCAAATGTGTACATGATCTACAACTCGCATATAAATATCAACCATGATGTGTTTTTCGAAGACTTTTGAGGACAAAACGTCTGATATATTGATAAGAATATTATAAAATACATGTGAAATATTTCTTTTTCTTGAATATTTTGGTAAATTTATGTTAAACTAATGAATATGTGAGGAAGATTAGAAGAAAATGGAATGTAACCAGACCAATGCCTTTTAGTCGGCAAATAGATTTGCAGTTTACTGTCTTCAAAACTACAACTTAGTAGTAAAAATCCCAATTAGAGATCAGTAAATTTGAAAAATTTTTCAAGCTGGATCTTATATATCATACTCATGTACCAAAATATTAATAAAAACATAATTATTACTAGAAATAGGCCGCCCTGTTGATAGTAGATGCGAATAGAAACAGGATAGCATAGAAGAACACACATTATCATGTGTAATGTCCACCCATGAACCTTTTGCCCAAATTGTACAGTAGTCTTACAAGACCCTGTTTCATTTGTAAAATATATCAATGATGCTTAAATATTTGTTAGTGTAGATGTAAATTATTTCAGCTTCATGCCTTTTTGCATTGGTTGGGTTGAAAATTTTGACGAAATCACTCTATCTTGCACGGTTAAGAAGATAGAAGCAAATTCCTGTTTTTCTATTTTTGGCAAAAATTTGAAAATTCAAAATGGCCGCCATTTTTGGGAAAAAGAAATTTTTTTGAAAATTGCCAAGAGTACATTTCTTAGATACCCTATGGGTCGAAAATTTCAACGAAATAACTCTATTTTGCACGGTTAAGGCCAGTTTGTGTTTTTCCATTTTGGGCAAAAATTCGAAAATTCAAAATGGCTGCCATTTTTGGGGAGGGGAAAATTTTTTGAAAATTGCAAAGATTACATTCCTTTGATACCCTGTGGGTTGAAAATTTCGACGAAATCGCTCTATCTCGCATGGTTAAGGAGATAGAAGCAAATTTGTGTTTTGCCATTTGTGACAAAAATTTGAAAATTCAAAATGGCCGCCATTTTAGGGGAGGGGAAATTTTTTTTTAAATTGCCAAGAATACAATGCTGAAATACCTGTGGGTCGAAAATTTTGACGAAATCGCTCTATCTCGCACGGTTAAGGAGATAGAAGGAAATTTGTGTTTTGCCATTTTTGGCAAAAATTCGAAAATTCAAAATGGCCGCCATATTTGGGGAGGGGAAAATTTTTTGGAAAATTGCAAAGATTGCATTCCTTAGATACCCTATGGATCGAAAATTTCGACGAAATCACTCTATCTCGCACGGTTAAGGAGATAGAAGCAAATTTGTGTTTTGCCATTTTTGGCAAAAATTCGAAAATTCAAAATGGCCGCCATTTTTGGGAAGAGGAAAATTTTTTTTAAATTACCAAGAGTACAATGCTCAGATACCCTGTGGGTCGAAAATTTTGACGAAATCGCTGTATCTGGCACGGTTAAGGAGATAGAAGGAAATTTGTGTTTTGCCATTTTTGGCAAAAATTCGAAAATTCAAAATGGCCGCCATTTTTGGGGAGGGGAAAATTTTTTGAAAATTGCAAAGATTGCATTCGTTAGATACCCTGTGGGTCGAAAATTTCGACGAAATCACTCTATCTCGCACGGTTAAGGAGATAGAAGCAAATTTGTGTTTTGCCATTTTTGGCAAAAATTCGAAAATTCAAAATGGCCGCCATTTTTGGGGAGGGGAAAATTTTTTGAAAATTGCAAAGATTGCATTCATTAGATACCCTGTGGGTCGAAAATTTCGACGAAATCACTCTATCTCGCACGGTTAAGGAGATAGAAGCAAATTTGTGTTTTGCCATTTTTGGCAAAAATTCGAAAATTCAAAATGGCCGCCATTTTTGGGGAGGGGAAAATTTTTTGAAAATTGCAAATATTACATTCCTTAGATACCCTGTGGGTCGAAAATTTCGACGAAATCGCTCTATCTCGCACGGTTAAGGAGATAGAAGCAAATTAGTGTTTTGCCATTTTTGGCAAAAATTTGAAAATTCAAAATGGCCGCCATTTTTGGGGAGGGGAAAATTTTGTAAAAATTACCAAGAGTACAATGCTCAGATACCCTGTGGGTCGAAAATTTTGACGAAATCGCTCTATCTGGCACGGTTAAGGAGATAGAAGCAAATTTGTGTTTTGCCATTTTTGGCAAAAATTCGAAAATTCAAAATGGCCGCCAGTTTTGGGGAGGGGAAAATTTTTGGAAAATTGTAAAAGAGTACATTCCTTAGATACCCTGTGGGTGGAAAATTTCGACGAAATCACTCTATCTCGCACGGTTAAGGAGATAGAAGCAAATTAGTGTTTTGCCATTTTTGGCAAAAATTCGAAAATTCAAAATGGCCACCATTTTTGGGGAGGGGAAAATTTTTTAAAAATTACCAAGAGTACAATGCTCAGATACCCTGTGGGTCGAAAATTTTGACGAAATCGCTCTATCTGGCACAGTTAAGGAGATAGAAGGAAATTTGTGTTTTGCCATTTTTGGCAAAAATTCGAAAATTCAAAATGGCCGCCATTTTTGGGGAGGGGAAAATTTTTGGAAAATTGCAAAGATTGCATTCGTTAGATACCCAGAGGGTCGAAAATTTCGACGAAATCACTCTATCTCGCACGGTTAAGGAGATAGAAGCAAATTTGTGTTTTGCCATTTTTGGCAAAAATTCGAAAATTCAAAATGGCCGCCATTTTTGGGGAGGGGAAAATTTTTGGAAAATTGCAAAGATTGCATTCCTTAGATACCCTGTGCGTCGAAAATTTTGCCGAAATCGCTCTATCTCGCACGGTTAAGAAGATAGAAGCAAATTAGTGTTTTGCCATTTTTGGCAAAAATTCGAAAATTCAAAATGGCTGCCATTTTTGGGGAGGGGAAAATTTTTTAAAAATTACTAAGAGTACAATGCTCAGATACCCTGTGGGTCGAAAATTTTGACAAAATCGCTCTATCTCGCACGGTTAAGGAGATAGAAGCAAATTTGTGTTTTGCCATTTTTGCCAAAAATTCGAAAATTCAAAATGGCCGCCATTTTTGGGGAGGGGAAAATTTTTTGAAAATTGCAAATATTACATTCGTTAGATACCCTGTGGGTCGAAAATTTTGACGAAATCGCTCTATCTCGCACGGTTAAGGAGATAGAAGCAAATTTGTGTTTTGCCATTTTTGGCAAAAATTCGAAAATTCAAAATGGCCGCCATTTTTGGGGAGGGGAAAATTTTTGGAAAATTGCAAAGATTGCATTCGTTAGATACCCTGTGGGTCGAAAATTTCGACGAAATCACTCTATCTCGCACGGTTAAGGAGATAGAAGCAAATTTGTGTTTTGCCATTTTTGGCAAAAATTCGAAAATTCAAAATGGCCGCCATTTTTGGGGAGGGGAAAATTTTTGGAAAATTGCAAAGATTGCATTCCTTAGATACCCTGTGCGTCGAAAATTTTGCCGAAATCGCTCTATCTCGCACGGTTAAGGAGATAGAAGCAAATTAGTGTTTTGCCATTTTTGGCAAAAATTCGAAAATTCAAAATGGCTGCCATTTTTGGGGAGGGGAAAATTTTTTAAAAACTAGAAATAGGCCGCCCTGTTGATAGTAGATGCGAATAGAAACAGGATAGCATAGAAGAACACACATTATCATGTGTAATGTCCACCCATGAACCTTTTGCCCAAATTGTACAGTAGTCTTACAAGACCCTGTTTCATTTGTAAAATATATCAATGATGCTTAAATATTTGATAGTGTAGATGTAATTTATTTCAGCTTCATGCCTTTTTGCATTGGTTGGGTTGAAAATTTTGACGAAATCACTCTATCTTGCACGGTTAAGAAGATAGAAGCCAATTCCTGTTTTTCTATTTTTGGCAAAAATTTGAAAATTCAAAATGGCCGCCATTATTGGGAAAAGGAAATTTTTTTGAAAATTGCCAAGAGTACATTTCTTAGATACCCTATGGGTCGAAAATTTCAACAAAATAACTCTATTTTGCACGGTTAAGGCCAGTTTGTGTTTTTCCATTTTGGGCAAAAATTCGAAAATTCAAAATGGCTGCCATTTTTGGGGAGGGGAAAATTTTTTGAAAATTGCAAAGATTACATTCCTTAGATACCCTGTGGGTTGAAAATTTCGACGAAATCGCTCTATCTCGCATGGTTAAGGAGATAGAAGCAAATTTGTGTTTTGCCATTTTTGGCAAAAATTTGAAAATTCAAAATGGCCGCCATTTTAGGGGAGGGGAAAATTTTTTAGAAATTACCAAGAGTACAATGCTCAGATACCCTGTGGGTCGAAAATTTTGACGAAATCACTCTATCTGGCACGGTTAAGGAGATAGAAGCAAATTTGTGTTTTGCCATTTTTGGCAAAAATTCGAAAATTCAAAATGGCCGCCATTTTTGGGGAGGGGAAAATTTTTGGAAAATTGCAAAGATTGCATTCCTTAGATACCCTGTGGGTCGAAAATTTCGACGAAATCGCTCTATCTCGCACGGTTAAGGAGATAGAAGCAAATTTGTGTTTTGCCATTTTTGGCAAAAATTCGAAAATTCAAAATGGCCGCCATTTTTGGGGAGGGGAAAATTTTTTGAAAATTGCAAATATTACATTCCTTAGATACCCTGTGGGTCGAAAATTTCGATGAAATCGCTCTATCTCGCACGGTTAAGGAGATAGAAGCAAATTTGTGTTTTGCCATTTTTGGCAAAAATTCGAAAATTCAAAATGGCCGCCATTTTTGGGGAGGGGAAAATTTTTGGAAAATTGCAAAGATTGCATTCCTTAGATACCCTGTGGGTCGAAAATTTCGACGAAATCGCTCTATCTCGCACGGTTAAGGAGATAGAAGCAAATTTGTGTTTTGCCATTTTTGGCAAAAATTCGAAAATTCAAAATGGCCGCCATTTTTGGGGAGGGGAAAATATTTTGAAAATTGCAAAGATTGCATTGCTTAGATACCCTGTGTGTCGAAAATTTTGCCGAAATCGCTCTATCTCGCACGGTTAAGGAGATAGAAGCAAATTAGTGTTTTGCCATTTTTGGCAAAAATTCGAAAATTCAAAATGGCCGCCATTTTTGGGGAGGGGAAAATTTTTGGAAAATTGCAAAGATTGCATTCCTTAGATCCCCTGTGGGTCGAAAATTTTGCCGAAATCACTCTATCTCGCACGGTTAAGGAGATAGAAGCAAATTTGTGTTTTGCCATTTTTGGAAAAAATTCGAAAATTCAAAATGGCCGCCATTTTTGGGGAGGGGAAATTTTTTTGAAAATTGCAAATATTACATTCCTTAGATACCCTGTGGGTCGAAAATTTCGACGAAATTGCTCTATCTCGCACGGTTAAGGAGATAGAAGCAAATTTGTGTTTTGCCATTTTTGGCAAAAATTCGAAAATTCAAAATGGCCGCCATTTTTGGGGAGGGGAAAATATTTTGAAAATTGCAAAGATTGCATTGCTTAGATACCCTGTGTGTCGAAAATTTTGCCGAAATCGCTCTATCTCGCACGGTTAAGGAGATAGAAGCAAATTAGTGTTTTGCCATTTTTGGCAAAAATTCGAAAATTCAAAATGGCCGCCATTTTTGGGGAGGGGAAAATATTTTGAAAATTGCAAAGATTGCATTGGTTAGATACCCTGTGTGTCGAAAATTTTGCCGAAATCGCTCTATCTCGCACGGTTAAGGAGATAGAAGCAAATTTGTGTTTTGCCATTTTTGGCAAAAATTCGAAAATTCAAAATGGCCGCCATTTTTGGGGAGGGGAAATTTTTTTGAAAATTGCAAATATTACATTCCTTAGATACCCTGTGGGTCGAAAATTTCGATGAAATCGCTCTATCTCGCACGGTTAAGGAGATAGAAGCAAATTTGTGTTTTGCCATTTTTGGCAAAAATTCGAAAATTCAAAATGGCCGCCATTTTTGGGGAGGGGAAAATTTTTGGAAAATTGCAAAGATTGCATTCCTTAGATACCCTGTGGGTCGAAAATTTCGACGAAATCGCTCTATCTCGCACGGTTAAGGAGATAGAAGCAAATTTGTGTTTTGCCATTTTTGGCAAAAATTCGAAAATTCAAAATGGCCGCCATTTTTGGGGAGGGGAAAATATTTTGAAAATTGCAAAGATTGCATTGCTTAGATACCCTGTGTGTCGAAAATTTTGCCGAAATCGCTCTATCTCGCACGGTTAAGGAGATAGAAGCAAATTAGTGTTTTGCCATTTTTGGCAAAAATTCGAAAATTCAAAATGGCCGCCATTTTTGGGGAGGGGAAAATATTTTGAAAATTGCAAAGATTGCATTGGTTAGATACCCTGTGTGTCGAAAATTTTGCCGAAATCGCTCTATCTCGCACGGTTAAGGAGATAGAAGCAAATTTGTGTTTTGCCATTTTTGGCAAAAATTCGAAAATTCAAAATGGCCGCCATTTTTGGGGAGGGGAAATTTTTTTGAAAATTGCAAATATTACATTCCTTAGATACCCTGTGGGTCGAAAATTTCGATGAAATCGCTCTATCTCGCACGGTTAAGGAGATAGAAGCAAATTTGTGTTTTGCCATTTTTGGCAAAAATTCGAAAATTCAAAATGGCCGCCATTTTTGGGGAGGGGAAAATATTTTGAAAATTGCAAAGATTGCATTGCTTAGATACCCTGTGTGTCGAAAATTTTGCCGAAATCGCTCTATCTCGCACGGTTAAGGAGATAGAAGCAAATTAGTGTTTTGCCATTTTTGGCAAAAATTCGAAAATTCAAAATGGCCGCCATTTTTGGGGAGGGGAAAATTTTTGGAAAATTGCAAAGATTGCATTCCTTAGATCCCCTGTGGGTCGAAAATTTTGCCGAAATCACTCTATCTCGCACGGTTAAGGAGATAGAAGCAAATTTGTGTTTTGCCATTTTTGGAAAAAATTCGAAAATTCAAAATGGCCGCCATTTTTGGGGAGGGGAAATTTTTTTGAAAATTGCAAATATTACATTCCTTAGATACCCTGTGGGTCGAAAATTTCGACGAAATTGCTCTATCTCGCACGGTTAAGGAGATAGAAGCAAATTTGTGTTTTGCCATTTTTGGCAAAAATTCGAAAATTCAAAATGGCCGCCATTTTTGGGGAGGGGAAAATATTTTGAAAATTGCAAAGATTGCATTGCTTAGATACCCTGTGTGTCGAAAATTTTGCCGAAATCGCTCTATCTCGCACGGTTAAGGAGATAGAAGCAAATTAGTGTTTTGCCATTTTTGGCAAAAATTCGAAAATTCAAAATGGCCGCCATTTTTGGGGAGGGGAAAATATTTTGAAAATTGCAAAGATTGCATTGGTTAGATACCCTGTGTGTCGAAAATTTTGCCGAAATCGCTCTATCTCGCACGGTTAAGGAGATAGAAGCAAATTTGTGTTTTGCCATTTTTGGCAAAAATTCGAAAATTCAAAATGGCCGCCATTTTTGGGGAGGGGAAATTTTTTTGAAAATTGCAAATATTACATTCCTTAGATACCCTGTGGGTCGAAAATTTCGATGAAATCGCTCTATCTCGCACGGTTAAGGAGATAGAAGCAAATTTGTGTTTTGCCATTTTTGGCAAAAATTCGAAAATTCAAAATGGCCGCCATTTTTGGGGAGGGGAAAATTTTTGGAAAATTGCAAAGATTGCATTCCTTAGATACCCTGTGGGTCGAAAATTTCGACGAAATCGCTCTATCTCGCACGGTTAAGGAGATAGAAGCAAATTTGTGTTTTGCCATTTTTGGCAAAAATTCGAAAATTCAAAATGGCCGCCATTTTTGGGGAGGGGAAAATATTTTGAAAATTGCAAAGATTGCATTGCTTAGATACCCTGTGTGTCGAAAATTTTGCCGAAATCGCTCTATCTCGCACGGTTAAGGAGATAGAAGCAAATTAGTGTTTTGCCATTTTTGGCAAAAATTCGAAAATTCAAAATGGCCGCCATTTTTGGGGAGGGGAAAATATTTTGAAAATTGCAAAGATTGCATTGGTTAGATACCCTGTGTGTCGAAAATTTTGCCGAAATCGCTCTATCTCGCACGGTTAAGGAGATAGAAGCAAATTTGTGTTTTGCCATTTTTGGCAAAAATTCGAAAATTCAAAATGGCCGCCATTTTTGGGGAGGGGAAATTTTTTTGAAAATTGCAAATATTACATTCCTTAGATACCCTGTGGGTCGAAAATTTCGATGAAATCGCTCTATCTCGCACGGTTAAGGAGATAGAAGCAAATTTGTGTTTTGCCATTTTTGGCAAAAATTCGAAAATTCAAAATGGCCGCCATTTTTGGGGAGGGGAAATTTTTTTGAAAATTGCAAATATTACATTCCTTAGATACCCTGTGGGTCGAAAATTTCGATGAAATCGCTCTATCTCGCACGGTTAAGGAGATAGAAGCAAATTTGTGTTTTGCCATTTTTGGCAAAAATTCGAAAATTCAAAATGGCCGCCATTTTTGGGGAGGGGAAAATTTTTGGAAAATTGCAAAGATTGCATTTCTTAGATACCCTGTGGGTCGAAAATTTCGACGAAATCGCTCTATCTCGCACGGTTAAGGAGATAGAAGCAAATTTGTGTTTTCCCATTTTTGGCAAAAATTCGAAAATTCAAAATGGCCGCCATTTTTGGGGAGGGGAAAATTTTTTGAAAATTGCAAAGATTGCATTCCTTAGATACCCTGTGGGTCGAAAATTTCGACGAAATCGCTCTATCTCGCACGGTTAAGGAGATAGAAGCAAATTTGTGTTTTGCCATTTTTGGCAAAAATTCGAAAATTCAAAATGGCCGCCATTTTTGGGGAGGGGAAAATATTTTGAAAATTGCAAAGATTGCATTGCTTAGATACCCTGTGTGTCGAAAATTTTGCCGAAATCGCTCTATCTCGCACGGTTAAGGAGATAGAAGCAAATTAGTGTTTTGCCATTTTTGGCAAAAATTCGAAAATTCAAAATGGCCGCCATTTTTGGGGAGGGGAAAATATTTTGAAAATTGCAAAGATTGCATTGGTTAGATACCCTGTGTGTCGAAAATTTTGCCGAAATCGCTCTATCTCGCACGGTTAAGGAGATAGAAGCAAATTTGTGTTTTGCCATTTTTGGCAAAAATTCGAAAATTCAAAATGGCCGCCATTTTTGGGGAGGGGAAATTTTTTTGAAAATTGCAAATATTACATTCCTTAGATACCCTGTGGGTCGAAAATTTCGATGAAATCGCTCTATCTCGCACGGTTAAGGAGATAGAAGCAAATTTGTGTTTTGCCATTTTTGGCAAAAATTCGAAAATTCAAAATGGCCGCCATTTTTGGGGAGGGGAAAATATTTTGAAAATTGCAAAGATTGCATTGCTTAGATACCCTGTGTGTCGAAAATTTTGCCGAAATCGCTCTATCTCGCACGGTTAAGGAGATAGAAGCAAATTAGTGTTTTGCCATTTTTGGCAAAAATTCGAAAATTCAAAATGGCCGCCATTTTTGGGGAGGGGAAAATTTTTGGAAAATTGCAAAGATTGCATTCCTTAGATCCCCTGTGGGTCGAAAATTTTGCCGAAATCACTCTATCTCGCACGGTTAAGGAGATAGAAGCAAATTTGTGTTTTGCCATTTTTGGAAAAAATTCGAAAATTCAAAATGGCCGCCATTTTTGGGGAGGGGAAATTTTTTTGAAAATTGCAAATATTACATTCCTTAGATACCCTGTGGGTCGAAAATTTCGACGAAATTGCTCTATCTCGCACGGTTAAGGAGATAGAAGCAAATTTGTGTTTTGCCATTTTTGGCAAAAATTCGAAAATTCAAAATGGCCGCCATTTTTGGGGAGGGGAAAATATTTTGAAAATTGCAAAGATTGCATTGCTTAGATACCCTGTGTGTCGAAAATTTTGCCGAAATCGCTCTATCTCGCACGGTTAAGGAGATAGAAGCAAATTAGTGTTTTGCCATTTTTGGCAAAAATTCGAAAATTCAAAATGGCCGCCATTTTTGGGGAGGGGAAAATATTTTGAAAATTGCAAAGATTGCATTGGTTAGATACCCTGTGTGTCGAAAATTTTGCCGAAATCGCTCTATCTCGCACGGTTAAGGAGATAGAAGCAAATTTGTGTTTTGCCATTTTTGGCAAAAATTCGAAAATTCAAAATGGCCGCCATTTTTGGGGAGGGGAAATTTTTTTGAAAATTGCAAATATTACATTCCTTAGATACCCTGTGGGTCGAAAATTTCGATGAAATCGCTCTATCTCGCACGGTTAAGGAGATAGAAGCAAATTTGTGTTTTGCCATTTTTGGCAAAAATTCGAAAATTCAAAATGGCCGCCATTTTTGGGGAGGGGAAAATTTTTGGAAAATTGCAAAGATTGCATTCCTTAGATACCCTGTGGGTCGAAAATTTCGACGAAATCGCTCTATCTCGCACGGTTAAGGAGATAGAAGCAAATTTGTGTTTTGCCATTTTTGGCAAAAATTCGAAAATTCAAAATGGCCGCCATTTTTGGGGAGGGGAAAATATTTTGAAAATTGCAAAGATTGCATTGCTTAGATACCCTGTGTGTCGAAAATTTTGCCGAAATCGCTCTATCTCGCACGGTTAAGGAGATAGAAGCAAATTAGTGTTTTGCCATTTTTGGCAAAAATTCGAAAATTCAAAATGGCCGCCATTTTTGGGGAGGGGAAAATATTTTGAAAATTGCAAAGATTGCATTGGTTAGATACCCTGTGTGTCGAAAATTTTGCCGAAATCGCTCTATCTCGCACGGTTAAGGAGATAGAAGCAAATTTGTGTTTTGCCATTTTTGGCAAAAATTCGAAAATTCAAAATGGCCGCCATTTTTGGGGAGGGGAAATTTTTTTGAAAATTGCAAATATTACATTCCTTAGATACCCTGTGGGTCGAAAATTTCGATGAAATCGCTCTATCTCGCACGGTTAAGGAGATAGAAGCAAATTTGTGTTTTGCCATTTTTGGCAAAAATTCGAAAATTCAAAATGGCCGCCATTTTTGGGGAGGGGAAATTTTTTTGAAAATTGCAAATATTACATTCCTTAGATACCCTGTGGGTCGAAAATTTCGATGAAATCGCTCTATCTCGCACGGTTAAGGAGATAGAAGCAAATTTGTGTTTTGCCATTTTTGGCAAAAATTCGAAAATTCAAAATGGCCGCCATTTTTGGGGAGGGGAAAATTTTTGGAAAATTGCAAAGATTGCATTTCTTAGATACCCTGTGGGTCGAAAATTTCGACGAAATCGCTCTATCTCGCACGGTTAAGGAGATAGAAGCAAATTTGTGTTTTCCCATTTTTGGCAAAAATTCGAAAATTCAAAATGGCCGCCATTTTTGGGGAGGGGAAAATTTTTTGAAAATTGCAAAGATTGCATTCCTTAGATACCCTGTGGGTCGAAAATTTCGACGAAATCGCTCTATCTCGCACGGTTAAGGAGATAGAAGCAAATTTGTGTTTTGCCATTTTTGGCAAAAATTCGAAAATTCAAAATGGCCGCCATTTTTGGGGAGGGGAAAATATTTTGAAAATTGCAAAGATTGCATTGCTTAGATACCCTGTGCGTCTAAAATTTTACCGAAATCGCTCTATCTCGCACGGTTAAGGAGATAGAAGCAAATTAGTGTTTTGCCATTTTTGGCAAAAATTCGAAAATTCAAAATGGCCGCCATTTTTGGGGAGGGGAAAATTTTTGGAAAATTGCAAAGATTGCATTCCTTAGATACCCTGTGGGTCGAAAATTTCGACGAAATCGCTCTATCTCGCACGGTTAAGGAGATAGAAGCAAATTTGTGTTTTGCCATTTTTGGCAAAAATTCGAAAATTCAAAATGGCCGCCATTTTTGGGGAGGGGAAAATTTTTGGAAAATTGCAAATATTACATTCCTTAGATACCCTGTGGGTCGAAAATTTCGACGAAATCGCTCTATCTCGCACGGTTAAGGAGATAGAAGCAAATTTGTGTTTTGCCATTTTTGGCAAAAATTCAAAATGGCCGCCATTTTTGGGGAGGGGAAAATATTTTGAAAATTGCAAAGATTGCATTGCTTAGATACCCTGTGTGTCGAAAATTTTGCCGAAATCGCTCTATCTCGCACGGTTAAGGAGATAGAAGCAAATTAGTGTTTTGCCATTTTTGGCAAAAATTCGAAAATTCAAAATGGCCGCCATTTTTGGGGAGGGGAAAATTTTTGGAAAATTGCAAAGATTGCATTCCTTAGATACCCTGTGGGTCGAAAATTTCGACGAAATCGCTCTATCTCGCACGGTTAAGGAGATAGAAGCAAATTTGTGTTTTGCCATTTTTGGCAAAAATTCGAAAATTCAAAATGGCCGCCATTTTTGGGGAGGGGAAAATATTTTGAAAATTGCAAAGATTGCATTGCTTAGATACCCTGTGTGTCGAAAATTTTGCCGAAATCGCTCTATCTCGCACGGTTAAGGAGATAGAAGCAAATTAGTGTTTTGCCATTTTTGGCAAAAATTCGAAAATTCAAAATGGCCGCCATTTTTGGGGAGGGGAAAATTTTTGGAAAATTGCAAAGATTGCATTCCTTAGATCCCCTGTGGGTCGAAAATTTTGCCGAAATCGCTCTATCTCGCACGGTTAAGGAGATAGAAGCAAATTTGTGTTTTGCCATTTTTGGAAAAAATTCGAAAATTCAAAATGGCCGCCATTTTTGGGGAGGGGAAATTTTTTTGAAAATTGCAAATATTACATTCCTTAGATACCCTGTGGGTCGAAAATTTCGACGAAATCGCTCTATCTCGCACGGTTAAGGAGATAGAAGCAAATTTGTGTTTTGCCATTTTTGGCGAAAATTCAAAATGGCCGCCATTTTTGGGGAGGGGAAAATATTTTGAAAATTGCAAAGATTGCATTGCTTAGATACCCTGTGTGTCGAAAATTTTGCCGAAATCGCTCTATCTCGCACGGTTAAGGAGATAGAAGCAAATTAGTGTTTTGCCATTTTTGGCAAAAATTCGAAAATTCAAAATGGCCGCCATTTTTGGGGAGGGGAAAATATTTTGAAAATTGCAAAGATTGCATTGGTTAGATACCCTGTGTGTCGAAAATTTTGCCGAAATCGCTCTATCTCGCACGGTTAAGGAGATAGAAGCAAATTTGTGTTTTGCCATTTTTGGCAAAAATTCGAAAATTCAAAATGGCCGCCATTTTTGGGGAGGGGAAATTTTTTTGAAAATTGCAAATATTACATTCCTTAGATACCCTGTGGGTCGAAAATTTCGATGAAATCGCTCTATCTCGCACGGTTAAGGAGATAGAAGCAAATTTGTGTTTTGCCATTTTTGGCAAAAATTCGAAAATTCAAAATGGCCACCATTTTTGGGGAGGGGAAAATTTTTGGAAAATTGCAAAGATTGCATTCCTTAGATACCCTGTGGGTCGAAAATTTCGACGAAATCGCTCTATCTCGCACGGTTAAGGAGATAGAAGCAAATTTGTGTTTTGCCATTTTTGGCAAAAATTCGAAAATTCAAAATGGCCGCCATTTTTGGGGAGGGGAAAATATTTTGAAAATTGCAAAGATTGCATTGCTTAGATACCCTGTGTGTCGAAAATTTTGCCGAAATCGCTCTATCTCGCACGGTTAAGGAGATAGAAGCAAATTAGTGTTTTGCCATTTTTGGCAAAAATTCGAAAATTCAAAATGGCCGCCATTTTTGGGGAGGGGAAAATATTTTGAAAATTGCAAAGATTGCATTGGTTAGATACCCTGTGTGTCGAAAATTTTGCCGAAATCGCTCTATCTCGCACGGTTAAGGAGATAGAAGCAAATTTGTGTTTTGCCATTTTTGGCAAAAATTCGAAAATTCAAAATGGCCGCCATTTTTGGGGAGGGGAAATTTTTTTGAAAATTGCAAATATTACATTCCTTAGATACCCTGTGGGTCGAAAATTTCGATGAAATCGCTCTATCTCGCACGGTTAAGGAGATAGAAGCAAATTTGTGTTTTGCCATTTTTGGCAAAAATTCGAAAATTCAAAATGGCCGCCATTTTTGGGGAGGGGAAAATTTTTGGAAAATTGCAAAGATTGCATTCCTTAGATACCCTGTGGGTCGAAAATTTCGACGAAATCGCTCTATCTCGCACGGTTAAGGAGATAGAAGCAAATTTGTGTTTTCCCATTTTTGGCAAAAATTCGAAAATTCAAAATGGCCGCCATTTTTGGGGAGGGGAAAATTTTTTGAAAATTGCAAAGATTGCATTCCTTAGATACCCTGTGGGTCGAAAATTTCGACGAAATCGCTCTATCTCGCACGGTTAAGGAGATAGAAGCAAATTTGTGTTTTGCCATTTTTGGCAAAAATTCGAAAATTCAAAATGGCCGCCATTTTTGGGGAGGGGAAAATATTTTGAAAATTGCAAAGATTGCATTGCTTAGATACCCTGTGCGTCTAAAATTTTGCCGAAATCGCTCTATCTCGCACGGTTAAGGAGATAGAAGCAAATTAGTGTTTTGCCATTTTTGGCAAAAATTCGAAAATTCAAAATGGCCGCCATTTTTGGGGAGGGGAAAATTTTTGGAAAATTGCAAAGATTGCATTCCTTAGATACCCTGTGGGTCGAAAATTTCGACGAAATCGCTCTATCTCGCACGGTTAAGGAGATAGAAGCAAATTTGTGTTTTGCCATTTTTGGCAAAAATTCGAAAATTCAAAATGGCCGCCATTTTTGGGGAGGGGAAAATTTTTGGAAAATTGCAAATATTACATTCCTTAGATACCCTGTGGGTCGAAAATTTCGACGAAATCGCTCTATCTCGCACGGTTAAGGAGATAGAAGCAAATTTGTGTTTTGCCATTTTTGGCAAAAATTCAAAATGGCCGCCATTTTTGGGGAGGGGAAAATATTTTGAAAATTGCAAAGATTGCATTGCTTAGATACCCTGTGTGTCGAAAATTTTGCCGAAATCGCTCTATCTCGCACGGTTAAGGAGATAGAAGCAAATTAGTGTTTTGCCATTTTTGGCAAAAATTCGAAAATTCAAAATGGCCGCCATTTTTGGGGAGGGGAAAATTTTTGGAAAATTGCAAAGATTGCATTCCTTAGATCCCCTGTGGGTCGAAAATTTTGCCGAAATCGCTCTATCTCGCACGGTTAAGGAGATAGAAGCAAATTTGTGTTTTGCCATTTTTGGCAAAAATTCGAAAATTCAAAATGGCCGCCATTTTTGGGGAGGGGAAATTTTTTTGAAAATTGCAAATATTACATTCCTTAGATACCCTGTGGGTCGAAAATTTCGACGAAATCGCTCTATCTCGCACGGTTAAGGAGATAGAAGCAAATTTGTGTTTTGCCATTTTTGGCAAAAATTCGAAAATTCAAAATGGCCGCCATTTTTGGGGAGGGGAAAATTTTTGGAAAATTGCAAATATTACATTCCTTAGATACCCTGTGGGTCGAAAATTTCGACGAAATCGCTCTATCTCGCACGGTTAAGGAGATAGAAGCAAATTTGTGTTTTGCCATTTTTGGCAAAAATTCGAAAATTCAAAATGGCCGCCATTTTTGGGGAGGGGAAAATTTTTTGAAAATTGCAAAGAGTACACTCCTCAGATACCTGCGGGTCGAAAATTTTGCCGAAATCGCTCTATCTCGCACGGTTAAGGAGATAGAAGCAAATTACTCAAAAGTAGTACTGAAAATACACAATGAAGTACCTAAATGGCTATTACTCATGTACTGACAAAGCTATCAGTCCCAAATGCAATACCAAGCGAGCTATGGACATAACAATCTTGTATTCAAAATTGTAGTAAAATATCTTTAATTATTTTGGCTTAAATGCACGGAAACCAATGGGTACTGAAAATAGCTGTACTTAAGTATTACTCAGTAAGCAAAAGAGGTACAACAGCCAAAAGCAATCCCAAGCAAGCTACTGACCCAATAAGCCTGCATACCAAATTTGGTGACAATAGCTCTAATACTTTTCCTTTAAATGAGCGGAAACCATGCGTGACGCCGGACATCGGACGCCGGACGCCGGACATCGGACATCGGACGGCGAAAAAAGCAAAAATAATATATCCACCCCCCAGGGGGGTGGACATAATTACTAAGAGTACAATGCTCAGATACCCTGTGGGTCGAAAATTTTGACAAAATCACTCTATCTCGCACGGTTAAGGAGATAGAAGCAAATTTGTGTTTTGCCATTTTTGCCAAAAATTCGAAAATTCAAAATGGCCGCCATTTTTGGGGAGGGGAAAATTTTTTGAAAATTGCAAATATTACATTCCTTAGATACCCTGTGGGTCGAAAATTTCGACGAAATCGCTCTATCTCGCACGGTTAAGGAGATAGAAGGAAATTTGTGTTTTGCCATTTTTGGCAAAAATTCGAAAATTCAAAATGGCCGCCATTTTTGGGGAGGGGAAAATTTTTTGAAAATTGCAAATATTACATTCCTTAGATACCCTGTGGGTCGAAAATTTCGACGAAATCGCTCTATCTCGCATGGTTAAGGAGATAGATGCAAATTAGTGTTTTGCCATTTTTGGCGAAAATTCAAAATGGCCGCCATTTTTGGGGAGGGGAAAATTTTGTAAAAATTACCAAGAGTACAATGCTCAGATACCCTGTGGGTCGAAAATTTTGACAAAATCGCTCTATCTGGCACGGTTAAGGAGATAGAAGCAAATTTGTGTTTTGCCATTTTTGGCAAAAATTCGAAAATTCAAAATGGCCGCCATTTTTGGGGAGGGGAAAATATTTTGAAAATTGCAAAGATTGCATTGCTTAGATACCCTGTGCGTCTAAAATTTTGCCGAAATCGCTCTATCTCGCACGGTTAAGGAGATAGAAGCAAATTAGTGTTTTGCCATTTTTGGCAAAAATTCGAAAATTCAAAATGGCCGCCATTTTTGGGGAGGGGAAAATTTTTGGAAAATTGCAAAGATTGCATTCCTTAGATACCCTGTGGGTCGAAAATTTCGACGAAATCGCTCTATCTCGCACGGTTAAGGAGATAGAAGCAAATTTGTGTTTTGCCATTTTTGGCAAAAATTCGAAAATTCAAAATGGCCGCCATTTTTGGGGAGGGGAAAATTTTTGGAAAATTGCAAATATTACATTCCTTAGATACCCTGTGGGTCGAAAATTTCGACGAAATCGCTCTATCTCGCACGGTTAAGGAGATAGAAGCAAATTTGTGTTTTGCCATTTTTGGCAAAAATTCAAAATGGCCGCCATTTTTGGGGAGGGGAAAATATTTTGAAAATTGCAAAGATTGCATTGCTTAGATACCCTGTGTGTCGAAAATTTTGCCGAAATCGCTCTATCTCGCACGGTTAAGGAGATAGAAGCAAATTAGTGTTTTGCCATTTTTGGCAAAAATTCGAAAATTCAAAATGGCCGCCATTTTTGGGGAGGGGAAAATTTTTGGAAAATTGCAAAGATTGCATTCCTTAGATCCCCTGTGGGTCGAAAATTTTGCCGAAATCGCTCTATCTCGCACGGTTAAGGAGATAGAAGCAAATTTGTGTTTTGCCATTTTTGGCAAAAATTCGAAAATTCAAAATGGCCGCCATTTTTGGGGAGGGGAAATTTTTTTGAAAATTGCAAATATTACATTCCTTAGATACCCTGTGGGTCGAAAATTTCGACGAAATCGCTCTATCTCGCACGGTTAAGGAGATAGAAGCAAATTTGTGTTTTGCCATTTTTGGCAAAAATTCGAAAATTCAAAATGGCCGCCATTTTTGGGGAGGGGAAAATTTTTGGAAAATTGCAAATATTACATTCCTTAGATACCCTGTGGGTCGAAAATTTCGACGAAATCGCTCTATCTCGCACGGTTAAGGAGATAGAAGCAAATTTGTGTTTTGCCATTTTTGGCAAAAATTCGAAAATTCAAAATGGCCGCCATTTTTGGGGAGGGGAAAATTTTTTGAAAATTGCAAAGAGTACACTCCTCAGATACCTGCGGGTCGAAAATTTTGCCGAAATCGCTCTATCTCGCACGGTTAAGGAGATAGAAGCAAATTACTCAAAAGTAGTACTGAAAATACACAATGAAGTACCTAAATGGCTATTACTCATGTACTGACAAAGCTATCAGTCCCAAATGCAATACCAAGCGAGCTATGGACATAACAATCTTGTATTCAAAATTGTAGTAAAATATCTTTAATTATTTTGGCTTAAATGCACGGAAACCAATGGGTACTGAAAATAGCTGTACTTAAGTATTACTCAGTAAGCAAAAGAGGTACAACAGCCAAAAGCAATCCCAAGCAAGCTACTGACCCAATAAGCCTGCATACCAAATTTGGTGACAATAGCTCTAATACTTTTCCTTTAAATGAGCGGAAACCATGCGTGACGCCGGACATCGGACGCCGGACGCCGGACATCGGACATCGGACGGCGAAAAAAGCAAAAATAATATATCCACCCCCCAGGGGGGTGGACATAATTACTAAGAGTACAATGCTCAGATACCCTGTGGGTCGAAAATTTTGACAAAATCACTCTATCTCGCACGGTTAAGGAGATAGAAGCAAATTTGTGTTTTGCCATTTTTGCCAAAAATTCGAAAATTCAAAATGGCCGCCATTTTTGGGGAGGGGAAAATTTTTTGAAAATTGCAAATATTACATTCCTTAGATACCCTGTGGGTCGAAAATTTCGACGAAATCGCTCTATCTCGCACGGTTAAGGAGATAGAAGGAAATTTGTGTTTTGCCATTTTTGGCAAAAATTCGAAAATTCAAAATGGCCGCCATTTTTGGGGAGGGGAAAATTTTTTGAAAATTGCAAATATTACATTCCTTAGATACCCTGTGGGTCGAAAATTTCGACGAAATCGCTCTATCTCGCATGGTTAAGGAGATAGATGCAAATTAGTGTTTTGCCATTTTTGGCGAAAATTCAAAATGGCCGCCATTTTTGGGGAGGGGAAAATTTTGTAAAAATTACCAAGAGTACAATGCTCAGATACCCTGTGGGTCGAAAATTTTGACAAAATCGCTCTATCTGGCACGGTTAAGGAGATAGAAGCAAATTTGTGTTTTGCCATTTTTGGCAAAAATTCGAAAATTCAAAATGGCCGCCATTTTTGGGGAGGGGAAAATTTTTTTAAAATTACCAACAGTACAATGCTCAGATACCCTGTGGGTCAAAAATTTTGACGAAATCGCTCTATCTGGCACGGTTAAGGAGATAGAAGGAAATTTGTGTTTTGCCATTTTTGGCAAAAATTCGAAAATTCAAAATGGCTGCCATTTTTGGGGAGGGGAAAATTTTTTAAAAATTACTAAGAGTACAATGCTCAGATACCCTGTGGGTCGAAAATTTTGACAAAATCGCTCTATCTCGCACGGTTAAGGAGATAGAAGCAAATTTGTGTTTTGCCATTTTTGCCAAAAATTCGAAAATTCAAAATGGCCGCCATTTTTTGGGAGGGGAAAATTTTTTGAAAATTGCAAATATTACATTCCTTAGATACCCTGTGGGTCGAAAATTTCGACGAAATCGCTCTATCTCGCACGGTTAAGGAGATAGAAGGAAATTTGTGTTTTGCCATTTTTGGCAAAAATTCGAAAATTCAAAATGGCCGCCATTTTTGGGGAAGGGAAAATTTTTTGAAAATTGCAAATATTACATTCCTTAGATACCCTGTGGGTCGAAAATTTCGACGAAATCGCTCTATCTCGCATGGTTAAGGAGATAGATGCAAATTAGTGTTTTGCCATTTTTGGCGAAAATTCAAAATGGTTGCCATTTTTGGGGAGGGGAAAATTTTGTAAAAATTACCAAGAGCACAATGCTCAGATACCCTGTGGGTCGAAAATTTTGACAAAATCGCTCTATCTGGCACGGTTAAGGAGATAGAAGCAAATTTGTGTTTTGCCATTTTTGGCAAAAATTCGAAAATTCAAAATGGCCGCCATTTTTGGGGAGGGGAAAATTTTTTAAAAATTACCAACAGTACAATGCTCAGATACCCTGTGGGTCGAAAATTTTGACGAAATCGCTCTATCTCGCACGGTTAAGGAGATAGAAGCAGATTGGTGTTTTGCCATTTTTGGCAAAAATTCGAAAATTCAAAATGGCCGCCATTTTTGGGGAAGGGAAAATTTTTGGAAAATTGCAAAGATTGCATTCCTTAGATAATCTGTGGGTTGAAAATTTCGACGAAATCGCTCTATCTGGCACGGTTAAGGAGATAGAAGCAAATTTGTGTTTTGCCATTTTTGGCAAAAATTTGAAAATTCAAAATGGCCACCATTTTTGGGGAGGGGAAAATTTTTTGAAAATTGCAAATATTACATTCCTTAGATACCCTGTGGGTCGAAAATTTCGACGAAATCGCTCTATCTGGCACGGTTAAGGAGATAGAAGCAAATTTGTGTTTTGCCATTTTTGGCAAAAATTCGAAAATTCAAAATGGCCGCCATTTTTGGGGAGGGGAAAATTTTTGGAAAATTGCAAAGATTGCATTCCTTAGATACCCTGTGGGTCGAAAATTTCGACGAAATCACTCTATCTCGCACGGTTAAGGAGATAGAAACAAATTAGTGTTTTGCCATTTTTGGCAAAAATTCGAAAATTCAAAATGGCCGCCATTTTTGGGGAGGGGAAAATTTTTTTTAAATTACCAAGAGTACAATGCTCAGATACCCTGTGGGTCGAAAATTTTGACGAAATCGCTCTATCTGGCACGGTTAAGGAGATAGAAGGAAATTTGTGTTTTGCCATTTTTGGCAAAAATTCGAAAATTCAAAATGGCCGCCATTTTTGGGGAGGGGAAAATTTTTGGAAAATTGCAAAGATTGCATTCCTTAGATACCCTGTGGATCGAAAATTTCGACGAAATCACTCTATCTCGCACGGTTAAGGAGATAGAAGCAAATTTGTGTTTTGCCATTTTTGGCAAAAATTCGAAAATTCAAAATGGCCGCCAGTTTTGGGGAGGGGAAAATTTTTTGAAAATTGCAAATATTACATTCCTTAGATACCCTGTGGGTCGAAAATTTCGACGAAATCGCTCTATCTCTTACGGTTTCTGAGATATTAGCAAATTACTCAAAAGTAGTACTGAAAATACACAATGAAGTACCTAAATGGCTATTACTCATGTACTGACAAAGCTATCAGTCCCAAATGCAATACCAAGCGAGCTATGGACATAACAATCTTGTATTCAAAATTGTAGTAAAATATCTTTAATTATTTTGGCTTAAATGCACGGAAACCAATGGGTACTGAAAATAGCTGTACTTAAGTATTACTCAGTAAGCAAAAGAGGTACAACAGCCAAAAGCAATCCCAAGCAAGCTACTGACCCAATAAGCCTGCATACCAAATTTGGTGACAATAGCTCTAATACTTTTCCTTTAAATGAGCGGAAACCATGCGTGACGCCGGACATCGGACGCCGGACATCGGACATCGGACAACGGACGGCGAAAAAAGCAAAAATAATATATCCACCCCCCAGGGGGGTGGACATAATAATACTACCATTTGTACACAAGAGTATCCAATAATACATCTTGCATAAGCAAACCTATTACTCGCAAAATACACCTGTCCTTATTTATGTTTCCGTATCCGTAATTGTCCGCATCCGTGATACCCTGGATGTTCTGGTATAATACAGTGAACTTCCGTTTGCACCCGCAAAAAAAGAAATTTGACCCTTTTTTTACAGATGCGGACAGAAGTTCACTGTGCTATACCAAAATATCTAGGGTCTTACAGGTGCGGACACAGACGTGAATGCGGGTACAGATGAGATAAAGGACAGGTGTATTTCCAGCCTTACACCTACAAGAAGTCCAACATAACAAGAGAAACACACACCTAAATGTTGAAGGCAGTTGTTTAACTTGCATTAACCCCTGCTCCCTACTTCTTGTTGGAAAATAATGCAATGCTGAGGACCTGTCCCAATATGTCCTAACCAATGTAAAATAGAGCTGAAACGATCAGCAAAATTTGTAGTTGATTGGATTAACTGTCGACTAACAGATTAATTGTTTCTGACGTTTAGCATGTATGAGAAATACTGAAAACGTGTGTGTTCCGGATGTAACAAAATGGCAGATCGCGAGATGCTGAAAAGCAAAGAATTCACCAGATTATTCGGTAAATTGGCCAATAATGTAATATTTTGATATTTTTGAAATAAAATGCATATAAAATGCTTTAACTTAATATGTTTTAAGGTCTTAACTCGAGATACTCATAGTTCCAATGATCGCTTATAATCTGCTATATGGTGATATACACAAGAAATCAATTAACCGATTTCATAATATTGGCGTCGACTAGTGCTTTGATAACCTACTAATCGATTAGTATGAATAATCGTTTCAGCTCTAATGTACAACCCTCCATTTCTTAGAAAAAACCTCATTTACTTACACTGACACTTCGCCAACTGGATGCTTGTTTCGCTGAAAGTTCCCAGCAACAACTGGATTTACTCCTGTAAACAAATACACAGTCATAAATTTCTTCTGTCCCGTTAAACAACAAGGTTGAAAAATCTTTTGGTCTACATACACGAGATGCACAGCCATCAGAGACACGAGTAGTGCACTAGAATTTATGAAAGTCTGGTGACAAAAAGAAATTCCCAAATTTCAGATACATCCCAAAGCTGGTCTAGACCTCCGACGGTCACCCATCCCCAGTACTCACGTAGCCCTCAGCCGCTTAACTTCAGTGAAGAGACACATGCACATCGCACAACACCACAATTCATAAAAGTCTGGAAACAAAAAAAAAGTGAAAAAACCCTCGTTAGGGTTCGCGCCTAAAAAAAGGTCACTGCCCTGACACTTATCTCCCTCTGAGTATACCTATGAACTGAAGTAAGGAAACATATACAAAATCCATCATATAGTTTGAAATGCTGATATGAGAGATAAGAGGGGTAGCTTTTAAAGCTGCTTTAACTAAGCTTGATTTTGGGGACTTTAATGTCACCATAAAGTTAACACATTCCCTGGGGCCAACATATATTCCAAAGCAGTAGGGCATAGACATACCCACATATCAGATATGAATAAAGTCCATACAGTCTTTTTTGTATACGTATGTTAGCCCCTTGAGTGATAGCTTTAAAGTCACAACAATTACATAATATCACTGACTTTGAGATTACCGTACAGTGCACATAAATAAAAACCATTATGTAGTTTTGCAAGTAAAACTTTAAAGTCACTATAACTGAGCTGCCTTTGAGACTTTAAACGACAGCTCTTCTCAAATCTTACAACTAGAACCATGACGCAATATCCGGTTATTTGAAAAAGGGGCCAACAATATTGAGAAACCAAGTATAAACTAGTAAACTGGATACCCATTTGCAAGATATTTAAGAAAATTAACAATATTTGCATACTCTTTCCCAGTTTGCAAATAGTTTGTCAAATAGTTAGCTAATTGATTGCTATACCATGCCATAGTTCTGAACTTTGGCACTCAGAGAGGTCAGACCTCCACCAAGCCATGTATGATCTTTTTTTAGGAACGGCTCAATAAAAAGTAAACGGGGAAAATCCGGATCTTCGATATACTTTTGTACTCAGGTGGGGATCCAGATCACTCTCAAAATTTAATGGGATTTAAGTTGGAACAAAACCCATCTTCTCAATTTTTTTCTCATGAAGATCCGACCAGTAGTATTTGCACGCTCCTACTGACAAATAATCAGACATCAATGAATTAAATATCCCAATGTAATCTGACAACTTAGAGTAAGAAATCTAAAATTCGCCAGGAATCTAAAATTCGCCACCTCTAAAACCTTAGTTAATTTTATGAAGAAAATAATGTTTTTGTCCAAAAATTGGTATTTTTCAGTTCAAAAAGCCTTAATTTACTATACAGTCAACAAATCTCACCACAATTCATTTATTTTATTAGTATTTTCACATGTGGCGAATTTTAGATATGTGGCGAATTTTAGATTTCTTACTCTATATGGTTTATTCCCACAGGAATCTTGGGTGTTGCAATGATTTCAGTAAAATACTGCGATGACATTTTGAAAACCACTGTCGCCGTCAGCACATATAACTATGGGACAATTGAAAATACTGAAAACTTGCCCAAATTTTTGAGAAATTATTAACCTTTATCATATATTTGGATGGATTTAAAGACTTTCATAGCCATTTCTAATAACAGAACCACAAAATTTTGGTTTTTATGAGTTTCACGTCCTTTGAACAGGCCCACCAGAATAGGGAAGTACTAAATACAGTTTTCTCCAAATCCAGGAAAATGGAACAGTTTTGCACTGGTGATCTCCTGATCTACATATTTTTTATATTGAACCATCCTTAACATGACGGATTGATGGGCAGTCTATTCTAAGCAATCTATTACAGTAACTGTAATACTTAGCCATTTACTACTAATACTATTACTCTTTAAAAACTTTAAATCTTCTAATTATATTTATTTACTATTACTTTTCAATCTTTCACCTCTATCATTTCTATTATTATCTATTAAATTATCAATGCAATTTTCAGAACATGACCTAAAGTTGAAAACATTGTATTAAACATTCATTTAAACAAAAGTTAAGACGCTGGCAAAAAGAAACTATGGAAGGAAATAATGCTTCACCTAAGAACTGCAGACTCAGGTAGCAGTGTGCCAGTTCCTTGTCATTCACAATCCTCTTCAGAAACCTTTCCAGGGATTCTTTCTGCTCTCTCACCTTCACATCCTGTTCAGGTACAGACAGAAATGTGACGAGGACACAAAGGTAAGGCTGCCATGAATGATGTTTGTACTCCCAATATTCCTTAACCATTACTCTACAGCAGGTACTCGTTTTTTTTATCAATTACTATGGTGTTTTCTAAAAGTTTATACTGTTTACAAGTAAGAAATTCACTGAAGAATGGCTAACATATGTGGGAACTAATTTTACCTCATGCTAGGGCAGACTAAGATGGGATGTAAACACTTGATGTATTACTAAAAATTTTGGCATTTTCATAATCTCAAAGAATTGTGTATGACATATGTTTTTTTTTTGCTTGTGGTTGGCTTACCTCCCTTTTAACTAATAAAGTATACTCAATGAAAGTAAGAAACTTTGCCCTGTTCAACAGAAAACAAGAGAACCATGGTGGTATGATCTCCTAATTACTAAATGATATAAAAAATAGGCTGGTCAAACAGAGACGGTCATCGTCGAAGTATAAGCAGAATTTTGTTCAAAAAAGTTGCAAAATTTTAAAATTAACCCTCTTATGGTTATAGTCAAAGTTGGGGTTTTACGTTCCATTCAACAGCCAGAGTTATATTGGGACAGGTCCTCAGCATTGCTACTTGTGGGACTCGAACCCACAGAGGTGACAGCCTGTGATTAGATGCCAAACCTGCTAACCACAGAGGACCTCTCTTAGGGTTAAAAAAGTGACCCTGTAAGCCAAACACAATCCCTTTCCAGAACTTCCAAACAATGTTTATATGCAACCTTATTCCTTTCAAGGAATTACTGCATGAAATACACAAACAAAATACAGGAAAATTACCTTTATGACCCAAATTTGACCTTGGGGCGGGGGGAGGAGATAACTAATAGTAAGTGACCCCGTTTTAGTAAGTTTTTTTGTGTCTGAACATTTCGAATATTGCCATAGTTTCAATGGAAAAGAAGAATTTTCTCCCATTTCTCTTCTACAAATAATCCAATATGCAAAATACAGGAAAATCTCAAATTTGCCACATATCTGAAATTTGCCACATGTGGAAATACTAATACAATAAATTAACTGAGGTGACATTTGTTGAATGTATAGTAAATTAAGTTTTTTTTTAACTGAAAAATACCAAGTTTAAGACAAACCATCACTTTTTTACAGAATTAAGTAAGCTTTAAGATGTGGCGAATTTTAGATTGCTGGCAAATTTTAGATTCCTTACTCTATGCTTTTAAAGCCCCATACAAAAACTGCACCACAACAGGCACCAAACTATTACATTTTTGACACAACCTAAATTTTGCTTGCAGTGATTATTTTCGCAAGCAATTTCTAGGAACAACAAGCTAATCATGTGGTCAGTGAGATATAAGCCCTTAAACTATGTTAAATGCTGCTGTGTACTAACTTGTAAAATTGAATGCATTGAATTGAAAAAATAAAAGAAAAATTCATTGATTAATTTAAAATTAGATTTTGGCCTAATATTATTTGAGATGAGAGAATTTACAAGCAAATTTCTAGAAAGGACAAACAGCTGCTTACTTCTGGTGAATTTTGGATCCTCTACACTATTATTGTATTGTATTTGTATTAATACTCCATGTATATCTCCATCTCCAATATCTCCACGTACTACAGGACACAAAGCACTGTATGACCCATCCAACTGTACAAGTACAGTCCAACTCTCAAATTACTGACATTCCCCTAACTGAAAGACAGAGGCTCAAGGATGACCATTTATCAACATCCTTGAGGTTCTTTATAATCTGCCACTGGGGATAAGACACAATGACAGAGGACCGCCATTTCAAGTGGTCATTGAAGCCACTATATTTCTGCCTATACCTGGGACTGAACTCACATCCTCTGTGTTCCTAGGAGAGTGCATTACCCACTAGGCCACATTTTCACAATCAGTTTACAATACCACCAGGCCCTCCTATCATAAAAACATTAAGAAAGATCTGTTCATTATTATTACAGACAAGCAGACTGGAAAAAAGAACATAACATTAAATCACCTGAAATATTGCCATTCCAGTTGCAGACACTCCAGGAAGGATTACACTCGGATACTTAATGCTCAGAACCCGATGAAGTTCAACAAAGTCCTCATGTTTTCTCCTGATCTGAAAAGTTTAAGACCAAAATGGAGGACATTAGGATACTTCATTGGAACCAGTCATTATTCTGTCAAATGTCAAACTTAAATAAACATCCCAACATGCATATAGCATGGTCTTTATAAATACAATAAAGGAATCTTATTGCCTGGAATAGAAAATTAGTGCTTATGCATTATTTCTAAGGATGAAAAAATCAGCTTCATTTGTTCACTGATTAGCTGCTTGCATTAGTTGTTAACTAAGTGTTTCCAGTGTATACTAGAAAAAGGTTTTTGCTAAGGTTTCTGAAAGTTCCTCAATACTACTCATCTGTATTGAGGTTGAAAAGCCCTATCGAAGACATAAGATTTTAGCTTTTTAGTTGTGGAAGTATCAAAAATACTCTTTTGCTTTTGATACTTCCACAACTAAAAATCTAAAATCTTATGTCTTCGATAGGGCTTTTCAACCTCAGCATATAAACTATCCAGCGTTTCTATGGTATCGACCTGGCTATGAATTTGAAATTATGATTACTGAATTGGACCTGGTGTTGCACCTTAGAGTCTGCTTTGGCAGAGATTAAGCACTATAAAAGTATAGAATAGAATACAATACAATACAATAGACTAGAATAGAATAGACGGGAAAAACAAGCATCCCACAACAAAGAAAGTGAATAATGGTAAAAACTGGTTGAGATAAAGGCTTGTAAAACACATACATGTGGTTGTCAGTTGTAAAGCATAACTACAAGGCATATTAAAAAGTGTAAAAAATACGGAGCCACTGTGTATATTATTACCAGAAAATCAATATCTTGTCCATCTTAAAAAAATAATAATAGCAAAAAATATGCATTTATATTTCCATTTATGACATGAAACCCATTTTCAATACAAATATACAGAGAGCAGAAAATTTACTGAAGCTGACGGCACTCAATTAACTGGTGCATTTCACTCTATGATAAAACACAAAATACCAAATGAATACACTCCAATTGAAAGCTCTAATTGCAATAATTAAAGAGACATAAAGCAGAAAGTGACAATCAGACTCATTTAGAGTCACAAACTATACCCTGATAGGCAAGAAGGGGCAAAAACACACATCTCTAGGTTTGAATAGCCCTGAAGAATAATTCAATGCAGTTTTAAAGGATTTCATGCAACATATTTGTAGACACACTGCAAAATACAAGAAATTCAACTTTTTGACCCCAGTTTCCCGGGGGGGGGGGGGGCAAATCTGATGGGGCCTATGGAATACCAGGTCTTGGTTTTCTATAACCTCTCAATACATTCCAAAGCTCTAATTGCAATAGTAAAAGAGATATTAAGCAATAAGTGAAAATCGGATTTTGGGACCGTAGAATTGAACTTGAAAGCCACAATGGGGGCAAAGAGCCATATCATTATGTCTGAATAGTCCTGAAAAAAAAACCAATAAAGTTTTATAGGATTTTGAGGCAATATTTTTGTAGATACATTTCAAAATACAACTAGAGGATCGCTCGCAAAAAAAAGATAATGTCTTTGCATGGCAAAAACAAAGCATCCCGAAAAGGATATAAAGGTGAGTGCTAAAGTATTAAGAAAATGTTCCGTTTCTAGCCTTATACTGTTGTGGCAACCAAAGCAGTGCAGTCTGCTCTATCTAGCACGGTTTTCAAGATATAAGCATTTTTTGTGTTTTGCAATTTTTGCAAAAAAATTCAAAATGGCCACTATATTTGGCGAGACAAAAATATTTTGAAAATTGGCATGGCTACTCTGCCGAGATATCCAGCAGGTCAAAAATTTTGTTGAATTCGCTCCATCTAGCACGGTTTTCGAGATCTAAGCATTTTGTGTTTTTTTGTGTGAGACAAAAATTTTTGAAAACAAGACCACTGCCGCGGTTTGTATCTCCCACCGAGCATTAAAGGAGAAGAAATAGCTTTTCCGAGATATTCGCAATTTTTCATTTTCATTGTGAAAGCTCTTCCAAACGTAGGTGAATGAGTTATTTGAGAAAAATTGGCTATCTTCAATACTATTAAGAGATAATTCGCATTTACTCATTTTGAGTAGGTGAGTAATTACCTACGGGTCTGGAACTTCACCAAGTGAAAGTTCTCCCAAAAGTAGATGAATGAGTTATTTGAGAAAAATTAGCTATTTGCAATACTTCTAGAGATAATTAGCATTTACTCATTTTGAGTAGGTGAGTAATTAGCTATGGGTCTGAAACTTCACCATGTGAAAGCTCTTCCAAAAGTAGGTGAATGAGTTATTTGAGAAAAATTGGCTATCTGCAATAGTTTTAGAGAAAATTCGCATTTACGCATTTTGAGTAGGTGAGTAATTATCTACAGGTCTGAAACTTCACCATGTGAAAGCTCTCCCAAAAGTAGATGAATGAGTTATTTGAGAAAAATTGGCTATGTGCAATACTTTTAGAGATAATTCGTATTTACTCATTTTGAGTAGGTGAGTAATTACCAACGGGTCTGAAACTTCACCATGTGAAAGCTCTCCCAAAAGTAGATGAATGAGTTATTTGATAAAAATTGGGTATCCGCAATACTTTTAAGAGATAATTCGCCATCTAGCACAGTTTTCGAGATATTAGCATTTTTGTGTTTTGCATTTTTTGCGCAAAAATTCGAAAATTCAAAATGGCCGCCATTTTTGGCGAGTCAATTTTTTTTGAAAATTGGCATGGCTACTCTGGAGAGATACCCTGTGGGTCAAAAATTTCGTCGAAAACGCTCTATCTAGCACGGTTTTCGAAATATAAGCATTTTTGCGCAAAATTCAAAATGGCCGCCATTTTTTGCGAGAAATTTTTTTGCAAATTGGGATAGCTACTCTGCAGAGATACCCTGAAGATTAAAAATGTCGTCGAAATTGCTCTATCTAGCACGGTTTTCGAGATATTAGCATTTTTGTGTTTTGCAATTTTTGCGCAAAATTCGAAAATTTAAAATGGCCGCCATTTTTGGTGAGACAAAATATTTTTGAAAATTGGCATGGCTACTCTGCAGAGATACCCTGTGGGTCAAAAATTTCGTCGAAATCGCTCTATCTAGCACGGTTTTCGAGATATATCGAAAAAAGACATTTTTGGTCATGTGACCTCTCTGATTGGTTGAAATGTCACTGCAGCATATTCAAAAAAATTCCCCAAGGCTACTGCATAAACCTGCCAAATTTGAAAAGAATCCGCCCAACGGTTACAGAGTTATAAGGAAAACAAAATGCGGAGCCGGCGGAGCCTGAAGGTCTCCCATACACAAACAAGCGTCCCTTGCGGGACGCTTAACAAAATCAACTTCAAGTTTATGACCCTAGTTTGACCTTGAAGGGGGGCTCAGGGGCAAATTTGATGGGATTTTTCAAATTTCAGGCTGTGGTTTCCTATAACCTCCCAATATATTCTAAACCTCTAACTCCAAAACTAAAAGAGATATTTCACATTTAAAATCTCTTCTGTCTGTATACAACATACCAAAGACACCTGATTTGGATGACTGTAAGGTAACTTTAACATGAGGATGTCATTTTGAAGCTACAAACCCAATTTTCATGCTTCAATAACATACTGAACCTGTATAAGGTTCAAGATATACACAATATATGTGTCCAAAATTGCAAATTTAATAAGTAAATTAAAATGTTATAAGTTAATACCCCATCCAATGGACAATTGCTTTACCGGTCGGCACGACCGGTCCTGCCAAACGCCTGAAAAAAGACATCCTGTATATACTACTGGCAGGACCGGTCACGGAGTGTGCATTCGCTAGGTGGCGCATCGTACTTCCTTCATCTTCAGACAGTGTGACATCATAGCATCTTTTTCATTGTCTAGTCCTATTAAGACCCCTACTAAGCTGATAGCGGGGCTGGTTGGGAATGGCTTGAATGCCCATTGAATAGGGTATTAACTCATAAAAATTTAATTTACTTATTAAATTTGTAATTTTATTGTGTAAATACATCCTATCCAATGGACAATTGCTGAATAACTATCGCTTGGTCAGCGGGTAAGTTACTAGGGACTAAAAAGAACTCAAAAATAAACAAAATAAAATGGTAGGCCTGGGTCGACCTAAGGTCAGGAGACCCTATGAGCCCATAGGCGGTTACCAATATCTGGTTACCCGGGGATATACCAACTTGCCCCCCTGTTTTACAGACCTGCTTTGAGATAGGCGAAGAGAGGGATGAAATAAACCTCCAAGGGGGAGCATGTCACAGTTTTATTGTTTTTCTTTAATATTATACTTAAATACTATATACAAGGTATATACAATATGAACATATGTACATTTCCTCATTTCTGGGCTTGATGGTGGACCTGCTGGGCAGCCACCACTGGGCCCAAATGAAAAAGCTCAGAGTAAGCCCAAGCCACATCCTTCAAATAGAACTGTGTGAAGGTGTTATGTGACTTCCTGTGGCAGGCTCACAAAATTTGGTCCAAGGGGACTCCCGACTGGAACTCCTTGGAAGCAGCAAAGACCCTAACATCGTGGGCTTTAATCTGAAGTAGTGTGAGGGCCTCCTGGTCAGAGAGTTCATAGCATAGGATCACAGTCTGCTTGATCCATGAGGAGAGTGTGGCAGGTGATATGTCTTTATCAAAACCTTTCTTGAAGGAGACAAAGACCAACTCCTTGTTCTGCCTAAGATTTGAGGTCCTGTCCAAGTAACAGCACAGGGCTCTGACTGGACGTAAGGACCTGTCATCCTTAAGTGACTTGTCCAGCATAGGGGCTAGGGCTGGTATAACGACTGGTGCCACACTGTCTGGACCTTCTTTAGCCAGCTGGTTATTAGAAAGAAAGCTGGGTGAGGGATACAAGGACACCTTAGACCAGTCTGACTGATGTCTTATGTTCTTGTGTAGCCAAGCATGGATCGCACTCCTGTTTTACCTGAACCCAAGGTCAACAGGTAGACAGTTTTGAAGTGCTTCAGGGAGGCCAGCCATCACTGGTGCCCGGCTTTAACTTCCTGTCCTGAAACAAGTACAGAAGCATTTGTTTATTTGTTTATTTGGGGTTTTACGTCGCTTTCAACACTGTACAGGTCATATCACGACGGGTAGTTGGAAGGGCAAAGGAAACCAGTACATATAGTTCGCTAGGGTTCTGTACTGTAAACTGCCGACCAACGGCAAGCAACTACCAGCTTTCCCACTTACGGCCATGACGGGGATCGAACCCCGGCCGCAGAGGTGGGAGGCGAGAGTGTTACCACTCTGCCACCGTGGCCCCCCAAGTACAGAAGGAAGTCAGCTATGGCTTTCAAGAGGTGGTACCCTGAAGTCCACTTGATTACTGAGGCACCACGTTGTAAAAATGGTGCACTTTGCCTCATAGACTGATCTGGTAGATCCTCTTTGAGGAGCCTCAATTCATCTGTAGATCCTCTTTGAGGAGCCTCAATTTATGCTGCCACTGCCTCAGAGAAGCCCTGCTACTTGATACCTGTGGCTCTAGGAGCCAGGCATGTAGGTTCAGGTTTGACAGATTCCTCTGTAGGGTCTGGTTGAATGGTTGAGTCACCAGATTGGGCAGGTTGGGCAGGTACAGTCGGATCTGACTGGACATGGCTACTAGGTCCCAAAACCAAGGCATGTTGGGCCACCCTGGCGTATCAGTATAATCCTGTTGCACGGGTAGTCCTGCAACTTCTCCACCACTTTGTCTAAGATGGCTGCCGGTGAGAAGACCTATGAGGGACATGAACTGCCGGACCGGGCACACCGGACCAGAGAGTATTGTTTGAATCTTGGTTGTTAAGGCCTGCCAATGATCTGTTGTGGGTCTGAACTTGCCCTCTTCCAGGTCGAACTGGAAACCTACAAAGTTAAAAATAGCATCAGAGATGCCCGTACCCCACAGCCTGGGGAAATATTTTTCAACACCATGAGATATAGAAGTAGTGTAACAGTACAAAGTTCAAGATACTTTCAGAGCAGTGTAAGTTATATTAAGGTCCAAATAATGCTTAAGTAGAGAAAATAATATCTAAGGAAAAGAAATGTATATAAAGATGAAGTATTAAAACAAGACCATTCAATAATAAAATGACAGCATTTATCAGTAAACAAAAAATGGCCGAATTATGGTTTGGATGTTTTGAATATTACCCATGTATACAGAATTGGCAATACATTCAATGAATGCTTATGTGTGGTGTTGGAGAAAAGCCTGAGGCTCACTTGATGAAATTCCATCTGTTACAATGGGAACTTGCAAAAGGAAATTCTTAATGAATTCTAATATGACTTTAACAGTGCTTAATCTGCATCAACAGACAGACCCAAAGGTGCAACCAGATTTTAAAGGTCAATACAGCAAGGTCAAATCAAGGCCAAACCATGACGTTGCACATCTACACCCCCTAACCAATGTCCCTACCAAGTATCAACTTCCTACACCTTACAGTTGCTGAGATATAGCCCGGACAAGGTTTATAGGTCAAGGTCACTATGGCAAGGTCAAAGGTCAAATCAAGGTCAGATCATGACGTTGCACACCTACACCCCCAACCAATGTCCCTGCCAAGTATGAACTTCCTACACCTTATGGTTTCTGAGATACAGCCTGGACAAACTATTTCCCGCCGCCTGCCTGCCCACCGACCGCCCGCCCGGACACCATGGATGAAAACAATCCCCCGACAGCCCTTAAGGGCTGTGGGGTAAAAACCTGTTTTGGATCCAGGTCTGATTTATCCCTGTTCACCAGCCAACCTAGTTCTCGACAGAGAGCTACCAAAGTCTGTGTATGCTGGAGACAGGTTTGGTGGGATCTGGCTCTGACCAACCAGTCGTCTAGGTACAGGTGGATCCTCTGTAAAGCCATAAGTTTAACCTTTTTTGCCACCACTGTGAACTCCATGGGTGCTGTGGACTGGCCAAAGGGTAGTGCTTTGAACTGGCAGGACTGGCCCTGGACGTGAAAATGCATGTACTTCCTGGACTGATTGTAAATTGGTATATGAAGTAGTTGTCTTTAAAATCTATGGAGATAACCCAATCCCCTGCTTGTAGGGAGGTTCTGATTGTCTCTGGTCTCATTTTGAATGACTCTGTGTTTAGAAAGGTGTTCAAGGTGTACAGGTCCAAGATTGGTCTCCACCGGCTGTTGGGTTTGGGCACTAGAAATAGTCTGTTGTAAAAGTCTGAGTTGCTACCGGTTCCACTGCATTTTTGTTCAGAAGCTGATGCAATGCCTCTAACAAGTAGAGGTTCTTGTGAGGATTTACATAGCAGCATATGATAGTTGGTGACCTGGACAAATTTGGCCAGAACCAGAAGCGGAGAGTGTAGCCTTCTCTGAGTACTGTTACCAGTTTCTCTCTTGCTGGCTACTCCCTTCTTTCCAGCTAATACTGGTGGAGTGTTCACACTTTCTACCTTGCTGGACACATCTACAAAGTCCTTCAGTCTGGTCACACACTTTACACAGTAATTGTCATTTATGCTGCTTTGAACCCTTAACCAGCTTTTGTTGGAAAGTTGAGGCCTTTCCATGACCTTTCTCGCCCTGCTGTCTGTCCCTGATTTGCTTCCAAGCAGGTACAACAGACTTCCGGTCCGGTTGGTGAGATGACTTGGTAGTTGAAGAAGCATAGGGATGATAACGACTGGGTTTCCTGTGAGAGTTGCCAGAAGAACATCTTTCTTAACTTCGTGAAACCTCCTCTTCTGCTTTCAACAACAACTGGTCAGAGAACAAGGACTGCATATGCAGTGGAGCAGTATGCAGGGCAGTGAGAGTGTTCTGTTTAACTCCAGCTCATAGATACTCCAGATAACTGTCACAATGAGCAAGTGTGAGGTTTGCCGTGTTGAGGAAGATGCCCTCTGAAAGATCTTGAATTATACGTGCCATGGTCTGGGTGATGGACCTGTTAAAGGTTACCAGATACTCCAACTGGTCTACAGCTTGTTGTGACTTTCCTGGGGTTATGTCCAGATGAAGGGTTTTAAGCTGTGCTACCATGGAGTTTTGTACTTTGGTAAGGCATCTAAACAGACCAGTAGCCTGATTACACATGAAAGTTTGTTCTCTGGTTGACTTCTCTCAATGCCTTAAAGTGTCTTGGTTAATGGACCAGGAGGCCAGGGCAGAAGGCAAGCTGTGTCTGGCAACCCTGCTGAAACTGCTGTTGAGCTTGGCTGGGTCCAGTGACCAGGAACACACTGTTGATTTACCAGAGTCCTTCTTGTCGGTGTACATATCATACCATCTAGAAGTTCTGGGAGTCTTTACGAACTGGTCTCTCAACAGTCCAGCAGTTTCAGCATTCCTGGACGGGTACACTTCAGCAATGGTGACGTTCAATTTCTCCAGTTTTCTGCACAGCCAGTCATCATCCGGTAACTTGATGGATACTTTCCTGGTAGGCTGGGCTCGGGAACCGACAAAACGGTTGTAGTCCAGAGAAAAAGGTGAGCTATTATAGTCTGGTATCTGGTGCCACCTCATAAAAGAACGCACCCCTCTTATTGTCTCATAGTTTGCTTCTTCAGAGAACTCCTGGTCAAGCTCATCGTCCTTGGCTGGGTCCCTGTCTGACAAAACTTCCCGGTAACTGACCACAGCAGGGGCACCTGGTTCACTATTCAGTTCATCTTCAGAGTCAGACACACCAGCAACTATAGTTCTCTTACTGGTGAGGGACCGGTCCACAGCACTGACATCTAAACTACTAGTATTGGTGGGCTGAGAGTGCACTGCCACTGTGGCCTAGCAGGTAACACACTTGTCTAGACTCAGAGGACGTGGGTTCAAACCCAGGTACAGGCAGATACATAGTGGCTCGGATGACCACTTAAAATGGCGGTCCTGTCATTGGGTCCTATCCCCAGTGGCAGGCTAAAGAACCTCAAGGACGTTGATAAATGGTCATCCTTGAGCCTCTATCTTCAAGTTAGGGGAATGTCAGTTACTTGTGAGTTGGGGCTGTACCTGTGCAGTCGGATTGGTTAAATAGCGCTTTGAGTCCTGTAGTATATGGAGATATTGCGCTGATTATAAATACACAATACAATACAATACAATACACATCAGTTCTGGCACCAGGAGGCTCAACAAGTTGGGTTGCCGTCTTCGCACCAGGAGTCTCAATAGGCGGGGTAGCAGTAACATCCCGATGGATTGAATAGGACTGGCACCGGAAAATACTTCAGTAGGTTAATTGACCAACATCATGCCGGTACCGCCTCCTGAATCAAAAAAGGGCTGGTCACTGGTCACCACTTCATCAGGCTTCTTAACCGGTACAGCAAACATCTTAGCAAGTTGCATTGCTTCAAGTAGAGCAAACCTCTGGGACCACTTCTTGTCCAGACTCTTTAGGTCATCAGACGTGGGTTTGCTGCTGGATTTCTTCTTGCTGGACTCGTCAGGTCTCTTCTTCTTAGTCTCTTAGTCTTTCCAGCTTAATCTCCCCCTACCCGTCCCACCAGTTTAACTTCTGAAGGGTCCACGAGAGTGGGGGTAGCAGACACAGGGGAGCCAGAAGCCATCTTCTTCTGCTCTTTTTCTTTCTTGGTTCTGTAGGTGGGGGTGGCCAATTGCTGGACCTGATCTGCAGTGAAGGCTTTGCATATGGGGCAGTCTTTCTTCCAGACACAAGGATCGTCACCCACCCCCTTGTCTCTGCATCTAAGCACTTCATCAAAACAAAGCAATAATATGGCCACAAGTCCCTCTCTTCTGTCCTGGTGATGACATAGTGATCAGGATTCCTGATTCAGGAAAATGGCAGAATAACTTAGAAATAAAATAAAGTTCAATTCTGTGGAAAACACGTCTGAACTCTCCACACACCAAACAAAAAACAAGCTATGACATCACACTGTATAGACAGGAAGGAAGTACACCTAGCGAATGCACACTCTGTGACTGGTCCTGCCGCTAGTACATACAGGACTTCTGTTTCTGACTGTTGGCGGGACCGGTCACGCCAACCGGTAAAGCAATTGTCCATTGGATAGGATGTATTAACACAATAAAAGGGTCAATTTTAGCATGCTTTCTTACTAAAGAGTAATCAATTTACTCTTAATCAATCAATGTTACCTAGATTTTGATGTAAGGAAAGTGCTAGCCACATTTTGTTGATGTATGTGATACTTTTTGAGAAGATCTGATGAAAGCAAAGAACAAGAAGAAAAACATTGTTTTTGATCATGCGACCTTGATAATAGGTCAAAGGTCAAATTCGCACCTTCAAAAAAATTTCCAACACCTACAGATTATAACTGCCAAAAATCATTTTGATAGGCTAAGGTATATTATGGCTGATATTTAACTTACAAAATACCGTGGCGGAGTAGGCTGAAAGTAGGGGATGAAACCAAGAAGTGCCCCTTTTTCAAGGGACAATTAATTATACGTAATGTCTACCTTATTAATATGACTATGACTGGTACATCCAAGCCTCCATATCATATTTGGGGGATATGTAAAATAATCTCATATCAAAAGAAACAGAGTGGTAATTATTTTGAAGATTTTGTCATACATATTCTAGAAAGAATTTCAGGTGGCTGAAAAACAATCCCATATAAACTGTTACCACTGTAATCTTCTAGTCATATATTTGGTTGAGATATCTTGAAAATTAATACTCTTTCCTTTAAATTAGCAGAAGTGAAATGTGATGCTGGGTGGTAGATAGTGGATGCTGGGGGAAAAAGTGAAAATGATATATGTCCACCTCCCAGCAGACTGAGGCATAATAATGAGACTTTATTTGATTTCATTTTTGAATTAATTTTCTCTTTTGTCTGGGTGTTGTTAATATTAATCATAGTTTTCAGTAGTACTCTCCAGCATAGAAAGGTTAGTTCTTCATGAATCAGCAGAACTTTGTTCACATAATCACACATCAATTGTTAATACAATCGAATATCAGGATAACGGGGGTGCGAATCATATGGGTCCTAACTTACAACAAACTGCACCACATCATCAGGGGTGTGTTCTGAGGTTTTAAAACAGCTGAGATTGGAGACAACAAGGATCTGGTATTCTAGTTTCACAGAGAGGAGACCTGCTTCTTCCTTACAATCTGTGATTGTCACGTCTATCCCACTCTCTATATTTTTCAGCTGCCTGTATCAAATAAATAACATATGTATGAGATTATCTGTACCACATAATTATCCCCATGCAACAACCCAAAGCTGCAACAAATTACACAATGTTTAAAAATAATTTGAGGTAAAAAGTAATGGAAACTAGAAAATAGCATTGGTGATTACTGTTGGTGATGCCTGTACCCCACAGCCCGGGGAAATAGTTTTCAATACCATGAGACGTAGAAGCGAAAAAGTACATAGATCGGAGGAGTTTCACAGGAAACAATGTCCGTTATGTAAAGGTCCAAATAATGTTAGTACAGAAAAATATGTATAAATCAGATCAAATGCCTGTAAATTATGAAGCCGCAAAATTTATTAATTGAAGTAGAGCTACCAATAGAAATAGCACAACTAATAAAAAGTACATATAACTAGAGGATCACTTGAAAAACAAAGCGTCCTGAAAAGGAGAAATAATGGAGCTCAATCATGTATGAAAGTTCTGCTTATAGTTCAACAAAGCCAGAATATAGGAAAAGTGGTTCTTGGGCAGGGTAGTTATCTTGGATACAGTGTGTTTCAAAAATTTTGATGAAATTGCTCTATCTTGCAAGATTAAGGAGCCAGAGGCAATATGGGGTTTTGCACTTTATGTCACAAATTTGAAAATTGACAATGACCCCCATTTTTGGGAAGGGTGAATTTTTTTTGGAAAATTGGGTGAAATAGTTTGCTTGCATACCCAAAGAAATTGCTTTACCTTGCACGGTTAAGGAGAGAGGAGCAATATTGTGTTGCACTTTTTTGTTGGGTATTAAGGATTGGTAATATATGTGAAATGGCTAGGTGATTAGCAAGATAGGCTGCAAAAATACTGAAGAATTTGTCCAAGGCATGGGTGAAATTTGGCAAAAATCATAATTGGCTAGAAGGTCCCGTAGGTTCAAAACTTTTTGGCGAGTGAAAAATTCTTTAAAACTTGGAAAGACTAGTCTTCACAGACCCCCTGTGGATAAAAAAGTTAGGCGAAATCACTCGAGATGCAAGCATTTTTTGCAAAAAATTCGAAAATTCAAAATGGCCACCATTTTTGACAGGACAAAATTATTTGGAAAATTGGGTCAGTTACTCAACACAGTTATCCTGGGGGTCAAAAAGTTTCGTTGAAATCGCTCTATCTAGCATAAAAACAATTTTTGGCAAGTGAAATATTTGTTGAAACTTGGAAAGCCAGAATATAGAAAAAAATTTTACCATATTCACTCTATCTGGCATGGTTTTCCAGATATAAGCATTTTTGTGTTTTGCAATTTTTGCAAAAAATTCAAAAATTCAAAATGGCCGCCATTTTTGGTGGGACAAAAATTTTTTAAAAACTGGGTCACCTACTCAGCAGAGTTTCCCTGTCGTTGAAAAAATTTCATCGAAATCTAGCACGGTTTTTGAGATACAAGCATTTTTGTGTTTTGCTTTCTTGAAAAAAGTTCGAAAATTCAAAATGGCCACCATTTTTAGCAAGTGAAATATTTGTTGAAACATGGAAAGGCTTGTCTTCACAGATACCCTGAGGGTCAAAAATTTTGCCAAAATTCCACTAGTAAATTTTTATTTTATGAAAAAAATGGTTTCAAAAAGTACTCATATATCAATTGTATTGTTCTATATGAGTACCTTATGGCGCCTATATTTCCAATTTTGTGTTTTGCATTTTTTGTAAAAAATTCGAAAATTGAATATGACCCCCATTTTTGGGGAGGAGAAAATTCTTTGAAAATTGGAGAGAGAAGTTTGTTTAGAAACCATATTCAGAAAAAATTCACAGAGCTACTGCATACACCTGTCAAATATGAACAGAATCCACCTTATGGCTGCGGATCCGGCGGAGTCTCTTCTCCCATATACAAACAAGCGTCCCGCAAGGGACGCTTAATAATAAGAGAGAAATGTCATGTGCTTGTTCAGCAGTGGTGCCTGATATATGATTAGCTGTTTACATATATTCTGACCCTCTTGGGATAAAGTTAATCTCACCAGAGGCTGAGGATTCAAATGATCTGACCAACTAAGGTACCAAAAAATGCTCCAGCAGACACCATCATTTGACTGCCCGGGATTATTGATTTTTTTTATGGATCAATAAAAATATGGTGTTATACAACGGTGATTTGGACATATTAATGATGTCCAAATGCTTGTTATTTAATAGACTTATTTTTGGCCTATAATGGCACTTTCGAGTGGTTAGCATGGTTACCTATACTTAAATTCACTTTGTCCGACTGGCTTTCTAGGGCCTTAGAAAGGTTGGGAGATGGTCTGGCATACTAATTTATTATAATTGTCAGATTTCATTTCATTTACATTATTTTATTGATTGACATATTGTAAAGAGATAGCAGATTAAGCAGATTTATTTTATTCCATACTACTTACGTGTAATACGTTAATAAAAACATATACGCAATTTATTATGTATACTAAACATTAAAACATATGTTTTGCAACAATGTTTATAAAGGGTAATAAACTTTCTTATTTATCACTTATCTAACATTTGCTGGTGCTGGAAGGAGATTTCTGGAGGCCTGACTTTCGCTGGTAAGTCTTATGGTAACGCTGGTAATTCGTACTGTTATTAAGATGGACCACTTTAATATGGCCATCACGGTAATACTACCTTGAGAATGATTTGTGGCATCAATGGCAGGTGTAATATTTTGATCCGAAACAAACAACGGCGGCCATTAATAGATCAGCTTTTTGGAAATGGAGGTTGGGTTTCATTCCAGATAAGTAAATAAAAGGATAGAGGTAAGTGTGTAATTATTAGCAAAGTATAGTAATAGTTAAACAATTTATTCATGTCTAATCCACTGTGAATGTTTGTATTAAATGTTGATAGGAGATTATTTTATTTGAGAATGTGTTCAAAAATAATTTTTACATATATAATTACATTTCAATTATTTCATGATTAGTTAATAATTGATTTTAATTTTAATGGAAATAAAAATCAATCAGGAGCTATATATGATTTGATGTTGGAAGTGCTGGGTGACGTGGGTTCAATCCCAGCTACAGGCAGATACATAGTGGCTCGGATGATCATTTAAAATGGCGGTTCTCTGTCATTGGGTCCTATCCCCAGTGGCAGGTTAAAAAACCTCAAGGACGTTGATAAATGGTCATCCTTGAGCCTCTATCTTCCAGTTAGGGGAATGTCAGTTACTTGTGAGTTGGGGCTGTACCTGTAGAGTCGGATTGGTTAAATAGCGCTTTGAGTCCTGTAGTATATGGAGATATTGCGCTGAGTATAAATACATAATAATAACTAGATTGGGCCAACTCGGCGCCAACATATCCCCAGACAGGTCATCACTCACGCCACAGGTTTTGATCGGGAATTTTTAAAAACATAATTACCCATTATTATATGAACTTCAGCACATCAATCTACTCTGTTTATATCTTCCAAGGAAGATGGTGTATCCCCAGACGCCGAATACATAACTCAAATTATATTTTCAATCTTCCTGCAATGATAACTCTAAACCTATTTTCAAAGTATTTAAATGATTGATGATTGAATGTCCATTCTAAAATAATAATCCCAAAAGAGCATATCTGTTTCTATATTTGTTGACAAATAAAATATTATTTTTAACTCAACTCATCATACTTTTCAATCTTCCTTCAAAGTATTTAAATGATTGATGATTCAATGTCCATTCTAAAATTCATAATCCCAAAAGCGCATATCTGTTTCTATATTTGTTCACAAATAAAATATTATTTAAAAAAAAATTATTTATATTATTATTTTATTATATTATTTTTAGAATTTGCAAATTGTTTTCAGTTATTCATTTCCTCTATACCTATATATGTGGTCCATATATATGCAACCTAAATATGTGACACAATCTCAGTTCTGACTCCCCTTTGTGTTATATGTAATGAAGCCCACCACCTCCCACCCCCACCCCTCTCCCCTTCTCCACACCTCTCTCACTATTACACAAGATCTGCAACCCCATTGAGGTCTTTGTTTCTCATCTGATATCATTAAATACCTTTGTTTATTTAGTGTCACTCAATATAGCTGGAGGTCCCAGAGGTGGGTGGGGGGAATCCGGGTGGGGGATGTGGGTTGGGACTTAGTTTAGTTTATTAGTTTATTATAGTGACATGTATTATGTTGACAAGGATTATACAAAAACTATTGAAGTAATACCCAGCCCTATATGGGCTTATAAGTCACTTTAAATAGAGAGTTAATAACAAACAGAGCAAACATATTTTGAGGTAAGATACAGTAAATAAAGACAGCAATTCAATACATAAAAATTAACAACATAATTTACTTTTTCTTTCTTGCCACAAATCAAAAATAAAATTAATAACCATATTGACATTCATATGAGTTAATACCCTTGATAATTGATTTATTAATAATTCAGATTTATCTATATTTAAAATTTTGAAATATTTCATACGAATCAGCTCTAAAGCTGGACAAACACAAACAAAATGTATCTCATCTTCTACATCTTTTTTACACAGTTTACATGTTCTCTCAAAGAGATGGAGTGCTACAGCATAAATGGTAAACAAACAATCTATATAAAAGGGGTACTCAAATACAAAAAGAATTGAGAATTTTAAGTATGTGATTATCAACTGAAATGAGTTCATAACTGTAGGAGCTGTGTCAAAATTAACTGAGGCAAGTTGAATAAAACTGGGCTAGTTGAGGGTTAAAAATCCCCTAGTTTTACTACATACGGATATAATTTCATTAATATTGGGACTTAAAGCTCACTTAAAGTGTCCATTTTGTCTACTTGAATATGTTTAACCGGCGTTTAACCAGTTTCATTTTAAAAAGTTAAAAACTCAGCAAGCAGAGGTATAACACACAAAAATAAGTTCTTAAAAGACTAAGATAGCCATAACATTATTAATATTCAAAATTTAAATAGACAGGCATTTCCTTTTAAAAATTCAAAGATTTCAGCTCTATAACCCACATAGTTTGACAGTTACTGGGCTTTAAAGTGGCATAATGTCCATAAATTGGGTTTCTGTGGGCATTTTACAATTGTTAAAGAGACCTTAGCAATTAAACTACAGATCTGAAACTTTTTGGGGGACATACATAACAAACAAAAATTATATATAATACAGTTTAAGACTTCTCACACTAAGCATTTCCAAATAACAGGGCAAAATACGGAAAAAATGTCCAAAAAGGCACTTGGGCGAGTGTCTATGGCCCTCATACACAGGTTAAATGTCTACTAAAAACCTTGATTTTCGCCATATGTAAAAAGGACATAATAATGCATTCCCAGATGGGATTTCAGCTCCATCAATCACATAGTTTAACAGTCACAGGGCTTAAAGGTGGCAAAAAGTCCAAATATTGGGTCTCTGTGGGCCTTTTAGAGATCTCGATGTGGCTTTCAAATTAAAGCTTCAGACTTAAAATTTGTTACATACTAAGATTACACATAGAATATGTATCTAATAAAGTTTGAAACTTCTGAGACTTACCATTTCCAAGTTACAGAGCAAAATATGTGAAAAATGTCTTAAAAGGGTCACTCAGGTGGGTGTTTAAGGTCCTCATACACAGGTTAAATGTCTACTTGAAGCCTTGATTTTTGGCACATGTAAAAAGAACATAATAATGTATTCCCAGATGAGATTTCAGCTCTATCAGTCACATAGTTTAACAGTCACAGGCCTTAAAATTGGCAAAAAGTCCAAATACTGGGTCTTTATGGGGCCTTCTAGAGACCTAAATGTGGCCTTCAAATTAAAGCTTCAGACTTAAAATTTGTCACATACTAAGATTACACATAGAATATGCATCTAATACAGTTTGAAACTTCTTAGACTTACCATTTCCAAGTTACAGGGCAAAATATGTGAAAAATGTCTAAAAATGGTCACTCGGGTGGGGATTTATGGTCCTCATACACAGGTTAAATGTCTTCTTAAAGCCTTAATTTTTGGCACATATATAAATAACATACTAATATCTTCCCAGATAGGATTTGAGCTCTATCAGTCACATAGTTTGACAGTCACAGGCCTTAAAAGTAGCAAAAAGTCCAAATATTGGGTCTTTGGGAGCCTTTTAGAGACCTCAATTTGACCTTCAAAATTAAAGCTTCAGACTTAAAATCTGTTACATACTAAAATTACACACAGAATATATATCTAATACAGTTTGAAAACTTCTCAGACTTACCATTTCCAAGTTACAGGGAAAAAGATGTGAAAAATGTCTTATAAGGGTCACTTGGGTGGGTGTTTATGGTCCTGATACACAGGTTAACTGTCTATTAAAGGCCTAAATGTTGGGGCACATATAAGAAAACACATAGATATATTCCCAGATGATATTTAACTTAGATGAGAGACATAGTTTGAAAGCTACAGTGCTTGAAAGTGGCAAAAAGTGCATAAATTGGGTCTCTGTGGGCACTTTTGAGACCTTAAGTCGACCCCTTTGGGTAAACCTACAGCCCTAAAATTTTCTACAGACAAGGATTACATATCAAAGTTATACCTAACACAGTTTGAGACTCATCAGAATTACCACTTCCAAATTATAGGGCAAAATATGTGAAAAGTACAGCAAAAAATCCCTAAGTGGGGGTATTTATGGGCCTCAAAGACAATTTTCTCCTCAACTTAAAGTCGTGATTTTCGGCACATGTACTAAGAACATATTAATGTGTTGTCAGCTAAAATTTCAGCCAGCTGAGCATCATAGTTTGTGACCTACAGGGCTCTAAGTGGCCAAAAGTCCAATTTCTGACCTTAAGGTGGCCATAAGTTCTTTTTTACTGGGAGTTTAAGGTCACCTTAAAATAGGGATCTTCCTTTGGGCACCCTTAACATGTGTACCAAGTTTGAAAAAAAAATATTTATTTGTTTTTGAGTTATCGCGTCCACAAGGAAATTTCTACGGCGGCGGCGCGACGGACCTGAATCCAATATATCCCCGACTTTCGTCTGGGGATATAATAATAACAAGGGTCAAGTGGCGGGCTTTCACCCAACCACAGTGTCGAATCTTAGGACAGCACTGGGTGTTGAAATCTGTAAACTCGTATTATCGCCCGCATTTGGAAACCGCTTTCAGGGAAGTTTTCAGATTTGTGTCGCGATATGGGTATTTTACAAGGCTGGTTTAAGATGAAAACTACCAGCATATTTCTTGTTCACGGACTTGCCTCATTAATATTTATGAGCAAATATGCGCAGTCATGGCAGTTCTTTGTTGGGTTTCCTGACAATATTTTACAAGGCTGGTTTAAGATGAAAACTACCAGCATATTTCCTGTTCACGGACTTGCAGTTTGAAATTTGATTTTGAAATGAGAAGACATATTTCAATTTTGAAGCTTGGATATATAGTACTGTATATGGATATTTTACAGAAGCAAATTGTAAGTATTTAAATAAAATATTCGTGTGTTGTTTCTACAATGAGCGAAAATAGGGAGCCACAGATTATGCTGTATTTTACCGATGACAATATTTTACAAGGCTGGTTTAAGATGAAAACTACCAGCATATTTCCTGTTCACGGACTTGCCTCATTAATATTAATGAGCAAATATGCGCACGGCCGTTCTATGTCTTCCAAATTGTTTTATATTTACAAAATAAACCAGTTCGTCAGTAAAAGATCTATATATGTACTATATAAAATATTGTCAGGAAATACCAGGGGAAATCCGTGACCTCATATCTTCTCATGAATATTAATGACGTGGGTGCTATCGCCGGGAGTTCTGTACGTAGCTTAAAGTATTTGATCTTTGTTGAAACATCCATTTTATAAAATATTGTCAGGAAATAAGATTAGTGAACTGGTTTATTTTGTAAATATACTGTAAATCAATTTGGAAGACAACTTCTTCTAAAATAACAAACGGATTGACAGCAAAAAAAATAATGAAATCACATGATAACTTCTAGGAAATAGAAACCCCAAGCGCCTTCGAGTGGTTGAATGTAGAACTACGGGGTTGTGCTTTCATTGTCTCTGCCAGGTGTCCTCGATTTTGATTGGCTAAACAAAAAATGTATAGTACTACCGTGATGTCACTTCATTCATTAATTTCTTTACGGTTTATTTGTTTGACAAATGGGTAGATGCGCAGACAACAATTTTACATTAACAGTGAGTGCGTGATACACCAGCAGACAAATAAATTAATTGGGGTTTCTCGTCTAGAAACCAGCAGACGAAACGGTTAAAAAAGACTCGTTCGAGTAGAAAATCATAATGGAAATACAATAGGTTCTAGGACATACGGGACCTTATAGAAAGCCAGACGTAGTGCCAGACATGCTTTTTACTTCATAAAATATAACTTAATAAAAGCATTAAAAATCTTCAAAATGGCAGAGTGTATAATATACACCTTAATGTACCGATATGTGAACAAATATTATTCAGAATTTGATATTTAAGGGCTTAAACAGACAATTTAAAATAGCGGCCACAACCCAGTACATAACTCGAATCAAAGATTCGACTAATAATAATAATTCTAACATATTCCGGCAAGATAATGAGCACTTAACACAAAACATATGTGAAATGTGTATGAGCCAATGTGTTAATTATTCAGGGTTATTAATTATTATTATCACTAATAATATATTATTATTATTATAACAGATAAACCTTCATTTAATTTTCGTCAAAACACTTGCTGTATCTTCAAAGTCCAAACATTAAATGGTTTAAATCCACAGCCTTATGATGGTTGCTGGAGACAGATAGCAATTTGAATTGGTTGCTCAGAGACTTTGCCAAGTTGGCAATGAGACGTCATGCTTCACTAGTTACGTCACTGATGGCATCTGCCCATATTTTTGCTATAACGGGGTCACTCAGTGCATTAAATTCCAATAATGAAACAAATAGAGGGGTATTGGGGCATAGGGGTGCCAACTATACCAATAAGAGGAATTACACAAATTGACTGATGCCAATTGGGTTAATGGTGAGGACATCCCACATAAACCCCATTTATAGCAATCCAAATATCTTTGTCATAAGAGAAATATGTCTCAATTATGGCAGGAGAACACACTTTGGTGGAGCAAACTTTAAAGATCACACCAAGACTCAGCATACCTACACACCCATCCAAGAATCAACTTCTACATTTTACAGTTTCTGAGATATGGCCCAGACAAAATATTAAAGGTCAAGGTCACTACAACTAGGTCAAGTCAAGGTCACACTGTGTTGTTGCTTACCTACACCCTCAAACCAAAGTCCCTATCATATATAAACTTCCTACAACTTACGTTTTCCAAGATATAGCCTGGACAAGATTTTTAAGTTGAAGGTCACTACAGCAAGGTCAAATCAAGGTCACACCATGACATTACATACCTATACCCCTAACTAATGTCCATACCAATTATCAAAATTTCACACCTTATAGATTCTAAGATAGAGTCTGGACAAGATTTAAGTGGTCAAGGTGACTACAGCAAGATCAAAGGTGCAATCAAGGTCACACTTACACACTTGCAAACTTACACTCCCTAACCAATGTTCCTAAAACGTATCACCTTTCAACAAGATACAGTTCCTGAGATATAGCCCTGCCAAGATTTTAAAGATCAAGGTCACTACAGCAAGGTCAAAGGTCGAATCAAGGTCACACACCAAGATGTTCCACCCCTACACCCCCACAACCAATGTCCTTACCAGGTTTCAACTTCTCAAACCTTACGGTTTCCGAGATATGGTCCAGACCGGATTTTCAAACACAAGGTCACTATGGTAAGGTCAAAGGTCAAATCAAGGTCACACCATGGCATTGCACACTTACACCCCAAACCAATGTCCCTACGAAGTTTCAACTTCCTACATCTTGTGGTTTCTGAGATATAGCCTGCACAAAAGTTTAAAAGTCAAGATTACTATAGCAAGGTCAAAGCTAATATCAAGGTCACACCATGACGTTGCACACCTACACCCACAACCAATGTCCCTTCCAAATTTCAACTTCCTACACCTTATGGTTTCAGAAATGCAGCCCGGTCAAGATTTTCAAACTCAAGCTCACTATAGAAATGTCAAAGTACAAATCAAGGTCACACCACGGCATTGTACACCTTCACCCCCAACCAATGTCCCTACCAAGTTTCAACTAGTTACACCTTATGGTTACTGAGATACTGCCCGGACAAACTTTTCCCACGCCCGCCAGTCTGACAGAAAGCCCATCTGGACACCATGGATGAAAACAATACCTGCACAGCCCTTAAAGGCTGTGGGGTAAAAAAACACTCGAGGAGTGCAGACCTCTGGCAAGGAGCTCATTTCCACCCCTATATTTTCCTGCTCAGGATAATTATATCCAGAGATTTGCTAGAATCCGGATCAAACTTAAGTATTTTACAGACGATAATATGGGAGTGTCCCATATTTATTTGCCAAGCAATATAATGATTTATTACAGAGGCATATACACAGTTAATAAAAATGGCTCTATTGCGGAATAATGAAATATTCTCAAAAAGCTCTAGGATCCTGAAAGTGATGCAGATTACCACCAAGATCAAATTATCTCTTTTTGTCCCCACTGTCAAACATTTCCTGAAAATTTCATCAAAATCTGTCCATAACTATCAATTATTGTGCAAAAACACAAGTGATCCTGTTTAGATTTTTGGATTGATCAACACTTGATCCATCTCTTTCCCAGAAATAGCTGTGTTAGAAAAGGTTCAAAATTTTGACAAAAAATAACCATTTCATCAGGTTTCTTAACATTTATGGCACACCTGTCGACTTTGTCTGCTGGTTAACTTCAGGATTCTGATTACTTATACTGTTTGTTCTCCTTATTGGAATATTTTACCTCGTATCAATCTGGAAATGGATTGCACACGAGCAGGGCAAGACATAAAGTGACAAGACAAGCCTGTGTCCTTGCAGGATAAGACAAGGATAACCCATAAAATAGCATCAGAAATAGCATAATTATACAAAAGTAAATAAACTAATCAGTTGCAGGCTTGCAGCAATCTATTACATCTTTGTCATAAGAGAAACATGTCTCAAATCTTGCAGGTGAACACACTTTATCAGAGACAAAGTTAAACGTCACACCATGACGCACACTTACAACCCCTAACCAATGTCCCTACCAAGTGTCAACCTTCTACACCTTACTGAATCCAATAAATAGCCCAGTCAAGATTTTGAAACTCATGGTCACTACGACTAGGTCATAGATCAAATCAAGACTACACCATGACGATGCACACCTACAACCCCCAACCAATGTCCCTACCAAGTATCAACTTCCTACACCTTAGAGTTTTCGAGATATAGCCCGGACAAGATTTTATAGGTCAAGGTCGCTACAGCAAGGTCAAAGGTCAAATCTTGGTTACACCATTACATTGCTCACCTACAACACCCAACCAATGTCCCTACCAAGTATCAACTTCCTACACCTTAAGTTTTCCGAGATATAGCCCGGACAAGATTTTATAGGTCATATTATTATGGTTCATTTCTTTTCTTTGTAAAATGTATGTATGTGTTTATGTCAAATGTTCTCATAAAAACACATCTGTTATCTTCTTTTTTTTCTTCATAATTTGTCATTATATGACACTTATGTAGTGTCACTGTATGCTATTAAATATGTTAAAAATAAATAAATAAAAAAAAATTTATAGGTCAAGGTCACTACAGCAAGGTCAAAGGTCAAATCAAGGTCACACCATGACGTTGCACACCTACACCACCTTTCAAACTCATGGTCACTGCGGCAAGGTCTAAGGTCAAATCAAGCTCAGACCATGACGTTGCACACCAACACCCCCTAACCAATGACCCTACCAAGTATGAACTTCCTACATCTTACGGTTTCTAAGATACAGCCCGGACAAACTTTTTCCCACCGCCTGCCAACTCGAACACCATGGGTGAAAACAATACCCTGACAGCCCTTAAGGGCTGTGGGGAAAAATGACTATGATAAGATATACTGATTAGGAAAAGACGGTTTCCAAATGGGTAGAGTCACAGTTGGGATAAACAGTTGTAGTGGGTTGGCAAAATACCAAACATGTTGGATATTTTGCCACCTCTCCAAGTGAAGACCCAAACTCCTCACTAACTGACTGTGAAAACACTGCAAACTGATCCTTGAGTCGGCAACAGTCAGCTGCAGTGGAATACCCCTATAGGGCCAAAAATGAGCATCCCACAGCAGAAAGTGAATAATGGTGCAAAAAAATAAAGATAAAGTCTTGTAAAATACATGAATAGGGTTGTCAGTAGTAACACAGATACATATGATTTTACTCATTATGGAAGGTACTGAAAAGTCAGAAACTAGCTATTACTCACTTTGCTATAGTGATAGACTCACTATTTTTTTATCATGTGACTGTGATAAAGATCAAAGGTCAAATTTAAGCATGTGGAAAAATTAGTTCATTTTCAAATTACTTCATGTTAGGACAGGCCTGCAAGTGATAAGGACAAGCCCAGAAGGGTTACGGACAGGCCTGGAATTGTAACCGACAGGCCCTGATGAAGGTGGAGCCTAACTAAGCATTTTTAGAGGGTCAGGACCAATGTTACATGGTCGGTTAGGGTCAGTTGTAAGTTCCCAGCCTGTCGGGGAGAGTCTGTGAAATATCAAACATCTTTATCAACATGTTTGATATTTCCCTGACCAGCCCCATATCTTGTTCCTGACCTAGGCTCCACCCCCCTGGTAACCGGCTTGTCCTAGTCACTTCACATCTTGTCCTATGACCTCAAGGCTCATCTGTAACCCTTCCAGGAGTAGGAGTATTTCGCTATAAAAATGTAAGATTTCAGATAAATCCCTATCATAGTGACTGAGAAAATGGTGACTAAGTGTGTAATTTCATGTTTTTCAACCAAAAAAATATTTAAAATAAACTAGAAGAATGTTTTTGCTGACAAAAACGAAGCGGCCCTGATGAAAAAGAAGTCACCCATAAAAGATGTCAACATATGCATCATAAGCAATAGAAACTGCAAACTTTATTGCACTGTGTATGTTACGTGTCCCTATTTTCATCTTTAATGAGTGCACACAATTAAAGTGAGGTCAGCTGAACAATACAATAGCTGGAGATTAAAAACTCCATAATTTCGCTGCAAGATGGCCATAACTTCATTCATATGAGGACTTTAAGGTGACCATAAAATAAGAATGTCCCTTTTCTCATCCTTTATAAGTGCATAAAGTTTAGCTCAGGTCAGTTGAACAATAAGATAGCTGGAGGCTGACACTTCCTTTTTCACTGTAAGGTGACCATAACTTCATTCATATTGCGACTTTAAGGTCACCATAATATGAGAATGTCCCTTCAATATCAATATATGTTAGATATGGAAAAAGAAAGGAGCCAGATGGCTTTATTCAAATGTTATGACTTTAGGGGGGCCAAAATTATATTAACAGTTTAAGGTCACCTTAAAGTCAGGATAACCCTTTGGTTTTCCATCCTTTATAAGTGTGCAAAGTTTAACCGAGGTCAGTCGAACAATAAGATAGTTGGAGGCTGAAAACCCCCTTATTTCACTTTAAGGTGGCTACAACTCCATTCATACTGAGAGTTTAAAGTGACCATAAGTATTATTTTTATCTAGTTTAATACCAGTGATAATTTCGATATAAAAAATAGAAAAAGAAAGGAGCCAGAGCATTTTATTCCAATTTGATGAGTTTAAGCAAGCCATATGTCCATTAACATTTTGAGTTTAAGGTCACCATAAAGTCAGGATATTTCTTTGGCAAATCTTAATATATGTGCCAAGTTTGGTTGAAAAAAGTGAAAAACTAAGTGAACTGGAGGGCTAAAACCCTGTTTTTTGACATTAAGGTGACCTTAAAATTGCAGATACAGGGCTAACACTTCGGCATGTGAAAGATTATCAAAAAGTAGCTGAATAAGTTATTCCAACAAAATGCCAAAATCCTGACCGTTTTTGAGATACAGACCACGTACCCATTTTAAAAAAATTTATGAAAATAAAACGCCTCCCATTCAGGCATCTATGGTCCGATTGATGAGAAAATCCTTTCCGACCTTGGAAATTTGGTCTAGAATGTACCTGATAAATTTTATAGCACAGGTGTCTGTGGTTTTTTCCGAAACGCGATGACGAGGTGTTTTGGAGTTATGCTTAAGGTTACCTTAAGTAAAGCTTAAGGTCTGCGCAAAGTATCTCAAAAAGTTTTCCTGTCCCTATAGTTTTAAAGAAAGATAAGAAGGAAAGAAAAATTTGAAAGGCTAAGAAGTTCTTCAAGGGAGACCATAATCCGGCGGCAGCGGAGGCGGTGATCAGTCGAACTTCGGTGAAAACAAATAAGCGTCCCTGACGGGCCGCTTAATTAAGATAGATGTAGGGCTGATACTCACACAAGAGAATCTACTAGTACTCCACTATATATAAATACTAGAAGTGACAAAAGAAAAGGACACAAAGTTGTGCCCTGCAAATGGTATTATGAAGGAAAGTAACAAGGTAACTGTTTAAGTGTAAAAAGTAGGTTAAAACATATTTAAAGAAATACTGCAAAGGCAATATCCTCGTTCGACCTTGAAGGAGGGGTCCAAGGTCAAATCCGACCACACCAAAAGATTCCCAGCCCATGATTTCTTATACATTGGTTTACCATCCCAAACCTCTAGGACCAATAATTAAGCAAGTTATAGGCACTTTTAAGTTTCGCTATCCTTGTTTGACCTTGAAGGAGGGGTCCAAGGTCAAATCTGACCACACCAAAAGATTCCCAGCCCATGATTTCCTATAGGTTGGTTTACCATCCCAAACCTCTAGGACCAATAATAAGCGAGTTATAAGCAATTTTAAGTTGGGCTATCCTCAATTGACCTTGAAGGAGGGGTCCAACGTCAAATCTGACTACACCAAAAGATTCCCAGCCCATGATTTCCTATACGTTGGTTTACCATCCCAAACCTCTAGGACCAATAATAAGCGAGTTATAAGCAATTTTAAGTTGGGCTATCCTCAATTGACCTTGAAGGAGGGGTCCAAGGTCAAATCTGACTACACCAAAAGAATCCCAGCCCATGATTTCCTATATGTTGGTTTACCATCCCAAACCTCTAAGACCAATAATATGCGAGTTATAAGCACTTTAAGTTTGGCTATCCTCGTTTGACCTTGAAGGCAGGGTCCAAGGTCAAATCCGACCACACCAAAAAATTCCCAGCCCATGATTTCCTATATGTTGGTTTCCATTTCAAACTTCTAGGACCAATAATAAGCGAGTTATAAGCACTTTTAAGTTTGGCTATCCTCGTTTGACCTTGAAGGAGGGGTCCAAGGTCAAATCAAACCACATCAACACATTCCCAGCCCATGATTTCCTATATGTCTGTTTACCATCCCAAACCTCTAGGACCAATAATAAGCGAGTTATAAGCACTTTTAAGTTTAGCTATCCTCATTTGACCTTGAAGGAGGGGTCAAAGGTCAAATCTGACCACACCAAAAGATTCCCAGCCCATGATTTCCTCTAGGTTGGTTTACCATCCCAAGTTATAAGTTATATCAAGTTATAACTGATTTACTCAACAGTAAGAACCTGAAAATAGCTATTCCTAAGCTATGCCATGAGCTACAAGTCTGCAATTTCACTATGTTATTGCTGACCAAAAATTAGGCGAATAACACATTTAAACAAATACTCAAAATGCAATAGTTTTCAAGTTAGAACTGATTTACTCAACAGTGATAACCTCAAAGTAGCTATTACTCAGCTATGCACTGAGCTACAGGTCTGAAATCGTACTATGCTTTAGCTGACCCAAAAGTACCCGAATAACATATTTATACAAAATTCAGTATATGCAATAGTTTTTTTTGAAGTTATAGGTGGTTTTACTCATTATGGGAGGTACTGAAAAATCAAAAATCAGAAAGAAGCTATTACTCACTTAGCTATTGGGATAGACACTCAAGTTACTCACCATGTTGTAGCTATGAAAAAAGTAGTTGAATAACATATTTATACAAAATTCTGTATATGCAATAGTTTTCAAGTTATAGGTGATTTTACTCATTATGGGAGGTACTGAAAAATCAGAAAGAAGCTATTACTCACTTAGCTATTGGGATAGACACTCAAGTTACTCACCATGTTGCACCTATGAAAAAAGTAGTTGAATAACATATTTTAACAAAACTGCAATACTTTTCAAGTTATAAGTGTTTTAGTGCATGATTCCATGAATTTTATTGCATTAAAAATTATTTTAAAAAATAACAAAAAAAAAACTAGAGGAATGCTTTTGCTAACAAAAGCGAAGCATCCCTGAAAGTTTAAAATGCTTTGTGGTTTTAATAAGCATGCTGTAAAACTAAGAATCCACAAAGCTGCGCCGTATGCTTTCCCAATACCTCTTAATACATTCTGAAGCTACAAAAGCAACGATAAAGGAGAGATAAGGCAAAAACTCCAAAGCAGCTATTTATGACCCCAGTTTGGCCCATAAGGGGGTGTCGGGGGGTAAAACTGACCGGTTATTTAGACTCTCCACATATGCTTTCCCAATACCTCTCAATACATTCTGAAGGTATAAAAGCAACAATAAAGGAGATATAAGGCAAAACTCCAAAGCAACTATTTTATGACCCCAGTTTGGCCCATAAGGGAGGGTCAGGGGGTAAAACTGACCGGATATTTAGACTCTCCATATATGCTTTCCCAATACCTCTTAATACATTCTGAAGCTATAAAAGCAACAATAAAGGAGATATAAGGCAAAAACTCAAAATCAGCTATTTTATGACCCCAGTTTGACCCATAAGGGGGGGCCGGGGGTAAAACTGACCGGCTATTTAGACTTTCCACATATGCTTTCCCAATACCTCTTAATACATTCTGAAGGTATAAAAGCAACAATAAAGGAGATATAAGGCAAAACTCCAAAGCAACTATTTTATGACCCCAGTTTGACCCATAAGGGGGGGTCAGGGGGATAAAACTGACCGGCTATTTAGATTCTCCACATATGCTTTCCCAATACCTTTTAATACATTCTGAAGCTATAAAAGCAACAATAAAGGAGATATAAGGCTAAAACTCAAAATCAGCTATTTTATGACCCCAGTTTGACCCATAAGGGGGGGCCGTGGGGTGAAAACTGACCGGCTATTTAGAATCTCCACATATGGTTTCCTGTTACCTCCCAGTACATTTTATGGCTCTAAATGCAATACTTAAGAAGATAATAGGGGGGTTGACCTAAATTTAAGGGTTTCAGATTGGAAGGTGTCAGAAAATCACTCATAAATGAGACATTTTTCAAGGGATTGCTCCCAAAATCTAACCAGCTCGCCTTTTCGATAGTATGAACAGGTGTGTCAAATTATAAATTATAAGTTTTTCCTGAACTGTGATGACGGGGGGGGGTGTACTTCAAAAAAATTGATTTTGATCATGTGACCTTCATAAAGGTCAAAGGTCAAATTTAAGCATGCAGGAAAATTTTCCCATGCCTAAGGTATATAACTGCCAAATATGGTTTGAAACCTTCTAATAAAAAGGGAGACATTCAAGGGAAACCATAATTCGGCGGCGGCAGCAAGGAAACTGAGGCGAAAACAAATAAGCGCCCTTTCAGGGACGCTTAATTAAGACAGATCCAGGTCTTATTCTCACACGAGGTAATCTACTAGTGGCCTAGTACATATATGCAAGATATGAGAAAAATCCCTGCAATAGTGAATGAGAAACTTGAGATAAAGGGTTGAAATTTTCACAGTTGGGTGGGGGTACCTGACTGGTAATGACTCTGGGGAACAGACGAACGAACAGATCTGCATGGCCTGAACAAATTTTCATCATCGATAGTTAAGGGATGTTTTAAAACAAGAGGAGAGTGCCCGTGAACGGGCACTGTGTCAGCTGAGTGTTTTTGATTTGTGAAGGTGATTAGAGGACAGAATAATTATCAGGAAAAGGGCTGTACAGAAATACAGTAAATGGTAACTGAACAGCAAGTTCGAAAGAAATTCCGAAGCTGACAGAAGAAAAGGATAAAAAAGTTGTGCCCTGTAAATGGTATTATGAAGGAAAATAACAAGGTAATTGTTTAAGTGTAAAAAATAGGTTAAAACATATTTAAAGAAATACTACAAATGCAATATCCTCGTTCGACCTTGAAGAAGGGGTCCAAGGTCAAATCTAACCACACAAATACATTCCCAGCCCATGATTTCCTATGGTTTACCATTCCAAACCTCTAGGACCAATTATAAATGAGTTATAAGCACTTTTAAGCTTGGCTGTCCTCATTTGACCTTGAAGGAGGGGTCCAAACGTCAAATCTGACCATACCAAAAGATTCCGAGCCAATGATTTCCTATGGGATGGTTTACCATCCCAAATCTCTGTCACCAATAATAAGCGAGTTGTAGGCACTTTCAATTTTCGCTATCCTCATTTGACCTTGAAGGAGGGTTCCAAGGTCAAATCGGACCATATCAACAGATTCACAGCCCATGATTTCCTGTCTGTTTACCATCCCAAACCTCTGGGACCAATAATAAGCGAGTTATAAGCACTTTTAAGTTTGGCTATCCTTGTTTGACCTTGAAGGAGGGGTCGTTGAAGGTCAAATCTGACCACACCAAAAGATTCCCACCCCATGATTTCCTACAGGTTGGTTTATCATCCCAAACCTCTAGGATCAATAATAAGGGAGATATAAGCACTTTTCATGACTGACAAAAAACACCTGTGGCGGCCATCTTGTTTCTCAAAATGAGGCCAAAAATATTCCCAGACAACATTTTATGGTTATTAATATATACTGCAAACTTAAGAAAGCTAGCTATAATATTTTTTTTCATCAGAGCAGTAATGGTGAAATCTCTCTCTACACACTGCGGCTATCCAGTGGATACAATGATTTACTCAACAGTGAGAACCTGAAAGTAGCTATTGCTCAGCTATGCCATGACATAGAGGTCTGCAATTTCACTATGTTATAGCTGACCAAAAATTCTGTGAATAACATATTTAACAAATTACTCTAAATGTAATAGTTTTCAAGTTACAACTGATTTACTCAACAGTGAGAACCTCAAAGGAACTATTACTCAGCTATGCAATGAGCTACATGTCTGAAATTTTACTATGTTAAAGCTAACCCAAAAGTAGGTGAACAACATATTTAAGCAAACTACTGTAAATGCAATAGTTTTCAAGCTACAACTGATTTACTCAATAGTGAGAACCTGAAAATAGCTATTGCTCCGCTATGCCATGAGCTATAGGTCTGTAATTTCACTATGTTATAGCTGACCCAAAAGTAGGTGAACAATATATTTTAACAAAATACTCCAAATGCAATATTTTTCAAGTTATAGCTGATTTACTCAACAGTCAGTACCTGAGAATAGCTATTGCTCAGTTGTGCCATGAGCTATAGGTCTATAATTTCACTATGTTATAGCTGACCCAAAAGTAGCTGAATAACATATTTGCACAAATTTCTGTAAATGCAATAGTTTTCCAATTATAACTGATTTACTCAACAGTGAGAACTTCAAAGTAGCTATTACTTAGCTATGAAATGAGCCACAGGTCTGAAACTTCACTATGTTATAGCTGACCCCAAAATAGGTGAATAACATATTGAAACAAAATACTCTAAATGCAATAGTTTTCAAGTTATAAGTGATTTACTCAACAGTGATAACCTAAAAGTAGCTATTACTCAGCTATGCCATGAGCTACAGGTCTGAAATTTGACTATGTTATAGCTGGCCCAAAAGTAGCTGAATAACATATTTATACGAAATTCTCTAAATGCAATAGTTTTTAAGTTACAAGTGATTTTACTCATGATGGAAGTTACTGAAAAGCCCAAAAGTAGCTATTACTCACTTAGCTATTGAGACAGACACCCAACTTACTCACCATATTGTAGCTATGAAAAAAGTAGCTGAATAACATACTAGTATTTTAACAAAATGCTCTAAATGCAACACTTTTCAAGTTATAAGTGATTTACTCAACAGTGATAACCTAAAAGTAGCTATTACTCAGCTATGCCATGAGCTACAGGTCTGAAATTTTACTATGTTATAGCTGACCCAAAAGTAGCTGAATAACATATTTATACTAAATTCTCTAAATGCAATAGTTTTCAAATTATAAGTGATTTGCTCAACAGTGAGAACTTCAAAGTAGCTATTACTCAGCTATGCAATGAGTCACAGGTCTGGAACTTCACTATGTTATAGCTGACCCCAAAATAGGTGAACAACATATTGAAACAAAATACTCTAAATGCAATAATTTCCAAGTTATAAGCGATTTACTCAACAGTGATAACCTCAAAGTAGCTATTACTCAGCTATGGCATGAGCTACAGGTCTGAAATTTTACTATGTTATAGCTGACCCAAAAGTAGGTGAACAACATATTTAAGCAAAATACTGTACATGCAATAGCTTTCAAGTTACAACTGATTTACTCAATAGTGATGACCTAAAAGTAGCTATTACTCAGCTATGCCATGAGCTACAGGTCTGAAATTTTACTATGTTATAGCTGACCCAAAAGTAGCTGAATAACATATTTATACTAAATTCTCTAAATGCAATAGTTTTGCAATTACAACTGATTTACTCAATAGTGAGAACCTCAAAGTAGTTATTACTCAGCTATGCAATGAGCTACAGGTCTGAAATTTTACTATGTTATAGCTGACCCAAAAGTAGGTGAACAACATATTTAAGCAAAATACTGTAAATGCAATAGTTTTCAAGTTACAACTGATTTACTCAATAGTGATGACCTAAAAGTAGCTATTACTCAGCTATGCCATGAGCTACAGGTCTGAAATTTTACTATGTTATAGCTGACCCAAAAGTAGCTGAATAACATATTTATACGAAATTCTGTAAATGCAATAGTTTTCCAATTACAACTGATTTACTCAATAGTGAGAACTTCAAAGTAGCTATTACTCAGCTGTGCCATGACCTACAGATCTGAAATTTCACTATGTTATAGCTGGCCCAAAAGTAGCTGAATAACATATTTATACGAAATTCTCTAAATGCAATAGTTTTGCAATTACAACTGATTTACTCAATAGTGAGAACCTCAAAGTAGTTATTAATCAGCTATGCAATGAGCTACAGGTCTGAAATTTTACTATGTTATAGCTGACCCAAAAGTAGGTGAACAACATATTCAAGCAAAATACTGTAAATGCAATAGTTTTCAAGTTACAACTGATTTACTCAATAGTGATGACCTAAAAGTAGCTATTACTCAGCTATGCCATGAGCTACAGGTCTGAAATTTTACTATGTTATAGCTGACCCAAAAGTAGCTGAATAACATATTTATACGAAATACTCTAAATGCAATAGTTTTCCAATTACAACTGATTTACTCAATAGTGAGAACTTTAAAGTAGCTATTACTCAGCTATGCCATGACCTACAGATCTGAAATTTCACTATGTTATAGCTGATCCCAAAATAGGTGAATAACATATTGAAACAAAATACTGTAAATGCAATAGTTTCCAAGTTATAAGCGATTTACTCAACAGTGATAACCTAAAAGTAGCTATTACTCAGCTATGCCATGAGCTACAGGTCTGAAATTTTACTATGTTATAGCTGACCCAAAAGTAGTTGAATAACATATTTATACGAAATTCTCTAAATGCAATAGTTTTGAAGTTATAAGCGATTTACTCAACAGTGATAACCTAAAAGTAGCTATTACTCAGCTATGCCATGAGCTACAGGTCTAAAATTTTACTATGTTATAGCTGACCCAAAAGTAGCTGAATAACATATTTATACAAAATTCTCTAAATGCAATAGTTTTTAAGTTACAAGTGATTTTACTCATGATGGAAGTTACTGAAAAGCCCAAAAGTAGCTATTACTCACTTAGCTATTGAGACAGGCACCCAACTTACTCACCATATTGTAGCTATGAAAAAAGTAGCTGAATAACATATTTTAACAAAATGCTCTAAATGCAACACTTTTCAAGTTATAAATGATTTTGTGCATGATTTCATGAATTTTAATGCATTAAAAATTATTAAAAAAATTTATTAAAAAAAAAGTAAGACAGATCCAGGTCTCATACTCACACAAGAGAATCTACCTGTGGCATAGTACATATATGCAAGATATGAGAGAAATCCCTGCAATAGTCACTGAGAAAATTGTGATTAAGTGTTGAAATTTTCACACTTTTGGTGGGGGTACCCCCCTTGTAATGTCTCTAGCAAACAGACAAACAGACAGATTTGCATGCCTTGAACAATTTTTCATCCTCGATAGATAAGGTATCTTTTAAAAAAAACAGCACGTCTCTAGGCCTTGTAGTTTTGGAGGAGAAGTTGTTCACGCGGACGCCCACGCCGCAGAGTGACGACATAATGTCAGCTGACTGACAAGTCAGCTGACATAAAAAGTGAGTGGTTTGTCAATCCCCCTGTCCTAGTATTTATAGTGGTCAGACAAGATCATGCCCAGTGAGAGAAATAACCTTTTTTTCTGCAATCAACAGTCTTGCCTATTCCAACAATCTTCTGATCTCTATTCAAGCGTTGAAAAAACTCATTCCTGAGCAATTACGTCACAGAGACTGTGTTAATCTGGTCCTTATGATTTACTTGGACCAATTGAAAGTTCTTAAATGCCCAGGTGCAATTTACAAAGAATACTCATACCAGGGTAGATATTATTAACTGAGATCAGACAAGTTCAAAGTAGACAGTTATAAGAGGATTAAAGAAGGGGAGTAACATGTAATCTTGGAACAATTGTCCCTCTTTATAAGATATGATTGGCTGACTGAATTGAGACTTAAATAATTTAATTCATTATAATTATCAATTATACTAAACTTTTTAAAAGAAACACTATTATCAAAATGAATCAGATATATCAGTGAAACTTTTATGAAAATTTAATCCAAATGAATGTTTATCAATAAAGATATGGAGAAAGCTCAAAAAAAAAATAAAAAATAATTTTGAAGTTAACAGACAGAAAGGGCCCACATGTATGCTGTAAATAATTGAGAAACCTGAAAAAATGTTTTATTTAGTCACATAATAATCAAATTCTGAGCCTATTTCAACAGAGCAATTTAAAAGCAACAGTCAACAAACTATTTGGATCCCCTCACATGATATTTATTGTCACTGTGAAACCCATAACCAATTTCTGGGAAAAAAGAGGATCAAGTGTCAACCAATCAACAAATATAAAACTAGGTCACCAGTAAATATTTGGATCCCATCACATGACCAGAACTACAGCATGAATAGGGTCTTTCCCAGAAGCTCGAAATTGGAGTGTAAAAGGCAGCAACAAGCAAAAGGGTTTTCATTGTCACATGAGATATTGTCATAAGCACATCTCTCTCTGCTTGTTTGCTCAGGATATAACATTTTTAATGAAAATTTTATACTTAAAGTGGCTTTTTCATTCATAATCTGAAGCAGGCGTACATTGATTTATTTCTTATATAATATTAGAGCAAAACCCTGAAAACTCTAATTAAAATAACAAAAAAATAAATAAATTTAGATGTTTTGGTCACGTGATGGCATCCAAATATTCAGCCTTGACATATTTTCAGATTTGTTTAATGGTTGACACTTAATCCTCTTTTTTTTCCCAGAAATTCACCAAAAACTGTAATGACAATACTGACTGCAAGTCCCCACATAGCAAGACTCTGTAGGGCTACCATTGGCCCACTAGCGGCATAGCAGTCGATCCGATATTGGCTGTAGCTGGTGGCTAGCCATTGGCATGACTAGCTGATAGACAGTGGTCCACCATTGGCAGTTGACAATAAAGTTTAATAGTGGTCCATCAGTGGCCCACTGTCAGCAGCCAATGAGAAGTTTTTCTATTGGTCCACCGGTGTACCACCTTCAGTAGCCAACAACCCAGATAGCATGCAAACATTGGCCCAACGTCAGCAGATCTGTCGGTACGATGTTGGCAGCAACAGTTAATTCAACAGTTTTTTGGCCATTGGATGCTACGTACGGTCAATCAGATTGTGGGGATTGTTTACAAAAATAAGGTTTTAGGCAAATAATTGACAGACTGTGGGTGGATTTTAGTTAAGGGAATCTCTGATAAGTCACATGACCAAACATAAACAATGGTGGAACAGTGTCTTAAGATGACATAATCCATAATCAAATAATAAAATTAAAATATTCCAAAAAAAAAAAAAAAACAACTTTTCTTATTGTGAATTTATTATGAGAATGTTATTTTTATGTCTAAAATTGTTAATTAGTTAGTTAAAAATGTGGGCTCACTGAAATACGATTTTTAGACATACCATAATAAATCATTTTTTCACTAAGTTTCGCCAAATCCCCTATTATTGCTCGCCGCCATAATGAATAAAAACCCACCGTTGGTCCAATGTCGGCAAAATATAGAGTTATGTAGCCTGAGTTTTGGTTGGTAAGCCACCAGTGAACCAACAGTACGTGTACCATTCAGCCAGAAAGTGAACCACTGATGGACCACCAGCAGCAAATCTTAATAAAGTTTAAAACAGGAACTTTTGGAAAGTCATTCACGTAAAACAAATGAGTTAAAGCAAAGACAAGACCTTTTCAAGGTCTGTCAAAAGTTCAAAACAAATGCTGTTCAGTAGGAGCTTGAGGTGTAACCACCAGAGGACCACCATAGGTCCACCAACTAAGTATAAGTCTTACAGATCATAGTTGCATGTGTCAGATAAAAACAATTCTGGCATAGATTTAGGTTTCATCAAAACACAAAATTATATCACACGGAAAAAGTGAAGATATCTTCACTAGAATAAAATATCTAAGGTAATGAAGTGTTGAAAAGACTGACTGAGCAAAATGCAGAAGTATGTATATGTTTGTTTATATAAATGACATTAACTTAAGTTTAGTGAAAGAAAATGCACATTTTATCTAATTTTACAACAATGGCCTAATGCTGGTCCCTGACCTATAGCCACTGACTTTGGTAGTTGGTAGGCCAACAGTGGGTCACGCAATATTTTTATATTTTGAAATAATATGTGTTTAACATTGAATTTTAAATAATATGTCAAACAAGAGGAGAGTGCCCGTGAACGGGCACTGTGTCAGCTGACTGCATGTTTTTGATTTGTGATGGTGATAATGAGAGGAAAGCATAATTATCAGGGAAAGGGCTGTACAGAAATACAGTAAATGGTAACTGAACAGCATGTTCGAAAGATATTCCGAAGCTGACAGAAAAAAAGGACAAAAAAGTTGTGCCCTGCAAATGGTATTATGAAATAAAGTAACAAGGTAATTGTTTAAGAGTAAAAAGTAGGTTAAAAATATTTAAAGAAATACTATAAATGCAATATCCTCGTTCGACCATGAAGAAGGGGTCCAAAGGTCAAATCTGACCATACCAAAAGATTCCCAGCCAAAGAATTTAGGATGGTTTACCATCCCAAACCTCTCGGACCAATAATAAGTGAGTCATAGGCACTTTTTAAGTTTGGCTATCCTTGTTTGACCTTGACGGAGGGGTCCAAGGTCAAATCCGACCACACAAAAAAATTCCCAGCCCATGATTTCCTGTAGCTTGTTTACTATCCCAAACCTGTAGGACCAATAATAAGCGAGTTCTAAGCAATTGTAAGTTTGGCTATCCTCAATTGACCTTGAAGGAGGGGTCCCAGGTCAAATCTGACCACACCAAAAGAATCCCAGCCCATGATTTCCTATATGTTGGTTTACCATCCCAAACCTCCAAGACCAATAATACGCGAGTTATAAGCACTTTAAGTTTGGCTATCTTCGTTTGACCTGGAAGGAGGGGTCTAAGGTGAAATCTGACCACACCAAAAGATTCCCAGCCCATGATTTTCTATAGGTTGGTTTCCATTCCAAACCTCTAGGACCAATAATAAGCGAGTTATAAGCACTTTTAAGTTTGGCTATCCTCATTTGACCTTGAAGGAGGGGTCCAAGGTGAAATCCGACCACACCAAAAAATTCCCAGCTCATGATTTTCTATAGGTTGGTTTTCATTCCAAACCTCTAGGACCAATAATAAGCGAGTTATAAGCACTTTTATGTTTGGCTATCCTCATTTGACCTTGAAGGAGGGTTCCAAGGTCAAATCGGACCATATTAACAGATTCCCAGCCCATGATTTCCTACAGGTTGGATACAATGATTTACTCAACAGTGAGAACCTGAAAGAAGCTATTGCTCAGCTATGCCATGACATAGAGGTCTGCAATTTCACTATGTTATAGCTGACCAAAACGTCTGTGAATAACATATTTAACAAAATACTCTAAATGTAATAGTTTTCAAGTTACTACTGATTTACTCAAGAGTGAGAACCTCAAAGTAACTATTACTCAGCTATGCAATGAGCTACATGTCTGAATTTTTGCTCTGTTATAGCTGACCTAAAAGTAGGTGAACAACATATTTAAGCAAAATACTGTAAATGCAATAGTTTTCAAGTTACAACTGATTTACTCAATAGTGAGAACCTGAAAATAGCTATTGCTCCGCTATGCCATGAGCTATAGGTCTGTAATTTCACTATGTTATAGCTAACCCAAAAGTAGGTGAACAATATATTTTAACAAAATACTCCAAATGCAATATTTTTCAAGTTATAGCCGATTTACTCAACAGTCAGTGCCTGAGAATAGCTATTGCTCAGTTGTGCCATGAGCTACAGGTCTGTAATTTCACTATGTTATAGCTGACCCAAAAGTAGCTAAATAACATATTTGCACAAATTTCTGTAAAGGCAATAGTTTTCCAATTACAACTGATTTACTCAACAGTGAGAACTTCAAAGTAGCTATTACTCAGCTATGCAATGAGCCACAGGTCTGGAACTTCACTATGTTATAGCTGACCCCAAAATAGGTGAATAACATATTGCAACAAAATACTCTAAATGCAATAGTTTCCAAGTTATAAGTGATTTACTCAACAGTGATAACCTAAAAGTAGCTATTACTCAGCTATGCCATGAGCTACAGGTCTGAAATTTTACTATGTTATAGCTGACCCAAAAGTAGCTGAACAACATATTTATACGAAATTCTCTAAATGCAATAGTTTTCAAATTATAAGTGATTTGCTCAACATTGAGAACTTCAAAGTAGCTATTACTCAGCTATGCAATGAGTCACAGGTCTGGAACTTCACTATGTTATAGCTGACCCCAAAATAGGTGAATAACATATTGAAACAAAATACTCTAAATGCAATAATTTCCAAGTTATAAGCGATTTACTCAACAGTGATAACCTCAAAGTAGCTATTACTCAGCTATGCCATGAGCTACAGGTCTGAAATTTTACTGTGTTATAGCTGACCCAAAAGTAGGTGAATAACATATTTAAGCAAAATACTGTACATGCAATAGCTTTCAAGTTACAACTGATTTACTCAATAGTGATGACCTAAAAGTAGCTATTACTCAGCTATGCAATGAGTCACAGGTCTGGAACTTCACTATGTTATAGCTGACCCCAAAATAGGTGAATAACATATTGAAACAAAATACTCTAAATGCAATAATTTCCAAGTTATAAGCGATTTACTCAACAGTGATAACCTCAAAGTAGCTATTACTCAGCTATGCCATGAGCTACAGGTCTGAAATTTTACTGTGTTATAGCTGACCCAAAAGTAGGTGAATAACATATTTAAGCAAAATACTGTACATGCAATAGCTTTCAAGTTACAACTGATTTACTCAATAGTGATGACCTAAAAGTAGCTATTACTCAGCTATGCCATGAGCTACAGGTCTGAAATTTTACTATGTTATAGCTGACCCAAAAGTAGCTGAATAACATATTTATACTAAATTCTCTAAATGCAATAGTTTTGCAATTACAACTGATTTACTCAATAGTGAGAACCTCAAAGTAGTTATTACTCAGCTATGCAATGAGCTACAGGTCTGAAATTTTACTATGTTATAGCTGACCCAAAAGTAGGTGAACAACATATTTAAGCAAAATACTGTAAATGCAATAGTTTTCAAGTTACAACTGATTTACTCAATAGTGATGACCTAAAAGTAGCTATTACTCAGCTATGCCATGAGCTACAGGTCTGAAATTTTACTATGTTATAGCTGACCCAAAAGTAGCTGAATAACATATTTATACGAAATTCTGTAAATGCAATAGTTTTCCAATTACAACTGATTTAGTCAATAGTGAGAACTTCAAAGTAGCTATTACTCAGCTGTGCCATGACCTACAGATCTGAAATTTCACTATGTTATAGCTGGCCCAAAAGTAGCTGAATAACATATTTATACGAAATTCTCTAAATGCAATAGGTTTTAAGTTACAAGTGATTTACTCAATAGTGAGAACTTCAAAGTAGCTATTACTCAGCTATGCAATGAGCCACAGATCTGAAACTTCACTATGTTATAGCTGATCCCAAAATAGGTGAATAACATATTGAAACAAAATACTGTAAATGCAATAGTTTCCAAGTTATAAGCGATTTACTCAACAGTGATAACCTAAAAGTAGCTATTACTCAGCTATGCCATGAGCTACAGGTCTGAAATTTTACTATGTTATAGCTGACCCAAAAGTAGCTGAATAACATATTTATACGAAATCCTCTAAATGCAATAGTTTTGAAGTTATAAGCGATTTACTCAACAGTGATAACCTAAAAGTAGCTATTACTCAGCTATGCCATGAGCTACAGGTCTAAAATTTTACTATGTTATAGCTGACCCAAAAGTAGCTGAATAACATATTTATACGAAATTCTCTAAATGCAATAGTTTTTAAGTTACAAGTGATTTTACTCATGATGGAAGTTACTGAAAAGCCCAAAAGTAGCTATTACTCACTTAGCTATTGAGACAGGCACCCAACTTACTCACCATATTGTAGCTATGAAAAAAGTAGCTGAATAACATATTTTAACAAAATGCTCTAAATGCAACACTTTTCAAGTTATAAATGATTTTGTGCATGATTTCATGAATTTTAATGCATTAAAAATTATTAAAAAAATTTATAAAAAAAAAAGTAAGACAGATCCAGGTCTCATACTCACACAAGAGAATCTACCTGTGGCCTAGTACATATATGCAAGATATGAGAGAAATCCCTGCAATAGTCACTGAGAAAATTGTGATTAAGTGTTGAAATTTTCACACTTTTGGTGGGGGTACCCCCCTTGTAATGTCTCTAGCAAACAGACGAACAGACAGATTTGCATGCCTTGAACAATTTTTCATCCTCGATAGATAAGGTATCTTTTAAAAAAAACAGCACGTCTCTAGGCCTTGTAGTTTTGGAGAAGAAGTTGTTCACGCGGACGCGGACGCGTACACGGACGCGTACGCCCACGCCGCAGAGTGACGACATAATGTCAGCTGACTGACAAGTCAGCTGACATAAAAACAATATTTGACATACTATGTAGAGCTGAAACAATTAGCAAAATTTCTAGCCGGGTAGTCACATGCGTTAACCGTCGACTAACCGATTAATTGTTTCTGACATTTAACATGTATGGGAAATACCGAAAATGTGTGTGTTCTGGATGTAAACAAACAATATGGCGGATCGCGAGATGATGAAAAACACAGAATTCACCAGATTATTCGGTAAATTGACCAATAATGTAATATTTTGATATTTTAAAAATAAAATGAATATAAAATGCTTTAATTTGATACATTTTAAGGTCTTAACTCGAGATACTCATAGTTCCAACAATCGTATAATAATGGAGATAATTACCGAATGGGGGTTATATGTTGTCAATGGAGGCTATGTTATTTCTCATTTTCAACTTATAGTTTGTGACCTAGAGGAGATTCCCTCTAAAACTACGAGTAACATAGGTTAAAACATTGGATCTAACTTAGATTAATTTGCAAATGCAAAACATACTTTTTCATTATTTCATCCATTGGATTGAACCTAATTTCACTGATTGGATCCAACTAAAAACAGTCTGCGAAATCTACATGTCTTTCAACCAGATTTCACCCATTGATTTCAACCAGATTTTACCCATTCAATCCAATTAAAACGATTTACAAAATTTACATGTATTTCAACCAGATTTTACCCTTGCATTCAACCTGATTGCAACCATTGATTTAAACATGATTTCACCCATTTGACCAAATAAAAACAGTATGCAAAATCAACAAGTATTTCAACCAGATTTCACCGTTGGATTCAACCTGATTTCAACCTAGATTGAATATTATTCCTTGGGTGTAATCATTAAGCACATACAAATAACTCTCTGTTGATGTATTACTGTTTGCTTTACTGACACAATGTGCCAGTATTATAACTATTAGAGAAAATAAAGAAACCTTGTCTATATAAACCTTTCAATTTATTGTGTTGTATTACTTGTATATTGGTTCAAGTAACAGTAACATTTCCTATGTCTGTAAATGAAATAAATGGGAAAAAATGTAACTACCATGTTATGGTCATAGGAACCATATCAATTAGTAAAACAACTTATTGTTTAGGTCTGCATGGTAATAAAATCCGCTTTCTGTTGAATAGTAGTCAGTTTTATATTTCCAAAACCTCACATATAAGCAAATTAATAAGAAATAATCTCCATTCGGTAACTACCGAATGGAGTAACAAATGGAATGTTAATCCATTTGGTAAATAGCCCGACCCTGTTTTCACCCATAGCCGATGGTGGCCCACTAGGGTCTTGCTATCTGAGTCTGGTTGTGGGTGTCTGTATGTTTCTCCAGTACTGTCTGTTTGTCAGTACGGTTTGTCGGGACGGATCAAGTGAAGAGAGAGGCGCATTCAGTCGAAACGCCAGTAAAACATGGGTCGAGGGGGGGGGGGGGGGGGGGGGTAGACTGTCCCGTCGCCAATTGCTATTGATATACTGATGGACACAATGGCGAGGGACAGAGCTCACATGTACTTGTTTTCTGTGTAAATTTTGAACGGCATATTTGTACACATATTATAACAAGTATAAAGTGTTATTTGGTTTCTTTAATGTCTGTATATGTGCCGTTGACTTATACTTTATGCCAATCAAACTGGCTTGTATATATTTCAACCAATTTTCAAAATGTAAACAAACCTTTAACATTACATAGTTATCTACAAAATAAATTCCTGGCTTCTAAAAGCAAGACGTGGTTACCTCGGCTCTACTTTACTTGCGTGTAGAGCCGTGGCACGACCCCACATAGAACTGGAGATTTGCATAAAACACAAATTCCATACAAATGTGTAGAAACAACTGTTCCCACAATTACTTTGTTATATTTCCTCCAACAATCAGTCAACATGCAAACATAGTTAACTAAAAATAAAAGACATTTCCTCATTTTATATGTTTTTTTGACCATTTCTCTAAACATTTGAAAATGTTCTTTTATTATAAAAGTTGTGTAAAATGGCATATATTTTGTACACATATTGTATTTCTTGTGTCTTTGGCATAATATCAACTTTTTCTAATCATATTAAACCATGTTCAGTCATTTTATCAAGTTCTATTCAACAGAAAAATGATTTTATGCAAATCTCCAGTTCTATGTGGGGTAGTGCCACGGCTCTACCCACAAGTAAAGTAGAGCTGAGGTAACCACGTCTACTAAAAGCAGTTTAATTTAATGGCATATGTATTGTAAACTGGATACAGCTATAATAGACATAACAAGGAGTTTTTAAAAGTGAATACAATAATTCCCCATAGTTTGAGATTTACACAGAAAACAGGTACATGTGAACTCTGTCCTCGCCATTGCGTACCAACAGAAATATCAACAGCAATACGCGACGGGACAGAAACTCGGCCTAAAGGTGGGGGGGGGGGGGGATCTTCCGTCGGTTTGCCGGGCGGCGCCTCTATCTTCACAAGATTCGGGACCTGCTTTTATCCCTGCCCACCGACTTTTGCAGCTGACCGAGGAGCGTAGTTGGGTACAGCCGACCCTACAGTACTGTACTGAGTACAGTAGAGACGTAGGGTTGGCTCGAGAGGAAGAATACCCAGTGGAACAGGGGTGTAATCTAGGCATAAATTAAAGCAGCTTTACCTAACTGTTACTTTTGCTTTTGGCATTTTCCATGAAAAATTTCTTTATTTGCTTTACCTTGTGTATGAAAAATAAACAAAATCACATGACGGCGGAATGGCGGTGATTTCTAAAAACCCAAAGTCCTGGGTCTGTATTCACGAAGATTCTTAGAATTTTTCTTAGAAGTGTAAGAAAAATTATATGCTAAGAATTTTCTTATTCTTAGCATTAAAACCTATTCACAAAACAATTCTTAACTAAGAATAATTCTAAGAATAGAGTAAAAGGAAATGTATGCAATTCTTAGAATTTTTCTTAGACTAAGTGTAATTCTAAGAAAAATTCTAAGAATACAGATCTTGGCCTATGTGAAAAGAAAACTGGAATTTTCTAAAATAATATGAAGAGGCTGTATTTCATTACAGTACACACAATTGACAACTAATAAGTAACACTTTGTTCTGAATGTCGATTTGCAATCAGGTGCTGCACTATAATCATCAAAACAACTATTTAACTTAAGTTAAGCATGCTAGCCATGTGCTACTCTTAGATTTAAACAAAATTCTTAGAAAATTCTAAGAATAAGAGTTTTGTGAATAGCAAAATCTTATTCTTAGAAAAATTCTAAGAATAAAAACCATTCTTAGAATAATTCTAAGAATAAGTATAATTCTAAGAATATAAGAATCTTTGTGAATAGAAAAATTCTTATTCTTAGAATTTTTCTAAGAAAAACGACAATTCTAAGGAAAATTCGAAGAATAAGACTAATTATAAGAATAAGAATCCTTGTGAATACAGGCCCAGTGCTAACATAACCGGTTCTAACCGAATTTGTTGCAGTTTATTGATTTACTGTGTACTCCTTAATAAATACAAGTAAATTTACCATATGTGAATTAAACTGACAATAAAAAAATGAATTTATATAGATTTATTAAATTAAGGTGAATAAAGTATCAGTACAATAAGTTAATCATTAGCTTAGTAAATTTTCTTCAGAATTAAATAGTATGTGCATTACAAGACATTTAAATTTGATAAAAAAATAAAATGATGGGAAAGGAAGGTGGCATATTCATTAGCTCTTACACCATGCAAATAAGTTTTTGCATGGTAGTTGCTTGCCGGTGGTCAGCAGTTTATAATACAGAACCTTGATAAACTGTATGTACTGGTTTCCTCTGCCCATAAAACTACCCAACATAATATAACCTATACAATGTTTTGAAAGGGTTGTGAAAACCCAAATAAAAAAAAAACACTAAAGAGTGTATATTGGACATATTTTCAGGGGTTATAATTGATAAAGAACTTAAATTTTATCTTAAAATATAAAGAACTTAGATTTTCCCAAAATTAACTAGTTCTCTATTTTAACACTGTACTGAGGAAATGTCAGTTTTTAGCAGTGTCATAAAGCCCGGTTCAGTTTCAAAGTTTAGTGATGACCTGGCCGTTACTACCAGACTACCACTTTCACTTTCACTTTTTTATATAACAGCCACTTCATAAACTAATGTTTGTATAAATATTGTGTTTATTCAGATTTAATCATGAGTTCCTTAGAATATGGTACAATTTATTACCTTAGCATAGTGGCGGTCAAGTAAGGCAATCAGATGATCTTATATTATCGTCCACTCTCAAGCTACTGCAGTGGTATTGTAGGAGTAAACGCTCATGCTGAAGTTAATATACTGAATTTAAATTATATTAACAGTTTTATATTTTATGCTTCTACCACAGCATTGCCAGATGATATAAGCTGGGTGCCTATAAGCTGCATTTAATAATTGAGGTGCATGTTACAGCAGATGTACGGGTTTTCGACATGTTCACATTTTCGATCATTTAAAATAGTGGATTAGCTCTCAGCCACGTTTTTGGATGGCATTTTTTCAATATTTTAGAATGAATATGCAGTCGCATTGAACCAGCGAATTTGAGGATTTATTATTGTTGTTTTATGTCTGATAATATTGGTTGCATTGGTTGTGATATTCAGCATTGTCCATTTACATTGTCATATTGAAAGCCATCCATCGTGGATACATTTGTTTCAAGGCTTTATATTTTAAAAATTTAACTCTAGTTTTACAAACCAGAAATAGAAGCATTTGTCCTTGACTTAAAACAAAGAAATATAAAGTAGGCGTTCACTGTTAAGCAGGCATCTACTGGTGTGAAGTGGGTCATTTTTTCAAGAAATTCTGCCAAAATAAAAGTTTGCTGTATTCCTGTATCATAATTTTTGGGGAACGTTTTACAGCACTTAGTTACATCACAAAAGATCAGATTTAGATGTTTTGATGTCTGTTCAATTTAATAATTTAAATTATTAAAAATGAATTTTATTGCCCTTCTCATGGGAGGAAAAATCCTGACTGCAATTACATCATGGCACATTCACAAACCAAATCTATTGATCATGGATTTATTCCTATTGTCTTTCTTGTGAACATTTTTTTGTGAACCTTTAAATATAATAAATCCAAGAACCACATTGATATGGTCAAAATATGAATATGGGAGAGGTATTTTTGATTGAAAAATCGACCCACTTCATGAATGTTTGGTGCAGATATTTATCAATGATTATGTACAATTTTACATCTGAAAGAAGAAAATTATGAACAATTTTTGCATTATCCCAGTAAACATTACAAATGTTTATAAACCTAACTATCAACGGTTTAGATTAGGTTTAAAATGATGGGTCCCTAAACGTTTGCCTATAAACATTTATAAACGTCTAAGCATAAACGCTTATAAACGTTTATACACATGTTTAAAATCTGGAGAAATATTTCTGTAAGTATATCTTGCTGTATCACTGTTGTTTGAAGCCATCATTATATTCTAAGTAGATATATAGAAGTATATAATTTGATGATATTATATACTTTTATGTCTCTACTTAGAATATAATGATGGCTTCAAACAACAGTGATACAGCAAGATATAGTAACAGAAATATTTCTCCAGTTTCTCTCAAAATGGCTGTGCTGATGTCATCATCCCAACTGAAAGTGAAGTTAAGATATTTTTAACCCTTTGTAAAGGTTTAAAAACGTTTATAAATGTTTATAAATCAAACTAATGTTGCTGAAACGTTTATAAACCCTTAATATTGAATAATTGTCAATATTTAGGTTTATATTTGGTTTTAAAAACGTTTATAGGTTTACTAAACGTTTATAAACGTTTGTAATGTTTACTGGGATGTTACTGCTATCACTTTCTTCTGTATGTCTGACAAACATAATGTTTCTAGCCAGTCTACTTTTTACATAGCACTAAAACACTTGAAAAAAATGACCCACTTCATGCTAACCCATGTACTGAAAAATACCCATACTGAAGTTAATGTTTTGAATTTAAATTATATTTAATCATTCTTAAATGACTATGATTCTTCTACCACCAAATTTTCAAATGATATACACCACAACTACGTCATAACTGAAGTAGTTAAGCGTCCCGCAAGGGACGCTTGTTTGTGTATGGGAGAGCTTCCAGCTCCGCCGGCTCCGCCGGCTCCGCATTTTGTTTTCCTTATAACTCTGTAACCGTTAGGCGGATTCTTTTCAAATTTGGCAGGTTTAGGCAGTAGCCTTGGGGAATTTTTTTGAATATGCTGCAGTGACATTTCAACCAATCAGAGAGGTCACATGACCAAAAATGTCTTTTTTCGATGGGGAAGCTTGTCCGGATGATAACTTGAAAGGAATTTTATCAATTCACCTGAAACTTGGCAAATACATTCATTCTATTAAAATCTGGAAATCATTAGATTTTGGCATTGATTGGTCAAGAAATGGCCGAGTAATTAATGATTAATTAATCATTACGAATTTTCCAAATAAGGAAAACACAAAAATGCTTATATCTCGAAAACCGTGCTAGATAGAGCGATTTCGACGAAATTTTTGACCCGCAGGGTATCTCTGCGGAGTAGTTTTCCCAATTTTCAAAAAATTTTTGTCTCGCCCAAAATGGCGGCCATTTTGAATTTTCGAAATTTTCGCAAAAATTGCAAAACACAAAAATGCTTATATCTCAAAAACCGTGCTAGATAGAGCAATTTCGACAAAATTTTTGACCCGCAGGATATCTCTGCGGAGTACTTTTCCCAATTTTCAAAAAATTTTTGTCTCGCCAAAAATGGCGGCCATTTTGAATTTTCGAAATTTTCGCAAAAATTGCAAAACACAAAAATGCTTATATCTCGAAAACCGTGCTAGATAGAGCAATTTCGACGAAATTTTTGACCCGCAGGGTATCTCTGCAGAGTAGTTATCCCAATTTTGAAAAAAATTTTGTCTCGCCAAAAATGGCGGCCATTTTGAATTTTCGAATTTTTCGCAAAAATTGCAAAACATAAAAATGCTTATATCTCGAAAACCCTGCTAGATAGAGCGATTTCGACGAAATTTTTGACCCGCAGGGTATATTTGCAGAGTAGCCATGCCAATTTTCAAAAAAATTTGTCTCGCCAAAAATGGCGGCCATTTTGAATTTTCGAATTTTTCGCAAAAATTGCAAAACATAAAAATGCTTATATCTCGAAAACCCTGCTAGATAGAGCGATTTCGACGAAATTTTTGACCCATAGGGTATCTCTGCAGAGTAGCCATGCCAATTTTCAAACAAAAAATTTCTCGCAAAAAATGGTGGCCATTTTGAATTTTCGAATTTTTCGCAAAATTGCAAAACACCAAAATGCTTATATCTCGAAAACCGTGCTAGATAGAGCGATTTCGACGAAATTTTTGACCCACTGGGTATCTCTGGAGAGTAGCCATGCCAATTTTCAAAAAAATTTTGTCTTGCCAAAAATGGCGGCCATTTTGAATTTTCGAATTTTTGCGCAAAAATTGCAAAACACAAAAATGCTAATATTTCGAAAACCGTGCTACATAGAGCGATTTCGACGAAATTTTTTATCTTCAGGGCATCTCTGCAGAGCAGCTATCCCAAAGAGCTTTCACTTGGTGAAGTTTCAGACCCATAGCTAATTGCTCACCTACTCAAAAAGAGTAAATGCGAATTACCTCTAAAAGTATTGCAGATGGCCAATTTTTCTCAAATAACTCATTCACCTACTTTTGGAAGAGCTTTCACATGGTGAAGTTTCAGACCCATAGCCAATTACTCACCTACTCAAAATGAGTAAATGCGAATTATCTCTAAAAGTATTGCAGATAGCCAATTTTTCTCAAATAACTCATTCACCTACTTTTGGGAGAGCTTTCACATGGTGAAGTTTCAGACCCATAGCTAATTACTCACCTACTCAAAATGAGTAAATGCGAATTATCTCTAAAAGTATTGCAGATAGCCAATTTTTCTCAAATAACTCATTCACCTACTTTTGGGAGAGCTTTCACTTGGTGAAGTTTCAGACCCATAGCTAATTACTCACTTACTCAAAATGAGTAAATGCGAATTATCTCTAAAAGTATTGCAGATAGCCAATTTTTCTCAAATAACTTATTCACCTACTTTTGGGAGAGCTTTCACATGGTGAAGTTTCAGACCCATAGCTAATTACTCACCTACTCAAAATGAGTAAATGCGAATTATCTCTAAAAGTATTGCAGATAGCCAATTTTTCTCAAATAACTCATTCACCTACTTTTGGGAGAGCTTTCACTTGGTGAAGTTTCAGACCCATAGCTAATTACTCACTTACTCAAAATGAGTAAATGCGAATTATCTCTAAAAGTATTGCAGATAGCCAATTTTTCTCAAATAACTCATTCACCTACTTTTGGGAGAGCTTTCACTCTGTGAAGTTTCAGACCCATAGCTAATTACTCACCTACTCAAAATGAGTAAATGTGAATTATCTCTAAAAGTATTGCAGATAGCCAATTTTTCTCAAATAACTCATTCACCTACTTTTGGCAGAGCTTTCACTTGGTGAAGTTTCAGACCCATAGCTAATTACTCACCTACTGAAAATGAGTAAATGTGAATTATCTCTAAAAGTATTGCAGATAGCCAATTTTTCTCAAATAACTCATTCACCTACTTTTGGGAGAGCTTTCACTTGGTGAAGTTTCAGACCCATAGCTAATTACTCACTTACTCAAAATGAGTAAATGCGAATTATCTCTAAAAGTATTGCAGATAGCCAATTTTTCTCAAATAACTCATTCACCTACTTTTGGGAGAGCTTTCACATGGTGAAGTTTCAGACCCATAGCTAATTACTCACCTACTCAAAATGAGTAAATGCGAATTATCTCTAAAAGTATTGCAGATAGCCAATTTTTCTCAAATAACTCATTCACCTACTTTTGGGAGAGCTTTCACTCTGTGAAGTTTCAGACCCATAGCTAATTACTCACCTACTCAAAATGAGTAAATGCGAATTATCTCTAAAAGTATTGCAGATAGCCAATTTTTCTCAAATAACTCATTCACCTACTTTTGGCAGAGCTTTCACTTGGTGAAGTTTCAGACCCGTAGCTAATTGCTCACCTACTGAAAATGAGTAAATGTGAATTATCTCTAAAAGTATTGCAGATAGCCAATTTTTCTCAAATAACTCATTCACCTACTTTTGGGAGAGCTTTCACTTGGTGAAGTTTCAGACCCATAGCTAATTACTCACCTACTCAAAATGAGTAAATGCGAATTATCTCTAAAAGTATTGCAGATAGCCAATTTTTCTCAAATAACTCATTCACCTACTTTTGGGAGAGCTTTCACTTGGTGAAGTTTCAGACCCATAGCTAATTACTCACTTACTCAAAATGAGTAAATGCGAATTATCTCTAAAAGTATTGCAGATAGCCAATTTTTCTCAAATAACTCATTCACCTACTTTTGGGAGAGCTTTCACTTGGTGAAGTTTCAGACCCATAGCAAATTACTCACCTACTCAAAATGAGTAAATGCGAATTATCTCTAAAAGTATTGCAGATAGCCAATTTTTCTCAAATAACTCATTCACCTACTTTTGGCAGAGCTTTCACTTGGTGAAGTTTCAGACCCATAGCTAATTATTCACCTACTCAAAATGAGTAAATGTGAATTATCTCTAAAAGTATTGTAGATAGCCAATTTTTCTCAAATAACTCATTCACCTACTTTTGGGAGAGCTTTCACTCTGTGAAGTTTCAGACCCATAGCTATTTATTCACCTACTCAAAATGAGTAAATGCTAATTATCTGTAAAAGTATTGCGGATACCCAATTTTTCTCAAATACTCATTCATCTACTTGTGGGAGAGCTTTCACATGGTGAAGTTTCAGACCCATAGCTAATTACTCACCTACTCAAAATGAGTAAATGCGAATTATCTCTAAAAGTATTGCAGATAGCCAATTTTTCTCAAATAACTTCACCTACTTTTGGGAGAGCTTTCACTTGGTGAAGTTTCAGACCCATAGATAATTATTCACCTACTCAAAATGAGTAAATGTGAATTATCTCTTAATAGTATTGCAGATAGCCAATTTTTCTCAAATAACTCATTCACCTACTTTTGGAAGACCTTTCACACACGAAAATGAAAAATTGTGAATATCTCGGAAAAGCTATTTCTTCTGCTTTAATGCTCGGCGGGAGATACATACCACGGCAGTGGTCTTGACAAAAATTTTTGTCTCCCCAAAAATGGTGGCCATTTTGAATTTTCAAAGTTTTTGCAAAACACAAAAATGCTTATATCTCGAAAACCGTGCTATATGGAGTGAACTCAACAAAATTTTGGACCTGCTGGGTATCTCTGCAGAGTAGCCATGCCAATTTTCAAAATATTTTTGTCTCGCCAAATATAGCGGACATTTTAAATTTTTTTATTTTTTGCAAAACACAAAAATGCTTATATCTTGAAAACCGTGCTAGATAGAGCAGACTGCGCTGACTTTGGTTGCCACAACAGTATAAGGCTAGAAACGAAGCATTTTCTTAATACTTTAGCACTCACCTTTATATCCTTTTCGGGACGCTTTGTTTTTGCTATGCAAAAACATTATCTTTTTTTTTTTGCGAGCGATCCTCTAGTTTTAGTTTGTTTTGTTTAAAAGGTTTATATTTTAACCAGTTATCTGTATTATGGGCGCTGTTTACCATACATATACAACAGAAGTACCAGTGAATGCCATTTAGTAGATTCAACAGGGTGCAGCATTTTGCCAGCAAAAACACTAAAATGCAGTTGCTCAAGAACAAATATACAGTGTAGTTTCATAAAAGTTATCTTGGTTATTTATACTGTGCTCAAAAAGTTATAAAGACTGTTAAACTTTTTGCATACAGCAATTAAAGCTTGTATGCAAAAGTTTTGCGAAGTTTTAACCCACAGGGTAGTACAGGAGTATCCTGTGCCTGGGGGAAAAATTTCAAATTTCGCCACTTTTGGCGGCCATCTTGGATTTTACGGAAAATGAAAAAGTGTGAATATCTCGAAAACCGTAAGAGATACAGTGATTTCAAGCAAATTTTTGACCGCACAGGGTAGTACAAGAGTATCCTATGCAAAGGAGTAAAATTTCAATTTTCGCCACTTTTTGCAGCCATCTTGAATTTTAGCAGAACATAAAACATTGAAAATATCTTGGAAACGGTAAGAGATAGAGCGATTTCGAGCGAATTTTTTACCCACAGGGCAGTACAAGAGTGTCCTGTGCCTAGGGGAAAATTTCATCTTTCGCCACTTTTGGCAGCCATCTTGGATTTTAGTGGAAAATGAAAAAGTCTGAATATCTCGAAAACCGTAAGAGACAGAGCGATTTCGAGCGAATTTTTGACCCACAGGGTAGTACATGAGTATCCTGTGCCTTGGGGAAAAATTTCAATTTTCACCACTTTTGGTGGCCATCTTGGATATTAGCGGAAAGTAAAACATTGAAATTATCTTGGAAATGGTAAGAGATGGAGCCATTGCGAGTGAATTTTTGACCTGCAGAGTAGTACAGGAGTATTCTGCGCCTAGGGGAAAAATTTCAATTTGCACCACTTTTGGCAACCATCTTGGATTTTAGCGGGAAATTAATACATGTGAATATCTCGAAAACCGTAAGTGATATAGCGATTTCGAGCTAATATTTGACCCACAGGGTAGTGTGACAGTATCCTATGCAAAGGGAAAAATTTCAATTTTCACCACTTTTGATGGCCATCTTTGATTTTAGCGAAAAATAAAACATTGAAAATATCTCGGAAATGATAAGAGATGGAGCCATTGCGAGTGAATTTTTGACCTGCAGAGTAGTACAGGAGTATTCTGCGCCTAGGGGGAAAATTTCAATTTGCACCACTTTTGCCAGGCATCTTGGATTTTAGCGGAAACTGAAAAATTGTGAATATCTCGGAAACGGTAAGAGATAGAGCAATTTTGAGCAAATATTTAACTCACAGGGTAATATAAGAATATCCAATGCAAAGGGGAAAAATTTCAGTTTTCACTACTTTTGGTGGCCATCTTGGATTTTATCAGAAAATAAAACATCGAAAATATCTAGAAAAAGGTAAGAGATAGAGTGATTTCAAGCAAATTTTTCATCCGCAGGGAAGTACAAGAGTATCCTGTGCCTAGGAGAAAAAATTCAATTTTCGCCACTTTTGGCGGCCATAGTGGAATTTGTGAATATCTCGGAAACAGTATTTCTTCCCCTTTAATACACAGCTTGAGATACACACTGCGGCAGTGGTCTTGTTTTTAGTATCTCTCGCCGGGCTTTAGCCCGGGAGGGAGATTATAAAATGCATCATGTGTGCGTGCGTGCGTTACTGTGTCACACAGATTTCTCCAAAACTACTACAGCTACAAATATTTTGTAAATTAATAGTCCCCATGAATTTTCACGCCCTCAAAATTTTTGTTGGTTTTGTGGACGTAGGCCTAAAGGTAAGTGAGTAATAGCAATATTTGCTACTTTGAGTAAATGACTCATAATTCAAAAACCATGGCAGTTAGAGCTTTTTCTTCAAATATGTTGTTCAGCTACTTTGTCCTTAGCTATAAGATGGTACATAATTTGGGATTCCATGTCATGCCATAAGTGAGTAATAGCTATTTTCTTATTTGTAGCAAAAAATGACAGAAGAAAGTGTCAAATATCTTCAAAAGTATTTAAGTTAGGCAAATCTTTTCAAGTATGTTATTCATCTAGTTTTTGGCAAGCTATCATATGGTAAAGTTTTAGACCTGTTGCACATTGGATAGCTGAGTAATAATTACTTTGAAATTCTTATTGTTGAGTAAATCTATTGTAACTCCTAAACTATTGCAGTTACAGTATTTTCCTAAAATATGTTGTTCAGCTACTTTGTCCTTAACTATCAGATGACATATAGTTTTGGGTTCCATTGCATGCCATAAATGAGTAATAGCTATTTTCATATTTGTAGCAAAATAATGACAGAAGTAAATGTCAAATATCTTCAAATGTATTAAAGTTAGGCAATCTTTCCAAATATGTTATTCATCTAGTTTTTCATAAGCTGTCACATGGTAAAGTTTTTTTACCTGTTGACAGAAGTAAATGTCAAATATATTCAAAAGTATTAAAGTTAGGCAAATCTTTTCAAATATGTTGTTCATCTAGTTTTTCATAAGGTATCACATAGTAAAGTTTTAGACCTGTTGCACATTGGATAGCTGAGTAATAACTACTTTGAAATTCTTACTGTTGAGTAAATTTATTGTAACTCCAAAATTATCTTGGAAATGATGCCAGATAGAGCAATTTTGAAGATAAATAAGTCGGTCTCCTACTTTGGGGTGATCTACCACATAGTGAAGTTTCAGATTTATAGCTCTTTGCATAGCTGAGTCACAGCCACTAAAATGAGTAACTGGCTTTTATCTCTAAAAGTATTGAAGATACGCAATTTCTTCTAAATAAGTCATTCACCTATTTTTGGCTGATCTAAAACATAGGGAAGTTGCAGAACTGTAACTCTTTGGATAGCTGTGTCATACCTGCTAAAATGAGTAAATTTATTTTATCCCTAAAAGTATTGCAGATAAGGAATTTCTTCTGGAGAAGTCATTCAACTACTTTTGGGTGATCTACCACATAGTTCAGTTGCGGATCTATAGCTCTTTGCATAGCTGAGTACCAGCTACTAAAATGAGTAAATGTCTTTTATCTCTAAAAGCATTGAAGATACGTAATTTATTCTAAATAAGTCATTCACCTACTTTTAGCTGATCTAACACATAGGGAACTTGCAGAACTGTAGCTCTTTGGATAGCTGAGTCATACCTGCTAAAATGAGTAAATTTATTTTATCCTTAAAAGTATTGCAGATAGACAATTTCTTCTTAAAATGTTAATCACCTGCTTTTGGGTGATCTACCACTTAGTGAAGCTGCAGAACTGTAGCTCTTTGCATAGCACAGTAATACCTACTAAAATGAGTAAATACCTTTTATCTTTAAAAGTATTGCAGATAGGCACTTCTAAATAAGTCATTCACCTAATTTTGGGTGATCTACCACATAGTGAAGTTGCACAACTGTAGCTTTTTGGATTGCAGAGTAATAACTACTAAAATGAGTAAATGTCTTTTATCTGTAAAAGTGTGTACAGATAGGCAATTTCTTCTAAATAAGTCCTTCGCCTACTTTTTGGGTGATCTACATAGTGAAGTTGCACAACTGTAGCTCTCTGCATAGCTGAGTAATAGCTACTAAAATAATAAAATACCTTTTATCTTTAAAAGTATTGCACATACGCAATTTCTTCTAAATATGTCCTTCATCTACTTTTGGGTGATCTACTACATAGTAAAATTGCAGAATTATAGCTCTTTGGATGGCAGAGTAATAACTAGTAAAATGAGTAAATACCTTTTGTCATTAAAAGTACTGCACATAGGCAATTTCTTCAAAATAACTCCTTCACCTACTTTTGGGTGATCTACTACATAGTAAATTATAGCTCTTTGGATGGCAGAGTAATAGCCAGTAAAATGAATCAATGCTTTTATTAGTCGAATCTTTGATTCGAGTTATGTACTGGGTTGTGGCCGCGATTTTAAATTGGCCGATTAAGCCCTTAAATATCAAATTCTGCATAATATTTGTTCACATATTGATAGATTAAGGTGTATAGTATACACTCTGCCATTTTGAAGATTTTTAGTACTTTTATTTAGTTATATTTTATAAAGTTAAAAGCTTGTCTAGCACTACGTCTGGCTTTCTGTAAGGTCCCGGATGTCCTAGAAACTATTGTTTTACCCATTGTTATGGCCTACTCGAACGAGTCTTTTTTAACGGTTTCGTCTGCTGGTTTCTAGACCTTAAACCCCAATTAATTTATTCGTCTGCAGGGTTTATCATGCAGTCACTGTTAATGTAAAATTGCTGACTGCCCATCTACCTGTACTCAATTATTTGTCAAACAAATAAACCGCAAAGAAATTTATGAATGAACTGACGTCACGGTAGTACTATACATTTTTTGTTTAGCCAATCAAAATCGAGGACACCTCTGGCAGAGACAATGAAAATATTCAAACTCCGTAGTTCTACATTCAACCACTAGAAGGCGCTTTTGTATGTCCTAGAAGTTAATTCACGATGGGGTTTCTAAACGTGAGGCTACGATGGGGTTTCTAACAACATTTTAGAAATATATAATCCAGCAATATTTTACTGTCACGCACCTCACTCTGTCTTCTCGCAATATTTAAAACAAATAAAATATCAAATGCTGGTAGTTGTACACCCACAGAGTGATGAAAACGTGAGGCTACGATGGGGTTTCTGACATTTTACAAATATATAATCCAGCAATATTTTACTGTCACCGCACCTCACTCTATCTTCTTGCAATATTTAAAACAAATAAAATATCAAATGCTGGTAGTTGTACACCCACAGAGTGATGAAAACGTGAGGCTACAATGGTGTTTCTAACAATATTTTACAAATATATAATCCAGCAATATTTTACTGTCGCCGCACCTCACTCTGTCTTCTCGCAATATTTAAAACAAATAAAATATCAAATGCTGGTAGTTGTACACCCACAGAGTGATGAAAACGTGAGGCTATGATGGTGTTTGTAACAATATTTTACAAATATATAATCCAGCAATATTTTATTGTCACCGCACCTCACTCTGTCTTGCGGGCGATAATACCAAGTTTATAGATTTCAACACCCACTGCTGGCCAAGATTCGACTCTGTGGTTGGCAGATGCCAACCACTTCACCCTAGTCTTTAAAAGATTGCAGTCAAACATTAAGGTGACTTTTGCTTATTGTCACTTCTTTATGTGCCTCCATCTAGCAAGAAAATGTATATTACACTATCTTTATTTCTTTAGTACATCTAATTTACACGGCGGGAGATAATTGCATGTGTCAGAATGCTTGTTCTCTAGTAATTAAAGAAAATAAACAATTAAAAGGAATCGCTACAAAACATAAAGATTATATTATCACCCAAAAATTGTACCAGTACAGTGGAGTGAAAACTAGTCCAAAAGTATTATGTATGGATTAAGCGTCTTGCCTATACAATTCACTGACATATTTGGCATATTAAGTTATTCATCTTTTACAAATATTGTAAGATGTTTGATATGTACTATATATTATTGGAAAAGTATTTGAACAGCATTTCTGCTCAGTGATTGTTATTGTATTAAAATCCATTCACAACTGAGACATATATTCAAAGTGAAGTTTGATGTTACAAGATATTACTCACTGCCTGAGTGCCTTGTAACTAATTTTTGTCAGATAAAATTGAAATGGTTTCAACTTTGTAAAACGAATATTCCAAATGTAGCAACTTATATAAGGTGTGAGGTCCAAGCTGAATGAAAAAAATACTCATTGAAAGACGTTTAAGATATATGGCCATTACCGTCATATAAAGGTTTTATTTATAGATAGTGATAATTGGTATCGGGTGAAAATTCCTAGCAAGGCAGTAATGTAGATGTACCTTATATCCACTGTAATGCACTCAGTGCAAATGTAATTGACCCTTTGTATCTTGCGTCACAATGTTATGTATTATGCTTTGGATGGCAAGACATCACGCTTGAACGAACATGTCTGTTTAAACACACGGGATGTATTGGAAGAGATACCTTATTTTAAAACTTAATTATAAAATAAATATACATCTTATTGACTTCACAATTGCACACATTAAAGTACAAGCACTAACCTATCTGGTACTGTTTGAAAACTAATATTAGGATGCAGGATTGTTTAGATACAGAGCACTGAACTTTTAGTAAAATGCAAAATATCCGTTTTTCTGTAATGTGTGTCTTGGGTACAGGCAAATATAAAAATGTTAAGCCATAGAAGAATTCCTTATTTTCATTTTACTAAATTGATGATTTCCTCCAGATCAATATATTTTTTACAGAATAAAAATAGACAAATTATTCAGAGAGAAATAATCGTTTAAAAGTTGTGTACTTTCAATATGTGTTTTTAGTGTAAATGTTTCTTGATTGCCCATGAAAACTAACAAAAGTTCCCATAAAATATCAAAATGATAATTAAAGATAAAATAATATTTTTTTTTTTTCAAAAGCTGTGCCTTCATTAAGAAAATATATTAAGAATTATTTCCCTTTTTACCCCACAGCCCTTAAGGGCTGTCGGGGTATTGTTTTCACCCATGGTGTCCGGATGGGTGGGCGGGCGGGTGGGCGGGTGGCGGGAAATAGTTTGTCCGGGCTGTATCTCAGAAACCGTAAGGTGTAGGAAGTTGATACTTGGTAGGGACATTGGTTAGGGGGTGTAGGTGTGCAACGTCATGGTCTGACCTTGATTTGACCCTTGACCTTGCCGTAGTGACCTTGAGTTTGAAAATCTTGTCTGGGCTGTATCTCGTAAACCGTAAGCTGTAGGAAGTTGATACTTGGTAGGGACATTGGTTAGGGGGTGTAGTTGTGCAACGTCATGGTCTGACCTTGATTTGACCTTGCCGTAGTGACCTTGACCTATAAAATCTTGTCCGGGCTATATCTCGGAAACCGTAAGGTGTAGGAAGTTGATACTTGGTAGGGACATTGGTTAGGGGGTGTAGTTGTGCAACGTCATGGTCTGACCTTGATTTGACCTTTGACCTTGCCGTAGTGACCTTGACCTATAAATTCTTGTCCAGGCTATATCTCGGAAACTGTAAGGTATAGGAAGTTGATATTTGGTAGGGACATTGGTTAGGGGGTGTAGGTGTGCAACGTCATGGTGTGACCTTGATTTGACCTTTGACCTTGCCGTAGTGACCTTGACCTATAAAATCTTGTCCAGGCTATATCTCAGAAACCGTAAGGTGTAGGAAGTTAATACTTGGTAGGAATATTGGTTAGGGGGTGTAGGTGTGCAACGTCATGGTCTGACCTTGATTTGACCTTTGACCTTGCCATAGTGGCCTTGACCTATAAAATCTTGTTCGGGCTATATCTCGGAAACCGTAAGGTGTAGGAAGTTGATATTTGGTAGGGACATTTGCTAGGGGGTGTAGGTGTGCAGTATCATGGTCTGACCTTGATTTGACCTTGCCGTAGTGGCCTTGACCTATAAAATTTTGTCCGGGCTATATCTCAGAAACCGTAAGGTGTAGGAAGTTGATACTTGGTAGGGATATTGGTTAGGGGGTGTAGGTGTGCAATGTCATGGTCTGACCTTGATTTGACCTTTGGCCTTGCCATAGTGACCTTGACCTATAAAATGTTGTCCGGGCTATATCTCGGAAACCGTAAGGTGTAGGAAGTTGGTACTTGGTAGGGACATTGGTTAGGGTGTGTAGGTGTGCAACGTCATGGTCTGACCAGGATTTGACCTTTGACCTTGCCATAGTGACCTTGAGTTTAAAAATCTTGTCTGGGCTATATCTCGGAAACCGTAAGGTGTAGGAAGTTGATACTTGGTAGGGACATTGGTTAGGGGATATAGTTGTGCAACGTCATGGTCTGACCTTGATTTGACCTTTGACCTTGGCGTAGTGACCTTGACCTATAAAATCTTGTCCGGGCTATATCTTGGAAACCGTAGGGTTGAGGAAGTTGATACTTGGTAGGGACATTGGTTAGGGGCTGTAGGTGTGTATTATCATGGTGTCACCTTAATTTGACCTTTGACCTTGTCCTAGTGACCTTGACCTATAAAATCTTGTTGCACCTTTGGGTCTCTCTTTTGATGCAGATTAAGCACTGTTAAAGTCATATTAGAATTTATTAAGAATTTTACTTTCATAACTTCCCATTGTAAGAGATAGAATTTCATCAAGTGAGCAACAGACTTTGCTCCAACACCACACATAAGCATTCATTAAATGTATTACCACTTCTATATGCATGGTAATATTCAAACCATCTAAACCATAATTTGGCCATGCAGATGTAGATAAAGAGGGTTGAATTTTAGTTTGCTGATTAATGCTGTCATCTTGTTATTGAATTATCTTGTTTTAATACTTCATCTTTATATACATGATCTTTCTTTTAAACATTATTTGGACCTTTATATAACTGACAGTGCTCTGAAAGTATCCTAAAGTTTATACTGATACAGTACTTCTGTATCTCATGGTGTTGAAAATATTTCCCTAGGCTGTGGGGTACGGGCATCTCTGATGCTATTTTTACAGAACTGAGATATATGATTTAAAAAGGAATAAGTTTAATTTTATGTCAAAGTACAGTACTAAAAATCCATGTTTTGGCGTCCAAAATGGAAGTTGTGCACTGAATATGTCATCCTGATGTCATAAAGACGTTGATGCAAAAGGTCAATAGGCATTTAGCTATGGCTGTTTAATACCTGTACTTTAGTTGCCAAAAAAAATTGTTATTGAACAGTTTGCTTCAGGCACAGCTCATCACTTGTTAATTATACTCAGCACACCACCCATGTTGCTGCACAAATTACAAATGGCGGTTTGACATTTCAGGCTTTGGGTCAATTTTACTTTACCGGTATGGGATCTGCCATATTTGATCATTGCAGGAAATTGTCCAGGAAATATGAAATTAAATTAACAGAGTTATAAAAGGGGGCAAGCCCCCAACCCCCATAATTAGTATTCCTGTGTATTACAATAAAAATAAAAGGATGTAAAACGTTAAATATATTATCGCCCAAATCTCATACCGGTAAAGTAAAAACTAGCCCAGGCTTTATGAAATGATTTACAACTGCAAAATGTATATTATATATCTCCTTCTTAGAAGAATTCTATTAAAGACATTATCACTTAATTTATCATGTTAACTTGTTACTACATTGTGTACTTTACTGTGGTAAATATTTGTTGTACAATTTTTTATACTTTTGAGTTCCTGTATTTTATTTATTTATTTGGGTTTTTAACATTGCTTTCAACACATTGTATAACAAATGGTATTGTTTAATACAATGAAGCGTCCCTGAAAGGACGCTTATTTGTTTTCACCTCAGTTTCCTCGCCGCCGCCACCGCATTATGGTTTCCCTTGAGTATCTCCCTTATTATTAGAAGGATTCAAACCATATTTGGCACTTATATACCTTAGGCGTGGGAAAATTTTTCTGCATGCTTAAATTTGACCTTTGACCTTTATGAAGGTCACATGATCAAAAACAATTTTTTTTTAAGTACACAGTTCAGGAAAAACTACTTGCTACACAGCCTTATGCTTTGACACACCTGTTCATACTATCGAAAACGCGAGCATATGTGGAGAGTCTAAATAGCCGGTCAGTTTTACCCCACGGCCCCCCCTTATGGGTCAAACTGGGGTCATAAAATAGCTGCTTTGGAGTTTTTGCCTTATATCTCCTTTATCGTTGCTTTTATAGCTTCAGAATGTATTAAGAGGTATTGGGAAAGCATATGTGGAGAGTCTAAATAGCCGGTCAGTTTTACCCCCCGACCCCCCCTTATGGGTCAAACTGGGGTCATAAAATAGCTGATTTTGAGTTTTTGCCTTATATCTCCTTTATTGTTGCTTTTATAGCTTCAGAATGTATTAAGAGGTATTGGGAAAGCATATGTGGAGAGTCTAAATAGCCGGTCAGTTTTACACCCCGACCCCCCCCTTATGGGTCAAACTGGGGTCATAAATAGCTGCTTTGGAGTTTTTGCCTTATATCTCCTTTATCGTTGCTTTTATAGCTTCAGAATGTATTAAGGGGTATTGGGAAAGCATATGTGGAGAGTCTTAATAGCCGGTCAGTTTTACCCCCCGACCCCCCCTTATGGGTCAAACTGGGGTCATAAAATAGCTGATTTTGAGTTTTTGCCTTATATCTCCTTTATTGTTGCTTTTATAGCTTCAGAATGTATTAAGAGGTATTGGGAAAGCATATGTGGAGAGTCTAAATAGCCAGTCAGTTTTACCCCCCAACTCCGCCTTATAGGCTAAACTGGGGTCATAAATAGCTGCTTTGGAGTTTTTGCCTTATATCTCCTTTATCGTTGCTTTTATAGCTTCAGAATGTATTAAGAGGTATTGGGAAAGCATATGTGGAGAGTCTAAATAGCCGGTCAGTTTTACCCCCCGACCCCCCCTTATGGGTCAAACTGGGGTCATAAAATAGCTGATTTTGAGTTTTTGCCTTATATCTCCTTTATCGTTGCTTTTATAGCTTCACAATGTATTAAGAGGTATTGGGAAAGCATATGTGGAGAGTCTAAATAGCCGGTCAGTTTTACACCCCGACCCCCCCTTATGGGTCAAACTGGGGTCATAAAATAGCTAATTTTGAGTTTTTGCCTTATATCTCCTTTATTGTTGCTTTTATAGCTTCAGAATGTATTAAGAGGTATTGGGAAAGCATATGTGGAGAGTCTAAATAGCTGGTCAGTTTTACACCCCGACCCCCCCCCCCCCCTTATGGGTCAAACTGGGGTCATAAATAGCTGCTTTGGAGTTTTTGCCTTATATCTCCTTTATCGTTGCTTTTATAGCTTCAGAATGTATTAAGGGGTATTGGGAAAGCATATGTGGAGAGTCTTAATAGCCGGTCAGTTTTACCCCCCGACCCCCCCTTATGGGTCAAACTGGGGTCATAAAATAGCTGATTTTGAGTTTTTGCCTGATATCTCCTTTATTGTTGCTTTTATAGCTTCAGAATGTATTAAGAGGTATTGGGAAAGCATATGTGGAGAGTCTAAATAGCCAGTCAGTTTTACCCCCCAACCCCGCCTTATAGGCTAAACTGGGGTCATAAATAGCTGCTTTGGTGTTTTTGCCGTATATCTCCTTTATCATTGCTTTTATAGCTTCAGAATGTATTAAGAGGTATTGGGAAAGCATATGTGGAGAATCTAAATAGCTGGTCACTTCTATCCCCTGATCCCTACCACCCCCCACCCCCCCCCCCACCCCCCCCATGGGTCAAACTGCTGATTTTGAGTTTTTGTCTTATATCTCCTTTAATGTTGCTTTTATAGATTGAGAATGTATTAAGAAGTATTGGGAAAGCATATGTGGAGAGTCTAAGTAGCCGGTCAGTTTTACCACCTCACCCCCCCCCCCCCCCCCCCATGGGTCAAACTGGGGTAAAAAATAGCTGTTTTGGAGTTTTTAACCTGATATCTCCTTCATTGTTGCTATTAGCTATTATAGCTTCAGAATGTATTAAGAGGTATTGGGAAACCATATGTGGACAGTCTAAATAGCCGGTTAGTTTTACCTCCTGACCCCCATGTATGAGTCAAACTGGGGTCATGAAATAGCTTTTGCCTTTATTGTTGCTTTTATGCTTTCACAATGTATTAAAACCTATTGCAAAACCCTGTGGACAATCTAAATAGCAATACATACTTGCACACATGATTATATGATTATTTTATTGCGTTAATACATCCTATCCAATGGACAATTGCTTTACAGGTCGGCGCGACCGGTCCCGCCAAACGCCAGAAAAAGACGTCCTGTATATACTACCGGCAGGACCAGTCACAGAGTGTGCATTCGCCAGGTGGCGCATCGTCCTTCATTTCCTGTTTACCTATTGACGTCATAGCATCTTTTTCGTTTGGCGCGAAAGAGTGTGCAGAAGATTTTCTTCAGAGATACGCTTTTGAATTTTTACAACGAACTCTTCCAAGTTTCTTGTTTTTTATTAGTACGGAGTAATTCTACAACGTTCCTGATCATTATGTCGTCTCCTGGACAGAAACGAGGTTCTTGCGGGCACGTTATGGCCCTTTTTGACAACCATAAGAAATGCGCGCGTTGTCGTGACAAGGGGGTGGGAGACGACCCGTGTGTAAAGAAGTTGGACTGTAGTATCTGTAAGGCGTTTACGCCTGCTCAGATCCACCAGTTAGCAACCCCCACCTACAAGGAAAGGAAAGAACGCTCTAGCCAGAAGAAATCTGAAGAATTAACAAGTGCGTCTCCCAAGCTTGTTGATCCGTCTGAGGTTTCACTGCTGGGTCCGGTCAATTCAGGGATGCAGTCTCCTGTTGATTCTACACCCAAGCACAAGAAGAAGCGTTCTGATGGTTCCCCAAGGTCTAGTAAACGGAAGCACAGCAGTAAGCCTACTTCTGACGACCTCAAGTCCCTTGATGACAAGTGGAGTGAGAGATTTTCCCGTCTGGAAGCAATGCTGATTAACCAGTCATTTGCTGTCCCTGTGAGACCGGTGAATTCTGCTTCTGTGGTGCCCAGAGAACACCCCTTCTTTGATCCGGGTGCTTCTACAAGTGTTATGTTTTCTGAGGGCACTAGTGATGTTGCTACGCAGTTGACGGCTACCCAACCTCCGCTGGGGGTTCCCGGTACACAAGCTGTGAAGGAAGGGAATGAGAGTGCTACCCACCCTGTTCAGGGCCCCGGTACCTCTGAGACTGTTGCCACCGAACCTTTACTGGTTCCCGGTGCAGGGACTGCCACCCAGCCTCCACAGGCTCCCGGTGCGGGTCCTGAGGTTCTGCCTTCCGGTTATGAAACTACGCTGTCTAACCAGTCGCCTCCCATTGGTCAGAATTCTGAGGTTGCTAGGGAATCTGACAGTGAGGCTGAGGTGGATCCGGAACCGGCTTCTCCGGCTAGTGTTCACTACCAGGGTGATGTACCGGAAACTAACACTGACCAGGATCTATCTGAAGATGCCAATTACCGGGAAACCTTGAGAGGGGTGAGGAGTTTCATGGGCTGGCATCAAATCCCGGATTATGACACCTCAGCTGCATCTATGGATGACAATCCCTTTGCCGGTTCTAGAGTGAAGACTACCGGAAAAGTGTCAGTAAAATTGCCGGTGGATGAATGGCTTTGTAAAAAGCTGGAGAAACTGAATATAACCATTGCTGAAGGTTATCCATCCAGGAATACAGAAACCAGTGGTCTGCTGCGTGACCAATTTGTCAAGACACCCCGTACTTCAAAGTGGTACGACATGCAAGCTGTTAAGAAGGATGCGTCTACCCAGGCTGTTGGTGACTGGTCTCCGGAACCGGCAAAGCTTAACAGTATGTTTTCTAGAGTTGCAAGACGCAGTTTACCTTCTGCTCCAGCTTCTAGGACCTTCAGCCAGGACACCCTTAGAACGTGGGAGAGGTCATTCAGAGAACAATCAGTGATGTGTAATCACGCTGCTGGCCTCTCTAGATGCCTCACCAAGGTACAGGACTCCATGGTCACCCAGTTAAAATCCCTCAGGTTCGATTCCTCAAAGGGCAAAAGTGCTGAGAAACAACAACAAGCTGTTGAAGAGCTGGAATATCTGGTTACGTTTAACCGGTCAATTTCACAGGCTATGCAGCGTACCATGCAGGATTTGTCAGAGGGAGTCTTTATCAGCATGGCTAATCTCACCCTGGCCCGGCGGGACAGTTATTTAGAGTTCATAAGGGGTGGGATTAAACCGGACACCTTGTCTGCCTTACGTACGTCTCCAGTTCACCAACTATCACTTTTCCCCGGACAGCTTACTGGTCAAAGCTGAAGAGGAAATCTTACGTAGTGAAGAGAGGCGTTCTGCTGGTACCACACCAAGGAAACCTGGACGTTTTCATCCATACGTCTCCTCCAATCGAACCCCTCACCAGCCGGACCGGAAGCCCACTACTCCGGCATGGAAGCAGATTAGAGACCGGCAAACTGCTCAGAAAGGTGGTGGTAAAGCCTCAAACTTCATCCAGAAGCCGGCCAGGGGATTTAAAAAGCATAAATGACAATCACTGTTTTGCAAATGTGGTCGGATTGGTGAACTCTGTAAATGTATCCGACAAGATGGAGGGCTTGAACCCACCACCACCAGTTACAAACAAGAGCGAGACTGTGTTTCCACATGTAAACTCTTTTGTTGCAAGTGTTCCTTTTGCCAGCAGGTCACCGCAAAAGAAAGGTGTAAATCCCGTTTATTGTCAATCTATCAGAGAAATAAACCATGTGAAAGATGTTTCCTGTGTAGATCACTTGAGTTTTGTAAAAATTGTCACAAATGTCCCAACTGTTGTCACAAATCTTCCTGTAGGGGCAAGACTTCAGCAGTTTTGGGAGAAGTGGGAAACTCTGGGTGCCAGTCCAAAAGTTATCAGAATACTGAGAGAGGGCTACACCCTTCCCTTCCGGTTCAGACCCAATCTAACCAGGTCACCAATGGTCATCAGCAAATATGTAAACCCCCAAAGACAGTCCCTCCTTTTGGAGGCACTGACTCAGCTAACAAACAAGAATGCAGTAGAACCGGTAACAAATCAGACCTCCCTAGGGTTTTACAACCGGTTATTTTTGGTTCCCAAACCCAACAACCGGTGGAGACCTATCTTGGACCTGAGCACTTTGAACACCTTTTTAAACACAGAGTCGTTCAAGATGGAGACCCCAGAGACAATAAGAACCTCCCTACAGGCAGGGGAGTGGGTCACATCCATAGATTTCAAAGATGCTTACTTCCACATACCAATTCACAGTCAGTCAAGGAAGTACATGCGTTTTCACATTCAGGGCCAATCCTACCAGTTCAAGGCCCTGCCCTTTGGTCTTTCCACAGCACCCATGGAGTTCACAGTGGTGGCCAAAGAGGTCAAGCTCATGGCTTTACGACAGGGTATAAGAATCCACCAGTACCTAGACGACTGGCTGGTGAGAGCCTCTACCCTCCACACCTGTCTCCAGCATACTCAAACCCTGGTCACACTTTGTCAGGAACTAGGGTGGCTGGTGAACAAGGAAAAGTCAGAACTGGCACCCAAACAGGTCTTCAACTTCGTAGGTTACCAGTTCGACCTGAAAGAGGGCAAGGTCAGACCAACAGAAGAACGTTGGCAGGCTTTGACAGACAAGATCAGATCAATGATGTCGGATCCGGTTTGTCCGGTCCGGAAATTCATGTCCCTCATAGGTCTCCTCACAGCAACAGAAAAACAAGTCCACTTAGGGCGACTCCACATGAGACCCATACAGTGGCACTTGAAAAACAATTGGAGGGTCCCAGAGTCACTGGAAAAGGTGATACCGGTCCCCAAGTCCCTCCACCCTCATCTAAGGTGGTGGCTGGAGGAAAGCAATGTGCTACTAGGTCAACCATTACACCCTCTAAAACATGCTCTGCAGATCTTTACAGACGCATCAAACGAAGGGTGGGGCGCTCACTTGGACGACCATACTGCAAGGGGAACCTGGTCCCTTCCAGAAAGCAAGTTGCACATAAACCACTTAGAGCTAAAAGCAGTTTTTCTAGCTCTAAAGGAGTTTCGAACCCTGGTCTGCAACAAGACTGTGTTGATAGCTACAGACAACACAACAGTGGTTGCCTATATCAACAAAGAAGGGGGGATGAAGTCGGGGTCACTGTGTGCCCTACTGTGGAGAATCCTGTCCTGGTGCACCAGACAACAGGTAACCCTCAGGGCACGTCACATCCCCGGCCGGCTGAACGTGATAGCAGACAAGCTATCCAGACTTGGCCAGACCATTCAAACAGAGTGGTCACTTCATCCAGCAGTATTCCAAGCTGTATGCGCAAGGTGGCACCAGCCAAAAGTGGACCTGTTTGCCACCAGGTTCAACAACAAACTACCTCAGTTTGTGTCACCGGTGCCAGACCCCCAGGCTTGGGCAGTGGATGCACTCAGTCTCTCCTGGGAGTACCTGGACCCATACGCCTTCCCACCGGCAGCCATCTTGGGCAAAGTGGTGGAGAAGCTTCAGGACTACCCCTGCAACAGAATAATCCTGATTGCCCCAGGGTGGCCCAACATGCCCTGGTTTTGGGACCTGGTAGCAATGTCAAGCCAGATCCCACTCTGTCTGCCCAGCATACCAAACCTTGTGTCTCAGCCATTCAACCAGGTCCTTCACAGGAACCTGTCGAATCTGAATCTACATGCCTGGCTCCTAGAGCCTCAGCAATCAAGGAGCAAGGCTTCTCTGAGGCAGTGGCAGCACGAATTGAGGCTCCTCAAAGAAGATCAACCAGATCTGTCTATGAGGCAAAGTGGACCATTTTTACAAAGTGGTGCCTCAGTAATCAGGTGGACTTCAGGGCACCACCTCTGAAAGCCATTGCTGACTTCCTCCTGCACTTGTTCCAGGACAAGAAGTTACAACCAGGCACTATTGATGGCTACAGATCAGCCATTGCTGACAAACTGGGCAATTCCACCATTAATGTCAGCAAAGATGAGAATCTCACTCGTCTCCTGGATAGTTTCCATAGAGACAGACCTAAGGGCAGGAGGGGCATCCCCTCCTGGAACCTTTCACTGGTTTTACATCAGCTCACAAAGGCTCCCTTTGAACCCCTGAAAGAGTCCTCCTTGAAACATTTAACTTTCAAGACTGTTTTCCTGCTGGCTTTGGGTTCAGGTAAACGCAGGAGTGAGATCCATGCTTGGTTACATAAGAACATCAGACACCAGTCAGACTGGTCTAAGGTGTCTTTGTACCCCTCACCCAGCTTCCTATCCAAGAATCAGCTGGCTAAGGAAGGTCCAGATAGTGTGGCACCAGTGGTCATCCCAGCCCTGGCACCATCTCTGGATAGGTCACTCAAGGGTGACAGGTCCCTATGTCCAGTTAGAGCCCTGCGTTACTACTTGGACAGGACTGCAGACCTCAGGCAGAATAAGGAGTTAGTCTTTGTCTCCTTCAAGAAGGGTTTTGATAAAGACATCTCGCCTGCCACCATCTCCTCATGGATCAAACAGACTGTGGTTCTGTGCTATGAGCTCTCTGACCAGGAGGCCCTCACCTTACATCAGGTTAAAGCCCATGATGTTAGGGCCTTTGCTGCTTCTAAGGCTTTCCAATCAGGGATCTCCTTAGATCAGATCTTGTCAGCCTGCCACTGGAAATCTCACAACACCTTCACCCAATTCTATTTGAAGGATGTTGCCTGGGCTGACTCAGAGCTTTTCCACCTGGGACCTGTAGTGGCTGCCCAGCAGGTGCACCACCAGGCCCAGAAGTGAGGAGATGTTGTATATATGTAAATATGTACATATTGTAAATATGCTAGATATGTACATAATGTATATATGTTGAATGTACATATATGTTCCAAGAAAAAAAAAAAACAAAAACAAAAACTGTGACTTGCTTCCTTTGGGAAGTTTATTTCTTCTGGGACTGAACTCAGCCCCTCTCTCTCTCTATCTTTCCAACTCAGACCAACTCTGAAAGGAAAGAAAAAGGGGGGGGGCAACGTCGGTAGGCTCCCGGTTAACCGGTGAGTTAGTGACCGACCCTGACCTTTCAGGGTTCTCTGACCCTAGGTCAAATGGGCCTGTTAAAAATTGTTGTTATGAGTTCACATAAGTCCCTAGCTGCTTACCCGCCTACCAAGCGGTAGTTATTCAGCAATTGTCCATTGGATAGGATGTATTAACGCAATAAAATTGCAAATTTAATAAGTAAATTAAATTTTTATAAGTTAATACCCTATCCAATGGACAGGCAAGGCCCACCCAACCGGCCCCGCTATCAGCTTACTAGGGGTCTTACTAGGATTAGACACAAAAAAGATGCTATGACGTCAATAGGTAAACAGGAAATGAAGGACGATGCGCCACCTGGCGAATGCACACTCTGTGACCGGTCCTGCCGGTAGTATATACAGGACGTCTTTTTCTGGCGTTTGGCGGGACCGGTCGCGCCGACCGGTAAAGCAATTGTCCATTGGATAGGGTATTAACTTATAAAAATTTAATTTACTTATTAAATTTGCAATATTATATGATTATATGAAGTTATCAATACTCGTTACTGAAATGCTTTGTAGCATTTACACAAAATTTACTTAAGTTACATCCAATGTTGTACATCCAATGTACAACACTTTCTCCAGCTTGTCTATGGCTACAACACTTGTTTATGTTAATTAAAGAAGACCTTTGTAGGATTTTCCCTGTCATGATATCACTAGGGGGGTTGCTTTATGTAACAGTACGGTACAGCTTTGTGCATTCTTAGCTATACAGCATGCTTATTAAAACCACAAGGCATTTTAAACTCTCAGGGACGCTTCGCTTTTGTTAGCAAAAGCATTCATCTAGTTTTACTTATCAGATCACTATGCTGATATGTTTATGTCGGCAACTACCAAAGGTTATACGAGCATCATCAAACCGCCACCACATTACCAATCAGTTGTTGTTACTCAGCAGCATGCCCGGAAGACAGTTGCCAAAAGATGTTCCACCAGTGATAGCAAGATCAAAGGTGGGTAACAATTGATCATTTTTACTAAGATGGGAAATTTACTCCAATTGTTTCAATAGGCATTAAAACATTATTATATTATTACTAGCTGAGCGTGTGTTACTAGGGGAATATCAGTGCAGAATCGAGTCTTTGAAAACACAGTATTTTATTGCTAGCCGGTCTGCGGTCCAATAAGGAGTATTATTGACTGGGCTCTTACGTCGCCAAGTATTTGTTTACAAATATTGTACTCTCAATTCAAATTTTTAACTTGCAATATCTCACTTATTACTGCACGGATTTTAACCAAACAAGAAAAAGCAGTGTAACAATATCTTTCCAAGATATATAGAATATTTTAGTAGGTTAACTGATTATTGGGATAAAATGGCACTTATTTACGGAAAAAAAAACCATACAAAAACCATTTACAAACAAAATGTCATGGTGACGTATTTTTATTAACCTGTACTTATATGATGTCACAACATTATGTTTGATTAGCAAAACGTCCAGTTATATAAAATTCAGCTAGTAATAGTAGTAATAATGTAATTTTTATGTTGTAGAAATGGACCTTCATCAATGATTATCAGGGCTGGGATTCACAAAGGGTCTTAAGTTTAGGCAATTTTTTTGCTTAGATAAATCTTAAAGTAGGACTTTTGTCTTAGCTAAGATTTCTCTTAAATTAGCTAAGTCACTTAGCTAAAATCAATTTCTCCACAGAAAAATTTAACAAAATTTGGCACACCTGGAAAAACCTATTTGTTGGTATTTAGAGGATTGATATTTTGTCTGATACATAAATGTAAAAAGCAGTGTTTTAAGAAAATTATTAATGACCACTAAATGTTAACAACATACCATACAGTAAATAAAACATTTAAAATAAAATAATGTATATTGATCTGTTTTGTAACTGTATGTTAAAATTTGGCTTCTTTATGGTCTTAGATTTATTGATATGTATATAATTAATATTTTGTCAGATGCCAAAAGGGAAAAATGGTTATCAAAATAATAGCAGTACAGTGAATGTTAATAATATGTTAAGCATTTGTTCAATTTCTTTGTCTAAAAGTTTTAATTTTGTTCTTTACTTTCAATTGAAATTAAACATTGTATATGTGCACTTCTTGTAAAAAGACTATTAAATTGTACAAGTCAAAAAGAAATAAAAATATAAAAAATAAAAAAAAATAAATACATGCTTACCATTAAATTAAGCTGTTACTCCCATCACATTTAATTAGAATACAAGTTTCTATGTTGCCAATTTGAATAAAATCTAGAAGCTTAAAAAAAAAAAAAAAAAAAAAAAAAAAGATTTCTCTTAAATTGGGATTCACAAAAAGTGCTTAGCAAAATCTTAGCTGAGACAAAATTTGTGCAAAAAGTCTTAACTATTTTGAATTCAAATTAACTAGTCTTAGTAAAACAAAAATATTTTTCATCAATAAATACACCAAACATGCTCTTTAAAATTATAAAACAGATTTGTTACTTTTTCTTTGTAAAATTATGTAAAAATAGTAGTATTTGTGTTTTATTGTGAGTCAGCCATTTTTATGACATTATTTTTACCACAAGAAGGTAAAATGTGGAAATTTATAGGTAATTAAATGATGTAAATTTTTATTACAATACACAGAAATTACTTTTATAGGAAGTATAGATCCCCATAGTATATATTTTGTTGGCATAACAAAGGGTAAAATGTAAATACATTCAATGGAATATTTTAAAATTGTCTTAAGTCTGCCCTGCAGTGGTCTTAAAGTTATGACAAAATCTAAGACAAATTTTTGTCTAAGACCTTTTGTGAATCCCATTTTGTCTAAGCAAAAAAAAGTCTTAACTTTATGACAAAATTCTTGCACAGTTAAGACTTTTCTCTCAAAGTTATGACAATTTTTTGCTTAAGACCTTTTGTGAATCCCGGCCCAGCTCAGCAAGCCTCGGGCACTAATGGATGTGTCAGGCTGATAATCATTGATGGCGGTCCATTTCTACAGTATTATTGCCCTATAAAATTACATTATTGTACTATTATAAACATGACCTGCCCTGGGCAAAATTTATAAAACTTGCTGAGACCAGATTTGTCATACGTTTTTGTCTCGAGTATGAATATCATTAAAACAAATAAAACCCCACTTTTATTTAAAGTCACTTTTACAAAATCTTCATAAAAAAAATTATGTGTAATAACAAAAAAGAAGCCCAGGGCCCGGATTTACAAAGATTCTTAAACTCATGCTTAAACTCAGACACAAAATCTCAGTTTTTGTCTCACTTGAGATTATGATGAAATTTGTATTTTCAAAAGTAATCTCACGTGAATAAACGTAAACTCAGCTGATGTGTAAGCAAGCATTTTATTGGTTGATACCCCAGCAATTCTTAAACTCACACACAAACTCATATATAAACTCATGCATAAACTCAGTCTTGAGTTTATAGCTACTGATTATAGAGGCTTTATACTTATTACAGTACAGGGTTTTCATGTTACACTGCAGTGGCAACACAAATTTTTTTTGTGAAATTCACTTAGAATCTGACACAGTAGCTCAATTGTCATGGGTAGAATTTATTAATCCTGTGTGAATCCTGTGTAAGTATACGAGTGATACTGAAAAAAAATCCCAAGACCATGATGTTTTTGAACATGGATTTTAGAATGACTAGATAAATTCCTAAATTTTTTTGTCTGTTGTTTATGTATGCCCAAGATTTTAATTTTTTATTATTTATTTATTTTTTTTTTTTTTTTTTGCAAAACTGTGCTAATGTTATCTTACAAGTTCAAACATGTTCTGAGTCTTATCATGGTTGTTTTTTTCTCAGTTAATTAAAGAAACTACAATATCGTGCTTATGTTTATACATGAATTTAGCCTGAGTGCCATATGGGCTGCCTTGCTTTATGTTTAGACGCGCCTTAGAGTCCATCAGTGATGGAGAGTAAGCGCTATAAAAGTCCACATTAGATTAGATTAGATTAGATGGGTGTTCTTTATGAATAATCGCTACTGTGATTTATTTTAAAGGGCAAAAAAAAAGTAATTTCTGCATTGTTCTTACTAGTAATTTAAAACAAATGGGTGAATCTTGACTCATAATATGTAACATCTTTGTAAATCAAATCACTGGGGTAAATTTCTCCCAAGGCTACCGCAGATATTATGGCTCAGCTTTATTGTCATTAATTGATCATAAACTCATTTCTTGAGTCTACTCCGATGCAAACTCAAATTTTTAGATGAATTTAAGCATAATCTTAGCCTGAGAATTTTTAAAAATGTCAACAAATATGAATTTAAGCATAAACTCAGAAAATGAGATCATGTCTGAGTTTTAAGGTGAGTTTAAGTTTAAGAATTTTTTGTAATGTGAAAAGTTTGAGTTTAAGCATAAACTCATAAAGATGAGTTAATAGACGAGTTTTTAACGTGAATTAAACTTTAAGAATCTTTGTAAATATGGGCCCAGGTGTTTTTTAGATCAAACAATTTATTGCTTTGTAAAAAAGATAAAATGAGTGAAATATTAATTCAGAAAAAGCCCCTTTAATCCAAAAATACTGCATTTTGCCTTTTGCTAAGTACAATTTAGCTCTCTTGAAGTTATTTTGATTTTCTGTGGACTAATTTTATCTGGTACTGTTTTTATAGTTTGTGGTTTACTAATGCAAAATGATCACTGTTTTACAAGCTGCTTGTAATGTCTTTAACCCCTTCTGGTACAGTTGTCTACAGCCTGTATGGATTAAATGTTTATTGGTATGATAGACTTGTAAGCATGCACCTTCTTATTTTCTGTTCCTTGTGTAGGTTGAACTGCATGTTCACCTTGATGGCTCAGTGCGACCAGAAACAGTTTGGGAGATTGCAAGGTTTGTTGAAAAGTAATGAAGTGATGATATGTCAAAATTACATATAGATTGATTGATTGAATTTCAGTATTGATGCTAAAAATATTTAACATGTATTCTGAAATTTCCGAGTTTCCAAAAGCAATCTCTAATATATTATCCACCACACAGTTTGACCTAAATACCAGGAGATACAGGTTTTGCAAATAGTTTGGTCCTCCATAGCACCCCTTACAATGTATAATTAACGCTACAAATATGTAAAAAAGTTTTCACAAATATTTGGTTTATTATCCAGGATATCTCATATATCTCATTCTAAAATGGTACGCTGTGCAGTGACCTTGGACATGTCTTTTGCGCAATGCTAGAATCGTGAATATAGAACGGTAAATAAAACAACGCTGTTGAATTCTGCGTACATCATCCCTTCACGTACAAATGTAAACAACTCGCGGTAAAATAAAACGTAAATTATATGCAGCAAATATGAAGTCAAATAATTCAGTGGGGATTTTTATCAATATTTCATTTAAAGATCGACTACTCATTATTATTTATGAGATAACAGAATTCTGTGGGGGATTTTCTAACAATATTTTAACCAAAAGGCTATTTGCACATCTATCACTATGCATGTTTAGTTAATGGAACAGCCAACGTGGCATAGGATTTGTTTTGATTTTTTTTTGATTTACCTCTTATTTTGAACAAAATATCAGGCTTCGCGGCTTTAATATTAAGCCGATCGATAGTTTAAAACCATCATAAACCACTAGAATATGTCTTTTATTCCTATATTAAATTGGTACAGAGCTTCTTCGTGTTATGGTTACACTAAAATCTGTACAGAAATGATTGAAAAGTCTTAATCTAATGATTAAATGTTATATATTCACATGTGCCTGTAACTATGGATATATTTTACAGCTAATTTGTTTGCAAACTTTTGATAAAAATGGACTTATTTTAATTATTAGTTATTACTGCAGCCAAATTGTGGATAATAAAAGGTAAAACAACCTTGTTAGTGTACTCAGATCAAATTGATCTGTCTTTTCTCATAACAAAATTGGAAAATTTATACCACTGGGATAATTTTCCCTTTATTCTTTTAATCATCCACATATTTCCAGTTGAGATATCAATAAAGCCGTGTGTAAAGTATAATATCCTCTTTGTTTAACTAAATGATACAATAGATAGAGTAAGAAATCTAAAATTCGCCAGGAATCTAAAATTCGCCACCTCTAAAACCTTAGTTAATTTTATAAAGAAAATGATGTTTTGTCTGAAAATTGGCATTCTTCAGTTCAAAAAGCCTTAACTTACTGTACATTCAACAAATCTCACCTCAATTCATTTATTTTATTAGTATTTCCACATGTGGCGAATTTCAGATATGTGGCAAATTTTAGATTTCTTACTCTAATGCCCAACCCATCTTGGTATCATTTTACTTCATTTATTTTACTCCTGTACTTTCACTTTACTCTGAGTTCTAAATTTTCTACAAAATTAGTTAGTTAGGACCATAACTTGAGCTCTTTAAGTTTGTTTTTGTCTTGTGAAAAATAATAAGCTCTTTTTTTTTTGGTTTAGAGACAGAAAATTGCCATTACCAGCTAATTCACCAGAAGAGATGAAGAAATTGCTGAATATATCTGTGGAAAATGCAAAGACACTGACCGAGTTCTTGGCCATGTTTGACATATTTTTGCCATACATATGGTAAAGTATATTCATTATAGAGTAAGGAATGTAAAATTCACCAGAAATATAAAATTCATCACATCTGAAACCTTACTAATTCTATGAAAAAGTGATGGTTTGTCTTAAACTTAGTATTTTTCAGTTCCAAAAACCTAAATTTACTATACATTCAATAAATCTCACCTTGCTTATGTTATTAAGCGTCCCGCAAGGGACGCTTGTTTGTGTATGGGAGACCTTCAGGCTCTGCCGGCTCCGCAGTTTGTTTTCCTTATAACTCTGTAACCGTTAGGCGGATTCTTTTCAAATTTGGCAGGTTTAGGCAGTAGCCTTGGGGAATTTTTTTGAATATGCTGCAGTGACATTTCAACCAATCAGAGAGGTCACATGACCAAAAATGTCTTTTTTCGATGGGGAAGCTTGTCCGGATGATAACTTGAAAGGAATGTTATCAGTTCACCTGAAATGTGGCAAATACATTCTATTAAAATCTGGAAATCATTAGATTTTGGCATTGATTGGTTAAGAAATGGCCGAGTAATTAATGATTAATTAATCATTATGAATTTTCCAAATAAGGAAAACACAAAAATGCTTATATCTCGAAAACCGTGCTAGATAGAGCAATTTCAACGAAATTTTTGACCCACAGGGTATCTCTGCAGAGTAGTTATCCCAATTTTGAAAAAAAAAAAATTCTCGCCAAAAATGGCGGCCTTTTTGAATTTTCGAATTTTTCGCAAAAATTGCAAAACATAAAAATGCTTATATCTCGAAAACCGCACTAGATAGAGCGATTTCGACGAAACTTTTGACCCACAGGGTATCTCTGCAGAGTAGCCATGCCTATTTTCAAAAAAATTTTGTCTCGCCAAAAATGGCGGCCATTTTGAATTTTCAAATTTTTCGCAAAAATTGCAAAACATAAAAATGCTTATATCTCGAAAACCCTGCTAGATAGAGCGATTTCGACGAAATTTTTGACCCACAGTGTGTTTCTGCAGAGTAGCCATGCCAATTTTCCCAAAATAAAATTCTCACAATAAATGGCGGCCATTTTGAATTTTCGAATTTTTGATATTTTGTGCGATGCCATGACTTTTGGCGATAACCTAAAACCATGATGCCATGACAAGAGTCACTTGGGGTTTTTTAATACAAACTGAAAATTAGTGCTATATTTTTTTAAAAACAGTTGGTGCATTTTGTGTTTAATGTTTTTAAGCTTTCTTTCAGGATTTCGACACATCTTGTAAATGGTCACTAAAACCTTAAAAATCCACCTCTTTGACAAAATACCATGCTGCTTAATATATTTAGTCTTTTTGGCAAAAATTATTACATGGGTTTTCTGGACTGATTTAACTGTGTGTCTTTTTTAGGGTATTTGAAGATATTTTTACTACGTTTCTGAAACTGGTTTACAACCAGGTATCATTTGCCTATGGACACAAACAACTGTAACTGTAAATTCATTTTTACCCCACAGCCTTAAGGGCTGTTTGGGTATTGTTTTCACCCATTGTGTCGGATGGTCGGGTGGGCGGCTGGAAAAGTTTGTCCGGACTATGTCTCAGAAACAGTGAGGTGTAGGAAGTTGATACTTAGTAGGGACATTAGTTAAGGGGTGTAGGTGTGTAACGTCATGGTGTGACCTTGATTTGACCTTTCACCTTGCCGTAATGACCTTGAGCTTGAAAATCTTCTCCGGGCTATATCTCAGAAACCGTAAGGTGTAGGAAGTTGATACTTAGCAGGGATATTGGTTAGGGGGTGTAGGTGTGCAATGTCATGGTGTGACCTTGATTTGATCTTGTCATAGTGACCTTGACATTTTTAAAATCGTGTCTGGGCTATATCTCTAAAACTGTAAGGTGTAGGAAGTTAATACTTGGTAGGGAAATTGGTTAAGAGGTGTAGGTGTGCAATGTCATGGTGTGACCTTGATTTCACCTTTGACATTGTCATAGTGAGACCTTGACCTAAAAAATCTTGTCCGGGCTATATCTCGGAAACCGTAAGGTGTAGGAAGTGGATACTTTGTAGGGACATTGGTTAGGGGTTGTAGGTGTACAACGTCATGGTGTAACCTTGATTTGACCTTACCGTAGTGATCTTGACCTATAAAATCTTCTCCAGGCTATATATCAGAAACCCTAAGGTGTAGGAAGTTGATACCTCGTAGGGACTTTGGTGGGGTGTTGTAGGTGTGCAACGTCATGGTGTGACCTTCATTTGACCTTTGACATCACTGTAGTGACCTTGACATATAAAATCTTGTCTGGGCTATATCTCTGAAACTGTAAGGTGTAGGAAGTTGATATGTAGTAGGGAAAATGGTTTGGGGGTGTAGGTGTGCAGTGTCATGGTGTGACATTGATTTTACCTTTGACGTTGCCATAGTGATCTTGACCTATAAAATCTTGTCCGGGCTATATCTTGGATACCATAAGGTGTAGCATTTGATACTTAGTAGGGACATTGGTTAGGGGGTGTAGGTGTGCAATGTCATGGTGTGACCTTGATTTGACCTTGTCATAGTGAGCTTGACCTTTAAAATCTTGTCCGGGCTATATCTTGGTAACCGTAAGGTGTAGGAAGTTGATACTTGGTAGGGACATTAGTTAAGGGGTGTAGGTGTACAACGTCATGGTGTGACCTTAATTTGACCTTGTCATAGTGACCTTGACCTGTAAAATCTTGTCCGGGCTATATTTCGGAAACTGTAAGCTGTAGGAAGTTGATACTTTGTAGGGACATTGGTCAGGGGTTGTAGGTGTGCAACGTCATGGTGTGACCTTGATTTGACCTTTGACCTTGCCGTAGTGACCTTGACCTATAAAATCTTGTCCGAGCCATATCTCAGAAACAGTAAGATGTATGAAGTTGATACTTAGTAGGGACATTGGTTAGGGGGTGTAGGTGTGCAATCTCATGGTGTGACCTTGATTTGACCTTTGACCTTGCCGTAATGACCTTGAGCTTGAAAATCTTCTCCAGGCTATATCTTAGAAACCGTAAGGTGTAGGAAGTTGATACTTGGTAGGGACATTGGTGGGGCATTGTAATTGTGCAACGTCATGGTGTGACCTTGATTTGACCTTTGACATCAGCATAGTGACCTTGACATTTTTAAAATCGTGTCTGGGCTATATCTCTGAAACTGTAAGGTGTAGGAAGTTAATACTTGGTAGGGAAATTGTTTGGGAGTTGTAGGTGTGCAATGCCATAATGTGACCTCGATTTGACTTTTTATCTTACGTAGTGACCTTGACATTTAAAATTTTGTCATCACAGTATCTCTGAAACCATTAAGTATAGAAGGTTGATGCTTGTTAACGCTTGACGATAGGAGAGGGTTATTGTAATCAGTTTGTTTCTGTCTGTCTGTCTGTCTGTCCGTCATTCTGTCTGTCTGTGCACCGTTTCGCCCTTATAACTCAAAAACTATAACACCAATCAAGCTGAAATTTGGTGGGCCGGTATTTCATGGGGTACAGATGCATTCTTCCAAATTTGGTGTAATTTGTTTGAAAATTAAAGCCAGGAGAGAGTTTTTCTTATTTTTTAATTGGGCTTTTACAGTGAAATCTGCTTCTCCAATCAATCAATAATCCACACACAATCAGCTTTGCTTCCCCCAATGCTTTATTAATGTGTGTATGTGTGTGTTGCTATGCTTGGTCACACATGTGAAAAATCAATATCATGACAGGATTTCTTCCTCATGAATTTTTGTGCAAAAAGAATTCCTCTGTAGCTGTGAGTGTAATGTGAAGAACTTGTAATCCTATGTTTGGGGTTCAATACCATTTACTATTTTTTTCAGTTTTTCTTTTTTAAGTATTTCTTTTTTTAGGCTTTATAAAGAATTTCTTAAAGGTTTTGCTAGAAAGAAAAGAGAAAATTAAACACAATTAAATTTTTGGTGTCCAAAAAACACTTAACCAAGATGAGATGTCTACTCTTCATCACATACGTAAAAAAATCAATATTTTGTTTCTGATGATGTCATTACTTAATGATGTCACAATGCAATTGTCATTGTGAGGTCACAAACCCTAGCTTGTGATATTTGCTGTCTTTAAGTAATAATATTTCTTCTCATTAAATTTATGTCTTGAAATTGACATAAAGATAATTGAGGGGGAGGTGGTGTATTCACCATGTTTATTTATTTCTGTTTTTTTGTTTGTTTGTTTGTTTCAATTTCTTGACAGTCCATCACAAAAAATTTACCCTGAGTGATTTTCACCAAGAAGTGGCTTTTAACCAGTATTTTTACCTCTACCAGGAGTTTATGTTTTTGTGTGCTTTTCTGTCTATTTGTCTGTCTGTTTTTGGTGTTCAGATTACTCCAGAACTAATGAACAGATCTTTATAAAAATTTTGTGGGTAGGACCTGGTCAAAGGAAGAAGTTACTAATTTTTGGGAAAGACCTGGATCATATTTTGGATACAAAAAATCATGAATTTTTATAGGTCCCATTTCAATGTATTTTAATGATTTTAGCTTTCTACTTGATATTTCTTCAAAAGTAATGAATAAATTTTGATGTTAAATTTTAAGTAGGAAGGGGCTAGCCATGGGAAGGAGTGATTACATTTTAGGAAAATCTAGTTAATATTCTGGATACCAATAAGCCTGGATATGTGTTATACTTTATAACACTTGTGAGACTGGTCACATTGAGTCGAGCGTTTTGCTCTCTCTGAGTGCATCTTGGTTGGGATATTGCTTAGAGGTTGTAGGTGTGACACATCATACTGCAATCTTGATTGGAGTTTTGACATTGCCATAGTGACCATGAGTTTGAAAATCTTGTCCAGGCTATTTCTTGGATTCCGTAAGATGTAGAATGTTGACACTTGGTAGGGACATTGGTTAGGGGGTGTAGGTATTCATCATGGTGTGACCTTTTTCTCTTTGGCTCTACAAAAGCGTGTTCACCTGCCATGTTTGAGACCTGTTTCTCTTATGACAAAGACATATGGATTGCTGCAACTGATTATGATATGAACATTTAGATGATTGTGCTATTTCTATTGACAGCTGTTCTTTAGTTAATATAATTTTACAGCTTCATAATTTTTAGTATACTGATTAATGCTGTCATCTTGTTATTGAATTGTCTTGTTTTAATACTTTATACTTATATACATTTTCTTTCTCTTAGATATTTTATCCACTTGGACCTTTATATAAGTGACACTGCGCTGGAAGTATCCCGGTCTTTGTACTGTTTCACGACTTCTATATGTCATGGTGTTGAAAACTATTTCCCCAGACTGTGGGGTATGGGCATCTCTGATGCTATTTTAACTTTTACTAAATATCTGTTTAAGAGAATAGTACAGATTTAAACTGTCACTAAAAGTAAACTTTATACTTACCAAGCTCATAGGCTAAAATAGTTAAAATTAATGTCCAGAGAAAATCTTTCCTCTACTACTACATAATAACTATATTTAGGATAACCATGTACCCAAATTAGTGCTATTATGTTAAGAAACCAGGTAAAAACTGATCACCGGGTACTCAAAAAACTTTTGAAATACTTTTTTTATCCAATTATTCTATAAATATTAACATGTGAAACCTGATTTTCTGTCAGATTTGTCTGTCTAGTTTAATTTTTGACAGGCATGTTGGTCAATATTGTGCGTATGGATGGTCATATTTTCCAGTGGCCATGCTGAATCCATCAAAAGAATGACCTATGAATTTTGTGAAGATCTGGCAAAGGACAAGGTCGTCTATGCAGAGGCTAGATTCTCTCCACACTTACTGTCAAACTCTCTGGATGTACCATGCTACAATGTGCCTAAAGGAGATTTGACACCCAGGTCACTCATTTCTTATGAATAGTACAATAATGTAATTTTATAGGGCAATATGCTGTAGAAATGGACCGCCATCAATGATTCTTGGCCTGACACATTCATTAGTGCCTGAGGCTTGCCAAGGGCACTAATGAATGTGAAAGGCCAATAATCATTGATGAAGCAAACAAGGTAAATTTCATGAAAATTTAATAGCAATTTAAAGGGTTGAGTGCTCCTGTAAATAAACAAAAACCCTATTGAACTGATTACGTTTTTCATGTAATAAAACATGAATAACACACCTTTCTTACATTGAATCACATAATCCATCATTTCTGACAGAATATTAATTATTTTATGTGGTAACATCAGCTAAATCAAGTGAAAACTGCCGCCTGCCCGCAAGCAATTTGCTGTTAAGTTTAAGGACAGGCTCTTATATTTTCATCGGTGCAAGCCCGAATGCTTGTAACATATCTGAAGCGATTTTTTTATAAAATAAGGGTTAATAGAGGAATATTTACACTTTTTGTCTTGTTTTCATCATCTTTTCGGCGGTAGCCATATTGCTTTTGTGTCAAGCAATCTGATTGGTCGAAAATTCATGAAGCAGAACCCAGTGGCGATGTCGAAAAGTATTATTTGGTGACACAAGTGCAACACATCGTTAAGGTATTTTGATATATTTAAGCTAGTGTATTTGTTGGAGTTTGTCACCCAAAATGAATCTGCTCTATTTTATCTTTTCAACTTAAGTGATCCCTGCATAGCTATTTGATCCCCTGGCTCACTTTAAACTTTTTTCTCAAATTTGATCTGATCTTAATCCATGTTAGTGAAGGCCCCCAAGCCTCAGGTTTGTTTGCTTTAACTATTGAGGGTGTTGGTCACCCTTTAAAAGGAAGATAAAATCTTCAAACTTTGGGCCAATTTTCACTGGGTAAGATCAGAGGCCCTTATGTGGTTACAAAAATAACAGTATTTCAAACAAGTCAAGGAAAGGGGAAGAGGGTTTCCCCATCAGTTGATTTCCACATACTGTGACACATCTTGGGGACTGGGTGGGGGTCTGGGTTCTGCCACTGGGTCATAATAACTGAGACAGGCTCACAGCATTGCCACTTGTGGGATTGGAACCCACACAGAGTCTATGGTGATTGACAGGCCAGGCTTGTTAACCATTAGATAAAAACCATAACTCTTGATTAATTTATTTATTGTCAAAAGTTACTCTATACATTCTGATTTAACATTTTGATGTGAAATATTTTCAAATTAAGTTCCATGCCTAATTTTTCCACATGGATTTAAACCCAGCAATTAAAAACTAAATACCCCCTCCCCATCCCAACCCCCACCCAGTCCCCAAGATTTGTCACAGTATGTGGAAATCAACTGATGGGGAAACCCCAGCGTTCGAAACTGCCGCCTTCCTGCTGTACATCTTAACTTTAACCAATTATCAGAACAGATCAATACAACTTGTGACTTTTTTATTTTTCACATTTTCTTCTGTCTTGGAAAATGTCAAGTTCTAATAAAACTTGCAACTTTTGTCTGGGGCTTCCAACTTTCCAAAGTTACAAGCCCAACAGCCATTAACTTTTTTGCACCAGTTTCGAACACTGTGCAAGGCACATTATGGGGGTTGCCATATGGGATGTTGTTTCCTGTTAAGGTGGACACCAAACTCTGGAGGGCTCGATGTCAATTTAAATTTTTATCCACGAGCAGTCAACCCAAATTATTTGCACTCGGCATTCCCCAGTAATTAACAAACTTTGAATTAAGGATCGTAATATTTTGTAGCTTTAAGTTAGGTACGTTTTTTGCCAAGTAATTTTTCACAAGTGATTCTGAAATTGATGATACACTATTCCCAGATACTCTTATTTGCAAAGCCTCTTAAAATTGGACATAATCACAAAAGAAAATTCAAAATTGGACCATAAAAACAAATTAACAGTAATTCAATATGCTTACAATATTTACCAATCAGGAAAAACTTAAAGCATTCTGCAAAATAAAAATATTTTCACATTGTCATTGTGCATACACATGTGTACATAGACACATACCCTGATATTATTAAACACCTAATTCGTTTTTACATGTTGTCCCCTCGCCCTGATTTTACCCAGTGTGTCTTGGCCCAGATTTTACACCATGTGTATCTTAAGTCATGATTAAGCGTCCCGCAAGGGACGCTTGTTTGTGTATGGGAGAGCTTCTGGCTCCGCCGGCTCCGCATTTTGTTTTCCTTATAACTCTGTAACCGTTAGGCGGATTCTTTTCAAATTTGGCAGGTTTAGGCAGTAGCCTTGGGGAATTTTTTTGAATATGCTGCAGTGACATTTCAACCAATCAGAGAGGTCACATGACCAAAAATGTCTTTTTTCGATGGGGAAGCTTGTCCGGATGATAACTTGAAAGGAATTTTATCAATTCACCTGAAACTTGGCAAATGCATTCATTCTATTAAAATCTGGAAATCATTAGATTTTGGCATTGATTGGTCAAGAAATGGCCGAGTAATTAATGATTAATTAATCATTACTAATTTTCCAAATAAGGAAAACACAAAAATGCTTATATCTCGAAAACCATGCTAGATAGAGCGATTTCGACGAAATTTTTGACCCACAGGGTATCTCTGCGGAGTAGTTTTCCCAATTTTCAAAAAATTTTTGTCTCGCCCAAAATGGCGGCCATTTTGAATTTTCGAAATTTTCGCAAAAATTGCAAAACACAAAAATGCTTATATCTCGAAAACCGTGCTAGATAGAGCGATTTCGACGAAATTTTTGACCCGCAGGGTATCTCTGCAGAGTAGTTATCCCAATTTTGAAAAAAATTTTATCTCGCCAAAAATGGCGGCCATTTTGAATTTTCGAATTTTTGCGCAAAAATTGCAAAACACAAAAATGCTAATATTTCGAAAACCGTGCTACATAGAGCGATTTCGACGAAATTTTTTATCTTCAGGGTATCTCTGCAGAGCACCTATCCCAAAGAGCTTTCACTTGGTGAAGTTTCAGACCCATAGCTAATTGCTCACCTACTCAAAATGAGTAAATGCGAATTACCTATAAAAGTATTGCAGATGGCCAATTTTTCTCAAATAACTCATTCACCTACTTTTGGAAGAGCTTTCACATGGTGAAGTTTCAGACCCATAGCCAATTACTCACCTACTCAAAATGAGTAAATGCGAATTATCTCTAAAAGTATTGCAGATAGCCAATTTTTCTCAAATAACTCATTCACCTACTTTTGGGAGAGCTTTCACTTGGTGAAGTTTCAGACCCATAGCTAATTACTCACCTACTCAAAATGAGTAAATGCGAATTATCTCTAAAAGTATTGCAGATAGCCAATTTTTCTCAAATAACTCATTCACCTACTTTTGGGAGAGCTTTCACTTGGTGAGGTTTCAGACCCATAGCTAATTACTCGTCTACTCAAAATGAGTAAATGCGAATTATCTCTAAAAGTATTGCAGATAGCCAATTTTTGTCAAATTAATCATTCACCTACTTTTGGGAGAGCTTTCACTTGGTGAAGTTTCAGACCCATAGCTAATTACTCACCTACTCAAAATGAGTAAATGCGAATTATCTCTAAAAGTATTGCAGATAGCCAATTTTTCTCAAATAACTCATTCACCTACTTTTGGGAGAGCTTTCACTCTGTGAAGTTTCAGACCCATAGCTAATTACTCACCTACTCAAAATGAGTAAATGCGAATTATCTCTAAAAGTATTGCAGATAGCCAATTTTTCTCAAATAACTCATTCACCTACTTTTGGCAGAGCTTTCACTTGGTGAAGTTTCAGACCCATAGCTAATTACTCACCTACTGAAAATGAGTAAATGTGAATTATCTCTAAAAGTATTGCAGATAGCCAATTTTTCTCAAATAACTCATTCACCTACTTTTGGGAGAGCTTTCACTTGGTGAAGTTTCAGACCCATAGCTAATTACTCACCTACTCAAAATGAGTAAATGCGAATTATCTCTAAAAGTATTGCAGATAGCCAATTTTTCTCAAATAACTCATTCACCTACTTTTGGGAGAGCTTTCACTTGGTGAAGTTTCAGACCCATAGCTAATTACTCGTCTACTCAAAATGAGTAAATGCGAATTATCTCTAAAAGTATTGCAGATAGCCAATTTTTCTCAAATAACTCATTCACCTACTTTTGAGAGAGCTTTCACTTGGTGAAGTTTCAGACCCATAGCAAATTACTCACCTACTCAAAATGAGTAAATGCGAATTATCTCTAAAAGTATTGCAGATAGCCAATTTTTCTCAAATAACTCATTCACCTACTTTTGGCAGAGCTTTCACTTGGTGAAGTTTCAGACCCATAGCTAATTATTCACCTACTCAAAATGAGTAAATGTGAATTATCTCTAAAAGTATTGCAGATAGCCAATTTTTCTCAAATAACTCATTCACCTACTTTTGGGAGAGCTTTCACTCTGTGAAGTTTCAGACCCATAGCTATTTATTCACCTACTCAAAATGAGTAAATGTGAATTATCTCTTAATAGTATTGCAGATAGCCAATTTTTCTCAAATAACTCATTCACGCACTTTTGGAAGACCTTTCACACACGAAAATGAAAAATTGTGAATATCTCGGAAAAGCTATTTCTTCTGCTTTAATGCTCGGCGGGAGATACACACCACGGCAGTAGTCTTGACAAAAATTTTTGTCTCCCCAAAAATGGTGGCCATTTTGAATTTTCAAAGTTTTTGCAAAACACAAAAATGCTTATATCTCGAAAACCGTGCTATATGGAGTGAACTCAACAAAATTTTGGACCTGCTGGGTATCTCTGCAGAGTAGCCATGCCAATTTTCAAAATATTTTTGTCTCGCCAAATATAGCGGACATTTTTAATTTTTTTATTTTTTGCAAAACACAAAAATGCTTATATCTTGAAAACCGTGCTAGATAGAGCAGACTGCGCTGACTTTGGTTGCCACAACAGTATAAGGCTAGAAACGAAGCATTTTCTTAATACTTTAGCACTCACCTTTATATCCTTTTCGGGACGCTTTGTTTTTGCTATGCAAAAACATTATCTTTTTTTTTTGCGAGCGATCCTCTAGTTTTATATGTTTATGTTTCCTTGTTTTTAGTTTTCCATTGAAGAAATTATGTTTTAATCTGCTTTATAAGTTTACATATTTCTGATTTGAAGCTATTTTATTTGGCATTATATATCCAGTTTGAATGTTTTCTTGCTTTCCCTTGTAACCATTTAATAAACCATTTCAGCGGAGCCGCCCCCACGTGGCCCCATTTCATCCCGAGTTGTTCACACTACAGGCGGACAGCCCCTGAGTGGACAATGTTTTTTAAGTGTCAATAACAGTAGAATGACAGTACTTTAAACGTTGGCCACTGAGAAGCAACCTCAACTCACCTTCAATAGCCTTCGGATGAACATATGACGAAACGACCAATACCTTAACTCACTTTTATGTCACTGTGTTACACCAAAAGACGACCAGTTCACAACCTTATGTACACCATGGACCACACAAATTTTAAACAGTTTAAAACTTCCGTGGGACTCGCAAGGTAATGGACAGTTTGCCACTGACTCGCAAGTTTGCAAACAGACATTAGACGGTGGTTGAAGGTCAGGGATGTATCACCAAATGCGGCCTACCACGAGCGATACCGCTTATAGTGTGAAAGGGGTATAAGCTATAAAGATGTTATTATACATCATTAGAAAGTTTGGTTTTTTTCACAATGCTTCCCGCTCATTTTTGTTGTATTAAAATCTATACAGAAATGAATGAGTAATCTCAAGTTAAACATAGTATGGACTGTAGCCATATGACGTCACAACACGTCAGAAACACCAATGAAGTAAAATAATAACTCACTACCTTATACACTTTATTAGGCGGGTTGCGTGTAACCAACCCGCCTGTTAGATTGATGTGTCCGACGTCCGTCTGTCCGTCTGTCTGTCTGTCCGTCTGTCCGTCCACATTTTTCGTTTCCGGACTCTAACTTTAAAACGGTTTGACCAATCAAATTCAAACTTCACAGGGAGATAGATCACCATCACAGCTAGGTTCCTTTCGAAATTGGTGAAATTCCGTGTGTTCGTTTGTCCGTTTTTCGTCCGTTTGTCTGTCCATCCATCTGTTTGTCCACATTTTTGTTTCCGGACTCTAACTTTAAAACGGTTTGACCAATCAAATTCAAACTTGACAGGGAGATAGATCACCATCATAGCTAGGTTCCTTTCGAAATTGGTGAAATTCCGTGTGTTCGTTTGTCCGTTTTTCGTCCGTTTGTCTGTCCATCCATCTGTTTGTCCACATTTTCGTTTCCGGACTCTAACTTTAAAACGGTTTGACCAATCAAATTCAAACTTCACAGGGAGATAGATCACCATCATAGCTAGGTTCCTTTCGAAATTGGTGAAATTCCGTCTGTTTGTTTGTCCGTTTTTCCGTCCGTTTCTTCGTTTTTGTCCGTTTTTCTGTCCATCCATCTGTCCGTCCACATTTTTGTTTCCGGACTCTAACTCGAAAACGGTTACTCCAATCTAATTCAAACTTCACAGGGACATACATCACCATCATAGCTAGGTTCCTTTCGAAATTGGTGTAAATCCGTCCGTTCATTTGTCTTGTTTTTCTGTCCATTTGTTCGTTTTTAGGCGGGTTGCGTGTAACCAACCCGCCTATTAGATTGATGTGTCCGACGTCCGTCTGTCCGTCCACATTTTCCATTTCCGGACTCTAACTTGAAAACGGTTTGACCAATCAAATTCAAACTTGACAGGGACATAGATCAACATGATAGCTAGGTTCCTTTCGATATTGGTGAAATTCTGTCCGTTCGTTTGTCCGTTTTTCGTCCGTATGTCTGTCCATCCGTCTGTTTGTCCACATTTTCGTTTCCGGACTCTAACTTGAAAACAGTTTGACCAATCGAATTCAAACTTGATAGGGAGATAGATCTCCATCATAGGTAGGTTCCTTTCGATATTGGTGAAATTCCGTCTGTTCATTTGTCTGTTTTTCGTCCGTTTGTCCATCCATCTGTTTGTCTACATTTTCATTTCCGGACTCTAACTCGAAAATGGTTTGACCAATCGGATTCAAACTTGATAGGGAGATAGATCTCCATCATAGCTAGGTTCCTTTCGAAATTGGTGAAATTGCGTCTGTTCGTTGGTCTGTTTTTCGTCCATTTGTCTGTCCATCTGTCTGTCCGTCCACATTTATCCTGTACATATGGTAAATAATACTATGACTTACATTTATTTTAATAAATTATCTTTTGTGATTAGGTGCCATGCAATATTATGGTACATTTTGTAAGTATATGCTATAGCCAAATTTCCCAAGTTCTCACTAAAATAATTTCACCAAATTTTTTGTTATTACCATTTCATAGTTTTTACTCTTTACTTTATTATTTTATAGCATATACTTACATTGCTTTGCAGACCCTTATAAAGATAAGAAAAGGCACCTAATCATATACACTTTTAGCCAAATGAGTTTATTAGTAAATAATTATAGTTACTAACCAACTAGTATTGAATTCCAAATAATATACCATTTCGGTAACACTTTTTGAGGTTCTGCAATGCATGTCAGCAGCACCTCCTCGTGGTTGTACCGGTAACATGAACAGTGTGTTGCAAAAGACTTCATTATTGGTGATGTCACTCCATCACTCAAAGAAACAATCTTACAGTTGGCTCAACAAATGAAACCACAAAAAACTCAAAACCTAGAAACAACGCTGCATATAAAAATTTCTGCCAAATTTATGCTCATTCAAAATGTTGATACCTCTGATGGCTTGACCAATGGTGCCACCTGTACCATTATGGATTTTAGTCATGAGACTGTTCCACCTACAATTTTATGGGTACTATTTGATGATATTGATATTGGAGAGAAATGTCGAAATACAAACAAGAACTTGTACAACTCACAAACAGACCGTAGGTGGACTCTTATACAACACATTGAAAGAAGATTTCAAATTGGAAAATACAAGAATATCTTAGTGGTAAGGCGACAGTTTCCTCTCAAACATTGCTCAGCAACAACTATTCATAAGTCACAAGGGTCATCGTTAGAAACAGCAGTTGCATCATTCCAAGGTTATGTAACTCCACATATGATGTATGTGGCACTTAGCCGGCTTACACACCTCCAAGGTCTTTACCTGCTAGACTTTAATTCACAAAAGATCAAAGTTGACAGTGCTGTCAAAGTAGACGTGCTACGCCTACGGAATTCAAGAGCACTTCAGATTAAGCCCATGCCACTATACCATCAGACTTTGCACCAGCACTTTAAAATAGTGTTCATTAATACACGCTCGCTTCACAAGCATATAGCAGATGTTAGAAGTGATCAAAACATCAAACATACAAATTTGTTGATAATAGCAGAGACATGGGCCATCAATTCAGATCTTTCATCTGCCTATGACATACCAGGATTTATATTGGCCAAACAGTACAATGCATCCTCACCAAATCCAACCACAAGGCCACATGGGGGTATGATGATCTATATCAAGCCTGAACTGATCCTTGATTCATATTTTCATAGGGAAAAAGATAAGTCAGTTCTCATAAATTTTAAAGTATATACAGGCAATCGAAGTATCAATATGCTTGCTGTATACAAAAAATCCGGCTCAGAAGCAAACCATATTTACATCAATGTTGAAGGATATACCAAAGAAAAACCAAATGGATACTATAGCAGTGGGAGACTTTAACGTAAACCAATTAAAACCTTCATCTGATTTAACAATGCTACAAAATTCAATGAAAACTCATTTCCACATAGAAACAAAATTACTTGAAGAAACAACTGATTACCACTCTTCTTTAGATCACATTTACTCCAATATATCTAATATTTCCTGTGGGGTTTTGGAAACATACTGGAGTGATCATAAAGGAGTATGGATTGCCATTTGATTCAAGAGATCTACTGCTCACTTTCTAAAAATATACTCTTAAACATGAGCCTATAATGTTTCTAATTATAATCATAAAACCATCGCAGATGTAATAGGAGCAGTGAACGAAAAACCAAAAAAGAAGCAAATGTCAAAAAGCAAAATTCATCTAAGACTGTGATGGAACATAATCCTGGAGGACAGTAAACACATCCAAGAATCAATGTACAATGTAAAAAAACATAACTGTGACAACAAGATTTTTAAAGGAACAACATCAGCGCATCAAAAGAGTGACATGATCTGTATATGCCAGGGTGAAAAGACGCCTTCTTGTGAGAGACTGCAACAAAAAGATTAGTACACAAAAGAATAGAAGCCACAAGTTGGACCTGGTGAGTTTCGTTCTTAGTTCTTACAAACAGAAACCTTACAACTAGATCATCTGTGGATATTTCAATTTCTGGTGAAAATAAGTGGTAAATTAATGGTCTTCATTTACTTAGTTTTAGTTCTATATTTATTATAGTATAGATACAATAATGTAACTTAGATTAGAAGTATTACATTTCTTAGCGCGTCGAACACATTTACCTTAAGTGGGTAACCTAACATTTCTTTTCTTGTTCCTAAATTTAATGAGAGCAGTTGCTAACCTTGTTTCCTGCGTGCGCAACCCGCCTTTTGGGGCACCTCTGACCCTCTTGTTTGCGGTATTTTTCGGCATATTTCATTAAGAAATGACGAAATGTCGAATGAGAAAACTCCAGGAAATCCCCCAAATAAATATAACCACAAGAAAACAATATGCAGCTATATGCGGTAAATACGGCAATATCTACAGAAACCAGTTGAAATAGGTAAAATGGTAAATTTTTTTTAAAATATAGCATAACTTACATATATTTTACTTAAGCAATCATTTTAATACTGATGAACCAAAGAAAACGTATTGTAGTATACTGAAGGGAAAGAAGAAATCAATATTATTGCCGTCGACCCTGTGCCGACAGACATGGTACCTTGTAATACACATTAGTGTCGACTGCTAGTCATCATAGATGGTAGCGAAAGGGTTAAACATATACAGAAAAAAAATTATCACTCATGAAGATGAACAATATAATACTTGTACTACACACTCGCATTATGTTGTCATCTTAATTTGTACTGTACTATTCCTGCATTAAGTCATTCATTAAGTTTTCCTATTTTACAGAAAAGTAGTGGAGCTGATATTGGACACCTTACAAGAAGGTCAGAGAGACTATGGCATTAAGATCAACCTGCTATTGTGTTGTATGAGACAGATGCCTAGTTAGTATATTTTTATACAGAAAAGTGTGTCAGTTTTACACATTAATTACCAGGATCACACATACTAGAGTAAATGCCCTTCCTCAGCTTTTGTAAAATGTATGAAAAAAATAAGCAAAATGGTCCAAACTCCAAAATCAGATATAACCCTTGCTGTATTAAACAATTTGCAACAAAACAATTTGAAAATACATAAATTATTACATCCTTTGGCTCAGATCTCTACTTAACAGCAGTACTGCTTGCACTCCCTATAAATGTAAGTAACTTATCACATGTTTTGCCAAAAGAAAAACCAGAAATGGTGTTTGGAAAGTATGGACTAAAATAAAGGCAAATGATATCATGAGCAACCATCTATTGTCCAAATATTAAATTTTCTGAACTAAGTTCTACTCTCACAGCTGTGGATTTCTTCTGATCTAAGCCTTTGCCTCGGATTTACTGACAAATCAAAGGCCCTTATTGGTCTAGTGGTTAGCAAGTTTGGGATCTTATCACAGGCAGTCCGGTCGCCTATGAGTTTATTCGATTCCCACAAAAGACATTGTTTGGGGGCCTGTCCCAATGTAACCATGACTTTTGAATGGGATGCGATATCCAAAACTTCGACTTTAAAATTGTCTGAACGTGGGGTTTACTGACTGATCTGTTTTCAAAATGACATCATGTGATGATGTAAATAGAAAGAGTTTTTATATCATTGGCGCAGCTTTAGAAATGTCTGCTCCTATGTAAATTATTTCCAAAAGAAAAACGAAAAGTGGATAATCTAAAAACTGTATCAGACTGTAAGCAGAATGTGAGCTTTATTGTGTTTCGTAGAGTGGTATATTTTATGAAAATAATATATCATTTTTGCTGTAAATTTGGGATCGTAAACTTTTCCTAGGAGATATTTAATCCTAGATTTATAATGATAAAGATACACTGTAGTAAACTATAATTGGCTATAGATAGGGACATTCATATGTTGTATATCTTTGAGGCATTTTATGGCTCTTAAAATTTATTGCTATTTAATATTTTATAAGATAAATATGCTTAAGATAATTGTATTTGTGAAACCCTTTATTGTTATCTCCCGCCGGGCTTTAGCCCGGGAGGGAGATTATGAAATGATGTCTGTGCGTGCGTGCGTGCGTGCGTGCGTTAGTTAGTCACGCAGATTTCTCCAAAACTACTACAGCTACAGATTTTTTGTAAATTAATTGTCCCAATGAATTTTCATGCCCTTGAAAAATTTTTTGGTTTTATTGACCTAGGCCTAAAGATAAGTGAGTAATAGCAATCTTAGCTACTTTGAGTAAAGGGCTCATAACTCAAAAACTATTGCAGTAACAACTTTTTCTTCAAATATGTTGTTCAGCTACTTTGTCCTTAGCTATAAGATGGTACATAGTTTGGGGTCCCATTGCATGCCATAAGTGAGTAATAGCTATTTTCTCATTTGTAGCTAAATAACAGAAGAAGTAAATGTCAAATATCTTCAAAATTATTGAAGTTAGGGAAATCTTTTCAAATATGTTGTCCATTTTCTTTTTGGTAAGCTATCACATACTAAAGTTTCAGACCTGTTGCACCTTGGATAGCTGAGTAATAGCTACTTTGAAATTCTGACTGGTGAGTAAAGCGATTGTAACTCCAAAACTATTGCAGTTAGAGTATTTTCCTAAAATATGTTGTTCAGCTACTTTGTCCTTAGCTATAAGATGGTACATAGTTTGGGGTTCTATTGCATGCCATAAGTGAGTAATAGCTATTTTTCCATTGTAAAAAAATACACAAATCATGTTATTAGATGTGTTTGTTAATATTTTTAATTGACACATGACTATATATGAATATCATGAAAGCCCAAGGTTTTTACATATTATTAAGGCTTATTCCATTCTCTCAAAACAGACAAGGCATTCTTTCCACAAGGCTCTACTTCCATGAACCTAAATATAAATGTCCTTGTTTGAATTGTTTACCCCCAAAAAGATTTACTGTAAGCATATCCCTTAATGAAAAGAAATGAATACATCTTGATATCCCTTATCAACCTTTGCACTCAGTGTGCAGACAAACTATGTAACACACAGATGTTAACACACAAAGCACAGTGGGGTATCAGTGAGTGAATGGGACGTGTCATGAATCTGCCTCCAGATAGATATCACCCAAAAGCAAACACAGAGTTGGAGGAGAAAAAAAAACAGAGAACTCATTCATTGTCACTTAGCTGGAGATACATAAAATACTGTACAAGAAAAACTGTTTATGAGAAAGTGTTTTTTTCCAGTCATCTTATCTTCTGACAGAAGGCAAGTCTATACATTTCACCAATTTACATAGTGTATGTGAATAAGTAGCTAGATCAGCAACCTCTGCTGCTAAACAAAACCTGAATTAATCAAAGCTTTTTTTTCCAAAAAGGAAAAGTCATATCCACACAATTCCACAAGAGTGGAATCAGAAGAATGTGGGATATTTTTAATGTGCCTAAAATTAAGAATTTATATTATATGAGCACTGATCAGCTGCAATATATTATAAAAGCACATCATGCTAAATACCTAATTTTGTTTTCCTTTTTTCCCTTTGAAGATGCCTTAACTTCAAAAACACTAGGAGGTTAGCTTTGCCAGATAACAGAAATTTGGTTTTAAGTATACATGTGGCAGGTGTGGTTTTAAAAAGTCTTAAAATAAATGAGGTGGGAGCAAAAACTATATATTTATCATGTTAAGTTGGTCAAAGTTTCTTAAATACAGGAATTTTAAGTGAAAAGGTCATTAAAAGTCTTCCTTAAACTTAATGTGTCAAGTTGAACTGATGTCATTGAACAGTTTTTGCTTCAAGATGGCCATGACTGTACTTGTATTGGAACTCCAAGGTGGAAAGAAAATAAGAATGTCCCTATTTTCATCTTTAATAAGTGTGCAAAATTTAACCGAGGCCAGCTGAACAATACGATAGCTGGAGATTAAAAACTCCATAATTTCACTTCAAGGTGGCCATAACTTTATTCATGTTGGGACTTTAAGGTGACCATAAAATAAGAATGTCCCTTTTGTCATCCTTTATAAATGCATAACGTTTAGCTGAGGTCAGTTGAACAATAAGATAGCTGGAGGCTGAAAACTTCCTTTTTTTCACTGTAAGGTGACCATAACTTTATTCATATTGGGGCTTTAAGGTGGCCATAAAATAAGAATGTCCCTTTTGTCATCCTTTATAAAAGCATAATGTTTAGCTGAGGTCAGTTGAACAATAAGATAACTGGAGGCTGAAAACTTCCTTTTTTCACTGTATGGTGACCATAACTTCATTCATATTGTGATTTTAAGGTGACCATAAAATGAGAATGTCCCTTCTGCCAACCTTTATAAATGTGCCCAGTTTTATTTTTAAAACTGTAACATTAACTGAGCTTAGGGAAAAAAACCTACATTTTAAGTTTAAGATGGCCATAACATCATTAATATTTAAATCATAAGGTACTAAGAGTCTTCTGTTGATCTACTTCAATGTCAATATACATTAGATATGGAAAAAGAAAGGGGCCAGACGGCTTTATTCCAATTTTATGACTTGGGGGGGGGGGCATAGCTTCAATTGTATTAACAGTTTAAAGTCACCATAATGTCAAGATAATCCTTTGGTAAATCTTAATATATATGCCAAGTTTGGTTAAAAAAAGTGAAGAACTAAATGAACTGGAGGGCTAAAAATCCCCTTTTTTGACATTAAGGTGAACTTAAGATTGCAGATCGAGGGCTAAAACTTCAGCATGTGAAAGATTATCAAAAAGTAGCTGAATAAGTTATTCCAACAAAACGCCCAAATCCTGACCATTTTTGAGATACAGACCAAGTACCCATTTTTAAAAAAGTGACGAAAATAAAACGCCTCCCATTCAGGCATCTATGGTCCAATTGATCAGAAAATCCTTTCCAACCTGCGGATTTAGGTCTAGAATGTACCTGATAAATTTTATAGCACAAGTGTGTGTCTTTTTTTCCGAAACGTGATGACAGGGTGTTTTTGAAAAATGCTTAAGGTTACCTTAAGAGTAAACCTTAAGGTCTCCGCAAAGTATCCCAAAACTTTTTCCCGCCCCTATAGTTCTAAAGAAAGATAAGAAGGAAAGAAAAATTTGAAAGCCCAAGAAGTTGTTCAAGGGAGACCATAATCCAGCGGCGGCGGTGATCAGTCGAACTTATGTGAAAACTAGTAACCACTTAATGATGAAATAAAAACACTGACTTCGATCAAGGAATAACATTCCTGTGATATTTAAATATGTATCCCGTTTGACAACCAGTAATTTACAAGTTTGTCAGATAATCCCTTGGTTCTCACCTCTGCAATAAAGAGGTGTAAGCCAGAGATAATTACAGCTAAATTACAGCCAAGAATTTTTTCAAAGAAATTGCCATTATTCTAAGAGAATTCTTTCTATAAGAAGAAGAACAAGTGATATGGGCTCAGATAATAGTGTTTATCGCATTGTTGTATTTCATTTTTGCCAGACTATTCACAAGAAGTACTGGATCTGTGTGTGGAGTTTCGAGATAAAGGAGTGGTAGGAATTGATTTGGCAGGAGATGAAAATCTCACCAAAACCTGTCACACTCAGCAGAAACACATTGAAACTTTCCAGGTACAAAACTCAATGTTAAGTCCTGTACCAAGACCAAGTAGAATTGCCACCAATTATCTAGAGGTCCTTAGTGGCCTAGTGGTTAGCAAGTTTGGTATCTAATCGCAGGCTGTCACCTCTGTGTGAGTTTGACTCCCATAAGTGACAAATGCTGAGGGCCTGTCCCAATATGACCCTGGCTGTTGGACGGGACGTAAAACCCCAACTTTGACCTTTGGACACCAATTATCTAGGTCAATTCATCGTATACTTTACCAACCAATTTTTTCACTTTATACTTTGCTACACTGTTGGTCATTGTTTAATAAAACACAGGATCAAGTGTAAATATTGATCTAGTATGTTTAGTTTACCGTCACATTCAACAGATTTAAAATTAGTCATTCTAAATGCTGTTTAATCTACCAACTCCACTATGACCTAGAATGGCCCTTGCAAGGAAGGTATTGCACCAGCAGAGCAGTTGATTAGATTAAAATTGTTTATTTTCATTGAAACCAAAGTTTCAAACACCAGTAAATAATCAGTTAAAATCATCATTGAACAATGTCATTGACACTTTAACCAACCAACTCTGTGCTCAATTGACAAAATATTGCAGCCTTATTGCCTGGGGGTTGACTTCAGAATGGAATGTCTATAGTTCGGTCCTTGGGATGGTCATTGAGATTTTACTTTAGGCAAGAAAATTAAGATGTGTGTCCCTCTTCACTGTGACACTAGTTAGTAGGTAAATCTCTGACAGGCATCCTCTTTAGGCGAAGTAGAAATACTTCATGATACCGAAACCAAGCCTATAGAGTAAGAAATCTGAAATTTGCCACTTATCTGAAATTCGCCACATGTGAAAATACTAATAAAATAAATGAATTGTGGTGAGATTTGTTGACTGTATAGTAAATTAAAGCTTTTTGAACTGAAAAATACCAATTTTTGGACAAAAACATCATTTTCTTCATACAATTAACTAAGGTTTTAGAGGTGGCGAATTTTAGATTCCTGGCGAATTTTAGATTTCTTACTCTACATTGCCCACATACAGACTCTATGCACATAATACAGAAAAGCAGGGAACCAGTATCATTTAGCCAGAGACATAACAGGGGTCTGTGCAACAGGGAAAGAGTTATGGGGGGGACAGAAGCTGGGGTGGGAATGTTTTTGCAAAGGGATAGGTTTTCAACATCTCTCTGATTGAGGAGAGAGAAGTGGCTGAATATACATCATCAGGCAGATCATTCCTAATGTTTGTAGCATCAAATGCAAACCTAAGGGCCAAAGTGCTGAGTAGAGTTATATACTGATGAGGCAAAGTGTGAGAATTCAAGCACCACACTATCGGCTTGTCTTCAATGAGTGTTGTACACACTATGCCTAGGTTTAAGAAAAGGTTCAAAATATATTTGGATAAGCCCAGGAAGATGATTCTGTTAGGGTTTTCCAGTTAATGGGGAAACTGTAAAAAAATCCTTGCAACTGCAGGCAAGTAGTCTAAAAATTCTTCTTTAAAAATGTTAAATACAATTACAGAGAGCCAAACAGCTTGGTATCAGACGTACGGTACATGCTGGAGAAAACGGGCCTGCAGACAATGTACGAGAAGCTTTTGAAGAAATGTATGCAGAGAGAGTGGGTCATGGTTACCACACTTTACAGGTAATAGATGAACCTGCAATTATGACAACCTGTTACCACACTCGACAGGTGGTGTATATTATACAGAATAAAAACCTGTGTTCTGATATGTAACAAGAGCATCCAGAGAGCACAGACTTCCGCCAAGGCATGTAATAATAAGTAAATGGGGAAAATGCGAATTTATTTTTTTGCATCCAGACGGTGATGTAGATCCCTCTTAAAATTAAATGGGATCTAAGTTTTTTTCATTAACTCCAACCAGTATTGTTTGTGTAATCCTGCTGAAAAACAGACATGAAAATAATACTTCCTTGGGAGAGGTAGTAAATAATATATTCTGGAGACATGTCTATGTTAATTAATGTCACAGACTGTCCGTCAATCCATCGTAAACCCCTTGCCACTCAAATTCTCGCATTTAAATGTAGGCCCTCAGCTTTAGCTAGGTTCAGCCAGTTACAACAAAGTCTTTTGATAGTAGGAATTTACCAGGTAATGTATTCTGGTGGTCAGCTGAAGCACTGAGTCTTATTATCAATAAAAATTCAGCTGTCACAGAATGTCAAATTACCACATCCGCTCTGTGAAGTGCCCATGGGCAATGTGACCAAATATTTGCAAAAGTTGGGGATGGGTGTTAACAACTTTGAAAACCATGCATGTGTTCCCCCCAAAAAATTACCCGAATCTGGGTACTTGTGTTTTAGCACACACCAACTGGAAGTAAAATGCAGTTAATTTAAATGGATCTCCACAATAAAATGTGAAATAATTGCTAAAATAAGGGGAATTTTGTTGAAAATGGATATAAAAGAATCAAATTTGACCTATTATTGGGTTCTACCAATGATAGGTCAAATTTTACCTGCAAAGTTTGCCTCAAAATGACATATTAGCAATTTATTAGTGATAATGTAAGATTGTAGGGGTACTTACAAAAATATGGGTGATTCAGAGCATACCATTTCCCCATATTTCGCCCACCAGTGCAGGACGAGAGTTACTATCAATTCATCTCAACACTAAGGAGCAGTTCATTTAATAAAAATATAATTGTCATGTAGCATTACGTAACTAAAGAAATGTTTGGAAGACTCATAATTTCGGGTGGTGTGAAAGTGTTAAGAATTTTGTGTTAAATATTTGGTCGACTGTCTCTATAAGCTGGGGAATATTGAATCTGTTTCAATCCAAAACTACAGTAATGGTTTCAAAATGAGTAAAAATACTGAAATCTGCCATGAAATGTTGTCACTATGTTGAATATATAGTGAAGACATAATATTCATAGATAGTTTGGGAAAATTTCAACATGTATCTCAATGAAATGTAGTTTAGTGTTTAATGTTTCAGTTGGGCATAAATAGCATCTGTTGCGCCATGTTGGTGATTTCTAAATGTTGTACTGAGTCCGAATTTCAGGTGTTTGATCCAAACTTCCTTTTTCGGGACTGTGAATAAGTGAGCTATCAAACTTCTACCAACATTGTTGCAGCACTAATAATTTCTACACTATTCTCTAACAGTGGTTCTTTGTACAGTGAAAAACATTTCAAAATTAGATCATTTTACGTATCTGTTGGGAAAAAATCGACAAAAAGTATTACATGTTGATACCTCACACCTGTTCAAGGGCTAAGAAAGGTTCTTGGTCTGATAGTCCATGTTACCATGAAACTAAGCACTGAAAATGTTTGCATATAATAATAATAATAATAACACCCACATGAAGGAAACCACTCATTATTCAAAAATCTGTATTGATAGGACATGGAGCTGTACCAGAAGCTTCTCCACAACAACGTCCATTTTGAGGTGTGTCCAATGTCCAGCTTTATTACAGGCAGTGTATCTCTAGATTATAGTCAGCATCCGATCCACAGGTATTGTAAATTCTAATTCCTATAGGCTTTTTCAGCGGTAGTCTAAGGAATCTTGGGAATTTAGTTAATGGTCGTTCCAAATACTTAGTCTTTCAGGTAGGTGAATGTCAGTCACTATAGCTGAGACTGTACTAATTCAGGCCTGGGGCGAATACTTACAAAAGTATTTGAATACGAATACTTTTCATTTCCATAAATACCAATATGAATACAAATGCATCAATTTCAAAAGTATTCGAATACGAACGTCACATAAGTTTACCTAAAAATTACACATATATGACAAATGACACAGGTATTTACACAAATCTTAAACAATGTGGATCTTAAACAAAGTTAATCCCCTATTGTAGCAAAGGCAAACACACTTGTTATTCTAAGGTAGGTAGCTTGGTGTTTATAATTGGATGAATTTTATGATAACATAAAACTACTTTGTGAAAACCAGTGTAATTAGAAACACACATGAAATCATTTATCAATTTAAAAATTTAACAACCTAATTGCATTTATGAGGAAAAAGAGAGGAAGTTATAATCCTAACTATTTTGCTCCAACAGGACACTGTCATTATTGTAGCAATAAAGGACGAGATTTGAGTATTGTATCACCGAATAAATCACAAACCTCTGGGTGGAATAATGGATGAAGCCCGATATTTCTTTAAACCATTTGCAGTGCACAACTTTTGTGTCCTTTCCTACTTTTACTTGTACTCTGAAGCTCAAAACACAAAGTCAGCTGCTTGTTTCTTATAAATTATAGATTATAGGTGATTTAAACAAACATCTTATTGTATATTTTTTCCTACATTTGTTTGTTTCTTATAAATTATAGATTACAGATGATTTAAACAAACATCTTATTGTATATTTTTTCCCTAGATTTGCAAAGGATGGTGCGAATTTCTCAATCAATACAGATGACCCAACAATCTCAGGCATGTATCTATTGGGAGAGTACAGATTTGTGAAAGAGGTGCTTAAGCTTCCAGAAAGGCACTTGCTTATCTCGGTAAGCATTTTTATAGAATAAATTTGTCACAGTTTATGGTATTGAATGAAATTTGTCATGGTTTATGAAATTCACCAGTAGGGGCCACCATTTAAGAGTAAAACAAAAAAATAAAAAATTTGTGCATCTGGAGATTAAAATTCACAACTGAGAAAAAAATTTCTTACAAGTCGAGAAAATACAAGTAGGAAGGGAAGGGGTTTCCTCATTAATTTCATATTACATAATGTCAGATTCACCAGTGAGTCAACCCCTTCTAGTTACTAAACCTCTGAGACATTCCTTACACATTTGTGATTTTTATTGTTTTCACCCATGGTGTCCGGATTGGCAGGTGAGCGGTTGGGCCAGCAGCAGGAAATACGGGCTGTATCTCAGAAACTGTAGGGTGTGGGATGTTATACTTGGTAGGGACATTTGTTAGGGGGTGTAGGTGTGCAACATCATGTTATGATGTTGATTTGACCTTTGACCTTACCGTAGTGACCTTCAGTTTGAAAATTTTGTCTGGGCTATATCTTGGAAACTGTAAGGTGTAGGAAGTTGATACTTAATAGGGACATTGGTTAGGGGTTGTAAGTGTGCAACGTCATGGTTTGACCTTGGTTTGGCCTTTGACATTGCCGTAGTGACCTTTAGTTTAAAAATTTTGTCTGGGCTATATCATGGAAACTGTAAGGTGCAGGAAGTTGATACTTGGTAGGGACATTGGTTGGGGGTAGTAGGTGTGCAATGTCTTGGTGTGACCTTGATTTGACCTTTGACCTTATCGTAGTGACCTTGGCCTATAAAATCTTGCCCAAGTTATATCTCGGAAACCGTAACGTGTAGGAAGTTGATACGTGGTAGGGACATTGGTTGGAGGTATACAACGTCAAGATGTGACCTTGATCTGAACTTGCTGTATTGAACTTACCTATAAAATCTTGTCCGAACTATATCTTGGAAACCTTAAGGTGTAGGAAGTTGGTATTTGGTAGGGACATTGGTAGAGGGTTGTAGGTGTGCAACATCATGGTGTGACCTTGATTTGACCTTTGACCTCACTGTGATCTCCCCTGATGTAACATTTACCACATTTGGATTGTGTTGTTTTTTTCAAAAGTGCATTTTTATTGCGAAAAATACATTTACCATTTCCTGATCAAAGCTATATGTTGGGGCCATCCAACTTACTATCTAACGTTGAAAAACGTTTTTAAGGTACCTTAAGAAGCCAGTGAGTGAGTGTGGACTAGGAAGCCCCCCAATAGTCATGTGACCACGCCAGGCGCCATTCATTGTTTTTGTTGGCCATCTTGGAGTGTGGATGTGTATATTTAATTTTGATTTCTTTCAAGTTTTTCTTTGGGTTTTGAGTGTTTTTTGAGTTCTGGGGTGAGGCATCTGTCTTGACAATGTCTTCTCAGGACAAAATTAAGAAGGGACAGAGGAAAAGTGTTTTTGTGGCCATTTTATGGCAGATTGGGATGACCATCATTTTTGTCCCAAGTGTAGAGATGATATGAAGGGTGACAATTCTTGTGTTACTGGCTCTTCTACAGATGGCTCTGTATGTACAGGGTTTCCAGAGGAACAAAATTAAGAACAGAAATAGATATAAGAGTAAGAAGGATCAGAATTCTTCTGCTTTTTCTGATTGTTCTAACAAAGAAGTCGCCATTGATGATTCATTATCGGATGAAGACGATTCTTCAGTTCATAATGCACCCCAAAAGCCTGTTTCTCAAAAAGGCAGGTCATTAGAAGAAAAGTTGGACAAGTTTTTTTCTGAATTTGCTAATTTTTTGAAGAATTTGGAGGATAAGGACACTGACACTGTCGGCAGTCGTACTAGCTTCAACAGGGACAGTTTATATGTTGCTAGGCAACCGTTGGCGAATGACAAACCTCAACCGCCTCATTCTGCCTCTACACTCCCTGGATGTTTGGAGAGAAGGTCGGCAACCATTACTAGAGCTGAAGCAGAGCAGCAATCTGGTTCAGGTCAGAAATCTTATGAATCTGGTCTATTTTGTAGGGTTTCAAGGAAAAGATCTTACTCTTAGTCTTCAGATGAGCCGGAACCGGATTTAGAACAGGCTGAAATCCGGCCTAAGGAAGCGGATTCACCTGCTTATGCTGAAACTCTTGAAACTATAAAAGAATGCTTGGATTTAGAAGTGACAAATGTGTAATGCTTGGTTTCTCCTTCTGTGTTCTCAGATAGGGATCAAGTTAAGAAGTCTGCACAACAATCTATGGCTTTACTTCCAGCACAGCCTTTGGTAGAACTGTGGAAGTATAAGGAGTTTTTGGCTTTGGGAAGTAATAACTTTGATGATAATGATCCACATCACCCACCTATGTCCAAGGGACATTTTTTAAATTTCCCAAAGCCTCAGATGAAGTATCTCCTCAGTCCTTTTCTTTGACAGCTCCTAGACTTCAGGATGCATTCAAGAATATTGCTACTCCTCCCTGTCAAGCGCCTACGTCTGTTTCAACACCAATAAAGCATTACTTGGCTTGGGAAACAGTGTCCAGAGAAACTATACAGATTTTAAATCATGTTTTTTGGTTTAAATTGGCTATTGAGAAGGCTACCAATGAGATATTTACAGAGGTAGATAAGATGAAGGACTCACTTGTGCAGGAAGACATTCAACAGAGTATGAACTATATTCAGAATTGTCTTCATTTACAATCTACCATCATGAGCTGACTGGGTAAAGCATTGGATGATGTGTTGGACACTTCTATGACTCTGGCATCAAATTTGCTTTTGAATAGAAGGGACAATATCCTCAAACTGTGTCATAGAGATGTTACTGATAAAGACATTGCAAAATGCATCTTTTACAAACAAGGAATTGTTTAATTCAAAGGTTTTGTCTGAGGTGGAGCAGAACTTCATCCAATGGAGTCCGATTAACTGGGAACTGGCCTACAAAAAAACACAAGGGTGACAATTATAGTTTCTTGTTATTCAGATTCAAAGAAAGAATCCTCGCAAAACAGGTACCAAAATGCTGCTTTTCAGAATTTTTGTCCTCAATCAAAGGAAGGTGAACAAAATAACAGGTAGACCGGTTCCTACAACTCTAGCAGAGCCTCTGGCTGATGGGGTAGAGACAGAAGGAAGTGAGTACAAGGAGGTAAGCACAAAATATCCTGGTTCCCGTTTAGAAGGCTTTTAGAAAGTGTGGGAAAACTTGAACACTCATCCGAGGGTAGTTCTTGTTTTAAAGCAGGGTTATTGTCTACCATTCAAACAGAAACCTCCTTTGACACAGTTTCCTTCAATCAAAAGCAGTTATGCATCCCCAGTAAAGCAGCAAGCTTTGCAGGAGGCGGTTCAACAAATGGTTCAAAAAAGGGCAGTGGTTCTGGTTCAAAACAAGAACTCTCTCGGATTTTACAGCCGTTTGTTTCTGGTTCCAAAACTAAATTCATGGCTTTTCACAAGGGGTTTGAATCCATCAGTATCTGGATGATTGGCTGATGAGAGCCAAAGATCAGGACACATGTGCTCGAGATGTTCAAAAATTGCTCACTCTAATCGGAAAATTGGGTTGGACAGTCACTTTAAAAAAATCAGAGCTCAAACCAACTCAGGATCTCGAGTTTCTGGATTATCACTTCAATCTTCAAGAGGGTTTGGTCTACCCAAATCAAAAGAAATTAGACCAACTAAAAATTCTGGCAATTTACATTTTGCAGGGTCACACTACTACCCCAAGGAAGCTCATGTCTCTAATTGGGGTCATGGCTTCCATGGAGAAGACCGTTCCTTTGGGTTTAATCCATATGAGGCTGTTTCAGTTGTTTCTGAAGACCAACTGGCAGTTTCCCCAATCCTTGGACAAAGTTGTTCCAATTTCTCAGTTAACAAAGGACCATCTGACCTGGTGGATGGATCCTCAGAATGAACTCAAGGGTTCTAATCTGTAGCAGAAAGAGAATATGTTGATGTTCACAGATGCATCAGAGAAGGGTTGGGGGCCCACTTGAACAATTGTACTATAAGTGGGGTTTGGCAGCAATCAAAAAGAGACTTGCATATCAAAATTTTAGACCTGAAAGCTGTTTTTCTAGCTCTAAAACATTTTAAAGAACAATTGAGGCAAAAAAATAGTATTGGTTTCTTCAGACAACTCAACTGTGGTCTCTTATATCAACAAGGAAGGAGGCACTCACTTCTTCCAAATGTGTGCTTTGGTATGGAGAATTCTGGCATGGTCCAATGCCAAGGAGATCCATATCAGAGCCAGACATATTCCAGGGAATCTCAATGTGATAGCAGATTCCCTATCCAGGAGTGACAGGGCCATTTAGACAGAATGGTCTCTGCACCCTCTGGTTTTTCGAGAACTCTGCCAAGTTTGGCACAAGCCAGTGGTGGATCTGTTTGTCAACAGCTTGAATGCCAAACTGCCAACTTATGTATCTCCTGTCCCATACGACAAGGCCTGGCAGAAAGATGCGTTGAACATTGCTTGGGAGGCTCTGGATGCCTATGCCTTTGGTCCAATGGCCATCCTGCCCCAGTTCAGAAAATGGTCACCTACAGGTGCAGGGTCATTGTGATAGCACCAGGGTGGCCGAGGATGCCTTGGTTTTGGGATCTGGTGGAATTGTCAGCCAAGATTCCACTGAGGCTTCCTCAATGGCACAGTCTCCTAAAGCAACCCTTCAGTTTCAGATTCCACAAGAATCTGGAGTATCTGAATCTTCATGCATGGTGCCTGGACCCCTACAGGAAGGTCAAGGAGGATTCTCTGTTGAGGTGGCAGAATTAAGGCACCTCAGAGAGAATCCTCAAGGCGAGTGTATGATTCAAGGTGGGCCATATGTCAAAAGTGGGCCCAGGAGAATCAGGTGGACTTCACCAAACCTTCTATTCCTCAAGTAGCTAATTATTTTTTTAATCATTTGTTTACTGATAAGAACTTGAAACCCAGAACTATTGTTGGTTATAGAACTTCAGTGGCTGATGGGCTAAGTTCCTCAGGGCAAATTATTTCTCAAAGTTTAGATTTGAATCTTTTGATTGCAAGCTTTCACAGAGACAGACCTTCAGCTAGTAGGGCTAATCCCACTTGGGACTTGTCTTTGGTCTTACTCTCCCTGACTCGGCCTCCATTTGAGCCTTTGGCAAAAGCTGATCTTAAAGCTTTGACTTTTAAGACAATATTTTTATTGCCTTTGGCTTCTTGTAAGAGGCATAGCAAAATATATGCTTGGACTTCTGACTCTTTCATTAGGAGAAGGGATTGGCCAGAAGTTACTTTTTCACCTTGAACTGCATTTATAGCCAAAAATCAGTTGGCTTCTAAGGGTCCTTTGGCTGTTCAACCTGTGGTCATTCCGGCTTTGAAGCCCACTTTGCATCCATCTTTGGTCCAAGATAGATCTCTTTGTCCAGTGAGGGCCTTAAGATATTACCTCAATAAGACAAAAGATCTCAGAAAGGGCAAGAAATTACTTTTTATGGCTATTAAGGAGGGCTACTCAAAAGATATCTCAAAGGCTACTATATCTTCTTGGATTAAGCAGTCCATCATTTTGGCTTGTCAAAAGTCTGATCAGGAGGTTCAAAATGTTCCCCAAGTCAAGGCACATGAGGTTAGAGCTTTGGCTGCCTCTTTAACTTTTAAGGGAGCAGTTGCTTTGGATGAGATTATGGCTTCCTGTTTTGGATTAGCCATTCGACCTTCACAAATTTTTACTTGAAAGATTTGTGCTGGCAAAATGGTGTTATGAAGATTGGGCCTGTGGTTGCAGCTCAACATGTTGTAAATTTTAAATAGGTAATGTCATTGTTATAATGTCATATCTCATTATACCTGTATTTTACCTTTTTCAATGCCATTATTTGCATTATGTTCTTATATTTGGCTTCTTATGTTTTCAGATATGGTCTGATGTTTATGTACAGCTGTAAATACTGGATGTTATGTTTCTGTTTGTTCAATGGTGAAGGATTGTTTTCATGGTGGAGGTGTTTGAACAGTTACATAGTACGGAGTCTTGGCTTCTACTAAATCACTCAACAGTCTGGCTTCCTCATGATTGAGGTGAATTTCAGTCTGAAAGCCTGATATTCTTGTACTGCCCACCTTCCATGAAGGCTGTATTCAGCTTTGGTCAGGAAATGGTAAGTGTATTTTTCGCAATAAAATTGAAAAATTTTGTTGTAATTTTAATTTTTATTAGATAAATACTTACCATTTCCTGAACAGGATAGTCCCCCTACCTCCCTGCAGATTCAGTACTAGGGTAGTGTTCTGCAAAAAAAACAATGAATGGTGCCTATTGGCATGGTCACATGACCATTGGGGGGCTTCCTAGTCCACACTCACTCACTGGCTTCTTAAGGTACCTTAAAAATACTAATGGATGTGTCAGGCCGATAATCATTGATGGTGGTCCATTTCTACAGCATATTGCCCGTAAAAATTACATTATTACTATTATTATTAGCTGAATTTTTTATATAGTTGTCTGGTATTTTTTGTGTCATTAGAGTTTTCGTGCTATAGTGATTACATCAACTGTACTTAGGGTTAAGGCTCTAAATTACTCATATATTATCGTTTTGGTGAAAAATACATTTATAAGTAATTTAGAATTAATATACAAAGGATAATTTCAAACAAGACTTCTTTAATAAATAACAGATATTTATTTTTCTTTACCAAGCAAAGAAAGTTTTTCAATGTGAACCAACGTATTTTTAGTATATATTATATATATATTATACATTTAAACAGTTTAAGGGAAAATTGATCTGCAACATTATCAGAATTCATAGTTAATGTTTTAATAGCATGAAAACTCCATGGATCACCATAATGGGATGTTATGCTAGTCAAAAAATATATTGTTATGACATCATATAAGTAGAGACTAATAAAAATATGTCATTTTGACATTTTTGTTTTGAAATGGTTCTTGGCTGGGTTATTTTTCCCGTAAACAATTACCGTTATTTTCAAAATAAGCAGTTAACCTACAAACACATTCTATACAGCAATGGAAAGATATCTTTACACTGCTTTTTCTCGTTTTTGTTTTGTTTAAAATCCGTGCAGTCATAAGTGAGATATTGCAAGTTAAAAATTTGAAGTGAGAGTACTATATTTGTAAACAAATACTTGGTGACGTCAGAACCCAGTCAATAATACTCATTATTGGACCATGGACCGGCAATCAATAAAATACTGTGTTTTCAAAGACTCGATTCTGCATTGATAATCTACTGGTAACTCACGCTCAGCTAGTAATAATAAAAATTAAAATTGCAACAAAATTTTTCAATTCTATGGCGTTCATACTTTTCTGACATATTGTGAATTATAGCATCAATTATATAGACTGGAAGTGTACAAACAACCAAAACCCCTGCAGTGGGCACGTTTTTGCCATACATTATCTGGACCAATAAATGGACAATCATCTATAATAGAAAGAACAATGATACAGACAAAATATATTGCAACACTAAGGTCCATAAGAAATAATAGTTATAGTAATATTATGTAGTGTTAAATGAAACCGGTCTTTATAATAGAAATAAAGTCCCCAGGTTCATACTTTATGACCACTGTAAAGAATGGCACTTCCAACATTATCCCGCCAAAGTCATTACAGTGGTCATAAAGTACTCCCCCCTCAGACCTTATTTCTACATTTCAGGACATATCATCTAAACTTATCAGGATGGTGTCTATTTGCAGAATATCAATGCCGCAAAGTCTGCATTTTTACCCAAGGATGAAAAGGATCAGTTACTAGAGCAACTGAGGCAAGACTACAAAGATGAACTGGCATACTTCGACTTAACTGTGTGATATAAAATATATATATGATCACATATCCATTGTTGTGCCTGTGATGGGTATGGGTAATGTTCAGGTGCTCCTTGTCTTGTGCTTTCAATTGTGTCCTTTTTGCAATATGGTGAAAAAGAAAATGTTTGTTCATTATGCACAGATTTATTGTTTACTAGCATGCTTGCACTCAACTTTTTTTAAATCACACCTTTGTTTGACAAACACAGAATATCATTTACATGCATATTGTACTTTGTTAATATACTGTACTTTTTTATTTAATCAACTCTTGGTTCATATACACTGATCATAATTTACATATATATTATACTTTTTTATTTAATCAATGTTTGTTTGACACAACAGATTATCTTTTATTGCGCTACAATAGCTTACCATGTAGAACTGAATGCCATCTCGGGAGACCACAGGCATCCGGCCAACATCCAAGAAAAATGGACGCATAATATTGGCGAGATGCCTTCAAATCGAGGTGACCCACTACTTCCTGTTTCTCGTTGGCCGCAATATGGAATACGTGCTTTTTTATTGGAAGGAAAGAGATCTAATTTTATATGGATATACGTGTCGTTGGATACTGAAACTTCATCAGTTTCTTTATTTTATAACATAGAATCTTATTTTGTGACAATTCACAGAACAGATTAGTATTTTTAACATATTTTACAACTTAAAATCCACTTCCGGGTTCACGTAAAGAATGGGCGACCAGGACTAATGCATGTACCTTATATACAGGATATTTGCCTATCAAAATAAAATATTTGAAGCAGGTGGGGGAGATGACCATGTGTTACCAGTTGTGTAGTTCTTTATTATAGAAATATTGAAAAGGAAAGCTTGCACGTGAATTATAAGTACATCCAACTTCAACAATTAATGGGGGTTTCTTCAGGCTTTGATTATGAAATGTTACAGTCCTTGTGGGATGACTTTAAGATCCGGTTCAGATCTGAAGCCTGGTCCAAGCAATAATCTGACTTGTAACCATCCAAACCATGGTTTTCCGAACCCCGGTTCCCAAACAAGTTTCACACAGGTCCGAACATTCGGATCCTCTCCCAATGCTCTACCCTTCCCCTACATCCAAATACACGGATCCCCACCCCATGCACGGGTCCCTCTCGGGTCCCAAACACTCGGGTTCCAAACAGATATAACATAAAACATGGCCAAGTTTTTTGCTTATGCATCTGAAGACTCTTGGATATTAATAAGGTTCAGACACAATAGGGGAGTCTGTGTTATCTATGCAAGTCCTCAAGCCCAAAAGGGCTTCTTCTGAACAAGGTATTTCAACCAGACCCTGTATTTTATAGGGAAGTAGACTTTTCGTACTTACCCTCAGGACATACCGAGGACATTAACACTTAGGCAGTTTTTTTTAATCTCCCTGCCCCCAGGGACAGTATGCCTAGGTCCTTTTCCACAGTCTGGACTCTGAATTATATAGCAGACCAACAGGAGCTTAGGCCAAGGGGCACTTCAGCTACTCTCCACTCAGTACTCAACTAAAGATGCCTTGTTTAATTTAGAGGACTTGCAGGCTGCTACTTCACCTGAAAACAAATATATATAAACCCCCTGGTCCCATCTTAAGTAGTACAATTGGGATAACAGTGTTTTTGAGAACAAAATGTCAAGATTTTTTAATTCTGTATCTCCTAGTCCCCCTGGGTCCTCTATGGGTTAGGTCCCCTACCGGTAGTCAAACAGTTTGAGCTTCAGGCAAGGCAATCTCGGTTCCCTATTTTTGGGTGCCCTTATCTAGGTCATTTCTGAATACAACCTGGTCATGAATTTGTAAAGACAGTATCAAGGCCACTGCCAGACAGGTCAAACACAAATTTAAAAGGGTGCAGAATGACTACACAAGACCTGTGACTAAATATCCTTATCCAACAGAGTCCCTTAGCCTATAAAATAGACCTTAGCCCTCTCCACCAGAGAGATCATATGTGGAATTCATAATTAGTTCAGGAGGGACAAGAGTTCCTCCTCTAAGGTGCCTAATCAGCCTTTTCATAATCCCCACAACCAAAAGGCTCCTACAAGAAACACCCCTATGGGGGTCAATCCATTCCAAGCAGTAAGCATCGTTTTCCCCAGGCAGGGGGAAATCGAGTAGCAGAGACTCCAGAGGTCGTTTTGACCTCACACAAGGGTACGAGGGTGTAAAAACCCCTCCTGACTCCTTAAAAGCCTCACTCAGTCCACCAGTAGGAGGTCTTCTTCGTTCTTTCAGAAGAGACTGGCATACAAACAAATGCTCAATCAATGTGTTAAACATTCTTACCAATGGTTACGTTCTACCATTCATCACCAATCCAAATTAGCTAGAGTTCCCCTGATTCACTCAGGATACAAGGCCCATCAAGATCTAGCTCTGGCCTCTTATCCAGTCTTTTCTGTCAAAGAACACAATAGAAAGGGTGGAAATGTTAAATCTCTCTTGTTTTACAATCGCCTGTTTTCTAGTCCCCAAGCCTCACCAAGGGTGGAGGCCAATGACAGACCTAAGCGGGCTTAACACCTTTCTACTTGTAGAAAAGTTTTAAATGGAAACTCCATCACGGCCTCTCTGATTCCAGGGTATTGGGTGTCGTCGATAGACCCTATCAGACCCCTACCTTCACATTCCATCCACCAAGTTCAAGGAAGTATATATCCGAACCGAGTGAATGTCTCCAGAGGGGTTAGGATAAACGGGGTTCTTCTGTATCTGACACAGTCTTTGGAGTGGATAATAAATGAGGAGAAGTCCAAACTCAAACCAACTCAGGTGTTTCCGTCCGTGGGCTACGAATACCACCTAGGTTCAGCCCTTGTTAAACCCACTCGAGAGATAGCTCAATCTTCAGGATTTGATCCTACGCTTAAGTCAAAACATGTTTTGGCTACAGATGTTTGATGTCGCTAATGGAGTTGCTTACTTCGACCGAGTATATGGTCCCAGAGGGACGCCTTCACATGAGGCCCTTTCAGTTTCACCTTAAGGAGCACTGGAGATATCCTCAGTCGTTGGACAGCCTCCTTCCTTGGTCAGAGACCTTTTCTACTCACCTACAGTGGTGGCAAAATCCCAAACATGATGAAGGGTGCAGACCTTCATCCCAAGACCATAGTATACAATCTTTACAGACGCCTCAAACGAAGGCTGGGGTGCTCACTTAGAGCAAGTTTCTACCAAAGGTCTGTGGTCAGACAGGGAAAAAAGGCTACACATAAATATTCTAGAGTTAAAGGCTGTTTCTCTGGCCCTTCAAAGGTTCAAGGACCAGTGTCAAACCAAACAGTGTTGGTTGCTGCAGACACCTCAACAATAGTAGCCTACATAACCAACAAGGATAAACCCACTCGGCAGAGTTGTGCGCTCTCCTATGAAGGTCATGACCTGGTGCCATCATTATCAGATAATTCTAACAGCCAGACCCATTACCATGTGGAACTGAAGAGAGTCCCACGCTGCCTCCCCGCTGGATAACAGTGGAGGGGGTATGGGCAAGTAGATGGCTACGTCACTGCTGGGGTCACCTCGATTCCAAGGCATCTTGCCAGTATTATGCGTCCATTTTTCTTGGATGTTGGCCAGATGCCTGCTGCCTCCCGAGATAGCATTCAGTTCCACATGGTAAGCTTGTAGCTTATAAAAGCTACATTTAAGTAATAAAAATTTTCAAATTCATATGCATAGTGTACTTTATATTTTAATTAGTGCTGATTTGACATACACAAATTATTTTTTACAAATAAACAGTACTTTTTTCCCAATCAATGCTTGTCTCACAGACACAAATTATTATTTTTATATAGGTTATGCTTTTTTTTTTATCATTAAAATTCGAAATACAGAACTGCAAAATAATGTGGATAGGCAGTTGCTTGAATATAAGGAACTGAATTAAATTATCACAAATGGTTAATCTAAATTTTACAAAAAACATTCAACAGATGTTCCAATGAGAAAGCACGTAGACTAGAAACACACAGCTTTGTTGTAACTGGTGCACAGAAAAGATGCCCCTACATTTGAGGACTTAAATGTAGTTTAGTAGGTAGCTGGCTTTGAGCTTTATGTCAGTAGAATTCAATAGATATTAAACTAAACATGGTTAAATATCATATGAAAGTTATGGAAGCCTCAGCACATTTTTATTGGGAAAATGCGAAGGCAGATATTGCCGTTGTCTAAGGAGATAGGAAACCTTGAAATCAAGTGATCAGATGGGCCAGTTGAGCATATGCTAGTGTTGTTAATGGTTTTCCGGTATATAATTTTGTTGTGGTAGCAAAAAATTAAATCCGCAAAGAATATTTGGGAACCAGTTATTGACAATGTCATTATTTTAGGCTATCACATTTTTACTTTACATTGAGCAAAAGTCATGTTAACACACTTAATAATATCTCACGAAAGCCATTTCCATTTGCCTGTTATGGCTCATGTACGCCCGCTATTTTCACTGCACAGAACAAGCGTACAAAATACCGTTTTTCATTTCATTTCAACGCTACCACTAGCTTATGCCAAAGGGTAACTTGTCAGATACAGCTTTGAGTACAGTGTGTAGAGATTTTTCCCATTACCTGGAGCAAAAGGCATTATAGGCAGAGTTGTCAAATTTGCAGGAGATGTTCATGATAACAAAAGCTTGCCTGTGTGTATTTATGGCGCCATTTTGAAACACAAGATGGCCGCCACAGACGTTTCTTTGACGGTCCAGGGGATTTGTATACATTCTGAGGCTTTTTGTTGTCTATGGAAGGTTGAATGTGTTTATGGTAATTTTTTTAATAAATATAATGTATCCCCTATAGCATACAGATATTTGACCTTGAAACTTGCATCATTTTCGAAAAAAAGATGGCTGCCCCTGGCAGTTTTGTTTTTTTTGATGGTCAGCAAGGACATTTACACATTTTGAGACCCTAGAGAAAAAGGTATTATAGACATGGTTCTCAAATTTGCAAGACATGTTCATCATTACAAAAGCTTGTCTGGGACTATATTGGGTCTAATTTTGAAAAACAAGAAGGCTGCCGAAAGCATTTCTCTGACAGCCATGAAGGAGTTTTGCACATTCTGAGGCTTTTTCTCATACATAGAAAGTTGAATCTCTTTATCATTGGCATTTTAATAAATATATATGTCCTCAAAAAAATTTAGACTTTTTCAAATTTCGGAGGCCATCTTGAATTTTGCGGGAAATGGAAAATGTTGTTTATCTTAAAAACCATAAGAGACAGAGTGACAGACAAACCTACAAATATGTATTTTATATCTGGTAAACCATAAGAGATAAAGCGATTTTGGGCAAAGTTTGAACCGCGGGGTACAAAGGAATACTCCTCTAGGACCTGAAAAAAATTAAAACTTTTCTGAATTTCAGCTGCCATCTTGAATTTTGGAGGATATGGAAAATGTTGTTTATCTCAAAAAGCATAAGAGATAGAGCATTTTCAGACAAAGTTTGGATCCCCCCTCCCCCCCATGGATAATAAGGAATACTGTTCCAGTACCTCTGAAAAATTTGCTTTTCCGAAAATTTAGACTTTTCTGAAATTTAGTTTTCTTAATTTTGGGCACCATCTTGAAAAATGCTTTTTATCTTCAAAACAATGTAAGTTGTCCTTTTCCGGCGATTACATCTTGCATCTGGCCACGGATGTGCCCTGGGTCTGTTTGTCTCCTCTCTGCCATTTACTCTGGATAATTTGGAAAAGCAGTAATTAGGGTAAGGGTAAACCAATACCATTTTTTGGCAAAATATTTTTGAATTATGTGAACTACAAATATGTTCTAAACACCAATGGAAAGTTATTTTACAGAGCTTGGACTTGTGTTTGCTGTAAAATTCACACAGAAATGGCAAGGAAAACTCAATTTAAAAACTGAAATTTTTACATGCTAAGAATGGATACATTTCACAGCTAACTATGTGACCTATATGAAGTGGAATATTTTTTTTTTTCTAAATGACAATATTTTTTTGTTTGTTTTCAACAATGGGTCAGTAACTATGTAACCTACAAATATGTATTTTATATCATTCGAAAGGTCTTCTTACAGTGCTTCTACCTGTTTTGCTGCATACAAATCCATGCAGAAATGGCTGAGAAATTGCAAGTTAAATATAGAAGTTTTTACCCCACAGCCCTTAAGGGCTGTCGGTATATTGTTTTCACCCATGGTGTCCGGATGGGTGGGTGGGTGGGCGGTGGGAAGAAGTTTGTCCGGCCTGTATCTCAGAAACCGTAAGGTGTAGGAGGTTGATACTTGGTAGGGATATTGGTTAGGGGTTGTAGGTGTGCAACGTCATAGTGTGACCTTGATTTGACCTTTGACCTTGCCGTAGTGACCTTGAGTTTGAAAATCTTGTCAGGGCTATATCTCGGAAACCGTAAGATGTAGGAAGTTGATACTGGTAGGGACATTGGGTTAGGAGGTGTAGGTGTGCAGCATCATAGTGTGACCTTGATTTGACCTTGCCATAGTGACCTTGACCTATAAAATCTTTTCCGGGCTCTATCTTGAAAACCGTAAGGTGTAGGAAGTTGATAATAAATAGGACATTGGTTAGGGGGTGTACAATGTCATGGAGTGACCATGATTTAACCTTTGATCTTGCCATTGCAACTTTGACCTTAAAATTTTGTCTGGGCAATATCTCTGAAACTGTAAAGTGTAGGAAGGTGATGGTTGGTAGGGACATTGCTTAGGGGTTGTAGATGTGCATCATAATTTTTAGTTTACTGATTAATACTGTCATCTTGCTTTTGAATTTAATTTATTGTCTTATTTTAATACTTTATCTTTACATGGATTTTCTTTCGCTTAGATATTATTTTCTTTACTTAAACATTATTTCAATCTTTGTATAATTGACACTGCTATAAACATATCCCAATCTTTGTACTCTTTCACTACGTTATCAGACTGTGTGGTACGGGCATCTCTGATGCTATTTTACATTTTAAATTCAGTCATTTCATCCTTTAAGTGATATTTTGAAATTTAAACCAAGGAATGTTGGTACCCAAGAGATATTTATAAATAAAATTTTTGCTTTCAAAAAGCCACTTGGGATGTATAATTCTACGGGTAAATAAAATTTATCAAGTACTTATTGTTAAAAATGACATTTGAATAGTACTACTGACAAATGAATAAACAAATATCTAGTAATTGCCTTTTAGTCTAAATTCACTGACTGTAATGCTTGAATAAATGGATGAATCACGTGCCTTGAATTTTTAGTCTGGTTGCATGTAACCAACCCGCATATTAGATTGATGTGTCCAACGTCCGTCAGTCCGTCCACATTTCCCTTTCTGGACTCTAACTCAAAAATGCTTTGTCAAATCGAATTCAAACTTGACAGGGAAATAGATCACCATCATGGTTAAGTTGCTTTTGAAATTGGTGTAATTCTGTCCGTTCATTTTTCTGTTTATAGCATAGATACAATTACGTAACCTAGATTACAAGTTTTACATTTCTTAGCACGTCTAACACATGTAGTACTACCTTAACTGGGTGACCTAACATTTCTTTCCTTGTTTCTAAATTTAATTACAGCAGTCACTAACCTTATTGCTGCCTGCGCAACCCGCCTTTTGGGGCATTTCTGACCCTCTTGTTATTGTTATTGCCTTAGAATCCGTTGACACGGAGATTAAGCACCTGGACAACTGATTGATTGATTGATTGATTTTTTTATGAATTTTTATGTCAACTAACTTGTCCTTGCCCTGTCAGTCAGCTGACATTATGTCATCACTCTGCGGTTATGTGTACATGCCCACGTCTGCGTGAACAACTTCTCCAAAACTACAAGATCCAGAAGACCTGCTGTTTTTATGTCCGCTGATTTGTCAGTCAGCTGACATAATGTCGTCACTCTGCGGTGTCCGCGTTAACAAATTCTCCTCCAGAACTACAAGGCCTAGAGACATGCTGTTTTTTTTTAAAGATACCTTAACTGTCGAGGATGAAAACTTGTTCAAGGCATGCAAATCTGTCTGTTCGTCTGTTTGCTAGACCCATTACAAGGAAGGTACCCCCACCAAAAGTGTGAAAATTTCAACACTTTATCACAATTTTCTCATTGACTATTGCAGGGATTTCTCTCAATTCCTGCATATATGTACTAGGCCAAAAGTAGATTCCCTTGTGTGAGTATTAAACCTGGATCTGTCTTCATTTTTTATGAATTTTTAAAAATTATTTATTATGCATTAAAATTCATTAAATCATGCACTAAATCACTTATTTTCTCATTGACTATTGCAGGGATTTCTCTTTTATCTTATATGTACTATCCCACTATTAGATTCCTTTATGTGCATATCAGGCCTCGACCTTTTTAAATTTTTTCATGAATTTTTAAAATATTTTTAATGCATTAAAATTCGTAAAATCATGCAGTAAATCATCTATAACTTGAAAAGTGTTGCATTTAGAGCATTCCATAGCTACATGGTGAGTAACTTGGGCGGCTATCTCCATAGCTAAGTGAGTAAAAGCTACTTTCTGACTTTTCAGTAACTGCATAATGAGTAAATCACTTGTAACTTGAAACTATTACATTTACAGAAGTTTGTATAAATATGTTATTCAGCTACTTTGGGGTCAGGTATAACATAGTAAAATTTTAGACCTGTAGCTCATTGCATAGCTGAGTAATAGCTACTTTGAGGTTATCACTGTTGAGTAAATCAGTTATAACTTGAAAGCTATTGCATTTAGAGTATTTTGTTTAAATATGTTCTTCACCTGCTTTTGGGTCAGCTATAACATAGTGTAATTGGAGACCTGTAGCTTATATCATAGCTGAACAATAGCTATTTTGAGGTTATCACTGTTGAGCAAATCAGTTATAACTTGAAAACTGTTGCATTTAGAGTATTTTCTTTAAATATGTTATTCAGCTACTTTTGGGTCAGCTATAACATAGTGAAATTGCAGACCTGTAGTTCATTGCATAGCTGAGTAATATCTACTTTGAGGTTATCAGTGTTGAGGAACTCAGTTAACACTTGAAAAGTATTGCATTTAGAGCATTTTATTAAAATATGTGATGCAGCTACTTTTCCCCTAGCTACAAAATGGTAAGTAACTTTGGGGTCTATCCCAATAGCTAAGTGAGTAATGGCTACTTTCTGACTTTTCAGTAACTTCCATAATGAGTAAAATCACTTGTAACTTGAAAACTATTGCATTTAGAGAATTTTATATAAATAGGTTATTCAGCTACTTTTGGTTCAGTTATAACATAGTAAAATAGAGTTTTTACTTTAAATATCTTGTTCACCTACTTTTATATCAGCATTAACATAATTAAGTTACAAACCTGTAGCTCATTGCATAGCTGAGTAATACCTACTTTGAGGTTTTTTCTGTTGAGAATATCAGTTGTAACTTAAAAACTATTGCATTTAGAGAATTTTGTTTAAATATCTTATTCATCTTCTTTTGAATTAGCTATAACATAGTAAAAGTGCAGACATGTAGCTCATGGTATAGCTGAGTAATAGCTTATTCTCAGGTTCTCACTGTTGAGTAAATCAGTTGTAACTAGAAAACTATTGCATTTAGAGAATTTGTTAAAATATGTTACTCATGTACTTCTGAATTAGCTATAATATAGTTAAATTGCAGGCATGTAGCTCATGGCATAGCTGTGTAGTAGCTATTTTCGGGTTCTCACTGTTTTGTCAATCAGTTGTATCTTGATAACTATTGTGTTTATAAGTATTTTCTATAGATATGCTGTTCACCTACATTTGGGTCAGCTATAACATAGTAAAATTGCAGACCTGTATGTCATAGTATATTTGAGTACTAGCTACGTTTAATTTCTCACTGTTGAGTAAATTTGTTATAAATTGAAAACTATTGCATTTAGAGTATTTTGTTTAAATATGTTGTTCACCTACTTTTGGGTCAGCTATAACATAATAAAGTTGCAGACATGTAGCTCATTGCATAGCTGAATAATAGCTACTTTTAGGTTTTTCTGTTGAGAAATTCAGTTATAACTTGAAAATATTGCATTTAGAGAATTTTGTTTAAGTATGTTATTCATCTATTTTTGAAGTAGCTATAACTTAGTAAAATTGCAGACATGTAGCTCATGGTATAGCTGAGTAATAGCTATTCTCAGCTTCTCACTGTTGAATAAATCATTTGTAACTTTGAAAACTATTGCATTTAGAGAATTTTGTTAATATATGTTATTCATATATTTCTGAATTAGCTATAACATAGTTAAATTGCAGGCATATAGCTCATGGCATAGCTGTGTAACTTGAAATCTGTTGCATTTACACCTGCTTTTTACACCATAATAGTAGGGGCCACGGTGGCAGAGTGGTAACACTCTCGCCTCCCACCTCTGAGGCCGGGGTTCGATTCCTGGTATGGCCTCAAGTGGGAAAGCTGGTAGTTGTTTGCCGTTTGTCGGCAGTTTACAGTACAGAACCCTGACAAACTGTATGTACTGGTTTCCTCTGCCCTTCCAACTACCCGTCGTGATATGACCTGTACAGTGTTGAAAGCGACGTAAAACCCAAATAAATAAATAAATACACCATAATAGTTAACTTTGTACTTTACTTCTCAAAACCAGTTGCAGGGCACAACTTTTGTGTCATTTTCTTCTTTCACTTCTACTCTGAAACTCAAACTACAAAGTCAGCTGACACAGAGTCCATTCACGGGCACTGATTGCTTGTTTAAATATGTTGTTGACCTACTTTTGGGTCAGCTATAAAATAGTAAAATTGCAGATGTGTAGCTCCTTGCATAGCTGAGTAATAGCTACTTTCAGTTCTCACTATTGAGTAAATCAGTTGTAACTTGAAAAGTATTTCATTTACAGTATTTCTTTAAATATGTTCTTCACCTACTTTTGTGTGAGCTATAACATATTAAAATTGCAGCCCTTTAACTGATTGCATACCTGAGCCAAAGGTACTTTGAGATTCTCACTGTTGACTAAATCAGTTGTAACTCGAAAACTTTTGCATTTGCACTATTTTATTTAAATATGTTTTCAACCTACTTTTTACACCTAAAAAGTTACCTTGTTACTTTACTTCTGAATACCATTTGCAGGGCACTACTTTTGTGTCCTTTTCTTCTGTCACTTCTACTCTGAAACTCAGCAAAATCTACTGATCACAGAGGCTTGTAATTGTATCCCCGGCGCGAAGCGGGGATACTATGGATTCATCCGCGTCGTCGTTCGCAGAGATTTCTTGTTAGCGACCTACAGTCCACATTTCTTTCCAGATTTCTTTCATATTTGGCAGGTGGCTTGATATGTTGGAGGACTCACCACCCTATCTTTTTGGTAGGCTTTATGTCTAAATTAGGCCTGTGGTAGACAAAAATGTCTAAAATGTTGAATATTGCTTGTTAGCGACCTACAGTCCACATTTCTTTCCAGATTTCTTTCATATTTGGTAGGTGGCTTGATATGGTGGAGGACTCACCACCCTATCTTTTTGGTAGGCTTTATGTCTAAATTAGGCCTGTGGTAGACAAAAATGTCTAAAATGTGGAATATTGCTTGTTAGCGACCTACAGTCCACATTTCTTTCCACATTTCTTTCATTATTGGCAGGTGGCTTGGTATGCTAGAGGACTGGCCACCCTCTCTTTTTGGTAGGGTTAATGTCTAAATTAGGCCTGTGGTAGACAAAAATGTCTAAAATGTGGAATGTTGCTTGTTAGTGACCTACAGTCCACATTTCTTTCCAGATTTCTTTCATATTTGGCAGGTAGCTTGATATCGTGAAGAGCTTTCACTTGGTGAAGTTTCAGACCCATAGCTAATTACTCATCTACTCAAAATGAGTAAATGCGAATTATCTCTAAAAGTATTGCAGATAGCCAATTTTTATCAAATAACTCATTCACCTACTTTTGGGAGAGCTTTTACTTGATGAAGTTTCAGACCCCTAGCTAATTATTGACCTACTCAAAATGAGTAAATGCGAATTATCTCTAAAAGTATTGCGGATAGCCAATTTGTCTCAAATAACTCATTCATCTACTTTTGGGAGACCTTTCACATGGTGAAGTTCCAGACCCGTAGGTAATTACTCACCTACTCAAAATGAGTAAATGCGAATTATCTCTAAAAGTATTGCAGATAGCCAATTTTCCCAAATAACTCATTCAGATACATTTTGAAGAGCTTTCAATTAGTGAATTTTCAGATCCGAAGCTACTTACTTATAACTTGAAAAGTATTGCATTTAGAGCACTTTGTTAAAATATGTTATTCAGCTACTTTTTCCATAGCTACAACATGGTGAGTAACTTGGGCGTCTATCTCAATAGCTAAGTGAGTAATAGCTACTTTTGAATAACTCATTGACCTACTTTTGGGAGAGCTTTCACTTGGTGCAGTTTCAGACCCATACCTAATTACTCGCCTACTCAAAATAAGTAAATGCTAATTATCTCTAAAAGTATTGCGGATACCCAATTTTTATCAAATAACTCGTTCATCTACTTTTCGAAGAGCTTTCACATGGTGAAGTTTCAGACCCATAGCTAATTACTCACCTACTCAAAATGAGTAAATGCGAATTATCTCTAAAAGTATTGCAGATACCCAATTTTTATCAAATAACTCATTCATCTACTTTTGGGAGAGCTTTCACATGGTGAAGTTTCAGACCCATAGCTAATTACTCACCTACTCAAAATGAGTAAATGCGAATTATCTCTAAAAGTATTGCAGATACCCAATTTTTATCAAATAACTCATTCATCTACTTTTGGGAGAGCTTTCACATGGTGAAGTTCCAGACCCGTAGCTAATTATTGACCTACTCAAAATGAGTAAATGCGAATTATCTCTAGAAGTATTGCAGATAGCCAGTATTTCTCAAATAACTCATTCACCTACATTTTGGACAGCTTTCAATTAGTGAATTTTCAGATCCGTAGCTAATTACCTACTCAAAATGAGTAAATGCCTATTATCACTGAAAGTATTGCAGATAGCCAGTATTTCTCAAATAACCCATTCACTTACATTTTGGAGAGCTTTCACCTGCTAAAGTTTTTTTATGAATTTTTTTAAATAATTTTTAATGCATTAAAATTAATGAAATCATGCACTAAATCAATTATAACTTGAAAAGTATTGCTTTTATTACACTACAATAGCTTACCATGTGGGACTCATTGCTGTTCTCGGATGGCCGCAAGGCATCATGGCCAACGTCTAAGAAAAATAGACATTTATAGTTGGCCGTAGCCGCAGGTTGTCGTCTCGCGGTACACTCTGACATTCGTCTCCTTTTCTCATTGGCCGCGTAATTTTAAAACATTTTAAAAAGTTTTATATTTTTACAAGGATATACTTGTCGTTGGATATGGAAACTACATCAGTTTCTTTGTTTTATTATATAGAATCATAATTTGGTGACCTTTCATAGTTCAGATAAGTATTTTTAGCATATTTTACAACTGAAGTCTACTTCCGGGTTCACGTTGTAAAGAAACAGCAACTCATTTATGTGGTTTCTAATACAGGATATATATATATGCCTGTCAATAAATAAAATAAAATATTTAATCCCTATCTGCTTCATTATTTGACCATTTTAGGGTTTAAAAATATATAAATGTAACACAAACGAGTCCTTGTCGAGTGAAATCATCGGAAACAACTTCCGTTTTTTGTCGAGACGACCTGCAAACTAATGCACGTTTCATGTCTCGTGTAGGTAGTTTATATACAGGAATATATGCCTGTTGAAATCAAATAACAAATTTTGTAAGGGTTTATCCCTGTTCTTCTTCTCTATTGGTCAATTTTAAGGGTTAAAATGTGTTATAAAGCACAAAACTACCTTGGGGGAATCCTCGGGAAAACCCCTGTGATGATCAGATCTTAAATCTGATGTTCGGATGATGGTTCCAGATCAGAACTCTGAACAATCCTAACACACACTTGGACTAATAGTTCACAAGCCTGGCAGTAAATATCCCTTATTGGAGGCTTCGGTGCAAGTCCAAGCCTCCAGCCTTTCTGTCCTGACTCTGTATTTTTAGGGAAGTAGGTTGCCTGACTTAACCCTAGCCATTTTCTGAGGACATTGCAACTTAGGCAGTTTTTGAACCTCCCTGCCCCCAGGGAATTTATGCCTAGATCCTCCACAGTCTGGACTCTGAATGATTTACCAGGCCAACAGGAACTTAGGCTGTTAATTTTCCTTAAATGGAACACAAATTACAAGTTTTCAAATCTTGTATCTCCCTAGGGGCTTCCTTGGGTAACCCCCTTCAGGCTGCTCTTCACTAGGTTCCTCTGAATACAACCTGGTTATGAACATCTGTCAAGACAGTAGCAAGGCTACTACCAGACAGGTTAATCTCAATTTCATGGTGCATATAAGTAGTCAGAAGGGGTATAGTGAATTCAGGTGAGATACTGGATCTTTAGATCTTAAAGTTCCCATTCACAACTAGTTTAGGAGGGACAGGAGTTCCTCATCAAGGCACCTGTAATAACTCAGGGTTTAGGCCCTATTAATCAGCCCTTTCCATTCCCCACTATCTAGAGGCTCCTACAGGAACCACCCCAATGGGGGTCATTCCATTCCAAGCAGTATCCATCGTTTTCCCCAGGTAGGGGGAAATCGAGTAACAGAGGCTCCAAGGTCATTTTCGACCCCACTCCAGGGGACGAGGGCATGAAAACCCTTCCCCAATGACCAGTAAACCCCTCAGTAAACCAGTAGGAGGTCGCCTCCGTTCTTTCAGAAGAGACTGACAAACAAACAAATGTTCTCCAAACGTGTTAAACATTATCACCAATGGCTACATACTGCCATTCCTTTCAAAGCCAAATTTGATCAGATTCCCTCTGATCCTGTCAGAGTACAAGGCCCATCAAAAGACCAAGCCATGGCCACTTGTATCCAGTCTCTTCTGTCAACGAACGCAATCGAAAGGGTGGAAAATGGTAAAATCTCTCGGGTTTTACAGTCGCCTGTTCCTAGTACCCAAGCCTCACCAAAGGTGAAGGCCAGTCATAGACCTAAGCAGGCTCAACCCTTTTCTACACGTAGAAAAGTTCAAAATGGAAACTCCCAGAGTCCATCAGGACCTCCGTGATTCCAGGGGAGTGGGTATCGTCGATAGATCTGTCAGACGCTTACCTGCACATCCCCATCCACCCAAACTCAAGGAAATACCTAAGGTTTTGCTACAAGGCTCAGATGTTCCAGTTCACCTCCCTCCCGTTCGGGCTGGCCACAGCCCCCCAGGTCTTTACAAAGATCGTAAAGGAAGTGAAACTAATGGCCCTCGCAAGAGGGACGACTGGCTGATCAGGTCCCAGTCTCAGGAGGAAGCCCAAGTGAACACCCAGGCAGTGGTAGACCTAACTCAGTCCTTGGGGTGGATCATAAATTAAAAAAAAATCAGAACTGAAACCTACTCAGGTGTTTTTCGTTTGTGGGCTACGAATACCATCTAGATTCAGCCCTTGTAAAACCCACTCAAGAGAGATGGCTCAACTTCAAAAAAGGCTACACATAAACGTCCTAGAATTGAAGGCGGTCTCCCTGGCCCTTCGAAGCTTCAAGGACCAGTGCCAGAACCAAACAGTGCTAGTCGCAACGGACAACTCAACAGTATTAGCCTACTTAAACAAACAAGGAGGAACTCACTCAGCAGAGATGTGTGCTCTCCTGTGGAAGATCATGACCTGGTGCCATCACTATTGCATAACATTAAAAGCCAGACACATTCCAGGGTGCCTGAATGTGATGGCCGACATTCTGTCCAGGTCGAACCAAGGGCAGTCAACAGAATGGTCACTGCATCTGCAGGTGTTCAACAGTTCTGCCAAATGTGGTTCACACCTCTTGTAGACTTATTTACCACTCATCTGAACCACAACCTTCCACTGTACATATCTCCTGTCCCTGACCCAAATGCTTGGGACATAGATGCTCTGAACATAAACTGGACGGCTCTCACTGCCTTCTTTTACCCTCCGACGGCTCTCCTTCACAGGGTGATCCAAAATCAGGCAATTCTATTGCCTGATCATCGTAATAGCCCCAGGCTGGCCAGGGATGCCCTGGTTTTGGGACCTAGTGCAGCTCTCAACAGAGATCCCACTACAACTTCCAGTGTCAACGACTCTTCTCCAACAGTCCCACAATTATGTGTTCCACAGCAATCCACAGCATCTCAACCTCCACACCTGGTGTCTAGGAGTGGACAGCTGCAAGAACAAGGCTTCTCTGTGGAGGTGGCAGAGAGAATTGCTGCACCTCAGAGGTCATCAACAAGAACCATCTACAAGTCAAGTGGGCCTTATTTGAGAAATGGTGCAGAGAAAATTCGGTGGATTTCTCCACTCCATCTGTGAAACAAGTCTCAGACTTTTCTTGTACCTGTACCAAGATCTATACAGGCGCCCCTCGACCATCAATGGTTACAGGACGGCCATTGTTGACACTTTGGGCCCAGCGGGCCACCATATTTCTCAAAGTTCCGACCTTAATAGGTTACTCTCCAGCTTTCATAGGGATCGTCCCAAAAGTTCTAGGAATCTTCCTAAGTGGAACCTTTCTGTTGTTCTTAATGAGCTCACAAAGCACCCTATGAGCCTATGAAAGACACAGACCTCAAACTTCTTACTCTCAAGACTGCTTTCTTGCTAGTTTTGGCCTCCGGCACGCGCCGCAGTGAAATCCACGCCTGGGTTGCAAACAAAGTATCTAATCTAGGCCAATGGGAAAAGGTTGCCTTGTTCCCTTCTTCTGTCTTCATAGCCAAAAACCAACTAGCAAGAGAAGGTTCTCAAAGTGTGTCTCCGGTGACTATTTCTGCTTTGACTACCATTGTAGATAGACAATTCAAAGAAGACAGGACCCTGCGTCCGGTGCGGGCCCTGAGGTCCTATTGGATCGAACCAAAGACCTGAGAGGGTCTCAATCCTCCTTTTCATCTCCTTCAAGAAAGGACATACCTCAGACATCAGACCCGCTACCCTCGCTTCCTGGTTGAAACAATCTATCCTACTTTGTTATAAACAAGCAGACAAGCAAGCCTTGGACTTGGTCCAACTTAAAGCACATGACATTAGGGCCTTACGGCCTCTAAGGCCTTTTACGGTGGGGTATCGGTGGACCAAACCATGCAAGCCTGTCACTGGAAAGCTCACAACACTTTTACTAATTTTTACCTAAAGACCTTACTTGGTCAGACAACGACAACAATATATATCTGGGTCCAGTGGTAGTGGCACAAGTCCTAGACCCTTCCCCTCAGACCAGTCATCCTCGGAAAGAAAAAGGAGGGGGGGGCACATCCGCTACAGCCAAGTCTTCAGGAGTCTAATCCCAAGGTCCAGGTATAGCTTTACCTCTCAAGATGTTACGGGTAAGGTCATTTTTTATTTTTAGTTTATCAAGTATAATATGTATGACTTATCAAGGTTGTCATTAATCTCATTTTCGGTGGCAAAAATTTATGAGAATACCAACCATTGGGGCTGGTTTTTTACTCGTGGATGGTCCCTAAGGGCCCTTACACTCCTTAAGTGAGCACAGCTACACTTCTCTCCTACAATCAAAACATCTTGACAGTTTTAGCACCGTCATCCATTCTATTCAGGTTTTTGGCTCTTTACAGGCCTGATCTTCGGGATTGGGGCACTGTAAACGGGACTCAGACTGGTATTTCTAAACATCCATTCTAATCTATTACTTCAAAATCTAAGAAAAATTTACATATCTTCCACCATGCTTCCGTCTCAGCTGTAATCCCTCCACCATGCGGTTGGATTCAGCAATCAGTCCCACATGGTAAGCTATTGTAGCATAATAAAATTGAAAATTTTAATTACTTAAATGTAGCTTTTTTAAGCTACAAGCTTACCATGTGGGACTGAGAAGAGTCCCACTTAACATTGCAACGAGAAAAAGGAGACAAATGTCAGAGTGTACCCCGAGATGACAACCTGAGGCTACGGCCAACTATAAATGTCTATTTTTCTTAGACGTTGGCCATGATGCCTTGTGGCCATCCGAGAACAGCAATGAGTCCCACATGGTAAGCTTGTAGCTTATAAAAGCTACATTTAAGTAATTAAAATTTTCAAATTTAGAGCACTTTGTTAAAATATGTTATTCAGCTACTTTTTCCATAGCTACAACATGGTGAGTAACTTGAGTGTCTATCTCAATAGCTAAGTGAGTAATAGCTATTTTTGGACTTTTCACTAACTTCCATCATGAGTAAAATCACTTGTAACTTGAAAACTATTGCATTTAGAGAATTTTGTGCAAATCTGTTATTCAGCTACTTTTGGGTCAGCTATAACATAGTAAAATTTCAGACCTCTAGCTCGTGGCATAGCTGAGTAACAGCTACTTTTGCCTTTGCCGGTGGATACATCTTGCATCTGGCCACAGATGCGTCCTTGGTCTAGTTTTACACACATGTTTGTACTGTCAAAAATGCCAGCTGATTAGATTTTGGGAACGAGCCGATGAAAATTGACTGATTTATGAGTGATTTGAGGTACCAACCAGAAAGCTTAAAATTCATGTGAACCCTACCATTATCTACTTAAGTATTGCATTTAGAGCCATAAAATTATTGGGAGGTAGTAGGGAACCATATGCAGAGAGTCTGGAAAGCAAGTTAAATTTCCCCCATCTGGGATCATAAAATAGCCGATTTTGACATTTTGCCTTATATCTCCTTTATTATTAGTTTTGGAGCTTTAGAATATATTAGGAGGTATTGGGAAACCATTTGTGGAGAGTCTATATAGCCAGTCAGATTTACCCCCTGACTCCCCCCCCCCCCCCCCCCCCCCTCCCTATGGGTCAAACTGGGGTCATAAAATAGCCGATTTTATTCTTGCTTTTAAAGCTTTAGAATGTATTAAGAGGTATTGGGACACCATATGTAGAGAGTCTAGATAGCCAGTCAGATTTACCCCCTGACCCTATGGGTCAAACTGGGGTCATAAAATAGCCGTTTTTGTCTTTTTGCCTTATATCTCCTTTATTCTTGTTTTTAGAACTTTAGAATGTATTAAGTGGTATCGGGAAACCTTATGTGAAGAAACCATATGTGACACCATATGTAGAGAGTCTAGATAGTCAGTCAGATTTACCCCCCGACCCCCCCCCCCCCCCCCTTATGGGTCAAACTGAAGTTTTAAAATAGCCAATTTTATTGTGCTACAATAGCTTACCATGTGGAACTGAATGCTTTCTCGGGAGGCAGCAGGCATCCGGCCAACGTCCAAGAAAAATAGACGTTTAGTATTGACTGGATCCCCGTGCTGAGAGTATACCATAACAGTGTAATTTCGCTTCTCAGCCTTCTTCTCTCGTTGGCCGCATGACTAGCAAGCGTCTAAATAAGCTTACTTTATTTTACTATTTTTTCAGGATATACGAATTGTTGGATGTTACTTTTCTGCTATTTATTTTATTTTATATCATAGCTCATTCTGACAAAGTTTAAAGAGTGCAGGATAAGTATTTTACTTTATATTTCTTTGTTGTGAGTTTTCCGCATTTTGACTCAGATTTATTGCTGTAAAAATGTTTTCCCACCAAACGAGTGCAAAACCCAGATCATCAAAATGCAGGCATTTTTGTTTTTTATTCGATACCCATAACTAATGTCCTACGTGCAGAGAAGCTGGCAAAGGGGATGACCCTTGTGTTACAAATGAAACGTCATGCAATATTTGTGCAAATTTTACTGAAGAATAAAAATCAAGCACAGACATAGATATGTAAGGAAACAAAAAGAATCGGATCCCTACAATACTTCTAAAGATGATGATCTGGACTTATTGGGGGATGATGTGGAGGTGTTTTCTGGCTCTCAAGCAGACCTTGAGGGTGCTGCTGATAATTTATTTTCATCTCTATGGCCCTAACCCTTACATTTTGAGTCTTTGTCCTAAAGGACACCTCAAACTGTCCCACCAACCCCAGGTACTGCCTTGCAAAATAAGATAGAAAGTAAATTAGAAAAATCCCTGGGTAATCAATTCAACATCCAACTCCAACAGCAAATGGGGTTCTTTCAAGCGTCCATGCTGGAGGCTATGAAATGTCTTAGAGAGGAAATGCAATCTATGAAAAAAGCTTCCAAGGTGGAGGTAGTTAAGACCTCTGCTTCAATTTCAAAAGCTGGACCAAGTAAACAACCAGACCCGACCACTAGGGCATCCGAGCACTTGGATGCTCAACCTATGGACACAGACTTCTGTGGGCCTTCTTTTCCACCAAGGTTTACTCAAAGTGTTCAGTTCGACCATGGCTCCAAGTACTCAGATCCTCAATCCGAGTACTCGGAATAACCTAAAAGGGTGTGTTTTTCCAGAGCTAAGAAGCACTTGGACAAGGAAAAACACAAGGTTCAGGCAAAATACTATTCTCAGTCATCTTCTTCAGAAGATCAGTCCTCTGTCCCTGTCAAAAAGTCTGCTAAGCCTCAACAGGCTCCTGATGAGCATGACCAACAGAATAACACAGACCCAGTTTTTAACAGGGAGGTAGATATGTCTGACCTCCCTTCACAATATGCAGAGGAAGTGGAAACTTTTAGGCACATACCTGACCTCAGGGAAACTATGCCTAGGTACTCTACCACTGTGCTGGGCCTGGACGATGAGAAAGGCCAACAGGAGCTAAGGACTAGAGGCCCTTCAGCTATGCTCCATTTAAATCCATGTCTCAAAGATGCCTTTCAGAAATTGGAACAAGATTTCTTGGCCTCTACTTTACCTGAGGGTAAATATATCAAACACCCTGCTTGAACAGCAAAATATTACAAGGTGGGACAACCTTGTTTTGAAGACAAACTTCAGGAGCTCAATACAGATTTTGCCAAGATCTGTATTTCTCCTAAACTCTCTGGGGCTCCTATGGGCAAGGTTCCCCTACAAGTTGTTAAGGAACTTGAACACCAAGCTAGGCAGAATCTCGCTACCATCAATTTTACAGCTACTTTTGCAAAGACTGCTTCTGCTTGTAACACTACTATGGAGAAGTGTCAGCAAAGTCTAAAGGTTACCTTTAAAAGGGTTAAAAGCCAGATTCAGAAGGGTGTCAATCCTGAAAAGCTGCCAGGCATGGCTATGAAAATACCTATTTTTTTTACTATTTTGAGATTATGAATAAGAGATTTTGTTACGTTAATACATCTTACCTAGTGGACAGATACATTTGTCCGGTGCCCTGCCAGTCTCACCAAACATTAGAAAAAAATGTCCTGAGCTGGGCTCTGGCCGGGACCGGTAGTGTCCTATTCATTCACCAGGTGGCTGTATAGCCTCCCTGCCGGTGTACTGTGCATGCTTACGCATGCGCTCCTCCTCTTTTTGTTTGGCGCGTATCAAGTAAAACGCTAGAGATTTAAGAGACAATTTTTTTTTCCGTGTGTACGGAGTGAGTATTTCTGGAATATTTGAGAGTTTAAAGGACAGAGGAAGGGCTCTTGTGGCCATATAATGGCAGCATTTGATTTGCATGAAAAAAGTGCCAGGTGTCACAAAAAGAAAGTGGGGCAAGACCCTTGTGTGTTGGAAAATGAGTGTGTAATTTGTGATGGCTTTAGTGATGCCCAAAAGGAAAGATTGGCTACCCCTTCATACAAAATCTGCAAGGAAGAGAAGGTCGGTTTACTAGTTTCTCCAAAGGATGTAACTGCCATTGGTAGTTTAGATGTAGATGATCAATCTTCAGTTGATTCTTCTGCACAGCTTTCCGCGCACGCACCTGTCACCTCTTCCTCTGCTGCTTCTCAACCAGTCTCCTTTGTCACTGCTGAGCAGTTCGAGGGAATAAACAATAAATGGACTGAGCAATTTGCTCATTTTTAAGCCTTACTATCAAGAGGTAACGTGTTTACAACCCCTAAGACTGTAGTGTCTTCTCGCCTCTACTTTGATTTCAAGTCGGCCTTTCATTAACCCTGCTGCCCGGCATACCGGTCCGGTAGTGCCCCCAGCAGTCCAGGAAACTCTACCTAAAGGAGGTGAATCAAAGCCCATAAAGAAGGCTCACAAGTCCTCCAAATCCGACAAGGCTAAACGTGACTTTGGTCCTCAGGCAACTGCTTCTTCCGGTCCTGTTCTAGACATCCCGGGTCCGGGTGATGATATACAGGATCCGGTTTTCAACCAATGCATGCTTCCTCCAATGCTCCTGTTGAAATGGGTTTTCAGTCTACCGGTCCAGAGCATACTACCGGTCCAGAACATAAAGCTACCGGTTCAACTTCTCTGTTCACCAAAGCACCCAAACATACTGGTCAGGAGAGCCATTCTACCTGTGTTTTTTCAGCCAGCCCCTTATCCACTGGCTGCTGCTGCATCTAGTGTTTTCTTTTCTGGTCCTGGCTTTGGTGTGTCAGACACAGACTACAGGGATCTGCCCGAACAGGATACTGTATTTCTGATGCTGAGATCTCCGGAGTTGATGATTCTACTGTAGAGGAAGGTGAAGTTTCTTCAGATGTTTTTTTTTTAAATTTTTGTTTCACCCAATAACAAGTTTATTTACCCTTTTTTTCACAGTAGTGCTAAGCACCTTGGGAGGGCAAGGATAATAGTTAACTTGTTACATATATTTGGTTAGATAGATTTACAAGTTCTTTTTTTCATAAATTCTTAATATTTTCTTTTTACATATATATTCATACATGAGGCTGAAAGTATTACAATAAAGTATAACATACTCTTTAATAATGTGATTTAGGTCAAGTACTTTATTTAATGGAAAATGACCTTATTTTTGCCCCCAAATCTTTATTTCAGTTTCTACAATAAATGTATAAATGTCACAAATAAGTTTGAGAAAATTTAATAAATACAGATACATTTCATGTAGCACTAAACATATTATTTTGGTGTTACTTGACTTGTATACCAGCAGCAACAACATATTTGAAAAATCTTTGATACATTAAAAATTCAAACTACTGCTCAATATATATTGATGTTGTCAGGGTGACAAATTACATGAAATAAAGAAAAACAAATAATAATAACAAAAATAATAATAAAAAGAATAAAAAAGTGCAGTAAAAGGAACATAATAATATAAGTAACATTTAAATTTTACAAATGAATTTGAGGTTCTTATTCTGAATGTCTGAAAAGTTGGATAAACACTGACCACTTTCTGTCAAATTTACCTGCTTGCATGTTTAGTGTACTAAGATATTCATGCTCGAGAAACGTTTTTCATTGTGAATGTACATTGATTTAGCTCATATTGGCCAAAGGCTATAAATTTTGGACTGAGGTTTATATTGATATCTGTACTTTGTTTTATCCAGGATTTTATGTTATTCCAAATTTGTTTGGTCTTTTTACACAGAACAAATAGGTGCACTATACTTTCATCATCATCATTGCAAAAATTACAAATTGAGTTTTCTGACTTTTTAATTTTATATAAATATTGTCTAACTCCTTGTGTATAATCTTATACTGAAACCAAATTAAATGTTGGTCTGGTAGACATTAAAACATATATTGTGTGTCTCCTTCTAAGCCTGTTCATCCAACTGAACATGTAGGTCCCATTCCCAACTTTGTAATTTTTGTTTTGAAAGCTTGTATTGTTATTCAAAATTGCATGACTATGATAAAATGGTCTTTTTAGTAGATCACTGTCAAATTTGCAGAAATGCAGGTACTTTTTCAAGCACGTTTGAAGTCTGTAATAGTCTAAAAAGTTGATGCTAACATTGAAACATTTACTTATATATTCGCATGAATAGATTTCACCATTCTGATTTACAATATCAGCAGGTGAGAGAACCCCTCTGCTATATAGTTGTGGTATAAAGAGTGGAACATCACATATTATTGGGTTATACCATAGTTGCCCACATATTCTCTCATAAAACCTATCTGCACTTGAACCATTGTCTATTAATTCACACCAAGCATCTAGAACATCTTGCCAAAATCTATTGTTAATCTGGTTAGCAACATGTGAGGACCATTGGCTGCCAAAAAAAATATTTTATCAAGTTCAGTTTCATTGAAAGGTACCAAGGGAATCCAACATGCTTGTTGATGCTTTTGTAATCTAAGCAGCCATGTTATCTTGAGAGCCTTAATAAAATAGTCAAGATTCAGCATTTTTAATCCACCCTGTGAATATTCCCTTGTTAATTGTATTCTACAAATCTCATCAGGTTTGCCATCCCAAATGAATTTATACAAGGTTGAGTTAAGGTCTTTTAAAAAGGGGTTTCTTGGGTTGGGGATGGAGATGAACAGGTGATTAAATTTGGGAACAATAAGCATTTTTAAGACTTTTACTTTTCCAATTGGTGTTAAATATCAATGTTTCCATCTGGTTAATGTTTTTATTGTTTTTGAGTAGGCTAGATTGTAATTTAATTCTATAATTTTTTTCCAAGTCTACTGAAAACTCAATACCGAGTTAGTTAAACTTGGTTGTGCCCCAAGCCAAATCTGCTACTGCTTCTAATTTGTCTTTGGAGTATCGCTTTTTCCCAATCCATATTATTTTGGTCTTATCAGTGTTTACCTTTAATCCAGACATAGAACAGTATATCTCAATAGTGTTCATTGCTGCCATTGCTGTGTTCATTTCTTCAGATGTTATTGATAGACAAGATCACACCGAAGATATGACGTATCGTGAGACAGTCAGATCTGTCCATTCCTTTATGGCCTGGAACCATATTCCTGTTTATGAATGTGATCTGTCAGAGCCAGACAAATCCAATCACCTCTGGAAGGGGAAGAATCCCAAGAAGCCGGCTAGGATTTCTGTTGCCATGTCCCCGAACGATTGGCTTTGCCAGAAGTTAGAAAGGTTAAAACACCACGGTGGCAGAGGGGTATCCTTCCAGGGCACAGGATTCTGCGGGTCTAAAAAAAGACCATTTTATTGTGTTAATACATCCTATCCAATGGACAATTGCTTTACCGGTCGGCACGACCGGTCCCGCCAATCGCCAGAAAAAGACGTCCTGTATATAATACCGGCAGGACCGGTCAGGAGAGTGCATTCGCCAGGTGGCGCATCGTACTTCCTCTTCCTGTCTAGACAACGTGACGTCATAGCATCTTTTTCGTTTGGCGCGTGGAGAGTGAAGACGTGTTTTCAACGACAAGGAAATTTTGGTTTTATACCGAACTCATCTGTTTTATTTCATATTTGAAGTAATTCAGAATTTTTATCTACAACTATGTCATCACCAGGACAAAGACGAGGTTCATGCGGACACGCTATGGCTGGGTTCGACACCCACTCCAAGTGTGCACGGTGTAGGGACAAAGGGCTAGGCGACGACCCCTGCGTCCTGAAGAAGGAATGCGTGATTTGTAAAGGGTTTACCCCTGAGCAGTCCCTTCAGCTGGCTACGCCTACCTATAGGGACAGGAAAGACAAGAAGACGACCTCCAATGCTACGACCTCATCCACCCCCACTCTCGTGGACCCAGCACACGTTAGCGTACTGGGTAAAGTGGAAAAGGTCAAGGCTGTGCAGACGACCCCTTCCAAGAAGACGAAACGTAGTGAGTCTCCCAAGCCGTCTGCCAGTAAGAAAAGATCTTCAAGCAGTAGACCTACAACTGAAGATCTCCAGCATCTGGATGACAAGTGGGGAGAAAGATTTTCCAGACTTGAGGCTATGCTGCTAGCCAAGGCTTTCACAGTGCCGGTTGAACCGGTCGTGAAGCCGGCTTCAGATGTGACTCCCTCTCAGAAGCCCTTTTTTGACCCTGGTGCCACCACCAGCAGTCTTTCTGTGGAGAAGAGTCTACCAGCTGAGAAATCCGGTCCCTGCCTTGACCAGGCTACCGGTAGTGCTGTAGAGGAGATGCACACTGCCACCCAGAACCTTGGGGCTCCCAGTGCAGGGATAGCAACCCAGCCTGTTCAGGCCCCCGGTTCGTTCCCAGAGGTTCAACCCACCGGTGATGTGGATCTGAGTGCAGCTTCTGACAGTGAAGCTGAGCAGTTCAGCGAAACCGGTTCCCTGGATGGTGACATCCACCGGGACCGGTCAGCAGACAAAGATGCTTCTAGAGATGACCCTGAGACTGAGCCCACTGAGGAGGCAAACTACAGGGAAACCATGAGGGGTGTGAGGAGCTTCATGAACTGGCACAAGGTTCCTGAGTTCGAAACTGTGTCCTCTGCTGCAGATGACAACCCCTTTGCCGGTACCCGTGTCCAGCCAACCGGTAAAGTCAGTGTGAAACTTCCTGTGGACGACTGGTTGTGCAGGAAGATGTCCAGTCTTAACCTCACAATCAAAGAAGGCTACCCTACCAGGAAGTCTGATAACACTGGCCTCGTCAGGGATCAGTTCATCAAAACCCCTAGACCTTCTAGTTGGTACGGGATGCATGCTGAAAAAGACAGTGAGAGTGGGGTGTTAGGGTGCCTGTGAGTCGCCCACAGGACAAAGAGTTGTGACTGCTGAGGCTTAGGGATATATCCTTGAGTCCCCCCACTGTTGAGCTTAGACTTAAGGCTCTACTTATGAACAACCCCACCAGTCATGATTAGTGTTCGGGCTCTCCTCTTCACGGTACTGTTTGCTGTGGCACTCGCCCACAGGTATTAGTTGTTTAGCACTAGAGCATCTTATACAACATGTCCTCCTTTGACAAGGGTTGCAAAAAATTTCTCATATTTGTGTTCCTGCCGAAAATTTTCATCCATGGTTAATAGACGAGGGCTGATGTTGTTGCTGTTACTGGGAGGTGATGTATCCCTCAACCCTGGTCCGTTCACACTCAGTGTTTTGAATGCCAGATCCGTAAGGAACAAGGGTCCACTCCTAGCTGATATGGTTGCTTCATATGACCTTGATTTTCTTTGCCTTACTGAAACACATATTCGGTCCTTTGACTCAGACAGCTCCTCCCGATTTTAATTTCCCTCAAAAGCCTCATCCCTCAGGTATTGGAGGTGGTGTTGGTTTTTTCATCAAATCCTCATACAAACCCCACACAATAGAATCTCCTCTTTATCAGTCATTTAAGAATATGGTGGTGTCAATCGGGCTTCATGGCCATTCATTGTTGCTTGCTTGCATCTACCGTCCCCCAGGATCATGTACCTGTAACTTTCTGGAAGAATTCATGTCATTTGTTGGTTACCTCTCATCTATTAATTCTTCACATTACATATGTGGCGACTTTAACATTCATGTTGACATTCCAGTTGGTGACGGTAATAAATTCACTACTTTTCTTGATTCGTGTGATTTGAAACAGTTAGTCGATAAACCTACTCATCTACATGGCCACATATTGGACCTCATTTTATCCCCTAGTGACCAGGACACCATTGCTGATGTTGAGATTTGCGACTTTGTTTCTGACCATGCATTAGTCAAATGCTCAGTTACCTTCCCTTGTCAAGTGGCTCACACTCCAAATGTAGTTCAGTATAGAAGGTACCACCGTATCAATATGTCTGACTTTCGCTTGGATCTCAAAAACACGTCCTTTGTCAAGTCTCCAGCTGATGCTGTTGTCGATCTATATGAACAATATGTACATGATTTGGGCCATGTTCTTGATAGGCATGCACCACTCGTATCTAGAATGATAAAAAAGGATTCCACTGATTGGATGTCTGACGATTATCGACGTGCAAAGTCCCTTAGGCGCCAATTTGAGAGAACCTGGCGTAGGGCTAAAAATCCACTGAACAGAAGTCGGCTTTCGTCGTCAGATTGTCCGGTGCAATGCACTTGTAAACAAAGATAAATCAGACTACTATAGCAAACTGATTTCAGATAATAGTCATGACTCTCGAAAACTTTGGCGAGAGCTCCATAAAACCCTGAACAAGGTTTCTGATGCCGCACTTCCATCCCATGAGTCCAAAAAATCACTGGCTGACCAGTTTGCCTCCTTCTTTTCCAACAAAATTAAGAAAATTAGAGATAACTTTGGTTCCATTGGCACTGAAAATGATATTCACCCTCCTTCAGATCCTCCAAAAATTAACGTCTTTAGGCAAGTTTCTGAGGAGGCTGTTGATAAAATAATTAAAACATCACCAACAAAATCATGCCTGTTGGACCCTTTGCCAACATTCCTTATTAAGGAATGCATTGATATACTGTTACCTTCCCTTACAAAGCTGGTTAACTGCTCACTTATGGAGGGATGCGTCCCTGACGCTTTCAAATCTGCTGTGGTCACTCCTCTTATTAAAAAGCCTAATCTTCCCTCAAATGACTTGAAGAATTATCGTCCTGTATCTGGCCTCAGCTTTATCTCAAAACTGGTAGAACGTGTGGTTGCTAAGCAGCTATTAGAACATATTCATGTCCATAACTTAGACAATCCATACCAGTCGGCATATAAAGCCGGCCGTTCAACTGAGACGGCTCTTCTCTACATAAAAAAGGAAGTTCACTTATCATTGTCAAGAGGTGAATCCACTGCCTTGGTATTGCTCGATCTGTCTGTCGCCTTCGACACCATAGATCATTCCACTCTTCTTAGTTGCCTCCAAAACTGGTTTGGTGTCGGCAGTTGTGTTTTGAAATGGTTCACATCCTACCTAACAGACCGTTACCAATCAATAAAAATTGGATCTACTTTGTCAGACGTTTGTAAACTCCTATTTGACGTTCCCCAAGGTTCCGTCCTGGGCCCTTTGCTGTTCTCATTGTACACCACCCCCCTTAATTCGATTATCAGTAGACATAAGGGAATAAAGTTTCATTTCTATGCAGATGATAGCCAAGTTTATATACATTTATCCCAGAAGAATGCATCTGCTGCCTTTGAAAAGCTAAATAGGTGTCTAGACGATGTTAAAGAGTGGATGTCCACTAGTAAGCTCAAATTGAATCCAGACAAGACCGAGTTTATCATCTTTGGTTCGAAAAGACAGCGGGACAAGTTGAAAGCATGTTTTCCAATTAATATCTTGGGCAACTCATTCTGCCCTGCTGATTCAGTAAAAAATCTGGGAGTGTGGTTTGATTCAGACTTTTCTTTGTCCAAGCATGTTCAGAATGTCTGCAAAAGTTGTTTTGTTAAACTCCGTGATTTCAGATATGTCAGGCGGTTTCTCACTCATGATGTTTCTGTGCTTGTGGCTAATGCTCTGGTTAGTAGTCGGTTGGATTACTGCATCTCACTTTTCAGGAGCCTCTCCAAGTTCAATCTACGCAAATTACAGTGCATCCAAAATAGTGCTGCTAGAATTGTATCAAACACCAGTCGATACACCAGTATAACTCCTGTGCTAAAGAAACTGCATTGGCTTCCTGTTGAACAGCGCACAGTGTTCAAGACGGCCACACTTGTTTATAAGTATCTTCACACAGGCTTTCCCAGGTATTTTGCTCCATATCTTTCCTCCTACAGCAGTTCTTATAGCACTAGGCGCAGTCAAAGTGGTGGTAATTTCCTTGTCATTCCAAAGTTCTGCCCCTCTGTTCACAAATCTGTCAAACAATTTGGCAATAGTTTTGCATTTGATGCTCCCACTGTGTGGAATGCTCTCCCTGATGAGATTCGTGCCTCTCCCTCGCTGGCCTCCTTCAGAAAGCAGCTCAAAACCCACCTGTACACCAAAGCATACCCACCTTAGCCTGGATCATTCCCCTGGCGTTCTCCATGGTGCTTGACCCCTGCTATGCCCCTGGATACAGAAATTTTGATGTCTGCTTAGTTGCGCCTTAGAGTCCTCTTATTTGGGGAGATTAAGCGATATAAAAGTCAAATTAGAATTAGTGAGAGTTCTAAAGTTCGTATCTGGTCACCGGATCCGGCTAAACTCAACCACTCTTTCAGCAGGGTTGCCAGAAGAAATTTGCCCTCTGCTCCACCCTCTCGAGCTTTCAGTTAGGATCTCCTCAGATGCTGGGAGAGGGCAGCTCGTGAACAGACAATAATGTGTAAACAGGCTGCTGGTTTGTCAAGGTGCCTGACCAGGGTTTAGGACTCCATGAACACTCAGTTAAAAACCCTGCGTCTGGATAGTAAAGGCAAGTCATCTGAAAAGATGAAACAGGCTGTTAGTGAACTGGAGTACTTGACCACTTTCAACCGGTCAGTATCTCAAGCAATGGCCAGGACTATGCAAGATCTTTCAGAGGCAGTTTTTATTAACATGGCCAACTTCACCCTTGCTCGCCGGGATAGTTACTTGGACTATCTACATGCTGGAGTTAAGCAGGATACGTGGCACGCCTTGAGAACGTCACCAGTTCATTTGAATGCTTTATTCCCGGACCAGCTTATATCTAAAGCTGAGGAGGAAATCTGTAAGAGCGAAAAGAGGCATTCTTCCGGTACTTCACACCGACAGCAAGGTCGCTTCCACCCATATGCTGCAAGTGACAAGGTTACTAGCCATCACACCGACAAGAAGAACGTCCCTGCTTGGAAACAGATCAAAGACAAGCAGCAGGCTAGGAAAGGTCGTGGCAAGGCCTCAACTTTTACACAGAAACCTGCCAAGGGGTTCAAGTCTCATAAATGACAATCACTATATTTCCAGTGACTGGTCAGAAGAACTCTGTACTTATTACTGGTCAGGGAGACTTGAACCCAACACCAGTGGTGTCAGAGAACGGCAAAGTGACTTTAAATTTCAATGTAGACTCTCATGTTGCAAATGCTCATATTGTCACCGGGTTGCCACAAAGGAAAGGCGTAAATCCCACCTTTTGTCAAATGTACACAGAAATAAAATATGTGAAAAATGTTTCTTGTGTAGGTCACTTGTGTTCTGTAAATCCTGTCACCAATGCCCAACATGCTGTTATAGATCCTCCTGTAGGGGCGAGGTTAAACCAGTGTTGGGAGAAATGGGAAGCCTTGGGTTCGAGTCCAAAAGTAGTCACCACACTGAGGGAGGATTATACTCTTCCGTTCCGGTTCAGACCTCACTTAACAAGGTCACCGACTGTAATAAGCAACTACCACAATCCAACCAAACAGACCTTCCTTGTGGAGGCACTGCATCAGCTGATAAACAAAAATGCAGTCGAACCGGTGGAAAACCCAAAATCACTGGGGTTTTACAACCGGCTATTTTTGGTACCCAAACCCAACAACCGGTGGAGACCGATTCTGGACTTGAGCACCTTGAACACCTTTTTGAACACAGAGTCGTTCAAGATGGAGACCCCAGAGACAATAAGAACCTCCCTACAGTCAGGGGAGTGGGTCAAAGACGCATACTTCCACATACCAATTTACAGTCAGTCCAGGAAGTACATGCGTTTTCACCTCCAGGGTCGGTCCTTCCAGTTCAAAGCCCTTCCCTTTGGCCTGTCCAGAGCCCCCATGGAGTTCACAGTGGTCACCAAAGAGGTCAAACTCATGGCACTTCAAAAGGGTATAAGGATCCACCAGTACCTAGACGACTGGCTGGTGAGAGCCTCTACCCACGACACCTGTCTCCAGCATACTCAAACCCTAATCACACTGTGCCAGGAACTAGGGTGGCTGGTGAACAGGGAAAAATCAGAACTGGTCCCACAACAGGTCTTCAACTTCGTAGGTTACCAGTTCGACCTGAAAGTGGGCAGGGTCAGACCAACAGAGGAACATTGGCAGACCTTGACAGATCAATACTGTCGGATCCGGTATGCCCGGTCCAGAAATTTATGTCCCTCATAGGGCTACTCACAGCAACTCCACTTAGGGCGACTACACATGAGACCCATACAGTGGCACTTGAAAAACAACTGGAGGGTCCCAGAATCACTGGAAAAGGTGATACCGGTTCCCAAGTCCCTCCAACCCATCTAAGGTGGTGGCTGGAGGAAAGCAATGTGCTACTAGGTCAACCATTACACCCTCTACAACATGCTCTGCAGATCTTTACAGACGCATCAAATGAAGGGTGGGGCGCTCACTTGGACGACCATACTGCAAGAGGAACTTGGTCCCTTCCAGAGAGCAAGTTATACATAAACCACTTAGAGCTAAAGGCTGTATTTCTAGCTCTAAAAGAGTTTCAAACCCTGGTCTGCAACAAGACAGTGTTGATAGCTACAGACAACACAACAGTGGTTGCCTATATCAACAAAGAGGGGGGATGAAGTCGGGGTCACTGTGTGCCCTACTGTGGAGAATCCTGTCCTGGTGCACCAGACAACAGGTAACTCTCAGGGCACGTCACATCCCCGGCCAGCTGAACGTGATAGCAGACAAGCTATCCAGACTTGGCCAGACCATTCAAACAGAGTGGTCACTTCATCCAGCAGTGTTCCAAGCTGTATGCTCAAGGTGGCACCAGCCACAAGTGAACCTGTTTGCCACCGGGTTCAACAACAAACTGCCACAGTTTGTGTCACCGGTTCCAGACCCCCAGGCTTGGGCAGTGGATGCACTCAGCCTCTCCTGGGAGGACCTGGACCCATACGCCTTCCCACCGGCAGCCATCTTGGGCAAAGTGGTGGAGAAGCTCCAGGACTACCCCTGCAACAGAATAATTCTGATTGCTCCAGGGTGGCCCAACATGCCCTGGTTTTTGGACCTGGTGGCAATGTCAAGCCAGACCCCACTGCGTCTGCCCTGCATACCAAACCCAGTGTCTCAGCCCTTCAACCAGGTCCTTCACAGGAACCTGTCGAATCTGAACCTACATGCCTAGCTCCTAGAGCCTCAGCAATCAAGGAGCAAGGCTTCTCTGAGGCAGTGGCAGCACGAATTGAGGCTCCTCAAAGAAGATCAACCAGATCTGTCTATGAGGCAAAGTGGACCATTTTTACAAAGTGGTGCCTCAGTAAGCAGGTGGACTTCAGGGCACCACCTTTGAAAACCATTGCTGACTTCCTCCTGTACTTGTTTCAGGACAAGAAGTTGCAACCAGGCACTATTGATGGCTACAGATCAGCCATTGCTAACAAACTGGGCAATTCCACCATTAATGTCAGTAAGGATGAAATTTCACTCGTCTCCTGGATAGTTTCCATAGAGACAGACCCAAGGGCAGGAGGGACATACCCTCCTGGAACCTTTCTCTGGTGCTTCACCAGCTGACAAAGGCTCCCTTTGGACCCCTAAAAGAGGCCTCCTTGAAACATCTGACCTTCAAGACTATTTTCTTGTTGGCCTTAGGTTCTGGTAAACGCAGGAGTGAGATCCATGCTTGGTTACATAAGAACATCAGACACCAGTCAGACTGGTCTAAGGTGTCTTTGTACCCCTTACCCAGCTTCTTATCCAAGAACCAGCTGGCTAAGGAAGGTCCAGATAGTGTGGCTCCAGTGGTCATTCCAGCCCTGGCACCATCTCTGGATAAGTCACTCAAGGGTGACAGGTCCTTATGTCCAGTTAGAGCCCTGCGCTACTACTTGGACAGGACTGCAGATCTCAGGCAGAATAAGGAGTTAGTCTTTGTCTCCTTCAAGAAGGGCTTTGACAAAGACATCTCACCTGCCACCATCTCCTCATGGATTAAACAGACTCTGATTCTGTGCTATGAGCTCTCTGACCAGGAGGGCCTCACCTTACATGAGGTTAAAGCCCATGATGTTAGGGCCTTTGCTGCCTCTAAGGCTTTCCAATCAGGGATCTCCTTAGATCAGATCTTGTCAGCCTGTCACTGGAAGTCTCACAACACCTTCACCCAATTCTATTTGAAGGATGTTGCCTGGGCTGACTCAGAGCTTTTCCACCTGGGACCTGTAGTGGCTGCCCAACAGGTGCACCACCAGGTCCAGAAGTGAGGAGATATTGTATATATGTAAATATGTACATATTGTAAATATGTTAAATATGTACATAATGTAAATATTTGATGTACATATATTTTCAAAAAAAAACAAAAAAACTGTGACTTGCTTCCTTTGGGAAGTTTATTTCTTCTGGGACTGAACTCAGCCCCTCTCTCTCTCTATCTTTCCCTTCTCAGACCGACTCTAGAAGGAAAGAAAAAAAGGGGGGGGGCAACGTCGGTAGACTCCCGGCTAACCAGTGAGTTGATGGCCGACCTTGACCTGCCAGGTTTCTCTGACCCTAGGTCAAATGGGCCTGTACAATTTTGTTTTTTATGAGTTCACATAAGTCCCTAGCTGCTTACCCGCCTACCAAGCGGTAGTTATTCAGCAATTGTCCATTGTATAGGATGTATTAACGCAATAAAATTGCAAATTTAATAAGTAAATTAAATTAAATTTAAGTTAATGCCCTATCCAATGGACAGGCAAGGCCCACCCAACCGGCCCCGCTATCAGCTTACTAGGGGTCTTACTAGGATTAGACACGAAAAAGATGCTATGACGTCACGTTGTCTAGACAGGAAGAGGAATTACGATGCGCCACCTGGCGAATGCACTCTCCTGACCAGTCCTGCTGGTATTATATACAGGACGTCTTTTTCTGGCATTTGGCGGGACCGGTCGCGCCGACCGGTAAAGCAATTGTCCATTGGATAGGGTATTAACTTATAAAAATTTAATTTACTTATTAAATTTGCAAGATTATCAAGATACCCAAAAGTCAAGTAGATGGTATCAGATGCACACTCTGAGGCCGGACGGTCCGCATCGACCTGGCAAGAACCTTTTCAATTGGAGTGACAAGGAAGCTAAAGTTAACTCACAGTATCCTCGAATCATAAAGGCTCTTATTCTCCTTCAGGACCTCCATCAAGGCCAATTTCACAGGACTACTTGCGCAGATGGGAAAGGTGTGCCCAAGAGGGTAGTTATGTGGTTAATAGTGCTGCAGGTTTCAACAGGTGTTCATCTGAACTGCAAGAGAAAATTTCAACTAATGTGGCTTTCCTTCCTTCAAAGATAAATAAGGGCTACATTTTGATAAGATACAACCTCTTTACAGCCTCTACACGTCCAGGGCCCGGTCCGGGCGCCTTGCAGCGCTCTAGTTGGAGGGGTAGTGCAAGATACAGACCCTATGAGAAGAGAGAATCACAGCAAGGTGCAGGTCAGGTGGATCAAGGTCAACAACAATGGCGTCAATTTTCTAGAAACAGGAACAGAGGTTGTGGCCGTGGTAGAGGCTCAAACCCTCGTTTTTCCAGGTCACGGGGCAACAAATCATACAAATGACAATTACCTTTCAGTTCCAACCCAGTTGTCAGTTAAGCAGGTTCGACTACCAGTTGAGTCAGTTACATCAGATTGTACATTCTTTAGTTGTGTACAAGGTAGCGAAACAAAGATCAGAACTGACTTTAAGAGACTTAGTTTGCAAAGAGGCCGTATCAAAATGTTGTCAGTCATGTTCATTTTGTAACTTTTCACGGGCAGCAACAAAGGAAAGGCTTAAGTCCCGCTCTGTGCCCCGCCAAATGTCCCACATGTTGCAAGAGTGATCAGTGTTGGGGAAGGCTTCAGAGCTTCTGGCAAGTTTGGCAAAGGTTAGGGTCAAATCCCAGAGTGGTGTCAATTTTGAGAGAAGGCTGCACTCTTCCTTTCAGGCTGTCTCTCCAAAGAGAGGAATGGGTCGCTGGATTTCAGCAATGCGTATTTCCACATTCCTGTAGCTCGGAGGTCCCGAAAATACCTAAGGTTTCATCTACAACAAGTTCACTTACAAATTCACTTCTCTTCCCTTTGGTTTGGCAACGGCCTCGTTGGAATTCACTAGTACCTAGATGACTGGTTGTTGATAGCTCCGTGCCAGGCAACTTGCCTACAACATACCTGGACCCTCTTGGACCTTTTCCACAAGTTGGGTTGGGTAGTAAACTTGAAGAAATCAGAACTGACCCCTCAGCAGGTTTTCAATTTCGTCGGTTACCGGTTTGACCTGTTGCACAGTCAGACAATTCATGTCTCTGATAGCCATGTTCCCGAGAGTCTGGAAAAGGTCATTCCTTTGTTCCTCTCTCTCTATCCACACCTGGATTGGTGGTTAAACAAGAGCAATTACTTTTTAATTAAACAAGGGCCAACCATTACTTCCCCTTCAACACGTTCTACAGATATCTACATGCTCTACAGATGCCTCAAAAGAAGGCTGTGGCAAACACTTAGGGGACTCCACTGCAAGACGTGTTTGGTCAGACCCAGAAAGTCGCCTCCACACCAACTTGTTGGAGCTAAAAGCAGTTTTTCTGGCCGTCTAGTGTTTCGAGCATTTTTGCAGGGACCAGATTGTTCTGATAGCAATGGACAACACATCGGTGGTTTCCTACATCGACAAGTAGGGAGGTATGAGATCAGGCTCTCTTTGTGGCCTCCTCTGGACACTTCTTGTACTGGTGTCACTCCAGAGGAATAGTTTTGAGGGCTTGGCACATTCCAGGTCGCTTGAATGTGATGGCCCATCTTCCTCTGCCATTCAGGAACAAGGGTTCTCTGAAGTGGGAGCAAGAATTAATGCTCCTCAGAGACTCTCAACCAGAGCCATTTACAAGTCAAAGTGGGCCATTTTTGTCAAATGGTGTGACTCAAACAAGGTGGACTTCAGGCCACGGTGGCAGAGTGGTAGCACTCTGGCCTCACACCTCTGAGGCCCGGGGTTCAGTTCCCGGCACGGCATCAAGTGGGAAAGTTGGTAGTTGCTTGCCGTTGGTCGGCAGTTTACAGTACAGAACCCTGAGGAAATCTATGTACTGGTTTCCTCTGCCCTTCCAACTACCCGTCGTGATATGACCTGTACAGTGTTGAAAGCAACGTAAAACCCCAAATAAATAAATCAGGTCACCATCTGTAAACCAGATTGCGGATTTTCTTTTACATCTTTTCAAAGAGAAAAAATTGCAACCTACCACCATTGAAGGCTATAGGACGGCCATTGCAGACATGGTGGGCAATGATAGGCTAAATATTAGCAAGGATAAGAACTTAACTCGTTTTTGGACAGTTTTCATAAAAAGATAAACCAAAAGGAAGGCCCACATGCAACCACACTGGTACTCCACCAGTTGACTAAGGTTCCATTTGAACCCATGCGAAAGGCTTCTCCTGACTTTTAAGACGGTCTTTCTTTTAGCTTTGGGCTCAGGCAAGAGATGCAGTGAAGTTCATGCCTGGCTATACAAAAACACCAGACATAATGAAAACTGGGGTCAGGTCTCACTTTACTCCTCACCCAGTTTCCTATCCAAGAATCAACTAGCTAGGGAAGGACCAGCTTGTGTGACTCTGGTGGTCATCCCAGCTTTGGCTCCTTCCTTGGACAAGTCTCTTACAGAAGACAAATCACTGGTAAGAGCTTTACGTTACTACTTGGACTGAACCAAGGATCTGCATCAGGGTAAAGACCTGGTTGTTGTGTCCTTACAGAAGAGTTTTCACAAGGATATTGTTCCAGCCACTATCTCTTCTTGGATCAAACAGACAGTGCTATTGTGCTATCAGCTCTCAGATGAGGAAGCTCAGAACTCGCATCAGGTTAGAGCTCATGATGTTAGGGTCATTGTGGCTTCCAAGGCTTTTAAGGGAGGGGTATCCTTAGAACAGATTCTTTCTGCTTGTCATTGGAAAGCCCACAACACTTTTACACAGTTCTATCTGAAAGACCTAGCTTCGGCAGATTCTGAACTGCACCACATGGGCCCTGTGGTGGATGCTCAGCAGATCCACGATGATAGGCAATAGCAACCTCTCAGTGTGCATAGAATACATAATGTAAATTTTAAAAACTTGCTTCTGGATGACCATGATCTTAAGTGGCTCCAGGGGCTTTATGGATACTTTATTCAGTTCCTTTTCCTCCTTCTCACCTGGGTTGTTCTGAACTCTTACTTCCCTCTTCGTTCCCCGTTTACACTCGGATCGAATTTGTCCATAGACCTGTGTAAATACACGGGGGGGGCAGGGGTGTTATTCCCAGAAGTTAGTTCATTTAACCATTGCCGGATACACCCCTTTATTACCTAGAGTTCACTGAAATCCCCTGTCTGGCTACCCTCCATCCACTGGGTAGTTATTCTACATCTGTCGACTAGGTAAGATGTATTAACATAATTAAATGGAAAATTCAATAGTAAATTAATTTTTTATAAGTTAATACCTTACCTAGTGGACAGGGGAATTCCCACCCTACCTTCCCCGCTTCTCTAACCCAAGGGCTATTTTCTAAGGTAAGCAACAAAAAGAGGAGCACATGCACAAGCATGCGCAGTACACCGCCAGGGAGGCTATACAGCCACCTGGCGAATGAACAGGACACTACCGGTCCCGGCCAGAGCCCAGCTGTGGACGTTTTTTTCTAACGTTTGGCGAGACCGGCAGGGCACCGGACAAATGCATCTGTCCACTACGTAAGGTATTAATTTATAAAAATTTAATTTACTAATTTTAATTTACTAAATTTTCCAATTCTTATTCAACAGAGAGCCTTAGCCTGCCTCAGCAAATCTGTAGCCCATATCCTCCAGAGGGAGCTGTATACCATGGGCAACACTGGCCTGCTAAGACGCGAGGCTGAGATGACCCTCCTTCAACCACATCCAGGGGACTCTAGACGTCAAGAACTGAGGAAACCTCCTTTCTGGCCAAGTCACAGTTAGTCAAGGATGGAGAAGACTTCCTCCCTAAAAAAGGCACCCCCAAAGATTCACCAGGTTTTGGACCCTATCAAAACAAGCCCTTTCGTGGTCCCCACCACAAAAAGAAAAGAGGCTTCTACAGGAAACGTCCCTATGGGGTAATGCCTCCCAAAGCAGTAATTAATCATTTTCCTCAGGTAGGGGAAAACTGAACAACAGAGGCTTCAGAGGTCGTTTTTGACCCCATTCAAGGGGACGAGGGCATGGAAACCCCTCCCCCAATGACTCAATGGTTACGTTCTTCCATTTACCTCAAAACCAAAGTTAGTCAGAGCCCCCTAATTCGATCAGGATACAAGGCCCTTCAAAAAGAACAAGCTCTGATCTCTTGTATACAGTCTTTTGTGTCAAAGAACGCAATATAAAGGGTGAAATCTCTTGGGTTTTACAGTCGCCTGTTTCCAGTCCCAAGCATCACCAAAGGTGGAGGCCAGTAATAGACCTAAGCAGGCTCAAAAGCTAAAAGGTTCAAAGTGGAAACCTGAGGGTCCATCAGGGCCTCTCTGATTCCAGGGGAATGGGTGTTGTCTAAAGACTTATCAGACGCTTCCCTTCATATCCCCATCCACCCAAACTCAAGGAAGTACCTGTTTTGCCAAAAGTCACAGGTGTTTCAGTTGACCTACATTCCCTTCAGGCTAGCCACGGCCCACAGGTCTTTACAATGATTGTAAAAGAAGTGAAGCTGATGGCCCTGACAAGGGGAATCAGACTTCACCAGTACCTGGACGACTGGCTTATCAGGGCCCAGTCTCACAAAGAAGCACAAGTGAACACTCAGATAGTGGTAGACCTAACCCAGTCCTTAGGGTGGATAATAAATCAGGAGAAGTCCAAACTAAAACCTACTCAAGTGTTTTTGTTCGTGGGCTACGAATACGATCTAGATTCAGCCCTTGTAAATCCCACTCAAGAGAGATGGCTCAAACTTCAGGATTTGATTCTATGACTCAAGTCAAAACCTGTTTTGACTGCAAGATGTTTGATGTCGCTAATTGGGTTGCTTGCCTCAATGGAGAAAATGGTCCCAAAGGGATGCCTTCACATGAGGCCCTTTCAGTTTCACCTCAAGGAGCACTGGAGATTTCCTCAGTCGTTGGACAGCCTCCTTCCTTGGACAAAAACCACTTCAGCACACCTAGAGTGGTGACAGAATCCCACAAACGTGATGAAAGGCTCAGACCTTCATCCCAAAGACCACAGTATCTAACTCTTTACAGACACCTCGTACGAAGGCTGGTGAGCACCTAGAGCAACCCTCTGCAAAGGTCTGTGATCAGAAAGGGAAAAAAGGCTACACATAAATGTTCTAGAACTGAAGGCGGTTTCTCTGGCCCAAAACAGTGTTGGTTGCTACAGACAACTCAACAGTAGTAGCCTACATAAACAAACAAGGAGGAACACACTCAGCAGAGATGTGCGCTCTCCTGTGGAAGATCATGACCTGGTGCCATCATTACCAGATGACATTAAAAGCCAGACACATTCCATGTGATGGCCTGAATTTAGGGAAATATCCTGGCACAATAAAAGTAAAACGAGGGAGCAGTAGACCAGAACCATGAGCAGGCTTCGAGACAGAGAGCTTCGTACCTTTGTGTGATATATTTACAGAGAAAAGACCCCAAAATTTCAGACAGTATAAAGGGTACATTTCTGGGTCAGGAAAGCATGCATACTATGGCAGTCTCAGCAGTTAAGGCCTTAAAACTAAGTCCTCTCAGTCTGATAGTCAATTCATCCAATGGATGACTCACAGGTACTCTGCACTACCCCACTAAGCCTACTGAAAGCAACCAATCCCTAAGCAACAACAGGGGTCTAAACTAATGCCCCTGTTCCACCAAAAGATTAAGTCCCGATCCTGTCTGGGACCCTTAATCATGGACAGTCGGTGGAAAAAAAATAAAAATGGGCGGGAATAGAGTGTCGGTATTGAAGTCTGGGATTAAGTACAGATCGGCCTCAGGATGCCTCAGGCGGCCGCAGACAGTCCCCGACTGGTCTGGGACTAAGAAGCGAGGATGCCACCTTTTAATGGAAGACAGATTCAACAACAACTTAGGGCTTTCTTGGTTTTTATTCAGTTACAAATAATCATGTATTTCCATTTTTTACGTCAAACACAGCAACCACCACCAGCACCACCACCACCCATACAGAGACCTAGAAGAAGGCACAACATGTGGGTCAGGCCATGGCTACTGCAGACAGAGGAGAGGGGGGCCTACCACAACATTATGGCTGATCTGTATGCCACAGACATTGCAGGATTCACCAACTACATGAGGATGACCCCAGAATTCTTTGAAATGATAAAGACCAGACTGGAACCACGTCTAGCCAGGCAGGCCACCAACTACAGAGCTCCAATCAGTGTTGGGGAGAAGTTAGCCCTCACCATCAGATATCTGGCCACTGGAGAGTCCTACACATCATTATCCTGTCAGTTCAGGGTTGGCAGATCCACAATTTCCAAGTTTCTACCAGAGGTCTGCAGGGCCATCCAGGATGAGTTCACCAGAGAGTACCTCAAATGTCCTACTACTCCAGATGAGTGGAAAGAACTGGAAAGGGAATTCAGAATCAGGTGGAATGTTCCACATGCCCTGGGAGCCCTGGATGGGAAGCATGTGGCCCTGAAGAAACCCAAGAACTCTGGAGCCCTCTACCACAACTACAAGGGGTTCTTTTCCATTGTCATGTTGGCCCTGGTAGATGGACAGTACAAGTTCAGATGGGTGGATGTGGGTACAGCTGGATCTTGCTTAGATGCCCAGATATTTAATGCCTCTCAGTTGAAGAGAAGGATTGAAGATGGCAGGATAGGCTTCCCTGACCCAGCTCCTATAACCCAGGGTGGTACAGATGTCCCCTTTGAATTTGCCTATTGCTATTGTCTTGTTGCGCCTTAGAGTCCACTACTCAGTGGAGATTAAGCGCTATAAAAGTCAAATTAGAATTAGAATCCCCTACTTCATTCTGGCAGACGATGCATTTGCCCTGAAGACCTGGCTCATGAAACCCTATGGCAGAAGGCTGTTAAAAAGAGAGGAAAGGATTGCCAACTATAGAATATCAAGGGGCAGGAGAGTTGTGGAGAACGCTTTTGGCATCCTGGTTTCAAGATTCAGAGTGATGAGGACCACCATTGAACTACCCCCAGAAACAGTTAGAGAAGTGGTCATGACCTGTGTGGTTCTGCACAACATACTCAGAAGCCAGTATCAAGGTCCACCTGCTGGTCAGCAGCCTGGGGAGGATGATGATGATGATGTGCCTGGTGATTGTGGATTGACTGGTGGTGCTGCTGGTGGTGGCCAAGACAGAAACCCTGCTAGAGAGGCCAAAAGGTACAGAGGGATTACCTGAAGGACTACTTCAATAATGAGGGAGCAGTGGCCTGGCAAGATGGCAGAATATAACTGCTACTGCAGTAACCAGTCCTTTTCAGGACTAACTATAACAGACATTTTCAGGACTAACAAACAGTCCTTTTCAGGACTAACAAATATTCCAAAAACAATTAATCAGCTATGCTTGCTACAGATGGACAAACCCCATGCCAAACATAACTTGTACAGACGGACAAACAGACAAACCCCATGCCAAACATAACTTGTTCAGACTGATAAACTGACAACCACAAGTTACCCACCCAACAAACAGACAAACCCAGTGTTAAACAAAAGCCACACACAAAGCCACACATAATATCCTAAATGGAATTATTTTTGTATATATTTTGAAATCCACATCATAGTTCCACCATTTTTTTTTTGTTCATGGGTGGAAACATATTTGTAGCAGAAATGTTTTCATGAAAATCTTCAATTTTAAATCATCACTTCTATTCAGAAATATGTGGAAAATATAACCGTGGAGATAGTTTTGTTTTCAATAATGGGGGATTGTGTTTGCAAAATAGTTTGTCAGTTCGTTGGCATGGGTTCTATTTACTTTTGGGTTTGTGTGTTTCTTGGTTGGTGATTACTGGTGTTGGGTTTGTTTTTGGTAGTTGGGTGTTAGGTTTGGTACTGGGTTTGTTATTTGGGGGTTATGTTTGGTATTGGGTTTGTCTGTTTGTGGTTTTCAATTACAGATTTTAAACTATCCCATGGATTTTAATCTAAAAATGGGCTGATTAATGGCCATATTGGGAGTTTTTTTTTTAGTTTTTTTTATGTGGCCTTTTTTGTTATGTGTGGTACCATGGATTATTTATTTCATGTTTGGGGTGGTTTGGGTGTTGGACTTTAATTTTTTTTTCTTGTGATAAGTATTTGTACTGAACTTTTTTGTTTTTGGGAGGGGAATTGGAATAACTTGCAGCTAACTAATTGTTTTTGGAAGATTTGGTGGCCCTGAAAAGGGCTTGGCAGGTCAAAGACCCGCCCTGACTGGATGGCTACTGAGGAGGCTGCTGCTGCTTTTGAGGCGGTGTTGAAGTGGTGATAGCGGTGCTGAAGTGGTGATAGTAAAGAGCTGCTGCTGCGGTTGCTGCTGCTGAGGCTGCTGGACGATCTGTGTTGATGTCAGATCAGGTAGCTGGCTTAATAGTCCACTCGGGTTGTGTCTGCTCCCTTCGTCCTGTAGTTAGGACAGATGTAGGGTTGCTGAAACCAATGGGGCTTGGTGTATAGTACACAAAACTGTGGAGTGGTTATTGGCAGTAGGCCAACCCTCTGGGACTCTGTGGTAACAGTGGCTGATCTTCTGGGCAATGGCTGACGTCTATGGTTGCTCTTAATAGTTTCGATGTCTCTAAATATCTTGCCCTTTAATTCTGCAAATTCTTCTTGAGTCATCTTTTCGGCCTCTGATGCCACATAGTCAAAGAAGGGCTGCCTGTCTGACTTCTGATGCAGAAAACCTGAGATAAGTGTCCTCATCTGCTCAAAGTGTTCGAGAATCTTGGAGTCTGTGCTTGACACGGATGTAGATGTAATGATGGACTGACTCCTCTCCCTCAGGACACTAGACTCAAGGTGTTCTGTGTCAGTAGTTGACCCACGTGATTCGTCCTGCCTGCTGGTATTTGGACCGGCCTCAAAACCTGAACTTATGTTGGCCCCCTTTCTTCTGATGTGGGTTTTAAGAAAACCCATCTGTTGGTAGACCCAGGACTGTCTCTTGGTCATCTCCCTCGGGGCTTGGCCAGATTGGGGCCTGGCCAGATTGGAGCTTAGACAGCTTTCTATAACGCGTTCACTGGGACTGGAACCAACGTCTCACATCAAAGGGCTGGAGCTTGAGTTCTGCAGATATTTCTGCCCAGAGAGCCTCTCTTCTGGTCCTGTCGTGGAAACGTGGATGTTCCTTGTCATACAGTTCTGGGTACTGCTTTACCAATTCCACAATGGAAATTTCCTGACTGTCAATAAAAGTTGCACACACCCTGGCTCTCTTGGCTGAAGAATTGCATTCTATATCTTCTTCATACCTCTCTTCTTCTTGTTCCACAGCTTCCTCAATAGCTGGACGTTCCTCAATCTCCTCCTCCTCTCTCCTCTCAATCACCTCCTCTGTAACTTCAACTCTTTCCTCCACTTTCCTTCTCCCTGTCATCTATCTTTTTCCTTCCTCTCTTCCCTCCTTTCTCTTTCCTCATAATCCAGTCGACAAAATAATAAAAAAATAGTAAAATGTGTCTCCTAACTGTGAAATTTGCCTTAAGCTCAAGTATAATATATATAAAATAAAAACTGAAAACCCCAACAAATCAGTGACACACGTCTCTCAGTAGCCAAACAGTCAGTAACAATGACACAGTGTGCGCGGTCACTTATATAGTCCCAGACCTGCTCATTGCCTCGTTTTAATTTCCAACACGTGGAAAACAGTCGGTTCTTAATCGGTTGTTAGTCCCAGGCCTCCTGGGCATCCTCAGACCGTCGCAGACTAAATTTGTGCTGTCCCAGGCATCCTGGGGAGGCCGGTTTGGATCGGTTATGGTCGGTTACCCTTAGTCGGGGCTTAGTCCCAGACCTTGATTTTTGGGTCCCAGGACACCGCAGACGGTCTGAGGCTTCCGACTCACTTTCACACGCATGAAATTCATACGCATCATATTTGAGTCTGGGATTAACAACCGGCCTCCTGGGACTAAGCTACGGAGGTCTGGGACTAAGGGTCGCAGGTGGCCTGGGACAACACACGACTGTGTAAATTTGGGTCTGAGGAGGCCTGAGGACGCCTGGGACTGGACATTTTGTTGACGGCGGGAAATATGAATCGGTTGTAGTCGTGAGAAATATCAAACATGTTTGATTTTTCACACGGCCCCAACCGACAACAACCAACCCTTACAGAAGGTCTGGGACTAAGCAAATATTTCAAACCGACCCCCCAAAAACCTTAGTCGGGAGCGTTAGTCATGTGGTGGAACACCCACATACGAGAAAATACCGGAATATGTACAGGTTTACAATAAAAAGTTAGGACAATCAATAGAAATACCAGGAATAACCCAGCAGGCACACACCTTGAAATGTTGTTGATTTAGAGTTGATCATTATCAACTACTAAAGCTAGTTTAAAGTTGGTTAAAGTAACTACTAAAGTTACTTTTCTGACATGAAAAAGTAGTGATATTTTGACCAGAAATCATGTTGATTTTTGGTTGAAAAATTGACAGACACAATTTCAACACTATTTCACAGCTGGATTTCTGACTGGAAAAAGTAGTGATACTTCATGATAAATCAACACTAAATCAAGTTAGGTTTTCCAACATGAAACTAGTATTGAACAGAAATGAATGACTAGTGATCATTGATTGAAAATTCTTTTTCTAGAGGGAGATATAGTGATTAAGTATAACTTTTTGAAAGAACTATTATTGCAATAATGTTTGAATTTGTAGGTGTTTGTAAAGCAAAGACTAATTTTTAAACTTAAGATTATAAAGATGATAAAGATTATGTGTGAATGTACTTGTATAATTTTGTCCATTCTCCTTATTAATTTATAGCAACAACAAAACTGATGCACCCTTATATAATTTTTATAATTTATAATTATATTTTGATTAATGCAATTCCTGATAGTTAAAAAAAAAGTGTTTTGAAGTCAAACTTTTCTTAAGTAAAAAAAGATAAATTCAAACGCATTCATCAAAACTTAGTAATTGAATTCGTTTCTCAATTGCTCCCATGCTCAATTAATTTACATGTCGTTTTCAGTTTGCAAGTTTACACTGAAAACTTCTCTTTACAGAGAAAATAAGCTATAACATTTTATCACACAGCAGTGAGGTCATGAGGGTTCCTGGTTTTTCTTATCTGTACCCTACTACACAGAATATTAGGTTTACCCTTGCTCAATTGCATGCATGGTGTTTACTTCTTTAGGTTTTTTTTTGAGGTCAGAACTGACATCTAATTAAGGTGGGGAATAATGGGTGGAGTTTTACAAATGTGGCTATTCTTGTGTTTTTTTCCAGTTCAGCAAAGTTGTAGGAGATTCAAGCATCTGAACTGAGCATTGTGGCTTTGCTAAATGATTATAGCTTCTTTATAATTACAGTATAATTACAGCCAACTTTTAAAACATTTAAAAGAAACTGATTGGATAAAATACTGAAGATATAAATAATGTCACAATTGTTTGTTTTTTACAAAGAAAAACAATATAAATTTATTTTAAAATTTCACAAAAGAATTTCAATTGAAGACATGGAATAATACCAGTCCTATTAATAACATAAAAATGGATAACTAGTTGGAAAATATGGATTTACATATCTTGAGCAATTATATTTGAAAGCTGATGCCAAATTTTGTGTCATTACAGTGTCATCAGAAATAAAATATTGAATATTTTATGATTCATGAAAACATGACATCTTGGAAAAAAAATTATTATTTTAAAATTGTATCCAAATTGTAAAACATGTATATGGATATATAGTTATTGTATAATATTATTAAGAAGGTAAAATTATGACACACAAGCTACAATGATTCAAATAAAGAAGACAGTGTAAACAACCTGATTTCACCCATTGAATTCAACCCTATTTCATACATTGGATTCAACCAAAAACAGTTTGCAAAATCTAGATATTTCAACCAGATTTCATCCATTGAATTCAACCTGATTTCAACGTTGGTTTCAACATAATTTCCTCTTTGGATCCAACCAAAAACGGTTTGCAAAATCTACACGTATTTCAACCAGATTTCACCCATTGAATTCAACCTGATTTCAACATTGGTTTCAACATGATTTCACCGGTTCGATCCAACTAAAAACATTTTGCAAAATCCACGTATTTAACCAGATTTCTGCGTTGGATTCAACCAGATTTCAAAGTTGTGTGCCTGCTGGAAATTGATACACTTTAAGGAAACATAGGTACACAAAAGAACTAATCATTCCCGTTTGGTGGGCAATAATATCCGAAAGCAAAACAAACTAAAATAACATGTAAGATACAGAGAAAGCCAGTAAGGATTACAGTTCAATAAAAAGGATACATTATGTACACAGATTAATGAAAAGAAATAAAAGTTCAACTAAAATGGTCTATAGTTTGAGAGGATTTGAAAACATCATCTCCGTGGCAGCTATGCTAATGGTCAATGTTACATATATAGGCACTATATAAGTGCATTGTTTAATCTAAGCTTTATGTATATATATTGCCATATAAGGTAATTGTTTTATTGATACTTTTGAAGTGTTAAGCAGTACTGATCTATTTGTAGACTAGAGAAATCCTTCTAATAACCTCAGTGATTATATTAGTAGATTTTGGGAAACCCAATTACCAGTAGTCTCTAGAACTTCCTTGGTGAATCTGGTAACAAGTCTTAAATTCAAGTTAGTTCTGTAACTGTCTGGAAGTTTCCATGCTTGTATATAAGGACTGTACACCTGACCACAGATGAACATAGTATTTGCTGGCTATAAGGAAGGCTATTTGTGTTTTAAAAGTACTTCTGTTGTTGTGAACTTTTGCTGGAGTTAATTTTCTACAGTATGGATAGATTTTCTGTACTTTGGATATTTTTTATCTCTGCATGCAGTGTGCGGTTCTATCAGAGAAATGGACTTACCGCATTTTGGACATTGTCCATATCTTGGAGCAGACAGTACAGTTGTGCAAACTCTCTGAATATCTCTATACAGACATTTTGTGTGATTGGATATCAAAAGGATAACAGGATACAGATATCTGTGTGGTAGTGAACATTGGACAGATCACAGGACAGACCACAGGGCAGATCACAGGACAGATTGCTGGATATACTGAACAAACTATCAGTTACAGTGGTCAGGTCAGACAGGTTTCATTATTATATCATTGTATGTACTATTGAGAGCATACCAGTTGACTGTTATCATTATTTTTAATTGTTAATTAATTTGTTAAGTTAAACTTTTTGTCTTTCCCTGTTGCAACTTAAAAAGCAACCGGTAACTGCTACCGTGCTTGCCCCATGACCGTAAGTCATTATTACTACCTGAACGTGCAAATAACACACACAATACGAATAACACACGACAAGGAGAAGTCTGAGTTTTTCTAATGAGTTGTAAAAATATGGATAACCCCATGCTAGGAGTGTGTTATTCTGATTCTAACATGACATCTTATATTGTTCACATTTATTCCTTGTCTTACTGTTTTGATGAAGATTTGTAGTACATATTCTTCATTATTTGACTTTTATGAATTGAAGTAGGATTATCACCCACCTATGTAAAAGTGCTTGAGATTATGCTGGGTTTTAATGCGGCGATTGACCTATCAGAATCGTGGACACAAGCATGTCTTGTTAGAATAGGGGATTATCAGTGCAGAATCAAGTCTTTGAAAACACAGTATTTTATTGCTAGCTGGTCCATGGTCCAATAATGAAGATTATTGACTAGGCTCTGGCGTCACTAAGTATTTGTTTACAAATATTGTGAAAAAATGGCACTTGTTTACGGAAAAAACATACAAAAACTATTTCAAACGACATGGTGACATATTTTTATTAGCCTCTTATATTTGACTAGCACAAGGTCCAGTTATATAAAATTCAGCTAATAATAATAGTAATAATGTAATTTTTATGTGCAATATGCTGTAGGAATGGACGTTCATCAATGATTATCAGTCTTTCACATCCATTAGTGGATCCACTAATGGGTGTGTCAGGCTGATAATCATTGATGGCAGTCCATTTCTACAGCATATTGCTCTATAAAATTACATTATTGTACTATTAATAACCTCAAGAATATTATCCTAAAGGCATGTCACATTCCAGGCCACCTGAATGTGATAGCAGAGAAACTGTCTTGTCACAGGCAGATGATCAAAACAGAATGGTCTCTCCAGCAGGAAGTCTTTGACCTGACCTGCAGCAGGTCGCATTGTCCAGTAAGTGGATCTGTTCGCCACCTGGTACAGCGACAAGCTCTCTCCAATTTTGTCCCCAGTCCCAGACCAAAACATCAGTGGGTTGTGACACGTAGAGCCCATCATGGGGGTCTGGGATTCAGTACCAGGACATCTGGTATCTGAATCTTCATTCCTGGCTCCTAGAGCCTCAGCTATCAAGGTGGCAGAATGAATGGAGGCTGCTCAAAGACGCTCAACCAGAACCTTCTATAAAGTGAAGTGGTCCAAGTTTGTTTGATGGTGTAAGTCAAGTCAAGTGGACTTTAATTCATGATCCGTTAAAGAGATAGCAGACTTTGTCCTACATTATTTTGAGGTGAAAAAAAATCTCCAGCCCAGCACTATCAGTGGCTTGTGGACAAGGTGGATAACGCTTCATAATGTATCATCAAGGATAAGAGCCTTAACCGTTTACTGGACAACTTCCACAAGGCCTTTTGTCATTTTTCTCTAACAATATGGTTGATGATTCATTTCTTTTGTGTAATGTATGTACGAGTCTATGTCAAGGTTCTCATGAAAAAGCTATTTTTTGTATTCATAGTTTGTCAGTATATGAAACCTATGTAGTATCACTGTATGCTATCAAATATGTTAAAAATAAATAAACATAAAATAAAAGTTCCACAGGGACAGCCCAAAGGGCTTTAGGGGTATCCCTGGAACTTATCTTTAGTGCTTCAACAGCTGACAAAAATCCCTTGGAGTTGCTAAAAGCTGTTTCCCTGCTTTAACTTTTTACTTTAAAGATTGCTTTCCTTTTGGCCTTCACCTCAGGAAAGCACAAAAGTGAGATATACGCTTGGTTAAATAAGAACATTCAAGATTGGTGGAAGGTTTCCTTATATCAGTCTCCAAGTTTTCTCTTGGAACCAAATAGCTTAGGAGGGTCCAGACAGTGTTGCCCCAGTGGTCATACTGGCCCTGGTACACATCCCTATCAAATCCCTCAAAAAGATAGGTTTCTTTGTCCACTACCTTTATCGCTACTATACATGGATGGGAAAGGACCTTAGAGAATATAAAAAGCTTATTTTTACTAAATATTACATGAACAAGCAATCAAATGGTCATCATTCAGTATATGGTTTTATCTTATGATATTTTGTATTTCCACCTAGATATAATTATTTTATCTTCATATATAATCAGACAATCCAAGCTGGTTTGTCAAGCTGGTTTCCGTTCTGATCCTATTAAGATCAAGAGCGGATCTAGACAAGGGGACCCTATCTCATGCTAACAATTTATAATGGCAGCTGAAATTTTAGCCATGTTGATAACATGAAATCCTCGAATAGTTGTACTAAATATTGGCAATACCCAATATAAACTTGCACAATTTGAAAATGACACTACACTTATTTTGGATGGAACACTTGATTCCTTGCAGGCAGCCCTTAATACACTGGAAATTTATGGTATACTATCAGTCTTGAAAGTAAATAGTGAAAATACCAAGGTCATATGGATAGGCAAGCAAAAGAATTCAAGAGAAAAATAAAAGTATCTGTAAAAATAAACTGGGGAGAGACAAATTTTAGGCTATAAGATTTAGAATTCTCTTTAAACTTAGATACTATTCCGATTTAAATTATGTAACTGCTTTGACACAGGATAAAATTTTAGACCAGAAAATAATGTGTTTTTAACTTTCTGTGGGATGGCAAGGTACATAAAATACATAGAAATACTCAAAAATTATAAAGATTCAGGATTAGAGATGGTAAATGTTTACCACTTTGAAAATTTACTTAAATTGAGATGTTTCAAAGATTGATAGAAGAGAAACAAAGTAGCTCTTCACCTTAGTTTAAGTTTGCATCCACTTGTATTGGAAATCTGAGTATGATAAGTAAGACAGTGGCAGCTTGGTGGAACATTAAAATAGGAAAAATAAGCAATCCCTTTTGGAAACATGTTTTGGGCAGTGGATACACTTCTGTAAAAATCAGTCACATAAAAATACTTCAGAAATAATGTATTCTCCATTATTTTACAACAACAAATTTCCAAGGAGGTCCTATTTTTACCGAAGTGGCAAAAACATCGAACAGATGTCGTTGGTGACATACTAAACAAAGATGGCAAAGTTTTGAACATTGATAAAACAGGAAATAGATATAAATTAGATATTATGGCTTTTGATTATTTAAGGATAATGTCTCTAGTAAAAATATTTGCAAAGAAGGTAAAGTTAAAAAACTATTATCTTTCAAAGACCTTGTATTCCAAGCCACGTGAAAATGTATCTTGAGTCATCAAAGGGTTGTCGCCATTTTTAATGACAGTACAATAAAGTGACATATAAAAAAGATCCTCTGTGTCAGGATAAATGGAATAAGAATTTGAATGTATTTTTGAGTAAATCAATGTATTTTTGAATGTATTTTTGGGTAAATCACGAAGGTCTAATATATATCAAGCATGCTTTTATACATTATCTGATAGTTATAGTAAATGGTTTCAATATAGAATTTTAAACCAGATCTTAGGAACAAGACGCTACCAATGTAAAATTGGTATAATGGACAGAGAGCTCTGTCGATTGTGTAATAGATATATTGAAACTGCCAAGCACTTGATGGTAGAGTGCTCAAAAAGTAATTAGCTCTGGGAAAATATCATTGTTTGGATTAAAAATAAAATTGGCATAAATTTAAAGATGGGGGATGTGGAAAAAGTGCTTGGTTATCATTTTTATGATAAAAACTTTGTCCCTGTAAATTTTGTGATTTTAAATACTCAAAAAAAATGTTTCGTGTGCAAAAAGTAAATTTTTATCCATTGCTGTCTATTTTGGAAAAAAAGGCATATTGGAGGAAGTTTGTCAAACTGACTGCATCCTAAAATTTAACCAAGTTTGTTGATATTGGATATTTAAACTAGCAGTAAATTTCTAATAATTAAAATTTACATTCATCATGTTAAATGAAACCTAACAAGTACAATGATATTGATAGAGTAGTGAAATTAAAAACAACACTATATGTTTTGCATTGTTTATATAGTTTGTAAGGTGTTGTAACCTGATTAAGCCATCCAGAGAAAAAAACATACATCACTCCCTCACATCGTGATATGAAGGCTGGATAGAAAAAATACTGTACATGTAATGCATCCACCACACATTTAAAAAAACTGAGACCCCTTGTCCTTTTTACGGTGAATATGTCCGACAATGTTACCATTTTTTACAACAGCTACAGTATTTTATCATATCCATTTGTTTCCTCAATTTGGCATTCAGGTTCTTCACCTATTTCAGCTTCCCAGATATCTTTGTAAACATGAAATCCACAAATTACTGACTGAAAAATAAAGTGCTTTCTGTAATGAATCACTCGGGCCATTTTTTTTTCAATTTGTACCAAAACATAAACAAAAAAATTATGTTAAGCATTTTTTGATTGGTTCTTGAAGTCAAGGTTATAAAGATGTCCGAGACAAACTCTTTATTTCCTCGATAGGGGCTATGCACATTTCTCCCAGCAAGTCAATATATGATCAAATAAAATAATTAACCCCCCAATATTCCAATCTACTGTATCCATATAATAAGCAGAGCCTAGTAAACACCACAAGAATACATGATATCACCCAACCTTTCTAAATTACCAAATGCTCTCTTTTAACTATCATCCAAGGAGGGGGACAATCCATCAACTGCAACACTGTTGTAGGAGTGTTTATTCACACATCACTTGATGTGAAGAAAAAAGCAGTACAGTCTACCTTCTAAATTCAAAGCTTAGTTGGAATTTTAGTCATCAGGGGAAAACTGTTTATCTCCAGATAAGATTCTTTATAACAAATTGTTTTGAGAACCAACATGCTGTAAGGATATAAGTAGATTGGCTAAGGATCAATAAGACTTTAAACATAGTTTGACATTCTTTTTCTTATCTCTTTCACTAATCCTAACATCAAATTTATAGTATTTATTTTCATTAAGTTACCTTACCTTATTTGGAAGTGTTCAATTTCATCTTAATCCTGGAAATATTTTGTAAACTATAAAAATGTTTTTGCTAATAAAAACTAACCGTCCCAAAAAGGGACTTAAAAGCAATATAATATATAGTAGAAAAAGCTTTTTGAAAATAAAAACATGCAGTGCTGAGAGAAGAAGTGAAAGTTAAGCAGACAGTGTGGAAGTTTATGCATTAACATGAAAGAAAAATTTAAGCTTTATTTTGTTTCTATGGTCATAAATTGTGAAAAGTTAATTGAATAAATGCTCAGGCTCAGAATGCATAAATACTTATAATAGGTTGAAAGTTACACCATAAAACTACTTCATTAAAGAATAACAGTGCTTTATAAATGCCATATATCTATTTATATTTTAGAAAAAGGCATAGTAAAATTTGATCCTTTAGAAAGGCAAGAAGTTTATGACACAATGCTTTGAACACATCTATCCCAGTGAGCAAATAAAAGGTCAATATTCCCACAAGCCTATTTATATCCTATGAATAATGCTCATTTCTATTTATATATAATTGACAGTCTTTGATGAGTCCCCAGAGAATTAGTCCACTGGGTATATGCTGATAAGGAATAAAATCAATAGAGTAAGATGTTATCTTTATCTATGGTCTGTTGAAAGTGTCAGTGATATGTAGATTTTATGTATAAATAAGGGACATAGTAAAGAGGGAATCCAGTAAAGAATATCTTTGCATTGCTGAGTTATTAGTTTACTGCAGAAGAATGGAAGTCAGAAGTGATAATGAGATGGAAATGGCAATTCATAAATGTGTCTTTATCAAACTGCTGCACTGAAATAAGTTTGTAAATATTTGGACCCATTTTTTTTACAATAAAACAAGCATACTTTGATGCATATCTTAATTTTAGATAATGACAAAAAAATAGGAATGTATTTTGCCTGCTTCAATAGTATGTATAAGTCATGAGTGCAATTTCAAAAAGTTACACCCTTTGCACGAAGATATGAAAATAACATTAAGATAATGACATCATTAATATTGAAATAGTAAAGCAGAAATTGCAATCTATGACCCCACTGTCACGAGCTGTTAAGACTCTCCACATATGGTTTCCCACTACCTCTTAAAAAATTGTAAAGCTGTAAAAGCAATAATAAAGAAGATATGAGGCAAAAACAGAAAAACTGATATTTTATGAACTCAGTTTGACTCAGAAGAGGGGGTAAAAGGGCTAATTTGACCAGCTACCTAGACTCTCCACGAATTCCAACTACCTCTTAATAATTCTAAAGCTGTAAAAGAAAAAAATCCAAAGGACATGTGAGGCAAAAACACAAAATTGGCTATTTTATGACCCCAGTTTGACCCAAAAGAGGGATCAGGGGGTAAACATGGTCAGCTATCTAGACTCTTCACATAAGGTGCCCCAATACCGCTTAATACATTCTAAAGCTGTAAAAGCAAGAATAAAGGAGATATAAGGCAAAAACACAAAATCGGCTATTTTATTACCCCAGTTTGACCCATAAGGGAGGGTCGGGGGTAAATCTGACTGGCTATCTAGACTCATCAAATAAAGTTTCCCAATACCTCTTAATACATTCCAAATCTCTAAAAGCAAGAATAAAGGAGATAAAAGGCAAAAACATAAAATCGGTTATTTTATGACCCCAGTTTGATCCATAAGGGGGGTCCGGGGATAAATCTGACCAGCTATCTAGACATCTAGACTCTTCACATATGGTTTCCCAATACCTCTTAATACATTCTAAAAGCTGTACAAGCAAGAATAAAAGAGATAAAAGGCAAAAACACAAAATCAGTTATTTTATGACCCAAGTTTGACCCATAAGAGGGGGCGCTGAGGTAAATCTGATCGGCTATCTAGACTCTTCACATAAGGTTTTCCAATACCTCTTAATACATTCTAAAACTCTAAAAGCAAGAATAAAGGAGATATACGGCAAAAACACAAAATTGGCTATTTTATGACCCATAAAGGGGGGGTCGGGGGTAAATCTGACTGGCTATCTAGACTCTTTACATAAGGTTTCCTAATACATCATAATACATTCTAAAACTCTAAAAGCAAGAATAAAGGAGATAAAAGGCAAAAACACAAAATCGGCTATTTTATTACCCCATTTTGACATATAAGGGGGGTTCTGGGGGGTAAATCTGACCGGCTAACTAGACTCTTCACATATGGTTTCACAATACCTCTTAGAACATTCCAAAGCTCTAAAAGCAAGAATAAAGGGGATATAAGGGAAAAAGACCAAATTGGTTATTTTATGACCCCAGTTTGACCCCTACAGGGGGGTCGGGGGGAAATTTGACTTGCTTTCTAGACTCTCCACATATGGTTTCCTACTACCTCCCAATACATTTTATGGCTCTAAATACAATACTTAAGAAGATAATAGGGGATTCACATGGAGTTTAAGCTTTCTGATTGGTAAAATCAGTCATAAATCGGTCAATTTTCATTAGATTTCTCCCAAAATCTAGTCAGCTCGCATTTTTGATAGTATAAACATGTGTATGAAGTTAAAAACCTCTGCAGTCAGTAGATTTTGCTGAACTGCGATGATGGGCGGGTGTACCCGAAAAAATTATTTTTTTGATCATGTGACCTTGATCAAGACGAAAGGTCAAATTTAATCATGTGGAAAAATTTTCCCACGCCTAAGGTATATAACTGCCAAATATAGTTACAAAGCTTCCCATAATAAGAGAGATATTCAAGGGAGACCATAATGCAACAGCTGCGAGGAAACTTCCGCAAACACAAATAAGCGCCCTTTTCAGGGACACTTAATTACATTGATATAGTGCATATCACCTTGAATATGGTTAGATAAAGATAACATTTGAGAAAAATTATTTATATCCTTGACAATGTAAAACCAGAAATGGAAAGTACATCTGGCTCAGGCATGACCCACAAAGGGCAAAAGTTGAAAAGTTACAGCATCTCCTTTAAGGTGAAAGTAATTGAATTTGCAAAGGCAAACATTTACAAGGCTGCTGCAACATTTGAAGTTCTAATCTAATCTACTGCTTTGCAAGCGCAATATCTTCCCCACAATGGGTAACTCAGTGAGCTAATTAAACAAAATTGTTTTGGTATGAAAGTCGAGGGGCGTTCAAGGTCGGTAATCCAGGATTGTAGGTGTAACCGGGAGGAAAAGAAAACTAAGTTGGGAAGCTAGATAAAATGGAAATATAATACCCTTAAAATTTTCAAATGGCAAATTAGAAGTAAGAGAAAACTAGAATTGAGACTCGGTAACTTGGCAAAAACCCACAGGCACAGACAGCACCACAACAGGATGGGGGGATGGGAGGGGAAAAGGGCAGGTTTTTTTGTTTTTTTTTGGGGGGGGGGGGGGTGTAAATAAACTGTTTCTCTTTTTTTTTCTCCTCTCTTCTTTCATACATTAATAAAATCCAGCTTGGAAGGTCATAGAGGAATGTGTGAAGTATAATACCCTTTATTTATCAAGTTAACAAGTTAACTCTGTATGCCAATGTACCCGCCATCTGTGTATGGCTGATTTTTGCAAGCTCCTGATGGGTGATGGGGGGTTGTCCACCCTCACCCCCCCCCCCCCCCCCCCCCCGCCCGCCCCCCCCCAGGGTAAGGCATGAACTTGTGCAAAAAGGGTGAATAAAAATGAATTATGCTGGGAAAAAATATATATAAAGAATGATAAAAAAAAGTTGGGAAGCTAGAGCTGAAGAGGTGAGTTTTAAGGTGAAGTTGGCAGGAAGAGGGTAATTGAGTGGTGAAAAAATGAAGAGAAGTTGGAGTCCTGTGAAAATATCAGTACTACCAAATGATTGGCAGGGGCTGGGAGGAAATTTGAATATGGTGATATATACAACCAAATTTTAGACTGGCTATAGCAAAGAAGACAACTGGGCGGCAGAATTACTGGCATAGCAGTGAAACTCTGAGGCTCCATCAACAAAATGGGAACCAACAGTTCAAAGCCATTTATGGATGGCTCCGAAGATTTATGAAAACACACCATGTAACATTCCGTGCTGCAACCCATATTAGCCAGAATGTCAATTGAGCTAGAAGAGAAGCAATAAAACTTCTTGAGTTTCAGCATAAGAATGCGCAAACTGAGGGATTACAGCCTCAATTTTATTGGGAATATGGATGAAAACCTAGCCTAGCTGGACATGCCAGGTATCAAAACTATTGAGAATATTGGGAAAAATCATAGCTTTGAAAACATGCAACAGGACATGAGAAGTAGAGAGTAACAGTCTCTGGCAGATGGAATAAAGTTTCCCCCTATAGTGATCCTTAAAGGTGTGAGACCTTCAAGAGAGAAACTGTCTGGAATTGTGGTGGAAAATCTTGGGCCTCAGAAGCGATCATTTTGACTTGGCTAAAGAAAGTTTGGAAAAAAAACAATCAACACTGAAGATTGCTTGTCTGGGATGCATACATACCGCATATTACACCAAAGGTGAAGGAGTTTGTTCGTGTCAATACCAACTCAGATATGGCTGTAATGCCTAGAGGCTGTACTTCAAAATTACAACCTATGGATGTCAGCATCAACAAACCATTCAAAGCAAAATTCAAAGAATTGTATGACTGACTTATGAATGTATGGGTACAGAGGAGAGAACAGAAAAGTTCCACCAACCATCAAAATCCCCTTCATCCAAATAATGATGAAGAGGAAGACCCTTTCAAAGATTTCACCAATGATGAAGTAGCTGAAGTCCAGGAAGTGTGTGACAATCAGGCCACAATTGTTCCAGCGATGGTACTGGATGATGACGATGAATCAGATATCGATGTAGATGGAGATGAACTTAGTGATGATGGTGAATATGCCCAACCTGACTCACCTGGACATTGAAGAAATATAACATTTTTTCTTCAGATTTATTAGACATAGTTATGACTTTTTGATTCAAGAGAAATTTCCCCATGATAGTGGTTCAGTATTTTCTGACTTTAAATTATGTGAAAATGTAACTTTTTGAACTGAGGTAACAATAAAATTTTCTTCACTTGAGCCTTTATTGAGACTGTTATAAAGTAAAATGTGTCTTGAGAGAGATAATTAAAAGTATTATACACATATTGTGAAGGCATATGTATCACAATTTTCCTTGAATTCAGAATAGTGTATGTTTGTATTGCCTGCACTAGCTTTCTTATGAAGTATGTGTTTGGTTAACTGTCACTAGTTAACAAATGGATTAAATGTTGTGAAACTTGAGAAAAAGCTTGGTAGTTTATTTTTCCCAGTCTTACATAAAGCAATGTAAATAAAATCTTTACACAATGTCCCACATGCAATCTCTCCAACTAAAACAAAACTTTGTTATGGACCACATCATCAATAATCAACTACTACAAAAAACACTTATGTCGGCTTTTCAGCTCCACTCATGAATTTTATTCTTTAAATGTCATTTGTGGCTCTTTTACCATGGATTTTCTATAATAAACCACTTTTTATGTTTCATTGGTGCTCTCTAATTAATGAAGTTAAATTTACGGTTTTTGTGAAAGGTGTTTACTTTGTAACATTTTGAGCTGTAATATTTATATTGTCACATAATTGGCAATAAACAATGATAAATTCTTGCAACCATTTTGTTTTTTATGTTCCTACCCTTCGACCATACAAGAAAACTCCCCACCCCAAAATAATAAATGAATTGTCCCATTGTATAAATATTAACTTCTGTTCATGCAAGACTTCCACATATGACACACACAGAGAGAATAATAAGTGCTGTAAAAATGACCTTTACAAATTCTGTGAAAAACATCAGCATGATGGGCTGCACTATAAGAACTTTTTTCCACCAAAATATTGACTAAAACAAGTATTTCCTTAGTGCACCATGTGCTAAATAGGTCATTTGTGGTATATTATCTTCATAGTGTAAAATGAGGAACCTAGGTCCCCAGGTAACCTTCAAGGAATGTAAAGGGCAGAAATCAAAAATATTATAAATAAAAAATAAAAACTATTCTTGGAGGTAATTTAAAATGCACAAAAAAGGACAATGTAAGAACAAAGGAAGATGAATCAAATTTATCTATAGCTATATTATTTTTTTTAAAGGTCACAACTTTCGGGAAAGGTACACAATTAACATACTCATGTCTTACATTTTCCCATATTCAATATGTTTTTGTTTCAAAATAAGACTATTTTTAATGTCAGAAATCAAGCTTAAATTTACTGTTAAAAAGTGTACATAACTTTAGGGTCAATTTTCCACCCTACTTCACCAAAATTTCTAATCTAAAGCAGAACTATTTTTAATGTTCGAAATCTAAACAAGATTTGATGTTGAAATTATGTCATGATCAATTTTCACCACTAAATCCCCAGACTAAAACATCTACTTATTCATGTTGGAAAACTAACTTAGATTTAGTGTTGAAAATGTGTAAATCAATGTTGGGATCGATTTTCAACACTAAATTAACATTCTTTTACAATTTTGCGAAGTTATGATCAATTTTCAACACTAAATCACGTTTCTTTCACAATTTTTGCAGTAATCTGAATCCACAATGGTTTAGATGATTATATAATTAAATATGGCCAAATTGTATGAATATTCCTCAGATATTGATACTAGGAGTTGCAGATTGATTATTTAATGTCATTTCTTGACTGATGGTAACACCAAGGTTTTTAACACAAGGACTAGTTGGAATAATGGTTTCACCCTTGACATTTGGTGATACTGACTCATAGAATCATTTGCATGTGGAATGACATATAAGGGGGGTTCTGGGGGGTAAATCTGACCGGCTAACTAGACTCTTCACATATGGTTTCACAATACCTCTTAGAACATTCCAAAGCTCTAAAAGCAAGAATAAAGGGGATATAAGGGAAAAAGACCAAATTGGTTATTTTATGACCCCAGTTTGACCCCTACAGGGGGGTCGGGGGGAAATTTGACTTGCTTTCTAGACTCTCCACATATGGTTTCCTACTACCTCCCAATACATTTTATGGCTCTAAATACAATACTTAAGAAGATAATAGGGGATTCACATGGAGTTTAAGCTTTCTGATTGGTAAAATCAGTCATAAATCGGTCAATTTTCATTAGATTTCTCCCAAAATCTAGTCAGCTCGCATTTTTGATAGTATAAACATGTGTATGAAGTTAAAAACCTCTGCAGTCAGTAGATTTTGCTGAACTGCGATGATGGGCGGGTGTACCCGAAAAAATTATTTTTTTGATCATGTGACCTTGATCAAGACGAAAGGTCAAATTTAATCATGTGGAAAAATTTTCCCACGCCTAAGGTATATAACTGCCAAATATAGTTACAAAGCTTCCCATAATAAGAGAGATATTCAAGGGAGACCATAATGCAACAGCTGCGAGGAAACTTCCGCAAACACAAATAAGCGCCCTTTTCAGGGACACTTAATTACATTGATATAGTGCATATCACCTTGAATATGGTTAGATAAAGATAACATTTGAGAAAAATTATTTATATCCTTGACAATGTAAAACCAGAAATGGAAAGTACATCTGGCTCAGGCATGACCCACAAAGGGCAAAAGTTGAAAAGTTACAGCATCTCCTTTAAGGTGAAAGTAATTGAATTTGCAAAGGCAAACATTTACAAGGCTGCTGCAACATTTGAAGTTCTAATCTAATCTACTGCTTTGCAAGCGCAATATCTTCCCCACAATGGGTAACTCAGTGAGCTAATTAAACAAAATTGTTTTGGTATGAAAGTCGAGGGGCGTTCAAGGTCGGTAATCCAGGATTGTAGGTGTAACCGGGAGGAAAAGAAAACTAAGTTGGGAAGCTAGATAAAATGGAAATATAATACCCTTAAAATTTTCAAATGGCAAATTAGAAGTAAGAGAAAACTAGAATTGAGACTCGGTAACTTGGCAAAAACCCACAGGCACAGACAGCACCACAACAGGATGGGGGGATGGGAGGGGAAAAGGGCAGGTTTTTTTTTTTTTTTTGGGGGGGGGGGGTGTAAATAAACTGTTTCTCTTTTTTTTTCTCCTCTCTTCTTTCATACATTAATAAAATCCAGCTTGGAAGGTCATAGAGGAATGTGTGAAGTATAATACCCTTTATTTATCAAGTTAACAAGTTAACTCTGTATGCCAATGTACCCGCCATCTGTGTATGGCTGATTTTTGCAAGCTCCTGATGGGTGATGGGGGGTTGTCCACCCTCACCCCCCCCCCCCCCCCCCGCCCGCCCCCCCCCCAGGGTAAGGCATGAACTTGTGCAAAAAGGGTGAATAAAAATGAATTATGCTGGGAAAAAATATATATAAAGAATGATAAAAAAAAGTTGGGAAGCTAGAGCTGAAGAGGTGAGTTTTAAGGTGAAGTTGGCAGGAAGAGGGTAATTGAGTGGTGAAAAAATGAAGAGAAGTTGGAGTCCTGTGAAAATATCAGTACTACCAAATGATTGGCAGGGGCTGGGAGGAAATTTGAATATGGTGATATATACAACCAAATTTTAGACTGGCTATAGCAAAGAAGACAACTGGGCGGCAGAATTACTGGCATAGCAGTGAAACTCTGAGGCTCCATCAACAAAATGGGAACCAACAGTTCAAAGCCATTTATGGATGGCTCCAAAGATTTATGAAAACACACCATGTAACATTCCGTGCTGCAACCCATATTAGCCAGAATGTCAATTGAGCTAGAAGAGAAGCAATAAAACTTCTTGAGTTTCAGCATAAGAATGCGCAAACTGAGGGATTACAGCCTCAATTTTATTGGGAATATGGATGAAAACCTAGCCTAGCTGGACATGCCAGGTATCAAAACTATTGAGAATATTGGGAAAAATCATAGCTTTGAAAACATGCAACAGGACATGAGAAGTAGAGAGTAACAGTCTCTGGCAGATGGAATAAAGTTTCCCCCTATAGTGATCCTTAAAGGTGTGAGACCTTCAAGAGAGAAACTGTCTGGAATTGTGGTGGAAAATCTTGGGCCTCAGAAGCGATCATTTTGACTTGGCTAAAGAAAGTTTGGAAAAAAAACAATCAACACTGAAGATTGCTTGTCTGGGATGCATACATACCGCATATTACACCAAAGGTGAAGGAGTTTGTTCGTGTCAATACCAACTCAGATATGGCTGTAATGCCTAGAGGCTGTACTTCAAAATTACAACCTATGGATGTCAGCATCAACAAACCATTCAAAGCAAAATTCAAAGAATTGTATGACTGACTTATGAATGTATGGGTACAGAGGAGAGAACAGAAAAGTTCCACCAACCATCAAAATCCCCTTCATCCAAATAATGATGAAGAGGAAGACCCTTTCAAAGATTTCACCAATGATGAAGTAGCTGAAGTCCAGGAAGTGTGTGACAATCAGGCCACAATTGTTCCAGCGATGGTACTGGATGATGACGATGAATCAGATATCGATGTAGATGGAGATGAACTTAGTGATGATGGTGAATATGCCCAACCTGACTCACCTGGACATTGAAGAAATATAACATTTTTTCTTCAGATTTATTAGACATAGTTATGACTTTTTGATTCAAGAGAAATTTCCCCATGATAGTGGTTCAGTATTTTCTGACTTTAAATTATGTGAAAATGTAACTTTTTGAACTGAGGTAACAATAAAATTTTCTTCACTTGAGCCTTTATTGAGACTGTTATAAAGTAAAATGTGTCTTGAGAGAGATAATTAAAAGTATTATACACATATTGTGAAGGCATATGTATCACAATTTTCCTTGAATTCAGAATAGTGTATGTTTGTATTGCCTGCACTAGCTTTCTTATGAAGTATGTGTTTGGTTAACTGTCACTAGTTAACAAATGGATTAAATGTTGTGAAACTTGAGAAAAAGCTTGGTAGTTTATTTTTCCCAGTCTTACATAAAGCAATGTAAATAAAATCTTTACACAATGTCCCACATGCAATCTCTCCAACTAAAACAAAACTTTGTTATGGACCACATCATCAATAATCAACTACTACAAAAAACACTTATGTCGGCTTTTCAGCTCCACTCATGAATTTTATTCTTTAAATGTCATTTGTGGCTCTTTTACCATGGATTTTCTATAATAAACCACTTTTTATGTTTCATTGGTGCTCTCTAATTAATGAAGTTAAATTTACGGTTTTTGTGAAAGGTGTTTACTTTGTAACATTTTGAGCTGTAATATTTATATTGTCACATAATTGGCAATAAACAATGATAAATTCTTGCAACCATTTTGTTTTTTATGTTCCTACCCTTCGACCATACAAGAAAACTCCCCACCCCAAAATAATAAATGAATTGTCCCATTGTATAAATATTAACTTCTGTTCATGCAAGACTTCCACATATGACACACACAGAGAGAATAATAAGTGCTGTAAAAATGACCTTTACAAATTCTGTGAAAAACATCAGCATGATGGGCTGCACTATAAGAACTTTTTTCCACCAAAATATTGACTAAAACAAGTATTTCCTTAGTGCACCATGTGCTAAATAGGTCATTTGTGGTATATTATCTTCATAGTGTAAAATGAGGAACCTAGGTCCCCAGGTAACCTTCAAGGAATGTAAAGGGCAGAAATCAAAAATATTATAAATAAAAAATAAAAACTATTCCTGGAGGTAATTTAAAATGCACAAAAAAGGACAATGTAAGAACAAAGGAAGATGAATCAAATTTATCTATAGCTATATATTATTTTTTTTTAAGGTCACAACTTTCGGGAAAGGTACACAATTAACATACTCATGTCTTACATTTTCCCATATTCAATATGTTTTTGTTTCAAAATAAGACTATTTTTAATGTCAGAAATCAAGCTTAAATTTACTGTTAAAAAGTGTACATAACTTTAGGGTCAATTTTCCACCCTACTTCACCAAAATTTCTAATCTAAAGCAGAACTATTTTTAATGTTCGAAATCTAAACAAGATTTGATGTTGAAATTATGTCATGATCAATTTTCACCACTAAATCCCCAGACTAAAACATCTACTTATTCATGTTGGAAAACTAACTTAGATTTAGTGTTGAAAATGTGTAAATCAATGTTGGGATCGATTTTCAACACTAAATTAACATTCTTTTACAATTTTGCGAAGTTATGATCAATTTTCAACACTAAATCACGTTTCTTTCACAATTTTTGCAGTAATCTGAATCCACAATGGTTTAGATGATTATATAATTAAATATGGCCAAATTGTATGAATATTCCTCAGATATTGATACTAGGAGTTGCAGATTGATTATTTAATGTCATTTCTTGACTGATGGTAACACCAAGGTTTTTAACACAAGGACTAGTTGGAATAATGGTTTCACCCTTGACATTTGGTGATACTGACTCATAGAATCATTTGCATGTGGAATGAAAATCCTTGTATAATTTGTAATGAATAAATTAGTGAGACGAAATGTGTGTTTTTGCTTATGCCTGTAAGTTATGATTTTTAGCAAAATTTCCTATTCAGTCCTACTTACAAGCGACCCCTAATATTCTTGGCTTTCAACCACACCACATAATTGGTTTTCTCTCAACCTTAATTTGAAAAATCTAAAAGACTGGGACAGGATTAAAGTTGAAAAACATGTGGTTCTAGCCTCTAGGAGAGGAAACAAACAATAGAAAGGTTGTAAAAACAAATATACAGGGGAGGAGATCCTCATATGTGATGATAAATAGAATTTTTTCACAGTCTAATGCAGTGGGGAGTTTTTGAGCATTTGAAGTGAAGCATTAGTTTCTCTACCTCTACCTGGGTAATAATATCAGATAAAATTTGTATTAAACTGTGTTGTGTTTGTGTTTTAAAAATAGTTTAACAAACATAAAATATATTTCTTAACATACATTATTTCACCCATGATAAAGTTATCAATTTTAAGTTTAAAAAAGCAGAAGAAAAAAACCCAAAACATGGAGAGACAGTTAAAATACAACATGTGGGGAGGCTGTCTAATGTGATGGTTCAATAATGCTGATTTTGAAGTGAGGACCTGAATTTCAGCAATTGTGTTTTAAGTAAATAAAATCCAGAAATTGACAAAAGTCAGAAGAAAAAAAAGCAGTGATTTTGCTGTGTGACTAACGAAGTCTTGATTTAGAGCCAGACACGTATTAATGCATTAACTAAAATTGAAATGTTCTGGATGCACTTCATTCAGATCCTACCACCCATATGACTAATTGTATTGTTGGTAAGACCAGTCAACTTAAAATCATATAGATCACAGACTTTCTTGACTTTCATTTACACTGCTAACATATCAAGAGGATCAAAGATCATAAAGTGTCAAATCATATCAATATGTCTAATCATATAAAATTGTATAGCTTTGGTCAAAAGTCTTGGACATTCAAAATTCGGTTGGAATTGGTCAGGATAAGTTTTCACATATATTGATAGTTCCAGGGTTAAGATACATTTGAATTTTCATCGTTTTTGTGATAAATTTTGGAATTTTGCATCCCAACTTGCCAATTTTTAAGCCTGGCAAATCTTGTATTTGCTAATCTGATCCCCAGGGTAGCAATGCATTTAAATTTTCTGGGCCTATTTTGGTAAGTGTAGCATTTTTCAACCATGAGTTGCTGATTTTAAAGTTTGAGTTACTATCTGGACAGTCAATGAATATGGAGCCAGGCCTTAACTGTAATACAGACTCATCTGGCTCCTATTATATCCAGTGTTGTATTAAGTGGTGGTTCCATATTACCAACTTCAGTCCTACTCTGCATAATTTTAAGTTAGGAACAAAGTTTCTCTGTTCATATATGTCATGATCAGAAGGTTATTTCATGGATGGTTGCAAAATTTGGGAGAATATTAAACTTGATAGATATTTTGTTTGGAAAAATTGGTGACTTGGTTCGAGACCCCAAAAGTCAGGATTTAAAGCTCAACTTATATTGATGTCATCAAATCAAATTGTAATGTTCAGGATCCACTTCATTCTGATCTTACCACAAATAAGTCTAATCGCATTGTTCTTGCAATCAATCATATTAAAATCATGCAGACTAGAGACTTACTGATCAAAATTATTAAATGGAATGGCCATGTGCTTGTCATCCCCTAACTATCACTTTTATTGCTAGACTGATGGGAGAGTAGGGGATATGAATCCATCATGTCATATTAGCAAATCCCATCTGATCATATTTAAATTGTATAGATCCTGTTCAAAGACTCCAAGTTCAGCTAACCATGGTTAGACTAGTCTCCCAGACAAATATGATAATATACTATTGAAACAAGTAATTGCAGAACATTCTGTATGTCTGTTGCTTTTCCAATTTTATCTTGAGCAGTCAGACATTTTCATTGTATATGTGGCCCCCCAATTGGAAAAAAAAATTGAGATTGGTTGAGATCCACAGAAGAAGGGGGGATGAAAAACTTTCTGAGAAATGTAACTAAAACCTTCTCATTGATTCCAGAAAAACATTTCTGATTGGTTCTCAAGATGTTCTGACTTGGCTACAAACCTTACAAAATCGTCGATAAACGATCATAAGGATTGACTTAAAATGGATCCAAAGAATTGCTTTAAGAACATTAAGCTGGCTTTGACATTGAGTTCCAGAATGATACATTTGATAAGGGTCGTTTAAAATCACACAAAGTTTATGAAAAATTCAGACAGTTTCAATTGATCAGGAACAAATACTATTTACTCCTGATTATTTCCAAAGTTTGACAGCCAGTCCCAGACCCTTCCTGAACACTAAGATCATGATTTACCAAGACCCCAAATGAAAAGATTTGCTTCCAGCACCCCTGTTTGATGATTGTTTAAGATTGTAGCCCACCTATCACCAAAGAGCAATACAGCCTTAAGTTTTTATGTTCTAGTTTGGTAATTCAAAAAATTCAAAAAGCTTCAAAATTGTATCCAGAACATACTATGCGCAGAAACATAGCTTTAAATGTTCACAAAAAAGAAATCTACAAAAGGTTTCTGTAATATACAATATTATTCCACAGCTAATGTTGATAAAGTGGTTACTTGTATTCATTTTATAAAATCAGAGAAAAGAGTGTATGGGGAAATTACCTTACACTAGAATGACAACAGACCACAGTTTATTTGTTTTAGCTGGGATGCAGTATTACTGCACACATTTAGTGCAAGCAGCAACCTAAGCCACTCTTAAATAGAGGAGGGATATTTGTGAAAAACATGCACAGAGATTGTCGTTGCTCATAACGAGCAGGTCTTGTTCTCATGTATGTAGGACTGTGTATTTGCGATATTTGGCCATAATAAGCATAGGTATTGCACAATATTGTCAACATATACATCATTGCACCACAACCTTATTCTTGGCTAAAAAAAACTATCCAATGACGTCAATTAGTCCTAACCCTATCGACGTGCTATATAAAATCACGTGACTTCCTGCTACCTCTTCCTTTTTAACATTCACTCGTGGCAGTGCAGGTGGGTCTAGATTTTCCTTGAATAAAAATCTCTCATAATCCCCGAAATTCCACGTATTCACCAGTGAAATGTAATTTTGTAATATAGTAAAATCTCAAGTCTTGATATGTTTATAAGTTTTAGAAAGTATTAATGTGAAGTTAATGTTTTTTCGGCGCGTTTTAAAAACCGGGAACGAAACCTAATGTGTCGGGTTGGTTTAGGACACCAGTTTATTCTGGTGTTGTATATGTATTTGCTAATTCAGTATATACATGTAGCTTAGCTTATATTTCGTCTCGAGTAGGAAAAAAACACTTGGTTATTAACCAAAAGCGTGTGTTTGGTGTTGTACTGTATTCAGTCTGAACATTCAAGGGAAACCAGCGATCCCGGCTCTGTTTACTTGGGACTTGGGTGTGGCAAATAACTCACAAAATGCAGCTGTCCTTAAGTCACCTGTCCATTTTACCTTACCCGTACAGTACCCGTGTCAGTTATTGCCCATATCCGTGATGCCCTACTGCTTCCCTGCATAAGTTGGCCGCGGGTCGTAAGTTGGCCACCACTCATTTAAATGTATCAAACAGACAAATGTGTGGTTGCACAGGTTTTAAAAGTGGTAGTTATAATAAATCTTATTATAATAGACCATTCAAGAATGATACAGGCCTTTAGATTTATAGAAATTTCTAAATATGATGATGGCGGCCAACTTATGCAGGGAAGCAGTAGATCTTTTGGTATAAAACCGTGCACTTATCCGTGTCAGTCCACTCTGATTACAATCACGTTTCACGTGGCGGTACTGTACTGCTTCCCTGCACAAGTTGGCCGCCCCCACCACAGCCTCAGAGTGGCCTACTACACTCTGAAACCATGCATTATTAAACTTATTATATGCAACAGTTTTCATTGGTGTACAATAACCTATTTGTCTTTCTGGGAGTGGTCGGTCCGGTTCTGAAAGTGAAAACCGGTCTCCGGGACTTTGAAACCGAACAAAATCTCGTATTTCGAAAGTGTGCAGATATAGTAAAAATTTTTACATCTCGCATTTAAGTAACACGGTGGCTAATGTCACGGATCTGTTAACGGAAAGTACTTGTCTTGTGTCATGAATCAATGTTTTAATGTCAGACACGTGTGAGGTCACAGATTTCCCCTGTAGTTTCCTAACAATATTTTGCAAAATGGATGTCTGGACGAAGATCAAATAATTTGAACTACGTACAGAACTCGGGGCCATAGCACCCAAGTCATAAATATTCGTGAGAAGGTATGGGGTCACAGATTTCCCCTGCAGTTTCCTAACAATATTTTATAAAATGGACCCTCGACTAAGATCAAATACTTTAAAAAAACTACAGAACTCACGGACCCAAGTCATTAAGATTCATGAGAAGGTAACAATATCCACAATGTTTCTCACGGACATCTGTGGATATTGACATTTCCGTGACACAAGTCTACTTTCCGTTAACGGATCTGTGACAATAGCCAAGAGGTGACAGAAGCAAAGCCCAAATATTTATCATAATTAACAGTATTAGTATCAAATATAGACCGAGTTTCTGTCCCGTCACCAATTGTTATTGATATACTGATGGACACAATGGTGAGGGACAGAGCTCACATGTACTTGTTTTCTGTGTAAATTTTGAACGGCATATTTGTACACATAATTTCTCAAGTATAAAGTGTTATTTACATTCTTTGAGCTATGTATATGTGCTGTTCACTAATATTTAATGCCTATCCTACTGATATGTGTATAGTTCAACCTATTTTTAAAATGTAAACAAACCGTTAACAGTGCACTGCTATCTGTAAAAAAAATGCTGGCTTGTAAAAGCACTTTAGTGCAACAACATGTATTATAAACCTAGATACAGCTATGTAGACGTATCAAAGAATTTTTAAGGTTAATGCAATAATTTCCAACAGTTCAAATTTACACAGAAAACAAGTACATGTGAGCTCTGTCCCTTGCCATTGTGTCAATCAGTATATCAATAAAAATTGGTGACGGGACAGAAACTCGGTCTATATCAAATAAAGTATCTAAATTTAAGTTAAAAATACTTTAGGGACAAATAAAATCAACGACAAAGTTATATCCCGGGACGTCCTGATATGTAACATGTTGGCTTTATGTTGGGAAGTGTTGAATCGTGAGAACCCGGGAGGCAGTAGCACCAACTCCTTAATATTCATGAGGAGATATGGGATCACAGATATCCCTTGGACAAAGCAATACTTTATAAAATGGAAGCCTCAAAGATCAGATACTTTTAAACTTGATAACTCGCAGTACTGGCAGAGACCGACTCAAGTGCCCATTCGCAGACCTACTTTTTTGACGGACGAGGACGAAAGTTCACTGTATTGTACCAAAATATCTACGGTCTTGCATGCGTGGACAAGGACCTGGGTACAAACGAGATTGAGGGCTAGTGTTGGGAATTGCCTCCAATTTTCATGGTCGGTTATTCGTCCATTTTTCCGAGCGATGATCGACCCATAATCGATTATTGTATCCCCGGCGCAAAGCGGGGATACTATGGATTCATCATCGTTGTCGTCCGCGTCCGCAGAGATTTCTTGTTAGCGACCTACAGTCCACATTTCTTTCATATTTGGCAGGTGGCTTGATATGGTAGAGGACTCTCCACCCTATCTTTTTGGTAGGCTTTATGTCTAAATTAGGCCTGTGGTAGACAAAAATGTCTAAAATGTGGAATATTGCATGTAAGCGACCTACAGTCCACATTTCTTTCCAGATTTCTTTCATATTTGGCAGGTGGCTTGGTATGCTAGAGGCTTTATGTCTAAATTAGGCCTGTGGTAGACAAAAATGTCTAAAATGCATTAAAAGTCATGAAATCATGCACTAAATCACTTATAACTTGAAAAGTGTTGCATTTAGAGCATTTTGTTAAAATATGTTCTTCAGCTACTTTTTTCATAGCTACAACATGGTGAGTAACTTGGGTGTCGGTCTCAATAGCTAAGTGAGTAATAGCTACTTTTGGGCTTTTCAGTAACTTCCATTATGAGTAAAATCACTTGTAACTTGAAAACTATTGCATTTACACAATTTTGTATAAATGTGTTATTCAGGTACTTTTGGGTCAGCTATAACATAGTAAGTGGTTAGCAAGTTTGGCATCTAATCATAGGCTGTCACCTCTGTGGGTTCGAGTCCCGCAAGTGGCAATTCTGAGGACCTGTCCCAATATGACCCTGGCTGTTGAACAGGACGTAAAACCCCAACTTTGACTTTGGCTATACCATAGTAAAATTTCAGAACTGTAGCTCATGGCAAAGCCGAGTAATAGCTACTTTTAGGTTATCACTGTTGAGTAAGTTACTTATAACTTCAAAGTATTACATTTAGAGTATTTTGTTTCAATATGTTGTTCACCTATTTCGGAGTCGGCTATAACATAGTGAAGTTCCAGACCTGTGGCTCATTGCATAGCTGAGTAATAGCTACTTTGAAGTTCACACTGTTGAGTAAATCAGTTGTAATTGGAAAGCTATTGCATTTACAGAAATTTGTGTAAATATGTTATTCAGCTACTTTTGGGTCAGCTATAACATAGTGAAATTACAGACCTGTAGCTCATGGCACAACTGAGGAATAGCTATTTTCAGGTACTGACTGTTGAGTAAATGACTTGTAACTTGAAAAATATTGCATTTGGAGTATTTTGTTAAAATATGTTGTTCACCTACTTTTGGGTCAGCTATAACATCGTAAAATTACAGACTTATAGCTCATGGCATAGCTGAGCAATAGCTATTTTCAGGTTCTCACTATTGAGTAAATCAGTTGTAACTTGAAAACTATTGCATTTACAGTATTTTGCTTAAATATGTTATTCATATAATTTTTGGTCAGCTATAACAGAGTGAAATTGCAGACCTCTATGTCATGGCATAGCTTACCAATATCTACTTTCAGGTTCTCACTGTTGAGTAAATCATTGTATCCACTGGATAGCCGCAGTGTGTAGAGAGATTTCACCATTACCGCTCTAACGAAAAAAAAAATATTATAGCTAGCCTTCTCAAGTTTGCAAGGTATATTAGAGGGTGCACCACAGTATTCTATTGGTAGGCTTTGTCTAAATTAGGCCTGTGGCTAAATTACTTGCCTACTAAAAATGAGTAATTCTGAATTTTCTCTAAAAGTATTGCAGATGGCAAATTTTTCTTAAATAACTCGTTCACCAACTTTTGAGAAAGCTTTCACATAGTGAAGTTCCAGACCTGTAGGTAATTACTCAACTACTCAAAATGAGTAAATGCGAATTATCTCTAAAAGAATTGCAGATAGCCAATTTTTCTCAAATAACTATTCACCTACTTTTGGGAGACTCACCTTACTCAAAATGAGTAAATGCAAATTATCTCTAAAAGTATTGCAGATAGCCAATTTTTGTCAAATAACTCCTTCACCTGCTTTTGGGAGAGCTTTCACTTTAAGTTTCAGACCCGTAGGTAATTACTCTCCTACTCAAAATGAGTAAATGCAAATTATCTCTAAAAGTATTCCTGATGGCCAATTTTTGTCAAATAACTCATTTACCTACTTTTGGGAGACCTTTCACTTGGTGAAGTTTCAGACCTGTAGCTAATTATTCAGCTACTCAAAATGAGTACATGCTAATTCTTTTGGTATACCACAGTGTAGGCGACTGTTTTGTGGACGGCATTTTCCATTTCCACCCAATTTTAAGATGGTGGCCTATAGTGCTGTAAGTCGAGAAATACTTGAGTCGCGTCGGAACTAATACATGACGGTGAACCGACGAAAGTCGCACTAGTGTTGGCCAAGGACTTCAGAAGAAATAAATTTTATTAATTAGCCGGTTTTAAATAAACAAATTTTTATAGTTGGATCTTTGACCCCATCTGATAAAATACTGAATCTTGTGAGAATTTATATTTGCGGTTAAAAAATTGAGGGAAGCAGCCATTGTTGTTTCCACTTGAAAGCTATGACAACTTAAAAATGTGATTGTTTTCTTTAAAAACACTAATTAGTAATTATCATAAGATTTTTTAGGTAGGTGATATTTTGGTGTGTTTTAAAAGTTTTCATGAAAAATCGATCTTTATAATGTATGAATCGATTCGTCGTAATTTCAACACTCACGACCAAGTCGATCCGCATCGTTACTAGTGCTGCGACGATGTTTGAAGAAGTTCGATAGTTCGCTCGTTTACTGCCCGGAGTTCGGAGTTCGGTTTCAAACATCTGAAATTCGGACTTTGCAAATCGTTCAGAAATCCCCAATATCACACCACATCCCAACAGATCCTATTTTTGCCCATCTATAAAACTTGTTTCTTTTGTTGAAAATATTGCGGAATTTATTTAAAATATATGTCGTGACAGAACTTAAAATTTGATAGAATTTTAAATTCTGTCGACAGAACTTAAAATTCTAAGTTCTGTCGACAGAACTTAAAATTCTAAGTTCTGTCGACGGGATTTCAATATCTTGACAGAACTTAAAATTCTAAGTTCTGTCAACAGAACTTAAAATTCTAAGTTCTGTCAACAGGATTTTAAATTCTGTCAACAGAATTTAAAATTCTATCAAAATATCTTGACAGAACTTAAAATCCTGATAAAATCATGATTCCATATATTTGAGTTAGTTAGTATTTTACATTTTAAAGGGAGCTCAGAAATGGTATTCACTTTCATTTATAATAGTACATTAATATGCGCACTAACTTTTCAATACATGTATTTTAAAATTTCCCCCTGAGTAGCTGATCTTTCTTTGTGATCTGTTTAATTACCTGCTCTGATGTACTTTGATCTGTACTCCAGCGCAAAACGTTTTTTATTGTTGTAGGTTTTTCAAGTAGGTTTTTGGGATGTGCCTGAGTAGGTTTTTGTCTCTATTTCTTTGCTATAATTGCAGTGCTAAACTCAGTGAATAATGTATGCATTTAATGTTCAATTTTATCAATAAAGTTTAAAATGTTTTTGTTAGACTTTATTTTTTGATTACAGCTATATAATTTATATAAGCTATATGATTTTAAGTTCTGTCTACAGAATTTTAAGTTCTGTCAACAGGATTTTAAATTCGGTCGACAGGATTTTAAATTCTGTCGACAGAACTTAAAATCCCTCCAAACCAATGAAATCCAAGGATTTTAAGTTCTGTCAACAGAACTTAGAATTTTAAGTTCTGTCAAATTTTAAGTTCTGTCACGACATATATATGGATTTAATAGTTTTGCTATATTTTCAATAAAGTTACAAGATTTTATGTGAGATTTATGCATTTTAACTGGTTTTGAAAATGTTGTTTCGAAGATCGAACTAGACCGAAGTTTGCTAGCTTTTGTACAGGTACCAAACATTGAACCTGATATTCGAAGCGATTTCACAGCACTAATCGTTACTGTACTAGTGGCCTAACTTCGGAAAGTTCACAAAATTTCAGATGCCATAAAGATGTCTTGGTACCCAGGGGTCCAAAATTTTCCCAAAATTACTATTTTAGACGGTTTGAGATATACATTTTCCATTTCTGACAATTCATTGTAACAACTGAAATACAAAAAAAATGCCAGTTTCGACAGGCAAGTACCACAGGTACAACAAATTTGCAACATTCAGGTTTTGTGAAAAGCTAGGGAACAATTTCAGTTCTAAGAAGTATATAGAACCCAGGAGATGTCCGTCAGATACAGGATTCATGGGCCATGATTTCTTCCAATTTTTCATATTTTGAAATGTTAGAACCAACAATAAAGGAGACACGATGCCTTTTTGGCATGATCCTATATGACCTTGACACTTTCAAAAGATTTGTAGACCATGATTCCTTAGAAGCTTTATAATTCCAAACCCCTAAGGCAGATATTGGGGCCTTTTGATATCCCCCCCCCCCTCAAAAAAAAAAACAAACAAACAAACAAAAACCTTAAACCATAAAATAATTTAAAAATAAATAATTTAGAAATAATTGTTTATCACCCAGATTGGGTGCTGAAAAATTACCAGTAAATTGCTTTGGCATAAGAGATGGCCTGTCTGGGGATGTTGCTAGCTAGTTGGTGCTAGCTAGAGGTTTGTGAAACCATGCGAAATACCATTGTAATATCTCGAGCTAGGATAGTTCAGTGGCCTTGTGGGAAGTTGGTATCTAGTCACAGGCTGTGACCTCTGTGTGGGATTTGACTGCCATAAGTGCCATAACCTGTCCCAATATGACCCTGGCTGTTGGACAGTACATAACCTTAACTTTGAACTTACACGAGCTATAAATCCCTTGATCTGGTCAGATTTTACCTACTAGGTCAAACGAGGATAGCCAAACATAAAAGTGAATATAACTCACTGACTCTTGGTCCTACAGTTTTGCAATGTGAAACAAACCTGTAGGAAATAATGGGTTAGAAATGTTGATGTGTTCAAATTTGACCCACGGCCATGTTAATATAGGAGTAACCCCGCATCAAACCATCACGCCGTTGGTCGGCAGTTTACAGTATCCTGATGAACTGTACTGGTTTCCTCTGCCCTTCCAACTACACGTCTTGATATGTACAGTTTGGAAAGCGATATAAACCCCAAATAAATAAATAAACCCTGAAGGTGCAACGTCATGGTGTGAGTATATAGAATAAAAAGTATCCAGATCTCTGTACTGTTTCACTACTTCTATATCTCTGCTGCTATACTATGGATTTCGCTTCGTTACCCCGCCGCCGCAGTGTGTAGAGAAATTTCACAGTTACTGCTCCAACGAAAAAAATATTATAGCTAGCCTTCTCAAATTTGCAGGATCTATTCATAACCATAAAATCTTGCCTGGGAATATTTTTGGCCTCATTTTGAAAAACAAGATGGCCTCCACGGGTGTTTCTTTGTCCATCATGAAAAGTGCTTATATCTCCCTGATTATTGGTCCTAGAGGTTTGGGATGGTAAACCAACCTATAGGAAATCATGGGCTAGGAATCTTTTGGTGTGGTCGGATTTGACCTTGGACCCCTCCTTCGAGGTAGTGGTGTCATCACGAGCGGCAATATCACAGATTCAGTGGTGATGAAAAAAATGGACGGTAATCGAGGATTAATAATCATCCGCGGTGCATCTCAAACATATTCAACCATTAACTGCAGCTTATTTTTAAAGGGATTTAATAAAAATATGGTGAACTATTCGTCTAATTTCTACTTTTATGCGGTTTCGTTTTGATTTGTGATGTAACTATGGTGATGACCCTTTCTGAAAAAACATAAATTTTGTTTACTTTTTATGGCTTCAAATATCCACCATTTTAACTAACAGCACAAATGAAACATAAAATCTATTTTATTTCAGCATTAGTTGTCAATGCACATTATTTAAAGAACAAATTTAGGTTTAATTTGTGAAACGATGACTCTGCGATAACGCTCACTGTTTCGTTCACGGTATCGAGACCTCATATACCCAGATGATGACACCACTACTTCAAGGCCAAATGAGGATAGCCAAACTTTAAAAGTGCTTATAACTCTATTATTGGTTCTAGAGGTTTGGGATGGTAAACCAACGTATAGGAAATCGTGGGCTGGGAAAGTTTTGGTGTGGTCAGATTTGACCTTGGACCCCTCCTTCCAAGGTCAAACGAGGATAGCCAAATTTAAAAGTGCTTATAACTCACTTATTATTGGTTTCAGAGGTTTGCAATGTCCTATCAACCTATAGGAAATGATCATGGGCTAGGAATCTTTTGATGTGATCAGATTTGACCTTTGGCCCCTCTTTCAAGGTCATATGAGGATAGCAAAAATTAACGGTGCTTATATCTCACTTATTCGTGTTCCTAGAGGTTTGCAATGTCACACCAACCTGTAGGAAGTTGTGGGCTAAGAATCTTTTGATATGGTCAGATTTCACTTTGGACGTCTTCTCAAGGTTAAGTGATGTTTGAATGACTTTGGTGAGTTTTCTTTCTGGTGGATACAATTTGCATCAGTTCTCTGATGCGATAAGTCTAGTTTTATTACAGAATTTTTAAGTATTTGCAAACTTTAAATGTCTAAGAGTTGTTGCAGCCCTGTATGACCATGCACGGTCATCCATGTACATGTATGCATCCGCAAAGATAAAAAGAAAATTATCTGCAACATTAATTTTTGCAGTCGTCGGAGTATAGTTACATCAGGCAACCATGGTAAAGGAAAAGGAACATATTAACATTGTGGTCATCGGTCATGTCGACTCTGGCAAGTCTACCACCACTGGTCATCTCATCTACAAATGTGGTGGAATTGATAAGAGAACCATAGAAAAGTTTGAGAAGGAAGCTGCAGAGGTAAGACATAAGCAAAATCTTCATACACTTGTCTAATGCTGGACTCAAATAAAATGCCTCAATTAAGAAATATCTTTTTCTTGGAAAAAGTGTACTAAAATAGTTGAATTCAACACATGCTGTTGGGAAAATATTCTGACCATATGGGGACAGAGAAATTTGCTATGAAAAATATGAACGGTTTATGGTGCAATTTCATGACTGCACAAAGGGTTAACTTGTGTAATATAGATCATTATATAATATATCCTAATCTTTGTGCTGTGTATCACTTCTATATTTCATGGTGTTGATAACCATTTCCCCAAACTGTTGGGTGCAGTTAACTAATGTTCTTATCGTTCAGATGCAGTTCTATATAATTGAGTGCTGCCATATTTTGAGTACTGCCAGTTTGTTTTAGATGGGAAAAGGTTCCTTCAAGTATGCCTGGGTTTTGGACAAATTGAAGGCTGAACGTGAACGTGGTATCACTATTGATATTGCCCTATGGAAGTTCGAGACTTCCAAGTACTTCATCACTGTTATTGATGCCCCAGGTCACAGAGATTTCATCAAGAACATGATCACTGGCACATCACAGGTATTTAACAGCTTTTAATTCGGCTGCAGGCGAGTCTGAAAATGCGCCTCGATTCCTCGTTTTGGAAGAATCAACTCCCGACTCGGTTAATCGCTTGATTATCGCCCACAAAATGAACATCATATTTTGACATATTACACCTTATAAAATGATTAAAATGTATACAACAGGAAAGAATCTTGATAATTCATTGAATTTTGGAAAAAAGACTCCTTTATAATGCAAAAACAGGGAACGTTAGCCATCTTTATATTGAGGGGTCTTTAAAATATGTTGTATGAAAATGCGGTCTTGTAAATACTTTGTTATACCATTAACCTTGGCAAATGCTTAAAATATAAAGAATTAAAATGGAAACTCCTTATAATAGTAATATATATAAATAATTCATATATTTAAAAAAAAAATTAATTTTGTAGTTGACTTTACGTCTATGTTTATCTTTCTACGTCTATCTTTTCGAAGACCTGGTTCACTTTTCTTGCCTCGAGTTTCTGAGTAACTGAAGAATCGTTGCAGCCCTACCAATATTTATGAAAGTGCATGCTTGTTTTATCCACCATCTGCCCATCTTTAGGTCCGACTCCATTGGGGCAGGGTCGGTAACACCAGTATCGAGACCAATTCACTTCACCGTGACACTTTACAGCTGCTATTTTGAATGACTGTATATAATATTGTGAGAAAACGTAAAGTATTAGAAACAAACCTCAAATCTGAAGAAATTTCAAACTTTCATTGCATATTTATCTCCTGCCTGGCTCGCCGGCGGGAGATTATAATTTGCACCATGTGCGTGCGCGTGTCGCGCAGTTTTCTCTGTCCTAATGAATTTTTACCCTCTTCAATGTTTTTTGGGTTTGGTGAACTTTGGCCTACTTTTGAGTAATAGCACTTTTACCTAATATAATTATATGACTTATAACTCTCAAACTATTGCATTTAAGAGTATTTTGTTCCAATATGTTGTTCAGCTACTTTCTCCACAGCTACAACATGGTCACTAGTTTGGAAGTGTATCTCCATAGCTAAGTGAGTGATAGCTACTTGGTCAATTTGGAATGATGGCTTATATCTTCAAAAGTATTGCAGCTACACAATTTTTCTCAAATATGTTGTTTATCTACTTTTTTGTGAAGTGTAACATATTTAAGTTTCACAACTATTGCTCAATGTACAAGTGAGTAATGGCTACTTTATTGCTACTTTTAGTGAAAATGTGAAAAATCACAAATATCTCTCAAACCACAAGAGATAGAAAAATTTCGAGCGAATTTTTGACCTACAGGTTGGTACAACAGTATCCTATGCTAAGGGGATTGGTAAACTTTGGCCTACTTTTGAGTGAGTAATAGCACTTTTACCTAATATAATTATATGGCTTATAACTCTCAAACTATTGCATTTAGAGTATTTTGTTCCAAGATGTTGTTCACCTACTTTCTCCACAGATACAACATGGTCAGTAGTTTGGAAGTGTATCTCCATAGCTAAATGAGTAGTGCTGGTATTGTTTAATCGATATTGAAATATTTATCGATTCATGCAAGTTTCCCGATATCAATAATGTAGAGTGCCATATCAATATCGAAATATACTACTTAACAGGTACAAATGTGTGGTTTTTCATTAAAATAAAGGACAATATTTGAAGAATACATTAGTTATTTTCATATAATTTTGTCAACTTTCACTTACCGCTAAACCGGAAACGCCATATTTGTTTACGTTTCGGGAAATACTAAACCTCACGAAAGAGTTTGGAAGGTCTCTCCCAGGAAAGCATCTAATACCCCGATATTCCAATATCGATCGATACGAAAGGCAAAAATATGGTTTGATATCGATGTGCATATTATCATTCGATACCAGCACTATAAATGAGTAATAGCTACTTCGTCAATTTTTAATGATAACCATAATGAGTACATGGCTTATATCTTCAAAAGTATTGTAGCTACACAAGTTCTCTCAAGTATGTTGTTCATCTACTTTTTTGTGAACTGTAACATATTCAAGTTTTACAACTGTTGCTCAATGTACAAGTGAGTAATGGCTAATTGTTTCCCCGGCGCAAAGCAGGGATACTATGGATTCATCATTGTCGGCGTCCGCAGAGATTTCTTGTTGGCGACCTACAGTCCAGATTTCTTTCATATTTGGCAGGTGGCTTGATATGGTAGAGGACTCGCCACCCTATCTTTTTGGTAGGGTTTATGTCTAAATTAGGTCTGTGGTAGACAAAAATGTCTAAAATGTGGAATATTGCTTGTTAGCGACCTACAGTCCACATTTCTTTCATATTTGGCAGGTGGCTTATCGCTTAAAAGTATTGCAGATAGCCAATTTTTCTCAAATAACTCATTCATCTACTTTTGGAAGAGCTTTCACATAGTGAAGTTTCAGACCCATAGCTAATTACTCGCCTACTCAAAATGAGTAAATGCGAATTATCTTTAAAGGTATTGCAGATAGCCAATTTTTCTCAACTCATTCACCTACTTTTGGGAGAGCTTTCACTTGGTGAATTTTCAGACCCGTAGCTAATTATTCACCTGCTCAAAATGAGTAAATGCTAATTATCTCTAAAAGTATTGCAGTTACCCAATTTTTATCAAATAATTCATTCATCCACTTTTGGGAGAGCTTTCACATGGTGAAGTTGCAGACCTTTAGGTAATTACTCGCCTACTCAAAATGAGTAAATGTGAATTATCTCTTAGAAGTATTGCAGATAGCCAGTATTTCTCAAATAACTCATTCACCTACATTTTGGAGAGATTTCACATGCTAAAGTTTTTTTATGAATTTTTAAAATAATTTTTAATGCATTAAAATTAATGAAATCATGCACTAAATCAATTATAACTTGAAAAGTATTGCATTTAGAGCACTTTGTTAAAATATGTTATTCAGCTACTTTTTCCATAGCTACAGCATGGTGAGTAACTTGGGTGTCTATCTCAATAGCTAAGTGAGTGATAGCTACTTTTGGATTTTTCACTAACTTACATCAAGAGTAAAATCACTTGTAACTTGAAAACTATTGCATTTAGAGAATTTTGTGCAAATATGTTATTCATCTACTTTTGGGTAGTGGTGTGAACGGTAAACCGGTATGCCGCATTTCGTTTCGTTTAGGTAGAAATGACGAAATCCACAAAGAATATTTAAGTACCGGTAATTGAAAACGTCATCATATTAGGCTTTCTACTGGTTAATATTTTGTCAAAACAATAAAGAGCATATACATTTGAGGAAAAAGTTACATTTTCGCTTTATATTCATGGTAAATGAAGTTTACAAACTTCAAAATATCTCGCGAATCCATATTTCCTATTGAGAATATAGCTCATGTACGCTCGCGTAAAAGTTTTTATCATATATCTGTACACTTTCGAAATCCTGGATTTCGTTCGGTTTCAAAGCCCCGAAAACTGGTTTTTATTTTCACAACCGGTCCGACCACTACTTTTGGGTCAGCTATAATATAATAAAATTTCAGACCTGTAGCTCATGGCATAGCTGAGTAATAGCTACTTTTAGGTTATCACTGTTTAGTAAATCACTTATAACTTGAAAACTGTTGCCTTTACATTATTTAGTTTCAATATGTTATTCACCTATTTTGAGGCAGCTACAACATAGTAAAACTCCAGACCTCCAGCTGATTGCATAGCTGAGTAATAGCTACTTTGAGGTTCCTACTCAACACTAAATCGTGTATTACTTGAAAAGTATTGCATTTAGAGCATTTTGTTAAAATATGTTATTCAGCTACTTTTTCCATAGCTACAACATGGTGAGTAACTTGGGTGTCTATCCCAATAGCTAATTGAGTAATAGCTACTTTTGGACTTTTCACTAACTTCCATCATGAGTAAAATCACTTGTAACTTGAAAACTATTGCATTTAGAGAATTTTGTGCAAATATGTTATTCACCTACTTTTGGGTCAGCTATAACATAGTAAAATTTCAGACCTGTAGCTCGTGGCATAGCTGAGTAATAGCTACTTTTGTCTTTTTCGGTGGATACATTTTGCATCTGGTCACAGATGCCTCCTTGGTCTAGTTTATTGCTACTTTTAGTGAAAATGTGAAAAGTCGCAAATATCTCGCAAACTTTGACCCACAGGGTGGTACAACAGTATTTTATGCTAAGGGGAAAAATTTCAATTTTCGCCACTTTTGGTGGCCATCTTGGATTTCAGCGGAAAATGAAAAAGTGTGAATATCTTGAAAACATTAAGAGATAGAGCGATTTTGAGCGAATTTTTGACCCACAGGGTAGTACAAGAGTGTCCTATGCAAAGGGGAAAAATTTCAATTTTCGCCACTTTTGGCGGCCATCTTGGATTTCAGCGGAAAATGCAAAAGTGTGAATATCTCGAGAACCATAAGAGATAGAGTGATTTCGTGCGAATTTTTGACTCGCAGGGTAGTACAAGAGGGTCCTATGCAAAAGGGAAAAATTTCAATTTTCGCCACTTTTAGCGACTATCTTGGATTTTTGCGAAAAATGAAAAAGTGTGAATATCTCGAAAACCGTAAGAGACCCGCAGGGTAGTACAAGAGTGTCCCATGCAAAGGGGAAAAATTTCAATTTTCACCACTTTTGGCAGCCATCTTAGATTTTAGCAGGAAATGAAAAAGTGTGAATATCTCGAAAACTGTAAGAGATAGTGATTTCGAGCAAATTTTTGATCCGCTGGGTAGTACAAGAGTATCCTATGCAAAAGGGAAAAACTTCAATTTTCGCCACTTTTGGCGGCCATCTTAGATTTTAGTGGAAAATGAAAAAGTGTGAATATCTTGAAAACCGTAAGAGATGGCGTTATTTCAAGCGACTTTTTGACCCACAGGGTGGTACAAGAGTGTCTATGCAAATAGGAAAAATTTCAATTTTCGCCACTTTTGGCGGCCATCTTGGATTTTAGCAGAAAATGAAAAATTGTATTCTTCCCCTGTAATGCTCTACATACCACGGCAGTGGTCTTGTTTTATATATTTTAGCACTTTTATAGTGATTACTTTTAGAACTGCAATGTTTTCTTTTCGCGAATCGTACTTCCGGTTGGTGGGCCCATTCAATTGGGGATATACCAGAACGCACAAAAGTACTTTTGAACCCATCTCAGGCAGCAGTGAAATGGAGCGAATAAATTGAACTCAAATCTGAAATGGTAAATGATGTGCGAGTGAAATTCTGTTATATGCAGGACTTTTCATAAGTTAATACTATGTTCAGACAGACTCGTAAGGTGCAACCACCATTCTATAGTTCCAAGCTAATTATGTCTTCCTATTTACCCAGGAAATGCTAAATGAAATAATATGCATGTATTATGTCTTGTATACATATCTGGTATTGTTGATTATGTAAATATTTTGGTGAATTGGAGATTTTTTATCTGTTTTTGAGTAAAAAGTAAAACTTCTGGTCAATTTACCAGTATTGACGGTCAGATCAGTGACTGAAACCCCACCAATTCTGGGCTGTTGGACTGTGTCAATGTCTTTTTCCAGGCTGATTGTGCTGTGTTGATTGTTGCTGCTGGAGTGGGAGAGTTCGAGGCAGGCATTTCTAAAAATGGACAGACCAGAGAGCATGCACTCCTTGCCTACACACTGGGTGTGAAGCAGCTGATTGTTGGTGTTAACAAGATGGATAACACTGAACCTCCCTACAGTGAAACCCGCTTTAGAGAAATTGAAAAGGAGGTGTCTGCCTATGTCAAGAAAGTTGGCTACAATCCCAAGAATGTTGCCTTTGTCCCTATTTCTGGTTGGCATGGTGACAACATGATAAAGGCGTCTGAGAACATGAGTTGGTTTAAGGTATGCTTGCGTTCCTATTTATATCACCACGTAATTGTTACAACCAATCTTCTGCAATCTTTATCTTGTAGCTAGGCAACCAGTGGTGGATTCTCTTCTAATTGAGAACAAGTACGCAGTTTGAATATGGTGTAGGGAGGTCACGACTAGCTGACTAATTGGTGACCATTAGAATAGTGCTATCAGTTTGATATTTTAAAGTATGAATAATCGCTCAATGTTGTTAAAGATGGCAGATGGTCTGAATCCGTAAAAAATGTTTATATTGTCGCATAAAATAAGTTAAAATCCAACAACAGCCACATTTTCTGTAATTTGTGCATTCCTGTAAACTGAAAGTACCATTTACCTCTTTATATCACCTGCTTCCTGTATGGGAAGAATGCATCAGAAAATGGCAAATTTTACAGATTATGGACATGTATTTTCAATTTATTTCACCTGTATACTTTTCACTGCCTTTTAAAATGTCAAGCTTAACAGTTTTGGTAGTTTTTTAAATGAAATGACTATTATCCGGCATGAAATAGTCGTGATGCTCCTTCAAAAGGGGTTATAACATTTCAACCAAAGTAGAGTCACATGACAAAAAACATCCCGGAAATGATGCCAGATAGCACATTTCAGTGAAACTTTTGATCCCCAGGGTATCGGCAGTCGTCGGGAGATTATAAAACTTCTTCCATATGTGCGTCCGTTTGTCACGTTTTTACATAAACCTTAACATCTCGTTCATTTATAAAGATATCTTGACCAAATTTGCAGGGAATGTTTATGGCTATGAAAACGTGTTTGCAGAATTTTGGCCTCATTTTGAAAAACAAAATGGCTGCCATAGCAAGATATCATGACAAAATTTGCAGGGAATGATTATGGCTATGAAAACGTGTCTGCAAAATTTTGGCCTCATTTTGAAAAACCAAATGGCTGCCATAGCTAATTGTTTGAAAATCATAATGGTGCTCTAAATCTTGAAATATTCCAGCTAGCGTTGTCAAATTTGCACAAAAGCTATATGGCTAGAAAGCTATCCCGATAATAATTTTGGCCTAGTTCAAAAAACAAAATGGCCACCATATCACACATCAAATGGGGTTATACTATTAAAAAGGCCCTATATCTCCACAAATGTTGCTCCAAGAGGTTCGGAATGTGAAAACAACTTGTAGGAAGTTGTGGCCTGGGAATTTTTTCCAGGTGTTGAAGTTGACCTTTGACCCCTGCTTCAATGTTAAATGGGGTCGTCACACTAAAACATCCTGTGGTGTCTGCAGGAACAACTTCGCGAAAAGAACAAGGCCAAAGACATGCTGTTGCTTTTAAAAGATACCTTCTCTATTGAGGATGGTAAATTTTTGAAGGCATGCAGATCTATTTGTTCCCCAGAGCTGAGCGAGATTCAACTGAATTTTATCATTGAATATTGAAGGGATTTCTCTATCTTGCATTTTTGAACCAGGCCACATGTATATTCACTTGTATATCAGTCCTGGATCTTAAGGGGGCGCTTGTTTTCACCCCCAGTTTTCCGACAGCTGCTGCATTATCCTCTGCTTGAATCTCTGTCCTCTTCTATTAGTGGTGTCATCGTTTACAGAAATCCAAACCGGTTACTGGGCCTTTGAAACAAAACAAAATCTGGTATTTCATATACTTGTTCTTCTGTGCATTGTAACTTATTCGTAGGCGTACGTGAGCGATAACATGCAAATGGATGGGGCTTTTGTCGTTTGTTCGTTTTGATGAAGTATTGGCCATTAGAAAGCCTAAAATAATAACGTTTTCAATAACTGGTTCTAGGGGTGTTGCGGTAGCTATTTTTTCCTTACGGTTTCACGTCTTGTCCTTACCGGTCGGTTACTGGTTAACTGTCTAATTAACAAAACACGAGAACCAAACACTTTTCCATTCTGTAAAACAGGAATTCTAACATGACCCAGATGTGTCCTCCATTCTGATTGGCTAAATGACGAAATATATGGTAGCTATGAATTATGGCTGTTGTTTTACAGTAAAACGCAAATAAAAGTGGATTATGACATTTATTTCCCCTCCCCAAAAATGGCGGCCATTTTGAATTTTCGAATTTTTTTGCCAAAAATGGCAAAACACGAATTTCCTTTTATCTCCTTAACCGTGCGAGATGGTGATTTCGTCGAAATTTTCAGAGCAATGTACTCTTGGCAATTTTCAAAAAAAATTCCCCTCCCCAAAAATGGCGGCCATTTTGAATTTTCGAATTTTTGCCAAACATGGCCAAACACAAAGTTGCTTCTATCTCCTTAACCGTACGAGATAGAGCGATTTCGTCGAAATTTTCGACCCACAAGGTATCTCACAAATGCACTCGTAGCAATTTTCAAAAAAATTTCCCCTCCCCAAAAATGGCGGCCATTTTGAATTTTCGAATTTTTGCCGAAAATGGTAAAACACAAAATTGATTCTATCTCCTTAACCGTGCGAGATGGAGCGATTTCGTCGAAATTTTCGACCCACAGGGTATCTAAGAAAATTTTGAATTTTCAAATTTGGGCCCAAAAAGGAAAAGCACAAATTTGCTTCTATCTCCTTAACCATGCAAAATAGTTATTTCGTTGAAATTTTCGACCCATACAGTATCTAAGAAATGTACTCTTGGCAATTTTCAAAAAATTTTCCTCTTCCCCAAAATAGCGGCCATTTTGAATTTTTGCCAAAAATAGAAAAACAGAAATTTGCTTCTCTCTTAACCGTGCAAGATAGAGTGACTTCGTCAAAATTTTCGACCCAACCAATGCAAAAAGGCATGAAGCTGAAATAATTTACATGTACACTAATAAATATTTAAGCATCATTGATATATTTTACAAATGAAACAGGGTCTTGTAAGACTACTGTACAATTTCGGCAAAAGGTTCATGGGGTGGACATTACACATGATAATGTGTATTCTTCTGTGCTATCGTGTTTCTATTCATATGTCGCAGCTACTATCAACAGGGCGTCCTATTTCTAGTTAAATGGGAAGATCCAGGGATTGTATTCTACAATATTTAGATCATTTCTAACTTTGATTTCAAGTAAGAAATGATGAAACATGACATTCCTAACTTTGTTTCGTGAATACAAAGTGCATGAAAACCTTTGGTGAAAAACCATCACTTAGGTCTAAGGTCACGTTATCTAAGTATTGTTGTAGTATACAGCCGCAGGTCTTTGCTATTTGTTTTGTATCCAAGCAGTGATCTAGATAAGTAGCAAAATTGAGTGGGGTCGGACCAGGATTCATCTTCTCTTTTTTTTTTCTCTCCATGAAGATCCATACAGTAGCATTTGTGTAATGCTGCTGGCAAACAGATAAATGTCCCTGAATTTAATCCTGGACGGAGGTACAAGTTCCCATTTTAACTGTTCCACATTTCAAAATTTCTAGAATCATCACGTGGAGTCTGGTGATGTGGTTTGACCTAGGGCCCCTCCTTCTGTACCTCTTAATGTTGGTCTGTTAACATTTCATAAAATTGCAAGCTGTGGGGACGCTCTACAGTGTTCGCTCTAGAGCGCGATTTCGCGAGTTTGTACACACTCTGGGGCGAGTTGTCGCAAAACCAACTCATCAACGCGTCTGTGCTGTCGCTACCAGGCGAAACACTCAAAACTGACGGAAGAAATTTGTCTATTATCGGAAGCGGCGACGTACATATTTCCTCATAGAAATGTTTGAGAAAAGCATGAAAAGCAGTTTATTTTATTTTATATATCTAGCTAACAGTAATTCGCGTGAGAATTCGGGTATTCTCACGAGATTTCCGTGCTTTATGCCTATTTTTTAACTCGTCTTCTGCATATTGTGTCACAGGCGAAACAGTCGAAACAACTACTGACCACTATTATCGGAAGAGACAAAATATATATTTCTTCAAAGAAAAGAGAAGAAATGCAATTTATTTATTTATTTGATGAATCCAGATAACAGTAATATAAAAAAAATTTTAAAAACCCCAGTAGCACCCAGCCATTAGGCCATTAAGATGTGGTTTAGAAGCGAAATTTAAAAAAATAATAAAAGAGAAATAAAAACAGAATTAAATATTTTATTTATTTGAACTTTTAGTTTAGCATCTATTTCTTATTATTTAAATAAAGAAGATTTTATGCAGTCCCAAATTGGAACTAAATATTTCAAAATATCTTGACGCAAAACATGTCTCACATTTTTTCACAGTTGTCTCGCCTTTTCAAGTGAAGGGAGACGGTCTGTCTCGCATTCATTTTTGACGAGAGCGAACACTGGCTCTATTTTTGTATACGAAAACCTTTTGTCTAGTTGGCATTGTAGTATCTGATTATTTTGATCTCCAGTCATGGAATATAGAAAGGAAGGAAGGAAGTAAATCTGGACAAACTCTGCAGGATGCTTTAGATGCTATTCTTCCCCCAGAGAGGCCAACTACCAAGCCTCTGCGTCTGCCTCTGCAGGATGTGTACAAAATAGGAGGTAAGGCGATTGCGGCATCAAATTGAAGTTTGCCCCTTCGTTAGGAATAGTGCAATTACTAGGAATAAGCACTTGGAATTCTTCTGTCCCATAATGCTTTGAAGTATGTTGCATCGGTAAGGTAAAACAAAACTAAATAATTTTTTTCCAGATTTATTATTTAAAGTAATAATTCTTACAATATATGTGTTAGAATACAGTAATCACATTAATTTTCGTGGTGTCTCGGTTTGTTTTCATTTACAAAGAAAAGGCCCCAGAATTCACTGGACATGTTCTTATTGTATCCACCCTACGCATCCAGTGGATACTTTGGTTTAGCATTATACACACCAGCTAGCTTCAAGTTTACAGGATGTATTCATTCGGAGGTAAGCTTCTCTGGGATTGAAATTGGCCTCATTCTGAAAAGCAAAATGGCCACTGCAGGCATTTCTTTAAAAAGTGTCTACTTTTTTCCACTGGCTGTTTGGCGTAAGTAGAAGGTTAAATCTCTTCACAGGTGATGTTGTGTAACAGATATACATGTCCTCTAGAACCTTGCAGAAATTTGACATTCAAGCTCTTGGTTCAAGGTCATCCATGGCACGCCAAAGTACCCCATGTAGCGGACTTTAAAGTGCCTATATCTCCCTTGTTATTGGTCCTGGAGGTTTGGCGTGTGAAACCAACTTATCGGAAGTCTTGGGCTGGGAATCTTCTCATGAGGTCAGATTTGATCTTGGACCCCTCCTTCAAGGTGAAACGAGGATAGGCCAACTTAAAAGTGCCTACAACTCGCATATTATTAGTCCTAGTGGTTTGCAATGTAAGGCAACTCATAGGAAATCAAGGGGTTGGAATCCTTTGATGTGGTCACATTTGACCTTGGACCCCTTCAAGGTCAAACGAGGATAGCTAAACTTAAAAAGTGCTTATAACTCGCTTATTATTGGTCCTAGAGGTTTTCAATATGCAACCAACTTGTAGGAAATCGTGGGCTGGGAATCTTTCGGTGTGGTCAGATTTGACCTTGAGCCCCTCAACATCAAACAAACCTAAAAGTGGACGGGTAGGAAGAAATTTGTCCGGTCTGTATCTCGGAAACCGTAAGGTGGAGGAAGTTGATACTTGGTAGGAACATTGGGTTAGGGGGTGTAGGTGTACAACGTCATGGTGTGACCGTGATTTGACCTGTCCGTAGTTACCTTGACCTATAAAATCTTGTCCCGGCTATATCTTGGAAACCATAAGGTGTAGGAAGTTGATACTTGGTAGTGACATGGGTTAGGGGGTGTAGGTGTGCAACGTCATGGTGTGACCCTGATTTCACCTTGCCGTGGTGACCTTGACCTATAAAATCTTGTCCGGGCTATATCTCGGAAACTGTAAGGTGTAGGAAGTTGATACTTGGTAGGAACATTGGTTAGGGGGTGTAGGTGTGCAACATCGTGGCGTGGCCTTGATTTGACCTTGACCTATAAAATCTTGTCCGGGCTATATCTCGGAAACTGTAAGGTGTAGTAAGTCGATACTTGGTAGGAACATTGGTTAGGGGGTGTAGGTGTGTAACGTCATGGTGTGACCTTGATTTGATCTTTGACATTTCCGTAGTGACCTTGACCTCTAAAATCTTGTCCGGGCTATAGCTCAGAAACCGCAAGGTGTAGGAAGTTGATACTTGGTAGGGACATTAGTTAGGGGATGTAGGTGTGCAACATCGTGGCGTGGCCTTGATTTGACCTTGACCTATAAAATTTTGTCCGGGCTATATCTCGACAATCATAAGGTGTAGGAAGTTGATACTTGGTAGGGACATTGGCTAGGGTGTGTAAAACGTCATGGTGTGACCTTGATTTGACCTTGGCGTAGTGACTGACCTATAATGCCTTGTCTGGGCTATATTTTGGAAACCATAAGGTGTAGGAAGTTGATATTTGGTAGGGACATTGGTCAAGGGTGTGCAACGTCGTGGTGTGACCTGGATTTGACCTTTGATCTTGCAAATCTGATGCTATCTTATGTCTACGAGGATATCTGATACTATTTATCTCTCTTGTATCTCGTACCGTTTTACTTGAATCTTGGTTGTTGCACCTTTGGGTGTCTTTTGGTGTAGATTAAGCACTGTTAAAGTCATATTAGAAGCCATTAACTGTTTTACTTTTGCAACTTCCCATTGTAACAGATGGTATTGCATCAAGTGAGCCACAGGTTTTACCCCAATTCCACATAAAAGCATGTATTGCTACATCTGTATGTACGAGTAATATTCAAAACATCCAAACCATAATTCAACAATACAAATGAAAATCAAAATGGGAGAAGTCTTAAAGCTTCATAATTTTTAGTTTACTGAATTGTCTTGTTTTAATACTTAATCTTTACATGCAATTTATTTCTCTTAGATGTTATTTTCTCTACTTAAACATTATTTGGACACTGACACTGCTCTGAAAGTATCGCAATCTGTGTACTGTTTCACTACTTCTATATCTCATGGTGTTGAAAACTATTTTCATCTCTGATGCTATTTTTTAGGTATTGGAACAGTGCCGGTTGGAAGAGTGGAAACTGGTATATTGAAACCAGCAATGGTTGTGACATTTTCACCAGCCAATATTACCACTGAAGTCAAGTCAGTAGAAATGCATCACGAAAGTCTGCCTGAAGCCCTGCCAGGTAACTTTACATAAACATGAAGCAAAAGTTACACTGCTTTTCTGAATCGAGTGTCTTGTGTTATAAATTTCATTAATAATAAATGCCTTGATTGCTTTTAAGCAGCAGTTGAAATTTGAAAAAAATGGTAGATTAATTGTAATATACTAAGGCTGAAACAATTAGCAATGTTTGCTAGCCAGGTAGTTGCTTGCATTAACTGTTGACTAACAGGTTAACTGTTACTGATAGTACCTGTGAGGAGAAATACTAAAAACTTCATCTGTACATGCGCCCTGGATGTAAATATTCAAACTTTATGGCCGATCTCAAGTCTCTAGGAAAGAAAATTCATTCATATTCGTGTGTAATTTGTGAATAAACTATACATTTTTTTAATTTAAGAGATAAAATGCTTTTAATTGCTACTGTTTTCAATTGTGACTCCAAATATTAAGAAATGTAGCGATCGCGTAACATCCTGTATGGGGTGATATGCATTGGAAAACAACCAGGTGTTGATTAGTGCTTTGGTAACTTAACAATCGGTTAGTACGGTTAACCATCTCAGTTTTAAAATATATAGACAATTGATGCTTGCAGTTTTCTGAAATTTTGAAGGAACATCTGGACCTTGTCCATTTAAACTCTACATTGGTAAAAGGTCTGTACTTGTGATTTAAGGGGAGGTAAAAGGTCTGTACTTGTGATTTAAGGGGAGGTAAAAGGTCTGTACTTGCGATTTAAGGGGAGGTAAAAGGTCTGTACTTGTGATTTAAGGGGAGGTAAAAGGTCTGTACTTGTGATTTAAGGGGAGGTAAAAGGTCTGTACTTGTGATTTAAGGGGACAACGTTGGCTTTAACGTGAAGAATGTGTCCGTTAAAGATATCAAAAGAGGAATGGTGTGTGGAGACAGCAAGAATGATCCACCCAAGGAAGCTGCAATGTTCACTGCACAGGTATGAACATGTTATACTGTAGAAGTATATTTTGTTCACAGGAAGGCTTGTTTCGCGAGAATTGTCGCGGTGAAAGATACTATATTGTCGCTCAACAAAATCAAATGATCACCTAACATAAACTGTTAAACTTCCACTGAATCCCATGTGTTCATCAGATAAAAGAAAACATATTGGCTCACACTGATATACAAGTTAATGCATGTGTAAGGATTAAAAAAAAAACTTCCCCCATTATATTATTAATATTTCTCAGCTGCATAATGTGTGTTTGTGTAGTGGCCAATTTTTAGGCGGGTTGCGTGTAACCAACCCGCCTATTAGATTGATGTGTCCGACGTCGGTCTGTTTGTCCACATTTTTGTTTCCAGACTCTAAAAACTTGACAGGAAGATAGATCACCATCATAGCCAGGTTGCTTTCGAAATTGGTGTAATTCCATCTGTTCATTCTTCTGTTTGTCCCGTCAACATTTTGTTTCCGGACTCTAAAATGCTTTGTCCAATCAAATTGTCGAAATTGGTGTAATTTCGTCTATTTATTTGTCCCTTTTTTGTCTGTTTGTCCGTATGCATTTCCGTTTCCGGACCCTTAACTTGAAAACGCTTTGCCTAATCAAATTCAAACTTGACAGGGAGATAGACCACGATCATAGCTAAGTTGCTTTCGAAATTGGTGTGATTCCGTCCCGTTCTCTAAAAATTATGAGCATACTTTGGTATGTTCATGACCACTATCACTACCTTTTCCTGCATACATCTACCGTACATTGATCCTGTAGATATGGTAATACTATGTGTCTTACATTAATAAATTATCTTTTGTGATTAGGTGCAATGCAATATTAGATTATAATGGTACATTAATGCTCTACACTTAGTTTCAGTCCTATATTTAGTCTAGCATAGATACAATAATGTAACCTAGATTGCAAGTTTCACATTTTTTAACACATTTACCTTAACTGGGTGACCTAACATTTCTTTCCTTGTTTCCAATTTAATTGCACCAGTCGCTAACCTTATTGCTGTCTGCGCAACCTGCCTTCTGTGGTTGGCAGTGGGAATGATGTGTGGGGAAAATGTGTTTAGATTTCAAACTTAAAGGTGTCCTTAAACTACCAATAATACAGAAGTTACTGCCACCTTCCGGTCAGAAATTTGACCTTTCGCCACTTGATGCTTTCTAGGTCACAGATTATGTGGCTTAAATTTTACCTGACAACACTTTACTACATTCTTCTTACATAAGCCAAAAATCAAGACATTTTGTTATAGGTTAAAATTGTATTTGAGGCCCTTAACTCTGTTTACACGCACAGTGGCAATTGTTAAATGTTATGATTTTCATGTCTGCTGACTTGTCAGTCGGCTGACATGGCATAAGGTCCAGAGGCGTACTGTAAGATACCTTAATAGATGAGGATGAAAAATTGTTCAAGGCCTGCAGATCTGTTCGTCACTTCCCTAGAACCATTACAAGTAAGGTACCCCCACCCAAAGTTAGTGCTGGGACGATGTTTGCAAACTTCGGTATTATTGCTCGCTGGCTCATTGCCTATCAATGATCGGTAAAATTTAAGTACAGCCGATGTTTGCTAAACTTATTTTTTTTGTCACAATAAAACACCAATTGCAACAATAATTTGTAAAATTTTTGAACATTTACCAGTTAAAATCACAATTTTATTGCGTTAATACATCCTATCCAATGGACAATAGCTTATCCGGTCGGCGCAGACCGGCCCGCCAAACGTCAGAAAAAGACGTCCTGTGTTTCCACCGGCCAGGCCGGTCCAGTGCTGTGCACTCGCCAGATGGCGTGTGGTACTTCCTTCCTGTCTAGACAGCGTGACGTCATAGCATCTTTTTCGTTTGGCGCATGCTTGTGTACACGGAATTTTTTCAACAGAACTTTAACTTCAGATTTTTATTATTATTGGTGAGAATTGTTTTATAAACTTGTATCAACATTGTTCAGGGAGTATATAGAACGTTTTGAACTTATTATTTTGCTGCCATCAGATCATTATGTCTTCTCCGGGCCAGAAACATGGTAGCTGTGGCCACATCATGGCAAGTTTTGACAGCCATTGTTTCTGCGCACGCTGCAGAGAGAAGGGTAAAGGCACGGACCCTTGCATTACCAATAATGATTGCCAGGCTTGTAATTCCTTGACTGAGGAACAACGTGTTCAGTTGTCTACCCCCAGTTATCGTTTAAAGAAAGAGAAACGTGATTTAAAGAAAGCTTCAGATACTCCCACCAAGGACTCAGACAGTTCCACCCTCATTCACCCGTCCTCTGTGACGGTAGTGGGGGCTGTGGACGGCCAGGGTATGGTACAGTCCCCTGGTTCGAGTTCCTCTGCCAAGAAGAAGAAATCATCATCTTCTGACAAGAAATCTACTTCTAAATCCTCTACGTCATCAGAGAAGCCGGTTAAGTCGCCTACCACTCACAGATCCTCAGCTGACGCAAGGATTGACGAGCTCGACCAGAAATGGTCGGTTAGGTTTAACAGACTAGAGGCTATCTTGCTTGCAAAGACTATGGATAAGGAACCGACTTTCTCCACAGTTAAAGTCACTCCTACTGCTACAGCTCCGGCTGGCATTGCCAAGTCCGCTGAACCGTTCATCAGACCGACAGCTGCTCAGACTTCAGATTTGGCTGGTGGCCGTGATTCCCCACATAGTCAGGCTACCGACAAGTCGAGTTCTTCATCTTCTGATAGTAAGCACCCATCTTCAGATTTGCATGGTGTATCTCAGACTGCTCCTAAAGCTCAGTCGACCAGCAAGTCGCACAGGGAGAAATCGACTACCGACCGACGTTCAGATCTGCCTGGTACCGACCCACCCTCTTCTCAACAGGTCACCAGCAGGTCGTCCCCTACACCGGCCGGCCTACAGAACCAACCGGCTATGGATACTGATTCTGACTCAGATTTCTCCGACCAACCTCCAGTAGACATTTTTGTCGAAGAAGGTGAGTTGTCCGACCAGGACCCAGATGCTACCACTACTGATCCTGACCAAACCCTCTCGGAAGATCAGAATTATAGAGAGACTATGAGAGGGATCAGGTCTTATATGGGCTGGTCCCATATTCCTGATATGGACACAACGGCTACTGCATCTGACGACAACCCCTTCGCCGGACCTCAGTCTCAGCCCGCAGGAAAGGTCTCAGTTAAAATGCCAACCGATGAATGGTTGTGCAAGAAGATGGGCAAACTTAATCTGACACTGGTGGAGGGCTACCCCTCACGCAGTTCTGAGGCAGGGGGACTACTAAAAGATCAGTTTATTAAGCCGGCCCGTTCCCAAGCGAAATGGTACGGTTTTGTACCCGGCCAGCAGAAGAGTGACACTGGGACTGAGAAGACTGTTACTTCATGGTATACCGACGCCTCAAAGATCAACAGCACATACAGCCGTATTGCTAAGGCAGCAGGTATCTCTTCAACACCTCCAGCCTCCCGACAGATCTCTCAGGACAACCTCAGACGTTGGGAGAAATCGGCCAGGGAAGCCTCTACTATATGTAATCAGGCGGCTGGGTTCAATAGGTGTTTGTACAGAGTCCAGGAGAATATGAAGGGACAGTTGAAAACTATCAAAGCAGAAATGGCCAAAGGAAAGTCTGCTTCCAAAACAGCTGATGCAGCCGACGAACTTCAATTTCTATTGAACTTTAACGCCAGCATCACTCAGGCCATGGCAAAGACCCTAGAACATTTGAGTGACTTTGTTTTTGTGTCGGTGGCCAATACGACCTTGATTCGTAGAGATTCGTATCTGTCACATCTTAAAGCGGGCATCAAGCCAGACACATTGACTTCCCTGAGGACTGCACCTCTCCACACTCCAATGCTCTTCCCTGATGAAGCCCTCAGACAAGCTGAACAAGATATCGCCGCCTTTGAAAGCAAAGGTCAGCTTCAGTCGGGAAAGAAGGGTCGTTTCCACCCTTATGAACGCCCTGAAAAGCGTGGAGATAATAGAAAACAGGAACGACCGGCATGGAAGAACATTGGTCAGCGTGGACAAGGCAAGAAGCATAAGGGCAAGGCCTCCTTCTACTCCTCGAGACCGGCCAAGGGCCAGCAGTCTTACAAATGACAGTTATTATGTAAACAGTTTGACAACAGGACTGCTGGCTGGGAGCACCTTACAGAGACAAAAAGACACTTTTGCAAACTTAAATGTTGTTCCTTGTGTTCCTTCTGCGCCCGGGCATTCGCAAAAGAAAGAAATAAGTCCCGGGGCAGCAGTTTGTCTTTCTCAGAAAAGTTACAAAATAAAATCTGTGAAACTTGCTTCTTGTGTCACTCCATCGTCTTATGTCAAAACTGTGGTAAATGTCAAAAATGCTGTAACAAACCCACCTGTAGGGGCCAGACTACAGAGTTTCTGGCAGGTTTGGTTGGACCTAGGGTCCAGTCACAAAGTTGTCCGGATGTTAAGGTCTGGTTACATCCTCCCCTTCCAGAACAGGCCCTTTCTATCAAGGCACCCAACGGTCATAAGCCGCTATGTGAACCACCACAGGAACAGCTACCTGTCGGAGGCTTTGCATCAGCTTATTTCCAAAAATGCGGTGGAACCGGTACAAAACCCAAAATCTTTAGGTTTTTTCAACCGGCTTTTCTTGGTACCCAAACCCAACAACAAGTGGAGGCCCATCCTAGATTTGAGCAATCTGAATCCCTTTCTAAAAGTGGAGAAGTTCAAGATGGAAACACCAGAAACCATCAGAACTTCCCTTCAACGAGGGGAATGGGTCACCTCAATAGACTTCACGGACGCCTACTTCCACGTACCGATACAGGAACAATCCAGGAAATACCTGAGATTTCACGTCCAGGGGCAGACATACCAATTCAAGGCCCTGCCTTTTGGTCTGTCCACAGCCCCTCTGGAATTCACAGTCATAGCCAAGGAAGTGAAGTTAATGGCCATGCACAGGGGTATAAGAATCCACCAGTACCTAGACGACTGGTTGGTGAGGGCCAATTCCCACCCAGCCTGTCTCCAGCATACCAGAGATCTACTGAAAATATGCCAGGACCTGGGTTGGTTAGTCAACAGGGAGAAATCAGAGCTGGAACCAAAACAAGTCTTCGACTTTGTAGGTTACCAGTTCGACCTCGAGTCCGGCCGGGTCAGACCCACACCGGACCGTTGGCAGACTCTCACAGCAAAGATTCAAGCTATCTTAGCTCGGCCGACCTGTCCGGTCCGGCAGTTCATGTCCTTGATAGGTCTCCTAACGGCCACAGAAAAGCAGGTCTATCTAGGCCGCCTACACATGAGGCCCGTGCAATGGCACCTCAAGAACAACTGGAGGGTACCGGAATCATTAGAAAAGTTCATTCCCATACCCGCTTCTCTACATCCACATCTAAAATGGTGGTTGGAGGAAAACAATGTGTTGCAAGGACAACCTCTACACCCACTAAGCCATGCTCTGCAGATCTTTACAGACGCATCAAAAGAAGGGTGGGGCGCTCACTTAGAAGAACACACAGCCAGAGGCGTGTGGTCTCTACCGGAAAGCAAACTGCACATCAATTACCTCGAGTTGAAAGCAGTCTTTCTGGCACTAAGAGAGTTTCAAAACCTCTGTTCCGGCAAGATAGTACTGGTGGCCACAGACAACACTACAGTAGTGTCTTACATCAAAAAGAAGGTGGCATGAGGTCGGGCCCTCTGTGTGCCCTTCTGTGGAGAATTTTGACTTGGTGTACGACCAACCAAGTAACCCTCAAAGCCCGCCACATCCCGGGCCGGCTAAATGTGGTAGCGGACAAGCTATCCAGACTAGGCCAGATTATTCAGACGGAATGGTCTCTCCACACAGAAACCTTTCAGGCGATATGCTTCAGGTGGCACCGACCTCTGGTGGACCTCTTCGCCACGAGGTTCAACAACAAACTGCCTCAGTTTGTGTCACCGGTGCCGGATCCCTTAGCGATTGCAGTCGATGCACTCAGCATACCCTGGGAGAACCTGGATGCTTACGCTTTCCCACCAGTGGCCATCTTGGGCAAAGTAGTGGAAAAATTACTGAACTCCCCAGGCAACAGGATAATTCTGATTGCTCCGGGGTGGCCCAACATGCCTTGGTTTTGGGACCTGGTGGACATGTCCAGCCAAATTCCATTGAGTCTTCCCAACGTGCCACACCTTCTGACACAGCCCTTCAATCAGATCCCTCACAGAAATCTGACAAATCTAAATCTCCACGCATGGCTCCTAGAGCCACAGCAATCAAGGAGCAGGGCTTCTCTGAAGCAGTGGCAGCACGAATTGAGGCACCTCAAAGAAAATCAACCAGATCAGTCTATGAGGCAAAGTGGACCATTTTTACAAAATGGTGCGTCTCTAATAAGGTGGACTTCGACTCTCCACCTTTAAAATCAGTGGCTGACTTCTTACTTTACCTCTTCGAGGTCAAAAACTTACAGCCAAGCACCATAGATGGTTACAGATCTGCCATAGCTGATAAACTGGGTAATGTCACCCTCAATATCAGCAAGGATGACAATCTCACCCGTCTCTTGGACAGCTTCCACAGAGACAGGCCCAAAGGGCGGAGGGGTATACCCTCTTGGAACCTCTCTCTGGTACTACACCAGCTAACGAAGGCTCCTTTCGAACCTCTTAGAGAAGCATCTCTGAAGCATCTTACCTTCAAGACTGTCTTCCTCTTGGCCCTGGGTTCCGGCAAAAGAAGGAGTGAGATTCATGCATGGCAAAACAAGAACATCAGGCACCAGTCAGACTGGTCTAAGGTGTCTCTGTTTCCATCCCCCAGCTTTCTGTCCAAGAACCAGCTGGCAAAGGAGGGCCCAGAGAGTGTAGCCCCAGTGGTCATACCAGCCCTAGCTCCTACTCTGGATAGATCCCTCAAGTCTGACAGATCCCTTTGTGCGGTTAGAGCCCTACGCTACTATTTGGACAGGACTCCAGACATCAGGCAGGGCAAGGAATTAGTTTTTGTCTCTTTCAAAAAGAGTTTCGACAAGGACATCTCCCCTGCCACTATCTCCTCATGGATCAAGCAAACTGTGATCCTATGCTATGAGCTCTCTGATCACCAAGCCCACACCTTACATCAAGTTAAGGCTCATGATGTCAGGGCTTTTGCTGCTTCTAAGGCATTCCAGTCGGGAGTCTCCTTAGAACAGATTCTATCAGCCTGCCACTGGAAATCTCATAATACCTTCACGCAATTTTACCTGAAGGATGTGGCTTGGGCCGATTCTGAGCTCTACCATCTGGGTCCTGTTGTGGCTGCTCAGCAGATCCACCAACAGGCAAATACCTAGAGGAGATTTGTACATAGCTTGTTAGTTGTACATTTTTATATACATGCACATAGTTAAGCAAAAAAAAAAAAAAAAAAAAAAAAAAAAAAAAAAAAAAACTGGACGTACTTCCTCCGGGGGGTTTACTTCAATGGGACTGAGTTCATCCCTCTCTTCCCCTACCTCAGAGCAGGTCTGTTTCAAAAAGGGGCGGGGGGGGGGGCAAGGTCGACTCTGACGGCTTGTCTCCGGATAGCCGCATGATGATATTCGACCATAGCCTTAAGGGTTAGCGACTTCAGGGTCTACCCAGGCTAAGAAAGGAATTTTGCATGGGTTCACTAGAGTTTTTAGTCCCTAATAGCTTACCCGCCGACCAAGCGGTAGTTATTCAGCTATTGTCCATTGGATAGGATGTATTAACGCAATAAAATTGCAAATTTAATAGGTAAATTAAATTTTTATAAGTTAATACCCTATCCAATGGACACACAAGACCCTCCCACCGACCCCGCTATCAGCTTATTAGGGGTCTAATAGGTTTAGACAACGAAAAAGATGCTATGACGTCACGCTGTCTAGACAGGAAGGAAGTACCACACGCCATCTGGCGAGTGCACAGCACTGGACCGGCCTGGCCGGTGGAAACACAGGACGTCTTTTTCTGACGTTTGGCGGGCCGGTCTGCGCCGACCGGATAAGCTATTGTCCATTGGATAGGGTATTAACTTATAAAAATTTAATTTACCTATTAAATTTGCAAAACTATCTGTAAATGCAAAAATTTATAGTAAACAGAAAACACCTTAAGGTTTTCCCACTGTAGTCAACGTGATAGTAAAATCAGCCAATCACAAGCAAGGATAGATAAAGCATGGCATGAATGAGGTAGACGTTTGTGAAAGGCTTTAGTTTATATCTTGGTTATATTTGTGCTAATTTATGTACACTTTCCTTGTTTTCATTTAATACTTGAATTTTTTGTCTGATTCACACTACTGGTTCCATGATCGGCAATGATCGATCTTTGTTTACATTATTCCGATTCGAACATGGACAGGTAAAATCGTGCTGATCTCCCAGCACTACCCAAAGTGTGAAAATTTCAATACTGGTCAGAATTTTCTCATTGACTATTGCATGGATTTCTTTTTTATCTTGCATATATGTACCAATCAAAAGCTGTTGCCTGAGTGATATGTTGGATATGTTTATACTAAGTGGGCCAAATCTAGTTCAAGATTAAACTGTTGCAGGTAATTGTGCTGAACCACCCTGGACAAATTGGCGCAGGCTACTCGCCCGTGTTGGACTGCCACACTGCACATATTGCCTGCAAATTTAACGAACTAGTTGAGAAAATTGACCGTCGCTCTGGGAAGAAACTGGAAGATAACCCCAAGTTTGTGAAGAGTGGAGATGCTGCCATTGTGAAGATGATACCACGTAAGATTGCATAATTATAACAAGCGATGCATGATATCGTTATACCGTTACATTTTAAACTTGTTTTCTGTAACATGACTGAAATAATGTGTTTTAAAACAAAGAAACTTGTAATATCATGGTGTATGATTTGCAAGACTTGTGCTTATTTAAATTGCAGAGAGGAAGCGTGACCAGTGTGTGTTTATAATTCTGTTTACTGGTTTTTTTCAGAGAAGCCCATGTGTGTGGAGGCTTTCTCAAATTACCAGCCATTGGGACGTTTTGCTGTGCGTGACATGAGACAGACTGTGGCTGTTGGTGTCATCAAAGATGTTGAAAAGAAAGAGGTCACAGGTATTGACCAGTGTTCAGTGAAAATTTCAACACTTTATCACAATTTTCTCCTTGTATCCACTGGAGGCATCCGATGGTTACTTTGGTTTAGCGTTCGCTATGCCGCTGCTGCGTGTAGAGTTTCGGTTTTAATGCAGTGTTCACTCTCGTGATTTTGTGAGTTTGTGCACACTCGGGGGCAATTTGTCACAAAACCAACTCCCCAAAGCGTCCGCGCTGTGGCTACCAGGCGAAACACTCCAAAATGACCGAAGAAATTTGTCTATTTATGGAAGCGAGGACATATTTCCTCAAAGAAACGGATGAGAAAGGCATGAAAGCGAGTTTATCTCCCGCCGGGCTTTTTTGTAAATTAATTGTCTCAATGAATTTTCATGCCCTTGAAAAAATTTTCTGGTTTATGGACTTAGGCCCAAAAATAAGTAATAGCAATTTTAGCTACTTGGAGTAAAGGACAAACTCCAAAACTATTGCAGTTACAGCTTTTTCTTCAAATATGTTGTTCAGCTACTTTGTCCTTAGCTATAAGATGGTACGGAAACGGAACGAGGTAGAACGATTTCGACGAAACTTTTGACCCACAGGGTATCTACAGAGTCTACAGGCAACTTTTCCCAAAAATCGTTTTCCCGCCACTTTTGGTGACCATCTTGAATTTCCGTGTGAAACGCCAAAACACGTTTATCTTGGAAACGGAGTGAGATAGAGCGACAAATACGTTTATCTCGGAAACTGAGCAAGATAGTGATTTTGACGAAATTTTTAACCCGCATGGTATATGCAGAGTGTACGGACGACTTTTCCCAAAAATCGTTTTCCTGCCACTTTTGGCAGCCACCTTGAATTTCTGCGTGAAACACAGAAACACTTTTTATCTCGGAAAGTGAGCGAGGTAATAGCGATTTCGACAACCCCCACTTCAAGGTCAAATGAGGATAGCCAAACCTAAAAGTGATTATAACTCTTGTTATTGGTCCTAGAGGTTTGGAATGGTAAACCAACATACAGGAAATCATGGGCTGGGAATCTTCGGGTGTGGTCAGATTTGACCTTGGACCCCTCCCTTCAAGGTTAATGGAGGATAGCCAAACTTCAAAGTGCTTATACCTCACTTATTATTGGTCCTAGAGGTTTGCAATGTGAAACCAACCTATAGGAAATCATGGGCTAGGAATCTTTTGATGTGATCAGATTTCACCTTGGACTCCTCCTTCAAGGTTAAGCGATAGTTGAATGGCTTTGTTGAGTTTTCTTTCTGGTGGATACAATTTGTATTGGTTCTCCAATGCGATGGCTGGTTCTCCTAGGTAGACGGTTGATTCTCTTCATTGGTGATGCTTCTAGAGCCTGGGATACGCGATGTCTCGCGCGTTTTAGTACAAAACCACTATTCGGTATATACGGCGCGTTCCATAGAAGATGCGATCACTCATGTTTACAGAATGGAGGGGCACAGATCGTTTCTTGAGAATCCTTTAATTTTATCATTATGAAGGCATTTGGTCCATTTTTCAGTGAAAAATTTTGTCTTGTGAAAACAACACGGACACTACAGTTTGAAAGTGGATGATGCAAACGTCAGATACTAACAACAATACTGTTGAACCAGTCCATACAGCATGTCTGTTACTCATATCTCATGAATATTAATGAGTTAGATGCTATGGCCGTGAGTTCTCAAGTTTAAAGTGTTCGATCTTTGTTGAGGCTTCCATTTTATAAAATCTTGCTAGAAAACCCCAATGGAAATCTATGACCTCATATCTTCACATGAATATTAATGAGTTGCGTACTGTGGCTGCGAGTTCTCGAATTTAAAGGTTACATCTTTAAAAGTGCATACAACTCGCTTGGTATTGGTCCTAGAGGCTAGCAATGTGAAACCAACTTCTAGGGAAATCATGGGCTGGGAAACTCCTGATATGGTCAGATTTGATCTGTGGCCCCTCCTTCAAGGTCGAACAATGGTTTAGTGAGTCATCTTTCTGGTGGATACAAATTTGCATCAGTTCTCCGATGTGTAGGTCTAGTTGACTATTGAAGGGATTTCTCTCTTCCCTTACATGTATGTACTAGGCCACAGGTAGATTTCTTTGTGAATATAAAACCTGGATCTTAATTATTCCTTTATGAAATTTTAAAATATTTTAATGCATTAAAATTCATGAAATCATGCAGTAAATTGCTTATAACTTGAAAAGTATTGCATTTAGAGCATTTTAAAATGTTATTCAGCTACTTTTTCTACAGCTACTAATGTTCGGAATGAGACATCAAATCAAACAAATTCATACTAAATTGGCCATATATCTCTATGTATTGGTCCTTAGAACTCTAAATCATATGAATAAAATGTGTAACTTTTGCCCCTTCTTCAACTTCATGAAAGTTTTCAATCTGACATCTTGTGGTAGTTTGTTCTTGTTACAACTGAAGTTGTTCTTTAGATTTTCCCAAATCTTAATTTTGTTGCCAATTGGTTGTACCTGCGGGAACTGTTTCTTGCCCGCCGAGTTAACTTTGTGTTTGTTTTCACAGCCAAAGTTACCAAGGCTGCCCAGAAAGCCCAGAAGAAGAAGTGACCAGTGGGGGACTCTCTTCTACATGCTGTACAGACGAATGAAATGTGTATACAGACCCATGTGAAGAAGCAATGCTTTGAAAACAATAGGAAAATTGGAAACTTTAAATCTATACTGCACAGATTGACAATTTTAGTCAGAAAAGGTACAAGATTCGAAATTCATAGAAAGGAACACAGAAGGAAAGGAAGGCTATATTAGAAAAATATTTTTTGTGCTATGGTAAATAAAAAGTAATTAAAGTCTATGGATATTTAAGGAAAAATAGAAATAAAATACTAAGATTAAAATTTGTTTGATTTCGTGTGATTGTGTTGAAAGGTGTGGTTATGTTTAAGCGTCCCTTGAAAAGGGGACACTTATTGTTTTGACACCTAGTTTTTAGTCAGCTGCTACCGCATTACCATCTCCCTTGATATTAGGCCTGTCCAAATGAGTTTTGGAAGTTATCTTTTATAGGTGTGCAAAAAAATTTTGACTGGCATAAAGTTCACCCTTGTGAAAGTCGCATGATCCAAAAATCGTATATATTTTTTAAAATTCTTTTTCACCAGATTTTCTCAGTCGTCTGTGAGTCAACCAAATTTGGCAAGCATATTCCTGACATAAAAGCTAGTGCTTCTGGGATTAATCAGGCCAAAATGGATGGATTGATTGGGGATTATCAGTTAATAAAAACAGGGTTCCCACATCTGGTTTTATTGGGCGGGTTGCGTGTAACCAACCCGCCTATTAGATTGATGTGTCCGACGTCCGTCCACATTTTCGTTTCCAGACTCTTAACCATCATAGCTAGGTTCCTTTCGAAATTGGTGTAATTATATCCCCAGACGAAAGTCGGGGATATATTTGATTCAGGTCCGTCGCGCCGCCGCCGTAGAAATTTCCTTGTGGACGTGATAACTCAAAAACAAATTAATATTTTTTTTTCAAACTTGGTACACATGTTAAGGGTGCCCAAAGGAAGATCCCTATTTTAAGGTGACCTTAAACTTCCAGTAAAAAAGAACTTATGGCCACCTTAAGGTCAGAAATTGGACTTTTGGCCACTTAGAGCCCTGTAGGTCACAAACTATGATGCTCAGCTGGCTGAAATTTTACCTGACAACACATTAATATGTTCTTAGTACATGTGCCGAAAATCACGACTATAAGTTGGGGAGAAAATTGTGTTTGAGGCCCATAAATACCCCCACTTAGGGATTTTTTGCTATACTTTTCACATATTTTGCCCTATAATTTGGAAGTGGTAATTCTGATGAGTCTCAAACTGTGCTAGGTATAACTTTGATATGTAATCCTTGTCTGTAGAAAATTTTAGGGCTGTAGGTTTACCCAAAGGGGTCGACTTAAGGTCTCAAAAGTGCCCACAGAGACCCAATTTGTGCACTTTTTGCCACTTTCAAGCACTGTAGCTTTCAAACTATGTCCCTCATCTAAGTTAAATATCATCTGGGAATATATCTGTGTTTTCTTATATGTGCCCCAACATTTAGGCCTTTAATAGACAGTTAACCTGTGTATCAGGACCATAAACACCCACCCGAGTGACCCTTATAAGACATTTTTCACATCTTTTTCCCTGTAACTTGGAAATGGTAAGTCTGAGAAGTTTCAAACTGTATTAGATATATATTCTGTGTGTAATCTTAGTATGTAACAGATTTTAAGTCTGAAGCTTTAATTTTGAAGGTCAAATTGAGGTCTCTAAAAGGCTCCCAAAGACCCAATATTTGGACTTTTTGCTACTTTTAAGGCCTGTGACTGTCAAACTATGTGACTGATAGAGCTCAAATCCTATCTGGGAAGATATTAGTATGTTATTTATATATGTGCCAAAAATTAAGGCTTTAAGACATTTAACCTGTGTATGAGGACCATAAATCCCCACCCGAGTGACCATTTTGACATTTTTCACATATTTTTCCCTGTAACTTGGAAATGGTAAGTCTAAGAAGTTTCAAACTGTATTAGATGCATATTCTATGTGTAATCTTAGTATGCGACAAATTTTAAGTCTGAAGCTTTAATTTGAAGGCCACATTTAGGTCTCTAGAAGGCCCCATAAAGACCCAGTATTTGGACTTTTTGCCAATTTTAAGGCCTGTGACTGTTAAACTATGTGACTGATAGAGCTGAAATCTCATCTGGGAATACATTATTATGTTCTTTTTACATGTGCCAAAAATCAAGGCTTCAAGTAGACATTTAACCTGTGTATGAGGACCTTAAACACCCATCTGAGTGACCCTTTTAAGACATTTTTCACATATTTTGCTCTGTAACTTAGAAATGGTAAGTCTGAGAAGTTTCAAACTTTATTAGATACATATTCTATGTGTAATCTTAGTACACGTATGTAACAAATTTTAAGTCTGAAGCTTTAATTTGAAAGCCACATCGAGATCTCTAAAAGGCCCACAGAGACCCAATATTTGGACTTTTTACCACCTTTAAGCCCTGTGACTGTTAAACTATGTAATTGATGGAGCTGAAATCCCATCTGGGAATGCATTATTATGTCCTTTTTACATATGCCGAAAATCAAGGTTTTTAGTAGACATTTAACCTGTGTATGAGGGCCATAGACACTCGCCCAAGTGCCTTTTTGGACATTTTTTCCGTATTTTGCCCTGTTATTTGGAAATGCTTAGTGTGACAAGTCTTAAACTGTATTATATATAATTTTTGTTTGTTATGTATGTCCCCCAAAAAGTTTCAGATCTGTAGTTTAATTGCTAAGGTCTCTTTTAACAATTGTAAAATGCCCACAGAAACCCAATTTATGGACATTATGCCACTTTAAAGCCCAGTAACTGTCAAACTATGTGGGTTATAGAGCTGAAATCTTTGAATTTTTAAAAGGAAATGCCTGTCTATTTAAATTTTGAATATTAATAATGTTATGGCTATCTTAGTCTTTTAAGAACTTATTTTTGTGTGTTATACCTCTGCTTGCTGAGTTTTTAACTTTTTAAAATGAAACTGGTTAAATGCCGGTTAAACATATTCAAGTAGACAAAATGGACACTTTAAGTGAGCTTTAAGTCCCAATATTAATGAAATTATATCCTTATGTAGTAAAACTAGGGGATTTTTAACCCTCAACTAGCCCAGTTTTATTCAACTTGCCTCAGTTAATTTTGACACAGCTCCTACAGTTATGAACTCATTTCAGTTGATAATCACATACTTAAAATTCTCAATTATTTTTGTATTTGAGTACCCCTTTTATATAGATTGTTTGTTTACCATTTATGCATCCCCCACCCGGATTCCCCCCACCCACCTCTGGGACCTCCAGCTATATTGAGTGACACTAAATAAACAAAGGTATTTAATGATATCAGATGAGAAACAAAGAACTCAATGGGGTTGCAGATCTTGTGTAATAGTGGGAGAGGTGTGGAGAAGGGGAGAGGGGTGGGGGTGGGAGGTGGTGGGCTTCATTACATATAACGCAAAGGGGAGTCAGAACTGAGATTGTGTCACATATTTAGGTTGCATATATATGGACCACATATATAGGTATAGAGGAAATGAATAACTGAAAACAATTTGTAAATTCTAAAAATAATATAATAAAATAATAATATAAATAATTTTTTTTAAATAATATTTTATTTGTGAACATATATAGAAACAGATATGCGCTTTTGGGATTATGAATTTTAGAATGGACATTGAAACATCAATCATTTAAATACTTTGAAGGAAGATTGAAAAGTATGATGAGTTGAGTTAAAAATAATATTTTATTTGTCAACAAATATAGAAACAGATATGCTCTTTTGGGATTATTATTTTAGAATGGACATTCAATCATCAATCATTTAAATACTTTGAAAATAGGTTTAGAGTTATCATTGCAGGAAGATTGAAAATATAATTTGAGTTATGTATTCGGCGTCTGGGGATACACCATCTTCCTTGGGAAGATATAAACAGAGTAGATTGATGTGCTGAAGTTCATATAATAATGGGTAATTATGTTTTAAAAAATTCCCGATCAAAACCTGTGGCGTGAGTGATGACCTGTCTGGGGATATGTTGGCGCCGAGGTGGCCCAATCTAGTTCCATCTAGATAGGGTATTAACTTATTAAAATTAAATTTACTTATTAAATTTGCATTTTATTACGCTACAATAGCTTACCAATATGCTCGTCTTGTCTAGGTAGTTTATATACAGGAATATATGCCTGTTGAAATAAAATAAAATAAATTTTGCAAGGGTTTATCCCTGTTCTGCGACTATTGGTCCATTTTAAGGGTTAAAATATGATATAAAGCACGATTCTAACTGGGGGAATCCTCGGGGAAACCCCTGTGATGATGTCACGTCTAGACCGCATGTGCGGAGAGACGCGGGTTTCTTACAGTACGTTTATCAATATAAATAAAATTAAATAATAGGGTATAATATTAATATTTTATCCCTTCTTTCCTGTATTATTGACCATTTATAAGGTTAATACTTAAATAAACAGGAATAGAATTCTTCATTAATCGTCTAGACATTAGGTGTCTCTTTAGGCTATAAGGTAACCTTGGTTACCCATTATTTTAATTATATTTTAATTCATCCAGTTTTAAATTATAATTACTTGATTTTAGATTCTATGTTATTTTATAAAATTCTGTATAATTTCTGCTTTCATTATCTCACAACTAGCCCTACCTGCAGTGAGGCGGGTGGGACAGGTGACCTTGTGTCACAGTTGATTTACTTACTTAAATCTAGTTGTGTAGTTCCTTCAAAGAAGGAAAGGCAAAACTTCCTTGAAAGCTTACATAGAAATTATAATATCCAACTTCTTTCTCCAGGGTGGATCAGATCCCTGCTTTAATTCAGATAAGATCTTAGTTCATCCGAGATTTTAATGCATCCGAGAATCGGATGCAGTAATCCCAACTTCTATTCACCCAAGTATGATTTGATACTCAGTTTTCATTGCATCTCTCGGATCATCTGAAATCTAATGCTTGGTGGATTGTATGTAGATCTGATCCTCGGATGATCGGATCATCTACTCTGATGTTCGGATGTTGATTCCAGATCAGAACACTAACAATCCTCACACACAAAAAAAAAAAATAAATAAAAACTTGGACTAATAGTTCAGCAGCCTGGCAGTAAATATCACCTATTGGAGGCTTGGGTCCAAGTTCAAGTCCTCAAGCCCAAGAGGCCTACTAAACAAGGTCCTTCATTCAGTCCTGGCTCTGTATTTTAGGGAAGTAGGTTGCCCGACTTCACCCTAACCAATTTTTGAGGACATTGAAACTTAGGCAGTTTTTATGTCGTCACTCTGCGGCGTGGGCGCACGCGTCCGCGTGAACAACTTCTCCTCCAAAACTACAAGGCCTAGAGACGTGCTGTTTTTTTTAAAAGATACCTTATCTATCGAGGATGAAAAATTGTTCAAGGCATGCAAATCTGTCTGTTCGTCTGTTTGCTAGAGACATTACAAGGGGGGTACCCCCACCAAAAGTGTGAAAATTTCAACACTTAATCACAATTTTCTCAGTGACTATTGCAGGGATTTCTCTCATATCTTGCATATATGTACTAGGCCAGAGGTAGATTCTCTGGTGTGAGTATGAGACCTGGATCTGTCTTACTTTTTTTTTAATAAATTTTTTTAATAATTTTTAATGCATTAAAATTCATGAAATCATGCATAAAATCATTTATAACTTGCAAAGTGTTGCATTTAGAGCATTTTGTTAAAATATGTTATTCAGCTACTTTTTTCATAGCTACAATATGGTGAGTAAGTTGGGTGCCTGTCTCAATAGCTAAGTGAGTAATAGCTACTTTTGGGCTTTTCAGTAACTTCCATCATGAGTAGAATCACTTGTAACTTAAAAACTATTGCATTTAGAGAATTTCGTATAAATATGTTATTCAGCTACTTTTGGGTCAGCTATAACATAGTAAAATTTTAGACCTGTAGCTCATGGCATAGCTGAGTAATAGCTACTTTTAGGTTATCACTGTTGAGTAAATCGCTTATATCTTCAAAACTATTGCATTTAGAGAATTTCGTATAAATATGTTATTCAGCTACTTTTGGGCCAGCTATAACATAGTAAGATTTTATACCTGTAGCTCATGGCATAGCTGAGTAATAGCTACTTTTAGGTTATCACTGTTGAGTAAATCGCTTATAACTTGGAAACTATTGCATTAGAGTACTTTGTTTCAATATGTTATTCACCTATTTTCGGATCAGCTATAACATAGTGAAGTTTCAGATCTGTGGCTCATTGCATAGCCGAGTAATAGCTACTTTGAAGTTCTCACTATTGAGTAAATCAGTTGTAATTGGAAAACTATTGCATTTAGAGAATTTTGTATAAATATGTTATTCAGCTACTTTTGGGTCAGCTATAACATACTAAAATTTCAGACCTGTAGCTCATGGCATAGCTGAGTAATAGCTACTTTTAGGTCATCACTATTGAGTAAATCAGTTGTAACTTAAAAACTATTGCATTTACAGTATTTTGGTTAAATATGTTCAGGGTTAGCGAAGTACCTCTAAAATATGGAGTCCAATGGACTACATGTCCTCCGAAAAATGGAGTCCCAATCATTTTTTCCTGAGTCCAGTGTTTGCGTTAGTGTTATGAAATGTCGGGTACCTTGTACCTCATGGCTCATCAAAAAGGGGTACCACTGTATGAAAATTGAGTGCAAGTAATAATTTTTCTCCTGTAATTCGGGTACATTTAAATATATAGAAGCACCATCCAATTTCCTTTATATTGATAAATAATATGCATCTGTACATAAATAAATGTTAAAAATATTTTAAAAAGCTGAACCCCAGTCAACAAACTTCATTTTAGTGCAATTAGATTGAAATTTATTTTGTATGATTATTTTATTTAAGCTACAAATATGGCACTGATACTGTTTGAAAGATAAAAATTTGTAGTTTTCCTTGCTTTTTGTCTGACAAAAATTCATTGGGTAGTCCCAGAGATATAGTTTTTTTGTTACATCCCCTGTAAATATTTTCGAATTTTACAGCTTTTATTTTCCGGGCAACTTTCCGGGGTTAAATAACAGGAGTTTCCGAGATTTGTTAGAATAGTTTGTCTCCCACGAAATTCACCGTTCTGGCTTGTCGTTTCGACTGTTTCCGTGCAGAGATCAGGCTTTCTTTCGATACATAACGTTTTGAGTAGATATGCTAGTGTACGAAATATCTCGCTTTACAATGGTGGACGTAAACAACTTGCCAGGAAATCGCTTGAAACCATTTAATTTTAAAATATAAAGCTTATTTTCAGTGTTATATATATTGCTTGCATATCTACGCTTCCTGCCACCGAAATTCGCTTCTAAAGCAGAAATATTTCCTTCATAAAAATCGCGTCCTGATGGACGCACTGACAACCGAAATTTGCGTCCAAATCTGAAATACCGCGTATTTAATATACTCGGACGGCGTAATCGCGAACCCTGATGTTGTTCACCTACTTTTGGGTCAGCTATAACATAGTAAAATTTCAGACCTGTAGCTCATTGCATAGGTGAGTAATAACTACTTTGAGGTTCTCACTATTGAGTAAATCAGTTGTAATTGCAAAACTATTGCATTTAGAGAATTTAGTATAAATATGTTATTCAGCTACTTTTGGGTCAGCTATAACATAGTAAAATTTCAGACCTGTAGCTCATGGCATAGCTGAGTAATAGCTACTTTTAGGTTATCACTGTTGAGTAAATCGCTTATAACTTGGAAATTATTGCATTTAGAGTATTTTGTTGCAATATGTTATTCACCTATTTTGGGGTCAGCTATAACATAGTGAAGTTCCAGACCTGTGACTCATTGCATAGCTGAGTAATAGCTACTTTGAAGTTCCCAATGTTGAGTAAATCACTTGTAATTTGAAAACTATTGCATTTAGAGAATTTAGTATAAATATGTTATTCAGCTACTTTTGGGTCAGCTATAACATAGTAAAATTTCAGACCTGTAGCTCATGGCATAGTTGAGTAATAGCTACTTTTAGGTTATCACTGTTGAGTAAATCACTTGTAACTTGAAAACTATTGCATTTAGAGTATTTTGTTGCAATATGTTATTCACCTATTTTGGGGTCAGCTATAATATAGTGAAGTTCCAGACCTGTGGCTCATTGCATAGCTGAATAATAGCTACTTTGAAGTTCTCACTGTTGAGTAAATCAGTTGTAATTGGAAAACTATTGCCTTTACAGAAATTTGTGCAAATATGTTATTCAGCTACTTTTGGGTCAGCTATATCATAGTGAAATTACAGACCTGTAGCTCATGGCACAACTGAGCAATAGCTATTCTCAGGCACTGACTGATGAGTAAATCAGCTATAACTTGAAAAGTATTGCATTTGGAGTATTTTGTTAAAATATATTGTTCACCTACTTTTGGGTTAGCTATAACATAGTGAAATTACAGACCTATAGCTCATGGCATAGCGGAGCAATAGCTATTTTCAGGTTCTCACTATTGAGTAAATCAGTTGTAACTTGAAAACTATTGCATTTACAGTATTTTGCTTAAATATGTTGTTCACCTACTTTTAGGTCAGCTATAATAGAGCAAAAATTCAGACATGTAGCTCATTGCATAGCTGAGTAATAGTTACTTTGAGGTTCTCACTCTTGAGTAAATCAGTTGTAACTTGAAAACTATTACATTTAGAGTATTTTGTTAAATAAGTTATTCACAGACGTTTTGGTCAGCTGTAACATATTGAAATTGCAGACCTCTATGTCATGGCATAGCTGAGCAATAGCTTCTTTCAGGTTCTCACTGTTGAGTAAATCATTGTTTCAACCTGTAGGAAATCGTGGGCTGGGAATCTGTTAATATGGTCCGATTTGACCTTGGAACCCTCCAAGGTCAAATGAGGATCGCCAAACATAAAAGTGCTTATAACTCGCTTATTATTGGTCCTAGAGGTTGGAATGAAAACCAACCTATAGAAAATCATGACCTGGGAATTTTTTGGTGTGGTCGGATTTCACCTTGGACCCCTCCTTCAAGGTCAAATGAGGATAGCCAAACTTAAAATGCTTATAACTCACTTATTATTGGTCCTAGAGGTTTCGAATGGAAAACCAACCTATAGAAAATCATGGGCTGGGAATCTTTTGGTGTGGTCGGATTTGACCTGGGACCCCTCCTTTAAGGTCAATTGAGGATAGCCAAACTTACAATTGCTTAGAACTCGCTTATTATTGGTCCTACAAGTTTGGGATGGTAAACAAGCTACAGGAAATCATGGGCTGGGAATTTTTTTGTGTGGTCGGATTTGACCTTGGACCCCTGCTTCAAGGTCAAACAAGGATAGCCAAACTTAAAAAGTGCCTATGACTCACTTATTATTGGTCCGAGAGGTTTGGGATGGTAAACCATCCTAAATTCTTTGGCTGGGAATCTTTTGGTATGGTCAGATTTGACCTTTGGACCCCTTCTTCATGGTCGAACGAGGATATTGCATTTATAGTATTTCTTTAAATATTTTTAACCTACTTTTTACACTTAAACAATTACCTTGTTACTTTATTTTGTAATACCATTTGCAGGGCACAACTTTTCTGTCCTTTTCTTCTGTCAGCTTCGGAATATCTTTCGAACATGCTGTTCAGTTACCATTTACTGTATTTCTGTACAGCCCTTTCCTTGATAATTATGCTTTCCTCTCATTATCGCCATCACAAATCAAAAACATTCAGTCAGCTGACACAGTGCCCGTTCACGGGCACTCTCCTCTTGTTTGAACCTCCCTGCCCCCAGGGAATTTATGCCTAGATCCTCCTCAGTCTGGACTCTGAATGATTTACTAGGCCAACAGTTACTTGGGCCGTTTAATTTCCCTTAAAATGGAACAAGTTTTCAAATTTGTATCTCCTTAGGGGCCTCCTTGGATAAGCCCCTCCTCCCCTTCTGGTCAGCAAGAGTTGAGCTTCAGGCTGCTCTTCACTAGGTTTTTATGTCAGCTGACTTGTCAGTCAGCTGACATTATGTCGTCACTCTGCGGCGTGGGCGCACGCGTCCGCGTCCGCGTGAACAACTTCTCCTCCAAAACTACAAGGCCTAGAGACGTGCTGTTTTTTTTAAAAGATACCTTATCCATCGAGGATGAAAAATTGTTCAAGGCATGCAACTCTGTCTGTTCGTCTGTTTGCTAGAGACATTACAAGGGGGGTACCCCCACTAAAAGTGTGAAAATTTCAACACTTAATCACAATTTTCTCAGTGACTATTGCAGGGATTTCTCTCATATCTTGCATATATGTACTAGGCCAGAGGTAGATTCTCTTGTGTGAGACCTGGATCTGTCTTACTTTTTTTTTAATAAATTTTTTTAATAATTTTTAATGCATTAAAATTCATGAAATCATGCACAAAATCATTTATAACTTGAAAACTGTTGCATCTAGAGCATTTTGTTAAAATATGTTATTCAGCTACTTTTTTCATAGCTACAATATGGTGAGTAAGTTGGGTGCTAAGTGAGTAATAGCTACTTTTGGGCTTTTCAGTAACTTCCATCATGAGTAAAATCACTTGTAACTTAAAAACTATTGCATTTAGAGAATTTCGTATAAATATGTTATTCAGCTACTTTTGGGTCAGCTATAACATAGTAAAATTTTAGACCTGTAGCTCATGGCATAGCTGAGTAATAGCTACTTTTAGGTTATCACTGTTGAGTAAATCGCTTATAACTTGGAAACTATTGCATTTACAGTATTTTGTTGCAATATATTATTCACCTATTTTGGGATCAGCTATAACATAGTGAAGTTTCAGATCTGTGGCTCATTGCATAGCTGAGTAATAGCTACTTTGAAGTTCTCACTATTGAGTAAATCACTTGTAACTTAAAACCTATTGCATTTAGAGAATTTCGTATAAATATGTTATTGAGCTACTTTTGGGCCAGCTATAACATAGTGAAATTTCAGATCTGTAGGTCATGGCATAGCTGAGTAATAGCTACTTTAAAGTTCTCACTATTGAGTAAATCAGTTGTAATTAGAAAACTATTGCATTTAGAGAATTTCGTATAAATATGTTATTCAGCTACTTTTGGGTCAGCTATAACATAGTAAAATTTCAGACCTGTAGCTCATGGCATAGCTGAGTAATAGCTACTTTTAGGTCATCACTATTGAGTAAATCAGTTGTAACTTCAAAACTATTGCATTTACAGTATTTTGCTTAAATATGTTGTTCACCTACTTTTGGGTCAGCTATAACATAGTGAAATTTCAGACCTGTAGCTCATTGCATAGCTGAGTAATAACTACTTTGAGGTTCTCACTATTGAGTAAATCAGTTGTAATTGCAAAACTATTGCATTTAGAGAACTTAGTATAAATATGTTATTCAGCTACTTTTGGGTCAGCTATAACATAGTAAAATTTCAGACCTGTAGCTCATGGCATAGCTGAGTAATAGCTACTTTTAGGTCATCACTATTGAGTAAATCAGTTGTAACTTGAAAACTATTGCATGTACAGTATTTTGCTTAAATATGTTGTTCACCTACTTTTGGGTCAGCTATAACATAGTAAAATTTCAGACCTGTAGCTCATGGCATAGCTGAGTAATAGCTACTTTGAGGTTATCACTGTTGAGTAAATTGCTTATAACTTGGAAATTATTGCATTTAGAGTATTTTGTTTCAATATGTTATTCACCTATTTTGGGGTCAGCTATAACATAGTGAAGTTCCAGACCTGTGACTCATTGCATAGCTGAGTAATAGCTACTTTGAAGTTCTCAATGTTGAGTAAATCACTTATAATTTGAAAACTATTGCATTTAGAGAATTTAGTATAAATATGTTATTTAGCTACTTTTGGGTCAGCTATAACATAGTAAAATTTCAGACCTGTAGCTCATGGCATAGCTGAGTAATAGCTTCTTTTAGGTTATCACTGTTGAGTAAATCACTTGTAACTTGCAAACTATTGCATTTAGAGTATTTTGTTTCAATATGTTATTCACCTATTTTGGGGTCAGCTATAGCATAGTGAAGTTCCAGACCTGTGGCTCATTGCATAGCTGAGTAATAGCTACTTTGAAGTTCTCACTGTTGAGTAAATCAGTTGTAATTGGAAAACTATTGCCTTTACAGAAATTTGTGCAAATATGTTATTCAGCTACTTTTGGGTCAGCTATAACATAGTGAAATTACAGACTTGTAGCTCATGGCACAACTGAGCAATAGCTACTTTTAGGTCATCACTGTTGAGTAAATCAGTTGTAACTTGAAAACTATTGCATGTACAGTATTTTGCTTAAATATGTTGTTCACCTACTTTTGGGTCAGCTATAACATAGTAAAATTTCAGACCTGTAGCTCATGGCATAGCTGAGTAATAGCTACTTTGAGGTTATCACTGTTGAGTAAATTGCTTATAACTTGGAAATTATTGCATTTAGAGTATTTTGTTTCAATATGTTATTCACCTATTTTGGGGTCAGCTATAACATAGTGAAGTTCCAGACCTGTGACTCATTGCATAGCTGAGTAATAGCTACTTTGAAGTTCTCAATGTTGAGTAAATCACTTATAATTTGAAAACTATTGCATTTAGAGAATTTAGTATAAATATGTTATTCAGCTACTTTTGGGTCAGCTATAACATAGTAAAATTTCAGACCTGTAGCTCATGGCATAGCTGAGTAATAGCTTCTTTTAGGTTATCACTGTTGAGTAAATCACTTATAACTTGCAAACTATTGCATTTAGAGTATTTTGTTGCAATATGTTATTCACCTATTTTGGGGTTAGCTATAGCATAGTGAAGTTCCAGACCTGTGGCTCATTGCATAGCTGAGTAATAGCTACTTTGAAGTTCTCACTGTTGAGTAAATCAGTTGTAATTGGAAAACTATTGCCTTTACAGAAATTTGTGCAAATATGTTATTCAGCTACTTTTGGGTCAGCTATAACATAGTGAAATTACAGACCTGTAGCTCATGGCACAACTGAGCAATAGCTATTCTCAGGCACTGACTGTTGAGTAAATCGGCTATAACTTGAAAAATATTGCATTTGGAGTATTTTGTTAAAATATATTGTTCACCTACTTTTGGGTTAGCTATAACATAGTGAAATTACAGACCTATAGCTCGTGGCATAGCGGAGCAATAGCTATTTTCAGGTTCTCACTATTGAGTAAATCAGTTGTAACTTGAAAACTATTGCATTTACAGTATTTTGCTTAAATATGTTGTTCACCTACTTTTAGGTCAGCTATAACAGAGCAAAAATTCAGACATGTAGCTCATTGCATAGCTGAGTAATAGTTACTTTGAGGTTCTCACTCTTGAGTAAATCAGTTGTAACTTGAAAACTATTACATTTAGAGTATTTTGTTAAATAAGTTATTCACAGACGTTTTGGTCAGCTGTAACATATTGAAATTGCAGACCTCTATGTCATGGCATAGCTGAGCAATAGCTTCTTTCAGGTTCTCACTGTTGAGTAAATCATTGTTTCAACCTGTAGGAAATCGTGGGCTGGGAATCTGTTAATATGGTCCGATTTGACCTTGGAACCCTCCTTCAAGGTCAAATGAGGATCGCCAAACATAAAAGTGCTTATAACTCGCTTATTATTGGTCCTAGAGGTTGGAATGAAAACCAACCTATAGAAAATCATGAGCTGGGAATTTTTTGGTGTGGTCGGATATCACCTTGGACCCCTCCTTCAAGGTCAAATGAGGATAGCCAAACTTAAAATGCTTATAACTCACTTATTATTGGTCCTAGAGGTTTCGAATGGAAAACCAACCTATAGAAAATCATGGGCTGGGAATCTTTTGGTGTGGTCGGATTTGACCTGGGACCCCTCCTTTAAGGTCAATTGAGGATAGCCAAACTTACAATTGCTTAGAACTCGCTTATTATTGGTCCTACAAGTTTGGGATGGTAAACAAGCTACAGGAAATCATGGGCTGGGAATTTTTTTGTGTGGTCGGATTTGACCTTGGACCCCTGCTTCAAGGTCAAACAAGGATAGCCAAACTTAAAAAGTGCCTATGACTCACTTATTATTGGTCCGAGAGGTTTGGGATGGTAAACCATCCTAAATTCTTTGGCTGGGAATCTTTTGGTATGGTCAGATTTGACCTTTGGACCCCTTCTTCATGGTCGAACGAGGATATTGCATTTATAGTATTTCTTTAAATATTTTTAACCTACTTTTTACACTTAAACAATTACCTTGTTACTTTATTTTGTAATACCATTTGCAGGGCACAACTTTTTTGTCCTTTTCTTCTGTCAGCTTCGGAATATCTTTCGAACATGCTGTTCAGTTACCATTTACTGTATTTCTGTACAGCCCTTTCCCTGATAATTATGCTTTCCTCTCATTATCGCCATCACAAATCAAAAACATTCAGTCAGCTGACACAGTGCCCGTTCACGGGCACTCTCCTCTTGTTTGAACCTCCCTGCCCCCAGGGAATTTATGCCTAGATCCTCCTCAGTCTGGACTCTGAATGATTTACTAGGCCAACAGTTACTTGGGCCGTTTAATTTCCCTTAAAATGGAACAAGTTTTCAAATTTGTATCTCCTTAGGGGCCTCCTTGGATAAGCCCCTCCTCCCCTTCTGGTCAGCAAGAGTTGAGCTTCAGGCTGCTCTTCACTAGGTTTTTATGTCAGCTGACTTCTCAGTCAGCTGACATTATGTCGTCACTCTGCGGCGTGGGCGCACGCGTCCGCGTGAACTACTTCTCCTCCAAAACTACAAGGCCTAGAGACTTGCTGTTTTTTTTAAAAGATACCTTATCCATCGAGGATGAAAAATTGTTCAAGGCATGCAACTCTGTCTGTTCGTCTGTTTGCTAGAGACATTACAAGGGGGGTACCCCCACCAAAAGTGTGAAAATTTCAACACTTAATCACAATTTTCTCAGTGACTATTGCAGGGATTTCTCTCATATCTTGCATATATGTACTAGGCCAGAGGTAGATTCTCTTGTGTGAGACCTGGATCTGTCTTACTTTTTTTTTAATAAATTTTTTTAATAATTTTTAATGCATTAAAATTCATGAAATCATGCACAAAATCATTTATAACTTGAAAACTGTTGCATCTAGAGCATTTTGTTAAAATATGTTATTCAGCTACTTTTTATGTCAGCTGACTTGTCAGTCAGCTGACATTATGTCGTCACTCTGCGGCGTGGGCGTCCGCGTGAACAACTTCTCCTCCAAAACTACAAGGCCTAGAGACGTGCTGTTTTTTTTAAAAAGATACCTTATCTATCGAGGATGAAAAATTGTTCAAGGCATGCAAATCTGTCTGTTCGTCTGTTTGCTAGAGACATTACAAGGGGGGTACCTCGACCAAAAGTGTGAAAATTTCAACACTTAATCACAATTTTCTCAGTGACTATTGCAGGGATTTCTCTCATATCTTGCATATATGTACTAGGCCACAGGTAGATTCTCTTGTGTGAGTATGAGACCTGGATCTGTCTTACTTTTTTTTTAATAAATTTTTTTAATAATTTTTAATGCATTAAAATTCATGAAATCATGCACAAAATCATTTGTAACTTGAAAAGTGTTGCATTTAGAGCATTTTGTTAAAATGTGTTATTCAGCTACTTTTTTCATAGCTACAATATGGTGAGTAAGTTGGGTGCCTGTCTCAATAGCTAAGTGAGTAATAGCTACTTTTGGGCTTTTCAGTAACTTCCATCATGAGTAAAATCACTTGTAACTTAAAAACTATTGCATTTAGAGAATTTCGTATAAATATGTTATTCAGCTACTTTTGGGTCAGCTATAACATAGTAAAATTTTAGACCTGTAGCTCATGGCATAGCTGAGTAATAGCTACTTTTAGGTTATCACTGTTGAGTAAATCGCTTATAACTTGGAAACTATTGCATTTACAGTATTTTGTTGCAATATATTATTCACCTATTTTGGGATCAGCTATAACATAGTGAAGTTTCAGATCTGTGGCTCATTGCATAGCTGAGTAATAGCTACTTTGAAGTTCTCACTATTGAGTAAATCACTTGTAACTTAAAACCTATTGCATTTAGAGAATTTCGTATAAATATATTATTGAGCTACTTTTGGGCCAGCTATAACATAGTGAAATTTCAGATCTGTAGGTCATGGCATAGCTGAGTAATAGCTACTTTAAAGTTCTCACTATTGAGTAAATCAGTTGTAATTAGAAAACTATTGCATTTAGAGAATTTCGTATAAATATGTTATTCAGCTACTTTTGGGTCAGCTATAACATAGTAAAATTTCAGACCTGTAGCTCATGGCATAGCTGAGTAATAGCTACTTTTAGGTCATCACTATTGAGTAAATCAGTTGTAACTTCAAAACTATTGCATTTACAGTATTTTGCTTAAATATGTTGTTCACCTACTTTTGGGTCAGCTATAACATAGTGAAATTTCAGACCTGTAGCTCATTGCATAGCTGAGTAATAACTACTTTGAGGTTCTCACTATTGAGTAAATCAGTTGTAATTGCAAAACTATTGCATTTAGAGAATTTAGTATAAATATGTTATTCAGCTACTTTTGGGTCAGCTATAACATAGTAAAATTTCAGACCTGTAGCTCATTGCATAGATGAGTAATAGCTACTTTGAGGTTATCACTGTTGAGTAAATTGCTTATAACTTGGAAATTATTGCATTTAGAGTATTTTGTTTCAATATGTTATTCACCTATTTTGGGGTCAGCTATAACATAGTGAAGTTCCAGACCTGTGACTCATTGCATAGCTGAGTAATAGCTACTTTGAAGTTCTCAATGTTGAGTAAATCACTTATAATTTGAAAACTATTGCATTTAGAGAATTTAGTATAAATATGTTATTCAGCTACTTTTGGGTCAGCTATAACATAGTAAAATTTTTGGACCTGTAGCTCATGGCATAGCTGAGTAATAGCTACTTTTAGGTCATCACTGTTGAGTAAATCAGTTGTAACTTGAAAACTATTGCATGTACAGTATTTTGCTTAAATATGTTGTTCACCTACTTTTGGGTCAGCTATAACATAGTAAAATTTCAGACCTGTAGCTCATGGCATAGCTGAGTAATAGCTACTTTGAGGTTATCACTGTTGAGTAAATTGCTTATAACTTGGAAATTATTGCATTTAGAGTATTTTGTTTCAATATGTTATTCACCTATTTTGGGGTCAGCTATAACATAGTGAAGTTCCAGACCTGTGACTCATTGCATAGCTGAGTAATAGCTACTTTGAAGTTCTCAATGTTGAGTAAATCACTTATAATTTGAAAACTATTGCATTTAGAGAATTTAGTATAAATATGTTATTCAGCTACTTTTGGGTCAGCTATAACATAGTAAAATTTCAGACCTGTAGCTCATGGCATAGCTGAGTAATAGCTACTTTTAGGTCATCACTGTTGAGTAAATCAGTTGTAACTTGAAAACTATTGCATGTACAGTATTTTGCTTAAATATGTTGTTCACCTACTTTTGGGTCAGCTATAACATAGTAAAATTTCAGACCTGTAGCTCATGGCATAGCTGAGTAATAGCTACTTTGAGGTTATCACTGTTGAGTAAATTGCTTATAACTTGGAAATTATTGCATTTAGAGTATTTTGTTTCAATATGTTATTCACCTATTTTGGGGTCAGCTATAACATAGTGAAGTTCCAGACCTGTGACTCATTGCATAGCTGAGTAATAGCTACTTTGAAGTTCTCAATGTTGAGTAAATCACTTATAATTTGAAAACTATTGCATTTAGAGAATTTAGTATAAATATGTTATTCAGCTACTTTTGGGTCAGCTATAACATAGTAAAATTTCAGACCTGTAGCTCATGGCATAGCTGAGTAATAGCTTCTTTTAGGTTATCACTGTTGAGTAAATCACTTATAACTTGCAAACTATTGCATTTAGAGTATTTTGTTGCAATATGTTATTCACCTATTTTGGGGTTAGCTATAGCATAGTGAAGTTCCAGACCTGTGGCTCATTGCATAGCTGAGTAATAGCTACTTTGAAGTTCTCACTGTTGAGTAAATCAGTTGTAATTGGAAAACTATTGCCTTTACAGAAATTTGTGCAAATATGTTATTCAGCTACTTTTGGGTCAGCTATAACATAGTGAAATTACAGACCTGTAGCTCATGGCACAACTGAGCAATAGCTATTCTCAGGCACTGACTGTTGAGTAAATCGGCTATAACTTGAAAAATATTGCATTTGGAGTATTTTGTTAAAATATATTGTTCACCTACTTTTGGGTTAGCTATAACATAGTGAAATTACAGACCTATAGCTCGTGGCATAGCGGAGCAATAGCTATTTTCAGGTTCTCACTATTGAGTAAATCAGTTGTAACTTGAAAACTATTGCATTTACAGTATTTTGCTTAAATATGTTGTTCACCTACTTTTAGGTCAGCTATAATAGAGCAAAAATTCAGACATGTAGCTCATTGCATAGCTGAGTAATAGTTACTTTGAGGTTCTCACTCTTGAGTAAATCAGTTGTAACTTGAAAACTATTACATTTAGAGTATTTTGTTAAATATGTTATTCACAGACGTTTTGGTCAGCTATAACATAGTGAAATTGCAGACCTCTATGTCATGGCATAGCTGAGCAAAGCTTCTTTCAGGTTCTCACTGTTGAGTAAATCATTGTATCCAACCTGTAGGAAATCATGGGCTGGGAATCTGTTAATATGGTCCGATTTGACCTTGGAACCCTCCTTCAAGTTCAAATGAGGATAGCCAAACATAAAAGTGCTGATAACTCGCTTATTATTGGTCCTAGAGGTTTGGAATGGAAAACCAACCTATAGAAAATCATGGACTGGGAATCTTTTGGTGTGGTTGGATTTCACCTTAGACCCCTCCTTCCAGGTCAAACGAAGATAGCCCAACTTAAAGTGCTTATAACTCGCGTATTATTGGTCTTGGAGGTTTGGGATGGGAAACCAACATATAGGAAATCATGGGCTGGGATTCTTTTGGTGTGGTGAGATTTGACCTGGGACCCTTCCTTCAAGGTCAATTGAGGATAGCCAAACTTACAATTGCTTATAAGTCGCTTATTATTGGTCCTACAGGTTTGGGATGGTAAACAAGCTACAGGAAATCATGGGCTGGGAATTTTTTTGTGTGGTCGGATTTGACCTTAAACCCCTCCGTCAAGGTCAAACAAGGATAGCCAAACTTAAAAAGTGCCTATGACTCACTTATTATTGGTCCGACAGGTTTGGGATGGTAAACCATCCTAAATTCTTTGGCTGGGAATCTTTTGGTATGGTCAGATTTGACCTTTGGATCCTTTCTTCATGGTCGAACGAGGATATTACATTTATAGTATTTCTTTAAATATTTTTAACCTACTTTTTACACTTAAACAATTACCTTGTTACTTTATTTCATAATACCATTTGCAGGGCACAACTTTTTTGTCCTTTTCTTCTGTCAGCTTCGGAATATCTTTCGAACATGCTGTTCAGTTGCCATTTACTGTATTTCTGTACAGCCCTTTTCCTGATAATTATGCTTTCCTCTCATTATCACCATCACAAATCAAAAACATTCAGTCAGCTGACACAGTGCCCGTTCACGGGCACTCTCCTCTTGTTTCATAGCTACAATATGGTAAGTTGGGTGCCTGTCTCAATAGCTAAGTGAGTAATAGCTACTTTTGGGCTTTTCAGTAACTTCCATCATGAGTAGAATCACTTGTAACTTAAAAACTATTGCATTTAGAGAATTTCGTATAAATATGTTATTCAGCTACTTTTGGGTCAGCTATAACATAGTAAAATTTTAGACCTGTAGCTCACGGCATAGCTGAGTAATAGCTACTTTTAGGTTATCACTGTCGAGTAAATCGCTTATAACTTCAAAACTATTGCATTTAGAGAATTTCGTATAAATATGTTATTCAGCTACTTTTGGGTCAGCTATAACATAGTAAAATTTCAGACCTGTAGCTCATGGCATAGCTGAGTAATAGCTACTTTTAGGTTCTCACTGTTGAGTAAATCGCTTATAACTTGGAAACTATTGCATTTAGAGTATTTTGTTTCAATATGTTATTCACCTATTTTGGGATCAGCTATAACATAGTGAAGTTTCAGATCTGTGGCTCATTGCATAGCTGAGTAATAGCTACTTTGAAGTTCTCACTATTGAGTAAATCGGTTGTAATTGGAAAACCATTGCATTTAGAGAATTTCGTATAAATATGTTATTCAGCTACTTTTGGGTCAGCTATAACATAGTAAAATTTCAGACCTGTAGCTCATGGCATAGCTGAATAATAGCTACTCTTAGGTCATCACTATTGAGTAAATCAGTTGTAACTTGAAAACTATTGCATGTACAGTATTTTGCTTAAATATGTTGTTCACCTACTTTTGGGTCAGCTATAACATAGTAAAATTTCAGACCTGTAGCTCATGGCATAGCTGAGTAATAGCTACTTTTAGGTTATCACTGTTGAGTAAATCGCTTATAACTTGGAAATTATTGCATTTAGAGTATTTTGTTTCAATATGTTATTCACCTATTTGGGGTCAGCTATAACATAGTGAAGTTCCAGACCTGTGACTCATTGCATAGCTGAGTAATAGCTACTTTGAAGTTCTCAATGTTGAGTAAATCACTTGTAATTTGAAAACTATTGCATTTAGAGAATTTAGTATAAATATGTTATTCAGCTACTTTTGGGTCAGCTATAACATAGTAAAATTTTTGGACCTGTAGCTCATGGCATAGCTGAGTAATAGCTACTTTTAGGTTATCACTGTTGAGTAAATCACTTATAACTTGAAAACTATTGCATTTAGAGTATTTTGTTGCAATATGTTATTCACCTATTTTGGGGTCAGCTATAACATAGTGAAGTTCCAGACCTGTGGCTCATTGCATAGCTGAGTAATAGCTACTTTGAAGTTCTCACTGTTGAGTAAATCAGTTGTAATTGGAAAACTATTGCCTTTACAGAAATTTGTGCAAATATGTTATTCAGCTACTTTTGGGTCAGCTATAACATAGTGAAATTACAGACCTGTAGCTCATGGCACAACTGAGCAATAGCTATTCTCAGGCACTGACTGTTGAGTAAATCAGCTATAACTTGAAAAATATTGCATTTGGAGTATTTTGTTAAAATACATTGTTCACCTACTTTGGGGTTAGCTATAACATAGGGAAATTACAGACCTATAGCTCATGGCATAGTGGAGCAATAGCTATTTTCAGGTTCTCACTATTGAATAAATCAGTTGTAACTTGAAAACTATTGCATTTACAGTATTTTGCTTAAATATGTTGTTCACCTACTTTTAGGTCAGCTATAACAGTGCAAAAATTCAGACATGTAGCTCATTGCATAGCTGAGTAATAGTTACTTTGAGGTTCTCACTCTTGAGTAAATCAGTTGTAACTTGAAAATTATTACATTTAGAGTATTTTGTTTAAATATGTTATTCACATAATTTTTGGTCAGCTATAACATAGTGAAATTGCAGACCTCTATGTCATGGCATAGCTGAGCAATAGCTTCTTTCAGGTTCTCACTGTTGAGTAAATCATTGTATCCAACCTGTAGGAAATCATGGGCTGGGAATCTATTAATATGGTCCGATTTGACCTTGGAACCCTCCTTCAAGGTCAAATGAGGATAGCCAAACATAAAAGTGCTTATAACTCGCTTATTATTGGTCCTAGAGGTTAGAATGAAAACCAACCTATAGAAAATCATGAGCTGGGAATTTTTTGGTGTGGTCGGATTTCACCTTGGACCCCTCCTTCAAGGTCAAATGAGGATAGCCAAACTTAAAAGTGCTTATAACTCGCTTATTATTGGTCCTAGAGGTTTCGAATGGAAAACCAACCTATAGAAAATCATGGGCTGGGAATCTTTTGGTGTGGTCGGATTTGACCTTAGACCCCTCCTTCCAGGTCAAATGAAGATAGCCAAACTTAAAGTGCTTATAACTCGCGTATTATTGGTCTTGGAGGTTTGGGATGGTAAACCATCCTAAATTCTTTGGCTGGGAATTTTTTGGTATGGTCAGATTTGACCTTTGGACCCCTTCTTCATGGTCGAACGAGGATATTGCATTTATAGTATTTCTTTAAATATTTTTAACCTACTTTTTACACTTAAACAATTACCTTGTTACTTTATTTCATAATACCATTTGCAGGGCACAACTTTTTTGTCCTTTTCTTCTGTCAGCTTCGGAATATCTTTCGAACATGCTGTTCAGTTACCATTTACTGTATTTCTGTACAGCCCTTTCCCTGATAATTATGCTTTCCTCTCATTATCACCATCACAAATCAAAAACATTCAGTCAGCTGACACAGTGCCCGTTCACGGGCACTCTCCTCTTGTTTCTGAATACAACCTGGTTATATATATATGTTAAGACAGTAGCAAGGCTACTACCAGACAGGTCAAACTCAATTCCATGGTGCATATAAGTAGTCAGAAGGGGTATGGTGAATTCAGGTGAGATACTGGATCTTTAGATCTTAAAGTTCCCCATTCACAACTACTTTAGGAGGGACAGGAGTCCCTCATCAAGGCACCTGTAATAACACTTAGGGTTTAGGCCCTATTAATCAACCCTTTCCAATTCCCCACATCTAGAGGCTCCTACAGGAACCACCCCAATGGGGGTCATTCCATCCCTAGCAGTATCCATCGTTTTCCCCAGGTAGGGGGAAATCAAGTAGCCGAGGCTCCAAGGTCATTCGACCCACTCCAGGGGACGAGGGCATAAAAACCCTTCCCCCCCCCCCAATGACTCCTCCAGCCTCACTCAGTCCACCAGTAGGAGTTCTCCGTTCTTTCAGATAAGACTGGCAAACAAATCCTGTCATTCTTTTCAATCCAAGTCCAATCAGACTCCTGACCTGGTCAGAATACAAGGCCCTTCAAAGACCAAGTACTGGCCTCTGTATCCAGTCTCTTCTGTCAAAGAACGCAATAGAAAGGGTGGAAAATGTAAAATCTCTCGGGTTTTACAGTCGCCTGTTCCTAGTACCAAGCCTCACCTAAGGTGCAGGCCAGTCATAGACCTAAACAGGCTCAACCCTTTTCTACAAGAAAAGTTCAAAATGGAAACTCCAGGGTCCATCAGGACCTCCCTGATTCCAGGGGAGTGGGTATCGTTGATAGATCTGTCGGACACTTACCTACACATCCCCATCCATCCAAACTCAAGGAAATACCTAAGGTTTTGCTACAAGTCACAGGTGTTCCAATTCACCTCCCTCCCATTTGGACTAGCCACAGCCCCCCAGGTCTTTATAATGATCGTAAAGGAAGTGAAACTAATGGCCCTCTCAAGAGGACTCGGAATTCACCAATACCGGGACGACGGGCTGATCAGGTCCCAGTCTCAGGAGGAAGCCCAAGTGAACACACAGGCAGTGGTAGACCTAACTCAGTCCTTGGGGTGGATAATTAATCGGGAAAAATCAGAACTGAAACCTACTCAGGTGTTTTTCGTTCTGGGCTACAAATACCACCTAGATTCAGCCCTTGTAAAACCCACTCAAGAGAGATGGCTCAAACTTCAGGATTTGATCCTACTCCTCAAGTCAAAATGTGTTTTGACTGCAAGATGTTTGATGTCGCTAATTGGGTTGCTAGCCTCAACGGAGAAAATGGTCCCGCAGGGACGCCTTCACATGAGGCCCTTTCAGTTTCATCTCAAGGAGCACTGGAGATATCCTCAGTCGCTGGACAACCTCCTTCCTTGGACAGAAGCCATTGCAGCCCACCTAGATTGGTGGCAAAATCCCTCAAACGTGTCGAAAGGTGCAGACCTTCATCCCAAAGACCACAGTATCCAACTCTTTACCGACGCCTCAAACGAAGGTTGGGGCGCTCACTTAGACCAAAATTCCACAAAGGGTCTGTGGTCAGATCGGGAAAAAAGGCTACACATATATGTCCTAGAATTGAAGGCGGTCTCCCTGGCCCTTCGAGACTTCAAGGACCAGTGCCAGAATCAAACAGTGTTAGTTGCGATGGACAACTCAACAGTGGTAGCCTACATCAACAACAAGGAGGAACACACTCAGCAGAGATGTGCGCTCTCCTGTGGAAGATCATGACCTGGGGCCATCACTACCTCATAACATTGAAAGCCAGGCACGTTCTAGTGTGCCTGAATGTGATGGCCGACCTACTGTCCAGGTCCAACCAAGTGCAGTCAACAGAATGGTCTCTACACCCACAGGTGTTCAAACAGATCTGCCAGAAGTGGTTCACACCTCATGTAGACTTATTTGCCACTCACCTGAACCACAAGCTCCCACTGTATGTGTCTCCTATCCCAGACCCAAGGGCCTGGGACATAGATGCTCTAAACATAAACTGGACCAACCTCACGGCCTATGCGTACCCTCTTACGGCTCCTTCACAAGGTGATCCAAAAGATCAGGCAATGTTATTGCCTGATCATCGTAATAGCCCCAGGCTGGCCAGGGATGCCCTGGTTTTGGGACCTAGTGCAGCTCTCAACAGAGATCCCACTACAACTCCCAGTGTCAACGACCCTACTCAAACAGTCCCACAGGTATGTGTTCCACAACAACCCCCAGCACCTGAACCTCCACGCCTGGTGTCTAGGAGCGGACAGCTCCAAGAACAAGGCTTCTCTGTGGAAGTGGCAGAGAGAATTGCTGCCCCTCAGCGGTCTTCAACAAGGACCATCTACAAGTCAAAGTGGGCCCTATTTGAAAAATGGTGCAGAGAAAATTCGGTGGATTTCTCCACTCCATCTGTGAAACAAATCTCAGATTTTTTCATGTACCTGTACCAAGACCTAAACAGGCGCCCCTCGACCTTTGATGGTTACAGGACTGCAATCGTTGACACTTTGGGCCCAACGGCCTAACATGTTGCACACAATGCAGACCTTCATAGGTTACTCTCCAGTTTTCACAGGGATCGTCCCAAAAATTCCAGAAATTTACCCAAGTGGAACCTTTCTGTTGTCCTCACCGAGCTCACAAAAGCACCATTTGAGCCCATGAAAGACACAGACCTCAAACATCTTACTCTAAAACTGCTTTCTTGCTAGCTTTGGCCTCCGGCAACCGCTGCAGCGAAATCCATGCCTGGGTCGCAAACAAGTATCTAATCTAGGCCAATGGGAAAAGGTTGCCTTGTTCCCTTCTTCTGATTTCATAGCCAGAAACCACCTAGCAAGAGAAGGTTCTCAAAAGTGTATCTCCGGTGACTATTCCTGCTTTGACTACCATTGTAGATAGACAATCTAAAGAAGACAGGACCCTGTGTCCCGCGCGGGCCCTGATGTTTTATTTGGACCGAACAAAAGACCTGAGAGGGTCTCGTTCTCTCCTTTTCATCTCCTTTAAGAAAGGACATACCTCAGACATCAGACCCGCTACTCTCTCTTCATGGTTGAAACAAACCATCCTACTTTGTTACAGACAAGCAGATCAACAACCCTTGGACTTGGTCCAAGTCAAAGCGCATGACATCCGGGCCTTCGCGGCCTCTAAGGCCTTTTACGGTGGGGTATCGGTGGACCAAATCATGCAAGCCTGTCACTGGAAAGCTCACAACACATTTACAAATTTTTACCTAAAAGACCTTACTTGGTCGGACACCGACAACGATATGTATCTGGGACCCGTAGTGGCGGCACAACAGGTCCTAGATCCTTCCCCTCAGATCAGTTGTCCTCGGAAAGAAAAAAAGGGGGGGGGGGGGGGGGGGGGCACATCCGCTACAACCAAGTCTTCAGGAGTCTCTCCCAGGATCTAGGTATTCCTTTACCTTCAAGATGTTACGGGTAAGGTCATTTTTGTTTTTCAGTTATCAAGTAACTTCTATTAAGGACTTATTTAGTTGTCATTAATCTCATATTCAGGTTGTAAAATTTATGAGATGTTCAGTCACTAGTGATGGGCCCTCAGGGACCCTTAGACCTCGAAGTGAGCACTGCTGCACTTCCGTCCTACAATCAAACATCTAGACAGTTTCAGCACTGTCTCTCATTTTATTTAGGTTTTTGGCTCGTTACAGGCCCGGTCTTCGGGATTGGGGCACTGTAAATGGGACTCAGACTGGTATTTCTGGCACTATTCTATACATATTAATTCAAAATCTTAGAAAAAATGATATATCTTCCAGTCTCAGCTGTAATCCCGCCACCGGGCGGTTGAATTCAGCATTAAGTCCCACATGGTAAGCTATTGTAGCGTAATAAAATTGTAAATTTTAATTACTTAAATGTAGCTTTTATAAGCTACAAGCTTACCATGTGGGACTTAAAGAGTCCCACCCTGCCTCCCCGCTGTTTACAGCTGAGGGGTAGGTTTTAGAAAATTTCAACGAGAAAGTAGGGCGAGAGGTCAGAGGTTATCACGTGACAACAACTAGCAGTGTATCTGGTGGCTAACAAGAACTGTCTTTTTTTCTAAGACGTTGGCCCCGGGTGTGGCAACCCGAGAACAGCATTAAGTCCCACATGGTAAGCTTGTAGCTTATAAAAGCTACATTTAAGTAATTAAAATTTACAAGTTTTCTTATTTGTAGCAAAATAATGACAGAAGGAAATGTCAAATATCTTCAAAAGTATTAAAGTTGGGCAAATCTTTTCAAATATATTATTCATCTAGTTACCCCACAGCCCGTAAGGGCTGTCGAGGTATTGTTTTCACCATAGTGTCTGGATGGGCGGGTGGGCGACGGGAAAAAGTTTATCCGGGCTGTGTCTCAGAAACCGTAAGGTGTAGGAAGTTGATACTTGGTAAGGACATTGGTTAGCATGTGTAGGTGTGCAACGTCATGGTTTGACCTTGATTTGACCTTGGCGTAGTGACCTTGAATTTGAAAATCTTGTCTGGGCAAAACATCTAAACCCTATTTCGCCAATGCCAGATCTAGATAAAGAGTACATGCATTATCTTTCTGTTCGACATTTTATTGCGTTGATACACCTTGCCTAAAACGATAGCTATTGTCTGGCGCCAGCCGGTCCAGCCAAACGCCAGAAAAAGATGTCATGAGTTTCACCTCCAGCCGGACCGATACACTCCAATCCACTCGCCAGGTGGCCTAGTTCCTGCTTCATTCGCCAGAGGGACGCGACGTAGCATCTTTTTCGTTTGGCACGATTTGAAAAGTTGTTTTTACCCCACAGCCCTTAAGCGATGTCGGGGTATTGTTTTCACCCATGGTGTCCGGGCGGGGGTGGGTGGGGCTTGCGTCCTGGCGGGCGGCGGGAAAAAGTTTGTCCGGGCTGTATCTCAGAAACCGTAAGGTGTAGGAAGTTGATACTTGGTAGGGACATTGGGTTAGGGGGTGTAGGTGTGCAACGTCATGGTGTGACCTTGATTTGACCTTTGACCTTGCCGTAGTGACCTTGAGTTTGAAAATCTTGTCTGGGCTATATCTCAGAAACTGTAAGGTGTAGGAAGTTGATACTTGGTAGGGACATTGGTTAGGGGGTGTAGTTGTGCAACGTCATGGTCTGACCTTGATTTAACCTTTGACCTTGCCGTTGTGACCTTGACCTGTAAAATCTTGTCCGCGCTATATCTCGGAAACTGTAAGGTGTAGGAAGTTGATACTTGGTAGGGATATTGGTTAGGGGGTGTAGGTGTGCAACTTCATGGTGTGACCTTGATTTGACCTTGCCGTAGTGACCTTGATTTGACCTTGCCGTAGTGACCTTGACCTATAAAATCTTGTCCGGGCTGTATCTCGAAAACAGTAAGGTGTAGGAAGTTGATATGTGGTAGGGACATTTGTTAGGGGGTGTAGGTGTGCAACGTCATGGTCTGACCTTGATTTGACCTTTAACCTTGTCGTAGTGACCTTGACCTATAAAATCTTGTCCGGGCTATATCTCAGAAACCGTAAGGTGTAGGAAGTTGATACTTGGTAGGGACATTGGTTAGGGGGTGTAGTTGTGCAACGTCATGGTCTGACCTTGATTTAACCTTTGACCTTGCCGTTGTGACCTTGACCTGTAAAATCTTGTCCGCGCTATATCTCGGAAACTGTAAGGTGTAGGAAGTTGATACTTGGTAGGGATATTGGTTAGGGGGTGTAGGTGTGCAACATCATGGTGTGACCTTGATTTGACCTTGCCGTAGTGACCTTGACCTATAAAATCTTGTGCGGGCTGTATCTCGAAAACGGTAAGGTGTAGGAAGTTGATATGTGGTAGGGACATTTGTTAGGGGGTGTAGGTGTGCAACGTCATGGTCTGACCTTGATTTGACCTTTAACCTTGTCGTAGTGACCTTGACCTATAAAATCTTGTCCGGGCTATATTTCAGAAACCGTAAGGTGTAGGAAGTTTATACTTGGTAGGGATATTGGTTAGGGGGTGTAGTTGTGCAACGTCATAGTCTGACCTTGATTTGACCTTTAACCTTGCCGTAGTGACCTTGACCTATAAAATCTTGTCCGGGCTATATCTCAGAAACCGTAAGGTGTAGGAAGTTGATACTTGGTAGGGATATTGGTTAGGGGGTGTAGGTGTGCAACATCATGGTGTGACCTTGACCTATAAAATCTTGTCCCGGCTATATATCGGAAACTGTAAGGTGTAGGAAGTTGATATTTGGTAGGTACATTGGTTAGGGGGTGTATGTGTGCAACGTCATGGTGTGACCTTGATTTGACCTTTAACCTTGCTGTAGTGACCTTGACCTATAAAATCTTGTCCGGGCTATATCTCAGAAACCGTAAGGTGTAGGAAGTTGATACTTGGTAGGGACATTGGTTAGGGGGTGTAGGTGTGCAGCATCATGGTCTGACCTTGATTTGACCTTTGACCTTGCCATAGTGACCTTGACCTATAAAATCTTGTCTGGTCTATATCTCGGAAACTGTAAGGTGTAGGAAGTTGATACTTTGTAGGGACATTGGTTATCGGCTATAGGTGTGTATTATCATGGTGTGACCTTAATTTGACCTTTGACCTTTAAAGCTTGTTGCACCTTTGGGTCTGTCTTTTGATGCAGATTAAGCACTGTTAATTCATATTAGAATTTATTGAAAATTTTACTTTCATAACTTCCCATTGTAACAGATAGAATTTCATTAAGTGAGCCAGAGATTTTGCTCCAACACCGCACATAAGCATTCATTAAATGTATTACCACTTCTGAATGCATGGTGAGGTCCTCAGTGGCCTAGTGGTTAGCAAGTTTGGCATCTAATCATAGGCTGTCACCTCTGTGGGTTCGAGTCCCACAAGTGGCAATTCTGAGGACCTGTCCCAATATGACCCTGGCTGTTGAACGGGACGTAAAATCCCAACTTTGACCTTTGTATGCATGGTAATATTCAAAACTTCTAAACCATAATTCGGCCATGCAGATGTAGATAAAGTGTTGAATTTTAGTTTACTGATTAATGCTGTCCTCTTGTTATTGAATTATTATGTCCACCCCACTGGGGGGGTGGACATATTATTTTTGCTTTTTCCGCCGTCCGGCGTCCCACTTGGTTTCCAGACATTTTAGGCAACAGTTCTTATCCTATCTTTACCAAATTTGGCATGCAGGTTTAGTGGGTTAATAGCTTGTATGGGCTTGCTTTTGGTGGTGATAGCTCTATAGCTAACTGAGCAATAGCTACTTTGCTACTTTTGAGTAGCTCTTTGGTTTCCAGACATTTTAAGGAATGCTATTAAGCCTAGCTTTCTGAAATTTGGTATGGAGGTTCATTGGGTTAATAGCTTGTATGGGATTGCTTTTGGGGGGGAATTGCTTCATAGATGAGTGAGTAATTAATTAAATAAATGAGTAATTGGCTATTTTGAATACTGAAAAAGGCAAATGTGCTCAGATTTCCTAAACCGTGCGAGATAGAGCGATTTCGTCGAAATTTTCGACCCACAGGGTATCTAAGGAATGTACTCTTTGCAATTTTCAAAAAAATTTCCCCTCCCCAAAAATGGCGGCCATTTTGAATTTTCGCCAAAAATGGCAAAACACAATTTTATTGCGTTAATACATCCTATCCAATGGACAATATGCTAAACCGGTCGGCGCAGACCGGCCCGCCAAACGTCAGAAAAAGACGTCCTGTGTTTCCACCGGCCGGCTGGTCCTCACACTGCACTCGCCAGGGGGCGTGTCGTACTTCCTTCCTGTCTAGACAAGCTGACGTCATAGCATCTTTTTCGTTTGGCGCATGCACCGCTTGAACAAATTTTTAGAAGTCTTTGAATTTTTAATTTATATGTGAGTTATTTGAAGTGCGGGACTTTATTAAGTTGTGTATCACTTCCTCACAGGTTATAGACCTTTTTTGTCAACATTTTGAGACTTGGAACGTTTTAGTGAGTTAAGAAGTGCGGTTTATATAACCTTCACGTATCACTTCCTCACTTTCGCTTGTGTCATGGCTTCTCCCAGTCAATGTCGAGGAGGCTGCGGCCACATGATGGTGGGGTTCGACCTCCATTCTGTCTGCGCAAGGTGTAGAGATAAGAAGAAGGGCTCTGACCCCTGTACTAAAACTCCACCTGAAGATTGTCAACACTGCGACGCCTTAACGCCAGACCAGAGAACCCAGATTGCAACTCTCTCTTATAAGTTAAAAAAGGAGAAGAAGGATGCCAAGTCAACTCCAGTAAAAGATTCAGACAATCCCACCCTTGTAGACCCGGCCTTGGTCTCTGTCTTAGGTGTAGTGGATAAACAAAGCACCCCAGGTGCTTCTGCATCAAGTGAGCCGGTAGAGAAGAAGAAGAAAACTGACCCTAAACACTCCAAGTCTACCAAGTCGGAGAAGTCAGTTAAACAGTCATCCAACCGACCGGCTACCACTTCATCTGAATCTAGGCCTTCTAGCTCATCCACCGACACTAAGCTACTCGACATGGACAAAAAGTGGGCTGAGAGGTTTAACAGGCTGGAGGCCTTGTTTTTAGTCAAAACTGTTGATCCACCTAGGGACCCAGTATTCAGCACTGTTAAGGTGACGCCAGCACACGCTCCACCTGCCAACGTGGTCCGGACTGACCCTTTCATTAAACCTCAGCCTCAGACCTCTCAACCGACCGACCCTGCTGGAGATTCCGCCACCAACTCTTCCCTCCACAAGTCGGACGTTAAGGCATCATCTGCTCAACTGGACCCTCCGGCTTCAGCTACTGTTAAGAGACATTTGTCATCTGCCTTCGACGTCTCCCGCAAAGAATCCTCTTCCAGTGATTCCGACTCCGACTCATCTTCAGATCAACCCCTACTGGATATTCTGCCAGCAGAGGGAGAATTGTCGGACGAACTGGAGGCAAACTTCTCTGATCAGGAACAGTCTCTGTCGGAAGAGCAGTCCTACCGGGAGACGATGCGGGGTATTAGATCCTATATGGGGTGGGATCACATACCGGATATTGACTCAGGGACTACCACGTCGGAGGATAATCCCTATGCAGGCCCCAAACCACATGCACCTGGTAAAGTCTCTATCAACCTACCCACTGACGAGTGGCTGTGCCGGAAGATGGCCAAATTAAACATCGCCCTCACCCAGGGCTATCCGTCCAGAACTTCTGAAGCCGGCGGACTTCAGAGAGACCAATTTGTCCGACCACCAAAATCCCAGCAGAAATGGTACGGGTTCCACCCCAACCCTAAAAAAGACACTGAGCAGACTGTTTCATCCTGGCATACCAGCTCTTCGAAGTTGAATAGCACCTACCTTAGGATTGCAAGACAGGCCGGTATTGCCTCCCAGCCTCCCATGTCGCGCCCTATATCCCAAGAGACATTGCGCAAGTGGGAGAGATCAGCCCGGGAATCTACCGTCATATGTAACCACGCGGCCAGCTTCAACCGGTGTTTACTGAAAGTACAACAGAATATGAACTCTCAACTCAAAGCCGTCAGGATAGAGTCTAAAGGAAAGACTGCAGCAAAGGTTACAGACGCAGTTAACAAACTCCAGTTCCTTTTGGACTTCAATTCAAGTATTTGCCAGGCCATGGCCAAGTCCATGGAACACCTTACAGAGTTCATATTTGTAAACATGGCCAACACCACGCTTCTCAGACGTGATTCCTACCTCGCCTATCTCAAGGCAGGCATTAAGGCCGACACACTCAATGCTCTACACACAGCCCCACTCCATCTGGACACCTTGTTCCCAGACAGTATAATAAAAAGAGCAGAGGAGGATATTACCAGCTTTGACAAGGGTCGGTCCGGCTCATCTTCCTATAAAGGCAGGAGATTCCATCCGTATGAACGCCATGAGCAGAAGTCTGAGAAACAACAGGAAAGACCGGCATGGAAAAATCTTTCACGCACTCAACGTAGAAAGCAGAGAGAACAGTCACAGTACTCCTCCCGACCGGCCAAGGGTCAGCAGCAGTACAAATGACAATCAATATGTAACTCAGTTGAACTCACTGCTGCTGGCCGGGAGCCCTACCTTAGAGACAAAAGACACTTGTACTGTAAAGCTAGATGTTGTAAATTCTGTACCTACTGCGCCCGGGCATTCTCAAAACAAGGAAATAAGTCCCGGGGCAGCAGTTTGTCATCCATACAGTCACAAATTAAAATATGTGAACAGTGCTTCTTGTGTCATTCCATTGTCTTATGTAAATATTGTAAGAAATGCTCCCAATGTTGTCTCAAATCTTCCTGTAGGGGCTCGACTTCAAAACTTTTGGGAAAAGTGGCTAGATCTGGGCGCCGGTCCGAAAGTAGTTCAAATCCTGAGGGAGGGTTACACCCTCCCCTTCCGGACCAGGCCAAAATTGTCAAGAGTTCCCACAGTTGTAAGCTGTTATGGCAATCCTCGCAGGAACCTCAAACTGTTAGAGGCATTACATCAGCTTACAACAAAAAATGCTATAGAACTGGTAAACAAACAGACCTCACTAGGGTTCTTCAACCGACTATTCTTAGTGCCCAAACCCAACAACAAATGGAGGCCAATCCTAGATTTGAGCAATCTGAATTTTTTCCTAAAAACAGAAAAATTCAAAATGGAAACCCCGGAAACCATCAGAACCTCCCTCCAACGGGGAGAATGGGTAACCTCCATAGACTTCAAGGACGCTTATTTCCACATTCCAGTACAGGAACAGTCCAGGAAATACCTAAGATTTCACGTCCAGGGGCAGACCTATCAATTCAAAGCTCTCCCCTTCGGCTTATCCACAGCTCCGATGGAATTCACTGTCATAGCCAAGGAGGTGAAATTGATGGCCACTCAAAGAGGTATAAGGATCCACCAGTACCTAGACGACTGGTTGGTGAGAGCCACATCCCACCAGGAATGTCTCCGACATACCCACCTCTTGCTGGAGATGTGCCGGAGCCTAGGTTGGTTGGTGAACACAGAAAAGTCAGAGCTAGACCCAAAGCAAACCTTCAATTTCGTAGGTTACCAGTTCGACCTCCAGTCCGGTCGGGTCAGACCGACAACGGACAGATGGCAAAATTTACAAACCAAGATACAAGAACTTCTTTCCATCCCAGTTTGTTCGGTGAGAGAGTTTATGTCTCTGACAGGCCTACTGACGGCCACCGAAAAACAAGTCCATTTGGGCAGGTTACACATGAGGCCCATTCAATGGCATCTCAAAAGTCACTGGAGAATACCGGAATCATTAGAAAAAAAGATTCCTCTACCAAGATGTTTGCACCCTCATCTACAATGGTGGCTAAAGGAAAGCAATGTCCTTACCGGCCAACCATTACACCCAATACAACATGCGCTACAAATCTTTACAGACGCGTCAAAAGAAGGCTGGGGCGCTCACTTAAACGACTTCACCGCCAGGGGCACTTGGTCCCTACCGGAAAGCAAGTTACACATAAACTATCTGGAGCTCAAGGCAGTTCTACTAGCCTTAAAGGGGTTTCAGGATTTGTGCGTCGGAAAAATGGTTCTGATAGCAACCGACAATACCACAGTAGTAGCTTACATAAACAAAGAGGGAGGTATGAGGTCCGGCCCACTCTGTGCCCTCCTATGGAGGATATTAACCTGGTGTACCAGCAAGCAGGTCACACTCTGGGCACGACACATTCCCGGCAGACTGAATGTGGTGGCCGACAAACTATCCAGACTGGGCCAAACCATTCAAACAGAGTGGTCCCTGTCTCCACAAGTTTTTCAAAGGATATGCCACAGGTGGCACCGACCTCAAATTGACCTGTTTGCCACAAGGTTCAACAGCAAACTGCCCCTCTTTGTCTCTCCAGTTCCGGATCCCAAGGCTACCGCAATAGATGCACTGACCCTTTCTTGGAGGGATCTGGATGCCTACGCCTTTCCACCAACGGCCATCTTGGGCAAAGTGGTGGAAAAGTTGCAGAACTGCCCTTGCAAGAGACTAATTCTCATTGCACCGGGTTGGCCCAACATGGCCTGGTTCTGGGATCTGGTGGAGATGTCCAGCCAAATTCCCTTGCTACTTCCTCAGTGGCCCGATCTCTTGACTCAGCCATTCAATCAGACCACCCACAGGAGTCTGTCGAACCTGAACCTTCATGCATGGCTCCTAGAGTCACACTCATCAAAAAACAAGGTTTCTCTCAGGCTGTGGCAGCAAGAATTGAAGCTCCTCAAAGAGGATCAACCAGAGCAGTCTATGAGGCAAAGTGGACCGTTTTTAAGAAATGGTGCCTCGCTAGCCAGGTGGACTTCAAGTCACCACCTCTGAAATCCATAGCAGACTTCCTGCTATACCTTTTTCAGGACAGGAAATTACAACCTGGTACCATTGAGGGTTACAGGCCTGCCATCGCTGATAAGCTGGGAAATTCTCCCAACAACATCAGTAAGGACGAAAATCTTACTCGTCTCCTAGATAGCTTTCACAGGGATAGACCAAAGGGTAGAAGGGGAGTTCCCTCGTGGAACCTGTCACTGGTACTACACCAGCTTACAAAGCCCCCATTTGAACGTCTAAGAGAGGCCTCCCTAAAACATCTGACATTCAAAACTGTCTTTCTTCTTGCCTTGGGGTCAGGCAAGAGGAGTGAGATACACGCCTGGCAACATAAAAACATTAGGCACCAGTCAGACTGGTCGAAGGTATCTCTGTACCCTTCACCCAGCTTTTTATCCAAAAATCAGCTGGCCAAAGAAGGGCCCAGTAGTGTGGCCCCAGTAGTCATTCCAGCCCTGGCTCTAACTCTGGATAAAACCCTCAAATCTGATCGATCTCTTTGTCCAATCAGAGCCTTACGCTACTATTTGGACAAAACCGCAGATCTCAGACAGAACAAGGAGTTAGTCTTTGTCTCCTTCAAGAAAGGCTTTGACAAAGACATCTCCCCCGCTACTATCTCCTCCTGGATCAAACAAACAGTGATCCTGTGTTACGAGCTCTCTGATCAACAGGCCTTGACCCTACACCAGGTCAAAGCTCATGATGTGCGGGCATTCGCTGCTTCTAAGGCCTTCCAGTCGGGAGCTTCCTTAGATCAAATACTCTCGGCCTGCCACTGGAAATCTCATAATACCTTCACACAGTTCTATCTGAAGGATGTGGCATGGGCCGACTCAGAGCTCTTTCATTTGGGACCGGTGGTGGCTGCACAACAGATCCATCACTAACCGGTACATAGAGGAGATGCCCCCTTGTACATATGTATATAGTTCACATTTGTATATACTGTATATATAGTTAAGAAGCAGCTTTAAACAAACAAACAAAAACAAACAAAAAAAAAAAAAAAACTCTGACGTGCTTCCTTCGGGAGGTTTATAAATCTTCAGGGATTGAACTCATCCCTCCCCTTCCCTACCTCAGTGGAGGTCTGTCATTAGACAAAAAAGGGGGGGGGGAGGTAGGTCGGTTTTGGACCGGTCATCCGGTTTCTGTAGACCGACCATACGCCTTAAGGGTTTTCCTGACCTTGGGGTCGACCCGGCTTAATGGTTGTTAGTTTTCTTCTGAGTTCATATAATCCCTAGTAACTTACCTGCCGACCAAGCGGTAGTTATTCAGCATATTGTCCATTGGATAGGATGTATTAACGCAATAAAATTGCAAATTTAATAAGTAAATTAAATTTTTATAAGTTAATACCCTATCCAATGGACACACAAGACCCTCCCACCGACCCCGCTATCAGGTTACTAGGGGCCTATTAGGTTTAGACAACGAAAAAGATGCTATGACGTCAGCTTGTCTAGACAGGAAGGAAGTACAACACGCCACCTGGCGAGTGCAGTGTGAGGACCGGCCGGCCGGTGGAAACACAGGACGTCTTTTTCTGACATTTGGCGGGCCGGTCTGCGCCGACCGGTTTAGCATATTGTCCATTGGATAGGGTATTAACTTATAAAAATTTAATTTACTTATTAAATTTGCAAATTTGCTTCTATCTCCATAACCGTGCGAGATAGAGTGATTTTGTCGAAATTTTTGACCCACAGGGTATCTAAGGAATGTAACCTTTACAATTTTCAAAAAATTTTCCCCTCCCCAAAAATGGCGGCCAATTTGAATTTTCGAATTTTTGCCAAAAATGGCAAAACACAAATTTGCTTCTATCTCTTTAACCGTGCGAGATAGAGCGATTTCGTCGAAATTTTCGACCCACAGGGTATCTAAAGAATGTAATCTTTACAATTTTCAAAAAATTTTCCCCTCCCCAAATATGGCGGCCATTTTGAATTTTTGCCAAAAATGGCAAAACACAAATTTCCTTCTATCTCCTTAACCGTGCGAGATAGAGCGATTTCGTCAAAATTTTCGACCCACAGGGTATCTGAGCATTGTACTCTTGGCAATTTTTAAAAAATTTTCCCCTCCCCAAAAATGGCGGCCATTTTGAATTTTCGAATTTTTGCCAAAAAATGGCAAAACACAAATTTGCTTCTATCTTCTTAACCGTGCGAGATAGAGCGATTTCGTTGAAATTTTCAACCCACAGGGTATCTAAGGAATGTAATCTTTACAATTTTTAAAAAATTTTCCCCTCCCCCACATATGGCGGCCATTTTGAATTTTCGAATTTTTGCCCAAAATGGAAAAACACAAATTTGCCTTAACCGTGCAAAACAGAGTTATTTCGTTGAAATTTTCGACCCATAGGGTATCAAAGAAATGTACTCGTGGCAATTTTCAAAAAATTTTCCTTTTCTCAAAAATGGCGGCCATTTTGAATTTTAAAATTTTTGCCAAAAATAGAAAACCGGGAATTTGCTTCTATCTTCTTAACCGTGCAAGATAGTGATTTCGTCAAAATTTTCGACCCAACCAATGCAAAAAGGCATGAAGCTGAAATAATTTATATCTACACTAACAAATATTTAAGCATCATTGATATATTTTACAAATGAAACAGGGTCTTGTAAGACTACTGTACAATTTGGGCAAAAGGTTCATGGGTGGACATTACACATGATAGTGTGTGTTCTTCTATGCTATCCTGTTTCTATTCGCACCTACTATCAACAGGGCGTCCTATTTCTAGTTTTGTTTTAATACATCTTTACATGCATTATCTTTCTTTTAAACATTATTTTCTCCATTTAAACATTGTTTGGAACTTTATATAACTGACAGTGCTCTGAAAGTATCCTGAACTGTGTACTGGTACAGTACTTCTATATCTCATGGTGTTGAAAATATTTCCCTAGGCTGTGGGGTACGGGCAACTCTGATGCTATTTTTATTCATGTCTTTTCAATTGTGGATATTTCTTCTTATAACTAGTATTTTTGGTTCTGAGTGACTTCATATTGTTTAATATTCATCATGTCTTCACAGGGACAAAGAAAAGGGTCATGTGGACATATTATGGCCTCCTTTGACGAGCACTCGAGGTGTGATAGATGTTGGGATAAAGGACATGGCAAAGATCCTTGTTAAAAATCTTGCTTGTGAATTTTGTGACTTACTGATCCCAGAGCAGTTGCTTCAACTCTCTAAACCCACTTGTATAAAATTCGGAAAGAAAAACAAAAAAGCAAGGAGGTTCTTGTAGACCCATCAACAGTAACTGTAGTATCTCAAGCCGACCAAGAATGCACGGACCGTACTGCTGCTGCTAATAGTTCTGTTGAAATTTCATTGCCAGCTCCATCTTTCCGCAAAGAGTTGCAGGATTTAGATGAGAAATGGTCGGTTAGGATGGCCAGGCTGGAAACCTTGTTAACTATGGGTCAACGTCCACCTTCCCAGCAGCCATCTTTCTCACCGGTCAAAGTCCCGGTCACGCATCAAGCACCTGCTGGAGCCTTATCTCAGACCCCATTTATGCAATCTCCGGCTTCCGGCCCGGATGGAACCCAGACAGCTGCTGAATCTTCTACGACCATGTCTTCAACTCTTGAAAACTTGTTCCCAGAAACTTCTGTGTCCAGTATCTTCTGTGTCTTCTTCTGGCCCGTTGCATTTCCCAGCCCGGGATTTTTTGTCACTGGACCAAGTGGAAGAAGGGGAAGTTTCTGAACCGGAACCGGATGATCACCAGGACTCGGATTCCAGAGACAAAGACAAAGTGTTAAGTGAGGATCAGAATTATTTCGAGACTGTACAGGGGTGAGAGCATTTATGGGATGGACCCATATTCCAGATCTGGAATACACACTGACATCTAGAGCAGATAACCCATGGATTGGACTTAGTTCCCAGCCAGTGGGCAAGGTCTCAATTTTGCTCCCGCCAGAAGACTGGCTTTGTAAGAAGTTAGAAAACATGAACTTGGTACTTATTGAAGGTTATCCTTCCAAATCGTCTGAGCCAGGAGGTCTTCCTATGGACCAATTCTTATGCCCTCCTAAGTCCCAGAGTCGCTGGTATGAGATTCACCCAGCTGAACCCAAGGATCCGACAAGACCGGGAAAATAGGTGAACTCATGGCCTAATGACGCGGCCAAAATCAACAGTGCTTTCTCTAGGATTGCCAAACCGAACATTGCCAATTCTCAACCCTCTGCTCGTCCAATCTCTCAGGACACCATCAGAAAGTGGGAAAAAGCTGCCAAGGAGTCTGTTACATCTGCAATCAGTCGGCAGGCTTTAACAGGTGTATTACTAAGATACAGGACTCTGTGCAAGAACAACTTAGAGTGTTACAAGCTGAACTGGGAAAAGGGAAATCATCTGCTAAGGCTCAGTCAGCATTAGACGAGCTCCACTATTTGACCAGCTTCAACCAGAATGTCAGCTTTGCTATGGGCAAATCTTTACAGCATCGCTATGACTTTACGTTTACCCAGATGGCCAATTTGACACTTGTCCGTAGGGACTCCTACTTCGAGGATTTAAAGCAGGGTGTAAAGCCAGACACCTTTTCCTCCCTGAGAAATTGCCTGTTGAATGGATACGCCCTTTTCCCTGACGCCGTCACCAGAAAGGCTGAGGACGAAATTGCCCAATATGAATCTGCTAAGCGTACCTCCCAAGTACAAGTTGTTTCGACAAGGCAAAATCATTCAGACGGAGTGGTCCCTTCATCAGGTCTTCAGCATCCCGGTTCAGACCTGGCACCATCCACAGGTGGACATGTTTGCAACGAAGTACAATTACAAACTAGCCCAATACGTGTCTCCAGTACTGGACCCCGATGCTTGGGCAGTGGATGCTCTGACAGTCTCTTGGGGAAAACCTGGACATGTATGCTTTTTCCCCCAGTGTCGTTGCTAGGCAAGGTGGTTAGCAAACTATCAGACCATCTTTACAGGAGGGTGATCTTGATTGCTCCAGGTTGGCCCAACATGCCATGGTTTTGGGACCTGGTAGAACTGTCGTCCCAGATCCCTCTTTGCCTACCCAATCATCCAGACTTGGTGACTCAGCCGTTCAACAGGGCTCATCACAGGAATCTAACCAACCTAAACCTTCACGCATGGCTCCTAGAGCTGAAGCAATGTTTCTCTAGTCCAGTGGCTTCACAAATTGAGGCTCCTCAAAGAAGTTAAACCAGAACAGTCTGAGGCAAAGTGGTCCGTTTTTGTCGGATGGTGTGAAACAAGTCAGGTGGACTTCAGGTCTCCATCTGTCAAACAGATAGCAGATTTTGTCCTACATCTTTTCCAGGAGAAGAATCTCCAACCCAGTACCATTGATGGTTACAGATCAGCCATTGCGGACAAATTAGGCAGTTCCTCCTGGAGTGTCAGCAAAGATGACAACTTAACTTGCCTTTTGGACAGTTTTCATAGAGATAGACCAAAGGGTCGTCAAGGAATTCCTTCGTGGAACCTCTCGTTGGTGTTGCATCAGCTCACCAAACCACCATTTGAACCTCTCAGAAAGGCCTCATCAAAACATCTGACCTTTAAAATGGGTTTTCTCCTAGCTCTTGGTTCTGGAAAGCGTAAGAGTGAAATACACGCATGGTTGAACAAAAATATTAGACACCAAGCTGACCGGTCAAAAGTGTCCCTTTACCCGTCTCCAAGTTTCTTGGCTAAGAATCACTTGGCAAAAGAGGGTCCAGAGTGCGTGGCTCCAGTGGTCATCCCGGCTCTGGCTCCTACTCTAGACAAATCCCTGAAGGAGGATAGGTCACTCTGTCCAGTTCGAGCTTTACACTACTATCTGGACAAAACACAAGATATCAGACAAGGCAAAGAACTGGTCTTTGTCTCCTTCAAAAAAGGTTTTACGAAGGATATCTCTCCTGCTACAATCTCGTCTTGGATTAAGCAGACCGTTATCCTTTATAAACTATCAGATCAGGAGGCTCTAACCCTTCACCAGGTAAAAGCACATGACGTTAGAGCCTTCGCAGCTTCCAAAGCCTTTCAGGGTGGCATCTCACTAGACCAGATCTTAGCTGCATGCCACTGGAAGTCCCACAACACCTTTACTCAATTCTACCTTAAAGATGTTGCTTGGGCAGATTCAGAGCTTTTTCATTTAGGTCCGGTAGTGGCTGCCCAGCAAATCCACCAATAAACCTTCTTGGCTCCTATTCTGTAAATAGTGTACATAACAGTTAAAAAAATTTTCATTTAAGGTTTTTTATTTGGGTGCCCGAGGCGCAGAGTATGAGACCTTTATTCCACTCTAAGGGGTAGCTGGAATCTCAGGTCAGAGATTACGTGCCTATTTATAGACTTCCTTCTAGTCCTGAGGAAGCTGCCCTCCTTCCACTGGGTAGTTATTCTAGCTATCGTCTGTTAGGTAAGGTGTATCAACGCAATAAAATTGCAAATTTTAATTAGTAAATTATTAGTTAATACCTTACCTAACAGACGGGAGATTCCCACCCAGCCTTCCCCGCTTTTCAGCTTCTATTAATCTAATTTGGGACGAAAAGATGCTATGATGTCATGTCCCTCTGGCGAATGAAGTAGGAACTAGGTCACCTGGCGAGTGGATTGGAGTGCCAGTCCGGCCGGAGTTGAAACTCGGGACGTCTTTTTCTGGCGTTTGGCGGGACCGGCTAGCGCCGGACAATAACTATCATCTGTTAGGTAAGGTATTAACTAATAAAAATTTAATTTACTAATTAAAATTTGCAATTTTCTCTATTTAAACATTGTTTGGACCTTTATATAACTGACAGTACTTTTTCTGGCGTTTGGCGGGACCGGCTAGCGCCGGACAATAGCTATCATCTGTTAGGTAAGGTATTAACTAATAAAAATTTAATTTACTAATTAAAATTTGCAATTTTCTCTATTTAAACATTGTTTGGACCTACTTTGAAATTCTTTAATTTACTAATTAAAATTTGCAATTTTCTCTATTTAAACATTGTTTGGACCTACTTTGAAATTCTTACTGTGGAGTAAATCCATTATAACTCCTAAACTATTGCAGTTGAAATGTGTTTTTTATTGCGTTAATACTTCTTACCTAACAGACTCCTATTTTCCTGAAATGTGTTTTTTATTCGTTAATACTTCTTACCTAACAGACTCCCGCTATATGTCGGCGCCAGCCGGTCCGCCAAACGTCAGAAAAAGACATCCTGGGTATACCCCCGGCTGGACCGGTACGTCCCTCTCCACTCACTAGAGGGCTAATGCTTCCTGTACTCGCCAGATGGCCATGACGTCACGGCCTCTTTTTCATTTGGCGCGAAACTGTTTACAAGCGTTTGTACACTTAAGGATATATTTGTATTATGTACTGTTATTTTGTGTGAGATTGTGATTATTTTATTGGAAACATTGTGTATGGATATCATGGCGTCTTCTGGACAAAAGAAAGGTGGAGGCGGCCACATAATGGCTAGTTTCGACACCCATATTCGTTGTGCGCGTTGCTGTGAAAAGGGATCTGGCTCAGACCCTTGTGTACAAGGAAAAGACGACTACGCAGCTTGTTTGCTTCTCACCCCTGAACAGCGGAAACAGTTGGCCACGCCCACTTATAAACTCCGCAAAGAGAAGATTGATCCATCACAGGTTAGTGTGGTAGGTCCTGTGGACTTAAACCAATCTACTGCCTCAGCTGCTTCTACTAACATTTCTCTGGATGATTCTTTTAAGAAAGAACTCTCAGATCTAAAAGATGAGTGGTCTACTCGCTTTGCTAACCATGGGTTTTAACCCCATTTCTGCTCAACCTATCTCTGCAGTAGGACACATTGCACCGGTGTTTTCCCCGGTTAAAGTTTCTGTAGCTCATCCCCCACCTGCTAGGGTCAGATGAAGGAATCAGTAGTGGATGTGGATGCTCCAGTGGATGCTCGGCAACCGGAAACTTCCGGTTTCCAGCCTCATTCTGACCAACCGGAATCCTCTGCTCACCAAACCGGTCCCAGGGGGTTTGCCTCACCTCTGGAAAACCTGTACCCGGACCGGTCCCAGGACCCGGAACCCACTTTTGGCCCACTGGACCGGGAACTGGTTGTATATGACGATTTGCAGGAAGATCAAGCTTCTGGATCTGAAGCTGACCCTCAAGAGAAAGACAGAATTTTATCTGAGGATCAAAGTTATTGAGAAACAATTCGAGGTGTCAGGGCCTATATGGAGTTGTCCTTCATCCCAGACCGGGAGTATATGGCTCAGTCTAGGCAGGACAATCCTTGGACCGGCTCCAGGAGTCAACCGGTTGGAAAGGTCTCTGTTGCCTTTCCCCCAGAGGACTGGTTTTGTTGAAAATTTGAACAAATGAACTTGTACATTATAGATGGTCATATTTCAAGATCTGGGGAAAGGGGTTGGCTTCGTACAGACCAATTTCTTAAAGTACCCAAGACCCAGAGCAGGTGGTATAACCTGCATCCCGCTCCCAATCCAGGGGACAACTGTCCAGGAAGAGTGGTTAAGTTTTGGTCTAATGACGCTCCCCACCTGAACAGCTCCTTTAGCCGTATTGCCAAGCCATCAGGTCTTACTGTCACTCCCCCGCCTTTGCGACCAGTAGCCCAGGATACTTTACGTAAATGGGACAAGACCTTACGGAAGGTACATTCAGGAGAACGTTAGGTCCCTTGAGACTGAACTATCGAAAGGTAAAGCTTCTCAGAAGGCCGATAGGGCCCTTGCAGAAATTCGGGACCTTACTGCCTTCAACCAGAACGTTAGTTTTTGTATGGGTAAGGCCATGCAGCATCTGGCTGACATTATTTTTATTATAATTTTGCACCATGTGTGTGCGTGCGTGCGTGCGTATGTGCGTGTGTCACGCAGTTTCCTCTGAAACTACTACAGTTACACATTTTTGGTAAATTAGTTGTCCTAATGAATTTTTTTGCTCTTCAATATTTTTTGGGTTTAGTGAACTTTGGCCTACTTGTGAGTGAGTAATAGCACTTTTAACTGATATATTTATATGGCTTATAACTCTCAACTATTGCATTTACAGTATTTTGTTGCAATATGTTGTTCAGCTACTTTGTCCACAGCTACAACATGGTCAGTAGTTTGGAAGTGTATCTCGATAGCTAAGCGAGTAATAACTACTTTGTAAATTTTTAATGATAACCATAATGAGTAAATGGCTTATATCTTCAAAAGTATTGCAGCTATACAATTTTGTTCCGATATGTTGTTCAGCTACTATCTCCACAGCTACAACATGGTCAGTAGTTTGGAAGTGTATCTCCATAGCTAAGTGAGTAATAGCTACTTTGTCAATTTTTTATGATAACCATAATGAGTAAATGGCTTATATCTTCAAAAGTATTGCAGCTACACGATTTCTCTCAAATATGTTGTTCATCTACTTTTTTCTGAACTGCAACATATTTAAGTTTCACACCTGTTGCTCGGTGTACAAGTGAGTAATGGCTACTTTATTGCTACTTTTACTGAAAATGTCAAAAATCAAAAATATCTCGCAAACCGTAAGAGATAGAGCAATTTCGAGTGAATTTTTGACCCACAGGGTAGTACAAGAGTATCCTATGCTAAGTGGAAAAAGGTTTGGTGAACTTTGGCCTACTTTTGAGTGAGTAATAGCACTTTTACCTAATAATGAGTAAATGGCTTGTGTCTTCAAAAGTATTGCAGCTACACAATTTTGTTCCAATATGTTGTTCAGCTACTATCTCCACAGCTACTGCATGGTCAGTAGTTTGGAAGTGTATCTCCATAGCTAAGTGAGTAATAGCTACTTTGTCAAATTTTTATGATAACCATAATGAGTAAATGGCTTATATCTTCAAAAGTATTGCAGCTACACATTTTCTCTTAAATATCTTGTTCATGTACTTTTTTGTGAACTGTAACATATTTAAGTTTTACAACTGTTGATTTCGAGCAAATTTTTGATCCACAGGGTGGTACAAGAGTCTCCTGTCAAATGGGGGAAAATTTCAATTTTTATTGCGTTAATACATCCTGTCCAATGGACAATTGCTTTACCGGTCGGCGCGACCGGTCCCGCCAAACGCCAGAAAAAGACGTCTTGTATAGAATACCGGCAGGACCGGTCAGGAGAGTGCATACGCCAGGTAGCGCATCGTACTTCCTCTTCCTGTCTAGACATAGTGACATCTTTTTCGTTTGGCGCGTGGAGAGTGAAGACGTGTTTTCAACGACAAGGAAATTTTGGTTTTATACCGAACTCGTCCGTTTTATTTCATATTTGAAGTAATTCAGAAGTTTTATCTACAACCATGTCATCACCAGGACAAAGACGAGATTCATGCGGACACGCTATGGCTGGGTTCGACACCCATTCCAAGTGTGCACGTTGTAGGGACAAAGGGCTAGGCGACGACCCCTGCGTCCTGAAGAAGGAATGCGTGATTTGTAAAGGGTTTACCCCTGAGCAGTCCCTTCAGCTGGCTACGCCTACCTATAGGGACAGAAAAGATAAGAAGACGACTTCCAATGCTACGACCTCATCCACCCCCACTCTCGTGGACCCAGCACACGTTAGCGTACTGGGTAAAGTGGAAAAGGTCAAGGCTGTGCAGACGACACCTTCCAAGAAGACGAAACGTAGTGAGTCTCCCAAGCCGTCTGCCAGTAAGAAAAGATCTTCAAGCAGTAGACCTACCTCTGAAGATCTCCAGCATCTGGATGACAAGTGGGGAGAAAGATTTTCCAGACTTGAAGCTATGCTGCTAGCCAAGGCTTTCACAGTGCCGGTTGAACTGGTTGTGAAGCCGGCTTCAGGTGTGACTCCCTCTCAGAAGCCCTTTTTTGACCCTGGTGTCGCCACCAGCAGTCTTCCTGTGGAGAAGAGTCTACCAGCTGAGAAATCCGGTCCCTGCCTTGACCAGGCTACCGGTAGTGCTGTAGAGGAGATGCAGACTGCCACCCAGCCCCTTGGGGCTCCCGGTGCAGGGATAGCAACCCAGCCTGTTCAGGCCCCCGGTTCATTCCCAGAGGTTCAGCCCACCGGTAATGTAGATCTAAGTGCAGCCTCTGACAGTGAAGCTGACCAGTGCAGTGAAACCGGTTCCCTGGATGGTGACATCCACCGGGACCGGTCAGCAGACAAGGATGCCTCCAGAGATGATCCTGAGACTGAACCCACTGAGGAGGCTAACTACAGGGAAACAATGAGGGGTGTGAGGAGTTTCATGAACTGGCACAGGGTTCCTGAGTTTGAAACGGTGTCCTCTACTGCAGATGACAAGCCCTTTGCCGGTACCCGTGTCCAGCCAACCGGTAAAGTCAGTGTGAAACTTCCTGTGGATGACTGGTTGTGCAGGAAAATGTCCAGTCTTAACCTCACAATCAAGGAAGGCTACCCAACCAGAAACACTGACAACACTGGCCTCCTCAGAGATCAGTTCATCAAAACCCCTAGACCGTTTAGATGGTATAGGATGCATGCTGAGAAAGACAGTGACAGTTCTGTAGTTCGTACCTGGTCACCGGACCCGGCCAAACTCAACCACTCTTTCAGCAGGGTTGCCAGAAGAAATTTGCCTTCTGCTCCACCCTCTCGAGCCTTCAGTCAGGATCTCCTCAGACGCTGGGCGAGGGCAGCTCGTGAACAGAAAATAATGTGTAACCAGGCTGCTGGTTTGTCAAGGTGCCTGACCAGGGTTCAGGATTCGATGAAATCTCAGTTAAAAACCCTGCGTCTGGACAGTAAAGGCAAGTCATCTGAAAAGATGAAACAGGCTGTTAGTGAACTGGAGTACTTGACCACTTTCAACCGGTCAGTATCTCAAGCAATGGCCAGGACTATGCAAGACCTTTCAGAAGCAGTTTTTATTAACATGGCCAACTTCACCCTGGCTCGCCGGGATAGTTACTTGGACTATCTCCATGCTGGAGTTAAGCAGGATGCGTTGCACGCCTTGAGAACGTCACCAGTTCATTTGAATGCCTTATTCCCGGACCAGCTTATATCAAAAGCTGAGGAAGAAATCTGTAAGAGCGAAGAGAGGCGATCTTCCGGTACTTCACACCGGCAGCCAAGTCGCTTTCACCCATATGCTGCAAGTGACAAGGTTACTAGCCATCACACCGACAAGAAGAATGTCCCTGCTTGGAAACAGATCAAAGACAAGCAGCAGGCTAGGAAAGGTCGTGGCAAGGCCTCAACTTTCACACAGAAACCTGCCAAGGGGTTCAAGTCTCATAAATGACAATCACTGTATATTTCCAGTGACCGGTCAGAAGAACTCTGTACTTATTACCGGTCAGGGAGACTTGAACCCAGCACCAGTGGTGTCAGAGAACAGCAAAGTGACTTTAAATTTCAATGTAGACTCTCATGTTGCAAATGCTCATATTGTCACCGGGTTGCCACAAAGGAAAGGCGTAAATCCCACCTTTTGTCAAATGTACACAGAAATAAAATGTGTGAAAAATGTTTCTTGTGTAGGTCACTTGAGTTCTGTAAATCTTGTCACCAATGCCCAACATGCTGTTATAGATCCTCCTGTAGGGGTGAGGTTAAACCAGTGTTGGGAGAAATGGGAAGCCTTGGGTTCGAGTCCAAAAGTAGTCGCCACACTGAGGGAGGGTTATACTCTTCCATTCCGGTTCAGACCTCACTTAACAAGGTCACCGACTGTAATAAGCAACTACCACAATCCAACCAAGCAGTCCTTCCTTGTGGAGGCACTGCATCAGCTGATAAACAAAAATGCAGTCGAACCGGTGGAAAACCCAAACTCACTGGGGTTTTACAACCGGCTATTTTTGGTACCCAAACCCAACAACCGGTGGAGACCGATTCTGGACTTGAGCACCTTGAACACCTTTTTGAACGCAGAGTCATTCAAGATGGAGACCCCAGAGACAATAAGAACCTCCCTACAGTCAGGGGAGTGGGTCACATCCATAGATTTCAAAGACGCATACTTCCACATACCAATTCACAGTCAGTCCAGGAAGTACATGCGTTTTCACCTTCAGGGTCGGTCCTACCAGTTCAAAGCCCTTCCCTTTGGCCTGTCCACAGCCCCCATGGAGTTCACAGTGGTCACCAAAGAGGTCAAACTCATGGCACTTCAAAAGGGTATAAGGATCCACCAGTACCTAGACGACTGGCTGGTGAGAGCCTCTACCCACGACACCTGTCTCCAGCATACTCAAACCCTGATCACACTGTGCCAGGATCTAGGGTGGCTGGTGAACAGGGAAAAATCAGAACTGGTCCCACAACAGGTCTTCAACTTCGTAGGTTACCAGTTCGACCTGAAAGTGGGCAGGGTCAGACCAACAAAGGAACGTTGGCAGACCTTGACAGACAAGATCAGGTCAATACTGTTGGATCCGGTATGCCCGGTCCAGAAATTTATGTCCCTCATAGGGCTACTCACAGCAACAGAAAAACAAGTCCACTTAGGGCGACTACACATGAGACCCATATAGTGGCACTTGAAAAACAACTGGAGGGTCCCAGAATCACTGGAAAAGGTGATACCGGTTCCCAAGTCCCTCCACCCCCATCTAAGGTGGTGGCTGGAGGAAAGCAATGTGCTACTAGGTCAACCATTACACCCTCTAAAACATGCTCTGCAGATCTTTACAGACGCATCAAACGAAGGGTGGGGCGCTCACTTGGACGACCATACTGCAAGAGGAACTTGGTCCCTTCCAGAGAGCAAGTTACACATAAACCACTTAGAGCTAAAGGCTGTATTTCTAGCCCTAAAAGAGTTTCGAACCCTGGTCTGCAACAAGACAGTGTTGATAGCTACAGACAACACAACAGTGGTTGCCTATATCAACAAAGAGGCGGGGGGATGAAGTCGGGCTCACTGTGTGCCCTACTGTGGAGAATCCTGTCCTGGTGCACCAGACAACAGGTGACCCTCAGGGCACGTCACATCCCCGGCCGGCTGAACGTGATAGCAGACAAGCTATCCAGACTTGGCCAGACCATTCAAACAGAGTGGTCACTTCATCCAGCAGTGTTCCAGGCTGTATGCTCAAGGTGGCACCAGCCACAAGTGGACCTGTTTGCCACCAGATTCAACAACAAACTGCCACAGTTTGTGTCACCGGTGCCAGACCCCCAGGCTTGGGCAGTGGATGCACTCAGCCTCTCCTGGGAGGACCTGGACCCATACGCCTTCCCACCGGCAGCCATCTTGGGCAAAGTGGTGGAGAAGCTCCAGGACTACCCCTGCAACAGAATAATTCTGATTGCTCCAGGGTGGCCCAACATGCCCTGGTTTTGGGACCTGGTGGCAATGTCAAGCCAGATCCCACTGTGTCTGCCCTGCATACCAAACCTAGTGTCTCAGCCCTTCAACCAGGTCCTTCACAGGAACCTGTCGAATCTGAACCTACATGCCTGGCTCCTAGAGCCTCAGCGATCAAGGAGCAAGGCTTCTCTGAGGCAGTGGCAGCACGAATTGAGGCTCCTCAAAGAAGATCAACCAGATCTGTCTATGAGGCAAAGTGGACCATTTTTACAAAGTGGTGCCTCAGTAATCAGGTGGACTTCAGGGCACCACCTTTGAAAGCCATTGCTGACTTCCTCCTGCACTTGTTTCAGGACAAGAAGTTGCAACCAGGCACTATTGATGGCTACAGATCAGCCATTGCTGACAAACTGGGCAATTCCGCCATTAATGTCAGTAAGGATGAAAATCTCACTCGTCTCCTGGATAGTTTCCATAGAGACAGACCCAAGGGCAGGAGGGGCATACCCTCCTGGAACCTTTCTCTGGTGCTTCACCAGCTGACAAAGGCTCCCTTTGAACCCCTAAAAGAGGCCTCCTTGAAACATCTGACTTTCAAGACTGTTTTCTTGTTGGCCTTAGGTTCGGGTAAACGCAGGAGTGAGATCCATGCTTGGTTACATAAGAACATCAGACACCAGTCAGACTGGTCTAAGGTGTCTTTGTACCCTTCACCCAGCTTCCTATCCAAGAACCAGCTGGCTAAGGAAGGTCCAGATAGTGTGGCTCCAGTGGTCATTCCAGCCCTGGCACCATCTCTGGATAGGTCACTCAAGGGTGACAGGTCCTTATGTCCAGTTAGAGCCCTGCGCTACTTGGGTAGGACTGCAGATCTCAGGCAGAATAAGGAGTTAGTCTTTGTCTCCTTCAAGAAGGGTTTTGACAAAGACATCTCACCTGCCACCATCTCCTCATGGATCAAACAGACTGTGATTCTGTGCTATGAGCTCTCTGACCAGGCGGCCCTCACCTTACATCAGGTTAAAGCCCATGATGTTAGGGCCTTTGCTGCATCTAAGGCTTTCCAATCAGGGATCTCCTTAGATCAGATCTTGTCAGCCTGTCACTGGAAGTCTCACAACACCTTCACCCAATTCTATTTGAAGGATGTTGCCTGGGCTGATTCAGAACTTTTCCACCTGGGACCTGTAGTGGCTGCCCAACAGGTGCACCACCAGGCCCAGAAGTGAGGAGATATTGTATATATGTAAATATGTACATATTGTAAATATGTAAAATATGTACATAATGTAAATATTTGAAAAAGGGGGGGGGCAACGTCGGTAGATTCCCGGTTAACCGGTGAGTTGGTGGCCGCCCTTGACCTGTCGGGGTTCTCTGACCCAAGGTCAAATGGGCCTGTACTTTTTTGTTTTATTATGAGTTCACATTAGTTCCTAGCTGCTTACCCGCCTACCAAGCGGTAGTTATTCAGCAATTGTCCATTGGATAGGATGTATTAACGCAATAAAATTGCAAATTTAATAAGTAAATTAAATTTTTATAAGTTAATACCCTATTCAATGGACAGGCAAGGCCCACCCAACCAGCCCCGTTATCAGCTTACTAGGGGTATTACTAGGACTAGACACGAAAAAGATGCCATGACGTCACAATGTCTAGACAGGAAGAGGAAGTACGATGCGCCACCTGGCGAATGCACTCTCCTGACCGGTCCTGCCGGTATTCTATACAAGACATCTTTTTCTGGCGTTTGGCGGGACCGGTCGCGCTGACCGGTAAAGCAATTGTCCATTGGATAGGGTATTAACTTATAAAAGTTTAATTTACTTATTAAATTTGCAATTTCGCCACTTTTGGCGGCCATCTTTGATTTTCGCGGAAAATGGAAAAGAGTCCATATCTCGAAAACCGTAAGAGATAGAGCGATTTCGAGCGAATTTTTGGCCCGCAGGGTGGTACAAGAGTGTCCTGTGCAAAGGGGAATAATTTCAATTTTCTCCACTTTCGGCGGCCATCTTGGATTTTTGCAGAAAATGAAAAAGAGTCAATATCTCAAACCGTAAGAGATAAAGCGATTTCGAGCGAATTTTTGACCCACAGGTTGCTACAGGAGTCTTGTGCAAAGGGGGGAAATTTCAATTTTCGCCACTTTCGGCGGCTATCCTGGATTTTTGCGGAAAATGAAAAAGTGGCAATATTCCGAAAATCGTAAGAGATAGAGCGATTTCGAGCAAATTTTTGACCCGCAGGGTGGTACAAAAGTGTCCTGTGGAAAGGTGGAAAATTTCATTTTTCGCCACTTTTGGCGGCCATCTTGGATTCTCGCGGTAAATGAAAAAGTGTCAGTATCTCGAAAACCGTAAGAGAAAGAGTGATTGCTAAGTGGGAAAAGGTTTGGTGAACTTTGGCCTACTTTTGAGTGAGTAATAGCACTTTTACCTAATAATGAGTAAATGGCTTATATCTTCAAAAGTATTGCAGCTACACAATTTTGTTCCAATATGTTGTTCAGCTACTATCTCCACAGCTACTACATGGTCAGTAGTTTGGAAGTGTATCTCCATAGCTAAGTGAGTAATAGCTACTTTGTCAATTTTTTATGATAACCATAATGAGTAAATGGCTTATATCTTCAAAAGTATTGCAGCTACACGATTTCTCTCAAATATGTTGTTCATCTACTTTTTTGTGAACTGTAACATATTTAAGTTTCACACCTGTTGCTCGCTGTACAAGTGAGTAATGGCTACTTTATTGCTACTTTTACTGAAAATGTCAAAAATCAAAAATATCTCGCAAACCGTAAGAGATAGAGCAATTTCGAGTGAATTTTTGACCCACAGGGTAGTACAAGAGTATCCTATGCTAAGTGGAAAAAGGTTTGGTGAACTTTGGCCTACTTTTGAGTGAGTAATAGCACTTTTACCTAATAATGAGTAAATGGCTTATGTCTTCAAAAGTATTGCAGCTACACAATTTTGTTCCAATATGTTGTTCAGCTACTATCTCCACAGCTACTACATGGTCAGTAGTTTGGAAGTGTATCTCCATAGCTAAGTGAGTAATAGCTACTTTGTCAAATTTTTATGATAACCATAATGAGTAAATGGCTTATATCTTCAAAAGTATTGCAGCTACACATTTTCTCTTAAATATCTTGTTCATGTACTTTTTTGTGAACTGTAACATATTTAAGTTTTACAACTGTTGATTTCGAGCAAATTTTTGATCCACAGGGTGGTACAAGAGTCTCCTGTCAAATGGGGGAAAATTTCAATTTTCGCCACTTTTGGCGGCCATCTTGGATTTTCGCGGAAAATGGAAAAGTGTCCATATCTCGAAAACCGTAAGAGATAGAGTGATTTCGAGCGAATTTTTGGCCCGCAGGGTGGTACAAGAGTGTCCTGTGCAAAGGGGAATAATTTCAATTTTCGCCACTTTCGGCGGCCATCTTGGATTTTTGCAGAAAATGAAAAAGAGTCAATATCTTGAACCGTAAGAGATAGAGCGATTTCGAGCGAATTTTTGACCCGCAGGGTGGTACAAGGGTCTCTTGTGCAGAGGGGGAAAATTTCAATTTTCGCCACTTTCGGTGGCCATCTTGGATTTTTTGCGGAAAATGGCAAAAGTGTCAATATCTGGAAAACCGTAAGAGATAGAGTGATTTTGAGCGAATTTTTGACCCACAGGTTGCTACAGGAGTCTTGTGCAAAGGGGGGAAATTTCAATTTTCGGCACTTTCGGCGGCCATCTTGGATTTTTGCGGAAAATGAAAAAGTGGCAATATCTCGAAAATCGTAAGAGATAGAGCGATTTCGAGCGAATTTTTGACCCACAGGGTGGTACAAGAGTGTCCTGTGGAAAGGGGGAAAATTTCAATTTTCGCCACTTTTGGCGGCCATCTTGGATTCTCGCAGTAAATGAAAAAGTGTCAGTATCTCGAAAACCGTAAGAGAAAGAGCGATTGCTAAGTGGGAAAAGGTTTGGTGAACTTTGGCCTACTTTTGAGTGAGTAATAGCACTTTTACCTAATAATGAGTAAATGGCTTATATCTTCAAAAGTATTGCAGCTACACAATTTTGTTCCAATATGTTGTTCAGCTACTATCTCCACAGCTACTACATGGTCAGTAGTTTGGAAGTGTATCTCCATAGCTAAGTGAGTAATAGCTACTTTGTCAAATTTTTATGATAACCATAATGAGTAAATGGCTTATATCTTCAAAAGTATTGCAGCTACACGATTTCTCTCAAATATGTTGTTCATCTACTTTTTTGTGAACTGTAACATATTGCAAATTTAATAAGTAAATTAAATTTTTATAAGTTAATACCCTATCCAATGGACAATTGCTTTACCGGTCGGCGCGACCGGTCCCGCCAAACGACAGAAAAAGTCATTCTGTATAAAATACCGGCAGGACCGGTCACAGAGTGTACATTTGCCAGGTGTCGTCTCGTGCATACTTCCTGTCTAGACAGAATGACATCACGGCGTCTTTTTCGTTGTCTAAACCTATTAGACCCCTAGTAAACTGATAGCGGGGCTGGTTGGGAGGGCCTTGTCTGTCCATTGGATAGGGTATTAACTTATAAAAATTTAATTTAATGATTAAATTTGCAATTTTATTGCGTTAATACATCCTATCCAATGGACAATTGCTGAATAACTACCGCTTGGTTGGCGGGTAAGTTACTAGGAAAAACTTGAATGAACTCAAAAACTAACAAAGTTGAGGCCTGGGTAGTCCTGATTCAGGTAACCCAACAGGGCCTAAGTCGGTATTCAGAACACCGGTTAACTGGCTGAATTAACCGACACTGCTCCCTTCCCCTCTTGTTTAAGCATTACTGCTCTGAGTGGAGGGAAGAGAGGGATGAGTTCAAGCCCAAGAAATAAACCTCCCAAAGGAAGCATGTCACAGTTTTTTTGTTTTTTTTTTTGATTGATTTATACTTATCTAAGTATGAGTATATACATTATGTACATATTTACAAGTATATCTCCTCATTATTGGCCTTGTTAGTGGATCTGCTGAGCAGCCACAACAGGCCCTAAATGGAAAAGCTCTGAGTCAGCCCAGGCCACATCCTTCCGATAGAATTGTGTGAAGGTGTTGTGAGATTTCCAGTGGCAAGCTGACAAGATTTGGTCTAAAGAGATTCCAGATTGGAAAGCTTTGGAAGCAGCAAAAGCCCTTACATCATGGGCTTTAACTTGATGTAGAGTGAGGGCTTGCTGGTCGAGAGCTCATAACATAGGATCACAGTCTGTTTGATCCATGAGGAGATGGTGGCAGGCGAGATATCTTTATCAAAACCTTTCTTGAAGGAGACAAAGACTAGATCTTTGTTTTGCCTGAGATCTGAGGTCTTGTCCAAATAGTAACGCAGGGCTCTAACTGGACATAGTGACCTGTCACCCTTGAGTGATCTATCCAGAGTAGGGGCCAGGGCTGGGATAATTACCGGGGCCACACTCTCTGGGCCCTCCTTGGCCAGCTGATTCTTGGATAGAAAGCTGGGTGAGGGATACAAGGACACCCTAGACCAGTCTGACTGGTGCCTGATGTTCTTGTGAAGCCAGGCATGAATCTCACTCCTGCGTTTACCCGAACCTAGGGCCATCAGAAAAACAGTCTTCAAGTGTTTTAGGGAGGCCTCCTTTAGGGGCTCAAAGGGTGGTTTTGTCAGCTGGTGTAAGACCAGGGACAGGTTCCAGGAGGGTATACCTCTCCTACCCTTGGGTCTGTCTCTATGGAAACTATCCAGGAGACGGGTGAGATTTTCATCTTTGCTGACATTTACTGGCACATTACCCAATTTGTCAGCAATGGCTGATCTATAACCATCTATTGTGCCTGGTTGTAATTTCCTTTCCTGAAACAAGTACAGTAGGAAATCAGCTATAGCCTTTAGAGGTGGTGCTCTGAAGTCCACCTGATTACTGAGGCACCACTTTGTAAAAATGGACCACTTTGCCTCATAGACAGATCTGGTTGATCCTCTTTGAGGAGCCTCAATTCATGCTGCCACTGCCTCAGAGAAGCCCTGTTCCTTGATTGCTGAGGCTCTAGGAGCCAGGCATGTAGGTTCAGATTCGCCAGGTTCATGTGAAGGACCTGGTTGAATGGCTGAGACACTAGGTTGGGTATGCTGGGCAGACACAGTGGGATCTGACTTGACATTGCTACCAGGTCCCAAAACCAGGGCATGTTGGGCCACCCTGGAGCAATCAGAATTATTCTGTTGTAGGGGTAGTCCTGGAGCTTCTCCACCACTTTGCCCAAGATGGCTGCCGGTGGGAAGGCGTAGGGGTCCAGTTCCTCCCAAGACAGACTGAGAGCATCCACTGCCCAAGCTTGGGGGTCTGGGACTGGGGAGACGAAGTGTGGCAGTTTGTTGTTGAACCTTGTGGCAAATAGGTCCACTTGGGGTCTGTGCCACCGGTCGCATATTGCTTTGAATATCTCTGGATTGAGGGCCCATTCTGTTTGAATGGTCTGACCCAGTCTGGATAACTTGTCGACTATAACATTTAGACGGCCGGGAACATGTCGAGCTTTGAGTATTACTTGATTGCTGGCACACCATGTCAGTATCCTCCATAATAGGGCACACAGTGGGCCTGACTTCATTCCCCCTTCCTTGTTGATATATGCTACCACCGTGGTGTTGTCGGTAGCTATGAGAACTACTTTGTTTGAAATTCTTTTAAGGCCAGAAGGACTGCCTTTAACTCTAGGTAGTTTATGTGCAGTTTGCTCTCTGGGAGTGACCAACGTCCCCTTGCCATAAGTTCGTTTAAGTGAGCGCCCCACCCTTCTTTTGATGCGTCTGTAAAGATTTGCAGAGCATGTGCTAGAGGGTGTAGGGTTTGACCTTTGATAACATTGTCTTCCTCCAGCTACCATTTCAGATGTGGGTGAAGTGATTTTGGAATGTGAATGGTCTTCTCCAACGTTTCCAGCATCCTCCAATTGTTCTTGAGGTGCCACTGTATAGGCCTCATGTGCAATCTGCCCATATGAACCTGTTTTTCTGTGGCAGTGAGTAACCCGATCAGTGACATAAAGTTTCGGACCGGGCACACTGGAGATGCTAATATCTCCCGTATCTTGACCTGTAGACCCTGCCAACGTTCTTGGGTGGGTCTGACCCTGCCCTGTTTCAGGTCGAACTGGTAGCCTACGAAATTGAAAATTTGTTTCAGTTCCAGCTCTGACTTTTCCTGGTTCACTAACCATCCCAGGTCCTTGCAAAGTGTCACCAGGCTCTGTGTCTGTTGACGACAAACCTGGAGGGACCTGGCCCTGACCAACCAGTCGTCTAGGTACTGGTGGATCCTTATACCCTGTCTCATGGCTGTGGACAGACCAAAGGGTAGTGCTTTGAATTGATAGGTCTTGCCTTGGATGTGAAAACGCATGTACTTCCTGGACTGACTGTTTATGGGGACATGGAAGTATGCGTCTTTGAAGTCTATGGAGGTCACCCACTCTCCTGCCTGGAGAGAGGTCCGTATCGTCTCTGGGGTCTCCATCTTGAAAGTTTGGGTTTTTAGAAAATTGTTTAATTTGCTTAGATCCAAGATAGGGCGCCACCGGTTGTTGGGTTTTGGTACAAGGAACAACCGGTTGTAAAACCCCAGGGATTGTGGATTTTGAACTAGTTCTACAGCATTTTTGTTTAACAGCTGATGCAATGCCTCCAACAGGTAGCTGTTCCTGTGAGGATCTACATAACAGCTTGTTATTGTCGGTTCTCTTGTCAGATAAGGTCTGGACTGGAAGGGTAGGACGTAACCCTCTTTGAGGACTGAAACCACTTTGGGGTTGACGCCTAGAGCTGCCCATTTTTCCCAAAACTTGTGCAATCTTGACCCTACAGGAGGATTTGGTACAACAAGTGGGACATTTGTGACATTTTGCACAGAACTCAAGTGATTTACACAAGAAACACCTTTCACTGATTTTATTGATCTTTGATGTTCGGGAATTACGCCTTTCTTTTGCGGCGACCCTCCTGCAAAAGGTACATGAGAAACAACATGATAAGACACAGGTAACTGAGTTCTTGTCTTTGAAAAACAGTCCTTTCCGGTCACTTTTAACTTTTGATCTCTCATTACACTTGACACAGAAGCCCCTGTCTGACCGGTCTGAAAAGACACTAAAGTTCCGGTCACAGGCTGAGCACAGTAACTGTCATTTATATTGCTTCTGTGTCTTGGCAGGTCGTGGGACAAATGAAGAGGCACCCCTACCCCGGTGGGATCTCTGACCACGCCTTCTGTTTCCCAGTTGTTTCCAAGCTGGTAGACCCTGTTTCCGGTCCGTATCTTGCTGTTGCCTCTGAGGCTGGGAGTACAGGTGGAAACGTTGGGGCTTCCTCTGAGAGGGGCCTGCAGTACGTTTGTCCTCGAAATGCCTGATTTCTTCCTCAGCTTTGGAGATAATGTGGTCGGGGAACAAGGCACTGAGGTGAAGTGGAGCAGTTCTCAGAGAAGTTAAGGTATGATCTTGTTTGATGCCAGTCTTGAGGAAATCCAGATAGCTGTCACGTCTAGCAAGTGTCAAGTTGGCTACATTAACAAACACACCCTCTGATAAATCTTGCATGGTGCGAGCCATTGCTTGTGTGATGCTGCGATTGAAGGTAACTAAAAAGTCCAATTCGTCAGCAGCTTGGGTGATCTTTGAAGCGGATTTCCCTTTGGAAGTAACACCTTGAATTAACTTTAACTGAGACACCATATGGTCCTGAACTTTGGTGAGACACCGGCTAAAAGCTGCAGCCTGATTACACATATAAGATTGATCACGTGCAGCACGTTCCCACTTCCTTAGCATGTCCTGGGTTATGGGTCTAGAAGCCGGTGCAGAAGGCAGAGATCTGTTTGCTATCCTGGAAAAAGTACTGTTTAATCTGGCCGGTTCATTAGTCCAATTATAAACCTTTGACTGGGGAAAAGTCTTTCTTTTCACAATGCATGTTGTACCATCTCAGAGTCTTGGGTGGTTTAACAAACTGGTCTCTAGATAGTCCGGCATTTTCAGAAGTACGTGATGGATATCCTTCTTGAATAGTTGAGCTTCTCCATTTTCCTGCATAACCATTCATCGACTTTCACAGATACTTTCCCAGTGTGAGAAACTTTTGAACCGGTAAAGGGGTTGTCGTCCTGTGAACCAGATGAGGAATCAAATTCCGGAATGTCATTCCAAGCCATGAACGACCTGACACCTCTCAACGTTTCCCTATAATTCTGCTCAGCAGTAAGCTCTTGATCCACCTCAGACAAATCCTCATGATCTTGGCCTGTAGAACCCAAGTCAGAAATTTCACCCTCATCAGCCAAACTGGACGGCCTGTCACTGAGATGATCTGTAAGCATTTCCGGTTCCTCAAGGGGAACTGTAGTACCGGTTAGAGAGCTGGATTGTTGAGAGAGAGATGTAACCGGTTGCGCAGCAGGACCTGGGGGCTGGACCTCGGGTCTGTGCACTGCTGCAGGGAGATTAGACGTCTGCTCAGTCAAATGAACGGGTGCAGCACTGGGAGCCTCAACAGGCTGGGTGGCCAGCACAGCACCGGGGACCTCAACAGGTCGGGTAGCTGTCACAACATCTTTCTTGCTGGCTGCACCGGAAGGCTGCTTCTCACCGGTAACACTAGTAGACTGGTCAGAAGGTGGGATGAAAGGTCTATCAGAAACCACTACTTCTGTACCCTTGACCGGTTCAACCGGAACTTGGAAACTCTTTGCAAGGAATAAAGCCTCTAGGCGGGCAAAACGCTCTGACCACTTATCGTCCATACATTTCAGGTCAGACTGGAAATCAACAGGAGTTTTGCTGGGTTTCTTCTTGGTAGGGGACTTGTGACAGGACTTTTTGGCCTTCTTACAGGGAGTTTCGCCTCTATCACTAACGTCACCCTTGCTCTCAACCTTCTGTATGACAGTAACGTCAGCTGGGTCTACGGAATGGGAGGGAGAGCTAGATTTCTTCTGAAGTTCTTTCCTCACCCTGTAAGTAGGGGTGGCCAACTGTAGCTTCTGTTGTTCAGATAGATTGTCACAAATCTGGCACTGTTTCTTCTTAACACAAGGGTCGTCACCAATACCCTTATCACGGCAGCGTGCACATTTAAGATGTGAATCAAACAGAGCCATAACATGGCCACACGACCCTCTCTTTTGTCCAGGCGACGCCATAACAACTCCAGAAGCAATAAATATTCTTTATAGTATAAAATAAAATGAAAGTTCGTAGTTGTCTTTAAAATTCTAGCGTTACACACACACACTGCAAAAAACACGTCCGTACACTCTCGCGCCAAACGAAAAAGATGCCGTGACGTCATTCTGTCTAGACAGGAAGTATGCACGAGGCGACACCTGGCGAATGTACACTCTGTGACCGGTCCTGCCGGTATTTTATACAGAATGACTTTTTCTGTCTTTTGGCGGGACCGGTCGCGCCGACCGGTAAAGCAATTGTCCATTGGATAGGATGTATTAACGCAATAAAATTTAAGTTTCACACCTGTTGCTCGGTGTACAAGTGAGTAATGGCTACTTTATTGCTACTTTTACTGAAAATGTCAAAAATCAAAAATATCTCGCAAACGGTAAGAGATAGAGCAATTTTGAGCGAATTTTTGACCCGCAGGGTGGTACAAGGGTCTCTTGTGCAAAGGGGGAAAATTTCAATTTTCGCCACTTTCGGTGGCCATCTTGGATTTTTTGCGGAAAATGGCAAAAGTGTCAATATCTGGAAAACCATAAGAGATAGAGCGATTTCGAGCGAATTTTTGACCCACAGGGTGGTACAGGAGTCTTGTGCAAAGGGGGGAAATTTCAATTTTCGCCACTTTCGGCGGCCATCTTGGATTTTTGCGGAAAATGAAAAAGTGGCAATATCTCGAAAATCGTAAGAGATAGAGCGATTTCGAGCGAATTTTTTACCCACAGGGTGGTACAAGAGTGTCCTGTGGAAAGGGGGAAAATTTCAATTTTCGCCACTTTTGGCGGCCATCTTGGATTCTCGCGGTAAATGAAAAAGTGTCAGTATCTCGAAAACCGTAAGAGAAAGAGCGATTGCTAAGTGGAAAAAGGTTTGATGAACTTTGGCCTACTTTTGAGTGAGTAATAGCACTTTTACCTAATAATGAGTAAATGGCTTATATCTTCAAAAGTATTACAGCTACACAATTTTGTTCCAATATGTTGTTCAGCTACTATCTCCACAGCTACTACATGGTCAGTAGTTTGGAAGTGTATCTCCATAGCTGAGTGAGTAATAGCTACTTTGTCAAATTTTTATGATAACCATAATGAGTAAATGGCTTATATCTTCAAAAGTATTGCAGCTACACGATTTCTCTCAAATATGTTGTTCATCTACTTTTTTGTGAACTGTAACATATTTAAGTTTTACAACTGTTGCTCGATGTACAAGTGAGTAATGGCTACTTTGTTGCTACTTTTACTGAAAATGTCAAAAATCAAAAATATCTCGCAAACCGTAAGAGATAGAGCAATTTCGAGCGAATTTTTGACCCTCAGGGTAGTACAAGAGTATCCTATGCTAAGTGGAAAAAAGGTTTGGTGAACTTTGGCCTACTTTTGAGTGAGTAATAGCACTTTTACCTAATAATGAGTAAATGGCTTATATCTTCAAAAGTATTGCAGCTACACAATTTCGTTCCAATATGTTGTTCAGCTATTTTCTCCACAGCGACAACATGGTCAGCGGTTTGGAAGTGTATCTCCATAGCTAAGTGAGTAATAGCTACTTGGTCAATTTGGAATGATAACCATAATGAGTAAATGGCTTATATCTTCAAAAGTATTGCAGCTACACATTTTCTCTTAAATATCTTGTTCATGTACTTTTTTGTGAACTGTAACATATTTAAGTTTTACAACTGTTGCTCGATGTACAAGTGAGTAATGGCTACTTTGTTGCTACTTTTAGTGAAAATGTGAAAAATCACAAATATCTCGAAAACCGTAAGAGATAGAGTGATTTCGAGCAAATTTTTGATCCACAGGGTAGTACAAGAGTCTCCTGTCAAATGGGGGAAAATTTCAATTTTTGCCACTTTTGGCGGCCATCTTGGATTTTCGCGGAAAATGGAAAAGTGTCAATATCTCGAAAACCGTAAGAGATAGAGCGATTTCGAGCGAATTTTTGACCCGTAGGGTGGTACAAGAGTGTCCTGTGCAAAGGGGAATAATTTCAATTTTCGCCACTTTCGGCAGCCATCTTGGATATTTGCAGAAAATGAAAAAGAGTCAATATCTCGAAAACCGTAAGAGAGCGATTTCGAGCGAACTTTTGACCCACAGGGTGGTACAAGGGTCTCTTGTGCAAAGGGGGAAAATTTCAATTTTCGCCACTTTCGGTGGCCATCTTGGATTTTTTGCGGAAAATGGCAAAAGTGTCAATATCTGGAAAACCGTAAGAGATAGAGCGATTTCGAGCGAATTTTTGACCCGCAGGGTGGTACAGGAGTGTCCTGTGCAAAGGGGGAAAATTTCAATTTTCGCCACTTTCGGCGGCCATCTTGGATTTTTGCGGAAAATGAAAAAGTGTCAATATCTCGAAAACCTTAAGAGATAGAGCGATTTCGAGCGAATTTTTGATCCACAGGGTGCTACAGGAGTTTCTTGTGCAAAGGGGGGGAAATTTCAATTTTCGCCACTTTCGGCGGCCATCTTGGATTTTTGCGGAAAATGAAAAAGTGGCAATATCTCGAAAACCGTAAGAGATAGAGCGATTTCGAGCGAATTTTTGACCCGAAGAGTGGTACAAGAGTGTCCTGTGGAAAGGGAGAAAATTTCAATTGGATACGTGGTGTGCTCTCCGCAACAGCCCTCTCAATTCCTCTGGTCTTTTCCCTGACGACATGGTCCGTAGGGCTGAGGACGAGATTGCCAAAGCAGAAACTGAACGTCGTATTACCCAACTCGGATCGGGTCATGGCGGGTACGGCTCAAGGAAACAAAACAGATTTCAACCGTATCAGGGTGGCTGGAATCGTAGTCAGGAATCTTCTAGGCCGACTCCTACCGCCCAAGAAGCGGACATCCAAGCTTGGCGCTCCTTTGGAAGGAATCGCAGCAACAGGGGTCGGGGAAGAGGTGCCTCTTCAGGAGGTCGTAACCCCAAAGCCTTCAAAGGGAATAACAAAAAATGACAATTAATTTGCAAGTTCTGTTCACACCCAGGACCTTTGATTCTTTGTTCTGTTTGTTTGAAAGACTCTAAATGTTCTGCTTGTTCTAAATGTTCTTGTGAGGAGTCCAAATGTAAGTTACATAAATGTTGCACCTCCTGCACCTTCTGTGTTTCTGAATGGGCTACCACAAAAGAAAGGTGTAAGTCCTAGTGTAAATTTAGGAAATGGCCTAATAAAGCCTGTGAAAGATGTTTTTTCTGTAAATCTGTCTCCTTCTGCCCCTCCTGTGACAAATGTACTCAGTGTTGTAGAAGGTCTGCCTGTAGGGACCCGGCTAGAAAATTTTTGGCAAGTGTTGGGTCCAGAAGGGTTCGAGTCCAAAAGTAGTATCCATCCTGAAGGACGGGTACAACCTTCCTTTCAATCTCAAACCCCCTCTCACCAGAATCCCTCTGATATGGAGCGGATATGCCAATCCCCTCAGGAACAGCTACTTGCAGGAGGCATTGCATTCTCTCCTTCAAAAACAAGCGGTAGAAAAAGTAAGGGTTCAATCCTCTCTCGGGTTTTACAACAGACTCTTCATTGTCCCCAAACCAAATCAAAAGTGGCGGCCAATCTTAGATCTCAGTGCCCTCAACCGGTTTCTCAAGGTCAAAACCTTCAAAATGGAAACTCCGGAATCAATTCGCCTATCCTTACAACCAGGGGAGTGGGTAACGTTGCTTGATTTCAGCAAGGCTTACTTTCACATCCCTATCAGCCCAAGCTCAAGGAAGTTTCTCCGATTCTATTATCAGGACCAAACCTTCCAGTTTTGAGCTCTCTCATTTGGACTCTCTACAGCTCCTATGGAGTTCACAATTGTAGTCAAGGAGGTAAAGCTTATGACTCAGGCGAGAAACATCCGAATGCACCAATATCTGGATGACTGGCTGATCCGAGCCAGGGACAGAGATACTTGTTTTCAGAATACCCGAACCCTCCTAGCTTTGTGTCAGGAGTTGGGTTGGGTTGTGAACCCAACTGAAACAGCCCAAACAGATCTTCAATTTCGTAGGCTACCAGTACGACTTAGTTCAAGGTGTAGTCAGGCCCACCCCAGAAAGATGGGAGGCTCTGAACTCCAAAATCACTTCTCTCCTAAAAAGGACCAATTGTTCAGTTCGACAGTTCATGTCCTTGATAGGCCTTCTCACAGCGACCGAGAAACAGGTTCCATCAGGATGCCTCCACATGAGGCCCATTCAATGGCACCTAAAGACACATTGGCACATCCCGGAGTCCTTGGAAAAGGTCATTCCGATCCCCAGGTCCCTTCATCCCCACCTGCAGTGGTGGTTAAAGGAGGAAAACGTTCTGACAGGCCAACACTTGCACCCCCTTCGTCACGCGGTTCAGATCTTTACAGACGCATCAAACGAAGGTTGCGGGGCACATTTAGGAGACTATACCGCAAGAGGCGGTTGGTCAGTGCCGGAAAGCAAACTGCACATCAATTTCCTAGAATTGAAAGCAGTCTTGTTGGCCCTGAAAGCATTCGAACCCCTCTGCCGGGGTTGGGTAGTTCTGGTTGCTACCGACAATACTACCATGGTAGCTTATATCAACAAAGAAGGAGGAATGCGTTCGGGCTCCCTATGTGCTCTCCTGTGGAGGCTTCTGTCCTGGTGCAATCTCAGGGAGACTTGCCTGAAAGCACGTCACATTCCGGGCCGGCTCAATGTGATAGCCGACAAACTGTCTCGACATCGCCAAGTCATTCAGACGGAATGGTCCCTTCACCCGGACGTCTTCGCTCAGATCTGTCTCAGATGGCACCTTCCCAAACTGGACCTGTTTGCGACCAGGTACAATTGCAAGCTACCCCAGTTCGTGTCCCCAGTACCCAACCCCAAGGCGTGGGCTGTGGATGCCTTAAACCTATCTTGGGAGGATCTGGACCTGTATGCCTTTCCTCAGGTTCCTCTGTTGACAAATGTCCTGACCAAAGCTCTCAGTCATCATTACAGGAGGATGATAATAGTGGCCCCGGGTTGGCCCAACATGCCCTGGTTCTGGGACCTGGTGGAGATGTCCTCCCAAATTCCGGTTTGTCTTCCCAATTGCCCAGATCTCCTGACTCAGCCATTCAACGGCAACCTTCACAGGGATCTTCAAAATTTGAACCTTCATGCTTGGCTCCTAGAGCCCAAAATATCCGGGAACAGGGGTTCTCTGACCAAGTGGCAGAAAGAATTGAAGCTCCTCAAAGACGGTCTACCAGATCTGTCTACGAAGCAAAGTGGGCCGTTTTTGTTCGATGGTGCAAGGCGCATCAGGTGGACTTCCATTCACCATCTGTAGAACAAATTGCTGACTTCCTCCTACACCTTTTTCAGGACAAGAAGTTGCAACCAAGTACAGTAGAACCTCGCTTATCTGGCCTTCTATTATCCGAATCTTCGGATTAACTGAACCGAAATGATGTCTCCCTACATATAATGCACGGTCAAGCGTGAGCGATAATACAAGATTTTACACAGTCTCGTAAACGATGAATTGTAGTGCTTTGTAAAACGTACCATTCACAGAGACGCCTAACTTCTTTCATCTTTATCACCATTGTTACAATAGGGGAGGGATGAATTCAATTACACAACCCCACTACACAACTTCTTTGATAATGCGCCAATCAATGAAAGTGTGTTCGATTGCGTTTCGTAAATTTATAATCTCCCGGAGTAGGTTCACAGACTGACAACGTTTAGAAAAGAAAAGACTTCAACAATGCATTACCAATCAAACACGCATGTCACTGAAGGCGTGTTCGCTTGGGGTTTTACAATAAATAATATATGGAGCAAATAAACGACAATTGAAGGGTCACTTATATTATATAACACAAATATATTAAATTATTTTATTAACGAACACCAGCGTCTATGTATATTGCATAAAAACAACAATTCTTCAATTATCGCCCACTCGGTAACCCATAGACCGTGAATTTCGGTTTCCTTCATCTATCCGAACCCCTCGATTATCCGGCCGGATTGATTGTCTTCCTGCTACACCTTTTTCAGGACAAGAAGTTGCAACCAAGTACATGTACTATAGATGGATATAGGTCAGCCATTGCTGACAAAGTAGGTAACTATACTGTGAATATCAGCAAAAATGATAACCTCAACAGGTTGCTTGATAGCTTCCATAGAGACAGGCCCAAAGGGCGTTGGGGTGTCCCTTCCTGGAATCTGTCTTTAGTGTTTCACCAGTTAACGAAGCCCCCCTTTGAACCCCTTCGGAAGGCTTCCTTAAAGCACCTAACTTTCAAGATGGTTTTCCTTTTGGCTCTAGGATCAGGAAAACGCAGGAGTGAAATCCACGCCTGGGTCAACAGGAACATCCGTCATCAATCAGACTGGTCCAAGGTTTCTCTTTCTCCTTCTCCTTGCTTTTTGTCCAAAAACCAACTAGCTCGAGAGGGTCCGGAAAGTGTTGCTCCAATGGTCATTCCAGCCTTAGCACCGACCTTGGACAGCTCTCTCAAGGACAGATCTCTTTGTCCTGTTCGAGCTCTGCGCTATTACTTGGACAAAACCAAAGACCTTAGGGACAAGAAAGAACTGTTTTTGTCTCCTTTAAGAAGAATTTCACCAAGGATATTTCTCCTTCCACAATCTCTTCTTGGATAAAGCAGACTGTGCTCCTGTGCTACCAGTTGTCAGACCAAGAATCACTAACCCTTCACCAGGTCAAGGCTCACGACGTACAAGCTTTCGCAGCTTCCAAGGCCTTTCAAGGCCTTTAATGTTGTTGTATAGGCGACTTCTCCTTAGATTCTGTCAGCATGCCATTGGAAGTCGCACAATACCTTCAACCAGTTCTACCTGAAGGATGTGGCTTAGGCTGACTCGGAAGTGTACCATCTGGGCCCGATAGTGGCTGCCCAGCAGGTCCATTCCTAGGCCAGACTGCCCTTTTGATTAGGATTTGTACATATTGTATATATGTTTGTACTTTTGGCAGTTTGGTTGTTCACCTTCTTAGGCCTCTCTCCCAGATCCCATAGGGTTTGGTGGATAGGTTTGGTTCTCCTATACTCTCCAGGCTCAACTCTTCTCCTTCCTCTCTCTCTCATTCCAATTGAGAAGAGACCAAAAAAGGGGGGGGGACTCAACCGGTTTTAGACCTGTTGTACATCGGATAGCTGAGTATTCTTAGTATTGAGTAAATCCATTTATTGCGTTAATACATCCTATCCAATGGACAATTGTTAATCCGGTTGGCCCAGATCAGCCCGCCAAATGCCAGAAAAAGACGTCCTGTGTTTCCACCAGCTGGCCGGTCCCAGTACTGTGCATTCACCAGGTGGCGCATGGTATTTACTTCCTGTCTAGACAACATGACGTCAATATCATCTTTTTCGTTTGGCGCGTGTACTGTGCGGACATGTTTTAATGTTATAATGGATATACTACCAGGTACTTACAAGGTATTTTTATCTGTGTCTTTTGTTTGAATGTACCTTCTGTGACCTTCCAGCTACAATCACCATAGAAACGTCTTTTCTAGTACTACAAATAGTATCACAGGGAACTTCAGTCTACGTAGTTTTGAACACTGTAAATAGAAGGAATTCCCCAAGGAAGAGATGCATTCTTCAGATTTCTTCACAGCACACTGGTACCGACTTCTCTGCTGTATATCATCAGTCACACCAGCCTAGCTCGAGTATTTAGTGTTTTTTCATCAGAAGCAAGAGATGCATTCTTCAGATTTCTTCACAGCGCACTGGTACCGACTTCTCTGCTGTAAAGCATCAGTCACACCAGCCAGCTCGAGTATTTGGTGTGTTTTCTGCAAGTAAGAGATGAATTCAGATTTTTTCAGTGTGGTGATATCAGTCCCTCCCTTACAGACCCGGCTTTGTTGTCGGTAGTGGGGGTTGTGGATGGCCAGGTCTCTGGTTTTATCACAAAAGAAACTCATCTACAACACTTCCTACCTCTTCAAAGTTCAGACCGGCACCGACCAGGACTTTCACTTTCAGAGTGCACTGGTCCAGGATTCTCGGCTTTTAAAGCATCAGCCGACCGGCCAACTCAAAAGAACGCGACCTCTGACTATGGATTTGACTTCGTTATGCCTACGCCGCCGCCGCAGTGTGTAGAGAGATTTCACTGTTACCGCTCTAACGAAAAAAAATATTATAGCTAGCCTTCTCAAATTTGCGGGATATATTCATAGCCATAAAAGCTTGTCTGGGAATATTTTTGGCCTCATTTTGAAAAACAAGATGGCCGCCATGGGCGTTTTTCGACTTTAAACAAGGACTTTTGATGGCCCTCTAGAGCAAAGGGTATTATAGGTAGAGATCTCAAATTCGCAGGATATGTTCCTCATTATAAAATCTTGACTGGGAATATTTTTGGCCTCATTTTGAAAAACAAGATTGTCGCCACAGGCGTTTCTTTGCAGTCATGAAAAGTGCTTATATCTCCCTTATTATTGGTCCAAGAGGTTTCGGATGGTAAACCAACCTCTGGGAAATCATGGGCTGGAAATCTTTTGGTGTGGTTGGATTTGAACTTGGTTCCCTCCTTCAAGGTCAAATGAGGATAGCCAAACTTAAAAGTGCTTATAACTCGCTTATTATTGGTCCTAGAGGTTTGGGATGGTAAACCAACCTATTGGAAATCATGGGTTGGGAATCTTTTGGTGTGGTCGGATTTGACCTTGGACCCCTCCTTCAAGGTCAGACGAGCATAGCCAAACTTAAAAGGGCTTATAACTCGCTTATTATTGGTCCTTGAGGTTTAGGATGGTTAACCAACCTATAGGAAATCATGGGCTGGGAATCTTTTCGTGTGGTCGGATTTGTCCTTGGACCCCTCCTTCAAGGTCAAACAAGGATAGCCAAACGTAAAAGTGCTTATCACTTGCTTATTATCGGTCCTAGAGGTTTGGGATGGTAAACCAAACTATAGGAAATCATGGGCTGGGAATCTATTGCTGCGGTCGGATTTGACCTTGGACCCCTCCTTCAAGGTCAAATGAGGATAGCCAAACTTAAAAGTGCTTATAACTTTCTTATTATTGGTCCTAGAGATTTGGCATGGTAAACAATCCTACACAAAATCATGGGCAAAGAATCTATTGCTGTGGTCGGATTTGAACTTGGACCCTCCAAGATCAAACGTGGATAGCCAAACTTAAAAGTGCTTATAACTCGCTTATTATTGGTCCTAGAGCTTTGGAATGGTAAACCAAAATCTAGGAAATCATGGGCTGGGAATCTTTTGGTGTGATCGGATTTGACCTTTGGCCCCTCTTTCAAGGTCAAATGAGGATTGCCAAAATTAGTGTTTATATCTTGCTTATTCGTATTCCTAGAGGTTTGCAGAGTCACACCAACCTATAGGAAATCATGGGCTAAGAATCTTTTGATATGGTCAGATTTCACCTTGGGCTTCTCCTTCAAGGTTAAGCGATGTTAGAATGGCTTTGGTGAGTTTTCTTCTGGTGGATACAATTTGCATCGGTTCTCCGATGCGATAGGTCTAGTTATTTCAAGATTTTTTGTGAGAACTCTTTAAATTTTGATTTTTGTTGTTGCTACGGATTCTTTAAGACTTGTAGCTTACTATGTCTTCTCCCAGGAAAACGCAGGAGTGAAATCCACGCCTGGGTCAACAGGAACATCCGTCATCAGTCAGACTGGTCCAAGGTTTCTCTTTCTCCTTCTCCTTGCTTTTTGTCCAAAAACCAACTAGCTTGAGAGGGTCCGGAAAGTGTTGCTCCAATGGTCATTCCGGCCTTAGCACCGACCTTGGACAGCTCTCTCAAGGACAGATCTCTTTGTCCTGTTCGAGCTCTGCGCTATTACTTGGACAAAACCAAAGACCTTAGGGACAAGAAAGAACTGTTTTTGTCTCCTTTAAGAAGAATTTCACCAAGGATATTTCTCCTTCCACAATCTCTTCTTGGATAAAGCAGACTGTGCTCCTGTGCTACCAGTTGTCAGACCAAGAATCACTAACCCTTCACCAGGTCAAGGCTCACGACGTACGAGCTTTCGCAGCTTCCAAGGCCTTTCAAGGCCTTTAATGTTGTTGTATAGGCGACTTCTCCTTAGATTCTGTCAGCATGCCATTGGAAGTCGCACAATACCTTCAACCAGTTCTACCTGAAGGATGTGGCTTAGGCTGACTCGGAAGTGTACCATCTGGGCCCGATAGTGGCTGCCCAGCAGGTCCATTCCTAGGCCAGACTGCCCTTTTGATTAGGATTTGTACATATTGTATATATGTTTGTACTTTTGGCAGTTTGGTTGTTCACCTTCTTAGGCCTCTCTCCCAGATCCCATAGGGTTTGGTGGATAGGTTTGGTTCTCCTATACTCTCCAGGCTCAACTCTTCTCCTTCCTCTCTCTCTCATTCCAATTGAGAAGAGACCAAAAAAGGGGGGGACTCAACCGGTTTTAGACCTGTTGTACATTGGATAGCTGAGTATTCTTAGTATTGAGTAAATCCATTTATTGCGTTAATACATCCTATCCAATGGACAATTGCTAATCCGGTTGGCCCAGATCAGCCCGCCAAATGCCAGAAAAAGACGTCCTGTGTTTCCACCGGCTGGCCGGTCCCAGTACTGTGCATTCACCAGGTGGCGCATGGTATTTACTTCCTGTCTAGACAACATGACGTCAATATCATCTTTTTTGTTTGGCGCGTGTACTGTGCGGACGTGTTTTAATGTTATAATGGATATACTACCAGGTACTTACAAGGTATTTTTATCTGTGTCTTTTGTTTGAATGTACCTTCTGTGACCTTCCAGCTACAATCACCATAGAAACGTCTTTTCTAGTACTACAAATAGTATCACAGGGAACTTCAGTCTACGTAGTTTTGAACACTGTAAATAGAAGGAATTCCCCAAGGAAGAGATGCATTCTTCAGATTTCTTCACAGCGCACTGGTACCGACTTCTCTGCTGTATATCATCAGTCACACCAGCCTAGCTCGAGTATTTAGTGTTTTTCATCAGAAGCAAGAGATGCATTCTTCAGATTTCTTCACAGCGCACTGGTACCGACTTCTCTGCTGTAAAGCATCAGTCACACCAGCCAGCTCGAGTATTTGGTGTTTTTTCTGCAAGTGAGAGATGAATTCAGATTTCTTCAGTGTGGTGATATCAGTCCCTCCCTTACAGACCCGGCTTTGTTGTCAGTAGTGGGGGTTGTGGATGGCCAGGTCTCTGGTTTTATCACAAAAGAAACTCATCTACAACACTTCCTACCTCTTCAAAGTTCAGACCGGCACCGACCAGGACTTTCACTTTCAGAGTGCACTGGTCCAGGCTTCTCGGCTTTTAAAGCATCAGCCGACCGGCCAGCTCAAAAGAACGCGACCTCTGACTATGGATTTGACTTCGTTACGCCTACGCCGCCGCCGCAGTGTGTAGAGAGATTTCACTGTTACCGCTCTAACGAAAAAAATATTATAGCTAGCCTTCTCAAATTTGCAGGATATATTCATAGCCATAAAAGCTTGTCTGGGAATATTTTTGGCCTCATTTTGAAAAACAAGATGGCCGCCATGGGCGTTTTTCGACTTTAAACAAGGACTTTTGGTGGCCCTCTAGAGCAAAGGGTATTATAGGTAGAGATCTCAAATTCGCAGGATATGTTCCTCATTATAAAATCTTGACTGAGAATATTTTTGGCCTCATTTTGAAAAACAAGATGGCCGCCACAGGCGTTTCTTTGCAGTCATGAAAAGTGCTTATATCTCCCTTATTATTGGTCTGAGAGGTTTCGGATGGTAAACCAACCTCTGGGAAATCATGGGCTGGAAATCTTTTGGTGTGGTTGGATTTGAACTTGGTTCCCTCCTTCAAGGTCAAATGAGGATAGCCAAACTTAAAAGTGCTTATAACTCGCTTATTATTGGTCCTAGATGTTTGGGATGGTAAACCAACCTATTGGAAATCATGGGTTGGGAATCTTTTGGTGTGGTCGGATTTGACCTTGGACCCCTCCTTCAAGGTCAAACGAGCATAGCCAAACTTAAAAGGGCTTATAACTCGCTTATTATTGGTCCTTGAGGTTTAAGATGGTTAACCAACCTATAGGAAATCATGGGCTGGGAATCTTTTGGTGTGGTCGGATCTGTCCTTGGACCCCTCCTTCAAGGTCAAACGAGGATAGCCAAACGTAAAAGTGCTTATAACTCGCTTATTATCGGTCCTAGAGGTTTGGGATGGTAAACCAAACTATAGGAAATCATGGGCTGGGAATCTATTGCTGCGGTCGGATTTGACCTTTGGCCCCTCTTTCAAGGTCAAATGAGGATTGCCAAAATTAGTGTTTATATCTTGCTTATTCGTATTCCTAGAGGTTTGCAGAGTCACACTAACCTATAGGAAATCATGGGCTAAGAATCTTTTGATATGGTCAGATTTCACCTTGGGCCTCTCCTTCAAGGTTAAGCGATGTTAGAATGGCTTTGGTGAGTTTTCTTCTGGTGGATACAATTTGCATCGGTTCTCCGATGCGATAGGTCTAGTTATTTCAAGTTTTTTTGTGAGAACTCTTTAAATTTTGACTTTTGTTGTTGCTACGGATTCTTTAAGACTTGTAGCTTACTATGTCTTCTCCCAGTCAACGTAGGGGAGGTTGTGGCCATATGATGGTAGGTTTTGACACACACAGCCATTGTGCACGCTGTCGTGAGAAGAAAAAGGGTCAAGATCCCTGAGTAGAGAAGCCTGGTTCTGCTTGCTCTCATTGTAATTCACTTACTCCTGATCAATTGACACAACTTTCCACGCCTACATACAAAATCAAAAAAGAGAAGCGTGAGTTAGTCATCAACACCAGCTAAGAATCAGCCATCAGATAGCACTCTCAGTCCCACCCTTGTGGACCCATCCCTAGTGACGGTAATGGGGGTTGTGGATGGCCAGAGCACCTCTGGGTCGCCTGGCTTGAGTGAGAAATGAGCTGAGAAGAAAAAGAAGAAAGAAGATAAGAAGGTTTCCAGCTCCAAGCTGGTCAAATCGGACAAGTTGGTTAAATCCTCTCACCGACCCTCTGTTGACTCTACCAACCAGAAACTGGAAGTGATGGAACAAAAATGGTCGGATCGCTTCAACCGGCTGGAGGCGTTGCTATTAGCCAAGACTCTGGACCAGGAGCCTACCTTTAGTGCTGTCAAGGTCACACCGACCCATGCTCCACCGGCCAGTGCTATCAGTTCTGAGCCCTTTTTGAGACCATCAGATCAACCTTCTTCATCTTCACAGCCATCTCACTGACCGGCTGCTTCTGCTCCACCGGCCATCGACCCTGTTGGTACTGCCACTGCTTCTAAGGCCGGTTCTGACTCTTCTCAGCCTACACACCGACCAGGGACTTCTGGGATTACCGACCAGCCCACTAAGAGATCTTTTACTGCTGCCTTTGACTCTACTAGAAAGGACACCTCATCCAGTGACTCAGACTCTGAGAGTTTCAGTTTGGATAGACCTCCAGTTGATTTGTACCCAGAAGAGGGTGACTTATCTGATGAGCATGAAGTGTCTTTTGCTGACCCTGACCAATCCCTCTCGTATGGAGAAACAATGAGGGGGATACGGTCTTACTTGGGTGGACCCATGTTTCAGACATAGACTCAGGTACCAAGACGTCAGATGACAACCCTTTTGCCGGACCGAAACTTCAAACTCCTGGCAAGGTCACCGTCAATCTCCCTACGGACGATTGGCTTTGTAACAAACTGTCCAAGCTCAACCTCACCTTAGTACAGGGTTACCCTTCACGTACCACTGAGGCTGGCACTCTTCAGCGGGATCAATTTGTCTGACCGGCCAAATCCCAGAGTAGATGGTATGGTGTGCATTCAGAACCCAAGAAAGACTCTAGTTCTGCAGTTAAAACATGGAATACTGGCTCTTCCCGCATTAACAGCACATATTTGAGAATAGCTCGTCAGGCTGGCATTGCTTCCAACCCACCACTGTCTAGACCCATCTCCCAGGAAAACTTAAGAAAATGGGAAAGGTCAGCCCGGGAGTCATCTATAATCTGCAATCAAGCAGCCGGCTTCAACCACTGTCTGTTGAAAGTCCAACAGAATATGCAGACTCAACTCCGTACTATCCGGACTGAATCCAAGGGCAAGACAGCAAACAAGATATCAGCAGCTACAGATGAACTTCAATTCCTGTTACACTTCAACTCCAGTGTGGCCAGGCAATGGCGAAAACAATGGAGCATTTTATTGCGTTAACACATCCTATCCAATGGACAATTGCTTATCCGGTCGGCGCGGACCGGCCGGCCAAACGTCAGAAAAAGACGTCCTGTGTTTCTACCGGCCAGGCCGGCCCAGTACTGTGCACTCACCAGCCCAGTACTGTGCACTCGCCAGGTGGCTTCCTTCCTGTCTAGACAGCATGACGTCATAGCATCTTTTTCATTTGGCACATGTACATGTTGCACGGATTATCTGAGTGAATTTTAATTTCAAGTTTTTTGTGAGAACTCTTTGTTATTTCATTTTTTATTACATTTACGGATTCTAGAAGACTTATAGATCAGTTATGTCTTCTCCCAGCCAACGACGGGATAGTTGTGGCCATATGATGGCAGGTTTTGATTTTCATACAGTATGTGCACGCTGTCGTGACAAGAAAAAAGGACAAGATCCTTGTGTAGAGAAACCAGGTTCTGATTGCCTGCACTGTAATGCCCTCACCCCAGAGCAGTTGGCTCAGTTATCTACACCGTCGTGCAAAATCAAAAAGGAGAAACGTGAGTTGAAGTCTTCTACCCCAGCTAAGAATCCTCCATCTTCTGATGCCACTCTCAGTCTCACCCTTGAGGACCCGGCCCTAGTGTTGGTAGTGGGGGTCGTGGATGGCCAGAGCACCTCTAGGTCGCCTGGCTTGAGTGAGCAGCCGGTAGAGAAGAAGAAAAAGAAGGACGACAAGAAGGCTACAAGTTCCAAGTCTGTTAAGCCAGTGAAGTCGGGCAAGTCTATCTCTCACTGACCTTCCTCTTCAGACAGTACCGACCAGAAGCTGGAAATGATGGAACAGAAATGGTTGGACTGGTTCAACCGGTTAGAAGCTCTACTTCTTGCCAAGACATTGGACCTTCCTCAGGAGCCGGTCTTTACTGCTGTGAAAGTCGCACTGACCCATGCTCCACCGACCAATGTTATCAGCACTCAGCCTTTTCTGAAGCCTTCAGATCAGCCTTCTAACCGACCTTCATCAACTCTACTGGCTACCAACCCTGCTAGTTCAGCTGCTGCTTCTAAGGCCAGATCAGACACCTCTCAGCCACCGGAAACTTCCGGAGTGACCGGCCAGTCTACTGTCCAAAGACACATGTCCAGTGCTTTTGATTCTGCCAGAAGGGACAACCCCTCTAGCACTTCTGACCGGCTTGTAGTAGATCTATACCCAGAAGAGGGTGAACTGTCTGATGAACCTGACGTTTCTTTCACTGATCCTGACCAATCCCTCTCAGAAGAACAGTCTTATAGAGAAACTATGAGAGGGATCCGGTCATACATGGGGAGGACCCACATCCCGGACATGGATTCAGGCACCAAATCATCGGATGATCACCCCTTTGCTGGGCCTAAGCTACAGACACCTGGAAAAGTTTCTGTTTCCCTTCCCACCGACGAGTGGTTATGCAGCAAATTGAACAACCTCAACCTCACTTTAGTGCAGGGTTATCCATCACGTACCACTGAGGCACTTTAAAGGGGCCAGTTTGTCCGGACTGTCAAGTCGCAATCAAAGTGGTATAATCTGCACACAGAAACCAAGAAAGACTCTAGTGACTGTTAAATCCTGGAATAGCGGATCTTCCCGGCTAAACAGTACCTACTTGAGGATAGCCCGACAGGCCAGCATTGCTTCGAATCCGCCTCTGTCCAGACCCATATCTCAAGAGAATCTCAGGAAGTGGGAAAGGTTGGCCAGAGAATCCTCGGTAATATGTAATCAAGCTGCCGGATTCAATCGCTGCCTCTTGAAGGTCCAGCAAAATATGCAAACACAACTCAAGGCTATCCGGACGGAGTCCAAAGGCAAGTCTTCCGACAAAATTGCAACAGCTACTGATAAACTGCAGTTTCTCCTAGAGTTTAACTCTAGTGTGTGCCATGCCATGGCGAAGGCTATGGAACATTTAACCGACTTTGTTTTTGTGAACATAGCTAATACTACTTTGTTGAGAAGAGACTCTTACCTGTCGTATCTCAAGGCCGGTGTAAAAGCAGACACTTTAAATGCTCTTAGAGCAGCCCCTCTGGATCGGGATACCCTCTTCCCTGATAAGATTGTCAAACAGGCAGAGGAGGATATAGCAGCCTTTGATAGAAATCGCTCCGGATCAGTTTATAAGAAGGGTAGATACCACCCGTATGAGAGACAGGACAAGAAGTCGGACAGTAAAAAGCAAGACCGACCAGCTTGGAAGAACATCTCTTCTCATGGCCAACACCGCAGAGGAAAATGCAAACATCAGTACTCCACCCGACCAGCCAAGGGCCAGCAGCCGTATAAATGACAATTACTGTGTAGCAATATTACAGGTACGGCTGCTGGCCGGGAGCTCACCACAGACAATAAACAATTTTTCACATTTAAATGCAAAGCCTCTTGTTGTTTCAAGTGTTCATACTGCGCCCGGGCATTCCCAAAAGAGAGAAATAAGTCCCGGGGCAGCAGGTTGTCATTACACAAATTATACATTAAAGTCTGTGAAAAGTGTTTCTTGTGTCACTCAATTGTCTTGTGCTCAATCTGTAACAAATGTCAAAAATGTTGCCTCAAATCTGCCTGTAGGGGCCAGACTGGGTGCCGGTCCGAAAATAGTTCAAATCCTGAAAGAGGATTACACCCTCCCCTTTCGGATCCGGCCAAATCTCACAAGGTCTCCCACAGTCATAAGCTGCTATGTCAATCCCTACAGGAACAGCTACCTGATGGAGGCATTACATCAGCTTATAGACAAAAATGCTGTAGAATTAGTGCACAATCAGACCTCCCTAGGGTTTTTCAACCGACTGTTTTTGGTACCCAAACCCAACAACAAGTGGAGACCAATACTAGACCTGAGCAATCTGAATCCCTTTCTCAAGGTGGAAAAATTCAAAATGGAGACACCGGAAACCATCAGGACATCCCTCCAAGGGGAGTGGGTCACCTCAATAGACTTCAAGGACGCCTACTTCATATCCCAATACAGGAACAATCCAGGAAATATTTTACACCCAGGGCCGGACATAACAATTCAAGCACTACCCTTTGGTCTGTCCACAGCACCCTTGGAGTTCACTGTAATAGTAAAGGAGGTGAAACTGATGGCCATGCACAAGGGTATAAGAATCCACCAGTACCTAGACGACTGGTTGGTGAGGGCCAAATCCCACCAGGTCTATTTCCAACATACTCAGGACCTAGTAAAAATGTGCCAAGATCTAGGTTGGCTGGTGAATATAGAAAAGTCAGAGCTGGAGCCCAAACAAGTTTTCGACTTTGTAGGCTACCAGTTCGACCTCAGGTCCGGTCTGGTCCGACCAACACCGAACCGGTGGCAAAGCCTTCAAGAGAAAATAAAAACACTGTCATTACTACCGACTTGTCCGGTCCGGCAGTTCATGTCCTTGATAGGTTTGTTAACAGCCACAGAGAAACAAGTTCACCTAGGCCGACTGCATATGAGACCCATACAGTGGCATCTCAAAAACAATTGGAGGGTACCGGAATCTCTAGAGAAGGTCATTCCAATACCCAAGTCTCTGCACCCACATTTACAATGGTGGCTGGAGGAGAGCAATGTGCTCCAAGGTCAACCATTACACCAATAAAACATGCTGTGCAAATTTTTACAGACGCATCAAAAGAAGGGTGGGGTGCTCACTTAGACGAACGCACTGCAAGAGGGTCATGGTCACTACCAGAAAGCAAGCTGCATATAAATTATCTGGAACTAAAAGCAGTTTTTCTGGCTCTAAAAGATAGTCCTGGTGGCAACAGACAATACAACAGTAGTGTCTTATGTAAATAAGGAAGGAGGCATGAGGTCGGGCCCACTCTGTGCCCTATTGTGGAGAATCTTGACTTGGTGTACCAAGAAACAAGTAACTCTCAAAGCCCGACATATCCCAGGCCATCTACCTGTGGTAGCCGACAAGCTATCCAGGCTGGGACAGACCATCCACACGGAGTGGTCTCTCCTTCCAGAAGTGTTCCAAGCTTTATGCAGCAAGTGGCACCGGCCTCAGATAGAGCTATTCGACACAAGGTTCAACAACAAGTTACCTCAATTTGTGTCACCGGTACCGGACCCCCTGGCCATAGCAGTAGATGCTCTCAGTTTGCCATGGGAGGATTGGGACGCATACGCCTTCCCACCGACCGCCATATTGGGCAAAGTGGTGGAGAAGTTCCAGGACTCCCCGTGCAAGAGAATCATTCTGATTGCCCCGGGGTGGCCCAACATGCCCTGGTTTTGGGACCTAGTGGTCATGTCCAGTCAGGTCCCCCTCAGTCTACCGAATCTGCCGAACCTGTTGACACAGCCCTTCAATCAGATCCCTCACAGAAACCTGACAAATCTGAATCTCCATGCTTGACTCCTAGAGCCACAACAATCAAGGAGCAGGGCTTCTCTCAGGCAGTGGTAGCACGAATTGAGGCTCCTCAAAGGGGATCAACCAGATCAGTCTATGAGGCAAAGTGGACCATTTTTACAAAGTGGTGCATCACTTATAAGGTGGACTTCAGGGCACCCCCTATAAACTCAGTTGCTGATTTCCTTATGTACCTCTTCGAGGACAGGAAATTACAACCCAGAAGGACTTATGTAGGAATCTGCTGTTGAAAATTTAAATAAAGTTTGTGTACTTTAAAACAGTAAAAAAAACTGCATCATGTAACAAAATTCCTTGACGACTTATGCCCTTTTAGTCTGGAAGGAAGAGTTTAACAGTGCTGTCAAAGGTGATATGTTATATCCCAGTAATTTGTGGTGTTTGTTGATATATGTTATATAAAGATTTCAAATGTATGATCATTGTAATTTGAGGAGATTTTGATCCCGGGTCGAAAACTTTCCCCTTTAATATCAGCAAAGATAAAAATCTCACTCGTCTCCGGGATAGTTTCCACAGAGACAGACCCAAAGGTCAGAGGGGAATCCCTTTGAACCACTTACAGAAGCGTCAATGAAGCATTTGACTGTTTTCCTCTTAGCCCTTGGATCGGGCAAGAGAAGGAGTGAGATACATGCCTGGCAACAAAAGAACATCAGACACCAATCCGATTGGTCCAAGGTGTCCCTGTATCCATCACCCAGCTTTCTTTCTAAAAATCAGCTGGCCAAAGAGGGTCCAGATAGTGTGGCCCCAGTGGTTATACCAGCCCTGGCCCCAACTCTGGATAAATCCCTCAGGTCTGACAGGTCCCTTTGTCAAGTCAGAGCTTTGCGCTACTATTTGGACAGGACCTCGGATGTAAGGCAGAACAAGGAGTTAGTCTTTGTCTCCTTCAAGAAAGGTTTCGACAAGGACATCTCCCCTGCCACTATCTCCTCATGGATCAAGCAAACTGTGATCCTGTGCTATGAGCTCTCTGATCACCAAGCCCACACCCTGCATCAGGTTAAAGCCCATGATGTCAGGGCCTTTGCTGCTTCTAAGGCCTTCCAGTCGGGAATTTCCTTAGAGCAGATTCTATCAGCCTGCCACTGGAAGTCACATAATACCTTCACACAGTCCTACCTGAAGGATGTGGCCTGGGCTGACTCCGAGCTCTACCATTTGGGTCCTGTAGTGGATGCACAACAGATCCACAAACAACCCAGGACCTAGAGGAGATCTGTAAATATGTAAATAGTTTTACACATATTTAAGAACCAAACAAAAAAAAATCTCTGACGTGCTTCCTTTGGGAGGTTTATTTTACTTCTTATGGGACTGAACTCATCCCTCTCTTCCCCTACGTCAGAGCAGGTCTGTTAAAAAGACGAACCGGTCTCTGTTAACCGACTATGGCCTTAAGGGTCCCTGACCACAAGGTCAACCCAGGCCTGAAAGAAAATCTGTTGTTAGTTTGCTGATGAGTTCACCTAAGTCCCTAGTAACTTACCCGCCGACCAAGCGGTAGTTATTCAGCTATTGTCCATTGGATAGGATGTATTAACGCAATAAAATTGCAAATTTAATAAGTAAATTAAATTATTATAAGTTAATACCCTATCCAATGGACAAACAAGACCCTCCCACTGACCCCGCTGTCAGGTTACTAGGGGTCTAATAGGTTCAGACAATGAAAAAGATGCTATGACGTCACACTGTCTAGACAGGAAGGAAGTACGACACTCCATCTGGCGAGTGCACAGTACTGGACCGGCCTGGCCGGTGGAAACACAGGACATCTTTTTCTGACATTTGGTGGGCCGGTCTGTGCCGATCGGATAAGCTATTGTCCATTGGATAGGATTAAAGTTATAAAAATTTAATTTACTTGCAAGGGTAGTCCTGCAACTTCTCCACCACTTTGCCCAAGATGGCTACTGCTGGAAAGGTGTATGGGTCCAGATTTTCCCATGACAGGCTGCCCATGCCTGGGGGTCCGGAACCGGTGACACAAACTGTAGTAGTTTGTTGTTGAACCTGGTGGCAAACAGGTCCACTTGTGGCTGGTGCCTCCTGGAGCATATAGCTTTGAACACTTCTGGATGAAGGGACCATTCCGTTTGAATGGTCTGGCCAAGTCTGGATAGCTTGTCTGCTATCACGTTCAGCCGGCCGGGGATGTGACGTGCCTTGAGGGTTACCTGTTTCCTGGTGCAAAAGGACAGAATTCTCCAGTAGGGCACACAGGCAGACCGACTTCATCCCCGCTTCTTTGTTGATATAGGCAACCACTGTTGTGTTGTCTGTAGCTACCAGGACAATGTTGGTTGAACAGAGGTCCTGGAACTCTTTTAAGGCCAGAAAGACCGCTTTTAGTTCCAGGTGTAACTTGCTTTCTGGAACTGACCAGGTTTCCCTTGCAGTGCCCTCATTTAAGTGAGCACCCCACCCTTCTTTTGATGCATCTGTAAAGATTTGCAGAGCATGTTTTAGAGGGTGTAATGGTTGACCTGGAAGAACATTGCTTTCCTCCAGCCACCAATTTAGGTGAGGGTGGAGTGACCTGGGAACGGGTATCACCTTTTCCAGTGACTCTGGTATTCTCCAGTTGTTTTTCAAGTGCCACTGTATGGGACTCGTGAAGTCGACCTAGGTGGACTTGTTTTTCTGTGGCTGTTTGAAGTCCTATGAGGGACATGAACTGCTGGACCGGACACCCCGGACCGGACAAAATTGACAGTATCTTGTCTGTTAAGGTCTGCCAACGTTCTGGTGTGGGTCTGACCTTGCCCTCCCTGAGGTCGAACTGGTAACCTACGAAGTTGAAGACCTGTTTTGGCTCCAGTTCTGACTTCTCCTCGTTCACCAGCCACCCTAGTTCTCGACAGAGAGTTACTAAGGTCTGTGTATGCTGGAGACAAGTTTGGTGGGATGTGGCTCTCACCAACCAGTCGTCTTGGTACTGGTGGGTTCTTATACCCCTCTGTAAGGCCATCAGTTTGACCTCTTTGGCCACCACTGTGAACTCTATAGGTGCTGTGGACAGGCGAAAGGGTAGAGCTTTGAACGGGTAGGACTGGCCCTGGATGTGAAAACGCATGTACTTCCTGGACTGACTGTGAATTGGTATGTGGAAGTATGCGTCCTTGAAGTCTATGGAAGTGACCCACTCCCCTACCTGAAGGGAGGTCCTTATGTTTAGGAAGGTGTTCAAAGTGCTCAGGTCCAGGATGGGTCTCCACCGGTTGTTGGGTTTGGGAACCAAAAATAACCGGTTGTGAAAACCCAGTGAGTTTTGGTTTGCTACCGGTTCGACTGCATTTTTGTTCGTCAGCTGATACAGTGCCTCCAGAAGGTGGGACTGTCTCTGTGGGTTGACATAGTTGCTTATGACCGTTGGTGACATGGTTAGGTTGGGTCTGAACCGGAAGGGAAGGGTGTAGCCCTCTCTCAGTATAGTGACTACCTTTGGGCTCGAACCCAGAGCTTCCCATTTCTCCCAAAATTGCTGAAGTCTTGCCCCTACAGGTTGATGTGTGACAACAGTTGGGACATTTGTGACTTTTTCCATAGCTATAACATGGGGAGTAACTTGGGTGTCTATCTCAATAACTAAGTGAGTAATAGCTACCTTTGGATTTTTCACTAACTTCCATCATGAGTAAAATCACTCGTAACTTGAAAACTATTGCATTTACGGAATTTTGTGCAATATGTTATTCATCTACTTTTGGGTCAGCTAGCCTATAACATAATAAAATTACAGACCTCTAGCTCATGGCATAGCTGAGTAATAGCTACTTTTAGGTTATCACTGTTGGGTAAATCACTTATAACTTGAAAACTGTTGCATTTAGATTATTTAGTTTCAATATGTTATTCACCTATTTTGAGGTAGCTATAACATAGTAAAATTCCAGACCTATGGCTCATTGCATAGCTGAGTAATAGCTACTTTGAAGTTCTTACTCAACACTAAATCGTTTATAACTTGAAAAGTATTGCATTTAGAGCATCTTGTTAAAATATGTTATTCACCTACTTTTTCCATAGCAACAACATGGTGAGTAGCTTGAGTGTCTATTTCAATAGCTAAGTGAGTAATAGCTACTTTTGGACTTTTCACTAACTTCCATCATGAGTAAAATCACTTGTAACTTGAAAACTATTGCATTGAGAGAATTTTGTCCAAATATGTTATTCACCTACTTTTGGGTCAGTTATAACATAGTAAAATTTCAGACCTCTGGCACAGCTGAGTAATAGATACTTTTGCCTTTGCCGGTGGATACATTTTGCATCTGGCCACAGATGCGTCCTTGGTCTAGTTTTTGGCTGCTTTTCCCTAGGTCATTTTTGAATACAACCTAGTCACAAAAGCTATTGTGACAGTATCAAGGCTAATTCCAACAGGTCAACTCAGTTTTCAAGGGTGCCTATATAGCAGCAGCCATAGATGATTATGGCTCCCTGTATAAGAGGATTCTTATCCAACCGAGTTCCGTAGCCTGTCAACTAAGGCCTTCGCCCTCTCTCCAGAGAGACTTATACACTATGGGGATGTCAGGGGAGATTCCAGATCTTAAGATCTTAGGAGTTCCCCATTCTGCCCCTCTCTTTGTTCCATTGACAATTACTTAAGGAGGGAGAAGAGTTCCTCCTCAAGGCACTCGTAGAAACACTTGGGGTTTAGGCCCTATCAATCAGCCCTTTCACGATCACCACAACCAAGAGGATCCTACAGGAAACACCCCTATGGGGGTCAATCCATTCCAAGCAGTAACTATCGTTTTCCCCAGGTAAGGGGAAATCGAGTATCAGAGGCTCCAGAGTTAATTTTCAACCTCACTCAAGGGACGAGGTTGTGGAAACCCTCCTAACAATGACTCCTTAAAAGTCTCCGTTAGTCCACCAGTAGGAGGTCTTCGTTCTTTCAGAAGAGACTGGCAAACAAACAAATGCTCAAACAATATGTTTAATATTCTTACCACTCATCACCAATCAAGTTAGCCATAGCCCCTGATTCACTCAGTATACAAGGCCCATTAAAGATCTAGCTCTGGCATCTCTTCCAGTCTCTTCTGTCAAAGAACGCAATAGAAAGGGTGGAAAATGTAAAATCTCTCTGGTTTTACAATCACCTGTTCCTAGTCCCCAAGCCTCACCAAGGGTGGAGTCCAGTGACAGACATAAGCAGGCTCAACACCTTTCTATTGTGGAAAGATTCAAATGGAAACTCCAGCGTCCATCACGGCCTCTCTGATTCCATGGGAATGGGTGTCGTTGATCCCCTTCCTCATAAGCTCAAGGAAGTACCTGACAGAGTCCTTAGAGTGGATAATCAATCAGAAGTCCGAACTCGACCTACTCAGGTGTTTCCTTTCGTGGGCTACGAATACCACCTAGATTTAGCCCTTGTTAAACCCACTCAGAGAGTTGGCTCAATGTTCAGGATTTGATCCTACGCTTAGAGTCAAAACATGTTTTTTGACTGCAAGATGTTTGATGTCGCTAACTGGGTTGCTCACCTCCATGGAGAAGATTGTCCCGGAGGGATCCCTCACATGAGACCCTTTCAGTTTCACCTCAATGAGCATTGGAGATTTCCTTATTCTCTGGACTCCTCCTTCCCTGTTTCAGAGACCATTTCAGCTAACCTAGAGTGGTGACAAAATCCCGCAAATGTTAGAAAGGACACAGACCTTCTCCCCAAGATCACAGTACCTAATCTTTGTAGACCCCTCTAACGAAGATTACTTAGAAGGTTGCTCAGCAAGTCTCTACAAGGTCTGTGGTCAGACTGGGATTAAAGGCTACACACAAATGTTCTAGATTTGAAAGAGGTTCTCGGGTGCCTGAAAAGGTTCAAGGACCCGTACCACAACCAAACAGTGTTGGGTGCCACAGACAAATCATCAGTAGTAGCCTGCATGTATAAACAAGGAGGAACCCGCTCAGCTGAGATGTGCACTCTCCTGTGGAAAATCATGACCTGTTGCCATCATTACCGGATAACTCAAAGAGCCAGGCACATTCCAGGGTGCCTCAATGTGAAGGCCTACCCTCTATCCAGTCGAATAAACAGAATGGTCACTGCATCCACAAATGTTCAAACAGATCTGTAAAGTGGTTCACCCCTGAACCACAAAGTTCCATTGTATGTATCTCCAGTTCCCACGGCTCCCCTTCATAGGGTGATCCAAAAATCAGGCAATGCAATTGCCTGATCATCATAATAGCCCCAGGCTGGCCAGAGATGCCTTGGTTTTGGAACCTAGTGCAGCTCTCAACAGAGATCCCACTTCAACTACCAGTGTCAAGAACTCTTCTCAAATAGTCCCACAACTATGTGCAATCCACAACATCTCAACCTCCATGCCTGGTGTCTAGGAGTGGACAGCTCCAAGAACAAGGCTTCCCTGTGGAGGTAGCAGAGAGAAATGCTACCCCTCAAAGGTCATCAAAAAAGACCATCTACAAGTGAACTGGGCCCTATTTGAGAAATGGTGCAGAGAAAATTCGGTGGATTTCTCCACTCCCTCTGTGAAGCAAGTCTCAGACTTCTTCATGTACCTGTACCAAGACCTAAACAGGCACCCTTCGACCAGTGATGGTTATAGGACAGCCATTGTTGACACGTTTGGCCCAGTGGGGCTCAATATTTCCCAAGCTCAGACCTTGGAACAGGTTACTCTCCACTTTTTCCAGGGATTGTCCCAAAAGTTCCAGGAATCTTCCAAAATGGAACCTTTTCTGCTATGCTTAATGAGCTCACAAAAGCACCCTTTGAGCCTATGAAAGACGCAGACCTCAAACATCTTTCTCTCAAAACTGCTTTCTTGCTAGCTTTGGCCTCCGGCAAGAGCCGCAGCAAAATCCACGCCTGGGTTGCAAACAAAGTATCTAATTTAGGCCAATGGGAAAAGGTTACCTTGTTCCCTCTTCAGATTGTATAGCCAAAAACCAACTAGCAAGATAAGGTTCTCAAGTGTGTCTCCAGTGACTATCCCTGCTTTGACTACCATGGTGGATAGACAATTCAAAGAAGACAGGACCCTGTGTCCAGTAGGGCCCTGAGGTATTACCTGGAGCAAACCAAGGACCTAAGGGGTTCCCGATCCCTACTCTTTATTTCCTTCAAAGGTCATACCTCAAGACATCAGACCCGCTACTCTTTTTGATTAAAACTGCTTTGTTACAAACAAGCAGACCAACAGTCCTTGGTCCAAGTTAAAGCCCATGATATCAGGGCCTTCACGGCCTCTAGGGCCTTTTATGGTGGGGTTTCGATGGACCAAATCATGCAAGCTTGTCACTGGAAAACTCACAATACATTTACCTTAAAGACCTTACTTTATCAGATTATGACAACAATATGCATCTGGGTCCACTTGTAGCAGCACAAGTCCTAGACTCTTCCCCTCAGACTAGTCATCTTCGGAAAGAAGGGGGGGGGGGGCACCTCCGCTGCAGTCAAGTCTTCAGGAAACTAAACCCAGGGTCTAGGTATAAGCATACCATCTGAGGATGTTTGGCAAGGTCTTTCTATCCTATTTATGTTAAAATAGTGTTGTGTATAAATATTATGTGACACTGTTTAAGCTAGGTAACCCATAATCTCAGTTTTTATTCTTGTCTTATCTTGGTTTCCAGTAATAGAGATTTCAAGCTCAGGGCTCGTAATGTTGTAGTGAAACCCTTAGGGCAATACATACCGTTTAAGTGAGCATGGCTGACCTTCCCCTTCAAAATCCAGGCATCCCGGATGATAAATTCTGGTTTTTGGTTTCTTACAGGCCCAGTATCTGAAACCGGGGCACTGTAAGCGGGACTCAGACTGGTAGTTTAGAAAATACTTTGGTATATATATTAGTTCAAAATCCAAGAAAAATTGACAAAATACTTCCAGGCTCAGCTGTAACCCCTCCGCCTAGCGGTTGGATTCAGCATTTAGTCCCACATGGTAAGCTATTGTAGCGCAATAAAATTGAAAATTTTAATTACACATGTACTTAAATGTAGCTTTTATAAGCTACAAGCTTACCATGTGGAACTGAGGATAGTCCCACCCTGCCTCCCCGCTGTGTTGGGTATGACTAATTTCAACTCGAAAAGATGGGGAGCATGCGGTATTTCTCTACTGGGTTCACCTACAGTACTAAGGCATCGAGCCGTCATTATTTCGTCCATTTTTCTTGAATGTTGGCTGACTGCCTGCAGCCATCCGAGATCAGCATGCAGTTCCACATGGTAAGCTTGTAGCTTATAAAAGCTACATTTAAGTAATTAAAATGTTCAAATTTGCAGACCCGTATGTCATAGCATCGCTGAGCAATAGCTACTTTCAGGTTTTCACTGTTGAGTAAATCAGTTGTAACTTGAAAAGTATTGCATTTAGAGTATTTTGTTTAAATATGTTTACCTATTTTGGGGTCAGCTATAACATAGTAAAATGGCAGACCTGTACCTCAATCGCTAGCTGAGTAACAGCTACTTTGAGGTTTTCACTGTTAAGTAAATCAGTTGTAAGCTGAAAAGTATTGCATTTAGAGTATTTTGTTTAATGTTGTTCACAGGGGGCCACAGTGGCAGAGTGGTAACACTCTCGCCTCCCACCTCTCAGGCCGGGGTTCGGTTCCCGGCATGGCCTCAAGTGGGAAAGCTGGTAGTTGCTTGCCGTTGGTCGGCAGTTTACAGTACAGAACCCTGACGAACTGTGTGTACTGGTTTCCTCTGCCCTTCCAACTACCCGTCGTGATATGACCTGTACAGTGTTGAAAGCGATGTAAAACCCCAAATAAATAAATAAAATAAATAAATTAATGTTGTTCACCTACTTTTTTTGGTCAGCTATAACATAGTGAAGTTGCAGATCTGTAGCTCATGGCATAGCTGAGCTACAGCTACTTAGAGGTTTTCTCTATTGAGTTAATCAGTTGTAACTTGAAAACTATTGCATTTTGTTTTAATATGTGATTCATCAACTTTTAATTAGCTATAACATTGTAAAATTGCCTTTGTGTAGCTCACGGCATATCTATGTAATAGCCATTCTCAGGTTCTCACTGTTAAGTAAACCAGATGTAACTGGAAAACTTGTGAGTCAGCTATAACATTGTGAAATTGTAGACCTGTAGCTCAAGGCATAGCTGAGCAATAGCTACTTTAAGGTTTTCACTGTTCAGTTAATCGGTTGTAACTTGAAAACTATTGCATTTAGAGTATTTTGTTTAAATAAGTTGTTAACATACTTTTGGGTCAGCTATAAAATTGCAAATTTAATAACTAAATTAAATTTAATACCCCATCCAATGGACAAATGCTTATCCGGCCGCCAAACGTCAGAAAAAGACATTCTGTGTTTCCACCGGCTTGCCGGTCCGTAGTACCAGTGCACTCACCAGATGGCATGTCGTACTTCCTTCCTGTCCAGACAGCGTGACGTCATAGCATCTTTTTCGTTGTCTAAACCTATTAGACCCCTAGTAAGCTGATAGTGGAGTCAGTGGGAGGGTCTTGCGTGTCCATTGGATAGGGTATTAACTTGTAAAAATTTAATTTACTTATTAAATTTGCAATTTTATTGCGTTAATACATCCTATCCAATGGACAAATGCTGAATAACTACCGCTTGGTTGGTGGGTAAGTTACTAGGGACTTAGGTGAACTCATAATTGAATTAACAAAATTTCTTTCAGGCCTGGGTCGACCCTGAGGTCAGGAACCCTTAAGGCTACAGTCGGTTACCGGAAACCGGTCAACCGATTATTTGCCCCCCCTTTTTTACAGACCTGCTCTGAGGTAGGGGAAGAGAGGGGTGAGTTCAGTCCCATAATAAGAGGAAATAAACCTCCCGAAGGAAGCAAAGCATAGTTTTTTTTTGTTTTTTTTATATACATATATATATATATATATACACTATTCACATATTTACAAAATCTCCTCTCTCCCTGGGTTATTTGTGGATCTGCTGAGCAGCCACTACGGGTCCCAGGTGGTAGAGCTCTGAGTCAGCCCAAGCACCATCCTTCAGATAAAATTGTATGAAGGTATTATGTGACCTCCAGTGACAGGCTGACAATATCTGTTCCAAGGAAATTCCAGACTGGAAGGCCTTGGAAGCAGCAAAGGCCCAGACATCATGGGCTTTGACCTGATGCAAGGTGTGGGCCTCCTGGTCTGAGAGCTCATAGCACAGGATCACAGTCTGCTTGATCCATGAGGAGATAGTGGCAGGTGAGATGTCCTTGTCGAAACCTTTCTTGAAGGAGACAAAGACCAATTCCTTATTCTGCCTGATGTCTGAGGTCCTGTCCAAGTAGTAACGCAAGGCTCTGACTGGACAGAGTGACCTATCAGACTTGAGGGATTTATTCAGAGTTGGTGCCAGGGCTGGTATAACCACTGGGGCCACACACTCTGGACCCTCCTTGGCCAGCTGGTTCTTGGAAAGAAAGCTGGGAGATGGGTACAGGGACACCTTTGACCAGTCAGATTGGTGTCTGATATTTCTGTTTTGCCAAGCATGAATCTCACTTCTGCGTTTGCCTGAACCCAGGGCTAGTAGGAAAACAGTCTTGAAGGTCACATACTTCAAGGAAGCTTCCTTGATTGGTTCAAAGGGGGCCTTGGTCAGCTGGTGTAAGACCAAAGATAGGTTCCAGGAAGGGATACCCCTTCTACCCTTGGGTCTGTCTCTATGGAAACTATCCAAGAGGCGAGTGAGATTTTCATCTTTGCTGATGTTGAGGGTTGAATTTCCCAGTTTATCAGCAATGGCGGACCTGTATCCATCAATGGTGCTGGGCTGTAACTTCCTGTCCTCAAACAGATACATAAGGAAGTCAGCCACTGACTTTACAGGGGGTGACCTGAAGTCCACCTGATTAGTGATGCACCACTTTGTAAAAATGGTCCACTTTGCCTCATAGACTGATCTGGTTGATCCTCTTTGAGGAGCCTCAATCCTTGTTGCCACTGCTTCAGAGAAGCCCTGCTCCTTGATTGCTGTGGCTCTAGGAGCCATGCATGGAGATTTAGGTTTGTCAGATTTCTGTGAGGGATCTGATTGAAAGGTTGTGTCAACAGATTGGGCAGGCTCAGTGGGATATGACTGGACATGATCACTAGATCCCAAAACCAAGGCATGTTGGGCCACCCCGGAGCAATCAGAATGATTCTCTTGCAAGGTGAGTCCTGTAGCCTCTCCACCACTTTGCCCAAGATGGCTGCTGGTGGGAAGGCGTATGCGTCCAGGTTCTCCCATGGTAGACTGAGTGCATCTACTGCTACTGCTAGGGAGTCCGGTACTGGCAAAACGAACTGAGGTAACTTGTTGTTGAACCTCGTGGCAAATAGATCTATCTGAGGTTGGTGCCACCTGCTGTATATAGCTTGAAAAACCTCGGGAAGGAGGGTCCATTCTGTTTGAATGGTCTGGCCCAGTCTGGATAGCTTGTCTGCTACCACATTCAGCCGCCCGGGGATATGTCGGGCTTTTAGAGTTACTTGATGTCTGGTACACCAGGTCAAGATTCTCCATAGTAGGGCACAAAGTGTGCCTGACCTCATGCCTCCTTCCTTGTTTTTGTATACGACATCACTGTAGTATTGTCGGTTGCTACAAGTACTATCTTGTTTGCACAGAGGTCTTTTAAGGCAAGAAACACTGCCTTGAGTTCTAGATAGTTTATATGCAGCTTGCTTTCTGGCAGCGACCAAGTCCCTCTGGCAGTGAATTGGTTTAAGTGAGCGCCCCACCCTTCTTTTGATGCGTCTGTAAAGATTTGCAGAGCATGCTTTATTGGGTGTAATGGTTGGCCTGTGAGAACATTGTCTTCCTGTAGCCACCATTGTAAATGAGGGTACAAGGATCTGGGAATTGGAATTACTTTTTCTAGTGATTCTGGTATTCTCCAGTGTTGCTTGAGATGCCACTGTATGGGTCTCATGTGTAGCCGGCCTAGGTGAACTTGCTTTTCTGTGGCTGTTAGCAACCCTATCAGGGACATGAACTGTCAAACCGGACAGTGTGAGAGTGACATTATTTCTAATATTTTGTCCTGAAGATTCTGCCACCTGTCTGGGGTCGGTCGGACCCGACCTGCCCTGAGGTCGAACTGGTAACCTACAAAATCGAAGACCTGCTTTGGAACCAGTTCTGACTTCTCCAAATTCACCAGCCAGCCCAATTTTTGACATATTTTTACCAGACTCTGAGTATGCTGGAGACAAGCCTGGTGGGATGTGGCTCTCACCAACCAGTTGTCTAGGTACTGGTGGATTCTTATACCCCAGTGACTGGCCATCAGTTTCACCTCCTTTGCTATTACAGTAAACTCCAAGGGTGCTGTGGACAGCCCAAAGGGCAGGGCCTTGAACTGGTATGTCTGGCCCTGGACATGAAATCTCAGATATTTCCTGGACTGTTCCTGTGTTGGTATGTGGAAGTAGGCGTCCCTGAAATCTATTGAGGTGACCCACTCCCCTTGCTGGAGGGATGTCCTGATGGTTTCCGGTGTCTCCATCTTGAATTTCTCCGCCTTGAGGAAAACATTCAGATTGCTCAGATCTAGAATAGGTCTCCATTTTTTGTTTGGCTTGGGGACTAAAAATAGTCGGTTGAAAAAGCTCAGAGAGGTTTTGTTTCTTACTAGTTCTATTGCGTTCTTGTCTATGAGCTGATGTAATGCCTCCAAAAGGTAGCCGTTCCTGTGAGGATTGACATAACAGCTTATGACAGTAGGAGACCTTGTGAGTTTGGGCCGGATCCGAAAGAGGAGGGTATAACCCTCTCTCAGGATTTGAACTACTTTCGGACCGGCACCCAGATCCAACCAAATTTTCCAAAAGTTTTGCAGTCTGGCCCCTACAGGCAGATTTGTGACAACACTTGGGGCATTTGTTACAGATTTTACACAAGGTAATTGCGTGACACAGGAAGCACCTTTGACATATTTTAATTTCTCTTGTATTGGATAACAATCTGCTACCCCAGGACTTAACTCTTTCTTTTGCGAGTGCCCGGGGGCAGTATGAGCAAGATTGGCAACATGGCAATTTACATTTGAAAAGTTTATTATCTGTTCTTGAACTGAGGAGCTCCCGGTCAACAGCCTCTCCTGTAACAAAGTTATACATTGATTGTCATTTAAAGGGCTGTTGACCCTTGGCAGGTCGCGAGGAGAACTGGCGCTTGCCTTTATTCCTCTTGTTGTGACCTCTTGAGATGTTTTTCCAAGCTGGCCTGTCCTGCCTTCTACTATCTGACTTGCTATCCTGTCGTTCATAGGGATGGTAGCGGCTTTTCTTGTAAACCGACCCCGACCGACCTTTCTCAGCATTGGAGATATCTTCTGCTTTTTTCAGAACCGTATCTGGAAACAAGGTAGAGATATGAAGCGGGGCAGTTCAGAGAGCTGCCAGAGTATCCGCCTTGATTCCTGCCTTTAAGTACGCTAGGTACGAGTCCCTTCTAAGGAGAGTAACATTAGCCATATTCACGAAAACAGAGTCTGTCAAATGTTCCATGGACTTGGCCATAGCCTGGCAAATACTGGAGTTAAAATCCATGAGAAAGTGTAACTCCTCTGTGGCTGTAGCCAGTTTCGATGAAGACTTGCCCTTGTGTTCGAGTCTAATGACTTTAAGCTGAGACTGCATGTCCTGTTGTACCTTCATCAAGCATCTGTTGAAACCTGCAGCCTGGTTGCAGATAACCGACGACTCCCTGGTGGATTTCTCCCACTTCCTCAAGGTATCTTGAGAGATTATCCGCGACTGGGGAGGGCTGGTGGCGATTCCAGCCTGTCTTGCTATCCTCAGGTAACCACTGTTGAGCTTAGACGAATCTGTACTCCAGGACGTAAGTGTTTCTGTAGTGTCACTCTTCTGTTGAGGGTGGCAGCCGTACCACTTGGCTTGAGATCTCGGTGGCTTTAAAAACTGATCTCTCTGCAGACCACCGGCTTCTGCACTGCGAGATGGATATCCATCAGTGAGGGTCAAGTTCAGCTTGGAGAGTTTCCGACAAAGCCACTCATCAGTAGGTAGCTGAACTGATATTTTGCCCGGTGTCTGCAGCCTTGGCCCAGCAAATGGATTATCTTCTGAAGAGCCAGTGGCAGTATCCATATCCGGAATGTGGGTCCATCCCATAAACGACCGGATTCCCCTCATTGTCTCCCTGCTCTTCTGAAGGGGACTGATCCGGATCTGTAACTGTAGCATCCAGTTCATCCGACAACTCTCCCTCCTCAACAAAAATATCCACAGGGGGTCGGTCGGATACCACACTGTCCGAATCTGATTCACTGGAAGAAATCTTCCTGGTCGGTTGAAAAGCATTGGATGTGCTTGTAGAAGGTCTATCCGGTCTATCAGAAGTTGCTGGCCGGTCTGATATGTGCTGTCGGTCAGCCTGTAGCCTAGAGGTTGGTGGGTCGGTGGTGGTGGATGTAGAAGGTCGGTCAGCAGCTCCAGAGGGTCGGTCAACAGGCTGAGAAGCTGGTCGGTTGGTGGGTCTGATGAAAGGTTCCGACCTGATGACACTAGCTGGTGGTGAATGAGCTGGAACCACCTTAACCGTACCAAAGGTAGGGTCCTGCTGAGGCTGGTCCAGAGTTCTTGCTAGTAACAGTGCTTCTAGCCGGTTGAACCGGTCTGACCACTTCTGGTCTAAGTCGTTGAATCTCTGGTCGGTGGACACTGCAGCCGGTCGACTAGCTGAAGCTGAAGACTTAGATTTCTTCTTATCTTCTACTTTTTTCTTCTTCTCAGCCGGCTGTGCACTCAAACCAGTGTCCTGGCCATAACATAACACAACACATGATTTTTATATAGCGCTTATCACTTAGTACGTCTCTAAGCACTGTAGGATCTAGACATTGTATGCAAGTCTGAAAAAGTATGTTTTGAGCTGTCTTCTGAAATCTAACAGTGAATTTGAAGATCTAATGCTAACAGGTAGATTGTTCCACAGAGCTGGAGCAGCATGAACAAAAGCCCATTTTCCATAACTGTTTCTAGGAACCTTGACTGGAAATGCTATATTGAAATTTTTGGATGATCTTGTTAATCTCGCTGGTTGTGCTAACGAAATGAGGTCAGTGATGTATGTTGGTGCTAAGCCATGTAACGCTTTGTACACATCAGTGAGAATACTGAAAGCAATCCGCTGTTGTATTGGAAGCCAGTGAAGTTCTTGTCTTGCTCTACTAATGTGGTCATACTTTCTCATTTTGAGGATGACTCGGGCTGCTGAATTTTGTACAATTTGTAGTCTATGCAAAAAGACTTTATTTACTCCATAAAGCAGGCAGTTGGCATAGTCTAGTTTTGATATTACCAGGCCTTGAATTATGCAGCAACATGTATCATTTGACAAATATTTACGAATTCTAGCAATTTTATGAAGTTGTAATTGACAGGCTCTGCACTTTTTGATGATAAACTCTTCCATGTTCATCCATGAATCAAAATAGGCGGGGTGATTGTACAGTCTCCTACCCTGATAGAAATAGAAGGCATTCCTTCCAAATATTTTCTAGATCCAAAAACAATAACTTCAGTTTTGTCTTCATTTAATTTCAAGATGTTTTGTGACATCCAAGATTTTATACCATCAATGCAAAGTTCCAGATGTTGTAAGGATGCAGCCATTGAGCTTTTGTTGAATTCAACATATAGCTGAGTACCATCTGCATATAGCATGTGACTCACTCCATGTTTATTTGCAATGTCCGCCACAGGAGCAACATATAAAGTGAAGAGTATTGGTCCAAGGACAGACCCCTGAGGAACACCAAAATTAAGATACATCTTTTCAGATGAGCTGTTATTTATTCTCACTGCCTGACTTCTGTTGGAGAGGTAGGATCTAAACCAGTCTAGTGCTCTTCCATTAATGCCAAATCTAGTTTCTAGACGATGAAGAAGTTTTTCATGGTCAATAGTATCAAAGGCAGCACTTAAGTCAAGAAGGACCAGGGCGACCATCTTTTTATTGTTCAAGGAAGACAAGATGTCATTTTGGACACAAAGAAGTGCAGACTTTGTGGAATGGAAAGGTCTATATGCAGACTGCATTTTGCACCATAATTTATTCACCTCTAAATGTGTTCTGAGACGAGCTGCAACAATTTTTTCAATGACCTTTGATAGGAAAGGCAAGTTTGATACAGGTCTATAGTTTTTCAAAATTTCTTTATCCAAGTTTTCCTTTTTTAGCAGAGGTGTTATATTGGCATGCTTCAAGTTGGATGGAAATACTCCCTCTTCCAAGGATTTGTTGACAATACGGGTAATGACTGGAGCCAGGGTGTCTAAGTTATCCATGATCAATCTGCTGGGGAAAGGGTCATGGATTGCAGAAGCATTAGAACTAGCACTTATTATCTTTCTGACTTAATCTTCATCCGTAGGTTTGAAAGACTTTAGAGCGACTTCTACTATCCTTCTACTGTCCATCCACTGCCCTTATTACCGACACTTGTGCCACAAGGGTGGGACTGAGAGTGACTTTAGTTGGAGCGTTCTTTGAAGGGGTAGTGTCAGCCTTGTCACGTTTGTCCTTCTTCAGCTTATAGGAAGGGGTGGAAAGTTGTACAAGCTGTTCAGGGGTCAAGGCATTACAATGCTGGCAATCAGATCCTGGTTTTTCAACACAGGTGTCCTTACCCTTTTTCTTGTCACGACAATGCGCGCAAACCTCATGAGGATCAAAGCCTGCCATCATACGGCCACAACCTCCGTGTCGCTGACTAGGAGATGACATAATGAGCTTTACGATTCCAATAATAAGCTTTAAAAAGCAAATTTGTAGATATACTCACACAACAAGAGGAGAGTGCCCGTGAACGGGCACTGTGTCAGCTGACTGAGTGTTTTTGATTTGTGAAGGTGATTAGAGGACAGAATAATTATCAGGAAAAGGGCTGTACAGAAATACAGTAAATGGTAACTGAACAGCAAGTTCGAAAGAAATTCCGAAGCTGACAGAAGAAAAGGATAAAAAAGTTGTGCCCTGTAAATGGTATTATGAAGGAAAATAATAAGGTAATTGTTTAAGTGTAAAAAATAGGTTAAAACATATTTAAAGAAATACTACAAATGCAATATCCTCGTTCGACCTTGAAGAAGGGGTCCAAGCTCAAATCTAACCACACAAATACATTCCCAGCCCATGACTTCCTATGGTTTACCATTCCAAACCTCTAGGACCAATTATAAATGAGTTATAAGCACTTTTAAGCTTGGCTGTCCTTATTTGACCTTGAAGGAGGGGTCCAAAGGTCAAATCTGACCATACCAAAAGATTCCGAGCCAATGATTTCCTATGGGATGGTTTACCATCCCAAATCTCTGTCACCAATAATAAGCGAGTTGTAGGCACTTTCAATTTTCACTATCCTCATTTGACCTTGAAGGAGGGTTCCAAGGTCAAATCGGACCATATCAACAGATTCACAGCCCATGATTTCCTGTCTGTTTACCATCCCAAACCTCTGGGACCAATAAAAAGCGAGTTATACGCACTTTTAAGTTTGGCTATCCTTGTTTGACCTTGAAGGAGGGGTCATTGAAGGTCAAATCTGACCACACCAAAAGATTCCCACCCCATGATTTCCTACAGGTTGGTTTATCATCCCAAACCTCTAGGATCAATAATAAGGGAGATATAAGCACTTTTCATGACTGACAAAAACACCTGTGGCGGCCATCTTGTTTCTCAAAATGAGGCCAAAAATATTCCCAGACAACATTTTATGGTTATTAATATATACTGCAAACTTAAGAAAGCTAGCTATAATATTTTTTTTCATCAGAGCAGTAATGGTGACATCTCTCTCTACACACTGCGGCTATCCAGTGGATACAATGATTTACTCAACAGTGAGAACCTGAAAGTAGCTATTGCTCAGCTATGCCATGACATAGAGGTCTGCAATTTCACTATGTTATAGCTGACCAAAAATTCTGTGAATAACATATTTAACAAATTACTCTAAATGTAATAGTTTTCAAGTTACAACTGATTTACTCAACAGTGAGAACCTCAAAGGAACTATTACTCAGCTATGCAATGAGCTACATGTCTGAAATTTTACTATGTTATAGCTAACCCAAAAGTAGGTGAACAACATATTTAAGCAAACTACTGTAAATGCAATAGTTTTCAAGCTACAACTGATTTACTCAATAGTGAGAACCTGAAAATAGCTATTGCTCCGCTATGCCATGAGCTATAGGTCTGTAATTTCACTATGTTATAGCTGACCCAAAAGTAGGTGAACAATATATTTTAACAAAATACTCCAAATGCAATATTTTTCAAGTTATAGCTGATTTACTCAACAGTCAGTACCTGAGAATAGCTATTGCTGAGTTGTGCCATGAGCTATAGGTCTATAATTTCACTATGTTACAGCTGACCCAAAAGTAGCTGAATAACATATTTGCACAAATTTCTGTAAATGCAATAGTTTTCCAATTATAACTGATTTACTCAACAGTGAGAACTTCAAAGTAGCTATTACTCAGCTATGAAATGAGCCACAGGTCTGAAACTTCACTATGTTATAGCTGACCCCAAAATAGGTGAATAACATATTGAAACAAAATACTCTAAATGCAATAGTTTTCAAGTTATAAGTGATTTACTCAACAGTGATAACCTAAAAGTAGCTATTACTCAGCTATGCCATGAGCTACAGGTCTGAAATTTTACTATGTTATAGCTGACCCAAAAGTAGCTGAATAACATATTTATACGAAATTCTCTAAATGCAATAGTTTTTAAGTTACAAGTGATTTTACTCATGATGGAAGTTACTGAAAAGCCCAAAAGTAGCTATTACTCACTTAGCTATTGAGACAGACACCCAACTTACTCACCATATTGTAGCTATGAAAAAAGTAGCTGAATAACATATTTTAACAAAATGCTCTAAATGCAACACTTTTCAAGTTATAAGTGATTTACTCGACAGTGATAACCTAAAAGTAGCTATTACTCAGCTATGCCATGAGCTACAGGTCTGAAATTTTACTATGTTATAGCTGACCCAAATGTAGCTGAATAACATATTTATACGAAATTCTCTAAATGCAATAGTTTTTAAGTTACAAGTGATTTTACTCATGATGGAAGTTACTGAAAAGCCCAAAAGTAGCTATTACTCACTTAGCTATTGAGAAAGACACCCAACTTACTCACCATATTGTAGCTATGAAAAAAGTAGCTGAATAACATATTTTAACAAAATGCTCTAAATGCAACACTTTTCAAGTTATAAGTGATTTACTCAACAGTGATAACCTAAAAGTAGCTATTACTCAGCTATGCCATGAGCTACAGGTCTGAAATTTTACTATGTTATAGCTGACCCAAAAGTAGCTGAATAACATATTTATACGAAATTCTCTAAATGCAATAGTTTTCAAGTTATAAGCGATTTACTCAACAGTGATAACCTAAAAGTAGCTATTACTCAGCTATGCCATGAGCTACAGGTCTGAAATTTCACTATGTTATAGCTGGCCCAAAAGTAGCTGAATAACATATTTATACGAAATTCTCTAAATGCAATAGTTTTCCATTTATAACTGATTTACTCAACAGTGAGAACTTCAAAGTAGCTATTACTCAGCTATGAAATGAGCCACAGGTCTGAAACTTCACTATGTTATAGCTGACCCCAAAATAGGTGAATAACATATGAAACAAAATACTCTAAATGCAATAGTTTTCAAGTTATAAGTGATTTACTCAACAGTGATAACCTAAAAGTAGCTATTACTCAGCTATGCCCATGAGCTACAGGTCTGAAATTTTACTATGTTATAGCTGGCCCAAAAGTAGCTGAATAACATATTTATACGAAATTCTCTAAATGCAATAGTTTTTAAGTTACAAGTGATTTTACTCATAATGGAAGTTACTGAAAAGCCCAAAAGTAGCTATTACTCACTTAGCTATTGAGACAGACACCCAACTTACTCACCATATTGTAGCTATGAAAAAAGTAGCTGAACAACATATTTTCACAAAATGCTGTAAATGCAACACTTTTGAAGTTATAAGTGATTTAGTGCATGATTTCATGAATTTTAATGCATTAAAAATTATTAAAAAAATTTATTAAAAAAAAGTAAGACAGATCCAGGTCTCATACTCACACAAGAGAATCTACCTCTGGCCTAGTACATATATGCAAGATATGAGAGAAATCCCTGCAATAGTCAAAATTGTGAGAAATTGAGAGAAAATTGTGATAAAAAGTTGAAATTTTCACACTTTTGGTGGGGGTACCCCCCTTGTAATGTCTCTAGCAAACAGACGAACAGACAGATTTGCATGCCTTGAACAATTTTTCATCCTCGATAGATAAGGTATCTTTTAAAAAAAAACAGCATGTCTCTAGGCCTTGTAGTTTTTGAGAAGAAGTTGTTCACGCGTACGCGTACGCCCACGCCGCAGAGTGATGACATAATGTCAGCTGACTGATAAGTCAGCTGACATAAAAACTGTAAACTCAGAATTTATCCGTGCACAAGGTACATGCGCTAAACGAAAAAGATACTATGACGTCACGCTGTCTGGACAGGAAGGAAGTACGACACGCCATCTGGCGAGTGCACTGGTACTACGGACCGGCAAGCCGGTGGAAACACAGAACATCTTTTTCTGACATTTGGCGGGCCGGTCTGCGCCGACCGGATAAGCATTTGTCCATTGGATAGGATCTATTAACGCAATAAAATAGTAAAATTGCAGACCTGTAGCTCCTTGCATAGCTGAGTAATAGCTACTTTCAAGTTCTCAATGTTGAGTAAATCAGTTGTAACTTGAAAACTTTTTCATTCACAGTATTTCTTTAAATAATAATAATAATAATTTGCAAATTTAATAAGTAAATTAAATTTTTATAAGTTAATACCCTATCCAATGGACAATTGCTAATCCGGTCGGCGCAGACCGGCCCGCCAAATGCCAGAAAAAGACGTCCTGTGTTTCCACCGGCTGGCCGGTCCGTAGTACTGTGCACTCCCCAGATGGCGCCTCGTACTTCCTTCCTGTCTAGACAACCTGATGTCATAGCATCTTTTTCGTTGTCTAAACCTATTAGACCCTTAGTAAGCTGATAGCGGGGTCGGTGGGAGGGTCTTGTGTGTCCATTGGATAGGGTATTAACTTATAAAAATTTAATTTACTTATTAAATTTGCAATTTTATTGCGTTAATACTTCCTATCCAATGGACAATTGCTGAATAACTACCGCTTGGTCAGCGGGTAGGTTACTAGGGACTTAGGTGAACTCACAAGTAATAGCAAATTTTAACCTAAGGTCTAGGCTGACTTCATCAGGAGACCTATAGGCCCAGGCCTGGGTTGACCTTAAGGTCAGGAAACCCTGTAAGGCCATGGTCGGTTGCCAGCAGCCGGTTAACCGGGGCTATACCGCCGTTGCCCCCCCCCCTTTTGCAGACCTGCTCTGAGGTAGGGGAAGAGAGGGATGAGTTCAATCCCAGAATGCAAATAAACCTCCCGAAGGAAGCACGCCACAATTAATTCTTATGTACACAAAGAAACTTCTGTATGCATGGTAATATTCAAACCATCTAAACCATAATTCGGCCATGCAGATGTAGATAAAGAGTGTTGAATTTTAGTTTACTGATTAATGCTGTCATCTTGTTATTGAATTAATATCTTGTTTTAATACTTCATCTTTATACGCATTATTTTTCTTTTAAACATTATTTCTCCATTTAAACATTGTTTTGACTTTATATAACTGACAGTGCCCTGAAAGTATCCTGAAGTTTGTACTGGTACAGTATTTCTATATCTCATGGTGTTGAAAATATTTCCCTAGGCTGTGGGGTACGGGCATCTCTGATGCTATTTTTGTTTGTATGTTGTCCTAGTTTTGGGGCAGCTATAACATTGTAAAATTGCAGACCTGTAGCTCATTGCGGCTGAGAAATAGCTAATATGATAATATTAATATGATAATACTTCTCACATTTAAGTAAATCACTTGTAACTTGAAAACTATTGCTTTTATTGCGCCATTTCAGCTCACCTACAGTGGTGGAAAAGTCCTGCAAATGTGATGAAGGGTTCAGAACTTCATACCAAAGACCACAGTATCCAACTCTTTACAGATGCCTGAAACAAAGGCTTGGGCTCTCACTCAGAGCAAGTCTTTATCAGGGTCTGTGGTCAGACAGGGAAAAAAGGCTACACATAAATATTCTAGAGTTGAAGGCAGTTTCTCTGGCCCTTCAAAGGTTCAAGTACCAGTGTCAAAACCAAACAGCCAGGGATACCCTGGTTTAACAAGGACCATCTACATGCGAAGTGGGCGTATTTGAGAAATGGTGCAGAGAAAAGCTACATTTAAGAAATTAAAATTCTCAAATTTAGATTATTTTGTTGACACGTTATTCACCTACTTTTGGGTCAGTTATTTCATAGGAAAATTGCAGTTCTCAACATTCTCACTGTTGAGTAAATCACTTGTAGCTTGAAAACTATTGCATTTACAGTATTTTGTTCAATATGTTTTTCATCTTGTTTGGGGTCAGCTTTTACATAGTAGATCAGTACGTCATTACATAGCTGACCAATAGCTTTTATGAGATACATTTTTTTCTACTTTCACTTGCACCCTTAATATCAGGTCACTTTCAGAATTTCTCATCAACCAATAACATTTACCTCTTCACATCGGTCCTTTAACATTTCATATAAAATTACAAACTGTAGGGTGCTCGGTTTTTGTGTACAAAAACCTTTTATCTAGTTATAATTTTCTTTTCTAGTTATAATTTTCTTTTAAAATTTTGGATAATATCTTAAATTATATGCAAGAGATTTTCAGTAAAAATATTGGATAGAACTAACCTTTAACAGAGTCTGCATGGCAAACATGACCTTAAACTCTTACATTTCATTGACTTACATTCAGTTTAAGGTTAGGACAAAATAGTTGAGAGTTTTCATTTAAATTAAACATCATGTACATGCATCTAGACCAAAACAGGATCATTATTTTAATGTTACCATAAAAACCGGAAAGTTAAAGAAGTGAGTTTAAGGTTACAACTTATTTTAATTATTATATCCATCCTGCTGGACATCGATATTATTTTGCCTTTCCCTCTGAATCACCCTTCATTGCTGCTCACTTACAGGTACAGTTTTTTACGTGTCTCAGCTAAATTTGGTGTGGAGGTTTAATGGCATGAGAATTTGTTTGTGATTGCTTTCTTGGCAATATCTGGCAACAAGTGTTGCCGTGGCAACAGTTTTTCATGTTTCTTGGGCTTTAATATCTTTTTGGGGATTCTTTGCATTCCAAACACCTGCATGGATTGGAGCTGGTTAGCTCTTTGACAATAATTGGTAACAAGTGTTGCCATGGCAACACTTTTATCTGTGTCTTGGACTTACAAATATTTTAATGGGTTCTTTGTTTTCCATACCCCTGCACAGATTGGAGCTGATTAGTTTTTTTTGCCAACATCTGGCATCATGAGTTGCCATGGCAACAGTTTTTTATGTTTCTTGGGCTTAAAAATCTTTCTCGAGATTCTTTGCATTCCAAACCCCTACACAGATTTCAGCTGATTAGTTTTTCAGCAACATCTGGCATCAAGAGTTGCCATGGCAACACTTTTTTCCTGTTTCATTGACTTATATTTCTGTGGATTTTTTGCATTCCAAACCCCTGCATGAGTAAGAGCTGGTTAGCTTTTCAGCAATATCTGGCAGCTTGTGTTGCCATGGCAACACTTTTTTGTTTCTAGGTTGTGGATATAAAAAGTCCCGAAGAAGACCGGTATGGTAAAGTGACCTAACACTCCACAAGATTAGACAATGATCTTGCTTGTTTCTTCTCCCACAAAATGGCAGACAAATATAAGTCCTTGTTTCCTCCATAAAGAGAGGAGGTGGACAAATATAAGTCCTTCAGAGAAGACAGGACTTCTTGCTCAATGCATTAACTTGTATGGTCATATGACTAGCAGTTTAAGTTATATTTTTCAACAAGGTGGGGCTTCACCATGACTCAATCTTTCTGAAGGATGGTTTGGATTTCCAAAAATACTGCATGTCAACTATTTGTGTCTATCCAGCATAATTTATATCCTTTTCAATTTCATCCGCTTCAGTCTTTTACCAAAGCTGGTGACACATTACAATTCTATTGAATTCTTATTCAAAATGGATTTCAGTGTTGCGTCTTAAAGTCTGCCTGCCAGAGATTAAGCGCCATAAAAGTACAGAATAAAATAGAATAGAATATGATAGCCAAATTTAAAAGTGCTTAGAACTTGCTTATTATTGGTCATACAGGTTTTCAATGTGAAACCAACCTATATGAAATCATGAGCTAGGAATCCTTCAAGGCCAAATGAGGAGAGCCAAATTTAAAAGGGCTTGCAACTTGCTTATTATTGAAAAATGCTGTTTATCTTCAAAACAATGTTAGTTGACCTTTTTGGATGGATACATATTGCATCTGGCCATAGATGTGTTCCTGGTCTAGTTTTTACCCCACAGCCCTTAAGGGCTGTTGGGGCATTGTTTTCACCCATGGTGTCCGGATGGGCGGGCGGGCAGCGGAAAAAAGTACGCTCGGGCTGTATCTCAGAAACTGAAGCTGCAGGGAGTTGATACTTGGTAGACACACTGGTTAGGAGTAGTGCTGGTATTGTTTATCGATATTGAAATATTTATCGATTCACGCTACATTTGCCGATATCAATAATGTAGAGTGCCATATCAATATCGAAATATACTACTTAACAGGTACAAATATGGGGTTTTTCATTCAAATAAAGGACAATATTTGAAGAATATATTGGTTATCCTACTATTTTTGTCATATTTCACTTACCGCTAAACCGGAAATGCCATATCTGTTTACGTTTCGGGAAATACTAAACCTCGCAATAGAGTTTGGAAGGTCTCTCCCAAGAAAGCATCTAATACCCCGATATTTCAATATCGATCGATACACAAGGCAAAAATATGGTTTGATATCGATGTGCATATTATCATTCGATACCAGCACTAGTTAGGAGGTGTAGGTGTGCAAAGTCATGGTGTGACCTTGAGTTTGAAAATCTTGTCCAGGCTATATCTCAGAAACCATAAGGCGTAGGAAATTGATACTTGGTAGAGACATTGGTTAGGGGGTGTAGGTGTGCAACATCATGGTGTGAGCTTGATTTGACCTTTGACCTTGCTGTGGTGACCTTGACCTATAAAATTTTGTCCAAGCTATATCTCAGAAACCGTAAGGTATAGCAAGTTGATACTTCCTAGGGACATGGTAAAGGGGTGTAGGTGTGTAACGTCATGGTGTGAGCTTGATTTGACCTTTGACCTTTCCGTAGTGATCTTTACTTATAAAATCTTGTCTCGGTTATATCTTGGAAACCGTAAGGTGTAGGAATTGATACTTGGTAGGGATATTGGTTAGGGGGTGTAGGTGTGCAACATCATGGTGTTACCTTGATTTGACCTCTGACCTTGTCAGTGACCATGAGTTTTAAAATCTTGTCTGCACTTTTTCTTGGATTCCTTAAGGTGTAGAAGGTTGGCACTTGGTAGGGACATTGGTTATGGGTGTAGGTGTGACCTTTTTGCTCTGCCAAAGTGTGTTCACCTGCCATATTTGAGACATCTATCTCTTATGACAAAGATATATGGATTGCTGCAACTGATTATTATATGCACTTTTACATAATTGTGCTATTTCCATTGACAACTATTCTCCAATTAATAAATTTTATAGCTTCATATTTTTTAGTTTGCTGATTAATGCTGTAATCTTGCTAGTATTGAATGGTCTTGTTTTAGTGCTTTATCTTTACATACATTTTCTTTCTCTTAGATGTTATTTTCTCCACTTAAGCATTATTTGGACTTTATATGATTGATACTGCGCTGAAAGTATCCCTGGCCAGTCTTTACACTGTTTCACTACTTTTATGTGTCATGGTGTTGAAAACTATTTCACCAGGCTGTGGGGTACAGGCATCTCTGATGCTATTTTTAGTTTACTGATTTATGCTGTCATCTTGCTATTGAATCGTCTTGTTTTGGTCATATACTCTGCATTTTGAATGATAATGGGGTACACATAAGAAGCAAGTGCATGATTTTATGAATTTTTATGCAATAAAAATTATTTCAAAAATTCACAGAAAAACTAGACTAATACCGCTTGCTTTATTGCGAGCTGGCAGTGTATCTCCGAACATAGCAAACCTGTAGAAGCAAAAATGAAAGACATAGAGGCTGAAGATTCCTGAAGTTATAAGCATTTTTAAGCTTGGCTGTCCTCGTTTGACCTTGAAGGAGGGGTCAAATGTGACCACATCAAAAGATTCCCAACCCATAATTTCCTATAAGTTGGTTTAACATTGCAAACCGCTGGGATCAATAATAAGTGAGTTATAAGCACTTTTAGGTTTGGCTGTCCTTGTTTGACTTTGAAGGAGGGGCTCAAGTTCAAATTTGACCACATCAGAAGATTCCTAGCCCATGATTTTCTACAGGTTGGCTTCACATTGCAAACGTCTAGGACCAATAAGTGAGTTATAAGCACTTTAACTTCGGCTACCCTCGTTTGACCTCAAAGGAGGGGCCCAATGTCAAATGTGACCACATCGGAAGATTCCTAGCCCATGATTTGCTGTAGGTTTGTTTCACATTGCAAACCTCTAGGACAAATAATAAGTGAGTTATAAGCACTTTTGCAATAGTTTTCAAGTTACAACTGATTACTCAACAGTGAGAACCTCAAAGTAGCTATTACTCCGCTATGCAATGAGCTATAGGTCTGCAATTTTACCATATTATAGCTGACCCAAAAGTGGCTGAATAACATATTAAAACAAAATTCTCTAAAGGCAATAGTTTTCAAGTTACAAGTCAAAATTCTAATGTTCTTGACTCCCCAGAGCATATTTTTTCTCCTAGGCTTAAAATAGCCATTACTCGCTTGATTTTGACCCCAGGCCTACAAAAAAGATAGGGTGGCGAGATGTCATACCCACAAATTCATGTACTAAATATAAAATAAATCTGAAAGAAACTGTGCCCTACAGTTTGAACACAAGCAATAATCAAATTTGTCAATGTTTTTGACTCCCCAGAGCATAATTTTGACTCCTAGGCTACCAAAATAGGGTGGCCAGATCTCTGCTACAGTAAGCCACTTGCAAAGTTTTAAAGAAATCCCCAAAGGAATGTGGCTTGTAGGTTGAACACAAGAAAATCTCTGTGGACGTGGATGTGTACACGGACGATGACTGTGCATGATCCATAGTATCCCTGCTTCTCAGGGATAGAATAATTAAGAAAGATCCAGGCCTGATAATCACGCAAGGGAATCTACTTGTTGCCCAGTACATATATTGTAAGATAAGCGAGAAATCCCTGCAATAGTCAATGAGAAAATTGTGATAAAGTGTTGAAATTTTCACACTTTGGATGGGGGTCCCTCACTTTGTAATGGCTCTAGCAAACAGACAAATGAAAAGATCTGCTTGCTTTGAACAATTTTCATCCCCAATAGATAAGGTATCTTTTTAAAAAAAAAACAGCACGTCTCTAGGCCTAGTAGTTGTTTGTGCATATGCTAACGCCACAGAGTGATGGCATAAAAAGAGGTTCATCCAGTAAGTCATAGCTGCTTGTGTCCAGATCAGACTGGCAAAGACAGGCTCTTGGAAATCAGATGAAGCAGAGATAGGCAGGGCAGGCTGACTAGTTGCACCGGTCATCACAGAGTTTATACCAGCAGCACCAGATGAACTGCTGAACAAGCAATCAGTTCCCGTGAACGGGCTCTGTGTCAGCTGACTGTGTGTTTTGAGTTTAGGAGTAGAAGTGACAGTAGAAAAGGACACAAAAATTGTGCCCTGGAAATGGTGTTCAGAAGGAAAGTAAGAAGGTAACTGTTAAGGTGTAAAAAGTAAGTTAAAAACATATTTAAAGAAAATATTGCAAATGCAATAGTTTTAATTTTACTATGTTATAGCTGACCCCAAAATAGGTGAATAACATACTGAAACTAGACCTATCGCATCGGAGAACCGATGCAAATTGTATCCACCAGAAAGAAAACTCACCAAAGCCATTACAACATCGCTTAACCTTGGAGAAGCCCAAGGTGAAATCTGACCATATCAAAAGATTCTTAGCCCATGATTCCTATAGGTTGGTGTGACATTGCAAACCTCTAGGAACACAATTAAGCGAGATATAAGCACTGTTAATTTTGGCTATCCTCATTTGACCTTGAAAGAGGGGCCAAAGGTCAAATCTGACAACACCAAAAGATTCCCAGCCCATGATTTCCTATAGGTTGGTTTACCATCCCAAACCTTTAGGACCAATAATAAGCGAGTTATAAGCACTTTTAAGTTTGGCTATCCTGGTTTGACCTTGAAGGAGGGGGTCCAAGTTCAAATCCAACCACACCAAAAGAATCCCAGCCCATGATTTCCTATCGGTTGATTTACCATCCCAAACCTCTAGGACCAATAATAAAGGAGTTATAAGCACTTTTAAGTTTGGCTATCCTCGTTTGACCTTGAAGGAGGGTCCAAGGTCAAATCCGACCACACCAAAAGATTCCCAGCCCATGATTTCCTATAGGTTGGTTTACCATCCCAAACCTCTAGGACCAATAATAAGCGAGTTATAAGCACTTTTAAGTTTGGCTATCCTCGTTTGACCTTGAAGGAGGGGTCCAAGGTCAAATCCGACCACACCAAATGATGCCCAGCCCATGATTTCCTATAGGTTGGTTTACCATCCCAAACCTCTAGGACCAATAATAAGGGAGATATAAGCACTTTTCATGACTGACAAAGAAACACCCGTGGCAGACATCTTGTTTTTCAAAATGAGTCCAAAAATATTCCCAGTCAAGACTTTTTAATGATGAACATATCCTGCCAATTTGAGATCTATACCTATAATACCCTTTGCTCTAGGGGGCCAACAAAAGTCCTTGCTTTAAGTCGAATAAACGTCCCTGGCGGCCATTTTTTTTTTCAAAATGAGGCCAAAAATATTCCCAGGCAACATTTTATGGTTATTAATATATCCTGCAAACTTGAGAAGGCTAGCTATAATATTTTTTTCATTAGAGCGGTATTGGTGAAATCTCTCTGCACACTGCGGCTATCCAGTGGATACAATGATTTACTCAACAGTGAGAACCTGAAAGTAGCTATTGCTCAGCTGTGCCATGAGCTACAGGTCTGAAATTTTACTATGTTATAGCTGACCCAAAAGTAGCTGAATAGCATATTTACACAAAATTCTCTAAATGCAGTATTTTTCAAGTTACAAGTGATTTTACTCATGATGGAAGTTACTGAAAAGTCCAAAAGTAGCTATTACTCACTTAGCTATTGAGATAGACACCCAAGTTACTCACCATGTTGTAGCTATGGAAAAAAAGTAGCTGAATAACATATTTTAACAAAATGTTCTAAATGCAATACTTCTCAAGTTATAATTGATTTAGTGCATGATTTCATTAATTTTAATGCATTAAAAATAGCATCAGAGATGCCCGTACCCAACAGCCTGGGGAAATATTTTTCAACACCATGAGATATAGAAGTAGTGTAACAGTACAAAGTTCAAGATACTTTCAGAGCAGTGTAAGTTATATTAAGGTCCAAATAATGCTTAAGAAGAGAAAATAATGTCTAAGGAAAAGAAATGTATATAAAGATGAAGTATTAAAACAAGACAATTCAATAATAAAATGACGGCATTTATCAGTAAACCAAAGATGGCCGAATTATGGTTTGGATGTTTTGAATATTACCCATGCATACAGAAGTGGCAATACATTCAATGAATGCTTATGTGTGGTGTTGGAGAAAAGCCTGTGGCTCACTGAAATTCCATCTGTTACAATGGGAACTTGCAAAAGGAAATTCTTAATGAATTCTAATATGACTTTAACAGTGCTTAATCTGCATCAACAGACAGACCCAAAGGTGCAACAAGATTTTAAAGGTAAATACAGCAAGGTCAAAGGTCAATTAGTGTTACACCATAATGTGGCACACCTAAAACCCTCAACCAACCAATGTCCCTACCAAGTATATACTTCCTACACCCTACAGTCTCTGAGATATAACCTGGACAAGATTTTGTAGGTCAAGGTCGCTACAGCAAGGTCAAAGGTCAAATCAAGGTCAGACCATGACATTGCACACCTACACCCCTAACCACTCTCCCTACCAAGTATCAACTTCCTACACCTTACAGTTGCTGAGATATAGTCCGGACAAGGTTTTATAGGTCAAGGTCACTACGGCAAGGTCAAAGGTCAAATCAAGGGCAGACCATGATGTTGCACACCTACAACTCCTAACCAATGTTCCTACCAAGTATCAACTTCCTACACCTTACGGTTTCCAAGATATAGCCCAGACAAGATTTTATAGGTCAAGGTCACTACAGCAAGGTCAAAGGTCAAAACAAGGTCAGACCATGACGTTGCACACCTACACCCCTAACCGATGTCCCTACCAAGTATCAACTTCCTACACCTTACAGTTGCTGAGATATAGCCCGGACAAGATTTTATAGGTCAAGGTCACTACAGCAAGGTCAAAGGTCAAATCAAGGTCACACCATGACGTTGCACACGTACACCCCTAACCAATGTCCATACCAAGTATCAACTTCCTACACCTTACAGTTGCTGAGATATAGCCCGGACAAGATTTTATAGGTCAAGGTCACTACAGCAAGGTCAAAGGTCAAATCAAGGTCAGACCATGACGTTGCACACGTACACCCCTAACCAATGTCCATACCAAGTATCAACTTCCTACACCTTACAGTTGCTGAGATATAGCCCGGACAAGGTTTTATAGGTCAAGGTCACTACGGCTAGGTCAAAGGTCAAATCAAGGTCAGACCATGATGTTGCACACCTACAACTCCTAACCAATGTTCCTACCAAGTATCAACTTCCTACACCTTACGGTTTCCGAGACATAGCCCGGACAAGATTTTATAGGTCAGGGTCACTACAGCAAGGTCAAAGGTCAAATCAAGGTCAGACCATGACGTTTCACACCTACACCCCCTAACCAATGTCCCTACCAAGTATCAACTTCCTACACCTTACGGTTTCTGAGATATAGCCCGGACAAGATTTTAAAGGTCAAGGTCACTACGGCAAGGTCAAAGGTCAAATCAAGGTCAGACCATGACGTTGCACACCTCCAACCCCTTACTAATGTCCCTGCCAAGTATCAACTTCCTACACCTTACGGTTTCTGAGATATAGCCCGGACAAGATTTTAAAGGTCAAGGTCACTATGGCAAGGTCAAAGGTCAAATCAAGGTCAGACCATGACGTTGCACACCTACAACCCCTTACTAATGTCCCTGCCAAGTATCAACTTCCTACACCTTATGGTTGCAGAGATATAGCCCGGACAAGATTTTCAAACTCAAGGTCACTCCGGCAAGGTCAAATCAAGGTCAGACCATGATGTTGCACACCTACACCCCCCAACCAATGTCCCTGCCAAGTATGAACTTCCTACACCTTACGGTTTCTGAGATACAGCCCGGACAAACTTTTTCCCTTAAGGGCTGTGGGGTAAAAATTATTTAAAATATTCATAAAAAAATAATTAAGAAAGATCCAGGTCTGACACTCACACAAGGGAATCTACTTGTGGTCTACATATGTGCAAGATATGAGAGAAATCCCTGCAATAGTCACTGAGAAAATTGTGATAAAGTGTTGAAATTTTCACACAGCATGTCTCTAGGCCTTGTAGTTTTGGAGGAGAAGTTGTTCACGTGGACGCATTTGCCAATGCCGCAGAGTGATGACATAAAAATAAATTTGGTGTTTGCAGGCAGGAACTAACAGGGAATGGCTTCCTCTTTCTCTGGTTCATGTTTTACTTTTGTACTCTTGTGCTTTTTCTATTCACTTTTCTTAATATTACCCTTAGAATCCTTGACATCAGACGGGGGCATCACCGGACTGGTGGCAGGGCTGTAAACAGTGTGTTTACTCTTGCCTTGGAATACAGGTACTTGAGGGGTAGGTAGAAAAAATGTTTCCCATTGTCAATAAAAACTGAGTGAAACACCAATCCCAGTTTTCATCTAAGGCAGCCAAGTCCTTAGCTGTACTGAGGAGAGGAAGAAGGATCTGGGCTAAGAAGAACCGAGCTGCCCAGAAGGCTGTGCAGAGGAAGCAGATTCTTGCTCATTTTTGCCAACTGATCTCAACATTGTGACTTGCTTGGGGTACACAAGTATTCTCCTGCCTTGTTGTCTCTTCTGATTGATATTTGAGAACAAACAAGCATTTCTAGCTGTGACCGCTAGTCCCTCACAAATTTGACAAAAGTTAAACCCTTCTAGCTACATATCGCACATTTATCAGGACTCCCAAAGGAAGCCATAATGTGGCCACACAACCCACGCCTTTGTCTTGGAGAGGCTATGATATCGAAATCAACTTTTTATCACAAATACACATACACAGTTTAAACACAGTTTGTACACAGTAAAAGTGTAAAAGTTTCTTTTAAATTTCAAGCATTTCACCACGCCTCATGCCAAAAATATAAGAGAAACAAGACCACTGCCGCGGTATGTATCTCCCGCCGAGTACCGCAGGGGAAGAAATACTACATTGAAATTTTTCCCCTTTGCATAGGACACTCTTGTACCATCCTGCAGGTCGAAAATTCACTTGAAATCGCTCTATCTGTTACGCTTTTCGAGATATTGACACTTTTCCATTTTCAGCAAAAATCCAAGATGGCTGCCGAAAGTGGCGAAAAATGAAATTTTTCCCCTTTGGACAGGACACTCTTGTATCACCCTGCGGGTCAAAAATTCGCTCGAAATCGCTCGATCTCTTACGGTTTTCGAGATATTGACACTTTTTCATTTTCCGCAAAAATCTAAGATGGCCGCCAAAAGTGGCGAAAATTGAAATTTTCCCCCTTTGCACAGGAGACTCTTGTACCACCCTGCAGGTCAAAAATTTGCTCGAAATTGCTCTATCTCTTACGGTTTTCGAGATATTGACACTTTTCTATTTTCCGCAAAAATCCAAAATGGCCGCCAAAAGTGGCGAAAATCGATATTTTTCCCCTTTGCACAAGACACTCTTGTGCTACCCTTCTGGTCAAAAATTCGCTTGAAATCGCTCTATCTCTTACGGTTTTAGAGATATTCACACTTTTCCATTTTCCGCAAAAATCCAAGATGGCTGCTAAAAGTGGTGAAAATTGAAATTTTACCCCTTTGCACAGGACATTCTTGTACTACCTTGCAGGTCAAAAATTCGCTCGAAATCGCTCTATCTCTTATGGTTTTCGAGATATTCACACTTTTTCATTTTTTTCCGCTAAAATCCAAGATGGCCGCCAAAAGTGGCGAAAATTGAAATCTTTCCCCTTTGCATAGGACACTTTTGTACTACCCCGAAGGTCTAAATGCAATAGTTTTCAAGTTACAAGTGATTTCACTCATGATGGAAGTTAGTGAAAAATCCAAAAGTAGCTATTACTCACTTATCTATTGAGATAGACACCCAAGTTACTCACCATGTTGTTGCTGTGGGAAAAAGTAGGTGAATAACATATTTTAACAAAATGCTCTAAATACAATACTTTTCAAGTTATAATCGATTTAGTGCATGATTTCATTAATTTTAATGCATTAAAAATTATTTTAATAATTCATAAAAAAACTTTAGCATGTGAAATATCTCCAAAATGTAGGTGAATGAGTTATTTGAGAAATACTGGCTATCTGCAATACTTTTAGTGATAATAGGCAATTACTCATTTTGAGTAGGTGAGTAATTAGATATGGATCTGAAAATTCACTAATTGAAAGTTCTCCCAAAATATAGGTGAAGTGAGTTATTTGAAAAATACTGGCTATCCGCAATACTTTTAGAGATAATTTGCATTTACTCATTTTGAGTAGGTGAGTAATTACCTACAGGTTTGGAACTTCACCATGTGAAAGCTCTTCCAAAAGTAGATGAATGAGTTATTTGATAAAAATTGGGTACCCACAATACTTTTAGAGATAATTAGCATTTAATCATTTTGAGTAGGTGAGTAATTACCTACGGGTCTAAAACTTCACCAAGTGAAAGCTCTTTCAAAAGTAGATGAATGAGTTATTTGAGAAAAATTGGCTATCTGCAATACTTTTACAGATAATTCTCATTTACTCATTTTGAGTAGGTGAGTAATTACCTATGGGTCTGAAACTTCACCATGTGACAGCTCTTCCAAAAGTAGATGAATGAGTTATTTGAGAAAAATTGACTATCTGCAATACTTTCAGAGATAATTCGCATTTACTCATTTTGAGTAGGTGAGTAATTAGCTACAGGTCTGAAACTTCACCAAGTGAAAGCTCTCCTAAAAGTACATGAATGAATTATTTGAGAAAAATTGGCTATCTGCAATACTTTTAGAGATAATTCGCAGTTACTCATTTTGAGTAGGTGAGTAATTAGCTACAGGTGTGAAACTTCACAATGTGAAAGCTCTCCCAAAAGTAGGTGAATGAGTTATTTGAGAAAAATTGGCTATATGCAATACTCTTAGAGATAATTCGCAGTTACTCATTTTGAGTAGGTGAGTAATTAGCTACAGGTCTGAAACTTCACCATGTGAAAGCTCTTCCAAAAGTAGATGAATGAGTTATTTGAGAAAAATTGGCTATCTGCAATACTTTTAGAGAGAATTCGCATTTACTCATTTTGAGTAGGCGAGTAAGTAGCTACGGGTCTGAAACTTCACAATGTGAAAGCTCTTCCAAAAGTAGATGAATGAGTTATTTGAGAAAAATTGACTATCTGCAATACTTTTAGAGATAATTAGTATTTACTCATTTTGAGCGGGTGAGAAATTAGCTACAGGTCTGAAACTTCACCAAGTGAAAGCTCTCCCAAAAGTAGATGAATGAGTTATTTGAGAAAAATGGGCTATCTGCAATACTTTTAGAGATAATTCGCATTTACTCATTTTGAGTAGGTGAGTAATTAGGTACGGGTCTGAAACTTCACCAAGTGAAAGCTCTCCCAAAAGTAGGTGAATGAGTTATTTGAGAAAAATTGGCTATCTGCAATACTTTTAGAGAGAATTCGCATTTACTCATTTTGAGTAGGTGAGTAATTAGCTATGGGTCTGAAACTTCACCATGTGAAAGCTCTTCCAAAAGTAGATGAATGAGTTATTTCAGAAAAATTGGCTATCTGCAATACTTTTAGAGATAATTCGCATTTACTCATTTTGAGTAGGCGAGTAAGTAGCTATGGGTCTGAAACTTCACCATGTGAAAGCTCTTCCAAAAGTAGATGAATGAGTTATTTGAGAAAAATTAGCTATCTGCAATACTTTTAGAGATAATTAGTATTTACTCATTTTGAGCGGGTGAGAAATTAGCTACAGGTCTGAAACTTCACCAAGTGAAAGCTCTCCCAAAAGTAGATGAATGAGTTATTTGAGAAAAATTGGCTATCTCCTATACTTTTAGAGATAATTCGCATTTACTCATTTTGAGTAGGTGAGAAATTAGCTATGGGTCTGAAACTTCACCATGTGAAAGCTCTTCCAAAAGTAGATGAATGAGTTATTTCAGAAAAATTGGCTATCTGCAATACTTTTAGAGATAATTCGCATTTACTCATTTTGAGTAGGCGAGTAATTAGCTATGGGTCTGAAACTTCACCATGTGAAAGCTCTTCCAAAAGTAAATGAATGAGTTATTTGAGAAAAATTGGCTATCTGCAATACTTTTAGAGATATTTAGCATTTACTCATTTTGAGTAGGTGAGAAATTAGCTACAGGTCTGACACTTCACCAAGTGAAAGCTCTCCCAAAAGTAGATGAATGAGTTATTTGAGAAAAATTGGCTATCTGCAATACTTTTAGAGATAATTTGCATTTACTCATTTTGAGTAGGTGAGTAATTAGCTACGGGTCTGAAACTTCACCAAGTGAAAGCTCTTCCAAAAGTAGGTGAATGAGTTATTTGAGAAAAATTGGCTATCTGCAATACTTTTAGAGATAATTAGCATTTACTCATTTTGAGTAGGTGAGTAATTAGCTACGGGTCTGAAACTTCACCAAGTGAAAGCTCTTCCAAAAGTAGGTGAATGAGTTATTTGAGAAAAATTGGCTATCTGCAATACTTTTAGAGAGAATTCGCATTTACTCATTTTGAGTAGGTGAGTAATTAGCTATGGGTCTGAAACTTCACCATGTGAAAGCTCTTCCAAAAGTAGATGAATGAGTTATTTGAGAAAAATTGGCTATCTGCAATACTTTTAGAGATAATTAGCATTTACTCATTTTGAGTAGGTGAGTAATTAGCTATGGGTCTGAAACTTCACCAAGTGAAAGCTCTCCCAAAAGTAGGTGAATGAGTTATTTGAGAAAAATTGGCTATCTGCAATACTTTTAGAGAGAATTCGCATTTACTCATTTTGAGTAGGTGAGTAATTAGCTATGGGTCTGAAACTTCACCAAGTGAAAGCTCTCCCAAAAGTAGGTGAATGAGTTATTTGAGAAAAATTGGCTATCTGCAATACTTTTAGAGAGAATTCGCATTTACTCATTTTGAGTAGGTGAGTAATTAGCTATGGGTCTGACACTTCACCAAGTGAAAGCTCTTGCAAAAGTAGGTGAATGAGTTATTTGAGAAAAATTGGCTATCTTCTATACTTTTAGAGATAATTCGCATTTACTCATTCTGAGTAGGTGAGAAATTAGCTAGGGGTCTGAAACCTCACTAAGTGAAAGCTCTTCCTAAAGTAGATGAATGAGTTATTTGAGAAAAATTGGCTATCTGCAATACTTTTAGACATAATTAGCATTTACTCATTTCGAGTAGGTGAGTAACTAGCTACGCGTTTGAAACTTAACCAAGTGAAAGCTCTCCCAAAAGTAGGTGAATGAGTTATTTGAGAAAAATTGGCTAACTGCAATACTTTTAGAGATAATTCGCATTTACTCATTTTGAGGAGGTGAGTAAGTAGGCCAAAGTTCACCAAACCATTTTCCCCTTAGCATAGGATACTCTAGTACTACCCTGTGGTTCAAAAATTTCCTCGAAATTTCTCTATCTCTTACAGTTTGAGAGATATTTGTGATTTTTCACATTTTCACTAAAAGTAGCAATAAAGTAGCCATTACTCACTTGTACATTGAGCAACAGTTGTGAAACTGAAATATGTTACAGTTCACAAAAAAGTACATGAACAACATATTTGAGAGAAATTGTGTAGCTGCAATACTTTTGAAGATATAAGCCATTTACTCATTACGGTTATCATTAAAAATTGAAAAAGTAGCTATTACTCACTTAGCTATGGAGTAGCTGTGGAGAAAGTAGCTGAACATCATATTGGAACAAAATTGTGTAGCTGCAATACTTTTGAAGATATAAGCCATTTACTCATTGACAGTTAAAAGTCATATAATTATATTAGGTAAAAGCGCTATTACTCACTCAAAAGTAGGCCAAAGTTCACCAAACCTTTCCCCCCTTAGCAATAGGATACTCTAGTACTACCCCGTGGGTCAAAAATTTGCTCGAAATTGCTCTATATGTTACGGTTTGAGAGATATTTCTGATTTTTCACATTTTCACTAAAAGTAGCAATAAAGTAGCCATTACTCACTTGTACATCGAGCAACAGTTGTGAAACTTAAATATGTTACAGTTCACAAAAAAGTACATGAACAACATATTTGAGAGAAATTGTGTAGCCGCAATACTTTTGAAGATATAAGCAATTTACTCATTATGGTTATCATTAAAAATTGAAAAAGTAGCTATTACTCACTTAGCTATGGAGATACACTTCCAAATTACTGACCATGTTGTAGCTGTGGAGAAAGTAGCTGAACATCATATTGGAACAAAATTGTGTAGCTGCAATACTTTTGAAGATATAAGCCATTTACTCATTATGGTTATCATTAAAAACTGAAAAAGTAGCTAAGTAGATATTTCTGAAAATTGTGTAGCTGCAATACTTATGAAGATATAAGCCATTTACTCATTATGGTTATAATTAAAAATTGACTCATTGACAGTTATAAGTCATATAATTATATTAGGTAAAAGCGCTATTACTCACTCAAAAGTAGGCCAAAGTTCACCAAACTTTTCCCCCTTAGCAATAGGATACTCTGGTACTACCCTGTGGGTCAAAAATTTGCTCGAAATTGCTCTATATCTTACAGTTTGAGAGATATTTCTGATTTTTCACATTTTCACTAAAAGTAGCAATAAAGTAGCCATTACTCACTTGTACATTGAGCAACAGTTGTGAAACTTAAATATGTTACAGTTCACAAAAAAGTACATGAACAACATATTTGAGAGAAATTGTGTAGCTGCAATACTTTTGAAGATATAAGCAATTTACTCATTATGGTTATCATTAAAAATTGAAAAAGTAGCTATTACTCACTTAGCTATAGAGATACACTTCCAAACCACTGGCCATGTTGTAGCAGTGGAGAAAGTAGCTGAACAACATATTGGAACAAAATGGTGTAGCTGCAATACTTTTGAAGATATAAGCCATTTACTCATTATGGTTATCATTAAAAACTGAAAAAGTAGCTATTACTCACTTAGCTACGGAGATACACTTCCAAACTACTGACCATGTTGTAGCAGAGGAGAAAGTAGCCGAACAACATATTGGAACAAAATTGTGTAGCTGCAATACTTTTGAAGATATAAGCCATTTACTCATTATGGTTATCATTAAAAATTGAAAAAGTAGCTATTACTCACTTAGCTATGGAGATACACTTGCAAACTACCGACCATGTTGTAGCTGTGGAGAAAGTAGGTGAACAACTTATTGGAACAAAATTGTGTAGCTGCAATACTTATGAAGATATAAGCCATTTACTCATTATGGTTATAATTAAAAATTGACAAAGTAGCTATTACTCACTTAGCTATGGAGATACACTTCCAAACTACTGACCATGTTGTAGCTGTGGAGAAAGTAGCTGAACAACATATTAGAACAAAATACTGTAAATGCAATAGTTTCAGAGTTATAAGCCATATAATTATATTAGCTAAAATAGCTATTACTCACTCAAAAGTAGGCCAAAGTTCACCAAACCCCAAAAATATTGAAGAGCAAAAAAATTCATTAGGACTTGTGATTTACCAAAAATGTGTAACTGTAGTAGTTTCAGAGAAAACTGCGTGACACACGCACGCACGCACGCACCCACGCACGCACGCACGCACGTACACACGCACATGGTGCAAATTATAATCTCCCTCCGGCGAGCCGGGCAGGAGATAAAAAAGTACTTTACTCCATCTGGGCACTACCGGTTCGGGCCAGAACACAGGTCAGGATGTTTTTTTTCTAACATTTGGCAGGACTGACAGGTGCAGCACAAATGTATCAGTCCACTAAGAAAGATGTATTAACGACAATAAAAATTGTAAAAATTTTATTGTAATTTAACTTTTTATAAGTTAAATACTTACCTTATCCTCACTAGTGCTTACGTGTTAGCGGGAGCGTACAAAAGACGACCAGACGAGAATATTATTTTTTAAAACAAATATTCTTGTCAGTGACGGTACCAGTATGTATGCGCATGACCGCGGATGCGCCTGGTCCAGCATAACCCCTGTGAGGGGTTACATTTTATTGCGTAAAATACCCTTACCTTATCCTCACTAGTGCTTGATTACAACCATACTGGTGGTGGGATTTCAATATTTTTGACACCAAAAAGCAGGTATAATCAAATAATAAGTCAAAGTACAAGTATCAAGCACCATTTTGAGGATAAAGTACTAGACTATTTTACGCATAAATAGGTAATTGAACAAAATAACATTTATACTTATGTTATCTTTGTAAACTAACCTATAAAACTTGAATCCTCAGCCCTATCATCAGTTTGGTTTTTAGTACACAGAAAAGCTGTTATTCATCTTGCTTGAAAAAGTAGTTGCAACACAATCAAACTTCCAACATCAACTTCAAACTTCGAACGGAAAGAAATAGAAATATTTACAAACATCTCCCTGGATGACCTGTAAATACATAAAAATGTATATAAATCTCAAGACACAACTGTATGAACACAAAGCAAGATGAAAAAGACCATAATAACAGATTCTAAATATAGTTAAAACTAAGAGGAATACATACTACAGTTTAACTATATGCTGGGCAGAAACCACAGAACCCAATGAGTATTCTGACCCCTCTTTTGACTTCCAGGATACATCTTTGAGATAAAAATTCGTGAAAGTGGTATGCGATTTCCAAAAACATGCACCCAAGATCTGGTCAAGAGAGACTCCACCCTTAAAAGCCAATGAAGCAGCCATAGAGCGAACATCATGTGCTTTGACCCTAGATAATTTTTGAGTTTCAAGGTCAGACTCCTGATATGCCAGAATGACTGTTTGTTTTATCCAGGATGATATCGTAGCTCTTTGGATATCTCCTGAAAAACCACTTTTGAAGGAGACAAACAACAGGTGTTTACCCTCCCTAAGATCCTTTGTCTTATCAACATAATATCTCAAAGATCTGACTGGACATAAGGTCATATCCTGAGATAAAGATGAGTCCAAACTTGGTTTCAAAGCCGGAATGACCACTGGTTGAACCACATTAGGACCATCCGAAGCCAACTGGTTTTTGGACAGAAAAACTGAAGAAGGAGCCACTGTAACCTCCTTCCAACCAGTCTTATGTTTGAGGGATTTGAAGGTCCAAGCATGTACTTCACCCCTCCTTCTACCTGAAGCCAAGGTCATAAGAAACACTGTTTTGAAGGTTAGCAATTTCAAAGGAGCATCCTTCAGAGGTTCAAAAGGAGGCTTAGTTAATGCCAGAAGGACCAAAGATAAATCCCAAGAAGGTACACCTCTATCCTTCACTGGTCTATCTCTATGAAAACTTGCAATCAGCCTATTTAGTTCAAAACTGTGACTGATGTCAATGCCTGCTGGTCCCAAATGGTCTGCTATTGCTGTTCTATAACCTGCAATTGTAGTGGGTTTCAAATTTTTTTCATTGAACAAATGAGTCAGAAAATCTGCTATTGTGGAAATTGATGGTTGTTTGAATTCCACCTGCTTCTCTTTACCCCATGATTCAAAAATGGCCCACCTTGATTCATAGACCCTTCTGGATGATAATCTCTGAGGTGCCTTAATTCTCTCTGCCACTGTGCTTGAGAATTTTTGAGGTGACTTGGTCTCGAATCCAGATGCCAAACATGAAGGTTGAGATAAGGAAGATTTTGATGAAATCTCTGACTGAACGGTTGTTTCAAAAGAAACTCCCAATGTGGAAGAAATAGTGGAGGTTTTGTGGAAAGGTCTATGAGATCCCAAAACCAGCTCATCCCTGGCCACCCTGGAGCTACCACAATCATTTGGCATGCATAAGTTCTCATTTTTTGAAGTACCTTTGGGATTAGAGCTATTGGACAATAAACATAACCGTCCATTGCCTCCCAAGAGATGTTCATTGCATCTACCGCCATTGCATTTGGATCTGGGACTGGAGACACATAAAGGGGTAGCTTGTTGTTCATTTTGGTTGCGACCAAGTCTATCATTGGCCTGTGCCAAATTTGGCAAATCCTTTGAAACATTTTGGGAGGAAGAGACCATTCTGTCTGTATGACCTTGTCCCTGCGTGAGAGGCTGTCTGCTATCACATTCAGACAGCCCTGGATGTGTCGAGCCCTCAGCAAAATTGCTCTGGGATGACAAAAAGCCATGAGACGCCATATCATGAGACACATTTCGAGTGAATGGGTCCCCCCCTGTTTGTTGAGGTAGGCCACCACTGTTGAATTGTCTGAGGCCACCAAGACCCTCTTGTTCAAAAGATGAGTTTGAAAAGACCTTATTGCTAGAACACTGCCTTTAGCTCCAGAATATTTATATGCAAATTTGCTTCTCTGTCCAACCACAGTCCACTGACTGCCAGGTCTTCCAAATGTGCACCCCAGCCCTTGACCGAAGCATCTGTAAACAGAAGGAGATTGTGTTCCTCTGCATGTAGGGGACACCCTGTCAAGACATTTTTTGGATTTTTCCACCATATGAGGTGTTTCTTCAAAATTTCTGAGCATGGGATGACCTTGTCCAATGAGTGGGGATACTTCCAATGGGTTTTCAAGTACCATTGGAATGGCCTCATATGCAACCTGCCCATTGGGACTGTTTTCTCTAGAGATGCTAGTACCCCTATGAAAGACATTAGGATCCTGGGAGTTGTTGTGATACTGTTGCTTAGACCCTCTATGGCACTTTTCAAAATTAGCCATTTTTTTTCTGTGGGTAAGACCTCGCCCCTGACCAAGTCGAACCTGTAGCCCAGGAAATCGAATTTTTGAGTTGGTGTTAACTCCGATTTTTTGAAGTTGATTACCCAGCCTAGTTCCTGCATGAATTGGACAAGTTGTTTTGACTGCTCCATGCAAATCTGCTGTGTTGGAGCTCGCAGCACCCAGTCGTCTAAATACTGGTGGATGCGTATACCCATGTTCTGAAGCATTAGCTTTACTTCCTTGACTACACGAGTGAATTCGATTGGAGCCGTCGCAATGCCGAAGGGTAGTGCTCTGAACTGGAAGGAACGCCCTCCTACATGAAACCGAAGTAGGTTTTGCGATCTTTGATGAATAGGGATGTGAAAATAAGCGTCTGTAAGGTCTACAGAAACTACCCACTCCCCCTTGCAAATTGAGTTTCTTATCACCTCCGCAGTTTCCATTTTGAATGTTGGAACTGTTAAGTGGCTGTTTAGTACACTGAGATCTATTACTGGACGCCATTTTTTGCCTGGCTTTGGCACTAAAAACAACCTGCTGTGAAATCCCAGAGTTGCAGACATCTTTACAGGAACTATCGCTTTTTTCTGTAACATTTGCTGTACACATTCTAACAGGAAGTTTTGTTTCTGTTGATTGGCATAACCACTGAGAATTGTGGGATGTCGAGACAATTCGATTGGATCTTTTAAGATGATCTCGTAACCGTATTTTAGAATGTGTGCAACTCTGGGATGACAACTGTTTTCTAGCCATACCTTGTGAAATAACTGTAAACGGCCTCCAGGTGACAAATCTACTTCTTTGATATAGTCATTTCCTTCTTCCACCACGACCTCCCCCTCTGGCGGATTGTGTGGGTTTGAATTGTGGCTTACTGTCCTGTTGACCACGAAAAGAACTCTTTGAAGATGAATTTGGAAATGAGGCAGTATTGTAATCAGACCTTCCTTTCCTTGAATTGAAAATGGGTTTGGAATCCATTTTCTGTCTTTTGGGCGATCGACTGCGCTCATATTTGTTCTCAACATTGTTTAAAACTGATGGAGAGAATAAGTCTGTGGATGTAAAGCCAAATCTCCTCAATCTATTCCTATCATGCTCGTGTAGGTGAGGGGCTGAGTATTTCAAAATCGTATCTCTTCTAGCCAGTTGCATATTGCAGGACATTGTCATTGAGGCTTCAACCACTGTCTCAAGAGCCCTTTCAATGGAAGCTATTGTAGAATACTGCAGTTGAATGTATGATAACAGTTCCTCAATATCTTTACTGAAACTGTCCTCCATATTCACCACACCAGCCTGTAAAATATCCTCCATATTGAAAGCACATTTTTCAAGAGCTCTAATGAAGTGACTCACAAACCTTAAGACTTGCACATGCTCGCGTTTGACTGATTCCATGGCAGTGAATTGGCGAGTGGGTACAGAGATGTACGATGGAGCTGATGAAGATTTGGAGCAAATGGACTTGAAGGAATCCTGACATTTGGGTGCTGAAATCGAAAATTCTGAAACTGTAGACCTGTAAAACTTCATATTAGGTCTAGTATAAGGCAGAAATGTATCAGTGTTGAAAGGCGCAGAGTGAAGTCTCTCCCCATTTTCAGATGGATTTCCTGCAACCTTCTTTTCTAATTCAATCCAACGTGAATTGATTTCATCCACTGGTGGTAAACACATGGGTAGCACTGCCTGCTTCTTTTTCCGGTCCTTAGAACCAAAAATCTTTGAGGGGACCTCCTTAAATTCCTCTGGGGTTGACAGATCCAACAAACCCCTAATAGAGGCCAAAAATTGTCTGTAAGATGGGTCCTCCTCAACTTCCTCATCTTTGGATGAAAGTCTATGATCCGAGTGAGGAGACTGAGAACGCGCTCGTTTGTGATGCGTTCTTTGCTCAGCCTGATCATTCCCCACTCCATGTTCGTCATCTTCTGTCGTAGCAAACACAGATCTTGATACAGATTCGTCGCGGCTAGCAGACTCACCATAAACCTCCTGTGTAGTTGCCTCTGTAGATTTGGTTTCTAATACCTGAAGACGACCCTGCATAGCTTCTAGACGTGCTAGTATAAGTTGTAAGGGGTCATTGGAAATAGATGCTGAATTTGAAGTGGAAGGCACATTAGAAGACTTTTCCTTATTGGCAGAAGCCTGAGACGGTTGAATATCATCAGCCCCTAACAGGGAATCTTCAACCTCTTTAGAGATTGCTTCTTTGGAGATTTTCTTCTTTTCATAAGCTTTCTTAGCTTTTAACTTCTTCCTTTGTTCAGCAGTGAACTGGAGGCAAACAAAACAGTCTTCCTCCTTAGTAGTTACACAAACGTCATCACCTTTATTCTTCTCTCTACAAGAGACACAGAAGCGATGATGATCCCATTCATAAGCTGTATGGTGACAACCAACAGCCAGCTTCTGTCCCTTAATCTTAATCTGTCCTTCCGCCATAGTAGAATTCGCAGCAAACACGATTTGTTTACGATGTACACTCCCTGACGACCAAATTAAAAGTGCGGCTCACAGGGGTTATGCTGGACCAGGCGCATGTGCGGTCATGCGCATACATACTGGTACCGTCACCGACAAGAATATTTGTTTTAAAAAATAATATTCTCATCTGGTCGTCTTTTGTACGCTCCCGCTAACACGTAAGCACTAGTGAGGATAAGGTAAGGGTATTTTACGCAATAAAAATATTATTAGATGCTTAACTAACATAAGACATAGTGCATAAGCAGTAGGAGCCTCGACATCATCTGTAAAAGAGGCAAATGATTGGCTTCATAAAATTACACATTGTATACAAACTGGCCATTTCATTTACTAGCTAGTCAGTCCAATCTGTTAAGTCTATACAAATTCACTTCTGCTATTCACGGTGAGTCCTTACTGGTGTCCAGTTTTGCTGTGCTCTCAGCAGTCACACCCTCACTTTTAAAGGCCAGATAGCAGTTCCAGAAGATGGCTACTAACTGTACGAATAACACCCTGTAAATAAAAATCAGTAAAGATAAAAATTTCCTCGGCTCACTCATGGTCATGACAGTTATCTCCCATTGTCTGTAATATCCTTATGAAGACTAGTGAGGATTAAGAAGGTGAAAATATTAAAAAAACAAGCAATCAGTGGCCGTGAACGGGGCCTGTATCAGCTGACTGTGTGTTTTGGGTTTCAGAGTAGAAGTGAAAAAAGAAAGGGACACAAAAGTTGTTCCCAGCAAATGTATTCATAAGTTAAGTACCAAGTTAACTGTTACGGAGTAAAATGTAGGTGGAAACATATTTAAACATAATACTGTAAATGCAATACTTTTTGGGTTACAACTGATTTATTCGGCAGTGAGAATCCCAAATTAGGTTTTGCACAGCTATGAAATCAAGTTTGGTAAATTACTAGAAGAATTTTCTCTACAGTAGCATGTCACATCACCAACTTGCAAGTCCTTCAACACTCTTGATTTGGTCATGATCAGAAGCTCTGATGACATTTTGCTTGCAAAACCAAAGGTTAAGGACAGATCATGCAGCAATCATATGCCACCTTCGATCTTTTAAACCTAAACTGGAGCCCACAGAGTTCTGCTATAGGAAGATAAAAGATATTGATCTGTCATCCATCAAGAAAGATATTACAGAATCCGATATAGTGCAGAATCCTACTGATGACCTTAGGAGGCTTAGTAAAACAGTAAAATAAAAACCTGCAAGCTTAGAATGAGAGAATCACAGCCTTGGTATTATAAAAATGTGCAAACAAGTAAACGGAAAATTTCTGAGTGAAAATGGAGGAAATCAAGGCATGTTGATGACTACATGTTATTTTCTGCAAAAATATCAAATTACATGAAGATACTAAGGAAAGCTAAAGTTGATCATTTTAATTTCATAATAAAAGAAAATGAAAATGACCAAACACAGTTATTTAAAGTTGTAAAAGGTTTGTGCAGATCATTTAAGGAATCACCATTGCCTGAACATGACTCCAAGGAAGAATTAGCGGAGAATTTTGGGCAGTTTTTGTGGAAAAAATAGACAAAATTAGAGATAATTTTGGAACATCCAAAGGCTTTGACAAATATAACATTAGAGATTTTATTATATCCAAGCTGTCACAGTTCACACCAGTGTCTGTTGAGGAAATCCAAAAAGTTGTTTTGAAGTCACCATCCAAGACATGCATGTTAGATCCTATACCCACCTCACTACTGAAAGAATGTAAGTCTGAATTGATGCAAATTATTACTAAAATAGTTAACCTGTCCATTGAGAGGTGAGAGGCCAAAGGACTTTAAACATGCTGTTATTACTCAGCTCCTCAAAAAAGGGTTTAGAGCTTATTTACAAGAACTTTCGCCCTGTGTCTGAATTACCCTTCTTATCCAAAGTCATTGAAAAGGTAGTATCATGGCAGTTAACATGTCACTGCCAGTAACTTAAATGAACAATATCAGTCTGCATATAGAAGACAGTATAGCACAGAAACTGGACTGTTGAAAATAATGAATGATATATTGCCGGTTGCTGATAATCAGCAATTGGCATTGATGGCTTTTCTTGATTTATCTGCAGCCTTTGATACTGTTGATCACAGCATGCTATTGTTGAGACTTCAATCCATGTTTGGTATCAGTGGAGTTGCACGTTCCTGGTTTGCCTGATATCTAACTGGTGGGACACAGTCTGTCAAGATAGGCAGTGTGATGTCCAAAGAGTGAGTTTTAAAATGCTGTGTCCCTCAAGCTTGTGTTTTGGGCCCACAGCTATATTGCGATTATGCAATACCTCTAGGGACTATTATCACAAATTTTCTGATTTCATTCCACATGTATGCATATGATTCTCAATTGTATAAGTCAATATTACCAAATATTGAGGAAGACCAACTGACTGTTGTAATGCAGCTTCAAAATTGTATATCTGAGATAAGTGACTGGATGAACAGGAACAAGTTAAAAATCAATGAAGATAAGACTGAATTCCTGATAGCTGGAACATCTCGACAGCATACAAAAGTGTTGTTTGACTCTCTTAGTGTAAGTGGAACAATTGTACCAGCTAGTCCCTATGTTTAAAACCTCTGTGCTATCATTGATGAGGAGATTACATTAAATAATCACATAACTTACATCTGCAAGTCCTGCTATAATTATCTGAGGAATATTTGTACAGTTTGGCCATATTTGACCACATCATCAGCTAAAACCATTGTGCATTCAGTTATCTCTGCAAAACTGGATTACTGAAACTCTCTCTTTGTCAACATCCCAGATTTTCAGATCACAAAGTTACAATGTGTACAAAATGCTGCTGCTAGGACTGTCCTGAATTTGAAAAAGTACGACTCTGTAACACCTTATTTGATGAAACTGCACTGGCTACCTGTAAGACAGCGCATTACCTACAAACTGAACCTCATTGTGTTCAAGGCATTAAAGGGTGATGCCCCGACTACATTCAATCCTTGCTTTCCACATTAGCTATCCAATACACTACAGGTCAATAATTTTACTATACTATAGCTGACCCATAAGTAGGTGAATAACAGATTTAAACAAAATTCTCTAAATGCAATAGGTTTCAAATTACAAGTGATTTACTCAACAATGAACTTCAAAGTAGCTATTGTTGTTAGCTTTGGAATTATCTACATGTCTGCAATTTTACCATGCTATAGCGTGCCTAAAAGTAGATAATTAACATATTTAAAGAAAATTCTCTAAATGCAATACTTTTCAAGTAACAAGCAATTTACACAAAAGTGAGAACCTAAAAGTAGATATTGCTCAGCTATGCAATGAGCTACAGGTCTGCAATTCCACTATGTTATAGCTGATGGAAACGCGGGTGAATTTAAACAAAATACTGTAAATGCAATAGTCTTCGAGTTACAACTAATTTACTAAACAGTGAGAAGCTGAAAATAGCTATTGCTCAGCAATGGCATAAGCTATAGGTCTGCAATTTCACTGTTATAGCTGATTAAAAAGTACATATGTAAACAAACTTCTCTAAATTTGAAAATTTTAATTACTTAAATGTAGCTTTTATAAGCTACAAAAAGCTTACCATGTGGAACTGAATGCTATCTCGGGAGGCTGCAGGCATCTGGCCAACGTCCAAGAAAAATAGACGTCTAGTATTGACTGAATCCCCCTGTCCTTAGAGTGTACCATAGCAGTGTAATCCTGTGCATCGTCCTTCTTTACTCGTAAATTTAGACCATACCCCCTAAGCTGTAATACAGTGCAGAGGCAGGGTGGGACCCTCTTCCTGACCACATGACATTGCTTAGCTTGTAGCTTATAAAAGCTACACTTAAGTAATTAAAATTTTCAATTTTACTCTGCTACAATAGCTTACCATGTGGAACTGAATGCTGAATCCAACCGCTAGACAGAGGGATTACAGCTGAGACTGGAAGTATAATCAATTTTTCTTGGATTTGAATTAAATAAATTAGAATGAATATTTGGAAAACCAGTCTGAGTCCCGCTTAGAGAGCCCCAATTCCAGAAATCGGACCTGTAAGAAGCCAAAAACCAAAATATTAATGAATGACAGTACTGATACTATCTGGATGTTTTGATAGAATGAGTACGTGCAGCTGTGCTCACTTATGCGGGTATAGCCCCAAGGGCTTCACTGTGAGTGAACACAAGCCCTGGGCTTGAAATCTCATTAACTTGCCACCCTAAATATGAGATTACGGCACAACTGAATAAAACTTAATAATTATACAGTCAAATACAGAAATAATAGATAAAAGACCTTATCATAACATCCTGAGGAGGTAACCAAATACCTAGACCCTGGGATTAGACTCCTGAAGACTTGGCTGCAGCGGGTGTGCCCCCCCCCCCCCCCCCCACCTTCTTTTCTTTCCGAGGATAGCTGTTCTGAGGGGAAGGGTCTAGGACTTGTTGTGCTGCTACTACTGGACCCAGGTACATATTGTTGTCATTGTCTGACCAAGTAAGGTCTTTTAGGTAAAAATTTGTAAATGTGTTGTGAGCTTTCCAGTGAGAGGCTTGCATGATTTGGTCCACCGAAACCCAACCATAAAAGGCCTTAGAGGCCACAAAGGCCCTAATGTCATGTGCTTTAACTTGGACCAAGTCCAAGGCTTGTTGGTCTGCTTGTTTGTAACAAAGTAGGATAGTTTGGTTTAGCCAAGAAGAGTGTAGCTGGTCTGATGTCTGAGGTGTGTCCTTTCTTGAAGGAAACAAGAGGAGAGTGCCCGTGAACGGGAACTGTGTCAGCTGAATGAGTGTTTTTGATTTGTGAAGGTGATAATGAGAGGAAAGCATAATTATGAGGGAAAGTGCAGTACAGAAATACAGTAAATGGTAATTGAACAGCATGATCGAAAGAAATTCCGAAGCTGACAGAAGAAAAGGACAAAAAAGTTGTGCCCTGCAAATGGTATTATGAAAGTAAGTAACAAGGTAATTGTTTAAGTGTAAAAAGTAGGTTAAAACATAATTAAAGAAATACTGCAAATACAATATCCTCGCTCGATCTTGAAGAAGGGGTCCAATAAAAACTCTAACCACACCAAAAAATTCACATCCCATGATTTCCTATAGGATGGTTTACCATCCCTAACCTCTAGGACCAATAATAAGCAAGTTATAGACACTTTTAAGTTTCGCTATCCTTGTTTGACCTTGAAGGAGGGGTCAAAGGTCAAATCCGACAACACTAAAAGATTCCCAGCCCATGATTTCCTGTAGGTTGGTTACCATCCCAAACCTCTAGGACCAATAATAAGCGAGTTATAATCAATTTTAAGTTTGGCTATCTTCGTTTGACCTCAAAGGAGGGGTCCAAGGTCAAATCTGACCACACCAATAGATTTCCAGCCAATGATTTCCTATAGGTTGTTTTACCATCCCAAACTTCTAGGACCATTAATAAGCGAGTTATAAGCACTTTTAAGTTTGGCTATCTTCATTTGACCTTGAAGGCAGGGTCCAAGGTCAAATCCGACCTCACCAAAAGATTCCCAGCCAATGATTTTCTATAGGTTGGTTTCCATTCCAAACCTCTAGGACCAATAATAAGCGAGTTATAAGCACTTTTAAGTTTGGCTATCCTCATTTGACCTTGAAGGAGGGGGTCTAAGGTCAAATCGGACCACATCAACAGATTCCCAGCCCATGATTTCCCACAGGTTGGTTTACCATCCCAAACCTCTAGGATCAATAATAAGGGAGATATAAGCACTTTTCATGATTGACAAAGAAACGCCTGTGGCGGCCATCTTGTTTTTCAAAATGAGGCCAAAAATATTTCCAGTCAAGATTTTATAATGAGGAACATATCCTGCGAATTTGAGATCTCCACCTTTTATTTTAGGGGGCCAACAAAAGTCATTGTTTAAAGTCGAATAAACGTCCCTGGCGGCCATCTTGTTTTTCAAAATGAGGCCAAAAATATTCCCAGGCAACATTTCATGGTTATTAATATATCCTGCAAACTTACGAAGGCTAGCTACAATATTTTTTTCGTTAGAGCGGTAATGGTGAAATCTCTCTACACACTGCGGCTATCCAGTGGATACAATGATTTACTCAACAGTGAGAACCTGAAAGTAGCTATTGCTCAGCTAAGCCATGACATAGAGGTCTGCAATTTCACTGTTATAGATGACCAAAAATTATGTGAATAACATATTTAAACAAAATACTCTAAATGTAATAGTTTTCAAGTTACAACTGATTTACTCAACAGTGACAACCTCAAAGTAGCTATCACTCAGCTATGCAATGAGCTACATGTCTGAATTTTTACTATGTTATAGCTGACCAATAAATAGGTGAACAACATATTTAAGCAAATTACTGTAAATGCAATAGTTTTCAAGTTACAACTGATTTACTCAATAGTGAGAACCTGAAAATAGCTATTGCTCAGCTATGCAATGAGCTATAGGTATGCAATTCCACTATGTTATGGCTGATCCAAAAGTAGGTGAACAACATATTTTAACAAAATACTCCAAATGCAATATTTATCAAGTTACAGCTAATTTACTCAACAGACAGTACCTGAAAATAGCTATTGCTCAGTTGGGCCATGAGCTACAGGTCTGTAATTTTACTGTTATAGCCGACCCAAAAGTAGCTGAATAACATATTTACACAAATTTCACAAATAACACAAAGGTCTGGAATTTCACTATGTTATAGCTGACCCCAAAATACGTGAATAACATAATGAAACAAAATACTCTAAATGCAATAGTTTTCAAGTTATAAGTGATTTACTCAACAGTGATAACCTAAAAGTAGCTATTACTCAGCTATGCCATGAGCTACAGGTTTGAAATTTAACTATGTTATAGCTGACCCAAAAGTAGCTGAATAACATATTTATATGCAATTCTCTAAATGCAATAGTTTTCCAATTACAACTGATTTACTCAACAATGAGAACTTCAAAGTAGCTATTACTCAGCTATGCAAGGAGCCACAGGTCTGGAACTTCACTATGTTATAGCTGACCCCAAAATAGGTGAATAACATATTTAAACAAAATACTCTACATGCAATAGATTTCAAGTTATAAGTGATTTACTCAACAGTGATAACCTAAAAGTAGTTATAACTCAGCTATGCCATGAGCTACAGGTCTGCAATTTTACTATGTTATAGCTGACCCAAAAGTAGCTGAATAACATATTTACACAAATTTCTGTAAATGCAATAGTTTTCAAATTACAACGGATTTACTCAACAGTGAGAACTTCAAAGTAGCTGTTACTCAGCTATGCAATGAGCCACAGGTCTGGAATTTTACTATGTTGTAGCTGACCCCAAAATAGGTGAATAACATATTTTAACAAAATGCTCTAAATGCAATACTTTTCAAGTTATAAGTGATTTAGTGCATGATTTCATGAATTTTAATGCATTAAAAATAATTAAAAAAATTTATTAAAAAAAAATTAAGACAGATCCAGGTCTCATACTCACACAAGAGAATCTACCTCTGGCCTAGTACATATATGCAAGATATGAGAGAAATCCCTTCAATAGTCACTGAGAAAATTGTGATACAGTGTTGAAATTTTCACACTTTTGGTGGGGGTACCCCCCTTGTAATGTCTCTAGCAAACAGACGAACAGACAGATTTGCATGCCTTGAACAATTTTTCATCCTCGATAGATAAAGTATCTTTTAAAAAAAACAGCATGTCTCTAGGCCTTGTAGTTTTGGAGGAGAAGTTGTTCACGCGGATGCCTATGCGGACACGTATGCGTACGCCCACGCCGCAGAGTGACGACATAATGTCAGCTGACTGACAAGTCAGCTGACATAATAAAAAGTAGGGATTGAGACCCTCTTAAGTCTTTGGTTCATTCCAGATAATACCTCAGGGCCCGCACCGGACACAAGGTCCTGTCTTCTTTGAATAGTCTATCTACAATGGTAGTTAAAGCAGGAATAGTCACCGGAGACACACTTTGAGAACCTTCTCTTGCTAGTTGGTTTTTGGCTATGAAATCTGAAGGGAACAAAGTAACCTTTTCCCATTGGCCTAGATTAGATACCTTGTTTGCAACCCAGGCATGAATTTCGCTGTGGCACTTGCCAGAGGCCAAAGCTAGCAAGAAAGCAGTTTTGAGAGTAAGATGTTTGAGGTCTCTGTCTTTCATAGGCTCAAAGGGTGCTGCTTTTGTGAGCTCATTAAGCACAACAGAAAGGTTCCATTTTGGAAGATTCCTGGAACTTTTGGGACGATCCCTGTGAAAACTGGAGAGTAACCTGTTAAGGTCTGAGTTTTGGGAAATATGGAGCCCCGCAGGGCCCAAGGTGTCAACAATGGCCGTCCTATAACTATCAATGGTCGAAATGCGCCTGTTTAGATCTTGGTACAGGTACATGAAGAAGTCTGAGACTTGCTTCACAGAGGGAGTGGAGAAATCCACCGAATTTTCTCTGCACCATTTCTCAAATAGGGTCCACTTTGACTTGTAGATGGTCCTTGTTGATGACCTTTGAGGGGCAGCAATTCTTTCTGCCACCTCCACAGAGAAGCTTTGTTCTTGGAGCTGTCCACTCTTAGACACCAGGCGTGGAGGTTGTGATGTTGTGGATTACTGTGAAACACATAGTTGTGGGACTGTTTGAGAAGTGTTGTTGACACTGGTAGCTGAAGTGGGATCTCTGTTGAGAGCTGCACTAGGTCCCAAAACCAGGGCATCCCTGGCCAGCCTGGAGCAATTACAATGATCAGGCAACTAGATTTCTCTAAAACATTTATGTGTAGCCTATTTTCCCTGTCTGACCATAGACCCTTTGTAGAGGCTTGCTCTAAGTGAGTGCCCCAGCCTTCGTTTGAGGCGTCTGTATGGTGTGGTCTTTGGGATGAAGATCTGCACCTTTCATTACATTTGTGGGATTCTGCCACCACTCTAGGTGTGCTGAAATGGTTTCTGTCCAAGGAAGGAGGCTGTCCTATGACTGAGGATATTTCCAGTGCTCCTTGGGGTGAAACTGAAAGGGCCTCATGTGAAGGCGTCCCTCCGGGACCATTTTCTCCATTGAGGTGAGCAACCCAATTAGTGACATCAAACATCTTGCAGTCAAAATATGTTTTGACTTTAGTCGTACGATAAAATCCTGAAGTTTGAGCAATCTCTCTTGAGAATGTTTTACAAGGGCTGAATCTAGATGGTATTCGTAGCCCATGAACAAAAACACTTAAGTAGGTTTTAGTTCGGATTTCTCCTGATTTATTATCCACCCTAAGGACTGAGTCAGGTCTACCACTGTCTGAGTGTTCACTTGTGCTTCTTTCTGAGACTGGGCCCTGATAAGCCAGTCATCCAGGTACTGGTGAAGCCTAATTCCCCTTGTCAGGGCCATCAACTTCACTTTACAATCATTGTAAATAACTGTGGGGCTGTGGCTAGCCCGAAGGGAAGGGAGGTGAACTGAAACTTGTTGCAAAACCTTAGGTACTTCCTTGAGTTTGGGTGGATGGGGATGTGAAGGTAGGCATCTGATAGGTCTATTGACGACAGCCATCCCCCTGGAATCAGAGAGGTCCTGATGGACTCTATTGCTTCCATTTTGAACCTTTCTACAAGAAGGAAGGTGGTGAGCCTGCTTAGGTATATTACTGGCCTGCACCTTTAGTGAGGCTTGGGGACTAGAAACAGGCTACCATAAAACCCTCTGGTTGTGATCCAGAAAAAGCCTCAACATCATCATCCTCCAACAAGTCCAGTTCATCTTTGGATATGTTACAAGTATCGGACACTTTTTGCTTCCTAACATATCTACATCTGTGTTTTGTTTTGATAAGCTGTTCTTCAGTAAAAGCAGAGCAAATGTTGCATGGCTTTTCATTGGTTGCACAAGGGTCATCCCCTTTACCAGCTTCTCTGCAAGATGAACAGTAGTTACGTGTATCAAAAGCGAAGCAAAAGTGGCAACATTTGGATGATCTGGGCTTGTCAGAACACGTTTGGTGGGAGGACATTTTTACTGCGATAAATCTGAGCAGTCCAAACCGGAACTCTCAAAACAATAAAAAAGTTAAGAAATACTTATCCTGCAGAATTCAAAGTTTTACAGAATAAGCTATGATCAATAATAAAGTAAACAGCTGAATAGGAACATCCAACAATGCGTATATCCTGAGAAAACAGTGAATAAAGTAAGCTTATTTTAAACGCTTGCTAGTCACGCGGCAAACGAGAAAAGAAGGACGATGCGCGGGATTACCCTACAATGGTACACTCTCAGGACAGGGGGATTCGGTCAATACTATACGTTTATTTTTCTTGGATGTTGGCCAGATGCCCGCGGCCTCCCGAGATAGCATTCAGTTCCACATGGTAAGCTATTGTAGCGCAATAAAAGCAACAGTTTTCAAGTTACAAGCAATTTACTCAACAGTGATAACCTAAAAGTAGCTATTACTCAGCTATGCAATGAGCTACAGGTCAGCAACTTTACTATGTTACAGCTGACCCCAAAGTAGCTGAATACCATATTTATACAAAATTCTCCATATGCAATAGTTTTCAAGTTACAACTGATTATCTCAATAATGAGAACCTGAAAGTAGCTATTACTCAGCTATGCTATGAGCTACAAGTCTACAATTTTACTATGTTCTTGCTGACCTAAAAGTAGGTGAATAAAATATTCATACCAAATTCTCCAATTGCAATAGTTTTCATGTTATAAGCGATTTACTGAACAGTAAGAACCTCAAAGTAGCTATTATTCAGCTATACAATGACCTATGACCAATGACCTAATGACCTAAGTCTGCACTTTCACTATGTTATAGCTGATCCCAAACTAGGTGAATTTGCAAATTTTATAAGTAAATTAAATTTATAAAAGTTAATACCCTATTCAATGGACAATTGCTAATCCAGTCAGCGCAGACTGGTCCACCAAACGTCAGAAAAGACGTCTTGTGTTTCCACCAGCCAGGCCAGTCCAGTACTGTGCACTCGCCAGGCGGCGCATTGTACTTCCTTCCTGTCTGGAAAGCGTGACATCTGGCATCTTTTTTGTTGTCTAAACATATTAGACCCCTAGTAAGCTGGGTCGGTGGGAGGGTCTTGTGTGTCCATTGTATAGGGTATTAACTCATAAAAATTTAATTTATTTATTAAATTTGCAATTTTATTGCATTAATACATCCTATCCAAGGGACAATTGCTGAATAACTACTGCTTGGTTGGCGGGTAAGTTACTAGGGACTTAAGTGAACTAAAAATCAAAACAAACAAAATTCTCCAGGCTTGGGTCGACCTTGAAGCCAGGGAACCCTTAAAGGCCAAGATTGGTTACCAGCAGCTGGTTACCCGGGGCTATACCGACGTTGCACCCCCCCCAACTATACAACTATATACACATGTACAAATCTCCTCTATACTGTGGCTTGAGCCTGTTTCCTGGAGCACCAGGTCAGGATTCTTCATAGTACCAGATTACTTCCAAAAGCTAATCACTAGTTGTTTCACTTATATCTGTCTTTAAAAATTACATTTCATGGATCCAGAAGATCCATATAGTGATCCGGATCGCTTCCAAAACTCAATCATTTCATCCTTTTACCTTTTCAGACATATTCTAAAAATTTCATCGAAATCCATCCATAAGTTTTTGAGTTATCTTGTACACAGACACATCTGGCAGCCTGGATCCACATGATCCAGACAGTGATCCAGATTACTCCCAAAATCTAATCACTTGTTCTTTGTCCCATTTAAGACATTTCCTGAAAATTTCATAAAAATCCATTCATGACTTTCTGAGCTATTTGTCTTTAAAAATTACATTCACGGATCCAGAAGATCCAGATAGTGGTCCAGATCACTCGCAAAATTGAACCATTTCTTCCTTTTACCACTTCTTCCTTTTACCATTTGTAACATATCCTGAAAATAGTAAAATCCATTCCAAGATTATGTGCAAGCCTGGATCCAGATGATCCAGATCACTCCAAAAATGTAATCACTTGTTCCTTGTACCATTTAGGCCATTTGCTGAAACAATCCATCCATAACTTTTTGAGGTATCTGTCTTAAAAAATTACATTTCATGGATCCAGAAGATCCATATAGTGATCCGGATCACTTCCAAAATTCAATCATTTCATCCTTTTACCACTTCTTCCTTTTACTATTTGTAACATAGCCTAAAAATATCATCAAAATTCATCGTAAAATCATGTTGCAGGCTCGATCCAGATGATCCAGACGGTGATCCAGATCATTCCAAAAGTATAATCACTTGTTCCTTGTACCATTTAGATCATTTGCTGAAAATGTCATCACAATCCATCCATAACTTTTTGAGGTATGTCTTATTACATTTCACGGATCCAGAAGAACCATATAGTGATCCGGATCACTTCCAAAATTCAGTTATTTCATCCTTTTACCTTTTCAGACATATCCTGAAAATTTCATCAAAATCCGTCGATAAGTTTTTTTGCTACAATGTACACAAACACATCTGGCAACCTGGATCCAGATGATCCAGACAGTGATCCAGATCACTCCCCAAATCTAATCACTTGTTCCTCGCACCATTTAGGTCATTTGCTGAAAATGTCATCACAATCCATCCATAACTTTTTGAGGTATCTGTCTTATTACATTTCATGGATCCAGAAGATCCATATAGTGATCCGGATCACTTCCAAAATTCAGCCATTTCATCCTTTTACCTTTTCAGACATATCCTGAAAATTTCATCAAAATCCGTCCATAAGTTTTTTTGCTACAATGTACACAAACACATCTGGCAACCTGGATCCAGATGATCCAGACAGTGATCCAGATCACTCCCCAAATCTAATCACTTGTTCCTCGCACCATTTAGGTCATTTGCTGAAAATGTCATCACAATCCATCCATAACTTTTTGAGGTATCTGTCTTATTACATTTCATGGATCCAGAAGATCCATATAGTGATCCGGATCACTTCCAAAATTCAGCCATTTCATCCTTTTACCTTTTCAGACATATCCTGAAAATTTCATCAAAATCCGTCCATAAGTTTTTTAGCTACAATGTACACAAACACATCTGCAACCTGGATCCAGATGATCCAGACAGTGATCCAGATCACTCCCCAAATCTAATCACTTGTTCCTCGCACCATTTAGGCCATTTGCTGAAAATGTCATCACAATCCATCCATAACTTTTTGAGGTATCTGTCTTTAAAAATTACATTTCATGGATCCAGAAGATCCATATAGTGATCCGGATCACTTCTAAAATTCGACCATTTCATCTTTTTACCTTTTCAGACATATCCTGAAAATTTCATCAAAATCCGTTCATAAGTTTTTGAGCTATATTGTACACAAACACATCTGGCAGTCTGGATCCAGATGATCCAGACAGTGATCCGGATCACTCCCAAAATCTAATCACTTGTTCCTCGTCCCAATAAGGACATCTCCTGAAAATTTCATCAAAATGCACCCATAACTTTTTGAGCTATCTGTGTTTAAAAATTAAATTTCATGGATCCAGAAGATCCAGACAGTGATCCGGATCACTCCCAAAATTTAATCACATCTTCCTTTTACCAATTTGGACATATCCTGAAAATTTTATCAAAATCTATCTATCAGTTTTTGAGTTATCTTGTTTACAAACAAACAAACAGAGGGCCCAAAATGACCCTCGGTCAGGTACTTTGGCGGTCAGTGGATGACCTTCAACGAAGATCTGTAACCGGTCAGCCTGGATGCTGGTACTCTGTCATGTACTCAACCTCAAAAGCCATTTTCAATAGTTTCCACGCAATGTAGTCAGCATTAAGTGTGAAAATATCTCCAAATATGCCAAAAATGACCCTTGGTCAGGTACTTTGGCGGTCAGTGGATGACCTTAAATGAAGATCTGTAACCAGTAAACCTGGATGGCAGAAGTCCATCATGTACTCAACCTCCAAAGCCATTTTCAATAGTATCCATGCAATATAGTCAGCGTTAAGTGTGAAAATATCTCCAAAAAGGCCAAAAATGACCCTTGGTCAGGTACTTTGGCGGTCAGTGGATGACCTTAAATGAAGAGCTTCAAGGTCAAATTTCTGCATGCTTATAGAGGACATATATATGTATTATATATACCAGCCATAGGATGATCTAACTTTCTGTCTTGGAGAACTGGGCCAAAATGTGCAAAAATGGCCAAAATCTGACCTTTAAGTGGCCACCAGTGACCTTGAGATTGAAGGTCAAGGTCACAAAACAATAGCGTTTGTGGCATTTCCCATATATACCCACATACCAAATTTGAAAGTTCTAACTAAAATATTTTTTAAGTTATCGCGTCCAAAAGGAAATCTCTGCGGCGGCGGCGGCGTGACCGTACTGAATCCTAAGTATCCCCGACTTTCGTCCGGGGATACAATCAGATTAGTGTCTAATGTTTCTGTTTTGCCAGGCATGTATCTCACTTCTGCGCTTGCCAGACCCTAAGGCCAAAAGGAAAGCTGTCTTGAAAGTCAAATGTTTCAAGGAAGCCTCTTTAATTGGTTCCAAAGGAGCCTTTGTCAGATAGTGCAAAACCAGGGAGAGGTTCCAAGAGGGGATTCCCTTACGATGTTTGGGCCTGTCTCTATGGAAACTATCCAGGAGACGAGTGAGATTTTCATCTTTGCTAATATTAATGGGCGAGTTTCCCAGTTTATCAGCAATGGCTGATCTATAACCATCAATGGTACTGGGCTGTAACTTCTTGTCCTGAAACAGGTACATAAGGAAGTCAGCTACTGAGTTTACAGGAGTTGCCCTGAAGTCCACCTGATTGCTGATGTACCACTTTGTAAAAATGGTCCCTTTGCCTCATAGACTGACCAGGTTGATCCTCTTTGAGGAGCCTCAAGTCTTGCTGCCACTGCCTCAGAGAAACCCTGTTCCTTGATTGCTGAGGCTCTAGGAGATATGCATGGAGATTTAGATTAGTCAGATTTCTGTGAGGGATCTGATTGAAGGGCTGTGTCAATAGGTTGGGCATGTTGGACAGGCTCAGTGGGATTTGGCACATTCAGCCTCAATTCTTGCTGCCACTGCCTCAAAGAAACCCTGTTCCTTGATTGCTGAGGCTCTAGGAGATATGCATGGAGATTTAGATTAGTCAGATTTCTGTGAGGGATCTGATTGAAGGGCTGTGTCAATAGGTTGGGCATGTTGGACAGGCTCAGTGGGATTTGGCTGGACATGGCCACTAGATCCCAAAACCAAGGCATGTGTTGCCACCCCGGAGCAATCAGAATGAATCTCTTGCAAGGGGAGTCCTGCAACTTCTCCACCACTTTTCCCAAGATGGCTGCTGGTGGGAAGGCATATGCACCTAGATCCTCCCATGGCACACTGAGTGCATCCACTGCTGAGGCTAGGGGATGGTCTGGCCTAGCCTGGATAGCTTGTTTGCTACCACATTCAACCGGCCTGGAATGTGTTGGGCTTTGAGAGTCACTTGCGTCTGAACAGAGGTCTTGGAACTCTTTTAAGGCTAGAAAGACTGCTTTTAGCTCCAGATAGTTTATATGCAAATTGCTTTCTAGAAGGGACCAGGTTCCTCTTGCAGTGTGCTCGTTTAAGTGAGTGCCCCACCCTTCTTTTGATGCGTCTGTAAAGATCAGCAGAGCATGTTTTACTGGGTGTAATGATTGACCTTGAAGCACATTTTCTTCCTCCTGCCAACATTGTAAATGGGGATGCAGTGACCTGGGGATAGGGATAACTTTTTCTAGTGATTCGGGTACACTCCAATTGTTTTTGAAATGCCACTGTATGGGTCTCATATGCAGTCGGCCGAGGTGAACTTGCTTTTCTGTGGCTGTTTTCGGTGGCAGAAGACATGAATTCCCGGACCGATAGAAGAGCCAGTATTTTCTGTTCAAATTCTGTCATCGGTCTGGTGTCGGTCAGACCCGACCAGCCCTGAGGTCAAACTGGTGACCTAAAAAATCGAAGACCTGTTTTGGTTCCAGCTCTGATTTCTCTAAATTCACCAGCCAACCCAATTGTTGGCACATTTGTACTAGATCCTGTGTATGCTGGAGACAATTTTGGTGGGACCTGGCTCTCACCAACCAGTCGTCTAGGTATTGGTGGATTCCTATACCCTTGTGTATGGTCATCAGTTTCACCTCATTTGCTACTACAGTGAACTCCATGGGTGCTGTGGACAAACCGAATGGCAGTGCCTTAAACTCGTATGTCCGACCCTGGATGTGAAATCTCAGATATTTCATGGACTATTTCTGTATTGGAATGTGCAAGTAGGCATCCTTGAAATCTATTGAGGTAACCCACTCCCCTTGTTGGAGGGATGTCCTGATGGTTTCTGGTGTCTCCATTTTGAATTTCTCTGCCTTGAGGAAAAGATTTAGTTTGCTCAGGTCTAGGAGAGGTCTCCAACGATTGTTTGGCTTGGGGACCAAGAAAAGTCGGTTGAAGAAACCCAGAGATTTTTGGTTTTGCTGTACTGCATTTTTGGCCATAAGCTGATGCAATGCCTCTAGCAGGTAGAGGTTCCTGTGAGGGTTTACATAACGGCTTATGACTATGGGTGACCTTGCCAAGTTCGGCCGTATCCGAAAGGGAGGGTGTAGCCCTCTCTGACGATTTGAACCATTTTCGGACCGGCACCCAGATCCAGCCAGGTTTGCCAATAGTTTTGAAGTCTGGCCCCTACAGGTAGATTTGAGGCAGCAAGTTGGACATTTGTTACAGGTTTTACAAAAGACAATTGATCGATGCAGAAAACATCTTTCACATATTTTAATTTGCAATTTTGATAAAAACCTGACATGCCGGGACATATATCTTTCTTTAATTTGTGAAAGCCCGGGTGCAGTAAGTACAGGATTTACAAGTGACTTTACAAAGAGTTTACTGTCTTTTCTTGTGTCGGTTCTTTGCTCCTGGCCAGCAGCCTTACCTGTAACTTGTCTACACAGTAATTGTCATTTATAAGACTGCTGGCCCTTGGCTGGTCATGATGAAAAGTTTGCAGCACGTCCCTTGTTTTTCCAGTAACACACTTTACCAATGTTCTTCCATGCTGGTTTCTCCAACCTGTTGTCCGACCTATTACCCGACTTCTTGTCCTGACGTCCATAGGGTGGACCCGACCCTTGCCATGTGAAGAACTAGCTTGTCCCTTGTTTTCATAGTGGGCTATTTTCTCTTCAGCCCGTTCGATGACAGAGTCTGGAAACAAGATAGGGATGTGTAGTGGAGCTGTTCTGGCAAAGTGTCCTGACTTAAAGTGCTTCACATATGCATCCCTGCGCACCAAGGCGAGATTTCCCATGGAAAGCAAAACAAATTCAGTAAGATGCTCCATTATCTTGGCTGCAGCTTCATTGATGGATGCTAGCATTAAAGTCCATAAGGTATTAGAGCTCGTCTGTGGCTGCAAAAAACTTGCTTGAACTCTTACCCTTGCTTTCTGAACATAAGGTCTTCAGCTGAGCTTGCATCCCTTGCTGCACTGAAGAGGCATCGGTTAAAGCTAGCTGCCTGGTTACAGATCACTGTAGCCTCCCTTGCCAACTTCTCTCATCTATGCATTGTCTCTTGTGAAATATGACGAGATGCAGGTGGCGTGGCAGACAAGCCAGCCTATCAGGCAATCCTACTGTAACTAGAGTTCAGTTTACAAGCGTCAGTACAGCAGAGTCAACTTTTTGGTCAGAAAACAGCCCGTACCACTTGGATTGTGACTTTGTTGGTCTCAAGAACTGGTCTTTCAACAGGCCACGGCCTCGGAACTACGGGAACGATATCCTTCAACCAGAGTAATGTTCAATTTACTTAACTTTCTGCACAGCCATTCCTGAGTTGGCATTTGCACCAACACTTTAGCGGGAACCGGAGTCTTTGGACCGGCAAAAGGGTTGTCGTCTGATTGGTTGGAGGAACTGTCCATGCCTGGGATATGGGATCAGCCCATAAATGAGTGAATACCTCTCATAGTTTTCCTGTAAGTCTGTCTTTCGGAAATTGACTGTTCCTGGTCGGTGACTGTAATGTCCTGGTCATCCGACAGTTCTCCCTCTTCAACAAAAGGTCTACTGGAGTTCGGTCGGAAAGTTCACTTTCTGCTTCAGACTCCATGCTGGAAATGCTGTCCTTCCTAGTTGACCTGTATAGAACAGGGGTGTCGGTACCAAGGAGACCTGATCACTTTGGTCGGTCGGTGTGAGGTCGGTTGGCTTGGAGCTTACTGATAGATTTGTGCTTGGAGGCAGAGGGGTCAGTACCAGTGCGCTCTGAAGATGTATATCTTGGTCAGTGCTGGTCACACTGGAGCTGGCTGGTCGATTGATGCTTAACAGCAGAGAAATCTGAACCAGTACACTCTGAAGGTACAGATCCTGGTTGGTGTCGGTCGGACTTAAGCTGGCTGGTCGACTGATGCTTGCTAGCAGAGAAATCTGTATCATTGTCTTTAACTACACCAGCTCGAGGTGAGTGTGTAGGGGTTACCTTGACAGATGAAGAGAAAGTTGGTTGAAAATTCTTGACCATGAGGAGAGCCTCAAGACGATTAAATCTGCCAAACCACTTCTGGTCAAGTTTTGCAATCTTAGAGTCAGTAGTAGACTTACTTTCAACAGTTTTCTTTGTCTTGGAAGTAGAGGCCTTGTCTTTCTTAGGTTTCTTTTCTGTAGGTTCAACAGGGGACTGCACAGTGCCCTGGTCGCCAACTGCCCCAATAACAGAAACAGTAGAAGGGTCCACGAGGGGTCCTTACTGGGGTGGCTGATGCTTCCATTTTCTTGGCCTCACGCTTTTCCTTCTTAAGTTTATAAGATGGATTGGCAAACTGGGCACGTTGCTCAGGGGTGAAAGAGTTGCAAAACTTACAGTCCTCAGAGTCCTTCTTCTCCACACATGGGTCCTGACCCTTGCCCTTATGACATCGCGTGCAGAAGGAATGTCAATCAAGACTTGCCATAACATGGCCGCAACTTCCTCTTTTCTGTCCAGGTGAAGACATTCTGTTCTATACACTATATAATATCCGTAGAATCAAAAAGATTCCAACAATATTCCACAAATCTGACAACATTAGAAGATTCCCAGCCCATGATTTTCTATAAGTTGGTTTGACACTGCAAACCTCTATGACCAATAATAAGTGAGTTATAAGTACTTTTAACTTTGGCTATCCTCATTTGACCTTGAAGGAGGGACCCAAGGTCAAATTTGACCACATCAGAACATTCCTAGCCCATGATTTCCTGTAAGTTTTTTTACCCAAAACAAATATTTGTTCCTGTATATAAGCCGATATAACATGTCCTGGACATCCACTTTTTACAAGCCTTGCCTGTCCATTGGATAGGGTATTAAGTTATAAACATTTAATTTACTTGTTAAATATGCAATTTTATTGTGTTAACACATCCTATCCAATGGACAGTTGCTCAATAATTACCACTTGGTTGGCAGTAAGTTACTATGGACTTAAGTGACCTCATAAATGATAACAAAATTTGCTTTGGTTTAGGTTGACTTAAGAGTCAGGAAACCTGTAGGTCTTTGATCGGTTAACAGTTTTTTTACAGACCTGCACTGAGGTAGGGGAAGAGAGGGATGAGTTCAGTCCCAGCAGACGAGCACATCACAGTTTTTTGTTAGCTTCATAAACTATTTAAACTATGTACATATATACAAACCTCCTCAATATAAGGGGTATTTGAAAAGGCCCAAGTAAAAAAGTTCTGAATCAGCCCAAGCCACATCCTTCAAATAGAACTGTGTGAAGGTGTTCTGTGACTTCCAGTGGCAGGCTGATAAGATTTGTTCTAAGGAGACTCCTGACTGGAAGGCCTTTGAAGCAGCAAAGGCCCTGTCATCATGGGTTTTAACCTGATGTAAGGTGAGGGCCTCCTGATCAGAGAGCTCATAACATAGGATCACAGTCTGATTGATCCATGAGTAGATAGTGGCAGGTGAGATGTGCTTGTCAAAACCTTTCTTAAAGGAGACAAAGACTAACTCCTTGTTCTGCCTGAGGTCTGAGGTCCTGTCCAAACAGAAGCGCAGTGCTCTGACCGGACACAGGGACCTATCAAACTTGAGGGACTTATCTAGAGTTGGGACCAGGGCTGGTATAACCCACTGGGGCTACATTGTCTGGACCCTCTTTGGCCAGCTGGTTCTTGGAAAGAAAACTGGGTGCTGGGTACAAAGACACCTTTGACCAGTCTGACTAGTGTCTGATGTTCTTGTTTTGCCAAGCAGGATCTCACTCCTGTGTTTGTCCTACCCCAGGGCCAAGAGGAAAATAGTCTTGAAGGTCAAATGCTTTAAGGAGGCCTCTTTAATTGGTTTGAATGGAGCCTTTGTCATCTGGTTCAACACCAGGTAGAGGTTCCAGGAGGGGATGCCCCTCCGACCCCTAGGTCTGTCTCTATGGAAACTGTCCTAGAGACAAGTGAGATTCTCATCTTTACTGGCATTTATGGGCGAATTACCCAGTTTATCAGCAATGGCTGATCTTTACCCATCAATGGTACTTTGCTGCAGCTTCCTGTCCTGGAACAGGTACATAAGGAAGTCAGCTATTGACTTTATAGGGGGAGCCCTGAAGTTCACCTGATTACTGAGGCACCACTTTGTAAAAATGGTCCACTTTGCATCATAGACTGATATGGTTGATCCTCTTTGAGGAGCCTTAATTGGTGCTGCGACTGCCTCAGAGAAGCCCTGCTTCAGCGAAGGATCTCGCTAGACATGGTCACTAGATCCCAGAACCAGGGCATGTTGGGCCACCCTGGAGCAATCAGAATGATTCTCCTGCAAGGGTAATCCTGCAACTTCACCACTTTGAACATGATGGCTACTGGTGGGAAGGTATATGGGTGCATCCACGGCCCAGGCCAGGGGGTCTGGAACTGGTGCACCTTGTAGCAAAGACAAAGAGACCACTCTGTTTGAATGGTCAGGCCTAGCCTGGATAGCTTGTCTGTTACCACATTCAGCTGGCCTGGAATGTGTCGGGCTTTTAGAGTAAACTGCTTTCTGGCACACCAGGTCAGGATTCTTAACAGAAAGGCATACAGAGGACCCAGCTTCATCCCCCTTCTTTGTAGGCAACCACTCTGGTGTTGTCTGTGGCTATAACAACTATGTTGTTCTTGCAGAGGTCTTGAAACTCTCTTAGGACCAAAAAGACCGCCTTTAGTTCCAGGTGATTTATGTGTAGCTTGCTTTCTGGAAGGGACCAGATTTCCCTTGCATTGTGTTCGTTTAAGTGAGCGCCCCACCCCTCTTTTGATGCATCTATAAAGATCTGCAAAGCATGTTTCAGTGGGTGTATAATGGTAGACCTTGAAGCACATTGCTTTCTTCCAGCCACCATTTCAGATGAGGGTGGAGCAATCTGGGAATGGGTATCACCTTTTCTAGTGACTCTGGAACCCTCCAGTTGGTTTTCAGTAGCCACTGTATGGGCCTCATATGGAGTCGACCTAGGTGGACCAGTTTTTCTGTGGCTGCTAATAGCCTTATGAGTGACATCATTTGCCGGACCGGACAGGTCAGTCTGGTCAATAATTCTTGGATCTTTGCTGTAAGGGTCTGCCACTGGTATAGGGTGGGTCTGACCTTGCCCTCTTTCAGGTCGAACTGGTAACCTACAAAGCGGAAAAATTGTTTAGGGTCAAGCTCTGATTTTTCCCTGTTCACTAGCCAACCTAGATCCTGACAAACAGCTATCAGAGTTTGTGTATGCTGGAGATGGGTTTGTTGGGATCTGGCCCAGACCAACCAGTCGTCTAGGTGCTGGTGGATCCTTATACCCTTCTGTAGAGCCGTCAGTTTGACCTCTTTGGCCCCTATAGTGAACTCCATTGGTGCTATGGACAGACCAAATGGAAGTGCTTTAAACAGGTATGTTTGTCTCTGGACATGAAATATTAGGTACTTCCTGGACTGGTTTGCAATTGGTATGTGGAAGCAGGCATCCTTGAAGTCTGTGGATGTTATCCACTTCCCTGTCTGTAGGGAGGTCCTTATTGTTTCTGGTGTCTCCATTTTGAATTTTTCCACCTTCATAAATTTGTTGAGGTAGCCGAGATCTAGTATAGGTCTCCACTGGTTGTTTGGTTTGGGGACCAAAAATAATTGTTTGTAACAGCCCAGAGATTCCTGATTTTTTACAAACTCTAATGCGTTTTTGTTCATAAGCTGATGCAATGCCTCCATCAGGTAGAGGTTCCCATGGCAATTTACATAGCAGCTTATGATGGTCGGTGACCTTGTCAAGTTTGGTCTGGTCTGGAAAGGGAGGGTGTAGCACTCTTTCAACATTTGTAGGACCTTTGGTCTGGCCCCCCAAGGCTTCCCAAGTTTCCCAAAACTGGTTTAGTCTGGCCCCTACAGGCAGATCTTGTGCAAAAGCTTGTGGACATTTTGTACATGTTTGACAGAACACAATTGATTGACACAGGAATCATTGTTCACACATTTGCTTTACAACAGCTGGACTTGCGTCTTTTTTTTGTGGCTGCCCTTTTACAATATGTGCATGATTTACAACATTTGTTACTGTCTGACAAACTTTTAATGTCTCTCCAGACACTCATCCGTGTCTAGTGACACTGATGCAGTGTCTAGTGACACTGATGCAAGTTTACAGTCTCTTGGTTGTTCAAGTTGTCCATTCCGGTGGAGCTGACACAAATCTACAAACTTTACAGTCTCTTTGCTCCAGGTCAGCCATCTTAAACTTGGAACATTTACACAGTAATTATCATTTATATGATGACTGACCCTTGGCCAGATGTGATGAGTATTTGTTGGGTTGTCAACCACCTTTCTTCTTGCTGAAACATCCCAGTGTCTTCCAGGCCAGTTTACCAAGCTTCTGGTCCTGTAACTATTTATCCGACCTTCTGTAGGGATGGATGTGACTGTCCAGCAGACCAGCAGACTGTGCATGAGACTGACCTCTGTCCTCAAACTTGCTAATGTCCTCCTCAACTTTTCTCAGCACAGAGTCTGTGAACAGTGTAGGCAAGTCCAGTGGAGCCTGACGCAAAGCAGCTAGTTTATCCTGTATCAAACCGGACTTTACATGGGCTAAGTATGAATCCTGTCTAACCAGTGTCACATTTACCAAAAACAAAAGAAAGTCAGAGAGATGTTCTTGGCCTTGGCCATACACTGTGTGATACTGGCATTAAAGTTCATCAGGTACTGTAGCTCTTCTGTAGCAGTTGCCACTTTACCAGCCGACTTTCCTTTTATCTGTTCAGACTGTAACACTTTCAGATTTGGCTGCTTTCCTTGTTGAACTTTGCTGAGGCACCTACTGAGTCTGGCTGCCTGGTTACAAATGTAAGTGAACTCCCTTGCAGCCTTCTCCCACCATCTGAGAGTGTCCTGTGATAAGGTGTGTGAAGTCGGTGCAGGTGTAGTGAGCCCGGATGATCTTGCTATCCGAATATCAGCACTGTTTAACTTGGCTGAGTCAAAATGCCAGAATGACACAGATTCGGCCGGCCTGTCCTGGCTGGGGTGGAGCCCGTACCACTTTGCATGTGATTTACTTGGCTTGACAAACTGGTCCCTCTGCAGACTCCTTGTTTCGGAGCTTGTGGACAGGTATCCTTACACAAGTGTAAGGTCCAAACTGTCCATTTTCCTGCATAGCCAGTCGTCTGTGGGGATTTTAACACTAACTTTACCCACTAGCTGTTGTTTGGGTGCAGCAAGGGGTTTTCCTCAGCACTTGAAGCAGCAGAGTCAATGTCCAGTATATGTGTCCAGCCCATGTATGAACGTACACAACGCATAGTTTCTCTGTAGTTCTGCTCTTCAGTGGAGGCCTGGTCGGTTACAGAGACATTATGGGCCAGATCCAACAACTCGCCTTCCTCTTTCTGGCCCATAGGGAGCTCATGCACTATAGAATCTGAGTCAGAATCAGAACTAGTATCCATAACAGTCTCTGGTGTTTGCTGGACATCCTCAGTTGAAGTGCTGGGTGCAAACATAGTGACCTGGTCAGTATGTGGTTGGTCAGAACTAGGCCTATTATCAGACTTAGGCTGGTGAGCAGGCTGCTGATAAAGAGTGGCCAGTTGGTTGGCCAGTTGCTGGTGAGTGGTGGTAGTACTAGGCCGATTATCAGACTTAGGCTGGTGAGCAGGCTGCTAATGAAGAGTGGCCGGTGGGTTGGTCGGTTGTGGAATAGTGGTCAGTCGGTTGAGGCTCAAAGAAGGGGTGAGTCTTGTCAACATCACTGGCTGGTGGAGGCTTGGCTGGTGAGACGACCACTGGATGGAAAACTGGCTTTTGCTGGGTTAGCACCTTTGACAAGAGCATAGCCTCCAATCTACTAAAATGTTCCAACCATTTCGGGTCCATCTGCTCCAGCTTACGATCTGTAGAAGGTTCTGCAACCTTAGCCGGTGAGCCATGCTTCTTGGTAGTTTTGCCCTTGCCTTTGTTTCTGTATTCTTCTTGTCTTTCGCATTTCTGCTACTCCACTCTTCTGAACTCTGTGTCTTCTTGGTTTTTCGCACCAGAGGAACTACTCGCCTCTTCTGAGTTCAAATCTTGTCTGTCTTTTGCTACTCCCAGCACTGACACTAAAGCTGGATCTACAAGGGTGCTACTTGACTCTCTTGGATGGCTTTTTGATCACGTTTCTCCTTTATCTGACGATAGGAAGGGGTTGATAAATGTGCTTTCTGATCCTGGGTTAAAACGTTGCATAACTGACGGTATTCATGTTTAATACAGGGGTCAGTGCTTTTCCTTTGTCTCTGCAATGGGTGCAGTAAGTGTGGAAATTGAACCCCGCCATTAAATGTCCACAAGAGACCATTTCTGCCCAGGTAAAACCATGACGATCTATAAGTTGTTATGAACACTTTGGTGTAAATAAAACGCCACTAAAAATCACTTAAAGAACTTTCACAAAAGACCATCTGCACAGTACACGCGCCAAACAAAAACTATATTATGACGTCACACTGTGTAGACAAGAAGGAAGTACGATTCGCCACCTGGCAAATGCACAGTGGGACTGGCTAGTCGGTGGAAGCACAGGACAACTTTTTCTGTCATTTGTCGGGCCGGTCTGCGCCAACTGGATTAGCAATTCTCCAATGGATAGGATGTTTTAATGCAATACAATAGAAGTATTCAACACCACATATATCCACTAATAAAAGACAAAAATAGCATCAGAGATGCCCATACCACACAGCCCGGGGAAATAGTTTTCAACGCCATGAGATATAGAGCAGTGTCAGTGTCCAAATAATGTTTACGTAGAGAAAATAACATCTAAGAGAAAGAAACAGCATGTAAAGATTAAGTATTAAAACAGGACAATTCATTAAACTAAAAATTATGAAGCTTTAAGACTTCTCCCATTTAAATATTCATTTGTATGGTTGAATTATGGTTTGAATGTTTTGAATATTACCCATACATACAGATGTGGCAATACATGCTTTTATGTGGAGTTCGGGTAGAACCTGTGGCTTACTTGATGCAGCAAAAGTAAAACGGTTAATGAATTCTAATATGACTTTAACAGTGCTTAATCTACATCAAAAGACACCCAAAGGTACAACAACCAAGATTCAAGAAAAAAGATATAAGAGAGATATAAGAGAGATAAAACAGTATCAAATATCCCTGTAGAGAGATAAAATAGCATCAGATATGCAAGATCAAAGGTCAAATCCAGGTCACACCATGACGTTGCACACCTATAACCCCCGAACAATGTCCCTACCAAATATCAACTTCCTACACCTTATGGTTTCCAAAATATAACCCAGACAACGCATTACAGGTCAAGGTCACTACGGCAAGATCAAAGGTCAAATCAAGGTCACACCATGACGTTGTACACCTACACCCCCTAACCAATGTCCCTACCAAGTATCAACATCTTACACCTTACTGTTTCTGAGATATAGCCCAGACAAGATTTTATAGGTCAAGGTCACTACGGCAAGGTCAAATCATGGTCACACCATGACGTTGCACACCTACACCCCCTAACCAATGTCCCTACCAAGTATCAACTTCCTACACCTTACGGTTTCCGAGATATAGCCCAGACAAGATTTTATAGGTCAAGGTCACTACAGCAAGGTCAAAAGTCAAATCAAGGTCACACCATGACGTTGCACACCTACACCCCCTAACCAATGTCCCTACCAAGTATCAACATCTTACACCTTACGGTTTCTGAGATATAGCCCAGACAAGATTTTATAGGTCAAGGTCACTACGGCAAGGTCAAATCATGGTCACACCATGACGTTGCACACCTACACCCCCTAACCAATGTCCCTACCAAGTATCAACTTCCTACACCTTACGGTTTCCGAGATATAGCCCAGACAAGATTTCATAGGTCAAGGTCACTACGGCAAGGTCAAAGGTCAAATCAAGGTCACACCATGACGTTGCACACCTACACCCCCTACCCAATGTTCCTACCAAGTATCAACTGCCTACACTTTATGGTTTCCGAGATACAGGCCGAACAAACTTCTTCCGCACAACCCAACCGCCCATCCAGACACCATGGGTAACAACAATACCCTGACACAAGACCGACACAAGATAAAAACCATCTTTTGTGTGTTTCCAGCAATATTGCAGCCAACGAGAAGAAGGAAGTTGTGTACTAAACCACTGCCTATGGATGATAAAATACTGGCAGTGATTTGGATGAAGGAATTTTTTATGGAGTTTTTTATCTATTGGAGCTGCTGGACCTTGGTGTAGGCCTGCATGCTTTGAGTGCTCTTGTTTGCAAGATAGAAAGGAAAAAATTCTAAAGCCAAAGAAGGTTTTCAAGACACCATAGTCCAGTGGCAGCAGCGATAAGTAAACCTGACATGGAAACAAGTAAGTGTATCTATTATTGGGATTTTCTAACAATATTTGTGGTACTCGATCGTGAAGCAGCCTTTCAATTTTCATAGTTATGGGCGACACTAGGGTCATATAAAGATTTATGTAGTTTGGCAAAAATAGGGCTCCAACCTTCTTTGAAAATGACAGTTGAAATGTTTTGAAGGTTGAAACATCAGGTAATCTGTTAGAAAAACCCCATGAATATTTGCTGTTTCTGTGGGCGTGAGTGAGTGAGGGAGTAAAATTAGAAGACTTCAAGAAATATGCAGAATTTTGGTGTTTTTTTCCTTCATATTTCTTGCTGGATATCATTAAAGGTCATATTTTATATTTACTAATCTTTTTGTTTAATAATATAACCCTTTCCTCATGAATCCTGGTGGTATTTGAAGTTTATAGACTTCAATTTCATTTCTCACAAATAAAACAGTTTATTGACAAGTTTCTGTTTAAGTTAAAAGGTGGACTATTATATTATTGTCGAAGCAAGGCAGAGTGTTGGTCATATCTTTGAAGAAATTATTTTGTAAAATAAGGGTGTACAAAACAATATATTTAACCTTTATTGTCATTACTGGATTCATACTCTGGCATCTCCGCCATGTTGCCTTCTTCTATATTCATTGTCTCGAGCTTTTTCATTGGACGATGATTCAAAATGTATAAATAACGTTTCGACAACATGGTTTCGACAATATATGTGTACATAATGATAATGCTGAGTATTTTGTTACAAAATTGTTGGAATCCTATATCTTACTCCAATTTCATTGAAAGTATTTTATTATGATTATTTTATTTCAGCTGCAAATAATATATTTATACCATTTTAAAGGTAATTCAATACACTTTCTGTTGCTTTTTATTTGAAGAAAATCCATTGACTAGTTTCAGAGATACAGTCATTTTTGTAATATCCCCTGTAAATGTTTTTGATTGTCACAGCTTGCATTTTCCGGGGTTAAATATTTTCCTTGATGAATTTTGTGTTTAGCTGCAGCCGGCCCAGATAGATCTTATCAATGCTCTTTTGAGTTCAAAAGGTTACATTGTAAAAACAAGTCACCCATGTGAAAAAGAAATTCTTCCACAAATTTCTATTAAAGTGACCAAAGAATGGCCAAGGAATTGAACGATCGTTTAGTTGAAATTATTCAAAACTCACCAAAACGGCAATTAGTGAGCACTCAAAACGCCAAAAGTTGGAGGACAAAGACTCACAAAAAAACATAACAGCACAGAGTTGGAAGCTGCATGTGTATTAACTGTTAACTGATTCCTGTTTCAAACATCTTTCAGAAAGTACCAAAAACATTGCATGTACCCCCAGTGTAAACATAGGACACCCTGTTAAAAGTAGCTGCAACATATGAAAGAAACAGGACAGCGTAGAAATACACACATGTGTAATGTCCACCCCATGAACGTTTTGCAAAAATTGTACAGTAGTCCTTAAAGACTCTGTTTTATGTGTAAAATATATAAATGATGATTAGATAATTATTACATGTAAATTATTTCCGCTTCATGCCTTTTTGCATTGGTTCAAAATTTGCTCAAAATCACTATCTCCAACGGTTGTGGGGATAATCAACTTTGTCAATTTCAGTCAAAATTCAAGATGTCTGACAGAATTCGAAAAAAAAATTTAAAGCTCAATCTCTTACAGTTTTCGAGATAAATAACATTTTCAATTTTTGCCAAAAATTCAACATGACAACTGAAATTCCAGAAATTCAACATTTTTGTAGAGGCACTACACCT